>OU611778.1:10002500-20002500 GCA_914767645.1 Hydraecia micacea
TTTTTCTCTAACATGAAGTTGCGCAAACGTCGCCAGATCCGTTGCGCAGATAGGCGCGCTCGTTGCTCAGGCCCTGAACTCAGCTAACCTAATTGACAAGCGGTGCCTGCGCACGCGCACACATCATCGATCAACTTGACCACCTCACAATCGAGTTACGAAATTCACATTCGTCTAGATATTGATCCTGTACAATTACTGTAACAGCTGGAGCTGGACTAGTTCCATTACGAGGAAGTTTAAAGGCGTTTTAGTTAATGTTTTGTTGCAATAGATATCGACAACAAGGAACCTTAGATAAACCTATTACATACGTATCTATAATGTGGTACATAAGGATCTATTGCCCTTAAGCACTAAGCCCAGTGCATCAATATAGTAGGTACCTGTTTACATATAAGGAACTTACTAACTACTACGTAGGTTTGCGTACCTTCGGTATTAGCGTGTTTGTTTCGGGATTTCCGAATAAATCGGGCAATCCAGGACACGTCAGTGCAACCACAGAACTGTTAAAAGTGCAACCGTGTAGATATGACATGAATAAATATGAATGTGTTTCACGAAAGTTATGATATGAAAATATTTTATTGCCTGGTTATTCAAACATGTAAGTACAACGGGACCAAAAACAGGTAATAAACAAGCATTGAAATGTTTTATTATTAGTGTTTATGGTAAACAACCCGTAGTTATATCTAGAGCTAGGCACCGATTCTTGGTAGCGACGACGTAAACCCAATAATAGCAGAATTTATTATTTATTGCGATAGTTATAGGACTAGTTATAGAACTGGCCTCTATTTCCGCAATTTTGCACGGATTACAAACAATGGAACAAGTGGCCAGGGTGGAGCCAGTCCGGGCGTTTGCTTGTTTAAATCTACTACAGACTCGACAGAGTGCTACGAGATGGCGCGTGCGCATACCTGCCGGTGCGCCCGCGCAACGCAATTGTCAGTTTTTTTCATAAGCTACGTCAGTACCTCAGCTGACGGTTTGGCATTAGATAATTCTATAGCTTCTGTGCTGTAAACTGATTCTCTGAATTGCCTAGACCGCATAATATTAGCATGAAATGATACATTGTGATTCATTAATGTAGACAGATGTGGTCTAGAAAAAATCGTCAAATACATCAATTATTTAAACATTGACCGTAAACACCTTTAAGAGAAAAATAACGGAGTTTTCTTGCTTTTATTTCTGCACAAAAACGTTTTGTTTCTCTATTAAATTAAAAAAATCCGATGTAAGTAACTGAATAATACTGAACTTCGTTTTACTGCTTTAAACAGTAGCCATAAAATCCATCATCCAATCCAATGAATTACATTTTAGATGCACTTACAAACCTAGGTATAATTATTAGATCATGGTAAATCATTACGTTATAGTTAGTAAATAATAAAAGAATCATAAGCCGTTATTGTAATCAGTACGCATGAGTAGGTAATAAATGGCGCCGTTAAATGCAGTTGGACTCAAAACTGGAGAGTTACGTCAATATATCTTATTAGCACATAGCAGTGGATGACATGTCGCTCGTCGCGCCGGACGGAGGAACAATCGGCAAGCGGCGCCCGCGCACCGATTTGATCTGCACTCCTGCGCAGTGGTGCAAGTCAGCGGCGAAACATATTATTTAATTTAATAAACAATTGTTAATACCAAAGCAATCCTTTCAGTTTTGGTGCTAAATAGTTGGCGTGTAATAATGTTTTGATTGTTTGTCGCTGCATATTGGTATTAGCTGCATCCGGTTAGCTACTGGAAGCTGGCCCCAACATAGTTTGGAAAAGGCATGACTGCTGCTTCATGAGTCACGACTCATGTCGGTTAACTTTGGCGGAGAGGATGATTATTGTTATTGTTTTGATTACTTATTGTTGTTGCATTATAATGCGGCTGGATGACAACACCGCAGCTATAGCTCGTAGCCACCAGGCATAACATGGTTTCCTACTATTGGGTTTTAGGGGTTCCGATTGATGCTATTAGTCAGCCGGCGGCGGCGGTGCACCTGGATATCCCTTAAAGTCCAGCTAGTGTCAGGCAGCTTCTAACTTGTGGCAGTCTCTCAGCGCTATGGTATTGCTTACAATCGTTTCCTGCACGCAATGCGCAATATTATACGTACATCATTATTTCTTGTTACTGACAGCGCAGATAACTGAGTGAAGATGTTAACTGACGCGTCCTCCTTATTATATTGTTACAAACTGCACTTCATTGCAGTTGTACCGTTTTTGAGTGATGTAAAGTTGACAATCTGTTGGTTTGATGACTTTGAACGGACTTTAATCGGTGAAAATAGTCTTTAGAAGTCGAGTGAGGTATTTGGAGCTTAAAAAACCTTGACCACCTTATTTGAACATCAAATCGAATTAAAGGCATATTACATCTAATTGTAATGCTCAAAATAGCGACTATTATAGAACTTATGTCCTATGAATATTTAAGAAATATAAAATTTTGTAAAAACGACTTTTTGAATCGGTAATCTTAATTTTATTTTAGTCCGCGCGGACCTAGTTGGCCGCGCCTTAGGTATGTGAGCAGTGGGACGGGGGCGCATTACTCAGTACATGCGTTGCGAACCGCCGCCTCACCCCTGTCCCCACCTCAGCGGCCAACTAGTTCCGCGCGGACTATAGAGGCAAGAAGTATGTTCCTCAGTAGTAGTATTGTAGTTACACAGTACAAGAAGAGGAAGTATTACCGAAGTAACTTATTCAATACTTAAGTGCATTAGAATTTGTAATGGTTAGATAATTTCGAACGAGAGCCGGTTTAATGTTCAAACAAGAATCGCAAGTGACTACTATGAGTACTAACAGTAGTAAGGAACATGACTAATGAACTGATTACGCTTAAGGCGTCTCGCAGGAGAACGTTAAGCGTCAGCAAGTATTCATTGATCGCGGCTATCAGATTCATTCATAGCTTATTTGTCGGTTCGGCGTTCATTCCATGATGTTAATTGCATGACGTTAGTGGTTGGTATTGGATCAGCTATCGACAGATACTGGCTGTAAACACGTCGTCAGTATCGCAACAATCTATTTATAATCACCGGCCGGCGAGACCACTGTGTGTTAAATGTCTGATATTTACGATTACGAGCCGAGACGCCGGCTCTAGTGCCGTTTGGTCCATTTCAAATTTGAACATATCGATACTTTTTATTATTGTTTTTTTGGTAAAATAATTTCTAACAACTCACGTAGTCCTTATTGTAAGAGAACTCTTTTCTTTAAAGAACGCTCATCAAGTCTACGATCTTTAGAAATTAATTTAACGAATGACCATCCTTTTCGTTCAAAAATGCTGGACAGTAAGGCCTGTCGTCCATGACACTGCTCAAAAGTAACGTGTTAAAAGCTCAAATCACCAATGAGTAGCCAGAATGTCAAAGTAAGAACTGATATTTCAATTGCTAACTAGTTAATAAGGCGATGGTGGACGATCGGCTTAATTCCTTTATTTAAAAAAGTGGTGATTGCGCGTTGATGTCTTTTTAACGGAAAGAATACGATTTACCAAATGTAGTTAGAACATTATAATGATAACGTCCTGCAGTGTATAATTAGCACGCGTGTCCATCATTAAATGTAGAGTAGAAGTTATCGACATGATTGTTAGGTAAGGCACTAACCTGGGAACGATTAGCGCAGCCGCGGCCGCGGTGCGGCGGCGAAACGGCGCGCGCGCACGTGCGCAGCCAGCCGGTGAGTAAGCTCGCGCTCCCACTTTACACAGATAACTTTGTTTATCAAACAAAACTTTTACACCACGAAACGCTTTAATACCACCACATATGGTTCAATTTCGATTGACACATTCCTGTGATATATGCAAATATGAAAATTGTTGCTGCACTGGCCCTTAGCACAACTATCTCTAGACTGTCACGCAAACAAAATCCAAGTAAACAACTGTTCAGAAAATGTGTCTCGAGTATTGTAATTGTAATAATTGTAAGCAGTGTAGGATAATTGAGCACCTGTTTTTGTTAAATTTTGCTTGCGCAAGAACACGACGTTCTTGCAATAGGAGTGGATTTTAAATATAGGTACCATATATATATATACATATATATATATATTATATACAACGAGAAATCTTGTTGTATGGAAAATTAAAACAAAAATTAATAAAACCTATTTATAGGAACATTTCTGAACTACTAGTTGAGTACCTAGTTGGGGACATGTGCTGAATTCCTAACTTTTCACTTTGCTTACATTTTTTTACGGATGACATGTTTATGCGTTTCACGTTCCTTTGAACTGACTTCCTGACCGGCTACGATAAGTAGATTGTTTTTTTTTTTGCAGTTTTCAGGCATGAGATATAAGAACCTGCAAGAGCTTGCAGGCTGCTGAATAGGCCAATAAATTGCTTTTGGAATAATATCGATTGAATTATAATAATAATCATCTATTTCGCGTAGGTACCTTACAAGACAGAGTTACATCCTTTGAGGTGACTCCAGGGCCGGCTGCTACGGTTGCTATTTACAAGTAACACAATAAAGCAAAGGTTAGCAGAAAAAATGCGATAGATATACAAAGCGCCACAGATGCGCGGCGCGCTGATACTGTCACCTGCGCGCACGCACGTGCGCCGCGCCGCAACAAACACTATGTGACGTCAGTGCTGCGACTAATAGACAAACATACCGTGTACAGCTACGCAGTGTTTATTATATTCGCAGTATAGGAACATAAGTACTGCGAGTATTTACTGTTTTTTCATTTTCAAAGGATGAACTTAAAAGTTTCATATCGGAGATCAAATAATATTCACACCAGCTTAGACTGAAAAAAGAAGGCCTTACAATTTATAAAAAAAAAAAAAACTGGCTATATACGCCCAGTACGTAAGTAATTAACGTTTCAAGCTTTTACTGTACAAGCAATGGTAAGATTCCCCTGGCGAATGTAAAGAAGACAGACTTGTATGTAGTTTTAATAAAATGCCCAAATAGTAACAAAACGTGATATTATTAACGTGAAGTTCCACCTCGGTGTTACCTGCGTGCATTAGTGCCGCTCATCACATCACTGTTGCGACCACCCCTTCACTCCAAGCGTGGTAGTCTCGATTAATTTTCATTAACCAATATCCATTTACGTTCTCTAATGAATTTAAGATGATTCTACGCTATTTTGTTAGTCCCACAAGCGAATGAATAAATATTTAATTAAAATGTTTTTATAAAACTTTCGTGTTTCTGCTTACTTTTTTTGAGCTGTTTTTATTGAAATAAACCATTGAATTAAGTCGTTCTAACGAACACTAACCTTGTTATTGTTATATGTACCTATAGTAATGTATATTGTATTGTTCCTTTTGTATCTTAACCTTTATTTTTTCAACGGTTAAAGTTAGGATTGTGTCCTTTGTTACCTCGGGCCGATTAAAGAGTTATATATCCGAATCGTTTTAATATTGCAGGATTATATTATAAAACACATTTAATGTAAGCGCTACCCGTTATTACAATTTTGATCCCCTCATTAAGGAACAATCGGAAATTTAAATAATAATATAGTACTAAATAAAAATATTCTCATGGGTGTACCAGATTCAGAATTGCTTCATTTCATGTTCACAGGGGAGAGCGATTAGGTATCGACAAAACATTCACTCGAGACGAACAAAAGGAAATTGCACCCGTTATTATGCAGAGCTGTTATAATTTTGTGTGCCCGCAAATCAGCTAAAAGGGTTCCAAATAAATTAGTTCCCATGTAATATGACTAAAAGAACAAGTAGGAATCGGTAATGTGTATCGGGATTGCCCCGATAAGTTTATGTAAAACATGAGCCAAAAGAAAACAATTTGGGCATTTTCGAACAAAAGTCGTGCGTGGGTAAAAAAGTGAAATTAAACTAAGAATAGGCCCAACAATGACTGAACACTAATACGAATAGCTGTGCCAAAATTGCGAATATTCAAGTTACAAAATTACAAAGAATAAGTTCCAAAATCATGTAAAACCTAATAAACTTTAAATAATTTATAGTAGAGATACTTAGCCTTAATATTTAAATAGTTTTATCAAGTTTTAATGAAATCCCTGGCGCAGTACGAATGGCAATTACCCGCCTCTTTGTCAAGCGAGATAAAGGGCTTGGCAGCGCGACACTAAATAAAAGATAGAAAGTGGCTTTATTTCACTACAAGAATAGATTCAAGGAGCTAATTTACCACTCGTTTATATCGTGCAAACTAGTTAGAATACAGTTTTGGTCTTATTGTGCTGCTTGTGTCTGCCGAGATGTAGGAAACAATGTTGACGGTAGTTTAAGTTCATTAGTAAAAAGTTTAAACTTTTGTGTTCAGTAAAAGCTTTGTGTAACTTTTCTTTTTTCTGGTTCCACTTTTTCTAACAAGGATCCACATCGTTTTTCTACGTTTTGAACTACGATGTTTTTAATTACGATAACAAAGGTTCATAATTAGAAATTGACTTTTATTCGTGGAAAGAAAACTATGTAAGGAATTGGACACTCATTCCTAGACCACAGTAGACTTTCCTCGTTTATTTAATCGTAATTCTTCTGCGAAGACGTACTACGTTGAATACTTTATATTAATTTAGTCGAGATTGAGTTAAGTGAATGTTGGAAGCGGCGGCCTCGCAGGCTACGATAAAGCCTGCGCCACGTTAGCGCTAAGTGAGCCGGTGAGCGCCGATAGCCGCTGACGAGTCAATCGCGCCCACGCAAACTGTCGCCGCCGCTGTCTTTAATAACGTACCCCAGGCCAAACAAAACCTTATAACGATTTAATTTAAAACAGCTTCATTGTTCTTCAAGTTTTGCAGCAAAATAAGGTTCGTTAGGACTGCGATTCACTCGACTTGTTATTGATTTTAGCGATTTTAGTAATGTTTACAAAGTTTAAGTCATACTAACATTTCTATCCATTTGTGTTATATCCAGAGTGGGATTTTATATTCCTAAACCTTCATAAGTTTCACTTCCAGTTTTACTTTACTTAGATACTACGACTGTAAACAAAGAATACCTATTCGCTAAGAAGAAAACTTTCAACTGATACGGTGCATAACACAATAGTAAACTATGGCATGCTAAATCTCAGTTGACCTTATCTGTATCTAATATCTAAAAGCAAGCGCTTAAAACTTATTCCATATTTACATGTATATTGCGACAGGGCTTAAATAATTAACTGCCTTTTAAGTTATTCTTTTAGTCTTTATTTGTGCACACAAAAGAGAAATGCAAGCGCGATTACATGTTAAATGCGCTTATGGCGGCAAAGGAGCCGCCGGGCGGGCGTAGGAGCCCTAATGCAGTGTCTATGTACGCGGATAGCCGGCGGCTATCTTCGTCGCCGCCTGCGCCCGCGCCGCCGCTCTGCGCACCGCTACTCACGCAGAATTACAATCGATAACCCTTACGACGATGCTTCGAAGATCTTATTTAAAAGCCTCACTAATCACCCTCGCTACCTACGAGTTTTGTAGAAAATTACGGCTCTGCAAATAACTTTCGTTAGAAAAAGATTGTGATTGTTTAGTAGCTAAAAGATTTGAAATTGAAACATAGGTAGGATTACTTGTCATGACCGCGTAGAACGTATTAAAAAACGCAATCGCGTAACATTCAAGCGAAACATAGTACTTAGTGTCAGCCGATACTCTATCGTTAGAGCGCTAAAACAATTGAAATATAAAAGACTCATTCGAACAAAACGTTGTTTCACAACGCGATGATAGGCGAGGTGTGATGGCGAGGCGGGTACCTACGTATTCATTAATTGAAAACCGTCTGCAAGATGGCGTGTGGCAATAACGCCAGCAAGCCACAATTATCTCGTCACAGTTCTGAGATCAATCAAACCATATCACGTTATGTGGGTCATTAATTACTGTAAACAGTAATTACTTTAATTATTCTTGACAGTCTTTGTGTAAAGTCGTGAAATGGCCGCACGCCGTCGAAGGTCGGCGTGGTATCTATTACAAAGAGGACTCGAGATAGGTGATCATTCTGCTGTCCTGTCAAATGCAAGAATTTCAGAATGGGTAAGTACTTATTTACGATTGTACAATAGAAAATATTGCAAGTGACCAGCGATGTTGTGTAGCTGAACATCACCTACGTGCAAAGTTCAGTACGTCTATTGAAAAACATCCTACAATAAGCGCCGAAACTGATTAAGTACAACTTACAAAAGCTCCTCAGTCATAAGTGCAGTGGTTTGGGCACTAAGCCAGACTAACCCTTCAGACTTCCTTCAACCTTGTGGATTTTATTGATTCTTGGATCCATCGGTGGAAGACCTTTTTACTTATTTTTTACACAATACTATATCCGAATATAATCATCGGAACTGAGTTTTTATGTAATTTCTGACTAATAAAGGCTATTTTCAAACTTCGCTTCACACTCATTTTGTTGTTTTTTGTTGCTCACACTTTTTGCTTTGGCGAGTAAACGCTAAATTGCTACCTTTTTGATTATAGAGGCATTACCCTGCAGGATACAGTAACAAGGTGCTAATTTCGATGTTTTGTTGTAACTTTCAACACGTAATTTGATGAAACGCACAGTTTTTTATCGTGTTACATAAACATAAGTGATGATTCACTTGAAGCAATTATATTTTTGTTTTGAAGCCTCATTACGTTAGAGCATGGATGAAATATATGTGATTCATAGTATTCAGTGTTTACAGTGTACGTGTAGTAGTTCAGGTACAGTTAGGTGGTCGGTGTGTGTGCTGTTTAGCCTGTAGAGTACAGCGGAGGTGCGCGTGCGTGTTGGTTCGCGCGCTGTCAAAGCACCCCGTCAGGTGATCTTTGGGTCCGTGACTCAACAGTTACACTAACGAACCGGTGCACGGTGCGGCGCGTGCTTCATTGTGCCGTATTATCTATCATTATCTCGGTTAGCCTAGATACAGACGTATTCAATAACGCATGTAGCAATATGAAATGTAAAACAATAAACTTTTAATAAAGAGAATGCTTACCGCAACTTCTTGTGTTGAACCGGATTAATAAGTTGTGTAACTTTGATCGCTGTGTCATGAAAGGTTGCTACAAGCGTAGCTGCGGGTCAATGTTAGAATGTCCAATACTTTTAGCATTAATTGTTCGCCAGTAATTGTGCAATTCTAAAATAATAACGTGCCCATAATGTTAGACTGTAATTTATTTAATTGTTTCATGTATTTCCCAGTTGGAACACTTACCGTATCTGTATGGTACGTTTATGGTTCAGTGGCTGAACAATATCGTAGCAGGTGTAAATAAATCACCGGCAGATTAAAGATACTCACCTAGTCCGGCGAGCTAAACGTTTAAGGTCCGTGATTAATTCCATTATGTTCACTTTATGATACTTATCAACAGTTATTATGTTTCATTAGCGTTGTAAACTATCTGTACGGTCAAAACGATCCATCAAGGTGTTAAGTAGACTCATCGGCGGTTTGGGGCACAACCGCACAAGGTACCATCGAGTGTGTTAGAAGCCCGATCTATAACACCTGCCATAGATATCCAATCGTAACATATGAGGCGATCGTATTCATCGCGTTGTTAAATCATCGGTGAACATACAGGATGGTCACTGATCGACAAACCAAAAAGAAAAGAATGCTTTGAGTGTTGGTAGCAATTTTTTCAGGATTCCATATGATTTAGGTACTCATAATTTCTCTATTCATATTATACCTAAATGAGCCAGGCAAGTTCTGAATAGTTGTGATAGAGATTACGTATCTGTTTAATACAAATCTTAAATTCTTTCATTCACTGACAGGTACACACACAGCCTCAACCACTAGGAAATAAAATTGAAATAAATAATAATAATAAAATATAATTGTTTTGTTAGTTTGTTAATTGTTGTTGTTAATATACAATTGTTTCATTGATTGATTTGGGAATGAAATTTTGCATAAGAGTTCCTTATAGATACATATAACGAAAGTAAGCATTAAGGAAGGATTTCTCAAAACTCATCCCCTATAGGGATTAAGTAGGGGATGAAAGTTTGTATGGAAGTTCGTCACTTTTGCCGATCGGAAATTCCATTGGGCAGAAGACTTATTTTATACAGGGTCAAATTGAATTAACAAGCGAACCTCTGCAATCGTAATCGCGCATCGATATCTAAACACTATCAAATAATAAAAACAGATGTGATGTTTTTTAGGGGTCAACGACCGCTGGTAGTGTTTTTAGTTGAAGTGTGACTTGAGAAAATATGTTTTATCGTGTTTAGATACCTATCGATTACAGTCATGTCTGTGAAGTTAATGAAAAAAAAATTCAAACTGTTATTTCAAGTGAATACACTAATGCGGAAAAAACCTCGCATAAAAACGCATAAAATATTTTTTATTGTCTTATTATGTCAATACCAATGCCCCCCATCCACCACGATATCACGTCTGCGGAGTTTCGCTAGCTAATTTATTTTGACCCTGTATTATTATTAACTAACGCTTTGGAACGAACTACACCAACTTCATTGTATTCAAATAAAAAAAATGACAATTTATTATACACCGAAATAAAATATTTTGATTCTAGGTAAAATATTTTCTGCGAACCATCCTGTACCTAAACTGTTTGCCGATGGAATTGATGACGTGGTGAAAAGTCAATCTCACACATTATTTAGATAAATATAACTGATACCGGAATCATTTCATATTTTTAATAGCTTTAGTTCTACAAATAAAACTATAGTATTTATAATCATTAAAACTATAGTTTTATCAATAAGAGATATTTTTATTATACTTAATTAAAAGTAAGTAGGTAAGTAATTAAAACATATCCAATCTTTTCGATTATGAATCTAGTATCAAATCCAATATTCCAAGTCATAATAAAAACTACACCAGCGATATTTTAGGAATCAGGACCCTTAACAAAAGTAATATTTACATATAATAAAATAAAACTCTCTATTTTCCGCGATTGTGTTGCAAACATGACTTGTGCAGTACAAACGGAAGTGTCAAGCACCCCTGCGTGACTGAATTTCAGCCGACTGGACGAGCGCGCGCGTCGCTTATGTGCTATCGGCTTGCGCACGCGCACACCTTTGAAAGCTTCACCGTGCAAACGATTGCTTCAATATTTGTCATTCTTTCGTCTCAGACTCCGCTCCATGTAAACGATGATCCGAAACCGTTAGTCACGATCTGAAGATTAATAATATTTTATGCGGTGTCGCAGTTGTTATCGAGACGAGCGAGGCGACTTTTTCACAACGCGCTATGTGTACCGGTACTAAGAAGGAGGCTAAGTTCGGCATCACGATGTCGCTACTCAACTTTCGACTACGGCTGTCGATTAAGAATCACTTGCGCCAACACCGGGTTGATCGATGTAGCCCTTGGCATTTGTGCGACATAACTGTACACTTTATAACAAACAGATGACACAGATAGTACACGGCACAGTTACGAGTGTCGCTCGATTGACACGATGTTCATATTGATTAATCATAACGCATATACATACATAATGAGAGTCGCGGAACCGAGACGCAGCGCGCACAGATTAGGAGTAGGTGGGCAATCTCACAGACATAACGCGGTGTCGCGGTACGTGGAATTCGCCAAGTGCTTTTATCCAGATGCCTTTTAAATCTGCCACGTGAAGGCATTTCTTGTCGTACGTATAAACAACCGTAAAACGGGTAGCCTCTTCTTAATAAGCTTAACATGAGAACGGGTTGTAGCGACCGCACGTGGATAACCGCCGTGGCCGGCGGCACATCAAAGCAAACACTCGTTTAAGCCAATTGTGCGTGCCGGCGCGCGCGCAACTACAACGTGTAATTATACGGTTATAGGGCGCACCCCCGCGCTCCACGCTCGGCGCCCCATCATCAGCGCGACTGATAAAAAACAACCATCTGTTGAACCGCGGCCAGGATAACGCCTGCTGGGTCAGTAATTGACCGCCGACATTGTGTTTTCTATATTAAGTTTTTTTGTATGTAAATGATTACGAATGAGTGAATTATCATTAAAATTGGGTCGATTACTAATCTAACTAAAAATACACATTATGGTACTTACTTCAGTCCGTGTAGGTATTCGCTTTGTGATAATTAAGATATAAACACAGTGTTTCGTAAGAGATGAGGTGATTCGAATAAAGAAGATTGAACATCATCACATCATGATTCGTTCGCTTGCATCGATTAAACGGAAATCTATGATGTTTGTGGTGCGTGTTCCGACACATCATCTCGAGAAGTTCCTCAAGGAAGAGTTCTGGCCGAAGGATGTTGTGTACCGCCGGTTTCGTGGCCGGCTACATGACACCAGTCAGCGAAACACGACGCAGTCACTTCGTGTTTAGTTAGTTTTTAGTGTAATTATAATGTTGTATGTATTTATAGTATTTTTAAGTTATATTAGGTAATATTGTATTGTATGTGTTTTATATGGGCCTTGATGCCTGAAA
The DNA here is from genome assembly GCA_914767645.1 of Hydraecia micacea. Classification (NCBI taxonomy): domain Eukaryota; kingdom Metazoa; phylum Arthropoda; class Insecta; order Lepidoptera; family Noctuidae; genus Hydraecia; species Hydraecia micacea. Next base: position 10,014,983 of record OU611778.1, read on the forward strand.
TAAATGGATAAATAAATAAATATAGAACTTGAAGGTCACTTCTCTTACTTAAAATCGTTTGATAAATTTCTAGTTTCGAGCAGATAAAAAAGGGTTAGATAAGATTAGGTTATGATACTTTTTAATCGATATTCAGTTGCATAGATTTCAGAGAGGGCTCTGTAAGAACAGAGCAGGTGATAAAAACTAGCCCAGAAACAAAAAAAAAGCTACTTAAAGTTATATTTGATCTAAACCCAATAAAAGCAACTTTAATCACTAGTTCCTTTAATTCAAAATTAATATTTGTTTTCTTGAATTCAATAAATTTTCTTAAAATCAACGTACAATTAATTCAGGTGTCTATAATTAATTCTTTTTTGTAATGATTCCGGGCAGCTTTTTTGGAAAAAATGCTCCTACTGGAACATGATATTAATATTATTAATAGCATAATTTAAATCAATTTCCGCCGCACGGGTTAACCCTTTTAGTGAGGGCGTTACAATCATTTATGTTTCATAATAGTGTGTAATCGCCTTATGATCTGTGGCGCTCGCACCAGCTGTGATTCTAACTGAATTCTATTTTGGTCCACCTTGATGGGTGTTATGATTTTATGAACCGTATCAATTATGAAATAGACTGCTTCGACGCGGTTCTCATTATTACTTAGTATCTTTAAAATAAAATATTCATTGACATAGGAACAGTAGGCATTTCATCGGTTGTTAGTTTATTGGTCTTTTTAACCGACTTCAAAAAAGGAGGAGGTTCTCAATTCAGTTGATTTTTTAAAAATTAAGTACTTTTTGGTTTATGCTGGTGAAATTATTTTTGTCAACATAAGTGCCTAAAATTTTATTTCATGAACCGAATATATTATGTACAAAAATATGTAGTAATAAAACAAGAACTAATTAAATTAGCTAATGAAACTTGCCCAGCAGTGGGACACAAAATAGGCTAACAAAAAAAAAAAAAAAATGAAACTTGATATCGATATTATCTAAATATACCTAAATAAAAAAAAAAACTTTATAAAATCAGTTTTTTTTTTGTTTTATCGTGTTAAGATAGCGATACCCATAATTATCGTTTGTAAAGTTTACACAAAAAACTGATATATCAAGAAACTACACTATCCGCGTTCGTCCCAAAAAAATTATCAATTAAGTATATTATTTTTTGTATTAAGTGTCAAGTTCTGATATCGATACCCATCACGTCTGTGCAGCAGCAGTACACTAGCTTCGCACAGGGTATGAAATACAGGCCCTAGTACTGACTCCTGCAGCACTCCAGCCAAGTTACGGTGATACGATGATAGTGACGCGTCACCATATTGTAACTATGGCGTGGCTTGGATACCATACCTAACAATGGGACGTGCTTGATGTCAGTGCATACGTACTACGTACCGAATCTTCAACTAGCTTAGGACATATTAGGTAGGTACTACCTACATGACAAATAATAACGCAGTGTCTCGTACATATCATGTCAATCCACGTTATGTCCACTCTACATACAAGCGGAATGGTCCGCTTGTTAAACTGTGTAATAATCAGCTATCACAAAGTGACTCAGCCAAACGAAGGCAAGCCACCTGGAAGAAACCCGTACCTAAACTCTAGAGACCGCGGTATTGGCTGTGAAACTAAGCTGTTTCCAGATAACAAACTACTCATGTTTCATAAAGACAAAGATAAATCTCAATGGGAATAACATCTGGGATAGAACAAAACAATACAATTAGGTAAGTATTCGTCAAGTGAACCTGTGTGAATGGTTGAAGATCTTGAAACAGCCGTGTGAACTCAGTGACAGCGGGCCGCCGGAAGAGCGTCCCGTTGTCTTAATGTCACGTTTAAGGAAATTAAGTAGTAAAGTAATTTAAATCAGGTGGTCGCGAAACCATTATGCCGACTCGACTACATAGGCACCACGTGCTGCAGCCGACGACAGCGTGGCCTTAGGTCCATTGTTCCGGCAGCGGTAGTATAGCACGGCGGTGGAGCCGGCGCGCCCCGCGTCTGGCCGCGCCTGGCTCGCAGGTGGCGCAAACATCCTTGTTTTAAAATGAAAGTCGATTGTTTGTATTTTACGATTATTACTCAAGATTTTACAGTGTATTTTTTAATAATTTATTCGTGAGTAATATTTTAGTGAAAAAAAATTGGTTACTATGTTTTTTTTTTGTTTTTTTGTTAATTTAGTTCTCTAGATCGTAGTTTGTCAGCATACTCGGCATCATTCTTAGTGTTGAGTTTGCTGACCTACTTAAGGTTTTATTAACAAAGACTTATAATCAAAATGACCTGTCAATCTAGCCCTATCCTATCTCAACGAAAATACTGGTTTATTTTAGGCTAGGTATTAAAGTACGTTATATACTCAACTCTTATTTGTATTGTCTGCTCCCACAGACAAACCGTGAAAACGGACGGATGGACAGGTGGAGCATAGTTTTAAGTAAGTACAAGACTGCGTAAATTTTGTATTAATAATGAAACAATAAAAAAAATCCGTTGCGATGGATCAGTATGGACAAATCTAAAACTAAATCTAAAACTATTAAGAGATAGGGAAATGGAAGAAAAGGATTTTATCATGTCGTCAATATAAAAAAGATTCAGCGATATTTAAAATCTCAATGGATTATCCGGTAGGGATTTTATTTTTATTATTATTTTTATTTGCTAGTCAGCAAGGTTGAAAAGAGGTTTGATGCTCTAAGGTGCGCCTGCCGTTGAGATATAAATAGGCATCCTGACTCCATTCTGACAGCAATTTTGAAACTACGGGCGTACCTCGTAACATTCCTTATTAAACGTCGAAGTTATAAAAACTAACTATCGCATTTGGGCCATTTCTTAGTTATTGTTTTAAATCGAAAGAGAAGATGACACAGTAAGTTTTTAATGTCGATGACGGTCGCAACTATTACCATCTATTACGTAGATAAACTATTAATAATTCTTGGACCATCAATCACCGTAAGGTCAAAGCTGCACGCGGAAACGGAATGTTCACTGTTAGCAGTTTTTTATGAATTGTTTTTTTTGTGTTAGATATCATTAAGTATGGAAGTGTACCGGTCGACGTTGGTGGGCGCTGCAGCGACACGTAGCAACGGATTATTTCGACGGACTATTTATAATGTGGGGCTCGGAGACGCGGATTGCGGACGATGGAATCTGCTCCTTTGTCATTGGAGCAACCTGTTCTCTCGGGTTGGAGCTCACGGCGAGCACAATGTAATATAACGGGCCACCTGATTAACCGCCATTCCGGCCGGCATGCAGATATCGAGTGCCGGCGAGCCGCGCCGCACCACCGCCACGCCGCGCCGCCGATCACTGATCATATTAATTTCAAATGATAGATTGCTTTTATATTGTTAATGCCTTATTATGATAAAGATAAGAACATCAAGGTTACTGAACTTTCTACGGCTTAAATGGAGGCGGGCACGATATTGTACTTACAGATGATGCTCCTATGATCGATAAAGCACTGTGGGAACGGATCTCACAAGTGCACAACTCTAAATACTTTTTTGTCTGATCGTACGTACTCATCATAACCGGCACCATTTACGTTTCCTTCTTGTTGTTTTTTGCTTTGAGTTTTTCAACCGCGACACTGTAGCAGGTGAAGGGAACAGAATTTCACACGAGTTACGGCTTGAAGTAATGAAGTTTTGTTTCTACGGAGACTTCAGAACCAATTTTGGCGATTTTAAATGCGTCTCATGGTTTTTCTCTAAGAATTCGAACAGTTAAGCGAAGGAAAACGTCGAAAGTTCACCTTTATTTACCTTATTAACAAGATTATATTTAGGTATATCTTCTAATTGAGGCCAGACTATACTTATGTTCGAAACTACAAAATATTATTAAGTACTATGTAACAACATTGTGATCTAATGAACGAAATGCCAATGTTTCTATATTGTTCAAGTTGAAGAGCAGTTCTCAGGAATGACTAAACAGGAGACGGAATCACCCTTAATCCCATTTCATCAATATGTAACACTCATAAAAAAACGGGGGCACCTTTTGCAACATCCGCTGTCAATTCTCACGAGACAGGTAGCAGCTTCCGTTGAATCTTTTATTAAACACACTGAGGATAATCATTACAGTGTGTGCAATGTAGGATATGGGTAACTGTACCGGTCAGGTAACATTCTCGACTCGTGATTCAAGCGAAATGTATCACAGTTAATGAGACAAGTCCAATTTGATCTGGCTCGGTCCGACTCCTGATTGTTTTGATATCGATATGACATGAGCTTTACGTATTGATTTACATTTTAAAGATCATGACACACAGGTCACTGTAGGTATGTGGATTGTGGTCAAAGTTCATATAAAGTTAAAACTTTATTCGGCTAGTGGTAAACTATTCGTATCCAACGATTTTGCGGTGCAATGGAATTAGTTATAAAAATTATTCAAACTTGAAATAATAATATACTTAGGTATGTATTGAGTTTCATTTCCCATAGGTACCTAAAATTACCATAACTACTTAATTTTCATGAATGCAAATTCCGGTATACCTACTATCTGCACATGCCTAAAAATTATAATAATATGCAAAATCTTTTTGAAACTGTAACAATTAAGCATTATTTATTTAAATGATATTCCGACTGATATTAAAAAATATTATGCAGGTACGGTAAGATGCAGTGTTATGCAAAAAATAAAGTGCATACATTGCATAAATAATTGAGGAAGTAATTTGACAGGTCACCTTAGTTCAGGAACTGGTTCACAGCAACAAGTTGTAGTAACGCAGACGGAACAGGGAGCGCGCCGCGCCGGGGAGCAACGCACGTGTATACTGGGGTCGCACAGGATTGCACATTGTGCCACTGGTGCAATACTTTCGTTCGGGTATTCGTTTTAGTCTACAATATATAATCTATCATTCCAAGGAAATGTTCCGAAATAGTAAAAAAAAAATTGAATTATTGTAAGGCAGCGAAAAACCGGGTCACGTCAGCCGCATGTACAACGAACGATGGACAAGAGTGTCCACGCAATGGGTTGGGCTGAAGATGGAAGGTGACGTCGAGGCTAGTCCAAACACAGGTGGGGCGATAGCGAGAAGCGTGCCATAATTGCTGGTTCGAGAAAAGAGTACCAAGAAAGACTTGGGGAGCCCTTTGCCTAGAAATAGTTTGAGATAGCAATGGTTAGAAAAAATCAGAAAAAAAGTGTTACGAAGAAATTCTTAGATTTGAAAACCTATTACAACCAAACCATAGTGTCTCTAAGAAGCTTATACAGTTTACAAGTTAAAACGATGCACTACGTTAGTTATTTAGGCCAATACACAACAGCGTCACTCTCCGTACGCAACTACTCACATGAATATTGGTCGGTCGGAGCGGCGAGGTACTTCCAACCCTCCATACATCCGCGCTCGGTGATCTATTGTTTGCCGAGAGAAATGAAACGAGAAAAAAACCTCGTTCCCAATCGCATCGTGAGAATTCATCAAATGTGCTCCCGCCTTACTGGGAGATGCACTAGCTGGAATCAATAAAATAATATCAGGTTACCTTTCACTGGCCGATACTTTTTGTAAGATGGTCGCCGTACCTTTGAATTTTTGCCAATTAGTTAGCTTTTGTATTTTTCTATGAAGTTACTGTTCGGGTGGCTGGACTTTTATTACTTAAAAGATGGTAGATAATAATTTATTTATCTGCATTCTTATGAAAGATACGTGTTTAGTAGTAGATATATCCATACTATAATATTATAAATGCGAAAGTATCTGTCTGTCTGTCTGTTACCTCTTCGCGCTTAAACCGCTGAACCGATTTAGATGAAATTTGGTATAGAGATAGTTTGAGTCCCGAGAAAGGATATAAGATAGTTTTTATACCGATACTCCCACGGGATCGCAACTAATGCGGGTGAAACCGCGGGGCGCAGCTAGTCTGAAATAAAGACGGGTCCTGCGAGTGCCCGAAACTGAATCATCGCTGACAAAGACGCACACAGTTCAGATCCTGCAAATATGGATGCAGGAAGTACAGGATCATTTCCACGCTAAAAATACAGCTAGAATATTATCTTTCAGAAACCTACTGTCACCGCCTAACTGGGTCGAGCAATGAAACATTTGTAAGTACAGAAAATCAAGATGATAACCGAACTTCATTATAATTAGTCTACCTACGTATGTGTGGGTAAGTACTTTTTGCAAGAACTCTTCTCAATTACGTAGCCAGTGCTACGGCTACGCGCTACGCTACGGGCTACGCATTTTTAAGTAGGTAGCTGTCAAATAAGACAGAGAATTGCTACTTATTACACAAAGTTCTTTGTTGAACAATACTATAATATTTTATAGTATTGCAAGACGTATATAGTTCGTAAACAGCGTTGCAAGGCCATGAACTAACCTTATTTATATTCCCATATCCTATTCCGTTACTTAACAATTTTTTTATGTATTTTTTTGTTTTGTTGCATGTTTGTTTGTTTTTATAAACCGGCGGCTTTTTGCCGTTACAAGTGTCGTTCCCCGTTCCCAACCATTTTTTATTAGACTCGGGAAAAGGAAGGTTAATGAGTTTAACCGCCTGTACTGGCATGCATACTATGCAGGAATTAATGTTCGATCGTACCTAAATACTGATCCGATTTTGAAAAATTAGGTGTCGATTTTTAAGTCTGTAATGTACAGTCACCAAAAGAGATAAGTATGTAGGATCGTTGGATATACTTGAAGTTTAGTAAGAAACCGATGTGTTCTCGAATAAAATTTAATTTTATTAATAGAACACAAACAGCTCATTTATCAAATTAAATGTCAGTCGACAACATCCATCGGTTTCTTACTAAACTTCAACTATATCCAACGATCCTACATACATATCTCTTTTGTTGACTGTACCTACACTTGAGTGTCATAACTACTCATAATAAAGCTATGTATATTTATTCAGGTTTTTTTTTTTTTGTGAAAAGTCAGAGACCTAGTAAAAGCACGCGCTTTGTTTTTGATGATTATTCGGCCGGCACTTTACATTAGAATATTGCCTTATTACGGCCCCGATTTACGAGTTGCAGGTCATGGGTTCGAACCCAGACAGGCACTTTACTTCCTGTAAATAATTTAATCACCACTGCTCTCAAAACGATAAAATCCGGAGTGTCCTAGAACCAAAAATTCGAAGAAATGTGACGTTTACCAACCCGCACTGGGCCCGCGTGGATCGTGGTAGATTACAGCCCGCTCCGTCTCGAAGAGAGGAGGCCTGTGTCCCAGCAGTGGGAACGCTGGTGATTATGCTATTGCCTTATTTATGAGAAAAAATGCTATGTCATTTACAGCTAGAGAGAGACCACTTTAGACCTTTCACCTCTCTGGTGAAAAAAATGTGGAAGAGGCTGGGACATGAATGAATGATAATCACCTCCGCGTTTATGTCGTGATGGCCCAGTGGTTAAGGCCTCGCCTCTCATGCACGAGGTTGTGGGTTCAAATCCGTGCATGTAATAATGTCACTTTTTCAATTCATGTGTACTTTCTGAGTTTATCTTCGACATTACTGACATCGGTGAAGGAAAACATCGCGAGGAAACCTGAACCCGTCATGAGTGTCGTGAAAAATGCTCATACCTTCTCTGTATGAGAAGATGCCTTTAGCCTGCAGTGGGACAATAATAGCGTGGTATTATTTTTAGACCCTGCAGCTCACCTCGACACTGTCGATGCGGGTGTCGGTGCGGTGCGGCGGCACGCTGGTGTTGCGCCATGGCGCGCACGCGACGCCGCGCCACCGTGCCGCCGTCGTCGCTCGCCTCACTGCCTGACTCATGCGCAAGGATTCCTGTTTTGTACCAACTACCACTGTACTATCACCGTAAAATTATGCCCAAACGATCTGCCAACGCATTGTCTTTGAACTTACTGTTTAGCGATAAATGTCAGTGTTGATTTACAGTTGTTAAATCTCGACGACCGGCGCATTGTGTACCGTTCGCTGAATGTTATAATATTCATATCGACTAAATTACGTTTCAATAAAATTATTGTTTCCACTCTATTGAAATACCGTGGAAAAGGAGGTATCCTACTAGCGAGTTAGTTTAATTAAGTATACGGTAACTATCCTACCAGACCCAAATAAACGGAATTTCTTGGTAAGTGTCTAATTACATTGATTTTAAAAAAGATAACAAATTAACACAACCGGAGAGCATATGAGTATTATCCGCTAGCAACATGGCTGTATATATGTCGTACCTACTCTTTTCTGACTGAAAACTCTGAAAAATAACCAGCCTGAGGACTTAAATATTTATAACGATGACAGTCTACAGGTGTACTTATGGAATTGTTGATTAATCAAAGAAAAGATGAACGGTAGTGGTCTAATATGCTATTGCTATTAATTATAATATGTTTATTACATCGTAAGTCACCACCTCTGTTCAATACGACAGTATCTTAGGTTTCAGCTATCGTTGGGCGCAGCTGCGTCACTAATAAACAAGCGCCCGTCTCTCGACTGTCATATTCCACGACTACAAGATGTAGTTACGATATTTTAACCTGAGTGTCGACCATACCGGAAAGTTCTATTCATTGTTTACTTAAAATACCGTCTTTAATTAGCTAATAACCTTAGGTATATCTAATTAAGTAGCTTGAATATCGTTGAGTTAATCAAGGAAAGTCTTCTCCTTAAATTCGAGTTATATTTTATTAGGTTATTACTTACTGCTACAACTTCTACGGAGCACCAGTACATAATGTTCTTACAACTGGCCCCAGTCCCACAAGCATCACCTTTCGATCGTTAACCAGGTACGACCCACACGCGGTGTTGCAAATGTCGACCGTTTGTGCCTGGAGTCCATACGCCACACTCGACATATTGTTTTCTCGACTGGGTATCATTTGTCACAATTAAAAGATTGTCATTCAGGCAATATATTACAGAGATGGATCTTGACTGTGTTTATTAAAAATAATTTATAGGTATATAAACGTCGCAAGTGTTGGTAAGTGGGGCGGCTGGCGGCCGGGCTGGCGCGGCATGCGGCGCTTGACGCGCGGAGACGCGCGCCTGCGCAGGTACCATGTAGCCGCGCCATACTGATTTTATTGCGATCTTGATTAATATTTATGATTCAATTCTTTGTACCACTCGTGAATTACATATGACAGTACGGTCCGCACAGCTCGCGCTGACCGTAATTTGATAAATCGGTTTAGGCAAACTCTTAAGTATTAGCGATTCGCAACGCATTTCCACGGGTGATGTAGGTGTTCAAGAGTCGTAAAATCAGCATGAATCATGATTAAATGTAACAGTAAATAACACGCAATAAAACTATATTTAAAATTGCTTTCACTCTTTCGTAGGTAAGTAGTTATACAAGTTAAGAATGTTGTCAGCGTTAAAATTGTTCAGACACTGCAATTAAGCTATGCAAGATGCTGGTGTTTTGATTTATTAAATAAACTCTCGGGCTTATTGATATGAAAGTAACAATTGTCGCAGGCCGCTGCAGCAGCCCACCCACTTTGCGTCATCTGATAGAACAACTTTCTCGGTTTTTTTTTTGTTGAAATTCAAAGGGTAATCCAATCTGACAAGCACGAATGATTTGCGACAATTGTCAATCATGTACCTACTTACAAATAAATCTGAGATGCGAATAATTACCTAAATACTTATGCTAATTCTCGCACGTGGTGCTATTAGAAAGTAGGAAGAAAATAGTGGGTTGTTCTGAGTGATGGACAGCTGATAGTGGAGTGCGGACATGTCCTCGATGACAACGGGGCGGTGTCGGCGACGGACGCGGCACCGGCGGACGCACGGTAGCAGCGCGGCTCATAAACAAACGCTCCTGTTTGACAGATACAATCAGCGACCGCGCGCCGACGATTGTCAGTGACCCATTCTATTGTGACAGCCACGAACTGTGCCAAAAAGAAAAGTCATTACAATTAACCGGTTACATTTTTAGTTCACTTACCTATCAGTTGAGACGAACTAAGGTGTTCATCAATGTGCATAGTGCTCTCATTCAGGCGTCGAGAACATTCGGTATAGAACCTACAGTACAGTATGTGTACAGTAGGTACAGTATACAGAAAAATCAGTTAGTATACTCAATTAGATACACAATGTAGGTACTTACCTATTTGTACTTACCCACGTGTGTAAAAATCGACTAACATTAACATTGTTATTACATATTGTCAGTACCTATATTTGTGTTAATTAATAATTATAATTTAAAAACTGTATTCGACAATGAAACGACTTTCGTTACTGACTGTAGGTACCTGTGAACCTTTGATGAATGAGAGCATTTAAAAAAAATCTTTTAACCGGATTAAATCGTCGTGTCTTCGGATTTGATTGAGGAAACTTCCTTACTTTTTCTTTTATTTCAAAATATTTGTTTGTCGAAGATCGAGTAAAGATGAAGATTATTACGATATATATTTTCAAAATGATTCACTAATAACTTGTCACTACTTTGTGTAACTGTAGGTAAATTGTATTCCTTAGATGGAAAAACAAAAGAAGGAAGTTGCAATTTCGGGACCGTAAGAAAATGGGGACGTTATTTTTATTTTAAAGGGGTAAATAGATAAACTGTTTTCGCGCGATGGTGGATCGGATTTTGAGCGCAAATCTGCTGCAAAAATGTCTTTAAAGGGTTGTTACAGGCAGTCTAGATAAGCCTAGAAAGTCGATCACGTACAACGCACACATGCAAAGCCGAGATAGATGTAGCAGGATTTATAATAAGTAGGCTTAATTCGAAGAATTTCGGAAATGGCAGGATTAAATACAACACGTCTGCATTATAATGTTGGGCTCATAAAACAGTTTCGTTAGTGCCAGTATCGGTACACAGTGCTACGCCTGACACTCGGATCCAGGAGCAAAAAACAAAGCCTTAATTAACCATTATTATAAATACAATGCAGCATTTAATAGCGTCGTGAATTAAAAGGCTCCGTTAGCCTGTTATTTATGAATTGATCGACTTCTGTCCGGTGACGAAAGCAGACCACTTCGTGATCAACGGTGCTCCAAAATCAATGCTAAACACAGTTGTCCCAAGCTTATCTTTACGACTGGATTGTATGGGTACCCACTTACAGCGGAATTTTAATTCGTCATGAATTCTTTGTGTCTTATCTGACCTATTGAGACTGCATCAAAATATTTTTGGTATCTAATGAGTTTAAATTGCGGTTTAAGGTATTGTGAAGTGTGGTGGATAACTAGAACTACTAACTGGGTGGGATCGAATGATTTAAAAATGTATATAGCATTAAAAAATATATTCCATACCTTTTTATTCATGTCTATCTATACTAATAATAAACCTGAAGAGTTAGTTTGTTTGTTTGTTTGAACGCGCTAATCTCTGTAAAATACGCGCCACGAAAGATGAGACTTGACAAGCTTAGTAGTACTGTAGTAGGGACTTTGCGCAGGTAAGTCGTGTACGATATACCTAGTTACCCATAATGTGTATACCTACTCAGGGATTTATCGATGTCATTTAGATAAAAATTCTTAACAATATTATAATATTTATTACGAAATAATAAAGTTTAAGATAAAAGTCAAGTCTCATCTTTCGTGGCGCGTACTATAACTACCAGTCGGATTTGTAAAATTCTTTTTGCATTAGATAGCCCAATTCTTGAGGAAGGCTATAATACTTAGGCTATTTCATGTTAGGACTCTTAGATTTCCAGCAAAATAAGAAAGTATACTAAGTGAACACGTAACGTACCTACTAATAGCGCGGGCTGGCGATACGATGTGATGCGGTGGGTCGGGGAATAAGAAATTTTACGTGAACACAGTCGCAGGCAGAAAATAGTCATTACTAATAGTCATGAATATTAAAGTGCTATCATCACGGTACTGTCCAAAAATAAATTGCATACTCGACACTGCCCATAACAGCTGGGTAGGTACCTATTGACTATGTAGCACGGAGCACACTACAATAGTCACGTAAACATCGCGTAGAAAATAAAATTATTTCGTAGTCAAACGCGCAAAATGTAGTTTATTGCGGAGCCGGCACTCGATAGGCTAATAACCTGTCGGCACTTACGAGTTACGCGTAGTCGTGACCTCTGACCTATCATTCATTGCTTTTACTGTCGCTAGTCGCTACCGACCGGTAGCGTACAAGGCATTGGTTCAATACATAATATTATCTACTTAAGACAATTTAGAATGACAATGTCTTTTTTATCAGAAAACTAATCTGTAATATTTAATTACAGAATGTGTTCCAAGTTCCAATTCAACATTTCATCATGATGAATTAAATTAATAACGTAATCTTAAATCAAATTATTTTTAAATTTGGTAGTTTCTTTTGCTAATATATATTTAAATAAAATTACTCGTGACACTCAATGGAATTATACTAATTAAATGGAATATAAAAATTAAAAATAAACCCGTTACGACGAGGATGGGATTCGAACCCACGCGTGCAGAGCACATTGGATTAGCAGTCCAACGCCTTAACCTCTCGGCCACCTCGTCTTCTGCTTTGATATACAAATATATAGTCCAAAGTCGTATATCTGTACGACATCTGTTAATACGTCCGTTATGAATTAATATTTCATTCTTCCCACCAATAAAGAAAATTGTGATGAAAACCTGAAAAAAAAAACAACAGAAATGTTAAATACGCCTACTATACCTATTGATATTCTATTAACATCGGCACAGCACAATGCCATGCCGTATTCCCAAAGTACATATTTTATGGCCCTAGACTATATTATTGCTGATCATATGATATCCGAACAGGGTCCTTATCTTTATTGCCTTTCTATCTTTGTTCATGTTTGCCTTCTATCTATATGTCAATTTAAAATCAAAATATACGCATATAAGATGGAATCAATTGTATGGCAATTGTTTACTTTGTTCGTTATCTGCACTTCCGGAGACGTTCAAGATCATTAGTATTTAAATAATTATATGTGAGCTCTAAGTTTGGTAGCAGTAATGAGATACATATTAGAAACATATTTTATTCAAATTAACTATTAGATAGTTTTTCAGTTCTTTTTTTTAACAATGTGGTGTCAACAACAAAGTATTTTTTCTTTAATCATTAAAACACTTTTTATAATTAAATATAAACTTGTTAGGTAGGTATGTATCTACCTACTCACCAATCAATCCATTCCAATCTCGCTGTATTCAATTAATCAATTAAGTAGTGGTTCGATCGATTTCATTGGAATGGAACTATTAATAATGACCAGGGGCAGGGGTAGGCACGTGAGCACGTCCGTGTCAGTAGTCTTGAAAAACGGTGGATGCGTGGCTTTTGTAATGTGTCCACATTCTCGTTGGCTACGCACGTAGCTGCCCTCCCGAATATTTTCTCGTAGGTGACAGAAAAAATCAAAGAAGTAATATTGTGTCGGGGGTTGTTCGCGCACGGTCAACAATTTACATTCCTCACGACTTGAGGTCGGCATGCCGGGGTCGGGTCGATTTCTACATGTAAAGGATCATAAAAAATCGGGACAAAAGAAATCATTAGGAATTTACAGAAAACTGCGTGGTTCACGGAATGATTGTTAAACTGACCATAGGAATTTTTGAGGAAATGGGTATAAATCTTCAATTCCCGAGAGGTTGTTCGGTTGTTCTAATCAGATGAGGGCACGAGTTAGGTAAACAAATAGCAGGCAGGAAAGAGGCGGCTGCGGCGCGGGCGCCGGGAGAGCGGCCGGGCAGGATCAGGGGTCACGCAGCGTGCAGCGGCTGCCCGATTAGTTAGTGGTTTAGTACGACGTCGTGCACCCTCCAGCTGACTACTGGACGTACCTGACTACTGATAGATTGCACTAGTCGTAGAAAGGACACATTCGTTTAAACGGACAATGGTTGAATCACAGCGGTAACTGTTGTCGGTAATTGTTGTTGAGCATTCTTGTTTGTAAGATAATTAAGAGAGCTAGCAGCATCTATTTATTAGGCTTTATAATTAGTGAGATTTCAGGTATTGTAATGATTTTATGCTTTTTTTTTTTGGATGGGAAATCATCTAATGAGTCCTCCCGCTCTGGGTGGAGCGGAAGGGAGTGTCAGACTCTTACTGACTAAAACCCACCCGTGTTCCTTCCTTAGCCCTTTATGTTCCGGGGCAGCGGTAACCCTTTCGGACGATCCCGCTACCCCGGCATGATTTTATGCTAGTGGAGTTATAAAAATAAAGTAATCCTGCATTAGTAATAGTTCGTAATTAGGTATTTTAGTATTTTAATGGTTGTTTAATGACATTTAAAAATCTTACAGAACTGAAATCAAATAGCATTGCTTTAAAAATAATAATTATGTAATAATTGTTGCGTACGTAATCCAACCTAGTATTGATGTTGGTAAGCGATAGCATATTTTAAGTAGCTAGGTACAAATGCAAAATCATTTTATTAGAAACTCGTCCGATTCTTTTGACAACGTGTTTTTAATATGGTACAGTACCGCGGTCCCGATACCGGTCAGAAAGCGGTTACATCAGGCTATTGTCTCAGTTTATTGACTTTGCTCAGATAAGTGAGCTATTAGCCTGCGATCGACTCTCGACAAATTTGGCAATACATTGAGACCCTGCGCTTCGTGCAGGATTAATGACAAGATGTCGCAGTAGCGGCCTCAGGCACTGTGACTTAGTAAGGCCGTTGCTACAACTGCATTCTTGATTTTTATTGATTTTGAGAAGGGTCATTGAAGTTTATTGAATAAAAAATTGCTTCTATGAAGCTACTATAAATTTCAACATAAACTTCAATTCATGACGCTCCTGATCATGCAATTTTCAATGTGGGTACTACTTATCGGAGTACAACAATTAAAAATTATTTTACTAGGAAATATTAAATAATATACCACCCCATGCACTTGCGTCAGCCTCGATTTATTTAAAAATTTGTGATCTACCTATAAGTCATGATGGATGATCAATAAATTATAGAGGGTAGCAGGGACATCGACACCTTTCTCACCTCCAAAAACTCAAAATATTATAAAACAACAGAAAAAGCTGTGTAAAAAACAACTAAATAAGTACTAAACAATTTAGTACAGACGCCAGAACATCAAACTACCCGAAACTGTCAAATTTTCCCAATCAACTTTGAACTTTAAAGGAAATTTGACAGATTCTAGTAGCTTGATGTGCTGGCGTATGTACCTAACGCTTATTTTCACCAAAATATTCTATAGAGGGTCTTGGCCCGAGTGAGATAGAGCTAATTTATAATAAATTCGTTTGCGACTAATTACAATACAGCATTTAAGTTATTATTATTTCCTACAAAAATATAATGGTGACGAGCGAGTGGGCGACATGGGGATCGAACTCGCGACCTCGTGCACGGAAGTCGCACCTACTTACGTTGGACCAATCTCAATGAAATAACATTACGCAATTTAGAGACCACATGCTCACAACAGTGTGTAGTGTATTGTTTGAACAATGATAATAATTAAGTTAATGTTTGTGTGTTGGTCGTTTTAATTACTAAACACATTTTAATTGATCTTACGTAATACCTAGTGTCTATTCACCATCACTGTGTCAACGGCGAACCAAAATATGCGTCGGTTTGGCCTATGTAAGTACTTATTTGGTAAATTGAGATTAACAAAATTACCAGTTAGGTATGAGAAAAGAACAGTAAACTGATGGTTTTACGGTTCAATAAACAAAACAAAAAAAAAATACTTTCCTGCGATGCTCGACCATTCACATACTAAAACAAAATACTTACTTATACCAACTTTTATAAAAATCGTTTTTTTTTAAATTAACAGTCAACATAGTAACAGTTTCAGTAAGTGCCTACTGTAAAGTGCGCGCAATAGCTCAGTCAGTTGTCGTAAATTTTTTGACCATCACTCATTACTGCCACATGGGTACCTGTAGCTCTACCATGAGTTGTTATCGAAAACTTGCTCGCTAGCGTTAAACTCGCTAGCGTATTAACGTGGATCGAATAGATTTTGACAATGCTTGCACCATGAGTTTTACGGAGTCTTACGCAGTCGCTAAGGTAAACTCGATAGATAGTGTCGTCTACCTAACTTCACTCCGTAGTTTTGTTTCTTTTTTTCTCACTAATAAGAAGAGATAACGGCATATAATGCTCAAATTGTAGTGCTATCGCCAGTATCGCCTATGCTAAAAATGTTGTGACACTCAATAATCCGACTAAATAGAAAAGTTGGCGGTTAGTGAACTACTTAAGGTATTTAGTGGTTGTTACATTTTTATTCCTTATATGTCACTGTTGCCATAGAAACTTGCTATTGTGTCATCGAGTGTCGTTTTCAATTTGTAATTTATTTACGTTGTGCCGTTCTCTGCGTTTATAAAATTCAGTGAAATAAGTTTAGCACAAGATAATAATACAATGAGGACCAGTGTGGCACAATTTCCCGAAACTGCACCAACCTTGTCGCTTCTGTGTTAAAATTCGCGGGTTCATTTCCCGCATGAAGAAAAAATTTGTGTGATCCGTTCTTCCACATAATACCTAGTTCTTCCGGGTCTGGGTGTTTAAGTATGTGCGATTTGTGTTTGTAAATGCACCCACGGTACAGAGGAAATCCTAATGTGGAGCAATGTTATAAAATAATTGTGTAGAAGTACGTGTTTTTATGTCAATGTTTGTGTTCCTTATTTTGTTATAAATGCTGTATGTTCCCCATATATTAATACAATAAATGAAAAGGTTGTTTAAGTAAAATGTCTTTTATTTAAATTTAAGTTAATATTCATCACAGAAAGCCTCCTAGCTAGCTGCGTAATGTCCTGCCCATTGGTAAGCTAGAAGTTTCATTTTCCTGTAATTTTGGCTTGAAATTCACGTTGTTTATGTCGTTGGTCTTCAAATTCAGTGGCCGTTAACATATTCCATGCTAAATAAGCTGTTCCAGGCATAATTTTGACTCAAAATACTCAAAAACGTATATAATTTTAATGTAAACATATGTTTCACACGTCAAAATGCTAGTGAGTTACGTAACTACTATCGTAAGCGTATTTTTCGATAGCGTCTGTCAAATTTGTGACTCATGGTGCCGTTTTGTATGGCGACAGCTGCAAAACGTTAGTGACTATCGAATAGAATACGTTAGGTTTCTTACCTATCGAAAACTATAGTGCTCATGGTACGGATTTTAATTCTTTCTGTGACCGCTAGGGGCGCTGTACAATATTTCATACATATTATTTACGGAGACGCTAGCGAGTTTTGCCTATGCAAACTCATGGTAGAGTCTCTGTTATACTAATTAAACTTCAAAGTAAATAAGTACTTCCATGTTGTATTTTGTAAATAAAACGTCTTGTTTGTAAAAGATATTACGGTCTACTAAATATATGTTCAAGTAGGTACCT
Source organism: Hydraecia micacea (assembly GCA_914767645.1). Taxonomy (NCBI): domain Eukaryota; kingdom Metazoa; phylum Arthropoda; class Insecta; order Lepidoptera; family Noctuidae; genus Hydraecia; species Hydraecia micacea. The sequence continues at coordinate 10,032,436 of OU611778.1, forward strand.
AGGTAACAATGCCAAAGTATGTACAGACGCCAGCACATCAACCTACACCTAACTGTCAAATTTTCCCAATCAACATTGAACCTTATGCTTTAGCGATAAAGTTGAAAATCTATTACAGAAATCTGACAGATTGTAGTAGGTTGATGTGCTGGCGTCTGTACCGCCAACCGAAGTTTTAATTAATTATTTATTTCTTATTTCGTTTTTGATTTGTCCTGTCCTTTGCGCTCACATGAAAGGATTATTATTATTAGTCGTAATAATCGAAATCGGTTTGTTGCGGAATTTTTCTTTCATTCGGATTTTTAATCTCAAACTACGAATATGGGAAAGAAGTTGAAAACTAATTAATATTAATTACATAAGTATCTACCTATGGAGGTAAACTCTGTATTTAAAAGATTATTTCCGCGGGACATTATAAGAACGATGCTACAAATGTTTGTAAGCATGTATTATTCGTTATATGGCAGCATACAAAACGAATGAATAAAATAATTAAAAAAACATCTAAAAAACTCTAGCAAAAATACTGCTCCAGGTGAGGCTCGAACTCACAACCCCGGCATTGCTCACGAACACTGTCTTATAAGTACCGTGCGCTAACCAATTGCGCCACTGGAGCGATGGTCGGGCTGTCCAAATTACAATATGGTTGCCCCATGCCCCCCTCCTCCCTGCCCCTCGACCCTTGCAACTTGATCCATTCATGAGGAAATATATATATGACTTTGAGAATTGCGTCATAATTTATGTAAATTATTATATTTTATTTTCGTTAGTAACGTATCATGGTGTTTCACACTTGTTTGATAAATTGCTATATCCAGCAATGTTAATAGTTGCCGATAGAATCACCGCGCCGTAGAATAATTTCGTTATCTTATGACTATGTACTATGTGCTCATATCAGTCATTCCGTACACGTTATTACTGTTAATTGTTAGCATTTTTATCAAATTAACCTATTGTTGTTATGCGATACAGTAGGTAAATTATTTAGGTACGTATTTAGAAAAATATTGTTAATAGTTTGTTTTGCATGTTACCTAGGTACCTACCTCTTAGCAAATTAATATAGGAAGGATATTAAGCTATGATTTTGAGTTATTACACTAAACTAAACTTATAATTAAGTTAAACATCTAGTTAAATGCATTAATTGCTGCTATTAGGGTTCCGTAACCAAAGAATGCCGACCCTACTATCAAGCTTATGCCTGTATGTCTGTCATAGTTGAATTTTTTGCAAACTGTATTGTTACTTTGGCCTCTATCATGGTAAAAAGAAGGTAGTAAGTAAATAGTTTGTGATCCGGAACCCATAGTGCACTAGTCCGACTCGCTCTTGGCCGGTTTTATAAACTCCACGTTTTTAATTTTATAAAAAAAACGTGTAATATTATTATGTAAGGGGCAATTCCCGTATTATTAAGAACGGTCGCATTCTAATGTCAGTCTCAATCTGTGAAAAATACTTCTAATTTACCTACGGTCTGCATTTTTGTAAATATTTCGATATTAGTTGTGGGTGAGATGAGAAGGCGACTAGATTTCAAACGTTTGAAATACGGGAACTGGCCTTCTGATGTTGGTAACTGTACAGGTCATTACAATTATTAAGACATTTTGGTAGCTTTTATTCATGCCAATTTGAAAACCAAAATAAAATAGACAATAAAAATGTATTAAAACCGCCTTCACAAATAACATAGCAATTTATTTAATTATAATCTTATGTTATGTTATTATGTTAAACAATATTATGGAAGTCAAAGGCACACAGCCTGATACTTTTTATATAGTTTTGGTTTTTTATCACAGCCTTTTTTAAATTAATTTAAATAAAGAACACTAAAATTAGTAATTAACTAACAAAAAAAAAAATTTCGGTAAATTTTTAAAATTTGCAAATTCTCAAACATTGACGATTGATGTCGCAATCATGTTTGCCTATGATTCACGTGTTTACGTAGGGAATATCGACTCACTTGCACTGTTCAGACGGGACGGGAGTGCTACCGGAAATTCACCCGTAACATTTTCTACTCCCTCAGTGAGTAATTCCCACTAAGTTTCTTACGCATCATCTTGAGGGGCTTGTGGCTAAGAAAGAGGGGCTTGTGGCTAAGAAATAACAGCCGCACGGTTCGATCGATCAGGTTAAGCTACGCTTGCCGCGGTTGGTCCGTGGATGGGTGACCATCTTTACATACCAACAAGACCCCTCCGTGCCTCGGAAAGCACGTTAAGCCGTTGGTCCCGGCTATTATTCATGGATCTTTGACAGTCGTTACGGGTCGTCAGAAGCCCGAAAATCTGACAACCAGTTTTATCAAAGGATATCGTATTACCCAATAACTGGGTTGTGGAGGTCAGATAGGCAATCGCTCCATGTAAAATACTGGTATTCAGCTGCATCCGGTTAGAGTGGAAGCCGACCCCAACATAGGGAAAAGGCTAGGCAGATGATATCTTACGCATCATCTTTTGGACTGTACTAGATAAGTACGTATTTGCACATTTTTTTTTTCATTATCGTTATATCAATGTTAAGTTAAAGAGAACTGATAATATATAATACCGGCCTATTTCATTGAACTGTTTAACTTGTAACGTGTAGCTTCGGTAGTTGTTGGTGGCTGGCAGTGGTCAGGCTGCGCTGCGCCGGTGTGCACCCGCGCTTGCGGCCATTCGATTAGCGCACTACAATGATATGTTAATGGCCTATCCAGAAATATAGTTTATTGTTCATAGACCTCAACCGCGCATCCTGCTACGGCTGCTACCAACGATGCGTCGGCGCAACTTCAACATCGCTGCAGGCGCAATTAATGATATGTATTACCTATAATTATATTACCGTACGCAAAATACGCGCATTGACGTGGAGTTGCGGACACCAGCCCGTATTACCTATTACCTATAATTATATTGTTTGGTGGTGTGCGGGTAAGCGTAGGTACCTATGCATATTATGTGATGAATAATAGATAATGAAGTGAAATTTGACGAGGCCAGGGTAAAATACTAGAAGAGATTTGGTGGATGGATCAGTAGTTTGATGGTATCGGAATAGTAAATAAGACGAGGGAGCCGAAATTAGACGTCGTTCTACAAGAAGGGTTTACGATATCAACATCTTGCCACTGAATTGACACATGACGCGAATGCGATTATTATTACTGTAGTGGACGGCAGAACTACTTGACAAGACTACTACAGAAGATGTTGAGGCTGACTGTACGGCCTAGTCGACCAGTATGGCCCAAGCTAGCTGGTCTTTGACGTCAGTAACTCTATTCGCATAATGTGATTCAAGTTATACCAACTGTGAATGGTAGGCTCCGTCGCGCCTGAGAGTGAGCCTTTACAGTATGGTCAGTGCAGCAGAAGGAAATAGGTACCTAATGCTGCGTTACTGTTAAAGGCATAGGGACCGACTTAATGTTAAACGCCCTAAAAGAAAATTTGTATGTCATCATTGGTTATTGTCAACAAGACAAGGGTCATAAACTATCGCAAATTAAATTAAAGCTCAGATAGGCGCATGTAACGCAATTCAAGCAAGAGTTGCGTCGTACTACGGTACAACTTACGAGGCGGGCTAATGGTATTGAGTAGAAATATCGAGCGGCGGCAAACTGACTGATCAGACCGATTGAGCAGGACAATTGCCCTTAATGAAAGTAATTAACACGACGCGATCGGCCGGCATCGATAGCGAGCCGCCATGCCACGCTGCGCCAGCGCAACCGACCGCGCACCCAGACACCACAATATGCGCCTAAATCAGCCTACACACGCTCCGATTTAATTAGAAAATAAATCACTCTTCTATTACACCCAATTCACTCGGTATAAGGATGCAGAACATCTGTACCTGGACGACATGATCGTGATGACATGTGAACATCTGTACCTGGACGACATGATCGTGATGACATGTGAACATCTGTACCTGGACGACATGATCGTGATGACACGTGAAAGTTACAACTCGGCTGTCTCACTACCTTACTTATTACTTATCTATTATATTAAGCGCACATTGATTTTTCTCCCACAGTAAGGTGCGTGTGTCTCAACGCAATTTCGATTCACCAACAGGTAGTTCGGCTGTGGAATATTTTTTCTGTGTTCATTCAAGCCGTTCAAATACCCAAAATCAGCTGATTCAGGTAAACATAATATTCCGCAAAGAGAATTGGTTTGTAAAGACGACTTGGATCACCGTCTGACTGCGTGAGAAAGTATATTAGATACTGGTGTACACACCAAACGTGAAACATAATTATGTATTCTGCCAAAAATGGACCAGATTCTCACTGATCGATTTAACTTTGACGATTACTATTAAATTGATATGATCCCCTTTTTTCTGCGGTCGAGGTGCAGAAACTCTGGAGCATGCTATAGACTCTATAGAGAACTCACACCACACTGTGTTTCTATCTGTACTAGAAAAAAACGCGTAGGTACTCCACATTCAACACCACAGTACCTATCTACTTGTACTTAATCTTGAAGGTTAATCCATATTATTGTTGACACAAACGTTATATAATTCGTGGAATATGAACGGGCAAGCAACACTAACCCACCTTTGTTTGCTCACATTTTCCAATATCAAGATGTGTGTAGATCAAGGTTACGGCTGCATTTATCTTTTATGGGCACTGTAAATCAAGAACAAATTTATCGATAAAATGGTATAAAGCTAACAGTGCGACTTGTTGATCTGTTTGTTTATGATATTCTACAGATATCTATGCATATGTAAATATACAAAATAAAATAAATATTAACCATGTCCCGGCCGAATTATTCAAGGTTAACTTCATGAGTGTAGGAGAAACTGTCGTTATTTAAAGTAGGTATAGATAGATACCATGAAATATATGTTAAGGAATCAGTAGGTTAGGTGCGATGTTTGTCGAATTAATAGTGTAGGATGGTTCTGTAAATATTTTGTGTGGAATTAAGTGCGAAAGAATTAAAGCTAAGAGAGCAGGCGAGTCGTGTGGAAGTGTCGGGTTTAAATGGGCCATCGGTATGCGACAACGCCCTGCCCGCAATGTGTTGACCAGCACTTTATCAAGGTTACCGCCAGCACGTGACGCGCGCTACAAAAAATATTATGGAACTACAAATTACATCCCAAAATGTCACGTGTGACAACTCAAGATATAATCATGATATAATAGGTTCAATGCACATAATAATTTTCATAACAATGCATGTTATGCTACTACGACTTAGTAGATACTGTGGTACTCTCCAATTTCACGTAGTAGGTACTTAAGTACCTACTATCTTTGTTTGTTTGCGATTAAACGCACGGCCGTTTAAGTTGTTATGCTTCTTTATTATGATTTTACAAATATAGGTATTGTTTAGGTTATTAAAAAGACATTTAACTTGAAATGTGTCGGTGTTTTGGTCGGCCGTCTAATTTAATCGGAGAGAGTTTCGATAAGGACGGTACCTATTCATTAAAATCAAATGTCGTCCATCTACATATAAATAAGTATGATCAATAAGACAATCTCCATATCCATCGTCGAGGCACGGTCATATCGTCAATGTGAACGAACGAGACAATAAAAATAAGATCGAGTTCGACTAGCAAATATAAAAGAATTCCACGGCGAACGATGAATGAATCGGGCATCATTCTCAAACGAGCATGTAGTTCGTTTTGTTTGATTGTATGTCCGTAATGAAAAAGCGCGTCTGGGCTCAGGTGCACACCTGTTGAGGCGCCGAGGCCGTGGGATACGGCTCATGCAGGTAAGGAGACGTGCAAAAACCGACCTATTGTACTTACGATCTGTAATGCCGAATATCTAGACAGTTTGATTAATTTCAACTGCTGTGGGTACTAGGTAGGTACTTACTTAGTCGGTACCTACTATTTATATTTTGGTACTTACCTACTTTTTTTACAACTGGCTGTATGGCTACCTATTACGATTAAAAAAATAAGTAAGTAGTTAAAAAAAAACTACCTAACGTTTCTATCACGCACTAAGAATGGTAAAATAATTATATTGACTTGTGTACAACCACCCCTAATAAAGGTTGCGGCTGTACATGAATATATGGTAAATTAAAAGAACCTAGTCTAAGACCTATAAGCCCTACAGTCCCTACGACCCTAAGTCCTATAAGCCCTACAGCCCTAACCTACCATATAATTTGTAATAAATAAATATATAAATAAGTACAGGATGTCTGCACCAAGAGACCTAAGGTAACAGACGGATAGTGGGTACGAATTCCAGGTGAGGGTGAAGGGTAAACTCACTGCCAGTCCAGCAGACTCACAGGACTGATCAGAGATGGCTAAAGGTGTCTTGGCCACAGTGAGGGGTAATGAGACAAGAACTTGCATTAGTATATAAGTACCTAAGTGACATATACGTACCTATGCAGCTAGTCACTTATTTTTTATCCAATATCAGTTTTTTTTCACTACATATTTTTACTTTTTAGTCTAATAAGTCTAAGGTCAACGAAGTTAAGACTTGAGCGATTTACTAGGAGCCACTGGAGAGTTGCACTATCTACCTCCTGGCTCTTTCGTCAGACCCTCCGTTATCAAGACTAATCTGTTGGACTCGTCCAAACAAATCATATGAGTCCAAACTCGTGGGGGGTTTAGTAGAAGCCACGGAAGAGTTCCATCATCCACCTCCTGGCTCCATTACCAGATCAGCTCCAAGATACCAATTTATTGTATTGTCGTCGGTTCTTGATACGTGTCCAAATTTTCGAGTTAATCGGACGTCATGAAGTTGGTGAAAATTACGTTGAAAGATTCCGTTACACACATGTCAAGCTAATAAAAGCGTGTTAAAAAGACAGACAGAAGGACCCGAATTCAAACATGGATGTGGAATTGGGCGACGAAGCTGGACGAATATTGTGCTCGACATTGCTCGTTTTGGTCGCAATTCTATTGGCATCCGAATGCGGGGAAACCTAAATGTAAGAAGGCCTATGGAGCGTACCCTTACCGATATTTTAATGAAAGCTTGCTTATACGACAGACATGAGACACACATTGGCAATTAAATAAGTAAGTAACCCAGCACCTACATAATAAATTACCGCAGGTATGTTAAGTGTTTTAATTGAGGACTGCTGATTAAGTACCTAGCAGCTTTATTTAAAGTAAGGTAGTGCTGCCTAAAAGACTTCAAACTATTTTCACTTAAATAGAAATTTGTAGTAAAAAGCCTGTGAAACCTGCGTGATATGCAGATTGTCGACAAGATTTTATTTTCTTTACCATACAGGGGCGGGACATAAAGAAAGCACGAACGCAACGCTTTATGTGTAGGCAGAGGCCCACTCAGATATGTACGTTCCGTGTTTCAATTTTTGCCCATATCTGGTAGCGGCGGTGTGCCGCCGCGTGTAGACAGATTCAGATATGCTAAGAACGTGCAGATCGGCTCGGCAGGCGCGAGCGCCGCTGCAGCGCCCGCGATGTAGGCGTGAACAGCGCGCACCGGCCGTGGCCGCTCGACCTGCAGATTTATGCACACAGCTCCCAACACTACCTGCACCCTGCGCAATGCCACATACTTACTGCATAACGCTTCAAACCCACTCACGAATTTGCTAGCCGTCTATCCCACGCACAAAGCTTCCCGGCTATACCGAATTTCTCTTTGTGGAGAGATATTTTATCTCAACATTTTTTCTTACCGTGAGGCGTAAATATTCTTTTACCCTACTATTGAATAATCGGGTATGTGTGATTTAATGCGTTGTTGATTTTATCCACATTCTTCGCCGTTGTACAATACGCCGACTGGCGCAATGCGAAATTCCATTAAGCTTTTTGAATACGAATAAAAGGAGATTTTGGAAAAAATTCGGCGCTGCACTCGAACAGGTTATTGTTCAAGGTTTAAAGAGGAACAATCGCACTGTTGTGTTTCCAGTTAACCATGACAAATGGTGTTGTTTAGTTTACCTGTGGACTTCTTTGTTATTTCACTTGTTGCGTAATTGTTACAAATGGGATTTGACAAAACGATTGTAGAGGAAACTTCTACTTCTTGTTTCATGATATACTTAACACCCAAGACAGATCAAAAAACATGGCTATTAATTGACAAAGCAGACTATTAAAAAAAAATATCGCTTTGTTAATAGGATTAGACTAGGTCAAAGTCCTGAATTCACATATTCATAATAATAAAAAATATGCACAGATGAGCAATAAGTCCATGCAGCTATGCGTTTGCGTCGTCTCATCTGCTGATTCACTATAGTATATTCACTATATACACCAAATAATAGGGTAAAACTCCCAGTAGCCAGCCCTGCACCAGAGGTCAGCCTTTTCAGGCTTCATTTCACTATAAATAGTACTGATATTGCCTTATATAAGTACATAATTACTACCACTCAATTCTATAACATCTTATTGTTTATTATACAAACTTTCCCGTGAAGCGGAAAAAAACACGATAATTCCGACCACATACACATATTATTATTTATGTATAAGAAAGGATACTCTGTAGCCTTATTGCGTAATGCACTATCAATTACAATCTGAATAATTTCTGGACGGGTATTGCTAATCCATTGCTTCATATGTTTTAAAAAATTGTCTGAATTTGCATGAATTTTGTTGAACTGTTAAAATGAAAGCCAGTACTACTGTTAGTGTGTTACGTAATTTACCTCGCTGGTCTGCAAATCTAGAATTCGACCTCATAAGATGTGACAGTAAATTAAACTCTAAGTCTCAAAAACACAAATAGTTTGTACAAAATTTTAAATTTTGTAAAAACATGTTTTTTTTAATAAAAAAAAAAACATGTTTGAAATCCAATCCATCGTTATATGGAAGACCAGTTATTGAATGCTATGGTGGCAATTCGAGATAGTTTGAATGAAAGAAGCTTTAGCGTCCCACGAGGGATTTTTCAAGATAGTGCGTCATCAGCATTTCTAGAACCCCCAAGGTTCTAGAAATGCTGCGACGAATGGGTCCACTTATCTGTCTATACTACACACCAACGTAGAAGATGTTATAAAAGATTGAATGATGAAGTATGAAATCTGTTTAAAACCAACTAGATGTTCACAATAGTATTTTAATACAAAACAGGCCAAACCCGTTTGTCCACAATTAGTTGTCCAGAAAAAATGGTATCATAGGTAGGTACTCACTCCTTCATAATTAAAAAGAAATCCTTAGTTTCTTGAGAGAACGTTGGAGAATATACCCTCGGGTTGATGCAATTAGTGCTATACTCAATCAAGTATCGGTTCACTATTGGATGCGCAAAGGCTGACTACTGGTGAAAACGCCTTTTTTTTGCTTATTTTTTATTTCATATATATATATTTTTTTTTAATTCTCGCTAAAAGGCTGACTACTTGGTGTTTTGTCCTACATACCTACTCATGTTTTTGATAACGTAAACCAAAATTTTGCATTTCGTCAAAATATTTTGCTCACGAGACCAAAGAAACACGCGACATTAGGCTACAGTCCGCACGATACGCACTTGCATACAAAAAAGATAAGTTAACTAGATTTAAAAAACCGAACAAGTGCGAGTCGGACTCGCGCACCGAGAGAGTTTCAAATATGTACATGAAATCGTTCTTGCCAAATTTCATGATTTTAGGTCAACGGGAGGTACCCTATAGGTTTTGATTCCCTTGCCAGTGTCACAATATGCGGCATAAATGGAACATTAACGCCCGTATCTTTTGATTACGTTGACTTAGAAGTTGTATATTTACACTGCTTCAAGGGATTGAAGCCCCAGGGCTGGGGTATTTCATATTAATTTCAACTTGATATCTCGACGCGTTCCTGAGAAAAAGGGTCTTGACAGACGGACAACGAAGTGATCTTGTGACGGAACCCTAAAAATAACAAAACAGGTTTATAATCACGAACACAGAAAATAAATACGAAGACAGGATCGAATTTAGATAAAATGCTATTTACATGATTAAATTATACTCAAAGATAACAGCGATTACAAAACAGAAAAAGCCTTTACCTCAGAAGTCTTGAAGCAATTATTTCAAAGGAGGTAACTGTCGTGATCTGGGACTACGATGGGTGAAACACTTGTCACTGCTTATTGCTTTAGTGATTGCAATCTTTATAAAACGGTACATGCGTGCGTCATGATGATATCGTTCACAGTTTTGTATGACCCATAACATAAAAGAGAGCAACATAAGCTTTTATTTTATCTTTGGTTTCATTGTCTCCGTTGCCCTTGATATGACACAAACTTCCGTGTTTCAAATGCGATGTTGATTTGAAACGAGCATTTTATCACGTGGTCACCGATACGTCGATGCGATCGCGATGAAGACGGGGATGCGCGATAATAAAACTGTGTTAGTTGGATAACGCACGTCCGAACAACGTGCGGATGTCCTCGCCAACAGATAAGCCCCCACAACCTGTCCAAGCCTTATCGACGTACCTAAGTTCAGTCAACAGTGCCTATGCAAATAACACGTAGATACGATTTTTATTATTAAACTTAACGTACAATAACTTGATGCAACCCTGAAGTGTCAATCATATTCAGACACCTATGTTACCGATGTGTTTTTTCACATGTAGATAATAAAATTCCCAGTGCATTATGGTAAGTGGCAATAAATAAACCTATATTGTAAAATTGATATCATGCAGTTATTATGACAGTATAAGGTAATTACTATCAAAACAAAACTTTAGTTAATTTAATACTATGTATTTTTTTTTCGTTTCTATGTATCATTTGTTTCCGGGAAAACCACCCCAGTGATCACCATCAGCACATAGCGGTCCCGGTTCCTCTTAAAAGACAATTCCGGAACCCCCTCGTGCAACGCCTGTAAGGCACATAATTGCATACCTACTCCATATATATGTATTTTGGAAGTCGTTATGCAGAAGTAGAACGTCCCAGTTTACTATTACATCGTAAATCGCGTCTGAATTTGTTTATAGCGGACAGCAGTTGCTGATCTCGGAGGCAGGTATTGACAATGACATTGGCTGGTTACGAATGACCGTCCACAGCTCTGTTGTAAGCACACGGTGTATTTGGCGCGTGCTCTATTGGGCTGGCGAAAGTAACAAAGTTGAGTACAACTAGTGGGATAAATAGATAGTATAGAAATACGCGAAGGTCGCGGTAAGTGGGTCGATGCGAGTCACTTCCGGCCGCGTGGACGGCACGTGCTCGCAGGATGCGCATGTGGGCACTGCAATTATGTAACAAGCGATCCTCCCAGGCTGCACTCAGATACATTCCCGCATCTATGTAACTGCACTTTACGAGCTCACGTCGCGTTGCCCTGGTTTATGTAAGTTTACTTAAGCTGTTCGACGGTGCTGTTTAATATGTAATTCACAATTAATTTTTAATTCCATCGATATTCATTTTAATTTATATAAGAAAAATCACTCAAGTTCGGTGGTACTTCCTCGTCGTGTCAGCGAGGTCGCACTCGATGTATTTATGTGTAAGTAAAGGTAGGTATTCTATTTTGGGTACGAAAGATAGTCGTAAAACATCACAATTTACAATTTGAAAAGCGGTTACGAAAGCGCAACATAAGAAGGAATATTTCTTTCCAGTTGTGATAAACGACGACATTCATAAAGGTGAAGAAAAAAAATTAATTCGTGAATTCCTTAAGTTATTGGCACAAAAAGGGAAAATTTAAGACGTGCCAACTCAGACAATGCGGAGTGGTGTTAATCTTGCCACGATCAATAAACTCTCTGATTACACATTCATGGAATACTTTGTGGCGTGTCCCTGCGAACCTCCGAACAGTCTGAGCCGTGTTGCGTCTGTACATACGTATGTACACGACTACCTACTTACATTGTAATGTCGTGCTATGCATATAACCGAATGTAAGTAATTCTTTAAACGGTTATAAATGCTTCTTATTGTTTGTCGAGCCTGTTTTTTTGTTCTGAAGGTGTTTAATTTATTTCAATGCTTTTACGTGGATGGAATATCGAGAATTAATACGGTATTGTATTATTTTTATCCAGATTAAAGTAACTTTGCAGAGTTTGATCTCCTCTAGAAGCATTAATTGACTTCTAGATATCTTCTCTTCAGGTAGGTAAACACTAAACAAGTCTTTAATTAGGTACCTGTTTTCTCAATTTATCAGGTGTTTCTATAATTCCTTCATCAATTTTAATACTCATAATGGCCTGGTTTCATTTAATTTATATAGCGTATAATTATTATATTGGTGTGTCGAAATTCGTTACGTTTACGAGACATATGGGTCAGCAGACGCATAAAACTCGACCAACTGATCCAGATTGGTAGAAAAAATATGCCAGCTGACCGTTTCCTATACAGACATAGTTAATAGTTGTTGTAGGGAGGCGGACGAGGTGACACGGGCTAAATTGGCACATCTGTCATTGCTCACCTAGCTGAGGCGGCCGAACGGCTTGCGGGCCCTTGCGGCTGCGCTACGAGCGTCATCTGCGGACCACGGTGAACGGGCCCTACGAGATATATTACTTTTTATAGTTTTAATAGCAAGGCAAGTATAAATACGTTAATTAAATGAACATATAAACTTAGTTTAATAATATTCTCAATTTTAATTTCAACGCTACGCTGCTACGGTTTCTAAATTAGAGGAAACTGCGAGTTCAAAGATTTAAGTAGATACCTCGTTTAAATAGCACTTGCCTACTCAATTTTTTATTTGTCTACTATCCTAATGAATATAATATATATGGCTATGAAGTGGTCATGCAGTATTTCTGACATTAGCATATTTCTGTGATGTAAATTAAGCTAGCCAACATTAGATTAGTGACGTGACAAGACAACGCATACTAAACAGACAATTGTTTATGATTATCGTGGAAACGAATTCAACAAGTTAAAACTTCGTAAAATGAAAAAAATCAATAGAACTAAAGCCTTAGCTCATTGCCATATGAATGAAGTTAGTAAGCCTTTATATGAATGCCTGGCCACGCAACGCCGCGACGATCTCACGCGCAACAAAGTCCACATTTGACAACATGTCGCTCTCTATAGTAAAATCCGATGACACATCTCAGTTCTTCATCGCTCATTTGAAGCGGGTGACCATATAAATGGTAATCTCCAATGGCATTTCATCGTTTTATTATTTCACAATAACTTACTAGCTTCCCTTAATTTTAGTCACCAAATCGCTCTCTAGCTACGTTATTATTCCGACCATGATTTATACGATTGTTGTAATAACGTAGATAAGCGATTAGATAGATATTAATGGCTTTTTAGCTTTTGTACAGTTCATGCAAACAAGTTTCCACCGTTTGTGCCACAATCAAAGCCAAGATAATAAAGTAATTAACTATTCAGTTGCGTATTTTAGTATTGTTAAATCTGATACCGGACCACGAACTTTCGATCGCTTGAAGTTGAAAAGCCAGAACCAAACTATGAATAATGTTCAGGTTACGAACTCACGAGACGTCAGAGATCAGCGACCGTAAACCTCCTAAGACACACCTGCTCTCTATTCAGAACGCCAAACAGCGAGCACAATAAGACCTATTCAAATGTTAAACAAAAATGGCGTTCGATAGACAGCAGCACTATATTGAATTAACTCGAAGGCGGAACAATGCTTACATCGATATCTCTACCTACTTTCTTTTCGAGAAAGACAACAAAGTTCCTTCTTGCGAGGACGCTGACAAGCCAGCCGCGACACAAAGAAGATCGACGGCGGTTGCCCGTAATGCACAAAGGTCAGCTCGGCTCGAGATCACCTTACATCGGTCGCAGCCGCCCGCGCCGCGCTCCTCCGCCGCGTCGTACCACTATGCATCGTGCGCCTGCGCCGCCGCGCCGCTCTATACTTTTGTGAGTCGACGACGACGAGTATTATCGCGCGATCTGGGAGCGGAGATGCTTCTCATAATGCGTCCAGATAAACCCGCTTTGTGTCGTGTGCTCTCTATAACAAGAACAATATTCCATGAAAGGAGTGCGCAACGCAACAGGTACATGCCCCCGCGATTATCTTCTAGTTTAGGTGACGTGTGGTCGCCTCTTTTCAATTCTCTAACTACATTTTTTACTATGGAACCTTAGAAACCACCACCACCTTTACTAGAAACGTAAATAGCATTTGAATGATGTTATTAAAACTATAGATATCTAAAAATTTAAAAGAACGTACTTGAAGTTGTTAATATATACAACATCATATACGAGTACTTATATAAAGAATAAATCCTAAGACGCACTAAAACTCAAGCAAAATTCCGCTAAATATTAATTTACTAAATACAAACTAAACTAATATCTACTCAAGCTTATGAATCAAAGTAGTAGTAGCGACTGGGCGCATGCGCCACGAGCCACGAGCCACGACACGTATAGAAGCACTGAATTAAACAATCACGGCTGAGTCATAATACCGGTTGGCTATAAAGACAACTCAAATAATCTGTGTCTAGTTTATTTCTCAGACAAAACGCCATGTTACTACGATAGCATAATTTAACATTGTTTTATACTTACTCCCAAAGCTTAAACAACATTATCGCTGATTCATAAATCGCTACGAACGGTGATTCAAAATCATCCAATTTGTTTTGTTGCTGCGTTGGTTTCCGTACCCTGATCTTTAGTTCATAAGGTACTATGTTACAGTTCTGTATGGAGGCAAAAATGTTTGATGAACAAGGTGGATGTTGGTGCCTTACATCTTCATGGACAATATCTTGTCTATTAAATTAACCCTACGATTCTTACGAATGAGTGACAAAGGGAACAGAGAGTCTCGTGATTATCGGCCGTAATTCAGATCTAAGAAAGCGAAACAAATTGCGCAAAACGTATTGTCTGCGTATTTATGTTCGTGGTGTGTGGTGCGATGCAGCGGTGCGGTGGTGCAGCGGTGCGGCGGTGGTACAGTGGTACCTGCGGCGAGCAATGTGGAGCATGCGATAGAGCGGCCCACCCAGCGCGGTGCACCAACAAAGGCAACGCGACCGTGAAGTGAACGCATTCACGCAATCTGCGAACCAACCCTAATAAGTTATCTACCTACCCGCTGTCCGTAGCGCACTAGCGCCCGACACACTCTGACACACTACCTTCATGCTAGTTTATACGCACTGTTCTCTTCAGACTACCGGCTACTGTGATCCTACGTAACTACTATAATGTTACATTATGTCTGGATGATGCTGAGATAACAAAATGAGGTTCTTATAATCGCTACACGCGAGGCAGTATCTCCTACATGTTCGGAATTTATTTGATAGCTTGCTATATGGGAGTCATAAACATGGGGCGGATATTGTAGCTGTGTCTCAATTAGTGCGTCCTACAGCAACTGAATGTTCAGCGAATATTGATGGCCTCGCTACTGCAACACAACATTTTCATTATACGTGATTTCTACTTGTCAATTATTTTAAGAAAATACTTTAAATTTCAACATGGTATACTAAATTAAACCTGAGTTATACTTAACTTAAATATAAATAGACTATTAATCACCTTAAGATATCGATCTAATTAACTCTATCTAATGCTAATGGCGTTTTACGAGCAAGCGGCTGTAGGCAAATTGAAGTGATTGAATGTGACATGCAAATAGTATAGGTTCGCATACACTTGTAGCTGCCAAGTGGCGAGAAATTGTTCAGCGAGTCGAAACAGGCCAGTTGCGAGTCACCGTCTGTGTGGTACAATTAAATCACGAGAAACAACGCCGCTTGCGCAGCTCCCGAGGGTGCGGCTGCCGCTCGCCCCGCGACCACTGTCCCACTGTACCACTCCACCTTGACGTTAACTACCCATGTTTCTTACGAATGTATTTGTAACTCCGTTTACTATATTATTTGAACAGTAACAACATCTTATTATACGTCGTAAAAACTACGTAATTTGTTTTTGTGCTCGTTCAGTCAACACTCTTGACAAAATTCAATAGGCATTCATCAAACCTGTCTCTCGCTTATTCCGTTGGTTAACATATTTAAATGCAGTTTAACTTCTGTGTATATAGTTATTTCTGTTACTAAGTTGGTTTAATAATTTTCAATAATGATTGCTTAATGCGAACCTGAGCGGCTAATGAGATCTGATTAAGTTATGATGTCAGTGAATATAGAGCAAGCGATGCGGTAACTTGACGTCGCGTCGCAGCATTGATTTCACTGTTTCATCGGCGGAGCATCGATTATTGTGATTGCGCAAGCGGCGGCTGAGCTCGCCGAAGCCTGCCCGTGCCCGATGCGGCCACTACTGTGCAAATCGGTCCAATTATGCAAGTGACTCGATTAGAAAATGAGATGGCCTGTGCGATATTTGAACTCGATTGATTTACTTACGTAATGGATGCCGGAAACATTGTCAAAGCTGCATTCTAAGAATAGGATCGTTAGGCATTGTTACAAAAATGTCAAACTACAATAGGTAGGAGTATATAGAGTATATTGTGTTCGGAGCTGCTGGTGCATATATGCAGTTAGGACTTGCTATTTTAGAAGCTGTGCTTAAAAAAAATTGGTGAAGTGCTTATGGATCATACTTAGACTTACTTATGTAAGCTGGTAGACAATAATCTTTCATATCATTGTAGCGCGTAATTATATGGAAAAAAAAACAACATAGTTTGGTAATTACCTACATAATTACTAAGTAAACAAATAAATATATTACCTAAATGTTGCTTAATGAAATGTTGTTATATTACCGAGTAATGAATTTACATTATTTGAAGCATGGCATCTACGTAGGTATGTGCAAAGAACCGGTCGAACAATCATGTGCATACGCATGTCACGTATTCTCCGCGAACGTACCATATTAGCCGGCGAATTAGTTTGCTTCTGAAGTTCTGACTATGTTAAAAGGATAATTTCGGCATGAAAGACATGATCGGGTGTTTTATTTTACTAAAATGATGGACGTTTATTTTCTTTTTAGTGAGTAAAGCCATCCAAGACAGAATCTTGAGAATTTATGCTATTAGTATTAGTATAGGTGTAGGTATATACTTACACTATACGATTATTGGATAGCAGTGAACAAAAAATCGATGCGTGCTACTTCTAAATAATTAACCCTTCACATATGATATACCTAGGTATATAGGTAGGTATATTGAGGGGCCCGTGGCTAAATAATAACAGCCGCACAGGTCGTACGATCAGGTTAAGCTAGGCTTGCCGCGGTTGGTCTGTGGATGGGTGACCATCTTTACATACCGAGACCCCTCCGTGCCTCGGAAACCACGTTAAGCCGTTGGTCCCGGCTGTCATTCGTGGATCTTTGACAGTCGTTACGGGTCGTCAGAAGCCCGAAAGTCTGACAACCAGTCTTACCAAGGGGTATCGTATTACCCAGTAACTGGGTTGTGGAGGTCCGATAGGCAGTCGCTCCATGTAAAATACTGGTATTCAGCTGCATCCGGTTAGACTGGAAGCCGACCCCAACATAGTTGGGAAAAGGCTAGGCAGATGATATGATATAGGTATACGATCGTGGATCCACACGAGAAACAATGGCTTTTTAATTGTTTCTGTAATTACGGCATTCAACCGGTTAAAGCTTTCCTATAATTTTACATATAAAAAATAATGAAAATTACCTACGTCACTATGTGTATGTAAACCCCCTAATAAACAAACTCGGGTACACGACCAAACAAACTTTAAAACATTCGTGTGATACTTTTTTCAAATTATCTATTTATCCCATAATCAATAGGAATGGTATAAAACAGTTTAACTATGTGAGAAAATTGAGATGTACGGCGTAGCCACCATTACTTTAATCAACAAATTATGGTGTTGTATGTTTCAATTACTACATAACCACAGTGTGGCCACCATATAATTGATTGGAAGGCTTCTGCAGCTACACGATAATTACAGAATGGCCGTCATTGTTATTTATGTGCTTTTTATTTAACAATTATTCTCGTTTTCATATCGTATTATGACATTAAATGACGTTTGCTGAAAAAAAATTAAGGATTATTCTTGATATTTTGCACTCGCAGTTTCCACGAAGAAGTGAAGAAAATGTAAACATGACTTGACAAGTGTTTGTATTAGAAGTACAGTAAGGCATCAATTTTGCATAAGCATATTAAAGTTCAAATTGCTGTGATAATACCGGCCGCCTCGCGCCGCAGGCCACATCTGTGTGTGTAAGTCGAACACGCATTGGCTAGCGTGAGCGTCACAGTATAAATATCTTTCTACTGTCCTAGCGTCGAACGAAACAAAACATATCGTCGCTTTTACGCACACGGTACTACGTAATTACACATAACCTTGGTGGGTTCATACTACTGCTCAAATTCACTTCATCATAGCAAGTATAGATAGCTGGTAACGTAACCTAATGGTTTAGCAAACGTGAAAGTCTGGGTTCCAATCTCGAGATGAGACTATTATTTTTCTTTTCAACAATTATCTTTTCACTTCAGTAGCTCAAACATGTAGGTTTTGCTGCCTGAAATCAGTGAGCAAAATGCGATTTTGCTCACTGAGTGAGACAAAGTAACTTTTTAATTTTTGTTTTCAGAAAGCCGCGAAAATCTTATTCAGCCTTGGGTTAATCATACAATTCGAAACATTCACACTCTATCTCTTTCCCGCCATTAGAAAGAGACAGAGACAAAGACCAGCCCTTTCGAAGTTCTGATTTTGAATTCGACCTCAAAGACAAACACGTTCGGAATTTCGTACTAACTAAAGAAATTTTGCAAAAAGATAATTATGTCTTTTAATGTAATTTATTGAATTTTTAACTTATTGAGTATTTACTGCAAATAAAACTGATATTTAACCTGTAAATATCTATTGCTAAGTAGTTTCAATAATGTTACGTAATATATTTTGAATAATAAAGTATCATGGGTGCTATTTCTGAACACGCCTTAATTTGTATAAAAGAGCGGGAATAAAATTGCGTGGCTGGCGTAAAGAGTTGAATAAGTTAAAACATATTAAAATAATCGTAAAATATGAGTGAAACTAGCGACGAGACCAATATTTTAACACCGGAAGAGTTAAAACAACAAGTTATGAATGCAGGATTAAGTTTCCTGCCTGAGAAGTCTCGCGAAAAATATCTGAAAGCATACCATGTCTTCAATGAATGGAGACTTACAAAGGGCGCAAGCAGTTTTTCGGAGACGGTGTTGCTATCTTATTTTTTAGATGTATCACAGACGAGGCGATCATCTACAATGTGGAGTATTTACTCAATGTTGAAAGCTATTTTAAAAACAAAACATAACGCGCATATTGAAACTCTTATCTTTTCTAAAAATAATGTCAGTTGGGCATAAGGCTAAAAAGTCCAAAATTTTCACGGCCCATAACATAGAAAAATTTCTAAATGATAATTATTTTGATTCACAATAAATAGTTAGGTATTTCAATCTATTCCTGTTTATTATTTTATCTCCTAAAGTGTTCTCGCTGCTGAAGTGAAAAGTTATGTGTGTTACACGAGAGCAAAGTTTTTTGCATCTCGTGCCTTTGAATCCCTCGCCACACTCAGGATTCAACTTTAGAATCACTCGCTACGCTCGTGATTCAATCTTTGAATCCTTCGCTTGCTCAGGATTCAAAATCAGCACTCACAGCAAAAAACGACTTTGCTCTCTTGTTGCACAAATAACTATTTTCGTTTTTTTTTTTTTGTTATTCAATAGAGATAATAAAAAAGAATAACAATGTAATAATTTTTATGTTTTTATTATTATATTGTTATGCTTATGTTATATGGGGTTAAAAATAAAAATGTTTTATGCTTAAGTGATTTCAAAATGTTTATTCGTTATAAACAGTCATATTTATTAGGACTTATTGCGGTTATAGCTTAAGTATTCATTTTCATTATGAAAAGAAGATTGAAACTAAACCTCAAAATAATCCTTATTAATACGGATATGACACAATTTTATTTTAATATTACTAAAATCAATTTATAACTTAATACTTTGTATAAATGTTCTTGTTTATTATTTCCAATCAAATATTATGTTTTTGAGCTGGTTTTCGTTTGCACGGCGAACGCTTCGTAAACACTTGTTGAATAATTCGGCAAAATATCTCGGAAACCAATTGTTTCATATTCACTGAACAGCTGGGCCTTCCACTTCGCTTTCGACTGGCAAGGCTACCCTCTTCCTTATATCTTTTGACCCTCCGACTCACAGTAGGTAATTTCTCTAAAACAAAAAAGGAATACTGTTAAGCTACTAGCAAAATTATAAAATATTATTACTATTTTGAAACAAAATTATTTTGAAAATAGAAATGTTACAAAATGATTATATATTATAATATTATGCTTAATATTATATTCATAATTCCAAAAGTAAATAAATAAACTTTAGGAAATATATTTTTTTTTCTATTTAGGGCTTATGGTAGGTAAATTTAAAACGTTTAAAAAAATAACTACAAGGATCATCATTTATACTTTAATTAGATAAATGTTCCATAAAATAATGAAATCATAATACTCACAGTCAGTCCGGTTTCATCAAATATTTGTGATATAATAATAAGTCCATATTTACGCAGCGCGATAATATCAGCAGCTATCATCTCGATATTTAAATTTGCTTGCATTTCAAAATGAACTAGGTACACCAACGCTAATAGATTAAACACACTTCACATATCAAATTATCCACCAACCAAGAAGCAACAACATTCTATTTAGTCGGGGACTAGCGGTGAATGAGTTAAGCATCTGTCTACCTTATGTTTTATTTATTTAGATTTCTGTGGGTATAATCATAAAGTTTTATGAACTATGTGAACAAGACGAACATGACACGGAACTATATTCGAGTAATATGCGAGTGTGTGTGTCTAATTACTCATTAAAAGAAGGTCGTAAGTTAAACTAAACGTCAAGCTATTGCATTGTGACTTTGCCTATGGACTTTTGGAGCCTACTGTACATCAAGCAAACTACTTGACAGAAGTATATGGTATACTGAAGTTGGTATTCATAAATTGTCTCTATTGGTATAGGAAAATAATAAATAACTCACTGGTTATTAAAAAAAAATATATATTGTCTAAAATAAGTAGATCATATAGTTTCTTAATTCAGTAGAATTAAAAAAACTATATGATCTACTTATTTTAGACAATTTTTTTTTTTTTAGGTAATAATTTACCTACTAGAAACTTCTTATGTATATTGAGAAACTTATCTCCAGAACATGACACACCTGAGTTTTTTTTAACAATGTACAAAACCCTGCCATGTGATACGGATCGGAAGAGATCGTTATTCTCACTAAGCTCGGTAAAAGTAAGAGAAAGGTCAAGAACATATGGTTCCGATATTTTTGAATTTCATGAGGGGAGCAAGCTGCGCGCCGGGGTCAACGCTCTGTTTGATGTAAAGGAGGGTTGTCACCGTGCGGTGCGACGCTTACGTGGGATAATATGAGGTCGCCTTGTGTGACTCGCACTTCGGGAAGCGCCCGCGCAGGTGACGACCTCCTACACACTGTTGTATAGAACTCCTCACGATCCGTCCACGTTCAATACAACAGAATTCCGCAACATAAAACGACTCTAGATTACGTTAGGCTAATGAACTTCTCAATTTCACGCTTTACGTTTGATTTCGATTGGTTAATTGGAAATTCTGGTTTAGTAATTTATCTTTACAAATAAATAAAATTAAAGTGTCTGTTTGTAATATCAAAATAATAGCTTTTTACTAAATGCGTATGAAACATATAGTACTCGTATAACAAAAAAATAATTTTTAATTTATAAGTTCATACATACTTACATCCTCATCATTCTCCTGCCCTTTTTTTTTTTGGATGGGAAATCAGCTAATGACTCCTCCCGCTCTGGGTGGAGCGGAAGGGAGTGTCAGACTCTTACTGACTAAAACCCACCCGTGTTCCTTCCTTAGCCCTTTATGTTCCAGGGCAGCGGTAACCCTTTCGGACGATCCTGCTACCCCGGCAGGCTTCGGCCCTGGCGGGCCCCTTCCTTACTGCTGACATCTCTTTGAGGCGCGCGTGGAACACATACGCGCCGTCCGGCACGGGCCTGGTCCTGATCGGACGGAGAGCTACCCATCACTCTCCGTCCGCAGGCCCATTCTCCTGCCCTTATGCCAATTTAATATCGGGGTCGGAGCTATATGTATTTTTTCCATACTTCTCTATACATACATATGTATGTATGTATGTTGTATATATATACAATACATAAAATTGAAGTGTCAATTTGTAATATCAAAATAACACTTTTTTACTAAATGCGTATGAAAGTAGATACGGTACTTACTTACTTATAACAAAAAAAAGCATTTTTTTTGTCTGTCTGTTTGTTCCGGCTAATCTCCGAAGCTGCTGGACCGATGTTGATGGCACTTTCATTAGCTGATAGCTGGTGTTATAAGGAGTAACTTACTTTTATTTTAGAAAAAGAATTAGGGTTCTGCGCAAAATTAAAACCCATGAAATCCAATTTGTTTTCCGACATGCACACGAACGAATTCGCGGGCACAGCTAGTTCTAAGTGGTTATGATGAACTGAGGTAATCATTAAGAAAATGTAAGTTGCGTTTTTAACTATAACATTATTTTTCACGCCTGTGTTTGCGTATCATATTGCGTTGATGACAGTAATTTCCACGAAAAACAATTACCTAGGTGAACATTTAAAACTTTATACAAACCAAATGAAAAAAATGCTTATACATCCCTATTTTGCGATGACTTTACAGACACTTGTTTGTTATGTATTGAGTAAAAATAAAATACCCATGTTTACCAACAATGATATATTTTCTGTTACGTAAGTATAAACAACAGTGTCGGTACTATCCAGTTTCAGCTTTCCTGTTTATATAATAAATAATAATGCCACAGATTTTTGTTTAAAATTTTGTAATACCTACGAATAACATACTTTTTTGTTACTACATATTTACAGTTTCTAGAATAGTGATTCATTGGTAGGTATATAAGTAAGTAGATATAGCGAGTACGAGCGGTAATGTTACAATATCGTATTTTACGAAGCTTAGTGACTGGCTTATGATGATGATTTATAACGTTTGCCGATTTTACGATATGTATTGATGTCCTGTTAGATCAGAGAGACATTGCCAATAAAATAAACAATAAACAGATAGATGTATGTACGAGCAGGGCGATCTTGTTCGCGATATCAGCCGGTGTACGATTTCCTTACAATGATATTTAAATTTTATGGTACGTGCGCTTGTTAGTCACAACATAACGTATACTATCACAAAGCTTTTCTACTTCATGTTTATGAGCTATGATTTACATGTTTACCACTTCAGCGGGTACATTGAGGATTAGAGACAGGATCTAACGGGATGTGTCATCGATAGAACAGTTTATGGTGCTTCAAATGCGGCGCGGGTTGATTTTCCGAATCCTATTTACACATGCAACCCATGGAAAACCAGTAAATCAGTCCATTTTGATAAAATGTTTAACTAACTAAATGGTGACACCTACGTAGATAATCCCAGGTAAATCGAAGTTTAAACGTATGCACCTTCAACAATAACAATGTATTCAGAAGCGGATAAAATTATACAGCGCATGTCATTTCTTACACTTCACTGAATAATTTACATATTTCGAATAATGTGAAATACCAAAATAGTCTTGAAACTTTTGTTGTTTCGTTGAGTTCGTCAAGTGATGTTATTGATGAAGGTGGTGTTCGGTGCAAGTGGCTCGGTGCTGCCTGCTCCGACTGCTCCGAGCCATTAGCCGCCGCGGTCGGCCGGCGGCCGCGCCTGTGCTTGTCTCATGCGAACGCCATAATCTTCGCTCCACTGCTCTTTATAATCGCTCAGTATTGTTTCCAACTCCATTATATTGTCAGATATACTCCTTCGATAAATTTAGCCGTCGTTGAGCAATATTGTGTTTGATTGAGCGAAACAGGATACCTATCAAGTTAATTTCCTGAAGACATGATTGTTCGGCGACTTTTATGAGAAAATATCTTCGACTCATGTAAATAGTACCAGCATAATCTGATTTTGTATCCTGAACGATCGCATGATTGAGTGAAAACCTGCGGAGTGGCACTTTGTGCTAAGCGACGCTATTCAAAATGATGGACTCCGTTGGTTTATCAGCGGAGACAGACGCAGCGAGCACACAGATAGGTGAGGGTGACAGTAATTGACAGGTCGGCGGGCGCAGGACACTTGACGCACGTGCGAGAGCGGACTCGGGCCCCCGCACTAAGCAGGATGTCTTTAAATAGACTAAATGCCTTTGTGAAGGCATGCCCTCCGAAGGGTGGCGGCATCCGGCTCCGATCGCGCACACGATTCGCTTCTAAAGAGGAAACTTATAAATAACTTCTTCAATTATTCTGAACCATTCAACTATAAACATGAAATACTCGTTGCGTCTGAATCAACGCAGTGCGGCGCGGGCGCACCGGGAGTCGTTTGCGCGCTACCGGAGTACCGGACCCTTATCGCCCATCTCGCCGACACACTGTTTCATGGAATGCCTATTGTTTGATTAATAATATCTGTGAACAACTTGATATATTATTATTTGTCGTAAGTGATGTAACGAGAAGTTCGTAGATTGGCCGGTGTGTCCTCATTCTGTCCTAAACTTGTTATACATTGTTTGTTTATAGAACTGCGTCGTAGTAAATTATCTTGACATATATTTCGTTTAAGGTACGGAGAATTAAAAGATTGATGAAATAGGTAGCACACCGTGTAAACTCTCGATGAAAAATAATTCAGCATTTATAGCAATTTTTAATAGAAACTCCAAAAGCTTCAGAATTGGCAAGGGGTTGTAAAAAGATAATAACGATCGGTTTTGATAATTTGGTAGACCTGTGAAGTCAAGTAGATGTACTAGGTAACTTCAGTCAGAGTAGGTCACATCACATAGTGTTCATTGTTCGACAGCGAGTACCTCTTATGTGAAAGACTTGTAAACATTCAAAGAAGAACGACGCAATAAAATCCGGATCTCAGTGAGGGGATTACGGTGAGTACGTACAGGCATGCACGTGTTCATGTAAAGGGTCCCGCGGACCTCCTCCCGTGTGCATGCATGTATGTGTACGTGGCGGCAATGGGAACCTACCTGCGAGTACGCACAAACAAGTGTTTCCGGTCATGGCGCGATATCCGGCGCGCTTGCGCAACTTATCCTACGATTTATCGGCGGATCTCATTTCAGTTTTGAGCATCATCGTCACGAATACAGCGAACCGATTGTGAACATTACATTGAGATGTGGCGGAAGTGTGTACCTGTAAGACGGTCTGTTCGTTACTTCTTCAGTTCGGGTTTGGAATTACAAGCTCATACACACACACTCACATTCACATGCCATTCAATCGTTTAATTATTGAATCCATGTCTTGATACATCCCTCTTTCGTTAGAACATTAACTATGCTTAGGCTGTTTACGTAAAATACATAGATTCTACGAGGCGATCACTCGTTTCGTTGGTCTCACTGCTGAAGGCCAATTCTTGTACTTAAAAAACGTTCAAATTCAAGTCGCAATCTCAGCGACAATCACTGGCAAGTCAAGTTTTAGGTAAACTAGAGATTTTGTGACGAATTGAGACAGATTTGAATTCGAACTTTCTTAAAAAAACGGGTTTTGGCTCTCAGATTGTCAATCAAAATCAGTGAACTAAATGAATAATGTTCTGAGTACGTTTTATAATAACTTTTGTCTAGTGGTCGCAAGAGTTGTTGCTGAGTATGATGTCCTGGGTTCGATTCTCCGGTCGCGTAAACTGATATTATGTTTTTTTTATCAGGAATTTCTCAGTAGCAACCCGGAGCCCGGAGTGAGAACAATAGTGGCCCAGTGGTATCAGCCCCGATTTGGAGCGGTTTCGCACTACATCCGATCCGAATCCGAGAAATGCCGGTCCGAAGTGACCGTATTAGTCCTATTTATATAAGAAGGG
This sequence comes from Hydraecia micacea, assembly GCA_914767645.1. NCBI lineage: Eukaryota > Metazoa > Arthropoda > Insecta > Lepidoptera > Noctuidae > Hydraecia > Hydraecia micacea. The sequence continues at coordinate 10,058,465 of OU611778.1, forward strand.
GTTGCGCACTAGACCCGAACTCTATCCATCCGAATTCAGAACATTCCCAATTCGGATTAAAGTCGGATCTTTAATTCGGATTCGGATCATGCGAAACCGCTCTTATGAGTTGTAGATCGTGAGTTCGAACCCAGTCAGGCACTTTACTTTGTGTATTTAATTTCATCACCACTGCTCTCAAAACAATGAAGGAAAACATCGTGAGGAAACCGGCATATCCTAGAACCGAAAATACGAAGACATGCGACATCCACCAACCCGTACTGGGCCCGCGTGGTGGAAAACGGCCCACTCCCTCTCACATAGAGGAGGCTTGTGTCTTAGTAGTCTGAGTCTGGAATTGTGCCCATTTGATGACAAAAGGCCATAGGTACACCTCTGCCTAACCCTTCGTTAAAAACAGGTGTGATGATCTGCTGGAAGAAGACCATTCTTCCAAAAGTAACATAACGCTGATGAACTAGTTTCCTGTACCTAATGTACTAGTAAGTACCTGAAAATAAATACATCAACCAGTTCCTTAACAAATATATTGGTCGGGGTTTAGGGACCGCTTTTATCATAATATGAATAGTCTCTGAATATAGGGTGACCACATTTGGCGATTTATGCTTGTGTGTGATTGAAAAATAAATACCTAACAAAAACAAAATATTTTATAAGATTATTATAAACTTGCGTGCTTGATATTAAAAAGTATTGCAAATCAACTGCTCAAAAAATATTTATACGTAAGATTGCAGACAGGCCACATAGGGATTGAGTAGCGGTCTCATGCTTGCATACCGTTTGCGTAGCGTTTTCGTAGAAGCATAGCAGTTGCCGTTGAGCTGTCGTAACGGATGCGTAGCGTATCCGTAGCGGTGGCATTGGGTCTGTTTCGTAGCATCTACGTAACGAGAGCGTAGCGTTTCTCTAAAGCTGGCATAGCAGTGGGGCAATTCTTGTAATTTTAAGAACGTTCACTGACTGGTCTCAGTCTCAATCTGTCAAAATATACTTCTAATTTTCCTATATTTCGAGAAGTTTTTGACATTTGTTTGTCGCCGAGATGAGACTGCGACTAGATTTTGAACGTTTTAAATTACGAGAATTGGCCTTGTGATATGCGTCGTGTTTTTGTAGCATAGGCGTTGCGCGTAGCAAACGCGTAGCGTTCCCGTAGCAGTTGCATTACGTCTGCCTCGTAAACCCGTAGCGTCTATGAAGCGGTTGCGTAGCGATGTCGTTGTACAGACGTAGCTAATCCACCGTGTATTCTGTTTGCCACGTGGTTGCATAGCATCTACGAAACAGTAGCGTAGCGGTTCTGTAACGTAGGCGTAGCAGATCCGTCAATTTTACGTAACTCAAATTACCGAAAAAAAAACATACAGGAACATACAAATGGTTTCATTAAAACTTAACTTGAAAATTCTTATTACAATAAGCATAATCATGAACTGCTGGAATTTCGAGACAGTTTATTAAGTACATAATTGTTGGCGACCCTAGCGGGGCACCCCGACGCGACGGCGGCTAAGGTGTGGCCCACGGCGTCATTCAGCCCCGACTGCCCCGAGGCACAACATAAATAAGTACAGAAGGTAGACTTCATATAACGAGAGAAAATAGACACACACACATAGACACGCTTCTACGTACAGTGAAGCCAAATGAAGTCGCGGCTATCGCGACTTTTTTTTAAATCGCCGAACGCACGCGTCTATGTTTACGTGGATTTCCGCTCGTTGCATGGAGCCAGCCTTCTGTACCTATCTGTTTAGTCCCGCGGAGCTCGCAGTCACAATAACAACGAGTCCTGCAGGTGACGGCCGCTCAATAGCGCTGATTACACCGCCATTCAACATGCGCCATACTCGAACAACCTGTTCCTATTAATAAATCACTTTTATACGTATATAATCAAATATGTTAAATTGTAATCCCATTCGATTTCAAATGGTACCGGTTTGTAATAACGTGCTGTTGAAAAACTTCTTTATTTTTAGTATTTTATATTCAGTTACACATATGTTCGCGTATATTGTACACAGATAGTCCGACAGACTAGAATAGAGTACAGTAGTACAACCTTGTACAACAAAAAATAACATCTAGATAATATAATTGCTTAAAAGATTTGTAAAATAAGTTGGCGGTTTTGTCGCTCACGGCAATCTTTTCCAGACAACCTTTGTATGAACCCGAATATTACGGAAGTAGTTAATAAGAATGTTATATTTTTCGGGCGGTGGTAATACATACAAAAAGCATGTTTCTTTTATGTTATAATAATAACACATATGATTATTTTTATGCCACACTATAATACAATCTTAATAGTAATAATGCAAATATTAAAGTGCCATTTAAAGTATTCAGTTACAGTGTAGACTTATTCAATGCAATTGCCATATCCGCTTCCGCTGCGTAGTGTCGCGCACGCGCCGCGCGACTCTGAGTACTACTTCCGCTGTTCTCGACTGAACGCCTCCTCGGCCCTTTCTATACGAACAACTAATAAATCAACTTAAATAAAATGTATTTTTTTCTCCAATAGCGCACGTGCTCAGTGTTGACTAATAATCATTAAACAAGTTCTCAGCACATAAGGTCGTCGAATTACGACGACCCTATGTTCTGAGAACTTGTCTAGGATGAAATGTGTTATTATCAAGACGGATGTAGACTATTTGAACCTAGATGATTATCTTGATAAATTTTTGTAAAACAAAAGGACAGTATATCTTTCGTCCTCCGTCAAGTCTATTCGAGCGAGTCAAGTTCCAGTCAAGTGGCAATGCGTAAGTGCGTCTGCGCGCAGGCGAGGCGCGACGCTGCGTCCGCGCGCCCTGAGGAACCATCCTATTGTCTTCCATATCATTAAGGCCATTATATTTGCTTGTTCAAGCGTGCTTTTATCGTTTGTTATTATAACTTTGATCAGTGGCTGACATCTTCATAATGATTTTCAATAATCATTGTTTTATGATTCACAAACAATAGCTGTAATCACAATGCTAATAATAACCTCGACTCTTTTATAATTTGCTTAAGCAGAAAGCGATATCGGGGTTGCTCCGGGTACGTAGGATGTGAAAAGAAAGTGGGTTAGATGAGACTTTCTATTGTTTCAGACGTTCACATTAATTGATTGTAATGTTTGTGCTGTCTATCAATACGGCTATCGAGTACTTATCACCAGAATTATAGTTAAGCTCATTACAATGTGTGTGCTATATAAGCATAGGTACCTATGTGGAATTATACCGGTATGAAAAGATCTTGTTACTATTTTGTGCAATTAACGAAGTCATATGACACCGATCAACAACACAAGTTTGGCATACATTTTTGTAATTGACTCCGCTCAATATTGCAACGAAATTCCTGAGTCAGGCGAAGTAAAGAGGTCAATAACAAAGTACAAAGGAGAATTATGTAATAATAAACAACGGCTCAAATTGTAACTGAAGTCCCTTACTACATTGTAATTTGTATCGATCCTTTGATTAACTATTTGGGGTTAAAATAGAGTCCGTGTACACTAGGATCTTTGCTAAAGGACCGAAGGAATCACTGGTAGTTAAAGCTGGTACGTATTGAAATGTCATTTTGATTATTTAGAACAGCGATTGTTCCATTATATTAGTTGAGGAGAGATGAGAAAGACTAGCGATTTCCTTGAAATCGCTAGTCTTTCTCATCTAATGGACTAGCTATTTCCTTGAAATCGCAAGTCCATTAGATTAGGCTACGTCTGTACGTAGATATATTAGGTAACCAATACAATTGGTTATGATCTTAGGTACCTAGTTTAGTCGTTATTTCCCACGGTCGGGATACATACCTTACCGCGCTTCAGTGAACTTAAACTCATTTAAGAATTCGTTTTCAATCTTAAAATGATCATAAACGACCATGATTATTTACTATTAAGAAAAATCTGTAATATTTTTAAGAAATTACCGACTGGTCGTCATTTATTACGAGCCCAAAACATCGAGTCCTTCTCAAATCACGGATTTAAGTTCAAGACACGTCAAAGTGATTTACCTTTCTTTAGCACTTAAAATTCGAAGGCCATTAAACCGAACGAGATTTCAACGGAGACGATGGCCCGTAAAAGTTTCGCAAGAGTCGGTCGTAACCCATTTTGGTTATAACTCGCCGTGACGCGCCGAGCTTTTACACGGCGAGCGAAGAAAATAGGGAGACGGGCATCGCCGAAAACAACAATGAGGTACTGTTACCATAATGACACTTTATGAGCACAAACATCGGGCCGCAGCCGAACACGACACGGTCGCGGTCGCGATGCACGAATGTGGTCCGCGCATTGTTTCCGCATTATACTCGTACCGCCGGCAACGAGGACGACATTGATGCCTCGCGGACAAAGGCACCCATTGCAACAGCGACCCGCCGGAGCCGCCGACCTCCATCGACATTCAGATCAATTCTGTGAAATGGATTTGATTGCTGAACTCATAATTTCCTGGCCCCTGTATATTCAATAACTAAATAATGTCTATTTGATAAGAAACTCGTTCCAAAAACTGATTCCAAATCGCGACAAGATGTAACCTTTACAGCACACACACGATGACAGATTAATTCTATGTCATTTCTAGCCCATTTTAGGTAGATATATGAGACCAAGTTAGGATGCTCTTAGAGCATGATTATATAATTTGTGAATTAGTAGGCTATATTAGGCTAGACTAAGTAGATATAGATTTTGTTTAAAATTTAACATTTTCATTTACGATTAACATTTTTATTTTGCTCATTTAGTTACTGGCCGTTTAATCGTCACAAGTATTGCAAACCACATCATTGTATGTATGTATCATTATGCAAGTGAATTCTTGTACCGTTCAACCCAGCTCATGTCCGGGATGATGAAGTTGTAAATAAATACTTACGTAGCCACAAAATTGGATGATTTTACTCATTCCTATATACGTGTAAACGATAATAGCTTTAAATTGAGATATAAACTTTCTGATTTCGTGTAACTTTCTTCGGTAATGATATTGTGGTAAACGGTCATTGTGGGTCAGTGGAATATCCTGATGGTTGGGTTCGCGCATGCTAGGTAAACGACAGTATCGTAGGATATGAGACCACATAGTCAGTGCTCGGTGGGCGGTCGATAACATGACACGTATCAACATTAGCGTACACGAGGGCCGTAGCGTCGCGGCTCACCGTTGAGCGCGCGCACGCAATGTTCTCTGCACAAAGTGACGCAGTGTGGTTTGCACTGCGCGCATAAGATCGCCGGCCGTGTGGTCCTGCAGTTGACGCCGCGCTCAGCAGAGCCCCCAGAGCTTACTAATCTTACGACATAATATGTCTACTAGATTGTTGCAGTCTTGGCAACTTTATGTATCATTTCTAACTATACATAATCTATTATCTAAACAAAGAGTAAGGACCTACAAGAATATTTTTTAACACTATGGCATACATTCTAATTTCCTAGAATCCGGTTGTAATGAGAGTTACTTGATAGTACAACATTTGCACATTATCTATTTTAAAAAGCTATTAACCATGTAGAATATTTGTACTTCCATAGATATGCCAAATACCCGAAAGCTTTTCTTATTGTTTTCTTTATCAATTCAACTTTCAATCGGCTACAAACAATACTTAGCAATTTGTCTTAGCACTCATACCTACTGATATTAAACCAGTATATATGCTTGTCGAATTTCCAGTTGAAGTTTTTGATAATAATTTTTGGTACGTATGAGTTGTAAAACATTTTTTTTTGGAATCGTATCGTACAGCACTTCTCAAGTTGATTTCAGACTACGCTGTAATATAATAGCATATAGTTCATAGCACAACAATGTCGCTCGTCATACATTTATAATAATATATTGTATAGCAAAGTGTAACGTGTTCTAAATAAATGTATGGCGAGCGATATTGTTGTGCTTTGAATTATATACTATTCATTATAGCGTAGTCTGAAATGAGCTTTATCGAATATTGCTTAGATAATTACACAAAAAAAAAAGCTTTGAAATGTTAATAATTTAACGGCTTTGATAGATATTTATTATTCAAATCATTATACATAAACATAATTGACAAGGGCAGAGGACACGGACGACACGATACGTACATCACATGCGCTGTGTGCAAGTAAAGCGCGCGCGGGGGCCAGGTGCGCGCAACAATCTCGGCAGTTGCCGCTGCGCACGCGCACCCTCGGTGCGCTTTTAATAAATTTCAGTACGTCTATAAAAAATGATCTATCAAAAGATGGCGACTAAATCAACCGGTGTTCGGGTGCAACTATGCAGCGCGGATCGGTCGCCCTCCGCGAACAAAACACCGTTTGTTGGGTGTGCAAACAAGTTCTGATTAAATGAAAAGGTGTCCCGGAACGGGTGTGTCCGTCGTTTGCTCAAAGTAATTACATTTCATTTGATATCTGTGCCTAAATACAAACTAACTACGTCGTTTGAACGGCACGGTTAATTGATTTTCGTAGCTAAAACGTTAGCTACGTAAGTAATAGAGGTACGACTTTCGAGCAATATGTTTGTTATGCCGAGAAACAATGTAATGCATATGTACACATAACATAATATATTGTTTAGTAATATACATTTTTAATTAATTGCACTTTGCATTGTTGTTGTCAGTACGAAATGGATTTTGAACTTCCTGGTCTTCTGTAAATAAAGAGGTGAAAATACTACTCGTATTCCTAGTACCAAGAAAATACCTTTGGATATATTTTCCTGTAGACAGTCATTCATTAATTTCATTCCGTTCATTAATGAATGATAGTTCATATTACCATTTTCCAACATTTATTCTACCTACAATGCGGAAATAGTGTTGTCTAGGTATAGTAAAACTCTTGCACATCAGGTAATAATAGTGCCCCATTTGTTGCAGATAAAAAATAATACTGTAACCGTTATTCGTCATTTACGGTTCTGTTAATCCTGTACCGAATGATCTACTTGTTCGAGCTTGTCTCGGCGCATTGGATGCAGCTGTCCCCGCGACCCCAGGTCTTCTCTCCCCTTCATAAAGTAACACTATAAATACCTTTTCGGGCTAAGAAATGCAAAAAAATCCCTATAACGGTGAGATTTTGGAAAAAAATATCGAATGTGGGAAACGGACGATTCCCGTTTCCCTAGATTGCAATGTTATTGTTCCTACACGTTGTAACGGTATGAATGGCATCACATGTGCGGGACAACGCAGATACGTCACGCCCGTGACGTAAGCTCGAATCAATGTAGCGTAATATTAGTAAAGATTTATTTTTACTTCTAAACACTGCTGTACACACATGTATAGGTAGGTATATCTCAAGATCATATTATCGAGTATTAGCTACAATAAATTATATCTGAAAAAAACGGACCGTTTCTTAAGTTTAGTGATCGTTTATAAAAAGCACAAGAATACGTTATGCCGTAATTACAAACACAATTAAAAAGCCATTGTGTCTCGCGTGGATCCACGTTTAAGCATACGAAGGGTTAAGTGCTACGACGTTGTCCACGACGTTCCTACTTACCTACCAGTGGCGAAGGTACCATACAACTCGATTCTCACCGGCTTCCCTTCGAAAATTCAGAATATAACCACTCTATAGTCAATTCGTCATTGAAATTTTCTTTTGGCTTTTTTTTTTGCTCCGGCCTACCTCTGTCATAAATTCACCCTTCGCCACTGTTACCTACTATGCACGTAGTTTCGCTGACGACTTACCAGATCTATAGCAACATATTCAAATGCTTTATACGAAAGGCACCTATCGTCATGGGGAATTTAAAAACTTAAGATCATTTTGTCTATAAACTCTTCCTTTATAATCTTTAGTTACTAATTTAAGTATTTGAAATACAATCAAAACAATACACAGAGGTCATTGGCAATAAAGACACGTCGTTAACCTACTGTTGGTTGATAAGACAAACTGATGACTTCTTTCCTGAAATTAAATATGTATGTAAGTAGATACCTATTTCAAGAAGCACCAAAGCTTTTGTCCAACCTTGAGAACTTACAATCTGCTCAGGTAACAAATAACATTCACGAGAAAATCACCAAATACCTACACCTCTTTTATAAATTATGAATTTAGTTTTGAACTTATTTAAATATTGTTCTTCAAAACTTTTCAAATGATTGACTCAAGATACTACAAAACTATGCACGAAAAGATCGAAATAAATTCAAACTTTTCAAATAAGTACATAGTCTCAATTGCATCTTGTATCAACAGAAGAATTTTTTTAAAGTAATTTTATTTCTCAGGTAAATAGCTGTGAAAAGATTGTAAAACAACAGTCAAAAAACTGCACCTTTGACAAAAAAAAAAACTAAAAGCTTTCCCTAAAACAATTTGTTCAATAAATGTTACCACTGAATCGGAGCTTTCAATTACATTGACATTTATGTACCACCAAAAACCATTCATCACCTCCATACCTACCTCAAGTGATCGATATGTACATAGGACGTTGCGCATATGCGTAGATATAAATAGTGCGTCTGCGCATACAAGAAGGCCGCAAGTCGCAAGGGAATGCGCGAGGGGTGAAAGGTGGCCGGTGCGCGGCGCGGTGACGCACCGGCCGAGTAGCGTGTGCCCAAATCTCAGCTGTTGCCGCGACAAACTGTACAGGATGGTGCTTTTATTTAGATATTATTTTTTATTTAACATTTGCAAAAGCAATGGCACGCATTGGGAAGGATAGACATAAACGCACTGTGAATTATCCTTGCTACGACGTAGCACGGCCCAGTTTTTTTTTAAATCATTTTCCTAAATAAATTTGTGATAGCGAAAAATTAAACAAAAATGACAAATACTTAGTTATACATATAATTTAACAGTTTATATTTTTATCTTTTCGTATTTTTTCAATTGGGCTCCACCGATGAGAACTAAATATCTATTTGTATTGTAGAATCAAATTAGTACCCTCAAACTCAAGTTCATATTTGAAAGTATGGCGAACTATCACTAAGTAGATCCAATGACAAATACCTTCAATATCTCACCGTATAAATTAAAACTTTAAAATCTCAGTTTAATGAACGGCCTGTATAAGGCTCAATCCATCTGTATTAAAATTGTTTATAAAAGCGTTGAATGGCCCTCTGCGCTTTATATAGAAAACTCTACAGCTATGCCATTATTTAAAATTAAACTACTCACCTACCTGCACGCAACACTCCGGGTACCAAAACTACATAAGTCGTACAACATTTTTCAATTCAATTTTAGACCTTACGACCAAAATTTTATTTTTACTCAAGCATCTTGCTGCGTCCGATTAAAAACCATATTGAAAGGTTCATACGGCTTATCTTTGCTTCTTCCACTATTACAACTATATAACCGAAATATAGGTTTCTCACTTCCAAACTGACAAAGTTACTACGAGCAGAGCGGTGCTTGAGACCTTTCGTAGTCTACGAGCGAAACAATGAATGGGGGAGACCCTAATCGAGTTGCTTATTTCCAGAAGGACGAACGTGACGTTGAGTTGTTGGGGTTGGTATGGCGTTTAGACTGTTTGGTTGCAAGCCGGCGGTTCCATGCAGATGTGCGATTCGGGTACAGACATGTGATTCTGCACGCGCAGCCAGCTGCTGGCATAGCTGTGCACTGATTCAATACAATGCAGGGTCGGACTCAGCTCGTGGGTGCCTACGCTTTGTATAACATTGATGTGTAGGCAAGCTCAACAAACAATGATACAAATCCATACAACAACAATGGTAGGTACAGTTCAGGTATGCCATGGGTCGGTCGTTAGTTCGACGTAATAATAATAACAGATAATTTTATAGATAATAATACTGATAAAACTTTATGGCTTACTTATTGTCTCACTTTTGCACGTACTGCTTATTCAGTGCTAAGTGGTCATAAACTACTGCTTCAATTACTGTTTTTATAAAGCTCCATTTATTTCTTAAAATATTTAAGTAGAAAATATACATGGTTATTAGTAAAACACTAACAACCTTGTAGGACTGGATTACTAACATCATAAAAAACAACTTTTGTTCTATGACTTTTTACAAAACATAATAGGTACATTTACCAAAATCAATTGTTCTATCTAACCCCCGCTCCCCTCCGCTGAATTTTGTATTAGACACGGCAGTTTGTTTACCTAACTAGCACTTTCTTTTGCTTTGCGTAGAGTTCGTAACAGAAAATCGAATATTTCAATTGGTTGAATTGAAATATTTTTATTTTTGTATGAAAGTCTAATGAATTAATAAAAGTCATAGACCAAAAGTTGGTGTTTATGATGTAAGTAATATATTCCTGAGAGGTTGTTAATGTTTTACCAATAACCCTGTAAAGTTTCAGCTTAAGAACCTGTCACATGTCTAATACCTAAGCTTTCGGAAGAAATAAATTACCTAAATAGGCACCTAAAAGCTTAAGATTTATGTAGATATACAGACCTATACATTCATTGTCATCCTTTGCATTTTTATTATGAGGGCGGTCGTCTGAGTGGATTGCTACTGCTGATCATGGACTGATAGACATTCTACGAGTGATTCGATCAACCATAATTATTAAAACTAATACCTATAAATTATTTAAACGATTTAAAACAAACATCATAATAAATTCCATCGCACATTAGGTTCATTTGTATGTAATGTATGCGAGGAATTAACCGCCAATTGTGTGACATTGAGAGCGCTGTATCGCACCACCTGCTCCGGGCGCGGCGCCCCTGTCCATCGCTATTTCCGCCATACTCCATAGCGCACGGCGCGCGACCCTTGCGCCTGCGCCGCTCGTGCCGCGACCGTTACGCACGCGCCCCTGCCCCCGCGACATAGCACCTGGCCGCCGCGCAGCCGCCCCGACACATATCACACTTGTTAATAACGAAGATACGACGGCACCAGCAACGTATTTAACACCTATTTTAATAACATAATCATAACTATAATTTACAATTCTCACAAAAAAAGAAATATTTTTTTTTTCTTTCACGTTTTCACGGGTTGGAACTTTTCTTTTTCCCGTAGACTTCTTTGCTACAGTGAGTCATCTTCGCCATGTAATTACCCTTAAGTGATAAAACGACTTTTTAAATTAGTACTATAGTTTTCTATTAGATTAGATCATAAATATAACAAAGAAAAATATGTTAAAGAAGTATAAATAAATCCCACCAAAAACATTTTCATGTAAAATGTTGCCAAGACGAGGCCACATATGGCTCGCACTGTCAAAAAGTTATCAGATCTTATTTAGAGTCAAGCTTCTAACTCTACACGCCCTAACTTCACAATCTCTATACCTTAGACAACATATGTGGCTTGGCCGTTTCGCTACCATCACACGGGCGCAAGGTGAAAAATGTATTCAGTGTTCATTGCTTTTCTGTTATACAATAGTTCTTGTAGTAACGAAACGGCCATGCCTCATATTTTGACTAAGGTGTAGAGCTTGTAGAGTTAAGGCGTATAGAGGTAGAAGCTTGGCTCTACATGAGATCTGATAAGTTTTTGACAGTGTGAGCCATATGTGGTCTCGTTTTGGCAACATTTTATATGAAAATGTTTTTGGTGGAATTTCACGTTTTTTGTAAGTTGCTCATGGAAAAAAAACATTTTTGGTGTGATTTATTAAAAGTCCTGAAATATGTATTTTATTATTTATAACAAGGAGTCCCTATATGAATTTTCAGACCTCTAGCATCAAAATTTGCGGAAGTCTCATACAAACTTCCATCCCCTAGTTTAAGGGGTTGGGGGGTAAAATTTCCAAGTATTAGATTTTTTTTTATTTTTTGTGTACTATTACTGGCTTCCATACCACATTTCAGCTTTCTAGAACTTCATGAAGTACCCGAAGAGTTTTGATGATCATCAGTCAGTGACGAAATTGGGTTTTTTTAGATATCAATAACATCTAAAGTATAAGAGCTATGCAATTGAAACTTTATATGTTTAATAAGTTCAGTATTGACATTATATCTCGAGAATTTTGTTTATCTGGTATAATCCAAACCCAAGTTACGAGGGTTCAAAAAAACTGCGAAGCGCTTCGAGAAAAGGTGGGTATATAGTGCCCTTACGCTTCGCTTGGCTCGTCTTGGCGGGGGCACTCCCGTGCCTACAGATTTAAATCGGAGAGGATACAAAAGCTAACTATATCACTCTAAACTTTAGTTACTCCATAGTCCATACCAACGGCCAATGGTCTAATTCACAATAAGGAATACAAAATTTTACTGAACTGATTCTACGAATTGGTTATTAGTTTTATCAATAGGGTAAATAAGGTGATAAATAATAGTCAAGCAAGACCATTTTATTCCCTTAACGAGTTGACTAAGTACTTGTCCATTATCAATATGCCATTCATTTCGATAAAACAATATGTCTAATGTTGTTTACCATCAACCGTCCTCCGGAGTTATGTTTACGTTTCCCAAGCGTAATCGAGATAACGTTTCATTCACAGGGACCCTAAATAATTAGTTAATGAGTGACTGTCTGTTTGTTAGTCGTGTCATTATCGCCTACTTATAGTGTCGAAAGCCTGCAATGACTTGATAATGAAGAGTTCTCGTTTTGCCATACCAAGTATTATTGTTGACGATCGATCGAAGCGATTAGTCACAGTATTATTAAATACAATCGAGATTCGAGATGTTGATGTCAATTACACGTCGATCCCTTGACATATACTTGTAGGTAGGTACGCTGAGTCATGAGGTGAATTTCACCTCGCGCCATGATCCTCGTCATCATGATATCATAACAGACTTGAACGTTGAACTTGCATAGCCAGCAAAACGTACGGTGAAATCATATCGCAAAAATTAACTTCCTTGCTTATTCATAGAATTCTCACAATGAAACGGCAATGATATTATCGAAAACTAATGCATATTAGATTAGAAAACAAAGTCAATTTCTTTATGCATATCTTTTGCAGATAGGTATGAATGTATGAGTGGGATTACCAATACTGAGAATGTGCTCATCCATCTCTGTTTATGTATACGTTAAAGTTGGCACTAAACTTTGTTTACTTTTGGTAGAAATGTAATGAGAATTTAGCTACGGATTTAAGAGCGACACCAACTAATCTCCAAAAATAGAACAAAAGAAATGGTTACGTGGGCAGTTCTTCGTCGCGTCGTCGCGTCGTGACAATCAGTGGCGTCACGGTCAAGGTTCATAAATGATGTTTGTTGTGATTTATAAACATGAGAAGTGTTCGTAATTTACCAAATCTTATAGCTTCTGAAATACACAAGCCTATGTACGGTCTACATTAGTTCATAATAGCTTGCCTGAAAGGGATGCACATAGCACTTTGCTTTTGTAAACTGTGAACTTGTTCTGTGAGAAACCCAAATTGCTCGACGAACAGTCTGACCTGTGGGAATTAACACTAGTGACATAAAAAATATAACAAAGACTCTATGGACGTTATATTTCCGCGTTGGGAAGGGGTTGTAAAAATAGCTTGTTTGGTTTGATACACACAAGGAACTGTTTTTGTTAACGATCTGCAGTATAAACGGGTTCTCAACCTTCCGGTTCCCGTTTATTACTATTATTGAATTAGTTATCCGTTAGGATCGTGTGATTTTCGGAGTGGACATTCCAACATGATTCTGTGACTTGTACCGGGAGTAGTTTTTATCTGAACTCTGTATTGTTTGGTCAAAGTTTAAATAGGTATATTGTTCATTTTCTCACGATATTATTATTGACGACATCTGACCATTGCCATCCAAACATAAAAGCATAATCAGTTTCATCTTCCTATTGCTTTAGATCAGTGCTTCGATTTTGACAGTTTTATGTATTTAGTAAAGAAAACCGACAGACCGTAAATATTGAACGAACACGTTTGTACCTGTTTCACAAAAATCATTAAAATGCTGATCCTGCATTCCTTCAATAATAACACTGAGCTCTTTAATAAAATCATTTTTATTCAAGCCACTCAACCATTAACAAAATAAAGTTTTCAGTTCCGATCGTATAAAAGGCAAGTGTCGGTGAGATATGCAAATAAAATTCATTCCCCGTAACTTGTGATGATAAGAGTGACTCTTATGTAATTGTTGGTTTTGGCGCACAATCGTAAAAGGAAGACGAATCGCAACAGGAAGGAGGACAAGGTCAACTAAGACGATAAGTGGTCCGTGTCGAATAATTAATAATAACTCGCTGTGTGTCATGGTGGTTTCATATAACATACCTTTTTCGCTAACTAGGTCGATCCATAATATAATCGCACCTATATGATTTTGATTACTGTAGCTTTTCGATCAAGTTTCATTTATCTGCGATCCCGTCGTGACGTATAACTGCGTTTTTTGTTTGATGACATATTAAGTAATAAGTACTTACTTGAGTCATATGGTTTATTGCTTTGTTTGTACTTTTCAGTTGTTTAGTAAATAGGCTTTAAGAGGAAACTGATGTAAAAAAAATCTGGGACTTCATTATGATGAATACAAACTAATATTATAAATGCAAAAGTGTGTCTGTCTGTTACCTCTTCACGCTTAAACCGCTGAACTGATTTAGATGAAATTTGGTATAGAGATAGTTTGAGTCCCGGGAAAGGACATAGCATACTTTTTATACCGATATTCCGGGGATCGAAACTTATGCGGGTGAAACCTCGGGGCGCTGCTAGTCTTTAATAAATGTAGGTTTCTCTCTATGGCTGTTATATAATGTATATTTTATTTGATATCCGCAGAATTCCCTAAAATTTGGTTTTCAGAAAAGTGGTAGGTACCTAACTGATATTTGGATATTTAATTATCATACACAGGTTCTCACCTACTTAGGTAGGTCTGTACGACTTTCAACACTTTGCTGTTTATAATACATAGGTATATTGTGTTACCGGTGAATTCTGCGAATGTATTTTGAAGTACACAAAAATTCATTTGTCTCGTATTCTATGGTGCGCCAGTGCCTCCTCGTGCTTCCTTGGAAAGTTTAAGTGTGTCAGCTTTGTTTGTAACAACTATAATTACTTGCAAGGTGTAAGTTGTAACATAATCCATAGGAACTATTGTCGTAGGCGTTGGTTTTTATTAATTATTTCTACTTCCTATGTCTACAAAGTCTACATATCTAGGCGTTCTATAAACCGCGTAGTAAATAGTAGGTAGGTAAATACATAGTACCTACTTAGCTCTCATTTTTCACAACAGTGATTAAAACAAAATAGGATACAAAGGTTAACGCAAAGATCAGATTTTTTATCCATCGTTTGTGTAAAACCATTAGAGCTTAATTGTCATTCTAACATTGTTTCATCTTTTAGCATAATCTTATACACAAGTAATCTGGGTACAGATTTCGTACGAGAAACGTCCAGCTGTTGCTGATGTCGTCTAGTTAAATTTACAATAGATGGAACTGAACAAAGGTATCGGAGGCATTTCAAAAAACGGCATTGGTTCAGTTCAAAGGTGCTTAACCCCAAGTTTTGTGAAAAAAAAATCGTTTCATTTGCAGCGAGAGCATTCGCACCGGTGCGATGGAGAAGCTGAGCATATCGCACTGAGAGGCAGCGGTTCCGCCGCGCCGGGTGCGGAGGCGCAGGTGCCGGCCGCCCCGCGCCGCGCCGCGCCGCCATTGGCCGCGGCCCCGCGCCCTCCGCCGATTGGGTATGCCGCACGTGCGAGGCCTACCCGCCGCCACCTGGCCGCGCCGCTGACGGGGAGCGCTTTATAAGCGGCGAACCTTCCCTCACCGCACCACTCGAGCTCAGGACGCCGACGAGTGCACGTACACGTTTGTCGCGTCCCGAACACGACACTGTTAACGCGATTTCGACGATATCTTGTGATGTTTGGATTGTTACGATTATAAGTGAACTTGTGATACGTTTTACGAACATTTTTTGAAGACTTTTTTTAAGTGTTAGTGAATATTGTGCAAGATGCTCGTGGAGGACTCACAGACCACTCGCGCTCTGATGACGAAGAAGTACGCACATTGTCCGCTGAAGAAGCGGCCGGTGCTGGTGCGGGAGGAGCGGCCGGCGACGCCGCCCACTACGCCGCCTCACCCCGCCCACCTCGCCACGCGACTTTACTACGATTATCATTGTAAGTATCGTGTTATGTGATCAATTAGTTAATAATTACCGTCAAATTTAAACATCTGACTTAGTTTACTTGCCTACTTTAAAATAATAAAAATTAAATTTGAGACCCACGATTAGCGCTATATAGTAATATTTTAAACAGTGTCTATTTCAAATAAATAAAAATATATTGACCATATTAATATCTTAAAACATCAATAAATCATTTTAATAAGTATTTACTGATATATAAAAAAGAAAAACAAGTAGATATTTAAAATAGTACAGTCATTAAATTTTCCATTTTTTTTCTGTTAACAGGTGACACAGAAAACGATGAACCCCAAAATCTTAGTACAAAACCTGAAGACCTTTCTAAAACTGGCAACTACCCAAGCAAAGCTTCATCGCCGGTGTCAACGACAGCAGTTAAGGTGGAGCCTCGCGAGTGGCCTCAACAACAACTCGAGTACTTGGCTGCGTGTCGCGCTCGCCTGGAGCCTGCGCCGGCAGAGCTGGCTCGCCCCACACCGCAGTACGCGTACCTGCCGACGCTGTATGCACCTTACCCCCTGGAAGAGCTGTACCCAGCAGCACCTTCACTGTCCCCACCAGCGCACCCGCAACTTTACGCGCATCATTACTCGCCCGCCTCACCACCATCATCAGTGTCACCGCCACCTTGCCCCGAAGACTTGCGCTCACCCGGGTCAGTCTCCTCGGACTCTGGAATTTCCGTGTCAGCACCTCGACGCCCTCGCTACCAGTGCCCGGATTGTGCCAAGTCCTACTCGACTTACTCCGGTCTGTCGAAACATCAGCAATACCACTGCGCCGCGGCTGAGGGAAGCCTCGCAAGGAAATCGTTCAGCTGCAAATATTGCGCTAAGGTATACACATCTCTCGGAGCGCTGAAGATGCATATCCGAACCCACACCCTACCTTGTAAATGTCACCTCTGCGGCAAAGCATTCTCCAGGCCGTGGTTGCTGCAAGGGCACATCCGCACGCACACTGGAGAGAAGCCGTTCTCTTGCCATCATTGTCGCCGCGCTTTCGCCGACAGGTCGAACTTGCGCGCTCACCTCCAAACTCATTCAGACGTTAAGAAGTATTCCTGTTCCGGCTGCGGCAAGACATTCTCTCGAATGTCCCTGCTGAGCAAGCACCTGGAAGGAGGCTGCGGAGTCCCCGGGGCTTCGCCTTACGAGTACCGCCCGGAGGCGATGCCCTCGTCGCACTCGCACCAGGCCCTGCCTCCGCCCGCTCCTGTGCATGCCTATTAAAAAGACTGAGCCCCGCAGGATCCTCGATCTCTTATTTAGCTGTAACATCCTCTAAGTGTTAGCGTTAGCTGAACGACGCTCTAGTAATATAAGTATTTAAAATTAAATTATTTTGTAAATGGTTTAAATCTCAACTGTGTGTAAATTTATATTTTTACGTTTCATGTATAGGGGACCAATGTAAATTTAGACTTTTTGGCATAAGTTAGAATAAGTTAATGTAAGGTTTATATTCGGTCACGTCAACCGTGACTACGCTAGTCATATGGCATTTGCCGAGTGTCATACACTTATTAAAATTATATTCGTATCCTAAGCCATGTACAAAGTGCCTTAAGTATAAATGATTAATATATTCTGAGAAAAGTATAACATTATGCTATTATTTTAATGTACTGTATTAAAATAATACTTATCAATGAGGCTATAGCTAAGCCGGTGGTCTAATCGCGTTCCTTTCTGTTACCTCCGTAAGCAGAAAATTAAACATGACATAAACTTAACTAGCTGTATTCTTTCATATAATCCTGTATTTCCTACCATTACACAAGTCATCTGAAGTCGTAGCATTGGGCATATTGTGTTCTACGAAACAATGGTTAGTTCACCGATCACCGAATGCGGGATGCGCGTGATCATGATCATGATGCGTGATCTCCATTTTGGGAAATAAGTGCTTTTACAAGTTCTTTATGTCGAAATCTCTACTACAACATCACGAAAATTTCACTAACATACTTTATTCAAAATAATACCAACAAACATTCGTAAGTTTTATTTAGTTAGGTTAGCCCTTATAAACCACCCAGCACAAACATAGGTTATTCTAATCAGACTCAAAATTACACCTATAATACCAAAAAGATTTGGAACAATCACCACAATGTGGGTACCGGAAATCCTGGAGCGGCTTCGCGGCAGATCCCAACGAAGTGGTACATACGGACAATTCATATTCACACTTAGCACAAGATCCAGAGGACTGGGGAAAGAAAACGAGGAGGACAGCAGAGGCTCAAAATAATACCCGACAAATTGTAATAGGTGCGAGGTGAAATACTGAAATGAGACTAGAAGACATGTATCTAAACATTAAAGAAAAATACAACCTACGCTGGCTTCAAATTAATTTAGTATAAGCCCAAGAGGATGATAATGACGTGCAAAATGAAGTGAGTACATACCTACCTACCTATTTCTCTAAATAGGTAGGTATGTACTACTCACTTCATTCGGTCTTTAATCTTAGAGAAGATCAAACGACAATTCTTATCTTCGGTGGTAGTAGACCGATAGGTAGGTATAGGTATACACGACTTCCAACATTACAAACGTAGCATCATCATGTAACCAAAATAGAGGACAATCTTATTTTATGGGAACTCGAACCTTCTATCGTTTAAAACAGCTAAATAAACAATGTAGCATCAAAATCTCAGCTAAAAACCATAAGCAATGTTTTAATAGGCAACAAACAAAGTTCGCGTCGCGTCTACTTTAGACGCAATTTGTGGTTCAGTAAGTGGTTATTTAGCGGCAGCGAGTTTATCGAGACAATAGCGCAAAGCACGGGCACCGGTCTGATGTGGGTCGAGCATTAGCCGGTGGGCGCCAGCCGCCGCCGGTCACCCGGCCACGAGGTCACAGCGGTCCGCACCCGCCGCCACCTCCCCTATGCCTAATTAATGGAAATACCTAAAATATCCACCAACATTACTCACTCAATACTTTGGCACTAAACTTTCTTAAAGTTTCTCATCGTTTTTCATATTATCTTCTTTGAATCTTGACCATGCAACATAAAGCTCACAGCTCATAAAGGTTAGTCTAACGAACTCCCATTAAAATATTTAAAGCTATCCTTGAGATATCAGGCTACCGTTATAACTACTTTTCTGCGTGTGCGCGGTAAGAAGAAAAGACTAAGTACGTATGCAGGTACTTTACGGTTCACAATAATGAGCAACGAGCTATGTACCGTCCCGTAACCCGTACCTCGCATGATTTTCTTTATACGAAGCTACGGCTTTTCAAGCGACAGGATTTTGTAAAATATTTCATATCTTGCAACTGCTAAAGGTTGTGTGTGTGGGTTGGTTGTGTTGTGGTTGTGTGTGTGTTGGTAAGTGGGTGGCGAAACCGACAATTAAAATGCACGTTCCTCTGAAAAGACCCCGACAATCCAGAAAAATTGTAGAAGGGTGAAGAAAAAAGTTTATCATTAGATGTTACCTCAGGCCTGGTTTTCCTTGGCTGGTATCAAAAGCTCCGAGGTCTACTTATCCTTTTTTGCAGAAAAAGCTAAGGGAAATTAAAAACTCCCAATGAGTCGTAAATGAAAGTTCAGTTAGCTTTTCCTAGCATAAAATTAACTACTCATTATTTTTATGACACAACTGAAGATTAACTTAAGCTCATAATCAAAAACACCATCACGTTTTATTAGTGATTGCTAAACTACCCAATTACCGCTCCATTAATTATTTTATTGATTTTTTATCTGCTAGTTAAACTTTGTTAGTACCTACCTACCTTATTAAAATCATCAAGCTCAAGACATTGTTTCCCAACATTTACACAAACCACTGACTCATTCAATGAATAAACATTTAAAATTGAATTGACATCATAATCCAATAAGTTTACCAGAACATAAAGCAGATCATGAGGGTTACTGGTATGAAAGTTGTCCAATAAGATATTAATCTCTCCGTTAACCTCTGACCCTGTCAGGCAAGTGCACGTTTCTTAAACGTCAGATAGGTACTTATTATTGGCACTTTTCTATAGATTTGTTTGAAATTAAGATATTATCGAAGCCATTTACAAAACTTATATCGTAACAATTTATTAAGCATTGAGACATTCTTAAATCGCTGCGACATCTGCTGACGTGTAGTGACAGTAATAGAACGAGTACCAAAAAAAAAAAGTTGATAACTAATTCTACTCTCATTTCTGTCGTTAAAAAGTATGTTTATTTACATAGTTAGTTAAAGCACTTAAACCTCCTCACTGAACTTGTAGGTACCGTAAAATGGGGTTACATTGATCAATTTTGATCAATTTTAAAATTCGAGGTTGAATATTTCTGTACTAAGAAGGCTGAAAAATTTACAAAAATAAATGTAACATCGGTTTTATGGGTTTTATATGTTTACATTAAAGTAATATTTTTGGACACTCCTTTATGAGAAAAAAAAAATTATAATCATCGTGATCAACTTCATACTGCATCGGGGATACTTTGATCGCACTAGTTTTTGGTACGTATTTTGATAGTAACCCCAAAATACAAATTAATATCGGTCCACAAAATTAAATGTTTGTGCTGCAGTTGTTTTAAGATGATGGTTTCTGGGTGAGATTCTTTGATAAATACAAATAACTGTTTTTTTTTGTTCAAATCTATATATTTAAATCTAATAAAATTTAAGTTAAGTTAAGTTTTTCATAAGTCAAAGTTGTTATCAAAGTAACCCCGTAGAATCAAACTAACCCCATTTTACCGGTACTAGCCAGCACAAAATTGGCTCTTTATGTTCTCACAAAGAGAAAAAGTACTCTTTTCGGTAAACCATGTAATTAGTCCTTCGTTATGATACGATATTCCTTTCTCAACGCAATCAACCTGGAACTGGAGCCTAGTTAAATTACGTTAACGATAGTGCGAGGACACACACGGATGCAATAATAGGAGAAAATACACATTATCTTATACGAATGCCAATTAGTGGTAGTCAGTGAAGACGTGTTGTTGAGAGCGCGAATGCGTGTGCGAGTCGCAGTGATTGGTCACCGACGACGACCACCGCGGCCGCCCGCACCGAGCGCGGCGCGTGCGCTGCGTCCCCGCACTGCGGCCAATCCAATGCATTCTCATTAATTAATTCTGTTCCTATTTGCATCGTGATTATCTAATCCGATATCGATCGCTGATATGCGGTACCAATTAGAGTTCACACCTAATAGTCTAATAGAACTTTGAACTTTTCTATTAGTTATAACTTATAAGTGATCGCCTTAAAGATAACGCAAACGGGTTTCGACACTAATTTGACCTCGTTCAAGAAGAGCTTTGGTATTGTTATGTTTAATTATTTATATCTTTTAAACTAGAAACATTATTAATGTAGTACAGAGATTTTAGATAGATAATACCATGAACGTGTGTACGTACTTGTTCGTGAAATAAACCAATTTGCAGAGTTGCGCAAGGCGGCTCGGTGCGACGCGACGTTACCGTTCTGTACTATGTTATGTGCAGCGCTGAAGAGGCCACGTCGTACGTAAATATCTAGATCCGTCTAGATTTAGGGCTGGCGGCGGCAATGGACCAAGTCAAGCTGCGGCGATAAGCATGATTTGTAACGTCGCGCGTCGCGTCGGCGCGTGCGCACAAATAAATGTGATTTCAATGCGCACCTCTCAATAAATTATCTAACCCACTCTTGATATGACATTGTAACGATTTATAATCTCCTCACACACTCGATACATTTTGATGTTGAAGATTTCCGCCTGCAAACCTTTGTCTGGAACTGTACGTCAACATGATGTACTTTACTGTCACATCGAGCTTTCCAGACAGTACGGGAATACCCATTGGAGAAAATTATTAATCACGATAAACATATCGTTCAGTGATTTTATCATAATAATATAACAATCTAAGTGTTGATTACTTTTATTAATAGGTGTGTGTAATATGACTCGGCGTGTCTACGCGGCGCATTGCAATTACACAATAATATAATCGTAGCACGATTAATCAATACTATGAACACGGCCAATAAAGATAGTAACAGCTACAAGCACTAATCACATTAATACTGCTCGTGATAAGTACTGTACTAAAGCAGTTACTTATTTGATTTGTTTGATTATACTATTAAAAACTATTAAAAATATTAATTTATAGGAATTTTAATAGAGATACAATAACCAAGTTCATGTTAACAATGTTAACAATAAATTTGAGATGTTTATTAATTTAATGCTGTATTTGTGCTACATGACTAAGTACTACATTAGTGCTTAGATAGCTGCGTGCTTATTAAAATACCTAGTTGTTTTTAAGGCAATGGTTGCCGAGAGACGGTAGAAGTAGCGTGTGCAGACCAACAGCCAGATGTGTGGACGACCTACAGAAGATCGCGGGGAAGACCAGCACCCTAATTGCGAATCACACTATCGATCTCTATCTGAATCATTTTGAAGCAGTTATTGCTTATCCATTGCTTCTTATGTTCGAAAAATGTGTCGGCTCAACAACGTGAAAAACGCAATGAACGTTGTTGAACTGTCAAAATGAAACCCATTGCTACTGATCGTGTGTTACGCAATTAGGTACCAGCATCCTAATTGCGTAACACACTATCAATCGGAATCTGAATAATTTTGAAGCAAATTGCTAATCCATTGCATTGGTAAAGGGAAGAGGCATAAGCCTCTTCCCTTTACCCAGTGTGCTGAGTATAGACTCAGCACACTGTGTGGAACAAGGCTACCAATGATGATGATGATGACCAGGGCACTTATTTGTTTGCCTGCTTTATGAGAACCGCTATTTTTCTGTGCCTGTGAATATTTTTGATAAAATCATTAAAAAAAAACTTGAAAGCTTGCCTGTAAACAGTAGGCTACGAGAGCCAAAGAAATCATTATATAAATACGGTAGTAGGTGATTAAATGTATTTTTGAAATGGTCTTTTGTTATAGGTATTGTTATAAGCTACCTAATTAACGGTTCCAACAGACATGGCCGGTTATATCTACAGCTTAAATAAATTCAATTTACTGAAACCTAACATATTTCAAAACTTTCACTATAGACTAAGCACTATTAGTTATTCTGTGCTATAGACAAGATTTACGATTTTTGAGGAGTTTACAAATATAAAATCTGTATATCTAAATTATAAGTAGTTTTGTCACTTGAGCTGGAGCACGAAATGTTACAACCCGGAGTCAATAAGACAGCCGTGTCACAAAGTCACAAGCACATTACGGTACCAATGGCAATAATTTATAGCTTTGTTAATTGAGTTTGATATCCTTTGCTCCGAGTTTCGTAACTAATCACATTATATTGATCGGTTTCTGAGTAAGTAGCCATAAAATCTTAATATCGTTATTATATTGCGTTGTAAAACCACTGAACTGTGGCACTTGTTGCACCGTTTTGTCTATTACGTAGCAAAAGGAACTTATAGGAACTTATATAACAATATTAAATAAGAAAATAATACAAAGTTACAAAAAAGGTATACTTAATACCTAAGTGTGGTTTTACAAAAATCATATCATGAATACATTAGTAGCGGCCGACAATCAGAGAACAAACACGCGTGAGTACGTCATCTCGTACATTTTATGATTACGCGGGAGACAGATAGTGTCGTTAGCGGGCAGTGATCGAGGTGCGAGCCACGTGTGTCACCGGAGTGTCGCCGTGTCCGCAGTGTCCAGAGAGTGAGTGTCGCGGCGGAGGTGTGACGGCGACGCGATAAATCGCGCGATCCTGTGCCAATAAGCACGACACAGCGGCCCGTGAGCTATGGGTAGCTGCGGCGCGTGGGCGGCGACGTCGCGCTTCAACGACTCTGAAAAGATTATTCACCGGTAGCGATGCTTTGTGGATCCGCGTAAATGGATTCTGATGCTTTATTTCCTTAAGCTTGGAGGCTATGATTGCGCAATCTTAGTTTTGTATCAACTCGATAAACAGAAGTGAAATAAAAGCAAATATTTATAGCTTAGATGTCTATATCTCATTGTTTTTGATACAATACTTACCAGATATTTTAATTTATCGTTCAGGAATTCGATGCGGAACTGATAGTGCAAGACAGATGCAAAGTGCACTAGTTGCTACCTATTAAGTGCTAAATAAGGGTCACCTAAGAGTCAGTTTTTTATTACTTGTACTTTTTCATTAGTTCAATAAATCAATTTAAGGAGATATATATTAATTTCAACAAAATTACTATTGTGAACAATGGAGATAATTACAAGCTTAAGTGAACTTAAGTAAGCACTTTTACCAATCTATAAATATTGGCAATAATATTGGGACTTGAATAATAAAAATAAAACTTTAAATAATCTAAAATAGGTACACTCGCAAAAGAACTTTAAAGCTTTGGTTCAATGTAAATGTTAACTTATTTTTTAAACTTAATTGAATTCGATCAAGTTTAAACATTTCGTTAACCTAATAAAAGTTACAAGCGGTCGAGTGGACTGCCGCTAACAAAAGACATCAACGGGCAGCGCGTTTGCATCATTAACATGGAAATGTTTCAAAGGTTATAAATGTGAATGGTTTTCAACAGAATAGTCTCTAATTTATCACGATGATGTAGAATCGGAAGTAGGTATAATCTGTTGTTCGTAACTTTCATTGACATTTTTTATTTGAAGCCAATAAATAAACAAAGATTATGGAAGTGTGTAGGCAGGATGAGTCACGTGTCGAGCATCTCAAGACTCGCAATAAAAACATACTTAAGCATACTCCTCGGCAGTTGAGCACCCGCCGCTAACATTAGCATCCAATGTTAATTACGAACCGTCAGCGTCGTCCTCTCTCGTCTCTCTCTGTAGTTATGCGAACCGATAATAAAATATGCAGCCAACTTTTTATCTGCAATTTTTGTCATTGGTGATGTTAATATTTGGTGATAAGTATACCGCCAAATGATTTAATAATTATATATTTCAGTCGCAAAATATTACTATAGATAAGTATACTTACTTTCATTTTGCAAGTAGGTATTGACAATATGTTAACACGTATCATCGAAATAACGAAACATTGGGAACTCCATGATTTAAAATTTTCCTGTCCCACACAAAACGCTTTTGTAAATTGTCATAAAGAAAACAAGATACGAATCAAACGAACATAATTCCGTTATCAACATTTTCTTGAGTGACGTGACATTTATGTGAAACTGTGATACGAATTTAATATGATTATTACAAAGCGCTCGGGGCATGAGTTATTTTTTACATTTCACAGCGAGACAGTTACTCGGATCAAATCGAAGCGGTCTTTTGTTCTCGGTCGGTTTCCTTGTTCGCTAGAGGGCGCGGGCGTTAATACAATAATCTGGTGTCTGCATAAAAATTAACCGGTGTGTAACGGTACCGCGCGTAGGAGGTGCACCTCGCCGCGCCGCCCGGCCTCACCTCCGACCTGCTCGTCACTCGGATTACGGCGCCGATACATCAGGTTCACGTATTATTAATTATGTCATTCCAGTATTAGGTACGCCTTTTTGTAGCTTACTACATACGTGAACTCCCCGACAGGTTAAATCAGTGCCGTTATGAACATAAAGTATCACTAGCGCTGCTGCAGGATGTTTTGCGACAAGGTATCTAAAGTTACGCCATTAACGTTTCGAATTGCCGAATTCATTCGGACAATGGCGTAGGTATATAGTGACAGGTGGTCATCCCATTGTTTAGGTATACGTTTGATTGGAAACAACAGAGCTAATGTCATCAGGTTCTCAATGAGGCTATAATAGGTACTTGTAAAATCGCATCCTGTTTATCAAAGACACGTTAGTACTTAGAAGTTTTAAGCCAGCATCATCACATCAATGTTTTTGATCCTGAAATTCAGTGTGTGTCAGTCACAGTAATGGGTAGAATCACTTTCAGTGCGAACAATTAATGATGATTGTTTATGATTTTGTAACTGTACTTAAAGTTAGTTGCACAAGTGCTCACACAAACAATTAAGTATGTGGAAAGTATGTCCTGACATGAGTCGACTTTAAATTGATATCCCAAGAATATTAATAATTAATGAAAAGGATCATCAATATCAACCAAAGGAACAAGAACATTTATTATATGAAAGTTAAACATTAATGGTAAATTCTCTTTTACTTTCTTTTTACATTGTGTATCTGGACTGGTGGAACATTAAAAACTTAATCATATCAATTAAATCGGCACCGCTCACTATAAGATGAGATCGTTACACGTGCGCGTTTATAAGGAGAAATCAGCACGGAGATATAGTCTCATCATTAAGAGCCATTCGTTAAAACCTACAGACAGTAAAATCTGTAACAAGCAACGTAATAAATGCAATAACAATGAATAAAATGGCAATAATAGCAGGTGAAATCGCGACAGGTCCGGGTCTCGGGTCGTCGTCCGTAATTATAAATAAAATACAACCGCGCAGCTCCGCCGCCCCCGCGCGTCTACGTGCGCGCCGCACCGCGATCCGCCGCGCCGCACAGAGCCGCGTCGCGCAGGACTCCTCCCGACCCGACACCTTACCTGTATTACTTTACTCACTGCTTTCAGAGCACAATAGTGCATTATTGTCCTTATATGAACTTTTATACACACTCGTTCCAAATTTTGTTACGAATACAAGCTCACTCACTAATGCAAGGATACGGGCGTTATTTGGACGTTTTGTTGTTTAATAAAAGTCACTTGGTCATACCGTTTTATGGTAACTAGTTGGCATACAATTTAATACTATCGAAAAAGTAAGAAAACCAAATGCTTAATTTTATGCAGCGATGTAGATGTATCTATGCAAACCTGCGGCCGTGCGGTAGCTGTTGGTTTCTGTTGTTTTTACTGATGGTATCGCTTTTTCCCAAAACGAAGTCAAGGTTTCTGTCAATCTGTAAGTTTCATATTGTACTATTTACGAGCAAGGGTTTTTATTAACTATTTTGGACATTAAGGAGCTCATATAAATTAAGGGAGCCTTGTGCCACTCCCAGCGTCACGTCAACGTGTCTGTACCGAAACGCAAGTCGCGGCGTAATCGTCGCGTTTGCGCAGCGCATACGTTCGCCTACGGTAGATGTGATGGGTGCTTTAATAGACAAATTTAAATAGGGTATGGTATGGAATCGTTTGTTACGACCACATAAAATAACTATGCTGGTCTCGGACCAGTTGATATATTTAAATATGCACAGTCATAACTTACGCATCCCCCGTTGTTTTAATTACACGGGCGTGTTAATGCTATAGCAGCGTTATCAGTTATCAGCGTCTAAGTCCAACTGTCGCGCACATGACGGTTAGATGAGTATTTTTAAAATGTAAAAAGTGGTAACATAGAGGATAGGGGTAGAGGGTGTGATGCGGCGGAGCGTGGCGGGCGGCGCGTGCGCAGGACATGCGCGCCGACACACGACCAGCACGCGCTGAATTCATCATTTTTTCCACTCACTTGACCGTTGTTAGTTGTTTCTCATTACCGCTGTTCAAGTAACGAGCGCCAACTGAAACTTATGTTGCGTAAACTCTTTTGCATGGCAACTGGTGGTCGCTGATAACCTTTGGCGCCTGCCTCAATGAAGTTAGCGTAGGCGATCTAGTTGTTTGTTCACAGCGGCCACCCAGTGTGCAGATATTATCCTTCATATTTTTACATGTTTTCTTGTTTTATTGGTTTTCTTTAAGGCCTTTTTAACTTTTTGCAAATATATCAATTATTATTAAACCCACGCTGTTTGCCAAAATAAAATACTTTATTCTAGACTGAGAAGTATGTACCTACGCGTACGAGAAAAATTATTTCAAAGAAAATGATTGATTCACGGCATCATTGCTCTACATACTTATGTTTATTGTGATGATTTCATTGAAACGAGGATATCCGAGGTAGGTTGACGTAGGAATGTGATGGCTCAGCCGGGGTTGCGGAAGGATCGTACGTTCCCGCGACCCCCGGCGTAGGTGTGAGATGGAACACCGGGGTGGTTTTTAGTCAGTAAGAGTCTGACAGACCCCGTCGCCCGCCCCAGGGCGGCGGACATCCATGAGGATTTTCCACCCCGGAAACAAAAAAAAAAAAAAAAAAAAGGAATGTGATGGCAAGTCCATCTGAAACGAGGTCGTAACTAACATTTGTTTTTTAAAACAATGACTTACAGAAACTTTACTCACTTTAACTTGGAGGGCTTGTTGTCAAGTATACTAACAGCCGCACGATTCGATCGATCAGGTTAAGCTACGCTACGCTTGCCGCGGTTGGTCTGTGGATGGGTGACCATCTTTACATACCAAGACAACAAGAAAGCACGTAAAGCCGACGATCCCGGCTGTTATTCAGAGATCTTTGACTGTCTATACGGGTAATTGAAGCCCGATAGTCAGACAACCAGTCTTAGCAAGGGGTAACGTATTACCCAGTAACTGGGTTGTGGAGGTCAGATAGGCAGTCGCTCTATGTAAAATACTGGTATTCAGCTTCATCCGGTTAGACTGGAAGCCGACCCCAACATAGTTGGGAAAGGCTAGATGATGACTTACAGAAACTTAATTGATAACATTATGTACATACAATTTATTATTTACAATGCTGCCAGTCTTCTGGGCACTTCCGGAAGACATCGATGCAGACGAGTACTTCGACGCCTAAGTATTCTTTTATTTTTATTTGTATATTTAGTTAGTCATTTAATTTAGTAAGTAGTGTAAGTACCTAGTGTAAATAGCTAACTCTTTGGACTAATAACATAAATGCAACACGTTAGATATCAATATCCTCCAACATCATGTCTATTTCTGGTTAGAAACAGGTGAATGTGTGGCAGTTAAGCGGGTACCCGCATGATTTCTAGAACACATGCGGCGTGGAATAGAATTGTAGAATTGTTGTAAGGACACTTGCCGGTGCACTTGTTTCTAGTCTCAGGCGTCGAGCTGATGCACATTTACCATTGTGGACGTCCTTCAAACATTTGTAGAATCACGGTGCACTATGTTAGGACAATTTATTATGTAATTCTATTCGCCCTATCACTCTCCCAAAAGAGTTTATACCTATTCACCTCGACAAGCTTCAACTATATTCGGTTGCGTGGCTGGATTTTCTCGTTTTTTTAAAGGTTCTTACGAAGACCTTAACCGCTAAGGTAACAAGTTAAGCTAACGGGGAGTTTAAACTAGTCCTTCGAAGTTTTGTCCCTAATTACATATATTTGATGTGGGCTTTAGGCTTGCTATCCTAAACCGATCACCCCTGGAGAAGGAAGGACTGGTGATCATGAACCAAAGTATACCTTATGGTTTAGGATAAGGATGCCCTCGTGCTAAGTACAGAATATTGGAACGGGGTAACTGTTGAAGGCCCCGGCAAGCCGGTCTAACCCGCCACATAAGGTTTTAACTCCTTGTACCACAACCTTCACCTTGTATTTTAGAGTAGGGACCAAGCAAGTAAGGTGAACGAAGGTGCGAATTTAGTGGTTAACTAAACTTTTATTTATTTATATATACTTTATTGTACACCACAAAAATACATAGCAAAAAAATTTAACGAATACTTAAAATATACAACGGGCGGCCTTATCGCTTACTACTGCTACGCTGCTAGGCTTGCTACTAATATGGATGGAGGACCCCCAGATACAATCTTATAATACAATCTTTGACAGCCAGAATATACACCCTCAACTTGATTATTTGTCACTTCCGTGTTAAAAAACAACAATTCACTGCGTGTGCCAAATTAACTTTTGATCCAAACTCGAAATTCTCAATTGCAAATCGAAAGTGTTCGTGTGTATGTTTCTTCTGTAATGGATTGTCATAGCAACGTCGCGGGTGACGCTATGTGGCTGTGGTGGCGCGTCAGGTGTTGTCCACGGTGGGTGAGCTCGGCGGCAAGTGCAGGCGCCCGCGCCGGCCACGGTTGAGCGTCGCCGGCAGTTGGGCACGCGCCGGCACGCGACAGGTGGACGTCACGCAACGTTACATACATGTACCTACTAATGTCACAACTACGTGAATAGTAACTCTTACTTATTGGAAAGGCTAAGAAACAACAAAGTGGAAGTCTTTTTGTAGGTGTTTCTTGTCAACGCTCGTTTTATGGGTCACGCGGTGCAGGAAGCTATTAAGACTGTGGTGTTTTCAAAGCTTGTCATATCAGAAATATTTTTTCCTTGGTGTTCCTGAAATTTGAACTTTTTGTAGTTGATGTACCTACCTACCTATTCTAATACATAAGAAACAATCATGTTCTTAACCAAATGTGTGATCACTGTCTGATTCACTTCCTAATTTGAACGTCTCATGTGCTAAAACGTATTAAAAGCAGGTAAGCATATCACATAGCAGACATTATGTTTTACCTGACACTGGCCTTGGACTTAAAGGGTGCTTTTATCTTCATGTTTAACAAACGCGACATTAAGTTTTAATGTCACTTTTAAATATCAATTTTAAATGTTACAGAATTGGATCAATCGTGAAGTCATGACAAGTGTAAATGAGTCGCATGTTTTGGCAATTTATTTGACGTCCACCGATCCTTCCATTTGAGAGTGGACACGCGACTCGAGGGGCTGCGGTGCCTGCTCGAGAGTGCTTCGAACTCACGTACCACAATTTACAGCTTTATCACCCGTTATTATTCTTAATAACATGTTGTTGGTACGGCGACAACGCATTAACTTCACGAAATTCGTGAGCCTTTTCATATATCTACGTGATCATTATTTATATGGCCATGGCCTTTCCATTGCTGAAGAAAATAATGAAAAGGGTATCGCTTTTACTCGTGTTCATAAATAAACATCTAAGTCCAGCAGAGCAAGGCGTTATTTCCAGCTTAATAGATTCCCAAATGCGAACATAAATCAAATGACGCCGTGAAGAATATTTCGGAGAACATGAGTCTCACTATAAACAAGTTTAGCGCATCGTGTGTACATCTTGGATCTTCAGATTAAGATCCTGTCTGCTCGCAAAGATTTTGAATTCCACGGATCGAAAAAACTCTTTAAAACTCATTACACCACCGTTATGGGCCGATAACAGCGTGAAATTCTGGTAATTGGTAATGTTGAGGTACCTGCGCATATTCGTATATCTACCGTCTGCAGATTCCGACATTTATGTATCTTCTTCTCTCGTATCGGCAAGAACCGTGCCATTTTTACCATGAAACAGATTAACGAAAATTACTCAGAAACGAAATCACGATCTACCTTTAAATAATATGGTATTCTTAGTTTCTACCGCCATGAGACTAAACTTCTTGTACAAACACGTATCCAACAACACAAATTAAAAAGCGCTCAAAATTACATATTGAGAATGATTACCCAAGCATATTTGAACTCACAGAATGAGAAAAATACTTCAAATTATATCAACGTAGGTACCAACTGGAATATTCGCGCTCGCATTACAAATTCCATAGTGTAGTCGCAATGGTATTTAAAATACCGTATTGAGTGAGTCGCAGGCAGGCGTCGGTGTCCATTACGTTATAATCAATCATCGTGAACGTTCAGGTTTCAATCTGCTTTGCGCCGCTTTTGGCCAGGCGAGGCTTTCGACACGGGCGCAATCAATATAGCAGATAAGTGCGATAAGATCCGACGCAGCCTCGCTGCCGTCGTCGTCGTTTTGCAGCGCACTTCCGCGCCCCGCGCTCCTCCTCGCTCCTTCTCGCGCCTCCTCGCGCACCCCCCACTCAACTATCCCCAAGACATCTTCATCTGAAGCCTTTAACTATCTGCCACACAGCTACACTGTTGCTCTTATATAAAGATGTGTTTGCATGTATAACAATTTCCTTTTAATTAAAGGAAATTAGTTTGTTCTTTTAGTCTCTTTTTCTGTTCAGTATCTCAACCTTTTAAAACCGATTTCTGGAAAAATAAGAGTACTTTTCATTATGAAATCGATACAGCTTAGTAGTATGCAGAATTTCACAATTTTCCCCTCAGTCAACAAACGATGAATACCAAGCGAGAGAAGTAAGTTCACGTTACTCCAATTTACCAATTATCGTGACTCAACATTTGTAAAAAAAATATTGGAATCCACCGTAATACGTACAACGTAAGTGCATGGCAGTAGCGCGTGCGCAGTGTTATGTGAAGTGCCCTTAACGACTTAAGTGTTGATGTGCGGGAGTGGGATCATTTATTATTTTATCGTATGATTGAATCTTGTTTTTGATTCCGTTCAAGTTACAGACAGACATATCTCAGATATTCTTGAAAATACACTGATTCAATTTAAATACAGCCTCATAACCTTCCGCTGTATGTTCGACATGCAACGGTACATTCGCATGCTCATCAAAACACAGTTTATTAAATAAATCCTTTTTCAATATAATTTTCATTTCTTTTGATCTTTTTATTTTTGAGTAAGTTTCTATTAAAATTTAATTTACGGTAAGTAGTTGTATTATTTTTACTTTCTACAATCTGTGCAGTATATTGCGAGATAGTCGGTGTTCGTGACAAACGCAGAGTTGGAAGTAACAGGCTTCTCACCTGATATGGTGATGAATAGGTTCATTACGTTGCATGTGGCGTGGTGTGTGTACGATATCGCTCGAACCCACGTAATAATAATAAATCCAATTCTAAACATAAGTAGGTAGGTATGTCGTGTGTGGACGAATGTATCATGCTGCGTGTTTATGTGATCATCATTTATGTAGAAGTGGGTATGCGGGCACAGGTGCGCACGCGCCGACTTCACTCAGGTAGCTGTTCTGCCACTCACACCTCGTATCTCCTGTCCACCTGTGTTCCTAAACACTGACCAACATCACTAAAACCAAAGATTAACAAAAAATAATTGCTTCCACAGATGGTGCTGATTAACACTTACGAGTATAACCAAAGGGTGTCAAAAAACAACGATAGTAATCTTTAACGGTCCCGCTGTGTGCATTATTAGGTTTATCTAAAAATTTTGTGCCATAAATATAAGAGCGACTATTTAATAATAGTCGAATGATATAATTAGGTGCCTACCAGCCTCTTAAATAACAATGTGAAATGTTGTTTGAAGTCGATTAGTAATGGAAACTATCCATTAATGAGCGACATGAGACGGCTGCTATCGTCGGCAATAAGTTACACGAGCATTAGTAAACTAGGGAGTAATTGCGGAGGCGGGCCGATTTCCTAGCTAGTGCCGAAGCAATTAATACTCACAACGTGATCAACAGCGCCGATCCCCTCTTCGTAGTGCATTACAGATCGATGACACAGTTCACAAATAACGATATTATTTATCTATGTCCCACACTTTGTTGCCTTATTTAGTTGTGATATGCAGACAATATTTTTAACAATAAACTTGATCAGGAACCGTAATATTATTAATATTGCCTATATGGACAATTACAAGTTCATATGCTCTGCATGACGTCGAAGTGGATGGTTGGATTAAACAAAGAATAAACCGTTTATCAATACAAAAGAAGAAACAGGAACTAAGGTGATGAGATGACTTGACACGTTATTTAAATTTGAAACAGGTCCATACGTCCGATTTTTTATTCGTTGTTTGATTGTTTTTTCGATGTAGTTCCATCCTGTTTTTGCACAGGGACACAAAAAATATTGCACCATATGGAGTCTTATCATCTCTAAAATAGGCTGTTTAATGAACAACGAAAACATATGGCCAATTAATTTCTGCTAGCTTCTAAATGAACACATTTGGAACGAATTTGAAAGGTGCAATAAAATGTTAGATCTGCACTGCCTTATGGCACGAGCCCACAGCACTATTTATAGAATATACTCGCATTTTTAAATGAAACAAGAAGCACGTAATATGGGTAGTCACTGGGTGCGATACTGCCAAGGCTATGCAAATTTACGTATGCAGACGAGGAGTTACGACCTTGAATAAATTTTTCCACCTACAGTGCAAGAGACATTTGGCTGTTCACAGTTCGTAACGATTAATCGTATTTGTTATTCAATTTTCCCTGTATTCAAAAGCGCGAATAAATATGCGTGGTAAGTCACAACCTGCTCAAAAGCGGGTTTCTCGACGCGTCGAGGCGACCATCTGGTGGGCGAGAGCTTTTTTTATTTTCCAAACGTGTCGTCTTGGATTCTCGTTTTTTGCACTGGCTGGCGCTCGCTCCTTTTCTTTTTTTATATTGCTGAGTTGCAGTTAACAGGTGGCTGGCCGTGTGCAGGTGAGACCTGAGATTTTAACTCGCGTCAGGTTCACCTCAGTGTGAAAAATTACGCGTGCTACCAGGCCAATTAACATGTTCCAAATTTTTATTTCAAAAGTATAATCAAATTACATGTTTTTTTGTAGAAATTCGATCCGATCATTAAAAGTTTACGATGCAAAAAGTGTTATCTTTATTCCTTAATTATTTTCATATTTGGAAAGGTCCAGTTCAACTCGACAAAAGAAAATTATAAGATGTGTGTATGAAAATATAAGCTGAGAGCTAATATTTTCATTTATAATTTAAATTGTTACAATTAGCAATACATATAGGTACCTATTATTATTTAATTACAAAGAGAAATTAAAAAATATATATAATTTTTTTTCTTGAATACGTTGACGGTTTTTAACGAATTGCTAAAACTTGCCTTCAGATACTTAATCAGAGTTAAATACGCAAAGATAACCTTAACTTATCAGAACCCACCATGACAGTTCAAACGAGATGCGTTTTAACGGATAATCAGGTGGGTGGGTCGCGAAGGAAAGGCTATGTCCACAAGTGAATTAATAAAGCCAAGATTATATATCGATACATAAATATGGAGTTGGTTATTACAGTAACTAACTTGTAGAAGTATGTTTTCGTTACTTGAAATGCAATGATATAAGTCAATGTTTAAATGTTTTCTTATACGAAAGATCGAGACGATTAGGTTAAAAATAAAGTTTGTGAAAAAAAAATATTGGCGAGTGCCAATATATTATATCTTTTTTCACAAACTTTCCTGTTGCAGGATAGTACAAAATTTTTGAGTAACAATTTTGTATTATCCTGCAGCAGGAAGTAGAAAGCACAAGATACTTTTAGAACTTTTTGAGACGATTGATAATCTATATCAAGGTATACGTAGTATACATAGGTACCTATACCTTGAAACTAAAACACTACCATACACTACGATTAGAAGTCAATATTGGAACATACTATTTGCTAATCGAAGCGGGGAAAAAGCGAAGCCATCATCAAAAGGAAAAAAGTCAGTAGCTACGTTTATCGTGTCGCCAAGCTCTCAATTTAAAATGGGTGTTCCCCAAGGATTATGCTGAGGCCAATGTATTTTCCTTGACGAATTACTAGTTTTTTTTGTTTTTTTTTTTAAGTTTTGTAGTTATAAGATTTTTTTGAGATTAGAAACAGTTGGGTCAAGTATTTATTTCTCTTGTTCTTCTCTTTTAGATCGTTTTAAAAAGTATCTTTAATATAATAAATAACATGACTATACATATACCCCCTTACTAATAAACGATTTATAGCGTCTGTATAGTTACACAACGCTTTGTCTTCTTCTTTCAAAAGTCAAATTACTGACGACTGAAAGAGAGATATCGGTGTGTAACTATTCATCTGATATACTTAATACGTTAATTAGTAAGGGGGTTACATTATATGATGTTCATATAAATAGAAAACCAACTACACTAGAAGCCGATCCCAATAGACTTGTAAAGAGGCTAAGCTGGTGATCACTTTGAGACACTCACTACTCACTACTTATCGAGTATGATAATATTAAGATCCAATAAGACGTACGATCCCTACTTTGACGGGTGTTGTGGCGTGACTTGGAAGAACTACGCAATGGACTGCGAAGTGAGAGCTAATTAATTTAGTTAGAGCAATAATTAAACTTTTATCGATAGTGGATGAAATTAGACGATCACCTGTGTATACGTAACATATGTAAGTATACCTACATATGGGGATTATTACGTTAGTCTGTATTTTCATTTATATTATAATACTAGCTTCTGCCCGCGACTTCGTCCGCGTAAAATTTCACCCTCACCCCATTCGCCCTCTTAGGCGTGGAATTTCGAAAAACCCTTTTTTAGTGGATACCTACTCTTCACAAAGAACACACCCTCCAAACTCCAAACTTCATGTCTCTAGGACCAGCGGTTTAGGCTGTGTTGATATATCAGTCAGTCAGGACTTTGAATTTTATATATATATAGATAATCTGTCAACATGACTCCAAAGCATCAATTAGTACTCTTTAAACGTACAACAATTAACAGTTATTTATTAAAAAAATCAGCAATCTGGGATAATACATCATTCATGGGTTTTGGGCTTAACCGGTATTAGTGTGGACTTATGTGAAAGCTTGAAAAATTGTGCCTATTACAGAGAGCGCACTCAATAGGCTCGCAGACCTGCACCGTTAGACTCCAGATCACGACGCGGCGGATTATTTGAGAACACAAAGAGATCGAGTGCCGAGCGACGGACGGACACAATCACTCATAGCGTTGCGTTTGTCATAGAGAGCGAGCGCGACAACGACGCGTCGATCACCGGCCGACACGCTTTGTCAGCCTGCTCCGATTTGTTAACTGCCGCGACACTCGGGGCCCGCCCGACCCACAAACAAGCGTGCGTAAATATCTCACCCGATAAACTTACGTGTTTATTATTCGATGTGAAACAACATACATCCTACAGGCATCAAGAACTTTGCGTATCGTGCGCTTGCCCTACATCTAATTGCTAGTCATCAAAGATGAAGTAGGTTTACTCAATGAAAAGTCGGTGAGACATGAACTTGAGGTTATTGCAATAAGGAAAACTTGACTTTCTGAATTGTCTGATAATTTCGAAACAATTTCAGAAACTTTCTACAGAGCCGTAGTCATTTGGATTGTCCGCGAGAAGGCTGTAAAAATCGTTCACCCATAAAGTGAAATATAGGTTAAGACGGTCTCTCTCTCAAAAATTCATTCAAAGTACCGTAATCTCGTCCTTTTATTTTGTAATTTCTTCTTACCACCAATTTTGAGCAGTCGTTTAACATTTTAGGGCTCGTTTTATGGTCTTGTGTCTGATGAACATCCTCTTTTATTTCTTGTTTTGACTCCACGAATACGAATGTTGACCGCTACAATGCACGGACTCCACACTTCTGCACTAACATGCTACCTATTTGTTATTATTTTTAAATCAACTTTATGATTGCCTTGCCACACAACACTATGTCTATTTAGAATTCCACCTCTAAGCTGTTTGCCATTTGAGTTTGATGTTTGGTACAGAAGGAAAACACCTACTACTGTTAATAGTAAACACAATATTGTGCGACATAGGCGGGTGTTTTTCGGAAGTTGACACGAATGTTTAGGTGGAACAACAGCTTTGTTAGTTTTGGCGAGCACGGATGAGGCAGTCGGCGCGTGCGGTGGCGGAGTATTGTCGGGGCGGAGTACGGGAGCCGTGCGCCCACACAACTCCGCAGCGCCAGGAACAGCGCCTTGTCCGTGTCACCGGTACGATGCTCAGCCGCTTAAATATCTTACTTTCACAATTGTAATAAGCGAACGTCAAGTACTCATCATGTTGGACAACAATAAGGCACGCGTCTCTGTCGGCTCCGTGCATTGCGATTTACAATCTTGCAATGATCGCTATGATGCCTTGCCTTTTACATCCACTGATCTCATTTAAAACTTTTTTTTTTGTTATAGCAAAATACCTACTGGACTTTCTAAAATGTCCTTTGGATGCTTCCATTTTTACATCGTCACTCAATAGATTTGGATTTAGGAGAATCAACTGAGCTTGAGATGACACAAACAGTTCCCCGAAGTATTAAAAAACAATTGTATTGTCAAAGATCAAAGTGTATTTTTCATGACAGTAATTCATATAGGTACTTACTTATATGTATATCAAAGAGACTTTCTCAATTATGTACTTATAGGTACTAATCCATTCTCCGCAGAGATATTATTATATTATAATTTTGATGGCTGGCATGATAACTATAGCGTTTAAGATATGCAAATAAAGAACTTTCATTTCGTTGTCGGAACAATGGTGATGTATTCGCGGGGGTTTGTCTAGTTGACAGTGGAGATAATAATACGATGAATAATAATAGTGTGAAAGCACAGTAATATTACACTTAACATTTTATTATTATCAGTGATAAATGGCGAATTCTTCGAATACCAATTGTTTTTTGTATGTAAATTCCAGCTTAATCGAAAAGTTTAAAAAAACACACTGCCTTAGAATGATTAATACGATAAATTCTCTTTTTAATAAGGAATGAATTGTTCATTCATTCAGATATATGTGTGTTCTGTTTAGTACCTTTAGATATGTAGACGTCAATAAAAAAATATTGACAAATGTCACAATAGTCTGCACCCGCCGCTGTTAACAAAATAATTGAATGCTAATCATTTAGACGCAGTGCTTTATTATCGTACAAGACACAGTGCGAGCACATCTCGCCACGCCCTCTTCCTTCGAACAAGTGAGTGCACTAATGAAGCTCAACTAAATATTCATGAAACCAGTCATCGTGCTCGCTCCCAAAACTGGAAGGTAACATTAACGCATGTAGAGTGCTCTCTACAAAAGGACCACGGGGATATGCGCCCGCGTCTAACAAATGCCTACACATGACATGACAGAAACAACCACTACTTAATTGCTAAGACTCTCTATGGTAATACCGTATGCGTAATTGTTATACCTATAGTTTTGTAGAGACATAACTAACATTTAATAATAAACGCTTTAGGCACAACCATGAGCACACATACGTTATTCTTTGTTTTATCCTATGATCAGCATCCAAATAAAGTAACTCACTATCAATCTCAATATGAATAATTTTGAAGGATATTGCCAATTCATTGCTCCATATGTTTGAAAAAATGTCTGCTCAACAACTAAAATAACGCAATAAATGTCAAAAAAAAACTTTCAAAATTAAAGCCAACGCTACTAAAAGTATGTTACGCAATTTCCCCGCTGATTCAGTGCAATTTGCAGAAATTTTCCTGTAATTATAATGGGCACAGAAACTACTTTACTCGTTTACCTAATATAATCCCTAATTCCACACACCTCTCCATAATTCTCTTCTAAGACACCCACGTGAATTATTTTGAAGCACATTATTCTTAACTTTAGCCAGACTATGATGTGGAAATAGTCTATAGACAGATATGTTAATTAATTACAGTTTGATAATGGTTATTAAATCATTATAGTTTCGATGAACAAAATGCGCTATCAAACAGTCTGTCCTACACACAACCATTGCGGTTTACAAAAGCACTGGTGACTGCAATAATAGGTTTTGGTAAAATTCTGAAATTGCTGAAAATTCTGTTAGTAAACTTAGACAACTGCGGTACGCTGCTACTACGGAAGCCCATCTTTCTGGGTAGTACGCGGAATCATGATCGATTCTTAGTTAATGTATAGAGTCATGAAATGCTATGATTTATGTTGAAAGCCCTAACTTTCTCTGTCAACAAAATAAATGTTTTGGATAACATAGTAGATACAGATTGAAGAGCAGAGGTGGACTGAGAAATAAGCACTCAAGATTGCAAATCAGTACGGAGGTCGCGCGGTCTCGCGCCGGTGACTTGAATGACTCATAAACACCTTGATTTACTGAACACACCGAAGATTTGTAGTGTATTAATTCCAATGTCGCTGGCCGGAAGATATTCCCGAGCCGCAACATCACTCGCATCACACGTTTACGCTCAATTACACATTGTTATTAGTGCGGCCGGCTAGGACGCGCAAGCGCAACCTCTCAACACACGGTACCGACGTCATATATCCACCAACATCAACAATCATTAAATCACGGGTGGCACGAGCTTTCCTGATCAACATAAAAAAAACTTATCTTTATTATCTTATTGGAAAACGAACGCGAGTAGGTAATACATCTATAAAAGAGACGATATTTATGACCATGATTTATGGTTTTTTATTTTTACGTGTCGTATTTTTGTGTAATCCATCGTAAATTGTTTTACACAGATATCATAACACAGGTGATAGAATCGACATAGGTGTTACAACAAACAATAAAACTGAACGATGCCGTAGGAGTAATTCCAAAATATACTTATAATGTCATACTACAACTAGTATTTATTGATCAAATTACAAAATTCTATCCGGCTACATATAGAATATTATATTGATGATAGAATATTCTTTAAATAAATAAGAAGTGAAAAAATGACAATAAAAACGGAATGTGATTGAGGTGAGCAACCCTAAAGCTCACATTCTAAATTGGAACGTAATGCTCGTATTAATTTTATTGCTATTATAGAGCAAGCCGCAAATCAACGGTTGTAAAAGCAAACTTTGTAAAGGGATGTACGAGAAGTCTGTAAACTCACAGGTTCTACGATCATACGATACATGCACTTGATTCTTGAATTGGATTACCTATTTGAATTTAACCATTTTCCTTGACGAATCATTAAAGAATCATTCCTAGAGTCCGGCCGAATATAGAATTTTTGTTTGTCGATAGGTTAATCTTTGGTAAAAGTAAAAGAAATTTAGTGTCAATCTTTTAATCATTATATTTAACCATTTAAACTTACATCGCACGAAACTTTATAGGTACTAATCTTAAAGATATAAGTATTTAATAATCAAACTTTTATATACGATAAAAACGGTTTTTTTATGCATTTTCAGTTATTATAAGTATGCAGTTGTAAAATTGATTTTCTCTGAATAAATGAATTGAAAGTATTGTTTTGCAGGAACTTAATTTTTTTCGGCCTGAAACGAAAATTGCCGAAAATGGATATTTTGGCCGAAAATTTCTGAAAACCAACAACAAAAAAGAAATTCGGCCGGGCTCTAACCATTTCTAAAAATGTAGCTTTTGCACTAAAAATACTATTTATACGTACTCTTCTTTTGTAAGTAATGTGTAACATTTTTATACCAAGTTGTAAATCAATCTATCTTCGTTGATGTACTAGGTACTAACAAACTGCAGTGTTCAACAACTAATAAACGCAACGGATGCCCTCCTAAATTTTGTACAGGCTGATTTATAGGATTATAATTATACACGAAAGTAATCGCTGTACATAAATACAATAATTACTTGGCGTTTACGAGTAACATAATTTGTAAGTTAATGTAATAAATGTTTAAATTACTTAGCGTTCGTTAAGTAACACACAGGACAAACAAGCAAAGCCATTTGGTTGTTGTAAGTAGCAGTGTTCTCCACGTCATAACATTTTACTGCGGCTCGTGAAATCTAGTCAACAATCTACGTACAGCAACATTACCATACCTAAAATAACCTCCGTGAGCGATCGAGTGATGCAATGTTTTCTCTTTGTGCAGCGTTGCATCGCAGCATCCACATGTGACGCGTGACGCAACGGACTTACGTTAAATATCAATGGATGCGTAGTCGAATCTCTTCCACGAATTAAAATATGAGCATAAATTAATATACATATTTTCCCTTTAATAACTGTGTGATACATTGTGATCGATGGTCCTCTTATATCACAAACGCCTGTAATTATTCAGATGAAATCGGACAGTTAAGTCATTACGGTGTGACTAATATGCTTGTGGAAATCCGCGCGCCGCACCAATTATAACATGGCATAGTGAGCAGTATTGACATGTGTTACATTAATACCAATGGTGAAGGTCCCTAGAAGTTAGACATTCGTTAGTTTCTGTCGATGGCTTCATTCGATATTAGAATATTTGTTAGTTATTCAAAAATATTCGCCCTCGTTATTGACTGTAGCTGCGGCGTGCGCTATTATTGCCAGTTGCTCGGGGAATTCAGTTATAGCGCTATTGATCGACATCTATTTGGGTTTCCAACTTAAGAACAGAGCAAACACCCATTATTATATTAGCGTGTAATAAAAACGAGTCGTGAACTCTGTCCGTCGCAGTTTAGTTAAAACCGTTATAAAGATCACGGTCAATCGTCCTACAAAGCCCGAGTTTAAACTATATCGAGATGGTTGCCTTTCTAAATTTTCTAAATTATTGATTTTTCATGACTGTGCATCATGAGTTCAAATTGTTACCAAATAAACGCTTATGGTTACGATAGTTATTAGCTCAACTTTGAGCTCCATGTTATGTATTTGTTTTCATGCGTACCTAAAGTAGAATATTCGTGAATGAAATTCAAAATAATTTTCATTGTAAAACCTCTTAAACCAAAAGAAACATATTTAGAGCAGTAGCAAAATATTCCACGACAGGTTCATATTATAACTTAGGATAAAAGGACCACTACCTTAAATATAGATCGAAGTGTTAGTACTATTGTCACTATTAAAATGACGAAGGGATGATTTTTACGAGTGTCAATAGGCATTAAGTGCGGGACTCGCCATGTTTATAGAGCCGTAGATTCAGATTAGGTGCCATTAGTACGCCGCGCTTGGACGCAGCTCGTACGCCCCGTATCATTAGCGTCCCTAGCAAACAACATTACTACGATAATAGCTCATGAGACCGGTTCTTATCGTGCTATTGATAAAGCCTTTTTATATCCACTAATTTATTTTGCAAAAGATTTGGATTACACGATGAGGATTGTTGAAAACTATTTCAGAACTCGTCGAGATGCAACGAAATGTTTGTTAAAATATTTTTTTATTGATGAATTACAACTCTTAGCTAGTTAAGCTTATTCTGAAAACGTCTTGACTTTTTAGAGATATTTCAGGACTGTTCACTGCTGAAGGATATCCATTAGAAAAACGAAAAGAAAATAATTTAACAGTAAACAATTTTCTTGAAGACAAGAAAGCTCGTCATACCGCCGCAGGGTTACAAGTACTCGAATGTCAGGAGAAAGCA
Source organism: Hydraecia micacea (assembly GCA_914767645.1). Lineage (NCBI taxonomy): Eukaryota > Metazoa > Arthropoda > Insecta > Lepidoptera > Noctuidae > Hydraecia > Hydraecia micacea. The sequence continues at coordinate 10,101,519 of OU611778.1, forward strand.
GCGCATAGTGTCAGCCGCGAACCCGACACGTGTCGTAGTTGCTAATTAGTGTAGGGTGTCGGGAGCGACCGCCGGCCGCTGCGACCGCAGCCTGCAACGGTTACCTGCGGCGACCGGCGACGGGCCGCAACCACGCCGGAACGTAATGCAATCCTGCTACCTTACGGAGATCACATACCGACAACTCACACGCTTCCTGAAACTTTCCGAAAAATTTCCTCTTTTCTTCTGGTTAGTTTACATAATTTTCCACTTTTGGATGGTGGAAAGCTGTGCAGCCGTGCAAGGTAGGGTTACATCAAGATCAAAAGTATGTTTTAGAACGTGATAAAAATAAGTGCAGAGCTCTTAAATCTGCTGCTGCAAGCTTCCTTAAACTATCCCATAGTACGAGAAGCTTTTACAACTCTTGCTAGACGATAAGGCGCTTGATTTTGTTATCCTTGTTCTACAATTAACTAGATAAGTGTAGGATCCTTATTTACTAATCAAGTGACTATATAAGTCAACCTGCACATAACATTAAAAAATGAACTTGATTGTGTAAGCTCACTTACTCTTTGTTCATTTTCATCAGAGCATATTTTAAAATTGATGATAGGTATGCACAAATGAGTTATGATTAGATATCTATAACTTCTTTTGTATTAAAAGCGTGTATCGTGTTAAGTAACGTAGTTGGCTAAGTCACGTTCAACTTTATCGATACGGCATCGCAGAAATGACGTAACAACAAAACAATCATGTTTCGATTGTAAAGAAGACGGTACCTACGGAATCACGGATGCTGTTTACTTGTATCTTATTGTCATCTCCGAAAGGACGTCTTCATTTACTCAGTTTGCTCTACTTGTGGAATAAATTGCTGTCACACGCAGTTGCATAATTATTGGTTACTATAAAATAACATGGTTAAGTTTGTGCAATTGATTTAGGCTGGATGGATTTAGACAGATGCGACTATTATCGACGAAACATACATCACAACGGTTTTGTGTAAGAAGTTAATCAAACCAGTAAAACGTTACACTATTTGTACATTACTTAGTTACAGTTAGGCTGTAGATAAAATATAGCTCTAACAAACAAAATCCATAATATATTATTGTACGTCTTCTAAAACCAAAATCAAAACTGCGAACAAAAGACATCAACGACATCAAAAAATTAAAATTCAAGTACGGAAATAATATTTCACTAGCCGTTATAACAATTTGTCTGGAATTGTTATAAAAAGTATCTAGTCCACTCTGTGCTACGATGCTAGTCCATTTCCCACATAGTTGGAGGTCCGTACTAGAAGAAATCGAAGGTGGTTCGGCATAAATCGTGGGAAGATCTACATAGTTAGCCGGTGCGGGATCGGGTCGGCGCGTGTTGCTGCGCCCGCGCCGCTCGGGGTGAACGTCTCACTTAACTGTTGTGTGCACCTGAGCACCACACCGCACCGCACCGCCGCCGCACCGCCGCCGCACCGCCCGCCGCTACTTACAACCCACTACTACGTGTTAATCCATCATCATTTAAAATGCTCCTAATTTCTTTAATCATGTCAAGTAGCTCTACTATCTTAATACCACATCATAAATGATGGCCTATTTGAGTTACATGAAGTAGGTTGAGGATGTTGTGTGGCATTTCCAAATGAGGCCTATAGGGATTGGGTCTAGATTTTAGTATTTTTATGGGTGGGGAGCACTAGACTTCGATAGATTTAAAGTTTGGTACAATGATTATTATATAAGATGTTGTTAAATTAGTACGCTACATGCAACGCTATCAAAATTGTAGAATCTGTGTATACCCTCGTGACGCAGCGTCAAAAACTTTATAAATAATGGTACTTACAGATATTATAAACCGTAACACCATTTGAATCTGTAGCAACACGATATCTACCCATCGAACAAGGTGATAAATCCTACGTTAGATAGATATGTATCGAAAAATTACCTTCGCTGGGCCGGCACCGCGCCGGCGCAACAATCGAACATCGGCGCTTTTGAGACGTCGTTCCACAAATACTTGGAACAAATATTTTTATAATGAACATACGTTACGTGTTTTCTATAAATACTGGCAATTCTTTATATAACAGGTCGTAGGTATGTGAAGGTGTGTGGAGATCAAAACGAGACTGTGAATGTAGGCTATCGGTGAACATAAACAACACGACTCTTTGTCTCGCTTCTTAGAAACTCTAACGAAATAAAATCAGAATACCATGTTTTTTACAATGTTGCTATAGACAAAGCCTATTCGCCTGTCAACGTCCCAAAATTAATAGATGTTATTAATTTTAACATAAATGTTAATTGGTTATTTTCTGTTAAGATGCTCAAAATTATTGTCGTTGCGACATTTTTACGATAGCATTTTGAAACCTTGTTTTGAAGGACTATACTTTATCCACATAACAAATGATTATGATTAAAATCTGAATAAGTATCAAAATTAGTATTTATGTATTAATAACGTCTTACTACACGAGTTAGTAACTACGAATAGCTAAAGACAAACAGCTCTGAAAAGGGCACTGAAGGCTAGTTTATTCTGCCACAGCAACTATTCGTGGATAACATCGCTAGTTTTGGAACAAAACATCATAATTTAACGATTACGCAAGCACTACCATCGTAACGCGACCATCTACAGACACAACACACGTTCGTACTCAAGGCTAATTCCTAAAAACACAACAATATAGGTAAAGCATGCAAATGAAGTGAATTGTAGATCGATTGAAAATAGATCGTGTGTCAGCGATCGGGAGGCTTCGGGGCATGATCATCGGTCCACGAGCGCACGCGCACGATCCAAGTCGCGGCCCCCGGCCTCCCCACCTCCGCCCCCCGGCGACACTCACTGTACACAACCTTACATTTCAAACTATTCTGCTAAAGTTCACGCAAAAAATATTAGTCCAGTTAGAAACTGTGGCAGCCACTTGCTGTGACGTTTGGTGTCATTTTGATATATTGATGGAATGCCTTTGCACTGCTTTGCACCATTGCGAAGTTGTATGAGTGGAGATTTATATCCACCTTCATTTGTGTTAGAATAGAAACAGACAAAGCCAAGTAAGTATATCAAGTAAAAGCCTTGCAATAAATTGTACATCTGAACCACTATGATATTAATATAATAAAAATTTAACAGAACAAACATTATTGTGTTCTGAAATGTTAATAGAAACCAAAAACACACATAAAAGCCTTAAACGGCCACCATTCTTCAAATTGGCGCTTTTGGACAACGCGGTTTATTGGTGAAAGTGCATTTTAAGAACAGAAAATAAAACGATTTCCCACTGACCTTACCTATTGTTCGTGAAACAAAGGAGATCGAAGTAACCGCTATATAAACACGCAATTAAGGATTTCTAAAATAATAATTTATGGTTCAAAATTGTGGCCATCTCATTACAAGAAATTCGTTGCCTTACAGACACATAGTTTTGCGATTTTATCGTATATTTCTTCGAATTAGCATTAACAAATGAATAACTTAACAGAAAATCTAGATACAACGGTCGAAAAGATAAATATGGCCTAGACACTCTTAGTTTTCAAATCACATATACTTACCTACTTTAGTGCAATTTATTCGTCGAGTAATCTTTGCGCACATCATATAATAATAGATAGAGTCGTAAACAAATCAATGTAATATCTAATATTGATATTACGAATTCGCTTTAACATGAAGTGGAGGCCAATAAATCTCCGCCACCTTAGCTGCTTGACATTGAATTATGGAAACACAAGGCGCCAGTTGAATACGTAAACCGTAAGTACAACATTATGATGAAACGTAATTGCCTATTTCATCCAAATGTCCGTCTAAGGTGTCCGAATGTAATTACCAAAAGTCAAAATGGTCCCGCCCACGAGTGCTCTCCCGCGCCGTGACGCCGTGACCTCACCTCACTGACAACCTGCTCACAAAAGCAAATTACACCACTATATTTAGTGGACTGCTTTTTGACTATTATCTTTATTATAGGTTTGTAACTTAATGGCTCATTTTTGTTTATATTGCCAATATACACGTACGGTTAGTTTGATCGATTAGTTTGCTCAGCCAAGCTGGCCATAAACAGTCCATTAAGTTAAAATCTTTTTACATGTAATCTTAGCGAATTATTTTAACAGTGCAATATAGAGCTTTTGTTGTTTAAAACTTAGAATATAGAGTTTTTGTTGTTTAAAACTTAACTTATAAACCACAACTTTTGCACATTCATATTAGGTACTAATTTAGTTACATATTGCACTGGATGGATATCTTAATTATGACAGGAAAGCAGTTTGTCGTGTTGTCTCTATTTAAATATTATCATACATGCATTCCTGGAATGGGTGATCTCACATAAAGCAAATGTACCGAGTGGATGGAGCGCGTAACTCCGCTGGAGTGACAAGACAATCATTGTAGTGCGCCAGTGTACGACGCGCCGCGTATATCTAGCCGGACAAATTTACGTTCGCGCGGATGATAGACAAACAATTGAACTACAAACCTAGCTATTCATTCCACTTGGTATTCTCCAATAAAACTTCATTTGTCGAAATACTAGCACATTAATTTCTAAGCAAATAGATTATACAGATGCTAAAGATAAAACAGGCCCATGCTTCTACACCGTATTTATTGAGACTGGACGATTTTATTCAACTAAATTATTGACTATAAAAAATCTATGATGAAAACTCACTGGGTCATAGATAAAAGTATGAAGCATGAACTCATATGTAAATACTCATAAACAGTCATTGCACTCGGTAATTTAATAAGCAGCACGTTCTTTGATTCAGCGGACCGCCCGCTCCAGTCAGTTCCATCAATTAGAGTGAGCATTTAATCGGATAATGATGACAGATACCTAATAATCTCGAGACCGTTAAAATATTTTAAGCGTTTTAAAATAATAATGGCTGACATTAGTCTCTGCTAGAGCGAGTTATTATTTATTATAATACTTTACGTCTTTTAATCTTCTGGCTTCATGCAGCGTGAACTATTTAACATTCGAAAGTATTAATTTTTATGACGATGTGCGAAAGACATAAATGTCTTCACGAAAATAAAAACAAGAATCATTAAAATCGTATTTGCATACATCCTGGATTATGAAATGCACATAACTTCATAACAAGTTACATTATCGCAGGTAACTACTGTTCAAATGTATTTGGTAAGTGGCATTTAAAGTTTATAACCATCAAACATTTACGCTACACCGTTTAGACGTTTTATTTTTAATAACAACCCTAACAATAAAGATCGACTAATGGCAACCTAAAAACACCGGCCATTTACTTTTTAGATCACAGCTTAAAACATCACGACATTGTCTCGCTTGAAAAGTAGATGGTATCATTGCATCAGTGAGTGGTGTGGAGTGCGGCGTGCGCGAAGGCTCCCGCGCCTGCGCAGTGCGCAGCGCCGCCACGTCCGCGCCCGCGCCCGCGCCCGCCGACAAGTGAACGCAATCACTAATTGAATCAGTCGCTAGTCATCGCCACCGGCATGCACCATGTAGGGCCCCCATCTGTGTTTCTAAATACGGGACATTTAAGGGAGTAGTGCCATGACTCATGTCACACTAACCACAATCTAGATTGTAAATGGCGAGATTAAAATCTGCCAATATAGAAAGTTGCCACGCTGTACCTATAATTAATTAGGAAAATGACTAAAACCTATTATTGAGATTTTTGTGTCAAACGGCAGCTAGTATCTATCACGTATCTATAACCATCAACGCCCCAGACTCTTTAAGGTTTCTCTAAACTTGAATCCATGTAAATTGTTGACGTGCCTGCCAATATAGGTACATAGTAAACATATATATTAAAAAGTTGGAACAGAAACCATCACAGCTGATAAAAATAAAAGTTCGACGGTTGGAGAAATCCCAGCCGTCGAAATAAGTACATACATTTTTTAATTAAACTTGAACTAGCTACGAAATCATTATTTTTCCTCTGTGGATTGTATCTGTACTTGAGATACACAGAATAAAATTGTCCAGATGGACGAGGTTACAAATAGATACCAACTTTAATCTGCAAAGTATATTTAACTTAAGCTCATAACTCCTTTCGTAGCTGCTACGAAATGTGGTGGAAGCTACGAGAAATTCGTAGCCGTTATGCAGAAACTTTTATAAAATGTAATTATTAGTTGTTTTTTCTGAAATTATGTATATAACCAACGTCCTAGAGTCCAACGTATCCCAGCAATGTCCCAATAGTAATAACTGCATGGTTATCTCAGCTTGACATCACTTTCAGTTGACGAAATTATGATTTCTTCCGCGTTATCACACTAACAGATTTCGAAGAATCTCCGATGAAACCGCGATACTGCTGACAATGCGTGGCTATGAGTGCTCGGGTAGCAGTCAGCGGTCGAATCTTATCGGATGAGAATATAATGCATCAGTTAAGAGACATTTTATAAGTCAGCGATGACTAGGATGCAATTAAATTAACGTCTCATTTTACTTGTTTCTATGCTAATCAATGTTGCAGATAAGTGTTGTGTCACCCCGCATACATTGTGAGAGTCATCATAACTCTGACTCAACATTGTCACTATTTACAGACACTTGTTACTCGATACTTTACTTCGTCTCATTGACGCCCTTAAGTTCGCTTCAAGTACCACCCACCGATAAAGCATCACCTTTGCTTTTATAACAAAAGAGCATTTCCTGTTTTGGAGCTAATGAAATCTATAATAATATTCTCTATGAAAAGTTGAACGGTTTCATTCTGTAAAAGTTCAGTCATTCATATGTCTACTAACAATTTAATTTCTGTCACTTTTCGAAAGCAACATTACCATACCGCACCTACACATCATTGACTTGATCAGTACTCGCAGATAGGTACCGACACGCGCGTGGATTTGTTACAAGCCGGTGATAATTATTATTGGCCGACAAATCTTCACTTAAGGGAACCGTTACTCGTGTTTTGTTGCAGTGAAAACATTCATTACTTCATTTGCATACAATGGCCTGGTGCCAAAAAATATTGGAGTGTAAACGCTTACCACGAACGCTTTTATGAAAGTTCTCTTTAGATTTATTATTATGAATAAGTATATGCATACAGTACATTGTTGTGACAGTATAATACTAGTTCTACGTATCATGTATGTGACTGTAGGTTGTATATACCTAGCGGCAGTATGTATCTACAATGTTGAGGTATAACTAAGATTAATGTAGCTACCGCGTTCGGTTGACATTTAAGCAGGTTGTACTGACAAGATTTTAATAGTGGATGATATCGATCACTGATCGGTTAAAGACATAACATACCGGGGTTGCTTTTATCTTAAGCAACTAAGAGAATAGAAGAAGCTGTGTAGGTACTGAAGTTTACCCTCTGCATGTTGATTTTTGTGTTGAATTATTTAATTTTTTGCTAGGTATCATTTTCCTTGGAAAAATCATAAAAATTCGTGATAATGGGAAAACTGTAATGTAACATAAAATAACATAATCAGCCTATAATGTTTCCACTGCTGGCACAAAGGCCTCCTCTCAGTGAGAGGGAGTGGGCCGTAATCCACCAAGCGGCCCCAGTGCGGGTTGGCAGATGAACTGTAATGTAAACAATATAATTTGATTTACTGTGAAACTTCATATTCATATTGAAGTAAAAGCACAGAATAACTATTAGTGCCAACGTAGAAATAAGAAGAATGTAACTTGATCATTAAGTATGCATATCATTGACTTTTTGAAATCATTGATGCATATACATTCGCAATACAAATATATTAAACAGGTCTACCACGATGGCCCATTCACATATGGACCTGCTATTAATTCATATAAAAAATAAACCGTAATTAAATCGGCCATTGTGATTCCTACGTGTGTATGCAAATGTACTTTTTATTATCTGGTTCAGATGCAATAATATGGAAACAGATTCATTGTATTACCACTGGATGTGGAATGAAACGCCTACAACATCCATCCAAATCCTAGGTAAACAGGATTCGTGCACTACAAAGATGCATTGATTCGCAGATATGCTCTTTAAACATAAGGATATCACAAGAATGCAGAGAAAGATGGGATTGAAATAAAGACGATCCATCTCCATAGTTGGCGAGCCATCTCGTAGGACTTTCGAGCGTTCGATCTGGTGATGGTCGATAAACATATTTCGGCACCGAGCTCTCTTGACGCAGATAGAGTGAGCTAACGGAGCTTTTGTAAACGCAATTGTTTTAAACTATTAATTGTAACGATAGTGGCACGAACAATACACGCACTAAGTAACAATGAAACCGGAAAAATCTTTGCACTGATGTAAGGTTTGGCCTGCTAAACGTCTTACCATACAGTAAATTATGGCTACGCGTCGTGTCTCTCGCTACGTAGTTATTAAAGTATATTTCATATACATGTACAGTGCTTGAACCAATTTGTAAAGGTGAGCGAGATTTGACACTGCGATCTTCTATGATCATCGCCCGAATTAACTCTTTATCTTATGTTTTATTTGTTTCAAGAAGAATTCTACTTTCATAAATTACATTCTGATCAAGTAAACACCTGTAGGTGCACAACTTTCATAATATGCAACTTCATAAAATTCACGCAAAGTAAATGACAACTTTCACTGTGACAAGTGACACTACTTGAACATCCTTTTTGAAAGAATCGCGTCGGTTGAATAACTTTTTATGTCCGTCATAAAGGCATAACAGCAAGTGTTGTAGGCCGTGTGTGTATATATGTGCTATATCGTTAAAGATTAGGAGTGTGGGGCGCAATGATTCGGTTTCGCGGGCGGAAACGGGCGCGCCCACGCGCAGGTCAGAGCAGTGACCCCGGAGCTCACCTCGCACGGCACCGGCGGCGCACGCGGCGCTCGGCGGCGGCGGCGCGGCGCGGGCGCGACTCTGGAGCGCCTGCAGCCTCATTGTTCCACCTCCCGACCTATGATGAGTGCTGCTTGTTACGTGTCTAACTCAACATGTTACATTAACAAGTAGCGAGGAGTTCTGATTAGGCTACCTGCCACATTAATCACCTTAATTATCTGCTATTTGAGAATTTACCACAAAAGCGTGATTTTTTAATAGTAGATGTTTTACATACATATTATTATATATTCAATTATATTTTTATTTTTCAAAAGGATTTATTTGAATATTTAGTTATTTATTGGTAGAATATAGTACCTAGTGTTAATAGTTATTAAATTATATTAAATAATTGGTAATCTTATTTATCTTCCCACAGCTGGGTAGGTTAAGGACCAATGATACTTTCATTAATAATTATATTTCTATGGATAAGACCTAATAGAATATTCAACTTACTCTAACGAGGATAATAAATTTCACTTGTACCAAATGAACTGAGCTAAAAGCCATAAGCACACATTTATTGTCACGAGTTATTCGGTGGTTCGCACTGTCATCTACGTTCGTCCCAAGTCATTCCATATTCATAAGTCGTTGAGTAAATCAGCTGTACAATGTCCGTCCACGTCGCGCCGGGTTAGCAGATTGGAAATTGCAACATTAGAATCCTACAGTTCACACACACGCGTCGTACAAACAACACTCATAATTTGTCGTAAATTAAAGAATCCGATCAGATTTCCTCTGAGTATACAAAGATCGCAGAATATGAAGCGGTTAAATTACCTTTAGTAATTAGAAACACGAATAGGGCAGAACGCCCATCACTGCACAAATTACACCTGCGTTACTAATACGTCTGGCACGGATATACATATGTTCTCTCAAGTAATTCTTTACTCCTAACCGTGCTCAAATTGTATTTATTACCTCCATCTGTCACTGCGGTAATGACTGCCGCGTGATACCTGCTCGCCGCATCAAACAATCAATTAGCCTGTTTGAGAAACATCACTTTAATGATTGTAACAAAAATCGTTGCCTGATAAAAATATGCCTTTCGCTGAAATTTTAATGATACATTGTTACTTATCATTACTTTTGGGAAAAATGGAGGAGTAAGGGCCGATTTAACCGTTACATCATAAATTCGTTAACTTCGAGCAAAAATCTCTTACATATAAACATCGAACTGCGTAAACCGGAGCATTACAATCAATATTTTCGTTTAAGCTACAGTTCGGATCTTGATTTATGGATGTGCGGTTTAAACCTGCGCCTGCGGTATTATTAACAAGTTGTAAATCATTGATCGGAATTAAGACCACGTTCAACTGACTGCTCAGGATTTGTTGACGAAGTCGATAATAATGGCTGAGATGTGTGACTAACTTAAACCAGTGATCTGTTAGCCACATTTATTAAAGATTTCGAATATCATTATTTTTTATTACAAACAAATAAAATTAATTGGGCTACAATTTATTCAGGACTTTTATATCGTTAGATCTGATCGAGCTCGTGACCAAAAATAGGTTTTATAAAAAAATACCTAGGTTATATAGTTTTTCTACCCTAATTGTTAATTTGCCATCCATGAAATAAGCAATAATACGGAAATACATGTTTATATTTTAGGGCTGATATTATAGATATAGGATTAGATTTTTTCACAAAAATACAACGTTATTATCTAACAGCGTGCATCTAAAAAAAACTAATTTAATGTTGTTAAACTAGTGGTAATATTGAAAACAAAGCATAAGGTAAAACATAAGAAATATTAATACTTGAGAACATGATGTGAAAATTACGAGTTCCCCCAGTACTAAACAATTGTGTTTGATCTGTCTAACATATTTATGTTTCTGTCCATATAATTTAATGGTATTGCTCTGTTGGTGCCTACTTAACGTCCTTGCATGTCTCAATTGATTCAACTACGTTTTATTATGGAGCTCTATAGGTACCTATTTACTAAATCAGTTATTTTAAGTAGGTATTATATACATATTTTTACAAGTCCCAAGGAACACATTTAGACATGACCCTAATCAAATTAAAAATTCAAGAAACCTGTTACTTGAAAAACAGAAACATTTAAGTTGACTACTAATGCTACTGTTGTTGATTCATACTATTCACTTCATGAATTATTGATGCAAACTCCAGGAAACGACCGAATCCTATTTAAATTATGTTTTGAAGCTGTTTTTAGTGTGATAGGTGTCAAGGTAACACATAGACAGGACATAGATAGACAGGACATTTACTTATTCATTAACTTCAAATATTTTGGGCTGTACCATATCTACAGAACCTATCATGTAGTCTGTGCAGAAAAAAATGACGTAAAAGGATGTCGCAACACACCATAATGTGTACCTATCAGTAACTTTTAACAATACTTACATTGAATGAAATAAATATAAGACAGAGCCATACGAAATCAACGATGATTGTTGGAGCTATATTGGAGAGCGAACATTATGGGACGCGGCGACGGTGGGCGGCAAGCGAAATGCATCACGCGCGATAATGAACCAGCTCGTGTGCACGACTGCGCCAGCGCACTCACACGTAATCCACTATCCTCACAGAGAGTCGTGCTCACCCGGCGCACCGCTGCAGCGTTACCTTATAAAACAACCCTTCACATGATATTTGGCTGAAGTACGCCTTACAAGTGTAGCAGATACTATCAGCGATTGTTTGCAATTGATACAAAATGTTTCTACCGTGTTACTGTGATAGATTGTCGAACAGTTCGAATTTTCAAGGCTAGGTAGCTAAGTAGGTAGGTAAGTACAGAAATATAAATTCAAATGAAATCGATACTACTGTGAGTTTTTAATCGTTTTAACGATTCACTTCTCAACGATTGAAAATGAAGATTTAAGTAACTCAGTTGCAAAAATAGGTAGCATGTCATTACAACGTCAATACCAACCGTACTAATTCTAGTATTTTAGTATTACTAAGAAATATTATTGATACTGTAATAGCCCATTCCACATTTTACTCCAGCAACTATCTCAAGTACATTTTATTGTATCCATATTTCCACATGGTATACTATAGTACCTGTTTAATGCATTTCCAGGACAAAGTTGCAGTGAAAATGGACGCCATTTGTGAACAAGACAGGATCTCGGATTTCTTAAACTGGCACCTCCCACGTGGTGTCTTGTGCCCTTAACCTTTGCAACGGCCGTATCGCGGTTTATGCGCCTTATAATGCGCTCTCCTTACAGGCTTATACGGCTGCGAGTTTTGTCTAAATTTGGAGCAATAGCTACCACTTCACAATTAAGGAAAAAAGCTCTTATAGACGTACAATATATTTTACCGTGCATAATAGCAACATTACTGATTTAGGAAGACGAGTATTTAAATTTACCAATAACAACATTAATAGCGACTGGAATTCTTTAAAAGTACTTACATTGTTGCTTGTCTAAAGAACAGTAGTCGGCCCAAAGTAAGTTATTTTTGTATTTACCACAAGTTAGCGCTACCGGTATTAGGTACAAGAGACGTAAAACAGCACAACCGATAGGTACTGCAAAAACAGAAAGGAGTATTTATCTCAAACGGTTTTAATTTTATCTCAGTTTGTGTGTTAATTGCAAAGGTGTATCTTTGAATCTAAGTATTATAATGTAACAACGTGCATCAAATTTATGAACAGCATAATACCAACATTCTGAGAAAAGTCTGTGTTATGAACGAACTTTGACATTTATAATAATTAGGTAATCAAATGATTGTAATAGGTATAAGATACTATCCGATAGCGCGTAATAGGAATCCTAAGTGTTGAACCTATGGACATTTATTGATAAATCACCAGGTAATTTTACAAGCAATCAATTGCAATAGCGTAGTGCACAAGTGTTCAGAGTTTGATCTCGTATTTAAGTTTAATGCTATGGCGTTATCTGAGGCCGATCCGCGACAATCGCGCACCTGCGCCGCGCCGCGCCGGCGCCGACGCCGACGCACTTTCAAAAAAGGCTTACGTACGGACATAGTCACTTAACACTAGCTGTTTGTAACTTGCTCTATTTTCGAATTTGCGTAAACAGATGTTAAGAAAATTAATAAATGCATTACACATATCCATCGACTGCTTGTTATGATTAAGTTACAGTAGGTATGCTAATTACCCATCCAGAAACTTTTATTGAAAGCTTTTTATTGTTTAACATACGGATATACCTACAACAGACGTGAGAGTGACAGTTCCACTTATGTAGTGTGTTATACTTTAATAGGACTTTACTTGAATTAGACCTTCTCAACTATTGTACAATTAGAAATTAGATTAGGTACTACAAGAACAGCTCACATTTCGTTTAGCACCTGTAAATGTGATAAGTATAAGTAAAATGCCAGTGACAGGGTAATCGGTAGCGTAGGTTTTATGAAATATTTTATTTAGTTGTATCGAGTCTCCCACGCCATTGGATTCAATTATGGAGGAAAGGCAGATAGGTCGGCGCGCGAGTGGTCCGCTCGTGACCCGTAAATTGGAACGGTCCGTCGCACGCCCTTGTCGCACCTCGGCCACGGCGGCAGCGGCCATCGCTGTCCCGCAACACGGCCCGATACATATTGTAACGGCATCCAAATCTACATCACTACAACACACATCCCATACTACTCTTCACGCACAGCCAATTTAGGAGCCCTGCTGCAAGTGTAAACGCTCCTTTTGTGGAGCCTCGTTTTCTACCTACAGCGACGGATTCATGTTGAGATGATGTGAGATTTCGATAACATAGAAAGAATGGTAAAATAAAACTAAAAAACCCACAAAAGCAATCACTACGTTGTTTTTGACAGAGTGTATTAAAGATTAACCTTTTAACACATCATTACCAAGATATCTATGTGGTCGCAAAATACTATTTGGATTCCACTAACTACCTATGCAGGTCTCTACTTTCATACTGCCATATTCGTTAAAATCAGTAATGGAATTACCATACCGCGCGGACTTTCTAACTTAACTAAGTAAACTGGTAATACATTTATTAGACTACTAAGTTAATAAAGTAGGTTAAGTTAGTAAGGTACCGGGCAACACTAACAGGTGTGCACGCCGTATTTGGGCCATAATGTCTCAAACAATGGTCGGGCGGCTGGGACTCGAGCCTTAACAGAAATTCAAATCATAACTATTCTTTATTTAACCGTGTTCAAATTCGTAGCCTCTTCTATCTTTCGTCTGTAACAGTTTGTTGTATAATGCGAGAATATATCGTACACCTATTTTAGGGAACGTGTAGGTAGTAGATTTCTATTTAATTATCAACTAAATATTTCCGTTCCCAAGATGGAATCGGTAACGAATTACATCCAACAACATATTAAACTGAGATCATGATGATTCAATTGAACAATAGAATGAATCATCTGATTCAGCTGATTGTACTAGAGTTACAATAAATGGACTTAAATAATGTCTAAGTATTAAGGAATGAAGGAAAACATTATGAAGGAACCATAAAAGTTAGTGTAGTAAATCTGTCACGAGGTGTTCCTTCATAATGGCTTCCTGAAATACCTATGATAAGTAGGTAGGGAGTCATCTTTAATTGCAAACTTGTCATCATAGCGTACCTACTGTAGTAGAGATGTCTACCGGCTGCAGATGGCAACCGAACAGTAGCTTCTAATAAAAGGTCATTATAACTCCACTTCCAACCACCACCTTGAGTCATTTTATTCAATTAACTAAGGGTTTTAGGCAAAAACTCGCATTATTGTCTTCCCTTCTAAGAAAGAAGAAAACAATAAAATTAACCCTGCTTTTTCGTGTAGATGCACTTCTCCAAAACAAGTTTTCCAGAAGCGTAAGATTGTAAAACAATGTCCGTACTCGTATGTGAGGCACCAACAACAACAAGACAGAGCTATCACAGTTAATCTCATTGCCTCACTGTCAATTAGCCATACACGGCGGCGCGGAGTATTTAGTTCCAAAAGATAATATCTCACTTTTAACATGTCCGTAGCGTAATGCAACACACGCGAGTATCAAACACTCTCTGTATATATTTACGGAAATGTCGGCTGTTTATTATTGTAGCGTTTAAAGCAGGGTATTTAAGTTTAAGTAGACATTATTCTTGTTTTGTATAAGAATTATGATTGCTTTAATTGTCGGGTCTGAGCTGCCGGCGGTTAGCGCATGCTTCTTAGCTAATTTTACAGGTACGCTAATAGTGCTTGATTAAATGAGAATGCAACAGGTCTCGGCGCAGTTATGGCATAGAGATGCGAGTGTATTGTAGCACAAACAAAAATAAAAAGCTTTCTTGTTATTGAGCGTAAAGACTTCGGATTCCACAACAACTAAATGCAACCGGTGGACTTGCCTCCATTCTAGAAGAAAAGTAGAGCATACCGGTTTTTCATAATATTCAGGATGGGCAGCAAGATTCAATAGAATGTTCAGAAATTCAGAATATCTTGAGATTGACAATCCAACTTATGGAAAGGAGAAAAATGAACTGATAAAATGTAATTCAAAAAGTATAGTCGTAAAGTTATGGTAAGAATTAGAAAAGGAGACTCAAGACTCTTCTCCAAAATGTATAGCTAGGCAGGGGAAGACGTGGTTCCCATTTAAAAACACAACCGTCTACTTATGCCTAAGTATGGAAAACTCTATAAAAAACCATAAACATTCCTTAATAGCAACAAATATAAAGAAACTTGATTTGATTCGTCTTTCTTACTAGCAGATCTTATAAACAGATAAAATGGATTATCTAAGTAAACGAGTCATAAAATGTCAATTACTAGTGCCGCTCTATCGGGTCCGGGCGGTGTGCGGAGAGCGCACGGCGCGCGGTCGCGTGCCCGCTGCCAATTACAGTACGGCTTCAAGAAAGTAGAAAAATTAAAATATCTACTCTTAAATAAACATTTTATTTTATATAGGTACAAGGTTGTTGAAAAACAATCAGAAGTTACCTGCGAGCTTCTATTTTTTTTGCTTTAACATTTATACTATTGAGGCCTACCTCAATAGTACTAGGTTTACTTTGTTTCTAATACCTACTGTAGTAGGTAGGTACTTCCAAAAGTACAAAATACTTAGAAGTGTTTTAAGAAACTTGTGAATCAGTAACTTGACCTATACTGTTTTCTGGACAAATCAAGCTCTTCGTGGTAACAATTTGTTTAAAGGGCGTGCAACGGCTTCGCCTCATTAATGTTAATATTATGTACAGGAAACTCTCCTGGAAACAAAATGTAAAATCGTGAAGTGAAAACCGTATTTAAAATTCACACAGTACTTTCATATATCATCTGAAGGTGCTTGTGATTGTCGTAATACCATCTTACGTGTTTAACGGAATAACAGCGGTCACCTTTTATCCCGTAGATAAAAGGCTACGACAAGATAAAGAGCAGCAATTTCCTCGTTAAACTATGTATGCCAAACTAAACATGAAGATTATGGTATTTTTTTCCGGCGACTTTATTCCGTCATCCTGAAGAACTTTAACAGTAAACGTTTTTGATACTTCTGTCCACCTCCTTGATTGTTTACCGCAACAATCAACACCCACGTTGGACATGTGCACGCGGTAATCGAGAACACACAACATAATGTTTAGTTAGAGTTATAAACTTCACAGTAGGCCCATCAACGGCCATTCGAAATAATATCAGTGAAGACTATGCTTACATCGGTGGTTATGTTGTTTATTTGCTATCTAAATCTATTTTGTTCTCTATAATAAACGCACCGGTTATTCTGGATTGAAAACCGTAGATATACATGGAAATAACGACAATAGTAACGTCTCCCTCCAACCTGCCTCTTATATAGGTATACGTCTAGGCGTCTGATAAAGTAGCGCTTATAAATAATTACAATTAACATAATAATAGAGAAGACAATCCGAAAACTTAGTTTCTAAGAGACTGTATAATAATATGTTGATGAACTAAAGTCTCTTGATTTATTTATTTATTTTATTTATTAAATCTTTATGCACAAGTAAAAATTGTACAAAGGCGGACTTAATGCCTTAGGCATTTTCTACCAGTCTACCTTAGGGTGATACAGAGACAATACACAGTAGGTGCTATAACAG
Source organism: Hydraecia micacea (assembly GCA_914767645.1). NCBI lineage: Eukaryota > Metazoa > Arthropoda > Insecta > Lepidoptera > Noctuidae > Hydraecia > Hydraecia micacea. The sequence goes on from OU611778.1 coordinate 10,118,543, forward strand.
AGAAAAAAAAATATATAAGAAAATATTTCTAACTACGATATAAGAATATATACATATATACATACATACAACAAAATATAGGAAAAAAGTTATGAGACAAACAAGAAACCCTACAACAACTTAATTCTGAGACGAATCTGCCAACTTCTTGTGTATATGTTCTCGAGCTTTCACTTTAAACGTGAACTGATTAGTTACCGTCCTGATATTCTGAGGGAGCGCATTCCAGAGGAAAACCGCCTGGACAAAGAAAGAAGATTTTATAAAACCAGAGCGATGAGAAGGACAACGAAGAAGACGATTATTCACGGACCGAAGATTCTTGCTGTGTGCAGAGCATAAATATTGACAAAGAGAAGTCAGATAAGAAGGAGAAGTGGGTTTGTGAAGAAGAGAAAACAGGGTTGTCAAAGCCCTCAACGCTCTGCGCTGCCGGATAGGTAACCACTTTAAAAGCGATCGATGTGCGGATACATGATCATATTTGCGACAAGTTTATTGAGGAGATCTGCATTCAGGTCATAGTAGCACACATCACCATAGTCAATTATGGGGAAGATAAGGGACTGTACAAGCATTGCCTTAATATGAGATGGGAGAATATTTCAGATTTGATTCAGTGAGTTAAGTAGAAACAAATTTATTACTAGCGGCTCTTACGAGATTATTAATTCTGCATCGTCATCGTAGAAAACGTTCACTAAACCCTCTCTGCATAATAATAAGTATTTGTGTCTTAATTATGTTATCATTCAATGACGAGGTACCGAATGGGTCGCATTCATAAATATTTAAATAAGGTACACGTTTATCAGAGCCGTCAAGTTGTTCGCGGAAAGCGGCAGGCGTGGTCGCCGGCTCCGCAGTGCGGCGCGAGACACTATTATACTGAGGCCATTGTTCGCCACGGCCCGATCGGCACTGCATATACTGCTAACGACGATTCTCACATATCATCTTTGATACATTCAAATAAATTCATAAGCACCGCCGCGAAACATTTAGCCAGGACACAATCTTTGCCTGTCCTACATTCGTTTGCAAAAATAATCACATCAACTTGTTACACGGCGAGGAAAATGAAGCGCAAGTATCAAAGTAATTGAAAGTAAGTATTACTCAAAAGATACTGCTTACAGCGTATGTTGTCAAAATAAAAGGACGTAATTTATGGAAGCCGAACTTCGAATAATAAATGAATCGACGCAATAAAAAATTATTCACGTCGTCAGCTTTCCCTTAATACTCATGTCATACATATTTAACAATATGAATTTTGTTAAAAACATTGCTCTCTGAAAAAAAATCGTTTATAATTTATATCAAGTTGTATTAAAACGTTCCAAATGAAGACAATAAATGAAGACATGGTGGCGGCGTGACATTCGTTCAGTAGGTAACCTATTCATTATGCTCTACATCTGTTCCGCCGGTAGGTGATCTAGAGCATCAACGTCACTATTCACTAACAATCAAAGGTGTTTCGATTGTCCGAGTTAAATGTAACCAGTCAAATAATTGAAAATGGTAACGGTGTGATTTATGCAAATCGATAGCTTGACGTTCAATTTAAACTGTGAGGCACGTTGCGCCCGCGGCGATGTCGGCCATTAGGCGCTTCGCAGGACACGCGCTGCCTCCCGCCTTATCTTGTGCATCAGACGTGTCCACAGCAAACGCTACGCATTCGCTATCTGTGCCGCATCACATACTATGTCATGTTATTACCGTTTTCAAATTGATAATAAGCTAAAATATTGATAAAACTCACAACGAATGTGAATTAGGCTAATAAATAGGTACAGACGCCAGCACATCAAGTTACTACAATCTGTCAAATTTGTGTAATAGATTTTCAACTTTATCGCTAAAGTAAAAGGTTCAAAGTTGATTGGGAAAATTTGACAGTTTCGGGTAGCTTAATGTGCTGGCGTCTGTACGTAGGTAGGTAGTTATGTACTACTAAAATTCAACTGTTTCTACTAGTTAAATCCAGTTGGTATGTTTGCAGTTTATGTAATATTTTCGTAATTTGTGAATTTAATGTTTGGTACTCTGTTCCTTTTAAAGAAACTCATTCGACAATATTATTTGGAAAGATAGCTACTTCTAATTAATATAATCAACGCAACGAGACAAACTATATGCTACGAACAAGCGCTTACAGAGTGTGACTGAGTCATCTACTTGAGTGAAAGCGGCGCACAATTTTCGTTCAAGATACTAAAATCGATAGCACCTGACAATCAACAATAAATCACATGGATCGAAACCACATAAACATATCACACATCACTCCATGGCCCCGATAGATTCTTATAACAACAATGCTTTGGTATACCAAGAAAACACTTGAGAGTGGTAAAAGAACGAACAGTCAGATATCACAATGGCTTGTTGGAGAGCCGCACGTGGACAAAAGGTTAAGTGCCATTGAAGCCTTTACTCAGTTCATTATATTTTGTTTACGGACAGCACCCACGCCACGCTGTGCTTAGTGCTTTCAACTAGTGCACACATTCAATACTCTATAATCAATTCAAATTGAAACCCGATTCTGTTCAGACTTCTATACCACTTGCGGATTAGATAGGCGCCTATTTACCGATTTGCAACTCTGATGTCTTCATTTAATTTCTCACGCATCATCCTACGAATCGATTTGCAATATACTCTGCTAATACATACGAGTATAAATCCTTTATATTAATCCAATACATTTATAAGCAACGTAATGTATACATTTCATCACATATGAAGATTACTCATTCAAATATTACAATAGTTGTTAATAGAGCACCTTGCAATATAAGTGAAACTTTCCAAGCAATTGACAGTACGTAACCTTGCGTGTTTAATTGAGTGCTACTTCCATACAGACGTTTATTGGGTAGATATATGCCAATACCTTGACACGTGGGGTCGTTCACTGAGTTTTTTGCCTTCATGCGTAGGTGCGAAACTAAAGTTGATTGACGCAAAATGTGAGCAAAATTCACCTTTGAACTTTTAAGAGTATGTATTCAGAAACCATACTTCTAGCTGTCACATGCCTTTTGTATCGATCTATATTTGCAAGTCAATAACATGAGTTAGACGCAACATAAACGTTTGTAGTTTACACTACATTTTTAACCGACTTCAAAAAAAGAGGAGGTTATCAACTAGGTTGTTTTTTTTTAATGTTTGTTACCTCAGTACTCCGTTATTTATAAGCCGATTTGAAAAATTACTTTTTTATTTGAAAGAATATAGGTACTTTCAGATTGATCCCATAGAAATGTCATCAAAATCGTATCAAAATTACTGGTAAAAATTCAAGTAAAAGAAATTGCGTCCGTTGCTGTCCTGTGACTTTTCAGTGGTGGCTTAGTGGAATTGTCATGGGATGCATTGAGGCTATAGTGCCATATCTTTACATAATTAACCGACGTCAAAAAGGAGGAGGTTCTCAATCCGACTGTATTTTTTTGTGTATGTATGTTACGCGATATCTCCGGCAATTGTAAATCGATTTCAAAAAATCTTTTTTTAATGGATAGGGTATGCCTCAGGTATGATCCCATATAAATTGTATTAACTTAGCTTGGGTAGTTTTCGAGTTAGTTTCAATAATACGTATTTTTGCCACTTGAGTTTATATTGATGATGTTATAATGACTTCCTGTCACTGATATTTACACAGCAAGTAGTGATACAAATTTATGTGGGGTAAGTACAACTTAAAAGTGAAAAATAAAAACTTTTTCACAAAAAAAAAACAACCGACTTCCAAAAAAGACACTACAAAGTGAAAAATAATTTTAATTTCGTAAGTCAGTGGCAAACAACGAAAATGCGAACCCAACGACACCGGCTTTTTTCACTTTGTAGTGAATTTTTTGGAAGTCGGTTGTATTTTTTTTGTAAAAAAGTTTTTATGGTGGTGTGGTTTTGGTGGTTGGTGTTTTTGGCATCTGCTCAAATTATTATGAATGCAAAAAGAAATGCATGCAAGAATAATAATTGAACTTACATTTTCTTCTATCATGTTGATGAGACGTACCTACTTATCAAATGCGCACTCCAGATGTTCATGGCGCGTGTATCGAATTGTTATCCCTCGTCATGGAAAAATACTGCGCCGTAAGACTGATCCGTTGCCGTCGCCCGCGCCGTCGCCGTCGCCGCGTCGGTTCCGCGGACAAGCACAGATATACATAATGTAGGTATGGTGTAAAGTGAAGTGTTACTAAACATAATTATTATTCTTAAACCTTATACTTATTAACACTAATTTTTAATTACTATACTTATATATTTAAGTTTGAAGGGTCTATGGTAGCCCGAAATAAATTATTTATTATTATATTTTGTTGGATCAGTACCTATTGCGCCACAAGGACGCGGGACGGCGCTTTCGTCAGCGATCATCATCAATTCTCCCTGGGTGTTAGAGGATTTATCTTTTCCGATATGATGCCATGGTTTGTAACTCAATACCACAATAAGATTTAAGTCGCAACTGTTCGCATCCGTGTCCTGTAAAACCCCATCTGGGCAAGTTCTCCTTGCTTTGCCCGACTTGGATCTGTCCATCCTTTCAGGACAGTTTAGGAAACTGTTTGAGGTCTCAAGCCTCCGAAACACAGTGGAGGTGTATGAGAATAGTTTTATTGCGCTTTATGACTTGTCGTTGTCTAGTACCCAAAGCTCAGTGAGTCACTGAGTCTTTAATCCTTATAGGAATCCGCGTGGATTGGAATCGTAAAAATAAAACGTGAGAATTGTCATTTATCTAGAGCAAGCACCATTTTCCCAAAATCTGTAAATGGAGTAAAAAATAATCTTAAAAGTTAAGGAAGGTCTCCTAAGAATGTTTTCCTCTTGTTGCAGCGGTTAAAATTTAAAGTAGCTGCCTATAATGTCCTAATCCTCATAACCACCCTGTATTTTTTGTCAATAGGCTCACATTTGATCATCGTTCACCTGATGGAATTGATGCGAACGGCGATGATGCACGAACAAACAAACAAACTATAGGTACCTACAATCTATTTCATAAATGCGGTCGAGGCTCATCGTAATAAAATCAACACCGACGACGAAAAATAATAAAGACGATTAAGCAATACAGTCGATATCGGTTGCAAGATGCGCTTTTCAATAAACATCGTTTGCTTTTTAACACGGACAGGCGACAAGTTCGAGGTCAAACGTCAATCCCATCTAACCTTGTGAAATTGTAATAATTGTGATAGGTACCTACTTATGATATTACTGGCAACTTCGTCAAATCTGTGTACAACTTATTTTTTGTATCGAAGATAACATTGACCTTTTGAAATAGTTTGGAAATCTTCTACAGCCTTATTGATCTCGTCGCAAGCGCGCCAAGGGTCACAAATTCACCATTTAAGTCATCATCATTATAAGTACTATAAACCTACCCATAGAAAGTACCAAAAGCTCAGATTATGATCTGTAAATTAATATGATCTGACTTCGCTTTAGTCAAGCTGAAGACTAAACAGCGTGTGTTAGAAGACCAAACACACCTACAAATCACACTTTCCTAATGAGGATCAAAATGCTTGATAGCTATCCATGATAGCTTCCCTATTTATCGTCTTTTCGCAGTTGTTATCATAGTCCTAGTTTGGAATCGTGCAGGGCATGGAATGGCACTTTCATAGTAGCAGAGGAACCTTTAAAAGACGTAAAGCTTGAAAATCGAAATACCTAAGTGGGTAGGTATAATGTAGTTACTTTATTTCACAAGTTCCTCTGAATCCTCGCATGACCACGAGCGTCAGACCAAATAGAAAACCAAGACAGAGGGCTGTCAACAGTAAAGTGAAGCCGGTTTCGTAAACATGTGTGCACTTAGTGAGGTGTAGTTTGACTGTAAATGGTTGTAAATGTGTGCGTATGAGCGTGTATGCACAGAGCGGGGGTGTAGTTTTGGCATGCTTCACTGTATTGTTCGCAGCGCTATGTCTTGACTTTTTTATTTGGTCTGAGCCACGAGCGTAGATTTTTTTTAAAAGACGCATGCCTATGTAGATATTATTTGACACTTTTCAACGGGCAAAGTCAAAGTCAAATCATTTATTTCAAATAGACGCCACTTTTGAACGTCAAAAATTACAATAAAATGAAATTGATTCTAGTCGCCCCTTCCAAAGGGTAGTTTTCGTATTGAGAAAAATGGGCAAGAAATTCCACCGTTACTCTTTTAAAATGTTTTACAAGGTTTTGTATACATTCATTATAATTATAAGTATGTGAAGATGATGCACCTAGAATAAAATTAGTCTACCTACAAAAAGTAAAAAAGAGTTAAAATTAAGCAATGACAGGTAAATCAATTATGTGATGGATACATGGTGCTCACATATTTACAAATATTGTAAATGTAGACGTAGATTTTCATATAATTTTAACAAGTGCAAATAATTCGAATTGGTAACTATACACGATAACTGATTCATGCGTGCCTTTCCTGGCGGTAAGGGTAAGGAAAGACAGTTTAAAACTATTTTATTTACTGCACTAATTGCATTTTTACATAACACAGATTTGAAGGCCGTGAAAAGTTTTTACGATCTTTCGGCGCCGCCGCGCGGAAATTTTTTACGATCTTTCGTCCGAAGCTGTTTTTGTGGTCCCTTAAAAAATGTTTCTTCCACAGAGAATCTGTTACCAGACACCACCAGCTTGGGAAGAATAATTCTCCTTGTCTAGTTACAAATTACACATGGAAAATATTGTCAAACCTTGTTACCTGCTGCTATGAACGTTCAAAGCAAACTGTCAAATTAATGAATTGGGCCAAAGACAGATCGTGCACGGTACATGTTCAGAAACAGGAGTCTAGCAGCAGGTATGAGTTATTGAAACTCGCTGTGTGCTGGTGGGTGAGGCGTCACGTCAAGGCACGTCACGCGTCCCTCGCGCATGCGCCGCGGAGCACTTGCGCCCGCGCCACGGGACAGCGCCGCCACCCGCTCCACTGCATCGTGTCGCCGCTATCGCTTTCACGTCGTGGTTATCGCCCCAGTGATAATCTGCATAGTGCGAACCGTTATTGAAAGCCACGGTACTAGTTTGTGCGTGAAGGCTACAATAGCGGCACTTTAATCTGATATTTATTGACCGAGAGATCGAATGAAGCTGGCTGTACTAAGAGGTGACCTAAATATGCAGACTAATAATATGTGTAGCTTAAGACACCTAACATTATAACCTGCACAAGCTATGCCTATACTCTTCTGCAATTGTCATTGGGTGGTTGAAAGTAGATTGTCTACTACCTACATAAACATTTCCTTGAATGGTGTTATTAAAATAAATTGCCAATTTTCAGATACAAACTTCTTGAAATTAAAAAGAGTTAACATTGTCGTGGGCGTGGGCTGGTGGCAGGCGGCAGGACGCGCGCGCGCCTCCTATCAATGATCAATTTTGGTTCCAGCGAGATTATCTTTTGATCGGAGCAATTTCTCTTCGGTCTTGTGTCTGATAACATCTGGAGAACAACGGTTTGCATCGTTCTGCATAATTATAAACCTGGAATTTACTCCGTGATTTTACCGTGTGAGTACATACTCATGGCATTCGTTATTATTTTTGATATGTTGTTGTTTAGGTACATCGGATTCCGAGGGGTCATAAACCTTAGTAACATTGGAAATAGGTAAATAACAAAAAGCTGATCTGGATCCTGCTGTTAGGTATCTATTACTGATAATCAGCAAACGGTGAATGGGATTTTTGTGAATGAAATGCATAAGGTATCTACCTACATTTAGTAAAAGAGTAAAAGGCGTTCTACACGATCCAGACCGACCGCCGACAGAGGTGACCTTGGTCGGATCAACCAACTTTTGTATTCGTTCTACACGGTTGGTGGTTGACACCAACTTGTCAATTCCGTCCGGTGTTCACAGCGTAAAGACGTATCAATATGGCTCCTTGCCTTTCAAAGCAACGGAAGGTCGGTTTGGCAATAACTTTTTTATGCTTGAATGAAGAAGAAAAATTAATTATTAATAAAAATTAAATAAACATTTTTTTATTCTTATCTTTATATAAATTAGATTCAATGTCCCAAAGACATGATAAATCTATACTAATATTATAAAGAAGAAAAATTTGTTTGTTTGTTTGTAATGAATAGGCTCAAAAACTACTGGACCGATTTAAAAAATTCTTTCACCATTCGAAAGCTACATTATCCACGAGTAACATAGGCAAAATTTTATTTTGGAAAAAAATAGGGTTCCGTAAGAAATTTGGGTTTTTTGGACACTAGGTGTAAAAAATCAACCAGAAAAGTTACTTATTTTGCGTACGCTGCCTAAACTATAAAAGATAGAACCATAAAATGTTCAAATTAATTGTAGATCTTATAAATATCTACAAAAAAGTACGCAACACACTATACCTATCTATGTCGAGTGAGGCACAACAACCATTTTTTTATTTAAAAATCTTGAATTTTTTTTGGACTACATTTTAACGCATTTATTTTACTCATGCTATTAATCCTTATCAAAATAAATTCTTTCATCACTAAGTTCAGTTTATGTAGATAATATTTGGTCTTTGAATGATTAAAATTGGACGTTTGGTTTTGTTAAACATAAAAATATAATAAGCTTTGAATTTTCAAAAAATATTCATTGTACAGACGCCAGCACATCAACCTACTACAATCTGTCAGATTTCTGTAATAGATTTTCAACTTTATCGCTAAAGCATAAGGTTCAATGTTGATTGGGAAAATTTGACAGTTAGGTGTAGGTTGATGTGCTGGCGTCTGTACACCTACAGATTCGGTCGATTTACTCCTTAATTATACGTATGTATAGAAAAAAATTGTCGGTAAATAAGTTTACAAAATCAAAAATCAAGTCATAATATAACTATTTACATCACATCCATGATCTGTATAGTATTATAAAGTTTTCATAATTTTCGCAGTTTAAAAAATTCATCTTCTTACTTCTATTTTTTTTTTTTTTTATTTGTATCTTTATGGGTTATTTTGATTTCCTTTTGAGATACGCAATCCTGTCACAAATCCGAAATCTACGCGGACGAAGTCGCGGGCAGAAGCTAGTCAGTGTATAAAGATATAAATTCGGTCAGAACCTCTCGTTCGCGGGGTTCGTTTTGTGAATCCATCGCTGTGACACGCAATGACGTGCGCCCATATTGACTGACAAACGCACACTGAAGCTCTCCCGTCGGCCGACAGCGTTCTAGACGGTTGTTACCGACCACGGACGTAGCCTGTCGCGATGGATGCGCTGCCGACCAAGGTTGTCCAAAGGTCGTTTGACCCCGCCCATATTTGGTCGACCGACCAACGTCTACACGGTAGATTTTCACACCAACTGGACCAAGGTCACCTCTGTCGGCGGTCGGTCTGGATCGTGTAGAACGCCTTTAATCCAATATTGATGCGATAAGAAGACACACGAAAGATCAGTACCATGAGTACCTAATAAAAATAGGAACGTGGACGAGTAGGCAAAGTAGGTAGAGAGCGAGGCAATCAGAAACAATTTTCTATTACTATTTCTCGTTGGACATATTCCGACAACAAACACGATCGTCCCGAGAGCCGTGGGAATGCCCCAGTCGAGTAACGGACAGACGGACAAATGATGTTGGGCGATCTATTGCCTGTAATTGATGACGACTATTGTGTGCCTTTGAAAGAGCCACGAATGTTTGTCTTCGTTCTGTTACCTTCCGTTTGTTTGTTGCTATTGTTAATCTGAGACTTGTTGCCTTAATTCGCGCTGCTATAATATAAATAACTGCTTGTAGACTCAAGATTAATTATTTTTCTCGTTGGTACACTTGACATTCTCAGGTGCCGTTAATCCACTTGACATAGTTGATGGAAAACATGGTTCAATTCGTTGTGTAATGTTGAGGATATTGGATGGAGCTTAGATTTATTCTTTCTTCAGTACGAATGTCGAAACTGTTTTGATTGAAAATTTGCCTTTGCATTATGTGATCTAATGCAACAGTTATGGCCAATAACTAGTCCAGTAACTCAACGAGCTTATGCTCGAAGTTTCAGTCACGGATGAGATTCCAAATAGATAATTCTGAAAATTACTGTAGTCGTCAGCTTTGGTTGCAGAATAGCATGCTGAGCATGCTTTCGTGGCAGTACGCAAGCGAAGTTTTGAGTACCTCTTATCTATTCTGTGCTTTGAAGACCTTGAATCCGTAAACGGTGGTCGAGTCTCCAACAGACAGATGAAGCGGACGCCTGAAGCGCAGCTTTATGAAAGCCAAACCCTGATGTGGTGCTATGCTACGATGATAAACAAGGCTGCCTTTATGGTCAAGGATGTCACAGGTCAGCGGGGGCTCTGCTCGAAGCATCTGTTAAGCGTACTAAAAGTGGATAGCAGCCCGTTGTAGTGTATTTGGATAATGATGACTATGTCGCAAAGACGTGCACCGGTTTTTGTCCTAAATGATCCCGGAAGTCGTCTAAATGATTGTATAAAAGTCATTAGAATAATTTTAAAGGGTTATTCCGTTTATCCACCCCAAAAAATCCACCTAAGGGTGGATACGCGGAAACGCATGTCCGAGAATCCACCCTAGGCCCAGTTGGATATATGCGAAATTTATAGTAATACTAAACTTTCCATCATTGAATTAAAAATGATGCAATTACTAATACCTATTAGATATGAACGAAGTTGTAGGAGATAAAATCCATAAATTCAGAAACATTGGACCCACCGGACTGAGAAGTTAAATCTCCATAAATTGACTTAACGCACATTTTACATCCCGTCTGATTAACTTGTTTTCAAAATAATTCTGGAGTATTTTATTCAATGATATTATGGATTCATAAATCAGATCCAGGTCCAGATAGAGCTAAGATCTTTTCTTCGGCTAGAATTATAGATGCCTTTATTCAAAACTACAGTACGCGTGGTAGGCGAATACGAATGGTGATAAATTTAGAAAATAGCACTGGGCGCCGCACAGTGGGCCCATACTGAAAATTAGTGGACTTAGGCAACAAAGTTCCAATATCGATGCGATTTTTTTTTATATGACGTGTTATGATATTCCTGACAACTTTTATTCTTATAACATTTCTTCTAAAGTTGATAGTTTGTCTTGAAAAAAATTAATTAGATTATTTTGTATGGAGCGAATCACGTTTAATTTTTTTTCTTCAATTGTACTAATATGTTGGGTGTGTGGCGTGAGTATATGATAGCTAGGGTCATTCTCTATCCACGAAAAAAAAAACAGCGCCGGCCATCTGCGGCAGCGCGAGTAATCATTCGGTAAAAAAAAAATGTTATGTAAGATTTTTTTTTGCCATTTAAAATAAATTCAAAGTAAATTTTTTGTGTCATTAGGCTAATTCACCTTCTCTTTATTAAATATATAGTTTTAACAGCGCATAGGTACTTATAACTAATTATTCTGGTAGAAATTTAGTAATTATTGCTATGTTATCGGTAGCACCTGCATTGTGATTGATGACTCATTTGTTATTGCGCTCGGCTAAGCGCATAACTAATGAGTCATCGAAAAATGCTCGTCTCTGATTGGCTGAATAATTTTCACTCACTGATAACAGTGTCCACTACTTGAGTAATTAACACTGTCTATAAATATAAAGACATTCATTAAGTCCATCTAGTTTCGCTCTTGTCGCTTATTTGTGAACACAGTGAAATACTTTTATTTTTATATTTACATTAGAACTATGGCTGGATTTTGTACCAACCTAGATTTTTTTGTGAAATTAAGAAGTGGCGGTGATCTGAAAAATCATATGTTTCTATATGAAAGTATCATTTCTGTCTTGACTACCGAAGTTTCTGAAGAAGACAAGAACCGAATCAAGGAGTTCTGTCGACTTTTTTGTGTAAATCTAAATAAAAAGTGGATAGAGTCAAGTAGAAACCAAAAAACTTTTATGAATCGTGTAAGTAATCGCAAGTGGTTGGAAAAAAACATCAACTGGCCTGTTTGTGACAGTGTTGACCTGAGAAGTGAGATGGGCTTTTCGGACGCAGTCTTATCTGAACCTGTGGATATAGATTCCCATGTTCCTACTCTTGCAGTATGTACTGCGGAAGCGGGAACATCTACAGAAAAGGAGCACAGAAAACCATTCGAAGAGTTAAGTAAGAAGCAAAAAAAAAGACGTTCTACTTCCATAGTAGAAGAAAATTCCGAAGAAGAGTTGCAGACCTGGTACATAACAAAATTGAAAGACAACGGCAAAACGAATCTGGCAAAAGTGATCGAATACCTTTCCAGTAATCCAGATGCCCTATCCGAAGTAGACGAGCGACTATTCAAAAAGCAGAGCTTAAGTACTGTCTCTGAAGATAACTGTTTAGCTCTTTATACATCACTTGCGCTCTCGAAATGGAAGTACTTAGCTCTTCGACAATTTCTGAAAGAAGAAAACTGTGCTGCCTTTCCATCTTATCCAAAGCTTGTAAATGCCAAGAAAAGATGTTACCCACCACAAGAGAGTATGGAGATTACCGAAAAAGGAGCTCAAATTAAATTGCAAGCGCTATTGGACCACACTGTGGAAAGGATTTTACTAGGTATTAGTAATTCTGTTGATAGGTCTCAAAATAAAGAACTCAAGTTGACCTGGAAATGGGGACTTGATGGTTCTTCGTCGCAGAGCAATTATAAACAGAAAACGTCTACAGAGTTCGATGATTCATCAGTAGTCATGATAAGCATCGTCCCTCTTCGGCTAGTGTCTACTAGCCCATCTTCTGGGAATGAAAATATAGTTTGGGAGAACCCCACACCTTGCTCAACTCTGTACTGTCGACCGGTGAAGTTCACTTTCACTTCGGAGACAGCTGATTTTATAATGTCTGAAGAGTCTGAGATGAAAAAACAAATTGATGAACGAATATCTACACAGTGTGGAAATATTATTGTATCACATGAATTGCATATGACCATGATTGATGGAAAAGTGGCCAATATTATTGCTGAAGTACCATCATATGCAACGTGTCCTATTTGCTTGGCAAAACCGAGCGAGATGAATAATTTAGACGCTTTGACTTCCAAACCACTTCGTGAAGAAATTTACAAACAAGGAATTTCTTCACTGCATATGAAGATTCGGTGTATGGAATGTCTTCTCCATATATCTTATAATCTGGATTTTCAACGATGGACTGCTCGAGGCGAACATAAGGCTTTGAAACAAGCTAAAAAAAATACCACGCAACAAGAGTTTCGTGAGCAAACTGGAATGCTGATTGATATAGTCAAACAGGTATGTATTTAATTTTGGCTCTTTTTATGTTGTTTGTGTATTATATCTCTATGTATTGTATATTACAGTATTGTTTTCCCATTTTAGGGTTTTGGAACTACAAATGACGGGAATACTGCGAGGCGCTTTTTCCAAGATTACAAAAGATCATCCAGAATAACGGGAATTGACGAAAATCTGATTTTCAGATTTTCCGTTATTCTACAAGCCATATCATCAGGCAAAAACATTGACTGTGAAAAATTTAGAAGATACTGCAGAGAAACAGCTGATGTGTACGTGCAACACTATTCGTGGTACTACATGCCAGTTAGTGTACATAAACTTCTAATGCACGGTGCAGACATCTGTAACCACTTTGGTGTTTTGCCAATCGGTAAGTAAAAAATAAATATAGTTTGATGTATTATTTGACTCAATTGCGTTTTGAAATTAAAATGTATGTACTTATTCGTTTTAGGTATCTTATCTGAAGAAGCTTCGGAAGCCCGTAATAAGGACTTCAGAAACGTCAGGGAGTGGCACACTCGGAAAACGGGGAGAATATCAACAAACGAAGACATCCTCCATGGACTTCTAATAAGCTCTGATCCCCACATATCCTACATAAGGCCTAAAATATTGAAACAGGGTCATAATGAGTTGTTGCCTGAAGCAATTCAGTTGTTACAGACTACTGAGCCTCCCTGTGACAGTGAGATTATGGAGGAAGAAGAATGCCTCATAGCAGAGTCCGAAAATTTGCCGGACCCACTAGCACTTCTGGAACAAGAAATAATGTGATCCGGCTCTAGATTATCCTCACAAAAGCCCATCAGGGCTAGGTATATGACAAACAGCCCTTTTCAGGGCTACAATTACTTCACAGTTTCATACGCTTGATTATGTAGATAATTATCAACGACTTGCCCGTACAAATTTAAATTATTTCACCTATCATTAACAAAATTAGTATAACCTGAAACTTATTACGATATTTATTCAACAATAGATAACGTGCAGTTAAAAAAATAACACAGCCAATCAGAGACAAGCATTTTTCGACGACTCATTAGTTATACGCTTAGACGAGCGCAATAACAAATGAGTCATCAATCACAATGCAGGTGCTACCGATAACATAGCAATAATTACTAAATTTCTACCAGAATAATTAGTTATAAGTACCTATGCGCTGTTAAAACTATATATTTAATAAAGAAAAGGTGAATTAGCCTAATGACACAAAAAATTTACTTTGAATTTATTTTAAATGGCAAAAAAAAATCTTACAAAACATTTTTTTTTACCGAATGATTACTCGCGCTGCCGCAGATGGCCGGCGCTGTTTTTTTTTTCGTGGATAGAGAATGACCCTAGCTATCATATACTCACGCCACACACCCAACATATTAGTACAATTGAAGAAAAAAAATTAAACGTGATTCGCTCCATACAAAATAATCTAATTAATTTTTTTCAAGACAAACTATCAACTTTAGAAGAAATGTTATAAGAATAAAAGTTGTCAGGAATATCATAACACGTCATATAAAAAAAAATCGCATCGATATTGGAACTTTGTTGCCTAAGTCCACTAATTTTCAGTATGGGCCCACTGTGCGCCGGCGCCTGCGATAGCTATCAGCGACATGAATCAGCGTCGTCGCATCGGCGACCACCCGGCTCTGCGCCACCGCGAGCCCGCGGCCCGGCCTGCGCCTGCGCCTACACTACGCTTGCCCCGTGCCCTAATGCTTCTAATATCTATACACGCCCTCAACATTATTCTCTGCAGAGATTTTATTCGCACAAGTACATATAATTTTGTAAACAACAGTCCATATTCGTCATGAGCATAGTAACTTTATTTTGGTACTTAGATCTTTGCCTAAGGACAAGGTAGGTCGCGTGACTCGTCATTCTTGGCGATAATGTACTAGATAAATTTTACAATATTTTCGTAAATTAGTAAGTTATTATTACTGTTCTATTATTTTGAACAGGTTTATATTTGGAGGGTTTTGACCGTATAAGAAATATGGTACTAATATAAAAAAATACGTTTATTCAAAAACTTTTATTACAATAACATATAAGTACAAAAAATTAGATCTTAATTACTATGTAATTAATTTTACTGATAAAACACATTTTTTTCAATGCGAAATGCGATGTTACAAAAAAATACATAGCATTAATACCTACCATCAACAGTCGGTAACAACGATAAAAGTAAATGCATTCATTGCATATCATCACTTAGGTGCAAATTGTAATGAAAAAATAATAATTTTAGATTATAATATCCCAATTATTCATGATTAATACATTGTTTATTTTATTATTTACCCACATAGCTACCTACTAAAGATCACAGACTTATTAATTTTAAATATAACTAATGTAACATGTTGTTCAGCGTGATTTAATTTGAAAATGTATATCATTTCAATTAACTTCTTGATTTTTATTTCGCGATACGATCTGGTTATGCCAAAAAGTTATGAGCGCGGAGGCCCGAGGGCCCGCGCGGGCATCTCTCATTAATTTCCCTCTGTAAATATTGCCTCCACATTATGCGATTGTTTTACGATTTAATACTCTCTCCTCCGACCTCTTTTCGATTTAGGGGTCCGTACTATATCGTGAGAAAATTATTACACATTTGTACTTACTCTACTTAGGTAGGTACCTATATTATAAGTAGAGTGTAACAAATTCCCCCTTTTACAGATTTTTGAAAGATATGAACACTACTTGTAGGTACTTATTCTTTTCATGGAAAAATATAAAATTTTAATTAAAACAATATAAATAAGGGGAAATATTTTATATGATTAATTTTATTAATACGACCATTTCGATCATCACTATTTCTAATACTGACAATCTGACATGCTGCTGCTATCACTGTCTTTATCAAATTATGATTAAGAGGCGTATTACAAAAAAACGCGAAATTTGAAGTTTTCGACGTTGAAATTGTATGTTTTACGTTCGTTGTATGAAATAACAATTACTTGGTAAAAATAGTTCGTTTTCTCTACTACAATAACCTCAGAACCGATTTTAGATAAGTTATTTAATTATTTAGTAATAAGCTTTCTCCCGATGAATGTTTAGGCAAAAACTCACGGAGACATGATTTCGGAGCTCTAATTTGGAGATTCTACTGAATATCTACCATCAAAAAAAATATAATTAGCTTTCAAATATCCTATACTTCAATAATAATAGAATATATTTTCGTTATATGCCTTTTATGTAAAGAAAAAATAATCTACGTAATTCAATTATCGACCGAAAAGGCTTCGAAACAAGCCCCGATATCTCTAAAGTCCTACATTATTTAGGCGTAAAATTTATACCAAAATAATCATCAACATTTGCTTAGAATATAGTATTATTTTTATTTTTTAAATCGCTACCATTATTTTTTAATTAAATAAATAAAAATACTATATATTTCACTGCGCCGGCCAGCTGCGATTAGTATCGCGCGAGCGCTTGTCGAGGTTGGACCTATGTCAGTTTATTTCCCGCGCGCCTTCTTTCCGATACTACCGTCGTGTGCGCCGATTGTCGCATCTAGACGCTGCCGCATTGCTTTTGTGTGCGTGTGAACTACGGCCGCAGTTTTTGATCTTTGTAAGTATTTATTTTCGAACGGTATATTTAAATTAGTATAAAGTTCACACTTTATTAGTATACCAGATAGTCAACTTATTAAAGTTATTTTGATTGCAGCTGATTTGAGTTTTCTTACCAATCGAAATGGGGAAAAATAAATACAAATATAATTGCGTTGCAAAACACAATAAAAAAAAGGAAATAAAAATAAATAAAAGAGGGTAAACGGAGCCGGTCGAAACCCAGCAAGGTTTTGAAAAGGCAGGATCCAGAGAAGGACACGTGTGACAAGGATGGTTTCATCAAAGTGGAGAAGAAGAAGAAGAAGCATCCTTGTCGGAACCAGTGCGGCACCGCGCTGGCAGGACCCAACATGCTGCTGCGTCCAGCAATCCCGACGACGCAGCTGTACGTGTCCAGACTGCACCACTTCACGAAGGTTGAGGAGATCGTGGAGTACATGCGTGTGGAGACCAACTGGACTTGGTTGCAACCATACTACTATATACAATTTATACAACTATGCTATCAACCGTAGATATTATAATCAATTACTGCATAACAATTAAAATATTTGTGAACATATTTCAACAGTAAAATTCATAAATAATGAAAAATATAACAAAATAATTCATAATAAAATTGAAATAACACGTAAAAAATTTTCCGCCCACTAAACTCCATCCTAAAAAACCTTCAGTTACGGAAGATCAAGATCGTTTAGTCGCCATATTCACAGTATCATAGTCATAGTGCGAGCGAGAAGCATGAAAGAAAGTATCGCTCGCGTAGTTTGCCGCGCTCGGTGCGTAAAATACCTAAATTTGCGAAACGCCGAAATGTGAGAGGGCTCTTAATGATATTTGATTTATTAAGTACTAGGTACTTAATTAATCAAATATACACACCCTCAAACTCACCATCAGATGATCACACACACACAATCATTCACAACACATGATCACAAACTTATACTCACACTCATTCACATACAATAATAGCGTTTTTCTTTCTCTAGTTTTATTATTATTATTTTCTTTTAACTCTCGATTTGATTGTCATGTTTTCTTTCATTTTGATTCTTAGATTTTATTTAGTTTTTTTGTAATTTGAAGCAAACATATTTTACTTTTATTACCGAAAATGTTTTTAAAATAAATGTTTAAATGGCAAACCCTCCATATTGGTGGCCAAGATACAGGCTTGCCTAGTTTGGGGCCAATTTAAAATCTCTGTAAACTATTGAGCAATAAAGTTTAGATTATTATTTTATTTATTTATTTAAAACCTTTTAGGGCTGATTTTTCAATAGTCGGCTAACTTATATCTGAAGAATAATTAATATGATAAGTGACATATTTTCTATACAAAATCTGTCAAACCGCAATATTTACTCCTCAGATAAAAATTATCTGACTATTGAAAAATCAGGCCTTGGAAAGCAATTAGAAAAGATAAAAATCCGTCCGTAATCAAATCTAATTGTAGTAACTTTATTTTAGTCATAATAAACGCAAAAAAGGTGATATTGCACTTGAAGTTCTACCTTAAAACAACAACTCATTTAGTTGACCGTAAATAAAAAAAAAAAAGTCTAATGGTATACAGGAGTACCAAGGGTAGCTTAGAGGTACTATTTGAGTGTTTGTAGAATTGCGATAAAAATCCAATAGGTAATTAAAACTTTTTGAATACCCAATAAAAAAAAACGAATACCTACAGCAAAAAATAAAATCAATATAAGAATTACAAGATCTCAATATTAAGTGTAACCGTACATGTAAATAACTCAAGTGGACACGGGCTCTCAGCCGATGTTGTGAACATTTATCTGAATATCGCGAACTGTAATTATGGAACTTAACGTTCGACGCGCACTGTTACAATTAAACTAGCGGTGCCTTCACCAAATAATAAATTAACCAGATTACATCAACAACATTCGTTGTAATTTTTCAAAGATTATTACCTGTAAGTTACTGTCGACCTTCATTTTAAGACTATAAGTTTATGTAGGTAGGTTGCATTGATTTGATTTATGTGCAAACAATCTTCGGCTTTTACAAGGAGAAAATTTTGATCTTTGTACTTGGAAGTTTTTGAGAAAATTTATCCATCTATAGTACTGTTTTATAATAGAAACATAGTGAACAACACTGGCCGTAACGGCAAGATAACTCAGACCATAGAAGTTTGACATCGATTGCTCGATCCGAGGCTTCCAACCCTTGACTTAAACCACCGTTACTGGAAGAAAACGTTCAAGAACTGCTTCTGAAGAAAAGCTTGCGAAGATTTCTGATAGCAGACTTAAAAATAGTGTTCAACAATGTATTAGGGCCCTTGTCATGTATCCGAACTTAAAAAAAATTAAAAAAATATTTTCTTTGATAATAGGTAGGTATGTCTTTATGAAAATATTGTATTAGGTATTTGAGAACAGTGGTTGCCCAGTGGTGTCGGCCTCGACTTATGAGTTATAGATTGTGGGTTCAAGCACTAGTAGGCGCTTTGTGTAATTTATTTCACCACTGCTCTCAAAACGGTCTTCACCGTTTCTCATGATGTTTTCCTTCGAAAACATCATGAGGAAACCGGCACGTCCTACAAACAAAAATTCGAAGACATGTAACATCCACCAACTGGGCCCGCGTGGTCAATTATGGCCCAATCCATCTCACAGAGAGCAGGCCGGTATCCCAGCAGTGGGATCATAATAGGCTGAATATGCTAAAATAGGTATGTCTTTTCATTATAGCGTAGTTTTGGATTTCAAAACAAAAAAAAAACTTATTAAGTACTAGCTAGATTTGAAATTATATAAGTAAAACACCCCACATGTGTGGGCTTTCAGGAAAATTAGGTATGTTCGCGCAAATATTGTCCTGTGCCTCAGAAAGCACGTTAAGCCGTTGGTTCCGGCTGTCATTCGTGGATATTTGGCAGTCGTTACGGGTCATCAGAAGCCCGAAAGTCTGACAACCAGTCTTACCAAGACGTATCGTATTACCCAGTGACTGGGTTGTGGAGGTCAGATAGGCAGTCGCTTCATATCAAATACTGGTATTCAGCTGTATCCGGTAAGACTGGAAGCCGACCCCAACATAGTTGGGAAAAGGCTAGGCAGATGATGATGTTCGCGCAAATATTGTGTAATGTAAGTTAACACCAAATTTCGATTTCCTTTGTTTTGTGAGAATCCTGAGGACCATGTTGGATCGAAACGATGAAAGCTACGAGTTTATCATGAAAAGTAGGTGGAATGTGTGAAACCTCGGAGCAACAGTTTTTCAAAGATACTCTAATTCAATGCGAAAATGAAAATGAGACAGCACTATTGAGTTGGCTAGTCAGGGTCGTTCTACCTCGACCCTAAGTCCTGCGGTCCATATCTCGAGTACTAGCAAGTACTTTTGAATAATATCCAAAACAAAGCTAAAATATAAAGTAAGTAAAAGTCAGTTTGTATTTGGAAGCCCCTTACGTATGCTAAATTTAAATGTAGGATGCAAACATTTTCGAGTTAACTTTGGTAGTTCTTGCATCCTACATTCTCTTCTATTGTCTTCTAGTGTCGTGTCAGTCGTGTGAGTAACAAAGGTTCTCCTTGAAGAGCTCTTTCCATTGATGTATATCTTATGGCTATTGGACGCCTAGAATTCATTAACTTCGGTGCTCAAGTTGTCACCACGAACTGACTAACAATTGGCAAAAGTCGTGTCAGAAGCAAAGGTTCTACTTGTAAAGCTCTTTCTATTGGTATATATCTTGTGGCTATTGGGCTTCAGGGCAGAAACCCATAGTATGGTGTATTATAAAAAATATTACTGTAAAATAGTGACAGTGAATATAATTTGTTAAAATATATCAAATATATATAATATCGGCCTATACGCGTCAAAAAGCCAAGTCGAAATACAGAAATCGTATACGGTTGGAAGGGGCTTCTCAAGAGCAATCGAATGGTACCAATAAAACACCATAATTATGACCGAGTCCAGCAGTGCCGGGAGCGTAAAAGAATGAATGCGGCCGAGCGGATCAACGACGGTGCCAGTACATCAGCAGCTGGGGCGGTTGAAATTATGCAAGTGAATGAAGAAATGACTTCTATATCGATACTGGATCAACCTCGTTACGTAAACGTATTCACGTATAACACACGGCCGTGTCCATGACACAGCCACACCCCATTTTTTTTTTTAGACTAATTTTGTACCATAATTTCATTTCTAGTAGTTGTTTAACATTCAATAATCATGAATCGTCGCACCTAGTTCAACACAGTTTCGAATTTAGCCCTGATGTGCCAACGCAACAATCATGTTCATTTACGCGGCCGACATATACCGCGCACTTCCATGCAGCTGACAAATTTTTTTTGAGTTGAAGATGTCTTCAAAAACCGTCTCATAAGGTTATGGCGCGGTATCAAATAACTTTTTATATGTTTTTTTTACAACGTTGACATGGTCTAACTACTTTGACTCCCCCCACTATTGTAGCAAGTGACGCTCTTTTTTATATGATTTTCAGCCGGTATAAAATTACTTTTTCAAACTAACGCCACCGCCCGTACTATTATGACAGTTCTGCCACTGTATAGTATAAAAAGCTACTGCTATGGCCGTGTCGACTGCTATACCCACAGCAGTCGAAATACAATGCATTTTTCACGAGATTTTAAAACTCGTGAAAAGTTAAGGCTGTAAATGGTGGTGAACTTTCTACTGGAAACTTCGAATGTCCGACTCTTATAAATTTGCATTGGGCGATATTGTACTATTTTATGCAATTAAATAGTGAGTATCGACTCACAGCTGAATGTTACTATTTTTGTACGCACGGCGACACATCAAGCTATACATAACCAGTCTAAGCTGACTTCTGAATGTACGAAAGACATATTCAATGCGAGGTCAGTTAAAACTGGATATATACAGCTTGATGTGTCGCCGTGTGTACGTAGGCGTAGGTACTTAAAGCGACATCTTGTAATAATACCACTACAGACTAACGTTAAGGCTACCGCACTAAAGCTACGGTTTCCTAGAATAGTGGTGACCGCCACATGCGGCCGTAATATCCAAATACCGAGCGTTTTTGACACCTTAATGTCAAATACTGCTGAAAATGACAGAGTTTCATGACGTCCGTTATAAACACGACGGAAACGCTCTTTTAGGAAATCGTAGCTTTAGAGTAGTAATCGTTTCATACAATGATTTCAATGAGCATTTATAATACTGGTTCAATACATTTTGCAATAACGAGATTCAAATATACGTAACAAAATTATTTAATACCTAATTTCACTAAAATTGGAATGATTTAAAGAAAGTATAACAATTAGGAAGAAATATCACAAGGAAACAGAAACTAGTGGCTGTCTTACAACTCTACGTGTGCTCTCCGTACTCCGGAGGCTTCGAGGAAGTCATTGAAGGCTTTTTGTTGACGCACGTGTTCCGCACATTTCTCCACTAGCCTCAGAAACTCACGCACGTCGAATGAATAGTTTGTGAATTTTGCATGTGAACCGCCACCGGGTCCATGGCCCTGAAAATAATGTTTCATATAAGAAATGGCTTTGTTTAGAAGTCGCTATGGACTAGCCTAGCCGCTAAATCTAATTCTACACTAGCCTTCTTCTAATTTTGTGTCGGCTTATACCGCGATGAAAATATATGTCAATCCGGGATGTGGTAGCAAGGCTGACTGCTATGTGCATGTGTACTGAGGGACCACACTGAGAATTAGCAAAATAAAAATCCTAGGATTTAGTAGTAGACCTACAACAATTGTAGACCGAATCCTGGAATTTGTAAATAAATATATTAAAACTATAGCCCTTAATGTCCTAGAACCAAAAATTCGAAGACATGTGACATCTACCAACCCGCACTGGGCCCGCGCGGTAGATTACAGCCCAACCCCCTCTCATAGAGAGGAGGCCTGTGTCCCAGCAGTGGGAACATTATAGGCTGAGTATGACTATGTTAAGGGAGAAGCGCCAGGGCGGCCCGCGCGAATTCAAACTTCTTACTTTTTTGCAATTTGTAAGTCAGTGTCATTATTGAAATCACCAATACAACCCTCTAAGTTCATATAATCCTATTGAATGACGTATCAATCAATAGGATTATATGAACTTACGGGCTACCTAGCGCATCCCCCTTAAAGTGTGATGCCTCAGTCCTCACAGCGATCAGCCAGATCAGAAATTATCTTAAAAATTAAGGTTTTGTGAATACAGACATTTAGTAAAGACAATAGTAACTTTTAGTAAAAAGTTTCTACTAAATAATAGAGAACTAAAGAATCATGGCAAGATTTGTACAAAAAAATAAAGATGTTTAGAGAAGTTGGAATTCTAATTATTATACTCTTGGGTGCCTAAAGAGTATCTTAGTTTCCTCTTATTTAGTAGAAACTTTTTACTAAAAGTTAAGTACACTAGACTTTCTGATGTTCCCTTCGTCAAGCAGTTAGCACACGCATATTTATGTCAGTAGAGGTGAGGATTGAGGGACTAGTTTTAATAATCGCTATCTTCAAATTGCTTGGATTTTTTTTGCTCCATTTCTTTTTTTTTACAAAACGTTTTAAGACTTTTACTAAAACTTTATGTAGAAAGAGAATTGTTTTATTTATTTAATTCGGTAATATTCACTAAAATATTTATCTTGGTTGTGTGGACTGAGGGGCTACAATGTAGTCGTTACTTTTTTTTATATATCTATTGCTTTTTGGTCTGTAATTAAGTAAAATATATCTTTACAAATTCTTTACTACTTAAATGCCAATCAATTTAATCACAAAATTTACATTTTAAAGATCCTTTCCGACATCTGCTGATAGTCTGTGAGAACTTTGTGACCGCACTTTAAGGGCTGTAGTTTTTAATATATTTGTTTACAAAATAACAGATTCATTCTACAATTGTTTTAGGTCTACTACTAAATCCTAGGATTTTTATTTTGCGGATTCCCAGTGTAATCCCTCGGTTCACACGCACTTTGACTGCCCAGGATGCATTTAATTCTACACTGGTGCTTTCGTTTCAAACAATATAAAATCAAAATTTACCTGATCTTGTTGCACAAGTTTTGTTTTATCTTCCCAAGTTACATATTTAAGTCCGCGAAGTCTTGTTAGATCTAAGTAGCAGTTAGGATCCTCGCAGTTATAACTGAAAAAAAAAACAGTTGAATTATTTGACAAAGTGCTCACTCCTCACTCTTATTTATTTTTATATAAAGTATATTTTTATTATATAGTTTATATTATGCTTGATATACAGGAAGATTTTTTTATCACCATCCAAATTTTTACAGGCTGTTCTACCCATGAATATGAACAACTTTCACTATGGGACAAACTGAAATCACGAAAAAAAAAATCTGCTGTATAATACTAAAGCTCAATACCTACTTAACCAAAATGTATGAAACAGCTGATTTTTATTTCGTGATTTCAGAGTTGGTCCCATAGTAAAAGTTGTTCATATTCATGGGTAGAACACCCTGTAAAAATTTGGATGGTGATAAAAAAAATCTTCCTGTATAAATATTATCTCGCGTAATTCTATCAAAAAATCGTACTCACACTTCAAACACGGCCGCCCAATCAGGCAAGAAGAGGAGATGCGTTAATCCGGCCCCGTGCATGCCAATAAACACATCTGTATTATGAGTTAGTTCCAGCTGCTTCAGAAAAGGCACAGTTCTATCGTACATCACCCGATTCACTTCATACCCCTCAACTTTACTCAAAGCCTCAATGATGGCCTTCTCGTTCAATATCGAGCGATATGTCGTACCTCTTGATAGCAGGGTTACTCTCACTTTGCCGCTGGTACGTGGGTGTAGTTTTATATTCAAAGAATGTATTATGTGTTTTGAGAACGCATGGAACAAGCCACTCCTTTCGCAACCATATATCTGCAAAAGACGAACAGTTAACATAATATATATTTTGCATTATGAAAAAAATTTAATCAATTGTCGTTATCTGTTTGAAACTCGTAATATGGCTATAATGGCTAATATGGGTTGTTTTACTTATTTGGCCTGCTTTTTGACTCAACATCTACCTAGCCTTTTCCCAACTATGTTGGGGTCAGCTTGCAGTCTAACCGGATGCAGATGGATACCAGTATTTTACTTGGAGCGACTGCCTATCTGACCTCCACAACCCAGTTACTAGGTAATATGATACCTCTTGGTATGACCGGTTGTCAGACTTCCGGGATTCTGATGAGCAGTAATGACTGTCAAAAATCCACAAATGAAATGATGCTTGCTTTTATACTATATTAAAAAAAAATACTGAAATAAACTTACCAAGGGAGTGTTGTAATAAAGACCGAAGATCATTCTAGGTAGAAGAGGTAACACAACATTTTTGAAACATACTACTTTTCCTCTGAATGTTTTTAAGTCCCAAATAGGATTATCAGTAAATGCTTGAAATGTTTCTTGAAAGGCAGACTCATAGGTGAATGTTTCCCACACCAATATGTGATTATCCTTAGAAAAAGTAGAAGGATGTGTTGAATTCACATGTAGAGATGCATACAAGTTGAAAAAGTCACAGAAATGGTGGTACATGTTAACAGCTGAAACACAGAAATATATTATTGATAAGTAAACATGGTTGATGATGGAGCAGATATGTGCATCTGAAAACTAACATACTTGCATCTAATTTCATTATGTATGTTGGTTTATTTATAATTATATCACACATTCCATCAGCTATGGGTCTTCGAGGGGTTTTGACAAAATGCACAAGTTCGGGACCCCATGATTGAAGAGCACTCATGTGTTCTGCTTCTTTCATTAGCCGCTCAGAATAAAAATTGCAGAATCCACCTGAAACATTACAAATATGCATGCGTTAATTTGGTTTTAACTTTTCATTGTATATTTTGAGGGAAAAAATTCTGTTATTAACTAATAATCTATAGTTAATCATTTAAAAATATGTTAATATATTATATGAATTATTGTTTATGAAAATCGTTTACAATTTTGACCAGATAATATTGCCAACTCATTTGATTCTTCATTGAAAACTAAAGAACTAAAACTAATATAATTAAATAATTCTAGTGAATCACAAGTATGGATTAGTGATAGGCTTAAAAATTAATTTCATAGCTATAAGAAATATTTTACTACAAAAAAACCCAATCAAAACGTGAAAATAATAAAAAGATGCATAGGTACCTATCTGACCAGGCCCAAGAATATCCATTTTATAACGCAAGTTGTCTCCACGGCCCACAAGGCCTGTAAAATTTAACATCATGTTCCGACCGCGACAAAACCTGCAATTCAAAAATATTCATGATTAACTAAGAGTTTAAGGCTACATACTAAAATACATATAAATCAAATAGCTTTTGCCAGTGGCCGTCGGAAATTATCCCAAGGGAAAATACAAAAAGTACCGTAATCCTGTGTTAATCCAGGTTATAAACTATCTGTGTGCCAAATTTCAACCATATCTGTTTTTGCGTGATTGAGTAAAAAACATACAAACACACACATTTATAATAAATTAATAATAGAAGATAGATGTTATGCCTTGATTTTAACATGAATGTAGGTACATTTCTAATGGTGGTGTTTGGCACCTTGTATAGATAGTACAATCCACGAAGACGCGCCCCACTCTTCTTCCTAATCGCTTACAGTACAAGTGTGCAACATTCCGCTAGTTTTAGTTTTTTGATACACACTAATTACCCACTAATAAGTAATTACTGTGTATCGACAAAACTAAAACACTAGCGGAATGTTGCACAATTGTACTATAAGCGATTAGGAAGAAGAGTGGGGTGCGTCTTCGTAGATTGCGTTATCTGTAATAAGGTGATTTTAAAAACAGAGAAAATTCAGTCTTTCATCCAAATAAACTGTTAAGAAATTGAAGTAAATTATACATACCTTAAATACTTTGAGCATTCCAGAGACGTGTCATCAGGATAGGTAGCTTCACACATGACCATCAAATCGTCTATTTGTTCTTTTACATAGCCTGTAATTAGAAAGAAACAAAATTTACTTGAAACAAAATTATATTATTATTTATTTAGCTGATATTTTTAGACAGTAGAAAGTAAGATTAATTAATGCTGGTCTGGTTGGAATCACCACAAACAACCATCACGCCCCACACACAAAGGTCCACCTGAAGGACTAAGTGCAGAAACCAAACCCTCTAACATAGAATATAGAGTATGATTAGTAGACCAAGGCATAAACTACCCAGGTCACATTTAATAGGGTGGGCATTACTGCCTAAAGACAACTCACTCCAGAACATTTTTCTTTTTTAAATAAAATTATTTCAGGGAAAACAATATATCCTCTGGTATAAAATATTTATCTCTAGAAGATCACCATGGCAATAGCTAGTGATAGTATTCTGACGTTCAATTAAGCAGGCAATTTAACTCAAGTTCTCATGGTCACCAATACTTGAAATCCTATTACATGGAAACACTCTTGTTCTTTTTTGAAAAAAAAGGAAGTAAAAACAGTTATGCCCTGACCTTTGTTTAGTATATTTAGATCAGTACTTACCAAAATCTGCTTGAGTATAGAATGTGTCATACTGAGCCTCTTTCGTCTTTACCCAGCCCCGGTGATCTCCAGGACAGACTGCTTGCACAGGGTATGAAACATTTTTGTAACACTCATGTTCATAGCCCCAACATCTTTTAATCCCTGCTAAATCTTTGTATATACATTGAGAATCTGATAGACAAGCATTAGCAACACTAGGGAAAGCATTGAAAACATATGTTATATGTTCTGGAGGTACATTGAGATCATCAATGCCTATTGAACTAATGCTATTAAATAATATAAAAAAGTAGAAAAAATAAAGCGGCAGCCACATTTTTACAACTTTCGTTTAAATATTTTATGCGCCTACAACTTGCCTACAACACTATTATAATTCTATAAAGTTTAAAAAAACAAACTTTGAGTTTGAATGCTTATTGACAAGTGCACAGAACAAATATACCCTGACGGGGACAAGTGACATAAATGAGGCACAACCCACTGACCTTGGGCACAACCTTTTATCTATAAGCTTCTTGGGCACAACCCATTGAGGTACATAAAACATGGAGATGCCGCGTTATTCTATACATACATTTGCTTATACAAATATGAGTGAAATATGATTCAGAATGTGAAATATCATTATGTCTCATTCTTTCTAATAAGATAATTTTATTTGATAAAAGAGACAACAATATTTAAGTTGTTGCTCATTATGGCAATATTTTATCGTGACGTAGTGACAGTTGTAGGTAAGTGCCATAGCAGCCATCTTATGCTATGAGTTTCGTGGTAGTTTTGCTGTCAAATGGTTGTTTATTTTTTGTATTATTGAGGATTGCAAGAAAATTACGAGGATTTTACCTGTTAAAACTGCATGTAAATGTTGGGAAACAGAAACTCAACATGCCTGTGTGTTGTATTGTGAAGTGTGGTGCAAGAAAGAATGAAAATCAACCTCAATTGTCTTTGCACAGGTTAGTAGCCGGTTTTCATGCATTAATACATACAATAATACACATTCGATGATACAATTGTAACGTGATCATGAATTTATGGCTAAAGTATTGATATTTGGGTTCATTTCCGTATAACAGGCCTTTCTATTATATTTGTTAATTCGTTCGTTTGTTTACAATAATATGTCATAATGGAATAGTGTTGTACCGTTGCCGACTTGGCGTAATAGTTTCCGAAACTAGTTCCTCCGCTGAAACGATACCGGTATATTCTGCGATGTTAACATAAATAATCCTGCGTCTTATTCAGTCCGAGTGACCTTGCTAGGTCCGGCCTGTGGTTCACACTTCACAGCACCAAAATCAAAATATTTCACATAAACCTACATGGACACTTTTATGAAACGTCAGAAGCTAGGTGCACGGTTCCAATTGGTAGTTTCCTATGGAGAAGAAACGGTAAGAAACTCAATGGTTACACTTTTAAAATAATTGGCTTTTACAATGTTTTCTATTTTGTTAAGTACTTGTTGACAGGCCTACACTGTCCTCCCCTATCTATTAACATTGAAATTTCAAAAGGTTTTCTCGGCTCCTAAGGGTCGTAACGTGATGTTAAATAGCCTATAACCATCCTGGCTACCAAACGGAAAAATAATTTATGCATGGCATTTTTTTTGCGCGGAACCCTAATTATTTTTCTAAAATAAAGGTAGCCTAAGTTACTCCTTGTAGGGTAGCGGGATCGTCCGAAAGGGTTACCGCTGCCCCGGAACATAAAGGGCTAAGGAAGGAACACGGGTGGGTTTTAGTCAGTAAGAGTCTGACACTCCCTTCCGCTCCACCCAGAGCGGGAGGAGTCATTAGATGATTTCCCATCCACAAAAAAAAAATAAAAAGTTACTCCTTGTAACATATCTGTCAGTGAAAGTCCCGTCAAAATTGGTCCAGCCGTTTCAGATTAGCCGGAACAAACAGACAGACAGACAAAAATAAAAAAAAATGCCATTTTGTTAAAATAGTACTGTTTAGATTTTTATAAGCATTTAGTAAAAAGCTGTTATTTTGACAGTACCAACAGACACTTCAATTTTATTTATTTTTATAGATAACGGAAAGTAAGATAACCTACTCATCTTTTTCTGTTACAATTACAACGGACTTTGTATACATAATTTATTAGGTATGATCTAAACGTGATAACTAGTAAGACTCGTATTTAGTATCGATACTAGTTATAGTAACACCTATGTTCCTTGATAGACACAACACTAGCAATGGCAGCCATTTTATGAGACAATACCAGTTGTAGGTATGCACCCTTTTTTCGTAGGTATTTCCAGTCCATACTGTTGTATGTCAATGGCACAACCACACAAATCGAATTTCCCATGACATTGACATTTCTGTTTTTTTTTTTATTTGTTCCTTGTGGGACAGGCTAGGGTCAGGGACCATGCTGCATCAGAGACTTCTGATTCTGAAACCGTCTGTCATAGAGTAAGTAACGTTCCTTCCGTCTGTGTTTAGGGATTTACTCACTACTCAGTGCGCAACACGGACCCATTACCTTTTTCATGTCGTCCGGGTTATTGAAATCCGGACTTTAATAAAATAGAGGCCAAAATAAGAAGCAATAATTATATTTAAAAATAAAAAAGTAGGATGCAAGAACAATGGCGAACGCTCGAACAAATTTTTGTAGACATTTTTTTTTTTTGCGTCTTCCGATAAAAAATATATTAAAATACAAAGTTTGAATTTCTGAACAGTTTTGTCGTCAGGTATACTTTTCTAGGAAGTCAGGAATTAAAGATATTCCAGTTTGACCTTGGCAAGCCCGGCCGTCAATCTGTGCACGCCGGCTTGCCACACCGCCCGTCACATGCTGGCTACGGAGGCTCACGCTCGCGTCGCTTATTCTTAGCGGCGCGACATGTATGACGCGCCGTACATGCAATATTTCGCTATTAGCTGCTTCAAAATTTTTAATAGATAGAATCTGTTGACCAATGCCTACAATTTAGTTGGACTAGCGTTAAAATTTCTGCCAACGTTATCATTGAGTCGTTGCAGTGAAAGATCCTTTTCTACCCAAAAAATTATAAAAAATCGCGTGAGGAATAGGTACAGACGCCAGCACATCAACCTACACCTAACTGTAAAATTTTCCCAATCAACATTGAACCTTATGCTTTAGCGATAAAGTTGAAAATCTATTACAGAAATCTGACAGATTGTAGTAGGTTGATGTGCTGGCGTCTGTACATACCATACATTATTCTCACATAATTTAAATTCTTTCAGTATAATTGCGGTAGAAAAAGATCTAACTATAAATTGTTAAAATTGAAAATATCTGCTAACACTAGCTGACCGGACAGACGTTGTCTCGTTTCCTAGAACTTGATTGCAACGTCGCCTACTTGGTCCAATTGTGAATTTCAAAAATCCAGGGACCAACCACTCAAACACACAAAAACTTTCATCAAAACCGGTCCAGCGGTTAAGGAGTTCAGTGACATACATACGTACAGAAGAATTACGCGGGAGTTTACCGGATAGAATCCCATCTCTAGAAGGAATATGAGTATCCGGATCAAGAAACTAGTCAATCTAAATTTTACTATGCCAGTTCCACACGCGTGTCAAATCTTCAAATTCAAACGTGTGGATAGACTGTTTGGCTTTAGTTTGTTGTGGACTTGCATGCACATAGAAGTGTAGGTTTTTGTGCACAAATCAAAAGAAGCTTGTGGCAAGCGCTTGCGAAGCATCCACACTTTTGTGTTTTGGTTTGTGGCAAATGCCAAGCATGTGGAGCCGGCTTCGTAGCCCAAAAACCCCATCTCAACCAGTAACTGTGAGTGGACCAGGGACCGAATTACCGTTATTTTTTTTGGTAACGACACTAATTATCGTTATGTTAACGATAAAAAAGTAACGATATTAATAACAATACCCATCAGTCAGGTAACGTTATCTAATTACCAGTATTAGTACCGGTATATATTGCAAGTGTTATACCAGTAATTTATACGCCTATCTCTCTCTAACAATGAAGGTGAGGAGACTAGCAATAATACAGTAAGTAGGAAGGTAAGTAGGTACAGTAAGGCATCAATTTTGCATAAGCATATTAAAGTTCAAATTGCTGTGATAATACCGGCCGCCTCGCGCCGCAGGCCACATCTGTGTGTGTAAGTCGAACACGCATTGGCTAGCGTGAGCGTCACAGTATAAATATCTTTCTACCACATTCTACTGTCCTAGCGTCGAACGAAACAAAACATATCGTCGCTTTTACGCACACGGTACTACGTAATTACACATAACCTTGGTGGGTTCATACTACTGCTCAAATTCACTTCATCATAGCATGTATAGATAGCTGGTAACGTAACCTAATGGTTTAGCAAACGTGAAAGTCTGGGTTCCAATCTCGAGATGAGACTATTATTTTTCTTTTCAACAATATTATCTTTTTCGTTTTTTTTTTTTTTGTTATTCAATAGAGATAATAAAAGAGAATAACAATGTAATAATTTTTATGTTTTTATTATTATATTGTTATGCTTATGTTATATGGGGTTAAAAATAAAAATGTTTTATGCTTAAGTGATTTCAAAATGTTTATTCGTTATAAACAGTCATATTTATTAGGACTTATTGCGGTTATAGCTTAAGTATTCATTTTCATTATGAAAAGAAGATTGAAACTAAACCTCAAAATAATCCTTATTAATACGGATATGACACATTTTTTTTTTTAATATACTAAAATCAATTTATAACTTAATACTTTGTATAAATGTTCTTGTTTATTATTTCCAATCAAATATTATGTTTTTGAGCTGGTTTTCGTTTGCACGGCGAACGCTTCGTAAACACTTGTTGAATAATTCGGCAAAATATCTCGGAAACCAATTTTTTCATATTCACTGACCAGCTGGGCCTTCCACTTGGCTTTCGACTGGCAAGGCTACCCTCTTCCTTATATATTTTGACCCTCCGACTCACAGTAGGTAATTTCTCTAAAACAAAAAAGGAATACTGTTAAGCTACTAGCAAAATTATAAAATATTATTACTATTTTGAAACAAAATTATTTTGAAAATAGAAATGTTACAAAATGATTATATATTATAATATTATGCTTAATATTATATTCATCATTCCAAAAGTAAATAAATAAACTTTAGGAAATATTTTTTTTTTGTCTATTAAGGCTTATGGTAGGTAAATATAAAACGTTTAAAAAAATAACTACAAGGATCATCATTTATACTTTAATTAGATAAATGTTCCATAAAATAATGAAATCATAATACTCACAGTCAGTCCGGTTTCATCAAATATTTGTGATATAATAATAAGTCCATATTTACGCAGCGCGATAATATCAGCAGCTATCATCTCGATATTTAAATTTGCTTGCATTTCAAAATGAACTACAACAACGCTAATAGATTAAACACACTTCAC
The DNA here is from genome assembly GCA_914767645.1 of Hydraecia micacea. Lineage (NCBI taxonomy): Eukaryota > Metazoa > Arthropoda > Insecta > Lepidoptera > Noctuidae > Hydraecia > Hydraecia micacea. The sequence continues at coordinate 10,151,494 of OU611778.1, forward strand.
ATATCAAATTATCCACCAACCAAGAAGCAACAACATTCTATTTAGTCGGGGACTAGCGGTGAATGAGTTAAGCATCTGTCTACCTTATGTTTTATTTATTTAGATTTCTGTGGGTATAATCATAAAGTTTTATGAACTATGTGAACAAGACGAACATGACACGGAACTATATTCGAGTAATATGCGAGTGTGTGTGTCTAATTACTCATTAAAAGAAGGTCGTAAGTTAAACTAAACGTCAAGCTATTGCTTTGTGACTTTGCCTATGGACTTTTGGAGCCTACTGTACTTACGTTTAATGTTTTATTGCACAATCTGCAAGTAGATTTATTGTTTTCTTTGAAAACCTTGAAATATCTGTAAACGTTGTTGCACTTCTTCCGGCCCATAATAATAATGTTTTACAATAGAAGTATGTCCGACGTACGCGATGTTCGTGTTGTGAGCCGATGCGCGAGCGCGAGCCGTCTCGTATTCGTATTTTTGTTGCCGCTCCGCTTAGAGCCCCCCGAGCCAGAGCGCGTTTCGGTTTGGAAACGTCGCACCAGACAGATTGTAGCGAAATAACGCTATTAGTAACGCTATTTAAATACCGGTAAATCCGGCGATTTAATGATATTTTTAACGTTAATTATTTAACGTAACAGAACGAAATGTTTTGGTAGTTTTACCGGTATTTTTTTGGTAACGGTAACCGTCCCTGGAGTGGACGTGAGATTTTCAGACGCCTAAAGACGCTGCGTGTGAACCTAGCATCATATCGATTGTTCAGAATGGATCAAAGGGGCCTTTCCCAAGTTTTTATTTTAAAAAGTTGTTATTATTGCCATTGGAAAAAAGTAGTACAAGTGAATATAATTATTATTTTACTCTGTGAAGTAAAGAACTGTGAAGAAAATGTTACTCAATAGATGGCGGTATTTTCCAATTTATTTGGCGCCTTTTCCAGAATACAAAATTCCCGGCGGATGCCACCGCGATTACCACGTGAACACAACAGCAGTTGTCCAATCAGCTGGTAAATTATAAAACCGCCCGCCCGCCTCTGTCTATTTACTCTTCCGTTGTTTTAAATTGTGCTTTTACGTGTGTTGTTTATACCTTTGTGCTTACGTTTTGTATAACTGATTAAGACGGGCTTGGTGATATTTAAAACATAGTGATTTATAGAATAAACAGTAAAATTTCGTTTGATTTTTCTGACCTTCGAAGTTAACCCAAAACTAATGTCGCCATTTTGACCATACAAATCGAGTTTAGTAGGTATTATTATTTTGTTTGGTCATCAACAAATGTTTGAATGCTACATTAGGGAATTGCGTAAATGGCCGTACATTTGCGAAGAATACGGAGAAAATGTCTCAGACGAATAGTACTGTAAATTTTCTTATACATGACGCTAATGGTTAGTAGCCAAGCTATCTTCGTGAAGCTTTTACTTTACTTTATTATCATTATCACATAATGTTTACAGTTCTGCTCGTAACTTACCAGTCATGCAATTTTATAAATTTACAGTCCGTAAAGTGGATAACATGACGCGCCCGTTTGGGCAGTGTTTCCCGCTGTCAGTTTATTTGTGCATTTATTACTCACCAAACTTGTCACTCTGAATTATTTCTTGCCAATGATTGTGATAATCTTCCCATTGTAAAGTTGATTTGTAGTACCTACTTGCCCACCAGTAATCCCCTACGAAAGAATGGGGAGCAACCATTCCATGTCTAATTAACAGTTTTATTTTAGGGCATCCACAAATGGTAAAGGTTGTCCAAAATAATACAAACAATCAGACACTTGGTCAGATCAAAATTAAACCTAATCCTGTGAAAATTATAAAACTGCCTACTGCAGTAGAAGGAAATATTAAGGTATGTGGTATGCCATAGTCAATATTTTACAGTCATATTTTTTAGCTTAGAATATTTGCTTCTTACAATTTTTTACCTAACCCCTAAGTAAATTTTGTTTGAATGGATTTAATTAAATACTACATCAATACTTAGAACTTATGTAATAAGCCATGAGCCTACAAAAAACCTGTTTTTTAATTTAGCTTGAGTTTTTAGCACTCAAATTGATATTATAATACTGCTAACTGCTGCAACTGGTTTTTATAGTTAACTTATTGAGTTTTTGCAATTAAAATTGATTTTGTTTATTGGTTATAAAATATCAATGGTAATAAAAATTTGCAATACCACTTACTGTCTTTGTCTTGATAAGCATACATTGTAATCGTTGGATGGATTACAAGACCGCATTACTTAACAATAGAATTTCTTTTAAACCTTGCCAGAGGTTTATTAATATTATTGTCTTGAAAAAATTTTGATCAATCTATTCATAATTTGATGTTGTTTAAAACCATTGGAAGTCAAAACTCAATATTTTTTATGTCGTTAAGTTATTGCAAACCAAAGCTATTTTAGCCTACAATGATATATATTAAGCACACTGCTTTCTTTCCTGTGAAGAGCTTGCTAATTTAAGTAATTGTACTTTTGAACCTTTTTTGTGATAAAAATAATGTTTTGTTTGCTACCCTTTGTCCAAGACAAACATTGGAGTCTATTAATAGCTAAGGATCACACAGGGAGATGGTTCCTTAGTTTGATTGGTTTAAAATCAATATAATTAATTATGTAAGTTCTTACAGGTTTGTACAACAATATTAGTCATAAATCAATGTATCTAAAACAGCTTTGAAATAATTAATGTGTAATTCTTATGAATGATTCTCAGTCTGATACAGACTTGCAAAATGAACATCAAAATGACTGCTAAATTATTGCTAGTCAATTAACCTGGGAATAATGTAGATGGGGTTTATTTAGTATATTGAGGTCATTTGAGGTGCTATTTAGTATTTAGCACATTATTTTTTTATGAGACTGGATGATAACAGCAAATAAAAAGTACAATCATGCTCTTTGTGAATATAACTTGGAACTGACTTTTTATAGTTTTAAAGTTGATCTTTCTCCCCATTGAAAACTTTAAGCTGTAATAGCAGCATGCCAAATTAAAAAAGTCGTCATCTGCCTAGCCTTTTCCCAACTATGTTGGGTTCAGCTTCCAGTCTAACCGGATGCAGCTGACTACCAGTATTTTACATGGAGCAACTGCCTATCTGACCGCCACAGCCCAGTTACTGGGTAATACAATACTCCATGGTAAGACTGGTTGTCAGACTTTCGGGCTTCTGACTACCTAAAACGACTGTCAAAGATCCACGAATGACAGCCGGGACCAACCGCTTAATGTGCTTTCCGAGGCACGGAGAGGTCTGGGTATGTAAAGATGGTCACTCATCCACAGACCAACCGCGGCAACCATAGCTTAACCTAATCGATTGACCTGTGCGGCTGTTATTTAGCCACGGGCTCTTCGCCAAATTAAAAAAAGTACACATCAATAAAATTATACATTTCTCTTTACATTGCAGACATCATTGTATCGAGCAGTGAAGTTGACTGGACTCAAATGTGCATCAAGTAAGAAACTGATATCTATTACTCCATCTCTTGCCATTATTTTTATCCTGTTGTAATAATCATCATTATCATTTACCAAATTGGTTATCAGTGCCGTTGTGTTTCAGCATGTACTTTCTTGAATCCCTATTGAATCTTGAAATTACTTAGATAATAGATTGTATACAGGGTGGCAGGGACATTGACGCGAAAACTGAAACCATGAATACAGCACATGATTCTAGACCCCTTAATGTTAAATTTTTCAGTGGATATCAAAAAAAAATATTGAGGTCAAAATATATGGAACAGCTATTTTACTTTTTAAAACCGACGAAAGATTTCAACGCAGAGGGGTTCAGGATCATGTACTGAATCCATGGTAACAGGTTGCGTGTCGATGTCCCCGCCTGCAAAGATCTACGAATGACAGCAGGGATCAACGGCTAAACGTGCTTTCCGAAGCGCAAGAGGGGTCTCGATATGTAATAAACCCATCCACGAACCAACCGCGGTAAGCGTAGCTTATAGGGATAAGCTACGCTTACCGCGGTTGGTTCGTGGATGGGTTTAAAATGATAACAGCCGCACGGGTCGTTCGAGGGCGAACGACCCGTGCGGCTGTTATCATTTAGGGCGCCTTCAAATTTGCCGCAAAGTGCCGCGCGGTGGCAGCGCGGCTGCAGCGCTGCCATCGCGCTGCTTTGTTAATCCATATAAATAAAAAACGCGCGACTGCAGCGCTACACCCGCGCTGCGGCCGCGCATCATTTCATCGATCGACTAGTGACGATGCGCACGTAGTTTTTGTTCAGGTCTAAACATGAACGAAAATCAGGTTGAAGAATTTATCGATGAGGTTGAGAGTCGTCCAGCGATATGAGATTCGAAGTCAGACAAGTACAGTGTAAGCAACGAGTTATGAGCGCTGACCTTGAAGAAAACAAACGTCACAAACCCTTATGTCTTAGTAATATAACAAGGGTTTGTTTCGCTTGTTTTTTTTTTTCAAGGTCAGCGCTCATAACTCGTTGCGTGACTTGTATATACAATAATAAAATAGAAAAGAACAAAGCTTGGGAAGAAATATGCAATATATGTTTATTACGAACTTTGAACGGCAACTTTTTCTTAGGTTTCTTTTTCCAAAATCTTTTTTCGTTTTAATAGTAACACTAACAGCAGTTTCATCGTCAAAGTCCATCGTGAAACTAAATGTACAACACTATGATGCTCCAACCTAGCGGCTGCAGCCGCGCTACCGCCGCGCGGCTCTTTGCGGCAAATTTGAAGGCGCCCTTAGACCTTACTTTTGTAATTTTATGTATTTATTCAATGTTACGCTTTGGGGGCGGGATTTGTACTTGCATAAATAGGCTAGTAAAACTTCCAAGATATACTTAGGGCGGGTGCACATTAGGTCGGACCGATAGTTTTACCGGAACGACAAAGGTGTCTAAAACAAATTGGCGTATGTATTTCAATTGCGCTGTTCACATTAGGGCGACCCGCTAAAACTATCGGCGACGACACATTTACCGGACATTCAGCCACGATTTCTGTCGGGTCTGATATAATATTGGCATACTGCTTTGTATAGCGCCGTTCACACTTGTCGGCTCGTAGCGGCGAAGCCACACGCCCGCCACCCCACCCGCCCGCTCTCGTCAGCACACAGTGTTCCAAAAACCCTTCGAACCAGACATTTTTAGTGAAGCTTAGAAATTGATGCGTTTCATGATTCTAAATACCGGACAAAAGCTTCCGAGTGGCAATTCTTTATAGTTTTGGAGAAAACTTCTTTCAAAGTTGATCGATTTTCCATACTTGGAAAGTACAATTTTTGATTTTCATCGGAAACTGTAAACAAAATTATGCTTTCATCAGTGTCATTTTATTACTTAATTGAATCAGCAATTATTTAATTTTACTGCTTTTCTAAAATGTAAGTAAAATGGTGAGAAAATAAAAAAACAAACAGTGTTAATTTTTTAAATTTATTATTTCACGTAGATAGCACCCACAAATCAATTTAAAATGTAGTGAATCTTGCAGTATATTATTACAAAAAAATTTGATGTTAACTCCGTGGGATATTATCTGAGTTATTGACTTTAAATATTACCTAAATCCAAACGCCTGTCATTTTGTAATAGCAAAATTTTGTGAATTATTTGCTATGAACTTCTAATTAGGTTCACATCACGTTTCATCGTATCTTCCTAAGTTGGGTTCCCGAATCAATTGCGAACGTCGATTTAGTTAATGTTCGAGAATAGGTAGCCCTGCCTGCTGGATCCTAAATATGACAATACATTCATCCAATAATTTTTATACATAAGCCTAATTAGAATTGATTCGGGAACCCAAATACGATGAAACGTTTGTTCATATTAGGTCGGACCGGCAGCTTATAGTGTGTACACCATAACCCGATAGTCGGCCAACGGTAAAATTGTCGGTCCGACCAAATGTGGACCTAGCCTTAGTTCTTCAGCCAGATTTACATGATTGTTCTTTGTCTGGTCGGGCGGCGGTCCCCGAAATAGGGAGGTCTCGTCATTCTAGCCAATGCAACTTTCCTAGTAACAGTGGTTTCCATTTTTCTCTTTCTGCCGTCTTCGTACAACACCTAACTTCTGAAGTCCCTGCTGTGCCCATGTAGTTTTATATGAAATAAAATATTTTGAAATTGACATGACTTCCGCGATAAAGAAAGTGGCAGTTCTATTACAGAACACAATAAACTTTTTTTTTTAAGTTTGCTAATGTTGTGCAATATTTGGAGGTAGAGGCTGCTTTTCAAGCAATAAGCATGGTGTTTCGAATCAAGTTATCGAAGGCAAGTGAAAGGAACTAAAGAGAGTGAGGTTAAAATTCCATAAATTCTAGGATTGCTCTGAAAATCTCAAGATGTGGTATCAATTCTTGAGTGCAGGCTTCAAATCCCCTAGATAGGCGGCCTTCGACGTACCCAAGACAGTTGAGTCTGACTGGGTTCTTATAAAGCTTAGGAGAAGTTTTGATGAACTGCTATTTGAACTATGCTTGGTTAACCTACTTAAACTGGATATTATTCTATTTCAGAGTTTGTGCATATTGATAATCTAGCAAGTTTGCAAAAAATTAAAGTTGAGCCAAAAGAAGTAGAAGAACTTGAGGTAATTGTTTTTTTTTTAACTTTAATTTTTTTTTAATACACAAATCAATCAAATTCTTACCAAACCAAACAATCAAATGTTAAACTTTCTTTTCTAGGTAAAACAAGAGCCACTAACTGAACTGACATTTGCACATACTGTGCCAGATCTAATTTCATTACCATCCATATCTGAAAATCAAGTAACAAGCACTAGCACTGCAAATAGCATATCTCCAACTATGTCGCATGCCTCTAGAAGGAGACATGATTCCGACAATGATCCCCCGGCAGAATAGTGAGTATAATTTTATATACTAGTCTCTTTAGACGAATTTCCCCTAGCAATTTAGCTATCCTTATTTTTAAGCAATTTTTATGGTGACCTGTTGCTCAGTTGTCACTGAGTTCGCGTTTAGGTAGGTATACAAAAATACTTATAGTCAAAGGCATGTAGCCAATATTTGTGATCATGATCACCCTCGTCCATTATCAGCATACTAACAAAATGAAGCAAGCAGCAAACATAATGCCTAAGATTAAGTTATTGAAATACAGATTCGGATCTACGCGGACGCCGCTACTATCTTGTGACACATCCCGAATAAAAACATGAATCTTTTTTCAGTGCAGTGTTATCACCTTGTCATACATTTTTGTTATGTATATTTTCAGTACCACTAAGAGACGTAAACATGCGGACAAAGTTGGCAAAGGTTTGAGGCATTTTTCAATGAAAGTATGTGAAAAGGTCAGAAATAAAGGCTTCACTTCTTATAATGAAGTAGCAGATGAATTAGTGCTAGAATTTGCTGCAGGAATGCACGGTTCAGCAGATAGCCAAGTAAGTATATAAATTAAACTGTTATAGTTTTCTTTTTATGTGACGGCCGTAACTATAAACTGAAACAATTATTACCATTTTACAATTTTTATATTCCGAATGTATTTGTTTCCAAAAAAGCGTACCTATAGTATATTAATTAAAATGTTATAGTATTATTTTTATGTAACTGGCGTAACTCTGGTATCTATAAACTCAATCAATTATTGCCATCATACAATAATTTTTCTATTCCGAATATAATGTTTCCAAAAAAACATGTGTGCCAAAGGAAATCATTCAAGTGTCGAACATTCTATACCGTAAAACGGGGTGAATAGGGATGTAGGGGTGAATCGGGACGAAACTTTAAAATGGATTTTATCATTGAAATAATTGTTTTTTTTTTTTCCCCAAAAAGGACTTTTTTTATTATATTATAATTAACGATTAAGTGTCCTTGTTGGCAATAAACTTTATTACATCAACGTTAAAATCCATTTTACAGTTTCGTCCCAATTCACCCCGTCTTACCAGTACCCAAAAATTAAAGGAAAAAAAGTACTGTTTTGTTATGGCAAACTACATCTTGAGATTTTTTACTATTATAACGATTGCTATTTGAGATTAAAAATGTTAAAAATTATATTTTTGCCAACAATATTTTGGACATTCGTTTAGAGACGCTTTGCCCTTTGCGTCTTTAAACAAATGTCCAAAATATGGTAACAAAAATGTTACTTTCAAACCCAAATAGCAGCCAGGGGGTTAGTTGTAGATCTATGTTAAAATAGTTTAAACATGTTCGGGATGTTATATTCAATTAAGAGTTGGTATTTTTTAAATGTTATGCTTAAAATGCTTGTAACGAAAATATAATTTTTAGCATTTTTAATCTCAAATAGTAGCCGGGGCGTTAAGTGTAGACTTTCGTTGTAATAGTAAAAAATGTTCAAGATGTTATTACCCAAAACAGTACTTTTTAATTGTTGGGTTGGGTACGAAATGAATGATGTACTTAGTTTAAACAGCAAATTAAATTAGTAAAAATGTAATTCAGATTAATTTAACATTACAGCAATATGACCAAAAGAATATCCGCAGAAGAGTATATGATGCATTAAATGTCTTAATGGCAATGAATATAATATCTAAAGAAAAGAAAGAAATAAGATGGCTTGGACTACCGACAAATAGTGTGCAAGAATGTACTGCATTAGAAAAAGAAAAACAGTCTAAGCTAGAACAGATTCAAAAGAAGACGCAACAATTACAAGAACTTATTTTACAGGTACTTATTATATCACCTTAACACATTCAAGTCCACCCAATTTTCAGATCCCATATGCCATGCCGTCATAGATATTACTAGTGGATCCTCCGGCATTTACGTTTGCGCTAAAGTGAAGAAATCATTTTTGAAATTAATATTGTCTGTTATTAATTAGGTACCAATTATTTAAAGAAAGGTATCAAATAATAGCAAATAGGTATTAGATTTTAGCAATATTTTAAAGCTGATTGGTTGTTTTGGCTAGTCATTTTGATGTTCACCATTTCCGCCATCTTTTAATGTCTTGCTGTTTACATTATATTATATTTTACTCTTTGGTTAACTGTAAGGGTCGACCGAGATCTCGGTCTCGGCATTCTCGGCTACAAATTCTAACGGGAACTCTTGTCATGGTTTATCTTAATTTGATTGAGATATATCTTTTGACAGTATTTTACGAATGTACACTAAGTCTATTTATGCAACACCGAGATCCTGTCATTCTTCTTTCGGGTCTATAGCAATAATAGTTCCTGAAATAAGCAGCTGTGGCAGACTGAACACCATAAGTGTTCCTTACCAGTTTAATACGAAACCCCAAATAGCCTCGATTGTTAAGATCATCATCCTATTTTATAATTTCAAAATATAATTTTTACTAAATGTATGTAACCGTGAATATGGTTTTCCACCCTTGAAATATAAACCCCAAATTCTATTGAAAATAAAAATGCATGAATTTAAAAACAACACGTATACTAATTAATAAATCTTGTTAAAATATACAGCTGATTTTATTTTCACTTTGTATGATGCTGTATTTGCTCGAAAGCCCTAGATTTAAAATTAGCCTTTCACGAGGGCTCCCAGCATCCCAAATGCGACTAGAATAAGGAGGGCTCTCGGCCCAGAACTTGTTAAATCACCATAATAAAAATATTTAATCTTGAGTCTAAAACTGATACCAAATATCATTTTCTTTTCAGCACATTTCATTTAAGAGTTTGATAGAAAGGAACAAAGAAGCAGAGAGCAAAGGAGTTAAGCCATCTCCATCATCAGCAATCCATTTGCCATTCATTGTTGTGAATACTAGTGATAAAGCTTTAATTGACTGCAGTATTTCTAATGATAAGTGAGTAAAAAATACTTTCCTAGACAAATTATAACAATTAATTCCTGTATTGATTGACTTGACAATCGGGCAATTTCTCTATGTGATTTTCATTTTTCAAAATATCTTTTTCAGGACAGAATATATGTTCAATTTCAACAAAAAGTTTCAAATACATGATGACATCGACATTTTGAAACGAATGGGTCTTCTATTTGGTAAGTGTTTCTTTTTATGGGTATAACATCTATACACAGGTTGGAATTTTCGAAGCGTACCTGTAGGAAAAGTACCCGCACTGAAGACGGCAAATTTTACTCAAAGGAAACATTCCTTTATTTTTAAAAAGAAACAAAAGTGCATTTATAGATTTTTGAAAATACGCTTGCCACACCCGGGAGTTGAACTGACTAAAATCCGAAAAAATTGCATCTTGTACTTTTATGGCACCAATCGATAGGGTCAATCATAAGGATCAAATCTCTCTAGCAAACATGGTAAATTAAATTAAACGGGAAATACTGGGCCTTTTAAGAAACGAGTTAAATGTTTTACCCGGGGAAGAGCAAAACAGTATAATTCTACAGCAAGATGGTGCTCCAGCCCATAACAGCAGAATCACCATTGTCTATGTTATTAACCATTTTGATACCGGGATTGGTACAAACGGCGCAATCAGATGGCCTGCGCAATCTCCAGATCTCACCCCTTTAGATTTTTTTTTATGGGTATAATTATGTAAATAATCAAATTTACCAAAAATCCTATACAACTGTAAACAAGCTAAAAATTGAGGTTCACAATATAATTTTCAATATTCACCACAACATTAGCAAGTTGTGGTGTTGGCTAAAAGTTACTCAAAATGAATTCCTTAAAAGAATCGTGCATCCAAGAAAATGGAGCTCATTTCGAGCGACTAATTGTTTGTTCGAATAAAATAAGTTTAGATTTCATGGTTTTTGTTTAATTTAATTTACCATGCTTGCTAGAGAGATTTGATCCTTATGATTGACCTTATTGATGCCATAAAAGTACAGAATGCAATTTTTTCGGATTTTAGTTGGTTTGATTCCCAGGTGTGGCAAGCGTATTTTCAAAAATCTTTAAATGCAGTTTTGTTTCTTTTTAAAAATAAAGGAATGTTTCCTATGAGTAAAATTTGCTGTATTCAGTATTTAGAGTACTTTCGCTCCAGGTACACTTCGAAAATTCCACCCTGTTTATCATTGATAGTGGTCTGACTAGCCAAGTATTGAAATCATATAAAATTAACACAACATTGAAACAAATTAGAATTTTAGTTGTGTTGAAAGTTAAAAACAAAAACAGACTTTCGAATACGAGATACGATTCACGAATCATGACCGCGATGCTAGCTGTCTGGGGCTCTGGTCAGTAAAATTACACATAAATGTGGAATGTTACTGACAAATATACTATAGAAAATGTGACTTACAGCATCTGACGCGATTATATAAATCGCGACTAGGTTGCTTTCGACAGTTTGTTTCTGTTCTTAGGACATCATGGGATTACAGAATTATCTCCTTTATTAAGCGTAAGACCCGTATTCATTGGAAACAAAATTGCGTAACATTGGAATACGCGGCTTTAGATTGAGAATCCTTCAATCACATAAAACAACTTTTTTCGTTATATTAACATTAGATAGGATTGGATAAATACTAGTAGCAATACACAAATTGCAACTAATATTTTATCCTATCCAATCTATTAAAATCATAAGGCCACATTCTTAGTGCTTTGACTTCCATTTAAAATACTCTCCTTATTTCAAGTTTTTTTTTTTCCACAGGATTAGATAAAGGTGAATGTTCAGAAGAGGACATAGAGAGAGCAAAAAATATGGTTCCAAAATCTTTAAAGACATATGTAGAACGTAAGTATCAATGTATTAATACCTATCATTATACTAATAAACCTTTTCGCTTGGGGATCCAACCAATCAAATGTGCATAAATTCCACTCCTTGTTTGCAAATCTTAAATCAGTTCTAATAATGAGTTTTAGTGTATATGGGTAACGTAAAGTTTTGACTGAGCTCTCTTGCCTCACTTGAATTGGAAAATGCATGGAACATAAAATTAATTGGCTACTTGCTCTGATTTCAGAAATGGGCAGGGGAGTCATAACAAAACTTTCAACAATGCTTGAAGAAGAGGAACTCGGTGATGACGCAGGTGAGGAGGAAGAAGTTTTAGAAGCAGAGGCTGAGGTAGAAGAGGAGCATGAGGAACCAGAGGGCAATGAGTACAGCGACGACAGCAGCGATGTCGACGTGTAGCGAGCACGTGCGCGCAGAACTGCGCATTTATAACTTTTTTGTTTATATTAACTAGGTGTTACTGTTGCATGTGGGCTAAGTTTATGTAATATGCCACACAAGTTCAAACATTATATTAGCTTAAACATATTTTGACACAATGTAATAATTTAATGCTATATTTAAAACAATTCCAATGAAACAAATATGATTTAATATTTGTAACAAAAATATTCCATTCTGGTCACCATTAATCATACAGTACTTTTATATGTAGTTTCAATACATACTTTAGATTTTGGATGCATGTATGTATATAAATCAATAAAAAATCATCAGGAAACAAATACCTTTTTGTGTCTCAGTTACATTTGTTGTACTGTATATTTGCTAAATGATCTCAAGACATATTTCGCTTTAGTTTGATAAGTATTGCTATGATTTTTAGTTTTGTATAATTTGGGAATGTGTACTTCTCAATGTATGATTATGCACTTCCTAAAGATTTCAATAAAGCCACAGCGAAACCAGTGTAATGTGTGATAGAAAGAATCACTCTCAATAAATTGACTATAGAGATTTATTTAGACATGGAATTGTTTTAATGATAAGTGAAATAAACGTCAATAAAAAATATTACTTATTTTTATTTAACCCATTTAACTTAGTTACAAAAATATATCACATTTGAAGAACAATTACTTCAAATCATCATCATCAAACAAGTCTTCAAAATCTGAAATAAAAAAAAAAAGTTATTTTAGGTTTAGGCATAAAGAACGCTGTATTGATTATTTTAAGATATTCAAGAGAATAATTCATTCTCATTAATTTGAAAGGGATTAGGTACAACAAGAGACTACTTAGGTACAACACTAGACTAAACATTTTTCTCTAGCAACACAATGTTTAGTATGCACACCAAATTTTCGGGATTTGGTTGTGGTCCACCTGCTTGGTTCTCCTGGGTGGACCATGAGCACTTTTTCTTGCTGGTGGATCACATAAATGATGAGGAATATACAAATAAAAAATGTCTATTCGCCATGATCCACCTAAAATTAATTCCACGGAAATAAAATCCTCTTCCTGATCCTGTCATTTTACTATAATTAAAAAATGAATGCCATATATTCCCAGTAGTATTTTTATTAACCTTTTAAGCTCTTGGCTAAATATCAATTGCTGTGTCCCTAGCGCGCGGCTACATATTGATAAAATAATACCTACAATAAATAAGGAGCAATCATATCAATTAAAAAATAGTCAAAAAGCTTTTATCTCTATTTAATAATGATTTTTGTTAAACCACATAGTTAATAGAACGAAAAAATCATGCATGTTTTCTGTCGCAGAAATACGACACGAGCGATAGGGGCACGGAAATATGTGTTGCATATGTGTGACAAGCGGTCAAAAGGTTAATACATATGGCTAGCATTCACAGCATATCCATAGTAAATAAAAGTTGTGTATTTCCATTGCATGAAACGTTAACACATACATCGTGCTGAAGAGCCTAACAAGTGGCCAATAGCATGTGCAAAACTTGTAACTGGCAAAGGGACAGGGCTGCAGTCCAACCACATTTTCCCTGCATATTGAAAGCTAGGTCATCTTAGTCTTACCATTAAAAAAATCGGAATGGACAGCCTTCTCATTAGCAGCCAAGTCCATTAGTAAATTTGAGGGACCTCCAGCCTGTTGACAATGAAAACAAAAATTACATTCTCAAATTATCATTTTTATTACTGAATATTGTTGTGGTTTAAAGTTATGGTTACTGCCAGCAGAGAACTAAAATTTAGCCATAGGTACTGAGTTTGAAACCAAGAATTTCTCTTCTAAACTCTTAACTCACTTCTTCTAAATCCATGTAAGGTCCAACACCTTCAGGAAACATTTCATCAGCAGCTACTGTTGGTTTCATTTTTAATCACTTCAAGCAACGGCAGAGTTAGTAGTTCTATACGAGACTACAAAAGTTTACGTTAGGCGTAACTCGAAGGCAGAAAAAATATTTCACGCTGTACGCACGTCGCACGCTTCAAACAAAACGTAAAACTCATTAACAATATAAATAAACAGTGTCAGTGTGTTGTCACTGTCATTTGCGTTATCACAGAATATCATTGAGGTACATAAAACATGGAGATGCCGCGTTATTCTATACATACATTTGCTTATACAAATATGAGTGAAATATGATTCAGAATGTGAAATATCATTATGTCTCATTCTTTCTAATGAGATAATTTTATTTGATAAAAGAGACAACAATATTTTAGTTGTTGCTCATTATGGCAATATTTTATCGTGACGTAGTGACAGTTGTAGGTAAGTGCCATAGCAGCCATCTTATGCTATGAGTTTCGTGGTAGTTTTGCTGTCAACTGGTTGTTTATTTTTTGTATTATTGAGGATTGCGAGAAAATTACGAGGATTTTACCTGTTAAAACTGCACGTAAATGTTGGAAAACAGAAATTCAACATGCCTGTGTGTTGTATTGTGAAGTGTGGTGCAAGAAAGAATGAAAATCAACCTCAATTGTCTTTGCACAGGTTAGTAGCCGGTTTTCATGCATTAATACATACAATAATACACATTCGATGATGCAATTGTAACGTGATCATGAATTTATGGCTAAAGTATTGATATTTGGGTTCATTTCCGTATAACAGGCCTTTCTATTATATTTGTTAATTCGTTCGTTTGTTTACAATAATATGTCATAATGGAATAGTGTTGTACCGTTGCCGACTTGGCGTAATAGTTTCCGAAACTAGTTCCTCCGCTGAAACGATACCGGTACCTATATTCTGCGATGTTAACATAAATAATCCTGCGTCTTATTCAGTCCGAGTGACCTTGCTAGGTCCGGCCTGTGGTTCACACTTCACAGCACCAAAATCAAAATATTCCACATAAACCTACATGGACACTTTTATGAAACGTCAGAAGCTAGGTGCACGGTTCCAATTGGTTGTTTCCTATGGAGAAGAAACGGTAAGAAACTCCACGTTTGCTCTTTTAAAAATAATTGGCTTTTGCGAAAGCACATTTTCTGCAAGCATGTTTTTTTTTTCATGACATGGATTTTATTCTCAGACTAGCTATGCCCCGCGACTTCGCATAGAAGTCGTAAGATACACAGTATACTAAAATAACAGCCACACTAATAAAACTCATTCGTCCCCCGACCGGCCGCATTGCATCGCCCGCCCGCGCTATTATTTCGTTTTCGCTTAGCGTTCGTTTTTCTCGGCTCCTTAGGGTCGTAACGTGATGTTAAATAGCCTATAACCATCCTGGCTACCAAACGCAAAAATAATTTATGCATGGCATTTTTTTTGCGCGGAACCCTAATTATTTTTCTAAAATAAAGGTAGCCTAAGTTACTCCTTGTAACATATTATTATCTGTCAGTGAAAGTCCCGTCAAAATTGGTCCAGCCGTTTCAGATTAGCCGGAACAAACAGACAGACAGACAGACAAAAATAAAAATACGTGTGGCACTCGGGGACTGCCGCGGTAAAGCTATTGCATAGCAACGCACACAAACACCGTGCCGAAGTCTGCCGAACTGATACGACGTTAGACGATGCTTAGGTTTATTTTTGTTACGGAATTTCTTCATTCGGTCGCCGCGCTCAAAGCCCAAGATAAAAGCTATGCAATAGTTTAAAAATGCCATTTTGTTAATAGTACTGTTTACACTTTTATAAGCATTTAGTAAAAAGCTGTTATTTTGACAGTACCAACAGACACTTCAATTTTATTTATTTTTATAGATAACGGAAAGTAAGATAACCTACTCATCTTTTTCTGTTACAATTACAACGGAATTTGTATACATAATATTAGGTATGATCTAAACGTGATAACTAGTAAGACTCGTATTTAGTATCGATACTAGTTATAGTAACACCTATGTTCCTTGATAGACGCAACACTAGCAATGGCAGCCATTTTATGCGACAATACCAGTTGTAGGTATGCACCCTTTTTTCGTAGGTATTTCCAGTCCATACTGTTGTATGTCAATGCAGAATATAAATGTGCGTTATACTCACAGAGTACACTATAATATACTGAAAGTTATACTCTTTGGTTATACTCATGGAATTAGTAAGTCAATTTCTACCTACTGGGGATTTATTTAATAATTCAAATATTTACATAATTTAAAAAGCTGTCATAAAATACAATTATATAAAAAGGGAGGGGAAATGATCAAAGGGCATCAAAAAATTCGTCCGCATCGCTGTCAACAGGAAACGTGCCCAAAAGGCTGGCAGCATTGCCACGTTGTATGGCAATACCAAGGAACTTATATTGGATATAAGTTCCTTGGGCAATACTGATTCTTTGGCCAAAAAATAGGCCAGCCCTTTGGTCACGTGAAGAGTCAACCAACCGCTTGGCCAAAGAGTATTGCGCTTGGCGATGTCTCGAAATACTAAGTGGGCACTCGGACCCCATGGCCCTAGTGTTTCAACCCCAAACGTCTCAAATATATAAGTTCCAAAGAGATTGGAGTATTTGCGCCGTTTGAGGTTTTCACACACACAGGCACAGCTCACCGTGCTTGGAAGATGGGATGGCGCTAGGGTGTCGACACACGTTGCATCCCACACCATAGGCCTACCTACCTTCCAAGGCATTATGGTCATTCCGTCTGGTCTCTTACCATCGTCGCGTGCCAAGCCATTGGGTTCCGTCTGGTCTCTTACCATCCACAGATGGTAAGAGCAAAGAGTAAAGTAACTATAGGGTAAGAGATACACCCAATGGCAAGCCATTGGGTGTATTTTTCTACCTACTATAGTTTTTTACCGAATCTAGTAAGCAGGAGCATAATGCGTTGTTCAGACTGAGGCGAATAACGAATCATGTTCCGGACTGCGACTGCAGCTCGCCTTTGTCTGAACAACAACGCTTAAATCTGATATTTTTACCATACATTATTATTATAAATTCTTACGTCTATCAAAGTGTTACATGCTCTGTGAGTCTCTCTGGAAGTGATGAAACAAGCCCAGTCCTACACTATTGGGACTTCAGACAGAGTATTTTTTTGGAAGAAGCAAAGTTTAATACAATTTATGTGGGACCACCCCGCGAGCTTCCTGTACCAAATGGTAAAAGAATCACTTAAATCTGTCTAGTGATCACGGAGACCTCGGTGTAAATACATGAAAAAAAAATGAATGCATAAAACATTTAATTCTTATATACCCTTATGCTAGATACACACGCAGCAACAGTCAGTCAATAGAGGAATAAAGCTATATTTATGTGCTCTTGATTCTAGCGATGTCACACGGCTACACATCAAGCTATAATTAACCAGTATAAGCTGACTTCTGATTGTATGAAAAACCTATACAATGCGAGGTCAACTCAAACTGGAAATGTATAGCTTGATGTGTAGCCGTGTGTACAGACGCCAGCACATCAACCTACACCTAACTGTCAAATTTTCCCAATCAACATTGAACCTTATGCTTTAGCGATAAAGTTGAAAATCTATTACAGAAATCTCACAGATTGTAGTAGGTTGATGTGCTGGCGTCTGTACAGTCTATGCATTACCCAAGTCCGGTCTACAGGGTGCACTACTGGCAGCTTCAATGTGGCTTGCACCAAGGGTCGGCCGGGACACTCGGCCTCCTGTATTATTATTATACTCTTTGCACTCGGCACTCGGCACTCGCCCTTACTTCTTTCTGGTAATATAATGGAGGCTCCTACGTCGGATATCCAGGAAGAGGCTCCCTGGTGTGCTGTTCGCCGATGACATACTGCTAGTTGCCGAGAGCGGCTTAGAGGTCCTGGGCACATTGGAGGTATGGTGGACACCTCAAACCTTCTAAAGTCTAGAGACCGTTGGCCTGAGATTATGTCGAACCAAATCAGAGTACTTGTTTTGTGAATTTGACGGTCTTTCCAGTCCTGTGCCCATATTTCTCACCGGAACGCCCTTACCGATCCCGACTTTCGGAACCTCAGATCGCTTGTCCAAGGGGATGCAGGATGACGAAGTAGACCGACACGTAACGCGCCGCCGGATCATCTCAGAATGGATAAAATGGCGACAAGATATAATATAATGTACTCTGTGCGACAAGTCACAGTAACATCTTGCGACCCACGGACAAAATTGGATTTGAAAGTGGCGCCAGTGACAGAAAGAATGATCAATATAATTATTAATGTTGATGGACACACAGATTTTAAAATCACTAGCGCCAATTTTGCTGTCTGTGTGTAGAGTTTCAAATCGCCGGCGACTAAAGCACAGAACACATATACTCATGTCATTGCGTGTAATGCGTGTGTACTATAAGGATTGTTACTTACTCTATGGTGTGTACTGTACAAAGCATAGATATAGAATTCTATATCTATGGTACAAAGAGAATAATAATAATACGGGAGGTACGTACAGACGCCAGCACATCAACCTTCACCTAACTGTCAAATTTTCCCAATCAACATTGAACCTTATGCTTTAGAGATAAAGTTGAAAATCTATTACAGAAATCTGACAGATTGTAGTAGGTTGATGTGCTGGCGTCTGTACATAGATACCACAGAGTACTTTTTGATAGACTGAATAGATCACTGAGTTGGGAGAAGTATGGAGAGGGCATATTCTACTATATAAATAATAGTTATACAAATATCTGTCATATCGACACACACATGTCAAAAAGCGTTTTGTTTCTTTTTAACTAATCAAGAGCTGCATATGAAAAGAGAGACGTCAAATGTTTGTCAAGTACTAAATTTGGCAACACTTTTGTGTGACGTCAAAATCATTTCTATGCGTGGTCGGTCGCCATGTTAACTGCCGGGGTTTTTCCTCTATGTTGCCGTGTTTTGTGGTAGATGTGCTGTCAAACGGTTGATTGCTAGTGTTGGGTAAATAGTCGGATGCTTTGAGTTATTAACGATTATAATCCATATTATGTCCATTAATAGCCTTGCAATGGATATAATCCTGCTATTATATGATCATATAATTTTGACAAAAATTGTATGATCTTGTGTAATAAGGAGGAGTTGTGTGTGTGTTTCGAATTTTTCATCACCTAGTTTTGGTTGTGGTGATTGTTTATACTTTGTCTCAAGCCAAGTTAAACAAGGTATACATTTGCCGATTCGCGATCCAATGGTTTTTGTATATATTCTGTTAAATATAGTCGAATAGATGACCGCAACTATTTATTTTTTTAGCAATCTAGTATTATTTAAATGCCATTAATGTAATAACAAAAGTAATAATTAATAATCGAAGTTCGACCCGAGTATTGAACCTAGGACCCCACACTTAGCAATCGGTCTTGCGACCACTAGACCAACGGGGTAGGAAATAAATAATAATATTTTTTTGCCAGTCACGACATCATAAGTCTCCAGCTGAGCTATTCACAAACACTCGATACGCTTCCGTACCGTATCGGACATCAATCAATGTTATCGTAGGAGTCCTCTTAACGTTGTTCACAAGTCCAAAACACAAAAATTTTGTCAGTTTCAATGAAATATACGACCGCTATTCTTCCGACAGCTGTTTGCTGTCGGGGGGCAAGGTAAGTCAGGTTATCGAAATGTGTCATTTTCGATACGATAGCCTGTCGGATCGTTGTGAATAGCTATGCTGGTCCTGGTTAGTGTGTAAGCTCGTATGAACAATACTCTACACCTGTAGTAAGTAGGTAAATATATTACGAGAATATTGGCCTTCTGATATTGAATGAAGCTTGAGCAAGGTGACAAGTTACAACGTCTTATAAAACCAAGAAAGATAAAACACCCACAACTTCTAAAATTCTTGTCACTTCAGCTGCATTACATTACGATGCTAATTCGAAAAATTTAAATAAATAATAGAAAACAAATTCATGTAGGTTAAATAATGTCGATATCAGCTGCGCATGTTGCTTGCAGTTACAACCCTACGAAAGGCGGCCATCTTAACTGCCCGATTTTTGTAGGTATACACGCTAATTTTGTAGGTATGACAAGTCCATAAGTTTTATTAGTCATTGGAATAGATTCATTAGATAGTGAAATTATACAGATACAGAAGTATCCAATTATACAATCTCGCAGCCCTGATCCCTGGATGTCAAACTGATAGTGAATGACAACGTTACTTACTCTATGCTACAGCTAATGACAGTTACTTACTGATAATAAATAATATTGACATACTCACACGTTTTTGGAAAATTATTGGGGAATAACACAATGATATCATATGAAAATAAAATAATACTTGCGCCTATGGTGCGTATTGGGACCTTACCCATGCGTCTTTTGGCACTAAGTTATGGTGCAGATTTGGTTTATACCGAAGAACTAATTGATTGGAAATTTTTAAGATCAAAGCGCAAATACAACGGTAAGTGTGTTATCCAATTCATGAAATCGTAAAAAAGACAATACCTGTCATCGATATAATATGTAAATAATTAATAATTTTTTTTTTTTTTTTAAAGCACTATGCAATGTTATGGACACCTTTATAAACACCATGTTTCTGGCAAATAAATATTCTATTCTATTCTATAAACAATTATTGTGTGAGTAAACATAACCTTAGTTCTAGCTTTAGATTCAAGTATAAAAACATGAGAAAGTTTATTGATTATTATTATGATTCCTTGTTATAATCGCATCCACAATCTACAAGTATTAGAAAGGAAGCTTACAGTCTGAAGCAAACATTTTAAGAATGCTGGTGTAATGTTTTAAATGAAAAACCCATGTTCAACAGAATTACCATTTAGACAAATGTACAATAAAAATAAATAATTAATAAATAAAGAAATGTTACCAATTTTGTTTTCAGAAATATTAAACACAGTGGACTATGTAGATCAAACAGATGGAACAATAGTCTTTCGGACTTGTGATGAAGAAAAGAATAAAGTGATTTTACAGTTAGGAACATGTAATGCCGAAAGAGCTTTAAAAGTAGCTAAACTTGTGTAAGAATAATAGCTGATATTTCCAAGCCTTGATTTGTAGTTTTCTTATTTAATAATCATCCTAAACATGTTTTCTGTTTTTAGAGAAAAGGATGTAGCTGCTGTAGACATAAATATGGGATGTCCAAAAGAATTTTCTATAAAAGGAGGCATGGGAGTGGCATTGCTTGCTCAACCGGAGAAAGCTCATCACATCTTAACTACTTTAGTTGATAATTTATCTATACCTGTTACTTGTAAAATTAGGATTCTTCAAACACCAGAGGAGACACTAAAACTTGTACAAAAACTGGTGAGTTCAGGAATTAGAGCAATTGGAATTCACGGCAGGACAAAAGATGAACGGCCACAACATGCAGTACACACAGATATCATGAAGTATATTGCTGAAAGGATTTCAATACCAGTCATAGCGAAGTATGTCTTCTTTTAAGGAAAGCTTCAATAAATATAGGTTTTCAATAATTATGTTTTGTGTACGTATAATTATATTTATTAATTTCTTATACAATTGCAGTGGAGGGTCTAAAGAAATCGAGAAGCATAATGATATTTACAAATTCAAGGAATTGACTGGATGTTCCAGTGTGATGATTGCACGAGCAGCTGAATGGAACTGTTCCATTTTTAGGAAAGAAGGGATGCTGCCTATGGATACTGTCATAAAAGAGTATCTTAAGCTGGCAGTGGATTTTGATAATTCACCTGCAAATACAAAGTATTGCATCCAAAACATTTTAAGAGAATTGCAAGACACTCCAAGGGGCAGGCAATTTTTAGATTGTCAAACACTTGAACAAATATGGTAGGTACTACCTAATCATAATAATATTATTTCCTTCATTTGAAAGAAATGAATTGTTCAAGTAAAATATTTTTTTTCATTTCTTTTTGTAGTGCCATTTGGGATTTAGGAAAATACTGTCAAGAAAAACAGTCAAGTTATCAAAAAAAGGGCATACAGGGACGATGGCAAGTGACTCCTGAAGACCTGGAGCCACCGCATAAGAAGATGAAATCCATTTATACTGATCTTACAGATGTTGTACAAATGAAGGTAAGGAGTACTGTTTAATAGATTTTTGGTGTCCTGGCCTTAGTACCTAGACAAAGATTTAATTCTATTTGTTAAATTAAAATTTCAGGTATGTTTTGTTAGAGCTAATTTCAATGATCTTAATTTACCCAAGTCCAAATTACATGCATGGGCAGGAAAGAATGGTCAAAAATTGCCATTGTATGAAACACAGCAAGTGGAAAAGTTGTTCCGTACTATAATTACTTTCAATGGCAAAAAATACACATCGTCATTTTGGGAGAAGAACAAGAAATTTGCTGAACAAGGTGCAGCTTTAGTCTGTTTATTCCACCTAGGATTGATGACAGAAGAAGATTTGGTGAAGGTTGGAAGTATAATAAAATGAGATTTTATATCAATCAATCCAGTTATTACATTACACCCATTAAAACTATTCTTTTTCCATTATGATTATGTGGAGGAAGCAGGATTTAATGTCTGAGTCGTCAGATATACAAGTATTTTTGTAATTATTTAGAATACACTTCAATGGGTATTTAAGCTATACAATGAAAGAGAAATGACTTTATTTAAGTAATTTATTAATAATATATAAGTAAAGTGTCAAGCACATAATATTATCCATACCTACATGACATTCTTATGTAAAATCATAACTTGCTTAATAAAATTTAAATCTTATGTTTGTTTTTTCATATTAGCTATATTTTCTACTAGCTTTTGATTTAGTTCGTCTAATTTAGAATTCAGTCCATCTTGTTTCATCACATCCTCTTGCAACTGCTTGAAATTTTTGAAACAATAATGGGCATTTAGTAGACTTTCATTACCTTCAGCTAATTTAATAGGATGATCTTTCACTTGCAAAATCTCATCATCAAATAAATCTTCTAACACACCTTGAGTAGTCGGAATATTCGGTAGGGTATATTTATCCATAATTTTAGCAAGACTTTTCATAATTATTATGATTTTTTAATACAACTATAACCTGTAGTCTTCTGAAAAAAAAAAGAAGGCTTTACACGATTCTGAAAGTATGCATTCGATGCCATGCTCAATTTATTACAATTTTCACTATATTAAAACTTACCTTTTATAAAATGATATTAGTAAACAATAATTCAGTTTTGATCTAAAACAATGTCGAAAGTATATTAATTTTTTGTACTTTGTAGTGACATTGACAACTGACAATTTTAGTGTTGTTGCATGCACCAAGCAATTACGGTTATTTTTAGTCGATTACTAATGTTTTTCCTTTTGTGTGTTAATGGCAACAGCACATTGTCTATGGGGGATCTTAAATGACCAACCTAGTATCCAACGCTTTTTTTTTTTTTTTAAACGGGGTGGAAAATCCTCATGGATGTCCGCCGCCCTGGGGCAATGCAATGACTAATAAAACTTATGGACTTGTCATACCTACAAAATTAGCGTGTATACCTACAAAAATCGGGCAGTTAAGATGGCCGCCTTTCGTAGGGTTGTAACTGCGAGCAACATGCGCAGCTGATATCGACATTATTTAACCTACATGAATTTGTTTTCTATTATTTATTTAAATTTTTCGAATTAGCATCGTAATGTAATGCAGCTGAAGTGACAAGAATTTTAGAAGTTGTGGGTGTTTTATCTTTCTTGGTTTTATAAGACGTTGTAACTTGTCACCTTTCTCAAGCTTCATTTAATATCAGAAGGCCAATATTCTCGTAATATATTTACCTACTTACTACAGGTGTAGAGTATTGTTCATACGAGCTTACATTACACACTAACCAGGACCAGGAGACTTATGATGTCGTGACTGGCAAAAAAATATTATTATTTATTTCCTACCCCGTTGGTCTAGTGGTCGCAAGACCGATTGCTAAGTGTGGGGTCCTAGGTTCAATACTCGGGTCGAACTTCGATTATTAATTATTACTTTTGTTATTACATTAATGGCATTTAAATAATACTAGATTGCTAAAAAAATAAATAGTTGCGGTCATCTATTCGACTATATTTAACAGAATATATACAAAAACCATTGAGATCGCGAATCGGCAAATGTATACCTTGTTTAACTTGGCTTGAGACAAAGTATAAACAATCACCACAACCAAAACTAGGTGATGAAAAATTCGAAACACACACACAACTCCTCCTTATTACACAAGAAGATCATACATTTTTTGTCAAAATTATATGATCATATAATAGCAGGATTATATCCATTGCAAGGCTATTAATGGACACTTATGGATTATAATCGATAATAACTCAAAGCATCCGACTATTTACCCAACACTAGCAATCAACCGTTTGACAGCACATCTACCACAAAACACGGCAACATAGAGGAAAAACCCCGGCACTTAACATGGCGACCGACCACGCATAGAAATGATTTTGACGTCACACAAAAGTGTTGCCAAATTTAGTACTTGACAAACATTTGACGTCTCTCTTTTCATATGCAGCTCTTGATTAGTTAAAAAGAAACAAAACGCTTTTTGACATGTGTGTGTCGATATGACAGATATTTGTATAACTATTATTTCTATAGTAGAATATGCCGTCTCCATAGTTCTCCCAACTCAGTGCCCTGGGGCGGGCGGCGGGGTCTGTCAGACTCTTACTGACTAAAAACCACCCCGGTGTTCCATCTCACACCTACGCCGGGGGTCGCGGGAACGTACGATCCTTCCGCAACCCCCGGCTAATCCTTATTACTCTTGTTTATCAATTTTATTCAATTTCGAGCGGCCATTGTTGTTTACATCTTTGGCAAATTTGGCGCGGTCGGACTTTAGATTGATGTGAGATTAATCGCGAAGTGCTCGATTGATGCAAAATATCCATACTTTTTAAATTTGTCTCACTCAGTGTCTAAAGGCTTTTGACTCATCATCTGCCTAGCCTTTTCCCAACTATTTTGGGGTCGGCTTCCAGTCTAACCGGATGCAGCTGAGTACCAGTATTTTAAATGGAGCGACTGCCTATCTGATCTCCACAACCCAGTTACTGGGTAATACGATACCCTTTGGTAAGACTGGTTGTCAGACTTTCGGGCTTCTGACGACCCGTAACGACTGTCAAAGATCCACGAATGACAGCCGGGACCAACGGCTTAGCGTGCTTTCCGACTCACGGAGGGGGCTTGATATGTGAAGATGGTCACCCATCCATGGACCAACCGCGGCAAGCATAGCTTAACCTGATCGATCCACCTGTGCGGCTGTTATTACTTAGCCACAAGCCACCTAAAGGCTCCCCTTCCCTTTGACTATTAATAAAAATAAAAAGGTATTTATGAGGTGAAGTGTCAATCAACTCAGCCTATCGTAATCCACTGCTGGATCTCCCAAGCTGCGCCTCAGCACCCTGTTCTCCGTCTTCTGCATCCAGTTTGTCCCAGCCGACTTTTTAAGTTCGCCGGTCCAACTAGCTGGGGGGCACCCCACATTACGCGAAGTGTGTGTTCACTAGATGAAGTGTAAATGCGGCATAATACTAAACATTAGTTTTTATTTTATAACAGAACAAAATCATAGATGGCGTAAGTGATCTACTAACTTACAAAATTCAGACATCAAACATTTTGTACCTAAATATCACTTTTTAGATCCGACTTGGTGCTTATATTATTTTATTAACAAATAATTAAAGTAAGAAAGAACTGATTTTCCCATTTTTGACTAAAAAAATGACATAGCTTAAGGTTTTTTTAGCGAAAATATATTATGGTACCTATGTCCGTATGTAATATGGACAATATTTTTTTTTTAAGTTTCAGCAACGAATAGTTCGTAGCGCTCACACTTGTGTCTACCTACTAATAATGTTGTAAGTTCTCTGCAGAGGGTTTTGAACAGTTCAACTTTTTATTTCAAGCCGAGCTGGCTGTTCAGTGTTCAACAAAGTAAAAAATAACAGAACTCTGGTTGCACTGTAGTTATTTAGATGGATAGTTTGCGGTTTCCTGTGGTAACCGCGACTGGATCGACCTCGATTTCATGAGCTTATGTTACGCTCATTTACTACAAAAATAAAACACGTTGCGTTGGCCGTAGCAAGTAGCAAGAGATATTTAGACGGGTACAAATGATAATGTCTTTGTAGGTAACATATAAGTAGATACCTACCATAGTTTTCCTAGCATAGTACGCTGGGTTGGCCAAAATTAAATACCTACCTAAATTCAATGCTCATAGTGCATTGAATTTGAAAGATCAACATTATACCTACATGCACATTACCTATATATTATTTTACTGTATAGTAGGCAAGTAGTTAACAATCTGCCCATGCATTGCACGGATGCAGTATACTGGTGTGGCGACATGTTGACAAAACTTCGAAATTTCTGTGGTATATCTAAGTTAAATATTGGGCTTGTGGCTAAGTAATAACATGGCAGCCGCACAGGTCGATCGATTAGGTTAAGCTACGCTTGTCGCTGTTGGCCCGTGGACGGGTGACCATCTTTATATACCAAGACCCCTTCGTGCCTCGGAAAGCGCGTTAAGCCGGTGGTCCCGGTCATTCGTGGATATTTGACAGTCGTTACGGGTCGTCAAAGCCCGAAAGTATGACACGTATCGTATTACCCAGTAACCAGGTTGTGGAGATCAGATAGGCAGTCTGTCCACGTAAAATATTGGTATTCAGCTGCATTCGGTTAGACTGGAAGCCGACAATGATGATGAAAATCCATTGTGAAGAACTAAAGACACACATGAAAAGCGACTTTGTTTTATCCTACTTATTATGTATATTAAGTACCTACCTTCTTCTACCTTCCTTGCTACTTTCCTTCTTGTTCGTGAGCATAATATTGAAAAAAAAAAACCGGGACAGATGTGAATTTAAGATAGATACCTAGGTAATAGAATGAAACTCTTAGTTATTAAACGACATACTCAAAAGCAGTATAGGTAGGTTAGTAGACCCAAATTAGTTTGTGTCTATTTGGAGGATATGTAAAAGTAGGTACTAGTGTTAATCCACTGTCGTTGCTGACCGTACCTAAAGACAGGCTCAAAACAATCCGTTTTCCTGGCTGTACCTACTTACCGATGGTAGCTTTAGGTACTACCCCTAGCGACTCGTAGTTCCAAAGTAAAATAAGTCCCCGTTCCAGTCGAGCGCACCGCATGTCTTGTGTGTGATAACCGGGAGACTTGATGTCAGCCGACCACAACACGTGTGGTCTCCGATCTATCAAATAGTTACCTTTCGATACTAACCGACAGGCGTCGGGTTACACTCTGACCGTATCATCGTGAAACGCTTCTGTGATTGTTATAATTATCTACACAGTGTATCAAAACAGTAAAGCTTTATTAAGTACTAAGTAATTATGGTAAAAAAACAATATTGGTTGAAGGCGCACGGCTGTTCAATAGTTTACGGAGGATATAAAAAAATATGACAATATAAACACATTCAAACACAGATTAAGGCAATATATCACAATATTTGAAATAAACTAAAGCAGAATATGCTAATAATTATAATGTCTCCAACACTCTAGAGGTAACTAATGTTAATAGTACTAGTTATAATCACTTAAGTACCTATCTCATTTTTTGTATAAGCGAACTGTTATTTTTAAGTTCTTATGAGAAATAAAGTTCTTTAAACCCAAGTACCTACTTGTCCTCTTTAAGAGTTTTCTTGTAGAACAGGAGTTGAGTTGAGTGAGTGAGTTATCCATATAATCCACAGGTAGAAGCTAAGTACCTACAGTTTCGAAATATTGGTTAGGCGTCTGTCATAACTATGAGTCCCTAGTGAGATTGGAAAGAAGACGAAATGTTGGTTACTTTAGGCCTCTTTAAGCTTCCTTCGACCCAGCATAATTCCTACAGATTCTAAAAGGCCTTCTGACAGAAGGTTATAAAAAATTGGAAACTACTTATGTGAAAATGTTAACAAGCGATGAACCTCGTTGATATTAGAATGTCTTAAAAGCCGTTGCAGTTCTAATGAGATTTTTGATTTACAACCGCTTTCGCCTACAGAAAATAATGTCCGCATATTTGAAAGAAACCGCGAAATTACACGTGAACGCAGCCATCACATCGACGACCGCGGCCCGACGACTTATGCAGTGCCGGCTAAACCGCAAACTCTTCGTCCCGACACCCGCATACATCGCCGTCATTCCTAAGAATCTGAATTATCTTTAAAAACTTCGCTGTTGCGGTATTTTATTACTGTAGACCACAGAAAGTTATTAAACGTAGGAACGAATAATAACAATATTTAAAAATATCGCACACGCTCAACTGATACTGGCAAAGCTGAAAGCTTTGTTTTGACTCGACAATGACAATGGTCCTTCGGGCACCCGTGAGTCGTGATGTGTCACCCTACACTGCATTGCATATTTAAATGACAAGCAATACGACACTGGTGCGCAGTTCGACGTGAAAGGCATAATATTTTCGACAATTCAATGAATGCCTCTTCAGATCGCAACTCGACGCATCTCATTACTGCAGATGAAAATGAGGGGTCACAATGATCAAATGAAATATTTGAAAACTTTATTAAAAAAGGTTTCGTTATCGTTCTTTAGAGGATCGGTACTAAACGTTTATTTTTATGTTATTAACCTTTACTGTCCCACTGCTGGGCAAAGGCCTCCCCCAGAGGGGGAGAGGACTTTTAATCTAGGTGTCGTCGTGTTATTTTATGATAATTAGAAACTAAATTCAATTCATTTCAGATAAATTACAATCGTTAGTTATTATAATCATCCATACCATGTTTTTTTAAAACACCTAATACGAGTATAATAAGAATAGGTACAAGAAATAGACACACAACAATAGAAACATTGGATCAGGACCGCACTAACTCGTGCAAGTAGTTTTGTCCAATGCTCCATGAGGAGCAATTCACATCCATTCTCCCTGCAATAGCTGCAGAAAGCTGTTGGGGCTGCCCCGTATGCGCACATCAGAGACGCAATTCTTTTGCGATGTATCGCTGGAAAGCCACTTGAGCGTCTGCAAACATACCTGATGTGCTACAAAAGCGTGGCCACCCCATCAACATCCTGAACGAGTTATTGTATTATACACGCAGGGCTTTGTAAGTCTTCTGCGTATGCTTCACCCATAAGCTGCACGTATAAAAAGACTGACAGTATGACTTGAATAAAGTAATTTTTACCTGTGTAGTGTAGGGTGCAAACCTACGGGCCAGCATATTAGCTCTGACTGACACTGCCCTGCGTTCCCTTTCAACATCCACATCATCTGTGAGGGCCTCGGTGACCCAGTGGCCTAGGTACTTAAACTGCGCCACTGCCGTCCAATGAGACCTGGGGTACGTGGTCATAGCTCTTCGTACCAGACTTGAACACCATCACTTCACTCCTAGTCGCGTTATACCTGAGCCCATGGGCCCCCGCATGGCACACAGATACCTTTATTAAACGCCTGAGGGCACTGATCGTTGGGCTCAGCAGCACCATATCGTCGCCGTAGCTTATATTGT
Source organism: Hydraecia micacea (assembly GCA_914767645.1). Lineage (NCBI taxonomy): Eukaryota > Metazoa > Arthropoda > Insecta > Lepidoptera > Noctuidae > Hydraecia > Hydraecia micacea. The sequence goes on from OU611778.1 coordinate 10,181,145, forward strand.
TAACAAAATCTTCATCAATCGAGCAACCTACCTGAGTGCTGCTGAGATCACGGACCAGCCGATCCACGTACAGGTTAAAGAGCTTGGTCGAAGTCAGACCACATCTTATGCCACACTCCAACCTATACGCATCCGACAGTGTTCCCGCCCACCTAACATTGTTACCCTGATTGCCATACCAATATTTAAGGACTGATGTGAATTCATCAGGAAGTTCAGTATCACTCGATAACTTCTGCCACAGCTTGTCATACACAACCAGGTCGAACGCCTTTAAAATATCTAAAAAACAGGCGTAAACCAGTGTAGTATTCCTGCTGGTGTAATACCGGATAGTGCTATGTGCTTGAGACTCAATATAGCTGTTTCAGTAGACAGCCCAGTTCGAAATCCGAACTGAGCGTCATGTAATTTAAGATGTTTATCTAAATATTTCTCAATCATACTATCCAGTACCTTAGCAATCACAGTTGCGAGCGATATAGCCTGTAATTGCTCAAACTAGACGCGTCCCCCCTTGTTCTTATGAACGAATCGCAAAGACTGGAAACTGTCTAATCGGTTAAACTGACCAATCAGTGAAACTGACTAATCAACGGAACCGACTGAAGACTGAGGGAAACTGCCCAGTGATACGCGGCGGACTCCTAATAATAGTAGGTATTATATTAGTATTATATTTTCCAAAATAATTAATAGTATTATGAATAATATTTTAGTTGTCCCTGTCCCTATTTATTATAATAAATAGCGAAAATATAAATATATATTTTGGAAAATATAATACTAATAATATATGATACCTACTATTATTAGGATTCCGCCGCGTATCACTGGTCAGTTTCCCTCAGTCTTCAGTCGGTTCCGTTGATTAGTCAGTTTCACTGATTGGTCAGTTTAACCGATTAGACAGTTTCCAGTCTTTGCCAGTTTTCGTCATTCGTCAGTTTTATTCAATACGTCAGCCAAAGTACAGTCGGGAGAAAATTGCATACACGTCTGCAGGTAGGTAAACAAACATGTTAGCAGCTTTCTTCAAGGTTTCCAAAAAAACTTTTTTGTCGTTTTTTGCCTTGTAAATTTCCTACATGGCTTCTTAGTTTAATATCAATTTGGTTTTTAATCGCAGTAGCAGAATCAAATAAAGTGAAGGTAACATGTAATAGTGCGTTGAAACTACATTATAACTCTTCTTCCATATAAAATCAGTCATATAGCAGCATAGGATCACATTATGATTCGTCACAAATTAATTTTCACCTAATAATTCAGGACTCGTAGCAAAACAGCTACTGGCTACGGCGTAGACGGACGGGGTGATTAGTAAAATAATAATCGTCGCGGATCAACTATTTTCTATTCTTTTATTCCGTTGTTTTATCAGTACTGTATGACTATAATGATCTTGACTTGACATTCAGCGCTTTGAAAATAGCTTCGCACATAACGGGATATGTTTAAGTACCTATTGATAGTTAGGATTTCCTGGTTATACTGGAAAGCTGAGACAGACGATATTCGAAACAATGAATTGTATTATTTTATGCTAAACTATTTATGTTTTCAGCTATGGTGAAACAACAAGTATTTGTTTTCCATTGAAATTCTAAGCTCACCAACACTACGAATGAATTCATCAATTCTAGTTTTGCCCAATTATTGTTTAACAAAAGCTTGAGATATTCATTTTGTTGAGAGCGATTAGGCCGAGACGCGTGTCAGAGCATAATCGGTAGATCTCATAAATAAACTAAGCGCTTTGTATAGAAAAACAAAAGGGGGTTAAGTTATTAGTCTCGTAGTAGCTGTCTCGAAGGGCGCGTGGCGGCGCGGCCGGCGCGGGTGGCGCGGGCGACTGGTCGAGCCGCCCGGCGCGGCGCGAGCGCCTGTCAACTAATATATTGCTTTCGGAGACAGATGATGAAAACGGAGAATGTTGTTGTAGCTATTTACTATGTTACTTGTCTGAGACGACATTCCTAAACATCTGCTCAGTTCCCTGTTTCATTCATTTTATAAAATGCGTTCTCTGCAGATTGCACACAGACTGATCGTATTTTCAAATGTTCGATTCCTTTTTCAAATCAGCAGAAGAGATTTTAATGCAACTTGTACCGGAAGGAGCCTTTCGTTTTATAATCTACCACATTGTTATCAGTGTCTAGGTATCTATCATTATAATTAGTAGGTATGTCTTTGGCGATTTTCTCTGAAATTGTTTATGTAGGCTACTACCCTATTTGTATATGGTTACCTACCCAATGATAAACTTGGTGAGTTAAAAGATTATTTTTCCGTTAACTTTTACTAACCGCTTTTGTTGTTCACTTCGAAGCCTGCGTTGCAATTCAACTAGAAATAACAATCCTTAATTAAAAAAGAGAAGAATAGTATCTCGTTGTAGTCACGTATTCGAGCTATCTACATACCTATATTAAGATAAAAAGGATTCATCACAACTCTTCATTAGTTCAAACAAAAAGAAAACTATCATGTTTAGACAATTTAGAGCCGAATGATATATGTTTAACGGCGACACGAGCCAACTGCTCAGTTGTCTGTGGAATTTACGAGCGCGCTTCAACACGGCAAATACATTTGTTAATAGACACATTAGCCGTTTAATGCTCCTACGCCGGTTCTTAATTGCAGACACATTGGCTTGTGTCGCCTGCATGTCATTCATGCTCACAATAATATGCCCATTGTAGATTAAATAGGTACAAATTAAGTGCCTACACATTTCTAATCGATTTAACAGTTACAAACAAAAGGTTTTTATAAATTGATTTGCAGTCAAGACATTTGCGCAGCCTTACATGTGATTCTTTCCTGTAAATAATGATTTACGTCTGATGCCTTCACTCAAGCTTTTCCGTAGTGCTTAGGTAATGGTCAAAGTAGAGTATGTGGGTACATTTATTTTAAGTTCAATCTTAAGTAGTCCTTTGGTTCTTCCTTGAGTTAATTAGAGAAAAGATGTAAGTAGGTGATTGTCTAAACGTCTATCAAAAAGAGGTTTAAGGGTCTACTAACTAATTAAACAATAGAATCATCAATGTTTTTGAACATTCAAAAGTGGATGGAAAACAAAACATGTTGTGTGCGCAATTAGCGTAATGGTAACGTATTGTTTTAGTCGATTGTGGAGCGAGTCGCTAACGAGACTCAAGTGGCGCGTGCGCTGGTGCAGTTACTTTACTCTTTGGCTGGTGCGCACATACACGACGCGACGAGACTGCTCTCGCGGCGCTACCCTTTGTTCCAGGCATTATGTCCTCCCGCATTCTTGAAACTCACAAATTAATCGTCAATGCTCAGAACAAAAAATCATTTATATTATTTCCAGCCAGGTCGTGGGCTGGATCAAACAAAACAAAATGAGGTAGGTATTTTTGAATAATCTAATCTGATAGATACCGCATTCTACCCAACGCAACGTGATCATAGTACCTATGCGACTGAAAGATGAGATGGAAGCGAGTTCTGCTTTGGTAGGTAAGTGCCTACCAACCTGTCTGCCTTTATTGGATGACAATTTGCCAGAAAAGGAAACTCGTCTAAATGAGAAAGGGTAGGTACCTTTCCTCAGCAGTGACGGACTGACACTGACTAAGGAGGCACGTGGAAGAAGATTAGAAGAACCTTAGGATTACGATGGTCCTTCAAAATTGCCATATCTAGGTTTTATTTTTTCAGAAGGCAACTTACTTCGCCTTAAATAAATTGTAAGCCCTACTAAAAGGATTTCTTTAAAATGAAGCCGTTTCTTAGCTACTATTATAAACGTATCTAAATCTAAATGGACAATGCTAACAATATCCAACAAAGGAGTGACGTCGCTGTGTCTACCAAATTCAACAAGTGAAGCAGTTCGGTAGAATGCACTCGATTGAGACTAGGATAACGACTATACAATGAATACTTTTCATTGATTCTTAAGTTCTGGAGAGTAGAGCTTTACATGGATAAGAATAGTGGAGGACATTGATGGGCAGTGAACGGAGACCACCAGCGTCGGCGGCGCTTCGCAAGCCGCGCGATGGAGCGTGCAGTGCACACTGTAATGTAGTAGTAGCCTTGGTAAACTATTGTCAGTATTGTCATTTATTTAATATATTTACTTAAATAAACCTCCTATCCGAAACTGCTCTCCGAAATAATGTGATTTTAAATAAAATCCAAGTCCATCCTAAACTCAAGTCATCATTCCCGATGATAGAGTTTAGGCCTAAATCTCGTTCCAATATAATAACAATTAATATAAGTACAATATTATATAGGGTGACTGGTAATTAGTGACCGATACTTAAACACGTGATTGTACTCATGATAACAAACAACTTTTACTATGGGACTTCCCTGAAATCGCGAAAAAAAAAATCAGCTGTTCCCTACATTGTCACCCTATATATAGGAAAATATATAGGTGAAATCAAAATTATCTAAAACACAAGTTTTAGATAATTTTGATTTCACCTATGTCTTACGTACGAACAACGTCATTTTCTGAAAAAATTGACGTTGTTCGTTGTACATTTCTTACCAATTTCTTTGTATTTCACAATAAAATAAATCTGCGCATAAGTAGCAGAATGATCGCATTGTCAAGTAGCCATTCATCGTACTGCCATTGAATACCAATCAATACTTGTCTGAAGATCTCTTACTCACGCATACTTTAACAAACAACAAACAATATTGCAACTTGCTCATCGCACCTCTCTCGCAAGGCTGATATTAATTTATTTGAGTATCGTCCTTATGCCAACAACCATAAGGATCTGTTTTGGTTCAATCTTTTAAAAATCGGATGCGGCATATCATGACACAAGGTAATGTTACCTTTTCTTCAATAATCCATTGTACAACTTTAAGTCCTTATAAAAACTTTTATTGAAATGTTTGGCTCTACTTTAGTAATTCGATAAAAGAAAATCCGTTTCTGCTGAATACATTTACAGTATACAATAGTTTCTTTTCAAACATAATTGAGAATCGAAACATATCCACAATTTTTTTCCCCTTGATCTGTTCATCAGCAGTAGGTATATTATAGTGAGGATGTCTGGGTCTACGCATTGTACCAATGGCAATGATATCAGCATTCAGAAACGTTATTGTTTTAAAATTACAAATTTGATTGAATTTCGTATCGACAGAGACAATTACGTTCGTCTGCATAAAGGTAGTGATTACGGCAATCGTAATCGGCTGCCAGTTTACGCTCCATCTTAGCGAGCAATATAAAACGTGATGGAGCAAGTGGCACGTCCACGCTCCGCCCCCGCACGTCCGCGCTGCCGCAGACGAAGCTTCTGTTATTTGCCAGCAGCAGTACCCTCGCATTATCCACATTTGTAATATCAACGGAAATTCGTTCAAGCTACACAGAGCACATACTTTTGTTTTTTGAATAATAATTTATTTTTTTTTACTGGCCAAAACAACCCGAGTTACTTTTACTGACACCTTGAACCAAAGGTTCTAATATTGAATCTCTAATATAAATTACTAGCTTCTGCCCGCGACTTCGTCCGCGTGAAATTTCTTGCTCCTTCGACCCACCCCGTCGCAACGCATCGCCTGCCAGCGCTATAACTCTATTTTCTCTTAGCGTCCTTTCTGACTTTTTTCTTTTTGCTCGGCTCCTAAGGTTCCCAGCGAGATTTTAATAGCTTGTAGCCTTCCTCAAGAGTTTAGCTATCAACGGCAAAAATATTTTTTGAAATGTCGGATTTTTCTTAGTTCCAGAAATTAGCGCGTTCAAACAAACTCTCCAGCTTTGTTATTGTTATATGTAGATAGATAATACGAGATCGTCGCAAATGAGATGGTAAACGAAGGAGAGGCAATAGGATTTCAGCTTATTATCATCCCTAGTTCTGTTGTAAAGTTGTTTTGAACAGACGGTTTTGCTTCATCGGGAAAGTCAAAGAACGGAAATAAGCATTTATCGTGGAGCCTTAATTTGTAGTTATCATATGTTAACATTACAATAAACGAGGTAACAGAGTCATTAAAGATCGCTCAGATCGAGCCGGCGCCCCGCCCTCGCCGACTCCGGGCACTCAAAGGCAGGACCTCACTATATCATCGCATCGGTCACGCGCGCCTCGCTCCAATTTCATCCCTCCATAAAAAGCACAGAACAGGAAGGGTTGGATTTTAATTACGATATTTTTCTATTATTTTGTGCGCTGTCTTAGTTTCGGAGCAAGGGTCGTGAGATGTAATAAATTCTGTTTTTTATGAGGTCACGGTTAACCCCCTTGATAACGTTTATCGCACATCTGGTGGAAATGAAAACTCTATTGTTATGTAGACGTTAATGTTCTATTAATGCTGTTTTCTTTACTTATTTTTTATAAAAGTTTTAACGTTCAGTTCATACAAAATACTATTTTCTCTTTTTGCCGAGAGTATCGTACCAGTGTGTCTGTCTAGTTAAATTATTTTTCACATTTAGGCTAATATTTAATTTAAGTCACCAGCCAGATTTGACTACACATTTAAAATTTTCCTATAATTCAAGTTTGAATATTTGTAAAAACCTTTGTTTGCAGTGTTCATTTTGCACAATAATACATGTCAGGTCGAACGTATCGACGCGTTCATGTTCACATTGACATGTCACGTGAGAGCATGTCACGGCAAGCGACTCCGCCATGCATGAAATGAAGAGCCCGCTTTAACATTTTCACCCGATTGCGTTCGGGAAGCGTGAGTTCGGATAATTTTATTGATTACCTAATGCACACGTTCGACTGAATTCAATAAAAAACTGTACAAAAGGGTTTAATGGATACTAACCCCGGCATTGTTACAGCAATTTATGTTATGATCCGTGACAGGATGTATCTGATATCGTAGCTCTATACTTTGCTAAGGAAGCAACCCATTTGTGAAACAAGATAAGTCGTGATACTGCAGACGGACTAGCTTTACCATATTTTATACTTTGCAAAGTTCGGGCGAGCATTATGCAAACATTGTATGTAGATGGAAAGGATTGATGTCGGCGTCGCCTATGAATAATTATAATTCGTTAGTAGCGAGAATGGATTTGTGTACTTAAGCGATTAAAGTTATTTGAATACGGCTTTATAGCAATGCGCGTAAGAGTGGGAGCGCCATACGCAAATACAGATGTTCACACTTAGGGATCGCGTGGATTGTGCATAGGTACAGAGCGATGTAAGCCCTTTAAGCTTAAAATTGAAACTAATGGAACAAAAAATTACATTATGCAAAGAGAGGACTGATTCTGTCCGCGGCGTGAAAATATATAATATTCTATTGGGTGTATAGAATATGATTTTGCAACAGATTTCATAGCGAACCGTACGACGGTCCTCTGTGATCGATCACCCGACACGTGCTTACACATGGAACGTTTTTTCGATAAAAAAGCTATTTTGCCCAAAAAACATTCGAAATTCAACAATAGCTTATATCGCGATAGGAGTGGGCGCATAAAGATAAACAAATATTTGAGCGAGGGCGTAGCGGAGCATGAAACTGACGAACAAAAGCATTATCCAAGGATTAGGATGGGTATTAACGTTATTTGATTACTTAGACACATACCTACACGACTATGAGAACATTGGACGAGTCTTTTCTTAACATTACATATAAAAAGAGGCGATCCTGTTCACTTAAGAGGATTTAAGCGGTAAAGTAGCCTAAACAAGCAAACTTCAGACCTTATTTAACATTAATTTTAAGATGCTATTGAATAAAAGGTTCTCTTTAGATATGTTAGTTTTGTAATCGTAAAAAATGGCAAATAATGATAAATGAGTCAAAATATTCGAAATAATTGTGAGTCTTTGTACCATGTTACACTATTTATCACTGTAGGGAATCATATTTAGAGTGTGTAGGAAATTATAAAATATATTTATTATTTGTATTCTGTGTACACTGATAGAACCATCAATATGCTCATGGTGCAAGATTGCGTTTATTTATTTATCTATTTGCTCTCATAATATCACATCGAAATCAGTACATTTTCGTAGCGCGTGTGTTTCACCTACGCCTGCGCGCTGCATGCTACGCTGCGCTACGCCCAGTGTTGGGCATTAATCAATTAATTTGTCAATTGACTAAAAAAGTAATTGCAATTAAATTAATTACAATTAAATTAATCGCAATTAAACTTTTAATTGCACCTTGCAATTAAATTAATTTGATTAACGTATGTCAATTGTAACTCACAATTAAAATAATTGCAATTAACTTTTTTAGTTGTTTTATGAAACAATTAAAACTAACAATTAACTTTATGTATCAAAAAGAAATTAGTAAAAGATTTAGGAAAATTAAGCTGTAAGTCTCAGACGAATAAAAAAAATTGTGAGCCGTCACGGGACGCCTGGCAGATGTGAAACATCGACATACCATACGCACTACTGCATATAGACCGTATATATATACCATCATATAGCGTGGCGACGCGTCGCCACGGCATGCGTCGCCACGCCAGAAATCGGTTTTACGTGCGGCTATAGATGTTTCACATCAAAAGTGGTCAAAGGCTGTAAGTATAGCTTAATTTTTATAAATCTTTCTTTCTACATAACCACAGGAATAGGTGCGGGGGGCACTATTCTACTACCTGGGGCCCGATTCTGTAAAATAACTAACTTGTCAATCGTGTGTCGGTAGTGTGTCAGTAGTGTCTCAATAGAATAGTCATTGACATTTTGGTATTCTACAAGTTTCAGTGGTGTCACAGTAGTGTGTCGATTGTATGTCGATAGTGTGGCAGTACAATAGTTTTCAGTGTTGCTAACAAAAATCTACCATCTGCATAAAATTCTTTAAATTTAAAAATAATTTTGACACAACTAAAATGGAATTTGACAATCGCGACTCGTCGACACGTGGTACTTGTTTGCCCTATCCCGTGAATTTTTTTTAGAGCCGCAGGCGCGCATGGTGTGGATTTGGAGTGTTTTTGATGTGAAACATCTATAGCCGCACGTAAAACCGATTTCTGGCGTGGCGACGCATGCCGTGGCGACGCGTCGCCACGCTATATGATGGTATATATATACGGTCTATATGCAGTAGTGTGTATGGTATGTCGATGTTTCACATCTGCCAGGCGTCCCGTGACGGCTCACAATTTTTTTAAGGAATTTTTTACTTTTTGTATGGAAAATATAAAAAATTATTACCTACATGTTGAGTTTTAGGGGTTTATAGGTTTCCTAAAGGGGGTCGAAATTTTCATTATTTTTGCGATAGGACACACCATTTTCGAGATATAAGCAATTGAAAAAAAAAAGATACAGTACAGTTTTTGCACTTGAAGTCGAGGTGTTGGTGTGAATTTCTATTCATGACGACTAATTTTTATATATAACGGATGTATATTATACAGCAGTATTTTTTTAATTGTTAGTTTTAATTAAAATTCCCAAAACAATTGAAAATTAATTAATTGTTAATTGCAGTAAATCACAACTAACAATTAATTAATTGTTAATTGTTACTACTACAGTTAACAATTACATAATTGTTAATTGTATTTTTCCACAATTACAATTGATTAATTGTTAACTGTAGTAGTAACAATTAACAATTAATCAATTGTTAATCTTTAATTGCTCTTGCAATTAAAATTTGCCCAACACTGGCTACGCCTGCGTGCCTACAGAGCACGCGCGATCGATACACGTAGACTTCACGTACCTACACGTGTTTCTTTTCACTAGAACTTCCTCTCATTGATGGAATTGTCACTACAGCATATTAGGAGCCTTTACGAAAATAGCCGACTCATCCAAGGTATTTTGCGATTAGTTATTTGGCGTAGACCCCTTGTAAATGCAAACCACAGCTACGCGTATCTTTAAAAGATTAACTGTCGTTTATATTAGGTACTACTTATACTTGTCTTTTGGTTCTATGCGATTTTATTTTGTAAGAGCACATACAGACAACGTATAACCTAAACCGCCGCGCGCCGGGGTTCAGAAGCATGGAATTTTGCACAAGAGTTCCTTATACGAGTACATATAACGAAACTGAGCACTAAGGAAGGATTATTGAAAAATCAGCGCATAAAGGGGTTAAATTTGCCGATGGGAAATCCTATCAGATAGGTTGCGCACACGGCTTGTTTATAGTATTTCTCTTACATCTATGTTTAAAGCCCGAATTATTGAAACCGACTACCATAACGCGATCCTTGTTAATTGAAATGTATACTACGTTCTACATAAAATACTAAATAAGACCATTAAAAACTAAATGAGGGTGATCTAAGTGTAGATACAGCTTTGTCTCCTTAAATAGCAGCGCCTGCGACGCGTGCCGGCTTTCAATTAACATTCATTAATATTATAATAATATGGTCTCATTCAAACAAGATCGTTTGTTTAAATTCCACAGATTTGCAATCTGCTTAAAATTTGTTTTTAGCTAGTTAAGTATTGCGGATATTGAGTAGTTTTCATTATTCGGATAGCAATTTTTCACACGTTATAAATAAAACAAAATAAAAAGTGATATTGGTCTAAATCGGTAAAATATGGAGCGATAAGGCACTGACATTAATCACTGGACTAGCGTGAAATCAAATTATCGTTTACCAGTCACACACTAAATGAAAGGGTTGCAGTCACTGCACACTTTGTGTTACCAAACCCTACCCTGACCATTCTGTCTCGTTTTGTCCCGTTCATTAATGTGTTTGATGAAAAAGGACAGAGAATTTCTATTTTACACGAAGACCTCAGTAGACCGCAAATCAAGAATTGCGCAAATCTAAAATGCAAACAAATTTGGACATGAAATCGGTTGTGTGTAGGCGATAAAATAAGTTATTATTGGCGATAATAACGTTACGACACGGGGTTAGATACGCGGAAAGCAATAACGTTTTGATTTTTAGTTAAGCTTGGACTGTGGGAACGCTTTATTAGACAAACACTCTGTATACAAAGTACCTAGACGTTGTAGGAATTAAAATACCAGTTGGAATAGGAATTAGCGGCATTAAAAATTCTACAACTACTTACTACATTAATATCGTACACTAATCTGTTTCCGAAAACTAATATCAACGTGCAAATTAATCTCTATAAGATTGACATGCTAATCAATAATAGTAGAAACTACAAAAGACCATAAAAATAGTTGGAAAAGGTCTGTTCACGTCAAACTTTAATCCCGCGATTGACTTTTGTAAATGGGGCTCGACGTTTAATTAGAGCGAATGGCCGTCCGAGGCGCAGGCGGACGTGACGGCACAATGCACCAGTGATTGACACAAATTACCTCTAATCGAGAACATCCAACCAAATGGCCGTTCCAATCCATAAATTTAAAGCCATTGTCGATACTTTTGCACAATTTTACAATAAATATTTTTTGTTAGAACCTTTGAGCACGCCTGCTGTTATTAAGAACGACGGATACTTACGTAGTTTCGTGCTATTTACTAGCACGTCCGGGTCTTGTAAAGGGTTGCACAGAATTTTGTGCTCAATTTAAAATTAAATTTAATTGTATTTTAATCCCGGCGATAAACGTCAATCAAGTCTCTCCTGCGACTGTGATACATGTATCAAGAGAGCTCAACATCACGTCGCGCCCCCATCTATCGCCATTCAAAACGGATTTTGAGCAAGGGTGAAATTAAAATGTCAAAATAGTAGCGACCCGGCGCGTTGTATTTGTCTCCGGCTTTATCAGGCGCCATTGTGTATTTTCTATTCTCTAAAGCTTGCATGAAAAACGATACCGTTTAAGCTCTTTATTATATGTAAAACTAACGTTAAAGAACTCGGCACCTACCTGCCACTATATTATAGTTAGGTGCAGTATAAAGTAATAAAACACTACGTATAAAATACACAGTGATTGGTATCCTTAAGCTCTGTCGGTAATAAAATGCAGAGCGCCGTTGTATATCACAAGCAAACGATGCTGCCGGATACATCAGTGTTCACAACATCAACATAAGAGATTAATTACATTCCAGTACATTCCTGGCCTCGTGTAAGTTTAATGTGAGCGGCATGTTATAAAAATCTTAATTAACTTCGCGTCATACATATGTTTATTTATATTGAATGTTCTACTTTCCATATTTTTTTAATTGGTACAACACAATACACGTTTATTATTTTCAAAGTTTGTAACTTTAAAAATATTCTTCGTAGTTGTCGCATTGTTCACTTGAACGTATGTAGCTCTGTCTCTGCAAATAGAAAAATAAACGAAATAAGTGTTCTTAACATCCACTCCATTTTTTACATCACACTAATGTCTTTGAACTTATTGGATTTGATCATAAAAACATACGATTCTAATTGAAACCCGTGACACTGGGAAATACCAAGAGGTGCGTACTTTACAATTTTATAAAAGTAGATATGAGTAGTTATGCATGAATCTTTTTTATCCACCGCAAAAAATACCGGCTTAGCCCATAATAATGTTGAGTAATTATACAATGTGATACTTGATAATTTTATAATGAGGTAGTTATAGCCGTAAATAAAGGCTCGTCCATACTACGGCACAATACGTAATTTTATATTTCGTCTCTTGTGCAGAAACACTTGGGCCATTTTGTCAATCGGCGATCAATTTTAAATAGCTATTCCCAAATACTATGTTTCTCTTCATAACGCTAGAGGTATGACAAAAAGCCCAGTTTCCACATTCCTTAAATTTCTCTGTTGTATTGCGTTCGCATTGTATTTATTTGTATGGCTGTTGAAAGGCTGAGTGGAAGCAGGGGCAGTGAGGGCTCAGAGGGCAAATAAATAATTACACGCATTCTGCAGATATTTGCCTCGGGCAGCCGTGGGGCGAGGAAAGCAACTGACTATTGTACACCAGGGGCTCTTGCATAAAAAATCTCGTTATATTAGAGCATTTAAAGAATTCAATTTAATAATGCTAAGAGCATTATTAAATAGAATGCTTTTGAGATTTTTAGAGTTACGTAAAAAATATTTCAGATTAAAATTATTTTCCGTTTGATCCAATATAATTAAAAACCCATGACGTTAATGATTTTGCCAGTAATACCTACTTTCCGCTCGATTTTTAGTTTTTAGGGCAGATTTATGATCAGCTTATTACATATTTGTTTCATTATAAACAATTTAAAACATGCATAGTTCTGGGATATAGTGAGAGCAGAGTACCTCAAGGGACTCTAGGTCCTTCACTTATTGCAGAGTGAAGGACCTAGTAAAGTCCCTTGAAGTACACCAACCTACATTTTTATTGCATTGGTTATATACTCTTCTACAATATGCAAAGTTCAAGCAAAGAAAAAGGAACTGGCGACGCAGCAGCTGTGTTACGGTTAGTACGGTAGATTTGGCGTTTGACCCCTTAATAACTCAAAATCTATTTAACATAAACACGTGACATTTGGTTTATTTACTAACATCCCTTAGATTAACTAGAACTCCTAATTTCATAAATACAGCTCAAACTTTTATTGATATCGGCATTTTCATCACTCACTGACTGACTGACATAGATTAAAACTCTAACCCACTTCCAGATGACCTAGAAAGTTGAAATTTGGCGTCCAGCTGGGTAATTGTGTGTATACAAAGAAGAAAATCAGAAAACAGTGAATTTTTCCGATTTGATATATTTTCTAAGCAATCGATTTTTATGAAAACCTTTCGAAATTATAATAGCAACAAAAACTTTTTCTATCGCAAGACAGTCAAGTCAAATCCTAAGCTTCAATTTATCCTAAGTTATCTGTTTTGTATTAATAATTAATTCGAAAAAGTTATATTTTTAAATAACAAACATTGTTGGAGGTGAAGAAACAAGAAATTGTGTTTTAAAGGAGATTGGACAAATCTGCCCTGAAGACAAGCGTAAGGAGCTACAGAGCTCTAAATGTGAGTAATTAAGTATCATTAAAACTCTGGTATTTCGTCAATTAATTAAAGTTAATTAATCCTGTGTCTTGCAAACATCAGCGGACATTTTAATACTTTGGCCTTCTAGATGCCGTTTTAGGAACAATGTTTCTAAGAGTCGGTCGGCCGAACAGAACTTTAAGCCTGCTGCATCCCCCAATAGCGTTAAGATATATATGCCAATGGAAATAACTTTCAAGGAGAACCTTTGCTACCAACACGACTTTTGCCAATTGTTAGTCAGCACGGAGTGAATGACCTAAAAAGGTGTCAACTTGGGCACCGAAATTAAGGAATTATTGGCGCCCAATAGCCATAAGATATACACCAATGAAAGGAGCTATTCAAGGGGAACCTTTGCTACTAACACGAGTTTTGACGCCATTATGGGCGCCAAGAATATTCCTAAACTACGGGGCCCAAGTAGTCACCTATTTAAGTAGTTAACTCCGAACTGACTAGCATTTGGCAAAACTCGCGTTAGTAGCAAAGGTTCTACTTGAAAAGCTCTTTCTATTGGTATTCTCGCATATCTTATGTCTATTGGGCTTCAGGGCAGAAACCCATAGTACGGTGCCCATTCTCCTTCATTTTAGAATGTTGTAAGTTCTTATAAATAAATATCAGGATTATCTACAGAACTTGGCACCCATTTAGATCTCAATTCTATTGATAAAGAAGTCGACAACCACGCATATTCTTAATATTGAACTTGGCTCCCATTTTCACATTTCTATTTTTTGATGGGTCAATATCAGTATCAGGAAAATGTGAGTTTTTTGTAATCTGCACAACATAATCTCAGTTTTTGAAATAGGCCTAGATAACTTACCAAGGGGTATCGTGTTACCCAGTAACTAGGTTGTGGAAGTCAGATAGGCAATCATCCCATGTAAAGTACTGGTATTCACTGCATCCGGTTAGACTGGAAGCTATTACCCCAACACAATTCAGAAAAGGCTCTTCAGATGATTACTTGATGATTGATCATTTTAACAATAATTGTTGGCTATAGTTATCGTTAGTTTTTTTTTCAAATACTAAGTAATTACTTAATTTAAAATAAAGTTTTACTGTCATAGGTACTCATTATAGAAAGCAAAAGGGCTCGTGAATTCACACATCTGCAGTATGTCGGATGAGCTATGGGCACTCAGCAGGTTCTATTTAAACGACTTCACGGCGGGCTTAGAAAGAGATGGTGGGATGGTGGATGTCTAGAGTACCCGAGTACTGGCCTCTGATAGCAGTAGACAGGGACTAGTGGAAGAAGGGAAGGCAGGCATTCGCCCTGCAGTGGGACGCTATATCACGAAGCCAAACAAATCGGAGAAATTTAACAGTTTCAGTAATGATGGGTTAGTAATTTAGTAAACTATCTTTACAGTAAGTATATCAGTATAGTTCCAAACTTTTGGATCTTGTTAGCAGTTTGCAAAATAAAACTAAAATAGATGTATAGAAAATGAATTAACCTTTCGCTTGTCATAAAATATTGTTAGAAAAATGGAAGGGCTCGCCAGAATCAATGCTTTTATGCGCCATGACGTATTTTAGTGTGTCAATTAGAGTTCTGTGTACCGACGGCGCAGCGTGAAGTGACGGCGCGCGCCGGGACGCAGTAGGGCTCCGCCACCCCCTGCACTCTGCTCATTGCGTATTCAGACAAATTGATCGTGTTGTTTTGGAACAAAAATGATTTTGCAGATGTTTATTCGTGTCGTTTTTGTTTTCACGTGCATATGTTTTCTCTACAATTCCACTCAGAATGTCCAAAATGTTTTGCTCCTGCTGAGATATTTTTGTCTGTTTCCGTAAATTATGTTTTTGACAAACTGCTTATTGGGTAGTCTATTATATGGTGACAACAAATAAATAATGCTTGATATACATTAGCCAAAAATTTAATTGTATCTACTATTTGATGATGTGTACGTTTATTCACTCGACTTACCCAGCCCTCTTTACTATCTCAAATCGTTGAAGCTTTAGACGTTGTGATACGTATGACATGACATGAAAGAAAAAATTAAATTAAGGCTGGTTTAGATAATATTATTATCTAAACCTGCCTTAATTTAATTGTTTCTTTTGCCTAGTGTAACTTTTTTAAATACCTACCTGCCTACCTGCGAAAATTCTGAACACCGCGTCGTCGTGTCGACGAGTAATTATTTCTTCCTCGAATTTTATTACTAAAATAACAAAAGGTGCGCACAAAAAATGTTTTTATAGCTTACACGTATAGACGAAAAAGCAATTATGATTTGTTCATAGTCGCTACTATTAGAGTAGAAGCTACCTGCTGCGCTGCTCTATAATTACGCCGTGAGTGACATTTCCAAAGCTTTTGTAAACGATAACGCGGAAGCTGCTACGAAAACTTAAAAAACCAAGTAAGTATTGTTGCATTAATGCATTTGGGAGTAAATATTGAGGAGGCACAAAGCGGGCTCCGACAACCCTTAACTATAGTCCGCGGGGTGCCATTAGAGCGGCTCAAAGAGTTGGGTGTGCCCACGGAACTGCGAGCACCGACTTTGTAAATCTAATTAAAATATCAATATGTTCACTGGAGTCCGCGTTGACAATTTGATTTCACGCTTTGCCCTCGGCCTCGCTACCCTGCAATGCCACGATATTAAATATTAATACAATGTTACTACACGGCTTTGTTTTTTATTTGATCTGAAATAAATCAATGATTTATGAAAATTTGGTTACAAAAAGAAGGCTAGGTAAATGAATTAGGTATTACGTGCAAGTCGCTACTTTATAAAATTCAACAAAATACAAATGAATTCTGCGAATGTGCATCAATTATCCCGCAGACATGATACTTTTGACTACAATAAAGTCAACGACTCCTCCATGAAACTGACATATTTTTCGTTGAGCGGCGCGGCGTGAAAGGCTCCAAACTGTCGACGCGCAATCAATACGAACCCTTGTTTTTTCTACCGACAAGTTCAGGTAGCAATACAAACAACAATAAAAACGTGACATATCAATCGCCTTTTTTTCTGTCGATGTCGCAAATTCGCACAAATCAAACATTGAAGTGTTAAAAATTTCTGATTACAAAGGGCTTTTAAAGTCGCCTGACAGGGAGCGAGCAGCAGCTTTGTCACACGGAATCATTAGTTAGCAAATGTCAAGCCCGAATCCGCTTCTTTTATTACACAAACAGCCTTACAAGACGTTAAGTCAAACAAGTAGGTAAACAACTGCAACTTAAAGCATGATTTATAGTTTCTTTTAATATTGATCTTAACTGCTTTATTTGTATTTCACTTGTTACTGTTTCTATTGCACATTCTGTAGCTTAGTTTTTTCTACGTAAAATTAGGATTATGTGTGATCATGTATTCCTAGTTTTGTTGAACGTGAAATAGGTAACGGACGAGATTTTTTATAAAAATATGCATATTAAATTAGTTGGACAGATACCTAACAGAGAGCGATATTAATATTATAAACACCATTAAGTTCATAATAGTTTGTCTAAATACAGTAGTAAGGAACAACTGTTACAATGCACGGCTGGCGCAATATTTCATCGCGTCGTCCCGCAAAAACGAAACCCTTTTTTTGTTTTCTATTACAATTGTCACCCTTTCACTTCCATTTCAATTAAATAATGTCTGGTCATTTGTGTCGGGCGGGAGATCAGCAGGACTGGCAGTGTTGCGCAGTCGCGCAGTGTCGTGTTCCCGCCTCCCTTAACCCTCGGCGCAAAGTGCGCGTCATCCTGTGAGCACATTAATCACTCCTATTATTAAACTTGTTATTGTGTTCATTTGAAGATAACGTTTTATAAACGGTGCCGTCCGTTCACAACAAAATAAGCTTTATGTAATAACGTGTAAGCGAATGCTTTCGTAAAAACCGTTGATTAATGATATTTTATGATCTATCGATAACAACTAATCCGATTAGGATTAAGAAATACGTTTTTTTATTTATGACAAGTGAAAAGTCGTTCTAGTTGTATTTTAACGAAAACCCGGATATCTATGCGAAAACCCTATTTTAATTCCGCAATGTGTTTTTTAAGCGAGCGGTAAAACCCATGGCTGTACATGTTGAGAAGTCCGAGGCCACTGGCCGAGCGACGGATTCTGTTTACTTTACAATCTGTGCCACGAGCCACAGTCGGCATGACACAGGTGTGCCTGCGTCGCGACTCGCGCCGAAATAGACAGTCACGATGAGGTATTTCCGATCTTAGCTTGACGTAACCAAGCGCCGCCGCCGCCGAGGTCTGGCGGAGGCTCGGCGCGCCGTCTATTTCCAAGAAGCACGTAAAGTCCAGCCTGACATTAATTGACGGTTTTCCTTATTTACCTTAGATATTTAAATAATATAAGATTATGTACAAACTTGTCAGAGTTGTCGTAGATTATTTTAATCCATCTACTTCCCATACTACAGTTTAGTTAAAACTACTGATGAGGTAGGTTTTAGTAATATATTATTTTATAAATTAGCTTAGTAAAAGTAGAGAAAATTCGAAGAGAAGGGTTTAGCATTTTAGATACCACTTCATATAGGCAGGCATTGATTGGGTGATGTGATGCCCGATCTCCTCAAGTTCCAAGTTCCCCAAAGCTTTTTTGTACGACTCTATCTTGACCGAAATTATTGTGAAAGGTACAGTCTCCGAATCAATGCAAGTACCTACGTGTTGTGTAATGTTATGTGTAGGTAATTACGTACTTGAGAGAACCAATGGTGTAAAAAGCATAATCTTTTCATTGCATTTTACGCTTATTTATTTTATTATTTATGTACATACAGTAAAATACGTAGAGATATAACATAATTAAGATTTGATTTATTATATAGTGGTAGTATTAATTAATTAAATATTATTAACATTATGCAGTACTGATAAGTGATAGATAACAAACAACGGAGTAATTCATCAACTCGTCCTACATGCCTACGGCCCATTTGGGACGACTAGACGAAAATCAAAATAAATTTTATTTTCATTCTGCAAGTCGTCTCACGTTACTATCAAAATGAGAAAGGTACAATCAGTTCAGTATGATGAATTACTCGTACTTAATACCAAATAGGCGCTCATCAATAGAGGTGTGAATGAGTGCGAATGAGAGAGAGGTTATTAAAACTTGTTTTTGCTGAACATACAAGCTATATTATTTTCTTTTTTAATTTTACAATAAAAATGTGATTAATAGTCTACATTATGTGTTTAGGCACTTACAATTTTCCTGAGCTAAAGAATTGCTTGCCGGGTGCTCCAACACAGCCTAAATTCCTCCCTTTCACAAAATTGTATCCTTAGAACAACCTATATACATTCCTAACACGCCCTGGATATATCTCGAAAACACATAGCATAAATAAGGTACCTACTGATGTTATTTTATTCATACACTTTTGGACATCACCCCATTGATTATGCATTGGTCATGCGTAGCATAGGACCTGCGTAGGTGCTGCTCAGAAGCTGCGTAGTCATAAGTGTAGGAGAAATAAAAAACACCAAGGGAGATTCTAGAATATAAAATGCATGCTAGAATATGCGTTGTGTGTGCGATAAAGTAGAAACTTATGGAAAATAGTGGGCAAAACTCGAAGAATGTTAATGCTTTGATTTGCTTTTGGTAGGTATATAAACCTAGCTTAACTGTCAGACCTCAGACTATATACTATTGCGGACACTCCCGCCTGACCACCGCTAAGTTCATTTTTGCTTGCACTCAAAAAATAGAAGCGCTATCTAGTAAGCGCGCCAAGGTCAAACAGTTCGTCTGTAAAATTCACAAAAGGAGTACATGTGATGCGTCACTAAGCTGCGCAATGCAGGTTGCAACTAATTACATTTTTGCTTTCCTAATAGGCGAAAACTTTAAGGGGGCGTGGCTTGGCACCACCGCGCCGCAGGATTTCGGCGAAAAATTTTTTAAGTGATCAGGCGGAAAAGGCCGCGATGGTATGTATGTATCTATCATCCATCATTCTCTTGCTCTTACCCCATGAGTGACTATGTACCTATGTATATACCTACTTAGAAGATAATATTTGAACTGGCGTCCGTTTATAATATACTTACGTAGTGCATTGCACACATGAACTTGAAAATTTTCATTTCATGTTAGTTTTAATTAATTTTTACAGTGTTCCTTGCTTATGGTGCTGTGCCAAATTAACGTTTTTCTTTCTTTATTTAATTTTTAAACTAAATTTGTTAAACTGCTATTTATATTAAACAATAATTAATACAATTGCAAGAACCGACATTTACAATCACACACCTTATGATGAGTCACACAGTAAGTAAGTTTTTCAAGTAGACTCAACCGGAACAGAACCAGTATTTCGCTAAAGTCTTGTTTATGTCCAATTATGTAAATAGCGCAATCTCACTGGGATTTTATAGTATCATGCAATACGAAAGTTTTTTTGAACACGGAATAGGGGAAATCCAATATGTATAGATATGAGTTAATTAATATGTTCTACAAATGCATCAAGGTGTTGGTTTTTAAAATAACAGACTGTGGATACCTAGTCCTACTTAACTAGACATCAGACAAACATAATTAATTTGCTTTTCTAAAAGCATTGTCTTGTAATTTAACAAACTATCAAAATATGAAAAGTTAAAATATAAAAGTTTTCCTGGGTGATCGAGAATTGAACATCATTAGGTACCGATGCCAGAACAGCACACATTCCGACTGAGTTACAGCAATTTTGGAAATAAAAGAATGATTATTTTGTATTTGAGCTTAGCTCCTAAATTCTTAAACTCTATAATGTTTATCGAAGGCTTTCCAGAATTCATTCGTATCTAAAGTTTAAAACGTTGAATATAGTAGACCAGCCACTAAAGAAAGATCAAGCAGGTAGGTACTTTACATTCATTTTTCTTCCCTTCCGTTACTTAGTACTATTTCCAATTTTTGGTAGACGTCGAGCACAGTTTTGATGGTGATACGTCCATCAGGTGAACCAACGGCCGGTTTCGTCAGAATGGGGCCATTCCATTTTTATTTGGCGTCCAGAACAATTGCCACTATTGCTAGTAGGTACTTGGAAAAAACTACTGCCTGATTGATGCGCAGCATGATTTCTTGGTTATCGTGGACTCCAACTTTAAAAGCGATCCTGCTAACTGACAGTATATTGTGTCCGGCAGCTATAAGTAGAATAATAACTAGAGAATAGAATACAGAGACATTCCTATCTTCACGAACAGTTATGTAGATAAATATTGCCGGTATTCCCCCAACGCAGGTATTTCCGGAGCTCGAGCGATAGAATACACTAACACTTGAGAGGCAGATCTTACGTAATCAAATCACACGATTTAGATTGTAGCTATTTCATAATTTATAAGATAGAAGGTAAATTAAAGATTACGGACACTGGACTTTCCTATACAAACTCCATCTACAATAATCAACTTTATAGTTGAAGTGGTACACAATGAAGATGTAAACTACCCATATTAAGTCCCCTTAGTGCAACTGTCATTGACTTATAATTACTAGGAAATCATTGGCAACTGTGCAAGAGACTATCACTTGAGACAGTAGGATTTTACGAAATCCAATGGTAAAATAGGCCTTTGCCCTACAGTGGGTCAATAATAGGCTGGTATCATTGTTATTATTATAGGTAATCCGGTTATGTGACACATTCAACTTTGACCTACAATTGTAATTATCTAATTGAATTGCAGAAATATATTTTTTATGTTTGATTGTTCTATAGACAGTGCATTTTAGGCGTCATGGCTTTTCGTGCGAGATCATTGACATACAATGCCGCAAGTCAATGGCACAATGAATAATTTACCTACTTATCGACAAGGACACGACATGCGCCATGCAGGGAATTCCAAAACCTGAATATGGTAGGCCTGTGCCGCGTGGTCGACGACATCGACACCACGGCGAACAAATGTTGTGGAGAACGTAGATAATTCACTTTCACAATAATATTTAATCGACAAATACCAAACATCTTTTTCCTTATAGCAGATCCCACAGCACTGCTTGCGAGAAAGTTTTTTTTTATCATAACAGTATGCGGCTCTTTAGACCATATAAATATGTGTAAGTAGGTATATACATATAGGTAGGTATAGGTACCTATTGGCGGGCTATCAAGGTATTAGTCTCTCAAATAGTTCGTGTTAATCACCCGACACATTACAATTGAATTTGACGCTCTAAATTGGAAGAAGTGAAAAGCGTAAATGTTAAGCGTTTACTCATTGACTTACATATTACTAGCGTACGTTTACTAGATAACAATAACGGAATCAAATATCAGAAAAGCGTAATTATCATAATTATATGCTTTTCTTTCTCTATTACCTTTGCTCGCTGTATACCAATAACGCAGTGTGCCTAAGTCGCGTTATGCCTAGACCAAACGAGATGTGGGCGTTTTGTGAATTAGGTCAATTCCGTTTTAGTTCAATAGCGAGATAGGCTTAGTGAGACTAAGGTTCATTGAGTTTTACTGATCACGTTTACAGCATTTGTATATACTTTTCTAGATTCTGAGTTACAGTTCTGCTAACTTAATTATTGATGTATTAAATTAGAATTTATAGGGAAAAAAATGGAAGGAACTCCCCGAGCTCGTCCCGCGTCACATCGGACAATCGATGACGGCGAGTGAGACGCAAACGGAACTCAGCAAACCGGTTTGGATTTACTCGTACTACACATTAGCATTCAATGTGAACGGTCTATGACTCAGATACACACGGCACACCACACGAACTCATAGCGAAGTTGTATCACTTGAACATTTTACAAATAAGAACTTATCAATACCTAACTCCTAAAGTAGGTAGTTTGTTTGGCAACAAGTTAAGGTGCAGATTTAAAAACTCATTTTATTCAGAAAAAGGGTTTCCTTAGCATACACAGTAGGTACATAAACTAAAAGAGAAAGTTACTTTCGTTCATAAATCTTGTGATTGTGAAGCCAACATTGTAATGTCGGCACTGTTGGCAGGTATCCAGAAAGAAAACAATTGCTACAAGGTTCCGCTACACGCCGCACCCTCATTATAAAATAATAATAGTTGAAAGTTACACGCCCATAAAACAATAGTCCGTATCAACGAGCCGGTCGGACCCGTCCGTGACTATGTCTGCAGTTTACACGTTTACAGTTCTAAATTTAACAAAGGCTAATTTTGTTGCATTTTATTACTTTGAAATAGGATCAGCACCCATTAGGGCACTTTTTGCCACGCCTTTTATTAGGGTGTCGTCCGAAGGCCGCGCGGTGAAAGACAAAGCGGTGACCGGAATTGCTCGCATAAACAACGTCTGACGGCTTCTTTGCCGGTTTACGACCGTCCACGGCCGCTGGTTTGCAGCAGGCGGCCGCTCTAATGAAACGGCCATAATCTTTGAATTTGCACACGCATGCCTCGTAAAATTAATGCTTGAAATACTAAATTAGATGGATGTATGGACAAGTTCCAATTAGATCATTTTATTAGGGTACTTTCGTCACCCCGGCCGGATGATGAGTTTCATGGACAACAAGGCTTTCAGTAGCATATTTGGGTGGTCTTTGGATTATTACAGTTTCAGAACACCTACCTCAGACCCATCTTAAATACTTTTTGACTATGACGTTGTCAAAAATTCAAACAATCGATCGTACGGTTTCTTAAATTCCTTACAATTTAAGTATTAAGTACTTACTTATTTAAGTCGAAATTATTAGGTACTTAGTTTAGTAGGTACCTACCTAAAAGCCTCTTATCGATTGGTTGAAGAATGTAGATCGTCGTTTACTGTGAGCACATGCAACACTGAACTAGCTGGTATCATTGAGAGAAGAAAAAAAACTAGGTTTGAAATATACGAATCGTACGAGTTGAAAGTAGGCATCGTATTATATCTACATACGATACCTTCTCTCAACTCTCACTAATGAATGATAGATTCGATGATTAGGTGTTTTTTTTTGTAATGCTCCGAGTTTTGGTTCGTTCTTGGGTATTTTTCATTCTCAGTAAGAAGGTCTCTTTGTAGAATATCGTACACAACTGTCGGCGTCAAGCTGACAGAAGAACAACAGCATACAGCAAAATGTTTCAAAACGAAATTAGTAAAGAATTTAAGGAACAAAAAACGTTATTTGGAAGGGTGGCAATAAAATAAAAGATCGTAACAAATGACTCAACTGCCCGAACGCGCCTCACATTAAAATACATGTTAATGGGAACACGTTGTTGTAACCCTTTTCTTTATTGTGTACTTTTTGTTTTATTCAGGGGTCAATGCGTACTTTTTGCTCTACATCTATGAAAAGGTTTATGAATCAATTAATTAAATGTCTCCACGGTCATTGTCACTGTGTAAATATGTAAATGAGTGACTAAGTAACAAAGCTGTGATTTATTGGTCATGGTCATAAAAAGCTTGTACTGGTAGCAGCCGAGGTGAGAAATACGGAACATTTGTTCAGTGCACTATAAGTTAAACAATATGAACGACATGTTAACAATGACAAAACAGGATTATACCGGACTGGGCGCGACAAGAAATAATCTGTAACGGTATATTGATAAAAATATTAGTCCATGCAAAATGGGAATAAGTACTTAATTAATACGTAGTACCTAAGCGTAACCTGAAAACCCCCCGAACTCTAGTTTTTTGGTTCTACAACGGTTGATAAGATGCTACATAATGCTAGTTTTATTACTTCCCTAATAAGCATATAATTCGTATGCCACATTATCTGAAATGGAATAAAAACAACACATATTTCTACTACAGGCTAATTTACGAGTAGGAACTTATCTAACAGGATGTGGTTTACGTCGCGATATCACATTTAGCTACACTATAAAAGTGTAAATATTATCTACTAGTATTAGTTACTGTAACTTGTTATTAGATAACAAACAAACTTCGTGAACTTTTACAGTTTAGCATGATCGAGTCCTTTCATAATAACCATGATTCTTACGATTTATACATTGGCGTCATGGCTAATTACACCGACGCAAAGGCAGCTATGAAATTGGAAAGCTAAGCAAAATGATCGTCATCAGCCAGTGTCCACCACCCTTTTCATTCATCTAGAATATAGTTATCTAGTTATAAGGTTTGATTTGAAATGTCTTTTAAAACGGTCCAGTGTACCGGGAATGTGCTACGGACCCTTGTCTCAACAATGTCTAAGATTTATTTTATTCTACTTCAGAAAGGACAAACAAAATATATTGCCTGAAAGAACAAAGTAACTGACTGGTACAAAGTGTGTTATAAAAACAATATTTTCATTGTCACTCAACCGTACGCTTAACGTTAAGATGAGGCAAAACCTTGTACAGAAACAAAGCAAAACGCAAGATTCAGACAACTAGAAGTAAGTACGAGTAGTACCTATAAATGTAGAAATCCAAAGGCCATGGAAAGGGCTAGCTACGTCTGCCATTGTCAAAATCACCACGCAATAACCGTGTATCTTTAAAAAAAGTAGATAGCCTAGTCGTAGTGAATGTATCTGAACAGAAAAAATAATTAATGGTTGTTGGTTAAAATTATGTGTGGAAATCGATTGTCATGATATCTGATGCGGAGAAATGAGGAAAATGTCGTGAAGAAAGTTTTGAGTATGAATGTGAGTGTCTATCTAGAGTGGCTATAAGAGTAGGGGAAGACCAACGATGGAGAAACGATGGATGGAGTGTGTGAAAGATGATAATTATGCCAATAGAAAGACGGAATACCGAGATGACGACTAATAGAGAAGTATGGAAGAAGAAGACATGTTGCGCCGACCCTTTAGGATAAGGGCAAGAGAATGATGATGGTTAAAATTATAACAAAACCATGGTTTGGTTACCAATTAAACTTTTTACAGTAGTTAGTTAGATGTAAATCCAAGTTCATAGTTTTAGTTTAGTTCATAAATCGTTATCAGGTTCTACCTATATGGACAGTGACGATATTGAAACTCGTGGGCGTGAGAATATTTTTGTGGGAACTACGTTATCAATTAAATATTTTTATTAAACAGTTTATAATAATTTGGTGCACTCAGATTTATGGCGTCACATGTCATTTTCAAAAAACATATTAAAACGTGGAAAATTGAATTTATGTTACCGAGTACACAACAATTTTGATAAAAAGGCACATTTAGAAAAGGCGTCTTAAACTCATAATGTTTTAAAATAAAATAAAAATACTATGGTGACTAATTATTCCCGAACAAAAACAAATTATCTTCTACTTCTTCCCAGGTTTCCTGAACAGCCTTTATTTTTATCGTTATAGGCAATTCTTTAGTCCAGAGTCCAGACTGCAGCTGTGGACGGCATGATGCTGAAAATATGACGATAATAATAAAACTTGCTATGATTTTCCTAATGGTAATTTTTACCAAATTTTAAATTACTATGTGTACCTAGTAGTGTAGTTCATGTACCCCAGTTTTGGCATCCTGAAATAAAGATCACTATTACTACAAAAAAAAACATGAAAGGGCCTAACATAGACCCTTGAGGCAATACGCTGTTTTTTCTACTAAAAGCCTTGATATGATAATGAAATACGAAAATCTATATTGCACACCCTAATAAAATTCTTATTATGAATTTTATTGACACGTGGGAGGGTGTTTCTAGTTTCGTCAAAGCTCCGCTACAGCTTGCATAGAGATCAAACGTTGCGCGCTAGCCACGTGGCCATCCCTTCACAATAAAGAGATACGTGACGAATTCTAATATTTCTAGTATGATTATTAGAACAAATAAGCAAGTGTTGTTCTTTGATGTTGAGCACGAAGTACTTACATTTATTTTCGTAACGCTTTTGAGATCTAATGTTAAAATCTATCTACTTAGGTACTGACTTCGCAAATAATTTTACTGAGGTTTTCTAAATTAGTGAATCAGTTATGCAATTTTCATTCCAAAGCTGAACTTTAAGCATGCAGTCTGCGTTACACAATTATCCAGATATGTTTGATATACCATCATCTGCCTAGCCTTTTCCCAACTATGTTGGGGTCGGCTTCCAGTCTAACCGGACGCAGCTGAATACCAGTATTTTACATGGAGCGACTGCCTATCCGACCTCCATAACCCAGGATATACCATGTATATATATGTTATTGTCCCAACTTGGTAACTGCGCCATTTTATAATAAGTGCTTGGTCCTTATGCTTCTGACTTCAGTGTAGGTATCTATTACCTCTTGTACCGTCTTCTACTTACTCACGTCGCGCATCGTGTTGTTTGCGGAGCATCTTTTAAGTAGCTACGAAATGCGACAACAAAAACAGTTCTTCAATAAAAAAAGTAGCAACAATTCCAACACTTAACGTATATTATCGAGCGCCGATCGTACTCGGACGCTTTCAACAGCACTCGATACATTTCACAAGGCGCACCGCCCTTTGTTACCAACAGACACATTAAACGGTTCGCCTGACTGCGATCATTGAGACGTTTCACTTCTGTCCAAATGTTTAGATCTATATCTGCTAATTGACACTATATTTGTCTAATCCACCACTACACCTGGGACAGTAGGAAACCATTGCAAAACAATATAATCGGATAAGTGCGGTGTCTTACGTTATTGAGTTAATTTTTTTTATTTGCTGCAGCTTATTCTTTTAAAATCCATCTTCAAACTAAAAGCTTTTGATGGTGACACGATACCCTACGCTACGATTTAAAACAAGAGTGAAGATCAATAGTCAAAGCGAAAACGTCAGGTTACCCCGCGAAATTCGCAACCGCGTAACCGTAACAAATATGTACCTATTATAAAGAATTATATAAATTAAAATCTTCTGTCAAGTTCTCATGTTTTACATTTAAAAGGCCGATTCTAACTTAGAAACCTTGATTGATGATTCTAATAATCATAAATGATTTTTAATTTCTGTAAGTACGTTTGTGCAATCAGTTTTACATGTCAACAATGATATAAATGCGCTAAGTAATAATAGTTCTATGCACGTCAAACATATTTAGAAAAAAAAAACTAGATGAGGTCGGCGTTTCCTATCCGACTACTTTGTGAAGAAAGACCGAAACAAAATCAAAGAGTCACTCTTCACAGTCTCTTTTAAAGTCCAGACATCTTGGTCAGATCATGTGAGGAGCACCATGTAGAAAGGTATCTGAAATGGCCTTTTGAGCTATAACTCTGTAATTTCATAAGTAAGACACTTGTAGGAATTCATTTATTGATACAGGCAGACAAATAAATCGACGGGTTGATTAGAAAAGATAAATAAATTGAGTAGGTACCTAACTATACCTACGAAGGACATAGGTGAAAAGAGACATGGGTCTCAAAATTCCCAGTGAGGTCTGTAAGACAGTTTCAACCCTATTTGAGTAGTTGAGTTACTGATATGGACATGTTTAAGAATCCTCTTATCCATACTAATATTATAAATGCGAAAGTGTGTCTGTATGTCTGTTACCACTTCACGCTTAAACCGCTGAACCGATTTAGATGAAACTTGGTATAGAGATAGTTTTTATCCCGATGTTCCCACGGGATCGAAACTTATGCGGGTGAAACCGCGGGGCGCTGCTAGTTCCACATAATTTTCAAAAATACATTATACAAAATAAACACTCAATTAGCATAGTTAACTTCAAAGTTCACACAAACTAAAGCAGCTTTCTATATAAACTAAAGTGCGCATAGGTACCTACTCTCGTACCTGATTTCTAAAAGCTGCAGTTATATTCACAGACTTGGACGTCGAGTTCAGACGCCATATCAATAACAAGAACGTGTTAATAATAATTAGTAGGTACATACATACGAGACCCTTTTATTGAAATTTATGCCATGATGGAATACAATTAGACTACTGGGCGTCCAATAAGTGCAGCTTTCATGCCTTACAAAAATATCACGTTTCACGCGCTCTATCGCATCCTGGGATCCTACTCCCCTTTTATAAAACTGTATATAACGTACATTTATCTCGTTACAAAGGAACAAAGGATCTGATACAACTACATAAAACACTTCAAACGTCGAAAGAGGATAATGCCCATCATTATAAATTCATGTGTTTTGCCGTTTACAGTATTTATTTTGAACAGTTTCGAGGGGGAAAACCCTCTTTTCGCTTGAAAGCTCCCGAAAGCGCGTAGAGAAGGCGTCAGGCGGTGCCGCAGGGCCCCGTCATTGGCCCACTGTTCCCCACCCGGCGGAGACTCCGCCCTGGTGAAAATGCTCCCTGAACCTTTGAGCGAGCGTTCATTCAGTAAGCGTTTGTCGCAGTGGCAGGTAGTCGTGTCGCACGGCTACGAGTATTGCGAACTAACACTCATTTGAATCATCGGCGTCGCTGAGTCAGTGTGGTGCGCGTGTTAACACTCGGGTGTGATGGTGAATAGTTTTCTAGTGTATTCTTAATCTTCGTGTAATGCACGCCATGAGTGATCCAGCTGCTTTGGCAGGCATGTTGCCTTTCGATTCCATCGGACTGTACGAACAGCCGAAACCACGTTTTATTTTTAAAATGCCGCGGGTAGTTCCAGATCAGAAAGCCAAATTTGAATCAGACGATCTCTTCAAAAGGCTGAGCAGAGAAAGTGAGGTATGTAATGTTTCTAAATTATTATATTCAATTTTAAACGTCAAAATATAGCTAATTAAACGCGTTATTGAAACCATTTTAATCGTAAGTTAACAGGAAAATTAATTAAAATACCTATTAAGTCATCCATTTGGAAACATTGTATTTGTATTGTTTTCCTTTTACAATATTGTATTCGCATTTTAATACTTTATTGTATTCAAGCTACAAAAGTAGTTGATGGAGCAGAGCAATCCGTAGACCGTAGGTACTTCACAATAGGAACATTACGTGAGTAGCTAATTGGTGTTTTGATGACGTCAGGTGAGGTACACGGGCTACCGCGACCGGCCGCCGGAGGAGCGCCAGATGCGGTTCCAGAGCGGGTGTCGCGAGGGCCACACGGAGATCGCGTTCACCGCCACCGGCACCAACCTGCAGCTGGTTTTCGACCACTCGCCCTACAATAACCGAGGCTGCGACTTCCAGAAAGAGAGCGGCAAGGTAATTAACTATTGTATTATTCTCAATTCAAAACAACTATTATCGCTTCAGCCATGCTATTCTGTAGAAATCTCACCGTGAAAACTTAGGTGAAGTGAGCTTAAAGTGAGCTGTCAAAAGTGTCAATCCCTAGCATTAGTTGGAATGACAGCTCACTTTAAGCTCACTTCACCGAAGTTATCACGGTGATCTTTTTACAGAATAGCACCGCTGGACTACATCATACGAGTATGGTTCGAGTATAACTCATTATTAGTTCCTAATATGCTAATATAGCATGGAGCTGCCCGGCTGATTATGTTGTGTGTGGTGTATCCTAAATGGGTAGCTAGTTCATTTTCATAAAAATATTGGTCGCATAAAGCCAGGCAGGGTTTTTTCACGGTTTTTCCAAACTAGACGAGATAATATGCTCGTCGAAGCGCGTAGCACCAAGCCACATTTTTTAGTGAAAGGTAACCTACCTATGCCTAGAAATAAACAAAGAATCGACCTTAATCGTTATACGTCATTATGAACAGGTAATTTAAGTTCCTAATAAATACCTACATTAGTTTAATTAAGATATCAACCAATATTGAATTTAACGACCTACATTTTATCTAGGGAACGTAAAAATGAATTCGGCCATAAAAGCTATTTCTGTAACATTTTTAAATAGGTTCATAGGTACGTTGCGCGGGGTCCTACAATTTCACGAATCGCTGATCGTAAGGCCAGGAGAACCTCGAATATCGAACGAAAGGTAAAATCAAGAATATTAAGTAGGTGCTGTTCTGTGATTATGGTGTAGCTGTCGAGGTAGCTGTGCACACGTTCTTATATTTTCCGTTCGGAAATCCTGACGGAAAATATAAGAACGTGTGTGCTAAAGAGAAGATTTTATATGAAATGCGTGCATTCAGGGTCTCCGAATCTGAATTCCGAATCAGGAAACCGGACGTATGCGGCCAGCCTTATTCGTGTGATTTTTCTTACAGTATGATATTGTAACCATAGTTTGCACTCGTCTTCAATAATAACAATATCTCTTTACTTTGCCTTTCAAAGCTAACAATGTATCAACATTATTTTCCTTTTATAAAGTATCACGGTTATATATTCGCTAATAAGTAATATAAATATAACTTAAAATGCTATGTAACCATAACAGTATTAAATAAGACATGTTTATACAATACAAGGACAGATTGGTATTTGATTTTACGTTATGTAAACATATTTTTAAAAGTAAAGCACTTACTTTGATAAAACATAATGTACGATGTATTGAGATATAGAGCTATTATAGGGTTGTTCGTGTACAAAAGAAATGTGTAGTAGCTTCCATCGAATATAAAATATTTTTTGATATTATAATGACAAAAGGATTAATAAATCTAACAGACGTAACCAAGTCTGAAGATTACGAATATCATCATGTCATTTTACAGTAAAGTGACTTTACAATTTTATTCGGTGGGGGCGTCGAAACACCTAGATTTTATGACATTTGGTGACAGGTAATATGGATCCAAATAAGAAAACCCTCGGAAATCAACAAATATAAAGACTTATGTAAATATGTCTACTGCTACCTGTTGTGGAAGAAACTACCCACTAAGCAAATCCATTCTTGATGACTTTTGGAGTAGCTTAATGAAAGATAGGGAAATCAAAACCTTTATACCACGTAGGCGAGGCACGCACAGCGATTCTCAAATACAAACCAACAATAAAAGTGTATGAATCATAGTTATTACGCTCACTGTTTAGTAGTAGGTACCAAACCATACTAGCAGTGGGTAATACTTGATAGCCTCATTTGTCAACAGTCGTCATTCTGTTCGGACGCGTGTCATCAAAGATGGATCTTCCGGCCCACATTTTCATAACGAAAATTAAGACATAAATAACTTTGAAGCCGCTAATGATAAAGCATAAAGACATAACACCGCATATAACGCGTCGGTCACGCTCTGCCGTAGCTTAATACATTCTCTGAGTGAATGACATCTTTCTACAGAGAATCATTCTGGCTCGACTAATGTAATGTGCATGATGATGGGACATGTGAACGAATTCATTTAGGAGCTAACATTATCATTACCGATTCCATTCAAAGAAGATAATATGGAAACTGTAGATATTTAGAACACTGGATCGTTGGGTTGGGTCATTCGGTAGACCAACTATTTCTGACAACCCGAGATCTTTACTGAACAGAGACGTAACAAAAAATTAGAACACCGATGCTGAGCTATAGGATTTTGAACTGGAATCTTCCCACAATCTCACATCCATCCATCCATACTTGTAATATTATAAATTCGAAAGTACCTAATATTCTGTCTGTCGGTCAGTTAGGTACATTTTCACGCTTATGCTATGTTTGGCAGATGGCAGTAGCAGGGGACTTGGAAAAAGACTTTGGCGACTTTCTATTCTGGATATTTGTATTTAAAAAGTCTGGAATAGGTACAAAATACAAACTCAAAGCATTTATTTCATTTAAACCATTTATGTTTGAATTGTCATAGGAGTCGGTTTATAGTCAGAAAGATGAAGCTAGTTGCCCATTCTGAAGCGTAGTAGGTTCCTATTATGTAGAAGAACGGGCAAGAAACTCCATGGACACTCTTTTAAATTATATTGTTAAATCATTAATGTTGAATGTATAATTATAATTATGTGGGAATTTGGAATATATATGGAATAAAAGGAAAATCATTTAATACAATCGCCTCCATCGGCGAGACATTTTGAGTGAGCATGACTTAGGCACTCTCAGCCGTCAGGGCATATTAAAGTCTATGAAAGACATACTCAGCAAATGGTACTCGTAGCTTTATAATACATAGTACTCACACACATGTGCTATGTAATCATATAATAAAATATATAAACATACAACGGAGATTGAGTTTATACAATGCAAAAATAGTGTTAGGATCTTCAGCTCCAACAGTATTCTCAAAAGGGTAATAAATTAGTTTATGCGCCCTTGTGGTTGCGCAGCAGGTCCAGCATTGAGCCAAGCATTTTTGTCAGCGATGTAGGTAATCCCTTATAATATGTCTGCCAAAATTGTGTGTTTTATATAAATATACAATAATAAAAAGTGCTTGGGAGTGTTTTTAGATCTTGCCAAAGCTTCTGATACCGTTGCAATACCCATACTCTTAAAGATACTTGAGTTCATTGGAATCAAAGGACTGTCATTAGACAGAAACTTATCTTACTAACCGACGCCAGTGTGTGAAAGTGGGTGATAACACCAATTATCAGAAAAATATGATC
Organism: Hydraecia micacea; assembly: GCA_914767645.1. Taxonomy (NCBI): domain Eukaryota; kingdom Metazoa; phylum Arthropoda; class Insecta; order Lepidoptera; family Noctuidae; genus Hydraecia; species Hydraecia micacea. The sequence continues at coordinate 10,214,445 of OU611778.1, forward strand.
TTTGGAGTCCCACAGGGTAGTGTTCTCGGCCCGACCTTATTCATCATCTACATAAATGATATACATCGCACATGGGGGTTATAATCGACCAGTCTATTATAACCCCCAGACATTTTGTCCATTCTATCTTTCTTTATTTTATGGCAGTTAGTATTACCCTAAAAAAACGGTTTTTCATATGCCACTCGACTGTAAAAATCTTGTATTAATGTAATGCGCATTTTCACTATATGGTAATTAATACCACCCATGGACTCTACGAGACAAGCTCTGCCTAGTGTGGAGTTCATGAGCAAAATGCTTCCTTTGCGTCTTGTTTTTTTTTTGTAATATAAGGAAACGTAAACACTGTTTTTGGCAAATAAACATTGTCTTATCTACACATTGTCTTTACAGAAGATTTCGCGGGCAACAGCTAGTTGTCAATAAATAAATGACCCTATCGTATTCAATTGCTGGTTATAATACGTGGGACACTCAGAAAGTTTTGCGAAAATAAAAAAAAACGTTGTATAGGTAAATATTTTTTTATTAAATATTTTCAAAGTATTCTCCACTAGCCTCTATACAAACTTTCATCCGTCTGAACGAGTTTTCGAAACACTTTTTCCAGTCCGCCGCAGACACCTCGTTTACAGCCTGCTCGAACACTGATTGCGCATCTTCCGGCAACGAAAATTGTATCCCTTTGAGCATAGATTTTATTTTCGGGAATAAAAATAAGTCACACGGTGCAAGGTCGGGGCTGTAAGTAGGGTGACCCAGGAGTTTGACCGGCGTGCTGTCCAGGATGTCCCTCGTTTTGAGCGCGGTGTGCGAAGGCGCGTTGTCGTGGTGGAGCAGTAGCCCGCGGAGCCCTGTGTTTGGTCACTTGTTGCTCATAACAGAGAAAACTTCTGCCAAGCATTTGGTAGTATACCATTCAGCGTTGATGCTTCTTTGGCTCCGTAAAGGAATTTACACCAAGTAGCCAGTCAAATTGAAAAAGCTCGCGATCAAAATCTTCCCCCGCTTCTAGATCGCTTAACTTTTGGTAGGCGTTGATTAGTTTTGAAACACCCAAACCGACTCATCACCTGTAATGATGTCATAAACACGCCGAGACGAGCCTGCTTCAAATTTGTTTATCATATCACGGCACAATCCACCCGGACCTGCTTCTGAGCATCGGTGAGGTTGTGCGGCACCCAGCGTGAAACAATCCTCCTTACGCGACGATGCACGTGTAGAATTTCGTGAAGGCCTCCCGATCCAACCTGCAGTACTTATGTGCTGAATCTTTTGATACGTAACTCGCCTATTGTCTTGGATTAAAATTTTCACTGCTAGCACGTTTTCTTCCGTAACAGCCCTCAAAGGGCGACCACTTCTTTCTTCATCTCCCAAAGTTAGTCGACTGCGCTTGAATTCGTTATACCAACGATACACGGTTGCCTTAGAAGGGCCTTCATCCATGAATGCCATTTGAAGTCTATCGTACGATTCGTCCGGTTTCAGGTGACACTTGAAATCGTAAAAAATCATAGCGCGAAAATGTTCCCGGAGCAGATCCATTTTTTATGTTATGAGACACGATAATTTAAATTAGCTCGCAAATAATCATATTTTCAAATAGACTATAACTGGCCAGTCCCTCATACACAAAAACTTTTTTCGCAATACTTTCTGAGTGGCCTGATATGTTGGCCTCTTTCAATTTGCGACATCACAAAACACAGGCTCTGAGCCTTCTGAATATAATCTGTCCCAGCCACATTGAAAACTCGATCATCTAGCTGGGCCGGGCGGCCTTTTCATCTCATATCGTAAACAATCTTTGGTCTTTTCACAACTGATGAATAGTTGGAAACTGCCACAGGGACGGGTATAGGTAGAGGCAAAACACAAGTTCCAGCTATACACAGACGTTTCAGAAATCCTGACATAGTTCTGTCATAAAATAATATTTTAGTTTTGTTTACAATGGTTACTGTTGGTAATGTGACCTACATAAGTAATTATGTAGTCTAATACCTAGTCTATAGTCTAAAAATAGGTTCATATTTACCAACTACCTCAGGTCAACCATGTCTGATTTGACGATCAGAGAGCAGAAAATTGTACTTTGCCCTCATTGATAGGTACTCATCGTCATCCCTGCGGCTACTTCCCATTCTGTAAACTGCACTCATTCTGTGGAGTACTTAAAAGTAGGTTCATCTTCACAATTAATATATCTCTCAATCTATGAAGATGTGTAAAATGATGATGAAGTGTGTGAATGATTTATCAAATCTAAATGAATCAGTAACTTTAAACGATCACACATTGTATGTTAGATATGGCTAGGGCTCTAGGGACTTCTGGAATTCTTGACTTAAACCTTGGAATTTGATTTGTTAGGAATAAATATTGCTCACAAATCATGTCAACAACTTTTGTGATTCAGAATAATATAATGTGACATGTTCGATTAATTGTACATAAAGTGTTTGCATTGGCCAAAGGTGTTGTTAATTGATATTTTGGTTAAAAATACTACATTGTCCTTCTAGCTTTGCCATAAGTAGTTTTTGTAAAACGACTAGGTATATTATTACTAGGTATACTATCCCAGTCTCTTTCGAGAAGTAATGGAAATCTATTTAAAACCGTTAAAAAACACTACATATTAGGTTTTACAAAGAAAAAATCAAATATGTTTTTTTTAAAGGAAATTATATGTCCCATTAATCGAAGTATTGGCCATTAGTGAAGATGTAGGTACTTTTGCCATTTTAGTGGAATTTCTTTGATGGTTTTGCTATAAAAATCCTGAGGACGGGAATCCATGAACCCTTTAGAGGCGTTTTTCATCGCCTCGTAGGATTTGAAATTTTTCACCTGTAAAAAATTATCCAAATTTAGAATAAAAATGTAAATTAGTTGGTGCAAGGTCTGGTGATAATGGTGGGTGGCGGAAAATTTCCAACCGTAACTCCTATAGTTTTGAGATGGTCTGACATGCGGTTCTTCGACGCGATTTTGTTGTTGTTGTTTTTCATTGAGTGCATACGGTACCCACTTTCCGAGCTTTTTTATTTTTCCAATTTGAGGTAAATGAGTCAGTATCGATTTATCACTTACGTTGAAGGCTGCTGCAAGAAGGAAGCAGGCGGGACCTATTTGAATTTGAAAATATAATAAAAACTTAAGTTTTTTATCACAGTCGGGTTTTTAATTTTTTTAATTACTTACTTTTTTTTTATTTCCAGCTTTTTAGTTTACAAATGTGAAAGATTTCGCAGGCGAATTATTACTTGGTACCTACGTGTTGTTTACGATTTGTCACTTCGAATTACTTTTAACCATATAAGTTGTGTATATTTTTGTAATCACCTTTTAAAACCCTTTATTTTGATACCCCACTCGATAGATTTTGAAAAAAAAAAAATTGTTTTGAAGACATGTCATATTGCGCCAAAAATCCGCCATTTTTTTATATACAGGATGTCCAGTAAATAGTACGACATATTGCAGGGGGTGATAGCTTGTGTCAATACCTACCAAAACAACACAATATATGTTCCGCAAAATGTTACGGATTTACAGTTATACAAAATTTTCCGAAATATCGAAAAATGTCTACCTTGAAACCGATTTTTAAGCATCTCGTAATGAAAAATTCCTTTTCTAGTATTTTTTTTTGATATCAGATTATTTCGTGAATAGTTACTCTACTCATTGATAAGTCTTTTTTCTATAAAAAACAAGAACTTTTTCAAGACATACCATTTTTTGTTAAAATTTTCGCAGAACGATTTTCTTATCGCTTAACTTTAACCTACAGTGGTGAAAAAAAAAAGTTACATTTTGCGGAACATATATTGTGTTTTTTTGGTAGGTATTGACCCAAGCTATCACCCCCTGCAATATGTCGTACTATTTACTGGACACCCTGTATACCCAGTGTCACTCTCACAGTAAATAGGTACGAATCTAACGACACCTCTCAAGCTAAAATCCATCGAGCCGTTCAGGCCGCAGAGCGTGCCAAACAATTATACATACATATGTACATACTCTAGAAAAACATAACCCTCCTTCTGGCGCAGTCGGATAAATAGCGCGCAATTTCGAATTTTCCATTGTTACAGAAACAGCGATATTTAAAAAAAATCGAACGGCCGGAAAACAAATGAACAACTGATTTTGAAAAACAAAATGTCATGCTAAAGTATTATAACATTAATTTGCATTTGGAATTCTAAATAGACTGAAAGATCTTCACAAATAGCCAGTATCAAAAATCGGTAATTTCTTAGGTAAGGACCTATAACATATATTTATAACAGAGCGCGTCGGTCTACCTGTGAAAATCTATCTTTCAGCACGTTCTTTGTATGTATTTATGTATGTATAATGTCTAAATATGTTATATTATAGAGGAGCACATTTGGTGCCTGACTTATTGAATGTAACCCCCTACAGTGGAGCCCGCCTGCTGCGCCGCTGTATGAATACTTATATTTATTTACACTTGGTTCATTTAACAAAGCGCTCGAGTGTGCACGAGCCCTCGTCTTGTAACGATGTTTTATTATAGCGCACTTCAAACTACTCGCAGATTTCGTATTCAATGTAATAGATATAAAATGATTGATAAATCTCAATTCAAGCTTTGATTATATAATGTCTAGATAGAGCGTCGCCCTACAATCAAAACAAAGAAAACGAGGCAACAATTTCAAACATGTGTGCGTGCGGGCGGTGTTTTACACTGTGCATCTATGTCTCTGTGTGCGTGCATAATGATACCAGCTACTACAATTCTCCCATAAATCACATATTAAAAAAATTGACTATACAAATAATATAAGTAAGTTTTAGGTGTATGTTTGTAGTATTATTCAGTTTTAGTAGTGTCTTTATTTATAAATAAAAAACACTATTTAATTGAATTAGAGTTGTGTGTGTGAATGTTGTGTTATATTAAATCAGCTAAGTTAATTCAATTAGAATATTTAACTTTTTAGGCAGTTTGTATTTGGAAATTTCAAATGAAAGATCACAGATAATACGAATGGAATAAATTAATCTTATTAAAATTACTCTTGGCACCTTTGAAATCAGTTTATTGGACCCAATGCAACAATAATCATTAAAATGGGCTCATAAACAAAAAAGTTATACGCGAACATTATATTATTATAAAAAAGTACAGACGAATTGAAAAACTTCACCATTTTTGAAATCGAATAATAAAAGTACATCAACTAAATAATATAAACGTAACCATAAAGCAACGAATATACCCACAAAAAAAGGACGTTAAGTTGGGAGAATGGAAAAAAGAAACTGGCAACACTGATAAAATATGGCGTAATAGGGCGTAATTTGGTAAATATAAAAACAAAAAACAAATACGTAGTTTTTTTGGTTACTTACTGATGATATGTGATGTGTTTGGTGTTTTTTACCCTTCCTTTATAATTTCGGCACAGTTTAATAGCACATACCATCATTTTATCGCTGTTATTTGTTTATTACTTAGCGCGCGTAATACGTAGTGACACCAAAGCGGTACGATCGGCACTAATCGGCGGGTAAGTACTTACAGCCCAACAGTTGGCCGGTATTTTTTGACACGTTTGCGCGCAATTGATGCTCTATCTAGACATTATATAATCAAAGAATTCAAGTTGTAGATATCTTGACATTGTAAACTTCATATTAAATTAAAACGCATCTAGTTAAGTAGTGACACTCATATTTGCATTTCAATCAGACCAAAAAGTTTTAGCAAGTACCTAAAGTACAAGTATCAACTGGTATCAACAATAATTACGATAATAATTAAAATTACATATTATGTAGGTACCACTAACAGGCTGCTGTTCTATTATACGAATCTCTTTGGATGAGTCTCCCAGGGGATAATCTGGCTATCACACCACCCCTTCTAATAAACCCCATGCACTTGACTGTAGGGGGAAGCCTTTAGGAAAAAAAATGGCATCAATGCTTTTCTCCCTCGGGAAAGGGAGAAAAGCGTTTTCCCAGAAATCGATAGTGGAAAAGCATCACGATTGGTGGGCGTCCAGACGCCGCGCCCGCTTGCCAACATGGCCGCCGCGCGACGTCACTGCGCCCCTTCTCATTATCCCGACATTAATATCACGGGATCACGTCGCGACGTGATCCCGACTTACCTCGATATTAATCAATAGTGAAAAGATAATTGCAAGGTTTTTTAAAACTTTCGTTCAAAAATACCATTGAACGTATTATTTTATACCAAAATTACATACTTATCTGCATTGTAACAACGGATATTTTTTATTATTATAAACATACGGCAGGCGTCGGTTTTCAGTATTACAAGTTGAAAGGAACCTAAAGAGAACTTGTTATTAGTTAAATTGCACCCTGGTCGAATGCGTGGCACAATTAAAGGTTTGTTGGAAGCGGATGCGGCAGCCGGAACAAAGGCAGCACGCGATCTGGATCCACACGTCTGCCTTCTGTCGTGTTGTCCTTCTGCTTTGTTACCAAAACTTGCAATTATCTGCCTTATTGTTTAAAATTTTAAAATGATAAGTAACACAAATTCCTTCTTACTTAATGTGTTTCTACAGATATCTAGCTTAAACAATGAGTTGTCAACAAAATGTAAATTTATCAACCCAATTCCTTAGATTTGTTAAAGCGTGGTCCAAAAATGGACACATCTACCTGTTCATTTTTTTAAGGATCACTTCCGAGCCATATGTGACTGACAAATAACAACAACTTTTGCCACCAACAGTGTGGCAGTTTTTGTTTATATTTTTTGTGCAACATTTTGAAAGTAACTTTTTGTCAACAGGCCCACATCGTATCCCGATTTATAATGAACGGCGTGTGCGTGAGGTGGCGGGGCTGGATTGACTTGGAGCGGCTCGATGGCGTCGGCTGTTTGGAACTGGACGAGGAGCGAGCAGCTATCGAGGATGCGGCGCTGCGCGACCAGATCGAGCGGTACAACCAGCGCCTGCGCGATTTCGAGGACAAGCAGCGCGCATACCGCGAGCACGGCGAGGAGCTGCGCGCGCACGCGCACGTGCACCAGCGCTGCCACCAGCCGCGCCAGGCGCCACACGCCGCGCACCCCGCGCACCCGCACCCGCCGCACCCAGGCCACATTAAGCCGCACTCGCAGGGCGCGCTCATCTCATAGATACACGCAACTACTACAGACTACAGCATCACCATTCATAAGCGAGAGGAACTATAAGACCTCGAAACGTATATGCGAGATGTTTCGTATTCCGGAATTAATAACCAATACGGTTTTAGAACGAAGAGTTTGCGTTACAAACACGATACGTTTCATCTTTCATACGTCCAGAGAGGTGCTACGTTGTTGGAAATGGTTGACGAGCTAAATAGTGAAAGTTATGTATGTGGTTTAAGATAAGTCCTCAGTATCAAATGGCTACAATCAGCCATAGTGGGTAGTATTTGATAGAAAGCCCTAAAACTTTTTGATTTACCTAACTGCCAGATTCACTTCTAAAACCTATGAAATTATCAACTTGTTTAAAAGTTTTTGTAGGCGCATTTAAAGAAGTGTTACATCTTTATCAACTACCTCTAAAAACGCAGACGATGTTATCTAAAATCAAATTGAAAGTACATGTGGGTCGTGTGAAGGCACTTAGGTACATGTATTTAACATAACAATTTTAGTTAAATTTTGTTTGAATAAATCATCATACAGTAGAGTTGAGACGAAGGAATTATGTATCCTAATATCATCTTCTTATTTCAAAGAATGGCTTTTACCAAGCATTTATTACTTTAGTCGTTTTAAATTGTCCTCGTTACTCGTCGTGATTAAAAACATCGGCGATATTTGCAATGTTAGTTAAGTAATGTTAGTTGTAAGTAAATGTAGATATTTCTATTATCATGTAAAACTGATTTTGTTTTGCATAAAACAACAACATTTCAAAAATCATCTGAAACAAAGAAAGGCTTCTTTACGAGTACCTACAATTTGATTTTCAAATCGAAAAAAAAATTGGTAAATGCTCCTTCAGGCACATCTGACCAGACGATCTTGATCAGTTAATTTCCAGTTATAGAATTATCTTTGGATATTTATAAAACACTCAATACGTCATTAATATTAGCTACTTAGCAAATAGTCTATTCAAATAACTTACCATTAAATACTGTATACTTGTCTACTAATACTTACTTTTGTTACAACATAAGTACTTAGGCTCCATTATAAAACCAGCCCAAAATGCTAACTTATACTCATTAATATAGGTCAGTAGTAGTTTATACTGTAAAGGCTCCTGCAGACAGGCGCGACGCGGCTCTAGTAGAACAATAGTTCTACCAGAATCGCGCCACACCGTCGCGTCGCGCCAGTCTGCGGGAGCCTTAAAGCATACCTAAGAACAAGTTGTACCTACCGCATAGAATAGCAATTTTAAACATATTAAAATTGTGTAATAATTCATATACTGATGGATCCAGTCGTTAGGAATTGATATTTTTCTCATTACATGTAATTATTATTAATTAACGTTCTTGTTCAGTTTGTGGTACATGTTATTTATTTTTAAGTTGATTTTATATGTAACGAAATATAAAGTACCTATTGTGATAAAAAATGTAAATAAATCTTTACTGAATTTTAAACATGGGTACGATATTTTTTCTATTCCCTTATTGTCTACACACATATTTAGGTGACTCTTGTGTCGGCGACGGAAATGTCAAAGGCATATGGTCAAATTCATCAAATAATTTTATAAAAATATCCTCCGCGGGACTGTTTAAAAACCGTGTCTGTCAACAAGCTATACAACACTGATGACCGTGTCTAAACACGGCCATAATAAACAGTAGATATAAATCTACGACGATAAAAACTAGAGGCATATTCCTTTTTACCATTTTGGTACGGGACCCCAAAAATATTTATCATAGATTGCAGGCAGCAGAAGACTAATTCCCGTATCTAAAAACGTTCACTATCTAGCCGCAAATCCATCTCAGCGACAATAAATGTCAAAAATCCTATCTCAGCGACAATAAATGTCAAAAATGTAGGGAATTGGCGTTGTAGTGGGCTCCTTTTGACTTTCAAAAAGTGCTGATACTCAGCCTAATTTAAAAATAGGATATTTATTTTGTCTTTTGAACTTCTACGGAAAACGTAGCAGCTACATCTCCGCTACGGAAACGCTACGCTTGTGCTACGCCTAGGCTAGCTGTGTAGCGTTTCTATAGCGTAGGTGTAGCAGATCATGCGTAGCGTTTCCGTAGCGACCGACGTAGCAGCTTCGTAGCTTTCCGTAGCGGGGGCGTAGCAGTGGCGTAGCGTTTCATTAGCTTTGGCGTAACAGCTCCGTAGCCTGTCCGTATCGAGGACGGTGTGTCTCTAGGAGTCTATTATGCAGCTGTGATATGGAATGACATTCATAGACCCACGTTTGCCACCGAGCAACCGACCGACGCGACGGCGTATTTCATTTTCGAAGAAAATTTGAAAATCTTAAGTATAACTCGAATAGAAGTTTGAACTCTCCTTGTATGTATATTCATAAGTAGTGCAATTTCGTAATGACGTTACTCAATATTTCCATCTAAGCGTTGCAATTAAATATCATTTTATTATAATGATCAAGTAACTACCTGTTGCGAGCACTACGACGGTTACGATGTCATTTTATTATAACGTGAGGGTGCCGATCCCTCGAAAGTTACACGCTAGTGAAATTGGACATAATTAGTTGTCAGTGGCATGTTTCGAACAAATGCCAGTCGGTCGGCTGTCCTGCCTGACACACGGCGCCGCCGGGACACCATGCGAGGCGAGCGCACACGCGCGGCGCACCTGCGCCCACGCCGCCCTGTCCCCGCCCTCACTCATTATACGCAATTTACCCGACTAAGGAAATGTTCATAATATTCATGCTCGTTAAACACAACACACATTGAACGGTGTTTTAAACGTTGTTGTTACATTTAATGATAGTGTTTGATACTCATTTGAAATCCATAAATCTTGCGCACAACTTTGCATTGTTCACTTTTAATGTCCTGAAAAACGAATCAGATTTAGTACCTATTGATTGTATCTGACTATTTTCGTGGTTTAACACTTATTACTAGTTAGTTAATATCAGTACTATGTAGGTACAATTGTACAAAGTTAAAGCAATGACTTGGCCGAACATTTAAGTAGGTAGGTAGGTACCTCTAAGGCTCTCATGAAACAAGGCGCGGAGCCGATAGACGTACCTAACCGTAGCCTCGCCACATAAGTAGGTATCACCAGGTAAGCTGTAAGTATGTATTTTATTTCTACCAAAATCCATTTAGGTATTTCAGTCAGAATTCATCTCGATGAAGCATGTCTCGAAGACGTACTATGTGAGTTAAATCTAAGTAGGTAAATATAGCTGTGTGTTCACCAAGGCTTATTCAGAAAGCATGAATGAAAGATATAGTTCGAAAAGCGACATAAAAAGGCTAAAGAATGAAGAACATGATACAGACGCTTGGATGAGGGTAGATTTTCGAAAATATTATAAGAACTAACCTAATGCCACTGCATGTCTCTATAGAAATCATGATGACGTTGTAAGATATTGCAGAATTATATAACGCGGAACTGAGCATTATCCGGACGACATCGACACCATTGATGTTATCGCAGGGTTTTATTGTGACGTACGGCACCTTGACCGTCGAAATTGAGCAGGTACCTCCTTTATTGGACATGATCTCTGATCGATGCCACAAAAAACTTGGTATGTTACAAAGCATAAATCGGAGAACGCTATCCAGAGGCGGCTCACAATGAACCCGTGATTTATCGGAGCATTCTTTTTGCGCAAAAAGCTCAGGTCAGTGTCGGAGCGAAGCACCAAAAGGGCATTTCGTGTAATCCGCGCGCAGACCGTGGGAACGACCACGCATCGGCTTATGAGGCTGTTTGATTATGATACTATCTACTTATTTCATACCGAATATTCATCGCATGGTACCTAATGAATTAATGATAATACAACTTGCGGTGAAAAGGTCAACTTTTGGTACCATTTTTAGGTTTGATTTTACTTGCATGACGTCACACTACTTACCTAATCATATCTAGGTACTTACTAACGTAACACATTTTCAGTGTTTGCATACATTTACTTACTTATTATTATTTTTTTTTACTTTATTTGGTTAAATGTAACGTATTTACACTAGATACTAAAATAAATGACTAACTAACTTACTATACAAATAAATACACAAACAAAGGACACTTAAGTACTCGTCCGCATCGCTGTCATCCGGAAACGTGCCCAGAAGACTGGCAGCATTGCCATTAAATTAATTATATTTCACGGTTTATCCCACTATTCTTTTTATATAGGAAGGTAACGGCTTCATCTGAAATTCTAAAATGCATAATGTATACCTACATTACGCATTTTATATCCTAGCTTACTTTTTTGTAAAATATGTAGAAGTAAATTTATTCAGAATTGAAATTGAACTTGCTTAAATAACAACTGATATATAATTAATTAGATAATACAATAAAACAAATTAATATCCCCTAACCTAAGTAAAACTAAAATATGAATCGAAAAATTCATCCACATTACTGTCGGGGAATATTCCCCGACAGTAATTTAAACTGGCGGTATTGCCACGTTGTATGGCAATGCGTCTGGCCATGGTAAAAGCCAGTCCTTGGGTCACGAGTAGTGGCTAGTGGCAACCAGCCATTTGGAGATTGTACTATGTAGGTATGTTTATTGGATGATTGGATGGAAAACATGCCGAGCGGCGGCTCATTGGGTGGTAAATAGTCACCGTTTTATAATACAACATAAATGTGAGCCGCTAAGAGAAGTTGAGATAACTCGAAAGTTGTTTGAATGTGATACCCATCTTAACTGAACTTAAAAGGCTTCCCTGAGACACGTAAGTCGACCAGTCTCGTCTCACACTTGAGTGGCGCGAGTGCACACGTCGTATGTGTCAGGCTTCCCGAGGCTGACCCAACGACTACACTCCTGGCAGGAGCAAACGACTATTAATTATCTTGGGTAGACGAGGTACAAACTTAGAACGCCGAAATGTAAAGGTTTGAAAAATACACAACGGATGAAATAAAAATGCTTTAGTTAAGTACGTATAAATAATCTAATCAAGAGATCGATGAAAGTCTATATGACACATATATTTTCAGAATGCTACGAAACTATATTTTAACGGGTGTTGTCAGATAAAGACTTACGTAACTCAACATTTTAATTATGTGAAGTTGTAAAACAGATAAAGCTGTTTATTTATACAACGTCTTTAAATGACTGAGCTGCAGAGCAGATACATCAAATGTTAGCGTTTTATAGTCGACGAGCCGACATCGCGCCAGCGAGCGCCGGCCAGCGCGCAGCGGCACTTTGAAACCGAGTACCGCCATCTCATCCATATGTTTCCTCGAATTAACGTCTGTTTTCTAAGAAGAAAACGGCTGTCATAAAGCTCGTTATAGATTTTACACGGGTACCTACGTTAAAAATTATGAACTGTTCGAAAAAAAACTCGTCTTGCAGGGTTTGAATCGAATTGTAAGATTATACACAAATTACAGAATTACAATATACTTACAATTATACAACAACAATTACAGAATTACAACAACAATTACAATTATAGAATTTAGCAATAATCCAAAGTAGGGCTGCTCTCGTAAGCTAATTTGGTGCTGGAATTAGGAGCTTCTTCATTAGAAATGTATTTGAATTTTAGCCGTAGATAATATTAAATAGGGCTGGACTTTGATTTCATACCGGAATGGTTTAAAAACAAATATGGCAAATTATCTACAACCTACTTACTTAACAATTTCATTGTTAATCAAAAATCTATAAAATGTAATTAATGCAGGTACATATTTCAATAGAGCGTAGGTTAGCAACAATAATCCTGCGCCACGTGCAGGATAATCCCGGCTAATTGAGGGCGCGCGGCGCTGATCCCTAGATCATCAGGTGCTCATCCTCGCGCGCGCGGTGAACGCTCTCGAGCGCTCAACCGTTATTGATTAGATATGTCAAACGGCAAACTAAAGGAAATGGCTTATTTTTGTCGATAATATAATTTTGATGCAAGTGTTGAAAACTTGCGGTGTCTTGGGTTCTGTATTTTAGTTTTAGTTTTTGGCCACCGACTTCCGAAATTAAAGTTATTTCATAATTTTGAGTTAATTTATTTTTGAAGTCGATTTAATTTTTTTAAATTACTTTTTTATTTCGTAATTTTTAGTTTTAAGTAAAAACTGGAATATTTGTTTGTAATAAGTAGGTGATAGTTTTGTTGTAAATATTGCACTAGAATTTGACCAAGGTTTTGAGATGTTTTCTCTTTGACACTACACCCGTAGCTCGTTTCAATAAGCCAGCTAGGCTGTAATAGTCCATGTCTTGAAAATTACTGAATCGATTTTGATGAAACTTGCACTGTTGCCTAAGTTGAAGTAGGTACCTAAATGTAAGCCAAGAAAAAAAATGGTCACGATCTGATTAATAGTTGTAGAGAAATGCGTGAACAAACATACATACATACATCCATACATCTATAAAATTTTGTATATTTGTTTGGAAGCCCTAACTAATAGATTGTCATAATTATGTGAATTTAGTGCAGTTCCAATAATATTACCTACATACGATAACCTCCTTTTTTTTTGAAGTCGGTAATAACAGCCGCACGGGTCGATCGATCAGGTTAAGCTACCGTTTGCCACGGTTGGTCCGTGGATGGGTCAGGATCTTTACCACCAAAACCCCTCCGAGCCTCGGAAAGCACGTTAAGCCGTTGGTCCTGGCTGTCATTCATGGATCTTTGACAGTCGTTACGGGTCGTCAGAAACCCGAAAGTCTGACAACCAGTCTTACCAAGAGCTTTCGTATTACCCAGTAACTAGGTTGTAGAGGTCAGATAGGCAGTTGCTCCATGGAAAGTACTAGTACTTAGCTGCATCTGGTTAGACTGGAAGCTGACCCCAACATACATAGTTGGGAAAAGGCTAGGCAGATGATGAAGAGTATGAACTTACAGATTTTGATTGATTTTAATGATTTCATTTCTATAAATAGGTACATATTTATTACGGTCGGGAATCATATCAACGTACAACCTGACCTGCAAATTGCAAAAAAACGTAAGAAAAGGATTTCGCAAGCTACACCGGCGCTTTCGCCAACTATGACTAGAGACCTTAATTTAATGGACTCAGGGGTGAATATGATCTGGCAGATTATAAACGATATTCGATTCCATTTTCGAATTTACCTGGTAAAATGTCTTTCTGGACATTGCAAAACCAGCCCAATATTTTTAAGGCCAGGCCAGCAGAGACGTCTAGCGGCATTTTACCGCCAAGGTCATGAGAGTGGCCATGGAATTAGTAGATACGTACCATATCGCCAAGACAGCCCGGGAAATTCAAATGTTCTTACAATTTTTACAATTTGTTTCAGGTGTATATTTTGATCAAAATATAATTCGCGACCGTAACAAATATATGTATTTCCAGAATCAGAATAATAATCTAGTAGAATAATCAATAGAATTAACAATTCAACTCTCTAAATTAAAATTGACCTCAAATGACATGATTTCATGAAATAGTAATTCAGTAGGGTAATGTGAGCTTAGAGAGTTGCGTTGATGACTCTAACATGTCTGGAAATAGACAACAAGAAACATTTCGGTTTCTCAAAACTGCCAACTAGCCTATTTTTTTATAAAAATGAAAAAGAAACAATTATTTTAGTCGATTATGCGGTTTATTACTGAGGATCCATCAGAAGTCCGGTTTTAACCCAGTTGCTGATTGCCCATCACTTAACCACTTGTCAAAAACAAACAATAATTTGACATTGACGTTAGGTTTCGACAAATTTGACATCACGTTAAATAAATTTAAGAAATATATTATTTATTTGTTACATTTATAATAGGTTAACTTAATTATAAGATATTGTTATATTATGAATGACGAGATGAAGAATAATGTTAAAGAAACTAGGGAATTATATTCCATGATTCATCAAGAGTACGTTATTATGGCAGAATAGTAAGAGCATATTTTATTTATTCATTTGATTTGATTTGTTGCTTTAAGTAATATGTACATAATAGACTCCGTTATCTAAGACCACTGTCCGTCGCTCAGCTGGTAGATTTAGTGCTTTTCCATGTATTAAAGATAAAAATAAACTGACGTAAAAATATTAATTATCGTTTATTTACCATTTTAGCCGTATGTTACAAACAGAGAACCTTCAGGGAATTTATGTAATTCCATCGTACGAGAACTCATTTTGTAAGTAGAATAGTTTGAACAAATTGATAAAAGATAAAATTACAGATAAATTGTGTATGTTTACTTACTTTTTCAGTGTGGTTTGGAGTTATTTTTGTGAGAGCTGGGTTCTATGAAGGGGGTGTTTTTAGATTTACATTAACATTGCCAGAAAAGTTCCCAGATGAAGAAGTCCCTGTAAGTATTACTAATACTTGTTTAGATTTAGGGAATTTTTATAACTTGCTGTTTTCATTATAACCATCTGATAATGATCACTTTAATATGAATAACCATAACTCATAATTGAGGAGCATCGGAACAAAGAACGATATATCCAAGTTACCGTATTTTACACAAATTAGAAAAAAGTTTGTAACTTTTTTAATGTTACAGCTCCTTAGATATGTATGTGTCGGGTTTTGATTGGACCACTGTTTTGTGATATTTTTTTAAAGCTGGAAATGTCTGTTTTTGAATAGATTTCTTTCCTGAAGGGTATGTAATACAACATTTTGCAACGGAAAAAAAATATAAAAAAATAATGGCATAAATGCGACATATCGGTTTTTGTTCCGACGCTCCTCAATTATAATAATCAGCTCTTTAGAAATATCTCTAATAAAAATATCTCTGGATCTTTGACAGTCGTTACGGGTAGTCAGAAGCCCGAAAGTCTGACAACCAGTCTTACCAAGGGGTATCGTATTATCCAGTAACTGGGTTGTGAAGGTCAGATAGGCAGTCGTTCCATGTAAATTACTGGTATTCAGCTGCATCCGGTTAGACTGGAAGCCAACCCCAACATAGTTGGGAAAAGGCTAGGCAGATGTTGATGAGCTCTTTAGAATATTGTATTACTGTCATGTGGTTAACTTGAAAAAATCTGTTGAATGGCCTTGTGACGTAATTTCTTAGGTCATCAATTATATACTTACCTTCACTTTATAGTCAGAGGGGTTTAATCTGTGCTGTGGTCACCCATTCATACATTAAATTTTCATTTTCAGGTCTTGACATTCACATCAAATATATACCACCCAGCAATTGATGCTCACACTGGTGTTCTGAATTTAAGTGAAGTTTTTCCACAATGGGACAGAAAACAGAATCACATATGGCAAATATTAAAATATGTGTATTCAATATTTCATAACTTAAATGTTAAAGCACCTGCAAATGTTGAGGCCTCAGTTGCGTAAGTATTACAAATTGTATAATCATCATAACATTCAACTTTTAGACCAATAAGAGGCCACTAATTAAAGCAAAACTTCCTCAACTTAAATGTTTACCTTTTCAGATACAAAAGCAATAAAAAAATGTTTATGGAGAAAGTAAGGGAGTGTGTTGTGCTAAGTATAGACCATGTATATGATGATCCACCTACAGAAGACAAGCATTTCATAACATTTAAGCCATACAATCCAGATGTTCATGATACTGTAAAAAATATAATGCTTAAAACTCCCTCCCCAAATGAAGGTGCTAATCAAGGTATATCTTGGGTACAACCAGGGTCTTTTCAAGCTTTTTCTAAAGAAGAAACAACATAGTTAAAATATAATTATTTATTCATACAATCTATTTATAAAGAAATTATGTATACAATCACAAAAGTTCATTTTAATTCGCCATAATTATATCCTGTGATAATATTATCCATATTGTTCTCTAATTTATTGTTTGAACCACCTAATAAAATATATTATTATTGTATTAAATGTAATTTTACTTACTGCCCATTGAATTGAATTTTGTCTACTGCTTATACATTGTCTGGTTCAGACCGTATGGTCAGTTTATGTTTTGTAACTTGTTCCATAAACCAACTCTGATCTAGTTCATAAGTTTTATTTTGCCATTTAAAGTGTGTAGGCGCATTTAATTCACTGATATTAAATTCAAAATATTTGCTAAATTCTATGGCTAACTTGGATTTTACTAATCCTACACCTCCATACTTTTCATCAGCAGGGTGATAAACTCTGCCAGTACTTGGTAGCATATAGATTTTGTCAGGAATAAATTTTGTTGTCATTAAGTCACCTGCATATCCATAACTTAGAAAATCACTGTCATTAATACTAACAATATTTGTATAAACTATAGGGACGTCATCGCATCGTATAAAATTCCTTTCTCTTCCACATAACGAAATAAAAGGGAAGTCTTCTTCATATCTACCAGTTTTATTGAGACGAATCCTCTTGAAAAAAAACTGTAGAAACTTCTTCTCCTTAAAGCACGACGTGAAGTTTTTCATCTTAGAGTCATCTAAAAATAACTGAACAAAAAAAGTTATAAATTCAGGTCAATCAGTGGCTTTTAAAAAGTGTTTGGCTAATTAACATCATAAAAGTCCGACTAGCTAGGTAGGTACCAATTTTCTCTACAAGTAGTACTTACCTATATTTATAATTATATAGTATATACTTTCTCTAAGTATAGAAATAAAATTCATATTTCGTTAAACGAAGTTGGTACAAAGGTCACTTACCATCCCTTGATGATCAATAAAATAAAAGTATTCCCTTATTTTTGGTTCTGGCTCCTGACCTTGAATATAATGAACATTCCGCGCTTGGGAATATTGTGATGCTAATACTATTTTAAAAATTGAGTGCAAATTACTTTTTAAGGCCATTCTATGATGAATATAAACACTAAAGTAATAATAGATAAACAGAAGTGTTTATTTTGATAGATTTGTACCTAACCTATTTCTTCTACTCCCGTAGATTATTCAATCTGACAACTATTATATAGTTAGGTAAGTGCATACCTAAGTATTTTATTTTTAATTTCAGGTTACTCTGTTAGACTTTTATATTTTATTTATCTTTTTGATACTTACATTCTTTTTTTTTCACATACCTGATACCTACTATTTATTAACAAAGACAACAAATAAAATAACACAATAATTTTTATTATATACTTGTATATAGGGTGACGGGTCCATCTTGCCTCTTCCCATCGTCGCGTGTCAAGCCATTGCGTTCTAAAACAGCTGGCAACCCGGCGGTGACAAGAGCCCGACGGATGTTGTCGTTAATGCTGGCGTGCCGTGCCATTCTACCAGCGCTCTTGCTGCAGGATAGGCCATGGTGTCCGAGGCAGTCGACTGCTTCACCGCATTGACAGCGATGTGGAGCTTCGCAAGGAGCGCCCAGGCGCAAACATGTAGCGAGCCGGAATGTGGTGTCACCCAGCATAGTGCCTATGTTGGGTGACGGTAGCGCCTGAAGCCAGAGGCCCGACTCCCATTCACCCACAGCCAGCAGGCGGGCACGCTCAGCATATGCAGAGCGGCTCATCCCACTGTCTCTGGGAAGACGGGTTCTCGAGCTGAACAGTGTGCGGGCAAACCACTTTCCAGGCGTTCACCGCATCGGTCAAACACGGCACTTCAGACTCAACCTGAGCAGAAATCAAAATTCGTTCCGTGCTATGGACCGAGGACAGGAACGCCGGTAGGCTTACACTAGAAATTTTGCGGACGCCGAGCCCACCAAAACGAATGGCACGCGTGGTCGTCCAAAGCCACATTTTATAATGGATGGAGTAGGTACTGCGAATAATATGATCGGTTTTGTCCAAAACGTGTAGGTGCTTCCTTAGAGGAAAAGCGGAGAAAATACATTTTGGACCGAAACAACAATTCTCTGGTAAGAGTGAATGCCGAATGTAAATTAATTTTAGAAAGTCTATCCGAATTATCGTTGAAATGTTTAATTTTTTCGTCGGTGAATGGTGAAAAACCGTCTTCTAAAAGTGGGGAAAATTAAATAAAAAAATATATTTACGTATATGTAGTTAGTAATGCTAGGTACAGACGCCAGTACATCAAGCTACCCGAAACTGTCAAATCCCAATCAACTTTTTAACCTTATTATTTAGTTGTAAAGTTGAAAATCTATTAAAGAAGCTTGGTGTGCTGGCGTCTGTACATGCAACGACTTTAGTCGCGAACTCGCGAGTGACCGGCAGGCGATTTCAAAATCTCACGTTCACACACACTGCACAGACTTGGAAATCGCTAGCGACTAAATTTCGCTGCGTGTGTATCTAGCATTATGCGATTTTATGCTGTGATACCTTATCTCATGGACTTACTTTATTACCTAATCTTGGTTAACGAAAGTCCGACCGCGACAGATTTGCCAAAGATGTAAACAACAATAAGATAAACAAGAGTAATGTTAGTTTTCGTCTAAATCTCCGAGCTAACTATAAAAGTACCGGTAAGACGGGGTGAATAGGGATGCAGGGGTGAATCGGGACGAAACTTTAAAATGGATTTTAACGATGATGTAATAAAGTTTATTGCCAACAAGGGCACTTAATCGTTAATTATAATATAATAAACACATTAGTCCTTTTTGGCAAAAAAAAAACAACTATTTCAATGTTAAAATCCATTAGTTTCGTCCCGATTCACCCCTGCATCCCTATTCACCCCGTTTTACGGTAAGTAATGTTTGTTTTCGTCTAAATCTGCGAGCTAATGAATGAAATAAAGCTAAAGAATGAAATGAAATGTATGATATAAGATGTCCCCTGCCTTGGGCAGCATTGCCTACGATGTTGCCAACTTTTACCCCCATTATCTAAACTTTTTTTTTTTTTTTTAATAATTTTTTATTCATGACCATGGATTCAAGTCCTTCAGTCGAATATATAGATGGGTTTTAAGGTGAATGCGCAGTGGTAGACCGCGAAATTCAAATTTTCTTACGTTTTTTGCAATTTGCAGGTCAGTGTCAGGTTGTATCTTGATCAAAATTTGATTCGCGACAATAACAGGTACGTATTTATAGAATTATAATCATTAATACATCTTTCTAAGTTAGATTTGTACCACTAAGCAGTTTTCCATAAGAGATTTGTTGTCGTGGTACAAATCTAACTTAGAAAGATGTATTAATGATTCTAATGATTATAATTCTGTAAATACGTACCTGTTATAGTCGCGAATCAAATTATGATCAAAATACAACCTGACACTGATCTGAAAATTGCGAAAAACGTAAGTAAATTTGAATTTCGCGGGCTACCCTGGCACTTCCCCCTTAACTTATCTAAACTTGTATGTACCCACCACAGATTAAAGATCAATTATGCTCTAAAGTTATTTTAAAATATTTACACATTCAAATATTTACAAATATTTAACATTTACAAACAAAGGGCATCAAAAAACTCGTCCGCATCGCTGTCAACAGGAAACGTGCCCAAAAGGCTGGCAGCATTGCCACGTTGTATGGCAATACTGATTCTTTGGCCAAAAAATAGGCCAGCCCTCTGGTCACGTGAAGAGTCGACCAACCGCTTGGCGATGTCTCGAAATACTAAGTGGGCACCAAAGAGTAAAGTAACTATAGAGGGAAAGAGTGACAACTCTGTGGTAAAATTTGCATGTATGGAAAGTGCTGCCACCTTGAGTTTGGTGGGTGACCTAAGGCTCTAATAAATATACACATACCTATAGTTAAGCATACTTACTATAAGTAGCGAATCTTTATTATAATGTTTAGGGTCACAATCAGGGTTTAACAAATAACAGTAACAAGTAACAATTTTAACATAATTAGCTGAGATAAACTCGGGATTTCGGGAAGCGCATCAACGTCGGGAAAGCCGGAGTTGCGGAGTTGACAATGATAATGGCGGATGGCCGGCGGCGACAATGACATTTGTTTGACAATTTGATAAACAAGAAAATGGCTGCCAAGTTTTTTTACCCACCAAACTGCAGATGTCGCTGTCGTCTATGGAAATTGATGACAGTGCTAAGTGTGCCCCCCCTGGTGGGCACTCAGGCCCCTCAGGCCCCATGGCCCTAGTGTTTCAACCCCAAACGGCTCAAATATATAAGTTCCAAAGAGATTGGAGTATTTGCGCCGTTTGAGGTTTTCCGCACCTGCAGCAGCCGCCCCGGCACAGCTCACCGTGCTTGGAAGATGGGATGGCGCAAGGGTGTCGACACACGTTGCATCCCACACCAAAGGCCTACCTACCTTCCAAGGCATTATGGTCATTCCGTCTGGTCTCTTACCATCGTCGCGTGCCAAGCCATTGGGTTCTAAAACAGCTGGCACCCCGGCGGTGACAAGAGCACGACGGATGATGTCATTGATGCTGGCATGCCGTGCTATCCGGCCTGCGCTTTTACTGCAGGATAAGCCATGGTGTCCGAGGCAGTCGACACCTTCACCGCATTGGCAGCGATGCGGAGCCACGCAAGGGGCGCCCAGACGCAAACAAGTAGCGAGCCGGAAGGTGGTGTCACCCAGCAAAGTGCCTATGTTGGGTGACGGTAGTGCCTGAAGCCAGAGGCCCGACTCCCACTCACTCACAGCCAGTAGGCGGGCACGCTCAGCAGTATTGGTGGACGTATTAATAAGATTATTCCGTACCAACCTGCAGAGCGGCTCATCCCACTGCCTCTGGGAAAATAGGTTCGCGGGCCGATCTGTATCCGGGCAAGCCATTTTCCAGGCGTTCTCCGCGTCGGCCAAGCACGGCACGGCACTTCAAAATACATTTATCTTGACATTTTAAATTGAGATGACATTTATATGACATCTTAGTATGTGACAGATGTGAGATGGATGTGATGAACTGGTAGAGGACCAAACCATACACAAATAAATAACTACGTAAAACAAATATGTAAATTATAATAGTGAAATGCTTAACGATACAAGACAAAAATAATTTTTAAGTTATAATAAATAATTTGAATTATTAATTGATTTGGAGTGAATATTTTGATCCACAAGGTTACATTTTCCGTACATGGAATTCACATGACTCGAAATCACGATGGAGAGTGCCCGACGATCATGGAAACTGCGTATGTATACTTTATGTCGTAATTGATAAAGAGAAACATTAATAAAATTGTAATAATTATTGTTGAATGACTTACCATTTGCAGAAGAATTTGTAGCGCACAAATCAAATGTCAACTGCCTGGCTATGGGCCACAAGTCCAACCAGGTGCTGGCAACTGGTGGCGACGACAAAAAAGTTAATTTGTGGGCTATTGGTAGACAGAGTTGTCTTATGGTTAGTACCTTTACAAAGCAATTATATCAATTTGCCATTTGTAGTTCCACAAAAAAATGGTTCTATTCAATTTTTAATAATTTACAGAGTTTAAGTGGGCATACAACTCCTGTAGAATGCGTATGCTTTGGCCATTCTGAAGATTTAGTTTGTGCAGGATCACAAACTGGTGCCTTAAAAATATGGGACTTGGAAGCAGCTAAATTGTTAAGAACATTTATAGGCCACAAAGGGGCTATAAAATGTATGGACTTCCATCCCTATGGAGATTATCTTACAACAGGCTCATGCGACAGTAATGTTAAGTTATGGGACACAAGAAAGAAAGGATGTATTGTTACTTACTCCAGCCACCGCCTTGCTGTAAACAGCCTTCAGTTTAGCCCTGATGGACAATGGATTGCGTCTGCTTGTGAAGATGGTATGTTGAATGGACAACAATTCGTAATTATCTGTAAATATAACCTGACACTAAAAAAGGTAATCCACTTGCAGGTTTAGTTAAAGTGTGGGATGTGCGTGTTGGTAAAGTGCTTCAAGAATTTATGGAGCATACATCAGCAGTGACATGTGTCAAGTTCCACCCTCATGAGTTTCTGCTGGCTAGCTGTGGAGCTGACCGCACTGTTAACTTTTGGGATATGGAGAAGTTCCAGTTGGTGTCCAAATTTAATAAGGATAATACATCTATTAGGTATGTTGAACATAATGACCTTTGAATGTTACATTTTAATTTGCTTTCTTTTACAAAAGGTTTAAGAGTTTTGCATTAAGAGGCTGGCGGAGCATGTATAGTTCATACAAATGTAATACCAAAATAATTTGTAAATCAAACATATTCTTAAGGTAGTGTGTATTTATTCCGATTGGATTACAGAATATCTAGGTTCCCAAATATATAGTTTTCTATAGAAATCTGAAATTCCTTATATCTCGTCTTTATATTAGTCCTTTCAAAATATATATCTGGGAACCTAGATATTCTGTAATCCAATCGGAATAAATATACACACTATCTTAAGAATATGTTTGATTTACAATTTTTTTTGGTATTATGTTTGTATGAACTACGCATTAGCATGCGCAGTTCGCCGACCCCTTAACAGCATGAATTCATTGATTTATTCATAAAAAAAAATATTTATTGTTACATTCTTCTTACTATGATGCAACTTGAAATCTAATCTGCGCCAATATGATTTATTTGTTTATTTTAATTTACAATATTAATTTTCCTAATTTAAACATAGAAGGTCAACTGTGGATGCTTCTAAAAAACTACAGAAGCAACCACAGAACTTCTAAGGACATGATCATGTCATAAATCATTCAGAGTTATCTATAAGATTGAAATAATCAGTCTTAAACTAAGAGAGAAACTTAAACTTTATTCTAATTTAAAATAGTTAATTAGCACATAATGATAATACATTGTTTTCCTAAATGAAATCTATAATTGTAAATTTCCATTGTTTAGACACGTGGTGTTTAGTGATGATGGTACAACATTGCTTGGTTGTGCTAATGATGGCTTGCATGTTGTTGGGTGGGAACCAACCAGAGTGTTTGACACGGTTCATGGACATTGGGGTCAAATTCATGATATCACTGTTGCACAAACACAATTAGTAAGTGTACTACCAATGTTTCTAACTTATTTGCTGATGCAACAGTATATTTTATTCACAAATTTCCATATACTATTACAGATAGCTGGATCATTCCATTCAACTTACGTGGTTCTATCAGTTGTTGATCTCTCTAAAGTTCATCCGTTTGGTGGAGCAGCTCCAGTGTCAACATCAATTGTGAGAGACCTTTCACCTTTTCAAAAGGGACACTCAGTGCGAAAAAGCTTCTCAAAGGAAAAACCACCAAAACAAGGTTTGAGATTGCATTATGACGTTTAGTAACCCACATTTAAGTTATAAAACTAATCCATGTTAATATTTCGCCACAGTCATGCATAGACCAACTCTCCTTGATGAAAAGACTGCTGAAGAATCTACATCAGGAACGGAAGCAGATGAGGATTCAGGTGCTGTTATACCCAATTTTAATGACTACACTGAGATATTCCGACCTTCTAGAGCATGTGAGTAGATTACACAAACCCAGCCCGTCCACAGAAATATGCTCAATCAACATCACTATTACTAAAATCGCAACATTCATTTATTTTATTTTTTTAGTAACACGCACACCTCCGCCTGCTACCAGTTTGTCTTCAGAAGATTATTCAATAACAGGTGAAATTCATATTTGCTAAAAATATCATTAAGGGTATAACACTCACAAGAACACCAAGTGATCAATATTGAATCAATACCTTGCTCAGTTAGGCCGCAGCTAAGAGATATCAATGATTGATTAAGATTTGTAAAATTCCTCAACCAGCCAGAGTCAAATTTCGACGAAGTTGTTCAGTACCGTCGATAGATGTCGGTCGTGTGAGTGTACATAACAACATTACTCTCACAATAATACTTACACAATTTTTTGAAACCTAATATACATTATAAACCTTAATTTTTTAAATACTTGCTAGTGGACTATACCAATACCTACAAAGGATGGGGGCGTCATAATTATCTTTTTTCTATATGCTTTACAGTGCAAGAGCCAACAGAGAAGTCGGAACCAGTGGTGAACACGTGCCTGCGCGACCTGATGCTCGAAGAGCCAGTGCCGCTGACGCGACCGCTACCGCAGCCCTCGCCACCGCAGCGACAGCGGCCAGAACACTACTCACGCATCCCGACCTCCACCAAAGAACATTTCGCTGTTGTTGAAAAGAAAACTGAAGGTTTCGCCAGTAAGATTTCCTCATTATTTACTACTGATATTGCTTCTAGCTTTTTATAACTGTAGATATTTATGGTTGAGATAGGTTAAGACATAGGAGGAAACGGTTTTTAACCCCAAGTTTTATTTGCCGTATTCTGGCGTCTGTTTAGTTATTGTTATTATAGTATTTTCGTGAAAAACGTAGCCCTGTTTGTCAAAAGATATGCAATTACATGGTATTGAGGGTTTAATAATATGCTATTTGCTTAATCAGGGGTGATGGACAACACAAAAGAAAATAATACCTTCACTTCAGCGCAAGCACTAAGAGATTACGCCGCCAGCCCACTCACAGCAAACTCGCTTAATCGACATAACTCATACAAAGAGACAAAGTCTACCACAGATTTAAGTAAGTTTCATGGAATATTTCTTTGTTAACATAATATGATATTAAATAATGTTCGTTCGTGATTTTAAAAATAAAATGTCCTGTTTTAGCAACCTCCAATCTCCGGCCAAGTAATAGTGATATATCCTTGGGTCCTCCAACATTAGGACCTAGATCATTGTCCTTCACCAGAGCTGCTACTGATACTTCGAGGTATGAACCTAATCTGATATCTATATTCGAAGCTGTTAGTGGTATTGTAAAACAAATGTTAATGAATGTGATTCCAGGAGAAGAGTGGAGCCTGTTGTCAGAGAAAACGTGACAGTGTCCCGTAGCGTGGAGGCACCAGAAGTGGACCCGGAACCTGAGTTCGTGCCACACACCACCGACAGGCCCGTCGGTCTGGATCTCGACGAGTTTTTACCCGTGAGTGGCACAAATCCAGACTCGTCAACCCAAAGGTCAATTCCCACTGCAATATACGTAAAATGTTGGAACACGGACATGACTCACACTTACCTACACTATTATTTAAACGAAAATAGGCGTGGTGTTCGACTGTACGCAGCTGTTCGACAAGTACAGTGGATAAACTGAAATGTACTCGACAGATTTTATCGTCTAACTTCTGTCACAAGCAGCGCCGTCTTCAACGAGCATTTATTGAGTGCATAGTTTAGCATTGACGGAACGTTGTGTGGATGCAGCGCGGGCTGGCGGGCGGCGGCGCGCGACGGGGCGCGCGTGGTGCCGTGCAGCCCAGTGAGCAGGAGGTGCTGGGCGTCATGATGCGCGGACACGACTCCATGATGGCTGTGCTCACCGCTCGGCAGCGCGCCCTACAGGTACGTACACATCATAACCCCTTTGCATGACTAAATGTACATCTACATGAGACACCAACGGAATTTTACTGTATACGTATTCTGACATACGAATGGAGCCTTCACACACCATGTCAACTTACTCTCAAACACTGTTTCAACTACAACTCTGAGGCCGCTGGGCGCATCGTCCACAAGTGTACAAATCGCGGACGAACCTACAATATAATCGTTTAGTTGAATTCCACCTCACTGCTGCCTGCAGGTTATTTTATTTTACTTTGTTGGGAAATATAACAATAACACATCATAGAGTAAGTGAGACAATAAATTTAAAACCGTCCCGAAATGGTTTGGTTTAGAAATAGTTAAATTTTACAGAAAAGTAAGAGGTAGGTACTGATGGTCATTTTAGAGTTAATAGGTATTAGATAGATATTTTAAAGATTCAATAGCCATCTTTTTGGATTTTTTTTATTTATCTACCGTTACAAGGTAACCCAATGCGATAAATGCGCCTATCCTAAAATCTATACTATACTAATCTATATAACTAATTATAAACAACGCATTCCTTGTGAATTCACTCTAATAAAGTGCGTAAACGAAAAAATTATTATCCAATTCAATGAAGTTGTGTGTATTAAATTAATGTACGATGCGTCGGAGGGGCTCTCGTGCACCAGCGTGAGTTCTGCACCTTGCAGTGTGGAACAGCCGGGGCACGCGCGCCCCTCTCGACGCATCTCAGAATGGAACATAGATTATTAGTAATATCTGGACAATTGAACCCGTTGTTTCACAGACCAAGAAGCATCATGCCCATCAGAATGATACATCTTGACTACAAGCATTGAATTTTATAACGTTTGAAACGTAGTGGCAGGTTAGCCACGCGCAGTACACTGCATTCACTATTATTATTATTATTTTTTTTAATTTTCAGATCTTTCATTCCGTCCGAGTTAATAAAAGTCTGAGATCTGCATTAGAATCTGTTATCGCTCTCGAGGATACGTCTGTGATACTCGACATTCTTAATGTTATGGCACATAGACCGTAAGTTTAGAGTTTTTACTGATTCATACATTACTGAAACTTATTTTCAAATAATAGTGAAGTCTAATGATATTATTTATTTTGTTGCAGGTCATTGTGGAACTTAGATATCTGCCTTTTAATGTTACCCAAGATATATGAACTATTGCAGAGCAAATATGAATCGTATGTATAGTTTAGTAGTTATGTAAAAATTATATTTTCTTGATTCCTACATTATAAATTAATGTTGCTTTTTATATTACAGATATATGCAGTGTGGTTGCAATGCGTTGAGGCTCATAGTGCGTAACTTCTCATCAGTGGTGAGAGCTAATGTAAGTGCCCCAGTGCGTACATTGGGAGTAGACATTCCTCGTGAGGAGCGGTTTTCTAAATGTATGCAGATACATAGACTGCTGCTCGACGTTCGCGCTTTTTTGCTCAAACGACAAACGCTCCAGGGTCGCCTCGGAGCTGCCTTCAGAGATCTTCATAACCTCATGCAACAGGGACTCGACTGACACATTATTATTCTTAGGACCACATGATGAAAATAAGTCAAAAATAATGAAATAACTGACAAACTAACTTCCCAATCTTATTAATATTTTATAGATTTAATTTTCATGAAATTTTCTCACTGTTGACATAAGTTGATTTAGAACTTACTGTTAGAAATGCATACATACAGCTACTTACATATTTATTAACAATAAAGGATAATAATAAGCAGCGTTTATTTTTTAGACATCCGCTATTTTGTAACAATCATTTATCAGACTTGGAACATTTAAATATTAAGAAGGATGTCTTTGACTCTTTGGAATGGGATTTTTTTAAGGGCTGGAGTGGCACTTGTTCCATTTGAAAACAAAATAAATATATCTACTTATTAGTATGTTATTGTATTGTATGGAATAGTAACAATATTTTTTTAGGGACAGTACAGCAGAGGACATTTTATCATCTACCTAATAAAAATGATTAAATTTATTCACTGACAGACAATGCACAGCTCTGCAATGCACTGCTAGATACATTAAATGTTGCACAAGAGTTTCTTATATTATGCTAGCTGCGCCCCGCGGTTTCACCCGTATAAGTGTCGTCGATCCGGTAAGAATAATTGATTCGAAAGACACGTGGCGCCATCTATTATCATAATAACGTTATTGTTGTTTTCCTCGGGAACAGCACTTTTTTTCAGGATGAAAGGTACCCTATGTCCGTTTCTGTACACCTGACAACATATATGCAAAATTTCAGGATGATCGGTTCAGTGGTTTAGGCGTGAAACGGTAACAAACAAACAAACTTACTTTCGCATTTATAATATTAGTTAGGATTACAAAGGTGTCTAAGCCCTACACTTAGACCCTAAGTAGATTAAATAAGGGATGAATGGTTGTCATTTTTGATGATAGAAACATGGAGGTTGGCAAGTTGAATCACCGTTTCTTGTAAACTCACCCTTGTTTCTAAAGTTGTTGATGGGAAATGCCATCAACCACACTGCTTGTTGTAAATAAATCTTATCTCGTCGAATTAAGGTATCCAAGCATGTTATATTTAAATTTTTGGTGCTCTTTAGAGTACTGTCACATATTTATTTGGGGCACAGTTATTCATGTAGAATTAGGGACTAATAGAAACAAATTAATACTTAGAAATAAGTACATGTATTATTACAACAGTTTGTAACATTATAACAATATTTTATTTTATATCACTTGTCACACTTATATTATTACACATTGATGCCACTAAAGATACATAATTATTTCTTCCTTTTAGTATTTGACAGTTCACTGACTGAATTCGGGTTTGGTCTTTTCTTTTTATTAAACTTTTCCATTTTCTTTGCTAAAATATCATCTGAAACATCTTTAACCATTTCACCACTGCATGGTTCATTCTTGACTGCATTCTCCAGCTCCATAAGCCTTTCGATCTCTGGGTTCATACCTTTGAATGATAGTCTGCCTTCAAGCATTGTTTCACAAAATATAAAACTCGACTCTGATATAAAGTTACCTGATGCACTTCGCATTTCGTTTGTAATTATATTAGAGTACAAACTGCCATGATCTTGAGTGTTTTCTAATTCTTTTTCTATTCTCTCTCTTGTTTTCTTCATGAACTTCATGTCCAGTACAGATTTAGGTAATTGTAATTTTTTGGTTAAGCCAGCCATAGTTATAATGTTAAAGCTGTTAATGAGTACTCAAAAATAGATCAGACTTGTTGATCTAGGTCGGCAATAGAGAGAGCTTAACAACCTAATAGAACCTCAACTCCAAATTTGATATCTTCGGGACTGCAGGTTACTATACTAAACGGACTAAAAATACAATACAAAAATACAGACTAAACGGTCAGTGGGTCGAATTGAGGGCGGATTTGACTAAACTTTTGTCATAATTATGTTAAGCAATACATTTTTCACACATGTTGATAAAGTCTCGTGGTTTATTTAAAAACACGTTAGTTCACAACACTGAAAAATTTTAATCAATAAATAACCTAGACTGTCTTCTATCAGTCGTGTTAACTTAACTGTCAAAGTCAAAATCACAGATAACTATATACTATACTTCATAAAAGATAGCTTGATCTCTGCGACAGCTGTCAGTAAAATCACGCCTATGAAGTCCTGAATTCCATAATAGTACAGGCAGGCAGTCCTGTCAATGTCGTACTTTATGGGCATGCCGACTTAATTAGTGATGGGCGATGAATCATCGTGACCACAGACTACAAACTATCGATATTTTAAATAAAGAGTGGAAGAAGGTGGTAACCAAATGCAGAAAACTAATGGAAGAAGATTGGGAGCGGGACGTCCGATTTGATAATATTTGCGAAAAAGAGTTTATAATAAATTTACAAGATTGTTCTAGCGATTCAGAAACTGATTCAGATATGGATTTGGGGTGTATTCCTTTACGAGAATAAATGTATTTTATATTCAAATATTCGTTTAATTTAGTAACGTTTGTAATTAAATTAAACCCAATTAAATGTTACATTAGCATCGATAATAGTAAGAAATGTCGATAATTTCTATTGACAATTTTTATATCGTGACAACCCTAGGAACGTCAGTTTGACTTATGTCGCAGAGATCAAGCTATCTTTTATGTAGTATAGTCAGAGAGTCAAAATCATCTTTCATAGGGGTGGGCCGGATGGGATGGGCGTTGCGACGACGAACCGTTTACAAAGACTGTTTTGCATTCTGCAACCGTTTTACGTCCGGCTCAAACAGTCGTCGTTGCAAAAACCAGTCTTTGAATTACTTGTTGCCATTTTTTATTTTATGCCTATGGAAATATAGTCGAGAATGCAATGGTTCAACTCATCACACTTGTCCGTCGCGTCGTCTCTCGTTCCGCGTTACTCTCGTTTCGTTTAAAAAACAGTCGTTCAAAAACGAAAACCTCGAAAACGCAATTCTATTCCATGTTTGATAAGTTTCGTCCTTTAAGCCGTCTTCAAACCAGTTGCAACGACGACCGTTTCCTGCAACCGATTTCGTCGTCGGGAGAACAGTTGCGTTTCGTCCGTCAAAAACTCAACAACGACCCACCGCTAATCTTTCAGTGTGGTCAAAGCATGGAATTAGTCTGTACTACTGAGTCAAAGCAAGAACGATATATTCGATATCGAAGGACATTCGGCGTTGGCTAACGCACGTTCGTGGGCCTTCGAAGGTATGTCCAAATACATTTAGTGGTCGATTGTTGGGGTTTTGCTGAACCGTCCAGAGAGGACCAACGAAGGCCAGCGAAACCCATTCGTTGGCGTTCGTTGAGCCGATGTGTACGCGGCATAAGGAGAACGCTACAAAATGGTAGCTTTTATGTTAGAGAATGCTGTGATCAATATTTTTTTTTATTACGTACTAGCTGCCCGGCGCGACTTCGTTCGCGTGGTGTCCTACTAATACCCCCTACCCTACTCCTACCAATCCTACCCCTGCCCTTCTCCTACCTTACTCCTACCCCTTCCCTACCCCTTACTCCTACCCTACTCCTAACCTACTCCTACCGTACCCCTACCCTACTCCTACCCTACCCCTTCCCTACTCCTACCGTACCCCTACCCTACTCCTAACCTACTCCTACCGTACCCCTACCCTACTCCTACCCTACCCCTTCCCTACTCCTACCGTACCCCTACCCTACTCCTACCCCTACCCTACTCCTACCGTACCCCTACCCTACCCCTTCCCTACTCCTACCGTACCCCTACCCTGCTCCTACCCTAACCCTTCCCTACTCCTACTGTACCCCTACCCCTACCCTACTCCTACCGTACCCCTACCCTACTCCTACCCTACCCCTTCCCTACTCCTACCGTACTCCTACCCTAACCCTTCCCTACTCCTACTGTACCCCTACCCCTACCCTACTCCTACCGTACCCCTACCCTACTCCTACCCTACCCCTACTCCTACTCTACCCCTACTCCTACCCTACTCCTGCCCTACCCCGAGCCTACTCCTAGCCCTGTCATTTGCGTTTTGTTATTCCAAGTCTGATTCTTTTTTTTTTTTTTTTTTCTGATTTTTTTTAGTATCTTATGTCCGTCTCCTGGCTCTAAGCTACCTCCCTACCAATTTTCACCCAAATCTGTTCTGCCGTTCTTGAGTTATAAGTGGTGTAACTAACACGACTTTCTTTTATATATATAGATATTGGGAATGGTTCTATCACATTAATTTTTGTCCTTTTTGAAAATCTGAAAAGTATCAGATAATTCAGATGCGATGGTGCTCATTTCTGATACTTTTAAAATTTCTTAGCCTATTCAGCTATCCATAAACTTTTCACCCTGCATACGGCCTCGCTACGACCTCGCCGCTATCAGCGGCAGCTTAGCGCGGGGCGGCAAGCGGTAAAAACAAATATACCAAAATGTATGAACCGTATCAAGACGCACCGCGTCGCAGCGTCAACGTTAGACATAAGAAACCGCGCCGCTTGCCACTAAGCCAAAAGTCGTGGCCGGGCGGTTATATGCTTGCTGCTTTGCTCAAAAACCCGCTGGGCTTACTGCTCGGCACGGCTACTGGGCTACCAGCTGAAAAAACAAAATAAATAAAATAATGTCATTCGCATTTAACACACAAATTAATTATTAGAGCAAGGTGTAAATTTTGCTAATATAAATATATTCAAATTGGTAATGCCGCCAGTCTCTTGAGTACATTACCAGTCGACAGCGATGCGGAAGAGTTTTTCGATGCTATATTTTAGTTTGTGTATTAATTTTTATTAATTAATAATCTATATAAATAAAAACAAAAGGCCTGACTGACTGACTGACTGACTCATCAACGCCCAGCTCAAACCCTTGGACCTAGAAAGCTGAAATTTTACACAATGGTTCCCTTTATAATGTAGACAAGGAATAAGGAAGGATTTTTCGAAATTCAACCCCTAAGAGAGTTAAATAGGGGATGAAAGTTTGTATGGAAGTCCGTCAGTTTTATAGTTAGGATCTTCAAATTTTGTGTTTAGGCTGAAGATTGAAAATTAATTTATACGTGTCTTAGCGTTTTTGATAATTCCACCCCCAAAGGGTTAAAAAGGGGGATGAAGTTGTGTATGAAAGTCCGTCACTTTTGAAATTAGGATCTTCAAATTTTGTGTTTAGGCTGAAGATTGAAAATTAATTTATACGTGTCTTAGCGTTTTTGATAATTCCACCCTCAAAGGGTTGAAAATGGGGATGAAGTTGTGTATAAAAGTCCGTCAAGTTATGATCTTCAAATTTTGTGTTTAGGCTGACGATTGAAAAGTAATTGATAAAGTGTCTCAGCGTTTTTGATAATTCCACCCCCAAAGGGTTAAAAAGGGGGAAGAAATTGTGTATGTGAAAGTCCGTCAGTTTTAAAGTTAGGATCTTCAAATTTTGTGTACAGGCTGACGATTAAAAATAAATTGATACGTATCTCAGCGTTTTTGATAACTTCACCCCCAAAGGGTTAAAAAGGGTGATGGAGTTGTGTATGAAAGTCCATCAGTTTTGAAGTTAGGATCTTCAAATTTTGTGTTTAGGCTGACGATTAAAAATTAATTTATACGTGTCTCAGTGTTTTTGAATATTCCACCCCCAAAGGGTTAAAAAGGGGGATAAAGTTGTGTTTGAAAGTCCGTCAGTTTTAAAGTTAGGATCTTCAAATGTCATGTTTAGGCCGACAATTGAAAATTAATTTATACGTGTCTCAGCGTTTTTAAAATTCCACCCCCAAAGGCTTAAAAAGGGGGAAGAAATTGTGTATGTGAAAGTCCGTCAGTTTTGAAGTTAGGATCTTCAAATTTTGTGTTTAGGCTGACGATTGAAAATTAATTTATACGTGTCTCAGCGTTTTTGATAACTCCACCCTCAAAGGGTTAAAAAGGGGGTTGGAGTTGTGTATGAAAGTCCGTCAGTTTTGAAGTTAGGATCTTCAAATTTTGTGTTTAGGCTGACGATTGAAAATTACCCATTGTAAAATTTCTATATTTATGTCTGTAATTTATATAGTGTACATAATAAAGAGTATTCTATTCTATTAATTTATACGTGTCTCAGCGTTTTTGATAATTTCACCCCCAAAGGGGGACGAATTTCATAAAATGTATTAAAATGTATTGTAAAATCATAAAATGTATTATCTAGGCGTATGTTTGGAAGCTAACGCAACGGTGTTGTTAGAATTTCAGTCCTTCCTCTGGGGTGAAGAGGGGGATGAAATTTTGTTTTTAATTAAAGTTCTTTATTTTTTAAGTCAAAATCACTTCAATTTGCGCTTATGGTTGGAAACTAACAGCGTAAATTGTTGTTTTTTTATTTCAACCCACAAGGGGGTGAAAAGGGGGATGCAGTTTTGTATTGAAGTTGTTCATTCGCTAAATTTTGTATTCAAGTAAAACTAATATAAGTATACGTGTACCGTTTCTAACTTTTCATAAAATGAAGCGATTGCGATGAAACTAAAACTGAATGTTCAATAAAGACTTTGGACTTCTTGAAATGTTAAACCTTTTGCCCGTGGCTTTGCCCGCGTGGATGTTGAAAAATATCCGACGGGAACGTACTACGAACGTCAATGTTGCTGAACGGATGTAAATCTGTAAATGGCAAACCCATTAGTTTTGTACTTCAAATCATTAAAATTTTTATTTTGCATTTTGGTTGGGCAGCCTGGTTGTGTTAGCACCTGACGGCAGAACCTCTAATGTTGTAAATAAAGAGGTACTTTAAGTATTAAAAAAAAATATGGTCGTAACCCCCTGTGAAGAACAATGTAACAATGTATTTACCTTAACTTTAACTCATTTTTTTAATAAGATTTAAATTTCCGTGCATTCAAGTAGCCAATTTTCCGTTCCGTTATGTATAACGTTACTATTCGATTTTAGGATTTGTCATCCTCCAATCCGTGCGACGCACCTCGGATACTATAATAAGCAGTGTGAGAAAACATTGTATACCTGGATTAACACATAGGGTACTTTTAATTCCGGTAGTACGTTCCCGTGGGATATTTTCCGACATACACGCGGGCGAAGCCGCGGGCAAAAGCTAGTTAGGTATGAAATGATTGGAGTCAAGTGCGAATATACGTGTTAAATAGATAGAAAAAAATATATTCAAATTATATTAGGTGATATTTACGCCACACTTGTATAGAACATACTAATTCCAGGGTATGACCGTGTGGACCTTAGATTATAATATAAACCGTCAATTTTATACGGTTTGTTCTTTTGTTGAATGCTCACATCACTATATTGGCATTACTGTCACATGTCAATGTCAACTCGTCAACTCATCGACTGCTGTTCCCTATATTATTGTAGTCTGTGGACCAACGTTGTTATTGATACGGCAATTGCCGTATCATATTATTATGGCAATCTACGATTTTGTTTCAGAAAATACGGCAGTCCTCCCATTGCCGTATCACAAAATACGGCAACTGACTATAAGTGAAATGAAACGTTTTTCACTAGCGTAATAAATGAAACGAAACATACACAGGTAATTTTATGAGCACAGTCGGGAAAATCCCGACTGCAACAAACGTGAAGTTGTAATCGTAACGCCAAAGTGGCATCTCTTGCGCCTTGGTTAAAAATTAATGAAAAGGTTGCAAGTGACACCACGTACGCGTATTACTAACATAGGTAACTGTTTCACCTACGAGTAGCACCTGCATATTAGTTGCCTACGAGTGCGACAAAATGAGAAGTAAAGGACAAGTATGCTCTAGATAAACATGAATCTTTGGTAATATAAACGAGAAACAAATGAGGAATAGACATTTTTTATTAAATACGGCAATTCAGTATTTTTCCCCTTAAAATACGGCAAACCAACCAGACTGACATACGGCAGCTCAGATTGATTTCTACGATAGCAACACTGCTGTGGACTGTTATTACTTGTTTTGTTTGTGGATGTCACTGTCAAAAAAAGCATGTGTATTGTGTTTTGTTTGAAATGTGAAGTAATGAAGTTATTTAATTTGTGTTAATTTATTGATAGCATAACATTCGTTCTGCTTCTCGTAACAATCATGCAGCTTTCCGAAATAGATAACGTTAAGATCTACAACCTCAGCGTTGGAAAGTCTCTTCCTGATGTAAGTGTTATTATTCTAAATAACCTAACAGTGAAGGAAATTAAATTTTACAGTACACATTATTTTAATCGAAGACATTTAAACATACTTAAATCTCTTTGCATTACATGTTCTGTTTAAAATTTACAGTGGCTGACGGAAAGGAAAAAACGCGCTCTTTTGAAAAAGAATGTAGACCTGAGGCGAAGAATTGAATTGATTCAAGAGTTTGACATGCCAGGAGTGAGCACTAGTTTGCGGGTTTCTAAAGACGGGCAGTATATAATGGCTACTGGCATCTATAAACCAAGAATAAAATGTTATGATGTTAATAATTTGTCCTTGAAGTTTGAACGATGTCTTGACTCTGAAGTAATAACATTTGAAATATTGAGTGAAGATTATTCAAAAGTAAGTAACATAACAATATTTAAAGACTAATGCTAGTTTACAAGCCTCCTTTTATACTTTGGACTGTTTAGGAATGGATTACTTTCTAAAACATTTTCATTTCTCTTTTCAGATTGTATTTTTGCAATGTGATCGATATGTTGAATTCCATGTGGGACACGGTCGACATTATCGCCTTCGAGTACCCCGGTTTGGAAGAGACATAGCTTACCATCGACCATCATGTGATCTATTTGTTGTTGGTGCCTCATCAGTATGTTGATAACTTGTTTACAAGTACTGGTTCTAACTAATAATTATTGATATGTTATATTAAGTCATAAAAATTGTTGTTTACAGGAAGTGTATAGGTTGAATTTGGAAATAGGTCAGTTTTTAGCACCATATGTTACAAAAGCGAATGAAATTAATTGTTGTGCTGTGAACGAAGAACATGGATTATTAGTGCTTGGCACAGAATCTGGCCATGTGGAAGCCTGGGATCCACGCACCAAATCAAGACAAGGAATACTAGATTGTGCAATGCATTGTACAGATTCAGAGTACAAGTATGAAAATACATTTTAGAACTGTTATTCATTTTAATTATTATTTTAATTTTGTGTATTTATTTGTTTACAGAAATGACAGATTGCCTGCTATAACTGCTGCTAAATTTGATGGTCCTCTTAGATTGGGTGTAGGCACATCTACAGGTCATGTGCTATTGTATGACATAAGATCAAGTAAACCACTTCTTGTTAAAGATCACATGAACGAAATACCTATAAAATCATTAGAATTCCATAAAACAATGAATTACGTTTATTCTATGGATGCTACTGTCGTGAAGATATGGGATAAAAATACAGTATGTTTACCTAAACTATTACCAAGATTTGTTGCTGATTTAACTGGTCAAGCTCCACGTGTGACCAATTCGGTCACAAAACAATAGAAAATCAATTGTGTCTCATTAGCAGAGCTTGACAGAATTTTGAAATTAATAAACTTATTCAAATTACAATGTTGTTATTTTAGGGCAAGCAATATACAAGCATAGAATCATCAGTGGATTTCAATGATTTATGTGTTTTTCCAAACACAGGATTAAGTATGATGGCAGTTGAAGATCAAAAAATGCAAATATATTACATTCCATCATTAGGTATGTGCACAACAACTTGAACACAACACTATAACAAATACTAGTACCTGAACACTAGCCCCCTTACTAATAAACCCATTTTATCAGATGAACAGTTAGACATCGATTTCTCTCTTTCAGTCGCCAGTAATTTAACTTTTGAAAGAAGAAGACAAAGCACTGTATAACTATACAGATCCTATACAATGTTTATTATTAAAGGGGTAGAAATAAAAGGTTACTTAAAAGTATTCACTAAACTGAAAGTATTTTCACTATTTACCAGGTCCTGCACCCAGATGGTGTGCTTTCTTGGATAATTTGACTGAGGAATTAGAGAGCTCAGCATCACAAACAGTTTATGATGATTATAAATTCATCACTAAACAAGAACTGGAATCTTTGGGATTAGATCACTTGCTGGGAACAAATCTATTAAGAGCATACATGCATGGGTAAGGCTTGTTTTCTCAATTAGGTAAATTTCATTTTTGAGTCTCAGATTCATTAATTTATTAATTATGCAAAATAAAATTACAGATACTTTGTTGATGTGCGTTTGTACAAGAGAGCAAAGTCAATCGCGGATCCATTTGCATTTGAACAATACAAGAAACGTAAGATCAGAGAAAAGATTGAACAGGAGCGGCCTTCTAGAATTAAAGTTGAGGACAACTTACCAAAAGTTAACAGAGATTTGGCATCCAAACTCATGGATGATGGAGGAAGAAAGAAGAAACAATCAGCTAATCTACTCAAAGATGACCGTTTTAAGGTGTGCTTTACTTTTTCATTGTATATTGTGAATGAAAATTAATCTAGTCACTATCATTGATGTTTCAAATAACTTTCTTATTACAGGCCTTGTTTGAAAACCCTGACTTTGAGGTGGATAGAGGAGCTGAAGAATATCGTTTACTCAACCCAGTTTTGTCTAGGCTAGATAAAAACAAGGAGAAGAAAGTGGAAGCTGAACCAATGCAGGTAACAAAGAATATCACCTAATCTCCTCTATAATTGTACAAGTATTTCGTATAGGCAGTTTGTTCTGCATATAGGATACATCCTTTTAGCCCAGAAATCGAATTAAAAGATTGTAAGAATATTTTGTACTCTTTTTAAGTTTCCGTACCCAAAGGGTAAAAACGGAACCCTATTACTAAGACTTTGCTGTCTGTCCATCCGTCTGTCTGTCACCAGGCTGTATCTGTATCTCAAGAACCGCGATAGCTAGACAGTTGAAATTTTCACAAATTATGTATTTCTGTTGCTGCTATAACAACAAATACTAAAAACAAAATAAAATAAATATTTAAGGGGGGCCAACCTTACAACAAACGCGATTTTTTTGCCCTTTTTTGCTCTATACCAATAATGGCAACAGTAGGTAGGCACTTGACATATTCACAAAATATTCAGTTGTATTTTTACTTTAATAATAAATAAGTAATAAAAATAAAATAAATATTTAAGGGGGACCCGCACACAAAAAACGCCATTTTTTGCCTTTATTTTGCTCGATATCAATAAATGGTAACAGGTAGGCACTTGAAATATTTACAGAATAGGTACTTAGTTGTACATTCACTATAAAAATAAATAATTAAATTAAAATAAAATAAATTAAGGGGGGCTCCCATACAACAAACGTGATTTTTTTTATAACGGTGGTACGGAACCTTCGTGTGCGAGTCCGACTCGCATTTGGCCGGTTTTTTTTACTCTGTTATGAGAGTGCATAAATAAGTATCATATACGGCATTTTTTATTTTCATTTCGCAGGTGGAAGAAACTGAAGATAAAGATTCCGATATGGAGCTGTATGAGACTAGTGATGACGGTGATAGTTCTGATGAAGACCGAACGTGGGTAAAAGAAGTTAAAAAACAACACAAAATGATTAGAAATAAATCCCGAAGAGATGACTCGCAACCCAATGAAGAGCAAGATAACACAAATAACGCCCCAAGAACTTCAAATATTATTAAAAGTATATCACGGGTGAGCAAAGCTAGTTTAGGAGATCGATTAGCTAAAGAAAGCTTTTCAACAATGGTAACTAATAGCGGTGGAAACCGCGAAATGAAGTTTAGTATGAGAGGGAAGAAGTCAGAATCAGAAAATAATCGACAAATGAAGAAACACCATCAAGAGAGAAAACAATTTGTTCGACGAACAGGGTTTCTAACGAAAAAGAAGCTCCCTAAATCATTTTGATTAATTTAAATAGGAATAAAGTGCAGTGTGCATATGAATACTTATTAAATTGCTTTTATTTATTTTTTACCTGTTTACGGGTTAGTTTAATGACCTAGTCAGTCATAGGGCGATTGTGCACTACAAGGAATTTTACCGTCCGGCAGTCCGATTTTATTTTTTTATTATGGCGTGCCAACATGGGACCGTAAAAAATCGGACTGCCAGACAGTAAAATTCCCTGTAGTGCACAAACGCCCATACTCTGGTAGGCAGAGCCAGACGTTGCACCTTCAGTGGAATTATAATACTGATTTTATTTTGATAGAAAACTCGAAAAAATAATATGTTGCCCATAATATTGCAATTTTCATTACGCCTGCCAAGCAGGTAGTCAAAAAGCGAGTTGCGGCTGCACTTGCTGCTTCACATGCACCTTTCTTAACATTACCGGACTATGGGTCACCTTAGGGGCGGATTTTTAGGAGTTGGAGTATACGCTTAGGGGCACTATGACCAGCAAAGAAAACCAAAAAGTTTTTTTGGTAAAAAAACATTTTTTTGGTAGGTTGCTTGCTTGGTTAATTTTCCTGATATTTTTTTTTCGGAAATTGAAAATTTTTATTGCAGTTTCGGGTTAACCTTGATCATATAAATTATTTAGGTTCTGAGAAGAATGGCCCTACGACGCACCGTTTCCGAATTATGGGCCTCTGAATTTTATTTTATATAAAACGCTCGATTTCCAAAATGGTGGCTCAGAAGAAAATCTTTTCTGGAAAGAAATTGTTGCTCTAGTCGAAAACCATGAGGTGAAAGAAAAAAGAAAGGATTTCCACCCGTGCCACCATTTTTAAAATATAGAGCGTTTTATATAAAATAAGGAGGCCCATAATTCGGAAACGGTGCGTCGTAGGGCTATGCTTCTCAGAACCTAAATACCTAGTTTCGAAACTGCAATAAAATTGGGAAATTTCCGAAAAAAAATTACATTTTCGAAAAAAAAATCTAAGTCCTTGCGCCATAGTACGCACTGCTACACATCAAGCTATACATAACCAGTATAAGCTGACTTCTGATTGTACGAAAAACCTATGCATTGCGAGGTCAGCGAAAACTGGAAATGTATAGCTTGATGTGTAGCCGTGTGTACACACAACACTACACTCCAACCCTGGCTTATCAAAGTTCATTATCCGTAGAAAGCGCAAATTGCTTAGTTGACGTTCATTTAACCCTCTAACCTCTAACGCAAGTTTTATGTAGGTACTTTAAAGCAGACGATACCTACTTACATAAACCATCCGTTATAATAATCTTGACAATCTCCATGATGTGCAATATAAATAAAAACTGGTAGGGTCGCGATGTAAACACAATGACATTAACATCGCATTGGCTATTATCAGAGTGAATGCACTGACTCAGTACACATTCAATGATGTTATTACATATTTGTACATTGCAGTGAATCGTTATCTGTTGTTGTTAATGTATCCTTTTTAACTCTCCCCGAAAGTGAAATTAAATTTTAGGAGTAATATTGGTGAACTAGCAGCATAGAAAAAATGCAAAATGACTACGCATCGTACGGTAGTGGTAAGCACAATAAGCTTTTAATTACCTACCGTCATTATTGAAATCTTGGTTGTTTGCACATAAATGTTTAATTATTAATATATTATCATTTCGTATAATGTGCGTATTGGTAATTAATGTGTAGATATGGGTAATAAACTGAATAATGTGAATTTTTTTAATGATTATGTAGCTAGTGATTTACTGGACAGCCATGTACTGGGGAACGACAAGCTTGCGGAACCAGCGATGGAGAGATCTACTAGGTCCAGTCTCGACGCCAATAGTGTGGACGTGAGTAATCTTTTATCATTTGTATTTCTCACTAAAATGGGGACACTGTGTGCATTTAAACCCGAATCTTTTGTGAGTTGCTCAAGTGAGAAGTTCAGTAATTATAATGTGTTTATATAGCTGCAATTCGCATGCGGATTTTTAATATTATGCCTTCAAAGACACATTGATGCTCCTTTCCAGATCGGAGAAATAACGGAGTCCCCTGATACCGAATACATGAGTACTTCTGCTATATTACATTATTGTAAATCTAAGGTATTTTTTGCGAAGTTCTTAATATTGTTTCCCTATTGACTTTATTCTTTTATTGATATAACTGTGTGTTATTATTACAGATATTACTCCCATATTTAAAACTGTTGACTATTATGGGACTGCGGCCGATACTGGATGTGTCGAACTCTTCTAGATGCGTTATTTGTTGCTCACATTTTCATTCAATACAAGTTGCGATACTCATGTTTTTAGGATATGTTCTTCAATATATGGCTTGTTTCAGGTAGGTAATACATAACTTTAATGTTGCTACAATGCAAATTGAGCTGCATGTTGTTCCTTAGTTAAGTCGATTATGTTTCAGACGGGACAGAGGGTTTTGTTACAAGTTAGTACCTCTGGCGTTAACATCCACTTTAGAATATGACAATTATAAAGAAGTGTGTTATGGAAACGTTATATTTACCTACATTGGACCCAGCATATTGCATTTTGTGGGATTTTTGTACGCATTATATTTATTTCGGATCTCAGATAATGAACAATTGCAAAACCTAATGGAAAGAGTGAGTATCCATTGTGTTAGATTATAATACTAACGTAGTTCTAACATACACAAATGGCTCGTAGAATAGACGTTAACTATAGCTCTTGTTGTTTAGGTATTTCTATTGTCGTCCTACTCACCTCAAGGGACGCCTACAACGAAGCCGAAGCGCCTCTTACGCATGTTGTGGTTTTTCATAATACTCAGCGTCCTGTGGATGTGCCTATCATTATGTTCAGTCAATTTAATGCTGGCTAGAGGCAACATCATCTTCAGATGGATGGAAACAAGGTAAAGAGAAACCTTAAATTTTAGATAACTACGGTCAAGGAACGAAAATGTTCAGCAACTTTCAAAGAAATTCCATTTCCACATAGTGGGTGCATGTCACCTTTTCGAAATGTCCTTGACTGTACATAGGTACATACGTGTGATCAAACGGGTGTCGATGTTACACTAACTACTAAAACCATCTTTACTGCTACGATATAAAGGTGCTGTCAGGTTGTTACCACGGAATGTTGATATTAAGTAGGTACTGATCTTATAATCATTTTATTCCAGTTCATATGAAGTAAGAATGTTGTTGAAGATCTTACTTATAATATGCACATTGATTCACGACATGGTGCAGGCGACTATCATCACAAGCTACTGCCTACAAGCGCAGCTGTTGCAGGCTCATCTTATGTTCCTCAAAGAGCGCCTTCTTAACCGAACTATCACTCCAATTAACTGGATGAAAGTGAGTTTTCCTTTGACCAAACTTTGAAATTCTCAGAACATGGTCAAACAGGAAAAATAAGAATATAAAAAATATTAATTTTCATTTTGCAGGAAATAGCAGAATTCCGTAAGCTGTTAAAATATTTGAATGATGACCTAGCACCCGCAGTTTGTTTGTTCACTATCGTGAACATTTCATGGGCTAGCTCTGGTCTTATGTGGCTTCTCAACTTGGACAAGGTGGACACTGAAACGGAACCCTTGATTGGTATCAGCATCCTTAATGAGCTCTTGTGGATATCAGCGGTCGTTGTACCATTTATCCAGGTAATGGAAAAATATACAGCATGTATCAGAAGGCGAAAATTGTCCCATACAAAACTTCAATACCTACTCAACCCAAATTTATGGGACAGCTGATTATTTTTTTTTCCGATTAAGATGTTGGTCCCATGGAGAAAGTTGTTTAGTTTAATGGTCTGTCTTTTTGATACACACTGTATAATATAACTAAAGTCACAGGAATTTTTCAGGGTCGGCACGTGCCGAAAAATTCAAGTTGGCAAGGTATGATGGATTAGTTTTACGT
This sequence comes from Hydraecia micacea, assembly GCA_914767645.1. Lineage (NCBI taxonomy): Eukaryota > Metazoa > Arthropoda > Insecta > Lepidoptera > Noctuidae > Hydraecia > Hydraecia micacea. Next base: position 10,258,211 of record OU611778.1, read on the forward strand.
TTAATTTTACTTTTATAATTGCAGGCCGCCCGTCTATCGAAGGAGTGCCGGCGCACGCAGTCGGTGGGTCACGAGCTGTGCGTGCGCCCGTTCCTGCACCAGGACACGCCGCAGGAGGACATCACCGCCGTACTGCTGTACGCGTCCACGCTGCGCCTACACGCCAAGCTGTTCCACTACCCCATCGCCGGACGATACCTGTGTCTCGTTCTCACACTTACCGTAATAGTACTCTTCTCACTTGGAATGTGTCACTTATTACAATAATTTATCCCTATTTAAAATATTAATTTAATTTTGTTATTTTTAATAGAATTTGAATCACCAACTAGCAAGTTTACGAGTCGTAAATCCTCGTTGTGTAAATAAGTGTAATTTAATCATCCGACTATAAAGTTATTCAAATATCAAAAGCTATATCGTCAGAATATTGGGATAGGTACTGAATAAAATATTATAGAGATTTTGATGGTTTTTATTTTCGTTTCCAACTATTTTGGCTCTAACACAGGTATACTTAATTAATAACATGTTAAAATAAATCTATTCATTTTATCAACTTTAATTCCCTTCCTTCCTCGTGGTCAAATTTAATGGTCAAACTGATTTGACCACGAGGAATTCTGTTCCGGATAGTCAAACTGAGTGGCTACCTATTTAAACTTTTTATCAAGCTGTATACATTGTAGTCTTATTGTACAAATTATAAATAAAACATTATGTCAATTTGATGATACATCATCACCACTCAAATTATTATCCTGTTCTTTGCTGTTTTATTGCGATTTGCATTTTGTAATTATTTAGATAAAATATGGATTTAAATATAAAATACATTCATCGTAAAGGGGGAAGGGTACTGCTTTTCAAGGGTCGGCAGTACTACAAATTGCGTACGTACAGAAATGGAAACATTTTCTGGACTTGCAGTCATCTCAAAAAAGAAAAATGTCGGGGCTCATTTACTCTGAAGGTATGCTCATAATTAAAACATATTTATATATCGTTTTTAATTACATATTATTACATAGGTACCTATTATTTTAACCATATAATTTTTTTTTTGTTTAGGATGACAATGTGGTGAAATATAATGACCACTCATGTAACGCCGATTACCATAAAAATGAAGTTGATATTGCTATTGGCGAATTAAAACAAAAAGTTAAAGACAATGATGTCCCCATCCCATCCAAAAAGAACATGGCAATAATAGAAAAATCCGATGAGTTTTTCGGTGACGGAACATTCTTTAGTTGTCCAATTCCGTTTAGCCAATTATACTGTATCCATTTGACAAAATCCATCACAACCACAAATGCGGTTCCTGTGGCGTATGTTTTGATGACAGACAAAAAAGAAGAATCATATTTTATTTTATTTTCAATGATAAAGTCAAGATTGAAGGATTGGTCACCAAAAAATTTCCATTTAGATTTTGAATTAGCTGCAAGCAATGCATTAATAACAATTTTCCCGGACATCCAAATTGTAAAATGTTTTTATCATTTTTCAAATAGCCAATGGCGAAAGGCAAAGCAAATGAAAATTAAATCTAAAGATGACAGGAGAGTAGTGGGATTGTGTGCAGCACTCGCTTTATTACCCGAAAATAAAATTGAAGAAGGATGGGAGTATATAAATACTGATACTCCCAATACTACCAAAACTCAAAAATTTCTTAAATATTTTGAAACAACGTGGCTTAAGAATAAAACATTCCGAAAACAATGGTCTGTTTATGGCCAGAGACATCGCACAAACAATGTGGTCGAAAGTTGGAACGGCCAACTAAACAAATCCATGAAACGTCATAATCCAATTACAGTTGCTCGTTTACTTGAAACCTTAATACAAAAAGAAAAATCTTCTAATGAAAAAGTATCTCTCCGCCGCCAAGACCAAATATGTCGAGATGATTTCATAATGAAGTGTCAGCTGCAATTAATGCATGGCGATATATGTGTTGGGTACTTTTTAAATAAACTAAGATAATTATTTTTGTTAATGACTGTACAAGTATATTTACGAACAAAGAGTGGATATTTTTCGTTAAACTAAGTAGTTTGACTATCCGGAACAGAATTCCTCGTGCTCAAATCAGTTTGACCATTAAGTTTGTCCACGAGGAAGGCAGGTTTAATTCGAGTCAAACCAATATAGATCTCGTTTTGCTACAAATATTATGTAATTTTTATTCGTTATTCATTTAATTTGGCGACACGAATTAGTAAACAAATGGAGTGCTTATAAAAATTAAGTAAGCAGGTCGGTGTTGGCATGACGGGCCGCAGACGCTACTCTGCGTCGAGCATGGCGAGTCGTGCGACCTGCGCGCCCCACCACGAGTGCACGTCGTGCAGCACGGGCTGGTCGCGCGCGCCGCCGCCGCTGTTGTGACTCACGCGCACTCCACTCTTCACCGACGCTGTCGACACATACATTATCTTCAATACGAGATACCATTCCAACTAAACAATTATCTATTGGTATCTTATCAAAGGATTTTTATGCCGTCAGCTGAGTTAAGCAGGACACGCGTTCGTCTTCCTAGTGCAACGGACGGCCTTAGGGACAGTGGATAAAACAATTGTATACAGGGTGGAAAGTTGAAGTGGGCCCTGGAGGGAAAGTACCCTAAATATTGACGTAATCAATAAAGGGCTGGCTTTTACCTTGGCCAAAGGCTAAGCATTGCCATACAACGTGGCAATGCCGCCAGTCTCTTGGGAACATTACCAGTCGACAGCGATGCGGATGAATTTTTCGACGCTATATTTTAGTTTCTGTATAGTTTTAGTTAAGTTAGGATTTAATTTTGTTATTTTTAGTATTATATATATATTGATGATTATAATTCTGAAAAAATCAATAAATAAATAAAAAATTAAAACTGCTTTCGAACATTTTTTGAAAGTCGCTTGTCTGAACCGGGAATCGATCCAACTAGTGTTGTAAGAAACCCGAGTTTCTTCTAAGTTCTAAGCTCTCTTTGAAGGCTCAGTTGTTTTTGAAGACTCGAGTCAGATAAAAAATATTCAGAGCTCAAGTCCTATTGAATATTAAGTCTTTTATAGGAAGACTCGAGTCTTGTCTAAAAGAACTCGGAGCTGAGTCATCTGAGTCTTTATCTGTAATGAAGTAGAAAATAAAAATAAATGTAAGAAGACTTAAAAGAATTAAGTCTTTTATAACAATGGATCCAACTGAAGTTTTGTAACGAACTTTCGGAGTCACGAATTTGATTAGTACCTACTGTCGTCTCTAGATCGTGGTTCGATTTAGGAGTCTAGGGATGTACCATCTTCTGATTAGTAGTTATGCTATATTACTAACTTAAAGATAATATTAGTAAGAAAATAGAACACTCACACTTACAAGAAGTCTTCTTTATGAGGGCAGGATGTGGATCACTGAGCGTTGGCTGAAGATACTTCTTGATCGGGCTCTCTGGTCTGCAAGTTATTTTATTCAATATAGATGGGTATGAGGGCATCACTTCTTAAATTATTATTGAGATAAGTAAGTCCTATTTTTACCTCGGAATTGTGACAGATGGTAATCCAGGCCTCTTGAATTGGCTTTTTGTCGATGATCTTTTCGGTTGTGAATCAAACGATGACGATATATCTGTAAAATTTAAATAAATATTATTAACACAAATACAGAACCTGTATTTTTTATGGAAACTATTTTATTTAAAAATCTTTCTTACTAGATATAACAGGCTGTGAAGTGGACTCTGTTATTTCGGTGCGTCCTGTGCTCGCGATCACCTGCTGAAAATTAATTTAATGTTTTGTACTTTCCTCATTAACATGCATAATTAATGCTATCAATATCAAATAATATTTTTACCTGAGCTTCAGTTTCCAGTTTTTCTTTGTCAACTTTCTCGCTACTCATGTCAACAGCTTGTTCATTTGTTTTCCTCAAACCAGCGATTAAACTAGTTTGCTGTTTCTGTAACACAAAACAACGTTATAAACATGGAGGTTTTAAATTGAAATGAGAATCATATAATTATCATGTTTTGGAACTACATACTTTGGAACATACTTGATAAAGTTCAAATTCCATTGCAAACAAAAACATTTTGGGAACCGGTTTTATTAAAAATGATCACTCAAAAATTAACAGAATGCTGCGATAGTTAGTTGAGTAAGTGGTAATAAATGTAAATTTCCTATGATTCTAAATTCAAGTAGAGTTTGCAATATTTAGGAAATATTCTTCAAGCGGAGGTAAATCAGTATGCAGAATAAATTATATATGGATCATTGTAGTATGTTTTAAATCTATTATCCATAATATAACTTACGCTACTGTTGGCGCGTATCTTCTTGAGGCAGCCCTCCAGCCATGTGCGTATGGTTTGCTTGGCGACTTCCTCCTCGATCAGAAACTCGAACTCTTCCCGCGCCAACAACTCCTCCATTTGCAGTGACTTGCGAATGTCCACCGTGCGGTACGACAGCATACTGTTATCATAAAAAAATATATAATTCTATATTGTCAAAAATGAAAGAATGGCAATATTTTCACGGTTTTATTATCCGCAATCCTTAAAAAGCCTACCATAAAGTATGGCTACTTACTTGATGACGTCATGGAAGGTAACATCTTCGCCATTATGCAGTCGCTCGAGCTCATAGCACATGTACTTGAACAGCAGCCTCTCCTTGTGGGTGTCGCACTCTAGACGACCTTTCAGAAGCCTCAATATGAATTTCACCTGAAATGCGATTAAAACCATAAATTTTTATTTAACTGGTGCAACCGCATGGCATTGGTAATAATTTTAGATAGAAAACCTTTATTTTGTAGCAGTAAGGGCGTTTTTTTGTGGTTCAAGTTTAGATATTGAACCACGGTTGAAAGTAAATATTTGAAATTAATTTCGAACTTACTTTTCTAACTGGTATAACACCTTTTTGATGCACATCCACAACGTTCCATGTATTTTGGAAGTTTCTTATGTCAGCGTAAGACAGAAGAGCGTCTTCTTCGTTTGAGTAGAATAATGAAAAGTTCTCCATGATAATAGCTGCAAGATACAATACAAAAATGATGTTACTGTAGCGATATTATCTACTCTTTCTTATGTTTAGGTTCGCAGTGGGAACATTATAGGCTGATTATGTTTATGCTTATGTTAGTTTTCACTTTACCCATGGTGGAGCATTGAAAATAATATGAAATGATATTTGAGGGCAGCTGAAAATATGAACATTTCAACTTTGTCCGAGTCGTCTCCTTGGTTTATCAATCGGCAATCACTTCACATTCGGCTATTGCAAGGCAATGTTCAATTACAATTGATCCCATTATATTGCCTCGTTGGTCTAGTGGTCGCAAGCGCAACTGCTGAGCATGAGGGCCTGGGTTCGATTCCCAAGCCGGGCAAAGTGTTATTGGGTTTTCCATAAGGAATTTCTCATTAGCAGCTCGGAGTCTGGATTAATTATTGTGCCCGGTTGATGGCAATAGGCTCGTCTCCTATTACATGGGATTTAAACACAACTGGCAAAATGTGGGTGTACTATAAGTACACCTCTACCTAAGCCTTCGGAGATTACAGCATGATGTTATGTTATTTACATAAAAACGTTGCACTAACCCACAAGTAAGTTAAGCACGATGTACGTGATAATGACGTAGAAGGTGCAGAAGTAAGCGAGCGAGGCGGTGAAGTTGCCGCAGTCGGTCTCCCAGTAGTTGTCGGCGGGCGTGCAGTAGGGCGGCGCGACCATGCAGTCGTGCATGATCTTGTTCCAATCCTCCCCCGTTACTATGCGGAACAACATCGCCACGCTGTGGATCGGCGAGTTGAAGTTAGCGCGCCTGCAAATAAGATAAAAGTTGTCGACATAGCTCCCAGAATAAGCAAGCTGAAAGCTGAAGCCGGCCATAATAGTCGTAGAACCGATGACCGGTAGACGTGCTCTTGAGTGGAGACCGCGAATCGGCAATCGTAAGGTAAGGCGCCCTCAGGAGATAGGTGGCGCGACGTCCTTTGTAGAGTGGCTGATTGCAGCAGATAGCATGGATGAGAGTTGCCGAGAATCGAGTTGAGTGGCGTGCAATTGGATAGGCTGATGATGATGATAAAATGAGATACTAGTCGTTGATTACGCCTTAATTTTATAGTTTAACTGTAATTGCGAAAGCTGATTTAATACAGTCATTGAACATTATGTTTAGCAGGGTAATTGTTGAATGAAGTTTTGTCCATTGCATTGTCACAAATGTGGACGCAACTTAATGGTTGTGCAAGTTTCGCTAATCATATTATTATAGTTGATATGATTCGATACATTTTATTAGTTTGCAAATCCTAAAATTATTGTTTACCTGCCAATCCCTTCGCCGTATTTCACGTTTCCAAACACGATGGTACCAGCAAGTGCGTAGAAGAAGACGAGTAGGAACATGCCGAAGATGATGAAGAAGCTCTTGCACACGCTGACGCCGACCGTCAGCATCAGCATCTTGAGCGTGGTGTGCTTGCCGGTGATCGTGAAGAACCGCAGGATCACCACCATGAAGCCCACGAAGTACGACAGGTCATTCTACAAACACAACATGACACAATTATTCAAGATAAAAATTATATTCAGATACTACATTTTTGTGATGTTTTGACATTATTGTGAGCGAATTTACGAAACCTCTCAAACATGATGTGTTTTGTTTTATCATTATTAGATATAAACATCACATGATATCGAGCCTATATTCCCCGAAGGTCTGGGCAGAGGTGGGCCTGTAGTAACGCCCAGGTCTCTCTAGTTATGTTTTAGTCCATGTAATCATTGGATATGTAATATTTGACTAATTGACTTTGTATACCACAACCAGCGGTTAGGTAAAAATACATGATTCAAACATGATAAATAGGCCAAGCGTTCCCCCACGGCTGCTCATGAGTTGAAGGCCCAAGACAAGTATCGCGGGCTCATCACGTCCAACTGATTTACAAGAAAACTATGAGTTACCTTCAAAGTGAAATGCATAAAGATCCAGATGCAGCCAGCGACGGTGACGAGCAGATCGTATCGGTTGCGGCGACTTTGCCAGTAGCCGCGCGGAGTGAACGCAATGGTCTTCAGAAGCACTTCCACCACAAACACTAGAGTTAGCAGAGCCGAGGTGAGGGCCAGTTGCTCCGTGTACGGGGAGTAGCGTGACCACTGGAATGTCGAAGGCGAAACTTACAATACAGCTACATAGAATACTTTGTCGAAAGTTTTATCACTTAGTTCAGGGGTTCCCAACATTTTAACATACGCCTACCTTTTAACTTCCCTTTTAAAATCAGTACACCCACCAATTTAACTTTGTCAACTTATCTAGAAAAGCTTTAAGCTTTAGCTCAGTTTACAGCACCTATATAAAACGTTTAGGTTTTTATCTATCTTATTAGAAAAGGTTAATGTCGCCGCGCCCCCCAAGCCCCCCTGTCAGACACTACGGCCCCAAGGGTGGCGCATGGGAACCCATAACTTAGATTGACCACACAGCACCGGGCTGTAAATATCAGTCATACAGTTTAATAAAAAGTTCAACATAGTCGAGCACTAAACATAAATATCTCTATGTACGAATCTGTCCATCCGATTGCTGAGCTTAGATCTGTTGCATTACCTACTCAAGTTCCATACACAAAAAACTAACGATAATGAAATTCAATGTATGGTTCAATGAAGGTGACTAACCGTGACAGCTAACAATCCACTGTTTATGAGAACAACGATCGCGATCACTCGTTTGAAGCTCAAGTTTTGTGTGACGTCATAGGCGAAGGCGCGGACTTTGCGCTTGTTCGGGCGAGGAGGCAAGTGCAGTGGCTGAGCGATTTTCAGTCGTTTCTTTAGGTCACACCTGGAAACGGACACAGTTTTATAGTAAACTAGCGACCCACTCCTGTTTCGCACGCGTGACAAACAGAAAAAGATTTCTGTATAGCACAGAAATCTCAATGTTTTGACATGCAAGTCTAAGTAAATCATTATGTATTTTACAAATATACCTTTCGGAACAATAGTCTAAAATTCTAAATAATAATTTTATTTCGGATAATCTATATACTTAATTTTTTTTTATTGGAAATAGAAATTCATCAACTTTAATTTCTATTAATTCAATATTATGCATTACGTAAGTACAGTTAAAACAAGAAAGGTGTGTGCTTTGGTAATCTTCGTGTTTCTGAATTAGTACGAACTTCGCTCCACAGAGAGAAAGGTTATTAGAATTGCATAGAGTTGATAATGTTTAATTTTGTAATCATGGTGCACACGGCGACATATCAAGCTATACATTTCCAGTACAAGCTGACCCATTACTGCACGGCAAGCCGAACGAATGCGAGGTCAGGTTATACTGGAAATGTATAGCTTGATATGTAGCCGTGTACTACAAAATAGGCAAGTATATCAGAGGGACAATTCTCGTAATTTTTAAGAACGTTCACAGTCTGATCTCAGTCTCAATCTGTCAAAAATACCTCTAATTTCCCTACATTTTGACATTTGTTTGTCGCTTAGATGAGACTGCGACTAGATTTTGAAAGTTTTAAATTACGAGAATTGACCTTCAGATATCATCATCGCGAGTTTGTAGTTCCGAAGATACACGATGATTCTCGAAGCGCATACTTTTCTTGGGATCTGCAGTATAAAATAGCATCTTACCAACGTCGCTGGTCGACAGTCAACAGAGCAGTGCCTTTGTTCTCCGAGTAGTTAGCAATCACCACACCGACGAATAGGGTTAGTCCAATCATACAGCCAAGAAATATGTAAACGTGTATATAGATTGCGTGTACCTGGCAACACATATTATGGCATTTATAACGGGAGATACAAAAACAAACATAAACATGAGACCTGTTTTGAAAGTAACTTATGCATACTAACCGGTCCTAACGCTTTGATCAATACATCTCGGACATCCAACCAGCCTTTGAAGGACAGTACTTCGAATAGTGTTAAGAGTGCATCACCAATGTTATCGAAGTTGAATCGTTTGGGATTCGCCCTGAAACAATAAATATAGTAAGTAAGGAATTCTCACAAGATAGTTTCCCCCTAGGTCTGCAAACCACTGAATAGATAGATTTCATCTCGATTATACTGCATCCTTTTTTCTGTCATTCGCTTATTCTATGATATCATCCTCATTCAGGCAAAAGACGTCCACTACTGGACATACGACCTCCCCCAATCATCGCCATGACGACCGGTCTTGTGCTTCCCGCGATCTTGACTAGACCATCGGTCCACCTTGTGGGGTGCCTACCGACGCTGTGCCTTCCGGTACTCGGTCGCCACTCTATAACTTGTCGCCTGCATCCGCTATCCATTTTACAAGCAATGTGCTGCCCATTGCCATTTTAAGTTTGGCAATTCTTTGGCTATGTCCGCTGAGTTTTCGGTTATATTGGTTCTCCATTCAGACAGCCGGCTTTTAAGGGCAATTTATAATATGAACATGTGCATGTATTACATACCAGACTCTAGGCACTAGCATGGAAGGGAAAGTTTCGTTAGGGCCGGGCCGGATCTTCATCTTAGTGACGAAAACGCGGCGCATGAACACGCCCACACAGTCCTCGCGCTTCGTTATCGTGGGGTCGTTGCACCGCGCCAGTCTGAAACGTGATCGATTTAAATATTTTCAATAAACAACATTTTACTCTCTGGCCTCAGCGAAGGTGGCGTGACGATCTGAAAACATGCAGACCAGACGTCGCCTGATATCGCCAAAGAAGGATGGAAGGTGAGGGTGGGGTTTGGAAAGTATAATGGCTTTATCCCAGCTGTGGTATAAAAACTAGGTTACCAAAAAAAACCTACTCTAGAAGGTTGGTATATTACCTTGCAACTATTAAACCCGATACTGTAAGCGATTATCGCGTTTAGATCTTGTCAAACAAAGCCAATTCGATTTCATATACCACTCACCTGCCACCGTATAACTGTACCCCATAGCTGGCAAACACGAACATCAGGAGGATCAATAGAGTCGATACCTGTTGAAAAGTAAATTGCAAAGTTTAAATGTCAAGCAGACACAGATATATAATTATTATAGTGTTCTTGATTGACTTAACAGTGATGAAATAATATTCAAAAGTACAGGACGTACCGTACTTTTGAATTATTTCGTAATTGTGGCCATTATAATATAGCACATGGAGAGTAAAAAATCGGCTATTCAGAGCGTCCTCTGTGTAACTCATACGCCTCTATGGCCCAATTGATTTACATCAAAATTAAACGCAAGCCAAATGATGCGATTGGCTGTTGACAATACATTCAACCAATCATAGCAGTTTACGGACGCTCGATATTTTTTAGATCATTTTTGTATTGATTATCGTTCCAGAAACCGGGCGTATGTACTGACGCTGGGCGGGTGTTGACTGCCAGACAACAGACACAATAGAAAACCTATTGTTCGCGATCACCGGTGACCGCGGTGGCAGTCAATGCCTTAACTAGGAATACTGTTAATGACCTGCTTGGTTAGCAGGCCTATTCCTTGTTTACTCACGAGCAATATCTCCTTGAACCCTCGGCACAGTTCGTAGACCACCTTGCGCATGTGCGGCACGAGTGTGAAGATCCGCAGCGGCCGCACACAGCGCAGGATCATGAGCATCTGCGCCGCCGAGCCGGGCGGCACGCGCAGCGGCATCCAGCACAGGAATGTCAGCGACACCTGCACGAACACTCATAGAATATTTGCTCGGTAGCCCGACGATAACGGTTTTTTTTATCGATACTAGATGATTTTTTTATGTTAAACGTGAATTAATGGCTATTTGTAAGAGTAGCGGAAGACCAAAGAAACGATGAATGGACCGTGTAGAAAGGGGGTGACTACCGAGACGGCGACTCATAGAGAAGTATGGATGAAAAATACAAGTCACGCCGACCTCAAATAAATTGGGATGAGGGTAAGAGAATGATAATAACTGGATGATTTTTATCGACAAGGGTCGTTTTATAAATAGCGGTTTAATTGACTATCGCTCGGTGCAAGAACAGACTAGGTGGTTATTTTTTGCAAAAAGCTATCAGGTTCTCGAACTCCCAAAGCTTTTTGATATCCTTGCACAAATAAGAACTTTTTCAAAAAAACGGTCTTAGTTTTCTGCAACATCGAGCTCATAGTTTTTAAGAATCGGTGTGTATGTGTGGACCCGCCTAATTGTATATTTCTGCATAAAAAATCAATTTAATTCATGATACGTTGAAAATACTTACAATATAGATAAAAACGTCCAACACTGCGGCGGCATCTTTCAGGTAAGCTTTAGGCGTGAAAAACAATCCGTCGGCTAAAATTTTCAGCGCCAGTTCCAAGCTCATGAACACCACAAACCCGTATTCAGCAATCTAAATATAAAACATTCAATTATTTGTTAGGATTTTTTACAATAAGTTAGCCATAGTTTATGATTGATGATATTACAATAAGTCATCCATAGTTGACGATTGATGATATTACAATATGTTAGCCATAGTTGATGATTGATGATATTACAATAAGTTAGCCATAGTTGATGATTGATGATATTACAATAAGTTAGCCATAATTGATGATTGATGATGTTACAATAAGTTAGCCAGAGTTGATGATTGATGACATTAGTGAATCTGGTAAATGATTACTTATTGGGTTACATTCACCTGCAAAACGAAGTTTTCCATAACTCTGTAGGTAGGTGTTTCGAACATCATCGATAAGCACGAGAGAGTAGTGACCATGATCATGACCCAGTCCATGTAAGTCACTAGTCCGAGGAAATTACTGAAAATACAAACATAGGAGTAATGTTTGTAAGCCCACATGCGCGGTCATGGGTTATCCTATATGACTCTGACTTAACAGATAACTCTGTTATGTTATAAAATCGAAAGACAAGAAAGTAGTACGTATCTGAGATGGGTAAGTATACAATTTCCGTTCATTGTTAGTTCATTAGAGCAGCAGAGCAGCATAGAGCAGTGGTGGCCAAAGGTTCGAACCCAGACGGGCGCTTTACTTTGTGTAAATTATTTCAACACCACTACTCTCGAAAGGGTGAAGGAAAGCATCGTGAGGAAACCGGCATGTCCTAGAACCAAAAATTCGAAGACATGTGACATCTGCCAACCCGCACTGGGCCCGCGTGGTGGATTACGGCCTACTCCCTCTCACCGAGAGGAGGCCTGTGTCCCAGCAGTGGAAACATTATAGGCTGATTATGTTAGTTCATTAATTTTTAGTCAGATTACATATCAGAGCACAGATATTGCAATTCTATTTTATGTTTCGTCGATTGAACTGCAATGTTCCCAATTAAAAAAGCACTAATATCAGGTCAACTAACACGGTTACTTTTAAGTGGCGCATCGCGTAATAAGAGTTAAGATATTAATTAAGTACTTAGCTCCGAAATTTATTCATTTAACCCGACTAGTCGTGTAGATGGGCCTAATAAAACTTAAAGATATTTGACATAGTAATTAAGATTACAAAAAGTAAATAATAATAATCCACCCGACCGATTTCGGTATCGATGGCCAATCTCAACGGAGATTAACCAAGTACGCAGGAGATATTATATTGCACAAACAAGTGTGTGCACAAACAGGTGCACTCTGTTCCTTTACTCTCATAGTCCGATGGGACGGCATTCCGACACTCGTAGGGAGAGTTAAGGCGCAGGACCAACGGCGACGCGTGCTGTTCCGAGGCACTGGGTGTCACAACACCAACTTCCAAACTCTGAGCTGCTACAGAGAAATTCTTAATGGAAAAATCCAATAACACTTTGCCCAACCTGGGAATCGAACCCAGGACCCCACCACGCTCAGCGGTCACGCATAAAAAGTAAATAACTGAACTTTAAAGGCGCGTGCAGCCCAGACACAAACCTTTAGTCAGAAAGCTACATTGGATTAGGAATGAATGCTCCTCCTACAAACATTTGCGGAAGTGTGATTGTTGTTTTGTCCTTATTTTAAGCAGCGAAGGAGCATCTGATCTTTGTGATTTTATGGGCCGGAGAGTGACATAGGTTTTTAATTTTATACCGAAAGAAGGCAAGATTCCTGTGGGATCACCATACAGGTGAAGCCACGAAGCGAGGAGTTATAGATAAATACTTACTGAAAACTTTTATAATGTACTTTTCTCTCGTTGCCAGTGACGGGGTCTCGCAGCCGGGCGTCGTAGCGCGCGTCCACAATGGCGCGGCATATCTTCCTGAAGCGGGACTCTCTCGGGACTATCAGCAGGGGAGTGTCGAACAGTGGATGATTCTCGCGTAAATCCTCTTCTCGTTGATTCCTATAATACAATTTGATTAAATGTACAGTCAATAAAAGAGTTTAATACTAGCAAATATATTCATCTACCCACTACTGTCCTTATTATCTTTTATTTCACCGTAAAAAAACATCGTAATAACTTTTTGAGCTTTAGGCCCGTTTTCATTAACACTAGGCGACACCTAAATGAATGCATAAATAAAAGCGCGCTGGTGGATATTCAGCTCTTGGATCAGCGCCGAAAGTTGACGACTCACATGAAAGTGCGACGTGACAGGTTCGAATACGTAACGCAAACATTGTTTAAAGTAGTAGTACGGTTACCTCATCTCTTTTTTTCACTATACGACCACGTAGACACTCATGTAATCTGCATTCGCGGTTTATTTGCCAAAAATGTAAACAAATATGAGTTAATGGATAAATAACTTTAATTCCTACACAATAAAGTTCAGTTTACGTTACAATTTCGAACATTTTAATAACTTCTTCAATAGCGCTATTCATTCTGAAATCAACTTAATTAGGTACATATTATAAATTGAAGTCACTTTTCGTGTCTGCCTGTGTGACCGCGTTGTTCATCTACGTTACGTACTTGAATGGATGGGGCAATGGATTTTGACGCAGTTTTCAACATCATGTGTGTATTTATTCCGAATCCAAAAGATTTATGTGTATAATACATTAATATTTAACTTAGATAAAGGAATCTTCTAGTTTTGTCAAGTCGTAAAAACCGTGCAAAGCAGGGGCGGGTCGATAGTTAGGTATAAATGAAAAGATCACCTCCTCATCTCAGCTTGCTGGCGCTTAGCCTGCAGCAGGCGAATGTCGAGGTAGGGCGGGCGCGCGCGCGACGACGGCACGACGCGCGACGCGGCGCCGATGTCGCCGTTCTCCAGCAGGTGCTCGTACGTCTGCTTCAGCTTGATGGACCCGCTGCGCACCGATCGCCTGATAGAGCGCGAGCCGAACCTGAGAGCCATATTATTGCTCACTCGTTAATCAGGCCATATCTTTTAAACACCACCGTACTATTACTTGAATTCAGAATCTATACATCTATATAAACAAAAATGAAGTGCTGTTCGTTGTTATGCGCGTCACTTGCGAATGGCTGGACCGATTTGGTTATTTTTTTTTGTTTTTAAGGGTTTGTAGATCCGTGGCATACCGCCACCATTTGGTGGCGTTTGGTGCGCATTTGGTGGCGTCTGCCTTCTTTTTTTTTCAAAATGGCGGCTTCGCATGAGACCTATATAAATTGATATGACATTAATGCAAACTGAAAACATAATAATACCAAACCCCGTAAAGTATAACGTTTCCGAGATATTAACGTTCAAAGTTGATCACGTGACATCCATATTTCTGTAAATTGCTTACATTTTGTTGCATAGATGTTTGAAATAATCACTCTGAATGTTTAAAGTAATCAAAGATGTAACAAGATAAGTAAGTTAGCTAAGTAAGTTCAAAAAAATATGGATGTCACGTGATCAACTTTGATCGTTATTATCTCGGAAACGTGATGCTTTACGGGGACCTTTAAGGACCTTTAATATGTATCCGTTCCGTTTGCATTGATGTCAGTTATCGATTTATATAGGTTTCTAGCGTGGCCGCAATTTTGAAAAAAAAAAAAAAACAATATGGCACGACAGTAGGCATGCCAGGCTCCATATAAAAATCTTCAATCCCCTTTCGTAAAGGAAAGGTTCGCCATTACGAAAATTAAAAAAAAATAAAACTACGGTTTTTAGGGAAAGAAAAATTTGATAAGTTGCCTGCAAAATTGGAATATTCGGGAAAAACTGAAAATGCTTTTATCAATGGTATTTTTGTATGAGACAGGACGTCTGTCGGGTCAGTTAGTATTAGATCCTCCTTGGTGGTACTTTGCTACTTAATCAATTATCAACTTTAGCGTTATGTAATCTTAGTTGTATTTTGAGAAGTGTTGGTTACAATGGACTTTAAACTTTGTCTTGTATGACATTAAGTTTATGGTTCCAAAATGGTATCGAAGATTCTGAATTCAAGTTTAAACTGCAACCAAATTAAATACATACTTCTTCTGATCGACTCGCAATTGCTTAGCGCTCGATATGGTCCCTTGCGGCTTCAGGCCAGACTTGCCTCCAGTCGCTAACATCGCTGAATCTCCCAGCAGGGGGCGGTGATTATTAGAGTCCCTGAAATAGTATCAAAGAATTATGAATCATAGTTTATTACTGACTTAATTATCATTCGTAATTAAAAAGCAAAACAACAAAAAGGAAATAAATAAAATAAACCTTAATCACGCGACTGTTAACTGCAACAAAATCGATACCTGTAAATGTAAAAAAAAAAATCAAGGCAACAAAAACCAATGCAAAACATTTCGGATAATTTCCGTTCTGACAGACGAGACCAATTACTATACAACCTCTTGACTGCTCATACGGGCGACTCAGGCTCACGACACATAAATTAAATTGTACTGATATTAGATGAAACTATGAGTGGCCATTTTAGTTTTGACCAGTTGTTGGATCTCTGCACACGCGGTTATTTTGATACTTTTTAAAACATTTTCTGCATAAATAAAAACAATTATGAGTTCCTGTTCTATTAAATGGTGTGGGAAACCGTCTAGAACATCCAGCTCTAAAAGATGGCTTAGCTTTTCATCGGTAAGTAAAATATGAATAATCGCAGGGCTCAAGTTAAACTGGTTGTTTACGTAAAATGACACAAAAATGTATACCGCGTTGATGTCTTTTTGAAAAGTCTCTTTCTCTCACTAGGGTATTGTCAATACGTCTGCCCCTTTCTATCTGTACTAATGTTGTAGTGTTGTGACAATTTCAAGACCACTAAAACAAAGTCTATACTATAGACGATAAAAATACGGTGATAATGGTAAAAATTTAACATTACTTAATGTTTACATTTTAGATTTCCAAATATTCCGGAACTGAACGAAAAGTGGATTAGTGCAGTTCACAGCGAAAATTATTTCCAAAAACCAGTTAACAATCAGTATAATTAAAAAAAAAATACAATTAATAGACGTCGATTTTATCGATATCGATATTATTGTTGCAAAACTGACTTGGGCATCACTATGTTTGGAATATTCGTCCTGACATTGTTGCATCGGCCAATCACAACCGCTGTATTTTCTTCGTCCCCCGGCCCGCAGTGGTGAGTCGTGTGCCTAGACGAAATCGGTCTATCAGCTCTCAAGTGGTTTAATTCTCTTTGGACGAGACCAACATTTTAGTAAAAAGAACTAGAAAAACATTTGTTCCGTCTAGGACATAACCCAACAACAATAAAAAAGAATAACATGAAGAACATTTACATTGCGCTGTACCGAAAGGGTGACCCACTAAGCCTAAGCTGGGTATTAAAGGCTCAGCGCTTAACGCTATTACCGCGATGAAATGTCATGCAGGCCCACCGATAGTTCGGCAGGGTGTGTTGCACTAACTCAATGATGGAGCTGACGACGTGGCGGCGCAGCGCGGAGCTGGGCCGCTGCGACGGCGGCGCCACCAGCAGCGTCTTGACGAGGCAGCGCTTGCGGTACGGGAAGGCGATCTTGGCCACGCCGATGTACTCGAAGGCGCGCCGCGACACGTCGCCGCCGCTCGCCGCACCCGCCTCCTCCTCGCCCTCCACCTCGCACACGAACTGACGCATGAACGACTCGCGGACCTGCGTAACACCACAACCATTATGTATACAATACTAAGAAATTGTATGCTGTTTTACTGTATGTACAAGCCGTGTGCCCGATGGGATTTCCCATCGGCAAAAATGACAAACATCCGTACAAAATGTCATCCCTATTTAACCCTTTTAGAGGAATTATTTTTCCAAAATCAGTTACATAAGGAACTCTCGTGCAAAATCTCATGTTTCTAGACCAAGTGGTTGGCTATGTGTTGTCTGTCAGTGAATTAATTTTTTTTTTGAGTAGATCGCGCCAATACCATATGAGTAGTTTTCCAAAGCTTTTAACAGTCGGAACTGATACTTGGACAAATGTAGTGTAAACGCGACAAAAAGTTACATGAAAGGGTCTTTGCACTGGGCATTTTTGTCTGTGTGTTTTATTTTTTTGTATGCTTTCATGTAATCGTTCGTTTTTGTAGAGTACCTATTGTCGTTTTTGTTCTGAATATAATATTAAATATGTACCTAATACAAATACACGAACCTTGGGTAGATTGAAATCGCCAGGGACTTTGTGCAGCTTAGTCATTTGCGGGCTATCGGGAAACTTCTCGAATATTCTTAATCTGAATGGCAGGCTCTCTTTGATTTCCGCGCTTTGTTGGCGGTACCTGAGTTGTTTCAGTTTTTTAATATCCTCATCCAGTTCCAAATTGTCTAAGATCACTGCTACAAAAAGTGACAACACAATCTGGAATATAGTACAAAATTATGAGAACTTTATAATCTGTGCATTATAAGCATAATTATTGTAAAGAGATCTTCCTTACCAAAGTAACGAACAGATGGTACAGTATGAAGTAAATGGCAACAAGGGGTGTCAATGTTTGACTTGTTCTCACCATGGTCTCGTCCATTACCTCTACCCAGGCTTCTTGAGTTAGAATTTGGAACATAGACATGAATGCCTAAAACAAAATATTGTCAAAAATTATTATTAATACTACAATAATTATCTGAATTAACATTATTTATAAGCATTGTGTTAGTAGGTAATAATAATAATTTATTGGAATTGATTGGATTGATTACAATTGTCAAAAAATTATAAAAATGTCAAAATATTAAAAATTATGTAAATTGCAACCAAAATAATAATATTACAAAAAATAATCTATGGTACTCATTAAGTGTAAGTGTATGTGTAAGGGTGTAGCTACTGTAGTCCGCGCGGAACTAGTTGGTCGCTGAGGTGGGACAGGCGTGAGGCGGCGGTTCGCAACACACGTACTGAGTAATGCGCCCCCGCCCCTCCGTCCCACCGCTCATATACCTAAGGCGCGGCCAACTAGTTCCGCGCGGACTATAGCTACTAAAGGTCTGAGGGGATTTATTGTACGACAAGCCGTGTGCCCGATAAGATTTCCCATCGACAAACTGACGAACTTCCATACAAACTTTCATCCACTATTTAACCTCCTTAGGGGCAGAATTTCCAATAGTCCTTCCTTAGTGTTCACAAAAATTTCATGTTTTTATAATCAGCGGTTTAGAAAGAATCATTGTCTGTATGAATTTAAGATTTTTATTAAGTAGATTTCTGGACCGAAATAAGCAAATTAATGTAGCCCATAATTTCGAGATATTATACTTACTTCATCAAATGTTTCAAATTTAGTAAACTCGCACAGGAAACAAAACAGTTGCATTGATATAGAAGAGCTGATGATGAGTAAACACATTGTGAATATAATCAGGCTGCCAAGTTTCTTTCCTGGTCCAAAGATTTTGTAGACAAATCCCTCCAATAACGGTGATGCTTTTATCAATCTTACTATTCGAAGAACCTAAAACAAGACCAAATGAATAAAAAATGCCACTCTATTTGCCTTACTAAGGCCTTATTTTCACTGCATTATTGTAACAAAATGTATTTACCTGAAAATATGTAAACCCTGACATGTACAGTTGGGGTATTATATGAATGGTAGTGCCAATAGCTAAAAGTAATTCAAACTTGTGAACAGAGTGCTTGAAATAGCCCTTTAGTCCCAAACACCATATTTTGATTAGTGCCTCCAAATCCAAGAAAATGGTAAATGCAATCTGAAAGTATGAAAATAATTGTTTTATTAAGTAAATATTATACTTAACTTTAGGTTAAAATCATGGCTTACGAAAACACAATCTCAGTTACCTCTATGTAATAGTATTTCTCGTAAAAGAATTCTCTAGGATTGTCATCATGTTTAAAGTTCATTGTTGCTGTTATAATTCCATTAGCCAAAACCACCCCCATGACTAGTAGTCGGAAATATGCGGACCTTAATAATCTATGGAATATTTCTGGTGCACTGCCTGGAAGGAAAAAAATAAAGTGAAGATTATCTTGTCTACTTTACCTATCGCTAGCTTCTTCCCGTGACTTCGTCCTCGTGATTTTTTTTTTAACTTCGCCCTAGTTCTAGCCATAAGTTAAAAAAGTATTATCTATGCAGCGCATAAAATACGAATAAACAAACATTGATTTTTATATTATTTCTTATAATAATTACCTGAATGTTTATTTTCATCAATAGTAACCAATTTCCATCCATTATCGTCACCAGTGAAAAACTGGGTAGTGCTACCTTTAGTAATAGGGTTCCTCACACCCCACATTTGTTGGAATTGTACCCTTATTTCATTGAATGTTTCAGTGATCACAGCTATGAAAACGTTCTTGACCAGCCAGGCCAAAAAGAATATCATTGTGCTGCAAAGTTTTACAATAATTTATAACTAATAGATAGAATAAATATAATTGATAGAATGAAGTTAGGTATTCCTTTGATTTTACCTGAAGTATAGAGCTGATCTCCAAGTTGGTAGAGAATCGATAGCGCGATACATTATGAAGACCCAACCTTCCTGAGATGATGCTTGGTAGACAGTGAACAAGCTTGTTGCTAAACAGAAATAAAATGTTTTTAATAACATTAAAAATTTGGTTTGATTTAAAGCCCTGTAATATTGTTGTTTTTCTACTTACTAAACTCTTCAAACCCATTGAATCCCATGATGTATTTGGATAAATTAAGTTTCATACACTTCATTCCAGGAGGACATTGATATCCTGAACCAGGGTCAGGAGAGCAAAAAGTGTCAGGAATAGCTAAGGAATTTATAGTGATTTCACTGAAAAACAGAAAGTAGTTCAATTAAATATTTTATTAAATCATAGCAAATTATTTTATACATTTTATATATTAGGTTTTCGAACAGACAGCTATGCCTAACATTAGAGATAAACAGATTTCATGTTAAAAATTTATCCAGATTTTTCGAGCATATCAACAATGCTCTTAGCTGCCATAGAGATCCCTTTTCAAAAACCCAAAACTTCTATAAATATTTGGTAGAATCTAATACTAACTACGGATTTGTATCATTCCTGACGCAGTGATGTGTTAATTCTCCAAAGAACTGTACACCTAACAAGCTGTACAGCGACATGAAGAACAAGAAGAATAGGGTCACATTATAGATCTGTTGGCTTGATCTCCTGTAAAACACAAAATACATAGTGTGAGCAATATGTGGTGAATTCATACATAGAAAAAATTACAAGATTTTTTATTAACCTATATTGTCCCACTGCTAGGCAAAGGCCAATTAAAATTATTATCATACATATTATATCTTTTAAAATGCAAGTGACTTAAGCAAGGCAGTAATCTTTTTATTAAATCCACTTACTTGAATATCTGATTGATTCTAGATTTTGGCATGGAGAATTTTAAAAATACTCTCAAAAATCGAATCATTATCAATGGTCTGGGTGCTCTTAAAATGCTTAGGTAACTGTATCTGGGTACTATACCAGTCAACTCAAACATTTGTAAGAGAACAGATACCCAAAGAAAGAATACCATTGAGGCATCAAACTGGCACCAGTGGTCTTTTAAGTAGGCTACATCCCCCTGAAAATATTCATTATAATAAGTAGTATTTCATCCAGTATTCAAATTAATCAATATAGAATATGAATACTGAAAATATGTAAAATCTCAGAGAAATACATCTAGTCTCCCATTAAGTCAGGCTTTAAAAAAACTTAATATTATATATTTCAGTAGCAGTGGTCAACTAATATTAGGGAGAGCAGTAACATAATTTAAAAATGAAGACAAATAATATTAACATTTCAAAAACATCTTATGATAATCTCAATTCTCCAGAGCATTGACTACTATTATTGGCTCCTTATTTATTTAATATGACTAAGGACTGATTAGCTCAAAATTCCAAAGATATTATTATTAGAGAATACCCTATGTAGTAATTAGCTGACCACGACTAATGTTTGTTTAGAGCATACCTTTAGTATTCCTCTAATATGCATTTTAGCAATCATTTCTGCAGTAAATAAGAGTGTAACACTGCAGTCCACAGCAAATGTTATAGTTTGTAGAGATGGGTACTTTTCAAATGATTTTGGAGTATTCAGTGACACAGACATTAAACTTAATAAAGCACATAATCTTAATATTCTTCTAACCCATAACTGGAACAAAAATATTATTTGTTATCTTTTTCTCACATCTTTTTAAGCCTCTCAAGAGTGTTGCTCAACATAAAGCATGTACCCTGCATTGGGCAATGATATTTTTAAAATAATAATTTCTCGAACTCATGCTATAAGTACTAAAGACTGCAGAGATCCGGCAAGAATTTAGCCCAAAATATGAATTTATTCCAATGTTAAAAAATAAATTGTATTGCATAAATTACCTTATTGACCCATTCAATATCGGCACTTTCGTTTAGAGATTCTTCTGGACCGTAGTCTGCTAGTACCGGCTCTCCTTTAAGGCTTTGTTTTCGACCCAACATTTTCATGAACTTAATAATTATTTTATTTGAAATCTTGCGTTGAAAATATCGGCTGTATAAGCCGAACTTTAAAATATAAAAAAGCTACAAAATGCAAAGGACTCGGTGCTGAATTAACTGTTTAAATCGAAATTACCAGTAACAATACAAATGATTGAAAATTTAATTATTTCATGAAGACTTCGCGAAAACCTTTTTGACATGTTTTCGGTTCTGTAAATATTATTGATTTTCTCAATGTTGCCAGTTGAGATAAACTGTCATCGATCGATATAATTTAATTTGTTTAGATCGGGAACATGGCGTTTTGGATTAGATAATGTGAAATGTTTTTGAGAGGTTCTTGGCTAAATTATGAAGCTGACTCCAATATAGTTGGGAAAAGGCTATTAAACAAAGGTATTAACAGTAAAGAACTACCATTTTAATGGTACGCGCTCAAACGAATTGACCTAAAGTCCGACCGCGGCAGATTTGCCAAAGATGTAAACAACAATGGCCGCTCGAAATTGAATAAAATCGATGAACAAGAGTATTTATTTTAAGTAATGTTAGTTTTCGTCTAAATCTCCGAGCTAACTAGACGAAAACAAACATTACAAATAAACACTCTTGTTCATCGATTTTATTAAACGAGCGGCCGTTGTTGTTTACATCTTTGGCAAAGCTGCCGTGGTCGGACCTTAGTTAAAGGTTAAACCCCATAAAAAATAGTTCTTCTTCTTTTCGTAACGACAGTATAAAAATACTGTTTGGTGGGCTGAGTAGGCTGTAGGAGGCCACTATAGAGGCGTCAAGGGTGCAGGTGAACGGGTATATTCAGATGCGTCATAGCATAGTCTAGTCAGGAGCACCGCACTCACACTAGGTGTTTGATAATACCCCATTTCACCAGATTTTGTTTGCAGCAGCCTACTTGGTTTGGGTACGCAATAGACCACACAGCAGTTTACGACGGGGAGGCTAGTATTCTTGGGGCCCCGTCTCTGATAGACAAATGATGTAGAGACGCCAGCACATCAAGCTATCCGAAACTGTAAAATTTTCCCAATCAACTTTGAACCTTGTATGTTGTATGTATGTACTTTAGCGATAAAGTTGAAAATGTAATAAAGACATTTGACAGATTTTAGTAGCTTATGTGCTGGCGTCTCAGTTTATAAGTGTATAGTCTATGCTGGTGTCTGTACATTTTAGTAAAAAGTAATGTTTTATTTGCATGATGGTAAATTGAATTTACCAAGCCTCCGCTAGGAGAGTATATGTTTTCTGTGGACACAGCAGTTGGCAGCTAGGGCTAGGAGGAGTTAGGTCATAGCCCACTTACACCACTCTGCTCCCACCCGGCAAAATTAATATAATTCAAATATGGGCTTTAAATATTGCTCTTTAGATATATTTTGCATTGGCATCATAAATTAGCAGACAGCTCGCTTTCAGCGAGCTTACCGCCGTCAGACTGCTCGGTAGTTGACGCCTCGCTGGCCGCACGTTGTAGACGAGCGGTCGGCGCGGTGTCCGCGCGCTCCCTCCCTGCTAGCAGTCGCCGCGCCATGTCTTGCTTTCAGCATTTTATGCACCCAAAATCTTCGTCTGTTATTTCTTGCGCTTCTCTCTTCATCCTCAAGTGCAACAGCAATAATTGCTAGTTCGCGCGTTGTGAATTGGGACATAGTAAAAAATATGAGTTGCTTTAATGGAAACCGATCGCGAACTGTGTCTATCGCGAAAAGCGAGAGCGGTCGGCGGGTGGACAGCTGGCCGTCTTCTAGCTGTCGCCGCGTGGACTGCGAGCAGTCGTCTTAGTTTAGGGCGGTGTTGGGTGGGAGCGGTGTTGGAGCAGAGTCGTTTAAGTGTGCTATGACCTTTAAGGTCACAGCTTATTAGAGCCACCCGGCACCCACCCCGCACCACCTCGTCGCACGGCGCCGGCGTCCACTCGTTGTCGACAGGTGGTCCACGGGTCGACGCCGCGTTATCACCAATAAACGTTGCGCGGTCAACCAGTGGACCCCGCGCGGTCAACGAGTGAACGCCGAGTGGTCAACGAGTGAACGCCGAGTGGTCAACGAGTGGACGTCGCTTGGTTCACGAATTTTCGAGTAGTCTGTTAACAATTCTTTATTCATTTTGAAAGCAAAAACGATACGTCCGACTCGTTCGAAAGAAAGGCTGGGAATGAAAGGAGGGTGGGGAGCGGCGCATCGCCAAGTATCGTCCTCGCGCAGCGTTGCCAGAATGTTACTTTTGTAACATTTTACGTTACTTTTGGCCCTGTTATGTTACTTCCATGTTACACGACGCAAGATGTTACTTTTACGTTACATTTCGTAATTGAAAAATATTATTATATTATCAAACATCTCCTAAACAATAACAGACTTAGGGTCAGTACACACCGCGACGCGACGCGGGGCGCAGTTTTCAAGATAGCAATACAATTATAGACTTTATCTACTACACAAAAAGGTTCACAATTCAGGTGGTGTCAATTGAGGTGGTGTCTACTACGTCGAGGTACGCCGCGCGGCCCACCTCACTGAATTGTGTACCTTTTTGTGTAGTAGATAAGGTCTATAATTGTATCTTGAAAATTGCGCGCCGCGTTGCGTCGCGCTGTGAACTGACCCATAATGTTGGCAAACCGCGGGGCAATTGCGTAATACATTATCAATCGGAATCGGTTTCATTTTGACAGTTCAACAACATTCATTGCGTTATTTACGTGTTGAGCAGACAATTTTTTCGAACTTATGAAGCAATGGATCAGCAATTTGCTTCAAAATGATTCCGATTCCGATTGATAGTGTGTTACGCAATTAGGGTGCTGATCAAATGAAAATATCTCAACATGCACACGGCGACACATCGAGCTATACATTTCTAGTTAACAAAACTCGCATTGTATAGGTTTTTCGTACAATCAGAAGTTAGCTTTTACTGGTTATGTATAGCTTGATGTGTAGCCATGCGTACCAATGAATTTATCTCTTTCGCCGTTTCGTGCACTTGTAGAACCAGTATATTTGATTAAAAAAGTATATTCTAGGTTCTAGCTTTAAGTTACATTAGAGACAAAGAAATAATTAGATATTTTATTTTAAAACGTATTTTTTCAGCCGTTCCAAAATTTTGGTACTTACAAAGAAGAAAAAACTGTTTTTTGAGCTATTTAAAAAAAAATATTCCCTAAAAAATAAAATGTTACTTTTGTCATCAAAATGTTACTTTTTTACTTATGCTATGTGACTTTTGACAAAAGGGCACTGGCAACACTGTCCTCGCGTGAATCATTCCCGGGCAGCGCGCGGTCCACTCGGGACCCGTGCGTTGGCAATGCGCAGTCAACGCAAGGCAAGCATGCGAGCAGCGAGTTGTCACCGAGTGGTCCACCCGCCGTCCGCGCGTGGAGGGCTTACGACCGAGGCGATCCGGTGACGCTACGGAGTTGATATAGTGAGCGCATACCCATACAACTCCGTATAAAGAATACTAGCCGCAGGTGCGAGGCGGTGCGGAGTGGGTGCCGGGTGGCTCTAATGAGCTGTGACCTTAAATGTGTTCGTGGGCAGTTGGTCTTGGTTTCAGTCAATAGAGGAAAAATTCAGTCTATCAAAAAGTACTCTGTGGTTTTAGTTGTTGAGGATACTTAGGGTACTTCTTAATCTGTGGGATACTTAGTCTGTGGTTGTTGTTGTGGTTTGAAAGTTTGTACAAGTTTGTGTTGTAAATTAAAAATAAACAGTTGAAAACACGCCTTAAGAAACATAATATTCTGCAAATAAAACAAATTCGAAATGTTCATTTATATGAGCAAGAAGGTAGTTATTTTATTTTGTTGTTATTCGGTGTTTCCATAGAGATTTTGTGCTAAGATTCAAATATTTGATCTCGCGAATATTTTATTATCTTTAGGGCTCCGTTAGCTCCGTAATAAATGAACCCTATAATTTTAACACATTAATATTAAATATCTTTCTATAGTTGACCTAGCATAAAAGTAGTTTACAAAACTTTAAAGTAATTTGACCAGTTTCTTTTTTTTTTAAGTATCTCCTACAGTTAATGTTGTTCTACATAATATGATTGTGATAGCATAAAAATATGTTATTTCTCTGCATATACCTTTAAAAAAGTAATAAACTGACCATTATGAATTATAATCCTTTAAACTAAATCACTTAAGGGTCAGTGGGTCGTCTTAGGGGCGGATTTAGTCTAGTTAGTGTGATATTTTTTTATTTTATAAAATTATCTGGCGTTGGAAAAATCTGCCCTTAATGGACTACTGAACTGCATCTCGATTGGTTTTGTGGAAAATGGAACAACATCATAACTGTGTTGTGTTCAAATACATTTATTATTACTATTCAACTTTATAAATATATATACATAGATAAAGAATATGTTAGACTGAGTCGACTTTAAGACGTCGTGTCTCCGAAAGTTCTAATATTTGACCATAGTTTTATTAGTACCTAATGTTCCGCTTAAAAAGCCCTATCCAACAGTATATCACATGTTACTATAGAATGGTGGGCCCAGACCCCATACATTTGTTTCCCACTCTCCTTTATGAAAGGAAGATGGTGGTTTTTCCTAGGGATTACTCCTTGACACCATAAAGTCTAATCTAACTCCACTTCCATCATTTTTATGATAGCCATCACTTCAACCCTTATGTGATGCCACTGCTCTTCTAGGAAACTGTAGCTTAAGAGGATTTGTGGCTCAGGTGGTTCTACAGTTATTATTAAACTAAGGGACAGAGAGAATGTAATTAGTAGGTAATATGTTTTTATTGTTTTTTCAGATTGCAATACCCAAGCAATCAAACGTAACTTGCATATCATGGAACCACTCATCTGGGTACATTGCTGTTGGTGGGGAAGATGGCATGTTAAAAGTTTTAAAATTGGAATCTGGTAATATTATAAATATTTAATTTAATTTTAGAGGCTGGGCTAAATGTGTAAACAGATTTCCATAATTTTTCTTCTTGAAATAAAAAGTGACTTCTCTCACAGCCAAATTACTGCAATCAAAATCATTCATTTGGATTGTAGACCTACTTATGCATGATTTAATGAGTAGCTGTTTCCTTTCACAATCGTCCTTATTTGTGCGTAAGCAATAATTACTAGTAACTCAGGCACAATGACAGCTTAAGACTTTTTCGGGTCTGTCTAAGATGGAGGATGGGGTTGGTCAACTTAGATCAAATCATTTTAGACAAATTCATATTTTCTTAATGCATTACAGGAGGTGGCGGTAATCTCTCAATGAATCTAAGCTTGGAAGGCCACACTGGTCAGTTGTGTGTGGCTATTTGGAATGAAGTCTTTCAGAAGCTGACCACTAGTGATGAGCATGGGGTCATTGTTGTTTGGATGCTTTATAAGGTAATTTCTACTTTGTAATGTGGCATCTTCATCAATTAAGATTTTTATTTTGATACATGTGTGTGAATAAAGGCTATTAAGGTGGCCCTAGTTTACACAATTTTTTCCATACAAATTTCGGGAGGGTATTGCTCTACTGTTTGACATTGGTGCCGATTCTCTTGTACACCGTAAACTAACTAAACTATCACTAAAATTCCTTACTTTTTGCTATGAGAATCTTACAGCTATTCTGCATACAAAATTCTCTAAATTGAAAAATAATTTTGACACAACTAAAATCGAATTTGACAATCGCGTCTCGTCGACACGTGGTACTTGTTTGCACTACCCCGTGAATTTTTTTAGAGCAGCAGGCGCGCAGTGGGCAGTCTTGACGTGTTTTTTAAGGATTTTTTTTACTTTTTGTATGGAAAATATGAAAAATGATTACCTACCTACATGTTGAGTTTTAGGGGTTTATGAGTTCAATAAAGGGGGTCGGAATTTTCATGATTTTTGCGATAGGACACACCATTTTCGAGATATAAGCAAAAGAAAAAAAAGATACAGTACTGTTTTTGCACCTGAAGTCGAGGTATGGGTGTGAATTTCTATTCATGCCAACTAATTTTATTCCACACCTTTTTAATCGCGATTACAAATAGTTAGATTTAGTTCGATTTAGTTAAACAATCAAAATTTTAGGTGAAAAACGTGAAATTCAGAATAGCAAAATTGCCATTTTCAATAGATTAAGAACTCAGTGCCATCTTAGTGCTGTGAAACTAAAATATAGTTAAGTTGTGTCACTTTAGTCAATTTCAGATTTTCAGAATGGGAAATCGTCGTTTGACAGCAAAGAGATTTAAGATAATTTAATGTCTTTGTTTGACAGGAATAAACTAAATTTTAGCCTAGTTTAGAGGCATTTGTGTCAAGAGAATCGTCACCATTGTACATCCAAAGTTAAACTTGATACCGATTTGTCTTATTATTAAAGAGGGAACAGGGCGTGCGATTCTCCATACAAATGTATTCCTCTTTTTTTCTACCTGAATAATGCCTCTAGAGCAAAATTTTTTTTTTTTTCATAAAATCAAGGTCTGCTGTAAACACGACCCTGTCAATTTCTTTTTTTCAGCAACTAATTAGTAAAGAAAATATGACCCTGTAAAAATTACAATTACAATCTAAAAATATATTTTTACCGCCGTGATTTGAGACTACCAAACAAATTAGAAAAGTTTTTAATATAAAAAAAAAAAAATTATAGGAACTTAAACACACTCTTTCTTAAAATGTTAATGTAAAAAATAATTGAATCGGCTCAGTTTTCGAGGAGAAAACAGGGCAATTCGAAACGTCGATCTCGTCAAAATTTTTGTGATAATTTCGATCTGAGCTGCAACTGTCCCTATCACACACTACGGGGACAGATTTGAGGTAAGGCGACGGCAATAGTTTCTTCAAATACCTGTTTTTCAAATTCCTCGCAGGCCCGGTCCCCTCTTAATTTTGTCTGTACGGAAACAGAATAGTAAAATAAAAGGCCATTAACAAGTTATGAGCAAACAGACTCGTTATTCTTGGTAATTTTAACGTAACTTTGGGTGTAAATAAGTAATAAAAGAAGTGTAAAATCTTCGAAACAAAGTCGGCACCGACAAAGCTCAATTATCGAAATGTGCAATAAACTTTGTTTGTAATTGATTTATGCAATGGTTTTTTCATAAAACTTGATTTTCCAAAGGACTTTTCGTATTTTTTTACGTGCGTTTCAGTTCGGAACGGTGTTTGTGTGTGTGCGAACTAGACTTTGTGCACGTAGACTAGAGTGTAATAACTGCTCATCACTGATACTATCTCTGTCAGACACGATGCCAGTTGAGACAGCGTGCTTTTTGGCCATGCCCACCAGTGAGTTCAAGCTCGCGACTAGTTCCGCCTTAAGTCAATGTGTCCTCCTGGAATCACTTTTTATTTATGTTTTATGTGTGGTGATGGATTTGGAAACTATTATAATATGGTTTGTTTTACTTTCCAGGGGTCCTGGTACGAAGAAATGATAAATAACAGAAATAAATCAACTGTGAGAAGCATGGCTTGGGGTTCTGATGGCCAAAAAATCTGCATAGCTTATGAGGATGGTGAGACAATTTATTAAACCTGTAACTTGTTAGTACCAGTAGAGTTTTCTGACAGAGATTTCTGTTGTTATAGTGGCTGTTAAGAAAGCATAATCAAACAAATTATAATTTAAAGACTGAAGGCAAGAAAGTCTGTCTTTTGTTTACGCGAAACGGATCATACTTATGACAAGGATCAGCATTTCTGTTTGCCTATCTTTTCTGTCACTTAGAGGATCTTCCGCGTTCATACACATCGAAATGGCTTTTCGTGTTGATGGACTTCTCGCTCCAGTGACCTGCACATCCAAGTGACAGAAAGAAATCTCAATTCCTTTCTGTCACTTTACAGAAAAATGCTGATAAATGTACCTTTTAATTAGATTTAACTCTTATGCCTTATGCAGTTGATTGGTCCTGAGAGTGATGATTGTTAATTGCTGTGTACGAGTATAAGTCAATCATTGGAATTTAAACCTTATGTTATTGAAATAAGAGTCATATGACGCTCGCTCGTGATTTTTAAGGACTATAACATTTATGATATTATTACAGGAGCTGTTATTGTAGGCTCTGTGGATGGTTCTCGAGTGTGGGGCAAAGACATTAAAGGGCCAGGGCTTGCTGCAGTTCAATGGTCGCCCGATAATTCACAGCTTCTCTTTGCGCTGACCAATGGCGAGCTGCACATATATGATGATCAAGGAAATTTTACAGTATGTTCACTTCACTGTACATTAGATACTCACGGGCAATAAATGTAGTATGTATGATCCCGCCGGAGGTCCGTCCGCTCCGCCGTGATTTGCCGCGGAAGCGGAGTTTCCCCCCGGCGTAGTGCCTCCACGCGCCACCTTGTTTAGGCCTTGGGCCACATTTATTGCCGCTGAGTGTATATATGTATATCTATACAAATAAATAAAATTGGATTGTTTGTTTGTAATATTAAAATAACCGCTTTTTACTAAATGCATATGGATGTATACACGATACATATACCAAAATATTTTTTTTTTACAATTTTTGTCTGTCTGTCTGTTCCGGCTAACCTCTGAAACGGCTGGACCGATTTTGACGGGACTTTCACTTGGCAGATAGCTGATGTAATAAGGAGTAACTTAGACCACTTTCATTTAAAAAAAAAAAAATTGGGTCTCACGAAAAATAGTCCACGCGGACGAAGTCGCAGGCAACAGCTAGTATTAAATATAGCAGTTACCTGCGACTTCGTCCGCGTGGAATTTAACAAAAAAAGTTTTTTTTGTATATTGTATTGTAGTACTAATACGAGTACTTGCACCAACATGATATTTTTCCCGTTGTAGATGCCAGTTACAATTCACGGTGTGTCGGGATCAGTGGATATTGTTACAATGGGCTGGTATTCGGGAAGTGCTCCAGCCAATAGACCTGTTCTAGCAATATCTTACAAAAGTGGCGTGATATTGTTAATGAAAAATTGTAACGAGGAAGGTAAATCGATATTTTCGATACTGATCTTAGAAAAAAAGTCAAAATATTATAAATAAGATAGTTAATTCAAGAAAGAAAACCATGTAAGATATTGTAATCAATTTCAGATAGTATCGTTGTAGAATCAAACATGTTGATTATTGATTGTCGTTGGAATCATAACGGCACCATCCTGGCTGCTGCCGGCTGCACGGCAGACAAGGCCAACGTGGTTCAATTTTTCGGCGCATATGGGGAGGTATGTGCGTATAATATGAAAATCAAATTGACGCCCTGAAGTAAGCGACAACTTCAATGGCTTTAATATTCTTTTGTTCTAGCATATACGTACGTTGCGTGTGCCGACTGGTAACATGAGAGCATTATCGTGGGAGAAAAAGTCACTGCGACTTGCTATCGCTATCGACTCCTTCATATACTTTGCTAACGTCAAAATTGACCACAAGTACGCTTTTTATGGGAATACATTGGCGTATGTATCGGGCACAGAAACCGTTACCTTTTGGGATACAGTAACACATCAGGTTAATAGACTTACGTTTTTACGGCATGCTTTAAATACTCCATTTATACTCAAACTATATTGTTTGTTTTTTATTTATGAATTTAGTCTTGGATTAATCATATACCTGATGTCATTGATATGTGCGCAGTTGACGAATACTGTGTGATAGCCACTTTGGGGCAAGTAATAATATCAAATCAGCAAGGAATTCAGTGTGATGGTGAGAACAATCATGATTTTACTAAATAATATCGAGTCTCTGATCAGTTTATTTGTTGTCATATCTAAATAAACATTATAACCCCGATACTAAGTTACGTACCTACTTGTTATGACAGCTTCAAGGTTTAGAAGGGTAATAATGCATGATCTAGTCTCATCAGCTTTTTTCATTGTTTTTATGTAAGTATAAAATTTTAGCCAAAGCAGTAAGTATCCCGGTGGTATATGTGACTATCAACAGCAAAGCGATTGTAGTAGCAGCGTCTAAGGAATCGTTTATAATATGGAAGTTCTCTACGCCAACCAGACCTCGTAAGTATTTGTAGGTAATCTATTTTCACATTTATGTGTGAAAAAAAAAGTAAAAGCCCTGTTTAAAAAAAATAAAAGTAATCAGTGCTGAACAAGATTAAATCAATACTTTGCACTGTCGTCTTTGAATTCACAATCGAATTGAGTAGTGTCAAATAAAATAAATCGTCTTTGAAAGGACTAGTGTCATGTTTCAAACATTATAATTTTTTATTCCTTTCAAAGACGATTTATTTTATTTAATGTAAGTTAACTTCAGTAAACCAAAAACAAGGTATTTATGGAGTACTGTTATTATTGTTGTGTTACTTACATTATGTCATTTGATATTTCAGGCGCTACAGAACAGTTGTACCAAGCCGATGGGTCGCCAGTCACGGCCAAAGACGCAGGGTTTCAGGACGATACGATATGCTGCGTCGCAAGTTCTGACACCCATTTATTAATTGGTAGAGATTCTGGCTCCATATTGCTATTTTCTCTTGTGAATTTTAAGAAAATCACTTCAATAAATATGAATTCGCGGCCTTATAGGTTGGGGCTCAACTCTAATTCCAGGTATAAATGTATTATTATTTGATTAAGAAATACACAGAAATAACTCATGTTGTGTAACTTTCTAAAATGACACATGTAAGCTCACTCGCGGCTCATGCGGGTCTAAATAATTATATTTTTCTACAGAAATCTGTAGTAAAAATTAAAAGATAACACGGAATTTATGAAAAAATATTATTTATTTGTAGCAAGTTCTATGTGATCGACCAACCAGGCTCTCTGTATTTGTTGGAGACCGAAATGGCCAACAACATAAGTATCGGACAAGCGTTACGTAAAGATGTGTGGAGCGCTCTCTGGGCGTCAGACAACCCGCAAATGTTGGCAGTGGCGGAAAAAGCTAGACTCTATGTAATGAGAGATACTGAACCTGAAGAGCCTTTGACCATGCAAGGTTATTTGTGTAAGTTTAAGGTACGTGCAATCGTCACCATTTCATTTGTCGTCAACTGCTAATTAAAATGATTTTATTTCTGTAAGTAGGTTTGTACAAACACTTACGCGTCGAATCATATTTTAAATAATAAATGAGTTAGGTGTTTCCTATCTGTCTACTCTGAGAAGAAAGGCCGAAACAATATCAGAGGTCGAGTCTCTTTTAAAGTGCAGACATAATCTTGGTCATATCATGTGAAAACCATGTAGATTGGTGTCTGAAATGGTCTTTTGAGGAAAGAACCACACAGATTCACTGGACCTGTCCAGTCAGTGCACGCATTTGTCAGTAATCGTGCAGCTCAACTCAGAACTTAAGGAGCTTTACGACTCGACGTACAATAGCAAAGAAAGTACATTTGGGTAGCCCACATAAATTACTGAAATTGCCAGACCATGATTAAACATAACTGAGAAAAAAAAATACCCACATGGTCTTTACATTTACAATAATTAAAATAACAATACATTTCAAAGTAAGTAGGTATTCATGTCATTGAATATAAATAAATTTCATCAATGTCAATGTGTATATAAAAATCGGAAATAATCTTGGTCAGATCATTTGAGGACTATGTTGATTTCAGCGGATCTGCCCAATCAGTGCACGCATTTGTCAGTAATCAACAAACAAAGGACATGCTAGTCAGAGACTTCCTTCCATGCGTAGCTCTGCATCGAAAGGTTTCTAGCTAAACAGCTCTCTGAAAAATGGGTCTATACAAACGCATAAACCCATTTTTCACGTTGCTCCACATTGTAGAAAGCAGTACCTGCATTATAAAATATAAATGTTTCTAGGAATTGGAAATCACCTCGGCACTTCTGGACAATGTGGACGATAAATGTACACCTCAACACATTGTAAGAGTAGAGGTTAAGTCTCTGAGAGACACGCGACAGCTCATTGAAAAAGTAGGATTGAAGGAAGCGGAAAACTTTATTAAGGATAACCCACATCCGCAACTATGGTATGATTTTTCTATACTATAAAGTAATGGAATGTCGATGAAAAATTATACATACAACTAATTATCATCACAATCATGATTTTTGATAATCAAATCTCAACATTTGTCTGTAGGTAAGTTAATTCTTCCAGGTTGTTGCTAGCAGAAGCTGCTTTAAAAAATTTCGAGTCTGAATCCGCACTTGATACTGCTGAGGCTGCGTTTGTGAGACGTAATGATTACGCCGGTATCAAATTTGTTTCCCGTTTGAACGCATTGCATTCAAATGCTCTTAAAAAAGCTGAGATATTAGCTTACTTCAAAGACTTTGATGGAGCTGAAAAGATATATCACAATGAAGACAGACGGTTTGTTATCATATACTACGCAATTATTAATTAAACTAATACTTAAGACTACATACTCAAGTTTTTTCATTACATTACAGAGACTTGGCTATAGCTCTTCGGAAACGTTTGGGGCACTGGTTCCGCGTAGTTGAACTATTGAAAATGTCTGCAAGTACAACCGATGCGCAGGTCAAACAGGCTTATAGTAA
This sequence comes from Hydraecia micacea, assembly GCA_914767645.1. Lineage (NCBI taxonomy): Eukaryota > Metazoa > Arthropoda > Insecta > Lepidoptera > Noctuidae > Hydraecia > Hydraecia micacea. Next base: position 10,292,610 of record OU611778.1, read on the forward strand.
CATTGGCGACTATTTCATTGATAGACAAAATTGGTAATACACTTGACTAATTAGATAAGTTGATATATTTTTTGTTAAAATCCCGTCAGTGAAAAAATATGTCGGAAAAAGGCGCGTATTTAATCCAACTCCAAATAATTCCAATATTCATTTCTTAAAAAAAAAAATGTGCCTCTTTTTGGCCTCAAATAATTCCCATTTTGTTGCCCTAAAAAGTACTAATTAAATAGCCTAGTAACTGCGACCAACTTGGATGTAGGGCATGCCGGCTGCTCCCGCGGTACCGCTCGCTTTGCTCGATCGGCTTGAGAGTGGTTGGTCAGTTCCAACCTAGCCTAACCCATTTGGTCGGGGTGCCCTTATAAGGTTACTGCGAGCAACTTGGCTCGCACGTGGTTACTCACAGTTCTAACATGAAAAGTACTCTTTGGTTCTAACCTATCCAATGGTGGTCGGGGTGCGCCCTAGTTTAGTTACTGTGAGCAACTTTGAGAAAAGGCTAGTAAGTTAAAAGAGAGGCTTATTTATTTTAAAAAACGCGTACATCATTAAAAAGGCAATAAGTTTTTAGAGGATCAATTAAATATTTGACCTAATTAAACAGATGTGCTGGTATAGACATGCGAAAGAATGCAAGAGTAATTAAGGAAGAATTAATCTGATTGTTGTGTATTGTACAGGGCCAATGCACTCGAGTATTACACTATGTCAAATAACACAGAAGGCTTGAAAAAATGTTATATGGCGCTCGAAGATAACGAGTCCTTATCAAAATTGTATACAGGCTCTCCAAGACTCAAGGTACTTATTTAAAAAAAGTTGATAATACGTAAGTAATGACTGATCTCAATGAAACCCCTATGAAATTAAATTACAAAGTAGAATAACTCTATTTTTTACTGTCATCAGGAAGTTGGTGTAACAAAGCAAAATGCATTAGATGACCTCAATGATTGCATTGGACAAGAGCCATCTATACAAGGTATTATGCAATTAAAAGAGAGCGGCAGGATGACCCAAGCAGCCGAAATGGCGTTTCAGGCAAGTTACTTACAGAACGCAATTACGCGGCTGTTAAGAAGGCATCTGAATTCTGACGTTTTACACAAACTTGAGCTTTTTAGAGCGTCGTCTCTGTCAGTCATAAATACAGTCTTTTCACAGTTATTTTACCTCTGATTTTGCGTCACTGTCCAAATCACAGTGACCTTTATTCTTATTCTAATAAGCTGCCATTAACACTGAACGGACTGTATATAAACTCAAGAAGCTTATAGATAAAAGTGGAGGCAACACTCTAAATACCTATCTGAAGACGACTGTGGTCGGACACTCTCTTTCTAAATACACACATAAGAACGAGACAGTGATATGTGCTTTCTTTGTCATATGTATGTATTTAGAAAGAGAGCGGCAGCCCACAGTCGGTTTCACTTAGGTATTAAGAGTGTTGTCTCCATTTTTACCTATAAGCTTCTTGTATAAACTGCTGCATGGACTTTTGGCGCCTGAATGACATTGACAGGGGGGCGTTGTTAGTAAACAATTGACACAGAATTTGTATTAACAAAACAAGATGGGGCGTTAGTTCTGATTTTGGCCACGCGCGAGGACATGTGTGACAGCGTCTATGTTAGGGCCGGTGCACTTCTGGTGAGGCGCAGCGTGGTTGTAGCTGTTAAACAAATATCGACGTTACAATAGTTAAAGTCGAGAATTAACGAACTTCCAATAGCCTGAGGGCGCATCAATGCGATCACGCACCTCTCAGGTAAGAGTCAGATTATCTATTTTCGATTTTATTTTAAGAAACGCAATGTTGATATTGTGTTGATATTAATAACCGCTCTGCGCTGCGCCTTGCCGGATGTGCGCCGGCCCTAAAACGTCAGATGTCTTCTTAAAAGGCCGCGAACTGTATTTATATCGTGCACATAGGGATGAAATTGGAAGTCTTACCTACCAAGTGTGTAACTTTATTATTTTTTTGCTTCTAGTTAGCTAATGTAGAAGCTTCAAAGAAGGCATCGCCCTTGAAGATCAAGAAGCTCTATATTCTAGCCGGTCACTTGTACAGCCAAAGCAGCGTCGGTTAGTGTGCATTATACTCACTTCTATACATCTATAATTCTATACCCATACATAAATATAATATTAGCTTTTCCCCGTTGGTCTCGTGGTCGCAAGTGCAACTGCTGAGCGTGGGGTCCTGGATTCGATTCTCAGATCGGGCAAAGTGTTATTGGGTTTTTCCAATGGGAAATTTCCTTCCCGGTCGTGTCGGATATTCTCTTTGAGATTAGCGGCCGTGACCGAAAGTCGGTCGGTAGAATATTATTATAAGTTTGAAGTGGCATCTATAATGCAGTTGAATGTGCTCGTGCAGAGGGCGCGCACGGGCGCTCGGCGGCGCGCTGCTGGCGCGCGGCGGGCGCGGTGCACTGGGCGGCGGCGGGCGCGGCGCGGGCGCGCGCGCGGCCGCCGCGCCCCGACGCCGCGCTGCGCGCCGCCGCGCGCCTCGCGCAGCACCACCACGCGCTACACGACGCGCAGCAAACGCAGGTCACTGACATGTTCCACATAAAAATATGTATAACATCATTTTTCCGTCATAGCATCTCACCATACTAATTGACACGGAATCGGCTCGAGGCGGTCCGAAACTCCTTTACGTCCGCGGAATAAGGATGTCAATATTCTAGCACCTAATTCAGCGTTGATAAGTTTGGGGAGTTCTAAACGCTGACTTAGTACGACGCGTAATGTCAAAAGTCGCGCCACGCTTGCTCGAGCATACCCGCGGTACAAGAGTGTCGCAGAGGCAGAGCGATATGGGCGAGTAACGGCGTGTTCGTAAGGACGATACGGTTTGAGAAGGCAGGAAGAAATTAAATAACCAAGTAGATTACGTTATTATAAAAATGATGATCTTTAGTTTTTATTTCAGGTTTGGTGTACCATAGCATCGATAGCGATTCAAGCCCGAGCGTTTGAATTGTGTTCCAAGGCATTGATCAAACTAGAAGCACTGGATGTAAGCTACTTCTATTTATTTATTTTCAATATACTTAATTAAGTACGGTTGGCCAAAGTTGATGAATGAGTTTCATCAACTTTGGCCAACCGTACCGTTCAAAGTTGAAGAAAATATCGCTAACATTTAATTTAGGTTAAAAGACGATTTTTTTATCGCGCACTGGATTTTTAACGGTCTGCTTAGCGCCAAGAGTTGAAAATCCAATCGTGTGTTTTATTGATACGCTGGGATTGCAATCTGTTTGATTCTCAATGCTCGGCTCAACACCGAGATTAGAGAAAATCAAGTGCGCGGTAAATAATCGCCCGTGTAAAAACCTTGGCTGGCAGTGAATTTTTTTTTTGCATTTGGTTGATTTGCAAAAGAATTACGGTGTTATGATGTGTAAGTAATTATTTAAAATTATTTTCCAGCATGAAACTTTTGAAAATTTAGCTATAGAAATATTTACAAGATATAAACCTAAAGACGCGAAAGGAAACAAGATTGAATGCCCGAACTGTGACGTCAGCATGCCTGAATGGTAAGTACCGGTACGACTCTATACAGGTTGATTCACGTGGAATCTTCTGAGCAGCTGATCTGTATAATTTATTGCAACCAGCTGGCATGTGTATTTCAGACCTTTCTTAGCAACAGTCATAAGTTCATAACGCAAAAGAATGTTCATAAAAAGCATTGTTTATCGCAATATTTCATTACTAGATCAATAACAGGCTTACCTAACCAATATGGATTGTCTTTGTTTGCTAAAATACTACCAACAAAGGCACAAAAAACATTCTGAACTACGGACAGCTTTTCTACACGATGATTGAAAAAACTACCTCTCTCCTACATCATCATTATATTTTCTTTGCTCCTGTTTCGTGATTATTATTAAGTATATACATAATATTTATATAGATTAGTATAATAGTGTTCAATGTTACATTTGGACATTGACTCAGCACTCGGCCCTATGTGTATTGCTTCTGGCGACCCTCAGGAACAGGACCCTATTTTGTACAGCTCGATGGTCTCGTATGTTCTGCGGGACTGGCAGTGAGTTTACTCTTCCCCAACCTGGAAATCCTGTCTACTATCCGTCTGTAACCTTAGGTTGCATGGTGCAGACGTTCTGAACTTATTTATATATTTATTTACCACATACTAGGTATATGATAGGTTAGGGCTGTAGGGCTTATAGGACTTAGGATCGTTGGGACTGTTAGGCTTGTAGATCTTAGTAGGTTCCTTTAACTTACCATATATTTTCATGTACCGTCACCCGTCACACCCTTAACAGTATTGCGGCCTTCGTGACGTTTGTTAAGGTTGGATGTACAACATGCTTTATGTATGTATTTATTGTATTAGGTAAATGGTACACCACAGTCTACCTCGATAAGACAGACCATGTGTCACCCTTTGTAAAATTTCTACATTTATAATATCTGTAATTTATATGGTGTATAATAAAGAGTGGGTATTCTATTCTGTTAAATATGGTACGGGCCCGTGATTGCAACATGCAAATTGAAACGCGCGCTTTTCGGTTGTTGTTTATCTTTTTTTGGAGCCCATTCACACAGGCACAGCTATTGGGCTCGTTGTGCGGACTGTACCTACCTTACCATCTACATGTACAGGGTGTAAAAAGACACATCACATACCTAGCCGTCAACTACGCATACTTTACATCTAAGTAGCTTTGACCAAAAATTATTGCTGGGAACCGACTTTTATTTTTAGGTAAAAGAAGCAATTTTTTTGCACGCAATGTATCGCGAACCGAGTACAGTGCTGTTGTGTGAGTTAAGCCCCGCCCCTTCGCTCTACACGGTGCGTGTAGGTACTTGTCGGGGTCTCGCGGCTATACTACGAAATGAATGAAATGTTTCCGTGATTAATGTAGGTACAACTAATTTTCTACTGACATGAACGATTTCCGTAAATTAAAACTACGGCGGCGTGTTGTGTCGCCAGGCACGAGCGCTTGCACTCCGGAATTTTGTAAGGCCGTTGTCTATCCCTTCTTAGTAGGTACTTTGTGCACAGTAGAATGAGAGACCACGTACCTAGCGCGATTTCCACGCCGTTTCCGCAATAATTTAGCCGTTGCACGCACACCCAAACGTGGGTTTTCCCGCATTACAGATAGGATGGCCATTTCTGCCGCCGGTCACCGGTCACATTTGCCTGCCGCCTCCCTGTGAAACCGGCACGATCGGCTTGGTTGTCCAACAACCGTTGCGCTGCCCGAATGAATACGTGAATCAGTGGGCTGAAACAGCGGTAGGATATTCAGTACCTACCGTAAATTTGTTGGGCTTCGGCTGCATTCCACGGGCCATACCGCAGCAGAACACCACACACATACTCGCGCGCAGAATAATCATGAAACGGCTGTATAATAATATGTTAAGTTCAATTGATCAAAATGTTTTATATGTGTTATTAGGATGTCGACTTGTCCAGGATGCAGCAGCGAGTTCCCCGAGTGTGCGGTGTCGGGCCGCGCGCTAGTGGCGCCGCACACGGTGTGGACATGCAACACCTGCGGAGCGCGCGCGCAACAACATGAACTTGTATTGCGGCACTCGTGTCCTATGTGTCATACACAACTTTCCTAAGATAACCAAGAAAATAAACGAATTCCAAAAGAGGACATAAATTGAGTATTATGAGATATAAAACGGGTCATGAGAAAAATAAGTTACTTACGTCTGTGGGTGCAAAGTTACAAACAAACACTTATTATCTTTTACCGATAATATAACATTCGTTACATACATCTAAATACTTACGACGATTGGACTTAGGGCAGCCTATTTTTTATGTATTCAAAAGATACCTACTTAAGTTTTGTCCTACTTGTGTCCTACTCGATCGCGTTAATTTATATACAGAGTCCCATTAAAATAGATGGATAAATTTTAACACAGCGCTCAGTACCTAGTCTAACCAGATATCCAAGCAAAAAAAAAACACTGATTAAAGTGATTTATTTTGACCTAAAATAATAGTGTATTTTCGTTCTTATATATTTTTACCATCGTCCTTATTTTGGTGGTCTGAATAATTTCTAAAAGTTTGTCCATCTATTTTAATTGGACCTTATATAAAAGGCAGTGTCCCGATTGACACATTATATTTCTTAGGTTTATAAACTTGAATCTTGGTACGATTATGTACACAAGGTATGGTATGACATTATTAGTTGTTTTTTTTTAATCTCGTTCCCCTCAGGGAAATGGGGTGTTAAAAGTTTGTTTAGAAGAATGTTAACGCGTTACCAAGCTTACCGAGTTTCAAATGAATACGACCGCCATTAATTTGAAACTTATTAATAATTTTGATTAAAAAAAAGGGTTTTTGGGGTTGTTAAGTTTTTAGTGGATTCCATGGAAAGAATTAAAAAAAAAAAACGATTATTCAACTGGTTGTCAGATTTTCGGGCTTCTGACGACACGTAACGACTTTCAAAGATCAACGAATGACAGCAGGGACCAACGGCTTAAAACGTGCTTTCCGAGGCACGGAGGGGTCTTGTTACGTAAAGATGGTCACCCATCCACGGACCAACCGCGGCAAGCGTAGCTTAACCTGATCGATCGACCCGTGAGGCTGATATTACTTAACCACAAGCCCCCTCAATATTTAACACTACATATATAAAAAAATCACGTTTGATGCATGGGAGCTGGGAGCCCCCTAAATTTATTTTATTTTAATTAAGTATTTATTTTTAAAGTGAATATACAACTAAGTACCTATTGTGTAAATATTTCAAGCGTCTACCTTTTGCCGTTATTAATATCGAGCAAATAACGGCACAAAAGTCGCGTTTGTTGTATGGGAGCCCCCCTTAAATATTTATTTTATTCTGTTTTTAGTATTTGTTGTTATAGCGGCAACAGAAATACATCATCGCTGAAAATTTCAACTGTCTAGCTGTCACGGTTCATGAGGTACAGCCTGGTGACAGACAGACAGATGGACAGTGAAGTCTTAGTAATAGGTTTACCCTTTGGGTACGGAACCCTAAAAACCATAATATCCATTTTTTTAAACTAAGTACCCTTTAAAAGGGTTGGGGAGATGTTGAAGGTCGAAGGGGAAAGTACGAAGTTCACGCGAACGAAGAGCTAGTTTGTATAGAAAGGCTTTGTGTTTTGAGTGTTCTGACAGGGTTCATGTACAGACGCCAGCACATCAACCTACTACAATCTGTCAAAGAAGAGGTCAAAAGTGGTACAATATTCCGAATATTTTTAAACGCTAATGTGATGTACCTTATTAGGAAGCTTATTTATTAAGCTACTCGATTAAAGTTAAATATGATTTTTTCAGGCGCCTGTTTTCGTAAAAATGTGAAAAATGTTTCAGTACAAACAAAACGCACATAGCCTTTATTTATTCATTTCTATGCAATGTAATTATTTCAAATGTGGCTAAAGTTTCCGTTTCAATTAAATACTTTGAGATTTTATTATAATTTTAGCTGCAGCTTCATGAAATTGAGACAAAAAATATTGATTATCATTACAATGCAATATCAAAACGTCTCGAAAAAAGGTCAAATCTGTAAATGTCAGAATGACGTTGAAATAAAAAAACACCATAACCACTGGTAAAAGTCCGCGAGGCGGAGTGGTTTTATATGTAGAAAAATACGTCAACAAATATATTAATGTACTTAATTATAAAGTACAAGTATGTACAGACGCCAGCACATCAACCTACACCTAACTGTCAAATTTTTCCAATCAACATTGAACCTTATGCTTTAGCGATAAAGTTGAAAATCTATTACAGAAATCTGACAGATTGTAGTAGGTTGATGTGCTGGCGTCTGTACATCCACTTATTTCTATGATAATTGACAATGAGAAATGACAATGACAATGTCAGTCAGCAGCACTGAGTTGGGAGTACTCACTGAGTTGGGAGTACTATGGAGATGGCATATTCTACTATAGAAATAATAGTTATACAAATATCTGTCATATCGACACACACAAATGTCAAAAATCGTTTTGTTTCTTTTTAACTAATCAAGAGCTGCATATGAAAAGAGAGACGTCAAATGTTTGTCAAGTTCTAAATTTGGCAACACTTTTGTGTGACGTCAAAATCATTTCTTTGCGTGGTCGGTCGCCATGTTAACTGCCGAGGTTTTTCCTCTATGTTGCCGAGTTTTGTGGTAGATGTGCTGTCAAACGGTTGATTGCTAGTGTTGGGTAAATAGTCGGATGCTTTGAGTTATTATCGATTATAATCCATAAGTGTCCATTAATAGCCTTGCAATGGATGATAATCCTGCTATTATATGATAATCTTGTGTAATAAGGAGTTGTGTGTGTGTTTCGAATTTTTCATTACCTAGTTTTGGTTGTGGTGATTGTTTATACTTTGTCTCAAGCCAAGTTAAACAAGGTATACATTTGCCGATTCGCGATCTCAATGGTTTTTGTATATATTCTGTTAAATATAGTCGAATAGATGACCGCAACTATGTATTTTTTTAGCAATCTAGTATTATTTAAATGCCATTAATGTAATAACAAAAGTAATAATTAATAATCGAAGTTCGACCCGAGTATTGAACCTAGGACTCCACACTTAGCAATCGGTCTTGCGACCGCACTAGATCAACGGGGTAGGAAATAAATAATAATATTTTGTTGCCAGTCACGACATCATAAGTCTCCTGGTCCTGGTTAGTGTGTAAGCTCGTATGAACAATACTCTACACCTGTAGTAAGTAGGTAAATATATTACGAGGATATTGGCCTTCTGATATTGAATGAAGCTTGAGCAAGGTGACAAGTTACAACGTCTTATAAAACCAAGAAACATAAAACACCCACAACTTCTAAAATTCTTGTCACTTCAGCTGCATTACATTACAAGGCTAATTCGAAAAATTTAAATAAATAATAGAAAACAAATTCATGTAGGTTAAATAATGTCGATATCCGCTGCGCATGTTGCTCGCAGTTACAACCCTACGAAAGGCGGCCATCTTAACTGCCCGATTTTTGTAGGTATACACGCTAATTTGGTAGGTATGCCAAGTCCATATTATTATATGTCAGTGGTCAGCAGTCACTGCTGACATTGTCATTGTCACGTCATTTGCCACAGGGCTGCCAACCCTAAAATATATACAATCTTTGTAGTTAGTGATGCAAGCATTTTATTTTTCACCACACAAAAAACGGGCGGCTGTAAAAAAAAAAAAATGCCCAAAGACATCAAAATAATTACCCTCTTTCAGCCTATATAGCTCAGAAGGCTGTTTAAATTTTCAATTATTTTAGTACCAAGCCCCATACATTTATTGAACGTCTCCTTTCTTTAATAAATTTTCAACTTTATTGCTTGCTTTAATGTGCGTTATGCAAAACAAATAAATATGAGAGCAAATAATTATAAATATGTAAAAACCACTATGGACAACTCTGCAATATGCATCATTCAAATCAGGTGCAGGTGCTAGCAAGACATTCACTAACCTCGTTTAATGAAGATTGATGTTTACTTATTAGTAGTATTATATTTTGACCAGTGCTACAGGTATAGCTCATTTCTCGCTGTAAGGCCTGTATACTCAAATTCTTGCAACAAAAATACAAAAAGGAATAAGTACTTTTTGTAACTTTGTTGCGAGAATTTTAATAAGTACAGTCGGTGATAGCTGTTAGCTGACCCACCTAAAAGTTAGACGAATTTGAACCTTCTGCAATTAGCAGCAGTAGATAAATGTGTTATTCGATTTCGAGCTTCAAGAACTACATAGAACGACTTGTTCAAGGTAGGCAAATATTATAGAAAACAGTTATGCCAATTTGATCTTAGGGTAGGTAAGCTTTTGAATACTGTTTTGTCACATGATGGAGTTGCTAATTTCAACATAGTGGTTGCAACAGTGAACTCATATCAACAAGGTTGCGAGTTCAAAACAAACCTTTCACTTTATGTTTACATACAATATTCAATTATGTTTTTTGAATTCAAAACATTATTTTTATTAAATTAAAATAGTTTATTTGGAATAACTATTTAAATACAAATACCTAACAACAGAAATGAAAAACAATAATGATTATGATAACGATTTTATTCAAAATAAATATAAAACAATTACTTACAAAATTAATGACTTAAATATAAAGCTAAAACATATAAAAGAAGTTAGAATACTGAACTACTTAGGTATTCTATGATAAGCTTGAATTTTTGTTTCTTAGTTTCAATAATGCCTATAAAATACCCATTTTTATTTTTTAAGTAGGTAAGTAAACTGTTACATGTAGTTATGTAGTGAATCAACATGTTATATGTTTAGAAATATATATATTTAGATATATTTTATAACAATAACATCACCACATTAACTGTCATACCTACTTATAAAATATAAGTGAAAATAGCACTAAATACTTTGATGTTTTACCTACTTTATAATTTTTTTAAGTATTTTTACTTTTAAATATGATTATGGTCGTAAAAAGGACCTGCTTATTCATTGTATGAAACACTTCCATAGAAATTATGATAACAACAGTTTATTTAACACACACACTGACACGTAAGTATTGTTGACTGCGGGCGGTGGTGATATCATAATAGCGAAGTGGAGCACCATCTCTTTCCATAATTTGTTGCAAGCGGCTTCGCATACCGCACACCATGTTCCAGCAAGCATCATTTCCTCTCATGAGAAAATTGAAATCACAAGTTGCGCCAAATTCTCTTGATTTTTGATGAATCCTAATTTAAAATCATTTGACCCCACAAGTTTTCTATTGGGTTTACGTCTTAACCGCAATCTGACTATATTTCTCTGAAACAAAGAAATGAAACAGGTGTCACTTTACGTTTAAGTAGGTAAGTATACAAAAAATATGTTTGCTTACGTCACGGCATAAGGAATAGCTAGGTATAAAAACAAAGTATAAAATTAGAAAAATACACTTACTGCTATAATATTATGTCTTCTAGCAATCTCTCTGATGCCAATGTTCTCCTCGTGCAAATAGATTATTTTGTATTTTAAATAATCACTCAATTGAGACATGATAATATAACTATAAAAAAGAAATTAAAAAAAATGGAAAAAGACGTTTTTCGCAATTTAAAAAATGCTCACTCGGTAATCACTGCAATTGTGCGTAGACTGGCTTTAGCTTTATTATTGTGACGGTTAATTTTTATTTTCCTACCCGTATTTTTAGTTACATTTGAATACCAGTTTTATAATGAATACGCATACTTATTTGTCTTTCAACTTATTAAAAGTTAGGCGAAAATATTACCGAGTAGCGCTAGTCTGAAAAACTCATACAAATAAAATAACCCTTAATATTACAGGCAGAGGGTTCAAATTCCTTCGTTTATAGGCTGGGTAATTGCTATCACCGACTGTACAGACGCCAGCACATCAAGCCACCCGAAACTGTCAAATTTTCCCAATCAACTTTGAACCTTGTGCTTTAGCGATAAAATTGAAAATCTATTAAAGAAATTTGACAGATTGTAGTAGCTTGATGTGCTGGCGTCTGAACCTAAGATAAGGTTCCATTGGAGTAAGTTTAATTTATTTATACATAATAATACATACAATACATAATAATACATAATTTATTTATAGTGAAGATTATGAAAGAAAAGGCTATAGATAATTATCTAAACTTTTATTTAATTAAACAGGGTTGCACAAAGTAAGAACATTTGTTTTCTTTATCTTGATCATCACTGAAAATAATCGCCTGACTAGATAAATAAAAAAGCAACATATTGCCAAGTGATTGTTGTAAGTTGAGCAAATTACATTATTTGTACTGTGGGAAATATAAAAAAATAAGTGAAGTTATTTACCTACATTAGAAAAATCTCATTTATTCCCTTCTTTCGACCTGGTGTAAATGAGTCATTAAAATAGCATTTATGTTTAATGCAATCCTGACAGCAATCGTAAGTCTGGCTAAATTTCATATTTTTTTATTAAAGTAGTAGCATGTACCTGTGATTATGCAGATACATACCTACTACTACTTTAATTGGGATTCAGAGCTCTGACATTTTGTTAATTGTTAAAGAATTCCATTTAGCCAACTCATGTCAAACTGAAAGAAATCATCAAAAGAAAAAATGTAGTGTACAATCACATAGTAATAAAAAACGTGATAACATTTGGATCGAATAATAAGAAGAACTGAATAACCAATATAGGTACCTACCAACAATAGACCCAGGTACAGGTTTACAAAGTGAAAGGTGCCACGGGAACTTTCGTAAAACGAATTTAAATAAGCTATGTCATATACTTACATATTATTCACAAAAAACATAAAAAATAAACAGTATATTAATTATTAGTATTCCAATGTATTGTTTCAATGACATGCTGGAATAGGTATTTGAAATGTTTGTAGTTTGTTCCTAGATTTAAAATATCATGAATAGGTCAAGAAACAATAGTGTCAATAGTTTTAATTCTGTAGTACTTTGTTTACATTAAGTCTCTTAAATTACCTATACACATTAATTATGTTTCTCCATTATCTGAAAAACTTACTCTTTGGTTAAATGAGAAGTAACTGCATGCTTCCCATATGGTGCAAAGGAAACCAATGTGTTTACAGCAAGCAATAAATTGTAGTGAAACCAATCTATTTCTATTGGCTGGGGCATATTAATCATTTTGGTTTACGAAAATTCCCCATGACATGTGCAGATTACATTACAATTGTACAAATACATTGTTTTTCCATACTGGGTTTCATTGTTTTCTACATATAACATAAAATTTCAGTTTTTACACATATTTCACCCTATTAATCTTAATAACCTCAGTCCCTTTTATAAACAATAATATGTAAGTATGCAAAAAAATGCAACAAAAATATTACTGCACAAAGTTACTATTGGGCAGGTCCATTTTTGAAAACTGCAATGTATTGTCAATTATCTGAAACAGCTCAGGAGGCTGTGGAATCCGTCCTGTCTCTAGTTTTGACCACAATGGAATGTTGTTGAGAGATATTTCAAATGCTCCGGATGATACTAGCTGGCCTTCAATCATATTTGCTAAGAAGAACATCATCATGCATGCATATAGCTTGTTCTCAATACACCAGCTCCACCAAGCAGGCTGCGGTTTGTTCAGCCAGGCAAATATGTTGACTCCACTCAGTATGCACATGATCAGTATCATCTTGCCAAAACCCTGCAACATAAAATCATACTGAAAACTTTTAAATAGGTACCTATATAGTTTAGTAGCAACATCATAATGCCTCAGGCATTAATTCCGCCTTTGTACAGTATTTTTTTTACTTGTGCATAAAGTTTTAATAAATAAATAAATCATTTTATGGTATCATGTGATTCTTAAAATGTAAAATAAAATCAAAAATAATTTATTCAAATTAGGCTGAGAATCAGCACCTTTCGAATGACAAAATTACATAAGACAGTTGGTCCCCCAAAATTCCCACTCTACACCACTTCCTAATGCTTTCACTGGGAAGAAGTGGTGCAACAAACTCCCAGCAGCACAGCTGTCTGATCATAGACTATAATGCCAGGGCCACACCAACGGGAAACGCCGATAATTATCGCGATGACGGACGTTAAATCGTAGGTGCAGCCACAACTTATTGCGATAATTATCGGCGTTTCCCATTGGTGTGGCCCCCTCCATAACAAGGTGAGTTATTAAAGAATTATCACTTCTTTGGAGGACACAATATAGAACATGAAAATCCTGACTTTACTGCTTTGATATCTTGCTGTATTTACTGAAAGATGTGTTAATTTGAAGAACTCAATGACCAAAGGACTTTTAATATTTTCACTGTAATGGAAGAAGGCTTTGTAAAAGGACAAAGTGATAATTTGCCTAATATTGATATATACACAGTGACGGACTTTTTATTCTTCAAATACAATATTTGTAGGCGTATTTTTTTAACCTCAACCATCATGTAATAAACAAAATACAACTAGAACGGCGCAAGTGACTACACACCAATGAATTTGTACGTACTCAGCAAATACGAGCCTCGTCGTTTAGGTCAAATGACGTCACACACTGGAGTGCCGCGTGTAACGAAATTATTCTTGCAAGTGCAATTTCAAAGTCCCATAACTTGTCATTTCTAGACATACCTATTTTAATGAATCTTCCACAAAAAAAATGTTGGTCCATGCTATGTCCCTCCAAAAGGCATACAAAATATCTTGGCAATTGAATGTCAGTTAACACAATAAAAATAGGTAAGTAGATGTCACAATTTTATGCAATAGTTAATAATATGTAAATAAATTAAAACGGCACAAACAAATAGGTAATTAGTCACAATTTCGTATCACACTAATATTATAAAGGCGAAAGTTTGTGTGTTGCTGTATTTATATGTTTGTTACTTCTTCATGCTCAAACGGTTGGACCAATTTTGATAGCAATATGGAGGTAGCTGACACCATGGATTAACATATAGGCTACTTTTTATCTCGATATTCCCACGGGATCAACATTAACCAGGGTGAAACCGAGGGGCAGAGCTAGTACAATAAATGCAATGAAAATGGCAATAAATATCATTATCTTATGAATGCAACATTTTAATTATAGATGGATATACAATTATACAAATATTATTTTAATTGTATTTTGGAAATACTTAAAGATAATGTATCTAGAATGTCCGCCCCTAAGACGACCCACTGACCCAAACTAAGTCTAATTAGATTTACTTACAATCAATCTGGATAGATACATGTTTAAGCCAGGAGGATCATAGTTTGCTCCAATGACAGATATTTCTGGATATTTTTGTTGTATTATTCCTGCATAGTCTTCAAACACTTTTCTGTATCCGCAAGAATAACTGCAAACGTAAATAGTACATATAAATTATAGGCTTACCTAGAAACATACAGATAATAAGTAATAAATAGTTCCTGATAACCTCACCAGTAATAAATGTTCATAATGTGACCTACACCTTGTCCAATTTTAGTAATGCTTTCGGCTTCATTTTCACTAGCTTGCGCATAGTTATCGCTAGATAAAATAATACAGCTAATGACTATTGTAAGGAAACTTAATGAAATACAGAAATTAGTTGACAAAGACATTATCACCGAAGCTACCACTTCACGGTAAATGTAACTACTTTTTTATATTACTATTACACAGCAATTAAAACACATTTAACACGGCGTAAATTATTTGTAGTAAGAAGGATAATATGATAATATTTTACAAATCAAATAACACTGACTCAGAGACTGACTCTGTCTATTACATGGACGGTAAGTCCATGGTCTATTATATTGTAGTCTGTGCTTTCCACAGACTACTAAAAGGCGTTCTACACGATCCAAACCGACCGCCGACAGAGGTGACCTTGGTCCAGTTGGTGTGAAAATCTACCGTGTAGACGTTGGTCGGTCGACCAAATATGGGCGGGGTCAAACGACCTTTGGACAACCTTGGTCGGAAGCGCATCCATCGCGACAGGCTGCGTCCGTGGTCGGCCCCAACCGTCTGGAACGCTGTCGGCCGACGGGAGAGCTTCAGTGTGCGTTTGTCGGTCAATGTGGGCGCACGTCATCGCGTGTCACAGCGATATAATATTTACTATACTATACTAAATGTGACTTTAACGCATTAATTTGTTAAAATTAACATATTTTTAATAACATTGGTTATTAGGGTTTCGTATCGATTTGAACACGTAAGAATAATAGGTATATAAAGTAATATAATTAAAACTCAGCATCATATCTTATATTTATCGTCTATTTTTTTTTTTTTTTTTTTTTTTTTTTTTTTTTTTTTTTCACCTATGTTTGACAAATAAATTATTCTATTCTATTCTATCAAAAAATTCTTTTACACTATAAAAACAATTATCAATAAGCCATTTGTGTAGTTTTGATTTAAAGCGTTTTAGAGGGAGTTCCCTTATTTCTTTTGGAATATTGTTGAATATTTTTATTGCTGTGATAAAGCTATTCTTATGACATAATGTGCTTTGATGTGAAGGAATTCTTAGCCGTGTTGGGTCTCGACGAGTATATTTTGAATGTAAGTCGCACGTTATAAAAAATGTAGAGTGCTCTTTATTGATTCACAAAACGAACCCCGCGAACGAGAGGTTCTGACCGAATTTATATCTTTATACACTGATTTATCATGTCTTTGGTAATGTACAGACGCCAGCACATCAACCTACACCTAACTGTCAAATTTTCCCAATCAACATTGAACCTTATGCTTTAGCGATAAAGTTGAAAATCTATTACAGAAATCTGACAGATTGGAGTAGGTTGATGTGCTGGCGTCTGTAAATTGGATCTAATTTATATAAAGATAAGAATAAGAAAATGTTTAATTAATCTTTTTTTCTTTTTTAATAATAAATTTTTCTTCTTCACTCAAGCATACAAAAGTTATTGCCAAACCGACCTTCCGTTGCTTTGAAAGGCAAGGAGCCATATTGATACGTCTTTACGCTGTGAACACCGGATGGAATTGACAAGTTGTTGTCAACCACCGACCGTGTAGAACGAATACAAAGATTCTCGCCTCGGTGTTCTGAGTTAGCACGTGTGTCTAGAATTTTTTAGTTGTTTTTGTGTTATTGTTGATACTTTTGTGACTTGTGTTATTGTTAAAGTGTGTCGTTATTGTGTTCGTAACTAGGTTTGTATTGTGATTGTCTTGTTTTAACTCTCGTTTTATTCAAGATGGATGAGAATAAACCCCCTGATCCTGACCCCCCAGATATTCCAGGTCCTTCAACTCCTTTTTCTCCGTTCTCTCCGAATCCGCTATCCCAATTCGCGGATGTTGTTTGTAGTGTTACAGAAATGGATGTAACACAATCCCAACAAAATTCACGCAAACGTCCTGGTAGCGAAGAAATCTTGACACCTACCCCTCCAAGCAAGCAACCAAAAAGCCAAATTGGTCGTACTAAGTACTCCGTAATGGATAAGGCTCCCTATATTGTCCACGTTTCTCGTATTGAGAATCAACCAAATGCTGGCACCACCCTACATCCTGTTAATTTTGGTAAATTTCTTATCAATAACAACATTGCGAACATTGTTCGTGGTGGTGTTAACAGAGTCGGTAGAAACCGTGTGTCAGTGGAGTTTGCTTCCCCCCAGGACGCTAACTCTTTCCTGGTAAACAGTCTGTTGTCCAAATATAGTTATACCGCATCAATCCCTACATTTAATGTCACAAGGATGGGTGTTGTTACTGGTGTTCCCTCAGATATTACGGAAGAAGAAGCCATAACTTACTTGACAGTGCCCTCAGGCTGCGGGCAAATACTGAAAGTCCGCCGTATTAATAGAAAAAACCAACGTGACGGGATTAATGAGTGGAAACCCACTGAGACATGTGTTCTGACGTTTGATGGACAAGTTTTGCCAAATAGGATTTACTGTTGTTACACATCCCTCCCTGTTGAGCAGTACATATACCCGACAATTCAATGCCGCAAGTGTTGCAGATTTGGACATGTGTCGAATCTATGCAGATCTAAACCACGCTGCAGTAAATGTGGCCACGATCACCCTGGTGATGGTTGCAACATTTCTGAGGGTGAAGCCTTCTGTGTGCTTTGTTCGGGTAATCACTTTGCTAATAGCAGGTCATGCCCCGAGTATGGTAGACAAAGGGCTATTAAGACTGTCATGGCTGAGAAATCCATTCCCTATGCCGAGGCTAGTAAGATTATCCCAACAGCTTCCCGCAATTATGCCAACATCGCCAAAACTCCGATTTCACAGTCCTACCGCAAAACTGTAACACTTAAACCCAGGACCCATGCCCCTCTTTCCCCATCTTATGACAAAGTTGCTCATCAGCAGATAGTTAGTTCTCCCCCACCTTCTCAGCCTAATGGCTGCGCTCTTAATTACAATAATGTGTCTCCTAATAATACCGGTTCTATTATGGAACTCCTTATAAAACTATTACCTATTGTTATTTCTTCTTCTACTTCTAATACCCAATCACCGTCCAACGTTGCCGACCAACTTATTACTCTTCTTTTAGATATTAGAAATGGCGTCTCGCCAAGTATTCCTTCAGTGGAATGTGAGGAGCGTGTGGCATAAAAAGCACGACCTCATATTCCTTTTAAATAAATACAAGCCATTGGCTTGTTCCATAGCTGAGACTTGGCTTACCCCAAGTCTTAGCTTTCGTATGCCACACTTTAACATTCTCAGATGTGACAGATCTGATGGCTATGGAGGATCGGCTCTCCTTGTCAATAATCGGGTCACGCTTTTGCCCTTCTCTTTACCTTCGCTCACAGGTGATATGAGTATTGTAGCAGGAAAGGTGGAAGGCATTACAGTGTTTTCGATTTACATTGCTCATCCTCATCAAGATTTTTTGGCTATTTTAAAAAACATTTTTTCTAATATTCATGGACCAATTTTGGTCATGGGTGATTTTAACTGTCACCATTTCAGATGGGGATCCGAACGCTGTGATGCCTTTGGTGTAGCTTTGGTTGAGATCTTGGACGATCTGGATCTTTGCATTCTTAATAATGGTTGCCCGACTCGCAGATCTCCTCCTGGTCAACAAAAGAGTTGTGTGGATTTAACTTTTTGTTCGGTTGAGTTGGCAGCCTCGACCCATTGGGAATGTACGACCTTGTCGCATGGTAGTGACCATTACCCTATTATCACATCTTTGGTTAATAAGACTTATTTAGAGAAATCTTCCCCTCCACTTTTGAAATATAACCTGTCCAATCCAGATTGGGCAAAATTTGTATCATTATTGGAGGGCAAAATTGATGTTCTTCCAAATTTAAATTCAAGTTTATTAGATCCTTCTGGTCACTGCCATGCCAAAATCTGTTATGAGGGACTTGTTACGGCCATTACCTCCAGTGCGGATTCCTGCTTTCCGCTGAAAAACAGTGCCCGTGGCAAAATACCTTCTCCCCCGTGGTGGGATCCAGAGTGCACTTTGGCAGTCAGGGATAGAAATGAGGCCGAGCAGTGTTATAATGCAGATATGAGTACCGAAAACCTATTGACATATTTGAGGATAAATGCCAGATCCAAGCGTCATCTTCGCAAGAAAAAACGTGTGGGATGGGTTAAGTTCTGTACCTCCTTATCTCCCTCTACTCCAGTCTCGTTAGTTTGGAAAAGCATCAACAGGTTTAGACGTGGGTGCTCTCCGTCAGTCTCTTCACCGATCACTAGGGAAACAGCTGACCTTTTTTTTGACAAAATAGCTTCACCATATGTTCCTCACTCTTCTGAATGTTCCATTAATATGTCCCTGCAAGGTGCTTCAGAGGATCCTTTTGATGTGCCTTTTACTTTGAAAGAATTGAATGTGGTGCTCAAGCATGTTCGGGACTCAGCCCCCGGTATTGACGGTGTGCCATATTCTTTTATTGTTCATTCTGGAGACAAGGCTAAACTGTACTTCCTTGATATCATTAATTTTTGTTACAGTAATGGTTGGGTTCCTGATCAGTGGAAATTACAAATTATTATTCCCCTATTGAAGCCAGGCAAACATGTAGATGATCCGAATGGCTTTAGACCAATTGCTTTATCCTCAGTCTTGGCCAAACTATTGGAACACCTTATTAAGAATCGACTAGAATGGATAGTCGAATCGAGAGACTTACTGCCGAATTACCAATTTGGTTTCAGGAAAGGGCTCGGCACTATGGATAGTGTTGGCGTTTTATTTGCGGATATTCGCTTAGCGTTTTCTAAAAATAAATCCGTTGTTGCCGCCTTCCTAGACATCTCCTCCGCATACGACAACGTTCTTCTTCCCGTACTCAGGCAGAAACTGCACCAGCTGAGTCTCCCGGTTAAGATGATCGAATGTATCTGTGCTCTTCTCTTGTCTCGATCCTTGGTTCTGAGGGTCCAGGGCGAGGATTTCGATGAAAGGCAGACTTGGAAGGGATTACCGCAAGGCTCCGTGCTGAGCCCCCTTCTTTATAATTTATATACAGTGGACATTGGCTCCTGCCTAAATAATAACTGTCACATCCTCCAATATGCCGACGACTTAGTCTTGTATGTGACAGATTCCTCCATCGTAGACGCTGCGTCATCTCTATGCCTCTCTCTGGACTCTCTGAACCAGTGGCTTTTAAGCCATGGTATGCTGTTATCTGCACCAAAAAGTTCGGCAGTAATTTTCTCTCGTAAAAGATTGATCCCACATATCTCAGTGGACATTTCGGGTTATAATATTCCGTTAGTTAATAAAGTAAAATTTTTAGGCGTTTTTCTAGATTCAAAATTAAATGGTAAGCATCATATTAACTTATTAATTAAAAAATGTGAAAAAATTGTTCCGATTTTAAAAGCTCTCGCGGGTGTATGGTGGGGTGCCCATCCTTACACTATGAAATTGGTCTATAACGCTTTAATTCGTAGTGTTTTAGACTACGGTACGTTCCATTTAGTTCCATGCAACAAGGGTGCTTTGGCTGGGCTGGATAGGATTCAGTCAAAATGTCTTCGGATTATCTCTGGTTGTATGAAGTCCTCTCCCATTAACGCATTGCAGGTTGAGTGTGCTGAACCTCCCCTGGCCTTAAGACGGCAGTATCTGGCCTCCCGTTTTCTGGCTAGGTTAATATCTAGATCTTCACACCCCCTTTTAACAAGACTGAATGAGTTAGATGCCTTATGTAGAAGCTCAAATTTTTGGAAAAACAAAGAGACTCCCTTAATTATAAAAGCATTTCGCCAAATTTATAATTTAAGATGTCCAATAGAACAGAATCCCCGATTACCTCTTTTTAACTTTCCCTATGAAGTCTTATGTTTCACCCCAAAAATTTTCTTTGACATCGGTATTTCCAAAAAGTGCCCTTCAGCGAATTCAGCCTTCAATGCGGCGGTGGGAGAACGATGGACCGGGTTTCAAAGGTTTTTTACAGATGCCTCAAAATTTAATGATCTCAGTAACACTGGCGCTGCGGTTTATTACCAAAGCTCCAGAATTATTTTACAATACAAATGCCCTGAGGAGTCTTCTGTGTTTACGGGCGAGTGTGTGGCTTTATTGGCAGCTTGTCTTTTCATAGAGTCACACCACAATATTGACAAAGCCGTTATTTTCACTGACTCTCTTAGCTGTCTGCAAGCCTTAGTACAAAACTCATTCAAAAGTAAATTGCACAGTTCGCTTGTTTTAAAAATTAAAAATTCTTTATTTTCTTGTGCTAGTAGTCAAAAGGAAGTTCAGTTAGTTTGGATTCCTAGTCATTGTGGCATTAAGGGCAATGAATGTGTTGATGCTTTGGCCAAAGATGCTTGCTCTTCAGCAACAGCTGATCTCACCTACAACACTCATCAGGGGTATGACTTACTGAGCCTTCCGAAAGCTAAGCTCCAATCCTCATGGCAGGAACAGTGGAATATCACTGGAAGGAAAAAGGGCAGATTTTACTATGCAGTACAACCAATAATAAAATCAAAACCTTGGTTCTATGGCTTCAAGAAAGCCTCCAAAACAATTATTTCTACCCTTTGTAGAATCCGCTTAGGTTTCTGTTGTACTCCGGTTTTTCTGCAAAAGATTCGTGTTCGAGACTCCTCCCTCTGTGAGTGCGGGTTGGAAGAGGGCACTCTGGACCACATCTTCTTTGAATGCTCGAACAACGTTCCACCTTTAGATCTATATAGGCGCCTCCCAAAATTTAAGATCCCTCTTCCGACTAATTTCCCGTCTCTGCTAACATACTCCTCTCCAGATCTGTTTGTGGCGCTGATGACCTTCATCCGTCACAATAACATAAAATTATGAATTATTCAGTATGTTTGAGTGTGGTATGTGTATTTTTTATGTTTTAACAATTATTATATTTATTTATGTCTATTTTTTGTTTGTTTCAGTCCCGTACTAACCCAGCAAGATCTACATTGTATCAACTGGATCAATGAAATAATTTTATTCGCCTAAATTTTTTTTTTTTTTTTTCTCATGCACACTTGTTCTTGCAGCCCACTTTAGACATTGGCAGAATAGTCGACATCGGCTTTGCTTGCCATTTATTAAAAATAGAATAGAATAGAATAGAACGAATACAAAAGTTGGTTGACGCGACCAAGGTCACCTCTGTCGGCGGTCGGTCTGGATCGTGTAGAACGCCTTTTAGAGATACTACGTATCCTGTTGTATGTCAATGTACGTATCAGACATGGACGTAATATATACGTCCATGGTATCAGACGACCCACTCCCATAGAGAAAAAATGGTTAGTAGCGGATTGTCAAAAGTTGGAAGTTTAGAACATGACAGTTAATTTTTTTTTAATTTAGGTGTTGAGTTTTTGGCAAAGGCTCACACAGACAGCCTCAATTACCCCGTTGCCGTTGGTATTGTATTCGATCTCAATTTTTTTTGCTCTTAGCAGCAAAAAACCGATGAGCTCATCTATAGAACTACTGAGAAATATGTAAATTAAACACAACAAATACTTCTTAAGATTTTTATTTTTTAATTTAGTTTTATATTTATTTACGGCAGATAGGCAGTCGCTCCATGTAAAATACTGGTATTCAGCTGCATCCGGTTAGACTGGAAGCCGACCCCAACATAGTTGGGAAAAGGCTAGGCAGATGATGATGATGATTTATTTACGGCCGAAAACAAGGTTGGATAAGAACCAACTTCGAGCCGATACTTCTCACTGATGAACCTTTTTTCAAAGTGTTTCTGGCATACACATAGTTTTTGAAGTTCTTGCGCGCTTAAGCTACCCAAATAATCACTGTTAATGCTCAGAAGCCACTTTTTGAGTCTTATTTCACTACACGGAAACGAATGCATTTTAACGTCCTTTCGTTTAGCACCACAATGTTCGATACCACACTTGTTGCAATCTTGCACTACTGATACAAAATATTACAGTTTAAAATCGCTGAGAGGCTAAATACGGAAATTAATCAACGCAGACTTCACTCGATCAACAACAAAACTGTCGAAAACTTAGTCAACAACCGCCATATTTTGACAGTGATATTTGTAAATTGTCTATAGTTTTGGCACCGGGTGTAAGAGGGGTGAAGAATGATAAAAGGGGGCGAGGAGACCTGTCATGTTCATTTCTTCCAACCATAGAGTATACGGTTGAAAATTTTTGTTTTAAGTTTGCGTGCCGTTCTGTCTGATAAGCACAAGTCACACACAACCACTGAACCACAGAACATGTACAGACGCCAGCACATCAACCTACACCTAACTGTCAAATTTTCCCAATCAACATTGAACCTTATGCTTTAGCGATAAAGTTGAAAATCTATTACAGAAATCTGACAGATTGTAGTAGGTTGATGTGCTGGCGTCTGTACTATACCCCTCATGGAATTAGTATGTACTATATATTACTATAGTTCCACTGGTTGTAACGGAACTTCGCCTCCGCCTCCGTTACTGCGAAGTTCCGCAAGAAATCGTACCTTCGCCTCCGCCTCCGCAAAATTTTTGCGGAGTTGTAACTTAGATTTATTTACATCATAAAGTCATAATCATAAAATAATAACGCGCGAGCAGCGACGCTCGACGACGACTCACATCCACTTTGACCTCCGCCTCCGCCTTTTTTTTGTTTCCAGTGTAGAAAATCCTCATGGATGTCCTCCGCCCTGGGGCGGGCGGAGGGGTCTGTCCAGTAGCGTAATCATAAGGTGGCACTGGGGCAAAATCCCACAGGCCCCCAGCCAGTGGAGGCCCCCGGCCCGAGAGGGCCATGAGCACAGAGGATCCTTACATAAGTTTATAAAAGCAAACTTTTTTGAAAATGTGCAACAAAGGACATCATTAGGTTTCGAACATTTTGTAACTTTTTCCCAATGTTTGTCTAATTTTTTGGACAGGACCTCATGCTCAGCAGTAGCGCTTGCGACCACTAGACTAACGAATCAGTTAGGTGTTCAAATTTGTAGGGAAAAATATGAAATCTACGCGGAAGAAGTCGCGGGAGAAGTACTATTAAAAAAAAAACTATAACGTTGGTTGAGCTGCTTTAAATTGAGAGAGGGCGGGGATCCCTTGAATTTACCATGAGCCCCAAACTATATAGTTACGCCACTGGGTCTGTCAGACTCTTACTGACTAAAAACCACCCCGGTGTTCCATCTCACACCTACGCCGGGGGGCGAGAGGATGAGATATCACTCTCCCTTTCCGCAGCCTCCTTCTGCGAGACGAATGTTTAGCAGAAGGAAACCACCGCATCCCAGGACTCTTCGCTGCCGACCATCGACTCAAAGACGGCCGGCAGCGACAGGTCACTGCCTACTTCTGAGATGAGAGCACGGCGCGGCTCCTCCCAAGCGGCACAATCTGCCAGCGTATGCCACGCCATGTCCTTCCGCCAGACCTCCGCCTCCGCCTCCGTTAACCTTCGCTTCCGCGGAGGCGAAACTCGTCGCCGCCGCATCCGCCTCCGCCTCCGCTAAGAAGGCCTCCTTTATAACCCTACTTATAAGCACGGAAAAGGTCGTCTTGAAAGAGAAAATATTTCTTTTTAATTCCAAAAAAACACTACAGTGGAAAATAACAAAACTTTAATTTCGGAAGTCGGTGGCAAAAAACGAAAATGCGGAACCAGCGACACCAACTTCCGAAATTAAAGTTTTTATTATGTGGAACAGGACACCAATTTTAATGGAACCCTGTATAATGGCAAGGTATGCATGTACAGACGCCAGCACATCAACCTACACCTAACTGTCAAATTTTCCCAATCAACATTGAACCTTATGCTTTAGCGATAAAGTTGAAAATCTATTACAGAAATCTGACAGATTGTAGTAGGTTGATGTGCTGGCGTCTGTACATGTACTGTCATGATTTGCTTTAAACAGTTCCCGAGAGTCACGCCTGCGGAGGCTATATTTAAGGCTCCTCTGATGGCTCTTTGCTACAGAATAAAAATAGACTCGATGTCAGTAGCCCATCCCCATAGAAAAATACCGTACGACGTAATACTATGAAATTAACTAAAATAGACTAGTATCAGTAAATTGACAGATTTTTCTCACAGTATATGCTGCTGAACTTAGCCGTCCTGCAAGGGATGTTAAATGCTTTAGGGTTAGTTAGAACAAAAGAGGCACTAGAGCAGAAACTAAGTATTGGGTTGAACCCAGTTGAAATTACTAAGCCACATTGGTGGCCTGTAGAAGCTCCTAAAAAAAAGTTGACTATAAAACCTAAAAATAACACAACCCGCCTAAGCCAAATGATGTCATCTCTTATCTATACTAATATTATAAAGAGTAAATGAGGATCCCATTGAAACCTTGAGTGGAGCGTATTCCTCAGGAAAACGGTTTATCGACGAATTCTAGTTTCTCTCGATTCAATACTATCTCACAATTACTACTTTTGTCATTTGGTAAAGAAAATCTTAAGCACTATTGACCAATGACAGTAGTGTGAGCCCTTCTTTACAATTGGAGTCCTCGACCCCGTCAGGGTATATTTGTTCTGTGTCCTCGACCTCGTGACTCGGTCAGTGACAGATGACAGCCTGGGGACTGACAGTTACATGTTCTGTGAATGGACTTCTTAAATAAATATTTATATTTTACATTTTTATGTCCATGGCTAAATAATAACAGCCGCACAAGTCGATCGATCAGGTTAAGCTACGCTTGCCGCGGTTGGTCTGTGGATGGGTGACCATCTTTACATACTGAGACCCCTCCGTGCCTCGGAAAGCACGTTAAGCCGTTGGTCCCGGCTGTCATTCGTGGATCTTTGACAGTCGTTACGGGTAGTCAGAAGCCCGAAAGTCTGACAACCAGTCTTACCAAGGGGTATCGTATTACCCAGTAACTGGGTTGTGGAGGTCAGATAGGCAGTCGCTCCATGTAAAATACTGGTATTCAGCTGCATCCGGTTAGACTGGAAGCCGACCTCAACATAGTTGGGAAAAGGCTAGGCAGATGATGATTTTTATGTCCATGGTTCTGTGAGCCTGACAGCCATAGAGACCATAGAGTATTATGTTCTGTGGTGGTGACACTGACAGACAGTGAGACAGCACTCAAGTGAGTGACAAGCACTGAGTTGGGAGAACTATGGAGACGACATATTCTACTATAGAAATAATAGTTATACAAATATCTGTCATATCGACACACACATGTCATAAAGCGTTTTGTTTCTTTTTAACTAATCAAGAGCTGCATATGAAAAGAGAGACGTCAAATGTTTGTCAAGTACTAAATTTGGCAACACTTTTGTGTGACGTCAAAATCATTTCTATGCGTGGTCGGTCGCCATGTTGAGTGCTGGGGTTTTTCCTCTATGTTGCCGAGTTTTGTGGTAGATGTGCTGTCAAACGGTTGATTGCTAGTGTTGGGTAAATAGTCGGATGCTTTGAGTTATTATCGATTATAATCCATAAGTGTCCATTAATAGCCTTGCAATGGATGATAATCCTGCTATTATGATCATATAATTTTGAAAAAAAAATTATGATCTTCTTGTGTAATAAGGAGGAGTAATTGTGTGTGTGTTTCGAATTTTTCATTACCTAGTTTTGGTTGTGGTGATTGTTTATACTTTGTCTCAAGCCAAGTTAAACCAGGTATACATTTGCCGATTCGCGATCTCAATGGTTTTTGTATATATTCTGTTAAATATAGTCGAATAGATGACCGCAACTATGTATTTTTTTTAGCAATCTAGTATTATTTAAATGCCATTAATGTAATAACACAAGTAATAATTAATAATCGAAGTTCGACCCGAGTATTGAACCTAGGACCCCACACTTAGAAATCGGTCTTGCGACCACTAGACCAACGGGGTAGGAAATAAATTTTGTTGCCAATCACGACATCATTATAGTCTCCTGGTCCGGGTTAGTGTGTAAGCTCGTATGAACAATACTCTACACCTGTAGTAAGTAGGTAAATATATTACGAGAATATTGGCCTTCTGATATTGAATGAAGCTTGAGCAAGGTGACAAGTTACAACGTCTTATAAAACCAAGAAACATAAAACACCCACAACTTCTAAAATTCTTGTCACTTCAGCTGCATTACATTACAAGGCTAATTCGAAAAATTTAAATAAATAATAGAAAACAAATTCATGTAGCTTAAATAATGTCGATATCCGCTGCGCATGTTGATCGCAGTTACAGCCCTACGAAAGGCGGCCATCTTAAGTTCCCGATTTTTGTAGGTATACACGCTAATTTTGTAGGTATGACAAGTCCATAAGTTTTATTCATTGACATATAAAAGTATGGACTGGAAATACCTACAGAAAAAGGGTGCATACCTACAACTCGTATTGTCTCATAAAATGGCTGCCATTGCTAGGGTTGTGTCTATCAAGGAACAGGTGTTACTATAACGAGTATCGATACTAAATACGAGTCTTACTAGTTATCACGTTGGGTCATACCTAATATTATGTACTTAAGGGGGAAGTGCCAGGGTAGCCCGCGAAATTCAAATTTACTTACGTTTTTCGCAATTTTCAGATCAGTGTCAGGTTGTATTTTGATCAAAAGTTGATTCGCGACTATAACAGGTACGTATTTACAGAATGATAATCATTAGAATCATTAATACATCTTTCTAAGTTAGATTTGTACCACGGCAACAAATCTCTTATGGAAAACAGCTTAGTGGTACAAATCTAACTTAGAAAGATGTATTAATGATTCTAATGATTATAATTATATAAATACGTACCTGTTATTGTCGCGAATCAAATTTTGATCAAGATACAACCTGACACTGGCCTGCAAATTGCAAAAAACGTAAGAAAATTTGAATTTCGCGGTCTACCACTGCGCATTCACCTTAAAGTCCGTTGTAATTGTAACAGAAAAAAAGATGAGTAGGTTATCTTACTTTCTGTTATCTATAAAAACAAATAAAATTGTTTTTTTTTTAACTTACTACTAAATGCTTATAAAAGTCTAAACAGTACTTTTAACAAAACCGTGCACCTAGCTTCTGACGTTTCATAAAAGTGTCCATGTAGGTTTATGTGAAATATTTTGATTTTGGTGCTGTGAAGTGTGAACCACAGGCCGGACCTAGCAAGGTCACTCGTACTGAATAAGACGCAGGATTATTTATGTTAACATCGCAGAATATACCGATATCGTTTCAGCGGAGGAACTAGTTTCGGAAACTATTACGCCAAGTCGGCAACGGTACAACACTAGTCCACTATGACATATTATTGTAAACAAACGAACGAATTAACAAATACAATAGAAAGGCCTGTTATACGGAAATGAACCCAAATATCAATACTTTAGCCATAAATTCACGATCACGTTACAATTGTATCATCGAATGTGTATTATTGTATGTATTAATGCATGAAAACCGGCTACTAACCTGTGCAAAGACAATTGAGGTTGATTTTCATTCTTTCTTGCACCACACTTCACAATACAACACACAGGCATGTAGAATTTCTGTTTTCCAATATTTACATGCAGTTTTAACAGGTAAAATCCTCGTAATTTTCTCGCAATTCTCAATAATACAAAAAATAAACAACCATTTGACAGCAAAACTACCACGAAACTCGTCGCATAATATGGCTGCTATGGCACTTACCTACAACTATTACTACGTCACGACAAAATATTGCCATAATGAGCAACAACAAAAATATTGTTGTCTCTTTTATCAAATAAAAATATCTCATTAGAAAGAATGAGACATAACGATATTTCAGATTCTGAATCATATTTCACTCATATTTGTATAAGTATATGTATATATAGAATAACGCGGCATCTCCATGTTTTTCCTATCTCAATGGTTTTATTAGTCATTGGTGACAAGTATGACTTATGAGTGAGTGACAAGTATGGTGACGCCAAAAAGGAAAAAAAAAGAAAAAAAAAAAAAGTATGGTGACAAGTGACTCAAGTCAAGTGATGACAAACAGAATAATGTTGTTAATGTTATATCTATAATAGAACACTGACGGAGTACTTTTTGATAGACCTAGAGCAAGGAACATATTTACTCTAGGACCTAGAGCGCTTATTTATTGCTTCAGAATCTGCTTGTTGCGGTCTGCTCTGTAGAGCCAATAGCGAAAAGTATAACATAGTGTACCTACTTGTTAAGACTTATTGCCGGGTGGACTAGTACAAATCTGAATGTTACATTGATAATTCCACCGTGCATTACATACAGAACTAAACAATAATGTCCCATCATCACTGCCATGGTCATGATCATGATCACAACGACACTGACGAACTTGGCATACAGTATAACCTATATGAAAAAATTGATAAAGAAAATTTAGAATGCCTAAACGAAAGTATTGACGGCTCTGGTAAAACTGTCTTCAAATCTTGGGACAAACGACTTGATAGGACACATGTAAGTATAAATTATTTTATTTATTTAGGTGTATTTCCAGCCCATTAAGGGAAGCCCTCTT
Source organism: Hydraecia micacea (assembly GCA_914767645.1). Classification (NCBI taxonomy): domain Eukaryota; kingdom Metazoa; phylum Arthropoda; class Insecta; order Lepidoptera; family Noctuidae; genus Hydraecia; species Hydraecia micacea. The sequence continues at coordinate 10,322,132 of OU611778.1, forward strand.
GTCATACTGAGAAAGCAAGACTATTCCTGATCTGCTTTCTGAATCATAGGCAACATTTGGACAAGGACATCTAAAGATCGAACCTTACGGGACTCGTGAGGACCTATGTCTAGCAAAGTTGAACATGGGCAGATTTGATTAGTTATTATTTTATATAGAAGTTGCATTGAAGGTACAATAATTGAATCAATTTTTCACGAATACCTGCCATTTATCTTTCAGTTTGTTGAAAGTGATGCCGATGAAGAGTTACTATTCAATATACCATTCACAGGGAATGTGAAACTGAAGGGAATAAAAATTTCTGCTGAAGATTCTGATTCTCATCCTGCAAAATTAAGATTGTGTGTATAAAATCATTGGAGATACCGACAGTACGTTATTTATTGTAAATGTAGTTCCAGGTAGCTTAACATGCTATAATTATTTTTAGGTTTAAAAATAAACCCAACATGACATTTGATGATGTATCAATGGAACCAGACCAAATATTTGAACTTCAAAAGGATAGTGAAGGTGTTTTGGAATATTCTCCTAAGTAAGTCTTATATTTAATTTATTATTTATGTAAATATCACTAAAAAAGATACACAATTGGCATGACAAAATGATTTTGTAATTTTTTCATGATTATGTTTAGCTAGATTCAATAGTTGTTATTGTTAATTTTTCAGGATTGTAACATTTTCATCAGTTTATCATTTAACAATGCATTTCCCTGCCAATTTTGGTGCAGAAAAAACAATCATTTATTACATTGGATTAAAAGGAGAGTTCAGTCCTGGCCACAGACATGGAGTAACTATCTGCACTTATGAAGTGAGGCCAAATCTTGACGACCATAAACTTAAAAATTTAGATTCTGTATCAAGACAAATTGAATGACAATCAAAGTAACCACACATGCACAAATATAAGAGAATAAATAAGGCTACAGAATAATATAAAAACCTGCAAAATTTTATGACTACCTACTTTACATTGAAGTGTAAATAATGTTGTACTCATATAAAATCCTTATTACATTATGTTTCTGTAATTTTTCGTATTGTTTTTATTTAATTTAGAGGCTTTTGTCTTACAAAGACAGCAATATCAGCTTCATCCTACCCCAAACTCGGTGGCGTGCATTGGTTTTCAGAATAGGTAGGCACTAGGCCGGGTCTAGTCTAGACAAACGCGGTCACTAATCAGAAAAAAAAAAGTGAGGTCAAAAGTGTGGTTATTTGAGTAGGCATGCCACACAAGGCATGCCTACTTAAGGGTGATACTCGTAAATTGCGAAGGTCGAACGTCATCGTATTACGCGTGAGACGTACGTATTTTTAATTTTGTCGTATTAACTTGAAGGAGTAAAGACCAATGACAATGTGCGAATAGTACGGGAGCCGAATAGGCCGTCCGGCGACTGCCTACTGCCGCGCGTGTTTGTATGAAGATTTTGTTTTTTTTGTTAGGTATGATAATTTAGTGAGTTTCTTAATTGTGGGGCACACTCACTAAAATGTAATTGACAGGCTTATGTTGATATATCGAGGTAGGCACTGCTTATATGCCTATATGCAATGCACGCCATTGCCTAAACTGGACCCAGTTGTGCCAAAATGTTCCAACCCACAAATTTGTCATTATTGAGTTATCTTTACCAACCAACCTAAAATGAGCCTTATTTTCATGTAGCAAAGACTCACTTTGGTATCTGTTCCCTAGGAAAAGATATACCTAATGTATACATACCAATCCACATCTATGGGATTTTTGGAAAATAAAGTGCAGTAAGGATTCATGCCATTTGGAACACAATGTTTGTTATTAATCGGTTTTGCCAATATGATTCAAGTACACTTGAATCATTGGTACAAAATTGGACCCAGTTGTGCCAAAATGTTCCAACCCACAGTGAACATATTTTGAGTTATTGTTTAAACATTTAAACCTAATTTTCCCATAAAGACATTCTGATTTCGTTACACATGAAGGTATCAATATCTGGAATATTGAATAGTGTTTCTAATAGTACCTATGCTTTACAATTTCCAGCAGCTGCTAGTTTTTCAGATATTGATGAAAAATATCGACTGGATCATTTCATGTCAAATTTTTTTTTGCAATAATGATCCAACCCACATTCATTAACAGTTTAATATTAACTTCGGTTTTTCTAACTATGAGTATAATAAAACTAATGCGCTAATGCGGACCAAAAAAAACAAAAACTTTCGTAACTAATCCTTTTCACCATCAAAATCAAGTGTTCCAAATCCGACATCACCGCTCACCCGTTTTGTTACCATTAAAATGTTCGTATAACTTTTTACAATCATCTGGAATTAAATGCATCATAGACTTTATGTCATCCAGCTTTCCCTGAGCTACGAGTATCTCTTTGCCATGCGGCCACAGTGAACCTAGATTCTTTTTTTCGATTTTCATTACACATACTTCTTATCCTGTTTTTTTCTTAATGTAAAGCTCTTCGAACATTTCTGTTCTGACCCCCGCAGGAATCACTCCATAGTACTTATTAGGTGTTCGGTAGTTTATTATCGATGTGATTCAATAGGCATGAGCCAACTTCCTGTGCTCCCCTCTCTCCTTCGCCTTCAAGAGTTCGAAGTTATATTTTGCATACGTACAACTCCAACTCGAAACTGCTTCTTAATGAACATATTTTGACCTTGTTTGGAATTTGATTAAAAAGTACTTCTCCTGCGGGGTAGTTGCGTAACACACCATCATCAGTAGCAATGGGTTTCATTTTGACAGTTCAAGATCATTCATTGCGTTATTTACGTTGTTGAGCAGACACATTTTTCGATCATATGAAGCAATGGATTAGCAATATCCTTCAAAATGATTCAGATTGCGACTGATAGTGTGTTACGCAATTAGGGTGCAGATTTGGAAGTCCCCCAGGACCAGCCCCCCCCCCCCCACGCCCTTAGTCCGCCAGTAGGATAACGGGCCTTCTCTCTAAATTGACATTCTATGTACACCTACCTACCTTGTTTACTTTGAATTTAGAAGGTAATCTATCTGTCGGAGCGGAGAATCGGGGAAATAAAATCCCGGGTAAGTATTTTAAATTGTTTTATTATTACTCTATTCGCAACTAGGTCGATAATAATTATTATATTTACAACACTATTAATAAAGTGCTTTATTTATCGGACTTAGTCCTGGCACAGTTTTACAATCCTGTGGTCCTGGTAAACATTTAATGTTATGACTTGAATTTCCAGGATACAAATACCATGGAGTTATTTGAATAAATATTACATATAGTACTAGGTAGATAGTATCCACCACATTCCGGTGAACATTAGTAGTTCGACTTCAATTTACATATTATAAAAATATCGTTTTATTAAAACATAAGTACAAAAAGTTATATTAGTCTTCTAATTTCTTTCTATACTTATAGTTATTTAATTATCATAACATATACAAGGTGTAGCAGAATAAACGCAAGTTCTGAAAGTAAGTAGTTTGTTCATAATTGACAACTGAATCGATTTCAGTAACTTTTAATATAGGTATATTGAAAAAAAAAATGTATTTTGCATGCTGACCGCCGACTGAGCCAAACAAAATTAAATCTTATTTCAAGGTAATAAGATTCAATTTTTAAATGCATAAGTAATGCAGGGGTCAACACCATTTTCTAAAAATAGTTTATAAAAATTAAGTTTTGGCCATTTTATTATGCTTTTAACACAATACTCTATTTGGAGTATATGAGGTCTTGCGTTAATTATGTTACATACTGTTTATGTAAATATGTATTTCTTTGTGAACTGGTTGCATGACAATTTAATTGTGATAATATATTGCTATAGTAGGTATTGCATTATGTGTAAAATTATGAACAAAATTAGTTAAATTAAATACTAGATAAGTAGTAACATAGTTATACATAGATACTTATTTAATTTTGGCAGTGATATAATATTCTATCCGTATTCTCTTCTTTCTATTAATTATTTTACCTATAGAATCATCACAATATTTTAGTCCTAGAAATAACGTTTCAAGTGAATTTCAGGAAGATTGGTTAGTCTCTTCATTGTCGGCGTCTTCCTCGCACCCCGCGGCGGTAGTATGGCCGGCGGGGGTTGTACGGACGATACGGCCTACGAATAGCTGCGTTTGGTACTGAGTTCAAGTCGCCTACCGAGACCGTGGGCACCCGTACCGAGCTCTTGTGCGGCACCGGCCATTCTCTTATGCAAACAGCACACCTGCGTAAAAAAAAAACTCGTAAGTATCAACAAAACATATACCTGCCTACCAAGAAACTGGTGAGCTAGTTTACCAACAACCAACCACCAAGCACCAGCTCTTTGTGAAACATTATTATGTGTCTACAAGAATAGTCGCCACGTTGCCTTATCGCAGCTTTCAATCTGACTACAGACGACCCCCGTCTGTAGTCAGATTGACCAGATAACGGGAGTTGGGGCCTTCCTTGTGGACTTGTGATGATGCATTGCATTTCTCAGTGGAGACAGAGAAATGTTTTGCCAGAATTTATGCAAAAATTGCAACAGTTGGTGTGGCTATCAGTTTTGTGGGCACAGGAAAAACGTTTGCCAATACTGCCTCGTAGAAATCTAAATACGGTAACTAAGCAGGCTCTACTTTTTAGTGCCTATAGGTAAAAAATAGAATCTACGTGATAGGTAGGTACATAAATGAAATTATAATTAGTTTGCTTACCTGCTAACTTTAGATACTTGGTCGGCCTTTAAGGTTTGCTGTTCTGGTTTCTCGAACATTCTATAATCATCTATTACTGAGAGCCAGTAGGAAATGGCTGTTGCAAAGAAGTTGCAGCGACCAAGTCCGTTGCATTCGATGAAAGGACGCGAGCGGAACTGTCTCATACACGATCCGGGAGATATGAGGCTTTGTCCTGTTGCATGGCGCGCTCCAGCCGTGTGCTGTAAACGATAAGACAAGTTAATGCCACACCCAATGTTTTTACTTGAAACACTTAATTAGCTAAACGCAACAGTAATTCAGTGTAATAGCTAATTGAATAGCTAATCATTCTTACCATTAGGAAACTGTAACCTTGCCACAACTCCCTCCAGCCATTGGGACATTCAGGTACTAAGTTGCTTTGGCTATGGATGGCGATAGTTCGCGTGGGTGCTTCGCATACCTGGCATCTGAAAAATGTTTGGCAATGAAGTATACTTATGCTTAACCGTTTGTATGCACAATTTCTACCTATTATACATAGTTTAAAACAAAGTCGCTTTTCGTATTTGTCTATGTGACCGTTTAGATAAACTACATTGAGACGACATTTATTCCGGAAGGTTGATATGTATAATTATTAACACCCGTGCAAAGCAGGGACGGGTCGCTAGTTTAATTATACGTAAATGAGGTACCAGCATATGCCATTTTTTCGCTTACGACATAGTTATTGCCTAACGCCTAAATCTAGATCAATTAAGGTACTAATAAAGTTAGATAACGTGAATTATAGATTTGACCCGCACTAACGGGCTGATGTTTATTAATTTAATCAGCTCATGGAGCTACAATTATACTGAAGCCTTACCTGGATATATAATTTCCAACATCTTTAGCTTGTATGGGTGTCATAGACATAGGCATAGGTTCTGGAGTTGATAACCAGAAACTGTAATCTTCGCGCTGAGCGAAATTGCAGATTTCGTTGAAGTTACAGAACATGTAAGGCATAGTCGAAAATTTGCGTAAGCAGCTCCCGGAGGCACCTTAAAGAAATTAAAAATGCTTTATTTTAGTAGGTACCTACAAGTCGTATAAATGTTCATATTGTTTTTACACTATCAATTAGGCATATCACCAGATAGAGTTTGCCCAACGAAAGCTGACCACGAATTATTTTCTAAACTTTGTTCTCTAAACTTTTAGCATGGAGACATTTTAGGACTGCCAAAATTGTCAGTTTCCAATTTGGATAATTTGGATATTTCGGCTTTATGAAATAAAATAAACGAATTTTATGGTGTCAAAAAAAAAACTAGTCCCAACACTGAGACAAAAAGGTATTGAAACGTATGGTGGGCATTAGCTAGTTATTGTACAGGGTCAAATGAAATTAGCTAGCGAAACTGCTTTGCAATCGTGATGGATATCGATATCTAAACACGATAAAACAAAATAAAACAGATTTTCTCAACTCATACTTGTAGTAACAACACTCTCAGCGGTAGTTGACCCCCAAAAAAGAATATCAAACATTTTATATTTTTATTTTATTGTGTTTAGATATCCCATCACGTCTGCAGTTTCGCTAGCAAATATAATTTAACACTGCTAAGGTGTTGGTGTGTTGTGTTAGCACCTTTTTTCTTGGACAGCTTTCGTTGGTGAGAGTCTGGCTTTCACATTTGCAAGAAGTTGGCAGAATCATCGCAAGAGTTGATTTATTGGATTGGTTTTTCTCCATTTATTTACGTATTTTTATCTCTCTTGACTTTGTATATTTTGTTAAGTAGGTATGTATAAATGTATCTTATTTATTCTTGTATTTTATATAAAATTATTTTCAAGTTAATTTTCTATCATTTTGCAACTAGATAAATACCTATGTTTTGTCTCTACAGCACTCTAAGGTAGACTGATAGAAAATGCCGTAGGCATTAAGTCCGCCCTTGTATGGTTATATTTATTTGTGCATAAAGTTATGGATAAGTAACTTACCTAGATCTTGTCCATGTGCTTTTCCGTCTGCAATAATATGAATAAGAGAATATCCGCTCCAAAGGGGCGAGGTTCCCGATGGACACTGTGGAATCATTCTTTCTTGTGAGTGAACTGTAAAATAAAAGCCTCTAGATTTGGGTACTGGCTGCACAGCAGGAGGGCCAGCATCTCCCACAGCTCCACGATATCCTTCATAGCCCTGTAATCCTTTTATGCCCTTTAATCCTTCTCGTCCCATTAGTCCTGGAGCTCCAATCTCGCCGGGGAAACCATCATCTCCTTTCATTCCTTTCTGTCCTGGTACACCATTCCTTCCAATTTCACTTGGTTTACCATCACGCCCCGGCCGTCCATCATATCCACGTGGGCCCATGTCGCCAATGGTTCCAGGTATAATTGTAGAAGAAGCTAATACATCTCCTGCATCACCTTTTATACCTTTAAGGCCAGGTGGTCCATATAGCCCTTCTTCGCCTTCATCACCCCTCAATCCTTTGAATCCTTGCGCACCCTCTTGTCCTAACCAGCCAGGTGTACCAGAATCACCCTCATCTCCTTTCTGTCCTCTAGCACCGGTAAACCCTTGATACCCTTGGTCTCCCTGCGCACCTTTCGGGCTGTACGAGTCACCTGTGTCTCCGGTATCCCCCTTAAAACCTTTTATGCCGATGTTTCCAATCAGTCCTGGATTTCCTGGTCGCCCAGAAATACCCCGTGGCCCTGGTGCTCCATCCATTCCGATCATACCTTTTGGTCCTTCGAATATAAGACCCGGGGGACCACGTAACCCATCAGGACCGTTGATGCCATATTCGCCAGGTTTACCCTTCTGACCCCTAGCACCGGGCCACCCTGGGAGACCATCAAAGCCATGTTTTCCTTGTTCTCCACGTGGCGCATTTTCTCCATTTATACCAGCGAGACCGGGTGGGCCTCGATCACCAATTGAACCGCGGTATCCATTTAAACCCATATCACCTCTTTCTCCTTGGAGGCCTTCATCTCCTTGTTCACCCTTGATACCTTGGCGTCCATAAAATCCTACTTCACCGATATCTCCTGGAAGGCCAGGAAGACCTTCCATGCCCATGTCACCAATATCACCGTTGGTAGGGGGGACGTATGTAGTAATTCCAATATCACCCCGCTCTCCTTTAATTCCAGGGTTGCCTATTCGTCCAACTGGACCTTTGAAGCCAACTTCACCAGGAAGTCCAGGAGAGCCTATGCGTCCAGGTCTACCATCGAAGCCCTGGTCGCCTTTCTGACCAGGTAACCCAACAGCTCCTTGTATCCCATGTTGACCTTTGCTTCCAACTTCTCCCGCCTTTCCTGGACGTCCATGTACTCCAACCAAACCTCTATCACCTCCTTCACCACGTTCTCCAACAAGGCCGAAATCACCTATTTCTCCTTTTCTTCCCACACTTCCAAATGCCCCTGGGTACCCAGTATTTCCTTTATCGCCTTTTAATCCTGGTGGACCTGCAATACTTAGACCTGGTGATCCTGACTCACCTATCGCACCTTTAAAACCTTTTAAACCAGGTCTTCCATTAGTTCCTTGATAACCAGGTACACCTGCGTCACCTTTGAGGCCTCTTGCGGCATCATCACCTCTGAAACCCTTTAAACCAGGAAAACCCCAATCTCCTCTCGATCCCTTAAAACCGGGACTGCCGTCATTGCCAGGGAAACCTGGAAGACCTACTTCACCAATAACACCTTTATGACCAGAAGGTCCTACTCGTCCAGTTTGACCAGGCTCTCCGTTAAATCCTAAGGAGCCTTTGTCTCCCCGATCTCCCGGAGCACCTGGGTTTCCGAGAATTCCCGCTCTGCCCGGGAATCCATTTAGACCCATTACACCATCTTCCCCCTGCAAGCCCCGAATGCCACTGTTTCCTATATTTCCTTTCATTCCTTTAGGACCGTTATCGCCAATTATTCCATTAGAGCCTTGTAAACCTGGTTCTCCAATCAACCCAATGCGTCCAGGCCATCCAGGCTGACCAGCTAAGCCTGGGGCACCTTGTATTTCTATCCCTGGTATCCCTTTTCTTCCCTGTAGGCAAAAAAACAAATAATTTTTTTTTGTGGATTTACTATAACATGAGCAAAAGAAAGAGCACCATACCAAACACGTTTTAAATTCAGTGAATGTAAATTAGGAACCGAAAGTTACTATAACACAGGGCCCAGGGGTTCGTCAAGTCCCGATGTCAGCTGTGGAAGTTTTGATATGAAATTGCAATAAAAGGAGTCGGTGTTGGTAGGTATTTCAAATCACAACTAGTAAAATGCATGGTTGCCAGTGCCAGACATGGAAGTTAGTATAAATATTCATATTTACCTGAGGCCCTTGTGGTCCATCGGGACCCATATCTCCTACTGGACCCTGCTGTCCTTTATTTCCCATAGATCCAGTTCTTCCTGCCATGCCCGGATAACCTGTATCACCATCTTCTCCTCGTTCACCGGCCAGTCCATCGAAACCTTTTTCGCCCGCTAGGATGGACAAACCAGCATCGCCACGATTTCCTTTCTTTCCCTTATTCCCCGCAGCACCCACAGGCCCCAGTTCCCCTTGACTGCCAGGAATACCGTAAGGGCCAATACTACCTTTTCTTCCGACAAAACCTTTATAACCTTTCAAACCCTGTATAGACCTGCCAGATGGGCCTTGATCACCATATGAACCCGGGTTACCGTCGAATCCCATTTCACCTCTTTCTCCTTTCATTCCAAGCATACCTGCAAGTTTTGTTTTAATTAAATACGTAGGTAGGTACCTAATTATTATACTTACTACTAACTTGCTCTAACTAGCATTAGTTAAAGTCATCAATGTATGTATCTTTATTATAAATTAACAGGGTCCTATGGTACCTAATAAAACTTTCGCACACAGCACAAACATAGAGCCCACACCGCTAAAGATAGAAACTTGATTTTTTGACAGTAGACGGATAGAATACAACATATATAATAGTGTACAGTCGCCATCAGATATATTGTAGCAGACAAGGTGACCAAATACTTCTGAACAATTTAAAATGTCAATAAGTTCCATACACTACAAGTTACCATTAATATCTGAACATTCATTACTTCATTAATATCTGAGCAGATGCTTGTCAATAATTTCTATACAAACAACTAACCAAAAATATCTGAACACTTACAACGTCAAGTGTATCTACGCAGACAAACACTGAGCTTACCTAATTCGTTACTGCGTGATATAAAGGACGAACCAAAAAGGACTATCGACTTGACAATCTGTGGTTAGTCTAGTCATTTGGTAGTTTTACCTGGAAAGTTTTCAAACTGGTGATTTTATTGAGGTCGACGTGTTCTCTTCGAATTTTCACATTTTCCCCAGAGTTCTACCGCAAAGGCATAAATGAATATTGATTTTACCAAAAAATTGTGAAGACATAAATTGAAGGAAATTTTATCTAGTTTCATTTTGTTGATTAATGTGTTATCGTAAAATGAATTGTCAAAAAACTGCTATTAGGCGCCATTTTTCCAATATGGCGGTGCGAGCGGCAAAGATAAAACAATGAGCGACAAAGTGAACATTCGAAGAGAACACGTCGAACTCAATAAAATAACCAATTTTCAAAACTCCCGGAAAAAATTCATGACAAGACTCAAAACTACAAAATGTTATAAAACGCCAGGGTCATCATAGTATATAAATTAGCAAAAGAGTTCCTATATACAGGGTGTGTCGTAAATAGTGGTCCACCGTTAAGGATTCGATATACCAGATAATTTACTATAATATATTACAATTTTAACAATTTTTACCCAAGGGTTCCGAAAATATATTTTTTTTGTTTTTTATTGACGAAATTTCAACCTTTTGTTACAAATTTGGTTGTAGTTTCAACAAAAACCATTATTTTTTTATTTTGATTTCTGTTAATTACTGTTGAATAGTAGAGCTATCGTGTAAAATTATAGTTTTTTAAGTAAATTTAGAGCTTTTGAAGAAAAAGTTAGCTCTTCTCTATTTTAACCCTAATTTTTAGCATAATCATGCAAATTCAGGACCGATTTTGTAAAAAAAAAATGTACTACTAAAATGTTTAAAATTATAATATATTATAGTAAATTATCTGGTATATCGAATCCTTAACGGTACGACCACTATTTACGACACACCCTGTATATTGTATTTATAGTAAAGTTGGAAGCATTTCCTACTGCAATTTTTCCTCAACTGCTCAGATATCTAAGACTACCCCATCTGCGTAGATACGCTTGACGTTATAATTGTAAGTGTTCAGATATTTTTGGTTAGTTGTTTGTATAGAAATTATTGACAAGCATCTGCTCAGATATGAATGAAGTAATGAATGTTCAGATATTAATGGTAATTTGTAGTGTATGGAACTTATTGACATTTTAAATTGTTCAGAAGTATTTGGTCACCTTGTCTGCTACAATATATCTGATGGCGACTGTACAATTAAATTAGTATTTAGTCGTAGTTTAAAACGAAACTGTGTAGGTACCTACTACTAAGAAAGGATTTTGAGAAAAATGAAAAGAGAGGAATTGCAAAACAACTTTCTTATTTTGCCAACTTTTTTAGAAGAAATAAAGTATTTCTGATTTCAGAGAGGGTGAATAAAGAGTACAGACAACAGAAAAAAAAAGTCTTACTTATTGTTATTTATAAAACAGCATTTTTGCACCATTTGCGGATTCTTTTTTTTTTTTTTTTTGATGCAGTGGTCTCAGTTATTATCAATTTCAATAAAGCTCTTTATCTCTATTCCCGCCACTTTGCAGACTGTCATGATCGAAAACAGGGCCATCTTTAACCTACTGGAAGCCCTGGGCTCTTTAGGAAAATATTATATCACCCCCGCCTCCGATAGGTTTGGGTTTCTTTTGACAGTTCATACAAAAATAGAAGTAGCTTTATCGACTTATGCAGATATCAGAAAAATTGAAATTCAGGCCTGAAGGCCAATTCCCGTAAATAAAAACGTTCAAAATCTAGTCGCAATCTCATCTCGGCGACAATCAATGTCAAAAACTTGTCAACAATGTAGGGAAATTAGAGGTATTTTTGACAGATTGAGACAGATCAGACTGTGAACGTTCATAAATTTACGAGAATTGACCCTTTTTTCTTAAGAATCTAATGCGTTTTTCTTATATATTATTTTACCATCGTCCTTATTTTGGTGGTCTGAATGATTTCTAAAAGTTTTCCATCTATTTTAATGGGACCTTATATAAGGGGAAATGAACGAAACCCACGCGAGCGAAGTGCTAATCTATTTATTATCATCATCATCATCATCATTATCCACATCTCGAATTTACCCACTGCTGAGCATAGGTCTCTTTTTTCATGTTCCAATCCCCACGCTCCTGTGCCAGCCTCATCCAGTTTCTACCCGCGATGTTAACAATGTCGTCTGTCTTGCCGCCGGACGACCGACACTTTGTCTCTCTATTTATTATAGCTACCTACATGTAATACAAAAGTTATATGTAATAAGTTGTGTATACATATATCTATGTGTATAATATAATGTGGAGGTCAGATCGGTATTTGCTCCATGCAAAATACTGGTGTTCAGCTGCATCCGGTTAGGCTGGAAGCCGACTCCAACATAGTTGGGTAAAGGCTAGATGATGATGATGATGATGATATAATACAAAAGTGTAAATCAATTTTATTAATCATAATAATGCATACCCTGTTCCCGATACCGGTGGGCTACTATTTTTTTATATTTTTAAATGTTTTTATATATTTTATATGTAAATAATGAAATAAAGGAATAATGCATACCTTTAGCTCCGGGTACTCCGGGGAAACCTTTGGGGCCTTTGGCATTTATTCCGTGAGCAAGCGATTCTCCGGTTTCACCAGGGAGACCGGGCTCTCCGGGCTCGCCAATTTCACCTCTGTAATGTATTCATTGTGTTATTAACAGAACACAAGCAAGTTGAAGGAAGTCAATCAACCAATAATAATTTAATCGGTAGGTAGGTACACAGACGCAGCACGCTTTGATTTATAGTAGTATACGATCCTGACTTCTTTATTAAATAGGTATTGGCAAATATTTGCCTAAAATATCAAAAACAACAAAAAAAAAACAGGAATAGGACCATAAAGTAAAACACAGGAGAAGCGAGCCGAATTTTCCTATAGAACGATGCGTGACACTTTTCAGGGCTAAGTTCTGCCCACTTCTGTGGCCAAGCCCCGCCCAATTCTCCCGGCTGTGAATTTCTCTAATCAGCGATTGTTTAGGTACTACCATTTATACAAGGTACCTACAGCTATATTATATTAGATGTCTAGTGTCACTGGTTATCGGTCATGTGAAGTCATGTCTAATGACAACATTGACACTGCCTTTCAGTTATTTACAACGACAAGTAATAATAGCTGTTCTTACTTCTTACCAAGCTGCACATACTTTAGAGTGAAATTTTTCTTGGCAAAATTTCACTCTAAAGACAAGTAAGTATGAAGGAGGGCCCTTCAACTTGAAAAATATTAAGCTAGTGACCGTTCATACTAAGAATGGTCAAAATAAAATCTAATTTATCCGAAGCGGGGTGCTACAATTTTCGACCTCGCTTCGTTCGCTCTTACAGCCTAAGTTCTCTTATATAATTCATTAACTTTTCTGCATAAGTCGACAAAGTAACTCCTATAATTCTGTATGAATGTTCTAAAGAAAACGTAACCTACCGAGGTGCTAAAATTTTTTTTCCCTTCGCTCGCCTTTGCGCCCTGCGTTCTACATTCACTAGCGAATATAAGTCGATCTGAGAGTTACTTTTAGCGTTGACTATTTTATCAATTTACCTCATATGGTTACCGAATGAAACCATCTTGTTGGCTTTGGAGATGATTCATATTAACACAGTCTAAAACCATGTCAGCCGAGCCTGGTGTTGGAGGGTCTCGCAGTCCTACCATTTTTAGGGGCCGGATCGGGAGGCTCCTCTTACCTTATCGAGTTAAATTCATTCGATAAGGTAAGAGGAGCCTCCCGATCCGGCCCCTAAAAATGGTAGGACTGCGAGACCCTCCAACACCAGGCTCGGCTGACATGGTTTTAGACTGTGTTAATATGTGTGCTCTCAAAACCGTGAAGGAAAACATCGTGAGGAAACCGGCATGTCCTAGAACCAAAAATTCGAAGACATGTGGCATCTGCCAACCCGCACTGGGCCCGCGTGGTAGATTACGGTCCACTCCCTCTCACTGAGAGGAGGCCTGTGTCCCAGCAGTGGGAACATTATAGGCTGATTATGTTATGTTATGTTAAAGTAAGTGAGATGGGGTAAGGTAGGTGTATCCTGGAGACCAAGATCCAAGAGCACCAGTTTAGCTAGCAACTGCTACACTGATCCCCGCTCGCTACCTGGTAGTTTTTGCAGTATTTGTCTCAAATAATATTTTCCGTCTACATATCCGATTTTTTTTGTTTGTTTGATTGCTCACATTGTTCGCAAAGTTTATTTGATACCGCCCACTGCGTCAAACTGCTTGAAAAGTTAGATTATTTTGAACTTTTTAGTTGTAGTCAGCTTTTTTGATGTTGTCAATTTTTTTTATGTACAGACGCCAGCACATCAACCTACTACAATCTGTCAGATTTCTGTAATAGATTTTCAACTTTATCGCTAAAGCATAAGGTTCAATGTTGATTGGGAAAATTTGACAGTTAGGTGTAGGTTGATGTGCTGGCGTCTGTACTAGGATGTAGATATAATTTAGGCACCAGCGCAGGTTTTTTAATTACACACCGTACGGTAATAACGGCAGACCAGAGACCTTGCCACAGACCGCTCAGTATATTTTGTAGTAATAATAATAATAGTTATGTGAGTCCGACTCACTTTTGGCCAGTTTCTAGGGTTCCGTAGTAAATAAGTAACCCATAAAGTTTCGCCAAGAACATCTGCCTGTTTGTCCGCGCTTTAAATTAGAGACCCTTGGCAAAAACTATACAGCTATAAAGCTGTGGCATTTTATTCATACTAGTAACCACGTCAACGAAGTTGTAAAACAAAATCTTGGAAAAAGGTTTTTAGGAGTAGGTAATCAACCTGAGCAAACCTAGTTTTTTTACTTGTAAGTATTAAGGTCGACTTTTTATGAAAGGCAGTATTTTCCAGTATAACTCGATCAGCAATCATGTAGCGGCCACGCGGACTTTAAATCAATACCTAGTTATTTGCTACGAATAAGTAATCACTTATTCGTAGGTTATTTGAGTAAAAATAATAATTACTTCAGTCCAGATTCTCCTTTTTGTCCAACAAGGAACTGAATGGGCATAGAGGCTGGCCTGCCAGGCCATCCCGGCTGTCCGTCTCGTCCTCTCGTGCCGTTTCGACCCGGGCGGCCAGGGTATCCATCGTCACCCATTTGTCCCTTAACTCCTTTGAATCCAGAGTCACCAGTAAACCCTGGCCAGCCTGCATCACCCGGAAGGCCTGGTAAACCCATGAATCCTGAAATAAAACAAATTAAACATAAAATAAATCTTCACTAATCTTACCATTCTTTTTATGCTTTATTTATCTAGGATTTGGGGGAGGCCTTTGCCCAGCAGTGGGACACTACAGGCTAACAAAACAAAAAAAAAATATCTACATACATACATCGGACATAACCTGACAGAAACACCCAGAGGGCGAAAATACCTACCTATAGTTTACTGTTAGTACTGAACTCAATGCAGGAACTAAGGATGACCGAAGCCATGGATTTTGGTAAAGTTAGTGATGCGGGGATCGGTCCAAGTCAAATGCAAGAAATCTCCAACTTTAACGTATTTGGATACCTACTACCTACTACTTAACTAGGTAGGAGCTAACATACAATAGTTCAATATATTTTATAGCTATATAGGTACATCCCTACATAGCATCGATAATACACATAATTGGGTTTGGAATATATTTTTATGTATTTAACATACCTCTATCGCCTGGGGCTCCCTTATCGGCTATGATTAGAGCTAGTGGTGGAAAAATAACTCTTCCTTTTGGCCCCTTCGGCCCTTGTGGTCCTGTTCCGCCTGCTGCGCCCTTGTTGCCTTTTGGCCCTCTTCCTCCATCTATCCCATCTCTACCAGGCAAGCCTTCATCTCCTTTACTTCCCTGTTCACCTATAGGTCCTGGGTTGCCCTTACTACCAGGATAGCCGTCATTTCCTCTCTGTCCTTTTGGTCCATCTAAGCCTAGGAGAAAAGATATAAAATGTAAGTTTGTTAGTCAAAGTCAAATCATTTATTTCAATTAGGCACACTAAAGGCACTTTTGAACGTCAAAATTGGTCAAAATTTACGTTACGTCAATGGTACGAGTATAATAAATATATTAATATTATAAAGAGAGAGAGAGCGAATTTTGTTTGTGTATATGTGGACGGTAATCTCAGGAACCAAAGCTCCTATTTGAAAAAAAAAACATTTGAAAGGTAATTATTCTAGATGGACATAGCCTTATGTAAATGTATACAAAAAGTAGTACTTTAATAATACTATCGTGAGTACATGCAAGCCTACTTATTACTTTTTGTTTTTTTTATTATTTGATTCGCTGTATTTATTTTGGTGTGGGATTGTATTAATTAATTGATTCAATTATTTTTGACAGTATCTGCTATTTGATACAGATAAATATTACTCTTAGTTAGGTTAATGCACAGGACTATGCACAACGTGTCGTGAACATAATCGTCTGTAAATTGCATTCGTGTGAAGCCGGGGCGGGTCGTTAGTTATGTAATAAATCCACATCCATGTATTAAAATATTTCATTTTTTTATTTGTATTCTGTGATTTTCGAGCTGTTGCCAATTAAATTATATTCTTTATTACTAATAGGAGTTTGATATAAGAACCAGATTTTTGCAGATTATAAAATAGTTTAACGTTTTTTAGGTACATATGTACATAATTATATACACACTATCCATATACTTATACATCATTCGATTTTAGACCATAATTCGTTCGTGGGTCTGTATATGTTTTTTATTTAACACATGCAATTATATTGGTATTTTAGAGCGATATTCAGCGATTTCAGAATAAGCTTCTAAGAATAATCACAAACGCCCAATGGTTTGTACCGAACGAAGCTGTACACCACATGAAAATACTTACAGTCAAAGAAGAAACATAAAGCTATATCAAGTCATTTATATAAAAAGAATAACTCGCCATCCAAATTTCCTGACAAAACGTGTCATGGATTGAAAAGAAATCGCAGGCCTAAACACAAAATTCCACAAGATATCATCGGGCAAATTTAGCGAGTCCGCGTATCACTGGTCAGTTTCCCTCAGTCGTCAGTTTATTTAATTCGCTAGTTTCGTTGATTAGCCAGTTTCACTAATTCGTCAGTTTTCCCGATAAGACAGTTGTGTTTACTCGACAGTTTCCAGTGTTTGCCAGTTTTCGTCGATTCGTCAGTTTTATTCAATTCGTCAGCCAAAGTACAGTCGGTAAAAAACTGCACATACGACTGCTAATTTATATATAACAAGCAGTGCCCCGCGGTTTCACCCGCATCAGTGTCGATCCCGTGGGAATATCGGGATAAAAAGTATCCTATGTGTTATTCAAGCTATATTACTGTAAAGATTCATCCAAATCCGTTTGGTAGTTTTTGCGTGAAAGAGTAACAAACATCCATCCATCCTTACAAACTTTCGCCTTTATAATATTAGTGTGATAGTAGGATTAAGATCTATTTGATAACTTTTAACCAGATTTATGGAATATTATACAAACTCTGTGATACAAACTCATTGTTTATTCAACATTTAAAAACCTTTTCCCTTGAGTGTACCAAACTGACGAATCGACGAAAACTGGCAAACACTGGAAACTGTCGAGTAAACACAACTGTCTAATCGGGAAAACTGACGAATCAGTGAAACTGGCTAATCAACGAAACTGACGAATTAAATAAACTGACGACTGAGGGAAACTGACCAGTGATACGCGGACTCCCGTGGCTTGGTGACCCACGGTGACGCGAAGAGGAACCCGAGGAGGGGCCGCTCGTCAGGGCTTTTGCCAGTAAGCCGACGACGTAGCGGCCAACAAGTAGGTTGCGGTGCCGCTTGGGCGACATCGCAACTGAGGCGGGCCACGATGTCGTATGGGAAGCACCGCGGCTGAGGGTTGGAAGCCACGGCGGGAGAGAAATGCCGTATTGCGGTGCGCCGCTCTACCTTCCTTCCGCGGCCTTGACGGGGTCGCCACCGTCTGATGGCGGACGCGGTGGGGCCGCAGGAGAGGAGGAGTGTTGGTATGACGTTGGCCGCTCTCCCTATCGCGGCCGAAAATAGGCAGGCGACGGGGCCAATGACCTGACCCGTCGCAGGGACAGACACAGGGTCGTCTGGCGCCCATGTGCTGTGCGCCGGTGATGGGGAATATTCCCCAGAGAAGGGTCCAGTGACGGACAGCCACGGCGGGTTCACGGATGAGTGCTAACGCGTGGCCGTGTTCCCGCCGTAAGCGGCAGAGGAGGACACCGTGGAGTTTTAGTGGGTTACAGTCCCACATAACTGCACTATCTCCCCGTGGTAGTGCAGAATGCATGAGCATTTTTCCACGATAAAAATAAGGATGCATACCAAGCAAGACATCTACGTATACGTAATAAAAATACTTATGGTCCTAGTTATTACAATAACACAGATTTGTAAGAAGTATAATAAATTGTTTATTACCTGATCTGCAAAATGGGCAATCATCTCCACGTTCTCCTTTCGGTCCGAGGAATCCTGGACGGCCGTTGTCACCAGGGTCACCGACGTATCCTGGGGATCCCGGTGGCCCTTCTTCCCCTGGAGGTCCAACTCCAACCACCCCAGTTCCTGGATAGCCTTGTGGTCCCATATCGCCAGGATTACCTCGATCGCCTCGTTGGCCAGGTATCCCATCCACACCAGCTACGCCTTCTTCACCGTCTGGACCAATAACCTTTGTACCTTTGAATCCTTTAGGACCGGTAACTCCCGGCAATCCTGGAAATCCTGTAGGTCCTCTAAATCCGGGGAATCCTTTAAATCCGTCATTTCCCTGTTCTCCTTTAATAGATGTGCCTGGAATTCCTTGCCTGCCTTGAATTCCTTTGATTCCAGGGAATCCAGGTGGTCCCACAATTCCAGGTAAACCTCGTTGTCCATTATAGCCGGGTTCTCCTACTGGGCCCAAGGGGCCCTCAGGGCCTTGAGGTCCTTGAGGCCCTATTGATGGTGGTACATCTAGTCTTTCATCATAAATTCCCGGTTCTCCAATAAAACCTTGCAGTCCAGGATTGCCCTGCATTCCATCTTCACCTCTTTCTCCTTTCCATCCATCTGCTCCGTCTGGACCGGCGTATCCAGGAGCACCCTTGTCTCCTTTTGGACCTGGACTTCCGTCTTTACCATGGTGACCCATCTTTCCTCTTGGACCATCAAGACCTTGATCTCCTTTGTAACCTTGTGCACCGTCAGGACCGTAAGGTCCCTAGTGAAAAAGACATTCTTTTTTATGATTGAAAGTAAAAGATTTTAACACATAGGTACATAGAATCTGGCACTTCACTTTTGAGCCTGAGATTTAATCGAAACTTTTATTATTAAAAGCGAAAACTACTTATTCGCTTGTTTCACTCTATTATTGATGCCATTCGATAGCGCTCACCTAATTTCGTTACTTGGCATTCTAAAGATGTCAGATGAATATCACTCGAACTATGAAGCCTAAACTATTGTACTTAATTCTTTTTTTTTAACTGTGATAAAGTTAGCAGTCAAGCTTACGATAAAAGTGATTATATTACGGAATACCAAATAATTATTATTTATTTATCACTTGAGATTTTCTACCAAAGCCCAGGTTCGGACGAGCGTATTGGATGTCGAGTTAAGTCAACCGGTAAAAAAATTGCTGCTTTGGAAGAAGAAAAGCTAATTAAACCCCAGTGACAGTATTTGGAAGACATTTCACCAACTTTATTGTATGTCCATAATTATTTCTGGGTACATAAGCTGTCCTTATGTGTGTAATATTTTTTAGGAAATGTGTAGGTATCTACAATAAGGAATAAGAATTCATGTAAGTATAGTGTGTAGGTATATAGTGTTTGCAGCTTTTATATAGAAAATATGTTAAATCCTATTTATATACAGATAAAATTAATCTGACACTAAAATAATACTCCCTTAACATAATAATTCGATAATTATATAATTTTTTGCCAAGTATCAAAATTCCTACTATATTCATTATTCAGTGATTCCATTTGCATATTTTTTTTAGAATATGTTGCGCTATTTCAGTATCAACTTTTATACTCAGCCAGAGTTCTATAAGTACACACTTACCTCTTTTAAAACTACGGCTCAAAAGTAAAAAAAATGTAAAGTAAAAAATTAAAAGTAGGTACCTACTTAGGTACATTTAGTAAGTATTATAAGTTTACTTACTGTTTGACCTCTTGAGCCGAGCATTCCTTTGAGGCCTTTTACGCCCCGCTGTCCTTTCAATCCTTTTTCACCCATGTTTCCTTTAGTTAAGATTGTAATATTCTCCCGAAAGTCGTCAAACATCACAAATGTCGCTGGTCTCCCTGGTTCACCAATTGGTCCTTGGTCCCCTTTAATTCCGGGTGGTCCTACGGTGTCCTCACCGTCTTCCCCTCTGTCTCCTTGTTCTCCGGGAAGACCAAAGGCACCCTAAACCGATTTAGTGTTAATTATACAAAAAAAAAACAAAGTATAATGTAAAGCATGCGTTTTTTGAAGTATGTGTAGTATTTTATTCAGGAATCGATCTTATACTTTAGGAGTTTAGGAGATGATGTCATTATTATAGATTAATTTTTCTAGTTTGTCATTACATTAGTAGTTGGGCCAAGTTTCAAGATCAAAGAAATAAGTATTTTCATATCAATTTTATCCCCTCAGTTCACAGGAGTGGAATAAAAAAAAAACATCAAAATTGAGAACCTCCTCCTATTTTGAAGTTGGTTAAAAAATCGTTTGTTACGTTTCCAATATTTGATGTAAAGATTATTTTCTAAATCCCTTTTGAGGTGTAGTTTTGAAAAACTTGGCACGAATATCTACTTGCCTAAGTGAGTAAAAGAGGAGTTTAAAGTTTGAACCCAAGGAATGAGATACCTAGTTCATGCAAAAAAATGTTCCTTGTACTCCCTTAAATTTTAAATTTCCAAAACCCCTTTTTAGTGCTACGCCTACAATATAAAAGGAAGCCTTTTGCAAAATTTCCGGTTCCTAGTCCCACTAGATTCGACTGTACGCTAATATGTCAGTCAGTCAGTTTCTCCTGCTCTTTTTTAATCGGGTACATTCCTTGAAATGCTAGATACTAGAGCTAATTTTTAACATTTAACTTAACTTACTAGGTAATACTACTATAATATCTTCCAGATTTACTAACCAATTGTTTATGTTTGTAAAAATAAATGTGAATCTTTTTCTTACCGTTTCACCACCTAGCCCTGGAATTCCCGCATCACCTTTAGGACCCCTATATCCAATAGGTCCAGGTGCTCCTGGTCGACCTTTTTCACCGATGTCACCTTTCACACCTCTCGAATTTGCTCCCCCCTCACCAGCTATACCTCGAGAGCCCTTTTCTCCTACGGGTCCTGGTGAACCTCTTCCGCCAGGATAGCCTTTTAATCCTGGTGGTCCCATAATACCGTCAACGCCGCTACAGCCATCTAAACCTGGTAACCCAATGACACCTTCCAATCCATATGGGCCCTAGGCAGGGAAAAGGGTTAAGATTTAGTCGAATGTTGAGAAAATATTAAAAATGTACAAAGCTGCTGTACTTCTTCTAATAATTTCTTACTTGCGGCCCTGTGTCTCCTCTTGGTCCGTAAGGTCCATCGATACCCTAAAAAATAAAAAAGGTAATGAATATTACTTATGTACTTACTTAAAATATAATTATTTTGAAATAGAAACCAGACAACCTGTTATTTGGCAAACTTACATGTGTTCCCTTATCACCGAAGTCGCCTCTGTCACCAAAATCTCCTGGCTCGCCAGGCCGGCCAGGGCGGCCGATGGGTCCGTCGTCACCATAATCACCTTGAACGCCTGGAACACCGGGAGGTCCTATGCTCCCTTGATCGCCTTTGATGCCAGAACATTCGCATACTGTTTGATTGCACACCACCTGAACATAGACATTATTTGTGAATTTTCACTGTATTCCAAACTTCAACTTAGTTTATATATTATGTCACCGTATAATTATGAACATCGTTAGTTTATAATCTACTAGCGCTGTTTCACCCGCACAAGTCTCGATCCCGTGGGAATATCGGGATAAAAAGTATCCTAAGTGATGTCCTTTCCCGGGACTCAAACTATCTGTATACCAAATTTCATCAAAATCGGTTCAGCGGTTTAAGCGTGAAAGTTTGGATTGAAAAATTGTGAACTGCAACAAACCATTTACTATTTAACGCATTATTTTTCGATAGTTTATAATCTGTCCACGGCATAACGACAAATTGTGAACTGGTATCAAACTTGTATGCGACGGATCGCACCTTGCGCTGCGCTAATACTAAATAACAAAGTAACTGCGACCAACTTGGAAGTACGAGTACGTGGTTGGTCTCTGTTCTAACCTTTTTTTTGGTTTCCGGGGTGGAATATCCTCATGAATGTCTTCCGCCCTGGGGCGGGCGGAGGGGTCTGCCAGACTCTTACTAACTAAAAACCACTCCGTTGTTTCATCTCACATACGATCCTTTCGCAACCCCCGCCAGCGCGGGCCTCCTTTGGTCAGGGGGGGAATGAGGTGTTTGACTCCCCCCGCGACGTCTAAGAGGGGCGCGCGTGGAACAGTATGCGCCGCCACCTCGGGTCCTGATGGGACGATGGACGTCCC
Organism: Hydraecia micacea; assembly: GCA_914767645.1. Lineage (NCBI taxonomy): Eukaryota > Metazoa > Arthropoda > Insecta > Lepidoptera > Noctuidae > Hydraecia > Hydraecia micacea. Next base: position 10,344,793 of record OU611778.1, read on the forward strand.
CAAGTCCGTCACCCCTTGGCACATTTAGGGGGACTGGAAGAGGGCGTTGTCCGCCCTCCGCCGACGCCTGGTACGCCTGCTGCGGGCCGGGTGAGTGGACGAGATCTCCCTCTCGCAGAAGGAAACCACCGCGTCCCAGGACTCTTCGCTGCCAACCATGGACTCTACTACGGCCGGCAGCGACAGATTACTGCGTACTGAAGAGGGCACAGTGCGACTTCTCCCAAGCGGAACACTGCCAGCGTAAGGTCGCGCCGTGTCCTCCCGTCAGTCGATGGTGACACCGGCGGACATCCGGTTCCCTGTTTATGCGACACGGTACTTCCCGAAGCAACCATGCCTCGAGAGCACCTGCGTCACCCGAAATGACAGGGAGCCGTGCCTCCTCCCGAGCCAGCGCTCGAGTACCGGCCGGACCACCTCGATGGTGACGAGGCCGGTGGAAGGGCGTGAAAGCTTGTCCCACTATTCCGTCACCCGGACCTCGCGAAGCTGAGACCGACACAGCTCCATGTGTCGCTGCATCGGTCGCTCGCCCCGCGGCCTCGCTTCCTCGCGCCACCAATACAATAACGCGAGTACTTTCGCCTCGAGGTCCCAGGGCGGGGATCCGGCCAGTACACAAGCCGCCTCGTAGGAGATCGTGCGATACCCCCTGATAACTCTGACGGCCAACGCTCTTTGCGGCTTTCGCAAAACTGCGATGCTATCGGCCGTCAGATTAGTCGCCCAGACCGGGGCCCCATACAGGGCCATCGATCGCACGATCCCCACGTAGAGCCGCCTACAAGTGGCGCTCGGGCTCCCAGATTGGGAAGCAGCGTTACGTGCGCGCCAGCCGCGCACAACAACTTGGGCGCCAGCCGTCGGAAATGGGGCCCGAAGTCCCACCGGCTGTCGAGCACCAATCCCAGGTACTTCATGGTAGACTCGACAGCGATCCGAGCCCCCCGACCACCCCCGACCACGATGTGTGAGCCGGGCGGCGCGGCGACGCCAATCGGGGGCTTTGAAACACCATGGCCTCCGGCTTGCTGAGGGCCACCTCCAGGTTTAGGCGACGTATGCGGCTCACCACCTGTGAGACCGCAGCCGTCGCCAGCAACGCTGGTCTCAGACCTATCCTAACTCATTTGGTCGCTGGGGTCTGGCTTAGGTACTGTGACCAATTTAGCTACTGCCAATACCGACAAATCAGGCACGGTTCAGAATTTTACGGGTGATAAAATTGGACAGATTGTGAACCCTGTCGGTAAGTGCAGATCAGATGCGTTCACAATTTGACGGTTTGACATGGATAGATTATAATTTATAAACTATCGAAAATTAATACGTATTGTAAGCATGCAGTACCTATTGTACAGTTCACAATTTATCGAGATAGATTTATAAACTAACAGGAACACCGTTAGTTACAATCATACGGTGATATACACACCTACTATCACATAATTACATAAATATGTACCTACCTATTTATATTTAGTAGAAATGATTGCTCTTGGAAGAATATCGAGCATCGACACTATCAGCTACACGGATCGACGACCTAAAGAACCCAGCTGGGTTTGACTCAAGCCTATAGGTACGTCAACTCGCTAGGTATACACAGCTAGTGTAACCATTGTTCTAATTGGTAAATAGAAACACTTCTGCGTCAGATATGCTGTAAAAATAAGTTACGACGAACTCGATGTTTTACTGAACTTTGCCAATATGTGCTATAAACAAGCACTGTGCATAGTGTGCATAGTACCAAATTATCCAATGGTTTTATGTGTTTTATTGATATTATGTACAAAACATCTACACATCGAGCCTTTTCAGGAAGAACATCGTAAGCGCCAAAAATCCCAAAAAACTGTTTTAATATTAATCGCCAGATCAACTAATTTTGCATTTTGCATCACCTTCTCCTGTAAAATATGCAAAATGGCGGTTACGATCTTCTTCCTGAAAAGGCTCGACATTTTCTCGGGCAATGACTTTGTGAAGATAACATCATCAACATGGACGAACTGGATTAAAATATTAATAATTAAATAGGCTTAGCTCAATTGAAGAGCGTATTTTATTTCTGTAAGTAGGTTTTTACAAAAACGTCAAGCATATTTTTTTTAAACTAGATGAAGTCGGCGTTTCCTATCTGACTACTCTGAGAAGAACGGCCGAACTCAGAGGTCACAGTCTCTTTTAAAGTCCAGTCATAATCTTGGTCAGATCATGTAGAATGAATCTACATGGTCTTCACATGAAATGGTCTTTTGAGGAAAGAACCACACAGATTGAGTGGACCCGTCCAGTCAGTGCACGCATTAGTCAAAAATCGTGCAGCTCAGCTCAGGACTTGAGCTCACTGAGAAATCGGTGTACATGCCTCCATAAAAAAAGCTGTATTTTATTGAACCACCTTTAAGTTTACAATGCAGTGTATTGACTTTTTACTTTGCATTCCCGCCCTAAAGCTAGAAAGTACGCCACAGATGACTCTAGTTAGAGACGTGCGTTTTTTTATATCAGCAAATGGTCTTCATCAGAGTTGGGCAAATTGTAATCAGATTAATGATTAAGGATTACGATTACATTTTGTAATCATCAATCAAGATTACAGATTACGGAAATTAATCAAGAAAGTAATCATATCGGTGATTAATGATTATTAGTTTGTAATCGTTATTTTGATTACTTTTTTGATTACTTTTTTGATTGATGCATACTAACTACATTTAGGAATTCGAAAAATAAAATCATTAACATTGGTGCCGATTCTCTTGTACACCGAACTAAACTAACTAAACTATCACTAAAATTCCTTACTTTTTGCTATTAGAATCTTACAGCTATTCTGCATGAAAAATTCTCTAAATTTAAAAATAATTTTGACACAACTAAAATCGAATTTGACAATTGCGACTCGTCGACCCGTGGTACTTGTTTACCCTACCCGTGATTTTTTTAGAGCCGCAGGCGGGCAGGGGGCAGCCTTGGCGTGTTTTTTTAGGGATTTTTCACTTTTTGTATGGAAAATATGAAAAATTATTACCTACATGTTGAGTTTTAGGGGGCTTGTGTGTTTTATAAAGGGGGTCGAAATTTTCATTATTTTTGCGATAGGACACACCATTTTCGAGATATAAGCAAAAGAAAAAAAAATACTGTACTGTTTTTGCATCTGAAGTCGAGGTGTTGGTGTGACTTTCTGTTCATTTTTTTCTTCAACGACAACTAATTTTATTCCACACCTTTTTAATCGCGATTAAAAATAGTCAGATTTAGTTAAACAATCTAAATTTTAGGTGAAAAACGTGTAATTCAGAATAGCAAAATTGCAATGTTCAATAGATTAATTAACTCAGTGCCATCTTAGTGCTGTCAAACTAAAATATAGTTAAGTTGTGTCACTTTAGTCAATTTCAGAATAGGAAATCGTCGTCTGACAGGAATAAACTAAATTTTAGTGATTTTTAGTCTAGTTTAGAGGCATTTGTGACAAGAGAATCGGCACCATTCTAAATCATCTTTATTTTTTGATCAGTCTCATGAATTAAAATTTTTTAATAATTATTAAGTATACTTAAGAAAACAATCAAGAATTATTTTTATGTGTGCCATGTGTGGCTTAAATTAGATTTTACAAGCACCCTCTTTTCAAACATCTCATCCGAAAGTCTGTGTGATTTAGGTAAATTGGTCATGGTCGCATATGAGAAAAGTCTTTCGACAGGACCCGATGACGGAAGAGGTGTGTTATATTTTTTTTTTTTAGAGGTGTGTTTTATTTTCGAATTTACTTAAGGATTTAAATTACGAAAGAGTACAAAACGTCCATGACATCCAAATTGGATCAGAAGTTTTTAGAAAAACGCAGATATACAAGATACATACTGATTGAATATAGAACCGCATTTATTAAAAATATGCTTAAAAAATTAATCAAATCTACCCATGTAATTAAGATTACTGACTATTGTAATCAAAACTAATGATTACAAATGTAGTCATGATTGAAAGTAATCAAGATTAAAAGTAATCATGATTGAAAGTAATCAAGATTAAAAGTAATCATGATTGATGTATTCATGATTACTTTCAATCAGATTATTAATCCGATTACAAAAGTAGTTGATTACGCCCAACTCTGGTCTTCATGCCTCGTTATGCCTAATTGTTAATATGTATATAAACTGTATAATAATACTTAAAGTATTATAAATAAACATTGTATTTCATTAAATATGTATGGCGTAGGTATGGCAGCTTCACACCTTTGCCTCTCCTTAAAACTTGCGAAGGCACGACGCGCGAAAATAGCAGCAAATTAAATAGATTCACAAATATTTTATTCCTCGATTCATTATTATTTACGAAAATTTTTGACTTCAAGTATAATAAATATAATAGTACATTTTTAGGGTTCCGTAGCCAAATGGTAGGAACCCTTATGTATAATTTTGACATGCCCGTCTGTCCGTCCGTCCGGATGTAACAACAGCCATTTTACTCGGATACTATTTGTACTATTTCGATGAAAATTGGAAATACGGTAGGTATTATGGGAGGGAGGGATGAAAACAAATTAAATGCACGTAGGTAAGCGCGTGTGTGTGTCCATCTGGTAAATACTAGTATTCAGCTGAATCCGGTTTGACTGAAAGCCGACCCTAACATGATGATGAAGTGTATGGGGTATCGCTGGATCTCATAATTAAAAAGTATTATGATGTTTCTAAGTGAATTTAAAAAAAATGCTGTTGGTGTTCTTTAATAATTAAATTTTTTCACATGCAATGAAAATATTTTTAATGAATAATTATATAATTATACTATTTAGAATACTAGGCTAAACAAAAAAATAAAACAAAAAAAAAAAATTTGAATAGGTACTAAATTAAATGAATAAATATCTATACAAATAAATAAAAATTACTTTTTTAATTAAATTAATTAATGGTTTTTGATAAGTAGGTATAGTATATTTTCGGTTACAAAAGCAGTAACAATAACAACTCAGTATTTTCGCGAAATACAAACTTTTTTTGTGGTCGATAAAATTAATACTATGTGTGTGCATGTACTCTAACTACGGAACCCTTCACTTTGCGTGGTCCGACACGCACTTGGCCGGTTTTTTAGTTTTGACGCTACCTACTTACTGAGGTACAAAATGCAAGCGATAGCCTGTTGCCATTAAATTAATAAGGAAAAAAATACAAAGCATCCTTAGAAAATCCAGTGGAAGAATAGGGAAAACTCCCAGACATGAAAAAGTACCATATTGTTTCAGTATTTAAATGATTAACAAAAAAGTTTGTTAATAAAATAATTTTCAAAATTAAATAAAAAGTATTACGCATTAATTAAAAATACTGTGTTATAGAGTAAGTAACAAAGAACGTGCCTTATCGTCGGGACCTCTGACATACATTCGACGCAGAGCAAGTGTAAGAACATTGCACTTCCTACTTTATAATAGAGCATGAAAACGAGTTTCTTATTATAATCTTACTCATTAACTATTTCAGTACCTATTATCTCATCACAATTCAGTATATATATCTAAGCAGTATCTAGTAGTAGGTACTTAGCTTGAGCATATAACCAGCCTATAATGATCCCACTGCTGGGAGACAGGCCTCCTCTCTGTGAGAGGGAGTGGGCTGTAATGCCTGTAATCCATAACGCGGGCCCAGTGCGGTAGATGTCATACTCATGTCTTCAAATTTTTGATTCTAGGATATATATATACTGGTTTCCTCACGATATTTTACTTCACCGTTTTGAGAGCAGTGGTGATGAAACAGTTTACTTACACAAAGTAAAACGCCTGTCTGGGTTCGAACCGCAACTCGTAAGTCGCGGGCATCGCGGCCGTTACCACTGGGCCACCACTGCTTATCTAGTACCTACTTAGATATATACTAAACTTTGTACTTAGCAATTCGGTACAAGAAGCACCTTATATTTTGCCAAAATGTATAATAGCGTAGGTATTGTTCACGAGTCGAAATGGATTTAGCAGTGTGGTTTATGGTTGAAGATGATGTCAGCGTTTTGTATTACATCATCTTTTGAACAAACCAGACGTTAAGCACAGCTTCTTCATTCTAGTTTTATTGCATTCAAATGGAATTGTATCCTTTAACAACATGTGTATCTGTTAAAGTCATTCAGTCAGTGAAACAGTAATAATTCTGTCATCAGTTAAAGAAACGGGAATTAGTTTATGGTGTATATGTATTTAGGTAAATGCCAATTTAAGTGCACATATTTTTAATAACTATCTTCCTATACTCATATCTCTCACGCAACTTGCAATATTCTTTAAACGGCCATATTATAGGTTGTAAGTGTTGTCCTGTGTTGTTACTGTAAGCACGGTACTGCTCGTTTTCGGAAAGTAAGTAAATCCTATGGGTAGGCACAGTTACCTAATACAATTATTATGCCCCTAGATTAGCACAATTCTCGCAGAATTCTGGGGATAAGACATTTTTTCTTACTGCCTCAAGGTGTCTACTCGTGTGCTCAAGAGGAGTATCTAGTTAGTAAACAGATAGATATATAAAATAAAAAATTGATAAGTAGACAATAATAGACTCAGTGTGTTACTTTTGTGACATAGACATATAGTATACAACATGGTCTGTTTATTAAAGTCACCATTTCAAACGTATCAAATAACAACATTGCTAAATTTGCATGACGACGCAATGCAATAGAGCAGTGTCGTACTACTTTTAAATTAGGTACGTTTATTGCGACGACTGTTAGAGCTAAGTTTTGAGCCAGTGAATTGAATGATCTGTCGTTACAGTTTAAATTGTTTCAATTAGTTATATGTTTATCACAGTCATCTAAGTAAAGTTCATGCAATGACCTAAATGTGTCGATTAGACTGAGACGTCTCCATAGTTAGCATGCAATCGCCTTTACAGTAGTATCGGCGCTGCATTGATTTTTGAACGGGACCCTATTACTAAGACTCCACTGTCCGTCTGTCTGTTTGTCACCAGGCTGTATCTCATGAACCGTGATAGCTAGACAGTTGAAATTTTCACAGATGATATATTTCTGTTGCCGCTATAACAACAAATACTAAAAACAGAATAAAATAAATATTTAAAGGGAAGCCCCCTTTAAACATACAAAAAAAGTGATTTTTTTTGCCGTTTTTTGTTCGATATTAATAACGGCAGCAGGTAAACGCTTGAAATATTTACAGAATAGGTACTTAAAAATAAATAATTAAATTAAAACAAAATAAATTAGGGGCCCCCAACTACGGCCGTAGCCAGAGAAATACTACTTAGTTGATAGGTACATAAAGAAGGATTACGACGACTAGCTACTTTTCTTCTTTCTAATAAGAACACCCCCTATTACTGTGGGAACTACATTAGGTAATAATTCAATCACCTACATAACAAACATCAATAAGTATAAAATACACTTACCTACTTACTTACCTAGTATGTAATGGAATATTTTTATGCAAGCGTGGAAAGTTTATCATTAAACACGAGGTACTTATCAAACGACATTTTTCGTAACACATACGAAGAAATAAAATAAAACAAAAAAAGTATTTTGTTACCTAACCTAATAAAACAATTCCTTTTTAACCGACTTCAAAAAAGGAGGTTCTGTATTCGACCCGTATGTATGTATGTATGTATGTATGTATGTATGTATATTTGTTTGTCCGCGATTTTCTCAAAAACTAATGAACCGATTTTGATAATTCTTTCTCTAATGTGATCTACATACTTTCAGAAAGGTTTTAGTATATAATACATTATATAATTATTCTTATGTACGATGTTATATGCATAAATGTACTGCATCTCCGGCATTTCTAAGCGAATTTTGATGATTCTTCTAGTCGGTGTCTTCAATTCCTCAATGCACTAGTGTTATTTGAATTTGTGTGGAGTAGGTACAACTAAAAAGTGAAAAATAAAAACTTTTTTACAAAAAAAACAACCGACTTCAAAAAAAACTACAAAGTGATAAATAACTTTAATTTCGGAAGTCGGTGTCAAACAAAAAACGAAAATGCGGAACCAACGACACCGACTTCCGAAATTAAAGTTATTTATCACTTTGTAGTTTTTTTTGAAGTCGGTTGTTTTTTTTGTTAAATGTTAACATAATTCTTGGTCAGACAGAACCGAGTAGTTTAACATAGAATAGACGTCTAATACGTACTCCACAGCTGGGCTCGTATTTATTTGCCAGTTCATTGAAGTAAGCCAAAAATACATTCTCAGAAAAACATAACTCTCCTTCTGGCGCAGTCGGGTAAAAATAATGGGCATTTTTGTTGTTCAAAATGATTTTTTAAAGGTTGCAAATGATGCTACGTATTTTTAACCGACTTCAAAAAAGGAGGTTCTGTATTCGACCCGTATGTATGTATGTATGTATGTATATTTGTTTGTCCGCGATTTTCTCAAAAACTAATGAACCGATTTTGATAATTCTTTCTCTAATGTGATCTACATACTTTCAGAAAGGTTTTAGTATATAATACATTATATAATTATTCTTATGTACGATGTTATATGCATAAATGTACTGCATCTCCGGCATTTCTATGCGAATTTTGAAGATTCTTCTAGTTGGTGTCTTCAATTCCTCAATGCACTAGTGTTATTTGAATTTGTGTGGAGTAGGTACAACTAAAAAGTGAAAAATAAAAACTTTTTTACAAAAAAAACAACCGACTTCAAAAAAAACTACAAAGTGATAAATAACTTTAATTTCGGAAGTCGGTGTCAAACAAAAAACGAAAATGCGGAACCAACGACACCGACTTCCGAAATTAAAGTTATTTATCACTTTGTAGTTTTTTTTGAAGTCGGTTGTTTTTTTTGTAAAAAAGTTTTTTTCCAAATTATGATGGCAACAGGCTGTTGCTTGCATATTGTGCCTCAGAAAGTATAGCAAGTGTGTTGATTAGTCGCTTTATCATGTCTGGCTGTGTTACCGCTCAGTTCTTTTAAACTGCACAATGGATTTTGATGCGGTTATTTAGATAGATGCAATATTATTTAGAGAATTTATTTCGGAAGACGTTAATGTAAATATAGAAATAAATCTCGATGTTTTGATACGAAGCGACATCAGTCATCACCATCGTGCGAAGCAGTTGTCGTGTTGCTAGTATTAATTATTACCTATATTATTTTCTGATGTAGGTAGGTATAGGCCTATCATGTCTTTGACTCCGGAAGGTGTCTGAAACGAATGAGATTTTTCAGCTTATTCATGTCAACATTAACAACTGTCAACTATATGCCGGCTACAAGCACACTGAAATATGCAAAGCTTGCAATTGCTTTTAGTTTTTGGTGGCAAACGTCAGCATATAGGTATATTATGTAAGTGGGTCTTGACAAAATACTAGTTACGAAAAGAACACCATGTGAGCCACATGTAAATATTAGGTTGCGTTGTTATAATCTGCAGCTGTGCAGATTAGTCTGAGGGCCTGAATAATATGTTGCTTCAATGTTCGATGTTGCTATAGGTAGTGTAGCTTCCGGACGGAGAGCGAGCGTGGGCGGCGCGCGTTCCGTCCTCGTCCGCCGCACTGTATGCGCACGCGACTGCTTCAACGTCAACCAGTGTTGGAGTAGGTAGGTATTAGTTGTGCATGAGGGGCTCTAAGAGCCTTTACGTGTGACGAAGAAGCTACGTTGGAAGCACTTGCAGCTGTTTCGTTACCTATCTGCTGAGAGGATTTGACGGACTTCTAAAATATTAAATATTATAATAACATAATATTACTTATAACTAATTAACTAGTCTCGTCGAATACCCGGGAGAGTTCAGAGGGATTGAAGGATTAAACGTTTTAGTTTTCATACTTAATATAAGATGCTGTTGAATATTGAATTGGCGTATTAAAAAAATATTTTATCTAAATACTTATATGAACATAATCTATAAGCTGCTCGGTCATTACATGTAGATAGTAACCATTCAATGTATAAAAGGCGTCCGAACTTTTTTTTATTCGTACAACTAAGCATTTCAGCTGGGAATTAGGGTTCTTAGTTGTAAACATGAATATAAAAAAACGGCTGGTTGACACTTCCCGTGACCCAAGGGCTGGCTTTTACCTTGGCCAAAGGCTAAGCATTGCCATACAACGTGGCAATGCCGCCAGTCTCTTGGGAACATTACCAGTCGACAGCGATGCGGATGAATTTTTCGACGCTATATTTTAGTTTCTGTATAGTTTTAGTTAAGTTAGGATTTAATTTTGTAATTTTTAGTATTAGATATACATAGATATTATATTTGTATAGCATTTGATAAATGAACTATTTGTTTTCTATTAAATAAATTAAATATTTGAATATAAACAAGTCATTTGTTTCCATATCAAAACGAGAGAGTAGGTGTAAAATACTTCCAACTCGACTAACTATCCTTGTTTTCATTAGCCATTAATGACTTGACAACATAATATTATGGCAGCACGCGATTATAGAACGGGTGAGTCATTGGTTGCAATTCAAGGAACAGGCTGGATAAACAATCATTGCAGTGTCCAACGCGATAACGACCATTCGCACATCCCGCAGCCCGCGACCGCCCCCGCCCCCTCCACCCCCGCCCGCCCGCTGCCTCTCACACCCTGCCTCCACGTGTATGAGCGCACATGCTACACTGTAATATTAATTAATACCAGTGTTATTTACTGCAAAGTATTTTTACAAACTAACTGTGATTCTGCATGATTAGTAGTTGATTATGTAGGGCAGATCTTAGCAGCAGCTGGGCTAAGAAGCTAAGAAAAGACACAAGAACTTATTTGCATACCGCCCTACTGGATTTTCGCAGAATGTTGTCGAATTATACAAAATGTAGACTATATTATTAGTTATAAATCAAATAGCTAATTCCGCGTGGTCACTACTGAAAATAGGTTACCTACCCTAGCTCATTAGGTACCTACTTCCAGTACCCAAGACTTCGCGAAATCGCGACTGTCACAACTGGGGAAATCATTATTCATCGTACGTAAGTAGCTACTTTATGATTTTGTAGAAACTGCCACGCTGATGTGATACAAGATAATTTTTAATCAGTGCGCACTGTAACCATGAATTCAGCTTAGAAATTCTAGCGTAGAAATTTTTCGTTGTTTATCAAATGTTCCTACATTTTGACCGCGTCAGTATTGCAGTTTTCTATGAAACAGCAGATTTTTTTTTTGGTAACCTAGGTAAAATTTCTACGCTAGGGGGTCTAGGATCATGTGCTGAATTCATGGTTCCTTACAGTTTGCGCACTAGTTAAAAATTTACCCTGTATTGGTACCTACTACGCACAATATAATTACGTACTTACATATTACCTAACGAGCAAACAATTTTGGTAGATCGAGCAAGTGTTCATGAGCATGACGTGTTTGTATCTAATAACAATGTGTAGGTGTAGGTTAGTACCTATTTATATACAAGCTATTAATTATTATTACTGAAACTATGTCAAAAGTAAAAAAAAACGGAGCATACAGTGGAGATTTACGAGCATTTACCGGAATCTGGTGACCCCGTCGACTCATAAACGTGTTCCCGATATACGCCGCCCCGTCTCCGGGGCATGCGGCGCGCGACACGCTTGCGTGCCACAGCTTCGAATACTTAGTTTATATCTTTGGTTTGCCAATACACCAATACATGTTTTAGGTACTAATCGATTTTGTATACCTAGAGAATTCCAATGACAACTATTGACAAACCGACACGGGAAGATGATACGGATAGATAGGTATCTACAGTACCTCATGGATCTTATGGCTTTTGAATGACATTGATCGGGGGCGCAATTGGTTACATTCTGTAAAATTGTTTTGTGAAAATTATATTGAAAACATAGCACATGGCGCCGCCGTTAGTAGATTCTTGTACAACTTTCACTTTAAGTTGCTATTTACCTATGGATTAATTAATGGCCTAAAGGGAAAAGTGCAAAAAGGTGAGATAAAAACGATTAATTATAGAAAGCCCATACAATTATTAAAAAATACACCCTGTTCGGGCTGTAGGTACCTAAGTACCTAACCTGAAAACGTAATCGTTTGTAACAAGTCAAGCGCGCTAACCGCGGAGCTTTTGCAGTGTGATGCTAAGCTTTACGACAATACGCATGACGCGATCGATGCTTTGAAGTACATTGACGCAGCCGGCCTGGATTATATTTCAGTTTTCATTATGGTTTCCTTAAATAAATGCAGTAAATAATGATTATGTTAAAGAATTAAATGTTTTTTTATACACATTTGCTCGAAAAGTGGCCCTTATTGCACGGTTTTTAGGTTCACAATGCAGTGACTTTGCATCCCCACACTTCTGCAATAAAGTACGCCACAGCAAAGTAGGTAAGATAAGTATTAAAATCATCAATAGGGAAAAAGTAAAAATAAAAGTTCGTTGTAGATACAACGAACTTTTATTTCAGTAATTATTTATGTACCTCTACTTATTCGTTAAGTACATTGACTATGATAATAACTGCAATGAGCAAACAGTTAGCAATATTATTATGAGAGATCATCTAATTATCTACTTACAATTAAGTAAACAATGAATAAACAATTTTATTAATGTTGGTTATTATCAGAGATCAGTAATCTCTGTTGTTACGATGATCTTGTCATACGTTTAATCATTCATTGTGAGGCCCAGCAGTTTCCAACTGGCATCGTACTGTCAGCGACCTGCACTAAATATAAACTTGGAATATAGCTGCACATTCAACTAGCTTTTGTTACAGTACTGAAACTATTGACCTATTTCACTTTACTGGAAGTAAGCAATAACTTTCAGTGCAACGCTCGCACCATAAAACCGACTCGTGAGTAATCGAAGCGCGGACGTAATACAGACTGGGAATTAATAACTGTGTCTTATGCTCAGCTGCTTGCTATGTACCCGGGAAAAAGTTATTTAGATTCATATGTAGGTAAGTACACAAGGTACTTATAGTTACTTGAAAAAAAAATTTGGAGGAAATCCTGTTCCTCCATAGGCTTCTTGGTTATGTACAGTCAACAAAAGAGCAGGATCGCCGGATATAGTTGAAGTTTAGTAAGAAATCGATGGATGTTTTCGATTAACATTTAATTTTGTTAATAGAAAACAAACAGCTCGTTTATCTAATTTTTCAGTCGACAACATCCATCGGTTTCTTACTAAACTTCAACTATATCCGACGAACCTGCATACTTATCTCTTTTGTTGACTGGCCATAGCTAGTACATTAACCGGGAAGCTTAATAACGATCTTCGAAATCTTATTAATCACCGGTGTACTGCGATACCTTTCGAATATTCCGATCTATACACAGGTACCGATGATGAGGCCAGTATGTGGCAGAGGTCGAGCATCCTTTGCAAGTCGTACCAGTCTTGCTATGCAAGGAGCTAGCAATCAACGTTATACCAGTGTGTAGAGCAGAGGCCACAATTTGATATCATGTAAAATGCTCGTTATTAGGTATAACGTTTCCATTCTGCAAGCTAGCAGTAGCGCTTGCGACCACTAGAGTATCAAGGCAATCTATTTATATTGGTAGATAATATTTTGTTTTTATTATATATTTTATTCATATTTTTATTTTTCTTCCGAGTCAATCGATTAGAATATGTCTATCACAATCATGGTATGGTTACATTTGTGGTCTTTCAGAGCTAGTCACAACTTAATACGCAGGGCGGGTGTTACAAATAATATATAGCGTTCCGGATCTGGCGGACGATTTAAAAAAGACCAAAATATTCGTTGTGGAACTTTTATTGTTTTTGTTCTTTGAGCTCACAAGTCGTTAAAACTACTCACTATAGTTTGAATTTTTTTGGACACTGGATTATAGACAGAATACAATTATTACTACAGTACATTTTAGTTGTGACATACTTATAGGAATTGTAATAAATGGAACCAATTTAGGTAAGTACTGTTTATAGACGCCTATTTGACCCTGACGTTCTACAGTCTGCAACAACAAGCGCGAAACAAATGAAAAACGGAACATATATGTATTTGTATGTTTATTAGAATGACTGAATAATCGTCTTTATTTCTAGTAGGAACCTAATTGTCACAACAAAGGAAGCTTTAAATAGGGAGAATGTATTTCTTTCTAAGACGAAGCTGTGCATGTGCCTGATATATGTACCTATAATATAAGTGAATCCGTAGAGGCAGCATAAAAAACGTGCACATAAATGCATAGCAGCGATATCGACAGAATATAAAAATGAGGAATATGGAATACTTCCCTTTGGGTTCAACGTTCTGTACCAGTCTACGTCACGATGATAAAAGAGTAACTCATGAATGAGCTCGTGCATTGACAGGGCGACTCACCCCGGAATAGTGAATAGTACCTACCTATAACTAAACGTGCACCGACGCTGCTGACTTTATCAAAACAAAATGTTACATTTATAAATATTATGTAAGCAAGAGCCCAACTTTCATAGGGTTGACAAGAGACATAGTCATTGCTAAAACTCCGAGTGGCATTAATTTGGTTTGTCTTCTTAGGATTTTCTATTAACAATATAATAAGTCATAAAAAAGGAATAGGTATTTAGGTAAGTAGGTATTATCACTACTACCTACTTTAAAAACTTGATCCAAAACCACCTATATTATACTACCCTATATATTGGTATTGGTACCTACGCGAGTAGGTATTTAAAGGTCTTGTTCTATCTGTTGTCGTGAACTTTATCAACGCGACACACAAAACCTTATACCTACTTATTATCATTTACAGATACCAATTCGTGGGAGTTATGTTATTATTTCGGCAATAATTGCAAAAATTGTGTTTTATACATAACGACAAGTTGATAGCAGCAGCTTCCTGTCACTTTGATAACAGATGCCGCTGTTTGTGTCGCGGCCTCGTTTTTAAAGCTTTGTCAATGGATGCTGATTTTGACCCAATTTATAACCGTTTGATTGATAGACCGCGGCACAGATCTCAATTTTGCGCATGTTGACGAGTTGCTGCCGTGATTCCCGGAATTAATGCTTCCTAACAGGATATGAGCCAAAGATAGTGTAAACGGACATTATCAGCTTTGAACATGGTCAAGTTAGATACCTACAAGTTCACTGTGGACCTCTATTAATTACATATTTGAATCAGTAACGTAACGACTGGACAGCAAAGTCTATAATTCATTGTACCTACTTACTTGCTCAAAATAACTCTGTTTTTAACTACATGAAACTGAATGTTGAATCATAACAAGGAGTTCAGGATGCGTGTCATGTGTGCCAATTTTTACAGACAATGAGTCTGTTCAAGAAACTGATATCGTGGCTTTAGGTACAAGAATTACTTCTGAACCTATTAATGACATCATCCGCCGTGCTCTTGTCAACGCCGGGGTGCTAGCTGTTTTAGAACCCAACGGCCTGGCACAAGACGATGGAAAGAGACCAGACAGACGGAATGACCATAATGCCCTGGAAGTTAGGCAGACCTTTGGTGTGGGATGCATCATGTGTCGACACCCTTGCGCCATCCCATCTTCCTAGCACGGTGGGCTGTGCTGGGGCGGCTGCTACTGCAGGTGCAGAAAGCCTCAAACGGCGAAAATATTGCAACCAGATTGGGAGTAATATGTTCGAGCCGTTTGGGGTTGAACACTAGGGCCATGGGGTCCGAATGTACCACTTGGTTTTTCGAGATAACGCCAAGCGGTTAGTCGACTCTTCACATGACCAGAGGGCTGGCCTATTTCTTGGCCGAAGAATTAACATGACCATACAACGTGGCAATGCTGCCAGCCTTTTGGGCACTGTTCCACTGTTCCTGTTGATAGCGATGCGGACAAATTTTTTGATGCCCTATGATTCTTTTGCTTATTTTTACATATAAATGTAAGTAGGTACATATTACATTTTAAATGTTAGCTTATATATATGTATTATGTAAATATTTACAAAAATAAATAATACCTAGGTTTGTGGAGGTTTGTGGTGCGTGGTGTGACGTAATATATAAAGTCCTCTGAATCCATTGTTAAGTAGTTAGGTACTAAGGGTATCTACTATTAGGTAGCATCACCGGGCAGACAATAGTTGGTATCTACCTAATTGTTACAAACGGATATTGTCGATGTAGAAAATGAAAAATTAAGTTATCTAAAACAAGCAGAAGAGCTGTGTGGTCTTGTATGCTGAAGGCACATACATGCGTAATGCGTATCTCATAAAAAGTCTGAAATGTTTCATATTAAAATGTTCGTCTTCAGAAGACGAACTTTTGGTACTTATATTAAACTCATTTTAGACTTTTTATGAGATACGCCTGTTCATACCTATGTGCCGTCAGCGGCGTATTGAGCTAAAGAATCCGTGGGTACCAGGGGTGACTCCCTGTCGTCCCTGGTATCCACGGTTTTTTTACTACTACTGTACTTGTACTTACTATGTATTTTTGTATTATTGGTTGACGCAAAAAAAAAAAGCAGAAAACTGATGTGAACAACGTGCGCACGGGATTTTGTTTCGTCCGTGGTCAGATGTACTACCTGCCCGTAACTGTATCTACTTAATTCAGTTTTGTTTGCCTCATGTTGAGGTTTTCTAGGGAAATATCGTGGGTTAGATAGTTTTTACCTTATCTGGTTACCTAAAGATTCAATGAAGATCCTAACAAGGTAAAAATAAAGTTAAACTAAAACCCAACTACGACAAAAACGCAAAACAAGACATCGATGTCGATTTTTTTCGGTTTTACATTTCAACTTTATTTATCATTTCAATTCAATTGTTTTGGTCTTAGGAATCATTGAGGGTAGGTAGAGGTACTTATCCACTTCATTGATTTGGGAAAATTTAAGATATGCCTACTTTTTTAGGAACCGTTTCTTTTTTGGGGTTTACGTGTGTACATATAATTACCTATAACAAATACATTTTCAGAAAGTACTCCTTCAGACCTTTCATTAGATACCAAACACGATATATTAATCTCAAATTATTTTTTTGCAGTTTTACTTAACAGGATGTTATGCTATAAGCCGCCATGTTGGATTTTATATGACGTCATATACCCGCGGAAAAAGACAACGCTTCCAACAATACCTCTTTTATTGGTTCAGGACGACTATGGGGGAACAGATGAACATACATGTATATGAACGTACATCATAACATAGCCTGCTAAAATTATAGCGTTCATTGCGGCTTTGCCGCAGTCGGATAAAAAGCGCCCTCAACAGAGACCTATGTGATTGTTGTGTATGTATCGCTTTTTGGTTTGATTACATACCTATGACTATAATTTGGATAGACACAGTAACTAGGTCGAATCTTTATAATGATTAGGATTTCATATAATAATCATGCGTCATTCATCCGTCAGTTTATCGGGGGGTTATAACCTTAAAAATCAAAATTAGTTTAATTATTGGTGATAAGATAATACAGTGCTTCTGGAAACATGAATGTATTCAAATAATGGAACGTTTTATGTAGCGGACTTGTTCAATGATATGTTTTACTAAGAGCATTAGACCTACGTATAGTTCAAAAAGCTCAAAATAAGCTACGATAACAGTTGTAACTAAGAAGAGTTGATGAAGATACTTAGACATTATAAAAAAAGCACGGAACAAGAGATTTTAAGTAATTACATAGCATTTTTTAGGTCACGAGGCTATGAAATGATAAACGATGTTGTTGCCAGTTGATATAACGTAAATAAAAACTTATATGATAATAGTGCAAAGGTTACCGTAACATCTGATTATTGGAGTAAAGTTATTTTAAATTATATATTTGTATTAAGCAATATTCAATTCATAAAATTTTATTAAGCTTTGGTGTCGATAGGTAATTCATAACAAGCAAGATGTTGGCTGTATTGTCACTATTGTCAGTAGGTAGGTACTCTAACTAACTGCCCCGTTGGTCTCGTGGTCGCAAGCGCGACTGCTGAGCGTGGGGTCCTGGGTTCAATTCCCGGGTCGGGCAAAGTGGTATTAAGTTTTTCCATTAGGAATTTCTTAGTAACAGCCCGGAGTTTGGAAGTTGGCGGTGCGTGATACCCCCGTGGCTCGGAAAGCACAACACACACAAGCAGGTCGTTGGTCCTGCGCCTGATCTCTCTCCGGTCGTGTCGGATTGCAGTCCCATCGGACCACGAGAGTGAGGGAAGAGGGAGTGCACCTATGTCTGCGCCACGTCTGCGCGCACTCTTGTGCACTATAATTTCTCCCGCGCCGAAGGCTAGTCTCCGATCTCCGTTGATTGAGATTGGCCGCCGTGGCCGAAATACGGTCTGGAGGACTTTATTTATTTATATAGGTAGGTACTGCCTACCTACACTATAACGGGTGTAAAAAGACGCTTAAACTACGGTTTCCTAGAAGAGAGTTTCTTTCATGTTTATAACGGACGTCATGAAAATCTATCATTTTCACCAGTATTTGACATTAAAGTGTCAAAAAACGCTCTGTATTTGGACGGCCGCATAAGGCGGTCACCGCTCTTCTAGGGAGCTGTAGTTTTAGCGAAGCTGAGAGTCACTTGTTCTTCTCGTCATTGTGATCATATTTTTTTTACTGGACCTACGATACTGGACCATACTTGGGAATTGGGAACCCTCTGGTTAAGGAGATATTGAAGATTGCCTTTTATGCCTAATAATTAGTCATTATACATTTGCAAAAAAGTACTACTTAATTAAATTGAGGGAATGACGTGCATCATCCATGTATTTTATTTGGGGGATAAACATAAGTACCTCTCCGATAATGGTACCTACTTAGTAAAAGTTTTGTAGATACTCTAAACCGGAGTTCTTTGCTCGTACATCGCAGCACAACTCTATAGCAAAATCAAATAAGTACATTGTTATCAAAATACTGCACACCCGTATTTAATAAATACTTAAATAATGGATTACGATAATATAATTATAGAAGAACCGATCAAGTTGATATGGGCGAAGAAGAGTCAATCCTAGGTTTAACTTGGATTGGATCCTAAGTAGTTGTTTTTGCTCCGTAGGGTCTACGCAGGGTCTACGCCATAATCTACGGAGTGTCTACGCAACGCTACGTCAGCGCAGCGACAGTGATGTTTCATGACCCACAATGATTTTAGAATATTTAGGTATAAGTTTTGGTTCAAGTCGATCAAACTGCGGGGTAATTGCATAACACACTATCAGTAGCAATGGGTTTCATTTTGACATTTCAACAACATCCATTGCGTTATTTACGTTGTTGAGCAGACACATTTTTCGAACATATGGAGCAATGGATTAGCAATATACTTCAAAATGATTCAAATTGAGAGTAATAGTGTGTTACGCAATTAGGGTGCTGGTTTATTTGCCGACACGTGATAAAAATCCATTAGCAAGTAGATTGTTAATGTAAATGTGCCCATGACGACAAAGGTCACTTGAGCCGCTTCACAATATCAACTTTAAATCTTTTGCTGGCTCAGTTATTGACAACCTGAACACCTGAATCAAGAAGGTAAAAGGGTCGTTTTCGCGATCGTGACGTAAACCCAAGCCGCAGTGTATCACGTGTCCGACAACATGCTTATAAAAGTTGATTAGACACTAGCTTTAGCTCGCGGCTTCCAACGTGGAGGTCGGAAATTATCCTACGGTTACGTACCTACTATCGCACCCAGATAAAAAGTCTCCTATGTAACCTAACCTAACCCAGGTCATGGTCTACCTGTGTACCAAAAAAGGTAACATACACATACAGACAGACAGAGAGACACAGTTTGTATGTTACCTTTTGTTTTATTCATATTTATTTTTATTAATTATCTATGAATGTAATATGAAACATGTATTCATTTATGTTACATCTACCTATGTATTTCATCTAACATGTATATGTAATACATGTTACAAATTATTAAAGTCGCATTTTGTGTCTAGGTATCTGTATGACCGCGTTATTCTAAACAACGCAACGGCTTTTGATGCGGTTTTCGCCATCATTGACAGAATTTATTCCGGAAGGCTTATCTAAGTATATAAAACATTAGCATTAAACTTATATTATAAAGAAATCTTGATAGCTTATCAAGTCGTATAAACCGTGGAAGGCATGATCGTGTCGCTAGTAAACAAACAACAGCAGCTCATTCTAGATCAAATTTTTTAATTTCCTCCACTTGCATTGTTTTGTTGGTGGATTCCTCTAATAGGTCTATACCTATATACTTGTATTATGCCACTAATTAGGCAAACAGATAGTTTACACACATAGGATACTTTTTATCCCGGTGTTATACGTTTCCGTGGGATTTTCGTCCTCCACCCGGGCCAAGCCGCGGGCAATGGTTAGTTAGGGAATAAATATTAGGAAATGTGTAGTGATCGATGACTACAGATAGCTATTTACTGACTCTAATATTGCTTTGATTTGCGTTCATTTACACCGTATTGTGAAATTGATACCACAATGAAAAGTGAGAAGCTACATATTTAGGTACAAAGTAGTTGGAATCTAATTCTTTAGCTGATTCAGATGCTGTGATTTAATAATGAGAGTTGCACCAATACTTATAGGTGTGCTATATCTATATACTTAAAATAATTTGTTTAGGGATCTCTCCCATAGGATGTCCAGGAAGCCGTATTACTAAGCCTACGCTGTCTGTTTGTCTGTACATCACAGCGCTGTTCTTATTTTATTTGTAACCGTTGGGTGTTTAAATAATACGTGTTAAAGGGCGTTTTTTTTGGCAATTAATGGGCTTAGCGCAACCAGTAACGTTCGTCTCATTTCGAGCTGTACTAACTTTACTACTAAGCTAGAATGGGCAGAGCGGTTGCATACTGGAGGCATATTACCTATATATGTTATATATATATAAATACTGGTATTCAGCTGCATCCGGTTAGACTGGAAGCCGACCCCAACATAGTTGGGAAAAGGCTAGGCAGATGATGATATATATATAATAGACCTTATTCGCATGACTTAGGAAGTTACCCCCACGATGGATATTAGGCGACGTTGAAGGTTATTCCTTGTGTGCACTTTTAACGTTCTCGCAGTTTTACCTGTAGTTAAGAGACCAGTGACCTTAGTGATGCCGAGATATTTTGGGTGGGTATTGTGGACGATTGGCCTACCCTGCCATGTGATATTGAGAGTTTGACCCGCTTGTCTGTTACGAAGGTGGAAGGCGTATGACTGCATTTTCAAAGGATTTTTTTAGAGCGTGCCATGACCAGCATAATAATGGCTGAGATCTGAGAGGGTGGAGGAAGGGTTCGCCTCAATTTCCTCAGTCAGTGGCTTGGCAAGCTATTGCCAGGTAATTTACGTACAGAGAGTAATACAAATATTGTACCTAAAGGTATTTATGTTATTCCTACTTCGTATCATTAACAAAACAAGGACTTAGAAAATATCATTTAAATACAATATGAAATACATATTTAAAAAAATAAATAAGACATCATACAGGACAGGAGCCACTGAACTTGGAAAAGTATCATTGTCTTATCACGTGTATAGTTAGGTTTATAAATTGCATTGTTATGTAAAACTTTATTTTGCTTTATTATAAATATAAACTGATGATAAAATAAGTTCCCAATATAAAATAATAACTATGGATTTATCGAATGACCAATTAAAAAATTATCAATTGTTGAATATTTCAATTGACCTTTCATGAATGAAGTACATACGACGACATATCAAGCTATACATCAGTTTTAGCTGACCTCGCATTGTATATGCTTTTCGTACAATGGGAAGTCAGCTTATGCTTATACTGGAAATGTATAGCTTGATATGAAGCCGTGTCTATCTAAGTAAATAATAATAGAATTATACATCATTTCTGGAGCTTTAATGTGAAGTTGCTTACTTTTGTCATATTTTGTAAGTATTTGAACTTGCATGCAAAGATGATTTAACCGATTTCCTGTTTTTTTCAGTCGGTAATCTAAAGGAAAACAAAAAGATGAAAGGACTGGCAATGCAGGGAGGCTGTTACTGCAGG
This sequence comes from Hydraecia micacea, assembly GCA_914767645.1. Taxonomy (NCBI): domain Eukaryota; kingdom Metazoa; phylum Arthropoda; class Insecta; order Lepidoptera; family Noctuidae; genus Hydraecia; species Hydraecia micacea. The sequence continues at coordinate 10,366,837 of OU611778.1, forward strand.
CATGGTTTGTCTTTTACTGTTTTGTTTCAATGCTCTACCCTCGTATAGTAATTTTCCGTAGGTGAACACTTAGGTACTTAAATCATACGGTACAACGGGAAAGTTTCGGTTTGTGAAATATTAATTTCAAAACGTGAATATTCAATGAAGGCAGATAGGTCAAGTAAGCACGGACTTCTGTGTGTTATCCTACAGTGACAGTAATTATTATTTAAAGTTTATAATTAGGCATCAAGTGATGACATCAATGTTTGGAATTACGATAGCCTCTGTACAAGAGAAGACATTTTATCACTAAAGTTTAATTTAACAAACCGTTATTTTTTGTTCGGAAGCGGATAATCGAATTTGAGGTCAGACGGTAACTCTGTTTAACTGTGTCATTCTCTATCGCACGAGTTCCTTCACAATAAGAGCTAGTGCTATTTCTGTTATAAGAGCTGACTAACAATCACAATCTGAATCATTTTGAAGGATTTTGCTAATCCATTGCTTCATATGTTCGAAAAATTTGTCTGCTCAACATCGTAAATAACGCAACAAATGTTGTTGAACTGTCAAAATTAAAGCCATTCCTACTGGTAGTGTATTACGCTATTACACCGCAGCACCCTAATTGCGTAACACACTTTCAATCACAATCTAAATAATTTTGAAGGATAGGTAATCCATTGCTTCAAAGATTCGAATAATTTGTCTGCTTAGCAACGTAAATAAGGTAATTAATTTTGTTGAACTTCTACATGAAAGCCAATCTTACTGTTACGCAATTAGTGCAATTACCCCGCAGTACCCAAGTAGGGTATTCCCCAAGGATCGATCATTGACCTTACCTACTCTTAACCAGGGTAACGGACTGACACGTTTAGGTACGGTTTGTTCTCTTTGCTATCGATAAAACCCTAAGGCGCTTTGCAGATGGAGCAACTCGCTGTTTACATACATCTCGGGCTATTTGGTTGTAGCAACCGGCAACTTTTAAAGGAAAATTTCAAAAAGTTGATAGTTGCCTCAACTAAAGTTGTTCCATCTGCAAAGCGCCTAAGAAACTTATTCGGAACCTAGCACCAATATTGTTTTAAAACTGCAACGAAATAATTACATATTTAGGTACCTATGTAGGAAGGGGCGATCATGTGGAAAGGTGCCCTAAAGCGCAAGACAATGCTACCATTCAATGGCTCAATAAATCAATGGTACGCATTCTAACATAACCTTAATTTTCATATGACATCTCCTGTTTCTTTGGAATTGATGTTACCTACTGTTTAGATGTCTTGGGGCCCAGAGATGGCCACGTTAATCGCAGGTTCAGTGATGGAAGAAACTACCTCATCACACTAATAAATTTTATTTTAAGTATGAATCTTGTACTACTTCTTACCTACTTGAGCGGGTAGAGTCTTCATTGTAAAATGACGTGGGATGAGAAAAGATTTTCAGCACACTTGCTCGTAAACTGGCTTATTGCACCGATTTTAAGTTTAACAGTGCAGATAGGGATGTGACTGTAGAGTGTATATGTATAAAAAAATCGATTATTTCGATGAAATCGATAATTTTGTTGAGAAATATTATGTAATACAAACCTATTTTGTGGCCGGTAAGATCTATACCAGCGCAAGCGCAAGTATTTTATTATTTACTCAAATATGGAACCCTTCACTGTGCGTGGACTGACACTAACTTGGCCGGTTTGTTATTTCAGCGGTTTCGACTGTGCGTTTTCTGTCAGTGAATTTAAAATTTTATTAAGTAGAGTCTTCAAATTGGAGAGTCACCCGTAGCCAACAGGCTCAATCATCATCATCATCTATCAGCCTTCTGCCACCTTTGTTGGGGTCGGCTTCCAGTTTAACTGGATGCCGCTGGATACCAGTACCTACCTAGATATTTAGTGGTAACGGGCTCTAACATAGTTCAATCTATAACTACCAATACCTATACTACTGTTCTATGCTGGAATGAGGTCAGTTCTCCCGTCGACTCTGTTTTGACCGTTGTTTCCCGACCTTGATCTAAACGACCTTGTTCACGGATCGTCAACAAAATAAAATCAAACACGTGGACTTCTCGATTGAAAATTTGAACTTAATATTCTTAACTGGAGAGTTACCATTCCTCAGTAAGTCAGCAGATTGGCAAGGAAATGTTCAGAACTAATGTATGCGTCGCATTCATAGTAAGTAGTTTGGCTAATGAGTAGTACCGTGTTCCATGGAGCTTTTATTATAACTAGGTATCAAAGAAAACCAGAATTTCCTGCAAATCCACGCTCCGTAGATTTTCAAAGCTTTAAATAACTGTTGACAAGTTTTCCTAATTTTTCATAATTTGGCATTGAATTCCCCGACTCAAAAACATGTTATGAAATTATTGTTACATATGTTTTATTTTTTAAGCAAAAAATAATGACAGGAGACCATTTCAGCATCTTCAATGGCTAAGTGTATTATGTCTGAGACTAGGTACAACCTGCGTGTGTGTAATATCGATATGGTGGGCAATAACCAGCGGAGAAATTTCGTACCTACCTGCACACCCACAATGCTATCCATTTTGACAATTCAACAATATGCATTGCGCTATGTAAGCGCCGATCAGATGATTAAAAAAAAAGTTGTTATTACAGCTTCAAGGTCTTCAATGCGTGGGATAAGAACTCAAAGTAGCTAAGTACTTTGCTTTATTTGGCATAACATAAAGAAGTACACAGTTTGCCTACGATACATAAAGAGCTGAAAAACACTGAAATTATTTATAATTTCTACGTAAGATCCTGAGTGGGCCGATGAATGTGGAACGCCATGGTATCTACTTAGTACAAATGCACTATTATAGGCTTATGTAGTTATCGTCTTTTGACATTTAAAAAGAAAAGTATTTAGGTGTCTGAAGAGTTCTTATCTAGATTATTCAAAAGTTGAACAATAATACAACTCACAAGCATAACGCACATTGCGTTAGCAACAATAAAAAAAGTTAAACATTAACAGTAATTAGACTAATAATAATAGTATCACAGTGATAAATCTTTGCACAAACTTCGCCCATCCAATGCTTTAAATGTTCAAAAGTTTCAGGAGCTTGAACTTTCCTTAGCTTTTAGTCCGCCACATTTCACAATAATTCTGTCTACATCACTATAAAATTGCATTGGGAACAATATCAGGGTCTGCTTGTGGTGTAGACTTTGTTGAACGGTTTTTATGGTGGTAATATATTGAATTTGCACTTGGTTACAAACTTTAATTATTATATCGTTTTTCACTGCTTTTGCATTATTACTAATTATTTTATATATACGTTGTGTAGGAATCTTTGAATTGACCTAACGCGTTGATGTCTTTTTCGGCGGTCAAGATGGAGCCGATACGTAAATCGTAAGCATTATACCTGTTACTTATTTTCAGTTCTTACAGCTATTGTACTTACCGCTGAAGAAGGAGTAGGAGTCCATGACAAGACCAGAAGTGTGGCGGGCACGAGATGGAGCGCAATGAATCGCGCACGCGCCGGGCCCGACATGGCTGCGCCGCCACTACTGGATGCGCGCCCTCGCGGCCTGCCGGGGCCGCAGGCGCCGCGCCCGGCACCCGCGCCTCTGCGGGGCGGGGGTGATCAGACTGCTGCCCAAGCACTCCTCTATCCTTTAGTATCCCGGCACAAACGGCGCGCGCGCACGGGAATTAGGCGCAGCGCGCTCCGGGCTATGGCGGTGTCCGTGCTATGGTAAGTTTCAAATAACTAACAAATATTCTGAACTTTTTTTTTTCTTATTAATATACTGGAAGATAGATTTACTATCCTTAAAATAATTGCGTCGTAGGTATATCTGCAACATATATCTTTAATCAATTTTTTTTTAATGATCATAATTTTCTTGAACTTAATTTTATCTTACTAAATAGGTTGATAGCTGCGTTAGCACCGCTTCTAGGTGTGAAATCACAAGTAAGTATACACAATTTAATTTTTTTAATTGCCCGTTGTATTATGTATTAGTGAATTAATGTGTATAGAAAAACATGAGTGGAATTTGGGAATGTTGCGAGACGGTGAAGTAGCAAGGGCGCGCGGCGGCGGGCAGGTTGACCCGCCTGTCCGCTTCAACTCGTCCTTTTGCAATTTCTCCAAAATGCAGCTAATGCTATCGAACATTTGCGAAAACTAAAATTACTTTACAACAAAGGTGGATAATAGCACTTATTTAATTAATAAAATATAATGACATATTATTTTAATCTTGGTGACTGTTCGACTTCTTAGCATACGTTATTAACTTATTGCATAAATATTTATAACATAGTAAATGGAAGACCGACAAAGTTTATCATCGTTCGGATGCAGTGCGTCGGTGTTGCGCAAACCTACTATTTCCTACAGTTATATGACACACTTTGCTTTTGTCAAATGTAGAGCGTACCTAATCCAGAACTTAAATTAGTACTGTAGTTTTAGGAAGTTTTACTTTCCTCGAAAATATTGACCTAGTCAATACTCTAAATGTTATCGTCATTAAATCATTCCCGCACCGTAAAAAAGTTTATACGAGTAAAAATTTATTTTTAAAACGTTAACTATCCGACTTAAAATATAATCTATAAATCTTCTTCATCTCCTACATTATGAAAAGAAAAACAAATACACGCTTTGACTTGAGAACCTCCTGTTTTTTTTCGTCGGTTCTATAACGAAATACCTACCACTCACTTACTGAATGACTGACTGACTAATTACGAAATCTCAAGAACTATGAAACCTGCAAACTGTAAGTTCTTAATCCGGTGTAAGTGCTCGCTAGGAAAGGGAAAGGATTTTAGGAAATAACACCTCTGAGGGGGTCAAAGTTTGTACGGAAATCCGTAATTTTCAAAGTTAGAGTCATAAAATTAATTAATTTATTTCGCAATTCCGTTTATTAGGTAAGTATACGGAATTGCGGACACAATGACTGGTAAAAATTTAATAAATCTCATAAAAATGGTGTGTTCTTTATAAGAATACTTATTGCAAATAAGTAATTATTTTGCGTGGTCTAATTCTCATGATGCGACAAAATAACGTAAGTTTTAACTATAAACGGTCAAGCGTAAAATTATTCTCAGTGCATCGACTTATCGAATCACTAAGTACATATGTAGGTACTCATTGCTTAAGTTATGTTATAAAATAATTTAAATCATGTGTGTTAAATTTTAAGTTATCAAATTCAAATATACCTAGTCATTGATAATATGTATATAGGTAAGTAGGTAGATACATTATGAAGTTCATTCAATTTCTGATTATTTTTTTCATCGCACTATCTTTTTTTGCCAGAAACTGTTATCTCTCCAGTTGTCAAGTTACTGAATACGATTAAAAGTCCAAGTACCTATAGTTTTAAATAACAACTTTATAATTAAATAGTCAGGGAAATTACGTGTTAAGCAAATTGACACCAATTTGATATATCGTCAGGTACATTCATTCTCCGTGTAATTGCTATTTCATACAACTATCAAAGACTGACAGTTGTGATTTGAAAATTCGGGAAATTTAAGTTGGTAGGCAGTCAATTTGCGTAACAATAAGTTTCCTGACTTTACATACTAGTACATAATGTAGATAGGTACCTACTAGAAATATTTTAGAGACTTAACTTAAAACTATATCTTGCCTTATTCATCATAATCACATCTATTTCGCAATCGCAACAAATTACGCAAATAATTACCAATTTATGATCCCTTTGCGGTACGTGGCTATATAGTGACTAATAGCGTATTTTAAAGTTCTATCAACATACATTTTAACATTTTTAACCGACTTCAAAAAAACAGGAGGTCATCATTTGACTTAATATTTTTTTTTATATGTACAAACCCGTACGCAAAATACGCGCATTGACGTGGAGTTGCGGATACCAGCCCGTATTACCTATTACCTATATGTACAATAAACCGAGGGACAAAATATGCACGTAAGCGTGTGTGTTTCTAAAGGTGCATCCACACCGAAGTTACTTTTTGTGGAGCAACGTTTGCAAAGGTTATTACTTCCCAAAATTTGATCCTTATTAGCGACACTGTCGAATGGTGTAGTACACAGTGAGTTTTTTTTTTTCAAAATCAACGGGTTCGATTCCTGGCTACGAATACTGATTTTTCAAAAATCCAATGATGCAGCTTTATTTTTCATCAAAATCGAGTACGAGACTCCTTTGAGTACTTACTTTTCGCTATTCCTCATATTTCAAATTTGGCCATGCATCCACGCCCACTTGAAAATTTCACCCTGTACACAGTACCTGCCTACTAATTTTATTTATTATTACAGTAGTAAATGAAAAACAATGGGAAAAACTAAAATGTTGTGGTATACTATCAACATTTTAATGTTTTTCCATTTATGACAGTATGCCTACTTTAAAAATTATATAAAGTTTGACAGTTTTATATGAATGATTCCACTGTGGTGCAATCCATTGCATTGAATTCGTGAAAATATGTAGATACCTATCAACTTACTGCTGAAAAGCTGACACGACGATAGATAGTGTATCAGGTTTAGGCCAAAGTCCAAGATATGTAGGTATGTATATTTACAAAAACAAGTTGCATGGCAGTTGTGCTTTTAAAATGGTAAAACGGAAATTATTTGACTGGACCTTTTTTAATTAATTGGCGAAACTTCACAGAAATGTTGAATCAGTAGTAAAAATAATATAGATAAGTAAAACAAACAAGGTTCTGAGGAATATGCCTAAAGTTTGAAACTAAATGATTGATTGTTTTGTTTTAATTTGCATGGGTTCGATTCCCAGGTCGGGAATAGTGTTATAGGGTTTTTCCATTAGATATTCTCAGTAATACCTAGCACGTAGTCTGGATTTGTGCCTGGTTGGTGGCCATAGTGTCACCCCCTATTATAAGGGACTAAAACATAACTGGCGAAATGTGGGTATAGGTACTATCGTACACCTCTACATAACCTCTCGGAGAAAACAGGCGTTATGTTAAAAAATATTTATGCAGTGGTACACACGGCGACACGTCAAGCTATGGGTACATTTCCAGCTTGAGCTGACCTCGCATTGTGTAGGTTTTTCGTACAATCAGAAGTCAGTCATACACGAAATCAGGGGGTATTCATCATTACGAACAACTTTTACTATAGGACCAAACCTGAAATCGCGAAAAAAAATCAGCTGTTCCCTACATTTTACATAAGTCGTCAAAATGTATGGAACAGCAGATTTTTTTTTGCGATTTCACGTTTTGTTCTATAGTAAAAGTTGTTCATAATGATGAATACAATGACCCCTTCAGATAATTCGTGTATGAATAGATAGACCTTATATCTTACTGGTTATATATTTTGTGCAAAAAATACGGAACCGATTGCTGCCCAAACCTGAAACGTCAAGTCAAAAGACTAACGATTTTTCGTTTTTTCCAGACATCGTCTTAACTTAGTATTTTTCTCTATTCTCTATTGTTTCGGTTTCTTTACCTTAATTTACATAGATAATAGCGCTATTTAATACTATGCATGAATTAGAATTGAAGATTGATCTAACCTTTTTTGCTCTTTTGCAGCAGTATAATACAGGATACGATGAATGGAATAATGCTGTGGAATGGCCCACAGAAAATAGGCAACAAGAAAGTCCATACCCACCGCAACGTCCCACACACGGATTGTATAACCGGCAAGACATCCCGCCCCTTCCGCCACCAAACAGCAGAGGTCTCAACTTCGCCGTCTACGATCCTGTGACCAGGCAGCGGGTTGCACCTATTGACCGCAACTGTACGGCGCCCGGATGTTGTGTACCAAAATGCTTTGCGGAAAAAGGAAATAGGGTAAATGCCGATCATTAACACTTTATTTATAACTGTATAGAATACTTGAGACTTCTTCACTTATTTGCTCGAAAAAATATTTTTCCAGGGTTTCCCGGGCACATCTGGACCTCCAGGAAGTCCAGGTTTTCCTGGTCACGAAGGGCCTGAAGGCCCACAAGGTACGAAAGGACAAAAGGGACAGATGGGTAACCCGGGACCTCGAGGACCAAAAGGTGATAGAGGGAAACCCGGTGAACGAGGTTTTGTTGGAAGATATGGTCCAGCTGGTCCTCAAGGTGAGCCAGGTTTACCTGGTATTCCCGGCAGAGACGGTTGTAATGGAACAGACGTAAGTACTACTTCTTAAATTTCGGTAAAGTACATATAAAATAAAACTTAAACTTTTTTCGTTTTCGCCAGGGACAAATTTATTTACTTACTTAGTGCTTTTATTATTTTCATTCATACTAATCTGTTTACAGTTTCCACTGATGAAACTGTAAACAGTTTAGTAGTTACAGGTAAAGCTATATAATATGTATGTATTGCTAGAATATTGTACAAATTGATAACCTTACGCCACATATTTTAAAGGGTGAACCTGGATTGACTGGACCTCAAGGAACGCAGGGACCTCGCGGTTTTCCTGGTCCCAAAGGAGATAGAGGAGACAAAGGAGAGGCAGCTTACACAGGAAGAAATCAGAAAGGCCAAAAAGGTGAAACAGGTGAAGAAGGTTCAAGTACTCAAGGTCTTACTGGACCAAAAGGTATTCAAGGTCTACCAGGAAACAAAGGCAACACCGGACCTATGGTAAGCCCGCGTTTTAACACTCAAATAATCGTTCAAAAATACAAGAGGTAACAAATTATTTCGAAAGACATTTATTCTTATCAGACCGACCTATTAAGTAAGATATACCTACCTATTACATTATGACTACTTAGTCATAATGTAGTAGGTAGGTATATCTTACCAAGCCGTAGCAAGCTTATTCGTACCAAGTTAATATTTAAAGCAGAGAAATCAGATTCTTCCTGAAACATGTTTTCACATCATTTGAGATGTTGATTTTATAGAAAACTTTTTTGCAACATCTTTAAGTTTGAGTTAAAAACCTTATTGTTGTTTTCTGTAACTGTAACTTATTAACAAGCACGGCGTATTTTATATATACTACTCAAAACAAAATAAGGGCCACTTGTACATTTACATTTTAAACTAACTGAATGTTGACCTACGTTATGATAACTCATTTCTATGAGTTGTGTTATGATCTTAAGTGGTTGAGGAACGATAACAGTGAAGTATGGGCAATATTGTGGTCGAGGGTACGATTTGACTGATATTTTATCCCGCACCTTTTCAAGTGGGTAGTTTTGTTTAATTTTTGTGTTTTATTTCAATCAGTTTAACTTCAGTTCGCTGTGTGTTACGGTTGTTTTTTGAAGTTAAGCGTGCAAATCTATCGTTTGACTGTACAATGCCAAGAATTCGACACCATATGGACAACGCTACTGCTATTAGAGCCGTAGCAATGATTGAGGGTGGTCAATCGCAACGTTCCGTGTCTCTGCAGTTAGGATATTCACGAAGGGCTGTTCAAAACTTGTGGAACCGGTACCAGGAGACCGGTAGTGTGTCTCGGCGTCGTGGCTCGGGAAGAGTACGTGCTACTACTGCCAGCGAAGATCGGTACATTCGACTTTGTGCAAGACGTGAACGAACTGTTACAGCGCGCACTCTGCAAAATCGTTTACGCCGGACTACAGGTACAACTGTCAGTGACCAAACTATACGCAATCGCTTGCACGAAGACCTGCAACGTTCAAGAAGGCGAGTAATTCAAACTAAACTGAACGGGAGCCAGCGTGCAAACCGTTTAAGATTTGCGCGTCAATATCTTGAATGGGGGATGGAGGACTGGCGTAACGTGCTCTTCACGGATGAGTGCAAGGTGAAGTTTTCTAGTGACGATCGACGTGTCAGAGTGTGGAGAAGAAGCGGTGAACGATTTTCTGATCCTTGCATACACGAACGTGACAGATTTGGTGGTCCCAATGTCATGGTCTGGGGCGGAATCAGCTTACAAGGCAAAACTGGGCTTGTTTTTCTGAACGAGGGTACAGTAACAGCACAAAGTTACATCGAACATGTTGTCAGGCCCCATGTTATACCGTTTTCACAACGAGCAGACGACGGCTTCATCCTAATGCAGGATAATGCACGAGCACACACAGCCCGAGCGACCATGTCTGTCTTAGAGGAAGCCAATATTCAGGTTTTGCCATGGCCTGCCAACAGCCCCGACCTAAATCCGATCGAACACCTTTGGGACCAGCTGAAACGGCGAGTCAGAGCAGCTCAAGAGGATGTACACACGCAGCGCCAGTTGATTGACCTCCTGAAAAGGTGTTGGGAGGAGATTCCTGACGAGAACATCAGACACCTTATTGAGAGCATGCCTTCGAGGCTTCGAGAGTGTGTTTTAAAAAGGGGAGGACATACTCGTTACTAACCCCATAAAAAGCAACTGTACATTTTGTGATTTTGAGACTGAACTTTAACTTTAAAGTTTACGTTTAAATCCCCGTAAATATGGCGAAACCTAAAAATTATGATTATGTCGTTAATTTTTTATTTAATCTTATTAAAATTAATTTTATTTGATGAAAAAATAGTTGTTTGATTTAATTTAAACACCCCCAGCATCGTAAGCTTGACAAGAATTAAATTACGCAGAAAAATAGTGGTGGCCCTTATTTTGTTTTGAGTAGTATATATATGTATATATATACACACATCAAAAGTGTCTAGGGATCAACATATATTTTTGCAATAACTTTTCTCCTGATTGATATTAATTAAAATTTTCTTTAAGGATTCATCAAATAAAGTGTTTTCGTTTGTCACAGTAACGATAAACCAAGTCACCTTTGCATTAATAAAGAAATTTGCCATTTTCCTAATAAAGGGATTTTTGACATTTGAACCACTAACACAAAAGTTCGAAAAAAAGACTGAAATAACAGTTTTCTTTAAAATTTTATTGGGTAACTTAAACAATTAATAATCCGTGTTTCTACCGCGAACACTAACAACACAAGAACATCGGTTTGGCATACTCAAAATGAGTTCATCCAAATCACGCTGTGGAATGGCAGCCCATGTTTGTTGCAACAACAAAAAAAGGTCTTCTTGCGACTGGATACCCTCCATATTCGGCAGAGCTCTTCTCTGTAGCATATCCCATGCATGCTTAATCGGGTTCAAGTCTGGCGACTGAGCAGGCCAGGGCAGGACATTGATGTTAGCTGCGGCGAGAGTCTGTCTTACAACTCTTGCGGTGTGCGGTCGTGCATTATCATGCATTAACTGAAATAAGGGACCGATTTGCACTTGTAGAGGAACGATGACGTCTGATACAATCGTCTCAGCATAAATTTGAGCGTTGAGGTTGCCTCTGATCCAAATCAACTCAGTTCTTCCGCCGATCCAAATACCCGCCCATACCATGATGGTTCCACCACTATAAGGATGGACTTCCTGGCAGGATTTTAATCGCTGTTGGCGTCCAGGGGTTCTCCAGTGTCGTATACGTCTTGTATCCGGTCTCATACCAAAACGAGACTCATCAAAAAAGCACACGAAACGCCATTGTTCTTCTGCCCAATTTCTGTGTTCAAGAGCCCATTGATATCGAATCCTACGATTGTGCATTGCTATAGGTGGTACCCGTAGCGGTCTTCGGGAATGAAGGTTCACTTCATGGAAGCGGTTTCTGACTGTTTGGTCGCTAATTAAGTTCCCTGAAGAGTGATGAAGCCTCACGGCTAACATCATGGCGGTTATTGTGGGAGCTCTTCGAGTTAAGATTTGAATGTATCGGTCTTGTCTCCGTGTGGTGCAGCGATACCGTCCTCCATGGCGCTCAGCCACGGTACCAGTGCTTCGGTAACGTGTCCAAAGTCGACTGATAACACTCTGACTTGTATTCAGAGCTAAAGCCACAGTACGTTGCCGGGAACCAGCTTCTATCATTCCCACGGCTCTGAGCATTTCTTCCCTGCTTAAATGACGTCGCCGCTCCATAATAACGTTGGTTTTAATCAGTAGTAGGGAAACAGTAGCACTAATAATGTCTTCAATGCGTTGTATGTTTTTATAGGGAAAATATTGACAGCTGATTTTCATCTTTTACTCGAATTTGATTCACAGTTCCTGATTCAAATTATGAAATGCACCAAAAAGGATCCATATAAATTTATAAAATCATAAATTTATTACAAAGCCACATCTCAATCTCAAGAAATCCGCATAAAAATGCTTGATCCCTAGACACTTTTGATGTGTGTATATATAAACAATCTCCTCCCTCTCCTCCTTTCTTATTTTCCTTTATTTTCTTAAAGGGTCCACCTGGTCCAAAAGGCTACAAGGGTGACAAAGGTTCTAAAGGATCAGCAGTTCAAGGAGATAAAGGTGACCGAGGTGATCGTGGTGACAAAGGTCCGAGTGGTCCTCCTATTCCCTTCCCATTCAAAGGACCTAAGGGAGCTATAAAAGGAATACAAGGTGATATGGGTCATAAAGGTGATAAAGGAGAACCTGGACCAATGGGAGATAAAGGTGACACTGGACTAACAGGTGAAGCAGGACGTCCCGGACAAACGGGTACCAAGGGTGAAAAGGGAATAATAGGCAATCCTGGCGAAAGGGTACGTTAATTTTCTTAGCATCTTTTTTATTAGGCATCATTCTATACAAATACACCTTGCAAGTAAATATTTTATGGGAACCGTTCCCGTAAAATATTTGACATAATTTAATTTTGACGAGGTTAAGCTTACAAACTATTTATGACATACATGCTACAAAATCATAACATGGTATATTTTTAGGGACGTGACGGACCGTATGGTAATTCTGGACCACGGGGACAGAAAGGAGATAGAGGAAATGATGGATTACCTGGATTGAATGGAAGACCTGGAGTTAAAGGAGAACCCGGAAATGATGGACTACCGGGACCCAGAGGACTTAAGGGAATTCCTGGCCCAGCCGGTGGCCGCACTGGGTCACGTGGACCACCAGGACCACCAGGCCAAAGGGGTTATCAGGGTCGACCTGGACCTAAGGGAACCGACGGCATGCCAGGAGACAAGGGTGATATGGGACCAACGGGGCCTCCAGGGGGTCAAGGTGAACACGGTGCTCCTGGTATTGAAGGAATAGCCGGCCCTAAAGGCGAAAAGGGAGAATCAGGACGAGATGGAGCGCAAGGTGAACTTGGACCCCGCGGTTTTGATGGACCGCAAGGCCCAACAGGGATAAGAGGTCCTAAGGGTGAAGATGGTCTTTCAATACCTGTAAGTAATTTTATGTTTTTAGAAATTTGTAACAGAGGTTCAGAAACTTTCACTTTCGACATTAAAAAACTCATATATCAAGTATAAGTATGTTGTTATTAAATAATAAAATAGGTAGGTAGGTACTCATACATAGAAATAAATGTAAAAATCAGCTCTCGAAATTTCTGGCAGGAATGGACTATGAAAGCACGGAGAAGTTCCTTAACTCATGAACGCAACACATACATTCACCACACAAATACATAAAGGTTGATTTGGACCAAGCTAACTAAATTTTACTCTGTCCCCACTTTGTCGAATTCCTTAGTCAGTCTAAATGGAGTAATGAGTATTCTGTTGTGGTCCATCCATACCTACAGTTAGGTTAGGGATGGCGGGAGGGGAGTGCTCTTGCTCTTGCTCAGTCTTCGATTGGTCTAAACCCACCTTAACTCACTCATTCATCACACATCCACACCACATACGTACACAACACACTACACAAGTCTAAATTGAAATACACCTAAGTTAACTGCATATGTTTAATTAATTGATTGATTTATTTATTTGGAAGAACACTTGGTTATTGTCACCTCAGATATCTTACTGACTGATGCTATATATGTGTGAGCCTACCTACTATCTACCTAACAATCTTGTAAGACGAAGGAGACTAGTCTCCACGACACAGGGAATCCTAGTGTGGAGGCTAGTGCTATTCAAATATTGTAATGTGTTTTTTCTGAACAATAAAACTTTTATTATTATTTATTATTATCATAATTTTTATGACATTTTACACACACTCACAGGCAACAAAGGAATGACATAGATTAAAGATGCTTTTTTTTCTGTGGTATATCCCATAGAGTAAGTAATGTTCCTATATCCTTCTGGATACCCTCTGTCTGGGGAGAATGTTAGGTCGGACTCCTACCGACTAAAACCTCACGATTTTTCCACTACCTTGAGTCGGGGGCACAAGATATATTCGTACATTCGCCGCGCCCCAACTGGTAGCAGCCAGTCATGCCTAGCGGGACCCCCCACCAAGTGCGGCCGATCCCACGACCGTACGTCCTGTTATAAAGGCGCGCGCCAGTCAGGCCGCAATAGGAAGCGCGCAGTCTTCCGCGCACTGCCTATTGCGGCCTGACTGGTCCCTCCTTATGGAACTGGCTGCTCTTCTGGTGCGGGTGAAGTGAGAGGCATGCTCTCTCTCCCTTTCCGCCACCTCTTTTGCATGCATCGCCTCGTCGCAAAAAGAGGAGACAGCATCTCACTCGTTTCACTTTCGACCGTGGGATGCACCTACATCAGGCGGAAACGGGGGGCGCCGTTCTACCTCTCCAGTCATTCTTCCATTAACTGGACTAACCGCCACTATTGTAGCGTGCACCCACCTCAGATGTGTAATTGTATATGTACATTTTAACCCCCCCCCCCCAAGTCTTGGAAATTATTCCAGCTTCCCTTGTCCGCGGCTTCGCCCACGAAGAGGCCCGAAAACGAGACTGAGTCTGTTTCGCCATTTCTTCTCAGTGGTCGTCAAATAGGAAATGTCGACTCCATTTAAGTATTTTTTTAATTATGACGTGTACCCAAAAGTGATTCCGATATCTTATTTACTGAATTAACATTTTCTAATCATTTGATTTCATGACAAAAATTTTCGTTACCCCAGGATAAAAATTATCTTTTGTCCTAATCTAGGTCAACGGTCTTTATTGTACATAATAACATTCCATTGCTTTTCACATTTTTAGGGCCGGAAAGGTGATAGCGGACTTAATGGACTGCATGGTTCAAAAGGTCAAAAAGGTGAAAAGGGCTACCTTGGATTGCGAGGATTCCCTGGTAATTCCAGTTTAGGAACTATCGGTAGTCCAGGTGAGGTTGGACCGCCAGGAGAGAAAGGTGACAAAGGCAGCCCAGGTTATGATGGCGTACCAGGTAGTCCAGGTGCGAAAGGTGATATAGGTGGACGATGCAATGACTGTAGACCTGGAAGTGCGGGACCGAAAGGAGACCGCGGTGCAGACGGCTATCGTGGTCCTGTTGGAGAAAAAGGCCAACCTGGGTCTAAAGGTCAACAAGGCGAGACCGGAGCCGACGGCAAAGACGGACAACACGGTGACCGAGGAGTCACGGTGAGTACTTTTTTTAAATTATGATAATATTATGTTGCTTTAGCTTTCTATGAATACTACTATCATTAATTTCCTATTTTCATAAGGACAGTGTAATTTGACAACATTGTAAAATTATTTTTAAAAGAGTAACCGTGAGTTTCTGGCCGGCTCTTCTCCTTGGGAAATTACCAATTGGAATGCATCGTGCACCTAGCTTTTGACGTTTCATAAGTGTCTAAGTTCATGCGAAATAAAATATTTTGAATATATCTGTTTTATAAATAGGGTGAACGTGGTGATGATGGACCGATTGGACCACCTGGTGAAAGGGGAGAAAATGCAGTAGTAAACCCTGAGAACCTTAAAAAGGGCGAAGCCGGACCACGGGGTGATCGAGGGCCTCCAGGCCTTAATGGCCCGAAGGGTGAAAAGGGCAGCTTGGGATTAAAAGGAAACCAAGGACAAATTGGCATGCCTGGACAAAAAGGAGACCATGGTTTAACCGGCCCTCCTGGAAACGATGGTACTTCCGGTTCCGATGGAAATCCAGGTACTCGTGGTAAAGATGGACTCTCAATCAAAGGAGAAAAAGGTTCACCAGGAAGTTCAGGACTAAAAGGAGACAAGGGTTTCCCTGGTAGATTTGGTATAAAAGGTGAACCTGGCCAGTGCCCATCAAATCTGGCTGAACTAACCAGAGGAGACCGAGGAGCACCAGGATCACCCGGTCCTCAAGGAGCTCCAGGTATACTTTCATCATTATTATTTACTTTTTCATTCTTGCTTGTTTATTCCTTTTTAAAGTAGTTTTTGTATCTATTAACAATCCATACATATTAAGTCATTGCAATATTCCTTGGGTCTATTCTACGTATGATTGCAAGTTAGTTGTCCCGTAGGAGGAGTGGCGTCCCTTCTCTTACAGTGACCTTGTAAGTTCACAACGACGGAGTGTTATTTTACATTTATTGTTCGATGGAACTAACTAAACTAAGTAATTACTAAATTAAATAAGAAACGAAATAATTTAAAAGACTATTAAATTAAAATTGGTTATTAATGACGTTGGATTCTTATTTATGCGACGACATTTAGTAAAAACAATTTTTTTTTTACTCCTGTTTAAAATAAAAATGAGCTAATTTAGTTATTGCTCTTCCATAGTCCTCTAGTAGTAGGTAAAGAAAGGTTTAAACTATATTCTGTTCACTTTGTCACAGGCGAACGAGGGGAGAAAGGGGATAGAGGCTATTCAGGGCGTCCAGGAGCTAAGGGTGACATGGGTTTACCTGGAAAACAAGGGCCAGTCGGTCCTCGTGGTATCCCAGGAGAAAGAGGTGACACTGGTGAAATGGGTGCAATTGGGTTCCCAGGAACTCCTGGAGAAATGGGACGTAGGGGATATCCAGGCACACCTGGTACAAAAGGTGATAAAGGTGAACTTGGTCTATCCATGCCTGGCCCACCTGGTCCTCCTGGTTTTTCTGGAAGTAAGGGTGACAAAGGAAACAGAGGATCTCCTGGAACGCCAGGTCCTGACGGACTTTCTGGGGCTGTTGGATTACCTGGAGAAAAAGGTGATCAGGGCGTCTCAGGTCGACCAGGTTTCCCGGGTGCCCCAGGTCTAAAGGGTGAACCTGGCCCCATTGGACCACCTGGAGTTGCAGGACGACCGGGTGCACCCGGAAGAGATGGACCTAAAGGGCAACAGGGATATCCTGGGCCCGTTGGAAAGCAAGGAGTTATAGGGTTACCTGGAAGTAAAGGAGAACCAGGAATTCAAGGTATGCCTGGCCAGAAAGGATTCCCTGGCACTCGAGGACGCCCGGGTCGGAATGGCCCGCAGGGAATCGCAGGTGCACCGGGAGATAAAGGAGACAAAGGAGACCGGGGCTTCGCTGGACAACCGGGATCACCTGGTTTGGATGGTCTTCCTGGCTCTGCTGGTAGGGATGGCTTAAAAGGAGATCAAGGTTATCCCGGGCAGCCGGGAATACCTGGTAAAATGGGATTAACTGGTGAAAAGGGAGACAGAGGTTCTACTGGGTTAGTTGGACCTAAAGGTGAACCTGGTTCAGCATCAGATAAAGGTGACAAGGGCGACGCTGGTGTTCCAGGCCAACGAGGGTTAGATGGTATGCCGGGTTCACCAGGAGATAAAGGAGACAGAGGCTTATCTGGTAACCCTGGCTATGGAATTCCTGGAGTTCGAGGAGAAAAAGGTGATCTTGGTATGCCTGGATTAAATGGACTGCCGGGCCAAGACGGAGACAAAGGAGACCAAGGTTTCCGAGGAATGAAGGGAGAAAAAGGATTTATGGGTTTGTCAGGTGAACCCGGACAACCCGGGATGCCTGGACTGAACGGTCCCCCTGGTATGCCGGGAGATGTAGGTTTGCCCGGGCCAGAGGGTGTAAAAGGCGATAGAGGTGATATAGGTTTATCAGGAAGAGACGGATATGATGGAATGCCGGGTGCACGAGGTCTTACCGGTCCTGAGGGACCCCAAGGCATGCCAGGGTTCAGAGGTGACAAAGGAGATCGAGGTCTTCCTGGAGTATCAATTAATGAAAAAGGAGAAAAGGGAGAAATTGGTTTACCAGGTTTAGCTGGAGTGAAAGGAGTAAAAGGTGATAGAGGCCCCGAAGGATTACAAGGTCAACAAGGTCAAAAAGGAGATCGTGGTTTCATTGGCCTAAAGGGAGAAATGGGGCTGATTGGCCTTATTGGAGAAAAAGGTAATTATTTGTTTTTTATTTTTTCCTGACCTAACAGATTAAGATTCTATCTCTGGGATATGTGACACAACTAGATACGTACGATGCAGGTAGATGGATTGATGATGAAATCGACTATTAGATTATAAAAGCGCTACCCGTTGTCTTCAACTCGCAAAAAGTGTGTTGAAAATTCCTAATTGAAAACCCCAAAGACCACTTTTTTCGACCTGAGAATTGAACGCTGGAACTCATACTCGGCAGACGAAATAGAATAAAGAAAAACAAATATGTATTAAGGTTATAAATAATAATTGATAACTTTAAACCATGATTCTAGAATTAGATGTCTGTTATTAGACTGATGTTAGAACGCTTAGAATATTTAAATAAAATGTTGGTACTCCAACATTTTATTTAAATATTCTTTTATTGTGATTTTAGAATAAGATTAGATCTGCTATTCCTTATATTATGCACGTTTTTTTATTAAAACCTAAAAACATATTTTTTCTTGACAAACTGTCGAATCAAGGGAACTAGCAAACACTGGAAACTGACGAGTTGACGCAACTGTCTAATGCGCAAAACTATATCATCAAGTCATCACTGACTAATCATCGGAACTGGCGAATTAAGTAAACTGATGAGTGACCTTTTTTTGCAACATTATTAATTAGCGATTCTCCTTCACGTTTATTATGCGCACAGCAAAATTAGTATGGAACTCTCTGCCGGTGCAGACCAACTTAGCAAAAAAAAAAAACAAAATCGTGGATCTTTGACAGTCGTTACGGGTAGTCAGAAGCCCGAAAGTCTGACAACCAGTCTTACGAAGGGGTATCGTATTACACAGTAACTGGATTGTGGAGGTCAGATAGGCAGTCGCTCCATGTAAAATACTGGTATTCAGCTGCATCCGGTTAGACTGGAAGCCGACTCCAACATAGTTGGGAAAAGGCTAGGCAGATTATGATGATGAATTTATGATACAAACTAGCTGCGCCCCGCGGTTTCACCCGCGTAAATGTCGATCCCGTGGGAATATCGGGATAAAAAGTAGCCTATAGGTATGTTAATCCAGGGTGTCAGCTACCTCCATACAAAATTTTATCAAAGTTGGTCCAGCCGTTTGAGCGTGAAGAAGTAATAAACATATAAATACACACACACACACTCACAAACTTTCGCCTTTGTAATATTATTGTGATTGTTATAGGTGATCGTGGTCCTGCCGGGCCTACAGGAGCACCAGGACTAACAATGGTTGGCGAAAAGGGATTGCCGGGAATTCCTGGTAAACACGGCCGCCCAGGACCGCCTGGTTCAATAGGGGAAAAGGGAGAGCAAGGTCTTCCTGGGCTCCCTGGTCAGCTTGGACCAGCAGGAACACCAGGTACTGTGGGACCACAGGGAATAAAGGGTGATCAAGGCCGAGAAGGTGTAGCTGGTCCTCCAGGGTATGATGGAAGACCTGGTAGTCAAGGATCTCCAGGCCAGCCAGGAGAAAAGGGCGACAGGGGTGAGAAAGGTGCGACTGGAATCGGCTACGAAGGACCGAAGGGAGATCAAGGAGTTCCGGGGGTACCAGGTTTGGTTGGAGAAAAAGGTGACAAAGGAGATCGTGGATATGCTGGACTTAATGGACAACCTGGCCCTATGGGTCGAATTGGCGAAAAAGGTGAGCGGGGATTCCCTGGAAGAATTGGTCTAGCCGGAAATGAAGGTGCAAAGGGTGACAAGGGAGAAGCCGCTGAATTTATATTAGGACCAAAAGGAGCGCGTGGACCTCCTGGATTACCTGGAAATGATGGAATACCAGGAAGGGATGGGTTACCCTGTCCACCAGGAATAAACGGTGCGCCAGGAATGAAGGGCGATCGTGGTTATCCAGGTAGAGTAGGTCCACCAGGGCCAATTGGACCGCCAGGTCTGCAAGGACAAATAGGTGATCGGGGTGAGATCGGAATTACTGGACTAAGAGGACTAACCGGACCGCCTGGAGCTCCATGTGTCGAAACGGACTATTTAACAGGAATCCTCGTTGTGCGTCACAGTCAAGGCAGTTATGTACATGAATGTCCCGAAGGTTTAATAAAACTCTGGGACGGATATTCTTTACTGTATATAGACGGAAACGAAAAAGCACATAATCAAGACTTAGGGCATGCTGGCTCATGTGTAAGAAAATTCAGTACAATGCCGTTCCTTTTCTGTGACCTGAATGAAGTGTGCAATTATGCGAGTCGAAATGACCGAAGTTACTGGCTATCAACGAATGAAGAAACTCCCATGAATCCAGTACAAGGAAATGATATTATCAAGTATATCTCAAGGTGTGTCGTCTGCGAGGCACCAGCTAATGTCATAGCTGTTCACAGTCAATCGAACAGTGTACCGGAGTGTCCTGGAGGGTGGGCTGAACTTTGGATCGGATACAGTTTTGTTATGGTAAGTGTTTATTTAATAACGCTCATTGACCCATACTCACAGCTTCATCAGTCTCCTGACATAATCCCAATTTATTTAGGGTTAGCGCAGCATGCCTTCTTCTTCCAGTAGTCACCCACTTTCTAGCCATATAACTTTTCACACAATCCATCCAACGTTTGTTCGGTCTTTCCCTACTGTTTAGCCATCCACATTCATACCAAAACTGTCCTCACTATATTTTCTTCATTCCACCGTATCATTACATGCCCATACCTACCATGATAACTCGACCACAGACATAATCGCACAAAACCTTTTCGGAAGTCAAATGGCAAAAACAAAATTACGTCATGTCCGTCTGTCCGACTGTCAGTCTGTCCGTGCGTCGTTTTACTCGGAGACTATATATCTATGGAGACTATATATTAAAATTTAACATTTGCAATATGTAAGCATCCCGTAAAGCCTAGGCCTAGAAAATTCATGATATTCAAGAAAATCCTATTTTTATGTATTTTTTAAAATTTACCAAAATTCGTCACTAAATACTTATCACTTTTCTCTAAACTCTCAAATTGAATAGCCTTCGTTTTAATTCCATTGGGTACTTAATACTTTACCGAACCATTCATACATACATAATCAGCGTATAATGTTCCCACTGCTGGGACACAGGCCTCCTCTCGGTGAGAGGGAGTGGGCCGTTCGATGACGAACCGAACCATTCGATGTAACCAAATTTTCTAAAACATCATACAGTTAAAAGTTAAAGGAAGAATCATCGAAATGTAAAAAAAATATATACGCGTCGACTTGATAACCTCCTCCGTTTTTTCGTCGGTTAAAAAATAATTAGCGGAGATGAAATCTCATGTGTGTAGGTAACGAATATGTGTATAACTTTACCTACATAACTTGAGAATGACGGACCATGTAGGTACATAAAAGAGGGTGCTATAAAAAGCTGAAAATCAACATTGTATACTGCTGGGTCAAATTATATTATCTTGCGATCCTGCGCAGCCGTGATGGGCATCGATATCTATATAACAAAAAAATTATTCATTAGATTTTTTCTTTGTGGGGGGGTCATCAACCGCAGTTACTTGAAATAAAATATCAGTTTAAAAATTGTTTTTTTTTTTTGTATAAACCACAGATTCAGAAGTGATGGGTTTCGATATCTAAACACGATAAAACAAAAGAAAACAGATTTACTCAACTCAAACTTCAAATAACAAAACTAGCCACGGTCGTTGACCCTCCCAAAAAAAAAACATCAAATCATGATTTATTTTTATTTTATCGTGTTTCATTTAATTTGACCTTGATTAGTACACATGGTCTACTTAACTTATTACATACATACACAAACAACGTCACCTGCTACGATCCTTACACACTTCTTTTCCTCCTCCTGGACAGTCACACCCAGCACCTTATTTGACTGGCCAATTCTTCCTTTGCGGTGGTAGTGCTAACGTCCGCCTGGTTTGCGACTACCCTCCCACCGGAGTCCGGCGTTAAGCAGCCTGCTGTGTTTCGTCGATTCGTGGGAGTTCCAGTGCCTTAGGCATCTTCTGGGCACGCTCGTTCCATCATAGACCTCATCTATCGCTTTCCTTCAGGCGTGATCGAGGTCAAGAGCGGGTCCATTCAGCAATAAATAAATAAATAAATTTAATTTGATACATCTGGTCATATCACACGTCAGTTTTTTGAAACATCTAGTTACAGTCCATAAAGTACCTACCTACTAATAATGTTAATGATGTTACTTTATAGCATACGGGAGCCGGAGGCCAAGGTGGAGGACAAGCTTTGGAGAGTCCAGGATCGTGTTTGGAGAGCTTCCGCACTGTACCATTCATAGAATGTAACGGCGAGGGCGGTACATGCCACAAATTTGCCAATAAGCTCAGCTTTTGGCTAACAACCATCAGAGACGAGGAACAGTTTGCTATGCCAATCCGAGAAACATTGAAGTCAGGAAATCTACTGCAGCGAGTGGCTAGATGTGCAGTTTGCATGAAGAACACCAAATAGTGTAATGAAATTATTTTAAGCTGACACCCCTGATCTGGATTTGTTTAGTAATTATTAATAATTACCTAACTAATCAATATAATTCTAAATTATATTTTCTATTTGAAAATACATCTATTGGCAAGGTATGAAGAGGCTGAAGGGATTAGGACTTATTCGCCATTTTGTAAACGAAGGCACTTATTAATTGAGTTCCTGTTTATCAATAACACACCAAAGCAATTTAACGTAAGGTATTTTATTTAATTATTATAAAAATAACGTCTTACAAAGTATGTTATTGCATTGTTACTTAAATTCCTTAATTCTGTTATTTACCTGTCTACAAAAAATGCATTAAGTCATCAATACCTACCTACATTGGTATAGGTGTATCTGTCTGGGCTAACATTTACACATAATCAACTACTTATTTTAAACTAAGTAAGTACCTACTAATGTTAGTGCGAAAGTTTTCAAATCATGTTTGTTACTCGTTTGTAGTGCCGGCGCCGACGCTGTAGTGTATGATTTAGTTGAAACGTACTGAGGTAATGCTATCTGGGTAAAGCTAGGGTTTCCTAAGACAGCGGTGATCACCACATAACGTCCGCAATTTACCGTCGAATGACGTCACTGAAACGTTATTTATCGAAATAAGTTAAGTGTGTTTCCCAAGAGAGCTTTTTATGGCATCATAAAGTTAAACCCCGGTGCCATTATTTTCGTGACGGCCGTCACTGCGGCCGCTATGTGGCGGCTACCGCTATCGTAGGAATCCCAAGCTAGCACCGCGGGCACAGCTAGTAGTATACTATTTTATTATTATAATATCTATATATAACTATACTTACTTTCTTTTGTTGCTGAAAATTGTGTGTGTATAAGTATTTCAGTAGCCAAAGTGAACGATCCGACTTTGAAAGTTGAAACCCTCATGCACAGATACACTCGATTTGTGATAATTTAGTTTTGCCTAATTGTATATAATAATAAATAAAAATTAATTAGAAGTTATAGATTTACCGTTTACCTATTTAGCAACTGTAATTACTTACCTGCTTAGTTTCCTGTCTAGATTATTGAATTTATATTACCTACCTATTATTTAAACACTTAAATGATTTCAAATAATAGATACCACGTAAAAATATAAATGCAAGAAGATATTCAAAAATATTTCGTCTATTTTACGTATAATAAATTTAATACTAGGTAAATATAATTACTTATCTGCCAAAAAATAAGAGTACCTAGTAAAAATGTTTTTATACAACACTGCCATATTGTAGATAGATTAATGTTAATGAATTTAAGAATTCGTACACAATAAAAATAACTTAAAAAGTTGTTGGCATTTGTTTTTCATTTTAACCCAATACCTACCTCCCTACCATAAGAAAATACCTTATGGCTTAGGTATGTCCTATCTAAAGGCTTATTCAAACCTATGCGGTATTCGCTACCGTCTGCGGTAGAGAAAACTGACTGGGTATGCGGTAATACTGTTCACACTAAGGCTCAGCGCAGACAGAACGGAGCGCAGCGGAGAGGATTTTATTAACGCACTTGAACATAAACTTTAAAATTATTACAATAAAGTGCATAAATGCTTGAACCTGACAAAAAATGCTCGCGCGTCCTCGAAGACGCGTCCCAGCAAGCTCGAACATACGCGATCCATAAAAAAAATGCCCTAGACGGCGCGGGGATTATTCCTCTCTGTTTGAGCTGACCCTAAAGCGGATTTCGCTATCCTTGTGGGTAGAATACCGAGTTCGAGTTGAGCTCAGGACGGTAAAGAAGTTTTTGTTTGGTTATTGTTTCGCCCAACAAGCGAAACAAATACCTATGCGGTAGGTACTATGGCACCAACAGCTATTCCGCTCTAGCAGCGTAACAAGTATCAAGATACTAAATACCTGAGCGAAACCCGCGCGGTATGCACTTCTACCCACAGCGGCAGCGAATACCGCTCTGGTCGCTCTAGCCGCGGAACTTGATTCTAAATACTTGAGCGAAACCCGCAAGAAATGTACCTCTACCCACAGCGGCAGCGAATACCGCTTAGGTTTGAATAGGCCTTAAAATCGGTGGATAAGGACAGCCATAGGCATCGGTTAGGTATAGTACTAACATCATTTTGGTTCTACACTGGGCCGCAAAAAAATAAGCGGGTCGGTAACAGAAACCTCAATAACTTCCAAAATATTGGAGCTAGCTTTATGAAATGAAGACTGATGTATTATAGTGCCTAAATCAATGTCTTAAAATTTCAAGACTATGAAGTTCATTTTGAATGAAAGTAAGTTAAGAAAATATGACCACTTTCACTAGATTTCGATAAATGTGCTACGGTATCAAATATATCTAAAATTTTTACACATTTTAGTGTTTTGTATTGCCACCACGAGCTGTTATACAACTGTAATACGGTTTGGCATGCTTTCCACCAGATTTCTGAGCCGATGCTGAGAATATTCTTCCATTCCTCTATCAAAGCTTCTTTCAGTTCACGAAGAGTGATTGGAGGGGAATTTCGCTGGCGTAGGTACACGTCGTCCCAGGCAAGCTCGATAGGGTTCTAGTCTGGGCTGCTTGCTGGCCACTCACACAGCGAAATCTTCAAGGTTGAAAAAAAAAATATCCAAGCTGTATGGGGACGAGCGTTATCTTGCATAAAGTTCGTTCGGCGTTCTCGCCCATGTTTACTAAAAATAGGCCAACATACTCATTTAAGATTTCATTCAAGTATCTTTCAGCAGTTAAACTGCCATATTCTATTACCACTAGCACGTATGAAATTCCAGCCCACACGTGTATGGAGCCTCCGCCGAATGGCACTTTCTCTCTTGACCCAATTCATGTGTTCTCTAGCGTAACTCAGTCTTGAATTTAAATGCTGCCTTTCGAGTTTTAGACCATTTGTAGGACAAAATGCCTTCAAATTTGTGAAGCAAGACGCCGCCTCACTTTGCGCGTGCTCGGATTGCTCCAGAGGGAGCTTCACCTTTTGTGTGCTAGAGAGCACACAAAAGGTGAAGTTTGGCTTCCCGGCCTTCATTTCTAATCATAATAGTATAATTGATTATGGTATGTTGGAAGCATTAGGCATCAATACTGCCGACATGAAACAATCGTTGAGGGCGCGAAGTGTTTTAAATAGTCTTTTATCAGGCGGAAACAAGGTGCGTGCCTTCAACGGTTGGGTCATGCCGGTTTTGATATATTCTTTTGGTATACTCAAATGAAGCCACTAAGCCAGATCCAGATCATTATGTCATGTATGTATAAAATAAATAATATTGGGCCTAGTCGCTTCCTTGTGGAACGCCAAATTTATAATGTTTCTATTCCGATGAGTTAGGTGTCATATCTCTATTTTTGTTAATTTTATTAATAATCATAATCACACATTGCTGTCTATTACTTAAATAGGATGATACCCACTGAAGTGCAGGTCCCAAAGAGTATAATAACTAAGTATAGTATAAAGGAAGCAGGTGCCCTAATCCCGACAGCCTCTAACTTAGGGGCAGTCCATTAATCACGTGATGTTTTTTTGGCATTTTTAACCCCCCTCCCCTCCCCCAGGTTTCAGACTACCCCCCCCCCCCCCCTCCCAATACACGTGTATTTTTTAGTACCTACAAAGAATCTTAATTTTTTTCTTAAATATTTATAAAATACAGGTATAAGCATCTTCTAATTTTATTACTTATAGAAAATTAAAGACTATAATAATAACATTTAGAGGTAGACAGAAAGGTTGCAGGTTGTTTTTGACTGACATAAAAATAATGAAAGAAATGCGAAAAACTACACTACAAGCCGCTTTCAATTATGTACGCGTTTGACGAAAAAATAAATACACGTAACACCGCTTTTCGGTTGAGTATCGCGCGTTTGCCGAAAAAATAAATACACGTAACACCGCTTTTCGGTTGAGTATCGCGCGTTTGCCGAAAAAATAAATACACGTGATACATTACTACACCTCCACTCCCCCCTTTCGAGCCCCGTGTGGTTAATGGACAGCCCCTTATTTAGCAATATCGTGAGATATGTATATTGCTAGCTAGATACCTCCGATCTTCTTTCTTGCCAAAATATTAACTGTAAAGTACGTACCTACTTCGGTATGCTAACTATATTATAGCATTACGTACTCGTATAACATGATTGGTGTGTGACATGGCAGTTCCATCGAAGATGCCGCTCACTCCAATAATATATCTTTGTCTCTAAGATCACTGGTTATCTTTAAGTGCTCCAAAAAGTACCGCAATTACTCGTAGACACCTTATCTCCCAAGTTAACATTAATATTGACGGTCAAGCTGTCCCAATTAAAGAAAAGGCCTGGGGGTTACCCTGAATTACAAATTGTCGGGAGTGGATCACATTGAAAATACAGTGTTAAAATCAAGACCTCAGGGCTTTGGCTGGCGTCTGGTGGGAAGCTCAACCATACACCTTAAAGCTAGTATACAATGCGCTGGTCGCATGTTGAGTTATTGTAGCTACCTAATTGAACCATGAAACAAGGAAGTTCTGCATAAACTAGATTCTGTCCAGGCCCGTAATTAGTGCATGAAGTCCTCCCCCATAAATGTTCTTCAGGTTTAATGTGCAGAACCTCCTCTTAACCTTCGAAGACAATACTTAGCACTTCGTTTCTTGTCAAAAGTTTTCTCTCTTTCGTTTCGTCCCATCCTTTACTCCCCATTTTGGAACAAATTAATATACAATATTAATTTGTTAATAAATATACTTATATGTATACAGGCTGTGGCGTAAATAGTGGTCTACCGTTAAGGATTCGACAATACCAAATAATTTACTATAACATATTACAATTTTAACCGACTTCAAAAAAGGAGGTTCTGTATTCGACCCGTATGTATGTACCTATGTAGATATTATGTATGTTTGTATGTCCGCGATTTTCTCAAAAACTAATAAACCAATTTTGATAATTCTTTCGTTAATGTGATCTACATACTTTCAAGAAGGTTTTAGTATATAGTTAAACATTAGGTAATTATTCTTATGTACGAAGTTACATGCATAAATGTACTGCATCTCCGGCATTTCTATGCGAATTTTGATGATTCTTTTAGTCGGTTTCTTCAATTCTTCAATGCACGCAATTTAAGCATACTCTCAGACAGCATGGCTGTTCTGCAAGCGCTGAACAGTTATACAGCTGACTCTGGGTTAATATACGAGTGTCACCAGCGCCTCAACCAGGTGGGTAAACTCAATAAAATAACCATTCAATGGATCAAAGGACACAGCGGTTCGCTGGGCAACGATGCAGCCGACGAGCTTGCCAGAAGGGGGTCGAGCATGGCACCAGTGGGACCTGAGCCCATCGCGCCACTCCCCTTCGGGTATATACGTACTCTGGTAAGGAAACGTACCAGAGAACAACATGAAAAACTTTGGACGGACCTATGTGAATGCAGGCAAGCTAGGGAAGCACTTCCCACATTGGATGGCCGCCTCACGAAACAGGTTCTCCGTTTAACCAAACAAAAGCTGCGCATAGTTACTACAGCTTTAACTGGCCACGGGTCATTTAATAAACACCTCTTTGTCGTAGGAGTAACAGACAGTCCGCTGTGCAGGGCCTGCATGGAGGACGACGAGACAGCGGCACATGTGCTTCTAAACTGCCCAGTGGTCGCCACGTACAGGACAAAGTACTTCGGTAACCCAGGTACCCTACGTGAGACGGTCAGTAACATCAAGGCGTTGCTGGCCTTCCTTGAGGAGCTGGGGTGGATCGAATAATCGATTTTCCCACCCGTACGCAAAATACGCGCATTGACGTGGAGTTGCGGACACCAGCCCGTATTAAGTACCTATTACCTACAAAAAAACAACTGACTTAAAAAAAACACTACAAAGTGATAAATAACTTTAATTTCGGAAGTCGGTGTCAAAAAACGAAAATGCGGAACCAACGACACCGACTTCCGAAATTAAAGTTATTTATCACTTTGTAGTGTTTTCTTTTTTAAGTCGATTGTTTTTTTTTTGTAAAAAAGTTTTTACCCAAGGGTTCCGAAAATATTTTTTTACCATTGCCACTCGAAAAAGGGCATTTTATTCATCGATAACAGTGAATAAAACTCTATTTTAGTCACTGAGTGAATAAAAACATTTTGAATTTGGAACAAGCACAAATATACGAATTATGTACAAAAATAAATAAAACGTGCTGAAAGTACGTACTGGCTGGTATATGGAGCTATTCCATAGAGCTATAAAATTAAATTAAAAATAAAATATCCCGCCAATTTAGGTTCTTTTCTATCTGTTATCGTGGTTGTTTTAAGTCATTGGAAAATCTAATAATATATAAATTATAAATGAGTTCTTCCAGTGACGAAAATGAGACACTGACTCCGGAATCATTTCGAAATAAAGCAGCAATTATAGTAGATAATTTGTTGCCGCCAAAATCTCGGGAGTTGTACCTGAAAACATACAATTTGTTCTGCGACTGGAAAACCACGAATGGCGCCAATTCCTTGTCAGAGTCCATATTTCTTAACTATTTCAACGAATTAACCAAGACTAAGATGCCGTCGACACTTTGGAGCATAATAATATATTCTATGCTAAAAGCCACAATGAGAATCAAACACAACATTGATATTTCAAACTACTCAAAGTTAGTGACATACTTAAAGCGACTATTCGAGGGTAATAAGCCAAAGAAATCTAGGGTGCTAACCTCCCAAAACATTGAGCGTTTTCTAAATGATGCGCCTGACCACATTTTTCTGGCCTATTTATCTAAAATCCTACTATACTTTAAAAGTTTTATTTTAAATACATATTTTAAATAATACATATTTTATAAATACTTACATTTTTTTTAAATTATTGTTCATAGGATATGCTGATTATAAAATAAAATGTGATAAATACTATACTACTATTTCTTTTCTCGCAGTCAATGGTAAAAAGTAGAGTACACAACTCGTGAAAAAAATAATTCATCTCGGTCCTTGTATTCCTCGCTCCGCTCAGGATTCTAATTTAGAATACCTCGCTACGCTCGGGATTCTATTCTAGAATCCTTCGCTTCTCTCGGGATCCAACTTAGTCCCTCGAATTAAATTCCCTTTTTTTTCACTTGTTGTATAATCTACTATTTTTTTATTTGCGTACAGATTTTAATAGGTGTAAAAACATTGTAAGTCACGAGTCAACTGCAGTTCATAAAATGGTATATTATAGTGACACACCATCATCATCAATTTTTATGCGCGCCATTATAAATGACATTATAATTGAACATACTTACAATTTTGTTTTCGGGAATAATTATTTCTTATTAATTACGCTTTCATCGTAGCCTTCTTTCATATATCTATGATCGTAGCCTTATGTAAGTACAATTATTTCATTCTTGCATAGTAAATCAAAATTCAGGCCAAAGATTGTAACATAAGTTTATTAAAATTAGCAAAAAAGAAAATATTTGTTTTTGTTAATAGTAGGTACCTAACATAAGTAAGTCTTTTAACAAATCGGCTAAAACTCCATTTCAGTTTTCTTGTGAAAATATAAAAACTAAATGATTTGTGAAGAAAACATTGTTATTGATGTGAAAACTTCTTTAACTTCTTTAGGTGCGTTGGGCATTTTTTGAGATGGGAAAAAACCATTGAATTTGCGCAACTTTTACCGTGACCGACACCGCTTCGGATGTGTTCGGCTGTCCTCGGGATGTACTCGGTTTTAATGTTTATCCGATATGTCAGTGACTCAGTGAGTGGTGATGTTTGAGAGTAGTGGTGATGAAATAATTTACACTGTCTGGATTCGAACCTACGACCTACAACTCGTAAGTCGTGTCAGTTACCCAGGGGGGGCACACTTAGCACTGTCATCAATTTCCATAGATGACAGCGACATCTGCAGTTTGGTGGGTTAAATAAACTTGGCAGCCATTTTCTTGTTTGTCAAATTGTCAAACAGTCAAACAAATGTCATTGTCGCCGCCGGCCATCCGGCATTACCATTGTCAACTCCGCAACTCCGGCTTTCCCGACGTTGATGCGCTTCCCGAAATCCCGAGTTTATCTCAGCTAATTATGTTAAAATTGTTACTTGTTACTGTTATTTGTTAAACCCTGATTGTGACCCTAAACATTATAATAATGATTTGCTACTTATAGTAAGTATGCTTAACTATAGGTATGTGTATATTTATTAGAGCCTTAGGTCACCCACCAAACTCAAGGTGGCAGCACTTTCCATACATGCAAATTTTACCACAGAGTTGTCACTCTTTCCCTCTATAGTTACTTTACTCTTTGCAGTTACCACTGAGCTGCTCTCCACGATCCGATTAATAGTTGCGGAGAAATGCGTGCACAAACATACATACATATATCTATAAAAAAAATATATATTTGTTTGGAAGCCCTAATAGATTGTTATATTATTATGTGAATTTAATGCAGTTCCAATAATATTACATACGTGTCGATTCGATACCCTAATTTTTTTTGAAATCGGTAATTAAGTACGTAAAACAAAAATAAAGACAAATATTTTGTGCTTATATTTTTTATTTTATCTATTTATTGATATGCTATTGCCATCTAGTCTAGACATTTAACAACAATATTCGTGAATCGGGGCATCGACCACGCGGTAGCGCTAGTTTCGATACAAATAAATATTTAGACATTTACTACTAGAGTGACAATAGTGACGTGTACACCCCTGATATCCCTGCTAGGTATTTACATTTTGGTATGAAATGTATTATCTACAAAAAGCACTTTTCCATGGATATGTTGCACTTGCACCACACTAATAATTATTTTAGTCGTAAGTACAGACGCCAGCACATCAACCTACTACAATCTGTCAGATTTCTGTAATAGATTTTCAACTTTATCGCTAAAGCATAAGGTTCAATGTTGATTGTGAAAATTTGACAGTTAGGGGTAGGTTGATGTGCTGGCGTCTGTACAATTGGTACATGGTCATAGAAGTGTACGTTTATGCTATATAGTACATGGTGTAGAAATGTTAGCAGTGTGACTAACAGGAAAAAAATCCTCTTAGTCACACTGGTGTGACTACGAGTCCGCACCTGGCTAAAAGTGCTAAAACCCACGCTATGCCGATGCCGTGATCTTGATCCAGATTAACCATGTATGTAACGATAATGGTATCTAATTAATGCAAAATCTCAATATTTGACAGCAGTATAGCTATTCACAACCATCCGACAGGCTATCGTATCCAAAATTACATATTTCGATAACCTGATTTACCTTGCCACCGACAGCAAACAGAAGATTTAAACTGACAAAATTATCGAGTTTTGGACTTGTGAACAGCGTTTAGAGGACTCCTAGGATAACATTGATAGATGTTTAATATGGCACGGAAGCGTATCGAGTGGTTGTGAATAGCTATGCTAATAGACTGATTGAAGATTGATCGTCAAAGGTACCACAGACGCCAGCACATCAACCTACTACAATCTGTCAGATTTCTGTAATAGATTTTCAACTTTATCGCTAATAAGGTTCAATGTTGATTGGGAAAATTTGACAGTTAGGTGTAGGTTGATGTGCTGGCGTCTGTACCTTTAGAGATTGTATCGTCCAACTCCAAAGCATAGGCTACTGAAAAGACTGGGTTTTAGGTTCGCCTTTGTGTAAAAAACACAAGTACATTCTCGATCGCGCAGTAGCTAAGCTAGCTGTCAACGTAGCGGGAATTGAAACATTGAACAATTTGAAAAGGCATTTCCAAAAATAATAAATTAATCGATGAAAAATTAATTACAGTAAAATCAATTTACGCGACATAAAATGTTTGAGTGGGCTTATAGTGGTGCCAATAAAGCTGTTCCCAGAAATGTGGGCCCAGAATGTGCATACTTTTTGTCGACTAAAAGGCAAATAATAGAAACCATAATCGTGGTTACGATTTGTGTATATATTTCAGTAAGTATGCAGTCTTTAAATATTGGAGTTAAATTAGGTCTAATTTATTGCAAGATATTAAATAAATGACATATTAATCTTGTTGCAATAAGCTATATCCGTATCGTAACTAGCGTAATTAAATTAGTACACGGCCTTATTTCTCTCAATCAATATTTACCTAATGTGTTGATTTTAGTTGAAACAATGTCATTGAAAATTGTTACAGATTAAGACATTTCCAAGATTAAGTATACCTCAAGACATAAATTATGTGAAAAGTGATAGAGGGGGTAAAAGATTATTAGTAATACTTTTGGCTCTGCTATGGGGCATGGAAATTGGTTTTAAATTTGCTTCACGCACCGTCATATATTTGTTGAATCCTTGCCATGTGACAACTTTGATACAAGTAAGTATCTCTAAACAGTTACTTCCTGAGCCAAATGACTTCTACATTATATGTTAGAGAACTCATTAGGTAATTGAAATATCTTCCTATAAATCAAAGTATAAAATATTCCTAATGTTTTAAACTGTAAAAAACAATTTTTACTGTATTAATATTTTGTGCAGTATTGTAAATATTTCAAGTACATTTTCACTCTCCACAGTTGAAATTTAATTATTAATTTGATTTATTTCAAACACCTTTGATAATACTTTCTATTGAAGATAGTTTTGCTTTTTCTACAATCAAATGTATTACTGTTTTAGATCTATCTCCTGGCAGCTCCACCCAGCAAAACCGTTACAGTGTTATTTCGTATTCATTTGAACTTACTAAACGGGCCTTTGTTAGCATTTCTGTTTCCTGAAACCGCTTCAAGGAAGGTAAATACCTTTCTATTTTAGTGTTGAGTGGGGAACATGCAGGCAGCCCACATGGGCAATACCAGGAGTACCCTAGAGATAAAATTGTAATGTCCTATTTGCCTGTAATAACACTAGCACCCATACCCTTTAAACCCGGACACAGCATCTCCTACACACACAATTTCTCATTTTATTTTTTGTTTTGTTGTCATTTATACTTAATTTTGTATTTAGATATTTGCTGAGGCTGCACTTTACTGGATTCAACATGGAATGATGTTTGTCATACCATATTATCTACTGAGGATTGGTGGTGGGTTGAATTTTATTAATATTTTACATTGTCTATTTCATAATAATTTATCAACTTCTTCTTCTAGGTGCCTACAACGTAGAACCTTTTTGGGATTTGAATTGGGCAATATTCAGCTATTGTCTAAACTTGATATATCACTTTATTGTATTACAACTTATTGCAATCGTAAGTAAACCTATTAAATTTATTTTTTAATATGCAAGTTAATATATATATAACAATATAGATCCAAATTTGTATGCTTTGACTCAACCATATCCTGTAGCTCTTTAGAAGGAAAAACTACAGCCATTGCTTTATTTGAAAAGCCCTTATACCTTACCTTAGAAGGTTAGGTTGGTAACAGGATACCAGGCACAATTAGGATAAAAGTATAATGCTTCCTGCTGCTGTAACAAATTAAGACTAGTTACACAACTACTTTGGAATGCACTCATAATTTTCAACATAAAATCATAATTTCGTCATTAATTTATTTTATAAGGTGAGTTTACGAAATGAATTCACATGAGTACAGACATACTTACTTAAAAATCAGTGATAACGTAGGTCCCTACATACCACTAAATTTGGAGCGTGGTAGTGCCTTGTATGTTCTGTATGGACTTTACACGGCTCGATAATAATATGTTTAGCTGCCCAATAAAAATCTACCGAAAGTAGAAAATCGCCTGTCCTAAAGGAGTTCAAGAGTAGTTTTTGCAGTGCAGGAGCAAGCTGCATGCGACCTGCAGTTACAACCGACCGCATGAAAGAGTTAGAACTTGAGATTCTGTAACTACCTGGACGTCGATTCCCGAAACCATACGAATCTGCCCGATTGTTCATACCTCATTTCCACGGGTTCACTCTAATCAGGCTATGGCCAGCAATCGGATATCAGAGGGGCAATTCTCGTAATATAATTGTAAGAACGTTCACAGTGATCTCGGTCTCAATCTGTCAAAAATACCTCTAAAATCCCTAAATTTTTTACATTGATTGTCGCTGAGATGAGATTGCGACTAGATTTTGAACGTTTTTAATTACGGGAATTGGCCTTCTGGTATCCGGCCAAAAGACTATCCGTTTCATCACTAAGTTTAAACCTCCGGAGTCCTTTTTCGAGCTGGTCTGACAGTAAAAGACGTCAAAGAGTTGGTCTTTTAAAAAAACCAAACATTTTTTTAGCCTATATTGTGCCCCACTGCTTGGCAAAGGCCTCCTCTTTTTCCTTCCAAATCTCTCTGTCTTGTGCGATCTCTGGCCATGTTGGCCCTGCAAACGTTATCAGATCGTCACACCACCTTCGCCGTTGTCTACCTCGACGACGATGTCCTCCCTCAAGCGTCCAGTGAGTGACGATCTTTGCCCATCTCTCCGGGTGCATTCGTGAGACGTGTCCGGCCCACTCCCACTTCAGCCCGGCTGTTTTTTCTCCAATATCCGCTACTTGAGATATGGAGCGCAGGGTGGTGTTTCTAACTCGATCTATAAGCTTGAAACTATTATGCTGCGCTTCATTGGCCGTTGGAAAATCTTAAGTTTGGACTTAAATTTTTCAGTAAGTGACCAACTTTGTGCACCATATGTTAAGACGGGCAGTATTCACAAGTCGTTGAGTTTGCTTTTTATTGATATAGAAAGACAATATTTAATTGCTCAAATATATTTTTTTTGTCCATAATGCCTACAACATACACTACACAAACAAGGGCGTTAAGTTATTTGTATCGTTATTTAGAACTCTGTTTCTTGTAAGACTTGCAGGTTTTTAGCCAAATTCTAAATTATTTAAGGTAAGGCTCTGATATACTTAATTGATGTAAGGTTACAGATTCCAACTTCCGAGGGCCTAGACCCTAGAACAAAATAGCTCTTTATTATGAGCTATAAGTACCAATAGCCTCTGAACCTAGGCGCCTAAAAACCAGTCGAGCCTTAAAAAAAAACAGTCAGTCTGTCAGAGACTCAGTCAGTTAGTCTTTTGCATCATTAGCCGTGTGGCAAAAATCGAGCCGTAGATGACCCGTAGCGTACGGAACTACGGATGGCGGGAATGGCAGTCGCCAGCGGTGGAAGTGATAATCAAGGTCGCGGTGTCGTTGCCCGGGGTCCTGACTTGTGGCCAGAAGGGAGATTAAATCGAATCATCGGCCAATAGATCTATTAGGGAAAATTGGATCAAATAAACGTTAAACAGAACACTTTTAGCGTAACTTACTAGATTTCTGAAAGAAATCTAACCATCAATAACTTAAAACCCGAATACCAGGGACTCTTTTTCACTCTCTCACGATTTTGAGATCTTGCCAATTTTAATGAGAGAGCAATCTCTCTCTCTCTAAAAATTGTATATCAGGTATAATTTGATTACCTAATTGATGGGCGCTTTAAAACACGGGGTGTTTTCATCGTTTTCTTTCAAAAACCTTAAATAGCATCAAATTAACCTACTCTCTAGTTATTTAGCTCTCAGCGATTAACTAAAGATAGATTAGGCAATGTCCGCAATATACAGTGAGATTTTCTGTCGTAATTAATATCTTTTTGTTTGCCTTTCAGCCAGCCCAAGTAAACTTGAATCACATGCTCTGCCCGGCTATATTGGATCCATTTGATGGGCCCTGGTTCAGAGTAGCAGCAGTTGTTCACCAAGCACTGCTGTGTCCGTTGCTATGCAAAACTTTCTGTCTGATCGCTGACTTCTGCCTTACCAAATTTCCGCCTACTAAAGTAAAGCCACATATGAAGGATTCTCTTATGGACTGCCTTACTGTTAACAAACAAATTGACTCCCACCATGAGGACTAGTAGCTGTTGCAGCTGAAACAATTTATGGCTGTAATCCCTCTCAGGGTAGGTAAAACTATAATACAAATTGCCTTTTGAGTTGGAGAACAATATTTCATCGCGTCCATTTGGTTTTGGTGGTTAATATATTTATATTAATAAGGTAAGAATTATAAAAGATTATTAATGAACTTTTGCAAAGATTTTTGTGATGATATTTGTTGATATTAGGTCTATTCTAATTACTGTAATGATTGGTACCAATAATATCAACTTAACATGTAAACACACACGCCTTCGTTACCTTTAAGCATTGTATCGTGGTATATTATAATAACTAAAACGGCAAAACTGTTCTAAGACATGTGGGTCAATTCGCGATACAGCTACGTCGGTAGGTAATTTAAATGGCTATTGTTATTGTTACACTTAACTGCTTGCAACTAAATATAGTGTATTTGTGTGAGCAAGACACACGGAACGAAAACTATCATTGTGTAAAAAAAAACGTCCACAACGCGTTGTGGAAATCATCAGAACCATCCACAGCAGATAATTCGTGTTGTGGAATGTAAATTTTGACTAATACAATTCATAAATGCCACTAAGTTGGGTAGTACTTACCATTCCTGTCAAAAAATTGTACATACACACAAGTCTGTCAAAGTCAATTTAGATTTTAATTTGTATTCAACTCAAGATTCTCTGTATGTTAAAAGTCCGGACGGGAGACCCGGGACGGGAAAGCCGGATATTTCCGGTTAATTCCAGACGATTGGTACCTATTGGAAAACCACTACTGCCAAGGAAAATGTTCACATCGTAGCTAAATTACTGTTGCGAATTTGGGACAAACATGCGGTATGACTGCCCGCCGTTGGCTGTTTCATACCGACATTATGAAATATACGACACACGATTTAATGCTCTATTTTGAATGACAAGTTAATTACTGGGTTGGAGCGGTGCCGTTGCAGTGCCGGTATAGTGTGCCATGACCTTAAGTAGAGCAGTGGTGGGCTGGAGGCCCGATGGTAACGACCGCGACTTACGAGTTGTACGTCGTAAGTTCGAACCCATACAGGCGCTTCACTTTGTGTACTGTAAATTATTTCATCGCCACTGCTCTCAAATCGTAAAGCAAAACATCGTGAGGAAACCGGCATGTTCTAGAACCAAAAAAATCGAAGACAAGTGACATCTACCAATAGGTACGCACTGGGTCCGCGTGGTGGATTACGACCCACTCCCTCTTACCGAGAAGAGGCCTGTGTCCCAGCAGTGGGATCATTATAGGCTGATTATGTAAACAGAAAAGAACGTTCAGACGCTGTGTTATGGTTAACGTGACCATTCGTCCCGCTTTGGGCGGGACAGTCCCGCTTTCAGGCTTTCTGTCCCATTGTCCCCAACCAGATCAAAAATGTCCCGCTTTTACAAAGGGACCAAACGATATTCAATTCAATTCAATTCGACATGCGAGAGTGCGACGGATGCGCGACTGGGATTAGTCGTAGTCCCGAGTCCCGACATTTTAAAACTAATTTGCTCCATCATCATCAAATACAAAACAAATGCGTCTTCAACCGCAATGTAATATTAAAATTACATATTAATATACCTAACATATTATTTTTCATGTCCTTTTCTTTTTTTAATAAATGCCTAGTAAAATAAGTTTTATTGTTGTTTTATAAATAGTTAGTTATGATCGTTCTTGATTAATACAACGCGTTGTGGTTAAATATAGGTAGGTAATACGAGCTACCTACGACTCGAATTTCGCTTTGTCGTTCGGAGTACACGTTGTGGTTGGTTTTTTTTTCACAAGTAGGTATATTATTATGAGGATAGCCAGATAGCCCCATGTAATTAAAATTGTTTTTATTTTCTACATTGAAGCAAGCTATTTAATTGGTAAACTTACCGCGATGTACGACCTAGTCCTACCAAAGATCTTATTTCCGTGTTTATGTGTGTTAGATTATAAGCCTTAATTTTGTATAAGAATACCTACATTCGATTTGTCTTTAATTTTATTTGCAGAGCGAGGTAGGTATAAAAGCTCTATTAATATTGTCCATAAATATTATTTAAAAAAATATTAGATTAAGATACTTTTAAACTATAACGCGCATAACGCAGGATTGGCCTAGTAATTTCTGGACCCCATAGTGCGGCCTTTCAAACTATTTTTGAAACGAAGTTGTCTAAACTTTTTGCGTTGCCATTGCAAAGAAAATAATATATCTACCCCTATTTATCTGACTTACATTCCTTACCTTAGCAAATAAAATTTACATGCACTTGTGGCCCGCAAGTGTCAGACGCACGCGTCTGTGAAATTCGCCGACCTAGGAAGTTACTGTGTGTGTGACTTACAGCATTTTACTGAAATGCGGCGCGGGCATTGCAGATCGGTGACCAACGTTGTATTTTAGGGTACTTTTATTATGAAACGGGTTTCTGGTTTCGAATCTTGGTAGGTACAGAAACTATAGACCGGTAGGTACTGACATAGGTGCAGGTGAATTTACATTCAACCTTCAAGAATAAACGATTACCTATCAGAGTCTTAGGCTACGGACACGAAGTCATAGGGCGCGAGGCGGCGGCAGCGGCGGCGGCGACGGTCCGGGAACCGGCGCGTTTCAATGCATAGATTTATTATGGAACTGGCCGCGAAGGCAGCGGCCCCGGGATCGGCGTACGAGCGATGCGCACCAGTCTAGCGGGGCACCGCTACACTGGTGCGCATGTCGTCTGCATTGACGTAGTGTTGTACATTTTATTTTTTGCTTTTTAACGACCGACGTTTCAAAATGTTGCATCAAAAGGATGTCGTCGCTGTTTAGACATTTCGTTTGCGAACAAAGACACTAATAAAATTTATCTTAACACAACACTACGCTGCTCTAGCGCCGCGCAATCTGCTCGCTGGCTTCGAGACCATCTGCGTTGCCGCGCCGCTCCTCGCGCCGCCGCCGCCCCCGCACCGCAATCACTAGAGTGCAAGACCGAGGCCTTAGAGCCCTCGCAGACTACAGACTGTCAGACTTTCTATCGGCCGATAGTTTGGTCGGTTTCTTAATCAGTATGAAGCATTTGTTAGCATAAGGACAGACAGATTCGCTTAAAGACAGAAGTACAATCAGATAAGAAGTAATTTTATTCATTATTACGAAACATCAGAGAAAATAAAAAAAGCCTTACAGACATCGCTACTAACCAAAAATATTTTTTTAATTCAAATTCAAATTCTTTATTGCGAACTAAGTGTACAGAATTATAGAGATGTTAACAATAGGTAGGTTCTTAGAACTTAGTTGCCTGTTAAGGTATTGCAATTTAAATAGTTATAAATATTTAAAAAAGTATAAGTACTTACATACTTATACAGTTATACAATTTACATAGGTTTACAGTATATTATATCATTAATCGTACATTTTATATTATATCATACTGTTCTTATAATTATATCACATTATAATAAGCATCACAATCATTTTAGTAGGTATTAAATAATTATTTTTCTTCAAGGAATTCTTTTACAGAGTAATATGCCTTGTTAATCAGAAAGTCTTTTAGCTTCCTTTTAAAAATATCAATTGAATGTAGGTTCTTAATATCTACCTATGGCTAACTTATTATATATTTTTATACCCATACAAAAAATACTATTGCTATATAATGCTGTGTGGGATGTTATATTGCGGAAGTAATGTATTTTAAGTCTACTGCTTGTTAACGTGTCATAGATATTGATGTTTGATTTAACTAAAATTGAGGCCGCGTAGATATACAGAGCAGGAAGGGTTAATATTTTGAGGTTTATGAAATGAGGTTTACATGAATCTGTTTGGTGAATCCCACATATTGATCTAATACACTTTTTTTGTGCCTTGAACGCAATTTCTTTATCAATTGAGTATCCCCAATATAGTATCCCATAAGATAGAGTGGATCCCACATAGGCATGATAAGCACTAAGTAGTGTGATTTGGTTAGATACTTTTTTAAGCATGTAGAGGGCATAAGAGAATTGGTTTAATTTGCTACATACACTATTTACATGTGTTTTCCATGACATATTAGAATCTATATGGATACCTAGAAAATTTGTACTTGTAACCTCGGATACACCGATACAGCTGCATTATTGTACTTAACAGTTAAAGGAATTGAGTTTGCGTTTTTGTTCTTGAAATTCATGTAATGGGTTTTTGTAAGATTTATTTTTAGATTATTTAATGTAAGCCAATTTATTAATTTAGATAGACAATCATTTATTTCTAGTTCATGATTTATATTTTTGTTATTTGTGAAAAGAGCTGTACTGTCATCTGCAAATAAAACCATAGGGTGCCGAATAGCGTAAGGTAAATAATTAATATATATATGAGAAATAGTAGTGGACCTAGTATCGACCCTTGAGGTACACCATATTTTATAGATCTTGGGCTCGATGTATATTTAATTTCAGTTTTTGTAAATGGACATAATTGTGTTATTTCAGTGAACTGTATTCTATTACTGAGATAGGATTTGATTATTTCTAGAGCTTTACCTCGAACTCCGTACATTTCTAGTTTATGTAGTAGCAGTCCATGGTCAACGATTATGTTGAGTTCCCTACATTTGGACGAGTTATACGAACATAAATGTACTGTACAGCTGATTTTTGTTTCGCGATTTCAGGTTTGGTCCCATAGTAAAAATTGTTTGTTATCATGAGTACAATCACGCACGTGTTTAGGTATCGGTCACTAATTACCAGTCACCTTATATATACAAACGATAATTAACTTATGCTCTAACAATTCAATAGCCGAACATTCTATGAGGTTAGATACGCTTACATGGTTTGCTTCGTGTAGAAACTTAAAATGGTTTTTTCGTACTAGGATACATGAGCCACCATTTCTATTTGCTCTTGAGTAATTTGCCGCCATAGTATAATTGGGAATTTGGAGAAGTTTAGTATCGTCTGTTATCATATTATGCTCGGTAACACAGACCACATCAATTATGTCATTGTTATTGTTAATGTTATTTAAATTTACGGTAAATTCATCAGCTTTGTGTAGTAAACCATTAATATTTTGATGAAGTATATGTATTTTGTCATACACGAAAAAAATTGCTATCATTACATTTGTCATTTACCATTAAATTCAATGTATTATCAGGTTCTGTTAGTTGCTTACACGCATCATCTGTATTCTTTGTGTTTAAATCTAGGATTAGGTCTTGTAGATCGTTTAAAATAATATTCATAAATTCCCTGTACTAATTTTTAATCCTATTTTTTTTTTCTATATTAAGCAAATTCGCTAGGTAAATGTTTGAAACATTCTAAAGTTGCACATCAAATATTGTTGATAATGTTTTCAATATTTTTTTCCTTTTATAAGTCTTCTAGCCTTCGTCTTTTCCCTTGACTGTAAAGACTTAGGTAAACTTAGTTTTCTTTCTTGTATTTCAGTTTCTTTTTTTAGCAACTGAAGAAAATAATAAATAAGGCTGGTTTGGGCGGTATTTTTGAATTCAGTCTACGATGGTATTCCACCCCTATTTGTTTTTCTGATCTTTTCTCTGTAACAAGAAAATTGTTTTGAAGTGACTTTCTTTAGCCACTGGGTCGAAAAATAGTTTTGAAACTTAACAAATTCCTCTGTAGCAGGGCCGCCAGCTTCTAATAGTTATTTATTATATTTTTATTTTGAGTACTAGATATCGGATAAAAATAAACGACCATAACTCGGATACAAACATACATATTCATTAGACAAATATTGCCCCTAGCAGGATTCGAATCCCTTGCGTGGCAGTTCGGATGCTAGACTATTCGGCCACAGAGGCCGTCGAAATTGAAATATTATGGTGTAATAATCTGGCGCAAAGCGAATCTGTCCTTATGCGAACAATGGAACTTTATGTTGCGGTCTGTACATATTCTGTCTTTAAGCGAATCGGACCTAACGCAAATCTGGCATAAATCGAATCTGTCCTTATGATAACACAGGGTATGAAGATGTATGCAAGTGCGCACATTATAACGATTCGGTATCGGCCCTTAAAAAAGTTTGACGGACTGACACGTTTGCCTTCAAACTGAACTTTTGTCGAACTATCGACCGACTGCTAAATCAGAAATAGGCTCAAGTCACACCGAACTGGCAGCGAAGCGGCGAGCAGTTTGTGTCGTATAATTTTGAACTTTAATCTTCATTACTATAACACATAGTAGGTATCGCTTGAGAAACTTGAAAGGGTTGCGCGGCCGCCCGCGTCGTTGCGAGCACTCCGACGACTGAAGTTTCTCAAGCGATACTATGTATTATGGTAATGAAGATAAAGTTTAAAATTTTATGACGCTGTAACTGCTCGCCGCTTCGCTGCCATCTCGGTGTGATTTGAGCCATAATCGCCTATTTCTGCGGCACCTAGTTACCTACTCCATTCCGAGACCATGAAGGTTGAAGCATGGACCTGCGTATAATAGATACAAGCAAACATTCTTTTTTCAAGATTTTCTTGAATATAAGTTTAACAAATTATTTACGGGTCCTGCTGTGCGGTCAAGTGCGTGTTGCTTGTACAGTCGGCGACAAAGGTTATTAAACGATTCAGAATTTTGATATTATCGTAGAACTATTATATGTATATTAATGTATTGATTTATTGTATTAAACCTTATTATAAACGTATTAACATAACATCACGCCTGTATTTTAGGGAGAGGTGTAAAGTACTACCATATTTCGCAAGTTATGTTGTGTGTTAGAGTAGGCCTCAATCTTTAAACTATTCTGTATGCTTCAATAATTTGTTAAAAATAAATAAAAGCAATTTGCAAATCTTTTTTCCAAAACTCTTCTGAAACTTTAGATATCTACCTTATGTCATTGACTTTTGAGTTGATTAACAAACGGTTCATCAGTGACTTCTCTTTATCGTGCCGTGCCGAGCATATAATTTTAACATAAAGCTAAACTAACCATTAATATTGTTTTTAAAGCCATCTCAGTCGTCTTTTTGTGCGTGCAAAATCGTTCATTACCCATCAGTATTATGGTTGTAGGTATATTAGGTATACGCGCAAGTCGTAGTAACGTTAATATAATTAACAGTACCCTTATTATATAATATACTTACTTATTATAGTAGCTACAATAAATACCACAATAATCCTACTAATACACCTAGTCATTAGTTATATTAACTTGTAAGTAGATACACTTATATAAGAGCATCTGTGCGCGCAATACCTTAAGTAGCAAATCTATGTCAGTATAGAATCATTGCTTCAAGTTCGATGTAGAGTTGGTAGAAAAAAAATAGACATCCATGCAACACTTAGCGTTCAACATGGTAAGTCCTGCACTTGTCTGATATCTTACAAATTTTAGTATTTACTCTCGTTGTACACACGGCTACACATCAAGCTATACATAACCAGTATAAGCTGACTTCTGATTGTAAGAAAAACCGATTCAACGCGAGGTCAGCTAAAACTGGAAATGTATAGCTTGATGTGTAGCCGTGTGTACGCGAATTAAAGTATAATAACATAGGTTTTTGTAGGCAGTGGCGTAACTATAGGGTGGCATTGGGGCAAAATGCCACGGGCCCCCAGCTAGAGGGGGCCCCGGCCCGAGAGGGCCATGAGCACAGGAGGATCCTAACATACGGACAGAAGCAGTGTTAAAGTTTTTGTAGGGGAAAATATGCAATGTACGCGGAAGAAGTCGCGGGAGAAGTGCTAATAATAAAAACTATAACGTTGGTTGAGCTTTTTTACATTGAGGGAGGGCCCCATCCCTTGAATTTGCCACGGGCTCCAAACGGTATAGTTACGCTACTGTTTGTAGGCCACCGTTTCATGAAATGGTCGAACACTTCATGAACTGATAGATACAACCAGCGGTGTCCGGTAATAACTACTTAATATTATTTTAAATGTGATTTTTTTTGAGTTTCTATGATTTGTAATACTTAGATGATTTTATTTTGTTTGCGTTTTGTACTTCTGTTATTGAGCTATGTTAAAAACGGACGTATGTAATTAATAAAGCTATACTTATTGTATATCAGTGAACGATACCTCCAGCTGATTACCTATAGGTACTGTGTAGTACTGTACTTAGGGTATGTGCACACTCGGTAATTTAAGGGTGCACAATGCACATGTAGGATTAAGTGTTACATACTTGATGTAATCTTGCGCCTGCATCATGATTGGATGATTGGGTACGTGATAAGGGTTCTCCTATACCTAAATGACAGTGTTATAAGATTCATAAAAGTGTTAAGAATCTGTCACTAAAAACTTTTCCGTCAAGGAATAAAAGTCGTTGTACCATTAAATTATTGTGGTGTAAATAAATGAATTTATCCAAACAGCTTCTTAATCACAATACATTTTAGTACTAACCTCCATTCATTTAACTTCATGTAAGTATATGATCCTAAACGAGCGACCATTTTACCCAAATTGATTGCGCCGTTAAGGTTGTGAGTAGGTGATGAGTTAATAATTTTATTGTTATAGGTGCGTAGGTACATGAAGAATTG
The DNA here is from genome assembly GCA_914767645.1 of Hydraecia micacea. Taxonomy (NCBI): domain Eukaryota; kingdom Metazoa; phylum Arthropoda; class Insecta; order Lepidoptera; family Noctuidae; genus Hydraecia; species Hydraecia micacea. Next base: position 10,411,784 of record OU611778.1, read on the forward strand.
TCGCAGACGTTTCAAATTAACTAAAGACATTAATGCCCGCTTTCACTGACGTCACGGAAACAACACTTACCAATGCCAAATAAAAGCGTCTTATAAAAAAAATGCGCTAAAAACAAAATCTAAGGACCGCATTTACCTCTTAACATGTTCTAATGACGAAAAAATAAAATATAACAAATAATTAAGTACTTACAGTTTATTTTTGGAGCCGCCGTGTTCCTCCATCGGTCACTCTACGCCCCCGAAAGGGGGGCGCACCCCACCGGTTGGGAACCCATGGCTTATATGGACATAATGGCGTAATGAGAGTGTACTATACCTACGCCTCTGCCTAATCCTTCGGGGAATACAGGCTTGATGTTATGTTATGTAAGCTTTCTATTCCCATGCTAGTATCTAATTAACCCCGTTTAAGTAGATAGTACTCCGTCTACCTGCCCTCACAACTTCAGCCAATCACTTTCCCGTTTACATTTAGTTTTGACCTGAAATATATACTTAAACCTCTTTGTCCATTACAACAATAGGTACCCACCGGGGTCACCCTCATCCTGAGGAGCATGAGGGTGACCCCGGTGGCCTTCTTTCTTTACCGAGAACCACACGGCCAAGGACTATACAAATAATTAAAATATTACGTTATAAGTTAATAACACATAGGTACTTGCCTAATTGTGAGTAAATATTAACGAAATAGTGGACTTAAGTACATTATCAAGAGAGCAGGTACAAACAGAACATTAGTTTTATGTTCTGTAAGTATGTACAATGACCTCGACGAATGAGGAAGTTAATTAAATTACAATTTGAATAAGTAGACCTAATTTAAATGGTAGGTATAAAAGAGTAGTAGGTCGGTACTTATAGGTCATTAATGAGTACCTATGAATATTGTATTGTATACTGCGGCTTGAAGCTGTGAAGTGATACGCAATAATCCTATTAGACTTGAAGTCATAACACTTGCCTAATAACTAGAGAAAATATCTAGATACCCATCTCAATAAAGTCTACCAACTTCAGCTGCAGCTGAAAGATTCAATTTGCTAACATTTATTATTTAAAAATAAAATACCAAGCGTGGCGTGTCCGGTCTGAAAACAGCGTTCGTAGTTCGTATACATTATTGGTGAGTCGACAGGTACCTACCTACTCATCGATTTTTTCGTTCACATCGATTGCCGTTTGGCCTTCAATGTTAACGTCGGCAACTCGGCACTTCAGTAAGTACCTACCTGCCTACTGCTGCACGCTCTTTCTCGTTGGGGGATGCGCTAAGGTAGCCCGCTAAATTCATATTTTCTTTCGTTTTTGCAGGTTGTATGTTAATTAAAAAATTATTCGCGACCGTAACAAATATAACATTACTTAATTAGAATCAGCAAGAAAACTCCTCGAGTTAGAATTGGCCTCGAATGTCATGATATCATCAAATAGTCATTCAATAGAGTTATATGAACTTCAGACTATTGATGATTATAATTATGTAAATAAATATATATTTTTTACAGCCGCGTATCATTTAGATCAATATACAACCTGATACCTACTGATCTGCAAATTGCAAAAAACGTAAGAAAATTTTAATTTCTCGGGCTAAAATGACGCAAGAAAGGTTAACAATCAAAGAGTAAGAACGCGTCAACCACTTTTATCTAGGTACAGACGCCAGCACATCAAGCTACCAGAAACTGACAAATTTTCCCAATCAACCTTGAACCTAATGCTTTAACGATAAAGTTGTAAATCTATTAAAGAAATTTGACAGATTGTAGTAGCTTGATGAGCTGGCGTCTGTACATACTTACTTACCTGTTTGTTTGTATAACCTCGACATCTGTGCACTTTACCGGACTGCCAAACATAATTTTCGAATCTGCCGCGTTGGTAACACCTAGATACACAATAATTATATTACTTACTTGTTAATTAATCATTTATAGGTATCTAATTCTATCTAGTCTAGGTTAAATAAAATAATCAACAGTGAACTGTTAGAACGACACAATTTTGACTAGGTACCTAAGTACCTAACAGAGCGTACAGGCCTCATCAACGCCTTTTTAATTAAATAAATTGAAGTGTGTCCGAGGATTAGAATACTGGTAGATTCACATTCACACATTCCGCAATGTCAAATAAGATTTTGTCGCCATAATAAATGTTTATTTTTTCATGGTTAATTCCAGCTTCACCGCTCCACTTACTGACACTGGCTTAGCTAAACGGTAAACCTTTTATTATACTACCAAAATACAAAGATTTTTTTAAATGCCGGCGCGGGCGGGGCGACTGTGTAACACTAATAGTAGCAATGGCTTTCATTTTAACAGTTCAACAACAGTCATTGCGTTATTTACGTTGTTGAACAGACAAATTTTTAGAACAAATGAAGCAATGGATTAGCAATACCTATCCTTCAAAATGACTCAAATTGTGATTGAAAGCGTGTTACGCAATTAAGGTGCCGGTTATGCTGTTTTTCGGCACACACGCGGAGCCGCTGGGATTAGTCCAGTAGCCTTTTACCTCGGAACCTGGCAAAACTAATTCGATTTTGATATTTTTTTGACTTCCTTTACTAAATGGCAAAAAGGGAACCCTTATAATTTCGGCTTGTCCGCCTGTCCGTCCGATGACACAAACCTGGACTTGTAGTTAATATAAGTCTGAAGAGTGGTGATCAATGCTCGTGCCTTCTCTGTATGAGAAGTGGCCTTTGCCCTACATTGGGGGAATAATACGCTGGTATTATTTATTATATTATAGTTTAAAAAAATAAAATAATTCTGATGAGTTTGTCGATTTAAGAATTGCAGGAGTTTAAAATGAAACTCACCCGTTAAAAAAATCATCAAAATCGAATTCGTTTTACCGGGTTCCAAGATGTCTGAAAGAACAAATTAAAGTTAGAGAGCTAATTATAAATTGTTATCTATGAGTGCCTATGATTTGCACTGTTTTAAGCTGAGAGCGTTCTTCATTAGGTACCTATTTCCCTTTTTCCGACATTGCTGTAGTATAGGTAATTACTATTCGCCAAAGACATTTTAATATAGGACCTTGAATCTCTTTGCTATTCACTCTCCCTGTTATTCCTTCAGGATCTTTAAAGAACTTTTAATTTAAAAATGTATTTCATACCTACGGAATAGTTATTACTTTTTATTTATAAATACTTACCTACAAGAGGCACATTACGGTTATTGTAGGTATTTCAACAGACTTCAAAAAAGGAGAAGTTTCTCAATTTGTCGGATTTTTTTTAAATGTAGGTAAGTGCTTTAACGGGCTGTGATAAGTCTTATTGGCTACTTACTTTTATTTTTATGTGGTCAATCACAAAAGTACCTCCTACCTAAATAGTTTATTTGTTACGTACGGTGTATCATTGTGAAGTAACAGTCCGAATAATGAGTAATACAAACACGTTCTAAAAGGGTGGGAAAACGCGGTCAGTGGAGGGGAAGACATAAGCTTATTTGGCCATTAGTACCTACTTATTGAAAATCGTATGGTCTTTCTTTCATTTAACACTGTACGTTTATTGGAGAGATTTGATCTTTCTAATAGTGTTTTCGATTAGGTACTGGCCCGAATGAAATATTTACAAATTCGTGTAAGTATATTCGACTCCCGGTTGAAACGAGCTAATTTTCAAAATGATTTAATGCAATGGAAATGAAAATATAAAATAATGGAATGTTTACGTACCTTGAATAAAAAATGCTAACTATTATCATTATTTGAGGTAGGTGGGTAAGTACTTTCGCTCCATGAACCTCCTTTATTGCCACCCTGAAGGGGTCATTTCGTTTATCAACCCTAAGGTGGATTCTCCGGTGGATAAGAAAACGGAATAACCGCCCTGAAGATATATAATAGCCGTTTATAATATTTTATTGGTTCTCATACTGTTGCGATTGCGACTACATAACTTATAAATTGCTTATTCACTACTTTTCGAAAGTAGTTTTTTTTGTGGTTTCTCCGTAAACTTATGCTGGGGCTACATTAACCAAACGCAGCTATTACACTAGCGTTTAGGTACCTAACTTATAGCCACACTGCGCTTCAATTTTAGCAACGCGTTTATTGTTGACATTCGGTGTTTTTCACATTTTAAAGGGAAATGGAAGTTGATGCATTTAAATAATACCTTAGGTGTGGTAACTCTTGCCCATCTCATTATTGCTCAATCGCCAAGATTTGCCGTCACTACACACTAGTCGTCAAACAGTGTCGAAGTTAGTTTAGCCCCAGCATAGGTAAGTTATAATAAAAATATTAACATTCCGGTTATTTTGCTACCTTATTCAAAACCGTTTTATTAACACTAAACATCAATAGAAAGTTGTGCAATATTGTAATAGCCTATGAAAACTAATTTAAAGAATGTATATTGCTGAAATAAAACAATAAAATATAAATAATTAACAAAGGTGTCTTTTATTACTACAAATAACAGAAATATACAAATACATTGTTAATGATTAAGTTATTCTAAACGTAAGTATATTTTTTTACGATATTTACCAACCTATACTTAGTGCATTATTGAAATTATATTTATGTAGGTAGGTGTTAACCGCACATTAGTCGTAACACGTTGACATTAACGGTTATTCCGTTTATTCACCCCAAAAAAATCCACCCTAAAGTGGATACACGGAAACGTGTGTCCGAGAATCCACCCTAAGCTTATAAATTCCATTTATCCAACTAGGCCTAGGGTGGATTCTCGGACATACGTTTTCGCGTATCCACCTTAGGGTGGATAAACGGAATAACCCGACATTAGCAGCGTCCTTATATTGTAGCAGTAAGTACGACCACACCTGCACTACAAAAATCGTACCTAAGTTACGGCTACATGTCGCGATAAAGTAAGTTCGCCTTAGCGCGACAATGTGGCCGCAGCATCATTGCTTATCAGAGGTAACTGATGTGCGGTTGACTGGTAGAATAGGTACTTAGGTAGGTATTTATACAGATGCATGAAAAACATAACAGTGTAAATAGTAAAATAACAACAGATAATATTAATAACACAAATTAAGGTAAAGGAATGATTTTTAAATTTTAAAATACTTCATAAAGTTGGATCATTTAAGGCTCTTCAGAAACAATTTAAACAATCGACAAAACAATGTTGTTTGTTGTTCCCTATATACCTATACGACCTACGACGTTCATATCTAGGCAGTTGAGCAACATGACATAAGCAACGAAGCAAAGCAGCGGCAAGCGTATCAGCTGAAGTATTTAAATGCAATTAATGTGCAAATGAAGCCCTTTCATATCGGTACCCTACTTAGCCTAGTAAACACACTTTAAATTTTCTGCCCCAATTTAGTCTCCTGTTGCAATAAAAAAAAAAACATTATTGTTTTTCAATTCTTTCACTTGCTATATACCTAAGTGGACAAGCGTTACTTATTATAATTATCCTTTCAAGTCGATAGCTTTAGTAGTTGCTGAAATTTAATAAGCAACCGTGGTAGACAGCCATACAGACGAAGTGGCACCATAACATAAGGGCTCCTATTTTACCAATTTGGTACGGAACCCTAAAAAGTGACAGTTGCCTAGTTTTATTGGTGGAGCAGGAGATCGTTATACCTAATAGTAAAATAAGATGTTATTTCGCCATCCTGTTTCTTCAGGCCGCCATTTCATTTAAGGGAACAAAATGTTCGGTGAATGAAATATCTCTTTTAACCAGCCTAATGCGCAAGCCACACCGCGAGGTAAGTTAACTTAGCTTTATTTCTTAGCAATATTGAATCGTAACGCATGCATTCAAAAAGCTGAAGGCCAATTCTCGTACTTAAAAATCAATGTTAAAAACTTGTCTAAAATGTAGGGAAATTAGAGGTATTTTTGGCAGATTGAGACTGAGATCAGACTGTGAACGTTCTTAAAAATATGGGTATTTCCCGTCAGATTCCAGCGGCCAACTAAACCGGCTATAAACTATGAACTAACTCAGCCTTCCTCGCTCATAGCTTACGTGGCCAGTAGAACGGCTACGTTTTACGTGAATCCACGCGAGACACAATGGTTTTTTAATTACTTTTGTAATTACGGCATTCAAGCGGTTCAAAGCACACGTTACGTTACTATCCAATATTATAAATCAATAAAACTAAAGTAATTAACCTGCTCGCGGTATGGCCTACGCTTCAGTAACAAGTAGGGAGGTAACTAACTATTCTCACATTAATCACTAAACTTACAAGACTGTACATTTTTAACACACACCTACCTTCCTACTTGTTTGGTTAAAGTAGAGTTATACAAAGTAGTTGAATCCCTACTTAGTTAATACTAAATTCTGTGTAGGCCACAGGATTTTCCTATGTAGGTACTTATGGCGGAAAATGATAATATCAGACTAAAACTTTAAAATCACTATCATTGAATTGCAAACCATTCTAATCTCTTAAACATTTAAAATTATCCTGCCTTTTTTGTCAACACCGAATTTATCTATAGCTGTGGACAAGTTTAATTATTATTATTAGTTATTATAAAACTTAAGTTACCTATATATAGTGACGTTTTCATAGCCCAGCGGTGTTAGTAGAATGTGTAAGTAGGTACAGACGCCAGCACATCAACCTACTACAATCTGTCAGATTTCTGTAATAGATTTTCAACTTTATCGCTAAAGCATAAGGTTCAATGTTGATTGGGAAAATTTGACAGTTAGGTGTAGGTTGATGTGCTGGCGTCTGTACCAACTTAGCTTCCTAGTTATATATTGCACGATTTATATTAAAACTTAATAATTATGAATGTTCTATTAAACAAAATGTGAATAAAATCCTTAAAAAGACATCAACCATTAGGTAGCTAGGTACATACATAAGGCTAACACTTCATTGAGGCGTACCGTAGGAAATTAAACTAATAAGTAGGTCCCTTAATTTTAAGCGCGACAACTCCGCTCAACATGCGTAGGGAAAGAATTTGTTATTTTTTCTCCGCTCCTCCGCCTCGATGGACTGTCAGCTTAAAGGTAACACAATGGGTTAAGGTGAATGCGCAGTGGTAGACCGCGAAATTCAAATTTTCTTACGTTTTTTGCAATTTGCAGGTCAGTGTCAGGTTGTATCTTGATCAAAATTTGATTCGCGACTATAACAGGTAAGTACGTATTTATAGAATTATAATCATTAGAATCATTAATACATCTTTCTAAGTTAGATTTGTACCACTAAGCAGTTTTCCATAAGAGATTTGTTGTCGTGGTACAATTAATCTAACTTAGAAAGATGTATTAATGATTATAATTCTGTAAATACGTACCTGTTATAGTCGCGAATCAAATTTTGATCAAAATACAACCTGACACTGATCTGCAAATTGCGAAAAACGTAAGAAAATTTGAATTTCGCGGTCTACCACTGCGCATTCACCTTACGTAGTAATAAGCAGCACCTACCCATAGAAAAACATATTCAACAGGCGTACCTACTTATACAGTTAAAATATAATTATCTAGTAACATATCTACAGCAATCTTGTTTTGGGATGTCCCAAATTCGAATTGTTACGTCATTGTTTTAATGAAAAAGTGTTTGTAAACTCATAAAAACATGAAACAAGTTTTGTTATTAACTAGACACTTAGTTCATGGTAACATTATTCTAGAACCCTTTATATCTTAAGTACCTATCCCTGAGATATAATTTTAGTGCTTTCTCTTGTTTATTTTTGTTATAGGTACTAGGGGACAGTTTCTTGAACGAACATTATCGCAAAGTTAATGTAACAAATTGCCAATCGCGCGTAAACTGCTGTGATTGGTTGAATGATTTATCAACAGCCAACCGCAGTAGTTTAGGCGCGCTTTAAAAGCAGGCCCTTACTGCCGTACTCAAGAGATAAACATTCATTAAATTTAAATAATAAGGAGCTGGTTACATCAGTTGAAATTGGCACTTATTAGGACAGATTGAGAACATTTCAATTTTGTAGGCATGTAAGATATGCTGGTTGAAGTAAGTTAACTATTGATTATTTTTAAGTGTGACCACACTTAAAAATAATCTGAGTACGACAAAAAGTATTTAAGTACAGACGCCAGCACATCAACCTACTACAATCTGTCAGATTTCTGTAATAGATTTTCAACTTTATCGCTAAAGCATAAGGTTCAATGTTGATTGGGAAAATTTGACAGTTAGGTGTAGGTTGATGTGCTAGCGTCTGTACATTAATATTACCGTATTAAGAGGTTAGTTAATAAGGACGGTTTAAGGCAGACATTACGAATGCTCGCAGCATCTCTGACCGAGGCTAATATTTACGATGTCAACCCTACAATGATACAACATCGTTATAGTCTATTGAAATGAAAACAATTATTTCTTAACAACAGACCGTCTGCAAGCTCTAAATAAGCTTTTAGAAAAATATAAAAGTAATAAAGCACTTTATCTGGCTGGCTTTCAATGCTTTCATAGGTTAGTTACTGCCTTTAAAGGCTTCCTATAGTAATTAAACACCTTGAAATATTCAGATCTATTAAATCAGGAACTTGAAAAAATAAAACTGGCCGAGTTGCCTCGACATAAATTCCCACACTCACACAGGTGCATCTTGAACTCTCCGATAAATTCTATGTGATGAAGCAAAATATCACCAACTTAACAACCTTCCAAAAAATCTACGATTTATTTCATCTCAGTAACCACCAACTATTTAAATATCGCACAAGTGGTAGTTACCCAATTCGGGTTTTTTAACTCTATCCGCAAAGTGATGGCGTAGCTCGAAAAATGCTTTGATCTTGTGGTTGTCAGTGAGTCCGTCAGACCGATTGGCAAGCTTTTATTCTTACTCTCAGGATTTAAATAAATATTCATTCAGGTACAGTCGGCATCATTCATTTGTCGGAATTTTGAGATCAATAAATTATTGGACCTAGGTACCAAATCATAAAAATTATGTATACTAATAATTAATTTATAATACTATCTAATAATACTAATTAACTACATACTATATTCTATAAACACCGTGTATTTGAAATAACTGAAAACCTCGGACACCAACCAATTTTATTATAGGTTATAAATAATTGATATGGCCAGTCTTTTTTTCATAAATCATTGCCCTTAATTTGATTGGAACCCTGGAAAGTCAAGATGCATCCTGTAGTAACAAAACCTCGATATGTCCCCCATTTGACAGTTTTTGTATGGGAAAACGGGGACAGCTCAGATATTCAAAATTATTCCTCGTAAATCAGGCAATTGAAAAATCAGCCCTAAGTCAATTAATAATGTTTTAGATAATTATATACATAAAATATAATGGCAGTTACCAATAAAGTACAATAAAACTATGGTTATTTTAAACCATAATAAAATTAATTGCTATCTTTTATGTAATCATAATTGAAAGCGTGCTGGTATTGCGTTAAAGCATAGTAAAATTCATCTCTTAAGAATTCGAAGCTTATGTACATACCTACCTATATCAATTCCCTCGATAGGTATATACACAGTCAAATTAAATTAGTTAGAGAAACTCAACAGACGATTTCGATACCTAAACAATAAAACAAAAAAAAACATCAAATTGTATTTTATTCATACCATAAGTTTACTTGAAGTAGGTATGACTTGAGAAAATCTGTTACCACTAATGTGCGTAAATCAGTTAGAGTGCAGATTAACTTGTTAATCTGCGAATTACCTGGTTGAGTCCGTTAAAGTGGAAAAAATGTTTGTTATGAACTAGTTTCGCCTAGGACAAACCAGTTCTCCCTACACGGGGGTTGCATGGTTGTGGTCGGTCGATAGGCGACGTAAGATGCAAGAACGAGCGATGGGCACCCAGAGGTTAGGTTTGGTTAGGTTACTTTAAACCCTTTACACAGAAATAGGTGCCCCGCGAAGCGGGGCTCCGTCGACATAGGATGCAAGAGCGAGCGAAAGAGAACTGGTTTGGTATAGACGAAACTAGTTCATCCTAAAATAGGGTTTGGCCGGTAACATATTTCACACTAACGGATTTTACCCAGTAATTAGATTACCTAGTTAATGCGTATATTACCGTATTCTAACGGTAACATTTAAACAAACAACAACGATTTTTTAAACTGTTATTTCAAGTACATATTCAACCTACGGGCGTTGACCCCAAAAATATATCATCAAATATTTTTTAAATAATTTGTTTAATCATGTTTAGATACCGATACCCATCACGTCTACGGAGTTTCGCAAACTAAAATTTGAGCCTGTATACATACTATGCAAGACAATTTTTTCAACTAGGTTTTGATTCGAGAACGCATTTCATAATAAAATTATTGAACATTACGAAAAATAACATTTAGGCTGAGAGCCAACAAGTCACACCTATAGTCATAATAAACAAAAACCAAACCTACCACCATCTGTAAAAACCAATGTTAAAAAAAAAATCCTGTATTTTACTGTAAACACTCAAATAATGGTAAAGTTGTCATGGAAAATTATTCGAGACCAACCAGGGCCCTATTTCTCGAAACTATTAGTTTACTAGTATATTAGTTACTAGTGTAAAAATTACAAGTCCTAATATTTCCTGTTTCTCAAAAACAGGTACTGGACTAATAACTAATAGTAGCAGACTAATAAAAAATATTAGGCTGGCTTGGCTTCCCGCCATTTTTGGATTCGTTTGATTTTGTTGTTTGCACATTGGCGGTAAAAGAGAATTGTTTTATTTAAAGTAAATAATTTAATTAAATTCAATTTACCATGGATCTAAAGCTAATGGTTTTGAAAAGTGTATTAGAAGCAAGATACATTCTGTTTAGGGTTTCTCAAACATTATTATTGTATCTCCTTCACTGCCCGTGCCCGTACGCAAAATACGCGCATTGACGTGGAGTTGCGGACACCAGCCCGTATTACCTATTATCTCCTTCACTGTCGGAAGCAACGATATAGATAGACCTATATAACGCAAGTATCGCGATCTGTATGAAAACCAAGCGCGCCATTTTTGACTACCTACTATGACGTATTTAGATTCAAAGACGCCGCCGCGGGCGGCACCCATCTCGCCCCACCCCCGGGACCTAGCGCCAGCGCTCATGCTCACCCAGCCAACAGTACTACAGGAGTTACAGGACTGAGCGCGAAAGTGGCGGCTTACGATTTTTGTACGCAAGCTGGGCACGCGAAGTAGTTGTTCTTGCGTTATCTAGGTGTACCTACAGGGTTATTGGAAAAACACCAACAACCTCTTAAGAGGTCATTGTACTTATCATAATGAACAACTTTTACTATGGCACCAAACCAGAAATCGCGAAAAAAAAATCAGCTGTTCCCTAGATTTTGACCACTTATGCGAACATAAATGTCAGATTTGGTCCCATAGTAAAAGTTGTTCATAATGATAAGTAACAATGACCTCTTAAGAGGTTTTTGGTGTTTTTCCAATAACCCTGTATAGCTGTAGTCGGATGTGTCCGAATATGACCACATTTAAAAAAAATTGTTTGATAAATTTAAGACTAATAACTTTGGCTAATATTTTTTACAAGCCTTCTGAGACTAATAGCTTTACCAGTGTAATTTACAAGAGTATTTAATAACACATTATTTTATGAAACCAAATTGAATTTACTCTGGTAATTTTAGCCAATATTTATTTGTTGGCAACTAGTAACTAATAGTTTACTGCCGTAGCTTCGAGAAACGCACACTAGTAAACTTGTAAAAAATATTCGTTCATGGACTCATATTACTAGTCTAATAAGTTTTGAGAAATAGGGCCCAGGAAGATACACAGATAGGAGATCAACCAGGGAGACAACAGATGAATACGTTAGTATGGAATGAACACCAACATCCACGTAATCCCGTTTCCTCTTAACACCTGGGCCCTATTTCTCGAAACTATTAGTTTACTAGTATATTAGTTATTAGTTACTAGTGAAAAAATTACAAGTCCTAATATTTCCTGTTTCTCAAAAACAGGTACTGGACTAATAACTAATAGTGGCAGACTAATAAAAAATATTAGGCTGGCTTGGCTTCCCGCCATTTTTGGATTCGTTTGATTTTGTCGTTTGCACATTGGCGGTAAAAGTGAATTGTTTTATTTAAAGTAAATAATTTAATTTAATTCAATTTACCATGGATCTAAAGCTAATGGTATTGAAAAGTGTATTAGAAGCAAGATATATTCTGTTTAGGGTTTCTCAAACATTATTATTGTATCTTTTTTTTTTTTTATTTGAAATGGACTTGCTCTTGACTCTAGTCTAGGTCAAAGGTGACAGAGAGTATTATTGTATCTCCTTCACTGTCGGAAGCAACGACATAGATAGATCTATATAACGCAAGTATCGCGATCTGTATGAAAACCAAGCGTGCCATTTTTGACTACCTACTATGACGTATTTAGATTCAAAGACGCCGCCGCGTGCGGCACCCATCTCGCCCCACCCCCGGGACCTAGCGCCAGCGCTCATGCTCACCCAGCCAACAATACTACAGGAGTTACAGGACTGAGCGCGAAAGTGGCGGCTTACGATTTTTGTACGCAAGCTGGGCACGCGAAGTAGTTGCTCTTGCGTTATCTAGGTGTATCTACAGGGTTATTGGAAAAACACCAACAACCTCTTAAGAGGTCATTGTACTTATCATAATGAAAAACTTTTACTATGGCACCAAACCTGAAATCGCAAAAAAAAAAATCAGCTGTTCCCTAGATTTTGACCAGTTATGCGAACATAAGTAAACGTCAGATTTGGTCCCATAGTAAAAGTTGTTCATAATGATAAGTACAATGACCTCTTAAGAGGTTTTTGGTGTTTTTCCAATAACCCTGTATATCTGTAGTCGGAAGTGTCCGAATATGACCACAATTTATAAAATTTGTTTGATAAATTTAAGACTAATAATTTTGGCTAATATTTTTTACAAGCCTTCTGAGACTAATAGCTTTACCAGTGTAATTTACAAGAGTATTTAATAACACATTATTTTATGAAACCAAATTGAATTTACTCTGGTAATTTTAGCCAATATTTATTAGTTGGCAACTAGTAACTAATAGTTTACTACCGTAGCTTCGAGAAACGCACACTAGTAAACTTGTAAAAAATATTCGTTCATGGACTGATATTATTAGTCTAATAAGTTTTGAGAAATAGGGCCCTGGTTAGGTAATAAGAAGGTAATATGGGCTGGTGTCCGCAACTCCACGTCAAAGCGTGTGTTTGCGTACGGTAACACCAGTTTCCTAAAATCCTGATGAATTCTAATTAATATGCTGCCAGCTGTCATGTGATTTTTTCAAATTATGATTTGACTGAAAATATTTAAATTTTTAAACATTGAAGTTGAACATTTCAATCTTAACTTTCCCCAACTTGTAAATTTTAAAATAATCTTATCCACCACTATTTAAGCTTTTATGGTAACATAATTATATGAAATAATAATAGCCTCAAAATAGTAAATTATATCACATTATTGCATTTTGACTAGAAACTGTAAATTTTCTAGACATACTCATTTACTATCAGCCATCTGCAGGGGGACCCAAGTATATCATGGACACTTCGGTGTTACCATAGACAGCTGAAACTGTTGGGTACAGTTTCTTATTTGGAAGGCCTGTAAGCAATCAAATTTTTATTATTATATTAAATTGAATTAATTGTAAGGCATTACAATATTATGGGCCAGCAAATATATTTTTTTTCCTAATTTCTGTGGTTTCTTATCATTTTAACTGCCAAGGCTTATTTTTAAGGCTTATTTTTAATCTTATATTTTGAATTGTTTCTTCACTTGTGTTTTTTTTTTTACATTGTTCTCACATATAGAAGCATCAAGAATAATGTACACAGGATTTTGTAATATCTTGATTTAAAAGAGTGTCCATGGAGTTTCTTGCCCGTTCTTCTCCATAGAGATCTACGTTTTGGAATGGGCAACTAGCTTCAACTTTCTGACTAACTGACTGACTATTTAATTTTGACAATTCAAAAGTGCCTGTACATGGTTTAATTGAAATAAATGATTTGATTTGATTTAACCACAATTTATTTTTTCTATTTTACTATCTTTCTTACTTTTATATTTGCAAAAAATTGACCACTATGACTAAGAATTACCACAAAAATAATATTATTAGTTGTAAAAATAAATATTTTTCTTGACAATACAGTGCATAAATATATTCATGATTATCTGTTCTCAAGGATATAGCAAATATCTGTGGCTTATACAAGTAGCGGCACAAATACATGTGACATCGAAGAAAGATCAAAATAATCTGACGACACGCAACGCATAGATATAGGATGCCACATCGGCTTCAAAAAGATTTGTCACCCCTTTTTTTTTTTTTTTTTGTGGATGGGAAATCATCTAATGACTCCTCCCGCTCTGGGTGGAGCGGAAGGGAGTGTCAGACTCTTACTGACTAAAACCCACCCGTGTTCCTTCCTTAGCCCTTTATGTTCCGGGGCAGCGGTAACCCTTTCGGACGATCCCGCTACCCCGGCAGGCTTCGGCCCTGGCGGGCCCCTTCCTTATTGCTGACATCTCTTTGAGGCGCGCGTGGAACACATACGCGCCGTCCGGCACGGGCCTGGTCCTGATCGGACGGAGAGCTACCCATTACTCTCCGTCCGCAGGCCCGCGCCTACGGTGGCCGGGAGTCGTCACGCGGCTCCCGACGCCCGTAGCGTCTCCCGCGGCGGCTGAGGCGTGCGGCTCTCTCCCTGAGCCGTCCCGCCACCTCCTTTGCTAGCATGACTGCTTCGCAGAAGGAGGTGACCGCCTCCCACTCCCTCTCGCCCCGGACCATGGCTTGAACCAGGGCCGGACGCGAGAGGTCGCCGCCGTTGCCGATCGCCTCTACGAGGACACGGCGGTGCTCCGCCCAAGCGGGGCAGACCTCCACCGTATGCTCCACCGTGTCCTCTGGGCGATCCTCGCAATGGTGACACCCGGGCGTCTCCTCCCGCCTGATGATGTGCAGGAACCTCCCGAAACATCCGTGTCCGGTGAGGACCTGCGTCAGGCGGTAGGTGAGAACGCCGTGACGCCTCTCTAGCCACTCCTCAAAGAGGGGCCTTATCGCCACTATCGTGGCGTGCCCTGCGCTGGGTTGCGAAAGTCGCTCCTTCCATGCCACCATAAGATCGCGCCGGAGGTCCGTCCGCTCCGCCGCTATTTGCCGCGGAAGCGGAGTTTCCCCCCGGCGTAGTGCCTCCGCGCGCCACTCATACAGGCGCGCGAGGACTATCGCCTCCAGATCCCATGGCGGCATTCCGGCAAGGAGGCTTGCCGCCTCGCCCGAGATCGTGCGGTAGCCCCGGATCAGCCTTACGGCTACCACCTTTTGGGGCGCGTTCAGGTAGTGGGCGGCTCGCAGCCGCAGTGAACGCGCCCACACCGGGGCTCCATATAGGGCCATGGACCGCACGACCCCCGCGTAAAGCCTCCGGCAGGAGGCGTTTGGCCCCCTCAGGTTGGGCAAGAGCCGCTTTAAAGCGGCCCCGGTCCGTTCCAATTTGGGGGCCAAACGTCGAAAGTGCTCGACGAAGTTCCACCGGCTGTCGAGGACGAGACCCAGGTATTTCATCGTTGTCTCGACGCCGATGTGAACCCCTCCTACCATCAGTTGGAATCCCGATGGTGGCCCGTTCCGGAGCCCATGAAAAGACATGGCCCCGGACTTGTGCAATGCCACCTCGAGACCCAACCGCCGGATCCTCTCAACGACTATCGCAACCCCTCGTGTCATTGCGTCGGCCGCCGCCTGATGCGACCTCCCCTGCGCCAGGACCAGCGTGTCGTCAGCGTAGCAAACCACGCTGACGCCATCAGGGAGGTCGGCCCGCAGCACCCAGTCGTAACCGATGTCCCACAGGAGCGGCCCCAGAACCGATCCCTGTGGGACACCGTACGACATCTCTCGCCGGTTCCAGTTCCCGTCGCGACCGGGGTAGATGACGGCTCTGTCCGTCAAATACGCCCCGACTATTCGACGGAGGTAGGTCGGCACCCGGTGATACCGGAGTGCCTCCCCAATGCAACTCCAAGGCAGGGTATTAAACGCGTTGGCGATGTCGAGTGACACCGCCACGACGACCCCACCCTGGGACACCGCGTCCCCCGTCGTGAGGGCTCTCACGCGCATGATGGCGTCCACCGTCGAGCGCCCCTTGCGGAAGCCAAACTGGCTGTCCGCAAGATCCGGCCCTGTCCTCCCCAGATTTGTCACCCCTCAGAATGCATTAATAAATATTGGATATGCCTTGCGTTAATAAATATCTACTCAAGTTCAGAACAATGTGAAACATTTTTGTGAGCAGAAATATCAGACATCACCTTGCCAGCACAAAAATCTGACAGTACAATGTTTGGAGCCGTTTTTTCTAAATTGCAATAAGTGCTGCTCATAAATGATACTGCTAAATGATACTGATGATACTGTTAAATGATGATGTGCTGCTTATGAATGATGATCATATTGCAAAAACATATATATGCCACTGTCAGCATTAATAACTAAAACCACTTTTCAGTATAAAGATCTTGTCTAGACAATAAATAGGAAATTTTTAATTCTTGGGATATAAACAACATTATTATTATATATTACGTTTTTTTACATTTCTCACACAACCTTGAGGTCCTGTGAAGGGCTTTAATCCATTTTTTTTTCACTTAAGCTTGACGAGTGAATTTCTCGTTGTTTCTGTTCATTTTAATTCGTATTTCTGTAGACAACTACACAAATACAGTTTGACATTTAAATACTTTTTGCCTACCTACTTGCATTGACTATAAAATTAATACTCGCCTACTTTTAGTTGGGTAATTGATACCTGCAGAATAACAGGGGCCCGATTCTGTAAAATACTAACTTGTCAATCGTGTGTCGGTAGTGTGTCAGTAGTGTCTCAATAGAATAGTCATTGACATTTGGCATTCTACAAGTTATTTATTGGTCATTAACTTGCCACTGTGGTGCCATTGAAACGCCACAGTAAGACTATTAATACTATTGGTAGTCTGTAATATTTTTAAGTGTATTTGACACTTGTGTCTATCGTGTTTGAATAGTATTTTGGCCATCGAACCGCCATTATGAAGCCATCGAACAACGACACCTCTTTCCGCTATTGTTGATTTGGTTCAATTTGTTTATTTTTTTTAATTTAAAATAAAGTGTGCATGTAAAAAGGTGTGGAATAAAATTAGTCGTCATGAATAGAAATTCACACCAACACCTCGATTTCAAGTGCAAAAACTACTGTATCTTTTTTTTTTCAATTGCTTATATCTCGAAAATGGTGTGTCCTATCGCAAAAATAATGAAAATTTCGACCCCCTTTAGGAAACCCATAAACCCCTAAAACTCAACATGTAGGTAATAATTTTTTATATTTTCCATACAAAAAGTGAAAAATTCCTTAAAAAACACTGCAAATCCACACCATGCGCGCCTGCGGCTCTAAAAAAAAATTCACGGGATAGGGCAAACAAGTACTTACCACGTGTCGACGAGTCGCGATTGTCAAATTCCATTTTAGTTGTGTCAAAATTATTTTTAAATTTAGAGAATTTTTATGCAGATGGTAGATTTTTGTTAGCAACACTGAAAACTATTGTACTGCCACACTATCGACATACAATCGACACACTACTGAGACACCACTGAAACTTGTAGAATACCAAATGTCAATGACTATTCTATTGAGACACCACTGACACACTACCGACACACGATTGACAAGTTAGTTATTTTACAGAATCGGGCCCCTGGTCAGTTGCCAGAACATCATGGTGACCATTTTTTTTTTCAAAATGGTCATCATTGATGTTTATGCTTTCAAACATTACTATTATAAATATTTATGCTTCCAGTGGGATGTCATATAATATATTTGCAATATGAACGGCACTGATCGCGATATAGAAAAAACAGCTCAAAACATTAATCTGTCAAATGTGCTGCCAAAGTGATGTCAGATATTTTTAATCACATTAAGGTATCACATTCGACGGAACTGTACTGGACTGAGTCGGCAGACATTTATAATGCAAGACATGTCTAAAATTTATGCATTCTAAAAGGTGACACATATTTTTGATCACAATGCACTATCCTTAATTTTGATGTAGTGTCTGGTCAGATAGTTATGGTGTTTCTTCGGTGTCACATATATGTGCCGTTACATGTATATGTCTTCAAAAGATGATTACACATACACTTATGTTTGCTGTCTCCTTAAGAACAGATATTAAAGAACCAAAATCATGAAATCAGATATTATCGACGAACTGTCCATTGTAATATATTTATTTTATCTTTTGATGTTTACCTCTGAATGCAACCCCTAAAAATTCATAATTTCTTTCAAATGATAAAGTGTTATCTTCACAGTCTAGGATCACTCGAATGCGCTCACCAACCTGAAACAGCAGACAAAAGTAATTAAAACATGGCTAACGTTATACACAACAACCCCAAAAAAGTAATTTTAAAAATTAAATAGACTTCAAAAGGTAATTCTCTCAAAATTATGAAATAACTAATTCCGGAAGTCAGTGTCTTAGGATCTATATTTTAGTTTTTTACCACCGGCTTCCGGAATTAATGTTATTTCATAAATTTGAGTGAATTTCCTTTTGAAGTCGATTTAATGTTTTTAACTGATTTTTTACTTCGTAATTTTTATTTTTAAATAAAAACTGGAATATTTGTTTGTAATATTATGTAGTTAATAGTTTTGGTGTAAATATTGCACTAGAATTTTACCAAGGTTTTTGAGATGTTTTCCCTTTGACAATACACCTATAGCTCGTATCAATAAGCCAGAGGGGCAATTCTCGTAATTTTAAGAACATTCACAGTCCGATCTGTGTCAATCTGTCAAAAATACTTCTAATCTCCCAACTTTTTGACATTTCTTTGTCGCCGAGATGATACTGCAACTAGATTGGGAATGTTTTAAATTACGAGAATTGGCCTTCAGGCCCTCACACTTACACGTATTAGTCCATATTTTGAAATTTACTGAATCGATTTTGATGAAACTTGCACAGTTCCCTAAGTTGAAGTAAATGTAAGCCAATAAAAAAAATGGTCACAACCCGATTAATAGTTTCGGAGAAATGCGTGGTCAAACATACATACATACATCATCTATGAAATTTTGTATATTTGTTTGGAAGCCCTAATAGATTGTCATATGTGAATATATTGCAGTTCCAATAATATTACATACACATTTTGATGTTGGTAGAAAAGAGAGTATTATTATGAAGTGTACTGTCAGCCTCATCCATACTAATATTACAAATTCGAAAGTAACTCTGTATGTTATCTTTACATATTATTATGCCTAAATCACTGAACGGATTTTGTTTGTATGGGAAACCTAGTATTTCTTAAGTTAGACATGTCCATACTAATATTAAAATTTCAAAAGTAGCTCTGTTTGTCTGTCTGAATGTAATATTTTCATGCCTAAACCACTGAATGGATTTCAACAAAATTAGGCAAGGAGATAGTTGGCATCCTAGGGAAGGACATAGGCTAATTTTAGTCTCAAAAATAATCCTGGGGTGAAGTAAAGAATTGTTGCTATAGCTATAGTCATAACATTAGTGGATAAACATAACTCGCAATAAGCATCACCTTTGTATCTATTTTTCTGTTCTGTTTTTTTCTTGTCTGTTTATATAAAGGGTAAAATAAATAAACTTTAATAAATAAGTTTATTATGCTATGTATGGAGACAATTTCTCACCTGGTACTTTGGACAATTATTTAGGAGAGGATAATGTCCTTGAGTGTCACCGTTGTGCAACAAATGATTATCAACTAAATTCCATCCCCAGCTCTGTTCATCTGACCCCAGTAGTCCCACATATCCATGGCATTCCAAGGGCGCGTCTTTGGTTGATATACCTACTACAGCTACAGTACCCAAGGGTCCCTCCCATATGACTTCCCAAGCATGTCTTCCATTATAAAATCCAACTTTTCCTCTGCATGCATCAGTACTTTGTGCTACAGGATTCCTGTTGAATATTGATACTTAAAGATGGAAACTTAATAAGTATATGAATAAAAAGAAAGCATTATTATTAACATCATACCTGTGTAAAGTAAATCCATTAGCTTTAATATATATGTTTCTTGAACAGTCATGAGGATTCCACGCATGGTAAAATGCCCTCAGTTTTGATTTGTAGGTATTAACAGTGGATAGTAAATCAGATTTCATAACTTCTTCTGCTAGCCTTTTCACACAATGTAGTCGCCAAACGTCATTATTTTCATCACTAAGAATTCTATACCAACTCTTACATACCAAAGCACAATTGCGGAGATCTTTTAAACGGAGAAATGAAAATATATTTTCTAAAATATGATCAGGAACGACCTCTGCAATTGCATAGTCATCATATAGGTCGAATTCATGCATTATTAACATTTAGAAATACAAATGCAAAACTAAATTTTGCTTGAAGTCACAAGATATTATCTGATTGAAGAATTAACCTAATTACTTTATTTACACTGTACTGCACGAATAATTAATTGCCAATAAAATCATACACTGATAGTAAAAGCTTTAATTCTCAATCAAACGATTCAAACGTAAACATTATGTCAGTTGCACGTCATTCTGTCAAGTGTCAATGTCATTGTCAATTTATCATCCATTCATGGCATGAGAGCAGCGGTGGCCCAGCCAGAGGAAGTTTCCTCTACAACCGCGACCTACAAGGTGTATGTCGTAGGTTCGATCCCTGACGGGCGCTTTACTTTGGTGTAAATTATTTCTTTACCACTGCTCCCAAAACGGTGAAGGAAAACATCGTGAGGAAATCGGCATGTCCTAGAACCAAAAAATCGAAGACACGTGACATCTACAAACCCGCACTGGGTCCGCGTAGTAGATTACGGCCTCTAAGGCCCACTCTCTTTCACAGAGGAGGTCTAAGTCCCAACCAAATAGTAAAACCACCCAGCCACGACTTTTGGCTTAGCGGCAAGCGGCGCGGCGCGGTTTCTTATGTCTAGTGTTGACGCTGCGACTCTGCGAGCGGTGCGTCGTGGCATGGTTTATACTTTTGGTATATTTGTTTTTACCGCTTGCCGCCCCGCGCTAATCTGCCGCTGATAGCGGCAAGGCCGTGGCCTGGTTAACTATTTATAGGGTTCCAGCTGTGGGCATAGCATGGAATTAGTATGTATTGTTAGGTAGTTGATGTTTGACATATTTTATATACTAATTCCATGGAAAGTACAGACGCCAGCACATCAACCTACCTGAAACTGTAAAATTTTCTCAATCAACTTTAAACCTTATGGTTTAGTAGTAAAGTTGAAAATCTATTAAAGAAACTTGACAGATTGTACTTAGTAGCTTCATGTTGTTTTGCTGTAAGCACCAAACACGATCATTGGGTTTTGTTGAGTTGAGGCACAGAACACTAAATTACTCAGTTGAGGGGTTCATAATAATATCTGGCTGTATCATCAGAGCGCTCTATGGTACTAGATTCTGCCATGTAAATTACCTAATAGACATACAATGTGGGAATGAAAATACAACAATGAATTAAACTTCGTATACCTAATGACGTTCCCAGACTGCATACAAAATTTCAATCAAATATAATTATCCAATAGTTTAGTCACTGGACAATAATATTTTTTTAACATTTTCTACAGATGTATCTGTTAACAAGCCAGCACCGGTAGATCTGTTGTCACCTCGCTAGTTTAATCATCAAATTATACTCGTGCTTCGTTTTCGAGATTAGTGATCTGAAATAATAAACCTATTACCTACTTTTTTAGTCTGTTTACCACTTTTTTTTTGCTTTTGAACCATTGACATACAAAAGTATGGACTGGAAATACCTACGAAAAAAGGGTGCATACCTACAACTGGTATTGTCGCATAAAATGGCTGCCATTGCTAGTGTTGCGTCTATCAAGGAACATAGGTGTTACTATAACTAGTATCGATACTAAATACGAGTCTTACTAGTTATCACGTTTAGATCATACCTAATATTATGTATACAAATTCCGTTGTAATTGTAACAGAAAAAGATGAGTAGGTTATCTTACTTTCCGTTATCTATAAAAATAAATAAAATTGAAGTGTCTGTTGGTACTGTCAAAATAACAGCTTTTTACTAAATGCTTATAAAAGTGTAAACAGTACTATTAACAAAATGGCATTTTTAAACTATTGCATAGCTTTTATCTTGGGCTTTGAGCGCGGCGACCGAATGAAGAAATTCCGTAACGAAAATAAACCTAAGCATCGTCTAACGTCGTATCAGTTCGGCAGACTTCGGCACGGTGTTTGTGTGCGTTGCTATGCAATAGCTTTACCGCGGCAGTCCCCGAGTGCCACACGTATTTTTATTTTTGTCTGTCTGTCTGTCTGTTTGTTCCGGCTAATCTGAAACGGCTGGACCAATTTTGACGGGACTTTCACTGACAGATATGTTACAAGGAGTAACTTAGGCTACCTTTATTTTAGAAAAATAATTAGGGTTCCGCGCAAAAAAAAATGCCATGCATAAATTATTTTTGCGTTTGGTAGCCAGGATGGTTATAGGCTATTTAACATCACGTTACGACCCTTAGGAACCGAGAAAAACTTTTGAAATTTCAATGTTAATAGATAGGGGAGGACAGTGTAGGCCTGTCAACAAGTACTAGGTACTTAACAAAATAGAAAACATTGTAAAAGCCAATTATTTTAAAAGCGTAACCATTGAGTTTCTTACCGTTTCTTCTCCATAGGAAACTACCAATTGGAACCGTGCACCTAGCTTCTGACGTTTCATAAAAGTGTCCATGTAGGTTTATGTGAAATATTTTGATTTTGGTGCTGTGAAGTGTGAACCACAGGCCGGACCTAGCAAGGTCACTCGGACTGAATAAGACGCAGGATTATTTATGTTAACATCGCAGAATATACCGGTATCGTTTCAGCGGAGGAACTAGTTTCGGAAACTATTACGCCAAGTCGGCAACGGTACAACACTATTCCATTATGACATATTATTGTAAACAAACGAACGAATTAACAAATATAATAGAAAGGCCTGTTATACGGAAATTAACCCAAATATCAATACTTTAGCCATAAATTCATGATCACGTTACAATTGCATCATCGAATGTGTATTATTGTATGTATTAATGCATGAAAACCGGCTACTAACCTGTGCAAAGACAATTGAGGTTGATTTTCATTCTTTCTTGCACCACACTTCACAATACAACACACAGGCATGTTGAATTTCTGTTTTCCAACATTTACGTGCAGTTTTAACAGGTAAAATCCTCGTAATTTTCTCGCAATCCTCAATAATACAAAAAATAAACAACCATTTGACAGCAAAACTACCACGAAACTCATAGCATAAGATGGCTGCTATGGCACTTACCTACAACTGTCACTACGTCACGATAAAATATTGCCATAATGAGCAACAACTAAAATATTGTTGTCTCTTTTATCAAATAAAATTATCTCATTAGAAAGAATGAGACATAATGATATTTCACATTCTGAATCATATTTCACTCATATTTGTATAAGCAAATGTATGTATAGAATAACGCGGCATCTCCATGTTTTATGTACCTCAATGTTTTGAACGACGCCACACAGTGTTGTAAGATCCCGATTTTTGTGTCATCGTGTTTTTATTGAATTAATCGATAGAGTCTACAATTCTGAGGATTAGAGTAAAACTCCGGATTCGCTAAGACTTGTACTTTTTTTAAAAAAAAATGACAAAGTTTCGGAATATCCGACTATAGAAAAACGAAAAAAAAATCATTATAATTTAACGGAAGTACTTATTAAAGAATTAATTTATTCTATCGAAAAAAGGTATAATACCCGATCCTTCCACCAATTTCTGTTGCTTTAGTATGAATGGGTCGAGAGATATGATTTTTTTTCTGATTTTTCGTTTTCATTTTTTTATTCATCTAAACCGCCGTAGTAGGTGGTCATTCCTACATTGAAAAATTGCTGATATTTTCTATTATGTGTAGTATTTTTTCCAAAACCTAACTCATTGGTTTCCAGGAGTTATTGAAAATTCAAAATTTTCCTTAGGGTTGTCACTTTCAAGTATCCGAAAAAAAGCAACAAGAGTATATTTTATTTGAAAAAAAAAGAATGTGTTTTAAATACTTTCTAATAACTAATATGCAGTTGGCTATTCGAAAGGAAAATGTATGTAAATTTATATTATGTGGGCTAACCGAACTAAAAATCATCTTCATTTTTCACGAAATTGACTAAAGTGACACAACTTAACTATATTTTAGTTTGACAGCACTAAGATTGCACTGAGTTATTTAATCTATTGAACATGGCAATTTCGCTATTCTGAATTACACGTTTTTCACCTAAAATTTAGATTGTTTAACTAAATCTGACTATTTTTAATCGCGATTAAAAAGGTGTGGAATAAAATTAGTTGTCGTTGAAGAAAAAAATGAATAGAAAGACACCAACACCTCGACTTCAGATGCAAAAACAGTACAGTATTTTTTTTCTTTTGCTTATATCTCGAAAATGGTGTGTCCTATCGCAAAAATAATGCAAATTTCGACCCCCTTTATAAAACCCATAAACCCCCCTAAAACCCAACATGTAGGTAATCATTTTTCATATTTTCCATACAAAAAGTGAAAAATTCCTTAAAAAACACGCCAAGGCCGGCCCCTACCCGCCTGCAGCTCTAAAAAAAATCACGGGTAGGGCAAACAAGTACCACGTGTCGACGAGTCGCAATTGTCAAATTCGATTTTAGTTGTGTCAAAATTATTTTTAAATTTAGAAAATTTTTCATGCAGAATAGCTGTAAGATTCTCATAGCAAAAAGTAAGGAATTTTAGTGATAGTTTAGTTAGTTTAGTTCGGTGTACAAGAGAATCGGCACCATTGTTAGTTACAATAATTAATTC
The DNA here is from genome assembly GCA_914767645.1 of Hydraecia micacea. NCBI lineage: Eukaryota > Metazoa > Arthropoda > Insecta > Lepidoptera > Noctuidae > Hydraecia > Hydraecia micacea. The sequence goes on from OU611778.1 coordinate 10,436,801, forward strand.
AACATGCGAATAATCATCGATGGCTAGATTTTCTTCATTAACAGGTCTCAACAAAGACAATGCGGCTGGTGGCAGTGGGATTTTTTTAGCCTTTTTTTTCTCTCTAAGAGGTTGTAATCAGAGATAATTGGATCCGATGAGACTAAAGCTAACTATTAGTTGAGTCTTTTGGGTTTGAATTTATAGACGGTTTCCAAAAAAGGTGTATCAATCAACATGATACCAATTTCTCCATTTGTTTTTTAATATCCTTTATAAAATCACTCAATGTGTGCCACTTTAAGCCACAAAACAATTATATCTTTTTATGGTCGCGATAAGAAAGCTAAAACTTAATAAAAATAAACAAATTATGTTTTGGTTGAAGTGGCAGCCCTAAGTGCGGATATTTCGGATATTACTAAAATTTCCAATAACTCCTGGAAACCAATGAGTTAGGTTTTGGAAAAAATACTACACATAATAGAAAGTATCAGCAATTTTTCAATGTAGGAATGACCACCTACTACGGCGGTTTAGATGAATAAAAAAATGAAAACGAAAAATGAGAAAAAAAATCATATCTCTCGACCCATTCATACTAAAGCAACAGAAATTGGTGGAAGGATCGGCTATTATACCTTTTTTCGATAGAATAAATTAATTCTTTAATAAGTACTTCCGTTAAATTATAATGATTTTTTTTTCGTTTTTCTATAGTCGGATATTCCGAAACTTTGTCATTTTAAAAAAAAAAAAGTACAAGTCTTAGCGAACCCGGAGTTTTACTCTAATCCTCAAAATTGTAGACTCTATCGATTAATTCAATAAAAACACGATGACACAAAAATCGGGATCTTACAACACTGTGCGCCAGTCTGTGAGCGCCATTGACATCTACCTCAATGGTGAGCGCCATGCACCAAACCAAGCCCAAAAGTGTCAAACAGAAAAAAAGAGCGGGAAACTTCGGACTTGGTGGACGCGGTTTTTTAGAAAAGATTTTAAAATATAGATTTATAAGATCAGTAGTCATAGTTTTAGTCATTTAGTGCTCCATTTTCTTTCTATTTTAATTTCTTTTTAGTTTTTCTCTATTTTATTCAGTATATTGGTAAGTTTTTTTAGTTATTTAGTGGTAAAATGAATGACCCGCCTGACCCGGGGGACTCTGTGCCCCCGGCAGGCAATTTCGTCACTATTGCGTCCAATGAATCGGGCATGGATACCGATGGGTCATCTTCAGCCCGGGTTTTAAAAAGAAGCCGTGTGCATGTGTGCAAGCACTGCAATAAACGCCGCCGTACCCGCAAAAACCACGGTTCCGAGTCTTCGGGTTGTGGTTGTACGGACTCACTAACTACTACATCGGAGCCTAACTGCTCTGATACGCCTAACAAAAAACCTGATATTCCTGGTCCGTCCTTAGTTGTTCCCACTCAGATTGGTAGAAAAAATTATGAAAAAACGGATATTTCGCCATACGTCATCCACGTTCAAAAAAACGTAATTTCACCCGATGATGGAACGACATTGCACCCATTAACATTTGGCAAATTCCTAAAGCACAACGCCTTCCAAAATATAATTAACGGTAGCGTCAAAAAAATCGGTCGCAATAAAATCTCTTTATCCTTTTCAAATTTCCTGGACGCAAATTCCTTTATTACAAACACTAGTCTTGAAACATATAATTACAAAGCTTTTATACCTACTTTTAATGTTACTAGAATGGGTTTAGTGCGTGGTGTTCCTGCGGAATGGTCTCCGGAGGAAGTTATTGATAATATAACGGTACCAATTGGTTGCGGTCCAATTTTGAAAGTCAGACGCCTCAATTTTAAAACCATTGTTGATGGTACAACCATTTGGAAACCTTCCCAATCCATAGTTGTTACATTTGATGGACAGGTTCTACCAAAAAGAATTTTTATGTGCTATAATGCATTACCTGTAGATTTATATATTTTCCCTACTGTACAGTGTTTCAATTGCTGTCGTTTTGGTCACACTAAAATTCAGTGCAGGTCCAAACCTCGTTGTTATAAATGTGGCAATGGCCACACTGGAGACAGTTGTGAAAGAGAACAAGAATGTGCATCTTGCTGCCTTTGCTCTGGTTTTCACTATGCTACTAATAAGTCATGCCCAGAATTTTCTAGACAAAAATTAATTAAAACATACATGGCACAAAGTTCAGTATCTTATGCTGAAGCGGCAAAAGTATATCCCCCAGTAACTAAATCATATGCTGATACACTTTTATCTTCTCCTTCCAAAAAATTTGCGGATACTCCATCAATCTCTTCATCTAATAGAATGCCGGCTTCAAGTAGCTATAAAAAGACTGTCTTTCTCAAACCACGCTCCCCTCCCAAATCTGTACAAGGATATAATAAAGAGGCTCACAATGCCATTATCAAAGATTTTGACTTTCCCCAACCATCTAATGGTTGTGCTTTTTCTAATAATCAAAACGAAAAAAAAGACACAAATTTTTCCATAAACGATTTTCTTTCTGCATTACACAATCTTCTATCTCAATTCAACATTTCACCGTCCAACGTTGCCCCTTCTTTCAATGTATCTCAATCCATTCATGATGGACAACACATCCAAAATAATCCAGTGGAACTGCCGCAGTCTGGTAAACAAAAAGAGTGATGTTATTTATCTTTTAAACAAATATGAGCCATTTGCCTTTGCCTTATCAGAGACTTGGCTCAAGTCTAATCATATTTTTAAAATTAATGGTTATTTAACCATTAGAGAGGATAGATCTGATGGGTATGGTGGAGTAGCTATACTTATCAAGAATTCTATCCCTTTCTCTGTCATTTCCTTACCTCCTCACAGTGAGGAAATTTCAATTGTAGCTATTAAAGTGCATCATACTTGTCTTGTTTCTATTTACATTCCTCACCCTTCTTCTTCTGTTCTTCAAGAGATTGATAATCTCTTTTCTTGCCTTCCAAAGCCATTTTTAATATTGGGGGACTTTAATTGCCATCATCAATCATGGGGTTGTTCAACTTCTAATTGTTATGGTGACGAATTACTAGATATAATAGACTTACATAATTTATGCATCTTGAACTCAGGTGCTGCCACACGCCGTTCAGATACCCAATCAGAACCAAAGCGCAATTGACCTTTCTATCTGTTCTCCAAACTTAGCATCTTCATTAACTTGGCATACTTTAACCTCTACTTATGGAAGTGATCATTTTCCAATAGTTATTTCTTATCCTCTTTCCAAACCACATGTTCCATTAAGGAGATCAAACTTAAAACATAAGCTTCCTAATAGAAATAATAATGACTGGGACAAATTTAGAAACATTGTTGACACAAAGCTTTGCTCCTTGCCCGTTATTTCTAATGGCAATGAAAATAGTTGTGCTGAAGCTTTAGCTCTCATATTAATCGCAGCAGCAGATGAAGTTTTTCCTGTAAAAAATAACAATATTAGTACAATTCCCTCGCCTCCGTGGTGGGACTCTGAGTGCACAGAGATGATTAAAAAACGTAAAGAGGCAGAATACAACTATTCCCTTGATATGTCTGATATTAATTTTGAAATCGTTAATAACTTAATAAATGAAACTTATAAACTTTTTAAGAAGAAAAAATTTGAATCTTGGCGTAACTTTTGCTCATCAATTTCACCGAATACTCACCCTACGATTGTCTGGCGCAATATTCGTAGATTTAGATCCATTTATAACAACCCTTCCCCTATTCCGGATTCTTTAGCCAGTGAATTTTTAGATAAATTAGCTCCTCCTTTTGTTCCTGAGCTGTCTCCCGTATCCATTATCCATGATACTCATACGACTCTAGATCTTCCATTCACTCTCACTGAATTAAAGGGTGTTATTCATAAAACTAAGGATTCTGCACCAGGCATTGATGGCATTCCGTATTCATTTTTTGCTAATTTAAATGATGACGTCCTCAGTTATTATTTAGACCTTATTAATTCTATTATGAATACAGGAAACATCCCTGTTGAATGGAAACGTCAAAGGGTGTTGCCATTCCTTAAACCAAATAAAATTCCATCTGAAGCTTCTTCATACCGTCCTATAGTTTTGTCTTCAATTCTGATGAAATTAGCGGAACACTTAATTAAAAATCGCCTAGAATGGTATGTTGAAAGTAAGGGCTTTTTGGCAGAGTCACAATATGGCTTTAGAAAAGGTAAAAGTACAACTGACTGTTTAAGTATTTTAACATCCGATATTCGGTTATCATTCTCTAATAACCAATCCACCGTTGCAGTTTTCCTTGATATAAATGCAGCTTATGATAATGTTGTATTATCCGTTTTACAAAACAAATTAAAAGCCTTACAAGTCCCATTGAATCTATCAAATTTCATTATTGATATCCTGACTGAACGCTCTGTTAATATGTTAATAGGAGATCATGAGGTATCTCGTCTTGTATGGAGAGGTCTCCCACAGGGTTCTGTGCTCAGTCCCATTCTTTACAATATTTACACTTTTGATTTAGACTCGTCCTTAACTAACAATGTTAAGGTTCTTCAATATGCCGACGATTTATTATTATATTCTTCAAGCCAATCTGTTGATCAAGCTAGCTATGCTATTAATTCTGCTTTAACTTATTTGGAGTCATGGTTACATCTAAACGGTTTGGATTTATCCACGTCCAAAAGCGCAGCTGTTTTATTCACCCGGAAGAGAAATATTCCATTAATAAATCTCTTTTATAAGGAAATATCTATTCCAGTGAAAGATAAATTCAAATATCTAGGTATAATACTTGATTGCAAATTAAGTAGTGGTCCTCATTGTGATTATATTGTTAACAAATGTGAAAATCACCTAAACATGCTTAGGTGCCTCTCTAGTGTGTGGTGGGGTGCACATCCCTTTTCTTTGAAACTCGTTTACAATGCAATCATCAGAAGCACTCTGGATTATGGATTGTTCGTTCTGGAACCAGGTAGTGTTATGGCTTTTAAAAAGTTGGATCGCATCCAGTCTAAGGCTTTACGCATTATTTCGGGTGCCATGAAGTCTAGTCCCATTAATGCACTCCAAGTTGAATGCGGGGAAGCTCCTTTATACCTTAGAAGACAATTCCTATCTGATAAGTACTTGTTCCGGATTCTTCAGATCTCAACTCATCCTCTCATCCCTAAACTGGACTCATGGACTCATTAGTGTTGCAGATTGAATCTTCTGATTACTGGTCCCATAAACGTGCTCCTTGTTTAGTTGTAAGCTATAAAAAATTCCTTTCACTTTCTTCTCCTATTCATCGTTCCAATAAACTTCCTCTATTTAGCAGTAGTTATGAGAGTTTACTATTCAGTCCCATCATAAAATATAACTGTGTAAGTAAATCAGATCCCGATTGCCATTCAAGTTTTAATAATTTTCTAGCTGAACACTTAGAGTACCACCATATATTTACGGATGCTGCCAAGCATTCTCCGACGGGTTGTGTTGGGATAGGTACTTACCATTCTCAATACAATATCGTACAAAAAATAAAACTACCTCCTGAGGCTTCTGTTTTTACGGGGGAATGTTTCGGCATTTTAAAAGCCATTGAATATACTCGTGTTTTAAAGCTTAAAAATACAATAATTTTTACTGATTCGCAAAGTGCTCTTCTAGCTATCAATAAATCCCCTTTTGAACACAAATCACAGTTTCCTATAATTTATTTAATAAGAGAATTTGCGTTCAGAACCATCTCTGAGGGTAATACACTGCAATTTGTGTGGATTCCAGCCCATGCTGGAATCCATGGGAATGAAGTGGCTGATACACTTGCCGGTGATGCGGTGCAATGTGGAGACCTAGTTCCATATATAAATTTTTGCTATGACCTCACGACGTTACCAAAGACTTTTCTTCGAGACACCTGGAAGGTAGCTTGGGATATCGGAAGCAAATCGAAGGGTCGTTATTTTTCCCTTATTCAACCTGACGTTCCGGAAAAACCGTGGTTTGGCAGGGCAAAGTTTGGCAAGATGGAGACCTCCACTCTAATACGGATGAGACTGGGTCATGTCTGCTCTCCAGCCCATCTAGCTAAACTTCATATCATCGATGACCCCATCTGCCTGTGTGGCACAGACGTAGGCGACTTAAATCACATTTTTTTCTCCTGTCCCTTATATGACCGTTCATCCTTTCTTAGTAACCTCTTGTCCCTCAGTACTCCTTTTCCTACTTCAATACTTTCTTTACTTTGTACAAATAGCTTTTCTGTATATAAATGTATAGTCTCATTCATTACATTCAATAGTATTCAGTTATAATGTTTCGTCATTGTATTTAGCTCATTATTCTATCCTTTATGAATACTGATCCTATAGTTATTATCCTTTTATCCCGATATAATTAATCCGAATAATAATATTTCTGTTTCCCTACCTTTATTTCCTTCGTAATAAAAAACAAAACGTGACATTGGCTAAATGCACAAACCGTGCGAAGCCAAAGAAAAAAAAAAAAAAAAAAAAAAGTGTCAAACAAACAGATGTCAGAATCTCAGAATTGTCAGATAGAGAACAACTGAAACTGAGCCCTCTATTTATCATCATTAGATATTTTCAAGAATAAATAATAATTGATCAACTAAACATAACAGGATTACATGGGCGTTCCTGTGATAGCAAGTCGCTATTTTTCTGTATACTTTTAACTTTCTTCTGTCTCTGTTAAGGTAATTGGTATTAGAGTCGCAACGTACAGTAGGTACTGCATAGTAGTTATTTTATTTTACAGTTTAAAAGCAATACGTCCATACAACAAAATGCCAGGAGTCGATACAGCATTGAGTGATGAGGACTACATCATAGCGAAAGCTAAAGACGCACAGAAGTGCAATATCCACTCTGCTAAAGCATGGATGCTCACAGCGAAAACTTTATTTCCTGCAAATTTTAAAATTCAGTTTGAAGCCTATTTAATGGAAAAGCAATCCGGAAATGTCCAAGAGGCTGCCGAATGTTTTAGTTCCCTAATGAAATCAAGACAGAACCTGCCATCTTTATTGCCTGAAATATCAGCTATTGCAAATGCTCTGAGATCATCTGAAGGAAGCTTCCTAAGCCAAATGTTTGATAACATTTGTCCAGATATACAATTGACAATCCTTAAGACTAGTGTTGAGAATAGTGATGATACAATGGAACATTGTCGTTTACTAGTTTTGTTGTTGAAGAAATTTCCACAACTAGGAGTAGACAGTCTAGTGAAGACATTAATAAATGCTGAAAAGTTCTTTTATGACAATCGCTATGCTAGGCTGTTAGTAGTGGAAACTCTGCCCCTGCTCAGTTCACTAGAATCGCCAAGATTGCTACAGCGTCTAGTAATCAAAGCTATTGACTTTTATAATTCCTATGTATATGATGAAAATGAACATGATATAACAGATCCTTGGCAAAGGCTTTTTGGTGTTTTAGATTTAATGGGCAGGCAATTGGGATGGGATTCTTTTTTTGTCAATTATAGTAACAGTTTGAACAAGGAGACATACTTCCAAAAATTATTGACATTGAGGAACAGTGAAGACTGTCGCCAGCTTTTATATTGTGGAACAACATTCTTCCTTAGGTGTCTATATGAGCAGAAGTCATTAAAAGGCAATCATATTCTTGTGGAGGCATTGTCAGATCCAGAAGTGACACCATCAAAAAGAAGGAAAGGCGACCTGGAGGTTACTGGTATATCATCCCATCAATTCCAAGCAGCTGCTAACTGTTGGGAGTTACTCCACAGTAATGAACTTATTTCAAGAGAATTCACAAAACTAGCTAATCAATTGCAAATTAAACCATGGTCTGAGGGGTTTGCTGATGAGTTTGCTTTATACCGAGGAAAATATGATGAGGCTATGCCTCAAGCTACAGTAACTAGTGTGACCGCTAGCATAGTACGAGTGTCTATCAACTATTTTCTAAAGAACTATAGTGCCTGTATAGAGAGTATATTGGCTGCTCTCCCCCAGTTACCTAATGTGGAAGGTGTTCTAGAACCAGAATTAATTGTAGGAGGAAAACATAGGCACTTACATTTCCTGCCACTTACTAAAGTTGCCATAATGCATTATTTCTGTACTCTGCTTATTAGAATTTTATTAAACACTGGTAATACTGCTGATCTGACATATGGTCACATGCTTGTTTTGATGCAACTTGGTTGGCCACAAGAAGAATCCATATTCATTCACATACTGGATGTAATTAGACAAAAAGGTGTCTTTCATTACCGCCTTTTCTCTACATACATAATTCATATAGATTTACTAGAAGAGCTGTATTTCATTTGGAATGAACAAGGGAACAATGTTGTGCTTGACATTATACCAAATTCTCAGCAGCATCTGGGGCAAAGAAGAATAGGTACACGTGGAGCTGATAAAGGTGTAAAAGAAGATTTCAAACAAGCAATGAAAGCACAAGTGGCCAGAAGTAACGAATCTGTGTTAAATTTAATGATACAATTTATTACCTCAGAACGGGCCTACTTTCTGCAGGTATTATAAACACTGTGAATGGATATCATTATGTTTTTGACGGTCAAAAATGTTTAAGGCTTTGTTTAAAATCAACTGCCTTTGACTGTAATAATTGATTGTTGATAATAATAAAAAACATAGTCCATAATTATGATTTTATTGATTAATGGAATTTAAAGTTAGATAGATAATAGTTACTTATTGATAACTAGTTGATTAAGAACTACCTTCATAGGAACCTACCGAAAGCAAAAGATTCCGCCGTGTAAAATGTAAACCCTTTATGGGTGAATTCTTTGTTGCAAATGACCGCAGTAAAAATTTATCCTCTTTCTGTACTGTGGTTGTAGCACCTGCCTCCTCACCATTGGCTTCTTCTGTGATAGCGTTGAAATCCCATAACTTTATACTGCAATCCAAGGATCCTGAAAACAACATAGTTATAAAAATGTAACTCTTAAGATCTTCAAAAATGCAAATAATCTATTGTGTTTACAAAACTATAGATAAAATAGAAAAACCGACAGAATTACCTGATGACAAAATGGTGCCATCGCGACTGAAAGCTAATGCATGAATAGGAGCAGTATGCATCGGCGGCAGTAGCGCAGCGGGAGATCCTGTCGAAATGTCCCACACAATGAGCTCTCCATTACCTCCCGATGCTAGCCATCTCCCACAAACAGAGAATGCTAGGGTAAATATGGTAGACTGAAAATAAAATGAAATGGTATTAACAAAAATTCAGAAGAGCCATTAGGGGCGTTCTGATACCAGCAGTTGAGTTTGATTAATAAATACCTTATGCCCAGTCATAATTCGAACTTGTGTTCCTGTCAAACAATCCCATAAGCGTACTGTTCTGTCACTAGATCCAGTGCCCACATAGTTAGAATTCGGGTGAAATTGGACACACTGAAAATAAAGAGATATTACATTTTTAGTACTACACTGTATGAGACATGCTTTGCACACTAGCAAACACGGCTTATTTCAAAATATAAATGCATGCTTGAACATAACGCTTTGTTAAAATTGTGGTATATTATTAGTGTTAAAATAATAGGCTTGAAAAGCATTACGTCCACATCCGATAAATGTCCAGAAAACATTCGTAGTGGTTGATGATGATCAGTAGCCCACAAGCGGGCGGTACGGTCGTGTCCAGCGCTCACGAAGTAGTGGCCGTGCGGGGACCAGCGGACGTCCCACACTGGCCACACGTGGCCGCGGTATACTACCATACATGTCCAGCATTGCAGAGACCATAACCTCACTGCAATAAATAAGTTGTAGACAATAATAGTTAATCGAACCTAAAATAAATCCCATTTTGATTTTCTAAAAATATTTATGGAGACTAATATAAGTAATGAATGTGCCTCTATAGGCCCAGTTCCCACTGCTGGGTGTGACACAGGCTTCCTCTCTGTGAGAGGGAGTGGTCCGTAAACCACCACGCAGGCCCGGTTTCCTCACGATGTTTTCCTTCACCGTTTTGAGAGCAGTGGTGATGAAATAATTTATCTACATAAAGTAAAGCGCCTGTCTGGATTCGAATCTACGACCTACAACTCGTAAGTCGCGGCCGTTACCACTTGGCCACCACTGCTCTCCTATATTTTTCCTAGCGTAATGTTAATTATAGCCTTCCTCAAGAATTATGCCAAAAATGCAAAAAAAAAAACAAATCCGACTGGTAGGTAGTTCTAGTTCCAGAGATTAGCGCGTTCAAACAGAAAAACAAACAAACTCTTTATTACTTATTAGATAAAGATATCTTTCGCATCTCCATGATTGATTTGTGGTTGCTATTTGTTTGTTGTGTTATTTACATGATGATATAGACTATATAACTTACCAGTGGAGTCTTCAGAAGCCGATAGTAGCATCGTTTTAAAAGGATCGAATGCTACTTTATAAACTGATCCAGAGTGACCATACAGAGTACGGCAAGTGTCTCTATCTCTTTCTTCCATCATTCTTACAAGTACGTCACCTACAAAATTCAAATTACATAATTATACTTAAATATATAATAGACTGTAGTACCTATCATATATATTTCAAAATTAAAATCTTGAACCAGTGTGAATCATTTTTTGTCTCAGACTGATATGTTCCGAAATAAGACCATTCAAAGAAGAAGAGTTTGAGTCTTCTTCTTCAGTAAGCATTATAAGTTGAGGGGCGATAGCTAAACACTTTTAGGTAATCTGTGTGCTTCAGAGATCAATCTTGTGCCCAAAATAAGTTACAAATATATTAATGTACACACCTGCCTCCCTGTCAATGTCTATTAATTTTTCTGCAGATTTCATCCCACGTAATTTTACTGGAGTCAATGTCCACACCTAAATTATAAGACTCATTCATTATTAAGCAATGACCATCGAAACCAATATTATTTACAATAAGGTACAACATGATTGTTTCTTTTATACCTTAATGTTCGAGTTACTGAAGCCAACAGCTAGTAGTGTAGAATCATCACAAATATCAGTGCAAATGGCGGTATGACCACTGTTGAGTAGTGTGTAAAAACAAATAGATGGCAGACTCTCTGGCCCCAGTTGAATACGCTTTGATGCTTCTCGTAAGGCTTTGCCTTTTTCTATTTTATCAGTCTCTTTTCTGCAAATAAATAGTACAATGTTAGTTAAACTTCTACCACAGTTCCATAAGGTATAAACAATATCAACAAACTCACAGTTCTGGCAAAGGAATTCTGTCATTTGGAGGTGCATTAGGATCAGACTTAGGTTTTTTCATAAAAATGTGTTCTTTCTTCGCCTTTTTCTTTTTTGGTTTATCTGGTGTTTCCTCCACTTCTTCCTCATCTTCCACAGGCGCCGGGAGGACTTGTATATCAGGTTCTTTTAACAGCCCATAGTAAACCTTTGTCCGATTTTCTATAAACAAAAACCACTTTGCTTGTATACTTTATTTTTCCTCCAGTTCAGTTAGAAGAGTGTAACTGTATAAGTGTATATATACTTAAATGTGATATTGTGCATGTTTCTGGAAAATAAGAACAGTCTAATAACAAATCATACCATTTCTAGTGGCTTCACCAAGCAGTCCCCCAGTGGTGGAGCGGACCTGAGCTTGTGACCTCCCGGGGCCATCGTGCACATCAACTTGGATGTGGTTGTTTATAATGTTAATGATTACGGTTGAGCTTTTTTGTTCTTGCAAAAAACGTTTCAGCTGAGATGACGCATCTCTTGATAATTGTACAACAAACTTGTTGGTGCTGGAAAACAAACATTTTACTAATTATTTACAGGTCTTTAATATACAACTGAAATAGTAATTTTTAAATTCATCATATTTCAGCCAATTTACAAAAACCTTAATACATAACATACATAATCAGCCTATAATGTTCCCACTGCTGGGACAGAGGCCTCCTCTCGGTGAGAGGGAGTGGGCCGTAATCCACTACGCGGGCCCAGTATATTATACAAAACAGGTGAAAACAGTATGAAAATCCATTCTGTAGTTCTTGAGTTTATTGCGTTTAGACAGACACGGCAGAGAGATTTTGTTTTATAATAATTATGTAGTGGTAATAGGGCAGCAACCTTTGACTACCCTATGGTAAGCAGCATTATGCACAATTAATTATGTCAGTTACTAAAATCAACCTGTTTAATCAACATTACAGCCTGGTCTAACCAACCAGTACATGGCAATTTTGCTATACTTGGGACAGCAGTATTATATGGCTTATCCATATTCTGATAATATCATAAAATCCCAGTAATTAATCCCCTAATGCTGACTAGATTAAAAAAAATTATAATTATGTAAAAATACCTGTATATTTCAGCCAACTCATTCCCCTTGATTTGTTCCTTATGTTTAACTATAGACAGTCGTTTTAAATCTTCCTGATAATAATCTTCTTGCTCAGGACCAAATTTTTCCAAGAAATTGACAGCATGTTCATTATGGTCATATAATATTAGTACCAGATACATATGGACAAACACTGGATACAAGAGTGTTGATAGTTCATGCTAGAAAGATAAAAATATTTCAAAACATTAGTATTGAATAAAAGCAAGACACAATTATAATTTAAATATACTGGATTTCTTTTAAATGCTAGCTGGCCTGGTGAATTTTGTACTGGCTCAGAATCAATAAGAATGAATGTATGAGAAATCAAATTAACTTAATTTTTTTTTAAAATGGTTGTTTTAATAGTTATTTTGCTATTCGGGGCGTAGACAAATCGAAAAAATCAAAGATTATAAAAATTGGTCCGGCCTTTCTTGAGTTATAAATGGTGTTACTAACCCGACTTATATAGATTAATCTGTAACAGTAAAAAACTCAAGAGAATGCAAAATGCTAGCTAGCACAGAAACTCTATCAGTCTGCACATGTTTACAGTTATTGAGTGCAGAGAGTTACCAACTGGCCAATATTTAAGTTGCGAATTTCCTTCAGTTACATACAAGTGTGACCACTTGACCAGGCTCATATGCATAAGCCATTTTTACCTTATAAATATCGAGCGAGTTCTCAACAAACTTCTTCAGGTTATCGTAAGCAAATTCGTAACTGTATGGATCACTTTCTGTGTGGTGAGAAGTAAGAATGCTAGCTAATTCGACCTCAGGAAGATCTAAGTTTTCAAATTCAACATCTCCTAAGCTAGCTTCTTTTCTCAGGATATCTTCTGTACCCTGAAATGTGATAAAATATACAGTGAAATAGAGCTTTCAGAGGATGGAAATAATGTATTTGGGCATGTTATTAAAATGTTATGGTTACCTTCAAATTATACTTTCTCAGAAGCTGTAGTACAGCCAAGAGTGGGGTATTCTTCTCCCCCATTATAAGGCACCTTTACATGCAACTCTAAGAAAATGAAATGAATTTGGATTGATAACTTTGTATTTTATTTATTGTTTTCAATTTTCCCCGATTTCGACGCAGTCGACGCGTAAGAAACTGTAGTCTACTACTGTCAGTGTCACAATGTCATGTCACCTGTCACGGATGTCACTTTTTTTAAATAATTATTTTAATGGCCTGGTTGGTGGGACCTTTTAGCCACGGGTGTCACATCACAGCATGCATCACAGATAAATTAACACACTGACAGGACTGGGAGCTTACCACCAGCCCATATAGCAGGGCAGAAGTCAAGCTACCCGAAACTATCAAATTTTCCCAATCAACTTTGAACCTTATGCTTTAGCGATAAAGTTGAAAATATATTAAAGGACAGATTTTAGTAGCTTGATGTGCTGGCGTCTGTACATACCTAAAGGCGCGTCTTCACTAGGGCCGCGCGGCCTTTTGAGGCCTTGAGGCCCAGCCTCACGAGGCTTTTATGTTTTTATGCAACACGTCCTCATTGTAAGTCTTGCGGCCCGCCTTGCGCAGTTGCTTTCGAGATTTACGAAGAGAACATGCAATTAGCTTCAGTAGCATTTATTGTAATAAGCATGTAGCAATCTCCATCAGGGCATCATTACTTTTGTTTTTATTAGAATAAAAACAACTCCGACAGTCCCATAACACCGGGCGCTCTCGATAAAAATCAATTAATAAAAGTGTTTTATCGTCAATTCACTCCATTTTGGTGCGAATACAAACACAACTCAGTGTAGCGGCGGTTACAAGCATACTGACCGGCCGCGTGGCCCATCCTCACTACCCGAAGCCGCGCGGTTTTTTTTTTAAGTAGACCAACAATCGACGGGTTGAGCGACACCGGCCGCGGGGCCCAGTTTGGCCCTGTTTAGCCGCGCGGCTCAGGCCTTGCTCATTTACACACTCACGAGGCTCGGCCGCGCGGCCCTAGTGGGGACGCGCTTCTAAGCATGCCTTTCATAGTGTTAATAAAATAGCTCATATTTATGTGTTAGTCACGATTCACGAACTAAACAATGATGTGATTTTCACGGATTCTTTAAATTGTCTACAAGCTTTGGAGCTAAATCCGTTAAAAAGTAAACTACACAGTGCTATTCTACTTCTAATTAAAAAAAAAAAACTTTCCTTATGTGACAAGAATCACAAAACTGTAAAGCTGGATTTAGTGCTCGATTAGCGGTCGTGACCGAGCGTTTAGTGCTTAGCTGACGGCAAACTGAGTACTCACAACTACAGTCGGTCGCTCGGTCAGCGTCGCACTAAATGCCTGCCTTGACATAGCGTGTCAGTCAACCGACGTACGCCCGACCGACGAGCTCGACCGACTGTCCTCGTGAGTCGTGTGCGCGTCGTAGCTGTACGCGCATAGCGATTTATCAGCGGTGCACTGTAGTTGCTCATAAGTTTTCATTGATGTAGCTACGTTCGACCGATGTCAGCGCTGACCACGGACCCTCGGTCGAGCACTAGATGTACCTAAGCCTTAATGTGCAAGCACTAGGGTAGCGCGCAAAATTCAACATACAACTGGTAAAGATCTGGTAAAGGTCATTCACAAAAACTCCCTCATCAGTCCATTCCAATCCGGGTTCAGGCCCGGGCACAGTACTGTTTCTGCTCTCCTTAAAGTGACTGACGATATAAGGCGAGGAATGGAAGACACTAAAGTTACAGTTCTGGTGTTGATCGATTTTTCGAATGCTTTCAATACCGTCAGTCACGAAGTCCTTTTGTCCATCCTCTCCTATCGTATGGTCTCTCACGAGGTTCTGGAATGGTTTTCTTCCTATCTTCGGGGGCGTCAGCAATCAGTTCTCGCTGGTGACTCTAGCTCCAGCTGGTGTGATCTTGAAACTGGCGTCCCTCAAGGCGGCATTTTATCTCCACTTTTGTTCTCTATCTTTATAGATCTCATAACTTCGGAGCTTCAGTGTGCGTATCATCTTTACGCTGACGACTTACAGCTCTACTGTCAGGCAGGTGTTGACAGCTTATCCGGTGCGGTCGAGGAGCTAAATCGGGATTTACGAGCTGTCAAAAATTGGTCTGATCGCTTTGGTGTGGCGGTTAACCCAACCAAGTGTCAGGCTATCATTGTAGGGAGCCCCCATAGCTTGAGGAGGCTGAATGGTTTAACGGTGCCACCGGTTATCTTTGATGGCACAGTGATTCCGTTTAGCTCTGACGTCAAGGATCTGGGTTTGCATGTTGACACTTGCCTTGACTGGCGTAAGCAGGTCGCGATTGTGAGCAAGAAGGTCACTGGAACGTTGCGGTCGCTCTATCGCTTGAAAAATATTCTCCCATCACACATTAAGGCATTGCTTGTACAGTCCCTTATCTTCCCCATAATTGACTATGGTGATGTGTGGTACTATGACCTGAATGCAGATCTCCTCAATAAACTTGACCGACTTCTTAATAACTGCATTCGATTCGTTTTCAATCTTCGCAAGTATGATCATGTGTCCGCACATCGATCACTTTTAAAGTGGTTACCTATCCGGCAGCGCAGAGCGTTGAGGGCTTTGACAACCCTGTTTTCTCGTCTTCACAAACCCACTTCTCCTTCTTATCTGACTTCTCTTTGTCAATATTTATGCTCTGCACACAGCAAAAATCTTCGGTCCGAGAATAATCGTCTGCTTCGTTGTCCTTCTCATCGCTCTGGTTTTATAAAGTCTTCTTTCTTTGTCCAGGCGGTTTTCCTTTGGAATGCGCTCCCTCAGAATATCCGGACGGTAACCAATCGGTTCACATTTAAAGTGAAAGCTCGAGAACACATACACAAGAAGTTGGCAGATTCGTCTCAGAATTGAGTTGTCGTAGGGTTTCTTGTTTATGTCTCATAACTTTTTTTTTTTTTTTAATATATATATATTGTTGTATGTATGTATATATGTATTTATTCTTATATCTTTTATAAATATTTTCTAATTTTTTTTTCCAATGTTATTGCACCTGCTGTGAATTGTCTCTGCATCACCCTAAGGTAGACTGGTAGAAAATGCCCAAGGCATTAAGTCCGCCTTTGTACAGTTTTTACTTGTGCATAAAGTTTTAATAAATAAAAAATAAAAATAAATAAATAAAGATCTGAACTAGCAAAAAAGTGTAAGAAACTTTCGGTCTTATTCATAAAAAAACCTTTGTTTTTATGGTTTTCGAGAGTGCTGACGCCGATAGTTAGGTAAAAAGAAAATCCAAGATGGCGGTTGCAAACATTTTGCTGGTAACCTTAGCGCACCTTCTTTAATTTATTTCAAATTTAGTTATAAAAGGATAAAGTTCAAGGATCTTTTGGCTCTTTTGACCATGCACGAAAGGAGAAGAAATCTTAGAGTATATACTCTAAGGAAGAAATGAATGCGTAGACGCTTTTACCAAAGACGTTGTTACAATACATAGATATCAGTAGTCTGTGACCTTAAGCATTGCCAAATTGCCAATGCCTGGGAAGCTATATTAACACGTTCGAGGACGCTACCACTTGAGCCTGTGTACCAAAATGACACAGTAAATGTCCATACAAATTATACGACGTATGAGTACGTAGCCTCCCATGAAAATATATTGTTTTAAAGACATCATGACACAACCGTTTTATCACGTTATCGTATAAATACGTTATGTCATTAAAAGTAAGTTAACTAGACGTGAACGGGATTAATTCATAGTAAAATAGTATACTGTCTGGCTAAGGAATAATACATAAATCAAATAAACTAAATACTTACGATGTTTTGTCGCGGCAAATATTACGATACGCCACGAAATGTTTAGCGAACGCGAGCGCACCCCGCAGTGACGCAGCCGCATTGAATGTAGGAGCGCGGTAGGCGCGCGCGACGTATTTACACGTTGTGCGTGTGTGAGTACCGTTCCCGCCCACTGTCAACGGCACTTATTTGAAATAGTTTAAAACTTACTCTACGTGACAGTAAAGCTTCGGGTATTTTAAATGTTGTGACACAAGATACATTCAATAGGATTTTAACTTGAACGTTCATCGGAAATGTACGTTCTGTCGTAAAGTAAAAAAATTATTTGGACGTCATTGTACGTTGTGCCATATCAAAATTTTGAACGATGACGTATAATCTCGTTCTGTCCTCGAACGTGTTAACTAAATATTCCAAAATTGAATTTACTATCCTCATGGCAGATATTAGCTACAGCATAGAGTAGTTTTTGATAAGCTACAGAAAACGAGTAAAATAAAAAAAATGCTTCAGGTAAATAACATTACATCTTGCCAGTACTTCCTGAAGAGGCAGGCAGAGGTAGGTAGTCCTAGTCACCCACATTTCACCAGTTACATTTAAGTGTCATAATTATAGAGCCTTTTGCAATAATCGGGTACAATTCAGGTTGCCTGGAAGAGGTCGCAGAAGGCCGCCCTTTGTATATTTTGTAGTGTTTGATGTATTTTTTTCTTGTTATGTATTTTTGTGGTGTGCAATAAAGTACTTAAGTATATATAAATAAATAAATTCCAGACTGCAGACTGCTTTGGAGGTATTCCTGGAGATGGACCTTGGGATCGAACCCAGTACCCCAAGCTCATTAGTCGCGCTTGCGAACACTTAACACACGCGGCTGTCGTACCTACCTACATTAGAATCCATCACGGATATCTATGGAATCCATACTATTATACTATTTATATTTAAATGCGAAAGTGTGTCTGTCTGTCTGTTACCTCTTCACACTTAAACCGCTGAACCGATTTAGATGAAATTTGGTATAGAGATAGTTTGAGTCCCGGGAAAGGACATAGGATAGTTTTTATCCCGATATTCCCACGGGATCGACACTTATGCGGGTGAAACAGCGGGGTGCTGCTAGTTTTAAATAAAAATCAATTGGAGGAATCCACATAACATTACCAACCTGAACTGGCTGAACACTTCGACGGCTTTGACCGCCTCGTGAGTCCAGTAGTCGCAAGCATTTCTGCTGAGCATGAAGTCCAGGTCGGACAAAGTGTTATTGGGTTCTTATATTAGGAATTTTTCAGTAGCAGCCCGGAGTCTGAATTTGTGACCGGTTGATGGCAATAGACTTGCCCCTTACAAGATGGGTCTTAAACATAACTGGCGAAATGTGGGTGTGCTATAGGTACACCTCAGCTTAATCCTTCGGGAATACAGGCGTGATGTTACATGAAAATAACAAAAAAAATCTGGAGCAACGATTGAAAGATTATGTTTATTTAACGAACACTAGATTTGGGAGAGCATTGTTTTCTCTGAACCATGCTCAAGTTTATTGGCAACACGTACCTACCTAGCTAAAATTTATTGGCAAAAGGCTTACGATAATAAAATAAATTGTTTGAAATCCTACTCTTACGTGCACAGATAGGAAGGTACCAGGCAAAGATTGTCTTACTTAAAACTCCCTCCACACACACATGTACCTATATGCAATAAGCAGTGCACCCACAGAACACCCTGCAGGCCTACCACAAGCTCTTAACGCGATCCATTTTAGGACCTAAACTGAACTGTTCTTCTAATTCCTACCATGACGTCAGTTTGACGATTCATTTTAGGCCGTGCCATCTGCTGACAGCGATTGTCCCAAACTGAGTTGCAAATTTTGGTTTCATTCATACTTGTTTGGTTTTGGTACCATGACGTCCATAGAGCAGCTCAAGCGATGCAGTTTAGGAACCTAAACTGAAATGTCTTGCTTTTGAATCGTTTTTAATTAGATCATGGTAGGCCACCTGCACTGCAATTTTAAATTAGACGATCACTATATTTATAGATATCTAATATTCATCTTATTCTATACTTAATAGAAATAAATGTAAAAATACAGGGTCAAATTAAATTATTTAGCGAAACTCCGCAGACGTGATGGATCGATATCTAAACATCATAAAACAAAAAAAATAAAACGATTTGATGATATTTATGTTTGGGGTCAATGACCGCTGGTAGTGTCACTTCAAGTATGAGTTGAAAAAAAAAACATTGTTTTTGTTTTATCGTGTTTAGATCACGATAACCATGACGTCTAAAATTTACTAAAATATTTTTTTTTAAACTGCTATTTCAAGCAAATACACGGTCGTTGACCCCACAAAAAAATTCATCAAATCAATTTTTTTTGCTTTATCATATTAAGATCGCTAATTCTATCGCTAATTTAATTTGACCCGGTATATTTTTTAGACTAGCGGTCTGTGTGCACGTCATCGAGTCCTAACCAAATGCCAAATTTTAAATTCCTACGTTGCATAAACTTGTTTTGAGAAAAACCTCTGTGACAAACGGATAAAAAAGTGACCATAAAAAGGTTCCGTTTTCCTTTTGAGATCGGAACCTTAATAAAACAAACGTGTTAAAAATAGGTGTTTATTGGATTAGCTAATAAAACAAATGACGTTCTAATTGGTTATTATCGAAGATGAAACAACTATAGCCAAATAAATAATAAGATATAATAATGTCAAATAAGTTACTCTGTGATGTTCAGAGAGTTGAAATATTTAGGTAGGTACAATACGGCCGATGAATATGGCCGGCCTGAACATAGGCTCTCCGAACTTTCGCGCTTGTTCTCTCACTCACACTCGCTTCATGTCACCATTTGGTTCCTAAAAATGTTACCTATTGCGCAGCCTTCTGCACAAAGTTCGGACCGGCCATGATTCATTGGCCGTATTTTAGGTACGCACGACGACATATCAAGCTATACAATTCCAGTATAAGCTGACTTCTTATTGAACGAAAAACCTACACAATGTGGGGCCAGCTGAAACTGGAAATGTATAGCTTGAAATGTCGTCATTTGTACTCAATATGGTTAATGGTTCACTCTAGAAATCTTTATAAAACTATGAGAAAGAATCCTAAAAGCAATATTATTAAGTACGACGTATTGTTTGCCTACCGCGATGATTTCATGAAAACTTGTAAGTATCTAAATATTTTATACTGTTTTATAAAAACGATCAAATATTAATTTGAAGACAAGGATTCTGCTTAGCAATTTATTGTAACGCCTATGATCAGTATTTTAATGAGATATGTCTCACGGATAATTTAATAAGTCTTTCTCATGAATTGAGAAAAAAATATACTAGCAAGGACAGTAGCGTTAGTCTTCCCTTTAGGAATAATAAACACATCTTAAGATATTATAATATAGTGCGTAGGTAACATTAATTGTTTATACTTAATTTAACATCGTAGCAAACGTACACTAATTTATTTCTGATACAGGTCAGTCTTAAGATCCGTCTATTATTACCAGTGTACTGACAAATATAACTATTTACATTAAATACTAACTAATATTGCGTTAGGAGGTACGAATTGTGACAAGTATCACACGTCAAGAAGTCTCAAATGGCAGCCATATCCAGCACCCAGTCTGAATCATTTTGAAGGATATTGCTAATCCATTGCTTCATATGCTTGAAAAAAACATATTTGAATTACTATAATGTAACATTGTTTGTTTTGGTTTTGACGATTGAGAACTAAAATATTTAATTAATTGATTGGACCGTAATATTTAAAATGAGTAACCAGTTGTGCAAATCAAAGAAAATATAAACTTATAATTATTTTACTAGATTAGTCTAGTAAGATAGTTATGCTGGTATCATAGTTATATTCCTAGTAAGACAGTTATGAACCGCTTTCATATACTTAACTATATTACAGTATTAGCTATATCCCTAGGGATATAACTATATCACGGCTTTAACCATCTTACTGCAACATATACATCGACAAGAATTAATTTGGTTGCTTACAATTTCTGTTCCATAATACTGTATCAATGTGTAGCAACAATTAAGTGCCCAATGTATAAGATGTCTTGTGACAACAGATTGATACAATACAAAGGAACAAAGATTGTAGACAATCAAATTAATTCTTGTCAATGTATTCATCTTTTTGAGGCTACTATACTTATAGGTGGGTGCACCTGTGCCTAACCCTTTGGGAAAAACAGGCGTGGTATAATTTTACATCTATACATAACTATATAGTTGTGTATAATTAAATTACTGAGTTAATTCGAGATTACTTGGCTGTTATCTCGACGCAGCGATACTTGCACGTTTTTAAATAGGGTCAGTACTAATGTCTCTAATACTACGATTATCTATTATTGGTCGTTGATAAGGTAAAGCTATTTATCTATGCAGTGCGTTTTTATCTCAGAATATTATCCGTATTTAGGAAATATTGGTTTCAGTCGCGTTTATTCTATTTACCGTTCCCATATGAAAGCCCAAAATTGTTTTCTGAAAAGGCCGTTTGGATTTGCGTTTCGTATTTTTCGGAAGGCCGTTCTATCCGTGATACGAGAGCCTATACAACTTCATCAGTATCAGGTAGAAAGACAATTTCTCGCCTGAGAAAGAGCCCAATTGTATAACAATTTGTAGGAATTTAGGCAATAAACATTTGAATAAAAACACACTGTATAACTATAACATTATTAAATTTTATAATTATTATAGTTACTTTAACTTAATGACTCAAGTCGTCCTCAAAGGTAATATTATACCACTAGGTACCTAAATATTTAATTAAGGAGTTAAATACAACTTACTGCCTTAGGTATTTCTAGTCGCATTTTTATTGATTGGCAATATTTAAAAAGCTTTGAGGATAGGTACAATAAATACAGATATAATGTGTAAATGCATAAAACATGTAAGTACATAATCTCAGATCTAAAGAAATAAGTCTATTCATTTATTTAGACAAAAATATCAAATCACATCTAATCGGACGACAATAATATTATAGGGTAAAATTATATTAGGTATCTAAGTAATAATTAGACTAATTTATTAAAGCTTTATAACAATACTATGTAGATTGATGACCTCAGTTAGATGTTGGGGACATTCCAATATAATTTAAGAACTCCGTTCATCGAACTCGGTGCCGAACAATAGTACCTGCCTAATGGATGCTCGCGATATTTTACAACTTTTATGTGATACCTAAGTAAAAATCCTTTTATATTAAAATTTTGCAGACTATAATAAATCTAGACCTATACTAATAGAGTTTGTTGAAGGCGCTAATCTCTGAAACTACCAATCGGATATGAAAAATTCTTCTTGAATTTGATAACCCAATTTTTGAGGAAGGCTATAGGCTATTTAACATCACGCTAGAACCTTTAATAACGGAGCAAAAAGAAAAAAAAAACAGAAATAACGCTAAGCGAAAACGAAGTAATATCGCGGGCAGGAGATGCGAATGCGATACGACGGGGTGGGTGGGGTGGGGAACTTTCAAGAAATTTCACGCGGACGAAGTCGCGGGCAGAAGCTAGTTACAAGATAATAAGGAAGATGATACGTAGGTACCTATGAGTTATGTTATCAACATCATCATCTGCTTGCCTTTCCCAACTATGTTGGAGTAGGTTTCCAGTCTAACCGGATGCAGCTGAATACCAGTATTTTAAATAAGGTGCTATAAAAATATCTGCCACGGCTTCAATGGGAGACAGTATTTTGTATATAGATTACAGTTGTGAAGAAATTTTGTACGCCGGAATAGTTAAATCAATTTGAGAAAATAAAGTAAGTAATTTACTCTATTCTGCATAAAGTGGTTCACAAACTACGCGCGATGTGTCGCTTCGTCACATTTTTCGAAATAAAATGACAGTGCGGCAATAGCTAATTACTATGGGACGGTTTCATGCAACTAAATCAATTCAAATTTATATGCACATTTTTTTGTATGAAAAAATTTATGACATAAGATCAATAATGTATCTTTACTATTGTAATCTATACACAGAATACTGTCTCCCATTGAAGCAGATATTTTTATAGCACCTTATATATGGAGTGACTGTCATGTTATTGGATCAAACCGGCGGGGCAATTGCGTAACACATTATCAATCGGAATCGGTTTCATTTTGACAGTCCAACAATATTCATTGCGTTATTTACGTGTTGAGCAGTCAAATTTTTCGTACTTATGCAGCAATGGATTAGCAATTTGCTTCAAAATGATTCAGATTCCGATTGATAATGTGTTACGCAATAAGGGTGCTGAATGAGAAAGCTTAGAGTGGATATGACAGTTTAAAACAGAAGACGAACTAGCAGGGGATCGAGGGGGCGGAGGGGGGGGGGGTGTTCAGGGGATCAGACCGGAACAAATCATATTTAAATACTATTTCTATTTCGAGGGCACATAATATTTTCTCCAATTTAAATCATTTACGAGAACCTGCCTAGTTTTAACTAACCTGCCTACCTACCCAGCTTCAAAACTGTTCGAGCGAATAAAAAAAGAGGTGAGAAGTGGGACTGACAGGGTAGGTAGGTAGGTAAATACCTACTCAAACTGATTGTGAAGCAACGCGTATCATGAAAATCAAGTTGTGTTAATCTTAATTGTGAATTTAATGTCGAGCTAAAGTACGAATTTCATCTGCCACATCTTTTAAAACATTTGAATGTACCTGTGTACCTATCTAATTATTTTACTTCCTGTACCATGCTCCAATTATCGTTCGTAAGTTCTGTGATATCTAAGCAAAGACCTATTTTTTACTTTTTATCTTCTATACATCTATACAAATAGATCAAATTGAAGTGTCTGTTTGTAATTTCAAAATAACAGCTTTTTAATAAATGCATATGAAAGGAACGGTCCATAAGTCAAAAATATTGTTTATAAATTTTTGCCTGTCTGTCCATCTGTCTGTTTGTACCGGCTAATCTTCGAAATGGCTGGTCCGGTTTTGATGGGACTTTCACTGATTTTCACGATAGCTGAGATAAGAAGTAACATATTTTACAAAAAATAAAAATAATGAGTAAAGAGACACAATATTGGTTTCCGACATCCACGCGAACGAAGTAGCGGGCTCAGCCAGAGGCGGCGTAAAGCGTGGGCGACGACGTGGGCTATTGCCTACGGCCCTCGCTCTCCTAGGGGCCTCGCACGGATTCGCACCTCGAAGGCAGGACGACAAATTTTTTTGTCGCGTTTATAACGATCGAAATCTTCAGTAGCTACTAGTAAACCCCTCGAGTTTGGGATCATATGATTCGTTTTGACGAGTTCAATATATTATTGCACTTGGTGTCGAGCTTTAAACACTTTAAATGTTTCCTACCTATAATTTACGAGTACCTATGTAAGTATAGTTTTTTTTTGTAGCTTTTTGATTGTCCATAATATCTAAATAAAAAATATCAGTTTAAATTGTTTTTCAAATCCATCTTTTTGCGTTACCGCCTACCGCGAGGGCCTCGCAAAATGTATGTTGCCCACATGAAATTTAGCTCTTGCTGGGCTCAGCTATTAGGTAATAATAACCAAGTATGACGTATATATTTAACGCAAAAAGTTAATCAAGGAATGGTTATTGCTGGTATGGTAGTGCAAACAATGTGTTTACAAATTGATTAAATACGGTAGGTAAGTAATGTGTGGGGGGTATTGTTGCGTCCCGGCCGAGGTTGGGCTGAGATAGATGACTACCTATTATTTATTACTATTACTTACATCCTTGGCCGTGGCGACTGGCGACCCTCAACCTAACTATTAACGCTGCTGTTAAGATGAAGAATTAGAAGAAAGTAATATTTTGTAAATAATAACATGAAACATTACATAATCCTATTAATACCTAAGTATTATAAACGCGAAAGTTTGTGAGGGTGGATGTATGGATGTTTGTTACTCTTTTACACAAAAACTACTGAATGGATTTAAATTTGGCACACAGATAGTTTATAACCAGGATTAACACATAGGATACTTTCTATCCCGATATTTCCATGGCATCGAAACTTATGCGGGTGAAATCGCAGGGCGCAGCTAGTAAGCCCAGATACTGCTCGAACCTAAAAAATCTAATAAGTACAGGCATACTTCTGAGCTGGAGCAGATAAAGTAAGTAAGTACTCGCGCGTCTCAAGTGAAGCATCTCGAGCCAATCACGTAGCACCGAGTTCGATGTTAGGAATTACATTTCAACAATCAACAAAACCGTTTCAATGCAAGCTAACGAGTCTTTTCAAAAATTATCTTCATCTGATAAAATTACTATGAACTAAATAATTGTTCCATAAGAAATCTACGGTTATGTTAAAATTGTCTAGACGCAGAATATAAAATATCTCAGGGAAAGTTAATTTTTGAATAAACGATAGCTGTGTTTACATTTAAAGGTCTTGACTTGAACAGTTGTGTGTGTCGAACAGTTTAGGCGCGACGTCTTCGTAGGGCGCGACCCGAGCAGACGCGAGGTCGCGCGCCACGCGCTCTGCGGCCCCCATCACACGGAGCAGGTTGAGACCCGCTAACTTCCGAAGTTCGTCTATGCTCCAACCCTCTTCCATCAACTCTGCGAAAAGCAGCGGATACGACGACACGTCTTCCAGTCCTTGAGGTGTACTGTACAATAAGCATTGTTTAGAAGATTAATGTCAAACGCGCGCATTAAGTACCTAGACGTATCTACGTAGAGTCACGTAGACTCACGTAGACGTACGTACCTACAATACAGTTACTAGTAGGTAGGTACCGATATCCGTGGTAGGTACTGACCGTCCCTACTAAACAAACCCGTTTCATGATAATCTCAAGAGTCTGTGTTTAGTACTATTCGTTATCCTGTGTCTGTGTGTAAAAAATAAACCCTTGAAAAGTATAGTGTTTATGTAAACAAAGATAGTTTGATTTAAAAAGTTATAAGGAAGAAATCTTCCGTAGACATAATAGCCTTCAGAACTATAAAACTTTTGTTCAAAGCTTTATCCTTTATAAAGCTACCTACACGCTATTGGGATTTAGAACTTTATTGCTTTTGGTGCGTTTTAACTTTAAAATCTTTAATGTAAAGTACAGTTAAAGTACTTAGTCTAAGTAGAATAAGTGTGCCTATTCCAAATATTTGTGCCTATATTAATTATTTTTCCCTTGCCACTTCTGCGGAGTTATATCGGAGATAGGTACACATCGCAATATGTACTCACTAATTAATGCCGTCGTATCCAGCGCCAAGGCCCACACTGTCCACACCGGCTACATCCCTTATATGATTAATGTGTGCTGTAAGACAAAGTATTGGTTAAATTAATAGCCTTAGATAAAGTAAGTAGGTACTTTTTTACTGTTACAGATTTGGATGGAATAAGAACATTTTTTTCCTTAATTTATATATAAAGGTACCTATTTACTGGAGCAACCAAAACATTTTGGAGGAAAAGTTGAGTTGTTGCCAAGGTAAATGTACACATCATAAAAATAAGGAGGACGTTGAGGTACCGAGATGTGTGGTCAATGTTTTCTTACCAATGGCATCTTGAACGGTCGCGGTATCCTTACAAGTGAGGAACGACGTGTAGAAGTTGACCATGATGAGGCCCTTGTTAGCGGCGAGCAGGCGCAACACGGTGTCGGGCACGTTGCGCGTCACGTTGCACAGCGCGCGCGCCGACGAGTGCGAGAACAGCACGGGCGCGCGCGACACCGCCAGCGCGTCGCGCATCGTGCGCTCCGACACGTGCGACAGGTCCACCAACATGCCCAGACGATTCATTTCCTTCACCACTATCTGTCCGCCCGATCAATAACAATTTGTTAACATAAGATTGATGACAGGAAAAGAGGTCGCCTAAAAAAGAAAAATGCGTGTCTTCTCCAACCACTTTATATTGAGTTTTTTTCTGTAATTGGACAAGAAAGCGCCATTTACATAAAGGATGAAAAAAATTGTTTTAAAACACTTCTGTATAAGCTATTGAAATGAACTGCAAACACAGTTCCGGCTGCTCCTGGCCGTTTGCATATTTATCATAAAGTAAGTCTCTATTGTTCCAGCCGCTTTTGAAGTTCGTATGAGTTTGCATTGCTTTCAATTAATTGCTAACTTCTTAGAACCTTTGTGGTTGTGGATTCAGAAAGCCGACGAATTTTGAAACCGACAAATTGTCGTACTTAGTTAGTTTATAGTTTCTGACGTCAGTGTCAGCCATTTGGTTAAATAGGTAAGTAATATTCCATTGTATGTAATCAAATGATTTACCGGGTGAGTTTCTAGTTTTACGCCTGGGGGCCGCCATCGCGCGCGGTTTCTATAGCCAGTTTCAATTACCACGAAATAGTATACGTACAAAAAGATCATCATAAATCATTCACTGTGCCTATCGCAATCCACTGCAGCACCCTAATTGCGTAACATACTATTACTCTCAATTTGAATAATTTTGAAGCATATTTCTAATCCATTGCTCTATATGTTTGAAAAATGCGTCTGCTCAACAACGCAAATAATGCAATGAATGTTGTTGAACTGTCAAAATGAAATCCATTGCTATTGATAGTGTGTTACGCAATTACCCTGCTGGACATAGGTCTCATGGATCCCAAGCTGCGCCCGACACCCAGTCGTCCACCTTCCGCATTCAGTCTAGCTACATTTTTAAAGTCGTCGGAGCACACTACGGTTAAGGACTCCTTTGCTCCACCGGCCATCGGTCCTTCGACCAACATGGCCAGCTCACTGCCACTCCAGCTTGCCTACTCTGCAAGCTATATTGGTCCATTCAGCTCCAGTTATTTTCTGGATAATTTCATTTCTGATCTTAACCTTCAAAGAAACTCAGAGCATAGCCTGCTCGTGGCCTGCTCCATAGCGCGCTGAGCGACCTTGAATTTGTGAACCAGCCCGACTGTCCCCGGCTTAGCACCGTATGACATAACGGGCTGAACACACTGGTTGAAGACCTTTGTCTTCAAACATTGCGCAACAGGCGACAAAACGATTCAACGAAGTTTTCAAAATGAATAAACTGATCTGATAACATTATTTTCAAGTTTGGTGTCATAGAGAAGTATCAAGAATGAAACTTATCCTACCTAAGAGTGAACTAACAAGATCGGTTTTCGCAGTGATCGTAAATGATGGGCTAACAACCAGCTACTAGATACTTATAGTTTATAGCCGTCTTAAATTCAGTACTGTAGCACTGCCGTCTCTCGTATTAAGATAAGTACCGCTTGGGGTTGCTTCTTACGTTAAGAAAGTAGAAGCAACTTGTATCGCCACTTGTAACTTGCGAGCGCATGCAGATGATATACTGAGCAATTAATAAATATAATTAAGACAACTGCTTAAGTCAGAACTGTAAACTGTAGAGTAGGATGTGGCTACAGTCAGCAAAAGAGTTATGACTTCTTAGATCAAAGATACACTTAAAGGTGTATTGTCAAAGATGTGTCTACTCAGCATACCCACAACATTAAAAGTCGCAAACCTGTATACTTATCCCGTTTTTTGACTGTACCTACTTGTGGTAGGTTTGAAGTTTGAACGTACCTAGGATGGTGACGACGCAGGCTACGTTGCACGCAGTGTGCAGTTTAAACAAAAGAAAATATTTCGAAAAGTATCGTTGCAGGTAAACAAAGAACTGCTTTCGCGAGCAGCGAGAAGCCCGAGTTCGTACAAAGAGAAATATTGCGGTGCGCAGGATGTTTATGATTATGGCACACTCACTCTACTCGACGTCTCAATCTTTACGGTTGCCTTCTGACTACTTAGCTACGTGTATTTTAATATTCTTTCGCATGCTACAAGATTGCTCTTTATGAACACATATGGTACTCATATACTATGCAAATTGCTTTGTAAATACTTCATACAGATTTCTTTAAGCCCCGTCCGCTTGCTACAAATTCTTAATAACAGCCAGCATTTACCTAAGACAATAAATTCTCCCCTAACGAGCTAACATTATATAGTCTGCAAAGAGGATTATAACTTCATCTAATCTTAAGAGATTTAAGAAAGAATTAAGGGGAGATAACTCACAATTTAAACCCGTAAGAATAATCAAAGTTTTAATGTTTAAGCTTTTTTTAATTTTTTGGTGTTTTGTATAAATGGTTGAATTTAATTAAAACTAGCTGACCCGGCG
This sequence comes from Hydraecia micacea, assembly GCA_914767645.1. NCBI lineage: Eukaryota > Metazoa > Arthropoda > Insecta > Lepidoptera > Noctuidae > Hydraecia > Hydraecia micacea. The sequence continues at coordinate 10,466,138 of OU611778.1, forward strand.
AACTTCGTTCCGCCTCAGAATCAATAAGAAACACTGTATGAGAAAATTAATTATCTAATTGAATAATCTTTTATTTTCGTGAATGTTTCCCATGTTTTAATAGTTATTCTGCTATCCGGGTGAAGACAAATCCAACAAATCAAAGATCATTAAAATCGGGCCAGCCGTTCTTGAGTTATAAATGGTGTAACTAACACGACTTTGTTTTAAGTATATAAGATATAGTTATATAGAAGATAGGAACATAAATCTATTATTAATTTAAGATCGATCCTTTAAAATGACACATTTAATTTGACGTGTACGTATAATCGTAAACTTACTTTACGATTTTTTTTTTGTAACTATAAGTACCTAATCTAGACACACTTTGATTGTATAAAATAATGATCAAATACATTTAAGATCTGGCAGGAGTTTCTTCGTATTTCTCTTAAACAGGGACTTACTACGACTAGTAGTTCCTGTTGTGACAGTAATCGAAAACCTACTTCTACAGAGAAATTTAAAAGATAAAGTTGCCTACATTTTGTGTCGACATAGATTGGTACAGGCTGTTTTTCATAGTACGGCATTAATTAAAATTAAAATTATATAAATTTATAGAAATTAATACAATTTCAATTACTTTGGATATAAAGCCAATTAGCGCTCGTTTATGTCTTGGTGGAGCATCGTAGCCGCCGTAGCCACGCGTAGCTGGCCGTAGCCGACCGTAGCACTCACCGTAGCAGAACTTAACTTTCCGGTTAGAGCCCTTTCAAACGCAATGTCTGTGATCTTATAATATTTTTTTATGTCTGACGTACCGTCGTAGCCGAACATAGTCCCTTGTAGCTGATCGTAGCACTTACCGTAGCAAGACTGAGCAATTAGAGACTTACCTCGCGTCCTAATCACTCCTAACCAAAGAGTTGTATAGTCATTCCTCCTAACCAAAGAGATCGGTCGCGTGAATACGCGATCGTCGTGTTCATATGTCACTTATTTGTTTGGAATACATAAAGGGGCCGAGAACTTGCCTATATCTTTTCAAACGCTCTTCCATGTTTGGCGTAGCATCGTAGTCGGTCGTAACTGTACGCAACTGATTGTAGCACTTGCCGTAGTAGAACTTACCTTTCCGAATGGTGTGAGTCCGCCCCGCGGCGACGGTTCAGGTTTATCAGCGGACGCACACTCAGCCCAAGGCGTGTCGCACGTGGATGTGAGCGTCAGGTACCGGACGCCCACTTGGTACAGGGTCCTCAGCACGCCAAGTGAACCCCCGATCGCGTGCCCCCCCTCCACCCCCACCAGTGAACATAGCCTGTGGTTGGCGTGCGCCGAAACTATATCTGTGACAATACACAATCGACGTGAGAACAGTGTTACATGCTCAATAACAAAAGAAATTATCAATGAATCAGTGAATTTACTGAAAAACAATTAGCTAAAATATTTCGGCATGTTAACTGCACATTCATTATTGAAATAGGTAGTATACGAGTAGGTACATAAAATAGTTTTACATTGTTTCATTTTTCATTGTTTTACACGTGATACTTAACTTGTTTTTTAAAGTTCGATTGCACTGTGTTCCGGACTTTAATACTTATATTGTAAATGAAAACGTAGTAGAAGTTTTTCAAGTATCTGATGGACAGTATTAACACTTGTGAAATCAATTGTCGAAGCAAGTTCATTCTTTTTATTTTCTTTGAGATCGAATAAAGAGAAACAGGAAGAAAGATCGTTGAATTTTTAATAAAGCTAGGGGACGTCAGGATTTCTTTTTGTACAAGTGTTTTTTCTTTATCTTTTGGTCCAAGGAAAACATAACATCAAATAGATTGAGAGCTGATATTGTTACTTTTGTTTTCTTTCAAACAAAAAGTTCTTGGTACCTGGTGTTCCGTGTTTCACCTGGCTTTGATTCGTGTGTACAATTGCACCATTCCCTACCGTCTTCGGAATAGCGTGACATTGTTCACAATCCACATTGTTAATAATATTATACTTAGCGTGATTAATGACCTGAAAGCGATAAGGAATTCCAATAGATGTTCCAGAGCCAAAAGTTCATCTTCATCACTCACACGTAAACCTATCTCTGCTCAATATGTTCGATTTATAGGCCGCAGTTATAGTTTGTAAACATATTAATAAAATATAATATGTTTATAAACTATTGCAGTGTGTACACATAATTATGAATAAATATTGTATTAAATTAATGTACAAATTAATTCATCAACTAAAGTACGTATTCAAAAGCTTTAACGAGACTTCATGTTACTGAATTTATTATGAAGTAATTTAGAGTTGACTCTAAAATGTATATAATTGTTCATTGACTACTGTCTGCATTGCAGTAATCTACTAATTGAGGTGCACAGCTGCTGTTCATTTAATTGTTAATTCATGATTTTTTATATATTTTTTTAAATATTCACTACTTACTCAGTTAGTTGTGAATTAAAGATTCAGTTTTGCCGAAATTCACCGAACTTGAAATCACGGTTTTGTTTGCGAACAATAAGCGAAATAAGTCTAAAGCCGTTTATTTTAATTGGGTCTATTTGAATTACAAAAAAACAATGAAGCTAAAGGAAATGCACGAATTAATTTAAACAGTTTAATTTTTTAAAGGCTACGAAGTGAAAACAATGGGTTTCTCATGCTAATACACTTTATGCATTTACATTTGTCCTTTTCAGATTGCTGTACCCACGCTACGTACAAATCACGGTGCCTTCTTGGTGGCCAGGTGGTTGCGCTTACCTTCAGCGGAGGTGCAGAGCGTCAGCTGCGGGTGGTACTTATCCGTGAGCCTCTGTATCAAGTCAATCTGCTCGAAGGTAAGTTGCACGGCGTCACGGTGCTGCGCGTCGCACGGCACGTACGCGGCCCAGAACTGGCGACAGAGGATCACTCTGACATACCACTGATTAAATATCACGCACGACTTGAGCAACGCTTGAGCAGAATATGAAATCCGACTGATACAGCGATACAGTGAACCGACAAAGATTCCATAATGGAATCAGTGATGCTGATGGCAAACGTGAGGCCACGGGCGGTTAACTCACCCCCACCACATATTTTATTATGTACGTTACACAAACACATCAATCTCGTGGAATTGTGCAATGGAGTTGAAACAATTAGCTCACTATCATTTCTGTTTCGGTTCATTGTACCGTGCTCATGATATAATTATAGTTGCTTTCATTATAACTCAATCGAGGCATTAATCCTTTGATTTAAATAATAAGCTCTGTTATCTGCTGAGAATCGTAACTGACAATCGGCATTCGGATGAGGAGATTGGAATGTCCGCAAGTGTTATGAAATATTCTGAAAATTCCTTTCACAAATAAATATATTATAAGTAGCCGATGTCATTACACTTCGAAAAATGCAAGTGGGTAGGTAATATTGGACGGGTAAAGATAAACATTTTAATTTAATAACATTGGTCAACCTATGCCAATATCTTTTGCTGCCGCAATAATGTGGGCGTTATGATCCACGCGGCACATATTAATCTTGTCGTGGGATTACGTTGAAATGACCCACTTTATTAAATGCACAATTAATTAAATCGTGCGGTTTGAGGAATTTCGCTCACCTGTGCGGCCACTCTGCCCTGCTTCAGGCGCGGCAGGTCCGTGTGGCTCCACGAACTTGTTGCCCACGGGGATATCGTCCGCAAATCCTCGTCGAAACTATTTGCGGATTATAATATTATATAGGTAAGGTGCTATAAAAATATCTGCCACGGCTTCAATGGGAGACAGTATAAAGTATATAGATTACAGTAGTGAAGAAATTTTGTACCCCGGAATAGTTAAATCAATTTGAGAAAATACAGTAATTAAATAAACATTTACTCTATTCTGCATAACGTGGTTCACAAACTACGCGCGATGTGTCACTTCGTGACGGTGCGAGAACATCTAATTTTCATGCAACTAAATCAATTCAAAATACGCACATTTTTTGTGTGAAAAAATTTATCACATAAGATCAATAATGTATCTTTACTATTGTAATATATATACAGGATACGGTCGCCCATTGAAGCCGTGGCAGATATTTTTATAACACCCTATATAGACGATTATTGGCTCGTTTAAAATTGTGTAGGTGTCAGGAAATTATGTGGAATATGTTCATTTCACAGTAGATTGATAAATTGGCTGGAATAGCAGCTCATAAAGGTGAATAATACATGCCTATTTTCAGTAGATATATACTTACATTTTCACTCAAAGTCACTAAATCTTTCTATTCCTAATCTTTTATTGAGGTTAGTATTTTTAGGATGGCTAGTTTATTAGAGTTCTAAAAAAAATAAGGCACCCACACATTTAGATATGTTGACACTGCGTGATTGTCATGAGCGAGCTGCGTGAACTTTTTAATTCGTCCGCGAACTTGTGAATTCGTTCTTACGTTTTACGTAGAACGATTTGAAACGTTAAAAAGAATTTATCTAAAAATCTAGAATTTTAGAAACATTAAAAACAAATGAGCCATAGGTTACTGCTTATGTTTCAAAGGAAATGTAAACGAATTTAAACATAAGTAAAACTAGAAAAATCTAGCTAACACTGGTAGCAGAATCGAATCTCGCACCACACGCGTCGTCAACGACCTGGCACTGAGCCAGATGTCTGTCAAGAAACATTTCAATACTTTACGCTACGTGTGAACTAGGATTTCTTTGTAAGTACCTACTAGAACTGAAGCCTTGAATACACAATGTGCAGATTACCTCAGTCACTTTGTGGTCTCTTTCTCGGAGATGTTAGAAAAAATGCTCTAAGTATTTTTAAATTGAACTGTTCCAAGTTACCTTATTTTTTCCATTTTGTAAGATCGCACGTTTCGAATTTTATATTACAGGCTATTTATTAAAACGTTTTCCAAATAAATCAACATAAATCACTATGGTATCTATAAGTCCACAAAGTCGGTGGACGCTAGCTACGCCCGCGCCGTGACTAACCAACGTGACCAGATCCGATTTGAATGTGTCGGTATATCCGGGAGTAACACCTACATTCAGCTAATCCTCTACACGTATTTTTCGGATTTACCAGGCGGACCCGTTATTTAATCTGGACATCAGTGGTAGGTGCTTACGTCCACAGTCCACGCACAGTGAGTAATTTCTGTAAATATTACCTCCATAAGTGCAAAAAATATTAAGTTTTCAAGAAGATCTCGCTTCGATCTAAGTGCTCTTACATAGCTCCGATAAAGTGGTGATTAGCTAGGAAACTCTGCACATTACAGACTACGCACAGTAATGGCCGTAGAACTACGGCGGACGGGATATACGAGTACACAAAGTAAAGTTCACCTTTATTCCTTGCTGCTAGTGATGCGCGATTGGGTCAAAACAACTATCGACATCGACCTAAACAAACATCAGAATGTATGGTTGGCTAACTTTCTACTTTCGAATCAATAATTTTAATATAGGGCTGCAGTTTACTAAACTAAAACGAACTCCTTCATTTCCTTCTCATTCAACACTGAACTTTATTTTATCGTTTTCATAACTATTTCAAACCGTTTTTGGTATTACAGATTATTCTAATAGGTACATAATTAATAATCGAATGGTTCAACTCGTGTCCTTAAAAAAAAAATGCTATTGCACATCCCTACTAGCTAGCAACGAGAGCGGCATTATGCCTCACAGATTTCGTTAGCTAGTTTAAAACAGTTGGGTTCAAAGGCTTTTACATTGCACTAAGTGGATTGATTCCCCGCTCATCTTTTATGAGCTACGTTACATATTTGTTTTAGTGCGGCTTGTTCAGCTCTTTGTTAATACAATCCTGTGTCTATGCCTCCGATCCTTTGTAGTGTACACGTGTGCACCTACCGATATAAAAACGAGGACGACATCAAATAAACCCTTTAATTTAATTATTTCCTAAATTTCGATACCCGTATGTGTACTTTCGTATTCGTCATAATTACATTCGGGACATCCAATACGACGTCTATACTCTAGCTATATGGGTATGAACTTTTTTGTGTATGTTTTAAATATGTACTTATAAAGGAAAACTAAGAATAAAAAAGGAAGCATTTACGTACTTAAAGTCCTTAATTCTATTGTGTAGAAACTTCCTTATGTTCCATGGTAGATCGTTGTGGCCGTCTATGAGTGGGGTGTCGTGCAGAAGTCGCTCGGCAAGGCGCAGTCTTTCATGCAGGGGTGCTCCGGGTGGGGCCCGCAATGCCAGGGGCCCAGCCACACACGCCGTCCCTGCCACCAGCACCAGGATCGCCACGCAGCACCAACGCCGGTGCCACACCGACAAACCTACACATTATACTATTTTATTTGTTTCAGAACTTGCGCGACTAAACTAAACACTCAAAATTCTATTTAGCAACTCATTCAGTTATTCAAATGTATATTCAAATATTCTGGCATTTGTTTTGAAAAGGGAATCGTTTTGGAGCAAAACTTTCACTTATGGACGAGAACGAAATTATTTTGATAAATGGTCACGGAAATTACGTAGCACTGCGGTTCATAAACAAACACTGTAGGTAATATAATAGGGGTTGGGTACAAAGAACTTGGTTTACCTGATGACTATAGGCCCTAAGGTAGACCAAGTTATTTATAACAAATGAGAGCCCTCGTAATGATTAGATGCTCTCAGTGAGCTTTCAATAAAGAAGTAGAAACGCTCTACATTTCTACGTCCACAATAAAATCTAAAAACAAAAGCAAGACACTTTGTGAAATATCTATAAAAATCAATTTAGGTCATAGCAATCGCTCGTTACTTTGCTTCCTATAATCTTCCTGTCAGAAGCAAACTTACTCGATCACGACGTCGCGCGCCCCGGATGCAGCAGCTTAGCTTCATGTTTAGAAACAGTATTGGGAAGGCTTTGTACGGTAAAACTAATGTGTCACTGCAGTATTATTAACGACAGATACCTTTTATTGGCAAGTCATGTGGGAGTTAACCTATTTTGGTTGTTTTTACTTTGAAATCCCAGTACATTGTTTGTAAATTTCAGCTAAAATGGTCATTTTTTGTTTTTTTTTGCAAATAAGTATCAAAAAGCAGTTATCAAGGAGCTCTATAATGATAATAAAGTATTCACTTACGTGAAGAGTTTCCCGTAGTGGTGGAACTGTGGCTGGTGGTGGAGGTAGTCCCCGTGGACAGCCACTGCGGTGACTTGCAGGCGGTGCAGGACGCCACGCGTCCTCCCTGGCCGCGCTCCGTCACGTCGGGTGCTGGCGTGGCCCGCTTCTTTCCCTACGCCATGTTTTAGTTCAATTAACATGCTCGAACACGTTCACTACTACATTTGCTCAATTTAATGTTGTTCAGTGATCGCCCGCGGGGTACTAACGGCAGGCAAACATCAGCTGCTGTCCACCCTCGGCGCATACCCTACAGTCGCCGCGCCCTGCATACATAGCTAGGTATTTGTCCCGTTGGCAAGGACTATTGTTTAATCTGTCTATAATGCCGTTTAAAAATGGAAATGAAAGCATACGGATCTCAAGCGAAAACCTTTGCGTCACATTGCTCATAATTATTTTGGGTTCCAACTATACGGTGACTACAAAATCTTATTTCATTTTAATGGCCAGGTAGTTGCTCTTTATATACCTAACTTTGTAACCGGTATTTAAATATTTCTTGAAGATGCTCAGAACACAACTCAAAATCTACCTCAAGTAGGGGAAAAAAGCCAATAAATACATATTTCAAATTCAAATTAGTAATTTATATCATATTATTAGTTATTATTAAATTTTTATTTATTTATTAGCTATTTTACCAAGATATGCTGTATGAAGAGGGATGAAAAAAAGATTGCAAGCAGCGGAGATGAGAATGTTGATATGCATGTGTGGAGTGACGAAAAAAGTAAGAAATGAGTAAGTACATATATAAGGGGAAGTTTGAAAGTGGCGCCAGTGACAGAAAAGTTGAAAGGAAATCGTTTGGCTTCGTATGGGCATATTCGTATGAGATGAGGAAGGACGAAATGCATGTGAATAAAAGAGTGATGGATATAAAAATGTTAATGGATGGAGAGGTAGAGGAAGATGGATGTATTGTGTGAGCAATGATATGAAAGAGAAGGCAGTAAATGACAGCGGTTGACAGGGGAGAATGGGAGAAGAAAACGTGTTGCACCGGCCATACATACTTAACATACACATGGAGCAAGGGCAGGATGATGATGATGACCAAGATATACTGTGTAACCTGTTGTTGCCCAATTTCCAAGCACATGGACAGGCGGCGTGATAAGCTTTTACCCTCATTTACGCTAAGAATGCAACTGCAAATAATACCCTCCGAGGTCCTAATCGTTAGATAATGGTTCATTATCCTTTTTGAGTGCGCGGCTATTAGCGACTGCTCCAATTTCTGTAGTGCGAAGCGCTCGCCTTCCTAACCGCATACTCTAAATTGGTGCCTATAATATATATATATAGCAATGTAAAGAGCGTTTTATAACACCTGAACTTTATTAATGTTGAAACCTTAAGAGATGAACGCTTTATTCTAAGCTATAGAAAAGTAAATTTTAGCTTCTAGTTCATTTGCGTAGTACCTAAGTTTAAAGTTATCCGTAAGTAGGTGAGATTTCGGGTATATAAGGCCCAGTAAAACGAGGCTCAATCTTGAATCTCGAGTCAAAAACTGACAGTTTTACCTAAATTATTCATGTTAACACAATCGTTCTAGAATACAATTTTACTCTACTCAAACTACTTATTTTAATAAATATTTATGTTAACTTGCTGTCATTTTTAAGGTTTCAAAATTTAATTTCAATCAATCATCTGCCTAGCCTTCTCCCAACTATGTTGTCGGCTTCAGTCTAACCGGATGCAGTTGAATACCAGTATTTTACATGGAGCGATTGCTTATCTGACCTCCACAACCCAGGTAATGGGTAACACGATACCACTCCCTTGTTAAGACTGGTTGTCAGACTTTTAGGTTTCTGACTACCCGTAACGACGCCGACGGTCAATGATCTACGAATGGCAGCCTCCCACGCTTAACGTGCTTTCCGACACACGGAATTTAATTTCAACCATCATCAGCTTTGCGAGATTCAGATCTATAATAGTCTGCTTATGATTAATTATTTCTTTGAGAAAAGGCAATTAGATAATTAATGGTCTAGTCTTAGCCTATACAACATTTTTATGTTAGGTTCTAAGTGTACGAAAATAGATGAAAAGAAACATTATCAGACAAAATCCGTCCTACTTATTTTTAAAACATGGCTTAGATAGGTTTGCAGGTGAAATATTACACTTGACTTATTTTCAATAGATGAGACCATACTATCAATGCAGTTTCATTTGCACCATTAATGGTGCAAACGAAACTAATTGTCTCTTCTGCACCATTGATGGTGCAGGTCAATGGTGCAAACGGTACAACGGGGACATACCTAGACGTGAGACACTGTATGATGTAGGTATGGTACCTGTCTATGTAAGAAAGCTTTTTGCTCGGCCTTATTGGATGAAAAGATTTCAATAAAATAAGTGGGCAATAGAATTGGAGGCCCTTGCCCAGCACCCTAATTAAGATAAGATAAGATATAATAATTGCGTAACTCTGAATCATTTTGAAGGATACTGCTAATCCATTGCTTCATATGTTCGAAAAATTTGTCTGCTCAACAACGTAAATAACGCAGCAAATGTTGTTGAACTGTCAAAATGAAAGCCATTGCTACTGATAGTGTGTTACGCAATTTCCCCGCAGGAGTGGGACAGCGCAGGCTTAATAGTAAGTAAACAATGTCACAATCGCATAAATATTACAACCAACAATAAGACAGGCTCTCGGATCAACAGAGAAAATGTTGGTTCTAATCGGTGTGCTAATAGCTACTTACATGTGTGTCGTAGAAAATTGACGGTAGTCTGGTATCCTGAGGAGCGTCGCAGGTGCAGAGTGCGTGAGCGCCGCGCGGCCCGCTCATGGCCATCACGTCGCCTCCCAGGAACGTTTGTGCATCATCATCCGCTAAGTCACTGCGAGTACTTCTCGACTCCATTGTTTTCTCGTCCCGCGTCCAAGTCTCCGATAATCTATCTCTATATCGGTCACTTGGGAAATCGTTGTATGACATTTGCCTTTTAATACTTTTACATCGACTACGATTGTCTAGAGTAGAAAATTTCGTTCTTTCTAAACCTGGTGAGTTTCTAGTAACGGGTATATCGTTATTATCAAAACTCCTCATTTTTACCATTTTTTGCGAGGTTCGTCTATTTATATCTGAACTTACATTATAATCTCTCAATTTCTCAAAACATTGGTCCACATTACCAGAAAAATTAGCGTATGTAGAAGCGTTACTTTTCATGTCATCCTTTCCTTGATAGCCCGAAGAGGTAAAAATACAACTTTGGCTGTTAACTCTCCTTTGTGACTTGTCTGCCAGTGACAACATCGATGCCTTCTTGAGCGAGCTCGTCGACCCTGATGTTATCTCGGCCAGTTGGACAGCGTTTTGATGTTTTTTTGATATTGCCTCGCCACCCATCTTTTTTAAGTTAGATAACTTCCTTTTTATCTTTTGCACGAGTGTATTTCTAGGATCGTAAGATATTAACTGTTTTGAAATGTAGTTTGACACCCCGATGGTCCTACTTTTGTTGTATTTCCTGTCGAGGCTGCGATGTGATCCGATTGTGAGTTGACTCCGGCCGGTGTCCCGTTTGATTCTTTCCAAGTCATAGATGTTCAGGGTGTGGCCTCGCTGGTCGACGTTTCGATGGCAGTTGACAAAATTATTTTGTTGCACATTGCAATTGCAAACTAGATCAAAATCATGTTTTGATATGTGTTCATCTAGACATTGCCTTTGTGCGGCGAGCGCGAGGCAAGCTTCGCAGTCGACTCCGAGCAAGAGTTCGAGGCTGGTGTTCCTGATGAAGCCGTCGCTGAACGTGCGCGAGCGGAAGTGAGCAGCGTTTTGCGTAAGGCGTGTCTCCCAGTCGGCGGGCGGCGCGGCGGCGGCGGCGCCGGGCCCGCTGGCCTCACCGTCCACCATGGTGGCTGCGTCGCGGTTCACCGTGATCACGCGCGGCTGCCGGAACACTCTGCTGTCGCTTCGCACGGAACTCCGAGACGGCGACGGCGATGGACGCTTAAAGCTCTCGACTTGAATCATCTCTTACAATTTATTGTATGCGATGTGAAATATGCAACTGCAACAAACAATTAGATAAATACCAACAAAAATACACACATTTTGGTATCAAGTAGGTAAGTACTCGGTAGGTTTTCTATTCTGGCACAGAATATATAATAGTAGTTGATTCTGGAAAAAAGGGAACCGAGATAAAATGGTAGGTATTTGTTTGTTCACGCGAGCATGTAAACAATCCCATCAAAGGTGTTTAGTTAGCTCACTTACATATCTATCAAAAGCGCGGTCAGTTCCCGAGGTACAGGCAAACACTGCGTACGAAACGTGATGCGAATTCATATTGAAATGAGAACCATGAAATAAAAAAACATCTTATCAGTAGGTACTTCAGTAGGCCTGTTGGTTTAATAATTCAATATACCATAAATACATGGTTTACATGTAGGTATGTACATAATCACGACTCATAAATAAACCCCACATTACTCTTATAACTTTACTTGTGTTGCTCTCGGTTTGGGAGAGAATATTAAACGCGTCTAGTCACAGCTTAATGAATGATGACACAAAGAGTGTTGTGTTACCCAGACCTATGCCCGAACTTTAGGCACGATAACAATGAAAGGTTAACCCGTTATCATATTTGTGTAAGAAGAAAATATATAAGATTACTTACATTGTTACATTAGCTTAATACACTTTATGTAAAATAAGAGTTTGGACGTAGACAAAAGCCATTAACGGCATTGGTTATCATAACGATCTGTGAATTCCAAAGCCCGGTTTAATTGTTTATTCTGTAACACACCAAACATTCGAGGGCACGGATAATCTCCAATCCAATTTAGATGATTGGCTTAGTATGATACGCGATAAATACCCGGGTATTCATTTTATGAAATGTAGGATGACAGCTATGAGGGATAACTCGCAATTTAATACTAATATTAAGTCTAAAGAGAACGTAACAGAGGTTATATTGTTGATCAGTGCTGGAATGTGTCTCGCAGTTCGGAACTTTTGGCCGAAAAACACTTCTAATGATAATGTGCGCCCTAAACTTGGGAATTTGATTACAAGTTGAATAACACGCGATCATTAAACAGTCAGTTTATCAATTTACCGTCGTAATTACAAGCACATGAGGCATTTAAACTTAGCCGCTGCGATCTGCGTTGCATCTGTATTTGTAGGTAAGCCATAAGCAACAACGATAGGGCACGCCACGATAGTGGCGATAAGACCCCTCTTTGAGGAGTGGCTAGAGAGGCGTCACGGCGTTCTCACCTACCGCCTGACGCAGGTCCTCACCGGACACGGATGTTTCGGGAGGTTCCTGCACATCATCAGGCGGGAGGAGACGCCCGGGTGTCACCACTGCGAGGATCGCCCAGAGGACACGGTGGAGCATACGGTGGAGGTCTGCCCCGCTTGGGCGGAGCACCGCCGTGTCCTCGTAGAGGCGATCGGCAACGGCGGCGACCTCTCGCGTCCGGCCCTGGTTCAAGCCATGGTCCGGGGCGAGAGGGAGTGGGAGGCGGTCACCTCCTTCTGCGAAGCAGTCATGCTAGCGAAGGAGGTGGCGGGACGGCTCAGGGAGAGAGCCGCACGCCTCAGCCGCCGCGGGAGACGCTACGGGCGTCGGGAGCCGCGTGACGACTCCCGGCCACCGTAGGCGCGGGCCTGCGGACGGAGAGTAATGGGTAGCTCTCTGTCCGATCAGGACCAGGCCCGTGCCGGACGGCGCGTATGTGTTCCACGCGCGCCTCAAAGAGATGTCAGCATTAAGGAAGGGGCCCGCCAGGGCCGAAGCCTGCCGGGGTAGCGGGATCGTCCGAAAGGGTTACCGCTGCCCCGGAACATAAAGGGCTAAGGAAGGAACACGGGTGGGTTTTAGTCAGTAAGAGTCTGACACTCCCTTCCGCTCCACCCAGAGCGGGAGGAGTCATTAGATGATTTCCCATCCAAAAAAAAAAAAAAAAAAAAAAAAGCCATAAGCAACGATGACTACTTATATACAGGTGGACCATGAGCTTGTCAGCCATCCAATAACATAAAAGAAAATCCTAGAAAGTATACCTAATCTTAAAATGTGCAAAACTGAAACGTCATGCATAAAACAATCGAAAACAACTTTCAACGAAAAGTGACTAATGGTCTCTCCAGTGATTTTAAAAGTTTACATATTTTTCGCTTCACGCCGTGGTCTGCATAAATATAGCCACATTGCCTGCATAACAAAATGTAGGCAGCTGCCTCCAACTGAACTCCGTGTAAATTTATTTCTGTTTTAAATGACCCGAACTCTGACTACCGACCCCTTGATTTCGTGTTTTTTAAAGTTTACTCTACCGTGTCTGTGTTGCCAGTTATCTTAATTATAGCTAAGTAAACGTAATAACGTAGTGTATTTTCTATCATTTTTATGAACTATTGTGTTCCACTGTAGGTCAAACATCTCTGTAATTTGTTTCCATGGAAATAACAAAACTGTTGTTACAGTGTTACGAACAGAAGACTGTTGTTTTTATTCTACTGTTATAATAATGGCATCAAAAGTTGGCATACCTATTATTGCAGATTTTTCTCATTATCTTTTTATTATTCCATTTCAAATGTAAATGTGAAACTGTATACGTTTTGAATCTCAAAAGAAACATTTTCAAGTTGAAATCGCTGCTATTATATTTGTGAAAAAAACATCTAATGTTTATAAACTGCTTCATATCCGAAGTGATCCGTACCTACCGCAGTGTATTCATACATTGCTAAAAGAAAAAAAAATCTTGTTGCGATTGGATACGTGTAGCGTAACAGCACATAAACAGACATTTTCCATTTTGTGGTGTGTTCCAAACCACGCAACGAACGAGTACGATACAGTAACTTGTGTAACTTTTTCTTTTGAGTATGTTGGTTGACCACTCGTGCGGCTCCGATCGCGCTCTACAAACATCCCTTGTCGGATCCTTGTTACAAACAAGATTCACTACACAAATAACTTAACTGCCATTTTAAATCACCTTCTACGTTAAAATTGTTTTAGTGGAAAACTTTTATAAGATATACTTCGAGCTCTAATTAGTTTTCTTTACAATTTTAGACACAAAAGAGTGCCTGAAGGATACCTCGACGTCTTTTTCGACTGGCGTGAAGTTTGGTGTAATTATAGAATGAAAGAGCTTTTCTTTCGATTATTTTGCGTAAGTTGGTCCCAATTGCGTACCTAACTTAATTCCTTTTTCGTGTTAGGTAAGTTGGTTACGTTGAAGGGACTAGAAAATGCGATTGCAGGGAAAATTCGCCATTGTTCGGGAAAACGCGCCGCATTCGCAAATAATGTGCCGCTTGATGACACCGCATTAAGGTTGTCTTTGCTCCGAATAAAATCAGCTTAGAATCTAAAGCGGTTGTTCAAGCTTTTCCGAATTGGATTTAGCTGTGAACTGTCAATACAGTTTTAATTTAGCGGAGAATACATGATACATGACGATCAACATCTGTCTTCCACCACGTACTTAGGAGCATGACCAAGTGCCGCATATATTTAAAAGTCCGCAGTGGCGACGTAGGTAGGTATTCAGGATGGTACTACCGGCGTGCGATCATAAAGTGGGTGTGTCGGGTCAGTTATTGTTTCCGTCTCCCTATAGAACATGCCAGTACGCTTCGAAAACAAAAGTGGAACTATCCTGGCGAGCGAATACAACGTGTAAACACGACGACAGCCGAGAACATGTTGAAGGCATAACAGGAAGCAATTGAAGAGCGTAAACATATCGTAACCGCCATTAGAGAAGAATCACATTACGTCTACTAATTATCACCCAGTAAATGCGTCTGATTGGTTAGGGTTTATAACCCATAACTCTAAACTAGATAGTTCCACAAGTACGTCAATGATTTACCTAGGTACAACATAAAAAGATATGCATATTTAATAAAACATTGACAAACAAAATATCGTATCAGAAAATATCTGAGCAATTTCAAGTTATTCCATGTGAAAATCGTGTCCTAAATTTCAATAGTTGTGTACCACTTCTCGGATACGATAGCGGTGACATTCGCGAAGCTTGCGATCCGCGACTAGCGACTGGCGACGTCGAGCTCGAGGTGAATGGGAGATCCGTACGAGGCGTACGAGACGAGACGCAGCCTCCACGACGACGGGAATAAGCCATTCCTGTTTTATGTTTGTTTGGCTCAGCCACGACAATACAGCTTTTGTGTCGAGTATACATTTCAACATTCATTATCAACAGATTACTTATGTGCATACTTGCATTCTGAACAAGAAAATGCTCCAAATATTTTAATATTTAAAAGCTTGCATATATGCATTTGAATACAACGTTGTGGAGGGTAAATAAGCTTTTATAAGCAGTGTGTCCCGACATCAAAGAAAAGGGTGTTGAGAATATTGTTCTGTGGTCGTGCATTCCAGTATTATTCCCACGAATAACCCATTCATTTACCATCAGACATTGCCTGACACATTTTAAACAAAGAAAATATTTGAAACTGAGTCAAAATCTTGCAAATACCAACGGCGCAACACAAAACCGGCACGTGAAGATATTTCAAAGCTGCTTCATCGCAATTGTGAAGTTGATGTTAACATAAGTATAACGACCATTATATTGTATTTATATATCATTCATCTTAATTACAAACGCATATCTCGCAAGACAAAAACTACAACATTTATCCATATGTGCTACTAATACCGCGTCTTTAGATAGGCCTTTATTGTTTGACCATCTCTGAACACCATTCCATTAACAGAATAATGGAAATATCTACGGGAGGGAAAATAAAACGTGGAGAAAGATTTCTCTGCAGGTAACTAAGCGGTCATTTGTAAGCGGTCGAGAAAAATGCTCACTCTACCAGAAAAAATAATCGAGTGAACGACGACAGGAGATATAACTACGTATTGCTGCTCGGACAACTGGCGGAAGCGAGCATTCTCAATTACACAATCAAACTCAAACAATCGACGCGGAATTTTAAATGGCTAGCCACTTTGATGAATTAAATAATTATTGGTACAATGCGCTGATTGACAGCTTACACCGGCCTACTGATTGGTAATCATTCTCGGCTGCTGTTTCCAATCTTCTATTTGTTCCGATAATAGAAAGCGGGGATGAGAGCTACTCGATCAAGTCACGCTATAGATTTTTTGAATTTGATTACACTAAGCGAATTTCTTCTTTTAATTATGTAAAATGCTTGAATTATATTACATCCAGTAGATCGATACATTCAGCATATATACTCGGCACAGTTTTACGTTGTTATGTTGTATATAAGGGATACTTGCGGTCGGTTAACAAATCTGTAATCTCGTTCGCGGGGAATTGGGGACGAACCATTAAATTAATATCACTGCTTAATTATAACGTTTCAGCTTCCATTTTATAAAAGTACCCACGTGAATGAAAATTCGATAATTTTCTACCTAAGGTGGTACTTAGTTCACCCGTATAAGTGTCCATCCAGTGGGAATACCGGGATAAAAACTATATACTCGTATGTCCTTTCCCGGGACTCAAACTATCTCTAATTATCTCAAATTTCATCTAAATCGGTTTAGCGGTTTAAGCGTGAAGAGGTAACAGACAGACAGACATACTTTCGCATTTATAATATTAAGTATGGATTACATGTGAAATTATTGACTCGTAAAGTTACTTTAAAACTGTCAGCCAAGTGCCATATGCAAAATACAAGGTAAGTAATTGAATTGAATTATGTAAGTACAGTCTTACAAACATATTTTACATACTTACCTAATATTAAATTTAAAAAATTAAGTGTATATAATTTAAATATACTTAAACGAGATACATATGACTGAAAAGCTCTGCTAGTGGGCAGGTACACCGTAGAGTGGGCTCGTAAACTTTAGGGAAAAAGTTTTAATTTATCACGTGCCCCTATAATTTAACCAAAAGAAAAATAAGAGCAACATTATGAAAGGTTTATACAGGTTGGCCAAAAAGTAGTGGATTTAACGAAATAGGGAGATAAAGGAGGTCTTTTCGAACAAAAAATCTTTCTACAGCATGGCCATAATTCAATTGCCCTAAAAGTTATGAATATTTTTGTTTTCTTTAAATGCGTTTCCAAAAATTATTTTTTAACATTAAAAGAACATTGTGAAAAAAAAAAACGTACTACGGAAAACTGACCCTGTATCAGACTGATTTAATGCCGATTTAAATGACACATCACTCTTTGTTTCTTAATTCTGGTTTTATGATCGTTTTTTCATATCAAGGTGCAAATTTCAGTAAGAAGAAGAAGAATTTCAGTAGATTAGCTTAGTTAAAAATAATTTTGAAGTTTATCATGCTGCTAGTTAAACTGTTAGTAATAATACAACACCGTTTGTTTTATTGTTTTATATCACATTTTTTATTAATTAGTCTAATTTTAAAAGAACTCGGTATTTTATTTAAAGAAAACAAAAATATTCATGAGGTTTACGGCAATTGAATTATGGCCATGCTGTAGAAAGATTTTTTTGTTGGATCCACGACTTTGTGGCCACCCTGTATAAGTGATTTTTAAGTTGTCTTAGTTTATTATGAAGTTTTAAGAACTCGTTATTCTATTGTGATTTTAACTTTAAAATCAACTACTTCGAATGTCGAACACGAGTTAAATATTGTTAGGTATCTATTTTATTGACCAACTTAATTAGCCTAATGAAAATTATTATATTGGTAAGTAACCAAATACTTTTAACAAAAGGGCGACTTTAAAATAATTTAATCAAAGCTAATTTACAAATTGATTCATCTGTATTTCTTTGCATAGCTTGTTAAAATGGCAGAATTTTAATTCACCCAAATATGTAACGTCAAATCCAAAAATATATATTTTCATTGCATTTAAACTTATTTCTTAACTTTCTGTTTGAAGATATTGTTTGAATACACCAAAAACCGGTGCAAAATATATTCAAAGTAAATTTTTGTTATTAATTATATACTTACACGTAAATGAAACATTAACAAATCACGTGAAAGTTTCACAAATATCAATTGTTCCACAGGTGCTCCCCATGATAATTTAATGTGACATTAGTAACGTCATTTGAACACAATGGTGCCCGTATTATCAACGGCATGCTTTTAATAGCGTCGCGTAGCCGAGCCCGGTGCTACGGGTGGAAGGTTACATTAGGCGCGCGCTACGAGCCAGCGAGCGACGGACGTGCTACGCGTGATTATAAGGCTACGACGGGATCGCGAGTGCGGGAAGCGGGATCCGGGCACGAGCGGCCGCGGGAGGCGCGAGGCTCGGACTGGCTCCGCTCGCTGCTCGCTGCGAATAATCCATACCCGAGAGGCGAGGAGGCTGTATTTACCGGACCGAAGGGCGGTCGGGCGAGCGAGCTCGACTGCTCCCGCCGCCGCGCCGCAGCCGCCCGCCACGGCTGCGTTGCACGCCACGCTCCTTCATGTTGACACAATTTCAAATAATGTCACATAATTTAGGGTCCGCACACTGATTGCGCTTCACACGGTTACGTAAATACTCTATCGACGGACCTGTCAAATGCTTAACGTCCTAATTTTTAACGCTTATTATCTTTATTAAGTTTGAAAACTAATGTAACTTTGAGCTAACTCAAATAGTCACTCCAATAAGTCACGATTTCAATGGAAATCACATCAATGTTCATCAATCGAATCCACTTTCTTTTATTATCATTCACGAACAACTGCTAGGATATAACTTCGACTTTACAAATATGAATGATTGGATAAAAAGTTATAGGCAATGCGCAAAGAGATAAGTTTCAAACTATAAAAATGATGGTAAAGAGGTAGAGACAAAGGGGAGAGGTAGGAGATACCTGACTACGTGCTTATCTAACTTACAAAGAGTTGAGAAAAGTTGAATTTGCAAGTTCAAAAGGAATGTTTTACCACCTGAGATAAGCGACAACTGAGGATAAATTCAAAAGTAGGACCTGTAACCAGAATAACATTACTTTAAACTAAAGAAGAAAACCAAAAACAAACAAACCAAAAGAAGGAAACCAGCAATCCTATTGTTTAAGTAATTACGTTGGAGAATATCAGGACGGTAACCAATCGGTTCACATTTAAAGTGAAAGCTCGAGAACACATACACAAGAAGTTGGCAGATTCGTCTCAGAATTGAGTTGTCGTAGGGTTTCTTGTTTATGTCTCATAACTTTTTTTATATATATATATATATATTTTGTTGTATGTATGTATATATGTATTTATTCTTATATCTTTTATAAATATTTTCTATTTTTTTTTTTCACTGTTATTGCACCTGCTGTGAATTGTCTCTGCATCACCCTAAGGTAGACTGGTAGAAAATGCCCAAGGCATTAAGTCCGCCTTTGTACAGTTTTTACTTGTGCATAAAGTTTTAATAAATAAATAAATAAATAAAAATTTTTGTATGTTGGTTTGGTAATGTGAATACATTACCAAACCAACATTTAAATACAAGAGCGAGCTACAAATAAATATTTAAATGTATCACAGTTCTGCTTAAATAATTTAATTTGTAAAGCTTTGTATTCTTTGTGCACATGTGTCTTTGTTTACTCGATACGATATATAGGTGAAGCGTATCCAGCACCATAATCACCGCTGTTATATATTTCATTATATTATGAATATCTGAGGGCGGAGGCAACATAAATCACACGTACGGTTAAGGTAAATCATAAAGATGCGATCGGTAATATCGTTTTTATTGTCTCCTCTTGTAATTTAGCAAATTCGTCATTAGCACCTGTAATATTCGAACAATGAGGGTAGTCAGATCTTTTGTCATAGGGTTCAAAATGAGGGGATTTTGAAGTTAGTGCAATTAAGTAGCCTGTTGTCATTTTTTGCTCTAGCTCGGGGTCGCATTCGCGCTCGGAATAGAGATAAGCTCCCACGCTTTTACTGCATGAAAACTAACATAATAACGGTGAGTCTGTCTAATGCCCCAAATCTTACGGGAGAGTTATTACAGTTATAATTTTGAAAAATCCTAAGTCATGGTTTGGTGTTGGTTAACCAATAACAGGAAAAGTGTTTTTTTGTATAAATCAATTTGTAATTTCAAATGATTCTGCAAATGATTCTGCAATTTTACACAAAGTCGAAAAGGGGTGGAGCAGCCAACAAAGTCCAGCGACGCGAGTTTCTATTTCTTTGTTGTTCCTATAACAATAAATAACGTTGACGTGACCGGTTTATTAGTAGCTGCATTAGGTGTGGTAGGGAAGCTCTACGAACAAATGAGATTTCGGGTATCGGACGCGCTTCTGCAGATAGTATGGAAAAATATGCCAACAAAATAGCGTAAAATATAAAGGAGAGGTCAAAAGTGGGCCAATATTCCGAATATTTTTAAACGCTAATGTGATGTACCTTATTAGAAAGCTTATTTATTAAGCTACTCGATTAAAGTTAAATATGATTTTTTCAGGCGCCTGTTTTCGTAAAAATGTGAAAAATGTTTCACTACAAACAAAACGCATATAGTCTTTATTTATTCATTTCTATGCGATATAGTTTTTTCAAATGTGGCTAAAGTTTCCGTGTCTATTAAATACTTTGAGATTTTATTATAATTTTAGCTGCAGCTCCATGAAATTGAAACAAAAAATATTGATTATCATTACAATGCAATATCAAAACGTGTCGAAAAAAGGTCAAATCTGTAAATGTCAGAATGACGTTGAAATAAAAAAAAAACACCATAACCTCTGGTAAAATTCCGCGAGGCGGAGTGGTTTTATATTTAGAAAAATACGGAAACAAATGTATTATGCACTTAATTATAAAGTACAAGTATGTACATAACCACTTATTTCGATGATAATTGACAATGAGAAATGACAATGACAATGTCAGTCAGCAGCCACTGCTGACATTGTCATTGTCACGTCATTTGCCACGGGGCTGCCAACCCTAAAATATATACAATGTTTGTAGTTAGTGATGCAAGCATTTTATTTTTCATCACTTGTTTAAAAAAAAACGGGCGGCTGTAAAAAAAAATTAAATGCCCAAAGACATCAAAATAATTACCCTCTTTCAGCCTATATAGCTCTGAAGGCTGTTTAAATTTTCAATTATTTTAGTACCAAGCCCCATACATTTATTGAACGTCTCCTTTGTCGGCCAGTTACTTCGCTCCGATCGCGGCTATCAGTGCCGAGTCCTGTTTGTTTATTGACCATATCCTTTGTGTCCAAATGGCTTTTGAGAATGATTTAATGCCCGCGCACTCCCGGCTTGCTCCGTTTCGTACAATTTTTATTCATAACCGCAAACAATAACCTTTAGAAAATTCTAAAATGTTCATTTTTATGTTAGGGTTTGAAATGTTTTCATACAACGATTCGAACCCAAATATTTTATATTCTGATTTCTGATCAATCCAAAACTTTGGGATAAAGAGTAACGCTGGCTCGTAAAACGTTAAGCTTTATCGCAGAAGGCAAAAATTTCTGAGAAATATATAAGATTTCTAGCAATTCTTGTAGGGAACGGCGGAAAGGTAAGGTTGAGAGTAAAGTATATGATACGAAGGGCATCGGTGCCTCTCCAGAGTACGGTGAGATGTTTGGGTCGCGTCACTGACGGGCTCGCTTATGAATGCTTCACACCCTTTTCAATACAGCCACCAAAAGATTTTACACGTTGATGCTTCTTCAGTAACCTCGCGCTATTGTTATTCTAATAGAATTTTTGGAGATATTTCTGTGGCCATTGTTAATATTTATTTACCTACACGTGCGTAGACTTGAACATAAAATCGTTAACATTATGAATCTTACATGACATGGTGTTACATTACATATTGTATTTTTTTTTCTTATAAGTAAAGAAGACTCAATAATATTTTAGTTTTTTTTTCATTTGGAAATACCAATTATCATAATAATAGATAAGTAAGTAATATGATGTAGATAGATAATCAGAATAAGTATCTACATAATGAATTAGACAAATGCACAATCCAGCCTATAGCGTCTCTCAGATAATGAATCCGCATACACTAAGACAACTTCGTTCGATGTTCCTAATTATTAAACATAATATACATATTGAATACCTTGTAAGCAAACATCGTAGCTTGTTATCCGCCGTTACTAAACACAGTAACTCTATTAGGAACGAACGTTTATGGAGTATAGTTAACCTTAATCCACCGTAAGCCTACCTAACAGTAAATTAACCAGAGGAATATAGTAGGCACTATGAACATGAACACGTCTCAACTCAACCGGCAGACGCTTCAGAACTATGTAGATGTTATTTTAAAGAATTTTGGTGGTATATGAAACTTAATATCGCGGGTTAATTTTGCGAGCTCCTGCAGGGTTTCAGATTAAAAATTTACACCGTAGACTTAAAACAAAGATGTGCAACATCTGGAATCGTACCTTTACAAACATTAACATTGTATAGAAATTTGATAACAACGTGAATTATGAGTTTTATGGATGAATTAGTTTTTTTTTTGGGTAGATATTAATATTCAATGGATAAGATAGGATAGCGCCCCGCCACCACCGCAGGCCACCCTAAGCGCGCCGCTTATTGTCTTAACCAATTAGGTATAATAAGATTGATTTAGCTCAACTTTCAAATGTAAAGGATAACATCGAATCGCTTTTAGTAAATATACCTACATATCTCTTCGTATCTTATGCTCACGTTAACCCGAACTACACACATCAAAAGTGTCTAGGGATCAAGCATTTTTATGCGGATTTCTTGAGATTGAGATGTGGCTTTGTAATAAATTTATGATTTTATAAATTTATATGGATCCTTTTTGGTGCATTTCATAATTTGAATCAGGAACTGTGAATCAAATTCGAGTAAAAGATGAAAATCAGCTGTCAATATTTTCCCTATAAAAACATACAACGCATTGAAGACATTATTAGTGCTACTGTTTCCCTACTACTGATTAAAACCAACGTTATTATGGAGCGGCGACGTCATTTAAGCAGGGAAGAAATGCTCAGAGCCGTGGGAATGATAGAAGCTGGTTCCCGGCAATGTACTGTGGCTTTAGCTCTGAATACAAGTCAGAGTGTTATCAGTCGACTTTGGACACGTTACCGAAGCACTGGTACCGTGGCTGAGCGCCATGGAGGACGGTATCGCTGCACCACACGGAGACAAGACCGATACATTCAAATCTTAACTCGAAGAGCTCCAACAATAACCGCCATGATGTTAGCCGTGAGGCTTCATCACTCTTCAGGGAACTTAATTAGCGACCAAACAGTCAGAAACCGCTTGCATGAAGTGAACCTTCATTCCCGAAGACCGCTACGGGTACCACCTATAGCAATGCACAATCGTAGGATTCGATATCAATGGGCTCTTGAACACAGAAATTGGGCAGAAGAACAATGGCGTTTCGTGTGCTTTTCTGATGAGTCTCGTTTTGGTATGAGACCGGATACAAGACGTATACGACACTGGAGAACCCCTGGACGCCAACAGCGATTAAAATCCTGCCAGGAAGTCCATCCTTATAGTGGTGGAACCATCATGGTATGGGCGGGTATTTGGATCGGCGGAAGAACTGAGTTGATTTGGATCAGAGGCAACCTCAACGCTCAAATTTATGCTGAGACGATTGTAACAGACGTCATCGTTCCTCTACAAGTGCAAATCGGTCCCTTATTTCAGTTAATGCATGATAATGCACGACCGCACACCGCAAGAGTTGTAAGACAGACTCTCGCCGCAGCTAACATCAATGTCCTGCCCTGGCCTGCTCAGTCGCCAGACTTGAACCCGATTGAGCATGCATGGGATATGCTACAGAGAAGAGCTCTGCCGAATATGGAGGGTATCCAGTCGCAAGAAGACCTTTTTTTGTTGTTGCAACGAACATGGGCTGCCATTCCACAGCGTGATTTGGATGAACTCATTTTGAGTATGCCAAACCGATGTTCTTGTGTTGTTAGTGTTCGCGGTAGAAACACGGATTATTAATTGTTTAAGTTACCCAATAAAATTTTAAAGAAAACTGTTATTTCAGTCTTTTTTTCGAACTTTTGTGTTAGTGGTTCAAATGTCAAAAATCCCTTTATTAGGAAAATGGCAAATTTCTTTATTAATGCAAAGGTGACTTGGTTTATCGTTACTGTGACAAACGAAAACACTTTATTTGATGAATCCTTAAAGAAAATTTTAATTAATATCAATCAGGAGAAAAGTTATTGCAAAAATATATGTTGATCCCTAGACACTTTTGATGTGTGTATATCTAACCATATATAGGTACCAAATAAGTACTACAAACGGCTCGGAATAAAAAGGCCGTCACAGAAAACTGACAGACAGACACCGCTGTGATTCCATTAGAGATTCATTTTACAAATGGTATGGTACGCTAAAATACGTACATACCTATATGAAAAATAGATGATATTAATGTAGTTAAGTTCTCGTGCGGTCGTGTTTGAGGTCAATAATGAGAAGGACGGTGAATGGGATTGCTCAGCACACATGGGTCTCACCTATTGCGCTTAAATACGCCAGCGTCGTGTAAATACTTAACGTAAAAGTAAATGTTTGTATTGCAGACCGAATCGATGTCCCATTCCGAACTTTGTCATCGTATGTACTTACTATTAACAGTACAATGTTAAGCG
The DNA here is from genome assembly GCA_914767645.1 of Hydraecia micacea. Taxonomy (NCBI): domain Eukaryota; kingdom Metazoa; phylum Arthropoda; class Insecta; order Lepidoptera; family Noctuidae; genus Hydraecia; species Hydraecia micacea. The sequence goes on from OU611778.1 coordinate 10,491,009, forward strand.
TCTCGGAAGTTCTGTGACAAACTGTGGGAAATACAGTTATCTTGATAGTTGTTGAAACAAAACGACGGCGCGTGAGGTGGCTTTTGTGTTATTACCTACTAGGTAAGTATATAGGTATATCTAAGAGCCGATACACATCAGACACACCAATACAATGCGACAGGGAAATACAAAAACTTTGTTAATTTCATAAACAAAGACTCGAGTGACGTCGCTAATTCCTGCGGTGTGACGACACATTCTTGGATGTGTGTCGGCCGAAAGTACTGGGTCTACCGTCATCATCATCATTTAATTATCCTGAATCTAACCACAACTAGTTTCCAACATCCTCCTTGCGTATGCCGGGGGTTCTTGGGTCGAACTAATGGCGAACCCTTTTTTGCACATTACTTTGTTTCAGTAGAAATATTGAAATTAGGTCAGACTGCGTTAAACGTTCTTAGCTATTCATTAAAACCATGCTCGCTGCTTAGCTATTAAACAATTAAAACACTAAACGTGTCATAAAAAAGTGTGTTGGTATAAGGCTGCCTTTGTGAATTTAAAAACTGAAATCCACCTTGTCTAACAGATTCGTCTAGTATGTGAAGCAGTCTTTTTATTTCATAGGTACCTATTAGTAGGACACTAAATTGTAATTTTGTAGGTAGCTGAAACAGCGTTGGAAACATTTTTCCAAACTCGTGATATATAGAGGTAGGTACCTAATTATGAACCCATCGGCTACAACGTCCGTGCTGAAATTCCATAAACTCGGAATCTACTGCTGCCAAACATAACTATAGAGCAGAGTATACTCACAAGTTTATCTACCAAAGTTTTTTTGTTTGAGAACTAGTCCTTCGATCTTTATTGCACGCTAGCCTTTGTCTCTGCTTTTATTCTAGTTTTCTTCATGCCTCATAATAATCAGCGGTATGGACTAATCTGGAATACTTTCTGCCTCTGTAGTATATTTTATCCAACTCTCTCCAGAGCCGTAACTAAGTTTCAAACTTCAGACTTCCACTTGCATACTTATAAAACGTGCCGAGATGTAAAATTTTACTTGATACTTAACATAATACATCAAATCATATACATAGTCAGTACCTACGTTTTAAATATAATGTTGATGTTGAGAGAACCCGGTTTGTTCCATCTATTCGTAGACGCCGACGCAACGCAAACATTAATCACGGTACTTCCAGAGTAATATACCAACACAAGATGTATTCTTTGACTCTCTAAGTAAACGCACGCCACCCGCTGTACCCCAAGACGTCGACTATGTGATCAGACGAATTAAAATTTTAAAAGCATCGTCGGATACCCACACTGACGTCGACAACGTTCTGAAAGCCAACTTTATTTACTTACACTACCTTACATTTCACTATAAAAGGTTTAATTGTTTTCTTACAACAACAATATAAAGCTCTACGATTGTTTTTATGATAGTCTAGAAACATTGTACGTTAAACATTTTGTTTCGAGGGTCGACAGAACATTTAACAGAGAACTTTTTATGGTTCCGTCAGAAAGAAAACAACCTTCACTAATAGGAATTCCTCCGGATACTGTAAATAGGAAGACGTGCAAGCGGAACACTGTTATCTGGATTCATAATATTTTCTCGGACTCGGACTTTACTTTCGGCTTTAGCGGAAAACCTGTTTTTATGTTGGTATTATTGGGTATAAAAGGACTGTATGGAATGTGGATCCACATACAATATAATATGTAGTTGAAGATTTTCGGGCTCACAACTGGTAACATATTTTTGTACAGGACAATATGTTGTGTCTGTTATATTATACTACTTACTTCGGCGTATTATTAGATATTACAATAAATATTTAACATTATTAAGGAAACAAACATAAAATATTTTTACTCATTGTGTTCTCTCGATCATGATATCAAATTGGGGTGGCAGGGCATCGACGTGCAACCTGTTATTATAGATACAGCACATGATTCTGAACAAAAAAAAAAACAGTGGCACTCCGGGAGTGCCGACAGAAGTGAAAACAAAACACAAACAGAATACTTTGCCATCACTCACTGACATATCGGTGACATCCCGGTGGAGTACATCCCGAGGACAGCCGAACACATCCGAAGCGGTGTCGGTTACGGTAACAGTGGCGCGAATTCAATGGTTTTTTCCCATCTCAAAAAATACCCAATGCGCCTAAAGAAGTTTTCACTTCAATAGCTTTTCCATACATTTTGACTGTGCACTTTTCTATGAAACAGTACTTTTTTTTATGACCGACAAAAAATTTCTTCGCTATTATAAAGGGTCTAGCTAGAATCATGTGTTGAATTCATGGTTACAGTTTGCGCGTCGATTTCTCTCTGTCATCCTGTATATATATATGTCATATTTAAGCATTTATGCCTACGATATACAGGATGAAATTTTAATCACCGTTTTCCTCTTGAGGGGTCATTGTACTCATCATTATGAACAACTTTAATATGGGACCAAACCATACTACCAACCAACCATACCAACTTTTACTATGGGACCATGAAATCGTGAAAAAAAATCAACTGTTCCCTACATTTTGACGAGTTATGTGAACATATTTTTTTTTCACGATTTCGGGTTTGGTCCTATAGTAAAAGTTGTTCATAATGATGAGTACAATGACCCCTCAAGAGGAAAACGGTGATTAAAATTTCATCCTGTATATCGAACTTGGTAGTTGCTCTTAAGGTAGGTATGGTTACCTAAATATGTATTTTTGTCTACCATACAATACAGTTGAATAGAGTAGCCAAAATTATGTACAACTAGCTTCTGCTCGCGACTTCGTTCGCATGGAAGTCCTAAGATACACAACGCCTATACTAAAATAACAGCCAAATTGTTATAAAACTCCACGTCGCTATTAATTCGTTTTCTCTTTTTGGATTGTCCTCCGTAACCTCAAGAATTAGGCTATCAAATCCATAAATAATTTTTCTAATCCGACTGGTAGTTCCAGACATCAGCGCATTCAAACAAACAAACTCTTCAGCTTTATTATTTTATATAGATTATTATACTTTGTACCGAATAATAAGCAATGTTATCTTATAAGATATATATATTATATTCTGTCAGGCTCTATAGAGCCTGACAGAATATAATATATACGAGATAATACCACTATTCATTAATGTAATTTCTCGTTTGCCAAGGTTTATATGAGCGTCAGTGCCAAGATATTTCCCTACACATAAGTGTGCGGTGGCTCGGGTTATAATAACTGTAGTCTGCTAATATCCTCTCAGAATCCCCTCTTTACGTCTCATAGCTGTCAGCCCGAACTGACCTCCAATATCCTATCTGGCTATTCAACTAGCGTTGCTAAGACACCGACGCGGCGACGGCGACGTAGGGATAGGCGAAATCGATGTTTCATTCGAATTTATTATTCGATTATTTTATTGCATTAATTATTCGAGTTTTGTTACAAGCATTCAATTTTATTTACCTAATAAGAATACAGGCAAAATAATCATCGTAGGTATTCAAATGATTTTTATTTTATTTATTTAAGTACAAATATTAAAAAAAAAATCAAGTAACAAGACTCTTTATTTAATATTTCAAGTATTAATTCCTGTACACACATAATTACAATATAACTATATACTATACACTAGATACTAAAATAAAAGACTAACTAACCTACTATATAAATAAATAAAAAATAAACCAAAGGACACTTAGGCGTCGAAGTACTCATCCGCATCGCTGTCATCCGGAAACGTGCCCAGAAGACTGGCAGCATTGCCACGTTGAATGGCAATGCTAATTCTTTGACCAAAGAACGACCCAGCCCTCTGGTCACGTGAAGTATCGACCAGCCGGACTCTTTTAAAAAAGATACATAAAAGGATACTCGTACAGACAGGATAACAAGCACAGATATTGTCACTTACATTTTGATTTATGAAACATAATTTTGAAAAATTCTGTGCTCATTATGGTTATAGATTTTACATAATGATATTATAAAATGGGTACCTAAAAAAAAATTGCAAGAAGTTTATTCAATATACAGTGTTCATTGAAAATAAAATGTATTTCGAATAAAGCATTTCAATGATCGTTCATTCGAATGAGAATAGCTTGCCAATTGAAAATTCGACTAACTCGATTGTTATTTCTAAACAATCGCTCATCCCTAATCGACACACACGAACACATGTTAGGTGAGATCTATGATTTAATGACTTTGAAAATTGAACATATATACATAATACATATATCACATACCTAATGACCAGCAGCGGCACATAAATAATAAAATATTATACATACTTAAGTATATTGCGATTGTAGTTAAGTTAAAGCCCTGTTGAGCTGACCTCACTTATACTTGCTGTAAAAAGAACGTATAAAACATCTATATTGAAAAATAACCTTATTTGTTGACGTCTAGAATGCTTGGAAGAAAAATAAATTTGCTCTGTTGGATATGGGGAGCCCGGGGCACTCGCCAACGACATCTTATTGAATGCAGATCGTCGACTTGATACCCACCTATTTATTTGCACGGTTGTCAGTTTTGTCGTTATACAGCCAGCCAGGTATGCGATTCCTGATACGAGTAGGTACGACCTTTAGGTAGTTGAAGAGTAGGTTTATTTGTTTATTTGAACACGCAAATATCTAGAACTATCAGTCGGATTTGATAGCCCAATTCTTGAGGAAGGTTATATTCTATTTAACATCACGCCACGACCATGAGGAGCCGAGCAAAAAGAAGCAAAGTCAAAAAGAACGCTAAGCGAAGTAATAGAGCGGGCGGGCGATTCGATGCGACGCGGTAGAGTAGATACTTACTACTCGTTGTCACGTGCTTATGTACCTACGGATGAAGTCGCAGGCAGAATCTAGTTACTTATTTTACATTGGATAGGTTTCTTTTCTTTTAAAAACTACCTACCTGTACTTTTTTCTGAATAAAAAAAAATATTTTAATTAGTTTTTCAATTTTTATCTTTAAAAATTCTGGAACGTTATTTAAATAGGTATATATCAAGGCAATGCTACCCTCCAAAAATTTATGCTTATGGGCGCAGAATAACGACAAAAGATGGTTCTGGCACCTTTTTACATCACAATCATGTTTCATCTCTAAACATATCTACGGGTGATCAATTTATTAGTCAGTCACAGGTATGGAATTAGTATGTACTATGTAGCTATAAGACAATCATTTTTTTCCCGTGACCATTACACATTATTTTCAAAGAATTTTTATAAATCTCATTCTTTAATAATTATTATTAGAGTTATAAGCTCACCGAGACTATTTCCCGGCATCAGAATTTGAAATTGGGTCTCTATAGTTGTGTATAAATAACAACATATTTTATTTATGGTAACCGTAAGGTATTGCGTGTTGGCAATTGATTTATCGGTAGATCGGGACTAGGAGATGTCCCGCTCCCCACATTACTCACTAAACACATCATACAAATATTATGGGCGCACCATTCGGAAATAGGGATATATTACAACACTCGCCAATATTTTTGTAGGTTACATAAATTGTACGTTAGCGCCACTGAAAGCTGGGTAGGCTTACCTCTGTTTTTATTCAGATTTGTTTTTTTTAACCCTCAATCGCCTGTGATCTGTTAGGCTGCTTCTGGTGTGAAATAGTAGACGTTTGCAGTTAACAGGTTGTTTGACGTACACGATACATCGCGTGCTGTGCAGATAAAGCTAGGAACGCTTTCGAAATATAACTGGCGCTCCCTCACCGGGAGCATTCGCCTATAATCTAACAGTTCAGATTTGAGCATTACATCAGTGAGTGAGGAGAACAGAGTTAATAGTGCTCAAAATCGAATCTTGGATTACAGCCATGCTATTCTGTAGAAATCTCACCGTGAAAACTTAGGTGAAGTGAGCTTAAAGTGAGCTGTCAATAGTGTCAATCCCTAGCATTAGTTGGAATGACAGCTCACTTTAAGCTCACTTCACCGAGGTTATCACGGTGATCTTTTTACAGAATAGCACCGCAGGCCAATGTTCCCGGTGAGAGAGCGCCTTTAGAACTAGAGGTTCGCTACGACTACGGCGACTAGAATCAATTACATTTTATTCTTAATTTTGACTTTCAAAAGTGCCTTTTATGTGCCTATTTGAAATAAATGTTTTGACTTGACTTATAGTAGATGTAGGTACCTATACTAGACGAAGGAAATATAATATTGAGTACGTTTTTTTTCTTCGACTGCGTAATTGTTTTAGGGACATTATGAACCGGTAGCTACCACTATCCTATGGCCATAATTGACCGTTAAAGAGAAGGTTAGATATTATTTTTCGTTTATTACCAGCTTTTTTTCACTGTTTTGGTTAGTTTGACTCAGATTTTGAGATGAAGGTATTTCACCTAATAAGTTAGATGATCCCGCTGATATACTCCAAATCCTACACCATAATGATACCGCTGATTACTCTTCAGATCCTACACCAAAGAGAGTGCATTAGAAGCCGGTATAATAATATTAAATATTAATTTGAAGAAATAATTTTAAAACAAAATCAATAAGCAAATCTGCACCATCCTTTTATTATACAACTGATTTACAATGCAAAATAAAAAGAAAGACAACATTCATTCAAAAATCCATCATCAGTTTATCACACATTACAAGTAAACTTAAGTTTATAATTCGTCATTGTTAGAAGCCATGAGTTGTAAGTACGAGCGTCCCTCGTACCCTTGATATCCAATGGCGTCGGCCGCTTTCTTGCTCGCTTCCTCAGTTTTAGGCATCTCCATCATTCTCGCCATGGCATATGCCGTCAGATCCTCGCAGCACATCATGCCGAGATACCGATCAACAAGTTTCATTCTCACGTCTGCATACTTTATTAACGGCTCAGGGTTTGGGCGAGCTGTAACATAAACCATTACTTACTTCTCCATTCAACTTCAAGTTTGTGCTACTTATCTAGTTCACCTCGCTCTCAGTGGCTAATCTCATTTGTAATGACCTAATTGCAAACTAGGTAACTACTTAAATACTATTTCTAAATTCTGAGACAATGGAGTGGCTATTTAGTAAGTGTAAGAAAAACCTGAAAAGGAATTGTTGTCTGTAAAACATTGGGGTCCATTTATTAAAAAAAAAAAAAACTGGACTACAATCTTAACGACTAAAACAGTAAAGGTCATTAGAAGAAGACCATGAAAAACTTGAAAAACATGTTTGAAATGCGACCTGTTTATTATCATTATGAGCCAAGTCGAGCGGGAAAAGTTAGGAGCGGAAATGGCAGCGGGGGGAGAGCGGGGGCGGGGCAATATAGCGCACCTTTATTGCGCTGTTCTATTTTGACGATGGCGCGGAAGGCGCCTGGCGTGGCAGCGTACATGAACAGCACCTCTGACCCAGGCTTCGCGTTCATGAATAAGGTTGCCTTCTCCCATTCCACTTCCGTGTCACCCATTACTGCCTCGTAAACATCCCTGAATTTCTTGACCCTCTACATGCAAAAAAGCGACATATAAAGAAGAGAATCAAGGTTTTCCTAAAAAAATATATAATAATTTGTCAAACAAACGGTACCTACAAACGAAACATCGTGCAACTGTTCATAACAAGCTGCACAAAAGCAAAAATAAAATAGTAATATAACTTACAGCTCTTTCAGTGACTGTCAGCTGCTATAAAATACAAAATAACACCTGGACATATAAAAGGGATTGTTGGTATGTGCGAGGACAATACGTAGGTAGGCAAAAAAAGTAAATTGGGTTACATCCCAATACACCGGAAGAAATCTCCATGTAGCTGCGATTGCTAAGAATATTTTTGTCGTAGACGGGAATCACATAGAGTGAGATACATACTTGACGGGATAGCAATATAAATAAGATAAAAAAATATTCCTTACGGATTTAGCTGCTAACGAGAAAACAATCGGGGTCAGTTCCGTATTGTTTGACCAAAAGTAAAATATTTTCCACATTGAATCAATGAGTGCGTACGGATTGAAACGTGCTGATATTTCGAATTTCTCGCAGGTCGTGATGTTGGGCGGGAACTGGGATGGCTGGGCCAGCACCCGGCCAGGCAGCGCCACTGCACCGAACACAACTATTCCGAATATCCACGAGCACGTAAACATTGCTGTTAGCGTTCGGCTGGTAATTACGCTTTGCTGTTTACGACCACGGCTTTATATACAACAAGAATGGGCATAGATTTGGTAAGTTTGCAGTGGATGCAAATCGTATTGTGCAATAATTCAATCTTGTATAAATTATACCTATTAGTTTATAGTAGGTGTTAAAGTACCAAGTAAAGTATTCATTTAGGTAAACAAAAATATCCAAGGTGGTGGATCTGATCAGACTGCAATGGACATAGGATACTTAGCTCTTGTAAGGCTTGAAAAAATGGCCCTCTTCTAAAATACAGTGTGGCATCGACGCGCAACATAGATCGAGAACCGACCTTATTAAAAAAAAGTTAGCTGTTCGATATATTTTGACCGCTCTAGGGGGTCTAGAATCATGTGCTGAATTCTTGACAGTTTGTGCGTCGATCTCCCTGCCACCGTACTGTGTAATGTTTTGTTACTCTAACTAGGGCTGTCCATGTTGCAGTTCACTCGGAATGTTCGATGGCAAATATCAGAATAACATACAAATAGTACACACAGTGCAAAACTGTAGACCGTTGAACAAATTGTAGTATTTATAAGGAATATTAAGGCCACCCTTGCGTAGTTATTTATCGTAACAATTTTTTTTTTATATATCTTGAAACATAAGCAATTTAGTGAATAAACTTATTAAAACTAAGAGAAACACTTGCTTTTATACAAATCCTAATTATAGTATATGAAAATAGTAATAAAACTTTCTAAGTGATTTGTCGTAGTACCCCCGTAGCACCGTAGCGTTAGAAGCGTAGCACCGTAGGCATCTACGTATAATTACTGTAATTTTACCGCACCGTATTTTTTTAAATTCAAGTTTCATATTTAAATAGATGAAACACTGTTCTTTACAATCACTTAAATCTTTTAATCTTTGTTCTAACGGACGGATTGAAATTTGTTGTCGAAACTACAGGTTTTCAAAACATTCTTCAATATCCGAAATGATTAATAATGCATAGCAGAGTGCTTATTCACTTTACATAAATCAACAACACCTTAAAAGAAAACAACAAACATAGAAACATTATTATGCTGTTTTGTTTCCCCAATTGGCAAAACAATAGGTAGGTAAGCCTATCAATAGTTCGTAACTTTACGACCATGTAATTTAGTGAAGCGTGTTTTACATTTATATTAGGTATAGTCCAACATACTTACATTTGCACGTACATGTTTATTGGACGTGAAATCTATTTATTCGTTTCAAAGAGCTCGTTAGTCTGTCGGTATCATTTGACATTATATTTATCACCGGCACAACTGAATGTCTTCTGTGCAATTTGCACTAAACATTCCTTCTCGAGTGCAGATCGTAAACCACGTCACCTGCTCTCTAGGAACTAGCGAATGAAAGTAGTTCTCAGAAATTCTAGACTTCATTCCCCATTTCAGGTGAAAATATATCCAGAATATATTGTGTTTAATCCAAAAGGCCCTGACCGGTTCATGTGCCTAATTACTTAATTAATGAAACCACTTTCATTTCGGAGATTCTGTTTGAATTCTGGATTAGTGTTCGAATAAATAAGTTCAGCTTTATGATAATGAGTGTTCATTTATTTTAAGTATAAATTCAATTTCATAGCGAAAATCTTTTGTTTTAAATTACATACTCGGGTCATCACCCCTAAACTATTGATCTGTGATATAAACTCGTCTCTTGTTTAGATGGGAAGCCATTATTTACACACGTAATTAACTTCCAGATTTCAGAAGGCAGTGTTTAATAGGCCTTACCCATATTTACGGCATCTAAGCCAGTCCCATATAATGGGGTGAACAGAACAGTACTCGTAGCTTTGGCTAGCGACGATCTAACAAGCCAGGCAATATGAGACATTGTTCTACCTTCATCATCATTGTTTCATTGACTTCAATAAATACACGTTTTACATAAAGTCTTAGATATAAATCGCTCGGAGTCTAAAAGAGAAATTGAGGTATGCTTCGTTTTGAACCGATGCCAGGAAGTTAAGAAATAGAGAAAAATTGCCAGCTGTTAAACGAGTAGGTACACAAAGCGTAGACAAGGAAGGCTTACGTTTATTGTTATACAGTCTACTTAATACATTATTACGGTAAAGTGTATTTTGCTCGAAGAGGGTAGACAGAGGTTTAAGTCCTGCTTAATGGTAGGGATAGGTAGATTAGCGACCCTGTCGCCATTTACCGCACATACTACATGGCGACCCTGTCGCCATTTCCCATGCAGGTATGTCAAGACAAGTTAATTCTGACAAAAAAGAAAGAATAATTCTGCCGGGCTTGCGAATGGAAAACAGAGTAATTCTTTTAATCGTTATTTAGTTGCCGTTCAAGTTTTTAAAAAATAATTAGGTATTTACGTGTGTTAAAAACAAAAAGAAATATGAAGCAAAAAAAACAAAGCATTTTTTTATAACCAAAAACAATCAAATATGGCAACAAGTGCAAAATTATTCAAAGCAAAAAATTCTAAGTCTTCTCTACCGCCCACCACTCTGCAATAGCGTATCTTGACAAGAAGGTTCCGTAGTCATAAGGAACCCTTATAATTTCGCCTTCCCTCCATCCGTCTGTCTTATCCGACCTCATATCACAAACTCATGATTCCTTCAATTTGTCACCTTTTAAAGAAATTTCACAGGAGGATGAAAAGTGGCAAAAGATTTTCTACGTTAGCTTTAAGAGGACAACATTTATTTTTACCATGGAGTACCGAAATTTGGGCTGAGATAGGGTCGCTTTCGATAGCCGTTATAAAATCAATCATGCTGTATAGGTATTTTATGAATAGGTTGAGAATTGAGTTTTCAACTTCAACTCTTGATTTGTGGCTTTTGTGGAGGTCATCATTATGTAGAACCATCAAACGCAGGAGTTTGTTCGGTGGAAATAAATTATGAATCACAGGTCTCATTCACAAGTTTAGTTTTAAGGAAACTTAAAATTTAGAATTACAATATATGTTTTGTCCTGTCACCTGTGCACTTAGGTATGTCTGCGTCAGTGAGCGGAGTTTGCACAGCTGAATTTTGGGCCAAAGATGTTTGAACTGTTTTGCCATCGGTACGTTAAGAAAAAGACGAATAGATGTTTTTTTCTATCATTACTAGAATTAATTCAATATCGACAGCTAAATTCCAAATATCGTTCGAATCAAGATTTAATCACATTTCCATTTTATCCATCGATGGATCGGCACTGAATTGTTTTTTCGGGCCAATGTTTTTATTATTTAAATGGTTTCTCGCTACCTCCCTGGCGGCACTGTTTGTTTAGAATGAAGAGCTATATCAAAGTGATACATCTGAAATTTTCAGAAAGATCGATTTATAATTAGTTTGCTAATTCGAATGCTAATTAACTGGACGCCAATAATAATGAGCTCATCATACATACAAACAAAAATGCGGTCCTCCCCAAGGTAGAGCATTAATTAGACAATATAGATAAATGTTATTTCTTCAGAATCATTATTAAATTAACTTAATTGTTCTCATCGTAAGCGCAAATGAAAACCACAGTGTGGTGAATTTTGCGGTTAGACAAAGTATCGTGGAAGTGACATTTTCCGCAACTAAAATTCGACGTAGTGGCTCTCTCTTCTATTACGTAGACCGAACACATCACTAGCAAGATGCGGTTGGCACCTATTAGGCCCTAGTAGGTCAGAGACTTGAGGAGACGTCGGAAAATATATTTCATCGAAGTAAATAATATATGAAACCGTATATTGTATAGATCAAGTAGGGTAAGGACACGATAGCCTGCAGTGTGCGCAGCGCACTGGGATTTCATCGGAACGTAGCCCCCAATCACCACCGTAAATAATAATATATTATTCACTACGACTATACTATACAAACCTAAAACTTATACCTACTTCGAAACGGAATTTTGCAGCGCTTTCCCAATATTCAATTTCGTTGTTTAAACAAAGAAATTGGATTGTAGGAAACGATTATAGTCGTGCAGCAAAATCTTGCAATTTGAATTATTGATGAGGTTATGACGTAACTTATTAACTGTGCCAATTTGTAGTGGGAAATGTTTTCGTGTTCGTTTTGTAACTGGAAGATGTGTGCATTATAGATAAGAAACAGACCTCAATAACTTGGACATTATGCCCAAATGCCACTACCTATTGTAAAAGCCAGAAAAAAAAACATAACAGATTAGCTTTAAAAATGTAATTATCGAGTACGAACCAATAACCTTACCTACAGCCCACAATCACCCACAGCCGGGTATAGACCTCCCCTTTCTTCTGCCGTACTTCCCGGCTCCGTGCGCCCCTCATCGTGGTGTTTCCCGCGACTTTGACGATATTACATTTATTATTTATTTATTTTTACATAGAAAAAATATCCATAAACGTGTAAGTCCTGCTAGCATGCTGGCTGATAAAAAAAAAAAACGATACTAATAACAACACACAAGTTTAGTTGTTCCCTAATGTCACAGAATAATTTCGAAATAGTATCGTGTCTCAGATATATCACGTCGAAGTAAGATATTGTCGAAGTACAGTATGCCGGAGTAGAGTACGTCCAAATTGACTCACGTCGGACGATCATAGTTGTCGAAGAATCATGTCGTCGAAGTCGCATCGTTTCCTAGTTAAGTCATGTCGAAGAAACGCTTTGTCGGAGTACAGTATTGTCGGACTTTAGGTATTTCGAACTAAAGTATTGTCGAAATGAAGACGTGTCGGAGTTCCATAGTGTCGAAATAAAATCTTGTCGTATTACAGTTTGTCGAAATTTAGTTGGTAAGTCCGTCAAACCAGCGCGCTTTCGGACGGTCCTGGTTAACCTCAATAACACATACATACATATAATTATTTAGTATCGAAAGTACAACATTACGTGCTGGTTCAATTCGCATCTTCAATATACGAGTATTCTAACAAAACCACGATCATCATTACATTACATAGAAATCCGTCTCATCTAAGATATAGAGAGGTTTTGCGCAAACTATATTTGCTATCATAATATTGTGATGGCATTCTCGCAACGTTTAATTGAATAGATAAAACAAGTGTGCATGTAGCGAGCAGCGTCTGCCGTATCATGTGTATCTGTCCGCCTAGACTTTCAACCGCACCTACCAGATAACAGAATTGAATTTTAATTTAATTTCCCAACGAAATAATCGTGTTTAATAGTTTTGAGCAACTGTAACTCGCTCGTACTGAATTCATATTGTATCAGTGTGTTCGGATAACTAACCAGGCGGCAGATAGACGTAATTGACTTGCATGAGACAGCTATTGTGATTTGACTAGATATCTATGTAGGTAATACAATTACTTCTGCTATCAGATATCCGACGTGTCTGGCAGAAACGTAGTATCGTTATAAACACTGTAACAACGACAACATAGAGGGACCTATATTGCAGTAGAGCATTGCATTGTATACTTTTGCGTGAAAGTATTGAGTGTTGAAAACTTGCCAGCAAATATTGTTATTACGAACGTACTAGGTATACACGTAGAGAATTTTCAAATATAGAGCCGACGCGTGGTGAATGACCGATAAAAGTTCAACAGCTGCTACTTGGACAGACAATATTACCTTCAGAGGTAGATTCATGGTATCGTCGTTAACGATGTGGGTAAAACCCTTTCATTGACTCGGGTCGCTACCCGCCGCCAGACTTTTTACAACACGACCTCAGTTGTTTGCACTTAATTTTATATATGCTTTCTACATACGGCATTTTGTTTTCATTACCATAATACTCGTAGGTTGGGGTTATTTGGTATTCCAGTAAAAGTTATTTAAGGTAGAGAGAGAACAAATAGTTTCATAAGAGACCAGATTTTATCATTCTTTTGTTCTTCCAAATTGATATTCGGTTACCATATACCATTGTTATCTGCTTGTTGCTATGCTGTTTTTTTTTTCAATTTAATAATATTGCCATGTTTAAAATATCTGATTGCAATAGGTAGCAAGTTCCTACGAGTATATATTTTTCCTCTTATTAACTTATAACGTCGTAATTTGTAATTGATGGCATCAATAATATTATTATATTAGGGAGTTGCGTTTCGGCGGTCGGTTGCTGGAGCGAGCCGTGAGTACATTGCTCTATGTTGATAAATCTATTAATATCTACTGGTGTCTCGAAATGTACTCCGCGAGCCAATCAGCAGCCATAGCGCCGCACAATGCGCCCAGTGTATCGGCCGCTGGAAAAATACTCGGTAACAAGAATATTGCCGATAGTCACTTATTTTATTTATTCTTCCATATGATATGAAGAAAAACAGTGTCTTTGTAATGTACAATAATATATAAGTACCTAAGTAGTAACTCAAAGTGTAATAATTATATCGTAGATAATTTCAAGATTCATGCAACAACTTACCAAGTAGATATCTACATAACATTACTGTCCAATGCAAGTCCAATGTAATGGAAATACAGATTAATGCCATAATTACCTGTTTAGACAAAAGCTATAAGTAATTATATTTCCTTGTAGACTAAAACACGACTAAAATTTATCTTGTCTTATCCCTACCCTAATTAGACGTTTGTGGACTCCGATTGACCTTTGAGCTCGATTAGCTCTTCCGAGCAAACTAAATAATTAATGCCGAACGATTAACAAATAATAACACAAAGATAAAGGATAACACAGCTTTGTTATTTAGTATTCATTTATGTTAATGTATTCTCATAGTAGCGAGTCTCGGGGAACGTTCAACATTCAGTCTTCACCTCGTCGTCAAATCGTGTGTTTAGTTTATCTTCAGGACAAATTGTAAGACACGATTTTTGTCTAGAATGTTGTTTGTTTTGCCCCAGTGTGTGGGCATCACGCTGTAGATACGAGCGTCGCGCGTGTGTTCATGATAGTGCTTGTTTGCGCGTCGCCTAATAATCATGTTTTTCTAAATAAAAAGAATACTTATAGTATTTTGTTCCCCGTTTAGTGAACTTGAATCGAGTTGATCACTCGAATATTAACGCGCAAGTAACGTGAGTATTTAAATATACCTATGAAGTTCCTGATTAATTAGAATATTTTTTAAAGCCGATTTGTGATATTTTAACATATTAACTACAGACTTTATTGAAGCTTGACGAATTTTAATGTCTATAATAAAATTCCTTATACGGTACTGGTAGGTTCATAAGTGAAGCGGGCCGGTAGGTATAAGAAAAACCATAATAAATATTTCTTTGCCTATTTTCTTTATTCTAAGTTTGTTTTTCTTAGTTCAAATAATGAATGAATATTCTTTTCTTACGGTCGATTTTCCTACGGGCTTATCAATCAATCAATCAATAGATATGTAGGTCTATCAGCTAGAACAATCTTGCCTTTCATTTTGGAAGAGTTTTATTTACATCATTCCACACATTTATCTATTCAAGGTCAATTCACCAAAAATAGACACAGAGGTACCCAGTAACCTTCGGCTCACACACAAATAACAAAACGTTTGTTTTTTAATCAACATTCAAAGTAGGTACATCTGGTATCATGTAGATACAATAAAATAAATACTGTCGCTAAATTATGACATGTTACCGCAAAGTATCATTGCGTGCTCTCAAAATGATAATTTGCATCGTGGAAACTGAAATCTTCCGTTTAAATATAACAATGTATCTTAAATTTAATCACAATGCAATATTAAAATTTGCAACGCAGTTCATCTATGGTATCGGGTTTACGTGTTTGGTTGCTCTTAGTTTTGTAGTCTCAACTTTCAAAACATTAGTTTTGTAACGTAGCTTACAATGCACAAGTTCCCAACTCGAACCTAACGCCTTATTGTTTTACATAAATAGTTTTTATTAAAGCGCGTTTGCCGACAAAAAGGAATTAGCTTTAAAACTAATTTGCTCGTTCCATTCAAGAAGAGCTTCATGTAATAAGGGAAGGCTTTCGTGGTCTATGCAAGTTATCTGGGTGTACAATAACTCATTTCGGCGCCCTCCGTGCTCAGGTGTATGTCGAGACGCTTAAAATATTGTTGTCACCGAAAACGATATTTCTTTAGCTGCAAAAATGTCTCAACCGCTTTTATAGGAGGCTCCCCAAGTTTTTCTTGTAGTGATTTATGTTTAATTAGAGTGTCCTTCACATTTTTATGTCATTCTAAAATAATTTAAGAACTTCGCGACGAGGGCTTCGGGAAAGCTCGGCGAAAACTTTTAAAACAATTATGAGTTTGTCAAGGGAAGGTTTCAATACGTAAATTCCTTTCGTTCCAACGGTATTAGATACAATGTTTCTCAGACGCATGCATTACTCAGTAGTAGGTACTTATAGGTAGTTTTAATTGTAGCAGATAAGCAAGTAGTATGGGATCAGAACGCGGTGACCTCCGCTTTCGTCTCCAAGTCACGTAAATACTGATAGGCAGGTCGAAGAGATTTATCATTCACTCAAACTTGTCTTAATCTTCTCAATATGTAATACAACTGTAAAGTTACCTCAGACGATAGTTGTTAGTATAGGTAGGAGCTCTGTTTTACTGGATCAATTTGTATAACTGGGTAGATCCAGTCGTAAAATGTTGGTTCTAGTCTTTCGTAGCTCTTCACGTTAAACCGCAGACACGTTCTAGTTTCCAGTTTTGCAAAAGTTTTGTTGACGAAAACAGGCGTCGCGTCGCTGTAATTTTTTACGCTTTTAGGAAAACGGAGCTCGGTAGCAACACTAGCAACATGCCTACTGTTTTTCAGCACAAATAAAACTTAATAGGTACCTACTTTGTGTAATTCGTTGGCGTGTGAACCAGTATCAAAAGATATGGATATCAGTAATATGAACTTGTTTATTCATCGATTATTGTTTGAGTACATGTCGTACCGGCTGGTTGTGTGTCCACATTGAAGGTACATATTTTACTTATTCGTCTATCAGATTCGGAAAAAACTGAGATTGAGCTTTCTCTTAGATATTCGTTTTCCTCCATATTTTTGTAACGACGAATTAAGCAAAAGTGCTATTTTAATACTGCGTTTGATTCATTACATAATATCACGCCTGTATTCCCCGCAGGGTTAGGCAGAGACTGAAAAACCCACTTTGCCCGACCCGGGAATCGAAGCCAGGACCCCATCATGCCCATGCTCAACAGCAACGCTTGCGATCAGTAGATAAACGAGGCATTTCGATTCATTATGTTTTATATAAGTACTTAGGTATATTCAGTCGAGTGAGTAACGAATTCATAAACTCAGAATAGATAGGGACATATAGGTAGGTCTTTACGTACAAATATTATTTATAGTTATTTTTATCTATTACTAGCTGACCCGGCGAACTTCGTACCTACCGCCTCAGAATCAAAAAAGCCGATCCATACAAAAAGTATGAGAAATCTTTTTTTTTCTTTGTGAATTTTCCCCATGTTTTCATAGTTATTCTGCTATTCGGGGCGGAGACAAATCCAACAAACCAAAGATCATAAATATCAGGCCCGTGGTTCTTGAGTTATAAATGGTG
The DNA here is from genome assembly GCA_914767645.1 of Hydraecia micacea. NCBI lineage: Eukaryota > Metazoa > Arthropoda > Insecta > Lepidoptera > Noctuidae > Hydraecia > Hydraecia micacea. The sequence goes on from OU611778.1 coordinate 10,508,653, forward strand.
TAACTAACCCGACTTTGTTTTATATATTATATAGATTAGTGAATATTGAAATTGTTTATTCTGTAAATAGGATTACCTATTGGAATCACTTTTAAACGTCAAATAAAAAAATAAGCTAAATGCAGTCGGCCTTTCCTATCTGGCTACCGCTGAGAAGGAAGAAATGGAGAAACAAACTCAAGTTTATTATAAAGTACAGACATAATCTTGGTCAGATCATTTGAGGACCATGTAGATTAGTGTTTGAAATGGTCTTTTAAGGAAAGAACCATTCAGATTCGAGTGGACCTATCCAGTCAGTGCAAGAATTTGTTAGTAGGTTATCACGAGCTCAACTTAAAGAGCTCTTATTTATGTAGAGAAAATAAACGTTTTATATTATTATTATTTTTATGAATTTATATATCTCAGGACCATGGGGTCCCGGTCCTTTGGAAGGCGTACGAGGGGCCGAAGCCAACTCGCAGAGGCCCCTTAGGAAATTTTAATGAAATGATTATTATTTATAGCCTGTTGCTGCCCCATAAAGATCGCCAACTAACAGCCCAAACTAAAATATTTGAACTCGATCATATGACTAAAGACGGATTCTTTATTATTTCTGCAGATCTATATTTATGTAGGTGGATGATACTTAAGCAAAAATTAATTAATAAGTTTCCCTTCCTTTTAATGGATTCGTCTGTGGACTCTAAAGTTCCGGCGAGCTTTAAATTTTACTATATTTAATTTTGACCAAATATAATTTTTTGGATATTATTAGTATCGGTATGTTAATAAACTCACCCCGAGTTTGGTAAGGAAAAAATCATAATATTTTTTTTATAAGTATTATTCCGACACGGGCCAGATGTATGAACGTAAACGAAGCAAAAGAAGTATCTAAGGATCGTAGCAGGTGGCCGCGTTCTATAGTTCCTGCCTACATAGTCCCCAAGGGAAAAAATCGGGGACACATTGTCTTTGATTTTAGTTATGCAATACTTTGCTGCTCGGTGAAATAAGAAAGAATAGTTTTTCATACTTACTTCATCGTGTATCAGTACGACGAGTATTGTTTTTCTTCGGAGATAAGTGTAGTCGCGACTTCAGACTACATAAACACTCGTTGTTGATTGTACTGAGGTCTGTGACCATTTGATTTATTACTATTTGAACTTAATTATCGTTGTGTTTATTACGTGTCCAGACCATTACCAGATAACACCTACGTTATTCTGTCTTCAATATTTATTCCATCATAGTAAAAAGGTTTACATCATTTACATTGTGAAACAAATGCAACCAACGTGAATTAATTCGTCACCACACCACGCCAGCACCGCTTCACATCACTTTTTCATTTTTTTATTCTTCTGTAGGTATACCTGCAATTTATGAAAATACCTTAACATTTTATGTTCTATTCTTTTACTTTATTATTTTTATTTATAGTTTTTTTTCTTTTATACCTCCTTCTTTCATACTTCTTGAAGTGGTATGCAGTAGCTAAGTAGCATCTACTTACAATAGCTTACGTTTACGTAATACGTGAGTAGGTAATTAAGCCACTCGATAATGATTCCCTTTGTCAATGGAACACTCCACCTCCTTCCGTCTCGCAACCCTAATGATATCGATCGCATTATGTACGAACATGAACACCTCCCAATATATCTCTCTGATCTTACCCTTTGATTAGGACAAACAATAAAGGCTCTGATAGCGACCAATTAATATTTACGAGCACTGTCTATTTTAGACTCATAATACTATTGTCTGGTTTGTGTTAACATTTATCTATTTAATTACATAGGGATATGTGGGTAACAATACAAATAAGACACGATAGATGGAAATTGTGTAATTTTTTTAAACTGTTAAAATTACTATGAACATGGCTAAATATGTAGTTCCTTCTATATTCAAAAAAGTCATATAGTATCATTGGATTTTGGAGCGATAGCGGCCAGCATAGTTTTTAATTGACATTTTTACATTAGTTTTCAGTGCGAAATAAAGAAATGAAATTATGAAACTGGTTGCTCTATCAACTACATTGTAAAACTGTGATTCGTGAAGCAATACAATGACTGATCATTGCCAAATAGAATCGAAATCTTCGTGATTATCGCAGTAAGTCCAGTTTTACAGATATAAAATGCTCTGCGGTAACACCATATTGCAAGAATCACAGTTAGATAGAAGGCGGTGTGGTATGTGCTGTCAGATGTTACTTATTGTACCCAAGCCATTGCTGATATAAGCCATTAATAATGCCGCAGACACACTCGGGAAAAATACGAGTTACCCTGTCCGGAGCTGGAGATTCCGTACTTGTTAAATCAAACCAAAATGTCACGTTATTTTAGTAGGAACACACAAAAGCTTTTATTATGCGTAGTTTACTAAATGCACAAATAAATTTTAATGAAAGTTCACTTGTTTCAGTTTGATTTTGAACCAATTTTTGGAAAGTATTTATCGACTCTCCTAGTAATTCTTAAACCATCACTACATTAAGTAATTCGTTCCTTCTGAATGAAATCGCTTTTACCGATAAGACGTTTGTACCGTTCTAATGTAGGTACCTACCTATATTGTCTCCTGTTTTTCGACCTTTTAGTCCACGGTAAAGAATATCTATCTACATTTAACTTCAGTTATTGTGGACATAAAATTAACTTTTACAAACTGTATTAAACTTATACATTTACTGTTAAGTCCGACTGTTTGTAACCACTGTGCCGCAAAGTCTATTGGGACCCCAAACATAAATTTATAACACGTTTCGTTTATTAGGGATATTTGACAGTTTCATATTTATGGATCTTGGTTTTACTTGTGTTAACATAAAGTACCTATCTACTTGTACATGTAATGTGAGAGTAAGCACGCCTTATCGTCATAGACATTCATCGTAGGTCATCTACGTTGTAATAACACCTATACATACCTATTATAAATTTATTAAACTTGCTTTTCGTGTTTGTCTGTATGACCGCGTTGGTCTTCTAAACTGACCAACGGATTTTGATGTGGTTTTCACCATCATTTAGAGAATTTATTCCGGAAGGTTTATGTATATAATATTTACATTAATATTTTATGTATATTTAACTTCAATACAGTGTGGTAGGGTCACTGACGCGCAACCGGTTACCATGGATCAGTACACGATTCTGAACTTTAAAATTTTTCGTCGGCTGAGTATTATAAAAAAATTGCTGCTCCATACATTTTGACAGCGTAGGTATTGAACCTAGATGAACTGGATAAGTCAGAGATTAAAACAGAAGAAGAACTTGCAGAGGATCGAGGGGGGTGGAGGGGGGGTTCAGGGGATCAGACCGGAATAAATCGAACTTTTTTATAAAACAGCAGAAATACTTTTTTGTTATAAGTAACCGACGAAAAATTTCTATACTAGGGGTCTAGAATCATGTGCTGAATTCATGGTTACGGTTTGCTTGTCGATGTCTCTACCGCCCTGCAAAGTACAGAAATCTTGACTTTTTGACAAGAGGCAACATTAGTAGATTACACCCGTGCGAAGCAAGGGCGGGTCACTAGTGTAAGTATAGATAAAGTAATTTCAACAATGTTGTAAGAGTCGACTAAGTGACGTTATTGAGTGGCCCCAACCACGAAGTTCAACAAACCACAAACCAACCTTCCATGCAAGGTGAAGTGGTGAACTTTAGCTCCAGGCCTGGAAAAAGTTACACAGATTGTAAACAGAAAAGTTGTATTTATTTACCGGGAACTCTCGTAAATCAACTTACCTGATTGGTTGAAAACCTTCAGTATCCGTGGTTGTATAATGTCGATCAGTGTTCCGAGGGTCACTAATGTTAACTTAACACGAACAAATACGTAATATAATCATTACTCCAGTAATTATAACGAGCAGCGTATTGTTTTAGGTACATCATGTATGCTAATTAGAAGGTTAGGTTTCTGAGAAATTGATAAAATGAAGTCGTGATAGTAGGAACGTATACTTATTACTTAGCAACTTATTTTGTTTCGTATTGATTCCTGGAAACTGGAAACATTCATTAGATGAAGAAAGGCGTTTCGCTGGCTACATATATAAATAAATGTTGTGCTCAAGAGAGCTTCTGAACTGTCTATTGCCGTTCGGTGGAGACACGCTTACAATGTATTATTAACTCGGGGAATTTCTCTTTAACGTTCTAAATGATGAAACTGCGTCCCTACCGATCGCCTCATTAATCGAATTCCATAAATCAATACTTTACTAGCATCTGCCTGCTATATAGCTTTGTTTTCTTTTGTACCTATAGTACAAAACTACAGTACTAGCATTCGTAAATTTTTATTGAATTGGGAATTTGTGCTGTTTTCATGTGTCATGCATCTAACCAAGTGCATTAGCACTGCTCTTAAATTTTCCTGCGGGCGGCAGCCGGATAGCCACAATGTCTCTACACGTTCCAATTCCCCTCAGCATCTACATTGATGAACGCTTTTGTATACGAACCGAGCGATGGACGTAATTCATCACCGATAATCGACCGTACGCAGACTAGAATGCACACGACACATTACTTCTCGAACGAAGTGACAAGCTCCATATTCAGTCGGAATACTGTTATATAGCTATTTTACGAATACATATCCTATCTGGATGCACGGTTCAATGGATTCCAGCAAGTTTCAAAGAGCGCTGGACAGTCTCACTTTACCCGAAGCGCTTTGCGACAATTTTTGCAACTCAGCTTTAGCAAGCAATCGGAGCCTGACTTTAACTATGATTCACTTCAGAAGTTTCCTTACAATTCTTTGCCAGATTTTTATTAACAGGAAAACCATCTTTATTCAAAACCAGTCAAAGAAATACAATTTCTTTGGTCTTTAACTCTAATTCCTAAAATTTCAGAACAGCATCCTTTGAAGAATGACACCGACGAACGGTGAGGGTCCAGAGCCGCCAAAGATCGTGGTGCTGGACGGCGGGTTTTCCACGCAGCTGTCGTGTCATGTAGGTCACGTCATCGACGGGGACCCGCTCTGGAGTGCACGCTTTCTGTACACACACCCCGACGAGGTCGTTAACACCCACCTCGACTTCTTAAGAGGTAAAATTTCATTCATTTCCTTACCTATCAAAAATAATTTAAGAGCCTTATTTTTAAACAGATTTTCCTCTACGAGAGTCGAGAGATAAATTACCTAATGAGGCGTGCATTGTGCACGCGGAATACAAATTTCTACCGGTGTACCTACCTACATATACATACATACATAAGAATGTGCAACATAAAGGTAGAACTGCTTGTGTTTTCTTAAAAGGTTACCTACCGTTTTCAGGGAATATTCTTCGTCGTAAGTAATTTAATAATAGAACTACTATCATTATAATAATAAATTAGTTAGTTTATTATGCCACGTGGCAGAGTGCGCATCATCGAACGTCTTGCTAGATAGGTGGGCGGACACGTGTCAGAACAAATAATTTAAATAAACAGTATAAACACCCACTTTCACAACAGACACTACAACTGCGTGCATTATGGAATAACATACTATGCTAAATTCGGAAACTGTTCTATAAATCCAATACTGGTAACTAAGTACACAAAACATTAGCATCTGAACTTTAACACTCACTATCTAAGTACGCTAAGTTCTAGTATTTTACTGACAGGAAAAGTTATTCTCCAACACGTTTGAATGAATCGAAACACAGTTCAACAAAAACCGCAAACGACTGCGAAGTTACACAAATACTTACATAGACCCGCAAAACGTTGCGGCTAAGTACAAGTGTACATGCGTGTTTTGACGAATTACACGTTAGGTCGCTTTTAGCTCGTCATGTTCATGCATCTGACAGCGAGAGTGCGACCTCGTCTCGTGTCATCGTCCTCTGAAAGCGCTTTTCTTCGCCACAAAACGGACCGTTTCTTTTCATAAGGAAAAGCTGAAAAGTGTCTGCAAGCAAATAACTCCCTGGAGGGAAAAGCCTACTGCCTTGCTTTGGTGCATCTTATAGGAGATATAACGTGAAAAAATATAAAATATGACCGCGTGCTTTGTGGAAACATGAACGCTTTGCACTCTCGCCTCGTTGAGAACGCCGGACATAAGATAACAGACACTATCACTACCCAACATGATGTTCACATGTGCGTACATGGCTATTATTGGCTACTTATATTAAGCTGTACTATCACAGTAATAACATTCATTATCAGGGTCTAACATTTGTATTATACAGTGTTACGTAAACTGCAGACAGATTATGTACAATGTAATCCATAACGTCGCAAGCACACATATTTTGCCGGTAAGTCGCAGCTGTTCCGCTGTGATTATTATGATTGACGCTGTAGCAAGTTGGCAAGTGATGCCGCTATTTCTCCCTCATCTACTAACTACTTCACATTTGCATAGTACAGGCTCGGCAAGCGGCAGGAGGCGCGGCTCCGCTCACACTGCCGAAGGCGCCTCGTATACAAACTACAACTCCGGATACACAGCGTTGTTGCCATTAATCACCTTGTCTGTCTAATACCTTTCCATTCGCAAGCCGTGCGCCGTCTTCTATTTATTACATAATTATTTTCTTCGACAGAGAACGGTTCCTTTGCCGACCTCGCTTCCGTAATATTGAACAAGCCGGGCTCGTGTTGCATTACTAAGTTTTAATAATATTAATTGTTTACGCCTCTTAGCCGCACCCCGCTCACAGTCCGTAATACTAACAAAGTTCAACTTTAGCCATATTTATCGAACTAGTTTCGTAATACCGACTTCGGAGTATGTGGACTATGAATTACCTAACGTTGACAGGAAAAGCATGGACATATCGGTAACATGGTTAAAGACATTAATCTTGGGATTCATTTGTTTTCATTAAAGAGCGACCTGTGTTAATGTGATTAATGCGCCCAACGTTATGACTGTTTATGGCTATAAAACGTGTTTTATGATTATTTTGCAGCGGGAGCAGATTTAGTAATAACGAACACTTACCAGGCGTCGGTGGAGGGGTTTGTGGAGCACCTGGCCGTGACGGAAGAGCAAGCTACCGAGCTGATCGTGCGCGCCGTGGAGCTGGCCAAGCGCGCGCGCACGCAGTACCTCGAGGAGTACCAGGACTACGTGCAGAACGGCAAGTATCTGCGACCATACATTACAATATACGGGCTTGAATGGCGTGACATATTTCATAAATGAATACCGGGGGTGGCAGGCCTGCGCAGTAAATGGGAGAATTTAAAAGATCAAATGAAAATGACAAATGGGTCCTTGGCCAGTGAAATTACATTTGTAGGTGTACAATATGTAGATGTTTTTAATTAAATATCTACCATGCGAAAATGTTGACATTTTTAGTTGCTTGAATACCTATATCTAACCTACTACAATTAATAAGTACCTACTCGTGAAATATGCATAATTTATCTACCTACCTACCTACACATTAAAATATAGGTAATATTTTAATGCTTGACATATTATTTTACAAAACCAAAATGTGTAAAAAGACAAGTCTTGAAATCTGATTTATGCTAACAGCCACAAAAGAGCAAGGTAATTTTTTTAAATATACCCAAGATGACACTCAGTCAAACGAAAAGCGATGTAACGAAAGTGCCCTCGGAGCAAACATCTAATTTTAACAATCATTTCTCAAGTCCTCGTTCATTTTCTAGTAAACAGGCAAATAGCCTATAAAACCACTCGAAAATACGCTTTTAAATCTTTATCACGGGTTTACCATGTACTTTATGACCGGTATAACTTTTTAGAATGACAAGTGGCTATTTAGAACGTAATAGGGACCTATACTTCCACCTGTTTTTAAAATGAGTTTCGGTACTAAACACAGATATTTTAGAAACAAGGTAAATTCAAAGGTATAGCAGATGTAATATATTATTTAAATTTATAAAATTTCAAGAATGTTTATGTTTTGCTGTAAACAAAGATTGTAGGGTCCGCGGCGGCGAGGGTCGGGTGCAAGCACGCATTAATTACACTTTGCAAGGGTTGGAAGTTATGTGTATTCGCGTAGACTCGTAGAGCATAGCTCTAGACATATTATACACAAGAACTTGGTATATTTATGGTAAGTACTTACTTGTTCCATTAGATCGTATCCCGCTGGTCGTGGGCTCGGTGGGGCCGTATGGGGCTCACCTGCACGACGGCTCGGAGTATGATGGCAGCTACGCAGACACTACCACTGTTGAGGTAAGCTATTTTACAGATTTGAAATACTAATGACCAGGGCTTGGAACCGGCACCAAAAGAACAGGTTCTGTACCGGTACTTAACCGTTCTTGTCATTTCGGTACCTGGGTACCGGTTCCAGACGGGTACCGGTACTCCATCTAACAAGTAACGGTACCAAATTCAGGTACTCGGCATGTACCACAAATCTCATATTTGTACGAGGAACTTGGTACGGTTGGCCACCTAAAAGTTATTTTTCTAATGCCTATTAAACATTCTTTTCACTTAATATATCTGTATTCTTACTCTAAATTATATAAATATATATTTGGTACCGGTTTTGGTACCGATCCAGTTCTGATACTGATTAAAAATACCTACATGTACTACGTTTGGTATCGGTACCAAAAATACAGATACTACTCTGGTACCGGTTTCCAAAAATAGGTACCGGTATTTCAAGCCCTGTTAAAAACATGCAGTACGGGAAGACGGTCTTATTCATCAATTGAAAACAATGAGGTGCCCATATTTTACAAAAACGAAAAAAAAAGCAAGCACAAATTGTTATTTTATTGTAGGTAGTAAAATTACCTGCTCGACAAGCACAGATTATGTTCTCTATAAGGAGCGTCTTGTCTGAATAACTTATTAAATTTTTACGTAACTTCGATATAGATCGCCTATAAAATGAAGATAGATAGGTTACCTGCACACCTATTAGGGCCAATATTCTAGACATTGTGTATAGAAAAATAAATAGTTATCTTGGTAAATAAAACTAGACGCTTAGATGTAGTTAATAATTAATGAATTTGGCCGGCGCGAAATTGGTTCTTTGTCTATTTCTATATATTGTCACTGAGTGCTTTTAGGGCGGCAATCGCTTGAATCGATCTTCAAATGTTAAAGGTAAAGCTTTCTAACTAAAAGCTCTGAATTCACTGAGCGAGTATTTTTATTATTCTACATTAACTATGCTGTTCGATTTTAGGGTTCCTTTTCGTTAATACTATCTGTAAAGCTGTATTAGGGGTACCTACCTAGTCACTGTAAAAGCTAATAAGTAAATGCCGTTATTCTTTTTTGTGTATCCTTAGGATATACCGGCCATCCATTTGGTTCTGTCGCTCATTAAAAACCACACCCACAGCTCATAGAATAAGCAAGCTGAAGTGGTAATGGGCCGGTCATACGAGTATTAGCCGTAGAACCAATGACCGTTGGGGTAGTCGTTTCTTGATTGGAGACCGCGATTCTGTAAATATGGTTCCTACCATATTTACCGATTCGCGGTCTAGGACTTCCTAGTCCTCAGGCTAGGTGTGCGGCCGACTTCGCAGGGTGGCTGGTAGCAACTGTACCTATGTCTAGCAGTGGACTGCTGTAGGCTGATGATGCTCATTAAAATATGAGTCATATGACCAGAAGGCCAATTCCCGTAATTAAAAACATTCAAATCTAGTCGCAATCTTATCTCAGCGACAATCAATGTCAAAAATCTGTCAAAAATGAAGGGAAATTAGATGTATTTTTGATAGATTGAGACTGAGATCAGACTGTGAACGCTTTTAAAATTATGAGAATTGCCTCTCTGGCTGCTGGCAGGTTTGATTTCTTGCTAAAAATCGCAAAACAGAAGGAACACACAACATTACTCTCTAATATATTACCTATACGAGTAAGTAGGCAAAAGTTACCTTTTATCTGTTTATTTACCAAGGTAGGTGCTTTATAAATAACATAACATAACATAACATTACCTATTTTGACCTCCCTGTTTTTACACCTCCTATCCATAAAAAAAAACATGGTTAGCTATGAAGTTATTGTTCGTCACTGTCGTGGATAAAGCTTGAAAGGGAAACGCTATACTTTACTTCACCCCAGCACTCCCCATCGCAGGTATAAGGTAACCTGTTCTTTCTCGGCAAAATTGGGACGATTTTTCATGAATCTGCAGGCAAGCTACATATTTTCATCATATAAATTTTCGTAGCTATGAAATCGTTTTTGAAAATAGATAACTTAGTCTACATTATATCTACTTTAAAGTAGATAATCTAATAAATTTAGAATCGAAATAATAAATGTTGGATAAAAAGTAAAACTATTAAATCAGGCGCTCGATCATTTCTGCGGAACCCAAAGAGCCATGAATGCATAGCCTAATAAAGGCCATTGAAAGTGGCGGCTAAATCGTAAAGAGGGCCGTAAAGTTGCCTGCAAATTAAAATTTACATCGGCAATATGAAAAACTCCACTCCATTTCTCTTGTTTTTTTCCCTGTACCGACAGCATTTGACTGGGGTGGACAGTTAATTAACGAAACCTAGAACAAATGGCTATCTGAAACAAACATGAAGTAACTAAATGTGCGCCTTAATTAATTTGGAGTTCTCTTATTGTTTTTATTAAAGCCTTGTTTAGTTTTGAATTATAATTCACCTCCCACGTCATAACTTGACGAATTTAATAATGCAGAATTATTTTCTAACATGATCATAACCTTTGTTACTTAGACTATGAAAAATTGGCACCGACCTCGGATCCAGGCGTTGGTTGAGGCGGGAGTCGACCTCTTGGCGTTGGAGACGATCCCTTGTCAAGAAGAAGCTGAAATGCTATGCGACCTTCTTCGAGACTACCCTCACATAAAGGCTTGGATCTCATTCAGTTGTAAGGTAAGCGAGTAAGCTGAAACATCTTATCTAAGTATCATTTCAAATTCCTGACATTTTCAGTAATATGGGACGTATAAGAGCATAAAGAAACCTTGCCAACCATAACCAGCCTCGTCTATTCAAAGCTTGGGATCGATGAGTTACGTGATAGCTCCGATAAATTTTCCATCCTGCACCAAACCAATTTTGAAATTCTAAAATAACGAAATTCATCGATTTGTGGAAGCGTGGTATTGACATGTTGCGTTACTGGCGTTGTGTGGGCTCCCCGGAAGGGTTATTTATTTTTGTACATAGATATCTGAATACGGCGGGTTGGCACACCGTGAATACCTAGGTACAAAATATTCAAATGGAGTTTGTTATTCTGTTCGTACGAGTCGCACGAATTGGGAACAAAAAGCCGATCACCTCGATAAAAGATTTGATAGAACATTTTGTTGCCTGGAAAACATTTTGTTTCAATACACGCACCTGAAATTTTTTTTACATATTCTATTACCATGTTAACGGTATAATCCAAATATTTTACTAAAATATAAAGTAGTTAATACAGGGTTGCTGGCTTTTAAATCACTAGGTAGGTAGTATAAACTTTACAACTTAACTGGAAAGCCTATAGCTGCCTGGGCTATTTGCTAGTCAACGGCACACTTACAAGTATCGCTGTAAGATTCCTCATCTAGCGAACTTTTACAACTTTCACGAAAGGATAAGCACTTTTGAAACATTGTAGCTACCTACTGTTTTGTTTCGTATTCGTTCCTAGATAGATGAATCTTTGCATTTTAGGTACTATCGCAGTACAGTGAGAAATGCCGCTTATTTGCCAATGCTGACTATTGTTAACTTACTTATTTACAGGACAATCAAAGTATAGCTCACGGCGAAAGCTTCCAAAAAGTCGCAAAGAAATGTTGGGAAGCGAACCCTGACCAGCTCGTCGCCGTGGGAGTGAACTGCTGCGCGCCGTCCTTTGTGTCGAACCTCGTGAAAGGCTTCAACGACGACCGGCCACACGACCCCATTCCGCTTATCGTTTACCCCAATTCGGGCGAAAAATACAACCCTCAAATAGGGTAAGATTTCCGACTAGGATAAGTTACTTATCTACGGTTTAGTTTGTATATTCCCAAGTGAATGTAATTGTCAAGATTTCTTATTCTAATGTAGGTGAAACCGCTAATGAAATTAGCTGCCGAGCTAGCGTATCACAATAGTGACTTCACATTTTATCCGCATAATGGCTAGTTCGCAGCGGCGACTATGTAATGGAGTCGTAGTATGGTCGTAGACCGTAGCACGACTATGTGCTACGACGCTACGACGTAGCCTCAGCTACGAATTACCCATACTGTCTTCTTTAGAAAGTATGACACTGGAGTTGGACTTATTTTTATTTATAATATATTATAATTTGGGAAGATGTAAAAAAAAATAATTAGTAGCTAACGTTGCCGGATCCTGCGACTCAGTTTTGCATTAACAAAAACTGAGCTTCTTCCAAAGTAAGACCACTTTCTAATAGTATTGAACTTAATAGTATTAACTTTTTCAACGTCGCAGGTGGATAGACCGCGACAAGTGCGAGTCAGTCGAATTCTTCGTCCAGGAGTGGCTGGATCTGGGCGTGCGGTACGTCGGCGGCTGTTGTCGCACGTACGCCGCCGACGTGTCGCGCATACGCAACCAGGTGCACTGCTGGCGGGACCGGTGGCGCTTCCAGGCGAAATACCCGGACGCGCAGAACAACAACGCTACTGAGTAGACTGTACTACGGTTCATAGTTCCTTGGCGGTTCATTAAGAAACATCATTTATGTATCTACGTTGCAGTGTACTAAAAAAGAGGCCAACTAATATGTTTTTTTCTCGAATATGCTCACCGGTGCATCTCATGGTTCGGAATATCAGGCGCAGACTACCGCTGAACGCATTCATTTAACGAGTACATAATATAATGTGTTTGAAAAGACCACCTAATCAAGAACTGCCTTAGACTATAAAATATGATTTAAAAATTATATGTGCCATCATCTTAATTTGTAAGAAGTAATACAGTTACGAGTGTATTTTTGAATATTATGTAAAAAACAAATAATATTTTTATGCAAGAGTTGGTATTTATTTTTATTTTAACATAGCCTAACGACGGCCAACAGTTATTCTAATGAATAAGTATTTGAACACTACTCGGGTTTATTAAAAACAAAACAAGTTTTTTTTTAGGAACAAGTTTTTTTTATGTTGTTCTTTTGGTACTCCTACTACGAGTGCCTATTGGGTGCTGGCAATTTTCTTGCAAAAAGGAATTTTTAATGCCATTACTTAAGTGTTTTTTCTTTTTTTTCCGGACAAAGGGTTACTATATGCGGTCTATGATGCGGATGTTTGTCAAGTTCGGCCAGTTTACCTTTTCATAAGTAGGTTCAAAAGTGCTTTACCAAACTAAAGAATACTTCTTGTACTGATGTACTCCTTCGTTAGTTTTGTTAAATGAAACTATGAGCACAAAAGAATTCATTTACTTAGCTAAAAGGTTTGTAAAGACATATTTAGACAATTAACATACCTAACTTTATAAAGATATGTAAGTATAATAAAAATAAACGTGTTTATACAAAGATCTCCACCTTGAAAGCACCCAATAGAAAGTACGCAATATGCGGACACGCAAATACTTATCGTTTGAACCATTTCTTAGAGTGCCTACCCGTTGTTTATTTCAACTAAGAACTTATATCAATAAGAAGAACCAAGAAAACATAACTCTTTCTTGGCCGTAGCTAGTTGAGAAACTACATTGGTCAGTCAGGTGGCATTTATATCGCGTTGTGTTCCGATTTATAACTAGCGTCCTTTGTTGAAATTACTTACTGCGGTCTGTGAAATTGAAAGGTCACTACAAAGTGAACACAAATCCTCAGTTATGCTCTCATAATGGCTCGAGTTGATAGGTATTCCATAATAAATGATTCAATTTAATTTATGAATATGATGGATGGGATAAATTATTATTGGAACTGGGTAGCTTTACCTAGAGGGAACCTAAAACCTGGGTTTATTAATTGAAAATCAACCCCAACATGCGGGGTCAAATCGTAGGTATCAGACATCAACACGCTCCGGTCGGTCGCCCCAATACAAAAACTCATCTCCTTTTTTGCATCAACTTGTTTTTTTTAATCCTAGAGTTTTGTTACAAAATTGAACCTTCGTTTTACGAGGTAACGCTACACTACTCGTGTTAGATTCCATAATTAAATACTTTTTGTAACAACTCTATAAATTGGCCGGCAGGACCAAAAATAGGCCTGCGTACCTATAAATAGCCGAAGTTATTGTTGTGGTGACATTTATGCCAAGTTATAAATCAGTAGCTAGGTATTAAAAACATCATCGATGAAAGTTATTAATACATTTTCAATGACTTGCTGAAATGCATTAGCGTTGTTAGGTACCTACTACCCATTCATTAGCGATTAAGCTCCCGTCCGAAATAAACAGACGTTAAGTGAGGTAGCGTGAACGGTGAACTTTTAATTCTTGACTTCAAACCCGTCGTTATTTATGTACGAAAAGGTAGGTATGCAGAAGTGGAAAGGAGGCTCCAAAAGTAAATTGAAAATTAAATTAAAAACGGTAGCGTTTGTTGTTGGTCATGCCGAGTTGCCGAAGCGTCCGCGACGTTCGTTTCCAGTTGCTGCTACACAAGAAATAAAAACATTCTGGCATTTTATCAGCTAGAGTAGAAGGAATGGCCGGCTAATTGGATCGACTTCTTTTATCTACAAGTAACTTAGTAACCGTCAGAAGGTACTAGAGAAATACCGAAACGGTGCCACTCGGTAACAAGGTCACTCGTTTCTCTCTTGAGATATGAATTTTCATTCGTACCTATAAGCCTTTTCGTGCACATTACCGCAGCCATGAATGTAATTTATTTCAGTTTAGTGAGTTCTCGAGTTCGATTCCCAAGACAGGCAAGTGCTGACTTAAGAAATAGGGGAGTTGGAATTGTGCCCGATAGGCGATGGCAAGTGTTTAGTTATTCACTCAACCTTCATTAAAACAACTTACTAGAAATACTAGGTACCATTACATAAGTAGACAAAATATGTAGGTACTGAAGGATAGCGTTACGAGCCCTCAGGGTACCGGGAAGAATCAATTAAACCACGATGTGTCGAAAATAATTCCTAGAAATTGTTCTACATTCTTTTTACATTTTTTATCTTGTCAGCCAAATCTGAGGACTTGGTACTGTTTTCTGCCTTCCCAAATCGTATTGGTGTTTATCTTATAATGTTATGCCTTTATCTTATACCTAATTACCAAAAAGGTTGCATGCCACAAACCATGCAACCATAAACTCCACAGTACCTATAGGAATGTGTCATCAGTAAAATTTTGATTGCTGGAGTGGATAGTCAGCAGCAACGGATTAAAAAAATAGTAGAGTTTCTACTTATAGTTATTGTTTTCAATATACCTATCATTAGGTACTTAATTTTACTAGACTTTCAAACATTTCCTACTACTCTACAATCATTTGTTAAGAGAAGCAAGTAATAGTAATGAAGTTTGCATTCATGAAATTCTTTTGAAAGTTTTAACCGACTCGTGTCGCTGACTGTATCTACTTTCACCCTTCCTAACCTTTTGCCGGGATCAGAAGCCGGACAGTTTGTTTAATAAAAACCTATTTAATCAAGTATTGGAGCCTACAGCGACCTTTGCTTACCTGACCCATAAGTAATTGCGGGAACGCTTGACATTCGATTCGCCGGCCGTGTGGGGTCCGCATCATGTATTTCACGTTCAACGAGCTCGTATCGTTGTTTTCTAGGCACTCCACACATTATTAACGTGTGAGGCTACTCGCATTTGTTTCCCTCTATTTCCAAAACTAGTAATAACTGATCCCACCAAAAACATTTTCATATAAAATGTTGCCAAGACGAGACCATATGGCTCGCACTGTCAAAAAGTTACCAGATCTCATGTAGAGCCAAGCTTCTAACTCTAGAAGCCCTAACTTCACAAACTCTGAACCTTAGTCAATATATGAGACTTGGCCATTTCGTTAATACATGAACTATTGTATAGAAAAGTAATACAGTCAATACATTTTTCACCTTACGCCCATGTGACGTTTATATTTTACTTTACCTCCATCAGGTAAGTCAACAGCGAAAGGTAACTAACAACTGTTCCGGTTTAAAAGAGTATTACATCTTTATGATTATTTTAACTGAACTGTTAACTGGCTTTCTTTGCTGGCTGTACATGCAAAAAACGTAACATAGGTAAGTACTTAGTATGATATACAGGGTGAATGCCTAAGCTAGAAACTGAAATGTATGGAACAGCTAATGTTTTTTTTTTTAAATAACCAACGATAAATTTCAACACAGGGGAGTCCAGAATCATGTAGGTACTGAATCCAAGGATGTCCCTGACACGGTATTTTAAATTTCGCGGACTACATTGAAGAAATCACGTTAATGCTACAGTTTGACGAGTTCTCAACTTCAAAATCTCTATTCAGAAACCGAGTGTGAGTGTGTCTAGCTCTACATGACTGCAAATACTTAGTCATCCTCACGAATTAGGTAAAGGGTTTCATAAAACATACAGTCATGTTAGCGACTCACTACCCCGTATTATTTCGAATAATAAGTAGATAGCTGCCTATTAAGGCAAGCATCGCTTATCTATTTACTTAGTTATAATGAGAACGCAGTGAACTGCATCGGAAACGTTCACGAGTAGGTGCTTTACACCGCAGCATTCCTACGTGGCTGTGTGGTACGCCTACGTTGGCGATGCACCCCGATGAGCGCCCGTTGAACCGAGTCACCCGTCACCACTCCAACATATATGTTAGTAGGCTAAAATAGGCACCCGTTAGTTGCAGGTAGGATATCGTTAAATCTATAATGAGTCGTATTTTTGCGTTGGTCCTGCGTAATTCCAACTGTAATGTATATGTCGCAGCCAACTGGTTAAATTTGCCGTTTAGTTAACCTCCTGGCCTTTGGAAGTAGTGCTCGCCTCGCTTCGCTCTCTCGGCTCGCTCGCGGTTGATCACAGTTCTAACCTAACCTATTTGATCGGGGTGCCCAGGCTTAGTTACTGCGACCAATTCGGCTCGGGCGTGATTGGCTACAGACTTCCAACCTAAACTATAATTGAATATCATTCAGGCCGTTAGTTGTAGGGCCGCCGTTTAGTTAAAAGGCTAGGCGGTTAACTAAACGGCGAATTAAACCAGTTGGCTGCGAAATATAGGTACATAGGTATCTATTATTTTCAATACAGTTAGGTAAATCAATGCAGGCCTTGCGTACGTCATGTCCTATGTAGGTATATGAACATTATGTCCAATTTCCATTTCATTGAGACTGGCGTGTGCAGCTAGCTACCTACTACTGAAGTCTCGTATATTCCGACAGCTCTCTAAGAGTGAGGACGGATATGTAAGTGGTGGTAATTGATATAGGCCTAAGGATGAGCATTAGGTATATTTCCGCACCAATCATACCTATATCGATAGTGTCAAATAATTAACGTACGAATACCTAAGTATTTAATTCGTCCAAATAAGGACTATCAAAAGTAAGTACCAACTCACTACCTACTCAAACATCATCATTATCTGCCTAGCCTTTTCCCAACTATGTTGGGGTCGGCTTTCAGTTTAACCGGAAGCAGCTGAATACCTATAGCGAGCGACTGCCTATATGAGGGACCAATTCTCGTAATTTTAACGTTTACTAGATCACCTGTCAAAAATACCTGTAATTTCCCTACATTTTTGACATTGATTGTCGCCGAGATGAGATTGCGACTAGATTTTGAATGTTTTTAATTACGAGAATTTGGCCTTCTGAACTCCACCACCCAGTCTGTGTCCCCGTGTCTGCGGTAACACGATACCCGTTAATAAGACTTGTTTTCAGACATTCGGGCTACCTACCCATAGCGACTGTAGGTAGTACCTACCTACTCAATCAATCATAACCTCAAATATAGCAAAACCAAAAAGGGGTTTTAAAATAAAACAATAAATAATTCTTACATTAAAGTTTAATACTTCTTAAAAAATCGTTAGCATTTACTTTCTTTCGCATCTAACAATATGTTTCTCGACTGTAAAGTAGCGATGGCAAGAGTTCGGTCGTGTTTTTCTTCGCTCAACTGTAGTTTTAAATTCTTTACTTCCATTTTCAATGTTTTCACTTCGTTCTGCAGCCGCATGACTATCGTCCACAAACTCGGCGAAGCTTGGCTCGACGCACAATGTATCGGCAGCGACGGTGATCTCACCAAAGCCTCTATCGCGGGATTCTCGTCGTCGCATTCTGAAAATAGAATTAAATGAAAGTATAAAATGTATTATCTTACGATTAGCTTTCGATGGATATTTTACCTGATACCCACCTTGTATAAACGCTTGTTCAAGTAATTAACATGCTATTGACTATCTACTGTGTATCATACATTTTACTAGTAATGTAAACTTTTTTCCGAGGCGAAAGTCTCATTATCAGATATCATGTTAGTGCAGCTATTACTGGTATTGGAAATCAATAGAACATTAACGACTAGTTCATATTGTAGCATTTCTGGCATGCCAAAGTTATCTTGTGCTCATTAATTGTAGAATTGATTTCAAGATGTTAATAATAACTACAGTTCCATAGAAAAATATATATAATATTGTACCACACAATTTCGTTAACATATAGGTAAAGATGTAAAGAATATTAGAATCGTAATACATATAGGATAAATGAATATGTTCGAGTAACTTATACCTCATCAGTGTTAAAATTAAACTAGTGTGCATTCGTATTTAAAAAGTGGAATCAATATATTCATTTCAAGGACAAATCACGACAAACATTAAAACTAGACGAGGAACAAGTTGTACAATATGATCCTTATATCGATTACAGAAACATTCAGAATGTAATGCAAACTTTTAATAATATCAAATTGCTGTGTGTTATATGCTAGATACCTCTTAAAATGGGCACAAAAGCAACGAAAACACGTACAATAACATTAAGGTTATTTCATTAACATACATAATATCTCATTTAGCTAGAAAGTAAATATTTAATACATATAGTTTATTTTTAATCATTTAATACAATATTTGACAACACAACACGTATTTTAAAAGAAATTAATGGATTAAATCCAACTCTTAAAAGGCATCAATTTGTTAGTTATAACAGTTGAATACATAGGTATACACAAATACAAAATTACACACTATATTATTGTTAATAAACTACAAAAATCGAAAAAGTTTAATAAACATATACATAATTCATAATAGCCATGTATTTAAAAATAAATATTGAAATCAGGTAGTAGCTGTTTAAACTTAACAAAATTTACAACCTGCAGAATGTATCGATAACTCATCGCATTACATCCCTACAAAAATGTGTGTCTTACTACTTGTAATACTTGTATCCATAATATTATGTGCCAATTACATACTAAATAAAGCCAAAAAGCTCTTCAAATACTCTCTAAAGAGTAGGTATCCTTACGATGTCAGATCAGAACAGAATTACCTAGGTACAGGTCAGGCATTGTACATTTTGCGCGACCAACAATAAATCGATAGCTTCGTGTCAATGATCTCGCCTAGTGAAAGCTGTGCAATGTCAAGCTTTACAGCCACACGTTACTACTGTTACGAGAAAATATTACGAAGCTATACTGCAAGGCACGCATTCTAAAAAAAAACAATATTATGAAAATATACAGGAACTGTACCGTGATCTTTGCATTTGAATTGACTGCTTCGAAAATGAAGGATGTACGCAAAATTATTACCACGTAAAAATAATATCTCTGATTGCAAACAGAAAAAATACTGAAAACCAAAACTTATTTCAATATTTAATTAAAATTCAGCAGTAATCAGTAAAAGAGGCGGTGTGTGCGAAAAGCACAAGGCGGATTTCCAGTTTCCACTTCAATTAATCAGTGCCAGCATATGCTTGACAAACTTCACTATTTTTAGCTCTTTTCCCTAATGGGATGTGGGAATAGCGCTTCGCTGAATCAGTTCTTATAATATGCTTGTTGGTGACGCAAATGTGACGTGTGATTCAATAAGAGTATTAAGATATCTATAGATAGTCAAATACACCAATGTGACTTTGTAATAAATTATAAACATATAACATTGGATAACACATTTTTGAGATTAATCTTTCGAGACAAATAAATGTTGAAGGACAAAGACATGTATGAGATAAGTGATACAATGAAGCAAGTCAAAGCGTAGGCAGTATTGTAGTTGGCACGGTACAGTAACGTTCGTATGTAAATGTAGCATGAAGTACAGTGCGCTATCCTGTTCAATATTAAATGAACGGCACGCGGTGGCCGCTGCTGCCCGCTGTGATTACCCGCCGCACAATCTAATAACTTGCCTCACTTGTCTCTATTAGCCCTAGCCCCTACGAATATATTATGCTCTTTGGTTTTGACTACCTAATTTACTGTTCTGATATAAAATCATCGTCATTCTTGTAGTTGTTTTATCACAATATCGAGGTGTTTTTAACGAAAGATATAACATTATTTCATGCTAGTTATTTTTTTTGCGATTTTATTAAACGTTCTTTTATGTCAAAACAGAGCTATTCTATGGAACAAAATTTTCAACGGTAAAGTTTATAAATACTTAAGGCGCAAGTCATATTTATCTACTCGAAATATTTTATACATTTACAAATACTAATAATAGTTATATGTATATTCAACAAAGTAACGACAATTTTAATGGCTCCTAATAGACGTCTGCGTATAAAAAGCACCATTTGGCATTTAATGGATTCAATAATAAATACAACTTCTATGAAAAAATTGCATCCTTGGCAGCATTCCATTACTGAATTCACCAATTCGTGATTATTTTAATTACGTTTAACCATTTAATATATTATTTCCTTACAATCTACTACTTGCTATAAGCATAATCATGCAAATTATGCTATAATTTAATAATGCACCACAAAAAATATATTTATAAAATATACAAGCAATATTTAAAAATTACTCTCTCTAATTACTAAATAATACTGCACACATGCATTTGTATATGAAAAATCTATGTCAACACAGATAACACGCTTGATCGACCGTTTCATTAAGCCTAAATCGATGGCACTAGCACTAAATTGAAATCAAAGCGAATAGTTTCACACAAACATTCGCCTTGCTTACAACTTGCATTAGATATACTATTACACTTAGTTCATAATAATGATCAGCTAAATGAAATGAGGATGCGATTATTCAAATAAAAACAAACAATTATAATATTAGTCAATGGGATCAGCTTTGGTTAAATGTAAAATTGGAAAATGAAACAATGTCAGCGGTCACACCGGTCACAAGATAACATGACGTGGTTAAATACTAGGTAATCCGAGCGAACAGCGAAAAGGGTGATTGATATGTAGGAACAACAATTGAGCATAAAACTACGTTTTCTACTTATGTCAATCAAAATGGTGAGATTTGGTAAGCTGTTTGACAAAAGTGCCACAGCACCAGGTAGAGGAGCGCGCAGAGCGGGGAGCGCGCGGAGGGGCGGGCGCGGCCAGCACGACCCGCAGCGGCACCAGGCTGGGCTGCGAGCCGCTGCGCCGCTCCCTGCCGCACATTAACTTCTGTCTACGCTCTTCGGAACACTCCCACAGATTAGGATTAGAGCGGTTCATGTCGAATTTTCGGTCCGATAGCAGCCTCCTTGTGTCCGGCCCTCGATACAAGTATGCGTCCGCCGCAGAGGAGCTTTTGTTACGCTTTACTTTTGTCGTTTTACTACAGCCGGAATATTCGGGCGTGTTACTTCGCTGGACGGTCGGAAGTTTAGTGTAGTTATAGTGAGGTATGTTAGTAGCGGGTGCGTGATATTGTACTTTACCGAGAGATAAGTGGCCGCAGTCCACTGCAGGTGCGATATAAAGGCAGCCGCATGTAACAAAATAGAAAGATTCAGACTACCAGATCAAGAGACGATTGAGTTTGATAATGTCCTTATTAGATTAGATACCGGCATTTGTTTAATGTTTATACACAACAAGCGCAGACTGAAGAGATTCTTGCGATTTGTTAGTGACAAGATATATTTTGGTGATGGCAGTAAGGAAGAAAATGCTAAAAATATTCAACTACTGAACGTCGTATAATCGAGTCTATATTCGATACGGATACAAAATAAATAAGTAACCTCTACAACGACTAGCTACTTTGTACTCATACGAACTAAAGATACAATAAATAAAATTGCTATAATTGTTACCGTATCTTCTAATTTGAGAATAAACTAAAACTAACGATATCAGATCTACGAGAGCTAATACAGTGAACAAGAGATTATCAAAGCATGCTGCACATGCACTTAGAGATGTGTGCCTGTATAAATACCGATATAAATATGAGAGAGATACTGAGTATTGAAATAAATTAATATACCTACTGATACACGAAGTGATTAATTAATAAATATTATCGTCATTACACCAACAACAGCAAACTTGAACAAATATTATTTTCAAGCGCTACTTTTATGACTAGCGAAAAATTTGGTTTTAATTTATAAATACAGATCTTTCATTCTAAGAACCAACTGATAATACGGTTTCTTGACTTCGCATGTCTCCTCCTTGTCGACTCGAATATCTCCAGCGGAATATTGGGTACTGCATAATAAATACGCTGTGTTAGTGGATACCATCTACCTGCTTATAATGATCATTCAATTACTACAACCATTATGCTATTATTGATACTTTTCAAATAAGTTCTATTATGCATTAATATCATACTTAGCGATATCGGTCTACTTTTATTGTTGGGTGTATTGCAGAGGCACAAAGAAGTCAATATTATATTTCACAATATTTTTTTTTATCCGCCGAAGCAAATAGTTGCTAGTTTAAAATATTATCAATGGTAGGTTCTTTCTATAGTATTTTAATAAGGCTTGTCGGTCATGTGTTACGGTGGAGCAAATCAAAGATACTCACCTGAACTGACAGCATTTCTGCAGCGCGCCGAGGTGCAGTACGCTTCGATAACTTTTAATATTAGGGCGTCCTCTTCATAAGAATTGGACTTTCGTTGATGCGGCGCATAAGGGTGCGTCGGACCAATGTTTTCATCCGAACCGACCGTGAATGATTGCGGCCTGAGAGGCGGCGCCGGCCGTAAACATGTTATGCTCCAACCTACGTGTACATGGAAGGAAATATTGCAGTAAGTAGACAAATCTTATTTGTTACCAACACATACAAAAATACCGAATACATTCGTCTTATAAGATACAAGTGATCGCATATAGGTAAGGAGTGAATAGTTTCAGATCATCTTGTCGTTTAGTAGTTTTTATTAGCGGCCCAGATAAGACCTCCGTCGAAAATGTACTGAAATATTATTTGTGTATGGGAAAACCATTAATCAAGACTTCATCAACAAATTAATTGCATGAAAATCTTTACTGATTTTTATGTGAAAAATGTGTGGTAAATAAATGAGCATATTTACCTTTATTGCTGTAGTTCGAGCCAGCCGTGTCGATGAAATCAACAGAAGAGAACTTTTTGCCGATAGGAGTTTTGTTTGGCTTGGCAGGTGATTGGTCAAGAGAGTCGCATGAATTTAAGAGCCATCGAGCCGACTGATTCTTTTGTTTATTTTTTTGCGTTTGTTGCGTATGTTGTGTGTAGCTTTGATGATTGTTGAATGAGTGTGATCTTTTGTGGTTTGTTAGACCAGACGATAAATCAGAGTTATTGCTGTCGCTCATGGCCATCTGTTGGAAAACAAAATATGTTACTATTTAAACTTCAACTTGTAATGCGGAAGGAAACTCGTTAAAGGTATTAACATTTTAAAAGTTAGCAAATAGATACATTTGTACAAGTAGTTTATACAAAAATGTACAAATTTTCTGGAGCAGCACTTGTTCAAACATATATATCTTAAATAAGCAAGGGTGTCTAGCGGACACTCGCCAGCTGTCACACTGCAGCATTTCAAATATCAGATCAAAGGATTATAAGTATGGCATTAATAATATCATTGAGTTTCTTGTATACCAGATTATCTGCTCTTGACGATAACACTACGATAACAATCCCAGTTCAAATGGGTTTCAATAAAATAAGGAAACCAAACACTTTGCTGTTCAATGTATATGTCTAAATATTGGTGAGAGGAACAGGTCATTAAGCCTTACCATGCATTTTCATCTTAATTGGTTAGTATAATTACATGATTTCTACTTGCAGTGATTGTTTTGAAGTTAGTAAGATGAATAAACACAGGCAAGGATGATCAAGTAAAGCACTGCAACACTGGGGTAACTCTAATGACAGTATTAATCTAATGGTTACAAATCCTCAAGGCAATATTATCTTCAAACCAGTGACACAAATCAGTAGCTCTTTACAAAAGAATAATCCTTGCCTGAGTCGGTGACCACGGTAATGGGTAATTTTGCTTTCATCCACCAGTGTGCGTACAAATCTGAACGATACACCACAAAGCCACTTTGGGCTTCAGCTAAACCCTTCTGCACTTTCGATAAATCCTCACTGCGAGATCTCGTTTTACGCATTTGCGAATTATTCTCATCCATGCTTTGTCTATTTTCCTTGTTAAAGACATCCCGATTGCGTGGTGCGTTAGCCCGAGACTGCCTCTGCATATTATTGACTTCGGGCGTTTCACGATATATACGCATATGATAGTGCAGGCTAGGCTTCGATCGTTCTGTTATGTTCAAAGTGCTCCACTGGCAGGGTAGGTGTTGACGCACGTTCTTAGGAATCTCAATGTGAGTGCTGGGCTTCCTGTACACTCTTGGCGGAGGATCGGGTTTCAACTTGATCTCTGGCACGTAACGCTCAATGTTGTATCTAATAGAGGTGCGCTTGACTTCCGTTGTTGGTACCGTCGGTACTGCTGCAAACGTAGACGTCACATTCATGTGTGATGAATCCATAACATCTAGACTATTCTCCGAAGTTACACTGGTCACGCAAGATGTTCTAGCAGTGGATCCGAAAGGCGACGTACACCTACATTGATCTTCATAGGTAGCCGCTTCTATTTCAGACAACGTAACTTTTTTTCGATGGTCAGCATCAAAACTGCGTTGCGATAAATTCGTTAAAGAACCTTTTGAATTATCGGAACTTTTGTCGTGAGTGTCCGAATCATTGCCGGTAGTGCCAGAACTCGAGTATTCGTGCATGTTTAACTCCGGCGAGGCCAGATTACAACTTCCCACAACACCTGAATCAGAAGATCGCGGGCTGGGACATATCGATCTATTACAACATTCGCATTTCCTATGCATTTTGTGGTTTTCGGACTGAGAGCTCATTCTATGCATTCTGGCCTCTTCATTTCTGTGGTAATTCTCAGTTTCCACCATTGACCTAGACATAGATCGCCTTATTCTTTTGTCGGAATTGAGCGAATGCTTCCGGAAAGGCACATTGGTGTTCAGATTAACGTTGATTATCTTCATGTTATCCTCCTCGTTTCTAAACATAGGCGGCGGGTCGAGTATTATAGATTCTAAACGACTGTACCTCTGTTTTGGTGATGGAGGAGCTAAAAGCTGTAATAGATCAGATGTTAATTGTTCATCAGCAATTTCTTCTTCTTCAGGTGTATAACTTTCTTCTGTTGATTTCCAAAGTTTGGTAACTGCTTCGTTTTTGGCACTAACATTTGGGAAACTCCGTGTTGTTGGTATGAAATCTTTTTCTTCATTGCCAAGCATATCAATTTGAGTACTGTCATCCATGTTAACTAAATCTTCACAGGCCATGTAAGATCTTACTCCGAAACCGGAATTGTCAGTACCTTCGGAATGTGGCGCAAATGGAGAAAACGTATGCATACCTCCTAGGGCAGATTTCTGGTACTGTTGGCCACTATCAATAGTGTTTATAGTGTGATGAGGTATCTTACTGCCAGTTACACCTTCAAATATATCTCGTGTACAATCTGCGCTGACCATTGATTGACTTCCATCCAAATGCATATCAGCGGCGTTGTCGAAATAGCGTACGTAACCAAAATTACTACCCCAACTACTACATGATGATATTGTTCGCGGACTTTCCATAGCATTCTGTCTCAACATTTTTGAGCTACTAGCTGCTTCTGCATTAGTACAGCTAGAGCTCGTGTACGATTCAGTCCCATCGGTTTCTCTGTCACTATCATCAGAATCGGAATATTCTGCGTCGGCGGCTATAGTGCCATCGTCTTCTATTTTTAAACGAATGTGATTTTTATGTCTTCTTCTCACCGGCAACCCCGTTAACTCGAAAGCCTTGGCCCACGTCCTTTCATGTAAAAGTTTGCGTAACATTTGCCTCGTGATAACTTTTTTCTTAACGAGTCTCGCGAAATATTTGGTTAACGAATAGTAAGGTGATGCAGAAGGGTAGCTAGGCGGTGGCAACGTGACGTGATAAAGGCTGCGGCGACTAGTGTTGAGGCTAGACAACGCCCCTTCAGAAGGAGAGCGGGTCAGCTATACAACCAAAAATAAACCTTAGTCTTATGTATAAACAAAATATATTCTAGTTGGAGTGGCTATTATACGTGTTTAAGAGTTCTTTATTGTTTAAGCATTGGGGCAATACTTATAAACAGATACTTACATGTGGTAATGATTGAGGTTGTCCAGGCTCATGGGCTGGACTGCTGGTGTTGGAGTGCTTCTGTAGCAGGCTCACCCAGTTATCAGCTTCAGCTCTTGTCTGACATACTGCCACAATCGTGTCTATCATTGGGCCACCTATTTCAAATGCATTCTTTCTGGTATCTGTATCATCTAATTTGGAGACTGTGATGCCAGTCAATGGAAGACAACCCTACAAAAAATAAATAAAGTGAATACGTATTTAACAAGTCCTAGCGACCCACCCCTGCTTCGTTCTGTTTTTACGACTTGACAAAACAACGATTTCTTTAATGGACGAATCGACTGATTTTGATCAATTTTATTCACTGTTTGTGAGAAAGGGAAAACAAAATTGTTTGCGATTCGAAATGTCGAGTTTTTAGATAGCTTCAAGGCATTTTTCAAATAATTTATGTACTGGCGAATCGCTAAAATACGCCACAACTTTTCCAAAAAATTATGCGAAAATGACGTTTGATCATCAATTTACAAGAAACCACAATTGATTTTGAACATTAACAATATCATCAACATTATTATATGGTCTAGTCGAAGGTGGCTTGGCCACTTTTTTTAAATGCCGATGCATATACAAAATATAGCAGAATAATAATTTTGAAAAAACCTATATACTTTGTTTTTAAACCCAGATGCCAATTCTTTTTTGACAATTAATCTTTAGCAATCCTTTCATTTAAATCTAAATGCTAATGAGTAATACAAGGCGAAATGAAACATATTATCGAGAGTACAAGTGATGAAACTATTAACATGTGCAGTGACTGCCACGGATGCTTTGGCCACAAGAAACTGTACTCACTTTTATGGTCACACAGATATTTCAATAATTTTTAGCATTCTCCTAATTCGGCTATAAATTGACAAAAGGGTTTTTTTTCGTGCAAGGCCCGTTAATATAATTACTTATCATACACAAAAACCTTCTAGAATAAATTGTCTAAATGATGGTAAAAACCGCATCAAAATCCGTTGCGGAGTTTAGAAGAACAACGCGGTCACACAGGCAGACGAAAACCGACTTTGATTTATAATACATATGTACCTATAGATATTGATTATACATTTTTACAGTATATTTAAAAAGAAACTTACTTCATAAACAAACGCCGACACCCTCTTGCTAACGGACAGTAGCAGTAAAGCAGAAGGGAAGAGGACGAGATAGCGGTCTTGATGCGACGGGCCCACGGCAACGCTGCCCATGTGCAGCACGTCACCAAGAGACGCTAGTTCACCGCCGGGCCAGCCGCGAACCTCACCGGTTACCACCTGAAGCTCCAACTCTTTTTGTCGCCGTAATGCCGCACAACCACTCTGAAAGAAGCAGCTTGTGAGACACATGTCTTTGTAATTTTTTTCTTTTAGGATTTTAATACTGTACCTTTTCAAAGAAATCTAATAAAACTTGATTTACTGTACAGTAAGTTAAAGGCTGTTGTTTCAGCATAAACTACTTATTACACACACAGGCCACATAAAATCCTTTTTATAAAAAAAAATCTTGCATCATAACATGATTTATAAGCAAAATATAGAACAACAATCAAATAAAACTTACAGCTATATCCTTGTACACAACAGAGGCTCGGTGAGTGTCACCCCTATCAGGGTGTGCTTCATGCACATGACGGGCCAGTTCCTGTAGCATCGCAGGATACTTGCCCAATCTACGGAATGGCTTCGATAAGCCAGCTGTCAATACTAGCACCCCTGGACAAACAGCACCAGCTTCCTCCATCCATGTGTTTAGTGCTTCCCTAAAATAATTATAAAACAAAAATTATGAAAATAATTCATGTTCATAAAGATTTGCTAGGATCAGGGGCAAATCAAGAATGCTTTAGGGGAGGCTATGTAATTAAAGTTTACCCTTTGAAAGATAAATACAAGTCTAGACTTTCATAAAAATAAAAGTATGTATGTTAATAAAAAGAAGTTTACAAAATAATTAAAACAGTGCTATTAACATACATCAGAGCGAATGAAGAATGTAATGCTAACAATTGCAACAACAGATGTTTTCAAACTACCTATTTACATAGAATAATTAATTACTTACTTGTACTTATCAAGAATGCAGACAGCTTTAGGGTGGCCAGCACAATAAGTTTGATGAACAGTCTTAATTTTAGGGGCCCATTGTAAAAAGAGACCACCCACTCTCTGATCAGGCCCTGTTTTGGTTGCACATTCATCCAACAGAGCTAGGAACTGCTCATGTACTTGTAGCACCTCGTTAATATTGCCAGTCAGTTGCCTGAATTCATCCCTTGTTAACCTAAAAGTATTGATAATTTGTGATAATTGCAACAGATTAAGTAATAATTTTATAAAGCTCGCAAAAATATGCAATAACAAAAACATAATTGATTATACAATGGTTCTATAGCAAAACCATTATTTTATGATCTTCCTGCACAGTCAACTTGTTTTGGTCAACTGTAAAATAAATATTTCAATAAATATTATAAATATTTATAAAATATACTATAAAATATTTTTTTGAATAAAATTTAAAATACAAATAGGTTGTAGGTAGTCCTTTAGGACTGGGTGTTGTCTAAAATCTGATACAAACAAAAACTTACATGTCACTTTTCTCCAAAGGCTGTAAGAAATTGCTGACCAGCCCCTGCATTTCAGCTACATGGGCCTTTTCAGAGTCTATTATATCTTTGAGAACTACATTTCTGAATGCCTGTATTTCTGATGCTGCCCGTATAGGCGATGTTGTCACACTACCTGATGGATCTGTGGTCATTTTTTTTTATTTTAAAGAATTGTTATAGTGTAATATTTTATGTAATATCAACAAAATAATGTAAGATTTTGTAGGACAATAATAAATACTAATGCATACCTTTATGTTCAGTCACATAGTTGCTAGGGAACCATCCTGTGGTCTCGCCTAGAGTTCCCTCCCACCATCCACCTTCTTCTTTTTGGGTAACAGTAATAATATCGCCCTTTTTGAAGCATAGCTCGTCATTGTTTTTACCCTTAAAGGAATAAATTGCTTTCACCAAGCAATTTTCGGTTGACATTTTACTTATTTCCTGGCACCATGTTATAAATTCTAGAAAAATAACTCCAAATCAGAATAGGCAAATGTTGATTAGAGTTATTGTGCGCACAACGAATAGCGAATGGAGGTTACATCAGAGGCTCCACAAATACAGCTACAATTAGAATATATGAGTAAACATGTTAATAAGGTACACGATTTGTTTCAGATTGAAATATTTTTTGGACAGCTCATAGAAATAACAGGAAGTGTTGGTGTCAAATCAAAGAGTTGCATTACACAGTAAAAGTATTGCATACTTCAGGTTAATTGCAGTAAAACACTTCAACACACTATTATTATGTAGAAACAATAAGGTGTGAGCATTCATTAACTGATTATCAACGTACAAAAACGTAAAATCCTCGATTTTCACGGACTTCCAGTTCCAAAAATAAATAGACCACAGACTAAACTAGACTACTACTGCCAAACGTAAATGTCAGAAAAAATAGAGTATACTAGTGTATGGATAGTATATAATGAAAGAAAAGGCTATATTTTTATTTTATTTTTTGTATGGGCGGTACACGGACTGCTTCTGCTTCAAGCAGTTGAGACCAAGAAGCTTATAGGTAAAAATGGAAACAACACTCTTAATACCTAAGTGAAACCGACTGTGGGCTGCCGCTCTCTTTCTAAATACATACATATGACAAAGAAAGCACATATCACTGTCTCGTTCTTATGTGTGTATTTAGAAAGAGAGTGTCCGACCACAGTCGTCTTCAGATAGGTATTCAGAGTGTTGCCTCCACTTTTATCTATAAGCTTCTTGGTTGAGACCGACTGCTTAAAGCCGCGACCGCGCGGTGAACTATAGTAGTAACTATTCAGTAATCTGTGCTATAGTCATTCATTCGCTGCCGTACACACGACTGCTCGAGTAGTCGCAAAGAGTAAAGTAACTATAGAGGGAAAGAGTGACAACTCTGTGGTAAAATTTGCATGTACGGAAAGTGCTGCCACCTTGAGTTTGGTGGGTGACCTAAGGCTCTAATAAATATACACATACCTATAGTTAAGCATACTTACTATAAGTAGCGAATCTTTATTATAATGTTTAGGGTCACAATCAGGGTTTAACAAATAACAGTAACAAGTAACAATTTTAACATAATTAGCTGAGATAAACTCGGGATTTCGGGAAGCGCATCAACGTCGGGAAAGCCGGAGTTGCGGAGTTGACAATGATAATGGCGGATGGCCGGCGGCGACAATGACATTTGTTTGACAATTTGACAAACAAGAAAATGGCTGCCAAGTTTTTTTAACCCACCAAACTGCAGATGTCGCTGTCGTCTATGGAAATTGATGACAGTGCTAAGTGTGCCCCCCCTGAGTAGTCGCGACCGCTTCAAGCCGTCAACTGCTCGAGCCGTTGACTGCGCTAGAGCAGTCGACGCCGACGGGCTCGAGCGGTCCGTGTACGTCGCTCAGCCGCTAAAGAACTGCTCGAGCAGTCCGTGTACGGCCGCCCTAAGGGTCTCGAAATGGTCTCGAGCTCCGCTAGGTTCTGTGGTCTCGAGCGTGTTGCCAGGTTTCGATATCTGGGTTGGACAATGTTCTTGGGTCTTTCCTCAGAATACAGATTGTTCTGTATTCTGAGGGTCTTTGCAAGGAAATTTTCAGTAGCAGACTTGGAGACTGAATTTGATTCCGTTTAATGATAATAGGCTCCATCCACAGCTCCCTCCAGAGGCTGTCCAAAAGTCCAAACCAGATATCTTAGTTACGCGAATTCGAATGAATATAAACTAAATAGATTTGAGGGCCGCAGAAACAAATACCTAAACTTTACAATTTTAATGGAAGTGAAATCCTGGGGGCGGGAATCGATGAACTCTTGAAAAGTGCTACACATTTTATTCGGAGACTACCTATAGGTAGGCACTCGATGAAGTGTATTCTATAAACCGCTAAACGAAGGTGTATTATGACTATTTATGACTAATAATAAATAAAATATAAGCGTTTGCGCACTGCATACAATTAGAATCCGAGAAATATCGGTCCAAAGTACCCTTAGTACGGGCGTTGTGCACTATAGTGTGACTTGTAATAATTTAGCGGCAGTAAAATGACATTTTTCATACATCATACCATCATCATACTGTCATTTCGTAAAAAAAAAATACCGCTATCTCTACTAGTGATGTGATTAAAATGATATGCAATGAAACATCGTACGTTTTAGGCCAGGTTATTCGAAATTTACCAATTTTGATTAGATGATTAACATACCTACTTACTTCTATACTTATAATAAACCACGTTGAAATTATCATGGTTGGAGACGACTATTTCTGACTATTTTTTGACACCAAATTCAAATTAAAAAAAGTAAGCGTTCCGCGGTAATAGGTGAGGGTTATGGCGAGAAAGGCTTTCAGTCTATCAAAAAGTACTCTGTGTGAAAGACTCACCACTTAATCGGTTAATCCTCACCAAGGATTTTCGAGATTCGGCATAGCATTACGACTATTTTTGGAATTGAAACAAAATCGATATTCCCAGCCGTTTGGTTGCACAAGAGGCGAGGATTGTTTGTAGAAGTTCACCACATAATCCTCACCAACTTATAGCTAAGTACATACCGTAAAACGGGGTGAATAGGGATGCAGGGGTGAATCGGGACGAAACTTTAAAATGGATTTTAACATTGAAATAATTGTTTTTTCACTTCTCATGCTCTAAAAGTTCGTGTTTATGTCGTGCGTAGGCGACATAAAATCGCTTTTTATGTTCTAGTGCATAAAGTAATTTTTGAAGTGAAAACTTCTTTAGCGGCGTTGTACACTTTTTTTGTAATGGGTAAAAAATGTTAAACTCGCGTCAGGACAC
The DNA here is from genome assembly GCA_914767645.1 of Hydraecia micacea. Classification (NCBI taxonomy): domain Eukaryota; kingdom Metazoa; phylum Arthropoda; class Insecta; order Lepidoptera; family Noctuidae; genus Hydraecia; species Hydraecia micacea. The sequence goes on from OU611778.1 coordinate 10,541,212, forward strand.
GTGACCTAATCGAAAATTCGTAATCGAAATCGTCGAAATTATTTTAAAAAGTTTTCACTTCTGCCGGCACTCCCGGAGTGCAACCCGTCGTTTTTTTTTCTAAGACTAAGGTAATTAGGCCCAACCGCCCAACAGCCTCACACGCACAGTAAAACGTCGCAGATTTAAAATAGTAGATTACACAACAAGTGAAAAAAAAGGGAATTTAATTCGAGGGACTAAGTTGGATCCCGAGAGAAGCGAAGGATTCTAGAATAGAATCCCGAGCGTAGCGAGGTATTCTAAATTAGAATCCTGAGCGGAGCGAGGGATACAAGGACCGAGATGAATTATTTTTTTCACGAGTTGTGTACTCTACTTTTTACCATTGACTGCGAGAAAAGAAATAGTCAGGCGCATCATTTAGAAAACGCTCAATGTTTTGGGAGGTTAGCACTCTAGATTTATTTGGCTTATTACCCTCGAATAGTCGCTTTAAGCATGTGACTCACTAACTTTGAGTAGTTTGAAATATCAATGTTGTGTTTGATTCTCATTGTGGCTTTTAGCATAGAATATAATATGCTCCAAAGTGTCGACGGCATCTTAGTCTTGGTTAATTCGTTGAAATAGTTAAGAAATATGGACTCTGACAAGAAATTGGCGCCATTCGTGGTTTTTCAGTCGCAGAACAAATAGTATGTTTTCAGGTACAACTCCCGAGATTTTGGCGGCAACAAATTATCTACTATAATTGCTGCTTTATTTCGTAATGATTCCGGAGTCAGTGTCTCATTTTCGTCACTGGAAGAACTCATTTATAATCTATATTACTTATTAGATTTTCCAATGACTTAAAACAACCACGATAACAGATAGAAAAGAACCTATAATGGCGGGATATTTTATTTTTAATTTAATTTTATAGCTCTATGGAATAACTCCATATACCAGCCAGTACGTACTTTCAGCACGTTTTATTTTATTTTTGTACATAATTCGTATATTCGTGCTTGTTCCAAATTCAAAATGTTTTTATTCACTCAGTGACTAAAAGAGAGTTTTATTCACTGTTATCGATGAATAAAATGCCCTTTTTCGAGAGGCAATGGTAAAAACATTTTTATGACTTGGCAGTATGAAGTAGATACCTAAGTCGAATGACACAATCATGTTGAAAATGAAAAAAAAACTTAAGGTGAATGCGCAGTTGTAGTCCGCGAAATTCAAATTTTCGACAACAAATTGAGAGATTTGTTGTCGACAACAAATCTCTTATGGAAAACTGCTTAGTGGTACAAATCTAACTTAGAAAGATGTATTAAAATGATTATAATTCTATAAATACGTACCTGTTATTGTCGCGAATCAAATTTTGATCAAGATACAACCTGACTGGTAAAAATAGAACTCAGAATGTCCATATTAGTGTAGAAAAAGGAAATTGTCTTTTAAAAAGTTTATGTCCCGATTTCGTAACGCCTAGTGCCTTAAGACCTATTTCATTATTATCCTGTATTTGCAAAATTTTCCATAATATTTTATGTAAGAGACTGGAGTGGTTTTTTGAAAAACAACAGTTATTTTCGGACAAAACTTTTGGTTTTAGGAAAGCTAAATCGTGTATAGATAATTTAGGATTTTTAGTTAGTCAAATTCAATCTAGTTTTACTAAAAATGATATTACAGTCGGTTGTTTCCTGGATATAGATAATGCCTATAATAACGTGGATTTATCATCGCTATTATCTACATTGGAATATTATAAAATAGGCCAGAAACTTTGTTCATATATTTGGAATTTCTTAAGCGAACGATATGTTAGCATACGTTTACAAAACCAAATTATTACTCGATTTTGTGGGCGGGGCTTAGCACAGGGTGATCCCTTATCCCCTCTTTTATTCAATATAGCATCCATAAATATCAGCAAATTAATTGAAAATGTGTACATAATGCAATATGCTGACGACTTCGTCCTATTTACGTCAAACAAAAACATTAACGATTCTGTTTATCAGTTACAAACGGCCCTTAATACGATGTGTTCACTGTTATTAAAACTCGGTCTTGATCTTTCCCCCTCTAAAAGCAAAGTTTGCATATTTAAAAAAAGACCATCCCGTGAAGAAATTTGTTTGAAGGTGGATGGAGTTAATTTGCAGAGAGTCGAATGTGTGAAATACTTAGGGTTGTGGTTGGATCGCGCACTAAGGTGGGGAAAACATTTAAACGAAATACGTGAAAAATGTTCAAAATATTTAAAGATTTTACAAGTGCTGGCAGGCTCGGGGTGGGGTGTGCATCCTAAACATTTGAGGAAAATTTATATAGCGATTATTCGTAGTCGAATCGATTACGCTTCCTTTCTGTATGGGGATGCTGCTAATTCACACCTTATCAAGTTAGACCGGATTCAGAACCGAGCGATGCGCATCATTGGGGGATTCATCAGAACAACTCCTATCCACGCGATGGAAAGTGAGTTATCACTAATGCCACTTAAGAACAGGAGACAGTATTTGTGTGGAAAATCGTGGCTTAAAATCAAATCATTAAAAGATGATAAAACTATAGGTTTAATGTCGGAGCTCTCGCGACGTCTCTCTAATCGCCGATGGGTAAGGAAAAAGTGTCCTTTATTGATTGAAACGCATAATAATTTAAAGAATACTCGAATGATAATTAGTTCAAAATTAGAAATGTTCTCGTTAGATACGTGGGTTAGTAACATAAATTTGCCCCAATATATCAATGTTAATATGGACCTAATTAATAAAGCCAAAAGAAATTATAAATCCAATGAATTATTTCAGAATTTTGAAAACATGTGTAATGAAAAATTTCATAATTTCTATAAAATTTTCACGGATGGTTCCAAAGATACTAATGGATCGGGAGCTGCCTTTTACGACCCACAGTTAAACCAAGATTATAGGATTAAGATTGTCTTTGGTCTTTCTATCATGCATGTTGAATTAATCGCTATTAAAGCGGCTTTAACACATTTACTTACTATCAATTTAGATAGGTTTGTAGTTTTTACTGACTCAAAAAGCGCTTTGCAACATTTGGCTCGCTGTACCTCGAGTTGTCGAGGATTCCCGATTGCCTACACGATTATTCAACTAATGATGGAACTCCAAACGCAGTCAAAATCGGTCTACTTGCAGTGGATACCTTCACATTGTGGAATTGAAGGTAACGAAAGAGCAGACGCCCAAGCTAAAGAAGCTGCGATAGACGGTGTAGTAGCCCCATCTCTCCCTTTCTTCACAGAGTGTGTACCGTTAGTCAAAAATAGATGCTACTCAGCATGGAAGGAATACTTCGATGAAAGATCGAGAGAAGTGGGTATATGGTATAAGACCATACAACCACAGCCTTTGTATTGTCCCTGGATTGGCAACAGTTTGAATAGGTTCAGTTTGGTCACAGCGTTGAGACTACGCTCCGGACACATTCCACTTAATAAATTTGCTCATTTAATGGGTAAAATTGAGTCACCAAATTGCACAGAATGCAATACAGCTGAAGATCTATATCATATCTTGATGGAATGTGTCCGGAACGAGTCGCTTAGAATAGAAATCTTACACAAATATCCCAAAATTCGTACGGTGGGTGGATGTAACAGTGCCTTAGCTGTTCCGATGTCGAGGGCAGCTATGGCGCTGTACAAGCTGGTCAATTTGGGCTTGAGGTTGAGACGTTGATGGTTGCAATCTCAAGCTCATTTGATTGTTTTCCCTTTGTTTTTTGTTTGATGTTTTTTTTTGTTTGTTTTTGTTTATGTATATGAGAACGTATAGAGCGACATTGTCGATCTACGACAAAGCTCTTTAAATAAAGATAAAAAAAAAAAAAATACAACCTGACACTGGCCTGCATTGCAAAAAACGTAAGAAAATTTGAATTTCGCGGTCTACCACTACGCATTCACCTTAATAAGTTTTGTGGCGGGAATTAGCTTGTAGTGTGTTAGGGTTGTGGAAGTAAAGGCTGAGCTGGTTTCCCATGGCCCTCCCATCACGGTGATGTGGGTACACCGCTGAGTTTTAGTGGGTATACTGTCGGTGCCATTCCGACAGGAGTCCCACATACCCTGTCTCGACCCCCGCGAGCGGGGACGCGTAATGCATTTCTCAGCGAAAAAAAAAAAAAAAAAAGGTTAACGTAAACCTTAATTAAACACTACTTTTATGATAATATATAAATGTTTATTAACATAACTTCGGAATCATAATACGACTATTTTTTTGACCTTGGCTTGGTGACTATTTTTTGGAGTTCTCAAAATTGATTTTCATGAAATTTTCAAAGGTGAGAATTGTGTGGTGAAGGAAACTGCGTTCGTGGGCTTACCATCCGCGGGTCTCGGTCGCCATTTATCACTAGACCATCGTTCTATAATATTATTGGGGAACAGGATTTTGTGTAAAAACAATAACCCTACCCATTTACGTTTTGTTGATAATGTTGATATGGGCAGAAGTAAATTCTATGACTCTTAATACAATTTGTTTTATTTTATTCAAAAAGGAAACTTGGTTTACAAAGAGATATTATCATACCCTCCATTTGCAATAAGATTAGACATTAAACCTTTTTTACAGTCCGTTCAACCGATTTTGAATCCTATTGCGTTGTTGGCATGAGAAATGGCAGCTGCAGTAAACAGTTGGTATTGTAACCACTTTTTTGCTTTTAATGCCATCCTTATGCCTACAGTATAGAAGTCAAAATCGGTTGAACAGACTGTAAATACTTAAATGGGAAAATTATTTTCACAACAATTAGTGCATTAAAAATAAAATTCTTGTACAAATTTTAATATATGAAAAATTACATAAAAAATATAGGTAATACCTATTGCTTATGTGTAATTACAAATTATTAGATATATTATTTACATTATCTTATGTATGTAAGAATGTTATTTAAAGTTATTACAAAAAACAAAACATTACAAAAATTCATCACACCAATCTTTCAAACACTGGTAACAGTCTGCTGATTGTTTTGAATTAGCATTGCATGTGTCCTTTAACCATTCCTGGAATAGTTCTCTGTCTTTTTTCAACACCAGAAACTGTCCCAACACCGTGTAGGCCTGAAAATGTTAAATTAAAAGATGTTAACTTAAATGATCAAACTATATTATTAGCATTGGTGAAGGAAAACATTGTGAGGAAACCTGGACTAATAGTTAATATAAGACTCAAATCGCTATCTTGAGTAAGCGTGGTGATCAATGCTCGTACCTTCTCTGTCTGATAGAAGCTTTACAGTGGGACAGTAATAGGCTGGTGTTATAATCAGTTTATTAAAATAGCCTCTACAAGTGGCGTTGCTTGAAAGTATGTCCAGTGTACCCTTGGTTGCCCAATATTTTAATCTGTTTTCACAACCTCATAATATACAGGGTTTCCGGCTTGACGTCGACTTACGTAGTCGACGTCAAGCCAGAATCGGGTAATAGGCAAAGTCATAATAGTTATCAGAAAAATATTAAAAAAAATCTATGTTGTGTATTTTAAAAATTAATGGGATTTAAATGTCACTTTTTGTCCAACCAAATATTCAAAATTAATACATTGCCAAACTTTGACTGACTGTACTGAAAAAAAAATGTACTATGCGAGTTTGGCAAGTAACATTAAAAGTTGGCGCAATTAATAAGCATTCCAAAAACTTTTTTTTTTTTTAAATTCCAAAGTTATTTTTCTGATAACTATTATGATTTGGCCTATTACCCGATTCCGGCTTGACGTCGAATTACGGGACACCCTGTATAATTTGTGCCAATGCTTGAGATCTTTTTTAAAAGGTTACCCGACTTTTGGAAAATAGATAAGTCATACTATTTCTAAGCATGAGGAACATTTTTGGTAAAAGGTAAACATACAATTAACTAGCAACAAAACTTATCTGGATTTGTATTCTAAAAAACTTTTTTACAAAAAAAACAACCGACTTTCAAAAAAAAACACTACAAAGTGAAAAATAACTTTAATTTCGGAAGTCGGTGTCGTTGGTTCCACATTTTCGTTTTTTTGACACCGACTTCCGAAATTAAAGTTATTTTTCACTTTGTAGTGTTTTTTTTTGAAAGTCGGTTGTTTTTTTTGTAAAAAAGTTTTTATTTTTCGCTTTTTAGTTGTACCTACCCCATACAAATTCATATAACACTACTTGCTAGTGACAGGAAGATAAACATCATCAATATAAACTAAGTGGAAAACAAACGTATTGTTGACGCTAATTCCAAAACTACCCAAGCAAAGTTCATAAAATTTATATGGGACCACCTCTGAAGAATACCTTATTCATTAATTAGACTAGATGCTGATAATCCTGGCTGCAGCATCAGGCCAAACTTATGTCAACATTGCATTGAACTTAAAATTTAGTCCTGTTTAAAATGAGCCCAAACACGACTACGGTGCTGTAATTTCAAGGTTTGTACTTTTTCTGATGCTCCTGGCTTCAGCATCAGGTCTCTATGTACTTCGGTGTTCCTCATTAACATTACGTTTATCCACACATCGAGCCCTTTCCAAGGAGCCTAAACACGATATATCTGCTGTTAGTTGTCGAGGAGTTAGGTACTCTGCAGACTATCCTGACTGCAGCATCAGGTCATGACTTGATGATCATGAGACCAAATGTGGCAAATGCCCAATCAAACATCAAAACAATTTACTAAAACAGTCCTTGCCTGTTCGAGTAACTTCTTACTGTTAAGGAGTTGTACCTTCCATCATCAGCCCAGCTACCTGAGATGGTGACAACCATACGCAAATACACAAGATACTTCATAAAATATGCGAAAAACCATAAGTAAGCCTATAAAATTTGAGGGTTGCCCTCAATTTCTCTAAGATCCCATCATCAGATCCTAACTTGCTGACAATGGGACCACCTCAGAACTATCTACTTTCGAACAAAAAAAGAATTTTGAAAATCTGTCGACAATTGGCGGAGTATTCGATGAACAAACATACAAAAAAAAAAAAAAAAAAAAAAAAAAAAAACATACAAACAGCCGAACATAGTACCTCCTCCTTTTTGTAAAGTCGGTAAAAATGAAGATGACTTAATTAATAGTAGGTACTATTATGAAGGGCTTGTGGCTAAATAATATCAGCCGTACGGGTTGATCGATCAGGTTAAGCTACGCTTGCCGCGGTTGGTCCGTAAATGGGTGACCATCTTTAAATACCAAGACCCCTCCGTTCCTCGGAAAGCACGTTAAGCCGTTGGTCCCGGCTGTCATTCGTGGATCTTTGACAGTCGTTACGGGTCCTCAGAAGCCCGGAAATCTGACAACCAGTCTTACCAAGGGGTATCGTATTACCCAGTAACCGGGTTGTGGAGGTCAGATAGGCAGTCGCTCCATGTAAAATACTGGTATTCAGCTGCATCCGGTTAGACTGGAAGCCAACCCCAACATAGTTGGGAAAAGGATAGGCAGATGATGACTTAAGGTACTACTAGACAATCAAGGAAAAATATACAAGGGAACACTTAAAATTCAAATCAAATAATAACACAAGAATAATAAGTAAGTAATTATTCTGCCATTAAAATGTATGATCAGCATTATGGTCAGCTACTGCGTGCCTTTTTTTTTGGTTCGCCGGGGCTTCCTCCATCGTGGGGGTGACAAAGGGGCATGCCGGAGTGCGGGACGCTTATCGGCTAAAACCACCGCGGTGTGCGGGATTCGCAGTTACTAAAATAACACTTGTTAAATTTTGGTGAAGGTTGAAGGGATGAGAAGCAGCTAGAACAATGCTAGAGAAGATATTTTTAAAAGGTTACCCGCCTTCTGGGACAATTGGGTTAAATCATCTAGACTTATACTGTACGAAAACATAGGTGTTGTAAACTACATACTTCTATTTTTACGTACGAGAAAAATGTTCTGGTAAAAATTAAACACAATTCAACTAGCAACCAAACTTATCAGCATTATGCTAGCTATGCATTATGGTTAGCTAATGCGTGCCTAATAAAATAAAACTTGTTGTTTGTTGAAGGTATGAGAAGTGGCTAAAACAATGCTAGAGAAGATTGAACCTTCAGGGGCAGTTACGTAAACAATAGTGATGCAACAGAAGTGTCATAAGCATAACGGAAGCAGAAATGGAAACAGATCTAAAGTAAATTTTTACGGAAACGGATGCGGAAGCGCAAGTGTAAATACTAATGAAAAAAGTATAATTTCTTACAAATACAATTTTTAATCAAAATATTATTCAAAATTAAATAGCGGCGAGTTATATTTTGTGAAAAGGACTTTGGCAGTTTTTACACCTAACAATCTGTTCTGGTGCTCCTCATATATAAGACCAGCTCTCCCTCATCAGTCGCAAAGTTCTGTTCAAATTTCCATTATAAAAGTTGCGGAATCAAAAGCAGAAACGAATGTCAAAAAGTGTGTGGAACTTCCGCAGTTGCAGAAACAGAAACAGGGGTCTGTGGCATCACTAGTAAACAACACCTTGACTTAAAACGCAATACCATAGTAAACTGTAGGTGTTATAAACTATTGGATACTGCATAGGTAAAGAAAATGTTTTAAAATTAACCCAGCTCCTGATTTGCATCTCAGATTAGTGTTAGAAGAGTAGTAATATAATATACTATTACCATCACTCTATCGGGTGGCTAGGTGAGGTAATACGAGCTAGCCCACAACTCCACGTAAATGCGCGTATATTGCGTACGGTTCAGAAAATCGATTATTCGATCCATCTCAGCTCCACATGGAAAGCCAGTATTGGGTGGCTAACATGTAAGATACATACCGTAAAACGGGGTGAATAGGGATGCAGGGGTGAATCGGGACGAAACTTTAAAATGGATTTTAACATTGAAATAATTGTTTTTTTTTTGCCAAAAAGGACTCATGTGTTTATTATATTATAATTAACGATTAAGTGTCCTTGTTGGCAATAAACTTTATTACATCAATGTTAAAATCCATTTTAAAGTTTCGTCCCGATTCACCCCGTTTTACCGGTACCATTACATTTAATAATAAATATGTATTTTAACAAAATTTATTGTAAATAGTAATCATTGAATTAGATAACTTATCAGTTTTACAAAAAATAATGGTTGAATGCCTACAAGCTTCTGTGACAAAAACAAAATAGAACATGTAAGCCACCAGATACAGCGTAGGGATAGTTTAGATAATTACTATTATTTTCAGTCTAACATTTGGGATACAAAACTTTTGCTTGGGCTTCGCTTTTTTTTATAGAATGTGAATTGTCGCTTTTAGGTATGAATAAACTTCTAGAAACAGTAAATATTCTAAAAATACCTATGACATTACTTAGTAACAATGAATAGGTAACGGTAGATATGTATAGGTAACTACTAGACTCACTCAAGGTAAGACAATATCATTTTAAGTGTTCCCTTACACTTGAATTCAAATAAATACTCTATATTAGTGCAGGAAGGAAGATGATCAGCATTATGCTGTTATGGACCTACTGCTGGTCTAATAAAATAATGCCGGTTTAAACTTTGATGAATGTTGAAGGGATGAGAAGCGACATTTTATACAATCATTTTCTCTTTTCTTCTGAGGACAGTCTCTGCATCATGTATTATCGACCAATCAAATAGCTAAGTTGGACATGTTTAGCTTTAAAACATAAATGCACTGTTGAACACACCTTGTCGAATCCCGCGACTTCCAGTCTCTTTCCTAATACTTCGCCGACCCCTGCTAATTCGGTTACAGGTTTTTCCCCCATGGGCTCCGCAACGAAGTTTCTATGTTTCTGTGATGTACTCGACATTGTGACTGGACACCTTGCTTTTCCTATTAGAAATATTACTCAATAGTCTTGATAAATATAAGTTTGCACTTGCGCTCTTTGGAATCAAGGATATCAATAACGATGATTAACGGCAAGCAAGATAGCGTGCAAACAAGTCAATTACTTTCAGGGTTGCCATGTTAGAAATCATCTGTCAATGTAGATACAAGAAGCATGGAACTAGTAAATCGCTCCGCGCTCTGTAGGCCCAGCACGAAAGCACGAACGCGCGAAGTAAACGTAACGGCCTGGCCACGAACTCGCCGCTATCAGCGGCAGCTTAGCGCGGGGCGGCGAGCGGTAAAAACAAATATAACTAAATGTATGAAGCATGCCACGACGCGGACGGACCGCTCGCAGCGTCATCGTTAGAGCTCTTACACACGAGCGGCATGTTCACAACGGCAGAAGTAACTGCAGCCGTCGACGCGCGTCGGCGGCAACCCTCGACGCCTGATCTTCGAAGTTGAAATGTCGACGGCAGCCGTCGACGCCTGATCTTCGAAGTTGAAAAATGTCGACGGCTGCCGCCGACGCGCGTCGACGGCTGCAGTTACCTCTGCCGTTGGGAACATGCCGCTCGTGTGTAAGAGCTCTTAGACAAAAGAAACCGCGCCGCTTGCCGCTAAGTGTCTAAACACACTATGCCGAAGTTACGCGATCGAAGTTCGGCATGATTACGCCTACAATGCTATTTGAATTACTGACGACACATTATGCCGCGCTTTATAGCGTACAAAAAAAACCAGCCGCGGAACTTCGGTCGCGTAACTTCGGCATAGTGTGTTTAGACACTAAAGCCAAAACTCGTGGCCGGGCGGTAAGAATAGTAACAAATAAGAAGTGAAAGAATGATTTTATTTTCCATTTATCAAGTAATCAGGAAATATAGTAACAACGCGGCAACGGATTGATACGATACGATATTGAATTTAGTTACAAGTCTATTTCGAGAATATTTTCTGTTATTACGCGCCAAAATAACCTTGCAGCATGAGTGGTTAGACGACGATTATGAGACAGCATCTTTTTTTTTTTTTGTTCCAGGTTGGAAGATCCTCATGGATGTCCTCCGCCCTGGAGCGGGCGGAAGGGTCAGTCCACAGAATGTAGAACTATCTTATACTCCAAGGGTCTGTCAGACTCTTACATTACTATACCCATGAAAAACTGTGAAGGATGTGGACGGAATCGTCAGACAGCCATCCTGACGCTACATATTAGTAATCTGTGGTATGTCCTTGGTCTGTGGACCCGTGGACCCTACAGTGACAGCTGTTGAGCCTCATGTACCTCAATGCTGTTGACAACTAAATGAAATCGTCAAAAATTCTAAATGTCAAAAATGTCCGGACTGGATGTGGAAGTCTAAACAAAAATAACAAACTGCTTTTCCGCCTGCACTGAAACCTGAAAAGGGAATTTTATTTCAGCTCTGCTACTATCGAGCAATGGAGACTACGCTATTAGTTTATGCTCCTTCATCATGAAGCCATTCATGATTAAATAAGATCATAATATAATAATAAAAACTTATGAATGTTAAACGCTGCAACGATTTATTCTACTTGGTAGGATATTGGAGTAAGATTTTCTAGATATGTGATCGCATATAAATCGTAAGCCATCGTTTACTTGCCATGGAAGCCTCAATTGATGAGAGTTTATATCGTGCTGTATTAGCTGAAGATCTAGACGCAGTTTCGCGGGCGCTTTCTAAAGGTACATTAGACATGTTTATTTATTTATATATGTATATAAACATTATTGTAAGTACACCAGAATAATCATAACATAAAATAAGTTAAAACATACACTGCCAACATATATAACTTAATTATTCTTTATTTTATTACAGGTGCTAATCCAAATAAGACTGCCAGCCAAGGTAAAACTAGTTTAGGCGAAGCTGCAAATAATGGAAACATTGAAATTGTCAAACTTCTAATTAATGTCAGTGAAGCAAAACCGCACATGCCTGTATCATATACAGGTTCTCCTAAAAAAAGGCTAGTCAAGTGCCATAAACGCAAGTTAAGACACCATGGACAACATGATGAGACTGTTGTTAAATGCAAAAATTTGAATGACAGGACTTTTAAGGATTATCATTTCGGACAATATGAGACAGTTGGAGTAAAAGATAACAGTTCAAAAGTAGACACTAACCAGGGATACTTTGTATTTATACACAGTGAAGGGTCTAGCAGTGATGAGAGTAAACTTGGTAGTCTGAAATCACCAATAACTTCATCATCGCTGACACCATCACCACAAGCTGACTTAGAATGGGATGAGGACATAGGAAATGTTGCTCCAACGACAAGTGAAGATGAAACCTGGTCTTCTATGTATAAGTAAGTTGCTTCTAGTTGTTATTATAAATATTAATTACCGGTACACCAGATAAGATCACATAAGACATCTACCAATTCACACTGGGTCTGTGTGGTGGATTACGGCCCACTCCCCTTCACCGAGAGGAGGCCTGTGTCCCAGCAGTGAGAACATTGTAGGCTGATTATGTACAGAATTAGTAACTATAGGAGATTGATTATTGTTACATTGGCATTGCCAATTCACACATATTTACATAATGTCCATTTTTTTTATTCAGATGGTATGCAGCTATATTGGAGTCTACTGGGGCAGCCATTGCATCAGCCTCTGTGGTGACCAATGGAATTGATCAACAGGATGCATTTATGCAGACTGCCTTACATTATGCTGCTGAACAGGGTCATGCTGGAGTTGTCAAATTGTTAATAGAAGCTGGTAAATATTTTTGTGCTACTCTAACAATTTCTTATCTCCCTCTTACCACTACTACAAATCAAGTAATATTCTTTCAGGCTGTAAAGTAGATGCTGAAACAGGAGATGGTGTGACAGCTTTACATGTTGCAGTAATAAAAAATTATATAGATATTGTGAAGATTCTTATAAAGGCTGGGAGCAATGTCAACCACAAAACATATGATAGTATGACACCTCTGCATTTTGCAACATCAAGAGGTTTTCTGGATTTGGTGAGTAGCCCAAAAATACTGGGGTTTTGATGTGTGAACATACAACCAATCACAAAATAATTGCTTCAACTATTTTTCCAAAGTACTTTTTTGGAACCTGCACTGTCATTATGCTGGCTGTGCAAAGATTTCCGGCCATGTCCTAACCGAAAGCCATCGTCGCGCTCTTTAAAATATATGAATCTGGAGGCGCTCCCTCACCGGGAGCATTTGCCTGTAATGTAACAATCCAAGATTCGATTTTGAGCATTACTATATTACTATTACCTCGGTTCTCCCTCACTGATGTAATGCTCGAATCTGAACTGTTACATTACAGCCTTCCCCTTGCTCTCTGGTTTTTATGTTTTCTTTTTTTACATGTTGTTTTAGGGCTGATTTTTCAATCAACAGAAAATTTTTATTTGTGGAATAAAATTGACGTCTGACAGATTTTGTATGGAAGAACTGTCAACAGTTCAAAATTATTCCTCCGATAAAATTATCTGGCGTTGGAAAAATTAGTCCTTAATCTGCTAAATAAGTGTATTGGCTTTCCTTCTCTCGGTGAAGGAGCGCCTTTACATACTCGCGCGATCAATTAAGACGCGTATCATGTCATTATTCAGGTAAACGAGCGCGTAATCACATATTTCAACAATCGCTTTTGGTTCTCTCAGAAATCAGCTAAAGACTAGCAATTCCTAGGTGAGCTTCCATTAAGTCTGCTTAAAATAACTTTCAGGTAAAGATTCTAGTCAGTAATGGAGCCAGTTTAGAAGCTAGGGATTCAAATGAGAGGACAGCATTGTATATAGCAGCTGGCCGATGTCATATGGATGTGATAAAATACCTTATTGATGCTGGTGCTAATGTTAACAGTGAGGAGATCCATGGTAAATAATACTCATATGTTTATAGGATGTAATAACTTCAAAATATATAGGTTTCTGTTTAAGTAATGACTCTCTTGTCACATCAGGCCAACTGCCTCTTTCAAGAAACTCTTGGCCGATATAATAATGTATGTCACGTGGCATCTAGCAGTGTAGACAGAACTAACTTTCTTGATTCACGACTTCAGTACTTATAATTTGTTCAAAATAATAATAACATATATTTTTTTTTAAGGATACACACCTCTTTGTGAAGCTGTATGGCAAAAGTATGCTGTGGGTGTAGAACTGCTACTGTTGTCTGGTGCTAGGATCACTCACTCGCATAGACTTTTGCATAATGCAATAATTCAAAGACAGGTATGTCTACGTCTCGCATCAAGCTAATTTAGGTGTACGTAAATTGACGCGGACCTTAATACACAAATGACCGACAATTTTAACTCGTAGGTACTGTGGGCAGTCAAGCATAATTGAGTAGTTATAATATCATGACTGTGTGCCCGAAAATTGGGAGCAGACAAAATTTTATGGGACCAAAAAATCGTAAATACTGCAAATGCTATCAGGTGTTTCTCCTTTTACACTGACGACGCGACGTTATGAATGAAATTTATTAATGTTACCCTTAGAAATAATGACACTCATTCAAACTGACTAATGTTACTTATAGATACTTAGTAATTTAATTTTTAGGTGGAAATCGTGGAAATGCTCACTGCTTACGGTGCGGGCATAAACTTATACAACGACAATGGTGACACACCACTGCTTTTAGCGGCCAGACTAACGCAGCCTGCGATCGCGAAAATATTGTTATGTAAAGGTAGGTGATTAGGTACCTGGTATATTTAATTCGTGGTGATTACAACGCACTGGTCTATTTCTCCCATCTGATTCTGCAATCATTTATTCTGTATTTTCCGGCGAAAAATTTACTTATGTCGAAGACTTTCGTAGAGGAGTCGTAAAAGGCAGAAGAATATCTTTTCACAATAGGCACCAAATATTTTGAGTAGGTACCTAATGAGAGATGAATGGACGATAGGTGACAGAAGAATGGTCCGTTGTGCTCACGAAGTAAAATACAAGTGACGCTCGATTTTCGCAACTGTTTACGAGATTGCAGCCGCTCCATTTCAGAATTTTATTTAATTCTGATGGATTTTAACATAGACTGCGTCTCGTCTGGCTAAACATAAAAAATAATTAACATAATCACTGTTATTTCTTAACTATACTTAATCTTATATTTCTGTTACAGGTGCGAATTCTAATTTGTGCAACAGTATAACAGGTGCTAACGCGTTGCACATCGCCGTTGAAAGTGTAGCCGCCCCCGAAGATTTTGAGGAATTGTTGAAATGTTTAATAGACTATAAGATTGATTTGAATGCCACAGCTCTCACGGGCGACACTGCCTTAAACAGGGCTCTATTGTTGCACAAGTAAGTTTATTGTTCAACCAACGTAGTTTTGACCAACGCCATAGCAATACCTGACCTTTTAAGCGCTCGACTAAATATTCATTGCCGTGCCCCTAGCGCCCGACTAAAATCGATAAATAATACCTACAATAAATAAGGAGGAGAAATCGTTGTATTGATTAAAAAATAGTCAAAGTTTTTTTCTCTATTTATTAATGGTTTTAGTTGTACATACCACGCAGTTAATAGGACAAAAATAAAACGAAAAAATCATGCATGTCTGTCGCATAAATACGACACGAGCGGTAGGGGCACGGAAATATGTGTCGCATAAATGCGACACAAGCGGTTAAAAGGTGAAAATATGCTATGGCGTTGGTCAAAGCCCTGCTGACGTGGATAATATCATAATCGTAACATTTTACGGGGATGGTATTATCATTTTTTCTGTTTGCATTGATGTCAGCTATCGATTTATTTTTTTTAGCGGTCACGCATGGGCCCTAATGCGTGGCCGCTATTATGAAAAAACAAAAAAATCTAAATGGTGGACAGTATGCTATAGAACTTCAAGCACTTTTTGGTTCTTGTAAATTCATTGATGTTATTCTTGTTTCAGAGACCATGCTGCAGTTCTACTAATTCGCTATGGAGCAGACGTGAACACTTGCGATTTACACTCGTGTGGTCTGGACAATCTATCCATAGCAAGTAGACGACGATCGTGCTGTTTAGCGTCGATGTTGCTAAAGGCAGGTCATTACGTCGCGGTTCCCGACCAAGGCGCCACTGTTCCTAAACCAGAATGCACAGCATATTGGTTATATCATGCTTGCAAACAACCACTTAGTCTTTCTGATCTCTGTAGAATTAAAATTAGATGCATAGGCGCCAGGACGGGTAAGACATTGTATCGGTTTATATCGTCACTCCCTCTACCAAAGAGCTTAAAAGGATACCTTATGATGGAGGACGAAGGTCTGTATTAATTTGTAATGTGATTCAGTAAAAAGTCTGGGTTATCAAGAAATAAAAATAAATATCTATATGCATTTTTATTTAGTAAAATTACACAGTAGTACAAAGGTGTACGTGTACGTAGGGTAAAATATAAAATATTTGTTGATTAGAATATCTATACTTATGTGACACAATATGTTTGTCCATAAAAATCTTCAAAATGAGTTGAATTGTTAAAACACCAAACAGTAAAGAATAATCCTTATTTCATGTTTGTAATTACATTAATCGGAGAATGAGCAGACATGAGGAGAAGGTGTTTATATTTTCTTGAAAGTTAAAAAGGATTTTCTGACTTTGAATCATGTTGCGATAAAAATGTACAAGTTTAGTAACTTTTAATTTTAGTTGTAGACAATGTAATGTTGATTATTTATATTTGTTAACAAATGTATGATATAGGGTGATTTAATTTATTAACTAAAAAGGACCACTCATTCTTCTTGAATATTATTATGTAAAAAATGTCCAAGTGATGTGAATTGGTTGAAATAAGAATCTAGTCTTAAACTAATTAATACATGTATTAATAATACAATCAGTAATTAAAATAAATGATATGAATTCAGATATAATATTAAATAGAATAAAGCAACATCAAGTTGCTTTTAAGCCTACTTACACAGGGTGAGTAAATTATAATGTACTACCTATTCTGTTGATAATACATACACTGTACATACATATATGAAAAAGAGTTTTAATCATACTACCCACAATGTGTATTTATCTTTATCAAGTTTTCATTTGTTCAAAAGGTAAGTAGTTATTGTAGTAGAAAATGTGTAATTATGAATAACAAAGCTGTCTGGCCACACGCAATGATTTTATGATTATAAAAAAGTAGGTAAATGCGCCACACCCGCCCCAATATTAAATAACGAAAACTTCTTTTGTATTTTTCATCAAAAGCTATTTTTAAACTCAGGTTTATGTGACGGTAACATACCCACCTACTATAAATAATCACATTTGGTCATACAATACCAATACTATAAATAATTCCATAGAATTTTTATATCTAACTCATAATATTATAATGAGACGGAAAATTGCGATTAGTGACTAAATAATTATAGAATATTAGGTGTTAAACAACTATGTTAATAATATATAATTTCTTAAAGTGAATACCTCTACTGGCAATAATTAAATAACTATTTAAATCACAATAATATAATCTGTTCATTGACGTAATTTGAAAAAATAAAAGCAACTAATGGGAATGTTAACATAAAATAAATGTTTCTACAAATAATAACAACAGCATTAAAAGATATAGCATACATTAACAAACCAATATACACAAGGTTACACCATTTTGCAGATTAAATCATGCAAATAAAACTCAGCATAAATAAATACTTATCAATAGCAAGGGAAACTAAATGCAAAATAGAGTCCAACTATAAATATCATAAGCTAGCATGAAAATGCATGACAATATTAAAACAGCAACTTGTCAATCAACATCAATGAGTAACTGCTAATTGCCACTTTATTGCTTATCCCTGGCTGAACTCTAAATCAGTCCTTTGGGCGCGACATGTTATCAGAAGGGCAATGGCCTCTAATGTCCTTCATAGTGTTCAGTTTAGGGTATGTGTCCATCAAATAATTTATTAAATCAAAGTGTTTGTTTTCAACAGCTTTATGCAGAGCTGTTTGCCCATCAGCATCTTGTGTATCAACACTAGCTCCGGATTGAATAAGGAATTTTATTGCTTCAATTTTACCTAAAAACAGCATTGAGAAATAAGTGACAACTTCTAATTAGTCTAATAAAGACATGAAATCATTATTCAATGCTTTGTTATCTGAAAATGTGATTGTGTATTTACTAGCAATATCTACTAGTAGGTACTGATTGATAGGATGAAACAATTAGCAGTAAAAAAGTAGTTCCTATAAGTATTGAGCTTGATTGTCTTATATGCTTTAGATGAGTTATCGAAACACATTGAACATTTTCGTGTGCTCTATATAATTATAACTTTGTGAACATGATTACCTGCCGCAGCAGCTTTGAGTAATGGTGTAGCTTGTCCACTATTGGTCTTTGCATCAATCAGTGCCCCATTTTGTAATAAAATCTTACAAATATCCACATATCCTTTACGTGCAGCATAGTGCAATGGGGTGTATCCAGAATTATCTGGTGTGTTCACTATTTCTTTGGCGTTGCGTGCCTTAGCAATCAGATGTCTGACTCTTTCCTCATCACCATAGAAGGCTGTAATAATAAAATATTTATTTAATGTTTTGGATATGAGTATAAGTAAATTGTATGCATGCTTAATTTTATCTGGCACACCCAAGCATAAGCAAGTTAAGTTATCTTATCAGGAAATACTTCAAAATATGAGATACTAACACAGTTGCACATGATTAAATAGCAATTTATAGAAATAAATATAACATTTAACTAATTACCTGCATACCATAGGCCCCTCTCCCAATGCATCTCAGATAATGTTTGGCTAACAGATGCGTTAGCATGGGTGCAGTTGGTGTGGTCACAATTCTTGCCATGATCCATATTTGTTATAATAATAGAATATTACAAAGAACAGTACAGTGAATAAGTTTGTGTTGATTTAAATAATGCGCTGGAGGGTCCAAGTGATCTCTGTCTCACCAGTGCTTGAAACTATCTTGTAACCAAGCTGGCTCAATGAATTAAGAGCATCAAGAACATTTGATTTGATTGAAACCCCATTCACAACTACTCCCGATCCTGGAAACTTTTTAGAAAGAGCTCTTACCTCCTCCTCCCCTAGTCCAAAGACAGAGCAATCATTTGCATGCAAAGACCCTTTGATAGCAATATAAACAACACTGTCTTCTTCAGCAATAGGTACTGTTTCCAAGTTGCATGGAGACAGGTTCTGACTGCCCTTTGTGTCCATAGTATAAAACAAATTAAACTGATCAAGATATATTATGTTTCAATATGAGTTCTGGCTTACACTTCGTCGTCTTTTGTCTGATGTTGGTAATTGCCCAAGTGCATAGCCTCTTTGCTAAAATTGTTGATGTTATCTTGCTCCACAATTATTGAGGGTTCTGGTTCGGAAAACTCTTTTCTCATAGTCCACATATACTCATTATAATCTTGTTTGACTGCTGTGGAGCTAGACGCAACAACCTTGTAACCCAACACCTGTAATGTTATTGATCAATTAGCACTGTGACAATATGACTCAACTGCAGAACTACTATGAATTAGCTGTTATGTAAGGAATGTATAACATCACAAACCTCAAGTGCGCTAAGTATAACACATGGATGTTGTAAGTAAACAATAGTAGAGTCGTCGCAGTAGCCACCACATGCGAACCTCTTGAGCTGTTCTATGTCGCCAGCTATGGAAACAAAATTATGACTTTCTATAAAATAACATAAACAAGACACATTTTATGAAGTAAATAAAATGAGAAGAGGACTGCGTTTAAATCTAGTTGATAGGCCCAATTAGATATCTTTAGGTACTTCTCTCCTGTTTCTCATTTTACTTTCATAATTTTGTCAACATCTACCTTTCAAGCCGGATACCAAAACACGCCAAGGGTTTTTATGTCCATAAGATGCTAGATTACCTCTAATCAGAATGTAGGGCATTGATAACGGATAATATTTCACTTGTATACTGTTACAGTACAAAATTAAAATTAGTCAATTTACTTACGGCTGAACTGAACACAAACACAATCACAAATTGCGCTGTATTGCGATGCAATCGCAAGTAACAACACGGTGTTAAGTAAATTCAAAAGTGGATATGTTTATCATAACTACAGGACAGCAGTATGCATTTTCAGTAAGAGTAAAAAAGAGCGAAAATGTAATTTTTTGATGCTATTCATCTGAAAAGTAATGACGTGTATTTGATTATAGTGTGACCAATGTAATTTTGTAATTTTCTACAATTAATCCCGAAATCGATTTTTAACAGAATCAACATTGAGCAAATTATTTGATTAAAAATGCATTAAACGGGAGATTTTTTGTTTTTCGCTGTCACCATTGCAGACAGGTTTAGAACTTATTGCTTTTTTGATTTTATTAGTTAGACAATTTTTTTTTCATCTCTGGCAACAAACAGACGTATTATTTTCTAAATCCGATAAGGTTATATTTTTATTCTGTGGTCGGATATGGTAGGTTCCGCTATTGTGGTACATACTCATTGGTAGGTTCTGTAAAGGTTTTCCGCTAAAGTCAACCTTATGTATTAAATATGTAGTGCAGGATGACTATAATAAAGTGTTACATGATCTGTGACTATAATTAGCTCGGGTTCCATTCGAACAGTCAAGCATGTTTAGAACGGGGTGTCAAATATTTTATTAGGTTTTTAGCTTAGGAAAAAACAGTGCTAGTTTAGTCGGCAATATTATGTAAACACATTCAGTCAAAATAAACGTGAAGAATCGTAACTTTGTTTGATTTCTTTGAAGGGCTCATCAACCCTTCACAGTATCTACACACGGCAACATATCAAGCTATACCTACATTTCCAGTTTTAGCTGGCCTCGCATTGTATAAGGTTTTTCGTACAATCACAGACTTCAGACGAACGAACAGACTGAAGACGAACTGACTGTCGGAGCACGCGTGCAAGCGCGAGTGGAAAATTTTCCAAGCAAAATGTGAGCTCAGTCAAAATAAACGTGAAGAAATCGTAACGTTGTTTGATTTCTTTGAAGGGCTCATCAACCCTTCACAGTACACACGGCAACATAACAAGCTATACATTTCCAGTTTTAGCTGACCTCGCTGAAATGTTTTCCGTAGGTACTTAACAGATTACTTAAATAATATGAAATAAAAAAAATATAAAAACACAACATCATCAACATTTAAATGTAAATCTATTGTTTTGACCTGACCTGACAAATATGGCTAAGTATTTCTAAAATATAAATGGCAGCTAGCGTTAAAACCTTTAATTAAAAATTGGTCTTCAGAGACAGGTGGAAGGACGAAGGTATCGCACCTGTCTCCTCTTACCTACGAATAAGTCTTATTACTTATTCGTAGCCGCTTACGCGTATTACCTAGAGTTGAAGTTGTGATTGAAGAGCGGAAGTGAAACTCCAACTTGCATTACCTAATAATATTGTACCTAATTGCCACACACGTATTATAGTATAAAGTTAGGTAGGTACACTATTTAGCACATTAATTATAACTAATTAAAACTAGTAGGGACAAAATAAACTAATGACTTAAATCTAGCCCGTGTCCCGTGACGGTTGGCAAGCAAGAGAAGGACCACAGAACATTTATACCCTAATGAGAAGGACGCTCCTTAAGGAACGCTATGGGTAGCGCCCCGGGTCGTAGCTTCGTGTTGCCACTTAACAAGGGTGCGTTCCTAGCTAATTTATAAATACTTATCTAAAACATAATATAGGCGACGCCACAGGTCTACACTCTACAGTTAGCGCCCCAGTTATTGCTGTAAAGCATTTTTTTTAGGCTATGAAAGCTCTTTGAATATGAGACCCCCAGTTACCCAAAAGGAGTAGTCCGTACCTACCTCAATACAGACGCGTTGAGTATAGCTTCTTCATTCGTTGTTTTGCGTGCCCTCAGTGCGTATACAAATCTGTTTATGTTTTTACATAGAATTTCAATATGTAACTAAATGTATCCCAATTATTATCTTTGTTAATTATTTCGTTATTACTATCAGTAGCAATGGCTTTCAATTTGATAGTTCAACAACATTAATTGCGTTATTTACGTTGTTGAGCAGACAATTTTTTCAAACATATGAAGCAATGGATCAGCAATATCCTTAAAAATTATTCAGAATGTGATTGATACAGATAGTGCAATCCACGAAGACGCGCCCTACTCTTCTTCCTAATCTCTTACAGTACAAGTGTGCAACATTCCGATAGTGTTTTAGTTTTTCGATACACGCTAATTACTTATTACTTACTTAGTGGGTAAATTAGCGTGTATCGAAAAAAACAAAACAATAGAGGAATTAACTGGCGATATTACGATTAGGAAGAGGAGTGGGGCGCGTCTTCGTGGGTTGCACTATCTGTAGTGTGTTACGCAATTAGGGTGTTGTTTTCTGGATCGCATCATCAGTCATACAATCTGTGAATTTTGCGGCCTCAAGTCCTACGTTGCCTACGCGCAATCAGCGGCTGGAGCGACCAATTCTTGAAACTAATACTAGGTACATAATTAATCAAGAAAGACTAGTGTTTGTGAAATTGTGAATGCAGCTAATCGGGTCAAAGTGGCAGTAGGTGCGAGAAAATTATTCCATACTAGCAGCGCCCCGCGGTTTCACCCGCATATGTTTCGATCCCGGCCGTGGGAACATCGGAATGAAAACTATCCTATGTCCTTTCCCGGGACTCAAACTATCTCTATACAAAATTTCATCTAAATCCGTTCAGCGGTTTAAGCGTGAAGCGGTAACAGACAGACAGACAGACAGACACACTTTCGCATTTATAATATTAGTATGGATTTGGTTGATCTTATACTATCTGGATAGATTTCAGTCAAAGAATGAATAATTTGCCTGAAAACTGGTTTATGGGTTAGTTCTTTCACAACAGAAAATGATCAATCAAGAAAACGACCAAAAATGTCTAGACAAGTTTTCTAAAACGTTTCGTAGGCATTGTGTAGCCGCGATCGTAGCACGTGCTACGCCGTAGTTGTGAGCAACGCCAATATAGATATTCAAAAAAGTGCATTTTCTATTATATTTTAATTAGTATGATTTAATATAATGATGGTTAATATATTATTATATGGTATTGTTTTATTTTTATGTATGTAGTTTAGACTGTAATTTTAAGACACCAATTTCATACTGCTGTGCCGCTTGCGACTAAAGACGATGTGCGAGTCGGATTTGAACTCAAAGACCCAACACTCTAATTGCGAAACCCACTATCAATCTCAATCTGAATCATTTTGAAGGATATTGCTAATCCATGGCTTCATAATTATGTTCACGGAAAATTTGTCTGCTCAACAACGTAAATAACGCAATGAATGTTGTTGAACCGTCAAAAGGACAGCCATTGCTACTGATAGTGTGATACGCAATTACCCCGCCGATTTGTTAAATCTCGTTTGTAGGCAGCCTAATCTCATTTTGTCAAAATTCATCACATAAATAAAGGGTTCATTTCGTCCCAACGTAGAAGCAACATTTTATACGGTCAAATGTAAATATTGTCACGATTTTCGAGAAAATGTTGAACAAAAGTTGAACCTTGTAGGCGACGAGGCATCGAGTTATTTTATAACTCATTGTAAACAAGTCCCGAGGTACAGTCAGCATAGGAAATTGGTATTCAGGCAAGAAATAAACAGATTTTACATATTCTGCAGGCAGTTTCGCTATTACCTATATCGACGCATGGTCCATAAAGTTGTTCTAGTGGTCGCAAGCGCTACTGCTAAGCATGAGGTCCTGGATTCGATTTCCGGGTCGGGCAAAGTGTTATTCAGTTTTTACGTCTGGAATTTCTGAGTAGCAGCCCGGTGTCTGGATTTGTGCCCGGCCTTATAACATGGGACTTAAACATAACTGGGTGGGTGTACTATATGTATTCCTCTGCCTAAATCTTCGGGAATGCAGGCGTGATGTTGTTATGTAATGTGGATAAAAAATGTTGTTAGGTCATAGCTGCCTGTATACCTTATACCTATTAATGTGTACAGGTTGCTAGGGACATCAAAGAAAGAAGGAAGAAAAAGTATTTATTGCGACTTGTACAGGAAGATCACAAACTAAACTAAATACAGTCAAAAATAAATAAACCAAATTAAATTAAAAAAAAGAAAATTGAAACAGAAAGTCCTATACGAGGCCAAAAGGCTCCTATCTCAGCATGAACATGGCATCAACCTGTTGCCATGGATTCCAGCACATGATTCTGAATCCCCTGCGTTGAAATTTTTCGTCGGTTATAAAAAAATGCTGTTCCATACATTTTGACCGCTTCTGTATTGCACTGTCGAAAAATGTCTAAGGTCCGACCGCGGCAGATTTGCCAAATATGTAAACAACAATGGCCTTACTTAAAATAAAAACTCTTGTTTATCGATTTTATTCAATTTCGAGCGGCCATTGTTGTTTACATCTTTGGCAAATCTGCCGCGGTCGGACTTTACGCTAGAGGGTCTAGAATCATGTACTGAATTCATGGTTATGGTTTGTGCGTCGATGTATTACTATGATTATGATTACCTACCCTGTATTTTTGGTGACTGTACGTAGGTACGTCAGCGGATAAGTTTTGGGGTATACTTTCTACTTCATGAACGTTGAGTTTACGCTTGAGCGACACTAATAGGTAAACATCACCGAACAACGACGGTAGGTATACTATCTTTTCTTAGCAGTTCGCTAGCTACGCGCTTCGGAGGATCCTGTCTAAAAGGGTGGCGTCTGGCATATATTTATGGGAAATAAGGATTTGAATGGCTTATGGAGAAATATAGAGGGTGGAATTTTCGAAGTGTACCTGGAGGAAAAGTACTCTAAATACTGAAGAAAGCAAATTTTACTCGAAGGAAACATTCCTTTATTTCTAAAAAGAAACAAAACTGCATTTAAAGATTTTTGAAATTCGCTTGCCACACCCGGGAATCGAACCCACTAAAATCCGAAAAAATAGCATCCTGTACATTTATGGCACCAATCGATAGGGTCAATCTTAAGGATCCAGGTACGCTTCCAAAATTCCACCCTGTATACACCTTATGTGCTGAACTCGAAATCAATAGGTAAATGAAGTAGGTATAGCAGCTTACCCTGCTATAATTCATAATTATAATATTATCATTGCGCGGCTCGGTCAAGGGCTTGATTCAGAAAGCAGTAGGTACTTCTGAACACGGCACGCATCGTGAGCAGGTTCCCCTCTTTAGAGCCCTGACCACCACCGGTAGCTTGGACCCTGTTCCTGATGCCGTTTGGCTACTATTTATTATATTGTTAAATGTATTTAAAAAAATACATAAATATGTTATTAATATGTATGTAAATGTAATAAAGGAATTATAATTAAACTAGCTGCGCCCCGCGGTTTCACCCGCGTACATGTCGATCCCGTGGGAATATCGGGATAAAAAGTAGCCTATATGGCCATGATATCCAGGGTGTACTGACACCCTGGATATCCTGGCCATATAGGCTAATTATGATAAAATTTTGTATGAAGGTAGCTGTACCTTCATACAAAATTTTATCAAAATTGGCCCAGCCGTTTGAGCGTGAAGAAGTAACAAACATAAAAAGACACACACTCACAAACTTTCGCCTTTATAATATTATATACATACTTATATATTATATTATATAGTGTGATTAATAATATATGAATTATTCTGTTACTTGCTGCGGTTTCAGTTTGAACCTTTGCAAATTTATTAGGTAGGTAGGTACTCCATGTATTCGGACAAAAGTATTCTCTATTATGAATGTGTTAGTTCTATAATTTTAATGATTTCAAACACAATGTGAATTGTTCATGAATTAAATTGAATTTGAATTCTATGTGATAAACCAGGACATGGTTTATTTATCTACCTACTCGTACGTGTAACACTCGCACACAGATTCACCAATCATCACGTACTTATAATAATATTGTAAAGTTGTAAACGCCTGCCTGTGAAAGATAATAACTGACATGAGAATTGGATAATGTAGAGGTACGATCGGTATATTCGGTATCTCATGTTTTTCGGATCTCTAGCAATTTGTAGGTAGTTAATTAATTGCTTCGTGTGAACGGCCCTCAACTTTTTGTATTTATCAAAAACTGGCCAAGGACGTGTCGGATCACGGACGGTGAAAAGTTGCGTAGTAGAGGCGACAGCTTCATAAATCATACACATGTCCAGCGGACATGACTGGGAAACGGTTGGCGACGCTGAAAGGTCCTTGACCCAAATAAGGATCTGGTTGGGTAATAGCTTAACTTTGAACATCAGCAAAACAAACTTTATAACCTTTTGTTCCAGGCCCTCTACCCTTTTATCACACTAATATTATAAAGGCGAAAGTTTGTGAGTGTGCTTGAATGTTTGTTACTTCTTCACGCAGAAACTACAAAACGGATTTGGATGACTTTTGGCATACAGATAGTTCATAACCAGGATTAACATATACGATACTTTTTTTTCCGATATTCCTACGGGATCGAAACTTATGCGGGTAAAACCGCGGGGCGCTGCTATACTTCATAAAATAGAAAACAACAAAAACGCGTAGATATAGTATATCCTAAATCGCGGACGAAGGGGTTTCCATAACTTTGATCACCACAGACTACCTACAGTATTTGTCTGTGCTTCCCCTTTTTAATCCATCCAAAGGTTGTCTTTAAAAGATCGCTCTTAGCGATAAGACTGCCCATTATGTCACCCATTGTAAAGTTTCTATATTTATATCTGTAATTTATATTGTATATATAATAAAGAGTATATTACTATTCTATTCTATACTAGCTGTTACCCGCGACTTCGTCCGCGTGGAATTTCACAAAAAAGTTTCTCTTTTTCTAAAATAAAAGTATCCTAAGTTACTCCTTATATCAGCTCAGCTATCTGCCAGTGAAAGTCCCGTCAAAATCGGTCGATCCGTTTCAGAGATTAGCCGGAACAAACAGTCAGACAGACAAAAATGGTAAAAAAATGTGGTATACATATATGTACCGTGTATACATCCATATTTTATGCATTTAGTAAAAAGTGGTTATTTTAATATTACAAACAGACACTCCTATTTTATTTATTTGTATGTATAGAGTATAGATATGTATTACCGCCCGTTTAAATCTTTGCCTCTTATTTATTTATTACAATATTAGGTACCTAACCTTCCGTGTAGGTTTTCTGAATGATTTATTAAGTCGCTCTTAGCGATAAGACCGCCCATTGTGTCACCCATTGTAAAATTTCTATATTTATGTCTGTAATTTATATGGTATACATAATAAAGAGTATTCTATTCTATTCTATTCTATTCTAAGTACCCGCGAATGTCGCATGTCATCACCTACACAATGTGTGTATAAAGAGAAAGTGTATTATTATGTTTGTTTTTCTTATTACTTTCAGTATTTACATACTGAATTTCTGAAAGGTTACGTGGACGGTTCGTAGATAGGTTTTAGTGTAAAAACCACGAGAGAGCCGCGCGCGCCTTTGATCCGTGTCAAAAAACCGACAAGCGATGGATTGTACGAACTTTGCCGAGCCGTGCCGAGCCACGCCGAGCGTAGGCTGTTTAAACGGCGCGTGGCGCGCCAAATCACGCGCAGAGCCTGGCTCGACTCGCGTGTTTGCGCGCTGTTTAAACGCACCTTTACCGGCCGTCAAGAGAATGCGTTCCTGACACCGTCAGTGCGACAATTCTAGTAGCTAATAAAGGTCAAAATTCGCATAACACGTATTCGTTTGTATGCAATTGGCAGATGTGAAGAACGTAATAGATTTACCTAAATCAAATAAGTAATATTTTTGGGCTTTTCTGTACCGGGTTCATCGCCCAGGCCCCTAAGTAAAATCTACTCCGTGAATCCGGCTAATTCGTAACTATGCTAGTAAGTAATCTGGGAATCAAACTGTTTGGCTTTAAATACTAATTGACTTCGTGTAATTATTCAGCCAGTGTGTTATAGTTCGGCAATACCAGAGTATTGAAAAGTTTGCACAGAATTGCACTTTTAAAGTACGTAGTTACCTATCTGCTAGTAGATGTAAGTGATTCGAAGTCGAAGTGGAATGTAACAAAGCGGCATTTTAGCCGTCTCAGCCCTCAAACAGCTCACGTGAGTGCTAAGGCAGTGACGGTTTAAGTCGCGTGTGAGCTTTCAATGTAATTGCGCGCTAAAAGTACGTATTTCAGCGCTGAAATAGAGCTGAAAATATGTGGTACGCATGTTGACGTTTATTAAGAAGAATGGGATAATTTACTTGTCGTTTGAGTGCCATCTGTTGTTCTTTGTGCAAAATTAGACAAGATATTGTATAGGTAATTGAATGTCACTCAAAATTATACTAAATAAGCCAGAACTTTCTAACATTCTGCGTATTCGTACCTAAAATATTATTTTAATAGATTTTGCAGACGGTTTACCGCACAAAGCTGTTTGTTTGTTAATTAGGTTATTTATATACTTACTCTAATCACATTATTATTATGATTATGGTCTCCTTTATTATGTTTTCATACATATTATTTAATTTTTCAATATTTTTATAAAAAATCATTTTAAAAATATAAAAAAACTAGCTTCACACGGGTGCAATTTTTTTTTCGAATTTCCGAAATTTTCTTACAAACATTGTCCTGGCAATACCGAACACAACAGAAAAATAATTATCCAATTTGGTGCAGTCGTTCGGAAGTTACGTGCGTACATACATTTCGGCGATTCATTTTTATTTATATACATATATTAAGCATATCGGCATCAGGAACACAGTCCCGGCTGCCGGCGGTCAGGGCTCTAGAGAAAGGAACCTGCTTACTATGCGTGCCGCGTCCAGGAGTACTGCTTTCTGAATCAGGCCCTTGACCCAGCCTCGCAATGAGAGCCTCCTGAGGTGTTGGTCGTGGCGCTCCGCTATTAAGCCATTAACTATAATGATTATCGGTTCAATGATTGCAGAGTCCACGTCCCACATGCGGACAACCTCGTGATTATGATGATAATTATGATAATATGTTATAATGAGATTGACAATATGTACCATATACCACCACCACGTGTGTACTCTTACAAAATACCATGTTCCATGAGGCGCCAGATATTATAGGTACCTATAGTCGTCCTAATGAAAATGAAAATTTTCAGAAGATTTTCCCCTTTCATGTATGTACGAGTATATAGGTAGGTACCTAATACATACATAATATGTTCGTCTTTGGAGATATTCAGTGTATTGCTTCATTAGATTCCACATTATTAAGGGACGGATTAATATGATAAACGGGTATAATACTCGTACCTACCTATGTAAGTATCAGGTTTACACGTAAATCCCAGTAGACAGTTATCAAAGGGATTAAGGGAATACCAATTTTAGAGATAGATAATTATCGATATGATACCATTCATATCGATAATGGTTCCGTATTTTACTGCATTACTGGATAATGAGTAAATTGATCGATTACTCAGAGGGGTAATTGCGTAAACCACTTACAGTAGCAATGGCTTTCATTTTGACAGATTGCGTTATTTCCGTTGTTAACCAGAAAAAAAATCTAACATGTGAAGCAATGGGTTAGCAATATCCTTCAAGATGAGATTGAAAGTCTGTTACGCAATTAGAGTGCTGGTCTACTAGTAATACAAATCACTAAACATGTTTGGCGCTAAACCCACTTAATGATTGTGGTACAAACGGGCTTTAGCGTTTAGTGCAGCTGCGAGTCATTAACTCAGTCAGTCATTGTATGTAATACTAAAACAGAATGTAATTGTCCCATTGCTGCGCATACTCTCTCTTCTCGTGCAGAGACGGCGTGATGAGCGTTGCATGACCAGTCGGGTAATTGCATAAAATACTTACTAACAATGGCAACGCTTATCATTTTGAGAATTCAAAAACATTAATTGCGGTATTTATGTTGTCATGCAGACGATTTTTTTATAAGAAATCAATCAATCAACTCGGCCTATCACAGTCCACTGCTGGACATAGGCCTCTTCCAGGCTGCGCCACAACACCCTGTCCTCCGCCTTCCGGTTTCAGTCTACCTCAGCCACCTTCTTTAGGTCGTCTGCATATAAAGCAATGAGTTAAGAATTTTCTTCAAAATCCTTCGGATTGTGATAAAAAGTGTGTTACGCAATTGGGATGCAGTGCAATTGCTCACGCAATTATAATTAAAGATCTGAGATCGAGTCCCTGCAAAATTGTTTCAGTTCCAAATCATATTTTTCGACTTACTGCGTCAAGAAGGCTCTTTAGTCAACTGAGGCCGCTCGAACGTATCCCGCGGATGAGTTGACTAAAAAGAAATGGTCACGTCTTGACACCTCGTCATCACACAAAATGTCGCAGTAGACATGAAAGCGGGTACGGGATGTCACACATTCCGTACCCGCTTCCTTGGCGACTCTGGTTCACTCTTATCAGTTTTAATTCACTCTTATCAGATTTTACCCTTTTTGTGCGATAAAGTACGATGAGGGCAAGTCTGACGATTAAATTTTTGCTTAGTTGTAAAAAAAATAAGCCTTTTCTTTTCATTTTACTGACACTGCTGATTGAACTCTCCGCTTCTTCATGAATTACTTTTGTCGAAACGAGAGAAATCAACATCGAAAACTCTGTATTTTGTTCCAATCAATCTCAGGCAGTACCTATACATAATATCATATCGGTAATCAATAACAAGGAGTAGGTATACCGATATTCTGCTAATTATACGGCTTTGTAGTTTAGCTACTGAGCTGGAAATACGAGTAGGTAGTTTGTGTTTATTGTAGAATTTGGACATCTAT
The DNA here is from genome assembly GCA_914767645.1 of Hydraecia micacea. NCBI lineage: Eukaryota > Metazoa > Arthropoda > Insecta > Lepidoptera > Noctuidae > Hydraecia > Hydraecia micacea. The sequence goes on from OU611778.1 coordinate 10,571,911, forward strand.
CCATGCATAGGTATTATACCTAAATTAAAGTCGCTTCTCGTGTTCATCTGTGTGACAGAATCAAAATCCGTTGCACAGTCTAGAAGAACAACTTTTAAACTACAATAATGTTAAAGAATAGAATAGAAGAATAGAATAGAATAGAATACTAAAGTTACTTAAGTATTTTTTTTAGCCTTGTTGTTCCACTGTTGGGAAAAGGCCTCTCTACTCTCTTTCCACCACTCTCTGTCTAGATCAGAGGGAGGCAGTTCTGGACATAAGTTTTATAATAAAGAAATCTCGATGTTTTGTTAAGTCGTCAAAAAATCGTGCGAAGCACGGGCGGACCGCTGACTCCGCATCAAAGTTGCGACAAAAAAATACGCGACAAATGTTTGGGCGACAGTACGATATGTCGACCATCAGTGGTGCGACAGCACATCAGCTCGATGTACGTTAGTGCGACTGATTGTTTTCACGATAAACGATGGGACGACGAACAATAGCGCGACACAATTTTCGCTCGATAAACTGAAGCGTAGTTCGTCGTCCCATTGTCTGACGTGAAAACAATCAGTCGCACTAACGCACATCGAGCTGATGTGCTGTCGCACCACTGATGGTCGACATATCGTACTGTCACCCTAACATTTGTCGCGTATTTGTTTTTCGCAACTTTGATGCGGAGTCGCTAGTAATATTATATAGGAATTTGATAGTCTGACGACATAGGTGTAGCATAGCATAATCAGCCTATAATGTTCCGGCTGCTGCTGGGACACAGGCCTCCTCTCTGTGAGAGGGAGAGGGCCATAATCCACCACGCGGCCCCAGTGCGGGTGTGCGGATGTCACAAATGCCTTCGAATTTTTGGTTCTAGGAAATGCTGATTCCCTCACGATGTTTTCCTTCACCGTTTTGAGAGCATTGGTGATGAAATAATTTAAACAAAGTAAAGTGCCTGCTTGGGTTCGAACCCACGCCCACGCCACAACCTAAAACTCGTTAAGTCACGGCCGTTAACACTGCTCTCACATAGAAAACTTAAAGATAATATGACTCATACACACATATTATGTGTGTGTCCTTAGTCACTAATGATACAATGATAAAATAATCTTTATGCTGTTCGTCGGTAAGCGCATCCCTTGATAACGGTGCTATGAGTGGAATACTTCGGTTGGACCAATTTGGGTATATTTTGTTTTAAAATGTTTGTAATAGTCCGAATTAGGTTTTTATGGAAATATGTAACCGATAAACTTACCAGAAAGAAGACGAGTTCTGCGTATCCCAGTGGAACTTCGCGATCGACATTTACATAGCGGGAGTCATCCTGCTGATTTGCGTCATCGCAGCCATTGCCTACATTTAGGAAAAGTTTCCCGGAAAATTCGGGAAAAAACTGAACGTTATTTTTTCTATGATGTTTTTGTATGAATTATTAAAAGGACAGGACAACATCTGTTGGGTCAGCTAGTACGAAGAGTTCCGTACCACAAGGCAAAAAACCCTTTAATTTTTAAAATTGTTGTTATAACGACACTAGAAATACACACTTTGTGAACATTTCAGCTGTCTACCGATTACAGTTCACGAGATAGAGCTCGCTGACAGACAGACGGACAGACGGACAGTGGAGGCTTAGTAGGTAATAGGGTTCCGTTGGCACCCTTTGGGTACAGAACCCCAAAAAGACCTTAGGCAAAACAAATGTAGTTCCCACCCAAAACTAATAGCGGTAGGTAACCTAAATACCTACAGCGGTGTTTAATATTCTAGTAGATAATAACATAGACAAGGGTAATTGCGGGTTGGACGTGGTTGATAAAGGTATGCCGAGAGCCATTTAGCAGTGGAATAATGCTAGTAAAGGTCTTCCAAAATAGTGAGTCCGTATGGTTGGTACGTGTAGAAACAGAATAGTTTAGGACCTTGCTGATAGGACGTGTGCCACCAAGATCTATAAACTATGGTTGGAAATAGCCGGGTAAATGTTTGTATTATAGTATTGTGCAATAGAAGAAAGTCGTGAGTTTATGTTTGTGCGTATGTATGCCATTTTGAGTTATTCCGGTCTGAGGCCGTACTACAAAGTGCTAAAGCTACTCGTATGATGATTCCATTGAGGAAAAGGGACAGTGCTATGCATCCTGCATAACTCCATCTCTCTTTCACACTGGAATCATGATGGGTTTTGCACTTCATAGTACGACCCCTGATCCTCTGAACCCCCCCATCCACCCTCCTCGATCCCCTGCTAGTTCGTCTTCTGTATTAAACTATTTTGTTTTACTAAAGTTTTCTTTTTTTGTGTTTTTATGGAACATGTGGTCTTCAATAAAGATTCTTATTATACAACCAAGTACAGTGCTAAAACAGAGGTGTTGTGTGAAAATATAAAATATCTATAAGAAAGCTGCACTGGGGCTCGTCCACGCTTCACATTTTCCTCTGAGATTCGAAGCGGAATATACCGAAGTTTTCAAGTGTTACTCAAAAATCTGGTATCAAAGTGAATAACTACAACCCGAATAAACCTTTCGTATATAGAGCGCGACTTTTCGAAAGCTATTTATTTATTTAATCTTTTCGCGCACAAAAAGGTACAAAGGCGGACTTAATGCCTTAGGCATTCTCTACCAGTCAACCAAGGGTGATGAAGAGATTAGATGGCAGGTGCTGTGGTTGACCCGCACAAATATAAAAAAAAAACTATTAAAATGATCGAATTATAAATAAAAAAACGTACACAAATACATAAATAGGTAAGCTATCTATTGCACTGACCATCGAGAAATCATATGATCAATAAGGAAAAAAAATGGCTTATGGCATCGTCAGGTCTGCGCTTTCGCCAGTTTTAATATAATATACGGTGCTTAAAAATATTTTATCAAAAAGTTACATCTTTTCAACTTTCATAGCAAGATTATTTTATTCCGTCGGGCTAAAACGTGACAACTTCACACGAGGATTAAGAATCCATCGTAATATTATAAATGAGAAAGGAACTCTGTCTTTCTATCAATAGATAGACAGAGACGATCGGTTCAGTGGATTACTACTGAACCGATCGTTATGAAAGGAGACTTTACGAATGTGGTCTATGGACCTAAGTCTAGCGATAAAGTTGTGATACTTGTATAAGTTTATCTCATCTTTACCTTTGTGCGAAGTGGCGTCAAAATCTGACCCAGAAATTTTGAGCAAAATTCATTTAACTAATGTATGCACTAAATTCAAGTGACACTGACGGCAGTAAAGTGACAGATAACGTCAGGCCTGTCTATACATATTGTTAAGCCATGCTATGCATAGCATGTATAACATAGCATGCGTATCATAGCATGCATAGCCTGCGTAGCGATGCATGCATAGCATGCGTAGCATAACATGCATAGCATAGCATGCGTAGCATAGCATGCAAAGCATAGCATGCAAAACATAGCGTGCGTACCTAGTATTACCCAGTCAAATTTTAATTTACTCGGGAATTTAACGGATAGAATCCCATCTTTCTTACCTCAAAGGTTGTGTAATGCTCAAGAGATGTGCTTTTTTTTAATCGACTTTATTTTATAAAAATATGTACCTATCATCTAGGTTAATACCTATATTTCATATTATTACTCGAATAAATTATTAAATAATTGTATTAAAAAATACACGCAGATGAAGTCCCGGGCAACAGCTAGTTAGGTAGGTATTGTAAAAGCTATACTTACTTAATCGCAAATCATTCTTGTTCAATTCGTGTTCAGTGCCTACCTAAATATTTTACTAGTATCTAGGTATTTCAGGTCTAACTTTTATAGGTAGGCATAGGCCTACCATTGCGACCTACCATTGATTGCTGCTGACAAATGATATTGTTTAAATAGTTAAACCATATCATTTGTCAACAGCAATCTCAATGTTTGAAATTGTAACTGAAATACTTAAGTAGGTACCTACGTTAAATCATTCAAATAGGTTTTGGGTCTATTAACACCATATCTTTTCTAGTCTTAGGTATATTCGGTAATTATAGCGGTTAATCATGACCCTAACACTAGATTTATAGCATTACTAACGACCCGCCCTTGCTTGGCACTGTTTATGCGACTTGACAAAACATCGAGGTTTCACTATTATAGGTTAGTTTAATATTAATCGGTCAAGGTCGGCTAATGAGACACAATTGATTTTCTATTGTATCGTACTACATGTGGTACGCGCTGGGTCGGAGCTACACTTAGAGCTTCCCAATTAAGTTCTCTATATGAAAGTGAACGAAAGGTTTCGTAGTTTCGAAGAACCACGCGCTCACGCAGACAGACACGAAAAGCGACTTTAATTTATAATACGACTGCCAGCGCCCCGCGGTTTCAACCGCATAAGTGTTGATCCCATGGGAAAATCGGGATAAAAACTATCCTATGTCCTTTCCCGGGACTCAAACTATCTCTATACCAAATTTCATCTAAATCGGTTCAACGGTTTAAGCGTGAAGAGGTAACAGGCAGACAGACACACTTTCTCATTTATAATATTAGTATCCAGGATATTAAGTTTGTACCTTGCCTGAAGTTTATTCAGAAAAACGTATATTCGATACTTGCTTATGCCTGCGCCTGCGAGAAGATCGGAAATTATCCCAAGGGAACGTACTACCGGGACAAAAGTATCCTATGCCCTAACCCAGGTCATGGACTACCGGTGTGCCAAATTTTATCAAAATCCATTTAGCCGAAAAGTAACAGGCCTACAGACAGTTACTTTTGCTTTTAAATTATAAAGAAAGAAAATATTTTATTTGGGACACGCACAGTTAAAACAACAATAAATAAAGTACATTAAAAGTAACAAAAACAAGCAATATGGATGATTTAAGTTTCAAAGTCAAAGTCAAAGTTTTTTATTTGTTGAACATAGGTGTAAAAATAGGAGGTTTAAAATAAAATAGGTACAGCAGGTAAGCATACGAAATCACAATTTCATATTGAAACTTTTGTTAAAATTAAATGACAAGCTAACAGAGACATTTAAAATGTTAGAAACATAACAACATTTAACATTAATAAAATTATAACATTTCTTAAGTTTGTACCTAACCTGCAGTTTATTCAGACATATACGTAACTAGATAGAAATACTTATATACGTTTACACTTATACTTAGGTTGATATCTACCGCTATTGACTTCGAATCCTTTTACAAAAGAGACACCCCTTTATCATAAAGGGATAACAACAATCCTTTCGGCCCCGATAAAACCAGCCCAGGCTCAGCTCTTTGTATTTAGATTATAATCAATAACCTTCTCGCATGGACATGTTTTACTATAAAACTAGCTTCTGCCCGCGATTTCAGCCGCGTGAAATTTTACCCTCCCCCCATTCACCCTCTTAGGGGTGGAATATCGAAAAACCCTTTCTTAGTGGATACTTACCTACAATGAATTAAAATTTGCTTAGCGAGTTTTTCTAAAGCAATAAGTTTCTGAACAAGTATTTATTAACCTTAGATATTCCATTCCATGATATACGAGAATTTTATATGGAGCAGAGGAAGCAGAGTATGTAAGTGTAAATCTGGGGGCATGGAAGTGCCCCCGCCAAGACGAGCAAAAACAAAAAGCAGGGACACTACCTACCTTTTCCCAAAGCGTTCCGTCATATTAGAGGGTTTGAAACTTCAGCCTGGATAACGCTAGAGAGCTCAAATTCTAAGGCTAAGATGTAGTTAGCAGACTTAAGAACACACCAAGTTTCGTTTGTCTACTTTGGATTTTATTAATACCTAAAATACGTCGATTTCGTCAGTGACTGACTGACTCACTCACTCATCAAAACCTCTAGGGCATTTCTCGAAGTCCTAAGCTAAAATTTGGATTGCAGGCTAGGACTTGCGCACAAGAAATCTGTAACTTTCACCTTCAAACACCCTTAAAGGGATATACAGACTGTACAAATCTTACATCTCGGTCAAAATGTATGACTTGGTCGTTCTATTGAACTATTGCATAACAAAACATTAAAGACTTAATTTCTTACCATAAGCTTATAGGAGTGCCGAGGCGTACATTTTGACTGAGATGTAAGGTTTGTACAGTTAGGTCATTGTCGTTCGGCTTGCTAGCCGCCTTGCCGGCCAGCCTTAGCCGCGCCGGCGAGCGTTAAAACCACTTGCTCCTCAGCTCGCGGGCCGCCTCGCCCCTCCGCGCCTACGGGGGCATAAATTACACTCTAGGGGCAGGACAGACAAGACTACGTGGAGTCGGTTTTGCAGCGATTCGTTTCTGTCACTAACTTTTGTAGCACAACATATTAACTTTTTAAGACAATATTTTAATTTTAATTAATGTTCCAAATGCTATTTTATACAAATAGCAATATGCCTAATAAAATTATTCCAAATGAAATTCTGCCATCTTCATAGTATACCAAGTGAAATTGAACCAAATAATCGTCGCTCTACCACGCATAACGGACCAAATGGGAGTCCCATTTGGTCCGTAAAAGGGAGCCCCATCATCAATCATCGCTCTAAATAAACGTTATGCGAAACGAAATTATGCGGAATTTTAACTTTGCCAAATAAAATTCTGCCACCTTAAAAGTATGCCATTGTAAAATCGAACATATAAACATTCGGCCAAACAATAATTATGTTAAATAATTTTTATGCCTTAAAAATATTCGTTTAAAGAAGATTCTGCCAGATAGAGGGAACCCCTTGTAGAGTTAGGGGCTTGGCTCTACATTACATCTAATAACTTTGTAATAGCGAAAGCGTTGGCACAACTTACTTTATAACATTCAATATTTTGGTGGGATTGAGATTTCACCGACAAGTTGTCAGAAAGTACGAATTATTTAGCACTGAATAAAGCCATCCCCTCTTTGTTGTGATCGTGCATTATGTATTTGAAAGGAAAAAATGCACGAAAAAAGTGTGAGTTCGCCCTGTTAACCACTTCCTATTCTACCTGAATGTTGCAGAGTTTCAAGTTCCTTTTCGAGAAGCCTGTTATAGTGTCAAATACTTACTAGCGTGAAGTTGTGTAGGATCGCGCAAGTATCCCTACTTGAGGAATGTTGGTGGAAAAATTACGCCTCATATTTTGTAGTAAATAAAGGCTTTCCTTACCATAAAGTCGACCGTCCACTGCTACGCAGAATATCCTCGGAGAGGTTCGCCACGTTAGCTGCGTGGTTCATTTGTTTGGTAGCCACGCATCCGTGCGTAGTAGCCTACAGTGGAGAGTCGGAGTCGCACCTACATTTTCATACAAACAGAAGCTATGTACACGTGCGTAGCTTAGCCGCGGGCTGCTGTGGAGCGACACCTTATCAAAGATTGTATAGAATTTCTAAGTCCTGTGCCAACAAGCCTTATTTATTGTTCTCAATATTGTTGTACGTGACTTCTGTTTCAATAAGCTTAGCAAGGTTTAGCTCAAGAAGAACTTTATTTAAAAAAAATGTTGGCAGTTTTCAACCCATAAAGAATCAAAGACCAAAGCATTAGTAAAATGTTTAAGGTGGAATCTATGGTTGTAATGCAGCGTTGAGATAGTAACTTGTTTTTATCAAAGGATTCATCAAAAGTTTTGCGAAAGTTTTTGATTCCAAGTACAAGGTTTGAATTCCACAAAATGTCTGTTGTGCTTCGTGAAAATGTAAGTTCGGAATTTTGGATTAACTAAATCTACTGGATAACCCACAATAATAATTAAGGTTGGAATTGCTTTTTAATTTATGAGTAAAGTTAGATAGGATCTAAAATTTAATATCTCATATTCCTAAGCCTTAAAATGACCCGGTTAGTGTTTTGAGTTTACAATTGAAATTTTTGTATTGTTTGTACTCGACTCGCGGCTCAGTAGGATTTTTGTGATGTTTGAAATACGTCCGACGCCATGCCACCGTCGCCGTCGGGCGGTTAGGAGTTTTAAACAAATCCGCTACCTATCACTACTGAGTCTGACCGGCCGCCGCCCGTTTGTCTGACCGAAAGCCTAGTTTCATTTAGCTAGTGTTCAAATTAGAAGAGAAAAGAATTCGTTTTGAAAGTTCAATATTTGGACGAATTATTATTTGTTTTATGTAGGTACAGACAACAAAAGAGATAAGTATGCAGGATCGTCGGATATAGTTGAAGTTAAGTAAGAAGCCGATGGATTTTGTCGACTGAAATTTAATTTGATTAATGAGCTTATTGTTCTCTATTAATTAAATAAAATTTTATACGAGAACATCCATCGGTTTCTTACTAAACTTCAACTATATCCGACGATCCTGCATACTTATCTCTTTTGTTGACTGTACATGAGTAGATTTTATAGCAATGTGCCACATTGTCTTAAGTACTCAAGATGGTGAGATATACGAACTTACGTCACCCACATAGTCACGAGAGCCATAAGCTGGAGTGGACGACATTACCTGCATCCGTGTGTTGCCAAGCGATTAGTTGCACGAGCATCTACTGAAGATAATAACAGTAGTTTAGGTACAGAATAGGTTTTACTTGTACTACTGGTAAGCCGTTCGGAAAGGAAACGTGAAACATTATCTATGGAATAACTCGAAATATTTACATAGGTACCTATAACTCTTCTTAGTAGGTACGAAATATTTTATATAGGAATTCGTTTTGGAATAGAAGTTCAAATCAGATTAAATAACCGACTTCTTCACAATTTAAAAGTTATATTTCAGGAAAATGGGAATGACTATCTTTACATACTTTACATACTCTGTACATTTGTGCTTAAAGTATTAAATAAATAAATACATACTGAGACCCCTCCGTGCCTCGGAAAGCACGTTAAGCCGTTGGTCCCGGCTGTCATTCGTGGATCTTTGACAGTCGTTACGGGTAGTCAGAAGCCCAAAAATCTGACAACCAGTCTTACCAAGGGGTATCGTATTACCCAGTAACTGGGTTGTGGAGGTCAGATAAGCAGTCGCTCTATGTAAAATACTGGTATTCAGCTACATCCGGTTAGACTGGAAGCCGACCCCAACATATTTGGGAAAAGGCTAGGCAGATGATGATGATTTCAGGAAAATGGGACAACTTTGGCCTTCGAGAAAGGCCCCGTTTTATCAAAATGTCCCTTAGCTAAGCTACCATGCAAGAAAACCCAGATATTTTGCCTGTACGTTTCAATGTACCTATGTAATTGTTGATAATTATGGGAAAACCAGTGATTTATAGTAGCTACATCAATATGCAATAGGTATATTGCACAAGTGGTGCAATATACCTATTATATTATTGCTGACCTCATCATGAAAGCGAAGTCGTGACCGGGCGGATGGCAGACTATTTACATTTGTAAGAGCTGACCAGCAGTGGCAGATATTGTGGCCTTTGTGTGGTGATAAATATTCTGCTAGTACGTGTCTCTACAATATCTTAGTAGTTAGTACTACACGCGGTCTCTAGCGATATGAACGCAGCTTGTGTTGACAAAAACAATATCCTCCTTTTGGGTGTCGCAGTAGTCTGGTAATAAGTTTTTTTTTATATTCACCCCCGTCAAAGTAATGATAAACTTATAAATAATATATAGGGTGACTGGTAATTAGTGGCCGATACTTAAACACGTGATTGTACTCATGATAACAAACTACTTTTACTATGGGACCAAACCTGAAATCGCGAAAAAAAATTTGCTGTTCCCTACATTTTGACGAGTTACCTATACGAACATAAATGTAGGGAACAGCTGATTTTTTTTTCGCGATTTCAGGTTTGGCCCCATAGTAAAAGTTGTTTGTTATCATGAGTACAATCACGTGTTTAGGTATCGGTCACTAATTACCAGTCACCCTATATAATTATTACTTGGGATGTGGAAGTGTGAACGTGCATTAGAAAAATACTCATGAAGTGGGTTTGTGAACGTGCTGTAGGTACCTACCTACTTGTAGTATTTTTATATCACGAAGCGACGCGCGCTTTACTTGTGGTAACCAAGAGTACAAACACACTGTGAATGTGTGCGTAAAGATGAGTAGCATTAGCACATAACACAAAAACGCACACACACAGACGGAAGTAGGAAGTGTCCTACTTCGCCATTGTCTCGAACGGTACTGAGATCTCCTACACACATTCACAGCATGTTTGTACACTGTCTTGGTAAGAACAAGTAAAGCGCGCGTCGCCTAGTGAGATAAAAATACTGTAGGTACAAGATTATAGTGTGTGAAACGAGGAATTTACTATACTTACAGTGATATTGGTCCCCAGCTGAATTAAGAGGAACAAAGATTACAATCTGAGTAGTAAGTCCTACTTATTCATCAATTACATATTAGGGGACGACTGCAGACGCCAGCTGCATATCAAGCTACCCGAAACTTTCAAATTTTTCCAATCAACCTTGAACTTTATGCTGATAGCGATAAAGTTGAAAATCTATTAAATAAATTTGGCAGATTGTAGTAGCTTGATGTGCTGGCGTCTGTACCTACAGCACCCTAATTGCGTAACAAACTATTGATTTCAATCTGAATCATTTTGAAGAATATTTCTAATCCATTGCTTCATATGTTCGAAAAATGTGTCTGCTCGACAACGTAAACAACGCAATGAATGTTGTTGAACTGTCAAAATGAAATCCATTGCTACTGGATAGTGTGTTACACAATTACCCCGCAGGTTTTGGTAAAGTGATAGCAATAATTACGACGGCTTCATTATCTCAACATTAGCATATCTGTCAACGTCGGGTGGAGGGATATTAGTTAACCAAATTAAAAACCGTCGGTTACTTATCTATCTTCGTTACCAGAAACTCATTAATCAGAAACTCATTTACTTCCAAATGCGCTGAGATATTTTTAACAGCAATAAGCTTGTGGTTACACAAATATTGGGTACAAAAGAAAGTCCTAACCTATAAAGGGCACTTTTCTGGCCTTCTCCGCTTTCTTGCCTAGTATAATTACTAATTGCACAAAAAACTCGAAATACGGCTGTAACGTCTCTGTCTGGTCAAGAGACAAATCTCTTAATTCTACCAGCATAGCTATTCATAATCATTAGACAGGCTGTCGTGTCGAAAATGATACATTTCGGTTACCTGCTGATTTGCCTTGCCCCCGGTAGCAAATAGCCATTGGAAGAATACCGGTCGTTAATTTTATTTAATCTGCCTACATTTTTGGTTTTGGATGAGGACTCCTTCGAAAACATTCATTGATGATCGATTCATAAGTGCCCATGTTGGTTTATGTGAAATAAAATATTTTGATTTGATTCGGCACGGAAGCGTATCGAACGGTTGAGAATAGCTATGCAGGTCTCTATCTAGTCCAGTAACGTCCAATACAAGCTGAAATATCTAAAAGTACAAAGCATCGGGAAGCCTATTTTCGCCACAGATAAAAGTAAGGGTGTTACGGGGAAGCCAGTCTTCGAAATATCTAATAATGTCAGTATAAAGGTCATGGCACACGTACCAAATCGGAAACGGATCGTTACCGTATCAACTCGAGCCGTTCATTATTCTTTGTATGAAACTCCCTACTGCAACGCACATTAATTGGAATTGTAACGTAATCGCCTCGCCTTGGGACAAGCTCACGAACCGTGGTACGGTGCGTTACGGCTCATCGTCCCCGCGCTTACGTCTCTCCGTACCCGAGCTTACGTCTCTTAGTCCACCCTTGCCTCTCTCACCCCTCCCGCGGCTTGCCTGCAGCACCATCAAACAGCGGTCGGCGAGTCGTAAGCGCGGGCGGCGTCGCCTAGCCGTAGCCAAGTCAACGTATCGGAGCTTCATGATCCGCTTTGGTTACGTGATACGTTAGGTTGACCTATGTTTGACGCCGAGGCGAAAGGCAGTTACGATCCCTTTCTGAGTTGATATGTGTGCTATGACCTTTAGACTGCAAGCAAGCGTGTACAATATAAGATATTTTATGTACTTACTAATAATAATGGCGAAGACTTTGTTTGTTTTTTTGTTTATTTGAACGCGCAATTTTATGGAGCTCCCAGTCGGACTAAAAAAATCTTTTTGTATTTGATAGCCCAATTTTTGAAGAAGGCTATAAGCTACTAAACATCACGCTAGGTTACGCGATACGACGCGGGGGAATTTTACGCGGACGAAGTCGCGAGCAGAAGCTAGTATAAGATAAACACGAAGAAACTACACAGGTTACCTACTAGGTACCTCACGGGGGGGTTCCGGAATTGGTCTTTTAAGAGGAACCGGGACCACCCCTATGTGCTGATGGTGATCACCGGGGTGGTTTTAGTGAGGTAAAAACCCAACACTCCCCGACCTCCCCCCGGAGGTCGGGTGCCTTTTGAAGGTTTCCCCGCGAAAACAAAAAAAAAAATGGTACCTACTAAAAATATTGTGATATAGACGACCCGAACGAACTAATTTTAATAGTCATTAAATTATAAGACCCACTTGTTTGATAAAGTAATGAGTAGTTACGAACTGGCTTCGGTTTCGTCGCGATAAATTGTGAAGCCGACCTGTTAGGCACTTCATTTTTACACTTGGAAGACTTTACTCTTCCTCCAGTTTTCCACCTGAATGCTGAAATAAATCCAAACTTGAAAACAGTAACACTCTTATCTTCTCAATTTATTACTCAGTTTGAGTTTTACCTTTCTCTTGCTGAAAATTCATGAAACTCTTATTTATTATAATAAGCGATTAAACAATTGGTAATGAAAGATGAGCTTACTTTAGATAGTCTGAAAGTGTAATTGGATCATTAAGGCTTCTACACACTATACCGGCGGCCTTGCCGGCGGGCATGCCGCCTACAAGCCCGGCAGCATTCCCGGCGGGTATTTGAGCCGCCGGGCTTGCCGCACAAACGAGCTGCACAACTGAAATGATGCTCTGCGGCCACCTGATTATGCCGGCGGCATAGTGTGTAGGAACCTTAACATTAGGAAGTTAACAGAAACTGGATTTGTGCCCGGTTTATGGCAATAATATAGATAATGGGAACTGTGGGTGTACTATACACCTCTGCCCATCCCATCGGGGAATGGAGCCGTGATGTTATGATAATAAGCTTACTCTGGGAACCGAACCCTCGATCTCACACTATGTAGACGCGCAATGTGTCGGTCTCAAGCTCCAAACCCGATTGGTTTGAATTCTGTCAAAGTTATTCGATGTTGCCGTACTAAAGTGGTAAATATTATTATCGATAAATTAGCCTTTATTACCAAATTCCGCTGAAAGGAATTTACATTAACGTTGTTAATAAATATTCGTAGGGTACAAGTTATACCCAGGACATTTTAAGAATTCTCACACGGTTTGTACGGTACAAACCCTGTGAGAATTCTTAAAATGTCCTCTAATTCACACAGGCGTGGGGCAGGGTTGGTACTCGGCTCCTTCAATTTACTCCCAACCATTTCTGATCAAATGTTGATTTCACAGGTGAATGGTTTCATCTGAGGGGAGATATTGTAACACGAAATACTGTCAAAGCATCATCAACATGAAAAATTCAAGTTTTTTTTACTAACATAATTAATGTCTCAATTCTCGTCGAAATAAGAGCGCGTCAGGTGTATGTCTTGGATTTTTTGTGTTGACTGACTCGTATACAAATACATTTATTGAACATTCTCCACATATAGAAATATATTTCGTTTTCAAATTATTATTTACTTTCCAAATGTACGTTCGCCACTAATGGCGCACGTACATTTGGTAAGTAAAAAATTCTAAAAATTTTTGATAAAAATAACCGATTTTACACCAGCACGAATCGCAACCATGAATTGAGTTACAAAGCCAGAAAAATTGCGTATTATAAAAAAAAGCCTATAATATGTGTCTTTATTACACACCAGTCTTAGATCTGTTTTTATACGTAATAAACGTTTAGGATTTGACGCGCGGTGATTCTGCACACTCGACGCTCTGTAATGCGTTTAATTGTACCAGGGATTATTTAAACACCAGTTAATGTCTGACCATGAATTAATTTCAGTAACAGAACACTTAAAATTGTTGTTATTCGCGTGTTTTCAGCGCATTTGTGGAAGGGCTGCGCTTTGATTCTCATTTCTCATTCAGTGTTCGTGTAGCGAGGCCCCGGCTCAGTGCTTTCGAACACCGCCGCGCGCTCCGTCGCGTTCACAGGGTTATTCGGAAAACTTCCGCTAATATCGCGCTGACGTGCTAATAAAAGTTATTATGTGAAAAAGTTTATGGAAATAATTATTGACTATTTTTATTTTGTTGAAGAATAAAAGTTTATGAAGTTAAGTTTGTAATAAAAATAATATTTACTATTTTTATTAAAAAGGTAAGAATCTTTTGTAAGTTTTGTATTAGACTTTAAATAGTTTACGTTGCGGATTTATTAAATAAGTAGTTCTATTTTTCACAGCTGTTAATAATTAAAGAAAAAATATTAAGACCCTTATTTTATACTAATAATCGCATGAACTCTAAACAGTGCTCATTTAATATATGGCACATTTTAAATTAATAAGTATGTAGGGGTACTTACGATTTTTTTAAACCATTTTTTTTTATACAATCCGTAGGTATTATAATCCACCTGAATAGTATCATTTTACCACTGGCTGGTTCTATTATAAACAGCGCGGGGTTGCGGAAACTCCGCGGTATCTATTCACGCCTCATTTGAAAAGCTCTAAGAAATCTCAGCGAAGCAGTTTATATCTATCAATATGTATACAGCTCAACTGCTCAAGGAGCTTACCTTGATACACAATAAATAAATGAATTGCTGTTCTATTCAATAAAATAGGAACTTATTTTAGTTACCTACTTACCTTTATAACACCTAAAACTGGATGATCATTAAAGTGCGCTCTACAAAAGTCTCGAGAAAATGTACGTCTATGATATTGCTACGGAAAACTAACAAGCATCCGATTATTTTTAATTCGTAATTTTTAATCCATTTCAATTTTTATTTGACCGCACTAGTTTTCGTTAGTTGGAATGTTCCTGAGAATGTTAGCCTAGAACAATTTTTCATTCAATAATTCCACTAGGCATGGGCCTCTCCGCCACAGACCCTTTCTACCCGTTGCATGTTCAAAATGTTTTCATGCTGTCGGAAAAATGCAAAGCCTTTCATCGGAATTTAATTTTATTTTGGTAGAGGTATACGAATATTTTCGTTACTTTTTATTTGACCTTTATTATTATTTTTTGTTTTTATCTGATGTATGTATCTGACTATCTGGTGTATTGTGTGTATTTTGGTCTGTGTTAAATAAACGTATTTCTTTCTTTCTTTATCGAGTTTTTTGTTGGATCGCTTGTTTTTATGCAGAATACCTACCGGTTACCGGTACTAAGTTTATGGGAATTGAAAACCGCACACAATAGCGACGTTCGTCCTGCAACAATATTCATAGTTTGTATGTCTCAAGACGGGCAGACCCACAGGGAATCAAGTTTTGCACGGGTCGACTTTTGAATAGTCTGCCAACTTTTAACGTAAACATTTTGGCAGCAGAAAAGTTGGCTTTTAACAAAGGTATTGATATATACCTTTGTTAAAAGTTATTTGACGTTTGATAAATTGGTTTTCATTTTATGTACCTCAATTTACAAGGTGTAAATTTCTGGAACGTTCAAGAACAATAATCGCGTGCTATAAAGCACGTTCAATTAACTAGTGATTAAAATACGTCTTTTAGGTAGATAATACTAATGCTGTGGAGTCTGTTGCGCCACTTCTTCTTCCCAGCGAAAGCACTAGGAAGTAGTAAAGGGTGGGCGTTTTGGGGGACTGTCTTATGTAATTTTGAGGTTCGAAAAGAACTGATTCTCAGCCTAATTTGAATAAATGACATTTGATTTTGAATAGTAATTTATTTCCACAGCTTCAGTACACGTTACATCAGTGATGTCGCGACCCCTGAAGTAGGACATCCTGTATTAGAGGGGTCACGTACAACTATTGTAATATTATTTCTCCAAGAATTTTGATTGTGGCAATGTAGACCGATGACCTTGATAAGGCCGCAAGAATGTACTGGATGCGGGAAGCACAGAACCGGTCGAAGTGGAGGTGCTTGGAGGAGGTCTATGTCCAGCAGTGGACTTCATTCGGCTGAAACGATGATGAATGTGGTATTTCTTTATAGGTCTGACGCTAATTAAGTAATTAGATACTAAAAATGCTGTAATAAGAAATTGGAAAAAGCTCTATGTAAACAAGACTACATGCATACCGGGACCTTACCTTTTTCTATCTCCAAACTATTGCAGCTATGTAGAGGGTAGACCGTTATGTATCCTATAGGTATTAAAGGTATAGGTGTCGGTGAAATTACAGGCACATGAAATATTTCAGCTATGTCTGATGAGGTTGGCGTCGCATTGGAAAACTCTTCAGCGTTTAGGCGCTTACGCTAGAACAGGCCTCAGCGATACACTATGGAATGCGATAACATTCCATAGTTTACCGCCGAGGCCTGTTTGCAAACATAATTTATCTCAAAAATAAATAAGTTTTCTATTTTAAAACATAAGGGGCTTATGGCTAAGTAATCAGTCGATCGATCTGGTTAAGCTACGCTTGCCGTGGTTGGTCCGTGGATGGGTGGCCATCTTTACATACCAAGACCCCTCCGTGCCTCGGAAAGCACTTTAAGCCGTTGGTCCCGGCTGTCATTCGTGGATCTTTGACAGTCGTTACGGGTCGTCAGAAGCTCGAAAGTCTGACAACCAGTCTTACCAAGAGGGGTTTCGTAATACCCAGTAACTGGGTTGTGGAGGTCAGATAGGCAGTCGCTCCATGTAAAGAACTGGTACTCAGCTGCATCCCGTTAGACTAGAAGCCGACCCCAACATAGTTGCGAAAAGGCTAGGCAGATGATGATTTTAAAACATAAGCTAATATTTCTTCAATTTTAATGTGACTTTTATCGTATGTTTTGGGCGATAACATGAAGGGCAGGCTGCTTGTTTTCCGGCCAGAAATACTGTCTGTAGTAGTTATTATTGTTAGCTGCTTCTGTCGGTACTGTCTTAAAATTTAGTACAGCACGTTGGTATTTGATAGGGACCGCGTGCTTGCCAGCACTAATACATCCAAACTAATATTATAAATGCGAAAGTAACTCTGTCTGTCTGTCTTTCTGTCTGTCTGTCTGTCTGTCTTTGCTTCACGCCTAAACTACTGAACCGATTTGTTTGAAATTTGGTACAGACATAGTTTGGAACTTGAGAAAGGACATAGGATAGCTTTTATTACAAAATAAAAAATAAAATTTATTCCGGACATACAGCGCCATCTATTGGTCAAGAGTCGGCATCAATTCAGTACTGAAAATTCATCGGAAAAATGTAAATAAATAGTAAAAAGGTATGAAAATATAATATAATACAACTTTTAGTACAAAGAAAATGCTCTAACGGAGTATAGATAATTCTATTAGTACTATATGTCGAGTTGGTGATCGCGCAATGGTGTCGATCGTTACACGAGTTCGGTTCATGTTATTGTTTTAATTCATCGGAAAAAAGTAAATAAATAGTAAAAAGGTATGAAAAAAATAATATCAATATAATAAAACTTTTAGTAGGTACAAAGAAAATGCCCGAACGGAGTATAGATAAATAATCCGAGTTGTCACTATGCTTGATAGATGGCGTTGGGATCGAAATAGATCGCGCTATGGTTTCGTTAAAAATCTGCCGGAAGTCACTATTCCACGCGAACGAAGTCGCGGGCAAAAGCTAGTTGTATATAACTTCGCTTTCACTTAACGTTCTTTGTGACTTTTTCTTTTTGCTCGGCTACTAAGGATCCTAGCGGGATGTTAAATAGCCTTTCTCAAGAATTTGGCTATTAAACGTAATTTTTTTTTTAAATCCGACTTGTCGTTCCAGATATTAGCGCGTCCAACAAAAAAAAAAACAAAAAACTCTTCAGCTTTACTATTAGTCTAAAGATTTATAGAAAAAACGATATTATATTTAAAAAATATGTTTTCTTTTGAAGCGTTTATTCAGAGTTATTTCACAAGAGTTAGGTTACGTTGCTGTTGACTTTTATGTTTAACCTCAAAAATATGTAGGCGTCCCTAATTCGCCAATACAAATGAATAATAAAATAAATGGCTTGGAAAAATATCAAGTGAATGTCTCGTAAAAATACTTATTTCACGTACAATAAGCACATCATATTTTTCCGAGATTCAATCGTAGGGTTATCAGAATTTCAATCTCATTGCTTTTCTTTTATTCGTATTATTATAATGAACGACCCAAGAGGTTCTCCGAAAGATAACTTGGGCATCAATAGTTTTATTTTGGATGGTTCTTCATCATTACGTGATTGTTCAAATTGTTGATCAATGTTGGCACGATGTATGTAAGTACATATTGTAGCAGGCTTTAAATTCTAATATTGAACCTTTATTAAAAAAATAAGGCTTTGAAAAATTAAGGCTTAAGTCATGGGTAGTGGAAAACCGTTTAGAAAGTACTATCTATTTATTTATTTATTTTACCATTTATGTACACACATATATAAACAGACAAGAAAAAACAGAACAGAAAAATAGGTACAAAGGTGATGCTTATTTCATAAGAAATCTCTTCCAGCATACCTGCGATAGGACAAGAAATAAAGAGATGTAGACAGCGTGTAAAAGAGTAAAGGAGACAAAAAAAAATACATAAAATCTAAAAACAATTCACTAAATAAAATAATAATAATTATTATGTATATATGTATAGATTATCGCTATATTTTTGCCGCCAAACAGCTTTGCAGTTACGGTTTGGTGGGCATGAGTGTAATTATCGGCGTAAGATTTTATTTTTCTATTTGTGTCTGGGATGCTCTTGTGAAATCTCAAATGTTGAAGATAGACGGCGGTGATTGTAACCTGACATTTAGAACAAACTTTGTTGTTGTTTTGAATTGTGGGTAATTGTGTAACACACTAACAGTAGCAATGGCTTTCATTTTGACAGTTCATTGCGTTATTTATGTTGCTGAGCAGACATTTTTTCAACATAAGAAGCAATGGATTAGCAATATCCTTCAAAATGATTCAGATTGTTTTTGTCGTGTGTTACGCAATTAGGGTGCTAGACTTATAACTGCAGTGGGACATCACAGGCTGGTATTATTTATTATTGAAGACTGCTAGACGATTAAAATATAGGTAGTTTGCCCATCCATTGTCTAAGTTTTAGTGACGGTCTATTAAATATTAAGTAGTTTCTAGCTAAAGTGCCTGTTATTTATGGATGACGATTCTTAAAAGTTTTAATATATTTCAAAGCCTCTGTGAGAGATATCATAATTATATTTCAACTAGTAAGTACTTACTAGACTGTAAGAGTAAATCTTTACAATTAAATGAAAGAAATTAAATGTTGCCAACCTTTTGGGCACTTATTCTATTGACAGCGATGCGGACGAATTTTTTTGATGCCCAATGAGCTCCTGCCTTTTTCTTTTTTTCCTTTTTTTATTATATACTTGTATATAATATATATAATTATTATATTATATTTTAGTGTTAATACTGGTATTCAGCTGCATCCGGTTAGACTGGAAGCCGACCCCAACATAGTTGGGAAAAGGCTAGGCAGATGATGATGATTTTAGTGTTAAATTGTAAAATAGGTTAATTGTGTTAGAAATAAATACGTAATGAATGGATTTACATTAATTTGTTAACAACAAGTAAGTAACACACTTTTGATAACAACTTGCCTCTTAATTAAGTGTCAAAATATTGTTACTGTTAATTTACCTTGTAAGGATCGTTTCTAGGGGTGACTTCTTCACCTAAGTATTATATTTGCATATATTTCTGTTGATTTTAATCTCTAGTTATTCTTCCTGTTAGGCATTTACTCTACCTGGGTAGTATTGACTCTAAAAATGTGGCTCAGGCTTGTTGATATTTTAAACACTCTTTTTTTCTGATGTTTTCTGTATTTTTTAATTATTCCAGTTTGCCACGCCGGCCGCCCCACTGGTGGGGCAAAGTGAAATGCCTAAAAATTTGCAGTGGAATCTGCTCCACTAAATCGAAGTAGTGGGCAGATTGTACTACTTTAAAATCTTGTTGGATTCTGCCCCACTAGGGTTGGCAACTTGTGAAAAAGTTGATTGTCGGCAAATGGAGTTCGCGAATTGTTCCCGTAATAGTTTTGTTGAGTTTGAGTAGCTTTTTGTAGCGTTAGTTAATTTTAAATACTAGTGAAGTACTAGTAGCCACACATTCTCTTAAACTTGTTTGATTTATTTATTTGCTCTCCTGCACATCACACATTTTTACAATAAATTACGATGTCCAATTCACAGTAATAAACAATATCACAGAATAACACAGATACAGTCGTATTTAAGTCAGATAGTATTCGAGGGCAGGTAGTCAAAAACAAAAAACAAAATAGAATTTACCCAAGTAGGTAAGACAGAATGGAGAACTTGCTTCTTTAATGAAAATCCGTTTTTTAATTGGCGTATTTCCCCTGGAATAAGAAAGCCATATAAAGTTATCACTAGTTTTCGATATATAGTTATACTTATTTTTTTTGCGCGGTGAATATCCTCATGGACTTCCTCCATCGTGGGGGGGACAGAGGGGCATGTACCGGCTAACCACCGCGGTGTTCCACCTCTATCTATGGCCGGGGGTGCGGGATTCGCATATAAAGCGTTCACCGCTCCCCCGACAAGCCACGACCCGCTGCTCAATGTATCTAAAACCAAAATATAAGATCCCTTTTTGGTATGAATAGGATTTTAATAATAGGTTCCGACCGATTGAGCTCTATGAACGAATTTAATATGACCCTATGAGTGGCTGACTTATTTTGACTTATTTCTAGCGCAGACAGACATCGTCTTCACTAGGGGAAAGACTTGTTCTATTAGGCCCTTTGTACATATCAAGTCACGTCGTAGAAAAAACGTGTCTGTCAACAAGCTTCCATAGTGATCCATACAACACTGACGGCCGTGCCTACACACGGTGTATAAACCGTAGTTTTGACGACAAGAAAACAACCGTAATTTCCACCGAGTTTCAACAGCAGTCATCTGTTGGGGTGTAACGCCCAACAGTGAAAATGTTATGTACTTGTTAATTTTTATCTAAGTAAACTTGTTAACTTATATTATGTAAATAAGTAGACGAACGATTCCTTTAAAGTTTTTTTTTGTTAGCTTATATTGTGTCCCACTGCACGGATTTATTGCCATTAAATACACAATTATATAAATAAATGCACAGTTAAACAATGCCAATGTGCATAATGAGTAGATATGACGAATTAACCACGTAGCAAGAGTAGCAATTGCTACGGGCCCCGCGCAAAACGGGGTCCCCCCGCGTATCCAAACCCGCCCATCTCCGCCGGAGCGTAATTTTTTTTTAGTGAATCTATAGTAAATATATTGAATTTACTTGATGTCACAAAAATGTGGAACGCAACACATCGTTGCGTTTTACGAAAAGCTCTTACTTGATGAATCCGCTAAAGCTGCTACGAAGGCACTTTGATGTGGTTTTACCAATATTAAGCAAGTTTTGGATGACATTTCCAATGATATAGATCAAAAGGCAGAGTATGAGTGTATATGGATATCTGTCCAAACAATGCGATCCAAATTTTCAGAAGGGCAATTCTCGTAATTTTAAGAACGTTCACAGTCTGATCTCAGTCTCAATCTGTCAAAAATACCTGTAATTTCCATACATTTTGGCAAGTTTTTGACATTTGTTTGTCGCCGAGATGACACTGCGACTAGATTTTGAACGTTTTAAATTACGAGAATTGGCCTTCAGGTATTGAAGTAAAAGCCAAAGAACTGACAGGCTGTCATGAGTATCAGCAACAGACTTCAAGACGACGTTAGCGAAACACAAAGTACGACGTCGACCATAATGCATGAGTCAAGAACGTCTGATTTATTTCTCTTTGATGAATATAGAATATGATTTGCTCAGAGAGATTAAAACGAATAGTATCATTTCTTTTGTCCAAATGAAATCTATAAATGTTACTTTGTAATAGAAAATAATATAAAAAAGCAAATAAATATAAAATACGCATACTTTAAAGTACACCATTGATAAAATATAACATTAAAAATATAATATAATTTGTAATACTTAATCATAGACTTTGAAATATGTACTAAAATAGATTTACAATTTATTATTTGTGTAGTCAGTTCTAAATTGTTAGTTTCTTATCAAAATGATTCTAATTTGCCAGGGCAATCTCATCTCTGGCTTTGTGTAGGTACTTGTCAGTGCCCAACAGGGCCAGGTACCTAATCTACTGATCAAAGACCGCTCGATAGAATTTGCTACGGGTCCCGCGCTTGCTTGATCTGGTACGCAATATACAGTGTAGCTTGTACAGCGACGTACTTTCCATTGTCCTATAGTATAGTCGACCTCATAAATAGATTTACCACTTTTGATAACAATTCCCAGTTTATATATAAGGTTGAAAATTTATAAATGTCACATAGACAAATAGACCTTGTTTTATGACGTGAAAGTGACATTCAACCCTAGAGTAATAACGCAATTACGAGGTCGGCTGAACCTACTCGTGAACCATTCACAAGTAGGTTCAGTCGACCTGGCACAAATCTCAACCGAGCACAAACCCTGACACCTGGTTCATAGGTTTCGGAAAACTCAATATTTGCCCATCTGGCGATCAAATCCAGGACGCTATGCTCAGCAAGCGCACTTGCGGCCAACGAGTCAATGGAAAAGTAGTCATTATAATATTATGATAGCCAATTTTAGGTAGATCCTATATGATTATAAATTGTATTATGAGTTCTTATGCGTATAGTAGAACTGGCAATGTGGGTATACTATAGGTACACCTCTGCTCAACCCTTCCAGGGAACAAGGCGTGATGTTAGGTTACTATGTGTTCTTCGAAGATATAAATTCTGCAAACCGAATAATCATAGTCATGGCATATCTGTAGTTGTGAAGCTTTTCTCATCATATCGATTTAGCTTCTCTAAGAACTATCTTACCTCTAAGCCTGGAGCTTAAATTCTAACTTTGAATATTTGAGATTCATGCTGACCTTCCTTGTTGAAAGCTTTGTCATTACCTATTCATTTTACTAAAGCTTAGGTACTTAGCTATTATTACATTTTAGCACGATTCCTTCGTATTAACGTTTTAGTAAACTAGTCGCGAGCTCGAGCTTACTGGTGCTCATGGCCTAAAAGCACGCTGTCTCGCCTCACTTCGTGTCCGACAGAGATAGCATCAGTGATGAGCAGTTAGGGCGGTTTCGCACTACGTCCGATTTGAATCCGAGAAATTCCGGTCTGAAGTGACCATAGTCCTATTTGTATAAAAGGTTGCGCACTAGATCCGGACTCTATCCGTCAAAATTTAGAACATTCCTAATTCGGATTGAAGTCGGATTTTAACACTTCAATCCGAATTAGGAATGTTCTAAATTCTGACTAAATTCTCACGCACGGAAACACCGTTCCGAACAGAAAAACGCGTAAAAAAAATCGAAAAATGCTTTGGAAAATCGAGTTTTATGAAAAAACCAACATAAATCAATTACAAATAAAGTTTATCGAACTCTTCGATAACTGAGCTTTGTCGGTACCGACTTTGTTTTGAAAATTTTACAGTTCTTTTATTACTTATTTATATCCAAAGTTACGTTAAAAATAGCAAGAAAAACGAATCTTTGTTGACTCATAACATTTTAATGGATTTTTATTTTACTATTCTGTTTCCGTACAGACAAACTTACTAATAAGTTAAAACGATACCATGTTTAACTTTGGATGCACAATGTCAAACAGTGGAGTAATACTCTCCCGAAATTTGTATGGAAAAAATATCGACTAGTGGCACCTTAAGCTGACTATTTGAAATACCAGTAAACTCACTGGACTCAAAGAATTAACATTTATTTAAATATGTACATTATTATTATATCTCAAAAAATTCTTAATATTATTATTATTAGCCTGTGATGTCTCACTGCAGGGCAAAGGCCTTCCCTACTCTCTTTCCACTTCTCTCTGTTCAAAGCTGCTAAGAACAATAATCAGATTTTTTTGTTGATTACGAAACCTTCAGAGGCTTCTTTATGTATAATTTTTAAACGGTAGATCAAAGGTACACATTTTTTCATGATAAAAAGAAGCACTTAAGTGCCTACTTTTTATTTGCCCACTTAAATGGGCGATGTGTTAGGTACTTTGAAACGATGAACGACGTACTTATATTTATACATATAAAACAAAGTCGGGTTGGTTACACCATTTATAACGCTAGAACGGCTGGACCGATTTTTATGATCTTTGATTTGTTGGATTTGTCTCCGCCCCGAATAGCAGAAGAACTATTAAAACATAGGAAAAAATAATAATGAAGATATTTCAGTTTCTCATAAGTACATTTTGTATGGAACGGCATTTTTTTTGAGACATTACGAAGTTCGCCGGGTCAGCTAGTTTTTATAGTATAATAGCTTTTATTGTCCTATTGCCGAGCATAGCCCTTCTTACGTTGTCATGGAGAATTGTATTTTTTTAACCTTTCCCACTATTTTAGTCTGCCATTCATGAATCGCTGAGTTTCATAGGCCTCTCCTCTATTACAATGTTTCAATAAAAAAAACGGCCAAGTGTGAGTCGAACTCGCACACGAAGGGTTCCGTACCGCAAGGCCAAAAACGCCGAAAAGACACGTTTCTGTATGGGGGAATCCCTTAATTTATAACTTATTTTATTTTTATGTATAGGCAATAGAAATACACGCTCTGTGAAAATTTCAACTGTCTATTACTGTTTATGAGACAGCCTGTTGACATACAGACGGACGGACAGTGGAGGTTTAGTAATAGGGTCCATTGGCATCCTTTGGGTACGGTACCCTAAAAATGGTCGAGCCCTTCCTTTCCCGATACTTTGATTGTGTGAAGATATATATTTTTCACAGAATTTTCCCCTTTTTACGTAGAATAGAGTAGTATTATTTCAGAATGATTTTTAAATTAAACAGCTCTTTGTTTGAAGGATTTTCAGTGTGATCTTGACAGGTGAGTAATTTCCGTTGTAATAAAACCTTAGTGATAAGCTTTGAAGTACCCGCCTCCGGGGCAGATGACCGCCAGTTCTTTGAAGTACCCGCCTCCGGGGCAGATGACCGCCAGTTCTTTGCTCGCAATTAAGTTTGTACTTAAGGGCTCTTCATCAGCACCCTTCGTTAAATTTAATGGTTTTTCCATTACACATAAAAACCTTGTTACGTTTTATTCCCGTTGGCGCCATGACATAAAATAGCTAGATTTTGACTGTTGTGACTTAGACTAGTCTATTTATTTTGTTTTTATTTATTTTGGTTAGTTTGTTTCCTCGGTTCGGCAGGTGTTAATTTCAACAAACCGTCACAACTCGGCAGTTGTTGAAGCGCCACGTTAATTTTAAGTTATAATGAAAAGTTAACACGTGGCAATGCTGCCAGCCTTTTGGGCTCTTTTCCTTTTAAAAGCGACGCGGACGAATTTTTTTATGCCCTTTGATTATTTCCCCTCTTTTTTATATACTTGTAGGTACATATTATTATTATTGACTCTGTTAGCTTTTTAAAATATGAGATGTTATTTCTTATTATTATAAGCCTCTTTCTTCTAAATTACTTTTTCTGTTGTATGTTGTTTAAGTATGTCTGTCAATTTAGCGTGCCGCTTGGCAAAGACCTATGTTAGCTTTTCCAGTGAATTCCATCACAAGCCACTCTCGCTGTAAGTTGTATCTCGTCCTTTCATCTTCTTTGTAGTTTTGCTCTTACTATACCCTCGTTTACTATTTCTAGGATACCAATCAGTTATTAATTTGCGCCCTGTTTGTGTCCAGCTCACGTGAAATATTATAACTAAGTAATAATAAATCGTGCCAATCAGGAGTAAGTTCTGTACAAAATATAGAACATTTATAAGTTATTAGACGCGTTGATATACTTTGGACAATATACACACGACGACACATCAAGCTATACATTTTCAGTTTTAGCTGACTTCGCATTGTATAGGCTTGTCGTACAATGAGAAGTCAGCTGATACTGGAAAATTATAGCTTGATATGTTGTCGTGCGTAGGACCCAATAACACTTTACCCGACCTGGTAATCGAACCCAGGACCTCATGCTTAGTAGTAGTGCTTGCGACCAATAAACCAAAATGGCAGTCAAACTACAAGCCTACCAAAAAATACCGCGGCTGTACGATGGCAAAAGTTACGATCATAGAAATGTTATCTATGGGCACGATAGAGGTTTCGAGATACATTGTCAATTTGCTACATTACATTATTTTGAAATATACATATTCTTGAAAATATCTACTTGTTGACACATTTATATTTGTGTGTCTAAATCGGGTGCTGCCACAACGCGGTTAGATGAGGGTTATGTAAAGCTCCGTGTTTTTACAATAGAGCCAACACAAGTTTGTCCGTAGATACTTGAGACTTTTTATAAACCAAATGTCAGGTAAATACTAGAAAGAATAACTACAAACCATTGGAGTCATAATAAACTCAAGGGTCTAGACTTGCTAGGAATTTATTGCCATAAAATAAACTATGTAATTTTAACTTTGACTGCAGAATTGGAGTACAACCATAGAACAACAGTAAAGTATACAATAACACACTGAAACCGCATCTCCATGCGGTCTACAGCCAAAGTTAGAAACCGCAGTACTGTACACTGGCTCGGTTTCTGGTGCAGTGTGATTACCACCTTAGACAGTTTCTGATGTTTTTCTGTCGTTGTAGTTCTTTTATTTTGTGGGTGGTTTTAAAATACAAATATTTTTGTGACCAGTGAAAATCAAATTGCAAACGATATGTGTCGAATTATGAGCAGTTCGAAAATGTATACTACTGTCTACATTTGCAAAGTGATAAGGTGGTGGTGGTGGTGTTTGTTATAAGTCTTATTTGTAATTGATTTTCGATAAACGAACCAATAAAATACCATATTGACTTTCGTACATGGAAAGTGCCTTATGAATGATTTGGTTCAGCCAGAACAAAGCAAGTAGGTACCTAAAATGTCAGGAGAAAGAAGGAATCCTTGCACCTTACTAGGGACGCTCTTTCGATAGATGTAATTCGTATACCTATAAAAAGCAGTTATTGAATTAATAATATCTATGTGTGAACTTTTTTTTTGGGAATTTCACGTCCTGATTCCTATTTTAATGTCAGGCATGCTTGAATATTTAATGAAGAACAAATTGAGTCTTTTTCTAATCTGTAATGCGTGTATTACCCAAAGATTTCAATTAACATGATGAGACGTTAGGGCTTTGGTACTGCTAGTATAACTAGATGGACTCTTCTTATTGTCATTCATGTAATGTAACACTGCCGATAATTTGATTAATTATTCACGAACGTGCCGAAATTCTAAAGAAAACGTTTTTATGTGAGCTGAGCAATCAATATTCGGATTCCAGTACGATGTTGGTCGTAAAGACAAAAAGTGTTTTTTTTTATTTGAGCGGTTTTTTCAATAGTGACAAACAAATAGTATGAGAGTCTTGAAGTTACGATGTCTATACGCAGATGTTGTTTGTGACCCTTCCTATTGTTATCGAAAAAAATAAACAAGATTTCGATAAATTTGAAATAGCCGACTGTTCTGGGCTTGACTCTTTAAATAATTGTTATTTGTAGTCAGGTAACGTTCTATTAAAAAAACCTGAACACATTCTCCGTGAAAAATATTACGTCTGCTAAGGTTTTGTCTGAAGCTGAAATTCTGAAAGATAATTTATGATATCTATTTTAACCTAATTTACTACTTACCTTATTTGCCATTCCCCAACGCCGCTCTCGAGTTCGTAAACTTGAGGTAATACAAACATAACTAAGTCAATATTGTGTCGTTCATAAAATACGATTTATTAGTACCTACCTAAGTACGACTTAAATGTAAGTGGCAAACTTGTGAGCATCGCGACCGATTTAGATGAGAATTTGATCATTGGATGAAATTCCGCTGTTTGAAGCGATATCGAGTCGAAGTACCTACCTACCTACCTTCGTGCTTCTATCTTACTTTCATTAAAACTCCAAGAGGAAAGAAATTCGTTTATATGATCCAATTTTCCTTAAAGTAATAAGGGGCAAATTAATGTGTAAAGGATTTTTAGGGAAATTGTAGGTACATTAAGTGGTCTATGCGTTTACAAGCGTTATATTATTTCTTCATTAATCATTTAGGCCATTCCATTAATGACAGCAATTTATAAAAAGGAGTCCCGGAGTCCCGCGGCAAACTTTTTTCCGATATGATTTACGTACTAACCAGTGAAGTTATACAAAAAACCCAGCTCAATGGAGAGAAAAAATTGCTAAATGTACTTTACTAATCTTCCTCCATGATAACATGAAAGTGGGGGATAACTGTGGGGGTAGTCAGAAGCCCGAAAGTTTGACATCCAGTTAACAACGGGTATCTTGTTACCCAGTAACTTTGTGGTGGGAATCAGGTAGGATAGTAATAACTCTATGTTAAATTGAAGAACTGCATCCGGTTAGACAGGAAGCCGACCCCAGCATAGTTAGGAAAAGCTAGGCATGATGTATTACGCGATACGGTCCAACCTATTTAGTAAACCATTGTATTGCTTTATTTCATCTGCCAAGCTATATCTCCATGTAGTGTTTATCGTAATAAACAGCAGATTGTGGCGACCGACACTAAACGTTTATGAGCCTTCCGTATTGCGTTGCATGACCGAATGAAATGCTTTAAACCCTAATAACAGCTTTAGTTGATAGCATTATCCCGTTCCATTTACGTATTACCTATTATATTATCTAGAAACCATTTTGTAACAAATCGATAGCTTTTACAATTTTGACGTGAGGTAAATACATAGTTCGGAAACTATTGCCAAGATAATTTGTATATTGGATGCCAATACATTATTTCATGTGTTTATATTACGCGATGGAGTATTATTAGACCTGACAAATGAGTTGAGTTTTTTTTATTTCACGCACTTTTATGTTGTTTTGGTCCCAGATTGGCTAATGAATGCTGTAAAATGTAAACAGATTATCTTCGGAGATGCCATTCTTTTAATAGACACTGTCATCACGATAGTTCCGATGTGTGATGAGGATACAAACATTAACATCAAGTATGTATTTTCCGAAATGGACAGAGGTTTATAGTACGGCAAGTGATCTATTCCCATCCAATACCAAGAGCTAATACCATTTGGTATTAGTTTATTTCCGAATTTATTTTCTATTCCCAACGAGTACCACATTTTTTTAAATAAAAAAAATCTATTACTAACGAATACCAAAACGTGACTTTTTGTACACTCAGCTACACAAAGTTGTATTTTATTTTCTAAAATTTACATTACTATACTATGGTAATTGAAAATGCTTACTACTTTTAAATGTTAGCAAATTACTTATATTTGATGTCTTTGCCAAAAAATGCTGATTTATTACTACTAAGCTACATAATTATTTTAAAAGTTGATTGTCTGTGATATTTTATAACTATTGTTAAGTAGATTGTAAGTAAAATATCCATTTTTGAAGTTTTTGCCAAAAACATTGTTACATTAAAAGTTGATTATTTGTGATATTTTATAACTATTGTTAGATTGTAAGTAAAATATCCATTTTTGAAGTTTTTGCCAAAAACATTGTTACATTAAAACTTGATTATTTGTGATATTTTATAATTTTGTTAGATTTTCAGTACTTTAACTATTCATATTCGATTTTTTGCCAAATTTTTACGTGAATATAAGTCGATTGCTCGAGCATCGCTCTATACTTTTACATACTAGGTAAGTATCACAGTTAATTAATGAGTACTGAAAATTGCTACTGTTTGATTGTTTGTATATAATATTATAATTGTTGGACTTGGAATAGTAAAATAAAAGTATCTAATATCTCTAAATTTCTAAAAATTACAAAATAAAAGAAAAAATCAATATGTGATTTATATTCAAACCCTAATCTTGATTAAACATTACTTAAAATCACTCAAAGCATTTTAATTTTAATGAACCTGACTGTACCTAATTTCTTCAAACTTGTTTTGGTATTGGTTTTAAAATGTGGTACTCGTTGGGAATAGAAAATAAATTCGGAAATAAACTAATACCAAATGGTATTAGCTCTTGGTATTGGATGGGAATAGATCCGGTAAGTTGTATAATACACTCACATGTAGGTATTATGTAAGTCCCATGTAAGTAATAGGGTCTCCATTGAGAAGGCGAGTTTATTGTCATCAACCGGGCAGAGGTCCAGAGTTCGGGCAGGCACGTAGAAATTCTTAATGAAAAACACAATATTATCCCAACCGACTAAATATTACGAGCATGCGCTCTTATCGAATCCGGCTCGAACCAACGACTATTATACGCTATATAATGTTCAATTACAATCACATTAGCAGAAGCGGCTTTATTCAATGCTTTATTCAATAAATGTGTCCAGAACAGGTGTCCTTTTGTACCAATTTTGGGTGACATGTGTCCTATTTTGGGTGCGAAATTCACAATTGATTTCCACGTGGCGACCAACTGCCACCTACTTTCCTGACATTTTTATGAACAGGACGCGTAAAGGTCGAATCCATCCTTATAGGAAAAAAAAGAAGGTATTGCAATGCGTGGCGGACATTAGCTAGTAATACATATAAAAGTTATGTTGTCTTAAATGGTTACGATAGTGTTTGTCACATACGGGGGGTCATAATATATTTGTTGGATAAGGCCGCCGTTGCTATATGTGACCAAATAAACCCTCACATTCAACACATATCTCCAAGTCTGGTGCTTTACTCAGCTAGACCGTAATTCAGGCGCCACTGGTAACGCAATGGGAATGAGAAAGTTGGTTAATGTCTTATGCCCTAAATAGTTCCGTATGACCCAACTTCGTGACAGTTGGCTCGCGTCAAAGGCTACGCTAGTCGATTCAAAGTCGGAATGCCTAACATATTCCTGTACCCAAGGTCGGCTTTACTTTCACAAAGATAAACAGATAACCAAAGTTGGTTAAGTTTAATTATATATGAATTAATCAATTAACTTAGTCCATCGAATCCACAGCCGGACATAGGCCGCATCCAAGCTGCGCTTCAATGCTTGGGTCTGTGCCAAGAAGCAGATATTATTAAAGTCAAAACGGCACTTCGTATCTTAAAAGGCCACATGTGTTTACATTCTTTTTTTCAATCATTTGGGATCGAAAATATTTGTGTGCCAGCAATAAATCGAATGCTCGGCCACTATTACATAAGGCCTAAAAGCCAAAATGGCTAGTCGTCTGTGGGCGTAGATAGTTCGTCGAATACTTCAAGGGTAAATAGTGATTTATGTAATTAATTTTGCGCCTTGGTTCATTACCCGTTGGAGCAGATGAATCATTGAGTGAAAACCGTCAATCGGAAAATGCGGCGTGGGTCGCTCAGCCCGGTGAACCGATTCTCTGGAGGAACAGAACTTGTAAAGGCTGAGTTAAATGAATTATATGGACTATATTGGTTATTGGATATTTTATAGTACTGTAAAGGTTGACTTCAAAACTGCAAAAGGGTACCCTTCCATTTCTCTTGAAATAAACAGCAAAAATTGAGTATTGCAGCATCGCCGCATGTCTTTTGGAATGTAGGGCTCCTGCGATCCCTGCGGGGTAATTGCGTAACACACTAAGAGACTTTCATTTTCACAGTTCAACAACGTTCATTGCGTTATTACGTTGTTGAGCAGACAAATTTTTCGAACATATGAAGTATTAGCAGTATCCTTCAAAATAATTCTGATTGTGATTAAAAGTGTGTTTAGGCAATTAGCGTGCTGGGCCTACCTAGTTTAAAAAAATATTTACTTAACTTTATCTTTGGCAAAAAGCGGAATCCGAATGCCATTTGATGCGGCAACCCTCATGCGTCAGCTTCGGGCTATGCGAGTGGTTCCCAATGCATAGTTAGGAGTGATAACTTCGCTTGCAGTAACCCTGAGGATACCTAATTAAATAGTAGTTGTTAGGTTACACGCCGCTGTGCACCGTAAAGTAGTGAGGACATAACTTGTTTTCCCTTAGTTAAGCAAGTAACTGGTGAGTTCTACCAGAGATCCCAAAGCTTGTCTTATGTACAGACGCCAGCACATCAAGCTACTACAAATCAAATTGTCAAATTTCTTTAATAGATTTTCAACTTTATCACTAAAGCATAAGGTTCAAAGTTGATTGGGATAATTTGACAGTTTCGGGTAGCTTGATGTGCTGGCGTCTGTACTAAGGAGGGTATAAGTTGGTAGGAGTCTGAAATACTCCGCGAACCCCAGACAGAGAGTGGACTTCCAATAACAGTGGTTTTAAGTCAGCAGTTCAGCTTCTTGTAACTAGGACTCTCCTAATATTTGCATGGTGACCTAGTAACCAAAACTTTAGTGGGTTACCTATACCTATATTAGATCTAGATTCTACCAGGGTGCATTACATACCTTCCAAATCTATACAAGCTGTAATTGAAATACTTAAAAGTCCCTTGGGGTGTTGTATAAACGTACTAACTAATCATTATATCACCTTTTCCTTACATTTTGTCAAGATATACGAAGATAAATGTATGGAGCAAGCGAGATAGCTGATTTTATTTGGTGATTTCAGGGTTTGTCCCATAGTAAAAGTAGTTCATAATTATGAGTACAATGACTCTTTAAGAGGTTTTCTGCTCTTTCAATTACACCATCTAGTGACGGAATCCCACGCTGCCACTAAATCTAAAACCAAATTGCAGTAAGAAATTGATTAATTGTTGACTTTATATTGTTAAGCTATTGCATAGCTTTTATCTTGGGCTTTGAGCGCGGCGACCGAATGAAGAAATTCCGTAACGAAAATAAACCTAAGCATCGTCTAACGTCGTATCAGTTCGGCAGACTTCGGCACGGTGTTTGTGTGCGTTGCTATGCAATAGCTTTACCGCGGCAGTCCCCGAGTGCCACTTTCAAAATTTTTTTGTTTATTTTATTCATAGCGTGAAATACAAATGCAGCATCAAATTGATTATATATGTTAAATTGCTAAACTTTGCGAAATTGTTATTTTAGAAATTAACCCCTTTATAAGTTATTGAACCAGAAATCACGCCGATAATTTTTTTTGTTTTATTTTATTTATATTAGGAAAACTTACAGCTAAACAGATATCTTCAGATTTTAACAAAACTGTAGAAATAATTTTTTTACAAAGATGCTTCTACAGATGTGGTCTTTGGATTTTCTTTTGCTGCCTTCGCGTTATTAAATATGTATTTGATATGAAAGAAGAAATTTTTACTTACTCTTATTGGAGGATGTTTGATGATGAATTTATTAATTTCACAAAAGAAATATCCGAAAACACAAGTAACAACAATACGAAATATTTCATTAGTTTCTCTTTTGATAGAAGAAGCCTTTGTTTCATTGTAAAAGTTTTTTTTATCAAAATTGTCCAAATTGCTGGCGGCTCCAAAATAATACTGGTTTTCGGCAATTTCGCGATTGGTTTAACACTGCTCAGCGTTTGTTGTGTTCAAATATTTTGGCTAATTAGTTTATTCTTCCACGTGGAATTGGGTTTATTATTTCAAGGTAAAAACTCATAACTCACTTCAATTACGCAGGCACTGTGGGTTTCCATTAGGAATTCATTGGTTTTTTTTTCTTTCGGAATGGGCCTGCTCTTGACCTTGCATACGGTAAGCAGCTCTTCAAGAAAAAAAGAAAAAGGGCATTTTAGCTAACCATGAGTGTAGAATAGAAACGAAACGCAACAATTTTATTAGTAAATTGTAATTTCCGATTTAAAACGGTTTTTATAAATTAATATCACAATTTTTTAATCTAAATCCACTAAATTGTCTCGTGATATTGATATTAATTAAAGGCAAAGTAGAGGAAACTCGTTATTGGCTCGTTTGATGGCAATTAACGTTCACTTATTCAATTATCTCGTTGGTAGATCAATCGATTCTTCCGTAAGCTTCAGGGGGCTTTTAACCATAGAGCTTTTTAATATTACGAGCTATTAAAGAAGGATATTTTATGACTTCCCGTTGTCCCCATAATGGGGACAGCGACAATGGGAACAACGGGAATGGACCTTAAAAATAGCTTGTTTAATGACAAGACGAAGACAGATATATATAAGATAGATGTATGTATATATAGATTTGTGATCAGAAAGCCAATTCGCGTACTTAAAAAATGTTCAAATTCAAGTCAAGAAGTCATCTCAGCGACAATCAATGTCAAAAAAATTAGAGTTATTTTTGACAGATTGAGACTGACATCAGACTGTGAACGTTCTTAATATTACGGGAGTTGTCCCTTGTGAATAGATTTTAACCCACATGTACTGCGAAGGACCATGACGACGCAGTGAGCCAAAAGCTATACTATAGGACCGCTCATCATCATGAGGAGCATAGCATAGTGTATGGTACACCTAAAATAACTAGCGAAAGTTCGCCTGTTATCTTTCAGTCCAATGAAGCAGGGGGCGAGCTCATGCTATTAACCAGGGCCTCGTTGTCGAGTGGTTGCAAATTTCTCAGTAGCAACCTGAAGGCCGGACTTGTGCCCGGTTGATGGCAATAGGCTCGCCCCTATTACATGGGACTTTAACTTAACTGGCGAAATGTGGGTGTACTTGGATACACCGCTGCCCAACCCTTCGGCGAAACAAAGCGTGATGTTATGTATATGTTATCTTAAATCCTGGTCAGTTATTGACAATTTCCTAAATGAAAAACTCATTAATAATTTGCCCGACCGGGGACTTGAACCCACGACTCCGTACTCAGCAGTCGCACTTGCGACTACAAGAATAAGATGGCAGGCAAGTGAGGAGCATTTTACGCAATATCCAACCAGTCAATCAAGCTGCCACTAGTTTGGCTATTTGTAAATCTACGTACGATAAACTATTTCGGTCTCATATCAGTAACATAATAATTATATTATGGACAGTAGGTATGCGTATTCTAACACGTAATACCACCACTCACCCTCACCCTAAATTATTAATTGATTTGGAAGCTCAATGAAAAGCAATTTGGTGAACACGAAGCGTATATAAACTATTCCGTTACGTTTTAATGATAATATCTGTTAGTGTACATACGCCAGCACATCGAGCTACCCGAAACTGTCAAATTTTTCCAATCAACATTGAACCTTATAGTTTAGCGATAATGTTGAAAATCTATTAAAGAAATTTGACAGATTGTAGTAGCTTGATGAGCTGGCGTCTGTACATTAGAAACGGCAATAAATATTTTAAAATGCTTGTAAATATTATAAGCTATAAGGGTAATAAAATACTATACAGTAAAGAAGAATCTTCAGTCATTGAACAGTCACAGCCTCACAGGCGGAGCATAATTGGTGGCCCAGTGGTATATGTCAGGACACCGTGTGGTTTTAGTCAGTAAGACTCTGACAGACCCCTCCACCCACCCCAGGGTGGTGGACATCCATGAGGATTTCCACACAATAAAACAAAAAAAAGATCATGAGTTCGAACCCAGGTAGGCACTTTACTTTGTGTATTTAATTTCATCACCACTGCTCTCAAAACGGTGAAGGAAAACATCGTAAGGAAAGCGACATGTCCTGGAACCAAAAAATTCGAAGTTGTGACATCTACCGACCCGCACTGGGCCTGCGTGGTGGATTACAGCCCACTCCCTCTCACAGAGAGGAGACCTGTGTCCCAGCAGTGGGAACATCTTAGGCTGATTATGTAATAAAGGTAATAGCTTTTCAAATCTTTTTTCGTACCAAACAAATCCACTTGGGGGATGGGCAATTCTTTTCGATGTTAGAACAGGAAAATGTTTATTTTTATCTTTAGTATCGTTGCCAAGTTTTTGATAGACTACAGAGTTTTTGTTGGTGAATTCGTGAACTTACACTATAGTTTTTAGGTTTATTTACTGACCCAGTAACAGATCGTGAAATGGCAGAATTATGAAACCTAGGACACTGAAAATGTTGGTAATATCTTTACAAAAATGTATTTAGGTATTCATTCCTTTATTTATTTTACACATCGCGTCGCATCTTATCGCCCACCTGCTCAGCCGCTGAGGGTCGTAGCGCAATGTTAAGTAGCCTATCTATTACTTTCCTCAAGAATTGGGCTGTAACATGCAAAAAGATATTTTCAAATTCAACAGGTAGTTCCAGAGATTAGTGCGTTCAAACAAACAAACTCTTCAGCTTTATTTTTAGCATCGATACAAATATAGATGATGTTGTACCTATTAGTTTGATTTATATTTCATGTAGGTACAGTGTACACTGGCGAGGTTAAATCAGAACCAAGTTTTGTAACAGCAATGTGACCCAAGCCGAAGAGATATTTGACATTCATAAGCTAACTTTCCGCGCTTTTCCCCAAACTACTCGTCCAAATTAATCTAAAGTTTGTGAGAAAGTTGGCGTGTGAGATAAAGCTTAAAATAAGAACTTGCTTTTGCTCGCGGCTTCGCCCGCGTGTTTGTCGGAATGTACCCCACGGGAACGTACTACCGGGATTAAAAGTGGGTCTATGTGTAATCCAGGTTGTAAACTATTAGTGTGCCATATTTCAGCCAAATCCGTTCTGCCGTTTTTGCGCCAATGCGGAACTACGAGTACATCAGACTCATTCTCACACTTCTTAGCAATTACTTTTTTCAAAAATATTCAATGTTCTATTTTATTATATGAATACGTTTGTATAAATAGCATGGACACAGCCAGCTTCATGTCCTAAGTACCGCTAACTTCCCATAATTAATTACACATCAAATGATTAATCTTCGACAAGCGACAGTGGCGCACCTCCTCATTTCACAAACGAGTTGGTTGACTGTTCATACCTATTTGTATACGAACAAGCTGTAAGTGAATTGCGATGCTCTACATGCTCCTACGTGTGTACTTACATGATTTCTAAGTAGCCCAGGTACTTAACTTGTGAAAGCAAATAATGTCACGATCGAACACCGCGGCTCGTCGGTAAATGGTTTATTCGACAAACGTGACAGATATATAGATAGAATATTCTTTATTATGTACACCATAAAAATTACAGACACAATGCGCGCTTCTTATCGCTAAAAGCGATATTTTCAAGACAATCTTTGGATGGTTTAAGACAGAAGGAGAGACAATACTGAGGGTATTCTGTAGTAGGTATACCATTTACATATCAATATAAATAAAACAAAGTCGGGTTAGTTACACCATTTATTATAATTATAACTCAAGAACGGCTGTACCAATTTTTATGATCTTTGATTTGTTGGATTTGTCTCCGCCCCGAATAGCAGAATAACTATTAAAATATGGAAAACAAAATCACGAAAAAAAGTAATAAAAACAATCCATTTTTTATTTTGAGGCGGTACGAAGTTCGCTGGGTCAGCTAGTATACAATAAATACATACATGATACCTAAAACATATCTACTATAAAAAAAAGAAAAACATTTTATTTACCTACAAATCAAAATATTTACAATATTTAAAAGCTGTCTTAAAATAATAATATGTACAATACTGTAACCTTGTGGGCAACTACAGCTTTGAGCTGTTTGGGGTCGAAACGCTCGGGTCATGGGGCCCGAGCGCGCGTCTCCTTTTTAAGGAAATTTCTCGCCGGCTGGTCGATACTTCACGTGACCAGAGGGCTGGGTCGTTCTTTGGTCAAAGAATTAGCATTGCCATTCAACGTGGCAATGCTGCCAGTCTTCTGGGCACGTTTCCGGATGACAGCGATGCGGATGAGTACTTCGACGCCTAAGTGTCCTTTGGTTTTTTTTTTAATTTTTTATTTATTTGTATAGTAGGTTAGTTAGTCTTTTATTTTAGTATCTAGTGTATATAGTTAAACAATATTATAATATTTATTATGAAATAATAAATTTATTTATTTATTTATTTAACCACAATTATAACACCTTTACAGAATCCTCCAAAGCGATGTTATAAGTCACAATGTCTATTCGTTTACAAAAATGAAATAAAATCACCTGCCATGTAAGCGAAATTGCACATGGCTTGAATCAATCATTGAAAAACATCTGATATTATAATATCAGACCTTTTTCAATAATTAATTGTGCCTTTTGAATAAATTTCGACAGGTTTTGCCCAAATATATCCTCCGATACTGTACTAATGTGGCTCGTGACATAGGGGCAAACTTGAGTAGGTTTGTCCTAGCCGCTGGCACTTCTAACAGAGCGGGGCGGCGGCGCGCACCTACGCATCCGTCCGGCGCGCGCAGTCGCAGCGCTGCCAGCACCTCCGGGTGGTGCAGCAACCCTAGCAGTACGCTCGCCACGTACTTGACCAGGGCGACGTCCCTTCTTACTGCCAGCCTGGTGTACCCGACCATGCCCAGGACGAACAGACTCGGGTACATCAGGGGATAAAAGGGATAAACCCCGTACTGCTTATGGTAAAGAAATCTAGCAAATTTGTTTTGAATTTTTTCCAACATGAGGCTGTATTTCCCTTCATGCGGATTCCAAATTATTGCACTTGTTTCTAGGTGGCTCCTCACAAGTGCATTGTATAAAACTTTAACAGCTGCAGTATCGGTAAAATCCTTACACTGTCTCAGGATGAAACCAAGATTTCTGAAAGCCCTAAAAAGTACCTATTATATGTACAAGTATATAAAAAGAGAGGGGAAATAATCAAAGGGCATCAAAAAATTCGTCCGCATCGCTGTCAATAGGAAACGTGCCCAAAAGGCTGGCAGCATTGCCACTATACACCCACCATACAACATACTAAAGTGACAAGCCGTGCGACCGATGGGATTTCCCATCGAAAAAGGAGAATGGACGAATCTGCTCTGAAGGCTGAATCCCAATAGCAAATAAATAAACAATAGTAACAATAGCCAATAGTAACAAAGGTTCTCCTTGAAAGGATCTTTCCATTGATGTATATCTTATGGCTATTGGGCGCCAAGAATTCCTTAACTTCGGTGCCCAAGTTGTCACCTATTTAGGTCATTGACTCCGAACTTACTAATAATTGGCAAAGGTCTTGTTTGTAGCAAAGGTTATTCATAAAATACTCTTTCAATTGATGTGTATCTTATAGCTATTGGACGCCAATACTTCCTTAACGTCGATGCTCAAGTTTTCACCTATTTGGGTCATTAACTCCGTAAATGTCGTCTTTGTAGGAAAGTTTCTCCTTTAAAAGCTCTTTTCATCGGTGTATATAAATGATGATAATAATGACTAACAATTGGCAAAAGTCGTGTAAGAAGCAAAGGTTCTATTTGAAAAGCTCTTTCTATTGGTATATATCTGATTGCTATATATGGGGCTTCAGGGCAGAAGCCTATAGTTCGTGCCCAATCTCCTTGAACAAACTGCTACCTAAACTTTCATCCGATTAAGGGATGACTTTTCAAAAATCTTTTTTAGTACTCACTTATGATACGACTCTGCGCACAATTTCACGCTTCTAGACCCTTCTAGGTTTGGGCTGTGCGTTGGATTTTTATTACGTAGATCATTTTGGTGGCACGCTTGTCTATTTATTTATTTAAGATCTTTGGAAGACTTACAGCTAAAAAAAACAGAATAAAAACAGTAGGTGTAACTGTCAGTCAACTACAAGTCTTCACTTATAAAAAACAGAACAGTGAATAACACAGCACTGCCCACAAAAAAGAAAATAGAACTTCAAAGCTTAAACTAAAAATACATGTCGTAATATTACCAATACCTATAAAAACTAACACTAATAAACTAGACACTCAACAGACGTTATCATTTGATACTAAAGGTTTTTTTTTTTTTTTTTTTTTTTTTAATATTTTATTTGGCAGGAGTGGGAAATCCTCATGGACGCCCAGACTATCTCACTTGTGAGACAGTCTGGGCAGTGCCGGACTCTTACCGGCTAAAACCACACTCCTGCCTTTCTAAGTGTACCCCTGACGTAGTCAGAGACCTTATTGTTTTAATTTTATTTTGTTATTGCATTTTATTTTTAATTTTATTGAGATTTTAATATAGTTTAAGCTTGTTAATTTTGAATCTGTTTTATTTATTTTCTAAAGTTTATGTTTATATTTTCTTTAATTATCTACTTATATATTCTATGCTTTGTCTGTATATATATTTATATATTAAAAGCATAGTTTTATGTTTCTTTATTTCTTTTTATTACTTTTGTGATTATTTCGGTGCAGAATTCTAAAAATATTTCTCTAAGTTTTTTGTTTGTCATTATTTTGCTTATATTGTTTCTATTTATTTCTGTCTCCAGTTCCAGCTCTACATGAAGTCGTTTTGTTCCGAACGCAGGACATTCCGTCAAAATGTGCGGGACTGTTTCCAACGCATCTGGGTCACAGATGCACGATGGGCTTCCTTTACATTTAAAGCGATGCAGATACTCGGAGAACCCACCGTGCCCAGTCAGGATTTGTGTTATCACTCCGGTCGGCTTTACTTTACTCACAATCCTGAAAGCATCTATCGCGTCTGGTAGGAACATTTTTGTGACGGAGGCTGTTTCGCCGTTTTTGTATCTCCGGTTCCATTCGTCGAGCGACCCCATACGGATCTGCCGCTTGACGAATGAAACCGGGCAGCGGTCATAGTCCGGCTTCTTTTTAGATTTGAGTGCAGCCTCTTTCGCAAGGTGGTCTGCGCGTTCGTTGCCCTGCAACCCAGCGTGAGCCTTTACCCAGAACAAGGAAACATCTTTGCCCTGGGATAAAGCCGCGCCCACGTTAGCTCTCGCCTCCACCGCCAGGGCGTGGAGAGAACCTTGGTTTGTGACTGTTTGAAGTGCCGCCTTTGAGTCACTATAGATTCCGAAGGTTCCCTCTTTGCGCTTGAGTATTTCCCTCGTGGCTACGCATATGGCCAGGAGTTCCGCCTGGTAGACCGTGCAGCACGACGGCAAGCTAAGTTTGAGGGACTTGATCTCAGCCTCACCGTCCCACAGTGACAGTGCTGCTCCGACCTTGTCCTCAATCTTGCTGCCGTCTGTGAAGAATCGGACCGCCTGGTTGTTATGGGTGTCTACATGGGACTGGTCCTCCAGACTCACGAACCCCATGGTCATATGTTCCGCCGGATGTGGAGTCTCCGCAAACGCCACCACGCGCTCCACTTCCCTGTCCGCAAGGGCTGGCTGGGGCACCCCCCTCTTTGCCTCATACAGAGCGGCTGCTTCCTGTATTCGGAGGTCGAGTGGTAGTATCCCAGCCAGCACCAGGGACGCGTTCAGCGAAACGGTGCGGTAGGATCTGCAGAGCTTTTGGGCAAATCCCCGCTGGACAGTGTTGAGCATCTTCTGCACTCCGATCTTCTTTGTTGCCGGCGCCCAGGCACTCGCCGCGTACATCACCACCGGCTCCACCGCCGCCGTGTATATGGTCCGAATGACCTCCGGGTGCAGACCCCAGCTCACCTTGGCCGCTCTCGCCAGCTGTTTATATATATTTGCAGCTTTTCTGCACACGTTAGCGGCGTGGGTGTTGAAAGTGAGCTGGTGGTCTATTGTGAGCCCCAGTATTTTTATTTCCTTAGACATGCCAATGTCAACCCCGCCCATGCTCAGGAGCGGGACATCGTACTTTAACTTCCTGGTTACTACCATCGCACAGGTTTTGTGTGGCGCAAATTTCAGCTTATTTCGGATGCCCCACTTCCGAACATACTCGAGGGCGGCATTGGCATGTCTTTGAACCTCCAACCCTGTGTCACCGTCAAAGATCATGACCACGTCGTCGGCGAAAGCCTGGCAGTGGTGCCCGCGTTCTTCCAGGCCCTTTAGTAAGGGGTCCAACAGCAAGTTCCAAAGAATCGGACCACCTATTGACCCCTGGACGCAACCTTTGCTGGTATTCCTTTGGCACTCTGCTCCGGCGTACCTAACTCGAACACTCCTACCAGCCAGGTAGCTGTCCAGCATCCGTCTGAGGTTCACCGGGCACCTTTCCTCAGCCAGTCTGGTCTTGATTGCCGGCCACCATGCGCTGTCGAAGGCTCCCTCTATATCAAGCGATACAACAGTGATCAGCTTCTTTTCATTCAGCTTTGTTTTGATGTGTTGTATCATGGTGTAGAGGGAGTCCTCGGTGCTCTTCTGAGGCATGAAGCCAAACTGACGAGTACTCAACCGCGGGATCAGATGCCACTTCAGCCTTGCAACCAACATTTTCTCCAGTATTTTACCCAGGACTGGTAGGAGGCCGATCGGTCTGTAGGACTTTGGGGTGGTGTAACAGTCCTTTCCCGGCTTCCTGAGTATGACCACTGTGGCCACCTTCCAGGCCCCGGGGAAGTGGCCCTGCTCGAGGCACTTATTGGCCAGCGCAAGAAACGTCTCCGGGTCCCGGAAAATGGCTTGGGCACAGATGTCGGCTGTGAGACCATCCGCCCCCGGTGCCTTCTTCGGGTTGAAGCTTTCCACCGCGGTTTTTAGCTCCTGAAGTGTAAACGGTGGGTCATGGCGTTCATCATGCGTCCACTCGTTTACACGACTGGTCGCTTCTCGCGTCCGACGGTGGTCATCATTATCTTCCTCTTCCAGGTCTTCGGGGTAGAAGGTCTCCGCCAGCAGTAGAGCCGATTCCTCCCCATCAAGTGGCGCCCCATCCTTCAACAAAGGTAAGTCCTCGTATCTTTTAGCAGTCCGTCCTATCACCCTGTAGATGCCCTCCCAAACTCCCTCCTTGTCCTGTTTTTCACAGAATTTCTTCCAGCTTGAAGTCTGCGCCTTTTTCGCTTGAAGCTCATAATTTTCTTTTGCTTGCAGGTACTCCTCGACGACCATCGCTCTCCGGACTGGAGCGGCGCATCGAATGCGGCGTCTTTTGGTGTTGACCTCATTGAACATTTTAGCAAGCTCTTTGGACCACCACGGTATCGTGAGAGTATCGTTATTTTTTAATTTAGTCAAAGTTTCTTCACAAGTTTTAGTAATTGTTCCTATATAATTATTAACACTATTTTCTAATTCCTTATTATTTGTAATTTTATTGATTTCTATTGAGTTTAAGTTGATATCTGCTTTTAATTGGGCCAATTTCTCATGAAATTGGCTCCAATTTGCTTTCCTTGTATTAAAAAGTCTAGTTGTTCTTTTAATGTTTGTCCCTTTTGCTTTTTGAAGGTTAATTTTGAATACGATACCGTTGTGGTCCGAGCTTGTGACGCCTTCCTCAACTCTCCAGTCCTCCACCAGGTCCAGCATGTCCGCTGAACAGGCTGTAACGTCAACGACGCTGGTGTATGACTTGCCACCCCTGATGGTGTCGAAAGTTGGCGTGTTGCCGACGTTGAGCACCTGCAAGCCCGTCTCATCGAGTGTGCCCGACATTTCCTCACCCCTGCTATCCACAATTAAGCTACCCCACCAGGTGCTCTTTGCATTTGCGTCGCCTCCTATTATAATTTTAGTAGGGCCCATTTCCTCACGAATCTGCAGAAGCTGCTCCAGATAAGGTTGTATGGGCTGGTCCGGTTCAAAATAGAAGGAGACCACTGCGATTTCCCAGGCGCTGGTTCGGATCCTCACCACCGAGATGTTATTGGTGGTGAGTTTTGGACACTGTGTAACGTCAAGGTCTTTATCGAAGACGACTATTGCCGCCTTCACAGTTCCACTTCCTTGTTCCGCGCACTGGTAGACTCTCGCTCCACGGTAGTCTCGCATCCTTTTAGCCGCACCCACATATGGCTCCTGGAGCAGTGCAAAGGCGAACTTTCGCTCGTTGGCCACTATCATGAGCTCCTGGGTCGCAAGGTTCTTCCTCTGCAGATTCGCTTGAATCACTTGGTAGCTTGAGCGGGCAACAGGGTGAGTCCGGGTCTCACCGCCTGGGAGTGCGTTTCCTGGAGACGCCGGTGCCACCTTAGCAATATGCTACTGACAGTCGCGCCAGTGCGTCCCACTTTACTCGCACTGGGCACTCTTTGTTGAAGGCATTATGGTCAGTGTTTCCCAATTTTTCCTTGGTGCAGTTTATGCACACCGCTGCTTCGCCCATTTGCCTGTCAGGGCAGTCCGCTCTTAGGTGTGGGCCACCACAGTGACTGCACAGATCGGCTGGGTCCTTACAGAACCGCTTACTGTGTCCGTAGCCCAAGCAGCGGGTGCACTGCACCAGTGGCGTCTGATCTTCGACACGCACAATCTGGAGGTCGATCCTAAGTTTGCCACCTTCGATTGCCCTCCTCCAGATTAATGGGGAAACACTGAGCACAATGTGGTTCAGGTGAGGGTTGCGCGTCTTCCTCCGGTATTTAGTTTCCATTCTTTGGTCCTCGTCTCCGAGGCCGCGGAAGAGTTCCCGATTCTGATTTCTGAGGGCCCTTATAACTTCTTCGTCACTATGTACGAGCAAGACGTCCCTCAAAATCAGAAGCGGGTCCCGGTTCGTCAC
The DNA here is from genome assembly GCA_914767645.1 of Hydraecia micacea. Taxonomy (NCBI): domain Eukaryota; kingdom Metazoa; phylum Arthropoda; class Insecta; order Lepidoptera; family Noctuidae; genus Hydraecia; species Hydraecia micacea. Next base: position 10,616,409 of record OU611778.1, read on the forward strand.
TTCCTCGACGACGAGGCCCTGCCCGGCTGCTTCAATCCTCTGCTTCACTTTAGTCCTCTCCTCCTTTGAGTGGCACCCCATTATGATTTTCCTATCCTTTGCCTTTCTAACCCTGGATACTAAAGGTTAAGAAGTACCAACTAACCTAACCAATTCACTTAAAACTTGACAAGAACAAGCAACAAACTATTTTATACTAAGTGTTTTGGAATTCATAATGAAATTTTTATTTTTATTGATTTACGTGACCTAACTTATGATATTTTTATGACATTTAAAGAGAAAACCAACTGTGAATGTGAGTACTATGCGTGATCGAATATATACGAGCTTTATAACTGTCTGGCGATTTTGAGTATTTTGTATATGACCTACGCAAATGTCCTGCAGATCTGGTAGCGTCGTACGACGGGTCGTTGAGCTCTCTAAAATAGGGTCGAGCTACACGATGACTGATGCATGCATGGCGTTTGTTGGGGCAAGTCAACTCAAAGCTGCAATTATGGCTCTTTCTTCAATCGGCCCTTCGAGACATGGCGCTGCATTGTTAAACTCACATAAAATCCTAAAAATATAATGTTTGGACTTTAAAGAGACCATGATCTCTGAGTTTGTTTCGGCATTTCTTCTCAGGGATCAGTCTGTTAGGAATAGCCGGTGCCATCTACTTTTAAAATATTGAACATTTCATTTCACTTCAAGAGTTCCAGGAATGCAAAATACTTATAAATAATGATATTGTTCGATTGCAACTTAGGTAATATATTACACGTCTTTTATAAAGCACCTGAGTTTAATGAATACGGCTAAAGCTTTTTGGGCCAGCAGGTCGTTAATACTTAAAAGTTTTAAGTATTAACAACCTGCTGGCCCATTGCCAAACAATATTGTAAAGTGCTTGTCAGTTGACATACTTTACAGCAAATATTAATATGCATTTATAACACTTCGGCTTTAAAAAATATGTTGAACTAGGCAAGTTGGGAAGCTACGTACAACCCTATACAGGTAGTAAATATTGCGTCAAGATTTATATAAAGGGACGAATATATGTTATATAAATAAGTACCTATATTATGAGGCACAAGAGAGCAGTTGTGGCCCAGTGGTAACGGCCGTGACTTACGAGTTGTAGGTCATAAGTTTGAACCCAGACAGGCGCTTTACTTTTTGTAAATTATTTCATCACCACTGCTCTCAAAACGGTCAAGAAGGAAAACATCGTCAGAGAACCGACATGTCCTAGAACCAAAAATTCGAAGACATGTGGCATCTACTAACCAGCACTGGGCCCACGTGGTGGATTACAGCCCACTTCCACTCACAGAGAGGAGGCATGTGTCCCAGAAGTGGGAACATTATAGGCTGAATATGCTGCTATTACACCTACAAATTTTGCATAACTGCCAATAAACGCCTTCCGCAAAACTGCCGCTCTCGCCCACTGATAAATCAAACGATATTTGGGGATCGGCAAGTAACATACCCACACCACAACTGGGACGAATAATGTAGTGTATCCATTGGTACATCCATGAGGATTATATTGTAGCTACGAGTTGTTGCTAAGATAATGAATTATTACTTACGTCCTGCCTTAGTTTGATGCGAAATGCTTAGTTACATTTATGAGGGTGCGCTCAACTCCACCAACCAACCACTTATTGACGATTAGGCGCGGTAGATCAACTAAATATTGCAGTACATGGCCTGACCCTACCAACCCGCATCTTGTGGTCTCAGTAAATATAGCTCATCCTTATGTAAGTACGAACTGTGCGGAATAACAATAAGTGAAACGATATAGTCATTACTTTCGTATTCAAAACAATTTTACGGTCAATATTAAAGGTAGATTTAAAAACTTTTTTACAAAAAAAACAACGACTTAAAAAAAAACTACAAAGTGATAAATAACTTAAATTTTGGAAGTCGGTGTCGTTGGTTCCGCATTTTTGTTTTTGACACCGACTTCCGAAATTTAAGTTATTTATCACTTTGTAGTTTTTTTTTGAAGTCGGTTGTTTTTTTTTGTAAAAAAGTTTTTATTTTTCACTTTTTAGTTGTACCTACTCCACACAAATACAAATAACACTAGTGTATTGAAGAATTGAAGACACCGACTAGAAGAATCATCAAAATTCGCATAGAACTGCCGGAGTTGCAGTACATTTATGCATATAACATCGTACATAAGAATAATTACATAATTATATACTAAAACCTTCCTGAAAGTAAGTAGATCACATTAGTGAAAAAGTTATCAAAATCGGTTCATTAGTTTTTGAGAAAATCGCGGACATACAAACATACATACGGGTCGAATACAGAACCTCCTTTTTTGAAGTCGGTTAAAAAACAGCCTCTTTTGTGTATCTGCTATGTTAAAGATATTTTCTCCCTAAGGGCTGCGTGTTCACTTTACCTTGTTTTTTGAAAAAAGACGAGGTTTTCTGGGGTTTGCTTAGAACAAGAAAACCGGCCAAGTGTGTGAATATATCCCAAGAACAAACTTAACATTGTAGTTGCAAATCATGTTCTCCCATACATTGCATCTGCAAATTTAAGTTGGTCGACTATTACTCGTAAACTTGTAAAAACTACTTTAGCTGTGATATTTTTCCTTTTAATTTCGTTATATACTACTGCCGTGATTTTTTTCACAAATCCAAAAACAAACATTTAGCTGGCAGGGGCCCCGGGACGTGACTCTGACAAAAATTAGCACTTTAACCCTTCGTAAATACACTCTCTGTATTTTGTGCTATAGGTTCCTACCAAAGTACTAGATATAAGAAAGTCTAACAAGGTTAAACAAGTGCTTTTGGAAAAGAGTATACACTTTATATACACTTCAGGACCTTGAAAAGCTGTTTTTTCCTCGAGTTTCTACTCCTAAATGGTGAGCCATTTAGACAGCGGCATAATATGCCTCCTAGGATTAATATTTTCAGATGAAATTCGCTAAGCAGCTTGGGGTTACTTGGCTTCATCAAATTGTTTGCAAAAGAAAACCGTTTTATTTCAATTTTCAACGACACTAAAGTATCTAAAATTCAACAAAGGCCCGCAATAAATTGTGTCGGGAACTTAAATTAGTTCTGTTAATGGTTGTCTAAGGATGAGTTTTTGAATAATGTCTCACAGAATTTGTGGTTGACGCAAGTTACGAGGCTCGATGCTGTAATAGATTATTACTGGCTACCCAAACCCTGAACGTGTGCCCAAGTAAATGTGTGTTCGTTCAACTACATTGCGGCTATAAAGTAGCTGATTTATGGTGTTATCATAGTTGTTCCATTTCTCTATTCAAATTAGGGTGCAACCGGACGTGATACCGTAGACTGCTGTTTTTATATTTCCACACGCCATGTGTTGTAATAAAGGCCACGAGCGCTTTTCGTATTCAATGGATTGTGTTACACTTGCAACACAACGCATTGTATTAATGGCAGTTTATTTTAAGAAAATGCTATTGGGGTTAGGAACAGTGATGGCCCAGTGGGTAACGACGCCGGACTTACTAGTTGTAGGTCGTGGGCTCGATCCCAGACAGGCGCCTTGCTTTGTGTAAATAATTTCATCACCACTGCCCTAAAACGGTGAAGAAAAATATCGTGAGGAAACCGGCATGTCCTTGTGACTTCTACCAATCCTCACTGGGCCCAGGTGTTAGATTACAGCCCACTCCCTCTCCAAGAGGCCTGTGTCCCAACAGTGGGAACATTATAGGCTGATTACGCTATTGAGGTTATTGATTGGGAAATACGGAAAACTAGCTCATTGCGTATTGACGAGTAGTGTGTACTGTAGGGTGTTTTGGTCGATAAAATAGATATTGATGGAATATCAATACACTAATCTAATGTCGTACTTAATCTGACACCGATATTACGTGGGTGTAGGAAAGTTCCTCCTAGACCGTCTGGAATTTTGTTCGTAACACTTTGGTAGGTTTGGCATTCTATTTGTAGTAACTTTTTCTTCGTATTTTGCAGTCTATCCTGTGATTTCATAATACTTAAGTTCATCGAGTAAACTAAATGGCATGCACTTCTTTCATTTATCTTGTTACGAAATATTTTATTATTATTATCATTTTTAAGCTTTTCGTCGGGATCATAGGGTCCCGAGATATTTGAGTCCTTGATATTTGATATATGAGTTTATGAGTCCTTTGGTAGACATACGAGGGGCCGAAGCCAACTCGCATAGTCGTTAGACTCTATGAGTAAAGAAAATGAGCACAAACCGGCGATTATTCTTATAATTATGCACTATGCAAGTGCACCCAAGGACAACCCCCTGGTTGGTGTGAAAAAGTGGTATTGAACAGTGGGTTTGGGTGGCTAAAGTGGATTAGTTACTAAGAACTATGACCCCTGCCTTATCAATGTTTTATATAAATACATTGATAAAATGGCAGGGGGTGACTTGCACACTCAATAATGGGCCCCCAGAAATCGTCGCTGGCACATAGTGACGTAGCGACAAGGGGGCAATAGCAACATTTCCTAAAGTGCTTGAGGAGTGGAGAGGTATTTCACAGCTATCAGGACAATCCCAGAGCCTGGAAGATGATCAAGATCCCTACCAGCACTTACTAGAATACTTCCTTCCTCCGAACACGTTTGCTCTTACGGATCTCCACTCAAGCCGGCTAATAAAGGCAAGAATTAGGTGGAAGCTCTTCCCTCGTGACTGTTCACTTCAGCCGGTCAATGAAGGCAAGCCAGAGATGAGGAACAAGACTTCTCCCGGGAGATAGCGTCCGTGGGTCGCTCCTGCCTAACAGCTACTCACATGCTGCCCTGCGCGTTTCTGTATCTCTCTTGGTCTGGCTCCTTACCCTAGACCCGTTCCAGCAAAGTAAACTCAATCAGCACAGATCTAGAGTTCAGAGCGCGCAAGCCCCTTCACGACGTCAACGTAGAGATACGGCGGTGGGGTTATTATTATTATATGCCTGTATTGTCCAACTGCAGGGCAAATGCCTCCCTACCCTCCTTCCACTTTTCCCGGTCTACTGCGATTAATTACATATATTTTCGTGCCAATAAAGCATATGAGCCAAAGACAATAAGTTTTGTTTTTGAAATAAGTATTCCTGTCAGCTCTGCGAGTTATTTGATCGTAATTCAACATAACGCAATGAAATGATATTAAAAAGAGAAAAATGAAAATTTATTCAGTCCCTTGTGTTTGGAGACGCGGTTTGGGTGTGTAATGTAGAAATGTTATACCTATATAGGGTGGTATACATCGATGCGCAAACTGTAACTATAAATTCATAACATGATTCTAAAACCACTAGCGTAGAAGTTTCTAGTCGGTTATCAAAAAAAAATCTACTGTTTAATAGAAAAGTGCAATACCTACGCGTTCAAAATGTATGGAACTGCAATTTCTTTTTTCCCTTTTTGATGAATGACGAAAAATCCAAAAAACGTGCAAGTAAAAAATATGAGTACAATTGAAGACCTAAAAAGAAATGTTTTGATTTTGAAGCATTTAGATACCTAATTAAAATACAAGTGAATTCGATCACATTTATCACAGAACAGCTCTTTAACTGTTCTGTGACATTTATTACCGAGCCAATAAACAATAATTTTAAAGTAGGTAGGTACATATTCATAAAAAAAAGACATGAAGAGCTGACCCCAAATAAATTGGGGTACGGACAGATGAGAAGAAAATTGCAGGAAACGGGAAATAATTTATTTAGCAAAATTTACTACCTTAAGTATGCTGTTGACATTACACTAAATAAGGCCGCCAACGCCAGTAACAGTCACAATACCCCTGTACTAGTTGATACTGTATTACAGTAGGGTATTAATTACCTCTTTAATGATCTCCTTGTCGTTGTAAGTTGTAGCCATCGATGACGTAAGCCTCATTTATCTTCAGTGAAGCCGCTTTCATGACTGTTCAATTCCTTTTTCGCGCAGCCGAAAGTTTTGCATGATTCAGGTGAATCGTCTAATCAAGGTTTCTTGTCCATGCTACATAGATATGAGCGGCACGTTCACACTATTTCACTAACTAACGAGGCATACGTTTTAACACTAGACTCCATATTGTTTGTGGCGGATATAGCTATATACGTCAGTATTGGGGGCTTATTTCGATGTCGGCGGCTAATTGTAAGTTAATTTCGAAGATTAGAGACAGAGACAAAATATGTCTGTCTTTATTATTTTATGGCAATGAAGAAGGAGGTATTGCCTTCTCTCTCTATCACGTTTATATGTATAGAAAATTCACGTTCAAACGAAAAAAGAAACGCGAGCAATTTTTGACGCGGTAGGGCGAACCTAACGATTTAAATCTTTGGTTTAAATAAGTTTATGAATATTATGTCAGTGCATACACTATCGTCAAATTCATAACAGTATGTTCCACTTTGCGTCAAAACATCTTCTATCTAGGTTTAAGATAACTTCGATAAAGAGTGTTTTGTTGCGAGTGAGCACGCCATCCTGGTTTTCACAGAGCAATAGTAGAGTATTGGCTTAGATGTACTCACAACCTTAGAACTAAGCCGCAGCGTACCTACGCTAGGCTGTCTTGATTCAATACTCATGATTTTTATTTAGATAATAGGTATAATGCCCATATAAATACATTAAAGATTAAAAGGAACACAACACGCGCGCGCACGCACGGTAAATATATTATAACGCATATAAATAAGGATTTAGGAATTTTCATAATAGACATTGAATTGGTTTTGGGATAAAACACTAACGCCTTATTGTGCAGACGCCAGCACATCAAGTGACTACAATCTGTAACATTTATTTAATAGATTTTCAACTTTATCGCTGAAGTATAAGGTTCGAAGTTGATTGGGAAAATTTGACAGATAGGTAGGTAGCTTGATGTGCTGGCGTCTGTACTTAATTTAAATACATTTTAATGTTTCGAGCAGGCGGGATGAAACTTTAATATAGGTAGGTAATTTAGTTTGGCCGGGCTTACCTTAAAATGTAGAACACTTTTACCTTTATAATATTAACGTAATAATTATGTAATATATTATTCGTAGTCGTTTATCGTAATTTTATGGTAACTACGAATATTTGAATAAGTATGACGTAAAAGTTAGTCTGTTGCCGGCTATTTTCGTGAATACTTACATTAGGCAGAACCGTAAAACTAAGGTTTTATGGTAGACTTGCGTGGAAGTTCACGTCACTAATTTTACGGTAACCATCGTCTAAAGAGGTAAAATATGAAGCCAACTGGCCAGTGTCGTCACATGACATATTATGGCTCATCAATTATTTACGAATGTGAGCCTCCTTTTGTTCGTCGATTTTCAAAGTTTCTATCTTTGTATATAATCAAAATATTATATTATGAACTTTTTCCATTAAAGAACAGCACACATTTTCTTCAATAACGAGTCACCCACAGTCTAAAACATAATACCTAAATCCATTTTAGTTAATTCTGTTTGTGGGCGTAACTGCCTATATATAAATAATAAAATATTCATATAAAAACATATTACTAGTAATATGTTTAATATTGACATACAATTTATTCGACAGGCTACCTAGGTAGCCTGTCGAATTTAATAATTAATTATTAATAATATAATAAATAATTTAATAATTCCAATCAAAGCCATATATAAACGAAATTGTATTTTAGACTCTTTTTTTTGGTATTTTATCTTAACTTTAATGTCTACATCTGGCCATTATAGCGTCCAAGTTACTCTCATCAAACATAAGAAATACAACAATACTAATTCTGTTCAAAAGAAGTAGGTATGTATACAGCTGAGTATAGACTAATAGAGCATTTACTTGTAACAGAACATCGAGAACAATCATGAACAATAAACGCAAGGTAGAAAGAAATGTTACAGGTAAAATTAATAATGTTAATGCTTAAATTGTTAATGCTCACTCGCCGTGAGCATTACGTCGAACGCATTCGCAGGAACGTTACATCACATGAAAATGCTTTTGGAAACAGAGCTTTTGCCTGTATTGTACTATTCGTATGGACGTTAAGTACCTATATTACGTGGAAATGCTCGAGAAAATGCTGTAGTGTACATATACTCACCTTAACACAAGCTTAGTAACTAATGGCGTGAATGTAATAAATAACCTTTTCATTTCTCATACTCGGAAAGTAGTGTTTGTTTGATCCGAATAGTGGGTGGAAGACGCTGCTTCCCACCTATGGGCGGGAAAGACTCATAGTAATTGCTTCCCTCTCTAGGGCGGGAATTAATTTTTAAAATAGATGTAAATTGGTTAGGTAGCTACGAATTTTTTTACATAATTAAGAAAAATGCTGCGGTCTTGTGAGTGTATAAATGCCAGTGTGAATTAAAAAAAAACCTATTAAGCGGGACGGCCCGCGGTGGTGACGCGGTGTGTTCCATATTTAAATAGTACACAAATTGTTCTAACATCTCAATTAATTTTAAATAGGTACTATTCATGTTATTATTATCAATAAGTATTTTAGAAAAAACACTATTTTTTACTTTCCTTAAATTCGAAATGAAAAGTAGAGTGTTTAACACGGGTGTAAGTTATCAATGCCTACTCGGCCTATAGCCACCCGAGCGCAGCGAGGGCGTCTAAATACCTCGTATGGGGATAGATTTCTTACGACCCTCGTATAACAATATACTATTTTAACTTTATAATAGTGGCTTGTGCATGTGTACACTAGGCGGTTTCTACGTGCCGTGTCCGCTTCAGGTGTGAGCCGGAAAACAGCAGGCGCTTCCGACGACGGACGTTCCATGTTTAAAAAACACTCATAAAATTATCTTCCACATGACTGCACCATTGTATACAGTTTAAATTAATGGTTCGTACATTATGAACGGTTGTTTCGCATTAAAACGGTTTGTTTTTTTTTCTGTAGTATATTTTTGTTGCCGTGATATGATAGCTAATGGCTTTAGGGATCGGTGTGGAAATAATTAAGTGAAATACCAGTGTTCATATCTACGACACAGGTCGTCTTTTTTATTCCTTTTTAATAACGTCTGACTTAAATACCGCTGGCTGACTGACTGGCTGGCAAAGCACGACCTAAACCACTAAAGATAGAGACACGAAAATGGGGCAATATGTCACTTTCGGGTGAGAGGGTTTTTAGAATACCAACATCTGAGGGGTGAAATGAAGGGTAAACGTTTCAGTCAGAGAAATGTTTGCGAAAGAAGTCGCAAAGAAAGCCAGTAAAATGTAATCATTTGAAGAATAATCATGTCTGCAATAATTGAAAAATATTGGACTGTGAACTCTGTTATTTTGTGACCAAAATGAATTGGGAAAGCGAATAAAATGTTCAGAAACATTTTAAATTTCCGTTTATCGATCAGCTTGCAGATAAGTAAATCAAATGGAATTGTCTTGTTAAGTTTATAAAGAGTTCGCTGAGGGGATTCTATTAGTACCTACCGAGGAACAAATAATTGCGTTAAAAGTCTTTGAGATTAATACAGGGTGGCGAGGACATCGACGCGCAAAATTTAACCATAAATTCGGCAACAAAACAATAATTAAATTATTATTGAATTTTAACAGCTGTGCCAAAGCCTCGATCCCCGTGGAGAATAACAAACACGTGGATGTCGGAAAATAACATCGCAATTCACAAGATAGGTTATAAAGAAACTTAGATTGGGTTGAAGGTCGTGACTGACAAGGGTATAAAAGGAATATTGTGAAATAAGTTTTTTTTCACTTGAATCGATGCCTTTTATGCCACAGAATCTACAGAATTTGGGGATAATATTGTAGTGGGTGTTAAGAAAGGGTTACCTAAACTGTCTGTAAGTGAAGATTTCGCCATTAGGTATCTACTTAGGCAGAGATAGTGCCGCTTTTCGCATATCCCTCGGGAACCCCTTTTCTCGGGATAAAAGTATTCTATGTGTTTGTTCATTTTTTTGTTGCGTTCCATACTAAACCATCCATCCACAATTCCATTCCATTCCATTCCGCTTTTCTATGGTCAATTTAGGCACCCACTATACTATCAATATCAACACACAAAGCAGAATAAAATATTTAATCAAAACTTTGGAAAAATACATTTTGTACTGAAGTAGTTTTGTATGAGTTTTATTATAGTTACACGTGTTTATGAGCATTTACCTATACCAAAACCATAGTGTTATTGTATACATTATATCCACCGAATTTCTACATTCTAAAAAAAAAGTAAATAAGCAGGCGGGACCCATTCCATTTTTTACTTTATATTTTCAAACTCAAATGGGTCCCGCCTGCTTCCCACTTTTATTTAATATAAAATGGGCTTGTTTTTCGCTTTTCAGTTTTTTTTAACTTAAGTTTTTTACCGCAGTCGGGTTTTTAATTTTTTTTATTACTTTTTTTTATTTCCAGCCTTTCAGTTTACAAATGTAATTTTATTTATTTCGTGTTTTTTTACGATTTGTCACTTCAAATTACTTTTAACCATATAAGTTGTGTATATTTTTGTAATCACCTTTTAGAACCCTTCATTTTGATATCCCACACGATGGTATTAGAAAAACAAAACAAAAAAGAAATCGAACTCCACAATTATGGCACCCCAACTCCGCCATTTTACTTTGTTTTTTATTTTAATGTAGCCAGTGACACTCGCGCTACCAATACAAATCTAAAGTTAGGTTTAGGAGTTACGAGGGAACAAAGAAACGGACATACATACAGGTCAAACACATATCCCTCCTTTAGGGCTTCGCCGCAGTCGGGTAAAAAGCACTTTCGTTAATATTTTTGATATCTCCTCATCATTGTCAAGTCGAAAGTGTTCTGCGTCACAAACGTGTAACAAAAAGTGTTTACTTAGGTACTGTAGGTCTTCGTGTAACGGAATTTCCACAAAGGTTACCTAAATTTTGTTTTAAAAGGACTTCGTGGACGGCTCAGTGGAGTTGATTATAGTATTATTATATAGGTCCCCAACCGGCTTCACCATGCTGTGATTTTTACTAAAATAATACAATCTTTGAGGATATGTGTGTGTATCAGTTTAAGTTTTTGAAGCTTGTAGGATTTCTCTGTACCCTTAAGGCGACACCGACCGCGCAGTGGAGCCCTCATCGTTTTTTTGGTAATTTCTTTTAATTTAGAATGAAAATGCAGAAAATAAGCACGTTAAGTTGTTGTGCTCCACAAGATTATACGTTAATATTATTACAAACGCTAGTTTTACATTGTTTAGTTTTATTATAATCTTTAAAACGGATAATAGTGGCCACTTTTTCTGTCAAATTAATTTCTTTTTTGTTTTATAGCGTTGAAATGCCGATACCCATCACTTCTGCGGAGTTTCGCTAGCTAATATACATTGACCCTGTATGAAATATGTTACGTTTTCTGGTTCACTACAAAAGTCTGGCTAATAGATAGTTTTTAGTTAGGTACAGCGACCCAATTGCGCAACACACTTTCTTTCACAATCAGCAAGATTTGCAGGAAATTTCTAATCCATTGCTTTCACTGCTCGACGACGTACCTACCTAAATAACGCCATGAATGTTGTCGAGCTGTCAAAGTGAAAGACATTACAATTGCTATTGTCGTAATAACCCCGCTGGTCTCACTGCAGGGAAAAATTTACACGCTGTCTGTTCACTTGATTACCGTTCTGCTTATACCCGCTTATGGTTTATGCTAAACTATACTGTGAATCTGTGATTAGAATTGTCTTGTGCTACCCTAAACTGATGTACTTTCGCTTTTCACACCTGTGCTTGTGAACTTTTTGACTATACTTTTAACCTAACAACCTAACTGTGATTCCATTGTGTGATTCTCAATCCTTCGTTCTTCTTGTGCTTTCGTTATATCTGTTCACTGGTTTGGAACATATTATAAGCTAGCTAAAATACTTACCCGAAGACTTTCATTCCATCGCCCAGAATTACACCTACATAAAGAAGGAAACAACCACAGCGAGAAGGTAGGCTTTACCTATATTATTCCTACAAAACAAAGTCGCCGAAATGTCTGTACGCGCATAACTTCCGAATGACTGCACCAAATTGGATATTTTTTTTGTTGTGTTCGGTATTGCCAGGACAAAGTTTGTATGAAAGAGAATTTCGGAAAATCGAAAAAAGAAATGCACCCGTGCGAAGCTGGGGCGGGCCGCTAGTACACCTGCACCCTAATTGCGTAACACACTATCAATCACAATCTGAATAATTTTGAAGGATATTGCTAATCCATTGCTTCATATGATCGATAATATTGTCTGCTCAACAACGTAAATAACGCAATGAATGTTGTTTAACTGTCAAAATGAAACCCATTGCTACCGATAGTGTGTTTCGCAATTACCCCGCTGTACTATATTATAATAAATAATCTACACTATAATATTTTAAGAGGAAAGATTTGTTTGTTTGAATTGAATAGGCTCCGAAACTACTGGACCGATTTGAAAAATTACTCTTGTGTTGGATAGTCCATTTATCGAGGAAGGCTATAGGCTATATAATATCACGTTTTATAGGAGCGGAGCATCTGTGAAAAATATTGCAAAAACGGGAAAAATTATTCCTTTTGAGAGCTTCCGCTGCGTGCGCTGTGTGAAAGGTTAAAGGGACGCAAAAATCATGCATGACGGAATGGTTCCCACTCAAAAGTTCTAAAAAAACGTCCGCGACAGCATATGTCAATCTATTAAGGCTGACTCACTATAACCTTTTTTATTGTTCTAAAATAATGCATTATTTGCGAAGGTGTTTTTATAAACATGCTATTAATCCTTATCCAAATAAATACGTTATTCATCACAATTATTTAATTTTGAACAAAATTGCCCTTGACATCATTTGATTTCAATGAATATCGTAGGAGATATCATAGTTTTAAAATAAATCCTCACAGCTGTCGGTAGCTCTGCGAGGTTTACTATAGTTCCACTCTTACTGATGATCATAGCATGATGTACCTAAAATAGCTTTCGTAAAGTAACGTACTAAGTAATAATCTTAAGTAATACTCTTAAAGTAATGGAATATATTTTAGTAGGATTTTCTTCAAATTAACGCGGGTGAAAACGCGGGGCACTGCTAGTGAATAATAAATTAGCAACACGGTAAAATGTTAATATTTCACGTAGCAAATAGTTCAAGCGAAAGTTGAAAATAATAGTAGATTGTTATACAAGGGGCTAAAATGACCCATTATACGAGGTTGTTTTACTCCCGAACTTTAGCGAGGGAGTAAATAGAAACCGAGTTATAGTGGGTTTATAGTGCCGTATGTTTACACTCTCCTTTTCACTACGATTGCGAGAAAATAAAATAATCTAATACAATATTAAATATAGTTTATTAAATAATAATAATTTATTATATAATTTAATTAAATATATTAGAAATAGTTTATTTTATTAAAAATTAAATGTAAAATTTGTACAATTTTGGATACTTAACGAGATGTTTTTTCCTGGTAATTTAATTTCAGTCCTCTGTGAAGATGAATGTTGAGTTGTCTGTGGGGTAAACGTGGGAGATACTCGTAGTTTCAGGTTTGAGGGTCCTTCGTTCGAATTTTCTGAATAGAGAATCAGCTGAGTTGACACATCCCTTGATGTCGATAGTCCTGGGATAGTTGGAGAATATTGATGCGTTCCGTAATACGCTGGGTGAGATCAAATTTGTTTCTTTTCCTTTCTCTTCCATTTGCAAATTAGGGTCTCCATTCTCACTTGGTGATGACATTTTCACTGTTATAAAATACATTTTGCAATTAGAGAAAAATTCTAAAGATTTCGCTCAAATCTATTTTTTTAATTTCTTCTGTAGCCGCGACGCACGCAATGCACGCATTCTACCGAAGAGATCGCTGCTTTTAATTCCATTTTCAAAAATAAAATGTTATTTTTTTATGAAACACTAATAAGTCGAGTCTTTATTCATGATTATTCCACTTATGAATAAAGACTTTTTCGTTTTTGTAGGCTCGTGGTTCTTGTAACAGACAAAAAACAAAAAATTTTTTCCTCTAGGGGAAGAAATGCTATTTTTTCCTCGTTCTGGTACGCTACAATGACGGTCTTTTTGAGGAAGAGGAGTGAAAAAAATATAACATACCTAAGTAGGTCGGTATAAGTATAAACATCCCGTATTCTTACCATTTCTTACAATTTTGTTCTACGTACCTACAACAAGAAATTCTTCCTTCTATTTATACCTATGTTTATAGTACGGAACCATTTTCGCCATCTTCGATAGCATATGGATATCATGAATATTTTGTTTATGTAGACGCGATTAACCATCTGCGGAATGCTGAACAATCATTTGTTTCAATGTGTAGGTATGTTGAAATAACGTTCCACTCTTCCAGTTTTGAAAAAGCAAATATAAAGTGGGTGTATGAGTTTTTAGAGACTTTTGAAGGACTGGACCGTAATTGGCTTGCTTATAGGTAAGTATAGAGAAATCAATCTGTGCCTAAAGCCGAACTTCACAATCTCATCAGCTTAAACAATTAGCTTCTGAGGGTGTTTGTAGATCTTGGGCCCGTGGGCCGTACCTAATAACTGCTAGACATAGGATTTGAAGGCGATCTGACCATGCCATAAGGTTCGTTTTCTGCGGGTTGGATCTGAGAGTTCTCAGACACTTCATGCGAATAGGGACTTTATTTTAACTCTATTCCCCCGTGAGCCAGTGACTTTAAATTGGACCGCGCTGGGGGTGCCTCTTGTCGTCGCAACGTCCAGTTTGACGCTGAAACAATCCTTTTCTCGGAATAAATGAACTCTGAATCAATCTTCACAGAAGTTTCTAGGGTTTGTTTTCAATTCGAAAGGGGTATTGAACTAGATATTTTTCACCTCGAATTTTTACTTTTGTTGGATTTTATCTTTGAAAAGGTTACAGAGATTTTTGAGAATTTAGGGCCACTTGTTTTTGATTTCGTGATTGTATTCAAGATTGTATTAAAATTAAACCTAACCTATAGGTACTAATAATAAAGCTGAATAGTTTGTTTGGATGCGCTAGTCTCCGAAAAAATTTGTCGGATTAAAAAAAAATGCATTTGATAGCCCTGTTCTTGAGGAAGGCTGTAGGCTATTTAACATCACGCTAGGATATTTAGGAGCCAAGCAAAAAGAAAAAAGTTAGAAAGAACGCTATACAAAAATTAAGTAATAACGTGGGCAGGCGATGCGATGCGACGGGGTGGGTCGAGGGAACAAAAAATGTCACTGGGTAGAAGTCACAGTCAGAAGCTAGTTTACTTCTAGATAAACGCGATCAATGTTTTAAGTATTTTACCATATTGATTGCAAATAATTGTAATATAACTCATAAGTCATAATACACGTTTCAGAGAAGAAAAAAAAAACAACATTGCAAGATTGCAACTCACATTCCGTCTTGCATTGTGCCTAAACGTAGACGGCCTGAACAAACGACGCGGCGTCCTATTTTTGTCGACAGATGACGGAACATTTTGGAGACAGATTACCGAGTAATATATGAGGAAGCCGTAAAGCGTGTAATTACATATCTCTGCGTGTTTACGAATTTATGAGGGACCACTTTATCCGGAAACCCGATAAGATAAAATGTTAGAGCCCTTATGGAGTATGAGCAACAGTATGCAGGGTAATTTCAACGGTGTCAAGTTAGTTACGTAGGTATTTCCTTTCCTACCGTATTGTAAACATGCATAAGGGTGCGTAAGAGCAGTGGTGGTCTAGTGATAACGGCCGCGACTTACGAGTTTAGGTACTTAGTAGGTTCGAATTCGAACCCAGTCATGCGCTTTACTTTGTGTATATTATTTCATCTCCACCGCTCTCAAAACGGTGAAGGAAAACATCGTGAGAAAACCGGCATGTCCTGGAACCAAAAATTCGAACACACATGTTACATCTACCAACCCGCCCTGGGCCCGCGTAGTGGATTACGGCCCACTCCCTCTCACCGAGAGGAAGGAGGCTTGTGTCTCAGCAGTAGCAACATTAAAGGCTGATTATGTATGTATGTAAACTGTGGTTACAGTGTAAACATAATTTAATTCAAAGAAGCTCACGATTCAAAATTGAAGTTTGTTTGAATAATTTAGTCAACACATTTCAACGTGCGGCGTTTCTCAGCTTGTAATATTCTCGACAGCCGGAAAATGTTCCTAGAGGCTCACTCATGTTTTGAAAAATTAATTAATGCTCAAGATTGATTCCTTATATACTAAGAGATACTTATACACTACGTAAGCAAAGAACAGTTGCTTCTTTAGCCCTCTGAGATTACACATAGGTGAATTGTGTGGAATAGGTACATGATGGTATAAAATCAAAAATTATATTATATGTCACTATGCAAGCCGTATAAATATTGCTTACATACATACAGTAGGTAGAATGAAAAGTGTCAGATTCCTCTTTCATTAAAAATAAGGTAATCCGTGTGGAAATATCAAGCAATCTTTTCATCTTATGACGGCTGTTTTTTTTACACAAATAAAGCAGCCTCGATT
This sequence comes from Hydraecia micacea, assembly GCA_914767645.1. Lineage (NCBI taxonomy): Eukaryota > Metazoa > Arthropoda > Insecta > Lepidoptera > Noctuidae > Hydraecia > Hydraecia micacea. The sequence goes on from OU611778.1 coordinate 10,632,920, forward strand.
ATTTACGTGGATATTAAATATTACAAAACTCCCTTGAGAAAATGTATGAAAAGAATAACCTGGGTAAAAAGTAAATATACCTAAAACAACTTCATCTTTTTGATAAAAAATTAAGGTCGAGAGACGTCTCAGAGTTTTTCACAATTCCTTAGATTGTGAGTTTTATTATATTGCTAATTGCGTACCTATATGTGAATTTGAGGCAGAAATGTTAAGAACTTGAAAATGTGGTGGAGCAAATATAATATATAATGTTGGTGAATAACGTGTAAGCAATATATTTCAGATTTTTAATGTGTTCTATAAATTTATTATGTCCTAATTATAGCGAGTTTGTATGTGTATGTAGCATAAGCAAAGAGTGAATTATTACATGTTCTGCTTTTAATTACTGCAAACATTGGAAAATATACAACAGTTCAAACGAATTTTAAATATTGGTATATAATATAGTTACTACGGTTTTCCCTATAAAATAATGTTTGTACTAATAACGTCTGTACCTACCGTAAAATATAACAATATGGTTTAACGACTTCGTAACTGCATTTTTACTCTAAGATTTAACACAACTTTAGGGAAGATTTAATATAATTAAGATTAAAAGTCATAAAGCAATAACGAGGTCGACAATACAAAATTCCATTTAAAACAATACAGCAACGCCATATGTAGCAACTAGCTTCTGCCCGCGACTTCGTCCGCATGAAATTTCACCCTCCCCCCATTCAATCTTTTAGGGGTGGAATTTCGAAAACCCTTTGTTAGTGGATACCTACTCTTCACAAAGAACACACCCTCCAAATTTCATGTCTCCAGGACCAGCGGTTTAGGCTGTGCGTTGATATATCAGTCAGTCACCTCTAAACCACTGAGCCGAACAACCTGAAATGTTGCCTATACGTTAAATTGTCAGGTGTACAGAAACGTACAAAGAGTACCTTTCATCCCGAAAAAAAGTGCTGTTCCCGAGGAAAACAACAATAACGTTATTATGATAATTAATAGATGGCGCCAAGTGTCTTTCGAATCATGATGGAATTCTATTAGAAACTCAAAACTTACGCGTGTGAAACCGCAGGGCGCATGTAGTATATAGATAGATTGTATGATCATAGACCGTTAACGTTAATTTACGTTTCTGAGTGTGCAAAATCTGGGACAGAAATTCAAAATGCAGTACAATTTCCTGATGTTAGGAGTTAATATTTCGGATCGCTAATGACGACACGTCATGATGTTAACGGATTTCATAGAGTTAGATTTAATGTACTAGTAACTCTATGAAATCTGATTTCATAGAGTCGTAGAGATTTTGTAGAAGAGATTTCGTAGAGTAGGAAACACAAAATAGCGGACCGCGGTCCGCATCCAGACCACCGACCTATTTTTTGCGGACCTTAAATAAACAGTATATAACTAGGTACTTAAACTTAATCTAAAAATATTTAAATAAAAATGTAGGGTATAAGTAATTTAATTTAGCCCGCGCTTTGTATGTTCTGCCGTCGACACTCCTTACTTCAGACAGATGTTTCAAAGAAAAAATATAATTATTTTCAATAAGTAATATTAATTACCTACTAACTTACTTTGTTACATAATATATTTTTATATATATATATATATATTGATATTGCTAGTAATCGTCTGCCAAACAGACAACAACACTCATATTGCTATGTGTTAATTTGTGCAGAGTTGAATTCTTGCAATTATATTGGCAACGAATCATCCGAATTCAGTAAATGTGGTGTTATTCAAACAGCCATTTATCTAAATCGCGCAAACATAGTGGAATATACTGTACCGTAATGTCTCAATAAATAAACCTATCAAATATTGCACGAACACATTGCCTGATTGTTCGGCAAATACGTTTAATTAACTGTTTCAACAGAATGTTTGACTTCTGTAACTACCTCATAGGCTAGCCGAATATCAATAGGACATACACATCTGGAGCAAGCAAACTTTACCGCTACGATATGATTTAATCAGACGTGGGCTTTGATTAGTCATAAGAAGAGATCGATGTTTTTTAGTATTTTGTAATAAACATCATCATCTGCCTAGCCTTTTCCCAACTGTGTTGGAGTCGGCTTCCAGTCTAACCGGATGCAGCTGAATACCAGTATTTTACATGGAGCTACTGCCTACCTGACCTCTATAACCCAGTTACTGGGTAATACGATACCCCTTGGTAAGACTGGTTGTCTCAGACTTTTGGGCTTCTGACTACCCGTAACGACTGTCAAAGATCCGCGAATGACAGCCGAGACCAACGGCTTAACGTGCTTTCCGAGGCACGGAGGGTTCTCGTTATGTAAAGATGGTCACCCATCTACAGACCAACCGCGGCAAGCGTAGCTTAACCTGATCGATCGACCTGTGGGCTGTTATTATTTAGCCACGGGCCCTCATTTTGAAATAAACATATTTTTCATAAATAATTTGACACGTTTCACTCTGCACTTTTCTGTATGTTTATACAATAAGTAGATCTGCTTAGTCTCGTTTAGCTGACGCTAAAAGCAAATATGATTAATAACCAGACGTCGATCGATAACATGTAAAGCATATTTTGTGAATGAAATTCGGCATTTCGTGTGGGAAGTTAGTCCGAATATTTGACGCAGCGCATCCGGAACATACATTTTCTGGAAGTTGAAAAAACGAGATAACTAATTGTGCTAAAATACAACACCAAAAATTTCGCTACAGCTCATCTTTGTAAACTAAGGGGTTTATTTATAAATCTATATCTATACATATAATAAAATTGTAGAAAAGTGGTGTCTGTACAATGGAAATATATAAAAAAAAAGTAGCAGGGGTTGTTATTATATCGATGCCGAACCCGAAAGTGTAATTAAATTTTTTTTTTCTGTTTGTCTGTGTGTTTGTGCACGCTAATATCAGAAACGGCTTATTCGATTTAGATGCGGTTTTTACTAATATATTGTAGTAAGCTTCACTTAACATTTAGTGTTTATTTCATGTCAATCGGTTTATAAATAAAAAAGTTATGTCAATTTAAAGAATCACGGCGAACATTTGTTAAGGTAATACAGAGAAACATTACTGTAAAGTAAATTTTTAGTTACCCAAACGACGGTATGTGTGATTTAAAATGTGCTGCCCGAAAAGTCACTATTCCACGCAGACGAAGTCGCGGGCACAGCTAGTGATGAGGTGATGACTAAAGTTAAGTGATGTTTAAACGTCAAAAATGGATAGTTGAACAGTCGCTAATCACTACTTAACTTTAAGCAACGTTATGAATAACGGGGTTAGCGTTTTGGTATAAACATATTTTGGAGTTTGGACGAAATTAGTTCCACATAAAATTGTTTCTTACACTACATTCTTAGTTATAGTAAGACTGGTAAGTTTCTGATGAAAGTAAGGAATTATTATTGCTCATGTCACATGTAGGTCTGTGAATAATAGGGGTATCACAGATTCGGTCCAAAATATAAAACATGTGTAGGTACAGTTCGCAGATGTTTCGGAAACGATCCTTTTTCTTTTCCTTTACACTTTTCTTGACAATACCTTTCTAAAAATAATGAAAAAGCATACATTGTACGAATAATAAAACGGACTTAAATTTTTCTTTCAAAAGATGTGGCATAGGTAGGTACGTGAGTTTCTGCCATCAAGACTAAAAAATCCTTTTGTACTTTTTTGGTATCTACAGAGCACGAACACAAAAATGTATAGTTTAATATTTTGCACCGGATCATACATTCCGTATATTCACAACTAGCTTCTTCCCGCGACTTCGTCCGCGTGAAATTTCACCCCCCCCATTCACCCCCTTAGGGGATGAATTTTGAAAAATCCTTTCTTAGTGCACCCCTAGACCTCATAAGGAACGTACGTGCCAAATTTGGAATCTCTAGACCCAGCGGTTTGGGCTGTGCGTTGATATGTCAGTCAGTCAGTTCTCCTTTTATATACACACATCAAAAGTGTCTAGGGATCAACATATATTTTTGCAATAACTTTTCTCCTGATTGATATTAATTAAAATTTTCTTTAAGGATTCATCAAATAAAGTGTTTTCGTTTGTCACAGTAACGATAAACCAAGTCACCTTTGCATTAATAAAGAAATTTGCCATTTTCCTAATAAAGGGATTTTTGACATTTGAACCACTAACACAAAAGTTCGAAAAAAAGACTGAAATAACAGTTTTCTTTAAAATTTTATTGGGTAACTTAAACAATTAATAATCCGTGTTTCTACCGCGAACACTAACAACACAAGAACATCGGTTTGGCATACTCAAAATGAGTTCATCCAAATCACGCTGTGGAATGGCAGCCCATGTTCGTTGCAACAACAAAAAAAAGGTCTTCTTGCGACTCGATACCCTCCATATTCGGCAGAGCTCTTCTCTGTAGCATATCCCATGCATGCTCAATCGGGTTCAAGTCTGGCGACTGAGCAGGCCAGGGCAGGACATTGATGTTAGCTGCGGCGAGAGTCTGTCTTACAACTCTTGCGGTGTGCGGTCGTGCATTATCATGCATTAACTGAAATAAGGGACCGATTTGCACTTGTAGAGGAACGATGACGTCTGATACAATCGTCTCAGCATAAATTTGAGCGTTGAGGTTGCCTCTGATCCAAATCAACTCAGTTCTTCCGCCGATCCAAATACCCGCCCATACCATGATGGTTCCACCACTATAAGGATGGACTTCCTGGCAGGATTTTAATCGCTGTTGGCGTCCAGGGGTTCTCCAGTGTCGTATACGTCTTGTATCCGGTCTCATACCAAAACGAGACTCATCAGAAAAGCACACGAAACGCCATTGTTCTTCTGCCCAATTTCTGTGTTCAAGAGCCCATTGATATCGAATCCTACGATTGTGCATTGCTATAGGTGGTACCCGTAGCGGTCTTCGGGAATGAAGGTTCACTTCATGCAAGCGGTTTCTGACTGTTTGGTCGCTAATTAAGTTCCCTGAAGAGTGATGAAGCCTCACGGCTAACATCATGGCGGTTATTGTTGGAGCTCTTCGAGTTAAGATTTGAATGTATCGGTCTTGTCTCCGTGTGGTGCAGCGATACCGTCCTCCATGGCGCTCAGCCACGGTACCAGTGCTTCGGTAACGTGTCCAAAGTCGACTGATAACACTCTGACTTGTATTCAGAGCTAAAGCCACAGTACGTTGCCGGGAACCAGCTTCTATCATTCCCACGGCTCTGAGCATTTCTTCCCTGCTTAAATGACGTCGCCGCTCCATAATAACGTTGGTTTTAATCAGTAGTAGGGAAACAGTAGCACTAATAATGTCTTCAATGCGTTGTATGTTTTTATAGGGAAAATATTGACAGCTGATTTTCATCTTTTACTCGAATTTGATTCACAGTTCCTGATTCAAATTATGAAATGCACCAAAAAGGATCCATATAAATTTATAAAATCATAAATTTATTACAAAGCCACATCTCAATCTCAAGAAATCCGCATAAAAATGCTTGATCCCTAGACACTTTTGATGTGTGTATATAGATGGTTTGATCGTTAGTCGGATAGATAGGACTTTTGAACTTGAGCCGTTTATTTTAGTTATCTACTATAAATCTGACTTTGGGAAACCCCTCAGTAAGTCGTTGTTTGTTTTTGTTTTGATTGTTGTTGGAGAGATCTCCAATATTGGCAATAGCTCTGATTAGGTAAAAATTTTAATTGAAGACAAATTACAGCAATATAGCGGACGTATACATTTCTAAATATAGAAATACAAATTAGAATAGACATCAATTTTGTGCAACGCTGTCTCAGTATTGATAGCTCGTCGTTAATATTTTTATTATCCTTATTTTCACTACTTTATATAAACTATCAGGATCTTTATCTCTTGCTGACAGATCTGTGGCAAATATGGAACTAAACAATAATTGTATGTCATAACATATGTACTTAGTGGTCTAAGTATTAAGCGAATTATCCGTAAGAACAATTCTATGAAATATAAATAACATAGCAGGGAATATAACTATAAATAACATTCACTTTGCATGTTATCATATTTGTATGTCTAAGACAAAACATAGCGTACTATTTTACATATATGACCTATTGTATACCTATGTTTCACAAATAGGTAAACTTTATGATTATGATTAGGGTCTGTATCTTTTGGTTACAGGTGCCAAATATGGAACTGAACCACAATGCATGTCACAACATACTTACTCATTGATTTAAAAATTTTAGAGAATTTTCTCAATTTAATTTGGTACTAGCTAACCCACCTACCCTTAAGTTATAGACTGATAATAGTTAATTATGTTAATGAACATTCCTCTTTGTAGAAGTAGGTCTTCATTGAAATACAGACCGCAGCGTTTATCTACTTGATACACCACTAATTGTTGCATTAATTAACTAACGATTAAGGTTGTGGTAGGGTAAGTTGGAGCTCTTAATGAAACGTCGCTATCAAGCTGTTTCTGAACGGGTGATTATCACAGAAGTTAACTAGTATGCTGTCAAATCTAATGCTATCTTTCATTTTTTTAGAGTTCCGTACCTCAAAAGGAAAAACGGAATCTTTATAAGATCATTTCGTTGTCTCAGATGTGTTGTATCAGATTGTTATACGAGGGTCGAAAGGAATCAAGTTCCACACGAGGTATGTAGACGCCCTCGCTGCGCTCGGGCGGCTATAGTCCGAGTAGGAATTGATGACTTTCACCCATGTTAACCACTCTACTTTTCATTTTGAATATAAGGAAAGTAAAAAATTGTAGTTTTTCTAAAATATTTAAGTTATATTATTTTCTTATCTGTTCGTCACTTTATAAAATCATTGTATGTATTTAAGTATCTTTCTTTTAAAATTTCTGGCAAAAGATTTTCGATTACTGTATTTGCCTCGTCTTTAACCGAATCTGGGGTCAACATTTCAGAATCGCTTGAACTCATTTTTAATCAAATATTAGTCTATAAAACCAAGTTTTTTAATTTCAGTACAGCTTACAGAGTTAGTATCCCGCCAAATTATACTATAGTCTTTTTTTAAATTTTAAATATAATGGAACACGCCGCGGGCCGTCCCGCTTAATAGGTATTTTTTTTTAATTCACACTGTCTGTTCATACGCTCAGAAGACCGCAGCATTTTTCTTAATTATGTAAAAAAAATCGTAGCTGACTACCTAAACTAATTTAGTTCTATTTTTTAAATTAATTCCCGCCCTAGTGAGGGAAGCAATTACTATGAGTCTTTCCCGCCCAAAAGTGGGAAGCAGCGTCTTCCACCCGCGATTCGGATCAAACAAACACTACTTTCCGAGTATGAGAAATTAAAAAGATATTGATTTTAAAGTAACGGTTCGCACGTTTCGGGCGAGTAAATTCGTGCGAATCGACTAATAAGCCAAAAGGATATTTTTGTTGAAAAGGCGACTCGAGTTTGGCATTGTTAGCTCAGCCTTGTAGTGTAGATAACCTATTTTTAGTCGAATGCCGTCTCTTCAGATATTGCGTAACGTATTGTGTCCATAAGCATCAACCTATACCTACTAACTATACTTACATATCTTATCTATACAATATTTACTAGGTACGGTACACACTCTTTTATCGCGTTACAAAGGCGGCCGGCTCCTTACGTGTATAGGTCATTATTTCTGTCTAGTATTTGTAGCAATCTGAACGTACAGGGTACAGGGTGGCGGGACTTCGACGCGTGAACTGTAACCATGATTCAGCACATGGTCCTAGATTCGTAGCGTAGAAATTTTAAGTCGAAAAAAAGAATCTGCTGCTTCATAGAAAACTGCAAACCTTTGCGGTCAAAATGTCATCATCTGCCTAGCCTTTTCCCAACTATGTTGGGGTCGGCTTCCAGTCTAACCGGATGCAGCTGAATACCAGTATTTTACATGGAGCGACTGCCTGCCTGACCTCCACAACCCAGTTACTGGGTGATTGAATACTGACTGTCCCTATACGATCATGTAATGAACAACCTTCCCCCCCCCCCCAGTTACTGGGTAATACGATACCCCTTGGTAAGACTGGTTGTCAAACTTTCTGGCTTCTGACTACCCATAACGACTATCAAAAAGCTACGAATGACAGCTGGGACCAACGGCTTAACGTGCTTTCCGAGGCACGGAGGGGGTCTCGGTATGCAAAGATGGTCACCCATCCACATACCAACCGCGGCAAGCGTAGCTTAACCTGATCGATCGACCTGTGCGGCTGTTATTATTTAGCTACGGGCCCCTTTGCGGTCAAAATGTATGGAACAGCAATTATTTTTTAATAACCGGCGAAAAATATCAATGCAGGTGGTTCAGAATCAATAGGAATCTATGGTAAGACAGGTTGCGCGTCGATGTCTCTATCATCACCCTGTGTTATAATATTGCCTAGGCATAAGATCGGATAGTAGTCATCGTAGTTATAAAACAATGAATACGTTGAAAACTAGCTGTTGCCCGTGGCTTCGCCTGCGTGGAGTTCAAGAATCATCCCACGGGAAAGTATTACCGGGATAAAAAGTATATATATATATTTCATTCAAATCCGTTCAGCCGTGAAGACATAAAAAGGTACAAAATATACAAAAAGAAAGACTGAGTTACTTCAGCATTTATTGTATTAGGATAGATACGTATGGCAACATAGGTATGTAAGCGACTATTGTAGCAAACAATCACAAAAAGTCTTCTTTGTTGTACAAGAATCTTTTTCCACAAGATTCTAGTATATAGACATACTGATACTGTCATTATTGACATCAGTCACTACGGGCTAATATATATAACATAAGTATATACTTATGAGAAATTATTATATCCTAGAATCTTGTGGAAAAAGATTCTTGTACAAAAAAGAGGACTTTTTGTATGTTTGCTACAAAAGTCGCTATACATATAATATTATATTGGGACGTACCTACTGCCTATTCGAAGAAATATACAGTATTTGTAGGTAATAAATACACTAGTCGTAGATCCCTATTTGGGAGTAAGTAGTCTGAGACTCGAATCTGTATTATTGTAGCGAGTTACCCAAAGTCTTTTATGACTATGTCAGGCGTGTTTGAATGTCATGAATTGGTAGAACGAACGCCAGAAGAGTAAAAAGAAAATATTATTGGGACGTAGGTAGGTAGGAGCTAACTACGAATAAGTAATAAGACTTATTCGTAGGGTTCTAAGCTTTAGATTTTCACGTTATTGCTGCTTTATTAAAAAAAGGAGCTCCAAGTACGGGAAGATTTATCGTTACGATCAGACGTTTTAAAAATGAAGCAATCTAGATATTTATTTATTTAATCTCTTCGGAAGATTTACAGCTAAACAAAAAAACAGAATAAAAATAGAACGTGTAACTGTCAGTCAATTAGGCTTCACTAAGGCGGGCCTAAACGATCAATAAAATTATGTTGCACAATATCACCAATTGCGCAATGTTTTTATCGAGTTTTGCTCAAACTTTTGTTGTACCGTGTAGGATAAGTAATTGCGCAGGTCTTGCTCACACAAAAACATTGAAGCTTTTGGGCCGTCCATGTTATTGCGTGAAAATAATGGATCGTTTGAGTGCAAGGGCTGTTTCACTCATATTGCGCGAATTTATTGCAGGTGTTGGGGACGCCTTATAAATACAGAACAGTGAACACCACAGTATTGCCCATCAAAAAAAAAGAACATCAAGTTAAAACAAAAAAAAAAATACTTATCGCAATGTAATTAATATAGAAAGTAAGACTAAAATGTTAGCACTCAACCTATTGAACAAATTACAATACCTAATAAGTAACAAAGCTAAGGCTGAAGCACCTCCTGGCCAAGGACACACTTGTTGCAAAAGGGTCGAAGTCATACTGTTTACACATCTTATTTAAGGTTCTTGGGAGTCTACTCTCTAAGTCCGTTAACGAAGATACGGGCCCATCTGAAAGTAGTAAAATCATCAAAACAAGTAACAAATTCAAATTTTCGGACGGGCAAATGTGCATCGGGATAAGGGACAGTTGTGAAATCGTGTTGTCATTCATTCTTAATTCAGGCCCCGATTTTTTCTTATGTCCATAAGTAATAAGGAGAAATGTACGTAGCTTTGGCCAAAACAATGCATCTCGTGCTTAGGGAGTGGGACATCCTGCTTGCACGCACAACGAATGATTTCGGCCTGTAATTGGTGGAAGTATTTAAACGGAACGCGTAACGGTGGATAATATCGCTTCGACCTTCGGAGACGTTGAAGTGTATAGAATATCGGAGCTGTTAATATCATTTTTGAAGGATAGGTTATTTATACCAGGTTAAACATCTCTTTGGAAAGATAAGTGGTAAAGGTAATCCCAGTCTCAACTCAACAAGTACTAAGTACCTATGTTAACAAGGTCTAATAAATAGACTGATTTTAGTTTGTTAAACGAGCCAGGTAGGTTACCCAATATAGTTTGCCTATGAGTTTCACGTTTGGACCTTTACTTAATTGGCAAAGGTCGACCCGAGAAATGTATCAAGTGTATTTTAACCGTAATTTTAGTTTATTTGACAGAAATGTGATGTGGGACTAGTAGGTATCCCTATCCACCTACCTTAAAGTAAAAAGGTAAGTTGTATAAGTAGAAATAAAATACTGGCCAAGTGCGTGTCTGACCACACACAATTAATGGTTCCGGGGTCGGAATGAATTTATCCTAAGAACCAACTTAATTTTGATGTTAAAATAAAGTTTCCCGTACATCGACAGTATCAACACACGAGTACTTCACTGTCAATTAATTCTCCAACCACAAATGTAAGTTTGCAATCGCAATTATTTAATATTCTAAAACGAAAAATTAATGATTTTCGTACATTTTCCTTTATTTGTGCTGTGACATCTTGATTCTTACCAACTTTCATGATTAGTTCAACGGGAAGAACCCGAAAAGTTTTGATTTATAAAAGCAAGTAAGTATTAAAATATTACGTCGCATAAATGGCCGTAAGTATTTATTATTGCATTGAAAATATTAATAAACCTTGGAGAGTGTTCGTCTTAACTATAGCAAGAAAATAGAAAATACTGATGCTGATGTAGCAGACATCTTTTCCTTTTCCTTCGCTCGCAATGGAAACATGAAAAAAAATTAAGTGATTAATACTTCATGCTCTGCTGATCTCAGAAAAATAATACGGTAAAATGAAAACAATGGCCATAACATTATAAAATTCTTGAAAGAAAAAGTTTCCGTCCATTTATTTTAATGAATATATTTTAAAATCCCCATTATCTTTTACGCCTACTTAATATAGGTAAGTAATTCAAAATAAAACTCTTTTTAACAAAATTTTGACATAGATTTTAATGAAATCTATTTAACTTTAAACCTCTGTCAATTGGATGGACCTGGAAGTGTAACTCACACATTCTAATTATTTATAATAATGCGTTTGCTCCTTTGTTTCATACGTACTTTTCTTTTATTAGATAATTAAAGCATGACGTGATATGGCATTATGAACTTTGTGCTTTCTTATCATCTTCGAGATTCGAAATTGAACACACCTTCACCTAACTCTAAATTATCGTTCAATTACCTACCAAACGAACATCTTCGTCACTTAATACTAAGCCAATTCATTGCAATCAATCACTTTATTTCAACTGCCGACGAGAGATGGCCACTCTCCTTAATTTCGGAGAATTTTGTACAAAAATCACCCGTAGGTATACTTTTGATCAACAACGAAGTTGTTTTATTTATTTCCTCATCGTGATCATTATTCTCTCCCGACATCGACACGTCGTTTTGTTCTGAAAAATAGCTAAGTAGTAGATATAATAAATGGACTGGACTGACCCCATTATGCAACTTGTTTCTCATCTTTTTTCTCAAACACTTCATTCGTCTCGTCCTCATCATTAACAGCGCTGCACCCTAGGCAGCTGCGCTCGTCATCATCATCAACAGCATTATCATCAACACTGCCTTCCTGGCAGCTTTGCTCATCAATTATCGGGTCATCTTCTTGTCGTTCACTAGAAAATAAATCAGCATTACATTAGCAACATTTTGCTGTCCGCACTCCTCAGAACGAACTCGCGCGCGATTTTCTCTTCTTGGACTGTCCCAAATACCACTGGGTGGCATCGACATGAGAACTCAGCTCTCAACTCGTCGCACATCGTCGAAAAACTCATTATGTTCTTACGTGCCTTCCTTCACCCTTAACAAATTTGCGTAATATCAGCGCTCAATCGCTTTTACGCCTGTTGAAAAAACATGAATAATTTCCCTCGAAATAAAAATTCCAGAGATCTATAATAGTAACCATAACTACTTATTTATTTGAAAACATGACGTACCTACCTATATAAAACGTAGGTATATACATAATTTCCATAAAAAACTGAATAAAAAAAATTCATACAGACATATGTTTAAAATATTTACATAATTTAAAAAGCTGTCTTAAAATAATAACATGTACAAGTATATAAAAAGGGAGAGGAAATAATCAAAGGGCATCAAAAAATTCGTCCGCATCGCTGTCAACAGGAAACGTGCCCAAAAGGCTGGCAGCATTGCCACGTTGTTTAAAATACTGTGGATGTGGTAGGTATTAAGTCCTATGTTTGAACTTCTTTTTTTATTTTAGTTTTGTGTTTATTTTAATTTTTGCGTCATGTTCACCGCAAATAAACGTATTTTCTTTCTTTCTTTTTTTCTTTCTAACAGCAGTTAAAGCTGTTAGCAGTGAAATAGAGTGGTGTTAGCAGTGCGGCCGCTGGAATCCTTTAAGAGCGCTAATACTTCGATACTTAATTGCCCGTTCCGTCCACACGCTTTGCAATTTGCATTTGGGCCAGTCCCATTCACTAATTTATCTCTAAGCTAAGTAGTTTAGGTTTTCTGGAATTTTGGCTAAATGTATTAACGGTGATTGGCATACTGCACCGCATTACGCAGCGGGACGCAAATAACTTGCCCCCGCGCGTGATTTTTTACATACAAATTCAATAAAAACGTGCTTCCGTGGAATTTGGCTCCGTTTCACGCACCCCGCTGCGTAATGCGTTGCAGGGTGCCAATCGCCTTATCGTTTCCTAACTAAAAACGTCAATTTAAAGTACAACACATCATCTCAGCATCAATCAATGTCAAAAAGTTGTACAACATTTTGGTAAATTATAGGTATTTTTGACAGATTGATACTGTGATTACAGTCCTTTCACATTTATTTTACCTCTGATTTTTCGTGATTGTCAATATCATAGTAATCTTTATTTTCGTTATAATAAGGTTGCTTGCTGCCATTGACAAGACTGTCAAAATCAGTGTTCTTTATTATCGTTACAATAACTTTGCTGTTGGTTGCTGCTGTCAGAGTCAAAATAACTATGAACGGACTGTAGAACGAAAATGTTCTTAAAAAAATACGGGAATGGCCCTCTGTTGACAAATCTTATGTGTGTGTGTGCCTAAGTGCTGCTACTGCTAACTTGTTTGTCAATTTTGTGTTAATCACCCTTAAGATACCGGTTGTTAATCATGATACCAAAAAAATAACGATTTAATTTAGTTACAATGTAATAAGTAGGTGAGGACAGTGGTGGCTCAGAAGTAACGGCCACGACTTCTGTAGGTCGTGGATTCGAACCCAGGCAGGCGCTTTACTTTGTGTAAACAATTTCATCACCGCTGCTCTCAAAATTAGTGAAGGAAAAAAAAACATCGTGAGGAAACCGGCATGTCCTAGAACCAAAAAATCGAAGACATGTAAAATTTACCCAACCCGCATTGGGCCCGCGTGGTAGATTACGGCCCACTCCCTCTTGAAGAAAGGAGGCCTGAGCCCTAGGTATAAATCTAACGAGTAACTAGACCATGTCTGGTAAAGATTACACAAGGGTATACGCAGAATGATTATTTTTTAATCCCTCACGAGAAGAAATGTCTAGGTCCGCTGAAAGCCTCAGGTACGCTAGCAAAGGTAGGTACTTACGTAAAAACATTTTCTTTTTCCGTTAAATTCCGTGGTTTTTCGTAGTAACACAAAGTTAGATTTACTTTTATTAGGCTTTATTCATGAAAACCTGGAAGTTTTCTTATTTTCGGCTCAATATAAGTAACCACACTGCGCTCACTCCCTCACCGAGAGCAGCAGGCCTCCTCTCGATGAGGGAGTGGAATCCCCCCCTAAGACGTCCCACTGACCGAGGCCTGTGTCCCAGCACTGGAAACATTATAGTCTCATCATACTTATGCTATTAATTGTAAATAATGTACCTAATCTCTTGATCACGATGGCGATGGCGTCGGCCTGAAATTAAACTTTCACTGCCTCATTCAAGGGTTAAAGACTTAATAGAACCGTAATACCTAAATCCATATTATTATACTTAAATCAAATAAATATTCTTGATTTCTTACACCTCTATTAAACGGATCACGTCTACAAATTTTCTTGAAACCACAAACAATTCGCCAGTCAAACAAAATGGTGGTCGCTTCAAGTTTAATGCATCTCCTTTAACAATTAGGTAAGTACTTATTGTGACAGTGAAAGGAGGTGTATGTGCTCAATCTCAAAGGGTTCGTAGTAAAATAGATCCCCTTCACATAGAGGGGATTCAGAATTGTTGTTTATTTTCATAAATACGGAAGAAATTTAACAAATGTATGAAACGTGTCTGTTGTTAATCACTCGAAAAAATGTTGACATTTAGTGTACATTTTGTTGAAGTGTTTATTTATGTGATTGTCATTATGTTTCTGAAAAGCTGATCAACTCAATAGTAGGTACCTAATACGCTAATGGTTAAAATTATAATATGTTATAGTAAATTATCTGGTATATCGAATCCTTAACGGTGGACCACTATTTACGACACAACCTGTATACGGGTCGCGCCCGTTTGGTAACGCTCCCATTTGGTAACGCTACATATCATACTACTAGGTATGTTGAAATTTACCGTCTCAACATCTTCCTTTTACTTTCAAATAAAAAAAAAGCGGCCAAGTGCGAGTCGGACTCGCATACCAAGGGTCCGTCCGTCCGTACTATCGTACAAACAATATTTTCTAAAAAACGCCGAAAAAAATCACGTTTCTTGTATGGGGACGCATACAAGAAACTTTATCCTTCAATTTTTAACTTTATTTTATTTTTGTTATAGCGGCCATAATAGTCACAAACTTTGTGGAAATTTAAAGTGTCTATCTATTACGGTTCAAAAGATACAGACCTGGGACTGACGGACGGACAGCGGAGCCTTAGTAGTAGGGTTCCGTTGGCACTCTTTGGGTACGGAACCCTTAAAATGACCTTAATATGTGTACAGCTTCTTCCCAAGTTGGTCTCGTCGATGTACAGAGGAGTATGCAAAGATTTTTAATCCAATCAATTTCATTGAGGAAACGGCCAAAGTTTCAGTAAACTTATCTACTTTGACTTTGTCTGCAAAGCACCTAAGTATGTGGGAGTTTCCTCTAGATATATTTAAAAGGAAACAAGCCAATTTGTAACGCCATCCAAATTAATAGAGAGATAGGATAAGAGTTTTTGATCTCCCAGTGGATTACTTTATCATTTGTCATTATCATTGTCGGCTGAACGAAAGACGTCTACTGCTGGACATAGGCCTTCCCCAAGCACCTCCACTTCGACCGGTTCTGTGCTTCTCGTATCTAGCGGATTCCTGCGGCCTTTACAAGGTCATCGGTGGACCACCGACGGTGGATCACTTCAGTAACCTATACTGAATTCATCTCGTCCTTTTTCCACTTTTTTCCCCTATCGGGTCAGTGTAAAGACAAAAATGAAAATCGGTAGGAATTGCCACAATCGGTTGTGTGTGCAGGAAACAATCAACGTTTTCGATTAAAAGTCGATTTACCCACCTTTAGCTGGGTCACCATAAATGTTGAACAGTCATTTACATTTACCCTTATTTATATTCCGAAACAGAATACGTAAACGAAACAAATTAAAATGGAAGCGTTAAAGAACACAGAGAAGTAATTTCCCCTATACCTGTTTATAACATATGTAAGAAATTTATGGCAGGAAATGACACCGATTCTGCGAGAGCCGCCGAAGAGATAAGCCGAGTGAAAATCACCAGCACATGAATAAAGGACAATGGCAAATGTCCAAACTTGACTTTTATTTTGTGCGTCTGCCGATGAAAAATAATATATGTTAAAACTAGCTTATGCCCGCGGCTTCGCTCGCGTTAAGTATTATTATTAATTAGGTATATTTTTTGCGTCTATACTGATAGTTCAAACTAATACATTTACATCCTCCATCATCCCTTATTTTATCCCCATGGGGGTTGAATTTATCAAAATCTTATTTAAGCGGACGTCTTCATCATAGTAGCTCCAATCTTTAATTTCAGTTCAATCAGTCGAAAATCTGAGAAGATTTATACAAACTTTCATCCCCTATTTTATCCCCTTAGGGGTGGAATGTATCAAAATCCTTTCTTATAGGATGCCTACGTCATAGTAGCTATATGCATGCAAAGTCTCAGCCCGATCGGTTTAAAATTGACAAAGTTTCATACAAACTTTCATCCCCTATTTTATCCCCTTGGGGGTAGAATTTATCTAAATCCTTTCGTAGGGGATGCCTACGTTATAGTAGCTATATGCATGCAAAGTCTCAGCCCGATCGGTTTAAAATTGACAAAGTTTCATACAAACTTTCATCCCCTATTTTATCCCCTTGGGGGTAGAATTTATCAAAATCCTTTCTTAGCGGATGCCTACGTCATAACATCTACCTGCATGCCAAATTTCAGCCTGATCCCTCCAGTGGTTTGGGCTGTGCGTTGATAGATCACTATGTCAGTCAGTCACCTTTGAGTTTTATATATTTACTAGCTTATGCCCGCGGCTTCGCTCGCGTTAAGTATTATTATTAATTAGGTATATTTTTTGCGGCTTTACTCTTAATTTATTCGTTCCGTTATGTACTGATAGTTCAAATTAATACATTTACATCCTCCATCATCCCTTATTTTATCCCCATGGGGGTTGAATTTATCAAAATCCTATTTAAGCGGACGTCTTCATCATAGTAGCTCCAATCTTTAATTTCAGTTCAATCAGTCGAAAATCTAAGAAGATTTATACAAACTTTCATCCCCTTGGGGGTAGAATTTATCAAAAGCCTTTCTTAGGGGATGGCTACGTCATAGTAGCTATATGCATGCAAAGTCTCAGCCCGATCGGTTAAAAATAGACAATAAGTTTCATACAAATTTTCATCCCCTTTTTATCCTCTTGGGGGTAGAATGTATCAAAATCCTTTCTTAGGGGGTGCCTACGTCATAGTAGCTATATGCATGCAAAGTCTCAGCCCGATCGGTTAAAAATTGACAAAGTTTCATACAAACTTTCATCCCCTATTTATCCCCTTGGGGGTAGAATGTATCAAAATCCTTTCTTAGGGGATGGCTACGTCATAGTAGCTATATGCATGCAAAGTCTCAGCCCGATCGGTTAAAAATTGACAAAGTTTCATACAAAGTTTCATCCCCTATTTATCCCCTTGGGGGTAGAATGTATCAAAATCCTTTCTTAGGGAATGGCTACGTCATAGTAGCTATATGCATGCAAAGTCTCAGCCCGATCGGTTTAAAATTGACAAAGTGTCATACAAACTTTCATCCCCTATTTTATCCCCTTGGGGGTAGAATTTATCAAAATCCTTTCTTAGCGGATGCCTACGTCATAATATCTACCTGCATGCCAAATTTCAGCCCGATCCCTCCAGTAGTTTGGGCTGTGCGTTGATAGATCACTATGTCAGTCAGTCACCTTTGAGTTTTATATATTTAGAAGATAGATAGGTATATTTTTTGCGGCTTTACTCTTAATTTATTCGTTCCGTTATGTACTGATAGTTCAAATTAATACATTTACATCCTCCATCATCCCTTATTTTATCCCCATGGGGGTTGAATTTATCAAAATCCTATTTAAGCGGACGTCTTCATCATAGTAGCTCCAATCTTTAATTTCAGTTCAATCAGTCGAAAATCTAAGAAGATTTATACAAACTTTCATCCCCTTGGGGGTAGAATTTATCAAAAGCCTTTCTTAGGGGATGGCTACGTCATAGTAGCTATATGCATGCAAAGTCTCAGCCCGATCGGTTAAAAATAGACAATAAGTTTCATACAAATTTTCATCCCCTTTTTATCCTCTTGGGGGTAGAATGTATCAAAATCCTTTCTTAGGGGGTGCCTACGTCATAGTAGCTATATGCATGCAAAGTCTCAGCCCGATCGGTTAAAAATTGACAAAGTTTCATACAAACTTTCATCCCCTATTTATCCCCTTGGGGGTAGAATGTATCAAAATTCTTTCTTAGGGGATGGCTACGTCATAGTAGCTATATGCATGCAAAGTCTCAGCCCGATCGGTTAAAAATTGACAAAGTTTCATACAAACTTTCATCCCCTATTTATCCCCTTGGGGGTAGAATGTATCAAAATCCTTTCTTAGGGAATGGCTACGTCATAGTAGCTATATGCATGCAAAGTCTCAGCCCGATCGGTTTAAAATTGACAAAGTGTCATACAAATTTTCATCCCCTTTTTATCCTCTTGGGGGTAGAATTTATCAAAATCCTTTCTTAGGGGATGCCTACGTCATAGTAGCTATATGCATGCAAAGTCTCAGCCCGATCGGTTTAAAATTGACAAAGTTTCATACAAACTTTCATCCCCTATTTTATCCCCTTGGGGGTAGAATTTATCAAAATCCTTTCTTAGGGGATGCCTACGTCATAGTAGCTATATGCATGCAAAGTCTCAGCCCGATCGGTTTAAAATTGACAAAGTTTCATACAAACTTTCATCCCCTATTTTATCCCCTTGGGGGTAGAATTTATCAAAATCCTTTCTTAGCGGATGCCTACGTCATAATATCTACCTGCATGCCAAATTTCAGCCCGATCCCTCCAGTAGTTTGGGCTGTGCGTTGATAGATCACTATGTCAGTCAGTCACCTTTGAGTTTTATATATTTAGATTGAATGTATCAAAATCCTTTCTTATAGGATGCCTACGTCATAGTAGCTATATGCATGCAAAGTCTCAGCCCGATCGGTTTAAAATTGACAAAGTTTCATACAAACTTTCATCCCCTATTTTATCCCCTTGGGGGTAGAATTTATCTAAATCCTTTCGTAGGGGATGCCTACGTTATAGTAGCTATATGCATGCAAAGTCTCAGCCCGATCGGTTTAAAATTGACAAAGTTTCATACAAACTTTCATCCCCTATTTTATCCCCTTGGGGGTAGAATTTATCAAAATCCTTTCTTAGCGGATGCCTACGTCATAACATCTACCTGCATGCCAAATTTCAGCCTGATCCCTCCAGTGGTTTGGGCTGTGCGTTGATAGATCACTATGTCAGTCAGTCACCTTTGAGTTTTATATATTTAGATACAGAGGTTGAGTTTCTGAACAGTTTTGTCTTCAGTTATTCGTTTATATAGGAAGTCAGGAATTAAAGATTTTCTAGCTTGAAGTTCTAGAGGTTATGTCTTATCAACAACAGACCCTAATCGAAAAACAAATCTAGAAATAATCTAAAATTATAGGTTAATATAGACCTCGAGTCAAACCTTCGACTATTAATTATTTATTCTATTGTTTACGGCGTTTCGTTTTGCTGAAATTGCCTTTTATTACCCATTAACCTAATAAGATTTAACCCGGTCGCGCGCCGTCTGGCTCCTATAATGTCTGTGCTATATTTTCACTTCCTTAACAATATCGATAAATGAAATTGACAATTGAACAGGGAACGACTTCCAAGATCTAGGTTATTTAAGGCGAAGGCGTCTGGGTAGCCCGCGAAATTCAAATTATCTTACGTTTTTTGCAATTTGTAGGTCAGTATCAGAAGGACAATTCTTGTAATTTAAAACGTTCAAAATCTAGTCATAGTCTCATCTTGACGACAAAAAAATTTCAAAAACTTGTCAAAAATGTAGGGAAATTACAGGTATTTTTGACAGATTGAGACTGAGATCAGACAACTAGTACAAAGATGTGCAATGAACAAGTCATCATCAACTATGTTGGGGTCGGCTTCCAGTTTAACCGGATACAGCTGAATACCAGTATTTTACATGGAGCGACTGCCTATCTGACCGCCACAACACAGTGACTGGGTAATACGATACCTCATGGTAAGACTGGTTGTCAGACTTTCTTTCGGGCTTTGACGACCCGTAACGACTGTCAAAGATCCACAAATGACAGCCGGGACCTAGGCGCGGAGGGGTCTTGGTTACCCTTCTACGGACCAACCACGAAGCAAGATGTAGGTATGTAAGTATTCTACATATTGTTCATATAGAAAATAACCTCATTTGAGTCGATAAACAGCCCTTGTTGGTTGGTCCATCTTCTTCTTCTCTAATTAATTATACAAGCTTTATTCTAAGAACATAATCTATACAAATAATAAATATTATATTAAAAATGACTTCTGCCCATGGTAATTATCCCATGGAAACGTGC
This sequence comes from Hydraecia micacea, assembly GCA_914767645.1. Lineage (NCBI taxonomy): Eukaryota > Metazoa > Arthropoda > Insecta > Lepidoptera > Noctuidae > Hydraecia > Hydraecia micacea. Next base: position 10,653,456 of record OU611778.1, read on the forward strand.
TACTGGTACAAAATGCCTATATTACACCTTACATCAGCTATTGAAAGTCCCGTCAAAATCGGTCCAGCCGTTTCGGAGATTAGCCGGAACAAACAGACAGACAGACAACAGTTTAAAAAATTGTTTAAGTACTTATTTGTTTTATTTTAAGTACCGTTTATGCTTTCATATGCATTTAGTAAAAGATGTTATTTTGACATTAAGTACAAGCAGACACTTCAATTTTATACTTATTTGTAAGTACTACGTCTATGTATACTATGTATGTATAGATTGTTAGCGGTCTAATGTTAATCAATAATGCTTGTCCTTAATATTATTTGGGGCTTTAGCTAATTAGTCCTTCGAGAAGGATTCTCAGTATTCTACCCTCGTTAACTTGAGGCGCCTGAAAGCTCGGTAAATGGTCTAATTAAATACCTGCGTTAATATGGAGTTCAAATCTGAGAGGCGCTAGGGAACAATAATTAAGTAATCACCTTAGCACCTACAGGTATATTCCAAGATAAAATATTTCCCTGAAGAATATTTAGTGAAAACCTAGCAAACTTTAATACTATTACTTATTCAGAATGAGTACCGCCTATAAGAGCTTCAATTTTATTAAATAATTTGAAAGAAAAGTCTACTAAAATATATTCCATTACCTACTTTAAGAGTATTACTTATAGTTATTTTGAAACTATTATCTCCTAAGATATTCATTGAAATCAAATGATGTCAAGGGCAATTTTGTTCAAAATTAAATACTTGTAATGAATAACGTTTGTCTATTGTCAACTTTTGATTATTTATTAATTTTAAAAGACTATTTTAGCTCATCTCGCCTGAAACACAGGATTACCTAGTTCAGGCACGTAAGTCTTAGCAATATAATTTTATTTAAGCAAAACTGTACTAATTATCATACCTTATAATTTTTGAATAAACATATTATTATTATTATATTATATTATAACGATGAAATTATTTGGATAAGAATTAATATCATGTTTATAAAAACACCTTCGCAAATAATGCATTATTTTAGATGATTACTATAAAAAATGTTATAGTGAGTCAACCTTAAAAGATAGACATAAGTATGCTGTCGCGGAACAATTCCGTCATACATGATTTTTGCGTAACTTTAACCGTTTACGCAGCGTACGCAACGGAAGCTCTCAAAAGGAATAATTTTTCCCCTTTTTGCAAAATTTTTAGGGTTCCGTTCATCAAACGGAAAAAACGGAACCCTTATAAGATCACTTTGTTGTCCGTCTCTGTCTGTCTGTCTGTCAAGACCCTTTATCTCGGAAACGCGTGGAGGTATCGAGTTGAAATTAAAACTATATACTCAGGTCTACAGTTCCTTAAAGCTGTGATAAAATTAAACTTGTAGATACGGCCGTTTATGCCGCAAAAAACGTATATTTCGACACTCTAAAGGGAATCAAAATGTATAGGGTAGGTACTTCCCGTTGACCTGGGATCATGAAATTTGGCAAGAAGCAATTTCATGTAGCACAAGTAAATGAAAAAATCAGAAAACCGTAAATTTGTAGACAACTACATTACAAAAAAAAAAATCCCCGTGAGAAACTATTTACATACCTACTTACTTTGTACGGAAACCTGGGTGCGCGAGTCCGACTCGCACTTGACAGATTTTTTCATTGATGCTCCGCTCCTATTGGTCGTAGCGTGTTGTTATATCGAGGGAGACTATATAGCCTTCCTCGATAAATGGACTTTACAACACAAAAATACTTTTTAAATTCGAACTAGTAGTTCCTGAGATAAGCGCGTTCAACCAAACAAGAAAACAAATTCTTCAGCTTTATAATATTAGTATAGATTCAGCGAACTTACAACGTAAAACTGAAACTTTTCACTATAGGCGCTCTCTGTAGTGAATATAATATCATTATGCGACACTCGATTCATTACAGAAAGTCTGTACTTCCACACGAGTGTCTTCTGAAAATTTCAATATTTACATTCATTGACTTTGAACGTTTCTTTGACTTGTAAACTGCAAAATTATAACTTTGTTAGACATGGTGTTCTCTCCGGAAAGTTTTTATTGCAAGTTGACTTTTTGACGTTATTCTTTTTTAAACTTGAAGAAAGTTGATTTGCTTGAATGTTTCTCAGTCAGTTGTTTGACGCGAAAAGCCTGCTTGTGAGCATCATGCTTTACATCATCGCAAGATATGATCGTTGTGTGCACAGACACAGTTGCGCTGTCTCCTCCCTCACTCTCATAGTCCGATGGGATGGCACGTAATCCGGCACGACCGGAGAGAGATCCGCACCGGCTACTACAACCTACAACCTGCAATCTACTAGCTATCTACTAAGGCCGTTTTTAGGGTTCTGTACCCAAAGGCTGCCAACGCAACTATGATGCTAAGCCTCCGCTGTCCGTCCGTCCGTCTGTCAGCGGGTTGTATCTCATCAACCGTAATAGGTAGACAGTTGAAATGTTCACAGACTGTGTATCTCTATTGCCGCTATAACAACAACTAATGAAATAAAGTAAAAAAATTAAAGGGGTCCCCATACGAGAAAAGTGTTTCTTTCAAATATGTTAAATATAGTACGGTTCTATGGACCCCTTCGTGTTTATTATTTACTAGTAGCGCCCCGCGGTTTCTTCCGCGTAAGTTTCGATCCTGTGGGAATATCGGGATAAAAAGTACCCTATGTGTTAATCCTGGTTATAAGCAAACATCCAAACATCTTCATAAACTTTCAGATATATAGTAATTACTTGCTGTGCCCCGCGGTTTCACCCGCATAAGTGTCAATCCCGTGGGTAGGTATATCGGGATAAAAAGTAGCATATATGTTAATCCAGGGTGTCAGCTACCTCCATACAAAATTTTATCAAAATTGGTCCAGCCGTTTGAGCGTGAAGAAGTAACAAACATATAAACACACACACACACACACTCACAAACTTTTGCCTTTATAATATTAGTGTGATTAGTAGGATGGTGTGTGTCGCCGGTTTTTTTAACTAAATAACGATAAAAATTCTTGATCAAAAACCGTATTTGATAGAACAAGCAGCGAGCGTCTCGGTGTCAATGAATAGATACCACTCAAGCCGAGTGTTTAGTGTAGTGGAGTGGAGACGAACCTGAGGCTCCCAGACCTACCTACACATATGTACCTATGTGTTGAGCGTCAAGTACACAACTTGACTTGATAAAAACCGGTCGAGTGCGCGTTGAGCCGCGGAGGCACCAAATTACAATACATATTTAAAACCTGATAGGTACACGCTTCGAAGGGGCTCGTGGCTAAATAATAACAGTCGCACGGGTCGATCTTCAAGATTAAGCAACGCTTGCCGAGGTCACTCCGTGGATGGGTGACCATCCATTACATACCGAGACCCCTCAGTGCCTTGGATAGCGCGTTATGCCGCTGGTTCCGGCTGTCATTGATTGATCTTTGGCAGCCGTTACAGGTCGTCAGAAGCCCGAAAGTCTGACAACCAGTCTTGCCAAGTAACCCTTGGCAAGACGTGTTATCCAGTAACAGGGTTTTGGAGGTCGGATAGCCAGTGGCTCCATGTAAACTGGAAGCTGACCCCAATATAGTTGAGATAAGGCTAGGCAGATGATGAGGTACGCGTTCCGATACTAAAAAGCTTTTCATCTGAAACGTATAATTTATTATTACCGTATGATCATTTCGAGTTATTTACATTCCGTGAAGATAAATCTTTTACAGATTTATTCGGGTAATACCAATATCCTAACCCAACAAGGGTCGTCTGGCTATCTTGAGTCCAAAATACATCAGTCTGTATTTTTCCATAATAAAGGCGCAGACAGGCGCGACCCGACGGCGACGGTGCGACGCGATTCTGGTAGAACGATTTTTGTAGAAATCGTTCTAGTAAGGTCTGTTCAAATTCATGTTTCCAGTTCAAACATCAACTTTATTCTGTAATAATTAAGTTGATTTTAAGTGACTAGTACTTTTGCAAAAGTTATAAAAATGTTTGAATTTGTAGCGAAAACTGAACTTTATTATGTAAGTTATTTTTACAAAAACTCATATTTGTTTACATGTTTGGAAACAAAATCGCGACCGCAGATTAGATTCGCGTCGCGCACAGGCGCGATGCGAATGTAATCTGCGTTCGCTATTCTGCAGACAGCTGCAGAGCCTTAAAGCGGACAACACACAAGAAGCTTGTTGTGTATTTCAAGCATGTTTCGGACCGCAATAAAAATAGCAATCAATCGTAATGAGGTCTCTCGAGTACTCATTGAGCAGTTAACTTTTCAATTTCGTTGCAACCATGCTTAATTATTCCGCAATATGGACTGATGATTGCAATTTGTGTTAACACCAAAATATAATTGATGATTTTGCTTCCTGATGGCTATTTTTAGGTCTATTCGGTGCGTGTTTATTACACGTGCTTTTGGGTTATTAATTTAGTTTAATTAAGTAATTAGAGACGTGTCGATAATAAATAGCCAAACAAACTGTTGTGGGTTCAAGGTGACTTCATTAGAAGGGAAATATCACAGACTTTTATTACTGCATAAAAGTATCGATACACGAAGTACTCCATCGTTCACTTGATAGTACTCTGTGTTAGTTACTAGTTTCCGTAGGTACGGTAGCTTAATGATGTCGCCTTGTTGCCGCTATTTTCAGCACTTCTCTTTTTATCCGCGGAGTTGCATGAAAAGCATCGCTATAGAATAAAACTTTTCAAAGCTGTAGAATAGGTATGTACTTAATTACATGTCTTTCTTAACTGCATGGAGTACGTTTTTTTTTTATAATAAAGGGCCATAAGAAAATTATATAATTGTTTTCTATTTTATTTCTACTGTGTGGCGATTTGTTTATCATATTATTTAAAACAACATTACGTATTTTAAACATACACATGGGACCTTTTTTTCGTTTTAGTATAACATCATCTGCCTAGCCTTTTCCCAACTATGTTGGGGTCGGCTTCCAGTCTAACCGGATGCAGCTGAATACCAGTATTTTACATGGAGCGACTGCCTATCTGACCTCCACAACCCAGTTACTGGGTAATACGATACCCCTTGGTAAGACTGGTTGTCAGACTTTCGGGCTTCTGACTACCCGTAACGACTGTCAAAGATCCACGAATGACAGCCGGGACCAACGGCTTAACGTGCTTTCCGAGGCACGGAGGGGTCTCAGTATGTAAAGATGGTCACCCATCCACAGACCAACCGCGGCAAGCGTAGCTTAACCTGATCGATCGACCTGTGCGGCTGTTATTATTTAGCCACGGACCCCTCTATAGTATAACAATAGGTATTAAACTTCATTTGTGACTAGGTATTTGGTATTAGTACCATAAAGTTTGTGAGGAACTATTGATAACATCAACGCTCGCGTGTTTAGTGCCCAATCAAATATATAAATAGTTTCACCTATATTATCAAGGGTTATTATTTCGTAACCATTTTTACGCAATTTATTTTGTTTGAAAAATTCAGTTTTCAAGTTTTAGTAAAAATTTTTATTTCATCAGTTTGATAACAACTTGTAATAACCGCTGTACTATTATAATATACAAGTAAGAAGTATATACAGTATGGAAACCACATTATATGCAATAAATTATACCACATACCTACTTGTTATCGCCTTTTCTGACGATATACAAAAAATGAACGAAATCAGTCGCGAAAAAAAAATCGCTGTTCCTTACATTTACGTTCGCATAACTAGTCAAAATGTAGGGAACAACTGATATTTTTTCGCGACCGATTTCGTACCGCAGGATTACTTGATATAACAAATCGACGATGAAATGACAAGAACTCCTAACTGACATTTTTTTCAATTTTACTTTTTTTTACGTAGATAGACTTTACAAACGATTATTAAAGTATCTACGTAAAAAAAAGTAAAATTAAAAAAAATGTCAGTTAGGAGTTCTTGTCATTTCATCGTCGAAATGTCAAAAGAAAAAGGAAAGGCTTGGCGTAAATGATAAAGACAGGGTGCTTACTAGCAGCACGTGAGGCGCTTCAGGAGCAAAGAACGAGAACTTACGACGATAAGGATGAATATTAAAAATCTGTCAAGTGCGAGTCGGACTCGCGCACCAAGGGTTTCGTGCAAATTTGTAGGTATGTAACTACAAATTTACGGTTTCCGTATTTGTTCCTTTACTTGTGCTACATGACATTGCTTCTTGCAAAATTTCATGATTCTAGGTCAACGGGAAGTACCCTATAAATTTTGATTCCCTTGAGAGGGTTACGTATCGTAATATCTAAAGTTATTCTGTTTTCGATATAACAACGGTTGCTTACAGCTTGATCTCTTTGTAGTATTTATTAATAATAAAAAGTATAGGTAGATCAAGTTAATATTTACTACCAGTATCTCTATAACTGTAGCACAGTCAGCCTATAATATTCCTACTGCTGGGATACAGGCCTAGGACGGAGGACCCTTCAAGAGGGAGTGGGCTATAATCTACAACGCGTATAATGCGGGTTGGTCAGATATGCCACATGTCTTTGAATTTTTGGTTCAAGGACATGCCGGTTTCCTCAGGATTTTAATAATTACTTATTTTAAATGGTTCTGAAGGGGTAATGTTCGAACATGGTCCGCTTTGACTTGAAAGTAATGAGCCTCATAATGAAGACAGCAGTCCTATGCGAAAATTTTGATAGCTTGCGTTCTAAGTTTCTAAACCAACACGGAACTTAGATTTCCATGTTATACGTATATAGTAGATATAAGTACTGTTTACTTAGGAACGTACTTTGAATATCGATGAGGTCGAATATTAACAAACAACTTGCAAATGAAGAGGATAACTTAAGAGTAAACTAGTCGCGAGCTCGAATTCACTGGTGGTCATGGGCAAAAAGCACGCTGTCTCACCTGGCTTCGTCTCTGATAGAGCTACTATCAGTGATGAGCAGTTAGACACTAGTTCTCACGCACAGAAACACCGTTCCGAACTGATAGACGCGTAAAAAAATTCGAAACGTGCTTTGGAAAATCGAGTTTTAGGAAAAAACCACTGCATAAATCAATTATAAATAAAGTTTATTGAACTCTTCGATAACTGAGCTTTGTCGGTATGGACTTGGTTTTGATGATTTTAGACCTCTTTTATCACTTATTTACACCCAAAGTTACGTTAAAATTAGCAAGAAAAACGAATCTTTGTTGGCTCATAACTTTTTAATGGCTTGTTATTTTACGATTCTGTTTCCGTACAGACACAATCAATAATAAGACAAAACGATATCATGTTTAACTTTGGATGTACAATGTCAAACAGTGGAGTAATACTCTCCCGAAATTTGTATGGAAAAAATATCGACTAGTGGCGCCTTAAATACGAACATTGCAAGCTAAATAAAAACTTGTAAAAAATAATGTAATCTGCAGTCCCCTATATGAACTTTGTACAACAGTCCGTTGTGATCGTTATTTTGGATCACTGTCAGAATCACCGTGGTTTTTAGAGCGGTTTCGCACTACATCAGATCCGAATGCCAGAAATACCGGTCCGAAGTGACCATAGTCCTATTTGTATGAGGGGTTGCGCACTAGATCCGAACTCTATCCGTCCGAATTTAGAACATTCTCAATTCGTATTGAAGTCGGTTCTTTAATTCGGATTCGGATCGGATGTAGTGCGGAACCGCTCTTATTTTCATTCTTATAAGGTTGCTGTTGGATTGCTGCCATTGCTGACTAGTCCGTCAAAATCATTGTGATCTTTATTCTCGTTACAATAAGGCTATTGTTACGTTGCTGCTGTCAGAAGTAAAATCACTGTGAACGGATTTTACTTTCAGATGGGTTGGAAAACTTTCGCGCCATCAGTTTTGGTAGGTCACGTAGGTATAGCCAGAGGGAATATAAACGTTTTATACTAGCGAACATTTGATAAAGTTTGATCTTATATTTTGCCTTGATATTGTTACCGAAATAGTTTTATTAGACTAATTTAACACAGGGAGGGGAACTAATTTAAATTACGACATAGCTTGAGTTTAAATTTATAGTTTTACTAGCTTTTGCCCGTGGCTTCAACTGCGTGGAAGTCGGAAATTATGCCAAGGGAATGTACCTACTACCAGGATAAAAAGTATCCTATGAGTTATATAATACACACATAACATCACGCGTTGTTTTCCCGAAGGGTTGGGCAGGGGTGTACCTACTCACTTATTATTATACTATATTACCTTTAGTATACACCCACATTTCACCAGTAATGTATTATTCCAGACTCCGGGCTGCAATTCAAAAATTCCAGATAGAAAAGCTTAATAACACTGTCCGACCTGGGAATCGAACACCGGACGTCATCTTAGCCATAGCTCTTGCGAACACTAGACAAGGCAGTCCTATCAGTTAATCCATGCAGGTTATAAATTAATTGTGTGCAAAATTTCATCCAAATCCGTTCTGCCGTTTTTGCGTGATTGAGTAACAAACATACAAAGTTTCACATTTATTATATTAATAGGATAGCAGGAATATAGAGCCGACTTTAATAGCTAGGCCAGTGTTAATATAGATTTTTTTAAAGGGTTCTATAGGTGTAATCTTTTATAAACTTTGTTTAGGGGTGACAAAAGATTAAGAAGGATTTTATTATTTTAGTACTTTTTTATTCTTTTTGTGGGTGGCAAATCATCAAATGACTCCTCCCGCTCTGGGTGGAGCAGAAGGGAGTGTCAGACTCTTACTAACTAAAACCCATCTGTGTTCCTTCCATAGCCCTTTATGTTCCGGGGCAGCGGCAGCCCTTTTGGACAATCCCGCTGACCCGGCAGGCTTCGGCCCTAACGGGCCTCTTCCCTTTTGCTGACATCTCTTTGAGGCGCGCGTGGAACACATACGCGCCGTCCGGCGCCTGATCGGACGGTGAGCTACCCATTACTCTCCGTCCGCAGGCCCGCGCCTACGATGGCCGGGAGTCGTCACGCGGCTCCCGACGCCCGGAGCGTTTCCCGCGGCGGCTGGGACGTGAGGCTCTCTCCCTCAACCATTCCACCACCTCCTTCGCTAGCATGACTGCTCCGCAGATGGAGGTGACTGCCTTCCACTCTATCTTGCCCACCCCCGCTTGAACCAGGGCCGGACGCGAGTTAAGCACTGAAACTTTTCCGCTTACACAGTCTGGACAAAATTATATACAGCTACGCTTTCGTATAAAAAAAGAACTTACTTGTTTTAACAACTAAGTGTGAAAATTGAAAACGAAAATGTTTCTGGCAATAAAAGATAAAATACGACTTTAGTTGAAAGTGTGTTACGTTATTTTCATCTGCTAGGTATTACGTGAATGCGTTATGTTAAATAAATATTCCTGTTTGAAAAACAGGTACTTATGAATTTTTACTTTTCTTCCGTAGGTATAATAAATACGGAAGGAACATAATGTTAAAATATTATGTCATCATTAACATAATGTTAATGGTGACATAATATTTGAGGAATGTCCGTGGAATATGTGTGAAATTGAAGAATTATAAGGGTTGTTTTTCACAAAAGCGGAAAGGAAAGGACATGTCCCAAGACGACCCACTGACCCAAACAGTCAATAGATTTTCATTATTTTCGCAATTCGCCATAAAGCTAGACAGAAAACAATATTGATACTTACCTATTGGTTCTTATTTTTCCTCTTGACTCACCTTTGGTGGAAACCTGCTCTAAAGCTGGTATTCAAATAAAGTTCTGAAGTAGGATACCGTACCCCAGAGCGACAGTACCTAGCATTATAATGCTTTCAAGTGGCCGTGAAATCCTCAAAAGAAATCTAGAACTTGGTAAAATGTAGTACAATATTCTGATTCCTGCTAGCTAGCCAGTTTTTTATGACATTGTAAAGTTATTTCCCCTGCATTTATTTAGGTTCCCGTACTAATGTAATACCGGAATGGTTGATACGAGTAGGGCCCATTTGTTTATTCATAGATAGGTAATTAAGTAAAAAAAAAAGTACCTACCTATCTCCCAGCAGCTTATGACCCGACAACCGCGGAATACCTATAGAATATAATATTCCGTTTGAAAGTATTTCTATAAGTACCTTCTTAGAAGTATTTTTTTATGAATCCAGTGCCACAAGCAAACCAAAGAAAAGATTAATGAACTCTGCGAAGGATGATATGGCTGAAATGGGGGTGACTACCGAGATGAAGATGACGACTAATATAGACGTATGGAAGAAAAAGACCCGTTGCGCCGACCCCAGATAAATTACCATAATGGCAAGATAATGTATTATGACCTTTGATTATATAATCAAAGATTATGACACGGTAGAAGTGAAAACTTTTATGATTTTAAAATATTATCATACACGAGTGATAAGTACATAAATGATAAAAGATTTTACTTTTGTAAGAAGGTTTGCACAAACAATTTTACACGTCAATCATATTTTTTAAAAACTAGATCAGGTCGGTGTTTCCTATCTGACTACTCTGAGAAGAAAGGCCAAAACAAACTCAGAGGTCACAGTCTCTTTTAAAGTCCAGACATAATCTTGGTCAGGTTAAGTATATGAAGACCATGTAGATCGATGTCTGATTGAGCATATGAATAAAACGTAAACGATATTCTGCTGGGGAGTTTGTTGCACGACTTCTTCTTTCCAGCTAAAATATTAGGAAGTGGTGAAGGGTGAGCGTTTTGACGTTTAAAAAGTGTTGATTCTCAGCGTAGTTTGACTTCTGATTTTGAGCGTCACCGACCCGAGCGTGACGGTTCAGTTTCGTTCACTGTTCAGAAAGAGCGCAAAGCCACCAGCTCGTCTTACTACAATACTACAAACAGCATCTGAGAACTTCAATAATTTACCTTTAAATCCACGTTTTATTTCTTAGTATTTCGGAACTTTAACGTGTAGACGATCTATTCGATCTACGAGCTTTAGGTACTCGCTTATTTCCCTCAGCTTCCGGCTGACGCAGGTACTCTCTGGCCACGGCTGCTTTGGGAAGTACCTGTGTCGTATAGGTCGGGAGCAGACACCGGTCTGTCACCACTGTGCGGCTTGCCGGGAGGATACAGCGCAACACACGTTGGAGGAAAACCCAGCGTGGGCAGGGCAGCGCCGTGACCTCATCGCGGCAATAGGCAGGAGCGATAGCGGGAGCGCATGGGACGGGGTTGCTTCCTTTTGCGACGATGTCATGCGGAAGGAAAGGAGGCGGCCGAGCGGGAGAGAGAAGCTGCATTATCTCTCCCTTCCCGCAGGATACGCACCGGGCGCCCGAGAAGGGCGCAAAACGATTTGCGACCTCCATGAAAGGTGTCCGTCGTCCGACCAGACAGGCCCGAGTTGGCGCCGCAGTGTTCCACATGCGCCACTCGGGAGTGGGTGCGGCCATTATGGGAATGGCCGCACTGGGAGGTGGAACCCGCTGAGGAACAGCGGTTCGAGGCCTGTCGGGGAGCGGTGAATGCTTATGCGAATCCCGCACCCCCATAGGCAGACCACAGAGGTGAAACACCGCGGTGTTTTTAGCCGGTAAGTCACCCCCACGATGGAGGAAGTCCGTGAGGATTTCCACCGCGCACCAAAAAACAAAAGCTGGCTTATTTGGCAGCTTTATTACCTATACGTTTCAATAAATCTCAAAATAACTTACTGAAGAACGCTTTATATTTTTAATTGGTGCCTTAAATCTTTCTTCCTTTGTTAGTTAATATCATTCTTTACGAACTTCTAAAGGAGTAACATCTGTACAGCTTCTAAAGAGGCAGGAACAATTTGTAAAAAACATGTTTTAATACTTCGTCTGCTCGTAACCTTGTTTCGGGAATCTCTATTTTTAAATACCACGGTAATCTGTTTATAATAAACGTTTTATACAATAACAGAAAAAGCCATTAAACTACAAAATGGGCGCAGGCATTTATGTAACACGTAAGTTCGTTTTGCGGGAAAAGTCATTTTGGAATGTCAGTTCGTTTTGCACGTTCCGTATTCAGTACATTGTTTTTGGTTGGCAACTAACAGCGTGAAATATTCAAAACATTTATTCAAAAAGTACACAAATTCGAGGAATTGTTTCGGAATTTTAGTTTTACGGCGACATTTTTTAATCTAAAACAATAACTAATCGATGTTAGCTGTAAGTATTTGGATACACAATACACACAATCAGCCTTTTGTTCTGTTCCCACTGCTGGGACACAGGCCTCCTCTCTGTGAGAGGCAGCGAGCCATAATTTATCACGTTGGTGGATGACACATGTTTTCGAATTTTTGGTTCTAGGACATCCCGGTTTTCCTAACGATGTTTTCCTTCACCGTTTTGAGAGCAGTGGTGATGAAATTCAATACACAAAGTAATCACGACCCGACCCGACAAATCGTAAGTCGGTGTTGGCCCCGACCCTAATGCTAGAGTATCCTAGAGCAGTGGTAGCCCAGTGGTACCGATGCCACTAGGCCACCAATGCATGCATGCTGTAGGATTTGGGTACCTAAATGCATTAAGTGAACACTGAACAGTTTCATAAATAAATCCTTCATCGCTTAGTCCAAAACCCACTTAGACTCCGTTGATAGATTACAGATAGAACTCTAATAAAGTAACAAATAAAACAGCTTTTCCTAAGTTTTCCAAGCTTTTCGTTTTATTTTCGATCACGTATTTTCTTCAACTTAATACTATCAAGTTCAATTCCCTGGGTCTGCCAATCTCCAGAGGGATTTAGCAGTAAAAGCGGATTATGATGACCGCCTGCTTGTTGCCTTTAGCCCGGAAATAATTAACTGTGTCTTTTTTAAGTCTTGGCTATATTTGTGCAGCTCCAAGCTTTGCAAACATCTAGATAAAACTTCTATTAAATACGAGTATAGTGGTTATATAATTGTTGTGTGTTAAAAGCTCTTAGAATAGAATTTTATTCACTAATTTCAGAATTTCATCAAACAAAGAAAGATTTTATAGCCTATTCATCTCATTGTCTCACCTCTTAAAATATATTAACACAGTTGTTCAATGTTCCTATAAAAATATTTCCTTGAGGGATATAAGAGAGAACGGTCATCCAATTGATATAAAATCCTTCTCGATCGTAAAACCTACATTAGTGTCGAGATTGTCATAGATATAAACTTTAATAGGAGGAGAAAAGCCCTGACGAATCCCTAAAGAGCAATATAACGACATGCCGTATAAAAACTGGCAATTTTCGCCGAGTTCTTTTATTGATAACGTCATTATCATGCCGTAGTATGACAATAGAAGGGTAATTTTTCATGTCGAATCTTAACCTTTGCATATCTTTTGCAGGGTGAACCAAAAGTCTTTTCAATTCTGACTTTTGACTATCTATCCTAGATACGGTTTCAGCTACCGAAAATATATACGGTACAGAGTACCTTTCTGTCAAACTGCTCCGTTACATCTAGGTTCTTCAATATATACGGTGCAGAGTACCTTTCTGTCAAACTGCTCCGTTACATCTAGGTTCTTCAATATATACGGTACAGAGTACCTTTCTGTCAAACTGCTCCGTTACATCTAGGTTCTTCAATATATACGGTACAGAGTACCTTTCTGTCAAACTGCTCCGTTACATCTAGGTTCTTCAATATATACGGTACAGAGTACCTTTCTGTCAAACTGCTCCGTTACATCTAGGTTCTTCAATATATACGGTACAGAGTACCTTTCTGTCAAACTGCTCCGTTACATCTAGGTTCTTCAATATATACGGTACAGAGTACCTTTCTGTCAAACTGCTCCGTTACATCTAGGTTCTTCAATATTTATTTGCATAGGTTCGTTGCGCCCAAAAAACTGTTTCATAAACACGTTAAAGATATTTGATTACCTTACGAACACCGGAAAGTTGTGTTTTATTTGCGAAAGGAAATATTAAAACGAGGTGGAAGTTAAGTATTCAAAAGAGAATCTGATGAAACCCAGATGTTTGTAATGAAGTGTTTGTTTTTGTAAGCATGCTATTTATTAGTTCCCGTAAATAGCAGCCAGATCTGTTTTAGTTTTGGGTAAAATTCTTAAGAACCCTAAATTGTATTTAACTGTCTTTGCTATCTTAACAAATACAATGAAAATTCATTAGTTACCTATCTAACCTACATACAAAAGAAAAATTGTGAAATGCATAAAAGGTGAGATTGGGAACACATAGAAGAAAATACAACAAAGCAGGAATACAATGGTACAAAATAATGATTTAAATTCTCGAAAGGTTCAATATCCACACAATAGATCAATAAAGATTGTCGCGATGTCGTAACATAGGTAATCGTTATGAGTTGGGTCTGGAATATGATATAACTCAAACTTTTATGACATCTTTTGTGACACATAGGGTACTTATTTAGGTACAATTTGGTACCCTTCTACGTTGGGTACGGAAGTTTTGACATCGTAGGCCCAAAGTTTCAGAAGTACCCTTGTACCTATTGTGGAATTAACTCTAGTGTCATAAGTTCACCCACTATCGAAACATACAGTTTCCGATGTAATCCTATCAGCGGTTTTGCCCGTGCAATCGTAATACTGGCAGATGGGTTGTTCTGCGAACAAATGCTAGAACGAAACTGACGCAACAAGATTTCAGTGCTGCTCCAGTTTATCGTATATGATGATGAAACTAAAAAACCGCTGTTTTATAAAAATGTATGTTTCTTTCTTCTCGCATTCTTGCTGTATTATTTCAAGGCCAACACGCTTTAAATGGTTTCGAATGTACTTATATTGATTTCATGTAGGTATTCTTTCCTAGTAGATATTATAAAGATCGCTCTTAGCGATAAGACCGCCCATTGTGTCACCCATTGTAAAGTTTCTATATTTATGTCTGTAATTTATATTGTTTACATAATAAAGAGTATTCTATTCTATTTACCTAGTGTAAATAAATAATAAATAAAATTCGTTATTTCGCAAAAAAGTGAACAATAACACTAGTAACTATGATACGCTAAGAACTGTATATAATAGTCAGTTATGTAAAGATAACTAACTATTTACACTAGGTACTAAATTAAATAACTAACTGTACGAATAATACAAATACAAAAGGACACTTAGGCGTCGAAGTACTCGTGCGCATCACTGTCATCCGGAAACGTGCCCAGAAGACTGGCAGCATTGCTCAGAAGAGCGAGGGCTGGGCAGTGGGCACTCTGGTCACGTGAAGTGTCGACCAACCGGCGAGAAATTTCCTTAAAAAGAAGACGCGCACTCAGGCCCCTATGACCCGAGTGTTTCGACCCCAAACGGCTCAGGGCTGCAGTATTTACCCGTAAGGTTACAAGTTTTGCGCCGCTTTTTATAAGCATTACATTTAAGCCATAAGTATCTTCATTTTAAAGAAACATGTCTAAGGAAAAATGTGTTGGAGTATTCACAACAAAAATAACCTCCATGTGGTATAATTACTGTAAATTCTAGGATAAGCTTGTTTATTTACGATAACGGTTCTAGCTGGATTTATCATGTTTGTTACAGGTACCGTATTTTTTAAATTGTGTATTTTCTTTTCCTTTATCGTCTTAGAGCATCAGCATTTTTAGAGTTGTTAAAATTTCTTTCTTGTTCCAGATGATGGCTGACGAAGCGCGTAATACAGTGAAGAATGAGCCATAATCGACACGTCAACAGGAAATATGTACAAGTTATTTGTAAGCAAAGATTTTAAAAAGAACAATGTATGGGGGTCTGTTAACAAGACGGAGGCGGTCGACGGGGGCGCTGTCAATGTGTCGAGAGTGAACCAGACAATATACTCGCTCAGTGATGACGAGTACATATTCGATAGAACTGATGTTAGAGCGATATTCATTACGCTGTATACGATCGTGTTCTGCTGCTGTTTCTTTGGTAAGTTAAAGCATTTTATTTTTGATGTTGTACATATGAATACTTACTATAATATTGAATTTACATTGCAGTTTTGGCTTTGTTACTATTTTATTATATGTATATATATAGTATTCACACCTACGCGTATGTCGTCCGTGAATTCTTTAGTTGGGTACATCTTGGGACTAGATTGAGTCATGCATCGTAAAAGGTAACTTAAGGCTTAAATCCAGGCAAGCAGAAAACTAGATTGTCTTAATAGTGACGAGAAGAAAGAAACAATAGTCAGTAGGTGGGAAAAAAGCCTGAAGTTTCATAGACGAAATATTGGGCTGTGATAAAATGGTTAGACTAGGTACCTACTTGCGACCAGAAAACTTAATAAAAACGAAAACACTTGTTGCACGGATAAATCATGTAGGAAATTTACTTAATCCATACTAATATTATAAATGTGAAAGTGTGTCTGTCTGTCTGTTACCTCTTCACGCTTAAACCGCTGAACCGATTTAGATGAAATTTTGTATAGAGATATTTTGAGTCCCGTGAAAGGATACAGGATAGTTTTTATCCCGATATACCCACGGGAACGAAACTTATGCAGGTGAAACCTCGGGGCGGGAACTTATTACTAGTAAGTAATAAGTTTAGTTAATAAGTACCTAAAATGGTTATATCGTGCCCTGTTAACGTCAAGACGGGCGAACGCAATATAGGTATACCTATAATACCCTTTTCTAGAAACAACTCGATGTAGGTACTTCTCAGAATCTCGTAACATTGAAAATTGATTTTAATTTACAACCATCTTCAATTTCTACATGATCTATTTACATATAATCTAATTAAAAGTTTCTTGCCTCAATACATGTTCATAATGAGACATTGTCTTACATTTTCAGCTTCACATGTCTCTAGTTTCGTTAGCACGAAATCTTGAATTAGAGGGAGCTCCGAAAAATCAATTTTCTGCGCATATAACTGAACGGAACGTTCTTCCAAATAAAAAATCAGTCGACCTTCTATTTCCGGCGATTTCATGCCTCCGCAGAATTTCGTCAAGTCAAAGAGCAAGAAATTTACTCATTTTGCGGCTGTTGGTAATTGATTACGTTTTAAACGCTCTGAAGTAGTTCGGGGTACTTAAATCGAATAAAAGTGATTTTTGGCAAAACTATTTACTACTGCTTACCTCGGCATTTCTTTAAAGGCATAGAATAACAATAAAAAATAATAATAAAGACAACAACAAAGAAATACAATAAAGAATAATATTGGTATGCGTGCAATAAATATTGAATTGAATTAAACAACAAGAACGAAGGATAAATTATACGAACAGAACAATATCTATTACACGAAAGAAATCTAATTGAAAGAGATCTAGGTCGTTTTAGTTTATTTCAGGATGATTCTATTCCCCGATTGTTGTCTATGACGAGAAAAGTAGGTATGTAACGTAATGTGGTGTTGTAGTCATTACAATTAGCGTTGAATAAGATGATTTATTTAGAAACTAACAGTGGTAACCGCTACACCTCTAAGGACGAATTTCTCCAAATGTAATACCAAATACCTAGGATAAGTCATAACTTGAGAATAAATTTTGAATTTTTGACAGTTTTTCCATACTAGAACTGTCAGACGTCAATTTTATACCAGGAATAAAAGATATCTGACTTTAGTAAAATCAGCCCTAAGTGTTGTATGTACAGAAGCTTTTTTAAATAAAGCTGCTGTATTTGCAAACTGGTCTATAGTCGTTGAAAACAAAAAAGGGTTCTAAAATTCCAAAGTGTAAATTGACTGGATTAGTATTTTTAATTCAGGAGGCTGAGTAATGTGTGTTCTGCACAGTGCACACACATTAGCAGTGCAAGCTTCATAACTCACGGCTACCCATATCAGTACAAATTAAGCAAACACTCATCAATTATGTCCTTATACACTGACATCATTAACACGTCGAATGTAGGGATTATCTCGAACATTCTAAAATATCAGGAACTAGCTTCTGCCCGCGAATTCGTCCACGTGAAATGTATTGTTCCCAAACATTTCCACACTATAGGCATAACGGGCAGTCCCCTGTGCAGGGCTTGCATGGAGGCTGAGGAAACCATTGCGCATGTGCTCTTTGAGTGCATAGGCGTCACCCAAATTAGATCAGAGACCCTCGGGACACCCAAATCATACACAGACGTTCTTAATAGACCAGGAGACTTAGTCAGCTTCTGGAGAGAGGTGGGCTGGTTGGAATAACCACCGACGGCCGCCATGGCCCACGCACAATGGTCCATTTGAGAGACTAAGTGCGGAAACCAAACCCATATCATAGAACATGTATTGTTCCCTCACCTACCCCGTCGCATCGCATCACCTGCCCGCACTATTACTTCGTTATCGCTTAGCGTTCTTACTTTTTTCTTTTTGCACGGCTCCTAAGATTCTTAGCGTGATGTTAAATAGCCTATAGCCTTCCTCAAGAATTAGGCTATGAAATGCAAAAATAATTTTTCAAATCGGACTGATAGTTCCACGGTGTAGCGCGTTCAAACAAACACACTTTTCAGCTTTATTATTAGTACTAGCTGCCCGGCGCGACTTCGTTCGCGTGGTCTCCTACTCCTACCCCTACCCTACTCCTACCAATCCTACCCCTGCCCTTCTCCTACCTTACTCCTACCCCTTCCCCACCTCTTACTACTACCCTACTCCTACCCGACTTCTAACCTACTCCTACCGTACCCCTAGCCTACTCCTACCCTAACCCTTCCCTACTCCTACCGTACCCCTACTCTACTCCTCCCCTACACCTTCCCTACTCCTACCCTACCCTACCCTACTCCTACCCTACCCCTACCCTACTCCTACCGTTCCCCTACCCTACTCCTACCCTACCCTACTCTTACCCTACTCCTGCCCTACCCCGAGCCTACTCCTACCCTACCCCTACTCTACACGATCATCCTATCTTCTCTTTCGCCGCGTTGCTCGCTGCGCTGCGTGGAGCCACACTGCGCACTGGCGCGTCGCGTCGGCGGGTATTTTTTGTTTATATTGACATTTTTAATTTCGTAATATCTTTTGAATGGAATGTCCGATTTCAATAATTCAAAAAGTAATCAACAGGTATAGATACAGTCTTGAATACGAAATAATTTTTTTGGATAAGAATTAATACAAAGGTATGGATAACATGGTCTGATTTTGATCGGCATTTCTATCAACTTTTAAAATGTAAAAAAGTAGTTATAGTGACATAACTACAATAGTTGGACATATGGTCTCGCGGAGTTTTTTGTAGATATTGATATGTTCTATAATATTGTAGAACATTTTTTTGTTCTATCATCAATACTTTCCGCAGCGCATGCGATGAAAGACATTTTATGCCTAATTTTTTACACCTTGGGTTGGTTTTAGTAGGGATTTCTAAGGATCTCTATTTTTTTTTAGAAATAAATATAGCCTATGTTACTCAGTGATAATGTAGCTTTCTAACGGCAAAAGAATTTTTGAAATCGGTCCAGTAGTTTTTGAGTTTATTCGTTACATACAAAAATACAAATCTTTCCTCTTTATAATATTAGTGTAGATGTAGAAGTGTAGATATACATAATTACATAGATTACATACTCCGGATTACGATTATGACAAATACTTGCTTTGTAACGATTAAAATGAGACATCTGTGGCGACAAATCTGTTTGATCTACAATACACCCGAGGCAGACATACTCGTATTATTACGAGGAATATATGTATTACAATTATTTGTACATAAATATCTACCTAATCCAATATAAAGTGATCTAAACTTTATTGATATACGGAGGTATTACATAATAATAGGCATTCTATATCTGCAATGCCTATTATTATAGCTTTATTGTACCTCCCAAGATCAAGAGGGGCCCGTGGCTAAATAATAACAGCCGCACAGGTCGATCGATCAGGTTAAGCTACGCTTGCGGCGGTTGGTCTGTGGATGGGTTGGTCCTGGTTGTCATTCCTGGATCTTTGACAGTCGTTACGGGTAGTCACAAGCCCGAAAGTCTGACAATGACAACCAGTCTTACCAAGGGGTATCGTATTACCAAGTAACTGGTTTTTGGAGGTCAGATAAGCAGTCGCTCCATGTAAAATACTAGTATTCAGCTGCATCCGGTTAGACAGGAAGCCGACCCCAACCCAACATAGTTGGGAAAAGGCTAGGCAGATGTACCCCCCAAGATCAACTAGATTTCGTATTGTTGAACTTTCGTAATATCAAATATAGTGTTGTAAAATAAACGAATGTCCTACAAAATGTTTGCGGGGTTCATAATTCTTGAAACAAGCGCTACTTGCCGAGAACTGATTGCTTTTCTATCTAAAATGGGTCTGACGCTTAGAGGAAGTCTATTCAAATAACTCACTCCAGAATGTAACATTTTACCTGGAAAAATGAAACAAAAGAGAACAAAAATTAGGCGCAGTGTCTACGTCAGGCTCGTATCTCATGAAATGATGAATAATTTTCCCCAACAGTTATTACCCGACTGCGGCGAAGCCCAAAAGGAGGGTTATGTGTTTGACCTGTATACAGTATGTATATCCGTTTCTTTGTTCCCTCGTAACTCCTAAACGAATGAACGGATTTGTATAAATTATACGTATTTACATTGGTCTTGGTAACGCGAGTGTCACTGGCTACATTAAAAAAAAAAACAAAGTAAAATGGCGGATATGGGGTGCCATATTGTGGAGTTCGAAATTTTTTTTTCTTCTAATACCATCGAGTGGGATATCAAAATTAAGGGTTTTAAAAGGTGATTACAAAAATATGTATATACCACTTATATGGTTAAAAGTAAAGTGACAAATCATAAATACCTACATGAAATAAAAAAAATAAAAATTCACATTTGTAAACTAAAAAGCTAGAAATAAAAAAAAAGTAATTAAAAAAACTACTCCATTTTTTTATATTTTCAAACTCAAATGGGTCCCGCCTGCTTCCAACTTTTATTTAATTTAAAATGGACTTGTTTTGAGCTTTTCAGTTTTTTTTAACTTCAATTTCTTTACCGCGGTCGGGTTTTTTAGTTATGTACCTACCTACTTTTTTTTTGCATGTCTAAAATGTATTTTACTCGTTTAATTTAAAATTGACGTGGGAGGTTTTTAATAACGTGCGCGTAATTAATATAGGTTCGGTATTTCTAAATTTTGTATTCAGAAGCATATTATTCGTCGCAGTTTAATGAATGAAAGTTTGTTATTATAATTATAATATATGTTTGTCGAAACTATGTACTTAATAGCAAATAATATTCTTGTGTGTTGGATTCGAAATATTGTGCCAAAGTTGTAATTTGAAGAGGAGGAGGTGGAGGCCAATATCGAAAAGTTTTATTGTTTAAACAATTTATTGGCTATTTCTTATCTGAAATTTACTAAGAAATTTATATAAGTATCTTGAGAAACATAAGCTGTCTAAAACAGGGTATGTAGATTCGAATGACGTTGTTCACTACGGAATTTATAAGAGCTGTAGCAGTAAATACTCGTCTGTATTGAGTTTTTTAATGTTACTGACTTTAACTCATACAATATGTAACAAAAACCCTGTCCGATCCTTAAGAGTATTATTCGGCATCGTACTGCGAACACATATACGTAACCATTTAATGGATTTGAAATTATTATTTTTCCCCAGTGAAAATAATTAAAATAAAATAAAAAATAAAAACTGATCAAAGGCAACACTGATCGCTCGACAAAGTTCGCGTGTTACTACCTACAGTTTTGTGTCAAAGAAGCCGCCTGAGCGAGTCGGTTTGTATGATCCTTTGTCATGAACCTACTTTGTCGCGTGCCGCCAAACAAACTTATACGTCATACCTTGACCTTATGGCTACGCGAATATCAGCTGATATTGTTTTGTAGGCATAGTGATTCGGATTTCAGACCTAATTCTGCTTATCAAGAAACAATTAATTGAAATAAATGTAGCCCTAATAAGGGCTTTATTTTAATGTGATGTGTGGCAATGTACATACCGACTGCAGGTATCAGTTCATTAAAACATTCACTTGTTGTTGTTGCACACTTCGGCGATTGTGTTCCACATTTATCCACCTCCAACACTAATACACATTAGACACCTTTTCACTAAATTTGCAGGGCACTTGTGATGTGACTTGTGTCCGATTTGCGTGGGGTCCGCGGCAAACATATCCAGCACTTGTTCCTCGATTTCAACGTTGCGCTCTCGTGGTCTTCCTTCCAGCATCAGCGGCCTGTGACTCGTGCTCATGAACACTGCCTGTGGTGTACACACGGTTATGCAGGCGTTGGAACACACGCTCTGACGGCGACAGTAGTGTCACAAGCGCACGCGCATACGTTCTACGCGCAGCTGCATAATTACAGTCGGTCTTGCCTAAGTACATCAACACATTAAAAAATCCTGATTGGAATACATTATTCGCGAAACTTTAGCGGCACGTGATACGTACGGACGTCCGATCGAAAGCTATCTCCACGAAAGACTGGCAAGTTGGTAACAAATAGCGCGCCGGTAGGTAACCAGTCGGCGACATCAAAGAGTCGGCGACTAGTTTAAATAGTGCCTACAACGCGGTAGTGTATGGCGGTGTTCTTTGAAATAAAAATAGGTAAAAATAAAAAGATTTTGCCGACGGGTGGAGTGTTGTCAACTTATGAAAATTTGCCATATTCAGTGTTAAATTTCGCATGGATTATAAAAATAAAAAATCAATAACTTTTGGTTTTTATGAGTTACATTTTTATAACAATTTTTTATAGTACCTATGTTGAATCAGGAATACGCCCTTATTGGATCGGACAGGGTTTTTGTTACATATTGTATACTTAATAATTATCACTCCTCTTATCTAATGGAGTAATGGCTCCCGCAGACAGGCTCGACGCGACGGCGGCGCGCGGCGCGGCGTTATGCGACAATTTCTATAAAAAACTTCATGGAAAATGTCCTACCGGAGTCGCGTCGCGTCTGTCTGCTTAAAACGTATCGGGTACAAAAAAAATAAGAATAAGATGTAAAAAAAAAATGGTAGGTAGGTACCTATCTGCTTGAAAACTGCAACTAAAAAAACGACCTATTTCTTTACCTTGGCCGTATTATTGAGCACAAACATTAATTAAAAAGAAATACTTACAGAAAATTAATAGGTACCTAGATCTCTAAACAAAGAAGGTTAAACTGTACTTAACGTGGCTGGTCGATTTCAATAACGGTTTTTAATCAAAATATTTCATTTTAATCACTGTTTGTTCTACAAATCTCGGCTCTAATAAGAAATATAGGAAATTACCATTTATAGAGGTTTGCAAAGGTTTCTTGCAATGAAGCGATGTATAAAAGTAGGTATTTGTTTATTTATTCATGAACACACAAAGCACTATACTCCCTCACTGTTCTTCTCTTTTTCTATTTCTGTTTGTGATCGGGGTGGGTTAGGTTATTGAAAAGGCTTCCATTGAGGGTTTAACTTTTATTTTCTGGGCATATATTTTTATATATGCTCAATATCGCAATATGCTCATTTCGGGGCCTCTTGGCAAGCTCAAGTCGGGTATTTTCTCGTGGTCCTACTATTTTGTCCTACCAGTAGGTCCACGAGGGTATATTATTGCTGTTGGTCCTACTGAAGTTTTGAAACTAAAATGTACCTCCTGTATAAAGAAACTGACTGGATAGGTGTGGGGCGTGTCTCAGTTTCAGTCGTCATACTGCCTTCTCTTTATATCTTAGAAAGCATTTTCTATGTTCGCAAAAACTTAGGACTTTTCAAAATAAGAAACGATTTACATAATAAGTATAAATACACGTAGTAAACATGAAATTGTGATACCTCATGTGTCAATATAGCAGGCTGCCACGTTAGCATACTCTGTGCACGTTAGTGACAGCCCACCACGGACGTCTGTAAGGACGGAGGAGTTCTTATACCTACCGCTCCATGTTTCAATTAATTTCGAATATATTCTATATTGTTTCGATATTACCCATCTCTCCACTAGTCCATTGTCTACTCTAGCATGCAATCCGATACGGCTCACAAATCCTTCCCAATTCTAATGGCATGTGTTCCGTACCATTACGGCGTCACCCGGTCCACTTTTTGATATACAATGGTCTCTGCAGCACCATGAAACATGAGGCTTTAGGGGCTAGTGCAAATCTTGGGGCTCATTCGATTACGAGTCTGGTCAAACCACGCTGTGGTCGGTGCATTTCATTCATTCATTTATATGAACACATCATATTTGACGCAGTGAGCATTGTGAGTAAGCGGGGTCGTCAATTTTTTTTTTTTTTTTGTATGAATCGAGCTCCAGAGTGGTTAGCTTGTATTAGCAAAGATTATTAAGTTAATCTTTAACTTTGTGTTGTAATAATTAAATTATGATTTTGTGTGTACTTAATTTCGTAAAACAAACCCTATTGAAGTTTAAACCATACAAGTTAATTAGAACACTCTTTAGATTTAGTAGATAATCAAAAAACAAAATTGTAGATTTATTTTGTATTTATAATTAGAATATAGAATAGAATAGAATACTCTTTATTATGTACACCATATAAATACAATATACATGCCTACAGAACCAGAACCGCGCGCAGTATCTTTTGAACTGCTTGCACAGATTTTCAATAAGTATCTATGACGATAGCTGTTCCAGGTAGGGTTGCCATTTCAAAAGAAAAGAAAGTCCTGACAATAATCTGGGCTTTTTCACATATATTGGAAATTCTAGATTTTAACTTTCATTAAACTTTCGGAACATTTTCCCACTCCGAAAAGCCCTGAAAAAGTCTGGACAGAGGAACATAAAGCAGGACTTATCTAGACAAATCCGGCCGGATGGTACCCCTAGTTCCATGCAGCTTACCTGATTTATATGCAGACGCTGTGGGTTGAGCTGCCGGGGCTAACTGTGATTGTGAACTATCGCAGTGTTGAGCTGTAATAGTGCACGGGCAGCCACTTAGACGGAACATTGCCACAAACAACTATTAAGTGGTCTTTACACTTTACCGTCCATAAAAGTTTAGCAAACGGATAAAGTTTTATACTTTTGCAACTTTGCCCAGATTAGCGCGAAAGATAAAAAAAAAAGAAAAATAAGATAAATGATGTAAAAAGGCCGAAAATTTGTAAGACGATATTTAAAGGAAAATGTGCCACGTAATAACGACAATCAACTTTTTCTTAGTTAACTTCTATTTGTAGCGTCATTTCGGCTTATTGTATTTTCTTAGCGCACGTTAAAAGTACAGTCACGAGCATAAGTATGTATACATTTGGCTTTATCCAAAGGCGATTTTCTCCTTTATTTTTGAATGAAATTTTATGTTATTACGAATAAAGTATTTTCGAGGCCATAGGTTTGTGTAGTCTCGTATTTTTAAGTTGCATTTGTTATTTCACGAAAAAATTGCAATTGAAAGTTGCCTAGCGTTGACATATTAGTGCTCGTGACTGTACCTACTTAAAAGCTGCAATAATTTTCTTGGGTTCGTGAGTCCAGCCAAAGGCAATCCTTCCACGGAGAGATGTGATCTTTGGAAAGAAAAACTTAATCCTCCTGATCTCTTTGTTAAACCATCAGAGAGTCGCTCATCTGGGATAAATGACCGTGGCCTACTTGGAAAACCTTAAATAGACTTGATAGGCCGCAGCGAGGACAACCTCAACAAGTGGGGGTTCATAGAGGGCTCAGACCTCCGGTGTGTATGGGGTGTCTCTCCACAGACAATGGCTCACCTCCCATGTTGCACTGTCACCTGCACACGTGAGGACCTAATGGCTGCGTCGGCGAATGCTATCCGCGTTGCTGAAATTTGGGCCAAACAAATTTAAGAAAAAAAAAATATTTTTGCTATCGACACGCTAAAAAGAGTACCAACTCTGCACACTTAGCAAATAAGAGCTAAACCGAATAAAATGTACCAATTTACCTATCGTTTTTTCTCTACTTAGTAAGCACTGGACACCTACTTACTTTATCATTCCATTAGTCACTTGTTCTATATTAGATTATTAACTATTTAAAGTTTGGTCGTCTGACAAAGGGATCCCACCCGGGGATTTTGAGGCCCCTTGGTTCCAGAGAGAGTCTGCCTCATGTCAATCTCAGCGTCGGCTCTGCTGGAACCGATGCCGGTCTACTTTGAACTGGTCCTTGGCAGCTTTGAACAGAGAGAAGTGGAAAGAGAGTAGGGAGGCCTTTGCCCTGCAATGGGACATCACAGGCCAATAATAAAAATTTAAAGTTAGCAGTACAAAAGCAAACAGACTAGAAACCTGAAATCAAATATTAACAGTGGAGTAACTGATAGGTATATTAAAGAAAACGTGTGCGGCCGGGGGATTCCTGTAAGGAACGATGTTCCATACGCGATACTCGCACCACGCACACACATTCGTGTATAATAGAAGTATGAATTTAATACGAGTTTTTAATACAGAGCTCTCATAAAGTCGGCCATCTTGGATTTTCATTTTGACCTCGCTAAACCGCAAAACAGCACCCATGATGAAATAATTGAAAATTTTCGCAGTAGCCATTTGGATTTTCATTTTGATTTTGCTTTATTCCCCTCGATAAGCATGAAAACTCGCATGGAATATAAAATGCTTTTTCACTACGTGACGATTTCTACCAGTTTTCTCTTATCGCAAGCAAGCCGCGGCCGTTCAGTAAGTGTCTGCTGTTATATATTTTTGAAATAACAAGTAAAAATTCTTGATTTCATTTAAGCGAAGACCTGTGAAATAGCGGGTAAGCGTCTTTAAATATGAATGTAGCATTTGCCATCATTTACCTATTCATTTTCTGTTTATTACCTACGTAGTAGTTTTCATAAATGAGTAGAGGGACTTGTGGCTAAGTAATAACAACCGTACGGGTCGATCGATCAGGTTAAGCTACGCTTACCGCGGTTGGTCCGTGGATGGGTGACGGTAAGCACGTTAAACCGTTGGTCCCGGCTGTCATTCGTGGAACTTTGATAGTCATTACGGGTAGTCAGTAGCCCGAAAGTCGACAACCAGCGTATTACCCAGTAACTGGGTTGTGGAGGTCAGATAGACAGTCCCTCCATGTAGCATACTGGTATTGAGCTGCAACCGGTTAGACTGGAAGCCAACTCCAACATAGTTGGGAAAAGGCTAGGTAGATAATGAGTTTTCATAAATGAGTAGGTGTATATTAGGTTTTAATATGATGTGGTAGAGTTAGATAATTAACTAAAAGTGTCTGTCATGTAATAATTAGACAACCTCATAATTAAGCTTCATGGCATTGTTTTCTAATACTTCAAAAGTTTTCCTATACATCGCAACTAACGTGGGTTAAAATTTAAATTGTAATTTGAATGTCATTAGTAAAAATAGATGTAATAGCTGGTTTTGCGTGTAGGTAATAATCATAGATTGACATCTACAGGGTCAAATTAAATTAGCTAGACGTGGCTATCGATATCCGAATATGATAAAGTCAAAAATAAATTAATTTTACGGCTTTTTGTCCTGGGTCATCGACCGCAGTTAGTGCAGAAAGTCTCTTGAGTTAGTGTAAATGGTATTTTGTGTTCTTATAGTGTATTTTGTGTAAACTTCACAGACGAGATTAGTACCTATCGATATCTTTAAATATCTAGAATCTTAAGTGCACTCTAGTTGATCTTAGCGGGTTGTGGTGCGGCGCCACTAGCGCCGGCGAACAGCGCAAGCGCCGCCATCAGCATCACAAATAGCGCCGTTAGCTTCATTATCTCTTCTAGGTTGTACTGCTCCACACAAACTATGAGGAACTCAGCTTCGAGTTGAAGTTGACTCTGGCAACATACCACCGACCACCGAAATAAAACAGAAAAAGAAAACAGAGGGGCAATTCTCGTAATTTCGAAATTTGAAGAACGTTCAGTCTGATCTCAGTCTTAATCTGTCAAAAATACCTGTAATTTCCGTACATTATGACAAGTTTTTGACATTTGTTTGCCGCCGAGGTGAGACTGCGACTAGATTTCGAACGTTTTAAATTACGGGAATTAGCCTTCAGATTTTCAAGTAACATAAAAAGCAAAATTAAACATTTTGAAAAAACCTACTACGACGTTTAAATGTAGGTAATTGGAAAAGGATAAAATAATTAAAAAACCCCCGACTTAAAGAATTTATGTAAAGATACTAAAACTGATAAATTCATATGGCAGTCGGGGGACCTCGTAGAATAGGTGTTCCACAGAACCGTACCCCGACTTCCATATGAATTTATCTGTTTTAGTCTTGTTACATAAATTACCTACCCAAACAAACACACATCTCACCCCAAACGCATATACCGTCCCCGTACCGTCGTGGGTAAAAACTCCAGCAGTCCCCCAAAAAACAACATCAAATCTTTTTATTTTATATTGTGTAGATATCGACACTCATCACGTCTGCAGAGTTTCGCTAACTAATTTAATTTGACCCTGTATATTATAATATTCGCATTAATCGACCTTTGAATATTTCTGACTATTGAAACATTTAAAAAACATTAGCCAGCTATTTAAATAGTGGAATTGAAATTGTTTCGTGAAAGTTGCTTCCAATTAATTTAAATAGTATTTATAATGAGCCTGTTATGTAAACTAAATCAACAACAGAATATAAATCAACCTCATTGAAAATTGAACTAATATTGTCAACACTGCAATATGAGCATTCGTTATGTGAATTGTTTGAAAGTAATAGTTACAGCTTTTTGTTTCCAGAAACGGGGAAATCTATTTGAAATTCCCATTATTCAGTTGATGCTCTGTCAGATGCAAGTAAAAGACTATTATGTTCTCAGTTGGTTGTCTACTAGCGACTAATGCATTGTTAGCCTGCACACATTCGTTCAACGTGCTCCTAAATTGTTTCATTAGAACGGCTGCGCATATTGTAGCAGCCCGACCTGAATAAGAACGACCCACACTCTTTCTGAGGGTGTCGCAACTAAACTTTTTTATAGGATTTGGTCACGAGTAACAATATACCCTAATATTTTGAGTGATAATATGTTTTAGGTATGTATGTATTGTATATATCGCTCATTTGGAGAAACATCGACGTAAATGTATTTTTTCCCAAAAATGAGTTAAATATATGCCAAAGCACTTAGAAAGCATATTTACGTTAGGAAAGCAAAGACTTAATAAAAAAAAAAGTAGCAGTTAAGTACGTCGATGTTTCTCCAAACGAGCGATTATATATACATATATATACAAATGGTACACCACAAACTGACTACCTTCAGTATTGTCTCTCCTCCCTTAACCCATCCAAAGGATAGTCTTCAAAAGAATGCTTTTAGCAATAAGACCGCCCTTTGTGTCAGCCCTTGTAAACTTTTTACATTTATATTTGTAATGGTATACATATTAAAGAATATTCTTTCAATCTATACTACGAACACCAATCCAATACTAATATCCTCTTTAGTATTGGAGCAGTCTATGAGAAAGGTTTGATTGATATGGAAAAGCCCTATGTCGGCTGTAAAAAATTTTATAAGGCTGACTCAAATACTTTAATCAATACCTGTTACCTTTTCACGCCTTAACGGCTGAACGAATTTGACCATTACCGCGACAAGGTTAGGGCGGGGGGTACTTGTTACCCCCCTGGTACCTACGGTTCTGTGGGATAATGTCCGATCTACACGCGGGCGAGGCGCGGGCAAAAGCGACATACCATATATTCACAAAACCATAAAATCAAAATTATTTATTATTCCCACAGTTTTCATTAATATGAGAGCTTTCGGAATTAAAAGCTTCGTTATGCCTGAATTAACAGTTAATATAAAAGGATTGATTGTGACAGATAGATAACGTATTGCCTCATGTACCTATATTGAATCGAACCTCAAATATTGTTATAATTTTGCTTTCCTACAAATTTTATTCAACACTAATATAACGAGTACGCCTCTTTTTGTGAACATATAATAATTCCTGTTTTGGGATACTAAAATACTAATTAGATAAGTAATTGTAACCAATTTGCATGTAGCGCTCGACGGCCGCTGCTGCGGCACCGCTTGCTTTGCTCGCTCAGCTCGCGCGCGGTTGTTCACAGTTCTAACCTAACCTGTTTAGTCGGAGTACCCAAATGACTGCGTCCAACTGTGATAAAAGTCCAGCAGGTTAAAAAGAGGCTCAATTATTAAACAAAGTCTACATGATTAGAAGCGCAAAAAGTTTTTAGAACTTGACTAATTTAAAAAAAGTGTGCATCATTAGAAGCGCAAGAAGTTTTTAGAAGATGATTAATTTTAAAATATAAATCATTAGAAGGTTAATAATTTTCTAAAGGATATTTCTAAGAAATTTTTGACAAAGGATATTTCTAAAATTATTTAACTCTTTAATGATGTCCCGAAATAGGTCTCATACTCCTAACAAATAAAGCTTGTACATCAGAATCAGACGACCTTTTAAGATTCATGTAACTAAGCAACAGATAACTTTGATGTCCCTCTTTAATTCCTAGAAATAGGGAAATTACTTATCTTTATTTTCCATTGTTGTAGTAGGTATATAAGTTTTCTTTAAACTCATTTGCGAAAGAATATGAGTAGAGTACTGTATTGGCCTTGTTATATTGAGTAGCGACCAATACAAAAGTTTTCTATAATAATTTATCTATAAACTAATATGTTTGTTTCAGGTAACTTGCTTGTTATCCTCGTGGTAACGTTATCGCGGCGCCTACGCTCCATAACAAACTTCTTTTTGGCGAATCTGGCCGTGGCAGATTTATGTGTTGGCGTGTTTTGTGTCTTCCAAAACCTGACTATATATCTTATACCGAGGTGAGTGAATCGAAGCATCAGGTAAACAACGCATGTAAACACACCGTGTATTTAGAACAGAATGTTGAATGAATTAGCGTGTAGTGGAGGGTCCGACGCGATCAAATGTAAAAATAATGGTAGCGTGGAAAGGTTTTGTGGTAAATTATGTAAGTATACTTTACAGCTCTCAAGCGCTGTTTACATAAGATAGACGGGATCTTAGTAGAAGTTAAATGGGGAAGACATAATATATCACGGATTGTATCCCAATTTTTTGAGATATGTGTTAAAATTGCAAAGTCATATTTCGATGATAAGTGCTATTGTCTGTTCTAGAAGTACCTGCTGAAAGTGTAAACAAAACCTGTTCAAGTTAAATTCTTACGTAATCACTTACTAAAGGGGATTAGTACACATTCATCCGTATTTAGAAGGTTCCTACTTTGTATCTCAGCGCTTTTTCCAACAATTATTGTTTGAATAACATGATTAAATTGTAATTGATAGGATTGACGAAAAATGAAAGCTTAAATCAATCATAACTGTTAAATTAAAAATATTTTTCATCCCATCTATTCGAAAATAGCCGAAGGGTTCCTCGATAAGTGCGACCAAAATGAATAAGTAAGTAATAACAGTGACGAAATGACTTTTGAATTTGGAACACTATTTAATTTAAAAGTTTGAACGCAATTCGCTTTGATAAAGTCCTGGCCGGTAATAAAAAAAAGCGC
This sequence comes from Hydraecia micacea, assembly GCA_914767645.1. NCBI lineage: Eukaryota > Metazoa > Arthropoda > Insecta > Lepidoptera > Noctuidae > Hydraecia > Hydraecia micacea. The sequence continues at coordinate 10,684,912 of OU611778.1, forward strand.
GTCTGCCGACGCGGCATTGGTTAACCAAATTAAAAAAACAAATACGCAAAAACTTCTTATTAGTTTTTTATTGCTTTTTATTAAAATAGTACCTACAGACAATTTTAATTTGATACACAAAAATTTAATAAAAGTTGAGTTCTAGCAGTGAAAGTGAAATATTAATACTAGCAAGTGTAAAATTAAACCCACAAACTGTCATAAACAACTTACTACCCAACAAATCTAGAGAAAAATATCTAAAAGCCTATGAAATTTTAATTACATGGAAAAATGAAAAAGAGGCAGTAATTTTCAGAAACTGTATTTACAGCATATTTTCAACATTTAATGAAGACCAAACAACCTTCTACTCTATGGAGTATATAAATATTCATCACTACTAAAAGCATGATCTCGTATTTATTTTTCTCATAGAGGGGGATGAAAAGCAGTGTGCCACACGGTACCAAAATTATTTAACCTCGAGCGACGTACTTTGAATCCGTCGCTACGCTCTGGATTCAAACAATCGCTCTCGTCCTCATTACACAACATTATCTTAGTCCCATAAGACACAATCTACTATTTAACACTTTGCGCACTTAACGCCTCGCGACGTAATAACAATAAAACTTCTATTGTGTCTTGATCAGTGTCCTTCAATGTGTTAAGGTGATTTAAAATTAGAATAGTATTAAAATTATCAAATCAAAGCACTTTATTTTTAAGTGGCGCTTCTATTCGGTTTTCACCGGTAATCAGATCCATTAGTTTACATTTTCATCACATACTTTCTAAACAGATTATATTATATATACCGTATTTCCTGCGTATATTTTTTTGCATAATGCAATTATGCATGCATTTGCTTGACCTGCACAGTGACATAGGTATTACATTTGCGTATCATGTTCTACGTTCACGAGTAAACAAGGTCTAATGTCAAACGCGTTCAATCCCAAATTAACGTTTTGTTTACATTTCGTTGATAGCGTTGACTTTACATTTTTTCATAATTCGGATACTATAAATCTCTTTCAAATAACCCAAAAAGTCATCATCATCTGCCTAGCCTTTTCCCAACTATGTTGGGGTCGGCTTCCAGTCTAACCGGATGCAGCTGAATACCAGTATTTTACATGGAGCGACTGCCTATCTGACCTCCACAACCCAGTTCCTGGGAAATACGATACCCCTTGGTAAGACTGGTTGTCAGACTTTCGGGCTTCTGACTACCCGTAACGACTGTCAAAGATCCACGAATGACAGCCGGGACCAACGGCTTAACGTGCTTTCCGAGGCACGGAGGAGTCTCAGTATGTAAAGATGGTCACCCATCCACAGACCAACCGCGGCAAGCGTAGCTTAACCTGATCGATCGACCTGTGCGGCTGTTATTATTTAGCCACGGACCCCTCCCAAAACCCAAAAAGTGTGTACAACAAAAAAACTCGATCTTTCTTTGATCCTAAACTTATATATTGAGGTACTTACTTATTTATTTATCATTTATGTACACGCATATAAATAGACAAGAAGAAAGGAACAGACAAATACGTAATTTTTTGATAAAGTGGAGGAAATAGGAGATTTTGACATGTACGGATGTGATTTTCAGAGAGCACGCGTGGGAGTCAGTGTCGGGAAAATGATTTATTGTGTTATAGAGGTATGAGGAACAGGGTGTAAAGTTCACTCATCCTCCATAGAAAAGGGAGTATCCTCCGACCAGACGGGTGTTGTGTCTGGCGGGCAACTGCCCGATGATTCATGTCGGGCCGTTGTATCTATGCTAGTTGCGCGGTAAACTCTGCTTGCGAGATGCAAGATTTTGCGTGACGTCAGTATGACGCGTTGTTCGCATGTGGCGTTGTAGATACCGCTCGTGCTAAAGTGTCACAATCATTGTCGTCGTACCCAAGTATATTTGCTGAATGAGCAGACTTGGTAATATTGTGTATGATATCAGCCTGGGCGCCTGGCTTGTGACTGGCTTCAAGTTTGGCACCTTCAGTAGCGTCCATCAGCTCGTCCTGTAACGTGAAAGCAATAGGACACGCTGGACACGATATTAAATATTCCATTGTTTGTGGAACAGCAACCTACTGCAATACAGACCCCTCTTTTCACAGTAGGAACAAGCATTGCAACAGGGCCTACCAATCACATCAAATCAATCTTTATTTCAGACAATTTTACACATTACAATGTACAGTCCATATTATTATTTTTCACAGAGAATACAAAGTGTGGCGATTAGGTTATCAAATAAATATACACAAATAAAATAATTAATAACAATTAACATTCTAGCCGTGGGACCTTTTTTTTTCTTTGAGTATCTAACAACATTCAACTTAATTTGTGATTATTTGGTAACAATACATAAGTATGGCAGAAGAAAGAGGAGGCCTATACCCAGGGGAGTGGGTGATTCCGGGCTGAAATGATGATGGTAACAATAAAAAAAAAGTGTGGGAGTGTTAGAAATAAATAAATAAGCACCCATTGTTCGAATGTCATACCATAAAGTGTGTGTTGAATTGTTTATACCATTCGCCCCGCGCGTGTCTAGTGCCTTATTATCAAGGCTGGTTTATTTTGTGGCAATTTTTAAGCTATTTACTTTGTATGAAAAATTCAGTTTTCCATTTTTTGTAAAATTGTTTATTTTATTATTTTAACAGATGATAACAACTTGTAATAACCACCGCACTGTTTTATGTGATAACCTAATCGCGACTCTGTATACTTAAGAAATAGCTGCGCCACGCGGTTTCACCCGCGTAAATGTCGATCCCGTGGGAATATCGGGATAAAAAGTAGCCTATATCCAGGGTGTCAGCTACCTCCATACAAAATTTTATCAAAATTGGTCCAGCCGTTTGATCGTGAAGAAGTAACAAACATATAAACACACACACACACACTCACAAACTTTCGCCTTTATAATATTAGCTTGTGTTCTAATTATAACATTAATTAACAAATTATAATTTTCAAAAAAGGTATAAGCACGCTTGCTAGAGGTTACTACATTACTTAACTAGAATTTTAGACTAATGATCAAGAATTCAAAGCAAAGTCTTAATAAAAAAAAAAAATACCAAGCATAAAATGAAATAGATACATTTTCTACAAAATATAGGCAACCCAATGAAAATGAAGGATCTACCCTGTCACCGGGAATTCAAACGTGCTCCTAAACAATGCCGAAACTATTCCCCTCCTGAGTGGAAGTCCGTGTGATTTTGCGCTACGAATAACATAGACACAAATCTAGTCTCTAGTCATGTTGAGAGATTGGACAGGCCTCCGTCCGGATTCCGAAATATTAAAGGATTTTGTATCGTGAGAATACGTGACTGGTACCTAATCCTAACGAATGACCCAGCGTGCGATGATTGATGACTGCTGCCTGTGTGAGCTAGAATAGCATGTTCGAATGATTGAAACCATAATAATGAATCATTTTTATTGTTATGAAAACTAACAGAGGCGAGATGTATGGGGCTGTTAACATGGTCATCAGGTTTTAGAAAAAAGTTGACTATATAGAGCAACGTTGGACTATACCTACAATCCGTTCACACTTATTTTACCTCTGACAGCCGCAACCTAACAGCAACATTATTGTAACGAGTATAAAGATCACAATGATTTTGACAGGCTTGTCAGTGGCAGCAACCCAATAGCAACTTTATTGTTATTAGATCAAAGATCACTGTGATATTGACTGTGATGCAAAATCAGAGGTCTGAATGGACTGGTGGTAGTCTAAGGTCACTCAGATATTAGGTACTGGGTGACAGTCTCTCTGAAGCTCGATGTGCCACATGAACACTCCGGTACAGTACCGGACCTAATTAATGTACATATTAGAGCCAGGAATTTGAGATAATTTCCAAGTTATGGAACAACAAACTAAACGTCATACTTAACAAAGTTCAAATTCCATTGCAACCAAAAACTTCTTAGGACCTTTTTGTTAATCACACTCAAAAATCAACTTAGAATACATTTCACTGAAGGAGATAACTGTGGCGATGGAATGTAAATTATCTGAGATTATGAACACTGCTATAGGCTTCAAAGTTAAAATAGCTCTGTTTTCTCAGCCATAAGCAAAAAAAACACCCTCCTGTAGAAAGAACCTAATAAAAGGCGGGCTTATTCATGCATATAAGAAAAATATTGAGGATTATATTTTGGTGAATAAAGAAAAAGACCTATAATGAAATGCCTACTCGTAAACATGATTTACATACAAATGAAACTAACGAAGTGGATTGGATCGAATCGTAGGTTCTGATTCTGAAGGAACTATCAATATAATAATAACCTCCACGTGCGTAGAAATTATCTATAGAAATGGGATTAAAACGCCTACTGTGTTAGTCAATCGTTTGAATGAATATAACTACTTATTACAAATTATTCTCCTTTCGTTCAAAATGTATAATCATATCGTTATGTAAGTGGTATATTTTCGGCTCATTTTAGTACATTGAATATCTATTCAATGTACTAAAATGAGCCGAAAATATACCAATATAATATAATATAATCTATATATATCGTCGCTATTTAGCGCAGGTGAGCTCGTGGAAGAGCCAGCAATATTTAATAACTTAACCTTATGTTAGCTCATAGTAGGTACGTAAAGAAGGATCTTCAAAATAACTGTCACTCATACTTCAGGTCTGAGAGAATTATACAGGTTGATATGACATCGACGCGCAATTTGTTACAATGAATTCAGTATAATATAATTATGATTCTGAACCTCCCTGCGTTGAAATATTCCGTATTTTTTTTTGTTAGTCTTCACTGTGTCCCACTGCTGGGCATAGGCCTTCCCTTGTTTCTTCCAAAACTCCGACAATAATTAAAAAAAACTGTATACCATATATTTTGACCGCGTAGGTACCTATTGCACTTTACTATGAAACAGTGATGTTTTTTTCGATAACCGACTTTAAGTTTCTACGCTAGGGGTCTAAAATCATGTGCTGAATTTATGGTTACAGTTTTCGCTTCGATGTTCCTGCCACCATGTATTAATCTCTGAGCTTGATAAACAGATAGGCGATCTCAGTCAGTAATTATAAGAACTAAGCCTGTATAATATTATCATTAACGTTTACGAAATTGAAGAACAGCACGCTAAAAATCTCAATGAAAATATAAAACACCTCACTATTCGCATTTGCCCCTGGCATCTTATTAAGCTTCACTTGAATTTCGCAAAGCAATAAGAGCTTGCGAAAAACGTCGAAAATTCAGCAATTCTTCAACATTTATTTCTATTTTCAGCTGGGTGTTTGGCGACTTCCTGTGCAAAATGTACCAGTTCGTGCATTCTCTGAGCTACACGGCGTCAATATTCATCCTCGTGGTGATATGCACGGAGAGATACTTCGCTATTATACACCCCATCACTTGCAAACAGATCCTCACTTCGACGCGACTGCGGGTAAGGTTCAGTGTGTCACAAAGTCGCGAGCGGCGGACGGGGAACACGTCGCGGGGGGATGATTACATTTGAATTGACTTCCTCAATTCCCCGGGACAGGCCGATGTTTTCTCAGAATAAATTACTAGAGCATTATTCAGGTCGGCAAAAGCCGACGTTTTCACGCCACTGCTCGCCGTAACGTCGTATTGAAATAGAATACGATAGGAGCTACAGTAATTTAACTGTATTTATCTCTATTTCAAAGATTATCTCTTAATTCAGTTAAAAATCAACTCGGAACTCTTCAAAATAAAAAGTGTTCTAAACTTGTATCCGTATCTAACAGTAAGAGTAAAGGAGATCAGGACCAAGCCCGTGCCGGACGGCGCGTATGTGTTCCACGCGTGCCTCAAAGAGATGTCAGCATAAAAGAAGGGGCCCGTTAGGGCCGAGGCCTGCCGGGGTAGCAGGATTGTCCGAAAGGGTTACCGCTACCCCGGAACATAAAAGGCTAAGGAAGGAACACGGGTGGGTTTTAGTCAGTAAGAGTCTGACACTCCCTTCCTCTCCACCCAGAGCGGGACCGCGGTCATTTGATGATTTCCCATCCACAAAAAAAAAGAGTAAAGTTGTTAACTATGACCAACTGAGTTACAGTTGGTAGAAATTATTTTAGTTTCAAGTATTGCAGCCTTTGCAGACAACTGCTAGAGTAATTTTGTGAGCAGTGCAGCGTGGTCCGCCGTCCGGCTAGTATAACTGTACAAGTATAATCCAAATAGCGCCGTGGCCTTTACTGTCGCGTAAATAATATAATTAGCAAGTTCGCCAGATTGACTAGACTCAGTTTGAAAGCAAACTGGAAATCTGCAGATTCCACTTCTGGAGCCAGCTTTTGAATAAATAATAAACTCTTTAATATAAACTAAAAGGCCTTAGTCAATCAGTGGTGCCGAAATATTAAATTGGATTTAGTTTCAATTAAAATGTTTTGCTAAATTATGCGGCTGCCCAACTGTTAAACGATGTTAGTGTCGTTTGACAACCCTAGTTTTAGACAGGGCAAAAATAGGAATAATTTAAAAAATACAGGTTGGTACTACATCGACGCCAAAAACTGAAACCATGAATTCAGTACATGATTCTAGACACAGAACAGTTATTCTCTTTTCTGTTCTGTAATTCTAGACACCAGCTTAGAAATTTTTCGTTAGTTATCAAAAAATAATCTGCTGTTTTATAGAAAAGTGCGATACCTATGCCAAAATGTAATAAGTATAACAGTAATTTTTTTTTGATTACCGATGTAAAATTTCAACGTACTTGGGGGGTTTCAGAATCATGTACTAAATCCATGATCACAGGTTGCGCGTTGATATCCCGCCACCCTGTATGTTTAATTTGTGTACAAGGACAGCGAAACATACTCGGAATGATAATCCCTTTCATTATAACAGTAAAATTAAATCCATTAATTCATATACTAGGAAAATTCGTCTCCTCGACAGCAAATCAATACAATGTACTGTTAAACTGACGGAATGAAAACAGAATGACCATCCCGGTCATTCCAAACTTCTCACGAAATTAGGATGCTGTTAACCCAAGTTTTGTTGCTGAACAGTTGGTGATTCTCGGCGTGTGGATCACGAGCGCAGCCTACAGCGCTCCCAAGTTCATCTGGGTGGAGACCATCACCAACGACCTCGGCGACGGCCACATGGAAACAATATGCATCTCCCATCGAAGGAAGTACAACTCGGAGCTGTTCGATATGGTGAACTTCGGGCTTCTCTACGTCACACCTTTATGTGTCATGACGGTAAGTGAATCCTGTATAATATACCTGTATCATATGGTACAGGTACGGTCACCAAAGGAGATAAGTAACCAGGGTCGTCGGATATAGTTGAAGTTTAGTAAGAAACCGTTTGATGTTTTCGAATGAAAAATTTGATAAATGAACTGATTGTTTTCTTTAATAAAAATTTATTTAATAGAAAACAATCAGTTCATTTATCAAATTTTTCATTCGAAAACATCCGTCGGTTTCTTACTAAACTTCAACTATCCGACGACCCTGGTTACTTATCTCTTTTCGTGACTGTACCTACTTGCTGGGCAGCTGGGAGCATGCAGGGCTGTATATATATTATAATATATACAGGGTTTTTTTAATTAGCTAGCTAAACTCGGCAGACGCGATGGGTATCTGTACGTGATAAAATAAAAAGATTTGTTACATTTTTTGGGAGGTCAACGACCGGTGTTAGTGTTGTTACTTGAATTTTATTATGAGTTGACGAAAACTGTTTTCTTAAGTTTCATCGTGTTTAGATATCAAAACCCATCACGTCTGTGCAGTTTACACATAAAAACCAGATTTAGGAAATTTATATTTCAGATGACTACAATAACAGCGTTTGTTGACCCCACAAAAAATATCACCAGATTCGCAAATGCAATTAATGATGAAATTTCTTTGGGGAATTTTTGACAAAAATGCGTTAATATAAACCCTATTGATTATATATTATATTAAATTATGTATTTTTCATAATTACTTGACTGTACTGATCATCAGTTGGAGCACGGGACCCTAGTTCCCGGGTTTCACCCAGGTGGAGAAACTAGGTTACACGGGTCCGGACCCAAATTAATTTATTTTTTGTTTCTTCACATTTGGGTATCGTACGTTACGTACTTACCCATTGTTTAATTCCCATAGAAATAAGGATCAAAGGCACGCACGACTGGAAGTGCTTTAATTTTATAGTCTGAAGTAACGACGTTATTTTTTTACGCGAAACTAACTTTTACATTGACGACGACGTTACGATGTCATAACTACCCCTTTGTTGATTTTATAAGGATCAGCTGGGTTACAGCTAAGTGCATTATTTTAAATGTATTTTCATGTCTTTGGCTCAATCTCAACATTTTCGGTACAGTCTGTAATAAAGTTGTGTTTTATCACCTATTCTTATAAAATAATTAAATAAAGTTGAGATTAACTAGAAATGTAAAAGTAGTAGAAGGTTACAGATAAACTGAGGAGCGGGAATGATATACGTGTAGCCACGACACGTCTATTAATATCCCCGCGAATCTTCTACATAAAGTATAATGAGCCTATTATGTTTCCACTGCTGACACAGGCCTCCTCTCTTCGAGGGAGTGGGCTATAATCTACGACGCGGGCCCAGTGGGGGTTGGCAGATGACACATGTTTTTGAATTTTTGGTTCTAGGCCATGCCGGTTCTAAAGAGCTTCAACTCGTGATGTTCATTTCATGTAATTCCTTTTTCGTGCTGACGTCACTGGTTGCGACCGACAGACTCAGATTGCGACAGATATTGGATACTAGACAGCTGCTGCTGGTCAAAGAGCTTATCAAGTGAAAATCGCCCCGATACAGCAACTTGCACTCAGCGTTCCATCTTTTATGAAAAGTAGCCATATTCCCAGATATTAATTTCAACATTTAACTTCAAAAGAACTGGATTTATGTGTAAAGTCAAAACTACTATTATAATAAGGCGAGCAAGATAGCCTTTTTCCAACGCAGCTTCAGAAATGGCTAGGTGAAATTCAAGCCGCGGGGCAAAATCTCTTTTAAGAATTACATTTGCAATTTTTAGAATATTTAAAATGTCACCTGGCTCGTGAAGGTTTCATTTATTTTATCAAATAAGTTTGGAAGTTTTCATAAATCACATCGTTCCTAAAGGATCTCTACAAACTTATATACGTATATACTTACATACTACATACCACAGAACAGATAAAAGAGGTCTACATTCAAATAAATAAAATTGAAGTTAGTATCTGTTTTAATGTGAAAATAATAGTTTTTTACTAAATGCATAAGTGAAAGTATACACGGCAAAAAAACATTTAAAAAAATTCTGTCTGTTTGTTTGTTCCGGCTAATATCTGAAACGGCTGGACCGATTTTGACTGGACTTTCACTGAGATATAGCTGATGTTAAAAGGCGTAACAGGCTACTTTTTGTCCCGGTAGCACGTTCCCGTGGGATAATTTCCGACATCCACGCGGGCGAAGTCGCCGGTAGAAGCTAGTTTATACTTTTTATCAAATAATATTTGAAGCTTTCATAAATCACGACGTTTTGAAAACGTATTTGAGCAACTTTTTAAAGGGCAAAATTATTTCAGTTCTAGCAGTTCTATAAACAGTAAAATTAAAATACGAAGACAACTTTGTAACGAATTTATCAACTACCTTTGTAGTTGATAAATTCGTTGCGATATTAGTAGTACGCCACCGATTAATCGGGAGTTCGTTTATACGTCAGCTCGTGAATATTTTAATACAGAAAACGGGATGTCTGTAAAGCAGAATTTTAATGATCGTGTGGGCTGTTTGTTTGTAGGTACTCTGTGAGCATTTCCTCCGACTTACAAACTGTTGGTGCTCGAATGATACAGTCTTGCATCTTGCATCAGCGCCAAGATCAGCGTTTATCATAACATGTTATGTGTTAGAAAATAAATGTGTATATTCTATTTGCTGTCTGGTAAGTTTCATCGTCTGTATTATACTATATTTCTGTATGTTTTGATAGGAGTTTGTCTGGTGATTGATTTTTAAATTACCTGTATTTATTAAAACAAAATGGAACTGCCCTCTCTATTTTAGATTTTTGATCGAACCTTTGACTAGAGTAAAGGACTTATGCTCAGAGTTTCTTTGAAGGATAAAATCAGGAATGCAATTATCCGGAAATGAACCGGAGTTATCGACACAGCTTACAGAATAAGCAAGCTGAAGTCGCTGTAGGCTGGCCATGTTTGCCGAAGGACCGATGGCCGGTGGAACAGACGAGTTCTGGAGTGGAGATCGCGTATCGGCAAGCGTAGTGTGAGACGCCCTCCAGCTAGATAGACCGACGACCTTAAAAAGGTGACTGGGACAGACTGGATGCAGAAGGCAGAGGAGGGAGTATTGTGGCGCAGCCTGGGAGACGCCCATGTCCAGCAGTGGACTGCAATAGGCTGAGTTGATTGATTGATTCAAAGGACTTATGAAGTTATTTGCAGTAAGTAGTAAACTTTCTACACCAAAATTCAACCATCAGAAATAGAAATAAAGACACACACAACACAACTTTGTGTTACCTAAATTAATGTGGGCGTTGTTGTATTTGAAGACTCACTGCTAACAGGACTAGCCTGAAAATCACAATATTATTAACTATCTCAAGTAATTACAGTATCTAACAGACACATATTTCAACAAGTTTGCGAGTTATTGTCGCACCAACAAATATTACCCTCCCAACATCGTCGTAATCAGGTAAACAGCGTCGTCGACAGGCTCTTTCCCCCCTTCATATTATTCGTAAGTACCTACATAAAATCCGTGTATCGTACAAATGACTAAAATAACATTTAACGGTAATGTAATGGTAATTTCGCTTTTCGTACTAATATAATAAAAACGCCGTCTTTGGCGCGAATAGCGGACTTGAAAGTGTACACAGCGACGCGCGACATAATTTGAGAAACCCTAAATGCTCACACTGTAGTGGAACAATTTCTTTGAAAACTTCATGGAAATTGTTCTTCCAGAAACGCGTCGTGCCGTCGCGCCTTTAAGTTCACAAAGTGAAAATACTTTGAAAATTAAACTGTCTACCTTTATAGTAAAAATATGTATAAACCTGACTACTACTTTTTCTACCCGCCTCACGGATATTATGACCCGCCTAGTTCGCTAATCGGTAAAAAAGAAAGATGGAGAGCGTCGATGATTATAGCGAAATGTCGAGCGAGTCGATATTTTATCGGGAGGAAGTAGTTTTAGCCCAGACTTGTTACAAACGAAACATGTTGAGACTTAGGACATGTTATATTGATTTCGAAGTACTTACACTGGATAAACTTCTAAATAAACAATCTGCTAATAAACTACCAATTAAATATTAATTGTATCCTAACCTAACTAAAACTAAGTATTACCAACAAAAATATGGCGTCGGATAATTCCTCCGCATCGCTGTCGGTAGTGTACCCAAGAGACTGGCCTAGGTAAAAGCCAGCCCTTGTGTCACGGGAATAAATAAAATAATTAAACTATATAATCCACCAGCCCCCATCCATCCACAAAGCTGAACTATTCTCGACTAGAAACCACACGCTACGTATTGGAAAATTAAAAATAAATGTATTCCTCTATCCGAGCATCTGCAATATGCAATATAAACTGCCGATAGTGGCATTTGTTCTCGGTCGGATATCTTTGCCCGCGTTCTATTCAGCTATTGTTCAAAATAATGACTTTAGCAAGTGGGCACGTTCTGTTTTGACTTGGAATTTGAATAATCCCATTGGTGAGTTTATCTATGCGATGTGGAATTATGTTCATTTCTCGTGAAATGATTTTACTATGTTAATATCTTGAAACTTTTCTACGCTGTAAACAAACTATTTTAATTAGTATTATTATATCGGTAATTAGTGTTGTTATGTTGTTGTTAACATCTATTAAAGTGTCAAGGCTAGAATTGAGGCAGTTTGTTTCTGATCTCTAACTTATTTATTTTTTCCTTAATTAAAACCAATTACAAAAATTAAAGACACAATTTGTATAAAAGAGAAAATATAAAATCGTAACGTCCAGGTAAACAGTGAACAGCACTTTCATAAATCACTCTCACAACACAGTAGGTACCTCTGATATGCCAATAAAATTTTCGTCCATTCGTCGCAAACGGTTCTCTATTGCGTTATCCATAATCTGAAGTGCCATAATTTTTTTTGTCCTAATCATCACTTGTCCGAATGATAACTTGCCCGAACTCAAGTCACATAATATCACATGCCATAAAATTGAAACCCCTAAATAAATACAAGTTTGTTATAAATATTACAATCAATAATTTACAAAAGACTTAAAACCGTTTTCAATAAAAGTTATAAGTCCTAAATTTAAATTATTTAATGTTTATTTTACTAAATAATGTGTTTAAAACAAAGTATATTACAAATATTTTGCAATGAACTTCTTCAGGCGTGTAGGTGCAAGCAAGCATGCAGCATGCAGCAAGCATGCAAGCGAGCATGCAGCAAGCATGCAAGCGAGCATGCAGCATGCAGCAAGCATGCAAGCGAGCATGCAGCATGCAAGCAAGCATGCAACATGCAGCAGGCGTTGTTTCTGTCACGGCTCCGGCGCTGTGGGTCTCCGGCAGTCCCACGCGTGCTAATCGTCGCAGACGGCTTTCGCGGCTTTCGCTTACCGCCGCGGCTGAGGCTGGCCGGCCTCAGCCCGCGGGCCGCCTCGCCCCTACGCGCCTACGTGATTCTAAATTACACTCTAGGGGTAGGGCAGACAAGACTGCGTGGAGTCGGATTTACAGCGATTCATTCCTGGCCTGACCAAATTTTTAGCAAATGTTTTAGGACTAACAATTTTATTATTTAAATGAACATTCGGAATAATACACATTATATAATACAATACTTAGGACATAATATATGACTTTATTTCATGCAAAATTAGGAGATTCAATCATTATAGCGGTACTCGATATTATGACAGAATAGTTTTAGAAGTAAAGATAATTATGTAAAACAAAATTTCGAATTTTTAAACAATATAGTTACTGAAGTTTATAATAGCAAACGTGTTATGGATAATGATTTTCGGACAAACAATTTTAGAAAAAGTAAGGGAGTACCGTTGCAAACAGATCGTTTGCCGAACACAACGTTTTATTTGCTTGTGGAATCTTCCTAAAATACGGAGTCTTTGTAACATTTGACGAAAAATATGAAATGTAAAGTTATTTCTCGGTTTGAATGGAGTGGACGAATTTTCGTGCCAATATCAGCGGTGGACACTCTCGCCGCCTACTCCTCTTTCAACGGCGATTCTATTGACACAATCAATTAAAACTGAGAGAGGTTCCATTTGCACACAAGTTTCCCTATGAAACAAGAAAGTAGCTCGGATGTTTCACCGAATAGCTCCCAGAATTACTAACACTTCGTATGACGTGATCGATCAAATCAGTCTAGCTAGTTTCGTAACTTCTTAACATATTTCGGAACTAGACCGAGAGTATGGCAACGAACTAATTAGAAACAGATAACCTTAAGAACGAAGTAGTTCACTTATGTATTAGGTACTTGTTACATAGATCTGCACATAATATTTTAAAAGATTATTTTCTATTTCGTTAAGTACCTAGTACTTGTCGACAAGCCTACACTGTTCTCCCATACCTAGTAACTAACTGTATAATTTGAAAACATTGTATATGCCAATTATTTTTGAATTAGAATGTAACCGTGGTAATTCTCGCCGGCACTTCTTCATAGGAAAAAATCTATAGGAATGATGTATCTAACTTCTGTCGTTACATAAGTCCTCATGTAGGTTTATGTGAAATAAAATAATTTGAATTTAGAATTCTGCACAACACCGAGACGAACTATGCGCATGCTATTCATCTTACCAAGTTTGTAACATTCAGCAAATAAATTACGTTGTTTGATGTCTGATGCGGTTGGAGTTCTGATTATAACAAACCATGTTCTACCGCAACACCGAAGTGATAAAGTGGATACTTAGGTAATATTCAAACCGACACGTGTGCTTAAGTACGCAAAGCTTTTAGGCTCGAATTCAAGAATGATGCTCAGCCATGAATTTCGTTGTAAAACTGGCAGATTTGATACTTATCTCGAATTATGTAAATCTAGTTTTAGATCGAGATTCATGAATGGATTTTGTTCTAGAATACAGTCTACAGCGTGGCGCTTTAATGGCGACATTAATTTAACACACGTTTACGGTTTCGCGTTTTCGTTTTATGAACATATTTTACTTTCATTAAACGTTCTAAAATAGCATCTTGGAGCTACATGTACTAGCGCAGGGGTCATTTGCTGGGGTCGCAATAAAATTAAAACGAATATGGTGCAAAGAGTAGGCGAATTGAAGGAAAGAGAGAGAGTTTTCAAATTACGAATTATTTTATGTTGTTATAATTTTTAAGATTACTGGCCAGCATAGCTATTCACAAACACTCGATACGCTTCCGTACCGTATCGAACATCAATCAATGTTATCTAGGAGTCCTCTAAACGTTGTTCACAAGTCCAAAACACAAAAATGTTGTCAGTTTAAATGAAATAGACGACCGCTATTCTTCCGACAGCTATTTGCTGTCGGGGGCAAGGTAAATCAGGTTATCGAAATGTGTCATTTTCGATACGATAGCCTATCGGATCGTTGTGAATAGCTATGCTGTAGTCCTACCCGTGTGTTAAATTAATGTCGCAATTATTGTAGCGGCACGTTGTAGGTATACTTACAGGGTGGCAGGGCCATGAACGCGCAACGTTTGTGCGTTGATGTCCCTGCCACCCCGTGCAGACTCATGATTGGGGATTTAATACATGATTCTGAATTCTCTCCAGCGTTTAATTATTCATCGGTTTAAAAAAAAATTGCTGTTCCATACATTTTGACCTACACTTTACACCTTTTTATAAACCAGCTGTTTTTTCTTTTTAGTAGCCGACGAAAACTTTCTAAGCTAGAATCATGGGCTGAATTAATCGGTTCAGTTTGCGTATCGATATCCCTAACACCCTGCATACCTACATTGTTATTTTTAGTAATATGCAGAAAAGCCGACCCCGATAATATAGAATACATCGAATATTTTTAGAAAACTGCTGAGTTTGATTCTATTAGCTATTTTGAACCAACTAATTTTATGTTTGCATTATGATGAAGACAATTTTGTATAGACTATAGTAACATTATTTGTAACAAACCTTTTCATCATATTTTAAAGTTTCGTATAACATTATTATCTACTGCCCATTCCCGAACAGACACAAACATTAAAGATAAGATATTTGTATTAAGATACCTTGTAAACACTTTTGTTTCTTTTGTTACACCTGTTAGAAACAAAAGTATCATAACACGGGATAAGTAGGTACCTACTTGTGTGTTATTTTCACAATACGAGAGCAGTCTTTACGTAACTGATACCTAAAGCCGGATTATTTCTTGCTAGCAAGTAATTATGCGAATAAGTGGTCTAATAACAAAAATGAGCTACCAGATGTACCGATTAAAGAAGAAGACAACAGCTATAAGTATCATAGTTATCACGTGAACGTTAAAATTTTTAAGTGGCTCTATAACAAGCTTTATTTTAGTTTGTATTTTCTATTAATGTCCGTAACAGATAAGTGCTTGTCCAAACAAAGGTGTTCTCTTGTCCGCACTTTGTACTTAACTGAGGTGCTTTAATGTGGTGCTGTCCCACAAACAATGGGACACTTAATATCGTGTACCCTATAGGAGTTGATGGACGCTACTGAAGGTGTCAAGCTCGTAGCCAAATTCTGGGCCATCTGTATATAGATTGCTATAGACACGCTAAGGAGAAGAGGCGCTCAGAGTAGGTATGTGGAAGCGCGTGTAAAAAACGCGTGCATGTGGACTGGCCGTGCTGGTTCCAAATATCTCAATTGCGCGCGTGTTTGTACGCGCGTATCCGTGCGTGTTTAAAGCGTGAAATCGGGAGGTAAGAAAGTGAATTCCGAACACTATGAACCTAAAGCGCGGTATTTGTTGGAATGCATAGAAAAGAAAGAGAAGCGCGATGACACAACGCTGGTAATTTATTTATGAAGCAATTATCCATTTACGAAAAATCTATTGTTTGGACTAAAAAATTAAAACACTAGAGTTTTAGTATGTTGCTTGTAGAATAATCTGACAAAAAACATAATGATTGTATGTATATTAGTATGATTTTTATTTGAAAAATGAAAGTTTTTAGAGGTATCTTCATGTTTTTTCTATCGTACCAAATAAGTTGTATTATGTTTTCAACACGCTATCTATCTGGCATTATATCCCGAAGAATATCATATATTTTTTTGATTTTGTTTGCTGTAGTCGATCATATCCTTTTATTGTTTCTAAAACTTGCGTTTTTTGCGTTTAGGTCCTGAAATGAGCAAATTCACATAAATACACATTGGAATCGGAACCTCTAAACATAAATTGATTTGTCAGTTTATCGAACATAATGTGAAGCCATTTCCTTTCATCGACAAGTTGTTATGCAATGAGGTTACGTACAACCATTTTAATAATAGGTGGATACCTATCTGATGGGTGGGTACCTACCCAAGTACCCACATAATATGCTATGGTCGCCTTGTTTTACATGTATGTA
This sequence comes from Hydraecia micacea, assembly GCA_914767645.1. Lineage (NCBI taxonomy): Eukaryota > Metazoa > Arthropoda > Insecta > Lepidoptera > Noctuidae > Hydraecia > Hydraecia micacea. Next base: position 10,701,593 of record OU611778.1, read on the forward strand.
CTTACCTATAATACAAAGACACCTTTCGATATTTAAGATATAAGATAAGATTTAAAGCTTTGAAATAAAACAAGCTTAAAGGTTGTGGATAAGCTTGGCCTATTGACTTGGCTTGGCTTTATTTTAAAGGAAACATTGTTAACCTCTGTAAAGTTACAGACTTACAGACCTACCTATTAGTTAAAGAGGCTTACAAAGTTTTTCAGTTTTCCCAGTAGCCTTACCTATTTATAAAATAGCTTATACAGGGTTATTTTTTAAAGACCAGCCAAATTTAAGGGTGCGGTACAGACCATCAAACTGAACAACTTTCTTCATGGGACCAACATCGTAATCGCGAATAAAAATTCTGCCGTCCCATACGTTTAAGTCGAGTAGGTATTGAAGTTTTCTATGGGACAGTTGATACATTTTTCGCGATTACGATATTGGTCTCATGGAGAAAGTTGTTCAGTTTTATGATTTGTACCACACCCTTAAATTTGGCTGGTCTTTGAAAAATAACCCTGTACTTATATAGGGTTGAGAACAATAGATAGGTATTATAAAAGTGTGAGGGAAGCATTGGCCCAGTGTTAATGACCGCGACTTACGAGTTGTAGGTCGTAGGTTCGAACCTGGTCAGGCGCTTTACTTTGTGTAAATAATTTCATCACCGCTGCTCTCAAAATAGTGAAGTAAAACACCGTGAGGAAACCGGCATGTCCTAAAATAAAAAATTCGAAGACATGTGGCATCTATCAACCCGCACTGAACTCGCGTGGTGGATTACAGCCCACTCCCTCTCACTGAGAGGAGGCCTGCGTCCCAGCAGTGGGAACATTTTAGGCTGATTATGATAAAAGGATTATTGTTTTGAGGAAGCATTATTTTGAAGTAACCTTCGAAAACCTGCTTACTCATTAGTTACAGATCAGGTTTTCAAAGTTTTCTAGTTATCCCAGTACCTACTAATAAAATTGCTTTTAAGCTTAGATAAACTTTACGTATGGGGTTGGGAGCAATAGGACCTTGACATTCCGCCCTACCAATGATTAAATTTATTCTCGAGGCCAACATTAAAATGTAACTCTCGAAGGGATACGAAAGTATTTCAATAAAATGTTGATCGTTTTAGGTTTTGACTAAGAGTGCTCGAAACTTCAGGAAAATTATTAAATAAGTACATATACCTAATTTACCGTTCTGACATAGGAGGATTTTATTTCAAGTCGTTTTCGTGGAGGACTGTAGGTACTCGTTATACTCGCCAACGCAACACCGCGTACAATGTTTTATTCAGGATATGGACCACAACGCAAAAATAACCCAGATCCACTTACTTTCTGCTCGTTGCAAATGTGTTCTCACTTCTTTGCAACTTATTGCAGGTTCTAGATTACCATAAACTTACTCGTAAATGTATTTTATTAGGGGTGCTACACATATGTTACGGTCACATTCGATTCAGCAGAAGGTATTTGTTTAACAACGAAGCTGACCCAAAGTAGTTGCTACACATATTCGGCTTTCATTCGGCTCGTTCGTGCCGATCGGCAAATGTCGTTAGGCATCTCACCATCATGGCATAATCAGCCTATAGCGTTCCCACTGCTGGGACACAGGAATTCTATTGGTAAGAGGGAGTGGGCCGTATTCCACCACGCGTAGATATCACATGTCTTTGAATTTTTGGTTCTAGGACGTCCCGGTTTCCTTACGTCCGGCATCTACCGTCGCTTAATCATGTTCGGGTCGCCATGGCATAATTCGAGCTAAGCCGCTCGCTCTTTCTCGAACATTTATAATCTACAACTAGGTATACTAATGTATTCTTAATATTATAAAGAAGTGTGACCGGTCAAGTTCCGCGCGTCGCCTATCGGCGACGAAACAATAGAAAATTAATTGTGTCTCCCTAGCGGAGCTTGACTGATCTAATAAAGCAATAATCTTCCGAACTACTAATCCGAATCCGATAAAGTAAGAAATTTGACGCGGACGAAGTCGCGGGCAGAAGCTAGTACATTATATACCAATTAGATTTTTTCCGCCTGTTATGTCGAATCATGCCGAGCAAAATATGCGAGTAGCACCCCTTACACATTTTGCTGGCCATAGACCTGATAATAACGTTATCCTTTTATTACTATCATATAATATCAAACGCGTCCACGTCTATGATCCTCCTAATAGCCGTAATAAAGGGTAATAAATATCGCGATAATCACGATGCTTGAAATATGAATTAGTAATCGTAATTTAGGTTAGCTTCAATATATTAAGAGATAGGAGGACCGGATGCTCATACTCATGGACAAAAGTGAATTCACACAGTCCACCATTTTCTTTTTTTTCAAGTCTCGTGTAATAGGAGCACAGAACAGATAAAAGAAGAAGAAGAACCTCTTTAACTGTTCTGTGAATAGGAGCATGTCTTTCGCCATTAAGTGACGAGAGGCACGCGTCAAGCGCAGAAGCTATTGCAGCCGTCGACGTAGTGCCCCTCGTATATTTGAGCATCATACACGAGCGGCGCGTTGTTGACGGCAGCCGCCGACGCATGTCGACGGTTGCAGTTGCCTCTGCCATTGACGCATGTCGGCGGCTGAAGTTGCCTCTAGCATTAACGCGTGCCGCTCGAGTGTTTGCACGCTAGGCTCTAGGCATAAAATATAGTGTTTGGCCAGACTGCAAACTCGGGCGCGGAGCGGGCGCGGCGTGGCTTACTCAAACATAAGAACTTCATTTGAGCGTCCATAGAGGGTACGCGGGTGCGTGAGCGGCGCGGGCAACTCACGCCATAGCTCATTCATACAAGTTACCGCAGTAAGTGCTCGGGGGGCCCGCGCGGGGACCGGTGTTCTCAAACTACTTCGTGCTTTTTTCTAGTAAAAATAAGTCTTCTTCATCCATATTTTATTTTAACAAACACTGGACACGACAACACTCAGAACGAAGTCGCGCTAGACTGCGGACAGGCAGATCGCGTGCGTTCCCGCACACGCGCCGCTCCCCGCCCCGCACTGCCAGTCTGGCCAAGCACTGAGACACCGAGCCGCTACTGAAAAATTCCTAGAAGTTTAACCTTATACGTGCCCGACCGTATCGTGTTGAGCGCAAACCGCAGTCAGTTACTGGAAATACTATCATATTCGGCTTTTGAACAACCTGTTCTCAGCATGCGAAAAGAAGCCTTAATTACCTACATACATAGTTGAATCAATTTATTATTACAGTGCGCCCGACGAGAGAATGCGTTCTTGACATCTCTTAGTTTCATACAAACGAATAAGTGTCTTGCGAATGTGATGTTTATTAGTTACTAGAATTGTAGCACTGACACGTGTCAGGATCGCATTCTCTCGACGCGACGGCTGTACTGCCTAGCTATAAATTATTCTCTCTTGAGGCACGCGGGGATGATAAACCCCTGAAATACTGATTATCTATGCTTTCTAAAACAGTGTTGCTAGATGAAGAAGCTGATGTAAATCTGCCTTTATAATGATATCTATGTTTAAAACTTACCGAATTATCCATGGTTTTATACCTGTCTCTCTCTCTTACCAGCATGTGTCCTTTTCTAATCAAGAAGAACGCTTGGGCGAAGCTGTCAATGTCCTAGCGTTTGTAAATTATGCCGCTAAAACATCGAAAAATTTTTCAAATTTAAAAATTATGCGTTAAATACAATAATTTATCGTATCATTTGAAAAATATATCTCAGTCTTCAATTAGTTAAAACAATAAGAATCTATTACTTAGTCGTTAAATTTACCTAATTGTCTAAAGCACCAAGGTTAGTTGTTCATCAATTGTTAATGAAGGCCCTCAATCTTAATTTAAGACTAAAATCCATTTTAGGATGGCCGAGCCTAATTGTAATTTAATAACTGTTGAAGAGGGAATAGGATTATACCTACCTACCTATAGGTACAGTAGCACTTTGACCTTGAGTTGACCTAGCATAGTACGAAGTTTCAATAGAATAAGAGGTCAGTTTATGCTGGTTTTTTTACCGCTGACTTGCGGCTTGCGGCCTACCGTACCTGCACACTCGGTAAATATTCCGCTCATACATCACCTATTAATATGTGCTAGAACTTTGATCTTTTTAACACACCTCTTATGTTTGTTTACCGGATAGCTTCACATTAATTTTCTTCACGTGATAGTATATCTACGCCGCTATAAGACAGTGAGCACAACAGAGTCAAAATAGTTTCGTCTGCCGTACACAGAACAGTATGTCTACTGTCTGTTTGTGAGAGTGTTGCTTTGCTGGGTCGTTTGTTCCACCACTTCTTCTTCCCAGCTAAAACACTAGGAAGTGCTGAAACGCGGGAATTTTCGAGGCTGTTATGTAGTGTTGATATTCAAAAGGTGCAGATTCTCCATCTACCCATAACCCATAATCAGCCTATAATGTTCCCAGTGCTGGGACACAGGCCTCCTCTCTTCTCCACCTAATTTGACTAAATTACTTTTGATATTTTTTATAATCTCATGTCTCATCTTCTTTCAGGTAGGTAATTAATGCGTGATGTAGGTCTGGAAATAATTTTCATTACATATTTTAAATTGATAATAAATAAATAAACACAATAGCACTCTGCGCTCAAAAGCTCAAACAGAAACAAGAATGCAAACCAATATTTTTAGGCCGACAAGCAAACATGTTCACATCGATACACTGAAAGACAATTCCATCCCGGTTTTTCCACTTACGTTTTAGATTTTTATGTGAAAAACATGTAGGTAAATCACGAACAGACAAAGCGGAAATTCTGTTATTCAAAAGATAAATAAAAGCAATTGTTATTTAATTTAGTCTGGTACGTTTTAACAATGTTCTTCTGTTCGGAAAAGCTCCTAGCGGTTTACATGTTATGTCACTTTCCGGGTGTTTTTTAACTGTGCTCAGTGGTTGTATCGGATTTGTAAAATAAATAAATTATTCATGTTTAGCATTTTTGCAATTCTTTTCAAATATCAGCGAGTCTATTCTGTAAATATTTCACCGTGAAAACTTTGTTGAAGAAAGCTGTCATTCCACTAGATGCCACAACTTTGACAGCATATGAGCTGTCAAAGCTTTCGCTCGATTCACCTAAGTTTTCACGGTTTCTTCAATTATCTCAATATTTACAGAATAAATCAGCAGGCAACGCTATCTATTTCAGACGAATTTTTACAGTGACTTGTGCATGTGTCAGTGGCGTGTGTATTATGCAGTTGTTCAATTCATGATGATGACACTTGGTAAAATTATATGAAAATCATCTACTTTTACAATATTTGTAAATATGTGAGCACGATGTATCTATCACATAATTGATTTACCTGTCATTGCTTTATTTTTAATTCTTTTTACCTTTTGTTGGTAGACTAATTTTTATTCTAGATGCATCGTCTTCACATATAATTATATAATGAATGTAAGTATACAAAACCTTGTAAAACATTTTAAAAGAGTAACGGTGGAGTTTCTTGCCCATTCTTCTCCATACGAAAACTACCTTTTGGAATAGGCGACTAGAATCAATTTCGTTTTGTTATAATTTTTGACGTTCAAAAGTGCCTTTAGTGTGCCTATTTGAAATAAATTAAGTATTTGACTTTTGATGTTCACTCATGAATTGAAATACTGCATAAAAAAACACACACATCCTATCTTCCAACCTACTTCTATTTATTGCAGAGCGTTAGTGCTTGTTAAGGTACTCAATTAGCGTTTAGCTCATACACACTTAGGTCCCTATTAATTAATCACTCTCATTGAAAGCTCTGTCATAAGCCTCAGCTTTTATGTCTAAATATGCTGATTTGAATAAAAGAAAAATGTGATTAAATTCATGTTTAAAAATCTGCTGACCTTAACATTTTCACGGTTGGCTGAAAGTACCTGAGTTGTGACCTCTAATATACATAATTTTTCAAGTGTCATAGAGAAATACCTACACACAAATATACACAAATCAATACCTACGTAACAATACAACAAAATAATGTTGAATATGTTACGTGTTGTTGTATGTTGATATAATTATGTTGTTTTACTAATAAAGCGATTACTGGGTCTAGTGAAACGTTATTTTATGTTATGGTTTCTAAAGCCGGGACAACCGACCGACCGACTATTTGGTCCTAATATAATTAGATTTGCACACGGAAATATTATTATTACCCTGTGGTGTCCCACTGCAGGGCAAAGGCCTCTCATAAAGGGTCTCTGGACTCTCTTTCAACTTGTCTCTGTTCAAATCTGCCAAAGACCAGTTCTTGTTGAAGAAGTCCAGCTCATCAGTGAAATATTATTTTATTAAAATATAACTCGACAAATTCGAAAGACCGGTGAAAAAATAGGCTGAAATAAATATTATAACTGCTATGGTTTATTTGATCCGTTGAATATTGGAAAAGTCTCTGCACGGCATCTAAACAGAAAAACATGATAACGTTTTTAGACGATGTCAATTTGATTCTGAGAACCTAAGTATCTGTTTCCACATTTGATACCGCACGCCCCACTAAGCCTAAAAAAGCGTTTTCTTTATATTGAAAACACCACAAAAATGTCTAGAAATAGAACAGAACCGACTAAGTAGGTATGGGCCGCAGCACTGTTAGCTATTGAAGCGTATATATCAAAGGTATCGTATTATCCAGTAATTGGGTTGTGGATGTTGGATAGGCAGTCGCTCCATGTAAAATACTGGTATTGAGATGCATCCAGTTAGACTGGAAGCCGACCCCAACATAGTTGGAAAAAGGCAAGGCGGATGATGACTTATATCTAATGACGTTCGCAGTTTGAATACAAAAGTTCAACCAAATATATCCAATAGTCTAGTCACTACAGCTAGTCGGCTCATCGGCAAAACCCATCGTCGCGTCGGTCCATCACTATTACGAGTATTATTTAGTTTGTTTGATAAAAAGTAATAAAAAAAATGTAATCGACTTCAAAAGGAACTTCAATCAAAATTATGAAATAACTTTAATTACGGAAGTCGGTGTCTTAGGATCTGTATTTTAGTTTTTTACCACCGACTTCCGGAATTGAAAGTTATTTCATAATTTTGAGTGAATTTCCTTTTGAAGTCGATTACATTTTTATTTTTAAATTACTTTTTATTTCGTAAGTTTTAGTTTTAAATAAAAACTGGAATATTTGTTTGTAATATTATGTAGTTAATAGTTTTTTTGTAAATATCACTAGAATTTGACCAAGTTTTTGAGATTTTCCCTTTGACACCACACACCCGTAGCTCGTATCAACAAGCCAGGCCGTCACACTACACGTATTAGTCCATATTTTGAAAACTCCTGAACCGATTTTGATGAAACTTGCACTGTTCCCTAAGTTGAAATAAATGTAACCCAATAAAAAAAAATGTCACGATCCGATTATTAGTTGCGGAGAAATGCGTGGACAAACATACTTACATACATCTATAAAATTTTGTATATTTGTTTGGAAGCCCTAATAGATTGTCATACGTGAATATATTGCACTTCCAATAATATTACATACATAAGTGTCGAATTGATAACCTCCTTTTTTTTTGAAGTCGGTAAAAACACTTTTTCAATTTCGACGTTAGGATTTATTTGATAGTTTCAAAATACTCAGATGCACTTGTATTGCCAGTGTTTTCATTTATTGTCGTTTCTGCGTTGTATAAATTGTACTGGGTTGTATAAATTTACGCTTCCACACGTGTGAACGGAACAGATAATTGGTAACCGGGAGTATGTTTATCTCGGCAAGATTCTAGTGCCGAGAAATTCTACTCGTATATACATATTCTGGGTTCGTTAATGGATTGGCAATCTTAAGGCTCCGACACACTATGCCGGCGGCACAGCCGGCGGGTTTTTGCCAAGCGGGTATGCCGCCGGCATAATCAGGTGGTCGCAGAGCATCATTTCAGTTGTGCAGCTCATTTCAGCTCAAATACCCGCCGGGAATGCCGCCGGGCTTGTTGGCGGCATGCCCGCCGGCTGGGCCGCCGGCATAGTGTGTAGAGGAGCCTTTAGATTGTATTGTCATGTCGTACGTACCTATGTGTTTAGGAAGTTTGTCGCCAGGCTACCAATTAAATAGGAACCAGTTTCTCGCCGGAAATTAGTCTACAAATAATTGATGTGATTAACACTCATTTGTTTTCATAAAACGAAAAATCTTCGTAGGCATTTTCTTTAGGTACTTACCAGTTTGTTTTTATATAATTTAAATCTAAATTAAGTTAGTACCTAATTATAATGTAACTATTTTATTTAAAAAATAATAAAGTTAGAGATTGAAAGCAATGAAAAAATAAATGAGATTGGACTAGATTGTTTTCAGAGATGAGCTTAATTATTTCTCTGGAATATTTTGCGGTTGTATTTGTTACTTTTCGTATACCTACATGGGTACCAATTAACAGATTCGTCTTTTTTTTTTATTGCTGAATGGGCCCCGCTCTTGACCTCGATCACGCCTACAATTATATAATTATAAACAAATTACAATTATATATTTATTATTATTTATTTTGAAGGGCGGGAGTTTTGGGGGACTGTCTTTTGTAATTTTGACGTTTGAAAAAGTGCTGATTCTCAGCCTAGTTTGAATAAATGACTTTTTATTTTGATTTTGAATTACAATTATATGCTATAAAAGTTTTTTTTCATAGTTACTTATATCAGTTACATTTAAAAAATAACGCTCTAATATAATTGTAAGGTAAAGTGATGGCCTGAAACACAGGTTTGAATAAACCTAGTTCGGGTGGGTCGCAACCTAACACTCCAAGTCCGATCCATCACTACTTGCACCTGTAATAAAACATATTTTAGTTTTAGTTTATTTTAGGCACTATAATTGTATGGAAAATTTGCTAATATTGGCCAAATGTACACCTTTTGTAAACGTTTTATTAAATAAATTATTATTATTATTATTTCCTTTATTTCATTATTTACATATAAATTATATTTTTAAATATTAGAATATAAAAAAGAATATATAAAAACATTTAAAAATATAAAAAATAGTAGCCCACCGGTATCGGGAACAGGGTCCAAGCTACCGGCGGTCAGGGCTCCAGAGAGAGGAACCTCCGGACAATGCGGGCCGTGTCCAGAAGTACCGCTTTCTGAATCAAGCCCTTGATCCAGCTGGCCAACGAGAGCCTCCTTAGGTGTTGGTCGAGACTCTTGGCTATTAACCCATTGGCAGTCACGACTATCGGCACAATGATCGCTGAGTCCACATCCCACATGTCGACAACCTCGCGAGCCAAGTCAAGATACTTGATTTGTTTATCTTTTTCGGCTTTCACGAGGTTCTCGTCATGTGGGACGGTTATGTCAACAATCATTGCACGCCGCTCTGATCGATCCACCATCACTATATCAGGCTTATTGGCAACAATAGTCCTGTCAGTGATGATGGATCGATCCCAGTACAACGTGATATTACCATTTTCGAGAACTGGGTCGGGCACATACCTGTAGTACGGCACCTCCGATTCCACAAGGCTGTATTTCAAAGCAAGTTGCTGATGAATTATCCTGGCTACAAGGTTGTGTCTATGCAAGTACTCTCCATTAGCTAGACGGGAACACCCGGAGATGATATGTCTGATTGATTCCCCCGGCCGGTGGCATGCCCGACAGATGTCAACCGTGCCGTCTTTCACAATAAATCTCCGGTAATTGTTCGTCATCATAACTTCGTCCATAATTGCACAAACAAAACCTTCGGTTTCTCCAAAGAGGTCACCGAAACGCAGCCAGGCTACGGACGCTAGTAAATCTACATCGGGTCCATGAAGGGCCCGGAAAAAGCGTCCGTGAAGCTCCTTACTCTGCCATACCTCCATGCGATCATTAGTGTCAAGCACTACTGGTTTGCGCCAGTTCTCTTTAGCCAAGGAGAGCGGGGTGAGGCCCTTGTCCACCATGACTACATCTCGATGCATCCCCACGTCGGTTTCTAGGAAATATTCCCTAAGACTGCATATCTCGCGATTGTGGAGGGTCTTAGAGTTTAAAAACCCTCGACCTCCACACTTTCGCGGGATATACAGCCTCATTACCGATGACCGTGGGTGATGCATTCGATTTGCAGTCAGTAGTGTACGAACCCTCCTATCTAGGGCGTCGAGTTCGGTCTGAGTCCATTTGAGTATGCCAAAAGAGTACATCAAAACCGGCATGACCCAACCGTTGAAGGCGCGCACCTTGTTTCCGCCTGATAGAAGACTATTAAGTACTTTTTTCAGGCGGCCAAAGAAGCGTTCCTTCAACGATTGCTTCATGTCAGTAACATTGATCCCTAACGCTTCCGACATACCCAAATACTTATAGGTTTCGGATGCGGAGAGGGCTCTAAGGTTTGTGGAATCCGAGAGTTGATTTCCCACGGATTCCACAATCTCCCCTCGCTTTACATGCATGACCGCACATTTGTCCACACCAAATTCCATCCTAATGGCGTTACTGAAAGTTTGAGTTACTTTCAGTAGCTTCATCAGTTGCAAATTGTTAGGGGCAAAGAGTTTTAGGTCATCCATGTAGAGGAGGTGCGATATAACCTGACCACCTCTCCTCAGCCGATAGCCTAGACCTGAATCCTCCAGCAATGTGCTTATTATTATTATTATTATTATCGACATACATTACATAGGTCATCATCATCCCATATCCCAATTTATTTGTGGTCGGCGCGGTACCTACTTATGCATTTTTCTACCCTATGAGATGAAGGGTATCTTCATCTCAGGATCTCTCTTTTTCTGACAATATCATTAACCACACAATAGGTTCATCGTTTCTTTGGACTACCCGGTACTACATAATAATATATATTCAGATAAGTACTAAGTATTTACATAGATTTATTATTCCTTTAAAATCTCTCTTGTTAGTAAATAAACCGCCATGATTTAATTGACAAACCTCGTTCGTCGTGTGCTTGTTTCTTACTTCGTTTAAATAATTTATAATTGGTTGCTTATATTACGATGATTCTTTCAGACACACGCTTTTTAACCTCAAAACTTTTTTAACATTAACTAATAATTATTTTAAAAGTTTACCGCAAATTGACACTAAGTAATTAGTTACGATCGGTGAAGTTTTTGGTCGGTGATTGGCCACAAATTATTTAGGCTTTAAATGGCTGAGTGCTCATTGGTCAAAATTCTACCTGCTAATGGACTAACAAGTGAAACTCGACTGAGTACCTAAGTACTTATATTAATATTAATTTGCAGCTGACTGTTCGGTGGTAAAATAATAAACAGATTACGAAACACCCATTAGTATTACCAATAGGTATTCAGGGAACCCATATGGCTTTTGGCAAAGAAAAAATATCCCTATCCTATGTCAAAGGCCGTCTTAAAGGTGGTCAAAGGGATTACGCCAAGAGGAAGGGGATTAGGATAGCTAATAAATAAATGAGCCAACGTACTGATTTTGTATGGTAGGATGAATAGGAACCGTACCAGCAGAGCTTTTTGTGAATGACCCTGTCTGGTGAGAAGAAGTAGTAGGTATTATCACCATGTTTATTAATGTTGCAAGCAGCGTTGCTGTTTTCAGAACTGGGGGTATGGGACTCGGAACTTGAGATACTGAAGACCAGTGGTGGCCCAGTGGTAACAGCCCAGACTTACGATTTGTAGGTCGCAGATTCGAACCCAGACAGGCGCTTTACTTTGGGTAAATTATTTCATCACCACTGCTCTGAAAACGGTGAAGGAAAACATCGTGAGGAAACCGACATGTCCTAGAATCAAAAATTCGAAGACAGGTAACAACCGCCAACCCGCACTGGACCCGCGTGGTGACGGGTTGGCGAATTTCCAATTTTGGCGGGAATTAACCAATTAAGGCCTACTTCCTCTCACTGAGAGGAGGCCTGAGTCCCAGCAGTGCAATTATATTTCCATTGGTGGCAATGTCACTATCGGATGGGCCCTGTTTGCCACTCAAAATCATTAAAAAACCGTTAACCGTTAATATTATAAACCATAATTTTTTTTTTCTTTGACTAGCCTACGCTGTCCTACTCCTGGGCAAAGGGCTCCCTCCACTCCTTCCATCTTTTGCGAGCCCGCGCGTCCTCCTTTCAGTTTTGACGGAACCTATCCAACTCGTCCCGCCATCTCCTACGTGGTCTGCCGCGACCCCGCCTCGCTGTCCCAGGGCACCAAGACTGCGCTATTTGGGCCCACAGTTTGTCCGGCATGCTGCAGACAGAATGATTTTAGTGTTTGTTTACCAACTTCAGACTAAGTAACCTTTTAGGTCCCTGATGTTACGTTAATAGCTCTTTAAATCCCAATGGGTCGATTTAACTACGATACTTTTCCCCATGGTATTCTGGCCCACGCAATCGGCCAACTTTTCCACTACTGTTCCTATTCCGTGTAATGTGGGCCGCGGACCAGAGGCCAGTTGCCTCCTAACCCCTATTTTCGTCCCATGGCATTTATTAATACCTAAATGGTATGACTTTGGAGGCTTCACCGAAGAAACTTGGGAAATCATGTCTTAAGAACTTTTGTCATTAGATGAATCATGATTGCCCTCGTTATTTAGTTCGTTGTTGTGCCTACTCACGTTTCACTCATTAAGGCGGAGATTCCGTGATAATGGACAAAATTGGCGTTGGTTGAAACAATCTCTAATGTTCTCTGTAAGTTAAATTGTGCAAAATCTTCAAAAAAGATATATCAATGAAAAACGTATCTTAAAAAAGAACAGCAAAGTGATCTCTTTTATTAGTTTTCGTTAACATGTATTTTCTGTCACCAGATAAATCGATTGTGTTTTATACGATTAAGGCAATAGTCAGATAACCTTAGAGCACAAAATACAGCTGTATTTTGTGCTTAGAGTTACGTTTGCTAGCCTGATGTACTTTGAGCTCTCGGGGATCGCGCAACATTACCAACATTACCGCAAGGGAAGATTTGACTGGCCAATTCATCCGTTGTGGTGGTAGGGCTAACGCCCGCTTGGTTTTCAACCACCCTCCCACCGGCTGAGTTTCGTCGATGCGTGGCAGTTCCAGTGCCATTGGCATCTTTTGGGCACGCTCGTTCCATCATAGACCTCATCCATCACTTTCCATTAGGCGTGATCGAGGTCAAGAGCGGGCCCATTCTGTAATATAAAAAAAAAAAAAAAAATTAATTAACTATGTTTCATTAGTAACTTGGTAGTTTTATGTTTCAATTCTACCCTGCCTCGTCGGTCTGGTGAGTTCAAGCGCTACTGCTGAGCACGAGTTCCTTGATTCGATTCACAGATCGGGCCAAGAGTAATTGGGTTTTTTGGTATTTTGCAGTAGCAGCCCGGGGTCTGGATTTGTGCCCGGTTGATGACAATAGGCTCGTCCCTTATTACATGGGACTTAAACATGACTGGAAAAATGTGTGTGTAGCGATGTAGAGGCTGGACCTCTTTTATAATGCAGGCCGGTCATAATTGATGGCATCTGCTATTCGACCGTTCCAGCGTATGTCAATAAAAAAGATTAGTTTTGACGTTAGAGATAGAAAGTGCTAATTTTAAGATGATATAATGAAAAAGTCTCCAAATAATAGCTGACTAAATCATATCAGTTTGATTTAAATAAAAGAGCTCCCATCTAAGTTAGGTCCCATAGTACTATAGGTACAGTCACGATCATAAATATCTTACAGTCACGCAAGATTCAAAACCGATTTTCTCCTAAAGAGTACCTACTGATGGAAATCTTGTGGTATTACGAACATAGTATTCTCGAAACCATACTTTAATGAAATAAGTCTTTTCTTAAAGTTTCAATCGTTATTTCACGAGAAAACTTCAGATTTTTTGAATGTTGCGTAAATGGAAGGCATTTATGCTCGTACACCATTGTCTAGTGTGTCTGTGTGTGCCTGTATTCCCTTTGGGATTACACAAGCGTAATGTTATGTTATGGAAATTCTACTCTTTGTGTTTGCATGAGCATGTCGACGTCATAGGGAGTTAAAGTTCTTCGGTAGTTATAGGTACAGCTAGCTGTTATGACTACCCCCGATAAACCTTACATATAATTCACTTGATGTAAGTCAGATGGAAAATTCTGGAATTGAATTATGATAAGCATCTGTGTCGATTTATACTGTGCATAATCAGCCAATATAATGTTGCCACTGCTGGGACACAGGCCTCCTTTCTTCGAGAGGGAGTTGTCTTCGAACTTTTGGTTCTAGTACAGACGCCAGCACATCAAGCTACTACAATCTGTCAAATTCCTTCAATATATTTTCAACTTTATCGCTACAACATAAGGTTCAATGTTGATTGAGAAAATTTGACAGTTTCGGGTAGCTTGATGTGCTGGCGTCTGTACCTACATGCCGGTTTCCTCACGATGTTTTCATTCACGGTTTTGAGAGCAGTGGTGATGGAATTTGTTTACACAAAGTAAAGGGCCTGCCTGGGTTCGGACCCACGACCTACAACTCGTAAGTCGGGGCCGTTACTACTGGGCCACCACTGCTCTAAAACTATGCGAAACAGACTAACTTGCGTAACTAAATACCTTTGACCGCCGTCTTCATTAGTGTTTGGTTAAACTAAAATTACCTTAAGTTTACTACCAGGGGATTAAAGTTTAATTTTCAAAGATGATGAGTATCTTTAATCCTTCCCTATTAGAAACAATTACCAAGTTCCTGTCTACAGAGTTTCTGTAAAATGCTTTGCTGACTCAGCTATGACATCGACATACGTTGGCATTCATTTGTTTGTATCTCTTTGCTAAGATGTCTCCTGCCTGCATGAAGAACACAGTAGGTTGCACGTCAGTACTAACAAAACCAGAATAAGCTGGCCCCTTAGCCCTCGCACCCACGGGCGATTTTTTTTTTGGTGCACTGCATATTCATCGCACTGCTTAGTACCGAGAGCTGAAAATCATGATGATGGATGCACTCTGTTGGATTCGCAATGCTCGGCTCAACGCCGACAGTTAAAAATCCAGTGCGTGATAATAAATCGCCCGTGTGTACCTACCTACCGCTTAGCCAACATTCGCTCGGACGTAAAAATATCACAAATATTACAAAGTGTACTTTTAATATGAGTTTTAAATTTTCTTTCATTTAATTGCAATATGTCACAAGGTATTTTGTTGTAGCATTTAACACAGTACCCCATAAAAGATGTCTGTACTTTAGATAATCTGAAAAAAGGTTGATCTAATTTATCTTTATTTCTCGTATTAAAATTAGGTCTATCACTTATTTTATTAAAAAGATGTTGATTTTTCTAACGTACATAATATTTTCATAAATGAATTGGCAAGGTACCGTCATGATATTAACCTTTTTAAATAGTTCCCTAAGAGATTCGCGGCGACGTAGATTGTAAATGGCTCTGACAGCTCTCTTTTGTAAAATAAAAATGGATTCAATGTCAGCAGCCCGACCCCATAGTAAAATACCATATGACATAATACTGTGGAAGTAACTAAAATAGACCAAACGTGCGGTTTCTACATCTGTTAACTGTCTTATCTTTCTAACAGCATAAGCGGCCGAGCTTAGCCGCCCCGCAATAGATGTTATATGAGGTCCCCATTGTAATTTCTCGTCTAGCGTGATTCCTAGGAAAACTGCCTGATATGAATAAATTCTAGTTTTTGGCCATTCAATATGATGTCACATTCGTTACTTCTAACATTCGGTAATTTAAATCTAATGCATTTGGTTTTTTTTTCATTTAGTACTAAATTATTTACCGTAAACCAATCTTGGACCTGAAGAATAGAGTTATTCACGTCGTCAAGATTTTGTGACCGTCGGCCCATACCTCAACATCCGAAATGGCACCATCATCCAAAGGTTGACTGATAGAAAATTTCTCTCTCAATACCTTTGTGTGCTTGAAGTAATAAATGAATATCTTAAAAGAAACATATTTCAAAACATTTCCATCAGCTCTAAAACATTTAAACCAAATATTAACGTCCTAAAGTCGCCACCTGTGTAAATTAAACCAAATTTTCCCTCATATAATTGGCGACAACTGACAGGATGCGGCAACCTTGCAGCAAGTGTTCAGTGCCCGAGTGCTTTCACACTCATGAAAATGTACTCGTAGATAGTTAAATGTTAAATGCAAATTATGGTTTATTCAGAATTTGAAATGTACATAAATAACAACTTATACGTAGCTCATTAATAAAAATAACAATATAATGGAAATGCGAAGGAAAGCATCGTGAGGAAACAAACATGTCCTAGAGGCAAAAACAGAATTACAGAGAATTGTATGTAATTTATATTTTATGTTCTTTTTTTTTCAACACAAAAATGCTTCCAGGAAAAAAAAACTTTTATAAAAGTAAGCGCAGGAGGCGACTGAATCAACGAACCTGTATTCCTGCAATGTTCTGCCTCGTCACGCATGGCCGCACTGCCTCAACCACAGACTATACTCTCTCATACACATTACTTATGTACATACTTACTCAGTTTTAATTAACTTTCAATTAGTATTTGCTTTAAACGGGACAGCTTGTTCTCTCTTTGTGTAATTTTTATACGTCCGTCCGAGTGGAAACTAATTTATGAAATTAAGTAGGTACGTCTAGGTGCGGCTAAGGTATACTAAAATAATAAACCGATTGAGTTTAACTTATACAAATGTGAAGTTTTATAGATTCGTTTGAAATTTTTCCAGGACATCATTCTAGACTTAATTAGCGAAAGGGGTTAAGGGTCAAGCCGAGAACATGTTGATTATTAGTTATCATATATTGAAATTAAAGCACAAACATTCAAAACTGATAAATGATCGACCCGCGGCGAAAGAGTCCTTTTACTGTTAGCCTAAATGAATGCTATGCGACTACTGGAGGCCTACCACAAGCTCTTAACGCGATTCATTTTAGGACCTAAACTGAACTGTTCTTCTAATTCGTACAATGACGTCAGTTTAACGATTCAGTTTAGGCCGTGCCATTCTACTGACAGCGATTGTCCCAAACTGAGTCGCAAGTTTTGGTTTCATTCATACTTGTTTGGTACCATGACGTCCATAGAGCAGCTCAAGCGATGCAGCTTAGGAACTTAAACTGAAATGTCTTGTTTTTGAATCGTTTTTAATTAGATCATGGTAGGCCACCTGATCGCTTACTCAAATATGTACCTATATTTTATTCAAGCGCTGCGCGTCGATATCAACATAAAAGTGATATAGCATTTTTCAAATGATGTGATCTTGTTAGTACTTTTACGTCATATTATAAGCAATATTGTCACTTCCACGAACAGAAAAGCAACATCATCGCGCATGTAGAGTTTACCGCGCGATTAGCATATTACTAAATACAATATCCCGAGATCAATCGTTGAGCAGTTGCCCACCAGATACGACACTCGTCTGGTTGGTGGATCCTCCCTTGTCTATGGGCGATGAGTGAACTTATACCCTTTACTTACCCTGTTCCTCATACCTCTTTATTATGAAAGAAACGATTTTTTTATGATTTTGAGTGGCGAACAGGTCCGATAGTAAGTGACACTGCCACCAATGGACATTATTGAAATACTAGAGCATTGCAGGTACATTACTATGCCAGAGACAAACCTGAAATATCTCATGTGCACACACCTACCTAATTACACCAACTATCCATACCACCAGCTCTCAACATAGCAACGCTGTTTGCAATGGTACCTACCTACTATTTTTTCTCACCCGACGAGGTATTGCCATATCATATATATAAAAGCACTGCTTTTTGCAACGTAATTTTATCCTAATCCCCTTGTCCTTGGAGTAATCCCCTTGATCACCTTTAAGACGTCCTTTGACGTAAGAAAGGGATATTTTCTTGAATACCTATTGATAATACTAATGGGTGTATCATTATCTAGCTACTTATTATTTTACCACCGAACAGTTAGCCGCATATTAATATAATACTCCGTCGAGTTTCATTTGTTAGTCCATTAGCAACTACGAGTAGAATGATGACCAATGAGCACTCAGCAATTTAAACTCTTAATTAGGTATTTGTGGCCAATCACCGACCAAAAACTTTACCGATCGAAACTAAAAGTTAATTAATTTCTAATGAAACCGAGTTCTGTAATCAACAAGCATGTGTCTGAAAGACTCATCGAAATATAAGTACATTATTTAAGCGAAGTAATTGATAAGCACACGGAAGACGAAGTTTGTCAATTAATTAATGCCAGTTTATGTACAGTCAACAAAAGGGGTACCTAAGTATGCAGGATCGTCGGATATAGTTGAAGTTTAGTAAGAAACCGATGGATGTTGTCTACTGAAATTTAATTTGATAAATGAGCTGTTTGTTTTCTATTAATAAAATAAAATTTTATTCGAGAACATCCATCGGTTTCTTACTAAACTTCAACTATATTCGACGATCCTGCAAACTTATCTCTTTTGTTGACTGTACTAACTAGAAATATTTTAGGGGAATAATAAATCGATCTAAGCACTTAGTATCTGAATATGAATCTGCTGACTTAAAATGAATACACGAAAAGCAATAAATTCAACCGCTCCATATTCCAGGAAAAAATCAAGCTCCACTCTGAATGCAATAAAAAATGTGGTCCAATTCCATTTGATTTTTCAGTGTTACCTATTTAATCGCTCACTTTATGGAAGACCCATTGACCTATAATTTTGCTTTAAATTGATACGAAGTTTTACAGGACAAGTAAAAAATACATAATTATATATTTATCATTCGGTCTGTACCTAATTATATATATATAATTCGGTCGGTAATTAGGTACCGACTTAATTTAGAATTAAATTATTTAAAAATAAACTAAACCTAAGGTAGGGCGCCCACCGGCAACTTTTGTCTCAGTAACTAATTTGTCTCTCACATCAAAGTCTACGGGTTTGTATATAAGTGCGCGCATGTAACGACGCGACAAAGACAGCACTTTCATGCTTTTTATGTGAGAGACAAATTAGTTGCTGAGGCAAAAGTTACTAGTGGGCGCCCTGTCTAAAAATGCCTACGAAGATTTATCGTTTTATGAAAACATTTTTTTTTTAATTCTGTGTGATGCATGAAATATTCGTGTATTCCCGTTCGTCCCATCGACTTCGTCCCCCTCGTGGGACGAACGGGAATTCGTTATTTTTTTTCCCGATCGTCCCACTAATTTTGTTGATGGGACGAACGGGAATAATTTATTAATTATTTTTTTAGTCCTCTTGGTCCCACCTAATAATTTTAGACTGCTTGTTTTAATGGGGAAAAAAATAAAAATAAGTAATTTATTAAGGAATAAAAATCACAGGTAAAATCATAGAATCAACTTTACCTACCTATAGGTATCAAAATACACATTACACTGAAACATTAAAACAAAATAAGTAATCTCCATAAAACTAAAAGTTATGATAAAAAAATCAGTCAGCTTCTTCAATCAGCTTCTTTTTATTAAAATAAAACGTCCTAATTATTACAAAGTCACACTTGCTTATGTAGGTATACAGTGGCACATTTTTGCGTTAAACATTATATAAGTGATCAGGACAGTGAACTTGTTAATTTTACACATAATAGCGTCAATAAATAATAAACTATAACAGAGGGTTTTTAAACTCTAAGACCCTCCACAATCGCGAGATATGCAGTCTTAGGGAATATTTCCTAGAAACCGACGTGGGGATGCATCGAGATGTAGTCATGGTGGACAAGGGCCTCACCCCGCTCTCCTTGGCTAAAGAGAACTGGCGCAAACCAGTAGTGCTTGACACTAATGATCGCATGGAGGTATGGCAGAGTAAGGAGCTTCACGGACGCTTTTTCCGGGCCCTTCATGGACCCGATGTAGATTTACTAGCGTCCGTAGCCTGGCTGCGTTTCGGTGACCTCTTTGGAGAAACCGAAGGTTTTGTTTGTGCAATTATGGACGAAGTTATGATGACGAACAATTACCGGAGATTTATTGTGAAAGACGGCACGGTTGACATCTGTCGGGCATGCCACCGGCCGGGGGAATCAATCAGACATATCATCTCCGGGTGTTCTCGTCTAGCTAATGGAGAGTACTTGCATAGACACAACCTTGTAGCCAGGATAATTCATCAGCAACTTGCTTTGAAATACAGCCTTGTGGAATCGGAGGTGCCGTACTACAGGTATGTGCCCGACCCAGTTCTCGAAAATGGTAATATCACGTTGTACTGGGATCGATCCATCATCACTGACAGGACTATTATTGCCAATAAGCCTGATATAGTGGTGGTGGATCGATCAGAGCGGCGTGCAATGATTGTTGACATAACCGTCCCACATGACGAGAACCTCGTGAAAGCCGAAAAAGATAAACAAATCAAGTATCTTGACTTGGCTCGCGAGGTTGTCGACATGTGGGATGTGGACTCAGCGATCATTGTGCCGATAGTCGTGACTGCCAATGGGTTAATAGCCAAGAGTCTCGACCAACACCTAAGGAGGCTCTCGTTGGGCAGCTGGATCAAGGGCTTGATTCAGAAAGCGGTACTTCTGGACACGGCCCGCATTGTCCGGAGGTTCCTCTCTCTGGAGCCCTGACCGCCGGTAGCTTGGACCCTGTTCCCGATACCGGTGGGCTACTATTTTTTATATTTTTAAATGTTATTCTATATTTTATAATTATGCTAATATTTAAAAATATAATTTATATGTAAATAATGAAATAAAGGAACTATAACAAAATCATAATAAAAATACCCAAAATATCACAAAATCAAGAAGAACATAAAACATCATAAAGAGTAACAATAATAAAAAAAATTGTAGATAACCGTATATACTTTGTGGCCGTCGAGTAGAAAGATAAAAATAAGATTTAAATTACATTAAACCTATTCATTTTCCAATTACTTTACAACATTTAATTGTAAATAACAAGATTAAACACAATTTATATTGTATAAAAGCTTGTCGCGAGATTTAAGATTACTTAGTTTGAACTTAGCTGTTTTTAATTAAAATCATACAGATCAAGTTATTTAATTTACTAGTCTACACAGGTAAATCTCGCGACAAGCTTTTATATAATATAAATTGTGTTTAATCTTGTTATTTACAATTAAATGTTGTAAAGTAATTGGAAAATGAATAGGTTTAATGTAATTTAAATCTTATTTTTATCTTTTTAGGGCGTACATAAAAGCTTTTTTAAAAAATATTTTTTTATATTAATTTATTTTATATTTTTTAGTTTTCGCTAGGTATATTTCTTAGTCTATTCATTTAATTAAGTGCGTCATTGTTACATTGGCGGGTGCCAGTTAATTTCTAGCAGTCTAATTCTTCTATGAGGAGGCCTTCTATCGATGTGACCCTACTTAAAGTCACGTACGCTTGGCCAGCAGCGAACAACTTTGGGCCCAAACACACAACGGCGTGGTCAACCGTACTACCCTGCATTTTATGCACTGTGCAAGCCCAGCATAATACTATTGGCAACATTCTGCGTTCAGCGGTGCCATGGCTGTATTTAGCTGGAAATTGCACAGACTTCGGTTGAATCAGGTGAATCCCGTCTTTGCCGAAGTCGATACGGACAGATGGAATGTCCGTATCGTACATTTGTGCTCTCCGGAAACAGGGCCATATAACCAGGTTCGCCCAGGTGCCCTGAGGCGGTACGTTCACGACATCATTTTATACCCTGATGCCACTCAGTCCTCGGCACGGCCTCACCTTGACTTGGGTAGTAATTTGGTAATATATGCGCCATTTGTTTCAGCTTAAAGTTTACTCTTGCCTGACAAAACACCGTTCCGGGTTTGATTTGGAGTTTTCCGTCTCCTAGACAGGTTGCAAACCAATGCTATTGACGCCCATCTCACCAAATTACAAGTCATGGTATACCTCTTATGCCTGTTACTACTGTTGACCGTTGAGGAGTTCCGTGGTTTGGAGCCAACCCTGGATGTGGCAGCAATTTCATGGTGGACCCACCAACCGTCTATCATATCCGAACGGGTATACAAAATTTCAAGTCCCTACTGGCGACCGTTGAGGAATTCTCTGGTTTGGAGCCAACCCTGAACGTGGCAGCAATTTCGTGGTGGACCCACGAACCGTCTATCATATCCGAACGGGTATGCAAAATTTCAAGTCCCTACTGCCGACCGTTGAGGAATTCTCTAGTTTGGAGCTAACGCTGAAGGTGCAGCAATTTCATGGTAGACCCGCTAACTGTCATCCCAATGGGTGTGCAAAATTTCATGTCCCTGCTGTTAACCGTTGAGGAGTTCCCTCGTCTGGAGTCAATCCTGGCAGCAGCATCACGTCATGCTAGTCATAAGCATGCATTGTCATCGGGACTTGACCAGTATGTAAAATTTCAGCTCAATCGGATACCGGGAAGTGGGTCAAATTTAACTTGCAAGAGTCCACCTTCACATACATACAAGTCAAGTTAAATAAAAGCTTTTAAAAAAGGACCTAGACAAAGATCGTTAGAAACGAAAGACAAAATGACAGATTGTAGAAGGATTTCTACGGCACGATGTCAAAAATGGAGAAACGAAATGTCACTTTGTATAGAAAGAGCTATGTCTATTCTTCGTAGAAATAGAAAGCGTCATGCTAAGCCTGGAGAATGTTAAGTAAACCAATGGGGTTTAAGCAAATAACACAATGTTATCGGCACTCTTTTTTTAACTAGCGGCATCACCGGAGCATCCCACCAGAGCAATGTAATATCACCACGAAAGTAAACTACGAAACAACGATTAAACATTTTACGCACAAAATTATTTAGTGGGACGAATGGCACTAATCTAAGAACATATTCCCATTCGTCCCCCTAAAATCCTGAGTGGGACGATCGGGAACAAATTTAATATTATTTTTGTAAATTCCCGTTCGTCCCACGACGGGGACGAAATCGGTGGGACGAACGGGAATACACGGAATAAGTATATTAGATTTAGTACTTTAAGACAACTGTCCAAATGTCAGCAATTTTTTAAACATTAATTTCATTATTTTTCTTGATTTAAATCAACATAATTTTAGACATAAAAGCTGAGGCTCATGAAAGAGTTTTCAAATGAGAGTGATTTATTAATACGGACCTAAATGTGTATGAGTACTTGACGCTAATTACCTTAATAAGCACGGACGCTCTGCAATAAATAGAAGTGGGGTGGAAGACCGAGGAGTGCGTTTTTATGCAGGTATTCATTCATGTGTTTTCAAAAAAGACTGGCCTGTTAATATGAGTAAAATAAATAACTTCATTTCTTTTATAAATCCAATACAACCACTGCGCACCGTTAAAAAAACACCCGGAAAGTGACACAACATGTAAACCGCTAGGAGCTTTATTTTTTTGAACAGAAATGCATTTTGAAAAATGTACCAGACTAAATTAAAAAAACGATTACTTTCATTCTTCTTTTGTATAATAAAATGTCCGCTGAAAAGTTTGTCTGTTCGTGATTTCAATGTTTTTTACATAAAAAATCTAAAACTTAAGTGGAAAAACCGGAATGGAATTGACTTTCAGTGTACCGATGTGAACATAGATATCCGTGGATGTGAACATGTTTGCTCGTCGGCCTAAAAAGATTAGTTTGCATTTTTGTTTGTATTTGCGTCATCTAGTGCAGAGTGCTACAGTATTTATTAAAAATTATCAATAAAAAAAAATCATTCCAATTATTTCCAGACCTACATCACGCATTAAATACTTAACTGAGAGAAGATGATTATGAAAAATCTGTTGGATGAGTCATAATCAAAAGTAGCATAATCAGCCTATAATGTTCCCACTGCTTCCTAGCAGTGGGAACATTATAGGCTACTACAGGGACAGGCCTCCTCCCTTCGAGAGGGAGTGGGCTATAATCTACTACACGGGCCCAGTGCAGCTTGGTAGATGTCAAATGTCTTCGAATTTTTGGTTCTAGGAGATGCCGGTTTCCTCACGATGTTTTTCATCACCGTTTTGAGAACAGTGGTGATGAATTTTTTTTACACAAATTAAAGTGTCTACGTGGGTCGAACCCACGAACTACAACTCGTAAGTCGGGGCTGTTACCACTGGGCGACCACTGCCCCTCATGTCAAAAATAATTTATTCAAATTAGGTGGAGAATCAGAACTTTTTGAAAGTTATAATTACAAAAAACAGCCCCCAAAATTCCCGCCTTTCACCACTTCCTAGTGTTTTAGCTGGGAAAAAGAAGTGGCGCAACAAACGCGCCAGCAACACTCACAAACAGACAGTAAACATACTGTTCTGTGTACGGCAGACGAAACTAACTCTAACTAGCTTTGACTCTGTTGTGCTCACTGTCTTATAGTTGCGTAGATATACTATCACGTGAAGAAAATGAATGTGAAGCTATCCGGTAAACAAACATAAGAGGTGTGTTAAAAAGATCAAAGTTCTAGCACATATTAATATGTGATGTATGAGCGGAATATTTACCGAGTGTGCAGGTACGGTAGGCCGCAGGCCGCAAGTCAGCGGTAAATAACCAGCATAAACTGACCTCTTATTCTATTGAAACTCCGTACTATGCTAGGTCAACTCAAGGTCAAAGTGCTACTTCAACAGTTATTAAGGAATTAAATTACAAGGCTTGGTTGACCTAAAATGGATTTTAGTCTTAAATTAAGATTGAGAGTCTTCATTAAGAATTTATGAACAACTAACCTTACAGCTTTAGACAAGTTAAATCTAAAGACTAAAATACTGTCTTATCGTCGTAAATAATTGAAGAATTAAATATTTTGAATAAATGTTTTATTTTTACCTATGTCTTTTTTTTTTCATGTGATTGTTTTCTCGTGTCCTGTCAGAACAGGTTGTTCAAAAGCCGAATATGATATTATTTCCAGAAAAAGATGATGCTTATTTTGGTATCCCCAATAGTTATCTGCAATACCCCGTTGGATAGTTGTTTTTAAACTAAATAGAAGTTACTATGGCGCCTAATGCCAAATCCTTGTCCGTTCCGAGTTATACTGTACCAAACATGTCAGTTTTAGCAATACAAAAATAAGATTTTACTAGACATTTCTTAATTCACTGCCATTTTGAGGCAGTGTACCACACAGGTACATACCATAACGTCTTTCTTTTAATAATTATTATAAACGTCGTAAAAGATCGTGGGCAAGTCACTACGAAAGTACGAAATATGGGAAAAGTTTTATGCAATTTCTGACTTTTCTAGTACTGTATCCTCGGTTGGTCCAAAAGTGTCTCTGAATCCTTAGGCGAAACTGCATCAAATGACAACATAAGTAAGAATTAACGGTTTTCTAGCTGACTGTAATATTTTTCCGAAGGCTGTAAACGCACGTAGCCACAGAACAGATGTAACCATCACTCAAGAAGTTAAGGACAGCCAGGTAACGTTAAGTTAATGTGGTAGCTTCCCATACTGCCTCCTCTCAACTTCCACCCTGTATTACTCAGATCGAACAAGGAATCAAGACAAGCGTCATTGGAATTCTTGTACTGAATTTGAATACCTTTCTATTATCAGACAGTTGTGCTGCTGGGGAGTATGTTGCGCCACTTCTTCTTCCCAACGAAAGCACAAGGTAGTGGTAAAGTGCGAGCGTTTTGGTGGACTGTCTTATGTAATTTTGACGTTCGAAAAGTGCTGATTCTCAGCCTTATTTGAATAAATGACTTTTGATTTTGATTTAATGATATAATAATATCATTTATTTCTATTGGAGCGGGTACCAGCTTCCATACATTTCGTGGCATCATCCTTTGCCTTTGGGCGGCTAAACCAACGCTTGACTTTAACGGTTTGCGCTACAATACGGGTACGATGCCAAAGTCGAGCAGTTATCCTTCTAGGAATTTTTCAGTAGCGGCTCAGTGTGCGTATATACGAGCGGCAGGTTCCGCTAATCAAATCGCGTCATAATGTAGTAGGTAATGTTTGTTAGTGGAATTCGTTAAGCGGTTTCCCATCATTATTTTCGCGTCCGAGGTGTGCTAAGGCCCTCCGGTTTTCTCTTACATAGTATAGCGAAAATAAATAGAATCCACTGCATTGAAGATAAAACGTATATTTTTTTGTCATATAAAATGTATAAAAGAAATCTAAATATAAAACACGGAGGCTTGTTACTTGACAATTTAAATTATTAAATTATATATTTTATATATAATTATATATAGAGATATTATATAGAGGCGGACTTAATGCCATAGGCAGTTTCTATCATTCAGCCGGTTGGATGACGCAGAGACGTGGTAGGTGCAGTTTCAAATAGTGAGAAATTAAGTGGAAAATAACCAAATAGAAAAGTAGGCAGCCCTCAGGGTGGCTGGCATCAGCTGGACGAGAGGTGCCGAGATTCGAGTTGAATACCTTGCAATTGGGGAGGCCTATGTCCAGCAGTAGACTACTGTAGGCTAAGGATGATGATGAGGCAGCCCTAAATGTAATTAGTCTCCGTCGAATACTATACCAGAGGCATCCTAGGTGTACTGTCACTTTCGAACAGTAAGTATTTGCTAAACATCTCACGTGCTCTCAATTACCGGAAGACGGCAATGCTGCTTAGATTTAGAAATAGGTATAGTGGTAGTTTATCCTTGGACGAAGTCCTCTAAAATTAACAATAGTCATCATCTTGCTGCCCCTGTCCCTTATTACTTGTAGTCGGCGCCAAACGTTTTCTTCTTCAATTTTCCCTTGTCAACCGTCACGCTATGATTCACTTCCTTTTCATTTATATCATTTCTCAAAAAGTTAGAATATTAGTACATACTAAAACACAGAAAAAGCCTTTGCTCTATAGGTACAGGGTTAAAAGCTTCAATTGATTCTAAAAGCTTCTGCGGGTCTTACTTGATTGTTTTACCATGTAGGCCTGAATAATATGACACACGCTTAAAGCAGTCTAAGACTTTGGTATTCTCATTGGAAATAGAGCCTGTTTCCTTGATAAATTATTCATTAAACATTATGGTAGCGTGTGTTCGGTGAATAATTTATCAAGAACAGATTATGTTAGCACGATATTTATGTAGATAAACCACTATTTGTTATATGAAACTTAAGATATTTTACTAAGTGCGCTTGTCCACCGGAGCCGGACGGCGACGAAGTAGCGATACATTTATTTACTATGGCCGCGTATCCACCGCACGTCAGACCTGATGGTCTAGTGGTTAGTGACCCTGACTGCTATGCCGGAGGTCGTGGGTTCGATTCCCACCCAGGACAAATGTTTGTGTGATGAGCACGATCATTTGTTCTGTGTCTGGTTGTAATTTATCTATAATATGTATGTATTTAGAAATATATAAGTATGTTTATCAGTTGTCTAGTACCCATAACACAAGCTCTGCTTAGCTTGGGACTAGATGGCGTTGTGTGATAGTTGTGGAATATTATTATTATTATTTTTGAATTTATATATCTCGGGACCATGGGGTCCCGGTCCTTTGGAAGGCGTACGAGGGGCCGAAGCCAACTCGCAGAGGCCCCTTAGGAAATTTTAAGGAAATGCGGCACCGTCCGACGATTATCCCTGTATGCACTATGCAAATGCACCCAAGGATAACCCCCGGTTGGTGTAGGACTATTGTAGGATAGGAAAAATAAAAAGTTGGACTATGGGTTTGGGTGGCTGAAGTGGACTGGTTACCAAGAACTATGGAAGAACTATGACCCCTGCCTGATCAATGTTTTATATATACACGGATAAAATGGCAGGGGGTGACTTGCACACTCAATAATGGGCCCCCGGAAACGGTCGCTAGCACATAGTGACGTAGCGACAAGGGGGCAACATGTCCTGAGGTGCTTATGAGGAGTGGAGAGGTATTCCACGGCTATCAGGACAATCCCGGAAGTACGGTCAAGATCCCTACCAGCATCTTACTGGAATACTTCCTTCCTCCGAGCACGTTTGCTCTTGCGAATCTCCACTCAAGCCGGCCAATAAAGGCAAGAATGAGGTGGGAGCTCTGTTCCTCGTCATTTTTCACTCCAGCCGGCCAATAAAGGCAAGCCAGAGGTGAGGAACAAGACTTCTCCCGGGAGATAGGGTCCGTGGGGTCGCTACTGCCCAACAGCTCGCCACATGCTGCCCTGCGGGTTTCTGTATCTCTCTTGGTCTGGCTCCTCACCTTAGACCCATTCCGGAGAGTAAACTCTTTCGGCGCAGGCCCAGAGTTCGGAGCGCACAAGCCCCACCACGACGTCAACGTAGAGATACGGCGATGGGGTTATTATTATTATTATTATATTACGTCCTATGACCCGAGCGCCGTCATCCCTGCCGCCGAAGTTTCGAATAGTTCGGCACGTCCGCCAGAATTCGGCCTGAGATTGTAACGGGCCGATGGGCAATACAAAACATATTTGATCTTGTCCACAAACTGCCGTTGCACCGCGCCGTTCGCCTGGTTTCAAGTTCGGACGCGGTGGGCACCGGCACGTCACGTTTGGGTCGAATAATCTTTTTTTGGTGACGTCCCAGTGACGGCAGCGGCGGTGGACAAATGCTCTTACTTCTTATTGAATTGCTCATTGTTGGTGGCAAGTGTTAATAATTTTACAGATAACAAATTATGTTGGTTAATTTTATTTTCACTCAAACAATTTTCGAAAATTGTATTTAAAAATGTAATTACCTACCAACCCTGAGAACATTTTAATTTTAGGTAAGTAGGTACTAATAAGATTAGACACTAAAAAAATATACATATTTAAAGCTTTAAACAAATGTATTACCGACAGGTAATCTCCCGGTGAATAATTTGTAAGGATAAAATAAAACTGCTGATCATTTCCAATCTCAAAAAAATTGGTAGTTAAATTGTCTCTCTATTACACGCTAAAAAGTTGTATTTTTTTTCCCAAACCTTCAGATTCAAGTAATGAAAAACGTATTCATTCTGAATGAACGGAGTTGATACCCGCTCCTAGCTATAAATTCCGCTTTGATATTTCAATGTGCATCTGGCTGAAAACACCTTCATAAAAGCAGCCCACGACTTCAATTCTAAATAAAAAAGGCGGTAAAGATCAATAGACACGTGCGACGAGAATAATTTCCATGAAGTTTTCATAGAAATTGGTCTACTAGAGTCGCGTCGTGCCTCCTTTTCAAGTTGAAGGATTGCTGTACCGACTTGGCATTTTGACTTGAATTAGAAAATTCCTCCTCCTTCCTAAAAAACCCTTGATTGATGTGAAGGCCTACACAGTTATGGAGATAGATGATTATGAAGACAAAGGGAATATTTATGAAATGTTCGCTTAGCTTTTATTAAACTGTTATAACATGATCTTGTTTAAAAGAAGATGTAGTGACATGATATTTATGATATTTTATTAAATATATATATTTATTCAGATTAGTATAATTTACGTTGTGTATGTATTTATTGTATTATGTAAATGAAACACCACAGACTACATACAGTATTTGTCTCTCCTTCCCCTTTTTAATCCATCCAAAGGTTGTCTTTAAAAGATCGCTCTTAGCGATAAGGCCGGGCGATCTTATCGCCGAAATTTTACAAAGGGTGACACAATGCCCATTGTGTCGAAAAATCTCGTAAAATTTATATATTTATGTCTGTAATTTATATGGTGTACATAATAAAGAGTATTCTATTCTAAAGATTAAAAAGGGTATGCTTATAAGGTTGGGGCATGTTGAGAGGGTGAATGAAAGGTCACTAACGAAAAGTAATTACCAGACAGATGTGAGTGGAAACGCCGGGAGGAACACCCTAGGACGACATAATTAGTGACCATATTGGTAGGTAGGGATGGGCGTTGCGACGACGAACCGTTTCGCATTCTGCAACGATGCAACCGTTTTACGTCCTAGGTTCAAACAGTCTTCGTTGCAAAAATCAGTCTCCGAATTACTTGTTGCGATTTTTTATTATACGCCTATGAAAATACAGTCGAGAATGCAATGGTTCAACTCTATCAAACTTGTCCGTCGCGTCATTGCGTCGTCTCTCGTTCCGCGTTCGTTTTCGTTTACAAAACCGTCGTTCAAAAACGAAAACCTAAAAAACGCAATGCTATTCCATGTTGGATAAGTTTCGTCCTTTAAGCCGTCTTCAAACCAGTTGCAAGGACGACCATTTGCTGCAACCGTTTTCGTCGTCGGGAGAACGGTTAAGTTTCGTCCGTCAAAAAATTCGACAACCACCCACCACTACATATTGGAGATTTTCTTATGAAAGGTCAGGTGCGTATTACTCGCAACTGGCGTATGTAAGGGTCGTAGCAGGTGGCGTTCAGTAGTGTCTGCCTACCTCCATTGGAAGAAGTTGTGAGTTTATGTATGTATGATCTTGATACAACAGAATCGCATTGCATTATCGTGATTAAACCATTACATGAAAACGTTTTCTCTTGATACATTCTTTATTTCGGACTACACATAGGTACAAGTACACATAATCCACATAATGTTAGTAACAATGACTTGAAAACTATGTTAGTAAACTTTTACAATCTAATACAACTAAAAAGACGTGGCCCAACACACAATGGCACGTGTCTCCGTACCCAGTGCCTTATAAAGGGACTGTCCACTTTGTCTAATAATGTTTTTAGGATGCTGTTGGAGCTTCCGCGCGACCTACCTATTATTGACGCTGCTCTGTTTCTCATAATGGCATGATAGTCGTCGACATGGGCTTATGTAATAATCATATTTGCGCCTTAACATAGATAGGAACGGTGTGACCTCGCTTTACACAAATGTGTGTACCTGCAAATTGTTTTTACACAAGGTAGCAAAAGCTTGGAGGATTTTATATTCGAGTTAACAAACGCGAGGTAACTACAAAAGGTAGTTGAGCTTATAGGATTGGGAATGGGATATTATATAAATACAGCAATTCAACGGTTTCAAATTCGTTTTATTGTGATTGTGCAAATACAACTATAACGTTATTAGAACGAGCGAACAAGATATTAAACGTAAGTAGCCCGAATATAAAAACATGAGTTTTGGGGCTGAAACAAGTGAAAGAAAAACTGAAAGGCGGCGCGGTGGCCTCTGTAGAATAATACTTCCCAGGACTAGGGACTTTTCTTCCTTGTAGAAAAGTCCCTAACATTATAAGGATTTCGGTGGATCACTTATTCCAAATAGTAACGCGAGTTGAAAATAGAGAGCCCTTCAGACAGACTATTGCTGGCAAGTTTCCAAAACTTTTATTATTTCAGTTTTTGTATTGAAATGTTACATTATTCTCAAACACATTTTCGGAAAACGATTGAGACTACTTTGCCTCTTTTCTATCGCAGTTTGCTTTATTTAACGACTTTTGTATTGCGTAACTCCACTATCGTGTGAAACCAACTGCACTCTGTTTGAGACGCTAAAGAATCTTATAACCATTTTGACGAGGCTAGTTTTTAAAACTATGATAGAAATACCTATTGTGCTTGTAAGCTAGCAAGTTAGTCACTCTGTAAACAGAACTATCCTCATGTTTAAGCTTCTTAGCTTGTAGGAAATATTGTGGCTAAGCTAGTGTGATAGTTTAGTAGGATGGGGTTTTATTTTTGAGCTAATATACAGCTCACCACTATCCTAGCTCGTGTACTGCCATCGTGTAGCCAAGATAGTATCCAATCGAATCATTTTACTCCACGGATAACATAATATAATATCACGCCTGTATACCCCGAAGGATTAGGAAGAGGTCGAAAGATAGAGATTGTTACAACTTACGCCAATTTTGTTCATTATCACGGAATCTCCGTCTTAACGAGGGAAAGAGTAGGCACAACAACGAGATAAATAAACAGGGCAAACATGATTCGTCTAACGCCAAAAGTTCTCACAACATGTTTTCCCAAGTTTCTTCAGTCACGACTCCAAAGTCAAACCAATAAATGCCATGGGACGTAAATAGAGCTACTAACGTAACATTAGGTACCTAATAGGTCACCTAGTCTGGAGTTCGTAAACATCACATCACAGCATAGTTCTTGTTCGTAAACATCACAGCATAGTTCTTGTTGACATTTTATAAAGGAATAAAAGCTTATTTATAACATAAAGGGTGGTGTTTATAACATGAATGAGTCGGGTTTTTGGAACGAAGTTCTTTAACGCGGCATGCGTTAGGAGTAAACTGGTAGAAATCGTCACGTAACGAAAAAGCGTTATGCTCCCCTCCATGAGAATGTCTTTCCCTCTCCGTTTCTTTCTATCTATACTAATATTATAAATATCTATCTAAGTATACTAATTGTTTGTTTGGTTGAACGCGCTAATCTCAGGAACTACTGGTTGGAATTGAAAAATTAATATTGTGTTAGATAGTCCATTTATCGAGGAAGCCCAACTAGCACACTAGTGGAAATAGCAGCCTATTTTGCAACTTTTAGCTATACAGTAGCGCTTTAGGGGTTCAGAAAGTGGTTTTAAGTTCTACTATTGCTTCCGTAACTGCTCATAGCTGTAAATATCACTAGGGGTAGCAGAAATTGAACCAAATGCCACTCTAGGTTTTATAAGAGTTCATTTTACAACCTATTTGCCGTCTATAGCTTTAAAAGAGAGTTAAAACATGTATGTTAAAGCTTAAAGCTGCTAAAAAGCTTCTATTGCCGCTGCTGTACGCTTCAGAACTGCATAAAGACTTAAATTGCAGACTTTTTAACGGAACTGTATAAAAGATATATTTATCACTGTTCTGCCACTGAAAGTTTCATTGCAGAAGTGATTTGTACTTTTGCGCAGACTTAAGTAGGAATTTGATCGACTGTTTTACTAATAGCGACATTAAGGCTTCATAATAGAAGCAGGAGAGTAATGGACATTGCCTACTCATTTGAATACATTCTGCTATTTTATTTGCTATTCAACAAACACAAGTGAGGGTCCCGTAGATTTTGTTTTCTCAATTACTGATAACGGACCAGTTACAGAGGAAAAGTAAGTTATAGCTTGGTGTGGCATATTATAAAAATAAAGTAAAATAACCTTCTTTGCGTAATTTATTGTTTCTTTTTGCATGAATTTTTAAAAGTTTTTATTGAAGAAATGGGCAGTATGCTTCACGATGGCATTAACATACGAAATAGGAAAAAATCAGTGTCATTGAGATGCTTTGTATGCGATTCTATAATATAATATATAGTATAATGTTAAAATTTTCAAGTTGGTTGGTTGGTCCGCTAAGGTGTGGCGAGAGCGCTGGTAAAAGTTCTGTGGCTTCTTGTTCTGTTGTCGAACAATCTAACATTTCTGTCAACTGCTTGTCAGCAATTTCGTGTATTTTAGTCCAGTTTGGTTGTGGAGTCGAATCTTCTATTTTACATAATTTTTAAAAATTTCTTGCTCGGCCAGTGTAACACTCCATGTTTTTCCCACTTAGATGGACAGATGCAAAGTTCTTGTTTATTTTGTTGTTCATTATAAGTTTGAATTATTTTGAAAGGCATTCTGAAAACATGGTAAGACAGTCATAGTAAATGTTAAACAATTGAAAGAGCGAAAAATATAGAAGCAGCTACAAATGATCATCGTATTTTAGGGTTTTCATCGACTTCTACGGATCTCTAAACAAATAACCATTAGTGTGGTTCGATATCTGCAGTAAGTACGAAATAAAAGTGATTGTAAAGACTTGAACTGCATTAGTGGTACAGGTATTACTTGGACCTTCAGAAGAGTGAAACTTAGCGCTTTGACGCTCAGAGAGGAAGTATTAAGGTTGAAGTTGCAAGTTAAAGCTGCTTCTCATAGATGATATGTTTACAAGACAATTATTTATCATTACTTGAGAAATTTATAGGTTTTTATCGTAATTTGTAGTAAAATATAACTAAATATAGAACCAGCAACTTACTAAATACAAATGTAGTCAAGTATGTAATTTCAATATCGTGTAAAAATGTGATATAATAATATTTATATAATAATATTTTACATATTTTACGATATTCTGAGGTAATTATTGAGGCGCGTTAAAAATACTCCAATAATATCAACTATATGCACGATAAACTGATCTGCGTTTGTAGCCACTTGCATATAATACAAAATATAGCTCAAAAACACTTACTTTCACTTCACTTTATTATTTATTTGTATTCAGTAATGTCTGACTCAGGAACAACAGATGTATTTAATAAATGAGAGACAAGGTGAATGATCAGTGATCCTTTATTCGTTCAGTTAAACCTGTCATTCATTCAATAAGCACCACAAGAGCTTTAGTGTGGTGTTAATTATTAGTTGCAGTTCCTGTAGCGCTTTTATGCCACTATTATGAAGTTCTAATGGAACTATAGATTGCAAAAAGTTGTGCCCCTTTGGCTCCAAAGCGGCTGCATAAGGTCTGCAGTGCACGCTCTGGCGCTTGAGCTTGGCGCCTTTGGTAATAATCGGATTAGCTCCAAAGCTCTTAAGCAACAGTTTGTGCTAGTTGGGAGGCTATAGGCTATATAACATCACGTTACGACCAATAGGAACGAAGAATCAATGAAAAATGTTGCAAAAAACGGGAAAAATTATTGCTTTTGAGAGCTTCCGTTGCGTACGCTCTGCGTAAACGGTTAAAGTTACGCAAAAATCATATATGACGGAATTTTTCCCCTTTAAAAGTTCTAAAAAAAAGTCCGCGACAGCATATGTCTGTGTTTTTATAAACATGATATTAATCCTACTCTAAATAAATACGTTATTCATCACAAGTATTTAATTTTGAACAAAACTGCCCTTGACATCGTTTGATTTCAATGAATATCTTAGGAGATATCATATAATTACTACTTAATAATATTACCTATGTAATGGAATATGTTTTAGTAGGCTTTTTCCTCAAATTAAAGCGGGTGAAACCGCGGGGCACAGCTAGTTATATAATACAGGTACATTACTATGCCAGTCATGCCACAGACTAAGCTGAAATATCTCATGTGCACGTACCTAATTACACCGACACCAGACCAACATTCATAAGCACGGTTTTACTACCTACTACTTAGTTCTTCTCATCGGACGAGGTCATTCACATAGAACTCTGCTGGTACGGTTTGTATCATCCGTTCTTTCGGTTCACACAAAATCAGTGCGTTGGCTAATTATTCGTTCGTTATCCTAATCCCCTTCCTCTTGGCTGATCCCCTTGATCACCTTTAAGTCGTTCTTTGATGTAGGAAAGGGATTTTTTTCTTTGCCGATCGCCATATACGCTCCTTGAATACCTATTGTAATACTAATGGATGGTTACTTGTGTTGACCAATGAGCACTCAGCAATTTAAAATCTTAATAATTTGTGGCCAATCACCGATCAAAAACTTTACCGATCGAAACTAATTAGTGTCAATTTGCATGAAACTTTTAAAATAATTAATTGTTAATGAAGCGGAGTTCTGTGTCTAACAAGCATCTGTCTGAAAGTGTACATCGAAATAAAAGCAAGCAATAATACATTATTTTAGCGGAGTAATTAAACAGGCACATGGAAGACGAATTTTGTCAATTAAATCATGACATTTTATTGAAGTGAAAACTTCTGTAGGCGCGTTGGGCATTTTTTAAGATGGGAAAAAAACCATTGAACTCGCGACATTGTTACCGACTCGACGCTACATTCGGATTTGTTCTCGGGATTTCGTTTTTAATGTTTTTCTGATATGTCAGTGAGTGATGGCAAAGTATTGTTTGTGTTTTGTTAATATGACGGTTCAAAAAATACACACGTACCTAATTGTTCAAGTTTTCACTTCTGTCGGCACTCCCGGAGTGCCACTTTTTTTTTTACTAACTAGAGAGATTTGAAAGGAATAATAAATCTATGTAAATACTTACTTAATTTAGTATCTGAATATCTATGTAGAACCTACTGGGTAGTCCAAAGAAACGATGAACGTATTGTGTGGTTAATCATATTACCAGAAAAATAAGGGATCCTGAGATGAAGGCTAATAGAGATTTATTGTAGAAAAAGACATGAGTACTACGCCGACTACAAATAAATTGGAATAAGAAGTCATGATGACCTATGTTATGTATGCGGATTTAGGTAACTAAGAAAAAAAAAACTTTTACAGGATCATAATTATAGTTGTTAAAAGGGATTACAGGACCTAAACGCAAAAAACGCAAGTTTTAGAAGCACTAAAAGTATATGATCGACTACAGTAAACAAAATCTGAAAAATATGTGATATTCTTCAGGATATATGCTAGGTAGATAGTGTGTTGAAAACCCCCGACTCAAACAAAAACCTCTAAAAACTAAAAAATAATATATATTGGCCCTTTAAGTTTAATATAAGTTGCAGGAAATATTTTGATCCAAGCGCCCTCACGTCGGGGGACGGCTAATGAAAATTGGAAGTTAACAGCAGCTATGTTTTCTACAATAGCATGCATTCATTATTGCTGGGTTTAAGCCTCATCTTTATAGAGGATTTATAGCATGGGCGTAGATAAAACATTTTACTTAATGTCCACTGTATGAAAACTGGCAAGTGCTTGGTTTCACTGACAAGTAAAGTCAGGGAAATTAATTAGCATATTTCATAGTAGTAAAACATGTTTGACAATTAAAACTGTTAATAGCGTTACATGTTACGTACGTATTTCTAAGTTTACTGTCTTCATGACAATAACATTCTGCAACATTATACCAACTTATCGCAATAAAATTAAGAGAGTTTGTTATACCTAAAATAAAATTGAAAAAAGTCTAATGTAACTTTAATGCAACAGCTTCAAAAGATGGCTACTATTTCTGAACTAAATTTGATGTTTTTTTTTTTTCGTTAGCCTATGTTGTGTCCCATTGCTGGGCAAAGGCCTCCCCTTTTTCCTTCCAAACCGGTGTCTTGAGCAACCTCTGGCTATGTTGGTCCTGCAAACCTCATTCACTCATTCACCACCTTCGCCGTGGTCTACCTCGACGGCGATGTCCTTCTTTAGGCGTCCAGGAACGATCTTTGCCCAGTTCTCCGCGTACATTCGCGCGAATTTGGATATGTCAGTAGCTGTGTCGTCTTGAGCTTTAATCTACGTTGTAGTATAGATTATTCTACAGTTTTTTTTTTATCTCACGAAGCGACGCACGCTTTGCTTATGATAAACAAGTTTACAAACACGCTGTAAATGTGTGTAAGCGCAGAAGCTCTCGGTACCGTCCGAGACACGGCCGAAATAGGAAATGTGTGTGTGTGTGTGTTTGTGTATTATGTGCTGACGCTACTCTTCTTCACGCACACATCCACAGCGTGTTTATATACTTGGTTACCACAAGATAAGCGCGGGTCACTTCGTTAGATAAAAGAAAACTGTAGAATAATCTACTACAACGTAGATTAAAGCTCAAGACGACACAGCTACTGACAGGCTTTTTTGTTAAGAAAAGCTACTCAGTGCCCAACCTAATTTAAAAGTCTCAACTGGTCTCAACCAAGAAAATTCACGTCGAGGCACGAGGCATGAAATTTTGAAAAGGCTATTAATTTAGATGAACGGCTTCCTTATCTACTCATAAATTATTTCAGTTTTAATTGCAGATTTATTATAAATAGGTTTCTGCGACATTTTGGTTTTCTTGTGGCCGTAATTACTTATTTGGGAGATTTGCTGTTTTACTAAATCATAAGTTAATCTGCTTACACCGAACGACATTTTCGACCTACATTTCGCACGGGTCGATCGGTCAGGTTCAGCTACGCTTGCCGCGGTTGGTTCATGTATAGGTGATCTTGGCATATCATGACCCATCCGTGCCTCGGAAATCACGTTAAATAAACATGTTTTCCGACTACAATGTTATGTTTGTTTTTGGGATAAATTCATCTCAACTACGGGTTTTTTTTTGTATTGGAATGCGTTGCTCTGCGGCCCGGTGTGGTCGTAATATACAACAGCCTTTAGAAGTGCCTATAAGTATAACCATAACCATCAGCACTAATTGCGTAACACACGATCAATCACAATCTGAATTATTTTGAAGGATATTGCTAATCCATTGCTTCACATGTTCGAAAACATTGACTGTTCAACAACGTAAATAACGCAATGAATGTTGTTAACTGTCAAAATGAAAGCCATTGCTACTGTTAGTGTGTTATGCAATTACCCTGCTGGTCTGAGAAACAGAATACTGAAAGCCACATTACAATAGAAGACAGGAAGAAAAAAACTAGGACACATTTTTAATTTTTGTAGCTAAATAAGAAGAAACAATGAGTTAATTAGATGATGTTCCTAGCTGGTACGGAAACAAAACAACACTTTGATTAATTATTCTCTTAGGCAATGCTGAAACAGAGAAGGTGCCGAGTTTTCATTTTTTTTTCATTTCATTTATTAAACCACAACTACACACATCAAAAGTGTCTAGGGATCAAGCATTTTTATGCGGATTTCTTGAGATTGAGATGTGGCTTTGTAATAAATTTATGATTTTATAAATTTATATGGATCCTTTTTGGTGCATTTCATAATTTGAATCAGGAACTGTGAATCAAATTCGAGTAAAAGATGAAAATCAGCTGTCAATATTTTCCCTATAAAAACATACAACGCATTGAAGACATTATTAGTGCTACTGTTTCCCTACTACTGATTAAAACCAACGTTATTATGGAGCGGCGACGTCATTTAAGCAGGGAAGAAATGCTCAGAGCCGTGGGAATGATAGAAGCTGGTTCCCGGCAACGTACTGTGGCTTTAGCTCTGAATACAAGTCAGAGTGTTATCAGTCGACTTTGGACACGTTACCGAAGCACTGGTACCGTGGCTGAGCGCCATGGAGGACGGTATCGCTGCATCACACGGAGACAAGACCGATACATTCAAATCTTAACTCGAAGAGCTCCAACAATAACCGCCATGATGTTAGCCGTGAGGCTTCATCACTCTTCAGGGAACTTAATTAGCGACCAAACAGTCAGAAACCGCTTGCATG
The DNA here is from genome assembly GCA_914767645.1 of Hydraecia micacea. NCBI lineage: Eukaryota > Metazoa > Arthropoda > Insecta > Lepidoptera > Noctuidae > Hydraecia > Hydraecia micacea. The sequence goes on from OU611778.1 coordinate 10,740,532, forward strand.
AAGTGAACCTTCATTCCCGAAGACCGCTACGGGTACCACCTATAGCAATGCACAATCGTAGGATTCGATATCAATGGGCTCTTGAACACAGAAATTGGGCAGAAGAACAATGGCGTTTCGTGTGCTTTTCTGATGAGTCTCGTTTTGGTATGAGACCGGATACAAGACGTATACGACACTGGAGAACCCCTGGACGCCAACAGCGATTAAAATCCTGCCAGGAAGTCCATCCTTATAGTGGTGGAACCATCATGGTATGGGCGGGTATTTGGATCGGCGGAAGAACTGAGTTGATTTGGATCAGAGGCAACCTCAACGCTCAAATTTATGCTGAGACGATTGTATCAGACGTCATCGTTCCTCTACAAGTGCAAATCGGTCCCTTATTTCAGTTAATGCATGATAATGCACGACCGCACACCGCAAGAGTTGTAAGACAGACTCTCGCCGCAGCTAACATCAATGTCCTGCCCTGGCCTGCTCAGTCGCCAGACTTGAACCCGATTGAGCATGCATGGGATATGCTACAGAGAAGAGCTCTGCCGAATATGGAGGGTATCCAGTCGCAAGAAGACCTTTTTTTGTTGTTGCAACGAACATGGGCTGCCATTCCACAGCGTGATTTGGATGAACTCATTTTGAGTATGCCAAACCGATGTTCTTGTGTTGTTAGTGTTCGCGGTAGAAACACGGATTATTAATTGTTTAAGTTACCCAATAAAATTTTAAAGAAAACTGTTATTTCAGTCTTTTTTTCGAACTTTTGTGTTAGTGGTTCAAATGTCAAAAATCCCTTTATTAGGAAAATGGCAAATTTCTTTATTAATGCAAAGGTGACTTGGTTTATCGTTACTGTGACAAACGAAAACACTTTATTTGATGAATCCTTAAAGAAAATTTTAATTAATATCAATCAGGAGAAAAGTTATTGCAAAAATATATGTTGATCCCTAGACACTTTTGATGTGTGTAGTTTATTAACATAATTGTGTCAGGGATTGTAAAAGCTTTTAATATGGCAACCCTTTCCTTTTTATCGATAGGTACAGACGCCAGCACATCAACCTACCCGAAACTGTCAAATTTTCACAATAAATTTTTAACCTTATTCTTTAGCAATAAAGTTGAAAATTTATTAAAGAAATTTGACAGATTGTAGTAGTTTGATGTGCATAAATGACATTTTCTGTAAAATTATTTATGCCATTACTAAATTACTTCTTGTGGCCAATGTCGTGAGCAAAGTTTTGACTATGAATGTGGATGGCTATTATAAGAGTAGGAGAAGACCAAAGAAACGATGGATGAACTGTGGGAAAGATGATATGGCTAGAAAGAGGATGACTACCGAAATGACGAATAATATACAATGCTTACAATGCAAGTGTTTATGCAGTTTTATATACCTAGGTAATTTTTGAGATAAAAATTGACCTATATAAAAAATCACAGAAATCGATTTAGTGAACGGGTCTGAACAAAATTCTTTCATGTGCATTAATTCAGTTACACATTGTAAAAGTTTGGAAGAAAAAGACGTTGCGCCGACCCCGAATAAATTGGGATAAGATAATTTTTATTTGAATAATTTAATTTTGAATAATTTACTTCTGAATAATTTATTTAAGGGCAGGAGAATGATGATCAGGTAGTAAATCACTTCTTACACCGTTACGTGATTTAGTTGAGTAATGATGGACTTAAGTTGTACTACAAATTGCTGAGCCGATGAAGGACTGTTTACTGGCTCCACTCGATCCGATTACAGGCTGATTTTGGTGAACGTCACATGTCTTCGAACTACCTATTGGTTCTAGGACATGCCGGTTTCCTCATGATGTTTTCCTTCACCGTTTTGAGAGTAGTGGTGAAGAAATCAAGCACATAAAGTAAAGTGCCTGCCTGAGTTCGAACTCACAACCTATAACAACTTGTAAGTCTCTAGTCTACCATTTACCATTTTATGAAGCAGCAGTTAATAATTACTAAGATCAGGAGTTATGAGTAGGTACCTACGTTCACCCCAAAAAAAGGGTTATGTCTTTATTCCCAAAAATAAAATTGACTGCAAACTATGAACACTTTTGAGTTGAAGCGTGATATTCGAAATCTTTTATAACTTTAAGTTACAAAATAGGTTATAACTAAAGCTCGATAACAAATTAAGTTTTCTGTTGAACCTTTTTGCTTAGGACTTATTGATTTAGGATCGGGAAACAATCATCCCGTTACAGACTGCTTCGGCTCAAGTTCAACATCTACTTGAATATAAATTGTTTTACTAAACCTGTTTCACTGAACGTTTTCTTCTAATTTTACTACTAGAAACTATGATAGAAATTGTGTTTCGATACGTAATATGGACTCATAATCTCAATACTCTTTGCAGACAGAACATGCATTTGTACATACAAAATATATCCGGTAGTTTTTGACATTTTTAAAGTTGTAGAGTTTTGACTTCGCTACGATTTTATTATATGTAAGTAAATATGTATAGATTGGACAAAGCAAATAACTTGGATATTTCACGACTGCTTTGCAAATACATATGTGCTTGTTCGATTCCCAACTATTAATCATTTCTGTAATTTTTTTTTTTTTTACATATTGTTATAGATACCTACTATGACAGACATTATGATAGCTCGTAGAATGTACACAGAAATACATGAAGTTTAGAACAAAACATGAGTAAGGCCTCTTCTGTCATCTATAGTTATAATCCATACTTAATATATTATAAATGAGAAAGTGTGTCTGTTTGTCTGTTACCTCTTCACGCGCTGAACCGATTTAGATGAAATTTGGTATAGATATAGTTTGTGTCCCGAGAAAGGACATAGGATAGTTTTTATCCCGATATTCCCATATATACCTTGATAACTCTTCGTTTGGAATACTCTGTATGAAAGCATCAGTTAGTGTATCAGTGTTGACTTAGTATCAGGAACGCAGGCGTTCATTAATTCACTAAAATTTGATGTCAAATATAGCTTTATTTCAATTAAAATGTCTATTTGAATGAATCACATAAACGTAGGTCATAAAAAATTGTTCAAACTATTGTATGCCTAACATGGTGGAGCAGTGCTAACGCACACCAACATAATTCAATAACAACTTTGTAACCACTGTCTCACAATAAAGATCTTTGACTTTGATCTTTGACTTTGACTAAAAACGAAAAACTTCGCAAGCAATGGGACATTACTACTGAAGACTGTGGGGGACGGACGAGCTGCTTCTCACACGTACAATAAGTATACGTCGCTCTAACGAGATCAGACCCGGCTGGCTCTCTTTATATTTTGGCTGCTGAGACAAAAATTTGAAACGTAGTACAAAGTTTTATAAAAATGTGGCTGTTATTTTAGTATATTGTGGTGTCTTACGACTTCCACGAAAACGAAGTTGCGGGCAGAACCCAGTTGTTAAATGAAAACTGATATTAAAATCAATCAAATGTTATTAATTAGTTATCAACAAAAAGGTTTAACTGCTCCTAGTAGGCACTCTAGTGACTCGGCCGAACTACTATTCGAATTCGTATTTGAGAATTAAATTAAAGTACTATCAATAGCAAATTAATTGTCTAATTTAAACTAGTTTAATAGCTTGAACATTAATAACTTTTAATTAAATACTTCAATTAATTAGGCGCCCAGACTTGCTCTTGTTGATCGAGTCAAAGGTTTGCCAATAAGCCAGGAATTATAGAAAATTAAGCGTTAATTACACAATAAGTAATACGCTTTTCGAATGTCATATTCACAGATATAGTTAGACCTAGATAACGCAAGTATCTTGATCTGTATAAAAACCATGCGTGCCATTTTTTGACTATCTACTATGACGTCACAAGCACTATTTAGTGATGAGAAAATCAAATCGCTTCAAAGACGCCGCCGCGTGCGACACCCGTCTCTCCCCACCCCCGGGGGCCTCGCGCCAGCGCTCACGCTCACCCAGCCAGCAGTTCTACAGGACCACAGAGTACATTATAATATATGTACAGGACTGAGCGCGAAAGTGGCGGCTTACGATTTTTGTACGTAAGCCGGGCATGCGTAGTAGTTGCTCTTGCGTTATCTAGGTGTATCTATATCTGTGGTTATATCAGATTTTTTTGTTTTAAAAGGGTTTCGCTGTAAGAAATTACCTACATTTTAAATTGGGCAAACATCTGAATTCTCTCTATCTTTATTTCTAGACTGAGGAAGGGGCTCGTAGCTAAATAATAACAGTTGCACGGCTCGATCGAAAGTTAAACTACGCTTGCCGCGTTTGGTTCGTGGATGGGTGACCATCCATTACATATCGAATCGTGTTACAGTGCGTGCCACGAAAGATGAGACTTGACACACCACGTGGTTTGACTTGCGCAGTAGGTACACGATTTTAGGTGTCTTTAGCGGTATGAGGTTCAGACCTCATACCGCTAAAGACACCTAAAATCGCGCTCTGGCGCGGGACGGGACCGGACGTCATAGGGGCTGCGGAAAGAGCGCGGGAGGCGGGGTCAAGTCTCATCTTTCGTGGCGCTAACTATACCCAGTAACTAGGTTGTGGAGGTCAGATAGGCAGTCGCTCTATGTAAAATACTGGGATTCAACTGTATCCGATTAGACTAGAAGCCAACCCCAACATAGTTGGGAAAAAGCTAGGCAGAATGACAGGTTTTCTAGACTGGAAGTCGAACCCAAAAATAGCTGATACAAGGATAGGTAGGTGATGTTCCTTCGTTCTTGACTTGCAAAAGTATCACTAATTGAAATTAATTGTGACGCTTCACAGTATTATCGCGATCAAATTACAGTGTCAACTTGAATAATTTAAAGAAATGAATTAAGTAAATGACCTCAAGCTTCGCTAATGAAAGGAGGTGGCGGGACGGCTCAGGGAGAGAGCCTCACGCCTCAGCCGCCGCGGGAGACGCTACGGGCGTCGGGAGCCGCGTGATGACTCCCGGCCACCGTAGGCGCGGGCCTGCGGACGGAGAGTAATAGGTAGCTCTCCGTCCGATCAGGACCAGGCCCGTGCTGGACGGCGCGTATGTGTTCCACGCGCGCCTCAAAGAGATGTCAGCATTAAGGAAGGGGCCCGCCAGGGCCGAAGCCTGCCGGGGTAGCGGGATCGTCCGAAAGGGTTACCGCTGCCCCGGAACATATAGGGCTAAGGAAGGAACACGGGTGGGTTTTAGTCAGTAAGGGTCTGACACTCCCAGAGCGGGAGGAGTCATTAGATGATTCCCCATCCAAAAAAAAAAAAAAGCTTCGCTAATGAAACACAATTGCTAAGTTCTGGGTAAAATATTTCCTTTTTTCCTTTGCTATCTTTTGTAACCATGACGTTCAAAAAGGTCAGTTCATTTTACATATAAAAGGTATGTGTATATAACTACTTTACCTGTAAGTTTAAAAACAAACCTATGCTGTCTGTGTGCCTTAAGAGGAAATGCGGGTATAGAAACGCTCTCGCCTGTTTTCTTTCTGGTTAACAACCATACAGCAATGATGTTTTAAAGAATAATAAATATTAACTACGTGTATTTCCCTATGTTTTCCTTTTTGATGATACATTATTGTAATAAGCACTAGAATTATAAAATAGATTTTTTGAGGGTTCTAGTCTAGAATCTTCAAAAAATGCTCAAAATTGCCGCTGTCAACAGAGGCCTAGTGTACATACCTACATGTCCTTCTTATTCAGTTTATGAAATATCTTTTAAATTGGTTCAATAATGGAGGAGGAAATAGGCGAGAGCCAAACCTCGAATTATGATTTTTTACTTAGCAAGTCTCTCCGACCGCATTTCCTCTTAATTTGGGTCAAATAAATTTATTTTCTTTTCTTTTCTGCTGGTTGGTAATTTTTCTTTGAATATGAAACGAAGAAAATTTGTTGAGAATTCTGCGTGTCAACATTTCCTACGATTGATATGGGTAACGCCTTTCTTTTTAGGGTTCCGAACCTCAAAGGGGGCCAATGGGACCCTATTGCTGTCCATCCATCCGACTGTCACAGAGGTGTATATTTTGAGCCGTAATAGGTAGACTTGGATCGACTTTTTTGAATATGTAGGTACTGTACTAGCAATTATCGTATTCATAGTGTGGAAAATCGTGACAAACGAGAAAAAAAAATCCTGTTTGTCATACTGATGTGACTAAGAGTAGGCAAGGGAAATTTTCACAGCGTGTGCTTATGGCCGCTATAACAACAAATACAATAAAAGCTCGATTTTAATAAGGTTCGCCTCTCTTGTTTGTTTACTAAAGTAATAATAAAAAAATATGTGTTTTATATTATACGGTGGTATGGAACCCTTCGTGTCGCTTTTTTATTCCGTCTTTCACAACTACTTATAAAGTTAGATAGGCACTTTGACGAGTATCGGCGGTGATCAATAGGTCCGTATACCTATGCTATCGGTACAACGGGGCTATAACGTGTTGTAAAAATACTATTAATCATGCTTTTACATTTATCCCCTCTCGAGGTAAGTGCCATAATACAAGCATTAAAGGATAGGTAAAGGATTTCATCAAACGTATATAAAATTGTAGGTAGGGAATTTATTATGCGGGTATTTTATGATTTTCAATATAATTCTATTTCTATTACAAGGGAGCATTGATGTGTTTTGGTTTGAACGTTTGGTGGCAGTGACCTTGGGCACAAGCGAAATTAGCACGGTTGGCTTTGCATCATTTTTTCAAGGCTTCCATAAGGTGAAAAGTTCAAGTAGAAAAATTGCCTAATTACATATTTACCTAACATGTATGGGGAAGCGTTCAGTTACAGTCATCATTGCCATGATGCGAAAAGGGTATATTATAGAATACTCTATTACTTATATACTTCATGCGAATTACAGATATAAATGTAGTTTTACATAGGTTTTCACAAAGCGATAAGACCCCCCGTCTTATCGCTAAAAGCGACCTTTTAAAAACAACCTTATGCTTTACCTCACATATCAACACATAGGTACTCACGCTTACACTCTACACTTTATTTTGTAAAATTGATTTATATAATTTATTAGATCTTTTTTATATTTTTTTTAGTTTCGATATTATTACCTACTAATTATTTTGTTAATGTTATTGTTTAATTAATCTCACACTGTTGATTTTATTTTGCTTAGTTTGATCTCACGCTGATGACAATGTACATTCCAAGTTTTTTATTTTATTTTTATTGATTTAAGGGCTGAGTTTTTCAATCGACAGATAATTTTTATTCATGGAATAAAATTGACGTCTGACAGTTTTTGTATGGAAGAACTGATCAGCCCTGTTAAATTTTAGTTCTTGTTTTCGTATCGTGCAATAATCACTATCTTTGAAAATGTCGCAACTCTGACTCCCAAGATACAGGCAAATGCCTAGTTTGGGAGTCACCGTCTATTCTATCTTTGTACAAATTGTGATTAAATAAATACATTTGAAATTAGAATCTCTATCTCGCATCTCTATTTTGCTGCGGAACAAACATGACTTTAAAACTTCCCTTTACGCTCCCTGGTTTAGTTAACTAGGTACTAGAAGTAAAAAAATCTCACCCTAAAGTGCTATAAGGTCAATTTTCACAGAAACAGTGGAAGCACAAAGCCTTACTTTAATTTGCATAAGCCTGAATAATTTTGTATTCATAACACTTCTTTTAAGACACAACACATTTTTTATATCCCGAAATGTTTGCAGAGCACTCTGAAATTAACAGTAGACATAAAGTCTTGAATATGAACCAGGAAATTATACCACCACTTAGATACATTTTTCTACAATATGCGTAGTCGCGTTTGGTTGCGGCGCGGGAACGAATGACACTTTCAGTCTACCAAAAAGTACTCTGTGAATGACACCATGAGACGATTTATTCCGGTCTGATCCCTTGACCCCCCTCCCTCCACCCCTCCCTTGATCCCCTGCTAGTTCGTATTCTGTTTTAAACTTTGTCTTATCCACTATAAGCTTTCTCATTCCGGTTTGATCCAGTTTTTCTTTTGTTTTTATTCCTGAAGGATCGTCAGCAACAAAAATAAGTACAGGGTTTATTGAAATACATACGTTCGCAATAATTCTACAGACAATATGAATACTTTTGAATTTAGGATAACTGGAAACGGCGGTAATGGTAGTTGTTTGGAATGTTTTTTCGAAAAGAATAAACAAGGTGAATGCTCAAAAGGCTTCTATGGTAGATTTAACCACTGTTGCCGATCTTTACGAATCTCTTTGCAAGTTTCTCGTAGCTGAACGAGAAAATTTTAAGTGTCTCGAAGCAGTATACAATAGACATGGGAAAAAGCGGTTGTCAAAACTACCCAAGCAAAGTTAATAAAATTTATGTGGGACCACCTCTGAAGCATACCTTAACCATTAAAAATAATAATATCACGTAACATACATACAAAAAAAAAAAATACAGTCCAATTGACAACCTCCTCCTTTTTTAATTCTGTTACCTAATTATATAAATATACGGCACTTATAGCCACAATGCATCCCATGACAATTCCACTAAGCCACCACTGAAAAGTCATAGGAAAGCAAATGACGCAATTTTGTTTACTTGAATTTTTACAAGTAATTTTGTTTTAAAACCCAAACTACTGACCCGATTTTGATTAAATTTCTATGGGACCAATCGGAAAGTATATTCTTTCAAATAAAAAAAATAATTTTGTAAATCAGCATAGGTAAATAACCGAGTTCTGAGGTAACACACATAAAAATTTAAAAAAATATTCAACCGAATTGAGAACCCCCTCCTTTTTTTGAAGTCGGTTAAAAATTAACTTCTTTATCAATAATCTCCAAAGTTATTATTTTAATTAAACTATTCGTTGATTTGATATTAGTGGCATGGCTGCCTGTGCGTTTCTTACTTATCTACAGGGTGTAAGTTGGCATTCTTCCAGGTGACAGTGCCTACTGAGCATATTTTACAATATTATTTTTATGCAATAGAAACTCGAATCTGAAATAGTGGAAATTGAAAAACAACATCTGCTTTTCGTTTTTTTTTTTAATGAAAATCCAATATTTTCCTATTTTACATGAGAAAATATTAGATATGAGAGCTTTTGGTCCAAACTAATTATTTCAAACACACTATAGTGTTGAAGTCCAAAATAATTTGTTGCCTAAAAATGTTTTTTTTTTGTCCTAGGTCCTGTATACTCGCATAGCTGTGGGTCTGTGGCAGAGTTCTCATGCACTGCAACATCTGGAACGAGTTCAATGCTGTGCGACGCAGTTCCCACGGCCTGAGAAGTCGGCAACTGCACCGTTCGACCCAAACCGACCCCTAGTCGGCAACAATGATGAAAAGGTTACTATATCAACACATTCTTGTTCTTATTCTGTAGCCTGTTATTACTAAATACAATTAAAAAGCTAACACTAAAATATATTTAACTTGTACAAATATTATCCCATGACAGCGATATCGACGAATTTTTTTATGCCCAATGAGCTCCTTCCTATTATTTTTTATTATATTTTAGCTCATTGGGCATAAAAAAATTCTTCGACATCGCTGTCAATGGGATAAGTTCCCAAAAGGCTGCCAATATTACCACGTTGGATAGCAATGCTGATTATTTGGGTTAAAAATAGGCCTGCCCCCTGGCCTTACACTAACGCAAGATTCGAAAGTGATTTTCCCAATAAGTATTGATAAATATTGTATGGTGTTATCGAAACCTTTATGAAAGAGGTCTGTCCTGAAAGTCGCAATTGCTATTTTACGAGGAAAACGCTTTTGAACATTGCGTAGGTAACTGTTAGATATTTTTTCTCCAAGGTTCCAAGGTACAATAACGCTTTTAGCGATAAGACCGCCCATTGTGTCACCCATAGATATAATATTTCGATAGTGTCACCCTATGTAATCCTACATTTTGATCTACAATTTTTATGGTGTAAAAATTACAGATATAAATGTATAATAAAGAGTATTCTACGTATCTATCTCCTGTCTGTACGATCCCTCTATCTTCGTCTTGCTCTTGTCTTTTTAGACTGTTTTGATGAGGTCCCCCATCAAACAGGTCTGACAAAAATTACCATACTTTAATGATCTAGTAGATAGGCATTTGTTTTTCCGTCTCCATTAGCCGCTCAGCTGTGGAATTATTTAGCTGTAGGCTTTTTATTCAAGCCATTAAGTATTCAGTAAGACTAATAGTAACACTAATAATACGTTTTCTAAGTCTATCCTTTCATTATTCCCCCAACGATGAAATTATTCATGCCTAAGTACGCAGTGGGCACTAGAGTATTCTAAAATTCTAAGCAAAAGCTCGTTACCTTTATCACAAAGGTAAGTAAGAAATAATTTAGGCCGCCTATTGTACTTTAATTTTAGTTATTCCAGTCTGATCCCTTGAACCCCTGCTAGTTATCTGATTAAAAGCCAAAAACAAAAGTCCATACTAAAAGCCAAATAATTCTGCGGCTTGATAGTGAACAGTGTACGGTTTGAAACAGGTACGCCCTCTGCCTCTTTTGCATAAATTAATGCAATCAATTCGTGTTTTCATTGTAAGTATCGAAATTATATAATTAAAAGTATTCATGAGTGCGGTTACAGGAATAATTGACTCGAAGAGCATGCGAGCAATCGAATACAAACCAAAATAATCTAAAGGAAAGCTTCTTAACTTTCTATTTCTGTTTGAGACAGCGCTTTTGATCCGAAACTCCTTTGTCAGTTCGGAGCTTACGGATCAAGTTCCGGGATTATTTGGCAGGTAATATAAAGTTTGTGTGCGGTTACAAGCAACTGAAACGTTTGTGTAATGGTTGCGGATATGAGCAGGCATTGCGACGCGACGGCTTGCGGCGGTGGCACGTTTAGCAAGTGAATGGGCTCTCGCGAACTCATGATAGACGTTCCGCTCTTGTGAGATCATTATTTTTTAAATGAAACCTTTACCAAAGAAAGCAGCAGTAGATGTTCATTTTGTCAGAGAAACTTGGTACAGAATCCTTTATATGTAAGCGGGTACTTAGTTTCATTTTTGCGCACCCACATTACCTGAAGACCAATTACCGTAAATAAAAACGTTCAAAATCTAGTCGCAATCTCATCTCAGCGACAATCAATGTCAAAAATGTGGGGAAATTAGAGTTATTTTTCACAGATTGAGACTGTGATCAGACTGTAAACGTTCTTAAAATTATGAGAATTGCCCCTCTGACTGTGAACGTTCTTAAAATTACGAGAATTGCCCTTTTGATCATTGTTGATATCAAGTTTTAACCTCCTTGGTTGATATGTAGTAGTCGCGAAGGGTTTTATGTCACTTCGGCTTCCATTTTCTTTAAATACGTCAAATTGTTATGCCTAAAATGTTTGACCCGGCTCCTTATTTTATCTTCAGTACCTGCATCGGTAAATACCTACCAGCTAGACGTCATTCATCTTACTTATCAGCACCAACATGTAGGTTGCTATCCTAGAACACAAGTTATTTTCCCACCATTTTAAGAATAAAGTAGTGATCACAAGAGCGAAGTTCCCCTGGCACGTCGTAACTTTTTACTCGGCAAACATTTTCGTCTCAGTCAATGAAAAGACGCTACTTGAAGCCTCCCGTTTCAAACAGACAAACTGAGATATATGTGGAGGCGGTTAGAGATTCCATAAATATTAAACTAAATACAAGAGAACTACCAGGCAACAACGTTCATTTGTTTTGGTGTAGGTAAATGAATAATGGATTGGTTCACACTTTTCGTAAAACACGTGCCCATTAAGTACCTATACCTAGCATTATTTTATCTAGGTATAGTATATGCCTAGATGTGAAAAAATAATACTGAACATCTAGTAACCGTTTATTTCATAATTAAAAATTACAATATGGAGGTATCGTTGGTCCCAAACTAGGCACAGTCTGTATCTTGGGCACCATTACATAGGTACAACAATTTAGACAAAATAAGTAAAATTAAAGAGTCAGCCCCATCGAGACTACAAGACATGTACAAACAAATAGACTAACTAATTAAGGGAAAACTGAGATCAAATAATATAATGAAATTTAAATTTAGAAGATGAAATAACAATTGGTATGTTTTCCGTTTATACACCATTATATAGGTATAACATTATGATATTTTTTTAAATAAAATAATATGGAAGTTGAAATTGGCTACAGTTGAGCTAGTTAACCTTATCTAGACTACGTAACTATGTTTACAAACAAAATAACTAATTAAGTGAAAACTAAAAACAATTCTTAAAATTTAAATTAAAAGTAAAACTTGGTTTAATTTCTGTTTGTGCTGCTGTTCTGTAGTGTGCGTCTGTGTATAAGTGTGCGTGAGGGTGTGTGTGCGGGGGAGAGGGTGTTTATACGGGTGTTTGTGTATGAGTAAGGGTATATACGGGTGTTTGTGGGGGTGAAGTTTGAGTTGAGTTTATATGGTTATAAGTACTTACGATTTTTTCAGTAGAGGTGTATGATTGTTCCAAGTGCCATATTTTAACTATGTGTTTCATTCGGGTGTAAGAGGAGCTATGGATCTTCAGAACAATGTTTACCTTATTGCAGATGTGAGTATGTAGGAATTATGGAAGTCTATGCATAACCAGAGTTTACTCCAGGGTTCGGGATTCTGAATTTTCTTTTACTTTGCAGGGTTTTTAAATCAGTTCTCTTTAAGCATTTTAAGTGACATTACGAAATAACTGTTGAAATAATACAGTTTCCGCACTCCAAGAAGTGCTGCCTCTTTATATAGTCTGTCAGTTCAATAGCGGTAAGGTTTACGAAACATGACATTTTAAAATAGCGCGTTGCGTCCTCTCCAGCTCTAGCATATAGGTTTTGGCTACCCCACCCCATACTGTTACACAATACTGGAGTAGAGACTGGCAGAGGGCAAGGTAAACTATGTAATTTGCGAATGTCAGCAGAAGCACATTCACGTAGATGTTTCATAACATAGGTATATCAACCTCCGAACTCGTTTTGCCATAACCGTAATGTGTTGTTTGAAGGAGAAATGCTGATCTAGTGTCACTCCGAGGCATTTTAGGTGATTAACTCTTTCGACCTACCATGACTATCACAATTTTTTTATTATAAAACAAAGTCCCCCGTCGCATCTGTCTGTCTGTCTGAACGCGATAAACTCAAAAACTACCGAACGGATTATCACACACTTATCACCAATGGACGAAGTGATTCATGAAGGTTTGAGTGTATAATTTATTTAATTCATAGGTTTTGAGTAAATTGGCTGCAATATGACGATGATTGTTGAAGATGTCGGAAATAATCATGTTTACTGGGAACTTTACTGGCGTGCGCCGCGTAAACATTGGATCAAATTTGGCACACACATGGTTTATAACCTGGATTAACACGTAAGGTACTTTAAATCCCGGTAATATGTATTACCGGCTCAATCCTACGGGAACGGGAAATCCACGCGGGCGAAACCGCTGGCAAAAGCTAGTATCTAATCTAAAGATTATAGTCGTTCAGTATCCTTGACGGTGTTTAATTACTTAGTTTACCTAAAGTTTTCACTAGGTATAGGTACCTACCTAAGTATCTTCATGTGCTGACAGTGTCCCTAAGGTAATCTGTGCCCAAAGTGCGGGCGCCTTTTGAAGGTTTCCCACCGAAAAGCAAAAAAAATGGAAAAGAAACCTAATTAACATTGTTTTTAATGAGCTTTGTAAGCATTGTCTTACAGCAAATCTAGGCGATAGAGAAAAGTTCCAGGCATTTAGGTACCTACACCAACAGCTGCCTAGTTCATTTAAAGATCTCACAAGGTCGTCTAGGTCCTAAGAAGATCTAACGACGACGGTCACTTTGTATAAATACGAATAATATTTGGTTGGCAACGGGTATATGCGATGCCAACCAAATCATATTCGATTTTTTGGAGATATATATTTCATTTTTCATAATCAGAACAAAATATTGGTTTTTAATCAATTGGAATATTAAACCAATATTAATTTTTGATTTTCTCCAGTACCTCATCTTTGATATTAAATTATCTTGTATTACCTACAGGGCAAATGTAATAAGTAGGCTTTGCGTCGTATGTACTCCATCATTTCTTGAGTGGATTACGAAATATATTGAAGTGGGTTATGATCTTGTTTTAAGATTATTTTTTTTCAGACAAGGTGTTCGCATAAAGTAAACAATCGTTAAAATGTAACTAATCTTATGCTTATATACCTAATAATTTAATTCTTGTAAAACTGCTGCATTACATAATTATGGGGTCGTAGGGAAAAGTAGTATGTTTTGTTGATATACCTACGCTATAAATCGTCGAATGTAAAAAGTGCATCTTGTGATTTGAGTCACCTTACTACCAATATACATAGCTAAATGAATATTTCTTCAATACAGAAAGTGGTGACGATGAGCAGCAGCAGTCAGACGAGCAAGACTTCGAAAGCGACGCGCGGCCACGAGACACGCAGCTGCCATCACCTTAGCCACCTGTCGCGCAATGTGCTGCGCGCGCGTCGTGGCGTCGTGCGCATGCTCATCGTCGTCGTGCTCACCTTCGCAATCTGCAACCTGCCCTTTCACGCGCGCAAGATGTGGCAGTACTGGTCTAGCGGCTACGAGGGACCAAGCGACTTCAGCACTCTACTCACCCCCCTTACTTTCCTCATCACATACTTCAACTCCGGTATAAATCCACTATTGTACGCTTTCCTATCTAAGAATTTTAGGAAAGGTATGAAGGAATTAATATTCTGCAACTGTCACGGGAAAAGGAAAAGCGAAAACTTGATTCTTTTAAACCCCGTGGGTGGCGTCGGTCTGCGCAGGAGTTCCACGCGCTCCACCCGCGCCAACTGCAGCACTGTGACGATCGCGCCCAACGGGGAGTCATGAGACATGCGGCGGCGGCGCTTCCTGTACAAGGTGGAAAATACTGATATTTCCTGATTGACGGAGAGCACCGACGAAGTGACGGACAGCAGCGGCTTCTACACTGTCTCCACCGTGTCTAGACGTGATTTATACGACTGAGAGACGCGTGTGAAGCAAGCGCTTTCGACAACTTAATTAAAAAACTTTAAAGACTTCTAGTAAACTTCGCTAATTAGCACTTTGATGCTGAGTGAGTGTGAGTGATTGTGAACTAAGTGATCTCGCGAGCTTAAAGAGTTAAAATATTATATGTTTGTTATTAGATGGATTAACTAGGGCTAGTAAGTTAAGACCAAACGTAACATATCTTTCTGTTAATCTTTAGTTAATCCTACTTAATGAAAATTTATGACTTTATTTGTTGTTAGACAATGTTTTTAAATTAACTGGTAAAACAGAAGTGTATGTAAATCTAAATTACTGTAAAAAGTGTAAATATGCTATTCAAATTCGTGAAATTTACATAAAAGGGATATTTATGAGTGGGTACGTCGGTACAGTTGTAAGTAAATATAGATTGTATGTGATATTTATACTACGAAACAGTACCTACCTTGTTACATTACGAATTGATGATATTCGGATCACAAAGATTCAAGATGAAGCCACGTAGAGCCGATATCGGGTTTGGCTAGAATTTGGAATGAAATATTTATGTTCAATACCGCAATACCGCTTACCCTGTTATCGCTTGTAGCAGAGGCAGGCTACGATTTAACAACTAGGACGAGAGTCTAGGGGAGTGATAGCTGACAATATTTATAATAACAATTTCAAATATACGAATTATGTAATAAAATGTAAATATGGCAACTGAAAATTTAATGTCACGACGTGTTAAAATCATTATAATTATACGTAAGCATAAAGTTTTATTGTTAAACTTGAACCTTGTAAATAGTGAACATATCTAAACATTTTGATACGTAAAAATAGATTCTAATACAGTCGAGCTAAATATAATTCATAATAGTTCCGCCTAATAGCCGAAATATAAGTAGCAAACAATGGCCAAATAACCATAAATTACTTTTAAACATAAGGAAATAATGACTAGAAATTCGTTTAATTGCTTATGCCAACATAGATTTATGTTTAATTCGATATACATATACTTATGTATATTTTCCTATAGTTTATTATACCAAACAACAACAACAACATTAAACAACATACACAACAACACAACAACACAACACACACAACATACAACACACAACATTAAATTGGACATTATTGTATAGAAATTACAAAATAATGTCGTCAAATAAAGTTCATCAATATTCGATAAATCAATCGCGTTTCATATTAGTGGCAAGAAAACTGTTTCCCGAGTAAAAAAAAAGAAATTGTCCATACATTTGGAAAAAAAACAACATAAGTACTTACCTAATTAAAATAAAAAGTAAAAATGACAATCAAAAGGCTTGTTGCACTATTCCAGAATATAAGGTGCCATAAACATATCTGCTACGTCTGCAATGGGAGACAGTATTCTGTATATAGATTACAATAGTAAAGATACATTATTGATCTTATGTCATAAACTTTTTCATACAAAAAATGTGCGTATAATTTGATTTAGTTGCATGAAACCGTCCCATAGTAATTAGCTGTTGCCGCACCGAGAGATAGCATTTGTTTTCATTGACGAATCGACACATCGCGCGTAGTTTGTGAACCACGTTATGCAGAATAGAGAAAAAAATGTTTATATAATTACTTTATTTTCTCAAACTGATTTAACTATTCCGAGGTACAAAATTTCACTACTGTAATCTATATACAAAATACTGTCTCCTATTGAAGCTTTGGCAGATATTTTTATAGCACCTTATAAGTATATAGTTCAAATTATCCCCTCGGCTGTTAGGCAAGGTTATAAAATTAAAAAAAGATATAAAGGAAAGAAATAATAAAGTTTATTTGGACACAGTTCGTGAAACAGAAAATACAAAATTAACAAAATAAAAATAACAAAACTGTGTGCCTCACGGCTTCGCCAAAAAGGTTCATTTCAGCATTAATGCCAGACAGATGCTGTCTGAAGTTCGGTAATATTGAAATAATAAGAGGAGCAGTGAGATTGGTAAAGTACACTTTTATTTATTCGTACACACAAGTTATACAGACTATTTCAGAACATCAACACAACCGTAACCAAGTTATTTCAAATTACTGACATGTGTTAAATATGATTACTCTTAGGCCAGTGCTTATTTGCATATGTGACCTCCAATACGCCCCCTTAATCTTATTACACATGCGTATGATTACTTCTGTCATTGTAAGTACTCGGTACATAAAACTAAATAAATCACTAACACTTCAGTGTTCAACTGTACTATGCTGTATTGAAAAATATAGTACTAAAACAGAAGAAATCTAACAAAATAAAATATGCATAACAAAACTGTATTTAGAAAATTATCTATTACATACACAAAACACTTCTAGAAAACCTAAAACATCAAAAGAACATTCATTTAACTACTCATCGCCCCCTTAATAGAATAATTTGACAGGGATAAATCCTTTAAAAATTCTCTAAGCTTCGGGCTATGAACACTTTTAGTTAAAATGTCCGCTATCATCTTATCAGGTGACATGTACCTTATTTCAACTTTGTTTGCCAGTACACACTCACGAATAAAATGATACTTGATGTCAATATGTTTTGTTCTATTATGCATCATTTTGTTAGTTGCAATTTTATGTGCCGACTGATTGTCATTATAGATTACTACCGCTTTACTATCCACAGCTGTCAAACTGTTCAGTAAACTACGTAAATAAAGAGCTTCCTTCGAAGCTTGACTCAGTCCTACGTACTCTGCTTCTGTGGAGGACAAGGATACTGTCGCTTGCTTCCTACTCTCCCATGACACTATATTTTTACCTATTTTGAAAATTAATCCTGTGAAAGACTTTCTATCAAGTGCCCCTCCCCAATCTGCATCAACGTAGCCTCGGACGTCTAAATCTCCCGACTTCCTAAAAGTGAGACAAAGGTTAGACGTACCTTTCAAATACCTTAAGACCCGTTTCGCACATTTAAAGTGAGTTTCATCATAGCACGAATTAAATTGTGAAAGTACACTTACCGCATGTGCTATGTCTGGTCGCGTATTACAGGCTAAATAATTTAAACACCCTATCAAGCTTTGATATGGCAGATTGCTATGGGAATTTGTCGATCTTTCTAATTTTATACCGACTTCCATTGGGGTCAAAACTGGCTTAGCGTCTGTCATGTTGAAGTCATTCAAAATGTCCGAAATGAACTGTTGCTGATCTAGACAAATAACGTCATTGTCTCTCCTCAGCCTCATGCCTAAAACATGCCTAGCCGGCCCTAAATCCTTCACTTTAAACTTGTCAAGCAAATCGGTTTTTAATTTATCCTTTTCTTGTTTACAATTTCCAAAAATAAAAAGGTCATCTACGTAAATAACGACAATCAACTTCTTATTGTTTTTAAGTTGCTTTTGATACAAACAAGGTTCTATTTTTGATTGTATAAAGCCTGAATTTAGCATCTCTTTATCTAATTCCTTGAACCAAGAATTAGATGCTTGTTTTAAACCATACAAAGAACGCTGCAGTTTGCATACCTTGGTTTCTTGACCTTTAACTACTGCTCCTTTTGGTTGGAGCATGTAAATGTCCTCTTTAATTTTGCCGTACAAAAAGGCAGTCGTGACATCCCACTGATCAATAAACCAACCGTATTCAACAGCTAGCGAGAACAACAATCTTAAAGTAGTGCTTCTAACTACAGGAGAATAAGTCTCGGTATAATCTACACCACATACCTGTGTGAAACCTTTTGCTACAAGTCTAGCCTTGTATTTCGTTACCTTGCCATCGCTATCTTTCTTAATTTTAAACACCCATTTGCATTGGATAGGCTTCTTATCAGCTGGAAGATCCACCAACGTCCAAGTCTGGTTCTCCTTTAGTGACATAAGTTCATCATCTATAGCTTTTTGCCATAAGTCGCCATCTGGTCTCGCCAATGCTTCATTAATAGTCAATGGATCACCATCAAGATTGCTCTCCTTGGCATACATAACATTGCATCCGTACCGATCGACTTGTTTACGCTTTCTTACTGGATATCTTCTTTCTGATTCAGATATTGTCACTTCTTCAGTCAATACGTTATCAGGTACTCGCTCCGGTACTACAGGTTCAGGTTCTATCTCCTCCGATACCTCTACGTTCTCATCATCTGCATCGTGAGCCTGCAAGGGTTCAGATCTGCTTCTAGATTCATTGGATAAACTGGTAGTAGCAGAATCTTCATTCAGGTTTATGATTATTTCCGATTTATTAACGTTTTCCTTTTGAAGAAAGACGTTTTCCAGAAATTTGACATCTCTCGCAGTCGTCACTTCACCTGTCTTAGGATTCATCAAACGATAACCCTTCTGATTATCTGGATATCCAATAAAAATCATTGGTTCCGTCTTCATGTCTAGTTTGCGTCTCTTTTGTTTTGGTATCAATCGATACGCTAAACAACCAAAGATTTTCAGATGACTTACATCCACATCTTTTCCAGTCCAAAGCTTCTCTGGTACTGCATTATTCAATGCCTTGGTGGGGCTTCTGTTCTTTAGATAAACAACAGTATTTACAGCCTCAGCCCAATACTTCTTGCTCAGGTTCGCTTCTGACAGTAATGTTCTTGCCTTTTCTATTATAGTGCGATTCGCTCTTTCTGCGACAGAATTCTGTTCCGGCGTGTACGGTACAGTCGTCTGGTGTTTCATGCCTGCTGACTTCAAAAAAGATTTAAATTTACCATTACAGTACTCTGCGCCATTGTCAGATCTTAGACATTTAATAGATTTACTTGTCTCATTCTCAACTTCCGCTTTGTATTCACGGAACTTATCGAAAGTTTCACTTTTGTTCTTCAAAAAATAAACATGAGTCTTTCGAGTATAATCGTCAATAAATAGAAGAACATACCTCGAACCACCGAACGACGGCTCCTCCATTGGTCCACAAACGTCGCTAAAAACCAACTCTAAGACCTCTTTCGCTCTCGTACCTTGCTTTTTAAAGGGACTTTTGCATGTCTTTCCTTCGATACATGGAATACACGGCTCGCATAAATCGGTACTCTTAAATTCCATACCGCTTACTAAAACTTTCATTTTACTCATATAATTACGCGATAAATGAGCTAATCTTTTATGCCAAATGTTCGAAATATTTTCATTTTGTTTTGACAATGTCACATTTACGACGTTATTTTGATTTTCTGTCAACTCGTAAATTCCATCGACCTCTTTACATCTTGCAACAATTCGATTTTTATTCTGAATCATGCAACCTTCATTGTCAAAATTCATGCAATAATTCTTCTTGGTCAAATCGCTCACCGAAATTAGGTTCATGGATAAATCAGGAACATGTAAAACGTTTTCTAAAATTAATTTTTCGTTTTCGCTGACTCGTGGCTCAGCATTTCCTCGTCCTTTCACCAATAACTTCTCGCCATTTGCTACTGCGATCTTCATGTTGCCCTTTTCATGTGTATAAGACAACAATTTGTTTTTATCGTTAGTCATATGATTTGAGCACCCACTATCTAAATACCACTTATCTTTGTTTATCGCCCCCTTCGTATTCAGGCAGATATTCGCGGTTTTGATCCGCTCCTTGCATTCGGACGCCTTGTGCCCTTGCTTGTGGCACTTAAAACACTTGTAGACGAATTTATATTTACGATCATTAGTTTTAGTGTTAGATCTTGTATCATTCTGTACTCTACGTGTAACTAAGACTTTTTCGTAGTCTGTGTGCAACTTACTCTGTCTACTTCCTTCTTGTAACAATTTCATTTTAATTTGCTCTAACGTGATTTCTTGTCCACTATTATCTACAGCCATGATGAGAGGGCTGTACTCAATGGTCAATCCACCCAGCAAAATCGATATGATCCAATCATCAGGGATTTTAGCATCAATATCGAACAATTGTTGTGTCAGGAACGTAATTTTGGTTATGTAGCTTTCCATAGAATCGAAATTCTCTAACTTACAGTTGAAAAGCTCTCGCTGAATATGTATACGTCTTCCCCAACCTTTATCTTCATACGCTTTCTGCAAGTTATTCCAGGCTTCTTTCGCAGTCTTCGCATTGTAAACGTGGGTAAAGCACTCTGGTTCTAATAACAGACATATTGTCGTTCGTGCTTGCCGGTCTACATTAGCATTTACTTCATCAGTTGAAATTACTGTCCACCAGTTTTTGTTCTCTAGGTAATTTCGTACTAAAAATTTCCAATTCGGATAGTCAGACGAATTTTTTAGTTTTTTAATAGCACTTATACCTACTTCAGCTGACATAGTAAAGTCCTGGGATGGGTCCTGGGCCCATAACCTATTGAAATAATAAGAGGAGCAGTGAGATTGGTAAAGTACACTTTTATTTATTCGTACACACAAGTTATACAGACTATTTCAGAACATCAACACAACCGTAACCAAGTTATTTCAAATTACTGACATGTGTTAAATATGATTACTCTTAGGCCAGTGCTTATTTGCATATGTGACCTCCAATAGGTAATAATAGCAAAAGTCTCATTAGTTAGACAAGACAGTTGAGCTTTTATAGTTCAATATAAAAGTAAATCTTTCATGTGAAAAACATGTACTTAGCTGATTGTAGCTAAAGTGCGGCCGACGAAAGAATGCGTTCTTTACACCTGTCAGTTTAATACAAACGTATTGATGTTTTGCGAATTTGATGCTTCTAGAATTGTCACATTGACAGGTGTAAGGAACGTATTCTCTCGACGACCGGACTGTAGTTACAGTGTTTGTAAGCATATGTTACATATTGTCGACTTTAATAATCTTCCGACAGACAACATTTCTTTTTTTTTGTTATTTGCAAAAATCGTTGAACAGACGATGTTAAAACTATCAAGCAGGTGCCATGGCACCTGAGAGCTTTTCTGGTCACTAAAAGGCACTGTGTACTCATTTCCACGTTGTTCTCGTTGTCTTGGTGTAATAATAATATTCATATAAATGTACATATTATTACTAGTAGTTCAGGAGGAAACACGGGACAGTTGGAACATTTGGATGTGGACGCTCGCAGCGATGTCATTACGAAACCGAGCTCTTAGCGATAAAATGACTTTATTTGTCCTCAAATGGCTACAGCTTGTGCTTTTACTGGTATAGTCAGAGAAGCGTTAGACAGAAACGAACAGGCTCCTCGTGCTCTACTTTGAATTTGGCATCAATTGCTCCCAGGCAAGACTGTAATCAAAGGCGAACTAACTTAAAAAGTAATTGGACCAGAGCTGCCTGTGTGGAAACCTGCCCCATGCCACAATAAACTGGAACAAGAGAACAAGAGTTTACCGTTTTTAGTCCACTACAAAGACTAGGGCGAAAGTACCCACTTTTTGTCTTAAACTTACAATGGACTCCGCTCAACCATACTATGGGGCAAGTATCTGTATTCACAAGCGTAACACTGATAAATGCGTTGAGATTCCAGATATCCGAGCCTTTCCCTACAGACCATACGTAACCCTTCCAGTCTCCCACTACGTGAGTTATTTATTACTGACAAAAAGCTATTTCTTCCACTTCTATTGTAAAGCCAGGGAAGCAAATTGATGGTACTTACAAAAAAAAAAATTGTTAAAACCACAACTGCCATTCTTTGAGAGTTGAATGGCTTATAACGCGGCAAATTGACGAAGGGTGCCAATTTCCTTAACAATTAAGTTCCTTGATTGGCCCTTATGATTTGATACAATAATTTCACCTACCTATATCACCTACCTACCTATATTAATTATGTATTTCTGATTGTTAAACTATTAAAGATAATATATTTTTCACTGTAAACTATGAGATATTATGTATTATTGGTGTATAATTTTGTCATAAAATATTATTATAAATCTTATAAATAATTCTTCAAGTTCGTTTATTTTTTTCGGAGGAAATAACCACCTAAATTACTTATTACTTTCCTGGAATAATATGACATATTTTGAAGGGTCTTGGAAGAAGAAATGTGTTGCGCCGACTACAAGTACCTTGAGACTAGGGGCGGGCGCAGGAAGATCATGTTGAGCATTTTGAAGGTATGTGACGTGCATCACTCAGTAGTCATTGCGCTGTGAGTTGGGCCTTTGCAGTTGAATTAAACAAAGGCTGCTCAACCCCAGGCCCGCAGGCCACCAAGTGGCCCGCCAAGCATTTGAATTGGCCCGACAAAAGCTGTCAGCTAGCGGTAGTCTTATGAGAACAGAGTTCAGGACTTCAAATCAGGTCTAAAACATATTTTGCTTCTTATGGACCTATTTGCAATTAACCAACAATAAAAAATAAAATATATTTTGGTCAGTGGGTCGTCTTACAGTGAGGAGCAGTCGCGACAGACCACATGGGAGATGGCGGTAAGAGCTGGATAGGTTCCGTCAAAACTAGAAAGAGGTCGAGCGGGATCGCGAAAGATGGAATGACATGAGTGGGACAGTGTGGACCAGTAAAAAAAAAAATATTTTCTGACTTCATTTTACTATTGACCTCAAATTTGTCGCCTTATATTTGATAAGTAGTTAGCATAAAAACCTATTCAAAGGTATCAATGAAGTTTTTTTTTTAGATTATTCAAACTATGTGTAAGTTAAAGTTTTGTTTAATTTTAATGGCTAGGTATCTACCATAACTGTAGGCAATTTTTTTTTACTAGATGGCTCGCCAACTGACACAGAATCTGCAGAATTATGGCCTATCAAAATTGCTTGGACAGCCTTGGTGGGTTAATCGAATTGATCTGAATTACAAAATGTATGAGAAAATGAATTTTTTTCCGTGATTTTTCCGTTTTAATAGTTATTCTGCTATTCGGGGCGAGACTAACCCAAGAAAGTCAAAGCCTTTATTTCGAATAGGCACACAAAAGGTACTTTTGAACGTCAATAAATAAAATAGAATTGATTCTACTCGGGCATCCAAAAGGTAATATGCAACAAATCAAAGATCATAAAAATCGTTCCAACTGATCTTGAGTTATAATGGTGTAAGAAACCGGACTTTGTTTTATATAAGTATATAGATTTAAACCACGCATAAACAACGTCCAAAACATTCATCCATTTATATTGTCTCTTGTTTAGTTCCAATATAAATGGTATTGGAAAAGTAATCAAACGCTGTCGTTGCTTATTTATCTCTGTCGCACTTTCAACTAAGGCGGATCGCACAGTACAACGCGCCACGCGACGCGGCGCGGGTAACGGAGCCAAATTCCCAGTTTTTCATTTTTATTGAATTTTTATGTAATAAGTTTATTGCGCGGGGGCGCACATAACGCGCCCTGCGCAATAAATTATTATTCCTTCCTCGCTCTCAACAAATTATGTAAATCGTGGTACCAATAAATGCATAGTCAGCCTATAATGTTCCCCCTGCCGAAACACAGGCCTCCTCTCGGTGAGAGGGAGTGAGCTGTAATCCACCACGCGGGTCCAGAGCGGGTTGGTAGATGTCACATATCTTCGAATTCTTGGTTCTAGGACATGCCGGTTTCCTCACGCTGGTTTCCTTCATCGTTTTAAGAGCAATGGCGATGAAATAATTTACACAAACTAAAGCGCCTATCAGGGTTCGAACCTATGAGCTACAACTAGGTAAGTCGCAGCCGTTACCACTGGGTCACCACTGCTCTACAAATAAATACTACCACAAAACGGTTCCCTAATGCACCATTAGAAAAGTAAAGCAATTTTCCTGAATGTCATTTGTTTCACAGTTACTTCGACGATTAGTTCCGGGACTGCCAGATGAGTCAGCCGCCAAGTATGCACGATGGTGCGAGTAGGTACAGCAGAATAGACACTACAGAGCCGGGAATCGCCGCGGTCTAGAGACGCAGTACCTACTACGTACCTGCTAATAAAATTCGTGACGTCGTTAGAGCGGTTTCGCACTACATCCGATCCGAATCCGAATTAAAGATCCGACTTCAATACGAATTGGGAATGTTCTAAATTCGGACGGATAGAGTTCGGATCTAGTGCGCAACCCCCATACAAATAGGACTATGGTCACTTCGGACCGGCATTTCTCGAAATCGGATCGGATGTAAGTAGTGCCAAACAGCTCTTAGTGTGTTTAGTGCAAAAATTATCACGGACCGCCATTAGCGCGGTGTCTCTACGTCATTTGTGGAAGCAAAAAAAATTTAATTGAGTAAAATAAATAAATGGTGACACGCTTGGTTTGTATGGAAGACTAGCTTCTGCCCACGCCTTCGCCTGCGTGGGTGTCGCAAATTATCCCACGGGAACGTGCTACCGGTACAAAAAGTAGCATTTATGTCCTTCCCCAGGATGCCATCTACCTCCTTGACAGTGATTTAGGCATGAAAAGGTACCTATATGGTGGATTTCATGTTTTTTTTTATTTACACGGCACTCTATTTCTAAATTAAAAGTAAGCCTAATTTACTCTCTATAACATCAGCTATCTGCCAGTTAAATTCCTGTCAAAATTAGTCCAGCCGTTGCGGAGATTAGCCGGAACAAACAGAAAGACAGATAAAAAAAATAAAAATAGTTTTGTTTTTATATGTATGTACGTATAGTAGAAGTGCGCAGTGCTGCACACCCCACCCTATTTCAAGTTAAACAAATATCAACTTTATTTCAATAAAAATTAAGTTGATTTCAGAGTGA
Organism: Hydraecia micacea; assembly: GCA_914767645.1. Taxonomy (NCBI): domain Eukaryota; kingdom Metazoa; phylum Arthropoda; class Insecta; order Lepidoptera; family Noctuidae; genus Hydraecia; species Hydraecia micacea. The sequence goes on from OU611778.1 coordinate 10,766,208, forward strand.
CTAGCACTTTTGAAAAAGTTATAAAAATGTTTGAAGTTGTAGCGTAAACTAAACTTTACTGTATAGTAGTGTATAGAAATTAAAAATATTTTTTCATTAATTCATATTTGTTTACATTTTTGGCAAAAATAGTTGTTGAGAACGCCGACTCTAGCAGCGGCCACCGAGGCGTCTCCGTACTCTATGATAGGCACAAATGGTACCTACAACGGTTTATTGTATTATACAGCGTGTATCAGAATTGTGTAGTCATATTAAAGGGTGTGGTACAGACAGACCATCAAACTGAACAACTCTTCATGGGACCAAGGTCATAATCGCGAAAAAAAAATCAGCATGACCCCACAAAATTGTTCGTTAGTACACTTTATACCTATAGTATACCTAGTAATGAAATAGAACATAAACAATATCATAATTTTGATTAAAATAATTAAGTATTTTATAGATAATGTCGTTTTGATATCTCAATTTATTTTTGGTATCTACATAAGGTTTAATTTCGTTTAATTATCTCAGTTCTTATGAGGTACTCGTACCTACCAAATATTTAAATGAACGACGTAATAAAGGTTAGACGAAAAGTCCGAAAACTGTTCATTTTATACAAAATGTCTTTAGTTGTGGTCTTAAAAGGTGTAAAAACCTTAAAAGTACGACAATAAAAAACCATGTATAAAAATAATATCATCAAAATAAACAGGTAAAAAATTAGAAACCCCACGATAGATTAAAAAAAAATCGAATAAAGACATAGATTGTGCCAGGAATTTAGCGAAGGTACTCCCATTCCTGGGCAGCATTTGTACTAATTCTCATATGAAGATGAGCAACCTCCTTTTGAATTGGTATGTATTGGAGGCGCTACGCAGCAGAATGACGCGATTCTGCGATATACATATAATACAGCTGTCGTCACGTAAAAAGAACGCTGAGCGACAGTGGAGGGGGTGTGTTTACGCACGGGTACAGTCTTGTCCCAAAGTACTAGGCGATTGTTTCATATATATACGTGTAATTGTTTTATTGTAGAATCATAATAGTTACTTTACTAACGTCGCGCTCCCTTCATACCACCAATTTGATCGTTAAATCGCTCAGTGCGCAGGTAAACGCCAGCGTTCTTTTTACGTGACGGGACCAATATCTCCGTAGAACCATTTCTATGAAAAAAAAAACATTACCCTACTTCTGAGGCAGTCGGGTAAAAAAAGATACAAGTGCGCGACTTGTTGCACGACATATCGTGCTATAAGTCGCGCCAGTTTGCGGGAGCCTTTACAAACGATAATTTCTGTCGAAACGTCGGAAAACCGTAATTAAGTTGGCTATGTTATTCAATACCTTCCTCCGAATTAATTTAATACGAATGTTTTGATAGTAATTTCATCAAAGGTGGACCTTTAGGTATAATATGACATAATTATTATCTACGCAATTTAAGATTACATTATTATGCGAACAAGTAAGTAAATTAATTATGTACTTTGTTTGCACGCAATCATTAATTTTAACTTGCTTTTGCAATCGTTAGATATAAAAATGACATAATTTGATATAAATGTTTTTAAATACATAAACAATTGTTTGAATTATCTCATTATGCAAAAGCGTTTGATCTTTGATTCTGGAATTATAATGTCCATGCTATTAAACGGTTCAGGGAGTTGAGATCATTGTTTATTGTTTGAACACCATGCCATTAGCTGTTATAATGATTCTCAGTAATTGTCCATTATCTTAGAATAGAATTGAATATTTATACACTAATAGCTTCTGCCCACGACTTCGTCCGCGTAAAACTATTTCTTATGGTCACGATTCAATAGACACGTGGCGCCATCTATTATCATAATAACGTTATTGTGGTTTTCCTCGGGAACAGCACTTTTTTTCGGGATGAAAGGTACCCTATGTCCGTTTCTGTACACCTGACAACGTATATGCAAAATTTCGGGATGATTGGTTCAGTGGTTTAGGCGTGAAAAGGTAAAAAACAAACTTACTTTCGCATTTATAATATTACTAGCTGCGCCCCGTGGTTTCACCTGCGTAAATGTCGATCCCGTAAGAATATCGGGATAAAAAGTATCCTATGTGTTATTCTGATGTATAAGCTATATTATTGTAAAGTTTCATCAAAATCTGTTTATTAGTTTTTGCGTAAAAGAGTAACATACATCCTCACAAACTTTTGCATTTATAATATTAGTAGGATTTGTTAGGGTTAAGATGTTAGGACAGTTAGGATTACTTGTATAAATAAATAATATGTCTTTCACTACAAAAATTTTGCCACATTTAGATTACATAACATCACGCCTGGATTCTGAGAGGTGTAAGTATTACCTATAGTACATCCACATGTCGCCGTTATGTTGAAGGCCCATGTAAGTAAAAGGGGGCAAGCCAATTGACTATTTATAATTGGGTGCTATTGAGAAATTCCTAATAGAAAAACCCAAATAACACAGTCCGACCTGGGAATCGAACTCAGGGCTTCTTGCTTCGCTGCTTAGCATTTGCGACAGCTAATCCAACGAGGCATCTTTTAGATTAGGTACGTGCCATACATTATTGGAGAAGAAACCTAATAAATTAGCAGACGGGTTTCATTGAACAGTCGTAAGAAATATATTCCGTAAGAAAATAAAAAAAACAATTTAGGTAGGTACTTCTGGGAAATAAATTAGCCGAAGAAAAAGCAATATTCACGTTAGGCGAAGACTTAGGCACTTTATTTCAGTCATGGTATATAAGATATACGTATGACGTAGATCTTTTGGGCTTGAAAGTTACATACTTAGTAACTTTCAAGTTTAACTAAGAGACAATGTACCTACTCCTGCAAAATAATTCGTATAATAACTTTTGTAATAACCCACTTGAAAACCCAATCGGAAATTAAAATACTTATCGTGAAACAGGCTTAAAGCTTTCAGGCTCAGTAGACATCTATAGCTTCCGAAAAACTCATTGAAAAAAAACAGCCACGAAACACCAAAAAAAAATGAAAATGATTGATTGATTGAGTAAATAACTTATAAAAAAAAATGCAATTAAAAACGTACACATTTTTCAGCCACCTTTTTCATTGTATGCTCAACCTTTGACTTGGAGTGACGTCCAGCGATGGATTGCAATTCGATGAGTTGATTGATTGAATAAAGGGACACAGCCGAAGGGACACAATGAGACACAATAAATACAGTATTACTCAAGTGTAACGCCCGGAAAAGCTTTCGTGATTGACGGTTGACAAAAACCATCCTGAAAGAAAAAACCTTTCATTTAAAGGTTCCATTAAAAGAGCCTGTTTGTTTATTGCTTAGCGAGGAAGACAGTATTGTGTTGCCTTGCCTACTAGATAAAGGTGTTGTCAAAGATGTAAATTATCGCTAGATCGAACAACTTAATACAGTTATAAAAAAAATCGGGATAGTTGCGATTAATCGTGACCGAATAGGAACACAGTAATTCCTGTAGATAGCTGGATATCGAGTACTTCTCAGTTATAACGAGCGCACAAACTTACCTAGCAAAAACCTCACAAACAGGGGATTTTGAAGAAATCGTGCTAAGTATTTAGCCTGCCTACTCGTGTGTTGACGACACGTATAAACTTTCACAAAGTACTTATCTTTTATTAAACCTGACTCTTATGTTTAGTATGTTTCAATAGGTTTCTAATATCCTGAAATAAAAGTTTTTCTAGGCAAATTACTTTGTTTTACCTGTTTTCACGAAAGCTATCAGACTTTCTTTTTGGTTAAAAAAAACACTCGTTTCTTTAATCTAGGGACATAAGTCGAGTAGCACGGGTAGGATTGTTTTGCTGTGAACGCGCAGTACAAGCCGTACCCGTACCTAATATGTATGTATAAGTGTATTAACACAGAACGCACACCTCAGAATTTATACACTGGTGTCGAGCGAAACAAAAACATATCACTTTCTAATTACGTATGACCTTGGGCGGTTCATAGAATTGCTAAAATTGATAGCGTTTTAATAAGTTCAAATAGCTCATAGTATAACGTATAGGATAAAGAAACACTAGGTTCTAGGTTCTAATCTCGATATGGGATTTTTTTTTCTTTTCAACAATTTTATCTTCACCTGTTCTTTTATTATTCGATAAATTAATAAACGAGAATAATAATGTAATAATTGTTTTTATTATTATATAGTTAGTGAAATATGGGGTTAAGAATAAAAATCTTTTATAACTGATTACAAAATGTTTATTCGTTATAATTTTATAAAGTATAAATAAACTTCTAGTTTAGGACTTATTGTGGTTATAGCTTAAGTATTCATTTTCATTACGAAAAGAAGATTGAAACTAAACCTCAAAATAATCCTTATTACGAATATGCTACAATATAATTTTATTATTATTTACTATTTTTTATTTAATATACTTATATTTTTTTATTTTCTAATTCCTTGCTTTCCATCGCTGTATCGCAAAATATAAACGTTCTTGTTTATGATTTTCAATCAACTATGGTTTTTGAGCTGGTTTTTGTTTGCACGGCGAACGGTTCGTAAAGACGTGTCGAATAATAATTCGGCAAAATATCTCGTTGGTATATAACCAGTCGCTTTCGACTGGCAAGGCCACCCTCTTCCTTATTTAGTGACCCTCCGTCTCACAGAAGGTAATTTCTCTAAAACAAAAAAGAAGTACTGTTAGGCTACTAGCAAAATACGAATAAATATTACCTATGATTTAGAAACAAAATTATAATGAAAAAAGAAATGCATAGATAATCATCACTTAAAATCTAGGACTTCGAAATTATAATTTTTTTATCTATTTAGACCTTATAATACGTTTCAAAAAATAACTACAAGGATCAGCAGTTCTATTTTAATAAAATAAATGTTTGAAAAAATAATTAACTCATATTCATAATACTCACATTAAGTTCGGTTTCATAAGATATTTGTGTTATATTAAGTCCACTTTTACGCAGCCCAATCATATTCGCTTTAATTTCAATATTCTGCATTTTAAAAGGAACTACAACACGGCTAATAGATAGAACACAGACACACGTCGCCAATAAACAACCAACCAACAACGTTATAATATTTAATCGCGGTGAATGACTCGTATAACTTAACTGTCTACCTTATAATTTATTTATTTAGATATCTGTGGGTATAATCATAAAGTTTTACGAATTAAGCGCACAAGACGAACATGACAAGGAAATATAATTATAGTCAAAAGCGTGATTATTCGAAGTAATTATTAAAACATTAAAAAAACTATCATCGCGCGTGAGATTCGAACTCACGGATCGCTACGCAGAACGCACTTACCCAAATATGATAACCGCTAGGCTATCATGACATATACCGTAGCGGTTGAATTTATGAAATACAATCAGTTGCAAATGAATGTGAGTGTGTGTGTCTATAGTACAGAAATGACTCATTAAAAGAAGGTCGTAAGTAAAACCAAAGTGTCAATCTATTGCTTTGTGAATTTGCTACTCCACTTATGTCCCTTACTGTACCTGTCCTCTATACCAGAACATTATGGAGCATCGACTTTTGTTAAATTACAATATCGAGTATTTTATCAATTCAAATTAAATTCTTAAGAATTAATTTATGCCAAAGAATATTTTCGCTACTACTCGCCTAAAGCGCCCGAGATAGTTGTATTTCCTCAGTGCCGTTCACGCACCCCCGGGGTTAGGCTAGAGTTAAATTCCTACCTTATAAATTGCAATATAAACGGGAGATACACAAGTGCGTAGTTTTGAACTGCTTAACGTAGGCGTAAAAAGATCAACCATACACTTTCCTAAATGAAAAAAGGGGTTTGGGATATCGTAAGCTTCACGTTAAATATCTTATCATAGCTCAAAAATAACTATTAATACCTATGATCGGAATCTAAACCGTTACATTACAGTGCTAGTAGCACATATTTTTATAAATGGCTCTTGACTCAGTAAGTTTCAGCTGTCTCAATAGCTTATACCCATATTCTAGGAGCAGTGGTGGCCCAGTGGTAACGGCCGTGACTTACGAAATATAGGTCGTAGATTCGAACCCTGACAGGCGCTTTACTTTGTGTAAATTATTTCATCACCACTGCTCTCAAAACGGTGAAGGAAAACATCGTGAGGAAACCGGTATGGCCTAGAACCAAAAATTCGAAGACACGTGATATCTACCAACCCGCACTGGGCCCGTGTGGTGGATTACAGCCCACTCCCTCTCACAGAGAAAAGGCCTGTGTCCCAGCAGTGGGAAGAATATAGGCTGATTATGTATATATGTATATTCTAGCGTCTCCACATTTATTTACAAGCAGCTGATCAAGCGGTAACTAATCCATGTCAGGTGAAACTATTCGTTACACATATTGGAGTTACCCATAGGTATATCTAAAGAGCTTTTTCAGTTACAGCCGGCAACAAACAAAAACAAGCCGTCGTAATATAAAAAGATTTACGATACGAGAGAGATTACGATAGACGTAGTTACTTAGGGAAGGGCTTCGTCCCAACTCTCACCGAGCCCGACTCATACCTATGACAAACAATTATCAGGTTAACAACGAAGACTTAGTTACGAACCAACAGGGAAGTACCTATGACAATCAATTGTCAGGTTAACAACGAAGGCTTAGTTACGAACCAACTGAACTAATTGTTAATATCAAACATGATTGGGGCAAAATGCTAATTGCAATTAGAGGTAGAACAATTACAGGTAAAATTCATTACTAGCTTCAAACGCGACGATTTGACCCTTGTTCGTTCTTGTAACGTGTTGTAATTAAAGGTAGGTAAGGATACTTTGAATAACGAGGGGATTTTGAATCGTATCGTTACTTGTGATGAAAAATGGATCCTGTACGACAATCGAAAACGCTCATCACAATGGTTGAACCCAGGAGAACCGGTCAAATCCTGCCCCAAGTGAAATTACCACTGGGCCACCACTGCTCTAAAATGTATTGTTTGTTGTCTAGAAAGTTAATTAGAGATTACGCAGGAATGGACTAACTAAACATAACTACCATAAGTTTTGGGTGTGAAAGGGCTATTTATTTAGGTTTACACTTTACAACATTGGACAAATATTAAAAAAAAAAAAGGTATTAAACGAGAGTCTCTAATACGAACAGCTCCGGAACTCCGTCAGCATTCCATTTTAAACTGGCACAGATGATTAGGTAGGTTATAATGAAAAGCCTTGTTAGGGGCTTGCTATTTTTTTTTTTTCTGTGCGTTGATATATCAGTCAGTCAGGACTTTGAATTTTCTATATATAGTTATAAGTAGATATATATATTAAATTTTTCTATAATAGGCATGCCATGCTTGGGTAGTATCTGCTTTATAAAATAAATATGCCAACAATTACTTTTCCAATAGATAACACGCGACGGTTAGAAATACGAAGCGAATTTCAATTTCAAATGTAGGTAAATAACTTGCAAGAACAATGAGAATGTTACATACTCGAAATATAATCGTTGTAAATCCGGCCGCATCGTACCTACTTACACGTACGTACAAGTTGGTGCCGATTCCCTTGTTCACAAACTAAACTAAATTTATGTTCAGTGGATCTTTTTCGTTCTATTTCATTAAGAAAAGGACAGAAGATAAATTTTAGTTTAGTCCTGTCGAATTATTCAGCGCCTGACACTACTCCATACAAGTTTAGACGTGATTAAACACTGGCGCTGATTAATTTGACAGGACTAAACTAAAATTTATCCCCTGTCCTTTTCTTAATAAAATAGAAAGAAAAAGATGCACCGAACTTAAATGTAGTTTAGTTTGTGAACAACAGAATCGGCACCATTGGAGACATACATAACTTAACCCTGCAAGCTCCGCCTATTCAATCTGTCATTCTCGTCTTTACTGCATGTACCTATATCAATTACAAAGTGAATGTTTCAGTACTGTTGAAACAACAACCATTCATGCTAGTGTTATGGGAGTACAAGCCCTTAAATAGCGGGTCCCTACGGCCCCCTGCGGCCCGATACGATCGTGTTTTAACAAGAACAGTACAACAGCTCAGTGTTATCTAATTCACTTAAGTAACTCAAATGGTGTACAGCTTACCTTTGTTAATGCTGTTTTAAACTTCAACAAAAGTTTCGGTTTATCTTTTAACAATATTGGATTTATCGGCGAAGGATCGAAGGAGTATTTCTAATCCGAGTTTCAGTTAAATTTGAATTAATTGTTAGCGCGATTGGTTTAACATCAATCAATCATTTTGGCTCACCGCAGTCTATTCACTAGACCATAAGGTTATACTTTACGATGTCTGGCATTTGAGTGTATTTATTTTAATAGTTTCAGACCCAGTGACCAAAATGGACTATTGAGTGCTAACGTGTCTTTCTTACGATTGTATTTTTCTATAAAATACCTGTCCAATTAATATGACTAGTAAGTATAATGGATTACGGCCCACTCCCTCTATCATAGAGGAGGCCTGTATCCCAACATTGGGAACATTATAGGCTGATTATGTAATTTGTGAAGATAAAATAAATATTATTTATTTATTTTAGCGGCTTTGATGGGCAAACTCACCACGAACTGAAGTCGTGTATCCCATTATAATAAATATTGACAGTTTAATTAATTTTAACTTTATGAGTGTATGTGAAAGAATTGTACTCTATAATTATAGAGTATAATCATAGGTAATTTCTATGTTGGGTAGGTACGTGGCCTTTTTATTAACATAAACAGCTTGCCGTAGGCTTGCGTGTAAATAGGTAATTTTCTCTTTTTACTTGCAAACATCCAGTATAAGAATATATCTACACCTAATATAATATTTGATAGCCCTGATAGTTTTTTTTTTTGGTTTATGGGTTAAAGTATGAAATTGCCGATTTTTTTAACCGACTTCAAAACAGGAGGTTTTGTATTCGACCCGTATGTATGTTTGTATGTCCGTGATTTTCTCAAAAACTAATTAACCGATTTTGATAATTCTTTCACTAATGTGATCTAGATACTTTCAGGAAGGTTTCAACGTAAGTGATAAATCGATATAGATTAATTTCCTTCAAATTAAAAAAATAAAAAAGCTCGGAAAATGGGTACCGTATGAACTCTCTTAACAAAAACAACAAAGTCGCGTCGAAGCACCGCACAACTGGCCGTCTCAAAACTACAGGAGTTACGACTGGAAATTCTCCGTCACTCACCATACTTACCAGACCTTGGTCCAACTTATCCCCATTTTATTCGGAATTTGAATAACTTTTTACAGGGGAAAAATTTCAAATGAAAAATGCCTCTAAAGAGTTCATCGATTCCCGTCGCCAGGATTTTTATAGCAGAACCATCAACGAACTTCCACTAAAATGGCAAAAGTACATCTTCACTAATGACCAATACTTCAATTAACGAAACAGAATTTTATTTAAAAAAAAAAACATTTTTCTATGTAAAACGGCAATTTCATACTTTAATCCTTAATACTTACCTAGTTTCTTACGAAAGAATTATAAGATATTTTAATCGCGAAAGTATAATTATGTCTCAAAACATTTTACCTAGAATATATTAAATACGATTCCTCAAATTAGGTGTGTGAAAAATAATATGATTTGTATCCCTATAAACACGTTTGTCTGGCAATATCTATAAAAAACCCTGAGAAAGTGTGATTCCATGGCATAAACAGTATTATTGCATAGCATTTCTTCAGTGGAATTGTGTATACATCTTGTTAAATAATATGCAATTTACTTTATATGCAAATTTCAATAATTTGGATCCTTTACCTGTAACTTAGAAGTCCACGACTTATTTACATGATTCCGTCTCTTACTTCGTGATTAAATGGCCAGTCCTTTCCGGAGACCAAGTTCTGAAACTACAAAATAAGTAGGTAGTTATATACGAGTATCGTAACATATGTAAGTATGGTCTCCACTTAAGGTTTGCATATCTACCATTTTTGCATTTAGTTCCCGGATACAAGAACCGCGACTTGTGCCTTAGGCAATAAATAAGACTTATTAAACGAGAACACTTTCGAAGCTTTTCACTACGGACCATTTTTCTCCCCAAAGACTTGGCCATTGTCCAATTTAGAGGACCTGTATTACACCTTTAAGAGACGGGCGATTATTCTTCGTCTGAGATAATCAACATCTTCAATAACAGACCTAGCCGGGAGGGACTGCATGTCGGAACATATTAGGCTACAATATAGCTTACACCTTAGGACACAAGTTTTCTCATCAAAATAAGACTAGGTGAAAGAAAATCCTTATTCCAGTTCATTTATACTCGGCATTTGTTCTCGGCCTTTATTGGTTTGCATAATACAATGTAACAAAGCAGGTCTAGGAGCCTTATTTGCATTTTTTCCGACCACAGCAAGATTTTCCGTATTGTCCTCAAATAGTAATTTGGAAGAACCTGGAAACTGGTCTCCGTAACTGCCAAACTGGGTTCAATCTAGTTCAATGCGAAGCGTCGCGTGTCGAGCATGTTATATGAGTCGGGTCGAAGGGTTAGAACACGCTGAACACGTCGGAAAATTTCCGCCAATGTATCTTCATACCGAACAGCAGTTTTGGTTTAACATTGGTATCATTACTGTAACTAACGTCTTATGCCTCGAACATTTCCACGTTCTATAGAACAATATTATCTGCACTCGCATAAATGAAAACTTCTTTTAAGTTTTGTTTACTCATGCAAAAAGTTCTCCAGACTAAAAGCGAAAGAGATGCTAAGACTTATTCAATTCTCTCTCAGATTGTAAACAGTAGGGGGCGAGCGTATTGACATCAACCGGGCAAAAATCCAGACTCCCAGCTGCTACGTTGAAATTCCTGACAGAAAAACCCAACAACACTTTGCTCGACCTGGGAAACGACCCCAAGACCGTTCAGCTACCGTTAGACCGAGTTATTCCGGTCTGAACCCCCCCTCCACTCCCTCGTCCTCGATCCCCTGCTAGTTCGTCTTCTGTTTTAAACTCTGTCTTATCCACTATAAACTCATTCCGGTCTGATCCAATTTTTCTTTTGTTTTTATTCCTGAAGGATCGTCAGCAACAAAATATACGTAGGTACCTACAGGGTTTATACCAACAAGCCAACTTTTAGATTAGGAACGTACCAAACATTAATTATTGGAGAATGAAACCTAATAAATTAGGCGTCGGATCTAACAGTCGAAAGAAATATAAATATAGCCTCCCGACCGATACCACGGCGGCGGATACGACGGCCAATCTCAACGGAGATTAGCCAGGTACGCAGGAGATATTATAGTGCACAAGTGTGTACGTAAATATAGATGCACTCTCTGTTCCTTTACTCTCATAGTCCGATGGGACGGCAATCCAACACGACCAGGGAGAGATCAGGCGCTGGACGTGGGTCTGCGCCTGATCTCTCCCCGGTCGTGTAAGCCGTTGGGCTTAACGTGCTTTCCGAGGCACGTGGGTATTAAACCGCGAACTTCCAAACTCCGGACTGTTACTAAGAAATTGCTAATGGAAAACCCATTAATAACACTTAGTCCGACCCGGGAATCGAACCCAGGACCCTAGCTCAGCAGTCGCGCTTGCAACCACGAGATCAACGGGGCAGTCAAAAAACAAATAAAGAAATATACCGTAATAAAATAAAATACAATTTACTTCTGGAAAAAATATCAGTCGAAAGCAATATTCACGTTAGGTGGAGACAAAAGCACTTTATTTCAGTCATGGTTTGAAGGATCTAAATAGGTATGACTTAGTTCTTTTGGGCTTGACATGTTACATTTCAAGTTAAACAAGAGACGATCCTATCCAACATAATAACACAGTCTATACATCATACTGTGATAATAATTTGTAAAAACGGTTGTGTACCCCACGTGAAAAACCCAACAGAAACAGGCACTGTGAGACAGTTGTAAAAGTTCTTAGACACAGTGCAGTTTCTTAAAAAAAATATTGAAAAAAAACTGCTGACTGTAAACTTTGAAAATTAGAATTGAGAAAGTAACTATTTAAAAATAGTATGAAAATTAAAAAAAAAAAAACTACAGTTTCTCCAACAATCCCTTTTCCAGTTCTTTCCTCGATGTTTGACTTAAAGTGACGCCTCGCGGTTCTAAAAATTTGAAGAAAATGAAATGAAAGTGTAATTTAATAAGGAAATAAGTAATTAAAAACATTACAAAAAACGTACACACAACGGAGATGGACAAAGATCTAAGACAGATGGGACAAAATGAGCTACAATAAGTTCGTATTACTCAAGTGTAAAACCCGGAAAAGCTTTCTTGTTTAGCTTGACAAAAACTATTCTGAGAGAAAAACGTTTCATTTAAAGGTTCCATTAAAAGATCCTGTTTACTTATTGCTTAGCGAGGAAAATGCAGTACCTTGTTTAAACTTAAAATACAACTAGTACTAGATAAAGGGGTGCCAGAAATGTAGTTTATCGCCAGGAGTTTTAGAAAAATCGGGAAAGTTGCGATTCATCGTGAACTAGTAGGAACACTACCTACGCCACAGTAATTCTTGTAGATAGCTGGATATAGAGTTGCTTTTCAGTTATAACGAGCACACAAACTTACCTAGCGTTACCTCACAAACTTTGCGGGGATTTTGAAGTAATCTTGCTACTTAGCCTGCTCCGTGGGTTGACAACTCGTAAAAGATTCCACAAAGTACCTTTTATTAAATCTGACTTAGAGCCTTATTTTTGGGATGTTTCAAGAGGTTTTTTTTTTATCACGAAAGGTATCCGACTTTCTTTTTGTTTAAAAAAATAACCAGTTGCTTTGTTGCTTCGTGTATAACTCAAGAAATGCTGGATCATTGTCATTTTGCTAATTACAATTACGAGTATTTTTCTCAGGACAAAGAAAATTCTTAAAAGTTAATGTATATCAAAGAATAATGTAAGATATATTATATTATTACCAACTCGACTAAAGTGCCCTAGATAGTTGTACCTCAGTGCCTTTTACGCGCCCCCGGAGTTAAGTTAGATTTAGGTGCCTTATACATTGCAAAATCCGTGAGATGAGACACTTATGTGTCGCTATATTTTTGAACTGCTTATGCTATATGACCTAAGGGATCAACCATATACTTTCCTGAATTGAAAAAGACGGGTTTGGTAAAACCTTCGCGTTAAATATGTTATCGTGCAATATCACACTGCCTCCTACAACACAGGTCTTTGAACCTAGCTCAGGAGTCAGAGACTTCATAGATCTTGTGTATTTTTTATGTGATTAAATTATTATTTCCTTTATTTCAGTAGGTAAATAGATATAAATTATATTTTTAAATATTAGAATATGAAAAATATGAAACATTTAAAAATATAAAAAATAGTAGCCCACCGGTATCGGGAATAGGGTCCAAGCTACCGGCGGTCAGGGCTCCAGAGAGAGGAACCTCCTAACAATGCGGGCCGTGTCCAGAAGTACCGCTCTCTGGATCAAGCCCTTGATCCAGCTGCCCAACGAGAGCCTCCTCAGGTGTTAGTCGAGGCTCTTGGCTATTAAGCCATTAGCTGTCACGACTATCGGCACAATGATCGCTGAGTCCACATCCCACATGTCGACAACCTCATGAGCCAAGTCAAGATACTTGATTTGTTTATCTTTCTCGGCTTTCACGAGGTTCTCATCATGCAGAACGGTTATGTCAACAAACATTGCGCGCCGCTCTGATTGACCATATGGATCGATCCCAATATAATGTGACATTACCATTTTCGAGAACTGGGTCGGGCACCTACCTGTAGTATGGCACCTCCGATTCCACAAGGCAGTATTTCACTTACTTACGAGTATATCATTTCGTTACGGATTTTAATGCGGTTTTCACCATAATTTTATGGAATGTATTTCGGAAGGTTTATATTTATAATACATTAATGTTAAACTTTACATCTCTCGCAAAAAATGTCAATGTTTCATAAAATCGCTATACCGTGCATTTATATGTATTTTTATAAATAGCTTACAATTATTTACAAACAGCGGTTCAAGCTGTAAGTTATTCCATGTCAGGTAAAACTTTTCGTTGTACATATTGGTGTTACCCAAAGGTATACCTTTATATAGAGCTTTCTCAGCTACAGTCGGCAACGAACGAAAACATGCCGTCATAATATAAAAAGATTTAATTCAACGTCTTCATTCCCCCGAATAAGAAAGTAATTACTTCCCTACATATGACAAACAATTTTCAGGTTAACAACGGAGGCTTCATTTCGAACCAACTGAACGAAATGCCAATAGCAAACATGATTGGGGAGAAAGTGCTAATTGCTATTAGAGGTAGAACCGAACTCATTACTAGCTTCAAACGCGACTATTTCACCCTTGTTCGTACTTACTACGTGTTGTAATTAAAGACAAGGATAGGTATGTACCTATCCTAGCATTATTAAAGTATGTACTTTAATAATGCTTCATTAAATGTTAAATGAAGATATTGATTTCTGTAAATTATTTCATAAAACACTTTTACACGTCAAAATTAAATGTTGTTAAACTAGATGCGTTCTGTGTTTCCTATCGAACTACTCTGAGAACAAAGACCGAAATAAACTCAGAGGTCACAGTCTCTTTTTACGTCCAGGCATAATCTTGGTCAGGCCAAATGAGGTCCATGCAGATTGATGTCTGAGGTGGTCTTTTGAGGAAAGAACCATAGAGATAATGAACCTGTCCAGTCAGTGCACGCATTTGTCAGTAATCTTGTAGCGCAACTCAGAACTTAAGGAGCTCAACGATTCGACGAACAATACCAAAGAAAGAGTACTCAAACTGTCAGATGAGGAAAAACAGAAATTATCCACGTAGTCCAATAATGTAAAATAATAAAAATATAATAATTTACAAAGTAAATAGAACAGAAAGAAGTGGAAAGAGAGTAGGGAGGCCTTTGCCCTGCAGTGGGATATCACAGGCCAATAATAATAATAAAGTAAATGATATTTATATGTAAATAATGAAATAAAGGAAGTAAATAATATGCATGCCAATGTGTATCTAGTAATCATCAAATATCAAAGTGGAATACTTGCATACAATTAAATAAAAAATATTATCAACAAAACCAACATTCAGTTTGTTAAAATAATAAAAGTAAGTAATAATTTATTTAATAAAATAATAACTGCTTAATTATCTTGGACTTACTAGCGATATAGGTAATCGTGGTAATTGTGTAACACACTAACAGTAGGAATGGCTTTAATTTTGACAGTTCAACAACATTCATTGCATTATTTACGTTGTTGAGCAGATAGATTTTTCGAACATATGAAGCAATGGACTAGCAATAACGTTCAAAACTTTTTTTTATAGCTGAATGGGCACGCTCTTGACCTCGATCACGCCTGATGGAAAGCATTGGGTAAGGTCTATGTGATGGATCGAGCGTGCCCAGAAGATGCCTAAGGCATTGGAACTCCCAAGCATCGATGAAACAGCAGGCTGCTTGACGCCGGACTCCGGTGGTGGGAGGGTGGTCGCAAACCAGGCGGGCGTGAGCCCTACCACCGCAAGGGAAGAATTGGCCAGTCAAATAAGGTGTTGGGTATGACCGTCCAGGATGCGCTGAGTGCTCGGTTCAGTTGAGTAACTGGCGGAACAAACTGCGCTACACGAGGAGGCTTCTTCATGCATCCCAAAAATCCGTTTCGGATTCTGATTGATAGTGTGTTACGCAATTAGGGTGCAGTTTTACCTACCCATTTGTCGGTCACGTTAATTTCTGTAAGTAGGTAGGTACAATCACTTTTATACGATATCTGTGACCTTGTTCTTGAGTGTGAAATATCCAATCTAAAACTGAATTTTTTCTCTTAGATTGGACACATAATATGTCTCCTTTTATTCGGGTTCAAGAACTATTTTCCTTCGTAATAAATAAAGGTTACATAAGTTAAGTAAGGTAATAAGTTTTTACATTTGTATTCATATTCCTATACTTTTAGCGTCGACCACAGTTTGTATTAACATTTTAAACATGATTTAATGGACCGGGTGGGGTAGAGGGTACATAGATTTCAATTACGGTCCACAATTTTCATTATTCACGCAATATGAACACTGAAAACAGTAAATCAGTTAAACACAGATCAACCTCACAGGTACATTAATTACATGTCAAAGTTTAATTAGCGTGAAGCGTAGATAACAAAGTTTGTTATCGTGTGAAACGTACTAACATGACACTTAAGTGACACTAACTTACTCCAGCCATATCTTTATGTGTCTTCAAATAACTGTACTAATATAGGAAGACGTTTTACATCACATTTATTAGTGTAATTAGTAGAACGTGAACACACTAAACGTTTAAATAAAGGTCACTAAATATCTTAATACTGCTTGCTTTGTTACTGTAATTATATAATATGATGAGCTCATTTGGGTGTCTTTGACGTTTACCTACAAACTGGGAGAGAGAATTTACAGTCAGCAAGACCGCAAGACTTCAAGCAGAACTAACAGACAAAAATGTACCTATTCGTACCTACATCCCGCTTTGAGCGGACACAGAGTGACAGCGAAGCCGCTCGGCGCGGCGTTCAGGAATCGCCTCAGGAGCTGCTTTCACACAGCTGCTTTAGGTACTGCACTCTCCTAACGCTTAACGTCACATAAAATAAGCTCGCCCAAGTGTAAAGTCACATGGTTTTAACAATAACTTGTAATGATCGAGAGACTTTATATAACTATGTTCAATACTTTTTAGATTCTATATCATAAAATGGGAACGATTACGCAGGCAGATGTTTCATTAGTTTATTTCTTTGTAAAGCCATGTCCACTTGAGCTTTCACATCCTCTTCTGCGCCGCGCTCTCTGTTATAATAACCAGGAAGATTTCTATGCCTATGCCTGCTGAGGTACTACCTCGGAGAGTGAAAACATACGTAGATAATATTAAGTATTAAAATATAGCCACATCTATATAAGGTAATTACAGTCTCCTGTAGAACAACAAACTATGCTGAAATTGTGTCTCGTGTTACAAATTAGCGACATGGCATGTTAATTAATTAAATCGTTAATATCTTATGTAAGTAGGTACCGAACCTAATCTGAATATTAAATGTTGGTGTAATAAATTGATACTTTGATACCACTTCAAAACAATACCTAAATAACCAATAATTTAATCATTGATTGTATTGAATCACTTCGAAGCAATAATTATGATATCTTTAATTGAAACCACCAATATATATCTATAACTATCATAATCTCGAGTGGCATGTGGCTAAATAATAACAGCCGCTAGGATCGATCGAAGGTAAAGCTAACGCTTGCCGAGGTCGGTCCGTGGATGGGTAATGACCATCCATTACAAATCGAGACCCTTCCGTGCCTCGGAAAACACGCTGAACCGTTAATCCCGGCTGTCGTTTGTCTTAGAGAGTCTTAACGGGTAGTCAGAATCCCGAAAGTCTGGTAACCATGCTGTCTTACTAAGGGATATTTTGTTACCCAGTACTTGGGTGTAGAGATCAGATAGGCATTCGCTTCATGGTAGAATACTGGTATTCAGCTGCATCCAGTTAGACCAGAAGTCAACCCCAACATAGTTGGGAAAAGGCTAGACTACACTCGTCATCAGTACCTGCCTACAACTTATGAGATGTTAATTCCAGGGCAAAAGACTCGTACTTATTCTTCTCATATGAACTAGAAATCTAGATTTGGGTTATTCTTCGGTTGGCTGTCTTGTCTGATTATTTGACCACTTGAAATTGGTGGTTCAAGGGCAATTCGGAGTAATTGAAAAAACCTTCAAGAAAAACAAACATGTTTTGATGTTTACGCTTTAGTAGTAACTAATACTGTTATATATTAACCTTGCTCGTTCTTATAGAATCAAAGCGAGATACCACGAGGGTATCTACAACAAAACAAACAAATCCTACTTCACACTAATATTAAATTATATACGCTAAAGTTTGTGAGGATGGATGGATGTTTGTTACTCTTTCACAGAAAAACTACTGAACGGATTTGAGCCACACAGATAGTTTATAACCAGGAATAACACAAAGAATATTTTTTATCCCGATATTCCTACGGGATCGAAACTTGTGCGGGTGAAACCGCGAGGCGTAGCTAGTCTGTTTATATTTATTGTTTGTTATCTAGTAGGGACTACGCTGGAATGGACTAACTAAACATACCTACCATGAGTTTTAGGTGCGAAAAGGATATTTATTTAGGTTAACACTACACCGCCAAAATTGGTTGGACGAATATATTTTAAACTAGCAGCGCCCCCCGGTTTCACCCGCATAAGTGTCGATCCCGTGGGAATATCGGGATAAAAAGTATCATATGTGTTAATCCTGATTATAAACTATCTGTGTGCCAAACATCCAAATCCGTTCAGCAGTTTCCATCCTCACAAACTTTCCCGTTTATAATCTTATTACTAGCTGACCCGGCTTATTTCGTACCATCTCAGAATTAAATAATGTGGCAAAGTTCAATACACACGTGGCGCCATCTACTTATTATCATAACATACAAACACACTCACAAACTTTCGCCTTTATAGGTAATATTAGTGTGATACTCAAAAGTATTAAGAACAAGAGTCCCTATCTAATACCAGAGCTCCGGAACTTCGTCAGCATTACATTTTAAACCGGCACAGATTATAAGGAAGGTTTTCATATGGACTTGCTATTTTATTTTTTCTTAGAAGCCAGTGCCGTGCTACTCGCAATTTTAATTACCTAAATGTAACTATGTAAAAGCCATTGTGCCAAACATCGTAATCGGTTTATCGGACAAGCGTTTCAAAGTGAATAAACAGTATTTTTGCTGCAGCATTACTCCAGAGCGGTAACTTTTCACGTAACTACACACATCAAAAGTGTCTAGGGATCAACATATATTTTTGCAATAACTTTTCTCCTGATTGATATTAATTAAAATTTTCTTTAAGGATTCATCAAATAAAGTGTTTTCGTTTGTCACAGTAACGATAAACCAAGTCACCTTTGCATTAATAAAGAAATTTGCCATTTTCCTAATAAAGGGATTTTTGACATTTGAACCACTAACACAAAAGTTCGAAAAAAAGACTGAAATAACAGTTTTCTTTAAAATTTTATTGGGTAACTTAAACAATTAATAATCCGTGTTTCTACCGCGAACACTAACAACACAAGAACATCGGTTTGGCATACTCAAAATGAGTTCATCCAAATCACGCTGTGGAATGGCAGCCCATGTTCGTTGCAACAACAAAAAAAGGTCTTCTTGCGACTGGATACCCTCCATATTCGGCAGAGCTCTTCTCTGTAGCATATCCCATGCATGCTCAATCGGGTTCAAGTCTGGCGACTGAGCAGGCCAGGGCAGGACATTGATGTTAGCTGCGGCGAGAGTCTGTCTTACAACTCTTGCGGTGTGCGGTCGTGCATTATCATGCATTAACTGAAATAAGGGACCGATTTGCACTTGTAGAGGAACGATGACGTCTGATACAATCGTCTCAGCATAAATTTGAGCGTTGAGGTTGCCTCTGATCCAAATCAACTCAGTTCTTCCGCCGATCCAAATACCCGCCCATACCATGATGGTTCCACCACTATAAGGATGGACTTCCTGGCAGGATTTTAATCGCTGTTGGCGTCCAGGGGTTCTCCAGTGTCGTATACGTCTTGTATCCGGTCTCATACCAAAACGAGACTCATCAGAAAAGCACACGAAACGCCATTGTTCTTCTGCCCAATTTCTGTGTTCAAGAGCCCATTGATATCGAATCCTACGATTGTGCATTGCTATAGGTGGTACCCGTAGCGGTCTTCGGGAATGAAGGTTCACTTCATGCAAGCGGTTTCTGACTGTTTGGTCGCTAATTAAGTTCCCTGAAGAGTGATGAAGCCTCACGGCTAACATCATGGCGGTTATTGTTGGAGCTCTTCGAGTTAAGATTTGAATGTATCGGTCTTGTCTCCGTGTGGTGCAGCGATACCGTCCTCCATGGCGCTCAGCCACGGTACCAGTGCTTCGGTAACGTGTCCAAAGTCGACTGATAACACTCTGACTTGTATTCAGAGCTAAAGCCACAGTACGTTGCCGGGAACCAGCTTCTATCATTCCCACGGCTCTGAGCATTTCTTCCCTGCTTAAATGACGTCGCCGCTCCATAATAACGTTGGTTTTAATCAGTAGTAGGGAAACAGTAGCACTAATAATGTCTTCAATGCGTTGTATGTTTTTATAGGGAAAATATTGACAGCTGATTTTCATCTTTTACTCGAATTTGATTCACAGTTCCTGATTCAAATTATGAAATGCACCAAAAAGGATCCATATAAATTTATAAAATCATAAATTTATTACAAAGCCACATCTCAATCTCAAGAAATCCGCATAAAAATGCTTGATCCCTAGACACTTTTGATGTGTGTAGTTGTTACGTGTATTACGTAGACGAGAGAGAGTTTTGTCTCTATAGACATTACAGAAACTGTTGTAGTGTATCGGGTTCACAGATAGTGAAAATTTATGCGAGATTTGGGCACTCTCTGCCTCTGCTAACTCAGTGCAAACATTGTGCAATTTACAAATAAGGTAAGAGTAAACAATGGCTCGGATTATTTTCATAATAAGTACCTATGTAAACTTGGCTGGACTGAAACAATTTCAGCGCATGCATGACCACCTGATTTTAATATAGGTATTGTAAGATTCTCATGCAACAAAAATACAACTATGAACTAGGGGAAGCCAGGGAATTGCGGGCCCCGGGGTAAGACGGACACCCCTCTCCTTCGCGGAATAATAAACCGACACGTTCGAAACTAGTCAGATTGGGTTTCAGGTTGTCCTCACACTTGCGAGACTAGGGCTTTTGTGCCCGTAACTGCATGTCGCTAGACGACAGAACGAAAATACATAGAATAAGTTTACGCATTTGATATTTTTTATTATTTTTAAGTCTGTGTTGAAGCTAATTAATGGTTGTGTTAAATTCTTACTTCTTAAGTAAATTACTACGTTCAATTTTATTATGTGACTAAATAACAAGAAAAAGTTGTGAACTAATTACCAAAGATTCTTTCGATTTTGTTTACATTTATGTTATACAAATATCGTCGGGGGCATTTCAGGTAGTGAAAAATGAGAAGGGTGACCGTTTTGCCTCGGGTAATGAAACACTCGGAGTTCTCTTATTTAGATTAGTATAATAATACAATAAATACATACATAAAGTATATTATACTTTATGTATGTATTTATTGTATTGTGTAAATGGTACAGACTACCTACAGTATTTGTCTGTCCTTCCCCTTTTTAATCCATCCAAAGGTTGTCTTTAAAAGATCGCTCTTACCGATAAGACCGCCCATTGTGTCACCCATTGTAAAGTTTCTATATTTATGTGTGTAATTTATATGGTGTCCATAATCAAGAGTATTCTATTCTCCTTAAGTATAAGAATAATCTGGAAGAAGCTCAGACGCAGAAACAAGCTTATGACAAGAAAGGAAAGCAAATAATGACGAAGTGACATAAAAAAATAATAAACAAGAATCAGAGAGTCTTCTCTGATTCTTTTTGTTCTCTGACTGTTTGTACTCTGGATATTGATACTCGGAATCTAGAGAGGGTTTTGTTACTTGTGATACATGTTACAGATGGGCCTACTATTTTTGTGCCGGCGAAGAGGTTAATGATATTGATATAAAAATAGTTTGACGGCGGTGCTTACAAAGCTAAATAATTATGTCTTCAATATGTCAAATTGTCTCTTTGGCGGGAGAACGGTAAGGCAAGATGTAGTTATTCGTACGTGTGCTATGTGGCTAGATTTACAGCGATTACATCTGAATGTGCTGATCGCGTTCAGTTTAATTGGTGAAATCCGACCTAAATAAATCGCAAATTAAGACACGATCGTATCGGGCGTAGGGCCCGATTGGATTTAAATGTATTATTTTCTGGTTTAACATCAATCAATCTATTTGGCTCACCGCAATCTATTCACTGGAACAATATACTTCACGATCTCTGGCATTTGAGTGTAATTCATTTTAATCGCTTCAGACCCAGTGACCAAAGTGTGACCTAAATGGGCTCTTGAGTGCCAACATGCCTTTCTTACGAGGGCTCTTGAGTGCCAACATGCCTTTCTTACGATTGTAACGTTTCACTTTACTTTGGAGCTGTTGTTTGTAAGGACAAAAGTTTTGTCTTCATTTAAAGAATTAGAGAAAGGATTTAGAATATTTGACGGCATTTTAGCGCCAAACTTATTGATACTTGTGCCCTAAAGTCGTGTATCTTTTCTTTTTAAATATTTTATTAGTGTAAGTGATAGACAAACATGATTTGTATCCATATAAACACCTTTATGTGACTATTTCTAAAAAAAAAGCCTGAAAAAGTGCGATTTCACGGCATAAGCAGCAATTTTGCATAGCACTTCTTCAGTGGAATTGTGTGAAATATTTTTAAATAATATAAAATTTACGTTGTGTTAAAGTTTTATGCAGCAAGTACAGTCAGTGACGAAAGTAGATTAACACTGCAACTTTTACACATATAAATTTACAAAAAAATTATTCGATATTTCAACATCATAGCACGGACTTTTTTTTATTAATTTAGCTTCTGTTTCAATTTTAAATAAATATTTAATTCTCAATAATAAAAGTTAAAAAAAACTGAAGTGTTAGTCGACTTTAGTCGCTGACTGTACGTAAGTGATTGTTTTATATTCTGCTTTGTCGAGGTTGGTATTGCAACTTCTTAAAAAAGTACAAAGTTGTGGTTTGTTTCATATTTACACATACCTAACTATTTAAAAATGCAGTTAGAATATTGAAATATTAAGGTCTGCTGTCACGTCGATTCACTTAGGATCCTATCAGACGCGCCACAACGGAAAAAATGTTGCAGCAGGGCACAACATTGTTGTATGAAAAGGCAACCGAAAATCGTGTGAATGTTTTGCGGTGTGGTTGTGGCAAGTCTGGAAGAAACCTTAATTTTATCGGCGTTGAAAATTATTACAACGTCGCTTCGTCTCTGTTAAATCTAAACGAGTGCATTTGAAAAAAATGTAATGTTTAACTACATTTTAATTTAGCACGTCAAAAATAGTAATTTGTAGAGATCGCAAAACATTAGGTACCTACGTGGTTATTTTTGTTCTTGATAAATCCACTCTCGATATTAGTAGACAGCAGTACCACGTCACGCCACGTCGTTGTATCGTCACTGTCTACGCGATAGGTACACACAAAAACAAGTGGAAAAGTTCGGCGTTACCAAAAGGAGAATGTAGGTACTACGGGTTTTGTTTATATTTTTAGCGTTACGAAAAAGTTTTATAAAATGATTCAGTTAAATTCACAAGTAAGTTTACTCATGCGAACTCCGAACGAAGCCACCTTCAGAAAGTTTTTAAATAACATACTTGCATTCCTGTAACTTACAAGTCCACCACCACACAGGAGTCATGTTAATAGACATAACTCCTTTTCGTACATCGTGATTTAATGGCCTGTCCTTTCCGGAGACCAACTGTAGGTAAGTAAATAAGAATGTAATTTCATGAATCGTAAGTATGATTAAGGTTTGTATCTCTCTGCATTTAGGTCACGGACATAAAAACCGCGACTTGTGCCGTAGGCAAACATGGTTTTTTGGCAAAAAATAAGACTTGATAAACGAGAACACTTTCGAAGCTATTCACTACAGATACCCTTGCAGGTCGCATCTTAAAAACCTTCTCAAGTCCCCTCCCCATTCCACTGACTTCTACTCCTACTCCTTCACAGTGCACGCGGTGCGGCTGTGGAATTCACTACCGCCTGCAATTAGGGACTGCCAAACTGTTGCAGCTTTTAAAAGAGGAGTAAAAGAACACTATCTTTCCACTTTATCATAGTTGTGTATGTATTTATTATTTTGATTACTTTATATGTATTTTAGAAGTATGTATGTTTATTTGTATGTATGTAAGTATATTTTCATATTATTTGTGTAGTTTTATTTAGTGAATTGTTTTTAGATTTTATGTATTTTTTTTTTGTCTCCTTTACTCTTTTACACGCTGTCTACATCTCTTTATTTCTTGTCCTATCGCAGGTATGCTGGAAGAGATTTCTTATGAAATAAGCATCACATTTATACCTATTTTTCTGTTCTGTTTTTTCTTGTCTGTTTATATATGTGTGTACATAAATGGTAAAATAATAAATAAATAAATAATTTTTCTCCGCCCCGAAGACTTGGCCATTGTCCAATTCAGAAGACTTGTGTTACACCTTTAAGACACTGGCTATTAATCTCCGTTGGAGATAATCAACGTCAAGAATAACAGCCTAGCCGGGAGGGACTTTATGTTGGAACAGATTAGGCTACAATACAGCTTACACCTCAGAACACCAGTTTTTATCTCAGAACAAGACAGGTCAATGAGAATCCTATTTCCAGTTCGTTTATATTCGTCCTTTATTTTTCACGCATTATTAAACGCAATACTTATTTACAAAGCAGGTCTAAGTATATTGTCGTGCATGTTACATGGGTTCGAAAACGTAGTTTTCCGCTAATGTATCTTCTTATGATGATACCGAACGGCGGTTTTGATTTTATATTGGTATCAGTGGCGAAGGGTGAATTTAGGTATGACAGAGGTAGGCCGGAGCAAAAAAAAAATGCTAAAAGAAAATTTCAATGACGAATTGACTATAGAGTGGTTATGTTCTGAATTTTCGATGGGAAGCCGGTGAGAATCGAGTTGTATGGTACCTTCGCCACTGATTGGTATCATTACTCAACCTCACGTCTTACGTCTAGATTTTTCCACTTTCTATATAACAGATATTGTCTGCACTCGCATATATTAAAACTTCTTTTTGTTTTTGTTAACTCATGCAAAAAGTTGTTCAGCTTAAAAGCAAAACTGCGAGATGTTATGTTAAATATTACAAACCCTAGTTCCACCAAATAAATAACAAGGTAAGCTTCTATATAAATTTTCACTATTATCATGTAAAGGCAATGCCTAGTTTCGGACTAGACCGGAGACCTTAATTATAAACTAATGTGAAAAATCCGTTAACATCCATAAACATGAATAGTTATTTCATTTGCTTGGAATATGGTTTATACACATACAGTACCTATGACTGGCTATACAAGGGACATAATTTGATTACGGGCTTTCAGAATCAGATCCAGTTATACATACCTACAATGTGATACCTTCATGAAAACCTCAATTTGAAATTGGAATACCGTGAAACAGTTTTAAAGTTCTCCGGCTCGGAGCTTCTGAAAAATTCAAAATATTGAGAAAATAGCTAATTAAAAAAATTAAAAACACGTACACATTTTTCAGCCACCTTTTTCAGTTGTACGCTCGACTACCAGCGGTGGGTTGCAATTGGACGAGTTGATTGATTGATTGAAGGGACACAGCGGAAGTGGACACAGATCAAGGACAGATGGGACAAAATGAGCTACAATAAGTTCGTTACTAAAGTGTGACGCCCGGAAAAACTGTCTTGCATAGCTTGACAAAAACTATCGTGAAAGAAAAAATGTTGCATTTTTATAAAGGTTCCATTAAAAGATCCTGTTTATTTATTACTTAGCGAGGAAAAGACAGTATTAGGTTACCTTGTTTAAACTTAAATTAAGATACAAGTAGTACTAGTTATAGGGGCTGTCCACGATATAATAAATGTAACAACAAGTTACGTGAAAAAGTTAACGAGGCTCGATAACGAGACTGTAGCAAAAATACTGTTTATTCACTTTGAAAAGCTTGTCCGATAAACCGATTATAACGATGTTTGGCACAAAGGCTTTTTCATAGTTACTAACTCTATTGCGAGTAGCACGAAATTAGTTTTTGCGAAAAAAATAAAATAGCAAGTCCCTAACAAGGCGTTTCATTAAAACCTACCTAATAATCTGTGCCGGTTCAAAATGTAATGCTGTCGGAGTTTCGCGGGTCTTTGTATTAGATAGGGATTATTTATAGCCCCGAGCCCCTCGAGATTTAGATTTTAATTGAAGGTCTCAAATATCGCCCCGAAATAATTAAATAAAATCAATGATTAAACTGCATTTGAATTTCGTATATTCAACATTGATTGTTTATGTATTGTTTTCAAATCCACAATTTAACTCGTGATTCAACTAATTTATCATATTAAAATTAGGTTCGGTACATCAGATATGAACGATTCAATTAATTTATAATTAACATGCCACGCCGCTAGTTTGTATCCGAGACACAAATTCAGCATAGTTTGTGTGTTGTACAGACGCTAGCACATCAACCTACTACAATCTGTCAAATTTTTTTAATAGATTTTCAACCTTATCACTAAAGCATAAGGTTCAAAGTTGATTGGAAAATTTGTCAGTTTCGGGTAGGGTGATGTGCTGGCGTCTGTACATGGGACTGTAATTATCTACCTTTAACGGATACACAATTACACACGTAAGTACCTAATGTAGCGAAAATAAAAAGAATCACTGCATTGAAGATAAATTATTGTATAATTTTTTGGTAAATCAATGTATAAAAGAAATATAAATATAAAAAGACGGTGGTTAGTTACATGAAAATTATTGTGACTGTAAAAATATTAGGAAAAAAAGAGGAATTAGAAGAGTTTAGCAAATTCAGGATATTTTTTTATGATAAAGTAGGTTTGGTTTTAACCGAAGAGGGAATGCTGCACTATCTATAGTTTAATACCTGCATAATATAATGTCTCTCTCTGTGGTAATACTTAAGCAGGTGTAAGTATAGAAACCTTAATGCTTACTAAAATAGAGAGCACGGGCGCGGGAGCGGAAACAAAAGCGCAAGCGGACATAGCTTTACAAAGAAATAAATAAACGAAACAGCTGCCTCCATAATCCAAACTACCTACTTCATGATATAGAATCTAATACTTGCTTTTGATAAGTATTCGATATTCGATATTTTATGATAACATAAAGTCTTCCGATCATAACAAGTTATTGTTAAAACCATGTAACTTTACACTTCGGCGAACTTATTTTATGTGACGTTAAGGGATGATTTTTCCATCGCTAGATAACTTTTATTCGAAGAATAAAATTGACGTCTGACAGTTTTTGTACGGAAGAATTGTCAAAAATTCAAAATTATTCCTCCGAAAAAATTATTTGGCGTTGGAAAACTCAGCCCTAAGTCAAAGTAATATACTTATACAATTATTTACATAAGGCTGTAAACAAAAAGTATGGAGATAGTAGAAAAGCAGCAGTGTAAAGGCGGCTTCTATATTTTTTGGTCGACTGTAAAAGAAGATAGTTCTCCAGGGTTCTGTCTCACATTAATTACGTTGTCTTGATACTGTAATTTAAGCGGGTGAGGAGCAAGGCGGATCCAGAGCGAGCGAGCCGCGCTGCTTCGCTGCCACCCTGTGTCCGCTCAAAGCGAACCGTTCATTTGTTTCAGTTAGTTCTGCACGTAGTCTTGCGGCCTGATTTGTGATGTTGCCGGAAATAATTAAAAAAAAACCGGCTAAAAAAAATCCTCTCCCTATATCTAACAAACAGATTGTTATACGAGGGGATATCGACGCGCAAACTGAAACCACGAATTGCACATGATTCTCTAGACCTAGAGTAGAATTTTATCGTCGGTTATCAAAAAAAAAAAAAACAGCAGTTTCATAGAAAATTGCAATAACTACGCGGTCAAAATGTATGGACCAGGATTTTTTTTTCAGAAGTTCAGTATCATGTACTTACTGAATCCATGGTAAGAAGTTGCGTGTCGATGTCCTTGCCCCTGGTGTTTTATTAAACAAAAAGAAAGTCAGCCCCTCAGACCAGCCAGGACCTTCGTGAAAATATAACCTACAAAGTAATTTGCGTTGGAAAACTTTTATTTTATGTTAATAAAAACCTCTTAAAACATCGCAGACATAGGACTCAGGTTTAATAAAAGGTATTTTGTGGATTTTTTTATGTGTTGTCAACACACGTAGCGGCTAAATAGCAAGATTATTACAAAATCCCCGCAAAGTTTGTGAGGTAACACTAGGTAAGTTTGTGTGCTCGTTATAACTGAGAACTTGAGAAGTAACTTATGGATAAAGTCCAGCTATCTACAAGAATGACTTTCGCGTAGTGTTCCTATTAGTTCACGATTAATCACAATTTTCCCGATTGTTCTAAAACAGTATTGTTGTCCGATCTGGCGATAAATAACGTCTCGGACAGCCCCTTTATCTTGTACTAGTTGTATTTTAAGTTTAAACAAGGCAAGGCAGGTTTGAAGGCCTTTTTTCCTAGCTGAGCATGTAATACTTAAACAGGTTCGTTTTTTTTTCTTTCAAGAAGGTTTTGTCAAGCTAAGCAAGAAACATTTTCCGGGAATTACGCTTGAGTAATACTGTACTTATTTTGTCCCATCTGTCGTTGATCTGTGTCCACCTCCGCTGTGTCTCTTCAATCAATCAATCAAGTCGTCCAATTGCAATCCACCGCTGGGCGTCACTCCAAGTCAAAGGCCGAGCGTACAACTGAAAAACGTGGCTGTAAAATGTGTACTTTTTAATTGTGATTTTTTAATTAGTTATTTTTTCAATATATAACTTTTGTGTCTTTTTTTTTTCAACTTATTTCAGAAGCTGTAGGTACTGAGGAAATACCGTCGTAAGTACAGTTTTAAAGTACTCAGGTACTTTAAAATGTTTCACGGTATATCAATTACAAATTGGGTTTTTCATGAAGATATCACATTATATGTATAACTACACACATCAAAAGTGTCTAGGGATCAAGTATTTTTATGCGGATTTCTTGAGATTGAGATGTGGCTTTGTAATAAATTTATGATTTTATAAATTTATATGGATCCTTTTTGGTGCATTTCATAATTTGAATCAGGAACTGTGAATCAAATTCGAGTAAAAGATGAAAATCAGCTGTCAATATTTTCCCTATAAAAACATACAACGCATTGAAGACATTATTAGTGCTACTGTTTCCCTACTACTGATTAAAACCAACGTTATTATGGAGCGGCGACGTCATTTAAGCAGGGAAGAAATGCTCAGAGCCGTGGGAATGATAGAAGCTGGTTCCCGGCAACGTACTGTGGCTTTAGCTCTGAATACAAGTCAGAGTGTTATCAGTCGACTTTGGACACGTTACCGAAGCACTGGTACCGTGGCTGAGCGCCATGGAGGACGGTATCGCTGCACCACACGGAGACAAGACCGATACATTCAAATCTTAACTCGAAGAGCTCCAACAATAACCGCCATGATGTTAGCCGTGAGGCTTCATCACTCTTCAGGGAACTTAATTAGCGACCAAACAGTCAGAAACCGCTTGCATGAAGTGAACCTTCATTCCCGAAGACCGCTACGGGTACCACCTATAGCAATGCACAATCGTAGGATTCGATATCAATGGGCTCTTGAACACAGAAATTGGGCAGAAGAACAATGGCGTTTCGTGTGCTTTTCTGATGAGTCTCGTTTTGGTATGAGACCGGATACAAGACGTATACGACACTGGAGAACCCCTGGACGCCAACAGCGATTAAAATCCTGCCAGGAAGTCCATCCTTATAGTGGTGGAACCATCATGGTATGGGCGGGTATTTGGATCGGCGGAAGAACTGAGTTGATTTGGATCAGAGGCAACCTCAACGCTCAAATTTATGCTGAGACGATTGTATCAGACGTCATCGTTCCTCTACAAGTGCAAATCGGTCCCTTATTTCAGTTAATGCATGATAATGCACGACCGCACACCGCAAGAGTTGTAAGACAGACTCTCGCCGCAGCTAACATCAATGTCCTGCCCTGGCCTGCTCAGTCGCCAGACTTGAACCCGATTGAGCATGCATGGGATATGCTACAGAGAAGAGCTCTGCCGAATATGGAGGGTATCCAGTCGCAAGAAGACCTTTTTTTGTTGTTGCAACGAACATGGGCTGCCATTCCACAGCGTGATTTGGATGAACTCATTTTGAGTATGCCAAACCGATGTTCTTGTGTTGTTAGTGTTCGCGGTAGAAACACGGATTATTAATTGTTTAAGTTACCCAATAAAATTTTAAAGAAAACTGTTATTTCAGTCTTTTTTTCGAACTTTTGTGTTAGTGGTTCAAATGTCAAAAATCCCTTTATTAGGAAAATGGCAAATTTCTTTATTAATGCAAAGGTGACTTGGTTTATCGTTACTGTGACAAACGAAAACACTTTATTTGATGAATCCTTAAAGAAAATTTTAATTAATATCAATCAGGAGAAAAGTTATTGCAAAAATATATGTTGATCCCTAGACACTTTTGATGTGTGTAGATGTTATTTTAAAGCATATTTGAGCGAGAATTAATAGTGAAAAGCCTTATTCAATATATTCAGAAAATAATTGAAGGGGTAGTTCGGTAGGTTTATTTATGTATTTATGAACCTACTCAGTATAAAATAACAAAGTTAAAGACATGAATACCTTTCGAGTTAAAAAAAACCGGTCAAGAGCGTGTCGGAATCCCGCACCGAGGGTTCACACCATCATAAATGTTTTTAATTTTTTTTTTATATTCTAATATTTAAAAATATAATTTATATGTATTTAGACGAATAAAGGATAATGATAACAACTACAGTAAAAAATAAAAATAAAACTTATTTGACAAAATTACAGCTACAAGGTATGAATGTCTGCCCTCCGACACCTTCACTTACACAGGGAATGTGTAGGAGACCAAACACGCCATCCCTAAAAGTTGTCTCAGTAATGTATAATGCTGTGTTAATATTCCATCTTACCAGCTAAGCCTCAGCATCTCTTTCGCTTTTAGGCTGAACAACTTTTTGCACGAGTAAACAAAAACCAAAAAAAGTTTTCATATATGCGAGTGCAGTTAATATCTGTTCTTTAGAAAATGGAAAAATTCTAGACATAAGACGTGAGTTTGAGTAATGAAACCAATATTAAATCAAAACTGCTGTTCGGTATAATCATAACATAATATATGAAGTCATATGAAGATACTTTGGCGGAAAACTTTCAACGTTTTCGAACCCTTCGACCCGACTAAAATAACATGCACGACACGTGACGCTTGGCATTGAACCATATTGAACCTAGTTTTCGATACTTACATTTATGAGGCTACAGAAAATTGAACGTATAAACTTAACAACATCAGTTACTGTGGAAAAAGACCAGTTTTCAAAATAAAACTTTTGATCAAGCCAACTATTTAAGGACAGTACGGAAAATCTTGCAAAGGTCGGAAGAAATGCGAATAAGGTAGACCTGTTTTGTAAATATTGTATTTATGCAAACCAATGCGTGGAGAATATAGGCCGAATATAAATGAACTGAAAAAGGATTCTCATTGACCTAATCTTGTTTTGAGATGAAAGCTTGTGTCCTGAGGTGGAAGCTATATTGTAGCGTAATCTGTTCCGACATGCCCCCCCTAGCTAGACTTTTATTGATGACGATGATTTATCTTTGACGGAAAAAACCCGTGTCCTGTGTCCTAAAGGTCCTCTAAATTGGACAATAGCCAAATCTTCGGGGATAAAAATGCTGTAGTGAAAAGCTTCGAATGTGTTCTCGTTTCACAAATCTTATCTATTGGTAAAAAACCATGTTTGCCTAAGGCTGAAGGCACAGGTCGCGGTTTTTGTATCCGAGAAATAAATGCAGATATGGTAGAGATACAAACCTATAGTGGAGACTATATTACGATTCATAAAATCATACACCTACCTACTTATTTTGTAGTTTCAGATCTTAGTCTCCGGAAAGGTGAGCCCATTAATTCACGAAGTATACTCATGATAACAAAGAACTTTTACTATGGGACCAAACCTGAAATCGTGAAAAAAAAAATCTGCTATTCAGTACATTTTGACCAGTTAGGCGAACATAAACGATTAAACAACAGATTTTTATTTCGCAATTTCAGGTTTGGTCCCATAGTAAAAGTTCTTTGTTATCATGAGTACAATCACGTGTTTAAGTACCGGTCACTAATTACCAGTCAACCTATATAAGTAGTGGACTTGTAAGTAACAGAAAAATGTTCTTTATGTGCCTACTTCAAGTGATTGAAGTTTCCAAATAGATAATGTATATCAAATCATTTTCTCAAGTTGTGGCGGCTCCACCATGTTTGCACTAACTTTTCCTTCCAAGCTGCATGGAACCAACGCTCACTTATCAAAAACTGGGAAGTGGAAACATTTGTTCCAACTACGTTCCGAGTGCTGTTTATTGAAAAAGTTATAGATGAGTTGTTGGGAAACATATACACATAAAGGGGTTGCCCGAAGGTTGGGTGCGTCTACTCGGTACTAGTAGATGTGCGAGTATGTTATTTTTTCCTCTTTATTTTTTACTACTCTTAAAACTTTCTGAAGGTGAACTACTCATGTGAACTCAGAACGAAGCCTCGTTCTGAGTACACATGAGTAAACTTACTTATGATTTTTACTTACTTATTTTTTCGCACACATTCTTTTTTTGGTTATACCGAACGTTTATGTTTTTGTGTGAATTGCGTAAGTAGACAACGAAGATATTTTTAGTCCACTCAAGTAAATATAAGTATCAAACAATCAAGTTATCCAATAATCTAGCTTATTACCTACTCGAGATACACATCCCTCAGGTTATGCCAATTGAGGTAAAAATGTTGATATAAACACAAGAAAACAATGTAATGTTGCTCATTAATCTTCTTGATATAATGTTTTCTACTGTACGTACTCAACATTTCGACATTCCCCTAATGATATTGTGCAAAATCGCAAGTTTACAGGAGGGGAGTTACACAAAAAACCTGCGAGGATACTTCCCCTGTTTTTCTCACGATAAAATTAAGAATATTGGTAAAGTTTTAGAAGTTAATTCTCTTGAAATCAGTTGAACACTTTGCGGGACACTCAACGCCCCCAGACGTAATAACAATAAAACTTCTATTGTGTCTCGTTCAGAATCTTTCGGCCGATTAAGCACAAGGAAAGAGATGAAGCCATGTAAATAAGTTACAGTAAAAGGATCGTTAGGTGCCTACTTCAAGTGATTGAACTTTGCATATCATATTCAAATCATTCTCAAATAGTGGCGGCTTCACTATGCTTGCACTAAGTTTTCCTTCCAAGTTTTTTGGAACCAACGCTCATCATCATCATAATCAGCCTAATATACTTATTGTTCCCACTGCTGGGACACAGGCCTCTCTTCGAGAGGGAGTGGGCTATAATCTACCACGCGGGCCCAGTGCGAGTTGGTAGATGTCACATGTCTTTGAATTTTTTGTTCTAGGACATGCCGGTTTCCTCACGATGTGTAATGATGAACCAGCGCTCACTTATCAAAAATTAAGAAGTGGGAACATTTGTTTCAATTACATTTCGATAGTTATAGATGAATTTTCTATTTTTTTTAAGACTTTCTGAAGATGGCTTCATTCCGAGTTCATCATCTGCCTAGCCTTTTCCTAACTATCTTGGGGTCGGCTTCCAGTCTAACCGGTCGCAGCTGAATACCAGTAATTTTACATGGAGCGACTGCCCTTCTGCCCTCCACAACCCAGTTACTGGGTATACGATACCCCTTGGTAAGACTGGCTGTCAGACATTTGGGCTTCCGACGACCCGCAACGATTGTGAAAAATCCACGAATGACAGCCGGGACCAACGGCTTAACGTGCTTTCCGAGGCACGGAGGGTTCTCGGTATGTAAAGATGGTCACCAATCCACGGACCAACCGCGGCAAGCGTAGCTTAATCTGATCGATTGATCCGTATGGCTGTTATTACTTCACGACTTCACGTGAGAAAATTTACTTATGAATTTTATAAAACTTTATCGTTAATATAAACATTAAAACAAAACCCGATTAGATACACGTTCTATTTTCGGCTATGCCGAACTTTTCTTTTTATTTTTGTTTGTATTGCGGAGAGAGTAAAGATAATGTTTAGTCCACTCAAGTAAATATAGGCATCAACCAATCAACTAATCCAATAATCCAGATTATTACCTACTAGAGATACGTATTAAAGTGCTTATAAAAACACAAGAAAACAATGTAATAAATATTGCTCATCGCTCTTCTTGATATAATGCTTACTACTTAAGGTTTATTTTGACATTCCCAACGCGACACTGTGCAAAATCGCAATTTTATTATTATTATTTTGTTTCCAATGCTAAATCTCGAACTCTGCTCTTGACAACGATCGTTGCCAAAATTTAATTTGAAGAAGATGCAATACCAACCTCGGCAAACCAGAATATGAAACCTTTACTTACGTACAGTCAGCGACGATCGACAATAGTCGATTTACACTTCAGTTTTTTAATCTGAATTATTGAGTTAAACATTCATATTTGTAAATCGAAATAGACACTAAATTAACAAAAAAAACTAAGCTATGATGGTAAAATACAATATATCGGATAATTTTGTGTCAATTCAGATGATACGAGAATGTAAAAGTAGCAGTGTTAGTCGACTTTCGTCGCTGACCGTGCTTGCTGCAGAAAACTTTAACACAACGTAAATTGAATATTATTAAACAAGATTTATACATAATTCCACTGAAGAATTGCTATGCCAAAATCAGGTTATTTATGAAAATAGCTACACAAACGTTTTTGTAGGGATACATTTTTTTTAAATAATATTAGCGTAACTGTTAGATAATGCATGAACAGTTCACGTCCTAGTGACTAAGGTTTTATTTATTAATGGTAGGTGCATCTGTGAGCAGCGCTGTTGGTTACATTATAACCTAACTAATGTATGTTTTTCTGTTTATAATATTGCATAATGTTGCTGTTTGTTGTTCCTATTTAACAAAATAAAAAAAACATGTTATTTGACGCACACCAGATAGGCGGAATCGTAATGTATTCTAGGAAAAATGTTTTGAGACGTAAGTATACTTTCACGATAAGAATATCTTATAATCCTTACGTAAGAAGGTAGATAGGTACTAGAATCTTATACTGAATGTTTTCAAACATAAGAGGAAATTACCTATTTACACGCAAGGCTTAACCGGTTGAATGTCGTAATTACAGACACAATTAAAAAGCCATTGTGTCTCGCGTGGATCTACTACGAAGGGTTAAGTCATACATAAGTAATTTCAGACTATTTTTTTATAATAAACACTGTAAAGTTCCAACGAATTCGTCTGATACACGACTTCATGTTACATCAATAAGTTTGGCCAGAAAACTAGACGTTAAAATGTCGTCAACATTCATAATCTAGTTTCTAATTCTTTAAATTAAGACAAAACTTCTATTCTTACAAACAAGAACTCGAAAGATAAGTAAAAAATTACAATCGTAAAAAAGGCATGTTGGCACTCAAGAGCCCATTTTAGGCCACACTTTTGTCACTGGGTCTGAAACGATTAAAATTGATTACAATCAAATACCAGACATCGATAAAGTATAATGGTCCAGTGAACTAGACTGCGGTGAGCCAAACTGATTGATATTAAACGAGAAAAACGTTGAGCTTTCCAATTTAAACCCAACCTTTGATTTAAATATTTTAACTGAATTTCGGAATTAGAAAGTACGAACATTGCGCATAAATCCAATTCTGTTAAAAGACAAACCGACACGTTGTTGGAGTTTAAATTGAAACATCTTTAACATAGGTAAGCTGTCAACGTTTGAGTAACTTGAATTAGATAAAACTGAGCCTGTTATATTCTTTTTGTTAAGACACGATCGTGTCGGCCCAAAGGGATTCGCTATTTAATTTTTTTTCTGTAACCAGCACGAACTCTGTCAGAGTACACAGTTTGGCGGCGATGCTTGCAAAGCTAAATTATGTATTACTCGTAAATATGTCAAATTCAGTCTTTTAAATGAAGTTCGCTATTACACCGCAGGCTTGCCAAGACGTGATGTGCTTCTATGCGTAGTAATCCTATGCATTTTAGATTACGATACATTGCAGAACAGTCGGGCAATATGGCTGGGAAGTCAGATCTACGTACGTGTGCGATGCGGCCAGATTTACAGCGATTAGATTTCGAGTTTGTAACATTATCATTATTCCTTGCAAATACATTTGAAATTGAATTTCGCCTCGTATTTCTGGCCGCCGTGCGTTATCTAAGTATTCGATAACTATTTGTTGGCTTCTTGATTTGCGTAAATGTATTAAGCAGATACTACCGAAGCATGGCATACATATTAGGTATAACATCGATCAGATACCTATCTGTGAATAAATAAATAATAATATTTTTCAGGTTTCAGCTCGGTAGCCTTTTATGCAGATTCCAAAACATCAAACTATTAAAAAAAAACTACAATACAGACTCCTACAATAAATCAATTCATTATTTTTATTATGGCATGAATTTCATACAATAAAATCAAGCGGTCATGCATGCGTTTCTCTCACTCTCTACTTTATGTAAATAATTTCATCATCACTGCTCTCAAAACTGTGAAGGAAAACATCGCGAGGAAACCGGCATGTCCGAGAACCAAAAACTCGAAGACGTGTGACATTTACCAAACCGCACTGGGCCAGCCATTCCCTCTCAAAGGGAAGAGGCCTGTATCCCAGAAGTGGCAACATTATAGGCTGATTATGCATGCGCTGAAATAGTTCCATTCACGCCACGTCTCCATAATAGTTATGTAAATTAATACAATCCATTGTGTCCTCTTACCTACCTTATTTGTTGAATATGTTATGACTGTACCCAAATCTCTCATAAATCTTCACTATTTGTGGACCCCATACACAACAACAGTTCCTATAACGTTCCTACAGACGTCCTCTACGTCTACGTAATAAACGTAACTAGTTACGTGAAAAGTTAACGAGGCTCGTTAACGAGACTGTAGCAAAAACACTGTTATTCACTTTGAAACGCTTGTCCGATAAACCGATTATAACGATGTTTGGCACAAAGGCTTTCATAGTTACACTTAATTAAAGTAGAGATTAACTCTGTTGTGAGTAGCACGGAACTGGGTTTTACGAAAAAATAAAATAGCAAGCCCCTAACAATGCGTTTCATGAAAACCTACCTAATAATCTGTGCCGGTTTACAATGGAATGCTAACCGAGTTCTGGGGCTCTTTGTATTAATAGGGACTCTTGTTTAATACCTTTTAGTATTTAAAATATTCGTCCAACCAATCAACGTTGTCGGTATAGAGTGTAAACCTAAATAAATAGCCCTTTCATACCCCAAACTCATGGTAGGTATGTTTAGTTACTCCATTCCATCGTAGTAGTAGTAGACAACAAAGTAAGGAACTTTGTTTTCTAGATAACAAACAATAATAAATAGAAACGGATTTGCTTGTTTTTTTTTTTACCTTCGTGGTATCTCGTTTTGATTATATAACAACGAGCAAGGTTAATAGATATTAGTTACTCCTAAAGCGTAAACATGTTTGTTTTTCTTAAAGGTGCTATCAGTTACGCAGAATTGCTCATGAATCACCGATTTCAAGTGGCCAAATAATCAGCCAGCCGAAGAATTATCCAGATATTGATTTCTAGTTCATGTAAGAAGGATAAGTATGAGTCTTTGGTCCCGGAATTGACACCTTATAAGCTGTAAGCAGGTACTGCATGCTATGCTATGCATGCTGTACTATTCATGCATGCTATGAAGCGCGCGATAGTCGGCGCGCGACATGTGACAGCCGAGCTGTCTACTATTTTGTATTGTCATCGTAAAATGTACTACTAACCCTTGTTCCAACCAAACAAATAACAAGGTAAGTTTCTATATAAATTATCACTAATATCATATAAAGGGAATACCCGCCTAGTTTCGGACTAGACCGGAGCCCTAAATCATAATCTAATAAGCTCGAACACCTATGCATAATACAATACTCCCATACTTTGCAAATCTTATCACAGTATCATTTAGGTTTTAAATCCGCCCCTAATACGACCCACTGACGGTTTTCTTAGCAATTCATTTGCTCCTTTATATAAAGACGTTGCTTAAGTTAAGAGTCGTTTAAACGTCAAATAGTATGGTTAAACCAGTCAGTGAAATTAATTGTCAATTTGCTTTGACAACCAACGTCAATTTGCCATTTCATAATTAAGTTGAATAGACCGACGACCTCAAAAAGGTGTCTGGGACAGATTGAATGCGGAAGGCGGAGGACAGGGTGTTGTGGCGAAGCCTGGGAGAGGCCTATATTCAACAGTGGACTGCGATTGGCTTAGTTGATTGAATCATGTTTATAGTTTATTTACTTTACAATTAATTTATCTGACTTTACATGAAGCATAAATTATATTCAAGATATTACGTTCCTTGTTTAGCCAATCAGCCTTTTGTTGTTGTATGTACCTATGTAAACTCAACGCTGCTTACACACACATTGGTAATTACCGCCATGGTATTCGATCTATTTACACTGCACAGTAGACTGTTAATTAATCCTACAGAGATGTTTCCGTTTTACCTACACTTGCGAGTTTGGACTAATTGGATTGAGAAATAGATTCAAAAGTATTTTCATGCTGTATTCTGCAGGGTGAATAGAGGCGTTCATTTTGACATCTATTGCATCATAGAATTTGAAAAAACCGTCTGGTCAAACGTAAATAACGCAAAGAATGTGACTGAACTTTCAAAATGAAAGGCATTGCGATCGATTGCCATTTTATGTGTTTAACGCAATTACCCCGCGTATTAAGCATAGAGCACTATTTTATTATTTTCTAAGTATTTTCTAATCTAATATTCTCATTACCCTTGATAATAAGTGTTTAGACTAGCCTAGAGTTGCCCAAATAGGTATTAATTAAGGTTCAAAGACGCCATACATTTTGAAAAAACGGTTTTAAAAATATTTGAAATTAGTTTTACTAAGAAAAATTTATTAGAAGTCTAGAAAGAAGGCTCTAAACCATTTTTAACAACAATATTTCATGCATAAATCAAACGAGTGATGTAGTACTTAAACCGTCTGGCATGAAATATCTAATTGAGTTTCTAACTAAAGTTCCCGTCACGAGAAGCTATTAATAAACACAAATTCAGGGGTTCGCAACCTTTGGATTAAAAAAAAACAGTTTTGTAATGATTTGTATATAGGGATATAATTATGTTAACACACATATCTAAATACTGTCGTCGGACAATTCCGAGGATTCTGCATTCCGCAGCATTGGCAGCGTCAGCGTGAACTTACTTCAAAATGGTGGCGCAAATGTTTACGTTCCATGAGTTACCACAGCGCTTTATATCGTTAAAATATAACCCGACCAAGTGAAATTGCTCGTTAGTTTCGTATTATACGTATGTTACTTTGAGTTGATTGAATTTGGGATTATTTGTTGTTGATTGAATTGTCGCAACGTAACTTAGTAGTAGTTCTTTATTTACAAAATTTATAGCTTCTCGTGACGGGGACTTTATATACCTATACAGTTCTATGTATAGTTTGTCATATCATGGATGAAATGAAATATTAAATAATTATTTCAAGGTAAAATTGATTACTTAGCTCGTTCAGCGTAGCGGCAACGCCGGGGCTTAACTGTACTACGCCGTAGCAGCTACGCGAATGCACTGCTACGCTTGGTCACACAAGATTTCCTTTCATAACCGAAGTGAGCACTATGGATTTTTTTTAATTCGTTCCCTAAAGGTGTTAACATAACATAATTTAACGTCTATATTCCAAGAGGGAGGGGGGGGGGTAAAATTGTTGTACATTATACAATATACATATTAAAAGTTTGAATGGAATTTTAACATATTTGGCGATTTTCGGCATAATCTGCCACATATCTACGCATTATAGTTTAGTGATAGGACTATGTTTTTAAAGAAACTAATACCCGTTTTCATAAGTTCATAACACACACACACCCACACACACCCTCACATAATAACTGAGGCGGATCACACACTACAATGAGCCACGCGACGGGGCTCGGGAAACGGACCCGAAATTCCCGAGCGGAAGCGCATATTTATTGAATTTGTATGTAGAAAATCACGCGCGGAAGCGCGTATTTATTGAATTTCTATATTCAGTCAAAAAAGTATCGGGAATGAATGATTTGTTTATGGTTCCAAATTCGTTCTTTTTTTTTTATTTGTTAGATTGGCACAACTGTTTTCCATTTTGGCGCGGAGTGAGTTGCATCTGTCATTTAGATTAAATAGAGTGATCTTTTTAGTTAGATCATATTATTATCTAGTGTGTATTGCGAATTTCATAATGGACAAAAACATCGAACAAAGAGTTTGTTTTAAATTTTGCATCGCCAATGGAAGAGAATCGACTTTATCAAAAACACGTGCGTATGAGTGGTAAAAAGCGTTCAAAAACGGTCGAGATATGCTGGAAGATTTGACTTGTCCTGGTAGGGCATCAACGTCTTCAACTGAAGTTAACATCGCAAAAGTGAAGGAAATAGTGACTGAAAATCCTCATTCAAGTTTAAGAGTGATAGACGCTGAACTTTCTGTGTCTCACGAGTCGATTTAAGTTTTAAATAATCACTTGGGTATGAAACATGTTGCCGCTCGGTTAGTCCCAAAAGACCTGAATTTTCTCCAAAAACTCAATCGCATAAGAGTCGCTGAAGACATGCTAGAACGAGTCAATTTCGACCCAACATTCATGAAACGCGTTGTTACTGGTGACGGGACGTGGGTTGGTGGGTTGGTGGCGCCTTCCAACTGAACCGAAACCGAAAAAACACGCCAAAGGTCAAAGTCATGTTGATTGTTTTCTTTGACTATCGCGGTGTTGTGCACTCAGAATTCTTAGCGGAAGGTCAAACGGTAAATAAAGTGCCTATAGGTATTAATTGTGCGTTATGCGGCGTTTAAGAGAGCAAATTCGAAGAAAAAGGCCAGATTTGTGGAAAGAAAATTATTGGAATTTGGCACCACGATAATGCGCCTACGCACGAGGCCATCATTGTGAACGATTTTTTTACCAAAAACTCAACAAATACCATCGAGTAACCACGTTATTCACCAGATATGACCAACATTTTTCTTTTTCCTAAACTCAAATTACCACTTCGTGGCACCCGTTTTCATTTGGTAGAAGACATAAAGGAGAATTCGCGGCGAGGACTAAACTTAATTCCGGAAAAACCGTATAAAAAGTTGGCGTAATTGTGTTTCTGAAGGAGCATAATTTGAAGGCGATAAAATAAATTTGGATGAATAACTAACATTTTGTGGATTATTGATCTTCTCCCGGTACTTTTTTGACAGAGTAGTAGGTATGTAGATATTATGTAAAAAATCACGCGCGGGCGCGCCTTATCTGCACCCCGATAATTGCGTGGCGCGTTGCGTGTGTTCCGCCTAGTCGACTTTTCCTTGTTATGATCGATACAGCTTACTAGTAATACAATCAATGTTTAAAGTAATCTGATGTATCGGGTAAGATTCGCTTCATATCACTTGGCCCATTTAAGAGCAGTGGACGTTTAGGTACACTAATCAAGAACTAATAACTAAATCTAATTAATGGATAAGCCCTGCGGGGTAATTGCGTAACACACTATCAGTAGGAATGGCTTTCATTTTGACAATTCAACAATATTCATTGCGTTATTTACCTTGTTGAACGGAGAAATTTTCCGAACATGTGAAGCAATGGATTAGCAATATTCTTCAAAATGTGATTGATAGTGTGTTACGCAATTAGGGTGCTGAGGACATTACCATGCTAATATTATAAAGGCGAAACTTTGTGTGTGTGTTTATATGTTTGTTACTTCTTCACGCTCAAACGGCTGGACCGATTTTGATAAAATTTTGTATGGAGGTAGCTGACACCCTGGATTAACATATAGGCTACTTTTTATTTCGATATTCCCACGGGATCGACATTTACGCGGGTTAAACCGCGGGGCGCAGCTAGTAATACATATTTTATATAACCATTCATAATCTCCTTATTTCATTAAGCCATGATAAAGTGTTTCAACCATAATTCTAAAGTGTTTTTTAAATGGAAAGAATAAATAAATAAATTTCATGCCACTTAAATTTAATTTGTGTTTCCAACGCTTAATAAATATGGTAACAAGACCTGTCCGCCAGTAAATCTCGGGTTATTTTTTTAGTTAAAACGTTTTATACATTTGTGTATGTACGGGTGTTTTTGAAGTTACAAATTGTAAATAAGTGATAGTTACATAGAGTTTAGAGTAAATATTACAGAGCAGAGTTCGTTGATGAGGCATTCCACCAGCAGATGCTGTGCATCCTCTATTTTACCACACACCTCACAGTTAGGAGAGTCCCATTTTGGCATGAGCAAATTTTGGAAGTTGTTTGTTAAAACGATACACAGCAATGACTGCGACTCAGTTTCGACCCGTTGAACCAAGGTATATGAGGAAGCTAACTCTGTACACAACATGGTACATGTTAACGAGAGATCAAAAGCGACCCTTTCCCCTGTGATCTCTCTAAAATGTTCCTTACAAGATGAATTCTATATTGTTCTGCTCATTGGATTATTACATTGTTTTATGAAGGGAGTTGTTGGGAAAGTCATACACAGGTACATTGAGCGTTTTTTTAGTACAAAAGAAACCATTCACAAGGTTCATTCTCGTAAGATCACCACGATATATAATTGGTTTCAATTGCAGCTTCAAACAATTGTTTAGCCCTAGAATCATTTTTATTGCACCGGCAGGCGTGATGCACATTAAACTCGCACGCAATAGCAGCATTTTCGAAAATTTTGAAAAAATATGCACCCAATCTAATTCGGAGGTCCTCACAGAAGACTGACAGTAGACTGAAATTAAATTTACAATTAATAATTTTAATATGTAGAGTATGTTGGGGTAAGATCGGCCCTGGTAAAAGACCGTATGAATCAAATTCCCACCTAATGTGGCAATGTTTTTAATTCAGTAATAAACATTGGTGTTCTACATCATTATTTTTATTCTGCTACGACGAAGATCAGAGCAAAATTTAATTTTGCAGGCAAAGAATTTGATTCCTACGGTCTTACCCCAGCAACGACTTTACCCCAACATACCTTATTACTTCTATACACAGCTTAGTCACACTTACAGGAAAAGGTTTTTAGAGAATTTTCGCTACGTATCCCATCCGTACGAGTTATACCTATCTTTGTCCTTTCTATAAACATTATACCCACCTCTTTAATAATAATAAATCGTTTATTAACCAAATAGTATTCTTACATTTCCTTATAACTAACAAATAAACTACTCCTAAAATGATTGTTACAAGTGAAACGTAATTTTAAATTTTAACTTGTGGACTCCACAATATGCATATTTATGACTACCTGCATCCAACCACGTTTCACTTAGGATAGCTACATGAATATTTCTTCAATTCATGAATAGGTAATAGTTCTAAATTCAGGCTTCAGTCTCTGAGCGTTCCACCGGTATATGTTGATATTAGTACCTAGATAGTACTGTGAACACAATCCATCTATAAATAACCTGCACAATTTACTAACAACGAACTCATTTCGGATTATCGTTTTCGTTTTACATTATTGTAATATTATTACAATAAATATTTTATTTAGATGTTTATCATCATCATCATTTTAGCCGAGAGACGTCCACTGCTGGACGTCCCCCAAGCACTTCAACTTCGACTGGTTCTGTACTTCCCGTGTAGGTAGATGTTTATATCTAAATATTTTTTGTTGTATACTTATACATGCAAAAATAAAAGAAGAAGACATTTAGGCTGGCCACATATGTACGGTTTTCTGATTAGGTTTCCTGATCAGGAATTCAGATTCGGAGACCTTGAATGCACGCATTTCATACAAAATCGTCTCTAAGCGCATACGTTCCTAAATATTTCCGTCCGGAAAATATAAGAACGTATGCGTATACGTATGTGGCCAGCCTTATACGAGCCCTAAAAAAACCAAATGAAAAAATCGACAAGAGTATGCTTTCAGACTTCAGAAAACAACCTTACAACATAAATCATAGAAATATAGAAACATCAGAATAAAGCGCCTCTAAGTTTTATAATATTTTAGCAAGAAAACTAACTTCTGAAAAAGAATAACTGTTCCAATTTGTAATAAAATATTCAGAGCAAATAAAAATAAGAAATAAATAGAAACTTAGCAAAATTAAAAACATACCTACAACTGGTTGTGATAAAATAAAAAAAAATATATAATTTATTTATTGGCAATTCGAACGCATACAACCCGGAGGCGACTACATGACCTAAAGCGGGGTCATTGTCGGACTGCATAGAAACGAAAAAGAAGCACGATGACACAACGCTGGTAATTTATTGCAAAATATGAAGCAATTATCTATTTACAAAAAATCTATTGTTTGGACTAAAAAATTTTTACTACCCTAGTGCTTTAGTATGTTGCTTGTATAATAATCTGACAAAAAATCATAATGATTGTATGTATATTACGAGTAGTAGGTATGGTTTTTATTTTAAAAAGAAAGTGTTTAGAGGTATCCTCATGATTTTTTTTTCTATCGTATCAAATTAGTGTATTATGTTTTCAACACACTATACCTAGCATATATCCTAAAGAATATCTTATACCAATTTTTCTGATATTGTTTACTGTAGTCA
Organism: Hydraecia micacea; assembly: GCA_914767645.1. Lineage (NCBI taxonomy): Eukaryota > Metazoa > Arthropoda > Insecta > Lepidoptera > Noctuidae > Hydraecia > Hydraecia micacea. The sequence goes on from OU611778.1 coordinate 10,810,882, forward strand.
ATCACATACTTTTATTCTTTCTAAAACTTGCGTTTTTTGCGTAGGTATAGGTCCTGTAAGTCCCTTTTGTTCATACAAGTCAATATTTTCCGTTGGCATGAAACGACCCAAACTATAACTTACTCGGTAGTTTTAAATTATATACTTTCTTTTTGTACTCCTTTTTTATTTATTTTCATTTTTTATTATTGGTTCTCCAATCGGGTAATACTTAGTACATACCACTGCCCTAAAATAGTGAAGACAGCATGCACAATGGTACCGGTTCCCTTGTTCACAAACTAAACTAAATTTAAGTTTATTGCATCTTTTTCTTTCTATTTCATTAAGAAAAGGACAGAAGATAAATTTTATTTTAGTCCTGCCAAATTAATCAGCGCCTGACACTTGTCAACACAAGTTTAAACGTTATTAAAAACTTTCCTACTAAAATTACTTCAATTTACGTCAGGCGCTGATTAATCATCATTATTCTTCATCATTCTATTCGAAAGTTAAGTGCTTTTATCGATATTTAATTTTATAGCCGATGGTAAGTTCCGGCTAACTGAACTGGTACATATACAAATATCAGTCGGTCTATCCACAGGGAAACAGTGAAATAGGCCCTTATAATCGTAAATGCATGTTGTGTCCACATCCTACTACGATTCGTTAGCCCTCCAATATTCAGTAGCACATTATATTTGACTACTCCGGTAAGCGTAAATTCCATTGGAAGCGAGAAGCCATTAATTTTTTCCATTTGTGCGTATCTATTATGTGCACGTAACGTGGCTGGCCTCCGACACCATCAGGAATTCCGGCACGGAATTCGAGATGAGTTCCGGTTTTTGGAAGCACAAAATATATTTGATTTATAGAAGCGCATCGCGTCCGTGGCGATTGTTTTTTTCGGTGCCTGCCCCAGTTCCATCTGGCGGTCGCTGGCTGAGATTATTCACGTCAAGAAGAAAATACTGTACGGTGTGGTACTACATTTTTAAGCATTATGCACTTAGGTAACTATACAAACAACCGGCACGGCCAAACTTGTGGACGTGAACAGACTATTCGACCGGAATCACGGATCATAAATTACGGGGCTTATACTGTATGCTGTTCAGCAGCCAAACGCTCGAAACACAAATAAAATCACTCAACGTATGAATGTAACAGATGATGCTGGTGAAGTCTGTATAATAATAATGAGTTTCCACAAAAATACCGTGTAATTAAATAATGATTTAATGATATTTTTCCGAAGTAACCGCAATTTTTTCTTAGTATCCTACTTATTGGAACGAATATCTTTACCAACCATTTTAAACGTGATGTAATTGGATCTTTTAATTAATTTATACATTGAGTTTTTTATAACCGTTTAATGTTTGTCAAAATGATTTTGGCACATTTATTCGGTGTGGTCCTTCACGTAAATATTAATAGGCAGCTCAACTACCTAAAAGTTGAGGCCGTAAAAGGCCATTATACAGGGTAAAAAAAATGGTCACTCGATGAAAATTTCACCAACGATTTTGTTCAATAAACTAGTTTATGTAAAAGACAAAGTGATTTATTGAACTAAATCTTATTATATCTTTCTTTCTTTTCAGCCATTCTTCCCGCTACTTTAGCTGACTCTAACATAGTTGCGAAAAGGCTAAACAGATGGTGATTCTTCCCGCCATTTTGCTTTCGTGTGGTATACGAATTTCTTCGGTTTTCCTACCGTAATGCATTGCCATCGCAAGAATAGTTCAACCACTACTCAAAATAATTAAGATTCGAATTCCATCGATCGAACATAACCTCACGTCATTCTACGTTTATGCTACTTAAAGACATGTATTTCTCTTGAAGCCGTGTCAAACGACGTAATATATGGACCGATATAAACCCCACTTAAGTTTTAGTTTGTACGATGTCAGGAGACAACCTATTCGACACGACGCTGCTGAGTCCCTGTTCACGAACGATTGTGAATTGGGGTGAAATATTATAACTAGATCATTTTGAATATTTAGTGACAGGCCATTGATTTTTGGGGTCAGAGATATATTAGGTAATTCATTCATCTACTCATCGTCTTCGTCTTAAGAGTTTATTATATTATAGTTTAGATGAACTTGGGATGGCGATTGAACGATACAGTTAACGATCAATGTGCCTTGAACATAGCTTCGCAGATGTACCTACTGGTGAGCGCTGTTGTTATTAGCATTATTATGGTACCTACAGGAAGACGTTGCTACCCCATTCTTTCTTGAGATAATTACCTTAGTCGGATGTTTATCAAAAAACAAACTAGGTACCAACTTTATCTATACTAAAATAATATTTAAATAATAAAGAGGTAAAGTTTGTGAGGTTGTAGGGTGTAATCTTCGGAACTACTTATCCGATTCCGATTTTTTTTACCTTCACTAATGGGAAGCTACAGTATTGCCGAGTGTCATAGGATATATTTTATAATAAAACAAGACATTTCACGCGGACGAAGTCGCGGGCAGAAGCTAGTAATATATAATTTCTAACTTAACGATATTATCGCGGACGTCCACGTCCACCTTACGGTATCACGATAACACAGGGAAGTAAAATGTATGAAAATTTATGAAAACCCATTTAAATGTCTATCCACGATAAAATTATAACCTGCACATACGTAGGGCATAATTATTTCCACACATTTTATGGACGCGGACGTCCACGTTCATGATAATATCGTCGCGTTAGAAATTATGAAAGCGCACATTGGGTAATATAAAATGAGTCAAACTCTTGCATGGACATTGAGCTATGAATCATCTGAAATTTATGACAGACGTCATATCTGACACATGACAGGTAGGATTACCTCTCTCACGCCGAGATCAGACACTACCCTACGCCGACCCAGACTTAATCGGTTGAGGGCTTAGTCGTAAATTCTTTATTACGATCAAATTGATGACATCGCATTTACCAGGATTATCCGAATAACAATTTAGGTTCGATCTGGTCTTCTAAATTTTGTTCGGATTAAAACAATTAGTTAACCTTTACTTAGTAACTAGCTGCTGCCCGCGACTTCGTCCGCGTGAAGTCCTATCCTAACCAAAAGTATTTTTTTTTTTCTAAAATATAAGTAGTCTAAGTTACTTCTTATTACATCAGCTCTCTGCCAGTGAAAGTCCCATCTAAATCGGTCCAGCCGTTTCAGAGATTAGCCGGAACAAACAGACAGACAGACAAAAATTAAAAAAAAAAAATGGTATATGTAGGTATACATCCATATATTCATTTAGTAAAAAGCGGTTATTTTAATATTACAAACAGACACTCAAATTTTATTTATTTGTATATATTTTATTTGCCCAAAAACATAATTTTCAACCTAATTCACTATGACCACTTAACGATTCCTTACTCAAAACCACGTCAATTCCTTAGTTAATCCTGCCAATCTCGCGTTCATTTCGCGCGGTTTCGTACATTGTGTCATAGAGAATAAAGCCCCTGAAGGTTTAGCATTTCTGAAATGTAATACGGTTCCTCTTATTACATGTGGTTGTGATTTCCACGTGAATGACATAAGCTGACGATAACTTTTAAACACCCTCCTCGCCGTAAACCGTTTAAGATTAAAATCGTGACTGTTTGCATACCTAAGTTATATGTACATAAGAATAAATCTTCACAATACGAATAAGAAAGAACAAAGAACTAAAAATCTTTTCTCTTGGAACAGAACCTAATTAATAGTTTGAATAATTTGGAGTGGTTTCGAAGTATATCGAACTCGTTTATTATGCTCAAGGGCCATTAAACAACTTAAGTTAGTTTCAAGTAGTTACGAAGGTAAGTTAAATATTTAAAAAAGAAATTTGGAAAGCTAAAGGACTCGTTTTTTTACGGTTTGTTGAGATAAGTATTTAGATAAGATATCTATTCCTCTTAATTGGATTTAGAGAACGGGTTAGGTAGGGACTTTACAAAAACTCTGTCTGTATAGTTAGACTAGCAGCGCCCCGCGGTTTCACCCGCATAAGTGTCGATCCCGTGGGAATATCGGGATAAAAACTATCCTATGTCATTTCCCGGGACTCAAACTATTTCTATACCAAATTTCATCTAAATCGGTTCAGCGGTTTAAGCGTGAAGAGGCAACAGACAGACAGACAGACACACTTTCGCATTTATAATACTAGCAGCGCCCCGCGCTTTCACCCGCATAAGTTTCGATCCCGTGGGAATATCGGGATAAAAACTATCCTATGTCCCGGGACTCAAACTATCTCTATACCAAATTTCATCTAGGTAAACAGACAGACAGACAGAAACTTTCGCATTTATAATATTAGTATAGTATGGATAAACAAATCCAGTCCGGGAAAAGAAAGTAAGTAACTACGGTACACACGCTGGGGCCCTGAGGGCACGGTAGTGTCCCTAGTCTAAACAAACGAAAAACAAAAAGTATCGAGTGAGGTAAATAAACTACCTGTTCTCGAAGCGTATCATAGTATTTTCAAACCCTCATAGCTTCGGCCTGAATAATGCTGAAATTCTCAGGATAAGGTATGGCTAGCATATTTATAAAATACACTAAGTTTCACTTGACTAGCTTTTATACTTTAGATTTTATGAATACCTAAAATACGTCGATTTGTCACTAACTCACTCACTCATCAATACCTCTCAAGGACACTTCCCGAAGTCTTAAAAAACTGAAATTTGGTATGCACACAAACAACAACAAACAAATAAGATATTTGCAACTTATACCCTCCTACGTCTCCATGCCCTTGAAGGGGTTCAAGGGCAAGGTGACTCACATAACGCTCTCACTGCTAAAATGTCATCACAAACACAAAGGCAATTCTCGTAATTTAAAGAACCTTCACAGTCTGATCTCAGCCTCAATCTGTCAAAACACCTCTAAGTTCCTCATTTTTTACATTGATTGTCACTGAGATGAGATTGCGACTGGATTTTCAACTTTTTAAATAACGGAAATTGGCCTCCTGATCTAATCTAGAGCCAAGCCCCAACTCCATAAAACTTACATCTTGATCAAAATGTACGGCCTGGCCGGCTTGGTGAGGTACAAATTGCAAAAAAATTTGATCTGATAACTTTTTAACAGTGAAAGCGTTATATGAGTCTTGGCAACCTACTTTACATGAAAAGTTTTTGGTGGTTATAACTTTTATAAATACCTACATTGACCATGGTTGGGACACGAATAACGATTTTAAACTAGAATTGAGGTAAAACGGTATCAAATCCAACAATTTTAAATGAGTAAACATCGTTCTACAACACCTACTTGCAATAGTTGCCATAATGCCTAAGCACTGAAAAATATCTTTATCGCAATAATTTTCTTCAGTTTTACCTACTCATTTGCTACACAGTACCGCTAAGGCCCAAAGCCTTAAAGTTCTTGTAGAAAAAATTCACAGATTTCGTGCCTCACACGACTATCGAGCACATTGGAAATGATTCTACGGAATTAAAAAAAATATTTTCGCTGAGCGACGAGAAAGTCCGGATAAGGAAAAGGTTACAAAATAAAACTACAACGTTGAATGATAATGACGTTATGTCTTTTTTCAAAAAGGTTAGGCTACAGGGCAAACCCTTAACCCGATCATCTTTGTTTTAGGCTCAAAATGTAGCCGACTAAATTTTCCAGATGAATTTTTCTCAAATATTTTGATATCATTCTTCGTTTCCAAAATATCGAGCGCCAAAATCAAAAATTTGGAAAAAAAAAAAACACTATTTTGGCCATAACTTTTTGTTTTTGACTTTCTCGAATAATTCTTTTTGCACATTACAGCTCTTGTGAATATGCGTCTTTTGAGCCTTTTTTGAATATCATATCTTCACAACTCTCCGAGATATAAGGGAATCGCACTTTTTCATGAAATCGGAGCCTATGGAGCGAACGAAAAGACATTTCCAATGTCAAAACGAAGTACATAAATGATAGTAAGTACTTACCGGTGTTACAACATGGATGAAGTACCCTGAAACCCACTAGCTCTGTCGTTTCAGTGAATTTTATTAGAGTGACTGAAGATTTAGTATATCAGCACCTTTCATTCCGCTTCACATATCCTAACGTGTTGATAGATTTAATAAGAGATCCTTCCCCATTTTCAACCTTTTTCAACCTTATACACAGGCACGCAGAACATCAATAAGTCACTTAGCATCGTTTCATTTGATTCTATTCTATTTATTTAGCAGTTGATTGCCTCGTTGCTCTACTGGTCGCAAGTGCTACTGCTGGGCATAACGTCCTGGATTCAAGTCCCAAGTCGGGACAGATTAATTTGGTTTTTCAGTCTGCCTAACCCTTCGAGGAGTACAGGAGTTATGTTGTGTTATGAATCATAATAATATAAATGTTATTACTTAAAGTCTATCCAAACTTATGTTTCAAATTAATATTATTTCAAGTTGAACAAATATCAACTTTATTTTATAGGTAATTAACTTGATTTCAGAGTGACTAGCACTATTGAGAATGTTATAAAAACTTTTGAAGTTGTAGCGTAAACTGAACTTTATTGTGTTGGATTTAAAGTTATTTTTCCATAAACTCATATTTGTTTACGTTTTTCGGAAATAAATCGCGAATGCAGATTAGAGATCATCATTCATAAGTAATTAACGCCTGTCACAACCCTTGTCGGTAGGGGCCACAAAATGTTTTTTCGTTGCGAGACATCTGCTACCAACTAGCAGGGGATCGAGGAGGGGGTGGGGGGGTGGAGGGGGGTCTCGGGGGAACAGATCGGAATAAATCCCATAACCGTTGTACTGATTGCTCATAATACGCGTAGCTAATACTAAGAAAGTTAATTGAGACTCATTTGACATTAAGATCTGCAGGCCAATTCCCGTAATTAAAAACGTTCAAAATCTAGTCGCAATCTCACCTCAGTGTCAAAGACTTGTCTAAAATGCAGGGAAATTAGAGGTCTTTTGACAGATTGAAACTTAGATCAGATTCTTAAAATAACGAGAATTGCCCCTCAGATCAAAGAAACACAGAGGACATAAGGAAGCGCCTTGGAAGGAATATAAGCTGCAAAGGGTTATTCCGGGATGCTATGAAGTGATGCATATTATAACGTATATTATACCGTTCCCACTGTTGGGACAAAAGCTTCCAGTCTGTGAGAGGGAGGGAGTGGGCTATAAACCACCACGCGGGCTCAGTGCGGGTTGGTAGATGTCACAGATCTTTGAATCTTTGGCTCTATAGGACATGCCGGTTTCTTGACGATGTTTTCCTTCGCCTTTTTGAGAGCAGTGGCGATGAAATAAATTACACAAAGTAAAGTGCCTGCCTGTGTTCGAACCCACGACCTGCAACTCGGAAGTCGGGGCCGCCACTGCTCACTTGATGATCACTTCATGATAGTTAAAAAAAACCGATGTTAACGTTCATAATACAAGACTAAACAATTACAAAAATCTGCAACCAACAACAACACCAATATATTGAGTTTCTGTTACTTGCCCAATAAAAAAAGTAACCCCAGTAGTAAACTCGTTTGAAGCAATCAATTTTCGAGGTGTAGGTAACTAAGTTTGCGGTCACATTATTCCAAGTTTACCTATTCGTACATAAAGCGTTATTGTAAGATTAGGGTTTGACGTAAGATTAGGGCTTCGTAACAACAGTAATTACGTTTGTTGAGCTGTAACCTAATTGCGTAACATACTCATAATCTCAATCCCTTTGATGTTGTTAAGCAGACGACTTGTTTAAACATAATTATGAAGCAATGGATTACCTATATCATCATTATCATCTGCCTGGCCTTTTGTCAACTATGTTGAGGTCGGCTTCCAGTCTAACCGAATGCAGCTGAATATAAATATTTAATATGGAGCGGCTGCCTATCTACCCTGGGTCGTGGAGGTCAGATAGACAGTCGACTGGGCTCCCAGTCGACTGTCTATCTGACCTCCACTCCTCCCTTGGTTGGAAAGACTAGTTGTTCGGACTTCTGACTACCCGTAACGACTGTCTACAAATGACACACTTCAAAATAAAGGGGATTGTGACCTTGAATGATTCACGCAATTGGGGTGATATTCGCGTTTTAAATACACTCGGCGGCACAGAATGAGGCCCACACATAAACAACCCGATAACAGCCGAGTTTCACTAACGCGTATGGCAACTTGAAGTGGCAGTTTGTTAATGTTAATTTACCCTCTGGTAAACACAAAAAAATTATCGTTTTTTAATATTTTTGACACGTTACTTCAATTCGTTGCTGGAAGACGGGTAAGTTAGTAGTTTTGATCATTGACTTATAATTACTAGCCTTTGATATTGGGCGTGCATTTAAAATCAGTTATTGTTTTATTTTTTAATTAATATGCACACATTTCTGCTACCAGAATAAAAAAAATAGTGCCTCTAACTTCAACTTAAGTCGCTCAAGCTGTATTGCTTCGGAATCAAGGGCAAACGCAGCGAGAAATAAAAAAGTACGCACTAACCAGGTACGATCAGACTGTACACGTGGAGCCCAGGAAGTGGTGGTAAGTCCGCCGCTTAGAAACAAGTCATGGAGGGTTCGAAGAGGGTTGAAACTTGTCTCAACCCTCCTCAGACCCTCCATGATTTGAAAACCAGTCTGGTTGCTACCAGGGGCAAAATTCCCCAAGTAAACATTAAGAACATCATCCTGCGCACGCCTGATCGCATGCAGGCGGTGATCAGAGCCAGAGGTGGAAACACACGTTATCAATTTTTAGCAAATGTCTTTATTTTGTTTTTTTTTTTTTTTGTAACAAAACCTTCGTTTCAATGTTTGTGTTATTTGCCATTTTTGTAATTTAATTCAGTTTTTAATAAAAACTTTATTACTTTTTTTCGGAATTAGTGATTTCAAAGTTTCTTAAAACAAAAAGCCCTCTCCCAAATGTCCCTCGTGTTTCATTTTGACAATAAACTAAGTACCTACATAATACGCTTGAGCCAAATTCCGTGCCGCTGAGTACTTAGTACGGATGGATAGATTTTCATTGAGACAATTCTGAGTAGGTATTTGTTGTAATTAAAGTATCTGTACGCGAGAACATAAGACAAAAGTAAGCAGGAATTCGGTATATTAGTTTCCGAGTTTTTCCGTTACCTACACACGCACACAGATGTTACCTACTTAGGCAGCATGTGTGTCAGCAATCAGTCATCGACGCTGATCGGTAGGTCCAACGTTTTTTCGGATTTTAGAAACAGGTACATTCTACATATCTGTTACTTTTTTTTATTGTCTATATTTGTTGCTATAATTTTATTACTTAGAAGATTGAACCTCTTTTTATAATGCAAAACATCAAAAGCCGCACAAGCATCTCAAACCCTTCAGTCGTCGTTTCAAGTTAGTTAAATCAAAGACACAGCTCCTAGGCCCACATCAAAAGAGCCGGGGATCCATGTTTTCCCCTGAAAAGGTCAATAATAGAAATCAAAATAAGTAAAGGAAAATAAATATCATAATTTTCCTGCCCTCATTCCAATTTATTTGGGGTCGGTTTTCTTTTTCTTCCATGCCACCAAGAAAAAGCAATTAAACTGGATTTATTAGGTATCGCACTCGAATAATTTATTAAAGTTAATGTGAAGACCATGAACCTAATAATTTAGTTGTTATTTGTTTGAAAAGTAAGTATACCTAAGTAACTTAATAACTCCACGGGTTCCTGAAGAAAAGGGTCTTGACTGACGGACGAACAGACGGACAACGACGTGATCTTATAAGGGTTCCGTTTTTCCTATTGAAGTACGGAACTCTAAAAACGTCTTAATGTGTTTTAGTAAATCAGATAATGAGTTTAAAAGAACCATACAATTTATTCCAGAACTTTGGACGTGAATTAAATTGAAACACGAATTTGGTATCACATTCATGCATTAAAACTTTTTTACTGGTAGAAATCAAATAACGTTATGATTTCTTTACATTTATTCCAAGCGAACGTCTTTACATCACTCCGCTATATTATCACTATTTTCTGCCAAACAAAAACTAAGGCTGCGTTTCCACCAGAGATGTGCGAGGATGCGTAGCGAGGGATGTGTGTAAAACAAACCAATAACATCGCTTAATTTTCATAGCTTGAACCACGGATATCTATGGCTTGAAGTACGTTGTTATTGGTTAGCTTTACACAGTTTACACACATTCCTCGCTAAGCATCCTCGTTCATCTCTGGTGGAAACGCAGCCTTATAGAAAAATTTTCAAGATCATTCTAAACTCGCTTGAAAGGTTGAATGCAGAGTTATATTATTCCAGCCTGCTCTAAATAAGGTCGACTTTAGCAGACAACCTTTACAATACGTACTTAAGATCTTACCTAACTGTGCTATTGTTTCGACACCTAAAGACACGAATCAATATCACGACGCGATCAAATATTGAACCTCCTAATATTACTTCTACCGACTTATTCAAATAACAGTCGTCGGCTTATATTACCTATACATTCTTCTTCGACTTGTCGATGCCACGACAGTGTATTTTTATTATACCTACTATACATTGGTAACTATCCCTCTCACCGAGAGGAGGCCTGTGTCTCCACAGGGGGAATATTATAGGCTGATTATGCTCTGCTATACATTGAGCTCAATTCGTGTGATCCAATGCTTATCGCTTAAGAGGGTGAGTGGAGAAAATGTGAATTTCGCGGGCTAACTAAGGCCGCGAAATTCACATTTTCTTATGTTTTTTGCAATTTGCAGGTCAATGTCATTTTGAATGTTGATTAAAATATGACTCGCGAGCGTAAAAAATACGGCTTTACAGAAATATAATAATTGAAATCATCAACACAACCCTCTAAGTTCATATGATCCTATTGTTACAACCAAATCCTTACCTTTTAAAACATGGAAGAAGGTTTGTAACAGTGGCGCCCAACGTGGGGCGCCACTGTTACAATTTAAAAATTGTACTCCGTGGTTTGGTATTGAAGGATAAGGAAACAACAAACTATCTCAAACGCCGTATAATTATAACATTATAATATACTATAATCACCTACCTAATTTATAATTTAAAATATAAATTACTATTACATACTAGATAATGATTTTATGAAATATCAATCAATCGGATTATATGAACTTGGTTGTACTTATTGATAATTTTAATGATTATAATTATGTATATACATCCTTGTTACGCTCGCGAATCATAATATATTTCGTTCAACATACAACCTGACAATGACCAAATTGTAAAAGACGTAAGAAAATTTGAATTTAATTTAAGAGAAAATGGACTAGATACATATTAACTATCCATGTATTTTTAGCTCCAAGTAAAATCCGCAATACCTTCCTGCGCTATTTAAGTTTTGTAGATTCCTCTACATTTCTTTGTATTGATGAAGAAACTAATGTAAGCTACCTACTCTAGAAGTAGGTAGTAGTGACCCACTAGAACGTTAAATTTCATCCCTAGTTTCTATTTCAGACACGACAAAAGAGGTTTTAAGTTACGAAGTGTAGCGGATTCAACTACATATAAAATGAAATGAAAAAAGTTAGCGGGAACTGCTCAGTGCGCGCGAGTGTTTGCATACAACCAAGCAGGGCCGAGTCGAGAGTGTGCACTTTGACTTCGTCGAGCAACTTGGGCCTCTTGAGACTGCAGTCTCACTCAATACCATGTTCTATATTATTCCCGCGTCGAGCAAATAAGTCCGATCTGCTCTTTTATGTCAGAGATAACGGTCTACGTATGTTGGTGCAGGTTCTTTGAATTTTAATGAAGGTAAGTTTTTTTTTATATTATGTAAGTAAGTACTCCATTTCGTTTGTTTGTATAACCTAACAAAAAATTATCTGGCTCCTGAACTTTAAGATTACATTTTTGTGATTACGAATAATAAAATTGTAATCCGAAGCTTCGTAAATGATTGAAAATATGATTTGTTTTGAAAATCTAGACTTCGTGCATTCGCATTTTATTTCAATTTCTTCGTTAAGTACAAAACAAAACAGTTAGAAAGAAAGTTAAAAGAAAAACATGTTAATTCTGCATAAACAAAACGCACATTAAAAAAAAACCTGCAAGGTAGCCAAAAGCCTCGTACCTACTCAACAATTAACAGTTTATGGTTTGTCAATTAACATGTATGGTATGGTATGTCCATTGTTTTATGTCACAATTTAATGGCCACACCAAGACCAAAGACAATACAAATGTTGCAACACTGGCAAATGGCAAAAAACGAATAATCAAAACAAAATATTATTTACCTTATTTATTAACGAATTAGTTACCTTAGCCTTACTGCAAAGGATTTCTCTTTTGTACTTAATATTATGTCAATTAACACGCACGATCGGTCAGTGGGTCGTCTCAGGAGCCAATAAATTCTTAAGAGAGACTTGTCCCTCATTATTTTTAAACGATTTATATACTGCGAATTATTAAAAGTCTGTACCTTTCTCATTTGTTTTTGGTTCAAATTCTTTCACATCAAGAGTCAAAACTGAATGCGTTATGTATAACGACTATGGGTATACCCATAAGCTACTTCTGTTTTCTGCAGAGGCCGACCCAGAAAAAGATGGCAAGGCGAGCGAGACGTCCTGGACGCGTACCGCGAGAGCTGTTTCGAGGTAGCGCGGGTAGAGTTTTTGGAAGGATTTAGGGGAGATTTGGGGTAGACTGTTCCCCAGCTGTAGGACAGTACGGGCTAGCAAAAAAAAATTAGTACTTTTACATATTTCTCTGTGGCACTGGTACTTTATGTAACTAAGACAGTCTGACCTCATTGTGATATCGTTATGCTATTTTTATGCAATAACCTTGATTTTAAAAACATTTACTATTTGAAGCCCGCCGCTGTTTGCCCGGAGTCTGGATTTGTGTGGTCATTCTGGGCAAATGTCTATGGGTCAATTTATTTTTTTAATCTTTGTTCTTTTTTTTTTCTCTCACCTTTTTTGTTGTTTTTTTTTTAATGCCTGTATTGTGTCCTTTGTTGCACTAAATAAACGGTTTATCTATCTATCTATCTATCAAAAAGACGCACTTTTTCTTATTTGTCTCCACTGACCCGAAACTATTAAAATATTAGGATCGTTCATTTGTGATATCTGTAGCATATCTATTCGGCTCCTAAAACCTGCGTACCTTTGCCCCAAGTTATGGGTAAAAAAAGTGTAGTAATATCTACAAGTGTATGTTGGTATGCGGCCTGCCTTATGCGTAAATCGATTGCTTTAAAAAATATTTCTCCGCAACAATGCTGAACAATGCAAAAGAGTTTCATGCGGACATGCATTGTGTGAATACTGAATGGTCAATAGAACAAAATATTCTGCAGCCCTTTTTTGAAGCGTTACCACGCGTAGACAACATGCCAGCTGAATTTATTACCACATTGATGGAAATCTCTGATCGCTAGAGAAGTTTCATAAAAATGTGTCTGTTATTTTAGTATTATGTATAGACGCTAGCACATCAAGCTACCCGAAACTGTAAAAATTTTCCCAATCAACTATGAACCTTATGCTTTAGCGATAAAGTTGAAATTCTATTAAAGAAATTTGACAGATTGTAGTAGCTTGATGTGCTGGCGTCTGTACGCGAACGAAGTCGCGGGCAGAAGCTAGTTACAAATATGTATGAGTTACAATTGACAATCTACGGTTCTTTCGCATTTTTAAAAGCGTAACACAATGCATGGGGTGTATGTATAAATTGTAGACTTATCATTATAATTTTCATATTTGTAAGGTTTTTCCGTTACTATTTTTTGTGGTACTGATGACGTCATATCAAGCTATACCTGTCAAGTAAAAGCCGACTTCTCACTGTACGAAAAGCCTATACAATGCGAGATCAGCTAAAACTGGAAATATATAGCTTGATATGTCGCCGTGTGTACACGGACTTGTAACATTTAGAAATTAGTAAATTGTAAAGTGTTGTGGTATAGGGTCCAGGTAATAGGTACTGTAAGCATGTTCACAGGTTTACGCAAGTTGAGACAACATAGGTACGTTTTGTGATAAAAATATAAACAAACAAAAATCGATAGATATTTTATTGTGACGTAAATTAGGAGTAGATAATTAACGTTTCTATTAAAAATTTAGCACCGTTCCGTTCCCTGAATAATTTCGCAAAGCTAGCAATTACTGATTAATACCTAATCTAATGATGAGTGTTGCTACGCTTAATTTCTTTTAGGTACCCAAAGATAGATCGATCTAAAATGAGAGTGAAGTAAGTGATCATTTATATTTAGAGGTACATAAAAGTGGGTGGGCGTGTCGTGATGTGACGTCGTCGCCCAGTGGAATTTGTACCTACGTCGAATTTAAAAAAAAATTGACGGAACGTGACCAATTAGGTAAGCTGGACGTACGAGTACTGACTGACTTTTTTACGATAAAAAAATAAGACCGTTGCTCGACTTTCGAACTTTGATCTTTGAACGTGTGTGTGTGGAAAATATGGACTTTGATGTTTTTCGAATGAGTGTCAGGGATGAAGGTATTCAGGAAGAAACATTCGCAGTGAATAAAAGCGTGTGATTTATCTATGGTAAATATAACAATTAAGTACCAATATATATAAGGTGCTATAAAAATATCTGCCACGGCTTCAATGGGAGACAGTATTTTGTATATAGATTACAGTAGTGAAGACATTTTTTACCCCGGAATTATAGTGGATAAGACAAAGTTTAAAACAGAAGACGAACTAGCAGGGGATCGACGGGGGGAGGAGCGGGGGGGGGGTCAGGGGATCAGACCGGAATAAATCGTTAAAACAATTTGAGAAAATAAAGTAATTAAATAAACATTTACTCTATTCTGCATAACTTAGTTCACAAACTACGCGCGCGGCGCGATGTGTCGCTTCGTCACATTTTGCGAAATGAAATGACGGTGCGGCAACAGCTAATTACTATGGGACGGTTTCATGCAACTAAATCAATTCAAATTTATACCCACATATTTTTGTATGAAAAAATTTATGACATAAGATCAATAGTTTATTTTTACTATTGTAATCTATATACAGAATATTGTATTGAAGCCGTAGCAGATATTTTTATAGCACCATATACCTATTTATAAAGGGAATAAGGGATGATATATGGATAATAATTATGATAATACTGAGCTTTGGGTACTAATGAAGATGCTGATGTATGAAACATAATGGCGTCTCAAGATAACGGGAAAAGGAAACGGACCAAACAAAGCGGAAAGAAAATAATGCAACACAAAAATGTTCCATCCGGCGATAATACCACAACCTATGGAAAATACGCCATAGCGCATTATAACAACACATGAGTATAAAACACCTTTTAAATGATTTTCCAATAACGTTAATTTGATGACGGTCCATTGAGACCGCCGATGATTAAAAAAATTGTAGAGCGTGACTCCGATATTTGTTGGATTAACTTTTGAACTCGGGAGTGGTGCCACAATAGATCAATTTAATAATTACGGCCGTAAAAGGTGTTATTTTGCCCAGAAATAAAGAATTCAGAGTTATTACAGGGACGATAATTGGTAAAACGAGATCTGTGTTGCTACCGGCAGATTAATAAATTTTAACTAATGAATCATTAAATTGTAAATATGATCGCTCAGTAGTATTGTGTTTTCATTGCTCGTTAAACTTGCAAGTGTGCGAATTTGAGTATGGTGCTCAGAAAGGCGCTTTACTTTGTGTAAATTATTTATTCATCACTGCTCTCAAAACGGTGAAGGAAAACATCGCGAGGAAACCGGCATATCCTAGAACCAAAAAGTCGAAGATATGTGCCATCTACCGACCCGCCTGGACCCGCGTGGTGGATTACTTACGGCCCACTCCCTTTCACCGAGAGGAGGCCTGTGTCCTAGCAGTGGGAACATTATAGGCTGATTATGCTTATGCTGTTATGCTGAGTATGGTCACCAGTGGTACATTGACGACGTCTGCAGTTGCCTCTGCCGTTGACGCATGCAGCTCGTGTATATCCACACCGTCGCCGTCGCCACACGCGCAGAAGAAAAATACGAATCTCGACAACTTCTCTGCCACCACGTCTCATTTTATGCATAGAGAATTATGCCTTGAGTGGTTTGGTGTACTGTAAATAGATTTACCTATTGCTTATTTTTTTTTCATACCCCGCCTCGCACTTTACCTTTATATTTCGCACATAAAAGAAGAAAGCTGTACCTAAGTACTTAAGTATTTTCGCTTGATTTTTTAACCTTCTTTGAGGAATTCGAAATGACAACGTTTGAACAATCTTCGTCGGCCAAGAGTCGTAGAACAATTAGCATTCGTCAGCTCAGGTGATATCTCTATGCATTTACATTACCTTCTAACTGAGAGCTGTTAGAGTAAGTAAACTAAAAGGTTCCAATAAACAAACACCTAGGAAACTGTAGGTGTGTACTTGTAGAAAACTGTTAGAAGTGTAAAGCCTAGGCTTATGAGTAACGAACACACATCGACGGACTCAGAATATGTAATGTTGGTTTAGTACTTTTTAATACTATAAGTAGTTTGAGTACTTTATGCGACCTACCCAAATGTCCTATCTTTGGTATTGTTCGTTGAGTCGTTAAGCTCCACAAGTTCTGAGTTGAGCTTCACGATTACTGATAAATACTTGCACTGACTGTTCGACGTTCTTTCCACAAAATACCATTTCAGGCACTAATCTATATAATTATATTATTGTCTTCACATGATCTGACCAAGATTATGTCTGGACCTTAAAATAAACTTTGACCCTTGAGTTTGTTTCGCCATTTCTTCTCAGGGGTACCTAGTATTAGGAAATGTCGAACCCATCTAGTTTATTTTTTTATAATATGATGTGTAAAAGTGATACAATTATTTATCTCATCATAATCAGCCTATAATGTTCCCACTGCAGGGACACAGACCTCCTATCTGTGAGAGGGAGTGGGCCATCATCCACATGGCGGGCCCAGTGCGGGTTGCTAGAGGTCACATGTCTTTGATTTTTTTGGTTCTAGGACATGCCGATTTCGTCACGATTTTTTTTCCTTCACCGTTTTGAGAGCAGTGGTGATAAAATGAAATACACAAAGTAATGTGCCTGACTGGGTTCAAACTCACGACCTGTAACTCGTAAGTCGGGGCCGATACCACTGGGCCACTACTGCTCAAATTAATATATACCTATATTTATTTATATTTTATATTATGTTATATATTTCTCTATATACATTATGATAACAATAACGCGGAATAACTCGCAGCATACATAACATCTGCCAACCCGCACTGGGCCCGCGTGGTGGATTACGGCCCACTCCCTCTCACCGAGAGGAGGCCTGTGTCCCAGCAGTGGGAACAATATAGGCTGATTATGATTATGATTATGATGAACTCGCAGTTGAGTATGAATGTATTATTTTAGTATTGCACCCCGAAAAATCTATCGTAGTGAAAGTTTTTGCACCCGTTAAGTATTAAGATGTAATGAACCGTTCGCTACCTGCTTCCAAATTCAGGCCACGAAGAATATTTTCTCATATCGTAAGTGTATTTGAAGAGGAAAACTTACCCAAAACATGTGCCTACTTAAGATCCGTGTCGGTAACTTAGGAGCCAGAATTTCCAAATGTCCGTACTCAAACACAAAGTCAAATCATTTATTTCAATTAAACCATTTACAGGCACTTTTGAATTATCCAAATTAAATAGTCGGTCAGTTAGTCGGAAAGTCAAAGCTAGTTGCCCATTCCAAAACGTAGATCTCTATGGCGAAGAACGGGCAAGAAACTCCATGGGCATTCTTTTAAATCAAGGTATTACAAAATCCTGGGTACATTATTTTTGTTGCTTCTATATGTGAGAACAATGTAAAAAAACACACACAAATGAAGAAACAATTCAAAATATAAGATTAAAAATAAGCCTTTGTAGTTAAGAGATGACCAGTCTCACCCGACGGCGCCCGTTCAAGAACATGGCGCGTACGAGGGCTGCACGTCTTTTGGGACGCAGGTTATCATTTCAATTTCATAACTAAAAGAGTGTTACATTTCATTTAATTCCAATAAATAATCAACTTGTGTCATGTGTTGGAACAGTGGGAAACAGTCTCCCACTAGATGTATATCTCCATATTAAAATTATCAGGAACCGCCTCGAGTATGAGATCGTGCTCAGTATGACAATAGATCCGTAGATATCCCTTTGAAAATCAAAGCCTCTGCAAAAGCTCATAAATTACTCTATTTCTTCGAAAGTTGTCGTAACATAAAGATCCCTACATTTCCTTTACTATTCTAAAGCATTGAAATAACGTCAAAGAAGAAAATACAATTATTAAGATGAAAATATTTTCTTAGAATGATTCACTACCGATCTCTGCGGGAAATAGTTTGCTATTAGATATAAGATGGCTTCCTCTGACGAACGCTTCAATGCAGTCTACTGAGAGATTGTCAACCAACATCGCGTTTGATTAGCGGAATTATCGGTTAGAAATATACAGAGGTATTCGGTTTTGTACATATGCCCTTCATCTGTAGGTATGCAGAGGCTTAATTTACTACACCACTTCTAGGTGGTCTGGATTAGTGAGGTAATTGCGTAACACACTATCAGCAGCAAAGGGTTTCATTTTGACAGTTCAACAACTTTAATTGCGTTATTTACGTTTTTGATTCAGATTAACATTGATAATATATTATGTTAGGTAGGTACGCAATTATGGTGATGATCATTCATGTATGAAATATTACCTATATAGCATACGAATAGATAATTTAGAGCAGTTATCTACCAAAGCATAGAGAAGCTAAAAGGAGAAAACGTTGCGTGATTATAAAAAATAACATAATTTAATAATAATCGAAATATTTTTAAGAATTTCATAATAATTACCTACATTATTCTTACGCAATACTTACATAAAATAACTAATATACTATAAGTACCTACCCATATACACAAACCTATTAATATACTTAATATAATTATACACCCAATTAAGCACATCTAATAATTTATAATTTAAAATAATATTGAATTGCTACTTAGCCCTCTTCCTCTCTCCTAATTTTGCTGTGCCCGACAGGGTCCATATTGATCTTTTACTTATAATACCATCTATGTAATACATATGGAATGCAATAAAGGATTGAGTATTGAGTTTCTGTATTTTTTCGTTATTCGTCGTCGTGTCTGTTTATAACATTGAGTAAAAGCACCATAAACATTTTGCTCAGATATTTCGAACAGGCACCCACAAATTATTAGAGCGGTGGATCCAATGAAATGTTTTGAAACAAAGTTGTTTCATAAGACAGGAACCAAACACCACTTTAATAAAACCTTTGTAAAAGTAGGTAATGCTCATATCCGTAGGTATAATTAATAAAGTTGTACCAAGTTAGGTATCCGTGGTTGATCTCTACTCGAACGTGCTTGTTTCCGTTTTTAATTAATAAGGGATATATAAGTAGATAACCAGTCTAACCAGGGGTATCGTATTACCTAGTAACTGGGCTGTGGAGGTCAGATAGGCAGTCCCTACATGTAAAATACTGGTATTCAGCTACATCCGGTTAGACCGGAAGCCGACCCCAACATAGTTGGGATAAGGCTAGGCAGATTGATATAAGTAGATCTAAGAATCGTATCTCAAATACATATCATGCAAGAAATTTCCAAAATGCCCTTGAACTTGCAAAATGGAGCCTTCAAAATTTTCCCGATCAGGACAAAAAAACGGCCATAATTAAGATTACAACTTATAAAATACAGACGCCAGCACATCAAGCTACCTGAAACTGTCAAAGTTTCCCAATCAACTTTGAACCTTATGTTTTAGCGATAAAGTTGAAAATCTATTAAACAAATTTGACAGATTGTAGTAGCTTGATGTGCTGGCGTCTGTACCTACTACGTACATACAATTAAATATTCATATACGCCTGAAGCAATTAGATCCATTAATTAAAGACAGTTAAGTTTCCGTCACAATTTCAGCAGAGTTCTCAATAAACCTTGGGCCTACTAGCCGAGCCATTCTTCCCCGAAGAAAAATTAATCCCGCAGTCTCTTGTGAAATAACTGCGATTCAAATTATCCGAATCATCTTGAAACTTAATTAAACAATGCCTCCTGTTTCGTTTAAGTAGGTATTATTTAATTTATGTGATCCCAAAAAATATATTTAAAATGATCACAATGAAATACAGAGTATCTACAGAGAAACTACTTATTTCTTAATTAAATAAATCTCTTTCAGCAGACATTCAATATTTCGAGTCGTAATTATAATACAGATTTATAACGTGAAGGTTGATGATGACGATCATGTAGTTTATCCCCCAATTCGTCACGATACCTTACCAACGACTGGACAAATTCACCTCTTAGTCTTAACTTTTCTGACATCAGTCTATCTGTGAATGTATCATATAGTGAGTGCAGTTGCTTGCTGTTTTACCAAGATTATGTATTTCTCTTTAATTTTTTTATGTGTCTCATTTTGTATTCTGTTAATTTCACTAGATGCTGTTTTAAACAGTACAGTCTCAATACAATAAAGAAGGACTAATTTTGTTATCATTTACGTTAGTTAGGTAAGGTATTTTCCAATCATAAAGATTTCATCATTCTCCTGTCTTTATTCTAATTTATTTCGGGTCAGCGCAACGTCTTTTTCTTCCATATTCTCTATTAGTGGTCATTTCGGTAGTCACCCCTTTCTAGTCAAATCATCTTTCACACAGATCATCATCGTTCGTTTCTTTGGTCTTCCCCTACTCTTACAGCCATCCACATTCATGCTCATAAATTTATTCACGATGCGGAAGCATGACGAAAATCGACATTCCACCGCATCACATGCCCATACGATGACAAACGATTTCCGCACACTTTCAGACTTCCTCTTATGTACTTACTAATTTCTTATTTTATCTTCTTAGCATTCTCATCTCAGCTGCATGTAATTACCTTTCATTCATCCATAACGATACTACAATGATATTGGTAATGTGATTAAATCGAAAGACAAACCAGCTGGGTTTCACATATACTTTCATCCATTAAAAATGGTAAAGCTAAATAAACTAATAAACTATTAAAATATAATATCCTAACCTAACTAAAACTATTAACAAACTAAAATATGGCGTTAGACAAGAAGTTTCTTTTTCAGATTTTCAGCTTCTTAAAAATACATGGAAACATATTAATTTAATCTGTTTCCATGTATTTTTAAGAAGCTTTACAATCCGTGGGTATTGAAGTTTAATATAACTACGACTTATTAGAAAATCACAAGTTGGTAAAACTTTAGATAAAACAGAAGGTAAGTTTTTTAGATGACTTACAGCTAAAGAAGTGCCTTGGTTGAATTAAAGTTGAAAAAGTAATCTCTAGAAAGACTGATGGAGATATATATACAGATTCCAAGAAATTCTCTAGTAGAAAACTACTTACACACAGCTGGGTGAAATTGCAACCGTTCGGCATATGTTTCTAGACCCCCTAGCGTAGAAATTATTTCGTCGGTTGTAAAAAAAATCTGTTGTTTTATAGAAAAATGCAATACCTACGCGGTCAAAATGTATGGAACAACTAACATTTTTCTGAGGATATGAACAACTAAATATGTGGGAACGAGTCTGATGCCATGATGCCGAAAATATAGTTTTTAGAATGTTAGCCCGTTTGTCTGGATGTATGTTCTGGATTGGCGCTAAAACGGCTGAATGGGTTTGGATAAAATTTGGCACACAGATAGTTTATAACCTGGATTAAAACCTAGGGTACTTTTGATCCCGGTAGTAAGTTCCAGTGGGATATTTTCCGATATCAACACGAACAAAGCCGAGGGCAAAAACTAGTAGGTAATAAACAGAGTACCTATCTGAGCTTCGTTGACAAGCTTCAATCCGTCGTACTATTTTAGTTCAACGAGTTTGCCTGCGAGTACATGTTTGCAAAATGACTCGCATCGATGCTATTCGGGTTTCAACATGCTTTCAACTGACTGATGACAGGTGTACCTACACCGATTGATTTCTAGGTAGGTACCTCAACTGTCACTGGTATACTCTCATCAATATAATCGGTGCACACCACCAAAGCTTCATGCTTGTTGTGTCCATTTGACGACAAATTGGAGTGACTAAGGATTTTGCTAAATAATTACGTATACATTGAGGTAGCTAAAATAGCTAGCTAGGTAGGTAAAATTATTACATAGATAACAAATAGTAGATTTACAGTATTAAGCTTTTATGTAGGCTGATTTGAAATCCAAGCCTTAGTCCCTCTATCTTGACTGTAAACGGTAACGTCTTCTTACCTCGTTAGTATAATGGTCGTAAGCGCTACTGCTAAGGTCCTGGGTCCGATTGCTATGTCGAGCGAAATATTATTTTGTTTTTCCATCAGTATAAGTTTCTCAGTAGCAGCCCGAAATTACTTAAACATATCAAAATCAAAATATTTTTATTTCACATAAACCAACATGGGCACTTATGAAACGTCAGAAGCTAGGTGCACGGTTCCAATTGGTCGTTTCCTATGGAGAAGAACCGGCAAGAAACTCCATGGTTACTCTTTTAAAAATAATTGGCTTTTACAATGTTTTCGAGTTACAGTAGGTATGGGAGGACAGCGTAGGCCTGTCAACAAGTACCAGGTACTTGATAAAAATAAAAAATGAAAAATATAACTAGTAAATATGGGTGTACACACACATCTCCATCACGCCACACATCTCACACCTCTGCCTAACCAGCCGGGGATTACAGGCGTGATGTTATGTTATGTCTTCTTAAAACAAACATTTTAATTGTATTTGAAAATCAGTAAATATACTTATTGCACAGTAAGCTTGTAGTAATTTACATCCATCCATTTTTGGTGTACAGTCAATTATAGCAATTAGAATAGAATAGAATAAGTACTCTTTATTATGTACACCATATTTATAAATTACAGACATAATAATTAACTGACCCACCTTTGCATAAACGTTTGAGATTTTTTTGAATACGAATCGATAGAATGTTATCATTCTTTTATATTTTATTTACTTTGCTCAAATAAATAAAATAGGTAAAAAGAAAAACAAAATATTTAAAAATCATGATTGATTGTTGATTAAAAATCTCAACCGTTTATGCAAAGGTGGGTCAGCTAATTGCTATAATTGACTGTACAATAAAGTATACATTCTATTCTCGTCTATTATATCCACATATACAGGGTTAAATTAAATTAGCTAGAGAAACTCTGCAGACGTAATGGTATCGATATCTGAACTTTAGGGGTCAACGACCGCTGGTAGTGTTGTTACTTGAAGTATGAGTTGAGAATATATGTTTTATCGTATTTCGATATCGATACCAATCACGTCTGTGAAGTTTACAGGAAAAAAGAAAGATTTTTAGATTGATATTTCAAGTGAATACCTACTCTAACTGCTGCCGATAACCCCAGAAAAAACATCATCAAATTAATTTCTTTTTTATTTCATCTTAGGATATTGATACCCATCACGTCTGCGGAGCTTTGCTAGCTAATCAAATCCTTATCCCGTATAATAATTTGCAGCGGATTCTCAGATCCCAGTAAAACGATGCAAAGAGAAAGACCGTGCACGTCAGATGAAAGATAAATAAGTGATTTGAACCAGTTCCCCCAATTGAGAAAATTCCTTGAGGCTTCACAAATTTTACATCAATTGCAAAAGAAATACGGAAATTCCTTTTCCACATCTTTAACAAGTAATGTCAATAAGCGACAATCAGGAAATCTAATTAATTTCGTTCTTGTTTGATTTTGTCGCGCTTATGTATTCCCTATGTAGCTAAGCAAAGAAGATAAAGTTAAAAGCTTTTGGATGTACCTCCATATACGTACAGAGGGTCGTCTGATTGCTATCCTTAAAGAAGCCATACGTTACGTGATGAGATATAGAACACCTTTTAGGGCGCTTTATCTCCCGGACGATAGATTGGTCGGATAGGCATGTATGGTGATACGTAAAACGTTACTGACAAAGGCCGCAGGCGAACTGTGCGGGCATAAGGAAGTAACAGAGTCAATTACTTCCACGTGCGAAAAAAAGAGAGCGCAGTAATGCGCTGGAACCAAAATAAAACAACGTAAGCGCCAAACCAAATAAAAATGATCTAAAAATTAATTAAGCTGTGTATCAAAAATATTTTCAGTCATCGTTTTCAATTACCTATTACGCACATTTTGAATGCAATTTTGCAATACTTAGGATTTTAAAATGACAGAAAAAAATATATAATAAAGTAGAGGCCTTTTCGGAATTAAATTCAATCGTGGAAATGAACCCGATTGCGTTTTCCTTCAGTCAGAGTATTAATCAAATAGTCAATAAACATATACATAACCAAAAATGAAATCCATACATGCTGTAATAGTGAAATAAATGATTACGGAAAAACCCCTAATTTATTTTGGAATCGCCTTAATAACGACCCGCTAGGTAGACCACGCATTCCCGCTTACGGAATTAAACAATAATGAGAATATAGTTTCTTTATTCTTTGTTTTTTTTTTTTAAACAAAAACAATCATTACATACATATAAGACGTATAAGAAATAAATAAAGAAAAATAGGTTACATAATGTATCACAGAAACATGTGCATACAAAAGAGAATAGTAACTGTAATAATAAGGAAACATTAAAAAAACAAATCCTTCTAATCCTATCCTACTCCTACTTAATATTATAAATGCGAAAGTTTGTGAGGGTGTTTTTTACTCTTTCACGCAAAAACTAATGAACGGATTTTGATGAAACTTTACAGTAATAAGTATAGCTTATACATCAGAATAACACATAGGATACTTTTTATCCTGATATTCTCACGGGATCGACATTTACGTGGGTGAAACCGCGAGGCGCAGCTAGTAATGTATAATCACGGGCTTAGAACTGAAATAGTCGGCAGCTGCAAGTCGTGCCGGTGACAAGCAGGCTTCCACTCTGTATGATGCTGTGTTATGTATGACCCACAACACGAGGGTTCTCAAAAGTGTTAGTGAAGTTTAGCTCACTGGTTCTTCAAAATTTCAGACAACCGATAAGTACCTATAGTTTCCTTAGCAAGTTCTTACGGTCTTTAGATAACCAGATTTCCAATTTATCCAACCTATAGATTACACTAATAATATTTTATACTTTGTATATACCTACAAAGTATAAAATATTATTAGTGTAACCTAAGTGTAAAATAAGTGCGTCGTAGGCTCATTGTCATACGACATACGACAATGAGCCTACGACGCACTTATTTTATAAGGATAATATTTTAATATCGGTTACCCCTTTTCACCAGCAGGCTTTATTTGATTAAGTAAATAACTTGTTTCTCGCTGTCTGTGTTTAAGTTCATGTGGGAGTATTCACGTGTTACATTACACTTTTATTTATCCCGGGATTATTTTTAAAGATCGTTCCTAACGATAATGGAATATAAAACATGCAAAAAGTAAAAAACCCAAAACAGTTCGTCAGTTATTTCACGTTTGTCGATATCAAAGTTTAAAACCGGCCAAGTGCGTATCGGACCACGCATAATGAAGAGTTCCATAGTTGGGATGAATTTACCCCAAAGAACAAACTTTACACTGCAGTTCATAAATATATTCTCCCTTACATTCCAACTACAACTGTAAGTTAGTCGACTATTACTCGTTAACTTGTAAAGCCTACTTAACTGTGATAGTTTTACTTCTTATTACTGCCGTGAAATTTTTCATATATCCAAAAACGACCATTTAGCTGAGAGGGGAACTCTTGACTCTACCAAATATTAGGACTTTAAAGCTTCAAACGGATCCCCGAACCGAAAAATGGTTTTTACAGACCCGCAATATTTTTGAACGACCTATCCAACGACACCCCTCACTCACTATGGGATAGACTAATAAAATCATCCCACTGTATGTGCAGGCCACCATATATTTTTTATTCAAGATTTTTTTTTTACTACTTTGTCTATACCTACCCATCCTAAATTACAGCTTTCTAATACCAAGAGTCTCTGAACTAAGACGCGGACAGACAGACGGACGGACATGACGAAACTAAAAGGGTTCCTTGTTGACTACGGAAAAATAATAAAACTACTGAATAACGATCGTGAGGTTAGTTATACACCGAAGCCCACTTAATTAAGTAAGGATACGGAGACGGGACTGCGATATAGTAAACTTATTGGTGAGTTTCTGGTGGTCCGAAAGTCTGACAACCAGTCTTACCTAGGGGTATTGTGTTACCCAGTAACTGGGTTGTAGATACTGTATTCAGCTGCATCCGGTAAGACTGGAAGCCGACCCCAATATAGTTGGGGAAAGGCTAGGGATGATGATGATTGGTGATGTCCTTCAGAAAGGTCAAGTGCGTAGTAGGTTCTCGCAACCGGCGGCGTGCGGTGTGTGACCAGAGAGGCAATTCTCGTAATTTTAACAATTTCACAGTCCCCATACAAGGATCAAAAAAACCCTGGTAAGTCCAACTGTTTTTTTTTTTGTTCCAAACGATTCCATAATAATCTAGGAATTAAAATTGCAGTGCATAACCGGTCTCTGAAAAAGAAGAGGGGAATAGGGGGTGGGTCTCACATCAGGGTCCCAGACTCGCAGGACTAAAAAAACTGACTGAGAGTCGAGGAAATCTTCGAAGGTTGCTGAATATACAAGCTCCCAACGTCCGCCATCCCAGTCTGCCCGCACGCAGACCGTCAAGGACGAAAAAGACAGACCACGATCTCGAAGAGATTGAACGCAAAGAAAACCAAAAGATAGTGAGACGTAGGTGCTCATTATGCTACAATGACAAAAGAAAAGAAGGGTTGACGGAAGCCCTAGCTAAATCAAGGGCTAAAAAGGTAGATCAATGTGCAGGCAGTGTCAGAAACCCTATTGTCTGCCTTGTTTTGTAAAAGCTCATTTGGCATAAATAAGTGACTTTCGAACCTGATTTTTATTAAGTTTTTCTGAAAAAATCAATAAAAAAACAGCGTTACAAATATGTTTTATTTTCTGTAGAATGTGCCTGAATAGTCCGCCTTTAAATAAAAGCATTCCTCTCAAGTCCAGCTAAGTGTAACCCATACCAAACTTCATACTACGAGTAGCTGGGTACCGTAATTATGTGGGCCCAGGACTTGGATAGCTTTGCCCTGATGATGAGGTACCCTGAACTGTGAAAGTGTTAAGAACA
Organism: Hydraecia micacea; assembly: GCA_914767645.1. Taxonomy (NCBI): domain Eukaryota; kingdom Metazoa; phylum Arthropoda; class Insecta; order Lepidoptera; family Noctuidae; genus Hydraecia; species Hydraecia micacea. Next base: position 10,838,148 of record OU611778.1, read on the forward strand.
TTCAAAGTCTGATCTCAGTCTCAATCTGTCAAAAATACCTCTAATTTCCCAATATTTTTGAAAAGTTTTTAACATTGAAATTGTCGCTGAGATGAGATTGCGACTAGATTTTGAACGTTTATAATTACGGGAATTGGCCTTCTGATATATAAAAGTAAGCGAAGCAAAAGCAGTATGAAGCAGTATGGAAGCAGGTGGCATTCTGTATAGTTTCTACCTACCCCTCATATGAAGAAGGCGCGAGTTTATGAATGTATACGGTCACTACCTAGTCCTACCTAGATTAGTTCGCCCAGCTATCAAAATTGCAACGTAGCTAATCTTTTCGCTACAGCATGAGCAATTTTTTATTATTCGACGTCCCCGGAGTGGAAGTTTGGCGGTTTCGCAGGCGCCACCCGAGACTGGATGATAAAACGACGCTCAATTAGGGAAATGTTTAATTTTTCCTCCAAAAACTTAATTACCTTCTAAGGATAGTCCCTTTTTTTAACCAAAAGGTTATTAGAACCTCATTTAAGCTTGTAAAAAACCTTTGGTATTGTAATAATGATTGTTTTTAGGGATCCGTACCTCAAAAGAAAAAACGGAACCCTTATAGATCACTTCGTTGTCCGTCTGTCTGTCCGTCAGTCAATACCCTTTTTCTCAGGAACGCGTGGAGTTATCAAGTTGAAATTAATATCAAATACTCAAGGCTACAACCCCTTGAAGCAATGAAAAAATCAAACTTCTAAGTTAACGAAATCAAAAGATATGGGCGTTTATGTTCCGAAATCAAAACCTATAGGGTACTTCCCGTTGACCTAGAATCATGAAATTTGGCAAGAAGCAATGTCATGTAGCACAAGTAAGCAAAATAATCGAAAACTGTAAATTTGTAGTTACATTACAAAAAAAATTAAAACTATTTACATACTTACCCACAAAGTACGGAGCCCTCGGTGCGCGAGTCCGTCTCGCACTTGACCTGTTTTTTTTTAATAAATGAACCTTTGGCCTTTTCTCAAAGTTGTTCGCAGCGCAGTAACTAAGTTTTTCTAACTGAACAGACAGCTGTGGTGCTGGGGAGTTTCTTGCACCACTTCTTCGACCCAGCATAAGCACTAGGAAGTGGTGAAGAGCGGGCGTTTTGAGGGACTGATTTATGTAATGTAGTGTAACGTTCGAAATGTGCTGATTATCAGCCTAATTTGAATAAAAGACTTGATTTGATTATGTTTTTGATTTAGGCTAGGGTAGCAGTATCCCAACAAAACGGTTTAGGTTAGGATCACAAAAAGAGGCACATTTATTATGTTGGCAGCTAGTTTTACCACTACGATTTTACTCACAGATAAAACTAACGTGACACAGAATTAAATTACGTTAATACTCATGTTACTTTATTCGTAATTTGTACTGGTACCTACTTCTATGGTATGCCCCACTCTACCCGCTTTGAGGAAAAGGATCGCAATATCCTCAATTCCAATGAATGACCAATATAAATAATGTTTTCGTTGTTGTGTTCGGAAATATATGTATACATATAAGATACGAGGGGAACTCGAAAACTACAAATAAATACACGTCATTTTGTGAATGGAAGAAGGTACCTAAGTCAATAAGTTCAACAGGAAAATGGATCATTTTCATTAAGTGTGTCCTTTTTGCACGGAAGAGTGACTGTATTTTACATTATTTCTGAACTAAACGTGACCATCACAAAGTGAAAATCAAGAATAATCTCAAAGACATTAGCCACAAAAATGCGTTTTACAAACTTTAACCACAACTTTCAACGTCCTCACTTATAGTACCTACTTAAAAACTCCTTGAGAGGTACCTACTTGCACAATTTTGAAGTTCAATGTTATTGTTTTTTCTGTAATTGTTTCTATAAATTGTGAAATTGTTTTAGATTGAGGTTTAAGTATTTTTTATTTACACTTAAAGTAAAAATATAAACACTGTACACAATGTTTAGAGGTATTCTGTAGGTTTTCACTTCTTCTTCTTAGCGTAGTATATCAAGTAGAAGCCTACTTATGGCACAGATTTCTTTTTTTCACATAAATTAAAATAGAAAATCACTTTTTTGACGTTTAAGCCGGGCGATGGATTCAAACCAATTATTGAATGTCTCTATAAATTCATTGATAAAAAATTTCCGCGCGTAGAGAAGGTTGAATATTGATATTATTTGTCGATTTATTCGTTTATTTTTTGTGAAAGAAAAAATAAATTACTGTGCCATAGGATTCTTCTCCGTTTACCTTTTATGCCTTGTTTTTGTCTAGACGGTAAAAAAAGTCAGCCGGTATAATCACACTAATTATAAAGGCGAAAGTTTGTGAGTATGTGTGTGTGTGTGTGAGGGTGTGTTTATAATTATGTTTGTTACTTCTTCACGCTCAAACGGCTGGACCAATTTAGATAAAATTTTGTATGGAGGTAGCTGACACCTTGGATTAACATATAGGCTACTTTTTATCCCGATATTCCCACGGGATCGACACTTATGCGGGTGAAACCGCGGGGCGCAGCTAGTAATACATAATATGTTTGACCCAAATCTCCCATAAAATACATACGTCATTGATGACTATCCCCATAATAACAATTGACACTTTGTAATTTAATTTTACACCTATACATGGTAAACACAATCTACTATGTGCAACAAAATATCCTGTTATTACGCCGACAATTAATTGTTTACTCATTTGTGTGTGAATCACAATAAAACAACTCATTACTTATAATGACCCAGGTGGCCGATCCCCGTTGGCGCACAAATAATTAGGTTAAAATTTGTTTCAGGGTTTCCGTCGGGATTAGTTAAATTAAACAGATGACACGAGTGAGAAAGCTGCCTAAATAAAAACGCGAAAAGGACATTATCATCTGTCATCCTGAAAACATACTGTTTAATGTTCAACAAACATTCTAGGGACTTATGAACATGGCCAATTAGTTAGGTGAATTATAGCGGCGTAATAAATAACTAGTGAATGTAGTGAATGAAAGTAAAAGCCTGCTTTTAAAACTTATACTTAGGTAGTTAGTTTTCGGACAGATTAGTCAGGGTTCTCCTTGGTCTAGGAAAACTGCAAGACGAACGTGAGTCACGCTTGCTTGACACTTGCTAGACAGCAAGTTGTCTCTAGCGTGACTTCAGAGTATGGGGTTCAAGGTTTGATCCAGGGATCACTCTACTCGACTCCGTCCTGAAGACGGGTAGTGCTATTAGTACAATACCTTCAACTCTGCCACCCTTTTTTTTTAGGGTGGGAAATCATCAAATGACTCCTCCCGCTCCGGGTGGAGCGGAAGGGAGTATCAGACTCTTACTGACTAAAACCCACCCGTGTTCCTTCCTTAGCCCTTTATGCTCCGGGGTAGCGGTAATCCTTTCGGACAATCCCGCTACCCCGGTTAAGGTTTATTTACTCTCAAAATAATCACCAATTAAAAGAAGTTTAGCCTGACGTGTCAATAAATAATCATAAACATTACCTTCAGCTTCCATTCCCTAAATTCTACCAACTTTTCAGGTAATTGATCCATATATGTTTCGGTCGGTTACCTACGCGATCAGCCGTCACTGCTAAGGGTCCCTTTAGCCAGGCAACCATCGGAAAACTCAATTTGTATCCGCAAATATAGGAGGCTTTGTGACAAGTACTCTACTCAATCATCAATTATTAAATTTGAATAGGTAGGTAAGTAGGCACTCGTATCTGACTTGCGACATTGTCAAACATTTTCCTTTGAGCTCAAATATAGACGGAAAACATCCAGTACGCGTCGTAATTACCACAACACGATATGGTTAATTATCATACTGTTATTGGTTATATCATTTTCTTTGGATCGTGGAGTTTCGGCCACGACATGACTTTTGCGTAGTCGAGAATTTGAAAAAATATCACGTTGACATTGTCATTCTTTTTCGCAAAAAAAGCGTTTTTATTCTTTAAACCATACAGATGTAGATGTACCATGTAGTCACAAGTGAAGAATTGCCAAACGTAAGTGGCAGTGGGCAGGACACATTGCTCGCAGAACAGATGGCCGATGGGGCCGAAATGTTCTGGAGTGGCGACCGCGTACAGAAAGAGGTAGCGTTGGGAGGCCTTCCATAAGGTGAACGAATGACTTTGTGAAGGCCGCAGGAATCCGCTGGATGCGGGAAGGACAGAACTGGTCGAAGTGGTGGTACTTGAGGGAGGCCATTGTTCAGCAGTGGACGCCTTTATGAATTAAAAGTGGAATCAAAACACGCTAATTAATATGAAACAACTTTTAGGATCCCAGTCTAAATACTCTTTAGACACTGCGAAACTTATTTGAACTGAAATCCAGCTCAAATGCGATCGATATAAAACTTCGAACTAAGCCTTCATCGCTGGATAGTCTCGTTTCATTCATTTGTAGCTATCTACTTTTATAGGAGCCATATCCACAATCAAATTGTTCAAACGGCCTCCCGTCTATGGTACCTCTTTGACCTTCAGCTGGCCTAGCTGAGTACGGAGTATCAATATAATAAGAGGTCAGTTTATACTGGGTTAGTTACCACTGAATGCGCCCTACGGTAAACACAATCACAAACCATAAACTTATTGATTTTATGCCATATCAGTCAATAATCAAATCAGTCTAGTTATAAAACTCCAATAACCGTGATAATGCCGAATTGCCACAATCATCAACATCATGATCAGCAGACAAATTGGTTCATGTTGGAGACAGAAGAAACTGCTCCGTATCTCCATACCACTTCATCATCTGCCTAGCCTTTTCCCAACTATGTTGGGTTAAGCTTCCAGTCTAACCGGATGCAGCTGAATACCAGTATTTTACATGAAGCGACTGCCTATCTGACCTCCACAACCCAGTTACTGTGTAAATACACAGAACAGATAAACCTCTTTAACTGTTCTGTGGTGTAATACGATACCCCTTGGTAAGACTAGTTGTCAGACTTTCGGGCTTCGATCCGCAACGACTGTCAAAGATCGACACATGTCAGCCGGGACCATCGGCTTAACATGCTTTCCGAGGCACGGAGGGGTCTTGGTATATGAAGATGGTCACCCATCCACTGACCAACCGCGGCAAGCGTAGCTTAACCTGATCAATCGACCCGTGCGGCTGTTATTACTTAGCCACAAGTCCCTCTCCATACCATAGACTGCTTAGGGTTTATTCATAAACGTTGCTTAAAGTTATGAAACGTCAAAAATGTAAGTATGGTTAAACACTTTAAGTGGAGTTTATAAATAAACTCCTATAATTTATCTACAGACTTTTGTAACTACCTTTTATTTATTTTTATTATTTATTTACACCAAAAATATTAACAAGACAACAAACATATTGTTAAAAAAAATTTGGCTATAATGAAAATAATACAATAACATAAGAGCAGGTACCCTTCACTACAATTTTTTTTTTTAATATTATTGAGAAAACTAATGCTAATAAGGAACTGAATGTTCCGTCCAAAATGTTACTCTTGTTTATGGTTGACATAAAAGAATAATTTGAAAAGACGCAAACCTACAATGTTTCACTTTAAATACAAAGAATAACTTTGTCAAGATTCTCAGTCACGGCAATAAAAGTGTTCTTACAAATTCTACGAATGTTCTTCAAACTATTCGTGCAAAGAGAAAATATTTGCAAGGACTCGTCCTAATCTATTTCATCATTAATTAATCCATACGTTAACATATTTTGGTAACTAATTACGATCCTTAACATAAACGGCAATCATATTTAAATACATCTGCGCCGCGTCCTCTCTTTAATAATAATAATCCACCCACAGCTTAAAATATGTTTCCATTGAAAGTGACTGCGGGATTAAATCGGGAAAATGGGCAGCCGAATAAAGTATCATTGAGGAGGTAATATGACAGAAGGGTTGGACATTGTGGTAACATCTATGGGGTCATCCATTTACTAACACATATATTATATGATACTTTAGCTTTTCTATAAGGGACAAGTTCACTAACGATTTTGACGAGATCATGGTGACTAAAGCTGTGTTGATTGAGCAGTGGTATAACGTTCCAATTACTGGAGACAATTAGCCCATGCCTAACGAACGTCTATCTGTTTTAGGACAATGATGAATCGTTTACCAGTAAGACCTTTGATGTTTAAAGGTATTACAAAACAGAGTCAAAAAAACCTTATGAAATTATGTTTAGAAATAATGTGAAATTTTCGAATTATCATAGACTAGCTGCTGCCCGCGACTTTGTCCACGTGAAATCCTATCCTAACTCAATATTATAAATTCGAAAGTAAGTTTGTTTGTTTGTTACCTTTTCACGCCTAAACCACTGAACCGATCGTCTTGAAATTTTCTACACATGGTGCCATCTATTATCATTGTGCAAGTATTTTCTTCCTTTTTGATATTTTACCTTTTTATACCTTTTGTTTATGATTTTTCTACCTTTTGGTTTTTACGTTTGATTGACACATTATATACTTTGTTTTACTACCAGAACCAGCGAACGCGTTTTAATTACGGTAGTTAATAATCATAACAACGTTATTGTTGTTTTCCTCGGGAACAGCACTTTTTTTCGGGATGAAATGTACCCTATGTCCGTTTCTGTACTACTGACAATGTATAAGGAAATTTTCAGGATGTCCGGTTCAGTGGTTTAGGCGTGAAAAGGTAACAAAAAAACAAACAAACTTACTTTAGCATTTATAATATTAGTTAGGATTAGGATTTGAGGTCAAAAGGAAACTTGGTCTCAATGGTTACAATCTCAGTGACCAGCACCCTAATTGCGTGAACCAGTTTCAATCACATTCTGAATCATTTTGAATAATCGAGTTCTAAAAATTTGTCAATGGATGTTATAAAACGGTAAAAATGAAAGCCATTGCTACTGTGTGTTACGCAATTACCAGCAAGCAAAAAGATCCCGGGTTCGTTGCGTCTGGTAATAAAGTGGACTTTGCCAATTAAATGATGATATTATATTAATCAATCCGCAGATTGAAACAATGATGATACAATTCCCGTGGGAATTCTTAAAAACGACTTGGGAATCAATAACCAGGATGCATCATGTAATTAGCAATTCTACTGGTACCTACTTGTAAAAATTTGCAGACTTTGGCTTCTTCGCCCATATTATTATGAAGATTGAGTACAAGCTAGGTTATCCTTATATTACAGCGGCATATTAATTAGTGAGCTCTTGGTTTTGTCTGATTGGCATTCCTAAGTAATAGGTACCTAAATGTCGTTCGTCCTCTTAAAATATCCTTCACAATCTATATCGGGAAGATACTAGGGAAAATAATCTGTTATATGCCCAGTCCTCGTATTTTTCCTCTCCTTATCTTTTTTATATATCAAACTAACTTCTGCCCGTTTTTTACTGTCAATATGTCGGTCGGTGTAGTGGTTGCATCCCTAGGTCCAGGATAGTGTTATTGGATTTTTCCATTAGGTATTTCTCAGTAGCAGTCCGGAGTCCCGATTTGTGTCCACCGGAGTAATTGCATAACACACTAAAGTAGGAATGGCTTTCATTTCGACAATTCAACAACGTTTATTGCGTTTTTTACGTTGTTGAGCGGACGAATTTGTTGAACATACGAAGCACTAGATTAGCAATATCCTTCAAAATAATCCAGATTGTGATTAATAGTGTGTTACGCAATTGCTCGCCCCTATTACGTGGGACTTGAAATTTAATTTGGGAAATGTTGGTGTTCTTACACTTCTGATTGCAGGTGTAATGTTATGTTAGTTTTTAAACCCATAAGTACTTATACTTTGAAAAACTCACATTATGGTAGTGAGTGACCTTACAAGGCAGCCCTACCTACTGATGACTATTAACTGCAATAATGATAATGAAAATATTAAATTTATTAAACACACTTCAGAGTAGTTCAGACTAGACTATCGGAGGGCTCAATTTAGCAGCGAATGCAGCGATACACCAAGGGCATAATATAGATACGTATTATTATTATTTTAGACATGAATGCCTGGTTGCGCAGACGCAGAATTATAGTTACCTTACAACGAAATCGAAAATAAACGCGAAATAACAAAACAGGTATACAAAACCTACCTGCTACCTGCGCATGCGTTAGCGACCGTAGCACACGTAAAGCGATTCGTCACAGTGAATGTACGCGGTAGGTATTATCACTGTGCTACAATCAAACATCGATCGAAAACGGCCTAACCTTGAGATAATGTTAAAACACGCCTGCAAATCGATTATAGTTAAATAGAATCGAATAGGAAACATTGGCGAGATGGCCGGAGCCTGTCGAATCTACAATGCAGCAGCAAGATACACGATGAGAAAAGTGTTCGCGGGTTGTGTACCAGCCGGCATTTTTAATGTGTTTAGTTGATAACCGCGGGCCGCGCGCGACGCTCGTGCCTACGCGCATCCCGCACGACCACCTCCACGCGCAGCACCTCTTATCACATACCAGTTTTGTACGTGTTTTCACTGTGTCTTTCCCCAAAAAGTGGGTCCACTGACCAACAGTTACTAAGTGCAGCAAGAACACACTCGTAGCTTAACGAGGCGACAATCAACTAGCAACGTTCGACCCGAAGGAAGCCGGTCCATATATCACAAGAGACTGTGATTACAATTGACTCAAGGTATATCAAATAACCATCTATTCTCTATTATGTGCATAAATGAATTATGTATTGAAGACAAGAAACGAGTGCATCTCTGGAATATGAATGCGACTAACTTTTTGAGTATGTATTTATGCGACTGTAGAATGCGTATACGGTAACCAATGATTTCAAAAGTAATATATAAGTCAATGACGGTAACAATAACAACAATCCTAATTTATTTCAAAGTCTACAAATATTCATACAACGACAAGCAGGCGCTCACTAAGTGAGTTAGTCAAGCGTGTTTGAGTGCGAAGTTTATATTTCTTTAGACATAATTTGTGTCGAGTTTAGCAATGTCGTCATTAATACAAAAAATATGGCAGGCAGGTAAATCCGGCCGGAGTAGGTACTGCACGAAACACTTTAAGACCTTTTATAAACAACAATTGCAGCTTCATTAAGTAAATAACTCATATTTATGTAGGTACGTTGTTGTACTTAATTTTATCTAGATTATGACAAATAAAGGTATGGTTGAGTTTATGTAGTCGTATGAATCATGATCTCACTGTTATGGTTTTTGTTAACGATGCAATTTCATTTACCAGCTGGCAATGTTATCAGATCAACATAATAGGTTGATTTATTTAGGAGGCATATTTCTTATCACGAGATAAACGTTAAACGAAACCAGTTTAACGTTCAAAACTTTAGCGAAACAAAATCTACAGCCATAAGCGATAGCGATAATGCAAACGCTTATTTAGGAGCCTCAATCTATACAGGGTTATTTTAAATTGTCTAGCTAAACTCTGCAGACGCGATGGTTATCGATATCAAAGCACGATAGACCATAATGAAAACGGTTTTTGTCAACTCATACTTCAAGATACAACACTAGCAGTGGTCGTTGACCTCCCGAACAAAACATTATCATGTTTAGGAATACGATACCCCTGGCATCTGCGGAGTTTAGCTAACCAATTTAAAATAACCCTGTATGGAAACGCCAACACAGAAGTTGCGTCCAAGTCTCGTGTGAAGAGATACAAGCGTGCAAGTTAATTAAGTGCCATTAATATCCTTAGTTAATTACAGCTTATAGTACAAACAATACTTCGGTTCAATAAGGAAGTTTCTCTAAAGTTTTTTCCTTAGACGCGCCCCATTATTTAATGTAAATCTGCACCACGAACAATGCTATCCAGAGTGCTAAATTCTAGAAGACTCCTTTACCGTGGGTCGGTTTTTTTTAAATGTCCACACAAAAGGGTCCAACTTTTTTACATTTCTATGGGTCCAACAAAGAGCCGGCTCAAACCGCATTAGTTCCAAGATTACTTTGTACACTAGTAAAACATTCTACCATAATATTCTTATTCCATAGTCCTTTTGAAAACAGTTTTTATCACTCAGCAATTTTCCACTTATTTAGTCCTTGAGCATACCCACATCTAGTGTATGATATTGCCTCGTGTTTACTTGTAAATAGCCTAACTTCGGTCAGTTTAGTTTCAAATTGTAACCACAACAGAGGAAAACTGTGCTTCAAAGTAATAAATCTTAACTTATGGATGGCTTCCGCCTTTCTACGTCACAACCACAGTATTAAGCGCCAATCATGGAGATGGAATGAATATGAAAAGAAATAATTTTTTTTGTCCCGTTGTAAACTCAATTATAACTTTCAATAAATATAAGACATACAATATTCACATTACACACACACTAGATATCTACGCACGCAGACATATCAAGCTATAAATTTCCCCCTTACCTACTAATAAACGTATTATATCATGAATAGTTACACACCGATTTCTCTCTTTCAGTCGTCAGTAATTTGACTTTCGAAAGAAGAAGACAGTTTTGTGTAACTACACAGACGCTATACAACGTTTATTAGTATGGGGGTACCAGTGTAAGCTGTCTTCTGAGTGGCAATTCCCGACTTTTTAAGAACTTTCGCATTCTAATCTCAGTGTCAATCTGTAAAAAATACAATCAAATTACATACATTTTTGACAAGTTTTTGACTTTGATTGTCGCTGGAATGAGATTGCGACTTGAATTTAGGCTTCTGATTGTACGAAAAGCCTATAAAATGCAAGTTCCAAACTAGAAATGTATAGCTTGATATGTCGTCTTGCGTACTATATACATATTTATTTAACTTGATGCCATGCATGTCATTTAAAACTACAAATTGCGGTACTAAAGGGCCTACTACACCACGCTGTATCCAATTTATGTCCTGTCTGCTATGTAACATACCATTATAATAGGAGTAAACCTGTTAATACACTAGGCTAGGTCTACACAGATAGTCTTATACAGTCTAGACAGACTTAATCCCGCGTGGTGTAAGAGGCCCTTTAACCATTCCTACGAACGTGGATCCACGCGAGACGCAATGACGTGGATCCACGCGCGTCACAATGGCTTTTTAATTGTTTCTGTAATTACGGCATTCAACCGGTTAATACGTACGTCAAGATTTGTTCACCAGCTGAATACCAGAATATTAAATTTTCCACTAAAATTAAAAATAAAAAGATAATTCGTGACAAACACATTAAAATCTGACACCAAAATTAGTACAGACTGACGAGTGACTCATTCAAGACCACTTAGTATTTATATGGTAAATATGTATGTTAGGTAGAGCCTACATACCTACCTAGTATTCATTATTTATATTAATCCCGGTGTCTCGAATTTCTTTTCACCTTAGAGTATAAAATTATAGTAGTAAGCTTTTAACAGTAATATTCCTGAGTGGTTTCGACCTTGTCTCTTTACACACGTATGGTTAGAGCCGTTTTAGGGTTCCGTAACGTAATGTAAATAAACGTATTTTCTTTCTTTCTTTCCGTACCTAACGGGCACCAACGGGAGCCTATTCTGAGCCTCCGCTACCCGTCAGTTCGTCCGTCCATCCGTCCGACCGTCCGTCCGTCAGTCTATCGGCGGGCTGTACCTCGTGAACCGTAATAAGTAGACAGTACAACTTTCACAGAGTGTGTATTTTATTGCCGATATAACAAAAAATAATAAAAATAAAATAAAGTTAAAATTAAAAGGGGTCTCCATACAAGCAACGTGTTTTTTCCGGCGTTTTTTGCCCTTCGTGTCACTTTGCCGCTTTTTTCTAAGTTGTGATCTATCTGAATATTTAACAGTATTATCTTTTTAGATGGATTTTACGCAAAAAAATTCAAGGTTTTTGGTGTCGCAGTATAACTCACATGAGTTTTATTTCCAACCGTCTAGACCCTTTATGCTAATACTTTTTTTTAGACATTTTTTGGCTTTGGTTTACTTATAAAATATTATTATTTAAATATTGGCCATATATTTCCGAAATAGGGGCTCAACCGAACAGATTTATTGACTGAGAAGCTACAAAGGTACCTAAATGTTAAAGTTCATTTAAAACACGTTGTACAATATTAATTACGGGCTCGCGAAAAATCATTATTTTCTCAGAGTGGCAGTAAATTAATGCTTGTAATCTGATAATCCATAAATATAATGTTAGGCTTTAACACTTTAAAGGCTTAGTGGGCCATCGTGTTTTGATAATCTCGATCCGAAGAATATAAATATGGATGGTTGTTTGTTTTTTGGACTAATTCGTTTTGTGGTGGCGGCCAAGATATACTTGCACCCTAATTGTGTAACACACTATCAATCACAATCTGAAGCATTTTGAAGGATATTGCAAATCATTGCTTCATATGTTCGAAAAGTTGTCTGCTCAACAACGTAAATAACGCAATGAATGTTATTGAACTGTCAAAATGAAAGCCATGCCTAATGTTAGTCTGATACGCAATTACCCCGCTGTTCTGGTCATAAATAACCAGATCAGGTCACACAAAACCAAAATGTGAAATCTAAGTTATCTTTTTTCCTCAACTACCCAGGAATTTCGCCCGCGGCTTCGCCCGTGCGTTATGTCGATAAAAAGCAGCCTATGTCGTTTCCCAGGTCTATCCGTACGTCTTTCATCCAATGAGCCTACACAAATGACCATAATATTTCAACATTTTCTCTTCATAAGAATTTCAACCAGCTTCCGACAGATGCCAAAGTTAAAATGGTTCATACATTTACCGGACAAAGATCTCGTTTCGTTCATTTCTGAGACATATTATACTATTACTATTAAAATCTACACCTAAACATATTAATAAAATTAATTAATAATATAAATAAAAATCCAAATAGAAGAACGTAGTGACAAAGATATGAATATAAATAGGCTAGACCTCTAACTTTTATTATGAAAAAAATATTTTCAGTTATTATTGAAGGCCCGGGTACGCACGGGCGAGATTTTCCCGCGGCGACTTTTTTTAGTTCACTGGATTTTCAACGCATTGCTTAGCGCCTAAACTTGAAAATCGAACAATGTGTTTTTTTGACGCTCTGGGATCCGCTCTGTTGGGTTCTCAACGCTCAGCTTACGAGTAGCACCGAGAGCTGGTAATCCAGGGCGCGATATTTTTTCGTCCGTGCACAAGAGGGCTTAGGAGGCAAATTAGAAGGCCACGTAATAAAACAGCTGCCACCGTAGTCATTACAATTTCCGACAAAGTCGACCCAGAACCATTACTTATAGAAAGTCGTGTCATTAATTAAATCGTATTTAGGTACATCTACTAACAATTTGGTTAGTGTTTTCACTGAAAATGGGTACTAGTCAGTTGTAGTTTTACAAATCCTACTTAAATAGATAGTAATGACTATATTATGTCCTTCATTAATTGTCGCATTACACTCCATTTGTGTAGTAAATTGTTTCCAACACTGACAAGGGCGGTAACTCGAACCTAATGCTCATTTGCTACCCTGATGGGAAAAAATGTTTTTCTGCGGAAATGTGCTCTACTTTATTCGTTATACCCAACTCTGACTGTTATATCCTCAGCTTTCCACGATATCAAGAAGGATTTTCGGGGGAAAAAAGCAAATATTTCCCGTCATATAATAAATCAGTAATCCTTACGTCTAGCATAACGTTACGGCAACGGCAATGCAAAGTTCTTGTATTATAATATAGGGTCTTTACTGAAATTGATATAAGGTTTATTCATAAAATAATTCGTTTTGCACAGAAAAATATTATCCAAACAGTATTTTTTTTATGACTTTCGGGGTAGTTCTTGACCACCTCCTTGTTGCAATTTCGAATTTCGAACTCGATATAATACTAAGCTCGAAAATTCGAGTTGCTAACGACTAAAGTGAGAATTCTGTTCAACAACTATTTGGGATATCAAACAGTACGTTGTATCTCGGGTATTGTTTTGTCAGTTTGTACACCTACACAGGTAAATTCTCTTGTCAAAGAGTTATTTAACCAGAACCACAATTAGAACTACTGAAGAATATACTAGCAACCCGCCCCTGTTTCGCACGGTTTTTACGACCTGACAAAACTTCGATATTTCTGTACCTAATAAACCTTCCTCTGATAAATTCTCTAAACGATAGTAGAAACCGCATCAAAATCCGTTGCGTAGTTTACAAGAACAACACGGTCACACAGACAGACACGAAAAGTGAACGAATAATAAACTTGAAAACTGACGAGTTTGTTTGTTTGAACGGGCTAATCTATGGAACTGCCGGTCGGATTTCAAAAAGAAAAAAAATGTAGAAATAACGCTAAGCGAAAACGAAGTTATAGTGCGGGCTGCAGGAGATTCGATGCGACGCGGCGGGGCGGGTCGGGGGAGCAAGACACGGGCTGAAGCTAGTGTATAGATATAGAAGGTGTAAGTTTGGACTTGTTTCCTCGAATATCACTCGCTCATATTAATTAATGTATGCAAATATCATATATATGTATATATATGTGTTATATTATATATATATATGTATGTAGATCTTGTAAACGCAGAAAGTAATCAATATAGAATAAATGAGGGGTATAGTTTCAAAAACCGCAAAGTCCACTACGTTTATAATCCAGAAACAAAAAGAACAAAACTTTTTTTATATTTTAATTTTATAAAAGTGTTACAAAGTTTTGTTCTGTTGTTTTAATTAAATTCTTAAACCTAATCAGGTTATCTTAATGACCGAATCAGGATAAACAATGTAATCATTGTTTACGAAAGGAATTAAAAAATGTTTGCGGATGTTTCGATGTGGCCATACATACTTTATCAGTATCACCATAAAAATTACAAATATAAATGTAGCCATTTTACAAGGGGTGACACAATGGGCGGTCTTATCGCTAAAATGGATCTTTTCAAGACAATCTTTGGATGGATTAAGGCAGAAGGAGAGACAATACTGAAAGTAGTATGTGGTCATGTGGTGTACCATTTGTATCTATACATACAGGTGAAATTGAAAACTTGCGACAAATCGAAATAGGAGGTGCATTAACTGTTACTTATTCATTATAAATTATCATTTCCCAAATCTAAATTCTTGAAAGAAATCGTATAATATTATCGCCTTAGATAGTGAAAATTAAGTTATTGCCTATAAGTAGACCAGAATTATCGTCGTTACAGATTTTTTTTTTAATTATTATAAGTACCTAACTAATAAAAAATGTATAGTAACAATCAATTCATTAATCGCTGAGTTCCAACATGAAGCAAGTTGGCAACGCGATGAACTAGCAGTATTTACGTAATTTTGACCGTTGCGTTGCGAAAAAAGGGCGCGCGACGACGACGTTGCCAAATCGCTCGCCTACGGGCATGTTGTGCATCCCTTTTTGAATTACTTAGATATTTTAATTTGTTACACACCTATTCAATATCATACTGTCGCATATTATATACAATGAACACATACATGATACCTAAAACATATTATACTTAGGTATTTATAAAAATATACAATAATAATTATGAAACATGTGCAAAGAACAATAAAAATAGTACAGTAAAGTGCCCACTATTCGTGTTATTTCAGGAATCATTCTTATGTGCACCCGCAAAGCTTTCTTTGTATACCAATCAAATTTCCTACATATAATACCTCGATACTTTCCACGATTCAATTCTATTCTCTTCGAAATAGCTCTTCGTAAAATATTGAATGACTCGGACAATATAATTCGTCTTTGGAATCGAGTTTATTGAATGGGATTAGCTGAAGTACCCTTTTCCGCTCTGCCAGTGCCTTTGTGCAAGAAGATTAACAGCGTTTATTCTAGAAGCCAAACAATGTTTGCGTAGCGTTTAGTCCACGATACCTATATTATGATGTAGCACAATACCTACAAGTCCCTGTAAAAGCTAATCCGTTATTAGGCACGTTTATTGTCCCACGGTTGACGAGGAAGCGTTTAGCTATCAACTATTTCATCGCTCAAGATTCGTACCTACGATTGTAGGTCCCGTGTAAGTAAAAGAGATACATCCATACTAACCCCCTTACTAATAAACGTTGTATAGCGTCTGTATAGTTACACAACGCTTTGCCTTCTTCTTTCGAAAGTCAAATTACTGACGACTGAAAGAGAGAAATCGGTGTGTAACTATTCATCTGATATAATACGTTTATTGGTAAGGCGGGTATTATAAATTCGAAAGTAACTCTATCTGTATGTTACCTTTTCACGCCTAAACCACTGAACGAATTTCGATAAAATTTGGCAAGGAGAAGACAGGTGGCATCCTGAGGAAATAATAATAATAAATCCCCTGGCTCCCAAACTAGGTTTAGACCCATGACTTGGGAGTCAGAAAGGAAAGGACAAAGGCTACTTTTTGTCCCGGTAGCACGTTTCAGTGGAGTAATTTCCAAAATCCACGTGCGCGAAGTCGTGGCAGAAGCTAGTATATTAGTTAACACTGCTAGCGAGTACTTGACTTGTTTGCTGCAGCGACAAGAGCTATCAAAGAGAATATTCGCTCAGTTACGCTTGGGCAGCAAACAAAATACCTACTCACGCTTGATAATATACGCACACTGATTTTCCGATTGAAAAACTGTATAAGGAAAACAGTTAAAGAAAACGATGGGTTTAGGCAGGAGATTTTAACTAAAGAGAAGCCACATAAGGACCTTTATCTGCATCAAGGCTTACTATGTAAAGGACCGGAACGATATTTAGTTGTACCACAAAAGATGGAGATAAAAATTATTAAAAAGGATGTGGAAAGGGTCATTTTGCAAAAAAAAAACAATTGATGCAATAAGTAATAATATTGCTGAATTGAGAAAGAAAGATAATGCTATGTTTGTTAGCGTCGAGCCTCATGCAAGAAGTATTTTTAACCGACTTCAAAAAAAGAGGAGATTCTCAGTTCGGTTGTTTTTTTATGTTTGTTATCTCAGGACTCCGTTATTTATTAGCCGAATAAGGTATGCCTCAGGGGTGGACCCATATACATTTTATTAACTTTGCTTGGGTAGTTTTTGAGTTAGCTTCAATAATACGATTTTTCCAGTTAGTTTATAATGATGATATTTTAATAACCTCCTGTAGCAAGCAAGTAACCAAATAGAGTTATATGAATTTGTGTGGGGTAGGTTAGGTAGTGAAAAATAAAAACATTTAAACAAAAAAAACAGTCGGTAACAAAAAACGAAAATGCGAAACCAACGACACCGACTTCCGAAATAAAAGCTATTTTTCACTTTGTAGTGTTTTTTTTTTTTTGGAAGACGGTTGTTTTTTTTTTTGGCAAAAAGTTTTGTGCAACTAATAGAGGAAGGTGAAACACCACTACATACACTCCATATTGACTACAGTATTTAGGCACTGCCTATATCAGTTTTCCGCACGGGAAAACAGGTAGCCATTGCAAGCACCACAATCAACTAACGTCATTAGAACACGCGACAAAGGAAGATACTTTAAATTAAGTACTTGTACAAAAACTCGTCCCCCAGCTCGGCCAACTTCACGAACAACTTATGTAGGCTAACTTTTAAAAACGGATTTTAAACGTAAAGCTGGGATATCATGAAACTTTGTGCTGTTGTTCCTCACAGCCTTTTTTGAAAGTGATTTAATTATGAGTTTTACGCTATACGGTAAAAAAGATACCTTATAGGTACATCCATTCTTATAACTTACTTTAATGTGCTGCCAGTCCAGATGACTTTCTTTACCGTCTGGAAAACAATATGGTGTGTTGTGTTAGTAGAATAGAAGCCATACACGAGAATATTTGTTAGTACCAATAAGATAGCAAAACTTCTGAATATAAATTCCGCGCATTTAGTAGGGTGCGTATGATTTAAAAATAATAGGCACCGTACTATGGGTTTCTGCCCTGAAGCCCAATAATCATAAGATATATACCAATAGAAAGAGCTTTCAAGTAGAACTTTGCTTCTAACACGATTTTTACCAATTGTTAGTCAGTTCGGAGTAATGACCTATGTAGGTGACAACTTGGGTACCGAAGTTAAGGAATTCTTGGAGCCCAATAACTATAATATATATACCAATGGAAAGAGCTTTTCAAGGAGAACCTTTGCTACATACACGATTTTTGCCAATTATTAGTCAGTTCTGAGGTAATGACCCAAATAGGTGACATCTTGGGCACCGAAACTAAGGAATTCTTGATGCCCAACAGCCATAACATATACATTAATGGAAAGAGCTTTTTAATGAGAACCTTTGCTACAAACACGACTTTTGTTCTCCTTACGTACTAACAATCAAGAGAAAACGTCATAATGAGAAATACTCTTCCTTGGTGAGATCTTTCCATTTGTATGTGTCTTAACGCTATTGGGCTTCAGTGCAGATTTGCCCAATCTCCTTTCCATAATTATGTTCAATCGATTTTATTATATTTTTTATAAAAAAATATGTTTTTATTGTTCTAGTATGAAAAGACTCCATCAAATGTGTAGTATTTATTGATAGATCAATTTCTTTCTATGTTATTGAAAAATGAAAATTTTGTAAAATATCTATGCCATAGGATTCTACTCCGTTCATCTACCTATTATAACAAAATTTTTTGAAGACGGTAAAAAAATTCAGCTGGTATATTTATACACGGTTCCTAAACTCAGAATTTGAAGTTGATAACAAAAACTCTACAGTGATTCTTACCAACAATGAAGCCCGCGAAATTCAAAAATTCTTACTATTTTTGCAAAGTAAGTTTGAATTTCGAAGGAATCACCTTAACATTCTAATGGTAAAAACTTTTTAACAAAAAAATTAAACCTCCGAAAAAACTGAAAAGAAAAGATAATAAACCTTTTTTATTTAACCTTAATAAATAGTTCTTAAACTAATGTAAGTAAATAAGCGTCTCATACGAATGTGAACATTTTTATTATTATATGCCTGTGTTGTCCCACTGCAGGGCAAAGACATCCCTTCCCTCTTTCCGCTTTTCCCGATCTACTGCGATTGTGGGCCAATCCTTTAAGAAGTAGTCCAGCTCATCCCGCCATCTCTTTCTGGGCCTGCCGCGCAGTCCTTTCCTGCCATTGGGGATCCACTGAGTGGTGGCTTTTGCATATTGCTGCTCCGACTTTATCTTGGACAATACTGACATCGGTGAAGGAAAACATCATGAGGAAACCTGGACAAATAATTAATATAAGTCTGAAATCATCCGTCAACCTGTCTTGAGCAAGGACTCTGTTATGCCGGGGCCACACCAACGGGAAATGCCGATAATATTATCGTGATGACGGGCGTTAATCGTAGGTGCAGCCACAACTTATCGCGATGATTATCGGCGTTTCCCGTTGGTGTGAGCCGGCATTACAAAAATGAAACTCTTTGCGAGCGTCTGTGTTCCCTTCCACATTTCACCCGTCTGCCTTCAAAGCAAGAGTGAACATCAGGCGTCCGTCATCTGGGCACGCTCGTTCCATCATAGACCTCATCCATCGCTTTTCATCAGGCGAGGTCGACGTCAACAGCAGGGCCCATTCAGCAATAAAAAAGCAAGCGTGGTGATCAATGCTCATGCCTTCTCTGTATGAAAAGAGGCTTGATAAGAGGCCTTTGCCCTGCAGTGTGACAATAATAAAATAAAATAAAAAAGCCTTTATTTCTTACAAACTTAAAAAAAAAAACTTAAAAAGTGCAGCAGTGGGACAATAAGAGGCTGATATTATAAAGTGAAAGTGCGATCTGTAAATTCTGCCATGCCCTTAGTCACGACCACGACAGCAATCTAGCAATCTTCCGCAAAGATAAGTTATCTAACAGCGAGAAAAAAAAAGATTTCCTAAACTCACAATTATTTCCAGTTATGTGACACTCCCTGAGGCTTTAACCCCGTTATCAACTTCTTTGACAACAGGGATTTGGAGGATATAAAAGTAATATTTTTCTCATCAAACAACGTTTGATATTGTCACAGGAACAAAGAAACAAAATTATAGGATAACATTAAGAATCAACTGGCAGGGACAATATTTGCAAATTGGCAATGAAGAAAAATGCCTCTCGATATTAAAATTCATATACCTAGGTATAAATATTATAAATGTATGTATGTCGCTTTTCGTGTCTGTCTGTGTGATCGAGTGTTTTTTATAAACTGCACAACGGATTTGGATGCAGTTTTTACCATCATTTAGATAATTTATTCCGGAAGGTTTATTTATTTAACCATTTATGTACGCACATATATAAACAGACAGGAAAAAAAGAACAGAAAAATAGGTACAAAGGTGATACTTATTTCTATAGAAATCTCTTCCAGCATACCTGTGTGCGGTTGTCGGCGGTGTTATTCGCTGGCGTGAGAGACTGCTCAGTAAGCCCGCTCGAACTGCCTTTTATGATAGTGGACTGTATATTATTGGTGTGATCTCCAGGAGATGAGGGATGGGAAGAAACGGTAAAGAACACGCACTGGTTACCTTGAATGCTTATTTGAAGACATCTTTTTTTTTGGCAACTGAGCCGATGTCGACTATTCTGCCAACGTCAGAAGACATCTTATTTGCACTACTAAAGGAAGTGACACTATACAGGTGACAGATGATTTGTCAAGATGACAGTAGTACAATGAGTAAATATTATTTAAAATGTTGCAATTTCCAACAACCTGCGATAGGAATGTAGATAAAGAGATATAGACAGCGTGTCTAAAAGTAAAAGAGAAAATAAAATACATCTATATAAATAAAACAAAGTCGAGTTAGTTTTTGTAACTCACGGTTAGCTTTTATTACTCACGATCACGAACGGCTGGACCGATTTTTATGATCTTTGATTTGTTTGATTTGTCTCCGGCCCGAATAGCAGAATAATTATTGAAACATGGGGAAAATTCACAAAGAAAAAAAAATCTTATGGATTTTGTATGGATCGGTTTTTTTTTATTCTGAAGCGGTATTACCTAAGTTCGCCGGGTCAGCTAGTACTTAATAAAATAAAACCAATCATGTGTATATTATATTAAACCTACATATTAATACAGAAATCTCAATGTTTTGTCAAGTCGTACCTAATAACCGAGGGAAGCGGGGGCGCGTCGCTACTCTAGTAACTTTAGAAGTAAACGAACTCAAAGATTATTCCTATCTTGATTATGCTACAATCTCTATTTTTAAACCATTGGTTACTAAGGTAGGATAAAATTACATTAGAACTGGAAAACAGTTTTACTTACTTAACCGGTTTTTGTGACTAATGCATATTTTAGCCTTGAACGTACTGAGAAAACGTATCAATCAGTACATGCGAATATACTTAACACGTACATAATACTTACCTACGTTTATAAATGGAAATAAAGATTATTGAACAGCATCCTAATTGCGTAACATACTATCAATCACAATCTGAATAATTTTGAAAGATATTGCTAATCCATTGCTTCATATGTTCGAAACATTTGTCTGCTCAACGCCGTAAAAAACGCAATGAATGTTGTTGAACTGTCAAAATGAAAGCCATTGCTACTGATAGTGTGGTACGCAATTACCCCACTAGAAGGTCAATATGTTTTGGTCAGTTAAATATTTAGAGAATCAGTTATGTATGATGGACACCAAGATAAGAATTATTTGAGGTTCACAAAAAGAGGATCATAATAATAGAGTGTTCAAAAATATTTTAAGCAGAGCAAAATTGGAATTATTAGTGGTTCGATTAAAAAGAATAAATGCCTCATCTTATAAAGAATCTCTCATAAAATAATACTTATTCTGAAATCTGAATTGAAATTGGGTCGATTTTGTTGAATATCAAATTAATTCAGTTATACCCATAACCTACCATCTGACGTTGAACAAAGTTACATTGAAACTCTGTGTGCAAAATAAACAGTTTGTATTACGAGTAATTCAGTGCCGTAAGCTGACATAAATGTTTGAAATATCAGATTTTCTTTACATAAACAAACCAAATTGGTTAAATCCTAAATGCCGTCGCTGACAGAACTTCTCAGTTTGGGCTTCCACGAACACAAAAAATTAGGTGCCTTAGGCCTCGGTCTCGAAGTCAGCGATTGCTGGGCAGCGGCGCGGGCGGCGGCGGCGGCAGCGTGGGAGCGGCGTGGCAACGCAGACCTAGTCTCGAAGCCAGCGGACGTAGTGTTGTGTTATGATAAATTAGTGTCTTTGTTCGCAACAGCGACGACAACATCTTTTTGATTTAACATTTTGAGACGTTGGTCGTTAAAAAGCAAAAAATAAAATGTACAACACTACGTCAATGCAGACGCTAGAGCACTGCTAGACTGATGCGCATCGCTCGTAACTAAGCCGCTCCCCGCGCCCGCGCCGCTGCCTTCGAGGCTTCTATATAAATCTATGCATTGCACATGCAACGCGCCGCTCACCCGCCGCCGCCCCGCGCCCGCTGACTTCGTGTCCGTAGCCTTACAGTAAATCCTTCTTCGCGAAATGTTCATAAATCAAAATGTCTGCTTAATATTCAGTAGGTACTCAACGAGCTGCGATTCTAAAAAAAACATTCAGAATGGAAAAAGAAAATGCAAGATTTGTTAACGTTCATTTTTTGTATAAAACAATTTTCAGTTCGTAAATGCATTGACCAGTGCGTGTTGCCAGTGATGACATAATAAATATGACACTGAAACGTGGTCGTACAACACAATGGGCCTTATTAGAAGGCTAAAAGTCACTAAAAGGGCAATGGAGAGGGCTATGCTTGGAGTTTCTCCGCGTGATCGAATCAAAAATGAGGAGATCCGCAGGAGAACCAAGGTAACCGACATAGCCCGAAGAAATGCCAAACTTAAGTGGCAGTGGGCAGGGCACATTGCTCGCAGAACAGATGGCCGATGGGGCCGAAAGCTTCTGAAGTGGCGACCGCGTACCGGAAGACGTAGCGTTGGAAGGCCTCCCACAAGGTGAACCGACGACCTTGTGAAGGCCACAGGAACCCGTTGGATGCGAGAAGCACAGAACCGGTCGAAGTGGAGGTGCTTGGGAGAGGCCTATGTCCAGCAGTGGACGTCTTTCGGCTGAAATGATGATGATGATGATGAAATGCATAATCAGCCTATAATGTTCCCACTGCTGAGATACTGGCCTCCTCTCGATGAAAGGGAGTGGCCCGTAATCCACCACGCGAGCCCAGCGCGGGTTGGTAGATGTCACATGTCTTCGAATTTATGGTTCTAGGAGCGGTTTCCTCACGATGTTTTCCTTCACCGATTTGGGAGCAGTAATTATGAAATAATTTACACAAAATAAAGCGCCTGTCTGTATTCGAATCTCGCCCATACATACGAGTATCTGCCCCACTCGTAAGTCCCGGCCTTTACCACTGGGCCACCACTGCTCTTAAGTAAAAAACTTAACTTGCTTTTAAATTATACACAATCGTTCGTAAATGCAAACTTTACAAATTATGGGCTATTTCTTTGTTTGTAGTTTGCAAGCTTTAATAGCTCTAATTATATTTAAATAGTAATAAACTTAAAGCAAATCGCTTGCCATTACATGCTTGTAATTTGTACATACCTAAGTGCACCAAGCAAAAACACTAAGGCTAAGTAATGGGTGGTCCAACAGTATCGTCATATAAAATATTTGCGCAATGTCCAAAATGTAATTATACAGGATAAATTAAAACATGCGACAAATCGAAATGGGAGATTGTACTCGTCATTATGAACAACTTTTACTATGGGACCAAACCTAAAATCGCGAAAAAAAATCAACTGTTCCTTACATTTATGTTCGCATAACTCGTCAAAATGTTGGGAACAGCGGATTTTTTTCGCGATTTCAGGTTTGGTTCTATAGTAAAAGTTGTTGATAATGATGAGTACAATCTCCCATTTCGATTTGTCGTATGTTTTCAATTTCCACCTGTATTCTTTCAGGCCGGACACTGAGTCATAGATATATGACAGTCCCGGGAAATAGGGACAACCTACTTCGTTTTCATCTTATTTCTTTGCCATTCAAGGGTTAAATTAAAACATTTTCAATTATTAAAATTGTCCTGAAATATCCCTGCTGTTAGGTACATACTCGTAAAGTTTAAATAAATAAAGTCAAGAGCACATTAGGTTAGGAGAGCAAATTAATCGGTTCATTTAAGGTAGCGCTCATTTAATTTGTCTTTTAAATTAAGGCTGGGGGTCCCCCGTTTTTGCCTGTTGTAGAATCTTGTTTTGCCTATAGCAAATTATTACATTTCGAATCTGTCTTTTAAATTAAGTTAGGGAAAGGGAAGATTTTCTCTGCCCGGGAAAATACGCACCGACCATAAGTCAATAAGAAAACACAAACTATGAAAGTTCCTGAATTTCATTAAAGTTTGTCTCCGTAGACAAATTAATAACAAGTTCCAACCTCTTAAGAGGACTACATGACCTAAAGCGCGGTCTTTGTCGGTCTGCATAGAAAAGAAAGAGAAGCGCGATGCCACAACGCTGGTAATTTATTGCAAAATATGAAGCAATTATCGATTTACGAAAAATGTAGTCTTTGGACAAAAAAACTAAAACACTATAGTTTTAGTATGTTGCTTGTAGAATAATCTGACAAAAAATCATAATGATTGTATGTATATTAGTATGAATTTTGTTGTAAATAAAAAGTTTTTAGAGGTATCTTCATGATTTTTTTCTATCGTACCAAATAAGTTGTATTATGTTTTCAACACACTATCATCCTAGCATTTATCCTGAAGAATATCATATATTTTTTTGGTTTTTTTTACTGTAGGCGATCATTTACTTTTATTGTTTCTAAAACTTGCGTTTTTTGCGTTTAGGTCCTGTAAGCCCCTTAAAGTTGGTCGACAGACAGACGATTCATCTTCCTCTTAATATAACTACAGATATATTTGGTTAGTAGGATATTAATATTAATGCTGAAGAGTTTGTTTTTTTTTGTTTGAACGCGCTCATCTCATATTTTCTTTCCTTTTTTGTAAAACATAATATTGTACAATTGTTTGTTTTTCCCAAATAAATAAAATCTCTGGAACTACCTAATTAAATTAAGTTTTATTCTAAAACATCCATCAGTTTCTTATTAATCTTTAACTATATCCGCGGGTCGCTAAAATCAATTAAGGACTGTTGAAGGAACGTAATAAATTGTCCGGCAAATGATATGCCTATTAAAAAAAAACCGACATCCAAAGAAGACACTACAAAGTGAAAAATAACTTTAATTTCGGAAGTCGGTGTCGTTGGGTTCGCATTTTCGTTGTTTGCCACCGACTTTCGAAATTAAAGTTATTTTTCACTTTGTAGTGTCTTTTTTGGAAGTCGGTTGTTTTTTTTTTAAGTTTTTATTTTTCACTTTTTAGTTGTACTTGCTATGTAAATATCAGTGACTGGAAGTCATTATAACATCATCAATATAAACTAAGTGGCAAAAAAACTCCTTCTTTTTGAAGTCGGTTAAAATACGTATTATTGAAGCTAACTCAAAAACTACCCAAGCAAAGTATATTGGACCACCCCTGAGTGAGGCATACCCTATCCATTAAAAAATATTTTTTAGTATCGATTTACAATTGCCGGAGATATCGCGTAACAAACAAAAAAAACAGTCGAATTGAGAACCTCCTCCTTTTCGAGGTCGGTTAAAAATAAATATGTATTATGTGTATAGTACTATGTTTAAAACTTAAGTACTTGTTCTTCCCGTTAATCTTCACATGATCTGACTAATCTGAAGATTATGTCTGGACTTTAAAAGAGACTGTGACCTCTGAGTTTGTTTCGGACTTTCTTCTCAGAGTAGTCTAAAAGAAAACGCCGACCTCATCTAGTTTTTAAAATATGATTGACGTGTTAACGTGTTTGTACAAACCTACTTACAGAAATAAATCATTTATCATTATCATTTATAAAATTAATACTGTATATTGATAAAAGCCTTATTAATTTTAAATAAGTACCTATTTTGTAACTTTATATGACCCAGATAGATAGTTTAAAATCCATTATACTTTAATTAAAGGATATTCTTCAATATTTGCCGTGCTTCCAAATTTTAGTACAAAGTGTGGTCACAACCCTTGTAAATGACCATCATCTTCAAAGCACGTTTTAACTTGTACGCATGCACTGGCTCTTTCAAAGTTGTTGTTATGTCACGCGCCGTGCTTCAGGTCTTTAGGACTTTCGAAATCGTGCTTCAAAGTTGCGAACATTTTAAACAACATTTAACGGAGTAGACAATGTATTCTAACTAGAAATCGATTTATTGGCTATCTAACTACCTATACTAGGGATGGTGAACCTCTATACATCTACGTGCCATTTTTTACCAAATAAATATTTCATGCGGCCATGACGTGCCAACAAACAATCTTGGCTAGTGATTACTAAAAAAAAACTATATACATTAGCATTATTATTATTTTTGAACTCTCTCTTGACATTTCTCGGGTCCCGGACCTTTGTAATTTTTGACGTTCAAAAGTGCCTTTTATGTGCCTATTTGAAATAAATGCTAAACTTTGACTTTTTTTCGAAGGCGTACGATGGGCCGAAACCAACTTGCAAAGGCCCGTTCTAAGACGTTTTAATGAAATGAGACACCAACCGACGATTATCCCTGTTCGCACTATACAAGTGCACCTAAGGACAACACCACGGTTGGTGTAGGACTAATGTTGATATTAACAGTCGCAAATTAGTGCGACTTCTGCTGTAGCAAACTAGATAACTTAGGTACCTAAATTCCTGAAATGATGCCGTGCCCAAATTATTTTTGTTACGAGCCACCAAAGAGAATAGTCATTGCGTCATCCCTGACTACATACTAATAATAAACCTGAAGCGCTTGTTTGTTTGTTTGTTTACTTCGGTAACCCAGGTACCCTACGTGAGACGGTCAGTAACATCAAGGCGTTGCTGGCATTCTCTTGAGGAGCTGGGGTGGATCGAAAAATCGATTTTCCCACCCGTACGCAAAATACGCGCAATTACGTGGAGTTGCGGACACCAGCCCGTAATTACCTATTGTTTGTTTGTTTGAACGCTCTAATCTCTGGAACTGCCAGTCGGATTTGAGAAAATACTTTTACATATAATAGCCCAATTCTTGAAGAAGGCTATTTAACTTCACGCTAGAACTCTTAGGAGCCGGGCAAAAAGAAAAAAGTAAGAAAGAACGCGAAAACGAACTAATATCGCGGGCAGGCGATGCGATGCAACGGGGTGGGTCTGGGGAACAATTACGCGGACGAATTCGCGGGCAGAAACAAGTAAGCGATAAAATCGATTTACTCCTGACACATGTTGTTTGTTATAGGTGTGGATAAAAGCGCTGCAAAGCTTTTGAAAACTCAAGGAACTCTTAAGTTAAATGCAGTACATTTAAATCTGATTTCAACTAATCCACAAAGGAATGATAAAAGATTTATAACTCTCAGAATAATTGAAACAGCGCAAACTGTAGCCACGAGTCACGCGGACAGACCCTTGGGCAAATTCCTCACGCCTTAAGAAATTCTATGTAATTAAATTATTCCTTGAGCAAGTTCCAAGTTCAATCGTCTACAAAACTTTTAATTAATATTGTACCCCGCGTTTATTAAAAACAAAATTCTGTCATAAATAAAAATGGTGTGATATCTCAAACAATTGCTGAAAAGAAATATTAGGTTTTCGGGATAAACACAGATACACAAAAAGCGTAAAGTAAAATGTTATATTGGTGTCAAAAGATAGCAGTTCCGTTTACACAGAGTTATCGCTGTGTGCGCACAGATACAACGCATCAGCTTCCGTTAACGATCACCAACTCCTGCGCACACGTAAACAATTATCACATTAACCGAAGAACAAAGAACACAGTGTATTTTGAATGTCGATAATTTTAAAAATGCGTCTACTGCTATTAGGGAAGCAAACTAAACACTATTTAGCACATTAAAGCTGGTAGCGACGTTACATAAAATAGAACACAAAGAGATGTTGTTTCTTCATCAAAAAGTAGGTTTAGATACTAGACTAATTCGTAGTCAATTAGTACCAACTTCGTGGTGTTGGTACTAATTGTGCGGGTTGAGTCCTTAAGAATTGAATAAGTAGTTAAAATGCGAAGGCATGACAGCTTTAATTTTTTAGGATTCCGTAGTCAACAAGGAACCCATATAGTTTTGCCATGTCCCTCCGTCTGTCCGTTATCTGCCCGCGGCTTAGCTCAGAAATTGTTAGTACTAATAAGCTGTAATTTGGCATGTGTATACATATTAATTACGCCGACAAAGTGGTAGAATACCCTACACGTAAAATGGGGATACATTTTTTTTAGTCTGTCCCATAGTGGTGTGTTGTTATAGGTCGTTAAAATTCAGGGATCTGTTTGCGAAATATTAAGCTTTAAAGTGTTAACTTTTAGTTAGAATCAAGTGTGCACCAACCCTTCCAGCTAATTGGTTGTTTTTGGATATGTGAAAAGATTCCCATCAGTATTATGCATTATAACGAAGCTAAAAGGAAAACTATCACAGATAAATAGTCCACCAACTTACATTTGCAGTTAGAATGTATGGGACAACATGTACAACACTACTTAATTGTAGTTGATTTCTGTAACTTTTAGGGTCCCGTACCTCAAAAGGAAAATCAACCCTTATAGGATCACTTCGTTGCCCGTCCATCCGTCACTCTGTCAAGGACTTTTTTTTCAGGAACGCTTGGGGGTATCAAGTTTAAATTAATATAAAATATAATGACCGGTATTTTTAAATATTCAAATCGTAGAGATCGTTTGGTACCTATTTCCTGGCAACGCAATAATAACTTCGGTGAACGGAATACAACTCCAACGAATAGAAGAATAACTTTTCTTGAACAGTTGTAAGATTGTCATTCAAAATTTAAAATACTTTGGTATTGACTTTTATAAAGTTTAAACTCTGGGAAAGCTCTGTATCGACAATCTTTGCAGGATGATTGGTAACATCTGGAATAGAGTACCAAACTCAAACGCAAAGCATTTATTTCCATTAAACCATGTACAGGCACTTTTGAATTGTCAAAATTAAATAGTCGGTCAGTTAGTCAGAAAGTTGAAACTAGTTGCCCATTCCAAGACGTAGATCTCTATGGAGAAGAACGGGCAAGAAACTCCATGGACACTTTTAAATCAAGATATTACAAAATCCTGGGTACATTATTCTTGTTGCTTCTATATGTGAGAACAATGTAAAAAAAACACACAAATGAAGAAACAATTCAAAATATAAGATTAAAAATAAGCCTTATTGTATACTTGTCCATGTTCACCAACATGACGCCAGGAATGAAGAAGCCTATAGTACTCGTAGGTTGACTAATATAGGCTAATGACCATTATTACCGATCGTGATTAAAAGGCACTGGTAAGTCGCCACAGTTTATTTTCACATTCAATCGAATAATCAAAAAGTAACATGTGTCTCACCTGACAGAAACACACTATTTACTCACTATTATCACACACATTACTCACTATTATTTGATCACTATTTAGAATACAATATTAATGTTCCGAAAAAAGGTGATATGCATAAGTTTGATTCGCAACAACCATGAAGTGCTGTATTGTAACAGTCTAGAAGTCAAATGACAGGCATAAGACACCTTATTTTAATGATCTTAGATACCTAAAAAAACAGCTGTATTCTTTAGTCTAAATCAAGATTAATTACACAAAAACTGCTTCAAAGATGCTTATATTTCTCTGAAAGATTGCAAAATTTTATAGAATTAAAAACATAATTTATGGACCACTATATCAAATTAATATTACTACTACTAGAAAGTTATTTTTAATTTACTACTTACTTAGCTTTGGATAAACTGTACCTTTCTAGATATCTTTATCTTAACTAAGTACAATATAAAAATAGTTACAGAGTAATAAAATTAAATTGTAAATAAACGTTTTTGTCTGCTGTTTGAAAGGTCAAGGAATTTAGCAAAAAGTTGCAAACTCTCATTATAAATTATTTACCCATCTCGCGTTGAGCAGCAAACTACACAATAGATTGTAAGCATTTTGTAAGTTTCAACTTTGCAAAAAGACGGTTAACTTTGAGAAAGTAATATTTAAAGACTAACTTTTCCCAAATGCCTAGAGTAATTTGCTTTTTTCTTAAAAACGTTAGAAAGTTCTTAGATGGATGACGCATGTATATACAATCCCCAGACACAGTAGGATATCTGCCGACCTATACTTGCTGGAGCTGTAATTCCACCTGGAGCCTACTTCTGTACCACAGAGACACTATCAATCTCAATTTGAAAGATGTTGCTAATCCATTGTTTCATATGTTAAAAAATTGTCTGCTCAACAACGTAGGCGCAATGAATGTTGTCAATATGAAAGCCATTAACTACTGATAGTGTGTTACGCAATTACCCCGCGGATGCTAGGGATCGACACTATTGATAGCTCACTTCAAGCACTCCTCGCATAAGTTTTCAAAGTGAGATTTTTACAGAATAACACTACTGATGTAACTAAGTATAGAAAATACTGCAATGGTTACTCCATGCGCTATTGAACAAGTAGATCATGCTTGTCAAAAATTATCCTTCTGAATGTCTTGTATTATTATGAACGTGAATGCACTCCACACGTGTATTGTTTACCAGACTTTCTGAGTCAGAATTCAGTAATAACATGACCTATTATATTATGACATGGAACAAGCCAAGGGCGAACATAGTCTAGACAAAATCATTGCTTATGAGTTCACCGCTTTCAAAGACAAAAATGTGAATAATTTTTATTTGTATGTTCATACTGAATATAATTACCGATTGCGTTTGTTTAGCTTTTATTAAATTCGCAGCAGCAGCTGGGTTTTATGATAAGTGGGGGCACTCACTATTTTCAGAGCCTGATGACTAATCGTTTTATTACGTAAGTAGGTACTTGCTTTTGCAGGCTCTGTCCTGTGAATATTTATGAAAAGATATTTTGTACTCAGCCACTCCATTAATTTTAAGTTAACAGTGATAGTTGTTTGGCTGTGTAAAAGTACCAAAAGACATCCCTTAACTTAATATACTTTATGTATTTATTTATTGTATTTAGTATGTAAATGGTACACCACAGACTACCTACATTATTTGTCTGTCCTTCCCCTTTTTAATCCATCCAAAGGTTGCCTTTAAAAGATCGCTCTTAGCGAAAATACCGCCCCTTGTGTCACCCATTGTAAAGTTTCTATGCCTATGATCTGTAATTTATATGGTGTACATAATAAAGAGTATTCTATTATATTCTATTCTTAGCAAAAGCAACACTCAAACATAGAGTGCTCAAAACAAAAGAGCACGTTCCCTGGACCTGGGTGACATGCTGAAATTCATGTGAAACCTTCATGTGTCTGGCGCAGTTGCCAGAATAATAAATTAATAAGAATTTTTTATTCACATTTATATAATTCACTTTTTTTAGTGACTACACAATATAATTGATCCCTAACAAAATACCAACTGAAAATACTATTCCAGTTGAAAGATGGAGCTTTGCATTATTGTCTCAATGATTTTTGGAATTTAATTAATAAACTTAAGTTTTAAGTAGGCACGTTAAACTTTGTAACAGGCCGTGTTATAATATACCTAATATGAAAAGTTTTTAGGTATTTAATTACAAAGTTATCATTTTAACCCTCATCAAGGCTCTAGATCAGTTTAAATAATCGTAATCGTTTACGGTCCCTTTTTAATATCTGCCTACTAATTTGTTTTATTGAATGTATTAGAAAGTACTAAGCATAAGCTTAGCCTCATCTCCTCCTCTTCATCACCCTGCCCTTATACTCCTCAACGATTTGAAGTGGGAGGGGGTCCAAACAAGTCTTATTTTTTCTGACGTAGGGGTGGGAGAGGTCTAGATTGTTCTTACGTAAGATCACTAAAGTAAGCAAAAATTATAACTTTTTAATAGTTTCAACTGCAACTTTTTCTTTGCAATTTTGGTAGATACTGATCTTATGTAAGATTGAAAGGGGCGGAGGGGGTTCATCCAAGTCTTATTTTTTCTTACGTAGGGGGTCAGAAAGAGGTCAAAATGGTCTTACGTAATAAATGAACAACCCCTTGTTACGTTTTCAACAGGAAAGATATCAATAACATAACGTTCCATCAGGAGTTTATCAGAGGCAATCCGGAGTTTGGATTCGTGCCCGGTTGATGACAATAAGCTTGCCCCTAGTAAATAAGACTTAAACATAACTAGCGAAATATGGGTGAGTAAGTATATACTACTAGCGGCCCGCCCCAGCTTCGCACGGGTGCAATTTTTTTTTTCGAATTTTCGAAATTTTCTTTCATACAAACCTTGTCCGAACACAACAAAATTTCGTAGTATATTTTGAATGGAGTGTCCGATTTCAATAATTCAAAAAGTAATCAACAGGTATTGATACAGTCTTGAATACGAAATAATTTATTTGGATAAGAATTAATACAAAGGTATGGATAACATTGTTCTGATTTTGATCGGCATTTCTATCAACTTTTAAAATGTAAATAAGTAGTTATAGTGACCTAACTACAATAGTTGGACATAATATGACCATATGTCATAGATACATACATTACATCAAAGATACATTTAAAAAAAAGTAGCAAAATCTCATTTATAAAATATGAACGATGTCCATTAGATAACTCTAGAACAGCAATATTATTGTTAACTTAGAAAAATACATGTAATCATACTTGACAATCCATTACATGGACACAGGTCATCAATTACGAGGGTACACAGCAAACCCACAACATTAACACAATAATTTTCCAAGATGTTACGTAAGTAGGTACTTATAGTTAAGATGAGGTACGTACCTGAATATCAAGAAATAATAATAGGTCATTATGCAAATATAGTAGATGTACTCGGGCAGAGATTAAATGTCAAAACTCACGTCATAGGTAAATACAGTCAGTGAGATTCATAATTATGATTCTACTACTACAGCAGAGTTGCTGTAGTCGGGTAAAGAGAGCGCATCTACAATTCTTCAAGTGTTGTACTCGTATTAATAGCTTCTGCCCATGAATTCGTTCGCTTAGAATTGAATAGAGTACCTACTCTTTATTTAAAATGAACACACACATACTCACACACAGACGCACACTACAGAACAGCAGCACAAACGGAAATTAAACCAAGTTTTACTTTTACATTATTTATTACATTTTATTATAAGATTTTTATTGTTTTTAGTTTTCATTTAATTAGTTATTTTGTTTGTAAGTTCAGTTTCGTAGTCTAGATAAGCTAGATAGCTCTACTGTAGCCAATTTCAACTTCTATATTATTTTATTTTAAAAAAATATCACAATGTTATACCTATTCAATGATGTAAAAATGGAAATCGTACCAATTGTTATTTTATCATCTAAATCTCAATTTTTATTTTATTATTTGATCTCAGCTTTGCCTTAATTATTAGTAAGTCTATTTGTTTGTACATTTAAACTTGTAGTCCCGAATTCCCGATGAGGCTAACTAGCTTAACTGTAGCCAATCTCAACTTTAACGATACTTATTTTGTCTTAAATTATCATAATGTTGTACCTATGCAATGGTGCCCAAGACACAGGCTGTGTCTAGTTTGGTTCCAACGATACCTCCATATTGTAATTCTGAATTATGTAATAAACGATTTTACTTTACTTTACTTTATTATGTCATACCATATAAATTACAGATATAACTAGAGAAATTTTACAAAGGGTGACACAGTGGGCGGTCTTATCTCTCAGAGCTTCCTTCGCTTGGAAGTCGTGAGATACACAATATAGTAAAATAACAGACACATTTTTATAAAATTCTTCGACCCCCGACCCACCGTGTCGCATCGCATCGTCCGTCCGCGCTATTACTTCGTTTTCGCTTAGCGTTCTTTCTGACTTTTTTTTCGTTTTTGCTCGGCTAAGGAAGGCTCGGCTCGGTACGCTAGAAAGCGTGATTTTAAATAGCCTATTACCTTCCTCAAAAATTGGGCTATCAGATGCAAAAATACATTTTTGAATCTGACTGGTAAATCCAGAGATTAGCGCATTAAAAAACAAGCATATTATTCAGCTTTACTATAATTATTATACCTGGTAATGGTATGTAACATATTATATTAGTATATAGATTGATTGTGAAATAATACGAGCAAAATGTCAACAAAAGTACACAAATTCAAGATAAATATGCCACTGATTGGCCCTTTCTATCTTGAGTCTAGACAAATTATAGTTAATATTGTTATGGGAAAACAGAATAATTGTACCTACATCAACATAAGCAATACTTCTTTCATTGTCTGCTACGTGACGAGAAATAAATTGGAATTATTTTGAAAACTCGAACTTTGATAAAATATAGGTAGGTAAAGGCACAGTAATTGACTAAAACTAGCTCATATGCCACGTCACACGTGCCTTCAATATGATCACAAAATTGACATCTACCTACGTTAGCATATCATTTTTATTCTTATTTATTTAACCATTTGTGTATACACATAAACAGACAGGAAACTAATAGCAAAATAGGTACAAAGGTGATGCTTATTTCTAAAGACATCTCTTCCAGCATAGTATCTTCGTACTATCGTGGAATACTATAGCACATTCTGGAGATCTCGTTGTGCCACGCACAACCTTAAACTGGAGCATAATACAAAAGAGATTTATTTGGCATTTAGCTTACGCCTGCTGAATTGCCAAAAGGAAACGGTCCTATGCAGACAATCTCATTTTAAGTTGGTGTCATTGTGGAAACGTAAAACAATCACTGATTCCATTTTATTATATAAAATACTCCGGTGCAAAATGTATTGTCCCCATTTACTAAGCCAGTACTAGTTAAGCTAAGCTAGCTACCCTACTAGACTCCCTCATGTTCCTATTGCTTCTTTGCACCCCCACTTCGTAGAACAGTACTCTATGCAAGCTCTGTTGGGCAAATAATGTTTGTTTTCGTTTAGTTAGCTCGGTGATTTAGACGAACACAAACATTACTCTTGTATATCGATTTTATTCAATTTCGAGCGGCCATTGTTGTTTACATCTTTGGCTAATTTAGAACGGCTTCTTTTGCTTACCCTACTTAGGGCTGGCGAGCCTATTGCCATCACCCGGGCACATGTTGAGACTCCGGTTGCTATTGAGAAATTCCTGATAAATCTTTGTTAGACCTGGGAATCGAACCTAAGACCCCATGCTCTGCAGTATGTAGCCCTTGCGACAACTAGACCAACGAGGCAGTCACTACTGTACAACTAAAAATACAAATCAGTTTAGTATTTAAACATTCAAGATAACTTCCCAATTACAATTTCTTTGCCTCTTCACTATCTCAAAGGAGACAGAGTAAGCACTCACTAATTGGCTCTTTTGTAGGTCCTTTAATATGGAAAATTCGTAGAAACTTAGTGCAAGAATGGTGCATGCTAACAAGCTGCAAGTTATTTATTTATTTATTTATAATTAATTACAACGGCTTGCGCCAATGACAGTAATTAACAGGTAAAACGAAAAACTAAACATAAAACAAAACATATTACTTACATAATTAACATAATTCAAAAACAAATAACAAGTCATCAATTTAAAAGAGAAAATAAAATAAAATCGAATAAAATAATAACAACATACAACTTATATCTAACAAACATAGCTTTCACAGAACATGAGACACTTTGACATGATCACCCTGAGTGTGTCATTAAAGATGTCACATTCCGGGACTGCCTCCATTAAGGAGTTAACGCAAGCGTTATTGCAGCCTTTACTTACAGTCACAAGCATAAATTATGTACTATGAACAGCTCGGAAGGAAATAATATCTTATTTCATTATTCGTTATAAACTATCAAACGAGACGTGTCGCCAAAATACAGGCTTGTCTCGTCAAATAGTTTTGCTGTTCCTTCGATTTCACATATTTGTGCTGTTTGTATATGCCTTCCACAAATGAT
The DNA here is from genome assembly GCA_914767645.1 of Hydraecia micacea. Classification (NCBI taxonomy): domain Eukaryota; kingdom Metazoa; phylum Arthropoda; class Insecta; order Lepidoptera; family Noctuidae; genus Hydraecia; species Hydraecia micacea. The sequence continues at coordinate 10,874,138 of OU611778.1, forward strand.
CATATACATATGCTGTTTTGCCGTCATCTTGACGACAGATATTAATCTTGAAATCAGATATTATTGCCGAGCTGTTTTACTCGTGACTGTACTACTTATAGGTGAACGTCATACGTGCGTGCAAGCAACATGTAAAATCTGAATTTAGCGTTAAAACACTAATGAAGCATTAAAAATATATTACCAGCCATTTGATTAACGATAATTAATATCTAATTAGTTAACAATGTATTTAACAAAACCTGCAGTGACGATATATCGGTTCATTTGGGACCGCAGTGTGTCAATAATTGTTGAGTGTTGACCATCATTAAAATTAGTGTCAGATATTCGGAATCAAAGTTGTCGTCGTAGCGTATAAGTGCTTATTTATCTCTCATCAACATCATCATGTATCAACATACGTACCACTGGTATGACGAATCTAGTGACAGTGATGACGAACTTCGGATCATTCGAGAGTACAGAAATAAAGATCAGGTATTTATTTACCGCGATTTTGCCCGCATGAATATCGGGAACGTATTACCGGGATAAAAATTCCATCCTATGTTTTAATCCAGGTTATAAACTATCCGTGTGCCCATCAGATTGAGTAACAAACATTCACATTCATAATATTAGTAGGATGTTCAAGTATCAACAGGTGATTTTATCGCGAGTACGGTAGTAGGGGTTTATAATAAATATATTATCTCCATGAAAAGTAAACGGAAAATATGAAATAAGTTTCCATAAACAAGCTTTTGTCCGCAAGGTCTTGAATGAAGAAACGAAAGTTTTAATTATAAAAACTTTTTGACAAAAAAAAGACAACCGTCTTCCAAAAAAAAACACTACAAAATGAAAAATAACTTTAATTTCGGAAGTCGGTGTCTTTGGTTTTGTATTTACGTTTTTTGCCACCGACTTCCGAAATTAAAGTTATTTTTCAGTTTGTAGTGTTTATTTTTGGAAGTCATATTTTTTTTTGTTTTTGATCCGTAATCATTGGATTGATTAATATCAATCCACTCCCAAGTACTGAGGATGCCATAATGAATAATCCACTTAATACAAATCTTTAATTGACTGACAGACAACGCACAGCCTAAACCGCTGGGTCTAGAAACATGGAATTTTGTACGAGACTTCCTTATACATCGAGAGTGAGCACTAAGAAAAGAGTTTTGAAAATTCATCCCCTAAGGGGTTCTACAGCTTCTCATTTCTGTCGGTGAAAAATCCCATCGGGCGCGCGGCTTGTAGCAACATAAAAATATTAAACTTCCTATAGAAACATCGATACATAGATACACGGAAAAATAGTAGTATATATTAGTAACTAGTGAGTCGTAAAATGTTTTCTCGAATCTGTATATCTAAGTGACATAATGAATATTTGATTGAATCTTGTTATTTTATTATACCCAAGAACAGGAGCTGTTTATATTTAAGCTGATCTCACGCTTATTTAAAAATATGTGACTATTCCATGTACGTACAATGTAGCAATGAGGTCCATGTATGTATGTCCATAGGCCACGAGGCCTACCTGGTAATTGGTCACCGCTGTGTATGGGCCTCTGCAATACCAGAGATATCGCAGATGCATCACAATTCAACAGAGACACAGCAGAAGCATGCTGTACCAAAGAATAATAACTACCAACATATTGGGTACCTACTACCGCTGAAATGTCCCATATGCTTATGGTTTGTCCGGTCATGTCCGGCTTTTGGACCCCATATCAGGACTTTTTCCGGCTTTGTATTGTGTCCGGAATTTTGTTTAAAGGGTTTTTTTTAATAAAACAAGTTCAATGATTTCTGAAAAAAATAAACATTAAAATGTAAAATGTTCGGACTTTTTGCACAAGTCCGAACTGTTTGTCAGTACATTCCAAATTTCCAAATGGTATAGTATAACATATGCCTGTAACTAACCGTCACTCGTACACTTAAAACGGAACACAACATTTTAACGAGCTTGAGGAAAATTATTTTATTTATTTATTTTATTTTATTTGGGAAACAAACAGATGCAATAACAAACATAAGTACTTATACAATTAGTTCAACACAATCCAGAAACAGTTTCCGCAGATTAGGTACTATACAAGTAAATTATATGTAACTAAGTGTAACAACAACCAGAAGTTCACACCGCTAAAGTTTACAGAATTTACAATTTAATATTATATAACATATAACATTATTATTATTTAAATTTCGATGCCAAAATATTTCTTATACTAAATTTGAATTTGGGTTAGAGAAAGGTGAAAAATATTTAAATCTTGATTTGCTTTTAATGAAATCGTGTCGTTGTCGTTTTTGTTGATTATAATAAATCTAAATTACTTATATATTTACTTACGTCGAATGTTTTCTATGGGATAAAGTAATAAGTGATTTAAAACGTCCATTAGTCTGTTGACAACACCGAAACAAGTTTGAAATTGAATAAATAAGAGGAAGGCTTAACTTATCCAACGGGAACTGACAGGAACCGAAGTTTACTCTCAGATCTTCTTTCTTTTATACAATACTAGCTGTGCCTGTGACTTCGTTCGCGTGGATGATGGAAAACAATAATGTGTATCTCTAGGTACTAATACATAATATGTTTTCTAAAGTTAAAGTAGCGTGAGTTACTCCTTATAACATCAGCTATCTGCCAATGAATGTCTCGTCAAAATCGGTCCAACAATTTCGGAAATTAACCGGAACAAACAGACGGACAGATTGACAGACAAAAATAAAAATTTATGAGTCCAATATACAGGGTGGTCCAAATAGTGACGTCAATAAAAAATATTTGATTCCTCATACCTAGAGGTATCCGAAAATACGCCATGTATGTTCCGCGATTTTTGATAGTTTAAGAGATATGAATATTTTTTTTTAATTTTTGGGGAAATTCTTCGGGGACATCTTTAAAAATTTATAGCTTTTTTCGACAAGCTCTTTTTATGTTTTTTTTTTTGCGATGGGACTATCATGAAATACCCCTTCATTTATAAACAAAATTATCTTCCTAACATTAGTGCAAGATACAAATTTTTTTATCGAAAGTGAGAAATTTACATTCTTACGATTAAAAGTTGATTTTAAGTGTAAAAGATATAGATCGATTAAAAGTTCGAGTTGAATAGTAGAACCTGAAACATTTGTTAACATTTTTTAAATTGAAAAAGAAAATCAACTTTTAATCGTAAGAATGTATTTTTTTTTTCATAATTATGCATTTAGTAAAAAGCTGTTATTATTACTTTACAAACAGACACTTCAATTTTATTTATTTGTATAGATACTAATCTATATTGTTTTGTTAATTGATTAATGAACTAACAAAACAAAATAGATTCCTTCAATAATTAATTTTACTTAGCCGCTTCTTTTTCAATTTTTGTTAGGGCATGTGAACCGTGCTAAATATAGATACACAACAAAACACGACGGCCACCACGTGAATCACGCAAATAATTCCAGACATGTGATGAATAAAAATAAATCCGATACAAAGTACTTGAACTAGGCAAAACTTATTGACTTTTGAATAACGGAAGCAGCATCTGATTCAACTGCATTACCTAGGCATTATTTATCAGTTAGAGCGGTTTCGCACTACATCCTATCGGAATCCGAGAAATACCGGTCCGAAGTGAACATAGTCCTATTTGTATGAAGGGTTGCGCACTAGATCCGAAATCTATCCGTCCGAATTTAGACAATTCCCAATTGGGATAGAAGTCGGATCTTTAATTCGGATTCGGATAGGATGTAGTGCGAAACCGCTCTTATAGTACTTCAGACCGAATTTCGGCCATGGTAGCCAATCTCAGCGGAGACTAGCCATCTACACGGGACATATTACAGTGCACAAGTGTGTGCGCAGACACAGGTGCACTCACGCTTCCCTCACTCTCATAGCCCGATGGGACAGCAATCCGACACGACAGGAGAGAGATCAGACGCAAGACCATCGGCTTAAAAAGTGCTTTCTGAGGCGCGAGGATATCACACCGCCAACTTCCAAAACTTCGGGCTGTTACTAAGAAATTCTTAATGGGAAAACTCAATAAAACTTTGCCCGACCTGGGAATTGAACCCAAGTCCCCCTCCCCATGCTCATCAGTCGCGCTCGGCCACGAAACCAACAGGTACCTAGCAATGGGTACCTACTGTAGCACTTTGTGAGGAGTGAGTCTGAGATAGTAACTAGGTCCTACCAAACTCATTTTCGCCCTAGAGCAACGTAGCTATGCTTCGGTTTGAAGGATATGGTAGGCGGAAAAATTTCATGACTGCCTGAATTGCATCCGAATTACAGGCCTTCATTAGATGTTTCTGTCTTTGTCTCGGAGATGATAAAATTCCTCCGCACCTGTGGTATATAGGCGGCTCGTTATATTATAATGGCCAAGTGCTTAAGGCCTCTCGTCTCATGCACGAGGTTGTGAGTTCAGATCCGGGCTAGTACCTACCATTATGACTTTTCAATTCATAAGTACTTTCTGAGTTTATCTTACATGGACATTACTGACATCGTTGAAGGAAAAACATCGTGAGGAAACCTTGATAAAAGTCTGAAGTCGCCAACCCGTCTTGAGCAAGCGTGGTGATGAATGCTCGTGCCTTCTCTGTATGAGAAGAGACATTTGCGATGCACTGGGACAACAGGTAATAGGCTAGCATTATAAACGGCTAGTGACTACTTACCACGAGAAGGGCCTCCAGCTTATTATCCACCAAAAAATATTAAAAATGCACAGATCTCGTGCCTTTCTCGACCTTCGGATACATTGAAAATGAATTTAATAAATTTAAAATTATTTTTATAAACAAATTCTCAAAAATTAGCGAAATGACAAAACCCATAAGACCACGACCATCATCCGAAATCTACCCCAATGAAACCGTCGAGAGATGGTTGTGTTTAAGATTTAAAAAATCCCTCACCACCGCAGCTTCGGCTTGCTGGCCGGCTCAACCGCAGCGGCTCGCACGCAGCCTCCTGCTCCTCAGCCCGCGGGCTGCCTCGCCCCTACGCGCCTAGCGTCTTCCGCGCTTTGCCCAAAATACGGCTAGACAAAGGGAACCTTAGCACCTAGACCGTAAGAGATAGAGAGGTCCTGTTTTTTTTTTTCAAAATGTAGCCAACTCAATACCCCGAGAGCTTTTTTTATTGTTTTGATATCGCATTAGTTTTTGAGATATAAACGATTTTATCACAATTATCACAAAAGACATGAACAAAATGCGAATTTTTTTAACATTTTTTCTTTTTCCAAAAAAAGTTTTTGACTCGTGTCAATGCATATTATTTGAGATCTCAACCATTCACGTAGCCGTAAAACTCACGGAGCCCTAGCCAAATCTCACTATTTCGCAAAATGAGGTCCTATATCCGGAACCAGTGAAAAAGCATTTTCAATGCTAAAAAAGGTTTTTATAACACAAACTCCTGTATTTCAGGAAAAAAAAAACATATGATATGACCTCTAAAGTACCCCGATATGATTTGTGGCTCACGTGAGGTGACTTTGTAAGCAAGGTAAAATGGCCACAAAAAATATGGCAGCACAACCTAAAGAAAATAGCGGTCCGTGCTCTTACGACGAATGTGTTTTGTCGAGTGCCCATCAATATCTTTCAGACATGAAAATACATCAAGTTAGCAGGTACTAAAATGAAATATTATTTCGAATAATATTGATTCCTTAATGGAATTAAAAGTTCTTACTCAGGTCAGAACTTTTCCATTAATTCCACGTTAAAGTTTTCATTTAGATAAACCCGGCGGAAAATAAACAGCTCAATGCAATATTTTGTACCTTCCTACTCTTGAGAAATCTTAGAGTAGAGTTGACTGGGGTCAATTGAAACGTTTTCTGAGAAAATTGTTCGTGTGCCTTTCATTTTATACCCTATCTGTTTGGTAATGGGTTTAAATTATGGTAGATTATCTGGCTAAATAATATAACTAATATTGTTCAATTGACTCTGGGTCGGGGTCATTTGAAAAGAAATATACTAATATAGGCTTAAAAAGCCAGAAAAAAAGATTAAATTTTTTTGTTTAAGTATCATCATCATTCATCTTTACAAATTATTTAGAATAACATGTTCAGATCGCACCTATTGACGACTCATTTTGCATATGAAAGGAAAAATTTAGTACCTATCTTTTAAGAAAGTTGTTCTGAGTGTTTGATCTATGGTTAACACCCCCTCGTTTGAGACTTTCAGGGAGCAGTAGAAGACCCGGATACTTAAATAATATTACACGTTCAAATGAAATCAAAATTTAAGTGTGAGAACCTACGATATAACTGATTGAAACGGACGTTTAGCAGTAAAAAGGTACATTAATTTGTAAAACAGAGTTTATGGGGCACAAACAGCTAAATATAAAAAGACAATAAAAACTTTTATGGCGTACGGACTCGCAATCCTTCGTCTACCCCCGCCCGCATAGGTACAAAGTCATTTCATATGCGATATGCGATTCATATCGTACGATTTGATACAATACATTATCCCTAACCTGTAATTTATATCTGTAACCCTTTGTAAATCAGTCCATTCAAAAAGGTAAACATCGTCAAAAGGTATCCTCTAACACAATTTACCTAATATCAAAATTAGCAAACAATTTAAAAGCTTAGTACGAAATACCTGCCACGATCCAGTCAGATTGTTTGTTACAATAATTTGATAAGGGAGGCGAATTGAAAACAATGTTTTGGTATTTTGAAACAATTCAATTAACTCAGCCTATAGCCACGGTAATATTATCTATACAGTATTCTATCTTCATACACACGGTCGGAACGCGAGTCATACCTACGCGCCTCGAGTTCGGTTTACACTCGGTAAACAAAATGTCTCGAATGCTGCGCAGTGACGAACGGGCGCCGCACTGTGTGATGGTTTTGTAAGCAGTAAGTGTGTGATTTGTGACAAATATTTTTGAAATAGCCTCTCTCAGGCTGCGCCACAATTCTCTGTCGTCCGCCTTCCGCATCCAGTCTCTCCCAGCCACCCTTTTGAGGTCATTGGTCCATCTAGCTGGGGGGAATCCCACACTACGCTTGCCGATACGCGATCTCCACTCCAGAACTCGTCTGCTCCATCGGGCATCGGACTTCGACAAACATGGCCATTAGCCAGTCCACTGCCTGCCACTGCCGATGCCGCTTGCTTACTCTGCAAGCTATGACATGTCGGTAACTCCAGTTATTTTATGGATAATTTTCATTCCCGATTTTGTCCTTCAAAGAAACTCCAAGCGTAGCCCGCTCCATAGCGCGTTATTCTACCTTAAATTTATGGACCAAGCTGACTGTCAGTGTCCACGTTTCGGCACTGTATGTCATAACGGGCAGGACGCACTGATTGGAGACCTTAGTCTTCAAACATTGCAAGATAGGCGACAAAAAGACTTGACTTAATTTTGAACAATTGGACGATTATAATTGAAATAAAGCATCAACAGGGTTTTAGACCATCCTAATTGGGTTTAGAGCCGCTGCCATGGGAACATTTACCCGACCGCCCGACATCAATTCAAACTTTTCCTTTAGAATTTAGAAACATAATAAACAAATAGCATATAAAGTAAGTACTTAGTTTTAAGAGCTATTGTTATGAAAACATGTATGTTTAGATAACAAATCTATGGTATACATAGATGGGCATGCGTTCGCAACATTTCCATTTGTGTAACATAGTTTACAACCCCTGTTTTGTTATGTAAATGGTGACATTATTAGCGTTCATTGTTCCGCACTAAGCATATGATTTATGCAAGAACCACAAAGAAGACGTGACTGCTCTATTACATGTGTATGCGCACTCTTTCTTGTTCCCATAGACAATGGCTCACTTTATTCTTTTCTGTTTACTCTTTGAAGTTTTGCTTCTCACATACAGGAAATTAATTCATAGTGGCTTTGAAAGTCTGCCGTCATTCTAAAGAATAATTAAACATGTTTTTGTGAAACTTATTTGAATAATTTGAAGCTACTTTAAATAAAAACGCAAGCAGTAATAATGGAACTGTTCACATAAACACCTATTGTACATACATTACCTATAATGAAGCGGGTCTACAAACAATAAAAACATGCAGATTTCATCTCAAGTTTACAACAGCTGGTCCATACCGCAGTGCACCATTCTCGGTCAGTCATACAAAACTTACAACTATGTACCTAAGTATATCACCTGGTGCCGTATTATGACGTTGTAATACCATCTTGATTGCAGTGCGAGAGAGAGACGGAGCAATACATGACTGATAGCACCATCCCTTTTTCAGACTGGAACCATGATGGCATTACTTCATAATACGGCCCCTGAGCGCTATACAATGCGATTCAATGCCACTTTTCAATAGAATAAACCAAATAACAAATGAACTGGCTGCGTCATGCGTCCATGCCTCATTTGTTTAGATATATTATTTTCCTGATAGAAGTTCCGATGTTAGTCATAAACAGATAAAACTCATGTCTCCTTCATTAGCTAGTCGAGTGGTTCTCTTATCAGAAACGCATAAATACCTGACTGGCATTATAACGGGGCAAAGCCCTTGGCCCATTAACTGTTCTTTACCGCCGCATTCCAAAACTTATTTGTCACTAGCTTTTGGCCGCGACTTCGTCCGCGTGGAGGTCGGAAATTATCCCTCGGAAAAGTACTACTGGGAGAAAAACTATCGAATGTCCTAAACCAGGTCATGGGCTATCCTTATTCCAAATCCCTTCAGCATTTAAGGCGTGAAATGCTAACAGACAGACAGACAGATACACACTCGCATTTATAATACCTATTAGTATGGAAGGAAGCCTAATAAAATATAATGCCATCGAGGAAATCCGAATTCCGTATCGGAATATGATTTGTTGCTCAATAAACTCGATCAAAACTATTTATAAACCAGATAATCGCGTGTTAGCTGATTACGACTGTCAATTAACAGGTGTTTTTAATTGCATTGGTGTTTACGTTGGTGTGTTACAAATGACAAACACACAACAAAACCACGACCTTCTATATATTCGTCATTTGTACAGTAATTTCGTGCTATAAATTCACATTTTATTAGCGGAAGTCAATCTTTACGTCTTCCGATTCAAGATACTAGCCAATAGGCTCAGGGCCCTATATAGGTACTATAAGCCCAGCGGGGTAATTGCGTAAAACTAACAGTAGCAATGGCTTTCATATTGACAGTTCAACAACATTCATTGCGTTATTTACAAATTATTCGATCATGTGAAGCAATGGATTAGCTATATCCTTCAAAATGAGTCAGAGTGCAGGGCCCTAGCTGCGTTTCCACCAGTGTGCGAGGATGCGTAGCGAGGGATGTATATGAAACAAACCAATAATATCGCTTCATTTTCATAGCTTGAACTAAGTTAACGTTGTTATTGGTTAGTTTTACCCACATTCCTCGCTACGCATCCTCGCTCATCTCTGGTGGAAACGCAGCCTAAGCCAAGGCTCCAACGCAACGGTCTGTTGCCGCCGATAGTTGAAAATCGAACAGTGTGTTTTCTTGACGCGCTGGGATGCGCTCTGTTAAATTCTTAATGCTCGACTTAATACCGAAAGTTGCAAATCAAATGCGCGAAAAAATTTCGTCGCATCAAAAAATCTCCCGGGCGAACATTCTAACCGTCAAAAAATTACACAATTTTCACGACAAGTGTTGTTTCATAAAACATAATGTATGAAAGAAACTCGTAAAACTGTCAAATTGTCGCCTGTCACCTGTCGCCTGTCAGGTCCCAGCACTCTAATTACGTAACAGACTATCGATCCATTGCTTCATATATTTGAAAAAAACCAGCCAAGTGCGAGTCGGACTCACACACGAAGGGTTCCGTACTGTGACGTTGCAAAAAATTAAATATTAATTGTGTCTAGTAGCGACACCTGCTGTAATTAACGGCGGACTAACGCCTTGGTTGTCAACGCTGTTCTACGTTGACACAGATGGCGTTGATGCCTTTTGTTTAGTTAATTAATTGCAAGTTTATTGGATAACTAAATAATAAATAAACAAACTTACATAATTTACCACATTTTATTTAAAAAAAACAATGTCTGATAAAATGAAGATACAAATCGATAAGAAATCTTATATGGTCTGTGAAAGAGGATTCGAGAAACTGTCAGATTGGTCTGGAGGAAAAGGCGGGGTACGGTGTCCGGTCTTTACGATCAGGGACACGAGCCTAAAGGCCGATTGAGAGGGACTTAATCCTAGGAGGATTGGGATGTGCCCAAATAACCCGATGGGGTTTTTATAAATATGAGCCGTTATAGGCAGAATTCCGTGAGTACTAAACCATTTTCTCTGTTCTTGCTGGATAGCCTATAGCTTAGATTCTTGCATGTGTGTTCTGACACGAGGACGTTGTTTCAGGTCTGGCTTTTATGCTAGCCTTTTAAGATTGGTGCTATGCGCGATTGATTTGATGCCTTGGTGTTGCGCCGTGTGATGATTTGGTATTCATCAGAGCGCAGGCGGATTTGAGGTTATCCCTTGCGGTGTGGTCCTCCGACGTTAGGAAGGCTTTACCTAGCCGAATCCAGGTGATGAGGGAAGTACGCCACTCCAGGTAACGAAAGCGTCACCATCTTGTCCGTAGGCCGCGTTCGCGTGTGTTCACAGGTTTCTCCTGTGAACGACGCCAAGGACCCTGAACCGTCAACTGAGGGTGTTATACTGAAGGTTTTATAGAGAGTATTATCTGTGTGTCATTGTGATTTAATCTATGAGAGAGAGTTAGGCCTCTTGTAGGAACTAGGTTGTTTTAAGACCAGTTGTTGTAAGGATATTGTGTCTCGGGTTTGCTTAGTATAGTAGTTATTTTCCCTATATGAGCACAGTCCTAAAAAGGCCAATACATGTTCGATTGAGCTAGAAGTTGTTAATTCGATCACCCCACGGATTCGCTATAGCGACTCTGAGAAACTGCTATTTGTCTCATTGCTGGCGTTCACTGACACCACTAGGAACGGAGACTAGTTGTGTGGGTGTATGCCGTAGACTCTGGGAAGGGTACATTGGTTTAGTGGCTTGCCACATTGTTTGTAAGTACTTTCTATTTTGTATAATTCCAATAAACTTTGTGTTGTGTAAGAAGGTACTTGTTTAATTAATCCTTTCCTAGCAGGTTATACCTTATAAATTTACTTTAGCACGGTGGTGAGTAGTATAGTCCAATAGAAACCATCATCAGCTTGTTTCCAGTTTAATAAACATAAAAACTACTAAAAACCGGGTTACAGTTGGCGCCCAACGGTATATAATTATTTAATTATATAGGGTGAACGAATTAATAACAATATTTCTCTCTCTCTCAATTCCCTCAGTTCTTTCAGTTGACGGATTCTTGTATTAGTTTAAGGCTAGTTTTTAAGTTTTAAATATAAAGTGGTCACCGCACCACAATCAAACCATTTCTTTTGTTGGACCGGTAAGGTGCAGAGTGTTGATAAAGGTCATTAACTTATTTATAAGTATGCGCAACTCACAAGTTGGACAAGTTGCATTGTGTTAATTATTTTGGGACTATATATATGTACCCAATGTTTGTTTAGAGGATTTCAGTAGTAAGATAATAACACTACAGGCAAGTTTCACTCTTATTAATTGGATTTTGCAATACAGGGAACTACAATTTGTAGAAATTAATGAACAATAATAGCCAACTTTCATTGAAACGGAACACTTGGAATCTTTATGACAACTGGTCGGTCACTTCGTCGTATAACGTTTTAACACTCATTATTTAACCCAGATTTAAAATACAACCACGGCATTTCATAGAACAGCATTGTTTTTATCAGCATTCGTTTTCATACATTGGTGCTTAACCTATAAAACACATTGACATTGGTGACATTTGACGTTCGACGTTTTGATATGTTAGGGTGCGTTCCGAAACGCGTTATACACGATTTGCGTTTAGTTTGTCATTAATTTTGCTTTACTTAATTGTAATAATTATTATACAAATACAAAGTTAATAAATAAATAAGCTATCATAATGGATTTAGAGACAGTGTATTAACATTCCCATCTTGCGGACGAATTGACTTATGAGGTTGCGGTTTATGCATTACTTGCATGCGACTCGTACATTTACTTGTAGTTTCTTGCTGTTTTTAAAAATATATGATATTTTTTCATTACGTCGTGCAACTGGTGCTTTGGTAGCCTGAAACTTTGAGAATTATGTTCTTCTTGCTCACGGGATTCCTGAAACCGTGATTACCGTTAGTGTGGTTCAATTCACGGGATCAGAGTTTCATAGGCAATTATAGAAGTTTAACGTGCCTCAAGTTCATTATGGGCGCTCCACACACTAGCATGGTCGAAAGGTACATAAAAACGGCAAAATCAGTTGTTTCGTCTTATAGATCATATGACAGGGATCTGAAGCTCACAAAAATTTTATAGCTTTAAATAGTGTACCAAAGAAAAAAAAATATGGAAAGTAAGGGTTTACTATTAAAACCTTCCCAGAAAAAATAAATAAAATAAAAATAGTTTCAACAGACTGCCACCAACCACCAGAACCGGTCGAAATGGGTAAATAGATTTTTATTTTTTAAATGTGTTTCTGATTATATAAAACTTAACACATCAGAGTCAACACTGTTTAAGCCAGACGGGTATATAAATATATTCAGCCATAATTTATATAAATATACATATATATATATTTTTTTTTTTTTTTTTTTTGCTTGGTTGCTTGAACCTTTTAAGCAGGAGAATTTATATGATGTAGCATTATATGTAGGGATATGACTGTATACATAGAGAAACGATTATTAATAAATCGAAAGTTCAGTCAAATAATAAAAACGATATAAACATAGTCATACTCGATTTCATCTAAAATCGATTAATTTTATATATCCCTAATTATACAGTTTATTTATTAGCTGTAGTCCGTGTTTGCACGTATTGTTTTGAGGGCCATTCTAACAACGACGACAAGGCATATATGCATGCTAGACTTTATTTATAAGTAAATTGTCTTGATTATTATATATTGAACGTAAGTTTTGGGTATCGTTCAAAATTGTATACAGTAATTTTGCTGTCTTGCATGCCTTGTGTTATTTTTTTTAATGGCTCGGTCCATAACTTTTATAGCCAAGCTCGCTTGGTTGTTTTTTTTTCATATGAAGCGGATCAGTGACTTCTACAATACGCCTTCACGTTGTTTGTAATCAAGCTCGCTTGGTTGTTTTTTTTACGGAGCGGATAGTAACTCATAAAATAAGCCTTGACTGAAGCGGATCAGTGACTTCTAAAATAAGCCTTCACTAATGTTTTGTTTTGCCGATATAGCATTGTTGCTTCGGTGAGACTTTAGATAGCACTAGTGCTTATCTAGTTACGAGCGGCAGGTGACTCTTAAAATAAGCCAAACCACCATTATGTTTTCAGAATATTTATTTCTGGGAACGCTGTATACGTCTTGCCTGGTGAGTTATGCACATTGTTTGCCCAATATATGTATCAGCTCGCTGAACATATTCATCAGGAGGATCGTTTAAATTTATAGTAAACAATTCAGAGTTCCACTGGTTTACAGACGGAATTCGGGAGTATGCAAGAGGTGGCTGCCTGCGATTTGAATGCAGGTGGCTACAGGATTGAAAGAGAAAGAAATTTAGGGATGTATGAAAGAATGGGGGGGTTATGCCCGGAATGTAGGAAGATTTGTAAGCAGAATAGGTTTCCTGGCAGTTTGGATTTTATAAGGTTCGTTATTTACTTACAGTTGGACAAAAATAAGGAATGTATTTATATTTCATCTTAAATTAGTTTATGTCGTTTCACAACCATCGGTTTATAAATAGATCAGAACTCTTCCACTAGTTTCTATGAGAATTGGTAAACCCACTCCAGTGTTATAACACCGAGGGCGGTGTTGGTTTTTGCGTACACAAAAACCTTTTTGTGGGAAGAGGGGCATTGTGACGTTGCAAAAAATTAAATATTAATTGTGTCTAGTAGCGACACCTGCTGTAATTAACGGCGGACTAACGCCTTGGTTGTCAACGCTGTTCTACGTTGACACAGATGGCGTTGATGCCTTTTGTTTAGTTAATTAATTGCAAGTTTATTGGATAACTAAATAATAAATAAACAAACTTACATAATTTACCACATTTTATTTAAAAAAAACAATGTCTGATAAAATGAAGATACAAATCGATAAGAAATCTTATATGGTCTGTGAAAGAGGATTCGAGAAACTGTCAGATTGGTCTGGAGGAAAAGGCGGGGTACGGTGTCCGGTCTTTACGATCAGGGACACGAGCCTAAAGGCCGATTGAGAGGGACTTAATCCTAGGAGGATTGGGATGTGCCCAAATAACCCGATGGGGTTTTTATAAATATGAGCCGTTATAGGCAGAATTCCGTGAGTACTAAACCATTTTCTCTGTTCTTGCTGGATAGCCTATAGCTTAGATTCTTGCATGTGTGTTCTGACACGAGGACGTTGTTTCAGGTCTGGCTTTTATGCTAGCCTTTTAAGATTGGTGCTATGCGCGATTGATTTGATGCCTTGGTGTTGCGCCGTGTGATGATTTGGTATTCATCAGAGCGCAGGCGGATTTGAGGTTATCCCTTGCGGTGTGGTCCTCCGACGTTAGGAAGGCTTTACCTAGCCGAATCCAGGTGATGAGGGAAGTACGCCACTCCAGGTAACGAAAGCGTCACCATCTTGTCCGTAGGCCGCGTTCGCGTGTGTTCACAGGTTTCTCCTGTGAACGACGCCAAGGACCCTGAACCGTCAACTGAGGGTGTTATACTGAAGGTTTTATAGAGAGTATTATCTGTGTGTCATTGTGATTTAATCTATGAGAGAGAGTTAGGCCTCTTGTAGGAACTAGGTTGTTTTAAGACCAGTTGTTGTAAGGATATTGTGTCTCGGGTTTGCTTAGTATAGTAGTTATTTTCCCTATATGAGCACAGTCCTAAAAAGGCCAATACATGTTCGATTGAGCTAGAAGTTGTTAATTCGATCACCCCACGGATTCGCTATAGCGACTCTGAGAAACTGCTATTTGTCTCATTGCTGGCGTTCACTGACACCACTAGGAACGGAGACTAGTTGTGTGGGTGTATGCCGTAGACTCTGGGAAGGGTACATTGGTTTAGTGGCTTGCCACATTGTTTGTAAGTACTTTCTATTTTGTATAATTCCAATAAACTTTGTGTTGTGTAAGAAGGTACTTGTTTAATTAATCCTTTCCTAGCAGGTTATACCTTATAAATTTACTTTAGCACGGTGGTGAGTAGTATAGTCCAATAGAAACCATCATCAGCTTGTTTCCAGTTTAATAAACATAAAAACTACTAAAAACCGGGTTACAGTACCACTGTTAACACAACATAATTATTTTAAAAACAAGAATATCACTTTTGTTGTATGGGAGGTTCATGAGATACAGCCTGGTGACAAACAGACAGACGGACAGTGAAGTAATAGGGTCCCATTTTTACCCTTTTGGGTACGGAACCCTAAAAACTATCTGCTCAACAACGTAAATAGCGCAATGAATGTTATTGAACTGTCAAAATGAAAGCCATTCCTACTGTTAGTGTGTTACGCAATTATCCCACTGGGTGTAAAAAAAGTGACAACTCAAAGCATCAAATATTGATAATTTATAATGTTAGTTCCGAGCACTGCAGCTGGACATAAATAGATCGCTAGAACGACCACAATAACAACCCATTTCCTCCAATCCAATACAAATTGCTTGACCCATTATCTAGCAAATACATTTCCTTTCTGCCAGATGCGGTAGAGATAAAACAAAGAAATTATACCGCCAAACGCAATCCAACTTGTTTCGATTTCAAAGTTTGGTCTGACAAATTAACTCTGATGGCCGGTGTGGGTGGGTCTCTAAACTCTAAACCGGTGCTGCGGGCTGTCACAGCACAAGAAAATACAGAAAGCTCACAGGAATTAGTAAGATTGATGGAAATTTCAAGAATGAGATTGACGCGATACGGTTCTAACAGACTACTTGACAATTTATCGCATTTTCTTTCAATTTAACAGTTCAGCCACGTTCATTGCGTTATTAACGTTGTTGAGCAGATGATTGCACCAAACCTATGAAGCAATGGATTAGAAATATCCTTCAAAATTCTCGGATTGTGATTGAAACTGTGTAATAAGAGTGCAGGATAGTCTACGCCCGCTGCGATTGAGATTAGACGGTTCATTATAATTGGGTTACTTATAGAATAATTAGTAAGCACACTAGGCAATCTAAATTAACGTGAGAATTAGAAAACTAAATTACAAGATATTTTTATTATAAAAAAATTTCTTCCTTCCCATAAAAACCTATTTGCTCGTCGCCCCACGTAAAGTATTCCCCAACAAAATTTTACCAACGGTAGGTATATGTAATGGATCTTCTGTACCAATATCTTCTTCGTCCGTAGTTATATCGTGCTCGCCGGGTGCTCTCTCGATTACCTGCTCGCGCTCGTAGGTAAGTACCTCGGTACGGTACCTACTTATAGCGCCATGTCAGCTCCTCGCTGTATTGAATGTCTTTCCGGAGCAGTTGCCAACTTTTACTACATGTGCTCCCAAAGGCGGACTTTAAATGAAATTAGATCGTGTAGTTCCTCCTAAGTGTGTAATGAAGCTGAACTGTTCGCTACTAAGATTTAATTAACAGATGCTTGTTGCAGGTAAAGTATTGGCATGTATTTAATCGAACCTCTAATAATTTCTATTTTTCGCTCCTAAAAATACACACATCAAAAGTGTCTAGGGATCAAGCATTTTTATGCGGATTTCTTGAGATTGAGATGTGGCTTTGTAATAAATTTATGATTTTATAAATTTATATGGATCCTTTTTGGTGCATTTCATAATTTGAATCAGGAACTGTGAATCAAATTCGAGTAAAAGATGAAAATCAGCTGTCAATATTTTCCCTATAAAAACATACAACGCATTGAAGACATTATTAGTGCTACTGTTTCCCTACTACTGATTAAAACCAACGTTATTATGGAGCGGCGACGTCATTTAAGCAGGGAAGAAATGCTCAGAGCCGTGGGAATGATAGAAGCTGGTTCCCGGCAACGTACTGTGGCTTTAGCTCTGAATACAAGTCAGAGTGTTATCAGTCGACTTTGGACACGTTACCGAAGCACTGGTACCGTGGCTGAGCGCCATGGAGGACGGTATCGCTGCACCACACGGAGACAAGACCGATACATTCAAATCTTAACTCGAAGAGCTCCAACAATAACCGCCATGATGTTAGCCGTGAGGCTTCATCACTCTTCAGGGAACTTAATTAGCGACCAAACAGTCAGAAACCGCTTGCATGAAGTGAACCTTCATTCCCGAAGACCGCTACGGGTACCACCTATAGCAATGCACAATCGTAGGATTCGATATCAATGGGCTCTTGAACACAGAAATTGGGCAGAAGAACAATGGCGTTTCGTGTGCTTTTCTGATGAGTCTCGTTTTGGTATGAGACCGGATACAAGACGTATACGACACTGGAGAACCCCTGGACGCCAACAGCGATTAAAATCCTGCCAGGAAGTCCATCCTTATAGTGGTGGAACCATCATGGTATGGGCGGGTATTTGGATCGGCGGAAGAACTGAGTTGATTTGGATCAGAGGCAACCTCAACGCTCAAATTTATGCTGAGACGATTGTATCAGACGTCATCGTTCCTCTACAAGTGCAAATCGGTCCCTTATTTCAGTTAATGCATGATAATGCACGACCGCACACCGCAAGAGTTGTAAGACAGACTCTCGCCGCAGCTAACATCAATGTCCTGCCCTGGCCTGCTCAGTCGCCAGACTTGAACCCGATTGAGCATGCATGGGATATGCTACAGAGAAGAGCTCTGCCGAATATGGAGGGTATCCAGTCGCAAGAAGACCTTTTTTTGTTGTTGCAACGAACATGGGCTGCCATTCCACAGCGTGATTTGGATGAACTCATTTTGAGTATGCCAAACCGATGTTCTTGTGTTGTTAGTGTTCGCGGTAGAAACACGGATTATTAATTGTTTAAGTTACCCAATAAAAATTTAAAGAAAACTGTTATTTCAGTCTTTTTTTCGAACTTTTGTGTTAGTGGTTCAAATGTCAAAAATCCCTTTATTAGGAAAATGGCAAATTTCTTTATTAATGCAAAGGTGACTTGGTTTATCGTTACTGTGACAAACGAAAACACTTTATTTGATGAATCCTTAAAGAAAATTTTAATTAATATCAATCAGGAGAAAAGTTATTGCAAAAATATATGTTGATCCCTAGACACTTTTGATGTGTGTATTATTGAACAGTAATATAATGATTTTATGAACCTCAAATAATTTCGATTTTTGGGACCTAAAAATATTAAATAGTCAACTTACTGCAACCAGCTTAGATGTAAAGCTCGCCATGGCACGGCTCGCTTTGCTCGCTCAGCTCGCGCGCGGTTGGCCACAGTTCTAACCTAACCTAAACCATTTTTACCTTTTTATTTTTACCACCAACTGTGAAAAAAGGCCAGACAGTTAAAAAGGCCTCAATTGTTTACAAAGATAATTATGTGTCATTAGAAGCGCAAACATTTCTTAGACGTTCAAAAATTTTAAAAAGTGTCCAGGATCAGTTAAATATTTTCTTAAAGTATTTCTGGAAATAAATATGGCCTTATATAACATTGTGACTATTTGGAAAAGGGAAAGGGTTTCGTTGGAATGAATTCAAATAAAGTAGTTTCACGACTGACAGGCTAACAGCGAGACATCGCACTGCCATTAAGATAAATGATTGGATATGTTCCTTCGAGGATGTAGAAGTTTTTGTCGTAGGTGCTGGGTTAGATTCCCGGGAACAAACTGATGTTGGGTTTTTCCATCTGGAATTTCTCAGTAGCAGCCCGAAGTCCGGAAAATTGTATCCGCTTGATAACAATAGGCTCGCCCAGTTTTGCATGGGACTTAAACACAACCGGTGAAATGTGGATGCATAGCAGGGGAGCACCTCTACCTAACCGTTCGGGGAATACAAGCCCGATGTTATGGTATGTTTAATTTTACCGTACGCGAAATACGCGCGTTGACGTGGAGTTGCGGACACCAGCGTGTATTACTATGTTTAATTTTACCGTACGCGAAATACGCGCGTTGACGTGGAGTTGCGGACACCAGCGTGTATTACTATGTTTAATTTTACCGTACGCGAAATACGCGCATTGACGTGGAGTTGCGGACAGCAGCGTGTATTACTATGTTTAATTTTACCGTACGCAAAATACGCGCATTGACGTGGAGTTGCGGACACCAGCGTGTATTACCTATGTTTAATTTTACCGTATGCGAAATACGCGCATTGACGTGGAGTTGCGGACACCAGCGTGATACATCTATGTTTAATTTTACCGTACGCGAAATACGCGCATTGGCGTGAAGTTGCGGACACCAGCGTGATACACCTATGTTTAATTTTACCGTACGCGTACGCGAAATACGCGCATTGACGTGGAGTTGTGGACACCAGCGTGTATTAGGTACCTATATTTAATTTTAACGAATTAATCTAAAGTGCCACGCAGCGTTAAGTCTTAGTAGAAGAATGATATACCTACCTATTAGTATAGGCATCCAAGTAGAACCTTATCTAAAACGAATAGTATAACTAAAAAGACAGACTTAAAAGTAGTAGGTACCTAAATGCCAATATATCTTTATGTATTTTTCTAAATTTAGCCCCTTACTAATAAACGTATTATATCAGATGAATAGTTACACATCGATTTCTCTCTTTCAGTCGTCAGTTTTTTGATTTTCCAGAGAAGAAGACAGCTTTGTATAACTATAGACGCTATACAACGTTTATTAGTAAGGGGCCGATATGTGATTTTTGTGTACAGACGGCAGCACATCAAGCTACTATAATCTGTCAAATTTCTTTAATAGATTTACAACTTTATGGATAAAGCATAAGGTTCAAATTTGATTGGGAAAATTTGACAGTTTCGGGTAGCTTGATGTGCTGGCGTCTGTACATAAATAAGTAAATAGGCAGGGTAAACATAACTGGTGATATGTGGAAATAGGTACTCTACTATAAGTACACCTCTGCCTAGCCGTTTGGGGAAACTGTTATATTGTGTTACTAGCAACGCCCCGCTGTTTCACCCGCATAAGTCTCAATCCCGTTGGAATATCGAGATAAAAGTATTCTATGTCCTTTCCCGGGTCTCAAACTATCTCTATACCAAATTTCATCTAAATCGGTTCAGCGGTTTAAGCGTGAAGAGGTAACAGACAGACAGACACACAGACGCACTTTCGCATTTATAATATTAAGTATGGAATGTATGAATGTAGGTATGGTAACGTTTTCGAAAAATTATTCCCCAATCCTAGCGCAGCGCATTAAAGCAGCTGATAAGATAGGCCGGCCATATCCGATAAAATACATATGAGAGTAAATCAGCCGTGACATACGAGCAATATCGAGCCATCGTGTATGCAGCCTAATAACTTTATGAATAAGTAAATATTCTTTAAATATTTTCCTTCCAGTTTTCACTGTAGAGGTTTTTTTTCTCTTGAGTTGTCGTTTGAGTAATCCTAAAGACAGCATCATAAAAAAATAAGTTTATAAAAACACAAACAAAAAGTACTCGTTCCATCATAGACCTCATCCATCGATCTCCATCAGGCGTGATTGACGTCAGGAGCAGGCTCATTTAGTGTAGGCACTTCAAATATCAGTTTCGAAATCAGCTTTTTATTGTGTGAACTTCACAGACGTGATGGGTCTTCTTTCATATATCTATGTGGGACGTGGGTAGTGGTAGAAAAACTGTTTTCTTTTATTTTATCGCGTTGAGATATCGATTATCTCAACACGATAAAACAAAAGAAAATCTCATCTCATAATTAAACAAGTAACAACACAACCAGCGGTCGTTAAACTCCAAAAAAACATCAAATCTTCTTTGTTTTTATTTTATCGTGTTTAGATGTCGATAGCGATCACGTCTGCAGAGTTTCTCTAGCAAAATTAATTCATCCCTGTATTTAAACTACTTACCACATTTACCTAGCATAATTTCACTCTTAACTCGGTCTAGAAAGGTAGGGAAACGTAAATTGGAGCGCAATTTCATCGGCTATTAGCTTTAACATCATATTTATAACACACCAAAGCCTGCTATCAGCGGCTATCGTTGATAAACGCTTACCAACGCAAATGATAAGTAGCCTTAGTTTCGACATTCGCCCAAATCCTGCTGTATGGAGAGATTATATTGTATCTGCTGGATTACCTACCTTTATACCGTTATTTGGTACAGACGCCAGCACATCAAGCTACCCGAAACTGTAAAATTTTCCCAATCAACTTTGAACCTAATACTTTAGCGATAAAGTTGAAAATCTATTAAAGAAATTTGACAGATTGTAGTAGCTTGATCTGCTGGCGCCTATTCCTACTGGTTTAAACGGCCTTATTACTAAACAAGGTTTATGTTTAGACCAAGGTTTAAACCATCGAGCGATTTTTCAATTTGGAACTTCATTCCGACAAAACTTAAGTTCGAATTACAAAAATTGACGTTAAAACCGAGTCGAAATTGTCAGTTTTGTATTAAGAACTTTACCTTGCTCGGAACCAAGTTCAAAATACAATAACAGGCTCAAATGATAAGTGGCCGTTAGTTCATACAGCTAAGACGCTGCAAAGTGTCGACACTCGCCCAAATCCTGCTGTATGGAGAGATTAACGTGTATCTGCTGGATTAACTTTATAGCGTTATTAGTATCACCGGTTTAAAGGGTTTAAAAATTACATAACAGTATAATGTTTCGCTGAATCGAAATAATATGAAATAATGTAAGAATAACTTGCAGGCTTCCTCCACCAATAACAACAAGAGGTGTCGGACACATCTGAATAATTTTGAAGGATATTGCTAATCCATTGCATCATATGTTCGAAAAATTAGTCTGCTCAGCAACGTAAACGACGCAATGAATGTTGCTGAACTGTCAAAATGAAACCCATTGCTACTGATAGTGTGCTACAGAATTACCCCGCAGGCTCTTTCAAGAAATAGAAACAGTATAAAACGTATTTTTACTAGGTAACTAGATAGTAGAACCGTATAATTATGATATTACACAGTTCCCCGAATGTTTCCATTTACAAGGCTTTGAACTTCGAAACGTGACCCTTTACAGTAATACTTTGAGGGACTGTTTTCATCCCTCATACCCTTTATATCTATTACATCTACATATTCTCATACGATTAACATAATTTTATACTGAAAGCCCATATTTATTTTATGTTTATTACCTGTATCATAAGAGCAGTGGCGGCCAGTGGTAACGGCCGCGACCTACAACTTGTAGCGCTTTACTTAGTTAGGTACTTATTTTACCTTTTTGAGAGCAGTGGTGATGAGATAATTTACTATCTCATCACCACTGCTCTCAAAACGGTGAAGAAAAACATCGTGAGGAAACCGACATATCCTAGAACCAAAAATTCGAATACATGTGACATTTTGGGATGCTTGAAGAAGCCTCTTCGTGTAGCGCAGTTTGTTCCGCCAGTTACTCAACTGAACCGAACGCTCGGCGCATCCTTGACAGTCACACCCAACACCTTATAACTGGCCAATTCTTCCCTTGCGATGGTAGGGCTAACGTCCGCCTGGTTTGCGACCACCGGAGTCCGGCGTCAAGCAACCTGCTGCGTTTCGTCTATGCGTGGGAGTTACATCATAGACCTCATCCGTCGCTTACCATCAGACGTGATCGACGTCAAGAGCGGGCCCATTCAGCAATAAAAAAAATTATAAAAGACATCACCAAGCCGTACTAGGTCTGCGTGTTGGATTACGGCCCACTCATTTAAATTACTCATTTCTACGCGAAAATACTCAACTATATTACTAACATCATAAACAACAACTTTTATTCTATGACTTTTATTAATTCATCAGATCTTGATTCATCAGACTTTCATAAAGAAATAAAAATATAATTCATTTCAACGAATTGAAATATTAGATTTTCTGTTACGAATTCTATGCGAAGCAAAAGAAAGAGCTAATTAAGTAAACAAATTGCCGTGTCTATTACAAAATTAGCGGAGGGGAGCTGGGGTTAGATGGATTAACGAAATCTTAAAGATTTATTTTCAAAAAGTCATAGAACAAAGTTGTTGTTTTTGATTTTAGTAATCCAGTCCTGCAAGGTTGTTAGTGTTTTACCAATAATCCAGTACCTCTATAAAATTCTGGCGACGTTTGCCGCGAACCCTCCAAAACATAAAGTAAACGAATGGCTGAAACAGGCATAGTAAAGTAAGAAAAACAACATTGGGTCCGCGAAAGGTCTGTGATATCACTTCTCTGTGTGTACACAAGGTTATATAACATTAAAGTGACCGCAACGGTCGGTACGCTATCGTGATACTGCCGGTCATTTTAATAATACCCGAAATAAGGTTAATTAAGTTTGAACGTACCAAATAAACGAGTTGGTAAACTGTTTTATTATTATTGATACAGTTTGAAGATACTTTACAAATGTTAAGCTAGTAGCGTCTCTGTAGGTGACCTTATTGGTGATGTCCTTCAGAAAGAGGTCAGGTACGTAGTACTCGCAACTGGTGTGCGTGTATGACCTGAAAGTAAACGAAGCAAGATAATTATGTAAGGATCGTCGTAAGACATACCGTGGCCCCTGGCACAGGCAACTGAAGGAACACGGGTGGGTTTTAGTCAGTAAGAATATTTCTGATTCAAGAGGACACGCCCTCTCGCTCCGCCCAGAGCGGGAGAAGTTATTTGATAAATTCCCACCCAAAAAAAAAAAAAGGATCGTAGCAGGTGGCGTTCTGCAGTTTCTACCAACCCCCACAGGATGAAGCCGTGAGTTTATGTATGTATGTAAGGTCTATTCAAATTTATGTTATTTCAAGTTAAACAAATATCAACTTTATTTTAATGACAATTAAGTTGATTTCAGAGTGACTACTTGACTAGCACCATTGAAAAAGTTATAAAAATGTTTGAAGTTGTAGCGTAATAATAATGAACTTTATTGTGTAGGAATTAAAGTTATTTTTGCATAAAATCTTATTTGTTTACATTTTTGGCAACTAAATCGCGAACGCAGATTAGGTACATATTTGTGTGTTCCTGTAAGTAACTAATCTAAGATTTAAAGCATTAGCGATAAACCTACATCGATTTATAAAAACTAGGAGTAGGTTTAATCAGACTTAACCACAGATACCTAAGTATAACCACACCACTTCATTCGCCACCACGCACTTCAGTTGCCATTAAAAAAGATAAAGAACTCTTTTTAGAAAATTCCTAAACGACGACACGTGTTCAAAGAACCTAATGATGGATGGATATCCCGCCCATAAACGTGATAAAATCCCTTCACTCTAAAATGGCTGACACAGGAACATAAAAGCTGCCTATAAATGATGCATTGGATGCCTTTACGAAACCATTAGTGTCAAGTTGGAAAAAAAATTACAAACAACAAACATTATAACCTCCTTACTAATAAACGTTGTATAGCATCTGTAAAGTTACACAACGCTTTGTCTTCTTCTTTCAAAAGTCAAATTACTGACGACTGAAAGAGGGAAATTGATGTGTAAATATTCATCTGATATATAATACATACGTTTATTAGTAAGGGGGAAAAACGATACTTGACATTTTAAGGAAACCCTGTACCTGTATCTTATTACCAGTGAAATTAATTACGTGACTGCTAAAACTAACCCTTAGAAATCCTTATTTTAATAATTAATTGGCCCTGAGGGAATTCAATAGGTATAATACGAACGTCTACATTACTCACCTTCCTAAAGTTTCGGATAAACAATCTTCATCAAACAAAGAATTTGAAGAGAATGTGAACGTGAACATTTTCATTTCATTCATTCAATGTCAAAGTCAAATCATTTAAGTACTTAAAGAAATTCGAGATGAAGACTTTGATAATATTAGACATTCGTCTTCATGAAAATTATTATGTTACCTGAAACAGATTTAATAGTCTAGTATGAACGAAATAACATATTTGCCAGACTCATATACATCATAACATACATTTAAATAAGGCTAACGAAATTCCGTGTAATAAATTTTATTTTATAATTATGTAGGTATAATGTAAAGCTTTATTACCTACTTTACTAGCTTCTGCCCGCGACATCGTCCGCATGAAATTTCTTGTTCCGTCGACCCACCCCGTCGCATCGCATCACGTGCCCGCGCTATCACTTAGTTTTAGCTCTCTGACTTTTTTTCTTTTTGCTCGGCTCCTGATTTTAAAGCCTTCCGCTATAGAATCCAAAAATAATTATTCAAATCCGACTGGTAGTTTCAGCGATTAGCGAGTTAAAACAAACTCTTTAGCTTTATTATTAGTATAGATATAGATAGGGTCATAAAAGGCACTTTTGAACGTCAAAATTTACAAAAAAATATAATTGATTCTAATCGCCCCTACCAAAAGGTAGTTTCATTTCGAAAGGATCATTCATTATCATTTTGAGTATTGAGCTGTTTTCAACACTCGGTCATTAATAGACAGTTTTTTACACGATAACGCTTGTGGAACTCTTTGGGCATGGTCATATCAATTTCGTTGACGTCATAACTCATAAAAAAATAAGTCATAAATCATTGCTTTATGGTCATTATCCAGAAAGAAAACAGACGAGAGCGTTTCTGTGGAGAAAAGACCATAGACTGTTTAGGAAACGGCGCAGCGGGGGTTCCATCACCGTTAACAAATAGACCACTTATTCGACCATCAACCGTAACTAATCTAATAAACTAACAAGTGAAGGTCACAGTAAGTATATCTTTATTTTATTGTTTTTGGTTTGCTATTGTTCGCCTATAGAGTAATAGAGCTATTCCTAAAGGATATTGCCTCCTAAACTCAAACTGCCGTGTTTACAATCAACTTTCTTCCCTCAAAGTTCCACAATAAAAACTGGCGTTCGTAAGTTCTAGAAATTCGTTTAAGCCTACCATTTCTTTTTCACAGTTGATTTGAATATCTGTTAGTGTTTCCTCAAGTGATCTAATTTGGTATTCCGGTGCCATCGGATGTACCAGCGTAGCATTGAGCGGTTGTATTAGCATTGCCGACGGCGCTGCCGTCACGGTCGTCCGCGGCTGTAGTTACACCATCAGGGGGCTGGCATTATATTCGATACTTTTGATACAAGTTTTAAAAGGTAGGCTGGGTTTTTGTTAGCCCTAGGTTTTGGTTTTATATTACCTAGGGGAATCAATTCACGTTATCAGATGAACAGCATTGTGTACCAACCTCAATCCAAAAAGTTATATATCTAAGTAAGTATGTGCATCCAAACCATGCGTGATTAGGTAAAATAACAAGACTATATTATACTTTCGAATTACTGAGAATAATGCCCTGTTATCAGCACACGTGAGAACCTAATGGCTGCGTCAGCTAAAGGTATACGCGATGCTGATTTTGGGCCAAACAAATAAAAAATATATATATATTTTTCGTGTTATTTATTGACACGCTAAGAAGAAAAAGAAGAACTGCGAATAATTTTGATTATTTTTTATAATCTGCATTTTCGGTACAACATTGTGATAGGATGAAATATAGGTACCTACAGCGGTGTCTCTTAAGTAGTTAATGAAAGGCTCTACATGCTAATGTTATATTATCAGCGTCAGATAAGCCAAACAAGTGACCGATCGCACATAATTGACATTGAAATCGATATGAACCCCGCTTTATTGGCGTTTCACACATCGTTGAATCGCATGTAGGTAGGTATCTACCCATCTAGATAATAGGACTTCATTCCGTCATGGTTTTATTTACTCACTTTTTTGTTTTTGTATGCTTAGAACATAGGTAAAGGCAGGTAATTACAGAAACAATTAAAAAGCCATTGTGCCTCGCGTGGATCCACGTTACACGAAGGGTTAATTCGTCTACAGGAGTTCAAACTTTTTTTTTTACTACAAAAAGGTACGCACGGCTACACATCAAGGTATACATAACCAGTATAAGCTGACTTCCGACTACAAAAAACCTATATAATGTGAGGTCAGCAAAAACTGGAAATGTATAGCTTGATGTGTTGCCGTGTGTACCTGGTGCGTACTCAATGTCAATTTTAGGCAAGTATGTAATAAAATACCCCAGTTTCAGTGAAACTGATACCATACAATAGTACAATAAAAAAATGTGAAGAGATACTTGAACAAAAGAACGTTCCTTTGACAGGCGTCCATAATACAGGTACCTAAGAGGTCAAGCTCAAGGTAACCTCTCAAAAACCACTTGTTGTTTTTACATCAGAACTCTCCTACCAACCGAAGTTCAATTAATTAAAGTCCAGCCCACTGTACAATGTAAATGTTAATAAGCACCTTCAATCAATTTAATATTCGTTATTATAACTTTAATATCTTAAGTAAAATGTTTAGGCTTTACTTTAGATTTCAACAAAAGTTTCAGCTCTCAAAATGTTATGAAATTAACTCTCTAGCTGCGAGAAAGTAGGCAACAGGCAACATTTTCAGCATTCCCAAATTCCCTTCGTTAATTTATAGACATATTACGGCCATATTAAAATTAAATTATACAAGAAACTCGCGTATAATAAGAACGTTCCCTGACAGTGCTAAATTCATTTGTATTCTAACCAATTACATGGTGCTACTACCCGAATTCCTTAAGACGTTTTGCTCAAAGAATGATCAAATGTAACAGACCGAAATTGTCGACTACATAGCAACAACGGATTACTAAGTGCGAAAATGTCAAGTAAGTAATCTTTGACAATTCGACGCATCACTCGTCTCGTCTCCGAGCAAAGGCTTTAGTTTCATTGTAATTAGTCAGACGTTTCGTAGATTAAGTTAGTCTTAATTGTACACAACAACAGCTACTAAGTAGTCACGACAAACGATTTTAGAGTTCAATAGCACATTAAATACATTTTCGAGTGAGTGAGCTTGATAAGGTCGATGCCATTTCTGACAAAGTATAAAAGTTTGAGTCTTTTGAAGGTTTCAAAACATTAAAAATGGTTTATTATTTAAATAAGTAAACCTTAAAAACTAGTGATTGGAGCCTCCTTTTAAGCAGATAAGCATGTGTTAGGAGACTCCGCTCTTCCATAACTTAATAAGTATCATTTAGGTACTTGTTTTATGCAAAACTAAAGGGAAATAATAATACAAAAATGAAGTGTCACGGGACAAAAGATGAGATGATGAGATGATTCTTCCTGTTGTCCCTTACAGTTCTATCATGGAATGACTGGATATTTGTATGCTCTGACAAGAGCCCCTTACTAGTAAGTTTTTTTTCATATAAGGGTTTATCTATAAACGTTGCTTAAAGTTAAGAGACGTTTAAACGTAAAAAATGTATGGTTTAACAGTCGCTAATCATTCTTTGACCCATTATGTTTAGACGAATTTATTGCTCTGAAAACATCAATGATTATCGCCATAGAAATCTTATCAATCGATGCAGTGTATGTGCCTACATACTACACATAAACACACACAACAGATACACATACATACACACCCTCACACACTACGACTATCTTAAATGAAGGAGACTAGTCTCCACGACACAGGGAATCATAGTGTGGAGGTAAAGCTATTTGAATTTGTAATTACTGAACAATAAAGTTTTTAATTATGTATTATTATTTTTAGACAAAAGTAAAAATATACAGAACCCAAACATCTTGGATTGCCTCAGCCGGGTTTTATGGTACAATAATTTGCATTTCATCGCTGCTATTAACAGAACGTTCGCACTGAACAACTTTGGACGAAACGAAATTATTCTTTTGACGTCATTCTAAAGTTGCACTCATTACAAGATCATTCTTCTTTTGTCGAAATTAACCGAGTTTGACGCAGGTAGGTCGGCTGTGAATAAGATTATGTGTAGTTCAGATGCTAACACGGCACATAACCATAAATCTCGAGACCCTTGTATTAGCAATTTGTATTTCTCCGTTTTGTCGAGTGTTATTAGCATACATTGTGACGAGTTCTACAATAAACAAGAAAAAAAAGTAATTAAAAAAACTAAAAAACCCGATTTCGGTAAAAAACTTAAGGACTTAAGTTACGAAAACTGAAAAGCTAAAAACAAGCCCATTTGAAATTAAATAAACCGCGAAATTACCGCAGTCGGGTTTTTAGATTTTTTATTTTTTTATTTTTATTTCCAACTTTTTAGTTTACAAATGTGAAAGATTTCGCACACAATTTAGTTCTTGGTACTTACGTGTTTTTTTACGATTTGTCACTTCGAATTACTTTTAACCAAATAAGTTGTATATATTTTTACCGACTTCACAAAAAGGAGGAGGTACTATGTTCGGCTGTTTGTATGTTTTTTTTTTTTTTTTTTTTGTATGTTTGTTCATCGAATACTCCGCCAATTGTCGACAGATTTTCAAAATTCTTTTTTTGTTCGAAAGTAGATAGTTCTGAGGTGGTCCCATTGTCACCAAATTAGGGTCTGATGATGGGATCTTGGAGAAAT
Source organism: Hydraecia micacea (assembly GCA_914767645.1). Taxonomy (NCBI): domain Eukaryota; kingdom Metazoa; phylum Arthropoda; class Insecta; order Lepidoptera; family Noctuidae; genus Hydraecia; species Hydraecia micacea. Next base: position 10,903,804 of record OU611778.1, read on the forward strand.
CGAGGGCAACCCTCAAATTTTATAGGCTTACTTATGGTTTTTTGCATATTTTATGAAGTATCTTGTGTATTTGCGTATGGTTGTCACCATCTCAGGTAGCTGGGCTGATGATAGAAGGTACAACTCCTTAACAGTAAGAAGTTACTCGAACAGGCAAGGACTGTTTTAGTAAATTGTTTTGATGTTTGATTGGGCATTTGCCACATTTGGTCTCATGATCATCAAGTCATGACCTGATGCTGCAGTCAGGATAGTCTGCAGAGTACCTAACTCCTCGACAACTAACAGCAGATATATCGTGTTTAGGCTCATTGGAAAGGGCTCGATGTGTGGATAAACGTAATGTTAATGAGGAACACCGAAGTACATAGAGACCTGATGCTGAAGCCAGGAGCATCAGAAAAAGTACAAACCTTGAAATTACAGCACCGTAGTCGTGTTTGGGCTCATTTTAAACAGGACTGAATTTTAAGTTCAATGCAAAGATGACATAAGTTTGGCCTGATGCTGCAGCCAGGATTATCAGCATCTAGTCTAATTAATGAATAAGGTATGCTTCAGAGGTGGTCCCATATAAATTTTATGAACTTTGCTTGGGTAGTTTTGGAATTAGCGTCAACAATACGTTTGTTTTCCACTTAGTTTATATTGATGATGTTTATCTTCCTGTCACTAGCAAGTAGTGTTATATGAATTTGTATGGGGTAGATACAACTAAAAAGCGAAAAATAAAAACTTTTTACAAAAAAAACAACCGACTTCCAAAAACAAACACTACAAATTGAAAAATAACTTTAATTTCGGAAGTCGGTGTCAAAAAAACGAAAATGTGGAACCAACGACACCGACTTCCGAAATTAAAGTTATTTTTCAATTTGTAGTGTTTGTTTTTGGAAGTCGGTTGTTTTTTTTGTAAAAAGTTTTTTTGTAATCACCTTTTAAAACCCTTTATTTTGATACCCCCCACTCGATAAGTATTGAGAAAAAAAATGTTTTGTAGACATAATATGGCGCCAAAAATCGCCCATTTTTTTTAAATTTTGATATACCCAGTGTCACTCTCACAATTAAGACGAATCCAACGGCACCTCTCAAGCTGAAATCGATCAAGCCGTTTAGGCTACAGAGCGTTCCAAAGAATATTGAGGTCAAACACGCGTTGAATTTTTTGAACCTAGATCTGTTTTTTATTACATGTTTGGACTAGTCCCAACTAGCGTTGCAAAAAGCAGGAAAAATTTCTATTTCTTTCCAATTCCGTTGTTTTTTCAATGTTTCATTCGAAAGGTAGTTTTTTTTGGCATTTTCAACGCTAGTCCCAACATCAAACGATTAGGTATAAGGTATCCTTTTCAATAAGGTTCACATACATGGATATATAAATAGGATTCTATGAAAAATAACAATGGAAATATCTAGTTCTGAAATATATCTATAAAAGAGTGATTTTGATTTATATTTTTCGTGACATTCATATCAACATCCAAGTAGACAGGTAAATGGCAGGTAGGTACATGCTGGAAACATATGAAAAACAAACAAATTAATCTTGGGCGTCTGCCAGTAGCACCTACGTGCTTCTATAGTGCAGTTGTTTATTTAATCTAGCATCACAAACAACAGTCGCAAATTAAAATATTTATCTAACTACCAACGAGACGAAATGTTTCCTTTTCAACTTGATTTTATAGGGCTACTTAAATATAGAATAAATAGTATTTGTTTTAGCGCAAGGGGCTTGTGGCTAAGTAATAACGGCTGTACGGGTTGGATCAACTAGGTTAAGCTACGGTTGCCGCTGTTGGCCCTTGGATGGGTGACCGTCTTTACATACCAAGACCTAATCTTGGCTGTCATTCATTCATCTTTGACAGTCATTACGGGTCGTCAGAAGCTCGAAAGTTTGACAACCAGTCTTACCAAGGGGTATCGTATTACCCAGTAACTGCGTTGTGGAGGTCTGATAGGCAGTCGCCTCAATTAAAAAACTGGTATTCAGCTATATCTGTGGGATAATTGCGTAACACACTAACAGCAGCAGTGGATTTCATTTTGACAGTTCAACAGGATTCATTACGTTATTTACGTTGTTAAGCAGACACATTTTTCGAACATATGAAGCAATGGACTAACATTAACCTTCAAAATGACTCAGATTGTGAAAGGCTAGACGATTTGTTTCAGCGTCCACGTGAAATTAATATTTTGTTTCCATTGCGCCATCCCATATTGGCATGAATGATTTCAATCAGTTCTTTGATTGTTTTTAATGAATGGAGACATATTGATGCGCTATCGATTAAAATATAGGTAGTTCAATAGAAATGATGATGAGTGTCAACAGTTACTTAAGTGCTGAAATGATGTCTAGATTTATCTAGTACTAGACAGCTTTAATTTGGCATGGATATATACAATTATTCATATTAATCACGCCGACACTGTAAAAAAAGAAAATAAAATCTTGAAAAAACATTTTTTTTTGTATAGGTAAAAAAAAAAATATTTCAAGATTTTATTTTACCACTGTCGGCGTGATTAATATGTAAGTATATCCATGCCAAATTATAGCTTTCTAGTACCAAGAGTCTCTGAGCTAAGCTGCGGACGGACAGACAGACGGACATGGCGAAACTATAAGGGTTCCTTGTTGACGACGGAACCCTAAAAATTTATTAAAAAGAAATTAGTATTTCTTTTTAATAAATTACTCGTAAAGTGGGGATGTTTTTTTTCTCGTCTACCCCATGGTGTGAGGTATCGTTGGATAGGTCTTTCAAAAATATTGCGGGTTTGTGAAAACAATTTTTCGATTCAGGGATCCGTTTGTGAAATATTAAGCTTTAAAATGCTAATGCTAATTTTTGTTAGTCAAGTGTGCCCCCCCCCCCCCCCCCCCCCTGCTAAGTAGGCTTTACAAGTTTACGAGTAGGTAATAGACGACCAACAACTTACATTGCAACGTATGGGAGAACATGATTTTCAACTACAATGTTAAGTTTGTTCTTGAGATAAATTCATTCCAACTACGGAACCCTTCATTGGGTCCGACACGCACTTGGCCGGTTTTTTTGATGTTGGTAAAAGCTAATCGTGAAAAGTTAGGTGAAGTGAGCTGTCATTCCACCTGCCGATCTGTAATGCTATTCTGTAAAAATCTCACCGTGAAAACCTATGTGTGCTTAAGTGAGATGTCAATAGTGTCACTCCCTTTAGCATCAGGTGAAATGACAGCTCACTTTAAGCTCACTTCACCTAAGTTAGCATGGTGATCTTTTTATAGAATAGCACCGCGCTCGCTTTACCTAAGTTTTCACAGTGAGGTACTAGGTGAATAATTCGTCTGAAAAGCAGTCAAAAAGAGAGAGACAGTTTCGTGTCATTATAACACCCAATTAAACATTAATATACAAAGCACAAAACCGGTCGAAGTGGAGGTACTTGGGGGAGGCCTATGTCCAGCAGTGGAGGTCTTTCGGCTGAAATGATGATGATGATACAAAACTTCCAAATGACAGTTGTTAAAAAGTTCTTACAAATTCTGAACAGACAAGTATAAAGTCAGAAATAAGGAGGAATGTATTGCTTCAGGTGAAATTAAGTTTCAGTTCGACCTATATTAGTGTTCAGAGCTCAATAGTTTCGTAGAATACTTATCCGACACCGAAATGTTCGCACAAGGATTTTTGTTAAACCGGCACACTATAATTGCGTAACACACTATCAATCTGAATCATTTTGAAGGATATTGCTAATCCACAGCTTCGTATATTCAAAAAATTTGTCTGCTCAACAACGTAAATAACGCAATGAATGTTGTTGAACTGTCAAAATGAGAGCCATTGCTACTGATGATGGTGTGTTACGCAATTACCCTCCTGTCTATTAGCAGGGTTCATAAGATATAATTTACATTCCCTCGCCACTTACTCAGTTATCTACTTTAGCGATATTCTAAGTTGATTTTTGAGTGACCATTTGTAACAAAAAGGTCCTAATAAGTTTTTGGTTGTAATGGAATTTGAACTTTGTTAAGTATGACATTCAGTTTGTTGTTCCATAACTTGAAAATTATTTCAAATTCTTAATTCAAATATAGTACATCTTGTCGGCTGGTTTTTTCACCCATTGGAAAAATTTTGCTAGAAATATGCATGCTTTTTTAGAAGTATTTCTAAATAAACGCGTGCAAACGCGGTTGGAGCACTCCCCCTTCCACTCGCACCTCAGGTAGCAATCGGTAGCATGCTCGAAAATAAACGACTGTTGATTTTTGAGCATGCTCGAAATAAACATGCTCATTACTAGCAATGTTTCGACACAATGCAATTGCTCAAGAACAGCATGCTTTCGTGCTAGCAATGAGCATGTCTGTTCGTACCTTTATACAAACGGTTAAATTAAAGTAACACACAGTAGCACAGTGTCGGCTAACAATAAGCTTCGTTTATTAAACCAGGACGCGCCAGTGCTCGGCACACACTCGGTGTTGGGTCAGCAAAAAGCTATTACCCGACCCAACAAGCTCAAAGGATGAATAGATCTCAAAGAAAATTGAGTACCTTGTCTTTGAATTGAATACAATGGAAATAGGAAGCAAACCACTGTTAAGTAAAAACATACACATACACATCACAACACTTACGTTACACTTCCACTACACGCTATACTTAATAACATCACGATGCTTAACATAAACACCCCTCATGTATAGGGTTCCGTACCCAAAGGGTAAAAACGGGACCCTATTACTAAGACTCTACTATCCGTCTGTCTGTCTGTCTGTCACCAGGCTGTATCTCATGAACCGTGATAGCTAGACAGTTGAAATTTTCACAGATGATGTATTTCTGTTGCCGCTATAACAACAAATATTAAAAACAGAATGAAATAAATATATAAGGGAGCCATACAACAAACGTGATATTTTTTACATACCTACAAATTAGTACGGAACCTCGGTGCGCGAGTCCGACTCACACTTGACCGGTTTTTTTTTCTATAACATGCACACAACTATTTCAATAAGTTTAATTTACCTATTACCTATGTACTTATCTGTTTATCTGAATCAACTACAGCTAATAAAAACCTTGTGATGAAAGAGACTGGACCTCACGACACAGGGTACCCTGTATGGGGGTCCAGTGTTACTCGTAACTAGAATGTAAAGTTTTTTGAGATAAAATAAATTATTATTAAGTAAGTACGGGTGTAATTGTAAAATAAACACTATCAATCTCAATCTGAATCATTTTGAAGGATGTAACTAATCCATTGCTTCATATGTTCGAAAAATTTGTCTGCTCAACAACGTAAATAACGCAATGAATGTTGTTGAACTGTCAAAGTGAAAGCCATTGCTACCTGTTAGTATGTTACGCAATTACCCAAGATCGCGCATCAAGCAAACCACTGTTTAATAAATCATTACAGGTGTAATATTAAAAGCATAATCCGCCTAAAATGTTCCCACTGCTGGGAGTGGGCCATAATCCACCACGCGGGCCCAGTGTGGGTTGGTGGATGTCACATGTCTTCGAATTTTTGGTTCTAGGCATAGATATCGTGGTTCTAGGACATGCCGGTTTCATCACAATTTTTTCCTTCACCGTTTTGCTCTAGTGGTGATGAAATTTAATACACAAAGTAAAGTGCCTATCTGGGTTCGAACATACGACCTACAACTCGTAAGTCGGGGCCGATACCACTGTGCCACTACTGCTCAGTTGTAATATTAAAACCGGTTTTTTTTTTATTATGAATGTAGATTTATGAGTAATTTCGAAGGCACATAAAAGTCCATTTGGCGCCGTGCTCATTTGGGTTTTTATGGACACAGCCCTAATAAAAAAATCCGTGGATTTATTTTATTGGCTGTATGAGGCAAATCCTATTAGCAACCGCTAACAAAATATAATAATGATCAAATTTAAAAAGTCACGTTTCCAATATATAGGTAATGTTTAGGTCTCACTCGTAACTCCGTTAATTGTTTTGGCCATAAATAACTTAAATATTTATATTTCTTCAGACTAAAGCAATTATAACATTTTTTTTTTAATGTTTGTAAATGCCTGAACAAGAACTTGGTGGAAATTCCATTTATATTTAAGTATACAAAAATAAATAAATACAAGAACAGTTGATTGAAATATCTACGTAATCATAGTATATATAAAAACGTAGGCTCCCGTTGGAAAGTGACTGATATCTGCAGATGGCAGGTTCTCGTTACAATCAATCAAATATTGTTGCAGAAAATAAAATGTTTACCGTATCTATGATGTCGAACACAGCACAGCGAAACACGACTATACCGTAGGGGCTTTCTTTAACTTTGCCAGCGCTTTCCTAGACCTAGCTTTCCTCTCCTAACGTCTTAGCTACAAAGTGTTCTACTGTTATAAACATAGATATAAGAAAGAAGATTATAAAGCTAGATTTAAATTTGCGATGATTTATTGTATACAATGTTCGCGTCTTATTTTGTATCTGTCTTTTATCAGTTTATATTTGTATCTCATGAATCTTTCCAATAGTTTACTGGCCGAACATTACGCATGTAAACAAATCAGGAACAATAAACTGTGTTAGGTATTATTAGAAAAATAGTTTTAACTTTATTTTCCGCCTGCCCTTAGGGTCTAGACAAGTGGCAATCGCTTTTAAAGCGTTTCATATTTCTACAACGACTTTCAACAGGATTGACAAAAGCTATGTCCGTCCCATACATTTATGACTTTTCCATCATCTTTATCGCTTTGTTAAGCCGTTGGCCCTGCGCCTGATCTCTCTCTGGCCGTGTCGAATTGCGTACTGCCCCTTCGGACTATGAGAGTGAGGAAAGAGAGAGTGCATCTGTGCGCACATATTTCTGCACTTTAATATCTCCCGCGCCGAAGGTTAGTCTTCATTGAGATTGGCCGCCATGGCCGAAATACGGTTTGGAGGACTATTATCGCTTTCTATCTCTCTCTTCTCTTCTTGCGATCTTGTCTCTAGTTGGTTCAAAGGAAAATGTTTTCTTTTTCCGTTCTCCTCTATCAAGTGGTATCTCTTCATCTTTACATTTATTATTTACTCTAAAATAGACTAAACATTGACTGTTTTTTTTTTTTCAGATAGGGCCACTAACCGAGTCGAGATGGCAACTGGGTGGGGCAACAGATCAAGAGGCAAGCAACATCGCTATACAAGTCACTCCACCCGATGGCGAAGAAGATGACGAGTTCGTGCCGGCGCTGCGCATGCGGCGGAAGTTGAGCACGCCGCTCAGCGCGATGCCCGGAGTTACTGATGGACTGATTAGCTTACCAAGTATGATTTTTGAGAGTTATTGAAGCCTACCACCGTAACGAGGCAAACGTTAGAGTTGTCCAGATTGCTAGGTACTTAGGTACTGGTCCGACAAATGTTAAGTCATCGACACGAGAAAAAGAAGATTGGAAGTAGGTATAACAAACTAAGCGTCTTGGTGGCAGAGCCATCGAACGCCCGTTTGTCGTTTGTTTATTTTTTGGTGGATCTGCTTAGAATCGGACAAAGGTTAACGTTATATTATTGGATAATTTATCAGTAGGACCAATATAGAGATGTCAATATTTAAAACAAGTTGAGAACAATGAACGGAGAAATGGCCTATATTCTTATAGATGTCGGGTCACAGGACGCTCGAAAGGAACTTTTGTAAAGACTTCAGCTTTATTAACTGGTTCACACGATTATTATATCATAGCTGAGTTTACCGAGAGCAATCTAATTATACTTACTTATAAGTCTATTTAATTCATTAGTCACATTATCTTAATGAACAACTTCCTAAGGTACCTTTACCCACTGAGATATATTAGGGACGGTATGTATGACGTAGATTAAAAAGCACCGGGCATGCCCAATAAGGAAAATGTTTGTCTGATTGGTTTCTAGATACCTAAATGTATTGTCGGAAAATACTTTAATAGGTCTCTCCAGCTTTATGAAAGTACAAAATCTACGAAATTAGTTTTCCAATTTACCTCGAAACCATTATGTACTCGTACTTTAGTTTCAACACTTTCAACTATCTTAGGTTTGGTATCATTTTCTTTGGGTGTAAATTGGACGCATCCTTCTGTAAAATTTAATTAAAATCTGTGGTAAACCGAAGATACTCGGAGCAAGTGACGTGTGGAGGATACGGCTAAATAATTGGGCTATACCAGCTCTGGAAACATAAAACTGTCTTAGTGTTTCTCTTGTGCGCTTGACTTTAACGAAGGAACTAAGTAATCTTTAACTAGAATCTAATTTATGATTTCTGCAGATCTACGCGCTTCTCCAACGCGGTCACTGTCGACGTTGGACAGGACAAAGCGACGCTTCAGCACAATGGTTTCAAGCGCAGCCGCCGCGGCAGTGTCCCGGCGACTCTCGGCAACTATCGGGTGGTGCCTCGCCAGCCCCACACAAGTCAAGCCACAAATAGTCCGACAAGGTCGTGCCCTATGCCTACAATATATAAAGACTCAGATTAGAAGATCCACGTTATGTGAGAAAAAGGTAATACAACAATCAAATTACAGTCTTCCAAATTAATTGGAGGTTGTTTTTCATACCTGCTCATCTCTAAACAGTTGTTGTTGTTTGCAGCAAATAGTAATGAAACGTTTGCAAAGAATGGTGGAGACTGAATGTGGAGAGGAGGCTGTTAGCAACTCGGAGTCAGGAGTGCTGGCGGGGCTGCGTGCGCTGTGCGCGGCGCTGGAAAGGAAGCGGCCCGACGCCTTCCGCCACGTGGCCCGGCAGGCGACGCGCGCGCCCTTCGCCATGCTGCGCTCAGACACAGCACTAGCGGAACTGGCACTGGCACTAGCGAGGCGCATCACTAGAGAAAACATTACGTGGTCTAAGGTAATAGAAACTTACTACGAGCCTAAAATGACTTTGTGAAGTTTGTGACCCCGTCGTAGCTTTCGGTCATTGACTTTGAAAGCGTAATTAACGATAACGCCTCCGTACCTATAACCACAACGTCAAATTACATAGGTCCTTCGTAGTTTCCCTTGTTGTTAGTTGCTATAGATTCCGGCTATTATGAGATATTGTTAGTAAAGTTTTAGGATACCTTACAATTGAAACCTTTAAACGGTTCTTGAACTTCACATAGATAACGTCGAAACTTTCAACAGTTTAACGTACGCAGAATCTCCTGGAATCGGTTTAGTTCAATCAAGGCAAGGTTCAAACAGTATCTCAAAGTTTTGTTCATCTTCAAATAGCTCTGTAGTATTCTATCCAGATATCTTAATTCTAAAGTGATTTTAACACTAATGTAACTAAAGTTATCACCCTTCAACCAAAATTGAGTGTGAGACTTTGAGTGTCATAACTATAATTTAATGGGTAATAATATACTGACGAATGTGGTGGGAGTCTGCGTAGGGTGTCCTTTATCAGCTGTCTTCTTTCTTTCGAAGCAAACGTGCCGAAACTACTTGATTTTACCAACATTTCAAAGAGATAAAGTTCTATGTACCAAATGTGTTGAAGCATATATAACTATAACTAACTAACTAACTAAACGATGATTAAAGTTAAGTAATGATTAGAGACTGTTTAACCAACCATACATATTTGACGTTTTAACGTCTCTTAACGTTAGTGTCCAAATACGTGTGTATTTCCCTATAATTTTGTTGCCGTAATGGCAAACCCGCCATACATATTTAGGCATTACCTACCCATAAGCCTATATCACCACAGCATCACTTAAAGATTAGATGTTAAGCTAAAGTGTTACTAAGTGCTCTGGGTTAGTATTGTTCATGCAAAATAAGTTTATAGAAGAACATCGTGTTAAAAAGTTTTCAAAAGCGCTCAGAATAATGATGAAAAAGTGCACAACATCGATACTTAGAGATTATTGAAAACGTCGACAGAAAATGAAAAAACATTTAAACAATAGGTAGGCTAGTACCAAGTTTAAAGCTAGTATTTTCTGTAGCTCAGCTGTTTTTAATTCGCTGAAGCTGAAGCCCGAGATACAAAATAAAACGGGGCATTCCAGTCAAGCAGTAATTAACTCAGGCGTTCGCTATTATTGCAATCTAGGCAAATAAACAAAAGTAAATATAAAATGAGATGTATTCCAGATAACCATGATAGTTTGCCGTGTGGTCTCACCTAGAAATAGACGCCATTTCTTTTTACGCTGACTAATGCCAGGGTTATTTAGTCAAATGAGGGATCCCTTACATGGGTACATAAGGTGGCAGGACTGGCAGGGACATCGATGCCCAAACTGTAACCATGAATTTAGCACTTGATTCTAGAACCCCCATAGCGTAGAAAATTTTCGTCTGTTATAAAAAAAAACAAATTAAAAAAGTGAGTCATAGAAAAGAGTTTAATAGCTACGCGGTCAAAATGTACTGAACAGCAGAATCATGTATTAACTGTTTCATATAAAAGTACAATACCTACCTACGCGGTCAAGATGTACCTACTGAACAGCAGAATCTTGTACAGAATCCATGGTAAAAGGTTCCGCTTCGATGTCTCTACCACCCTGTATAAAACCTTACAACACTAGGATATTTAAATGTACCTACAGAGTCAGACGCCAGCACACCAAGCTACTACAAGCTGTCAAATTTCTTTAAAATATTTTCAATTTTATCGATAAATAGGGTTCAAAGTTGATTGGGAAAATTTGACAGTTTCGGGTACCTTGATGTGCTGGCGTCTGTACAAAAGAAAGCAGATGAGTTGATTTATTAACGAAGATACCGCAGGTCTTTGTATAATCGGGGATAAGAAAAATAACGGATCGTTATCGTGATTCAATCCCCGGTTGGCTATAGAGACTTTTCTCGTCTACAGAGGCTTTTTCTTTTCTGTATAACAACTTTTCACTAAATGAAAAAAAGCAATTTTTTTTAAATTTGTCTGTCTGTTTGTTCCGGCTAATCTCCGAAAGGGCTGGATTTACCGATTTTGATGGGACTTTCACTGGCAGATAGCTGAGGTTATAAGGAGTTATTTTGACTTTAGAAAAAGACTTATGGTTCCGCGCCAAAAAAAATCTCATGAAATTGAATTTGTTTTTCGACATGCACGCGAACGAAATCGCGGGCATAGCTAGTATAAAACTAAAAAAAAACAGTGGCACTTCGGGAGTGCCGACAGAAGTGAAAACAAAACACAAACAGAATACTTTTCCATAACTCACTGACATATCAGATATACATTAAAACCGTGTACATCCCGAGGACAGCCGAACACATCCGAAACGGTGTCGTTACGGTAACAGTGGCGCGAATTCAATAGTTTTTTCCCCATCTCAAAAAATGCCCAACAAGCCTAAAGCAGTTTTCACTTCAATAATTTATTGGTTTTAGATAGCAGCTATTTATTGTGTGTGTGGGGCGCTGGCGAGAGAAGCAGCAGAGGCAGCGGATGGCGAGCCAGCACTCGAACTGGTGTCTGCACCAGCCGCTGCCATCGCCGACTTGCTACACGAAGAACCTGGCTCCTGGATCGCGTCACATGGTGGATGGGTACGCTTAGATCTTCCCTTACAGTGCTTCAAGGATTTTTTGTTTTTTTTTTTCAGGGAGACGCTTGGCTAACCATTTATGAAAAACAAGATGGCGGCATTAGTTCCGATTTTATCCACTATATTTCTCATCTACCTATACCTAAGTATATACATACAGGTTGGAATTTTCGAAGCGTACCTGGAGGGAAAGTACTCTAAATACTGAAGACAGCTTTTACTCAAAGGAAACATTCCTTTATTTTTAAAAAGAAACAAAACTGCATTTAAAGATTTTTGAAAATGCGCTTGCCACACCCGGGAATCGAACCGACTAAAATCCGAAAAAATTGCATTCTGTACTTTTATGGCACCAATCGATAGGATCAAACATAAGGATCAAATCTCTCTAGCAAACATGGCAAATTAAATTAAACAAAAACCATGAAATCTAAACTTATTTTATTCGAACGAAAAAAAACGAGCAAATTAGTTGCTCGAAATGAGCTCCATTTTCTTGGATGCACAAAATTCTTCATTTTGAGTAACTTTTAGTAGCGTGTTGTGGTGAATATTGAAAATTGTATTGTGAACCTCAGTTTTCAGCTCGTTTACAGTTGTATAGGATTTTTGGTAAATTTGATTTTTTACATTTATCTCCTTAAAAAAAATCTAAAGGGGTGAGATCTGGAGATCTCGCAGGCCATCTGATTGCGCCGTTTGTACCAATCCAGGTATTAAAATGATCCTTATGATTGACCCTATCGATTGGTGCCGTAAAAGTATATTTTGAGGGTGTGTTCTTTGTGAAGAGTAGGTATCCACTAAGAAAGGGTTTTTCGAAATTCCACCCCTAAGAGGGTGAATGGGGGGAGGGTGAAATCTCACGCGGACAAAGTCGCGAGCAGAAGCTAGTTTCTTTATAGACAAAAAAAATCTTTTATTTCTGAAGAAAAATGGCTGATCGATAATCCCAGAGCGTTCTACTTAGATAATTGGAATTTAAGTGCCGTCGCAGATAAAGCCACTGCAGGCCGCCGGCGCCGACTCGACTGCCTTCTTAAATAGGCTCGAGCGTAGCGTACCGATATGACAGGCCTTAGTAACTAAACTAACTTTAAAAAAAATTAAAAATATACATATAAGTAGGTCCTTCTTTTGCAAATGGCTGCAAGCACGCAAAACTTAGGCCTATAACGAGCACATGTAGCCGAACTGTGGCTGACATCCGTCGCCTGGTGAGCAGCGGTACTAACCTTTGATAGCATTGCCTACTTGGCACTTTAATATTGATACCTTATTTTCTCTGCCTCTCTTCGTAGGCTTACATTAGAATTTTATGTATTTTTTTTACTTTTAAACTTAATAGCCATTTTCAACGTTATACGTGAGGAGTCGCTTTCTACAAGCAGATGTGGCTAAATGAACGTTTTCGACTGAAATAAAATAGCTGTACGGATTATTTGCTGTAGGTACGGGGGTCCTAAGCCCTTTATGGCACTGATTGTACTTATCTGTTATACGGGCTACTTGCGACGACAATAAGCTAAAATTTGTAAGCGTATTTCGGTGCCATAAATTAGTACAAAAATATGAGAGGGGATGATATAGGAGTTGAGTTGTATAGGAAAGCCAACATTACTTCAGTTAGGGATATTAAAATTCAAAAAGCATGCTTTTGTTAAGAAGTAAAGAATGACGTGTTTCAGTGTTTTCTGAAATCATCCCCCAAGGGGGTAAAATCGTAATATTGACTTTTGGTTTATTTGCGAGTGTCAAGATAAGCGGGCATAAATCAATGATTTACTTATTGTATAAGTAGCCTTGACTTGGAAGTTTGAATTTCTTTACAGCTCCAAGGGACCGTAGATCTAAGTTTTTGATATCTATTTCAACCTAATAACTCCACGCGGTCCTGAGAAAATGGCATTGACAGACAACGAAATCATTCTTTTTCTTTTCTTTTGCATGTCTGTCTGTTACCTTTTCATGCCGCAACAGCTGAACAGACTTAGATGAAAGGTATAGGTACTGATAAGCCATGACGTGGGTTAGTACCTACTCGTACATAGGATACTATGAATAGGATATTCCTTTGGAATAATTTCCGCCCTTTACAACAACAAAGGCTAGTCTTAAATATTTCTAATCTCTGATTGTTAATTTGCTAGTCCAAAATTACGGCAGCGATCGACCTTTTTTTTCAAGTTACCAAATAAATAAGACAAACAATGTAGTCTAGCAAATTGAAAATCAGACTTTAGTTGCTTTGTAGGTCAGTACCTACCTACTTAGGAAGCTGTTTTGCTGAGATTTTATAATATATAACACTCCGTTTGATAGGCGTGAACATCAATGTCCATCAGAAGCTACGTCAGCTTTCAATATGAAGAATAAGGAAACTATTATGTTCTTCTTCACCCTGTCTGCCCTTGTCCCATAACAAGACTTGTTATGGGACAAGGGACTTAGTGGAATACAAACGATCCCACCTTCACAAAACCTTCATAAATATCACCTGTACCTGATAGGTAAACTTTTTTTTTTCAGAACGGTTTAGTGGAACGACTACGAGCCAGCGAAAGAGACCAGAGATCAGAAAAGAACCTACGAGTAATGGTGTCCTTCTTTGCATTAGCGTGTCTGACTTTGTTGCTGTTCCGATGGGTCCTCCACGCACATCCCGCCTACAACGAGTAGACCTCCCAAACTAGCTGTAGCATGTTGTGACGTAATATTGGCAGGTGATTAAGTAGTTTTATTTTAGGTGAAAATATGTTTGCTTTTTAGATAGAGGCTACAGGTGCAAAAAAAAACGGCCAGTAAGTATAGTATTCAGAAATTGGTGGTTACTGAAAGGCCCATTTACACGACGCAAGTTTCTCGCCTGTGCAGATGGCATAGTTTACGTAAACAACCATAGAGTAAGTAATGTTCATTACAGAAAATTAAAGTGCACCGTGTAAATTAGGCTTTATGGTTATTGAATGTTTCGTGTTTCTACCTATTCATTGACCGATTTAAAATTAAAAAAATAGGTAAGCGTTCCTGAAACTTCGGCTGATTTTAATAGTGATATCTACCATTTACGCCCAGTCTATAAGTAGGTAGGTCATATTGCACAATATTTTAATTAAAACAATGAAGATAATAGGTAGTAGGTAGGTACAATACTTTGATAGATATGTTTTAAGAAAAGATTGTGTTTGTCATTATTATTGATCATTAATCTTCGATCAAATATTATGTAAGTACATTGTTTTATTATATAGGTAGGTTACCTACTGTTGATGATTTTTCCAAAGGTCTCTTATTTATTGTTACTTGGTATATGGTTAGTGAAGATTCATGGTACAGCCCGACCGTTGAGAGGACACCCACCTGTCAGTGCGACAATTCTAGTAGCAAATAAAGATCAAATTCGCAAAACACGTATTCGTTTGTATGAAACTGACAGGTGTCAACAACGCATTTTTTCGTCGGTCGCACTGCAGTTACCTCATTATTTTATTAACTAAAATCGTCACATTACCTATTAATATTAATAAGTAAGTAATATCTAATTACCTGGCTCCGTTGTAATTAACCCCATTATGTTATAAAGTCGGTGCCTTATCTGTGCCACAAAAATAATTAATGTAAGATTTAATAGTAACAGTCCAAAGATGTAAACTTATAAATTATTAGACATGTTGACAGCCATATTGTCTAAATTATTTATTGCCTTCCTTTAACCACAGCAAATTCATATAATTTATTAATAATTAGGTAATATTAGTAGGCTGGAAGAAATAAAATTATTATTATGACTTTTCAATTGTGTATTATTATCTGAAAAGCGCAATTTTCCACGACTGCTGAGCGCGAGGTTCAGCAGTGGTCGAGTCACGAGTCTGAGTTCGATTCTCAGGTCGGGCAGTGTCACAGATATTCTGTGGGCATTGTTATTTTGATTTTTTCATCAGAAATATCACATTAGCAGCCGGAGTCCTGGATCTACGCCCGGTAAACGGCAACAGACGCTTCCTACCTATTACACACATGAGACTTCAAATATCTGGCGAAAGAAGGTGTGCTTACCAACCTACTCAACAACTCAGCCTTATCATACAACAGTGCATTCACCATCGTCATCAAGACTACGACATGAAATGATAGGCGGGGCCGTCTCCACAAGCAGCGAGCGACAGAATCGCGGCGATATTATCCTTGTGCCACGTGTATTTCTAAACACTGTCTTAGAACGTGTCTCCACATGGCGATATCATCGCGGCGAAAATTTGATGGCACGGCGAGACTATTGCCGCGATTCTCTCGCTCGTGGAGACGGCCCCTTAGATACAGTAGGCTGTACGTTAGTGATAACACACAGTAGGTATATGGCCTCGTAATCTATTGAAACTCCGTACTGCACTAGGCCAGCTCAAGGTGGAAGAGTTACCACCACCGCGCCGCCGCGCGCCGCCGCCGCTTCGTGCGGCCAACAAGTAGGTACAGTCGCTTGTTGACTGATATACCTAGACCCTTACATCCAAAACTACTTGATTAATCAGATTTGAGTTTCACATAAGTAATTGGTATTCCTATAAAAGCATTTAAAAAAGAAAGGAAAATGCTTGTATTAGAAGTTTTAATAAATGGGACAAGATGGTTTTATTTCATTATTTTTTCATCTTTTTTCGATACGCTCAACAATGAAAGTCGAACTTAAATTTTAACTTAATAAGCTCAATAAAAAATGTAGGGATCGTAGCAGGTGGCGTTCTAGGTAGTTTCTGCCTACCCCCAATGACAGAAGGCGTGCGTTTATGAATGAGGTATATAAAAAAATATACGAGATGTTCAAAAGATGATAGGTACAAACCTGGTTATTACATGGAATTGGAATGTTAAAATGCAGTGTTTCGAATAATTTCAGGCCTATCTAGATGAAAAATGACTAATCGACTCGTTGCTTGCCTACCTACCTATACAGGGCCATGCCAGAGGGGCAATTCTCGTAATTTTAACATCGTTCACAGTCTGATCTCAGTCTCAATCTATCAAAAATACCTCTAATTTCCGTACATTTTTGACATTGATTGCGCCGAGATGAGATTGTGACTAGATTTTAAGGGGCTTACAGGGCCTAGTAAATGATCGCCTACAGTAAAAAAAACCAAAAAAATATATGATATTCTTCAGGATAAATGCTAGGATGATAGTGTGTTGAAAACATAATACAACTTATTTGGTACGATAGAAAAAAATCATGAAGATACCTCTAAAAACTTTTTATTTACAACAAAATTCATACTAATATACATACAATCATTATGATTTTTGTCAGATTATTCTACAAGCAACATCTAAAACTATAGTGTTTTAGTTTTTTTGTCCAAAGACTAGATTTTTCGTAAATCGATAATTGCTTCATATTTTGCAATAAATTACCAGCGTTGTGGCATCGCGCTTCTCTTTCTTTTCTATGCAGACCGACAAAGACCGCGCTTTAGGTCATGTAGTCCTCTTAAACGTTTTTAATTACGGGAATTGGCCTTCTGATCTTGTTTGATGTCATGACAAACCTTTAGCGATGCAGGAAAACTTGTATAGTTCGTGCAATCCACGAAGACGCGCCCCACTCTTTTTCCTAATCTCTTACACTACAAGTGTGCAACATTCCGCTAGTGTTTTAGTTTTTTCGATACACACAAATTACTTATTACTTAGTGGGTAATTAGCGTGTATCGAAAAAACAAAACAATAGCGGAATTAACTGGCGATATTACGATTAGGAAAAAGAGTGGGGCGCGTCTTCGTGGATTTCACGAACTATAAAGAAAACCTGTTCATAAAATTCTAGCACCTAAATGTAGGTAGTAATACGTACTAGTGAAAACGATAAAATTGTACAATTTTATTGTTTTCACCAAAGAGAATTGGTTGTACCTATAGTCATTGGTTTTCACTTTACTACAACAGCGACAGGCAATGCCATCTATCTTAATTGAAGCTAACTTTTATAGGATAGTAGCGGATAGTAGCATGCAAAGATAAACCATAGTAAAACATAACTCTATGGAAGTCTTTCTTTATACTATTTATAAAACAGCCGTGCTTATGACGGCGCCGACCATACGCCGATCGCACAGTGGCGCCCTCATCGTTTTTTTTTTTTGTTTTATTATAATCACTAAAACGGATAATAGTGGCCACTTTTATCCGTTTTAGTGATTAAAATAAAACTAAACAATGTAAAACTACCGTTTGTAATAATATTACCGTATGATCTTGTGGAGCACAACTTAAAGTGCTTATTTTCTGCATTTTCATTCTAAAATAAAAGAAATAACCAAAAAAACGATGAGGGCGCCACTGTGCGGTCGGCGTATGGTCGGCACCGTCTTACAACTTAGATTCGAATTCCAAATTGGTTAGTTATTATTGAATACCTACTAATAAAGCGATGGTAGAGCTATAGGCTATAGGTACCAGTACCACGTGGACCGTGCTACAAAATGGGCCGGAGTAGCACCACTGTTTAACCTTTGTTTAACGAAAGGAGGCTAAAGTTGAGCAAGTTATTCATACGAGCCAAAACTCAAATAGCATCAAATACGTTGTTTTGTTAACCATCAAAATCTAAAAAATGTATAAACTTTGTTCTAGGTACAACATACATACGACATGGAAAAAGCGAACTATTTTCAGACAGTCATGCTTTTTACCTACAATTACTAAGAATATAACATTTTTTACCCATCCACGACAATCTAAGCTTTTCACTGTTTTTCACGCTAAAAGCATAGACAAATCTTGACTCATCAAGACCAAAAAGATTAGTATTCAAACAATCAAATCAAAAAGTATTTAAAAATAAAAACAGACTTGATTATGGTCTCGCCAGAAAGCTGAAACAATTGAAGATTATAGGCATGCTAAAGCGGAAAAATACATTTACTATAAATATTGCGATAGTGAAATACTTGTGACCAAACTAGCAGTGGATAATCTCATTAATTGTAAGTTATTACATCCTTACGTATTGTGTTTGTACAAATCTGAATAATAGCCATTGCAGAGAAAAGGAAATCAAAAAAGAACGTCACACACAAAACGTGAGGTGGCGCTATTGTATATGAGGATTCATACGAGAGCGAAAGAGATGAAAGTTATTTTACCTGTCAATGTCATTATACTATTCACAAAATATGACTGTCTCAGAATTTATTATTTTTAATTGACACCTACTAGAACCAAATCCTAAATTGTATTGTATATTGTAAATATTAGTTACTGCATTGATACCAAATCTTTGTAATAACTCAACAAAAACATGGTGGCAAAACATTGAACAGCCGAATTGTTTGACGCCAAATTATTCTTTTTTTTATTCGTTGTGTTTACTAAAACTCTCTTTGCAGGTGTAAATGAGAGTAACGATGTGTTATCGCGATAACAAATGAACAGAGATCAAACCTTCTTTAATTGTGTAGTGTTTCGTTGGTACAAAATATCGTAGCCGCAATGATGAAGAGTACGTTACCTAAGGATAAACCTGGCAAGATGAGGATCCGAGCTTTCCCAGTAAGTATCACTCCGTTAATCATTTTGATTACCGGGCTTCAATATTAACCCTTGGCTCGAAGTGTAATATTTATTGCTTAGTGACTCAAAACCACTAACAAAGCATTTTTCCTGGTCTCCAAAATAACTGTGCAATTTGTTTTCGTAAAATGTATTTTTGTCAATGATCTTTATTTACATCAAGAACTTTAGTCTTTGAGCTATTCAGCAATCTTTATGCAGTATTGGTAATTAGTAATAATTCTCATTCAACCCAGTCTTTATTATCAGTGTGCCTATTATTAGTTTTAACATGTTACTCATATGGTTTGAGTCCTATAAAAACTCACTAAAAGTAATGAAGATAGCTATGACTCATAGTAAATGTTACTTATTGTTAAATAATGTACTGTAATTAATTATTTACCATCAAAATAGTATTTTAGTAAGGTTGATTACAATTTTGCTAATAAATTAAGTTCCATGGTACTATACGGTAACATGGACTACTAACATTGCAATTGTGAAATACTTGTGAATAAACTAGATAACATTTCATTCGTTATTTAAATATTAATATACCATCTACATTTCAATTACGGAAGGAAATGCAACACATTATGCGATTTGTGTCCACAATTTTGTTTAGAAGTTTCTCTTATCAACAACCGAATGACATACTTTTTGTTGTAATAGAAAAGAGGTTCATTTATAAAATTGGTAGAATGGTAACACTAGATAATATAAATGTAACTGTCACTATGATTTAAAAATAGAAACCAATTTATATTCCTTTAGAACAAAATTTTTGTATTCAATATGTCATAATTTATATTTTTGATGACAGGAGTGAAAATCAATCAAAAGATAAACATTTGTATTTTTTCCTATTTTACATAGTCAATGTTTTTGAACTTCTATTTTAATTTTGAACAATGTTGGTTTAACACCCGAAGTTATTAATTTTCAAGATGACGAGAAAATTTCAAGTGTGGAACTATTCTGAACCATATTACCAAATGTATCCAGACACTTGGGTCTGTATTGTTTGAAAAGAATACCAATATGATCTGAGAAACTGTTTTCAGTGTATATGTCTTGTTTTGAATGGATAATAGGCAATATACTGTGTAACATTACAGATGACTATGGATGAGAAGTATGTGGAGAGCATATGGAGTTTACTAAAGAATGCGATACAGGAGATTCAAAAGAAGAACAATTCCGGACTTTCCTTCGAAGAACTTTATCGCAATGCTTACACCATGGTGCTCCACAAGCATGGTGAAAGACTTTACACTGGATTGAAGGAAGTGGTCACTCAGCATCTTGAAACAAAGGTAGAAATATTTACAAGTATTTATGAATGCAGATGTTGTAATCAGTGCATATTTACAGTGCTTTGGCAATTTTTCTAGGTGAGGGAAGATGTTCTGCACTCATTACACAATGGATTCCTCCAGACCCTCAACAATGCTTGGACAGACCATCAAACTAGTATGGTTATGATTCGAGACATACTTATGTACATGGACAGGGTATATGTACAACAAAATGAAGTGGACAATGTCTATAATCTGGGACTTATTATTTTTAGAGATCAGGTTAGTAAATAAACATGTTATCTTACAAAAGCAGTAACATGTAGCAAGAATAGAACACAAGTTGTCAATACTTCGCCAGTGAATACTAACAATATTTTGAACGAAGATTAAAACAAAAATGTTTTTGTCATCTTATGAGTTCTCATGGATTATGTGGCCTATGCATAAAACTGTGGTGCACCGTCACCACAGAGTAGAAATTATATTCTGATGCTGATGAATCTTAAAAACAAATTACAATGGAAAAGTGAGTTACAATGCACAAACATTGTGTATGCCTGTATGTTTTTTTTTGTGTCTGGTTCAGCGATTGATTCTCAATATAAGTGAAAGAAATAAGCATACAAAAATAAGTGGTTTAAAAAAAATAAAAAAACACATGTTTATCCAATCTATTGCACTCGTCAAAACAAATCATATGAGCCCAAACTCGAGGGGATTGCCACTAAAGAGTTCCACTATCCACCTCCTGACTCTTAATCAGATCAGGTCCAAGGTACAAAATTATAGTTTTGTCATCTGAACTACTTATACATACAAAGTTTCATTTAGATACAACAAATTGGAAGTAGGTTCAAATTGACTTCTAAGATTTTATTAAATTGTTTATTAGACAAGTGAAGCTCATAAAAGCGTGTTCATAATAAAATGATGATAATACAGTAATTGTATCCTAAGGTTGTTCGCTATGGCTGCATCCGTGACCACCTTCGTCAAACGCTGCTGGAATTAGTGGCCCGCGAGCGTCGCGGTGAGGTGGTGGACCGACTGGCGATACGCAACGCTTGCCAGATGCTCATGGTGCTCGGCATCAACTCACGCGCCGTCTACGAGGAAGACTTCGAGAAGCCATTCCTGCACCAGTCTTCAGAGTTTTATAGGGTATGTTACAATACAAACAGTCGCCAGTCAATCAAAATTGGTAATCAGCGTAATAATGTTTGTGAGCTTACTGCCATAATCATTGACGATTATGTGTTTAGTTGACAGGTGGTTCCCCAGCTGTTTGACTTTATAGTGTTATCTATTCATCCATCACCTCATCATCTGCCTAGCCGTTTCCCAACTATGGTGGGGTCGGCTTCCAGTCTAACCGGATGCAGCTGAATACCAGTATTTTACATGGAGCGACTGCCAATCTGACCTCCACAACCCAGTTACTGGGTAATACGATACCCCTTGGTAAGACTGGTTGTCAGACTTTCAGGCTCCTGACTACCCGTAACGACTGTCAAAGATCCACGAATGACAGCCGGGACCAACGGCTTAACGTGCTTTCCGAGGCACGGAGGGGTCTCGGTATGTAAAGATGGTCACCCATCCACAGACCAACCGCGGCAAGCGTAGCTTAACCTGATCGATCGACCTGTGCGGCTGTTATTCATCCATTACCTAAACAATAATAATGCCTTTGATCAAATACAAACAGCATACCTTTTTACAGCAACAAAGACCATGTATGGCTGTACTAAATCTATGGTATGTTTGTGTAGATGGAATCTCAGAAGTTCCTGGCGGAGAACAGCGCGGCGGTGTACATAAATCGTGTGGAGGCGCGCATCGCCGAGGAGGCGGAGCGAGCGCGGCACTACCTCGACGAGAGCACCGAGCCGCGCGTCGTCAGCGTGCTCGAGCACGAGCTCATCGAGCGACATATGAAGACCATTGTTGAGGTAACGAATCTACCACGTAAAAAATATAATCTCACATGGTAAACACTTAAGTATTCTACCAAATTATTTGGAATACTAACGTAACAATAAAAAATAATAGCGGCTGATGCTCTCAATCAACTGAGAGCATGAAGAAATAGTTAAAAACAAAAAACATACAATTGAATACATACAAAATTACAAATCTTCTATCTCACTGCTGGGCAAAGAACTCTTCCTCACTTACATATATGTATACCCAACACTTATATATCAAACATACAATTGAATACATACAACATTACAAATCTTCTATCTCACTGCTGGGCAAAGAACTCCTCCTCCCTTACATATGAAGGGATCAGGGGAAGAACAACTTTTATCACATTTTTATTTTTTT
Organism: Hydraecia micacea; assembly: GCA_914767645.1. Classification (NCBI taxonomy): domain Eukaryota; kingdom Metazoa; phylum Arthropoda; class Insecta; order Lepidoptera; family Noctuidae; genus Hydraecia; species Hydraecia micacea. The sequence goes on from OU611778.1 coordinate 10,926,526, forward strand.
TTCAACTGGTAATGCAGTCTGAATGGTTATACCTGTCGCTATGTTCAGTCAAAAACAACAGGGCAATAACATCCATAGTCTCCGAGCTTTCATGCTTTTAAAATATTGATACTTACAGGGAAAAAACATACAATGTCCAGACCGTTCAGCCCTCCCCCCTATACCATTATACCTATTACAGTTAAAGTGCCTTGGATATAAATGACACTATTTTATTAAGATCTTATCTTTTAATTAGTAATATCTCAGTTTGTTCATTAGGTGACAAAAGTGGTTCTTCCCCTGATCCCTTCATATGTATACCCAACACTTACATACCCTATACCTACGCCAATAACTTCAAAATTAGAGTCAATCTGATTCACTAATGATTTTATTCTTAAATTGTGTGGTATAAATTACAAAATACGGTGTTTTTTTTATGAAGGTCCTGGGTTTGTTTCCCGATTGGTATTGGGTATTCCCATCTGGAATTTCTAAGTAGCAGCCCGGAGTTTAGAATAATTATGTTTATTATTATTATTAGGTTGAGCACCTGTTACCATCAACCAGGCACCCCGACTTCCTGTTACATGAGACTTAAACATAACTGGCGAAATGTGGTTGTATTATAGATGCATCTGTGCCTAGCCCTTCAGGGAATACAGGGGTGAAATGATGTTAAGCCATTGTATCTATGTCCAGACTAGCTTCTGCCCGCGACTTCGTCCGCGTGAAATTTCACCCTCCCCCCCATTCACCCTCTTAGGGGTGGAATTTCGAAAAACCCTTTCTTAGTGCGCCCCTAGACCTCATAAGGAACCTACATGCCAAGTTTGGAATCTCTAGACCCAGCGGTTTGGGCTGTGCGTTGATATGTCAGTCAGTCAGTTCTCCTTTTATCTATGTCCAGATGGAGAACTCGGGCGTGGTGCACATGCTGATGCACACGCGCACGCTGGAGCTGGCGTGCGTGTACAAGCTGCTGTCGCGCGTGGGCGAGGGGCTGCGCACCGTGGCCGACGCCGTGTCCGCGCACCTGCGCGAGCAGGGCCGCGCGCTCGTCACCGACACGCATCACAACACCAATGCTATCACCTTTGTGCAGGTATGTTACATTTTCATCCTGTCTTATATGTTAATATAAATGTTAGTACAGTGAAATCTGACCATAATTACATTAGTCCCAGCATCCTTGTAAATTTTTACTTTCACCTTATAGTTTTTCCGATTGCGTATTGCCAACCTGTGTTTGTTTGAAACTTGTTATTCATTTTTGCTCCTGGATCGCAAATCGAACTGAAAAGAACAAGAGGTCCGACTGGTTAACACATCCCCACCAACGATCTATGATTTTTTTTAAATCATATCTATAAAATGTGTTTGATGCCTAGAGTACTTTGAGATCTCGAGGATCCAGCGACAAAGTGTAAAGTTTTCCTACATTGTCTTTAAACAGTGTCTACATTTCTCATTCAACTCCTGTCGCAGGACTGCCGGAAGAAATTTCGAATGAAATAAGCAGTACTCTCCCTTTGTGCTCTTCTATTTTTAGGTTTTTTGTTTTGTGTGTACATAAATAGAAAATAAATAAATAATTATTTATTTGGTGCTCACAAGGAGAAGCACACAGGGAAGAACGAAGGGTCACAGCATTGAGAACTTTATAGGCTGATTATTACAACAATATAAAAAAAACTTCTGCAATTATGGTATTTTTAACAAAAATCAGCATAATTATGATTTAGATAAATAATAACAAAGCTAATTTTCAAGATGCATTATTTCTTGCACTATCGAAGATTGAATTGATCAGGTTTTAAATCCTTGTTACAGAATCTGCTCGACCTGAAAGACAGATTTGACCATTTCCTTCAAAACTCGTTCAACAACGACAAAATTTTCAAACACATGATTGCATCAGACTTCGAATATTTCCTCAATTTGAACAGCAAATCCCCAGAGTTTTTATCGCTGTTCATTGACGGAAAACTGAAGAAGGGTGAAAAAGGCGTAAGTATTCCTTCACCAGACTTATTTAGTTAATAGCTGTTTTGGTCCTAAAAACGTGATTTTTCTCAGATGAGTGAACAAGAAATCGAAGCCGTATTGGACAAAACTATGGTCCTATTCAGATTCTTACAAGAGAAGGATGTGTTCGAGCGTTACTACAAGCAGCACTTAGCTAAACGATTGTTGCTCAACAAATCAGTCTCTGACGACAGTGAGAAGAATATGATCTCTAAACTGAAGGTTAGTTTTACCATCGTACATAATCACATCATAAAGTTATTTACTTTTTATTAACTGTCGAAAAAACGCTTTGTTTTAAATATTTTGGTTTCTAACCTTTCCCAGAAAGAAGGTTTACTTAAGGATGTTGAACCGCGAGACTTTCATTGTATAATCGGAGATGTCTCGCAAATAGAGAATTCATTAAGTGACTAAATGAACACTCCATCCGACCATCCCATCCTGTCCACATATTTCTGCAAAATTCTTTACCAATTATAGATGGACATTTTTCGTAAGTGTCCTATGTCTCATATACCCCTGGTAGTTCTTTTTCTATTGTGAAAAGTCTGCTTAAAGTCTTGGGATTTCAGTTTAAAAATCTATTGTTTCAAAATTGAGTTAAGATATCTAAAACCGGTTTAGGTAAAGAATTTTGCAGAGAATTGAAGACTTTAAGCAGGATTACGTTCAGTAGTCTTATTTTTAGTTACATTGTATTGTCAGTAGTTTTGTGGTAAGCGTTAGTTATGAACTTGTACAAACAAAAAAAGATAGATACACAGACAACTAACAGCATCTACGTGTTAACGGACATTTTGGTGTGGAAGTTAAGCAGATTTGACATGGAATAGCACAAGTGATAATGATACCATATCCTTCATAAGACAAGTTGTCTTAAGAGCCCTCTCACATTTCGGCGTTTCGCAAATTTAGGTATTTTACGCACCGAGCGCGGCAAACTACGCGAGCGATACTTTCTTTCATGCTTCTCGCTCGCACTATGACTATGATACTGTGAATATGGCGACTAAACGATCTTGATCTTCCGTAACTGAAGGTTTTTTAGGATGGAGTTTAGTGGGCGGAAAATTTTTTACGTGTTATTTCAATTTTATTATGAATTATTTTGTTATATTTTTCATTATTTATGAATTTTACTGTTGAAATATGTTCACAAATATTTTAATTGTTATGCAGTAATTGATTATAATATCTACGGTTGATAGCATAGTTGTATAAATTGTATATAGTAGTATGGTTGCAACCAAGTCCAGTTGGTCTCCACACGCATGTACTCCACGATCTCCTCAACCTTCGTGAAGTGGTGCAGTCTGGACACGTACAGCTGCGTCGTCGGGATTGCTGGACGCAGCAGCATGTTGGGTCCTGCCAGCGCGGTGCCGCACTGGTTCCGACAAGGATGCTTCTTCTTCTTCTTCTCCACTTTGATGAAACCATCCTTGTCACACGTGTCCTTCTCTGGATCCTGCCTTTTCAAAACCTTGCTGGGTTTCGACCGGCTCCGTTTACCCTCTTTTATTTATTTTTATTTCCTTTTTTTTATTGTGTTTTGCAACGCAATTATATTTGTATTTATTTTTCCCCATTTCGATTGGTAAGAAAACTCAAATCAGCTGCAATCAAAATAACTTTAATAAGTTGACTATCTGGTATACTAATAAAGTGTGAACTTTATACTAATTTAAATATACCGTTCGAAAATAAATACTTACAAAGATCAAAAACTGCGGCCGTAGTTCACACGCACACAAAAGCAATGCGGCAGCGTCTAGATGCGACAATCGGCGCACACGACGGTAGTATCGGAAAGAAGGCGCGCGGGAAATAAACTGACATAGGTCCAACCTCGACAAGCGCTCGCGCGATACTAATCGCAGCTGGCCGGCGCAGTGAAATATATAGTATTTTTATTTATTTAATTAAAAAATAATGGTAGCGATTTAAAAAATAAAAATAATACTATATTCTAAGCAAATGTTGATGATTATTTTGGTATAAATTTTACGCCTAAATAATGTAGGACTTTAGAGATATCGGGGCTTGTTTCGAAGCCTTTTCGGTCGATAATTGAATTACATAGATTATTTTTTCTTTACATAAAAGGCATATAACGAAAATATATTCTATTATTATTGAAGTATAGGATATTTGAAAGCTAATTATATTTTTTTTGATGGTAGATATTCAGTAGAATCTCCAAATTAGAGCTCCGAAATCATGTCTCCGTGAGTTTTTGCCTAAACATTCATCGGGAGAAAGCTTATTACTAAATAATTAAATAACTTATCTAAAATCGGTTCTGAGGTTATTGTAGTAGAGAAAACGAACTATTTTTACCAAGTAATTGTTATTTCATACAACGAACGTAAAACATACAATTTCAACGTCGAAAACTTCAAATTTCGCGTTTTTTTGTAATACGCCTCTTAAGGCGAAAGCGCCAGGTTAGGCGAGTTTTTTTTGTACGTCTTTTTAATTTGCAGGTTAGTATCACGTTTTGTGTTAATCAAAACGTAGTTTGCGATTGTAACAAATATGTATTTACGGAATTATAATCGTAGTAGTGTCTCCTAGAGAGTTGTGTTGAATGACTTTTTCATGAAATCACGACATTTGAGGCCAATTTTGACTTACAGAGTTGTTTTGAGGATTATAATGATTATAATTCTGAAAATACATCGACCGCGAATCATATTTTAATCAACATATAACCTGACACTGACTTGCAAACTGCAAAAAAAGCAAAAAAAAGTATTATTTCGCGGGCTACCTTATCGTAACCTCCAAACAATAATGTGGCCAACGACAAAACGAGCTCCAGGTCTTTCACCTCGCGCGCTTGAGCGTATCTTGCACCATGACATTCTCCTATACAATAAACACTTTTAGTTTAGTTGCCTGTTTATTTACTTTTTTTACTGGATATTTAATTGTATGCACATCAAGCTACCCTAAACCGTCAAATTTTCCCAATCAACTTTGAACCTTATCATTTAGCGATAAAGTTGAAAATCAATTAAATAAATTTGACAGGTTGTAGTAGCTTGATGTGCTGGCGTCTGTACTATGAAAGTTCCTATTCAATAATAACAAAAAATGCATAATTTCAGACTGAATGCGGTTGTCAGTTCACATCAAAGCTGGAAGGAATGTTCAAAGACATGACCGTCTCGAACACCATAATGGAAGAATTCAAGGAACATGTGCTGTCATCCGGGGTGAATCTTTGTTATTTGTTACCTTTATGTGGCTATTACTGCCGTCGTTCTATAGTGTAAATCGAGCTGACAAAAGTAATCGTAAGTCGCAGCGTCACTCGAAAGCTCTTTATAACAGATATTGCTTTCTTTCAGTACTTTTCTAAAAAGAAGTATTTTAATTTCAGATCAACCTTCACGGCGTAGATCTATCAGTGCGTGTGCTAACCACAGGCTTCTGGCCCACACAAAGCGCGACGCCGAAATGCAACATACCTACAGCGCCGCGAAGTGCATTCGAAGTCTTCAGAAGGTAAGCCAAACATTTAACAGATAGACTTAGTGTACATGGTCTACAGAAATTATTTGAGCAGGAAAAATAGTAAATGACAGGCATACGAAACGCCATCGTTCGTGTCGTGTGTCGTCGTGGTGATAAAACGTGCGAAAGAGAACACTATAGTCTCGGTTAAATCTCATAAACCCTTTCTAAATATTCACTGTCCTACTCGCACATTTTGCGACCGTGACTGCAATATTGGCGTTTAGTAAAGTGAGTAAACATTCGGCTCGGCTTTGTGAACATTTGGCTCGTTTGTGTCAGCTTCTACCTGGCGAAGCACTCGGGGCGGCAGCTGTCGCTACAGCCGCAGCTGGGCAGCGCGGACCTGAACGCCACGTTCCGCGCCGCCGCCACGTCGCCGCCGCGCAGCCCGCCCGCGCCCGCCGCGCCGCGCCGCCACATCATACAGGTGTCCACCTTCCAGATGTGCGTGCTGCTGCTCTTCAACAAACGCGAGCGACTCACCTACGAGGTATGATGCTTCTATTTATAGATCTGTTTTTTTTTTATTTGAGGTAACTTATCTTTTTGCACGTGTCTCTTAGACAAATAAACCAATTTTTCTTGAGGATTTGCATTCGACACGTTTTATTGAGGCTTTCGAATTCGTTTCCTCTAAGAATCTTCAAATTCTAAAGAAATTAACACTAACTACCACAGCTATCTTCACAGACAAAAAATCCGTTGCGCATACGTGCCCGCGTTTCTTTCGTTGTCATCATCATCATTTCAGCCAAAAGACGTCCACTGCTGGACATAGGCCTCCCCCAAGCACCTCCACTTCGACCGGTTCTGTGCTTCTCGCATCCAGCGGGATCTCTTTCGTAGTGAATTTTAATTCACCACATTCTTATTCCTGCAGGAAATACTCAACGAGACTGATATTCCGGAGAAGGATCTTGTCAGGGCCCTACAGTCGTTAGCGATGGGAAAGCCCACCCAGAGGGTGCTTATCAAACAGCCGAAGACAAAAGAGATAGAGCCGTCTCATCAATTTTACGTCAACGACGCCTTTACATCTAAGTTACATAGGTATGTACCGATACCCTCAGTCAGTAAGATGCGAAGACCGCCCATTGTATATTTTGTAGTGTTTGATATATATTTTTTGTGGTGTACAATAAAGCATATATAAATAAGGTAAGAGTAGCACCATTTTATGTTTTTAACTTTGTTATCCTGTATTTCAGAGTTAAGATCCAAACCGTTGCAGCTAAAGGCGAGTCTGAACCGGAGCGACGCGAAACACGTAACAAAGTTGATGAAGACCGTAAACATGAAATCGAAGCGGCCATCGTGCGTATCATGAAAGCCAGGAAGAAGATGGCGGTATGTCAAAATTTTGCTGTTTCCTTCAGAATTACTTATGCATGACATGGTTTCGCAAACATTAATAACATCTGCCTATACTACCTTTAAAAGAATATGCAATGTCTATTATTAATGTAACGTATTTCCTCCGCAGCATACGCTTTTGGTCGCCGAAGTGACGGAGCAACTGCGGGCACGGTTCCTACCGTCGCCAGTGGTTATCAAGAAACGCATCGAAGGGCTTATTGAACGAGAGTATCTCGCTCGCACGCCTGACGACCGCAAAGTCTACACTTACGTCGCATAGGTTTGTAGCGACATCTCAGCCTTGCTCCGATCGATTTGTGTAAAAGCAGCTTCAGTTTATATTTACTGTCTTCTTTGCTTTTCAATATATTTTATTAGACTAAAAAGATTCTTTGAAGATAATTATGTAAAAATATTGTAAATACCAATATAGCTCTAGTACCTTAACGTCATGTACTATGATAGTTTACCTCGTTTCCTTGATGCGGCTATATTAAAAACTTCCTTTATAACACAATGTTTTATTAAATTCTCTTTCGCCTCTTGAATTTCGCTAAATCTTAAAAGAGTTCATTGGGTTGACGTGGTCTAATTGAACCTAAAATGGGTTTTATTTTCAGGCCACCACAAACTCAAGATCGTTAAGTCCTTGAAGGGGATGCCAAGTTAGAAGTGATAGAAGTAACAAAAGTATTTAAATTATTTCAAAATAAAAATTATTAGTTATTATTCAAGAGTTATTTTATTTGCAAAGAAATAATATGACAAAGCAATATATTGTTACAATACACATGTTAGACATGCTGAGACAGCCATTCTGGGGGAAGGGGAAGAAGAAATCTTTGGGTAAATGAATATTTATATGTGGACTTCCAGCATATTCAATTGTACTTTGCTTTGACAAATCCACAAAATTAATATCGATAGTGATGACGACTGAAATATCTTCAATGTTAAAACTAAAATTTTTAGCAGTTACTTCATATTTAGCTGACAGAATTTTGTTCTGCCCTGTATAAGACTTTTCGTCGACATTAGCGAACATGAAAGTAACAGAAAGTCTGTTTATTAAATTATAACAGTAAAGTTTCAAAGTGTTTTCATTATAATCTCCATAAACCGGCTCTTGTTTATTTATGTCTATAAACAAGTTTATCCAATTATCATCAGCAATATCATGTGGATTCCCGAATGGAGAAATGGATATATTATTGTTTAGCCTTAAAAGTTCATTAACATCTATTTGTATATTGTTGCACATGTTTTTCTTCGATAATGTTGTGTGTCGGTAAACATACCGGCATTTACTTCTTTTGTTAATTCCAAATTTTACAATATTGTTTGAAGTATTCGATGAAACACACAGTCCATTTCTGTTTGCGGGAAATAACATGTGCCTCCTTATTTCTGAAGTGTTATTGAAAAAGTTGAATGTGTGATTGCTGTTAACAGACGATACTATAACCGGTAGACCGTTAATATATCCTGGGTTGCCACTTAATTCAATTACATTGTCTATAGATTTATTAGCCAGATAAAACTGTACACTGACTTCTTGCATCATAAAGGGCAAAATATGCGATATATTTTGTAGGTGTAATTTTATCGTCGCGTTTATAATTTTCATATCGTAAAAATAGAAGCCGTAATCAATTTTCAGTGCTATGTTAGTACAAACATCATCCGTGCATGACGCTTCATTATAAGTCTTGTTGTAATTGAAACAAAACCCATTTTCACATGCTAGAATAGTCCAGTTGATACAGTGGAGATTTGAGCAATTCTGTAAATAATAATAATAACATACAATTTAGAAGTCATGAAGTGTTACTTTATAAAGTAATCAATGCAAATAAAATGTGTACTAACCAAAGCAGTACTGTTAAATGTATTATTCGTAGCGCTTATAACCATAGCTTCTTCAGAAGTTTTTAAAATATTAAACATTTCCAATTCCTTGAATTTCACATAACATGTGATTTTCTCTTCTTTAAGAAATGCTATTGGTACACGATCGGTACAGTAATTGTTTATCATCGGAGCTGGAAAATCTAAAATAAAATAAAACGATTTAATCAACGGTCATTGACACAGTTGATAAAAGCATTAAGTTTTCACAATATTTGTTGAAATGAACAACTTGTTCATCGGCGAGACAATTTTCTTGGTCACACCAAGAAGCATAAAATAAATTGTCCCAAAAAATATACTAACCTAAATAATAAATTATTCCATTTTTTAAGAGCCAGATAGGATCAGCTTGTTTATACAAGGTCTTTTTAAATTCATATGAGTTTTGCTTCTGATAAACAATTCGCCACTTGTAATATGTACCTACAGGTGTCGGGTCATACTGAAAAAAAAACTGCTGATTTAGCTGAAGTTAATAATATTACCCATAGGGTTTACTGGAGCAATTACGATAGTGGGTATATTCCGTTGGGTGATAGTTTCTACCAAACGCAGTGGCATTTTTATTATGTAATTGTAACAAAAGCGAAAAGGGCGGCAGGCGATAAAATGGCGCCTAATCAATAGGTATGTTGTCAATATAAAAATTCCACTGCTTTTGGAAGAAAATCATTTATCGGAATATACTCACAATAGTAACTGCCCCAGTAAATTCTACATGTTTTTGGAATATTCATGATTTCACACCTTTTTAATACTGCGCTTACTGGGTAAATTAGTTTTAACAACACAAAACAGATTATCAAGCATACTGCCCCCATATCTCTGCTCATCAAGTAAGTGGCTAATACACCCATCAATTGCTTTGTTCTCAGCCTTACTAGTTTCTTGGCATTGGAATATTTTGTGTTCATAATCAGAACAATCTTGATCACAACAGCAATTTATATCACATACTTTGTACTGGAAAAGAAATAATAATTATACTTGTAAATATCTAGTTATGGTATCAATACAAATTGTAATGTTAAAATAACAGCTTTTTACTAAATGCATCTGAAAATATACGGTACGTAAAGCAAATCTCCGAAACCTATTTTGTTGGTAGGTACTTTCACTGGTGAGTAACTTAAGCTACTTTTATATTAGGTAAAGAAAAGGAATTATGGTGCCGCGCAAAAAAACACATGCACGTGAACGAAGTCGCGGGCACAGCTAGTTCTAAATAATATTCTTGGTGCTTACTTACCAATAAGTTGCAATCACAATGCATATTAAAATTAATTTTTGGTGTAATGCTAGGAACACTTGATTTGTTTTTCATTTCAAAGAATGTTATTTCTGTGAGATTATCAAATTCAGTGCTTGTATAATACATTTCGGTGGTTGTGGGAGTTGCTTCTGTGTCAGAAGTATTTTCATCATACAGAACATCAAATATAGTGGTGGTTCCATCTGATGTTCCTAAAGTAACTTCTGACATGGAAGAGTTATTATAAATCTTTGATAGAGACTTATCTTTCAGCGATCTACTCATAACATGTGTCCTGTAGTAAAGAGCATGAGGTTTACTGCTTATATTCTTCAGCAAATCACTTAGGATTTCTTTCTTTGTAGTAACATCGAGATTCACAGTATCTTCAGTCTGAATTTTCTCTTGAATGTAATCCATGACACAAAATTGAATGAGTATTGACAGGACAGTAAAAGCTAAATAAGTAATGACTTTCATGTTTTCACTTATACTCTACACCAAACTGATTAAAATTCCTCAACAATAAATTCACTTGCAGCTGAATTGTCCCTTTTGATTGGGTCCTTAACTTAAATCTGTAAATATATTTTTTTTTTTAATTTAAATGGTACAATCTTTTTGATCTTTAATGCAAAAGCATATTACAGAAAAAATCCTACCGGTTTAATCCTAAATTAACTATATCACTTTGAATAAGTTGATGAGATCCACCAAGGAAATATTGTCGGATTCGATCAGTTATTGAAGTTGTGGATGGTACCCAACAGTTCACATGGATGATGTGAGGTCCTGGCACTGCAGGCAAGGTACAGCATCCATATCCCACTATCCAAGAGCGCCCTATAGAATCGAGGCAACTCACTTGTACTAATAATTTCGGCCAACCTGAATTATTATTTGAATAAAAGTTAAAGTATTATGTAGTTACAAAATATAAAACCGTTAGTTTGTAGGTAATAAAAATACATACCTTGGACACCTTTAGTTACGTAGTGAATATCAAGAGGGTGTGCCCAGACAACAGTCCTTTCGTAATCTAATTTACCTGACACTGTCTGCCCCTCAGGGCAACCTGAGACAACTGTCCAGTTTGGGCCTGAAAAGATAAGGAGGTAGTTAAATTATTTCAGTTGCCTGGTATAAAACTAAAATCGTCATCATTTGTCGATAGTAGTCCACTGCTATACACTTCTAATCAAAATACAAACGAAAACTAATTCATTAAAATTACGTAATACAACAACATACCGGCCTGAAATGAATATCGACAAAATAGGGATGATTTATCTTGAAAGTTTGAAGCACACTGCAGTTGCCCTAATATGTGCAATTCTGCCATGAGATAACGTTAATTATGGCTACAGACGTATCATTTAAATTTAAAAGCATAATCAACAAAAATAAAACGAAGGCAATCACAATTTATTTGTTGATAAACGTCGTTACCATGGAAACTGGATTTGACAATTTTGACAAAATGTCAAGCACACAAACCGGTGCTGCCATTGTAGAAAATTAAACAAGTTTAGGAGGACAAAAAAAGACAACCAATCTGGCTTCAGTTCGAAACAAATAAAAGTTATGAAAATATTGCGTCAATATGTGAGTGGTTGACCAAAAAGGGACCTCAAGGGAAAATAATTGATTTCGAGTAAATCGCGTTTGAAATTTCGTGTAGAAACAAATTGCGGCATGTTTTATGTCAGTATGCGACTTCGTTAGTGAGTGTCAACACGTGTTTGCGGTTACTACGTTATTGGCGACTTATTTAGTGTCAGTTTCTTGTCTTTATGTGCGTCTGACATCACAAAAACTAATTTTTCCAAAACTGCCTCGGCTCACAAAAAAAATCATAAAAAAAACACTACGGCACCTAAAAATATTCTGGTTAGACCAAAACAAAGCTAAAAGACCACAGATTAAAAAATTGAAAAAAAAATAAATAACGGTTTCCAATCCCTCCAGGTCCCTTTTTGGTCAACCACTCACATATTAAGCTTATGGTGGCTCCTAAACCTACAATAAGTTTGCGCAATATGATTGAATCAGCCCTTGCACTGAAACGATCCATTATATTCACGCAATAAAATTGACAGCCCATAATCTTCAATGATTCCGCGTCAGAAAGACCTGCGCAATACTTATCCTACATGGTCTTCTTCTTCTTCCTCCTGGCTGTATTCCCAATTTATTCGGGGTCAACCCTCCTAATACATCTGCGCCACACCGTACAGTTTTGGGTTGTCTCTTATGTTGTGGTGCTTGCTATCATGGCATTTTGGGTACTTCCCGCTGGTTAATACTCCCTGGTTAACACTATTAACTACTGGGAATGATGCGTTCTACTGGTTAAAAGTGTTGACGAACGCGAAATTTTTTCCCAATAGTTAACCTTTTAAGCGCTTGGCTAAATATTCATTGCTGTGCCCCTAGCGCCCGGCTACAAATCGATAAAATAATACCTACAATAAATAAGGAGAAATCGTTGTATTGATTAAAAAATAGTCAAAAAGTTTTTTCTCTTTAGTTATTAGTTGTACCACGCAGTTATTAGGACAAAAATAAAACGAAAAAATCATGTATGTCTCTGTCGCATAAATACGACACGAGCGGTAGGGACACGGAAATATGTCGCATAAATGCGACACAAGCGGTTAAAAGGTTAAGCCATCAAGCTCCATACGAGACGTCGTATAAGTAATACGTTCAATACATACCATGGTAGTTTCAAATTATGCGTCATTCATTTAGGTGTCGCCCCGGCCCAGTGTTAGTGATAACGGGCATAATAGTTTGGATACTCTGGAAGCTTGCCCTAGCACACATCAGAGAACCAAAATGAAACTTACAAAACAAAAATTCGAAAATATCATTTATTTGGTATTCGTTTGTTCAAATTATTGTAACACGCAAATTATAATCGAATCACAGATAATTGTTCACATAAATTGAATCACAGTTAATCTTAAACATAAATTACAAATAGGGTTGCCAGCCGTTGAAGAGGCGGCACAAATTTAAGGGGTCGGTGGCGATGTGCAACAGTCGCGCGACTTGGCCGGCCACTGCTACGCCACCGGCCACGCCGTCTTCTGTGCCGCTTAGCTTGCTCGTCACTACCAGCAGCGCACGCTTGGCCAGACCACTGGGAGTACCGGTATCACCTGGAGAAATCAAAGAACATCTATCACATTGTACAAAAAATTTAACTAAAAGAAATATACTGTATTCTGGCGGAAATTGAAGTCCTGAACGAACAAAAAAAAACTAAAGTTTTTTACCTATTTGAATTTTTTGGTACAAAATGAGAAGAGATACGCAGAAATCCAGACTACAAGAGACTATTAAGAAATTCGATATGAAAAACCCAATTACACTGATCGAACCCAGGAGCCCATGCTCAGCAGTCGTGCTTGCGAGCACTTCAACAACGAGGCTGCCATGATGATGAAATCTTCACTACTAATAATAAAGCTGAAAAGTTTGTCTGAACGCGCTAATCTCTGGAACGACCAGTCGGATTTCAAAAAATCTTTTTGCATTTAATGGCCTAGCTTTTGAATAAGGTTAACCTCCTTAACATCACGCTAGGACCATTAGGGGCCGAGCAAAAACAAAACAGTCACAAAGAACGCTTAGCAAAAACGAAGTAATAGCGTGGGTAGGCGATGCGATGCGACGGGGTGGGTCGGGGAAACAAGAAATTACACGCGGACGAAGTCACGGGCAGAAGCTAGTGTTACATAATATTTTGGTCACACGATTACTTACAGACTGCACTTGTGTTCCTGCCTGAAGTAGCAGCATTCTGTTGCGCAGTTTTCACTGACCATGAGTATAGAGGATCACACAGTAAAACTTCTAATATCGTCAACAATGTCTCTTGATTATCACGGAGAAGCTGCATTGTCTTTTCGCAGCACCTGCAATTTATAACAGTTACACTTTTAGGTAAGCTGGGTAACTAATAATATAAATTAAATAAACAGCCATTTTTTTAGTAACTATTAGGATTAAGACAATTAGGTTACTTGGTGGATTGTCCCCCACCCGACTGCATAGTGTCGTCGATCAAATCCGCCGTATTTGCGAATGACATCAAGCCTGACATTTGCCTAAATAAATTAACTTGGTCGGCTTTTAAGGAGTGTTAAATATTACCCTCGAAATATTCCTTCGGTGCCACTGGACCCAAAACCAGCAATTATGTCTCGCGTCAAACGAAACGGTACAGTTTCTGGAGTGGGCAATGTCTTGCCTTGATCAAAAGCAATACCTGCAGAATAATTATAATATTTAGTGAACAAGTAAGATGATTAAGTACATCATTTATTTTAAAATATGTGCTTTTTTTACCTAAATCTATGTGAACTACTTCAGCCGTCCTCTTGTCGATTAAAATGTTGTATACGTGTCTATCGCCCAGTCCCAGTATGTAGCCAACCATGGACGAGGTAGCAACACTGTAGGAAGATAAAATATAAAAAGCTAAAAACAAACCTTACATCTTGGTCAAAATGTATGGCTCGGCCATACAATGGAATTATTGCATAATACAATATTAAAGACCAGTGTCTGAATTTTTTACCTATGGTGAAAAAATTAAGACCCTGGTCGGGCTGGTGTCCGCAACTTAACGTCAATGCGCATATTTTGCGTACGGGATTTCTTCTACCTAAGCCCATAAGTGTCTGTACGACGCGCGACGGCTGGGAAACGGCCAACCCGTACATTTTGACCAACATGTAAGGTTTGTAGAATAACGTCGCTGTAGAATGAATACCTAGTATGTCAAAAAATCTTTTTTTTTTTTTTTGTAAAAATCGTATGATAACCACGTATTTTATAATACGGCGAAACTGTGAATCCAGTATAATTAAAAAAGTCCTTTTTATCATTCAAAGCATGAGACAAAAGCACATAAAAATATTTTAAACATTGACGAAATTAACCGTTTTTTTCGTTTCCTGTGAAGTTTGGATTTCTGGACATACGAGGTTATCATTCTACAGCGACGATAAGGACTTGTAAGAGTTAGGTGCTTGGCTCTACATTAGGTCCGATAACTTTTTAACAGTAAAAGCGTTATGTAAGTCTTGGCAAGCCACTTTACATGAATTCAGTAGGGAAAGGTATGGGGACAGTTTGCGATTTTTGACTTTAGTACTCGAACCTCAGTGGGTCCAATCAGTGGCGTATTTACCCTAGGGCCAAAAGGGCCATGGCCCGGGGCGGCAGCCTGCGAAGGGCGGTGCAAGCCGCACCTCGCGCTCAGCTTTGTGCGCATTTATTATTGACTTTCTAGGCAGGAAAAAAAAAAAACAAACTCGGTGTTAGTCTGATAGATATCAAGACGCGGGGCTATCGGCTGGCGGCGGCGTGTCCGTCATTTCGTCTGTCGAATTATTCCGATCTGTCACACTGCTTTGTCCGTTTAGGGGGACACCGGGCGTCAGGTGTACTGGTGGTCGCAGGAGGTTGAGTTGTTACGTAAGGCGTGCGTCTACGTGCAACACCGGTACACCAGGCACCGCAGGCTCCGCATCCGCCCTCGGGATGCGGAAGCCACGGAGGCGGAGCTGTACGAGGGGCACAGAGCGGCGAAGACCGCCCTCCAAGAGGCTGTCCAGCGGGCCAAGGATATGGCCCGCGAGGAGATGGTGGAGACTCTGAACAGAGATCCATGGAAGCGCCCTTACAAAATGGTGCGGAATAAACTCCGCACCTGGGCCCCCCGGCTGACACAGAGTTTCTGCCCCCAGCTGGTGGAGGAGGTGGGAACGCTCTGTTCCCTTCACGGTGGGAGTATACTGCCCCGCCCATGGCTCCGCCACTTGAAGTGCCCGAAGCGGACCACGGGGACGACGACGACGACATCCCTGAAGTGACAGGGGTAGATCTGAGAGTGGCGGTAGGCAGGCTGAAGGCCAAAAATGCCGCCCCAGGACCGACGGCTTGCCGGGTAAAGCCTGGGTCCTGGCCTCGAGGGCTCTCGGGCCTCGATTGGAGGCGCTCTTAAGCGCATGTATGGAGAGAGGCCAGTTTCCACTCCGTTGGAAGACGGGGAAGCTGGTCCTCATTCAGAAGCCAGGGCGCCCTGCGGACTCTCCGTCCGCATACCGGCCCATAGTGCTGCTCGACGAGGTTGGCAAGCTCTTTGAGAGAGTGATTGCAGGCCATCTCGTCGGGCACCTGGTGAGGACAGGGCCGGATTTTGCGGATAGTCAGTTTGGCTTCCGCAAGGGGCGCTCGACGGTGGACGCCATCATGCGCGTGAGAGCCCTCACGACGGGGGACGCGGTGTCCCAGGGTGGGACATCGGTTACGACTGGGTGCTGCGGGCCGACCTCCCTGATGGCGTCAGCGTGGTTTGCTACGCTGACGACACGCTAGTCCTGGCGCAGGGGAGGTCGCATCAGGCGGCGGCCGACGCGATGACACGAGGTGTTTATTTCTTTATATGGACTTTTTAGTTTATTATAATCATTCTCAGCCCACATTCATTAAAACTTTTTGCTTTTTTCCGTTAATTTTTGGGGCGGCAAACCTTACAGGCCCAGGGCGCTGAATGTTAAAATACGCCACTGGGTCCAATAGTTCTTTGATCCATAAAAAGAAATAGGATCGATTTGCATAAAAAAAGGTTTTGTGAAAATTGCCCGTTTTCTTGCTGACTGTAGGTTTTTTTTTAATCTGTGAATATCAAAATTACTCAAATAGTTAAGGACCATTTTCCTCTAACTACAATGGTTAAGGCACCTGTCCTTACTGCCTCATCTCAAAAATCCAGCCTGTATATGGGCAAGTAGATAGGTCAGATCAATAAACTAATATTATCAAGGCAGTTACGCTATTAATTTTGTTTAAAAAATGTTTTTTTTTTTGTGTTGTTTATTATTTTAATAGACAGTGTATCAACTTACTATTTTCAACCGTTGAACTATTTAATGTGATGATCTCATCGCCAGTCTATATTTCTAAATACTTACCTCTTCGTGTACGCCAGTCTCCTTTCATACCACGTAACCGGATCAAGGTAATGTTCAGTAAAGAAATAGTGGAAAACGGGTTTGAATTCTTTCAGTATTTTGTTGAAGACATTCAACTTTGCTTCATGGCCATCATTGCTGCATTCAATCATTTTCTTACGAGCGGCGATACATGAAATATCCTGTAAACAAAGTAACATTCTTGAGTTGCATCGACAATTTGTTTTATAACACAAACATGCAATTGTTTCAAACATACGCATGAAAAGCTCTTGATCGCTCCATGACTATTTTTAAACAATCTTGCAATCCATTCTTAGGAAAATATAAAAGAGTTATAAGAGGTTTGAAACGACGCTTAATGAAGTCGAGAGTCTATTGTGCATACCTGGGAACCTTCTGGTTACGAAGATATTGAAGGTCAAAGTTACAACTTTTTTTGACGTTATTTTACGAAACGTTATGTTGTATAACTTTAAATACTCCTTCGACCGCTGTATCGTTGCATAAGTACTATGTTTTACGCACTACCGTAAACAGGGCTTCTTCATCATTCCAAAAATTAAAGTTATATCACAGCAATTATTTTTGTACAATGTAACTGAGTTTAATGTACATAATGCGTCGTTGATAGCTTGTTTATATGTCTTTTTACATCCTGTATTTTACCTGAGGACGATAACGGCCATGGGCACCGGTGTTGTCTTGTCCGACGAGATACAAGCCCATAGGGATAGTGCCCTCGCACCATTCCAGCACTCCGGACAGCCGAGACATTGGGACGACCTGTAACGATAAATAAATATAATGAACAGGTTTATAAACATAGTGCACTACAGAATTGTATCCCGCAGAAAATAAACTCTGAACTGCAAAACGAGCTAAGCGAGTAGCCCTCAAACAGTATTGCGCCTCTATCTAATAAAAGCATTGCAAGCGTAAAAGAATACAATATATACGAAATATACCTTATAAGTTCTAATGAGTAGTTTATTTTTATTGGTCACAGGATTATTCTCCAGCAAAGTATTCACAATATTGAATACTTGTTGCATAACAGCATCTTGTTTCAAATCATCTCCACCCTAGAACAAGAAGTTAATTCATAAGCATTCTTATTAAAATATGCTAAAAAAAACAGTTTAAAGTTTGAAATATTTACCTTTATTAACAACACGTTGACTTTTCCGGAAGAATCCCTGCAGTTTATCTTTTTTGGACAGTTTACTCCTCCAACTAGTTCGAAGTGAGAGTCAAAAGACTGTAAAGCTAAAAATAAAATAAACATAATTTTTTTACTGAATAACAAAAAGTTTAGTCCTTGCAATACGAGCGCGCGTCATGAGTCTTTATTTCATTGTTATGAGGTATAAATTGCAATGATTGACACACGTCCATGAAATGTTAATATTTTGGTTCAAATAAGTATTAAAATGATTCCTTACTGTGTATGAACGCATATTTGCAACTTTTCTTGATCGGCAAGGTAACAGTGGGCACAGGGACCGCCCTGAGATTTCTGATCTTGTGGATATTCTCTGCATCGGGTATCTTCTGCTTTTTAATATTTCTAGTCGCGACCGGCGGTTCGTAGTTAGCGAAACTAATGATGGCTGAAAAATATTTTCTCATTTGATATTACGTTTATGAGTTATTTTTATTTAAGAAAATAACGCATTTTTACAGGCAGGCAGTGCAAGCAACAATGAGTCCAACCTGCGAATTAGGCGTTCAATTAAATCTTTTTTCTATATTAAAACTAGAATAAAGTTGCTTTGAGAGCAGTGGCAGTGACAAATCATCATCTGCCTAGCCTTTTCCCAACTATGTTGGGGTCGGCTTCCAGTCTAACCGGATGCAGCTGAATACCAGTATTTTACATGGAGCGACTGCCTATCGGACCTCCACAACCCAGTTACTGGGTAATACGATACCCCTTGGTAAGACTGGTTGTCAGACTTTCGGGCTTCTGACGACCCGTAACGACTGTCAAAGATCCACGAATGACAGCCGGGACCAACGGCTTAACGTGCTTTCCGAGGCACGGAGGGGTCTCGGTATGTAAAGTTGGTCACCCATCCACAGACCAACCGCGGCAAGCGTAGCTTAACCTGATCGATCGACCTGTGCGGCTGTTATTATTTAGCCACGGGGTGACAAATACCTATTTAATTTTTTTTTATTCAAATTAACTCGAATAATTACAGAAATGGATTCAGCAGTCAAGTGTGTGCAAACTTTAAGTTTAGTACACCTTGTAGACACCGTGTATACCTAACTATCATAAACTGAACCTACCATCGCACATCTTCTCCATTTGCGTAATAATAGCGGTGATTTCGTCGTTGTATCCGCGCAGTTCGTTCACGAGCGCTTGCGCAGCCACGACGCGTGGCTGTTGGTCACGCCCGCGAGCGCTCGCTCCGCTACTACCACTCGCGTTCAGGATTACGTTGTCTTTGTCTGAGTTCATCAGCCCAAACAGGATCGGCAGCGTGTGATGGGGATGGTCGATCGCACACCGTTCTTTATGGGAAATTGATAAATATTACAACTCATCATCTACCTAGCCTTTTCCAAACTATTTTGGGGTTGGCTTCCGGTCTAACCGGATGCGGCTGAACACCAGTATTTTACATGTAGTGACTGCCTATCTAACCTCCACAATCCAGTTACTGGAAAATACGATACCAATTGTTAAGACTGGTTGTCAGACTTTCGAACTTCTGACTACCCGTAACGACTTTCAAAGATCCACGAGTGACAGCCGGGACCAACGGCTTAACGTGCTTTCCGAGGCACGGAGGGGTCTCGGTAAGTTAAGATGGTCACACATCCACAGATCAACCGCGGCAAGCGTAGTTCAACCTGATCGATCGACCTGTGCGGCTGTTATTATTTAACCACGGGCCTCTGATAAATATCATAACTATGCTCTTAATATTTCTTTCTAGCAAACGCTACTTTTGACTATAGAGCAAGTTTTCAAGTAAGGCTGCAAAATTAAACGTAAATACGGCAAAAACAAATATTATATCAAATATTTACTTATTATTTTCTTCAAGATTTTGATGAACGCCGTATCTTCATTGGTTAGCCGCGGTGCAAGTTGCGGCAACACTGTCACGAACTTCCAAGAAGGTATCATATTGAGCAGTTTTTCAAAAGATTCTTCGCCATCTTGGAACTCAAAGTCTTGGTTAGCTAGCCACAGCGATATCACTCGGAACACTGACAAGTTGTTCTCGTCGCACTGTTTTAATGACAATAAATAATATCTGCGAATTAAAACAATAAACAATAATTAATAAGGTATTTAACCAATTCTAATTAAAACAACATCAACTAATCAGTCATTTCGGTGGTCGTCAGTTTCAGTTGAACTGTAAGTACGGAGATACCCGCTTTTTTAATCCTAATATTTATAATATGTCTCCTACCTCATAGCTAAGTGTAAAAAGTTGTCTTTCTCTACTTGTGAGTAAGCTATTTCAGCTTCATCAAGCTCTTTAAATTTTCTATTTGTAGACAAGGCCCTCCTCTCCTCTCTGCAATGGATAAGTTGAATGGATGAGTAATATTTTATTAACACGGTTGACATAATAGTAGATTGTACAACTAGTGCATAAAAGAAGCCATTTTACAACAAATGGCTCGTTTATGTCCGAGTTATACACTGCTTTTCACTTCGATTGCGAGAAAATGAAACAGGTATAAAGTATAACAGTATTTTCTCTGTTCGAAAATATTGCAAAATTTAAGAAGAGAATAGCTAATTTCCGCCACGAAACTTTCTAAAAGTTTTTTTTTTTTTTTACATGTGTCATTGGACTTTGGTACTTCTTACTGCCAAGTCATAAAAACATTTCTTTGCGTTTTTTAAATAATAAATGACAACTATTTTATCTGGTTTTTTACTAAATTAACGATAGAAAACACGGAAGACATGTAAATTAAAGCAAATTAAATTAAATAACGACTTTAATCTGCGACGTATTATTGTGCGTGTAGCTGTTGGGCCTGATTTATCTTAGTCTTAGAAAAAAAAAACTTTATGCACTAGAGCATAAAAAGCGACTTTATGTCGCCTACGCACAACATAAAGACGAACTTTTAGAGCATGAGAAGTGAAAAATGTTATTATAGTACCTACTTACTTTTAATCATAACATAATATCACGGCTGTAATCCCCGAAGGGTTAGTCAGATGTTATGTTATAATTATACAGGGTGGCATGGACATCGACGGCAACCTGTTACCGTGGATTCAGTGCATGATTCTGAACTCACTGCGTTGAAATGTTTCGTCGGTTATTAAAAAATAAAATAGCTGTTCCATTTCCATACATACTGACCGCGTAGGTATTGCACTTTTCTATAAACCAACAGATTTTTTTAAACGACGAAAATTTTCTACACTAGGGAGTCTAGAAATGTGCTGAATGCCATGACATGGTAACAGGTGGTGCGTCGATGTCCCTGCCACCCTGTAATTTAATACTTTTAATTATATTTTTCGTAATAATAAACTCACTTTGTTAGTAACTTGGTAGATTTGTTGCCTAGTGATGAGGCTGTGCCTTTCATATTTTCTAAGCATTTTACTCGGTTTTCATATACTGATGAATTCATGTAAGTCACCACCTATAATAATACAACACTGTGTTAGAACAAGTCCTACTAAATAGAAAACCCTAATTATCCTTGTAACTGTGGTCGTTTTACCTGTTTATACTCTGCATCGGCAAACTTCGCGATGTCGTGGTAGACTTTTAGTCTAACATCCATATTCTCAGGTCCCAGTACATCAAGACTTTTTTGTAAATATTTGTGTATTATTTCACGGGGATTGTCGCGTTTCGAGTCTGCCATCCAAAGCGCATATCGCCTAAAAACAATGATTCAAACGTTGACACATTCATGCATTTTCAGACAATAACAAAAATATAAACTTACTTCCTTTTCTTAGACCTCTAACATCGATAAATAATCAAATATATTTACCGTAAAGAAATCGCAGCAAGTTTCGCGTCCAGCGTGTGATTGGTAACAATGTTACGTAAAAGGGATAGCGCTATTTCCTTATGTCCTTTAGCCCATGCTATCTCGCTCTCCACCAGGGTTATATCTTCCGACAGCTGAGATTTCTTCGCTACAGCTAACAAGCGCTGTGCCATCTGGACCCGGCGGTTATTTAAGGCCATTTCTGAAAAAAAAAATCATTATTTGGGACCATTTCTGTCAAAAGACCAATGGCTGTTGGAGCAGAGGTGCTTGAGGAAGATGGACTGATAGCTGGGGTACACTGAATACGGTAGAACTGGATGTTATGATACAACTTCGGACTCTGGGAAAGGCTCATACATTCAGCATTTAGGTAATTGTTTAAATTTCTGGCAGACTAATAAAAATTCAAAAGACACTCACTAGCATATTGTATCTGCAAAGCCACAATTTCGTTCAACATATTGTTATGAGATTTCGCGGCATGTTCAAGTATCAACACCCGCTGAGACGACAACGCCTCAATGTGCTTGAAGTCAATGAACTGTGGCAAGTTTTCTATGTCCCATCGCTGAAGCAGCTCCGACACTTGAGAATGATTTGTTCTCACTGAGAAATAATCTTCTATGTCATTGAATATATGAAGTTTCTCTAAAACTTTGTATATATTTTGACAGTTTTCCATATTTAGATTCTGGCATAATCTTGATACTGCCAGCTTTGCCTTATTCAGAGGTACCAACAGTTTATCTTCATACTCTGGCGTAGTTTGGATGTTTAAACAATTTTTTAGACATGAATATTGGAATGCTTTGACTACTGAATTTTGATTGCAGTTTGTTAGTTTTTGCTTTTCTTCAAGTTGGCGTGTGTCCACGAAATCGCCCCAGTCACCTGAAAGAAATGTAAAATAGCTTGATCAAGGTAAAAGATAATTACTGGTAAAGTAATTGTAAAATCACTGTAGTTTTTGGTGATCATAAAGTGACAAAGTAGTGTTTTTCTTAATAGTGTATCAAAAACTCACCCAAGAACGCCAAACACTCATATTTGTAGTCATTTAGTTGGTCGTCCTCTGGCAGTGACTTAATATACCGGAGTGCGAGGTGATGCATGCCAGACTTGTGCAGAGACCTGACCACGCCGTAGTGGAGATCCTGGTCAGTCTGTCCACCGCAGGAGAGCGCTATGTCGAGCAGGAGTAGAGCGTCCGTGAACTGGCCAGTATTTATCAAGTGTTTACGCTTTTCATTCTCCATCGTTAAGTGCTCCGTGCCACAGCCTTCGATAGCGTCTATTTCTCCAATCGACACGTAGGACTGATGAAGAAAATGATTATTATTATTCTTCTCTAGTATCGGAACGGTACAAACTATACCATGGCAAAGCTATAAAAGCTCATTCATTTATTTATACACGAGATTCCTGTACTATAACTAAAATAAATATGAATGTATTTATTGCACACATAAACCTGGAATAAGTGCTCTAAATTATGGTCTACTAATTGGTGGTGGAGTTTAGAAGACCTAAGTGGCACAGACACATACAAAAAGCTACTTTGATTTATTGTATGTATAGGTGCTGTTAGTATATAGATACCTTATTGTATACCAAAAAGTATTTAAAAAACGAAATTTCAAACATAAAATGGGCGGCCTTATCGGATGCTGGTTACAAAAATACTAGCAAGTCTTGTTTCGCAAAATACTAGTATTCAGCTGCATCCGGTTATACTGGAAGCCGACCCAGCATTCTTGGGAAAAGACTAGGTAGATAATGATTTAAGTTTTGTCACTCATGGAAGCTATGTATTATTAAAAATATAATACCAGTAATGGACCGACCTTGGGCCATATGACATTCGATGGGAACAAGGTAATTATGAGTTTCGGCGGTAGCCTGGGTACGTTTAAAAAACAGAAATCTCACACGCTCAAACACACCTGCATGGCTATTCACAACCACTCGATACGCTTCCGGACCTTATTGACCGTCAATCAATGTTATCTTAGGAGTGCAAAACCCAAAAATGTTTAAATCAAATAGACGACCGTTATTCTTCCGACAGCTGGGGGTCTACTCCGAAGTGGTAAATTTATCGGATCGGCCGAATGTTCGGTCATTTCCTACTACGAAGTTCATTCTATTTGGTTCGGTAGGTTCGGATCCGACTGAACTTCATTCTGACACTTGTTGTATCGTAAACCCTACTCTGAACGAGAAAAGACTGACCGATAATTTGAGTTTGGCAAGAGTTACATCGTGAAATTAATGTCAAAATACACGACAGCAAAGTAGCTACCTTTTGAGTATCGTAACATATCGAATTTAATGAATTATTACAATTTTATGTTTGTTACTGTTTGTAATTAGTTTATCTAGCTTAGTTTTATTATTAGTTTTCATATCCTAATCCAGTAACACTGATTAAAGTAAGTTTGTAAAGCATTTTCTGGAATATGTGTAAGGATTGTCATATAGGTATAATTACGTAACTTGAAAATGTGATTTTTTGTTTATGTAGATATTGAAATAAATTTGGTCTCAAATGATAGAGTTGTGTATAAAAGTAATATTTCAATTGGATTTATGTAAATCGGACCACGCATTCAGAAGATATTAAAAGATTTGTGTAAGGAAATTGTACCAACCTATTTTTTTAAGGTTTATGCTCTACATTTTTTTTATTGTAAACAGCGTGCCTGCTCCACCATTGAACACACATTTGGGATAGTCAAGGGTTGATGGAGGTGTCTCTTGGCAGCAAGAGACGTGCACTAGGATGTACATAGAGCAGGCAGAATAATGTTACCCTGCTGTGTTTTGCATAATATGTGCATAGGTAAGGGCCGGAGTGAGTGATCCGGAGTTAACCCAAGATGATTTTGAATCTGAGAACTCCCGGCAGGTGATATATCAGCCTGCTATATTTGCTGATGATTTGTCGCAGATGCTTTGAGGAGGGCACAAAGAGAGAGGGAAAGACTGATACAATCATAAGATAATAATGAATAATATATATTTTTACAATACTAAACAACTAGAACTAATCTTCAATTTGTTACAAGTAAGACTAAAAATAATATATCATTCAGCGTGGTGCAAATTTCTTCCCACAGTCGATGATTCAGCGTAGGTACGACTGTCGATGCTCCTCAAGTTGCCTTGGGCCAAATCTCGATGAGGAGAGCATCCATTTGTGCCGCTGTCGGTCTGGACATGGTGACATGTTCTTGCAGAATGTTTGTTCATAACTTTCATTTCCAAACTTCCAAAACACGAACATGATAAACGATAAGCCCAAGGGTCACTTTATCACGCGTAAAGTGAATAATTTATGTAGTTTATAGTATATTTAGCTTGTTTTTTTGTATACATCTCATAACTTGACTTTTACACTTTACACTTCAGTCAGCACTTGACGATAAACGACCGAAATACGATTATCGCTATAGGGATAGCGACAGATGAGTTTGTTTGAGTTTAAAAGTACTTTTTCTCAATTTTGCAATAATAAAAATCACAATCTCTCCCTTTGTTTGTTTACATGTCATCCTTTGACTTTTATCCATTTTCTTTTTATTTTGACAATCGGCAAATCAATCTGTCTGCCAGCTACAAATATATTGTTTTTTCGAGAAATATTAAAATGTTCTTAGGAATAAATATTGAATTAAAAGCAAAGTTCTATTTTCTTACTATAAAAAATAATTTTACTCTGTAATTCAACAGTTCAATTGTATCGAAATGAGTATTAATTACTATAAACACATATCGATAAAACGTTCACCTCTGGCACTACATTTCGTTCGTTCCGACACTCTTTTCGAACATTGACTATGGTCCCGACCAAGCTGAGCCAATCCGAACCTTTTTCGTAGTAGGGCAACAATATTCGGTTCGGCCGTGTGTCGGATCGTTCCGATCATTCGAATGTGTCACTTCGGAGTAGACCCCCTGTTTGCTGTCCAAGGTAAATCAAGTTATCGAAATGTGTCATTTTCTATACGACAGCCTGTCGGATGGTTGTGAATAGGTATGCAGGAACGATTATACGAAGGCCATACATTTTTTCTGAGATATGCAGTATTAAAAAATCCTCTCTGCGTTTGTGTGAAAAACTTACCGTTCTAAAAATTCGTTGTAGGTTCTTTCCACCAGGTAAGCTCGACGTAGCTTCTGGTGAATTTGGCGAGACGCCGCCATTCTGGAACATTGCCCATAGCTCCCCGTAGTACACCGCTGCCCAGTTCTGGTCGACCACAGCCGCCGCCCACGCCACCTTGTCGTACTCAAGCTCTAGATAATTCAATGTCTTCATCGCATTTCCAGGCCTAAAAAATAGATAAGAGTTTGATATTTATAAGATGAATTTTATTTCAGAGTGGTTTACAAAAAAAAATGCGAAAATATGTTAATACTTGCCTCATCTTATAATAGTTTCTTTGTATGCGAACAAAATCTACAATATTAAGCATATATTGAATGATCTTCTTGTAGCCATATGTAACAAATCCACCTGTTCTAGAACTAAAGTTACTGTCTCCACTATTCTCCAATTTGTCGTCGAAACTTTGTTCCCAAATGTTATTAAAGAATTTGTTTATATGTTGACTGACGGCTCTGACGTGCCTTTCTGTGAGACTTTGTAGTAAGAGGCCAACAAGGGCTGGTAATATTTTGCGGCAAACTCGAGACTGAAAAAGTCAAAAGCTTATTTAAACATCACCCAATAAGCCACTGCATACCGCATTTAAAACAGCGGCTTTTTGGTAGAGTAGTGATTTTACACACTAGCGTAAATCATTCTAATTTCAACCTTATGACGATATTCTTAAAACCGATTTAAAGTTACAGGGCACTTAGGCAGCTAATTTAACCTAATAAAAAAATCTGATAAATGGTATGATGATGAAAACTACAAAGTCAACTTACCTTCAACGCGCATACTTTCCTCAAGTTAGTCACATAATTAGTTGATGAATGCACAAAGGTCAAAAGAGTACATGTCACTTCTTTCAGCCAATCAGCATTATCTTTTGTAAGTAAAGCATTTAGGAATATTCCTTCAGGACACCATGTGCAATACTCTTCAAACGTCATACTATCAGTAAGGGTATCAGTATTCATCAACGTTAAACAAGAAAAAGGTTTTAATATTTCTTTGTCAACTACCTCCAAATCTGAAAAAAAAAATTAACTAAAGTATTCAATATTTTTTTTTTACAAAATTTTATTTTTCATCATCGTAATAATAGTGCCGCATACCTGGAATATCATCAACATCAAGGAATTTTAGCAAATCGTTCATAGTTTCAGCGATTTCGTCCGTGACATTGGGATTTTCATCAAAGAACACATCCAGTAGAGATTTCCCAACAACTTGCATGAAGTAGCGTCTCGGGTTCACGGTCCCTGCGTTTCTTGTGTCAGCAGGTGGCACTGTGACCAATGTCTTTAAATCATATGAGCTGATCTCCGATAAACAGTTGCATGCTTCGACTATGGTCTAAAAATAAAAATAATTCAATGTAATTGCTTATTCAGTTAATACATAATAATAATAGTCCTCCAGACCGTATTTCGAGCATGGCGGCCATTCTCAACGAAGACTAGTCTTCGGCGCGGGAGATATTATTTTGCACAAGTGCGTGTGTAAATAATTCAATGTAATTGCTTATTCAGTTAATACATAATAATAATAGTCCTCCAGACCGTATTTCGAGCATGGCGGCCATTCTCAACGGAGACTAGTCTTCGGCGCGGGAGATATTATTTTGCACAAGTGTGTGTGTAGACACAGGACGTGCACTCTCTCATCCCTCACTGTCATAGTCCGATGAGACGGCAATCGAACACGACCGGAGAGAGATCAGGCGCAGTACCAACAGCTTAACGTGCTTTCCGAGCCACGGGAGTTGGAAGTAGGCGGTGTCATCGCCTACTTTCAAACTCCGAGCCGTTACTATGAAATTCCTAATGGAAAAACCCAATAACACTTTGTCCGACATGGCAATCGAACCTAGAACGGGGACGCTCAGAATTCGCGCTTGCAACCACGAGATAACGAGGCAGTCACAGCCTGTGTGTAGTACCAAAACATTTCAAAGTACAAGGTACCTACCTTATCATCATACGTTGATTTTAGAATATTACAAAGCGCCTGCACGGTCTGATGTATGATACTTGTCTCGCAGTCCTCAGAAAATGTTTTAGAACCCAAATCGCAGTACAAATTGCGAATGTGATCTTTATTACTATTTAAAAATTGACGAATGTTTAACAACGTCTCGTGGCTAGAAAAAGTAATAAGTACAAATCATTAACAATCGTTCAGTATTTTAAGGATGTTAGTTTTTAAATTATGTGAATATAAATATATAGACTAGGTATAAGCATACATTATTTAACACTTTTTTTTGTACAAGATGAGATGGCTGTACATACCTAGGACGATTCAAACTTATTTTATGAGTTTTTAATTTTTCTTTAAACACAGTCAAGTTGCAGCAGCGTATGTTATCACCACTATGCGTCATAGAACTAAGAAAGTCCACAACATCTTCGCTTTCCTTCAAGTAATCCTTCATATTCTCAACTAAATCATTTAAAAACCCAGTACACACTTGTTCGAACCTCGATTCTTTCTTGATGATTAGGACAGGTAATAATTCTAGCAGTGACTTTCGCATAAGCGTCGCCGTTTCTGGTAATAAATGATCCAGAACTAATTTCAAACTCGCAATGTATGCTTTCAATTCCATTTTGTCGCAACAGTTTTTGATAACTTGAGTAAAACTGTTGCAAACAAAATTACACATGAATGCGTCAGAAGGATGGCCTAAAGGTATATTCCTTATAAATGTAACATATGCATGAAGAGCCAGTAATTTCAGTTCAAATATATTTTCTTGAGTAACAGTCTTCCACAGTTCAAACAAAATTTTGAATACCGTCACTGTTTCGTTTATACATAGATATTGAAGGACGCTTCTATCCGTGAGATCCTGAGAAAAAAGTATAAGGACGTTTAGGTTACAGCATACATAGTTATACAAAATTGACGCAATTTTTAGATCACTACAATATTATGTAAGCACTAGCAGCGCCCCGCGGTTTCACCCGCATAAGTGTCCATCCCGTGAGAATATGGGGATAAAAAGTATCATATATGTTAATCCTGGTTATAAACTATCTGTGTGCCAAATTTCATCCAAATCCGTTCAGCCGTTTGTGCGTGAAGAAGTAACAAACATACAAACGCACTCACAAACTTTCGCTTTTATAATATTACTGTGATTACGACTCCGCGTCTTCAAATACGTGATACTGTGGCCTCAATCATTACAATTGGCAAAAAAATATATATAAAAATAAGATATAGTATTATAAACTCACTTTAAAATAATCTAGAATGGCGCATAAAATCTCCTTTGGATAATAAAACTCTTGATTCCGTTGCGGCAATTTAACTCCAAACAGTTGCTCCGCATCTTTCCGGTCGCGCATATGGGTAGCCGCCAGTAACAGCAACTCCCCAACATTCTCCACAAACAGATTACTCCAACTTTCATTTAACATCTCAGTAGTCAGTTCAAACAACTTAGTTGCATTTTTCATTGACTTCTTAAATGCGTCTCGTTTAAAAAGTTCATAATAGACAATATTGTATTTGGTGCTGACAATATAAGGCAAGCATAAGGCCATGATATTAGAAAAACAAGTCTGAAATTGAACAAAAATAACCATCAAAATGTGCCGAACGAAACAAGGAAAGCTACGACAGATAGAAATACTTAGGTCGATTAATACTTAGGTTGGATTAGCTGGACCACACCGGACGATCCAGCGCGCTCCGATTGGACGCGGCAGGAGCGCGATCCAAATGTGCAATTGGTTTGGACGTCCTGCGCGTGATTCGAGCACACGGGGCGCGCGCCGCTCTGTGGAGCGGCCGATCCAAGCACTAACGGTTTTTTGACTATGCTCAAAGGCGTATTGTGTGTGGATCGGGAGCTCGGGCAATATGGATAATGCGCAAAGTTAACTAAACTTAATCTGGATCGGCACTGAAACGAGTGGCAGGATCGCGGGTTTCCTAAAACGGATCGAGCGGAAGAATCTCTGATTCATGATTAGCGCACATGATCGTAGAAAGCCGATCCTTTGGATCGTCCGGTATGGACCCAGCTATTGAATAACTCAATTTATAATTACCTACTCATTACTCAACTTTGACAACATACCTCAAGTATATTTTCAATTGATTTCTTTTGTTTCTTTGCGACTTGCTTCAAGAGGTCGCTCTTACGCACATTTCCTTCCTGTCGCCACAATATTTCTCCCGCAATTAACCACTTCATGTGTTTTTCTATAAAACTGTCCATAGTGTCAAATCCAAGTATTTTGAGCGGTAAATCAACCACTTCGTTATTTTTAGTAAACCAAAAATTTAATATTGATAAAATATTGTTATTCAAATATGTCTCGAGATCTTTTATGCCAACAGAATTGATAATCAGGTTCAAAACTTTCACAACTATACGGTTATCTAATGATTTCAGTTTCTGTAAATGAATTACTTGTAGTATGACGGTAAGTATAGAAGATTTTTTCGTTTGCGCCAGCGCAACGAATGCATGTAGGACTGTGAACGTTCTGTTGGCAGATTCGTCCTTTAGTATCAATTCTTGACTGTTTGACACCTAAAACAACAATACAGTATAAGTCGCATACGATGTGATACCCTCAACCAGTGTTGCCATGTGCACCGTAATTACGGTAAATGCACCGTACTCAGCAAAAATTTACCACCTACCGTTGAAGCATGACAACGGTGACAATATCTACCGTAATCCGCAAAGGTCTCGAAATCAGAGCCGTAAAAAAATTAAAAACATTCTCTGTAAACAAATCGCACGTTTATGAACGCATCCATACGAATGAGTTGACTTGAAGGTCGGGCGGGTCGGGTTTATGTAATCTGTAGTCGGGTACTCCCCACAAGTCCCTCTCCCTCCCCACAAGACTTGACACAACAATCCATCAAAAGACACGGACAAAACTGCATTTATTTTAAACCTGATGATGAAATGCTCAAAAGATTAAACCAGAATATATACAAAAATGAAGAGATGTTAGTATCAGATACAGATTCAGACTAATGTATAAGTAAATAATTGCACTCGAGTGCACACGTATGATTGTTGCATTCATATGTTCTATATTACCTTTGTTTGTACTTTAAGATTTTCAAATAAAAAGCAAATTGTGCTTTAAAATGGTTGTTTTATTAAAAGTAGTTCACCGTTATTTTTACCGTTTTTCTCCCGGCCCAATCACCGTAATTTCTTAGAATCTACCGTATTTTTTGAGCAGTGTCACCGTCGCCCAGATTTTGGACATGGCAACACTGCCCTCAACTGATCCAGCCTTTGTTGATAGAAAGGGCTGTATCACCCGAATGTCACAATTTAACATCACTACTAAACAACTGGCCTCTGTGAATTAAAATCAAATCAGGACATATTGATATTCCCATCACCGCATCATTCGTTCCAGAGAGCTGCCAAAATAATTTTGGCCCTTCAAATATAAATACCAAAAATAGGACTTACATCGATCAAAAAGACGTCCAGCAACTTCATCGACAATGTATCAATGTCGTCTTCAGAGAAATCGTTAATCATCTTCATCAAATAACAGCAATGAAGACGAATGCTATGAACATTGCCCTTCACTTTCTTCATAAATGCATCTTCAAAGGCTTCTTCAATATTCATGTTTCGGTTCGGATTCATTAAGATAATCTTAGTGACGCATTCATAAATCAGAGATGCCACTTTCGGTGGGTAATACATGTCCTCACAGAGTTGCAAATAACTCTTAATCATTATAAAACAATTCTGTTTCATATCACCATCATCCATACAAAGAGGGTCCATTATTTTCAAAAGTATTTTTAGTATTTCAAAAGACACTTTGGAATTTCTATACAGTTTCTGGCAGATGGACTGCAACAGTGTGAAAATTAAACCTGCAAATATTTTTTTTATTTAGATAGATAGCTTGATGAACACATAAGGGGCTTGTGGCTAAGTAATAACAGCCGCACGGGTCGATCAATCAGGTTAAGCTACGCTTGCTGCGGTTGGTCCGTAGATGGGTGACCATCTTTACATACCAAGACCCCTCCGTGGCTCGGAAAGCACGTTAAGCCGTTTGTCCCGGCTGTCATTCGTAGATCTTTGACAGTCGTTACGAGTCGTCAGAAGACCGAATGTCTGACAACCAGTCTTACCAAGGGGTTTCGTATTACCCAGTAACTTGGTTGTGGAGGTCAGATAGACAGTCGCTCCGTGTAAAATACTGGTACTCAGCTGCATCCGGTTAGACTGGAAGCCGACCCCAACATAGTTGGGAAAAGGCTAGGCAGATGATGATGAGCTTGACGAACACATCAGTTTAATTAAAAGAAGTAATTATTATTACCTAGAGGAGGATCCTGGACATTTGATTCTATCAACAGCTCTATGCACTGAAAAACGCACTGAGTATCAGATGGAAAGCTGTAGATACCATAATCTAATATTAATTTCAGTATTTCTTCTCGGTACTCTGCTGGTTTCCTGCAGTATGCGGCAAGTACCAAGAAACAATTGTGCTTTAAAGTATCAATATTCGTGTCGTCCTCGTCTCCTTCGACGATTACTTCGAAATCTTCAGATTGAACTTCAGTGTTCAATATATTATTAATAGCGTGAAAAAAATCAGCGTCCATACTCGCCCGTGACATGTGCGAGAATAACGGATGAAATTCAGTAACCAAAAGTGCTCTAACTAGTTGAAGAGCATGAATTTTAACTGGTATTTCAGTGTTGCTCGCTAACAAACGAGTCAATGCTGTAAACATGCGTGCCAATATCGTCGTCAGCAATATACATATCTGCATGTTCTCAATTTCTTCTTGTGATTTTATATGATATTTTAGGAGTTTTTCAAGGTATGACAAAACAACGTTAATCAACTTAATACATTCTAATATATCTGCATCATTTTGGAATCCTTTTGAATTACTAGTAGCTAAATTAGTTTTGAAGTATTCTTGCACTCGACCTTCAACGTCAGAAACAGTTCCAACATGTTCGTAAACAGTTTCTTGTTCTAGTGATTTAACTGAATTGTGTATTTCAAATTCACTGAATAAAATACACTTTTCTGTCGAGTTGTATAATATATCACGTAACTTTTCGAATTCCGATTCAGGAGCACTCATAGGATTGAAAGCAATATTTTCATTAGCGATTATTCTAAATAATAATTCGGATACTTCAGTCACATATAAACCTCCAACATCATTTGATGTAAGCCATGATAAGCATTTAAATCTGAATTCATCCAAGGTACATTTGCTGTAGAATTTATGAAAGATATCGCTTAAAGTTTGAACACTATTTTTGGTGACTGGCATAACATTCTCGAGGTACAGTTTTATGAGCTGTAGTGCATGTGGGTAGTCCAATATATCGGATTTTAATAACTTTTGCAGGATTGTATGTACAGCTTTGTGTGAAGCATTTAAAGATGTGCAATTTCTGAAACCAATAGTTAAATTATTTTTTTCATTTCCTCCATAGCCTTTTCTTATTTTTGAAATTATATCTAGTAATTTCACCGTAATCTTACCTAACACATGAATTCCATAATGACACTGATGTGTTTTTAAATTCGTCCTTCTTGCTCATCAAAATCCGAGAATTTTCCAACACCAAACAAACTAGCTGCTCAAGAATGTTCCATTCTATATTGGTACTGTTATTTGTAAGTAGAATTTGAAGACTATTCAGCAATGATAGGTAGTCGTCGGGGGATATGCTGGCAGCATACTTTCCTACATAAACGTGTACGATTCCCAACCTAAAATGGCATTTTGTTGGATTAATATCAAGAATATCATGCTGAGTATGGTTTAAATGTTTTACATAATGTTTCAGAGCAGTATGACAAACTTAGAAAGTTAACAACGATGTGGAAGACTGAAATAATATTTAAAACCAAAAATTAGACATTATTATGTTTAAAAAAAAAACATGATGGTCAGATTACCTACCATGGTATATGATTTTGCTGCAAGTCGTTGATAAGGTCACCAAATGTGATGTTCTTGTTGATGCTCAATCTTAATCTTTTTGATACGTTCTCTGCGTCAGTGTCGCTTCTTTCGGACAGTTTAAATATCTGTAGTTAGATAAAATGTTGGTCAAATAATATAACATCCGCATGTATTCTTATAGTTAGGTACATTATTAGGGCCGGTGCAAACCTGGCGAAGCGCAGTAAAGTTCGGTATTCCTTGCAAAACAAATATCAACATTGCACTTCTTAAGGGCCCCTTATTCCGAAAGTTTAGGCATTTTACGCACCGAGACGGCGTGCGTCCGCGTTGTACAGGAGCCGTCGCGATATGAACTCTGGTGACCTATGGCGGCGGGCGAGCACGCCACATTATAGATAAATAAATCAGTAGTTCAAATATTATTGGCGTGCTGGTAATAATAGCTTGTTTGCAACAAAAACGTATAGCTTCATGTGCTGTCCACTGCACTATTGACTGTAAACACTAAATACACTTAGGTATATTGTTATAAATGTATGACTTTTTTTTATTGCTTGGTAAAATCATCAAGTGAGTACAAGTAGTGACCGATAGCCATGTTCAATTTCTCTCAAATCTTCATAAACATAATAAAAGAATGTAATAATAAAAAAAAAACACAACATACCTAGGTACTTACACCTCCTTGAATTTGACCAGGATGCAAAACTGCACTAATGTAATGTAATGTTTCCATTATAGATTTAAAATTCTAGTCCTACTGACTTCGCTGGTCTGTGTAGAGAAGTAATTATATTGTGACGTATTTATAGAATAAGTACTTACGCAATACATTTTCGGATTTTTTTCTTAATTTTGTTTTTTCTATTCGCCATTTTAATTACTTATAATACAACACGTTTATTTACGCGCGCGGCAACGATAATTTGTGGTCGCGAGCAAAAGTTGCATAGGTCCTCCCTCGATGACGTCCGGCAGGACAATGTAAGGACAATGGCGCGGTGCGCGCGTGCAGTTTTCACGTATTTATTTTATATTAAAAAAAATAAGTGCCATATTATAAATTTATCCAATAATATCCCTGTCAAACCCGATTAGTAAATGAAATGTTAAATTTTCATAAAAGTTGCGTTCCCCCAAGTCTCATAAAACTTAAAATACTTTCAAAATCGACTTTACTTCAGATTTTTTTTTTATCGAGCAAAATGTTAAAATATAATGTGTTTTTAACCAAAAAAGTCACTAGATCAAAGATGTATCTGTACTATATATTTTTTTACGGATTTAAATATGGTGATTTCTCTGAAAAAAACTCGATCTAGAAACGTAAATTTCGAAAAAGGGGCCCTTAAGACGCCGCGCGCCGACGCCGACCATACGCCGACCGCAGTGGCGCTCTCGTCGTTTTTTTTGTTATTTCTTTTATTTTAGAATGAAAATGCAGAAAATAGGCACGTTAAGTTGTGCTTCACAAGATTATACGTTAATATTATTACAAACGGTAGTTTTACATTGTTTAGTTTATTATAATCACTAAAACGGATAAAAGTGGCCACTATTAACACTAATATTGTATAAAGTTAAGCTTTTTTTAAATAAAGAAAATTAAAAGGTTGTGTTTATTTTCATTTAACCTGCTATGTAACTGTCATTTATAAACCCGTGTCCCGTTTTGAGTTAAAAAATAAATGGTCAGTTTAGGCATACCCTATCCATTAAAAAAAATATTTTTGAAATCGATTTACAATTAAGTACCGGAGATATCGTAACATACATACAAAAACAATTTCGTTTACTTGAATTTGTACCAGTAAAAAACCAAACTATTAAACCGATTTTGATGAAATTTTTGTGGGACCAATCTGAAAGTATGTCCTTTCAAAAGATAACAAACAAAAAAAAAATAACCGAATTGATAACCTCCTTCTTTTTTTGAAGCCGGTTAAAAATCGATTTGATCTACGGATAGCAAAGAGACGGAAAGTGTTTGCAGGCTGTTAAACTATGTAGGTACTTATACATTCTTTATTTCGTTTATGCATACGCAGCAAGTTTAGGTATTGAAATCTGAATCTAACTGTTCTTTGTAATAGATAAGAGCCAGTTACGGTAATGTTTTGAAATAACTTGAACAATGTGGCTGATGGTTTTAGTATGATGTCATTACAATGTGGGAAAGATGATTCCAAGATTTACAACCCAGAAGCGTTGAGACCCGAGCGGCCCCTCCCGACCCCGCGCTGTTGCCTCTCTCGCCTTCAACGCCTCAGTATCGCGCGCTTACGTCATACGAATTAAGTCTCAACTTAACTCTTGCGGGTTGTAGGTATGATGAAATGGGGACTGTGTGTACTGTGAATAGGGTCTTTTGACACCTTTTAAAGTGTCATTATTTAAGAAAGAATGTATATTTCTTTACCTGGTAATACACTGATGCTGCTAAGTTATGAAAATGTGAGCATTGTTGAAAAAGTTTATCATTATGCTTTCGATTCTTCTGTAAATAGCTCACTTCTGTACATATTATTTCCGTAATGCTGTTCAGGTATTTGTTCCAAAGCTCCCAGCTGTTTGCGAGACTCCCTTCTTCATTTCTGAGTCTACCAAGTGGGTGATGAAGTGCCACCGTCAGATTTAAAAAGTAAAACAATAAATTCTGTAAATGAAAAGGGAACTTTTTTAAAAGGCGTTGGTCTAAAGTAAAAGGAGATACCTTAACAAGTTAATGGGTAACAAATTATGCGGGCTGCATTTCTGAAAGATTCCGCAAGTGTTCACAAATTAGATAAATTACCAGCCATGAAATTTTCATTTTCTATGTTGGGCTACTTATATTTATAAATAGTACAAGTCGCGCTTAGTTTTCCTAAACTACACAATAAAGTTTTATGCGCTTTTACTTAAGACTTTTTATTTAGAGAGTTCATGCGTATGACTTAAGTCCTGCGCAGAAGAGGGACAGTCCTCGGGGTATTTTTTCTCCGCCAAAATAGATCGCTTACAACTGCATCAAATAACGAGAGCCTAAAAGTACCCCGCACGTCTTTCAAATATGTTCGTGGATATTTGTCCTGTGCAGAAAAGAGTCCCTCGTCTGCACAGCCCTTTAGGAATCCCAGGAATCTTGATATTTTTACATGTCGACATATCAGTTGAAGCAGGGGCGGGTCGCTCGTTCACTATAATTGCATTCATAAAAATTATAAGTAAGTAATAAGTTTTTAAACATAAGACACTCAGACCAACAATGCCACGGATCTCATTACTGAGCACATGCACAAAAAAAATGCAAAGGTCTTTGAAGGTCCATGGCATACCTACCTGTCCGCCGCTTCGAAATAGCGCCGACGCAAGAAACCTATGTACTTATATAAAACTGATAGCTGACATCAACACAAACAGAAAACATAATAAAAGCAAACCCCGTAACGTTTCAGGTTTCGAGATATATTAACGTTCAATGTTGATCACGTGACATCCATATTTTTTTGAACTTGCATATTACATCTTGTTGCATAGATGTTTAAAATTTACTCTCTGAATGTTTATAACAAAAAAAAAACCGAATTCCAAAAAAAAACTACAACGTGAAAAATAACTTTAATTTCGGAAGTCGGTGTCTCTGGATCTGTATTTTAGTTGTTTGCCACCGACTTCCGAAATTAAAGTTAAAGCAGTTTTTTTTTTGTAAAAGTTTTTATTTTTCATTCACTTTTAAGTTTTACCAACCTCACACGTTCATATAACACTACTCGCTATGTAAATATCAGTGACAGGAAATTATTAAAACATCAACAATATAAACCAAGTGGAAAAATTTCATATTATTGAAGCTAACTCAAAAACTACCCAAGCAAAGTTAATAAAATGTATATGGGACCACCCCTGAGGCATGCCTTATCCATTAAAAAAAGAGTTTTGCAAATCGGCTTGTAAATAACGGAGTTCATCAAACATTTTTTTTTATATTTATGAAAATTTTGTACTTAGCTGCCAGGTTTCTTATCTCTTTGGTTGACTGTACCTATCTATTAATGTTTAGAAAACAGAAACAGGGCTCAGAAAGCAGATCCCATGATCTGCTTTCTGAAAGCATGCATGACAGGTAGTACCGGTAAAATGGGGTTAGTTTGATTCTACGGGTTTACTTTGATAACAACTTTCGACTTATGAAAAACTTAACTTAAATTTTATTAGATTTAAATATATAGATTTGAATAAAAAAAACAGTTATTTGTATTTATCAAAGAATCCCACCCAGAAACCATCATCTTAAAACAACTGCAGCACAAACATTTGTCGACCGATATTAATTTGTTTTTTGGGGTTACTATCAAAATATGTACCAAAAACTAGTGCGATCAAAGTATCCCCGATGCAGTATGAAGTTGATCACAATGATTATAATTTTTTTTTTTCTCATAAAGGAGTGTCCAAAAATATTACTTTAATGTAAACATATACAACCCATAAAACCGATGTTACATTTATTTTTGTAAATTTTTCAGCCTTCTTAGTACAGAAATATTCAACCTCGAATTTTAAAATTGATCAAAATTGATCAATGTAAGAACCCCATTTTACGGTATAAAAAAGCAGATGTATTTAAATAATTGTCTTAGTACTTCTTTTACCCTTGTATTGAAAGAAAAAAAAAATATTAAGAACTGCTAAGTTTAAAGCTACTTGTGTGACTAATATTGATATAATATTTTAAATACCAACCTTCTTTTTTTGATCCTTATTTTGGTCATAAAATTTTAATAATGTGGGCATAAAATTTTCGGTAAAATGACACATTGTTAACCGATACTCGCAAGATAGCTAAAAATAATTCTGTGATTAGTTACTGAACAAGTTACAACAAAATATATAAATCAATGTAAATCATTGACATACCGTTTCAAGCAGCAAAATAATTATTTCAATAACAACATCATGTACTTTCTTATCACTTGAAATGGTAGAAAAATATTGTTCTAATGAGGAAAGTGATTCCATAAGTGGGCCCACAAACTGACAATTGTCCTTTCCACTTTTCATAACAAGCAGCACAAGCCTAAGTTTCGTGTAGTTGTCTATTTTGTAATCACTAGAAAAACATGCAGCAATACAGACATCCAGCAACTCTGGAACATTACCAACAAAAAATCAATTCAAATTAATTTATTAAACTTACATATAGTTCACAAACATACAAGTATTGTCATGCAATTCTAACCAACAGAAAACTTAGACTGATTTAACAGTGGGTCCCAAACTAGGCACAGCCTGTATCTTGGTGACCCTAATTAAATAAAAAAAAGCATTAACCCTACACCAAATAGAACTATCCGCTCACCTTTCCATGTGCATGGTTTAATGAGACCCAAGTAGTGTTCATAGGGTAGAAAATGTTTCAACAGTAAATTCAAATAACTGTCACCAATAGCTTTCACCATGCGATTATCTTTTAGTACATATAAACACATCTCTGTTATTTTGTCAGATTTAATATACGCTTTGCCTGAAAACATAAGCATATTAATATAATTGAGTGGAATAGGAACTATTTATAGTCCTTTCGCAGTTATTTTACCTGTGATTTTGTCACTGTCCAAATCACAGTGATCTTTATTCTCATTCCAGTAAGGTTGCGGTTAGGTTGCTGCTGTCAGAGGTAAAATAACTAAATGGACTGTACTATATTAAGACAAATCCTAAAGAAATGTGGCTATACAAACCTGGAGGCTAAATGCCACTTGGAAGAAACCAGGTATAATAATATGTGTGTGACACAGTTCGATCTTTCAATGTGAATGTGTTGCCTTAACACAAGCCGCAATAGCAGTAAAGCGCTTAGGCATCCGGTATTACGGCATTAAATTCCTATCCGACAGCCTATCTGTGCTCAAAGCTTTAGGGAACAAACAAACTAACAACAAACTAATTATTGAGTGCCATTTAGCTCTGGAGAGTTTATTGACGTGCAATCGAATTACACTCCAGTGGATCAAAGGGCACAGTGGATCTTTGGGCAATGATGTTGCAGATGAACTTGCGAAGAGAGGCTCTGATATGAAGGTGCTAGGCCCGTACCCACTTCTTCCTCTGCCTTTCTCACAAATTCGTGCGTGGATTTGCCAAAGGTCGACCAAACTCCATAACAGCAGATGGTCACGGGTAACAGACTGTAGACAGTAATAATTGGCTTTACCAATGATACACCCGCGACTAACCAAAAAACTTCTCAGCTTAACTAGAAATAACCTTAGAATAATAATAGGTATAATTACGGGCCATAACCCCCTCAACAAACATCTTTTTAACATAGGCGCCACGGACAGCCCCCTCTGCACTGCCTTGACGCCGAGGAATCAGCCGCCCACGTCATCCTGGAATGCGAGGCCGTGGCTTCTCAACGTGAAGAAATCCTCGGAATAGTGAGGTCCCTCCGTGAAGCCTGCGAAGCTCCCAGGAAGCTTCTGTGCTTTTGGGCAGAGCTAGGCTGGCTTTGTTAGCCAGAATCCATATGCACAACGGACCAATTGGGATTCTCAGTGCGGAAAAGGGAGCCCCATCATCATCATCAGACATTTTAATATAATTATCATACTTCTAATTATAAAATTTAAGATATAAGATACCCCCTTAGTGTCCTGGAAAGTCAATTGAATCAGTACTGTTACTGCAACAAGGTCAAAATTAATGAAAGTGGGGAGTGCTTTGGTTTTTTTCCTGCTTGATTGAAGCATAAATGATGAGATTGACAGGAGAATCAAGCTAACCCCAAAGCCCTAAAAACAGCTAAACCTAAGTGTACCCATAATAGGGTGAGACACATTCAGCTTCTAGAAAGGATGTCCATGGATCTGAAGTGAGCTTGGCTGGTAACCTTGTACCTCGTGGTACAAGGCACTTAACTGGTATTTGCAGCGATTCTGAAGTGGAGGTTTATGTCCAGCAGTGGAATTTTTTGGGAAATGAAATAATGATAAAGTATAATTGCAAATTAAATTACCTTTATTGGAGCCAGCCATACATAAGTGTAATAAACTACTACAAAGTGGCCTGGTATTGTTTTCATAAGTTTTGGAAGTGTCAAACTTTTCTATTTCCTGTGAAATGCACAAAAAATTTGTGTTATAATTTTAGCTTACAATTTGGAACTTTTACTATTGATTAATCAAGCCCCCATCTCCAGAGATGGGGGTTAGATTGTGTTTGCTAAGGCCGACTTGGGTGTAATTTAATATCGACGCTTGAAAGGCAAAATTGAATAAGCGACATAGGACTAACTTTACAGGCGAACAATTTAAAGTTTAACTTTTCAGAATAAAAAAATTATATTTCCAAAATAGTACCTAATAATTACGCCTGTGTGGGATGATTACAAGTTTAAATGTTTTTTTTTTCTGAAACTTTTATCTGTTCTCCTGTAAATGTAGCCATGTCGCTTAGTCAATTTTGCCTTTCAAGCGTCAATATTATGATGCCAAGTCCGGGTAAGAACAACTTCCTGAGAAAACCAATCAAATGCAATGAAGAGTCAATAGATGTTCATTGGTAGTGGCCTATAGGTCCTGTAGATTATAGAATAGAATTTTTCTGTTAGAGTAACCAAGACTCAAAACAAGATTGTTAGTAAAAATTACGACTATGTTAGTAAGTGCAGACACTAAACAAAAACAAGAAAAAACGGTTGGTCACCGTTGCAACATCCCATGAGAGACAGCACAACAGTGACCCACGTAAACACAGTCCAGGCAATTCGCAACCATGTTTAAGACACTGTTGGAGCTGCTCCACACCCTGTGCACGCCTGACGCACTACAGAAACGGAGCAGCCCCACCAGTATCCTAAATGCATTGTTATATTGAATGCGGAGAGAGCTGTACGATCTTCGCGTATATCTTGCCCACAGGCTGCACGTGTAAAAAGCAGTACAGTAGGCTCGAAAGAGCGTGATTTTAACAGGAAGTGAGCATCGTGCAAACCTGCGTGCCAGCATGGCATTATGATGACCATATATTGTAGTGTGAATATAATAAAGTATTCCTGCTGTTATAGTTACCTTCAGGATATATTCATTTATGTCGTCAAATAGATTATTCCACGTATATCCCCTCTTTTTTAAGGTATTTTCAGATAAAAGTGAAGGCACTGCATTTCTTGTAAGGAATACTTTTAAATTTTCTGCATTTTTCTTCCGTTCTGTGACTCGTCTGTCTTTCATACCATTACTGGCTTCTTTAATTGAAATTTCTAATTCCATGACACAAAAACTTTTTGAATTAAATACTGTTTATATGTAGATGACTGCTGAATCTGAAGATTCACAAACTTTGCCTATAAACACGTTATTTGTTTTCAACTTATTATTATTATAAATAGTGGTATTGTTTGTCAAATTGTTAATAATCAGTTAAACTTGAAGCAACCACTTTCCGCCGGTTATTTTGCCGGCTTTCATGCTCAGGCTAGTCAGCTCAAAATTCTTCACTTTTTGTTTGTGGCTTTTCTCGTAGGAAAACTATCCTTCTAATCTAGCCTGAAGTCACTCTGATAAGATAGTGTTCTGGCCGATTTGGGTGCTAGTAAACGGTAGAGAATACCACCGTACTATCATTTATTTATAAATAGCGAGGAATACAAATAGGCTGAAATATCCGTTAGGAGCATTGACATACAAATATGGACTGGAAATACCTACGAAAAAAGGGTGCATACCTACAACTGGTATTGTCGCATAAAATGGCTGCCATTGCTAGTGTTGCGTCTATCAAGGAACATAGGTGTTACTATAACTAGTATCGATACTAAATACGAGTCTTACTAGTTATCACGTTTAGATCATACCTAATATTATGTATACAAATTCCGTTGTAATTGTAACAGAAAAAGATGAGTGGGTTATCTTACTTTCCGTTATCTATAAAAATAAATAAAATTGAAGTGTCTGTTGGTACTGTCAAAATAACAGCTTTTTACTAAATGCTTATAAAAGTGTAAACAGTACTATTAACAAAATGGCATTTTTAAACTATTGCATAGCCTTTATCTTGGGCTTTGAGCGCGGCGACCGAATGAAGAAATTCCGTAACGAAAATAAACCTAAGCATCGTCTAACGTCGTATCAGTTCGGCAGACTTCGGCACGGTGTTTGTGTGCGTTGCTATGCAATAGCTTTACCGCGGCAGTCCCCGAGTGCCACACGTATTTTTATTTTTGTCTGTCTGTCTGTCTGTTTGTTCCGGCTAATCTGAAACGGCTGGACCAATTTTGACGGGACTTTCACTGACAGATATGTTACAAGGAGTAACTTAGGCTACCTTTATTTTAGAAAAATAATTAGGGTTCCGCGCAAAAAAAATGCCATGCATAAATTATTTTTGCGTTTGGTAGCCAGGATGGTTATAGGCTATTTAACATCACGTTACGACCCTTAGGAGCCGAGAAAAACGAACGCTAAGCGAAAACGAAATAATAGCGCGGGCGGGCGATGCAATGCGGCCGGTCGGGGGACGAATGAGTTTTATTAGTGTGGCTGTTATTTTAGTATACTGTGTATCTTACGACTTCTATGCGAAGTCGCGGGGCATAGCTAGTCTGAGAATAAAATCCATGTCATGAAAAAAAAAACATGCTTGCAGAAAATGTGCTTTCGCAAAAGCCAATTATTTTTAAAAGAGCAAACGTGGAGTTTCTTACCGTTTCTTCTCCATAGGAAACAACCAATTGGAACCGTGCACCTAGCTTCTGACGTTTCATAAAAGTGTCGATGTAGGTTTATGTGGAATATTTTGATTTTGGTGCTGTGAAGTGTGAACCACAGGCCGGACCTAGCAAGGTCACTCGGACTGAATAAGACGCAGGATTATTTATGTTAACATCGCAGAATATACCGGTATCGTTTCAGCGGAGGAACTAGTTTCGGAAACTATTACGCCAAGTCGGCAACGGTACAACACTATTCCATTATGACATATTATTGTAAACAAACGAACGAATTAACAAATATAATAGAAAGGCCTGTTATACGGAAATGAACCCAAATATCAATACTTTAGCCATAAATTCATGATCACGTTACAATTGCATCATC
Organism: Hydraecia micacea; assembly: GCA_914767645.1. Classification (NCBI taxonomy): domain Eukaryota; kingdom Metazoa; phylum Arthropoda; class Insecta; order Lepidoptera; family Noctuidae; genus Hydraecia; species Hydraecia micacea. The sequence goes on from OU611778.1 coordinate 10,970,782, forward strand.
GAATGTGTATTATTGTATGTATTAATGCATGAAAACCGGCTACTAACCTGTGCAAAGACAATTGAGGTTGATTTTCATTCTTTCTTGCACCACACTTCACAATACAACACACAGGCATGTTGAATTTCTGTTTTCCAACATTTACGTGCAGTTTTAACATGTAAAATCCTCGTAATTTTCTCGCAATCCTCAATAATACAAAAAATAAACAACCATTTGACAGCAAAACTACCACGAAACTCATAGCATAAGATGGCTGCTATGGCACTTACCTACAACTGTCACTACGTCACGATAAAATATTGCCATAATGAGCAACAACTTAAATATTGTTGTCTCTTTTATCAAATAAAATTATCTCATTAGAAAGAATGAGACATAATGATATTTCACATTCTGAATCATATTTCACTCATATTTGTATAAGCAAATGTATGTATAGAATAACGCGGCATCTCCATTTTTTATGTACCTCAATGGTTAGGAGTGATGGATGGTGAACAATAACAACATAGAGTATAATAACTGTGAGCAAGTGCCAGACCATAGAGGAAAAATTGCCAGACTGCCAGTGCACAGTGGTCTCGATTCAACTCGATTTCTCGAACGTCAAAATGCCAAATCGGTAGAGTTGCCCACAAATATCGGTAGATTCGTACCCAAAATCGATAGGTAAAAAAAAAGTCTATTGAAGATTACATTTATTTTAAAACATAAAATAACATAAAAAATGCAGTTGACATTATATGTGCTTGTAAAGAATTGTGTTTCTATAAATTATTATCCTTGTTACAACTTCTGCAATAGCCATAATTATTTTGTGCTTTTATAGCTTACTTGCAACCAGCCAGAAAATTCTTCTTCCCATTTTTTCTATAATTTATAAAAGTGTTGGTATTTTTTTTTCTTTTACACTCGTGCGTGCTTGTACATACATGGTTCATCATCAGACAACATTCTGAGTACGTTTACATATTTTATGTTTTATTTTAAATTCAAATTCTTTATTATAAGTGTACAGAATTATGGAGATGTTAACAATAGGTAGGTTCTTAGAACTTAGTTGCCTGTTAAGGCATTGCAATTTAAATAGTTATAAATATACTTATACAGTTATACAATTTACATGGGTTTACAGTATATTATTTAATTTTTTTTTTTATTATTTAATCGTACATTTTATATTATGTCATACCTACTGTTCTTATAATTATATCACATTATAATAAATATCACAATAATTTTAGTAGGTATTAAATAATTATTTTTCTTCGAGGAATTCTTTTACAGAGTAATATGCCTTTTTAATCAGGAAGTCTTTTAGCTTCCTTTTAAAAATATCAATTGAATGTAGGTTCTTAATATCTATGGGTAACTTATTATATATTTTTATACCCATACAAAAAATACTATTGCTATATAATGCAGTGTGGGATGTTATATTGCGTAATGTATTTTTAAGTCTACTGCTTGTTAACGTGGCATAGATATTGATGTTTGATTTAACTAAAAGTGACGACTTGACGTGAGCGAGCGAATGAAAAGATAAAGTCCGAATTTTCGAATGTATAGGCAAGCGAATCAACTTGGGGCATCCCCTAAAACTAGCATAAAAAGGTATTCCCCTAAACTTAGGTATACTTTTCTCAGTCGGTGGGGAATTAGAGAGTGAGAGTACCCATGAATCATAGACAAAATGAAATGGTTGCGTGTTCAAAAATGTAAAAACGGTAATAATCGGAAGAACCTATTCTCCCTATTCTCAAAAATCGAGAGAAATTATTAATAGTTTACATTTTGGTAAAACCGGTCCCATATCGGTAGAAATACCGAAAAATCGGTAGGTTCGAGACCACTGGCAGTGCAAAACAAAGAGTAAAGTAATATAGAGGTGCAAACAAGTATAAAAAACAAAACGTGACATTGGCTAAATGCACAAACCGTGCGAAGTCAAAGAAAAAAAAAAAAAAAAAAGTGTTGTGACAGACTCGGTGAGTGAGTGTTTTTTCTACCTCAATGTGAGTGAGCGAGTGCATGGTATAATAATATACAGTGAGTGTAAGATGGTGCACTAGTCATTGAAGATGGTGTAAGACTACTGTCACAGAGCATGTAACCTTTTAACTACTCTGTGAGACAACAATATCAAATCCATACTATATACTTATAATATACTATATTAAAAACTATAATAGTATAAATTCGAAAGTAACTCTGTCTGTCTGTATGTTACCTTTTCACGCCTAAACCACTGAACGGATTTCGATAGAGAGATAGATTGCATCCCGGGGAAGTACTTAGGCTACTTTTTGTCTCAAAAATATCACTAAATGGGGGGGATATAGGGGATGAAAGTTTGTATGGGAAACCAGAGATATGAAAATTCAAATTTAAAAGATAGTAAAAGATTATTAGCTGCAAACCATTCTAATGCCAACAGTGGCCCATTCACTAAATTTTGGTTTAGTATTTAAAGTAACGTTTTTTACAGGACATGCTTTATTGGGGTCTTGTAAATCAAAACTAGCTGTTGAAAGATTGCTAAGAACATTATTATTAAACATTTTCAATTTATTTTTAGTTAGAGGTCTCAATTGAATGGATTTTTCTGTGTTTAATTTTTTACCTAAGTCAAATGATACAAGTATGGTCAGACCTGACGCCACTAATTAAGGACGAGTCTTTTATTTTACAATTAGTAATACATTGTCGATGCATGAAGCTGAAGTTGCTGTTATTCTAGTCGCTTCATTAAATATACATTTTAAATTAAATGATTTAAACAATGAGATTAGCTTACATTTTTCTGGTGAATTAACTAAAAGATCAATATTTAGATCACCACAAACAAAAACGAATTTACTATCTTTAAAAAGTTTACTCAGGATTTCTTCCATTATATATATATATACTAGCTTTTGCCCGCGACTTCGTTCGCGTGGAATAGTGACTTCCGGCAGATTTTTGGTTTTACCCACATGGTTCCCGATCTCGCAGGATCTCTTCAAAAATAAAATGTGGAACCCAACCAAATGCGTTCTAACGAAACCATAGCGCGATCTATTTCGATCCCAACGCCATCTATCGAGCATAGTGACAACTCGGATTATTTATCTATACTCCGTTAAAGTTTTATTATATTGATATTATTTTTTTCATACCTTTTTACTATTTATTTACTTTTTTCCGATGAATTAAAACAATGACACGAACCGAACTCGTGTAACGATCGACACCATTGCGCGATCACCAACTCGACATATAGTACTAATAGAATGATCTATACTCCGTTAGAGCATTTTCTTTGTACTAAAAGTTGTATTATATTATATTTTCATACCTTTTTACTATTTATTTACATTTTTCCGATGAATTTTCAGTACTGAATTGATGCCGACTCTTGACCAATAGATGGCGCTGTATGTCCGGAATAAATTTTATTTTTTATTTTATTTTTTGTAATAAAAACTATCCTATGTCCTTTCTCAAGTTCCAAACTATGTCTGTACCAAATTTCACACAAATCGGTTCAGTAGTTTAGGCGTGAAGCAAAGACAGACAGACAGACAGACAGAAAGACAGACAGACAGAGTTACTTTCGCATTTATAATATTAGTTAGGATAGTTAGGATAAAAGGAGAACTGACTGACTGACATATCAACGCACAGCCCAAACCGCTGGGTCTAGAGATTCCGAATTTGGCACGTACGTTCCTTATGAGGTCTAGGGGTGCACTAAGAAAGGATTTTTCAAAATTCATCCCCTAAGGGGGTGAATGGGGGGGGTGAAATTTCACGCGGACGAAGTCGCGGGAAGAAGCTAGTCTATATATATAAAAGGAGAACTGACTGACTGACATATCAACGCACAGCCCAAACCGCTGGGTCTAGAGATTCCAAATTTGGCATGTAGGTTCCTTATGAGGTCTAGGGGTGCACTAAGAAAGGATTTTTCAAAATTCATCCCCTAAGGGGGTGAATGGGGGGGGTGAAATTTCACGCTGACGAAGTCGCGGGAAGAAGCTAGTATTCCATATAAATAGCGATTTAGTGCCATCTTTATGATTTTTTTTATCGAGCCTATAATTTATAATTCACGTTTCTATCTTCACGTGCCAATATTTGCTTGACAATATTTTCAATTTTCCTAAAATATTTTCTTTGTGCGCAAAAATAATAGTTTGCTAGATTTACAGGTTTAAAAAAGTTAAAAAGTACTGCAACCTCACCTTAAAATGACACCCAGTCTAGAAAAATTATAAATGACGAACTTTATAAAACTTTATATACCTACTTACCTACTTTTTTTTTTAAGTAAGTAATTAGATAAAAAAAAAATAGAGGGGTCCGTGGCTAAATAATAACAGCCGCACAGGTCGATCGATCAGGTTAAGCTACGCTTGCCGCGGTTGGTCTGTGGATGGGTGACCATCTTTACATACTGAGACCCCTCCGTGTCTCGGAAAGCACGTTAAGCCGTTGGTCCCGGCTGTCATTCGTGGATCTTTGACGGTCGTTACGGGTAGTCAGAAGCCCGAAAGTCTGACAACCAGTCTTACCAAGGGGTATAGTATTACCCAGTAACTGGGTTGTGGAGGTCAGATAGGCTGTCGCTCCATGTAAAATACTGGTATTCAGCTGCATCCGGTTAGACTGGAAGCCGACCCCAACATAGTTGGGAAAAAGGCTAGGCAGATGATGAAGTAATTAGATAAATATTCGTGCCCAACACGACATTGAATCAGCTCTTTAGAAATAAACTCTTTATTTTATTAAAATAGAAAACTATACAACCTACAAAAGTCCATGCCTACAACCTTATTCCGGTCACTCGGTCTTGTCAAATATTTTGCAATTATAAATGTCAGAGAATATTGTTTTTATTTTTATAGCTATATTAATCAGAATTTTATACACGATTTAAATCTTTCCAGTAAATACAAATAATATTTTGTCATTTTAACCAATTTTACAAACGCTGGAAAATGGCATTACCATGGCATATTCCTTTGGAAACAACAATCAGCAGAAACGGTAAAAAAAAAATGGGTGCACCACAGCCATCTTTATTGAAACATTATTGCAATATGGACGTTCATCAATCTCCATGCGAAGAATTGCAAATGGGACTCATGTGCGATATTGGTATAAAAAATCGAGAGCCAGCTACCATTCAAAGATTAATCGCGTCGGGAATGACGGTGGCCCGGCTTGATATGCGAGACCTGGAGCCTGATGCTTGCGCACAATTGATTCAAAGTATAAGACAAGCTGTTTATAATTATAGCGCCGAATTAGAGTATGTATACCCACTGGCCATAATAGTAGACGTAAGAAGCCCTCAGATTATAACGGGGGATCTGAAAGGCGGCCCCAAGTCAATCGTGGATATTCTCCAATTCAACTCAATCCGTTTAACAACTGATTCAAGTTGGCGTGAGTGTGGAACCCCTGATTGTTTATTTGTTGGCTATGATCATTTGACAGATCTGCATCCTAAGGATATAATATATATCGATAGCCTGAGCCCTGGTAAGATTAAACTTGAAATAACTGACGTCGGTGATGACTGCGTAGATTGCTCAATCGCTATTGGCGGAACTATTGGTGCTAAAATGACCGTCCGTATCACTCAGGTACCCACAGATATCAGTCAAATCAACCGCATGGCAAAACAAGGAAGTGCTGAATCACTACCTTGTAGTGAAACATCGCGCGACCTGTTCGAAAATATGGACGATCAAATAGCTTGGGCTATCGGATCTGACGTAGATGCTGTACTAGTTCCAAATGCTCAATATGTACAAGATATTAATAGCGTAAGAGACCTTTTAGCGGAAAAAGGGAAACAAATTTTGATCATTGCTTGTATTGACACAGTATTAGGTCTCGATAATATTGATGAAATATTAGCTGCAGCAGATGGTGTCTATGTTGATCGGTGCATTTTAAGTACTGATTTGCCTGTAGAGAAAATATTCATTGCCCAGAAAATGTTATTAGCGAAGTGCAATGAAACTGGGAAGCCATGCATATTTAAAGCAGTAATAAATGAGCAGATTCCCACACTTTGCGTAACAGATATTGCAAATCTAGTAATTGATGGCGCGGATGTTATATCTTTAGAACTACATTATGATTCTCCTTTAAAGAAATTTTCACCTTCTTTTGATTCTGTGAAAATGGCTGAACATTGTCTCGCTGCAGCAGCTGTTATTTGTAGGCAAGCCGAACGAATTATTTGGCAGCCATACATTTATGGAAATACTGAATTAATGCAAAGTCCTCTCGAAGAACCAACTAAAGCCATTAGTATAAATGCAGTTGAACTTGCTATGCGAGCTTTTGCTGTCGTAATTATATGCTTAACTAACTCAGGCCGAACAGCTAAACTAATTGCTCACGCAAAACCACATTGTCCTATAGTGGCGGTAACTAGAGTATGCCATACAGCACGTCAGTTACGCTTTTGGCGAGGAGTTCGATCTATACATTATTTTGAAGTTGCAAAAGGTAATTGGACGGCAGAAGTAGAATCACGTGTTCGTGCTGCACTCGATTATTGCAAAACAAAGCGTCTTTTGCGAGCTGGCGATGCTTATGTGTTAGTAACGGGATCACGACGCGGTGTTGGATATTGCGATAGTGTAAGACTTTTGTATGCAAGTGGCCGTAACACTGTTGACGTTGAATAACTATTTCATTTCCAATCCATATTACAATCGATTTGTTTGTCCTATAATGTCAGACTTATGATTTTTTGTTTAATAAAAAAATATAAATAAACACGGAACGTTGTTTATTGCTGTTACTATACATTTAGTGCAAGGTGTAATACCTACTTAATTAAAGCAGAGTTTTAAGATTTAGATAAAAAATCTTGAATAAGATTTTTACATGAACTGTAATTTGTATTCCCCCTTTTCACCAACCGACAGGGATGGAATTTCAATTATTTGTAGATACCAAATAGAAGCCGTTTAGTAAAACCCCTTTTTGCTTTGTCCCTAACAAATCAAAAAGGAGTTTTTAGGGGAAGATTTTCGAAAAATCGAAAAATTCTTTATTCTTTCTTTTTTATGAAAAGTAGGTACCTACTTTTCATAAAAAAGAAAGAGTTACAAGTAAATGGGGCTGCGCGTTAAAGTTCTTCCATACAAACTTTAACGCCCCTTAGCCCTCTTTGAAAAACTATTACGAATTTTATTATTTACAGCAAGTATATATACCAAGTTTTAAGCTCAACGAATAAGATTAACAAACAAAATCTACATTTTTTATTTACTTTGCCACTAAAGCTGCTTTTTAACCAGAGATAGTCACTTCCTTTTTCCTTAACTCTTCTTATAATGATACTAAACTCTATGTTGCCTAAGATATATCTAGTTTTCGTTTAATTTGTGACCGACACAACAGTAAACAACACAAAACAGTTGCGGTTTCTTGACTAACAGCAGTGCTGCCACCTATCACGAACTTTCAGTTTTCAACCCCATTTGGTTCAAATAAGAACACGAAAATATATTTTTTTGTTAGATTATTTTATGATTAGATTAACTTACCTATTGTTTTAAATTAAATTTCTACTTGGAGAATAATATAATTATAATATCTTGACTTAGCCATTGACATACAGTTTTTTCTACCTCAATGGACTTATCAAAAAGTACTCTGTGATGGACTTAGCACACGAGGTTGTTGACATGTGGAATGTCACCGAATGTGAGCTCGGCTCGGGCTGTCATTGTGCCGATAGTCGTATCGGCTAATGGCCTGATGGCCAAAAGCCCCGATCAACATCTCTCGAGGCTCTCGTCGGTTGTATCAAGGGCCTCATTCAGAAAGCAGTACTCCTTGACACGGCTCGCATTGTCAGGAGATTCCTGTCTCTGCGAGCCCTAACCACCTGCAGTAGCTTGGACCCTGCTCCCGATACCGCGACCGGCGCGCGGCGGACTACAATTTTTTATTTAAATGGGTTTCTTATGTTATTTATAAAAATAATTAAAAATGTATTTAAAAAGTAAATAAACGAAATATAATTATTATAAGTAAACAAATATTATTTGAAAATTTTGCATACCTACCGTGCGGTAAACCTATCGCGATAAGTAAAAAAAAACAATCTTATTTGTATACTTATATACTTAATAAATTATTTCTATTTTTATGTATTTATAAAAAAAAAATCGATATCGATCCATAATCATTATAACATTGGTCTGCTGTGCATTTAAACAAAGAGGATTAGATTTTTACTGATTATTTCGTAAATTGCTTACTCAGCGAAAACGTTGTTTATGATAAAAATCGATTCCAAAACGTTTTTATAAAAGTCTTATGCTAGGTACACATGTAGCGACTTTAGTTGGCGTCGCCTCGCCACCAGTGACTCGGATTTTGATACGAGTAGCAGATTTGTCGCTAGCGATTTCAAAACCTGTGTGTGATCGTAAGATGGAAATCACCAGTAAGTCGCTGGCGCTCTAAAGTGCCTTCGTATGTTAGGACATACGCAGCCACTTAAAATTATAAAATTATATCTTTCTGTCTGTCTGTAAAGATATAATTTTAGGCTAACGGCCTGGCCACGAACTCGCCGCTATCAGCGGCAGCTTAGCGCGGGGCGGCGAGCGGTAAAAACAAATAATATACCAAAATGTATGTATCATACCATGAAATGAAACCGCGCCGCTTGCCGCTAACTGCGATTCGATTTTTTTAATGCTAAATAAAATCGCAAACGCTAATATAATATTTCAAGCGATTATTTACCTCAGTGCGCGTACATACTATTAAGCCGTTGGTCCCGGCTATCATTCGTGGATCTTTCACAGTCGTTACGGGTCGCCAGAAGCCCGAAAATGTGACAATCAGTCTTACCAAATGGTATCGTATTACCCAATAACTGGGTTGTGGAGGTCAGATAGGCAGTCACTGCATGTAAAATACTGGTATTCAACTGCATCAGGTTAGACTGGAAGCCGACCCCAACATAGTTGGAAAAGGCTTGGCAGATAATGATAATCAATCATACGAGGTGTGTCCATAGACTTAGGGGGTTGATTTGATAAACAATTAATTTCCTTGACAGTACTTTGTATTTATATCTGGGTACCGTACGTATTTACCAAGATTTCAGACAAATGCTAGGTACTCTGTGATATAAATTACTGTCAAACTGTCTGCTAATGCTTTATGTACCTCAATGGCTAATGCCAAGAAGCTGGAGGCAACACTCTGAATACCTAACTGAAGACGACTGTGGGCCGACACTCTCTTTCTAAATACTCACATAAGAACGAGACAGTGATATGTGCTTTCTTTGTCATATGTATGTATTTAGAAAGAGAGCGTCGGTTTCACTTAGGTATTTAGAGTGTTGTCTCCATTTTTACCTATAAGCTTCTTGGCTAATGCCACCGCCTCCGACGCTGTATAAATCTGAACAATGCATTATTCTAGGCCATTAATAGTATTGAGAAGTTTATAGTCATAAAAAATTGTTTTTTTTAAATAAAACAATAATAAACAGATAACCGGTAGCTTGGACCCTGTTCCCGATCCCGATACCGACCGGTGGGATACTATTTTTTATATTTTTTAATGTTTTTATATTTTTTTTAATATGCTAATATTTAAAAATATATTTGATATGTATTTAGATGAATAAAGGAAAACAGATAATAATAATAAAAAAAAAATACGTGTGGCACTCGGGGACTGCCGCGGTAAAGCTATTGCATAGCAACGCACACAAACACCGTGCCGAAGTCTGCCGAACATTAGACGATGCTTAGGTTTATTTTTGTTACGGAATTTCTTCATTCGGTCGCCGCGCTCAAAGCCCAAGATAAAAGCTATGCAATAGCTTAAAAAGGTAAAAACTATAAAATATAGTTTTTATCTTCCTGGTAGATTCTTAAAATTTGATAGTGGTATCACTGATATAAAAAAATAAAGAGCTAACAGCGAGCTTGCTTGACTGCGTGTCACGTTTGTTCATAGGCTTAATAATCTATCGCGTTTGATTTTTATTTTCCAAACACAGGAACTCTGCATTGGAATGAGTCGTTTGTAAATAGTGACTTTTATAGGAGCAGTGTTAAAAGAACCATGCCAATTATTAATGTTTAGAATAACATAATTTCTTTTACTACCATTTATACCTACTGTGCGACCGTGAAGGTTGAGAATGTTACGTCATTTTGCTTTTAGTGTGTGATATAAACTTACATATTTTGTTTCTGTACTGAGACGTGTTTTTACCTCAAAAAGTGTTTAATGCTGTGAGTATTATTATCAAGTGTAATACGTCTGAAATGAGTGAAAACGTACATACACCGGCTGCGACGAGATGCCGCCATGTTATTTAGGATTCGCAGTTTTGCTGTCAACTACGTATCGCGGTTAGCCCTGATACAGTTGGAGGATTTATTTTTATTCTCAAAGATCTGTAAGTAAACATAAACAGTGTAACGCTTTCATTAATTTTCACAGCATCCTTAAAAGATTAGTTATGATAGTGTAAGTTTATATTGTTTACTGTGGTGTATTGACTGTCAATGCAATGACGTCATTGTGTGTAAGTACTTACTGATTGTTTAATTGCAAAAATTGGACCTTTTAGACACAATTTAGACGATTTTGATGTCCAAAACAATTTTTATAACATTGTTTCTTCAAGTCGAGTCTTTCAAGGTCTCCTTTTAGCCTCGAACACAAGTTTTGCTAGGTTATTTTTTGTTCCCATAACAATCACCAGTTTATTGAATGACAGAAGCAACGTTTTGCCCAGTTATTGTAGAGTATGCTATTAAGAAATTACAACTTCTAAAGATAATGTTGATGTTTAAGATATTTATCCAATTAATTTCTTAATTTAAATTGATAAAGTAACCATTTTTACAGTTTGGGCTATAGATGTTTAACAATTCTTTTGTGTGTCTTATTCATTAGCTAGCTCACATGTCATTGCCACCATCATTTAATGATAAAAAATAAAAGAAATGTACTAGAAACTAAATTTTCTCTGTGATAGCCAGCCTAGCAGCGAGATATCTAGTTTTCATGGTTATATTACTGCATTTGTAAATGGTCTGCAAGCATTAAGACTTTATTGGTGATTTAAATTAATAAAGGTCTAGGCTGCCTCACATTGTTTTCTTTCACTGTAGTGTAGAGTATACTGAAATACCAATATAATATAACCTATCCTTAAGACAACCCTCTGACTAAAATAGTGCTGCAGTTGAACATTGAGTATTGAAAGTGGAACCCTGAGAGACTACCTAGGTCATAGATAATACAAGCTGGTGTCTGCAACTTCATGTCAAAGTATTTTACATAGACCTATAAAGTAATATCAGGTAAGATTTAGTGAAGGTTCAATTTGTTTTCTTTTCTTGTTCAGATAGAAAACAATAGAAATGATCATCCATTCATACTAATATGACATAATTATTTGGATTCCACAATGCAATGATAAATATGGTTTAATCTAGGACTTAGGCCATTCTTAAGGACCTCCAGAAGCTGTTTGATTCCGTCATACTTAAGGGTAAAAACGCCACAGGGCTGGAACAGAGGCATGGTGATACTTTTCTTTAAAAGCGGTGACAATATAATTCTTAAGAATTATAGGCCAATCTCACATCTGAGCCATGTCTACAAGCTGTTTTGAAGAGTCATCAGGAACCGTCTCTTTTGACTAGATTTGACAACTTTTAGCGTTTGTGGACTACGAGAAAGCCTTCAATCAAGACATGGGCTGTATGAAAAGGCCACTATGTTAGTCCGACTTCAGGATCAGAACTCATAACCTATCCCTCTGCTGCGAGGTGTGAGACAGGGTGACGTTATCTCCGAAACTGTTCACTGGAGGATGTCAAGGCTCTGGACTCGAATGGGCATCAACACCAATGGCAACTACATCACTCACCTTCAGTTTGCCAACGATACAGTGGTCAAGGCTGAGACTATGGAGGACCTCAGTACAATGCTTGCTGACCTCAGTAGTGTTTCCAAAAGATTGTCTTAAAATGAACATTGACAAGATGTAGGTCATTTTAAATACCCATGTAACACCCATCGTCAAGAAGATCAGAGACGCTTCGCTCGAATTTGTTGATGATTATGTTTACTTAGGACAAACTGTCTTGTTAAGATGGTCCAACTTCGAGAGAAGTCAATTTTCGAATCCGCTCTGCTGGGCAGTGTGTCAAAACGAAAGTCTTTGACCAGTGCACGTTGACAGTGATGATATATGGCACTGAAATGTGGTTGCTTACAAGTGGGGCCTCATTGGAAGGCTGAAAGTCACCCAAATGGCAATGGAGAGGGCTGTACTTGGAGTTTCTCTATGTGATTGAATCAGAATTGAAGTGATCCAAATAGGAGAACGAAGATAAACAACATAGCCCGATGAATTGCCAAGTACCAGTGGGCAGGGTACATTGCTTCCAGAACAAATGGCCGATGGGACTGTAAGGTTCTGATGTGTCAACTGCGTACCGGAAGTCGTTGTGTTGGAAGGCCTCGCATAAGGTGGACCGATGACCTGGTGAAGGCCGCAGGATTCCGCTGGATGTGAGAAGCACAGAACCGGTCGAAGTTACGGTACTTGGGGGAGGCCTATGCCCAGCAGTGGACGTCTTTCGGCTGAAATGAACCTAGGTGAACTGGCACCCTGAACAGTTAAACAGTATTTTGCCTTTAATTAGTATGCCGTCTTATAACATATTTAAAGTGCCCTAAAGACTGGTTAGTGTAGAACATTGAATGACAATGTTGCCAAACTTTTGGGCAATTTTGTATGAATTATTGAAATTTCGACAGGACATTGTCAGTGGGGTCAGCTAGTAACAAAATACGAACACAAGCCTGTTTAAAGGGAACCTTTTCTAAATTTGTAGTTTTAGATTCTATGGTGATAAAAATTGGGCTAAGAGCAATTTTGAGTTTGCACAGCGAGGAATGTGGAATAATTAGAGTTGATGGAGTTTTACGTAAAAAAAATACCTTCTATCATGTATGTGCGGTCCCAAACAGTAAAAATTTACTTTGAAAATGGTAAATTATTTTTCCTTGCAAGGTACGGAACCCTCGGTGCACGGGTCCGCGCGCACTTTGGCGATTTTTTAAACAACAAGCCACAAAATCACGTGCGGTAAAACAAGCTTCGACGATACATGCACTCGCCATGATTGAGGGCATAGTGTTACGTCAATTTGTATGGAATAATTATTTTTCCCACTATTGTCACTAGACGGCGCTGCTTCAGTGTCAGTACAAATTGAAGTTTACGTTTACGCGATCTAGTACGTATATATATAAAAACTCGCACCAGGCCCACTGTAAGCCTAACGTGAACTTGTGGAGTAAACTTAACTTTTATGATTTTTAAGGGCAAGGGTTTTTGATTGGTTTTACAAACTGGTTCATGGTATATACAGGTTTTGTAAGGATTTGAATGGGTTTACCAAACACTAATTGCACAGGGGAACCCTTATTCCATTTACGGGTTTTATGGAATAAGGGTTACCCGTTCATGGAATAAGGGCTACCCGTTCATGGAATAAGGGTTACCCTATGCAATTACTGTTTATTTAGAAGGACCATAATGTATGATTGGGTGGAATGGATAACCGGTTCATCATATAGGTAATTAGGTAAGCTGTTTCCACTGTAACACATATCGTAAGGGTTGTTTAAAAACCCTTTGCGGAAACCATATCGTAAATCTTTTATATTATACACTAAACAGATTTCGGCAAGCCGTATAAAGGGTACCTGGTAACGTAATAGGTACTTGAACAAAGAAATCGTCAAAAAAACCGTTAACAGGATGGAGTAGATACGCGGAGCTCGTGGCGGAGCTCGTGGCGAAACGCTTGGCGTACTGATTATACGAATGCTCGCATTGTAACAATAGCATGTTACATTGAAAATGATATGAACTGGTCAGTCGTCAGCTTAAAGCCGATCGTCCTTCGCCAGCTAAACTAAGTTAGTTTAGCTCGCACAGTTGAGCCAGTTTTTCATACATGTGCGTCCACCGCAAATTACGCCAGCTAAGCTAACTAAAATAGCCCAAGTAAGTAAAACTAACTTAGTTCTGTAAGTCGATCCGAAGCTACGCGAACTAAGCTAAGCCCCTCACCCCCTTACGTTACCCCTTTGGCGCCTTTCGCTAGTGTTGTTTTGTAGTGTGTGATCGTGCGCAGGCAGTGAAACACGAATTTGCAGCATGGAAGTATTTATTGAATACGTCAAGCCATATCCTATATCGTATAATCCGGAGGCAAAATACCTACTGTTCTGGTGGCCTACCATGATCTAATTAAAAACGATTCAAAAACAAGAAATTTCAGTTTAGGTTCCTAAACTGCATCGTTTGAGCTGCTCTATGGACGTCATGGTACCAAACAAGTATGAATGAAACCAAAACTTACGACTCAGTTTGAGACAATCGCTGTCAGCAGATGGCACGGCCTAAACTGAATCGTTAAACTGACATCATGGTACGAATTAGAAGAACAGTTCAGTTTAGGTCCTAAAATGGATCGCGTTAAAGAGCTTGTGGTAGGCCTCCTGTTCCTATGACGAAGTTAATCCTCCTCTGAACTCTCGTCATAGCTCTTCTCTTGTTCTTCCATCACGTCCGATTAACTCGACACTCCAGCACAAACTGATCGTCACTAACGTAGTTTTAGCTTATTTTTCGGTGGACGGACAACTTCATTCCCAGTTTAGCTTAGCTTAGTTCACTGAGCTTAGTTCTTGATTAGTTTAGCTGGCGGTTGACGATCGGCTTTAAGCGGGTTGCAGACCAATAGCTAAGCTAAGTTAGTCTTGCTTAGCTCGCATAGCTGAGGTAATTTTTCATACTTCTGTTCATAGTTTGCGGTCTGTACACAAGTATGAAAAACTACATCAGCTATGCGAGCTAAGCTAGATTAACTTAGCATAGGGCCGAAACACATAACCGCGTTGCGCCACCGCACTGCCGAAATCGGCAGTACCGTCCGCCGCTACGCGTTGTTTATTATGCATACACCACACTTGTTGTTGCGGCGCGGTGCCGCAACCACACCGCAACGCGGTTGTGTTTCGGTTCTTAGCTCTTGGTCTGCAAAACACTTTAATCTCTTCAATAAAACACGCATCTATTTTTATGACAAGCCAATCACAATTTTATCAAGATTAGGTTACGACAAGGCACTTTCAGTTGGTCTCTTGTCCTTATCGTCTATTCAATAGCAGTAGCAATGTTTTGAAGTTGTGAAGGTGAGATTTCACTTTTGTGTGTCGATCGTCTGTTGCCTAGAAATAAATCAGTAAGGGCCAAACCTCACTGGGATGCCGTGGCGGAATACTATAACTATTATAAGCTTCGTGGGAACAGCTCTATGGTGGGCCAACCATACATTATGTTCGCATCACGACCTGGGCTCGCCGCCATGGCGACCTAGTAAGCTATGACTCTTATTAAAATCAATCGAAAATTTAGCGAATGGGCCAATCCGGTTCGATTCCCGCAAAGCTTGTAGTATTCCGATAGGTGTTTGTAATGCTAATTTAGATTTTGTAACAAACCATATTATATATATATATATATATTATACAGCAAAAGACAATTTGGAGACAACGTTTTTGAAATCAGTTATCACAACCGCAAGTTTTAGAAACTAGCCTATTTTAACACATTGCATGCGTTCATTCTGATGCAAAAATATTCAATAATATTTTATCAGCCGCCTATCCTATTCCCAACTAGGTTAGGGTCGGCTTTCATTCTAACCAGATGCAGCTGAATATGAGTATTTTACATAGACTTCTATCTGACCTCCACAGCCCAATTACTAAGCAACGCGCATTTCTAAGGTTGTCAGACTTTCGAACTTCTGGCTACTCTTAACAAAATATGACATGAACATTTGCATAACATTAATACACCACTTGCTTAAAGGAACATCCAGGATTTCTCCAGTGGAGAAGCCTTGGGTTTTCCTAGAAATATGCAATGTGGAGAGTCTCCACATTTCTTGAGAAGTGATAAGCTTGTTGAACAAGCTTATATCACTTCTTTCATTATAGCTAGTGAAACCTTTATTCATTATTTTTTCTTTTATAGCATTGAGTTTTTTTTTTGTTACAGGTGATTCATTTTCTTGAGTAAGCTTCAACGTAACATCGCCACGGAGCGTCAGAACTCGGCGCTGACAGGCGCCAAACACTTCAATGAACCATATATGCCAGTATTGGCTATTGAAGATGCAAGGTAATATCATTTTTCTCTAACCTTTGTTTATCATAATACACATAATTTTTTTATTGAAATTCACTGATTGCGCTAGTTTCATTCTGTTTGCAAGGAAATTATAAATGAATGCTCATCTTCATTCACAGTCACATCACATAAATGAGTATCGATCAACTATCTCAACTGAAATAAAAAAAAAAAAGGTTAAATGATTAGGTATTTCGTCGAACAGTGGTGGTTCCCTATAAAAAATAACGTACCTTAAACAGATTAACATACTACCCACTCTCTGCACCTTTTAACACTAAGTTTAATTTTTATTATTTTCTGGCACAATTGGGAGTGTGTCCCCACCATTTTACGCGAAGGTACAACACGACACCGCATTTTCATGAAAATATAATAATGAAACGTGGGGACTTGCACATTTTTTAAACAGCTTCGAAAACTTTTTATCGCACGATAACTTTTCTTTCCCAATCGAATCGACCCGACACAGAATTTCAATCCAACCTTTTCTGCTTCATTGCTAAAACTACACACATCAAAAGTGTCTAGGGATCAACATATATTTTTGCAATAACTTTTCTCCTGATTGATATTAATTAAAATTTTCTTTAAGGATTCATCAAATAAAGTGTTTTCGTTTGTCACAGTAACGATAAACCAAGTCACCTTTGCATTAATAAAGAAATTTGCCATTTTCCTAATAAAGGGATTTTTGACATTTGAACCACTAACACAAAAGTTCGAAAAAAAGACTGAAATAACAGTTTTCTTTAAAATTTTATTGGGTAACTTAAACAATTAATAATCCATGTTTCTACCGCGAACACTAACAACACAAGAACATCGGTTTGGCATACTCAAAATGAGTTCATCCAAATCACGCTGTGGAATGGCAGCCCATGTTCGTTGCAACAACAAAAAAAGGTCTTCTTGTGACTGGATACCCTCCATATTCGGCAGAGCTCTTCTCTGTAGCATATCCCATGCATGCTCAATCGGGTTCAAGTCTGGCGACTGAACAGGCCAGGGCAGGACATTGATGTTAGCTGCGGCGAGAGTCTGTCTTACAACTCTTGCGGTGTGCGGTCGTGCATTATCATGCATTAACTGAAATAAGGGACCGATTTGCACTTGTAGAGGAACGATGACGTCTGATACAATCGTCTCAGCATAAATTTGAGCGTTGAGGTTGCCTCTGATCCAAATCAACTCAGTTCTTCCGCCGATCCAAATACCCGCCCATACCATGATGGTTCCACCACTATAAGGATGGACTTCCTGGCAGGATTTTAATCGCTGTTGGCGTCCAGGGGTTCTCCAGTGTCGTATACGTCTTGTATCCGGTCTCATACCAAAACGAGACTCATCAGAAAAGCACACGAAACGCCATTGTTCTTCTGCCCAATTTCTGTGTTCAAGAGCCCATTGATATCGAATCCTACGATTGTGCATTGCTATAGGTGGTACCCGTAGCGGTCTTCGGGAATGAAGGTTCACTTCATGCAAGCGGTTTCTGACTGTTTGGTCGCTAATTAAGTTCCCTGAAGAGTGATGAAGCCTCACGGCTAACATCATGGCGGTTATTGTTGGAGCTCTTCGAGTTAAGATTTGAATGTATCGGTCTTGTCTCCGTGTGGTGCAGCGATACCGTCCTCCATGGCGCTCAGCCACGGTACCAGTGCTTCGGTAACGTGTCCAAAGTCGACTGATAACACTCTGACTTGTATTCAGAGCTAAAGCCACAGTACGTTGCCGGGAACCAGCTTCTATCATTCCCACGGCTCTGAGCATTTCTTCCCTGCTTAAATGACGTCGCCGCTCCATAATAACGTTGGTTTTAATCAGTAGTAGGGAAACAGTAGCACTAATAATGTCTTCAATGCGTTGTATGTTTTTATAGGGAAAATATTGACAGCTGATTTTCATCTTTTACTCGAATTTGATTCACAGTTCCTGATTCAAATTATGAAATGCACCAAAAAGGATCCATATAAATTTATAAAATCATAAATTTATTACAAAGCCACATCTCAATCTCAAGAAATCCGCATAAAAATGCTTGATCCCTAGACACTTTTGATGTGTGTATGTGTCAGAAATATACACACTAATGATTTCGTATGTTTTTCTTCTGGCCAATTTAGGCATGTAAACATACAAAATACTTAGTCCTCTAATGACTACAAACAAACCTATATTTAACCTTTATGGGGTGTAAAAAAAATTACAATATTAATCACTTGCCAATTCCTTTAATGATGGTACTTGCCGATAAAAATTCCTTTGATTAAAGATTCTTATTGATTAATATTTAGGTAGTGTCTTTTTGTGTTGCTACTTTTGCCAACTTAAAGCGCTACTCATTCCTATTTGAAAAACACGCATTTACTATTTAGGTAAAACTATGAGCATGACTTATTAGTTTAGTAACATGAATATTTTCTCTACTTGTCATAATCGGGCTAGATTTGAAGTTAGTAGCTGTGCAATATCATGAAAATATTTCATCCATCTGCGTTAGCATCTTGGCCACCAGACTTCCATTGCTGCATATAGGCTTCCCACAAGAGTCACCACTACGGCTGGTTCTTCACTGCCCGCATCTAGCTTTATACTTTCAATCTTTTGATCAGTAAAAATACTTGTATTGACTAGCGCCAATATTCTTCCGTCAGTCGCTTCTTGTTTTCTATTACAGTTAATTTCTTGCAAAAATGAAGAATTCTTCTGATTCTCTTATTATTTTCCCATTGTAATTTCTCTACATTGACACAAAGTAGGTAACAGTGGCGTCGTTGTGTGTTCTAAATAAACAGATATGTATTTGCTGAATATGAAGAATATTATGCAGCTATACCAAATTGCTGACGATGTGAGCTAGGTATATAGTCAGCGATAGCAAAAAATAAAATCAATTTTAGTGACACTTATTAGCTAACAAATCAGTGTTGGATTTGCAATTTTATTGTTGATCATCGTGCGATTATGGTCGCCCGATTTTGGAAAGAGAAGGCAGTGTTGTTTACTTTTTATTTGACGATGCTAGAACCAGAGTGATCTAAGTGACATTTTTGGCAAAAATGGTTTTTTTACACAATTGCATGGAAAAATCATAATTCTTTCATGCCATTGTGTAAAAAAACCATTTTTGCCAAAAATGTCACTTAGATCACTCTGGTTCTAGCATCGTCATTTAAGCTCTATCAACGCAGTTCCGGGTCAGGGCTTTCCGGGCACGGGGTCACCGGGTTTTGTGTTATTTTACGCCAGAGATCCTCCCAACCAACCACTGCGAGCTCGGACGACCCGGGACCCCCGGGCATGAGTGAACCAGTTTTTCAGTTGATGGAACCAACTGCATAACTATGGAGAAATGGCATAAATTGATAGCACTGACGAGATGATACTGTATTTTATATTTTCAGTAGGTAATTTCAAGTTTCGATTCTGACATAGAAAAATATTTTGATTAATCAACGTTTGCTTTAAATTCAGCTAAGATAAATCTTAGCATGAAGAACGCGCATTCTATCAAACAGACGTAGTTTAATAGCAAATTTGCATGTAAAAAGTTGAGCTATTGAATCGGCACGGTTCTCATGGCGACGCTACGACGGCGATAGAGGCAGACGGTCTCCATGACGACACCGGAGACTTCACACGCGGAGTAGGTACGGGTACGATCAATCCCGGGCGAAGGAAGCCTGCGCCCACCCCGCCGCCACCGCCGGCGTCGTCGCCACTGCGCGTCGCCTTCGTTGCTGCGGTCAACGCGCACTTTTCTCAAACATTCTTCCATTAATTTTCTTCTTGTATAGGAAGAGTATACCATAGCAAATATGTATTTTTTTTACATAAGATGGTTATATTGGGGAGTCCAGTCGAACAATTCCCAGCCCTACAGCTATTTTTGGCCATTTATCTTAATTCCACCTGATTAATTAAAATAAGTGTCTTTAAGAAAATGAATACACGGGATCGTTTGTCTAAAGTCATCATTATCAATTCATCATCAGCCTTTAAAAACCGGATCGCTGTCTTGGCTTCATTGCACAATGCCGTAGCACTAGTTTGTATTCGTAGATTCATTCTTAGACCTTGCGAATTTTATCTCGTTGCTACTTAAGATTTTATCGTCACGTCAGATTTTTTAAGTTTTTAAATATTGTAAGTATTTTTTTTTCTTTCCTTTGAACCAAATGAGTCAGTTCAAGCAGTGGACAAACAAAAAAAAATTTTTTTTCTTCTTAAGTTCCTTTACGATAACATCGTATAGTCTTCGTAACTTGGCGACGTAACTTATACAATAAACGTAACGCAATATGTAGGTAGGTACTGGCAACGCTTCGTCGGTTTTTCCTGATCTTGGCATTGGTCCTGCTTTGTTTGTAACATGTTTAAAATACAAATTGAAGATGAAAAAGAATCGAAAACTTTCTATTTACCAAAATTATTATTTATGTTACTGTGAAAGCTCGGCGCTGATTCGAACATCTTGAGATTTTTCAGTAAAACCAATTTATCATGTCATGCGCAGTAAAAAATCCGGTCCGATTATTATTAGTATTCGGTAGTCTTATCGTATATTATTTTTAAAATTTATATTTGAAGATCTCTGGTTATGCACCGGTTAAACAGGGACCGTACTACCCCGCCTAAGAGTTGAGTCGTTCAATCGGCTAACCTTATGGAGCATGTATCCTATTGTATGGCTTAACCCTTTCAAACCCCACGAAATCGAAACCCAATTATAACTATGACATTTTGAATAAGCATAATTAGCTTATAACTTTCTTATATGCCTCCTCTCTGTTAGAGGGAGTGAGCGATAATTCAACACTTTGAAAGGGTTAGACTTCTAATTCTGGTAATCGATTGAACGGCTAACCCGTTGAAAAGTTTGAAATACGAGGGTAAGTCGTTCATCGTGGGGATTTTAATGGGGTTTACTTGTTCATGGGACAACAACTGTTTGGTTTGAATGGGTTTACTCACCAGTTCAGCATCTTCAAAACCTGATCTTCCTCAGTGCGCTGACGCACGACTAAGCTGATTAAAAATGTCCTGACGTTAAGTTGAACTTCAAAACTCATACGTGTCCGCGTAATATGGAGAATGCATTTCAGCTCTCGAGACTAGTCTGGACTATCTAACTGATAGGTTCTCAATCTTATTTATTTTTCTAGTGCCCTCAAATTTTTTTTACTTACCGTCTCTCGCCCATCTGAAACAGCTGTTGACACGTTTATATTTAAACGTGTAATATTATACGGTCGTAAAATAGGATACATAATTTTGTCTGGGTCTTTTACTGCCCCCCTGAAAGTCTCAAATGCCCACGAAGGTGCGTTATCGCCCACTTTGAGAACCTATGGATCTAAAGGACTGTTGTCCACTGCTGCACATGCCTCTCCTCATAAGGATAAGAAACAGGCATTGATCAACCCGCTTTCTTACTGCAATTATGTAGCGTCACTTGTGCGCATTTAATATTAGATCGAATTTAATGAAACTAATTGTACCTAGTTTTGGATACTATTGGTAATATTTCAGTGGTGAGGCACGTGACCTTGACCCCAGAGCATAGGCCTAACCTGCCCCAAAAGCGTTCAGTTAAAAGTTGGCGGTCGATAAATAAGATGGGGTTCGCGCAAGCGCCAACATTCCCGCTCACCCAATCGATCTGCCCGCCCACGTGACGCAACGCATTTGCGGGGATTCTTTGCGGACACCTCAGTCTTTATACTTACTACAATTTTACAAGAGCCTGAATATACCGAGTGACCAGAGAATCAATGAATAAAAACGAAACTCCAGAAACTATTAGGTTTCTTCCTAAATATTTTTTTTTTAAATTATTATAATCCGTACATTTTTAAGAATTTGGAATAAAAACCATTCGAAAAAAATGCTGTATTAAAAATACGGCCAATTCAACATAAATCTTCTTATCTATTTCCAAGATTTTTATATACTAGTCTAGTCATAACTTGATCTCACGTAATACTTGGATAAAACTAAGGTAGATGACGATATAAACGTCACCCGTCTTCGAGTTTTTATAATTACACAACATTATGAAAATTTGTTCTGACTAATCTATATATATAAAAGGAGAACTGACTGACTGGCATATCAACGCACAGCCCAAACCGCTGGGTCTAGAGATTCCAAATTTGGCACGTACGTTCCTTATGAGGTCTAGGGGTGCACTAAGAAAGGATTTTTCAAAATTCATCCCCTAAGGGGGTGAATGGGGGGGGTGAAATTTCACGCGGACGAAGTCGCGGGAAGAAGCTAGTGTGGAATAAAAGGTTACGCACTATACAGCAGAGTATTACTTGGCCGGTTTCCTAACGCTACCAAGCTGCCGCCCTCGGATTGGCTCCCTGTGTTAGTCCCCAGGTTATTAAAGCTACAGAAATTGCTTCCAATGTAAATTATCATTTCTATGATTTTGAAATAATTATCTGTTTTTTTTTTTGGATGGGAAATCATCTAATGACTCCTCCCGCTCTTGGTGGAGCGGAAGGGCGTGTCAGACTCTTACTGACTAAAACCCACTCGTGTTCCTTCCTTAGCCCTTTATGTTCCGGGGCAGCGGTAACCCTTTCGGACGATCCCGCTACCCCGGACGATCCCGCTACCCATAATTATCCTTTGATTTTAATAATAGTAAATGACTAAATAGTGGGTAAATATTAAATAGTAAAGTTTGATTTATATTATGATGGAGTATGTGGGACGCGAGACTACAGTCCACACGGTCCCCAACCAATATATTACGCCATTTATGTTCTCATTAGTTGTTTCATTTGATGAGATTATCTTCGCTCCCCCGAGGTTGAAGCTCATCATTTCTTGTAAACATAATATTGAGTTTCATTTAAAGTTAACAGACTGTAAAGATATCTGAGTCTGATGAAGAAAGTTATATGTCTCTAGATCAAACAGAATACTACCAACACTAAAAAACCCCATAAAAATTATAAGGTTTATGATAGACTCCTAAATTAAAAGACTTATTTTATTTTCTTTACTTTATCTATTAAGTTCCAAAAATATATTAAGAAAATTACAGATACTATTGAATTATGAGTATTATTTGTTTATTGAGTATTTTGAGAAAGATCTGACATGTATGCTTGACAGGATACAGGTGTGACTCTTGTCACCCGTCACCCGTAACTGTCCCATTGCCCAAGGTCTCTTCCATACCCTTCACACTTCTATTTGGGGTTGTCTTTCTGACAAATCTGTCCAAACGCTTCTAAGTCATCATGCCAGCATTGTGGCTACTCACCATGATAAATCATTGTGTATCTCTGTATTACTCAAACTATGACTGGTAGAAAACGCCTATAAATTTTGGCATTAAGTCTGCGTCCCTGTACATTTGTGCTTGGTTTGGATTATGGAAATCCATCTAGATTTCCACAATGCACTGAAAAGTCTTTTTTGGATAGAAATTAAAAGTTAAAATGATGGCACCAATATAACAATGAAATATTTAATAGATGATCTGCAGTTGTATTTTTTATTTTTTGTTAATCTTCAAATTCAATATTAAGTCTAAAAATAAATCAATAAATCTACATTAGCCAATTTGCATAATTGGTTTGTCTAAGCTGCCATAAATATCCTTGTTAAAAAAACGTTATGTATGACTGAACAGATTATCTAAAGCAGAAAAAAAAATTGGAAAATGCAAAAGTGCACGACTCATAATGCTCAATTGATAAAAGTATAATATAAGATATTATATTAGTCAGCTTTTTTATTAATTATAATTAAAATACTTTGAATAAAAGAGCCATTTTCAATAGGGTTCCTCCTATGGGTCCTAAGGTACCTATGGGTAATCTATTAAAAAAAAAAGACTCAATTAATTGATTTTTTCGCAAGCTACAATGTTTTCAGGTTTCACACTTGATTGACAGGAAAATTTTTAGAAATATTTTGATGTTTTTTCTTTGAAAAGTACAGAATTAATCTTCATTATCTATAAAATGGTATATAAATTAAGTAGGTTCTGTGTAGTAGGAGTATAACAATAGAAACAGTTACAGAAAGGAGGCAAAAAAATTTTTCGATCGTAAAGCACTCTTTAATGCTTCTCATTATTAGTCGTGCAAATATTTATGAATTAGATTAAGTAGGTAAAAATGTAAAGATCCCCGTTTAAAAATCATTCAATATGCATCAATATCAGAAAAAAAACATGATATCTGAATATCTTGATGAAACAAGTAAGTACAGATCTAAAGCCATCCGGTATGCATTTCCAGAGTATTTAAAGCAGAAAAATATTATGATCTTTAAATCATCACCAATTTTACTAAGAAGTATGTTATGTATAAATATGGTACAAAATTTTCGTTTCACTAAATATGTTATCCCTAAAATATTTAAATATGTACAGATAGGCAGGGTGATTTGTAAACAGTAAATTTAAGCAGTTATTGGAAACAGTAGCTGCAATACCAACCCCTGGATAATTACCATTTCCTAATGACTATGTAGCGTTAACCACTGTTAAATAATATAGGCAGAAAATGCAAGGGATAATCCTTGCATTTTCTGCCTACATAATAATGTAGGCAGAAAATGCAAGGATTATCCCTTTTTGCATTTTTTTGCATTGTACAGTACAGTGGTTAACCCTACATAGTTAAAATGGGGAATTTAGGGAAAATGTAACCCAATAAAGATTGTACATAAAAGACCTTAGTAGGTAAAATTGATAAATTAATCAATTACTACTACTAAGGCCTTTATACCTATTCATTTAAATTGTTACAGGCTTTACATTTTAATAATAATTATTATTGACTGTGTGTCTTATAGCAATTTGTAAATAGGAAAATCCCACCTTTAACCCGAATTCCGAATTAATCAACTCTTATTTCTCATTCTCACGTGAATCATTTCAGTCGGTCAATGTCAACAGTAAGTAGACCTCCTGGTATTTGGTACACAATTTTTGATTGGAATTGCAGGATTCCGACTGTATCTCGAATATAGATCTTAATATGAATTGAATGAATACGTCAGATTAACGCACTAACACATATGTAAATAAATAAATAGCCCTCTAGTCAACACGAAGATACCGGTGAAGCGGAATTAGAATGAAGTGCGCGGCGCGAGTCGCGGCGGCCGTGTGCCACGTCATTGCCGTGACCCACTGACATAGATCCGCGGGGCCGCCTGCACCGATATCTGCACGCGCCGCGCTCTTCCTCTACTGCCCCTTTACTCTTTTACCTATAATTTGTATTACAATGAATTTTAATCATAATTTATTCATTGTTACGGCGAAAATTTGTGATTTCATTTGATTTGTTAACTGGCAAACTTGCTCTTTAATTAATATCCTCAATCTTTATTATCTATTTAGATAATATCTTGGTTTAATACTTTATTTGTTTTAGGATTGCGAAAGGGACTTATTCTTGAGACTACTAGTAAAAGTGTAATAATTACTGATCTTTTTAAGTTAATATTATGGATCACTTATACTTACTTCTAAAAATTGTTAACAAGTTTCCAGTTTTAATTGGCCTATCGTAGTGAAATAAAAATCTTGCGATTGAGTTATGCAATGGATGACCTTGTTATCTAAATTGTGCACTTGACACAAATACTGTTCCATTTCACTTTCATGTAGGTACGAGTGCCTACGTCACGGCTTACAACGTATCGCTGTATGTCGCGCGATTTAGTCATTTATTTCACGTTCAGCTTTATAAAAGAGTCTAAATTAAATTGCCAGCTTCACAAAGAATTAGTTAAAAGTAATTTAAAAAACCAGATATATGTGATGGATGATTAATTACTTTGAATACTTCAAAGACTCATTCCCCTTTAATTACTTTCGAAACAACAGGTAAACCCTTTAATAATGTACTTAATACTACCTATACATTTTATGAAAAAAATAATTTCATAGGCACTTTGTTTAAAAAAAATCATTGTAGAATACCTAATATGTTGAATAGTTAATCGTAGTAGTAGATCATAGTCATTATTACAACTTATTTTTATATTATGTACCACTTTGCCCCATATGCCACATAATCAAGTTATAAGAACATTTGCCCTATACCTTGACGTTGATTGTTTATTATATTTCGGTCGTGTTTCGCAACAAATAGATGGCTAATGAAATAGCAAACAATTTTTTTTGTTATGTATTTAAATACGTCGTACTAAATCGTACATGCTCGGTTTTATTCGGCAAGTTCAAACTAGTCGTGTCGGTGAGCGAGATCGCAGGAGACTTCGTTTAGTTAGGAGTGACGTTGGTGTGACTAGCGACTAGCGATACTGTTTAGTCCCTCACTCCACCTTCTCACGCTCTTGCTCTTAGCCATCGTCGTCACCGTCGTCGCTGTCGACGTTCTGCGTCGTGTCGCGCCGCGCCGCCCGTCGTGTTGATAATTTGTAAAGCGGCGAACGAAAAGGATGTGTGTATATCTACGTCTCGCCTTTCAGTTGACTTTCATCGTCGTTTTGTAGCGAACGTTTCGCACGGATATCGATAGGAAATTGCACTATCACTACGTAATAAAGTTATTGCATGTTATAGACGGCCAATATTAAAATTTTAACGTAAAAGACGTAATACGAACTTCAGCAGCTTTCGGTTAATTGGTTTTGCAGTGGAATTAAGAGTGTGGATTTAGAATCCTTCACAGTATTAAAAAATTGCGTCGCGGCGGTCGTGGCGCAATGCAGTGTATGTTTGGATGCGGATACGTATTGTGCTGTTTAAAATTGATCCTGGGATACATACCTTTCTCAAACAGTGGCAGTGAACGCTTGAGTGTATCTTAGCCATGCTGCCTATGGTACAAACAGAACCCGTGCTTTTCAACTGCGGGGTCCACTCAGTCAATGTGGCCGCATCTCCTCCGGCCACATTGCCACCCTCGCTTACACCGGATTCGGATGTGGATGAACTAGTCGACATCTTCTTCGACGTTGATGTTGCTGTTAACACCTTGCCGAGGTAATTTGTAAAATAATACCTTTTACAGACATTTCACATTATACACAATGATTTTAATAACATGGAACTAGACATTATCCAATATTGAATCAATTCATGATACACTGTTGTGTAAACGTCTTTTTAGCCTAATAATTTTAAATACATTTTGCACTTACCACAACGGTACCTATGTATGTATTTTAATACGGCGTGACAATATTGGAGACGAGACGTACAACATAACTCGCAAGAACTTTAGTTTCAGTTTTGTTGATTTCATGCTGAAATGTTTGTTTCACGAAGTTTACCCCATGATTCAAAACGATAGGTAGGTATTGTAATCAGTCAAGTCACAACACCGGACCAATGACATACAATACCGAGACCCAGAATGATTGCGGGTCACATATTGAAGATAAAATTAATAATTACGAATGATAAGAAAACATTAAACCAACAATATAATGCTAATCCATTTAAGCTTGATCTTATGTTGAGAATGAATTAAAGGGGCTGCTACAAATAGGTACCTAAATTTAATATTACGTAATAAGAAACTAAAAACATTTCTGTTAAACCAAGTGAAATTTCGTTATCGTGTGGTTACTGGTTATATAACTTAAATGAAATTATAATTTTTACACTAGCTGCTAGAAGTGTGACTAACATTTAATTTTAGGTTTCGTAATATATAACATACCCTTAGATTGTCCCTATTTAGTATAAGGTTTTTAAGAAAATTTATGAATCGATGTTTATAAAATCGTGATCACGAATTAACATTTTTGTGCAGTGCAGAGTTTACAAGCCTAATAATTGCATAATTATCTATCAATACAAGACAGGAATCCATGACTCATAATTATTATAGAGACAGCGATTCTACCATGTTTGCAAAACTAAACTTGACAATGTACATTTTTCCGCTTCATTTCTAAACCTACTTGTTTCATCATTAGAAAGAGAAAAAAATCCGTCGATGATAAAAAATATAAAGAGACTCCCGCATTGTGCCAATCCACCGGGAACTCGGCCCAAGGTAGCCGATTGAGTGAACTTTCCAAAGAAAGAGTTCTAATATATGTATAAGTATTAGGTAGCTATGTGTGGTTCCCCATGGAAAACTTATCTCCACATGGTAGTCTCTTAGCAACAACACACCTGTGCATAGTCACTCAATATAACAAATTTTATTCTTCTTTAAAATATTAGTGTTAAGAGACTAACTTCATAAGAAGGATTGTTTAAATGTTCTGCTTCCCCAGCTCTCGTAGATAGTTTTTTCAAATAATATGCAATACGGGTAACCCTTTACTATTACTCCGGGTAACCCCACAAGCTAAGCTATACCACAGAATAACTAATAGTATTAACTAGTAGTTGTAGTAATATACGCTCATCCAAAGAGTGGGTTCAAATTAAAATTTTAATATCAAACAGCCTGAAGTGATTGTCATTCTCGTATTCACCTGTTACCAATACATATAATGCCTTTTAAGTATACCCTGGAGCAATATCATCAATTTAATAATTTCCGATAACTGCATCTCTTCTCGGTATTCACTCTAGCGATACAGCCGCTTTGCCTTCAGTTTTTTGGTTCCCGCTTTGCTGTGAACACAGTCGCCCAAATTGATTCTAGCCTAACAGTATCAATGATTCGGACCATGATGAAAAATATAATCCAGTCAGCAAGGTGGTTTGTAGCGGTAATTCAACTAACGATTAAGTATTGGTTGTGTTGTAGTACCATTCAGTGGCGAAGGGTGAATTTATGACAGAGGTAGGCCGGAGCAAAAAAAAAATGCCAAAAGAAAATTTCAATGATGAATTGACTATAGTGGTTATGTTCTGAATTTTCGAAGGGAAGCCGGTGGGAATCGAGTTGTATGGGGCCTTCGCCACTGGTACCATTAAGGATTCACAATTTACTATTATCTGTGAAACTGGTAACACGTGTGTAGTGCTTGTATAACTTGTTTTGTATTCAAGGTTTTGAAAATGCAAACCTACTTGAAAGACCAAAGTAATTTCCTTTCAGCAAGATTCAATAGTTTCAACAAAGTCCATAAAACTTACATTATCCCTTAAAAAATAAAATAAAACTATCAGCACATTACTAAGGCACTGATATTCAGCTGTATCGTCTGCATCTATTTAGACTTGAAACAGAATTGCCCGATTTCAGAAGTAGTTGCAGCATTTCTGTTTAAGATCTGAAATCAATGATGTACAGAACATTAGTTATACTGCACACTTACTTTGCTTACTTGTTACTACAAAACACTAACTTTTTATAGATAGATCAGTATTGGATATTCAAATCCTGGTCACATTACACTTGCAAAATTACGTGTGTATTTTACAGAAGAAACCCCGGTTGACGTAACCATGTATTCATCGTTGGTACGTACTGCACCCTCAACTTTCAAAAAGTGAAAGTCTTCAAAATCGACCTAGTAATTTTTGCGTGACGCTCTAAGTGATAGGCAAATAGGTGAAACATCCTAAATAGCAGTGTTTCAATACTTGAATGTACTTTTAGGGGCCACTTGTCCCTAATTTGACCCCCGATCCGGGGATTATTAAACAGTTGTCCTCCGCCTATGTGTAGCGATTTGCCTATACATAGTATATCGAATTATCGGTAAGTTATAGTAACACCTATTTACGGAATTACTGAAATAATACACAAACGCGTCGTGATGTATGATTAATTTTATTATGCGTCGAGTACATTACATAACATTTGTATGAAGTGGGCAAGTGGGCACCTATGAATGACGTTAAATGAAAGAGAAAGAGGTACTACTTAAATAATTAAATTCCGTTTATCTAGCTGCTTTCCTAAATAACTATATTATTTTGAGAATTTATACTGCTTTATTTCTGTAGAAGATGTAAGTAGCTGTGACACTTAATACTTTTGTTAATCATTACAACATTGCTGAAATATCCTGATAGTAGTTTACTAGTAATAGTTTTAGCACTTGATTTTGCTTGCTTCGTCTCTTTCGTCAGTTCATACGTCATTGACTGAAGTTATTCGTGCTTTAAAGAAAAGTAAAAACGTTAATGAGTTGTAGTTAAGGACCCGCAAGGCACCCAGGTT
This sequence comes from Hydraecia micacea, assembly GCA_914767645.1. Classification (NCBI taxonomy): domain Eukaryota; kingdom Metazoa; phylum Arthropoda; class Insecta; order Lepidoptera; family Noctuidae; genus Hydraecia; species Hydraecia micacea. Next base: position 11,001,163 of record OU611778.1, read on the forward strand.
TATTTATTTCGGTGTCTGGTTTTAACGTATTTCCATTTTTGTCTCTTAGTTAAGAATGCTTGCTTGAATTTATTAATTTCGGGGTCACAGTAATAAATATTTTGTTTCTTAATTAGAGGGACCTGTTTGTTATGGCAGTCCCCCTGAAAATGAATATTGCTGATATTTAAGAACACTTTCAGTTAAATATGAAAACTGCGATAGAATACAATTAGCGCAGATTTCATATTTGTATCATACGTGTAGCAAATTAAAATTCTTAATCAAGCTGGTGCAGAATAACGCTTGACTGGTCGATTATATCACTACCAAGCATAGTTGCGATCTTATAACTCAATGTTTTTCTACTCATGGATTCACTCGGAGTAAAAACACCTTTTGATAGCACTGCATGCTACTCTTGGTTTTGTAGTTTCATTTTCATGTTCAGAAAATGCGCTAGATGAACCACAATTACGAAAAATACTTTTGCCTACTCAATTATTGCGGACCTTGAGAAAATGAAAAGGTGAAAACAGTGTTACACCGGCTAATAAAGCTGTCTGTTTGTTAATTATATCCATAGAGATCACTAGGTTTTCAGTCCTGTAATTAGTTAATTACATAATTTTATGGCCAAAATTAATCTAGAGGACATTTCTCAACTTACTACTTTTAATGAACATTTAAAAGAGCGTTAAAATATCCATACTGAAAAGATAAAGATTTATATTCGCTTTTCCTCCTTAAATTGCAATATTTGTTTCCATAGCACCTACCTACTTATATACTCATATTATGTCAGAACTAGTGTAGCCTAAGCAACACGACCTTACTCGATGTAATAAAATCAGACAAGAGCTTATAATAAAGTTGCTTATGTTGGTAGTCAAGTAGTTGTCTCGATGACGAATACCTGTTGAGTAACGAACGATTGAAAAAGCGAAACCTTCGACTGCGGAGCGCTGACAATACTTACCAACTTTCACCTATTCGAATTTAAGTGTCAACTTAACTAAAACATAAAATAAATATTGAGTTATGGCTAGTGCCATAGGGACAATAAAATTCAAATATATCCATCAATATTTTAAAATTGTAGTGCAAATAGTACAGGTATGATATACACCTGGGTCTGTATCGTCGCTGAATATCGTCTAAATTATGTACCAATCTCAAATACAGACAGGATATGAGTATGTACTAGGAACTAGATAGAGGCTTCAAACATTTTCGAGAATTATTATACTATTTCTGGTCACGCTTGTGGCGCGTTGTTGTTATTCCGAACATTATTATTTCAAGGTTGCGCGGCCGTCGCAGTGAGGTTGCGTAGTGGGGCTCCTCGGTAGGCGTCGTTCAACTGGTATCTCTGTCCCTCTTTTGCATTAAGGTTCAGCTTACTCTGTACTTGGCATTTGATATGAGCCGCGTCAATGTGAACATAACTATTCCTTGATAGTCAGTCCATTACGATAGTGTACATCCTCACCTGGTTAAAGTTTTGATAATATATAAATACCTATTTGAAAAACCTGAATAAATACAATACACTATTCACTTAGCAAATATGAGTCATACTCTTGCACTGTTATAATTATAAATTGATTGGGGAATCGTTTGTATAGTAAAGAATGCTTCCTTTGTTATTATTTGTTTTAGATGTAGAATTTAAGTAGATTTCCACCACCACTGTTACACTATTTTAGATTACATACGTAGTAAGTATGTAAAATAAAACATTATTTTTCACGAAAACGAATGTCTTTACAAAATCACCACACCATTCATCAATCATTATCGTAACACATTTTTTTTTTTGTAATTGTTACAAATCATCATACTTTAATAATAGTTTATTTTGTTTGCTGCTTCTGTAGAATTGAATCCTGTGACCTCCAACTGGGAGACACATGGAGGGGGATGCAAGGCAAGATGAGCGTGACAGCGCCGGTTAAGAAGATAAGAAAAAAGTCAGACAATAAGCCACAATCTCAAATGTACGTATAATACGCTTAAAATGTGTATATATTGGTGGAAATGTCTGGGTTTTTTAAATGTGCAGTAACTTTAAATGAAAACCTTTTATTTTCCTTAACGTTGCTTGCATTTTTTCGTGTTCAAAGAAAACCTTCAAAAACGGAAGTAGAGTATAGGTATCTGCAAATAAATCTTTTTTATTGGTTTGTTAACTCAAAATGCATAGTTTCGTTACAAATGCAATTCAATGGCTAAAAGAGAATACTCCATGTGCCACAATGGGCATGGCCTAAGCTCTAAGTATTGCTAAAATTATAATAAAAACAAATGGTAAGTAGTAGTTTCTTACAAAAAAAACATAGTTAAGGAACATACAACGTAAAATAAAACAAAGTAAAAGTTGAAATAGTGAACCCTACCTACTACGTAGTATTACTATCTGCTGTGTGTATTCGATGCACTAAGTTTCCTAGGAATCCAAAGAGTCTTAAGAAGAACTTGTCTATGACGTCATCAAAGGTTACACTTACATCTGTCGTTATCGGCAATATTTATATAATATATAGTTAGAATTATTGTAGATAGGCAATCAGTAGGTCAGCATGTCAAAGGAAACAACTACCTAATATGAATAGAAAATTTTGAAAAAAAAGTGTAAATAATATGAATTATGTTCACCTTTTGTCAACTAAACTAGAATCAGGGACTATTTTGGTTAGCAGTAAGTTTTCGATAGGGTTTTCAAAAACCCTTAAGACACGGTGATCCGTTTACCTTGTTAAACCACACAGTTCTTGCATAAAGGGTAACCCTTATTCCATGAACGGGTTAGTGCAGCCCCTCAAAAGCTTACCTATTCAAAGTTTATCGTTTAAAGTGGGTTTGCGCTTCATATGCTTAGAAAGTTAAACCATACAAGATGTCACGTGGTCCGTAAAGGTAACCAAATTAATGGATATCCCTTTGAACGACTTAACTCTTAAGGCGGGGTTTACGGTCCCTGACAAGAATTACTTTATATTTTGTACAATGTAAATCCCAATATTTTAAGTTATCCTCGATAAAACAATATAATAAGGACCTTCCATTATTTATCTGAGTATTAAATTATAATTTTATAAAAATAATTGCATTTAAAATGTGCAATGTTTTATTATCTGTATCGTCCACTTAAGTTGACAAGGGAAGATGAACGTTCGGAATGAGGCATACGACTCCGTGTAATCATAATAAAAGCTGTTATGAACTTATGATTAATTACACAACAATATTTTTTGTTTTTTCTTTATTATTGTAATCCATTATAAGTAAATACTCCTATAAATAACTATCTTTAATTTATTCGGAATGGGTCAATTATAAAAAAAAAAACTTTAATCTTTACAATTTTTTTTTAAAGCAATCAAGTCTATAAAAACAAAGTACTTACGTCGATTAAATCAATTAAATGCATGCATGTATATTATATATTGCCAATATGCAAAGAACCTGGTTCAAACGGCTATTAGCAATTGCTTTAAAAAAATACATTAAAATGCCTTCTGGCAGCGCTTTTTATTACCCTTACTTTCAATTTGCTAAAGATTATTTTTGGTAAGTATTCAAGATAAAATTTAATAAATAAGTTAACATAATCATAAACTATGAGCTTATTAGTGTTACTCTACAAACTATATTATTATTTGTTATTGTTGTAATTATGTTTACCTGCTATTACTTATTTATTTTATATAATAAATCTAAAGACAAGGCGTTTCAAAAAAAAAGTTGTGGTGTTAAAGGATAACCAACAGATGCCATTTCTTTTGCCTGTTTGGATGTGAGAGATTAACTGTTTGAACAGGTTCCACGTAAAAAGTACCAAACCGATATGGTAAATTTTTTACTCAAATATAGTGTAGAACTCTGAGTACTTAATGATTCGTTTTTGTTTCATCGCAATCGCTTCACTCTATCAAAAGATATAGTCAATTTAAAGTTTTCTGGAACAACTTTTCATTACGTAATGTGTTAACACGTAACGACATCTATTGGCGCTATATAGTACTAACGAAAATATAATTTTGTTAAAAATAACATTATTGTGTGGATAATCACGTCATAAAGGCTTACCTTTATGACGAAATGTCTGTGTTATTTAAAAAAGTAATGATAATGATTATAATGTTACTTTCCATTGATAGTTCATTAATGGCGCTAAAAGAATGTCAAATATAAAGTGAAGATAATGTAAGATAATAGGTAATAATTGATGTAGTGTTCTGAATGATAAAGAATGCAGTCTATACTAATATTATAAAGCTGAAGAGTTTGTTTGTTTGGTTGAACGCGCTAATCTCAGGAACTGCTGGTTCGAATTGAAAAAATATTTTTGTGTTGGATAGTCCATTTATCAAGGAAAGCTATATGCTATATAACATCATGCTACGACCAATACACTAGGACCCTTAGAAAACGAAGTAATAGCGCAGGCAGGCGATGCGGTTTGACGGGGTGGGTCGGGGAACAAAAAAATTCACGCTGACGACGTCGCCGGCAGAAGCTAGTGTTACATAATTATTGATTTAAGAAAGTCGATTAATGCAGTGCGAGTTTCGAGTTAACCACTTTGTTCGATAGATGGCGTTGAGCAAATGTCGTCATATTCTGAATAGCGGTGTTGGAATTGGAAGTAAAATGGGAGAAATCGTTACGTAACGAAAAAGGTTATGCCCCTCCATGCGACTTTTCATTTATATAATAGAAAGAGACAGAGAGAGAGATAGTTTACATGGTTTTCGGGGGTACTGAAGCCAATAGTGGCGTCAAAAAGAAAATCCAAGAAGCGGTTGCAAAAAATTTAAAATTTTTCGTCATTGGTGTCGTTTTCATTGTTTTTGAAGGTGCTGAAGCCGATATGATATTGAGGTCAAAATGAAAATCCAAGATGCTGCAAAAATGTAAAAATTTTCGTCATTTTAAAATTGTAGCAGCCGCCATCTTGGATTTTTATTTTGAACTTCGTTCCTGCCGGGGGTCCTCTGACCCCACACGTTTTTTTTGTTGGTGAGTTTCTCCGCAGAAGAGTGATTTTATTATAGACAATTAAAAAAAAAACGGAAATTGTTGTCAAAAAATTGTTGGAAAGAAAGTAGTTTCGTAGAGACGTAGATGCTGTTATGGTTCTGGACTGTGGACCTGGCTCTTAGAATATTTGGTTCTTGATTTCTCTCTAGAGGTCTCATCTAACTCAAGTTTTTCCCTCAGTTCTCTTTAACCGAATTCAAATGAGAAGAAAAACTGAAGGATTCTTTGAGGCATCTTTATAACAGACTCAATTCGTCTGTTTTAGGGTTCCTTAGCACATATAATGGCCCAAGAAAAGGAACTTTTATCATTTCGTCCCGTCCGTCGGTATGTAACACTATTTTTTGTTTGAAAGAGTGAAGGTCTAACAATAGAACTCCTCAGTAACGAACAGTACACGTATTATACAGAGATCAAAGAAAATTGCTGAGTATCAGTATAAAATATCTAACTAATACTTACACGAATTTGTGTGAAATAAAATAAAATACAACCGACTTCAAAACCAAACACTTCAAAGTGCAAAAGACCTTTGGTTTCAGAAATCTGTAATTTCTTGCCAACGAACGACTTCCCGAACTAAGGTTATTTTGCACTTTGTAGGTTTTTTTATGGAAGTAGCTTATATTTTTTTTGGAATCAGATTTCTTATAACGATGGACACCTAAATACTGTATTAATTCTAAAGCGGGGTGTACGGACATTAGATTTTTTTTCTGGTTTTCGGCAGTAAAAGGTCTAAATCAAAATCATGTCCAAAGTTTTCTTCATGGGTGTCATCTTCGTAGTTTTCGAGGGCGGTCGGTGTTGCATATGACCAGAGAAAATGGGTTGCTTTTCACACGGGCAACTTTATGTAGGAGCTCTTTCGAGGGGCAAACAACCTCTCTAACATCGTTTACAGAGAAGCATTTTCTTAATTACAAAAGGTTTTAAGATCATGATACTTTCATAGTGTTTTGCCTTTTTTGCCAGACGGGTAGCTGATTTATTGAATAGATACGGCAGGCGCACACCCAGCACTGCATGTCATAAAAAGGTATTGTTGATTATGTCTTCGAGACAATAACCGAATTTTTGGTTAAAACCATATCGATCCTCAAGATTTTCTTATGGCTATTCACCAAGAGAGAGTTGAGTAAATGTGGGCACAGGTTTACAGAATAAGTTAAAAAAGACTTCACACTACTTTTCAGAAAAAAACTTCAGTACGATTTAAGAGTAACACCGTTGATGTATTCTATCTTTATCTTCAAGATATCTCGACGCTATAATAACGGCATAATATTGGTATGTAAGATATCAACAATACGAAGTTAAGAATTCCTAAATTTACCGCAGAGAAGACGACAAGACCTTATAAAAACTAAATTCAAACTTCACCTACTAATCTCAGAAATACTTTAGATAAAATGGTGGTATGATTTTACAACTTAGTATTCTAAAACAGATGCAAAATAAAATGGTTTTCTAATAATTAATACCTATTTTATAATGTCAAATGAACATAAATTTGTATAAAACCGACGAGCTTCAAAAAATACTAAAGAATTTAATGTTTAGCACAAAAAAGTAAAAAAAAAATATATATTATAATATACAAAAAAAAAACCGAATTTTAATTCAGTATTCAATACTTGTGTGTTATATTTCGTGATACGTTGTAAAATTGTGTTAAATAAAAAATAGAGCCTAAAATGACGAAAAACAAAATTAATAGGTAACTAACAATTATGTTCATACTTAACATACCTAAAAATGGCGTCAGATTATAAGAACTAATTACGAGTAAAGAAAATATGGTTTTAGTAAGTCATTAGGAACGAAATAAGGATTTAAGTCTTTCTTCATAATTCAATTAAGTATTAACAATCACACTAATATTATAAAGGCGAAAGTTTGTGAGTGTGTGTGTGTGTGTTTATATGTACGGCTGGACCAATTTTGATAAAATTTTGTATGGAGGCAGCTGACACCCTGGATTAACATATAGGCTACTTTTGTCCCCATATTCCCACGGGATCGACACTTACGCGGGTGAAACCGGGGAGCGCAGTTAGTTTCTTTATAAATTATTTGTTCAGAAAGTATAATTATGCATTAGTAGCATTTATCATGGACATACTTACTTAAGATTTAGTTTATACTAAATGGATTTTGGAATTTGGAAAAGTAAAATTAGCAGCCCTGAAGACCGTATTTGAAAAACTATTTTGGATTCTAGGACGACTTGAATTTATAAATACACTCTTTAGCAGTTTATCTTGGCCAAATCAAAGTTAAATTTATTTTATAGACTTATGGCTGTTTGGTCAGATAATTACACGTTTCCTAAGCGACACATTATTGTTTTCCGACATCCACGCGAACGAAGTCGCGGGCACAGCTAGTTGAATATAAATTTTATGGTAGTAATACTTGCGATCTTGTAACTCCATCATGCATGAATTTGTTCTATTTTTGTTTTACAAAGAGCTTAAAGGTTATGTTCACGGACGATGGTTATGTTATAGTGATTAAAGTGTCTGCTAAGAACTAAACCAATTTACCGCGATTGTGTTGTGTAGGTGCATCTGAAAGATGACAAAATAAAGACAAATGGCTATATATAAGGTCCCATTAAAATAGATGGACAAACTTTTAGAAATTATTCAGACCACCAAAATAAGGACGATTGTAAAAAAATATGTAAGAAAAACGCATTACCTAAATACTTACAAGAAAAATAATCAGCTAACGAAAATACACTAATGTGCCGGCAATTTATTATTTTATGTCAAAATAAAATCACATTAATCGGTGATTTTTTTGCATGGATATCTTTGGTTAGGCGTACTTGAGCGCTGTGTTAAAATTTATCCATCTATTTTAATGGGACCCTGTATAATTAATTTATTGGTATGTAATTTGTATCCCATAATCATTATACAATCTCTTTTATATCATTAGAAAATGTAGTACAAGATTATTCATAAGTTAGTAAGGGTACAATCCTATCACCCCTGAAGTACTAATAAATATAGAAAAGTATATAATAATAATAATAGAAAAGTCAATATTAGGTAGTGACAACAATCTAAGAGTAAAAATCATTAAAATATAAAATAATACATGACTACTGCTAGATTGCCATACTTATTGCAGTTATACTGCAACAGTCATTAGGATTGCTAATCAGGTTTTTTACATTCAGATATTCACGCACAAAAGGTTTAGGCTGAATTTTTAAAACTGTGAATGGAAATCCGAACACAATTGGGAGGAAGTAAATTAAAATATATTCCTGGCCAAGTCTAGACAGATCATAAAGGTTTGTTCAGTTTATTTCAATTTTCGTAAAAGTGCATGTTTAAATCAAACGGTAATTTTTTTATTTACTTATTTAAATTTTTGCCGATTGGATATTATTAATTTTAGTCTTCGTCATTTTTTGTGATCCCCACAAAAGCAGAAGTGACATTTTAAAAATTGGAATCAAGCTGTCGGTTCTGAAAGATAAGTGTATTGGTAGTCCTACCTTGAAGTTGCCACAGGCTTAATTGTTTTATTAGAATTCTGTTACTTAGCGCTTTTGTGTCTAAATGATTGAATTTATTTAAGTACGGTACAAAAATATTTTAAAATCTATTGGCTATATATTCAGGAAGCATTCCTTTAAAAACATTTTATCCGCAACCAGATTGTCTGAAAAGGACTGGGGTCACGTAGCTCAGAAACAGCAGGCTGAAGTGAAGGGCTGGCCATGTCTATTGGTGGACCGATGGCCGTTGGAGCAGATAAGTCCTTGCGTGCACACCTCAAATCAATAAACTTAGTGCGGAACGTCCCTTCTGCCAGACGGACATGCAACCTAAAAGGTAGAGGGAACGTATTGGGCGGGGTGCAGGTTTTTTAGCCCAGCTTAAAAGAGATCCTACTGCAGTAGTGGGATGTAATAGTCTAATTTGATACCTTCAAGTGTATAAACAAATGTAAAGCACATTGAGTTGGTACTTTCTTGAATACCGCATTGTAGAAATACTGCACTACAAAAGACTGACAGCTGACATCACACCTAACATTCCTAGCGTTTATATTTACCCTCTATAATAATACAGGTCCATTGTTTATAATTTCAGCGAATAATTGATGCACAAGACACACATGCATTCATATTCTTCGATAACTATTTTACTATTGGAGTCAATCTTATTTACCAACTTTCAACAGAAAACATAATTATTTTGGGAGATTTGTATTTTGGCCACACTTAAATTTTATGTTTACGCCCGATTCGGCCTATCAAATGATATGAATTAATACAGTACATTAATTCTTTTAAAACAAACCTTGTCATTGCACGAATGATAGCAGCTGATAGCTGAGATAAAGCGCCTCAGGTAGTTAGAAGATCTAGCTACGAATTAATAAGAATTCCAAAATATAGTTTTCTCATTAATACAGTAAAATAAACAATTAAAACAAAAAGTAATAACTCAATATCGAACAGTTTTATAACTTTATAGCTGCGCCTGCGGCTCCATCTGCGTAAAAGTCTGAAGTATTCAGCAATAGTTTCGCAACATGATCTGATGCCATTTTTTTTTTCAATTCATAAAGTAGTAACACGCTACATCTACCTATCTACCTATCTACTATTTACCAATTAATAGTCAACTTAGTCACCCACAACCATTAAAATAAACCAATTTCATTTTGCGGTAGGCGATCAATCATCATGACTACACATGATAGAGATAGGAAGGACAAGCTATAATATCTTAGGATCTACATGACTAATCAAGATAAATGTACCTACGTACCTTAGTTTTAAACTAGGCTAGAAGCTATTTATTAAAAGACAGACGTGTAGTCACACAAACATAATAAATAAAATTCTAATAAGGATCAAGGACTCGCTGTGCCCACGCCTCAGCATTCAATTCGGTAAACAACACCATTCGGCTCGGCACGCGCTTCTCTCTGATATCATCTTATCACCAATCACCACCTGCACTTAAGACCTATTATCAAATAACTATCTACTAATCATTTTATCAACCCTGTTACTGTGTAAAATACACAATTTTGAATCCTCAAATCATTCAAAAACCCTGCTTTGGGACAGCATATATAATAATACTAAAGGACAAGTTCGATCAAGTTGATCAATCAGAATATAGTGCACCTAGATGTTTTAACAATAACAACAGTTTCATATAAATTCGTTATCACGTGATGAACTGACAACCAGACAAACATAATTATTTAATACAATTATATTTGACCAGACAAAAGCGATGGTTTTCAAAATAATGCTTTATTTCTTGAGTGTGGTTGGATAATTGAAATCTTTAGGTCGTTTGGAAAATTTTATTTTTATCTTAATATGATTTAGGACACTGAGACAATGTATTGAAATGCAAGTTGTTAAAATTAAAGCAGACGCATGGACTTGAGTCAGGGTTATTTTATCTGACTGTAGGTAAAAGGTACGTCAAGCTCAAATTAAAACTTTCTAGTATTTTCATTGATTAGAACAGTTCTGATTAACATTGTAATATGGCTGGGCTTATCTAGCAACAAAAGTGAATTGACATTTTATAGGAGTAATACTGGGTCTTTAATAAATTGCCAATTGTGTATGTATCTATGTATGTTTTTCAATGTTTATTTAGTTCTATGTACTTTATATACTTATAAATATTTTTTTGGTAGTTAAATGTTTAATACTTGATCTTATTAACTTCTTTGTTATATTCTACGTTTTCATTTCAGTTTTCTGACAAAGAAAAGCGCAGTATAAACTAATTGGTTGAACATAAACGAATTTCGCATTTGCACAATCATCAAATCATTCCTGAAGAATCGCACAAGCATTTCTCGTAGTAGTATGATACTCAAAAGCTCACAGACATTCAAAATAATGTAATTGTCAAACACGTGCTTCATAGTAATTATATGTTTATCGTTGTATTTTAGAATCTTTCGATGTGTGTGTATATACCAATTGTTTTTTAAACTTCAGTCAATAATTGTGTTCTTTCTTTGGAATTTCAGAAATAAGTGTCACAACGAGAAGAAGCGACGGGAACTCGAAAACGAAACCATAAATCAACTTGAAGAGCTTTTGGGTACCTGTCTTGCCGAGTTAAAACAGCCTGACAAAAACGGCATCGTCAAGATAGCCACCGATCAGATCCAGGACGTGCTGAGGCGCAGGCGGGAGTGCCCCGACGAGTGTCCTCTTCGCGCCGCTCAGTGCCTCTCGCCCGTACAAGGTGGCGAGGTCAGCTCCACCCAGCCATCCTGCGCTGGATTACATTACTCGGAGCTCACCTCACTTATCGAGGTACTTCATTTCATTCATTTTAATATAAGTTTTATCTTGTTTTTGACACATTTATTTGTTAGCAAATAAACGTTTTTTTATAAAAAAGTAAACGTTTACAAAGGAATCGATAAATTAAAATTGGATGTTGTTTTTATATGTGCTTGTGGAGATAAGCGCATATCCATGAATAATATGTTGTATTTTTCATAAAAGGTACCGTTGTCTCTAAAACAGCTCCGATCTTTTAAATAACCTGCAATTTTTAAATTAACAATATGTAGGAAACTGTTCGATGTATTTTGATTTTAATCATAATTATTCAATTATGTTCTAGGCTCTCAAGCATTACACCGGCACCCTCGGATGGGTTTTATTGGAAATAAACTCAAAGGCTGAAATAGAGTGTATAACCGAAAATATTAAAGAGCTCACTCTGCAGGACAGAACTGAGCTGTACAAGAAATCGATATTCTCGCTTTTGCATGTCAAAGATCATGCAAAAATAAGACCTTTGTTAAGAAATATACAAACCTTTAACTGGGGTTCAGGAGAAATCGACAAATTTCAAGCTATACAAGCTCGCCTTCTTGTCAAAAACGCCAATGGGGCTGACAGTGCTGGGTAAGTTTAACATACCGCCTTCTTTTATGAGTGCGCAGTTCAAAATATAATATCATAAAAAATCCAAGGTGCTAAAGACATCGACTCGTCGAGTTACACTATTGATATCAGAGCATGTTTTGCTATTTCATTGTGATAGTAGATGGTGACGGTCGAACGATAAGAGGCCGATTACTTGTAACTAATACGTATTAAAGTCGAGTAATGCAAAGTTGCTGTAGAAATCTATTTCACAAATAAGGGCAATACAGTGCGTAACGATCTAGAATATTATGCAGTATAGTAGGTACCGTTTTAAATATTTTCTTTATAAGCGCGTATAATATTAAACATCGCTGTTTATCGTCGCTTGAGAGTAACTCTACACAATTGATATTGAGAAGTAAGCTACGTAACAGTAGTATGTACGTTGTATGTGTATATTGTTAACACCGCGTGCAGTTTTGAGTTCGGGTTACGAATAGACCACCAACTTACATACGTATAAAATAACTATATTAAAACAAGCAGTGTACCATCTTGTATCAGTTTTTTATTAATCCTGTAATCTGCTCTTTCAGTGTCATAAGATAATAAATCGATACAAAAGGGCTTTGCAAGTTTCGTTTGTGATTGAGTTTATAAGTCAACAATTACGAAATAATTATCCAAAATAGGTATCGTTCATGAATTCAAACTAATGGAAGTCTAACTACTGGAGTTCAGTTATTGCGCATTACCGAATATTCGTTTGCGAAATCACATCGATATTTTTCTTCATATAATCGTAATTTTTCATATATACTTTCCGAGTTTATCTTGGACATTACTGACATCGGTGAGAAATCTGGAGTAGTTGATATGAGTCTGAAATCGTCAACCCTGTCTTAAACAAGCGTGATGATTAATGCTGATGCCTTCTCTGTAGAAGTGGCCTTTGCTCTGCAGTGGGACAATATTAGGCTGATATTATTATTATAATCTTGCCGTTTCGTCTGGATCGTCAAGGGCCTTTTCTAAAGGCACACTTTAATGTGATGAGTATTTAGAGCTGGGTAATACGAAAATGAATGTATTTGGCTGGCAGGTTCGCGGAGTGCGTGATCCACGCGGCGCCCGTGCGCGGCTCGTCGTCGGAGGAGGCCGGCTCCGTCATGTGCGTCATCCGGCGCTGCGAGGACGCGTCGGCCGCACTACTCCCCGGCGACGGCGGCCCGCCCGCCATCACCGCCAAACACTCCGATCACATCGTCTTCAGATTAGATTGCAACTTCATTATTTTATGTAAGTCACCATTACAACACATTTTTATCTCCTAAGGTTTACTTATAACATTACTTTGGAATGAAAACACAATTTGTATACGGCAGTTTTACTTATAGTCTAACTTTTTCTTATTACAGTTTGTGATTTAAGTGGAGTGGAAAACTTAATAAACACTTCTGTACCCCTAGTGGGTACTCGTTATTTGGAACTTGTTGAGAATAGTGATCGTATTCGCATAGCCGCGCACCTACAAGAGGCGGTGTGTCTTCCCGCGCCGCCGGCGATCAGTGAACCTTTTCGACTGCGCATCGCTCCTGATAGACCTTGCTTAAGAGTGGTCGCTCGGTCACGTCTTTTTAGAGCGAAACCGTCGTCGGGCGAGCCGGATTTTATAATGTCCACACACACCGTACTTGACGACGAAGAAATGGATCTCCTCGAAAACGACGGCCCTCGACCTCCTGTCGGCGGACCACTCATGACATCCGTCGCAAACGGGGAGTCGTCCAATTGTGAACCTCGATATCGGTCCCCCATAAGTCCCAATGAAGGTCCTTTCCTTAACGATTTTGACCTCGAACCTTGGGCATCTTCCTTGCTCGGCGAAATGCCCAGTGAAGATACAAAAGAGCGCAAAGAGAGTACCGCCGAGGGACCCTCGCAGCCTTTAACGCCGCGAGCACCTTCAACACCGGGCGAAGGACCACCCTCAAATCAGCCCGCAGAGGAGCCCAACAGACTTCGTTTGCTCCTCAGTAAGAAGCCAATGCCGGGGAACGACGGTGCGGTAAACTCGAACAATCGAATCTTAAAAGATTTGCTGAAGCAAGAGGATGAGGAGGCTACGGGTAGTGAAACGTCGGCGCCGCATACACCTCACACACCAATGACGCCGCACACGCCGAGCGCGGCGTTGTCGCCGTTGCATACGGCGCAGGCGCACGCGCGCCCGCCGCCGCACCCGCCGCACACGCAGCATGCGCCTCACGTGTCGCACGCCTCACACGTGTCGCACGGCTCCAATGCGACGCACACTATGCAGCAGGCGCATCACAACAACTCCGACGTCTTGTTGAGGGTAAGTTTTGTGACGAACTGGTTCCTTTCTGACCGCTCTTAATGTTTCCTCTGACTATAGTTATAAACCCTCTTAAATGTCTCAGATATTAAACGACAAGTCCGACGAGGATGCGGAGGAAAACAGAAGAAATTCTGCAGACGGAAATAGAGGTGTGTCGCAACCTAGTGCGCTGCTTTCCCAATTACTTTCAAGTAGTAACGGACCGTCCGGCAACGGGCGCCAGCAGGAAAACAGTGAAAATTACCTTGAAAGAATCGCCGGAGTGAAACGCAAGTTCGAAGAAGGGAACAAGGGAGTGGCCAGTAACTCTAAAAGAGCTACGCCTGAAAACCAGCAGGTATGTAACACAGTTATTTTCTTAATTCACTGTTCAATGTTCATCAAAGTAGACTATTTGTACACACAAAGCCTAACCTCAGGTATCAAAACTGTACTAATAAGGCCGCCTATTGTATGTCTGTGCTGTTTCATTTATTTTGTGTAATGTATTTTCTAATCTGTTTACATCTTCAGAATTGTTTTAAATACCATGTCATATGTCAGGTCACGTCAAGCGCTCTCCCCACGTCGTCGACAGCGTCGTCTACGGCAACGAGTCCGGCGACTAGCAGCAGTCCTGGCATGAGCCCACTGTGTCAGAAGAACCAGATCCTGGTGTCGCTATTGGCGCGGCAGCAGACGACGCCCACTACGCCGCTGCCGCTACCGAACCCGAACTTGCGCGCCTACGGGCCCACCGCGCGGCCCCGCCCCCCGCCGCCGCCTCAGATGCCGCCGCAGCGACATCTGCACTCAACGCTATCCAACATACTCACCGGCGCCAATCAGTGAGTATACCTCATTCATATGGTGCGAAGATACCGTCTGATATTAAATTAGTGACTGTTATCGATCATTTTTGAGTGAGTCGAACTCGAAACCATCTGTTCAAAGACGGATGGTTTTAAATTCTTGAATCATGATCGTGGAAATTACACCTGTAAGTAATAGGCTGTAAGGGCCCACATACAAGAGCGATGCAACGTCGCACCGCAATCTGTCAGCTAGACACGTGCCCATCAATATCCCGGCTATTCATTTATTTAGGATCTCCAAGAAAATATACCCAAAATATTACACAAAATAAAATGGGCAAAATCAGGTATTAAGTATGTACTCCTTCACATAAAAAAGATCACAACCTGATCAATAAAGTTAACATCGAAATAACAAAGTTAAAATATTCGTTGCAATATTCCAAAAACAATTTTCTTAACATTTGGAAAGTTAATAAATTTTAAAGGGCATAAAAGAAACTAAAATTAGATATACTTATTAAATTAAATCTTTATTTCCTATATTTTGAAAGAGAGTAGCATACCTCTAAATTCGAAGTTTTAGCTTACATGTTATATTGCCTACAAAGTGTTGGTTTGTTTATAACTTGTGTTTGTGTCCACAGCCGCGCCAACAGCATGAACGGCGGCAGCGTGTCGGGCGAGGCGCCGGGCGCGGGCGGCATGGCCAGCCACCTGCAGCTGGTGCTGCAGGGCGGCGCGCGCTACCCGCCGCCCGCGCCGCACGCGCTGCACTACCCGCCCGCGCAGCACGCCTACACCACGCAGCCGCCGTCAGTACCACATGCTTACTTTAATAATAATAAATAAAAAGCTTCAGACTACTGTTTACTTCAGACTATTTAAAATCCTTAAAATGTTAGGTCACTTAAACTTTTAAATCTAGTGTACTTTACTAGCCGTATAAAGTTTAGGGAGAACAAAAATAATAAAACAAATCGGCCAGTAAAAATTCTGTAGATCATAATAATTAGAAATTCAATACTTCAACGCATTCGCCCCATAATAATCAGCCATACAAATAACGTACATGAAAAGTTAAATGATAATTTATATTTTTTTCTGTAAAGGGTTAACCCCTTTTATCTGTTAAAAACAAATTACAAAAATACATTAATTATGTTTCAAAGTTTTAAAACTACTCGTAGATGAGCTCGGTGTTTCCTTTCCGACTACTCTGAGAAGAAAGACTTAAGGTGAATGCGCAGTGGTAGACCGCGAAATTCAAATTTTCTTACGTTTTTTGCAAGTTGCAGGCCAGTGTCAGGTTGTATCTTGATCAAAATTTGATTCGCGACAATAACAGGTACGTATTTATAGAATTATAATCATTAGAATCATTAATACATCTTTCTAAGTTAGATTTGTACCACTAAGCAGTTTTCCATAAGAGATTTGTTGTCGTGGTACAAATCTACCTTAGAAAGATGTATTAATGATTCTAATGATTATAATTCTGTAAATACGTACCTGTTATAGTCGCGAATCAAATTTTGATCAAAATACAACCTGACACTGATCTGAAAATTGCGAAAAACGTAAGAAAATGTGAATTTCGCGGGCTACCCTGGCACTTCCCCCTTAAACAGAGTAATTTGCATTCTTTTAGAAAATGGTTGCTTGGGTTTTCACATAACATTATTTCACTTCTGTCTGGAGCACCAAACACAAACATAAACAAAAAAAAACCATGCATTATTTTCTGTATGTTTTTACTGATCTTATTATAGAAATGGCAGCAATCGAGTACAAGGTGGGGGCGCCGGCGACAGTGAGGTGCCGAGTGACCAGACGCTGTCGGACATCCTGGACGAAGTCATCGACAACATGCCCGACGGCGACCGGCCGCAGCCCGACGTCAATGTGCGACAGCGACAGGTACACATTAAATAATTGAATGCTACTTTTTTGAAGGATTGGGTTCCTATATTTTGATGATTATGTAAATTGTTTCTTTGTTTAATCTTAGACACGCGCTCGTAAGAGACACTGAAGTTACGACTGGTCATAAATGACCTAAGTTTAATCTTCGCAAAGCACCGTAGGTATAATCGAATTGAATTGTTGATATTGAGGTAGTTCTACCTCATGTTACACCAACTAAATTCTTAGCCAACACACATTGGCAAAATCTTGACCGAGACTTCTTCGAATCCATCTCATCACTGACCTAACCAAAATTGATTGAATTTATGTGTCATTTGTTACAGGGAAAGAATGAGAAGAACGCGATGATAAATGCGATCAGGCAAAGTTTGATGCAATACGAAGTGGTGGGCAAGAGTCCGGGGGGTTCGAGTCCCAGCCCCAGCGGCGCCAGCGGCAGCGCCGGGCCCGGCAGCGCGGGCGCCTACTCCGTGCAGTCGCCCGTGTCGCCCGGCTCGCCCGAGCCGCGCGAGCGCTGGCGCGCGCTGCAGGCGTGCGGCCTGGGCGCGGCCGGCGCGCTGTACGCCGACCCGGCGCGCGCGCGCGCGCTCGTGGAGCAGCAGCGCGCGCGCCTGCTGCAGATGCAGCGCTCGCAGCAGATGCTGGTGTCGCCCGAGGTACCGACGTGCAATCATTATTTTACTTTAATTCGGGAACATGAAGCTAACCCATTTATGATGTACTTAAAAAATAAAAATTTGAAGGCCATTAACAGGCCGCTGATAAACACTAAAATAGAAACAAAACAGTGAACACAAAATATTTATACTTAACATAAATTAATTCCACAACCAAATAATACAATACAATAATCGTTACACGCAAACAGTTGCTCTTCGTGAAGAACCTTTTCACCAATAAATGCTCAAGCCGAATATCACTGGTAAAGTAATGGATAATAGACAAAGCATTGACGAGTGGTCTGTCGAAAAACCGCTTGTCTGTGGTAACAGTTTCTTTTATTTCGTAGCAGTAAGAGCGATTATCGTAGTTCAAGTTTTACTTCTGATGAGCAGTTGGCAGCATCGACAGCTTGTAGCGGTAGTAAAAATTAAAGAGCCAGTAAATGGCATCCAACTTAATAGTCGAAGTATTGGTTAATTAATGTAAACCACAATGTTTGTCCACAGGCTGCTGAGCAACCTCAAGCTGATCTAGGCTCCACCATTAACGCCCTAGTTTCGGCCACACCCCCTAACGTAGCTTTAACAAGAACGGACTATCACCATCCCATGTATCACCAAAACAGTAAGTGCTAATCCGTTTTATAGTACATTACTGCAGCGGCCTGCAAAAGAGGCTTTGATGGACGAATGTGAAAACGTAGGCCGAGGCGAAACATATCCGGGTTACCGCTGCCCCGGAACATAAAGGGCTAAGGAAGGAACACGGGTGGGTTTTAGTCAGTAAGAGTCTGACACTCCCTTCCGCTCCACCCAGAGCGGGAGGAGTCATTAGATGTTTTCCCATCCACAAAAAAAAAAAGGCGAAACATAATAATATGGGAGTCCATCAATGCCTGGTTACGGCCAAGGCTTGTATAGTATTTTTATCAAATAATGCGCATAAATTCAAACTAATTAAATTAATTATAAATTCCAGAATCGATGACGAACAACAATAATTTTTCACGCCCCAATGTTCATTTGTTTCTTTTTTACTATAAACAGCTCTATTTGCAAGCTAGTTCGGTCTTTTGATAAGTTACCTCCTTGGTTGCCATGTGTCGCTGCTCGTATGTATTTTACCAGTCCAGCATTTTCGATTTCTCTCAAAGAAGGTTGTCAAAAAAATGCTCGAAAGAAAATGCTCGAATTTCCAAGCATTTTTGAGAAAATACATGTATATAACGCACGTAATGTCGACTGTGATTTATGTTGTATTTATTTGTTTACAGATCAAATGGGTCCTAATTACGGTACAAATAAAATAACTACGTCACAGCAGAATCCGATGCTAAGTCGACAGTTAAGTGTGAGTGTATAGCTTTCTTTTTCTTTTTTTCCAGCATGATTGAGCTGATAGGTTTTTACAGTAGAATTACAAATCGAAATAGTAATTATAAATTAAATAAATTATACCAAATGCGCGCTAGATTGGGCACAAACCAAGCTATTCTTCACAGACTGTATACTCCTGATCCTGTCGTGTAGGTAGCAGCTGCAGTAACTGGATATGTTATTTCAGTATAGTCGTTGCATTTCTCGAGCGTGCTTCAATAATTATAATTAAAACTTTTTGTGATTAGCAACGACTTACTTGGATTGTTCTTTGTGAGACGACTGATGGGAAAAAGACAGTGTGTAAAAAGACCCATCACATAACCTTTACATTACGTCATTCTAAGTAACATTGAGCAAAAATTATTGATAGGAAACGACTTTTATACGACCTTCAATATCTAGGTATAGTCAGTAAAAAAAAAATCACAATGACGGGGACTCGCAGCTTCGTTAAGCGTATTTTTACACTGTATGTTGGTGTTGCAGGTGGCAGGATCTAACGCGTACACGCACAGCGGCGGCGTGTCGCCGGCCGCGCTGCACACGCCCATGACGCCGCCGCCGCAGACCTACCACCGCCCGCCGCGCCCGCATCTAGGTAACTACTGCACCCGCACCACACACCGCAGCTACACCGACCTACACACACTATAGCCGTTTTTTTTTTTTTTTTTGTTTCCGGGGTGGAAAATCCTCATGGATGTCCGCTGCCCTGGGGCGGGCGGCGGGGTCTGTCAGACTCTTACTGACTAAAAACCACCCCGGTGTTCCGTCTCACACCTACGCCGGGGGTCGCGGGAACGTACGATCCTTCCGCAACCCCCGGCTGGTGCCCCCGCAATTGCGGGCCTCCTCGGGTCAGGGGGGGGAGTGAGGTTTTTGACTCCCCCCGTGACGTCTAACAGGGGCGCGCGTGGAACACTACGCGCCGCCACCTCGGGTCCTAGTGTGTGGGGGGCGACGGACGTCCCCGAGTCCGTCGCCCCTGGACCCATTTAGGGGGGCTGGAAGAGGGCATTGTCTGCCCTCCGCCGACGCCCGGTGCGCCTGCTGCGGGCCGGGTGAGTGGACGAGATCTCCCTCTCCCTTTCCGCAGCCTCCTTCTGCGAGACGACTGTTTCGCAGAAGGAAACCACCGCGTCCCAGGACTCTTCGCTGCCGACCATCGACTCGACCACGGCCGGCAGCGACAGGTCACTGCCTACTTCTGAGATGAGGGCACGGCGCGGCTCCTCCCAAGCGGCACACTCTGCCAGCGTATGCCACGCCGTGTCCTCACACACACTACAGCCTGAATCAACTATCGGGCGACCGGCGAAGGTCAAACCAGGCCCTACTTAATAAAAAATCTTAAATTCATTAATTCACTGTCTGACGACACACAGCCTAAACCGCTGGGTCTATAAGCATGACTTTTGTACCAAAATTCCTTGTTCGAAAGGTTGTCACTTTTTGCCAATGGGAAATCCCATCGGAGACACGGCTTGTTTATTGATAAAAACAAAACGGAAGTAACGCAGTGTTTGGTCAGTAAAATTACGCTTACACGTGAAACTATCAGTAATAAGTCACTGCCGTGACTTAGCGCTCCGATGTCCGATGCGGTAGTCGACCTGGGTCGCGTCCGGTAGTTACTTTCAGGGTCTCTGTTCTACAATCGTTTGCTCTAATAACTCCCTAAAAGGCACGTGGTCTTTGGTCGAAGCGTGGCCTAAATCAGATCCGTACTTTTTATTGGGCTTACGAATGTAGAAATTGAGATACAAAACACGTTTGAAATGATAATTTACATGATAACTGTGTATTTCAATTATTATTTGTATATTTTTACCTTCCTATTTATGATTACGATAAACTAAAGTGTAGCCTCTAATGTCAATTACATTCCCATGTTATAGTATTGAAATTTGAAATGCACAGTCCTGATTTACTTATTTTTATTGTTATTAACGTATTGAAGAACTTAAATTTTCTTCAAAATACTTTTTAACAATAAATTGCGATACTAACTAACGTGCATATTAAATTTTTGAAACGGTAACATTTACCAAAATGTTAAATTATGTTTAAGAGGGTGGTCTTGTGGTTATATTTTACTTATGTTTTGAAAGTAGTTTGCTTATCTTACTTAATGAGGTGATCAGATATTTATATAATTAAATAAATCTTTATGAATCGATACCGTTACCCAAGGGTTTTTTGTACGGCTTTTCAGTAAAACTAATGATGATAAATTACATTTTGTAAGGTAGATATTATAGATTAGAAATTTGCCAATCGATTTTATTTGACTTCAGAGCATGATATTTTTTAAAAAGAAACGCATGTCCCGTAGAACTTTAGAAAAAGCGTGTCCTGCCAGACTTGGACAATTTTTCCAGAAATCTTAGACAAAAACCTAATTGCATGTCTTTAAGGCTTCACTATCCGGTATCTTTTAAAATCTTATGAATGCAAGTCATTAGCTAGAGCTACAACGAGACAATATTTCGCGGTCTCAAACTCATACCGAGTTAGTTGCCCGTGGAATGCGCGTGCGTGACCTACGCCCGTCAGGTACGGTCATCATGTCGTCGGCGACGCTCATGCGCAGCGTTCGATCGACACGATATTCGCGCTTTCGACTTGACATTGTCGAGTCCCTTGACTCCCCGATACCGCCGTAGTGGCGGGCAGGCGCATCGAATTAGGTAGGTCGGGCGTTGTTCACGGCACCGTGCTCGTCGCCCGTAGTACTTAACGCGGCGTGTGTGGCAGTGGGAGGCTACTACGAGGAGAGCGGCGCGGGCGCGGCCGGCTACTGCGGCGAGTACGCGCGCTGCACGCCGCACCCGCACGGGCCGCACGCGCCGCACCCGGCCCTCGACCACCAGCACGCATGTGAGTATCTCACACCCGACACCGCTGAACGTGGCTTACGT
This sequence comes from Hydraecia micacea, assembly GCA_914767645.1. Taxonomy (NCBI): domain Eukaryota; kingdom Metazoa; phylum Arthropoda; class Insecta; order Lepidoptera; family Noctuidae; genus Hydraecia; species Hydraecia micacea. The sequence goes on from OU611778.1 coordinate 11,023,134, forward strand.
GTCAAAGCGCAACAGAACGACTTAATCGGCCGGTACAAAAGAGATCCTTATAGATTACTTCAGGGAGCGCCGAAATTCGTGCAGGGATTTGCTTTCGTGAAATTTAAGTACTGGCGTCGAACGAGGTAAGGCTTCGAGTAGTAGTCTAATCTGCTCAGACGTAACGGCAGTTCTTTCTTCCGGTACCTATCGCTCTGCATGGTTAATAATAATCTTTTGCATTCTGCGCTTCAAAAACCTTCGCTTACCTGATATAACCATGGAACAAGTTAGTAACGGCTCCGCTGCGGGAAATCCTTCAACCCGAGCCTTCGAATATCTGAATGCATCGAGGTAGGGCCACACAAAGGTAGGAATAACCGTAAAATGTTCCACCTTCTGTCGCCTGTAATAGATGTATCAAGGTGATGAGAGGTCACAGTCGAATAAAAGTGATTCTGTAGGTGCGGGCAACGGTGGTGGCGTGAGCGGCCCGGGCGGCCCAGGCGGCCCAGGCGGCTCAGGCGGTCCCGGCGGCCCTGGCGGCCCTGGCGGTCCCGGTGGCCCTGGCGGCCCCGGGGGCCCCGTGGGGCCGGGCGGGCAGGGCGCGGGCGGCACGTCGGAGTACGTGCGCAATGAGCTGCGCGCCGTGGTGGGCGCGCGGTCGGCGCGGCCCGACCTGCACCCGCTGCAGCCGCCCGACATGGACTCGCTCATGAGCTTCGACATGACCCCGCCCGGTTCGTACACACTTATTATCTAGATATAGACTATAGATGTAGCCTCGGTAGGTATGATTACTGTTTAAATAAAGAGTTCTTATCCTTTATCGGCGGTTGTGAAATTATACAGTTTATTATTTTCCCTCATGGAAAATCCTTTTCCCCAGTCTATGTGTGAGTGGTTGCTACTTAATTAATGGTATTTTTTTTTATTGTTTGCAACATGTTCAGGTATCTTAATAGATAATTCTAACTGTGAATATGTATTATACTCTTAATTTGTTTTCAATGTTGTAAACTGGAATATGTGTTACTAAATATAACCTTTACTATCACGCCGGGCGTTTGGAATCAAAAATATTGTGTTGAAAAATAATTAATGACACTACTAATACCCGAGGTGAATACACAATTATCTGTAGTAGAGATATCATTCAAGTTTTGTTTAAACTGAAAAACCATGTTTTAATAAAAATAGACACTGAATACGAAATCATCCAATTTACACCTTGACCTAACCGGGGGATACAGGTGTTATAATTTGTGGTGTTTATATTTTCAATAATTAATTACCTTTTCAATCCACCTAATTTGATGAATCTAACATGCTTGGGATAACCATTGCCTGCACTAAGCCCTTTGTTTTATCTTTAGTTATGATTTATGTATAAATGGTAATCTACATCTACATTTTTTTATATGTGGAAATATTTAGATTTAATGTTTGTTTAAAATTTTAAGTACTTACATAATCAATTCGGGAAAACATTGGACTTGATTGTGGCTGTATAAGACAATGTTGTCCACAAGTAGTCACCCTTTCATGTCCAGAATATTTGGGGACAATAAAGGAACGTTGCTCTCGATAGCGCCCTTTCTTGAAACATTGTCAGTGTAGGGGATATCCACTGCCAATGTATACGTGTGTACGTACGTAGGTGGCGGCAGTGTGGTGGGGGGCCGAGCGGCCTCGACGTCGACTAATTCGTGGGAATCGCAGAGCACCCCGGTAAGCTTGGGACGCGTTCAGCGAGTACAAAATATCATCTAGTCACTTCACTACTTTATAGGTTTTCATTTTTCCGTAGACCTACCTATAATTATTACGTCTGCTCTGCTGCGTGTGTTGTCGATTCGATCATCTTGATACTAGAAGCTTAGAGAAATGTACCAACGTTCGCTTTCCACACTGGCAACGTATCTATTTATGTATTTTTACATATAAGGTGCTATAAAAATATCTGCCACGGCTTTAATGGGAGACAGTATTCTGTATATAGACTACAGTAGTGAAGAAATTTTGTACCCCGGAATAGTTAAATCAATTTGAGAAAATAAAGTAATTAAATAAACATTTACTCTATTTTGCATAACGTGGTTTACAAACTACGCGCGATGTGTCGCTTCGTCACATTTTGCGAAATGAAATGACGGTGCGGCAACAGCTAATTACTATGGGACGGTTTCATGCAACTAAATCAATTCAAAATTATACGCAAATTTTTTTGTATGAAAAAATTTATGACATAAGATCAATAATGTATCTTTACTATTGTAATCTATATACAGAATACTATCTCCCATTGAAGCCGTGGCAGATATTTTTGTAGCCTTAACCTTATATAAGTGCAAAAATAGAATCAACTTAAAATTAATTTAATGTCGGTTTTATGTCGTTTGGAGTAGCTGTAAATTGGTACATTCCTGAATTTTGAATAAGCTTTTGTGATGTGATGTAAAATAATGTTTCTTAACTAGTGAAAACTACTTTAATTCTAAAAGTAATCATCTCAAATATTTTTTCTTAGAAATCTTGTTGAAACGTATACCTTAATATAATTCACCGGCTTATAGGATTTAACTAATTAAAGGTTAAGCTTATGATAAAATCGGGGAGGAAATCGCATGCGCAGACTATAAAGTGTGGTGAAGGTTTTGTGACGTTGCGCGTTGTAGTAATAAAACAACAGCATTATATTTTTGCAATAGTTTGCTTATTGTCTGCTTATAAAAATGTTTTAGAACATTTTTCGTTGATTATGTTTCGTAGATATTCAGGAGACGATTGCATGGCGGTATTTGAGACTTGAATCGGTTTATACTATTAGAAATTGAATATGTACGAGTAGCGATCAAGATCATGCGAAACATAGTTGCTTTGTGGATTTTGATAAATCTTTCAAGTTATTTAAGTTACTGGAATTGAATGGTGATTTACACTAAATCTGGTATGCAATTTTACATACATAGCAAAGAAGACATAAATAATCTTGTAAATTGTTTTAAATGAACTGTGTTTCCAGTTTGATGCTCAAGATGCTATCACGATTACGTTTAAATGTAGTTTTATAATATGGCTCACTTGGACTTTTTAAGAAACACAAATAAAAAACCGAAATTATAAAAAAAGACATATTTTGATCGCTCCTCGTGTATAGTAAATAAGAAAATTTCACTTGTGCTTTCGAAAAAAAACGCTATCAAATTACTTACAAAATGCTATACTTACAATAATTATTAATACATTTTCTTCTATTATATCGATGGTACGTATTCAATTCAAATCGCCCAGTATTTTGCAATCGAATTATTTTATTAGTTAGTTGATTCGATATACATTAAATGGGCAGTTATTCGAATAGGCATTTTTGCTAAAGGTAAACAGTATAATCATCAATAATATAATCAATGAATAATGTTTTGTATATTGATTTGAACATTTATATTCTATCTTCTGTTAATAAATAACGCTATGGTAAGAGACACGATTCAAAAAAATGTTATATAACACTTAAATGAATAAATTTGTGTTAAATAAAAGATTAAAACTGTCGTCAACTAACTAAGTGTGCTTCAGATACTGATTATAAACCTCATTAAATGATGAATGTGTGGTAACAAAACCCACCCAATTCCCAACTAATACACCAAAGATAGAAATTCAGTAAAAGATAAAATATATCAAGTAACGGGTCAATAGTCTCCTCGCAGTATAGTAAAGCATATGGAAGTCGCACACTACGTTTAGGACTTAGGAGCACTTAGGTGAATGAAAGGGAGAACAGTTTATTGATTGGCTTCGTTTGGTTTCGCACAGAGTACTACGGAGGCGGGCTCGGTGGGCCCGGCGCCGGGCGGTGATGAGGCGGCGGGGGCGGCGGGCGGGGGGGCGGCGAGTAAGGCGTCGCTGCTGCAGAAGCTGCTGTCGCAGTGATGCCCGCGCCCCGCGCCTCTCGAGCGCGGACTGCGCGCTACGGGTCTCGCTGAAGTTTGCATTTATTAATTTCTCGCTTCATCGGATGGACGTTAACCGACGATCCTTAGATTCCAGCGTAACGAACGTCGTCGTTCCCAGTTACGGTCTACGTGGTACCTCTGCGGCTGTAAATCTCACTCGTGAGAATAATATAGTACATACGCGTATTTATAGACATCTTTAATGTAGTCTAGTAGTGCTAGTGATGTTTTCGAGTTGTATAAAATCGTTTCGTTGATGATATATTTACTTCTAAGTTCTTTGAGAAACTTTAGGTATGGTCTTTTATAAATATGTATAATTATGTATCTTTAATTGTGCTCTAATTTTTAACGAAAAACGAATCGATGCGAAATTCGTAGCTTCCTGTGATGGAAAAAAAATAGTGATTTAAAAATATCTTATTGACTTGTACGCCCAGTACACATACACAATGTACAATAGAAATATACCGCGTGCAATATTGTATAGAAATATAAAATACATATTTTGGCGTTGTGAACGTTATGTATTATAGTATGAAAGTCAGATGTTACCTGTTATGACAAAGTAATTTGTATTATAGTATATGATGACGAGACGTCGAGTGAAATGGTTTCTCTTATGGAGAATATTATTTTTACGTGTAAATAATACGTTGTTAAATTATAGCTGTTGCTTTATTGTAAATATTTTGTTAAAATATTTCTTTGTGTTTCGTGTATGGTACAATATTCTTTTAATTTCAATCCATTTATGAAAGTGATTAAATAATTACAAATTATTTTTTTATGTTTTTCCAATTCCTGTTTTCTATTATTTTAACAAATGACTGAGTTTAATGTTATAATCACAGTAAATTTACTCTTGGTTATGTGATTGAACAAAATGTATTTACATAAACTCTATTGACAATAGTTTTACAACTTAATAGTCTCATTAGTATGGCGACTACGGTAAATTGAATATTATACAAGGAGTACAAGCTTATGAAATAAAAACAATTGAAACACGTGATAAAAGTAATAATATAAATTGTATTCTTGTTACAAATGATTTGGTTTGAAGAACTGTGATTATAACATTTCTTGTCTCCTTCCTGATAGTAGAGTAAAACCCCCTTTGTTTGGTCGATTAAATTACCCTAATACAAAGGCGCGGAGTTGTTATAAATAGAAAATAAGAAAGAGTTATAATGAATTGATAAAATATATTGTTATTTTTTATCAATTTAATGTATCTATTATTCTTTGCACGCTGTGCATATTTATATTGGATTTGATGAATAACAAAATGTTTGACGATGACCTAAATTTTTATACGTCTTAAATATGGTATGCATGTACTTTGTGCATGTCATATACACGATATTGACTAAAAACATGTCTAGCGATCATTCATGTTAGAGAGACTATTTGCAACGGTCCGACACACGAAATTCGTAGGTATAAAAGTAGGCCACTCGGCCTTTTTGCATTGCATTTTTTATGTTAAATTGTAACTATTTTAAAACTAAATAGGTTTTCTACTGTCGTCATCGATTTAAATTGAATTTACTTTTGGAATATAACTTACGAAAACCAGGATTATTAATGTTTTTTTTTTTTAATCAATTATATGTAAATATACAAAATAAGCGTTACTTTAACCGTTGCAAATAGTGCTAACGATGATTTGTTAAGGGCAATCGATATGGCATAACCAGAAATGTCTGTGCGCTTAGAATATTTACAATCTTAACTTTCGTACATGCATAAACGTAGAAACGCGTAATTCCCACGACGTTATTCGCTGCTAATAAAGAAATCGACATAATTATGGTAAGGGAATTTTGATCGTACATCACACAGTCTTAATTATAAACGTTGTTTACATTTGAAATCAATTTCCTTTTAGTAGTTTGTCATTACGATACGATATTAAAGTTAGTAGTTTCGTAAAGATGATGTTTATAATTAAGTGCATAAAATGTTATAAACTGTGTGTGTATAATTCTAAGTTCTGTGGTGAAAGGTCAACGTTGAATAACATCAATGTTGGGTGTCATTATTAGTAATTATAAATTAAATATTAGGCACGAAAATTAGCAGTATTTACTTCGCCATTTCAGGCAGTACAAAATTAAAATGCGACATTACCTGGCTTGGAAATTGAAAAATTACATAATGGCGTAAAATGTTGCATGTCGTCACCAGCATACTTCTGTGCTAGTATTTTCTTTTGAATCTGATATTTCGAAACATATTTAGACTTAAAAAGTGAATACTGCTTGAAGTGGCATGTACTTTTGACGTTAACAATTAAGCGTACTAGAATTGCACAATATTATCTAATAATTATTAATATACGTTAACTTTAAAGTGTAATAATAATAAAATATGACTAAGACCTTTGGGTGTGGTGTGTATCCTAATAGCGGTCTAATATGTGTAACTTAAATTTTAAAATAATCCACTGGTAGCGTTTAGCAAAGTTGTTGACAGTATTGTTGCTCCCTTATTTTATATACGGGACCACGACTTAACCTGAACGTTATAAACAGTGCAAAACCGGATAATAAGAAACGTAAACAGTGTTCACATCGATCTTTGATACTAGGGTACATGCTACCGCCGACCTTGTTTTCTGATCAGGAATTGTTATACCTTACCGATTGATACATGTTTGCACTTACACGTAGTCCTTATTTATTATTGGCGAGTGACAACAAGTAATCGATATGAAGTACTTAAACGAGTTCAGGGGGTTCACTCGATTTAGATCATAATATAAGTAAGTTTCCTTATAATATGTATTAATTCCTTTCTAACAATTGAATTTTTCAAAACACCAACCATAACATTTAGGACGTAGATACATTAAAGAAGTAAATTGTGATGTGCTATAACTAAATAATGAACGTACAAAATATGTATAGATACTCCACAAATCAAGTTAAACAAGTAATCTGACTATGAAATATTATATAAAAACATATTTTTATACCATAAAAATAAATAGAGTGAAGGGTAGGCCACTGACCAATTTAATTTGTCATTGTTGTTGATAAAATTGGAGAAGTTCGGCTCAGTCAGTCTATAGATAGTGTGATAAGCTTAACGCAATCTGATGACCATAGCAACATAATTCATTCCACACGATGGTTTCAGAGAGGCGAGTCCTGTCAGTGTTAATAAGTAAAATTCAAACCAACAAAGTACAAGTGATGGCCTTGTTACATGGAAATATAAGCAAATAGGCAAAGCAGTAGTCGTGTGTAATACATTCATAATACATAAATATATGGTAACAAAATTTATTTACTCGTAACTGGTCGCAAGATGAAACAGCATATAATGCCGTCACTTAGTTTACAACATCTCGACGAGGATAAATGTACACAAATGTTATATTTTTTGCAGATTTACGGTAACATAACTATATTATAACGTTTGAAACACGTCCATTGCATGATTAAACCGTTTAATTTTCTGTTAAATGTATATAATAATAATGTCATGCCGTAAGCATCGGTGCCTGAAAATTATAGATAAATAATATTTTTTCAAAACCACCTTTTAAAAAAAGTAATACGATTATAAATAATATTGAAATTGAAATAGAATTTAGTAATAATACACATAAATATGGAATAAATACATAAGTCTGCAACCACATAAATTCCATTAAAAATATGACTATAGCTTACCTATATCAAAAATCATTGTAAATAAACTACATCGAATTTAGAGCTGATGCATTCGTGTGAGATGTGTACAGTTGTATACCACATCACAAGTCGTGATACCTTATCATGAGATGATGACTTAGCCTACACAATATGCCTTTGACAAAAATTACTTTCATACGGGACTCACGTCTACATAATATTATTATGTAGTTACAGTGGAATTATTATTGGTGAATTTTAGTCTTCCAAAATTAAAAGTAGTCTGGTCTGCGTCGTATCTTGAACTTAACCTGGGGCTGTCGCATTAAGGTTCACCATTAAGAAACTGCAAACGCAAAGCTGTTTTCAAAAGTAACCAGTAGGCAGTTGAGATAATAGATAAACTAACTAAAATCTTAACTTGATGCAAAATTCAATGTCAAGCTCTTGTGACAATGCAGTTTATTAATATGGACATTGTATGCGTTGTGGGGCAGTCTCTAAAAGAAACACCTAACTTTTAGACCCCTAAGGACAATCTGCCTTCATCTATGTACTTGCTACATTAAACTATATCTGTGTAAAATGTGTGCCATTACATTTTGTAGTCGCTTATTAATGACATAACTGACCTGTTTCTAATTGTCTTTTAAGTTTCTTATTATACTGGTTTAGTCGCATTGGTCATGTTTTTAGTGTGTAGTACAATATCAAGCACTATTACATATAATAAGCCGTTTCTAAATATATATTTATGTATATCTTAATACTATATTTTAGTCGCGACTCCAGCTCCTAATATTATTTTATTCGTCATGATTTCATTGCGCGGTGTTAGTCAATAACATAATGAGTATGTCTTATCCCGGTTATTGCTACTAATAGAAGGTAGAAATCGATATTACGATTTGTACAACGACTATAAAATGAAACTCACGTTCCAATACACTATTATAAACGCTCAATAAGATACTAAATTACTTTTTCCTTTACTAAATTTAGAATACGTAATTAAATTCTCTAAACAAAAAAAGGAACGTCATTCAATTGAACACATTAACCTATAAAAATGTGCTGTATGTTTCGACAACATTGCAACACGTCTAATCATCAACGAAAATTAGTATTCCTATAATATAAACAAATATTTTGATATCCGAACATTTAAATTTTAAAATGGGCTTTATAAATGGATATTACATGTATGGAAATCGTCTAGATATAATCAAGTGTTAGGAAGATATTAGTCTTGGTGTAATGAATGAATACCTCAATGTAAGAATCAATTCGAACTTCTAGTTCATAACAAAATTGTACAAACTGCTACAATACTGTTTAAAACATAGGTTGGTAACGAAAGATCATTTAAAAAAACGCTAGTGTGTGCTGATATACCTGTAAGTCTTTTTTTCTAATTACTTTTAGAATATATTTGATTTCCGAATTGGGATACCCGATTCAGATATTGTTTTAAAATCTATGAATTTTTCGGAATAAATGATTATATCGAACATAAATTGTAAGAGCATGATAGATTTTACATTCTATAATTACAATTCTGGAGAAATTGGTATATATTGAAATGTTACATATAATTTGGAATTCTATTTAAGAAGATTGAAATAACGATTTCATTTTATATTTAAGAAAGTACGACCCATTGTCTCAGAGTAAATTTAATAAATTAAAATATAATAATTGGGTCCAAAATTCCATCCAATCTTGCAGAAAAAATACAATTGGACTGCATTAACAAATGTGATATATCGATGTGTAATAGAAATATTTTTTTATCATTCATAAAATTACTCTGCGGCAGGGGCCTAATAATCACTATCACTATGCATTATTGTAAAACGAGAAACATAGACGGGTACGGGAGTCTTTGATTCTGCAGGAAAACATAATTAGTTTAAAATAATTTGTTTTCAATCTTATGTTACACGATGAATCAATTTATTTTATAGTTATTGTTGTTTTTTTCCTGATATAATTAATAAACCAAGGGTTTTCAAAAAATTCCTCTACTTAGAGGTAAGATTGTGTGATAACATATTTATTATAGTAGGATGACAGTCGCTAACACAACAAGGCATTCCCGTACGCTGCTGATTTTATTTTTTGTATAAAATCATGCCTTTTGTCTTGGCCTGTCGTCTGCGTACAAGGGTATTTTTATATTGTGAATATTGCTTAGGTTTAATATTCTGTTATAGAGTTATAACTAAACTAATTATGTTTTTCTAAAACATTGCAAAGTGATTTTAGATCTGGTCGCTCACAGAATAGATGTTTGTGGATGTGTGCTTTATTAGTTGTATGGTAGAGCTGTGTGTTTCTATTAATATAGTAGGGATAAGCTCAACGGCAGGTTTCCCTCAGTCATGAATTCCAACTATCATATTTGAATAATTTAATACCAAACAGATTAGAAATAAACACGAGTAAGAAACCTAGTCCTTGTTTCTACAATGATCCTTTTTGTGAGTGGCCGTTAAGTCTGTGTTATTTAGTTCTTCAGATGTTAGTTAAGGCCTTTTGTGTTGCTGTGCATTTCTACGCATTGTATGTATGTATGTTTATATATTGTAAATAGCTAAAATACATATATTTTTACGATTAGCATACACAACCAAAGTTGTTATGAAGTGATGGTTGATTAAATAAGAAATTTAACTATAGGTCGTTATGTTTATTTTAGAAGAGATACAAAGAAATCTGTACAGTTGCAATGTCAGTACATCCAATGTCTTGTCTTAGCATTTTAAACAACCGCCCTGGTATTAGGAATAATAATGAAATTGTTATTTTTGGCACAAAAATATTGACGAAAATTTAAAATTATAACTGAAGAAATCAACAATGAAAAGGAGTCGAGAATGTTAAAAGGCTCCTTTTGTTCCTAGTAGATTGTTCCGGGTCACTTCCCATTTAGTAACTGTCAATTAATAAAACATACACGTCACATACTAATACCTTCAAAATGTTTGAATTGTAATATTTTATTCATTGATGAAATCAGGCGTTATGAGTACATAACATTTAAGTTGTATTTTTTTGTACATTTTAGATTCGAAAATATATTAATATCTAAATATGTGGTGTTTTTATTTATCAAACTCCCCATACCCCCAAGCGTTTGATGATGAGCGATGAGCGTTTGATGATGACACGACAGATACTGTACAGGTTGTGGACATGTAATTAGGAACGACTAATACCGAAGTCACTTTTCGATAAACAAGTTGCTGTTATTTTTGTATCAATTTACTGATAATAACTTTAACAAAAGGATCAATTTTAATAGGCTTTAATACAAGATACGCAAAATAGTTACGACTTCTATTAATATTTAACTATGGTCCATTTCATGTCCTTCACCATCACAATCCTCACCTTTGAAAACTTCATGAAAATCAATTTTGAGAACGCCAAAAAATAGTCAAAAAGAAATAGTAATTTTCACAAAGGGCAAAAAAATAGTCGCATTATGATTCCGAAGTTATAATGTCCGTGACTACCGCCGCCCCACCAACGCCAAGCGCTTCCATATTTGGTAAATAATTAGTATTAAATTGGTACTAATTAGTACTCGAACAACAGTACCTTAGTAGTTTTCGATAAAATCGACTTTAAAGGTGGTCCAGCGGTAGTTACGCTCCCTTCAGCAGGACCACCATGAGCGCCGAAAAAGGGGGCATGCTACAGCTATTCGGTGTGTTCCCAACCAGTCACACTGTAACATGTCACAGTGTGACTCGTTGGGAACAATCGGTTAGGTTAGGTTAAAACTGAGACCCCTCTACGCACGAGCCGAGCGAGCGAAGCGAGCGGTGCCGCGGCAGCGGCCGGCGAGTGCCAGAAACGACTTGCGCAAATAGAAAAAAAAGAGCTAGAAAGAGAAAATTGCGAGTTCCCGTGACTGGTAGTGTGACCGGTTGGGAATTTTTTCAGAAAAAAATCCCATCGAGTAACAGTGTGACATTTGAGGGTGTTACTCGTTGGGAACAAATGAGCTATTCTAAGTATACGAATAATTAGTACCCTTAAATGTAATTCAATTCGAAAAAAAAAACAGAACTGAAACATTTGTATTTACCGAGAAATCAACGATGATAACTTTCGCGCTCTCCATAGAGGAATATTTTTAATAGGCGCTCTCGTTCAGCAGGAACACGACTTTGAATGTTGATTCCAAGTTTGAGGAGCTTGTCCCTTTCCTCAAACCTACATAGAAAATTAGTACCCTGCAAGATAAAATTAGTACCCAAAATTCAAAATTAGTACTCCAGCAGTTTACGTGATATACCATGCCAATGGTGGGTGGCGGTAGTCACGGTTTTAAATTTTCATTTCAAGATTCTATTAAAAACTGATTTCTTTCCAAATTTATACAAAAATTAGTTCCCCAAAAGAAGTTATAGTAACCAAAAATTCAGATTCCTAAGTTTTGTATTTTAAGAGAAATTGGCTTTTATTACTTTTCCATAGGTACTAAGGGTAAGGGATGATTTATATTAGACCGGGCCGTGGCCGGGGCGTGCTGTGTACGTGGCCCGGACGGGGCACGGATTTGAAACGTTACATACATTTTGTATGAAGCAGTTTATTTACACCGTACATGATCCGTGTAAAAAAAAAGTCTAGAAATAGTCGTCTCCAACCATGATAATTTCGACCTGGTACCTAATTGCGTAACACACTATCAGTAGCAATGGGTTTCATTATGACAGTTCAACAACATTCATTGCGTTATTTACGTTGTTGAGCAGATACATTTTTCGAACATATGGAGCAATGGATTAGCAATATACTTCAAAATGATTCAAATTGAGAATAATAGTGTGTTACGCAATTAGGGTGCTGGTTTACGAGTACTATTTAGGTATGTTAAACTTCTACATGCATTTTTCCAGTGGAGTACAATCGAGCACAAAATTATTAAGTACGTATTTTTTGTGGTCATCTTATTTTTTGGTCGTATTAAAAACAGTATATTAAAAAAAGTAAGCGTTCCGCGGTAATGGAGACGTTGGATCACTCAATCCAAATGCACATGTTCACCACACAATCCTCAGCAACTTATAGCTATAACATCGGAATCATAATGCGACTATTTTAGTTCACTTATTATGCAAAGTTTCATGATCTACATTGGAGTATTTTTTGAATACTATCTACTTAGGTAGCGGTTTATTGTTCAGTTTGGAGGTAACTTTGTAATTTTTTTTCTATAGAGAATTTTTTTTATGGAATCGTGTTTTCGCCAAACACAGTAAGGTACCTACGTACTTAACACTAATCCTCTACTTTACCATATATTTATTTTAAAATGAATGCTAAAATACTTTCGACGTAATGGCGGATCTTGCTAAGCTATTTGAGGTAGTAATAGGCCACGTATTAGGCCCTTAAAAAAGCGCCCGTGCGTAGGGTCGGGGTCTGAGGACGTTTTTATATACCTAAGTGTGATTATATTTTGATAACACTGTTTTTACAATGCTCTTATCCTTTCGTTGGTCTAGTACCTAGTCGCAAGCGCGAGGTCCTAGGTTCGATTCCCAGGTTGGTCAGTTTTATTTGGTGTTCCTCATGTGTTTCCATTAGGAATTTCTCAGTCGTAGTTCGGTGTCTGTATTTGTGTCGGGTGGTTTTCTATGGACTCACCTGCTACTATGGGACTTGTATAGTCAACTGCACAACCGCACATCAGTGGAAACATTTTGATATTGACAGCATCCATAAATGTCGGTGATTTTTGAAGTGCAAGTGTTACCACTGATGGGAGGGTTCTGTCCATACTGTTAAAATGTGGGTGTAGTCGTGTGTATGCGCCTATAGGAACTACAGTCGTGATGATAACGTTTTTATTGAATTGACTTGTCCCTGGTAAAATCCTGACCATTTCCATGGCCACACCGCCTACCAATTTAATTTAATTTAATTCAATGCAGGAAGAAAATTCACACGTACGTAATTGTAGTAGGCAATTAACAACTAGTGAACGCGTTGTTCCGCGCAGTGTGCGCGCTGGCAAGTTCTCATTATTCCTGAGAGATTCACAACGAACACAATTTTTGTAACGAGTTTTCCACCCGCATCACGGTTTTCCGTATTATCGAATTCAAATGGAATTAAAACTCTAATATGATAGAGCTGTTTTTAGATACTTCTACGTGGTTAATTGTCGGTTTATTAACAGTTGGTTTAGTATTTCTATGTAATGTTTTCAGTGTTACAGCAATTATGAAATCGGTGCAATGGTTTCGAAATAGAGATAAGTCTCTAGTAACTTTTATAGGGGTAAGTTTTTTTTGTATTTTTATTTTGATAAGGTATACCTACTTTTGTGCTTAGTTATTTATAGTACCTAAGTATTTACTTAGTAGTAGGTAGGCACGCTTCTTATGACTGGCACAGCCTACTATAATTCATAGGGCACAACAGGCCATACCTACAAACGGGGTGAATAGGGATGCAGGGGTGAATCGGGACGAAACTTTAAAATGGAACTTTGAAATAATATAGTTTGTTGGCACTTTATCGTCAAACATAATACAGTAAACACGTAAGAGTTCTTTTTAAAGTTTCGTCCCGATTCACCCCTGCATCTCTATTCACCCGGTTTGTCGGTACGGAATGTTTCAGGTTTTACATATTCCTGAAAATGTAGTTAGGTATCTTTACCATTTTCAGAAGTGTAGGTACAAGACACAGAGGTTCAAGAAAGTAACGAGCCTCTAAATCTTTCTAAAGGCTCGTTACCAAAGTAGGTACTTAAACCTCTGTATCTATACTCTAATATTATAAATGCGAAAGTGTGTCTGTCTGTTACCTCTTCATGCTTAAACCGGTGAACCGATTTGGATGAAAATTGATATAGAGATAGTTTGAGTCCCGGGAAAGGACATAATTATGATAGTTTTTATCCCGATATTCCCACGGGATCGACACTTATGATGAAGGTGAAACTGCGGGGCGCTGCTATAGTAAATGATAAAATTAAAACTTACACGAGTATTGTCGAAATGAAGAGTGTCGGAGTTCCATATTGTCGAAATAAAATCTTGTCGTGTTACGGTTTGTCGAAATTCAGTTGGTAAGTCTTTACGTGTGTATTGCGCTTGTGTGTAGCCGCGTCGGGTGTCCTGAATTCATGGTTTCAGACAGTTTCACAGAAGGCGTTTATTAGGGATAGCAGGTGATTTTTGAGTTAGCGTTTTTTGCGCTGAATTTATGTTAGTTATTCAGTTGTATTAAAGATTGTGTTCTTTACTGGTACCTACAGTCATTTGCGGGTAAAGAGTGTAGGTAAATGTTATCATAATTATATTATTACGTACCTATGTAATAATATAATCCAGGGTGGCAGGGACATCGGCGTGCAACCTGCTATCATGGACTCAGTACATGATAAAAAAAAGCTGTTCCACACATTTTAAACCGATTTTTTTTTGATAACCGACGAAAACTTCTTCGCGTCGACGTACCTGCCATCCTGTATAATAGTTAGGTAGTACCTACCTTGGTATAATATTTTTTATTAGGTACGCTTTAGGTTCAGTTAAGTTTACCAAGAATTTTTATTTTTACTGAACAATGGCGAGCAACGAAAATGATTGGTAGAACCCGTCCAGTCTTCAAAGCAAGAGTGAACAGGCATCTTCTGGGCACGCTCGTCTATCGTAGACCTCATCCATCGATTTCCACCAGTCGAGATCGAGGTCAAGAGCAGGACCATTATGCAATAAAAAAAATATCACCGCACCCTAATTGCGTAACACACTATCAATCACAATCTGAATCATTTTGAAGAATATTGGTAATCCATTGCTTTATATGTTCGAAATTTTGTCTGCTCAACAACGTAAATAACGCAATGAAAGTTTTTGAACTGTCAAAATGAAAGCCATTGCTACTGATAGTACTTATGTTACGCAATTACCCCGCTGATCCGAAGTTTCAGATTATGTTGATTACTAAAAAGCCCAAGAGCGATTAACAACTATTCTTACCCTGGACATAAAAAAAATGTGCTCCGAATAGTTAGCTCAATTGATAGACTAGGAATAGGTCAAAACTACAAAATAATAATGACTGTGTTTATAATCTTGCTTTGCTCCATATCAATGTATTTACGAGTAGTTATGATTAAAGAATCGTCTATCTATAGCAATGATGGCCTCAAAGGCTTACGTAAATGCTAATTTAGCATAATTAACGCATTCACCGTCGATAAAGTAAATTAATTGATGAGGTCACTCGAAATGGCACAAAACGTAAATTGCTCTGAATTTGTTGGATGAGAGGGATCATATGATACCTGCTATTATGGTGCTGTTGCGACTGTGGCGTTCTCCACAATTTCGTATACCTACTTTTATTTAAAACTTGGATTTAGCGACATACCATACATAGGTATGTGTGCGATGCAAAGGCTGTTTTGAGAACAAAAGCTTAGCAACTGTACCTATTTATATTCAAGTATGCCCAATGCGTTTGTTTATACCTACTTGCCTATATACTTATTTGTAACCACTTCAATCGAAGTCCAAAATATCTGTGGAACGCATGAAATTCTTCGCGGTATTTAGGTAGGTACCGCGCCGCAGCGGCTCGCCCTTTCGTATTTCATTCCCGCAGTCCCGGCGGGGGGCGTGTGCCCGAATGTCGGGAGTGTTTGGGATAGTATCCTGGAGAGGCGAGCTGACTGAGCCCTGAGCCGTAGTCAGGAGGCGCGCGCCCGCTCGTCCGCACGCATGCGTACGCTCCCGTATCCTGTTGCACGCATTACGTAGTCCTAGCACATTCACTACCGCGAATATGTTTACGCTATGTTAGTTAGATAATGAAAGCTTATTCGTCGACGTCAATGTCCTACAATAAATTCAAATTGCTAAAGTAAACATGAATGAACCAACTGTGTATGTCCTTTATAAACCAATTGTGGCGGTGAATTAATATCTACGTATTTAAAATGATCTGGTAAGGTCAGCAGTGCAAAAACGATTTTTAAGATCAGAAGCATGCCCTGGAGCTGTCCGTGGTCGCGAGACCGCCAGCAACCACTCGCGGTCAGTCAACCACTGCATTTATTGTTGCAGGTTTGTTTGTCTTGCATTAAAGTATTCAACTACTTATAACTTACTTACAAAACTCACTTTTGAATAACCGACGGATAGCCGATGAGCCTAACTTTGTAGGGGTCAAATTATCGAACACTCAAAAAGCCTCTTTCCCATAGAAGTGCAATTAATACCTCTATATCAAGTTACTTAGCAATAGCATAAAGTGTCGCACGCTCTATATTTTTATTAGAAGAATTTGAAGATAGTGTAGTCAATGAACTCATTACGAAATTCGTAAGTGACAGCTTCATGCCTGTTTAACCGATTGGAAAGTTATAGTAGTAGGACAATCCTAGCATGATAATGGTAGGAGCCAGGGAGACGTTATCCCGGGAATGTTTTAATGGATTTAAAGTGCTGTATGCGTGTTAATATCATGTCCATAAAATGAAGAGATGGAGTCCAAGCATGACGGCCCTACTTAACTTTTCTGTGATGATAAAAGCATATTTTAATTTTCGTTTTATGTTGTTCTTGTCTCTTCCTAATTATGAGAGTAATCGCTATTAAAGATTCTGTTTAAGAAATATTTAAAAGCAACATTGGTCAATATAAATTCAATTCATAGATACTTTTTATACAAATATCTACCTACGTGAATACAATAATAGAAGCATTACTAAAAGAAGTCAGAATGACGGAAGTGCCAAAATGGTTAACTTTTCCCAATAATAATAATGTATTCAGTATTGCTTACCTGTGTATTTCGACGTGATTAAAATAGTAATATTTGACTTGTCAACTTTTTTGAAGTCGTTTTAGCGGAGTTAATATTATGAACATACTTTGGTACAAATTATGTATAGATAGGTATTTAAAATGCCTGAAGTATACATAACTTTCAAATAGGTATGTAGAGACCTCAGATGTGAGAAGTATCCGTGATTGCCACTGAACTAGTGATGAGGTTCAGGAGTGCAATCAGCTGGGTCCGCGCCTCCGGCCTCAGTCACAAGTTGTTTGTGCCCGCGGCTGCTCGTATATGCAGCCACCGGATTATCTGACACCAACGTGGATTTATTTACTATTTATTTTTTACACCTTAGTGGCTTTTGAGAAAAAACTATAAAAGAGAAATTATTTTATACTTTCCTGAAAATTAGTGCAATGTGAAATGTGATGATATTATAATTTGGAAATTATGACACTGAACATTTTTTGTTTTTAAAATGACTATGTAAAATGCCTTGGAACTGTCTGTGGGGATACCAGGCACCTGCACCAGCCTGCAGAGTTAGTGGACCACTGCATTTACTGTTGCAGGTACTAGACTAATACCTACCTACTTATTGTGTTTCCGGATTCAATTCTTATTTAATACTAATACTGTTTTCGTTACTTATTACGTTATCTACGTATTATTATGATTTATTTTGGTACCTATTCAGCTGAATCCGGTTAGACTGGAAGCCAACCCCAACATAGTTGGGAAAAGGCTAGGCAGATGATGATTTAGATTTATCCATAGGTACCTACATAAATTATAATCTATGGTATCTACGTAATTGCATCTAATTGCGTATGATTAGGTATTTGCTCAGTAGGTATGTATAATAGAACACGTAATAAATAGGTAGCTACTACAATGCTTGCAATAATTACTATGGGAGTTACGTATATACCGGCTAATTAAATAATCATGATTCAACAGAAAAGACCAGGCAAAATAATGTATAGCTGAAAAAAAATTGAGCAGATAGAACTTTTGAATAAACCTAATTTTTCCAAAGTTTCTGGGGAAAAGTGCTATTGTTAGTATTTATGTCTTCCCATTTCTATAATAGCTGTTGATTATAGTCGAGAACTTTGTGCAGCTTCATTTGTTTAAGTGACTTTTTTATTTACTAACATTAGCGTGAGAATTTCTTTTAAATGGAGTCAGAAAAATGTTTAATTTTTAATTCAGTGAAGTTGATAACTGTGAAACGAAGCTTTTAAGGATTTTATGAATCTAAATAAAGCCTGAAACTTCATTCATTTTAATAATTTTCTTCTGTGTTTAATTGTCGTTAATTAGTTTTCAGTTTTGACTATCATCTCAATTATGAATTGCCTGTTGGTAACTTAGACAATAATTTTGTTAAAAAATGTCATTGTATCTTATGTAAACCAAGTAAAGTGATAATTACTGGCATCACATGTAGAAGATACCTAGGTATCTACGTAATTGTGACGATGCTAGATGCCTAGAAATTTTGCTAAATACTTTTGAGGGAGACAAAAAAAGAAAAAAAAGAAAGAAAGAAAGTGAAAGAAAGTGCTACTTGTCACAAGATACGTAAAATTAACTAGACAAATGAAAAGTCCTTTTATTTATTTTGTGACGTTACTGAACGTTTAAATACGTTCGAAAACCTTTGTTAAGTATAATACAAAGACAGTGTTCAATAAGTTTTTATTTTCTTCTACTTTCCGAATACAATAGGAATATTTTGTTTGTCTGACCCCAAATGTTATTTTCAACGGTATGTATACCTAATTGGAGCCCTACAACCTACAATAGTTCCATTACGTTTCGCAAGAATTTTATTTTCGATACTATAGTTGTATAAAAGAACTATCGATTTATAGATAGATTCCATTTAGGTTTTTAAAGTGTTTATCGATTAGAACACAAACCTAGAAACGATTAACGGTAAACCAGTTATTAATCATCGATCAAACATAAACTCATTTCGAATAAAACTAAATTAATATGATTGTTGTCAGTCCACGCGACGTGGCTACACCAGCGCGATATTTATTATCCTTCGTGATTAACATACGGCGCAGGTTACAAAGAATCGATATAGATGCTATAATAATTTTATTGTTGTGACATCGTTTCATTAGGTTACCTTGGCAGGTAGTGGAGTTAACGGTAGAATGCTAATGCGTTGAGGCGAGTTCGTAGCATTGTCGCATGAACTCGTGCGCTGGGCCTAGCTTCCCAAAGGTTGCGCAACCGTGGGTACACCGCCCACGGCCCGGCGCCGGCGACAGCGCCGTCACCGCCGGTCCCCGGTCTCTAAGCAAATATCTCCAGACAAGTTCATTGTCGACCAATTCGAATAAATTACGCTTAAAATATCTTACTACACTGAGCAAAGACACTCGAGAAAGTTAACCGAGGTATGATAATATAATAAATATCTGTGTAACCAATTTAAATGAAAATATTTATACAATAACAATGTGCGACGCGATGTAGACAGCATTTTACCAGTTGTACGGATTGATATAAAGAAACTTAGTAAATTGTATTACACATTGCGTGTTTATTTCGTTTAAGGAATTATAATTTTGTAGGCAGCTGCAGACCTGCAGTGCAACGGATAGACGGATGCATGATTGCATGGGTCTAAAACGAACCGCTTGTGTCGAATGTATTCAATCGTCTATCTAACGTTTATAAGTTAATTAGGAGCATGTGGGGCTGCGCTCGCGCATCCCGATCATGGACAATAAAGCCTTTCAGCGCGCGGTGCCTTTGAACTCTATACGTTATTAGTCCGATTATGTACTTATCAGTTCCTATTGTATGGTGTGTGTATGGGCCTACCACAGAAGATGAGAAAGAAAAGTTCCGTCGCGTTCTGTGAGCTTATGCAACTAACTCTAGTGTCCTAAGAAAGTAAATTAAATGTCCACGAAGTGTTTTTGTGTGAAGGTAGTTCTAAGATGAACCAAACCAATCCTTTCTTTCATCCTGCAGGTATTATAAGGTATTTTTGTTTTTTGTCAAGGTAATAGGTAATAGGTAATATGGACTGGTGTCCGCAACTCGACGTCAATGCGCGTATTTTTCGTACGGGTCAAGGTAGTATAAGGTATTTTTCTTAATGTCAACTAGCGTATTCCTTAAATACAATGCTAGACACAGAAAAAGAGTCTAGGATAATTTCGTAGCGTCGTAGGCGCGTCTACGAAAGCTCTACGCAATATTTTTTCGCAAAACTGTTGTAATTACTTCTACAAGTTCTACTACGCTACGTGGCGTAGCACTCGTAGCGCACGTCTACAACCCCTGGGAGAGTTTTTTTTAATAAATCATACAGCTATATTTTTTATTCTTCAATTTTTTTTTTTTGAGTTTAAGGTAATATCGTATTTTATATTCTTCTTTTAGATTTATTTTTAATCGTTTTATTTATGCCAAACATTTAATTAATATCCAAAAGTTTAAGGGCTAAATACAAATATCTTTCACAACTTTGGCTAAATTGGTAACAAATATTCCACCCACATTAAAAGTACTTATTGCTCCCTTTGGTAAACGAACCAAGTACGCAAAAATAGCCGCCTTCTGTCTGTCTGGAGAATAAAAAACTTGTTAGTGTTGTAACGCGTTTAGTTAAAAAAGCGTGGCGAGCATTCCTGTCGGTGTCGTACTGTTGCTCGTGCTCGGTCATTGCTCGTTCATGCTTCCGTAATCTGTTTGACTTCGATGCTGTCACGGTATATTTTGCGATCGTTTTTTATCAGAGTGACGCAGTTTTTCTGCTGTATAGCTTAATTTTAACGCATTCCGGGGGATAGTTGACCGATTAACAGAAACAGTCTTGCGCCATTACAACATGAAATATTGCTGAGAGGAAACTCTCAATCAAAACAATTTATCTTCCTTACTTATTTTAAACATCAGAAAGAGAAATTATTTGTAAAGTAAATGTAATGTAGTTATCATTTGTAGCTAGAAGCAATAATTGTTTATTTAAATGGTAGCCCGTACATATCAGCTTATAAATTAACGCCACTGACAGCGGCAAGCGGTGTCAGAAGGCGAGTCCACCGCTAAGGGTATAAGTGTCTATAGGCTATGATTTACGACACATTCCTGCGCAGAGCGCGTCGAGCATCCGTCAGTGCGCCTGCGCAGACCGATGGGAACAAGATTACTTCTCACAGATTCGTCTGGTGACAGACAAAGCTCTTTGTGCCATCATTGTTCGGAGCACTCAGGAGTCGTCTGGCTTAGCTGCGCGCGTTTAAACCGCGGATTAGTCATCGCCCGTATCGTATGAAATAAATTAATTTATCTTTAAGCAAACAGCCAATAAGTAAAGACTTCGATATTAATTACGATCTCTCCTTTCATTGTTACCAAGGTATCGTTTCACATCTGTGCAAACCTAAGCGAGGTCTCCTAAGCATGACAGTCCTCTAAGTAGGTATTGTGTGGTTACGATACTTTATAGCTTACGTTATTTTACGTGCATGCACTTATATAGAACTTCCCGGATCTCGCCGGTACAAATTAAATACACAATAGAAGCTTACTTATTAGGATGTAAGTAGATGCTACGTTTTGCAGCGTCTGAAATATTTCATGAAAGTTATTCCTGTTTATGAATTGTTGAAATGAGAGCGATTCATACGCGGTATGGAGCGAGCTTAAAAATGTTTTCATGTTTATATTCGTAATTCCGAGCGGATGTTACGCAAGTGCGTTGGGACTGCCCAACTATAGCGCTTGACCGGAAGTGCGCTCGGCGGGGCGCGGGACGCGGGCTCTTCACAGGTACTAAACGATGCCTCTAATGAACGGCACAGGAGCGGCACACGGCTCCAAAACCTTATTATTGGTAATGCGCAATACATTAGCCACAATTAGTGCGGCAGTCGGCAGTAGGTAATTGCCGCGTGCTTCGGGCGTGTTTCGTAAAACACATAGTACCTACCTCTAGTATCTACTCTTACTTAGGAAACCGTACCTATGATGTAGGTATTCCTATTAAATTTATGGAATTTAAAGTGCGGGCCTCGATTTATTAAGCACCTATTAATAATAAATTCTCTTAAATGTCTAAGGTCCCCGCATTACGCGACACTAGAGAACGCTAGGAATTTCCTTCGTATATCGTAAAACACTTTGGACACCTTAGAAATTATTTTACACGCTACGAATGTTAACATAGGAAATATAATAGACCTACTTTGTGAAAGGATTACAATAGCATGTGTAATTTTGAGTGGGTGTAGAGTTTCGTAGTTGTATCAGATGTGGTTGCTGAAATTCAAATACTCGTTCAGAGCAAGGCCTCTGCAAAAAACGTCACGGTTCGCGAAGCATGCTCGCCAGCTGTCAAACAGACGTGCTCAGTGCTCACGTGTCGCGCTTCGCTCGGGGAAAACCATTCAGTGCTTACATTACGACAGAATTCCCTCACATAGGCACATGTACTCTTCAACACATGCTCCTAACGAACCCGATACTAAAAGCAATTGTAAATTCTTACCCATGAATCAAAAACCATATGAAAGGAACTCATAAAATAAATTTTATTCCCTTATTGGTGCATAAACAGAGTTTAAAAATAGTTGGGACCACCTGGAGCACTCTGCTCCCAACTTCGAGTGCAGGGAACGTGATTTATGGGTCTTTAAGCCACACAATGCAACCGCAAATATAACCCTTGACTATTTTTCTAGAGAACAAATTGTCCCTAGGTAGATATTTCAAGTGGGTTGACTGTTACTATAACCGGTACAAAGCCTTATTATTATACGCTTATCGATATTACCCCCATGACAATATCGAGGGGTAATAAATTAATTCGTTTAGTTATCTAACTCAACAAATTATTTGCTATTGTATTGCCTGGCCGCTTGATGATTTTGATAGATTTTGAGTATTGTATTGTAATTTAGTTTTTAACACAAATTCCGATCTACATTCTGATACTGAGTCTAATTATAGTTCATTTATAAGTTATTCACGGCTGAACGGTGGCCTGTTATCCCAAATGACCGCATCGGTGCATTTGGTACTGAGGAGATGTTGTGGACGGTGAGATCGTTCCGTGTACGACGTGGGAGGTCCGATTATTTCCCCGGAATTCAAATTGATCCAAAAAGATTTCTCAAAAATATGAACAAAGTTATTTTGGTAAATATCCTTGACGGATATTTACCAAAATAACTAGTATGCGAAACAACTCTTGCACATCTTAATAAAATTCTTTTGATGCTCTTTCCCAAAACAATAACCGCTGCACCTCAAATACTTTCACGTATCTCTATCTTTTATTCTCGAGCCCAAAAATGTTAAGCTCAATAAATGATTAAAGGCAATTGTAAAAAGAAAACGAATCTTAGATCCGGCCACACGGACACCATTGTAATGATCAAGTCGTAACCAATGAATTAGTTTTCAAAATCTAGTTTATTAAGTTGTAACTTGTAACCATCACAATTTATTGCATGTGATTTTTAATAAAAAATGGAAGTAATTGATTATTCAACCACAATCATTGTTTCACCGCACAATTACATGAACAGTTTATCAATATTCTAATGGTTGCGTTGTTTAGTTCTGGTCGTGTCAGACGTCATCCCCTCTTCACGTCACTCCTTTCACTCCACTGTTGTCGTGCTGACACCTCCAGCAATTAACATGTCACTGCGCAGCATTATCGTTAAGACTTTGAAGCGTTGAAGTAAATATTTTATTACTCGTAGATGTCTCAAGTCGACCGTGGTCTGCGCTACAGTAGACACAGTTTACACCTACAAGGCATTTTTTAATGGTGATAGATGTAATTTTGGTTTCAGTAGAGCGCGTTATGTCGACAAAGTACAAATAAGGTGACCCCTGTTATTTTTCTTTCTTAAAATGGTCAGATTGTTAAGACAATAAGTGCGTACCGAAAACTAATTGGGTTACGTTGCGTCATCCTGGCAAGGTTTTCGCCTAATGTAGTTAGCACCGTGTTAGCTTAATAGCATGTATTATACGAAACCAGAACGGAATGGGACAAGAAAACGAGCAGCGTAACGTTATAACCGTTTATTCTCTACAGAACTAACTCTTAAAAATGCACTGCCTGTGCTTTTATACCCTTTTACCAAAAAAAACGGCCACCAGGTGGCCTGCTAAGCAACTTCCGGAAACTAAATAATAATTATTTTAATTATTAATCGGAGAACGTATTTTGAGCACCGGAAGTCAGTTGCAAAAAGTCTTAAATAATTTAAACACACATTTACAAAATAATCTGCACCAATAAGTAATATGTAATCATAAATCAAAAGCTAACATTCGGCCTTCCTGACATTAAGTTTGTCCTCAAACTATAAATCACACAAATACCTACTAGTGATTGCTTATTCAATCAATATTATAGAGGATCTGAATATTTAATGTTAATTATTACAGTATCTAATTAAAATGAGTCTGTGACAATTTGCTTCAAAAACACAGGAACCGCTCAAAAGGTAAGATATTACATAATCGCAGTTGTTAATTTCTCATTTTCATTAGCTCATTAATACTTTTCAATATTAATTTACATCCGCAACTCATTGCACCGTAAGCTTCGCTGATCAAGCACTCTCACCTGTCAGCCACCACACGACTTCCAATGAGCGACTCATATATGGTAAGACAATCAGTTACTTTATCTGTCTAATATCACAATCTCAACATCATATCCTGCATATGCCACCCATTGCACCGCCAGCTTCACTGGTCAAGCTCTCTCACTTGCCAGCCACTGTACGACTTCCAATGAGTGACACCACATTCTGCACATGCCACCCATTGCACCGCCAGCTTCACTGGTCAAGCTCTCTCACTTGCCAGCCACTGTACGACTTCCAATGAGTGACACCACATTCTGCACATGCCACCCATTGCACCGTAAGCTTCACTGGTCAAGCTCTCTCACTTGCCAGCCACTGTACGACTTCCAATGAATGACCTATGCTTTACGTGGGAGATGCATCGTGGGACTTCGCTGGCGGTTGACCACTCTACGTGAGCTTCATCAACACTTGTCTATCAAGCCAACCACCCCACGACTTCCATCTCCTAATCATCAATTTTTCTTCTTTCTCTTGGCAAGTACTTACTTATATATATTTTTTATTTTAACTTAACTAAAGTATTACCAACATTTTACTCTAATAATTTAAGTTTCATTAAATCATTGCATTTATCTTCATTGTTTCTAACACATACTAACTTTTAACAAAACAACATATCTAATTTACATTTACTTTTCAGTTTCAAGCTATTAACTTAATCATAAAAATCATTGATTAATTATTATGTTATTCTCTTCATTATTAATTTTTATTCTTTCAGGTTAACCATCTCATATGAAGAAATGCAAATCATAAACTTCTATCGATTTTCTTAATGATATAACACAATTTTCCATTTGTATACCTTATAACCAAATACATGCTCTACAATTAATGTCTTTCATTTATCACCTACCTAACTAACGTGATCATTCTTTTTCGGAATCAGATTCTGAACTTATTTGATTAATACTTGTGCTAATCCACGGCTGTATCTGATCAACAGCCCAAATATTACAATACTGCTTTTTACCAATGTTAGACCCTGGTATGCTCGACACTTCGTACCTATCGTTATCTAGAACTTTTGAGATTCTGTAGGGACCCGAATATACAGGTAATAGCTTTTTACTCTGGCCTTCATTATGACTCATCTGTTTTTGAATTTTTACCAAATCCCCTATTGCATATATCTTAGCTTCTTTACGCGTCTTATCAAATCTATCTTTCTGTTTACGTTGGTCTTTCGATATGTGTTCGCTAACTTCGGTCCTTATTTCATTAATATCCATATCTAACTGCCTGGTGTCTAAAAATATTTCATTCATAATATTCTCACTACTATGAATTAAATTACGACCAAACAGAGCTTCTGATGGGGTTTTCCCTATACCTTTATTTAGTGTATTATTTAACCCCCATTGAATATTACCCAGCTCAGAATCCCATTTGGTCTCCCCTAATTTGTCGGTATATGAAGTTAACGCGCCTAACACGGTCCGATTGTAGCGCTCCACCTGGCCATTGGCTCGAGGTGAGGCGACAGCGTTCAAAACGTGTTTAACGTGGTTTTTCTCGCAAAACTTTCGGAACTCATCAGAGGTAAATGAGGTGCCTTGATCGGAGATCAAACGTTTCGGATAGCCAAATGTTGTAAAAACATCATCTAATGCTCTAATAGTTAGACTTGACCTTAAATTACGCAAAGGTTTTAAAACACAGAACTTAGTATACCCATCAACAATGACGAGTAAGTAAGCATTACCCCTCGAACTTTTTACAAAGGGGCCCAGGTGATCAATATGAATTGTTTCAAAGGGAATATCTTTTTTTGTTATTGGATGTAAAAACCCTTCCTTTTTTCCTGCAGGCATTTTACCGTATGCACAATGTAAGCAAGACTTGACATATTTTGTAATAAACTTTTTCATCTTTGAGAACCAAAAATCTTTTTGAATTTTAGATAAAGTTTTATCAACTGAAAAATGCCCGATGTCATCATGATTTTGCTTACATATTTGCCACCTAGCCCCCTTTGGAACTACCCATTTTAATTCACCATTAACTTTTCTAAACAGCCGGTTACGTTGAAAAACAAAATTTTGTTTTATATCAATAATATCTTCGTACTTTGGATCATTTAATACATCTTTAATAAAACATATTTTAGGATCTGTTAGTTGAACACTGAGTAACCAATCATCCTGTGTAATATTTAAAACTCGTAACGAATCTACTTCATCACTTGTATCGCAACTTTCTTGAGGGTTTCTACTCAACGCGTCTACGTGAGTCATACTGTGATTAGGGCGATACATGACGCTACAGTCATACTCTTGCAAGGCCAGCCACCATCTAGCAATTCGCGGTAGAATGTCTCGTTTAGAAAAAGTTGACCTTAAGGCATTACAGTCCGTGACTATTGTGAATTTTAATCCGAGTAAATATACACGAAAACGCTGAAGCGAAGTTACTACTGCTAACGTTTCTAAATCATAAGCATGAAACTTTTGTTCGTCAATAGTAGTTTTTCGACTAAAGTAAGCAACTGGCCTGAAAGGAGAGTGACTGTCTTCTTTCTGCAAGAGTATTCCTGCCAGTCCAATCTTACTCGCATCAGTGTGTAATTCCGTGACATAATTTGGATTATACAATGTTAACAAAGGACGTTCTATTAATTTACCTTTAAGAGACTGAAAAGCAACCTCCTGTTCGTTTTCCCATCTCCACGGACAGTTCTTTCTTGTAAGATCAGTTAAAGGTCTTGCTATTATTGAAAATTTTTCTATGAATTTACGAAAGTAACTAGCCAAACCAATAAATTGTCTGACTTCGTGTACATTTCGCGGCGTTGGAAAGTTTTTTACAGCATCAATTTTAATTTTCCCCGGTTTAACGCCTTCGTTCGTAATTTCGTACCCCAAATAATCAATAGAAGTTTGAAAAAAATAACATTTCTGTATATTTAAAGTTAATTTAGCTTCGTTTAGCAATTTAAAAGTTTTCTCTAATTTTTTCATACCTTCTTCAAAGTTTTTCGAGGGTATTATCAGGTCGTCCATATAAGCAATAGCTGGCTTATCCGATGCAATTTTAACAGACCCTTGAACAGAATTTAACCCAAGTGCTTGGTTCATAGTCCTTTGGAATACAGAGGGCGCGTTGGCCAGACCAAACGGCATCCTTTTAAATTGATACAGACCATCAGGCGTAACAAAAGCCGTGACGTGTCTGCTCTCCTTTTTTATAGGGACCTGGTAATACCCACTCATTAAATCTAAAGTTGTAAAGAACTTACAGCCACTTAATTGGTCCAACTGATCTTCTATCAATGGCAGTGGGAAGTGGTCCTTAACAGTTCGACCATTCAAGGTTCGGTAATCTACACACAAGCGATGTCCCCCAGTTTTCTTTGATACGAGTATGATCGGACTAGCGTAACATGATGAAGACTCCTCGATAATGTCATGTACTAACAGTTCCCTAACCATCTCTTGTACTATCTCTCGTTCTTTAAAACTCAATCTATATGGCCTATAAACCACAGGGGTGCCATCAGTTAATTTAATTTCCATTTCACTGAGATTAGTGCAACCCAGTTCCGAGAGATTTTGAGCAAAGCTTGTCCTATATTTTGATATTAACCCATGTACTTTAACAATTTCTTCTTTTGTTAATTCTGGATTAATGTTAACCTCGCTAGCTTCAAAGGGGCTATAATTCGATTGTAAACTAAAACAATTTAATTCCTTGATATTATTATCATAACCGATTTTATACGCTCTAACCAGTAGCATATCCTTTTTTAAATGCAGCGTTGCGTCATTTAAAATAATTATAGGAATATCACAACAGTTGCCCACTATCTTGTAAACCCCTTCTTTAATCCAATATTGACAATTATTACAATTGCGATGGTTGCCTTTAACAAATACCGTGGAGTCCTCAACTGCAGAAGTATAACATTGAATTAAATCTGTGTTAGAGCCAATATGATCCTTGAAAACGTATAGTTTGATATTACTATTATTTTCATGTTCAATAGCAGGCAAGATTTCACTACAGAAATTGTCACGTTTTAAAATCTCTAGACTATTATTAGTCTTAATAACTAAGATGTCTGGTAGTTCGGTGAAATTTTGTCCAACTAGTAAGGGTACATGTAGCTGATTAGATGCGACAACATAACTAGTGATCACAGCCTCAACTCCATCAATAGACAATAATATTTCAGCTTTACCTATGGGTACAATGTGGGTCTCTCCTACCCCTTTAATGACAGGCAGGGAACTTTCACTAACTATTAAATTATACTGATATGCTAATGTATCTCTAATAAGTGTGCATTGGCTACCGAAGTCGATAAAGCATTTAACTTGCATAGAATTATTATTTATAGAAGCATTTTTGTAATATTTATTTTGTGAACTATCTAAATCAGTAGTAGTGGTCCTTAAAACCCGTTTATCTTGATTATTGTTTTGTTCTTTATTTTTATTTGAAAAACAGTCTTCAGTTTTATGTCCATATTTTTTACAATTTTCGCACCTAATAATGGGTTTTGAACACTGTGAAACTCTATGGCCAGTTTGTTTGCAATTAAAGCATACTGAAGGAGTATTATTGGATTGCCTGCATTGGTTCGCACGATGACCACTCTTACTACAAATATGACAAATTATGGTGGAATTATTCGGTAAAAGGGATTTTGATTTATTTTTTTGGTACTAACTCTCTTTGATCACGACACATGTCTTTGAGATATTTTAATAAATCTTCAGGTTGAGCAAAACGGGCTGAAGATGCTCCTGCTCTAATAGTGCGGTCCTCAAGACCATAAATGATACAATCTACTGCTTTCTTACCTGATATATCACATGCATTCAACAATATCATTTTGTCGTAATAGTAATCATCGAGCGAGTCACCTATTTTATATCTCTTTTCTAGCATTTCAAATAATAAAGCACCATAATTAGTGTCAGAAGGAAATGCGCGTTTTAAATTATGTTGCCATTCTAACCACGTATATTTTATAGTTTTAAGCCCTTCATACCATTGTTTGGCATGACCCACTAATCGTGGCAAAGCAAAATGGGTCGTTTGTTGATCAGACCAGCCATAGATATGAGCACATTCGTCAACTTTAGATAGCCACGTATCTATTCTTTGATTTTTAACGGACGGGTTAAATTCAGGAATTATATTTTTGTCACATTTTAATGAAGAATATGAAGAATTATCAGGTTTCACACGAGAAGAAATAAAGCTCACTAAATCATGCAAATTGATTGGCAAATTAAAATTAAGTGGGTTACTTTCCAAACCTCCATCTGGAACTCCTGAAGATCCTGCCACTGCCTCTCGAGTCACCGCAGTATAGCTCCTGTTTTCTTCCACGGGTCCTGGTTCAGGAACATGGCAATCTTCAACCACTACAGAAGCAACCTCGCCTCCTGGTTGCCGTATTGGAGTTCCGCATGACCTCCCATCATTCAAGGTTCTTCTGTTCGGACTCTTGCTGCTGTCCCTCGTTCGGCGTGATCTTCTAGATTTCTTTTTTCTTTTGTGGGTACGTGTACGACTGTTAGAGTTTGAATGTCTTTTATCACTTCTTCGTTTTGAATGTCTCTCTCTATACGAATATTCACTTGTCGAAGAGTCACTACTCACACCACGAGTGCGTTTAGGCATATTAAAAGTTCACCACAGTAACACACCGTACAGTTTAATGTTCACCACAGAAACACACCGTACAGTTTACTACAATGTCTGTTTTAACACTCACGAAAAGGAAATACAAAATAACAAAACGAAGAGAAGAGAAAAAAAAAGGATTATTTAAAAAAAAAAAAAAAAACTTGTTAATTCTTAGTTCACTTGCACTTTAGGTATTATCCCACTTCTGATATACGAAACCAGAACGGAATGGGACAAGAAAACGAGCAGCGTAACGTTATAACCGTTTATTCTCTACAGAACTAACTCTTAAAAATGCACTGCCTGTGCTTTTATACCCTTTTACCAAAAAAAACGGCCACCAGGTGGCCTGCTAAGCAACTTCCGGAAACTAAATAATAATTATTTTAATCCAGTTTGCAACGACTTCCGTTTATTAATCGGAGAACGTATTTTGAGCACCGGAAGTCAGTTGCAAAAAGTCTTAAATAATTTAAACACACATTTACAAAATAATCTGCACCAATAAGTAATATGTAATCATAAATCAAAAGCTAACAGTATGTTATCATCGTTCCTTTTATGTTTGCGGGTACTAGAGTTGGTACTTCGACGCAGACATGTGAGGCTGTAAAGTCGCATGAAATGCAAGTTTCCTGTAATCATGGAGTTGCGCAAGTTCGCCTGAGTGTGAACTGTATTACTGTACCTATATGACGTCATATCGGAGTTTCAACACAGTATAAACAAAGCCGCAAGCCTCTGGCACACATTGTGTGCTCATTTCCAGGACAAACAATGAATTATTTGGGAAATAAATTTACATACAACTAACTGAGCGGGAGGTCTTCAATACAGATTTTGTTTATGACAGCTTTCAATCTTGTTATACGCGTTCTCTCAATCGTCACAGACTCACAGATGACCGAATGATGATCTCCAGTTAACTTTGCTTAACCCGTATAAGTGAAGATTTAATTTAATTGAAGCCCCTTGTGATAAGTAGGGGGAGTCCGGGAGAGTTTAGCAGGGAGGAGACAATAGCCACTGATCATAGAATCCCTGTATAACTAGATATTGCGACGCTGCCACACTTCTCACAGCTCATAGGCGCCTCCCACCTAGCTCACGCGGCGATGTTGCGATCAGCAGTTTCGTTTTGACGTTACAAGTGAAAACACGTTTTTATGCCCGGTAAGTTAATTTTTTCAATTTTCGATATTTGATTACTGTTGTTTACTGTTTATAGATTCCAGCATGTCATGCATACATATCCTTAGTGTAATTATCCTTGTTACCTTTACGATAGACAGTTTTTGCTTAAAGATTATAGTTTTTTTTGTAAATTAAATAACGGACAGCTTGGCGTGGGGTGGGAGACATTACCATGGCGACGGGAGGAGACTTTACCCAGGGTAATCTCTCCCTCTGTTTCTCTTGCAATAATATTTTCTGTTTTATTTTAGATAAGTATCCACAATGCCCTTCAAATATAAAAAAAGAAACAACAAGAAACAGAAGCAATTTGACTGACAAGCAGACTGATTATTATGATTATTTTTTTATAAGGTTTTGTTTTGAATTTTACTTTTGTTCTTAATTTTGAAAGTATTTTTATTTTACTGACCACATACATGGTGTCCTACTTTAACTGATTTGCAATATCTACTTTTAAGGTTTAACTATTTGTAAGTTTGTTATCTAGTTATGACGTAGATAGAATAGGCTCAGACTATTATGTTTGCTATGAAGATACCTAAGTTACCTTTGATTTTTCTCCATTTTGATAAGATATTGTTAAATTTCTAAGATATTTTGCTGTAAAAAGACTGAAATTATTATGCAGTAACAGTTGGTTGTGAAAGTTCTTATTAATAAGGTTATAAGTTATGTTAGAAAGAGTTTCTAATGGTAAAAGTTTATAAACACTCACTGTTTTAAACGCAACTACTTATCTTAAGAAATATAATATGTGATAGGTACTTAATTCCTCACTACCTGTATGTCAAAGATACTCAAATTATATAGTTCGTGTTATCATTTACTACGTATTATTATGTGCCATGTTTTTTTATTAAATTTCTTTATTTAATTATACTTTATTATTTTTATTTTGCCTAGTTTTAAACCCGGGTAAAGTCTCCCTTCTTGGGGGTCAAGTCTCCCACCTAGGCGGGAGATATTAGCCAAATCTCACTTCAGTAGAAATCGTTAATTACTCATAAATTATTAATGATTTATAAAACTTTCTTAAGAAAAAATAAAGCTTAATAATGCAGCTTAGGGTACAATTTGTAGAAAATAGTTTTTTGTAAATATAAAGCGATTTATGAGCATTTTAGTCGAAGGCGGGTAAACTCTCCCGGACTCCCCCTACTTTTCAACGAAGATAAATAAATTTTGATTAACATTTTTGGGACTCGACTCGAAAATATGTGGTTGAACAATTTAAGATTAAATTAGTGTTCCAAACAGCTAAATTAAAAAAAAAAAATTGTTTCAAAATTCTTATCGAACAGTAACAAATTGCCAGCTTATCTAACAAATATATGGTAGTCAAGGGTTGCTAAAACCATTTTAATGTAGGTTCAGACGTCAGAGGCGTGTGGTCTACGTACTGTGCGGCAATTTCCGCGTCATACAGAGCTATACGAGTATCTCACAGACACAAATATCACTCATAGTCGTAGTTCCTACACCGACCGCCATTACCCACAACTCGGGTGGTCTACCGGAATCCGACGTACTGAGGAATTATCAATTTCCTTATGTGTAACTGTTGGTCAGTAATATTACGAAATTCGGACCTTTTAGCTATTTTTTTATATAAGTTGGCATTCCTAATCGATTTTATTCTAATTTTCTGCTTGCATCCATGTTACGATTCAAATTTTGTAGCAAATGAAACCGTAGCGTTTTTTATAACTGTATCTGTTATACATTAGTGAACAGCAGAGTTATCCGTGGCTATAAATAAAGAAATTATAAGCCTTACGAAACGTTTCTGTCTGATATACGAGTGTAGTCCAGCGTGCATTCCATCTGAAATCGTGCGGTGTAACCGCAGACCCGTATTGGTTCCTACTGCATAATCAAATTACATTAATGGCCCGTTTGTGGACCCCTCTTAGGTCCAACTCGAACCCAGTCCCACGCAACTCACATCGAGTCAATAAGACAAGACGATTTATTAGTAGAATTGTAGCAACGTTTAACTTCATATGAACCACTTTCATGAGCATTAGCGTGATCTAGACTTTCTCTATCGCACTTTATATGGAAGTGGTCGAGTGTGTTTGACAATCAATCATGAGAAAAAGCAATATTTCAAACTAAGTCGCCTAAGATTTTTATCCAAGTAGAAACAGTTCATGATGATCTTCTTTTTTTTTTTAACTATTTAGCTTTGTAGGTAATATTCCATACAATAGAGTCGATTAATATTTGGAAAGATTTAAACATTAAAAAGTAATTTAACCGATAGAATCATAAAGCGGAAAGAATTAATGAAGCTATAAAAAGGTCCATATAACGTTATGCCCCAACTCTACTGCATTAAAAATATGAATGAAATATAAAATACCGAATATAATTTATTGTTGAGATGAATGAACTGGTAGTATAGATGCCTAATGATGGCCTAGTTTCTGCAACTGTTTAAATAAATAAGATTATTCGGAATTGGCCGTTTAATATTTATGACAAAATAAACATTTACAAAGATAGGTACTGCTTTAGCCACCCAGAATCATTGTGCATGATATTGCAGCTATCGGCAACTGTATTATTGGCTACGGAACGCGTGCAACGATAAAACGGGTTCAATAGTTTATCAATAATATGATTACAGCTATTGTTTAATTTCAAGTCATTCGAGAATGTTGAAAAGTTACGTAACAAAGTTTACCTCCGTCGTGAGCCATTACTTAGCCACCCCTGTGATAGGTGAGGGTCCGTCCCTTATATTAACCGTAACATAAGGGAGTGGCCAGTCATCATCATCACTCACTGGGGTGAAGAA
Source organism: Hydraecia micacea (assembly GCA_914767645.1). Taxonomy (NCBI): domain Eukaryota; kingdom Metazoa; phylum Arthropoda; class Insecta; order Lepidoptera; family Noctuidae; genus Hydraecia; species Hydraecia micacea. Next base: position 11,057,833 of record OU611778.1, read on the forward strand.
GACAATATTAGTTTATAACGGGTATGCTGCCTCATGCGATAATTTAAAATAGCGCGGCGCTATCTATACCAGTCACGCGAGCTTTTGCTTTACTTAATTATTAGCTTTAAAAGAACAATAAAGTCGGGAGAATTCAATATAAATAGTTATTTTTGATGTTATTTTGTCATAAAAAACACAAAAAAATACAAAAAGTGTTGTTAGCAGAGCGTGGTTTCGATCCACGGACCTCTGGGTTATGGGCCCAGCACGCTTCCACTGCGCCACTCTGCTCTTGTACACTGCCGCGAAATTACCGACTACATGTTATGAGGCGTTACGTAGTAGAACCTTTGATTATAATAATCAAAGAGTAGAACGTAGTTTTACATTCTAGATGGATTATTAACCGACTTCTAAAAAAGGAGGAGGTTCTCAATTCGAATGTTTGTATATTTTTTTTTTTTTTTTTTTTTTTTTAGGTTTGTTCGCGCATAACTCCGTCGCTTGCCAACCGATTTGAAAAATTCTTTTTTTGTTGGAAAGGGTATACTTCCCAAATGGTCCCATAGCCAACAAGTCGGGATCTGATGATGGGATCTTAGAGAAATCGAGGGCAACCCTCAAATTTTATAGGCTCACTTATTGTTTTTCGCATATTTTATGAAGTATCTTGTGTATTTGCGTATGGTTGTCACCATCTCAGGTAGCTGAGCTGATGATGGAAGGTACAACTTCTTAACAGTAAGAAGTTACTCGAACAGGCAAGGGTCCCGTTTTAGTAAATTATTTTGATGTTTGGTATGGATAGGGCATTTGCCACATTTGGTCTCATGATCATCATGTCATGACCTGATGCTGCATCAGGATAGTCTGCAGAGTGAATAACTCCTCGACAACTAACAGCAGATATATCGTGTTTAGGCTCATTGAAAAGGGCTCGATGTGTGGATAAATGTACCGTTAATGAGGAACACGAGAGAGACCTGATGCTGAAGCCAGGAGCATCAGAAAAAGTACAAACCTTGAAATTACAGCACCGTAGTCGTGTTTGGGAGGTGGTCCCATATAAATTTTATGAACTTTGCTTGGGTAGTTTTGGAATTAGATTCAACAATACGTTTGTTTTCCACTTAGTTTATATTGATGATGTTTATCTTCCTGTCACTAATATTCACATAGCAATTAGTGTTATATGAATTTGTATTATGGGGTAGGTACAACTAAAAAGCGAAAAATAAAAACTTTTTTACAAAAAAAAACAACCGACTTCCAAAAAAAACACTACAAAGTGAAAAATAACTTTAATTTCGGAAGTCGGTGTCAAAAAAACTAAAATTTGGAACCAACGACACCGACTTCCAAAATTAAAGTTATTTTTCACTTTGTAGTGTTTTTTTTGGAAGTCGGTTGTTTTTTTTTGTAAAAAAGTTTTTTTTATAATTAGGAGTATTGCTGACAATGATTTATATAACAATGCCAATGTTTGCTTTGAATTTATTAACTATGCGATTTTATATGAACTTAGAATACTAATACCTACATACTTACCTATGTAGAAACCCAATTTCTGGTTAGCCGTGATTTATTTATAGAGCCAAATCTGACATACGAGTATTTTTTAAGGTTAATTAATAAACATATAGGTATGTATTTGTATCATTACTTTGTATCATTACTACCTACATTCTACATTGTAACAACAGAAAGGAATTTTATCCGTAACGCCGTACAAATGTTTCAAAAGGGTCCGTCCTACTTTAATTGGTGTAGGTACTCGTAATTAATTAAAGTCAGTGACCGAGCTGCGGCCGACTATTGTTTAAACGTTTAAACTTATAGTTTAAACCGATTGTACTACGATCTGTCTCCTTGAAACACACTGGTTAATAGGTACTGACTATGAAATTACCTCGGCTGTATGGTAATATGTAGTGTTGGTATTTATTACTTTTTTATCAGCATCGCAGAACACGCGCACCAATAACTATAGGTATACAATAAAGATAAGGCATACACTAGGTTATAAAAATAAAGGTTACACATGAATTACACTAAAAGTAGCTACAGTTATGTAAGTAGGTATTTACCTACTTACTTGTTTATCAGAGGCGAAGAGATTATTTTTGTTAATTACATTTTGTTTTGGAGATGAATAGGTATGCTAGATTTTGTGATTGAGTAAGTACCTAGTTAGTTTCAGTTTCCTTATCGTCGGGCTAAGAAATTACTACCTAAGTATTTTATTCCACATTTTTCCTCTTCAATCAGATTTTTTGTCGTTGAAAAAACCCAGATAAAGTAACGATTTGTTACAACATTTAAAGTAGGTATAGTAGGCAAGAAGAAACGATTTGAACGAGAGAAAATCCTTTTAGAGATAGATTCATATTTGAGGTATCCTCCATATTTTTTGGTTATTAATAAAAAATCTTTAGGATGTTGCTCCTATGTTAGAATAATTTTTAAGAAATATTGAATTCAGGGCGTCAGTCGTTTATTTTGAATATTTCGCACTAAAATGCAAAAGTAACAAATCAAATTCACAATATTTACGGATGGTTTTTATCTCTTCCCTAAGCCATTCGATTTGCTTTCGGTACTGACATTCGATGACGTCAATTTCCGGTTCAACAATTTAATGAGTTTCTAATCGATTAAGCGCATGCATACCTACAGTATTTTGTGCACGAACTTGGAATTAATGTACATAAGTAAGTAACCAGAAACAGTATGTTGATGTGAGTGACAGTGGAGCCGATGCCAACTGCCGTCTGTCGGGCACTGGCGGGCAATGGCGGGCAATGCCGGGTCGACGTGAGTTGTTCAACGCGTGAGACAATTTTGTATGGCTTATAACATAACGCCTTGATATTAAACGGATGTCACGTACAAAGACCTTGAGAAAGCACCGCTCGTTGTAACAGATGGCAGATGGCTGCTTGCCCAAATATTATTGATATTCGACGAATATTTCAGGAAAGTTCCAATTCTTCCGCTTTATTTATTCGCCTCAAAAATACGTCCACATAAACAGTCCAGTTTACTGGTTTAATTTGACAAGAGTGTTAGCACTAACACGTGCGCAGCTTACGAAAGTTTCGCCAGAGCAAACAGATAACTATGAAATTGGAACATCGTTGTACTTTATGCGGCAATAACTTTGTTATCAGCACTACCTTAACTTTTATCTACAAAATAACAGTCTCCTTTAATCCATGCTTTTAGTTTTACTTATCTTAAATGTACATGTTTTCCGTACCTACATTAAATAAATTTATTGTAAATTAAACAAATAGTCATGCCTCCTCTCGTACCACCGAATCTAAGCATTCCATCGATGCAATAATTCTTGTTTATAATCTTCAATGAACAGTTAATGCTTAATGAGGTATGCCGCATTTGTATCAAAGATAACAGTAACAAAACAAGCTCTTTTAACCTGTCTTTAATCAAGTAACATATATGAATGTATGTGAATTCGAATCTTAATAAAAGAATGTAGTCATTTAGTTAGCTTTGGCGTTATCGGCGTACATGCAGTAGTAATTCATTATAAAACAATGGAGTTTAATATGAAAGGGCAGGGCGTTCAGTTGATTTATCATTCCGACACCGAGCCCTTTGTTTTCTTCCACGGAGCTCGGCGGCTTCAATCACGTGTCGCGGTCAAAAGTTCGCCGGCATCCAAAAAGAATATTAATTTTTGTTTCATAGACATAAACCTACATCATTCATAATCTTGGCCGAGTGTCACTGTGTCACTGTTCAGTGAAAAGGACCTACTTACTTATTGATACTTTCTACTCGTTGTTATTTAGAAAGTATTTTTTTACATAAGGTGTCCTGAGTGTTAATTTGTCACTAAAGTGGCACACTTCAAAACATACCAAAATACGGTATCTCAAGAGAAGCCAGCTACTTACATTTTACTCCGAAAAGTAAAAACTGCGTCGGATGTCTACATCGGCATCGTTGCGAGGATTATAAAGGATCTACCCCAACCGCATTTTTTATTTATCTTTTTAATACAAAAGGCGTAGGCTTAGATTGCTACAAGTTCGTCGGAAGAAATAACTCAAATCCCAGAGAGAGGTCAAAAAAACGTTTGTTGTTACAAGTTTGGAGCAGGAAACAAAAAGTGTCATGATGGCGTTACAGCGTTACTTCAATGTATCAGCATTGCGGCATTTTAATAGATTCTCTGGTTGTAAAAACAAATGGCAGTGTAATATTAATGTTTTGTTTTGTTTGGCGTGGAGGGTGCTTGCTACCGTGTGCGGGGGCCGAGCGTGGCTCCGGCACGCCAGCGGGCCCCAGCAATTACCTCGGGGATATAGCGAATTACTCTCTGATGGAGACATTTCTGAGAATCGGGGTCCTCTTTACCACACCGTACCTACGTCGTAACTTCACGTAACTCAAAATTTACTAGCATAATCTAGTTGAAATGTAAGACCGCGCCGTATCGACTGAACTGCCGATACTTGCTTGTTATTTACTGCAGACCATGCAGAGCTTACCTCTATCTTATTTATTACTAGAGCAAGTTTCCATTCGAGATACGTTTCTGTTCGAAAGCTATCGTAAAATAGAGATATCATTTGTCTCGATAGTTGGGTCGCTCTTTGAATGTACAATGTTATGTCCAGCTGTTCAATGAAATTTGATTCAGTTAGTTAATGGGGCGCGTGTAATAGGTGCATTGTGAGGTTCGTGTCAATCTGTTCAGTGACTGCCTGCACCTTTTGTGAGAAATGGTTTTTTTGATGGGTTTCGCTCGGCACGGGTGGCGCGGGCGCCGAAAAACCCGCGCCCGCGGCGGCTGGGACGCAGTTGCTGCGATTTTAAGCAGGTGCCTGCAGTCGCACGTGTCTGCCGATACAATTTTGAATGCGGGGAAGTATCTTATGCTAGTGTGTGCGTAACGGTAGGATGTAAATGGAGATTTGTAAAAGCTCATTCAAGGCGAGCTTTTGTGGAATCTGAATGTGAACTTTTGTGTGCCATACAATATCATACAAAGTTTAGATTTTACACAGACTGCATAAAATGATTACAATGAACACACTTAATCAAACTAGCCTACAAACACTACTGGTGTAGTAGCGCGCATTAAAAGCTCTCGAGAGTGGCCTGCTCGCGGCTCAGCCCGATAACACAAAGGAGTGATTTATTTCAAACACCGATTTCAAGTACATCGTCCATGTATCAATGTGCGCTGCAAATGTGGCGCCTGGAGCGTCGGCGGCGGCGGCGTCAGTCGGCGTCTGCGCAGGGACATGACGTCACCGACTCCAGAACACTCTGACCCCATACAAAGAACGTTGTTGAAGTGAATGCGTGCGAACATAATCTGGCACATTGATTGAAAGGAATTTTACTTGTTCTTACCAATATATCCTGGGATATATCCCGTATTGCGTTTGTAAGAGATTAAGACTCTTCACAAACTGCTCGCCAATGAGTAATAACTTGTTAGTAGGTATAAATTTAAAAAGCAACATTTTTTTACTAACCCACATATGGATAACAACGTGCATGACTCAACCAAAATAACCGATTTCCTTTCCTCGTAACAAGATATAGGTACCTAGACACTCTAGACAGGTCTGATTTACAGCTGTCAGTTACAATTTGCTAACGAGTGTAAAACATGTCAGGGCTTTAGATAAAGATCACGGCCCAGCCGTATTATTGAATGCAAATTGCAAACACAAACGACAAGTATCGTATTGGAGATAGATTGAATAGAAACTAATTATTTACTCACGCATTGTCCTGTCAGCGACAGCGGTCCGTGTTGGTTTGGTAAATAGAGAAAATCCCTTTAGTTTGGTTTCAATTGACATGCCTAGAATCATAAATAAAACGGTAGGAAAGCTATGAAAGCGGAGTCTACAATCGAGCACAATCTACGTGTATATTAGGAGGTGAGGTTAGTTAACTGTAAGAGAATAATAGGGCTTTATGATAACAAGGAACAAAAATATACGTTGCGTATCTGTATCGTTGAATGGGCTCGCGTTCCTCTCATCCATTGTCCGTGAGCTAACGAAGGGCGAGCCCCACTGGGCACCGGGCAGGTAAGGGCTGGCCGGCACAACCCGGTCCCGTCGTAAATATCCTCCGGCATGCGTCCTGGGAGCTCGCACTATCAACAATGGCCTGTCATTTCACGCGCTAGTGTTAAACGTTTTCTAGTCTCGTTGTTCGCCTGAAGCTATTTGTTCTTGTTAGTCTATGGGAAAATATCGCCTTGTCTAAACAACGACATGGTAGGACAACGACATATTAGTAACGGCACGTTGAGAATCGGTGTATAATATTACTAGTAACGATATTAATATTCAAATTTATTTTGTTCACAGAAGGAAGGAGTGGGTCAGGCTCACGCGTTTCGTAGCAAGTCGTTCAGGAAGCCACGACCATGTCACTGGTGCCATCAGCCGGTGCACAACACAGGATCCTGCTGCAGAGGTATGTCTCTCTAATAACTATCTACTTTACTAGGAGAAGTCCTACATGACATGACTCATGAGTTGCACTTGAAATATTCGAAAGTTTTTATCTTGACCGATTTGGCTATTCGCAGAAACTTGACTTGCAATTCTAAAAATCGACAGGCTTGACATTCAAAGGTCATTTACGACATGTGTGTTGAGGATAGAATCAGTGCTTCAAGTCAATATTGGAGGCTAAAATGTCACACTCAAAATTCAATTGCTTGTCGAAGTTTGAACTATACGATTTGTGAAATGTTAGGTGTTTGTTATAGCTGTAAATATCACGGGTAAGACTCTCAGGTTAGCATTTCGGCGAAACGATTTCTGCATATGGAATGTTTGTTCTGTTCACGCTTGAAGCACAATCGACAATTACTTACTGTAAATCTATAAAGGCTAACTTTTCACCCATGGATTGGAGAGGCCATTTTAGCTTTCAATATGTTTTTTTTAAAGCTATCTGTAATGTATAAGAGGTGACATAAATAATCTAAACCACCTAAGGTGCATTGAGGTATTATTGCAATTTCATTATAAAAGATACCATTTTAATTGGTAGGTACATACCTACTGTAACCGTATACCGTATCATGAAATTCAGACCGCGGTAAGTACAGTTTAGCCAATTTCCATCCAATTTAGGTACGAAACGTATTCGACTGAAAAGTTAGCCGTTACAGCTGTTTCAGGAAAAATTACCATTGTTTTTAGGAACGTACCTAGATGAAAAATAAATTAATTAAGTATCTAATAAATGAGAGATCTTTTAAAAATACATTATTCCGTTACGTCAAAAGTCTGCGAGTAGACAACATTGAGACAAGACAATGAATATGGTTTCTTGATTTTAACCTTGAATTTAATATATTTTTTATGTAAATTAAATAAGTAGGTACAAAAAGTATTAAAAAACATGTTTGTTTCAGTGTGCAAATATGTCTGCCACACGGCGTGCGAGACCAAGGTATGTACCTACCTATAGCGACATATGCGGTTGCTTAGCTGAAAACGGCGGTAACGTGCATGCAATTAGAATTATCTGTAGAACAAGTGTGATCGGTGCCAAGGCTCTTAGGAATATAATAATCCACGTATAAATGCAGGCGTAGGGACTTTACATACTAAGTAGAGTCCCGCCATATCCTTTATCCTTATCTACCTACTTACGTGTAGAAGACAAATTTTCAAAACGTAATCCAAGATTTATTTATTTCCATTTGGTACATTTCTAAATAAGAACCAAGTTACGCAGTCATTTTATTTGACACGCAAGCATTTCAAAGTTTTTATTGTTTAAAATGCATGGTGGCGCCCTCTAGTAACGTTGGGATGTTCCATTATTATGAGCACTGCGCATAGTCGCATGCGCAGAGCGATAATGTTCATTCGAAGATTAAATTTTGTAGTGCTACCGAAAGGTGGCGCTCGGGTAGAATATTGCGCGTATTTTGTGATACTTATATAAATATTTTCAAATGATATTTGGCCTGATTTAAAAATGGATGAATATAATAATAAAACAAAATTATTGATATAAATCTCATGCAATGAGTCTATCGTAGGTTTAATTTAAAGAATTCGAGCAATCTCTATGCGCAAGCGCAGCTATTATCTTGGTGATATCATTGATGTTCGTGACCCGAAGGTAACTGGGCATTCCGTGGGCTTATCCAAGCTTACTTACTTATTCATATGCTAGATAATAGTCCGGTTTGTTACTCTGCCTGTCCATGTTTAGCGAGCAATGAGCATTTGATGGCAATCAGCTGGTCGACGCCGGTCACGCTTCCATTGTTCCATGTCTCGCCGAAATTGGCCGCTCAGCAAACAATGTACCAAAACCGTTATAATAACGTGATGTTGGAAACTGTCAATATGTAACGAGGAGCCAGGTAATTGGTTAAGTAAATATTTTACCAAGCTTCCTACTATCGCTTATTGGATCGCTTCAATTTATCTTCCTTGTCCTGTACCTATTGTATGAGAGATTCTATGAAGTAATATTAATAGATTTGATTAGGTACTGGACCATTAAATAATTCTTTTTTTTTTACTTACATCTTTTGTTTTAGTTCTTTCAATGGCTATAATGAATATGGTAGGTAATAAGGACTTCGCGTCCTTACATTACCGGGTTTTTAATTGAGATATGTATTTAAAATTAAACCCGTAATGTATATAAGTGAAAAAAATCTGAGGCGGTGCGAAGTTATCATAATCAAATAATAATTAATTCAATAATCAATTAAATTTTATATAATGACGCGTACTGTCAGCTCTGAAGCTGACTCCCAATTACTTATTTTCTAATCTTCTAAATACGAAATATATCGCTCCTATAACAATCAATACTTTATTCTTGGTAATCGACCCATAATTCAATCAACAAATTGTGTGTCCTTGCAATCACAAGAAATTGTTTCCTGCAGCTTACAATAGGGCTTACGGTCAACTGTAAACTTCCATAACTTTTGTAAATGCAGTAATTGCTTTTGTCATAAGTGCACAGCAAACCAATATTTAAATTCTTGTTGTTTTTGGTTCAAAACTCCCTTGTTGTTTGTTCTTGTCAGAAACTGGTACGCCTTTGAACAAGACTGCATTGAGACGCCTAAAGAATAATAAACGGATACTAAGTAGTATTCTTCGTATTTTCTTCTATTTTATTTCCTTTTATTTCAATTTGCAGATAAAATTTTTCTTTTAATATGGCTCTGTAGCCATTATAGCGTCGTTTGGTCCCGAAACTTGTACCTACCTTATTACATGCCAACCCTCGGCGTCTCTGCTAAAATTAAACATTAATTACAATATAATGTGCACATTTATTCGTTTCTTTAATTACGTTACATTTAGCCAGTCGTTTTCGGTTCGCTTCGACTCTTTTTGAAACATGCTGTATGCTGAAAATAAAACGATGTAATGAAGGTACTTAATTATCGGGATGTTTAATTGTCTTTATTTAAATAGTTGTTTGCTCTTTGTCACGTTATTACGTTTACGTCTAAGGTAGACTGTTATTAACAAAGTCCACCACTATCTACTTATAAGGCCGTCGTTGTTTTATCAACATAACATAACATCACGCCTGCCATGTTTTCCCATAAGGGTTAGACAGAGGTGTATGTAAAGTACACGCACATTTCGCCAGTAATAGGGGGCGAGCCTATTGCCATCAACCGGCAGGGCAATTGCGTAACACACCATCAGTAGCAATGGGTTTCATTTTGACAGTTTAACAACATTCATTGCGTTATTTACGTTGCTAAGCAAACACATTTTTCGAACATTTGAAGCAATGGATTAGCAATAAACTTCAAAATGATTCAAATTGACAGTAATAGTGTGTTACGCAATTAGGGTGCCGGTCAGTATCCAGACTTCAGACTATTACCTACTGAGAAATTACTGATGGAAAACCCAACCACACTTTGTTCGACCAATTTTTTGTTTTTATCGTGTGGTAATCCTCATGTATGTCCACCACCCTGGGGTGGGTGGAGGGGTCTGTCAGACTCTTACTGACTAAAACCACATGGTGTCTAGCTGCTACCTTTAGCCAGGGTGTTGGAGTGCTTGCGTGACACACTTTGCCCGACCTGGGAATCGAACCCAGGACCTCATGTTCAGCAGTAGCGCTGCAACCACTAGACCAACGACGCAGTCTTGTTTTATCAATATTCAACAAAATCATCCTAATGTTAAGTACTTAATATGGGAAACCACCTACAATTTAACTTGTTTCGTGTTTTACTACGAGTAAAGTTAAACAGAATAGAAATGGGCTAATTCACAATTGTTTGGTGCAACGACACAAACTACGAACACGAACATGCTGAAAACTAACTTAAAACATTTACAGCTAAACGGTTTCGACTTCTGAAAACTGAAATAGCATTATTTAGATTAGCAAAACTGATTGTGACTTTGCTGATTTTCTAATTTAAAAAAATAGTGCTATGCAAACTGCCGATGTATTCTGTAAAAATCTCATCGTGAAAACTTAGGTGAAGTGAGTTGTTATCACCCACGGATATCGATTATCACCTCTAATGACGCTATAGACAGCTTATTTCACCTAAGTTTTCATGATGAGATTTTTACAGAATAGACCGGCTGTACTTTTCTTATCTGAAAAAAAAAATAAAGACTGAAAGTTATTTTATTTGCCGCGACGTCGTTAAAAGATCCATAGATAAATATCACCCATCTCTCCACTAGTCCAATGCTTACTCTAGGATGCATAATAATATCCGGAACGCGGTCGTAGAGACTTTTGAAAAATCCTAAGTAAAAAGTTGTAATTCGAGGTTTGGCTCTCGCCTATTTCCTCTTCCAATATTAAACCAATTTAAAAGATATTTCATAAACTGAATAAGAAGGATATAATTACTGTGTCCCTAGGTATTTCTTTTTTTTCATTAATAGTTGTCAAATTGTACACTAGGCCTCTGCTGACAGCGGTGTAAATCGGCATTTCAGAGGGTTCTAGTGCTTATAAAAATAATGTATCATCAAAAGGAAAACATAGAGACATACAAGTAGTTAATATTTATTATTCTGTAAAAAAACATTGCTTTATGGTCATTAACCAGAAAGAAAACAGGCGAGAGCGTTTCTATGGAGAAACTTTCCTATCCAAAGGGCACGTCTTCCCTACAATTAAAGTGCCCCGCGGTCTACTTCTTAATATGCAATGGCCTCTGTAGCACCATGACACATGAGGCTACAGGGGCTAGTGCGAATCTTGGGGTTCATTCGATTAATCGAGTCTGGTCAAACCACGCTGGGATCGTTGCATTTCATTCATTCATTATTTGGTTGACGATATCGTCAAAGTCGCGGGAGACACCTGGATGAGAAACGATGGAAGTATGGCAGAAGAAACGGGAGGCCTATAGGTACACAGGAGTGGGTGATTCAGGGCTGAAATGATGATGATGATTCTATTCGGAAAACTTACAGCTAATTTATACAGTGTTCTTAAACAATATGAATTGAAGGCCATTTAAATAAATTTTATTAAATAAGTTATCTAATTTATTAATCTATACTAATATTATAAAGCTGAAGAGTTTGTTTATTTGGTTGAACACGCTAATCTCAGGAACTTATGGATCGAATTGAAAAATTATTTTTGTGTTGAATAGTCCATTTATTAAGGAAGACTATAGGCTATATAACATCACGCTATTTCTAATTATTATTACAAATAAATAAATTTGAATTTACAAGTTTCCACTGACAAACACTAAAAATAAAAACGAAAAAAAAAGGTCGGTACAAAATACCTGTACATAAAGATAAATTAGCAAAATCTTTTCAGGTCATAACTTTATAAGTAAGGACTCCATCTAATAAAGCACGATAGTGTATAAACAAGGTACAGGTACCTGGGAAGGTATGCCACGACACTAGGTGAAGCTGAGGCCCCGCGGCATCTATGCTCCGTGAATAGGAGACCTGTGATTGTATCTTTACTTTGTCTCTCACGGGACAGACAACCTTACCTAAAGGCTACAACGTCAGGCTGGGAAAGTCGACTCTTTATGATTATAATATACTGCCTTGTTGGTTTAGTGATCTGTAGTGGTTGCATTATGCAAGACATTGCGGTTGCACATACGACGTGGGGTTCGAAGCCCGGGTCGGGCAATGTGTTTTTCGGTGTCCCAAATATGAAATTCTCAGTAGCAACCAAGAGTTTAGCTGTTATCTATCTATCTACATAAATAAAACAAAGTCGGATTATTTACACCATTTATAACTCAAGAACGTCTAGACCGATATTTATAATATTGAATTTGTTGGATTTGTGTTCGCCACGAATAGCAGTATAGCTATTAACACAGGTAAAAAATTCACATTAAACACGACCCATATTAAAAGATTCAGGCGAAACGTTACAGCCCTGCAATGCATACCCCTTTGGGAAATACAGGGGCTTATATTAGTTAGATAAATATTATTCAAAGATATGATATTATCAAGTACATATTCAACTAATTATTTGTACAGTTTCCGTTCCAAGGCGAGTGGAAAATGGGAAAATATAAAAGTAATTGTAACATAACGTTTTCATGTTGTTTATTCAGAATTGAAATATTTACCTAAATTACTCGTACAACTTTATTAAAATAAAAATATAATATCCTAACTTAACAAATACTATATTTTACCTACATTTTCTTGCTTACGTTACTGAAAAAATAAAAGTATTTACGTAACTATAATAAATGCTAATCGCACTGTACATTCAAGTACAAGCTGTAGGAAGCAACTGTGAAAACTTTAATTGTAACTTGGTAAGATATCTTAGAGCGCTGGCACGCGCGCCATGCGATACTACTGTAATTTGTTTCAGTTTTAATTACGATGTTATTGTACTTAGATTAAATAAAGGTTTGTTAGGGCTGTACCTACTAAGAAAATACTTGGTATCTACTGTCGGCCGGGAGTGTTTACAATGGTTTACATATTATAGTATCTACATACAGGTTGTCCCGTAATTAATGGATAACCTCTTAAGGGGTCATTGTACTTATCATTATATGAACAACTTTTACTATGAGAAAAATGTAGGAAACAGCTGATTTTTTTCGCGATTTCATGTTTTGTCCCGTAGAGTACTATTAGTTATTCTGTGCCCGTAGTAAAAGTTGTTCATAATGATAAGTACAATGACCCCTTAAGAGGTTATCCATTATTTACGGGACACCCTGTATAAACCGGTATACTATTCATTGATAGTCTTATTTCACCCATTGCTGGGTATAAGCTTCCTCCTGTTTGTGCCATGCTACCCTGGACTGTACCTCATCCAGGTCTTAGCGGCGCGCCATTGTGAGTGATCCACCCCAGTTTAGCTGTTGGTCTGCCAACACTTTATCTACATCGTAAACCATTTTAGTTAAGGCTCTGTTCCCAACTACCATCATCACATTCATCTTGCTCAAAGTCAGTCATCATCAGTCATATAATATGTCATGTTTTGACATGACAGACGCTTTTCAGTGAGAGGGCCGTAGGTACACTTTAAAAGGATAAAAGCACATGTCGATTCTGTAAAAATCTCACCGTGAAAACTTGCGTGGAGTGAGCTGTCAGTGTCATCCCACTGATGCTAGGGATTGACCAAGCAAACATTTATAATCATAATCGAGATTGTAATCATATTTTTTATGTTAATTCTATTGAAAATTTTATATAATTTCAAAGCTAGTATTTTAGTGATCAAAACATTAATATTTTGTGGGGTTTTAAAATTAAATAGCAAAACAGAATCTTAGTCAGAAACTCAATGTTGTTTTTTTATATATTTTTTTCCCTAGACTAGTCCTTATAATTATGGCCTGAGGCGCGAGCGCGTCACGCACGAACAGTAAATAAAATAAAACATTCACGTTTAAGACAGCTAGACTACTGAAAATACGCATCGACATTATTTGTTTGTTATTATGAGCGATTGTAGATCAAGTCTAGAAAAGACTGCGACGATGTTCAGCGTTGGTAACCCAATCTATTCTATTAGAAGAGATAATTGTGTTAAGTTATCGAGTGCTAACGGCGTGGCTGGCTGACGGACCATAGAATTTAATCCCACATAGTTTGAGTGGCGCGATCACTTTACCCGATTCACGACATTAAATGTCGGGTTATGGGTTTACTTTTTGGGGTCACATAGAAAATTTAAAAAAGCTTTGCTTACTGTAGGTATCGTGTGATATATCAAATGAAAAGGCTTGTCGTGAGGGTCATAAATATATTTTTATAATAACAAAAAAAAGTTAAGCAAATCTCTATTGAGAGATTTGCTTAACTTTTTTATGACCAAATGTAAGTGTGTACCTACGCAGTACGAGTATATTGATACTGCGTAGGTACATACCTACTTACATTTGGTCATAGGTAGTCAAAACATGTTCGGGATGTTGTATTCAATTTAAAGTTGGTATTTTTTTAAAGTTATGCTTAAAACAGTTGTTATAAAAATAAGATTTTTGGCATTTTCAATCTCAAGTAGCAGCCAAGGGGTTAATTGCAGACTTTCGCTGTAATAGTAAGAAATGCTCAAGATGTTATTCCCCATAAGAAAACAGTACTTTTCTTTTCTGGTCGGCACTTTAATTTATGAGTACGTTATGAACTTATGAATGATGAGTTTATGAAATACAAACATATTTGCAGTTGATCAAATTAATTATGTGCATTTTGCATGCGTAAATATTCAACCCAACTACGGAACCTTTCAATGTGCCGACTGTGCGAGGTCCGATATAAACATGGTCAGTTTTTTAAATTTCTTTGGTAACCTACCACAAAAAAAAACAATTTATTACTCAAGTAAACTAATAGAAACAAAAACTAACAAGCTCATACAACTAACAAAACATATTGAAATGTAAAGTGATTGCGGAATACCCAATTTATACAATTAATAATCATCATTCCCTATCTTTTGCTAAGCCTACCTAAAAAAATGTATACTGGGCATTCTGTAGCAAACTATTAGAAAGTATCAAAAATAAATAAAAAATTAAGCGGCGAGCGCATTCCGAAGATAAATATTCAAATATAGAAACAATTCGGCGCGAAGTTCAATAAATGACTATGGTCAAAGGTCCTCCTCAGGTATTGACTCAGTTTCAATATAATGTCCAAAAAACTATTAAAATTACATTAAAAAGCATAAGTCATTATTATTAACAATGCTTATTGTTTTTAATGTTTAAAATAATTTTATTTCAATTTCCGAGTATCGATTTCCGATATTCGACATATTAATTACCCGAGTCAATCGAAATAAAAAAAAAATCGTTTAGCATTATCGCTTTCGCACATCATTACGATAAAAAAAAACAATAATGGACGGCGATTTTGAACACAAATTGAGTAGTGGTAATGAATAATAAGTGTTATTGGACCTGTGTTTTAATATTACGTTAAGAT
This sequence comes from Hydraecia micacea, assembly GCA_914767645.1. Lineage (NCBI taxonomy): Eukaryota > Metazoa > Arthropoda > Insecta > Lepidoptera > Noctuidae > Hydraecia > Hydraecia micacea. Next base: position 11,073,267 of record OU611778.1, read on the forward strand.
TTGGGCATTTTCGTGTCGTTCATAATATTTTCAATAATATTTGTCTCATTTTAAATCTTATCTACATGTGTGTGTGTGAAATTTGTGAAAAGTAAAAATGTAAACACGCACGATTGGCGCGAAACTTCGACATTAGATATCAAAAAAATTCATTACCACTACTTATTTAACTTGGACAATGGATGAATTCGTCAAATAAAATTAAATGATGTATTATTCACTCCCCATGTGGTGGAGTTTGAATGTTCGAAGTCCCCAAATTTTATGTTTTTTAGCCTCGACCTGTTAGATGATTTGCGTCTAACGCGCATGCGCGGCGTGACTCACGGCGTGAGTCTCACGCCGCGCATGCGCGTGAATTCTGGCTCGTTCCGAATTAAGCCATCATCACCGACAGCGCTCACTTGGATATTAAAAAAAAATAGTTTGATACCTAACGCGCATGCGCGGCGGGAGTTATGGCTCGGCACAGCGCTCACATAAGTAATTAGCGTTCCGATTTAGATAAATCACTATTATGGCAGCTAAACTATATTCACTTGAATAGGTACTAATGGTTGGATGGTTGGATTATAGTATTTATTTGTGTATGCACCACGAATTTCTTCATCTTTGTTAAGGTGGCGACTGTACTGGCGGAAGCACGATTTAAAAAATGCCACGTTAGTTTAAAGGCAATATATTATGATGCGACACAAAACAAAACAGCACAACAGGCTGTCATTCATTTGTGACAGCGCCCGCGGTGATAATTATTAATTTAGGGCATGGTCGCCGTTATCGGAAGATGGCGCATGCCATGACGTCATCTATGTCGACTTACGGGACATCGTTATCGCGCTCACGCTAATTCGGAAAAAGGGCCCTAATTCAATATGACCCACTTAATGATTCTTTACTTCGAAACCACATCAATTCCTTACCTATGTAATCACGACATATCTGCTATTTACGTATTCTCTATGACACAATTTAATGAACGAAACCGGTTTGAACTGTCAAAATACCACGTTTGACAACCGTACGGCGTGGTAAGATTATGCGGGGAATAATAGGTAATTTATACCATACAGAATAATTGAGGTCAAAGTGTAAGCAAGCTGTAAACGATTACAGTGCAATTCGGAATGTAGTAATTCTTGGAAGTGAATTACGAGTTCACTTCCAAGAATCTCGTAACCCATAGCAACATCACTTCGGCGTAGGGTTGCCACCAACCACTTCTTCATTTAAGAGTTACTAGCATAAAAAATACGGGTCTTAGTTATTTTTACGGGAGACACTGATTGCAAGCTGAGCGAGTGTCGATTGAACCGTTGAATTTTGTAATATTATTTGATTAATGTTCTTTTAATAGTGGCATCGGCGAGTTACCTAAGTAGGTATCTATTTACAATAATATATTTGCACGCGTAGAGGGGTCTGTGGCTAAATAATAACAGCCGCACAGATCGAACAATCAGGTTAAGCTACGCTTGCCGCGGTTGGTCTGAGGATGGGTGACCATCTTTACATACTGAGACCCCTCCGTGCCTTGGAAAGCACGTTAAGCCGTTGGTCCCGGCTGTCATTCGTGGATCTTTGACAGTCGTTACGGGTAGTCAGAAGCCCGAAAGTCTGACAACCAGTCTTACCAAGGGGTATCGTATTACCCAGTAACTGGGTTGTGGAGGTCAGATAGGCAGTCGCTCCATGTAAAATACTGGTATTCAGCTGCATCCGGTTAGACTGGAAGCCGACCCCAACATTGTTGGGACGCCTTACAAGTTAAATAAGTAAGAACAAATCTCCAATGTGGTAATGACAGTGACTAACGCGCAAGCGCAGCGTGATCTTATCACTTCACCCCCGATTCACGCCATTAAATGTCATGGGTCGCGTGAAGTGATCACTTCACCTGATTCACGCCATTAAATGTCATGGGTCGCGTGAAGTGATCACTTCACGCGACCCATGACATTTAATGTCATGGGTCGCGTGAAGTGATCACGCCGCGCTTGCGCGTTAGTCACTGTCATATCACATTGGAGATTTGTTCTTACTTATTTAACTTGTAAGGCGTCCCAACAATGTTGGGGTCGGCTTCCAGTCTAACTAGTAACTAGTTCTAGTGAAGTGATCACGCCACACAAAGTGGGGTTAAAGTCTAACCATGGTCCGTCACGCATCAGCAAGGCACACCGTTAGCACTCGGTGACTTGACACACTAGGCTATCTCTTCTAATTGAATAGATTAGCGTTGTTAGTCTTTACTAGACTCGGTCTAAAATCGCTCATACTAACAAACAATGTCGATGCGTATTTTCATTAGTCTAGCTGTCTTAAACGTGAATCCATTTTCGTAATTTTTTAGTTTGGTACTATGTTGTTATTAAAAAAAAAAAACATATTTTATTTTGGTCTATTGCTGATAAGTGTAACTATCATAGGAGTGGGAGAATCGTAGCGGTGGTTGGCTTTTTCTACTTTACCTAACTGATTTATAAATGAAACTTGAACCTTAAAAGTCTTATACTGAAAAAATACGTTTTTGGACTTAACAGGTTTCTCCCAGACACCACAGATTTTATTTACTGTTAGTGCGTGACGCGCTCACGCCTCAGGCTATATTGACTAGTCAGTCTAGGAAAAAAATTAAAAAAAAAAAAACATTAAGTTTCTGTGCTGCTATTTTATTTAAAACCCCCATGAAATAATAGTGTTTTGACAACTAAAATACTAGCTTTGAAATTATATAAAATTTTCAATAGAATTAACATAAAAAATATTATTAAAATCTCGATTATGATTATAAATGTTTGCTTGGTCAATCCCTAGTATCAGGTGGAATGACACTGACAGCTCACTCCACGCTCACTTCGCCTAAGTTTTCACGGCGAGATGGTTACAGAATCGCAGTGCAGATCCTTTGTGTATTTTTTCCTCAAACGTGACGAGTTTATGTCACATACATGTCATGAATATATAAAAAATGAATAAAACATCTCGGTAAAAAAATCTTAAACCAAAACGGCATTTCGGTCAAAGAGAATATTACTTTTAGAGACATGGGAATGTAAAAAGTAATATTCTCTTCTTATCATATACGTTGCTCACAGTTCATTTTAATCATCGTTCATAAATAAACCCCATTTTTTTTTGGCAACCTGTTAAAGAAAATCTAGTAGGTATTTACTTTAGTATATGTATATATATATGTATCTATAAATATCTTAAAATACTTCATAAAATAGATAAAATGCACTTAAAGAGGTTCATGATCGTGACCATTAATTTCTGAGAATAACCATAGGTAAATTATGGCATAGTTTTATCAGTGAGATTTACCGGTCATCTATAAATGTAGGAAAATAGTGGTCCTGAATATTAACGGGTTTATTTATAAACGTTACATAAACTTAAGTATTGATTAACGATGTCTGCTTAACCTTGCATTTTTTATTGACGTTTATATGCCTCTTTTTTTAATATATAAAATTTTAAGTAACTATTATTGTGAAGCCTCAATCGTATTTTATTTTCGTGTAGACCTTTTCTTCTCTCCAAATTCTGTTTCCAACTGCGTGGGTCCATTATAATCTAAAAGTTTATTTTAAAACGTCTGTAAAATATCAGGGAACACAAAATATAGTATCCAGTATTTTACAGAGTTCTCATTTCTGAACGTGAGTACTTTGTGAAAACAGAACAATATGTATTTTCAGTTTTGTTGTGAAGTCGGGTGTTTTCTCGTGGTATCGCAAATCTGCAATGCTAATGAATCGTGCCCGTGTACCGGTATCAATGGTTATTTATATACCTACCAGCACAATGTTCAGTTAAACCTTGAAATTGAATGAAGTTTCCTTATACTTTAAGGTTTTATTTAAAACTTGTTTCGTAGATCCTTATAGCATGTTCTTATGTGAAGGTCAAGATGTTAGACAAACTTTATGTCAAGTTTAACGTAAAAATAATAGTAAGATAAAATGATATTTATTTAACAAAGTATGCTTGATTATTCTTGCCATGTCTAGCTGTGCTGGCTCTTCTCCATAGGTTTTATTATTTGGAACTGCTCACCTGGGATGGCGTATTGTGAGAACTTGATATGAAGAGTAGGTAGGCTGGCTAGGAACCTGCATACAAATTCTTCAGTAGCCGGAATTGTGCTTGCCCCAGTTTTATATAGTTTCTCGTTAATCATTTCTACTGTTGCCATAAAATATGGAATTATAATAGCCACATATAAAAATAAATCTCTGTAGCTATAAAATCTGTATTCACTTAGCTTCCAATATAAACTGCTATTAACAATATCAATACGTAAAGAAATTGTCGGACATTCTGTACTGCTATTACCGAAACACAGAGATCACTTGAAAACCCGTTACTTGTGCTTTTTAAATGTAAATTGAATCGTAAAATGCTCGTAAATTTTACTGCACAACGTAGGAGTGTACACGCGAGCCGAATCTCGGACACAACACAAGATTCATACGTCCGAGTGAATTGTCTTGTGACAATTATAATAGGCACCATATAAAGTAAGATTTAATGTAACGTATTGTTGTAGGTGAATAAAAATATAATAAAATCCTCATCAGCGTCGAGTCTGGGTATAATATAAACTGAAAAGCTTGGGAAATGACTGAAATACAAGTAAGTTACAAAGAGACGCCGATTCGTTGGTGCGGCGCGACTGTGCATCCGTATCAGGCACGATCGGCAATAACCGTTTCATTTTACACCCGTGTCGATGTCGACTGTTGTTTGAGGGTTCTCCACACTCACAGGAACACTGATTCCACGCGCGATACATATTAATGGGTATGATATTCGAATGATTAAAGTACAGCTGTGATATTCGTTAGTTTGGGCATAGGATTTTTGGAAACAGCGGGTTTTTTACTCGTTGATGTCCGTTATTTAAATTGTTGAAACATAAAAAAAATCTTTTATATATAAGTTTCAGTGCTTTTATCTAAGATCAGTGGTAGCCCAGTGGTAACGGCCCCGACTTACGAGTTGTAGGTCGTAGGTTCCAACTGTTTCAACCCAGGCAGGCGCTTTACTTTGTGTGAATAATTTCATCACCACTGCTCTCAAAACGGTGAAGGAAAACTTCGTGAGGAAACCGGCATGTCCTAGAACCAAAAATTCGAAGATATGTGATGTCTACAAACACCGCACTGGGCCCGAGTCGAGTGGTGGATTACAGTTACAGCCCACACCGTCTCACAGAGAGGAGGTCTGTGTCCCAGCAGTGGGAACATTATAGGCTGATTATAAGGTTTTTATTTACACGGAATCTTTCCTTAGCAGAATAGGTACGTTGTTATTGGTCAAAAGCTCGGTCCTTTAATAATCCTTGAATTTACAATTCAAATCATATAATTTATTACGGACTAGGTACACACGGCTACACATCAAGCTATACATAACCAGTATAAGCTGACTTCAAAATGTACGAAAAACCTATACAATGCGAGGTCAGTAGCCGTGTGTACATACCGATTAATGATATCGTAATTAATAATATCGTTCACCCCTGTTTAAAAAGTTTTAACATTTTAATTAAAGTGGGCCTGGCTCGGTTTTCTTCGAGATAATCAAGCTTTACAGCACGATCACGGAAGCGGCAGGAATGAATTTTTTAAATACGTTTGTTAATTAAGTGTATTTTTTAGCACCATTGGGTGTGAAGTAGCTATAATTGCTGCGAATCCGGGCTTGATAAATGGACATTCGATAAAGATTTAAATATAAGTAGATACCCACTTTCCTCGATACGACCTCTCCCAGGGGTTTGAAAACTTTGTAGGTACTAAATAAAAATTACCTCTCTCAAAACAAAGTGTTATTTATTAAGTTAGGGATGAGTGTTTCTTTCTTTCTGTTCCGTAATAGGTTTCTTTATGTTTAAGCACAAAGCTCTCACATTGTCCTTTCAAGATAGTGTCCTTATACTTACTTATTTGTGATTATTTATTATGCCGAGTTCTTATAAACAAAATAATTATTTATCACATTGACTTTTGTGTCACAAAGAACAAGGTGTTCATATTTCAGAGAGACGTTGGGGTACAACAAGGGTGTCATTGTGCAGTGCCGTTAACTCGGTGTCAACGTTCTGCGCACGCGTGACGTGTGACGTCCCCACGCCACGGCAGCGCTCATTGAGACACTTGTGCAAACAAACTTGTTTTGGCATTATAGCTAATATTTCATGCTCCACAATCACCAGCAGCCCATCGACTTCGGTTTGTGGAACAACATTCGATGAAAGATATGGGCACTTGATTGATTGAGTCCTTCCGGTAATAAACACTTTTTCGATTTGACATATACTTGATTTAAATTAAGTAGTCATCATATTTTTTAAACTAGTGGAGCACGTATAGTACTTGAAATGTAGACAATGAAGTATGGACACGTGTGACGCGAGCTTTTGCGTGAGTGAAATGCGCGGGTGCGCGGGCGCAGCATGCAAATGAACAATGTTCACTGCTTACTCACGTTACTGGGAAAACTTGAGGCCGGACGCTTTAGTAAGAGTGTTGTTATCGTTACCTACATAACTACTTACATACAAGTATCTGGTACCTACACGTACCCCTTTGTATTAGTCATGTTAGATGCATACTTACCTACGTGTTTAAATAGGCTTTCAGGAACTGTAAAGATGGCCAAACAGAGATGGACTACCCAAATGTTCTCTTTATATTTTTATAGGTACAATAAGTAATTTTCATATTTTAAATTCACAAGTACCTTAACTTAGGTCCGGCCATTTTCGTTATCAATTTAACGTAGAATTGCGACTGGAGCTTTAAGCGCCTGAGCGCTCGTGTAAATCAAATTGCAAGTTACGATCGACAGCTGTTGATAATCGTAAAGAAAGCAGTGTGAATGACAGTGTGTTGGTGCGATATACAGGATATTATCTCCCGTAATAGGTAGGTGGAGGTGGCGTGGAAGCTGGTGGTTGCGGCGGCCGCGGGCGCGGGCGAGTCAGGTGCAACGCACGCGGCGCGCGCGCAGGCGACGCCACCAGTGCCACCGCGCGCGTCGACTGGCCCACGCGCACGCCAAATCTGCGTTTCGCGATACACATTCGCACAAATGCAAACAGCTTCCCATTTTCAAACAAAATCCTTTTATAGTCGCGAAGCTCGGTCGCTCTATAAATAACGCCAACCGGTGGGCCGATGTGCTCTAGCGTGTTCGCGAAATCTGTGCAAATGTTCCTATGTTATAAACTTGAGATATTGGACTATTTTAACAACTCTCAACCGAATAAGGAGAGCTGAACGCTAGGGCGTGCGTCTTGGGTGATTATATTTCCATAAATATTGAATCAATATTGTATAACAGTATACTTTGTAAAGTGTGCGTAAGCAGAAGAGTAAACATTTCATCATTATGTTAAGATTTGTATTTACGTAGCTTTCATAATGAAATCTTTTAGTGAAAAAGCTTTTAATCCGTGTTTACGAAGCAATGAAAATAAAACTTTCTAAAAAAATAACTTGAAATAGTTTTTTCTAGTTCTACCACAGTTCTACTAAGATTAACTTAATTATCCTTGTAACGTAGATAATTATTATCAACCAAAATGTACATATTTGAAGTTATCTTTATGAGCAGTTACCGCAGCGAAATAAATGTTATCTTCCGAATTCACGAAATCATTCAAAGAATACGAGGGAGTTATATTTAGCGTTATCTATGGGTAACAAAGTCAGTCTGCCTGAAGACTTTTTCAGATTTTTCCAAATGACAATAGACTGCTGAAACCTGAAACATAAATATGCAATCGGTGAACTCAATCGTTCAAGGTGAAAGTGATTGTTTTTTGTTATCACCCTAAAATAGTGGATATTGCCGCGAATGACGATCGTATGCGATAACACTGTTGTGTTTCAGTTTTATCGATAAAGTAACTCCTTGAGTCACGTAGCCATTGCTCCATTGCCTTACACACAAGTGTTGTGAGCGACTGTAGCTCTGTTAGCCGACTGATTAGCGTCCCTATTGGTAAATATATGACCTTATATAACCCGGCTGATTAAATATCATATTCTAATTTCTCAGAAGTGTGTGTTCGCGGAGTAGTCGTGAAGTGCTCTACTTCGTCGCAAGAGCCGGTTTTAATTGTGTCAAGTGTTTATTAAGATGAAGTCGGCGATTTAATCGGTCACTTGGAACAATATGTGTATCGTGGTCATTGTAGCTAACTGTGTAGTAAACAGAAGATTGTCAACTCCATTAAAACTAAGAACGGGACTGTGACTGTCCGACTCCGCGCGTGCAAAGAGTTTAGGTATTCAGTGAATTTAACGAACTTTTTTGTGTTTAGTTCAAATTGGAAATTGCATGAAAGTTAAAAATGTATAATTACAACGGAAGATTGGACAGCAGATTGGACTCCAGTAGTACATCTACGTCATCGGGTAGTTCTGATCTACGGGTAAGTTTAAACATTACGACATTCATTTCTGCTCTCTTCTTTCCGGATACAATTATGATGTTGGTGTCACATTTGCAATTACCTTGACGAATGGTGATTTCCATGCAACGTTATAGCAGGAGCATTGATTTTTCGTTGTAACCGCGGTCTGCGGGTCAAAGATTGCATACAATGATAGGTTTGCGGGCACTGGGCAGGCGTACGTTACCGGCTTACTGCCATGTCGCCCGCGCCGCCTGCGCAACTTGACGACCTCCGCTCAATGCACTAACCAACCCATTGAATAGCTAGTTCGAAGGAACAAACAAAGCCCTAAGAATTTCAGAAGGCTAGGGCCCATTTTATTCGAAGCAACAAACCTGCGAATTTCAGAATCTTATAGGGACCTTTAACCTTTAAAATCAGTAGTTACCCGACTGATCGAATTTAAATTAATCCGTCAGATTAATAATTTTATCACCAACCGTTGATAACGAGTAACGGCCTTAATAATGCAATTAATCTTGTGTGTTTGACTTAAGACCTTCTTGCTTGCGCTATTCTGGTCTGCTGCCCGGGGCCGGTAATACTTCCTAGTTGATCCTTTTTTATTTACCTCTTTCCGTTAGGTTGCGATAAGTTTGTTAGGTACCTCTCAAGTCATAAGGTATTGCATCCTATCGGAGTTTCTTCCTCCTATCGCTACCTCTCACCTACTTTAGAGCAACTTAACTCGATCCCAACTATGTATTAAACGGTACAATTATGCACAAAATGGAAAATTATGCTTGTGATAAACATTGCACACAGCGGGAATGCGCCGGCGCAGCCGTGGTACGCGCCCGCGGCGGCGGCGGCGACTCCACGGTGCAATACCAGCTAAACGCACATTATCTCTCTATTTACCGCTGCACTAATAATGGGGCTCAAGTAACAATTTCAAAATAATTAATTAATAGCTTTCAAAAGATCAGGCACGCAGATAAAATTGTACTTGTGTCTATAACTTACCGTAGAGGTTGAATAATAACTGTCTCGTTATGGTAGAGTTCGTTAAACAGCCTATTTGCCATGCCCATAACCATATGAGATTTTGTTGTTATTTCCTAATTTGGAGGGTAGGGTAATATTTATGAGACCCGTGTTTGCAATGTCTACTTAAATAATTATAATATATTTTGACGTGAATATAAATCTCCTAACCCCACCGGATGTACATCAGTTTCAAACGATTAATTCTTGCTTGCCAAATCGGTGGCCATCAATTGGCAAGTAATCAAGTTGTTTTGACTAAACTGCCATTTCCTTCTGCCTCTTTAGATTACGGGTCACAGACCTGACATAATGACATTGGGTTTAATTTCCAAGTTGGGCCTCGTTCCTTAGTTTCTCTCGATTTACTTTATTTTATTGCTCGTTTTGCTGTGTGGGGAAAGGCTTGCAGAGACCAAAACAAATTGCAATACTATTGCCCTATAATAATAACATTAACTTCCTTTATTAAACCTTGTATGCATGACACGTAAGTAGGTACTTATTCATTTAATTTTATACAAGAAAGTGTAGTAGGTATGTACAGTACCTACACATGTAATGTTCAAGTACTTACTAGTTAGTAGGCATTTGCTGAGTCGTAGTGAGTGTTTCATATAACACCTTTTCCTATTTGCCTAGAATGTAGATTGACACCGCGTAGGAATGTCGTTACGGCGGTTTTACGTAATCGATCCCGGGAAAATCAGCGCGCGTTCCGACTCGTCGACGACTTTTCTCCGACTTAGCTCGAATCCGCTGGTGATCGATAACGAACAACTACGAAAAGTAGGAAATAATTTTACATATAATTTGACTTTTAGTTCTGTAGTTCTTAGTAAAGGACTGGCCAGGAATCTTCATCTGGGTTTGAAGTCATATCGAAGTCATTAGGACTGCTTCAAGGATAGCTGCGATCCTCCTAGTGTCCGGTCATCATAAAACTTACGATCCGTTTGTTATTGATCGTTCATTGTCATTAATTGATGTAGTAGTGGGTGAATTCGGATAAATATTGGGAAGAATATTGAAACGACAAAATATCAGCATATAGTTTCTACTTTTGGAGTACCTAATTCTACTGAAAAAGTAATCAGCTACGTTTCATTGTAAGTCTACAATACAAATATATCTACCGGACAGATGTTGGATGCTGCATCCACTGCAATGTCTGCATATGTATCCAGTCCAGTGTAGATAGGCCATTACAAATTTCAAAATTCTGTAAACGATACGCAAAAATTACAAAAATGCTTGTCATGATTCCGTAATTAATAGTATAATAATCCTATCTAAATTCAACACCTCTTTTTTGACAGCTAAAGCCTTAAGCACTACCCACGCTCTTAAAGTTAATACCTCTTTTAACTTTTCTTTACTCTGTAAAGGAAACATCCGTGACAATACATAAGTGGTATCCAAGTAAAGTATGTTAATTTTAAAAGGTCTTTGTTCAATAGGTCATCTTGAAGGCTGACCCGGCTCGGGCACTTGACAAATGTAGCGTCTCGGACAATACGATTCCCAATATCGGACATATCTTCGGAACGAACTCATTAAAAGTTAAGTGGGGGGAAATTAACGTCTTTCATTTCATACAAAAAAAAAAACCTTTGAAAACTGAAAAACTCTTTCTTGTAACGAAGATTTATTGTTAATGAATATGAACCAACCTTACATAATAGGAAATCATATTGGCTAAAAGTTTCAATAAATGCACGTTAAGTAAGTACATTATATAAAATTACTGTTTGGTTTATCTGTAGTTACTTCGAAATATCCAAGTATTCCGATTCATCCATAAAACGTGAATTTACAAAGCTTTTATCCCATAAGAAGATTTAACTTTTCTTTTGAAATTGGTGACGAAATCATCCCCCTTAAATCCGAGTGAGAATCTCGTCAGCCTACTTACGGCACAGTTATTAGGTCGTCAGCAGTTCGGCACGCGGCTGTATTGGGGTGTGGTGGATCTAATACCTCTTCCGGTAGGTCGGTCGATACTTTAAATGTCACCCAGTTTCCGGGTACATTGCCTTCTACCCGGAGAAGATTAAATACGACGAGGACCGGTCTGAGCGACACGGAGCAATGCTAATGTTGTTAGCCCCAGTTTGCAGCTTGCGACTAGAAATATTTATATCCATTAATATTGTCATGAAAGTGCGGGAATTCGTTGTATTACGGTTACGATTAATTTTCTTTAATTTCCATAATTTTCCTGCTAAAAGTTTGAAATAAAATTCCAACCGTTACCTATTGTTTTGACCCCATTTCAACTAAACACTAATGAGTGTTTAGTTTTAAACAACATGATTTACTTCTACGATCATCCCCCGATGTGCTAATGCCAAACTTGATGCGTATGTAAATGCCGTCGTGTGGAAATGCGGGAGTTCTATCTCCAGCACTAAGCATTCGATATTCATTTAATATTGTTAGACTCATATTTATTCAAATGACCACTATTATTATTTACTAGCAGCGCCCCGCGGTTTCACGCGCATAAGTTTCAATTCCGTGGGAATATCGGGATAAAAAGTATCCTATGTGTTAATCCTGGTTATAAAATAAGTCTGTGTGCCAAATTTCATCCAAATCCGTTCAGTAGTTTTTGCGTAAAAGTTCTAAATCCTCACAAACTTTCGCGTTTATAATATTACTAGCAGCGCCCCGCGGTTTCACCCGCATGAGTGTCGATCCCGTGGGAATATCGAGATAAAAAGTATCTAATGTGTTAATCTGATGTATAAGCTATATTACTGTAAAGTTTCATCAAAATCCGTTCAGCAGTTTTTGCGTGAAAGAGTAACAAACATCCATCCATCCATCCTCACAAACTCACGTTTATAATATTAGTAGGATAGGATATAATAATATAGGAATTAATAAGAACTTAGTCAAGTAATCTACTGGTTTAAGTTTCTTCCAAGGGCTCTTATACAATTTTGATAGTTGCAATGCAATGCAAGATCAGCCTTTTCTTTATGGCATTAATCTCTAGAAAGTTCTAACTGTGTGAGCTATTAAACTAATCTGCTTTGTTTGTTCAGTTTATGCAAAGTAACGTTGTTTAGCTCCGTTAACCAACCGCAGTGCAACTAACATTAACCATAAAAACCGTTTCGGGTTGTTCTTAGGTCGCATCGCCGTTCAAACTCGCCGGTAACTCGTGTAATACATATTATGGACAATCTTTTATCGAGTCCATGTAATCATTCATGCCGAAAGAGTCTGGAACACTAACAATGCAAGGTCGATTCGGTTGTTTGCGGAATTTTGCGAGCCGCGTCGAGAGAGGCAACATGAGAATTTAATACTGAGGTGCATTTTTGAAAAAGTAATACCTTGCAAGATACATATTTAACTCAAAAGCTCCTTTAGCAAAGATGAAAGTCTGGAGAAAGAGATACGGGACATATTTCCGAGATAAGTTGGTAAGATCGGTGGGACAGGCGTACTTATTTATATCTGCCGCTATAGTTTACGGCTGTCTGTGGTATTCGTTGATTGTGTTAGTCTGTTTGCATGATTGCGGGACCGTGTTTATGTACGGTCGACCACACTAAATAGCGACATTGTTGGAGTTCTTGTGTGATGAATCTGTTTGTTATTGATGTTACCTTTAAATAACAAGCATTCCATCTTATAACTATTGGGTAATCAGTTTTAATACATTAAAATAAGGTAAAGAATGATACATCCAATCCAACATCACCAGTGAAACTTTAGAAACGCGTTAGGTTATTATCGGCACAGTATAATTGGAGTATTATTGTATCCTTTTCTGAAGAATACAATAGAATAGGTACTCTAATATACTCAATACTTTAAGTAGGTATTTGCATTCCACAAGGTGTACTTGGGTAACTTAAAATTTTATGTGATCAATTGATCATTGACCCTGTCGGGCACAGTAGTAGGAGAGCGGAGTTTTGAAAAACTTAGCTTATCAGTCTTCGAACGAAATCTAATATTATAATTATGTTTTTTTTATTATATGTAGTTAACTGTTAACTTATTAACATATGTTAGCACTTATAAGCTGTCGTTTAAATATTCGTTTATACTCTATAGCAATTACAAATTAAAAAATGTTTTAGTTTTTTTACTGTAATAACATAACGCGTTTAAGTATTATAGAATATCTGAATTTACATCTAGACTAAATTCAACTTGGCATTTCCTTAGATTGTGTTACAGCCATTGAATCATTACTTCGGCTATCGAAAGTGTCGAGTCATTGTACATATAATAAGACCGTTTTCCTGTCCCTGTTTTTTATAGTAAATACTTAAGTAGATAGGTACCTACTTGTTTTCCAAGTTAATCGACGAAACAAAGTCAATACTAAAAATTCGTTTCAGAAAACATTAGGTTAGGCCATGTATAATGTAGGTATGCAACTTGTATAATCTGTAATAATAGTAGGCATTTTAATTAGATTATGATGAAGTTTAAGTAAGACATTGCTTTCTCCGTGTTTATTAACTTTACCAACAGTTGTTACTCGTTCCTATTCAAATTAATGGTAAACACTTGTAAATTGTTTCAGTCCACAGATAAATGTAAAGCTATTATGTTGAGAAAACAAAAGAGGGGCGATTCTGGTAATTTTAAAAATGTTCACTTCACAGTCTGATCTCAATCTGTCAAAAATATCTCTGAAATCCCTACATTTTTTATAAGTTTTTGACATTGATTGTCGCTGAGATGAGATTGCGACTAGATTTTGAACGTTTTTATTACGGGAATTGGCCTTTTTTTCATTTATTGCTAGGTAGGTACTTTACGTTCCTGAATTTTGATTGTTGATTTTCTATTATGATCCTATTTTTTTAACATACTTGTTAAGTCTTTGTGTTCTTGTTATTACATGTGGTACTTACCTATGTGTATTTTCTCTTATTCATTAAGTTTAATTTTTGCTAATGGCTAGAATTCAATTATTTTAGCGTTTATAAATTAACAACTACCATAGTGTTATAGAGATTACTTATAGCCTTAGCGTTTCCAAGAAAGTTGATGGCATAATATGACACAAACTCTACCTACTTTATATTTTCGAATTATAAAACAATAGGGGGGCACGCTGGAATGTTTCCTTTTTCAAAATTACGTTTTGATTTAATTTTAGAGACGCTAAGTCTATGAAGCTTCATTTTCAGCCCACTGTGCGCTAGAGCTGACAGTGCACGTCACACTTAAAATTGTAATACATTAACTTGATTTCATTTATTATTATGCAAATTGAAATTGTACTAAAACATGCGTTTCATTTCGTCCCAGTACTGATATCCATTTATTAGAAAATATAATAAAATATTTTACTATCTAGATTTCAGTTGTTCATATAGATAACGAAAGTAAAATCCATTCAATCAATTTTATTGTCGATACTTATCACTTTTATCTCTGAAGTGTCCACGTCGCTTTATATTCTAGACTTCGTGTCGTAATTATAACAGTGGTACAAAAACATCAATGAGCTGCGCCGAATGACCCGGAACTACCAGTCAATCACACTGACCGTATGAATTCCGACCAAACCCGTGCGAAATGAACATAGGTATACATTAGTGGCCAGTGGCAAATATATCTTGACCATTCGTGATGGCGCCACTTGCATAGACATACGTTAATAATGTGACAAATTCAGTACATTAAAATGTATAGTTCGTTCTTCCTCCGCGTGCCAAGTAATACTGGCCACTTTGTAGTATACGTTCGAAATTCGAATAGTTTGAATTAACCATCGCATGCCGTTTGCTAATCGTCTTATGACGAGCACATTTTTTGCTCGCTATTAGGACCGTGATTCGACTAAAATGAAAAAAATAAACTATAATTGATTTCTTGTTAGCAGTAATTGTAACGACTGTTAAGGTGCCGCGGCGTTGTAAATCGCATTCTTAACGTTCACTTATTTTCATGGAGCCTTGAAAAATTATAGGAGCTTTTTCAGTGTTGGTGATTTAATTTTGCACTCATCAAGTATCTCTAGGTGAGTAGATTACGTACACTACACATTATACTATACTACATAGGCGTGCTGCCAATTAATATAATTTCCTTATTTATTTTTCATGAAAATCTGGAAACTGGATAATCATTTTCTCGTCCGATTTTATGCTCTAATCATAACTAGAAAATAACCGTTTCCGGAAAATATTCATGACATGACAATTTAACTTAATTTTAAGATCATGCTAATGTGAAAATAATTTCAACACAGTTATGTAATCACTCAGAGATGGGAACAAGACTATGTAGATTATTATTATATGTAATCTACACGTGTACTCAGTTTGATGAGGTTCATGAAACATTAGGCGATGCACCAGAGCGGCACAAATTCGAGTAAATAGTGTAACAACGCAAATGACAATGGAATTACATACTATTTCGTAAATGTAAATAAAATAACGATTCCCATGACTAAAGTTTACGGCCTTCATAATGTAGAATTGCATAGATTGTGGGCGTAATGACCCGAAGGAAGAGATTAGTTCAATTCGAGTAGGACGATGCTTTGTGTCAGATATTCTTTATTGTCTGGAGATTCTTGAATCTCGAATGACAAAGTGGGATTCAGAAATTTTCGTATTTTATTTTCACCCAAATATTTTGGTCGGTCCCTTCACAATTTATCGCGTATCAAGTGAACGTAAGAAAGTTGGCCTCCGACTGTGTTCCGTTACGAGTTGCACCTTAATTTGCTGAGACAGTCGATGTCATCTCTTCGAATTGAGACGTTCACGTCGGTCACTGCACGCACACAACTTAAACACTTATTTAATCACATGCATTTCCCTTTAAATTGTGCCTTAAATTATACTTAACGTCGCTGCTCACCTTATAAGGAAGACTTTAACGTAATTTGAAGTGTCGCAACAGAAATGCAAAGCAATTGAAAACATATCATAAAAATGAGAAATTATGTAAACTGAGCGGTTACGGGGAACACGAGTTTTATTCATATGGAAACATAACTTCAGCTTATAAATAATACAAAGAAAGAAATTAATTTGAATTAGATTGCCAACACGCAAGTTAATTAATTTCGTTCTCATGCCGAACCTGTTGATGAAGGTCCGACATTTCTACAGCCAAAAAACAATATTTTCAGGTAAATTCACAAGAGAGTCGGTAAACATGTTTCGAAATTGGTTTGTCAGAAGAGCGCGCGAGTGGCCGGCCGTACCCCTGAGACAGGACCACCGAGCCTCGTAATTAATAACAGCATGCTTACAAATTGCGGCTTCACTGACACAAGCCGGTAATAGGACACCCTCGCACGTTGCCCACCGGTGAATACTCCAAATTATAGCCTGCTATTAATACCGATTGCGTGACTGATGCTATTTTGTTTTTGGTAATACATGTTCAAAAAAGTTTTCACTTTTTTTATGCACATAATGTTCTTGATCTCTGAATGTTTTTGCATACCGAAGTTATCTTATATATTGAAAATACGCAGTAAATTTGCTGAACGGACTGATGTTCGAAGGTATACGTTACATAAAGTCACATCAAAGGTAAATCTGATCCATTTCCCTTTACAAACCGCAGTCTTATTGATGGCAACTCTTTGATTCGTCATTCGTCGATAGGCGTCTAATTTTGAATGGCCGATGTGTAACCACAGAACATCTGAGAACTTCAAATGAAAATAAATTGTATTATAGCATTTATAGCTTCGCCATTTCCTGATCGACCTAATAAACATAGGTAAGTGAGGTTCTGGAGTCGATCAAGCAACACAAACCGGGTCGAACGACTCCTCCGGGACGGGAGTGCTTCTAAGGTTTATTTTTACAGCAATGCGGCATGTGAAGTGGTTAACATAGGACTGCATCTTACACGCTGCCAGTTTATTATGTTCTTTGTCAAAACGGAGGTGTTCAGCCAGATAACTTTCGCCTTTATTGACTAATAGTATACACATTTTCATAACAATCGTGTCCCAATTAAATCGATATAGAACATCCTTTCTATAACGTTTCGTTCACACCAACTTTCCTAACGAATCGCTTCATATGGTTGGGTAGTTTATTTATCTATGTTACGGTACAACATGGGTTTGTTAATTTCACACGTAACAACGTAGAACAATGCCAGGTAACGAATACAGACGTCCATTGTAAGAGAATCTCATTAGTTGTCTGAGTGAAAAATCCCCGAGTGTAGTGACCGATGGCCGGTTATAAGTAACGCAGACCTCTGTCCTCCTTCCTCGTTATTTACCGCATATGTGATGAATTTCCTAAGCTAATGGAAAGTAATGGCGATGGGCTCGCCGACCGACGCTGGCTCGAGGAAATTAACCTTATCGCAACTAGAGAAAGGGTCAAAAGCTATTTTAAAGTCCGGAAGCGTTCATATCGAGAACAGAGTGGGCCGTTTACTTTAAATGCTCAGATTAAATTCAATTATGTTAGTAGCAAAGCTGATGTTGTAATGGTAAATAATAAATATCTGGTTATGTAACGGTGATAAACATGTGAAATAACTGTAAATTCTAAGAATCGATTTACAGTTATCGTTACTCCTTTGAAATTGTTATAAAAGTCTAGTTATCGCGGACTACGATCTTATCGTTCTTTTGTTTTCCGAAAATAAAACCATAAACTTGTATATGGGTAGGGCTTATTTATTTGAACAGTAAATATATCACATCCGAATTCGTGTAACCTACTCAGGAAAATTATTCTGAAAGGTAACAACATAACATTTATTTATAACGGAACGTTTAACTCACAAATAGCTTCAATAATGCTGATCATTGATCAATTATTGGGGTCAAATTCATTTATTTCATGCAAATTACATTAATAATGAAACAAACGACTTATCGGACATATATGGGAGCAATTATGAAAAACAACATAAAATATTGGTGTTATTATCACAGATATGGCGTCGTCGGCTTCTTTAAAGGTCTTCGCACTTGTCACTTCTTCACTCTTTGGACAAAGAATGCGTCAACACTTTCGAAGATGAGTTTTATAATTGCGTCGGCGGCATGCAGCGGAGGAGATTGTGTTGTCACGTTGGCACCCCTGTAATTTTGCGTGGTCGCGTGGATTTCTCTGCTTACTTTATGGATTATTAAGTGTTACATGAAGTTTTCACCGTGCCATCTATCATTATATAATTAGCCTCGAGAGTCTTCAACGTGAATGTGTTTTCACGGAAAACAATTACTGAATTATTATAAACTCTCTTCCTACGTTGTAGACGCAGAGTTGTAAAAGCATCGCTTCGTTTCATAGGTAATAGAATGTACTGCGTATATGTTATTGTTTTTATCTTATTGGTTTGCGGCTGTATCTGTGTTGGCCAGCTGGGTTTGGTAGAGGCTTCGAGTCTAAATATTCCGTTGATAAGTACCTATCTAATAACTTCTATGCGATGGTTTAACCCTTAGTCGTTGTTTTAAGTTTAACAGCTGACATTATGTCGAAAATAACGACGGTCGCGAGCTTATTGGCATTTCCAAACACGAAATTGGCCCTTTGCAGTTATTTAGTAACACCTCTCTCAAACCCTCACTCTTCAGTATTCAAAAGCTCCGCATAACGTAATGTGCCCTGGGAGATATTACTAAAGCTTGCATGCGGTCAAAATGATTGTGATTATCTATTGAAATATTTTGATAGGCAGGCATGCAATATGGGTCACTAGTCAATTCTAGACTAACAAACAGCATTTCGAATCGTATTAGTAGGTGCATGTGTACGTGATGTGTATCGAGAAACTTTACGCTGTAGGTATCTCCACAATGCATACCGTACAGTCCCGTGACCAATGCACTTCATTGCAGACATATCGCCACACCAGACAATACTCTCAAATTACCCCCTCGGGGCAGCTTGATTCGCATGCACCTTCACACGAATACAGTAAGCCCACTTTTACATCCATTTATGAACTATTTACCACTTTCACTTGAATTTACTACGTTTGAGTAATTGGTAAATAGGTAACATTTTCTCTGGCTTGTTCACTGAAGCGTAGTTTTCTTATCTCGTTCTGTTTAACGGTATTTTATTTGCTGTCCCAACTTTTCGCGCCCGAGTTGTTTTTATTTATCGCGTAAATTAAGTTGCAAAATTGGATTCGATTCGAAAAGGGAAACATTTTAAATGGAGCAGAACAAATTCTAATAAAGGTTGTTTGTTAACTTTAGGAAGGGACCTTGTTGATAAGCGTTTTGTTTCGTAAAAAAGGATGCCCTACAGGGTTCAACAGGATTTCCTGTACCGTGAGTACATTTTAAAGTCGTTTTTTTGGAAGACCCTGCTTACAGGCAAACCTTATAATCAAAAGCTTTATATTCTTATAAAACTGTAAGAAAGGAAACCCATATTTTCTTAAGAAAAGCACGCGGGAACTAATAAAAATAATAACTTGTTACACTATACAAATAAAAGCTGGGCGCGGGAATCGAACCCGGGAGTTATAATTTATTACACTGCAGTGGCACGTAACGTTTTGGCAAGGTGAGTCCGAGTCCGAGTCGCGAATACGTAGTGGAGTGGCACAAGGTCGATGCGCCCTGCCCTGCCTGCCTCAGGCGGCTCTTTCTATTGCTATAACTAAAACTACGTGCTTCAGATGGAATGCAGATTTTATTCCTAAGCTCAGTTTCGGCCTCGCTACAATGTCATGGTTTTTATTTCCGTGACTAACATTCGGATACAAAAACAGGATATTTTTTTGCAAACTTTCTTGGAAGTACAGGCATTTAATATTCTAAAATTGGCCATATTTTTCTAAATTGTTCTCTTCCAATTCCAAGGCACAATACAAACAAATGAAGTACGAACATTCGTGATGGTCCGCGCGGAGTCTGTCCCTCGGGAACAATTGACCCACTTAATGTAGCTGAGAAATGTTTGTTTGTTTCAGGTGGCCGGAGCCGTGGAGCTCAGCGAGTCCGCCAATACCGCTCAGATATTGGCGCAAGTACAAAACTCTGTATGTACCCTGTAACAAGTAACTTTTTGATTTACCGCACCTCCTTAATGAACTGCGCATCTCCTTATCTGTAAACAGATTCCATATTTTTAACAGCGCCATTAACATAAAAATATCTTATCAGCCCTATTGAAATTTTATAACTGTAATAATACAAAAATCATATCGCGTGTGACGTTAAATGGACCCGAGTTTAACCGATAATTGCTGGAAACATGAAGTATAAAAAAAAAAATGAATTCGCTATAATTATTTCGGGAGGCGTCTTCAAAGAGTTCGATCATTAACTTTCGCATATTCAGCTCTGAATGGATATGAGCTGCGAGATATGGTTGATATAAGGGCCTCTTTGGAGCAGAAATTGCTGATATTACTTCCCATTATGATTATGGGACGTGAACAAGAAAGTGGCACGACCGACGACGGGTCAGAACGTGGCGCACGCCGCTATCGACTTCATTTTCACGCCATTTGGCAAATTTTCGGTATTGAGGATGTGTGGAGCTGCTTGTGTTATTATTGTGTGTTGCTTTGTTAGTGGAATATTGAGTCATTACTACACGAACAAGAATACCAGCTAATAAAATTAATATACATTTGTATTACGTACTAGGAATACTAATAGTTCCGTTTACGAAGGCCAGGAAAAACGATAATTATTATTTATGCCTTTACTATCTAATGCTGTTGCCGACTGTAGCTGTGGTTATGAATGGAACACAAAATAGTTTCTCATGGCTCCAGCTAAGTCCAGCAAGGATTTAGAAAGCTCTAACGACAGATCAAACATTGGCAGGTTCACGTTAACGCAACATTCCGGGCTCTACATTCCTCTTCCTGTTTGATTTTTGTACAAACACCAACGGAGAGTAAAGCTACATATTTTAGGATTAAGCATACATGAGGACGTGAGAACAGTTATATTTCAAGTTAGGTATGAATTTAAAAAAGATTAAAACCGTTTCTGATTGAAAAACGTAGACTCTTAATCTACTCTATGTCGTAGAGCGATAGGAAATCCATAGAGCGAACAACTTTATTTGCAAGATCTATGCTAATTTATATGTATTTTATGTATGAGATAACAACCTTGCATACTAATGTGCGGATAAAAGAATAAATGACGCAATATGTGGTGCTAATTATACATACATTTAGTTTAATTATTCATAAGGTGAAGAGTAGTATGATATGCAGTAGGAAGGAAGGTTTAATCTATAATTACAACCAAAGCAGGAAAATAATTTGCTCTAGGTATTTTAGTTTCATGATATCAAGGAAATATAAATTTTGTTTTATAAACGAGAATATTTTACTATCGATGTGCTCATCTGACAAAAAACCTTTAACAAAGTAGGTCTGGCTCTTGTGATGACCTCCTAGTACAAGAGCCAGGGCTACACTGATGTTTGTATCTCGAAGTGAAAATAAATAAATAAAAAAAAAACATAATAAACGGCGTTCAGAGAAATTTTTTCATCATTGTATAGGGCAAGGGCAAAGTGCTTTCGATATTTCAAAGATAAACAAATTTTACATCGAGGAATCCAATTTGAAATCGTTTTAGCTGTTATTGCAGCAGTTAAGTATAAAGTGAAATAAATTGCCGAGCCGCTCCGAGCCTCAGCTCTTGAAATCAATTAAGTATTATTTGCCGTTCATAATGAAATATCTCTAGCATCGCTAAATGTCAATTAGACGAGAACCTATACCTACATTATAGCTTGTAAACATATCTATTGAACTTGGAATACAAATAACGTGTCTACATGCTATCGTTTCTGGGGCATTGGATTGAAATTTTCGCGACGAAATTATAAGTGCTTTGATACTCTCGCGGACTTCTAAATCGAGCCAACGTGTAATTCCATGTGAGGTTTAAACGCCTAAAACATCAACATAATGATGAGTGAAGAAAAAGTGTTTCTGTTTGTGCAGTATTGATGCCGACATACTGGCCATCATTTTGGTGTCATCATTGTTCCGAATTTGAATTCACGACCATTTCAAAAAACTATAGAGAACTATAGATTTTGGAGCCTGGAAGAGTATCTATTTATTATAATGCGTTTAGAAAGCATCCGAATAGAAATTTTCTATAAGGTCAACCTGTCTTTAAAATTAAAAGTTTTTCCACAGCTTCTACGATCAGATCTGTGAAATGGTGTTGTTTGACTTCTACAACCTTTACATCACATAACATCACTGCTATTCTAATAACGTAGTACGTAGGCAACAGGGTGCCGGCGCCACAAACAAAGATTTGATGTCAAACTTGTGTGTTTAATTCGCTACATTTACCCAAGTAAGACTTTACGTATTTTCTTTGGAACTATTTTAATGACTTGTCATACTTAGCATGTTTTATGTAGGCATTCATTGTTTAGGTACCATTTATTATTAAACACAAGTGTCAAAAGTGGAGCATTAGCAAAAACAAAGGTTTTTAGAGACAAATTAAATCACAAGTACATTATAACATTATATACTAACCACAAGTATTAACATGTACATTATTAAACATTTTTGATAGTAAACAAGCTATGTCTGTGAACATACCTAAATGATTTATTTCATTATTTTATTCACCCTTCTCAAAAATATAATTTATTACCTACAGTACCCGGGAAACCAGTACGTTTCATGTAATTGACATCTGTCAAACAGAGCAAGCTGAGCCGTTCCTATTTTAGTATTGTTTATGGCAACAACGGATGCTGCTCCTCCATTTCATACGCAAGACATTTCCATAGTGTTGAAATTGAAATTTGATATGAGTGGTACATGGTCTGTAGGTATCATCACTACTTACACTATCTTACGAATTTGAAGGTCAGTTTACGATATCACCAACACCATTATCTACAATGCACAGTGCTATTTGCCTAGTCGCTATCTTTGCATAAGATTTAGTGGGTTTTTTGGGAAATTTGAATACGGGTGGGCAAGGTGGTATTATGATCTTTGATTTATGAAAGGTTGGTGATGAAGATAAATGTGTAAACATTGGGGGGCGGGTTCACACGTGTGTCACGGTGTGAAGGTGACGGCGGCGGGCGCGCCCGCGCGGCACTACGGCGGAGCGCGGACAGTGCGCCACGCGCCCGCGACCTGGCCGCACCGCATACCACGGACATGCGCCGCTGACGCGACCACGACCACTTCACCCATCCACGCGCGGCTAGATGGCGCGAAAATAGGCAGTTTACGCGGTTTTGTACAAAAATCGCGGCTAACTTGCCCCGAGTGTTGCAGTGATGACTATTTTCTTTGGAAACTCAAAGAGAATTTGTTAGAAAATCTTTTAGTGTTTCGTGAAAAAAAAAAACAAGGCTTAAGTTACGGTCACGTAGCTGACTCGTAATGAGTTAGTAACGCATCGGACACGCTCAGTGACTAGCAGCACGACAGCGTCCACTGCGCTAAGATGAAGTTGTTCAAGAGGAGGCTGTCGTTCAGCGCAGACAAACAGAAACAGGTTCCCCGTACAGACGATCCTTTTGAACACGAGGTACTTAATAGACCCATGTCTCATGACTCTACATCTTGTAGATATCACTAAGTATTCGCGCACATATGCATAAGTACTTCACTAACAGCTGACATCATTACTAACTAGCAGCATCCTTGTATAGTAATTTAATAGATGGCACAAAACTTCGTTAATACTAATGTAAACATTTTATCTTCATAATAAATAGCGTCGTTCTTTGCTGATAACGATAGTGGGCCGGAAGTTTTGTTAAGAACACATCGTGTTTCTCTTATTACTTAAATTAAGATGGTTTCAAATAACATGAGTGTAATTTATGTGTGTATAGCGTGTTTTCTGTGCTAGTAGTAGGTACGCTTTAGCTAAGCAAATTGAAAGGCAAGGTTATCTTATCAGACGGAGGCCGCGACGTAGCGTAGTGCTCCGCCGCGTTTGGCGACTTGCGCGATTCAATTCTGCGAATTTAAAATATTGGCTTCTAGCATCCGTTCCCCACTTTAAACTGACCGATACGTGATCCTAAAACTAAATAATAGAAATCTAACACACATTTTATCGAACCTAGCTCGACATAGAGGCCTCTTTTATCTAATAATATTTACGTTAGCATCTTCGATCAAGTCGTGAACACAACATCAATCACCACCAGACACAGACTATTAAGTCACGGTTGAGAATTCCACAATGATACCTACATCTTTGTTAATTATATAGTTACCAAAGACATCGAATTTTTTTGCGAACTGCTAAGCGCAGTCAGCGGCTGGAACACAAAATAAACAAATTATGTTCGCAACCTTCCTTGAATTTATACCAAAAACTGACGAATGTTTTTCGTTTTGCGTTATCTCAGATCTTTGTAATGCTAATGTTGAATCTAATAGGCATTTATGATCTCACAACGACCATACATGCCGACGTACACTGGAAGTTATTTATACAGATGTTTAAATCTGCTCGTCAATGCCAAACGTTAATAAAATACAAGACATGAGCACTTAGAAACATTATGCTGTAGACTGAATACTAGCTATTGTGCACGATTGACACGGGCAACGAGCTGTAAGACCCTAATGAGGTTTTGTCTGACCTGAAGTAGTTAAACTTAAAGGCCGTAGATGGCATGACGGGATAAAGGAAGCGAATAGAGGAGAAACGCGGCGAGGTGTAGTGTTGTGTTTGTAAGTCACAATCAGCGCGCACAATCGCGCTGCTAATGTGCTGCGGCCATTTGTCCTTGGCCTCTGTGTGTTACGTGATCAAGTTGCATTGGTATCGCACTAATCACGAGTTTGTATTCCTATTTAAATGTAATGGTTTTGCGAGGGAACGGAAAAGCGGGGCTGAAATAGAGCGCAGGAAATTATGCAGTTTAATGTCGCTTTGCCATTTTTTTTTTAGGCTTTTTAGAATAGATATACATACTATGGGTAACTGTTTCGTACACGACTTACCTGCGCAAACTCCCTACTACTGAGCTTGTCAAATCTTATCTTTCATGGCGCGTATTATACTATGTTGTTAAAATTATTTTATTTTTTGTTGGTTCGGTACTGTTTTTCCGCAAACATGACTTGGTTATTTTAATTTATTCTCATTTAACCTAATTTGAATTTCAAATTTGATAAAACGCGAATTTTTAAGGTAACTTCAAATTGATGGTTGGCTGGGTTTATCATGAAATGACTAACTAAATATTATGAGCTACTGCAACGAGTCAAAATGCTTTACATCTAGTACCACTGTGTCTTTAAGATAGGTAACTAACACGTAATACAATTTATTACAAAGTTTCAAGAGTTGACTATTACTGTAAATAAATTTGGTCATTAATTATTCCACTATTGCACTTATAATAATAAATTCTTGTCCTATTGTGGTAAGACTTACAAAATATTATAGTCCATTTTAGTCCCGGCACGTAAAATAAACTAACACAACTATGACTAATTAATAATTCACTTTGATTGATTAACGACTCTTGTTTGTTCCAGTTTGGAATTCCTGCGGTTCTATTTGTGACCCTGGATAGTAGACCGCTATAGATATAATGTGAATGAGACAAACTATAATTAAATAACTTCATGAATCAGTTGCCTCTAGTGAAGGTTTTTGTTTTCAATAATATCTACCGGTACACATTTTTGGGAAATCAATCTCGTTGCAAATTTAATCAACGCTGAACGCGATGAATAAGTGCCTACATAATGTGGAATTTTCATTATGAGGCTGGAAATCTTTTGGAAAATTTTACGCAATAAAATCGGGGATCGAGTATTTTGCAGAATTCATTTATTTCGACGAAATGTTTTTGTTTACAAATTCAAGCGTGTTTACAAAGAAACGATGCTACTTTTTTGTTGTTTACTACAATCAATCAATGCAACATAAGTACCTCCTATGTACAGGGGCGTGGGCGCAGCGACATTTAGAATTTTTAACCATTTCTAATACCCACGTAGTACGTAGAGTACGTACCTACTCACGATTTCTCCGAAGAAAGAAGTCGAGTCAACATTTGTACATTTGTGTGTAGTTGTGTACCAATACTTGGTAATGCTAATGCAATAGAATTATTTTTTCAAACAGCTGTTAATTCCTATTAATACCAAAAGTACAAAACCTATTAAATACCTATTTAATCTATTAATAAATTTGTAATTTGGTTTACAGCCAATCAAAATTCACGCCTTTGGACTTCCTTATTCCATATAATATTTACGCTATTATCTGTGAATTACAATAATTAAGTTATATCTACAGAATGTTATTATGATATACAATACACGAATGATAACGAATACGTATGGATAGTTACGGTAGATAGCCACATCCACTTCACCTACATACGC
The DNA here is from genome assembly GCA_914767645.1 of Hydraecia micacea. Lineage (NCBI taxonomy): Eukaryota > Metazoa > Arthropoda > Insecta > Lepidoptera > Noctuidae > Hydraecia > Hydraecia micacea. The sequence continues at coordinate 11,100,058 of OU611778.1, forward strand.
CAAAAGTAAAGATTGACCTACAGAATGAAAATAACTAAGTTAGATGAAAAATGTACCTAATTGTATTAAGGATTCATTGAGAGGTTAACTGGCGTGGATAACTTTATTAATTCCTCTAGTTGGCTTATCTAGTCGATACATGTTGAAAGTAGTAACGAAATGTTAAGTGCATGCGCCCACGCCTGCCCGGGAACATAGGCCAGTATCGCGGCCGCTGGGCCAGTATCGTGGCGCTGCATGCTGACAACACTCGCATCACCTCACGTGGGATGCTTGCTATCTTATCTCTCTGCTAGTTAATCCGATGTGCTATTTTCACACAATGTAGAGCAGAGATGTTGAAATTCTAGCAATTTATAGCTCCTTATAAATTACACATTGTTTGTGGGTCTTACAAAACAGCGCCATTCGCATATGTAGTCGCTGGTTATTTTTATATCACGCATGTCGAACGTAACTCTCGACGGATTCAGTTTACAAATGCACATAAACGCGCGATGCACGACTGGTTACAGACATATTATTTAACACTCAGTTCACGTGGTATAAAAATACTCATACCTTTTAACATCGCCTTCCTAAAATATTGTTTCTTGATAAATGTTATTTTCAGGTTTTTAAAAGGGATTTTAAATACTACCTAGAAGCAATTTTTCAATATTCCTGGTAATTTCGCTCGGGGAATGAAAGGCGCGTTGGGAGTTATCAACCAATCATTATTCAATTTCTCCCCAATTAACTGGATACGGTCTCGGAACGTTTGGTACATAAATCAATCGCTCTGAAACCGTAGCATTAAACCAGCACGTGTGTAGTGATTAACTATGTAACATTTGACTATCCGATTCTGCCCCAATGATTAGGTCTAACGCATGAAAATGGTCTTAGATAAAATGATCCTACCAAAAACATTTTCATGTAAAATGTTGCCTAGACGAGACCACATATGGCCCGCACTGTAAAACAGTTATCAGATCTCATGTAGATCCAAGCTTCTAACTCTACACGCCCTAACTTCACAAACTCTACACAATTTTTAAACAATTAAACACTTTTTCTTTCTTTCTTTCTTACACCTTAGTCAAAATATGAGACTTGGCCGTTTCGTTACTACAAGAACTATTGTATACCAGAAAAGTAATGGACAGTGAAAACTAGGGGATGGAAGTTTGTATGAGACTTCCGCAAATTTTGATGCTAGAGGTCTGAAAATTTATATAGGGACTCCTTGTTATAAATTAAAAAAAATATTTCAGGATTTTTAGTAAACCACCCCCCAAATTTCAGCTTTCTATAACTTCAGGAAGTACCCCATAAGAGTTTTGGTGATCATCAGTCAGTGACGAAATCGGGGTTTTTTAGATATCAATAAAATCTAAAGTAAAAAGCTATGCAATTGAAACGTTATATGTTTAATAAGTTCGCTATTGACATCATATCCCGAGAATTTTGTTTATCTATATACATATATAAAAGGAGAACTGACTGACTGACATATCAACGCACAGCCCAAACCGCTGGGTCTAGAGATTCCAAACTTGGCATGTAGGTTCCTTATGAGGTCTAGGGATGCACTAAGAAAGGGTTTTTCGAAATTCCACCCCTAAGAGGGTGAATGGGGGGGAGGGTGAAATTTCACGCGGACGAAGTCGCGGGCAGAAGCTTGTATGGTATAATCCAAACCCAAGTTATGAGGGTTCAAAAAACGACGAAGCGCTTCGAGAAAAGGTAGGTAGTAGTGCTCTTGCGATTCGCTTGGCTCGTCTTGGCGGGAGCACCCCCGCCCCCACTCTTGTCCCTAGAACCGGACAGTGTGCCCCCAGAACCGGACAGTTAAAGGGTAATTTGTAAGTTTCAGTAGTGTGTCAGGAGGTTACCTAGGGACTTGCCTAGCGCCTTTTTAGTTTGTTATAGCCAATATCCTGTTCTACTGCGGTTTGTATTACAAAGATGTCCAGCTCAGAAACCTCGGACGTGACCGGAATACGCAGTGTTTATAGTAGCTCCGGAACCAATCACTAAATATAATAAAACCAATCCTATTATGCACCGGCCTTTGCTGACGAAGTTACGACTTAATCACAGCGGCTGACGCAATGTAACAATCTCTGTGTGATTAGCTTCTTGGCTTATAATTCTATGGTATTTTCATACACTGTAATTTTATGTCAGACGCACATTTAAGACATTCGTGTTCATTTATTTTAATGTGAATTTAGATTCTTGCTGGTTTGACCTTTGAGTTCCTCCACCAACTTAAATAGAAACCAACGTAAAAACATTTAAATTGTCTAATGTTCTGCGTAATAACAGAAATAGATATAGATCTACAAATAGTCGCAGAGTAGTTTCATAACGGTTCCAGCCTTTTATAATTGGCTTTTCTAACTGAATATGTAGCGTCTAAATAAAATTAAGCATATCTAAAGGTTGAATAGAATTGCAACAGTAGCTTTTATGGTTCGGTCTTCAACCCGGATTCGAAAGCTATTGTTAGCGGACACGGCGGTGACAATATCGCGACATTGCGTGCTAGCGTGTCTAAACTCTTATTTCGACTCTTACAAGAAAGGCTTCGCATTGGACGTGGTCTTCAAGTTGCTACGTGGCGTCTACGCTGCTACGCGTCTTATTATCTGCTACGTGGCGTCTACGCTGCTACGCGTCTCATTATCTGCTACGTGGCGTCTACGCTGCTACGCGTCTTATTATCTGCTACGTGGCGTCTACGCTGCTACGCGTCTTATTATCTGCTACGGGGCGTCTACGCTAGTACGCGTCGTATTATCTGCTACGTGGCGTCTACGCTGCTAGGCTACGCGTATTATTATCTGCTAGGCTGCGTCTACGCTAACACTTACGTCCGTCTAGCACCTGTGCCGGACAATATCGTAATGCGAAGGCACTCTAACTCACTCGAAAGACCGATCATTATATTAGTGAAATACTTGTGCTGTTCTAATGCGGGCTTGTTATCACAATAAAGAAAAATCCCGATTTATCATTTTCTTCTTTCGTTGGAAGGTTACGCAAATATTGAAATTATAAAACATGTTCTTTTCCACTCAGTTTTTAGAAAAGCTGTTTCCCTGAATACTCAACAAAGCGCCACGTGTAAACATCCCTCCATCTACCGAACAATCGCGACTCCGTAGAATTCTGAAATTATTTTCCATTTTCATTTTCCTGACACTTTTATGAACCGCGTGACTGATTCCATTCATTTCCCTAACAGGACAGAGCTCGTTTTTCGGACACGAGCTGGCAGATTCATCACACGTGGATGCGCAATGGCGACCCCCTGCCGCTGTCGCCGACGCCGTCGCGCTCGCTGCCCGCTCCGCTTGTGGGCCCGCCGCCCGCTCCCTCCGCAACCGCGACCGTCACTTTACGCTCCGAACAGAACGGCATCTATGACACCATTTCGGTAAGTGAAGTTATTGGTTATTAACATACATAATCAGCCTATAATGTTCCCACTGCTGGGACACAGGCCTCCTCTCAGTAAGAGCGAGTGGGCCGTAATCCACCACGCGGGCCCAGTGCGCGTTGGCAGATGTCACATGTCTTCGAATTTTTTGGTTCTAGGACATGTCGGTTTCCTCACGATGTTTTCCTTCACCGGTTTGAGAGCAGTGGTTATGAAATAATTTACACAAAGTAAAGTGCTTGTCTGGATTCAAACTTACGACCTACAACTCGTAAGTCACGGCCGTTGTCACTTGGCCACCAATATTGGTTATTGCTCATCAATATTTAAAGTGCGAGAGCAATTAGAAATAGATGATGGTATTGTAAGATTATCGGACGTGGAATGAGGCACAACTTTAATTTATTTCATGTGTATACCAAGTCGTCAAATGCTAGTTATTATCTTAATAAAATTTATAACTGAAAACAGTTGCATGTTAATTAGCACAACTAGCTGCAGTACGTAGCTATGCATGAAACTCCGTCAGCGTGAAAAGTTTTTAGTTTTTTAGGGGCGAAAATTCAGGATAGCAAACTTACATGCAAATTAGTTCGGCTTTTACCGTAACGAACAAAAAACAACACACTCATCATATTTTGTGTATCTTTTCCTTGCGCAGTAAAATTTTTCAGTGAGTAAGTAAGGTTTTTTTGGGAGATTCCGGGAAAATTCTATTTCAACTAAATATTAACTGGTCCAGTAAGAAGATTGACATGAATTGAGTTAGTAACTCTATCTGAGATGGGCCAAGAAGACTGAAAGACTTAAAATTCTTCAGTAACAGCACCAAAGTTGAACGACCAGTAATTCTTTGAATTAAGTTATCTCTTTACATTTGTTTCGTATGCTCAGTGTCAAATTATTATCGAAGATATTTTATAATGATTATTATTATTCACGACGATAAGAGATCAGACTTTAACTTAAATGTTCCAAAGATATATCTATTCATTAGTTGTCGGAACTACATAGAGTGTTATTACGAGGCTATCAGTATATTCATGCTTATTATCTGTCTAATGTTTGTTTGTTTAATGCTTATCTGTCTCGAGTAGAGAGCGGCGTGTCATGTACTACATATTTATCTGCAATTATCTCGAGAGGTTGGTAATTGAGGAAACTTCTAACCATATTTCAAAAGTTCGCGGGTTAACGTGTGTTTATTCTGTTTTGACATTATATTCTAGTAATTAACTAATCATGGGACGGCCGGGACGAATGAATGCGTGGGCAATTTTATTAAGGTAGAAAATTGAATAGAATAAGCGGGTATGCGGACGTGGTGGTATTAACCCGTCAAACAGCACCGCAGCACCGCGGCGCGCGCGCACGCCCGTACACGACGCGACATAGAAACTGAACCTCGGCTTTCGAACTATAGATTTGCATTAACTGGTCATAAATCATAATCTGCCGGCCCAGGGCTCCGGCGGCTTAGAGGCGTACTCACGAGCCAAGAGTTCCTGTTGTTTCGCTAATGTACCTTTGTGCTCGCACGCTCGTAAAATAAGGGTTAGTGGCCGGAGACCGCCGCCTGCTGTCACTAAACTCCACTCTTATAACTTACCAACATTTTATATTCAGTTAGACGGGCATTCAGTAGACCTTTATGTACTGTGTAACACCCAATACTCATGTGTCCATTACAGGAATGTTATGCCTATGACCACACAAAGCAAGTAATAACAAACTTCAAGCTAAAAGCTATAAGGAAGTAACGATTGCATGCCGAATAGCTTGTCAATGAAAAGCATCAGTATTTCACAAACTCGTCGTCATCGTTACAAGTTATAGGAATTGTAATTGTTAGTGAAGTAACAAATGTTGTGAACAAAGGGTCGACATTGGCGGCAGAACTGGGCCGGATGTAGACACCATTAAATATTACGAGTGCTTAGGGACACCATGGAGCATGGCTATTTGTTTCCTCTCGGCGGCCTGCGCCCACGCGGCTCCAGTTCCGCACTAAACTATTTTCACTTACTCTTTAGTATTCAAGTAAGTAGTTGTTATTGTTATGTGTTTGGCGAAAATTAGAATTGGCACAAATTGTATTTTACTGTTATAGACGTTCGTCTTTGACTAAATTGTAATGACTCAGTAGGATAACACTCTTTTTGAATGAATCCATGTTGCAATTAATTATATTTATAGTCTTACGTCAATAGGCTATGTATTATATTTATAACAATGCCGGTGGTACAACCAATAATGTTTAGCAATAGTCAGTGAGTCACATTTCAGTAATATCTCGCGAGTGTGTTTCGTGCCTTAGCGGCTAGATCTCGGCTAGATCTCCATCAATCCTTGCAGCTTATTATATTGAAGTAATCTTATAAATCATGTGCTAACCTTGCAATTATTGTGCGGACTAGTTATTATTGTGAATGCTATTTAACACAAGCGCTAGATATTTTAATGAAGCTGTAAATCGATACAGTTTATTAGTTTTAATGTGATTGCTACATCGCTGCATATAATGGCTGACACGGTTATTATAACGAGATTATGTTATGACAAAGGGTAAATATCCTAAACTAGCTTTTGCCCGCGACTTCGGCCGCGTGGAATATCTTGTTCCCCCGACCCATCCCGACGCATCGTATCGCCTGCCTGCGCTATTACTACGTTTTTGATTAGCGTGCTTTCTGACTTTTTTTTTTTGCTCGCCTCCAAAGGGTTCTAGCATGGTGTTAAGTAGCCTATAGCCTACCTCAAGAATTGGGTTGTCAAATGCAACAAGATTTTTTTAACTCCGACTGGTAGTTCCTGAGATTAGCGCTATCAAACAAACAAACTCTTCAGCTTTATTATTAGTATATCAGTATAAATAATTAAAAACAAACTATGTGTTATTTTTTACTTTGTGTAAAAAATAACAGATGGTTTGGTTCTTCGTCCTCCTTTCCAGCTAAAATGTTTTGTAGTAGGTAACTGGTAAACATTTGTCATAGTTCAAGGGTTGCGCTGTCGCGAGCAATCTATAGAAATAGTCCCCTAAGGTCGTTTATGACAATTTCCTGCGCAGTAAGTGCTGGCCTCGGGGTAGTCCCCACTAATGGGGTAATTGTGCTCCCAATAATTGATGAACTAATCGCTGCCACCTTCCGACTCGTTAATGTTCGTGTTCCTTTACCAGTAACTTGTAAACGCGAACATTGGCGCATTCATTATCTTGTATTGTTATTTTTAAATATGATATAGGTAAAGACACTGAGATACATTACATAAGTAGATAACTTTGCCTTTTAGGTATACCCTCAGACAATCACAGATACTTATATTATAAGAAAACTAAAATGGTTATAGAATCTGTTTATCTTATCTATCGAAGATAGGTATTAAGATAACAAAAGGTATCATCCGAAAGAACTTCTTGTAAAACACTTTGTAGGTATCGAAAAATCCGGTTGTCAATACCTACCCTTCTCAAATATATGTAAAGGAGGTTCCCTTTTAGAACAAAGTATTCTCTTTATATGTATAGGCGTACAAAAGGGCGACACAGTATTTCAATAAGCTTACCTTTTTACGGTCGCGTACTAAGAAATTCTGCATGTTTGTCCCAAAGCTACGTACCTAATATTCTGGAGGAATGAAGTTCGTTCTTACCTGAATACATGTTATATCCTAGGAACATTTCACAGAATACAAGGCTGAGCATTTTGATCATTGTATAGCATATTCAATTTAGCAGACGTGTTCCTGTATTCTCACAAAATTGCGAAGCAGGTTGAATTTGTTATGAAATTACGTTTTTATTTCGTGTAGGTACGTTTATTGGAGTCGCTGTGACATTTACGAATAACTATAGAGTCTGTTTTTCATGTAAATGAGATGAGTATCACCTGAGTCTAATCAATAGAACGAGCAAATGTTACTTTAGTAATTAATTAATATATATATTTTAATAATATAGGGAAACTTTTGAATCTATTTTGAGGTACTTTGATTTTCAGTCTACCATTTAGCATTTTTGTAAGTAGTATCGTTCAAATAAACCCATTCATAAAGTTTTTAAGATATTTGGAAGTCCTAAAGTAAATCTAACTAGACTAACATACTAAATAGATTTTACTACCCAGTATAAGGCCAGGCTTCTCAGACTTCTGCACCCCTGGTATTATAATATATTTAAGGCTTTGCACAATTAAGTTTAAATCTAGCGCAGAGGTAAGTATTTACTTGAACAATACAGTTCTAGAATCAGCATTAACTGTAAAATTCTCGGTCGGAATAAGTTTCTTGCGAAGAATTAACTTGCGAAGAAAATCACATCGCTGTCCCCATGAATAATTTATACGTTCAAAGAAAGGGATACGCAGATGAGGCCGTATTTTAGCTGCTGAAGCCAGGAATGAATAATTGAGCCTGCTGAGAAACTGTCTTAGATTGTGTAGACAGATATTATAGAATTCTCGGGCTTTTGAAAAGAATAAATCTATAAGACTTACCAAGAGGTAAGCCTTATGTAGAATTTCGTACCGCTTCGTCGCTTCTCTGTCTAAAGAATTTAGTGCATAATGTCGCCGTATTATAGTGAATTAAACATATTTTTTTTATGAACTGTGTATTGCTGGTAGATTATTAGCAACCGAAATACTTTTCTTTTGTGGGTGCGCAATCCATTGAGATTTGATTCATTTTCTCTCTTTAGAGCATCCGTCTCCGATGAGGCACAGTAGATGTTCTGGTAAAAGTGTAAGCGTATCTAACTAAACGTAGCTTTCTAAGGTTTAAAGTATTTAACAATAGTGTTGAAATGCTGGTTACATAACGTATTATATTTATATATTCAGCGAGAGGACAGCACTCGCGGCGGGAAGACTTTATGGAATTCTAATGCCTTTTGTGTCAGTAAAGTTGAGTGTCGAACATTTAGCATTGCAAATACAGTGATCTAATCTCAGTTCTGACTGACAATACAATGCTAAACAGTTTTCTAGGCGTAGGACAGCGAGAAAACTGTTACGTAATGTGTTTTGGCGTGGGCCTGACACGTACTGTTATTTGCATTGTGCGGATAAATTAGTATGATTAATGTAGGTTTTGACGTACTCATGCCTTTATGCAAAGGAGTGTCCCTTATTCCGACGTACGCAACGTAATGTTAATGGGGGTACTGCAAAAAACACTTATTTCGAATGGTATTGTATCAGACATTTTGAAATGTACTTATAACACCAGACTATTATTGTCCCATTGCAGGGCAAAGACCTCTTCTCATGCAGAGAAGGCACGAGCATAGATCACCACGCTTGCTAAGACGGGTTGGCGGATTGGAATATCGTTTATATTTATTTATATACCTACTGATTTATGATGTCATTATAATCATAAATAATATTCAACCTTCATTATTTTGCAATCATTCACCAATGTCAAATAACGTATGCTTATCTCAAGCAATTACCAGATATATCCATCAAAGAAATAATTCTAGTGTGTGTAAACAAGTACCTATTGAATAAGTAATATATGTGTGGTGCGAAATGAATAAAATAGTATAATACAAATTAGGACACCTTGTTGTAAACTACCTTGTATGAGCTTAGATAATTGAGAGAGGACCACCCGGCGACCAGGGAGATACTGATCACGGCATCAGGTGTCGGCGCACAGGCCGCCGGGCCTCTCCAACGTCGCCATAAATAAAATTCGACACTTAAACAATAGACCGGCCCGACCCGACCCACAGACCCGGAGATCGAGCGATACCACGGTACAATACCACCCGCTCCTCCGCACTCCGCAATCACAACACTACGTATTAACCTGTTCTGGCTGCCGTACGGTCAGCTCTATCGTCGAGTACCGTCACACCTCTCCACTCAACATTACATAGGTACATCACTATCATCTACATCGTGGCTCACGCTGCGTCTAATAATGTAAAGATAACCTATTTCAATTTATGAAATTGAGCAAAACTAAAATAAATAGCCATCGATATAGGTCGGCGTGGTGTAATTAATACAAATTGCTCTCGGCCATAAGTGGCTGTCAAAGAGGCCGCGGGCCGGGATTAATGTTAGATAAGTGATTGGGCGGCGGATCGCGAAACTTTCTCACGATAGCCATTGCGATAGCAGCGCGCCCGCGGCCACGTATCTTCCTGGCTTACGGGAATACCGACAAAATATTGTAGATCCTTTTACAGGGAGAGATAATGTTGTTTACTCTGACCGTTGCACACTGCACTTTGCTTATTTAGTAGTTCTGCCATGGTTCATTGCCTTCAGAAATACGGTAGGGAATAATTTTCCTTTTAAATGGGACTATACAAATGGTTAATTGAGCGTAAAGTTACTCGCCAGCATTTGCGTAATACCAATTACCAAGCCATTAAGAAAATTGTACGAAGTTAAAATTTTTCAAATAAATAGTATATTTACTCTGTTCATAGTTGCAAGCCTCTGTAATTACCAGCAGTGTTAAAGAAGCAAACGGTAGAAATAGAAAGTTTATTCCATAGAAATGAAATGTTATGTAAATATTAAGTCTTTGAGTAAATATTTGGGCTCCGAGTCGTCGGTGGACGTTACGCTTACATTAGTTGCTTTTTAAAGTAATATTTACTTTGGTGGACCAGTTTCAAAGGCTTGTTAGTGATCACTGCACTTGTATTTTCACGCAGCAGAAACTCAATTTAAATGGAGTCACTATTTATATTTATCTTCTAGGGAAGGTGCAGCCCGTGCAGCGATGCAACGAGGGAGAATTGGGTTAACTAGCAGGCACGTCGTCACCTTAACTTTAAACGAACATTCCACCTTCATATAGATATCAAAATAATCGGTTAAATTCGGAAGTGTTAAAAAGAGGATAATTAAGCGTTTAGAGTTGAAAACCGGTTAGACGAGAATGTTTAACGTATAAACAACTTTAACATAGACGTCCATACTTCCTATTTACGAAGACGTGTAAACAAATTGCTTGTAATTTAATCATGTGATCGATAATATGATAAAAATCTAATTAATTTTACTTACCTGCTTGCTATGATATTTATGGAAAAGACGTATAACTATTTATTAACCTTCGGATATATTAAACGAATTTGTATGTCACCTGTTTTCTTGTTCATATCTTTTATGTCAACAATTATTGTTAGATATGAAATTCGACGTGTATGATGATGCCAATTACCTATACTATTATACTATATTGGGCTAATCTATATCGACTTGTAGACATCGCGGTACTGAGCTGTTGAGTGATTAGCTGAACTATTTTTTACAGGGTGGCAGGGACAACGACGCGTAACCTGTTACCAAGGATTCAGTACATATTTTAAAACCTCGTGTTGAAATTTTTCGTCGATAATTAAAAAAAAAACGTTCCATACATTTTGAACGCGTAGGTATTGCACTTTCCTATGAAAGAGCTGTTTTTTTTTTTTTGATAATCTACGAAAAAAAATTCAACAAGGGGTCTGGAATCTTGTGCTGAATTCAGGACTACAGTTTGAGCGCCGATTTCCTTGTATACATATATTCAAAATATGTATGTCATGAGTTTTACCATTATTGATATTGGTGTACGTATGGAAAAAACACGGCCGGAGCTTTTATAGATCCGCTTCACTGTTGCCGAAATGATTGTCAACGCGTCCTGAAATACTAATATAAACGGACTTCGGTCGTCGTCAAAGTTAATATCAGCGTCGAAATGATAGTACGTGTTTGGCATTCACAAATTGCCCTTAACGTAGTGCAGGTCGTGCCCGTGAGAATTTCGCATTGTCGATCAGAGTTTAGGACACATTATAGGCCTCGGATACATCCGGTGACGTCATCCTAAGTAACTTGTCACTTGTCAGTTTTGGAAGAATTATGTTAAGAATCAATTAAAAAACTGCAATCCCAACTTTTAAAATTAAAGTCAACACTGAAATGTTGACAAAACAAAATACTATAGAATCTATTACACTAGATTCGATTAAAATTAAATCGTAACTACAACATCAAGACATCATATGAAGGTGCCTACTATATAAACCCAAAACAATTTACTGCATACACGTAAACATACGAAATAGGAAGATATCTTTCAATCGGGGTTAGTTATAAAGTTATCAAGCGTGGTGCGGGCGCAATGCACGCGCGTTTGTTTACGGAAGCGATCCGCCCGCCCCCGCTCGCCCGGCCCGCCCGCCCAGCGCACAAACACATGAATGAACCGGTAGCCATTGCGTCATACGCCGCATTACTACTACTTTTACATCAAAAACGACTCGCGAAGACACAACACACAGAAATTTACTGTATATCTACTTTTACTTTTATGTATTTTGATAGTTAATGATCATACGGTATTGAACATTCAATTAATTATACAGTTTTCTCTAAACTTTGCAAGCTTCACGTTAGTATAATGACGATCAATATACCGTCATTATATCCCACTAAATAAGGCAGTTCATATAACTATATGGCGAGAAAATTATTTTACTGCGGTTTTCATTAGAACTTTATGGCGTGATTTTAACTGAAACATTGAAAAGTGTGATTTAATGACACATCCATTGATTAGTGAGCTGAGAGCTTTAATGTAAATATTATAACAAAAGAGCAGCGATGTATCGCGATAGAGGCTATAAAGTTTTTGCTTTTTTTTTTTGGATGGGAAATCATCTAATGAAGTTTTTGCATTATTTAAGATTTTGTAAATTATCATAATAATTAAATTAGTAAGTATAGTCTTCTTCCATTTAAGATTTTCTTTGCATATAAAAGGCTTAGTTTTATTTTCAGTTTTTTAAACGAAACAATAATTAATCGTACTAGTCTAGACAGGGTTGACATTATCTATGTAATTCGACTGCATTTGATCTAAAACCTTTGCCAACTCAGTTATATATTCTAGAAATGGCTGGATTATAGTACTAAGAAATACCCTTCTTAGTAATAAAATCTCTAGGTCCGAATGTCATGTAACGCGTGTGTACTGTCTGCACCTAAAGTTCTATAAGATAACAGCGAAGTGTGTAGTGTACGGTTGTCTAGCGCGTCGGTTGCCTAGCAACACTCTGACGCCAGAGTGCCGCCAGAGGAGCGCCGGGACGCTGCAGAGCGCCGCCAGTCCGCTCCCGACGTCGCCTCACGCGTGTCCGACCCGACACGATACACTAAATAAATCTTTCTAAAATGTAGTATGGACTTCTTGTGCAACTTGGCTCGAAGATTTTAAACCAGTGCCAAAAAAAAAACAAACGCCGCCGACCGGGTTCCATTTTTGAAATTTAAAATTTTACGTTTTGATAAAAGTGCAGTGAAAAGTTGATCAGTGAAAAAGTTTCATTTAATTATTTTAGTGAATTATTTTAAGGGTTTTTCAAACAATCTTCAGGTTGATGGTAAAAAGAGTAGGAAAGTTAGTTTAAAACTTATAAATACTTCATTCGAAACAAGGATTTCATTAAATTGTATTCGTATCTCGTTAATTCAGATGTTTAAACATTCCCAGATAAGATAAAGGAGCACAATACAAGGATTACATTGCCTTGATAACCGCTTAGCAAATTAATGATAAAGTAGACAAGTGCGCTGGATAATTAATTATACAAAATACCAGACTGCTTTCTCGAGAAGCATCAAGAAGCAGTTATATTTTATGTGCGCATTAAAAAGAAACTTCTTACTTGCAGAATATTCAAAGAAACGTTTCAATCGGCCGTCCCGTTTGTAATCACGACTATAGAGAGCAAAAAAGCTAGCGCAATGAAAAGAGTCGTCGGCGGCCCGGCGTCTCGGTGACCGCTGATTCCCGTCATATGACGGTCTTTTATTTAGATGAGGCACACCCCCGAGGTCGTTCACCCCCGCGGTAGCACGCGCTTTATGAGGAAGGTCAGGGTTATTGCGGTGACGTGACGGTGCAACCACTCCCGACTCCCTGCCGTTACGTTTATTGCATTGATTACAAAGACAGACTTTAACAGAGAGAACTCTATCTCAAAGTAACGAAGAGGCACAAAGCGAAACAGCATTGTATTCTGATTAGCATGTGTCATTCCAAAGAATCAAAACATAGAGTACAGTGACGTAGCACGCTGTGTGCGCGGTTGTCGCAGTGCAGGGTTCGGGGCGCATGCCCCCGGGCGCCGGCCGCTGCCGCCACTCCATGTGTGCTACAAACCACGCGCTCCTTTCACTACATCCTTTGTTTTTGTCCACACACATACCATTAATTTAGAATTCTCTTTTCAAGCATTCTTTTCCTTTTATTTTAGCTTCAAATGCCGTACTATGTTATGCAGGGATTTTTCACCAGGAACTTAAAGTAGTCAGTATTCCCCATACAGGCGGGATGACATGAAATGTTCAGAAAGGGGTTATTAAAATGTGATGAACTAATTTGAATAGAGTGAGGGCATAGTGGAACTAATTAAATGTCATCGAAAAACTGTAACGAATTGATGGACTGGACGAAGTGTGTGCGAGTGGGCGAAGATGCGTGGTCGCTGCAGCAGGGGCGCAGACGCTGCGCGCACGCTGCACCGGCTAGCATTCGCGCTGTGGCGAGCAGTGTTCTACCTGCAGCGTGCGCCTGCTCGGACCGCGCGACGCTCGCGCAGCCTCGCAGCGCACACGCGCGCTCCCTCTGCGGTCTGTCCTCCTAACTCCTACTGATACCACGAACACTCGTAAAACGACGTGACCTATTTTTACACTTTTAAGTATCCGTTTTAAAGCCGGATAAAATATGGCTGTTATATACGTACGCGCATAAAACACTAACAGTACCGACGACGTCTACTCTGCCTAACATCAGATATTGACGTCGTGACATAAAAACTGCAGTTTTGTGAAAAACTGAACGTTTATAAAAATGTGCTACATTTTTTGAATGGTTCAACAATTTTTTCGGAAGTCACGTAGTAGACTGTAATGAGGTTTTTATAGTACCTAGATGCAAGAAAATAATAGAACTCTAATATTGTATGCACCTTTTTTCTACAGACCATGTTGTCCTGCTTGTCATTTGGGGTTTTTTGATAAAGTCTAAAATAAATCTTGGTACTATTAAAATACTGATGGTCAGAAAGTACCTACCTATAACAAGCTTTACAGTTACTTAGTCACGTTAAATAATAACAATGTAGTCCTCTATTAATCAGCTGTAATATGAAGCGATATAAGCTGCAGTAATCACTTAAAAGCCGCGCCCAGAGGGGCTCATTTGTCAGCTTTATTGACGGGATCCGTCCATCCGATCGCGATACACCCGCCAGGGACTGACGTATGGTTAACTTTGACCATCACACGTTTCACGTCTTACGGTAACAATAAAACTTTAGCATTATTTCAAAGAAAACGTAGTAAGTTGCGCGTAGATATTTGATACGATTTCCTCGCTGAAGCCGCTAGAAATTTTTCAATCCTTAGAACTAACTTGTTAAAAATAACCATTAGAAATTGTTAATCGAAGGTAAAATTATTTTTGAATATTTCGTGAAAACTGCTACGATAAGGGCTACGAATATCGTAGCAGATTAACGTAGTCTACGACATTATTTCAGTCATACCTATTTTGTTATTTTTTTTATTTCTAAACATTGATTTATTATCATTAAGTACCATTAAACTTAAACCTTTTTATCCTCTAAAGCGTGTAGTTTAAGTAAAAGTCGGATGCTGTGTTTTTATCTCGACTTGTACGCACGACGACATACAAGCTATACATTTCAATGCAAGCTCAGCTAAAACTGGAAATGTATAGCTTGATATGTCGTCGTGTGTACAACTCAACCACACAATCATTCAAAACTACATTGTCTAAACAAGATTTCAGCTGACAAAGGAACGTTCATCAACTGTTGTCAATTGAACTGTCACTACAACTAAACCACAAACTACACGTGACATACACTATGCCTTTGTAAAAACTGAAATCATGTACCGTACAAAGCTCGCCTTAGTCAACGACATTAGATAGTGAAATGAAATGCATTCCTCAATGCCACCTCGGCGCATTATACAATAATAACATATTATTTCTGTGAAACGAAATCCCATCAACTTGAAGCCGACATTGAGAAAAAATGACAAGGATTAAATTACTACTTTTGATTTCATTTTAATGACAGCTCGACCTCGCGGGGCTTTTCATTTCAAAGATTTATTTTGCAATAGTCACAGTAATAACTTGGCAGTAATCTGTGGTGATGTTTTAATAACTTTATGTTGTTTTGTTGTTTTAGAGTCGAGCCGTGAGTGCGCCTGCCACCCCGGCTTCAACAACATTTTCGAGAGAACAGGTAAAATACACCATTATTTTTTATCAAGAGAAAGTCTACAAGCAAAAATGTATTCAAAATGAATTTTGTTTTGTTTTCAAAAGAGAAGACTGTTTTACAAAACTTGTAAAATAATATTATGATTTGTAACCGGTGTAACATGTAACCTCAACCTAAGTTATCAGCTGTTTCTGATCAGAAAATTAATTAACCGTTTCATTAAACAACATTAAGTGATTGATAGCGATCATGTTTGTGTAGAAACAGGAAACTAATTGATTACGTACCTATATCTCATAGAAATATCTGTTTTTTTTTTCTTTCTTTCTTTCACAGCGAATATGAAATGAGGATATTATTTTACGTAATGCAATCATAATATTCGTATCATGTATTTTTTGGCACGATACCAAACCACTAGAACGCACGATGTTTTCTCAATGGCGACCATAAAAATAATACTTATAGATTTGAGTTGCTTCTTTATGGTTTGTATGTCTATCATTTAAAGAAAAACTAACAAAGAGAATGTGAATGGAGATTACAAAGTCAATGCAACCTTAATGACTCTTTGCTAGTCCATCCCGGCTCTTTTATCAGGTTTGATTGTGAGAACTTGTAAAACTACAGCTTGTACGACTGTGTGTGTGTATGTACGCCTATGTATATGATATGGCATTTTAGTTCCCATACATAGATCTTGAAGAAACTGTCGCCCACAAAAGTTAAGACCTTCCGTTGGCAATAGTTTCTCTAAAGGCACACATTTTACATTTCATTGCAAAAGGAAATTAAGCTTAATTCTTAGCCATTTTCGCAATTATCTTTAATCAACCATAATAAGCATTTTAATGCGCCATCGATACAAATAAACGTCTTGTGCTCAAATAGCCTTAATTTACATCACATAGAAGCGGGGCTTACGCATCGACTACTCTAATCGGATTAAATGCATTGAAGTCGAAGCTCGCAGAGTACGCAGCGTCGCGTCGCCCGCGCGGCTGCGCCTACGCAGCGCTTGAGACACTTTCACAGAATTATGGCGCGCCTACGACCTTATGTTGGCTGACATTAACACTTAAAAGCAAGACAAATCAGGGCTTTTCTATTCGCTGTCACCTTTCTATTCTAGTTTATTGTAACAACAGTATGGTTTACATAGTTTTCCACACGTCGCGTTTTATTTCATAAAGCGGAAATTATGAATGGATTAGTTGTCTCGAATTTATTCTTACGATTCGACAAAATAATGTTTACGAGTCCTTCACACAGCACACCCGGCGAGTAACACGTGTTATAGCCGTAGATACAAGAGGGGTCCTAAAATAACTCCTTGTGAACGCTTGTGATTGCTGTGTAGTTTATTTCCTGCGCGTTGACCTTGTGATTTTTGGGACTGATAATGGGATATTGGATTTTATACCTACACTTGAAGATAATGTTACTACACAAATCGGTAGTTCATCGAATGGAATCGGCAATAATTTTCGAGTTAACGTTTTTTTTGTAACTGTTGTAAGCTGACGTTGAATAGAAGCTTATGGTATTCTGGTCTTTATGTTTCATAATGATTCATTTTGTTTTTTTATCATTATCTCATAACAATGTGATCATTGAAGCGTTGATTTCTGTTTTTAATGTGCATCGAGTGGAAATTCGATATTCAGACCGACCATTGACTCCAATATAAGGGTGATTAACTTTATTATTGAACAATGTAGCAGTCATCCGACTCCATACCTACATAAAGGTCATTGTTTTCAAATCAAGAACTTCTTCAAATAAATAACAAAGTAATGACGTATTATTGCCTTCTTCATCATTAAGGTAAACTTTTCTCAGACATATTTGGCTTATTGTTGATCTGCCCAGATGCACGTAAATAACAGCATTCCTTGACCTTCCATCACCTGACATCCGTAGTTCAATTAGTGTCCTTGTTTACTTCCCTTCAGACTAGAACTGAAGGTAGGAAGAACTCAATTTGTGTCCATTTACACGTGTGTGTTCAAGATCTTGATGAATTACGCCTTCGTAAAAATTGTCACCTATAAATTACACTTACCTATAAATTATTCCCTGTACGTACGATAAGTACGATATGACAAATTGCACAATTGAGATTGTGCACAAACTAAACAATAGGTTTAGCCATCCTTTCTTGCTGTCATATTCGTAGTTCACGAGGTCGCAGTAGCAGGGTCCTGGATCTATTCCAGTTCATAGCGAATAGGTTTACTCGATTACATAGGACATGCAATGTAACTCGCAGACAAGGTTCTTAACAGTACCGTACCATAAATTGGCGAACTTGTTACATCGTGTGCTACATTAATGTGATGTTACGTTTCACCAATCTGTACCTGATATTAGAGGAATGCGTACTCTGCTCATCATAATAAATATTTTTGTATCTTGTAATAACTCATGTATTTTGTATTATCCAGGGTGGTTCCCGGTCGGCGAGTTACCCCGGTGGCCCTGGCAGCAGACTGGACTTATGTTATGTGGCGGAGCGCATGCTGGCACTACACCTGCCCGAGCGAGATGCGCATGCGGAGGCCCAGGCCGCGCATATGCTCACCAATAAACATGGAGAACATTTCATGGTGAGCATTTACATTAATTAAACGAACGTAAAAAACAATGAAAAAGAAAAATAGAGTTACTAAACATATTTTGCGTAATTGACACTTAAAGATAATATAGTCATGCATTCTTCTATTCAAAACTTTAAGCACACGTATACATATAGGTTGGTGATTGGTATCTAAATATAATGGGCTATGCTGATTGGTGTATAATTTTAGCTAAATCTTTGCCAAAAAGCGTGATTTGACCATTGGTGAAGGGTAAATAGTTTTGAGGTTCTGCGACTTATGAGTTGTCAGTTGGCCTGAAGTAGTGTTTTTTAAATAATAATAATAATTAGCATTAAAATAAATGTCCACATCACTCAACAATAAATAGGTTCTACCCCTTGCTCCCTCTGGACTTGTTTATATCAAGAGCGGGATGAAATTCAGTCATAGATCACGCAGCAAATTATTTCTATGAGTTTTTCACTTTTTCATCAGTGTAGATATGAGTAGATTTTTATGTTAAATATTTTAATTAGAGGAAGTGCTGCCCACATGGTGGGCGCGTCGCCGTCTCATAAGAGCGGCGCTTTGAAGAATATTTTATTTGAAAAGTAATTTTATAAGACGGGCGTTTAAGTGGTACAAATTTTATAAAAAAAACAATATAGATTAATTGTCAACAGTGGGCTATGGTAAAATATGTTCTGAAACATCTTTCACATCTATCCACAAAATAACTGCAGTTTGAGCGTTTGGAGATACTATTTAATTGAACAAAGAGTCGATTTTCTAATCACAATTTATAGATACAAATAGGTAGGTAGGTACTATTTCAACTAGCCCCTGGTTGTAACAACTATCGAAGTCCATGTGTACAAACATTGGAACTACAAAGTCTGATGTAAATTTGACCTGCGCCCTTATATGGAACGCGTTTGGTAACTCTAATGCTACAAATAAGAGCCAGACACGCCTTAAAAGTCTCCTAGGTGGATATCAGTTGGGAGACCTTTATGTAGGTATTGCTACCTACTTTGAAAACCGCCATCAGAAGAAGTGACAATCTATGCCAGATTGTCACTTCTTCTTTACGTCCATAATCGTTAATCATGTGTCGGTGTAACGTTTCTTTGTGTCCTACTCCTAACAAAAGTCTACCTAGGTGTTTGTCCTCGGAAATGCTCCTTAGTTTAAACTACTGTATTTATCTAAGAAATAAGCTTTAGGAATATTTCATTTTGATGTTGTCCAACCCGATGATCGTAGCCCAGAGATTTCATGTACCATGATGTAGCCGCTACGGTCTAAAGAGTCAACATTTCTCTCAATCTACACTGGACTCACCTATCTTTCTCTTCGAAATTGATCGGTCCTTTTCATGTATCTATCCACCTCGGTTTAAGTCTTCCTCGGGATCTTGCAAGCTAGGAACAGACAGTTCATATTTTTCATCATTATTGTTTTTGCATCTTTTCCAGGTATTTGAGGTGAGCGGCGGCGACAGCGCAGGCGGTGTCGGGGCAGCTCGGGGCGTGTTCGGACGCGCTCGCTCGCTCGGCTGGGCCGGCGACCTGGCCCCGCCGCTCGAGCGCCTCTGCGCTGCCTGCAAGCATATCGAGAGCTGGCTAGCAGCGCATCCAAAGAACGTCGCCATACTGCTTGCATGGTAAATATCTGATTTATATAAGTTATTCGATGAAGAAACTATGACGTCTCACCCCTAGAGAACAGAAATAAGAGAACATTATAGTTCGGATAATAAGACACATTCAACAAGAGTAGGTACATACCTAATACACTGCAAACTGTCTTCTAGCTTGTATAGTCTTGGCTACAGAGAAGGCTTTACATTATTACAGTTTAGTATAGTCAGACGAATTTATTCCTATCAAGACTATAGATGGCAACATCCACTTGTTTTCTAACGACATATTGTCACAAGACTATTAGTCAATCAATTAAACCGGCACCCAAATTGTCGCGGCGGTCTACAAGGAAAACAGATAAAAAATAGTACCCTATACATTTTCCGGGTGATTATACCAAGAATCCTAGATAAATTGTTACATGTGTAAATAGATAATATTGTTAACGACTGTCATAAATAAATAACAAAGTGTACTTGTTATTTCCGGTATCCTAAGTAATTGTAGTTTTGTTTTGACCCTGTCGTCCTCTTTAATGATAGTTTTGATAACAAAAATAAAAACCCTCATAATTTTCTTTTCTTTTTTGACGTTCACATTGACCTCTGTAATAATCGGCCGACTATATTTTTTAACAGAATATTTAATTTTACTTTTTTATTTGTTTCCAGGGGCAACCGTGAGCGGCTAGGCGTGTTGGTGGCAGCATACATGCACTACTCGGCGATATGCGGTGCGCCTGAGCATGCCCTTGATCGATACGCTATGAGGAGATATCTGGACGACAGAGTGCCCGTCTTCCAACTACCAAGCAATAAACGGTAAATAGGACAAAATAATTACTAATCTCTATAATTTTTTTAAGCGAAGTATTTCATATACCAAACTACTGATATAGTAAATAATTCGACTTGAATAAATGTTCATAGACAATTAATATGCCATTTTATTTTCCTCTTTTTGTCAAGTCAAACCGCAAAATGAAATACATTCTAAAAATTGGTAGCGTTTAAGATAGTTAACGGGAAAAACACCTATCTAATGGCGAAGTTTATTTTCTGTTCTTCTGCGATATGCTTTAAAATTGAAAAAAGTAGGGTACATTATATTTTCTTCTTGTAAACAGCTATATTGACACATTCGCTGGCCTGCTGGCTGGTCAGATCCGAGTGAACGCAGCGCCCCTGCACCTGACACACGTCAGCGTAGCGGGCTCCCTCGCTTCTCCCGCCACACCGACCATCGCCTTCCTCAAGATATACGAGAACTTCGTCTGCGTTTACACGTCAGGCAAGTAACCGGCCGTAACAATGGCACATCGAGTAGAATGTATTCGGCTTTATAAATTATCGTCTCTGTCTCTCCTACATGTGCGAGAGTCTCTTTCTAATTCTCGATGTGCCAATTTTACAGTCGCATAGTGTGTCTACTATCAAAATTCTAAACTATGCCACAGAATGTGATGCGGTGTTCACCATCATTTAGAGGATTTATTCCGGAATGTGATAAGTAATAATAGAGAATCCTCGATTTATGTCCAGTTGTAAAAACCGTACGAAGCAGGGTCGTGTCGCTAGCCAGTAATAGTCTTTAGGACTTTGAAAAGATGCTTTCGATTGGATTCACAAGGATGTCTTGCACTTTTCCTGTACAAAAAGCAAATTTTAACGAGGCCACCAAACCCGTCGCTTTTAGCACACATTGCAAATATTGAGAGACACGATGATAATCAAACAATGATTTTAAAATATTAACATATACTATAATGACAAATCCTACATCGGGTAACCGGTTGGTATTGCCTGAGGCTACACATTAGCACTAGTAGCACTGTAGACACTAGACAATAAGCGAATGGGTTTGTAGAGTTTTCCGTTTTGCAAGCGGTGACTATCAACTGTTTCAATATCTGGGGCTAATTAGGTAGCCCAAATATTTATTGATAAATATTTTGGAAAGTTAGTAAATTTTAACATGGTAGTTTTTCTTCAAAATTGAGTAGCGCCCTTAGAAATTTTTGTAACATAAGTAAAGCAGCGCATTCACGATCAAATTTGGATGTAAAATCATTAGTAAGATTGCAATGTAACTCTTTTGTCAATGTTCTAAAGTATACATTAGAATAAATGCCACTAGTTTGATGAAACTCTCGGCAATCATTCATTTTATACCCAACCTTACCAAGCCAGTTAGATAGTTAGGTACAATGCAATACTTACTAATGGTTCCTATACGTCGATCGTGAATGTACCACCTAAGTACTAATATTTTGTAATGTAACGTTATGTTGTGCAGGTTTATACATGGTAAACGGCGGCGGCTGGACTGTTGGCGTGGGGCGGCTTGCACTACGTGGTGATGTGGTGGTGCGCGCGTACCGCCGAGCAGCACAAGCACGCCCAGGCGCGGGCCCTGGCGGCCCCAGTGGCCCCGGCGGCCCCAGCGGCCCCGCGGGCCCCGGCCAGCGCCGCCTGGTGTTCGCGTGTCAGTTCCACACATGCGCGGTGGCCGACCACACGCTCTCGTTCACCAAGCAGCAGCTCGATCATGCCGTGCACGGTAACCACCACCTATCTGGCTTTCTTTCAGACAAATGTAAGATGGCGGTTACACCATCAATTTTTTATTCAATATGACGACGACGTTCGTGTAGGTACGCACGACCACGTATCAATCTATACATTACCAGTATAAGCTGACTTCTCATTGTAAGAAAAGTCTATATTATTAGTGTACAAAATGCGAGGTCAGCTAAAACTGGAATTGTATAGCTTGATATATCGACGCGTGTACATAATACCATATAGATTTATACATGGATTATACAATTTGATGGTGTAACCTAAGACAGTTCGTTACGTTTGTCTGAACACATATTTTTCTACTACAATGTTTCTTACAACTCTACAACAAGTACTTTCATAGAAAATGAAATGAAATTTCGTATAGAAGCATAGTTTGACGTATCATACGCCCAATAGTGTGAAATAATATCATGAATTTAAACGCGTTGAGAGCTATTGTTGAGCATTCTTTATGAAGTTTTATTTATTTTCCTATGGTCCTGCTAGCATTGAATGATTTTCTTTACTGCATACTTACCTCTCATATAATAATGCCATCATCCGTAATATCTCAGAATGAAAGAATTCGTTTTATTTTACACCTTAAAATACTAATGTGAATGTTGCTTCTAAATCTGCCTGTGCCACAAATATATATAAGGACAAAACATATACTTAGGTACGAGACTACGAGTACATTATTACCTACCTACATACCAGACAAAGATATTTATTTCAATAAGTCTTGTCTACAATTGAGTGCAATTACGCCAACGTGATTTTGTTATCAGAGAAATTTTTTGAACCGTTAAATGCGAGGTCAGAGTAATAAATTCAGCACTAAGGAAAATGCAAGTTTAATCTATGCATTTAATTAATAAAGCCAAATTACATTATTTGTTCTCAAATACGAATCATTTAGAAGGTAACAACCAGGCTACCATTATTATATGGAATTTCCAGCAATTTGCACCAATTTGCTCCAAAGATGAGGGATTCGATTCATGGGAAGTTTTAAACGTTCTTTGAAAATGCTACTGAGAAAGTTTTAAGTGTAAATATTTAAACATTTAATTGGAGTATAGGTAGGATATTCGAATTAAAATTTATGTAGGCCTAAGGTTGTAAGATACTGGTCATCCGGGTAGTTCCCGCTCGTTAATACCCCGTCGTTGACACTATTAACGACTGGGAATGTTTTGTTCCACTCGTTAACAGTGTTGAAGAACGCGAAATTTTTTCCCAATCGTTCACCCCTCGTTCCGCGTCTAGTCACATAGTCTAGTTCAAGAGTCAGATAAGTTAAAGAGACTTTAAAAAAAAATAACTTGACGGATTTTAGCAACTATTCATCATCTGCCTAGCCTTTTTCCAATATGTTCTGTTGGGGTCGGCTTCCAATTTAATCGGATGCAGCTGAATATCAGTATTTTACATGGAGCCACTGCCTATCTGACCTCCACCACCCAGTTACTGGGTAATACGATACCACGATGATTTTAGCAACTATTGATATTGAGTAAAGTCGTTAGCACAAAATAAATAGTACATAGCACCTTTGCCTACTTTTGCATATCCTTTACCTTTATTTGTTTGTGCAGATCCGTCATTCCCGAGCGATGGTGCCGTAGAGCTGGTGTTCCTGCGCGGCGAGGGGGGCGGGGGTGCTGCGCCGGCGCCGACGCCCGCCGCCCCGCTGCGCGCCGCCCCCGACGCGCTCGCTCGCGCCGACTCGCTCGAGCATCTGCGACCGCTGTCCACGCTCACCGATGATGATCCTGGTAAGCATCGATATAATAATCATCACAATACACGGGCGTTAATGTGGCATCTCGAGTTTTAGAAGGA
Organism: Hydraecia micacea; assembly: GCA_914767645.1. Taxonomy (NCBI): domain Eukaryota; kingdom Metazoa; phylum Arthropoda; class Insecta; order Lepidoptera; family Noctuidae; genus Hydraecia; species Hydraecia micacea. The sequence continues at coordinate 11,124,411 of OU611778.1, forward strand.
AAGAAAGAAACGCTCTAACAGGTATTATGAGTGACAGAGAAGGAGCTCTGCAAAGTTAAACATTTTCTTAAATTCGATGCCATCTTAACAGCCGTATATTGTACCTTAAGTATGGCTCAGGGTTCTAGATAATATAGGAATCCGCTGTGTTCGCGGTCATATGAATTGATGTACCTAGAGGTATACATACTGGCAATTCTTTTTGTTTAGTAAACCCCGTCTAGCACTAGTCTAGTGAAGAAGCGTTTCAAATATGTTTCCTAACGACCTATCGCAAAACACGCACACATAAACTCGCATCTTCTTCACATAGGGGTATGCATGCAGATACTACAGAACGCCACCTGCTAAAATCCTTACGTACTCCTTTTGTCTGCAAAACAGTGCTACCTAAGTAGAATTATTTTATGAACCCTACTTAAGGGGCTTACAAGACCTAAACGCAAAAAACGCAAGTTTTAGAAACAATAAAAGTATATGATCGAATACAATAAAAAAAAAAAAAATATGATATTCTTCAGGATAAATGCGAGGAAGATAGTGTGTTGAAAACATAATACAACTTATTTGGTACGATAGAAAAAAATCATGAAGATACCTCTAAAAACTTTTTTTTTACAACAAAATTCATACTAATATACATACAATCATTATGATTTTTTGTCAGATTATTCTACAAGCAACATACTAAAACTATAGTGTTTTAGTTTTTTTGTCCAAACACTAGATTTTTCGTAAATCGATAATTGCTTCATATTTTGCAATAAATTACCAGCGTTGTGGCATCGCGCTTCTCTTTCTTTTCTATGCAGTCCGACAAAGACCGCGCTTTAGGTCATGTAGTCCTCTTAAACTTGCACGTAGACCACCGTAGAGCCCTGTAGAGCCCTCGTAGACACTCGTAGACGCCTCGTTAGACCCTTATATACAGGTACTATAAACGAGGGTTATGCATTTATTTCATCATCATTATTTTGTTCAAAAGATTCGAAGAAATTATGAAAGGGTCTTGCGTTTGAAAAAGGGTAGCAGTTACGAATATAAAATCTTATTATAACCTCGTTGATAGAGTAACAAATTAAAGTCTAGTCAAATGTAAAATCCTACATATTTTGAAAACAAGAGATCTCCTAATTTAATTTTTGCTACTTACTTTTGTAATCGTTTTTCTGTGTTCGAAGATTTCAGTAATGTGAATAATAAGTTGCCATACTGCATACATAATTTTTTGGCCTTGTTCTTATTTTACTCCTAAATTTCGTTGATCCTGCAGTTCAAATTCTGAAAAATAACAAAAAGGATGTCCATCAAACTATAACCTTATACTTATAGCTGGATGGTATAGACGCCAGCATATCAAGCTACCCAAAACTGTAAAATTTTCCCAATCAACTTTAAACCTTAATACTCTAGCTAGAAAGTTGAAAATCTAGAGTGTAGTAGCTTGATGTGCTGGCATCTGTACCTATGATTGTATCGGTACCAGCCGAATAACTAACTATATATAGGTATTGCAATGGGTATGGATATACATATATATACCATTGATTAAAGTCGCTTTTCGTGTCCATCTGTCTGTGTGACCGCGTTCTTCTAAAGTCTAAAAGTTTAGACTCTAAATTATGCAACGGATTTTGATGCGGTTTTCACCATAATTTAGATAGGTAACTTAAATGTGTATCATTAATATTAGCTACATATTATAATAAATAAATACCTATGTTTTGTCAAATCGATAAAACCATGCGAAGCAGGGGCGGGTCGCTAGTATAGTTATAAAGTTCCGCTCGTGCTCGAGGTAAGGGGCGTGGTGCCGAAGCAATTTCGCAGATGGGAACCGTAAATTAATAACTCGAGTGCTAATCCAGTAAAATGCGCTCAACCTTGACTGAGTGACTCGACCAGTTTGTCGGTCAAAGTTAACGAGTAGTTAGGTGTCTGAGTTTGTCTGTTAGGTATAGTAAAGCGTTGTTTTATTAATAATAATAATATTTTTTTTTTTTTTTTATTGTTTTGTTCCGATTTAAACAAACATATATAGATACATGATGTTCAAAGATGATATTTATTTTGTGAATTAGTGCTATAGGTACTTATACCCACTTTATCATCCTAATTCCTACTAATCACACTATCACGCTAATATTATAAAGGCGAAATTTAGTGAGTGTGTTTGTATGTTTGTTACTTCTTCACGCCAAAACTACTAAGCGGATTTGGATGGGCACATAGATTGTTTATAGCCAGGATACTTACATAGGATACTTTTTATCCCGATATTCCCACGGGAATGAAACTTATGCGGGTGAAACCGCGGGGCGCTGCTAGTATTTTATATGAAAGTTTGTATGTTTAGATGTTTGTATTTTTGTTACTCAATCACGCAAAAACGGCTTAACGGATTTGGATGAAATTTGGCACACGGATAGATAGAATTAACACATAGGATACCTACTTTTTATCCCGGTGGTACATTCTCATGGGATAATTTCCCGACACCGACGCGGGCGAAGCCGCTGGCAAGAACTAGTGTCAAATATTTTTTAAAGTCGTTCCTTAGCAGTCTGACCGTCGACCACTGAGAATAAGATACACCAAAACACTCAGAGGTCAAAGTCTCTTTTAATGTCCCAACAATTTATTTTAAGGTGCAGATCATATGAGACCCACGCGTATATTAATGTTGGTTGTTTTAATGGTAGCAGTATACAACAATGTAAGTTAGTTTACAAACCACACTTACTCGAAATAAGGAAATCTACAAGATTCGCTTAAATGCGTTTTATTAGTCCAACATCCGCAAGTTCTAATCTGTTCTCGTAAGCATTAAAGGCTTGTCTAACGATTAGTATAAGGGGTTCCCACATGTGGTCAACCCGAGTCAAGCAGAACATCCGTCTGCCATTACAGGCAACAATGTGACTGTCTTACTTCAACTAACTTGCGTAATAGCCCTTTTGACAGGAACTAACCGAAATGGGGGCCGTTCCGTACATCCTGTGTATATTCATTGATATCGATTGAGTTAGATTCAGTCAAGGTGTGTTAAAGTTTGCGGTTGATCAAAGAGTAACTGCTATTATCTAGCACTTTTATGTCACAAATAAATTATAGCAAAACTTCGCTAAAAGCAGTTAGTTAAATCTCAAGTTACCAATTAGATAACTAGGTTACTTTTGTAGTGAAACTGAAAGTCCCGTAACTGAAATGTGTCATGTGTGTTGACAAAGCGACCTAACTACACCGGTTAGCGAGAGGTCGCCGCGCGGCGCAGGTGTCGGCCGGTCGGCTATTTTAGTGATGTGTGTCCACCGGCGCCGCCCGCCCAGTCCGTCCGCGCCCGCCTAGCGGGCCGCCACGCACGCGCACGTCCCTAGCGTTCACTACCGATACAAACTTTTATCATCAATCAAAAAATTCGTAAAATCAACCCAAAAATCAAAATATACCCTAAATTCCTTACAAGTTTTACAAACATTAATGTTTTCAAGAAAACTTTGAAGAACAGTTCATAACAATTTCTTTCGGATATTTCGAGGCTCGCTAACAAAATCACAATCGAGGTGAGTGTGACATTAATTTCGCTGTTAGTGAAGCCGTTTTATGATTCAAAATTAGTGAACGTAATTCCACTGAATCAGTGTTCCGATGCATATATGGAGGCAATGATTGATTGTGCGTGTCAAAATCTTTACAAAGAGTGTGTTCGAATAAATTGAAAGTGCCTACAGAGCCGGCTTTTCTCATTTAACAATAGCAGGTCTCGAGCAAAGATAACAATAGGCGGTGTTAGTGCTAACGACAAATGAGATTGGAGTCGCTTCGTCCGGCGCCTGCCCGCTAATTGACCGGCGTGGAGAATCGCTGATGTATGTCCACCTCTCTGGACCGACAGCCTGCCCTTAGGGCCAGCATTCGACACACATCAATTTAATTCGATACGAGAATCAAGATCGCCCATACGGGTCTACAAGCAATAAATAACCATGATCGCTGTCTTTGTCAGTACCTAAGCAGCGTGTTTGTCTTATCTTGATTTTGATTCTCAATAAACGTTGAAGTCTTTATAATTAATCGGCGATACAAAAAAAAATGATCTCCTTGCGAGGTAATAGTACCTGCCTACTTACTATGTTCATAAATTGAACAAAAAGTTACGCTAATAAGATTACGAGTGTCCAATACAACACGTAGTAGTGAGGTCAAAGATTCGTACCTACTTGTACCTACTTATGTCAGCCATGTCAGCCCGTACCTAATGAATTTTATATTCACAAGCAAGGCTATGTTTACCCTGACGTCACCTCCAAGCCGTGCAAAAAATATAGGTTGCGATCCTGTCGAACGCATGTCGAATTAATCAATCTGCAATGTCGGTACATGGTATAACTCGATGTGAACTGTAGAGCGATGTGTTTAAGGCACTTGTGTATTTTTACCAACAGATTTGTTTAAGTTTTGCATGGTTCATTTAAAGATCTGATTCATTGAGCATATGTTTGTTTAAATTGTGCATCCATTAGCCGATCCACTCTGCGGTCGTCAGATCATTGTGTACACTAAAGATTGTACGTACTTAAGTACATAGTAGCTCGTATCGATCGGATGGGAGTTTATCCGCGCTTGCTTACCCTGACATTACGCACACATGTCCTGCCGAGATAGTTATCAGTATTATTTTATCGCCTGAGCTTTCAGTTTTGATGAACAGTCAATACTACCCGCGTACATACGACGGTCGTGTGTTTGTGGACAGTGTTTTACGAAGCTAATTACAACACTTTCTTTTAACTCATTAAGCTCCGCTAATGAGGCACAATTTATTTTCTATTGTTTCGTGACCCATTGGTCACGCGCGGATCTTGACCTGTTAAAATAAAAAAGTAAAGTGTTACTAAGTGTGCGATACTTCTGTGCTTCTAAAAACTTGTTGATAGCTTCTTATCACGCGATCAGCTACAACACTGTAAAAAATTGCGAAGCTAAATTAATTCTAAGATCAAAATAAGAGCATTAATATGCAAATGTTGTTGAAAATAATCCACATTCCTTCCTTAGAAAAAAGGTAAAAGAGCGAAACTGGTTACAATTCGGAGCTAACGTCGGATAACGAACGTAGATAGCCCAACGGTCAGTGTCGAGCGCATTATTATGCGGTAGAGCTTAGAGTTTCGCAGAAACAAGGTGGTGCCTGTACCTGATGACATCACTGCGTCTGCGCGCTCACCAACACACGCTCACCTTCATAGGTAACGATGACGGTTATCGCAACATTGTTAAAACACTACTGAGCAAACACTGTATTTCTCCCTGCCAGCATATTTCTGATATACGAGCGCTGGGTGTGACTCGACATGTCCGAAGCTCCACCACATCGCGGTCACGCTCATTTTCAATTGTTAACGAACTAAAATCTCGTTGGACACGAGTTAGTTTGATGTTCCGATGACTTTAATAGATGTAGAAGTCGTAAACTTTGTATCGTATGGCTTTACTGCAGCAAAACATTATCGTGAAGTGAAGTTTCTTTTCGATCTTGGAACTACTTTGGTCAAAATCATTAAAGATTTTTGCATTTTTGTTCCCGTACCTAAATCTCGTTATGGGTAGTAGATCAATCATTTATTTTTTAGTATGCTATTCCTGTGGAAAGATACCGGTGGGAGTTAAAATCACAACTCTGCGTAATCTTTTATCAAACTAACAGAGATTGCGATCAGTGCCATGTGTGTCTGTATAATTAATGAAAACTGATTTCTTTATCTCCACGTGTGTCAGATATATCGTGGGACACAGCCGGCGCAAGCGACGCTAGGGCGCACATCCTCTTCCTGCGCATTTCGTAACACTAGCCCCCGCTCCCGCACGTTATTTTCGTTGACAACACAGAAATAACCGCATCTTCCTTAACAGCGGCCGACGGCGACGGTCACCAGACGCTGACGTTGATATCTTTACACTAATTGCGTTATTGACAACAACACATTTAGTTCAGTTTCGAAATCGAACATAAACGCGGCGCCAGCGCACCGGACAGTTCGCAGTTTACAGTTCAGTAGAAGAAAAATCACAAAAGTGACACAAATCGTTAGCTACGCGCACAAGACACGCTCGTTATGTAAATTAGGCGAGTAATAGTGTCATTCCTCCTGATTTGCATTCAGTATTACACACTTTGACACTTTAACGCCTCAAACCATCTCGTAAATGGTTGTTGGTCAAAATATTGTGTGGGTTGGTTCGATCTTCTTATTTATAATCAAGTTCGGTGTAGCGGCGTAGCAGACATTTAAGCAACAACTGGTCAGTTTTTTCCAACTATCCATTTTATATTATGTATCAACAATGTATCATTTACCTATATGGTAACAACCGTCTTAAATCTTCCTATCAATGTGAATTGAACAGGTGTTAGTAGATGTTGTTGAGGTCGTTTCCTCGTTTGGCAATGCCTCCTTGAAACGTCAAGTAGAGTAGGACCATCTTAGAATAATTTTCAAGACATTTTGATATGACAGGGGTTATCAAGGTAGATCATTACTCGGATATCTATGGTCATTACTGAGTTTTATTTTTCTGTCTCTACAATACATCTCTTATATATGAGTGATATCCAGGCTATATTTTATCTCAATGTAAAGATCAGTTGCGAATATCAATAATGACAAAGACAGCTTCTACGTTTATTTTTAGCTACATAAATGAACCGCCTCGTCATTACCTTATTACTCCTATGTATACCGTTCTATGGCAGGCTCGAGCAACAGGAGTTTTTATTTGATTTCCGTATAAGAGTATCTATACTTATCTATAAGTAGGACGTGGTACCGGCACTTCATCAAACAACACTTAACGGTGTCATCCCGCTGCTGGACTAACGGGAAGCAAACTTAGTCCTTTTTAGGATGTGCTGGCTGTCGGGGCGACAGTAACTGCACCCGCTACTGTACCAGGCAGCACTCGACTAATTAAACACTCGGGACTTGCTCTCTAGCGATATTATTACGTGAGAATATGATAATAAAACACAACTAGTCGTGTAACTTACCTACATGTTAATTAATTCTGTCCTCGTGCAAAGTGCAGTAGAAAATTATACACGTGCCAGCCAAATAGATACACATTACATCGTTGCGAAGAGGCCCCGTCGGTTTATTGGAGCGAATCGAATCCAATTTAAAAGCTATTCGTAATTAAACCGTCGCTAAACACATCGCCCCGCGGCAGACCTAATCACATCGAAGTTATGTGAGAACATTCAACATTTCGTAGTGTAACAAGCGAATGTATAGTGTTCGTTCTGAGGTGTTGAATTCGGTGCAGGTGAGAACAACGGCAGCGCAGAAGGGTCCGGCTCTGGAGGCGAGGCCGGTGACGGGGCAGAGGCGGCGCACACGTTTGGTCCCCTTGACGGGTCCATCTACGCGACGGTAGTACGCGCGGGCGGCGGGCCCTCCTCGCCGCTCAGCGCGTCCATGGACTCGGGCATCTCGTCGGCGGGGCGGCGCGCGGCGCCTAGCCCGCCCGACGAGCTCGACGCGCTGCTGGGCGACATGCTGCGAACTGTGAGCGCGCTGCCCGACCCGCCGCAGTCGCACGCCGACCGACCGCCCGACATACCGTACCACGCGCGCGCAGATTCCGCGCCCTTCACCTACGGAGCGCCCGGTCTGCGCCCCGGCATGCTGCGCGCGCCCAACCGCCTCGCCAGCCCCGAGCTGGTGCGGCGCGCTCTCGGCGGCGACCGCAACTACCGCCCCATAGAGGACGACGACGACGAGCGCACCGTCACCCCCGAGCCTGCCTCGCCGCGGACGCCGCTGTCGCCGCGCACGCTCAAGAAACTGACGCACGAAGATGTCACCACCACCACCGTTGCAGCACCGCCGCCCGCTTCTCCTGTAAGGAATGGCAGGTTAGTCCCTTAATTCCAAAAATATGGCATCTAAATAAATATTTAAATGTATGTAAACATTTGATGTCAAGACGGGTTAATTAAACGTATAAATATTTGTATAACTACTACATAAATAAAGACAACCTTCCAAACCAGTTCCCCCTTCGCTTTAACTCTAGGTCTTAAGGAAATCCTCGGCTTTCAAATATAAATTATAAGTTTAAATCGTTGATATAATAAAAGCTAAAAAAAAAAAAAAAAAACGGGTTGTATGATATAAACTAAACATCCGTGTGTTGTATGTATTGTTTGTATTTCTTGCTGGGGTCAAAGGCAAAACATTAAATTTTATATTAGTGTAATTAAAAGAAGGGATCTGGTGGCAGATGTAAACATGTGTTCCTGTGCTGTAGGCGTGGAGGTCGCCGCCGCCGCCGCCTACATCGTAAAGCGTGGACACTGTTTACATTCACAACCACATCGATCTGATTATTTATAGCAAAACCTAGTTTTTTTTTTAATATTCAAAACCCTAACAGTAAAGGTTAAACACATAACTAGGGCCAAATGTCGGACATTAGTAACATTCGTGGGAACACCGTGTATCTGTCAACTTAATCAGTAACAAATTGTTTGTAACGGAACTGTATCAGAGTGCGTCGCCTCTTAATTTATTTAGCCGCGTTCCGCTCGACCCACTTCACTGTCAATGAAGAAGAGCAATAAAATATAGCATTACCAATCACGGCCATTACACCACTCGAGCATAGGCTAATAATATATTTATGGTGCTCTGATTAATTGAGTAAACGAGAGTGTCTGCATCAAAGACATCTCTGCCGATATAAATTAAAGAACTTCGTTGATACTCCATTATTCTAGCAATTTTACTATCTTTGTAATAGAAAGAAAATCTCAGTGAAAGGTGTATTTTTCTTTACTTATCCTTTTTAGAAAACAAATAGGTATGTCGAATGGATATTATGGATTTGAGAAATGATCGTTTACAAATGGTTCATTTGAAGCAGTTTTTGATGTAACCCATATTGATATGATACCGCATGTGTTTCTCACAATGATAGTCATAAACTTAAGTTATGATTTTGGTACTTTGTTTGTTTACAAGATAAGACAACTCAAAGAAAATATACTGTAGGTATAAGTATAATGAAAGTAAGTAAGTACTCATTTTCCTAATGTCCATTCCGCGCACGTCGTTAAACTCGACTTGGGGAAAGCTCTTGTACTATAAAATACTTGCACTACATAGGGAAGGTACCTACTAAGTACTTAATATTGCAGAGTAATTAACATTTAACCCTCTATCCTACCTACTTTCGATATAGGTACTATAGCAAAACAATTTACTAAAGCACTCAACTTGACAACTTCGAAACAAAGACTTATTTGTTACTTGTTCTACAAGATTCCTGCTATTTAATAATATAGGAAAAGTGCTCTGTATTTTTATGGATAGCGAACTGTTTTATAAATAATACCTACACATCTTTCAATTAACTCGTGGAAAACATTGACATTGTCGATGTTATGTAAGACTGCACACGCTCGTGAAAGCAAGTTCTTTGTCTTAGCCACTAGATCACATGACTAAGGCTTAGTTAGATGACCATTTAAATAATATAAAGAACTATAACTAAAATTATTAACAAACTAAAATATGGTGTCGAAAAATTCCTCCGCATCGCTGTAGACTGGTAAAGTACCCAAGAGACTGGCGGCATTGCCATATTGTTTGGCAAAACCCTTACGGGACGAAAGCCAAAGTTAAATAACTAAATGAAATCGCTAAGAACTTATTAAGAGAACAAAGTCATGTAGCACAAGTACCAAATAATACGTCTGTAAACTCTTAAATTGATACGTCAGGTAAGACACAAAATAACATTTTAAAAACACTTTAATTCAAACAAAAGAAGTAGTTGAACATTAAATTATAGATTGAAGCGTAGGAGCCGGCTGTGTGGGCGTGGTGTAAATATACAATGATTAGAGCAAAAACTTGCATAAACTGCTCGAATGTTTTTTATATGCAATGTTACCATTTTTAATTCAATACGATCGAAATTCTTTGATGTTGAGCAAAATTATCGTTATTATTTTATGGTACAATTACCACACACAGTACCTACCTTTATTAAATTATTGCAGTCCTTATCAAACTCATACGAAATAAACATTCAAGAACCTAATCAAAACTAAGTAGCTGTATTTAAGCAATAAGTAGGTACATAATATAGGTACTCAAAGTTGTAAAATCTTCACAAAATGGTGTAATAACAATATTCCAGCCATGACACGCGTTAACAATAAATAATGATGCGACGTGACAACAGAAACAAGGAGTAAATTACGGTTATTATCATAAACAGTGCGTGTGCGCACTACAGCATAATGCCCTTCTTTATACAGCAGATATTCTCGCTAGTTATGCTTGGTATCTTTATCGCAACAGTATATCGATTCTCCGTCTGAAGTTATGCAACTTTCATTGAATCAACACAGACATTCTTTAAATGTTTGCTAGAATACTGACTCTATAGTCTATTATCCAATTTATTGTTAGAATGTCTCGTTTTCCGAAAGCGAACATTTAAGTATCAAATTCAATTATGTCTTCATCTTCGTGTCGCTAGCACGACAGTATTTCAAATGTTGTTGGCCCAAAATTCGCCATTTCCACGGTGTCATCGTCTTCAGTGGCAGCTCAGAGGTCACTATGACTGCATGTTTTAATACATTTTAATGTCTAATACATTTGGGGACGCAGACAAATCTTAAAGACAGGCTTAGAAGTTCTCGGAAAATAGGTAGGTATTTATTACACGGATAACACTCTCAGACCGAACCCTACAAAACCACAGGAATGCGCTTTCCATCCAACAATCCAATTAAGTACATTGCGAGTTTTGAAGGGAGACCAGATTCATTTTATATATGAAAAGTATTTCCTTATGTAAATCATACCTGTTTCTGGTAAACAATGGCTCACGTCAGTGTTAAGGCTGACATCAAAATGATCGACATTTTGTTAAGTGACACGATACCGATATCTGTTGTCAATCATATCGTCGTTATGCATTGTAATCACAGCACTTAATGTGAATGCTTTTGTTATGGTAAGCGAATAAAGCTCTGCTCACACTTTGAAATAGTGGTCGTGTTCGGTTACATTTTATGTCGTTTTGCATACTGGCGGAGGCTCCTATCGCCACTGAAGTAGGTAACCTAGAAATACGTAGCTATGAAGACAGGTAGGTACTTAGGAAATATTAGGTACTACTAAGTAGGCTTGTTTACTTACTTATGTATCTTGATTAAACCTGGACCACTACACAAACATTATAAACGTAATTCAGTCTAAAATGACAAAAGGGATGAAACTATATATCTATATGTAAAGCTTCAGGATATAGATTTCGCACTGTTTCCTAACTTAACTGCTATATTCAACACATCTTTAAAAAACATTTTTGGTTTTTTGTAAATAGCTCTGAACGATGAGTTTAAAGTGAAGCTTTTGCGGTTGTGTGTATTTAGACTTAGACCTCGACCGCAAACGAAGTAAACAATATTAAGTAACTAATTTATTTTTCAATTAGTTTCGAATAGCATTCAACAGTAGTCCTAGAACCATTTGCAATACATTAAGAAACGGAAGCGTTCGTCACATTAATTGAGTCGGCGATAGGCGTGGGCTGAAACCGAGTCGAGTATCCATCCACTCGTTCCGCAACATTACCTGCGCCTGAGCACGAGCGATCGAGCTCAGCCTCAGCTCGCCCGGCTGCCTACTGCGAATTATTTATGCGGCGCCCGCTCAATGAATGGCTTCTAGGTGCCCAGTCAAATTACTGACACGGCATAACTATTCTTGGAATCGACTCGAGCTAACAAACCAATAATTTATAGCTTACAAACGGCATTCAAAAAGTCCTTTCTAACCTTACCATACTTGGTATTAGATTACCCGCATTATTTTTAATAACATCTCGTCAACTAGTAATTGCTCACGTCAGCTTTATGTAATGATCAACAAATGTAATCGAGTAGTTAAACATGTCGCCGTAGATAGACGCACGTCGGAAGGCGATGTCGACGGTCGAGTCGCAATTCTCGATTTGATTTGGAGCGATGGTGTGTGATTGCGTCGCGCCATGACCCAAACAAGTTACTATTTCGAGATAAACGTGGCCATAAACGGGCGGGTGTCGACCGGGCCACGACACTGCGACGCCTCACCGCCACACCGCCTCACGCAGCACGCTACACTATTTACTTTCTATTAAAGACCGCTTTGTTAGGCCCTTTTACTTCCCTGTTCATTAGAACAGTTAACTTTCTGTTAAAACATGTGGTTTCACTGTTAATCTGCTCTGTCTTTATACTTATCTCAATCCGGGATCACCACTGTTTAATGAATGCTGAGATGAAAAATCATGCTGATTGAAAACATTCCATTCTGAACGGAAGACGATTAATATTCAAATAAAATTCAATTAGTATATTATTAGTTATCCATACCTACTCAACAGACACCCACTTGTTAAAGATTCTTAGCACGCGGATACAAGGTTTCCCATTGCCATAATAAGATCACTTGGACCTTCAAGTCCTACACGCAAATATAAAAAATACTTACAAAGATAACAAGCGGACCACGGCCATGACAAGATATTTTGTTGTTGATTTACGTCGTTTAAAACTATTATAAAGTTCAGAACAGTCACATCCGCATCCGTTGTTTTATGCTAAACTTACCTGCGTATGTAGATTTTATACAGAATGAAGTTCTGTCCGTCCCAATTGATTAGTATTCAAATGAAAAAAAGGAGAGTCACGCCTTTGTTCGACCTTACCTAAGTCTTGACATCTATTGCGGAAAGTTCCATATTTCATTTAAGAGTATAGTTTTCTGAACATTGTTATTTACTTACCAAACAGCCAACAACAAAGCAAGCAAGCAACCAGCAGATGGTTGAACGGCGAAGTTGAATGGGCGGAGCGACCTGCGAGCGCGAGCGCCACTACACGGAAAACACCAGCCGAGAATGGAACATGGCGATCAGCGAGTACTCTCGGCTGGCACGAGAGTTCTCGAGCCCGAGAGCCTCGTCGTTCCGAGAGCAGTGTGGAAGGAAGCTCGGGGCTCACGTGGCTACAGAGACAGCAGCAGAAACTGCGCGAGAGGAAAGAGGCCAGGGAAAGAGTCGCTCGACTACCGCTCGAGTGGGATACTGCTCCCTCCCGACATGTGCGCCGTTCCGCCAGCCATCGGTGAGAACATCCCTTCACTTTCAACGCTTTTTTTTAAATATACTTAGATAACATCAATGGTAGTGATAGCCGGAGGCATTTTAGATGCGCTGTTCCGGACATTTAATTTGTTTTCCATAAGTATGGCACCGAAATACCCAAATGTTTTTTTTTCGCCCGGTTACATACGAGTATCAGCAGCACGTCTTGTTTTTAACTACTGCCTCATAATATCTTAACCAACACGAATTAATGCTCTACACCACTGACTTTTATTTCCGAACAAACATATTTACGTTATTCACGATTGCAGAGTCGATGGCTACACGAGTGACACGACGGCGTTCGCTGACGATGACGAAGACTTTAGCGTTCCTCTCCACGTGAACACGCGCACCCCTCTCAGGACAGAACACACCAGTCCGCAGGCTCCAGACAGGTATAATACTAGCCCATATTATATTTCAAGCTTTAACTTATTAACTAAGGACCTAATAAATAACACGAGGAGAATTTCACAAAGAAATAGGGCTTTTAACTTTGGAGTCTCTTCTTAAACTACAGGCTTTCAGGGGATCCCATTAGCCTCAGCTTCTGGAAACTGTTGTATCTATAATATTTTGTATTTTACTGCAGTTTCCTGAAACTTTAACATCATCTGCCTAAAGGTGTGATATCTGTATTAGATTTTTTATTTTTTTTTGCTTGTTGTGCTTCTCCAATTTTGGATGTTGGCAGCTTTGCAATAATTTTCTTTTTGAAGAATGGTTATTGTTATCTTTACAGAACCTCATCTAGAAAGTTCATGTACGAAAAGATGACGATGCGCGAGTGGAGTACGACCAGTACACCGAACAGTACTCCCGCGCCTGGATTACTGTCGCTAGCGGAGCCTCCCAACACTGACACCATCGTAAGTCTTTATTTTCATTTAGCCTTCAGCTTATTTTATTCTTAACATAACATTAGATCACGCCTGTAACCTACGAAGGGCTGGGCAGAGGTGTACACCTACATTTAGCTATTTTTGTAGTTTTATTCTTGTGTCCTAGAAACAAACCTTCAAAGACGTGATCAACCAGTACAAGAGGATGCTTCTGAGTCCCACAAGTTATGTTACTGCCAGCTCATCCAATTAATGGAGAATAAGAGTTTCTGTAAATGGGTTCAAGAAAAAGTTCTAACAAAGCTTGTAATTCCAGGATCGTGCAGAGAGCTGGTCCCGCGCGGAGTCCCGCACGGAGTCCCGCGCGGGCACGCCGGCCTTCCCCACGCACCCGCGCACCCCCTACCCGCCCACCCCCACCCCCTCGCTGTCGGCGCGCCCGCCGCGCTCGCCCTCCGTCACCAGGTACAATATGTTTGACCTGGAGGACACGAGGTAACGCAACAACTGGTGCATTCTGGCCTCGAATACGAAAAATAAGGAGGATTTTTTTGCATTCAAATCTAATTTTTTTGGCCATGACTGCAATAACACAATGATATCACAATTGATATCCATATATCATTGTTAGAGACCATAGATAGATCCATACCTTCTTCAAACAGATTAGATCACCGTTACAAACCTCGCCTCAACTATAAATCGATCAGACGCTAATGACCCTGACCTGAAACTGACACAGAACATTTTCCCATTTATTTTTTCAACCTACTCCACTCTAATTAGCGTTATGTTTCTCCAACTACAGAAAAGAACGTGAAGTGAGTCCTGAGTCAGAATACCGGACGTATAATGGAAGTAGTGGGTCTCGTCGTTCGAGCGTCAGTGGGACAGCTGAGCCTCAGCACGTGGCTCCGGACCGCGTGCGGTTCGCCAGGGATACCAGCCACTACTGGTACAAGCCCAACATCTCCAGGGACGATGGTAAGTACTGTCGGAAGCAGCCCATAAAGCTGTTGGTGACAATTATGCCCGTTTTCACCATCGTTCCTTAAATTTAGGGAGACCTTAAGAAATTTTAAGTGTTAGTTTCGTTTTCACCATCACCTAAGGGACACTTATGGTCCTAAAACATAATTATGGGTAAGGGGCTGATTTAAGGAGTCTCTTATGTTAAAAGACTCTTAGTTAAGGAGTGTTTGAGGGACCGATGGTGAAAACGGGCATTAGTCTCGTAAACTATCGCCATATTAAGTGAACTGCTTTGAGTGTTTCTGCAGATATTAAACTGATCGTAACTAGAAACAATGTTCTGCCAACCAGTTGCTATTTTCATTGGTGTGTGCGCTTTCTTGTCTTGAAAGTATTCCGCATTCCGCAACACAAATATAAGAATACAATATTATATTGAATCTTCGTTGATGATGTTTTTGTCACACAACATAACATTTAGTTGTTCCCAACAGCCGTATCAGCACTTCTACAACTAGAAGAGGGCGCGTTCATCGTGCGCGACTCCAACTCGTTCCCGGGCGCGTTCGGGCTCGCGGTGCGCGCGGGCGGCGCGGGCGGCGCGCGACACTTCCTCATCGAGCCCACCGCGCGCGGCGTGCGCCTGCGCGGCTGCCCCGACGAGCCCGTGTTCAGCTCGCTGTCCGCGCTCGTCTACCAACACACTGTGACGCCTTTAGCGCTGCCGGTGCCACTCAGATTACCTGACAGGTGAGTGCACGGCCTTTCTAAAGGTAGTTTCGTATGAAGAAGAACAAGAAACTCCATAGTTACTCTTTTACAATATTTGGGATGCAATAATTTTTAACCGACTTCAAAAAAGGAGGAGGTTCTCAATTCGGATTTTGATGATGTGATGTTGTTGATGAGAGCACAGTTTGACTGCAATTCTGCTAACACCCATGGCTCACAACTTCTAGTCTCGGTAAAATACCATCCAGTCTATGCTCACTAGAGTGTAAGCCATGCTGCGAAAATCAACCGATTTTCGCAGCAGGAAAAATCTTCTTAAAACCAATTATAAAGTGCAAAAACATTTTCGCGTACCCCACAGAGATCCATGGGCGGGTGGAAGTGCGAACGCAGCCGCTCGAGCACTTCTAGCAACGGGAGCAGCGTGTCACGTGCTACTGCTCGGATCTGAAAACACTGAAGCGTTGACCGGACCAGCGGCCGTCAAGAGGGCCGTCACCAACATACTAACTAAGAAGGTAAGAGATAACGACTTAGATGGATAAAATAACTGCTGCCGGTTATATCCTATTTAGTTAAATAAGTTTTTAGACCAGCGGGGTAAATGCGTAACAAACTAACAGTAGCGATAGCTTTAATTTTGACAGTTCAACAACATTCATTGCGTTATTTACGTTGTTGAGCAGATAAATGTTTCGATCATATGAAGCAATGAATAATACATAAGTATTATGTCTCATCTGGGACAATTTTTATGTTCTTTGTTATAATGTCTAATCTGTTATCCAGGGCGCGGCACACGTAGTCCACTTCAAGGTGTTCGGCGGCGGCATCACGCTGACGGACGCGGCGCGCAAGTTGTTCTTCCGGCGCCACTACCCCGCCGCCGGCGTGTCGTACGCGGGACTGGACCCGGACGAGAGGAGATACACGCACACCGACAACAATACGCAGCTGGAAAAGTTAGTACCAAAGTAAAACATCACGACTGTAATCTTTAAAGGGGTAACAACAAGTGCACGGCATATTTCGACAGTTTTTTATAATGAGGGTTTTTTGAAATGTCGTTCACTAGGTGGCAGCACTGCGACGTCAGGTCCGGGCACCTGTCAAGTGTCAAAGCGCCTATATTTTCTTTAATCGTGACTGAATGATGAACGTATTCATTGTCGAAATGGAAGCCCTCTTGTCAAAGTGGTGCCAACTCGTAGCGTGAATTTTCCCGTGCAGGGGAACCCTCATTCCCATGTAGGGGACGAGCTTATTGCCATCAACTGGCCACAACTCACAATCCCAGACTCTGGTCTGTTAGCTACTGAGAAATTCCCAATAGAACTCACTCGATCTCGAAATCAAATCCCGGATCTTTACGGACTTGCATAATGAAGAGGATTCCGGCCCCAACTACCTGCACGTTAAGTCAATAAAATTCAGTCTTATGTTCGCCTTCGAGTAAGACCTTCTTAGACTTCCTGTAAACAAGAAACGTCTCTTTAAGTAGGAAGTAATTCCTTTTATGGTCAGTATCTTCAGCCTTCAGACATCCTGTTAATTTTCTTGTTATAATTATAACAGTTAATCTTTTGACAGGCTTCGATTAATTTTCGTGTCTTATGATTCCAAGTTAACCATATAATGAAATAAACTCGACTACAAGAAACGACTTTTTCTTTTTCAGACGAATATTCGCGTTCGTGGCTCGTGCGTCTTCAGGTGCCGACAACCAATGTCATGTGTTCGCAGAGCTGGAGCCTGAACAACCTGCCACAGCTATCGTTAATTTCGTCAACAAGGTAAATTCATATAAGATATTGAATATTTTCTGTTTGTCTATTTTCGAGATTTCCTTATTTTTCGATAGTGCAGATGACGCCATAACTAAAATTTGTTCTCTTTTTTTGCAGGCCCTGCTAGGCAGCTCACAGAAAAAGGATATCATCTAAGGGAAATGACGACAGTTAAGAATATTGGCGTTAATGAAATACTCACAAACTGATAAGTGTAAAACACAAAAACTAAGAATGAAATGGTGTCGCCGTTGTTGTAACATACGATTATAATATAAAAGAAACATGTTTTTATTTATCTGTCGCTTTCTATATAATTGTACAATTGAATAAGGAACTTGGTTAACATGACCTTTTTATTTTAAATAAACATTATTTCCGACGAAGGTTCGCCACGATACGCTTCATTTTCACCAAGTACAATTAACCATAAAATGTGTGTTAGGATGAGCTACACACATAATATAAATATAAATTATAACTTAGCTTAGGGAAGGAACTAACTAGTCTCATATTATTTAATATAGAGTAGTGATATTACGTGTGCCTAATGAATATTAGATTATTAAAACTAAATCCAGTGCATGCTATGATGAGGTCCGACCACGAGTTAATAACAAAGTCAATTAACAAGGACAAGTGAACAGCAATGTTATACTTACGATCGAATGCATTGTAACCAGTACAACGAAATGAATCGTATAATATAGTACAAGGCTTGCATGAATTCTAAATAAATAATGTTTCACCAGCAAGCTACTATCATGTGTACAAAGAAAATCGAATGCAGCTTTAATACATCTTGATGAGTTTTATCATTCATGCATACAACTAGCTTTTATTACTTATAAGGAAAACAAATCATTGCCTTAATATTTAATGCTGAGATATTAAAATTGTTGGCTTTTCGGTTAGGATTTAAATCATTTCCATTTATTTGATGAGGCAACATCTATTTTAAGCTGAAGCTGAAGAAATGCCTTAACAGTGAACTTCAAGTAAAGCATACCGAGGGTACTTTAATGTTCGTCATCGTGCGCAGTTCGTGACGCTATTAAACATTGTAACACATTTTATTATAATAATAACTGTTGTAAAATGTATTTATTGGGTAATAATATACTCATGGAAATAATCTCAAGTGTTTTATTTTTACTTATATAGATATACTAACTAATCATAGATAGGTACAATTATTTTATATGTAGATCATAAATTCAAGAGAAACAAGTTATGTTTTACAAAATAATATCTTAATTAAATGTTTTTTATAAGTATTTCAGTGTGAAATATTTAACCAGCCCTTAATATTTCACAAGTCTAAAATTATCTTTACGTCAAAAATTAAAAAATAAGAAAAGAAAGAAAATTACAGTAGAAAGTAAGAAAATTACTTCGTAATTACCTATTGGAATGGAAAAAAAAAATCAACCGAATTAAGAACCTCCTCCTTTTCTTAAAGTCGGTCAATAAACATTTTACTTTATAATAAGTTTCAGAGATATTCATAATTTTACAGATAAGATAACTTCTGAAAATATACTATCTACATTCTCTAATTATTATTTTTTAAGGAAGGAGCAGTATCCGCTAATAGAGTAAGGAGTTAGGTACACGATTTGTCTGGCTGTCGTTCTCTATGCTTGAGCGTGGGCAGGTGTCTTTTGTGTGCGGCGCGCTTGCGTCAGTCATCAGACCGACCGAACCGCAGGTGTCCGTAGTCGTCGAAGGAATCGTCAGCGCGGACGGCCCTCCGAATCAAACTATAGTCCCTATACAAAGGCCGGTGTCTGAATTCCTCATCTTCTTCAGGCAACGCGAAGTGATGAAGGTTGGCACCCTCGCAGCAACGCACCAGCATCGCCAACGCCACCGTGATCGCCATCGCCACAATTGTTACTAGTCGCATTTTGTAGGATGTAAGACTCTGTAATAACAATAATTCTAGCTTAGTGAAACACCATTGATAAATTGTATCCCAAGTAACCGTTTTAAGTTATGATAGCCGGGTATACACGTAGTGTAAACAGTTAGGATATATCGTTTCCTTAATCGTTTCAGATAAACTCAAAACTCATAGCGTTTATTTCAAATAAACCAATTAGTGGCACTATTCGGAATTGTCAAGGGGTCAGTCAGTCAGAAAGTTGAAGCTGGTTGCATATTCCAAAGCGTAGTAGGTACCTATGGAGAAGAACGGGCAAGAAACTCCATGGACACTCTTTTAAATCAAATAAAGAATACCTATAATATAAAAGATTACCTACTTCAAATTACTTCAGCCCCTCAATGTGGTTGTCATAAAGAGTTCATTCCTTCTTACAGTTTATCTGTTATAAATCGCACCCTACACCTAATTGTAGTATCTAATGTTTACTATCGAGACAGAAGGCCACGAGCCAATATAGACATCCCAACAAAAAAATCTGCCAAGAACTGTACACGACAAAACTTTCGGGGATAGTTACAATAACTAACCTACGCAAAAAAAACTCCTTTTTACCCAACGCCCCAGAACGAGGGTAATGTTTTATTTACGTTCACTTCAATCTTACTTAGATTGAAGTGAACGTAAATAATCTATCATAACATAAATCTATGGAAAAATAAAATAAAAGAACTCTATGAATTTTCACTTACCAGATGGAGCTCGCCAAGTCTTAGTAGCAGAATGAACGGATGGAACTGTAGCCACCTTTTTTATACCAAGTGCTCCCGTTGGAAAACATCACGCCCCCTTCTTTAATATTCCCCTCAGAGCCTGTCTGCCCTTATAAAATACTAAGGATAGTAATTGACAGATTTCAATTATTATAACCGCATAAATTGATCCTATTACTGCCATGGTAATATTTTCACAATTTTCCTTCAGATAATCATACCACAGAAGAAACTTAAAACATTTTCAATATTTGTATAAACCTTCGTTTCTACTGTTGATTGAAGGTAGGTTCTGGGTCGGTGGGTCGTCTTAGGGGAAAAAATATTTTGTACCTTCCCATAAAAAAAATAGAAAATAACCAGAGAGAGGCTTGTGTCCCAGCAGTGGGAACATTATAAGCTGATTATGATATGATGACGGGCATTGACCGTGCATATTCATTTATCTGATTTATCTATAAATCTTCTATACTACTAATAATAAAGATGAAGAGTTTGTTTGTTTGAACGCACTAATCTCTGGAACGGTAGTTCCGACTGGTAAGTCGGAATTGAAACATTATTTTTGCATTTGATAGCCCATGTCTTGAGAGAGGCTATTTAACATCACGCCAGGACCCTTAGGAGCCGAGCAAATATAAAGAAGTCATAAAGACAGAGAATTTCTCTGTCTACGGTAGATTAGCAGAACTTTAAAATAAGAACGTTTTGGCTGAGTTGTCTATGATAAGAAAATAATAGTTTTTCTTTTTTTTTAATCTCTTTTTTGGCGTAGCCTGGTACTACATATTAGGTACTTACTAATTCCACGTTCCTCTGAAAAAAACATCGAAGCAATTTTCCCGCGCTTTCTAAAAGTTTGAACGTCAAACTAAAATTAATCTGCAACTGCATTGCTGCATTATTATTGAAGTTAATAAAATTCACGATGGGCGTTACGACTGAGTTTGAAACGCTGGAGCAACAATTTTTGGAACTTATTGGCGAATTTCGGACTCTCACCGTAAGTACCTGATTACCCATACATACTAAATCATGTGTCTGCTAATAATTAAAAGTTCGCTTACAAAGAGAAATAATGTAGATACTTTTGGAGAAAGAGAGTATATACTTATTCATAGGAGTATAAGACATCACTAGGACCATGTTTAACAGTGGTCGAATGTATGGGGGTGATTTGTAACGATGACAATTTGAACGATTTTAAAATTAAAAATACACGTATCGCATATAATATAATATTTACTTTCAGGACTTACTTCATATCTCTGGGTGATACTCCTTGTGCTTGTGCAAAAAATTAAACCAAAATGCTATAGGTTAGTTGTATTTTAGATACAAAAATCGATTTATGCTTATATCTGTTTGTATTGTTGTTAGGCATACACGTATAAATGTTTTTAGGTAGGTATATTATGATATTATTTACTACGTAAGTACAAAAATCTGAAGAGGTGGCTATTGGCCTCTAGTCGGCCTAACCAAATTGAAAGAGTAAAATGTCTTTCAACTTCGGCTGACCTGCGCCCTAATTGCGTAACACACTATCAATCACAATCTGAATTATTTTGATGGATAATGGTAATACATTGCTTCATATCTTTAAAAAAAAATGTCTGCTCAACCACTAAATAACGCAATGAATGTTGTTGAACTGTCAAAATGAAAGCCATTGCTACTGTTAGTATGTCACCCCGCAGACCTATGAGTTTTCGTTTTCTTGCACCATCACGAAACTATACCACCTAGTGAAGGTCACAGAAATCTGATGAATACGGGACCTTAGGATCAGTCGTTATGGCAATTCTTGGGAAGCCTATGCCTTTGCCTAGATGTTTTTCGCATGAATGATGATGGTGAACTTGTTTATACTAATAAGGCTAAGCAGATTTATTGTACCTCGAATTCTTGTATAGATTTCTGAGAGTCGTCTGCGTGGGTCGCTGCGCACCGAGTCGACACGCGCTGAGGCTGCGGAGGCGGCGCGGGCGGCGGCCGAGCGGGCTGCGGCGGAGGCCCGCAACGGAGCCGCCGCCGCCACCGCCGCCGTCACCAAGGCCACCACCGCACTCGCTACCACACAGGAACACCTCACCGGACTTAAGATACATCTGGATTTAACGGTATGCTAACGCAGCCTATAAAAAGCTTTAAAATATCGATTCCTGTTTTGTAATTATTGGCAAACCTAAAATCTGAATTGCAACTTAGGTAGTTAGGTGTCTCTTGGTTGATCAAACTACCATTAGAAATTTAGAATGATCTATAAAAGTTGGCAGTAACAGTTTGCCAGTTCAGTGACGGGACAGCAGTTAACACTTTCTTCTATTCTTCAACTAAATGAGAAGAAATTTAAAACATGCATTAAACGCACACTATGTAGACAAGCATATTATAAGTTGGATGATTATATTGTAGATAAAAATGCTTGGCTAAATGCTGGTCCTGCTCCACAGGCACCTGGGCTCACTAGTTAAAATTTTCAATATTTGGAAGAGGTGCTTCCCTTTTTCTCTTTTTTTTTTGTGTTTCTGACATTACGATCTCAATCTTAATTTTTATTTTTTATTCAATCAAGTTTAATTTGTTTAATACATCAATACTAAACATCTTTTGCTGTTTGGTAGTAAACAATTTTAATCATCTTTTAAATAAATTGCAATCTATAGTTTTGTATAATTTAGATGCATTTTTTTCAATTTTGTAAATGTAAGAACCATGGATCCGTTTATTATGATTTTTTGATGTTGACTTGAAAGAGCATGGCAGTTGAGAATGTGTCATGCTCACTTAAATGTCTCACTGATGGTGGCGCGTGTGTTGGATCGTTCGGTTCCCTACAAAATGGTTGAGCTGGACGGTGCTGATCCACGCGTCATGTTCGTGAACGGGCGCCGTCGGTTGAGACTGGTCATCTCTTAACTGCCAAGGCTTATTTTTAATCTTATATTTTGAATTGTTTCTTCACTTGTGTTCTTTTTTTTTACATTGTTCTCACATATAGAAGCATCAAGAATAATGTACACAGGATTTTGTAATATCGTGATTTAAAAGAGTGTCCATGGAGTTTCTTGCCCGTTCTTCTCCATAGAGATCTACGTTTTGGAATGGGCAACTAGCTTCAACTTTCTGACTAACTGACTGACTATTTAATTTTGACAATTCAAAAGTGCCTGTACATGGTTTAATTGAAATAAATGATTTGATTTGATTTGATTTGATGATTTTGTGACGTGGGAAAATTCCCAGTCGTAACTATGTACTTACTAGTTAAGATACGCTCATATGTACCTACGTACTGAGATACTATGTTGATCAATAAACTATTAGGGCTAACTCTTTGGACTTTAAAATATAAGCCTTTCGTTTACGTTTAGAGAAAACCAACAAACAAAGCCTAGCTAAGAGCGTTGACGAATGCTATATTCTTTGTCGTCATAATCCATTTTCCGTGTCGTGGGCATACATTGGCGATTAACTCATTACTAGGTTGCTAGTAACGATATTACCCAGGTCGTTACATGTAAGCGATTACCTAAAGACAAATAAGTTGGTACAACCAGAGATACTATCCCTCCCTATGTCCCACGAGTCACTACGTTGAGACTGAAGATGTCAACGATGATGCAATAAGATAAAAAAACAGCGGCATTACGTCATATTGATGTTGATCGTCTCAAATCAGCCTACGCAATGTCTTATAGGAGAGACAGCGAAAGCTTTTAGAAGACCGATGCAGCGAAATGACAGCCCAGATTGGTTCTTTGGAGAGGCAAGTGCAGCAACTGAAGCCGGTGCAGTCAGCCCACTGCACCCTACAACGACAATACACAGACCTGCAGGAACGCATCTGTAGAGCTACTGAAGAAGCACGCAGGTAGTTGAATAAGTTTTTTTTTTTGTAGTTATAAGTAATATCTTCATGTAGGTAATATCCTCCTAAGTAATACCTATATAATGCAATAATGCACACAGCACAAAAAACTTTTTAGCAAACAAACACTTACATTATTTAAGTGAAGCTAAGTATCTCGATACCTGTAGGAATAATAAAAGTAAATCAATTCGTTGTTAATAAAACAGAGAATCTTCTCGTCTTGAGAGTGAGCTTCGAAGAGTAGAAAAGTGCGCATCCGCTGGTTCAGAAATTCGTGAGCGCGCGCGTTTAGCTGCTGCGGCGCATGCAAGAGAGAGACGCCTTGCATCCGCAGAACTGCAACACACGAACAAGGAACTACTAGCTGCTAATGGTAAGCAGAAACAATAAAGCAACTTACCTAAGCTAAGTACTCTTAGGCATATTTACTTAAATTTATCTTTTTTGTTGTAGCGGAAATAAGCAAACTTAAAGCAACTGTCACTGAACTTCAACTCTATTTATCTGAACTAAATAATAATTCATCGTCTAAGAAAACCGTCGATCCTGATGTTGAGGCTCTCGTTGAGACGCGAGCTGCTTTAGAAGCTGAAAGAGCTGGAGCAGCGAAGCTTGAACGAGCATTAGCAGCAGCTTTGGCAGACAATGCGACTCTAGCTGCCCGCTTGAATACTGCAGATAATAGTGACGTAATAATTAAAACTTCATCACCGCCAGAATTTTCTTCTACTAACATTTGTCCCATTGATTCATTTCTAGCTGAATAATTTTACCTTTAATGCATTCATTAAAATTATATACTATCTTATTAAATAATTCGTACGTAAGAAATAAGACTTCAATGATTTATGTAACTCCGTTAAGCCTAGTTGAACCGCCTTGCAGTAGGTAGTAGGTTACGTAATAAGAATATGTCATCATTGCTCCGATACGCAAGGATGATCAATTTATTAGTCAGACAGGTACAAAAACTTGAAAGGATACCTAAATATAATATTACAATATAAATAGGTACAGGTATACCAGCCAGACTACATTAGAAAACAATGATGTGGAAGAAGCTCTGGGGCACCATTTATATTACGAACAGGTTTTATAATCGCGACTCGCATGTCCAAAACTTAGAGGTCAGTTTGATGTCCTTTCCACGAATGTTATGCTTTCGGTCCGACCTGTTTAGTATTTCTAGCAATTTTTAACCGACGAAAAAACGGAGGAGGTTATCAAGTCGACGCTTGTATTTTTATTTTTTTATAAATTTATGTAACGGAATATACTTTGGCTAGATACAACTTTCCTCATGTTATATAATTTGAAGGATTATTTTAGAAGAGCTGGTATATAGGCTAAATCATGTGATACTCGTCAGCGACGCCACCTTAGTCCATCCCGATAATCCGATATATTTTAGTGGAATATATTGTACGTTGAACGAACATAACAAGTATATATACAAAAACATATAATTGCGATACTTGAGTACCTAGGATGAGGTCCTATAATAAAACGCGTTGAGGTCTTTAATTAGAAGAACATTCGTAATATCCGGAAAATTATTAGGTCACAATTCGATTGTAGATAAACTACAGTAACAAATATTTTCAAATGGGTAATTTCTGGATAAAATTAATTGTAATAATAAAGAAGAAGACGAAACTATACTGGATCTGATGCAAAAATGTGCACATTTTTATTATCCGTTCATGCGCATTGGGCGACTCACGGTATTGTGTGCAGTCACAAACAATAAAAGCATATGCCTGAATACTATTTCTAACTCTGTCTGTCTAAGCGATTATTATGGAGTGTTGCACTAAAACTGGTTCCTAGGAATGCACTGCCTCAACTCGCATCGGGCTTCTCTAGCATATCATCGACCATCTGAGATGTACGCGTCCTGTACGTGATAAACAACCTGTATGTTTGAAAGAAGAAAAGAAACGAATTTACTGAACGCAACTAACCGTAGAAGTTTATGCAATGTTTGCCTTCAAGAAATACGGTCTTTGAGTTAAATATATATCTAGGTATCTGGCATATTTAACATTAGCCTAAGTGCGGTTGCTGTTTCGAATTTGAGACCTTGTTAACAAAAGGACCTTTCGCATTGGCATTTGGTATACTCATTGGCTTAAAACTTAATTTGTATATCGAGTCCATTTCTAGGTATAATATTTGACCAGTCAATGAAAATAAAATAAATACTCGCAGTATCATCATCGTCTAGGTATAGATCGATGTCGTTGCCCGAACGTTTTGGCATCAATAAAGAAACCTCAAACTATGCTGCACAGTGCGAGTAGATGCAGTGCACAGGTACTGCGGCGATGAATTTTCGCAAGGCTTCGCGGCGCCCCACCCGCGTGCGTAGGCGCAGGCGCCGCTGCCTCGCTCCGCAGCATTTATTGTTAGTTGTACAGTGCACCCCGCGCCGACTGTGTCGCGCCGTCACGCTACACAAAATATGCGCACCCGAATCAAACGATCTGTGATATAGTGATAAGTTATATTTAATTAAGTGATACAAGAACAGTAACTTTAGAACCCAAAAGGTGAGATTCAAGTTCGTTCAGTCAGTTGCATTTAATTTGGTGTGTACGTAATCTCTATTTATATACAGGTTGAATGTCGAGATTTTAAATGACATCAACTTGAAACATTTTGTGTTTACTAATATGAATGGTAACTAAAAATATAGTGTAATGAAATAACGTTTATGGTAAGATAGCTTTAGTAAGTAGGTAGACACGATGTAGAGTCACGCACTACTCTAATAGCGCTATTGCAGCGATTGTTTTGTTGCCCGAGGAGGTAAACACTGCACAATTCGAGCGAAGTCGTGGGCCCAGAGAAAGTTTCTTACCACAATACACTCATTTGTCATGTTGTGTCTTTGTATAAATTGTGTACCTACTGTGTCTAAACGTAAAACGACGGTTTACCATTTTTAACGTGACGAAATTTAACAAATATCTCTGATTGTTTTGGCGGTAAATTCTTCTAAGAAATAAGCTGTTTTACCATATTGGATGAAAAGGCTGTTCCGCCCACGCGAATGTTGACATAGTGAGTCAGAAAAAACGCAAGGACACAGTTGTACATATGTATGACAAATATGTGAATTCTATACATTCATGATTCAGAACAAACAGCTCACCCACGACTCGTACACTTCTTGTCACATGTGTTAATGAGTTGCAAGGCACTATACCTGTGTGTCATAATCAATATTATTATGCACAGCATCAATAAGCAGAGTAAACGAGACATACAAAATCTCACATTTATTAAACCAATAGCTATAAAGACAAAAAATTTAATAACGAATCATCAATGTTATTACATAACACAAGAAAATCATTAAAATGAATATATTAAGATAAAAGTTATGTTTAACGTTACATGAATGAAGTCCAATTTAATGTTGACCATATATAGAGCGTGACCATTCAGAAGGCTGCGGCTGTCAAGATTCCCTTCATGGAAATGTAAACAAGTGTAGGAAGTTAATAACTAACTTAAATTATTTGCAAATCTCTAAGTAAAGATGTTGTGTTTATTGAAAACAGAATAGCTATGACTTGAAAAGGTGGGTAGGTACGACGCGTTAAAGGCAGTTTTGTTTCTCTTTGGGAACCGTACAGATACACACGCACCTATACTAAAGGTTCCAATCCCAAATGAAATGTAAGAATAAGATTATAATGAAGAAAATAAACTTAAATAGAAATCAGAATAGTTATGAGTAGGTGGTTAAGTACACTTTATCGCAACCGTAGGTACAAACGCACGGTTATTTAAAAGACTCAAAGCCCAAGTGATATGCAAGAATAAGGTGAAGAAAACACACATAAGGAAAGGAAAGCTGAATCAATCGATTCTTATCGTCTTTAAGTAAGACACGTAACAAGTCGTTACATATAAATGTTTTGACTTTAGTTAACATCGCCATCTACCACCAGTTTTAAGTATTCTTGATTATTATCAAAAAGGTTCGCTAATGCGAACCTTTTTTTTATCGGTCCAAATTACGAACACACCGAAAAACAAAAGCAAGTTTCAAGAAATTAATGAATACTTTTTAATCATCACCCTCTTCATTGATTATGTTAATTATTTTATTTCAGAAAGATGACTCATAAATTAATTGTATACTACTTCGTAGTAGCATTGACTGCGCCGCTTCTCGTACAATGGTAAGTTTTACAATGAATCTTCTACATGTTAATCCCTCAGAGAGACTCCAAGCATAGCCCGTTCCATAGCTAATAATAAAATTAAATAAATAAATTAATATTTTAAGTAATTTTATCCTAAAGTTCCTAAACGGATTGAAAAACGTCCCAATGTTTTTCAACAAATTGCTACGAGTAACTAATTCCATTTTGATCACAGAGGATTGGATGAGATGATTGAGGATTTGTAAATAAACCACATTTTCACTAATGTAGAGAAGAGCAACCTTTTTGACCCAGACAGGACCCTTAATTTTTTTTTATCTGGCTTGTAAGGTGGAGTTATTGCACCATTCTTACTGTCACTGCGACTGGCCAACGCAATAGTGTTAAAACTTCAAAAATGATTTCATCAAATCAATCAGACCTAGAAAACACATGATTCCAATAAAATGGTGCCACAAACCATGCAGCACGAAACATAATCGAAACTTTGAGAGGAATGTTTCAGAAAAAAATAAATTCCAAGACATTCCCAAATTCACCAGATTCAACAGGTCCTTTTTTCTGGCGGGTTATCTAAAGGAACGTGTCAATTTTTAACACTAAAAGCAGAATATTTGTGCCTTTGATAGAATACGTAACAAAGTAGTTGAAAAACACGATGAAAAACGATCGCATTTTAACCAGCAAAAAGATGGGGATTTGGCGGATGTTATTTTTCATACATACCAATTGTACTTATTATATAATTGTGAGAAAATATCTGGCAATTTTCGTTTGTAATAAAAAATATCTTAATTTATAGTTGTATTTCCTTCGAATTGGCCACCTACTTACTTTTAATAGTAATTCCATAATGAATCATAAATGTCCTACGTGGTGCTCATGCGATCAAAAATTATATTCCTAAGAAAATATCATTTTCCTCGTAAGTTTTCCCTCGAGTAAATCTGGTGTCTGAAACAATCTTACCTACTTTTCAATGTTTAATATTCGTTAAAGTTTAGTTAATACGTAATATGGGCAACTGTGCCAATCAGCTGTAATTTTTGATTGAACATGTTTTAATAACCCAGCTTGAATTAAAACTCCAGTCAATTATATTGCTTTACCGTTTTGATTTGTTTTATAAGAACTTCCGCCGCTGATATAATGGCGATCTTACGATGTATGTAGGGAGGAATGTCGAGCAACTGTCTGTAATTTCTACGACCCCTAAAGGAACTAAATAGTTTAGCAGTACATACGGCGAGAGGTTCCGTTAATCGCATCTACTTATCTAGTAAAATGCAGTATGGCACACAAGCTCTTAGTTCTTTATATATGTAGACTTATGGGTGGAATATAATTGTGAAAACTACATGATGCGGTAATAAATAATTGATCTTTATTAAAAATTGTAGGTATTTATTATCCACAGTATATCAGTGCTAGGCCCGCGACTGCTGCGTCCGTACACTTCATACACGGTGGCTATAGCAGGCGGCTCCCGGGCATACACCCTGTATGTCGCCGTAGAGGGCCGTCGCGCCAATGGGGAGCAGTTCACCAAGGGACGAGAGGTTCAGGTCCCAGCTGCTGCGACAAGGCTCGTAGAGCTTGAAGTGAGTATGTCAGCTATGTTACATCAATAGATCGGAATCAATGATCTATCTGTCTAAATAGGACACGTACCAATTGCTTCTTACAATGAAGATTGATTCACCATTTCGAAAGTCAAAATTGATGTTACCTACATTACCTATAGATTTGAACTTACATTAAGTACAATCATTTCAGACCTCTGTGGTAGGCCAACCGAAATCTTTAATGTATTTCACATAGTTTCACTAATCCAATATCTGACCACATTAGCTATTCCCGTTGTAAGATTCTCCCACAAGAAAACGTGTTCAAATCTGATGCACCTGATGTAGATCGGTGACCCTGGACCGGGACAGTACTCGCTGGTGGCGCGGTCAACCTCAGGCCCGCTATTCTCGTCGTCGTCACCGTTGCTCTACCAACCGCGCAGTTTTGCCGTCTTCGTGCAGACCGACAAACGTGTCTACCAGCCTGGAGACACTATTAACTTTAGGGTCATCGCTTTAGACAAGTAAGAAAATTGTATCTTTATAGCTGTACCATATCCTCTTCAACGTATCTTTACGATTGGTTTTACTGACACCGAGAAACACTGAACCCATTTCTAATGGGCGATCGATGTTATCAGCGGGTTTACTGTTATCCGTAAAGCTAATTCAAAGTTACACAACAACAACGCACAGTCCGACGTCCTCAAGTGAATGTAAGTCTGCCTCCTCTACCCACACTATATAAAACATCCCAGGGTCTAATTTATTTTCAGTTTTGATGTAAATGATGACAGGATGTTCGAAATATGAATTCAAAATGAAAAATTGAAATATTTCTGGCTAATATTTAAACTAGATTCATTTGATTTCGCAATGTTACTGCCAAGTATGTTGATGCTGGCCGTTAAACATTGATGTTCATATCAAATAGACTCTTCAAGCTTGATTGACTCCATAAAACATACCTTTAAGGTCACGAGTTTAATTATCTTCATAGTTAAACAAAACATTAACGCAATTGTTAGTGCGTAACACATCAATCGATTGTTTGACTACCTTCCTATCACTGTGCACTGTGTCCTTGTTCCATTTAACGAGGAAAATGCGATTCAAAGAGCGAACGAAGAATTTGGTAGTAGGTACTCATAACTGCAAGACGCTTTCGTTTTCTGTGCCATCGTGCGAGAGCTCGCGCGTAAGATTACGTATGATTACGAGGCGGTCGTTGACCTGTACGCTTGCGCAGGTACCTGCTGCCGCTGTCGACGACTGTGGATGTCAGTGTGCTGGACACCGGGGGATCGCCTATCAGGCAGTGGGCAGGCGCTGAACTGGACCGGGGAGTGCTCACTGAGGAGTTGCTACTTGCTGACGAACCTGCACTTGGAGAATGGACTATACAGGTAATAACTCAGTACCGTAATGAGTACCTACAAACTAACAGCATTAGAGAGAAACACAAGAAGTAATAATTTGGACATATAACTTATTGCCACGAAACTTTAACTGCCCCGCTGGCCCCCGCTATTATAAAAAAACTAGCAGCGCCCCGCGGTTACACCCGCATACGTTTCCCGTAGGAATATCGGGATAAAAACTATCCTATGTCCTTTCTCGAGACTCAAACTATCTCTATACCAAATTTCATCTGAATCGGTTCAGCGGTTTAAGCGTGAAGGCAGACAGACATGACACACTTTCGCATTTATAATATTAGTATGGATAATGGAAGGACGAGATGACTTCAAATGTCTCCTCACTACATAAAAAGACATTCCTACACAAAGTTTAAAAAAATATAAGCACTGACGAAATAAAACCCGTATAAAAAAATATCGGATACGCAACTGAAACTTTAATTTTTTACATTTTTGCTGAGTGCGGTCGGCTGCATGTGTTGAAGTTGAGCAAACAGTACGTACCTACTACGTACCTACAGAGTAAATAAACGTTATGATTTTTCACCCATGCGAAGACGTGGATAAAGCATTTAAGCTTAAATGAATATGTAATTGCTCTAGCTGAGAAGGAAAACAACGATTACGCAGTATCTGGTTGTCACTTCCTGATATTGTCTCAGCGCCTATCAATTAAAATATTAAAATAAATTTGATAGTAGGTAGATATTTGTTCGAATTTATTTCTAGCTATTCGGTCCCCCTTATGCTTATTACTGAGGTTCGATATTGTTGGGTTTTCTTAAATCTTGACGGAAACAGAGGGGTATTATAAGTTTAACGTCTGAATGTCTGTCTCTGCCATCACAGCTCCCAAACGGCTGAACCGATTTTGATTTTATTTATGTATTATATTATACCTACTATTTGAATAGCCTATGAAGTGGGGTCGTGATATTTTTCTCGAGATGTTACCTACACTTGTATATTTTTCCAGATTTTCCCGACCTCTCTTCACTATCAGTTGTATTAATAATAGTTTACCTAGTTCTGATTTTTCATCGAGAAAGAACGGTGGCACAATCATATATGGCGCTTAATTGTTAATTAACAATTAAGAAACTAAACTGACTTAAATAGATTTAGCTAGAATAACTCCGGAAATTGCGATTAGCCTCGAAATCATAACTCTAAAAACAGACAGCCCACTCGAAGATGACCTTACAGATAGGTGTTACGTTTGCATAACTTTAATTTGTGCAGGTGGAGGCTCGTGGGCAGAAGTACTCGCGAAAAGTGCTGGTCGCAGACTATGTGCAGCCAAGGTTCAACATGGAGATGCATATGCCCAAGGAGGTTCTCTTCACCGATGGCAGATTCGACATCAACGTCACCGCTAAGTAACTATCATCGTCTTTAATATTCTGAACCATGTCCACGCATTGAGAAACGGCAATAGGTTCTATTCACAGATTCTTCTGAGACCAAATTCGGGATATTTCCGAGCATTTATTACGTGAAATTTTTGACAAGTTGACGAGATTTATGGCCGAGTCCGAACTTTTACGAAAACAAGTTGCCTATTAAAGAATCCGGTATCGGTCGTGTCGTATATCAAAGTCATGTAATATGTTCTAAAATAAGAATTTTATGTAATTTTTAATATTATATAAACTGGATTTTTAAGAATTCTTTGATAATTGGATTTGCAGCGGAAAACAACACAGTAGGTGTTCTTTAATCAACTAGAATGAACTTTTCTCATCATTCCTCTAAACAAAGGAATTTCCACAGCGAAAGCTGTCTTTTCTCATTACACTACAGAAAAACTCATCACTCGAATTCAATAGAATAATCATTACGTAAATAAGCAAGAACCGTTTGTAGACGCAACGTTGTCAGTTTTTATCAATACAATCCAATCAAGCAGCAATAATTTCATAAAAACCTTATTGAACAACATTATTGAATAAGCATCGAATGTATAGCTATTTTTAGATCTCATTGAAGTATATATTAGTGTTTTTAACCGACTTCAAAAAGGAGGAGATTCTCAATTCGAGTGTTTTTTTTAATGTATTTTACGAGATATCTCCGGCAATTGTGGATCGATTTCAAAATATTTTTTTTAATGGATAGGGGTGGTCTCATATAAATTTTATTAACTTTGCTTGGGTAGCTCAGTTAGCTTCAATAATACGTATTTTTTCCACTTAGTATCATATTGATGATGTTATAATAACATATTACACTTATATTTACATAGCAAGTAGTGTTAAACGAATTTGTGTGAAGTAGGTACGCCTTAAAAGTAAAAAAACTGGAAGCTGGTTGTTTTTTTTTTTGTAAAAAAGTGTATTTATTTACTTAACACTTACAGCTTACGTATTTATATACAGACCGTACTTGTTTGTAGTGTTTCAAAATGTTACCTCCGTTAGTCGCTTCGTAGTATCTAATTAGCAGCCGCGACCTCTGCATATAAACGTGTTATACTATCGTTTAGTAATTTAAAGTTAATTAACTTATAGGCTTGCCGTCTATTTTAAGGTACCGAAAAAAACTAGCGAAATAGATAGGTACTATACTATGGTACATCTCTGCCTTAACTTTTAGGGAACATAAACGTGATGATATGTTACGTGTTGTAACTTAATTAACATAACTTTCAGGCACTTCAACGGTCTACCAGTTCGTGGTGAACTAACTATATCTTCCTACCCGGTGTTCTTCTCGAATGTGTTACAACCAGTTGTCGCATCACCGACTAGGAAAGTAATCGACATCAACGGTCAAGCGCAAGTAACGTTCGACCTCAAAACTGACCTAGACCTGGTTGAGGATGCTGCGAGGCCGCTCGTCGTGGAAGCTGTGATTGAGGAGAAGGATACGCTGATAAAGCAGAATGTTACATCGAGAATACTGTTGTTGAGAACACCGTACAGGCTAAAAGTGTCAGCGCCTGATTATTTTAAGCCAACGTTGCCTTATATCGTACAGGTAAATATGTTTAGAATGAACTATGTAGGTACATTATTTTCGTTTCTGTTATTTGCTATTTAGGAGATGTTTCTGCCAATAGTTCTGTATTTTGGTGATACCACAGAAAAAAATAGTGATAGTGGCGATTCTTCTGTAAGCCTATACCCACTAGTGGACGTAGGCTTATGCGATGATAAGGCCCCTGGTTTTCTTATGCCTCATTCGAACAAATATTGATTTAAATGCGATAATCTTCAGAATGTTTGTTCCGAGTCGAGTGTTTGATTATGTAAAAACAAACAAATGGCGGACTCAGGGGACAGGAAATCCTAGTGACTGATGACGTCTTCCATTTTCTAATATTCGGACAAAGACATCAAACATTAAATTGTTGACAGATTGAAGTAGTGGATCCCTCAGGGCAAGTCATGTCCACGGATGGGGACGTGACAGTGGAGCGGTTGTGGGACGACGGAGCTCCGGTCAACGTCACCACCGTGGCGCTGAACAAGGGCATCGCCACATATACCCTGGTCCCCGATAACGCACACGTCAACTCGACGCTCAACCTAGTGGTAAGATTGTGTTATTTTCTATTAAGAACTCTGTGTATATAATATTGTAGCAACACCTCTGTTATTTCGCTATCCAAAATAAGCACCACTTTGTAACTTATTTGACATATCTCGTAGTTTTATGACATTTACATCAGTTACCTAAGTAATATAAATATGTCAGATTGATTAATTGAGTGCTGTTCACTGAAGTTCTTGTACGATTTCATCAGTAAACTTGAGGATAATCGTTTAATTATGTAGAACAAACTATACTTGTCGGTGCGTTATGTCAACCGTAAACAGCAATATGAAAACTCATTCAAGCTCACAAACACTTACACCCTCTTCTCTCCTACAGACAGATAGCATTTAATTTGTGGAATTCCTAGTTATTTTGTCAATAATTGTTCAATTTCCAACAACAGGTAAAATACAAAGAAGTATCAGAACGCGTGGTAAATGTACAAAGGAGCGAGTATTCGTTCGGACAGTTCCTGACGGCGGAGATTCTGACGCGCGGCACGGGAGTGGGCGGCGAGATGCGTGCGCGCATCACCGCGACTGAGCCCATGGACATGGTGCACTATGCTGTCATTGGACGAGGAGATATCATTGTCGCTAAAACCGTGGAGGTCAGTGTTTAATCAAGACTACTATGATCATGCTTGTCGAAAAGATAGCAGTGGATGAGATTTGAACTCACATGTCACGTGAGGTGTCGCTTGTCGTTGTCAAATTAGGCTATTGGGTATCTATAAATTTTAGAAGCACTGATTAATGTGACAGCCGTATAGCATATTTCGTTCATTTCATATTTAGCTCCATTGGTCTTGAAAAGCTATAGGTATCCTTGAGAAGAAACTATAGATAGATACTATTACGAATAAATCAGAATTCTTCAATAATGAAAACTTACAAAATATCTAACTATATAAGTGATGACGAAATTTCTCTCTCCACCCTTCACAGTTGAGTCCAGCTCGTCGCAGCGTGGACGTGACAGTATCGGTGACGTCACGCATGTCTCCGGGCTGCGTATTAGTAGCGTGGTACCCGCGCCTCGACGTCAACAACCTGCTCTCTGCCGCTGTATATGCTCCACAAGCCAACCTGCTGCAGAACGATGTATGTACTTATGTAGACTATCCTTCATTTTTCTTTCCACAGAAGAAGCGGAACGGTGAGCGATAAAAACTCACCAATAGAATAAGCAATTCTATTGGGGTTGATTTCCTCGCTTCGTTGCACAGCTCGGCCGGTGAAAAGTCAGCCAAAAGGCGTATTTTGGAAAACTAACTTTATACCTACGCTACGTCATCGTTTAAAAATTTCCCAAGGTGTTGAAAGATTTTAAATATTTTTTTTTTTCCAATTATCTTCAACACCCTATCTACTCCACAGATCTCTGTATCTCCAGTGTCAAGCGGCGGCGCGGGCACCAAGCCCAACACGTTGGTGGAGCTGCGTGTATCGGGCGACGCGGGCGCTTACGTCGCGTTGTTAGCGGAAGACATGAACGCCATTCAAGCTGGACTTGCCAGCCACAACGGACTCGGAAATGGACTTGATATGCACACTGTGAGTTGTTTATTTAATACTTTATGCACAAGTAAAATCCGCACCTTAATTGCATAACACACTATCAGTCACAATCTAAATCATTTTTAAGGATATTGCTAATCCATTGCTTCCTATGTTCGAAAAATGTGTCTGCTCAACAACGTAAATAACGCAATGAATGTTGTTGCACTGTCAAAATGAAAGCAATTTCTACTGTTAGTGTGTTACGCAATTACCTACCCCGCTGTACAAAGCCGGAGTTAAAGTCTGCATTTTCTATCAGTCTAAATTAATACATTATAGGGCGATACATAGTGGCCAGGATGAAGGTGATCATGATGACGAAGATAATCCACAAACGGTACTTTACTATGTGTTTTTTGTTCCAGGTTGAGCGTGAAGTAGAAAGCTTTAGCGGTTTATCGCATTCAATATTCAAGAACGAAGACCATCTTCCCGGAATGGGCTTGGATTTGGGAGGATACACTGCTTCAGATGTTTTCAAAGTAATTAACTCATTTCTTGGTCCAGGATATTTTCGCAGCTCCATAAAATTAACTTACTTTACGATTAACAACAAAATTCTTATTTTTAGAATGCTGGAGTTGTTATTCTAACAGACGGCTTGGTTGTAAAAGGTAGCCCTGATGGTGAGTTTTTGTTCGTTTTTTTTTTTGTGAATACTGGTATTCAGCTGCATTTGGTTAGACTGGAAGCCGACCCCAATATAGTTGGGAAAACTGAAAAGGCTAGGCAGATGATGATGATGATGATGATGTTTACACTGACCCAATGATGTATAATATCATCATCTGCCTAGCCTTTCCGTTGGGGCAGCTTCCAATCTAACCGGATGCAGCTGAATACCAGTATTTCAGTTTTCAATGTATATAAATCTGTTCTGTGGTATATAATGATCATACCTTTGTCATTATACTGACCTATTTCTTTTCACTTTTTTCTGCTGAGTTACTTAATCATATTAAATTTCATTATTAATATTTGTATTTTTTTCATATTTATATTTGAATCTTGAATTAACTTCAATTAATTATGTAGGTATATGTAAGTATGTCTATGTATCTTCACCGATCCCTTTTTGTTATGCGTGGAATGTACAGATATGCTTCTTTAGCTTTTAATATTTTACTATCATATCTACTGTAAGATTTTTTACTAAGCAACACCGACCACCCCAGGCTCCCCGGCCACGCCGGCCCCCCTAGAGACGGGCACGCGCGCCCCGCAGGCGGGTCCCTACGCCTTCAGTAGGCTTCCACCGCCGCCCTCACCGCGGTACTACCTCACTGTATCGCCGCAGCCTACTTGGTTGCTTGCTAATCTTACTATTGGGTAAGTTGATCTGAGAGGCAATTCTCGTAATTTTAAGAACGTTCACAGTCTGATCTCAGTCTCAATCTGTCAAAAAAAAAATCTAATTTCCTTACATTTTTGACAAGTTTTTGACATTTTTTTGTCGCCGAGATGAGACTACGACTAGATTTTAAACGTTTTAAATTACGAAAATTGGCCTTCTGATCTGTATTTGTGACTGTCGCCTGTTTTTTTTTTTATTTCTTGTTTTTTTCTTCGTGATATTTTAAAGAAAGATAAGTACATCCCAATCGTCCTCAACTCAAATTTTGAGTGCCGAAATGTATGTGTCTTAATTTTCAAGACCTTTTACCAATGCTGCTAGCCATCCTTTGAATATTCCTTGAAACTCTGCAATGATAGGAAAATATCTGTCCAGATTGAACACCCTCACCTTCATTAGCAGCAAAATTTGTACTTTTAGCTATAACAACACGTATTTTCAATTTTTGGTTACAACAATGTGTATTTTACCTGCAGCAACGACGGAAAAGGAGCAAAGGAACGTTGGACATCAGTAACTCCTGGCGAGTTCTCCATCGGAGCGTTTTCCGTGCACCCGACCCTAGGTCTCGGACTAGCTTCACCTCAGAAGTTCACCACCTCCGTCCCATTGTCTATGGCTGCCGAACTCCCCGCCACGTTACAGAAGGGGGAAACTGTGGCTGCAGTGATTATCTTGAAGAGTACGCTAGCAGTCGACACGTCTGTCGAGGTCACTTTCTACAACAGCGATCAATATTTCGAATTCGAACCCCTCGATAACGAACTCGATTCAGCGAAAAGTAAGTGGAGAAATTGTGACGATTTGCTGTCCACAGCATTACATAACTAGTAACTACTATTGTTTTTTAGGGTTCCGTACCTCAAAAGGAAAAGCGTAAACCTTATAATTTCGTTGTCCGTCTGTTTTCGATTCCAACCCTTATTTATAACATGGATACATTTATTTTGACGGCCTCGTTGGTCACTAGACGCTACAAGTTGCAAACGCGAACATGGGGTTAAAGGTCCCAAGGTGGGGTTGGGGTCTCAAGTCTGTAAAAGCTTTATTTGGTTTTCCACCAGGAATTTCTCTTTAGCAGCCCGCGGAGTTGATTGATGGCAATAGGCTTACCCTATATAACTTAATGGTATTTAACGAAATGTGGGTAAGCCAGGGTGAGCTATGGCTAATACAAGCGTGCGGTGACGATATGTGTTATGTTGAAATTTCTGTACCTAATTATATGAACGATTCTTCTAAATACTCCAAACTTCCACAGAAATCGAGTTATTCCGTCGCGTCCGTGTGACAGTCCCGGCACGCGGCTCCGTCAGCACCGCGTTCCTAGTGAGCGCGGTGCGCAGTGGAGACGCGCCCGTCATTGTGGAGGCCAGCGGAAATGGCGTCTCCGACTCGCTTTTCAGGACCATTCAAGTCAAGGTAAGTAAAACACAGAAAACTTTCACAAATACACATTTAAATGAAGTACCCAATACTCAAAGCGGATTGAATAATCAGACTACAATGAGGTCTACAGTGTTAGTAACAAAATAACCCAAACTTAAAGCATTTATTTCAATTAAACCATTTATAAGCACTTTTGAATTGTGAAGGAGTCGGTCAGTCAGAAATATGAAGCTAGTTGCACATTCCAAAGCGTAGTAGGTACATGGAGAACAACGGGCAAAAAACTCCATGGACACTCTTTTATATTATATTGTTACAAAAATGTTAGTTACATACCTATGTGAGAACGATGTCAAAAAGTCCGAAAAACCGTCGCTCTTCTAACATCTCTGCGTCTATTTCTAATCCACGATTATATTATGATCATTGAGGGATCTTCAAATGACAGTATGCCCATATACTGCAGGCCTTTTCCATAAAGACCTGTAAGTCCGATTGATGACTAGAATTAGTCTATTCACATGATGCACGTTTTAGTTGAGTTACCGTTCTTTACTTACTTTTTGTTAACAAGAATTCAACGTTTCGAGCATTCCATCTTTAACACAGGACGGTTACGAAGAAGACCTATTCTCATGGAGTCTCCTAGACGCTCGCCGCGGAGTAGCTCGAGCCAACGTAACGCTGGACGTGCCTGCGGGTATCAAGGCGGGCGCGACCTCCCTGCAGGCGACCGGCGACCTGCTGGCCGGAGCCCTGCAGGCCGCGAGGGAGCCCCCGGCCCCTGCCGCGGACCCCGCGCATGCAGTGCGGCCACTTGCACTAGCGTGTGTGCTGCTTGACTATTTGCAGGTTTGTGTTAGAGTTATTATGTCAGTTCCATTTTTAATAAACATAACATCACGTCCGTATTTCCTGAGGTGTTGGCAGAGGTGCAGTATCTACACCCACATTTTTCCAGTTATGATAAAGTCCCATGTAATATATATAAAAAAACTCAGCCCAGAGTCTGGGTGCCTGGTACCTAAACCAGGCACCCAGACTCTGGGCTGAGTTTTTTTTTAACTCTAAGATAAAATGGCTGTCCGCCAAATTAAACTAAGTTCATACACTCGTCTCACATAACTCCATGCATACTGCCATGATCACATTCCATTCATTCTTTCATTTCTAATAATATAGCTCGACCTGGAGGTAGAACTCAGGACGTTCGATCCCCAGATCGAGCAATTTTTTTAGGGTTTTTACATCATATTTAGCTATTCAAAATGAAAAAAATACTTTGATCACATTATGACGTTGTTTAGAATGTAATATTTTTTCTCAAATCCAGGCTTCTGGCCAAGAAGAAGTAGCGACAACGAAGGAAGCAAGAGAACTGGCAGCGTCCGGCTATCAAAGACTGATGGCGTACCGACGACCTGATGGATCGTTTGCTACTGAAATGGACGCCGACGCCGAGGGAGATGTCTGGTGAGTTACACTCCTGACTTTCAATGAAGATACAGTATTATAAAATTATAATAATTATATCCTCCAGACCGAATTTCGCCCATGGCGGCTAATCTTAGCCGGGGTTATCCACGAGGGAGATGTTATAGTGCACAAGTGTATGCGCAGACACAGGTGCACTCACTCTTCCCTTACTGTCATAATAGTCTTTAAGTACTAGATAGGTAATTAGGTAAGTATTATAAGACACGAAATGTCAAGTAATTTGTTGTTGTTGCAACGGTGTGTTTTCGGACACGTTTTATGGGCTGATCATTCTAATAGCTTACCAGATACTATTCTTCATAAGTGTTAGGAGAATGTCAGCAAATCTATTATGTCGTCTCCAAACAATTCTAAGCTTAGGGTGAAATGTCGCATTTACGTTTCCGTGTGTAGGTTTATTCAAGTTGCATTTTATTATGAGCAAGTTCATCACGTAGTTGTGTGTCACAGGATGACAGCCGTCGCGACTCGCTGGCTGTCCCGCTGCTCGCGCTACATACCAGTGGAGCCCGTAGCCGCCCGGCGCGCGGCGGTGTGGCTGGCGCATGCGCAGCAGGCGGACGGCGCGTGGGCCGCGCCCGCGCCGGCCGCGCGCGCCAGCCCGCACGCGCAGGCGCCGCTGCCGCTCGCGGCGTATGCGCTTGTGGCGCTGCACCAGACTAAGGTACGTACACAACACATAGAGAAAAACTCTGTATGATTGTATATGGAACTTAGTCAACTTACCAATTTATGACCTTTACATTGTGACAGAATCTTACCATCGTGTTACCCAGTAACTGGGTTGTGGAGTTCAGATAGGGAGTGACTCCATGTACCTACTTAAAAGCAGCAACACCCGGCTAAACTGGAAAACGACCCTACCATAGTTGGAAAAGGCTAAGACCATAGAAATGTAAAAAATATAGCTATGGCTAAGACAGACAAACAAACGTGTTACTATGAACTTTGTTGCGCCCTTTCATCTTCCCAGTTAAAACATTAAGAAGAGCAAACGTTTTGAAGGCTATTATTTAGTAACTTATTTTTTTTTTAATTTTAACCTAATTTCAATTAACTTTCAGGGTAGCGACGTTCTATACAAGAACAACATCAACAAAGCAGTGGACTACATAGTGCGAGGCTTGGCTCCAGAACTGGACGCGTACTCGCTAGCCCTCGTCGGAGGAGCACTAGCGGTCACGAGACATCCACAACTCACGCAGACCTTGGAAATGATGGACAAATACGCTAACACTACAGGCAAGCTTACCTATTCACTTAACCAAAGCATTCATTCAAGGGTTTCAACTCAAAACCTTTTTTGCCGAAAGTTCGTAACATCACTGCATTTTGAATATCGGTCAGCTTAGAAAACAATATAATACAAGATGGCAGGGATATCGACGGGCAAACACGATTATCAAAAAAAATTCTGCTGTTTCATATAAAAGTTGCAATACCTACGCAGTCATAATGTATGGAGTAACTAATTTATTTTTTTATAACCGACGAAAAATTTTCAACGCAGAGGGGTTCAGAATCATGTGCTGAATCCATGGTAACAGATTGTG
The DNA here is from genome assembly GCA_914767645.1 of Hydraecia micacea. Lineage (NCBI taxonomy): Eukaryota > Metazoa > Arthropoda > Insecta > Lepidoptera > Noctuidae > Hydraecia > Hydraecia micacea. Next base: position 11,166,562 of record OU611778.1, read on the forward strand.
CGTCGATGTCCGCCCGCCGTCCAGTATATTTTTTCTAATAGTTGATTCACCAATGTAGGTATATTCGGTACGTAGATATTATGCTGAGAATTTTGGATAACAGCATAGCATAGGAATATAGAGAGTATAAATAGTAATAATAATAGAGGGAATATAAAGAGTATTCTATTCTATTCTATAGCATGAGGCCTTTTCTAATAGTAAGTTTATCCACAGGTTCCACTCTGTTCTGGTCCCGAACTCTATCAGGCAACGAGTGGCGCAACCCATGGCTCAAGGGCAACAGTCTAGAGGCCACCACGGCGGCGTGGGGCGTGCGCGCCATGCTGGCGGCGCGCCTGCTGGAGGAAGCCACGCCCGTCGTGCGGTACCTGCTGCAGGCCTACCTGCCGCACGACCCGGACCCAGAGGTGGTGAGTACTGGAGGAAATATAGCAACTTGTGGGGCGCAGGAGCTTGTCTAGGGAGGCATATACCATACTTACTTCTGCAGCCAAGGCGACAAACAGCGTCGCTGTTATATGATGTGATTATGGTTGTACTTATTTGAAATCCTTAATTGAAATTTTTCAGATGGACTCGTTGGCACAATACGCGGAAACAATGAAAACATCGTCAAAGCTCCGCGTGTCGGTGAATGTCACCGGTTCTGATGAGGCGAGACAGTTCCAAATTGGAGAGAACAACGCCCTCGTCATTCAAACGAAATCGGTAAGAAGCCACTTTTCACACCACTGTCTTTAACCAGTTGAATGCCTTAACTACAGAAACAACTAAAAAGCTATTGTGTCTCACAAAGATCCACGTTCGTGATACGATGGGTTAATATACAGATCACAACTTGTGAAGTTGTGATGGTATGTAAAGGTTTTCTCGGCATGTAGGTCATAGATCCTGGGTATTTACCATATTGTAACCCACTTGCTAAAGACCTGACATCAAATTATGATAGAAACACAGTTCTAGAAATAAGTAAACGTGCCGGAGCATACTTAGTGGTATAGGATCCATCTTATTTTATCAGAAAGTGAAAACATGAGTTTTGCTTTACTCTATAAAATACCTTATTACTTCGCCCACCCCAGATCCGCAGCAGCCGCTCAGTAAGCGCAGTCACAGAGGGCCGAGGCCTAGGGCTCCTGGGTCTATCGGCCCGGGGCGCCACCAACGTCACGGCTCCCTGGCCGAGATACACGCTCGACCCTAGAGTAGACCAGGTCTCCACCAAGGATAGACTGCAACTGTCTGTCTGTTTTGGGTGAGTAATAAAAGCTTTTCTTAACAGTAGAATCCCAAGGAACTGGGAATAAAAGTAAAACTTATATCAAAAGACCAAGAAGACGTAGCCTAAAGACATTAGTCAAGCCAGGTGGAGGAGCAACTAGAAGTATCAGTGAACGGGGCTCTCCATCAAGCTACAGACCCATTGCAAACAAAGATTCACTATTCAGAAAGTAACCGATAAAGACCGTCAGCATAAACCATTGTAGTGGTGGCGACTCGACTATTTATTTAAAAACAATTGAAATCTAAAGCTCTAGGGGCCCGTGGCTAAATAATAACAGCCGCACAGGTCGATCGATCAGGTTAAGCTACGCTTGCCGCGGTTGGTCTGTGGATGGGTGACCATCTTTACATACCGAGACCCCTCCGTGCCTCGGAAAGCACGTTAAGCCGTTGGTCCCGGCTGTCATTCGTGGATCTTTGACAGTCGTTACGGGTCGTCAGAAGCCCGAAACTCTGATAACCAGTCTTACCAAGGGGTATCGTATTACCCAGTAACTGGGTTGTGGAGGTCCGATAGGCAGTCGCTCCATGTAAAATACTGGTATTCAGCTGCATCCGGTTAGACTGGAAGCCGACCCCAACATAGTTGGGAAAAGGCTAGGCAGATGATGGATGATGAAATCTAAAGCTCTATGAGCCGAAATAAGAAATTAAAATACTATCTCATTTACAGATTCGTGGCGCAAGGAAATGAGACGGAAAGTGGGCTGACGTTACTTACAGTTCAGCTCCCGTCGGGATATTTAGCTGACATAAACACACTCACAGAATTGACGGTAAGTACGAAATTATACCTACACAACAAACAGCATATTACCAGTGCTCTACGACAGCGAGTATGCAGAGCGGTGAGCAAGGAAAATATCTTGCTTCAAATTCATAGGCTATTGCTGGATTTTTACTTGCACACACTCTCTGTTCCGCTTTTTCGTACTTTGGTGGAAAACTAGCCTAAAAGCAGTGTTAAGCCGTGCGGGATGGGATTTCCCATCGGGAAAATGTATAAATTCCTTACAAAAAATTTCCAATTTTACTTCTTTAGGGAATTCCTTTTCATAACTCCTTCCTTTGTGCTCACCTTTACAAAAGGCACTTGCATAATTTCATGCTTCTAAGCCCTGCGGTTCAGGCTGTGCGTTGTCCGTCAGTGAATGTTTGAACTCGCTCACGCTCTCTGCTCTGCTTTTTCGTACATCTTTGGTAGAAAACCAGCATACCAGTCTAAAAGCTCCGAAGTCATTTTTTCCTGGTAGGTTTTAAGTGGTTTATAACTAACCTATTCTTTGTCCCCAGGCGGTGCGTCACGTGGTGTGGGCGCGCGTGTGCGCGGGCGGCACGCGCGTGCAGGCGGGCGTGCGCGCGGCGCGCTCGGAGCGCTGCGCCACGCTGGCCGCGCCGCGCGCGCTGGCCGTGGCGCGCCAGCGGCCTGGCTGGGCCACCATGCAGGACCTCTATGACTCCAGTCAGTATACGGCATTTGTTCATTTTACTTCTCTATTATTAATATACCTGGCGAGCGGAGTAAGAGAAATTAAATTTCTTATAGGTTTTTCGCTAATACGTTCTAAAGAACATTACTATGATAAGACAATAAACCTTCATTGACTGCCTCATTGGTCTAGAGTCGCGACTATTAAGCGTGTGAAGTCCTGGGTTCAATTTCCAGTTCGGACAAAAAGGTATTGGGTTTTTCAGACAGGAATTTCTCAGTAACAGTCCACAGAATAGCCCAGTTTCAATAGTGGCAATAAACTCATCATCTACCTCATGGGACTGATGGTCTATAGGTGCAAAATAGGATAGGAGATACTTCCCTACTTTTTTTTTGTATCTCATTCATGTGAATTAACATAATTATTTTCCTACTGACAATTTCCTTGACCCCGCAGGTCACCGCGCCCGCGTGTTCTTCTCCCCGCTCCCCGCGAGCGCGTGTGACGTGTGCCGCGCGTGGGAGTCGTGCGCACGCGCCTGTGGTAGCACCGCGCAGCAAGTGGCCGACACCGGCACCGACGCGCGCGTCACGCCCGACGCCGCGCACACGCACATGTTGGCTCCTGTTGTCATACTACTCGCCACTGCACTACTCTTGCTATAGCGTTACTGAACATCCACGGCGACGCTATGTTTCTACGACTAACATTTAGATAGTGTGCTGTTAGTATTTTGTGCAGTGCATCTTACGAACAGTTTAATTTGGGCGACAAAGACGCCTGTTCCAGGCTGCTCATCTCCGCCGACTAGTTATATTGAATTGCTTAGTAGATTGAGGACGTCACAGCAATGTCGCAATGTACAGACGCCAGCACATCAAGCTACCCGAAATTGTCAAATTTTCCCAATCAACTTTGAACCTTATGCTTCTATCGGTTTTTATTCTCATTTCCCGATCTAGGCTAAAACCATAAACTTTTGTTATTAGTAAATATTTTTCGTAATGAAAAGCCGGAGGAATTTGTTTGTTATGTGGTTACATGGTGGTTACAGTAAAAGACTATTAAAATATTAACATAATATATAAGTAACATCCCTGTAAATCATCAAAAAACATTACCTATTTTGAATATTGTTTAAAATAACATAGTAGCAGGCAGAAGAGATATGTACCTACGTTATATTGTATTTTAGCAATTATTTTATTTAAGTACATACTTATATCAATTTTAGCAGATGAATCCATTACAAATCTTTATACAGTCAGGTATCAGGTACACATCAAATTTTATTTTAATACGATATAATAAGGTTTTTTAAAAACGATGAATTAATTTATAAATACTTCTCCAAGGAGTGATTGTTTGTACAGACGCCAGCACATCAAGCTACTACAATCTGTCAAATTTCTTTAATAGATTTTCAACTTTATCGCTAAAGCATAAGGTTCAAAGTTTATTGGGAAAATTTGACAGATTCGGGTAGCTTGATGTGCTGGCGTCTGTACACTTATACCTAATATTAACTTTGTATTCGAAAAATAAATCAAAAGAAAAAATAAATTATGTAAAAAAATATTTACTTGTTTTTCTTTCCTTCTCCGTTGCCGTTTATGACCATCTCCTTATAATCTAGTAATAGTGTTTTTCATTGACGTCCTCCACTTCTGCTTCCTCAATACTTCAAGAATGTGACAAACAATTTGGATTCACAGTTGTTACCGCTAATGACATTATAGAATCTTTTAAAGATCTTGATGTAAAAAAAACTGCTGACCTATGGGGATTATCAGTATCTACATAACATGTCATCCATGGGAAAAAAAGTGAATAAACATGAATTAGGTATGGACCTAATTCATGTTTATTCACCTTTTTTTTTGGAATTATTTTTATATTGTGTATAATCCTGATTTGATGAAACTTAGCAAAGTGAATCCACTGTTCAAACCGCCTATTTCGATGTTACCTACATTGAGATTATTTTTTGAAATATAGGTTTTAAGACAAACGTTAGAACTTCTTCTGAAACAGTTGAACGGTTTGGTTTTACAAAGGGCCGTTTAACTACAGACGCGGACGTGGAATTACTGAAGAGCATATCCAAGGCCTGGTAGGTGTCGCAAGATGTTCTTGGCAGATTCTGCGACTTGTCCACGGCCTTCGATTGCGTACATCATGAGACATCAGGAAAGACATTTGGTATGAGGGACAGGGACAGGGCTCTCAACCTTCTGACTTCTTAACTAAACAGTATAATTCATAGAGTTGGTGTCAACGGCAAGAGATCTGCAGGATCTGTGGTCACCGTCGGCGTTCCGCAGGGTTTAATTCCGAGTCCTTTCTTGGTATTTTTTTTCTTTCTCAGTTTTTTTTAATGGTGGTCTGGCAGTTTGAATACTTAATGCAGCCTACCCACATGTCTTTTCTTAGGTATTGTTCGTCGAGTCGTTGAGCTCCATAAGTTCCGAGTTGAGTTACACGATTACTGACAAAGGCTTTCACTGACTGGACAGGTCCACTCAAATCTGTGTGGTGGTCCTTTCCTCAGAGGACCATTTCAGACACAAATCTACATGCTCCTGATGATCTGACCAAGACTTTGCTCACAAGTCATACTTAGGTCGCGCGCACTTTGTACGCGAATTTTTTATCATACTCAACCGGTCAAGTCCCGACCTTACGTTTTTCTCCATCAAATAGGTAGTGTTCCGTACCCAGTATCGCATTCGAAAAGTCCTCTTTGCATGCGCGATGAAGAATCGCTGTATCTTCAAAATAATAATTTTCTTAAAACTGCTACTGTCGTAGAACCGAAGGGTGCAATATATCTAAAAAGACATGTACCTATTCGGTGAATTTTAACATATTATGAACATCAGGTAAGTGATAACTTGAATCACTCTGAACATAGATGAATGTCCGTAAACCAAGTTAATCATTTTTTCTACATCCATTTATAATTTTCAACGCACGTAAGTGTTTTCGAAACCCAACAAGTTCGGATTGATTTAGAACGTCGGAACTACACGTACGTATACGTACGACTAACACGCATTCAGTCTGCGCGCTCTCGATTGCATGGCGACGCTCGTCGCCATCGTTCAGTCGGAAGGCACTTGCTTACACTTCAAGCTGTCAGTGATACTTTTTTTTTTACTCTACACAAAAATAAAGAAAAAAAAATCTGTTTCTTTTATGACGGACGAATTATACCATCCAAAGTTACGGGGTAAAAAATTATTATTCCCACTTTATTCATCTGGGTGATATCACCATGATACTTAATCCATGTGCATTTGTTATAAGGGTTTTTTCATACGTAATAAAAAATAGAGGTGTCATTGATCATTTTATTCCAAACGTTCGCTCCATAGATAACAATTTACGATACTATTAAAAGTGTCGTGTGTATAATTGCATAGGCAAAACAGAAAAACAGCACACATCATTATTTAAGATTTGGCATAGGTAGGCTTTTTTATATATTACATATTTCGTGTAATGTTACTTAAATTTCCATTTTCCTCATCATCCATTGAAAGAAGCCGAGTATTGAGAAAGACATGGTCAGTGGAACAGCCGACGCTTTGATCCATGCCCACAGACTGAAAATAAGACAATGCTTGTTTTAATAAAATAGGTAATCACAATATACAAACAGTTCTATCCGCACAGTTCCTGGTCAGGGCCTTAGACCGTCAGCGTCAGGGTTGTTTGTGCACGTCAGGCCATGTTCTGGAACACAGAGCTTGTACGGCCCCTGATATGACTATGACATATCAGGTATGACTATGTAAACTACTGCGTACATTAAGAGTGCATGCTTGCAAAACATAATTGGAAAATATTTTAATCGAGACCATAGTATATTCGTAAGATTTATCGATTCTAATGTCCATATTACCTACAATGTTTGACGATTTATTAAATGCTACTTAAGATTTAAATCTATAGACACAAAAATAAGTGACATAATTTATCCTATAAAGTACACTTACTCGTAAGGGTCATCGGAAATATAGAAGGCTTGCGGGGTAGGCACCAGTCCGCAGTCGGCGATGTACACATGCAGTAGGGGCCTGTCATCCACATCCGTCGGGGTGTGCTCCAACATATGCACCACGTTCTGGCCGTCCACAACCTTCGACAGAGCATTAATTAGCACATAATAAAGTAAATTATAAAGGAATACCTACTTAGAAGTGTTGATACATAGTAAGAGGCCAGTCAGAAGCGAATTAAGAACATCGTCACATCCCCGTCTACATTTCGGGGATTACAGTCGGGACAAATATGATTTAAGGCTGAACACTACGCGAGCTCGAACTCGATGGTGGGCGTGGCCAAAAAGCACGCTGTCTCACCCGGCATCGTGTCTGACAGAGATAGTATCAGTGATGAGCAGTTAGACGATAGTCTACACACACAACTTCTAGTTCACACTCACAAACACCGTTCCGAACTGAAACGACACGTTAGACGATGCACACATGCACAATAACACTAGTGTTTACATTCTCTTTGACATGCACCGCCATTCAACAGTTATCGCTCGCCCGACGCGCAGTCGGTCGGGCGAGTGATATTATTACCTACTGTTTATGCCGTACCTATTAGATAATAATAAAATTGTAATTATTACCATTATAGTTGACTACCTATATTGTTTTCAAAATTATTTACTTGTCTTATTTTTTTTATCAATACCCAAAATATTAGGTAAACAATCTTGATTCTTGACACATAATTATTTTTATCTAAATAAACTGTTAAAAAATCTAGTGTTTTTTACAAACGAATTAATAATAATTTGAGTAAGTTCTAGAGTTTTATGAATTTCAAGACAAGTAACACGGACAACGTAGTACCTACATAGGATACTCGCAGACGTAGGCTAAGGTAGGTAGGTACTTACCTACATTTTAGCGCCCACGAGCCCACGACACGAGACGGTTTGTGTTATTTTTGGTGGGGTAAGTAATTATAACAGTAGGTACCTACTAGAGAGACCAGTGGTGGCCAAGTGGTATCGGCCGCGACTTACGAGTTGTAGGTCGTAGGTTCGAACCCAGACAGGCGCTTTACTTTGTGTAAATTATTTCACCACCACTGCTCTCAAAAATGGTGAAGGAAAACATCGTGAGGAAACCGGCATGTCCTAGAACCAAAAATTAGAAGACATGTGACATCTACCAACCCGCACTGGGCCCGCGTGGTGGATTACGGCCCACTCCCTCTCACAGAGAGGAGGCCTTGTGTCCCAGCAGTGGGAACATTATAGGCTGATTATGTATGTATTATGTACCTACTAGGTATGCAGATAAGTATAATAATATTCTATTGGGTAAACTATGATAATCCCACATGATGTTATGTTCATTTATTACGTAAGACGATTTGAGGGGGGAGGGGGGGTTATAACAAGTCTTATTTTTTCTTACGTGGGGGTGAGAGGGGTCTAGACTGTTCTTAGTAGATCACAAAAGTAAACAAAAATTATAAGTTTTTCATTTTTTGCTAGGTACTTTTCTATGCAATTTTGGTAGATACTGATCTTACGTAAGATTAAAAAGGGGGGAGGGGGTTCATCCAAGTCTTTTTTTTGTTACGTAGGGGAGGGGGACAGAAAGTGGTAAAATTGTATTACGTAATAAATGAACAGCTTAGGTACCTAACCTAGAACCTACGTGAACCTATTACATCCGTGGCAAGTCGCCGACTCCGTACATCATGTAGGAACATACGTCTTTTTTGTTATCTGGGGACATCTACCTATTGTACAGACGCCAGCACATCAACCTACTACAATCTGTCAAATTTCTTTAATAAATTTTCAACTTTATTGCTGAAGGCTAAGGTTCAAAATTGATTGGGGAAATCTGACAGTTTCGGGTAGGTTGATGTGCTGGCGTCTGTTTGCCTACCTACAGAAAATTGAATGAAATTATTTCGCAAGTAAATAGAATGAATCAATGAACCAAGTAGGTAATATACAGCAGGATTTTTTTTTTGAAAATAATGTCGTCGGATGATGGGACATACTTTACGCACAAAACACCCACTGCCGCCGTTTTATGCTTTACGATTACGTGATGAAAGTATGCATCAATATAAACAACTTTTACTATGAGGCCAACCTTGCCTGCCAGCTGACTTTTTTTCATATTTCAGGGTTGGTCCCATAATGAAAGTTGTTCGTATTCATGACTACTGTCAAATCACCTGGTAGGTATAAATTAATGATAAACCCTGAGCGTATGATTAGTGTACCTACGGTGTCACGAGCGCACATCATAGGTATGTAGTATGTAGGTAGTAGGTATCAAACTCGTAACGTTGAGTGAGTAGCGGTAGATTGCTACAAGGGTTGTCAGTTGCTTACTCCATTATTACGAGTATAAGGGTGATTTTGTAGTGTGTTAGGGTAGGTTTAGGTAGGTATATCTATTAATGAAACACTACTATAAAATAAAATATAAATGTTTATTATCACTAATAATAACAATAGATTTAAAACACTAATAACTAAAATGCGCGGCGTGAAAGAAAGAAAGAAATGGCATGCATTTGGCGTTGAGGTTTGTAGCGGACTGGCGAGGGCGTCCGAGGGGCGCAATCCGTGCGCAGGGGACGCGCCGGCGCCGGCGCGGGCGGTGATATCCGATCGTCGTCCTCGCGTCGGTCTTCGCGGTAGGTATGCAGTAAGGCGGTATACAGGCACGTCAAATTATATTAGCTCGTGTACGCACGGTACTTGTAGAAAATTATTCTTTTTCTCTTTTAGAACCGACAATTTATTGTGATTGTGCAACTTTAGAAAGAAATAGGATAGTGAGTATTGCTTATCTATTTCAACAATTGAAAAATATTAGACATGATCCATTTGAATGTAATTTTCAGCATTTAGAATTTATGAAAGAAAAAAGAATTAGGATTTACAATTTTATTTTCAAAAGCAATAATTTGTGCAACAAAATAGAAAAGATCGAATCTCAGGGAGTCTAATAAAGAATCTAAAGAGATCCCTATTAATTAAATGTGAGGGTAGAGGGTATTTCACTAACTGGCAATGGATGGAGCCAGCTTGATAAGGTTTGTGCTAGTTTAAATATGCCTAATATGAGCAAAATTTATTATGTAAAAAATAATCAAAGATTAGCCATTTCCAAAAAGACATAGCGTTACAGCTTATGTTGGAAGCAGGTGCAGAAGAAAGGCGACCTGCTTTGGAAAATAAAAATTTTAGTCAAGGTGTACCATGTATGACCGTCGTGGTGACAGACGCTCATGGGCTAAACGTAGCTACGGACCAAATTTTAACTCACTTTCTGGAGTGGGTTGTATAATAGGGCACCGGACACAAAAAAATTGAGTTGGAATGACTCCGGAGCCAGTCTGTACGCAAGAATCATTTTCTACAAGTACATTTTTCCACCGTGAACTGGTTGTTTCATTGTACTTGTGCTTGAGCGACGATTTGTTTAAATGACTCTCGAGGTGATCTAAAAACAACATGGGTAACATTAACGGAAATTATATTAAACATAACAAAAAGGGAATTAACCTAAGTGATAGCATAACTATGGTAGTAGATATACCTATGAAAATACTTACGATTAGGGTGTGGTCAGTACATGAGGAATACCGGAACTAATCTGTTCATTTACTCCAGGAACATTTTGAATTGTGCAGAGATTGCTTTATGTACAGACGCCAGCACATCAACCTACCCGAAACTGTAAAATTTTCCCAATCAATTTTGAACCTTATGCTTTAGCAATAAAGTTGAAATTTGATTAAAGAAATTTGACAGATTGTAGTAGGTTGATGTGCTGGCGTCTGTACTTCTGCTTGACAGATATTCTGCTCGAATGACTCTAGTGTCGATCTGAAAAAAATATAGATTATATAAGTGAAGACAATTACAAGACCAATCCAACCACACACCATCCCAGACCCATCCTCACAATAAACTGACCCAGTTAAAAAACCACTTCAAAAATGTTTAATTTTGGTCTACGTGAATTTGAGGGAATGGTCGTTATCAGTGTATAATTGACATATTAGGTCGTTACCTAATATGTCAATTATACACTCAAAATAATACTTACGGTTGGGACGTATCCAGTCCAGGAGGAATGTTTTCTGTATTCAAGAAACATCCCCTCAATGTTCTTTTGAACTTCTTCTTGCGATGGGCACTTAGTTTTAGGCACCCTTTTCTTCCCATTCGTCAATTCTCTTTTGGATCTGTTCCAAAAAAACCAAAATTATACATATACAGTGTCAAATTAAATTAGCAAGCGAAACTCCGCAGACTTGATGGGTATCGATATCTAACCATGATAAAACAAAAAAAAAATATTTGACGACTTTTTAGTGGAGTCAACGACCGCACTACCGCACAGTGTAGGAGGCACTTGTAAATATAAGTTTAAATATACAGTTTTTTTTTATGTAAACTTCACACACGTGATTGGTATCGATTACTCAATACGATAAAACAAAAGAAAACAGATTTTCTATCTTATACTTCAAGTAACAACTCTAGAAGCGGTCGTTGACCCCCAAAAAATACATCAAATATTTTTGATTTTTATTTTATCATGTTTAGATAACGATACCCATCACGTCGGCAGAGTTTCGGTGGCTAATTTAATTTGACCCTGTAATAATAAAGTAATATACCTACACACTATTATTTATTTATTTTATAAAAGTAATGTATTTATACATAATTACATATACCTTTTTTTGTACTAGCTTTTGCCTGCGATTCAGTGGGTTTAGGATAGCACAAAAAGTTTTTTTCGTCTTTATAATAATTATTAATAAAGAATTACTAAACTATAAACAGTCACATAATAATTTGTGCCTATGATAGGGTACCTTCTTGTGTAGGTACCTACCTACCTACACAAAACACCGCGCCGCGCTGCGCCGCACGCTTGTGTTTACATTCTCATTGCCGCCGGCCGCGCGCCGCGCCCGCGCCTGTCACCAAACCCCGAGCACCAAGTCTTAGCTAGCTATAGGCTACTAGGACCCTTAGGAGTTGAGTAGTAATAGCGCAGACAGGCGATGCGATGCGACGCGGTGGTTGGGGGTTAACAAAAAATTTCACACGGACGAAGTCGCGGGCAGAAGCTAGTTATATTATAACAAAAAATATGCTCGAGGAGGTCCCTACCGAAATAGGTTAGTTCTAAGAAATTGTACGACTTACCCTTTGTTTATTTGTAGTCCTTCAATCAACCAACACAACTTCACTGACACAGCGTCCACTCAAACCAACAATTCCGATTTCAAATGAAAATACGGAGTCCAAATTGTAGTGCGAAGTCAAACAGATAATGTAGGTAGTATCGAAATCCAAAGTTCAAGCCAGGGGTCAATGTAGTGTTTACGTGCGAATGATAATAATAATTTATAGTGCACGGGAGTTTAGTCTACATACGTACGAACGACGTAGGCCGCAGCAGCAGACTGAGTCGAATCGAAATAGTTCGTAACGCGCGTGAGATATTGTGCATGTGTGCGTGAGCGTCTACCCCCGCACCGCGCCGGGGGGAACATTATTGAGTGAAAGGCACGATCATTCCATAGTAAAACGTGCGCGTAAAAATTACGAAACGTCCTTTGGAAAATCGAGTTTTATGAAAAAAACACTGCATAAGTCAATTACAAATAAAGCTTATTGAACTCTTCGATAATTGAACTTTGTCGGTACGGTTTTTGTTTTGAAGATTTTGTCCATATTTTATTACTTATTTACATCCAAAGTTACGTTAAAATTAGCAAGAAAAACGAAACTTTGTTGGCTCATAACTTTTTAATGGCTTATTATTTTACTATTCTGTTTCCGTACAGACACAATTAATAATAAGACAAAACGATACAATGTTTAACTTTGGATGTACAATGTCAAACAATGGAGTAATATTCTCCCGAAGTTTGTATGGAGAAATTTCGAAAAGTGTGCTCTTTTTTGCCCTCGCCTCACTAAAATCAATTATCCGGTCCAGCCTGTCCCTTGCTGCCCTCCCCCAGCAATGCCCTAAAGCGAGGTCCGTACCCCGATGGGAGTACCCTTAGTGTCCTTCGCTTAGTTTTTAAGTCTTCCAAGCCGTGGCTGGCTGCCTTGATAGCCCGGTTAAGCAGTCGACAACCTTCTAGGTTGACCCGCGAGATGCCAATTATAAAAAATACACTAAAATCAGAGCAGTATGAATGCGGTAGCGGCGCAGTTGTGTGGTGAAATAGTTCCTAACAATGCGGAATTGTACAAAAAGCGCGGCACCAGATATATCGTGTCATGTCGTGATCTATCCGTGTGGCAATGATAATGATTATAATTACCTTTCCAACTACAGTATGCAAATTGTCCAACCAGGGTGTCCCAGTAGTTGTTATAATAAATTGACAGCCATTTGTGTTGGGACCTGGAAAGTAATGTAAGCATTACAAAGTACAAACACAATAATTAAATATCACAAATGACAACTCATCAAAAACGACAAATACCTTTATTAGCCATAGACACAAAGCCGGCGCCGCTATGCTGCGTTTCCAAGTTCTCGTCACTGAATGTATCTCCATAAATGCTGGTAGAGCCTGTACCATCGTCTGCTACAACATCACCACCTGAAAATTATTATTTACAAATATTGATTTACTGTTAGTTTTTTTTATTTTTGGGTTGTTTATTTGTTAATGACAATTAAAGGAGTTGTTTTTTTTATTTACAACTATCACTATAGGTATATCAATGACCTATAGAATATCAGGTGAACATTAAAAAAATGTGCTATGTCAAATAATTATCTAATATTAAGCTCACCTTGGACCATAAACCTTTTAATTATGCGGTTAAACGAGGTGCCCTTATAAGACTTCCCCTTGATGCCTTTTGTGGCTAAAACTTTAAAGTTTTTAACAGCATTCGGAGCTAAGTCGCCAAACAAGCCTATTACTACACGGCCGAGGAGTTTGTCTTCACTTTTAATATCAATATACACCTGATCAGTAACACGGAACTGCCGAGCCTGAAAAATAAGGGCATGTTGGAATCAAAACAATTAATTAAGTTTTATGTTTAGAAATGTATACTCTTATGAGTAGTTTTGAGTATTATTATATGTTATCACAAAATACAATCACTTACATGAGAAAAAACAAGATGTGTTGATACAACAACAAGAAACAACAATGAATTGTGGAAATCCATTTCACAATTTATTACTCTTGTCAATTTTACTTATGTGTCCAGTACATAGCAGCCCGACTGCTCCACTGACTTACTGCTTAATTAGATATAGCTAGCTGTCTATGAAAGAAGCCCTTCATGTGCGTAGCATGGCTTAATAGGCTCTTTTATTTCATCACATTTGGAACAGTAGTATTGATTTTCTTGTAGAGGCATAAAACTTTTACCATTTTACAATATAAAAAGATATTCTAGTACATTCATATAACAGCTTCATTATTTTCTTAAGACCTTAGTGGATTTTTTAAATCATTAAGCTCTGCTAATGAGACAATTTTCTATTGTTTCGTGTCACAAGTGGAGCTTTACCGATTAAAAGTATATCAGATTGATATTCTCGATAATCGTAATCGTAATTCCAAATTATTGAAGATATTTTTTTAACAGAAATCAATATTTTGATATTTAAAACCTTCGCTCCCATCACTCATTGATGGATTTTGTATTTAATGGGGCTGTGCAATTCTCTACAGGAACTTTTTTCGGCGAATCTTTAGCTACAGCACTTGTTTGTTGAGCCATTCGTTTTGTGTGGGACTTTATATGGGCTTTTAGTTTGTCAGAGCGACTAAACTCCTTCTTACAGTTCAAAGCTTCTTTAAAAGGACACTTTAACATCTTCTTGGTCTGATGTAATTTCATGTGCCTATGAAGCAAATCTGGTCTTTTGAATGTATATTTGCAAACAGAGCATTTGAACTGCCTATTCCCATGTTTCAGCATATGTGTTGCCAAATATTTCTTCATGTGGAAACTGCTGCTACAAATATTGCACTGAAATGGTTTCAAGGTCCTGTGTATCTGTAAGTGCAGACGTAATCTCTTATCACTAGCAAATGTCTTGTTACAATGGATACACATTTTATTGTGACTCTCTGTTTGCATGTGAAGAGATAGTTTTTCTGATTTACGAAATCTAGCATCACATTGTGAACACTTATACACATTCAAGTTTTTTTGTTTGTCTTTAGAGACATCAATGTGTATCTGCAGGTGTGTTGCAATGTCTTCTAAGCTGCTGAATGATGCACTGCATATATGGCAAGTATAAAGGGGGCAGACATGCAAAACAGACACATGCTGAAGTAAACTATCAACTGTATCAAAATACTCCATACAGTCCCCTTGAATGCACTTGTATTTTTTTAGAGACAAGTGCATCTTCTGATGAGCTCTGTATTGACTGTAATTAACCAAAATCAAGTTGCAATATGGACATGTGTAGCTTAAAAGTTCTTCTTCAAGAGTTCTTGCTGTAGTTTCCTTGAGACCATCTGGCCACATTCGATGAGATGTTATGTGTCTCTGGAGGTGGGAATTTTGAACGAAACATCGACCGCATATAGGACACTGGTAAGGTTTGTCACTGTGAGTTTTCAAATGGGCTAGCAAGGTTTTTATCTTTTTGAACTTTTTCTTGCATGTAGAACAAATTAGATCTTTAGGCCATATCTGTTCCGTCACCGAATCAGGGAGCTCACCGCCTTGATGTAATGTTGCAATGTTTTCAGGAAAGGGTTCACTACCAACTGTTGTCGGCACCAAATTAGCATTCGTAAACCTTTCTTCCGAAATGATATTATTACATTTTAACCTTTTATGATCCAGGAATACTTGTAAGTTGTTAAACACAGCTTTACATGTTCCGCAAACAAAAATATCTTCATCAATTGAATCCAATACCATAACGTGAGCCATTCTTGGAAAATATTTGATAGAAGCCACTGAAACTATTTACAGAGGGTATCGGGATATTTTGAACTTCATTGAATAAATCGAACAATAAATTATCAAAAATGCCCAGCAAAAATACCAAACAAGTATCTTTTTTATGTGTCAAATACCATGTAAATAAACTTTTCTGTTAAACACTCAAAAATGTGTCAATGTCATGTTAGTATGAGCACAGAGTACTTTTTGATAGACTGAAACTGCAGAGTGCCAATGACTAATATACACACATCAAAAGTGTCTAGGGATCAACATATATTTTTGCAATAACTTTTCTCCTGATTGATATTAATTAAAATTTTCTTTAAGGATTCATCAAATAAAGTGTTTTCGTTTGTCACAGTAACGATAAACCAAGTCACCTTTGCATTAATAAAGAAATTTGCCATTTTCCTAATAAAGGGATTTTTGACATTTGAACCACTAACACAAAAGTTCGAAAAAAAGACTGAAATAACAGTTTTCTTTAAAATTTTATTGGGTAACTTAAACAATTAATAATCCGTGTTTCTACCGCGAACACTAACAACACAAGAACATCGGTTTGGCATACTCAAAATGAGTTCATCCAAATCACGCTGTGGAATGGCAGCCCATGTTCGTTGCAACAACAAAAAAAGGTCTTCTTGCGACTGGATACCCTCCATATTCGGCAGAGCTCTTCTCTGTAGCATATCCCATGCATGCTCAATCGGGTTCAAGTCTGGCGACTGAGCAGGCCAGGGCAGGACATTGATGTTAGCTGCGGCGAGAGTCTGTCTTACAACTCTTGCGGTGTGCGGTCGTGCATTATCATGCATTAACTGAAATAAGGGACCGATTTGCACTTGTAGAGGAACGATGACGTCTGATACAATCGTCTCAGCATAAATTTGAGCGTTGAGGTTGCCTCTGATCCAAATCAACTCAGTTCTTCCGCCGATCCAAATACCCGCCCATACCATGATGGTTCCACCACTATAAGGATGGACTTCCTGGCAGGATTTTAATCGCTGTTGGCGTCCAGGGGTTCTCCAGTGTCGTATACGTCTTGTATCCGGTCTCATACCAAAACGAGACTCATCATAAAAGCACACGAAACGCCATTGTTCTTCTGCCCAATTTCTGTGTTCAAGAGCCCATTGATATCGAATCCTACGATTGTGCATTGCTATAGGTGGTACCCGTAGCGGTCTTCGGGAATGAAGGTTCACTTCATGCAAGCGGTTTCTGACTGTTTGGTCGCTAATTAAGTTCCCTGAAGAGTGATGAAGCCTCACGGCTAACATCATGGCGGTTATTGTTGGAGCTCTTCGAGTTAAGATTTGAATGTATCGGTCTTGTCTCCGTGTGGTGCAGCGATACCGTCCTCCATGGCGCTCAGCCACGGTACCAGTGCTTCGGTAACGTGTCCAAAGTCGACTGATAACACTCTGACTTGTATTCAGAGCTAAAGCCACAGTACGTTGCCGGGAACCAGCTTCTATCATTCCCACGGCTCTGAGCATTTCTTCCCTGCTTAAATGACGTCGCCGCTCCATAATAACGTTGGTTTTAATCAGTAGTAGGGAAACAGTAGCACTAATAATGTCTTCAATGCGTTGTATGTTTTTATGGGGAAAATATTGACAGCTGATTTTCATCTTTTACTCGAATTTGATTCACAGTTCCTGATTCAAATTATGAAATGCACCAAAAAGGATCCATATAAATTTATAAAATCATAAATTTATTACAAAGCCATATCTCAATCTCAAGAAATCCGCATAAAAATGCTTGATCCCTATGTAGTTCTCCCAAGTTCCCAACTCAGTGGCAGAGTGCAGACGCAGTGCTGTCATCCTATGGTAATGTCCTACTGTCACTGTCATCACAGAGTACTTTTTGATTGACACTGAAAACTGTCATTTTTCTCAAGTCTTACTGTCTTATACAAAGATAATTCGAATTCTCTGTCTGAGTCTGTGATTGTTGGTAATTTTGTTTGATTGTTGAATCTGCAAAATAGTTAAATATTTCTTCAATTATTAAGATACACAGTGAAACATAATAGGTGTGCATTTATTCATAATACTTTATAAGTTGCCATCTTTCATTTTCATACGACGCCATAACTAAATGTAAATAATAAATTATCTCTGAATTATCTTCTATTTCAGGTTAACATGACTGTAAACAACACCATAGCACATCAGCGTTTGGTTTTAACTGGAGACCGGGAAAGGTACCGACATAAAGTTGGCCATACCTTGCATTTTCTCAAAACCCATTCTAGAGTACCTACTACTTACTGGTAGTTTTGCATGTTCAGGTTACCCTAAACTATACGTCTAGATCTAAGACCCCTATTACACTACACGATATCTAGGGGTCTTCCTTTGATTCATCTGTTCTTTCTCTGATTACACCATCCTGATTGAGGGAAAGGGTCCCTGAATATTGCATAGTGTAATAAAGCTCTTAGTTTAAACTGCTAAATCCTCTTACTATGGATTCAATGAGCCACGGGGGTAACCTGGGGATATCATAACTAAAATGTTGTCAGGCAAATCAATAATGTGACGCAACTATTTGAGATTTCTATGAAAGTATTTTTGTTGCAGGTTCAAAGAACTTTTAAGGCGGCGGCTAATAGAGTGTGGTTGGAGAGATCAAGTCCGAATGCTTTGCCGAGATGTTGTCAAAGAAAATGAAAGCAATAACATCACATTTGATATGTTAGCTACAAAGGTTACTCCTCGTGCCCGGGCACTGGTCCCAGACACAGTGAAGAAAGAACTGCTTCAAAAAATCAAAACACATCTACTTACTCAAAAAGATCAATAGAATGATCCTTAGATTACTTATCATTTAGTTTTAAGTTGCTCTTCTCAATATTATCAAAACATAAATATTAAGCTCATGTTATTAATTGCATAGTTGATTCATAAGGTTCTATAATTTATTTTATCAAATTTGGTCGCATTGTAGACTTACAAATGCATATTGATAATGTTGCTACTTCTAAATATGTGTATTTTGTGTTTCAAATAGAAGTAAAAAACTTTGATTTACAACCAACAGTATATTTTATTTTATAAACATTTATTATACATTCAGGTTAAACAAAAATATATATATTGCTTATACATAATACTGCCATAATATTCCATTTAATAAAGAAAATATTGCCTTGAAAATGTTGTCATGGACATATTTTTATTACAAAAGTGGTGTGGGTATCTTGTAATTTTGTAAAAAAAAAAGTGACCATACACACCCTAAACTTAATTAATTATCAAGCTGCCCAGATATAATTTCTTTGCAGATACGAAATGCTTATAAATATCAATTTTATTATTAATAAAAAGTTTTCCACAAATGGCTTAGTTATACAATTATAATACAGGACATAATTATATGAATGGGCATCTTTTAATTAAATAGCTTGTTTCTAATAAACTCTTAAAATAATATCACACCTGAAGAAAAGCAAGGATGGCTTTAACTTAGCTAAACATGTTTATCAGTAAGGGAGACCAAAAAAGAATTGATACAATATCAATGTATGAACAAAGGATATACAAATATAAAAATGCATTACAGAGCTGTCATAGTTCAATATAAAAATATTTTGAGCAAATAAAATTATGCTTATTTTTCTAAGGTAAACCCAATACCTATAATAAAATTCAATAAAGAATATAAACTACAAACTTTATAAATAGAAATGGACAACACTGTTACTGTGAGAGCAATTATATCAGTAAGAAGAAAGTGCTAAATG
This sequence comes from Hydraecia micacea, assembly GCA_914767645.1. NCBI lineage: Eukaryota > Metazoa > Arthropoda > Insecta > Lepidoptera > Noctuidae > Hydraecia > Hydraecia micacea. The sequence goes on from OU611778.1 coordinate 11,186,027, forward strand.
TACTTACTCGTATTACAGCATTTGTAATGAAAATGCCTTTTGTCATCTTGGCAATCCATATTACAATATATTAGGATATAATTTCAATAGGGTTTATACCGTTGAGCATAAAATAGGACGAAATTAGGTAATACACAATGTATTCATCTATTGAAATACACGCCTGAGTTCAGCTAGCCTTGCTAGCATTGTATAACATTCGAATTAATACTACCAATTTATTAGCATAGACAATCATTATAATTTTACTGCATTATTTCCATCACCATTTCAATATGCCACAAATTCATTCAAAATACACAAATATCATTCAACCACAACTTAGGTGTAAAATAGACATTATAAAGAAATCCCTCTTCAGTTCTAAATAAAAATGTAAACAGCATGAGAAGGAAATAATATATAAATGCATATCAAGAAAGATCTAATCGAAGATTATGAGCAATAAATGTTCTTAGTATATAAATATCCTTAAAGCTCTTTGACACCTGATCTAAAATTTGGTAATACACAATTTATTACACATTATTTTATGTACAAAGTTATACAAATGGAATGTATTTTGGACTCAGTTTATACCTTTGATCAAGTACAATTCATTTGATTATGTATAACTTAATAATGTATCCATAACAATATTCAGTACTCTCTTACTATTTTAACGTTAAAACTAATTATTTTATATAATTCTACTTACACATCAAATAATTGATCAATCCATTTACACAATACTGCTGATTACTAATGAGCAATTTAATAATCAAAATTAATTACTTAAATGAATTTAATTTTATGTACACACGAAGTCACATCAAGCTATACATTTCCAGTTTTAGCTGACCTTGCATTGTATAAGCTTTTCGTACAATGAGAACTTAGCTTATACTAGCAATGTGTAGCTCGATATGTCGTTGTGCGTAGAAGAATTTTAAAATTGGAGCTATACACAAAATAATTACAGCACACACCGTGTGTTAATAAAATATCGAAAACGAGGCGACTGTTCTAATTTTTTAATATTACGTTATAACTTGACCACATAAATGCCGACCGACGCTACGCCGTAATAAACATTAACAATAGACTATCTGCCATCAGATTAAGTTTGCTGGTACTGCAGGTACTGATTTAATTTAACTTCTACCGACGAATTTAGACATCGACGAAGTTAAGGTAATTTATGTTACGTATTTAGGAATATAATTACCTACGTATCTTTATCTTTTTTGACGCCTCTCTTTGGTCGGCCAGTCATTTTTAAAATGATGACAGGGTGTAAAAATACTCTTCAAGAAACCGTCATTTACGCATTCTGTAAATTAACTAGATAACTTTGTGCAAAAATAATTGCTGGGAAACGACTTTTATTTTTGGTGAGATTTGCTGTAATTACGGTAGTGCGTAACGTAAGGCACACAAAACATTGTGCTTATGGGTGCACGCAACGGTACAGGGATCGTAAGAGTATTTAAAATTAAGTTATTTATAAAAATTTAAAACCAGATTTCCAAAAAAAAATGGACTTTTGACCTTTTATATCTCTGTAACCGGAAGGTTCTTAGGTATGGTACAGTAGTCCAGTGACGGGAAAAACCAGTGACTCACGTCTTCATTAGGGTATTTTTACACCCGTTATTGTATTTTCTCAATTCGGGTGCTCTGAGCATACAAATATTACTAATAGATTTGCAATTATATTAGATATGACCAGCGGTTACGTACGTAATTCATCGCGTGTGTAACATAATTATATACAATACCTATTGGCTTTTTAATTGAGAGGTACTTACGCACTTAAAACAATCTCAGTTATTTATATTTACGGTAGTACTATTTGGCAAGTTAAAATTCAGTAACACAAGAAATAGCAAATGCAAGTCAACATAACTAACAAGTAATTATGAAGTATATTGTGCAATTTCAGCTTCAAGAAAGAAATCAAGCTACTTTTTACATTAATATATAATCAATTTAGAAAATAACTGCCGTAGATATTTAATTTAAATAACTAATAATATCTTTTATCATAAGAGATTCATCTATCCGTAGGAACATAGTTTTCTAATGTACCTTAGAAATACTCAGCTGCAGTATTTTACTCATCTACTAAAAACTTGTAAATAAAGATCTGAAGCTAACTCATAAAATAGACATTCAATAACATTCCATTAACAAAATGTGGCGTCAACATTACATAATAAAATTTCGAGATAAACAACACAACAGATTAGCGAATATCGGCTATTCACAACCCGCGCATGACATGCGCTCAATTTTGATACCTTTGGCTCCTCGCTTGCATCGAGACGGCACACTCACGAGATTCAATGATTAGCGAAGATAAATAGCAGACCCTCGACACAATTGTGTAAGTGGAGACCAATCTCACCACTCACCGATCGATATATACATATTGTAGAAATCTATAACACCTGCCTTAAATAGGTTGAAAATTAACTTACATCGATGCGGCCGTCGATGACTTCATCAGTCGCAGCCGGGTGGATACGTAAATTTTACACGAAAACAACGTTAGAGCGTCTGTTTGCACCTGTTGCCCGCGTTCTTTCGGAGCCGGCCAGAGAAGCGAGCGTGTGAACACGGGTGCCATCACCATCAGTCGCAGTGAGTCAGCAGAGCGGCTAGGTGTGCGCGGCCAGGCGCGCCAGCGGCGGCGCGCGGCGCGCGCGGGCGGCCGGCACGCGCGCCACCAGCACCAGCGACGACGCCAGCGCCAGCCGCACGGGCACGCGGGACCCGCCCGGCAGTCTACACAATATAACATGCTTATTAAAAATGCTTTAAAAGTTAAACTATATCGCGCATGGGATGATTTCTTGTCTTGAGTCTACATTGCAATATAGAGTTAAGAAAACAAAAAAATGGCATAAATCTACATGGGCACTTGTGAAACATCAGAAACTAAGTACACGGTTCCAATTGGAATTGTGCATAAATAAAGGAGAGAAAACTGCTAAGTTTCACCACTAGTGACGCTGGTAGCACAAACAGTAAATAAACAGACATTGTTTTCTCACAGCATTGTCAACCTATATTGTACACTGCTATAAGGATCATTTGGCGCTCGAATGACATTGACAGGGGGGCGCTGTTGCTAAAAGTTTGTACGATTGTAGACGTACCACGCACAAAAATTACCTTGTAACGCTATAATTATTAATTCACCGGAGTAAACTCAAGAATGCTACGTCACTTTGCACTTCTACGTATTTCGCGTACAGTCTAGGAGAACGTTATTATCGATTAAATTTGAATGTGATGTTAGACTTACTTGACGAATACAGTGGTGACGGCAGCGCGCGTGTCGGCGGTGGGCTCGATGGCGACGGGCCGCATGTCGGGCGCGCGGCGCCGGCGCGGCCCTGATGACGTCACGGCCGAAGGCACGCCACCCGACAGCATCACCGTCACCGCCGCGAACGGCCGCTTCGCCATGTGCAGCATCTGTGATACAGTTTAATATTAATAACTTTGCTAATTTATAACACGTCAATATTTGTAAGAAATAATTGGTAGTATCCGTCTACACAAAAATTGGGCGAACTTAAACTCATAGACCAATGTTGGCAACTCATTTGTGTATATATCGCGTTTATAAAAATACTTAAAATTATTACACACATACATACAATAGAGGAGCGCACAATTTTAGCTTTTAGAAGATATATATACACTAATTTATATAGATAGATAAATCATTTATTTGGTCAACACTGAAGTAGAAATACAACACACAAAAGCATAATTAACACACACACATTAAATGTCTAACTCCTTACCTCAACAACATGTCTCCGTCGGGCGCGGCGCACGTCGGCGGCTTGTTTCGCCTTCCACGCGACCACACACGCCGCCAGGAACAGGAAAAAGCACGAGAAGAACACGGAGAAAAACACGAACAGATCGATGTGCAGCTGATCTTGTCTGAAGAATATCACGCCGAAACTTGCAGCGCCATCTTCTGTATGACGCGCGCGAATCACGATGTAGAACTTAGTGTGGGTTAGGTCATGAACGTTTTGAGGCAAAGTGAGGACTAATCGGTTGCGAAGATTCCTCACTCGAAGCAGTATATTCCTCCTGTCCACAGTTACGTATGTAGCCAAATCCTTCGCAGTATAATCAGCGAGTGTGTACTCAATCTTGTCATAGTACCACGTGACTCGTGGTTCCTCCGGTACGTGTTCATCGAATGACGGCATCCTTCTACTCGGCTCATGCTTATGATACGTAGGATCGAGTTCTACCGCATGGTCGCCATTACTTGAGTTTACTGACACTACGAATGAACTGTCGTTCGGACTGAGGTATAAGTCGACAGCCCCCTGAGTCACGTCCACTATCACTCTTATGTCCACATTCATGTATCTTGGGTTTACTGCTACGAATACTGTCTGTCCAGGGTACAATGGTCGTGGCTTGATTTTGCACTCATCTGAGAATAAAAAGCATTTTTAATAAAAAAAATTGTGTTTGCTCTTCTTTCATGCAGCAACAGAGCACCGGATCTACGTGATTTTTTGCATGGCAATAGTTTATGGGCCGAAGAGTGATAAACGCTATAGTTGTTTTCTTTCGAAATGTTTTAAATCTTTTTTGAGATGAGAAGCAAAAAAATCAAGATAGTTCAGCACCAGGCAAAAGCTGGTATGCAAAAGAGATTGTATAAAAAAAAGCATACCTATTGATTTTCCATCAAAGCACAGTTTGTTTTCAATATTAATTGTCTTATAACACTGATGTCCATTCCTAGGGTCGCCCATATACAGGTCCTTGCACTTGACGCACTGATAACGCCAGCACTCCTGCGCAGAGTTCTTACTGGAGGAGGTCGTCTGACACGAGATGTCACTCTCGGTGTTGTTGCCACAGTTACACTTCTCTCCTGTGACTGGGTCACAAGTGTCACCGTGTCCGTGACACTCGCATCTAAAACAGGCAAACAATGTTAATGTGAAAGTTCAAAAGTGTCACAAGCTGTACTAAAATAAAAGTATCAAAATTAATTTGAAATAAAATGTTAAGGCTGGGTTTAGTGCTGGCCGTGCGCGCTGATTATCGGTCTTATCGGTCGTGACCGTGCGTGTCGCTCGGTCAGCGTCGCTCTAAACGTCAGTGGTGCACTGTACCCTAGTGGTTCATATGTTTTCATAGATATAGCTTCGTTCGACCGTTGTTAGCGCTGACCGTCGGTCGAGCACTAAATTCAGCCTAAAGGATTTCGGAAACTTGATAAAGTGAGAAAATCAACTTTTTTAAACAAATACTACATGTACCTTTGACTGTTTAAAGTTACATGGAAGTTCTGTATTTTAATACAATACAGGTTTAATCTCTGTACATTCTGTGGAGCAGGCCGATACAATTATAGGCTATGTCCGTTTTTTAATTATTTTTCCTTTGAATATTGCTGTTTCAATAATTTAATTACACTTACGGTCTACAAGGGTCTCTAAAATCATCCGATCCTCTGAAGTATCCTTCAATGCATCGCTCGCAACGGGGTCCGTCGGTATTGTTAGCACATCGCACACAGCGGGCTTTAGCGGCCCCGTCCCTGTAGTCGTCAGGGTCTGCGGGGCCCCCAACGTCGCGCGACGTAGGAGCCGCGTCCACCTCGCTGGTACAGATGGATGTATGGCCGTGGCAGTATGTAGAGCATGGCACGCACTGCACGTTGTTCACAGGATCGCCCACGAAGTTTGGTTTACACTTTTCGCACTGGTCACCCTGTACAAACGGAACGCATTGCTCAGTAAAGCCTTTTATTAATGACAAACAAAATTAGCGCAACATTCTTTGAGCACACATGTTTTTGCGTTGCGGAAAACATGTTACTGGCAACATGCGATGTTAGTGTTGCTGGCACCATGATAAGGTTTCGTATTGGTGGGAAACAAAATTTGCGAAACATTGCGTGCAGCAAAATTTTGGAAACAATGTTTAGCAACAGTTTTTTTTTATATTGACAATATGGGGCTCAAGACAGGTCGAAAAAAAATCACAATTTTAGAAAAGCACCTCTTACCATGGTATTATTATGGCACTCGATACACTTATCAAGCTTATCAGGCCCCTCGCAGTCGGAGTGACCGTTACACTGACACTGGATGGTGCAGTTGGCGCCGACGTAGCCGAACTCGCAGCGGCACACGTCGGGCTGCACGCAGGCGCCGCGCACGCAGCCCTGCGAGCACACCGCCACGCAGCTGCCGGCCGCGCCGCCCGTCCCGCCCGCGCGCTTGTGGCCCGCGCCGCATGCGCACTCGTAGCCTTCGGGTAGGTCACGGCATACCTGATGGAAAACAGATACACAATGAAACGCATAAGCATAGTAAGCCTATAACGTTCCCACGGGTGGGACACAGTAAGCCTCCTCTTTGTGTGAAGGAGTGGGCCTAAATCCACAAGGGGAAAGTATTATTATTGGGGTATTTTTCAAAATTTAGTTACCACTGGATGTGATTTCGGAAAAGTAACTTTAATGCCAACACAATAAAGTTTAGTTTCTGCAATTTTTTTTTTAAATAATTTTTAATATTACTAGTTATCCTAAAATCAACTTTATTTATCAACCCATAAATGTAATTAATATCTGCTTGAACAGCAATTACGTGAATTGGAAACAATAATTTGAATAAACTTTATGTTACAAAATTATACAAAACTCACCTCAGACTCAGCTTTACACTGATGATGGTTATTTTCACACTCGTTTTCAGGCGGACAGCGCGTGTAGTGCCAAGAGAAAGTATCGTTAGAATAGTCGTCGTGGTTCGCGGCCGTGTATACCGCGGCACAGGTGGTGCGGGTAGAGTAGTCCAGAGGCGCGTCGATGGAGCCCTCGGAACACACGCCCTGACCGTTGGCGCCTGACAGCGCGCACCAGCCGCAGTGCGAGTGGTGGAGGCACTCCGAGCACTGAAATGAAATTATTTGTTATGCAAGCAATTAAAATCACTGTTGCGTGTTTTGCAAGCTGAAAAAAACTTAGGTGTCGACACACTATTACATGCTCAATAACTATGATTATCTAAAACGAATGTGAATCGATTTTCGTTGCTGACCGAACCATTTAATAATAATTTCTTACCTGCTCAAACGTGTCGCACGGCGCAGGACACTTGGTCTTATCCGCCTTAGTAAGCACGAGACCGCAAACGCCGCCTGCGCAATACACCGGTTGATATGCGGGCGAGATACACTTTCCCAGGTATGTAGCCCAGCGGCACTCCGCAAACCCTCCCTCACCCCCGTCGGTACTCAAACACGACTGACAATCGTCCAACATCGTGCATCTGTTCGGACACTCTTCGCTCTTCGTCGCGCGGAGGCTTGTTCGGCCTGGCTCTTCTATCAACGCACACGTCCAATTGAAAAGCTCGACGGATTCTTCAGCTATACGTGTTAGTTGACCTAAAAATTATGTGAGTTTAGTATAACTCCTTATTTGAATTCAGAATCTCAGTTAATTATCAAGTTTTGGAGCAACAAACTCGATGTCATATGTGACAAAGTTCAAATTCCATTGCAGCCAAAATTTATTTAGGATGTTTCTATTACAAACATCAATCAAAAATCAACTTAGACTACATAACGCTAAAGTAGATAGTTGATTCAAGTGATAATATATGAAATTATCTAGGATTGGGTATTCAAGTTTAAAATAAGCAGGTTTTACACTCATGCTAAGGAACTAGTTTTACCTTCTCTGACAGCATGTCTTGTCCATGTGCACTCTTTAGCACCAACACATTTCTCGCAGTCCGATGACGCGCATCTAAGTTCGGGACAGTTATCCACATTACTGATGTAGGTAGTGCCTGCGTTGCATTTCATGCTGGTACAGGACTCATCCGTAGGTACGCATTCACCTAAAATTAATAAGTTTTTTTTTTATCTGAGGATGTTTAGATAAACTGCGTTCTCAATTTATGTGGTCCAGGAAAAGAAACTTCAATGCCTTTAATATTTTATGACCTTTTCAATAGTCTAGTTATTCTGAAATAAACTTAATTTACGCACATCTATAGTTGATATTGGTTTAAATTCAGTGTAAATCAACATTGTGTGTTCATTTTAACATACTTTAGAAGTAAATCATGAATGAATTTCACATACCGACAGCCGCAGCGCAGGACTCGCACCATCTACAGGCAGGCTTGTCTTCGGGGTACATGGGCCACGCGGCTAAGCAAGACGTGCACGTCGTGAAGTTCTCACAAGCACGGGTCGACACCAGCTCAGCGTCACAAGCAGCTCCAGGATTCACCGACACACTGTCACTCCCCTCACACCCCGGCTTATCCACAGAAAAACACTTTGTATAATTCCCAGTATTACAGAAACTACACCCCATGTGGCTCCGACATTCAAACTTATTCGAACTCCATAGTGAGCACAGGTCTTCGGGGAGTGATATCCGGGTGACCTGACAGTGGGCGCTGCCTGTCCAACCTCCTATTATGTAGATGTATCCTTCGTTTTCCGTGTCAATGTCGATTGCCATTGCGTGAGCTATTGTAGGCGGCGGTGAATGACCCACGATACTAACACCTGAAAACATGTGTTACATTAGAAGGACAATAATAATAATTGAAACGGAATTCTGCTTCATAAAATAATAGTTATACAAACCTTTGACGAGTCGGACCCACTGGTTGCAGCTGTAAATGTAAGCTATAAGAGAGTCAGATCTATTCTCAGGATCGGTTCTTCCGCCGAATATGATCATGTAATCATTCGTCGTCACTGCAGAATGTAAGTAAGTGGCTTGTGGTAAATTGTCGTAATAGTTGTTTAAAATAGGGAACGTAGGCAGTTCACTCCATTGTTTGGTGGGATAGTGAAACGAAAAGAGTTTGTTAGAAAGGACAGTGCCGTTGTATGCATATAGAACCCCTCCATACACATACAGACTCTGCGAAGGCGCGTGGTATACAGTGCTGTGACCAATTATTCCAGATGGCTTGGCTCCTTCATCTTTCAATTTGATCCATTTTTCATTGTCAAGATCGAACTCCCAGACGTCAAACATGAAACCTTCTTCTAATGAAAATCCTCCAATCAAAACCAAACTTTCGTAATCCAAATATTTTTGTAAAGTCAATGTGTGTCCGGCGAGCGAGGGCGGCTGACCATCTTTATCTTTGTTGCGGATATTGCTCCACCTCTGGTCTTTCAAGCTGAACTGCCAAAAGTCTCCAAGCGTTTTGTTGTGTCCACTCTTCTCTTGTAAACTTAAACCTCCATAAATATAAATATTTTGTTTCGAGTGATAGATCTCAGCAGCATGGAAATATCGACCTTCTGGCATCTTAGCGTCCGGCGTCGCTTCTAAAGTTACTTGCATCCACGTGTTATTCTTTGTGTCAAAAAATCTTATATCATTTAATGGACCGTGAGAAAGAGAATATCCGCCGAACATCCATAGCCCGCGTCTATCGGCCACCAAACTGTGGCCGAATCTGGGGAGAGTTTTCCTCAAGTGATCTAAGCCATCAGATAAATATTCTGAGTTGAAAAGCTCTGTAAATACCAGTTGTGTTTTGTCTAGTCTGATTGAGCAGTCATCTCCACCGAAACCCTCGTTACATAAACATCTTCCGTAGCTGGCGTCACATATACCGGCGCTGGCCGCCATGCTGCAGTTATTGCGACAGATCTCAACTTCACAGTTCGGGCCGCCATAACCTTCGCGGCACACACAGTGCCTTTTGTTGCAAACTCTCGGCCAGGTACAGTAGCCATCACACGCTAGCACCTTGTAGCTTCCCTCGAACCCCTGCTCCGGCTGCCCCTGCTTGTAATGGACTGTCAGGTTACCACTGCGAGCCTCTATGACACCCGAAGAGGCTCCGTTACAGAATACACCCAGTAACTGACTTTGCTGGTTGTTACTCAGATCAGGCACCCCACCGAGACCGTCATAAACGTAAACTGCATTCTCATCACAAGGAACGTCGAAGGTGGAGGAATTAATGGTAAACTGAATGATAGCATCCTTTATATCTTCTGCAGAAATAATCCATAAGCATTCTTTAGAAGGTCCAATGGTTTTGATATCGGGATCTGTTTTATAAGAACCAATTCCTTCGGTTTGTGTCGCATTTAACATTCCTCTGGGTTCACACTGATAGTAACATCGTCCGCCATGTCTAGGATCACCATAAAACTTTGGTTTACATCGTTCACAGTTCAAGCCTTCCGTGTTATCTTTGCAAATACATTCTCCAGTGGCGACATCACACACGCCGCGCGCGTCGTCGCCGTGATCGTTACAGTCACACCGGCGACACCCCTGCCCGGTGGTCGCGTTGCCGTGGCTGCCGGGCTTACACGACTCGCAGAACTCTCCCTCCGTCCAGTCCTGACACTCGTCACACCGACCCACGCCGGTCCTACACGTCGAGTGATTGTGACAACCGCAGTTTATAGAACAGTCCGCACCCGTCCAGCCCAGATCACAGTGGCACTTATATTGAGGAGCTCCTAGACAATAACCGTGAATGCAGTTATTATAGCAGGTTCGCATGCAGCTTTTCTTACCATCTCCGATGTATCCCTGTTTACATTTACACGTGTATGAGCCGTGAGTGTTGTTGCAGATAGCGTGCTCATTACAGTCGTGCAGGCCAAGCCCGCACTCGTCGACGTCGGGGCACTGCGCATACGCCCAGCCCGCGTCCACCGACGTCACGTTGAGCACGGCGGCGCAGTCGGCATGCGAGCGCGTGAAGTCGCCCTCCGTGCACGCGCCGTTGATGGGGTTCTCGTGCGAGTAGCACCAGCCGCAGCCCATGCTGCGCAGGCACGCGGAGCACTGCACGTGGCGGCGGCACGACTTGCACTGGCCGGACTTGCGCGCCGTGTCGTCGGGCGGCGAGGAGGCGCGGTCCAGCCACTCGCGGCAGAGCCCGAACTGGTACTCGCTGGTGTAGACGCTGAAGCTGAAGCACTGGCGCGTGGCCTCGCACCACACGCAGCGGCCGCGCTCGTCCAGGCAGTGCTCGCAGTCGGCGCGCAGGCGGCACGGCGCGGGACACAGCGCGGCCGCCGTGACCGCGCCGCCCGCGCGCCCGCGCCGCGCACAGCGCGCCTCGTCCGCCCACCACTCGCAGTAGTTGCCGCCCACGCAGCGCTCGCAGCTGATGTAGTTGGAGCAGTTCGGACAAGCGGCCGGCTGCAGCGTCAGGTAGCGCCACTCGCCGTCCGTCATACACGAGATGGTCTCGTCGATGTTCCGAGGTTCGCACTTGTTCGTCAGCTCGCACCAGCCGCACGCGGCGTCCGAGAGACATAGCAGACAGTTATCGTATTTGCACTGGCCGTCTGAGTATGGCTCCAGAAATTCGAATGTGAAAACCTAAAACAATGGTTTCTATTTAGTTCGTATCGGTAGTATAAATAATACGACGTTCTGACTATACAAAGTAGGTATATCATACTTATATCTCTACAAAAAGCGAATATAAATAAGGTATTTACTTCAACAAAAAGAAAAAGTTTAAAAAACTGTACTGTAAACTGTTGTAGTTGAAGATGCTATGCCTTAGTCAGGTAAAAACAAAAGAAAAATGGAAATAGCAGTAAACAAGCATTACCTTTGCGCTTTCCTGAGACTTGTTGTGAAGCAATTCCATTTTGGCGTGATGATGTGATGGATATAACCCCGTATGTAATGAGTCGTTAGCGTGCATGTCGACGGCCAGACGTCCAGGGAACAATGCAGGCCAATCCACGAGGGAGCAGGCAGATGGCTGCGCGGTCAGGTTGGCTACTGGGCCACCAGCGTCCCCCAAAGCCAGCGAAATGTTCGAGTATCCCGCGCAAATGTGCAACGTTTCACCTGTCCCATTCCAGTACTGTGGTATATGCAACCATCCCCTCAACCGCGCCTCACTCGGCCCACTAAAAATATGGTTACTCCCCCCTCCCGTAACCCAATCAACCGTTGTCGCATTAACCACAGAAACCCCATCTGGGTGGTTCCAATCTGCTGGTTGCTGATATCGAAGAAAAGTGAGACCGGGTCGTTTGTCTAGTATTTTACATTCGTCAGGAGTCGTTACTTCTGTACCGGTGCTGCCCCACCAGCCGGGATTTTCTGAGGGTGTGTCTTCTCCGCAAACGCCATAATTGTCTAAAAGAAAAAGTTTCACGTAACTCATTGCTTTTATAACTTTGAATTATTATTATTTTATTGAGTATTGAATATGATTGTTTCACTGCGAGCATGCGAAGTGAACATTCCACGTCGTTGTGACAATTGCTTGTCAATATTTTTTTAATGAGTAAATTATAGTGATTCGAAACGGTTGTGCTCATTGGAATGTCGACATGCGAATGGAAATGCGGCTACACCAAGGTTTTTTTAGTGAGTAGAGAAACCTTGGTGTACCTAGACCCATCATTAGCTATAGACCACTTACCATCTTTATGATGACACCGTGCATTCTGCACGCACCAGTTACACTGATCCAAGCCGAGCTTCGTGCTGACAGATGGCAATGGCGTGCGGCTACTATTCCGACTCCCGGGCGGCGGACCGTGTATGAGGCAGGAGTGGCAGTCGCCTAGCGCGGGGCATATACCCCCACATCGAATTGATTGGAGGTTCGTTGTGCAGTTGGCTCCTATCCTTCTACCGTAGCAAGTCTGCAAAAAGTATAATTATGTTTAACGTATCTTTTAAAATGAAAATAAAAAATAATAATCGTCATCCAAAATTATTTAGCATATCGTTCTTTATCGGGGCCGTATTAAAATTTTTTAGAGCCAACATCGGTCCAGTGTGAGGAAAAGATAGAGGATGGAGCTTTACAAGACAAATTGTACCACCTCTTTTTCGAAATGAAACAATAATGGCTTTTAACGCTTTGAAATAATATTGCATAAATCTACTCTAACATATGATTAATGATAATAACGTACATCGTCAGCAGAGCACCAGCCACACTCGGGGTCGGCAAGGCACTCAGGTTGAGAGCGATGTCGCCGACACGCCGACTCCGGGTCATCGTTAGTGATACCAGCCTGCCAACTAGGTACCGTATAGGCTAATAGATCACCTGTAAATTAAAGAATAATTTAGAAACGATTGTCGTGTTTGTAGTGGCTGCAGCGCATGGGTCGTGGGTATAATCCCTGAGTAGGGCAAAGTTTTACTCTAAGAAATTCACCAACTCAGAGCCAGGATTTCGGCACGATTTATGACGTAACTCGCAAAATGTTGACTAGTAGCAAATGCCTAGAACATTGAAATCCGCCTGTGAAAATGTTTGTGCTTGAAGTTAGTGTTACATAAATTTGTAAGTGTAGGTATACCATTTCCAGGTATTGGAATTGGAATTATGTGTGTTCTCAGACGATTTTTAACTTACAAATAAGATGATATAAAAGAAACTCACCATTGACATTTCCATGATACCCTCCAGCAATTAACAAAGTAGACGGAGGCCGCAAGGCAGCCGCATGCGCAAACACTCCTTGCTTCTTCGGATAGAACCGCCGCACTTTTCCCAACACGTCGAGAGGGATCCAAGAATGGCAGCCCAGGTGATAGATATACATCTGGCCATCGTAACAGATTTCCTCTCTGTTATGGCGATGAGAATATCCGCCAAATACGACCAGATAGTTTCCTAAAATTGTTTGGTGAGTTTAAATTCCAACGGTATAACCGACTTTAAGGATATAGTGTCCATTTACCAGACTAGCAATGCTTAGTCTCTGAATAGTAGGTACTAATGAAAAACTACAAAAAATCATTAACATAAGTATACTGTATGCTACATAGCTTAAAGTCCGTTTTTCAATACTCTATTGTAAAGCAAGGTGCAGGTGCTGGTCTGGTAAATGAACTACTTCCTTTTCAGCTTTAATTAAATAACAAGATAGTAGCATACCAATAACAGTTGATGTGTGAAACGCCCTCTCGCGCGGTACGTATGTGTCACGTAAATGTGCTCTAGGATAGAGTATTTCGGTCCAGTGTTTGTAGTCTATGTCGAAGGCAAACATTCTATCCGAGAGCTTAGAAAATCTGAGAATAAATTAAAGAATTTTGGTTATTTAGAATATCGTGTGAATACGTGCTATAATATCTCTACTATTCCATGCTCTATTGTCGTCAATAGATTGAGCAGAGGGGCAATTCTCGTAATCTTAAGAACGTTCTGTCTCAATCTGTCAAAAACACCTCCATTTTTCCAAAATTTTTGACATTGATTATCGCTGAGACGAGATTGTGACTAGATTTTGAACGTTTTTAATTACGGGAGTTAGCCTTCCGATAAAACAAAATCGGAGCAACAAAATGTTAAAATAATGACAATGAATTTGGATTACCTTGCGACACTGGCGACGACGCCTCCATACACCAATATAGAATTCGAATGCGTATGATACACCGCGGTGTGCGCAACCACCCGCACATCCAGTTCTTTGCCGCCTCTCACTTGCACTCTTTCCCAAGCCTCTGTGTTTACATCACCCAGCTTTATTTTGTACATACTGCAAACAATAGAAGGAAGGAAACAAATTGTTACTGATTATTCATTCAAATGTAATCAGAATCAAGTCAATTGCATGATTATTTACCTTGAGGAAAACTCCCCATCTACTGTACTTCCGCCAAACAGATACAATTCATCTCTGACGGCGGTCAATGTATGCCGAGTTAGGCCAGGAGGGATGAAAGTGGAGCTCACAGCCCTCAGAGTCCAAATATCTAACACAGCGTCATACATCCATAGTTCAGAAGATAAGGTGCCATCAGAGAGTTTTCCGCCATACAACACGAACCCACTACCAAATGCACATGCTGAGTGACCATACCTCGGCTCTGGCTTTGTCGTGTTTGGTTTCATAACATTACTTACTACCTCTGGTTGCTCAGTGAAATGCAAGTAGCTTTCTGAATACGGAGTAGGTGCATGAGAGTACATGAGAGGTAGTGTGGTCTTGTCTTGATTTGTAAATGATGATAATAGTAAATTAAATAATGAACTCCTGTTGCCTATTTGCCAGCTGCCATCAACATTTCCCTAAAAACATTGAAATATTGAGTCATTTTTGCAGATAATACAATACTGTATGGATGGTATACAGGCTGGCACACATCGACGCGCAAACTGTAACCATGACCACATGAACACAGCACATAATTCTTGACCCCGTAGTATATAACATTTTCGATGGTTAACAAAAGAAAATTTGCTGGTTCATAGAAAAATGTAATCCCTACTACGCGGTCAAAATGTATGGAACAGCAATTTTTTTTTTATAATCAACAAAAATTATTTATTTCAGACTAAAAGTCCATAGGCAAGGCAAGGTTGTTAGTAATAACCGACGAAAACTTTCAACGCACTGGAATGATAAAAAAAAACCGGTCAAGTGCGAGTCGGACTCGCGCACCGAGGGTTCCGTACAAATTTGTAGGTATGTAAATAGTTTATCACGGAAAAAAACAATTTTTTTTTGTAATGTAACTTAAAATTTACGGTTTTTGGATTTTTTCTTTACTTGTGCTAATGAAATTGCCAAAGAAGACTGGTCAAAATTGACCCAAAATTTTCATAACGCCCGGCGCAAAAGAAATGTACGTAAAAGTTCAGAATCATGTACTGAATCCATTGTACCAGGTTGCGCGTCGATGTATACCATTCCCTACCTGTATATTGGATTTTCGTAATTTGCTTACCTTAGTAAATAAAGTTAACAGAGATTTGTCAATCTCTTCATTGGTAGGATACCTACGTAAAACTTTTCCATTTTCATCATACCACTGACTAGACGAAAACCTATAAATTAATATTATATAAAGTTCAATTAATCAAGCAATAATAATTAGCAGATAAAATGCGATAATAAAGTGTAAATAAAATACCATTTTATATGACACAAGTCTTTAGAACAGTAGTAATAAAAATTAATCTTGGACCATTTACTTGTCAACCAGTAAAGCAAATAATACATTTATAATACAATGTTGCAAAAAAATATTGTCTACTACTGTTGTTCTTTTTAGTTTTTTTTTAATTGTAAATAATGGTAATGAGTGTACACAGACTCACATTATGAGGACTATTATATCACCACTAATACCGGTATGTCAGTCCAAATATTCAGTTTTTTAACCAATACAAAATACACCTTATTGCAATTTCATAAAGTTTATTTTGTAACAGTGTTTGCATGCCTTTAGGGGGGCGTACAATTGGTAGTTTTCATTGTCGAAAATATCAACCTTGTTGTGTTGCTTCGGAAGGTATGGATAACTCATTCACATTATTTATTTATTTTATGTCATATTCGACCTTGACATTTCTGAGGTCTGTTCAAAGGTCATTTCAACTTACTTGTATACCTCCAATAAGCCCAGTACTTTGTTCAGATCATATCCTCCAAATACATATAGCGAATCTGTATGGTTTACATAGACAGCTGTATGAGCTGCTCTTTTGGTCATCCCACTCTCTGTATGAGACAGCCAGTGCCAGCTATTGCCTTCCTTGTCATTTTTCTTTAAAGAACATGATTCACCAGAGTACCTGTGTTAATGAGATAAAACTGCATCAATAGGTAGATATGGTGTTATCGGGCTATCCGTTTATTGCGGTGCAAGGTCCATCTCAAGTTGCTTTAAGGTAATTATATAGAAAACTCTTTATTATGTACACCAAAAAATAACTGATAAAAAAAAGAAAAAATAGTAGAAATTTTACAAGGGGTGACTCAATGGGCGGTCATATTATCACTAAAAGCAATCTCTAAAAAACAACCCCAACATGCATATTAAAACACATATTGTTGAACAATAATTGTCCTGTATAAAATAAATCTAATTTGAGACATTTAACTAAAGAAGGAAGGAAATATCTTGAGGAAAATAATGTTGTAAGGAATTCTTAGCAAATTTCTTGGCTAATGTGGCAGATAAAACAGATTTATCTGTGCATTGCATTGTCTTTGAGCAACAAATAAAAAAACACAAGTACCTAATTATTTAATAAAATAATTATATCATTGTTCCAACGTTTACCAAAGCTAAGGGCAAAATAGAGTACCTACACAGTTTTGAGTACTAACTTTTACCCAGTCTGACAAAGGCATTTGCATAAACAAGACAATGTATAATATATATAGAGGTTAATATTGATTTTAATTTCCAGATCATAAAAATATGCATTGTTTAATTGCACTAGAGTTATGTTAATACATTCAAACAAACAATATATGTATTGTACTCTTAATAATCAATATTCAATATTATTATTTATTATTATTTCAATATTTGTATTGTAATTCTTACCCTTTTTTGCATGAACATCTATCTCCTTTGCAGTGTCCATTATTAGAGCAGGAATTTGGGCACAGTTCTACACTGCAGTCCGGGCCGCCCCAGTTGCCAACACAGAAGCATTTGTTTGACACACAGAGCCCCCGCCCTGTGCAGTTGTTCGGACAGTTGTGAATGGCATATGTAGCTCGGAATCCATCCAAAACATAATTTGTATCACTGTACAGTAATATTAACATCTAAAACAACAAAGTAATTAGTCAATGGTGATTGAAATACAACATTTTATAAGCAATCTAGAATCTCCATACTAAATAGAACAAGATATTGAGATTAATTTCAATTTAGACTTAATTGACACCATACTTACAAATCCACTAGAAGCAGTTACATTCTGGGGTTCAGTTTTTCCACTAAAGCTTCCAAGCAAAGGTGCATCAAATGAGTCACCATCATACACAAAAACATAGTCATAGGAACATTCTGTGCCCATACGAATAAAACTTAATGTAATGTACTGGCTTTTATTCGCTGCCTTGATGAGCCACTCACAATGGGAGTCCTAAAACAAGATCTTTCATTAGCACTTCACTCAATACTATGTCTAACATCTGTAGAACATGTAACTGACTTGTGTGTAGTTAGAGTTAGTTGGTCCATCGGTGATGATGCCGCTCTGGTCCGTGAACACCCTGCGAGTCTTGTCACAAGGCGCTGTGGATGCGGCGCACAGAACAGCCAGGCAAATCCAGCTGATTACAACTAAACCAGCACCTTTCTCCCGTACACTTAGATAAAACATGCCTCTTCCGGATCGTCGTAAGACATAAGTCAAATATCAAAGCCATATAATCGTGAATTTGCGACTAATATAGCTAAAATGTAGAATAAACAACGCTCATATAAGTTAATAGGTGACATCTACTTCAAGGCTAACCACTTAGATGAATAATGCCACAAAGGCATGCAAAACTTTTGATATGGATTAATAAAGATATCGCTCTTGAGTGATATTTGCATTTAATCCAGGTTTTTAGTGGCTGGGAAATACTTTCTAACGAGTTTTTCTTACAAACAAACAATTCACAGATCCATCACAGTATTTTGACATTTGACGTAGAAGCAGAGTTGCCAAGTTTAATCTTAAAAAAAAGATGAAATAAAAATAGTAGGTTTAGGAAAAAAGTTTAGGAAAAAAAACATTAAAAAAAAAACTACTTATAAAAAACACTAAAAAGTGAAAAATAACTTTAATTTCGGAAGCCGGTGTCGTTGGAAATTTAAGTAATTTTTCACTTTGTAGTGTTTTTTTCAAGTCGGTTAGTTAAGTCGGTTGTTTTTTTTTTGTAAAATGTTTTTATTTTCACTTTTTTATTGTACCTACATTCAATTAACACTACTTGCTATGTAAATATCAGTTAAAACATCATCAATATAAACTAAGTGGAAAAATATCGTATTATTGAAGCTAACTCAAAAAATACCCAAGCCAAGTTACTAACCCTGAGACAAACCTTAACCATTAAAAACAATACATAGATATACAATTGCAGCCAAGCGGTGCCAAACTAAGGTGCATTGAAGAATTAAAGACACCGACTAGAAGAATCATCAAAATTCGAATAGAAATGCCAGCGATGCAGTACATTTATGCATATAACTTCGTACATAAGAATAATTACCTAATTTATTACATACTAAAACCTTCCTGAAAGTATGATCACGTTAATGAAAGAAAAATCAAAACTGGTTCATTTGTTTTTGAGAAAATCGCGGACATACAAACATACATACATGTATACATACATACATGCATACATACGGGACGAATACAGAACCTCCTTTTTTGAAGTCTGTTAAAAAAGGAGGACGAATATTGAAAAAACACCAACTTTTCTATAAAAAAAAGAGTATAACGCTACAGAACCGTGTAGCGTAATGCGCTTGTTGAAAATAAGAAAGTGACTATTTACAATACGTTAAATAATACCCGTAATTTACTCAGTGTAGCATGTGATGCCGTCGACACCAGTAAGAAAAGTATATACTAAACCCAAAAACCTGATTTTACAGTCAGTCAGTTTAAGAATTTACCTGTCCTGCCTTAGAATTTTGAATGTATATAAATTCAAAAGTTCAAGAACTCATTACATATACACATACAAATCAACGACCATACAGAAATATAAAAAATCTGTATCTCGCGACTTTCTTCGAAAAATTAACAGATTCGTAGAATTTTCGAGTTAACATATTGATTAAACTGGCAACACCGTGTCAAAGAGAGAGGAGTGAGTGAGTGACCAATAATTTAAAAAATCTAAGAATCGATTACTTACAAAAAAAATATTATAGTAAATGGCAAAAACATTATTGAAAGGTGTGACATGTTAATTCTTAAATTCAATTTTCAGCAATTTTCTGTATCTAGATATTATGTTTATTATTGATTTATTAATCTTTTCTTTTATATTAACTAGCTTCTTCCCGCGACTTCGTCTGCGTGAAATTTCACCCCCCCCATTCACCCACTTAGGGGGTGAATTTTGAAAAATCCTTTCTTAGTGCACCCCTAGACCTCATAAGGAACGTACACACGGCTACACATCAAGCTATACATTTCCAGTTTGAGCTGACCTCGCACTGTATAGGTTTTTCATACAATCAGAAGTCAGCTTATACTGGTTATCTATAGCTTGATGTGTAGCCGTGTGTACGTGCCAAATTTGGAATCTCTAGACCCAGCGGTTTGGGCTGTGCGTTGATATGTCAGTCAGTCAGTTCTCCTTTTATATATATAGATTATGAATATACACACATCAAAAGTGTCTAGGGATCAACATATATTTTTGCAATAACTTTTCTCCTGATTGATATTAATTAAAATTTTCTTTAAGGATTCATCAAATAAAGTGTTTTCGTTTGTCACAGTAACGATAAACCAAGTCACCTTTGCATTAATAAAGAAATTTGCCATTTTCCTAATAAAGGGATTTTTGACATTTGAACCACTAACACAAAAGTTCGAAAAAAAGACTGAAATAACAGTTTTCTTTAAAATTTTATTGGGTAACTTAAACAATTAATAATCCGTGTTTCTACCGCGAACACTAACAACACAAGAACATCGGTTTGGCATACTCAAAATGAGTTCATCCCAATCACGCTGTGGAATGGCAGCCCATGTTCGTTGCAACAACAAAAAAAGGTCTTCTTGCGACTGGATACCCTCCATATTCGGCAGAGCTCTTCTCTGTAGCATATCCCATGCATGCTCAATCGGGTTCAAGTCTGGCGACTGAGCAGGCCAGGGCAGGACATTGATGTTAGCTGCGGCGAGAGTCTGTCTTACAACTCTTGCGGTGTGCGGTCGTGCATTATCATGCATTAACTGAAATAAGGGACCGATTTGCACTTGTAGAGGAACGATGACGTCTGATACAATCGTCTCAGCATAAATTTGAGCGTTGAGGTTGCCTCTGATCCAAATCAACTCAGTTCTTCCGCCGATCCAAATACCCGCCCATACCATGATGGTTCCACCATAAGGATGGACTTCCTGGCAGGATTTTAATCGCTGTTGGCGTCCAGGGGTTCTCCAGTGTCGTATACGTCTTGTATCCGGTCTCATACCAAAACGAGACTCATCAGAAAAGCACACGAAACGCCATTGTTCTTCTGCCCAATTTCTGTGTTCAAGAGCCCATTGATATCGAATCCTACGATTGTGCATTGCTATAGGTGGTACCCGTAGCGGTCTTCGGGAATGAAGGTTCACTTCATGCAAGCGGTTTCTGACTGTTTGGTCGCTAATTAAGTTCCCTGAAGAGTGATGAAGCCTCACGGCTAACATCATGGCGGTTATTGTTGGAGCTCTTCGAGTTAAGATTTGAATGTATCGGTCTTGTCTCCGTGTGGTGCAGCGATACCGTCCTCCATGGCGCTCAGCCACGGTACCAGTGCTTCGGTAACGTGTCCAAAGTCGACTGATAACACTCTGACTTGTATTCAGAGCTAAAGCCACAGTACGTTGCCGGGAACCAGCTTCTATCATTCCCACGGCTCTGAGCATTTCTTCCCTGCTTAAATGACGTCGCCGCTCCATAATAACGTTGGTTTTAATCAGTAGTAGGGAAACAGTAGCACTAATAATGTCTTCAATGCGTTGTATGTTTTTATAGGGAAAATATTGACAGCTGATTTTCATCTTTTACTCGAATTTGATTCACAGTTCCTGATTCAAATTATGAAATGCACCAAAAAGGATCCATATAAATTTATAAAATCATAAATTTATTACAAAGCCACATCTCAATCTCAAGAAATCCGCATAAAAATGCTTGATCCCTAGACACTTTTGATGTGTGTATGATTCAAATCTTGTGGTCGCTGGTTGGTGATTCCCCGACGATAATTACAATTTTGTATTTTTAAGGGGAAGTGCCAGGGTATCCCGCGAAATTCAAATTTTCTTACGTTTTTCGCAATTTTCAGATCAGTGTCAGGTTGTATTTTGATCAAAATTTGATTCGCGACAATAACAGGTACGTATTTACAGAATTATAATCATTAGAATCATTAATACATCTTTCTAAGTTAGATTTGTACCACGACAACAAATCTCTTATGGAAAACTGCTTAGTGGTACAAATCTAACTTAGAAAGATGTATTAATGATTCTAATGATTACAATTCTATAAATACGTACCTGTTATTGTCGCGAATCAAATTTTGATTAAGATACAACTTGACACTGGCCTGCAAATTGCAAAAAACGTAAGAAAATTTGAATTTCGCGGTCTACCACTGCGCATTCACCTTAAGTAGGTAACCTACCCTAAATACAGACTGAGTTTGACTGAGCTTTCAGTCAGTCAGGGTTGTAGTGCGAGCAGTCAGCAGAGTACGTGATGGGTACCTACCTACCTAATGGATTCATGATTAGCTTTCCATTAATTATGGTCAGAAATTCAGAATAGAACTTTCCGCGAGCTTTCTACATAACAGATGGTGTGCGTTGGTAAAACATTAAATCGCTAAGAAGTACCAGCACCCTAATTGCGTAACACTTTTTCAATTACAATCTGAATCATTTTGAAGAATATTGCTAATCTATTGCTTCATATGTTCGAAAAATTGTCTGCTTAACAATGTAAATAACGCAATGAACGTTGTTGAACTGTCAAAATGAAAGCCATTGCACTGGCTGCTGTTGGCTGTTAGTGCGGTACACAGTTACCTCGCGGCCATTGGAATAGGTAGGTAGTGTAGGTACCTACATCTAACTTCCAAACGGATGGAAGTTAGGCATGCATGTATGTAACTAGATACGTGTAAGTCCTAGGTCTTACCAAGTTACCAACGTCGACTGGCTGCATCTGAATCTGAAAGATAGGTAGTAAAAACATGAACTTGCTGCAATTACCAATCAGCTTTTGATATAAATATGGTGTTATTTCGTTATAGGAACTATATCTTAACGCTAACCACAATTTAGAATACATACCGTCTACTACATAGTTTGTTTACGTATCACGGTAGAGCGCTGGCTGAATTTTAATGGGCCCTTGTATTTTATGACCCGGGGACTTACCATTGGGTGCATGATAAAGTACCGATACCTACCTACACGGTCAATCTGTGCGGTCAATATAAGACGAAAAGTGAGGAGTCAAGCGATTTTGTCTGATGTACAGTCAACAAAAGAGATAGGTATGCAGGATCGTCGGATATAGTTGAAGTTTAGTAAGAAACTGATGGATGTTGTCGACTGAAATTTAATTTGATAAATGAGCTGTTTGTTTTCTATTAATAAAATTAAATTTTATTCGAGAATTTCCATCGGTTTCTTACTAAACTTCAACTATATCCGACGACCCTGCATACTTATCTCTTTTGTTGACTGTATCTACATATACTGTACCACGGTATAATTACCGTGCCTGTACTGGACGTGTGTATGTTTTGAGTTACGGATCCTCGCAACAACTGGATAGTTAGGTACCTATTAGGTAACCTATCTTATGTGTAACCTATCCTGCAAACATAGAGATGGTTATAGGTACTTATAGTCTTTCCCTGCAAATTATTACAGGTAGGTAGGTACTTAGTATCAAAGCAAGGTTTATTAATGTTTTTATCAACACACATCAACCTAGAATAAGGATGATGGAACCTGGAACCGTCGTGACTGAGCCATTTATGGGATGGCCCAGCAAAATACCAGCTTGCTGCACTTGACTCGGTGGAACGCAGAGCAAAAAGGCTTAAGGCGACGAGACGTTGGTAGCTAGGCTTCACAGCCTGGCTCATCGGCGTAATGATGCTTGCCTGTCGGTCTTCCACAGACTGTACTTCGGAGAGTGTGAGCAGGAGGTCCACGATCTCATCCCACCATCACGCTTATACTACCGGACGTACCTACTGCAGGGTACCATCCGCACTTGGTTGATTTGATATCCCGACAGTCGTACTCAGCGCTTCTCCTCCACATTTATTATGCGCATAGCCAGTGTGGAGCTCTCTGCCTCCGTCTGTGTTCCCTTCCTTATTTATACAACAACACAATACAAATCTAGGGTTAAGAACTGACTACAAACTCTTCACTACGCAGTGTCTGCAACAATTCTAGCTAGATCTAACACAAATAATAACCCGTCTGCCTTCAAAGCAAGAGTGAACAGGCATCTTCTGGGCACGCTCGTTCCATCGTAGACCTCATCCATCGCTTTCCATCAAGAGAGATGCAATAAAATAGAAGTCTCGACTCGCGCAGTCAGGACATTTTTAACCATTTTTTTAGCTACTTGGGTAGGTACCTGCATGCTTTTGATGCAGTAAATCTTTGAAAGTTCTTTTTTCAGTTGTCATACAAAAATGTGAAATTAATTAACTCACTCTCTCTGTCACCTTTTCACGCCTTTAAACCACGGAACCGATCGTTATGGACAAATGAGGTAGCCTGGGACCCAGAGAATTAAAAAATGATGAAATACAAAGTACACTCAAACGAAGTCGCGGGCAACAGCGCGACACCTAGATATAAGATAGGTATCGAATACATAATTCTGAAAGTCGTTAAAAGTAGGCTTTTAGGATTTAAGAATAAGAATAATCGTTCATTGTTACAAAATAAATATATACATCTATACAAATAAATAAAATTGGAGTGTCTGTTTGTAATATTAAAATAACTGCTTTTTACTAAATTAATGCATATTATGTATGTATACACGGTACATATACCAAAATATTTTTTTTTCATTTTTTGTCTGTCTGTCTGTTTGTTCCGGCTAATCTCTGAAACGGCTGGACCGATTTTGACGGGACTTTCACTGGCAGATAGCTGATGTAATAAGGAGTAACTCAGTCTACTTTTATTTTAGAAAAAAAACTTATTTGTTAAATTCCACGCTGACGAATTCGCGGGTTACAGATAGTGTTATATATAATTTTAGCATTATTTATAAGTTATAGAGATCAATAACTTAAAAAAATGATGCAATCAGTAGGTAGGTACCTATCTACCCCAAATGGAAATCTAAATGTAATGGAATTCTAGCATGTTTAAAAAAACTTGTCCGAATACTAAAGGATCAAAAGCAAAAAAAATTGAACAAGAGTAAGTCAAAGTGAATTGGTACCCTGATACAAACCCAAACAATAACTTCCATCACAGATGAAAAGCTGCTAGAACAAGAAGCTACCCGATAGGCAGGCGGAGATGCGTGCCTATCGATCGCGCGAGCTGCTGACTCCGCAAACCTCTCGTGCCGGCGTACTGTAGCTACATATCTATACTCTGTGCAGACTTCCTGCTGCCTGCCTGTTAAAATAATTATATTTTTTGTAAAATATTTGAGGTAGAGAGCTTTGACTATGGGTGTAGATTCTGTAGATAGGCTACCTGAAATCGTCTATACCTACCATTAGAAAGTAGAGTTGGTATCGCTTTGTTTTGAAAAATGAAAAATAATACTTATTTAGAAAGAAAGAGGGGCTTGTGGCTAAGTCATAACAGCCGCACAGGTCGATCGATCCGGTTAAGTCATGCTTGCCGCGGTTGGTCCGTGGATGGGTGAACAGCTCTACATTCCAAGACCCCTCTGTGCCTCGGAAAGCCGTTGGTCCCGGCTGTCATCTTTGACAGTCGTTACGGGGATTCGTCAGAAGGCCGAAAGTCTGACATCCTGTCTTACCAAGGGGTATCGTATTACACAGTAACTGGGTTGTGGAGGTCAGATAGGCAGTCACTCCATGTAAAATAGGTACAAGTATTCAGCTGCATTCGGTTAGACTGAAGGCCGACCCCAACATAGGCTAGGCAGATGATGATTTAAAAAGAAAGAATAAGTAGGTAATACGTATTTACAAAAACGGTTCTCGATACCTTTGGGATGTCTTATAGACGGCTGACTTCTATTTTAATTTAAAAATATTTGCGAGTTATTTCATTATGAATGATTTGTTTTCTTAGTGCTCTTCATTGATATGCAAATAGATGCCGTTGACCTATTCATGATTTGACCGCAGAAACGTGACTAAACTTTAGATATTTATTTTCGTCTCGGTCGGCAAACACAAAAACAAATCGTGAAAGTCAACAGCCTGTTAGCACTTTCGAACTATTCATACGATCCTCTTTTCTATACCTAACCTGCATGCCTGCTGATTTGGAGCTTTCCGAGTTTACCCCAACACACTTATCACACATCTGCCCTGCAAATGATTATGGTAAACCCCCTGAAGGTGGGTAGGTACCTTGAAATCCCACCCAAACAATGTTCCCATTTCCGTAGCATTCTAACTAAGTAAGTTGGGTCCCACAATACTTATATTGCTGTAAATAATTTGCAAGTATCCTGTCGACTCATTATACAGGCGTGCACCATATTTATGAAGGTGAAAATTAATAAATCATAAGCGCACGTGAGAGGAGCCGAGGGCTGTTGAAGTTTTTTCATCCGGAATGAAGTGATAACCGCTAATGACGCACTCTTACCGCCGACTCATCCGCTACACCATCAAGGCTAAATTAAATTATCGGCATCCGACATCATTATGCGCCGTAGAGACTGATGATCAATTGTGAGCATTAAATTATATACAAACGAGATGCATTCTAGCCTAGTTGGGTTAAGTACCCACGAACACGGTGTCATGAGCTAAAATTACCTACCTAGTTGTTAGTTTACTTAGGTTACGTAAATGCGTTAATGTCATTGATGTTTACTCGGTTACGGCAGACGTAATACCTATATATTTGAGTACCGCCAACAAACTACTTCTATAGCACCACTACGAGTTTCGCATAGTGAAATAATAAAATGTTTAAAAAAAACCCTTTCAACCGCTTCGATTACACAAGTATTTTAGCTAAGTCCCACATGCAGTACACAAAAACAACCGGGGACACCGCTGTGATTAAAAGTACTGCTTAGATTTTCCAGAATTTTCCAACACTGCAAAAAGGCCTCGGAATAACACAAAGATTCTCAAATACGTGTTTTATTTACATGGAAAATGCGAGTGCCATCCTTTCACGTAAACGACAAGATTTTATTAAAAGTGTTTCTGTAAAATCCAAAATTTTATGGTTTTAAATTATTTGCGGCGCGCTTTACCATCCTGTCCTTGATAGCTGGTCTTGTGAGCGACTGACCGCGCGTGACGGTCCATTCTAAGCGCACGTTTACCATGTAAATTAACTGACCTCCGCCGGTCATTTTTTTAGCAGAAAAAGCAAATATTGTCTGTGGTGTTTACTCTAGCGCCCGGTTTTAGCTACACGTCCACACTGCTTTAGTACGTAGCGTTTGACTTTTGTTTTACGACAACTTATATGTATTCCAAGTAGAAATAACATAGAAATAATTGGATTATTTAAGTTGTCGAATTTACTATAATATCTAACTACTAATAAGACACTACACTTCTCGGTACAAATTAGCATATTAAATGGATTGTTTTTTTTTTTAACATAAGTGTCTTTTTCTTGAATGTGTTTGTTGCTTAATTAACATAATACTCATTATTATGTACACATTATGGAATGCAATAAAGTATTAAGTATTGAGTATTAAACGAGCAGCCATAATGCAATGGACACCATTTAGGTATTTTACGAATGTAATATGACTATACCTGTATACGAAATATCGACTGAGCGATGTCAGCGAGGTGTATTGCGTTGCGGCCGAATACTAAAACCACCAACTAATTCAAGCGCCTTTTTGAAAGACGTTATGACTTCTTTTTCGTCGTATCGATGATTCCCTATTATTCTTTTTTTGTCAGAATCGACCACTGACATCGTTCTTCAGTACAGTTCTCAGTCGTACGTTCCTAAGTGTTACAACGTTACGCACTGCGGTCTGGTAAGCTATAGTAGCACGTACTTACGATAGTCGTAAAGCTGCAAGCCCTACTATAACACCATTACTTACGAGCAGCTATTGCGGCAAGCGACGTCACTTTCACGCCACGAAATATCGAGGATACCGTAGGGAACGACTCTCGGTCGCGGCCCGGCATCATCATACAAATGGCACATTAGCGGACCGTGTCCGAGCCGGCCGCACGCCGGACGCACCTTATCTGCCTCTCAACTATATTTGTTCTACACCGGATTACCAGAGATTTACCACGGTCACTGACCGTTAACAAGCGATTAAACGTCCTCTACAAATACAAGTAAAATTTAATGTCACGCGTGACCGCTTGAATTTTAAAACATTTGTGAAAAGTTTCGTAAATGTTTTTGGGTTTTGTTGCGATAACGTGCAGCTGCTATTTAAATTTTCATTATAATCAATTAAAAACATATTGTTTTCACAAGTTTGTTTTCCTTCAATTAAGTAGGTACTTGACCCCGATTCGAGCTCGTTTTATCGCTATACTAATTATATGAAAATCTTATCAAAGACTTTTCAAAATTAATTGTTAACAGAAAGTGCGGTGGAGTTTTTTGCCCATTTTTCTCCATAAGAAACTAACTTTTGGAAGGGGCGACTAGAATCAATTCTATTTTTTGTAAATAAGACGTTCAAAAGTGTCATACAAAATGAAATATCTTGTTACGTAAGCAACGTAGCAATCGCGTAGCTCGGCGTAGCACGGTGTAGCGTGGCGTGGCGCAGTGTAGCGTGGCGTAGCACACTGTAACGCAGCGTAGCACTCTGTAGTGCGGCGTAGCACACTGTAGCGCGGCGTAGCACACTGTAGCGCGGCGTAGCACACTGTAGTGCGGCGTAGCACACTGTAGCGCGGCGTAGCTCGACAGTAGGACAGAGACGCGGGTGCGATAACGCGGCTCCGCTATAAATCAGCGCTGTCGATGCGGAGCCGCCCCATTGCAGCTCGCGGCTTGATTTGTCGCGTCCATCCCACGCGAATCTATGACCACTAGTGTTGTAGTAAAGTCGATATATCGATAAAAGTAGGTTAATTACAAAAACATATTTTTAATGAATTTTTCTAAATACAATATCCATCGGATTACATACTCGTCAACCACGTAATAAGTACCTATTGTTTATAAGTAACTCGTCAGTTACTTACTAGATAGATAGATTAGATACTTTTTGTGACGAACTTTAAAATTGTTAATATAATTTAATTAATTGTTAGTATAGGTAATTACTATTAATTAGGAACTAACATGAAAATGGATTGATAATTAGTATCCGTTACGGCCTCTCTTTTGATGAAAACGTATTTTGTACGAATGTAAATATTAACAAATTAAGAAATGAACTGAAATATTTCCATTCAATCCAAATGACATCGACAAGTTTACTAATACCAATACCGACAAATCAGCACTAGCCCATTGATATGGAACCAATAAAGCGCTCAGTAAAATAAAATCGCCCCCAACCGGCAACCGCGGTCAAACATATCTCCACTACCATTGTGACCCGCTTGCATAATCACTATTGTGCTATACTAAGACGACGATATAACAATTACATAACATACAGAATTTATCGCTCTCAATCATAATTAAATAGTTTATTTATCCATTTACTTAAATAACAATTATTATACAAATAAATACAAAAACAAAACGACACTTAGGCGTCGAAGTACTCGTCCGCATTGCTGTCATCCGGAAACGTGCTCAGAAGACTGGCAGGATTGCCACTGTGAATGGCAATGCTAATTCTTTGGCCAAAGAACGACCCAGCCCTCTGGTCACGTGAAGTGTTGACCTAAAAAAATCCCTAATAAAAAGGAGACGCGCACTCGGCACTAAAAAGATAACTTGAGTTGCTAAAAACAACACAAATAGCTCTTTAACTATATATTTCAATATTTTCTCCGTAACTTCTCTCTATCTCTTTATTCCGAAATAAAAAAATAAATAAAATAATAACAACTTACACTACAAAACTGCCTTATACCTTTCATGCATTCAAGAGCTAAACAATTTAGTCATACCATTTTGTTCAACAGAATATATTAGAACGAGGGAACACTGACCTTTAAATACTTAACATGACGGTGTTAACTGCGACCTAATTTCAGATTAATACGCTTAAGCGGAAACCTCACTAAGCAGGTTCAAATGGCACGCGGCTCCGGCCCGTCACGGGTGAACTGTGAACATGAACGACTAAACTAAGCTTAAACACTTTATTATGTTTACTTTACTTCCCGATTCTTCTCTATTACGCAAGTTTTGCAGATTTATAGTTTCCGCCCCGTTCATTATCTGTATTGAACAACTAGCTATGGACGGCGCGTGGCATAAATCTGAATGAAACGCAGTAAATAGCCTCCCGCCCTAACAACTTTCCGACTTCTGTCAACTTTGAGAAGTTTGTCCCGCAAAGTTTTCTTACGAGCCTCTGATACGTTAACTAATCTGTATTAGATTAGTGCACTCATTACTTCGATTGTGATGAATTGGATACGTTTTTAGTAACGATCTCTATTATTCTAATTTTATTTACCCTAAACTAGAACGAAAATATTTTAGCTAACCCGATCACCACCACAAGGAGACTACCCCAAATAAAAGAAATATACCGGAAGCTATAACCCGTCCTGTTACCAATTCCCTCTGTCCTGTATCCTAAATATTCAGTTTTTCCTTTGTTGGCATTTTTTCACGTAGTTAAGAAAACAAGAGCGCCATAACTCTCGTGCCGGTTGATCAGATAGCATGATAATGGCTGTAATGGATCCTGGTCAGCGGCCCGCATGCAAATAAATCTGCGGCCCGATGCAATGATGTGTGGAAAATGGGAGTCACCCCTTGCCGCGGCCTGCTCGGGCCTGCTCGCGGCCTTGTCCGAGCTACCGGCGCGGGCGGTCACCCATCGTAATAAAACAAATTACCTAACATTTGTAAGTGATTTTTATTGTTATGATATTTTTTACTACCCATATTATATTATGCGTTTCCTGAAAATATTTAAACAAATCTACAATATCTTATTCCTGTTTAAGGTTTGTTGTTTTTCTTACAAGGAAATTAAAAAAAAAGTGCGTGGAAGTTCCTGTGCCTTAGGCATCTTCTGGGCACGCTCGTTCCATCATAGACCTCATCCGTCGCTTTCCATCAGGCGTGATCGAGGTCAAGAGCGAGACCATTCAGCAATAAAAAAAAATTGTGACTATTAAAATATCAAATTATTATGGGTTGCTATAAAAATAATAATAATAATCAACATTAAAATAAGTGAGAAACAGCAATCGATTTTCATTTAGAATCATGTTAAAAATAAGTCGCTTTAGAAAAATAATAACCCTTATAATAACCCCATTATTCCCCTTTGTAAAAAATAAAAGGCATTTAAAGTTAGCACTATAACGGCAATGCAATCGAGTCGAGCAAATGCGAACAGTTTTTATTAGAATTGGCCGGAGTAAAGTTATCATGATTACTGCGACGACCCCGTATCACGGAGGCAGTTACTGCTGGACAATCTTTACCTGCTGCTGTTGTTTTATCCGGGAAGTGGGCAGCGATAAAAGTCAGGGCAAATGGCAGTCAATAAAATAAATAGCGTCGGCAGGGTGTTCTGTAAATAAGTCGGTGCCCGGGCTCGGGGCGACGATCGCCTTTTTTATTGGCGCCTCGATTGCTCTCGAAACAACGAGTGTGAAGCGGCCGCGGGGCGCGGGGGCGGGGGCGACGCATATTGCAGTGTCGCGCTGACGCTGCAGATTATACTCACAGATTAGAAATAAAATTCCCCGCGATGTTGCGGCATTGTCTGCTACAACACTCTTATCCTCAATTGTTCCATCGTCCTATTCGAATTTTTAGTCTGAGACCCATCTGTCACTTGCTCCTTACGCCTTGTTCAATGTTATCTTGATTTTTCCTCAAGCGAATAAGTTGCATGTTTCTATTCTTGATGAACATACACTGAAGCTAGTTGACGGCAGTTTTCGTATTCAGGAATTACCTTCTGGCAATGTTATCTCATCATTATTAAGTAAACATATTCATTTTTTTACTAGTATGCGAATCTTTCACTTATGTGTCCACCAACACTTACTTATCCTTAATACTCTGTCTCTAGAGAATAGTGTTCAGATGGGATAATAAAGTATTCCACACGTATCGCGGTCGGTCGCGAGGCGGCTCCCAGATAGATGTATTAATTTGTAAGAATTTGTCGTCGGACCCTCGCCCTCCTCCGCAAGCATTCCAATCACGCACAACAAGCTGCGTAATTGCACCTAATAATTTCCTTAAATAGCTACAATACTACTGAACATCCTACTATCCCGGCAGCGCTTCGCGACTTTTTTTCTTTGATATGGTACTAAAACCCAAGCGTAGAATGTGTGCGTGCTTTATGACATCATCTGTAAAGAATAATAAAAAAACGGCAATTTCGTTAAGTTTATGAGACACGAGTGAATGACCTTCACTAGTGGGTTCTATTTGTATTGAGCTGGACATTGGACGGTATTAGGAGCGTGACGGAGGTGTCAGTGCATCGCCGTCGGCCGTGGGTCGTGAGCGCCGGTCCCGCGGGGCTCGTCAACACACCACGGACCTAATCCAATCACAACTGCACACGCCCACGTCCACTTACACATGTTCAGCACAAATAACTCTGTAGAATATTGATGACAAGTTCGGGTTTGTGTGTTCAACATTACAACCGAAACTCGGATCATTACAAACTAAATCATACAAATTAAAGTTTGTATATTAACACCATTTTAAATATCAGGCAAATAAAAAATAAGTGTTACTTTCAAATTATGCACCTAAATTGAGTGAAAATTATATTTAACTGGCACGTCAAAAAGCTGATAAAGCTCGAGACTGCGAGCGCGGACTACGCGCTACGCCGTAGCGGAGTCGTAGACGCGCTTAGTTAATTTACCTAAGCACCTTACCGCTATCTGTTTTGCGCCCGCGCCGGATTATGTTAATGATGACTTGTAATTCTCTTATCGCGCTTTGTCTACCTACAGGTTTGCTACAATATAATAATTGAATTTTACACCAAGTCTAATACTTGCATTGATTATAGGAAAGTGAACCCACGTTTCCGTAGCAAGTTGATAAAGTATCGGCAATAAACTGAAATCTACAACGCCTACGCTCAATTAGTCACAAAACGAATAGTGTGACGTTAAGGAAAGATGAGGTGTATTAGAGGTGCAGTTATTAGAGGAGTTGATTCGTCCACGGAGGCCGGTCTCGGAGGTAATGGGCGCGAGACGCGAGGGGACCCACAATAAGTCACCGCGACCATCCGATAGCAGCAAATCAATGACCACCCTGCTATGATACATGGGATTAACCGACGTTTATAGTTTTAGCTACGGTCGAAGAATTAACACCGTGGAGGTGCGTGCTATCAGCCACATTAATTTTTATGGTTGTTGATAGGAATCAATATATTTTATAGGTGTTTTAATTGATAGCTCACAACCTCATAGCTTGTCTGAGAGCATCATTATATCAGACATTTTTTACGCACACTATTTTGTGTGGTCAACAAATATTTTTATTGTGTTACCAGGATAGAATAAAAGCGAGTGTCCACCTGTCACGAGCACTGGCTGTCAAATAGCGTCGTGCAGTTTAGGGATGGTGAGGATGGTGCTAAGGGTGACTGTCACCGTGTTTTAAGGCGCAAGGGTCGCTTGTTAGCGCGAACGTGCTCGTCGCCGGTAAACACGCGGGTAGATAACAATCTATTTGGATTGCCTCTATATTTCATTTTTCCCCGTGTGCACCGCTCTAACTAGATAGAGGTGCCGCGTCACATGAACGAATAAGGGAAATACGGGTCGGTTTCTTCTGTAACAAGGTTTGTACATTTCTATTTCCTGTTCGTGCCGTTTAAATCAGGTGTCTTTACTGGAGTTGTAGAAGGGTTTGTTCGAGAAAAGAAAATGTGTTAGGAAATGTTATCATTTTGTAATTTATATCAGTTATTTAATGCACCGTGGGAAGCAGGGTGTATTACCCAAGTTATTTTTCTAGTAAATTTCTTGATGTACAGTTATATAGAAATTAAACGACTCCACTCAAACCAAATATTTAACAAATCCAATAGAACTTTCCAAATCACGTTAAATCTAATACGGAGGTGTGAAGCTACGGTTAGTTAGGCAGTGTTTATACTCGCGACCTCCTTGGTCAGTTGATCGCTTGTGCACACATCAGGCGACCGTGTGTAACCACTGTAATACAATCACAGATGCCAGACACATTGGGAACTGGGCAATGTGCATGAGATTTTGCTGAGTAGGTAACCATTCTGTCAAAAAATCTTTAAAACAGGAACTTCCCATCAAATTTCCTTACCCTAAAACGTAGGTAGTAGGTAGTAGGTAGGTAGTAAAGGTACATGTACTCTGAAAGAACTCTAGTATCGCCATAGATATTGAAGGGGTTTTATTATTTTTAAAGTGCGCGCTCGTTTGCACGCGAATGGGCCACTTAACCACGGAGACAGGCTCCCGCTTGTGCGCGTAGATTTCCTATACTAACTGCATTAGCCATCTTTATGTGAAGGATAACTGTTTCGCCACGCTTTTTACATGTTTTTTTCTTCAGAATGATAGTAAAATTCGACCCAACGGTTAACTGTAAACAAACAAATGCGTAACAATAAAGCCTTCATAGGTTTGGAACTTGCGACAATATAGCTGAGTAGTTCACGTAATTTTACGAGGGCGAATGATAGTTGGTAGGCAATAGGCTCGTTATCAGAGCTCTCTGCAATAGACATAGTGTCAGTCGGAGGATCGGACGTAATGTCGGACGTGACCGGATTTACGAGATGTTCCTTCCGCGAAACGAGAACACAGCTCCATTAACATACGAGAGACGTCACGAAAAATAATGCTCTATCTACTTCCATCACATACAAAAGTATTTAGAATTGCCATATAATAAACAACCACTTTTAAAAACGGCTAAGCGCTTTTTTGTTATAATTGACTTAAATCTTTTCTAAAGAAATGTCTTCAGCTTGTAGCTTATCAATGAAAACGCACGCCCACAGTGATACCTTTTGAATATCTTCGCTTGTCAAATTTAATGCGCCCTCTATCTGCACTATCAGTCGAACCCCTGTCGCTATCACTCAAGGTAGTGTTCTTTACATGTTAAGACGAAAATAAGAAAAATTGGCGAAATAGTGAAGCGTTACATTTTATCAAGCAAGGAAAAATCGATGTTAATATCAAGCAAAATAGTGTAGTAAAAATGTTTATAAAACTTAACATTGACTCCCTAAAACTATACAATAAGTATTATAGTTTAATTTGTATTTATCAACCGTTAAAATGCGCATTGGCAAAGCGGAATCACTAATTTGCAACCCCTCAGTGCGGTCGGCGCGGTGTGTGAACCGCTAACGCATTTGATTCTTATTCATGGCGCGGGGGACGCGTCGACCGCCTAACAATTTGATAATGTATTCACTTGATAAAGCGGAAGGTGGTACTTCGCGAGAGCCGCATTAAAAAACCAATTACAGCATGGCTAAATCGCGACGTCGGTGCTCTCGCCTATTTGTCAGACTCCGGAGGGATAAAGAGTATATTCTAAATTTAATTTCACGCAATTTAAAAAATTGGGGGACAGTCAGAAACGTTATTTTTTATTGAGCGCCAGTTATGAAGTTTAAAAACGATTTTAAGGGAGTCAACTGGTTAAAGGGGAAGCCAGAGCAAATCAAAAGAGATGTGTATTTATTAGATTATTACGGTAGGTAATTACGTTACTAACTATTGTATTTTACTCCTGTTTCTAAAAAAACTGGTAGTCTCTTATCAGTAAATCTGCTCTCGATTCTTCTTGCCCCACTGCTCCAGGAAAGCATGTATTATTTGTTTGGATTTGATGTGAAAATGACAGGATGTGTAACATGGAGAAATTCTGTATTATCCATTAGTAAGCCACTCTTGAACTCGGAACACTTATTCAATCAATTAATTTTAAAAATTTTATCAAATTTTCTTTGGTCAGTAATGGACATAGAAAAGTAACAATTCCTTAAATGGTTTACCTCGGCTCTCGTTCTCGTATTAAAACCAATCACAAACCTCTACAGCCTTTTAAGTATTATTAACCTTCCCTCACCACCTAAAGTTTTCAAAGAAAACAATTAAAGAGTTTAAAAGAAACCGTCACAGTACATGTCAGGGGGCGAGGGCAAAGGCGATGTAACAAACAGCCGCCCTAATACAATAACGGCCGGAACAAACTGCGCTATAAAATATCACCAGTGCATAAATCAGTTTTGCCGTGATGCGCCGAGCCAGGACCCTCCACCTACCGTTACTATCAACGATTTATGGTCATACGATATTGTATAACAGATAAAATAATAATTGTCCGGATCTAAAAACAAAGCCTGGCTTCTGGAGTAATTGATTGGTTTGCAATCATTTTTGGTTTCACACAACTTTAATAATAACTACCGATTTATACTTTATTTCAACTAAATGACTAACGTGGTGTACTTACGTTTCGTCCTTTTAGAATTTAGATGATCAGATAATAAAATCAAAACACAACGAGTATTATGGTATTATCCACATAATGCCAGCTTATCCGTATACATCGTACGTTCCTACATTCTTGATAACGTATCAGTATCAGCAGATACTAGAGAAAGTATAATTTTCTCAGGGTTAAAAAAATATCCTCCCTCTTTTAGAAAATAAACTTTCTGTTTTAGAAAATTATACTCATATCTAAATTATATTTGGCAAAAATGTTTCGTTTTTATAACATCTCGATCAACATTATGTTATAGGAGAGTGCCCAATTAGTGTGGGAAACCAATTCCAAACGCGTCAGTTTACTAAGCTCTTTGTGTTTTCAGAAATGACGAAATCATAGTTGGTCACGGTCACTGCACACACGAAGACGTGACGCCGCGTGCGCGTGAGGCGTGAGGCGTGAGCGCGAGCTGAACGCAATCTCAGCATCACTATGCGAGGCAGCAAGCGTGAAGCAGTAGCGCGGCGCGGCACGGTGTCGCACGGTACGGCACGCGGCGCGCACTGATTGAGCCGCGACAAGTTAAACGATTTGAAACAATTTAATAGAGATCAAAAATTCAGGACCCCACAAGCCCGCACAAACTTTTGAAGTTTTTTCCCTCGCTAAAGGGATTATCGGTGAGCGGAAGCTTAGGGGGATATTTTATGGTTTTTGTGGACTTCCTTATATTTTTTCCTTAATTCGGGCACTTGTATTGAGAAAATTCCCAGCATACGTTTTTAAACATGTTATAAAGTCCAAAATGAAATCCGATATTTTAACAAGTTATATTAGTGGTAGACAAGTTTTGCAAGTTCTTGATGTGACGGAAATATACGAAACTTTAACTCCTAGGTATAGAGTAGGTATCTATTTTGTAGTCTAATTACTATTAATAAGACTACAATACAGGGTGGCAGGGTAATCGATGCGCAACCTGTTACCATAGATTCAGCACATGTTTCTGAACCCCCTGCGTTGAAATTTTTCGTCGGTTATTAAAAACAAATTGGCAGTTCCATACATTCTGACCGCGTAGGTATAGGACTTTTCTATTAAACAGTTGATTTTTTTAAATAACCTAAGTACCTACGTAAAATTTCAACCTAGGGGGTTCAGCTTCAGAATCATGTTGTAAATTCATGGCTACAGTTTACGCGTCGATGGTCCCTGCCAAGCCAACCTGTATACTTACGTAGTCAATATACTTACAAAATTTTGAGTCTAAATCTATGGGTTAGAGTATTTATATAATAGGATAATACAAATGTAAATATCTCCCCATCTAAGAATGCTCCTCATTTCTGCTGACAAAAATCCTAACAGCTACATGCATATCCCAAAATCTAATAACTCACGAAAAGATTGTTTTCAATCTGCGGATACATACGTTACATTTATCGAAGGAATAACGTGAGCTTTAGGTTATTATGGTCCCTGATCGAGTTCACGTATCTACTCCACTTCTTTGCTGGAAGGCTATCAACGTAAATATCTGCACAATTTTACTGCCTCTTTGACAGGGTACTACGTTGTTCTATTTGCGGAGTTTCAATCTAATGCGTACTGCGTAAGGTTGAGATTTCATATGTGGTGTAGAGATGGAACTTTGTCGTATTGGGAAGGTGGGCGATATGCGATTGCGTTATGATAGGATCAGGGTTCAGCGGAGCGCGGCCCGTGAGAGAGGCGCTCCGAGCAACTCCCAGAACACGTTACTGTATGATGTTAATGTCATTTTAAATGTGGAAGACTCTTTGTGCGCCTTTATACCTTCAAGAAAGTGATGTAAATCGTGCGACGTCCCATTAGGAGTTTGCCAAAGTACATTATAGCACCTAGTACCTAATGAATAGGTGCCGTGACCCACCCGCGCTGAGCAAGCGTCTTGAGCTGCGAACAATGGCCGAGTAGATACTTAAATGGTATAGAATCTTACTTAGATATTGTTTTCGAATATGCGAGTTGATGCAGATACCTAATTAAAAATAAGCCTTTATCTTAGCCTATAAATGAAGCCAGAAACAAAACCAAAATAAAAATCCTTTGACAGGACTTTTACAATCAAAATCATTGCACTAAAGCTTCGTTTCATCTATAGATATTTCATTTTCTTTATATCCGATCTCAAGTAAAGCCGGCAGTACAAGTCTACAAGCCAATGTGCATTGCTCTGAGGATTATTCCGAGGTATAATGGAGCAGAACGGCATCTCCCCAATCGGCTCATCCGATATACACAGCCGACCGGAACGGAGTCCCCTGCACGCATCAATCGCACTATCGCACTATTGATTGTCACTGAAAACTTATAGTACGCATTTAAATCAGGAATAAGAAGTATTTTTGTGTAATCCTTTCTTGCGTTTTGTTTCATTCGTCCCTACCTAATCTTATTCCCGATATATTGACGAAATGAAATGTTTATTTCTGTAAGTAGGTCTTCTAAGACCATAGAAATGTAAAATTCATATATCTATGTCTAAGACACTTTATCACAATTTTATAACTGGATGGCGCCGGCATTTCCTAGCTTCCTGATCTCAGAGAAGAAATGCCGAAACGAACTCAGAGGTAATGGTCTCTTTTAAAGTTCAAACATATTATTAAGATGTGTGAAAATACAGGGCTATGTCTGGAAGGATCATGGCTGGCAGGTTGTCTGGAAGGGGATGTTGCTGAGTATCAGCGTAGTCTAAGATAGAACTTTGCTGCACATGGTAAGCATTAGATATTGAATGGGCTTATCTTTTACCCGTAAAAGTAAAAGATACGGGTCTTTGTTTGTGTACCTAAGTACCTACTTAGGTACACAAACAAATAATTCGTCACGTCATTAAATATGATTGAATGCTTTGCCTTCTTGGTCAAGTGGTTTCAAGCACGACAGCTGACCATAGTATCCGTGTATCCGGGTTCGATCGCCAGCTCGGTCATATAATGTTAGTAATTTTTTTTATAACTTGCGAAATGTGAAGGTATGCCCGTACCTACCCTTCGGGAAACACAGGCGTGATATTATGTCTAACAAATTGATAGGTATTACAAATTCTTATTGTAATATTTAAATGTGTACAAGTAGGTAGAGAAGTGACATTGCGACAAAACAATACCGTGAATTGCATTGTTTATTACCGTCCAAGTACTTAGTAGTGTCATATAGCATTGCCCACATTAGCTAAATCAGCACTTTGTGTATGACTCCAGTTGCACATATACCTCCGTTATGTGGACATAATTATCTACCTATGTAGGTACCTACTAAAGTACCTATAATACAGTAAAGTACAAGAGCAAAATAATTTTTGTCCATTGTCATTGATTGTTTGCTATGCCGCAATGTGAAGGATATTCCACCTTCTACTTTCTGCAACTATTTATTCTGAAAATGCTCACCAAGCGTGACTCCAATAAATGTAACTCACTAAATCTCTGAAAAGCATTTCCACATGCGTACAGCTTCCTCATACATTCACTCAAGTTCAAGAATTCCATTTTGATTTCCTCCCTCATGGTTCATAATAGGATACCTGGCGGACGTCCATCGATTTTTCCTTTTTAGGTTTTTGCAGAATCCAATATTCCGAGTTTGTCTTCCATGTGATTCATAGCCATCGAAGTAAAATAATCCCTTAGATTAATTTTCAAGAACTACCAAACAGTCCGATATAATTCATGGAAAATCCATCAGAATCTATAAGACGTTTATAATGACTTCCTTTGATGAAATTCAATCCTTTTCAACGTCTTCGAATCTCATCAATTTCCGCTCGAGTAGCGCATATTAAAGTCCAGAAGGGATTATATTTTTATAGTACTGGTACAACACAAACACAATCATGATTAATCGGATCTGGACAAATGGCCGGTCATTTGTGCGAACGATTGGAGACCGTGAATGTCCCGGTGACTATCTAAAGTATCGAGATAATAGGTGCAGGGGCTGAGCAGCCACCCGCCGGCGCTGCGCCGGACCGGCCGCCGTACACCGGCCGCCAGGGCCACTAAGGAATAATGTAAGTGTCCGGGGCGACATTTGCACCGAACTGCCGACGACCTCCGCCTCTTACTTATGCGGTTTTTAATATTTTTATTGTAATGGCTACGGTCAATTCGGAACAAAAAAGACATAGATTCGACTACTCATGTGTAAAAGTGGCGCCTACTGTAAAAACAGAGGCGTTAATTTAAATTGTGAATAAAGCAGAATACACGATTTTTTTTTCAGTCTGATAGTCACATAAAATCCAAATTGTCCTGGCCGCATTAAAACATTCTAGAACCTACAAATTGAGAACTCAGTTTTGAAAAGCAGGTTAAAATTTCCATTAAGATGTTATGTGTAATATCTAGTTTTAATTCCGTGTAATAAAAACCCAGGCTTGGATGCTGGAAGCAATCTCACCTTCCCACGCTCATGCATATGCTGATGCAAGAAAGGCCAAAGAAAGGAAAAAAAAAAAAAAAAAGAAAAAAAAAAAGAAAGAAAGAAAAAAAAGAAAGAAAGGGTTTTCTTGCATCAGCATATGCATGAGCGTGGGAAGGTGAGATTGCTTCCAGCATCCAAGCCTGGGTTTTTATTACACGGAATTAAAACTAGATATTACACATAACATCTTAATGTCATGGATTTCCGTAAAGTAACGCCTGATTCCATAATATAAAATTTCCATGCAACGCCAAATTGGCACTATGTACCACAATCAACTATAATTGCCATTGGCGAAGGGAGAATTTATGACAGAGGTAGGCCGGAGCAAAAAAAAATGCCAAAAGAAAATTTCAATGATGAATTGACTAAAGAGTGGTTATGTTCTGAATGTTCGAAGGGAAGCCGGTGGGAATCGAGTTGTATGGTGCGATCGCCACTGATAATTGCACATATCAACTACCAACTCAAGGAAAAATATTTACAAAAAAATCTCCAATGATTTCCCCAGTTCCTGCATTGTGAGGTAAAGGTTGTATAAGAACGTGTAAAAAACAGCTGTGCCCCCCAACACCCTCGCGGTCACCGTTATTGTTGGCGACGGCCAGCGCACTAAAACTGCCCATAAAACACCGCCGCCACCGCCACCGATACATATCTACACTTATTGAAACTCTCCATTTCCGATATTAATAATTTTAGACTTTACTTTGTGACTTATGATATGACCGAGCTTCCGCAATTTCTGTTATTTTTTTGTCTCATAGTTTTGCGCGGAGTCATAGTAGGTACAGACAGCATTACAGTGGATGACAGGAAAGGAGGTACTGAAAGTTTAATGAATGAAAACTTGAGAATTACTTATTTGTTATTATTATTACAAATGATTACCTAGGTAGTACTTGAATGAAATGTTACTTACATGTAAGAAATGGAAATGTTAACTACTGTGTTGTATACCTGCAATATATTTGATACTTGGATTTAGTAAATTCAGGCAGCCGCAGATATTAGGTACACACGCCAGTACATCAAGCTACCCGAAACTGTCAAATTTTCCCAATTAACTTTGAACCTTATGCTTCAGCGATAAAGTTAAAAACCTATTAAAGAAAATTAACAGATTGTAGTAGCTTGGTGTGCTGGCTGGAAATTGATGGGTACTGTGGAGATTAAACAAGCTTTTCATCAGACCTTTAGTTTCTTATTTAAACTAGCTGTGCCCGCGACTTCGTTCGCGTGCATGTCGGAAAACAAATTGGATTTCATGGGTTTTAATTGTTTTGCGCAAACACTAATTCTTTTTCTAAAATATAAATAGCCTAAATTCCCTCCTTATAACAACAGGTATCTGCCAGTGAAACCGTCAAGATCGGTCCAGCCGTTTCACAGATTAATAAACAGATAGACAGTCAGAATTAAAAAAAATGATTTTTTGTTATAAGTAAGTATAAGAACTGCACAGGTATACTTTCATATTCATTTAAGTAGCCAAAAGCTGTTATTTTGACATTACAAACAGACACTTTAATTTTATTTATTTGTATAAATATATAAGAGCCCCTTAAACTTTTAGAAATCATTCAGACCACCAAAATAAGGACGATGGTAAAAAAAATATATGTATAAAAAACGTATTAGATACGATACGTACAATAATAATAATCAGCTAACGAAAATACACTAATGTGCCGGCAATTTATTATTTTAGGTAAAAAAATAAAATCACTTTAATCAGTGTTTTTTTGCTTGGATATCTTTGGTTAGACGTTGAGCGACTAAAAAGTCTAGCAGGCATGATAAATGCTTGCTAGACTTTTTACTTATAAGTGTAGGTACAGGTTCCATAACTCACCTGGTAAAGGTAGAGAGGACCTTACAGAACAAATATTAATAAAAAAGAAGTCTGCACGACTTGGCAGATAATATACGAGTTGAAATAAAATCTGTCAGTGACCATTTATGGCGGAGTCCTGTTATTAAAATGTAGCGGGGCTCGGGGCGTCAGGTCCGCCAGCCGACAGCACGGGGCGGCGTCTCCGCGCCGGCTGCGACCACGACACGATCTGATTTATGTCCCGACCAGCAGTATTTTATTCGGCGGGCGCCTCAAGAAAACTATAAGTTTCCGTTCGGCAGGACCAGGGGAGTAGCCCAGTAAATATTGTCTCCGCTCACTGCATCAATACAGACAGATATCTATATTTATTACGCTACTTTGTAAGATAATTTGGTAATGGATTGGGATCATTACATTTTTATTCTGTAAATATGTTTTAGCTAACAATGAGATTTATTATTACCTAGTGTAAGCAGTTTAGTGCGGTTTATTTTCATGCTTATGTTTGTTGAATTAATATTTTAAGTCGTAATTGGGGGGGGGGGGGGGGTGGAGATCTAAGATTAGTTCTCTGTCCGTAGGGATACGTCTTTTTGATACTGGACTTATTTATTCTCAAAACAAAGCTACTAAACTGTACCTACTATTTTTAACTAGACATACTTACCTATTTCATTCTAGCTTTCACTTTTGAACTGAGTAAGTTGTCCAAGAATAAATCAGATACATGCACATTATAACTGCGTGTCAAGTGTGACAGGGAATCCAAACGAAGCCAATGAGGGCTATCGCGTATGAATTCGCCGCTAGAGGCGCTAGTGTAGCGTGAGGTCTCCGAAATGTCAAATGTCACTGTTTGTGGGTGGGCTACGCGGGTTTATTTGTAATTAGAATAATGGTGTGAGTATTTTGCAATACCTGAGATTAATTATGGCAAATAATGAGTTACGGGTCAATGAATGTCAGTGCTTTGAGACAGTTTTATCTTTCGGAACCTTATTCCTCCTTTTTCTCGAACAAAACACTGCATTCCACAAGACTGCGGCATGCTCGATATTTTACGGTACGGTTTTAAGGTAAGTATCTATTAAATATTATTGAAATGTAAACATTGTTTTCACGCCCGTAATAATAAACTTTCACAGCTACTTCAGGACCTTCCTCGACAGTGGCGCC
Organism: Hydraecia micacea; assembly: GCA_914767645.1. Classification (NCBI taxonomy): domain Eukaryota; kingdom Metazoa; phylum Arthropoda; class Insecta; order Lepidoptera; family Noctuidae; genus Hydraecia; species Hydraecia micacea. Next base: position 11,229,782 of record OU611778.1, read on the forward strand.
AACTGGTGAGCACAAAAACCGTAGCTCTCATTGGTCTGTCAATGCACTCTGCTGAGGTAGGGCGCACTATGACGGGCGAATGGATCACCCTTTGCGTTTACTAACACTATTCCATAACACATTACATGCTTATGCTAAATTGTGGTGATGAGGTCGATAGGGGACATCATTAATCAAATAATAGTCTAATGTTTTCTTAACCCAAAGTAAATATACAAAATTAGTAACAACGAATAAAAACGTACGTAAAGCAAATGGTAGGTACTTAAATAAAAAAACTGAAAATAACTACTGAAAAACTATCTACAAAACAAAAAAAAAAATTGTAGAAAGCTTTTTCAGTTTCAGAGAATACTTATATTGTAGCAGACACTAGACAATTTTTACCTATTTCTAAGTGTTACTTTTCTAAATATATAGGTATACATAAAACAAAGTCGGGTTAGTTACACCATTTAAGTATAAGTAAAGAACAGCTGGACCAATTTATAGGATCTTTGATTTATTGGATTTTTCTCCGCCCCGAATAGTAGAATGACTATTAAATCATGGGAAAATCCACGAAAAATTTTTTAATGAAGATAATTCATTTTCTCATACATTTGTTCTTATTGATTCTGAGGCGGTACGAAGTTTGCTGGGGCAGCTAGTTCTGAATAAATTACTATGAAAAGGGTATCGCACTTAATAGTTACCTACGGCAGCTATGGAACAGTATCAACATTACTATGGCAAAAAATACAGCCTGCTATGAACTGTATTTTTTGCCGTAGTTTAATATACATATACTTCAAGGACCAAAAGTCCTTTCTTTTCATTGTACCCCGATAATGACTCTATTAGACCTCGGCAAAGAGTTCGATAAGTCGGCACGGTTGTCAAACTGGACTGATGAGTGATGTGCCCCCGGCACACGACCCACTGCTAATGAGTCGTCAGTGTCACTGGGACCCGCCCCAAGAGCGGTGATCAACGTGCCTCCTGCCACTGACTGACGGAACAATCTTAATTCCTTTAATTTATCTAATTTTGTTTGTTATCGCCCTTTTTGCATTTTAATGATAATTTTTCAGTTGAGTGAAAAATATTAAAAATTATGAGGTAGTTCATTGTCAACTGTCATAGGAATGCCTAGGGACTCATAGAATGATAGACACAATGTAACTTACAAAGGAACGAAAGAAGAGGCTCTATAAAACACACGCTAAACACGAGCGCCACATTAAGAATAGCTTGACGTGTAATTTATTTTTAAGTCGATGTAAATTATGGATCTCCGATTTGAAGGATAAAATCAGAACAACTACTGCTCAAAAGAAGTTCTTACTAGCTTTTCTTTTGCTGATCATACCATATATACCTAAGTCCTAATTTCCTAGAGTTTGTTCAAGATTAACATAGAAAGAGTATCTACTTAGGCATATGAAATTCAAATAGTCACAATGGAACTTACCTGTTTTTGAACCACATGGCATGTCCAAAATTGTACATATTGTAATTCAACATGCAAGCGCTGTCCGACGGAAGAGTGATGTCCATCAGACTTTTGTAATCAAAATCGATCACAACATTTCTGAATACAGCAGTAGGATAAAGTTAATATCCCATAGAAGCCAGTCGCAGTACTTACTCATTACCCGGTCATTGAATAAAGTTAAGTCCAATTACGTGATTGGATTAGCCACCGGTCGCGGCTCAACGCCTGTCACCTAACTCAAGTACTTAGTTAGCACACGTAACAATCAATTATCTAACTATTGTTGCATAGCATAGCAGGAGAAACTGGAATAACAATAAAGTTTAATGGAGCTCTATTCCGTAGCTGTTTGAACTTGATTGGGTAAATCTGTATACATACATGCCTACAATGTTCCCACTGCTGGGACACAGGCCTCCTCTCAGTGAGAGGGAGTGGGCCGTAATTCACCACGCGGGCCCAGTGCGGATTGGCAGATGTCACATGTCTTCGAATTTTTGGTTCTAGAACATGCCGGTTTCCTCACGATGTTTTCCTTCATCGTTTTGAGAGCACTGGTGATTAAATAATTTACACAAAGCAAAGCGCCTGTCTGGATTCGAATCTACGACCTAGAACTCGTAAGTCGCGGCCATTACCACTTGGCCACCACTGCTCTTAAATCTATATAGATACCAATAATAAAGCTGACTGCTGAAGAATGTGTTTGTTTTTTGTTTGAACGCGCTAATCTCTGGAACTACCATACCGTAAAAAATATTTTTGCATTATAGATAGCCCAATTCTTGAAGAAGGCTATAGGCTATTAACATCACGCTAAGACCCTAGGAGCCGAACAAAAGGAAAAAAAAGTTAGAAAGGACGCTATGTGAAAACGAAGTATTAGCGCGGGCAGGCGATACGATGCGACGGGGTGAGTTGGGGAAAAAAGAAATTGCACGCGAAGTCGCAGGCAGAAGCTAGTACCTAAGGTATATAAATTCGTATAACATTCAGCGTCGTGCATTCAGTAAAACTGAATCAGTATTGTTGTATATAAACCAATGATTCTGGATCTGGACTTCGTTATCGACTTGTTGTAAGGTCTAGTGAGGCTACTAATATGACTATGTACTTTGTTTTAGGATTCATGACCAACATAATCAGCCTATAATGTTCACACAGGCCTCTTCTCTGCGAGAGCGAGTGGGCCGTAATCCATCACGTGGGCCTAGTTCGGCTTGGTAGATGTCACACTTCGAATTTTTGGTTCAAGGACATGCCGGTTTCTTCACGATGTTTTCCTTCACGACTAAAAGCAAATAGTCATTTCATGACCAAATGATACATATTTGTCTGCATATTTCCCATGCATTAAATAAATATTTAAATAGCGTTACGCATCATTATTCCAAAATACAAACTTTTAAAGAATTGTATCTCTAAACTTCTACTAACTATATTAGCCTTTGTAATGTTATTTTGTGTATTATTCAAACCAGCGACCCTCCGTATCGTACAGAATCGAAAGGATTTCAAATGAATCCATCCATACTAATATTATACCTAAATGCGAAAGTGTCTGTCTGTTACCTCCGATTTAGATGGGTATAGAGATACGAGTAGTTTGAGTCCCGGGAAAGGACATAGTATACTTTTTATCCCGATATTCCCACGGCATCGAGATTTATATGCGGGTGATACGGCGGGGCGCTACTAGTATTTCATAATTACAGTATTTAATTTAAGTTTAATAATGTACCATATTAACCGAGGTGAACGCTCTCGAGGCACACTTACCTAATTAAGAAATTAATATTTTGCAATTACGAACAGATACATCACTTGCAATAAAAATTGTCGATGTTAACATTTCACTTCAACTGTAGGCAAATGTTTATATATTTTTTTGCATAATTAATTATTTCAATAACTGAAATTGTTTACGTGTGATTTTTTTGAGGTCTCATGTTTAGGTTTATTTATCGACTAGATTCTTCCCGTGACTTCGTCCGCGTGAAACTTCCCCGTCGCATCGCATCGCATGTCCGCGCTATTTTTTGGTTTTCGTTCAGCGTTCTTTCTGACTTTTTTTGTTTTTGCTCGGCTCCTAAGGGCCCTGGCGTGATGTTAAGTAACCTATAGCCTTCCTCAAGAATTAAGAATTAGGCTATCAAATGCAAAAATATGTTTTCAAATCCGACCGGTAGGTAAAGAGATCAGCGCGTGCAAACAAACAACCTCTTCAGCTTAATTCATTATTAATATAGATTTGCACGCTATAATATTGAAATATATTACTATCTAAGACAAGAAGTTCTCCTACTTCTAGTAATACCATACCACACCAGGTGTGGAGACTAGAAAGATGATTTCAGGTCCTGAAATCATCTTTCTAGTCTCCACTCTGGAAATCGTGCTCCGAGCCCCAAAATACAGACTGTCTAGTTTAGGAGCTCACTGACAAATAATACTTTGTAACCTAGCTGTAGGTAATATTTTAAGCTACTCGTGTCTCTACTATAATAATAATAATTTCGTCTCAAGTTGTGATTACCTGGACAATAAAATATTTTCTATTTTCTATTACAGACGCTGAAAAAGCATCCTTTTTGCCATAAAATATTTGTAACACTGCTCTTTTCGTGGGTGTGCAGGGTGTGCATAAGAGCCAGCGCGCACTAGCGACTACTTGACCGATACTTTGATCGTTCAGAGAAACAGTATGGAGCTATATTGAAATGCACGCATTTGGCGATTACAAATCCGCCGACAAACCACACTAATTCCCTAAACGATTAAACTATCGGTCAACAAAAAGTCGCTAGTGCGTGCTGGCTCAAGTGGTGCTTCTGGCATAAATAATTATTGTTATTACTAGTATCACCCATAATGTTTGCAGAACAGTTGTGATCTGTAACTTTGGACAATTACGACTTGTAAGTCTGCGTGAGTAAAAGGACCATGTGCATAAACAGACAATCAAATTACCTTTTAGCCGGTAACGTTAATTTGATCGTTACGCATAGTTTTGTCGACGCTGTTTCACGGAGGGTCATTAGGGCCCAATTGTTTTCTGCCACCGTTTGGGCCCAATGGCCCAATGAGCCCGGGCGTTATTACCGCGCAGTAGGTGTGCCCTCCGCCCTAGCCCTGCCGCCTGACCGCACGCTGATTGAACACTTGTTTCGCGATCATTTATCACTCAGCCATTCCGATTTGTTTAACCATTTCACTGAGTATGCCGTTTCCTGTAATACAGGTATTGTGCAGTTAATTGATATGGCTGTAGCTACTATTTGCATATTGGAAAGATAAAGGGTAGGTTCTGTTGTAATACCTAAGGCTACTAGGCACTAAAATATAGAAGTGGTAATATTATGCTCAGACTTAGGTATTCTTTGCTCTGGCTTCTTCTTAAATTCTGACTTTTTTTTTGTTTTGAGTATCTTTTACTGTAATAAACGCATTTTTCTTTCTTTTCTCTTTCATGTTTTCTTTATTAGGGTAAGGCCATATACACGGATAAACATTTTAATTTTAAGACGCGAGCATCTAACACTATTCATCAGCATTTGTATGCAAATAGTCCTCCCTTGGTATACTTACAGAGGTTTTGCTAAGAGTATAATGTTATCCCACCAAACACATTTCATGAAAAGTAGGTTGGCAAGACTCACAAAACGCTTTCATTATCTTATGCCCCTGAATAAGATAACTTTTAACAGTGAAGGCTTTATAGAGTTAGGGGCTTGTCCCTACAAGCCCCTAACTATACAAACCTTACATGTCATGACATCTTGGTCAAAACGTGACTTGGCCGTTTCGCGGCCATCGCACAGATTCTATGAGCTTAAGGTAAGAAATTAATTCACTAGTGTTATAGAATAGTTACCCCTACATTTTATGCATAAGTGCCCTAGGGGTTTTGATGAGTGAGTGAGTGAAGCAGCGACGAAATCGACGTATGATATAAAAGCTATACAAATGAAACTTCGTGTGTTTTATAAGTCTACTACCTGCATCTTATCCTGGGAATTTGAGCTCCCTAGCATTATCCATGCTGAAGCTATAATAGCTTGAAAATACGACGAAACGCTTTGAAAAAGGTAGGTAGAGTACCCCTCTGCTTTTTGTTTTTGCCTCGTCTTGGCGGGGGCACTACCAGATAGTTGAGGTTTTAGTCTAATAAGAATATTTACGGTTGAGATAGCCTCGTCTATGCTCGCAAAAGTATTGCAGAAATCAATAAGTAGAAACTTTCCTATTATCTGTTTTGTTTTCCTTGAGATATTTTACAAAATTATGGAGCGCTTAGGAAATACCCAACGTAACATACATTAAGTATATGCTATTCAACGCAAGTGAGCATTTTTACTGTAGTCATATAGATACCTATATCTACCTAGAGTACCTACTATAAAACTCAACAGTTCCTCTTTCATTCCATAACAGGAACAGTGTACTCACAAAATACAATCTAAAAATATTTACACTTGCGGCATAGCACTCCGGATACGTATTGATAAAGCGGATTAGTATTGCACGTTATATTACTTACATTGTAAGACGGGTACCTACTTACAGTCTGTTCCAATATTATCTGATGAAAATGTAAACAAATGGATCAGAAACGTACCTGTGGGGTTGCCAATTAGTAGTGCCACTTACAAAATGAGTGCTTTGATTTGATTATTTTTTAATTCTATTTTTAAATCACCACCAAAAAGATCACCATAAAGTTTTTTTTATATGTTATAATTGTCTAGTTTCTGCCCGCGACTTCGTCCTCGTGGAACTTCTTGTTCCTCGACCCACCCCGTCGCTTAGCGTTTTTACTCGGCTTCTAAGGGTCATAGCGTAATTTTAAATAGCCTTCCTCAAGAATTGGACTATCATGCAAATGCAAAAAAAAAATCTAATGCGACCGACAGCACATATTAGTAATCTGTGCCGGTAGTTCCATAGATTAGCGTGTTCAAACAAACAAAGAAACAAACTCTTGAGCTTTATTATTAGTAATTAATAAAGATATCTTATTAATAACTTCTATTTTCGTGGAGGATTTTCTATTTCAATTTTATAACGTTATTTACACAATAATTGTTGGAAAAAGTGGCGAGATATAAAGTTGAAACCTTCTAAATACAGATGATCCGAGTGTGTTACCAATTCCCTTCAGTGAGTGAATGCGTAAGAAATCACTCACTATATCTGAACGTTTGTTCCCACTAGTACTACTATATCAGGTATACAAAATAGTAGAACTATTGGGAGTCTCTATTTCGGTTTGTTCCCACTTGTTTTGTTTACACTTTCATGCGATACTTTTGGAACAGACCATAGGTGCAGAAATTCCTGTGGTGTCACTGTATCGATGTTTTGTATATTAGGTATGTTATGAAACCATCACCTTGAGCCTGTGCAACTCGATCGCGCCGACACCATGTTTTCGCGAACCCGACACCGCCCGGACCGGCCGGCGGCCTTATCTATACACCGTGTGACGATCCTTGATTTACTTTGTTATGTTACACGTTATTACAAAACAAAGAATACCTAATCCTACTAATATTATTAATGTTATGGATGTTTGTTACTCAATCACGCAAAAACGACTGAACGGATTTGGATGAAATTTGGCACACAGATAGTTTATAACTATAACCTGCTTTGACAAGTATATAATCAAAGCACATAGGATACTTTGTATAATATGCAGTTGCAGATATTACCAAAAATCTGAAAGCCTGACAAAATCCTACTCAATATCATTAGCCGTTGTGTTTTATGGCAAAAATAACAACGCAATCATATAAGCAACTTGATTAGGCTTTTGATTAGAAATTCAAGAAACGGGTAAAAGTCACACTAGATAACTAAAGCTCGAAAATAATTCAAATGACAGTCAGATTGTTCAAACATGACTGCTTCGTTGGTCCAGTGCTGGTATGCATGCGCTATTGCTGAACGATATTCCTATTCGATTTCCAGGTGGGAAAAAGTGATAGGTATTGGGTTTTCCATCACGAATTCTCATTAGCCATCCAGTCATAATTGGTACAATATCATTATAATCACTATTAAATAAACATGTGAAATCTCATAAAAGCAGTGGTGGTGGCCTAGGGGTAACGGCCGCGACTTACCTACGTAGGTAGATTGTAGATCGTAGGTTCGAACCCAGACAAGCGTTTTACTGTGTGTAAATTATTTCATCACCACTGCTTTCAAAACGGAGTAGGAAAACATCGTGACGAAAACGGAATATCCTAGAACTAAAAATTTTAAGGCATGTGACATTTACCAACCCACACTGACCCCGCGTGGTAGATTACATCCCACAAAGAGAGGAGTCCTATGTCCCAGCAGTGGAAACATTATAGGCTGATTATGCTGAACATACCAGGCGACAGCGGGTGTACTTTACACTGCTACCCCTTTCTTCCAATACAGCCTTGATGTTACGCCATGTTAAAAGTACCAGCACATCAAGCTACCTGAAACTGTCTTTCCCAATCAACTTTGAACCTTATGCTTTAGCGATAAAGTTGAAAATCTATTAAAGAAATTTGACAGATTGTAGTAGGTTGATGTGCTGGCGTCTGTACAACAATACGTGGTTAAAACAAATAAATAAATAAACTCGTATGTCAATGCTGGTGGCTGCGAGTGTTGCCACACTTACGCAATGCTCCGAGGCCGCGCTTCCGGAGTTCGGTCCAAAGAAATTATCACGTCAGGCGAAATCACAATGAGCACTGGGCACATGTCGGTAGACACACTTACAAGGAGGGTACACGTGCAATACGATATTGTTTAAATTAGGAAATTACAAGTGTAGAAGTAGTCTTCAGTATGACTGGCGCGTTTGTCTAAGGGTCCCGGGTTAAATTCCCAGGTCAGGCTATGGTGGGGTTTCCTTATGAAAATTATGAATAACAGCCTTTTCATTTATAAATAGCAACACTTCGCTGTAAGTCAGTGTCTTCGTCTTGGCAAAGTAGACAGCTCATCTCACTCTTTCTGTTATGTAGTCTTCTTTAGATAGGTACTTATCTAACTTTTTAAAGCTCCCATACAACCTTCCCACAATCAATAATTTCATGGAATAGTTGTGTATGTGTTATTTCGAAACTTAGTCACGCTTCTCGGTATAGATTTTCAGGTAGTACCGCCACGTACCGCGAACAGGATGTCGCCTGCAATTTGATCTGGTCGTGCCGGCCAATATGTAAACACGTTACATACATTGTTTCACATAGATATTGAGTTCTTTGTTTAATATTTTAACTTCTATTTATAAAGGTAATTTACTTAATCAAAATTGTAACATACGATTACGGTACCAGTTTTATTAAAAATAATAAATATGAGATTTCATTATCCTTGCTACGCAATGTGCTACGCGCGTCGTGCTACTAAAAATGGCTACGCAGTTTTTGAAAATTGCCTACATTATCCTTGTTATTGATTCCGTTTGTAAAATAAAATACTACTTACTTATGAAATACTGTAACTTATTTTCCTTCATAATTATTAAATTTTTGTTTAACCGAATATTAACTAAAGGGATTGCAGTTATTAATTATGTAAGAGAGATCGCGGCCATGATTTGACGTCACTATCCACCATACTGCTTTCTTTACATCTCTTTTTAGTTCGAAATCATATCCCGCACGTTATCGCTTGCTGCATGCAGCCGCTCTCGTGCGCCTGTCTGTCGTGCGACCGGCTCACTATTAGGTTTTTCATATTATTATAATTTTACCGACAAACATTCCTTTATTCTGGATAGAATTATTTCTAATTCACAACAATAGCGTAAAATCTTCTAGCAGTCTTTTGTTTGAGTTACTCCTTGAAACCATTTCGAAATCCAAAACACTTCATTCGTATCTCCTGCAGAGATGTCAGTGATTGTACTTGAACTGTTATCTGAACAGTTGTGAACATATTTGCATAGATCAAGAGCTTCAGGCGTCAACTCTTGACGTAAAAAGTCTCTTAGGAGAAACTTCAAATACGTCAACTGAGGCTCACACTCATACAACGCGTGTTCATTCGAATTTGAGAGAGACGCAACGGGGACTCCTACGATTTCCGCACAGAAGTGAATATAAATGTGATTTGTGAGTGTGTGCGTGTGACAAGCGAGTTTCGTCAGTCAAACATCAGTACAGCATGTAATGTATGGAAATAGTCGGCAGGTGTGCGGCAGGCGCGGTCTGCCGGTTCGTTTGACGACAATCGTGTTTGCGGCGCTTCCCTGCGGCGCCGACGGCGTGAGCCCATCACGCGCCCGACATTACCCAGCACTACAAGTGGAAACAGACTTTTTATTTATATTGTGGTAGGGATTTAGACAGAAATATTATGGACACCAAATTAGTCTTCCAAGCCCGAAATTGAATAGCAGTGTTGTTAATAATAATAACGACATTATCTTTATACTTGACTAGCAGCGCCCCGCGGTCCGCGGTTTCACCCGCATAAGTTTCGATCCCGTAGGAATATCGGGATAAAAAGTATTCGATGTGTTAATCCTGTTTATAAACTACTTATCTGTGTCCCAAATTTCATCCAAATCCGTTCAAACGTTTGTGCGTGAAGAAGTAACAAACATACAAACACACTCACAAACTTTCGCCTTTATAATATTAGAGATGGTGTGATTTACCTACACAAAAATTGGAATATTAAGAAAATCACTTACTTCATCAAAGTTCCTTCCACACTATTTGACATGATGGAAGGCAGTGTCTTTGATGCGGCTCCCGCGACGCGTTAAACAGGACTCGAAAGAGTGCAGGGCTCCGCCGCGACATAATTCACTTAAATCATGCTTAAATCACGTACGGACTCAAAAGAGCTTCACTTGCGGCTTTGACGTCACACCTCGCACATTTAATACCTTCTCTTGACGCTTTAACATAACGTGTCGGGTATTATTCCTGTATTTTTGAAGCTTTAGTAATTTTTTTTTGGATTTTTGTTACCTTTTGAACCTACTTTTAAATGACATCTATAAGGTAACCTAACTATAATTTCAGCTTTTATAAAGAACATCCACAAGAAATCCCTTCACGAAAGTCTCCTTCGTAGTAAAAAATCAATCCATCAGGTAGGTACAAATATTAAAAGAGCCATAACAATACACTCACATTGTGCTGGCGACTTTATTATAAAAGAAATTGAAAGGACGAGGGCATGATCCAAAAATCCCGCAAATAAAATTCCAATTACGCACAAATGAAATGACATATTCGGTTTGCTCAAATCCTTAAAACGTCATCCAGATATCCATTACATGTCTATTAAATCTTACGACATATATTTGTGGGGCTCAGTCAGCAGAGTTCCCCTCGCAAACACGCCGGCGATTACGAACTCGACCGACCGAAGTAAACGAATATAAAACACATGCGGGAAGACGAATGCAAAATGTACTCGTCAAGATTTTGCATAAGTAAACATAAGCATCGCCCTTTTCGCGGTACCGCCCCGACTCTTGTCAAATATTTGTCATCTGCACGGAAATATTGTACTTATCAAAATAATGTCGAACAATGCAGTATTTTGTTTTAAAGGAATATCCAGATCCGTTAAAAGAGGAGTTTTGAGTTAAATTCTAAAGCACTGACTAGGTAGGTAGTTAGTATAAAAAGATAGTTAAGCCGTTTTCCTAAAGATCTCAAAATAAAATCACACCAGCCAGCTGCTGCGCAAAAGCCACCTGGCTCCTTTTCAACGAAATACAAGATGTTATCAGAATAAAAATACAGATGAAAAGAACCTGTGGCTATCAAATTACTTTCAAACATCCGGTTCATTGGCTCCCATCATCATATTGACACAATTACTTGCATGCTCGAGCTTAGACAAGTGAAAGTCTGCCGAGTTTGCAGTCTGCTACTTATTTACGTCTAGCAGGTCATTTCCATGAACCCATTGAGTTGATAAGATTATAGAGTTAGCGATTAAGTAGCTCGGTAGGTATCTTACTATAGACTTGTAAACAAAGACTTTAGCTGAATGGACATGGCATAGCTGGTAACAACATGGCTACCAAGTTTGCCTGATTTGCAAGTCATTTGAAAGTTCAGCGTTTTTTCACCGAATAAGCCTTTACGTGGTATTACTGAGATTGTTGTTATAATTAAAGGTATTCGTAAAAATACTTAATTGTAAAATAATTGCACCTCACGTGTATAACGTGACCATAACTGTGGCCATGTCAACAACACCACGTGGAGTTCAACCAACGAAAACCTGACCTACAAAGCTAATTTGAAGGACATCGAGAAAAGGAGAGTGACCTGACGTAGCAGCATCTAAAGTGATGAGTCGCGCGTGGCCGGCGGGCGGCGGCGCACAGTGGGCCCATACTGAAAATTAGTGGACTTAGGCAACAAAGTTCCAATATCGATGCGATTTTTTTTTATATGACGTGTTATGATATTCCTGACAACTTTTATTCTTATAACATTTCTTCTAAAGTTGATAGTTTGTCTTGAAAAAAATTAATTAGATTATTTTGTATGGAGCGAATCACGTTTAATTTTTTTTCTTCAATTGTACTAATATGTTGGGTGTGTGGCGTGAGTATATGATAGCTAGGGTCATTCTCTATCCACGAAAAAAAAAACAGCGCCGGCCATCTGCGGCAGCGCGAGTAATCATTCGGTAAAAAAAAAATGTTATGTAAGATTTTTTTTGCCATTTAAAATAAATTCAAAGTAAATTTTTTGTGTCATTAGGCTAATTCACCTTCTCTTTATTAAATATATAGTTTTAACAGCGCATAGGTACTTATAACTAATTATTCTGGTAGAAATTTAGTAATTATTGCTATGTTATCGGTAGCACCTGCATTGTGATTGATGACTCATTTGTTATTGCGCTCGGCTAAGCGCATAACTAATGAGTCATCGAAAAATGCTCGTCTCTGATTGGCTGAATAATTTTCACTCACTGATAACAGTGTCCACTACTTGAGTAATTAACACTGTCTATAAATATAAAGACATTCATTAAGTCCATCTAGTTTCGCTCTTGTCGCTTATTTGTGAACACAGTGAAATACTTTTATTTTTATATTTACATTAGAACTATGGCTGGATTTTGTACCAACCTAGATTTTTTTGTGAAATTAAGAAGTGGCGGTGATCTGAAAAATCATATGTTTCTATATGAAAGTATCATTTCTGTCTTGACTACCGAAGTTTCTGAAGAAGACAAGAACCGAATCAAGGAGTTCTGTCGACTTTTTTGTGTAAATCTAAATAAAAAGTGGATAGAGTCAAGTAGAAACCAAAAAACTTTTATGAATCGTGTAAGTAATCGCAAGTGGTTGGAAAAAAACATCAACTGGCCTGTTTGTGACAGTGTTGACCTGAGAAGTGAGGTGGGCTTTTCGGACGCAGTCTTATCTGAACCTGTGGATATAGATTCCCATGTTCCTACTCTTGCAGTATGTACTGCGGAAGCGGGAACATCTACAGAAAAGGAGCACAGAAAACCATTCGAAGAGTTAAGTAAGAAGCAAAAAAAAAGACGTTCTACTTCCATAGTAGAAGAAAATTCCGAAGAAGAGTTGCAGACCTGGTACATAACAAAATTGAAAGACAACGGCAAAACGAATCTGGCAAAAGTGATCGAATACCTTTCCAGTAATCCAGATGCCCTATCCGAAGTAGACGAGCGACTATTCAAAAAGCAGAGCTTAAGTACTGTCTCTGAAGATAACTGTTTAGCTCTTTATACATCACTTGCGCTCTCGAAATGGAAGTACTTAGCTCTTCGACAATTTCTGAAAGAAGAAAACTGTGCTGCCTTTCCATCTTATCCAAAGCTTGTAAATGCCAAGAAAAGATGTTACCCACCACAAGAGAGTATGGAGATTACCGAAAAAGGAGCTCAAATTAAATTGCAAGCGCTATTGGACCACACTGTGGAAAGGATTTTACTAGGTATTAGTAATTCTGTTGATAGGTCTCAAAATAAAGAACTCAAGTTGACCTGGAAATGGGGACTTGATGGTTCTTCGTCGCAGAGCAATTATAAACAGAAAACGTCTACAGAGTTCGATGATTCATCAGTAGTCATGATAAGCATCGTCCCTCTTCGGCTAGTGTCTACTAGCCCATCTTCTGGGAATGAAAATATAGTTTGGGAGAACCCCACACCTTGCTCAACTCTGTACTGTCGACCGGTGAAGTTCACTTTCACTTCGGAGACAGCTGATTTTATAATGTCTGAAGAGTCTGAGATGAAAAAACAAATTGATGAACGAATATCTACACAGTGTGGAAATATTATTGTATCACATGAATTGCATATGACCATGATTGATGGAAAAGTGGCCAATATTATTGCTGAAGTACCATCATATGCAACGTGTCCTATTTGCTTGGCAAAACCGAGCGAGATGAATAATTTAGACGCTTTGACTTCCAAACCACTTCGTGAAGAAATTTACAAACAAGGAATTTCTTCACTGCATATGAAGATTCGGTGTATGGAATGTCTTCTCCATATATCTTATAATCTGGATTTTCAACGATGGACTGCTCGAGGCGAACATAAGGCTTTGAAACAAGCTAAAAAAAATACCACGCAACAAGAGTTTCGTGAGCAAACTGGAATGCTGATTGATATAGTCAAACAGGTATGTATTTAATTTTGGCTCTTTTTATGTTGTTTGTGTATTATATCTCTATGTATTGTATATTACAGTATTGTTTTCCCATTTTAGGGTTTTGGAACTACAAATGACGGGAATACTGCGAGGCGCTTTTTCCAAGATTACAAAAGATCATCCAGAATAACGGGAATTGACGAAAATCTGATTTTCAGATTTTCCGTTATTCTACAAGCCATATCATCAGGCAAAAACATTGACTGTGAAAAATTTAGAAGATACTGCAGAGAAACAGCTGATGTGTACGTGCAACACTATTCGTGGTACTACATGCCAGTTAGTGTACATAAACTTCTAATGCACGGTGCAGACATCTGTAACCACTTTGGTGTTTTGCCAATCGGTAAGTAAAAAATAAATATAGTTTGATGTATTATTTGACTCAATTGCGTTTTGAAATTAAAATGTATGTACTTATTCGTTTTAGGTATCTTATCTGAAGAAGCTTCGGAAGCCCGTAATAAGGACTTCAGAAACGTCAGGGAGTGGCACACTCGGAAAACGGGGAGAATAGCAACAAACGAAGACATCCTCCATGGACTTCTAATAAGCTCTGATCCCCACATATCCTACATAAGGCCTAAAATATTGAAACAGGGTCATAATGAGTTGTTGCCTGAAGCAATTCAGTTGTTACAGACTACTGAGCCTCCCTGTGACAGTGAGATTATGGAGGAAGAAGAATGCCTCATAGCAGAGTCCGAAAATTTGCCGGACCCACTAGCACTTCTGGAACAAGAAATAATGTGATCCGGCTCTAGATTATCCTCACAAAAGCCCATCAGGGCTAGGTATATGACAAACAGCCCTTTTCAGGGCTACAATTACTTCACAGTTTCATACGCTTGATTATGTAGATAATTATCAACGACTTGCCCGTACAAATTTAAATTATTTCACCTATCATTAACAAAATTAGTATAACCTGAAACTTATTACGATATTTATTCAACAATAGATAACGTGCAGTTAAAAAAATAACACAGCCAATCAGAGACAAGCATTTTTCGACGACTCATTAGTTATACGCTTAGACGAGCGCAATAACAAATGAGTCATCAATCACAATGCAGGTGCTACCGATAACATAGCAATAATTACTAAATTTCTACCAGAATAATTAGTTATAAGTACCTATGCGCTGTTAAAACTATATATTTAATAAAGAAAAGGTGAATTAGCCTAATGACACAAAAAATTTACTTTGAATTTATTTTAAATGGCAAAAAAAAATCTTACAAAACATTTTTTTTTACCGAATGATTACTCGCGCTGCCGCAGATGGCCGGCGCTGTTTTTTTTTTCGTGGATAGAGAATGACCCTAGCTATCATATACTCACGCCACACACCCAACATATTAGTACAATTGAAGAAAAAAAATTAAACGTGATTCGCTCCATACAAAATAATCTAATTAATTTTTTTCAAGACAAACTATCAACTTTAGAAGAAATGTTATAAGAATAAAAGTTGTCAGGAATATCATAACACGTCATATAAAAAAAAATCGCATCGATATTGGAACTTTGTTGCCTAAGTCCACTAATTTTCAGTATGGGCCCACTGTGCGGCGGCGCGGCTGCCAGCTCAAGTAACGACCTATCGATTGGCAATAGTGCCTAGTTAGCAATCCGCGCCCCGACCCGCGCGCCCCTCCCCACACACTTCATCTAGATCTCTCTGTGTTCAATACACTGGCTTTTCTAATTTATTCATGAAGAACCGTCTTTATTTGAGACTGTAAGAATAGAAATGAATGCGTTAGATAGACAGTTACAAAAATACCGTTGTCTAGATGTTTACAAAGTACTCGCGACTTTCTAGACGTAGGTATCTACTGAAAATCAATGAGAATTTCAGCATGTCCTTTTTAAGAGTTCATTCAAAACGTATGGTATACTTGAAACATCAGATATTGTGGTATAACATTGTGTAGTACGTAGTAGGTCGTGTGTCTCCGAGGTGACGACCCTGCTTCGAACGCTCCGCGCCGTCAGCCGTCGTCAGCACGCGTCAGCTCTCGTCAGCAGTTGCTGTGCTCACCCGAACAGCTGTTCTACGGTTCTACTGTGTCATACGACACAGGCAGCTAACCTCTTTTATGGAAATTTAACTTTAGTGTTCCCTGTACAGTCAGTTGCGTTAATTGGTTCTACACTATTTTTAAGGTTTTTAAATGAGTAAGGGTATTTATGCAGGGTATTGAACAGCATCTTTAGCGGTCATTTAAAAATTCTGAATCAGTACTAAATTACCAATGTGGCTTTTACTCTTAGCACTCAGTTGATACTTTGTATCACGGCAAAACAAATCAGATCTTGTGAACTATTTAACATTTTTTTAAAGTCATGATTAAAATTACATCGCATTTCAAATTATCATATTGGTTTTTATTTTATTCGCATTTGACTTTATTGAATTTTAATGTAATTACTAATATCAATGTATATTTTTAGATTAGAACTTGGTGTCTTAATATATTATTAATTTATTATTATCATTTTATACCAGCCGGTGAAGAGTGGCTCTTGCTCCCCTAGCGCACAGGTCACGTTCAGCTCCATACAACCTGTGTTCACGCCTTCCACCTTCTCCATTCGCCTCCAACTCCTGAGAACCGTATAATTGTTCATGAAGAAATCTCATAAATAATATAATATTGAAAAAGAACAGTTAGACAGTTTCATTTTCATTTAGCAAAATACCAGTAAATCAAAATCAAAATATTTTATTCCAATTGGTCGTTTCCTATGGAGAAGAGCCGCCAAGAAACTCTACGGTTACTCTTTTAGAAATCATAAAACAAACAAAAGAGGTTTTCTTTTTACATTAGAAGTATACCTTTTCAAATTTATGTAAAAAAACGCTGGCCGTTTGAGTTGAAAATAATTAAATAAAGCCATTAGAAATTGTTTTTTTTTTACTTTTTCCTTTGACAAATGGTTTTAAAATTTTTTTTTTTCAGTGATATCGGCCGGAGATTTATTTCAAAATGAAGTATTAGAATTTTATATAAATTGTGCAGTGCAAAAAATCGCAAATTCTACACTAACCTACAGAAAGCGGTGTAATAATTTCAAAATATACCTACTATGAATAAAATAAAACTTAATTTAAAATTGGAATAAAAAAATACCCAAAAGAGGTTCTCCGCAAAAAAAAAAGAACAAGAGAGGTTTTGTTACTTTTTTTATTGACCTTTATAATGGTAATGGTAATGATGACAGATGCTGAGAAAAGTCAAGGAATTAGTAAATACTTACTATAGGAAAAGTTTGCGTGTTTGTAATTACGTTAATTACGTATGCTTAGCAAAGTAGATTGGCTTGCTCAATGACTTATTAATTACTTAAACTACTTAATTACTTTATGGTTTTCTAAGTACTTAAATGATATAATGTTCTGTCGATAACTTTTACATTTTGCTTCTTATCTACGAAACTATATTAACCTGATAATATTATCTTACGAATACAAAGAATATCTTCGTTACTGAACAGCAGTCATCAGTAGGAGCCGACCGACCTAGTGCGGGAGTATCGACCGCGGGCGACCCTGCCCAGAGTGCTGGCTCAGCTCCGCGTAAGCGTTCCTCTTTCCCCCATACTACCGCTTACTCGTACACTCCATCAGCGCTTTCATATACATTCCCCGTAGTATTCTCCTACAGGTGTCTTCTTGTAATATACATACAAACATGTGAACTGTGAAACATCGAGGAATCATTAAATTTTATTTTATTTGAAAATCATCTTTATTTCGTCCGAAAAAAGTCCACTAGATATCTAAGATCAGAGGGGGCTAATTATCTTCCTTTTTAACTTTACCAGGCTGTCTGACTATCAAAGGTTGAATTCTCGCTTGTGTTCTTTGATGTAAAGATAGAACTTCTGCTGTTAAACGCAGACACTCTCTCTCTTTCTCTCGTTCTGCTGTAAAAAACAGCAGACAAATACTAGTTTTCTTCTAGTTTTCCTATACTGCCCCACTGCTGGGTAAAGGCCTCTCCCAAATCCTTCCAGGAACTCTTTTCCCGCGCCGCCTGGAACCAGCCCTCGCGGTATATTTAGACAATGAAAATTGATCAGTCTTCGAAAATATACCCACGCCTAATTACAATTTTAATAGAATAATTAGAAACTATACTGGTTCTGCTAAAGAAAAACATAGAGAAATGTTAGATGTCTTACTTATGTGAAGAGATGTAAAAAGGAAGAGTTTCGATATCACCCACACACACCACTTCCAAGTCAAGTTATGGGTCATCATCTCTGACTGTCTGACTGGTCAGAAATGATGTGATTTTTTGGAAAACTGTTACATTTTCACATTTAAAAAAATTGTAAGCATCTCATACATACATTATGAATTAAAAACTTCACATTAAAAGCACTACCAAAATGATGATATTTTAGTTTAGTTTGAAAACGGAAAGTATGAAATGGTGACGTCACCGCTAGCAGCCGACCTTGCCACTAGAAAAATGTGCCGCGTCGGTCGCCGAGGATGCTGGCTCATCACTACGAGCGCTCGGCGCCCGGACATCGCACCCGCTCCAGAGACAAAACAGAGGGTTCAAAACATCATCATCAGAGTTTGTCTTTGTTTCAGTTTTCTTCCCAGAACAGTCGCATAGGGAACACCGACCTCATCTAGTTTTTACCCGACTACGGCAAAGTCAAAAGGAAGGGTTAAGTTTAAAAATGTTTGAGTGTTTGTACAAAACTACTTACAGAAATTATATCATAATTTATCATCATCAGAGTTATTAGTTCTACCCTCGTCTTGGAATTACTGTTTTTTATCGGTACTGGTACTTATTAACTAAATATAATGTTTTTTTTTTAATAAGATTCAAACATCAACACTTCATCAGACGATACGCTGCGAGCTACATTGCTAGAAGCTTTATATTACATTTTCACAATTAATTTTTATTGTATCAGTATTGTTCTCAAAATAGCGTTCAAACAGCCTTACTACCGGGCCTTGTAATCATATTTATTTTCCCTTTATTGCTGAGAAATTCGACATAAAAAAACATTGACGCATCGATTTTGCATTTCAATTGCTTTTGAGCATTCAAAACGGCTGTTTACTAAGTAATTTTATTGCTTCTACAGTACGAATAATTTAGTATAAAAGTTTCTTCTGCTGTTTGGTGTAAAAAAGTAAATGTAAAGAGGGTTAGAGTTCGAAATCAGGAAGTTAATTAAGAAAATAATCACACTGAAACATAAAGGTGTAGAATAGGGGTACCTATGGAATTAAACTATTGATACTTCGTTGTTCCACACCGATTCGTGGAACTGGATAATAAGTGTTTCACGAACGGAATTAAAAGCTTTGGTTTCCTATGAAAGCGGTGAACGGTCACACAATAACGGCTGTCCGTTTTTTGACACCTTAATGCCAATAATGGTGAAATGTCAGATTTTCATGACGGCCATTCTAATATGACGGAACCGCTTTCCTAGGAAACCAAAGCTTTAGACCTATTCATAATATTTTTTTCAATTCTCATGCTCTAAAAGTTCGTCTTTATGTTGTGCTCAGGCGACATACAATCGCTTTTTATGTTCTAGTGCATAAAGTATTTTTTTTTTCTAGATATAAAAATCTCGGGTTAAAAAGGCTTCTTTTATGCACTAGTTGTATAATCTACTATAATAATATGAAAAGTAGCTTTTGTTACTTTTTGGATTGGTACATATTTGCAATTCCCTGCAATAACACAAATAAACCTAACTCCATTATTCCCCAGAATATAAGTAAGTGAATTTGCTAGATAATATTTTTCCGGTCTACGTACAGCCATGTTATAAACTATAAGTATATGGTATTTATGAACGACAGGCCAAATAAATAGCAGTCGCCAAAAAGCCTTGGTCAGAAATGCAGTCCAATGGCATCGTAGAAATAATTGTCCCATATATTATTATGATGTACGCCTACCAAATGGGCCATTACAATGGCCGGGGCCGCAGTAACAATGCCCATAATTCTCCTCGACTTCATTAACAGGCCTCCATTTGCATGACAGCCTCTACTTACGTACCGCTATAGTCCGTAATAAGCGGCCGATGGTACGAGAGCGGAGGTGGTTGTACCCTCGGAACATACCACTACACGTCGGTAGATACACCAACGTTTTCGCTCACACAATAATTTCCCATTCAAATCTGAGCCTTATTTCTAAGAAATAGGTAAATCTGGGATGTCGAGCAGATGAAAATGCATCGTTGTTGAGTCTGTAGCTAGTAGGCGGCGCACAGGCTGTCTCGCTCTGGCGGGGCGTGGCGCTACGAGGCACGCCCCACCGTCCCTCTACGGCGCGTCTCGTAGCCCGTAGGCCCCGTAGCTCTGCTACGAGATATGGACAGACTATGTTGACTTCAGACGTCGCTTGATAAATGTACAACTAAAATAATGGATTCATGTTTGAGCTAAGTATGTACATAATTGCATATTATATATTTTATATTGTAATATAAAATGTGATTATTGAGTAAGTACAGTGATAAGAATCTACAATGCATTATAGAGTTCGTTACCACCTAGATTCTTTAGCGGCTTAGTTGGTTTGGTCATATTGATAGGATGAATGAAATGCTTATCACAAGATAGATAAGACGAATGTTTGAGGAAACGCTCGGAGGGATCGTCCAAAAAGGATATACACTGACTTCATTGGCAAAATTGGCTTCCTTCAAAAAGGTCATGCGTAGTACTCACAATTAGCTCCCGCAAGTGAACGAAGAAAAAGTGTACTTAGGTGTATGTTTGAATTCTACCATAAGGCGTTCTATAGTTTATTGCTAACCCTTGGGTTGGTAATATGGGATAGGTGTCAGTACAAGTATGGACATAACTGTGTCTCTACACGTAACTGCTTAATATTTAGGTACCACAGCGTCGCGCCCCCGGCGGCTAGCCGGCCCCCTGAGTGTGAGAAAATAACCTAGCGACTGCGGCCTGCACTCTAAGACGATGCTGAAAGTAGTGAAAGTAAAAATATAGAGAAAAGGTAAACGTAACGTATAGAGGTATTTTAACTTATCGTAAAAGGAGGCCACAAAAAAAAAGCTGTTATTTATGTTACTATGGCAACAAATATAAGTTTCTTAAGTGTTAACTGTTAAGTTATGTACCCAAATCTACAGTACGTATACGATTTTCTTACTGGGAACCTTACGTTACTGATGATTTTCTGTGTTTTCCTTGAAACGATTACTTACTTATGCCTATGTAAAACAAACAAACATTGTAACTTGCATCTGAGGATGGATCGGTGACAAAGATCGCACTTGAACAGCAGTAAAATATTACTATTATTGTTGTTAAAACATTACTTTCAGTTTTTTTATTTTGTTATTTATATTTTGTGGTGAATGAAATGTGTCCAAATAAACGTTATTCTTTCTTTCTTTCAGCAGGTATGCTACAAGTCAGCCTTTCTTTCAGTGCATTGTTAAGACTCAAATTTGTTTTTCTAATGCTAGATTGCTATATCGGAGCATACAGCTTGTTAAAAAAAACCCTTCACGAAGCTCTCATTTACGCATTCTAAGTAATTTTGTTCATAAATAATTTCTAAGAAACGACTTTTAATTTTGGTGTGAAAATTCGCTGCTTATAGTAAATGCACGCGTAACATTGTGCTTTTGTGTGCATGGAACGGTATAGGGATCGTTGAAGTATTTAAAGTTATAGCGAGTTACCAATTCTTGTATCGATTACTAAGAGCGATAAAATCGACTGGACAGATTAAATGTCTCCAAGCTATTTGATACACACGCATCAGCTAATTAGCTGCTAGTGAAACAACTATTTATTAGTTTAAATGCAATAAATTTTTCCAAATATACATACCTTACACTACAGAAAGTAGCTATATTTAACACATGTCGCATAGTTCGGTAATTCGTACAATTAAATTTAGACAATAATTTAAATTCTTTACAAAACACCTAATCTGCTCAAACTTAAAATCTCACCTTGGATTACACCCGTGAGATTTAAAAAAATAGCAGGTTCTAGGAATCTGAGAAAATAAAAAATATAAAAATAGTGTCGATAGCGCAGCTTTGTAGTTTAGGAACGCTAGATACGGATAGGTCATAGATAGTGCTCGCACTAATTTGGCTAATTAGTTAAATATCCACGTTCCTTCGTTATATGTTGTGTGGAGCGGGAGCAGGAGATCGAAGAAAATATGAATAAAAAGTGAGAACGCTGACAGGGGAGGGGAGAATAGAAGAGTACTTAATAGAACTAAGTAGGAAATATTATTGGCTAAAGACTGTTCGCATCTTTAGCTTGAAATTGCCAGACACTAAGTACTATTAAAAATATTTTTTCCCCTAGTCCTATATCAGCAACTGTCAAAAACAAACTTGATAACGCACAAATGACAAGGCCAAGTGAAGTATTTTATTTCAAACGGCTTTGCGACTTAAATCCAACTCTATAATTTAATTAACAATAATATTTGTTCATTCGTACAAATAAACGGACATTATATCCGTCTCAGTTATTGGTATTTCGCCTCGTTATCAAAGAATACGACGCCTTCATTTCTAATAACAGTTCAGTGTCGAGTTACTAGCACCGCCGTGTGACGGTATTGTACAATAAGTACCAAGTAATAAGTAGGTACCTAAGTCTTGCAACTAAGTTGTTATCGCGTCACAAGCGCCGGAACTCTACAGTGTTTTTGTCTTGATCTAATTCTCGTAAGTGATTTAAACTTGACTCTAAAATTGGTCCATTGGGTTCTCCTGCTTTTTCGACCTCACTTTTACCATCTGATTATTCATGAAGAATTGAGAACAATTTGGCTCAACCTAAATCTGGTCTCCAATCTAAATGTGATGCAGATCTGGTCCTATGAGCCTCTGAATATCTCAATACTTGCTTTTTAGGGTTCCGTACCCAAAGGGTAAAAACGGGACCCTATTACTAAGATTCCACTGTCCATCTGTCTGTCTGTCACCAGGCTTTATCTCATGAACCGTGATAGCTAGACAGTTGAAATTTTCACAGATGATATAAGTATTTCTGTTGCCGCTATGACAACAAATATTAAAAACAGAATACTTAAAATAAATAATTAAGGGGGGGCTCCCATACAACAAACGAGATTTTTTGCCGTTATTTGCTCGATATTAATAACGGCAACAGGTAGATGCTTGATTTATTCACAGAATATTTAGTTGTACAGGTATTCATTTTAAAAATAAATAATTAAGTAAATTAAAATAAAATAAATATTTAATGGGGGTTCCCATACAACAGACGTGATTTTTTTGCCGTTTTTTGAGATAATGGTACGGACGACTCGCACTTGGCCGCTTTTTCAACACATTTTCCTTACTATCGGATTATACTCGTAACTAGTACAACTAGTTAATATTACTGCTGACTCAATCATATTCGTGTAACTAAGTGCTAACAACGTGTTTACGTAAATAATATATAAATTATCTACATGCTTAAGACCTTAATTATTAATGTTTAAATAAATTATAACTTCCACTATCAAGAGAAAACTCGACATGTGTATTCTTCCCATTCTCACGTATAGTTCTCAAAGATGGCCTTTGACAATTCAGCAGAGGTCCACGCTCAAGGTTTACCAGAGAGCTATGGAACGGAGTAGTCTGGGTATTAAACTTGTGGACCGGATTAAGAATACTTACACCAATCCGTTCCATCACTAAAATAACTGATATCACTCGGAAAGCTGCCACGCTTAAATGGAATTGGGCTGAACACATCTGCCGCATGTCAGACGATAAATGGGCCAAACTAACGACCCAATGGGTCCTGTTTAGGTAATGGCAAATGACATCGCGGCAGGCCCAGACGGAGATGGCGAAGGCCTTTGACCAGCAGTGGGAAATAATGGCAAAAAAAAGTTATAACATAATAAATTAACCAACCATATTACACTATTCTTAAAACTTGTGTTAAATATTGCTAAGATATCAGTTGTCCAATAGTAATATTGTAAGACCTCATGCCGCCTGTGATTCAGGTTTATCCTAGTACAAGTACATCATACTATAATTAAGTCCATAAAATACAAATAACAATATAATGTATGCCTATAACAACAACGTAGGTACCTACTCTATTTTCTCAAATGGAGTACCAGCAAACATTAGGCTACCCTGTCTGCACCTGTAGATGATGTCAAAAACTTTCTAGTAAGTAAATTATTACCATTGACATGCGGTCGACTGTACGTACCTACCTACCTAAATAAAAGTAGAAAAAATTTGGTACATCGTCAAGTGTTTGTATCTTATAGTTCTTTATGATGATAATCAAGGGGACCATTGTTTAAGATGTTTGCATTTTGTAACAAATAAGATAATTAACTTAAACCCATAATAGCGAAATAGTCTGAGTGAAATACCTAAATATCCACATAGAGTAAGCAAGTCACGATTCGCGAGTAAAGAGAATCTCAAAAATTTAAACTAAACCGACATGTTTACATGTTCTCTGATTCTGAGGCACAGGGATATCTCACCGGCCTGCACTTCTGTACTCCGAGCTGCTGCGAATCTTCTGATTAAAATCTCAATAAACTTTACCAAACCTGGAAATTTAAGCTAGGACCATTTAGTAGTCGACCAACGATTCGAGGAAGACAAAATCATAACAAAATCGATAATACACGAGTTAGATACGAACCTGCAACAATGTATCTTGTTTATACTTAGTACTTATGATCAACATTGATTTACGTAAGAGTATGATTCATTTTCATCAATAAAATAACGATAACAGTAATTTTAAATGGTTAAAATGTATTGATAACAGATGTATCTATAAACTTTATATAACATCGTTGTTTAGTTTCACACGGCACGTGGAAAATAGACACACGATTAATTAAGGAAACTACGGAAAATCACTTATGAATATTATTTTGTGGGAAAACTAGGATTCACTTCATTGTTCTAACACACATTTCCGAACCGTTTTTTTTAACGTAAATGAAGCAAAAGTATTATCGTAGCAAGTGCTGTTCTTTAGTTTCTGCTTATAAATGAGAAAACGGAGTGTGTTTTATGTGATGTAAACAAACATTTCTGTTTAAAATCCGGATTTAGATCGCCAATATTGTTCCAAAATAAGTTCAAAGATCCCACACACTGAAACAAAGCTAAGTAGGTAAGTTAGTAGGCAGAACTTTCCGGCTCGTCATGATCAGTTCTTATACCCACGTAAGTAATCGGCCAAGCTTAACGCAGAAATATTCATATGACCAAATTTTTGCATGTTTTATACCTATCGTTAATTACTTATCGATCAAATTGTAATCATCCTTTAGAAATTATTTGAAGAGCAAACTGTCTGAGATACAGAATAAATAATTTTGTGTCGGTACCTAATACAAAATGTAATAAGTACCTATATTTTTAATATAAACAATACATATACTTACTTACCTACCGGTGTCGACCTCAATTTCCTGCAACGCTTGAGCAATCGATGTTCGCGATGGATGTCGTCGCAAACTTTACCTAATGTTGCACAATTGCCACCTACAAGAGTCATTGGACTCATACTTACGATTTAAGTTGAATCGACACAAAATATTAATTTGCTACCAATTAGGTAACGTTTAGACGATTTTATTAAAGAACGTACTTACAATTTTTTTTTTCATTTAGCTTGATTTAGTAAATACACCAAGATATCATTTAACGATCCTTGAATCTGCAGTCAACTAAAACTCACTCTATATGTCAATCTGCCTAGCCTTTTCCCAACAATGTTGGTGTCGGCTTCCAGTTTAACCGGATGCAGCTGAATACCAGTATTTTACAAAGAGCGACTGCCTGTCTGACTTCCACAACCCAGTTACTGGGTAACACGTTACCCCTTGCAAGTAAAACTCACTGCACATTGAGTTACCCACGTACTAACCTAATTCAACATAAAGACCAGCAAGAGTTTATGCAAAAATAAATTGAAAAATCAGATTATCAAAAATCCTAACTACGTACTTAATAATAAGTTATTAAAAGACACTTTCTACTTACCAAAAGGAACATGAAGACAACAGAAACTTGTGCTAAACTTTAACGTGCACTTGAACGAATGCTACAAAAATCATGCTAAGATTTTGCCTCGCTAAGGTTTTTCAGGTGTTCTAGGTCAAGTAAGTATGTGAATTTGAAATAAAACTTCATAAAATATAGTAATATTAATATCGTATATTCGTAGCCAATATTCCTTCCTACTTTTATTCAGTAGATTGAGTATACACCTGTACCCATTGCACATAATAATAGCTATTAGGTTCTCAATCCATTTATTTATTAGGCATCTTGACTAACGTTTATATCTAGTACCTTTTAACCGAAGTGACCAAAGCAAAGTTACTAAAACACAAGTGGAAGTTAGTTTCAGAAATATTTTACAAAAACATTAAAAAGGCTTTTTACATTTTTTAACAGTGACTCTTAGGACCAGAGCTTTAAGTCTTTAATTTCCTTTAGAGACAGATAACCAGAAAAATAGGTACCTGCATAGCACTTGCAAACCTGTGACTTGTTTGGTATTAGGTACATGTGTCAACAACATTTGGAGTTACTTTGACAGTATTTGGCATGTACGTTATATGTTCTAGTTTTTATTGAGAAAAATAGTCACTTTTATGTGTATAATAATGTCATTATATTACAAATTCAATTAATATTATACGATACATGATTGAGTAAGCGCCAACATTGTATGCTCCTTTGACTGGACAATATTTACGGTTCTGTACAATGTTTCAATCTCATTAGTTAAATTATGTTAATAGATAAATAAAAGAATATTTTCAGAAATATTTTATTAGGAAAACACAAATCCTCCTATATTTAATATTCGTCATTTATGTATCTATTTACAATTATTCGATTAATCAGTTTTCATGACTCATTTAACTTATGCATAAATTTTAATTTTAATAATACATATAGATTAACGAAGCTATGCATATCTTACGACACAACCATATATTTAACACGGTGTTTGTGAGCCGCGCCCGACGACGGGTCGGCGGCTACATTGTTCCACCTTCATAAAAAGAAACTATAGAACTGGAACTGATGATAATTACATTTCAAACTTAACAAAAGCACGAGTGTCGGCCCTGTGAGTACACCACCCGCGGTCCGGGGACCGGCGGCGGCGGCTCAGTAGCGCTGCCAGGCGCAGGACGAGGCGGCGGCGGAGGCGCCGGGCCGCGGCGCCGCGCCCTGCCGTCACAGCTCCGAGAAGAACTCGGGGGAGGAGTGCGGCGTGGGCGGCGCGTGCGGCACCGCATGCTCGCGCGCCGCCATCGCCAGCCGCTGCTTCAGCACGTCGCGCTCGTGCGTCACGCGCGCCACCTGCAGCTGCAGCACGTGCAGCTCGTCCTGCAGCGACCGGTTCGTCAGCTCCAGCTCTTGCCTTTGTTGCAATCGTTTACTGCGACAGTTTTGCGCGTAGCCGCGGTTTTTTAGTGTACGTCGTTTCTGCTTGAGTCGTGTCACGTCTTCTCGGGGGAAACCATGGAGCCGTTTGTTAAGTTCTCGTACGCTTAACGTCATAAGCAATTCATCACCGATAAGATCATCCCCACCACAGGAAGAAGGCTGATAGGATGGATGTGGTCCGGTTCGAGGGGACATCGCTGAGCAGGAGCTGGCAGGGCGCATCCCGACCTGTTGCATGTGGTGATCCTGCTCGCGCCACTCGCGTCGATCCCATTCTTCAAAAGTGCCGCAAGGAACTGTACGCATGTCGAGCGGCTCTCGCATGTGTGGTAGCCAAAGAACGTCGTCTACCAATGCCGCACGACAAGGACTTCGTCCGACAGGGGCTGGCGGGGTCTCCGGGGGCGTACTGGGGTCTACAGCGATAGCTACGTGAGGCTGAGGGTACGGACCCGCGTCAGGCCACGGACGGCACGCACGGGCACACGCAGGCGGAGGTTCTACCATCTCTTGCCAACCGGTACGCTGGGGTTCGCGTTTCACGATATTGTGGTCCTCGAGATGGTCGAGTTCAAAGTTCTGCACGTACTCGTCGGCGAGCTGGTCCTCGTCACCATCGCGGTGCGGCTGCGGGGGCAGGGTCTGCATGGCGCTCGCCTGGGAGCAGTCGACGAGCGCGTGTTCCACCATGGGGCCGTGCGGGGCGCACGCCGGCCTGGAGCGGACTGCCGCCGCGGCACAGGGCGGCGCGAAACTCCGCCCTCCGACCCAATGACGTTGCGCGACGCGCGCATACACATACAGCCTTTATTTTCACTGACATAAGTTCGCTAATACTAGGATAATATCATAACATAATATAATAATAACATGACATACATTACGAAATATACGTGTACTTGAGTAGGTTCGGTATAGTAGCGAATTGGATGGATATCACGTACGTGTATTTAGGTATATTTGTGTACTGTTTATTATGCTTTCAATAACTTAGATTAAAAAGGATGCTGTGATGTACATAAATAGGTACTTAATAAGTATATATTTATATCTGGTTAATATAATTTCGACAAAACAGGTTACAAAATTGGTCGTTCGAGTCTACGAAAATTTCGTAGCACCTCTGCTACACCGTACATTTTTACGTAGCGGCGCGGTGCTACGGCGATTGTGTTACACAGCACAATGCTTCCCGCACTTCGTCATATCGTACTATCTTGATATTGATTACATTTGCGCGTATTTTGTTATTTAGCATTAGTTTAATTAAATGTACATACTATGTACATTGCAAATTCTTAAATATTTTGCGATAAGTAACTTTTTATAAACTTACTTTTCAATATCAAAAGTAACATCTAAAACGAAAACTGATTGAGATGTCTTCTTGTTTTATATGAATTATCATATCCAATTAATTAATACGAAGCAGGCAAGCAGGGCAGCGAGAAGGCTAACTGTAGAACAAAGTGATTTCACGCGTGGCAGACCGCGAGACTAGGGGTGAGGTCGAATCGAGCATAATCGCGAATTACATGTAAGTAATCACCGGGTAAGCGTGACCTGCCACTCTAAACATTCAACCCTTCCTTATTATCCCTTAGTAATTGAAACGATGCGCTTGTTATTACAAGACAATGGGTTATGATTTGTATTCAAATTACAAGGTTAAATGCTTACGGGGATTTTGTTGCGATTCTTTGGCTAACTTTAGTTGTGAGTGAGTACCTATTGAAATCTGTGATTACTAAGAGGAGTGACAGTGAACTTCGATGAAAGTTAAATATAAGCTCTCCAATTTTATAGTATCGACACGACGAAGAAGAATTTCATACTTATTTTATATACTACTCAATCATGTACCTCGGTTTATAAGATACCTATGAGCAATTACTTACACCTGCACGTACGCCTGCATGTATTGCTGTGTTTATAAAATCTGCAATAATAAAAAAACTAAGTTTTAATGCCAAAATAGATTTATCTGACTGGCACTTTTTATTGTGAGAAAACCGAATTCGATCGGCTCCTACAGATCTAAGGTCCTGCCGCGCCAAATTTGCCAAAGATGTAAACAACAATGGACGCTCGTAATGGAATAAAATCGATGTATATCGATTTTGAAGAACGTTTATTTTAAGTAATGTTTGTTTTCGTCTAGATAGCTCGGAGATATAGACGAAAACAAACATCAATAATAATAAATGTTCAATGCATATCGATTTTTTTCAATTTTGAGCGGCCATTGTTGTACTTACATCTTTGGCAAATTTGGCGCGGCCGGACCTTAGATAACCTATTTATTTATATCCAGGCATTTTATAAATTGAAGTCGCTTTTCGTGTCTGTCTGTGTGACCGCCTTGTTTTCTAATTTAGAGAATATATTCCGGAAAGTGTATGTGTGTAATCCATATTATAATATTATAAATGCGAAAGTGTGTCTGTCTGTCTGTCTGTTACCTCTTCACACTTAAACCGCTGAACCGATTTAGATGAAATTTGGTATAGAGATAGTTTGAGTCCCGCGAAAGGACATAGGGTAGTTTTTATCCCGATATTCCCACGGGATATATGTATTAAACTTACAATATAATAAAGAAATCTCGAAGTGTTATAACAAAAACTGTGCAAAGCAATGGCGTATCGCTACTTAGAATTACATATTTTTCGAGTCAGTGTGACCGCGTTGTTCTTCAAAACTTTGCAACATGTTTTGATTCGGTTTTCCTTTGGAAAAAAATATTTCTATCTACCTACATGAATATTTACATACTAGTATACCTATTAATATTAATTTGACATAATTATATTAAAGAAATCTCGATGGATATGTTATGTCAAGTCGTAAAAACCGTGCGAAGAACCGAGTCGCTAGTATTAAAATACCTAAGTACTTAGAGCGATAGGGTTGCGGCACCAGTCGGCAGTGCGGAGCGGGTGCGGCGGCCCGTAAGCTGACGTTGCCGCCGCTGTTTGCTCTGCACGGTCAACATTGTTAGTCGCTCCCGCAACCCGCCCGCCTCTCCCGCAAATGTTATTACATGATTAACCCGATGCTAACACGTATCCCACTTCTGTTTGGCCTAGCTTTGTTAATTGCCCACTTTGAAACTGCGTACATCAATTATTTCATCAAATCAAACAATGTGGAAACTGTACAGCTACATGATTCTGCTGAGTTTTGTTCAGTGGTATTTTAGATGGCTTGTTGGCTGTCCGGGCTATATTTTAGGTAGAAATCCCTGTATTGTACCTATATACTTACTTACGTCAATTTTGAACGAAAACTTGTCACGTCTTGCCGAGTCCAATCCACATCGAAGTGTCACTTCTCGAAGTCTTTGTGAAAGAGTATGTCTATCGACATAGATTCCGGAGTAAGCAAGCTGAACCATTTTTGTGGAGCAGACGAGTCCTGCATTGCTATTCACAACCACACGATGCGCTTCCGTACTGTATCAAACATCAATCAATGTTATCGTAGGAGTCCTCTAAACGCTGTTTACAACTCCAAAACTCGAAAATTTTGTCAGTATCTATAGATCAAATAGATGGCTTCTATTCATCCGACAGCTGTTTGCTGTTGGGGGCAGTTCCTACTACTAATATGGAATATGGACTCTCACATCAGTTCTGCATGGCCAAATACAGCTGGCATAGCACAACAACGTGACAGCAATTAGGTTTACCTACCGGCAATCTTACGTCTCTTATAGGCGTTGTTTATTTACTTAGCCGTGAGGCACACAGTTGTTTATAAAACAATCGGTACCCTTTTTTTGTATACCTACTGTTGCCAAATAAATGTTATGTCCACGTAACACTCCACACAGCATAACAACAACAGACCCCACCGGGTCTGTGTGGTGTTAGTGTAGGTGATGTTGTTGTGTAAGTCCGCCTCTGTGCATTTGTGTGCTTAAAGTATTAAATAAATAAATGTTATTCTTTCTTTCTTTATTTCGCAAATGCTTGGTTTTGTTGGTCTATTTTACTACACATGTTAAAGATTTCAGTAGGCACAGTTTAGACGCAGCATAATTCTGTTTTGTCTCGTTGAGGTCCTGGCTTCGAGGTATTCCACTCAGAGCAGTGGAAGTGCTCAGGTGCTGTTCGTCCAAGTACGGTTCAAATCAGTGCTCTGAGTGGAATACCTCCTGGCTTCGATTCCCGGGTTGGGCAAAGTGTTATTGGGTTTTTCCATCTGGAATTCCTAAGTAGTAGCCTGGAGTCAGGATTTCTGCCCGGTTGACGGCAATAGGCTCGCCCCCTACTACATAGGAGTTAAACATACCTAACTGGCGAAATGTGAGTGTTCTATAGGTACACCTTCTGCATAACCCTTCGGGGTAAACAGGCGTAATGTTATGTTATGTGTAGGTACATTAAATACATCCATACTAATATCCATACTAATATTATAAATGCGAAAGTGTGTCTGTCTGTCTGTTAATTACCTCTTCACGCTTACACCGCTGAACCGATTTAGATGAAATTTAGTATATAGTTTGGGTCCCGGGAAACGACACACGATAGTTTTTATTCCGATATTCCCACGGGATCGAAACTTATGCGGGTGAAACCGCGGGGCGCTGCTAGTATGCGAAAGTGTGTCTGTCTGTCTACCTGCTACCTCTTCACGCTAAAGCCGCTGAACCAATTTAGATGAAATTTGGTATATCGTTTGCGTACCGGGATAGGACATAGGATAGTTTTTATCCCGATATTCCCACGGGAAACTGAAACCGCGGGGCGCTGCTAGAAATTACTATAACTAACCACGGTTCGGTGCGGTTCGATTTGGTGCTCGGCTCGGTTCTGTGCATCCTGGACAGTCACACCCAACACCTTATTTGACTGGCCAATTCTTCCCTTGCGGTGGTAGGGCTCGCCCGCCTGGTTTGCGATCATCCTCCCACTGGAATCCGGCGTCAAGCAGCCTGCGCTGTGTTTCGTCGATGCGTGAGAGTTCCAATGCCTTCTTCTGGGCACGCTCGCTCCATCATACATCCATCGCTTTCCATCAGGCGTGATCGAGGTCAAGAGCGGGCCCATTCAGCAATAAAAAAAATAAAAAGCTGTCTATGCCAATAGACCAAAAGTCAATTAACGAAATCAATATTCAAGTGTGGGCACCCCGCTTTAAAATTGTAAGTACCACCTGGCATTGTTATCATCGTGCAACAGGAACTGTGATAAGAATGGTTGGCGCACGGCGAGTTCGCCCGTAAGAGGATAGCTCCCAGAGGCGGGACACGTTCGCGGCCGCTATCACAGCCTCTTCATCAATTGATTCCGCGCCCTCGGCGGCTCAATAGGACGACGATCCGCTTTCCACTAAACTACAAACGTCCTAAAAAGAAATGTGGAAAGGCTTACTGCATTCTGGAACTTGTAATTAGCAATTGTCAGTTGTTTAATATTTCGTTACCATTTACGTGTGTTAGTCTGTAAGCTTTCTTAAATTTGTAAAAATAAAATATTCTTAGTTTGTTTAATAATGCTAAATTCTTTTAGAAATGCTAAAACACTTCGTCTTGCGAATACCTAAACCATCAAGCACTAGATAATTGGACCATATGATCATCACTGTTCTTTTCGATGTTAAGTACCTAATTAGATCTTCCGCATGACTTATTAGGTACCTAACTATGTAAAGTTTGATCAAAACTTTCGAATAAACTTCGAGAATCCGATCATCCAACATATAAAACAGGTTGTTACAAAACTAATGATTAACTTTTTCTTCACACTTATTTCATCGGAAAAAACCAAGACGGAGCCCAACCCGCAGGGTCGCTGTGTTACACGTCTCTACGCTAACAATCGAGTAAAAGAGCTACCATCATAACAGTATAAGTAATCGTCTTTGACTTTTTACCCGACTGCAGCGAAACCCAAAAGAGACAAGAAAGAAATATACCTAGGCTATTTGTCACAGAAACACGTGTATCCAAAAGATAAGTGTAAATGTAATTAAGTGTGTATTTGTTAATGTGTTATTATGTTAGTAGGTATGCCTAATGTTTTTATATACTTAGTAATTTGTGATTTAACATTCGTGGCCTATGGCACATCGACACAGATATTTAGGTATAAGTAGGTACCTACACAGTATACCTATAAGCACCTTTTTTCCACTGTATACATAGGTATAGATAGTTTGATTTACTTAGTTAGGTACCTAATAGTAATTTTCATGGAAAATGTGTTCCTAGGTATAATCCACCATCAACAACTCTGACCAGAACCTCAGCATAAATAACCCTTCGGCGGTAGGTATACAGGCGAGATATTGTTTTGTTATGCTTGCTTTCATGGAAAAGCAGACCCAAGAAAAAAACGCCTGCACTTATAATCCAGAACGGTAGACCGTTCATTTTCTCTTGGATACCTGACTTCGATACCCTCATTCAACAAACATTTTTATCCAATCGGAATTTTTACAACCTAAACTTTCGACTACAGTGACACCTACCCACGAAATAAAAAAACTTTATACAGTCAGTACAGCGCTTTTAGAACAAGTATATCGACCGAAGCGAGGGCGGTCGCCACGCCATTATGTGTCCTAGCAATGGCGCTTGATTCTAGTTCAAGCCCAACACAACAGGTGGCTCTGCACGTGTAATATTTGTTTTATCTTTACTGATGATTCGGATTGCTCCTTTTATCTAATAAACCGAAAATTCAGGGTGTTAAAAGTAGATTCGATTAGGTGGATTCTATCTGCCTTTACCTATATTTACCAGGAAGAAGAGTATGTTTCACTGTATTTCTACCTATGCTAGACAAAGTAGCGTCGTCATTAAAATGTGTCGTGTTTTGATCATTCTAATACGTATTGCTGTTCAAGGCAATCTGATAACGGTTCATCGGCCTCTGCACATGCATACACACGTCGCGTCAAAGGTTGAAGCATGAACGTCGCACTCGGAGCTAATTCGTTATCTAGTAATATTATAATCACCGTACCGCTGCCCGAACATTATCTTGGCCCGGACATAATCAAGGTCAAATCACAAATATTTCTATTTCTCGGGGAGCGTATAAACAGTGCTGCTCACGTGCTTATGATGCACATGCTAATAGCTATTTTAAGAATCATCACGTTTTTCGCAGCAGTATTTTTTTAACTGTTTCTACTAGCGTCTAGACGAGATGTGCCAAATGCTGTTTCAACAAATGTTTCGGCGCTTGAGTCTCTACAACCCGGTAATCGTTTCTAATAAAATCCAGTTGTAACATTCAAAATTGCTTTATTTTTATAAAAATAGAAAACATATAAAATATGAAAATATATAAGTATAGTAATACTAAATATCGTATTATATAAATCCAATCATAAAAAATTCATTTAAATGCTTTTTATTTCATAAATATGATTTTTACAACTACGCACAGGTATCGCTGTAAAATAACAGAAATAAATTATTTGTAAAACATTCTCTCAAAATTATTTTAAAACTACCCACACGAATATTTGTACCTAAAAGAGGTTCTTGTTTTTAAATTGTTCTGTGTAAACACCACATCAACACCCAAAATCAACCGAGTATACAAATATTTAAAAAAAAACTGTAATGTAGGAATTAAAATACGCGAAATAAAATTGGTATATTCTTTCGAGACATGGCCTTCATGTCACAATGTAACGTGTCGCACCGGTGAGGTGCATTCAGTCTTCATTCAAATGCTATAAATTAATTGAAAGATGCAGATAGATCTGACATGGTCGTCCTAAAATATATGCTTAATAATAGCCCCATTTCCTACACACTAATAATGCACTGACCACCTACACCACAAATAAGAAAATTGTTCATTTTCAACTTAATTCTGTATACATAAAGCGTACAATGATTTAAAATAAAAACATTTCCTACTTAATAAAATATATAAAAAATATTCTTAATGGCTAATTTTGTATTTTCATAATTTGATAAATTCAGAGTAATTAAACCAATTAATTATTTATTCCTATCACACTATTTTGTAAAATTCTAAACTACCCAAATGTACACGTAACGTAAAAAGTATTGTGACACTTCTAAATATGGCTGAATTTAAATAATAGAATAGCATATTGATATATTTTTGTAGCACGATTCGAAGGTAGCTTGTTTAGACACTATAATCCGTAAGTATATTCCCTATAAATTAAAGGAATTAGAGCTCTGTCTGCACTGGTTTAAAATGCAGCATGGCGTAGTCATGGTAGTACATCATGATGGCAAGAGGCTGGCCAAGGATCAGGGAGCTCCACACCATAATGTTGCCCCAACGTGGCCCAAGCCTGACCTCGGCGTGGCGAGAAATGATCGCGAGCGGAGGTTGGGCCATCATACCCAAGAACGCCCAAATTCTGAACATTTGCAGCGGCACACTCACCTGTAACAGTTTTGAGTTGCCATTAGTTAATATGGCGACAAAAAACGGAAAAATTGGGACGTTCAATTGCACCGATATCAAAGAGTTAGTGCGTGAGTAGACGAACCTGGCGCACGTGATGGGCAACATTTTTGAATGTCGACCAAACAAAATAGTTTCTATCAACATTGCCTGATATTCTGTGGCTTTACCACCAGTGGAAAAACGTGTGAAATTGAACAAAACACTTGTTGAGCCAGTTCCAAAGACAGCTATATTTTCAGGCAACGATTGCCGTTCTACTCTCTCCGCTGTACGTGCTTTATTGTCATGGGTATCTAAGTCACGGGGAGGAGCGTGCCAGCTCAGCGTTTCTGCAAAAACTGCAATAGGCTATAGGGCTTTGCAATCAAAAATCTAGGCAATCTTCCTATGACCTTTGGTCAATAAGGTGTAGGTGATGAATGATTAACACTTACCAAATACTCATGAAACAGCGCAGATATAGCAAACACAACGATTCCAGCGTTAAATTTGCTGAATCCTTTTTCGGTGATGGGTTTGTATACATGTCTGACGGCCCACATGTGCACTGGCATGTTCCAAGTGCTCCAGAATACGGATATATTGTTGGAGTTCCACCAATCAGCGTAGAACTTGCGGTCTGCGAACTGCAGCAGCTCACCCATCAGGTTCAGGAACGAGTGGAAGGTTAAATAGAAGAAGCACAGCCATATGAGATGGTTCGGAACCTGTAAAAGTAAGGCTGTTTTAGGTATCAACCACAGAGTTCTTTAGGGCGGCGAAAATTGGGTGAAGATCAAAGTGTCGATATGAGCCGATCGAGCTAGTGACCGAAGTGGTCACGAGCCATTTATTAGTTTGTGTGAAGTACTTGTAATTACTAAACAGCGCCAAGCGATAAAATTGTAACTAATATCCGTCATTTTCTTTTGTCGACTTGCCAGATTGTCTATCAGCAAATCTCGTGCAGTGTGTAAGACCAAGGTTAGGCGGCAGTTTGGGACTGGTCTATATCCAGAAGCGAGCGGTTGCCAGCTGGATCACTATTATCATCAGAATACGAAATTCTAGAGCATCTGCTCTCGTGTCAGCAAGAGCTAGTCAGCAGCATAAAGGACCGAACGAATGTTTAGTATATTCAATTAGTCTATGGACTTGAGTAATCCTCTTCGCAATTCTACATTCCATAGCTTTGTGTAAGTACAAAGTGGGATGTCCGAGTCTCTGAGATCCAGAAGCCATCTTCAGATTGAGTGCATTAACATTGCCCATCTGAAGAAATAATACCTAAGTCGCCATAGAAGCAAACAGGGATAAAATCTCATCATCATCATCTGCCTAGCCTTTTTCCTGCTGTTGGGGTCAGCTTCCAGTCTAACCGGATGCACCTGAATACCAGTAACGGGAAAAAATATTTATTCAATTATGCTGCACTCACAGCTAACTTGAGTAATCTTTCTGTGATCCTTATGGGGTCCATCGTTGAGAAAGTCTCCACGGAATTGGTGACGGTGGGTATCATCCATTGTTGGAACAGCGCGAGGGCAAGGTTTATACCGAAGAACAGCTCCAACACCCTTTTAATTACAAACCTCTTCCGGATTCTGAAACGCATACCATATAGTTTAGTTAGTGATATCTACTTATTTATTTTAAAACTTAGGAAGAACAAAAGGGTACTATTCGAACCTAACATAATAACTATAAGCATGCGCACAACATACAAAATGCCTATTGAGTAATTGTAAATTATCGTCCGTCAACCTTTGGTCTAGAATGTGTAATTGCGCGTGGTCTTGGCCTAATCTATTTTACTTACCTATTATGTTATTTTATAACATCTCTTGCGAGGCTGTTAAAAGCTGTGGCCAATCAACTCATCCTATACCGGAGACATGGCTTTGACTTCAAAGATAATACCCACATTATTTACAACTATCAGTAAAATTTTGTCATGCGCAAACTAAAAAGTACACGTGATTAATAAAATATCAAGACATAAACACTGACACACGTCGAGATAAAAAGATTAGAGTACACGTGAACTCGCACGTTTTCTTCGAAGAAAACGTGAGTTTGTTGCCCTCGTTTCACACCTCATACATAATCATATTCAGCCTATAATGTTCCCACTGCTGGGCCACAGACCTCCACTCTTCGAGAGGGAGTGGGCTATAATCTACCACGCGGGCCCAGTGCGGGTTGGTAGATGTCACATGTCTTCGAATTTTTGGTTCTAGGACATGCCGGTTTCCTCACGATGTTTTCCTTCACCGTTTTGAGAGCAGAGGTGATGAAATAATTTACGCAACGTAAAGCGCCTGAGTTCGAATCTACGACCTACAACTCGTACGTCGCGGCCATTACCACTGGGCCACCACTGCTCTCTCTCTGTTTCACACCTGCGACTTAATATTTTAAGTACGGCCAGGACAAAAATCGATTGCCACCGTTATTTAAAAAAAAAAATTTATTAAAATGGTTTTAGTATATCATGTAATAGCCGGCTTCGGCTTGATAATTTAAAGCAAGATAAATCGATTTTAAAATAGGATTTTATAGTGTTCAGCAATGATGAAAAAAGTGAAGTGACTTTCGTTGCCGCTTGTACTTAAAATAGTAGGTACGCTTATTTACAAAAAGATCATCATCTGCCTAGCCTTTTCCCAACTATGTTGGGGTCGGCTTCCAGTCTAACCGGATGCAGCTGAATACCAGTATTTTACATGGAGCGACTGCCTATCTGACCTCCACAACCCAGTTACTGGGTAATACGATACCTTATTACAAAAAGATGATAATTAAAAATTACAGACAAAAAAACAGATGCAATCAAAACTAACCGTGCAGTGCGGGGGTAATTCAACTCATAACAAAGGGTAGGGGCCAACATAAAGTAGGACAAATCTTTTAGATTCAGATTGTCGGGATACTTCGTCAGCCTCGCTGCAGCCGGGGTATCATTTATAAGGTCTTCTTTACTCTCTGTAGGAAAAGGATCGTTAGTAACTGATCGATTTAATATCTACATTTATTTACAATGCGATTAGTTTATTAGCAGATAAACGAATATAGATAAAACAAGGATGCGATAAACATAAGCGTACAAATCGATAACGTTGCGTAACGCTACGATAATTATGAAAAATAGAACGCAACACTACAAGAAGTATAAACTCTTTACAAACTCTAATAGAAGGCGAGACTAACTCATACATAGAAAAACCATAAACTCCTGTAGGTATTCTATAATACTGCAACCAAAGCATTTCTAAAGGCCTATTCAAACCTAAGCGGTATTCGCGCCGCTGTGGGTACCGCGCGGGTTTCGCTCAGGTATTTAGTATCAAGTTCCGCGGCTAGAGCGGAATAGTTGGTGCCATAGTACCGCATAGGTCTGGTATTGTTTACCTTCTTCTACAAAAACTTCTTTACCTTCCTGAGCGAAACTCGAACTCGGTATTCACAAGGATAGCGAAACCGCTTAGGTGTGAACAGTAATATTACCGCATACCCACTCGGTTTTCTCTACCGCACACGGTAGCGAATACCGCTTAGGTTTTAATAGGTCTTAAAGTAGGCATACCTATGCTCATATTGCAAAAGCTAAAAAAAAGATTTTCAACACACATAATAAAAGAATCACTCTTAAAAGCAAGAAAACAAACAGATGTAAGGAAGGCTCGCAGTAACTTGTATTAAACTTACGCTCATGTTCGGCCGTCATTAGTTTATCTGTAATAATTTAATAGTCACCTTTAAACTCTGTATTCCCTCAAATATCTCTGTCTTTTTTCAATTAGGTCAAATATATAAGGCCGTTATGACAGTTATTGGTTAATTAACAAGTTAATCTTTACTGACTTTGTAGAAATGGCGTGAGCTTAATAAGGAATTGATTACCGAGATCCCGAGATCCCGAGATACTGGTACAGGTGTTTTAAATCTCGGTCAGTATCAATGTCTCCGCGTTCATCAAAGATGAACACACAACATAGGTTCATAATGATAACATTGAATAATATACTTTATAATCAGTGTTATAAAGTCCACTATTCTACAAATATCGAACGCAAAAGTAAATTCTGGGTCTACCTATTAACATTAACACAACGGTGCACGCACCGCTGCCTATGACGGTCGTAATCGAAAGCAAACATATTTATCTATGACTTAGATAACATAACATAGATTCTGTATTCATGGTGTGACATCGGCCCTAAACTATTATTTATTTTTTAACTTATCATCGAAATTAATGTAAGACTTACTCCAATTAGGTGCTGATAAACTCTGTCTCCTAAGTTTATTATCTCCTAACTTTCTCTTCAAACCAAGGCGACACCAATAGTTGGTTTGTACATAACTCCAAAGTTTTAAGAAAATAATTAGATAGAGCATACAGACTGTTGTAATTCCAACTGCAAAAAAAGACATTCTTTAGCGAACTTGGTGGCTGTTTCAGTCCTACAAGGTCGAATTAAATTAACAAAGCGAAAATTCACAAACGTGATGGGTAGGACATCTCACAACTCATAATTTCAAGCAAGTAGGTACCTACATCTGGTAGTGTCATCATAATCATTATCAGCCTACAGCAGTCCACTGCTGGACATAGGCCTCTCCAATTGCACGCCAATCAGCTCGATTCTCGGTAACGCTCATCCAGCTGATACCAGCCACCCTGCGAAGATCGTCGCTACACCTAGCCTGAGGGCGTCCTGCCTTACATTAACCGATTCGCGGTCTCCACTCAAGAACACGTCTATCCCAACGGATATTTCGTAGAGTAGTTACTTAAAATTATGAGCCTAGAAAATCTTATTCCTTTATCCATCAAGTAGTCAAGTTTCAAAGATATACATAATTACCGAAACTAAAATCGTTGCCCTTAAAATGCAGAACTGCAATAGGCAATAAGACCATAAAAAACATGTTACATAGCTGTAATATGACGCCAAACTTCTCTGGTAATAAATCCTAAAAACAAAAACAGACATCATTATTATTATTATTATTGAGAGCAAAAACTGGGCAATAATGATTGAGTTCCAACTTACAACGGCTATTCCCTTTTCCACTAGTAGGCTGACAACAATAGGAACAATGCTGACTGAAAATACAAAAATATTAAATATAAGCGCGGGAAAAGAGTTCCTGGAAGAACTTGGGGGAGGCCTTTGCCCAGCAGTTGGACATTACAGGCTAAACAATAAAAAAAATATAAAACATTTTTACGAGGCTTAAATTATGTAGTGCAAGAGCGCTATCAAAATAATTAAATACTCACAAATTATCAGAATAACTGATGGATATTGACTTCTGTCACCTTCATTGTAACCTGTCAACACTATGATCCATTCAAAAGGGTTAACGCGTAAACCATATCTGTAAACGAAGATTATAAGAGTAAAACATAAAGTTCGGCATTACCATGGCCACAGTTAGGGCACCCATTTCATGTAGTCAACATGTGGTGTTTGTGTGGTGGCCATAAGTACACCCTTATTGATAAGTAGTGGCCGTTTAGGCAGTCCGTGTGAGTCCATGTGACATAGACTCATTGAGAAGTTTTTTGACAGAATTCCAAGTTTTCACAAAGGGAAATAAATGGCTGTGACAAACCAATAAAGCCACTATACTTACTTGTACGCCTACAATAAAATGTACATTAGAATACCCTTTATTATGTACACCATAAATATTAGGTATTAATATAAATTAAAGTAGAAATTTTTACAAGGGCTGACACAATGGGCGGTCTTAACGCTGAAAGCGACCTTTTATAGACAATGTTTGGATGAATTAAGGGAGATAGGAGAGACAAAAAAAAAAAGTTTAGTAACATTTGTTTGTTTTTTTTTTTACATTAGCCTTGTCTAGTGTACAATAATTATCATTGGACATTGGTCAATGCTAATAATTATAAACTCAATAGATACAAAGTCCATAAAAAATGTAGCAAAAAATAAAAGCCATAACATGAATCACCATTGTACTTTGGTATATAATGACTAAGTTATTAAATGAGCAAAGAAAATGACACAAAGAATTATAAAACTAAATCATATTGCTATACATACCTGGTTTGTGATTCTAAGCAACAGAAAAGAAAAATAAGTTAACAACTATTTGCAGTACAAAATGTATGTTGTCTAATTCCATAAATACATGTTACAAGCATACTCACTTCAAGAAATTCTCAAGACCTAAGCGGACACCACCAACAGACAACATCAAGAAGCCCCAGTTCACCAGGCCTGTAAAGTTGTTGAACTCTGAGCTCCATGAGAACAGTGAATCTCTTGGTGTGTGAACACTAAAACAAATTTTTTATATGATCAAAGAATTTATAGAATCAAAGTGGACAAATCTGTTGTATCTATACATTAAAAAAAACACGATAAGCACTTAGTAATCCAGAAGACTGCGGGATCATTTATCTAGATGTTCAGATTATCCAAAGTCATAGATGAACCTAACTCAAATCTTCAATAGAAGACCACAATGTTATGACAATTAATGTGACACTTACGGCTTATCCAATTGCAATTTTCTAACTTTCTTCTCCGTTTCTGTTATTTCCTCAGCTTTTGAAACACTTTGTGCTCGCCTGTAGCGAAGTGCTTTTTCTTCAGATTCTGTAGTCATTTTCCTTATTTCTAGTTCTGTAGTCTGTGTTTTGACAAAGTCCAATTAACGAATATTTAAGTCAAGTTGTGGGTAGTTCGTAAAATGTCATAAATAATGAAAACTTATACCTACATAGATAAATGAAACAAAGTTTTACGTCTGTAATTAAAACAATAGGTATGAAACAATAAGAGCAAATAGCAGGAGTACAGGTTTTAATTACTTACAATGGTTATGGTAAAGATTAGGTAGGTATAAGTTTATTTTATCAGAAGCGGTATGTCATCTGGGATGTCATCATACTAAAATAACAACAGTAAAGAATTACCCTTAAGGTTGCTAAGTCAGCACTCCAGCAGCAGCATAATCAGCTTCTCGACTAAACGACAACAGTTCTTCGACTTTACTTACTTTTAAGCAATCTTAAACCCACCAACAAATTATACACTTTCGAAATCAACTATCTCATACGGCTGGCTGTCAAACTCACTTGGCAAATGAGCTGTCAACAATAAAACGTCAACCGGTCAACCTTCAAATGAACTTAGAGCCGGGTCTACATTTACTTACCTACTTTCCCTTATGATGCCAGAAAGTCATGATTTTTTTGATCAGCTGAAACAATTTTCAACATAAAATTTTATTTTTTAAGAACCTTTTTCATTGAAGAATTCCCTGTAAGTGCCCCTAGGAAAATCTTATTTAAAAATTCTCCATGTATGAGTTCCGTCTTTCTGCTCTTTCCTCATTAATTACGTCGCGGTCGCCGCAGGTTACAATACTTGCCATACTTGAAAACTATAATGTTTCAGTAGTTTTTGAAACACTACTTGGGAGCGGGTGGCTGGCTACAATCTCCTTCCCTTTACGCAAAACTCGCACCGGGCGCCGGAGAACATTACACGATCTGCGGCCACCATAAAATGGCGCCACCTTGAGGCCACACACACCATATTATGGTGTGTGTGGCCTCAAGGTGGCGGACTTGAGGAGTCTTTCGGAGTGACGAGTTCCGCGTGCGCCTCTCAAGAAGACTTGCTTTTGTAAGATGAAGGCCTCAAAGAGGGACGATGTTCGCCTGAACATTGGCTGGGTCAATACCTTCCAGGGGAGTAAGATAAATTACGCGTTGAAAAATTTAACATAACATAACATAATCAGCCTATAATGCTCCCACTGCTGGGCTGGGACACATGCCTCCTCTCTGTGAGAGGTTAATTTTGCCAATGGGGTTAACTGAAAGCTCCGTCACA
The DNA here is from genome assembly GCA_914767645.1 of Hydraecia micacea. Lineage (NCBI taxonomy): Eukaryota > Metazoa > Arthropoda > Insecta > Lepidoptera > Noctuidae > Hydraecia > Hydraecia micacea. The sequence goes on from OU611778.1 coordinate 11,273,711, forward strand.
GGTGGCAGCACTGTTGTCTGTCCACAAACTGTCATTGTTGCATATCTTTTTAAATGTTGTGTCATCATCAAATTAAACGTTAACTAGATGAAAATGATGCGGGAAGCGTCTACCACTGGTAAAAAAGCAGTTTTACTGGAAAAGTCAATTTACATAATATCACACCACAACATTCGCCAACATTCGTTTTATTAAATGTCACGAAAGAGGACCTTTGGTTCATGAATTCTGTAAAAAAATTCGAAAATTCATCTGGCTACTTATTACGGTGTTACAGCCATGTGAAAGAAAGACGGCGCAAGCAGCGGCGCGGCGTGGTGTAAGCTAGGACCGAGTTGGGATTCGGACCAAACCCTAAGCCGAGGTCCGTACCCCACAGGGGGTGCCCTTAGCGTGTAGTCGCTTAGCTTTTAAGTTTTTAAGCCCTGGCTGGAGGCCTTAATTTTGAGGCATCCACATGCAAGTCCGGTTAAGCAGACGACAACCTCATAAGTTGAACTGCGAGATGCCATTCCCAAAAAAAAAAAAAATCAGTCTACAGTAGATTTTTAGCTTTGAATGCATCTAGTCGTAGTAGAATCCACAGAGTACTTTTTGATAGATGGTAGAATCTCTAATAAGAAAATGGTCACTTCAATCCTCCAGTGAGAGGATAAAGGTCGTCTGTGTGTGAATGTGACTACTATGTAACGGAATTTCAAGGAAAAAAACCAGACTTCTAATGAGATAATTTTAGTATTATCTCAAAATAATTGATTTATTTCATATATTATTAATATAAAATGAAGATTTGGACTTCAGAACACACTTTCAAGTAAGTAATGACGACTGATATTATGACGCAACCTTGAATTTCAAGACAACATGGGTCAATTTTATTAATCATTGTCTTTGTTCGTCAATTTACAGCCATCCGTGGGAAACGGTTGCTCAAGCAGCATGGCGAAAATATCCCAATCCTATGAATCCAGCAGTTATCGGAACAGATGTCATCGAAAGGCAGGTAGTCGATGGAGTTCTAATCACACACAGACTCGTCAGTTCCAAGTGGTTTTTTCCGAGATGGGCTCAAGCAGTAAGTTTCGTAATTACATAACTTGAATAATTTATAATTATCTAAACTATTTTCACAAAATTGTAAAAAAAATTACCTACCAACACTGATCAAAAAATATTTATTTACTTACAGCTTATTGGTACGGCGAAAATTTGCTATGCAAGTGAAAAGTCACTGGTAAACCCAAATGAACGAGAGATGACATTGAAAACCTCGAACTTGACATTTTGCCGTTACATAGCAGTTGATGAGACTGTTCGGTATAATCCACACCCCTCTGACCCTTCTAAAACTCTGCTGACACAAGAAGCCGTAGTCACAGTACAGGTAAGTGGAATCATTGTCTGTCTTTTTATTATATTGTTTTTGTTTTGTAATTTCCATGCATTTATTGCAGCATATTTTGATCAGCACATAGATATATGTACCTACCTATGTGCATACCTTATAGCTACTACCCATATAACATACTAGTTGTTTTAACCAGTTGAATGTCATATTTACAGAAACAAAAAGCCATTGTGTCTTGAGTGGTCACTGGTCATAGAAAGGGACATATTAGAATCTTATTAGTCTCTCAAAAATATAATTTATAGCTGTATCATTGAAATGCTGTATTAACATCACCTACAACCACCCATTGTTAGGGCTGGAGGTTGGACATAGGCCTGTCTTTGTCCAATCTCCACTCAGCCAAGCTGGCACAAGATAGCTTATTATAAATGAAATATGATTAACATTAAATTAATTAATATTTTCAGGGTGTTCCACTCAGTAGCTATATGGAGGATTTATTAGCCAACAAAATATCTTTGAATGCTGGTAAAGGTCGTCAAGCTATTGAATGGGTCATTGGAAAAATAGATTCAGAAATAAAAGAACTTGCAAGCACTGCATGTAAAAGTACAGATGAGCTATTATCACAGACAAAGAAATCTCTTGATGACATAACTTCCACGGCTCGAAGATCAATGGATGATATATCAACAAAGGCTAAGAGGTCATTTGATGACATAGAAAAATTCACAAAGGCTAACGCTAATCAAAGAAGCTGAAAAGAGGAGTGATTGAATTGTTGTGCCACACAACTCATGACATGCACTTAATATATAATTATAACTATTAGTTAATTTATGTATTGTTGTAATATTGTAAATTATTTATTTTCTAATAGTCTTAACAGCATTAGCAAAACTTTGCTTGATAACATGCTTACTAAAGTGAATCCATATAAAGGCACAGTTATCTAAAGTCAGTTTTTGCACGTGAAAAAAAAACTGATTATGTTATCAGCTGTAGTGAAGATTGATAACATAACAGACACCAGTGGAATTTGCTAAGACTTGCTTTATGTAAGTGATGCATGACCTGCATTGAGTAATTGATTTTCGAGAAGGAAATCTTGTTTTTGTAAAGGAACAAATTACCTCATATGACAAATTTATCATTACATCTCAGAGCATGACTGTCTTGTTGTGTAGTTCACATTCAAGAGTTAAGGGTGAATGTAGATAAAAGTGATGATTTGAAGTATTGTAGATTAACAAATGTATAAATGTAGCTTTATTTGTTGTTTTATCTGGGTGCAAAATTCTTTGTGATGTTTTATATATTATTGGAATTGTATAAAGCCTCGAAAGTAAATTGGAAAACTCTTTTTGGTAAAAGGTAATTTATGCAAAAGTCAAATCAATCTGCCAAGGTTTTACTTTCGATTTCAAATCAACACCAAGATTTACCAGTGCAATGAAGACTGAACACTAAGTTTACTAGCCAACCGCCCTGGCGCTCGTACGATTGAATATCATTGCACAATAGTTTTAAAGCATTCTCGAAAAATGATCTGATTGATGGTGAAAATCTTACCAAAAACCATTACAGCTGTATCAGAGCTGTATCCGAATACACAGATGGTTGTGGCCGGGCGACTTTTTTATACTCTTACAGATATTTATGTAACTAGACATTGTATAATGCAGAACTCAGCTATAAACAACCATTCCCTATTGGCTGTCATTATGTTAATGGCAAAAGCATTCCATGTTAATGTCGTTTTTTGTGATGAGTTGATACTTGCCCACACTTTGGAGACCAAAAGGAATAAAAGCTGAATTTATTATTTGTGTTTAAAATAATTATATTTTTCCTGAAATCCTACTTTTTTATATTTCCATATTTTACGAGAGGCACTGACATTGCAAAGACCTGGCTCAATTCCAAGGGATTTGAATTAGTTCTTCTCAATGGGTTAATTTGTAAAGAAATCCATTTAAAATTAGCGTTAAGTAATTAAAAAAAATCACATAAGTACATAGTTACCTTTGTATTCCAAACATGACTCCAGGAACTCTTGGTATTGAATTAATTAAACAATTTTATTCAGCATTCAGTTTATTTTGAATTCCATATTATTTGCAATAAATTTTTCATGAAGTATCAGCAATTTTATTCTTATTTATCAATTACTCACTATTTTACCTACCCATTATTTTTTTAGGGTCTGTTAGTAGAGCTACATACTTATCATACTAAAGTCGTGTCGCAACTCGCAGGCATCACTAATTAAAAAGGGAGATGTGCTGAAATAGCATACGAAACAAAATTCAATTATTAATTTCGTATGTATGGAAATTAAAAAAAAAGTACAGTAGTCATTAAACTGCCTCGATGGTCTGGTGGTCGCAAGTGCTACAGCTGAGCATGAAGTCGATTCCCAGGTCGGGCAAGGTGTTATTGGGATTTTCTATCAGGAACTTTTCAGTAGCAGTCCAGTCAGGACATAACTGGCGAAATGTGAGTATTACCAGCGTTGTGGCTTCGCGCTTCTCTTTCTTTTCTATGCAGTCCGACAAAGACCGCGCTTTAGGTCATGTAGTCCTCTTAAGAACGAAGGCAGAATGCTTTGCGCGCGTTTTTTTTTTATTTTTTCACAAACCTTTTTAGTTTTTAATTTGGCTCGCGCACGTTTTACTTTATCATACAGCCTGTTACTTGATCATACAATGTTCGAGATTGATTTCTTTGGTGATTGGAACTTTTACTAACACTATCCACATTTCAAATTCAAATCACTTTTAGTCCCTAGGGATTAAAGAGCTATTTTAGTCCCTGTTTACGAAGAATACACTAGCTCTTTTTTTGAATAATGTGATAAAAAAACTGCTAATAAATAAAGAAATTTCTGTGCCTGTTTTTCCACCCCATTCACCTTTTATAACCTGCTTTTGACCAGACGAAAAAAAAAAGCTGCTGGTATGGCCTGTAACAAGCGTAACAACATAATGCTGCCAACGGTATCTCTGTCAAAATATGACGAGAAGTTTTGGAGTAACGAGGGAACAGACATACATACATAGTCTGTTAAAATCATAACCCTCCCTTGGCAATGCCATAGCTGGGTAAAAATAACAATGATAATAGTCTAGTAATTTTTAAAATATTTACTTACTCTCTACAATTCTATAGCTGTACTTATTAACACTAAAATGGAACTTAATTAGATTAATCACACATTAAGGACGCTATCACATTTTGAACTCGCTCAAGTTTAGGTATCTGAATCGCAACACAGCAACATTACGCGCACGCACACATTGAAACCATTGTTCGCTCGATTTTTATACGTAACTTAACTAATCTTGGTACTTGAAGATATTTTTTTTTAATTTTGCTGGTATTTATTTAGTAAAGTTAGTTGTAAGTTCGCAATCGAATTTGGTAAGTGTTATTAGTACTTACTATCTGCGTGATAATCATGTTTTTAGTATTGTTGAAGTTCATCAGTCAATATGTTCATTACTAGGTACCCAAAAACGACCTTAACATTTTAGTATTACACGGAACATCCACATTTATACCACAGTCTGCTGTTAGTTTGAAAATATGTACCTAAGTACTTTTAAATATTATTTTTGATGTCAATTGTTGGAGTATTTCATAATCAAATACTAGCCTGGGAGTTTATCGTAGAGTTTCGTTGTGATATTTAAAAATAATCATTCCCTTATGAAAACAGTAAGTATTTTATTTACTTAAAAATTAAAACAAAGTAAATCAAAAGTAATTTATTCAAATTAGGCTGAGAATCAGCACTTTTCGAATGTCAAAATTACAAAAGACAGTCCCCCAAAACGCCCGCCCTTCACTTCTTAGTGCTTTCGCTGGGAAGAAGTGGCGCAACAAACTCCCCAGCAGCACAGCTGTCTTTTCACATAGAAAATATTTCATTGTACAGACGCCAGCACATCAACCTACTACAATCTGTCAGATTTCTGTAATAGATTTTCAACTTTATTACTAAAGCATAAGGTTCAATGTTCATTGGGAAAATTTGACAGTTAGGTGTAGGTGGATGTGCTGGCGTCTGTACTACTACTATACTCCATAGGTTTAGGTAGCTAAATAAAGGTAAACAAAAAAACCACGCGACTTTCTTAACCGACTAAACGTAATACCAGTCTATTCAGTTGTCATGCTACGTCACAATTGTATTCTTCAATATAGCAACATTATAATTCACTAAAAAAATTACTGAATTGAAGAGTAAAACTGTGACGTAGCATGACAACTGGATATACTGGTATTATGAAGAAATTGGCCGTAAGTCGATTTGTCACAAACAAAAATCCGCCACCTTGAATAAAAAATGGATGTTATATTCGTAATCATCACCCCGAAAAACCCCAAAATCGACTATTAATATCGAATGTCTAAAAAAAATATTTCCATCATTTTAATTTGATAATAAAATAAATATTTATACAATCTTTATCCGTCATCTATATCCACTAAATAAATAAATTAAAAGTAAAAAAGTTTTTTTCAGATTTAAGAACTCATATTTACTTAGTTTGAAAATTGAAAAAATTAAAATCAATCAGATCATCTTATTTACTTGTTTATCTACACAGGTAAATCTCGCAACAAGCTTTTATATCATATAACTTGTGTACTTATTGACGTTATAAGTTGATAGTAAAAGTTTTAAAGGAAAATTTTATTTTATTCTTTTTAGCGCATTTAACTAAAAGCTTGTTTTAAAAAAAAGTTTTTACTTTTAATTTGTTTTTACTTTTTAGTTATCGCTTGACAGGTTTTTTTGTGGAGTTTAACTCGCATACGTATTCTGAGCAAGACCTTTCATTTGATACCCATGTTGTAGGAAAGCATAAAAAACTTAGTCCGCTATGTTTAGGAGTCCGCCATATTGCATTTAGAGTAACGTCACATTGTTTTTTGAGTTATTCTCAGCAAGCCCTTTCATTTGATACCCATATTGTTGCAGTGTATTAAAAGTAACTAGTCCACCATCTTTAGATGACCGCCATATTAGATTTATAGTGACGTCACTTTATTTTTCGAGTTATTCTCAGCAATCCCTTTCATTTGATACCCATATTGTAGGAGTGCATTAAAAATAACTAGTCCACCATCTTTAGAAGTCCGCCATATTGGATTTAGAGTGACGTCATTTTATTTTTCGAGTTATTCTCAGCAATCCCTTTCATTTGATATCCATATTGTAGGAGTGCCTTAAAAATAAGTAGTCCGCCATCTTGGGCGTTCCGCCATTTTGGATTTAGAATAACGTCACACAGCTAACCATGCATTGTCATCCAAACTAAACGTGCATACAAAATTTCAGCTCAATCGGTTGAAGATATCTGCTTCAAAATTTAGTTGCAAGAGTCCACCCGAACAAACATAGTTACATACATACATACATACATACATTGCAAGTTAAATAAAAGCTTGTAAAAATTACAACTAAGTATTTGTTTCTGAAACAAATACCAATAATCGTACTTAATTTTATTTCGGTCCGAAAAAGTATCAACTTCGTCCGACCTCAGTACATAACTCGGAACTCACTTTTTTACGTAATTATTTTTTGCGAGAAAGCGACACAGACGTGCTTCCACGAGCGCTTCTGAGCGCGGAATGACGAACCGCAAGTGTCCGCGGGTAGAAAATGTATGGAGAAATTTGAGAGCGTTTCTTGTTTGTCTCATAAATGAAAAAGTTATTTATTTATCTACAAAATATTTAGCTTATCGTATAGAGGACTATATAAGCAACAATATCTTCTTATTTTTAAGTTAAAATATGCAGTGGATTTAGCTATATAGGTCCTTATTCAAACCCCTTTTTATTAAATTTTTTGCGATTACTGTGATGGTAAAAACGTATTTGTGTGAAAATTTTGTATGGGGCTATTTAATTATTATGGAGCCATTCTGGAGATGAATATATTATCTTTAATTTGAAACCAAGATATCCTTGCAGTTGCGACTCCAAGTTCACTAAAATGGTACCTGAAAAGTACTGTTATTCGTGGAAAAATGTGATAGCGTCCTTAATAAGAAAGATATTTCTTGATTATATCTATTCAAAATCTTTCAATATAATATTCTGATCATAAAACTAAGGCCTAAGATTTGGAGGCAAATTGCATAGCAACTTATGTAAAAAAAGCAGATGAAGAGTTGAGTATGACACCTGAACACCAATTGGAAGAGCCAATCCAGAGGAACCATCTCAACACATTGGTAACTACAGAAATATTAGCTGAACCTACCTATCTACATGCCAACTTATGAGAGCCTAGTTGAGTCACTAAATCACAGAAATGATTAATTACTTACACTTTTTACTTTTTTTTAACCAATACATAAGTGATTCAGATGATACCATATCAAATAAATTATATTAACTCATTAAGTAGTTGACATAGGTAATAAGGGCTGGTGTCCGGACCTCCACACACATATTTTGCAAAATTAGGTGACATAATTATGAAGTTATTTTAAATATCTTATTAGACAAAATTAGGTGACATAATTATGAAGTTATTTTAAATATCTTATTAGAATAATGTTTACACTACGTCCCGTATTACAGAACCACTCAATACTCAAGCATTACTTAAAACTAGTTTCAACCAACCAAATGGCTTGAATCTAGTTTTAAGTAATGCTTGAATATTGAGTGACATTCTGTAATATGTGCCTACATCTAATTGAATTGGAGTGATTGTCCACTACCAGTATGTGGCCATTGTTGACATGATAAACCAAACACATCTTGCAACTACAATTTTACGGGATAACTTCACATGAGTACATTACAAATAGTTTTTTAATAAGAATGCAATATGTTTACTGTAACATTAGAAAGTCTTTCCAGTAACACATGAACTGCATTAAAGTTAGTATCAAGTGCTGGTGCCTGAAGATGTCATGCTGCCATTCTGAACATTTGCTCCTGCTACTGATCTTGTAGCAGACAGGTGAGAAGCTTTCAGACGGTCCAACTCATTCACCCAGGAACGGACATGCTCTAATCGGTGCCAAGCCATCTGCAATACTTTCTGTGACGCATAACCAGATCCTTCATGCGGTTGGCCAGTAGATACTTGTGTCAGATAGTTAATCTGATCACTGAGTTTTGATTCCACTTGACTTAATGTTCTCAGAAATTGTGATGTGTTTGTTTCTGCTTGTTTCTGACCAGACTTTTCTTTACTTAATTCCAGGAGTGCTTGAGCTGAAATGAAGTATTCTTAGATTGTATTATTAAAATCTCTGAATTTAAGGTGAACTGTTTCTGATTTAAAAACAAGTTAACACAAAATGTTGGTACAAATTGGATGTGAATGATGTGACCTAAGAAAATATAACATGATTATTGCTTGTAGGCCTTCACAGTTTCTTATTCTTGAATAAATAAACGTTGATTCTGTACTTGTGACTTCTATGGAATATTCATAAAGTAAAAGAGTGCCGATGAAAGATGAAGAGATTTTAAAGTTCTTACCTGCACATTGGAGACATGTTATAATATCTTTTTCAATGTCATCAAGAATTTGTATTCTCTCCATAGGAGCAGTCATTTTCTATAGTTAACGTTTACGTGTTCGAGCTGATTCACAAATAAATCTGAACTTATTTATTATTGATTTTATATTTTCAATTTCGATGACACTGGATTGCATTGCAGGCAGGGAGGGGACAGTTAGAACAAGCACTACTTCAGTAAAGAAAGAGCCGTCATCTACTTTACTTAACTGAGAAACTATTAGTTTCATAATTATCGACAGATGTCTCTGTAATCCCAACTTAACGAAAATAAGAAAATCAAATAACTAAGTTCTCTAATTTAGTATATAGTATTTATCTAGTAATAATTGTAATATATTTCATAAAAATTATCACATTATTATTTTTCATACCTGTCCAGCATTATCAATTATGGCAACCTTGTCACGTAAATCCATATTTTGTGACATATTCTGGTTTGGCAACATCACACATTATGGCCGCCGCAACTTGCGTGCGTCTGCGCTTGTTTGTGTTTCGTGTCTCCATTTTGTGTTTAATATTAGTTTTTGAGTGTTTTATCTACATCAGACGTCGAGTTGAGTTTCTCCTCCGTCCTGTTGTTGGATTACTACCCGGAACCTAATATTTTTCAGCTGCTACGTTGCGATAGCAATTTCACAAAAATTGTGAAAAACTTTTGCTAAACTTAGTGCTATTTTGCGAAAAGACGCTATTTTGTGCTGTGTGTGTCCATCCACATATTTAAGTACAATGCCTCACCGTTGCGCTTTTGGATGTAAGGACACTGGTAAGTAATTTTTTACACGAATGCCCAAAAAGGAGTGTTTTTTTAGTCGACCCGGCGAACTTACCGTACTGCCTTGAAATATTTTCTTTTTTTTTCTTGAATTTTCGCATGTTTTAATAGTTATTCTGCTATTCGGGGCGTAGACAAATCCAATAAATCAAAGACCATAAAAATCAGCCCAGCCGTTCTTGAGTTAAAAATGGTGTAACTGACCCGACTTTGTTAAATTTCATTCTTCGGCCCGCTAAAACAGAACTCTTCTGCTTTGTTCAGATATTTCATAACATAATCTCAAAATATGATATTCTTAAAATATGCTTTTCCTAAAACATCAAATGTTGGATTTTTCGTTTAAGTACTTTATCAGATGTAAATCGATTATGACTGAAATGATGTCCACCTATGCCAACTGCCAGATGACGAGCTCAATCGAGTTCAACCGTCTGCCTTTTTCCAACAGATTTTAATGAATATTATTTTGCATAGAGGCCCGCTAATGTAAATTATTTTAGATGTACAAAGCAGTTACAATATTACAGTATACATACTTTTTAGGAAATATAGTACAATGATCAGCATTATCACATTCAGCAATCTCCTATAACCTTAGGATGGACTACATTGTGAAAAAAAAAATACAATATTATTTCCTTTGGTTTCAGGCAATGTGATGCATTCGTTTCCGAATCCTGACAAATTTCCTGAGCGTTTCAAAGCTTGGGTTAATCTTGTTGGAAACAATCTGGAAACATTAACAGACTATGACATTTATAAGAAGAAGAGAATATGTGATATTCACTTTACTGATGAACACCGTAATCGCTTTAAGCGTCTAAATGCATTGGCAATGCCAACTCTTTATTTGCCAGGTGAGTTGAATATTAAATTACTTTTTCATTTGCCTGTGTCGCAACACAATGCAATGTATATTATTGTCTTTGGTCCCTGGCCCTGACATCAAGCAATGGACAAAATAGTCGAACTTTTATTGCTTGAATGCGAAGCTTTTGACTACTTTGTATGTGTGTATTTTATGTTATTAAATTTTTTTGTAATGTGCATTTTGTTTGTGCAGAAAAACAATTTTTCTTTCTTTTCTTTTACTAACACTAAATGTAATTTCCAGACAATAAATCAAAATATTGTATGGTTCCTCTATTCTAAACATGTTTGTTTTTGTAATTTATCAATAAACTCAGTGTGATGAAAAACTCACTAGATGAATATTTACAGTATAATGTTCTCTATGTTATGGGTTTGGTTTCCGCACTTAGTCCTTCAGTGACAATATAATTATAAATAATTTAATTCTTTCAGGCGAAAGTCATGGCATCACTGCTACAGCTGGGCAATCTGAGGCTAACCTAAGTTTTAGTCGCCCTACCACTAGCATTTCTCTTCCATCTATTTCCACTCTAGGTAAGTTTTATCAAATATTAACTAGATACATGTCTTTTATACAGGGTGTTCGGCAGAACGTTGAACACACGAAAATGGCAGATAGGTGGGGTCGTCTGCTACCTACCCAGCACAAAAAAAAAATACCTAGGCCCATAGTTTTTTTTTTTTTTTTTTTTTTTTTAATTCGACAAATTACATACCGTTCGAAAGGCCATACACCAAGGATGTTTCGATGAAATCCTAAGTCTTCAATCACTTTTAGTTTTTTTTTAATGCAATGCAAAGTAAAGCTCAAAATCACGTTTTAACCCTTTTTGTAATGTTTGATGGCTTATAACTTTGTGTCTAGTTCACCAAACAACAATTTTAGATGAATCTACCAATAGTCGAGACAAAAACAAAAACAAAGTGTTGCCAGTTTCGTCTATCCTACATAAAGTTATAGGCCTTTAAAACTCATGAATTTCGTTAATAAAAAAAAAATAAAAAAAAACTATGGGGCCTGAGTAATTTTTTTTGGGCTGGGTAGGTAGCAGACGACCCCATCTATCTGCCATATTCGTGTGTTCAACGTTCTGCCGAACACCCTGTATTATCGCATTTGGTGTGCATATGACTGGCCTGATGGTCTAGTGGTTAGTGACCCTGACTGCTATGCCGGAGGTCGTGGGTTCGATTCCCACCCAGGACAAATGTTTGTGTGATGAGCACGATCATTTGTTCTGTGTCTGGGTGTAATTTATCTATAATATGTATGTATTTAGAAATATATAAGTATGTTTATCAGTTGTCTAGTACCCATAACACAAGCTCTGCTTAGCTTGGGACTAGATGGCGTTGTGTGATAGTTGTGGAATATTATTATTATATTATTATTCACTTCTGTTTGTGCTGTCCGTGTGGTGTCAGATGCGAATAGCACCACACCATATCTTCCCATGGGTGTCATAAACTGGACATCAACAGTTTGATAAAATTATATTGATCAAATGGTATCTATCAGTTTTCCTAGCCATTTTTCTGAATAACCATCTCTTAATAACTCAACCCACGTTATGGCCTATTGGCTTTGAGAACAATAGGACTTTTATTGTGGCAGCTAATTGCTAATCAGAAGCATCAAAGGTATTAAGTAACTTGACTAAAAAAAATATATAGAATAGAATCTCTTTATATTAGTATTTAGTATATTTAGTAACATGTTTATTGTAATTTTTTCAGGTGAAAATTACGGCATCACTGCTGAAACTCAGCAGTTTGAGGCTATCAGTGTTAGTCATCCTTCCACTAATACCTCTCTTCTTGCTACTTCAACTTCAGGTACTGTAATTATTAGTTTGTGTTCCATCAACATAGTCCAGTCTCTTGCATACTAAATTATTCATGTACGTTTGCCCCGCACGGCCCCCCAAAATTTGCAATTTAGGTGTGCACCAATGCAATGTACTCGCCTCTAGGAGTATATGTACCGGTTTCTTTTTCAATGTACCTCTGTACTTTTGATGAAATATGCAAAAAAAAGGGGTCCGTGCCAGCCAAACGTTTTCAGCACGGCCCCCATGTAACTTGAAAAATATATAGTGTATAAAAAAGTTTCATAAACTCAAGGAATGTACTTTATTAACACGTTCTATGTACCGTAACAGATATTGTGAATTCGTAATAACAAATAATATCGAGCCTTTTCAGGAAGAAGATCGTAACCGCCATTTTGCATATTTTACAGGAGAAGGTTTTTTATAAACATTTTCAAAATATTTATAGCATCAATATGAAATTTTTACTTAGTGTTTTAAGGGCACCTCCCTATTAATTCAAATGTTAAGATCTGGCGGTTAATATATATATATATATAATCAGTTGATCTGGCTGTAAATATGAAAACAGTTTTTTGGGATTTTTGGCGCTTACGATGTTCTTCCTGAAAAGGCTCGATATATAGATGTGGATAGGGGGCCTTGCTGAAAAAAAAGAAATAAGAAAATATCTAAAAAAGACAAAACAACCTTAGCCAAAAACTATTAAAAAGTAATTCATGTTTGGCAAGTAACATATGTACCGCATTGGTTTCTCATACAACTTGCTAAACTAAAAAAATTAACGAATTTTAGTTTATTCAGCACGGCCCTCTATAGTTGCCTATATCTTTTTAAATATGACATATTTGTTTACAAAATTCGACTTCCTGAATTATGTATAGGAGTACATTCGTTCCAAATAAATTGCGATTATGGTGTATTAGTATTTTAAAAGTTAAATTGGATCAAAAATATCCTAACATACAACTGATGGGGTGACCATGATTCCACGTGAGAATGGATAAAAAAACTTCTGCATAAATTGAGTAAATCTTTAATAAAATAAAAAAAATCAAAAATATCGTAATTTGTATTAACGATAACTATAATAGTAGTAAGTAGTAGGTCGCAAATCGAACAAAACAACAAGTGTCGCTAAGACTAAATAGCTCAAAATTTCCAATAAAACACGGGTTGATGTACGGTACGTTAAAATAAAATTACAGTTTCGGTACATTTCACAGATTAGTTACGTTTACCTATGGAATAATCGCAGAAAAACTATGTGTCACTAACACTACAGAGCTTAAAAGGCTTAAAAAATCACAGATACGTTTCCAACAAATCACATTGATTGAACCTTTATTAATTAAGTTACAATGATATAAGTACCTAACTATGTACTAAAATCTGTTAAAGGTAAGTAGTAGGTACAATATCGTACCTTAGATACGTTTAAATAGGTAGGTACTGCATCTGGATATAGTATTCAATCTAAGTAGGTAGGTACCTATGATATGAAAAAAATAAGCTATAATAGGTATTTAAGTAGAACCTATAAGAATCAAGACGGGTCATAACTTAAGTTTTTATTTGAACAAATTAAACTACGGTCATACTCATCATAACTTACAGGTAAGTAATTAAGTATATATGTATACCTATTAGTTCTAACAAGTTTTAACGACGCACAACGTAACGTAACGAGACGACCAAGACGTTAGTTGAGTAACGTTTCTCGCACAGGAGGAAAGAAAGTCGTTACTTTACGGATGCAAAAGATTATAATTAGATAAACCAAAAGCTACAGTCAACCGCATATCAGTGTTAACACTTTGCTACAGAACATTAATACTCCGAGCACAAACGTAACTAATCTGTGAAATGTACCGAAACTGTAATTTTATTGTAATGTTCCGTACATCAATCAGTGTGATTTATTGAAAATATATCTGTGATTTTTTTAAGCCTTTTGAGCTATTTAGTCTTAGCGACACTTGTTGTTTTGTTCGATTTTCGACCTACTACTTACTACTATTATAATTATCGTTAATACAGATAACGATATTTTTGATTTGTTTATTTTATTAAAGATTTACTCAATTTATGCAGAAGTTTTTTTATCCATTCTCACGTGGAATCATGGTCACCCCATCAGTTGTATGTTAGGATATTTTTGATCCAATTTAACTTTTAAAATACTAATACACCTTAATCGCAATTTATTTGGAACGAATGTACTCCTATACGTTATTCAGGAAGTCGAATTTTGTAAACAAACATGTCATATTTAAAAAGATATAGGCAACTATAGAGGGCCGTGCTGAATAAACTAAAATTCGTTTATTTGTTTAATTTAGCAAGTTGTATGAGAAACCAATGCGGTACATATGTTACTTGCCAAACATGAAATACTTTTTAATAGTTTTTGGCTAAGGTTGTTTTGTCTTTTTTAGATATTTTCTTATTTCTTTTTTTTCAGCACGGCCCCCTATCCACATCTATATATTATTTGTTATTACGAATTCACAATATCTGTTACGGTACATAGAACGTATTAATAAAGTACATTCCTTGAGTTACTTTTTAATACGCTATATATTTTTCAATTTACACGAGGGCCGTGCTGAAAACGTTTGGCTGGCACGGCCCCCTTTTTTTGCATATTTCTTCAAAAGTACAGAGGTACATTTAAAAAGAAACCGGTACATATACTCCTAGAGGCGAGTACATTGCATTGGTGCACACCTAAATCGCAAATTCTGGGGGGCCGTGCGGGGCAAACGTACGATAGGCTGCAAAAGTGCATGGGTAGTACAGAAACAAAATCGTATGAAGCGAGAAATGACGCCATGTAGCGTAAAACCAGTTAACGACTAACAAAATTTAATTATGCTATTATTAGATGGCGTTGCTTTGCTTTATATGATAAAATATTTTTGTAGTTTCTTTTTGTCTCTTCAAACATTCAAACAATTTATAATTAATAGTTTCTTTTAAAGAAAATTGTTCCTAATTATTAACCTACTATGTTAAACATGAATATCAATTTATAAGTAGGTGCTAAGTAACTACTAATTCGAATATTAAATTAATTATTAAAATACTCACTCGTTAGCTTAATAAATATATTCCAATCGGTTTCTTTTATTATTTTTATTATTTAAGCTACGTATGCTGGTAAATGTAATGTAATAATTAGATAAATGTATTAGCCTTGTAACTCTTTGCTCAATCCTACTTAATACGTTTCTTCCTAACTCCTTACTTACGTTTCGTAAATTAGTCATAGTTGTGAAGAAACCAACGCCATCTAGTTTATTTTCGAAAACTTGAATTCAAACGTTCACGGGAAAATAGACGGCAATTTTGCTGGCGACTGTACATAATTATTCATGTATTATCTATAATGTTTTCAGATAAAAGTCCCTGCTCCGCTGCTACAAATTCTGTGACATTGGAACATAATTATAGCGTAATCAGCAGACTCAAACAAAAAGGATTACTCAAAGGTAATTTATCTTCAACATTATAATTAAAACCTATTACTGTGCCACTGTTGAGCTTCAACCTGCACAAACATTGAAGTTCAACATGAGTGATTTTGAAAATAGAGCTATCAACGAACTACATCATTTTATTTGTGAAGAAACAGTTTTAAATTAGAGGGATTGAAACAAAATATATAATTATTATGTTTTGCATTTTTCAGATGCTCGTGAAAGGAATGGGGTGCGGTTTAATTGCATACAAATGAGACCATTCCAGAAAAAAATGAAGTATCTTCAAAATGAATTAGGTCGTTTGCGCAAAAAAGGACACTCATTCAAAGCACGACTGGCTAATGCAGAAAAATTGTCCAATAAAGTTGCATTTCAACTAGTCACAAAAAATATGACTAAAGCAGCACAACTGTTTGTTCAGATGCAACTGCAGTCTAAAAAGAAATCCAAGGGGAGACGGTTTTCAATCGAAGAAAAAGTGATGTCCTTGTCACTCTTCAAAAAGAGTCCAAAGTGCTACAGGCTGTTGCACAAATATTTTGCGTTGCCATCAGCAAAAGCTATGAAGCGTTTGCTGAGCCAAATTAAATTAGTACCAGGTATAAATCCGATCATCTTTGAAAAGATTAAAAAAGGGCTAGCTGAAAAGGATGTTCCAGATCGACTCTGCAGCCTCATGTTCGACGAAATGTCAATTACGCCACAAGTTCTGTATAATGCACATAAGGATGAACTGGAAGGGTTTGCATCAAATCAAGAGGCCTCGTTTGCTGACCATGCCCTTGTTTTTATGGTGAAGGGTGTGAAAAATAATTTTAAACAACCAATTGCTTACTACTTCACAACCGGATTAAAAAAACATCAACTGGAAATTTTGATAAAATCTGTGGTCCAGCACGCACTGGAAAATAGCCTCATCGTGGTTAACACGGTATGTGACCAAAGTGCCGTTAATGTTGGCGCTATAACCGAATTGGTTAATAAAACTAAAGCCGCCTATCTTCGTCGAGGCAAAGAGTGGCGTCATGAAATATTTGAATGTAATGGTCAGAGCATAATTCCCCTATATGATACTCCTCATTTAATAAAAGGTCTGAGAAATAATTTGCTGACCAAAGATATGACATACGTCACATCTAATGAGACAAAAACAATTAAATGGGAATATTACCAAATGGTATATGCTGCCGACAAATCATATGGAGAGTTACGTCTCCTTGACAAAATAACGGAAGAACACGTAAATCCAGAAAAAATAAATAAAATGCGTGTGAAATCGGCGACACAAATATTTAGTCACAGTGTTGCTGTTGTGACCGAACACTTGACAGCTAGGAAGGATCTTCCTGAAGAATGTCGTCAAATAATAGACATGACTCTATTAATAGATAATTTATTTGACACACTAAATGTTAGCAGTATGTCCATACCAAATGGTAAAATTTATAAAGGGCCTGTGAAACATAATTCACCTCATCATAAACTATGGCAAAAAGCAAAACAAGTTTTTACAACTGTAAAATATATTAAAAAAGTTAAAGTTGGGAACAAAATCCGTCTGACTGAGACAACTATACCATCTGTGACAAATCTAATTAAAACTATAAAGGGCATGGAATCTCTATGGACAGTGTTGTCTAGTAAATATGGTTTAGATGCAATGTTGACACGGAACTTCAACCAAGACCCTGTTGAAAATTTTTTTGGGAACATCAGGAGTTACGGGGCTAGGAATATTGCACCTAATACAGTGGCTTTTGAAGGAGCATTTAAAGCTCTCTTATTAAATAATTTTAATTCTCCTCATTCAAGGAGGGCAAACTGTGAGGAGGATGCAAATGAGTGCCTCCAGACACTGGATTTTTTTTTAAGAGAGAAGGTTGATACTCCTGATGTTCCCGAGGAAAGTGAAATAATTCATTTTAACAGTGAAATTTGCTTTGACCAGTCAAATACGACTGATGCTGGTCAAAGCAATTATGTCTGTGGTTGGGTACTAAAAAAATGTTTGAAAAATGTTGTGAAAAGTTGTCAAACTTGTAAAAACACTTTACTAGAGAACACAAGTAATGCAAATAATGTATTCATTAAAGCTAAAGAATATCAAAACAAAAAATGGCTTTGCTATCCCAGCAAAGAAATTGAAAATTATTTCAATGAAATTCGAAACATTGCAACATCATGCCTAAAGAGAAACGTACCCAAAAAACGTGTGAAACACACAATAATTTCTTTTACGGATATGTTTGGGGATTGTCCAAATACATGTCCAGCTCATAGTGATACATTTAAGAAATACTTTTTAAATGTGTCAATAAATGTAATTATTTACAGTTGGTGTCGATCAGTTAATCGAATTTTGGTCGGAAAATTAATTTATGATGGTGAAGATGAAACCAAAACTGCAGCCCAAAAATATTATAATACCCATAAAAATTATAAAAATAGAAAATAAATGTGATAAAATTCTTCTAACGCTGACAATAAAATATAAAAAATGATTTTTTTGTTTAATTTCTTAAAGTAATGAGCAATTTTTGTTTAGTTATTTATTTTAATTTGTAACAATAATAATTTTGTTAATTTTTATAATAGTTGTCTGAACAATCTATCTCTTTTCTGAGAAACATTAAAATGTTTCCAATTAAAGTTTTATTTTGCTCTCGTAAACTTGATCTAAAATATTATATCAATAACATAATAGTTACAAATTACAATGACTAGGTACTAAAACAAAATGGTTAATTACTGTAACTGCCAATTCTATTCAAGTAAATGTAGCAGACGAAACTCAAAATTTCTTGTTTTTGCAAATAGAAGCTGTGTCCACATCGATCAAAATGCGATTCGCTAATGATGACTCGTTTACTTACTGAATCACGATCATTAAAATATCCATAATAGCTCCTTCAGATAGTAAATTTTAATGATTGTAATTTAGTAAATGTATCATCATTATATTCGCAAATCGCATTTTAATCGACATACGACGTAAACACAGCTGATATTTGCAAAAAACAAAAAAGAAACATCACCCATACAATACAAGCAAAGAGTATAGTAACCTATACGTAAGTAGGTATCTATACATTCCTGTCATAGAGCCTTAGTTCCCGTTAAGAAATGTAGATAGCGTTTCGAATTTGTATGCTTCGAAATGACGCAAGAGGGCTCTCTTCTCCCGTATTATTATTATACTCTTTGATTGCAGGATTGACACATTTGACCACAGAACATATATACCCTAAAGGGCATTTGACCACAGAACATATATACCCTAAAGGCATTTTGACACTTCTTTGCAAAGTGCAAAGAGTAAAGTAATATAGAGGGAAAAGAGAGCCCTCTTACGTGATAAAATTGCAAACCTATTTGACAAGACGCCACCTGTAATTTGGCCCCAAACTAATCACATACCCAGTATACCCACACACATAATAGCTATTTATATGCATGTAAACCAATGTTAACATGCTTCATCGTTTCGTCACAGGTTTCGTCCTATCTCTGCAACATCATGTTCTAGTAGAACACGCTACAGAAATAGGACGACACAAAATAGTCCCAAGAGAATGTAGATAGTAACTACGAAATACAACAATACGGATCGGGAATTACAAAATGCGCGTACGCAGAATGCAACAAACCGCCATATTGTGATTGTTTATTTTCAGTTTCAGTCATTGACATACAAAAGTATGGACTGGAAATACCTACGAAAAAAGGGTGCATACCTACAACTGGTATTGTCTCATAAAATGGCTGCCATTGCTAGTGTTGTGTCTATCAAGGAACAGGTGTTACTATAACTAGTATCGATACTAAATACGAGTCTTACTAGTTATCACGTTTAGATCATACCTAATATTATGTATACAAAGTCCGTTGTAATTGTAACAGAAAAAGATGAGTAGGTTATCTTACTTTCCGTTATCTATAAAAATAAATAAAATTGAAGTGTCTGTTGGTACTGTCAAAATAACAGCTTTTTACTAAATGCTTATAAAAATCTAAACAGTACTATTAACAAAATGGCATATTTTTTTTTTTTGTCTGTCTGTCTGTCTGTTTGTGCCGGCTAATCTGATACGGCTGGACCAATTTTGACGGGACTTTCACTGACAGATATGTTACAAGGAGTAACTTAGGCTACCTTTATTTTAGAAAAATAATTAGGGTTCCGCGCAAAAAAAATGCCATGCATAAATTATTTTTGCGTTTGGTAGCCAGGATGGTTATAGGCTATTTAACATCACGTTACGACCCTTAGGAGCCGAGAAAAACTTTTGAAATTTCAATGTTAATAGATAGGGGAGGACAGTGTAGGCCTGTCAACAAGTACTAGGTACTTAACAAAATAGAAAACATTGTAAAAGCCAATTATTTTAAAAGCGTAACCATTGAGTTTCTTACCGTTTCTTCTCCATAGGAAACTACCAATTGGAACCGTGCACCTAGCTTCTGACGTTTCATAAAAGTGTCCATGTAGGTTTATGTGAAATATTTTGATTTTGGTGCTGTGAAGTGTGAACCACAGGCCGGACCTAGCAAGGTCACTCGGACTGAATAAGACGCAGGATTATTTATGTTAACATCGCAGAATATACCGGTATCGTTTCAGCGGAGGAACTAGTTTCGGAATCTATTACGCCAAGTCGGCAACGGTACAACACTATTCCATTATGACATATTATTGTAAACAAACGAACGAATTAACAAATATAATAGAAAGGCCTGTTATACGGAAATGAACCCAAATATCAATACTTTAGCCATAAATTCATGATCACGTTACAATTGTATCATCGAATGTGTATTATTGTATGTATTAAATATTAATGCATGAAAACCGGCTACTAACCTGTGCAAAGACAATTGAGGTTGATTTTCATTCTTTCTTGCACCACACTTCACAATACAACACACAGGCATGTTGAATTTCTGTTTTCCAACATTTACATGCAGTTTTAACAGGTAAAGTCCTCGTAATTTTCTTGCAATCCTCAATAATACAAAAAATAAACAACCATTTGACAGCAAAACTACCACGAAACTCTTCGCATAAGATTGCTGCTATGGCACTTACCTACAACTGTCACTACGTCACGATAAAATATTGCCATAATGAGAAACAACTTAAATATTGTTGTCTCTTTTATCAAATAAAATTATCTCATTAGAAAGAATGAGACATAATGATATTTCACATTCTGAGTCATATTTCACTCATATTTGTATAAGCAAATGTATGTATAGAATAACGCGGCATCTCCATGTTTTTTCTACCTCAATGGTTTCATAGGTCAGTGATGGTTTCAGTATAAAGCATTGAGGTACATAAAACATGGAGATGCCGCGTTATTCTATACATACATTTGCTTATACAAATATGAGTGAAATATGATTCAGAATGTGAAATATCATTATGTCTCAATCTTTCTAATGAGATAATTTTATTTGATAAAAGAGACAACAATATGTAAGTTGTTGCTCATTATGGAAATATTTTATCGTTACGTAGTGACAGTTGTAGGTAAGTGCCATAGCAGCCATCTTATGCTATGAGTTTCGTGGTAGTTTTGCTGTCAAATGGTTGTTTATTTTTTGTATTATTGAGGATTGCGAGAAAATTACGAGGATTTTACCTGTTAAAACTGCACGTAAATGTTGGAAAACAGAAATTCAACATGCCTGTGTGTTGTATTGTGAAGTGTGGTGCAAGAAAGAATGAAAATCAACCTCAATTGTCTTTGCACAGGTTAGTAGCCGGTTTTCATGCATTAATACATACAATAATACACATTCGATGATGCAATTGTAACGTGATCATGAATTTATGGCTAAAGTATTGATATTTGGGTTCATTTCCGTATAACAGGCCTTTCTATTATATTTGTTAATTCGTTCGTTTGTTTACAATAATATGTCATAATGGAATAGTGTTGTACCGTTGCCGACTTGGCGTAATAGTTTCCGAAACTAGTTCCTCCGCTGAAACGATACCGGTATATTCTGCGATGTTAACATAAATAATCCTGCGTCTTATTCAGTCCGAGTGACCTTGCTAGGTCCGGCCTGTGGTTCACACTTCACAGCACCAAAATCAAAATATTCCACATAAACCTACATGGACACTTTTATGAAACGTCAGAAGCTAGGTGCACGGTTCCAATTGGTTGTTTCCTATGGAGAAGAAACGGTAAGAAACTCCACGTTTGCTCTTTTAAAAATAATTGGCTTTTGCGAAAGCACATTTTCTGCAAGCATGTTTTTTTTTTCATGACATGGATTTTATTCTCAGACTAGCTATGCCCCGCGACTTCGCATAGAAGTCGTAAGATACACAGTATACTAAAATAACAGCCACACTAATAAAACTCATTCGTCCCCCGACCGGCCGCATTGCATCGCCCGCCCGCGCTATTATTTCGTTTTCGCTTAGCGTTCGTTTTTCTCGGCTCCTAAGGGTCGTAACGTGATGTTAAATAGCCTATAACCATCCTGGCTACCAAACGCAAAAATAATTTATGCATGGCATTTTTTTTGCGCGGAACCCTAATTATTTTTCTAAAATAAAGGTAGCCTAAGTTACTCCTTGTAACATATCTGTCAGTGAAAGTCCCGTCAAAATTGGTCCAGCCGTTTCAGATTAGCCGGAACAAACAGACAGACAGACAGACAAAAATAAAAATACGTATGGCACTCGGGGACTGCCGCGGTAAAGCTATTGCATAGCAACGCACACAAACACCGTGCCGAAGTCTGCCGAACTGATACGACGTTAGACGATGCTTAGGTTTATTTTCGTTACGGAATTTCTTCATTCGGTCGCCGCGCTCAAAGCCCAAGATAAAAGCTATGCAATAGTTTAAAAATGCCATTTTGTTAATAGTACTGTTTACACTTTTATAAGCATTTAGTAAAAAGCTGTTATTTTGACAGTACCAACAGACACTTCAATTTTATTTATTTTTATAGATAACGGAAAGTAAGATAACCTACTCATCTTTTTCTGTTACAATTACAACGGAATTTGTATACATAATATTAGGTATGATCTAAACGTGATAACTAGTAAGACTCGTATTCAGTATCGATACTAGTTATAGTAACACCTATGTTCCTTGATAGACGCAACACTAGCAATGGCAGCCATTTTATGCGACAATACCAGTTGTAGGTATGCACCCTTTTTTCGTAGGTATTTCCAGTCCATACTTTTGTATGTCAATGGTATAAAGTGTCAGTTCGTGACACGAACTGACACTTTATACATCCTAAGTAGAATCTGGCACCAGGTCTTTTTAAATAAAGTTGATATTTGTGCTTTATCAAATTGTATTTCATTTATGTGTCTATTTCAATTTGTAAGAAGATTTAATATTTTTCTCAAACTTATATCCAATTAATATTACCTCAATAATTTATTTCAAATATATTTTTTTTATAATGATATAGCGCTATCTGTTGATAATTTAATGTACCCGGTAGACAGCAAATAGTACTTGGGCCAACATCTAGATGGCAGCTCTTTTTTTACTTCGCTGTCAAAATGTACGTAGTGTCTCCCCCATTCCCTGGCAAAGTGCAAACCATTGAGGTACAGACGCCAGCACATCAACCTACACCTAACTGTCAAATTTTCCCAATCGACATTGAACCTTATGCTTTAGCGATAAAGTTGAAAATCTATTACAGAAATCTGACAGATTGTAGTAGGTTGATGTGCTGGCGTCTGTACATTGTATGTCAATCAGGGGGAGTTAGCTTTCTTAGCAGCCAATGCCAACAGTGGCAAATTTTGCAAAAACGAGATAGCGCTCTACAAAAGAAAACGATAGCATGATCAGTGATGTCACATGCCCGATTGAATAGATACCAGTCTTTTCGGTAGCTGCGATGATTTTAATGTTCATTAAAATATTTTTCAACAACGATTGAAACTAGTTAAAACGGTCAGCGGGTCGTCTTAGAACCCTTATTTTGTGTTTCAGTGGTCGTAAAATGCTGTCTAGAAGAAAAAAACTTTACAAACCAAATAATGATGTATGGTGATTTTATTTATGAAATGGCCACACTCATTTCTGTCATGGCGGATTTGTTTTCTTTGTTGCTAACTCTTAACTCAAAGAGTAAAGTAATATAGAGGGAACTCTAACTGCTAAAGTGCTAACTTGCATGTTATAGTTTACTCTGTGCTTGCTTGTTTTGTTGTAATTGTTTCTTGCGTTAACCACTACGAGATATAGACTCTACAGTGCGAAATTGACGCTTTCTGTGTTGTGAAATCAACAAGTTTATGAGATTAGAGACTTCAGTGCGACTCTATTTCAAACACATAGTTTTACACCTATGTTTAACAAATAAAAAAATGTAGACTTTGACTTTGTTTTATTTGTTTTCTTTTGCAGAGATTTTTCAGTTTTTTCAAAGGATTATGCATTATTATAATAATTTATGCAATGCATAATCGTCTGCATAATAAAAATTCGTTGTAGTTAATGCCTAATAAACTAAAAATAAATAGTAGGTATGTCCCTCTGTTCATAATTCCCGCGCCTCACGAGTTTCTTATGGCATACACTGGAGCGCTAGTGTGTTCTCGTGTAGGCTTTTTATTTGTATGAAGTTGTCGTTCTTCTCTTGGAGTAATGTTCTGTGATGTCAATGGTGCAAACTAGACCATAGACTAACTTGACTACAGATTACTAATATGTAGAAAGCTAAGAACACTCTAACTAGGAAGTAGGGAGCTAGTGATCACACTACACTAAATTGGATTCCAAATCGGACAGACGACGCGTTCGTGAAGAAGGATCGTAGTGGGTTGCACGTTTCGAATTTTCTATCGATGGCACCGTATTTATAAAAACAACAGAAGAAAATAGTAATTATTGTCGTTATAAATAATAATAAATAAAGGAATAAAACGAAATAATTTTTGTCGATTTTATTACAAAGATAGGGCATTTCCTCATACATTTCTATTAATTCAGTTAAGGTTTATTTTATTTTATTTATTAATTTTAAAGTGAATATACAACTACACCTATTCTGTAAATATTTCAAGCGTCTACCTGTTGCCGTTATTAAATCGAGTAAAAAACGGCAAAAAATCACGTCTGTTGTACGGGAGCCCCCCAATATTTATTTTATTTTAATTTCATTATTTCTTTTTAAAATGAATATACAACTAAATATTCTGTGAATATTTCAAGCGTCTACCTGTTGCCGTTATTAATATATCGAGTAAATAACGGCAAAAAAATCACGTTTGTTGTATGGGAGCCCCCCTTAAATATTTATTTTATTCTGTTTTTAGTATTTGTTGTTATAGCGGCAACAGAAATACATCTGTGAAAATTTCAACTGTCTAGCTATCACGCTTCATGAGATACAGCTTGGTGACAGACAGACGGACTGTGGAGCTAGTAATAGAGTCCCGTTTTTACCCTTTGGGTACGGAACCCTAAAAAAATCTCTTTGGTAGCATTCGTGCGCGCGGTCTATCCGTCCACTTTGCTCAAAACGTGGTGAACGCCGACTAGATCGTAGACAATTTAGGAAGCAGAGCGATTGGACCTCCAATTTACACTAAATCGGATCCAATCTGTTCTAACTGCGATTACATCTGCCGATTTCCTAGTTAGCCTTCCTTAAAATTGGATAGTGTAATAAGCGCTTAACTGTAACTTGACTCAACCCATTCCTATCCAATGGACTCAACCCAACGACTCAAGATAACATCAACTGCACAGACTACAATAATAATCAATTGACTGGCTGGGCTGCCAGTAGAACCAACATTTAATTATACACTGGGTCCCAGAAACTAACAAAAAAATGGCCTATGTATGTGTATGTTAACGTGAATAATAGTAAAAGTATGAAGTAAAACAACGAAACACACATAGATAAAAAATAACTGTAAACTACGACTTTTTAGCGAAATATAAATACCGTCAAGCAGTCGTAAATAACTTAAAGCTTACTTTATATTTGAATGAACTTTACTGGTCTTGGACTGCCACGTTGGCCTATAGGTCGCAAGTGCTATTGGTGAGCATAAGGTCCTTGGTTCGATTCCCGGGTCAGGCAAACGCAAAATGTAATTGGGTTTTTCATCTGGAATTTCTCAGTAGCAGCCCGGAGTCTGAATTTGTGCCCGGCTGGCGGCAATAGGCTTACCACCAGTTAGAACTTAAATGTAACTGGTAAAAAATAGGTACTCGTTTTATTGTTTGGTAACTTAAATGTGGTTGAAGGTGCATGACAATGGGTTCCGGATCTAAAGTCAGATAAATTAATGTTTTCGCAATACTCAGTATTTGGTCAACTAAAGTTTTATAGCGATGTAAACTCTTAAAACTTTAGTCGATTTATCTTACGTCTGGGGTCGAGATTTTTAATCTGTTGTAATCAATGTTACCAGTTTTTTATCTGCCTAGTTTGCGGGAACAATAAAATTTTAGATGAAATATTTAATAAAAAAAATAGAAATATTCAAACATGTCTATTTATAGTTTGAGGTGAAATATAAAATAATATTACTAGATATTGCTTCTGCTGGGGTTCGAAAGAGTTAAATTTTTCTATTTTTATTTACTGTTTTGTTTTTAATCTTTCTGGTTCTAGAAAATAAAGTAATGTATCTCATAAACTAAGCAGAGTGCAACCAGCACCCTAATTGCGTAACACACTATTACTGTCAATTTGAATCATTTTGAAGTTTATTGCTAATCCATTGCTTCAAATGTTCGAAAAATGTGTTTGCTTAGCAACGTAAATAACGCAATGAATGTTGTTAAACTGTCAAAATGAAACCCATTGCTACTGATAGTGTGTTACGCAATTGCCCTGCAGATCGCTGTCAATCGACGTCGACCGTCTACTCAAAATGTCTCTTACCTCAAACCAGAATTTTAGTTTTTGTTTTTTTTCTCTCCGCACGTATTCTCTTAATTGAAATAAATGTTTTGAGTTTTAGTTTGACCCATCTACGAACCGACCGCGGTAACCCGCACGGGTTGATCGAAGGTTATGCTGCCGTCAATGGACCCGTGCGGCTGTTTATATTATTTAGAAACGAGCCCCTTGCACTTTGTTGCACTACGACTCAAATGACTTATAAACATTGACGGCTTTGAATGACGAAGATGACAGAATTTGTGTATCTTTCAGCACCACGAATTTTTCAGTTATAGACGCTGCCGGTGGAGCGAGTGTTCTGTGCGAAGCCCAAAGGCTCAAAGGGCCAAAGAATAAAGATTTTTGTGGGTGTTTTGAATTATGGTAGCAACCCTAACTGATGACAGCTCAGCAAGAGAGTCCTTTTCAATCGGCCATTTTTGTCGCGACTGTCTTCGAACATGGTTAGTATTGCTTCTATTCTAATCCGAGAATATTTCTTGAATCTCTTTTTCTTGTGGCATTGAATACACTGATTATTATTGATGGTGATGTTGGTTTATTATTCTTGTAAATATTCTCTAATAAACTGTAAATATCTACGTGTGATAGCTTGTGTCGTGGTTTAGGGTTAACATACAAGTGATGATATCCTATCTTTATATTATACGGTTAGAACCTGAGTTCTATGTGAAGATTTTTCTAGGGCGGACTGATGTTTATATCTAAATATCTTGGAAGTGTCCACTAATTAAGCGAGTGAGTAACTTTGAGTTTGTTTTCAGTCGCATAGAAAGTTTTCGGCGCCCCGCCATGGGTCGATGGGATTCTACCCCAAGAAGAGGTCCCGCCGTCATCGTGGAAAGGTGAAGGCATTCCCCAGAGATGACCCTAGCAAGCCTGTGCACCTTACCGCCTTCATTGGTTACAAGGCGGGTATGACCCACGTGGTTCGTGAACCCGACCGTCCTGGATCAAGTAAGTTGTATATTCTATGATATTCAATAGTAAATAATGGTCAAAAAGTTTTAATTAATTCGTATTTTATGCTTCAATTTGTAACTTATTGTTGTTGTAACCCCCCAGAGATAAACAAGAAGGAGATCGTGGAGGCTGTGACCATCATCGAGACGCCTCCCATGGTGGCCGTCGGCGTGGTTGGTTATATCGAAACCCCACATGGTCTCCGCGCTCTGCTCACTGTCTGGGCCGAGCACATGTCCGAGGACTGCCGCCGACGCTTCTACAAGAACTGGTAAGCATTTGTTCTGTCCATTTGCAATTTTTGAATGAAATTATTTCCTTGTTTTGGACCTTTAGTGATATACAAGTTATGTCAAGTATTTGTATTATTCCATGTTACTAATCACTTCCAATAGCTCTCCTCTTAATAATGAGAGTTTGAAGTCGAATATGCCTGGTGCATATTGCTACCAATTGGTCTCCGCTCAACGATGAGGCCATTTGGTTTTTCTTACAGCGGGCACTTATGATTTGATCAATTAGGTACAAATGCAAGAAGAAGGCATTCACCAAGTCCAGCAAGAAATGGCAGGATGAGCTTGGACGCAAGTCTATTGAGAAGGACTTCAAGAAAATGATCCGCTACTGCAGTGTAGTAAGGGTTATTGCCCACACTCAGATGAAGCTGCTGAAACAGCGTCAAAAGAAAGCTCACATTATGGAAATCCAACTCAATGGTGGAACCATTGAAGACAAAGTCAAATGGGCAAGGGAACACCTGGAAAAGCCCATTCCTATTGACTCAGTGTTTGCTCAAGATGAGATGATTGACTGCATTGGAGTTACCAAGGGTAAAGGATACAAGGGTATGTAGCTACATTATATTTTGATTATTTTACTTACATTATGCACTTGTGGAACATCTTATCTAACTGTATTTATTTATTTTCAGGTGTCACCTCACGTTGGCACACTAAGAAGCTTCCTCGCAAGACGCACAAGGGTCTGCGTAAGGTTGCTTGTATTGGAGCATGGCATCCTTCAAGAGTTTCATTCACTGTTGCCCGTGCTGGTCAAAAGGGCTACCACCACCGTACAGAGATGAACAAAAAGATCTACCGTCTGGGACAAGGTTAGTTTCTACTATTATTACTTGTATATTTCTTTTTATTTGGAGAGATGTATTTTGCAATTTTTTCCAGTGGTAAGTGTAATCTGTAATGTAATTATTTGTTTTTATTTAAAGGAATCCACACCAAGGATGGCAAGGTCATCAAGAACAATGCTTCTACAGAATACGACTTGTCTGAGAAGTCTATCACCCCCATGGGTGGTTTCCCTCACTATGGAGAAGTCAACAATGACTTTGTGATGATCAAGGGATGTTGCATGGGACCCAAAAAGCGTGTCATTACTCTGAGAAAGGTATATAAATCAATATCTTACAATTTAGAACCTAAAGTCAATGACTGGTCTTCTTTTGAGTTAATTTTAATGATTTTGTCTTTATTCTTCCAGTCCCTGCGCACGCACACCAAGAGGGCAGCTCTTGAGAAGATCAACCTCAAGTTCATTGATACATCCTCCAAGTTTGGTCATGGTCGCTTCCAGACGCCGGCTGACAAGGCTGCGTTCATGGGAACACTCAAGAAGGATCGTATCCGTGAAGAGGCTGCGGCTACTACAGCACCTGCGGCTCCTGCCCAGTCCTGAACATCTTTATGGACTAAATAAAAATAAGAGAAATGTTACTATGTATTTTTATTTACCCAACTGTGGCGGAGAGTGCGACTGACTCCCATTGTTCAGAAGTAACGTAACATTCAGTCAATTTAAAATAAATAATATCACGCCTGAAATCACCGAAGGGTTAGGCAGGAGGTGTAACTAAAGTACACCCGCACTTCGCCAGTTACGTTGAAGAGATTTGCATTTTTACGTAACCTGCGTTCCCATTGAGGGTCCACATTTGAATTTTGAGCTTTTGAATGCGTCAGCCTTTAGTAAAAGTTCTCAAACAATTGTAAATTCAGCCATTAATTTGTAAAAGTAGCCACTCAAAAGTTACAATCGGTTAAAGGTGGTCCCTCAATCGTGACTGACTGACATCCCTATCTCAAAACCTAGTTAAAATTTACAACTGCTATAAATGACGACTTTTAGTAAAAGATTTGGATTTGTTCCCAACCAGTCACACTGTAACATGTCACAGTGTGACTCGTTGGGAACAATCGAGATAGGATCTTTAGTAATATTGAAAGAAGATAATACTGCACCAATGTATTGGCCAATGGCCAGAGTAACGCAAATTTTCCCAGGGGCTGATAATAAGGTCAGAGTTGTGTAGGTTAAAACTGAGACCCCTCTACGCCGATTGTTCCCAACGAGTTACACTGTAACATGTGTGACTCGTTGGGATTTTGGGAACAATCGCAATTTTCTCTTTTTAGCTCTTTTTTTTCTATTTGCGCAAGTCGTTTCTGGCACTCGCCGGCCGCTGCCGCGGCACCGCTCGCTTCGCTCGCTCGGCTCGTGCGTAGAGGGGTCTCAGTTTTAACCTAACCTAACCGATTGTTCCCAACGAGTCACACTGTGACATGTTACAGTGTGACTGGTTGGGAACACACCAAGATTTGTAAAAGTAATTTATTGAATATCAACCGATTCTGTTCACATAATAAAAAGATCTAGCATGCGGAAGGTGGTCCCTCAATCGATCACCATAAGTTTACCAAGAGTGGATACCACAATGGAATTTGAAATTCACATATGGGTCTAGCGTTAGTAAAAGTACTGGAACGATTGTAAATTCAACCTCTAGTTTGTAAAACAAGCCATTCAAAAGTTACAATCGATTTAAGGTGGTCCCTCAATCGTGGCTGACTGGCATCCCTATCTCAAAACCTAGTTAAAATTTACAACTGCTATAAATGACGACTTTTAGTAAAAGATTTGTAAAAGTAATTTATTGAATATCAACCGATTCTGTTCACATAATAAAAAGAACTAGCATGCGGAAGGTGGTCCCTCAATCGATCACCATAAGTTCACCAAGAGTGGATACCACAATGGAATTTGAAATTCACATATGGGTCTAGCGTTAGTAAAAGTACTGGAACGATTGTAAATTCAACCTCTAGTTTTTAAAACAAGCCATTCAAAAGTTACAATCGATTTAATTAAGGTGGTCCCTCAATCGATCACCATAAGTTCACCAAGAGTGGATACCACAATGGAATTTGAAATTCACATATGGGTCTAGCGTTAGTAAAAGTACTGGAACGATTGTAAATTCAACCTCTAGTTTTTAAAACAAGCCATTCAAAAGTTACAATCGATTTAAGGTGGTCCCTCAATTGAAACGTTTATCATAAGAAAGCTCAATTTACGTAGCATTCATAAGTTAAATAGACGAATGCTACAGCCTATCCTTTAGTAAATTTTTTTTACTAACGATTGCATTACTAAACAGTATCAAACAATGTACCGTTTTATTGCAAATAATAAATCAAATTTCTGGGAAGAAAACTAAGATAGGGGTGACCACACAGCAGGATTTTTTTTGAATAAGTAAAAACTAGTGTGTTTGTTGATATTAATTTTTATTAATATTTGACATCACTTAGCTAATTAAAAACACAAAGAAAATAATGCTTATAATAAAAAAAAAACTAACGAAATTTTACCCTGCACTACATATTTACCATATAAATAACTACATACAAAATGTTCAATACAGCGACCTTCGAGTCGCTAGACGCTGCGAACGAAAATGTACCTACCCTTACAAGCGTAAAGTGAGTTTTGCATTGTAGCTGCGCGCCCGCCGCGTGGTTATTGTGAGTTGCCAGGGCTGCCTCTTTCGATAAAAATGTCAGTACAGTACGTATTTGTAGTACACTATATGGGTCTGGGTATGTTTATTTCGCAAATAACGCTGTTTGTTCTTCACGACTCACTTTAGGTTTCCGACCCATGGCAAGCGTACCACTGAAAAGGAGCATTATTTTTAAAAACCGCCCAAGTAACATTCCATTACGTGTACAAACCATTTACAAAGAATAACCACATTGAAAATAAAACGTATAATTTTTGTAAATCAATTTCGATATAAAAGAAATCTACTTATAAAAAAGGAGGTTTGTTACTTGACAATTGTAAGTAGAAAAATATTAGGAAAAACGAGGAATTAGGAGAGTTATATCATCAAATTCAGGATATTTTTTTAGAATAAAATTTAAAAACGAATAGCGCGAATTTTAACCTGATTGCAAAAAATACATACCAGGTTTGGAGAAAACGTTACACCATATATTGTGGTCAGCTTATGATGCTGAGCTCGACCGACATCAAGACTTTAAAGTTCTCTTGTCCATCAAATTTATGACATGCTGTCATGTAAAAAAAAACGAACTCCGTTTAAAACGAACAGTCATTATTTGAAAAAAAAAGGTTAAGACCTAAGAGGTGAGGGTTTAGCAGCACAGTATGTACTTGAAACTACTTGAGTACTTGAATTACTATTACAAAATAGTAATAATTGTAATTCATTGTAACACTTAATGTACCCATTATAAATTGCTATTTAACTGTATGACAGTTATAAACTCCAATCCGAACAATGTCAAATGTTGTGTTTAGCGAAAAGACATAAAAAATTTGATGTACCCTCATTTGATTGAGGATGTTCATCAATTTTTAGGGTTCCGTCATCAAAACGAAAAACGGAACCCTTATACGATCACTTTGTTGTCCGTCGGTACGTCTGTCAAGACCCTTTATCTCGAGAACGCATGGAGGTATCGAGTTGAAATTAAAAACATATACTAAAGTCTGCGGTCCCTTGAAGCTGTGAAAAAACCAAACTTCAAAGCTAACTTAAAAAAAAGATACGGCCGTTTATGACGCAAAAAACGTATATAAAATCTACCTACTTACTACTACTAAAAAATATTAATCATTTAAAAATAAAACACCTGTAAGATTTTTTTATTTACTTATTATTAGTTCAGAAGTATTTTTAACAAAAGATGCTTAAACATACCCAGACCCATATAATGTACTACAAATACGTACTGTACTGACATTTTTATCGAAAGAGGCAGCCCTGGCAACTCACAATAACCACGCGGCGGGCGCGCAGCTACAATGCAAAACTCACTTTACGCTTGTAAGGGTAGGTACATTTTCGTTCGCAGCGTCTAGCGACTCGAAGGTCGCTGTATTGAACATTTTGTATGTAGTTATTTATATGGTAAATATGTAGTGCAGGGTAAAATTTCGTTAGTTTTTTTTTATTATAAGCATTATTTTCTTTGTGTTTTTAATTAGCTAAGTGATGTCAAATATTAATAAAAATTAATATCAACAAACACACTAGTTTTTACTTATTCAAAAAAAATCCTGCTGTGTGGTCACCCCTATCTTAGTTTTCTTCCCAGAAATTTGATTTATTATTTGCAATAAAACGGTACATTGTTTGATACTGTTTAGTAATGCAATCGTTAGTAAAAAAAAATTACTAAAGGATAGGCTGTAGCATTCGTCTATTTAACTTATGAATGCTACGTAAATTGAGCTTTCTTATGATAAACGTTTCAATTGAGGGACCACCTTAAATCGATTGTAACTTTTGAATGGCTTGTTTTAAAAACTAGAGGTTGAATTTACAATCGTTCCAGTACTTTTACTAACGCTAGACCCATATGTGAATTTCAAATTCCATTGTGGTATCCACTCTTGGTGAACTTATGGTGATCGATTGAGGGACCACCTTCCGCATGCTAGTTCTTTTTATTATGTGAACAGAATCGGTTGATATTCAATAAATTACTTTTACAAATCTTTTACTAAAAGTCGTCATTTATAGCAGTTGTAAATTTTAACTAGGTTTTGAGATAGGGATGCCAGTCAGCCACGATTGAGGGACCACCTTAAATCGATTGTAACTTTTGAATGGCTTGTTTTACAAACTAGAGGTTGAATTTACAATCGTTCCAGTACTTTTACTAACGCTAGACCCATATGTGAATTTCAAATTCCATTGTGGTATCCACTCTTGGTGAACTTATGGTGATCGATTGAGGGACCACCTTAATTAAATCGATTGTAACTTTTGAATGGCTTGTTTTAAAAACTAGAGGTTGAATTTACAATCGTTCCAGTACTTTTACTAACGCTAGACCCATATGTGAATTTCAAATTCCATTGTGGTATCCACTCTTGGTGAACTTATGGTGATCGATTGAGGGACCACCTTCCGCATGCTAGTTCTTTTTATTATGTGAACAGAATCGGTTGATATTCAATAAATTACTTTTACAAATCTTTTACTAAAAGTCGTCATTTATAGCAGTTGTAAATTTTAACTAGGTTTTGAGATAGGGATGCCAGTCAGCCACGATTGAGGGACCACCTTTAACCGATTGTAACTTTTGAGTGGCTACTTTTACAAATTAATGGCTGAATTTACAATTGTTTGAGAACTTTTACTAAAGGCTGACGCATTCAAAAGCTCAAAATTCAAATGTGGACCCTCAATGGGAACGCAAGCTTTTACGTAAATCTACAAAAATTCTAAGTTTGACTTAGGCGCTGACTCCACGAGCGAGAGAATCGCGACGAGTCCGCCCTTATATCGTCGGATAATCTCCACGAACGAGCGATAATTCCGCCGCGTATCGTCGCGAGTCGTAACGGAATCGCAGCGTTTCCGCGACGACTCGTAACGGTATCGCCGCGTTTCCAGAGAGGCAACGCTGAAATGACGCTGCGTTTGACAGCGCGCCCGCCGCGCGCTCGTCGCGAGCGCGCGGCGGGCTAGCGACGATGTAATGACGTTTCGCGCGCTCATTGCCACTCGTCGCATCGCGGCGATAATATCGCCGTGTGGAGACGGTTCCATAGAGAGTGTATAGAAATACGTGGCACGACGATAATATCGCCGCGATTCTCTCGCTCGTGGAGTCAGCGCCTTAGGGTGCGTTTCCACTGAAGTGGAGCAGAGACCTGCAAGAAGCGACCAATCGCAATGGTTGAAATTCTCATTGCGTCACTCATCTTCTGTGATTGGATGATTCCGCACCTCTCCGCCCAGTTCCGCTTCAGTGGAAATGCACCTTTAATTAGCTGCAGTAAAATGATAGCTTATGCGTTGCCACAAATAGTGATGTGACAAAATAATCGATTCATGTTAAATTGATCTTATTATAGAGGATAATATTATTGGAAGATTATATTTATAATGAAATACAGGATTATAAGTTTACAACAAAAACAATTGAGCAATAACTAATTACCGTTTTGTCATGCATCAGTGATATGATTTATAAAAAGCATTAATTTTATCATAAACTAAATATTCTTATTTTTGAGGGTTTTGGTGTTTTACATAATCCTGTATAGTATACGTTATTCCTAATGGAAACTTTAAAAAAGTAGACTATGTATTCACACTGATTTGAAATACAACATCTGATCAATACAAAGAATATTTTGATTGTTTACGGTTAAATCAAAATTGATCAATTTCGAATATCTAAAACGATGTTTCATAATCACATCACACACATTCTAAGCATACAACAATATTGCTTATGCGATTTGATTGCAGCAGGGCAAGGCTGGCCGCATACGTCCGGTTTCCAGATTCGGAGACCCTGAATGCATGCATTTCATACAAAATCTTCTCTTTAGCGCACACGTTCTTATATTTTCCGTTCGGAAACCCTCACGGAAATATAAGAACGTGTGCGCTAAAGAGAAGATTTTGTATGAAGATTGTCTACGAATCTGAATTCCTGATTCGGAAGACGTATGCTGCCGGCATAATTGCGTAACACACTATCAGTAGCAATCATGTAGCAATGGGTTTTTTGACAGTTGAACAACATTCATTGCGTTAAGCCGGGTATTCATCAGGCAACATTTGTTAATAAACAAGTTATAAACAGTGTTTCACAATGTTTCATCATCTCTGAAAACAGTTTATAAACAAAGGTGATAAAACATTGTTTTTAAACATGTTGCCGTGTTCCCCGCTTCGAGTGGAGAGCAAGACGAAACATCTAGTTTATAAGCAAAAATCTACAGGTGTGGGCGTGTGTTGCGCGATCAATAGGATGCCGAAATTTAATTTCCTATCTTGTTATTGATGGTCCAATCAGTCTCAATAACATTTCAAAATCAGATGTTGACATTCTGGTGAAATTCTGAACAGACCCATCAAATCCACGAAGGAGATAGTTTCGAATCCACCACAATTTCGTCTTTTTTTAGTAGCACAGTTATGAATTATTATGGAAGCAGCACAAAGCATCACTACCTCCTCAGGCGACATCCTAGCAACAACTGACAAGTGTGGACAGCCAAGTTTCAAAAACAGTGTTTACAGTAAACTTGTTAATAAGCACGTCATAAACAGTTTATTAACAAATGTTGGCAGCATTTTTTGTTGCGCAAACACATTTTTCGAACATATGGAGCAATATATTAGTAATATGCTTCAAATTGAGAGTAATAGTTGTGTTACGCAATTAGGGTGCAGTTTTGAACAGTATGTTACTTGCCTGTATGTGTTGTTTAGACAGTGCCAGTCAATTATTATTGTTGCTTCAATTTTATAGTATGCCACAGGCAAAAAACTTGCACTGTGTAAATGAGGCTTTAGATTCGCGGCTATATACCTTTAGCCTGATGCATAGTGTATCACAAGTATAAGGTAAAATAAAATGATTTCAGTAAGAAACATCATTTTATTGATGGTGTTTCTCAAAGTAATTGCAATTTTTTATATGCCTTATACATTGTAGTACTATATTACGTTCTTTTCTAATTTCTTGATGTAATAGTTTTTGGAGTAGTGTTGATGGTATTTTCCGTTTATATTTATTATTTAGTCTTTCTGGAATTCTTGGCGGCATTGCTTTTTTTACAGGCTTTTCTTTAGTTTTTGCAACTGCTTCAGGAGCAGTTTCATGTTCTACATTAGTTTTCACAATTTTCACTTCTTCGGGACCTTCATCTTCACTTTCATTGTTTTCTACTATTTTAGGTTTATCGTCAACTGGAGTGTCTTTCTTAATGTTATCACTTCTTTGAGGTTGATCTGGTTTTTGATTTTTTGTTTCTGATAATTTATTGAGTACTTCATTTTCTTTTCCCTCTGTTTCTTCATCTGATGTTCCATAATCACACATTAGAGATTTTAAGGCGCCACAAAGCACTGGCTTTTCTGCATCTGTTATTTCTTTAGGATTTACTAGTGATTCTTCATCATCCTCAAATAAACCATTACTACATTCTAATGGTTCATCAGTATCTTCTGCATTTGGATCCATCTCTATATTGACTATACCAGTAAATGGTTTTAGCTTATTCTTTTCAGCAGTAGTAGGTGCATTAGGTATAATTCTTGGTGTTTTCTTAGCTGGTTGGCTATTTGTTGAAACTGAAGAATTGTTTTTGAAGTTCTGTCTGGTCATTCTCTGATTCTGCATCCTTTTATCATAATTATGTTTTCTCTTTAAATTGGGTCCTTGAGCTGTGAATGAGAAATTTAAAAGATAAAATTCTATTGAACATATAAAATGGTATTAAGTATACATAAAAAGAAATGGAAAACACTACCTATTGATCCATGTTTGTCATTCCTATAATTACGCTTCAAGGCCATTTTTTCACCCCTTTCAATTTTTTCCTTACTTTCAGCAGCTTTCTTCTCAATGTTAGATTTGGTGGGGTATTTCTTTTTCCTTTCGTCTCGCCATTTCTGTATGTCTTCAGGATTGTTTAGGTTTGCAATTTTTTTATACAAGCCAGTCGAGTGCTGCATTTGAATGTGCTTTGTAATTACTTTTGGATGTGCAATAAACTGACAACCATCTATGTTACATTTCTGAAACAATAAGAAAATGTAAGTTTTTTCATACTTACTGTAGTCGCTTTAGTGACCATTTCATGTACCTACCA
Organism: Hydraecia micacea; assembly: GCA_914767645.1. Lineage (NCBI taxonomy): Eukaryota > Metazoa > Arthropoda > Insecta > Lepidoptera > Noctuidae > Hydraecia > Hydraecia micacea. The sequence goes on from OU611778.1 coordinate 11,311,438, forward strand.
AAATTACTTTGTTTATATGGAAATGCAAAGGATAGTTTGAATTTACAAGTTCAAGGACTTGCGTGCAAATGTTGAATTAGCCGGGAAATGTTCGATAAACCTCAAGTATTGGAAAAATAATATACAGTCATGTCTCCAGCACAAGTAGCAAAACACATAATAAGCAAACAAGGCTTTTTACTTAAGCAAAGTAATATTGTTATTTCATCTTGTTGTTATAGGTTTACCTGGTGCTGTTGCTTATGTTTATGTAGAAGATCTGCTGTAGGGAATCCTCTATCACAGGTCTCACACCAGTACTCTTCACTATTTTCATTTCTCGTATCAGATGCGCCAAAATGCGGATTGTTCCATATAAATCCAGGCGGTGGTCCTTGGTTTGGTCGCCATTGATGATTGTTGGGCAATGGGCTGCGATGAAAGTTGTTCATCATACGTGGCCGTGGAGGTCTATTCATTTTTGAGTTCAGTAGGTAGGTACGTCTTACGCTTGAAAATGTCTCGTAGAAAACTTGAAGAACTTGCGTTTTACTTTGTATTAAAACGGATACCTAGAGAAAGATTAGAGCGATAGTTATATAATATGTAGATTGTTCTATTTGATGTATGCTGATTAACATTTGGAAACAACATCTATGGCACACATGAGTTTCGTAATGTGATTAGAATAGTATTTAAACTACTTTTACAATTCTTGATAACCTCAACGACTAACCTAACTTTATCAAGACAAAAACATGTCAACATAGAGGAAAAACATGTCAAAAATCAATAACACTACCACAGACTAAAGAATACTAACAGTCATGGACTAGAACATGGACTCATGGACTGGATAATATAATTATTACCTAATAAGTCCATGCTAACCATTGAGATAGGAAAATATGTCTATGATGCTAATAGTACACAATACCCACAGACTAATGCCATACTAATGCTAAAAGCCACACTAAAAGCTGTCCAAGAAAAACATCAAGAGCTGTTAACCCTGGCTATACACTGCGTAAACGGAGTTGATACTATTTATTTATTATGGGCGATACCCATTCATCACGTCGGCAAAGTTTCTCTAGGTAATTTAATTTGACCCTGTATATTAACTTGCATTGCAATGCCTATTTCTTCTCAGTGGGACTTGTTTTTTCACACTATAAAATTAGTTTATTTTATTTCTTATAGCCGAAATATCAAAATTGGAAACTGAGAATTTTGACAATTCTAAAATGTTTCCATGCTAAAAGTTTAGAAAATAATTTGTGGTCAGCTTTTGTTGGCCAAACTTTAGGTCAAAGAAGAAAGGAATAATATCGGGTTGCTACATACATACTACGGTACCGGCCACGATACACGTATCCGATTCCGATACGAAACGTATCATACGCGGTTTCATACGGTTCGGGGTGTATCAGCTACGGTGCGTGGATGATCATGACATCATTTTGCGTTCAAACCATCAAACTTACGACATTAAAGCCCGTCACACACCTAGCTATAATCTATGTTAATATACCGTACTATAATATATTTTATAGCAAGCTACCACACACGGAGACGATGCTATAATATATATTTTGCCTTTATTTTCATTGATGGTCGGCCTAGCTATAACATAAATTACAGATATGTCGACATATTTTGGTGACGTCATAGAAATATATATTATAGCTGCGTGTGCGGTCAATCGCAAATTTATATAGAAAATATGTCGTAATATGTCTTGCTATGATTCATATTAATATATATTATAGCTATGTCTGTGACGGGCTTTATACACGTGGATGCTACTATGCTACGCAACAGAGATATTCACTAAAATTATACAATTCTGGCGTTGCCGTCGTTACTTGTGTAGCTAGCATTATACTTGCCATAAAAAAAATCAGTAGTTTCGACAATAAAATTGACAACAGCTGTCATGATGACTTATGCCATGACTGTCAGTCAATGTCATCTCATATCTCATCTGTCATCAAGTAGCGGTTTTGATTCCCACTTTTAGAGCATGGAAAGTCTGTTTACAAACAAAAAAAAATACTAGCAGATCTTGCGTTAGTCACAGTAAGCTTAAATTCATAACATAAAACGATGAATAATTCTGCAGCAAATTCAGCAGCGAAGGTAACCAGCGATTTTAAATGTTTTAACGTCAGTGGAATTATAAATACATTAATTACGACTATTCTACATATAAATGATTTCAGGTCGGAGAAATATTTACTGAGGCCGGAGCTGCGTTTAATAAGTTAGCAGATTTAGCTATGACATTACATCCAATGGGAGAGCCAACACTTGGGTAAGTTAAAAGCATTTATGATAATGCATGGAACAAACTGGTCTACCTGATGCTAACTTGGGAACTAAATCGTCTAGATATTGGTCTAGCTCTAGATATTTTGGTTGCGCTCAGTATATTAAATGGCAGTTTGGGTTGTTTAGCACTGGTGAATTAATTTCCTATGAATGTTATTCAAATACATTTGTATGCTTATAAATCAAAATTCTCAGCTTAGGAAATTCCATACTCAGGTCATATTTTCTATTTGTAAATTTTTATAGCATCATGCCCGAATAACTGTCAGCAAGCCTATTGCCATTATCACTGCACAAATCCAGACTGGGCTGCTACCAAACAAAACCTAGTAACATTGCCTTTTCATAGTAATCATTGTTTTAGTATGTAAAATGATTAATATGGTTAATCTTACACTATTTCAGCCAGCAGCCCAAAACTCCTGTAAAGAAGAAATTGACAGAAGAAAGGACTTTAGCAAGCAGTATACCAGGCCAGCATAATATCCACACGGCACCTTTATCTCAACAGGTCCGGTTTCATAGTACACTACCTTTATATTATGCAATAGGCCACCCTCTATAACCTAGGACTTAACTGAAGAAATGTGGGTGTACTACACACCTCTCCCTGCAGGAACACAGGCATGAATTTCATTTCTAACTTTACAGTAGTGCTTTTTGAAACAGGGTTCTCTAACAGCCGCTTTCTTCATCAATAGTATCAGCCAAAGTAACATCACAAAAGTCAAAGTAATGGTTAAATTTGTTTCTTCACTATTTTAGCTGTTACTTGAATGAAGAAACACGTCATGTGCTGTAGTATCAGTAAAGTTCAAGTAAAGATTAACAGTAAAAGTCAGTTTGACTGATTACTTTAGTAGTTGATGAAGACACTGGCCATTAGACCTTGTTTAAATAAAACTATGGGGAAATGTAATAACAACACCTGTATTCCTGAAAGGGTTGGGCAGAAGTGTACCTACATTATATTACTTGCACATTTCGCCAGTTATGTTTGAGTACCATATAATAGGGGTGAGCCTATTGCTATCAACTGGGCACAAATCCAGACTCCAGGCTGCTATTGAAAATGTTAGTTAAGTTACTACATTATGATAGTGTGTGATAAAACAAGTCCGGATTGAATACTTTTATGTCCTAAGTAAATCCAGCCATTTTGTTTTTATTTCCAGGTGACACTCAACATGTTAAATGCTCAAGAAACAGAGATGGACACAGATGGACTGGGTGGAGATGTAAAGCTGGAGTTTGAATCAAGCACAGAGGAAGTCACTACTTAGAATAAAACATAAAAATATTAAATACTTTTATTTATAAAAGATTTCAGTTATTTTGTAAACTTTTTAATAATGATTGAGGCATATCACATTTTCTGAAAGTGACAGACAATATTATTGTACATATTTTTCATTTAGTTGTAAAAATATTACAGCATAAGTAAGGTATCAAGGGTGTAACTAAGAATATACATAACATAAGAATACATAATAATTATATAAAATACATATATACTTAATTATTTAATTAGTAGTAGTAACTAGATAATAGTTACTATTATAATAAGGATTAGAAAAATACTGTTTTATGTGCCTACACCATAGAATTAAATAAAATGATATTTTTGCTTAAGTTATTATTGTTCTTTTAAATATTGCTATGTTTATAGCTGTAATTTTCTATAAGAATTATAAAAGTTGTGTTCAAACAGATAGGTTCAAAAAGCTTTGAACCCTCCTGTTCCAAGAAGAATTTTGAGATTCATAAGTTTTGATGTGAGAGCCTTCTGATAATGTTTGTTCAATAACAGAGTCTACATCACTTTTTATTTTCAAAGATTCATATAGATCAAAAGAATTTCCAGATTTCTTGACCCTTCTTTGGGCATTTCTATAGCATTTCCATGGTTGTGGCTCAATTATGATTGTTCTAGAGATAGATTTTATAAGCTTTAAAAAATCTAGTAATCCTTCATCTCCATTGTTCAGATGAATCCACATAGTTACTGAAAAACAAAATGTTAAATCAAAAGCTATGTGTTTACAAGAGTCTAAATAATTGTGGATATGAAGTCTGTCATTCATATGCATAATGTTACAAGTAATAAACTTAATATTAGGGTATTCATTGGTTTCGTTGGCCCTTTCTATTAATGTAGAATCAATGTCCACAGCTAACATATGGATATCACAGTTTGGGTAAACAGTTTTTAGGTACACATATATAGCCTTGGACAGTTCTCCTGTGTTGCAACCGACGTCTAGGCACACAAGCTGGTTGTCTATTGGTACTGGAAACATTTGTGGATGAAGATTGTTAATCCTTTCGCTCACATCGTGGAATGAGTAATAGTTTATAAAGTTTCCAAATTTTACAGCGCCTGGGTCACTGCCGTAAAATTTAAGATCGTTAGGGTCTATTTCACTTTCACCTTTCATTTTAAATTATGCAGGACACGAATGAAGTTTTAAAACTTTTAAAACGTGGTGTCTTCACGGTGTTTTGGTTACACAGCTGGCTGCTGGCCTGAACAATGGGCTGAACTATTGACGGTTGTCAAAATAAAACGTCATGTCAATGATAGTGACAGTACGTTTTGTTTCATCGAGTTTTGATTTCATGTGTATAGTTATGAATTTTAAATTACTGCGGCGAAGTGACGGGAGAAAAACGTGTTTAAGATAAAAGTCAAGTCTCATCTTTCGTGGCGCGTCCTTATAGAGCAAAGACGATACGTGGAGTGAAAGTGCAGCAAACCTCATGTCTGTGGTGGTAACACTTGAACTGCGAAAACCACTCTTCTTGCTGCGACATAATGCTGACGAATAATAATTTGATACCACGAACGTTAGGTTGCCTTACAGCCAACCGCACATTAGTGATATTATAACTGGTATCAGTATCACAACTATTGTACGACGGTGAAGTGCCGATCTATTCTGTAAAAATCTCACTGTGAAAGCTTACGTGAAGTGAACTTGAAGTGTGCTGTCAAAAGTGTCAATCCCTAGCACCAGGTGAAATGACAGGTAACTTCAAGCTCACTTCACCTAAGTTTTCACCGCGAGATTTTTACAAAATATTGAGGTAGGGCAGAGGACTATGTCCAGTAGCGGATTGATATAGGCTGAATTGATTGTAAAATCCACCTGCACAGCTATTCACAACCGTTTGAAAATAAGACTTGTTATCGAGCAATATATAAATACTATATTAAAACACTTTCGAAGAGTGAAGAAAATTACTAAACCAAATAAAGACTTGACTAAAAGGTCCCAGCAAGCAGGCCATTAAAATAATAATAAAAAAAACAACAACCGTTTGACGTTTGATTCGCTTGATTTGCTATCGGATTTGATTGTTACCCGCCCGGCCACAACTTTTGGCTTAGCGGCAAGCGGCGCGGTTTCTTTTCGGCGATGACGCTGCGAGCGGTCGTTCGTGGCATGGTTCATACATTTTGGTATATTTGTTTTTACCGCTCGCCGCCCCGCGTTAAGCTGCCGCTAATAGCGGCGAGTTCGTGGCCAGGCCGTCCACGCCGCTTGCCGCTAAGCCAAAACTCGTGGCCGGGCGTTTACTGTTCGTTTAACGGGCCACGGCCTTGCTGCTATCCGCTGATAGCGGTCAATAATACGATTTTTTCCACATAGTTTATATTGATGATGTTTTAATAACTTCCTGTCACTGATATTTACATAGCACGTAGCACGCACACACGCACGTTTTTGTTTGAAATAGGTAACTGTCAAAATTTCAAAATTATCCCTCGAATAAAGTTATCGGATGATCAAAGTAGGTAAGTACCTACATACATCTGAGATTAGTAGATGAAGTTTGAAGTTAGTTTTTATAATCCTTGTCTTCTTCTCTGCGGTAAATTTAGAAATTCTTAAATTGGTATCTTACATACCTACCAATATCAGGTATGCCTTTATTATGGCGATGGCGTCGAGATATCTTGAAGATAAAATACATCAATGGTTACTCTTAAATCGTACTGAAGTTTATCTGAAAAAAAGTAGGTTGGAAGTCTTTCTGTAAACCTGTGCCCATATTTGCTTAACTCTCTTTTGGTGGATAGCCTTAAGATATCTTGAGGGTCGATATAGACAATGCCCATTTAGTTATTGTCTTGAAGACATAATCTACAATACCTTTTTATGACATGGCAGTGCTAGGTACTTGGGTGTGCAGGTGCACCTGCCGTACCTACACAATAAATCAACTGCCGAAGAAAGTTACAAAATTTCAAGAAAAAAGGCAAAAAACGATGAAATTACCATGATCTTAAAACCTTATGTAACTAAGAAAATGCTTTTCTGTAAACGATGTTAGAGAGGTTCCTTGCCCCTCGAAAGAGCTCCTACATAAAGTTACCCGTGTGAAAGCAACCCATTTACTCTGGTTATATTCGACACCGACCGCCCTCGAAAACTATGAAGACGACACCCATGAAGAAAACTTTGGACATGATTTTTATTTAGACCTTCTTTTAATGCCGACAGCCAAAAAAAAAAAAATCTAAAGCTCATACAATCGCTTTAGAATGACTTAATACCAATGATTTCAAAAGTAATATATAAGTCAATGCTTAATACAGTATTTACGTGTCCATCGTTGAAAAAAATGTGATTGTTTTCGTTAAATACAGCATGTAGGTACACTCACCTTCTTTTGAGCTTTGAAAGCAATTTGCTTAACAGTGGAATGTCCCTAATTTAATACATTATTCCAATGTAGGTAACGTTGTTGAAGAGACATACCTAAGCTTGGTATTCTATCAAAACTACCTACGGACTCATTTGCTATTTTTGCAAGATTATAAAGCGCATAAGAATACTGATTTAGTTTTTTACAGTTTCTAGATGACATTTCCCTATCCACTATCCAAGTAAAGTCCTAGAAGTCCGGCACTATATTTTTTAGTTTTTTTGTTCTTTGTTGAAACGTCATAACTTGTGTTTGTTCCAAGTTCATATTTAACTTATTCTTATGTAACGTTATTATGCAATGGATACAATTATTTATTAGGTAAGTATGTCATACGATTCTAAGTTTTTACACGGTATAATAAGTGTACTATCATCGGCAAAGGACGGTTTGATAGTCGGTACATTTCGGAAAATCATTTATAAATATGAGAAACAGCAAAACTACCATGGGGACTGTTGTACTGCTAAATTGATACAATTGTCCCTACAAGATCTTTTCATCGATTAAGTAAAAAATCTTGTGATTTTGAACTCGGAACTAGGTAAGTACCTTCTCGAATAAAATTGCAATGTAATGTAATCAACAATAGTAAGAAACGGTTAAACTAACACTGAATGAAAAGTTACGGTTAGATTTTTTGTTGAGTTTAGGAATAATAATAATAGATCTAAAAAACTTACTAGAGATTATCCCGTTGATGCTACCGTACCCGTCTACTTTCCTATACTTATTAGGTATTTAGGTATTAAAGTCACAGCTAATATAATTCTTGTTAGCGTTATCAATCATAATAGTCATCACCTACGTAACAAAAACCAAACCGAAAAAAAAATCACAAGTACTGCCTACCTAATCGCAATCAAGAACGTAACATTGGAAGTAGGTACCGATGAAACAGTTTGTTTAGCCTATTCGTGTCAAATACAAACTGCGTGCACACGCTAGAGCTTTCTTTTGCCTATTAATGTAACAACGGAAGTACTGGTCCTTCGAAATTTATATCAATTGTGGATCGTAACTTTGAGGAAATTATAAAGTTTTACCTATAGACAACAGTGTAGCACTTACCTAATAATATGTAGTCCAGTACATACCGTTCTGTATTTTTTATATTTCCGGCTTAGACAATTATTTGTCTTAATTAATACTGCATTATTACTTATTTTTCCTATCAACATAATCGATTGTATTATTACATCGAGCTGAAAAATCAAGAAGCAATTAGCATAATTAGGTAATTCTATTAGTATAATAAACAATTAGCCTGTTGAGGCGTGCCGGTGCAATAATGTCCGAAGTACTTTTACGCATTTGCATTTTTTATAAGTAGTACTTAGGCTACTTATTGCATTTGTTACCAAAAAGAGACAACTTGGTGCTTCGGAGTTCGGAAATCATGTACCTACTTACTTAATAAAATAAATAAGCACCTAATAACAAATCATTTATTTTGGACCAAACACTTGTACACATTTCATAAAACTGCGTGACAGTTAGTCGGTAGGATTAGGGATTCACATCGCCATTATATCTAAAATGGCTTGATTCAGTACATGATTCGGAACTCCCTAGAGTTGAAATTTTTTTCGTCGGTTATATAAAAAAAAATGCTGTTCCATGCATTTTGAACGCGTAGGCACTTTCCAGCTGTTTTTAGATCGATATCCCTGCCACCCTGTAGATATAAAGGACTCGGATTCACATACATACATTCAGTCAAAAAAGTATCGGGAATGGATGATTTGTTTATGGTTCCAAATTCAATATTTTTTTGTTGTTGTTAGATTGGCACAACTGTTTTCCATTTTGGCGCGGAGTTTGAGTTGCATCTGTCATTTAGATTAAATGCAGTGCTGTTTTTAGTTAGATCATAATCTAGTGGGTATTGCGAATTTCATAATGTACCTACAAAAACATCGAACAAAGAGTTTTTCTTAAATTTTGCATCGCCAATGGAATTTCGTGTCCGAAGTCATTGAAAATGTTACATAAGGCTTACGGTGAATCGACTTTATCAAAAACACGTGCTTATGAGTGATATAAATCGTTCAAAAGCGGTCGAGATATGTATGCTGGAAGATTTGCCTCGCCCTGGTAGGCCATCAACGTCTTTAATTGAAGTTAACATCGCAAAAGTAGGAAATAGTGACTGAAAACCTCATTCAACTTTGAGAGAGATAGCCGCTAAACTTTGTGTCTCACGACTCGATCCGTATCTTTTTAAATAATCACTTGGGTATGAAACATGTTGCCGCTCGGCTAGTCCCAAAAGACCTGAATTTTCTCCAAAAACTCAATCGCCTAAGAGTCGCTGAAGACATGCTAGAACGAGTCAATTCCGACCCAACATTCATGAAACGCATTGTTATTGGTGACGAGACGTGGGTTTACGAGTTTGACATGCAAACTACTTAGTCAACAAGTTTCGGACTTCGGAGTGGCGCCTTCCAACTGAACCAAAACCGAAAAAACCACGCCAAAGTCGGTCAAAAGTCAAAGTCATGTCACAGATTACTGAATAGTTACTACGGTCATGTTGACTATCTCTGTTGTGCACTCGGAATTCTTACCGGAAGGTCAAACGGTAGATAAATTAGTATATTATTTGAGCGTAATGCGGTGTTTAAAAGAGCAAATTCGAAGAAAAATATCAGATTTGTGGAAAGAAAATTGTTGGATTTTGCACCACGATAATGCGCCTTCGCACAAGGCCATAATTGTTTTACCAAAACCACCAACCACCACCACCACGAGCAACCACCTTATTCACCAGATATGGCTCCAGCCGACTTCTTTGTTTCTCCTAAACTCAATTTAAGTACCACTTCGTGGCACCCGTTTTCATTCGGTAGAAGACATAAAGGAGAATTTGCGGTGAGAACTAAACTCAAACCGGAAAAAGCGTTTAAAAATGTTTTGATGGTTGGATTATTAGTTGGCGTAAGTGTGTCGTTTCTGAAGGAGCATACTTTGAAGGCGATTAAATAAATTTGGATGAATAACTGACATTTTGTGTGTATTGATCTTTTCCCGGTACTTTTATGACAGAGTAGTATGTACTATACTTTTCTGTATTTATATGTGGTACTTTCATACCTACTTAGAAGTTGCAAATAACAGCCAGTTATCGACTCGTAAAATACTTAGGTACAAAATTTCTGCCGCATACGACTCAGTTAGGTATAAAAACTAGTTTCAGGAATGGAAAACATACCCACAGACTTGAGAAAAATTTGATGTAGTAAAATTAGAAATGGGCAGCAGTCTTTTACAATGGATAACCTTAGTTTTTTGTTGTTACGCCTCCCCTAAGTCCTGCCATGGAACTCTTTTCTGGCGCCACCTCGAACCAGCCCTCGTGGTACGCGTCCAGGTCATCTCACCATCTCTTTCTAGGCCGACCTCGGCGGCGCCGTTCATCTTGAGGCACCTCAGTTATGGTTTCTAAATTTTTTGGAATACTCTGCAACCTACCTAGAGTTAAATGTCCATTAAATCATCAACATCAGTTTACATTAACGGTGATGGCCCTCAGGATAAATTTCTCGATTCAGCAGATAAGTCACAGCCGTGCGTAGGCACGGCTGTGACTTACAAACAAACACAAACAACAAGACAAACACGAACACAAACACACAGAAACAGTAAGAAATATAACCGAGTTCTTCATCTCTGCTCAAGAAAGCGTAAGATAGGGAAGATATACGGTATAAGAGCACTATTAGCATAGCGAGCTGGTCGCTAACCATTGCGGATAACTTTTATGGGTCATAAGCATCTACCATATGTTAAGTGTACTATCATCCTTGTACATGCAACACCTTTCATTAATATGTCTTTGCATAAGTATGAGGTCATTCACTTTCAGATTGAATAACTGTTAATTTTATATTATGTGGCTAATATAATATTTATATTATGAAAACTATAAATCACACCTTCGCCGACACGGCTCGGCACCGCTTTTACTTTCCTGTAAATCGTATATAGTCGCGGTTCCTTATAACTGTAGCGACTTTAACGTTAGTTTACACAGCGCCTGAGTGCAAGGCCGATACAGTTCAACTGACGCTAGCACGGTGCCACCTTGCACCCTGCGCACGCGTTCATAAAGACTGAAATATTTTCCTCCAACTCAGATTCAACGGCAACTAATCAACTGAAATCGGTCTCTTGCGAATGAAATGTGGGACTGAATGGTGTTCACAACGCACGCAAGTGCCTCGTAATTACGCTTTTTCACACACGTGAACGTGAAGTAGGTACAGCACTCGTTGCAATTGGTAACAGATATGTGTCTTGCTTTTTACCGTGCATTTTATCGGAGAAATTGGCTTGGAAAATGGTTCTCGATCATTTTCAAGTTCAGTTACATAAGTGCGCGTGCGGAGAATTAGTGCGGAATAGCGGATGTTTGGTGGTGCTCGACGGCCAAGTGGCGCACGGTTATAAGCTCTCACCCGCGGCTCCGCCAGGCAGTCGCTGCTGGACCACCCTCATACACGTTCAATTATAGTTTTAGTGCTGTGTGTGACAAAAACGAACATGTGTACCGCTTTCCGGATATACGTTGTATCAGTTATCTGTGTGGTCGTCGCCGCGGGCAATGTGCACGGGCCTCGAAAATCCCGAAGGATGGAGGTCGACGATTCGGCACAGAACGAAATTGACAGTGGAAGAGCTGAAGACGGCTCGTGGTGGTGGACAGGCGAGCTCAATGTTTTACAGAAACTTTACGACGATTGCAGTGCGCAAAAGCACATGTCAATGTGTTTGAAGGGCAAGGCCTTAGTGGCACTCACAAGAGCAGTGGAACAGGTGATGCAGTCGTGTGTTTAGTGTTCGTTCTACCAAATGTTTTGAGTGATTTCAATAGTGTAATGATGTTTTTGTTTGTGCTGTACAGGAGAGCGTTCAGCTCGCCGATGGGCTGACGTTGGTGAAGCAAGCTGACGCACCCTCCGCGGTTGCGGAGCCACGCTTCTTCCCTGGTATGTCCACAGAAGATAAGCTGGATACCCTGTTGCGCACAAGGTTCGAGCAATTGATGAGTACACATACAATTTCAATGGATTTGGCCACGGAAGGCAGGGGTAGAGGTAAATATTTTGTATCTTAGCATTAATTGTATATTATAAGTTCCTCTGAGTGCTTCCTAACATGTTTCAAATATTATGATTTTAGGTAAGAAGGTTTTACCTTACCTCTTACTTGGTATTTTTACTACCGTAACGATTGTGGGAGGAATGGCCCTCAAGACTCTAGCAGCGATTGCCGGCAAAGCACTCATCGCCAGTAAGGTTGCCCTGACTATTGCTGGTATCATCGCCCTGAAGAAATTGTTCAGTCACGACGGAGCTCCCGCTGAAACTACCTTCCAAGTGCATGCAGATGGACACCATAGGTGAGGAATACAATGCAGGGTTATTGATGAGGTCAATGTTGTTATAAGTAAACCTTTTATAGAAGGTAATTAATAAGCTTTCCTAGCTTTGCCCCATTTATTAGATATATAATGGCATTTGGTTTCATTGAAGATTTCATGGAATTGTGAAACAATTTGTTGAAAATCCAAAATTATGAGATGTTTATGTTTACATGTTTTTCTTTCTATAGGCCTCTGGCTTTTGCTTCATATTTTAATTCAAAATATTTTAATTCTAGTATTTAATTCGAAGGCGGAACCTGTATGTGGTGAGGCCAGCGAAAGCAGGCGCGGTGGATCCGTACTCCTACGGCGAGCAGACGACGGCGAGCGTATAGCCTTCGTCTCCACGTCGGGAGCCCGGCGCCGCGGGCCCTGCTGGCCCCCCAGCCCCGCTGGTCCCACCAGCCCGCCGGCTCTAGCTTACCACGCCGTCGACTCCACCGCGCCAACACACAAAATAACCTCAAACCAAAGTATCGTCCTCTGCGGACACCCTTCTGAGACCAAACGGTCGTCCATCTCGATTTCAAATCTATGTCAGTAAATTATTTAATGTAATTTATTTATTTGTGACCACAGTTGTATGTTTAATGTTAAATAAATTATTAAAGTGATGTAAGAGGTAATAATAAAAAATGTTACATTCAGTTTGGTTTCATTTTACATACCTATTAATATCTAAATACATATTCAAAGTCATCTTTATCTAATCATTAGTAATCACATTATGTAAAATTAAATTAATGAAAAATGTAGGTACTATTAACCGAATACGAAAATATTTACATAATATTTCGGTCAGACGAGATTTGTTTTTACAAAATAATGCATTCTGAAGTCTACGGTGTGCTACTAAAGTACGAGTACAAGCTGCATGTTGGATCTAATAAACGATGTTGATATGGTGTGCACAAATTAACATGCATATAAATCACTTTTTTCATACATATGGTGTTCTAATGATTGCTAAAGGCCGCTTTCTTTACACGCTCTACTGGAGAGGAGTCCGAGAAATGTGTCTAGATTTTCCGTTAATGTGGGCGCTACGGCTATGAACGTGGAAAGTAGAAAGTTTTAATCGATTCACTGCACATGCACGAATACTGTTACAGTGCATAGCTATTTTATTATCATCTCTGCATCGTAGCATGTATTTATTGGGCTTGCGAGCGCTACTTACACGATCGATTAGTTCATTAGAGCCGAATAAATAATGTGTTAATGAATGACGAAGCCGTGTGTGCATGGAACTAACTAGCTAGGTTGTGGAACATTTTACAGGCAGAGGAACAGCGGAGTGTGGTGTAGCGTTTGTTCGGCTGCGGAAGGTCAGCTCGTTGATTAGCCGTGTGCCGGTAAAGGCCGACCACAGCGCACGTTTGTGAGCCCGGACGCTGTTTATAATGCAGATATGTGTTTGCCCAATCGCTGCACGCTACGCTGGCTATATGGCATCGTTAATGCGGCTGGCGTCTCTTTGCATACGCAAATATAGGGCGGGCGGACCAACGCTGATTAAGCGGTGCAGCGGCGGTAGCGCTCGCTTCATTTCTGTATCAGGAATTGTGAGCCTCACTTGATTAGTTTTTAGCTTGTATGTTTATTTGACAAACTAAGCTGGTCGGGCGATAACTTTGATTTGCGTTTAGCTGTCATACGTTTTCGTACGTAGGTATCACATGTGTATTTTAAAGTATTTTTGTATATGGGGATATACGAAAATGCCAATGGTACTTTAAATAGCTTTGGTTTTCTACTAGCTTTATCAAAACAATGGATCATAAGATAAGTTTCAATATGCACATGCATGATCTATGTAACAGCTGTCAGGTGCGCTGATCCTCCGGGGACGTCACGCCGGCAACAGTCGCCGCCTGAGCTAAATATTACCGGCTTACTTACCTTAGCAGCCGGTTCAGGTGTCGCTGTCCACCACCCATCTGCCCACCCCTCAATACTTGATGGCTGTCTACATCTCGAATTAGGCTAACAATTCAAGCGGTGTCTCTATAGATTACTGATTTAGGTGCTAATGCAAATTGTGTGCTAAATGGAAGCTGGCTAATGCACACATATACATACAAACACACTGGCCTCTATGTTATGTATAAACAGAATTAATAATTGAATGTCGTAGCTAAAGTTGTAACATTTCGGAGCATATAACAATCTCATGAGTACTGCATTTTGTCAATGTTCATAGGTTTGTGTAAGTAAATACAGGCCGAGAGGCTGCGAGCGTCAGTCGTACAGCGAAGTTACTTTACGGGCGAATGGTCAAAGTATTCGACATAAACCTATTTTGTTCTCTTCTTATATTGGATGTGCGCTCCCTTCTTCGCCTTCACCCGCTGCCGCTGTCCACTGCTCTAGGGTTGTCCTGCAATGGAAAATACTCGTATTGAATACATGACTTTTCTTAAAAACGAATTTATAAGAATGTGAAAAATTTGGAACAATCAACAATCTGCTTTTGGGGGTGTACTTATGAATTACAAGAGTGAGGTGTTTTACTTGAAAAGATACTCATATTTCAAGAACGTTCATTTTCATGAATTGAAAACCTAATAACTAGTAACTACTCGTGCTACTTGGTTTTAATTTTTTTTTTCGATAAAATAATTAGCATAGTTTACAATATTGCTTACTACTATTTGATACTCTACTCACATTTCTGCTCAAAATTTAAAAGACGAAGAAATCATGCAAAAATATTTTAAAATTTTTACAGAATGGAAAACCGGGTTTTTCACTAAGAGTATCTCGAAGTCTGGATATTAGGAATAACAGCAAAAGTTACTATGACCAGCAAAACTGTGTAGTTGTGACGCGAGCCAGGGATGTTCCTGTTAACGAGCTGGTCTAATCCGAGCACATTACAGACGACACTTTCTCTCTGTTACGGTTTGCTCGCCTCGTGTTACTCCTGATACTATGTGCTGATATCGGCTTACCACTTCGCACACCTTACTTTCGTTAGTTTTCTATCTTATATCGGCACAGAAATGAAATTTTCCTGCGATTGGTTTCTATAGAAATTCTGATTGAATTTCGATTGAAGGTGGTTTGATTAGATGTGTGTTGAACAGCCCTGGCGATGGCGGTGGGTGGGCGTTATGTGAGGAAGTTTTGCCGGGAATTATGTTGGTACGTGCCAAAGCCATTATTGCTGCGAGAAAAGTTCATCAATTTCATTTCTGGCCCCATGCACGTACGGAGCGCGATCCGAGCTCGTACCTCATACCTAACTGATATCGATGTTCTTTTTTATTAAGTACATAATGTATTTACTATGTTCTTAACTGCGAGTTCCTTATATATTAACAATATAGTTCGACATTCGCTTAGTCTTATTATCTAACGCGTCATTGAAACTTCTTACAACACAAAATCGTAGTAGAAACATTTTTCCGAGCTGAAAGAAAAATCTATTTGAATAATCATGACATGTTGCAAAATAATTACTGGATTAGGGCATTAATTATTTTGGTTGTACACGATAGGAGAGCGAAGTTTATGTGTTGTGTGGAAAATCTACCGAAGTGAAAGTAAGTGGTCGCGCACGCGTCCAATTGTTAATGGAATTATTGAAATCTAAGTGCATTTGAAATTGCTCAGTAAACTGTAACTTTCTAATTTTCCAGCAAATATGAGTATATTGATGTGCAGATTGTGATAGTAATACGATTATGAGCAAGTTAAAAACGTATTAATGCACTAATTAATTATATTACACACTATAGTGCGCCACGCATTCGTGTCAATAATTTGTGTAAGTAATTAAAATAATTCAACTGGTATTTGATCACAATACTAAAACTTGGTATGACGTTTAGATAACACGTGTGTAGGTTCGTCGACCCCCAAACGAGCCTACGCAGCAATAGTAGCCGCTAACAAGCCTGCTGAGTCGCAAAACTCGGTAAATATAAAAGGGGGTAAACGGAGCCGGTCGAAACCCAACAAGGTTTTGAAAAGGCAGGATCCAGAGAAGGACACGTGTGACAAGGATGGTTTCATCAAAGTGGAGAAGAAGAAGAAGAAGCGTCCTTGTCGGAACCAGTGCGGCACCGCGCTGGCAGGACCTAACATGCTGCTGCGTCCAGCAGTCCCGACGACGCAGCTGTACGTGTCCAGACTGCACCACTCCACGAAGGTTGAGGAGATCGTGGAGTACATGCGTGTCAAGACCAACTGGACTTTGAGGGTCGAGAAGCTGGAGTCGCGTCACAACGCCAACTTCAAGTCGTTTGTGGTGCGTGTTCCGACACATCATCTCGAGAAGTTCCTCAAGGAAGAGTTCTGGCCGAAGGGGGTTGTGTACCGCCGGTTTCGTGGCCAGCTACATTACACCAGTCAGCGAAACACGACGCAGACACTTCGTGTTTAGTTAGTTTTTTTTTTAGTGTAATTATAATGTTGTATGTATTTATAGTATTGTTAAGTTATATTAATATTGTATTGTATGTGTTTTATATGGGCCTTGATGCCTGAAATAAATGGATAAATAAATGGATAAATAAATAATCATTCTTTTACAGCCTATTTGCACGATTTAAGGAGACCACAAGACGAAAGTCGATAGAATAAAGCAGGTGCAAGTAGTTCTGTCTGGAAGTTAATTAAGTCCAAGTTACGAGCACTGTCATACATTAGTGATGCAGTGATCGATGCTAGTAAGCCTAGTTCTATTCCACGTAGATGTAATAAGTGGTAGCCGTAACGGGTCGCAGAATAAGCTGCTATTAAGTGTTATTTTCTGCGTACGTGCGCCTGCACATGTATAATTCTGAATGTAACCGGTGCAGTGGGTCCACCATGCAGTAAACTGGGTTTGTGCTTCCACAGACCCGGATAAGAACGTATGTTTACACTTTTATAGGTTTATGTTACGTTAGTGCATTTTGGCCTAAATTAAAGAATAGAATAGAATACTCTTTATTATTTACACCATATAAATTACAGACATAAATATAGAAATATTGATTAAAGATTGATTTTAAAGTGGATCTTTTGTAAATCCGTAAAATATGTTTTCCAAAGAATTGATTTCTTTTCTTAAAATTGTTAGTGAATGAAAGACGTTTATAGTCTTACCCATACCACAGATAAACTAATCGCTGAAACCAGACTCTCAATGACTGAAAGATATTAATGCGTTAGTTTGATTATTCCTAAAACTGTAACCTGTAGCGCAGCAGTGGCCATTCGTTTCTGTGTACCTAGTTTAAAATATCAAAATGATGGGAGCGCGGTTAGTAGACGACCCCAATTATCTGCGGCTGGGGTGGTCAGGTGGTCATCGACAGTCGCGAGTGCAGGGACGACAAGACCTCCCGGGGAGACAACTAACAGACCTTGACTGCGTCGGGGACAGTCGCCGAGGCTTTCTACCTCGTGCATTACGGGCTACAATTGTCCGACGTGGTGGCAGCGTCGGGTTGCCGGCCCGCCACCCCAGACCCAGCACGGCCGCCGTCATTATGTGTCATTAGTTTTGCGACACTGACCAAATGACTGGTCTGCGATATCGGATGACTCATTCCGTTCGTGATTAGTCTATTTAGTTTTATAAATGTCTGTAGAAAGGTAATTTCCAGTTCTAGTTACGGTTTACCTGTTGTGTTTAATGCTTTGGTTTAATCGTAAAATAAGTATGACTTTTTGACAAGACTGGTCAGAAAAAGTTTCTACTCCGTTTGTTGGTATCGCAGAAGTTACTTTCCCGATCAATTTTCTCTATTACATGATAGTCAAGATTACAAATTCATTCACCCCATGATTATTGTCAGTGCACGCTGTGCATGATCAGCGAGTGTTAAATTAGTTTGTAAATATCTGATAAGATAAATTGTAATTAACGACAGCGCTTGCTGAGATCGTCTCGCGATCAGACGCCCTAATACCATAAATTAAAATTAGCGGCAAAGCAACAACAGATCGATGTTTTCCATTAACTGCTCTCTTGTGTTATTAGATTTCAAAGCCATAAGGGAACTGTAAATACTCATAAACTAGGAGGAGATAAGACACCTCAATATGCTTTACCTATTTTTATAGTTATTCTTCAGCTGTTGTGTCTGATTGGATGGCTGATGAATTTTCTAAACTTTTCAATCTCTTTTCTGAATCTTACGGAAATAACTTCAGTCGGTCTCAAGATAAATACGGAAAGCGAGACAGAACCCATTTGTGTACAGTAATAAGTCTAATCAAAGTAGTTCCTAAAAACAGTAGGTAATTACACGCACGGCTAACGAGAGCGGGCGGTGGGCAGCCGTGAATTTATTCGGAGAGGCTTCCCGGCGCGCAATGTAAAGTGTATATCTGAAGGAAAACGTTTCATTCCCGCCGGAATATAATCGTCCGGTCGTAATTTATATTGTCTGCTGCAGAGGCGAGTCCCGCTGCACATTCATTTATTTTATGTGCCATTTACAATTGTCGGTCGATGGTCAAGGGAGCGAGTGAGGGGCGCGGGGCGGAGGGCGCGGTGCGGGGGGCAGGACGACGGTGCCTTCGCATTATAAAACCGTGCGGTCATCTGCGAACTCGGTAATGGTATTTGTAATAGGAGCGGTCCGCATGAGCTGTGATAACCGCCTCAACACATGGGTCTGATGCTTTATTTATAAGATTAATGTGCTCCGAGTTCGATGCTTGCGGTACGGTCCCGCTCTTAGGTGAATGAATATGTAAACCACTCGAGAAGATGATTGTAATTGAATTTTTCGAGCGCTGAAAGATTGGCTGTTAAAATACGTCAGGTCATGTTTCATCAACAAAAAGGTATAGCATTCCACACCAAGAGTACCTGGTCAGATTATCGTACCTACTAAGTAGGTAGATACTTCAGACCAACTTTTTAATTGAGATTTTATAGCCTTTTATAGTCTTTCTTTTAAATATGCTAACGAGTGCATTCTATTTGTGTGCCACTTAAAACAAAGTCTCCAGGAATTCATAAAACCCAATTACAGTTGAAGCGTCTCCGATAAAGAAAGTTCCTAATTTTGTAGAATTCTCCATTCTTCTTTAGTATTTAATTGTCAGTCGTTGCATTTTTCGCATGAAAGTCGAACGAGCAGCGTCGGCGGGCAAGAGGCTGAGTGGCTCTGTATTCTTTTGTTTTTTAATTATAACGCCAGCGTCCGTGGGGTGATGCCCCCCTGCCAAGTTTCTGGTGGAGGTGCTTTCTTGTTAAGCGCGGCGGCGGGCGCTCGCCTCCTACGTGCCTCGGCCATTCATTTCGTAGAAACTTATAACCTGACCCGCGTACTTATGAGCGTCGCCAATAAATATAGCGATGACCGGAGGCGAGGTCCCTGTCGTGCGAGCGCGCGCGGCCGGCGCCGGAGCGGGACGGCGCGCGCCGGAGGTGGCCGTCGCTCGCGGCGAGGCATTGTTAGCTAAATATCTAGGTGGTCAGTTGGGCGGGCGGGGGCTGGGGTGCCTGAAGACGAGGGCGGGGGGAGAGGGGGGGAGGGGCGGCGGACGTGCCGGCCCGGCGCCGGCCGATGTATTGAGCGCGTATTGCAGACGCGGTCACGCGCTGCAATATTGCGTTCGCTCTGCGATATTGCCCCTCGGTAACTCAATTTGATAAATTGTACAAAGTTCGCTTGCTCTGTATTGCCATCAACTAGATCGACATATTGCCGCGCACGTAATGTAAAATGCGTGATATCTAATACGAGCTTAGAAACATTAGATACGTAGGCTTGTAAACTTTTATTGAATTGTATGTTTAGCATTTTAGCCGAAATATTAATTCATAGAATTCATTTAAGTTATAAAACGTACAACGTACGTTCATTCTATACATAGAATATCATGTGTGGGTGAGTGGGTTATATGAGTTATCTGACCCACCCTATAAACGAAGGAATTTGAACCCTCTGCCTGTAACATTAAGAGTTATTTCATTTGTATGAGTTTATCAGACTAGCGCTACTCGGTAATATTTTCGCCTAACTTGTAATAAGTGGGTAGTTGAAAGACAAATATGCGTATTCATTATAAAACTAGTATTCAAATGTTACTAAAAATACGGGTAGGAAAATAAAAATGAACCGTCACAATAATAAAGCTAAAAGCCAGTCTACGCACAATTGCAGTGACTACGCGTGAATATGTTTTACCTTGCCTTACTAAATTGTGAAAACAACGTCTTTTTCCAAGTTTTTAATTTATTTTTTATAGTTTTATTATCATGTCTCAATTGAGTGATTATTTAAAATACAAAATAATCTATTTGCACGAGGAGAATGTTGGCATCAGAAAGATTGCTAGAAGACATAATATTATAGCAGTAAGTGTATTTTTCTAATTTTATACTTTGTTTTTATACCTAACTATTCCTTATGCCGTGACGTAAGCAAACATATTTTTTATAACGTATAGTGACACCTGTTTCATTTCTTTGTTTCACAGAAATACAGTCAGATTGTGGTTAAAACGTAAACCCAATAGAAAACTTGTGGAGTCAAATGATTTTAAATTGGGATTCATCAGAAGTCAGGAGAATTTGGCGCAACTTGTGATTTCAACGTTCTCATGAAGAGTAAGTGATGCTTGCTGGAACATGGTGTGCGGCATGCGAAGCCGCTTGCAACAAATTGTGGAAAGACATGGTGCTCCATTTCGCTATTATGATATCACCACCGCCCGCAGT
Organism: Hydraecia micacea; assembly: GCA_914767645.1. NCBI lineage: Eukaryota > Metazoa > Arthropoda > Insecta > Lepidoptera > Noctuidae > Hydraecia > Hydraecia micacea. Next base: position 11,332,569 of record OU611778.1, read on the forward strand.
CAACAATACTTACTTACGTGTCAGTGTGTGTGTTAAATAAACTGTTGTCATCATAATTTCTATGGAAGTGTTTCATACAATGAATAAGCAGGTCCTTTTTACGATCATAACCATATTTAAAACTAAAAATACTTAAGTAGAAAAAAATTATAAAGTAGGTAAAACATCAAAGTATTTAGTGCTATTTTTTCACTTATATTTTAGTAATTACTATTTTCTAAAAAAATATTTTCACTTATAGTTTAGAAGTAGGTAAGTATGATAGTTAATGTGGTGATGTTATTGTTATAAAATAGAAATACCTATATATATTTCTAAACATATAACATGTTGATTCACTACATGTAACTGATTACTTACCTACTTAAAAATAAAAATGGGTATTTTATAGACATTGTTGAAACGAAGAAACAAAAATTCAAGCTTATCATAGAATACCTTATATTTAAAACAAGTAATTAATTTTGTAAGTGATTATTTTGTATTTATTTTGAATAAAATCGTTATCATAATCATTATTGTTTTTTATTTCTCATGTTAGGTATTTGTTTTTAAATAGTTCATTTAAATTAACTATTTTAATTTAATATAAATAATGTTTTGGATTCAAAAAACATAATTGAATATTGTAAACATAAAGCTACAAGAAGTGGAAAGTTTGTTTTGAACTCGCAACCATGTTGCTATAGGTTCACTGTTGCAACCACTAGACCAAATCGACTTAACAAGTATCGTTGAAATTAACAACTCCATCATGTGACAAAACAGTATTCAAAAGCTTACCTACCCTAAGGTTACGTGTTAAAGATCAAATTGGCATAACTGTATTCTATAATATTTACCTACCTTGAACAAGTCGTTCTATATAGTTCGTGAAGCTCGAAATCGAATAACACATTTATCTAGGTACTGCTAATTGCAGAAGGTTCAAATTCGTCTAACTTTTAGGTGGGTCAGCTAACACATATAACCCACTGTACCTTACATTGAAGTTCCTGCCTGTAATTTTTTGTACATAAAAAATAAGCGAGCGGTATACAGGAGGCCGACAATATCGGGCCGGGCGACACCGGGCGCAAGTTATGTGTGTAGCGTCCACCACAAAATTGTGTCTTTACGAGCAAGCGGCACTACAACAAGCTTTTATGTTTTTGTTTCATCTGGTCATTTTTTTGTGCCCGACTTGTACAGAAATGTTGTAATCGATTAGACGTGAATCTAAAATCTCTTTTATTGAGATGCTGTGAATGAGATACTTAGCTATCGTAAGAAAGATCGACACATAAGTGGAAATTTTGCGAGAGCCTAAAATGTACCTACAGCATCTTTTGGGGTAGCAGCATCTATCTTTACCTATAGATACTGGCATTTACTTTAGTTTTTCCTGAGACTACCACTCACTAACACTAACTATCACGCGGCTATTTCGAGCACAAAACGTCACTGAACTAGACACCTAGATTACTACACATCAGTAGTTCAAAGAAAATCACTCGAAGCTACTTAATGGTGTTGGAAAGTGATGGCTTAACCACCTGTTACCATTCACGAACTGCTACAAACTTTAACCCGCTGCTGCTCCATGTTAAAAAGTGCCACCATAAAGAAGTTTTTGTATTGCAAGACATTCACTTGTGCATGTAAACAGATCTAACTTTAAATTGATTCATGTATTCTTGGGACCCATTTTTTTATGGATCAAAGTATATTTCTTGACAACAGGCTTTAAAAAAAAATACGTTCGACTATCACAGCTATGCCTATAAAACTAAAAAAGTCTGTTTTCCTTGATGGAACGACAAATTGATTAATTAAGATTTATTACTTATTTGTTTTTATAGCCTTAAATTAATAGAGTTTTAGGGACTATGACGGAAGACCATGACATTGACTTTTAAGATCCTACAAATTCATATATTTTATATGTTATTACTCATAGTAACAAAGACAGTACAGTTGGCCGAAAAGGAAAAACAAATGTGTATTGTAGCGGGAAGTGTTCGGCGGGCGTGCGGCCGGAGCGGGCCGGATGCGGGTTGCGTGTGGCCGCGGCTTCAGCTCAGAAAATGATTTATATTGTTTGTGTAGCGGCGGCGCGGTGGGGGGGGGGGGGGGGGAGGGGGGACGCTTTCTCAAGCAGATCCAGTCCACTGCAGATATGGGCGAGTATTATTATTGATCCGGCTCGGGCGGTCGGCGGTCGGCATTTCCTACCGCTCATACTCGGCGGGCGGGGGAGTCCGCCGCCCGGCATATTTATTGAGGCGCGCGGGACGGCACACGACGTAAAACTTATTATAACGACGCAGACCATCTACTACGGTGCACTAACCTTTAATGAGAGGCGTAGGGCGCCGCGAGGGCGGAGGGGCGAGGGCCGCTGCTCCTCACCCAATCCTAACGCGTTATGATATTATATCAACTCATATCGGCCAATCCCTGCTCGTTATGATATTGTAGGCGGGCAGGGAAGTGCAGCCGACAGTTTTCCGGGTAGGGCGGGCGGTTTTATGATGTACAGTTATGAATATAATGGGGTGCGCATCTGGTTTGTACCTATCAGGTACGAGGCGCTTTTTATATAGGTACTTATTTATGGGGAAGATATATAACTTTATATCATTTGGAAAAGATATTTGTTTTCTTGGATGGTAATGATTACTTTAATTAAGAAGGTACAGTACCTAAGGTAACAACTTAAAAGAAAGCCGCTTACATAGTTCGTACAGGTTGCAATTAGGTATTGTCTAAGCTAAGGTAGTTTTAATAGTGTTTTTGCTAAATAGGCAGTACCTAATTACTTAATAAGTTGATATTACAAACTTTCAGGTTCCTACATAGAATGATGCTCATTGAGGCGAAAAGATTTCTTACTTTTGAAAAAAGTCACGAGGAGTCAACAGTAATCTTAACACATTCATATTAGGTATTAAACCATCCATTTATTATCAGGAAAATGTTTTGTTAAAAGATTTTCCGTAAACAAACAAGTATATATGATTGAAAAGTAACCTCTATAACAGAGTCAGGGGTAGATAGGTATTATACCCAGGGGAACAAAAGTTCATATGCTTCGATGTTTGTTTTTCCTTAAGATCAATTTTACACATTTTCCTGAAATACAAAGGGAAAGTTTGTGTGTTTCATAATATTTCACTCTTTGATGTTGAATGAAGAGTTAAAAACTACCTACATTAAATATGAAAATGTACTTTAATTAAAATTACATATGACCAATAACTAATGTTTTATGTAACCCACAATAAGTTAATCAAGATAGCTTCTTCTAAGATTACCCAGTCTAAGTTTACATTCGACTTCAAGTCCTTTATCGGCACTGATTGGATTTCTTGTTTACTGATAATAATACTTCGAGTTTCATAATACTAAAATAAAGCTGAGTGTACACAACGCGACAGCTCCGCAGCGCTGGTCGTCAGCCTCAGTCTTATGATGACATTTCAGCGACGCTCTCTATCCAATATCACATTCTCCATTTCGACTGTGAGCGGAGGAACGTTTGATTTTATTTTCGTCGATTTTGCAGAATCGTGACCTGAAACGTAGATAAGGATTTGTTGCGCAACTTTCATCTGCGACTTTGTCGAGCCTAGCGATAATTCTGATTTAATACCGTTCAACCTTCTTAGTACAAACTTAGTCGCGAAGTCTGGCTCAGAATTTTCCCTTTTATTGTTTACTCCCAAATTACCGAACAGTTTCACAACAGATAACAAATCTAGTTCTCTATAAAATCATACTGTTTATAATAAACTGAGTCTTACTTCGTAATTGTTTAGAATTCGTTGTAATAAAAGCGTATTGAATTAAACGGCGTCCTTGTTCAGCAAATGAGTTGATAATAAAACGATAATAAACAAGCGCCTTTGTAACAAACTATAACAGATCGGTAATTGCTTCCACGATACCTCCTCGCGTTATTACGCCTTTTACGACGCCGTATGGGGTGAATAAAACATTTTTACGAGCGGCCATGGCTGCTATAATACATACACGCACACACATGGCTAGGTACATACAGGTAATAAAGTATAAACTCAATATACACATTTGTACCTGTCCCTTATGTGTCGAGATCCTAGCGCCGATATAAGACTTCATTATAATAAGACAGTGGTTGGTACTCGAAACTACCTTCATACGTATTGTGAACTCATTCTTCACTTGGGGTACTTTGTGTGCCAGAGTTCCATTTTGAAATCAGAGTTTCGAAAAGCTTTGGAAAATTCAAATTTTATAGAATAAAACAGAATTCTTTTTATTACTGGTGTATCTAACCATTATATATTGCAGATATTAACGTAGCTGTCATGTATGTAAAATGTGTTTAGTTCAAATATCGATTATAGACTACAATTTCAATTATTTATTAGTCTCCCATAGTACTTTTTATCCTAAATTATTTACAGGTTAGTGCAAGTCCTAGTTTCCAACTAAGGAAACTAGATAAAGTACGGGCGGTAGACTCAGTTTGAAAAAGTATTTTTATACCGTCTGATAATCATACCGATAATAGTTTTCCCTTAATGCATGGGAGCTCAAAGTTAGAACAAAATTAGAGGAAGACGAAGTTATAAAAAAAAAAAAACACATAAAAAAAGTAATTTCAAATGTAAAACAATTTCATGGAAGTGGTGAAAATTTTTGTCGTATATTTCTCCCTCTTCTATGCACCTGACAATTTTTTATGGGTTGAAGATGATCCCAAAAACCATCCCATAAGATTTTTGCGCGGTATGAAATTACTTTTTTTTTTTTTACATCTATCATGCTGTAACTTTGGATTTCCCCATGGGTGCGGGGACTGACTCACATTCGTGATGATTGAATGTTAAACAACTACTACAAATGATTTGGTATAAGATTGGTCGGCAAAATCGAGCAGTATATACCGCCCCTATTAATAGTAACTGTAACTGTTAGCCTGCATCAATGCGGCAAAGGCCTCTCCCCATGTCTTCCAGCTGCTTCTATCCAGGGCTAAAGTGGACCACTGGTCCTTTGTTTTCTCCAGCCCGCAGCCACTAATAGTAAATGATATAAAATATTAATTGCGGTTAATTGTGGCGTTGGGTTCGTGTTACTAGCAACCTAATGGAACTTTCTGTAATAGGACAGTTAGTAATTACGTAATTAGTTAAACAAGTCATTTTAATTGGAAAGCATAATTTTTCATTTCGTGGTAAATAAATGCTAAAATAAAAACTTTCAGTAATTGTGTAGACTTTTTTTTGTAATAGTTGAGGGATCCTCTGATAAATTTAGTACCTACTACTCTCAGTTATTGAAATTGAAACCACTTTTAATGACAATATATATACGTACATCCACTGCTAACCGCGCCAAGGATCTCTCCATCGATCGATCGAATGGACGATGGACGTGAGGGAATAGCAGTCTGTTACTGACCCTATAATAAGCTGTTCAAATTATAATAGAAGTCGGAAGCTTGGGATGGGTGCACACTGCACGGAGCATGCACGGGGAGCGGCCCACGGGTCGCGAGTGGACACATGGCGCGACTCACTCAAATGGATTGCGTCATAGCGTAATGTCGTCCCCGAGCGCAAAACAATTATAGACACGAAATGAATAAAGTATCGCGTCCACCTCCACAGCTTGCTCTCGTTTCATCTCCAACGACGTTTCTTAGTAATTTGCTGTATACGGGTAATGTAACATTTGTTGAACGAAGATACAATATATATTTTTTATTTTTTACTCTGGGGACACTTTTTCGACCCTCGTCCGAGCGGTCTCTTTGAAAAGTGGACATCGGAACGCGAGGGAAGGCGCCCCCGAGGACACTGGACAGAAAATGCGTTGTAAACATTGCGACTACATTCAATTTCCCGTCATTTTTCAAACTGATAAATAATTCTGTCATCGAACGTTCGGACAGGGGTCGCTATGAAGTGATTGTCGATGGAAGGACGCCGGCGCCGTAAAAAATAGCGGCCGATGAGACTCGGCCTCTGCTTCTCGTATGTGTGCGATAAATTTCTTTTTTATTATCAGATATCGAGGGACTCGGGAATCGAATAAAGCGCTCATATTTAATTCATAGGATACCGGCCATACAACACTACTCCGGACTATTTTATTTAAGATGTTGAAAGATTACGGATTCGGATGCGTGCTTATTCTAAGCAGTACCCTCGACCAACTTCTGACTCGATCAATCATGCATCGGTGGAAGCTTGGCATAGTATTTTTACCATACACATACTTTGATATCTCACTTTTCAGTTTTCAGACTCTACATACTTAGATATATAGGTAGATAATTGACACGAACTTACATACATTTAAAAACATATACTGCCATTCCTTACCATAAACAAAACTGGAAGATATTATTAAACCGCATCGATAGCAAACTTTTAAAATATGTGTATCAATTTCCGTTATGCCAAACTTTTGTGGAAAAGATGTATGGAGCTCGCTGTTTAAATACGTAATAATGTTAAATTTTATAGTCAGAATGTAGCGAATAACAGAACATAACAACATGAAAATGTAATGGGAGGAAATAAATTCAAATTATTTAATTTATCTTGGCGGCACTGCGTCTTGTGTCCGGCAGATGTGTTCAATACATTTAGAGTCCAGGCGAGGACGGGCGGGGGTCACTAGCGGTATTAAATAACTCTCCGACAGCTAAATGAGTAGGGGACGCGAATAACCTCCACGCAGGATTATTCTGAACGTTTTCGATATATTTTCGCACTACAGTTTAAGTGTGGATCGTTAATGTGTTTAATTTTATGTATTCATGATTCTGAAAGTTTAATGATGTGTGCATCTGCTAAGTATCAATATTTTGCATGACATCTTATATTCTAAACGTGAAAAAAACTGAAATGGGTCAATAGCTTATGCTTGAGATAACCTGGAGCGACATTTAGTATAGGTAGTAAATAAATATAGGAAGATTACGTTTTAACCCAGAAAAACCACACAGCAGACAGTAAAGACGATGACCAGATGATGGTAACATAACATAACAGCGTATAAGTAATTATACGCTGTTATGGCAAACAGAAGGATCCAAAGTAGGATACATAATGGACGTCATAATATTTATATACCATCCAGAATCTTGATTAGCACGAGCGCGCATTCGCGAGAAAGTTTTTTAATCTCAAAGAACGAGGACTTGCCTAATATCACGCAAACCTAGCCTGTTCCATCCCACTGCTGGGCAAAGACCTCTCCCTAAGACTCCAGCACTTTCGATCCAGGGCTAAAGTGGACACTAGTCGTTTATTTTCTCCAGGTCATCCCGCCGCCTTCTACGGGGTCTGCCGCGACGGCAGTATGTACCTACCTGCCTGAAAATAATACATTTTTCGACCCTATCGCACTTGTCATTAAGTGAAGTGGCCCAAGAATAGTCTCGGAACTCAGAATAACACTCTAGATTTGTTACTACCCGTCGTGGTAAGGAACAATAAAGAAAATTACGATACCGACCTACCTACACCACCTTTATTAGTACGTCGTATCTTTATTAAAGTTATTTTTAGTGTAGGTACGTACTTGTGCAGTTTAATATATTGACAAATTTATGTTTATTAGGTAGGTAGTGATCCGTGTTTTAGATTGAAAATACGCAACGCCGTAAGTATGTACACAATAATTATGTTACTAAACACACACCGTTACTGTAACATTTCATCAAAATTGATACACAATTATTTGACACACATCAACATTTTATGTCAAAGACAATTATTTTTAGTTGAAATGGTCTAAGTTTTTAATAGAATAGAATACTCTTTCTTCTTTCTTTTTTGTACTTCTTTTTCCATTGACTTTTGTTGCTGACAGTACGTCAAAGTATAGCACCGTCTGTGAAGCTTTTCTCGAAACATAGACACGTCCTCGTGAAGGATTCATCAAAATAATGTTTCATCAACAACAAGGTTATTTAACTCCGTACTTGTACTTATCACATGTCGCAAAAACGTGCCAGTAAAATCTTCTAAAATCTTGTTTTTTATTTCCGTGTATTTGTATAATTATCATAATTCGCTCTTCATTAAATAATAATGTCTTTGGCGATATATTATAATTGTATTTTAGCTAGTGTTATGTCATTCTCTGTAAATTCCTAATCCAGAATTCAGGTAGTTCGCAAAGAAGGGATGGGAGACAAAAATAATACACAACATAAGTTTCTATAGTTCGTCTTCAATCTCGGTGGGCAAACAATGTCATTGTTTAGTACACGAACCGAACATTCCCTCTCAAAGTCTTGTCGCAAAAGATATCCAACAAAACCGATAGATATTCTGTCTAGTAATATTATTTGTCTGGATAAAATACAACCTGAACCGTTATATGTAAATGTATTAATTATTAACAAACACTGTGTTATTTAAATCTCCTGTGTTGTTTACGGCAAATGATGTAGAGATTTCTTCAAAATCCATGCAGCGATCGCTACGAACACGCCTGATAGGAACTCAGTTTATATTTTATTCATACATTGTATTGTTGGAATATCAATTGCCTCGCCCGGCGGTAGGTAAAGGGTACATTTCCAATCCGCACGGGATTCACTTAGATTTGAAGGAAAATAGATTTCGATTTCCAAAGCTGCGACAAAGCAATCCGATATATTTTTCAGACAGATATTGCTAGCGATTTCTTTTGAGCTTTGAAATATAAGGGAGCGAATTTAAAAAGATTCCATGTATTTTCTTTTCTATATAGAAATAAAAAGTTATAGAGTTGAGTATTTGTTACTTAGGGGTGCCTAGTAGTTTAGTTTTAGTGGATGTGGAAACTTTTTAAACGGTTTAGTGTGAGTACCCATGCGTTTTGTTTGCCCATATTAGAGATGATGGTTTTTGCATGATACATTTAAGGAATTTCTTAGATATACCAGTAGATAACTTTGTGATAATTATTCATAATTTTAAATTTAGTTCTTCATATTTCACGGCGTTGCTCTGTCTTTATATTTGTGAAAGCTTTTATTTCTGTCTTTAGTGCATAATGAGGACATTAATTGTTGCAATTCTATAGGTACAAATGTCAAGGGAATAATGAGTTCAAAAAGTCAGACTAATAGAGAAAGGTCACCGTCGTCGTTTAAATACAGCGACGGTTGTTTCCTCTTTTTTAATTTTGGCAGGCAGACAATGCACCAAAGGAAAACAGTCAAGGGGAGAACTCCAACCCCTTTCCGAAGTGATTAATTTATTATGTTCTTTGTTTCTGTTTTGATTTTGGTAACATGAAACAATAAGGCAATGTTAAAGTGGCATGACGTTCATTTGATATGTTTTGATGTTAGTAAGACATGTATAAATAAATTGATATAGTTATGATTATAGAATTCATTTGTCCCGCTGTGAGTTTTCTTAAAAAGTAAAAAAAAAGGTTTGCAAATTGTAATAAAATGTTATGCAAATCTAAGTACTATATTTTTTAATACAATACTAATATATCGACATAGGTAAGGTATGTAATGTATACTGCTAAAAGCTCCGGTATAAGTTATGTATCAAACCCGTAAAAGTATCACTCGTGCAATATAAAAGTTAACGACACAAGAAAACGCGTTTTCCACAACATTAAAGATAACAACAATACGGGGGCGAGCGAGTGTAGAGCCTCCCGCGAGGGTGGCGGGCGGGGGTCGAGAAAAATTCAATATTAATATGAAGGAGGTGCGAGCGAGAGGCACACTTTGTCCCCCTCACGCGGCCAATGGCGAGCGCCGCCGCCGCTGCGATATGATGAATTTATGGATGTAATAAAAGCGAGGTGCGCGATTGGAGGAACGGTCAGGGAGAGCTTATTTTCTTTTTATTTTCATATTTGGAATGTCGGTCTCAAGTCGCTTGCAGTCCGTCGTGCACGTCTGACGTTTCTTCTCTGGACTCTTGGAGTGGGTATACCCCACCACTTGATGATTTATATTATGTCGACTCATATATGTGTACTACATGTTTCATATTTACACAAATACATGAAGGCTTTGTTTTCTTTATTGACTAGGCAGCTCTCTATTCATATATTTGTTGAATTAGTTGATGACTTACTTTAACTTACGTCAATTAAAATGAAACATTGTGTTAAATCGTCTTATCACATTGAATGTTTTGGAGACGCTGAAGTTTGTGTGGTAAGGTTGAGGGGCACTCGTTGTACAAAGGCTCGTAACTGGCAGTTGATTGAGGCGTGAACGACGCTCGACCGCCGGTCGGGGTTTCTTTCTTGATTTGCTACTCGAGTGGCCGAAACGACACTTCTATTTGCATGAGCTGATTTTGGGTATTTCGTTTTAAATCAAGGAGATGACGCTAAGACCGAGAATACGTAATGCGATGTCTTTCAGGTGTCTTTGTATTGAGTCGTGTTGTTTGGAAAATAGAAATACTTATTTGTAGTTCGAGATTTTTCTGTGGTTTTTAAAATTACTAAAAGCTACCTGAAACAAATTGTTTTTAGGTTCAGTATTTAAGTGGTACTATTCCATTGATTAGTCAGCTCCCTAATAAGTAATTATAACAGTCGATGTAAAACTGTATCTACCTTAATGATTATAAGTACTGTTAACTTTAATGAGTATAAGTAATGTTCGTAGAGAGATTGATTGTTTATAAAATGTATGGTCTATCGTCGTTCGTCGGCTTAATAAAGGGTACTATTTACGTTTTTACTAAACAATATAGGCGTGCGGTCACAGGTCATTGACCCGAGGGCAAGAGGTTTGGTTATCCAGCTTGTATCCATGTACCTGGGGGCCTTACAGACAGGTAATTTTTATATCTAAATTGATGATAACAGAAAGATTTTTACCTGATCATTATTACTCATTCAGTTATCGAAAATGCGAAATTGTCACTAGACCTGAAAACGATGCAATAAAAAAGTAACGTGAACCACTAAGATCATTACAGAGCACCGAATCCAATAGAAATAAACGCAACCTCTCACAAAGCACCTACGAGTATACGTCGGTGACTGATCAGTACATTATGTGAAGGGAATTGATACCGTCAATATAATGCGTCGGATTGAAAACCGTTCAAAAGGCAGAGCCGTGACAGCGCCAAAGACAACGCAGACAAAATAAATAGGAGGGTAGGGATCCAGCCAGGCGGAAGTATTGGGGATCTGCCACGCCGAGTTTTGAAGTCCAATTATATCGGAGGCAGGTGGCAGCCTCAGGCATGTTCTGCCGACGGCACTCAACCCTTGCTGAAGAATCACTGCAGACACGGTGCTCTTTGAACGCGTACTATTAGTCAATAGTCACATGGATTCGGCTGTTTCTGACTGCTTCTGTTCAGCTTCTGCCCTTAATAATTGGTTAGTGTGAGAGTTAGGGTCAATCTTTGTGTTTGATTGATGAATAAATATTGTTGCTTAATAAAAATAAAAAAAAGTATAGTTAAAGTAAGTTGAACACATTATAAGTCATAGAGTTTTTAGTTTATGCACAAAGATACTCTCCAAGTGTTCACTTCTCATCCTGTTTCACCTTTTGTATTTTACTTGCCTTGGATTAACCAATTATTTTATATTAAGTCAGTCTATTACTTTAACGAAATAAGTAGTAAACGACACAGGGTGTAAATGAAAATTCTTGTACACAGTTAGAGGATTATTTACTTTAAAGTAGCATGTACTGTAAACATACGTTTATAATGGCATTCGAACAATAGATGGCATGGATAGCACACAGATACCCACATATTTTACCTATAAAGCGAGCACTTCGCCGTAACAGTGTAGTGGAGTACAAAGCCGAAGTTTTCCCCGCAGCGAGATTCCTTTTTCTTTGTTTGGTGTATTTATTGTAAATCTACTCATAGCAGCCCGCCCGTTAGAAGTATTCCGACATAACTTTTGGCTCGAGCACCTTATGTACCTGCCGTTGGTAACGTTCGGTTTTAATGCTTTTATTTTTCCGTTTTTGTGTACACGGTTTACGTGTTTCAGAGTCAACTTTTTGTGATGTTTTGTTGGTTTTGGGTAGTGAAGGTCCTCCTATACCTATGTTAATATTTTTTTTCGTCAGCCTCGCTTAACGTTTAGACTATGTTTTATAAAGCTTTATTCAAACTGTCATTTGTCGTCTTTAACAATGTCCTTACGTCGGAAATTGTTCTAAACCATAGATATCCGATGAAATCTATACATCATTCTTTTAATCGTCCAGAAAAGTGTAAAACAGTAAAGCAACGTGATCCTAACCAAAATGGAAATGTTACAATATGTGCGTCCAGGTAGTAGAGGATTAGCGACGGAACAGTGAAGTGCAGGCGAGCGCCGCAGCGCAGCCAGTGCCAGTTAATATGATTTGCTCCTACGCCGCTCCCGGCGCTCGCACGCTCTTGCTGACATTTTAAGCAACTTAATAAACTAGTGCTCGTACTCGTGCATACTGCTTATTTTCTCTCGACTATGGCACGAATTTTAAAGTCAGTTTACTGCTTTTAGTACGAGTGATGTGGGATTGTATTTAGTATTTAACATTATAGTTTGGTTACCTACCTAAAATTGATGAATTGTATCCTATCTTACTAATATTATAAACGCAACAGTTTGTGATGATGGATGGAATTTTGTTACTCTTGCACGCAAAAACTACCAAACCGATTTGAATGAAATTTGGCACTCAGATAGTTTATAACTAGGATTAACACATATAATACTTTTGATCCCGATATTTTTACGGGATCGAGACTTATGCGGGTGAAACTGCGGGGCCAGCTAGTTTCAAAAAATTTTTTTTTTTCAGTTGAACTTCATGCAGAAGATTTCAGTCATGCATAATACTAGCTGCTAATGATAATTCTTTTTTTTATACTTTAAACAGCGACGGTCAAATGATAAATATACAAACTATTTCGTTGTTTGTTAATTGGAGAAACTGACATTCTTTTTCTCAACTCAACCGTCTGTGTCACAAGCGATGACTGAGGCGTGTAAGGGCGGAGAGGCAGCAGAGAACTTCAGCAGACTGAACATACAACTTCATAGTATTAGCTCTTGATAATCATTCACCAAAGTAGTTTTTTTCGTACTTTATTTCATAGGGTTTTTGAAATGCAAAAATAAGTTATAGATCCTACATTAAAAAGTCTTAGTAACAAAGTGATAGTTAGAAATAGTGACCATCAATATATTATAACAAAAGTAAGTTTACAACATAACATAAATGCCCATTAGAGTCCGATGTGGCTACGGGAAGTGCTACAGAAGACGTGTAGTGGGCTGGGGGTGGTGGAGGTCCAGTCTTCAAGATACTTAAGGGGGCGTCGGTCCCTCCCCCCCTCGGCGCCGGACGACTTGCTTATTCTATCAAGCGTGGACGCACACACACAGCCCCTGCACATACACGACGCACACATACAACAGGCATTATACGGCCGGCCACCACTCCACTGTGTCAATACAATACGCTCTCTTCGACTGGACTTAGATTATTTAGAAAGCACTTGTAACGCTCATATAAGAAGCGCCGCGGAAGACGTATTCCGCGTCACAATGGCCGGTACGTGTCGGCAAGGGCTGAGACGGGATACGCGGAAAAGATTACGATCCTAAAAAAACAGCCCCCACTTGCGAATATACCTAATATTCTTTTCACAATTGACTTAGGGTGTCGGGATAGCTGTTTAGTGTTTCTTGCTCTCATTGTTTGAACTGTTAATCACTTTCCACTTTTGAGTTGTTACTCGTAAGTCAGTATTGCATGAAATAACTAATTGCATCCCTATAATTTTGCTAAACAGTAGGTAACCCATATCTTGCTTAGAAGTGAAATGTATTGTGTCAAAAAAGGGCAGGGTGTAAAGCTGATTATTGTTAAATATGTATGCAGATCTGACAGATGCATTAAGCATGACAGGGAAAGCACCGAGTACACATCAATATGTCTAGAGGGGAAAGACCACTAGAGTCATATCAGCGGCTACGAGAGGCGTGAGACTACGCCGCTGGTCGCAGATTATCTGCTACGCGGCTACGACGTAGCGCGCACTGCTACGAGCGTAGCATTAGTCGCCCACCGCAGATTGCCATAATAATTTTTTGAAGCTGGTTTATTTCAGAAGCTGAAATTATTATTGACTTTAAATGAAACCCTACAAGCCATTAATATAAAACTACCGTGTAAACTAAATAGTTTTCGATCATTACTTTGGTTTAGTTTAGCTTCATATCACTATACTTGGTACCCTCCAGAATTAACGATCCTTTAAATTAATAAGTGTCAAAGTTTAACGGTGTCGGTGCGAGTGTGTGTGTGGAGTTACGTTACTCCTCGGTGGTGTGACGCGTGTGCGCCCAAGAGACATCGGCTCATGTGTGGGTACTTTCATAAATCTGTTGGGAGATATATGAGAGCGCAATTTCCGGTATCCGGCCATTAGCGCCGAGCTTTTATAAGCTTAAAGCTTAGGTTAAAGATTTTCTGGGTAGTTTAATGCGAATCTTGTAATAGGTACGATAAATTTTGTATAAAGTATGTGATTGCTTATTAGGTGTCGATTCGGGAACTTTTAATGTGTGTAACTTGGCCTAATGTCTGTTGGTAGCTTGTGTCTACGACGCGGCTTCGACATCTTTAGATAAATAAATGTGTATTGTTGTGGGCCCAGAAATAAAACGATTGTTTGTATATGTGTTCACTTCGGTTCTTGGAGACAAATGAAAAGTGCTACGAACAAAAAATGAGCGGTGTCCGAATGTGGGCGGAGCGGGTCCGTACGTCTGTGTCCGGAGGGGGCGCGGGTAGGTAGGGGGGAGGGGGGAGCGGGAGCACCGACTTATTATTTTTATCGACCGTAAAAAGGTGCCGGACCTTGTGTGGACCCTTCCACGACGACTCCTCTGGAGAGATTCCAATTATTTACGGATATTTTGTTCCAAATCCCGAAAAATACTGTCCAGTAAAAGGGATGTGCTTACTTTATGCTTGAGTAGGGCCTATATGTTTTGAGACCCGTTCGTTGATCTACTTGAAGTTAAATTGAACACAAACATAAAACATGCGAAGGACTCCACATAAAAATTAAAACATCGTCATAAAATATTCACGAGACGGAATAAAAAATGAAGTATAAAGTCGTTGATATTTAATAAAGGTAATGAACAAAATGGTGTCCATTTGTTCCGCTTGTCGAGTGCCAGTGGCATGACAGTGTAATGACAGTGCAGCTGCAGCCCTCAACCTCGGCTGGCCTCGGCCCTGCCACGAACTGTCACGAGCTACTCAATAATGCAACAATGCACACCAATTGTTCTACTAAAACATTCGGCTACATATACACATGCTACCAGCTACTATACTATACTACAAGGGCCCAGCACAAAGAAAACTGGAAAAATATGGGGAGAACTTTGCCTAGCAGTGGGACAATATAGACAAACACGATTACTGACAAATGCTTGCACTGACTGGACTGGTCCACTCAAATCTGTGTGGTTCTTTCCTCAAAAGACCATTTCAGACATCAATCTACATGATCTTCCCACGATCTGAACAAGATTATGTCTGGACTTTAAAAGAGACTGTGACCTCTGAGTTTGTTTCGGCCTTTCTTCTCAGATTAGTCAGATAGGAAACGCCGACCTCATCTAGCTTATTTTTTTTTTATAATATGACGTGTAAAAGTGATTCCGATATCTTATTTACAGAATAAACAATTTCATTTCATAGGTAAAAGAAAAAAAACATAACTCAAACTCAAAGCATTTATTTCAATTAAACCATTTACAGGCACTTTTGAATTGTCAAGAAGTCGGTTAGTCAGAAAATATGAAGCTAGTTGCCCATTCCAAAGCGTAGGTACCTATGGAGAAGAACGGGCAAGAAACTCCATGGACACTCTTTTAAATTATATTTTTACAAAAATATTAGTTACATCATTTATTTTGAATTTATAATTATATGTGAGAACGATGTAAAAAAAGAAACATACCAACAAGGATCTATACCTGATTTATTCAACTTCCCAAATATTTCACAGATTACAATCGAGTCTAAAAAATCTTTGTACAATTATGGCGACAATCTTCATAAATCAATTTCCCCCGAATTGAATGTCAATAAGGGACGGCTGTTAAACGACGCGCCGTAAAATAAAACTTTCCGGAGGGCGGGAGGTTCCAAGCAAAAAGAATATTTACATTAATTCTCTTCATTATGTTTTGAAGAATAATCATGGCACCGCTTCCCGTTCCACTCTCTCGATTGAGTTTTTATTTGAATATTTTTTCTCGTCGTTCCCCAAGTTCGTCTCTGTGTTACAAAAGGAAGTTTTTATTAGCATCTTAATGATTTTACGGCGAGTCCCCGGTTACACCAGCCTTTATGTCGTCAGATTTTCTTAAGTATTTTTTGTCGACTTTTTTGCATCTTACATTATTAAAGTTTTCATTCCGTCGTTTAATGAAGCTCATTTCTTCTGTTCGCCCGGGCCTTGATTGCCTTTGTTTTGCATAAATGTAAGATTTCTATAGATTTCTTCCTAGCAAATCGAGTCAGTTCGAAAGACTTGGAATTCGTTCTTGGAAGGGGCAATTAATTGTTATTTTAACTTCTTTTTTATGCGTTTTAATTGTTTGAAGGTATAAAATGTACAAAGATTTAAATATCCTTATAATACAACGAGCAAGGAAATTGTCACAAACCACACAATCAGTAACGTGTTACATTTTCATAGATTGCTACGAGCGGCTTGAGTATGAGCCGCCTAGCCGCGCCACGCGTGTGTGAGCGGCGCTAGGCGGCAAACGAGGCTCGCTCGCAGATCCGATTTGTCCCGTCCGGCACGGTAATTACATTCATCTCTGCTCCAGACTGATTTATGCTGCGCCTGTGCGCCTTCGCCCTCTGTTCTGTCATTAACTACTTTTCCTGCCAAGTCTTACGCACCACAAAATAATAATTGTCCGGAAAATCGACGGAGGCTGTATGTAATGTTATGAGAGGAAGGCCGCTCGTTTTTCTCGGGTCGCAATCGAGTCCGAGATCTTGCTTTCTTTTTAATTTCCCTGCGGTCTCCTAATGAGGTCCCTGCGGCGGCTCCGCGCCGTTATCTATGATATTCTTGAGGTTGATGCTTATTGTGCGTGTCACTGATGGCTTCCCTTTTTATTATCCTCTCGAACACAATTCAGTGGCCGCCCAAATGAGTTCTTCTCATTTGCTTTGCTCTCTTTATTTCTCTAGGCGGCAGTTTGTCTTGTGTCGCGACTTAACTTCTTTTAATTTTAATGAAATGGCCACCGACCGAGGACCGCCTTCACTTTATTTTTTCATGTTATTTTACTTTGAAACTCTACTGATAACATCTTTTGTGTGTAAAAACGATTTATGTTTCATCCATTATGCTTTAAATATTTTAGGGAGGGTTAAATAAACGCAAGTAAAGCCGAAGGTATTATGAGAGTAGTAACAAATCACATGACTCCGCCTCCACTTATCTATTAAAATGAGAGATTATTGTCGGCTCACGCGATACGCTATACAATATTCGGGTGTTATTTTCACTGGATTGTCCAATATTGTCACAATCTCTATAGTAGGGCAATTAGAGACGTGTGACGCGTGCCGCGCACGTGTCGCCGGCTCCTGCGCGCACGCTGGATCCCGCGCACACTCCGCCACACCGCACCGCCTCATTATGACCCAATGTTTATACTGTACACGACAAGAGGTGACACTGGGGTGTCGTATCAAAAGATAACACCAAATAGTTATTTTTTTCTTAAATCTTCAACGCATTGTGTAATCCGAACCGATTAAAAATTGTTAAAACATAAATTATAAAATAAAATGACAGATGTTTTCCTGTCACCCCAACGCGATTACACCCAACCTCACTGAATTAACAAATGAAATTGCAACTGAAAAATTCGGGTATTAAGGAAATCCCCTTCGAGGAATTCACTTCATTTAAATATCGCATTTTTCTTGAAGATTATACCTTACGACAGCCATAAAAGAAAACAGGAGACCCGCCCCTCGATAATGCGACGAGCTTGAGGAATTTTTATTCCGCTCAAATCTCTCCTGACATAGGTATATTTTTGTGAGATCGCCTGGAGATTTTAATACCCGATTTTATTTAAATTCGTTTAGGCGGTGCGGGTGACTGCGCCCCTAGACATTTATCGCAAGGGCGTGATTTTACTTATAAGCAGACAGTATTCCGGAACAAACAATGTAGCTGAACAAAAGTTTTTATATGATATTCTAAATAATGTACGTAGAAAAACATAAATTATATAAAATATTTGAGAAAATCGAAACTCCGTTAAATTTATAAAAAACGTTCTTCTTATCAATAATAAAAAAGTATCTATTACGTGCTAAACTATAGGTTAAAAACGAAAAATGTATGTGGGTACCTTGAGACAGGGTGATCAGTCACTTAGCGCGACGTGTCATAGCGGCTGCACCGCCCCTCGGTGCAACTGCTCATCATTCTTCATTTGCCCAGCCTCCCGGCACCATCATCCTCTTGACCACACATCCCATTATTATTTAATAGATTATCTTACGACTCTACCTAGTAATCTTTCGGGAGGGTGCTTTTCTGCCAATACAAACTATTCTTGTATTTTTCCAGTGTTATAGGAGGTGTCAATCTAAATACAATGATTTGCCAGTCTTCATCTCCAAATTGAGAACAAACACTGGTCATCAGTCAGAAAAATTACAGTAATTTTTCCTCCTGTTTTTGCTGCTTCCATCTCAATGAATGAAATTCATTTCAGCCAAAATTTTCCTTACCATTTGTTTCCATCGCGTAAGATCTTTTCGTATGAGGCGAGTTCTGTGTTAATATATGTGCCCGGAATACCGTGGCCATATATTACGCCGACCTCTGGCGGACCGGACATAACAATCCTCGATTTGCTATAATATCGGTCGTGCGTCCCTGTCTGTTGCTGGGGCAGGTGGCGCGAGCGAGCAAGCCAGGCGGGGGTGGCGGCCTACGTGCCGCGTATAATAAGCATTTCATGCACGGGGAGCGGGCGCGGGCTCGGGGTTACATACATACCTACTTCCCGTAAGTCGTGTACCTAACCGGACCGTACATTATGAGCTGAGGGTCAGCGAGTCTCGTGCGCCGTCTCTGTCCCGCTCGCCGTAGGAACGCAGCCCAAGCATAATTTCGTGTGATATATCGCACACGCTTGGGTCGTCGTGATGGACCTCTATGAAAATCGTCCTTCGTCCGTGGAAACTAGTGGGCATTTAGACGAAAATAAAGGCCCTGTTCAAACAGCTCGCCTTCAATATGGGCAGTGTCGCATAAATAAACTAACCTGGATGGATAGTTACTTTACGTCTGACTGTTTGTATTTATACGAGGACGTAAGGTATCGCCCAAATATATTATATGGTATGTAACGTCGGTAGCGGTCGCTTTAGCGCGGAATTCATCTTCTATCTGTACGATTTATACACGAGGAGGCCGTAAAACGGAACAATAAAAACCCAAAACAGCAATAAATTTCAAGCAATAGACGCAAAGGTTCGAGCGCGCCTTATCAATTCCTTCTACGCATGGGATTCGAATCGCACAATAAACTTATGACGCAAGCTTCTGACTCTTGTTATCTATAAAAGCATGGGGTTCATGATAGCACGAAGAATAGAATGACATTACTGTAAGATTTTGTTAAAAGTAAATAGTTAAATGCTTACAAACGCTGTTTACAAGCAATCAACACTTAGTGGACAGTTGTACGAGGGTCGCAGGTAGGTAAAACAAATAGTGGACAAGCTCGCTGCCTCCACAAGGGGAGGGTCATCTTAAAGGACAAGGAAATGCGGCCGGTGTGAACACAGGACATGTTCTTTATGCATTAGTAATGTCAGGTAATTGAAACCGCTTACAACGTTGACCATGCCTTAATCTTAAATTTAAATCCTGCCCAAGGATTGAATCTATTTGTGAACTCGGTTACTCGTAATAATGACAAGCACGCGGTTGCTATTCGCCTCCGACTGCACTACACTGGTCTGGTCTACACTGAAGGCATAAGGTGGTATTTAATAATAAGAGTAACATTGTGGTGCGCGTACACAGCTATTAATAATTCGTGAGTGCGGTCCGGCGCTCTTACAGTGCCGATTCATTATCGTTACGGTCTCGGCCCGACGGAGATCTACGATATAGCTCCCTGATTGACCCCGCATTAAAAATTACATACAAACAGATAGAGGAAACGGACGCTAATAACGGACCTGTGTACTTTCTTTGTTTCGATTCGTTTCCGAGACCGATCAAAAATTTATAAGCGCACGTACTCGATCGATCGAGGTTGCGGCGAGCATTCATAACGTAATTGGCGCAGATTGTACGTAAGAATGGTTCAGGTACTATTTAATGGCCGCTTTGATTCGTTAGGTTAATTTCAGAGGGGCCCGGGAGTGTAAGCTCCGCAGTGGTCGCCGGAGGGTCGAATAAATATGTCCCAAAGAGTTAAGTGGGAGAGAAGTGCGGAGCGGAGACCGCGTCCGACGTTTGCTCTTCCACTCGTGTTGTTGCACCACTTATTACACACAAAGTTCTGTTAAAGTTTTCTCCGACACTCGAGCGCGAGTTTAATTTACTCGATAGTGTAAATAAAGCGGGCGGAGTGGGAAGTTTCGCGGCGAGCCCCTGGCGACGCCGACTCCGGCGACACCCGGCTGCGGTCCGCTGATAATAACGTCCCGCCGCCTGGGACTTCCTTATTAATCGAGAACGACAAATTTTAACGACAAGAATTAATGAATCTCGTTACACGGGTTAATCCCCCGCTCGTAAAGTGTGCGCTCTGAGGCAGTAACATGCGCCGCGCGCGGGCGGCACCTCCCGGCCACCTCGCACTACCTGCACACGTGCTTACCTCTGACTTATTAATGGTCACATCATTCATAATTCAATATTTCTATTTTAATAACACATTTAATTCCCTGTTACTATTTGCTTTGAGTCTCAAGCTATTTTAACTTACACTTGTAACTTTTTGCTGTCAAACCAGTTGAAGATTTGTTCAAGATACAATAGTTAAAGAACAATTAAAAATTAAAATTGTCATGTGAGGTCGTGTGTCAAGGCGGTAAGATGAAACGAGTGCGAAAGCCGACTTGACTGAGGGAATCCAAGATATATCGTCCAGTTAACGACCATGTGCGAATGGAACTTTATTGTAATTGCCTTTTGTAAGATCGGACAGGGTCATTACGGACCGTCCTCACAAACCAACCTCCCGTTTGCTTCAAAACTTTTCTTGTAGTAGTTAACTATAGACATTTGGTTGCTAACTTGAGACAGGTTGAGGTTTAAATAAACTTACCGTTCGGAATACATTTTAGAAGCAGATTATTATTAATCCGTCGCAGTCGTTGTCATAAACAAAATACTTAGTAGGGAGCTTTAATTACAATGTTGATATTGAATTCAATCAGCCGTGAGGCGTATGTGTAAAGCGTATTCATCAGTAGGAGAGGTGTGTGCCACATTAGGGGGCCGGGGCGGCCTCAAAGCCAGAAGACTGATTATGTCTATCCGCAATTTCTCTCCGGCCCTATTCTCGCGAGCGAAAACTAGCGAGTTTTCCACCGCGCTATTAAGCGGTCGCTTTTACATTTGTCCTTATAATGGAAAATGTGCTACTAATTAATTTAAAGCGAAACTCATTTATGTCGAAATGCGTGTCTATTAAGCGATGATGGGATGAACGCCTTTCGGGTTAGCTCTTACGTTCCACCGTGAATCGTTTTATTGTTTCTAGATAAGTGGTTTTGAGCTTTTGTCTTCCTCGCGCAGTGTTAACGCGGAGTAGTGAAAATTATACGTGGTCCGGTTACAAGCCCTCACCCCATTAAGTAGAGGCGAGCTCATTCTCGGTAAGACTAATCAAATAACAGTCTCCCCATCGGCGCTCGCCCCCGCGCCTCCTCGCGCCCAGCGGTCATCTCTCTTATCGATTGTGGTGGAATTCGTGCACAGAATGTGATATTTCCCAACAATCTATACATATAGTAACATAATACACAACAGGAAATATGTTTGCTTTCGTCTTAAGTTATCGAGTCAAACCAAGAAAACTGTTACAGCGCTAAACACAAGTTTGTTTCACGCACATTGCACCTACACAAATATTCACATTGTTGTAAACTGCAATTAATGCGCCGATGTGAGGCGTTTCTTGTTACGTTAAAGCGTAAAGAGTTGGCACATTCTTATCTAATTTGATAAAATTATTGAAAAACGCCTGAATTATAATAAGCTACTAGAAAATTTAAAGCAAGAATTAATTTTAAGCACCAGATGAGCCTTCTTCTAGCAGATTTTCGTGGAAACTCTTATTGTTTTAAATAACACTTATAATATTGTTTTGTTGAATTGATCAACAGTAAAAAAAGTAGCATGACTATAAGTATCAGTCTTAAGGGTTAGCTTAAGGGTTAGGATATGTTTTAAAAATATAGGAAATGGGAAACTCTTTTGAGACAAAAACGGGCAAACTCTCTCGAGAAGAAAACGGGGAAATTTAGAGAAGTCATGTTTTTTTCTAGTTTAGACACATGCCCAATATACTCACAGTTTTCTGGTACAAGTGTATCTGTCGGTATGCACATACCTACTTTAATATCTTCAAAAGTGTAAGTACTTATTTTACTAAAATGTTCCTTCTCTGAAACTTGGTAGTTACAATAAAATTAATTATTACAGCTACACGTTGAGTACCCACACGTGAGGCAGTTGGTGAGACAAATGTAAATGATGGTGCGTCGGTGTGGGTGCACGGTTCGGACGCGGCGAGCGCACGGCACGGCCACCGGCCGGCCGGCCCGGACCGCCGGACCGTTCCGCCATGTAATTCTAATGAGTATTAGTGTCGTCCGTCTGCCTCGTCCTACCGTCCACTCTCTGGCTACATTCTATAAAGCAACCTCCTATTTCGGCGTTGGTAGGTAATACGATTGTGCATAATACCTAAGTGCGGGTCAAACTGTAGTCGTATTCAAGTACCCATTTATGTAAAGGGTGTAGCAATGCGGATCCCTTTGTAATTAACATGGCTATGTTATGACAGTGTGAAGTTTGTTTAACTGCTAGTCATTCAACTTTTTAAGAGTTTTCCTACAATATTGGTTGGTTGTTATTTGATATTTAACACAGCTTGTCTCTGGCCATCTTCGTAACTGTCTCTCGGGTTACGAGTACTATTGTCTAAATTAGTTCGTCACCATAACGTTGTCATAACTTTGGAAAAGTAATAATGAGAAGTTTTCCGACCATTTCTTTGGCAAAGTTACAGAAAAAAAATTAATTGAGCAACAATTTCTTTTTCAAAGAGATAAGAAAGTTGATTAAATGCCATAGTGTAATCCTGGTAGCAAAGCAGTATAATTAAAACTCAAATATTGGTACAAGTGTGCAACAGAATCAACTGTGTGAACGTAAAGTACACGCTTGTAGCGGTACGTTGCCGACCGTACGGTGCTCCACTGGACTGTGAAAATGATTTTGATTTGACCCTTTGAAGGGTGCTTCCACCGCAAAATTACATTTCCATATGTGAATTTGCGTATATACCTGACACTCCATAGTATCATGTAACCATATTGAATTAGGAGATTAATTACATAGTAAAATTCAATAAGAAGTGTATTAGGTTGAGCTTCAGATCTACGCATTTTACGACAACTTTCCAAAACTTTATACAGGTTTGGAAATGATCTCATTTAATTCAGACGCACCAATGTCAGGTAGGTCCATTTTCGCGTAGCTCGAAAAAACAGTCCTCTGTATCAAAAGCGTCAAAACGTAGCGGCTCTTTATCTCCAAATGTGGCGTCGTGGAAGATAATTTTATTCTGAGAGTATCTCTCCTTACTGCTGATGTATTCAACAGAATATTCCCATATGTGCGTAATTCTGCGGAATGGCAAAAAAGGTCTGTTTGAGGGGTGAAATATGTAAATTTATTGTCTTGGGCGGCCCCGACGCGGCGCGGCGCGGCGCGGTGCGGTGCCCCCGTCATACGCCGACACGTAGGATAAAGGAAATGTTAATGCGCACCAATTTATGTGCTTTTCTATGATTTCGCTGAATCGGGCGCGTCGTTTTCCCCTTTATAGCTCAGCAGCCGAGCATTTTGTTTATAAATTGAAGTGTTTCCAATATCACTATCAACTCTCTTCAAATGATCGACGTGGGGAGTTTGCTGCTGTATTTTTGTTGAGACATCGAATATGTTTAATTTGATGTGAATACTTACTTGGTACTATGATGTAATTAGTTGCTTGATCATTTGAGTTTTACCAGCATTAGGGATATTAATTTATCTATCTATGCAGATAGGCACATGACTTTGATTTTGATTTTAAACTGTTAACTTTTTAATGAGAATTCTTTATCAGTTTTTCCACTTTCCGTCAATAAATATGATGATTTCGATACAAAAGTAATAAATCCATGCACTGGCACGGTCGGTTAACATCGGCGATAAACATCCAATCGACTCCCCTACTGATATGCAGTGACTAATTCACAAAGGCCAAATGCGACATAATACCGGCATAATTCAATGTTTTGCTCACCATATTGTATTTTATTTATGAGTTATGCCCCGATGAGTATGCGATGTTCTCTTTCTTTCTTTAATTTTTCTATATTTTTGTCTCTTTCGAGTCGTAGGGCTGCGAGGGTGTTGTTTCATCGCGGCTGTATGAACGGATGGTTAAATAGTACGAGTTAACTTACACCGCATCCGCTACGCGTCATTTAGGGGTGCTGTGGACCGCTTTATGTCCTAATGCTAATTGCTAAATACTAATAATATATTTTAGGGAAATAGTTGTGTGTTTATATTCTCTCTGTGATAGTTCTCATTTTGTACGACGTTTGGGTACGTTACACAAATTATTGGAAATTCTAGACGTGCTACGAAATCTGCTACGAGTGCTACGACCTACGCCTGCGCAACAATTTATTTAACCTTTTCTTAGCGGTTAAACCCTGCGTGGTTAAATCCCACGTATAAAACTTATTGTATTCCCATTTTCTCTATGTATAAAGCTAGAATTTTTCATCAGTATGAAAAATGCAAAAAAAATTGTTGTGTTGGGAGATTTTATATGATCAAAAAGTCGAACTATTGGTGCTAATAATGTTTTTGTATGAAGTTATTTATTCGTTCAAGTTCGTTGTATTCGACACTCGACATAACAAAATCGTCTGAAAAATCTTAAAATTGTTTTTTCTTGTTACTTACATCATGAAACATCCTTACAGATATCCTCTTACAACCAAAACGTCCTAAATGGAAGGAAAAAGTACGGAAAAATTGCGTTTTAGAGCCGAGCCCAGTGGAGCATTTTTCAGATGTGCGTTCATTTAATTTAGGAGGGGTCCGCTGTCGATATTTAAATTTTTAAACGTCGCCCAGACAGGGACACGGAAGGCGCTGTACAACCAATTTGTGTACACAAATTTGTCAGCTCAGTAATGTATTTCTGTTATTATGATCGTTTTTATGTAGATATAATTTATAATTTATTTGTCTACAGTTCTCGTACTTTCTTTTGGTTGTTTCTATGTGTTCTTGTTGTTTAATAAATTATAATAGAGTAATTTAGAATGGTAGTTATTTATAGAAACCTGTTTAATAATTCCTATAAAAATAAATATCTTTTAGCAGCAAAGTGAAACTATCCATAAAAATGTCTCATAAAAAAAACTGCTTTATAACCCTAACAAGCATGGTTAATAAACACGACAGATGATATAAACAAGCAAAATGTCTGACACGGTAGCCACATGTCCACGATGAAATTAATAAATCTGACTAAATGGCTTGTTTAGCGGCGCGTGCGCACAGGAGGGGGCCTCGCACTGAACACGGATGTTTGATTATTATACTGCATAAATAAATTTTACGCGTGACAATTTTGTTTCTGGTAGTTTATTAATATGTTCAAACAAATGAGTTATTTGATTTTTGTTTGTTTAGGATTTTTAATTCGAATGATGTTTTCTCAATTTATTACACTTTCTTTTTCTCTTTTAACATTGTAGGTTTGTTTTTCTTACCTATTTTTTATTCTTCTAGGCGTGTAAGATCTGTCTTATCATCATATAAATCTTGTATCGCAAAATCGCCACTATTGTCCACACATCGTGAGAGTGTGCGCATTGGGGTGTTAATGCAAATTGCGGATTTAGCGTTATGGCGATTGCTATCTGCCGGCGCGTCGCAACCGGGATTTACTGTTCATGATTTATTACTATCGATGTCAAAGACTAAAATGTACAAATATAAATAAAGCTAATTTCTTCAAACTCGATAGCAAACTTTCAAAATATTTAATTTCAGCGAGCCATTACGAGTTTCATGAACTTATGCATTTAACAAATATCAACAACGTTTCCGCATAAATAAATAATTAAGGAAGTTGGTAAATAAGCGTGCGGCCTCATTTATTATTCTTTATAAGGAAACAAAGGCGAGGGTTAGCCGTAATAAGGCTCCGGCACCTCGCCGGCTTATCTTTATTGCCTCCAACCCACGTAGAATAATAAATCGTTTTCATCAAAAACAAATACTCGACAGTTTTTGTCGGAGTCGAGCGAGCGGGCGGGAGGGTGGCAATTTTCCACCCCCATAATACAATATTTTCCGACATTTTCCACGGGAATACAGCTTCGAATCGCTCGCTCGCAACCGGCAGGTTCCTTTAATGTGTATTTTTCGTCCAATCAGAGAGCGGCGAGAGTCTCGATATTACCTCAACTGTCACACATAAAGTGGAAAATATGGTCGGCAGATGTGGGGGGCGCTCGCGGGCGAGGCGGCGGGTGGCGGGGGCGCTGCTTGCCAGTCGGCGCGCGTACGCGACGCTCCGGCGCGTCGGAAGAAACGCTTCGAACAGGTTTATAGCTTTTCTTTCAGCTCCTTCAGATACGGGCCGTATCATAACAGCGAATAGCGGCGCGTGATGTGAACCCGTGATAAAATAAATGTCGAGATAGGCTTATGTATTGTACTGTTTATCTTAATAATGGCTGCCCGGAGAAAAGTTTAGATTAAACTTTGGCTTTTTGCAAAGCTTTTTTTCTCTGGGTTTTTAACGTAGACTATATAACAGTTATACATAAAATAAACGGTTAATGAATAATTTCATTTCCAAAATGCATCTATAATTTAAATTATTATCCTTTTCCCTTAGATGTAATCAAAGGAAATTTAATATAAGTTTATATTTGCAAGATTATCCTAAAAAAACTTTTGTCAAGTTCCTACCATTCGAAACAAGTGCTATGTTTAGAAGTTTTAGAGATTAAAGAGTCATCGGATTGCATGATGAAACCAAATAATTAAAAATGAAACATCCAAATGTAAATAATACAAGTATTGCATATAAACTCAAAACTGTAAAACCACTGAAAGGGATGGTAGCGGCCACAGCGAGGCGCGCGGGCGCGACTGCGAGCGTCGCGCGCGGCGGATATAAATCGCGATTCATTTCTCATCGTAACTTTTTGTAGGTTCTTATCTGTTACACTTCACTTTTCATCATCCGAGGGGATTTATGTAATGCCTAGTCATTTCTCGGCGTCGAGGCGAGGCTTATCGGCGAAGCGCGAGCTGGCTTGATTGATGAGCGCGCAAAAATAAATGTTCAGTTAAATTATTCGATAAGTTGGAAACGGAAGTTAAACGGGAATTATCTTTGTCTTGCCCCTGAAGATTTCACGGTTGTAACTGTTATGCTGGGAGTGATTGATCGATTGAAACTCCTTGCGTCGGGTAGGAGGTACTCAGGCCTACTTAGTGGAACAGTTTGGGGGTGAAAAAATGATGCTATGTACCTTTATTGTATGTGATAAGGAGCGGTCGTTATTGAGTGGTTAGTTGTTGAGGTTGTTACGAGTATATCAAATATGATTGGATTCATTTTTTCTTTTTTATATTGGAGTTTTTTGTAAGAAGGGTAGACAAGGATAATATGATTGATTGGTATTACAACCTTGGTTATGTTTTTACAAAATAACACAATGTAGAAGAAAATGGAGAATATTCTGAAAAACCTGGCAAAACTTTTTGTAACATTTTTTTTATGAATTATTTGCTGTGACTTACACCAAAGCAGCCAGTGGTTAGAATATACTTACAATAAACATTTTGTACAGATACGTAGTGTACATAAGTGGGTAATTTGAAGAAGAATCATCACTTCTATGGGTGAAACACTCATAAATACAAAATCATAAATCCACAAATTAGTTCAACGATATTGCCTGTTTGAAATGAGTGGGTGACTCAATAAATAGCGTAATACTTGACCGCATCGGGGGAGCGAGGTAATAACTAGCAAAGTAGCAATATAGAATTAGGCATGAAAGTTAATGCCATAATTGAAGGCAATCAGCGCCCCTCCCGATGATTTATGTGCCGCCGCGCCGCCGCCGCGCTGCGCTCGCATTTACATCTTTCGAACATTTGCCGCGATTGCTACATGTACTCTGTTGCGGTGGTGGAGAAGACCGTTATTAATAGCAACCAGTATTCTTCACTCAATGACTATTACACCAACGTAACTGCGAAAACAAACCGTACAGTTTAGGCGTCTAATTGCCGAAATTGTGTTCTAGATTCTTAAATTGCATGCGGGACTGCAGCTGGTCCACTTAAAAAGAGCATTGCGGCTAATCTCGAGCGACACATGTACAAACAAAGTTTAATTGTGAGCGGTGGTGGAGCGCTGGCGGCCCCGGGCAAAACCGATTACAGTCTTAGCGGCGCTCACCTTCGATTCCTGCACCACCCGGGCCCCGGGCCCCGGGCCCCCACCCACACATATTCAATTCCAATCAATCCTGCCACACATATTTATATGTAGAAGTCGAGCGCGTGTTTTTATTGCGCACTGCATCGAATGACGGCCGCAAACATTGCATCCGCCTCCCTCGCCGCGTCGAAAAAACCTTTTATTTTTAATTTCGATTTTGATTTTTTCCGAGCGTGCCGTGTCGTTCCACTTTTATTTTGTTTCATTTCATAGCGCAGGGTGGGTGTACGACAGATCGGAATTTCAGATATGTACAATTTAAAATCGTGTAAGTACGGTCAGCGTGCGGTGCGGCGAGGGCGGGCGGCGCGCTCCCGCTAGACTGACGCCTGTCGGTTTGTTTTCTTTGCTTTTTTACGAATTCTATTTTCATTTGATTGCATTTGAATTTCCGCCGCCAATATCCGCTAACTAAACACGATTAATGCGGAGCGGAGATGGACAGGCGGAGGCAGCGGCGCGGCGGCGGGGCGGCAGCGGGACGGCAGCGGGGCGGCGGCGGGACCGTGACGCTCTGTCGGGGTTTTGTCGTTTTATATTAGAAGCCAGCTAATTTATTGCAAACTGCGCTACGGGAATCCTCTTACAACATTGAAGGCGAGTCGGTATTAGTAACATTATTTACACAGCTCCAATTGAGAGTGCACGCCAAAGAATACATTAAATTCTTTTGTACCGCGCACCCTTGAACTCGATCGAGCTCGCAAGATCGGCTCTAGGTTATTACTCATTAGTTAATTTATTTTTACATAAATAGGAGAGTAAAACTAAATTATGAATCTGTAAACATTCAGAAATATAGACAGCGGTGCTCAAAATAAAAACATATTTAATAATCATACTAATACAATTTCATATCATTTAGAAGACAAATGAATAGAAGCTGTAATTTGTAAGCTAGATTAATTGACATCGCTGATTGTGAATAGGTACATTTGCACGCCATGTTATGGCAGGATAAGCGGAAACAAATTTACTATAACACCTTATGTACGAGTACATACCATATTCTAGCAAATAAATATTTTTGATTTGATTTGAATAAATAAGACGGTTTTATCTCGTTTCTAAACACACATTTGTCTCAACGTCCGCGTTACATAATGAAGGGCATTATAAATGCAAAAACGATGCCTCGACTGGGCATCGAATCGATCACGGCGTTCCGTTATTGGGAAACTTCTCCACAACACGAGCCTT
The DNA here is from genome assembly GCA_914767645.1 of Hydraecia micacea. NCBI lineage: Eukaryota > Metazoa > Arthropoda > Insecta > Lepidoptera > Noctuidae > Hydraecia > Hydraecia micacea. Next base: position 11,362,629 of record OU611778.1, read on the forward strand.
GATTAAAAGTATGCAAATTTTATAGCACGGAGTGGGGAGGGTCACCTCTACGCGCCGGGGAGCTATCACTCGCATGACAATCATTTTACATGTCTTGAGGAAGCTTCCATATCAATTTGATAAGTATTTAGATTCATTAATGAAATGTGTAGAAAGATTACGTGCTATTCCTGAGGAGCAATTCTCGTAATTTATGACCGATCACAGTCTGATCTCAGTCTCAATCTGTCAAAAATACCTCTAATTTAATTTCCCTACATTTTTGACAAGACATTGATTGTTGCTGAGATGAGATTGCGACTAGATTTTGAACGGGTACAACGGGAATTGGGCTTATTTCATGTAAGATTGAGATAGTTAAAGACTACTACTATAACCTACACAGACTATCGACGAATACAACATAGTTACCTAGGTATTTCTTGTTTATATTAATCGGCCAAAGCGGTTGATCGTCGTGTATATCTAATAAATAATTCGCGGCAACGTGCAGCAGTGGGGTTTTGTTTGTGTCAAATTGTAATTTATTGGTTACCCGGATCGACTTGGATATTACACCAGGAGGTCCGCCCTCCTCCCCCCCCACCTGCCTCATCCCTCCCGTCTTCCGTTCGATGAAAATTTTATATCACCGTGTCGTCGTTACGTTACGTCATCCCGTTTTTTCTTGTCCATGACCAGCTAAAGCGATCTTTTGATTAAATTAAGGGGATCAACAGGGAATTTTTACACTGATGGATAGGTTGACACAGCGTTTCAAGGAACATTGCCGGAATTTATATTGGGTATAAGTGATTGAGCGTAAATTTGTCTTTTGTATAATTTATACAGTTAATAAACATTAGCTGAGACCTCCTCCGATCGAATCGATCAGGATATCGCTTCTGTTTTACATTTATTATAAAAGGGGATAGTTTATTTAGTTGCGATGCTTAGTAATACTAGATAATATTACCGTGGTAATACTTAGATCATTATATTATATAACACCTTTTTTGACGATGGGTACTCGAATTCAGTACCAAATATTTTTTTACAGGCTTAGATTCATTATTATTCATTATTATTTATTATTTGGAGGGGTCCGTGGCTAAATAATAACAGCCGCACAGGTCGATCGATCAGGTTAAGCTACGCTTGCCGCGGTTGGTCTGTGGATGGGTGACCATCTTTACATACTGAGACCCCTCCGTGCCTCGGAAAGCACGTTAAGCCGTTGGTCCCGGCTGTCATTCGTGGATCTTTGACAGTCGTTACGGGTAGTCAGAAGCCCGAAAGTCTGACAACCAGTCTTACCAAGGGGTATCGTATTACTCAGTAACTGGGTTGTGGAGGTCAGATAGGCAGTCGCTCCATGTAAAATACTGGTATTCAGCTGCATCCGGTTAGACTGGAAGCCGACCCCAACATAGTTGGGAAAAGGCTAGGCAGATGATGATGAGATTCATTATTCATAATATTTTATTAGAACGAGGTATCGTTGAAGATGACCTACGTCGTGAAAATGTTATTAAGAAACTTTTAATATTGAAGAACAGAATCAGTGTGAAAACGCCTTACCTCAAATAAGATAAAATACTATTCATACTTATGCATATTCGGATTAAAACTATATATTAAATTTTCATCTAAGTGCGTCAACTCGTATCTAATTTTAAGAAAACTCCAAAGATATTTAATTTTCCCGATCCTATTAAAAGCATAAAACATAAGAAAATGTGATACTAAAAAAAAACTACTTACTTTTACGATGCTACGATAAATGATTTTATATTTGTAAGTAGGTAAGTAGGTTTGCACAAACAGTTTTACATGTCAATCACATTTTTTAAAAACTAGATGAGGTCGGCGTTTCCTATCTGAATAAGTAGTCTGAGAAGAAAGGCCGAAACAAACTCAGAAGTCAGTCTCTTTTAAAGTCCAGACATAATCTTGGTCAGGTTATATGAAGACCATGTAGATCGATGTCTGAGATGGTCTTTTGAGGAAAGAACCACACAGATTGCGAGGACCTGTCCAGTAAGTGCACGCATTTATCAGAAATCGTGCAGCTCAACTCTACGCAGCGTCAGTAGTTAAATAATACAATATTCTATCAATACTTAAATAATAAAAAAGAAAAAAATAATGTTGAATTTAAATGCAATTTTGGTGATTGTTTAATTTTTTGTTACTGAATTATTGACATATACTTATTTATTAGTGATATTGTTACATTTAAAATGGGTAATGAAATTTTAAATATGAATGTACTCAATGTTTATTTTTTTTTTATCATCAATGTAATATTATCAACAAAAAATATTTTGTTAGGAAATAAATTCAAATCAAATCAAATCAAAATATTTTTATTTCACATAAACCAACATGGGCACTTATGAAACGTCAGAAGCTAGGTGCACGGTTCCAATTGGTCGTTTCCTATGGAGAAGAACCGGCAAGAAACTCCATGGTTACTCTTTTAAAAATAATTGGCTTTTACAATGTTTTCGAGTTACAGTAGGTATGGGAGGACAGCGTAGGCCTGTCAACAAGTACCAGGTACTTGATAAAATAAAAAATGGTCTACAGATCTAAAGTTTACAAGGCTTACAAAGTCCTCACATTTACAAAATAAGGATGTATCAAAAGGATAAACAAAATATAAAAATCTACTAAAACCAAGAGATATGATTGCCATTTCAACTAAGAAAGAGGTGAAAAATTAAAATTATCTGTATATAATGTCAAATAATAAAAAGATTATGTCATAGAAGTATGTACAAATAAAAAATAAACATCGTAATTTGAGAGCAGTTAATAGACATTTACGTAGAACTTATACCGTCGAAGAGGTGCCAGGGAAGCCACATGTGCAGAAGGAATTATTGCCAAACTACCTTGTCTTCAACGTAGCCTTTAATCTTATAATATGCTTTTTTGATAAGGACTCGTTTGATGAGGGTTTTGAACTTTCCATCGCTAAGTTCTGTAACCGACTTTGGCAACTTGTTATAAAAACGGATGCCGTTTACAAGAAATGACTTGCTAGTTTAGTTAGTCTAAATTTAGGTATCACAATTTCATTTTTACTGCGTGTATTTATATTATGGAAATCGCTTCTTATTTTGAAATTAGTAATTATCTTATGACTTAAAAAAAGAAAACAAACAGTGAAAAAAAAAAACAGTAGGTCCTAAGGAAATGAAAATCTGATAAACTCCCATGAATATGATGTGTGCAAACACAGTCCATCCATTATAATAACAGGATGACTGTCCCATTGATAGCCAAATATTTGTCCGGGTCACGACCCGCCACCCTGCCACCCCACCCTTAAGTAAAAATAGATTCGCCCCAACTAATCATTGCAAATTTTTGACGCACCGTTACAATACACCATTGTATTGTATGGAAAAGGGACCGTTTGAACTATTGTCGAACAGACATTAACGTTAATGTGTGGATTTAATTTGAAACAAAAGTTTTTATTTATTAGTTTTGTGATGCCTTGTCGACATCTGGCTGGATTTTTAAGTGTTGTGCATTTTGGAAATGAAATACACATTTTCAAAATTTGATTGTATTTTGCAATTGGTATTTCAAATGCTTTTCTTTCGAAATAAGTCCCAATAAAATTTAAATACGTTTATCAGATAGTACTTTCAGGAATTTAGTCATGTCAGGAAATATTATATAATATAAATTTTAATATTATATAATTGTTTTGAACCACTGAAATATCCGGCGAACGAGAGTGACCGCGATCGAAAACCGCGGAATGTCCGAACGGAGGAAAGTGACCGCGAATACCTAAATAAAAGTAGTTACCTACCTACTAGTAGCAGTAAGTTCAGGGATATGTAGTAGAGAGGAACCTGAATTACCACTCTTTGGGTAAATTTTCTTAGTTTAAGCCGAGGGTTTGAGCTGAAGAGTGGTCTTTGCCCTTCCTACTGGGCTGTATTTTAATAAAAGGAAAAGAGTCATGCTCTTTATGCAGGCAAACTACTTTGCCAAACTACGCTGATGCACAAAAGCATAATCTGCGAAGCTCCACATCTATATATATTACCTATATAAATATATAAAACAAAGCCAGGTTAGTTACACCATATATAACTCAAGAACGGCTAGACCGATTTTTATGATCTTTGATTTGTTGGATGTGTCTCCGCCCCGAATAGCAGAATAACTATTAAAACATGGGAAAAAAATTAAGATAATTCTTTCACTCATACATTTGTATTTGTTGATTCTGAGGCAACAAATAAAACAAAACAAGGTAAAGTAAATAAAACAAAGTCGGGTTAGTTACACCATTTACTTAAAAGTCAAGAACGGCTGGACCGATTTTTATGATATTTTGTTGGATTTGTATTCACCCCGAATAGCAGAATAATTAATAAAACATGAGAACAAAACAATAACAAAAAAATCTGAGGCGGTAAAAAGTTCGCCGGGTCAGCTAGTTTATGATAAGCTACCAATCAAAGTAAGAAAATCAAATCATAGTCTCTTATGTTTAAAACACAGCTGCGAATTTTACTATTACAGAAATGTTATTATTAAACTAATTAACGTTTTGAAGACACCATAGACTTTTACCCACTTTCTTTTTTAATATCAGTCTGAAATCGCCAACCCGTCTTAAGCAAGTGTCGTGATCAATGCTCGTGCCTTCTTTGTATGAGAAGAGGCCTTTGCCCTGCAGTGGGACAATAATAGGCTGTTGTATTGTTATTAGAAGTAGATATTTATGGAAATACCTTGCAGCCACAAGCCCCCCGAAGGGCTTGTGACCGAGTCTGCCAGTCGCTTCTAGGATCGACTATAGGCAAAGCACGAAACAGATTATTTTACTTTCGACGTTTGACTGAAAAGTTAGGAACTTCTAGGTTTGACTAAAAATACTTTAGTCAAAGGCCAAAATTGACATTTATTTCGGGGTTTGCCCGAAGGCTTTGGTCAAACCTAGAATAAACCAGTCATTCCGGACAGAGACTGCATATCGACGTTTGACTATGACATACATATAGTTTAGTTTACTGTTTGTCCTTTTCATGTTAGAATATTCTTTTTTTTTATTTCCTTATTAATGAACAGTAAGGGTCTAAAGGGTCCTATTAACATCTCAGAAAAGACCCAAGCCAACCTCACCTGCCCTTGGTGCATCCTGCTGAACAACGAACGAGGCTCTGGCGCAACGTCCACCAGGTGCTTTGGAATAGCGTGGTGGACTATTGTCCAAATCCCCTTTTATAAACTTTCAAACCATATCGCACAAGACAGGGAGGTTTGGAAGAAACAAGGGAGGCCTTTGCCCAGCAGTGGGACACATTGTAGGCTAACAAAACAAAACAAAAATGAAAATTCTAGGATGGTTAACTTTATTTGTTAACCAAATGCAGTAACAATAAACGATATTCTATCAAAATTATTTCGATAAAGGTAAAGTTTGTTACTGTAAACTAAATGATTTATTATTAAATGAGCTAGTTTCATCGATGTACACACATACTCGTAGTACGTCTCGGACCCAAGGAGAAGTTACTTGCGAGTAGCGTCGTTAAGCTGCGAGAGGAATTTGTCGACTTAAGCTAATTTTACTTTAACTCGTCCAACAACTTATAATAGAGTAACTTTGAGATTAATCTATTTTTCATCTGAGTAACAGTACAACAATTTGGGTACGGGGTACTAAGGCTACAAGTTATGTTTACTAAATACATAATCAGCCTATAATGTTCCCACTGCTGGGACACAGGCCTCCTCTCAGTGAGAGGGAGTGGGCCGTAATCCACCACGCGGGCCTAGTGCGGGTTGGCAGATGTCACAAGTCTTCGAATTTTTGGTTCTAGGACATACCGGTTTCCTCACGATGTTTTCCTTCACCGTTTTGAGAGCAGTGGTGTTGAAATAATTTATACAAAGTAAAGCGCCTGTCTGGATTCGAACCTATGACCTACAACTCGTAACTCACGGCCGTTACCACTTGGCCACCACTGTTTACTAAATAAAAACCTTAAATTCATTGACAACAACCTGAGCCGTGCTGGGTCCAGACGCATACAATTTTGTCTAGATTTGCATTATGTATATTCCGAAAGTGAGCGCAGGCTCACTAAGAATTTTCGAAAATTTACCGCCAAAATGGGTTAAATAGTGTATGAGAGTTTTTTGGAAGTTCTTCATTTTATCGAAAGGAAATCATATCGGACACCTGTGTCGGACACTCATGACTCGGCTTGTTTGCATAATATGTATATCATTATTGTGTGTCAGTGAAACAGGAATTTGGTTGCAGGAGCGTTCGCAAGTAAGTAGTTGCCATGTTTCAGTCGCGACATTAGGTACTTAGGTACTTTTTTATCTGAGTGACCCGCGGGTCGCTACTCCCGCTGATAAGCAGTAAATTGCTTTTCTTTCCATTTCTTAAATAACCAGCCCACCCCCCGCCCCTCGGCCTCGCTCGCCGGAACCAGCACCCCTGCTAAAAGATACGCTCGCATCTCGCAATATTCTTTTACAACTCCTAAGAAAAGTTTAATTACAAACCTGCTTAAAAAGGGCGAAGTCGCGTTATGTTCTAATTATTGTACCAACAATAAAAATACGCAAACGAGTGTATTATACAATTAGACACTTCTCCCCGATCGTTAAAAGGGAAATTTAAATGGAATTTTTATGTCCAGCAATTAAGGATAACGTCGGCGTACTACACATTTTTGTAATTACAAAAATAAGATTCTTGAAATGTAGCGTGAAAAAGAATTAGGGCGAAGTTCGCGGAAAATACTTTGGAAGCTACAAGCTGACAGATGGGATAAGTGAGAAATGTTAAAAACTTGTTTGCTATTTAAATTAATGTCACAGGGCCATTTGAAACAAGAATATCCTTGTCTACTTGACGCTATGTAGGTATTTTTAATGTACCTATATAATTGGGTTATTTCATCATTTAAATACATAATAGCTCAGTTATAAAAGTTGATGACCGAAATCCAGTGATATAAAATCGCACTGTGCACGTTGCATAAAAAATGTGTACTTAGGTATCAGGTCTTCACTCGGGGCATACGGGGCGTCGGTGTTGGTGTGTACATGAAGATGGAGAACGGTTAAGAAGCCCGAGGGAGTGTCGGATTTATCGCCGCAGCGGGCTGACGAGCGCCCGCGCCTCGCCGCGCCGCGCCGCTCCTTCCGCTCTCGCGCTGATTTATACCGCGCAATCTCGCAAAACTTACTTCACATTTAAATTTTCAAACTGTCTAAGCTGCTCTTAACGTCGACCATATTATCTCATTCGATCGCCTATAAATTTTATGAGCTGACTCGCCTTTGTCGCATTTTAGCTTTGACTTGAATTAATAGTCTGAAGGGACCGTATGCTCTTTGTTTTTATAGCTCCGCTTCAATTCAACTCAAAAATATATGACCGGTCAATAAAAATGTACCGCCGCTGACCTCTGTGAGGTCGACATCGGACAAATCATTCAATGTAGCCAGCCTACTTGTTACTTATAACTGTTTCGCGTGCCAGTATTAAGTAACTGTTATTGTGCTGGGATTTACGAAATGAACAAATCTTGGCGCCTGTTATGAATATCTAATATAAATTTGTAATTCTCTGAGTGTGACACCGATGTTTGTTGCCACAGCCGTCAAGCAAACACTCGTTCCGGTACCACGACACAGCGCCCTCGTACCCTCGCGAGTGCGCGACAAGTTTTCGTCCAACCAGATCACATTCCTGACGATAACACCCCTTTGATTAAATCTCGTGGCCAATCTTGGTACGGAGTCCATCGGAGCAACCCCTCTCATAATTTAGTTTGAAACTTTTTAATTAGCTTTATATTTGTGTTTGCAGATTGAGACTTCGTCTCTCAGTTAGTCATTCGGGTGACTGCGGTTTAGAAGTTACATTATTAATAATACTGTCAAAGATGTATTTACTTGATGTTATATTCTGTAAGCACGATGTTGTAAATGTTTTAACTTTACGATCAAATGGTTGGTTGCCAACTTCTAGGACAGAATAGCATTAACGAGTACAGTAACTTTTAAATATAGTATTAGTTGACTGAGTTAAATGCTGAATGACAAAAAGCGGGATCTCCTCATTTCACATTGTTTTGAGCGGCTAACAGATCGTTTACAAATAAACTGATCAATTCTTTGACATTAAAAAGAACTTACTTAATTTACTAACCGATTAGTGTTTTTTTTTCTGAATGTTTTTATTTCTGTAATCTCTACTTATTTGCGAGACAACGCGCCAATGCGGACAATTTTTTTGAGTTACGATGGTAATTTAACGTAGGAAGAATAATAAACTTGAGAATTGAATTCCTACCTAAAGGTCGATATGACTACATCAATATTAACTATGCGACGACTCATCCGAACTTGCGGATAATTCGATGATTCGTAGAAAAAAGTCTCAGTAAGCTCAGTGTTGTGACGTAATATGCAAAAGGATGTGTTACATTTGTATGTGGAGCGGCTGAGTATCATGTGTGGTTACCGTTGTCGGCGAGTGCATGACTTGAATCCGATGAGACCAAACTACATTTTATCCGTCAACAAACATACCTGGCCTCTTGTCTTGTTTCTTGCCGCAAATGTGATTTAAGACGTTCAACACAAATATTGGAATACGTCTTGTTGGTTTGTACCGCACTAATTAGATAGGCCTGGACTATATTCAAACTGAATATTAATGAACCAATACCAATTAGACGTTGTTGGTGAACTCAAATATTCTCTAGAGACACCTAAATGCATTAACCAACGGAATATTTGTCTAGGGATTAAGTTTTGAACACATCTACGAGTACATAATAAAAATCTTAAATTCATTCATAGACTGAAAACGCAGTTCCTAAACTGCAGGATTTTTGAAAATTCATTTCCTAAAGGGATTAAATAGATTTATTTTCGTTGGATCCCAGTACTAGATCCCATTTTTTGTTTGCATGGAAGTTCGTAATTTTTTTCAAATGGGAAATACCATCGGGCACACTGCTTGTTATTGAGAAAAATATTTTTGTTATTATTTATTTAACCCTTTCCCAGTTCAGTTTCTGTTTACGTGTTCATCAAGTCGATAGAAATTAGAAAATAATTTCTAACAGGACCGATGTCATATCACCAATAATGTCCAGTAAATATATCTAGCTCACATTTACAAAGAATGACGTCACGCGATTTGTTAACCCAAAAACTAAATAGAACCCCAGTACGTAGAGTATTTGTTGTACAGTTGACGAGAGCATATCTGTATCAGATGTATGTTCTTACCTAATTCAATGTTTGCTCTTTTTGGGGCGAGTTTTGATGGCAACTGTCGCAGCACGTGTTTGACATGCTAATTAAAAATACACGTTAGTTAGTTATTTATAAGTAGGCCAACGATGTTTAAACTGTTTATTGCATTTTTCATTAAATGGAGAGATGTAAGGTCCGACCGCGCCAAATTTGCCAAAGATGTAAACAACAATGGCCGCTCGAAATTGAATAAATTCGATAAATAAGAGTTTTTATTTTAAGTAATGTTAGTTTTCGTCGAAATCTCCGAGCTAACTAGACGATTACATCTTTGGCAAATTTGACGCGGTCGGACTTTAGGAGTAAAATGATTAAGAATGAAATAATTTGATAAAGGAAAATTGCCTGTAATGAAAATTCTTTTTCATTACAAATATTAGGAAAGGGTTTAGCGGGTTACGTACGGTAGGTCGTAGTTAAAGGTTAGCCTTTGTCTTGCAGTGGGAACATTCAGGCAAATATTACAAATTCAATTAAATATTCATATTACATTTTGTCGATATTTGAAATAGTTCCGTTAAGCTTTGTAATAAGATTTATGAGTCCAGATATTTTCAGATCTTATTGGTATAATTTGGTGGAAAATGAGTCTCCTATTATCTTCATAGATAAGCGATGTTAGCTGCTGTCGCTTACGCATGATTGAAGACGCTGTTCGTTTTTCTTCACCGTTAATCATAAATGTCTATGGTTAACTAAAAAAAACCCACATTTGTGAGTAATTGAAAAGTAGTAAGTGAAATTGAAAACGTCACATTATGTGAACCAATGTTGGTATCAAATATTCCAAATACCCAGCACATGTCCATGATTTGTTTAACTCACCAAGGGTGCAGGGTATCATTGCGGCGTCATTTCATGCACGGTTGGCAGTGTTTGTAGAACGTGTAACGCATTCTACTGCTACACTGATTTCTCTGTATGAGCTGCCCTTTGCTATACAAAATGATGTGATGCTGCTAGTGATAAGTTCAGATTTTAACTTAACTAACTAAGTATCAAATAACTATTGTTAAAGTTATGGAAATTTAAAACTTACTACTTTTCAGGAAAACTTTCAAAAATATGAAGGTCATTCTGAAATTCATAATTTCAGATTTTTTACTATGAAAATCAAAATGCACACCTAAATTGTATGTGATTTCAAACTTTCTGACTTCCTATTATGGATTCTGTTTCTGAGAGAGATCTCTGAAAAGGAATTCATAATCAGAAATCAGAACGTCAATAAGACGACCCTGGAGAAGGGCAAATAAAATATTAGGATACTACGAGTATTGATATTTGTCAATGATCGTAGCGTTATCGATCGACAGCGGTATCACTGATCGCCAGCGCCTAGTCATTCACTTGCAGCAAACTCGCATCTTCGCAACTTTGTTCTGAAGGCCAATTCCCGTATGTATTTAAAAACGTTCAAAATCTAGTGGCAATCTCATTTCAACGATCAATGTCAAAAGCTGATCAAAAATAAATATAAAATAAACGTTTTTTTGACACTGATATTAGAATGCGACCGTTATTCAAATACGAGAATTGCCCCTCAGGTGTTTCACTGAGATAAATGAAGGTATCGAAAAATATGAATGAATCTACACGATGCTGGCATATAGAAGTTGTGAATTCATCTGTCTACTTTACATGAGCACATATACATAAATAAATGTAGGTATAAATACCTTATTTTCCATGATTTCCTCAATTCCACGAAGTATCAATTGTTGAAACTACATAAAATAGCCCTTTAGAACGAGATCAAAAAGGTGCGACATGCTTCAAGATCAGCAACACGTTCAAGCGTGTCATCCCAAATGAAGCACAAACTTGAATCTTTTTTTCAGGTTGTAAGTACATTATACCTACATAAATAACAATTTACAGTACGAACAATTAAGCATTCCCTGACTAAGTATTGGATGAAATTAATCGAAGTTCGGATTACGGCCACCGGGGCTTTAATCTGCTCAGACGGTATCAGGGCGCGGACTTGTTATCTGTTTAATGTCTGGTAAACAACGGGATCAAGGGATAAGGAACGTCCTTTCATACGGTACTGGCCCTCTGGCGTCTGGATTAGTGCGCCTTCCACTGACGAAGATTGCCGCTCACGTCTTGCGTTTTACGTGAATGTGACTCTGTATGTCTCTGTGTAACATATAAGAAGTTCACCAAAGTTGAAACTATTCTGCTTTAGTTACACAGCGCATTTCGTGAACGAAGGCAAGGTGCCGGAATATGCTGAATGCCTTCTGAACTCCGAAATCACATTCGTATCGAAGTGCTGTTAGGTCTACCTAAACAATTAGAGAGTGGGGCTCAACAGGCTTCGGTGCGTAATCGCGTCGTACCCTAACACTTGGAGAACTCGTAATTGTCCACCGGATGAGGCAGCGTCTCAATCGGTGTCGACTTAAGACTCCATGCAAATTCAATTTCGTGCCCAAGCCAACCTACACGTAAGGCCAACCGAACATATTATTGCTGGATTTATCTTTATTGCAGCCGTAGAACACTCCAACTAACTTCGACTGTCGAACTTGCGCCATTAGTGAAGACACCGAGATACAGGATTGTTTTGGTAGGGGCGGAGTTGTAAGTCTTATTGCTTTTAGTGCTAGCGTAGGGCCCGATTGTTTAATCTAAGGTGTTGTTTTGGGGTTGGATCTTGGATGGTTTAGTGTATTTTTTAAGGATGAACTTCTGGCGTATCTAAATCTAGATAAGGATCGCAGGAATTTTAAAAATTATTTTTAGATTAGTGCTTGCAAGGTTTTTTTATTATTTCTCTACATGGATGTCACGGTACCTGCTGTCCCCGTCCCATCTCTATCTTCGAGTGCGTATACTTCATCGGGTTTTATCCGAAATCGTCCGTATTATTAATATTGTACAAAAAGACAGGATGTTTACAGTGTTATTGTCAACCGAGATTCAATTTAAAATAAAATAGAGCGACAAAAAGTATGAGCGAGTGCGTCGAGTACCTCACTGTTATGACATAATACGCGCAATACCAAACCATAATACGGGAGACGCACAAAAAGACATCGCTGCCGGCCTCGACAAAAGTAGACGTCACGAGCTAATCCACCGGTAAAATGTCCCAAATCGGTACAAAAAGCAGCCGACAAAAGTGTTGTTGTATAAACGTAAAATGAAATTTAATAAACATCGAACAATGGGACCGGTTGTAGATATTTTGTGAAGATAGTGAATGGGAGATTAGCTGGCAAAAGGTTTGCAGGCACCGCGTATGTTTGATGTCGCCTCTCGTCGCCGGAGCGTGAACGGTTTAAGAGCAAAATTGCACGAACGCTAGTGGCATCTGTTAACTGAGCACTCCGCACAAATAGATACTTTTAATTTTGCAGATGGAATGTCATTGAACGACTTCTATGCAATAAAAAGATATATTGAACGAGTACCCACTGCTCTAGATGAAAATATTTTAATTTCCTATTCATTCAAAATAAAACGAATAAAGAATAACAATAATTGATTTTAATTACTTTTATTTTATAATTTACTGTCATAATCAGCCTATAGTATAATGTTTCCACTGCTGGGGCACAGGCCTCCCCTCTTCGACATAGGCTGTAATCTACCACGCGGGCGCAGTGCGGATTGGTAAATGTCACATGTCTTCGATTTTTTTAAACATGCCTCCTGTTTCCTCACGATGTTTTCCTTCACAGTTTTGAGTTTTCGGTTATTTTATTGTCTTAAACCACGAGACAATATTACCTGTTTAAATTATAATCATTGACGGCGCGGGAAAAGAAGTTCTGGAAGAATTTGGAGGAGGATGTTGCCCAGCAGTACAGGACAAAAAAAAAATCATTGTCAGCTTTGTTTTACCTGCTGCTCATTGTACCTATATGGTGTCCTGCCTTTTGTGCAAAGCTTTTGGTAACTATCATAATGTTCCTGAAAGTACGAGTAAGTAGGATAAAAGCACTGGACCAGATAAACGAGTTCAGATAATTTTGCTTGGGATATTGAATATAATTCGCGAATCAGTGGGCAGAAGCGTTATCATACACCCACAATTATTATCCATTGACCGTATTAGGTTAGTTTGATAATTTTATTGATACCTAGTAGTTTATCAAGACTTAGTTCCGCCTTCAACTGACTGATTTATAAGAATAGTCATGATTTTTTATAGTTTGACTTTGTGTACTAGGTAGGTACCTACTTACTTGTCTAATAATAAATAAAGTTTTATTCTTTATGACAAGTTGGCTTGTCTGTATTTTTGTTGTTTCTGCCTACTGTACTACTCACAAATATTGGACAGAAAGACGAAATAAATACAAGGTGAATTTCTAAATACATAAGACGGAAAACGCAAATTTTATTGAATTACGAGTTCAACAAGACATTTAACAGATACCTACCTATAATGATAGCTGTAATCATTCTCTTTAGCAAATAAAATAATTAATTTCGTTCAAATCGCGCAATCATCCCAGAAGTGTATTAGGAGATAAGTATCAAACGTTTCTATTTAACTTCTCTCCCGGGCGGAAATTCCCCGAGCGCCATATTGAAATGTTTATAATTAAATTACATAAAGACGAAGAAAATTAATTTCACAGTGCGAAGTGGCGAGCGCGCCGCGCCTCGCTCGCACAAAAGCGGAAGCTGGGCTCAAAGGAGCCTGGCAGCCTCCGCTCGCGAATTTAATTTTCTAGATGTTTTTGGAAATTGCCGAGGAGTTGAATAATCACGTTATAACTTAACGGTATTAAATTTTATACGTTAAAGTGTTAATATTTCATTTTCAAGTTTAATTTAATTAATTCCAAAGTTAGGATTCGTTGGAATGGCGGCAGCGTAGATGCCTTTCGGTGATATTTCTGAAGATATAATTGACTTATTTAGGTATGCTTATGAAGTCATTGACTAAATCATTAAATAAATAATGTTAGCTTAGTTAATTCTTAGGTCATTTAGATTGAAGTAGTTCACATCCGAGTATTTATTCTTTGCAGACTACACAAATTAGGTATAACCCACCTGTAAGATAGGTATGGACCAACTAATTTTAACAAGTCTCTTCAATTAGACGAACTAAGATTATCAGAATCATAGTTTAGTGCTATACAAGTTACTTGCTTATTTATAGGTACTTATAGTGTGTTTTAAAACGGATTTATTACTTCTTTTCATTTAGGATCTTAAAACAGAGTTTAGTGATTTTGTTACCACAGATACATTTCTATCTACTTGTGTCTTTTTTTTAAATAGAAATACTCTAATCCTAAACTGATCACAAAATATCTCAAGACGCATCTCAACAGTGTTAGCCATGTGTAGCGACTTCCGTGAGGCAGCAGTAGCGCGGCGCCTCGCGCGACGAAACAAATTGATGTACCTAAATAATTATTAATGCCTCACGAAATTTAATTGGAAAAGTTGAATTTGTATCGCGCTCACGGCGTAGGTGAGCGATTTGAGTCGCGACGCGCCTGCGACTGTTTACGAGATAATTAATCTCAAAGTATTTACTGCTTTAATCGAGGCACTCGCGCCTGATGGGGAGCGAATAACTCGCGTATGTAATAACGTTGCCTCCTATGTCGATACGTCTATCTACAATATTACATTGTGTATCTGCTGGTAGTGTTTTAAGTTGTTCTCTAATGATTGTGTGCTTTTTCTCAGTTTTCTTGTCCCTAGACTAAGTAGACTAAGTTATAACACCTACACTCTTCATAGACGCAAACCATCCGAGGTTTAGCAAAAATAATCAGATACAGTGACATAGGTTCCTACCTATTATTTGTTTTATTGCCAAAGTATACAAGCACGTATAGTAACTACCCGTTTTCCCCGTTTGCTACCAAGTGGGCAAAGAAAACGAGCTTTTCATAACATTTTTAAAGATGTATTATCTCTCATTGCTACGCAAATGTACAGACTACTGATACGCAAAATGTAAACTAAAACCATATTCTGAATAATTACAAAATATTTTAATCTTAAACTATAATTAAATACTAGAAAACTAATAAAAAACGCGACTACGTTTCTCTTCAGCAATTTTCATTAATCTATTCGACAATAGGTGGCGCTAGGTGTATAGTCTACGGTGGATTGCTACGAAGTTTTAGTTCTACGACGTGCCGTAGCTCAGTGGCGCCACTCTCTAACTGTGAGACTATGAATTATTTATTGTTATAGTTAGGTATTATTTCCTTGGAATTATTATGATATAAAATATAATTAAGTAACTGTAAGTGAGATATGAATTACACGAGTTAAAGTGAGAAATTAGTGTTGTGTAGCGGTGGTATCACGATCTGGCGTGGTACTGGCACTCGACAGGTTTTGTTTGGCATGGCACAGCGCATGGGCCGTTTAAGCTAATTAACAATAGATCGAAACCGACTGCAGCAACAATGAAAAACGAAGAATAAATGTCAATTTCACAAACGACGAGGAGGGTTCGGCTTTAAATCGAATTCCGTTTAATAATAGTACTGCGTTAGAGTTGAATGCACTCTTGATAGTGTGATAGTTTATTGTATTTTAAACGTTTTGATATTAGAATTTTTTGAACATATAATGAACAATTTTATGGTTATGGGAGATTGGACAAAAACGGTGTAAGAACCGATAGAAATGGGGTTATTAGGTAGGTTGGTACCTATATTTGTTATGTACGAAGTATGAAGAGAAGCTTTTATTTATTTTAACGTTTTCAATGAGATGATTTTTCACTTTGGAAAAAATAGTATGGAAATTGAGGAAAATTTATATTTCCTGTCATTGGACCAACTTATTAGAAGATCCCATAGAATATCGACCTTCAGTCATACATTTTCAAAACAAAAAGTATTTCTAACCAATCATAATTAATTACAAAAAATTTTGTCCTATCAAATCAGGTCAAAGCTGTCTTTAAATAAAATAATTCAAGAAGGATAACCTTTTTTTATTTATTATTAATGTTGTTTACAAAACGAATATAATAGCGATGGTAGCTGTACGGAATTAGAAAAAAATCTTTTTTTGGAGTAGGACCAAAAAAATGTAGGCAACCTAACTTTTTCTTGCTTCTTTTGCTCCTTACCTACTCTAGCCAGACTAAAATAATAATTTAGCGAGAGATCAGATTTACTTAATAATTCAATTCAAAACAAAAAGTAGGTATCTAAAGATAGAATAGAAAACTCTTTATTATGTACACCATATAAATTACAGACATAAATATATATACTTTAGATAGATGGTTCACGAGTTATAAGCACGCTATCAGACAGACAGAGAAACGATGTGTTTTATAATATTTAGAAAGTAGAAGGCTAAGGATTATTTATGACTAGCTGTTGCCCGTGAATTCGTCTGCGATTCAGGATGAAAAGCAACCTATGTCTAACTCTAGGTCCCAGGCTACTTACTTGTAAAATTTTGTAACGATCGGTTCAGTGGTTTAGCGTGAAAACAGAACGGACAGACAAAGTTACTATCACATTTATAATATTATTTAAGTATAAGTATGGAAGTATGGATTATTCATCAGTAAGCAGTACCCAATAGAGTGTTACAATAAGAAAAGTTTAAGCGGGGGCTACTTAATTAAAGTTCCAAATGCTTAAAACGAGAAAATGTCGCAGAGAATCGGATGGCATTTTTAAAAAGCTCGCCACCTCAAAATAAACCATGGGCTATTTAGTGTCGGAATAGAATCGGATGAGTCCCCTTGACCGTGGAGTCCGATAAGGATCTGTTCAGTGAATTCGTTCATTTAAAGCATAAATGAGTCGGAATTGGTGAAAAATCTCGTTGAGAATGCGAGTGCTGGGCTGCTCGCATGTACTACGTGGTACAAATAGAGTTGGAGTGTAACTGCACATGCATTTGATTACCTACAATTGGTTGTTTATTTAAGCTAACTTAGATATGAAGTTAAAGATATGATAATTGGTATGAATTTCCAGATAGAACGTGCTGAACATTTAAAGTGTGACCATTGTACTAACAACTGGTAACTCCTTTATTTTCTGCAAATTATTGATAATTATTTCTTATCGTGCACGATCTATTTGGAAAGTAAATTATCTCAGGATATCAGGTTAAGTTCTTGTTTTACCCGCGTTAATTGATTTTTTTTCTTGAGAATCTTTTTCTGCTACCTTCAATGTCTTGTTGTTGAGCATTTTCCCCTTTATTTATAAACGTCGCTTAAAGTTAAGTACTGACTA
The DNA here is from genome assembly GCA_914767645.1 of Hydraecia micacea. NCBI lineage: Eukaryota > Metazoa > Arthropoda > Insecta > Lepidoptera > Noctuidae > Hydraecia > Hydraecia micacea. The sequence goes on from OU611778.1 coordinate 11,380,154, forward strand.
GAGATTGTTTAACTCCGTAAGTTTAAAGTATTGGTACTTTTTTTTTTTTGTACTGAGTGCGTTTGTTTTTTGTATCTATCATCAACCTCTGGTCTCTAATATCATTTTGTTATTATCAACCTCTGCTCTCTAATATCATTATTTTGCTGAAAGTATTATTTTTCTCACTAAGTGATATTTTTTGTAGTTTTTTTTAGTGATAAATATTCTTTAACCTCATATGATATTCATGTAATCCATGTTCGTTTGTAGTTTGTAAAATACTTCAACGAACATTGTCAGCTGTTTTGTATTTTCGCGCAATTTAAAGTAAGAATTTATCTTATCTCACACCCCAGATTCATCAAAGCATCAATTAAACTATAATTTAATATTATGCTTAGTGTTTAAAAGACGAAGAGAAGGTTTTAGCGTCAGTAAACTAGGCAGGTAGATGCTTTAACAAAATCAAAAAGGTCCCTACATAAATAATATGTATAACGTGAATGAAGATTTACATCATTCCCAATTACATTTACTATGAAATACTCTAGCTCACAGTAAAAAGTAAGAAGCACTAATTAAGCAGGTACAATGAACAATAAAACTTTAGTGCTTATCAAGTTCTGCGAAACTGAACATAATTAAAGTGGACAGATGTATTAAAGTGTTGTGAAGCAGCTGAAACATGTAAAGTTACATTAAAGTTAACACGGTCTACTATGAGGAGAATAATTGCCGGCCGGGGGTGCTCGCACCAATGATTCGAGTATGAGGAACCGAGCCCTCCCTGGCTGACCACTGCCACCCCGTTGCTAGGCAACCACCCGCCGCCTAATCATCATAAACAGATAACCCGCCATCTTTGATAAAGCTCACAATATGATTTTCCTTGTGATGTCGATGATCTTTGTTCTGAAAAGTAATCTTTTGACACATGGTGCTTGAAAGTATAGATGTAAATAAATTTAATGGATCTAGTAATGTATCCGTTTTCACGTGTTTCAATTAAACATTATATGGCCACTGCGCAATAGTGTAGTTTCCTCTCAGTGAAATAATTTTTGTAATTTGATCAGTACTTCCAAAGATTACCTTTTGCAAACACTTTTACATACATTTTTCCTCCTAAAGTATTCGTTTAGATGATTACATTGATTATCATACTGAAACTATATCACAATTTCCGAAATTCCAGGGTTCTACAAGATTAAACATACTTAGTGATTGAAGTACAGCTTGGGGTAAAGTTATCAAGATATATTTTAACACAAATTAACTACATGTTTTACTCTAAACGTTAGTGTGACGGTTATGATACCCAAAGGTGCATTTTTAGTAGATACCTATATCAAAAAAGTTAAATAATAATACTTTTTTTGTTTGTGTTAAGAAAAACTCAAATATTCTCTTAAGCCAGCCAAAGTCAACGACATTTATAACGTAATGTAATCCTTTCAGTTGATCGTTTAACCCCCCATTTAAAGTTTAAGCCGTCTGAATATTTTACAAATTTCAAAGAGATGTCAATCGAGTGTTTTATTTTGCATAGGGTTTAGCGCAGTGTCGCAGGGGTGCGCGCCTCGCGAGTACATTTCGATGTATGTCGTTTGTTTGTCGTGCCAGCGTCGGCGTCGCTCGCACCGCAGCCCTTGCACCTAAATATTGCACTTATTGTTGACAGAATATCAAATTACTTTTTGATTATGTACAATATTGTGTGCTGTTAGAAAATGTAATGTTCGGAAACTTTTTTTTTTTACATCAATTTAGTAAGTACCTTTTTTGAATCAAATAAATTGGTCGAACTGTAATGAAAATATTATTATTATTTCGTTTATTTATCTATTTACATATTCGGTTATATTTTTAAATATTTCTTAAAGTATAAAAAATAAGTAAAAAAAAAAAAAACATTTAAAAATATAAAAAAATAGTAGTCCGCCGGTGTCGGGAACAGGGTCCAAGCTACCGGTGGTTAGGGCTCCAGAGACAGGAACCTCCTCACAATGCGAGCCGTATCGAGGAGTACTGCCTTCTGAATCAGGCTCTTGATCCAACCGCCTAACGAAAGCCTCGATAGATGTTCATCGAGGCCTTCGGCCATAAGGCCATTGGCCGATACGACAATCGGCACAATGACAGCCGAGCTCACATTCCACATGTCAACAACCTCGTGTGCTAAGTCAAGATATTTCATTTGTTTCTCTTTCTCAGCTTTCACGAGATTCCCGTCATGTGGAATGGTAACATCGACAATCATTGTGCGGCGCGCTAATCGATCTATCACCACTATATCAGGCTTATTGGCGACAATAGTCCTGTCAGTAATGATAGACCGATCCCAGTACAACGTGACATGGTCATTATTATTATTATTAGCATACGGTTTTTAACAGAGTTCTACTTTGGGGTCAAAGATATTCTTTGAGTCAACAATAAAAGAATTTCTATTTAAAAGAAAAAGTTGTTGATGTTGAATCTAATGCTATGAATTTTAATCCGTTGATATCGAGCATGTTTGAAAGAGCAAACACCATGTCACAAAACGGTTTAAAAGCGGTAATGGATGCATGTCTTGTCGGCCATTGTCTTAGCTAGGGTAATCGCTTCCGTGAGAGTAAGGACGGCGCGGGCGGCGGTGGTGCGGCGACCACCGATCGGCCGATCCGACAGTTTCAATTTGTATGCCGACCACCACCGGGCCCGAGTCGCCCACCCCGCACGTTCTCACGCCACTTCTTCATTTAAACTAATTATTATTTTAGTTTTTAACAACTGACACATGTTCCACTGCTAACAATTTATTGTAAATCGTCCTCCGTGACTTTAATACAAAGAGATTTAATCATGTGAGCATGTTGGTAATAATGTAATTGATATTTTATTAGTGTGTTAAAATGTATGTAACAGGTTGGACACTTTCTTGTATCGGTGCCATAATAACTGCAATTTGTTAAAGTTTTTCAAGAAGTTCGTAAACTGAAGGCGGTTGTTTATCGAAGCCGTATTAAAAAGCAAAGTGGTTGGGTTAGTCGTATAAGGTGATGCCATTACAGCCCATTATCATCTATTCCAGGGAAGTTTTCACGTTCAGTGTATTTTGTGCCTCATCTGTGCTTAGTCTTGCCTTGTCCTGGCGTTGAAACAAGAGCGGCTACCTTTTGAACGCGACCAAAAAAATGTATAAAGTGAGTTAAGACAGAAGATGAATGAACAAAAATTGCGCATAGCGGGTGAGAGACGTGCCACAGCAGGCACGCTTCACCACCTACCTGTTCAGGATGTGTCGGTTATGGTATCGATCTAATGATCCTATCCCGATTTGGCGGTACTTCGAAATACGACTTTTTGTCGTTTTTCTTGCATCCGATGTGGCTGTCCGCGAACGGGACGTCATATAACGGCGATAACAGGTATTCAATGTTAAAATCATATTCATTTTCTATTTTTGTAGGATGATGTTTATAAGTCGACACTAGCGGTTATAATGAGCTCTAGCTATTTAGTTACGGTGTGCCGTTATGTACCTACCTAATTAAAATAACAACAACATTGTTTTTACGAACATAAAAAAAAAAAACATTGGAAGTCTTGCAATATGCACCTAAGCAGTAAATTTTAAAATATTTTTTATAGAAACCTAAGGGCCGAACATAGACCCTTAGGGCACCCCACGTCAAAAGCATTCGACTCCCTATGACATTTAATAAGATCCGCTTTTTGGTTTGAACATTGTTTCATCTTTGCCTGAATAATGAAGAAATGACATGAAAACTACATGCTGATACTCATCTTTATAAATTAAGATTAATCAAAACATTTCATAATTAAGTAAGTACCTAATAACATTTCATTGTAAAATGTAAAAATCTACTCTACTTAAACATAGTCCAGCAGCAAAGTAAGTATTAAAATAAACGAGTTGTTTATGCAAGTATTATAAGCGGTACATAAGTGTATATTGCGAGAATCACATTAGAAGCATTAAAATCCTCCTTGCATTCGTTAACCGCGGCTGTGTATGGCAAAATATGTGCACCGACTCGCTCTTGCTATTCGCTCCGTATGATTTTCAGAAATGGCCACAGCTTATAGGTAGTAAGGATACAATATTTTTATGCGGTGCGTTTTTCCTTAGTGGTTGTTTTTACGACCATTACCGTATCTAAAGTAGGAAAATCGCTCGAGATGCTACATTCTAATGATGGCTCGCAAGTGAGCGCGTGCGCCGGTACTCTCCACGTCGTCACAGGGTTGTCCAATGTGATTAGTCTTTACTTTAAAAAAATATTTTATCCCAGCAATATCTAATAGATTTAAAATAAGCTTTCAACTGTCGCATACAATGAAATTGTTTTTGTTCAATATTTTGTAATCGAGGCACATTTGACGTTATAAATATTACAAAGCATTTCTGATGTCAATGGGCCTTACCGATTTAAGGCTTTCGAATAAATTAAGACACAATTGACCGGTAAAACGATTGATATTATTCATGTCTGTTGATAATACTGAATGAAGTAGGTACAGTCAACCACACGTCATACTCATATTCATTTATTGCGACCATGAAAACAAAGTCATGTCGTAGCGGTTTTCTTTTAATTGTTACCACTGAATCACGGATGACTGTCTAAAAACAGCGTTTATAATTCAACCCCGAATAATGAGGTTAAATATGGTATAAATCGTTAGTGCCTTACACTAATGATTCACGTTAACCCTAGGCAACTCGCCACACCTTACAGATATAACACATACTACAAATGACTCTAGGTATCGAGAATGGAGAGGTATAAATCAATATTAATGCAACTATGTTTGTAGTCTGCCTCTACAGTACTTAAGTAATTACTCTACTGAAATTTTACAAATGATAATGTTTTTCATCTTTATTTTTTATGACAGCTGTGAACGCTATTCACAAATTATTTGCTGACATGTTTAAGTTCTGTATTTCAGGTCATACGAACCATCATCATCTGCCTAGCCTTTCCCCAATTAAGTTGTGGTCGGCTTCCAGTCCAACCAGATGAAACACCAGTATTTTACATGGAGCGACTGTCTATCTGACCTCCACAACTCAGTTACTGAGTAACACGATACCCCTTGATAATACTGGTCGTCAGACTTTCTTGGGCTTCTGACTATCCGTGACGACTTTCAAAGATCTAAAAATGACAGCCGGGACCATTTCCGAGACACGGAGGGATCTCGAAATGTAACGGATGGTCACCCATCCACGAACCGACCGCGGCAATCGTAGCTTAACCTTCGATAGACCCATGCGGCTGTTATCATTAGCCAGATATGTTTTTCAACACGAATGATATGACTTACTGCAACCTATTATAAGGGGATAAGAATTGGAGAACGCGGTGTTGGCTGGGCAAAAATGTCCTGTTAGAGGAATATTTGTGAGTTGACCGGGGTCTCGAGTCCTGCTGCGCTGTTTCACCTCGCCAAGGACCAGAAGAAATATTCAGAGGTTAAGGCCAACCTTCAGTGACCTAAGTAAGGTAAGTGTGCATACACACGAGCGTCACGCGTCTACGACAGAGGCAACTGCGCAGCCGTCGACGCGTCGGCGTCGTCGAATACACGAGCGACACGTTGTCGACGGCAGCAACCAACGCGTCGTAGGCGGCCTTCGACGGATGCAGTTGCTTCTGTCGTCGACGCGTATCCCTCACGTGTATGAGCACTAACTGGGGCACCAGAAGACGAAGAATCGTTGAATCCATGTCGCTTGTCCAACCATTAGGGTCTAGTAAAATACATTTAATTTTACTATTTTTAGAAAATGAAAAGATGCAATAACAAACTTAAGTTAAGATAAAACTGGCTCCAGATACAGTTTTCACAGATTACCATAAGAAGAAAATGTTAAGTTAGTGTAAAAATAATCAGAACACATTTTAATGAAAAGCTAGAAGAAGCAGTAACTTAAAAATGGCACTATGAAACAGGAATAATTTCTTTTTATATACTCTTGGGTGATGTTATGACAGTTGTGCATATTTGGTGTTTCAATCTCTATGCTAAGAGCCCTGCAAGTCTGACGAGATGCCCATCCGGTGAAACTTAGTAGAATAGTTAATGTTGTGGGGAAGTAGTTATGCAAGTAGCCTGGTAAGTACAAGTAGCACATTTGCGTCAAGAATATACCGAGATGTGAATTGATTAAAAATTGAAACGCACTTCGAGGCTGTCAACATCACGACCTGCCACTACCATATTAAAGAAAATAACTAGACTGACCACTATTCACAATTTATGATTTGCGTCACTCACTGAGTTTATTAGATTAATCTATAAGGCAGCTGTGACTTGTCAATATATTTTATTAGGACATGAATCGGCCATGTTCGCATAAATGTAATTATTTACAATCGTGGTTGGATTTTGATATATGCGTTTCTCGCCATATTGACAACCAACTTAAGGAATTCCTATGTAAATCAACTCTATGTAGATGCTGATTTTTAAATATTACACATAGATCACTATAATTACACGGGCAAAAGATTTACATAAAACATTTTGCATCTACATATAAAATAGAATTAGCTGATGTTGAAAAAACTGTACATAACAAAATAAAGTAAGTGGAAGCGTTTAGCGAGCTAATTTGAAGGAGTCGGCGGGAGTGTCGCAAGCGATGGCATCTTCACGGCTTACAATAGTAAACAAACGTGTCGCGCGGGCGCAATTACACCGGCGGCGGCGCTGCGCGGGCGCTGCGCCTGCGCCGCGTCACGCCGACCGACGCGACGGCGAATCGCGCACATCACGCTTTGCTCCGGACTTATGCTAATGGCCACCGGACCGCGTAAATTGGAGTGAGTTTGCTGCAAAACAAAATGGGTCCGCCTCTTTATCTTATTACTGCAGCATTTGCCGTGACCGAGCTTCCTAACTATCTTCGGAAATGAGTTCTATTCTATTCCACCGATGGCATATTTTCATACGTGTGAAAGGCGAGGAGTCCCGGTCGGACAGTAAACCCGCAGATTGGCGAAGTGAAACTCGAATACAAAAACTAACGCGGGAAGGAACGTGAAACCGATTAAAAGGCTACATCACGATTTTGTATGCACTTTGCACTCATTCTATCCTGTGAGGAAAGTACCGGCTACTCTACCGATACATTGATTTTCTGTGTTTTGTATAGATTAGTCAAAGGCGCCTTGTAATTAAGGTGCTTTCGTTCTGTGATTATTCTTTAAGTTTCTTTTCTTTTGTTTCAGTGAGTATAATCTCATTGTATTCTTTTGTTTAAACAGAGGTAAGAGGCAACGGTCAACATCGTTACTGCCGATGAACAGGCACAAAGAAATTCTGCCATGTTACCGATATTTGTACGATCCAATTTCAAAAATGTTATAAGCGCTAAATAGTGTAACTGATGCTGTGTTTTTTATAACCACACAGAATCCATCAAGTAGTAGTGAAGTAGCATGATGATTGAATATTCATCCGTGGATCAACAATAATAGATCCCATCAGTGGCTGGTATGTGGCATCACATTTAATATAATAAGAGTTCAATACATCTCACCGTGAAATGTGTCGATACAAAAACTTAACTAACTATAACTGCTAACGTGTGAATCGTATTAAAAAGCTGTTTAGTCATTCGACTTCATAAATAGGTGGCATTCGATTTGTCGTGATTAAATTTCGTCCATTAGGACACCGTTATATTGATCGGAGAATGTATTCGGATAATGTGTCTAATAATCCGGCAAATAGAATTTGGACAGTGATATCACTCGTCCGCACTGTTATCTATTATAATTTAATGTTGTCCGATTGCAGGTTGTTGTTATGTAGCCTGACTAACTTCATGAATGTAAGTACCTAATAGTTTGTTTTCAAAACTCAGATTGTCCGATTTCTATTCACATGAGTTTTTCAATGTTCTTTCTAAATAAGGTACCTCAAAAAGCAGCTCTTTATCCCCTTAAAATACGACTTCTGTTGAAGTGAAGATTAAAAATAACAATATCCGTACCTTTTTCATCAATGACTCGCTTTTTATAGAAGTATGTAGTTTACTAAAGAGAGTATAACACATAAATTGAGCAACAAACTAAACAAATGCTCTAACAGTATGTTTACATTCTATTGTTGCAAAATGGAGTCACTCCACTAACAATCGTTCATATTGAATGGCCGGATATGTCCGCCTTGAAATTAGCGTGGAAACAAGAGAAAACCTTTAGAAGCAACTCCTTTATTATATTTAAAACGTTTTAAATTGAAGAAAGGTACTGGACTAATGTGTTTCACTTGTTCGACGTACCTTTACATAAAAGGTTTCGCATTTTTATGAAGTTATTGCTAATGTGGTCCAGGTAACTGTTTTAAAAGGAAATAATTAGACAAAAAATATTCAATAAATGATATACGAGTATTTAATAAAGTTTAATTACTTACTTAATGAGCATTATTAAAGGGCATGCCTGATAACTTGATTAATCCACCTACAATCAGCATAAGCATAATCAGCCTATAATGTTCCCACTGCTGGGACATAGGCCTCCTCTCTTCGAAAGGGAGTGGGCTGTAATCCACCACGCGGGCCCAGTGCGGGTTGGTAGATGTCTCATGTCTTGTTTTCCGACCAACAAAGAAACATTATTATTTTTCTATGGTATGTCTGATCATATTAGAATATTGAAACGAATATCACCTACCCGGTGGATCCACCGCGAACAAGAAATAAAAGTCGTCCGAGAATCCTATTACAAAACGCATTTCACATACAAATGCCTAATTTCGGGGTAAAGTACGCACATTATACAGGCGGGTTCGCATTTAAATTATTCCAGCGGATCGTTTATAGGCCATAACCGAATTTGGGAATTAGCTATAAAACAACATTTGATACGGGCGGGCGCGGGCGGTTTGCAATTTGAATGTTTCACCCATTTCAGATCTCATTGGGTTGCGTGGCGCGTCCACAACGTTATCTATCCTCGCCGTGTTGTGAGACCTGCACCCTGCCGCCCTCCACCACCTGCCTGGCACCCGGACCCTCAATTATGACCACTATTAATATGAAAAATAGTTGCTAACCACCTAAATGTCACAGTACCAACCCAATAATTGAGAGACTGAGAATTTTCAAACAGGATAAATGAATATTAGGTTGCTTGATACAGAAAGCAACCTACGGGACTTCTCGAATATTGCTACTTCTGACAACAAAATCGACGAGGAAATAAATATAATTATCAAACCAAGTAACTTAGTTACATGATAGATTAAATCTTCACACCTGATATTAATGTGTTTCCTATTACAGTTGCGCATAGAAAACATACGATTTATATAATTCACGATTGACTGAACAATTACGTACCAACGTACATTAGAAGTGGGGCTTGTCACGTCAAAGAGTCGTCGTTAAGTAGGTAGACGCCAATGGCTGCGGAGCCGTGTGAATAGCGAACCTCGGCATTAAGTGGAGCAAGCAATTTTGCAAATAAAACAATAATGATAGTGCCTGTAATGATGTTTCCTCTAATTTTATCTGCGTCGTGACCCACCCGTTGCAGCTGTGGTAGATCTATCGTCTGATGTAATATAAGTGGGAAATTCGCACCACATGCATTTGAATTTTCTACATACGGCCCATGGTTTTTGAGAGGCAGTAAGATCATCCGAATTATGCTGTCAGGTGGTCAGGAGTCAGGATTCACCAATTTAATTTCAAATCATGCACTATCAGTATAACTGTAGGAGATGTTTTTATTTTCAATCTCATACCATACAAAAGATTGCGTAGGTTTTAAGTTCAGTTAAAAATTGATGTTATTTTGCGTCAGGCCCTCGGGCGCCGTCAGTCGGACGCGCTGTCCGAGTGCCCTGTCCGTCAGTCCGTCGCGTCAGTTCTGCTCATTGCATTGCATAATTGTGTTCCTGTAGGTACATGTTTCAAACTATTTGGATTCATTTTCTTCAAGTGATTTTTTTGTACTCTCTAGCCAAGAGAGTCTGGTCAAACTTGCTAAAGGTGCCTTGTTTCTTATGCTGTGCGTTTAAAGCAGAGTAGATATGAGTCGTGATCTCCTCAATGACATTTAAAATTGTATCAATAGGTTATTGCTAAAAGCGTATCGTTTTACAAAATAGCAGTTAAGACCCTTCAAAATAAATCAACACGAAAATAAATTAATTTTGTTAACACGCGATGAAACAAACAATTTGGTTTTGAAATTGCTTTCTTGATAATTTCCATCGAGAACGTTTCTGCGGTTTTTATGTCAGTTACAATTATTAGATCCGTTATCAGTCATTGTTCCGATGGCTATCGTTAAATTGGATCAACCCAAAATAAGTGGAAGAAGTTGGTTAACTTCGGTAGGTAGGAAGTGTCACTCATAGCTATCACACTTACTCATAACTTACATTTTTGATCTGCTACATATTATGTCCTATGAAAATGAGTCATCTTTGCTTTCGTATGTCTCAAAAAAAGGTATTGAGAAATGATGACGTACTATTCCCAACTTAGGCAACGGCGATAAACCAGAAAAATCCTGAAGAGTGAAGCTCGTCGAGTTACGAGGAAACGATTTAATCATCATGATTTTATATAGGTAGGTACTACATTTAACAGGCAGTACCTAGTTCTGTTCTGAAACAGGACCTGGTTTTGTTCTGTTTTGTCTCGTATTTGCTTGGTCAAAATAAGGCGCAAAGTGACGTTAACATCTAGAATACACAGTGTCAAAAATTTCTATAAAGTCGACTTCGACTGAAAATTACAATATATTGTATTATTATATGACATAACCGGGGGCAATATTATCGCGCCCCGCTGGGATAAGTGAAGGCAACACGCACCGGAAGTGGGTACGTCCGGCGCCATGCATCGTTTCCTCTCGCCGACTGTCACTGCTTCCGCTTCCGCTCCATCATGTCTTCTACTCATGGAGGAACTGCGGCCCGCCCTCCTCTCAACATTTTCTACGTAGCGAGCTTTGATCACACAATTTATTTGCTTGTCAATACCAGGAAAAGGTCACGTGACTCTTATGGCTGTAGGCTCGATTGGTTTCATGCGAATGAAGTTAATGTTATCATTTTGCTGGACCATCGGATTATTATCTGTAGTGGAAAGATTACTCCGTCATGTTTACATACCTTTTCTCCACGATTTTCTTCGGAGAGAAGATCCGAGATTGCTGATAGACAACGTGATAACGATGGAAAATCAGAGTGATACATTGAGCGTGTTAGTGAAATGACAGGCGCGAAGATTAAATAATTTGATGAGCTACAGATAAGCTGATCGGGAGCGATGCTAGCCTCATCTCGCCGTGGGGTCCCGCCGAACATGTGGACAATCCTTCACGCTCATGTGTGCTCACCCTTTTTATGGCGAGGGGTAAATTGTGAGAAACGTGTGGACGTATTCATTTAATTTTCTTCGTTTTTACTGCGTTGATACAGTTTTTATTAGTAGAAAAAAAAGATTTTGTTGGAAAAGTCTTCAGAATTTTTGTTGTCGATTTTGAAAGTATTTAGTCTTATTTTGGGTAGACTATTGATTAGTTTACCAAAAATAATGACTGAATGATTCAACCATTACGCATGAGTGTAGGTACCTAATAAATATAAAAAAAAATTGATGTGTACCTACTACACACATCAAAAGTGTCTAGGGATCAACATATATTTTTGCAATAACTTTTCTCCTGATTGATATTAATTAAAATTTTCTTTAAGGATTCATCAAATAAAGTGTTTTCGTTTGTCACAGTAACGATAAACCAAGTCACCTTTGCATTAATAAAGAAATTTGCCATTTTCCTAATAAAGGGATTTTTGACATTTGAACCACTAACACAAAAGTTCGAAAAAAAGACTGAAATAACAGTTTTCTTTAAAATTTTATTGGGTAACTTAAACAATTAATAATCCGTGTTTCTACCGCGAACACTAACAACACAAGAACATCGGTTTGGCATACTCAAAATGAGTTCATCCAAATCACGCTGTGGAATGGCAGCCCATGTTCGTTGCAACAACAAAAAAAGGTCTTCTTGCGACTGGATACCCTCCATATTCGGCAGAGCTCTTCTCTGTAGCATATCCCATGCATGCTTAATCGGGTTCAAGTCTGGCGACTGAGCAGGCCAGGGCAGGACATTGATGTTAGCTGCGGCGAGAGTCTGTCTTACAACTCTTGCGGTGTGCGGTCGTGCATTATCATGCATTAACTGAAATAAGGGACCGATTTGCACTTGTAGAGGAACGATGACGTCTGATACAATCGTCTCAGCATAAATTTGAGCGTTGAGGTTGCCTCTGATCCAAATCAACTCAGTTCTTCCGCCGATCCAAATACCCGCCCATACCATGATGGTTCCACCACTATAAGGATGGACTTCCTGGCAGGATTTTAATCGCTGTTGGCGTCCAGGGGTTCTCCAGTGTCGTATACGTCTTGTATCCGGTCTCATACCAAAACGAGACTCATCAGAAAAGCACACGAAACGCCATTGTTCTTCTGCCCAATTTCTGTGTTCAAGAGCCCATTGATATCGAATCCTACGATTGTGCATTGCTATAGGTGGTACCCGTAGCGGTCTTCGGGAATGAAGGTTCACTTCATGCAAGCGGTTTCTGACTGTTTGGTCGCTAATTAAGTTCCCTGAAGAGTGATGAAGCCTCACGGCTAACATCATGGCGGTTATTGTTGGAGCTCTTCGAGTTAAGATTTGAATGTATCGGTCTTGTCTCCGTGTGGTGCAGCGATACCGTCCTCCATGGCGCTCAGCCACGGTACCAGTGCTTCGTTAACGTGTCCAAAGTCGACTGATAACACTGGACTTGTATTCAGAGCTAAAGCCACAGTACGTTGCCGGGAACCAGCTTCTATCATTCCCACGGCTCTGAGCATTTCTTCCCTGCTTAAATGACGTCGCCGCTCCATAATAACGTTGGTTTTAATCAGTAGTAGGGAAACAGTAGCACTAATAATGTCTTCAATGCGTTGTATGTTTTTATAGGGAAAATATTGACAGCTGATTTTCATCTTTTACTCGAATTTGATTCACAGTTCCTGATTCAAATTATGAAATGCACCAAAAAGGATCCATATAAATTTATAAAATCATAAATTTATTACAAAGCCACATCTCAATCTCAAGAAATCCGCATAAAAATGCTTGATCCCTAGACACTTTTGATGTGTGTATTTAGGTAGGTAAAGTAATCTCTTATAATGCTTACAGTTCTTAGTCGTATCTACATTAGGATCAATGCGTCGTTGATTAGAGTCCACATGTATGGGGTGCGGGGAAGAGACCGTGAAATTGTCTGCTCACTTTTGTAAATATAATTTCGGCGACAAAAGGTCTATAAATGATATACTCAGGGTCACAGTGCAAGTGTGTCGCGCATCTCGTTACATGATTTAAAAATATCTCCCCTTTATGCATTTTGGGGTGATAAGACCATAATGAACCGGCAAGCACCTATTTACGTATATCCCTATGTCTAAACTATGTAGATGCCTAAATAATATATACAAATTTCAACATTCACACCAACTCCTATAGGTGAGCTACTAACGGTAAAAGAACATTGAAAACGTCAAAATAACCGAAACAACAACCATTATCTAACAGGATAAATGATTTACCCTCTTCTGCTTACATTTATATAAGAAAAACTAGACGTTATCAATATTAAAACACGGATTATCAATATTGGAAGCCCAGGCATAAATATTGCAAAGCTCTAAGCGCAAGTCCATTTGATTAATTGCAGTTTATATTGCAAGTTGCTTCAAAGGCGCGCAATAGTTATATTAGAGGAAGTTCTATTGAATCAACACATTAAGCCGTGACTAATGAAATCACAGAACAAATAAAATTAAAATGTAAATACTGTGACGTAGAAATGCTAATAATAAATTTCTCCATTTTAATAACTGTAACTGTGTGCGAGGGGAACTTCTGGCCTGTTAAGTCAATATAACACTTCCATTACTCCAAATTAAATTCCTCGGGGAGAGAGATGAAGTTTTTATTCCGCGCAGACAAAGGCCTGGAAGACAACTGGCCATGCAATAATATTGCAATATATTTGCTACATGTTGTACTGAATAGGTACTACTTCATGACATTACGTAAAAATCACGATATAGGTAAAACTTATAAAGTCGATTTTCGATACGCCCATAGATAAACGTTTAGTTGTTTTTTTTTGTTGTGCATTAGGTATTTCAGGGCTTAGTAACAAAAAACCAATATCCTCAAAACACTTTTCTGCCTTTTAGTAACATCATGCAAGCCAATACGACTTAGCTAACAAATAGCCGTGAACAAAAGCGCACTTGTGTTTTACTTAATTTCAATAAGCCGTTTATAAAGTGCTATAGTGTGCAGCGCGGGTGTGATGTGTATTAATATTTTACGGAATTAATCATTATAATCCTTCTGGCAAACAAGTCGCCCTCGGGAGCGCGAACAATATAATGAAGTTGTCATTTTTTAGACGACACGGGGGAGGCTGGAGGAAATCCAAATTGAATCATGCGGCGAGGGAATTGTGCTATTATGTTATTAAACAGACGAGGGCAGGACCCCGAGCACGATATTTTTTGCGAGGAGGGCGTCTCAAAGCCAGTTGTCTCGAAACAGTTTTCACAATAGAGTTATGATATAATTTTGACAACACTGGTGCCAACACCCGTGCAGTGAAGTGCAAATACACTTTGTAATTTTGAATTTTGGCAGATTTCGAAGTAGGTACTGATTAAAAATTATTTCATTTTAATCAGTTTTTACACACACATTTTAATTATTACGCACACACACGCTACACGCTTTAAACCGGACCAATTTGCTATAATAAATATCCATCATCATCATCATCATCATCATTTCAGCCGAAAGACGTCCACTGCTGGACATAGGCCTCCCCCAAGCACCTCCACTTTGACCGGTTCTGTGCTTCTCGCATCCAACGGGTTCCTGCGGCCTTCACAAGGTCTTCGGTCCACCTTGTAGGAGGCCTTCCAACGCTACGTCTTCCGGTACGCGGTCGCCACTCCAGAACCTTTCGGCCCCATCGGCCATCTGTTCTGCGAGCATTGTGCCCTGCCCACTTCCACTTAAGTTTGGCAATTCTTTGGGCTATGTCAGTTACATTGGTCCTCCTGCGGATCTCTTCATTTCTGATTTGATCATGTAGGGAAACTCCAAGCATAGCCCCCTCCATTGCCCTTTGGGTGACTTTAAGCCTTCTAATAAGGCCCATTGTGAACGACCACGTTTCAGTGCCACATGTCATCACTGGCAACACGCACTGGTCAAAGACTTTCGTCTTGAGACACTGCGGTATGTAGGACGAGACGATATTGCGTAGCTTCAACTCTTCGGGGCGGAGACAAATCCAACAAATCAAAGATCATAATAATCGATCCTGCCGTTCTTGAGTTTATTTACCCGACTTTATTTTATATAAATAGTTTATTATACATATTACGCCTTTAGCCGATACGAAAGTATTTTCATAAGACTTAGTGACAAATAATGCGTTGGGAGATATTTTTTTGAAAACATTTTAAGTAATGTAAATTCGATCCTAATGTCCTGCGCTGTTATAGATGTTACGGCTTTTCATCTTTGTATTAAGTCATTGCGGCGTAATGACATACAAAGATGAAAATTCGTAACAACTATTCCGGCTTTTGATAGTAGGCTATCGAAATCATGATCGATAAATGTGATAGTATGAAAAGGCCTAAAACTAAAGTTACGGCTTTTCAAGTAGGTACCTAAGTATGCAAACTGGCTTTACTAATAAGAAAGAGCTTAACGTGGAAATTATGGCTTTTCACTTTAGAGTGCAATGCCTTGAGGGTAACGTAATGCCTTTTTAATTACTTGTAACTTTGGATACAAATGAATTATAGATATATCACCTACATAGAAAGGTAGACAATTGCTTGGCAAGTCCGAACCTATATTTAACTAATTTTTGATAAAAATGTTAGTTACAGCTTTTCAATGTATGACGGCAGAATAGGTTGTAAGTTATTTCAATTACACTAATTGTATATTCAAATTGTAACAAAGTAAAATATTTTCCGCATTTAATCAATATCGGTACTAAATACCTACAACAAATAGGAATTCTCATACCTATATCTACATATATAATGTATAAAACGTACATATCTCCTTATATCACAGTCCAAAGCGCTGAGACTGAAATGAAAGCTTTTATCCATATGTCAGAAGAGTACTTACAGCGGCTTATTGTCACCCCCGCTAGAGAATTTGATAAAGCGTGTGCGAATATTAACAAAAGGAATATCTTGTTAAATTGATATTGCACGTTTTGCCAAGTGAAACTAAACTTTAAATCGTTATTTTTGTTCCGAAAAAGATGTAGAATTGACTGCACGAAGTCCGACAGTTACACCGTTTCGCCGTAAGGGGCGTGAAATTGTCTCCGTTGGAAAGCGTATAATTCAAAGGGGAAGATTAAAATATTATCCATGTTAAGTAAATATTCAAATGAATATTTTCCGTGTTAGACAACAATGGGCGTCTGCAAGGGGGAAGGTGGCGTAATTTGATAGATACCTATCTACAAAACGGTCTCTTCGTTAAGGGACCTCCCTGTTATTATAAATTATAAGCGCGATTTGGGAATTCTCTGGAATTAAACGGTCTTAGGAAAAATAGGCGGGGTGATTCAGAACATTTGTTGTTTAATGCCTATTAATAGGTTAATTATGTTATTATTTAATTTGATAATAAGCAAATGAGGCTTAGGTATTCAAGTTGTTACGTAATGATCATATTTCATGAAGGTATTATATGAAATTTCAATAAATTGGAAGAATTAAATGCACCTTTACGTTGAGAAACTTATTAAACTAATGGCCTGCGAAGTCGATATTGAAAAGATGGTGAGAAAATGAAGTCACGATGGCCCTAACCAAAGAAGAACGGCTGTATTGGCTTGATTACGGGTAACGAGTCGGTACAGTGCTGCAGTGGCGAGACAGAGCAGTCGTAGGGTTTGCAACCATAGTATAGTAATGTGGTCCCAAAATAATTAAAATGGAATAAAATATTTACGTTCAAGGTACGGAACTCTCGGTGTGCGAGTCCGACTGGCACTTAAATGATAGATCGCCCGGCGTCCTGCCGGTAGAACTTTAAGTACTTCCGAAAGGACGCAATTTTTTTTTCGGTCAGATTACCATAATGGTATATAGGTAGTCCAAGTTCAAATTTTCACGAAAAAAATTTTTTTTTTTGTTTTTATACCATGTATAAAAACAGTTGCTTAACACAACTGACCTCCAAACGGCACGCGATGGCGCATGAGCATACACGAAGGCAGCGCGTACGCGCTTGCCGCGACTTTTTTCGTCGCCTGGGGACCGAAAACGCATGGAGTCGAGTCTACATTTCGGTATTCCAGCGCAATCAAGTAATTTTTTACTTTCATGTTCATTTTTTTATGAGTACCGCGTCAATTGTTCCTTTTTTTTATTAATATTATTAAATATACAGGAACATTTTTTAACTTCTTAGTTAACCTAAAGTGACATTTATATTTCATAAAAAAATAAGTTTAAAAACTAAAACCCGACTACTGAAAAGGATGAAACAAGAAAGTACCGTTTCCGTGGTCGCATGCCGCTGTACTAACATTATTATAAGCTATGGTAGCATGCGACCATAGGAAGGTACTTTCTTGTTTCATCCTTTTCAGTAGTCGGGTTTTAGTTTTTAAACTTATTTTTATTTAATTAATATGGGCTTATTACAGAATTTTTTTTACAGTACAGTTATATTTATGAAATGTGCTAAATAATCCCTTTCATTTGATACCCAACAAGGCATGATCTTTTTTTTTTATATTATGACTTTATGTCCGCTAGAGGGCGCCATATTTAATTTAATGTGACGTCACATAGCCTATAACCAGCGGACGATCAAGACGCTTGCAACGATGCCTCATTTGTGTAATTATGACAAGTAGTTTAGAAGTTACGAGGGAACAGATGAACATACATACATATATACCGGTCAAAATCATAACCCTCCTTTTTGCTTCGCCGTAATAGGGTAAAAATAGGTTATTTCCTATAAATAATATTAGATAAATACGCTCCTATAACAGAAATTCCTCATTAAATCAAGTACGAATCCATCTATTATTATTATCCTTTATTTAATTAAATACATATAAATTATTTTTGTAAATATTAGAATATAAAAACCTTTAAAAATATAAAAAATTGTAACCCACCGGTATCAGGAACAGAGTCCAAGCTACCGGCGGTCAGGGCTCCAGAGAGAGGAACGATAAGTCACGTTAACAACTGCAGCTGCCCAACGAGAGCCTCCTCAGGTGTTGGTCGAGGCTCTTGGCTATTAACCCATTGGCTGTCACGACTATCGGCACAATGATTGCTGGGTCCACATCCCACATTTCTTTATTATGAAAATTATTTTTAAACTTAAGCACATGAGTTTTATTTTAATACGCACTGACCATATGTTTTAAACTTCTGACGAGCGCAAGTTCAAAATCAAGATCACCGTACTAAGGACTAGAAGAAATTTCATACAAACTGCGTATTACCGGCAGGACTCGCGTCATCATCATAGTGTCACTTTTATTTCGATACCTATGTATGTTTTTTCTTTTTTTTTTATATCGGCACCTGCTTTTATATTAGGTTCATGTGGGTAATTGGTTATCATCTAATATTGTACTTTTGTGTGTTGTGCTGTCTTTTGTATGCGCCAAATAAATGGTTTATCTATGTATCTATCTATCTTCCGGCAGGACACAAACGCGTCCTTTCGAAAGAGCTTCCGGCAGGACAAGGCATTGGGCGATCCATCATTAATGAATGATTAATTGGAACCAAAGAAATAACAAGGTATATAGGTAGGTGGATATTTTCTTTCCGAAAAAAAAAGATAATCAAAGAAATATCGAAAATAACGACGATATATACCCAGCATATCCTGAAGTATCATATTTTCCGTTTTCTGTATTTTATTTAGGTACTTACGCAGCGCCTTAATTAATCTAACTTTATTTGAACAAGCAGAGTTGCGAGATAATTGATGTAGTGAATGAAAGTGAGTGTATTTGGCGACAATGTGTCATCTAAATTATACACTTGCACCCTAGATAGGGTGCTCCGTTCCGTAGGGACCTCGGAACAGTTCGGGAGCTGCAGAATCTATTGTTATTATAAAATGCCATCTCACTGTGTACCGAAGTACCGAAGCGAAGGCCCATTTGACTTAAAAATAATAAATATTAAGGGCTATAAACTTTAGATACGAATTGGGCATTTTCCAAATATGCATTAAAAAACATTTAAAATGATACACATAAACCGTTCTTACTGCTTCGATATAAAGGCGCAGATAATGTCAGTTGATACCACTGCCACTGATGTGCGGTTGAGTGTACATATACTGATGTACACTCAACCGCACTGATATGCGGTTGTCGCTTTGGTATCCTGGTTCTGTAGCATGAACTAAATGTTTGCTTTATCTGTTTACTTACCGAAAAAAAGGCTTTGTTTTTCATAATGATGAAACGTATTGTTTAAGTTGTTGTGTCGGAAAACAAATTTAGATTTCATGGGTTTTAATTATTTTTCTGAAATAAAAGTAGCCTAAGTTACTCCTTATAACATCAGCTATCTGCCAGTGTTTTATATTTTTAAAGTTTCGTCAAAATCGGTCCAGCCGTTTCAGAGATTGACAGGGATAAACAGACAGACAAAAAATTTTAAAGTTGTTTTTTGTTATACCGAATAAACTTTTATAATTATGAATGTAAAATGCTGTTTTGACATTACAAACAAACACTTCAATTTTATTTATTTCTATAGTTGATGAAATACTAGGTATTAAGTAAGTGTCTTAATAATTTAATTACGGTCTAATTTTTTCAAGTGATAATATTGAAGTAGCTTAGCTACCTTTTGTCATTTGCTGGTGAGCACACATTGCGAGGGTGTCGTTAATATGTTTATTTTAATACGCGTGTCATGTGTATAATACGGAATTTATTATGGCCCCGACCCTCGCTCGGATTAATGCGATACGGAAGATTTGAACGAGGAGCATTCACTTAGATTGGTATGTTCAGCAGGGATTTTAGGGTTCCGTAGCGAAATGTTAAAAAAGGAAACTGTCTGTTTGTCACAGCTGCTTAGGTATTTCAGCAACTATTAATAATATCCACATGGAAGTGCTTGCCTTTATGTTGTATACATATTTTTGTAATTTTATTTTATTAGATACAGCAGGAATTGGAGGTTGAAATAAAGTACGACTAGGTACTACATAGACAAAAGTTTACAAAATTGCAGAGTCTACAGGGTTTCCCGTAATTAATGGATAACCTCTTAAGGGGTCATTGTACTTATCATTATGGACAACTTTTATTATGGGACGAAACATTTCTCGCGATTTCGTGTTTCAGTGAAAAAAATTCAGCTGTTCCTTACATTTATGTTCGCATAACTCATCAAAATTTAAGAAACAGCTGATTCTTTTTTCGCGATTTCAGGTTTGGTCCCATAGTAATAGTTGTTCATAATGATAAGTACAATGACCCCTCAAGAGGTTATCCATTAATTACGGGACACCCTGTATAAACATACCAATAGTCATAATTACATTAAATATCATAAATTCACGTAAGTAATAATTTAATTCAACCAAATATTCAAAAATTTTTTTTTCGTAAATTTAAATAAAATCAAGCTCATCATCATCTGCCCAGCCATTTCCCAACTATATTGGGGTTGATTTCGAGTCTAACCGCATGCAGCAGAATACCAGTACCTATTTTACATAGAGCTTCTGCCTATCTAACCTCTACAACCAAGTTACTGAGTAATACGATATCCTTTGGTAAGACTAAGCCAAGCTATTAGCAATAAAAATGATAATAATCCAATTAGAACCAAATAAATAATTTAAAAAATAATGGAAAAATTATATTTAAAAAATAATTAATTCCAAACATTCGTCAACATTGTAGAACGCTTGCTTGACCAGCCAACTTCCAGGCGAGTCCTGAAACTCACAACCACATGAAAAGGGTGGGTCAAATACCTCAGCTTTTTCAAAACAATCGGCATTTGTAGTATTCTTCACTTTAGATCTTATTTAAAGGATCAGTCGCTACGGATGTACCATGATTTATAGCTACTAATAACGGGAAAAACTGGCTATAATCTATTTTGATTTGTAAACAAATCGGTTGAACAAAAAACCATAAAACACCCCACACAAAGCATTTTTGTGTAAACATAATAAACATAAAAAAACGTTATATCTGTTGTTTTAACTCATTTCGAAAGTCATTCATTACATGCATTGTATTGGTCCGATTGTATTGTTACTATTAAAAGATTTTATTACTCTCCGTCTCTAGGAACCCTTACGCAACCCGGTGCTTTTCAATATTCGAAATCCAAATACTTACAAAGTGCCCCTTGGGCCTGCCGTAGGAAATTTTCCAATGCACTTATGCATTGGAAAATTTTCCAGAAAGAATAACTTTGAGGATGAAAGATAATGTACCTATATGTGATAGAATTCAATGTTACTTATCGAAATATCCGTGTTTCGAGGGCGACCGCTACAGAACAGCTTCTAAAGCTAGAAAAGCGGTTCCGTCGTACGTAATTATAATGGCCGTCATGAAAATCTATCATTTTCACCAGTATTTGACATTAAGGTGTCAAAAAACGCTCTGTATTTTGACAGTATGACATCCGTTATTGTATGACCGTTGTCCGCTTTCTTAGGAAACTAAAGCTTAAGGCTGCCTGTCCATTGATGCGGAGCGAGGCTGCGGAGCGGAGAAACGTAGAAATATTAACATATAGAAAATGACATTGAGATTTTAAGCAATCCTATTGGTTAATATTTCTCCGTTTCTCCGCTCCGCAGCCTCGCTCCGCGTCAATGGACAGGCAGCCTAAGTGAAGGCTTTATATCCCAGGATTTATTTCCGATAAAAAAATCAAGATATTAAGTATCCTGTATTATATACAACTAAAAATATAAGTTTTATTGCTTATGTTACGCAAGGCAGCGAAACGAGAAAACAAATAATTAAAAGGCTGTTCGAGACTTAGTTTCGCACAAACAAATTTAATTAACATTCGTTTATTTTCCCGCTTGATCCGAGGGAGACAAACGCTAAGTAAAATTTATGTATCGGAATCAAATTCAATTTCGTCTTTACATTTTGTTCACTTTTTTTGGAACTGCCTTACTTTACCGTGCGAAGTGAAAGTTTAAAGAGGATACGCGTTCCATTTAGCATCTGTGTATAAAAACAGAAAACCACCTCTATCACACAACATTATTTTAATGTATGCCTTAGGGCCTGATCACACGTACCACAACTAAACCACAGCGAAAATTCAACGCAACTGCAAGAAGCTGCAGCGACCCTATTCACACGTAGGTAACCTCTGCTTGGCCTCATTTTGTCGCTACGATGTGGTTTGGTTGTGGTAGGTGATCGGGCCCTTATCCTAGAAGTGACGCACAGGCTTACAATAGTACCTAACCATACATGGCAAGATCAATCACAGCAGAGGAACGCACTAGAGCGGTATGACGGGCTGGTCGATGATTGATGATTGGTCTCACCTTTTTTGCCAACCCTTCGGTTTAATAAGAACCGCTTCCTTTTTCTGAAGTCTGCTTTAGATAAGTTGGTTAGTAGAAAGGTACTTAGTAGATATGTGCAAATATGGATTTTTGTTTTTAATAAATAAATGATGTTGATGACTTTGCTCGTCATCTCCACAGGTTCATTTCTGTGGACCATTTCACAGAAATAGGTACCTACATTTAATAACCCTGAAATAATTAGCATAGCATTGCATAGCATCAACATCGTGAGGAATAATTACCAAATCAAAAATAATTGAAGAAATAGTTAGCAATTTCAAACATTCCAAATAAAATCCGTTAAAAAGTGTACTTTTTAAGATGGATCGCTTTTTTACCGACTTCACAAAAAGGAGGAGGTACTATGTTCGGCTGTTTGTATGTTTTTTTTTTTTTTTGTATGTTTGTTCATCGAATACTCCGCCAATTGTCGACGGATTTTCAAAATTATTTTTTTGTTCGAAAGTAGATAGTTCTGAGGTGGTCCCACTGTCACCAAGTTAGGATCTGATGATGGGATCTTAGAGAAATCGAGGGCAACCCTCAAATTTTATAGGCTCACTTATTGTTTTTCGCATATTTTATGAAGTATCTTGTGTATTTGCGTATGGTTGTCACCATCTCAGGTAGCTGGGCTGATGATGGAAGGTACAACTCCTTAACAGTAAGAAGTTACTCGAACAGGCAAGGACTGTTTTAGTAAATTCTTTTGATGTTTGATAGGGCATTTGTCACATTTGGTCTCATGATCATCAAGTCATGACCTGATGCTGCAGTCAGGATAGTCTGCAGAGTACCTAACTCTTCGACAACTAACAGCAGATATATAGTGTTTAGGCTCATTGAAAAGGGCTCGATGTGTGGATAAACGTACTGTTAATGAGGAACACCGAAGTACATAGAGACCTGTTGCTGAAGCCAGGAGCATCACAAAAAGTACAAACCTTGAAATTACAGCACCGTAGTCGTGTTTGGGCTCATTTTAAACAGGACTAAGTTTTAAGTTCAATGCAATGTTGACATAAGTTTGGCCTGATGCTGCAGCCAGGATTATCAGCATCTAGTCTAATGAATGAATAAGGTACCTATGCTTCAGAGGTGGTCCCATATAAATTTTATGAACTTTACTTGGGTAGTTTTGGAATTAGCTTCAACAATACGTTTGTTTTCCACTTAGTTTATAGTGATGATGCTTATCTTCCTGTCACTAATATTAAACATAGCAAGTAGTGTTATATGAATTTGTATTATGGGGTAGGTACAACTAAAAAGCGAAAAATAAAAACTTTTTTACAAAAAAAACAACCGACTTCCAAAAAAAAAACACTACAAAGTGAAAAATAACTTTAATTTCGGAAGTCGGTGTCGTTGGTTCCACATTTTCGTTTTTTTGACACCGACTTCCGAAATTAAAGTAATTTTTCACTTTGTAGTGTTTTTTTTTGGAAGTCGGTTGTTTTTTTGTCAAACTACTTAAGTCAACTAGCACCATCTTTCTAAAAAAGTATAAATAAAAATTGTTCTTATCCTTAACTTATTCTTCCTTCCTGAAACTTCCAATAAATCAGCTGTAACTGTAAAACAATAAAGACCCACAATACTATTGTCACATTTTTTTTTTCACAAAATTTTTTTCTTATGCTAAAATAATTCACAAGCGGAACAATATACGCTCTTCAGGTTGTGATTTTGTGAATAAGTAGGCACTTTTTTATATTTTTCCATTTTTATTTAGATTCTGAGATTGCTAATGGCTAACACTCGCAGCTTGTGTTTTGACTACAGAGTACGGAATCGTCGGGATCCGGCAGGCGCGCAAATCAAAATAATATTCGTACCCGCGAAATAAGCGCTGAACGCAAGTTCGACTATCACAGAACTTCAGAATTGTCGCGGGCCATCAATATCTATGTGTAAACGGTGACGTTCAGTCACACGCTTGGTTTATATGGAAGGTGTTGTCACGATCTATAGAGCAGTATCTTTAGAGCAGCAGGGGTCGCCGAGGAGTCCCCATTTTCTGTGGTTTTGACAATTAACCCTTTCTATCTAAGTATTTTCTGAAATAAGAATGCAGGTTTGACTTTTCAACCTATCGATGTAGTAGACTGAATTTTATAGGGCGGGTATAAATAGGAACGAACGTAACGAGTAATGAGACATTGCAATAGTAAACCTTTGAATGTAGTGAAATAATACTTTGCTCATGCGCACATACGTACATGTTAATAGACGTAGATAATGAAAACGTTACATTAGTGGCAAAACGAGACAAACGAACTATCAAGGTTTGTAGGTACTAGGTACCGTACATTGTTGGTAGAGTTATTATAAAGCATTAAGTGGAATATATTAATACTAAAATAATGAAAATGGGTATGAATGTTGATACACAAGGTAAGACATCAAAAGGAAGTTACAGACAAGCTGAAATAAAAAATGTAAACCGTTGCAATTCCACGTGTCTTTACGATCCCGTGAAATTTGTTTTCTTACAGGATTTTTCTAATCTTCTTTAGCATCGTTTATATTGATTATAGAGCTCCTCCTGCCTAATTTATATTCAGCTAGTGTTTTTTCATCACGCCTTGTGCTTAATATCGCAATTTGTACCGTAGTTGGCGTAAGCCGAGGGGACCTGTCACCTTTACTCTCCGATACCCGTCTTTCTCTGTTCAATGCCTATTTTATTGCTCGCTTACACATAAACAACTAAAGTTTACGATCGTTTTTACATTAAGAAATCGGCCAAGGGAAGAAATAAACCAATAAGTAATTATTATTAAATGAAGGACTGACTATTATTTCTTATTTACAAGAAATAATACCTGTTATTATTATTGGTTTATGTACCAGTAAACACATTAAGCTATTGTTCTCGGCTAACAATTGTAGATCTTTGGCCAAGGGGTATAATCGTGTTACCCAGGAACTGGGTTGTGAAGATGAGATCGGGGGTGCGGCGAATGTACAAGTATCTCCCGGGCCCCCGACTCATGAAGGAACAGTGGGGTTTTAGTCGGTAGGATTTCGACATAACCGTTCGTTCTTCCCAGAAGGAGGTTATCCATGAAAATGTCTCCACGAAAAACAAAAGAAAAAAAAAGGCAGTTACCATACTGGTATTCAGCTGCATACGGTTAGACTAGAAGCCGACGCCAACATAGTTAGGAAGAGGCTAAGCAGAAGGTGATGATGACTAGCACTTCACGTGCGACTTATAACCACGTCGATTATGGATTTATTCATAGAAAAAAAAACACATTAATTTACAACTAAAAAGAAATGTGTAACGTTTCTTAAAAAATGGGAACGTTATATATATCCTAGTATTTCTTTATTAATCCATGCTATATGTTCTTGGAATTGGTATCCGCTCTAAGTCCTTCAAGTGGACCATTGTACAGACGCCAGCACATCAAGCTACTACAATCTGCCAAATTTCTTTAATAGATTTTTTACTTTATCGCTAAAGCATAAGGTTCAAAGTTGATTGGGAAAATTTGAGAGTTTCGGGTAGCTTGATGTGCTGGCGTCTGTACGTGGGCCATGGAGGCCTCCGCTGGTAATTCGAACCAGCCACCCAGAAGAGATTAAGTCTCCTAGTCTGTTCAGAACATCTCCAAAAGATACCTATAGGTGACCCAAGGATTAGTGTTCTAATTTGGGTGACGTCTGTGCATTTTAAGAGCACATGCGCACGGTTTCCTCAACCTCCATGCATGCTCGGCATAGAAGACTGTCCGTTATGCCTATTTATTGTGTGGAAATGTTTGTTTAGCGAGCAGTCCCGTGATGGTGATGGTCTCTCCCAGGCGCAGGCCGTCCCTGTTCACGCGTAATAAGCACCTGGTTAAGCTATCCAAGGATGGCATAGCTTCCTTGGACTGCCTGTAGCCCGGTGTCGAGGTCCACCAGCTTTCCGCTTGTTTGTGCGTAAACTCCTGTAGCCATCAGCGTAACTGGTTTAAGGATGGCCACGACTGGTTCGAGTTCTTTTTTATTTGTGGCTAGCTTTTGCCTGCGACTACGCCGCATGGAAGTCAGAACAAAACAAATACTATATATTACCATATAATAATAACTATGATGTCGATGAGGAAAAACAACATATCATTATCAGAAGATTTTATTAGTAGTAGAAATCTCGATGCTCTGTCAAGTCTTAAAAACCATGCGCAGCAGCTAGTAAGAATAATAGCTAAACCAGCCAAAGATATACAATAAAAAATAATAATATTTAATGACCTCAAGAAACAGTTAAGTATACATATTGGTTACATACAAATACTCGTAACACTGAATCCCAATCCTAATCCCAAACTTAAATATATATTAAGGTTATCACGCCAGGCTGTGGTTTCCTCACCAGATGCTGATACCTACCTAGATTCTAGAATCTAATTTTCATCAGCAATTGTTGCATTTGATCCATCTGATGTATTTCCAGATGCTGCTTCCTCATCAACAGTGACAGTTGTTGAATCAGTAGATTCTACTTCATCTGTTCCATCAGATGCTCCATCAGCAACAGTTGTTGCATTACCAGCCGTATCATCAGGCACTGTACTATTAGATGCAGTCGAATTATCAGTGGGTGGTCCATAACTACATGTTATTGTTGTAGCATTGGTTGTGGTTTCTGTTATTTCTGTGGCGTCAGAATCGTTGTCAGACCTTGCAGGTGACATGGTGCCAGCGATGTGATATAGTTGTGGACTTTGAGTACTAGGCAAGGTCTTTGTAGTACCTGTAGTCTGCCACTTAAAGAATGGTAGTATTGTTGTAGTCTTTAACTCATGACAACTACATTTACAACGAAAATCCATTCTAAATATTTGAAAACCAAGGCTTTTGCATGTAGTCATACAAGTAAAACTTTTAACGTAATCTATGCATTTGGAATGATAACTTAAGCCATAATGTTTCCGAGCTATTTTATTGGCACCTGTAAGAAAAATTAAGATCTTAGGAAAATATTATTAGTGTTTGGCCAGTCAGCACGGGCGCGTACTCAAACATAAGAACTTCATTTGAATGTCCATACTGGGCACGCGGGCGCGGTGAGCGGCGCAGGCTGCTCGGCGCGGGGAGCACGCGGGTAGCGTGCGGGCAACTCACGCCATAGCTCATTCATACAAGTGGCCGCAGTGGGTGCGCGAGCGGCCAGCGCGGGGACCGGGGTACTCAAACTAGTTCGAGCTTTTTTCTAGGTAGTAAAAATAAGTCTTCTTCATCCATATTATATTTTGACAAACACTGGACACGACAACACGCAGAACGCAGCCGCGCTCAACCTGACAGGCAGATCGCGCGCGTTCTCGCACCCGCGCCGCTCCCCGCCCCGCGCTGCCAGTCTGGCCAAGCACATAGACATTACTTTAGCACATGCTGAGCAGTAGATAGGTGTGACAAGGAAAGAAATACTACAATCAAAAACTTTTAAACGCGCATAACTTCTCCATATTCCCATCGTTTTTAAGGTTTTATACCTAAATTTTTTCCTATCACTTATTTCCTATCCTTCTTTGAAATGGCACCATTTCTTGAAACATTTTTAAAATTAGTTAACATTCCTACTGTATCGTCATATTTCGTACCAGTGAAACTCGTGTACCGCATTATATGTAACGCATTATGGGTTTTCGTTTTTCGACTAGTCTATTGATATTGATGATTGCCCCGTTCAATCGAGCTGACGAAAATAGCCACAGCCGAAGGAAGCTGTTGTTGTATTAAGACATTGGAAATCTAACACAAAGTAACGAAAGTACCTACTAAAATGTTTCGTCTTGACTGACTACTGGCAGGTCCTCATTGAAATGGCGGATTAAGATAGCTTTGAAATCCTTATTTTCGGGATCACGTCGAGATGCATGCGATGCGTACAATAGGCCGTGGAAGTTTTTGACTTCCGAAAGGATCTCCGGCTTCGAAACAACGATATCCCCACTAGATTTGGTCAACTTCGTCAGGTGGGTCCTCCCAAGTGTTTTCTTTCTTTCTTTTTCTAGAATATTGAAGCGTTGGTGGTCGCGTCGTACTAATGTTTTAATATTTTTGTTGAGTGCCTGTTGTTCTGACGAACTGATATATGGGTTTTCACGTCGTTCCGTCATAAGCTCCATAATCTCTTCCGAAAGTTTAAAATTCCTGTCCACGCACCGCATTCAGCAAAATCACGTACCTTCCTCCCTGTGGGTTTCCACCAATTGGTCGAGCGCCTGGTCAACGTCATTTGTGGTTTTAACGACAGCAAATCGGTGCTCCTGGTGTGACTGAAACGCTTCAGATCACAGCATACATAGTTTGAAGCACATTTGGACGGAGCCTAGACTTCATCAAACGAGTTCGTTAAAGCTTGAAGTTAATATTCAGAGAGCCTCGAACAAGTCTGTGATCTCTGCGGTATTGAACCTGTTGTTCACCGAGATATATCTAAATATATTCATAATGATGCAAGTCTATCTCATTTTTCTTCATAATGTTGGGACTTCGCCACGTCCACTTCCTTTGCGGCTGTTTTTTAAAAAAGGAATTCATCAAGCAAAGCATCCTTCTGCAAGTTGACCAGCATTTGTCCCCTTAACTTTTACTGCCAAACCTGTAGAATCCTACTACCGATTCGTTGCCATTCCTTACTTCCACTTTATAGTTAAAATCTCCCACGAAAACATTGTAGTGGACCTTAGTAGTGGACAGCAAGGCCTTGGAGATCTCCTCGAAGTTTCCTCCACTTCCTCATCTGAGTGTGCCGTAGTCGGTGCGTAAACCTGAACAACTTCTCGGTTAGCTTCACTACGAGGTAAACTACCCTGTTCAAGACACCGAAGACTTCCACAGCGTTTTCACAAAGGGATTTGCTAACCAGGAACTCGATTCCATCTTGGGATAGCTGGTTCTCCTCTCGAAAATACATAAGGTGGCCCGATTCAAAGGTTTTTGTGCTCTCTCTTTGGATATCACTCAACCTAAGAATTACCCTTATTCCGAGTTCTTCTAGCTGCACTAGGTGTTCGTCGAGCCGTAACGTGCGTCCATTATACATTGCCGAGGTTAATTGAGTTTGGCGACCATTCGTAACCCGGGGATTCTTCACAACCCCTACCATGCCGTTACCATAACCATCGCCAAAATCAAGAGTAGCAAGGCGGCCGGGAACTGGACGCCGTGGTTGGTTCTGGCTTGCCCATGCGGGTTGGCGATCGCAGATCGCAGCTTCTCTTACTAGTGACGCTGCTGCTCGTCACTAGTCTGCGCCATTTAGCTGCGAAGTTAAATGGTTATACGCCATATTTTGTCGGTTATCAGAACTTCGTTTGTTACAATGCAGGATGCACCACGAGCGGGTGAGGTTGGCTTGTGGCACTGAGGTGGTAAGTGCAACCCTTTGAGTGTTTGATATTATAAAAAATATAATTTTTAAATTGATTAATTGAATTTATGAAATTCAAATGTAAGTAATTTATTTTTGTGTACTTATGTATACTATATTGTGTTATTTTGTGTGTAAATTCAGATACAAGTTACTTGTTTATGAATTAATGACTATGACTAATGATATAATATCTAAGGCGTCCTATAGGCCTTGTTCTGGTCGGCATTAATCGGCACAGTCGGGAGGTACTCGTAAATAAACAACTTCAACGTGCCAGTCCTGCGAAGGTAGATGCCAAACGGAATTTTGCCGATAGACACCACCCGAATGAAAACCGAATATATGTAGTAATTGCTGCCGAATCGAATGTTTTGACCCGAACAAGTTTGTCCTAAAAACTGTACCTACTAGGATAAATGAATATCTGATAGAATGCATTGAATAAATTATATCTAAGTAGGTACCTACCAACAATGTTTTTCAGTTTAAGCGTTTACTTTTACCGAGCGGCCTGACATAAAAGCACGAATCGCCGCCACCGTGCCGCTTAGAACGAATTATTAGGCAGAGTATGTTTTCATGAAACCTTTGATCAGCAATCTTTCTACAACATTTGAATTTTGGGGGAATGTTGAAGAACGCTCTTCAGTAACTTTTCATCTTACCAACCCTTTCACTCGAAAAACTATTCCTATCTCCGTCAAGTAAGTACTAGATTGACTTTTTGCTGTGAAACACTAAAAAGGAAACTGTGAAAATCAATTCCTGGCTCTTACTCTCAAAACATACGTATTTGAATACTAACCGTCGTCATCATCTGATGAAATTACGGAAGCAGCCAGTAACAAAGCAATTGAGATCTGGACTTTCATTTTACTCCTCCACCCATTAATATGGTATATTTTTCCTGATTTTCGATCAATATAAAACAAGTATCAGCTCACAAATGACGACAGAGCGTGTGCTAGGGTAATAAAAATAAACGAATAAAACAATAACTAGGTAGGTACTTAAATAATCAAATTGAGTTTACTTGGTTATCGCTATATCGCTAATTTCCTATAAGTATTTAAGCGTAGTAAATTGTTTTTTTATCAGACATCTTTTGTAATAATAGCCTTCGTAAAATATATTGAAATGTTAAGGCTTCCGGTGAATAATGTTCTTTGAATGTAACATAACATATCGATAGTCGTCGTTCTATTTGAAATCGGTTAACATTACAGATACTCACAGAGTTACTTTTTTTTCCTATTTAGCTAAACCATTTGATCTACAGGCAATATCCATCCATTGATCTCCGTGGTTTTTGCTATGAATAGTTTGGCAGCACAACTATATAGGTATACATAAACGAATTAGTATCACTTCACTTGGCATTCAGGGTCTAATTAATAAATCAGGAATGTGATAATGACATCGGAGAGGGACGACTTTGGACTGAGACGAATTTCTGAGAACAAACTTCTCTATGGCCACCCAAATGATGATTTAATTATCAGTATGATTTTGATTGATGTGGCAGAAGAAATTTGGCGGCAGCCGAATTCTTTTCATAACGAACGTATTTGCTTTGTTTATTACTTGGAACTAATTGATCTGCGGCGCCACAGTTTTTGGCTATGTCCCCGTATCTGTTTGAGGTTTAAGATTAAAATAAAAATTGGGACGTAGAATTATGGCTAATAAAGGTGGGTCGGTAACTAGGTATATCTTTATTTTCTAAAAAGTTAAAAACCTAATAGTCGTTTGTAATTTAATTTGGAATGTGTAGTTCCTTCATTGGTGTTGGGTCGAATTTCAGGTTTTTCCACTATTCGAATAATTTGTACTGAGACTTGGGAAATGTGTAGATACTATAGGTACGCTTCTGACTACCACTTTGTGCAGTAGGGACAGCTGTGATCTTTTGTTGATTCCTATTTTATTTGCCAATTTAAGGGTTAATGCAGTGTTGTATTTGCCGACAGTGCTGTCGCAGGCATATTGACCGGTTCCTTCGACAAGTGATCACTGATGTTTCACAGCGGAGGCCAGGCACAGGAGGGAGTACTTGTGCTGATAAGGTATCAGCCGCTTGCACTAAATGATTCATTTAGAAATGCAATTAATTTTACAGTACATTAATTCTGTAATTAAGTACTTAGTATTACATAAAGATTATAGAAGAAAAAAAAACAAATGAATGCGCCCACAAATAATTCATTTACATAAGTATGGGGGGAGTCTTACTTTCGCTATATTTTTTATTATTAAAATGGTTCGTAGTAATAATAAAAGCAGAGGAAGCCAACCGTAAGTAACCAGAAAATATATTTAAAAATCTATTTTTTCCTTTTTTATATAAATAGCATAAGTAGCCTGTAATTTTCCCCACTGCTGGGAAAAGTAGATTTAGGTATTACCTACTTCTAGCATCATGACTGTAGTTTAGAATGTTATAGAAGGTTTGGAGCCCACTTGGTAGGTATATAATATTCAAACCACTTTGCCTGCATTTTGGCCATGCCGTAGCCGACAGTAGGTACTCATATTTAGGACTATCATCCGCCCGCGGCTTCGCCCGCGAGGGCGATAAAAGTAGGCTATGTAAGGTCCTCAAGGTTCAATGTATCCCCATAACAAATTTCATCACAATCGGTCCAGCAGTTTCGGGCATTAGCCGGAACAGACAGACCGACAAAAATTATAAAAATAGTTTTTTGTTATTATCATATGTACTTTCGCATATGCATTTAGTAAAAAGCTGTTATTTTGACATTACAAACAGACGCTTCAATTTTATTTAATTGCATGTATATGTATGTAGTATTTTGGTATGTACCTATAGGTAGATATAGATTATATGTAAAGATTTGTCTCATGGTATCTTTTAATTTTTTCAGTTACGATTCCATTTATTATAAATGCGACTGATATGAAAAGTAAGTATGACATTTTTTATTATGTCTAGGTGCAGTATACGTTTTTCCTATTATCTTGTCGGGAAAGTGTTATTGAGTTTTTCCATTAGAAATTTTTTAGTCCCGGAGTTTGGAAGTTGGCGGTGTGATACCCCGTGCCTCGGAAAGCACGTTAAGCCGTTGGTCCTGCGCCTGGTCTCTCTCCGGTCGTGTCGGATTGCCGTCCCAACGGACTATCAGACTATGAGAGTGAGGGAAGAGGGAGTGCACCTGTGTCTGCGCGCACACTTGTGCACTATAATATCTCCCGCGCCGAAGGCTAGTCTCCGTTGAGATTGGCCGCCGCGGCCGAAATACGGTCTGGAGGACTTTATTTTATTTACCTATCATCAACAGCACCATCATCATTTTCCTATCGAAGTAACAGGAAGGTTACCGCTTATAATACTTACAATGTGTAACTGAAATATCTCAAGACTTGAAACTACACACAGCAAAAGTATTTGATCAAACACGAAACGATTTTTTTTGGCGAATTCTATTATATAGTTCTAAATTTCATAGTTTAAACAAGAAGAACGAATTCAATTTCATTAAGGGGATGCGCTAAGGTAGCCTGCGAAATTCAAATTTTCTTACGTTTTTTTTCTTGTAATTTGCTGGTCAGTGTCAAGTTGTTTGGCGGCCGTAACAAATATGACTTTATAGAATTATAATAATTATAATTAGCAATACAACTTCTTGAGCTATAATTGGCCTCAACTGTCATGATTTATTGAAATAGTCATTTAATAGATTACCCTATTAAATGACTATTTAGTGAAACCTTACCAGAAAATCTTAGATCTTTCTAGACGTAATGGAAAAAAACCTTTAAGTTATTTTTATTTTTTTAATTCAAATATTTTTATTTGTAGATCTCAGATAAACAAAAAAGTACAGATGTCGATGTCTTAGTTTATCACTTTTTAGGGTTCTGTACCTCAAAAGGAAAAAAAAACCGAACCCTTATAGGATCACTCGTGTGTCTGTCTGTCCGTCCGTCTGTCACAGCCAATTTGCTCCGAATCTAATAGACCGATTAAGTTGAAATTTGGTACACATATGAATCTCTGTGACCCAAGCACAGATGTGTAACGTAAATAAATTAACTTTGAATATGGGGTAATTTTATGGGGGGGCAATAGAAAAAATAAAAAGTCCGCCTAACTGTACCGTGTGACATATCAAATGAAAGAGCTTACTGTGAGGATCTCAAATATATTTTCATAATTTTAAAATAAATTGTATTAAAATTATTTAAGAAAATAGACGAAAATTGACCATTCCCCCCTCTTATCTCCGAAACTACTGAGCCTGAAATTAATAAAAAATACAAAAGATAGTTCTATACCTATAAAATACAGGAAAACCAATAACAAGTCTGTGGTCTTAAAACAACATGGTAAATCTCTCAATATAGTGATATCCGTGGTACAAACTTATATTTTCAGTTGGAATGTGTGGGAGAACATGTTTTTCAACTGCAATATTAAGTTTGTTCTTGGGATAAATTCATTCCAACTACGGAACCCTTCATTGTGCGTGGTCTGACACGCACTTGGCCGGTTTTTAATTTTACTTTAGTTTTCGTAAGTCTAGACATAGGAAAACGTCCCAATTAATAAATTTTCATAGATACTTTGTTTAATTAAAAAAAAATAACATAAAGTCACCTTGATCCATAGATACTTTTGATGTGTATAGTTTATTCAAATCAAATCAAAATATTTAATTTCACATAAACCTACATGGGCACTTATGAAACGTCAGAAGCAAGGTGCACGGTTCCAATTGGTAGTTTCCTATGGAGAAGAACCGGCAAGAAACTCCACGGTTACTCTTTAAAAAAATAATTGGATTTCACAATGTTTTCAAATTACAGTAGGTATGGGAGGACAGCGTAGGGTTGTCAACAAGTACCAGATACTTGATAAAATAAAAAATGGTCTACACATCTAAAGTCTACAAGGCCTACAAAGTCCTCACATTTACAAAATAAGAATCTATCAAAAGGATAAATAAAATATAAAAATCTGCTAAAACCAATCTTATTAATACGTCCACCAATATTGCTAAGCGTGCCCACCTACTAGCTGTGGGTGAGTGGGAGTCGGGCCTCTGGCTTCAGGCACTACCGTCACCCGACATAGGCACTTTGCTGAGTGACACCACCTTCCGGCTCGCTACTTGTTTGCGTCTGGGCGCCCCTTGCGTGGCTCCGCATCGCTGCCAATGCGGTGAAGGTGTCGACTGCCTCGGAATCCATGGCTTATCCTGCAGTAAAAGCGCAGGCCGGATAGCACGGCATGCCAGCATCAATGACATCATCCGTCATGCTCTTGTCACCGCCGGGGTGCCAGTTGTTTTAGAACCCAATGGCTTGGCACGCGACGATGGTAAGAGACCAGACGGAATAACCATAATGCCTTGGAAGATAGGTAGGCCTTTGGTGTGGGATGCAACGTGTGTCGACACCCTTGCGCCATCCCATATTCCAAGCACGGTGAGCTGTGCCGGGGCGGCTGCTGCAGGTGCGGAAAACCTCAAACGGCGCAAATACTCCAATCTCTTTGGAACGTATATATTTGAGCCGTTTGGGGTTGAAACACTAGGGCCATGGGGTCCGAGTGCCCACTTAGTATTTCGAGACATCGCCAAGCGGTTGGTCGACTCTTCACGTGACCAGAGGGCTGGCCTATTTTTTGGCCAAAGAATCAGTATTGCCATACAACGTGGCAATGCTGCCAGCCTTTTGGGCCCGATTCCTGTTGACAGCGAAGCGGACGAATTTTTTTATGCCCTTTGATTATTTCCCCTCCCTTTTTATATACTTGTACATATTATTATTTTAAGACAGCTTTTTAAATTATGTAAATATTTGAATTTTTACTAAAACCAAGTGATATGATTGCCATTACAACCACTAATAAAGAGGTGAAAAATTAAAAATAATTGTCTATATATAATGTCAAATAATAAAAAGATTATGTCAAAGAAGTACCTATGTAAAAAGAAAATAAATATAAAAATCGTAATTTGAGAGCAGTTAATAGACATTTACGTAATTATGCCGTTAATGAGGTGCCAGGGAAGCCACATGTGCAGAAGAAGAAGAAGGAATTATTGTCAAACTACCTTGTCTTCAACGTAGTCTTTAATCTTATAATATGCTTTTTTGATAAGGACTCGTTTGATGAGGGTTTTGAACTTTGTTATAAAAACGGATGCTGTTTACAAGAAATGACTTGCTAGTTTTAGTTATTATTTTATTTAGGTATCACAATTTAATTTTTACTACGTGTAATAAACTGACGACTGAGGGAAACTGACCAGTGATACGCGGACTCCCTCCGTGCCTCGGAAAGCACGTTAAGCCGTTGGTCCCGGCCAATTGCATCCTGGGACTTCTCCCAGGATTCCAAAATGTGACTGATGAGTTTTACTCCCGCATCCGTCGTCGACCTACCTTTCGTGAAACCAAACTGGCGACTATGTAAAATCCCATTTGAGCTAAACTAAAATGTGACAACATCTGGTTCAGCATGATTTTTTAATAGATTTTGCTCAATGCTGGTAGCACAGATATAGGTATATAATTGGAGGGATCAAACTTACTACCCGATTTGAAAATTGGTACTACTTTACTATGTTTCATTAGGTTAGGCAGGAAACGTACCGCTGTCTAATGATAGGGCAGGGGCAATTGTGTCAATAATATTTCCGAGAACCTTAACAGAATAATTCAGTATCAAGCGAATATCTACCTACTCTATTAAATTTATTTATTTGTATGTCATGTTAGGCTTGCAACACACTTGTTCGGGTTGGCATGATTTGGCACATGCAACCGGGTGGAAAAATCGAA
This sequence comes from Hydraecia micacea, assembly GCA_914767645.1. Classification (NCBI taxonomy): domain Eukaryota; kingdom Metazoa; phylum Arthropoda; class Insecta; order Lepidoptera; family Noctuidae; genus Hydraecia; species Hydraecia micacea. The sequence continues at coordinate 11,417,054 of OU611778.1, forward strand.
TATATGTTCATATGTGTTCGTGAAAAGGCCGCTCGGATTAGCTCGAATTGAGCCGAGCCGGCCCGAACATGATTCAGCGAGGGATGTACCGATGTGTCGATCGAATATGATTGTGTACCTAGTAAATACTTTGTTGTTCGAAAAATAATGCCGCATCGAATTTGCCGACCCAAACAAGTGAGCACCCCTTTTCATTATTTTTAGTGCAAACTTATTATGGTGAATTGATTGTAATTCAATCATTACAGATTTCAACAAAACCTCAATTCTACGTTACGGCTTTCACAGAACCCATAAGTGCTTGGACTTCAAAAAAACTTACGTATGTATAAATACATGTCTGACAAAAGGTTATGACATTGCTTCTGCTGATAAAGATTGCATGTGTACTTGTTTTAAAGATAAATTAAAATCGAAGTATTTCGGTGTAAACTCTGCTTGGAAAATACCGACTACCACAAGACCAGCCTGGATTGGGAGTTACCTTGATCCGTCTGAAAGTAAATTTGCCACCGTGTACAATTATAATAAAAAAAAACTTAAACATCAAGTAAACGAGTCTCTATTGGAAACTAACGAAACAGCACAGTATGGAAACAATACCAGCGAAGAGCATCACAATGAAACATACTCTGATGGAGAAATTGAGGACGATGTTACTGAAGATGAAGAGCCTGGGAGTGGAGATGACGAAATCGGAAGTGGAGATGAGCATCACAATGCAACACTCTCTGATGAAGAGGGTGAAGGCGGAAGCGGAGAGGCTGAAGCCGAAAGCGAAGAGGGTGAGCACAACGAAGCCGAAGCTGAAGATAATGAAGGCGGAGAACCTGAGAACGAAGAAAAATAAATAAATAAAATAAATAAATTCTTTATTACTAGAAGAATGGGTACAGTAAATCTCCTTAAAACAAAGGTCTTATGTTATGTGAACTTAGGTGTCAAAGGAGTGCTTTGGCACTCGTACTAGGTTTACCCTGTATCATGAATGTCATCACCTTCCTCCGGACCAACTAGGATAGTTCTTGAAACAATTTACTGTTAAATAAATTCTGAACAAAATAACAATTAACTTATATTTTACAAACAAATATTTAAACAAAAGGAGTATTTGTGTGTGTATGAGTGTTGTGGTGTGTGTATGTTTGGTATTGTGTGTCTGAAGTCCAAAAGGTATGAAAATCTCTCAAACTCTTCGTAAATGAAGTAATTCTTTTAGCTAGTCATTTTCAGCGTTAATTGCTGTCGGATAAGTAAGCAAATATTTAGAACAGCATTGAGTTTATTATGAACCCGCGAACCCAGTATGCAATAATGCTGCTGAGCAAGAGCAGTTCTATGTCTCTCCGTGCTTCACAGTCTCGTTCTTTTGAGCTTGCCTTTTCATAGCCGTAGGGAGTGTAGGAAAGTGCCATGTTTGCGCAATGTTATTTGGAGCACAAAGAGTTGTCCAACAGTTAAGACCGATCTTTGTGCTCTTTCAAGACGTAACATACTGACTGCAAAGGTGTCACTGCAGACAGAGATACACTAGCCCAGCAAAGATTGGGTAAGCGCAAGATAACTCTTTTTAGTTTTTTAAGAGATCTTAAAATACTAAAAATTACCAACCGATTATCCTTTAAAGTTAAGGTTCGTGAGCACATTCGCAAGAAGCTGGCAGTATCATCACAACGGTAATATTTTCTCATTGTTAGTCTTATTTCTTTTTAGTAAGTATAATTATTCGTGTATTTATGTATATTTATTTATGCTTATATTTATATTTAATTAGGTATATATCATATTCATAGTTTTTATAAGTTTATGCGTACCTTTATACTTAAAATATTTATTCCTGAATTTTCATGATTGCACCACAGTTTGTCTCTGCATCACCCAAAGATTGACTGGTAGAAAATGCCTATGGCATTAAGTCCGCCTCTGTACATTTTTGTGCTTAACGTATTAAATAAATAAATAAAAATAGTTATTTTGCGTGTTCAAGAAACTCAGATTAGTGGCATCTGCCACTGGTCTGAGTTTTTAGAACACGAAAATTAATTTTCGAATACGGGGGACGAGTTCATCAAGGTGCCAATGTAACAATTTAGCAAACAATCAACCTGGACTCCAAGGTATTTTATTTTTGAGGCCTTCTTAATACGGAGGCAGTCACAATAGGCGTTGGCAGAGTCGCAATAATATGCCTGAATCGTGTACGTATCTGGTTTAGGTTGTTTTTTTTTGCGAAAGGGAGAAAGTTTCGAATTATGTTTTGTCTATTCGGACCATCAATGAGCAGGACTTTGTCATTGGCACATGACAAGATTTTAAGTATGAGGTAGGGTTAACGTGCATAAATTGTTATTGTAAAGTAAGAACAACGTTGGAACCAGCACGCTGCCCTGGGGAACACCGTAACTGACAAACTGCTCATTGCTGACAAGAGTAACAATCTTTAAAAAAAAATGCACGTCTTTTTTTTAAGTGTAAACAAGTAATTTTAGTGGTATGAAAACTGTCATCACTGTCCATCATAATGTCAAAGATCTCAAAAATACAACTGACATTACATCTTTCATAAATCCTAGTTTAATCTCAGCTGATGGTCTACGCAGAAGTATTAAAAAGTCGAATTATTACTGAGGCTACACACGTGTTCGGGTCGGTAGTATTTGTTGAACAACAAAGCCGACCCGAAGCAGTTACTACACATGTTCAGCTTTCATTTGGCAGACGAGCAAACTGCGTTCGGCATCTACCCTCGCTTAATTATGTTCGGGTCGGCTCGGCACAATTTCAGCCAAGTCGGCCGGTTTCCCGAACATACATATCCATAAGCATTCGATTTTGCCGCCCGGCTGTGCCGAATAATTTCGACCCGAACATGTGAGTAGTTCCCCTAAGAATTAGGGGCAGTAGGTATCAGTGGTGATACCGAGTGCAGAGGTTCAGGTTCAGGTTAAACATTAAATGTTATATAATTTTTTTATTGTATTAACCTACCTACTTGACAAGAAGTATAGAATCTGTCAGCTTTAAAATGTTTGAATTGCGGAAAACCTTCCGGATACCGGTTGTTAGTTTTTCATAATTATTAGGTATACCTACACTGTCTGGGTAGGGAAGTGAATAACAAAAATAATAAGATTTACCATCCTTTTCTATACATTGTATAGTAACGTTTTTACAAAACATTTTACTCCGGTGTAACTACAATAACAAGGGTGAGTAGCAAACTTTTTATGGAATACCCGAGAGGCAAAGCTTGTGTGACGGCTATGACGTATCACTAAGATTTTTTACCAATACATTGTGAACATACATATTTTTGCTTTTATATCGATGTATCAATTTCTTTTATACGGATTGACACTTTCAGAATAATATTCACAGGCACTTTTGCGACAAGGGTAAAAGTGCCGCTAAGAAATGTATTCACTTTTATACAAGGTGAGTTTTTCGAGATAAGACTTCAACTACTTCAAGGTATTATGAGATATAGAATTTTAATCTCTTGATCCCCGCTAATGAGACACAATTGATTTTCTATTGTATCGTACCACATGTGGTACACGCAGGGCTTTAGGAAGGTACATAATCATTTATTCCCTTGCAGAATATGGTTCTTATCGGTAACACTATTGCTGGGTATAAATTAATTCTACCTATGTATTATATTTATTTATACCTGGCAAACATTTTTTAAAGTTCTGTTTTAACTCTCTCTAAAATCAAGATCTTGTTTACTTTAAACCTCTTTGCTATAAGTAGGTATCTCAGATTCGGCTTATACCCTCAGTCCAATCTTAAATTGCAAAAGTCCATTAGTGACATGATCTTATATTTTCAGAGTTGGCCCTTAGTTAAAATGCAATGTTTTAATTTTTTTATTTTTAAATTACCTTACGAAAAAGCACACGTATAGTACGGTAATTGTAAGATAAAGAATGCTTTTGAAACCACTTATAAGTAACATTGAGAAATGCTTTTAAGTAATAGAATAACGTATTTACTATTTAATTCAGGGAGCATCTCCGTCATCATCATTTCAGCCAAGAGACATCTACTGCTGGACATAAGCCTCCCATCAAGTGTCGCCACATCGCCTGTCCTGTGCTTCTGGCACCAAGCGGGTACTATCTTAATGGTACTGTGTAAAGTAGGTAACTCTACGGATCTACTTATGTTATTCCAACTTACTCCGCTACTGACATGACTGAGCTCCCCCTACGACAGAAAGTTTATGTTAGGTACAGACTTTTTTCCAACAAATGCAGTGGATATTGTAGATAAGAGCCCATTTTACTGGTGAAGGTGAATTAAAACCATATTTTGTCCGACATTCTTCTAATACCTACCTATTGTATTAATTTGCTCATCATAGAACAAGAATATACCATTTTGGCTTGTTTATTGATAAACTACAAATGGAAAGAAAAACAGACAAGTACTTACAAACAAACAAACTTCATGTAGGTACCAATTTACGCCGCCGCCGTCGGATCAGTTGGTAGAACAAAATAATTGCATAAAGTAAACAAAGAGAAGGTTATTAACGGAGATAAGTCAGCTAAGCCGGACAAGAATACTTTGATTGAAGATTGATTTATTTGTAGTAAAACGCTTCTGGACTCTCTTTTATCTGTGTGCGCACAATCGAGGGCGAAACAAGAGAGGAAGGCAAACAATAAATCCACCTACATAAAAATTGCAACAACTTTGTTCATAATGCCGATAAAGGCATCATCAGAAGTTGGTTCGCTTCGCACCCTCGCGCCCATTCGTGCAGAGATTACCAATAAATCCAATACGGGATAATTGGCCGACTTAATTCTGTTCTATCTTTCTACTTAGTTCAGTCGTCAGAATGTGCCAGCTCAGGCCCCTTGGGAGAGTCCAGCCGAGAGCACAAAAATCGCTTGCTTGCTGAACAAAAATAGCATCTTGTGTACTTTGATAGGAACGAGTTTCATTTGCAAATGCGAAACGAAGCAGAATAAACGACAAATAAAGAAAATGGCTCAGTTAATGAGGTATTTTTAGTTTTCTGTTGTCCAAAATACGTGATTTATTTGCGTCATTTTCGAACATCATCTTTGACCTTTGTTTCTTTTACTGGATTTTCCGGAAAGTTTGATTGACTCAGGACTATAGTGTCGCTTTTCGTTGTCGTCTAATGGATGAAAATGATGAAATCAAGGGGTGGCACTGATTTCATATTCGCATCAGTCAGGGGGCCTCTGGGACCGCTGCCGAGCTGCGACGTGATTCAATAGTGACGTAGAGTCAATATAGATCGGCATAATTATTATACACATAGGTAGGTATAAAATACTCCCAAATATACCTATGATAACATTACTAACTACTTAAGCTTTTTTTTTTTTATCACTGCTGGAAAGCTAATGCAATCGGTAAGGCTGGGTTATCGGTCGTAACAGTATACCTATTTTATTATCAGTTGTATTCTTAAATCACGAAGTTTTTGATAAAAAAGTGACGCATTCAGAGATGTTACCTACTACAATCATTGTCTAATTGACGTGTTAGAACGCTGAAGTATTTGTTAGAACGCTGTCAGACGTAATAATGATGAATTAAGAACTTTTCTTTTTTTTTTGTTCTTTCATAGTTGCATTATGTTACCTCTGACAGCAATCTTATGCCGACGAGCATAAAGATCACTGTGATGCAAAATCACAGGTGAAATAGCTGTGAAAGGACTATGCTATACTTATATGTAGCTAATATTTGGTCTCTATAGCAGTAAGTCCCTCATTAGCATAGTCTTTATATCCATTAACCTTACCTTTTTTCTGCCCCAAAATCAACGCGTCCAAGACATAATACTTACGTCCTCGTAAATGTCCTCTTCTCAAAATAGCCACTCATAAAATTTCTGTTTGTTAGTACCTACCTACATACCTATAGCATATTTAATCTTCTCCCCATGACGAGTTAGAATTAAAACGTCAGGCAAAGCGGGAAAATCTCGTTCCAAAAAATTAGCCAGCAAAATTCCAACAAATAATTAATCTGGAATAATCATACAAAACGATGCGAACGGGATGCTCGGCCATTATTACCATTCATTTCAAATCAGGCGTGCGGAGGGTTGGGGAGGGCGCAGGCCGCGCTCGACCTGAATAAGCATACATTTTCCAATCAGGACACGTATCATTTAACTTGCTATTAAATTCGACTTCTTCCCTCTGAATTATTATCATGTCAAAGAGGATCTGAGCAAGTAAATACGAGTTTTATAATTTCGACAGGAATACAAAACAAAAAGTAATTGCGAAATGGAAAGAAATTCATAGACCTTTTCGCCCTAAATTTATTGTGCGGTGAGCATTCAAAGTCTCAAAAGGCAGGTGGTTCGTTATGCTAGGAGTGAAATACTTTTCATAAGCGCCGTCATAACATTCATGCTTAAGACCTTTTACGGTAATTACTCGTTCTGTAAGAGCTTTTTCAGCGAATTAGAGTTTTGGTCTTAGTTGTTTTCTTACATCTATGAGCATGAGGATACGCGGGGTTTTCGATGCTAAATAAAGTAATCTGTTTCGTCATATTGTGCGTGCGTGTGAGACAGCAGAGCAGGCGGCCACCTGACACGGCCGACACCGAGTCACCGTCACCCGACCTCCCCTTATTAATTTAATAACTTGAACACCGTCATTATCCGACTAATTGGAGGGGTGATGGGCTCCTTTTAACACATTACCTAAGCGTTTAACGTTATTTTTATGAACTGTGTAATTAATATTCCCTGCGTTCAGAACATGACGTGTGTATAGGACAGTAGGTAGGGTTCTACTTATTACGACATTATTATTTTTTATTAATTTATCGAGTAGTTAATTCAGAGTATGGTTATATGATTTAAAACAAACCCAAATGAAAAAAAAAAACAATTCTGCGCATGTTTTGTAAAACAATAAACAAGTTTTTAACAATCCTTGTCTCAATCTGATCAAGGTGTGAAATATATTGTTCATTAAAAATTCTACAATACCTATACCTAAGTATAAAAGTGGAATCACTAGTGTTTATAGCGGCCATACAGATATGCTGGCAGACTTATCACAAAGTATTAATTAACGCCTAACGGTAAACTTTTCGTTGTTTACAAACATATCATTTTGCTGTCCCACCGACGCTCTAGGCTAAATTTTACTTAGAAATTTAAGAGATATAATTAAGAATTTTGCAGAGCGCAATAATTTAGGGCTCGTCATTAAAATAAAGAGTGATATCAGGTTTCGCGTAATTAACGCCAAGGGCGGATTGCTATTTTTGTTATCAAATATAAATGTTATTTATCGTGATCGTTGGATAGCTCTCTGTTTTATTGAATCGCAGAACTGAAGTGAAAGAACTTTGTAGTACATATTATTGTAAACTTGATACATCATAATACATTAAGTGGATGGCGAAGACCTTGACGAGCGGTGTACGTTTCCCTCTGTGTACGACTCGTCGAGGCCCTACAATCGCGAGCGTGATACAAATATACACATAATTTTAATGCCGGGGGTGAAGCATTAAAAGTCAGGGATCAAATGCCTTTAATACTACACGTGAAAACTATGGAGTTGTTTTAATTTTGAAATTTTAATTAAAATAATGATATTAAATTGGTAGATTTCAGGCAATAAAAAAATGCACTGATAGCGTGGCGGCATTTTTTCTGGGGCAATAGGTACTCTAAATTGTTCCTACAGTTTAAGTACCTAGTCAAAAATTGCCTAAAGTTCTGGTTTTCTTTGATTGCTCCTTTACCTACCTATATCATAAAGTGGACCGAAATTAAAAACCATATGCCAACCAAAACCAAGTCAAAGTGGGTTGGTGTTGGTGGAGTATTGAACCTAAGAACATTGGCGGATACTGCTGATTAAGGAAGTACCTACATCCATTACAGGTCAGTGGTAACACTTTGGCCTTAAGCTGGCCTAGCATAGTACGGAGTTTATATAGAATAAAAGGCCAGCGAAAGCTGTATCTAGTACAAAAATACTGATTTTGTTACCTTTGACGTACGGCCAACGCGCAACGGTACCTAGTTCTAAAGGAGTGTAAACTGCAAGTGATCAAGTTTACCGTGTCTTATCTGCTATTCTCTCGCCTTCTATTACCTATTCTGGTACGAAAGATTGAAGGTGGAAAAATGTGATAATCTCCAAAGTTTTCGTAGGCCAGGCGTTTAAAGCAGCGGGACGCACGCGACGCGGCGGCGCTCGCATTACTTGTGCTACTTACTTTAATCTTCACTCATATTTACTAATTACATATGTACATGAATGACTGAATGACTTATCGAACCTCTCATTGGTACAGCACGGCGTTTTTGGCAACAATGATAACGTCAAAACCAAAACGCACAGAATAAATCATGACATGTGGGTGCGAGGAAATCATCACTTAATAAAATACTTACAAAGAGACTAGTAAGTCGCCGGGATCACTCGATGCTCTTTGAAGATGGTCACAATAAAGGCAGGTACAGTCACGAAATATTGTTTATTAAATTGACACACTATACTCAACTTGTGTCGCTTCACACAACTGACAAAAAATTCAAGTTGATTTAAATATACTTAGGTACATACACCTGGGCCTCCCATAGTGTCTAGGTATCGGTTGGTGAACAAGTTTCTAGGTACTCGTAGTATTGTTTTTTGTTTAGGTATTGTTGTATGTACAATGTTATTACGGTATCGGAGGATATATTTGGGCAAAACCTGCCGAAATTCATTCAAATGTCACATTTATTTTGGTTGCGGGAGGTCCGATATGATAAACGTTGTAATTTTTATAATAATTGTTATATCAGTAAGTAGGTAGGTATATAATTCTTAGTAATTTTGCTTCCGGGTCATTTTATTTTTTGTAAGTATATTCGTGTACGTAGAAATTGTGAGTATTGTGATTTATAACATCGCCTTGGATGAGTCTGTGAATGTTATAATTGTAATTTAAATCAATAAATACATTGCTGAGTAGTATAGTTATAGAATATCTCTTTATTTCTCATCGAATAAAGGAAACGAAAAAATATAAACAAGAATAAGAAGATGCACTCTTAGTCTATATAAGTACTTATCACCGAAATCTGTTTCTCCCTGATTAGGTATAATGTTACCTACCTAATACCTATTAGTTACCAACGGTTACTGATCATTGACATCATCGGCCTACGGCATTCCACTGCTGGCTATAAGCCCATCCAATCGCACGCTAAGAGCGAAATCTGCGACAACGCAACAACGTGGTAGTAACTTGACGCATCGCTATCATCTATCATCAAACATTCAACTAACTTCGCGCACATATAACGCATCCGTCAATAGCGTTTGAGCCGTCACCCTTTTAATTTAGACTGGGACGAGGGGTCATTAAACAATAAAGTGTTGATTAAAAGCCCCCATGCGCGGGGTCGTTGCGAATAACTGCGTTTCCTGCACCGGACCCATTATATTATCACCGATGATTGGCACGGGCTGTCCCGACACTCGGCTCGAGTGTGAGCGCTCCTTCAACAAAGTATACCGAAGGTCAGTCGTTATAAAACGCGTCATCGAAATGATGTGTCAGTTTTGACTGATATAGGTAAAAGTGGTTAGTCGAAAGAAGAAACGCGTTTAGAAATGGATATCTCCATTACTACCTACCTACTCTAATATAATCAGTGAAAGTTTCTAATTGGCCGGCCTTTATTAATGTGTATCTGTATCCTAGCTGTAAAATGTCTATAGAAATAAAATAAAAAATAATACGAAATTAAACCGGTCAAGTGCGAGTCGGACTCGCGCACAAATTCCCGTACCAATTTGTAGGTATGTAAGAACAAAACGGTTTTCGGATTTTTTCCTTTATATGTGCTACATGACATTGCTTCTTGCAAAATTTCGTGATTCTAGGTCACCGGGATGTACCCTATAGGTTTTGATTCCTTTCCGAGTGCCAAAATATGCGGCGTAAAAGGAACATAAACGCCCGTATCTTAAGATTGTGTTGACTTAGAAGTTTCAGCCCTGAGTATTTGATATTAATTTCAACTTGATAACTCCACGCGTGCCTGAGAAAAAGGGTCTTGACAGACGGACAGACAGACGGACAATGAAGTGATCTTATATGGGTTCCGTGTTCCTTTTGAGGTAACGGAACCCAAAAAATACGACAACCTAGACGCGTACCGCAAGGGTCCGATCCAAGTGGCTCTTGAAATGGATGCCTTGAAAGATTTGGGGGGGCGGGGCTTTGCCCAACAGTGGGATAATTTAGGCTAATTAAAAAAAATGAAACTCTTGTTTCTCTGGGTATCGTTAATTATGTAATAAAGTAATTTAGCGAGTGGTACGTATGTATGTAGGTATTAATAAAAAACAAAGTATAGAACAACCTTTCAATGAAATAGCACATTTATTGCGTATAAGGTATTTTAATTAAAAAAATTATATAGGTACTGTTCGCAAAATCTGTTTAGGTAATTATAGTAGTTTTATAAATTAATAGCACTATTAAGTTTGTTTGTTAATTGAATATCTACCTTAATGCATAACGTTTATTTCTCATTTTTATGAAGCAATGTTTATATTCACACGCTACATACCTATTCGGTGATTAATTGGTGTGTAACTATTCATCTGATATAATACGTTTATTAGTAAGAGGGTTATTGTCATAGAAATATTTATATCTGTGGTTATTGTCAATCATAATTATTCGCGAATCGCGTTGTAGCTATACCTGGGGGATCATCACTCAACCGAAAGCCTACATTTCGGTTGAGCGATAATGATATTCTGCCACACAGGACTCCCATAGATGTGACTCCTGTGACACTGATTTTCGATTTCCACGCAGATGGAGTCGCAAGCACTTGCGGGCACAGCGCTTTTCAGTTATCATTGTTCGCACTCGGGCCACGTTTCAATTACATTAGAACTAGCTAAGGGAACCACAGTTATTTGAACATAGTGACGTGTTATGCCTTATTATGTGAAATGTATTTCGAACACAGAGATAATCTGGAAAACCTTTTATGGAAATTGTATACCAATCGTTAAAAAGAGAACCATCCTGTTAACAGATTTTAAATCATTGCCGTCAGTGGCCGCCATTGTAACGTCAAGTTAGTTCAAAAGCGGTCGTTCCAGTCGAACAAAATGATCGTCGTCGGAGCGGATTGCGGGTTCCACACCTCGCGGATCAATAGATCTCATTCAAATAATAATAAGGAGTTATAGATCAGTCGGGTGCGGTGATCGCGGCCGCAGCGCCCGCGCCCTCTCTGCACTCTGCCTATATTTGAGTATGGAAATGGATATTTATTTCACGTCTCGGCTGCCCGCCGCAGCCGTCTGCGGTGATCGCCGAAGATGATAACGCTTCGATTTATATATTTCACTCGATGATCGGTAGCTGCTACTATGTTCACCATACAACTGCCAGAACGGATCGTATTCGTGTATACAGGATGTCATCTGGTTAACTCAGATTATATGTAACAAAATCGCAGTAGACCGGGAAAATGGAAATACCGAAGGTAACACATAAGAAAGGAAGACAGGGCAAATTAATTACTTATCTTAATTTAACCTAATACAGACTAAAAAAATGAATAAAATACTATATCAAAGTAAGGTAATCTCTTTAATTGATATTCGATCAATAAAAGAGATTCGGGCGTAGAGTAGAGAACTCTACTTTTTAAGAAAATTAACTTCTTTTTTGGGGCACAGGTACTCCTGACACTGCACGGTAGCAGTTTACTAAGTTATTAAAATAAATGAGAAAAACATGAATATAAAACAACAACCTGTAGCCAAAAACTTGAAATTGCATGCAAAATCTACTATTCGCCATAAAGTCGATTCCTCGCTTATGGTTGAGAGATTGACGACAGAAACGAAATGCGTCCGTTGTCACATTTAAGAGGGCAGATAGTTGATAGATTAGCATCTAATAATTGAATCGTAGACATTAGGTAGCTATGAAACTTTGAACTTGGGTGCACAGTCCGTTGACAGTTATTTTACCTCTGATAGCAGCAACCCAAGAGCAACCTTATTGTGACGAGAGTAAAGATCACAATAATTTTGACAGACCTGTCAATGGCAGCAACGCAACAGTAACCTTATTAGAATGACAATAAATATTACTGTGATTTGGCGAGTGATGCAAATACAGAGCTAAAATAACTTTGAAATGCGTTATGCGAAAAAATCGCTTCCAGTCTTACAATATTTCATAATTCCTACATTAATGGATTCCCCATATTGTATCACATAGGTCACATTCTTTAAAGAGTACCTAAGTACCTGATTTATTTGTACTGTGCTTCACAGAAATGTATTTATTTCCTTGGAGGATTCGAGCAGATATAAAATTTATATCTCGGGCATGTCACGTCCCGGGTTAATTAGGTGTATGCTCCAGTAGCAAACGATGCGCCCGCGCCTATTATTTACACCATTGCACACGTATGCCGCTCAGAATAATTATGGACCTCCTCGCCACCTTTACACACATTTTGCATACTTACTTGCCAGATAAAAGTATATTTTATTGAAGTGTTTGTATTGCTACGAATAAGCCGCTAATTAATTAGTACAACCTACCTAAAAAGTCGGTACCTACTTAATTAAAAGTCGATGGGTGATTCGAAAACGTTATTGAGGTTTGAGGATCGAGATATCTTTATTTCCCATAAGAATTGTAATTCACTTAGATACATGAGAAACATGAAACTTAAAAAAAATATTTTGATCGACGACCGGTAACAGTGTTAATCATCACACTTTACTCCTCAACTCATTAGCAGGCTGGGAGGGCTTCGTAAAATGCATCAGAGACCAACAGTGTAACATAATGAGCCTATAATGTTCCCACTGCTGAAACACAGGCCTCCTCTTTGTGGGAGTGAGTAGGACGCGGGCCCGGTGCGGGTTGGTGGATGTCACAATGTTACATGTCTTCGAAATTTTTACACACAGTAAAGTGCCTACTTGGGTTCGAACTCACGACCTACAACTCATAAGCCGGCTCGTTATTACTGGGCCACCACTGCTCTATAATGTTATAAAAAATACTTTACAAAGTGTAACACATGGAAGCGATTTAATATAAGCGATAAAGGGCGTAGTATGAAAGGTTAATAAAACACGTCTCGCGAGGAGCTGCCGCATATTTCCAACATTAATTGGAATATAAGGCGATAAGTGGCGAAGAGGTGGTTCTTCATCATTAAGATAATATGCAAATATCTGAAGGAGAAGACGCTATAAATTTTCTCGGTAAGACACTACGGATCAGACTTGATTGATTCGCAGATGATAGCACGGATAAAATGCGAGTAGGCAATTATTATAGTGGTGCTAACCACAGTGGTTTCTATTTATATGTCGTTAGGCTAATCTATGTCTGTGTAGTCATGAATCTCGTAAAGCAGCGCACAGAATATAAACTTAGATTCTCGATTTAGATTTTCATTCAAGTTTATCAATTTTCCTAATCGGATAAGACCGCTTCCCGTGCCATGTGCCTGTAAACGATTATATTTGAGTCCTCGGCGCCACTCCACGAACAAATTAAATCATTTCTACTTCGTCTGCGATTGTACGCACGCGATATCCTCCGTTATCACTGTGAGGACATATCGCGTTGACATTGCAAACTTATTGTCTTACACAAATCTGTGTTTGCCAACTATAGTCGTAGTAGGTACCCAATTCAGGAATATAGCTGTTTTTGTGTGTTTATGTTATAATATCGGAGCTGTTTGGGAGTTCAAATAGGTTAACAACGAGTCCTATCAGCCGAAAGACCTTATATGCCTGCCCAAAACATCACCACAAGGAATGCAGGTCATTTGCTTCTGCAACCAGCAGCTTCCCACGACCTTCATCGGGGTCTCGGAGCATCGAAGTCTGGTTACCCTGACCCTACATGGCCTGATATGGTCCTCATATCATACCCCCAGAGTGTAATATTTTAGTACAACATTAGGAACTGGAAGCTTGCTTAAGGAAGGTAGAAGAGAGAAGTAGCTAAGGGTGGAGTCTACTATCAAACGCATGACATCTGGCGTCAGCGTAAACTTTATACATCATGTTTTAAGCATTAATGAGTGTTTCAAAGAGTTCCGTAGCAACCTTCTAGACTGACGCTGTTTAGTGCTATGGCAGAAGTCAATCATTCAAGCTATCTATGCTATAATTGCACCTGACTTTGAGGTGACTTTGCGGTCGTATAGAAATCTTGTGCCATTTCTAAACTCAAGGATTAAATGGCATTCTCGTGTTTATGAACACCTTTATCGTTGATATGATCCACGCTTATTCTTACATTATAAGCACGTTTCGACTAATTCATGGGTCGTAACAGCATGTCGTGCTCATTCGCAATAAAGTTATAATAGGTATTTCGGTACTAAAATAATAATGTAAAACCTATTGGCAGTCGTTGAGTTCAGCGGTTTGTGATTTGAACACCTACGTCGCCGCGTCGCCGTCGTCGCAGCGGCGCATGTGCCGCAGTGCCGTAATGCACCGCATATCGAGAGATCCATCGCGTATCTGTTATAAATCTAAATACAACGAGAACATAAAATTTTATTCGAAACGACCACTTGTTAACGTATGTTATCCGTGTGTCGTGCAATTTCACAACGAGCCGCCGCGCCGGATCACGTACTCTGAAATCCACGTTCAGAACATAAACTATTTACCAACTATTCAATATTCAATACGCGATTGCAAAATACGCCAAATTATTGCATTAGTAGCGAACAGGGATTCCCGATATTGTGGTTCAGCGATCGGTAGTCGGCGCACCGCGATATGCGGCATAAATAATTTAATAATTCGCAATACGGAATTTACCATACGAAGTGTCGTACCGTTTGTCTGCTTCGTATTCAATATGAGTATTTGATTCTCATACTACTGTCGCATTGGGCAACGATCAAGCGGCGAGTTTTCACCGAACGAAACGATGACTTCCGCGCGGTGTATAAGGTTTATTTTAATAAAGAGATGAGTGCTTGGCTGGGATCTTTTCAAGTTGCATGTGTTCATATGTAGGTGAATAAAGCACGTCTGTACATTTCAATATCGGGAACATCCGTGTTATACGCGTGACCTTGCAAATCACAGCCTGCTTTCCAAACGACTTCACAGAATCGTCGTTCGGCGTCTGTATTGCGCGGCTGTCACAATGTTTATAGAATATTTTATTAGTTCGTACCTATTGTCAAGTTATTTAAGCAATGATAAGTCAACCGCTATGAGAATTATTAACGACTATATTTTTTATTCGTGAGGCGTATTTTCAATCATTGTCTCGAAGCATATTTTATTGTCATGGGAGTGTTTTTATTATGAGAAAATTTGAGCTCATAATTATTCAAGTTCTGAATTCCAACTACGTGAATCTTTTTGAACCTTACGATAACGACCTAAAAGTTAGGACAATCATCAACGAAAGGGGACCTATAAGGCTTCAATTTCTTTAAACAATAACTGTATTCTTTGAATTGTATTTGATCATAAACTATTTACTAAAATTTTAAATTAAAATATGCTTCAAATCAGTGTAGGTATCGAGTTTTGTGTCAATTTAGATGATGCATATGTAAAAGCAACCTGTTCGCTTCTGACCATACATTTTAGAGATCGTTTTATTAAACTTTCAGCATTTAAGCACCTACATGTGCCGTAGCTACAGAGATTGAGTCAACATAACGAGTAAACAGGTCACGAAATAACTAGCCAATAATGTGTTAGCTACTGTTTGTTGACTGTCCTGCTTAGGAGAGTCTAAAGTCATAATATATGAGTGAATACCGTTATCTCATTTCTATGTAGCTATCACTGGGTCCTCGCGGTCAGGCTCGCGACTAGCCGTTCCCAAGGTCGTAAACTGAACCGTGTCAATATGGTATGGTAGCTAACCGCGATTCAGATTTATAATGCCGACTGTCGATAATATCATCCTTTGCATGCTGATAAGACTGCTCGGCTGTTTACTGTCACGAATTTGGTTGTGACATGTTTGCGACACTGAGAAGGGATCCGCTGACCGTCGTAATGAGTTGTACTCAGGTCGTCCAACTATGTGGAAATTGGAATAGCTTTCGCATTTCCAGTGCTTTATATTTGTCACGTTCGTTTACTATAAACACCAACAATCGATTCTGCTTTATTTTTTAAGCTCTTTAGCTTCGCGGGCGCGCACTTTAATCGAATATGCACATCGTATTAATTTAACTCAAGCAATAAATTCATCAAGCGAGTCATTAAATTCGTAGATAGAAGTCAAATAGCCAGGATAGAAAAGTTATGAACATAAAAAATATACGGCTCGGATAAATCTCGCTCACGTTAAAAGCCCTAATATAACTTCATATCTTAATTACTGCAATAAAAGTATACCTCTCTTAAAACCTCATAACTTTGTCTGCAGTGAAAAATAGGATGACAAAAAATCTTCATAAAAGATAAGGGCGGGCAGTGAACAAATTGACCGATGCTTATTATACCAGCGCTGATAGCGGCGCCATGCTGCCCACGGACCCTCTGTCCGGGCCCACGGACACTCTGCTCGTGATAGTGTGAGCCCAAAATAAATTATACACTTTAATAGAATCTTAGAGCTTCGTCCTTCACCACTTAACTCTAACTAAAATATTAAACCAAAAAGTTATAGGTGAGTAGATAAAGAAACCCACAGAAAAAACGTAAAATGGTTTAACGAATTCATTCCCCTTGCATCTGATTTCTCAGCGCATCTTGCTAAGTATCGAATCGTGCTAACCCTTCTAACCCTAAGGAAAAGAATGAATAAAATAATCAAGAGTCGCCTGAGCTCTGAGCAATTATGTGGAAATTTCCTGACAAATACACGTTATTGGTGAGGAGTGGGACACGGTAGCGGCGGCGTGCACGGCAGCGGCTCGGCACGGTGCGGCGCGGCGCGGTGCGGTGCGGTACAGCGTGCTGTCGCCTAATGAGGCCACATGCTTCTTTTATTTATGTGACAAATGTAAATTGTTGGGTGAATCTTTCACGAATATTTAGTGCGAGAACGGTCGGATACACGCCGTGTGAATATTCAATTACGCACTTTTCTAAACGCGGATACATTGTTGCGAATACGCTATAAACCTATCATGCAATGTGGATTAGTAAAGTCTACATTTAGGAAATACCTAAATATGTGATTCGCGACAATAGGTTCCGCGATCGTGAGATATAATTTGTGTGAATTATCAGTAACAGTGGAGTGCGGTTACCTGCTGGTAGGATAATAAATTTATCTTTTACGGGCCTCGTACATGTAGATACCTACACGTGCATAGAGTTTACAAGTTTAGAGCGTGTACACTAAAATTTATGTTTGAAAGATTTGTTCGCCACAAATAAGGTTGTCAGCGTGTGTTATCTAAGGGATCGTTAATTAATTAGAGAAATTGAACGACCGCCGCGGCGCACGGGGACCAATAACTCGCAACCCGGCTCGTATCATAGCTTCACTCGCCTTTATTTATTTTTACCACTCACGTAAGCAAAATTGAATTCGAATAGGTCGTGGACATGTTCATGCAAAGTGCAACACTTATTATGTACGTTTTGACATTTAAATGTAGTATAATGATGACAACCTACACTCCTGAGTTGTTGTTCATTTATTCAGAGCGGGTGAATGTCTCTAAATGTTCATGACAGACTGAGAAGGTAAATATTTATAGATTTGAAATTTTGAGAAACCTACGAGCTAATTGACACCATTTGGAAAATTTGAAAGTATTCATCATCATCATTCTGCCGCAAGATGTCCTCAGCGAAATGCGTCTCCTCCAAGCACCGCCACATTAACCGGTCCTGTGCTTCCCGCATCCATCGGATTCACGCGACCTTCACCAGGTCATCGGTCCATCTTATGTGAAGGATTCACCTACAGCATAAGCAGCCTATAATGTTTCCACTGTAGGGACACAGGTCTCCTCTCTTCAAGAGGGAGTGGGCTGTAATCTGCCACGCGGGCCCAGTGCAGGTTGGTGGATGTCACGTCTTCGAATTTTTGGTTCTCGGACTTGCCGGCTTTCTTCGAGGATTTACGACGTTTTTCTTCGAGGATTTACCTATAAAGCATAAAGAAATCAAAATAATTATAACGGGGACTACAAACTGGTCACTTACTGTTGAACGCGGTCCCCCTCGTCTGTGTCCACATTGACGAGGTGTGACAGTGGTTACATGCCCTTATCACTATACAATTAGCCACAATGAAAATGCTAATTGAGTTGTTTTGAACGACGAAACATACCATGTCGTCAGCAGTCTTCCAGCTAAAATATTATCCCTCTGGGGCATTAGAATTACGATCTAAATCATTGTTTAACACATTTTTAGTATTTGTAGAGATAGGAAGGCCACCTACAGAATTGATTTTTATAAAATCTTAAATGCACAGTTTTTTACATATTATATTATTGTAGGTTATATTTATTTAGTGCCTGGAGAGTGCACGTTTCCAAAATAATCACCGTTACAAGTGAAGCTCTTAAAGAGTGTGAAAAAATACGTGTCGATTATTGTTGTCATCAAAAATCGTCGTTCTGGTCGGAAACTGTTAATTAAATTAAGAAAATTTCAAATAACTACAATACACCTACTATAGAGTTGCCTAGATTTACTTACATATACAACCGACTTAGGATCGAACATAATTATGAAAAATAATTAAACTTGTAATAATTTTTAAGAGGGAAAGAGATAGTAGGTATTGGTGTTGCAGTTTTTTCATAAATATTTCTAAATTATACAGATAAAAATGCAAAAGATACACACCTAATTCACATTTTAAATGCAATAAATTCATAGCCGTCAAATGAAATTTAACCATATTCTAATAACTGTACTTCGTACTTGAAGACCGCAAAGTGGAGCGAGAACGCTGTGTTTTATGAGCGGATTGTTCGTTAATAGCTGAAGATTCTCGAACATAGCTAGGAAACATCAAACTAGATTTCAAAAAAATTTGAGAATGGTCCATACGTTTCGAAACTGCTACCCAAAAAACATACCTACACAAAATCAGACATAATTTATTTTGTCAGGATTTATTTTGGAAATCTCACATATCCTTGTATTTACGTTCATCGACTCATCGTATTGTAGTTCTTAACATATAACAGAGATGAAACGGCCACTATGACTAAAACATAAACAGTGATGCATGCGCGTTTAGAACTTCAGCAGAGAAACAACAAAATGGCCCAATAAAATGGCCGAGCATAGACAAAACGCTACAATAACATCAGAACGGGAACGAATCGCCAGTTTACGACATGAGCGCAACGACCGACTGCTCTACAAATGAATAAGCCATCTGTTCTAATAGCTGCAATTAAACATGGTCGCCCGAGCCGCCCAGGTCCTTACTACACATTTGGACATAAGAATCGATAAAAACTAGAAGACGAAACGTACCTAATGTATGCAACGCCTTGCGACATCGCGACGCAAAGACTAATGTGCAAACTTATCGCTTAAACGACATGATTGTCCTTATTCAGTCCGATTTCTACGCGGACGGATCTGTATGCAAAAAATGCTGCATTATCTTACATTGTTATCAAAAGTCGTTGACATCGCTGTGTCTAAGATAATGTAGGTAGGTACTATAAAGCCTTTTTATAAGCTGTCAAGTTGCTCTATATAGGAGAACTGTTATGGGACGCATGCCTGTTTTTTGAGTCCGCTGGCCGCAGACACGATCAAGTAAACCATTCATATATGGCGAACTGTCATAATTAAACTTAATAATGAGGCTCCATCGATATGTTTTTGTCGATACCGAGAATCATCATAACTTAACGTCAGTTTGATGAGCGCCATCATGACTGAAATTTAATGATTATCATTATGTTGAGATTTCCATACAATGGTCTTATTGAGAATAACAAGGAAATAGTTGACGGGGATTTTTGAAACGTGTCGAGTTGTACTTGATTTTATGCGATAACGATTGCCTGGCTCAATTATACCTAATAATAATAATACCCTCAATTTCCATCATTAAAGACAAGTGTTAACAGTTTTATCTTGGCTATAAATAAGTGATTTATGTACAAGTTTCTTAAAAACAAAGGCTCACACTGTAAGTATAGTGTGTAGTTGGTACTAGGCAAATGTTATTCTGTGACAAAGCTCACACAAATGTATTTTATTAGGCGTAAAGCACGTAACACAACCCTCCTCTTTATCCCGAGATGAACATGCAAGTATCTGCGGCTGGTTGTCGTATATTTTTGTAAGTGAACATTCAAAATCACAATGGCGGTTCTGGCGGAGTGGCGGAGTGGCGCGGCGAGTAAACCCGGTGTCGGTTGGCGTGTGCGGCAGGCCGCGGCAAACACTGAGCCTCTGCTTGCTGACCCGTAATTGCCAAGTATTTTATTGCACTATCTCAGAAGTTTTATGTCATTCAATCCACGACTCTTAATTGAATAAGCGACATGAAATTTACAACCGTCATACGTTTAACTCGTCCTAGTTAAGAATCTTTGACGTTTTGCGCACTCTCCTCTGTGTGCCATTAACTTCGGGGTTCCGTCTTAGTGCGTGAGGAATTAAATGCCATTTTGCGCATCTTACTTAAAGTTTCACTTATGAGAAAGTTATGTTCGTAATCGCAACTTTCTGTAACATAGATACCTAGGTATGTTTAATACATGTTTTATACATTTTGAGCTCATCTTCAAAGCAGCTTTTTAAAACCTGCTTTTAATACGTAACAGTACCAACATAGTAATATCGTTTAGATAAAAACTAGTACAAGTGATCTATGGCCCATTGCGTACTCTTTTAGCTTCTCAGCTTGATCACCGGTCGTTACTAGATTTGGTATCAATTAATTTTTCACGGAATATTTTCCATGAACCGATGAATAACTTGATGCTTTAATAGTAACTTACAAAGCTAAACTTGTTAGAATACTCGGACTACTGCATACTTGTCGTAACCATCATAGAGGTTTGTAACTATAATTGAATATTCCATACTGATCGAAGGACGTAGTGTACGGGCCCATGATTGGAACTTTTCAAGTAAGTACTTATCCAAGTAATAAATCAGCTGGTATTATTCTAAAGTAAATGAGTGGGTAAGTACATTACTTAGTTATTGCAGACCCATGGCTAAATTCGCGGATCTCCAAAACAATGATATCTATTAGTATAGCTTTTTGTCTAAAAGATGCCAACTTTATTAAAAGCCTACCTGCCTAGGTAGGTACAACTTCAACACTGACGCTACGGACAGAGTCGCGGGCAGTTATGGTACAAGGGCAACTTAACTTAATAACTTTAATCACTTATTAAAATCCCAATAACGTGGTTTCCATTCAAGGTATACGTCGAGTATATTGACATGAGCCATCACATAACTTGCCATGATTTATTTGAAGAGTGGCAGCGACCATCATGTTGAAAAATGTCAGCTTCTTATTTATGTGTTCTAATAAGGCCATAAATATTGATTTTAATTGCGCGTCACGACTCACCGATGACAGTAGCTTAATGGACGTCGCTTGACGTGACCACGCTTGTGACCAGGCCTTGTGTGAATATGGGTAATTATTTACTATCTTAACAGGCAGGTGAGGTAAGATTGTAAGATAAGGAGTGTTTTGAACTTTCACGGTTCTGAAGTAAATTGAAATTAATTATCATACATACATAATCAGCCTATAATGTTCCCACTGCTGGGACACAGTTAATTATCATTTTGGAAAATCTTCTGTAGTTTTTTCGCTACGAGGTAAGTATAAGAACTGACCATTGACTCTCAGCAAATCTTACAAAAAATCTGTCAGTTGACCTGGGCGTTTGTAGATAAGAATTACATGTAGCTAAGTGACATCATTTAGTCACATACACATTTTATTTTCCGAGGCACGGGGTTATCACAACGCCAATTTCCAAGCACGTTAAGCTGTTAGTCCTGCGCCTGATCTCTCTCCGGTCGTGTCGGATTGCCGTCCCATCGGACTATGAGAGTGAGGGAAAAGAGAGTACACCTGTGTCTGTGCTCTATACTCTAGTAGTTTAGTCTTCGCTGAGATAAGCCGCCATGATCGAAATTCGGTCTGGAGAACAATTATTTTTTTATCAATGATCTCGAATACAGCCTTCTGGACATAGACCTCTCCTGAGAAGATATGTAGAACCTACAAAAGTCTAAACATGTAGGATCTACTTCGATATGTAGGTACCTACTTATTATCTTTAAATGAAGAAGTGTGTAAATTCAACTTTAGTCTAAAAACATATGAATTAACCACGAATTCACAAACGACTCTCAACTTTAATACCCTCTTAAAATCTTCGTCGCTGCGATACCTACTCCTTAAAGTGACAGACAGCATGTTTGTGGATTCGTATTACTCCCAACAACTCTATCATTAATTAATAACAATACCTACTGTTTTGTTGTTACAATGTTCATAGAAATACCAAATTCAAACGCATTTCGCGCTAAAAATACATACTAATATGTTTCGATCTTAAAGAATAACCTGCTTCACGAAGGTTCGTACAGGTAGGTATGACATTGTCTCAGGCAGGCTTCTAATAAAGGTCCACAATGTAAAGGAGCAGAATGGCCCTGTTCACCCAATTAAAGATGAATCTCCCCGCGGATCATGTGACAACAAGTCCTGATGAAATATAACCAACTTGTCTCCAACAGACCGAAATATCTAGATACTTGAAATAAGAGTTTTAGGGATTTACATTTTCTGTACCTAAGGGTAAAATTATGAATTATTTGCTTTCAACGTAAGTCCCGTTATCGGTGATTTAAAAAAGTGTTATTCCAAATCTAATGGAAAACCATTTTAAATTGTAGAGTTGATCTGACTTTTGTAAATCTAATTATTTTAAAATCCCTACACGTTGATTTCTTCTCTGCTTTCTTTCTCAGTTTGGTATTTTATGCATCCAAAAATAAAATAATATATTATGAAGTAATTTAAGAGCAGTATCAAAACGGTTCAGTCCACAAATAAGGATTTGCTAACTTCCAAAATGGGACTGACATACCAACGTAGGCAACATGTACGTTATATATTTCAGTATGAACTATCGTATTTTTATTATAATGAGCATTAAGAGTCGCTCCCGCGTCCCAAAAAGGCTGAATATTTGATGGGTCGGCTCATATTTTACTCTCATCTCGAGAGCCGAAAGCAGACATATAAATCAAAGACATGTTTGCAAAGAAGGCGACCGCTCCGCACGTCTCTGTAATTGCCGCAAAAACACACGTTGTGTGATTTTCGAAGACGTTGGCAAATTTCCGAATAATTTTTAAACCAAAAGGCGTAGTGTGACAATGTCGTCCATGCCGATACCACATGAAGCATTATGGGTGGCTATGATTTCGAAAATTTACATATATTATTCCAAAATTCAAAATACCCAAGGGTTTATACGTGAAACTGCCTAATTAGTTTAAAGATGTCTTCGTTTGAGACCATTTGGAGCAGGATAAAGATGCGGCGCAAGCAACAGGTAGGTTATAGTTTGTTGGTCGAGAGCTGATTAGCAAGGCCTGCGCCGATCTCTCAATGGCACGGAGCTCGCTCCCCGGTGCGTCATAAATTTCCATTGATTGGATTAATCTGATTTGGACGTCAATTTTGTAAGGCAAGTACTGGCTCTTTATAAGAGAATACAATCATGTGACCTCAGAGTATTCAGACCGCGATACATAACAAATATATTGTATCAGCAAAGTAAATATACGTCTTGTCGTATATGCACGCTTCTAAGTTCATTTGTGTCTTATTTTCTACTGATGCAATCGTTAATAGAAATGCAAATGTCCCTAGATATGATGTTGTAGTAATCTGTCTACATTTTAATCAAATAAAGTGAGAACCTTTTCTTAGAATATAAATAGTGACCAACCTAGTTGTTCCATAGATAATTTTGGCTTCATTCGTGTGTTTTACCAAGTCAGCTCGGAGTATCAGCTCTCGTTCATTCGCTGACACTGGTACTGGTACTGTTAATGACAAGTTTTGTGCAGATATTTGATCTACTCAGCTAAATTAATGCAGGTGAGTGTAGTGTATAAAAAGTGGGTATTAAAACAGGAAGGTGGCGGTGATCGAGCGCTCGCATCCCGCATGCGCACCCGGACACTGCATACTGTGAACTACCTGTTTGATTGCTTTAGCTTTTCCAGTTATTATGACATGTACAAACCACTTTTTACTTCACATATTCATTTACCTAAGTAAGCCTTGTAGACTAGATCTGTAGACCATTTTTTATTTTTATCAAGTACCTGGTACTTGTTGACAGGCCTACGCTGTCCTCCCATACCTACTGTAACTCGAAAACATTGTAAAAGCCAATTATTTTTAAAAGAGTAACCATGGAGTTTCTTGCCGGTTCTTCTCCATAGGAAACGACCAATTGGAACCGTGCACCTAGCTTCTGACGTTTCATAAGTGCCCATGTTGGTTTATGTGAAATAAAAATATTTTGATTTGATTTGATTTGACTAGTATCGAGCCATAATGTATTATCGCCGCTCACCATATTCAATGTTTAAAGACATTCGCTCATAATCTGTGCATACCGGCGCAGTAAGGGCAGCGGCGCATACTTTGACAGAATTATGATTGAATTATGCAACGTCGGTATCTAACAGAGCGATTGATATAATTTATTGTACAATTTATAGACATCAGCTGCGTGCCCTCAGTCACAAACGAGCATATTTCCCACGTCAATTTTGATTGCGATATCATAGTGAACGATGACATTTGAGTACGTACTAATTTAAGCCCACAAGAGCGGCTGCGAGGCGGTGCGCTATCTGCACATAGATACAGAGTCGTGTTTGCAATACAGCAAATTTCTCCTTATATTTCTGCGCAGGAAAGTCTATTTTTCAAGCAGTCGCGCCGAGGAGGTAATCACGCAATGCTGGCCTCTTAGCGCTGAGTAAACAAATCTTCGACATTGTATCTGTTTGCCTTAACTCTCTTTATTCAAAGGAACGTTGTCAAGAGAAATGTACGATTATTGTAGTGTTTCTTATGGATTGCGTTACGAAAATATATAACTCGCGCTCTACGCTAAGGAGGGTTCGCTATCTTTGATTTCATGTTGTTTATCAATTCGAACAGGCCAATAGACATATTCACTCTTGCGCACCTAATCTATGTCTGCGCTCTTTACAAGATCCACGATTACCATAAAGTTAATATAAAACCTGTGTTTAGTCTAAGTGGGATATTGTAAAGTTTATACTTATTTCATGAACTTGGTGGAACGTCGTCTGTGAATATCAACTCATACAAATATGAAAGAAATATTCCTGGCGGCTGGAATATCAAGAATGGAGCAATGGCTCCCAAGACTCCATAGTTCGCACAATCAGCGGCTAACATCTCTTGCTGAGGATGGCTATAAATTTCAACAATCATATAGTCGGTCATCTTTCTTTGTTATCATATTAAAGGGACGGCATTCCATCGACGTAATTATGCAAAAAGCTGGACCGTGGTCGCGGCGGCTGTCCTTTGACAACCGCATCATTATAGTTGACATAAACTAAGATTTATGCGATTGATTTGTTAATAAATATGAATTTATTATCTTCATCGAAATATTTGTTTGTTGCATAATGACACAAAGTGACTAGCTTCATCTATCGCGAAGGTGGATACAAAAAATGCAAATGTATAGCAGCTTCATTTGATGTCAAACGTAACACGAGTAAAGCAGGGAGACTTCCGTCCCTCGAACAAGAGCAAACGAATGCGTAATTCGGTGAACAGTGGTTAAAATTAGCTGGCGATGCGGGCGTCTTTATAGTCCTTAAATTGGCAAAAAATCGAGACAAGCTTCGACTGACACCGATCGCGGAGGCATCAGCGAAACAGGTGTTATCATAAACATACATTTTGCGATAAAAACAAAATAATTTTCATGAGTGGCCGGTAGGCGCGAACTGCCGTTCGTGTCGCCGACACAATGGCGATTTCATAGTTTTTTTTTGGTTCGTCGTCGGCGTAAAAGCCGACGATATTAAATTTAGTAAGCGGAGAGGTGTCCGAAATCTCACGCAGACGTGCGACCCGCCACACATATTTCCATCTGCACAAAAAGCGGAACTATAGCCATAAATATGTCCAAATAAACATTAGTCGACGACCGACTGAATAAGGTTTTGCAGGGTTCCGTTTGTTTTGCAATTAAATAGTAGACAACATTTATATCTCAAAACTATTCAAGCAATAATACTTATATCTGCACCTATCAGTAACACGGACGGGCAGGACAGGAATATCATTTAACCATTACTGCTGAACTGATATTGTATTGTTTACTAGCACTTATCAGCGATTTCGGACTTTCCCATATAAACTTTTATCACCTATTTTACCGCCATACTTTCATTTACCATTTTACTCTTTTAGGGGAAGAATTTTAAAAAATCCTTACAGGCATTTTTCATATTTTTTAACCAAAGCAAAATTCATTGACATTCCCCCGGATTTTCATGAAAACTTTCATCCTCTATTTTACTCTATTTTTTTCAGGGATAGAAGTTCCAAAAATCCTAAATCAAGTATGCAACAATTATTCATCCGAATGTTTAAATACCAATTTCCAAAGAAACTTTTAAAATAACGGATTTTCATACGTTTAATTTAATTTCTTAGGGGTAAAATTTCCAAAAATCTTCTCTTATCCAAAATTATCTCTGAATGACTACGACACGAAATATCCAAAAATATCACAAAAATATAATCCAGGTCTACTAGTCTAGGCTCTGTGTTGATGAATCGGTCATACTTGTATACCTGTAAAATAATGCAAATATCTAAATAAATACATTGCAGGTCTACATTTCAAACTTACAAGATACGCACCCGAAAAAGGAAAGTAGATTCCTAACGAAGGTGAAAAATCAAAACAGTAGGTAATGATGAAGGATCTGTGAGCTTGGCATTGTCCGCGCTAACAACGCTCGGCGTGTGCGCAGTGTCGACGAGCGGTGCGCGAGCGCATCGGGCCTGTTGACAGCCGCGCCGCGCACCCGATAATATGTGTACATATGTAACATTAAACTGCACAAATAAACGAGACTTTCACACTACATGGGTTCAAGAACAAGTTTTTCCATAACACAAAAGACGACACTGAATAGTTATAGCTGCTTCGCGGCCTCGCCGCATAATCCAATAAAACAATCCGCGGAATGTACCGTCAGAACAATATGTGTCATTGCCTATTACAATGTTCAGCGAGCTCTCAGCTGGACATCAAACTGTATGTACTTTTATAAGTTGTTTATAATTTGTACTTGTTTAATGCAGTTTTAATATGGTAGTCATAGAAATAAACATATTGTGTCAATTTATATATCCAGTTCAGATCTTCAGTTTTTCCAAGTTTTCCTCAACCATAAAGATCTGTTTTGTATGTGCCGAAGTTTTAGTAAACAACAGGTACTTATTGAAAAAGAAATACCTTACTTATCACCAGTGTTTTATTGAAAACTTTTTTCCTATCGGTACAAATGAAATTGGCGACTGAATCTCAAAATATATGAATTTGATTCAATGGAAAGGCAAGCGGCTTCTTTCTGTTATTCCAAGGGCTACCACCGTGCACCGGGCATTCGACGGACGCATTTTTTATTATTTTTAATATTATGGCCGCATATTCGCAACTTCACCAAAATATTCTTTCATATTTTTGTGTCCTCAAATAACTTGAGATTAATATTAATGTCTATATATTATTATATATATAAAAGGAGAACTGACTGACTGACATATCAACGCACAGCCCAAACCGCTGGGTCTAGAGATTCCAAACTTAGCATGTAGGTTCCTTATGAGGTCTAGGGGTGCACTAAGAAAGGGTTTTTCGAAATTCCACCCCTAAGAGGGTGAATGGGGGGAGGGTGAAATTTCACGCGGACGAAGTCGCGGGCAGAAGCTAGTGATATGATAAGCAGGTCGTGACTATGCTTACAATTACAACGTGGTAGTAGAACGGAGGTAACATTAGTACATTTACGTATTCAAATGAATATATTGGCACTTGGCACAGTCAGTGATTATTTAATTATTTACTTCATACTTTCTAGTTATTTACATTAAAGCTATACACAGTTAGGGAAAATAATTGTTAAACAGATTGACACTACCTACGTCAATTTGCCGAGTTAAGTACCTATACTATTAGTTCAAACGACTGTACAAGAGTGACAGTAATGAAGGCCAATTCTCGTAATTTAAAACGTTCAAAATCTAGTCGCAGTTTCATCTCGACGACAAACAAATGTCAAAAACTTCAAAATGTAGGGAAATTAGAAGTATTTTTGACAAATTGAGACTGAGATCAGACTGTGAACGTTCTTAAAATTATGAGAATACCCCTCTGTTGTGGTTCGACATTCAGTTTGCTACGCAATAATTTTCCCTAACTTTAAATGACATACCCTACCAACAAATCAATCAATTTAACCAATATTTTTCGAGGCAGGTTTTGTAATTGTTTTCCCAACAAGGAATCGCAGTGACTGCAGACTGATACGTCAACAGAATTTCTAGAAGTAATTTTAGAGGCCTGCTTTGTCTTGCCCTACTTCGGCTCTCCCTTCATCGAGAATAGCTTCAGATTTTCTAAAAACAGTTCTAGGTTGCAATAAGGACTATTTGGGGTTAACTCAATAGGTAAACGGTACAGCTAGAATATATTTAAGTCAGTGAGTTGCGCCGCACGGATAGCCCTGGGGCATCCATTATGCAAGCCGGTAACACATGTAGTAGTCGGTCCGCACCACGGCGACACCTTTACCAGACTTTACCATAATTGTCTATACGTACCTACTTATTGTTCAAAAAGCGATAATAATAAACTCTAATAAATACAATTTAACATTGTATTCATTCTATTTCTGATATTGTGTTTTTCATTGTTATGTCACTTCTTGTTGTTAATAAGTCTTCCGAATAAAAATATATGGAGTTGTTTATCTTTATAGTTTAGGTTGATTTTAATAGTTCTACATAGAGTCAATCTGCCTTGCCTTTTCCCAACTATGTTGGGGTCGGCTTACGGTCTAACCTGATGTATCTGAATACCAGTATTTTTCATGGAGCGACTGCCTATCTGACCTCCACAGCCCAGCTAATGGGTAACACGATACAATTCTATATGGAGTAAAATTTGCCAAAACTAGAAAAATGCCAGGAGCAAATTAGTTCATTTTTTGTGCATGATAAAGTTCTGTGTCCTCAAATAAGGTTTTTTAACTTAATATCCGGCAGCCTGTACGAGTAAGATCGTGTCAATGAATTAGAAATACTTGGTTCGCTGTATCTAAGTTGGTCGCCGTGATTTGTCTCCATTATTTTCTCTTTTATTTTCATTCACACGCTCCGTCGAATTTCGCCCTTTCCTTTTGTCAAACATAAGTTTCTATTGTAAGAACTGTCATTGTTATGCTACCACCCGAATAGCAAGGAACTGGAAGAACACTTTTTAAAGGCTCGTCTTTTGGTTCACAAGGAAAATGTCAGATTGCGTTTCAGATCACGCAATGGTGTTGGAATTTCGTATGAGTAGGTGCTCAACAGTACCTACATATTTGCATGATTGTAATGTCGTACGTTTACCTAGATTTACTATACTACCTGTGTCATATATAGATAGGTACGCAGTAGGTGGTGTATGACTGTATGGTACGACCTACCCAAAAAAATTTAAGCACGTTGAGGTTGAGAGGATGTCCGTCCGATACTTTATTACGTTAAAAAACCTACAAGTGAAATACTTACAAGATGTTGTTCCAAAAAAGGACAATTAACGAGATCAATTAACGATTTCTGTGTCGAAGTATTTTCACGGTAGTTCCTTGAATAAAGACGAGCCTCCTCAGAAACAACTCTCGAGCTGTGAGGAGATTCCGCCCGACTGGTGGATTCGAGTGAGATGACTGGTTAATTGCCTTGTACGCAGTGCACGTACCGCCGCTGACATGTCACAAGACGTCTGCCACCGGCAGCGGCGATCCCTCAACGAATTCCAATCGGGAAGAGCGAAAAAGACACGAGCCGAGCATGCGCGGATAAAAAGTAGCGGCGCAGGCGCAGCGCCGCGGGAGGCACCGAGCAGCCGCGCGCCCCCGCCGCGCCCCCCCGCCCCGCCCCGCCGCGCTCCTAATGCGCAACTGAATCACGCGATTAAAACGTTCACTACTATGCGATACATCCCATCTTGCCAGGAGTCATTCATGTTTAGCAGAAGTCCTTTTTATATGACACCGATTGGCGGAAACGCTCAGTCGGCCGTTCAC
The DNA here is from genome assembly GCA_914767645.1 of Hydraecia micacea. Classification (NCBI taxonomy): domain Eukaryota; kingdom Metazoa; phylum Arthropoda; class Insecta; order Lepidoptera; family Noctuidae; genus Hydraecia; species Hydraecia micacea. The sequence continues at coordinate 11,447,449 of OU611778.1, forward strand.
ATCCCTCTATGTCTAGTTGTAGCGTTGCACAAACACTGTTACTTACATTAACGTCAATTTGCAAACAAAAGCAGGCGTAGTCGTGTACGAATATACGTCATCTTCAAAGTAGGCAGGTATGTGTTTGATGCGAAATGTCCTAGTTCCCAGTATTGTTTCGGTCGATTTAAAGAATCGGCGGCGAAAGGCCGGCCGGCAGGCGCGCGTCGCGACTCACAAAAACAAAGCCGTCTGGTGCGGGGCCGTAGCGCAGCTCCCGCCATCAAACATTCACAAAGTTCGCGACTGAGCACCGCGGAGTCACGCCGCCACAGCCACGTCACTACCAAAACTGCCTGATAATGACGCACGGGTTTTCTAGATCATTGAGCCCCTACAACAATAAGTTAAAGATAGGAAGCAGTGAGCAATTGGGCATTAAGTGCTTACAAAGCGAAAGGTATTTCTGGAAATAAATCAGCTTTACTACGATGGTAGGTACTAGGTAGGTACGTTCCTAGCTGTCTGCGTACAAGTTTTGAGGAATAAAGTAATCGTGTGATCGCGGGAGTCGTACGCGCACCGGCCAGCATAGCAATGGGCAGCGTCTGCCGACGCCAGCGTCATACGAATGATGCGATATAACGGATCGACCCGATTATTTCTGTCCATTTCACGACTGTTTAATAGCAATGTTAAACTCGGCGAAAGCAAACATACACGCCCTGTTTATCGAATATTTTACGATCTTCACCGGATTCATTTTAAAATGCTAAGCTTTGTGGAAGCGGCTGAAAGATTGTTTGATTCGAACGCATGTTACTAGTTTTACTATTTCAGATATTTATATTACAGTTAGTCATTTACCATTCTGATTTACCTGGATGTATGTTTATTCAGACGCAGGTGTTTATAATACACGGATACTTTATTTCAAATAAGATTTACTGTTCAAGAAATAATTTGGCGTTGAAACATCTGGACGAGTTTATCTAGCTCTTTCGTTACCCGCCCAATAACATGTCGGGGAAATTTTTAATATCGACTTCTGAGAATTCTTACAAAGCACTGAATTCCAATATTTTGAATAAGTAGTGAGAATATGAATAAATAAGACGTAACCTCAAATGACGCCTGCCTACGAATAGTTCTGTTTTCACTCAACAAAATGTGATATACTAAGAGATAGTCCCCTTGTTTGTAAACTTTGATAGATCAACGTGCATAAATAACAATGTAATTATAATTGGGGTACTAATGTGGTTTTTGTGTTAGCGACACCGTCTCGCTTCCGTTCAGGTGACGCCGCCGATAACATCTACTTACACATAACCCTGCCTACACCGCTTGTTACTCTATTCATGTTATATTTTAATATATTACTTATTATAATAGATCTACAGGCGGTGTGTTGCGCTATCAGACCCTAAAATTAATAGCTGTTTGCTACACAGATAATGTTTATCGCTTTTGTCGCTACAATGTGTACCTAATTGTCTCTTGTGTACAGTCAGGGAAACAGTTTAGCAGCTAGTCTGCAGGTATCAACATAAATTGTCCGTACATTTAAAATGACATGTGTTATTCTATATCCGTGACATGTATGTACCTACCTAATGGGTATAACAGAGAAAATATACGTACCTACTTAGTTTGTCAATGTGTTAAACAATACTTTACCCTGAATGTGCCTACCTACCTATCAACGGGGTAATTGCGTAACACACTAACAGTAGCCATAGCTTTCATTTTGACAGTTCAACATTAATTGCGTTATTTACGTTGTTGAGCAGACATATTTTCCGAACATTATTATGAAGCAAATGCCTTAGCAATATCTTTTACGCAAATCTATAGGGTGCTGATTAGTGGCTATTAACTTATTCAATTTCACTATCGTAGTTTAATACTTTCATTTTTCTAAGTAGGTAAGTTTTTTTTAGTAGCTATAAGTATTGTCAAAGGAGTTCAGCCTTTGCCCAGTAGTGGGACATTAATGGCTAAAAGTAAATAATAAGTATTCCAGTCATCATGATCATCCCAACTTTAGCCTTTGCTTTTTTCCGGGTGCATAGCAAGAGTCGACATTAGCGGATAAAGATTCCATACTATATAGGTGTGGCGTCGTCGGTTCGATCGATCTTGCCGCAGTTGGTTCGTGGATGGGTGACCATCTTTACATACCAAGACCCCCTCCGTGCCTCGGAAAGCACGTTAAGCCGTTGGTCCCGGCTGTTATTGCTGGATCTTTGACAGTCGTTACGCGTCGTCGGAGGCCCGAAAATGTGTCAACCAGTCTTACCAAGCTGTATCGTATTACCTAGTGACTGGATTGTGGAGGTCAGATAGGCAGTCGCTCCGTGTAAAATACTGGTATCCATCTGCATCCAGTTCGACTGGAAGCCGACCCCAACATAATTGTGAAAAGGCAAGGCAAGAAAGATTTTGTAAGTGAGAAAACCGAGACCAATGATATCTGCAAAGGCATAATAATCAGTCACAATAAGTTGCTTACCTACCTAGGTAGGTAGGTACCTATAACTTACTTGGCTTTGTTTAAACAATTTCAGATCCTTATCTCCGGCGGTGGCTGGGACAGACTGGATGCAGAAGGTGGAGAACCAGGTGCTGTGGTGAAACTTAGAAGAAGCCATGTTCAGCAGTTGATGTTCAGGTCAATGTGCCACTTCTTTCTTTCAGCTGAAAATACAAAATTATAAAGGTTAAATAAAACTAGCATCCTGTCCTTCATTTCGTTTATAACATCTGCCTTGTAGTATAATAAAAACACAGTTTCCATTAAACTAAGTCAAATATTTACCCATTTTAGTGGAAACTAGGTGGGTACTTAAATTTTTCATCTCGAACAAAAGGGTGAGAGTTTAATAAAAAAAATAGGTACGTGTAATGAATTTGTAAAGTAGGTACTTAGTTAATTTAAAAGTGTTTAGCAAACAGCTGGATAAAAATGTAAAACAGTTTCTAAGTTATAGTAAAATTTCTTGAGTCAGGTTAGGTACAAATATTTATGCACAAGATAAACTTTTTTTTGTTTTCCGGTTCTACGAAAGAGTCGCGATAAATAAATACAACTTGCTTCAACCGTAAGTATTGAATATTAGGTTCTGCCCGCGGCATCACCCGCGTGGATGTCGGAAATTTCATGGGCTTTAATTTTTCCGCGGAACTAAGTTACTCCTTATAACATCAGCTATCTGCCAGTGAAAGTCCCGGCAAAATTGGTCCAGCCGTTTCGAAGATTAACCGAAACAAACACAAGACATAAATTAAAAAAAATGTTTTTTTGTTGTAAGTAAGTACCGTATATACCTAAGCATTTAGTAAAAAGCTGTTATTTTTACATTAGAAACGGACACTACAATTTTATTTATGTGTAAAGATTTGTTTAGATATAGAAGATGTCATTATCATGCTTCGGTAATCAATAGGTAGGAGACACCTACTATCATTAAAACCCTGAAAAACACTCGTAGGCAAAGAGTGTAATTATCATTAAATAAAGGAGGAGTTTGCCGTTTCGAAACAATTAAAAGAAATTGCTACGTAGTAGAGTCCTACCTACTTACTTAACAGAGCTACAAAACAACTGGGAACGGTCATCTACCTACCGATACGGATAGTTTTAAGGGGGTTCTGGGCATAATATTCAATTTATAATGGTAATATTGGTACCACTGATCTTACACAGATGTTCTTAAAAGATCAGCACCCCAATTGTGTAACACACTACCAACTCAATCTGAAACATTTCGAAGGATAGTGCTAATCCATTGCTTCATATGTTCGAAAAATGTGTCTGCTCAACAACGTAAACAAAGCAATGAATGTTGTTGAACTGTCAAAATGAAACCCATTGCTACTGATAGTGTATTACGCAATTACCCCCCAGGAGGTATAATGAACTTCTGGGAGGAGGTGGGCTGGTTGGAATAACCACCGAAGGCCGCCATTGCCCGCGCACAATGGTCCACCTGGAGGACTAAGTGCGGAAATCAAACCCTCTAACATAGAACATAGGTTGGTACCAGTTCAATGAAAGTTGTAAAAGGTTCAGAAGAAAAACCTGCATCCCCATTTGTGTGTTTAATACTGTACAAAGAATGACGACAATCCATTTTGACAAATATTCAGAAAAATCCATCGGTTCATTTAAGTAGGTAATAGTTACTATTTAAATGGGTACAGTCACGAGCATAAATATATTACTATTGACAGCTCGGCAATAATATCTGACTTCATAATTCATCCATTTATATCTGTCGTCAAGATGACGGCAATTATATGTGACCATGTCTGGAAGCCATACAAGTGGCAGCACAAATATGTGACATCGCAGGGACGGCAAAACTATCTGACGAGCCAAAATATGTAGGTATAGGATGCTGATTCAGCTTTAAAAAGTCATGTCCATATGCATATTATAATATATTTATGCTCGTGAGTGCAGGCACTAGGTTATTATTTCAAATTCTCAGTTTCACCAAAAATAACGCCATAAGTAAGCGTGTTTGGATGTCAAAATAACATGGACCGTCATTCCTAGGGTGCTACTCAATTAGCGTGAAGGTGTATCCTCCTGTGTCTAAATAACAGGAGTCAGGAAGATCATGTTTATCGTTATCCATAGGTATGTCAAGGGACTCAAGGGCAATGATTATAGCAATAATCCCGGACAACAGAAACAGTTTAACATCAATACATCCAATTAGAATAATAAATGATTACTCAGAGCTCACATACCTTACATGGGAAAAAGACAAGACTTGTCATCCATGCAGCATGCACACCTTCATGCATATTCAGATCCTGATTTCAATAGCAGCCACTAATCGGCACAATTCTGGTACTTTAGAGTACTATAATTGCTTAACAATGATGTTGGGAAACTTGCCCATAAAGATGGCTATCACGTGACGCGTATAATAAAGGCTGACACCGCCATAAATTCATTGTATTCATAATAATACATAATTGTCATCACGATAGATTATGAGACCGTCCTGATTAAATTTTATGAATAATTTACTTTTGCTCCGGAAATCCTAACAATTGTCTGTCGCCCGTTTCACAAAGGCCGCTTTTGTTATTTTTTCCTGATATTATTAAAAAATATGCAAATCGATCGCCGCGACAGGATGTTCATTTTTGTAATAATGTCGATGTATTTGCATGTAAATTACGCCGGTATCCGCGGATGTTACAATTACTAATTGTAAATGTGCATCGTCATAGTTGTAAACAAACTGCATACCTGCACATTTCAATATATATAAACATAAATATTGCTCACTTCCGTTGTCAGAAACCTCTCATCATAATAAACCAGTAAAATAAAAGAAAATAGTGTGGAAATAAAATTTAATAGACATTCTATTGACTTGATAATACCAAAAACAGATTAAGTAACATTAAAATAAAGTTATATGAGGTTCGTATAAAACTATATGTTATTATATTAATTTACATAATTAAGACGTTCAGTGTAGTCGTAACACTCACAGCTTGTAAAAGTTGTAACTGAGCGACTTATAGTTCTGCTACCAGCCGACAGATGGCGTTACCAGTGCCTTACTGTAACCGCTTGCCATTATTTCGGCTACAGTTCTTTCAGGACTGAAGTGGAGAGTTTCATTGGAAAAAATATTATATTTACAATATTCTGGAAGTGCAAGTTCTGAAAATTGATAATTTTTAACTGACTGATAACTTCTATCAAACTGACATTTTACTCGAATGGAAAATTGTTATCATAATCGTGTTTCATCTTAAAAGTTTCTTTTAACTTGTAGGTAGTTGCGGGTTGACTGTTGTGACGAGGTGCAAATAGTGCAGTGTTGCAGAGTGCATCGTTCAAGGCGTGGGGTCAGCGCGGCAGGCTGCACCGCACGCCCCCAGCCCGCCCCACGCCCCCCCGCCACCCCCGCCCCGCGGACTCCGCGGACCCCGCGCCCCCGCACGCTCAAGACCTCACTTGTTTTGATGTAAGGTGTCCACTGGCCACTATGCAAAACTCATGGCTTGCGAGAGAGGTGGCAAGTTCGCCGTCCTTGTCGTTATAGTAAGGTGAGATAACTTTTGAATTCGCACGCTTCAACTGCATCTTTTTATTGAGTTCGAAGTCCGTTAGTTTGGGTAAGCTGTTTTGTTTTTGGGTGCGATTGTTAGAAGATTGATACCGATTAACTTTTGCAATCATTGATATTTTTTTTACATGCTATTAAATTACAGTCACCAAAATAGATAAGTAACCAGGCTCATCGGATATAAGTACTTGAAACTAAGTAAGAAACTGATGGATGTTTTCGAATGAAATTTAATTTGATAAAAAATAAAAAACATCCATCGATTCTTACTTAGGCTACTAAACTTCACATATATCCGACGACCCTGGTTACTTATCTCCTTTGGTGAGTATAACTACCTTTATTTTTTCAAAATGATGATACTTAATAATTACCTAAGTTATAATTACTTACTTAAGTTGGTACTCGTCTACCTTGTTGTGATCATTTACGTAGGTATCGTTTACCTATATTTTATTAATTCTTGGTTTAATTTAGAATGCTCAAGTAAGTAATGGTTCCATATAATCGATGCATCTAGACTACAAGCTCTAAATCTTGGAGAACCTGAGTTGCAAGCAGAGACCCACCATCATCAGGTAATAAATCTTTGAAAGAAACTTTAAAAAAAAGCTTCTCTTCATAGCTACTTAGGTAGGTGCCTTGGAATGACCAAAAGAACTTTTACCTCTTACAGGGTTTTTAGTACCTACCTAGGTAGGTATATCTATGCTCTTCCATAATCTATTCTACCTTTTTTCTATGCTAGCGATGAGGGACGAGAGAAATTGGTTTGTAGAGGCTACAAAAGTCTATTTTTTCCCATCCACGTTAGAAAAAATCACTTAGGTACCTATATTTTACTTTAGAGATGTGTCAGTTAATTCAAACGAATGTTCTTAGTTCCATACAAATCTTAATATTTTTTATAAAAAAAAAAAATCTTGCCTTTTCAAATAATTTTCTCTCAGCAGTAATTTTCTGCATTTTTTTAAATTTAATTCTGTCATCTTTTTAGTTGGCATGTTATGGATTTACTTCTAAGTATACTTAGCACAAAATCTGCAGGCAAACTGACTGTCTTTATGAATTTCTCAAGTTTTCTTGCTGCATGGTTAGGATGGCACAAAACTAGGGCCCTACTTGAAATCTGAAATAAGGAAGTACCTGCATAGTACCAGATCCAACAGAGGATCTCATCTACTAAAATCCAATAACTTGTAAAGTATAAATACCTAGGTACCTAATAGACAAAAATTAAACTGATGTAAGTAAGTAGACAGCTTTAAGAAATAATGCTTACCTATAAATTGTATTTCTATCGAAATATAAAACAGTTATGAGACCAAATACCAGCAAACATTAGCAGCATGGTGATTAAAGAAAAAGAAGTAGAGCGCGTGATGTTTGTACAGAATTCAGGAGCGACCCGGCACGCGTACCTTTTTGCTATTGCTACGGTTTCTAAATTTCCAAATTTTATCCAGAAGCAGAATAACCGTAATATCAAAACCGTTACTAGTGACGTGATCTGCGTTTGTATTTAGAAATTTATCGGTTTATCTGCCTATACGGTCAGCAACAAGCCATTCCGTCACGTTTGTTTTGATTCTACGTTACTACTTCGAAGCCGGATTCTAATGTATCGCTTGTGCCTATTTATTGATCATCTCGAAAACATATTGCCATTTTCCTTTTTTTTACAGCACTATAATCACTTTAAAACTTTTGTTAACGTTGTAAGTAAACCTAAGACAACCTTTTTAGACATAGGTTATTAATTAATTATGCTTGTCTTATGGTTAGAATAGTCAGTCGTTATTTTAAGAACGTTCACAGTCTGATCTCAGTCTCAATCTGTCAAAAATACTTCTAATTTCCTTACATTTTTGACCAGTTTTTGACATTGATTGTCGCTGAGATGAGATTGCGACTAGATTTTGAATGTTTTGAATTACGGGAATTGGCCTTCTGATCTGTTATAAGTTCTTGTTCAGTCGCACAGTCTTGTCATTTATTATTAGATTGCTAAGCATAAATCTTCATGATTGCCACAAACAAGATAATAATAAATCATATTGTTTACACTTTGTGTAATCAATTATATTTAATCTATTTTGTTAAGTAGATTCAGCTTAACTGAAATATTAGCATAATTTGTTAATGTTCCATAAACGGGTGAAGACACTGACTCCTGTAACACAGGTACCACCTAGCTCAGGAGTCAGGGCTTCAAATTAAAATGTAAAACCTTTTCTTATGTCAATAAAACTTTATTATTATTATTATTAATTTCAGTTTAGGCGACTAAACGACAAATGTAGGTGGACTTTCCGTCTACAGTCTACTGACATCATAGTTAGTAACAACGAAGCGAATGACTGTTATTGTCATGCTATGATAAAACCCGCATACAGGTATTGTTCAAAAAATTTACATAGTTATACCTCTTTTGACCGACCTTTCTTCCTCCAAAAGAATCAGTGCCGTAAAATGCCGCAAAGAATTCGTCCAAAGAACACCATACATGCATTATGTCCGACCCTTATATACACATGTAAGTATGTTTAAGTATTGTAATGACATTTAAAGAATGAATTAAATATTTACACGACACGACTTTGTATTGTTTTATCACTGACAGCGGAACTTGATTGTCACCGCGAAATCCTGGAACGGCTTTGAACAAAACGAGTTTTGATGCAAAAAATGAGTTAATTGATTTCGTTAGTTTAGTCATACTAATTTGCTGATTAATATTAAACAACCGCCATATACGTGCCGATGTTGCAGACGGCTCGTAACTACTTGTTTTACATCGAGGAAATTTTATGGTTTTGACTGCGTTTTGTTAAGTCCCGACTGTATCGAAATGTCTTCCTATCGTTCTGCTTACCCTGATGTATTTAAGTAAGGATCTATTTGGTTTTCTGTTTCAGATATGATGGGAGTTGTGTCTTCTAACTTTTTCAGTAAGCTATGATCGTCAATGATTTAGTCGAATGCCTGACAACAATCAACGAATATAATAGAAAAGGCTCTACACGGTTAAATATACCTAAGTATCTAGGAAAGATCCGTTTTTTTTTTTCTCTGAGCTTAAGTTTTAAGGTCAACTTCTTACTTACTTAGGTCTTGGTTAATAAAATTACTGTCTTAAGAACCTTCGAGAATTCTAATTTTTACCTACTTAGGTACCTTCTGATAACAGCTGTATGGGTCGATAAAAGGTTAAGCTACGCTTGCCGCGGTCGGTTGGTGGATGGGGACCATCCATATCCAAAAAGAACGTAGCCCTCGGTTCCGGCTGTCATTCGTAGATCTTTGACAGACGTTACGGGTTATCAGAAGCTCAAAGTCTGACAACCAATATTACCTAGCCGGAATCGTGTTACCCAGTAACTGGGTTGTGGAGGTTGGATAGGCAGTCGCTCCATGTAATATATGTACTAGTATTCGGTTAGGCTGGAAGCTGACCCCAACATAGTTGAAAAATACTTGGCACTTTGATTAGATAAGTAACTACTTATTGATAAATTTTAAATAATTTTGTAATTTAACTAGCGACCTGCGCTTCGCACGCTTTTTAAGAGTTGACAAAACATCGAGTTTATTATACTTATGTAAGTTTAATTTATACTAGGTAATAATAATGCAGAAGAGTTTGTTTATTTTTGTTTGAACGCGCTAATCTGGAACTACCAGTCAACTTTGTAAAAATGTTTATGCATTTGAAAGCCCAATTCTTGAGGAAGGTTATAGGTTACCTAACATCACGCTATAGACCTTAGAAACCGAACGAAAAGAAAAAAAAGTCAGAAAGAACGCTCAGCGGAAACGAATGAATGCCGCGGGCGGGCGATGCAATGCAATTTTTTAAGAAATTTTACGCGAATGAAGTCGCGGACAAAAGCTAGTGCAAAGCTATACACATAAACCTTCCGGAATCAATTCTCTAACATGATTGTGAAAACCGCATCAAAATCCGTTGCGTAGTTTAGAAGAACAACGCGGTCACACCGACTTACATGCTATATGAGGAGCGATTTTAATCTAAGATGTTGATAAAGGTAGATCAGACCTACTATGGACAAAATTACAATTCAATGTAGTATCAATTCACCTATCTCATTGCTATTGTGTAATTTTATCCACACTTTGTGGACAAAATGGTTTTGTTTGACCTCTTTTGAGTTTTAATATTTTCTGACTTGGTAGGTAGGTACCTCTATTAAAGTATCCTTAAAACATAGAACCCGTAGTGTGAATGGTAAATGGTATGTGCATTAATCATGTTCAGTCTATAAACTTATGGTATCTGTATGGTATAGTGGTGTATGGTGCTTAGTATTCCACCATATTTACCTATAAGACTATTCATAATCAATTTAAGTAATTCTTGCCTAGAATAAACTTTCAGCTTATACATTACCTTTAGATAGAAAACGCCGACCACATCTAGTATTTAAAATATGATTGACGTGTAAGTATTTCTACAAACCTACTTACAGAAATAAGATCATTATATCTTTCTTAGGTACTTACATGCTGTCTAGCCTTTTCCCAATTAAGTATGTTGGGGTCGGCTTCCAGTCTAACCGGATGCAGCTGAGTACCAGGATTTTACATATTATATTCTTAATGAGAATTCATCTAAAAAATTAGGTAGATATTTATTCCAGGAAGATTTCCCAATCAATTAAATACAATACGGGATTTGGGAAGCGGAATAAGGTACAAAATGACATACTTTATGTTTGGTTTGGAATCATATTTTTTGTTCTTAAAATCTAATTAGAACTGTAGACAACTAAATTTAGCTTTTTATTCACAGACTTATATTGTATGTCTGTGTTTTTATTTATGAATCACCATACTTATCTACCAACATGTATGGTGACTTGAAAAATCAAGTACCTACCTACAAGTGAAGAGGTCAGAGTGTGAGTGTGTTAAGTGTTTTAATGAGTCTCAAATTAGAAAATAATTGATTCCTAAAAACATTACAAGTTAGGTATAAGTAGACATAAAACATTGTGTGAAGCTCAATAAGTAAGAAAGCCGGTATTTAAGACTCCTACGCAGTACAGTTTTTACACGAGATTTTAAATTTAATTCAAGTACAAAGTCGATTTATGATCGTGGTGGGAATATCTATAGAGTATGTACAACAGTAATTTAATAAACAAGAAAAGCCAGTGGAGAATTGTTAGTTTTTACTAAAGTGGAGATCGGCGCGCGCAGGCGAGCCCCGCGGGTGGCGCAAAGCGCAGGCGCGGCCATGTTTCATAATTAGCTCTGTTATGAATTTTATAAATGTTTCATGCGCTACATGGGTAGCCGACAATTAATTAACTCCTGCGCAGTGCTTACATTAATTAGCAAGAGACATGTCATGTTCGTTCGTCATACATTATACATACAAGCCTGCGTTCTCTTGGAAAATTTATTAATATTACGTTACCTTTCAATAATTCAAACTGAATTGTACTCATACTACATTTTATGTCTAAATATAATTGCTAATTGGACCACCCCTGCTGAATTTCGACGGTAAGTAATCAATTTCCTACCTAATTAATGTGTATGATTATTTTATTACGGTGTTTTTGTGTAGGTAGGTATATTTAAATTGGACTGTCCACGAAATTCATTAATACGTCCTCTATTATATGTTTATGATACTTAATTTGAGATTCGAGTCTAAGTTACAGGTAGGCAGTAGAAACCTGCCCATAAACATACATATTTATAAAATAATATAACCAGTTATTAATAAATAAAATGCTAGGAGCCCAAGCTCATCGACATGAATCTTCTCTTGATTACTTCCTTTCAGTTCACCCGGTAATGAACAATAAATATCTAATCCTAATTTAGAGTGCAGTTGCCATTTCACCCTCTCCCCTTCGGATAGAGTAAATGAGTTTCCTTATAACAATGATATCACTCCCATATCTAAGTATTTAAACCATACAACCAGTACTTTCTCATTTAGCTTTAAAAAGGGTCTGATTTTCATTATCTTTTATTTCGACATCGATATTAATTACCTGTAGCAGGAATTTGATATCGTTCGTAACGAAATAAAATGATGCCTTAGCATAATATTTATTTTATCCGATTTATATTGCACTCCAATAAATGGCCGACATTAATAATCAAAGTGGAATATTTCATTAAGACAGTAGAGACCACTAAGTTTTACAACTTAATTGCTTTCGCAAACTATAACAGGATCAGTTTTTATGATACTCCAACAAAGGCGTCCCGAGAATCTCGGCTGTAATCATTCATATTATTTATTTTTTGTGTCATAATTCCAACCGATGAGGAATGGGCGCCGATCATCTCGATAGTTTTATTCATTTTATAACGACAAAGTTATGAGCCGGCAATATTGCTGAACTTTCTACGAAATGATCTCTGTATAAATCAGGGAACAACGTCGGTACGGGACGAATGAATATTGTCGGTAGTACTAAACATTCTAATCATCCTACTGTAATCTGGAGAGTATTTGTCGAACGGCATGGAATATTGCGAATGTCAGAAACAAGCCGCACCGCACAATGGGCCGCAGAGTGATAAGGCGAGCGGCGGCGGCGGCCTGCCCGCGGTGCGCGACCCGACCGACCGATTGTCCGGCCATCGGTAATTTTCCCATGATCGAGAATGTAGCGAAACGATACCCCAACATTGTCTGCACTCGAAAAGCTATCGTTCAATGTATCATTTTCAAAGTCAAAATACTTCAGCAATTATTATAATGCGCATCCTATCCGCATTCATCTCCCCTTGTATTGAGAGGCAAGTAATTAAAGAGGCATTGTATAAAAGATAAAAGCTTTTCAAATACAGTCTAGATGAATTAGGGATACGAATTCCTAAAAACAATTGAAGCAGTCGATAAAGTTAGCCGTCTACTTAGCAATTAAAAAGTAAAAGAAGAATGTTTTGTTACCAGATAATAAAGCTTCAGACAAAGAGTATAAAGTTCAAAATGGTATTACGAATTACATCCTTCGAGAAAAATAACCTTGCTGGAAGTGAGAAAGCTTTCCACCTATTCACTGAAAATAAAAAGTAAAAAAGTGGATGTTTTAAAGAAAATTAAAAACAAGGAAGTTTTGCCGATTGCGCCTGGTACCTAATCTACTCCGTGTAAAGAAGAAATTAACACAACTTTCTTGGATATTTATTACGCTACTTTTATTACCTTACTTTTAGGTACTTCAGCGGGTTGAAATTTAAAACAGTAAAACACTCATTTTCCCTACAATGTTTCGAAATTCATGATTAAGAATTCCATAGGTCATGGGATAGTACCTTCCTTGCTTTTCAGTGCGGTTTGTTCACACATAAGTACCTACATCCGTCATCAATCAACTCGTCCTATCCCAGTCTACTTCTGGACATGGGCCTCCATATTACGTCATCTAGAGGCCAATTTGGCGTTACCAAGAGGCGGAAAATTTATCATGCCTTATATGTCATATATATATCAGTCATGAACGTTATCATATACTTATACATATTTTGGACGGATACATACGTGAGAGAGTGAAAAGTTGAGGAAGCACAAAGAAAATAAAATGATTTTGTGATAAAACAGAAAATGACGAATCGTCCATATAAAAATGCGCTCTTATAGGTAGGATTACCGGCTAGGTAATTGCGTAACACACTAACAGCAGAAATGGTTTTCATTTTGACAGTTCGACAATATTCATTGCATTATTTGCGTTGTTGAGCAGACACATTTTTCGAACATATGAAGCAATGGATTAGCAATATCCTTCAAAATGATTAAGATAGTAATTGAAATGCGTTACACAATTAGGGTGTAGGTTGCCTTACAACATTGAATAGATATCATTTCAGTAACTACCTTATAGGTATAATTATAATTACAAGCCTAACGTTAAATTGTTAATGATCATTAAAAGTAGGAAACTGAATTAAAAATCGCCTTAATCTGCCTGCATGAATTCAAAGTTAATTAATTGTATTTTTATCATGCCTTATACGTAACTGAATTAAACGATAAATAATGAATGTATAGAAATGAATAATATTTGGTAACCGATAGCTGTTTTATGGGATTTATCACCCATACCGGTAGGTGGCGATGCTTCCCCGCGTCGTTTCCTGATAACTATGGATTAATTAAATACTATGCAGATAACAGCTCCAAGAAAACAGGTTTGTCTGGTAGTAATGTTTAATACTTTTAATCAATCGAAATCAGGTGTCAAGCGCCATTTCCCAAACTCGTGAACATTTAAAATTTCATAACCACACAACTTATGTAACGATGTAAATAAATTAAAGTTGTATTAAATCAATGTGATTGTGGCCGGTTCATAAAATAGAGACCTGAGGACCCCCCACGAAGTAGTTATCGGTAGGCAAGAACGAAGATGTTCTAGAGCTCGCGAAACCTTGACGCCGCTCGACGGTGTCGATGATAAATGTGCCTAAACTCTCCATAATGACTTATTTACATTTTTATAACGTTGATATCGAGTCGTAAACGGGTGTTAAGCGTCCCCAGCTTATTGCCAACTTCCGCTACCTATAGGTAGGTTCGCGCCGCGGCGCCGCCCGGCTCTACAGTCACGAATGCTCCGCCACGGAAACTTGATTTGTGTTACAACTTCAAAACTTATTCAACACTTCAGCCGTGATAATAAACAGATCTAAATTGCTGCGCTAAGTTTAGAACAGTCGAACATAAACATCTGCTCGTGATTGTATTGTATCGAATCTACGACCTTTTTCCTTTCCAGATATAAAGTATCGATAAAGTTATTTCAATATACTGCACATTTAAAAAGGATTTTCGTTATGGAACCGTGTCGACATTTCTGATTATTTATCAATGTACGAGAGCCATAAAACTTAAAATGCCTTTAAAAATCAGATTATAAAACAAGTTCTTTGTTTCTGTGTTAAAATTCGTGATGACGGTCCTTTGAAAGGCTATAATGAGTATTGATTTAAATTACGTGGATTAAAAAATCTGGGAAAAATTATAACGAGAGAACGCCGCCATCTGTTTGCCTACGATGACAATAACGTGGACTTGGTTTGTGAAATAAGTAAACGTTACATTATTCTTAATTCAGTTTGGGTTGGGTTCTCACCTTTGGACATGTTGTCATAGTTTAGCCCTTAAATGGATAATATGGCATTTTGTATATTGTCTTTATTACCACCGAGTTATAAAGTAATTCGTATGAACTTAGCTTTTTGATCTTCATTTTAATCTTCTTTCTTATTTATTATTAAAAAAAAAACCCTCAGCACAATACAATTCGAAATATTTATAGCACAATTAAAATAAGCCCTTATATTATTGTGTCTATTCCACATTAATCCTCGCGTTAATTTTTTTAAGAATAATGAAGCAGACATTTTTATAACAAAGGTCCTTGGCCGTGCATCTTGATCTTAATGTTATCTCTAATAGGTCAATAAATAAGAAGCAACGTGCGAGCTTCGGCAGAGCGGGCGCGGGCGCGGGCGCGGGCGCGGGCGCGGGCGCAGGGCGGTGAGCGGCGACACAAACACGCCAACTGCTTATTGAAATAAAAAATAATCAATACGATCGCTGTTCACAATATTACCGCGTGTTTATATTCATATTTTAATTTCTACCTGTATAAGGACAAGAATACTCCGACAACTTTGTCATGCAATTTTAATATTTTTTATTGTTTCCTGTAAAATACGATACTATAATGTAACTTCAAGAAATATTCCTGATAAACACTTATAGTAATTCAAACTTTTCTTATTGCAAAGGAAGGTAAAATGAATGCAAACAACCTTCAAAGGAATTATAATAAAACGCAATATAAAGTTAGGTTTTATGATAGGACAATCTGGCTTATGAATGAAATGTAAACAGCCGCAATGAAATGATATAAATGATGCGCGGTGGTACGCCGGGACAATCAGACGGCGGCATCTAGCGGCCGGGCCGGCCCGCCAGCCGGACCGGCCCGGCCCGTCCGCTTTATGATGTTACACTCTTTTATTTAGATATTTGTACGGATCCCCTCATTTTTATTCACCCGAAAACATTATTATGCATAAATAAGTACTCTTTTATTTTATTCCCATCGTTATTTTAATACGTTGAGTTTCAAAGTTGACTTCGTCACCTCTTGTGCGTGCGCCCGCGCCGCCCGAGATGTGGCGACAATATTTAAGAGATAACGAGATAAGCCTCTTTTTAAAGCGGTTTGATGTAACTTGATACTCTACTATATCTATTATTTTATGCTTTATGGATAGGATGTGCCTGTAAAAAAGGATCTTTTTTCTTGGTTTATTCATTTTATAAAATTAATACAAAACTGAATTTTATATAGTTTGTCCTACTATTTCAGTAAATGTAGATACGGTTTGTAGATTAAATCGGGGGCTGTTACTTATAAATAGTGATTTCAGGATTAAATTTTTTGTAGTAGGGCGTGACAGCGTGAGTTAGGAGGCATTAGCAAACATTTATCATAGTGCTGTAAGGTGTCAGGCAGTAGCAAGGGTCGAGCATAACAATTAGTTAGCACCGACGAGACACGCTGCGCGAGCGGCGAGCGAGCGAGCGCGGACGGTAGCGCGCCCCGCTGGGCCCCGGCGGCCCCCTGCCGAGCCACGCGCCGGCCCGCCCGGGCCCTCTGACACGACAACACGTCTAATATTTAATATCTTAATAACCGATTAGGGTGTGTTTAATATGCACTTTGAATAATTACACACTTCATTTTAACAAATCGATCTCTGATTATGTAATTTACAAACTAAATCTGACGCTGCCCGCTCGCAGTGGGACGCCACGTTACAAGCTGCTACAAGTTGCGCAACGTCACTTGCATGCATGTGAAGAGGTCATGCATTGCACACTTCATTCTAAACTTTAATAGTTGTCAAGTGTTTTAATCCCAACCTGTGATCGGCAAAGATTAAGAAAATAATCGATTGTTTGATTTAGTACCGCGTTGGAATAATCCGGATTGGTGTTTGTAAATTACCATAATCAAATTTTATTAAAAGCTGCTCAAGACTGAAGCAATGACGTGACCTCCGTCTAATGACAAATGTTGTTCGTAAGGGGTCGTTAATGGCTGGAAAGTTCAGTATTGGCGGCGACGGGGTCGCGAGGCGGCGTGGCGGCGCGGGCGGCGCGCATACATCGGTTATTGAGAGCGATTTGGGCAAGCAGTCTCAATACGAGTACATACGACTGATTTACGAGACGAGCGTGTGCCCTTTGTGCTCCAGCTGACTAATGGACGGACGCTCACGGACATTTATGTAGATTGATTGTATGAATTTTATTCACAATGTTAATACAGTAACAGATTTAGATGTCATTTAGAAATGGCGCTCTAAAGTTGTGCAATTTAGGCCGTGAATAATGGATGACGAATGGTTAGTTTCTATACCAGGCTCGTGCCGCACGCCGCGAGGTGGGGCTCTTATTGTGAAGGTTGCCCTAAACGCACAACCGCGATATGTGGACCGCTCTTAACTACCTACCTATTCATATTATGGCTACATCACTCGGATTCCGCTGCAGTAATTTGGATACCTACATATTAACGCCTGATAAGAATCTACAGGACTGGCCAAGTTGTCGACAGCGAATGTTCATCCGGTTAAATACTATGTAATTTAATACCTATATTTAGTAGGGAATTATACAAATATAAACGTTTAAACTTGTATGTTTACACTTACAGCCTGTGTATATTTCTTTGTGGTTTTAAAGTTTTCTTAAAGGAACGATTAAAGGCGACATACCTAGGCCTACCTACTTAGTAGGTACCTACTAATATGTAAAAAAAAATATATAGACGTACAGGGTGTAAAAATACTCATCACATAGCCGTTATCTACGTATTCTGAACATCAAACTAAGTAACATTGAGCAAAAATTGTTGCTGGAAAACGACTTTTATTCCAGCTGTGAAAAATCTTTGTTTCCGTTAGAGCGCAATGTAACGCACGCAAAACATTGTGCTTATGGGTGCATACCTACAACGGTACAGGATTTGTTTATACTATATAAAACTTATTTTTGTGAAAACAAAGTTGCATAACTTTGACCCTCAATATTTCCGTAACCAGAAGGTTCCCCCCAGGTATGGTCTGGTACCTACAAAAAATATGACAATGTTGGGGAGTATGAGTAACTTTCAGTTTCGTTAAGCATCTTTTTACACCCCATTTGTTTCAAAACACGCTACAGTCACTGGCCCGGTGACAAAGTTGCGCTGTCAGTGAACTAAAAATGACAGACCTTGTCACTTTTCATAGAAGTGTTGTTAGTTCCACTTTCAGTCATCCTGTCAGATACCCAATAAGTTTGTGACACCTACAGTCTTATCGCGTATTTTTTTGTATTCGCATCACATGACTTGAGTGCACAGACTTAATATAAGTCTGTCCTTGAGTGTCTATGAGAAAACTTTCAAAACACTAGCACCTCAATCAGGCTCATGCTAACCTATAGGTACAAACCATATAGACGAACAAAAAAAGATTTATAATACACTTTCCGTCTAAATAACAGCGTCCATTGCACGTGTGGACAAAATGTCACAATAGTAAGTCATTTTGTCCATACTAAATTAACAAAATGGTTTTTGATAGAGCTTCGTTTGAAGCTGAATACCTACATTTTCTAACTACGTAATTACCTATTTATATTTTTTTGGAACCACTATTGTTAATTTCACTTTTACACACTACTTATAATTTTAATAAAATATGTACTTATTTATAATTTTTTGTTGATTTTGTATAATATGTCGATTTTATAGATAAAGTTGATTATTGATGATTTCTGCTCTTCTAGAGCATTAAAAATATACAAAGGTACGGTACCTACTACACAAAAATATATGTCATTGTACGACGTACCAACATTAAGTACCAACCTTATTAAATCTTATTGCCTAATCGGTTACATCTACGAGTACTACCATATCTTGCACCTGCATCATAAAAAATATGTTTCCCAAAAATTCGTCCACCACACAAAAAGTATAATTTAAAAAGTTATTAAAGTGAGTGAAATAAAAGAAGTGTCGATGCATTCCTGATATTTAAGGGCATAATATTTTAATATCTACCTATACGGGATAAAAAAATGTATAAACATTTAGTTACGGCTCGAAGAAAAAGGACAATATGAGAAGGACTTGCAACGTCATCTTATCGACACGGATCAAACGTTGTTAATCAGAAATTTTAATGACCATAGTTCAGAAAATAATAACTTTTCTTTAGCTACCCGATACACAAACCGTGATCTAGTGAAATTGATACTTGCCTATTTTAGAATGGATTTTTTTAATTGTTTGGGTTCAATATGATATAGGAGGATAAATCGTTTTACAGTTTAAAACGACATTGAAACTAAACATGTCATAGACACAAGTTTCTTTATTTATTTAGTTAATACCTCAAGCACAGAAATGTAGAGGCTGGCTTAACGCCATAGGCATTTTCTACCAGTCAACCTTTGGGTGATGCACAGGCAAATAGTGGTAGGTGCAATTACGAATTGAGGAATAAATATTAAGTTTCTCAGTCTCTTTCATCTACATTGTACAGACTGCATCCCAATTGCGTAACACACTTTACAATCCCAATCCGAAGGATTTTTTATGAAACTCATAATCCATTGCTACATGTTTGAATAAATTGTTTGCATTTAAATAAAGACATTAAAATTACGCAATAAAGCTGCGGGAAATTTTACTTAATCACGCAAAACATCTTACCTACACCGATTTTATGATGAATAATTTTACAAAAAATTTATATATTTTTCATGCCCATGCAATGAAAACCAATTTTTCAAAAATAAAAACTATTTTCTCCGAAACTATTTAATGTACTGAGTTTCCTTATTTGAACAAGGTATATTGTGCACCAAGTGTAGTATAGAATACAAAAAAAGCATCACCATCGCAAAGCCTTAATGTAAACCAAATCTTCCTATTCGAATGCTCAAAGCATCAAGATTGTTGCGAAGGTGCACTAATGGTCACGCGTAGTGGCGACGCGAGACAGTTCGGCATTTAGGCTCATTGTGCTCAAGTTATTGACTGTATTCGATCCGTCCGTCAAATTGTCGCCTATCGGGGTACGTGCTACTGTGCCGCGACTCCTGACGATCGTCAGCTCTTCTCAGAAAACACAACTCAGCTCCCATACCCTCAGATAAAGAAAAAATCTGTTTTAATTCATATTGGCAACGCAACCAACTGTGATACACAAAAACAAAGTATCCTCTTTATTACTGTGAAGTATGGCATGTAGAATTAAACATCTGATAAAAAATCGCAATGAACGACTAGGCTTATTCATTTACAGCCACCATAAACGATGCTATGTGGTACAGTCACAATGAAACTTTACAATGCTTACTTGATATAAAAGGTCAGCTTAATGATAATTTTTCGATTTGCACTCATCTGACGTTATAACAACATAAAACGATTTGTTCAACACGATTTATATCCTACTTTTAATTGTAAATTATCGGGTATCGATAGCTTAAGAGCAAAATTATAATTGCTCGTTCACTATGGATAATATAATTCAGAAAGTTGATAGGTGAAAGAGGTTCTTATGGTGTTAAGTTAAAGTTACTTATTGTTTGTGAAGGTTTTTAAGAATGGTTTATGAGTGAAGCGCGGGCTGCCCAGTAGCGCGGTGTAATCGATTAGTCACGGATGAGTATCGCCTGCGGTTCGATTATATGTCGACGGTTAAATTAAAGATTAAACTTGTCTGAGACAATAACTCCGACATCTCTTTTATTTTATTACATTTGTGCAGTTAACTAGATCGTAGATTCCTTCGTGGTAGATGCCTGCCTATTCTAATGTTGTATTAGATATCCAAAATTTTAGTGTGGTAGACCTCACCTCATTGTATGAGGTGTCCACTAACTACCATTAAGTACGTGACGATGATGACCAAAATCGATCTCAAATAGTCAACCTGTTTGAACGGAATATCATCACGCAGCGGGATCGTTGCGCTATCGCACTATCAATACAATAAAAAAAAATGATGGTCACGTACCCCACGAATTATATGGACGAAACCAATCGACCACTTCAAAAATTATAAAAACTTACCCATCTAAGCTAAAACGAAAATCTAAATTGATACGATGGTGAGATGCTTTTTTTGTTTTCAAAACTTATCTGCCTATTATCCAATCACTGAGTGTTCGAATTAAGCACGCTTTACGCAGTTAGTAAAGTTTGGATGGCATGACGGAGCAATGACTAATGGAAGTGAAGAAGACATAATGTTTTGTGTACCTAGTGTCCGGTGCGCGGTACTACAGCGGTGTTGTCTGGATGTGGCCCACGCGGACCGATTTTGATGTAGTTATCCGCAAATAATGGTGGGTGCGGCAGCGGGCGGCTCGCTTCGCTGCCGCTCGCATTGTGCTCTCTATAATAAATGGCAACAACAGGTGAATAACTAATTTCACTCATAAAATTAGATCTTCATGGGTGGAGTGCAATATTTAACTGTCGACAACATCCGCTTGTTTATAGGTATGGGATCTCCGTGACAAACATACACATTCTGATGGAAAAACGTGGATAAACAAGCCGTGCTTTCTACCTTTTACTGCAGAGAAAACAGTGTAACAAATAGTAGGTACTGTAACGATTGACTTAAAAGCTTTCCGATTAAAATAATTGATTTATTATGGAAAACAAATGACATTTGCAAAGGAAACGAGCGGTTCGTATATCCTGTAAAATATCCCCGGACATTGTTTTTGTCACTATTAAATATGCAAAACTCAGAATGAAATATTTGATGCGGTCGATGCCATTATATAAATGGAATTATTCATGGAGCCAGACGCCGGAAAAAGCCAGTGAAAATCGACAATTCATTTGTTTGTGCGAGTGTTGCGGCTTCATTGCCGTTTGATGCAACGCCCGCGCCACCTATTAAATATTCCCAATTATTTTCACCTTCGATAATTGGGTTAACGATATCTCGTGACATTTGAGTTCGTTCATAATTCAACTGTAATTAAAGTATTAATCAAGTAAATTAAATCATTTGTTATTATTAACATTGAACTGTTAAATTGATATCTGTAGTAGGTAGTTACTTCAGGACGACACTTCCTCGTATGCAAAATAGGTAGGTAGGCTCGTAACCCGGCGCGGCTTCCCCACGAGTGTTCAAAGCGGGTGAAACGACTAGTCAACCCTTTGCCGCTCACTCGCACGTGAAATCACTCAAATACTGAATATTTTAATCTGAGCAGATAACGAGCTCGCAATTCTATTAGATGGAACATAGCTATGTGAGGTTAAACACTGGCGGCTCACCCCTGCCCTGGCGGCCCGCGGTGCACACACTCGCATACATATATTATGTTATACTGCTGCAATCAAACGGCCATCTATTAATCCTTTCATGATCACCAAGGCGAATAATTTGATTCTATAGGCGAATTACTGTAAACTATAAGGAAATTCTATGTAAAGACGACACTGAACAGTCTCTTGTGAAAAGACAACATGCGGATTTTTTTTAAATACTTAGTTTAAAGAAACTAGGTACATACTTATATGCATTAATAAAATTACCTACACTAAAACAATATCAAACACAAATCATTTCATCCATCACTACAAAAATTCTTCCTTGCACATAACGATAAACTCCTATAGGCCTCACAAATAAACAGTTCTAAGCCAACTTTATTTTAAAAGCATATATAAATATATCAGGTCGAGCAATAAAGCTATCAAATATTTACTAATCTGAAACGGTGAGAGCGTCGCGCGAACCCCTTCTGGGTTCGGGACTCATAAAATAAATTGAAATAGTCGCGCCGCCCCCCAAATTAAAATATTCAAATGGGACGCACGCGCAAGAAAATTGAAAATTGTCGTCTATCGCCCGCAAATGAAACCTATAACTCCTCACATACACTTGGAGCCAAAAAGGTGGGTAAACATTTCGATGGGATATTGCATTGCGAATTTGCGATTTGGAGCGCAAAAATGTTACGTCGCCTAATGGATATGATGAACGTACGGAATTTTTGTGCAAATGTGTTATAGGTTTTTGACTTTGTAGATTACCGGTGAAAATATCTGTACTTTTGCAGAAAATCAAAGCAGTGTAGGTTTTTTATTTTTATTTAAGTACCTGAAACATTCTCTAATAAACGTGGAATACTACAGTCTATAGTTAGTTGCTAAAAACTATTGCTTTTGTACAAATTTACAACACCCCTCTCGTGGGTCAATTCCAGTGCACTGCAGTGTAACTCGGTATAGAAAGCACGGTTTCGATATGCCTTCGAATAATGATATAAATGGTCTTCACTTTTATGACTGCAATTTGGCTCAGATACTGAATTAGTGTTTGTTTTATGCAAGAATGGATTTAATTTATAAATTGCAATAAAATAAAAATATCTGTAAGTCAGTTTGACAAGAGGGGTGAATAATGGATGCTTATAAGTATTTGTGATAGAAACTTGAGTATTTTATGGCCTGTCAGATTGTAGACGTAGTGATTTCTGAGTCTATGTTAATAAGTCACAGGTACGTGAGAGAGTAGGGCCCCTCGGCGAGGGCTTCCGCTGTTTTGCGGCCGCCGCTGATTTTGTGGTTACATTTCGCGTAACTTGATAGAGACGTATACTCCACTTGCACATCCTTATAGTTCACCGCGATGAGCTAGTGAAGGGCGATATCGATATTTTGTAATCGAAGATTGTTCGATTACAAAATATCGATAGGTAAGTATCGCCTTTTCAGTTTTCATAAACAATTCTAGTAGGTAGTTACTATTGAAAATTTTACTATTTAAATCTCTGTACACAGCTATAAAATATACATAAAACGAATAGTAGGTATCTCTTTTAAATGTAGGTAATTCAGTCAAATTCATCGACTTGGGTAAATTTTTTTCATGAAATATGGTTTTATTGTAAAATCGATAAGTAAGATATGTATCGAATGAAACTGTGTAGAGGTACGTCCTAGCGAGCGGACAGCGTCCGGTGTTCGTGCAAGTGATACCCTGGGAACCGACCGCCTTCCGTCGCCCGCGTCCCGGCGCGCGTCATACGTTACCCCTTTACATCACCCCCGACACCATAACCTCTCACAGTATAACAACGCAGTAGGAATATACCCGAGCTCCTTATTACTTTTTAACACCTTTAATTTACAAGCAGACGACCTCCATTGCCCCGTCGGAAATGCTTTTTATTCATTTCATCGCATTTAAAGATTTAAACCGTTTGCTTCCATTCATAAAATTATTAATGTGATCGTAAAATTGGGCAAATTTTATTGTCTCGAAGACATAATGGGAAACTAATGTAGCGTGTTATTATTCAGTTCGGTTGTAGCCGTAAAATACGAGTATTTGTGAGAGTCCGCGGACGTCGGTCGCTGTGAGCGGCCGCTCAGCCGATGCGTTCCCAGCGGAAGCTCCCTCGGCTATTTGAATATCAAACATATTTCGGCCATATTTCATTGAAACAGTTATGATATTCTTCTTTTACGTTTCGTGTACGTGTGTTTAATGCTCACAGACATGTAAATTCGTATGGTCAAAGTTTTATTAAATTTCCATATTGTATGACGCTCTATCATCGCCTGTCGATTGAATTAATGAATATTTATTATTGTTGTATATGATTAAATTATTTATTTGTCAATCTAACGATAATTAAATCGTCTACGAGGTACCTTTTGAAAGATATGATTAAATAAATTACGCACTAAGTATGTATTGTATGTAAATAAGAATATTTACATACAATTTAGTTTTTATTTTTAATAGAAATTAACAATAAAAACTGTTTACGTAATTCGGCCCCTGTGGAGTCAATGTTTGAATGTAGTAATATGGAATTATTTAGTGTGTTATGAGTAAATAAGGCGTGTTGGTAGTGGTCGGCTCGGCACAAATGGAAAGGTTCACAGAAGTGCACAGAGGGCCATTTGTTCCGCGCATTACGGTCACTGCGCGCCCACCGCCGCGCCGCCCGCTCCGCAACGATATGAAATTATTATTAGGAACATATGACTTCGCAGAATTACTGCCCTCTTAGCTCATAAAAAAAACACTACAAATTTTAAAAACACATTCTGCTAATAAATAAACACCATAAGTTTTCAAGTACTATGTAGGTATTTGTACTCGACACTTAGTGCAAAATAATCTGCGGTTAGATACTTCCGAAAGTTCAGAAGGAAAATAGACTTTCAGGTCGAATTAACAAAGTGAAAATTTACCAGATAAGTCAGGTATGTTCAGACTCCAGCGTATTGACAGAGTTTATCGCCGCAGACACCCTGAGCAGCCATGGAAATCCCGTTAATAAATTGGCACTAAATGCTCGAGGTGGTATTCGAGTGGCTGAAGTATTTTGGACACGACAAATAAATATTAATAAAACAGCACCAATGTCATTCTTTTTCGAAAGAAAATATGCACGGGAAGAGGAGACAATATGCTTTTGTTTTTCTTTATTGTTATTGCCGTAAAACATTTAGCGAGCGGCGTTGGGCGATAAAACACGTTATTTTGTGTGACAAAACGTCGAGCTTCATGAGAAAATATTGACCCGCAGATAGTGGAATAAGCGAATTATTGATATCAACCCGCCACGGGACGGAACCAGCCACTCCAACTTACCCGCTGCCAACATAACGTATTATTTTTATTTGACGATCAACACTGATAATAATTAGGTCGAGCACTCGATGCTTTTAGGTCACCCTATTTAAATGAAAATTACAAGGTGCGGTCGCTAAGTACACAGGTAGGTACTGATATACTTGATCGTATTCTGTTTATTATTAACTATCAGATTTTATCAACATAAGTGATATGAAACTGAAATAATGTATGGTTAAATAAAGCCCTTTAAAGCATTTTATAAAATCGAGTACACAAAATATATAGGTATTCAATGCTCTATTATGGTGGAGTTGTATTGATGCGATAAGTTTTCTATTGTAAGCTGGTGCCCTCTCACATGTCTCATCCATATGTTAATGTGACGAACGATAAATTGGCCTCTAATAAGATAATTGGCCGCGCTCTATACCCACGTAAATCAACATCTTAACAGCTGCGCCGGCGCAGGCAACTCCCGGAGACAACAGAGTGTCCAAATACACGAGTGCAGACACAACAAATATTAGTATTTTACTTTATTTAGTGACCTTTGTTATGCCTTTGTGATAATATAATTTACTTTTGTCGTTGTGTTTTCATAGTTGTCGTTGATCCGAACATATAATTATTTGTCAATAAAGAAATTAGAGGTGACACCCGCTATCGCGGTCGTCTTGGACAGTCTGAAACAGTGTCATATGCCTGTTGGCAACATTAGTGTCTGCTAGAATATATTAAGCGTTAATGGTTTCAGTCATCGCCTCTGAAATCGGCCATATTGTGCATTGTAATAAATTACTGAAAAAAAAATTAGTACAACCACAGAGTGTTTTAACAAATCTATTGTGTTGCCACATAATATATGAGACGTATGTTTTTAATAATACATTTAGTTCACGAGTGTTTTTTAATTCGCTGAACATTTCATAGGTTATTCTTTTGCTTAATGACTTCATTATAGATTACAGCAGGCGTGAAGTAAGTTATAGATTCAAGATAGAATAGAAAAAAAAGCAAAATACGTTTATTACGTTTATATTTTATTCCTGAAGATTCGTGTTTAGAGCATCCTGTGCATAGTATGATTCACTTCATTGTTTTGGAGCTATTTGAAGTAAACAATCAATTAGATTCGAATTACAGTACGACCAATAATAGTGGATATTTATTGTCATTGGAACATTTTATAACCATTTTATTAATTTAATTGATATTGATGAGGTTCACTGGGCTTTGCGTGGGCAGATAAATTCAATGCTCCTTTTGTGGATAGCCTCATTGTTTTAAAACAAGTTGGATATGACAAACACTGGTGCATGTGCTATTTTAGGTATTCTAATGTAAAATAGCCTAATTTAATCAATTTTAAACTGATTGTTTACAATTTACTCTAACCTACTAATTCAATGAATTGTACTTAATAGTTTAAATTATAATTTTATAGGGCATTTGACGTTTTGCGTATTGTATTCAATATCATCGACATAGATTTCGTCATCACTATTTTTAAAGGTAGTTTGTACCTAATCTGTAAACCATTTTAGAAATAAGTGTCAATATTACGCATGTGCGTGCGCACGTCCTCTGTATGACAATTCGCGGCGCGGGCGCATCGATGCCGTCTACATAATTTGTCAACGCTTGACTGCGTTACACAAATGCTTTTTAGGTCAACAGTTGATTGGGAAACGATCTGTCCATGTAGTAAAATATAAATAATTTGTTTGAAACGAAATGAGGGCCATTTAGAAACATGAGGGTAATAAAACTAGTGCGTGTCATGTAAACTCGGTCGCAGGCCTACGTACGGAGCATCCATATAGCGAGGAGCCGCAGAGGTTCCTTGATTGTATGCTATGGTGGGTTTGGTGCAGTGTGCGAGAGGGGGGGAGGGAGGTCTCGTTACATTGTCACGGAGTCAATTTGATCGTGGATGTGTTCGGACGAATGGTAACGTGATTAGCATTCTAGACGTAGATGGAGGTACGTGCGCTGCGGGCAGCGGGCACTGCTCCATCTACAACAATATCCTTGTTTGCGTCATAACGTATTGATATTGCACATAATTTGTCTACATCGACGCTATGAGAACATTTATTCATGTCGAACATAATATGCGTGTGAATACTTTGTCTCGAACTGTTATCAAGAGCTGGAAAAATGTGTCTGTCTGTCTATTTTTTCCGGCTAATCTCCGAAACGGTTAGACCGATTTTTATGAAATTTGGTATGAGGATACTTTGAACTCTGGGGAAGTACCTACGTAGGCATACTTACTTTTTGTGGACATCTAATCTAGCTAAGACATTTTGTCGAATAATTCTGAATTGAAGTATGTATACGAGTATTTTGATCGTGGTGGTGGAGTTCTGTACTTTCTGCCTGCCTGAAATTTAAAAAGGCACGAGTTTATACATAATATATACATGTATGTATGTCGTAAGTATGTAAAACATGCCCCCTATAATAAACTGTGTGACATAATTAAAGTTCGCCAGATTATCAAGAACAATTACCAATAAAATCTAGTTTAAAAATCTTAATTTAAAAATCTAGTTTCAAATGTTTGAACTGTACACTATACCGATTTTATTGTCTAATGCAAACTATGACTAATCATAAAAAATAACAAAGTAATCCCTCAGGATATCATGTTTATTTTTTATTTTAAATCCTCGTGTGGCATCACAGCTCAAGTGGAAAGATGTCAACTCTAACTTTTGGAGGTCACTGTAGGTGCATACAGTATGTTATATTTTGATCAAATCAAAAAAATCAAATCAAATCATTTATTTGATTTATTCCGGTCTGATCCCCTGAACAAACCCCCCCCCCCCCCCTCGATCCCCTGCTAGCTCGTCTTCTGTTTTAAACATGGGTATAGTACATATTCGGTGTTTTTTTATAATAAAGTTACAGCATGACTCATGACGTCACTGATCACCTATTGGGTCCTCGTTGAAGGTAATCTGGAATCTCCATGGAGCATTGCATATTTGAATATCTAAGCCTTTACGTAAAAATCGCCATCATGCCTTGTTTTGTATTCAGTACAAGTATTGTAATACGAATATCAATCGTTTGGTGATGGGTCTGCTCCCAAAAATAGATTGCTAACTGTACCTTTCTCGAGTGTTCAACGAATCAGAGTCCACTGCACTACATAACAGGCCAAAGAAAGAAAACTAAGAAACCCAATCGTGTTATCAAGAA
The DNA here is from genome assembly GCA_914767645.1 of Hydraecia micacea. NCBI lineage: Eukaryota > Metazoa > Arthropoda > Insecta > Lepidoptera > Noctuidae > Hydraecia > Hydraecia micacea. The sequence continues at coordinate 11,476,449 of OU611778.1, forward strand.
AAGGCTTTCTTGATAACACGATTGGGTTAGTGATTAGAATTTTTAATTGACGATTAACATAACATCAGGACTGTTATCACTGATAGGTTAGGTAGAGGTGCAGTAACAATAGTATAACCACATTTCTCAAGTAATGTGTAAGTCACATGTAATAGCCTAATAGGGAGCAAGCCTATTGCCTTCAGCCGGGCACAAATCCAAACTAGGGGCTGCTACTAAGAAATTCTTGACTGAAAAACCCAATAACAATTTGCCAGACCAGGGAATCGAACCCAGGATTTCATGCTCAGCAGGAGCTATAATTTTGTTGCATGTTAGTACAAATTGTCCAAATCAGCAAACAAAAAAACTCAAATCTTGTGAATCAACTTTTTTTGCAGATTTTACTTCACACGATTGTTAACAATTGCTTCATCCGCAGACGGGAGGCGACTTTGGATTAACAATGTAAGTACCTACATCGTAACAACTTTCCCTTACTCAATTTCTATGAATTGCGTGAACACTTGTAGGTGACATAATATTCAGATTTTCCACCAATACAGAATTTGCTTAGAAACAACAGCTGTGTATGTAATATGCATGTTGTATCTACCTACCAAACTCAATAGATGTCGCAAATGCATAATTGAGAACCTCACAGATTGTTAAACCGAGTTTAATATTTGAAGAAACATAAAAGGAAATATAATATTCAATGACTCTAAAATGAATGACTTTAAAATGAAATTTTGATTAAAGCTTACATGTAGCGCTGCGAATCAAATTAATATATTCAGTCCGCAGGTATGCTAGAATAGAATTGTGTCGAATTTTTCAACATTTCGTTAGTGAATAATGGTTTAGGTCATTGAAAATGTTAATTGATATACAGAGCACAGGTATAGCAGGTCTGTTTAAAAATGTATTAACTTACTAGCTTCGGCCCGCGGCTTCGCCCGCATGGATGCCGGAAATTATCCCACAGAAACGTGCTACCGGGACAAAAAGTAGCTTATATCTTTCCCCAGGATGCCACCTATCTCCTTGCCAAATTTAATCGAAATCCGTTCAGTGGTTTAGGCGTAAAAAGATAACATGCAGACAGTTACTTTCGAATTTATAATATTAGTATGGATACGAAAAGAAGTAAAATATTTTTAATAAGCTTTATCACATTTTGCAACCCAAAGGCTGTAAATTTCGTTGAGGACGATCAGATGATAATATTATTACAAGCATAACGAGGTCAGTTTATGTTTTTATAAAAATATAATTCTGTAACGTGTTTCAATGAAAACTCTTATCTTAAATCACGTCGACATAAATACTCGGGGGCTAGTTCGGTGAGGTATACTTAAACAAATATTTGTAGACCATTATTATTTGCAAACCATCATGAATTGGCTAGTGACATGGTAAATTGACTAATGAAATTTTAATAAGTTTTATTCAATACTAGGGGAATGTGGGGGGGGATACCGGATAGTTAAGAAAAAAACACAATAAATAAATCGCTTTGTTATTTATTGAGGTAATCAATGTTATAAAGGGTTAAGTATACCTTAGGCATAACTTTGGCAAACAAATATTTGAGATCAATTATAATAACTACTAAATATATATTTTTTATATAAAAATGATAAATCCGTATTCACCCCATACCTATGGGTCAAACCGGATATGCAATTTTTATTCAAGGGGTGCCAAATGTGGAATGCCAAACGTCGGAGATCGGTTTTAGTCAATCCAAACAGTTGAGATTTCATAGTTTTGATGTGTTCAACTAGCACACCTTCCAGCTATTCAGTGAAGACGCATTTTGCAGCAACAGGGCACTTTCGAAACACTTCGTCTTTGGATTTTCCAGCTTTTATCTTCTTTACACGATCTTCTAAGGAATTTTTGGGTACACTATATGTATGTGACGCTAAAAGATATCCCATTCTGCCTTCCAGCACTGAATTTATGGCCTTTTTTTTTTGGATGGGAAATCATCTAATGACTACTCCCGCTCTGGGTGGAGCGGAAGGGAGTGTCAGACTCTTACTGACTAAAACCCACCCGTGTTCCTTCCTTAGCCCTTTATGTTCCGGGGCAGCGGTAACCCTTTCGGACGATCCCGCTACCCCGGCACTGAATTTATGGCTAAAAGCATGTCTGTCTCCGACCATTGCAGCCTATTTGACTTTCTCACATATGTTCGTGGCATATTGACACTTGCACTCTGCAAAAAGTAAAAAAAAATATTAATTAAATAGATAAAATAAAACAAACGCCCGCAATTCCTACCTATATAAAATCAATCGGGGTGAAACCGGATAGTCGAAATCACCCCGTCCGCTTCTACCCCACAGATACCATGTTCGAAATTGTAATTCTAACAGATTATGGTTTACACTCATAGCAACAACAAATACCGTTTTTAAAGGTTAAATATGTATTACTTTATAAAAAATACAACTGTATAGGATAGCACATAGCTAAAGTTAATGATAACACTTTAAAAAAGTCAAAATATTAGATAACTTACCTTTGTTTACAATTTTCGTTTATAGACGTACGTACTGTGATGTTACTGTCGCCGCCATTTGTAACTGCACTGAGTAGGCGCTCGCGCGTATTTCACCTTTAGCTAAAGCGCGACGCTATACGCGGAGTAAGGAAAGCGCAACTATCTGGTTTCACCCCCTGTCCGGTTTCCCCCCACATTCCCCTAGCTGTGCGACTTCGTTAGCGTGCATGTAGGAAAACAAATTGAATTTTATTTTTTGCACGGAACCCTATTTCTTTTTCTAAAATAAAAGTAAATTATAATAATAAAAAAGTCACAATAGTCCCCATAGTGCTATCTACAACAGGAGTAATTCCAAAACAGCTTCATCAGTCCCTTAGTTCCCTCAACCTGCCACCTAACACCTACCACCTGATGCAAAAGGCAGTCATTCTTAACACATGCAGGCTAGTTAGAAAATTTCTTCAGTGTGAGTTGGACAACTTACACCAATACTCCCACTCAAATATTGTTTCGTCTACCACACAGTCTACTTATAATATTACTCCCACACTTAACCCCACTGTTGGACACTTGGCTTAGGCCCGTGCCATCAGTTCTATCCGGCTAGGCCGAGGAAAAAAAATATATAAACAAAATAATAATAATAATAATACGGACGCTAAGAAATCTACACCGGGCTCATGAAGAGCCCGATAGAAGCGCCCGTGAAGCTCTTTGCTTTGCCATACCTTCTTGCGGTCATCGGTAGTAAGTACTACAGGTTTGCGCCAGTTCTCTTTAGCCATGGAGAGCGGGGTGAGCCCCTTGTCCACTGCAACTACATCACGGTGCATACCCACTTCAGCTTTAAAAAAATATTCCCTGAGACTGCACACCTCGCGGTTGTGGAGGGTCTTCGCATTTAAAAAGCCTCGACCCCCGCACTTCCGCGGGATATACAGTCTCATCACCGATGATCGTGGGTGATGCATCCGATTTGCGGTCAGCAGTGTACGGACCCTTCTATCCAGGGCGTCGAGTTCGGTTTGAGTCCATTTAAGTATGCCGAAAGAGTACATCAAAACCGGCATGACCCAACCATTGAAGGCGCGCACCTTATTTCCGCCCGAAAGAAGACTAATTAATACCTTCCTCAGGCGACAAAAGAAGCGTTCCTTCAACGATTGCTTCATGTCAGTAACGTTGATGCCTAACGCTTCCGACATACCTAAATACTTGTAGCTTTCGGATGAGGAGAGGGATCTAAGGTTTATGGAATCCGATAATTGAATTCCCTGTACTTGTACAGGCATAACCAAGTAGCCAGGATTATTCACCAGCAACTTGCTTTGAAATATAAACTTGTGGATTCTGAGGTACCGTATTACAAGTATGTGCCCGACCCAGTTCTTGAAAATGACCATGTCACGTTGTACTGGGATCGGTCTATCATTACTGACAGGACTATTGTCGCCAATAAGCCTGATATAGTGGTGATAGATCGATTAGCGCGCCGCACAATGATTGTCGATGTTACCATTCCACATGACGGGAATCTCGTGAAAGCTGAGAAAGAGAAACAAATGAAATATCTTGACTTAGCACACGAGGTTGTTGACATGTGGAATGTGAGCTCGGCTGTCATTGTGCCGATTGTCGTAACGGCCAATGGCCTTATGGCCGAAGGCCTCGATGAACATCTATCGAGGCTTTCGTTAGGCGGTTGGATCAAGAGCCTGATTCAGAAGGCAGTACTCCTCGATACGGCTCGCATTGTGAGGAGGTTCCTGTCTCTGGAGCCCTAACCACCGGTAGCTTGGACCCTGTTCCCGACACCGGTGGACTACTATTTTTTTATATTTTTAAATGTTTTTTTTTTTTTTACTTATTTTTTATACTTTAAGAAATATTTAAAAATATAACCGAATATGTAAATAATGAAATAAAGGAGATAATAATAATAAGTTTATTTATTTCTCTCACAATGTTATTGTGGCACTTTACAGTTTTTAAACTATATAAATTCACATTGTGAGAGCTGGTGCCTGAAGTAGGTTTTAGAAAAAACCTGTATTACAGGTCACCAGGCCCCACATAGTGGCATCATACAATTAAGCAGGCAAAAGATGTAATTCCACTAAACAAACAAAAAAAAAAAACAAAAAAAAAAATAATAATTAAAGAACAGAAAGAAATTAAATAACAACAAAAGCAGTCAAAGGGTGTGGTGAATGTGTAGGTGAATGGTAGTGAATGTGTAGGTGAATGGTGATTAATGTGAAGGTGAATGATGGCGGGTGTATGTGAATGGTGGTGACTTTGAAAGTAATTATTTGAATACAGATATTATTTAATCGAGTGGAGCAATTTCTCTGTGTCCTCATAGGAAAGAGTTTTCAAGAAGTCAGTTACTTTTTGCTTACAACTGGGTTTGTGTAGTGAATAAATATTTAGACCCTTGTTAATAACATTATACAGATAATCCCCTAGGTAACAGTAAAACTTGTGGGACTGACGTAAACGGAAAAATGTTGTACTGCATACAGTGCCCTTTCGTCGTTTATCTTTCATTAGATCCGAATCATAAACTAGCTGCGAGTGCTTTTTGAGGACTGTATGCAGAACGAAAGTTTGTCTTATAGACAGTAGGTACATCCCACTTTTTGTATAAGTCGGCTGTAGGAAATCGGAAGGGGAGACCCGCAGCAACCTTGAGTATGGCACGTTGAGCTCTTTCCGCCTCTATGAAGTGCGTTTTAGCAGCACCTCCCCAGGAGATAATGCAGTAGTCAATAAGTGATTGACCCAAGGCATAGTAGACCATCTTGATGGTACGAAGGTCGGCTACATGTTTTAGACTCTTAAATATGTAAATGAGTTTGCGCAATCTGGTTACCAGGACGTCTATATGTGGTTTGAAGCTGAGGAATTGGTCTAATGTAACTCCAAGGTATTTAATTTTATCTGTCCTTTGAAGAGTAGGACATACGCAAGGCTGGGGCTGGGAGGTTGACCAACACGTGTGAGCCGTTATTGACAGTGAATGTGGGGGTAAGACGTTCGATCGATGTGCAAATGCCACGTATTTGGTTTTCGTGACATTGAGAGTCAGCACATTATTCAGTAACCAAGTGACAACCCTGTTAAGCCCTTATTTAAATTACTCCTTATAACATCAGATCTGCCAGTGAAAATCCTGTCAAAATCGATCCAGCCGTTTCGGATATTAGCCGGAACAAACAAACACACATCCAAACATTTTAAAAATTGTGTTCTAGTTCCATAAATACTTTCTTTTGTATTTAGTAAAAAGCTGTAATTTTGACATTACAAATAGACACTTCAATTTTATTTATTTGTATAGATAGATACCTATATAGATCTAACGGCTTGCCTCCTCGTTGTGGTCCACGTGACATTTTGAAAATCATGTTACGACATTACTTTACAAATGCATGAACATCATTTTATTATGAATCTGAACCGAACTCAGGTAGAGGCATTACCATAAAGATTTTTATTTTACTCACATGGCAAGGTCTCCCTCTGGTCTAAATTCAAAACTGAATGTATTAGAAACTATTTGAATTTGATTGAGTGTTTGGACAGACACTGTTATATTTGTATTTTATTTCATACTAGCTTCTGCCCGCGACTTCGTTCGCGTGAAATTCATAGGACACCTCAATTTACTAAAATAACAGCCATATTTTTACAAAACTTTCCTGTATACCACGTTTGTAGTTTTGCTCTCAGCGGCCAAAATATGAAGAGAGTCAGGACTGGTGACGAGTACAGTTGTCCGTGTGAGAAGCAGCTCGTCCTGAGGTCGACACCAGCCGGCAGCCATCAGCCTTCAGTAGTAATTACCCATTGCTGGCAAAGTTTTTCGTTTTTAGTTAATTAATGAACTCCTGCGTACCTAATGGCACAACACTGGTTCACAGACTAAACTTACAGATTATGCCTGACGAACAGCTACGAGTATCACTAAAATAATATAACAGTAGATACACACGGGAGAAAATTGCCCATTTTCTTGCTGACTCTATTTTTTTTTTTAATCTCCGATTGCAGATCAAAATGTATAAAAGAATTAAGAACTACGTTCTGAGACCGATTTCTTGTAGCGACAACAAGGTACATGCCCTTATTGCCCCATCTCATAAATCCATCCTATAGGTATATATCATGATTGACTGCTTACCTCCATAGAGGTGATGATAATCATTTAAAAGGTTAAATATTTAATTATCCGTAATATTTCATCTTTTTACAATTTGCAGTAAACTATAGAAGAATACGAACATTTCAAAATTGCTCATCATAAAGCAAATAGCGTGATCATTTATAGCCTAAAGACTGACCAGACTTATAGGGAATATCTATGCAAAATTTGAACAAAGCCTACCTGGAAGTTTTGGCGTGATGCTGGAACATACATTCAGAAAAACAGATAAACAGACAAAAAGGCACTCCGGGAGTGCCGACAGGAGTGAAAACTTGAACAATTACGTGTGTATTTTTTGAATCGTCATATAAACAAAACACAAACAGAATACTTTGCCATCACTCACTGACATATCGGAAATACATTAAAACCGTGAACATCCCGAGGACAGCCGAACACATCCGAAGCGATGTCGGTTACGGTAACAGTGGCGCGAATTCAATGGTTTTTTTCCATCTCAAAAAATGCCCAACGCGCCTAAAGAAATTTTCACTTAAAAAAATCGGCATAAGGATTATTCCCAGACCTCGCAAAAAATAAAAATAAATGTACAGTTCTGACTTCGCTACGATTTTATTATATATTTATATATATATCATGATATGCATCACCATCAGGCATCAAAAACGGATTTACACAATGATACCATTTTATAGATCGATCACAGAAGTTTTTCTTGTTATGGACTACTCCTTAATATTATGGGAATCTGTAAGTATTCATACAGTAAGCGTATTCCGGCTCAGTTTGTTTTACTGACAGGTTTATAAAACTACAATTTGTTTATCATTCATATTTCCATATTATTATGTCCCTTTTATTTATTTTCCAGATATGAAAACGTTAGCGTGTATAACACACGAAACACTTGTACAATAATAATGAATTACAAAGCTTTAGAGTCAGTGGTTCATATAAATCTTCCAGTGGTCGTAGATCATTGTGCAGGCATGCTGCCGCTAATTAATTTAACGCTTTCTTTTTCATAGCAAACGAGGGGGAGTGAATGAAATTCCAAAAAGCGTAAATGAACGTGTTGTGTATAAGTTAGTGCAGTGCTCATTAAACGCATTCCGTCGCGACTTCATAACCGCTGTCATAGAGCTGCGCGCGCGCACTCGGCGCCCGCACACGGTACAGGCTGATCTATGACGTATTGTATGCTAACTGAAGCGATACTTATCATTCAAGCTTTTATCAGTAATAGCCGGAGAACAGTACATTATGAAGCGTGAGGGAAAAAATAAAGATTGCATCGGTAGTGATGGATTGTGATGCGTTTCGTCAGACACGCGTATTTTTATCTTTCTTGCAGGTAGAACTATCAACAATAGATACCACCACACCACATGTAACTGAGAAAAACAATAACTGGGTATTTAAAACTTTCTATTTAAAAACTGTTTTCACTAGCAACAGCAGTAGGTAGATACATATTTAACACCAAGCCACACATGTCTATCAGTAGCCCATTATAATTTCAGCAGATTTTAAATATTATGAGTAATACTTAAATATGCTAATGTTTTAAAATATATCAGACTAGCTGACCCAGCGATCTTCATACCGCCTCAGAATTAAATAATGTGACAATGTTCAATAGACACGTGGCGCCATCTATTGTCATAATAACGTTATTATTGTTTTCCTCGGGAACTGCACTTTTTTTCGAGATGAAAGGTACCCTATGTCCGTTTCTGTACACCTGACAACGTATATGCAAAATTTTAGGATGATCGGTTCAATGGCTTAGGCGTGAAAAGGTAACAAACAAGCTTACTTTCGCATTTATAATATTAAGTTAGGATATATAGTTAGGATGCATCAGCAATAATTGTTGGTAGCATGAACCAAATAACATATTTCAGCCTCAGGAATCTTGTAGGTGGCTGAAACAATTTTAAACGAATTCCTATGTTTGAAAATGGCGAAATGCGGAATACGGTTATAAATTTCAGCTGTTGTAATTACGAAGGAGCATTGTAGTAGCTGGAAATATTACAACCGGTTGTGGAAATAACAAGGGTTGGTTCCTATTGCCTGATTTGTGTTAGGGGATGTACAGACGCCAGCACATCAAGCTACTACAATCTGTCAAATTTCTTTAATAGATCTTCAACTTTATCGCTACAGCATAAGGTTCAAGGTTGATTGGGAAAATTTGACAGTTTCGGGCAGCTTGATATGCTGGCGTCTGTACATAAATCTGCGACGACTGTTTTGTTAATGGAATTTGAAAATCATCAAACTTACTAAGGTCATATTTTATATTATGTAATCTTTATTTTTTCGTCTGTTTTCTAAAGACTCGTCCCGCCATCTTCTACGGGGTCTGCCGCGACGCCTTCTGGCTGTGTCAGGGCTCCACTTTAGCCCTGGAACGAAAGAGCTGGAAGTCATGAGGAGAGGCTTTTGCCCAGCAGTAGAATGATGCAGGCTAACAGTAATCTTTATCTAAATATTAACTGAATTAGTGCTCATCATATCTACAACTAATTACTGCACGTACTACTACTAAAACTCTTAGCGATTACACTTTTTTGAAGTGAAAACTTCTTTAGGCGCGTTGGGCATTTTTTGAGATGGGAAGAACCATTGAACTCGCGACACTGTTACCGACACCGCGCTACATTCGGATGTGTTCGCCTGTCCTCGGGATGTACTCGGGTTTAATGTATTTCCGATATGTCAGTGAGTAATGGCAAATTATTATGTTTGTGTCTCGTTTATATGACTATTCAAAAAATTCACACGTAATTGTTCAAGTTTTCACTTCTGACGGCACTCCCGGAGTGCCACTTTTTTTTCTAAACTTTTGTCTACCTGTGAACATCGTTGTGGGTTATATTATTACTAAAATTGTTTTCGTTAAATTAGTTGTAAGTTCTTATAACGTAACAGTTTGCTTTTCGTTTCAATAAAAAATAAAATTTCATTCGAAGACTTCCACTGCTGGACTATTAATGACTACTTATAGTGATTGCACTATAATCTTAGATTACATTGGTAATCTGTGATTGTTTATCAAAACCCTTAAGCATTTACATTTTTGGCAAAGTGTTAGTTCAGACAAAATGATCGATTTTTTTCTCTTTTTTTGTAAGTTGTACCCCGTTTTCCTAATATACACAATATGCGAAACATAACATATGAAATGTAACATAAGTTGAAACAAACATGTCGTCCAAATAAATGCAATACAACATGAAATGAAACAAAACCCAGTAATAGACCTGTAGGTGCCATATCGACTGCTCAAATCTCTCATGTCAAACTACTTTTCCATATCATGAAACATCCTGTGAATGGTGCAGAATACTTGTGTATGATGGATGGTTAGTTCTCAGCTCGCAGCATGCCCCACAGACGTCATTTCATGATATACTCGACACATTGTGTGGTAATTCTGCTCGACAGTTTAATTGCCGTTTCAGTGTAGTGTGACAGAAGTAAGATTAATTTATTAGGACACCTTGAATATAGCCATGTTTTAAACTATAATTTATCATCATTAGAGACACACCAGTCATGTAGGTATTTGATGCGCCCTTCATTAATTCCGGTGACGCTAAAACATTTCTTTTGTAACGTAATTAGGAAATGTTAATTATTGCGAATAGCTTGGTGTTGATCAGTTGAGACGGTAAAAAAATTAATGACATAATAAATAGGCGGGTACACCTGTAGTGCTAACTTAGCTCTTCACAGAAAAGGACATAGGTGGACATAATATCACGCCTGTATGCACCGAACGAAAGGGTAGGTAGAGGTGATTACTATACGCCTATATTACGCCAGATAAGTTTCGGTCCCATGTAATAAGGGGCAATCCCATATTACCATGAACAGGGCACACATCCAAGCTCCCTCTTAAAAAATCCTAATGAATCTCAATCTATGTAAAAACATTCATATTAAGAGTTGAAAATTGATGAGAAAAGTACTTACTACCTTACACTTTAATGTTATTATCTCGTAGTTACAAATGTTACCAGCCGATAAAACAAAGATTCACAGCCACAAGGATTATGCAATAACTGAAATAAAGTAACCTTCTTGTCGTGTGTCGCGAGAAAAAAAAACGCATACCCGTTATTGAATTCTACACGGTGGAAACAACGTGACACAAACTCCAACTTATGATGAACATTGTTAAAACGGTAAATAAAATGTAAAGACACTTGTAAGTACCTGAGTCCAATTATTTGAACAAATTGCGTTGCAGGTATGATGAGCTGTTGTTTCTGCAATTTTTTTTGTAGCCGTATATGGCAACACTTATCACTCTATGACAATGACTGACACGTTTGCTTGTTTGTGTATCTAAGGGTAGGTAGGTAGTATACTCTATACGATGTGATATTCACGGTCTTATCCTATCCACGTTGTTGCAATTGTTACTACCTATGGGCGTACCAAAGGGCAATGGAGAGGGCTATGCTTGGAGTTTCCCTGCGTGACCGAATCAGAAATTAAGAGATCCGCAGGAGAACCAAGGTAACCGACATAGCCCGAAGAATTGCACAAACTTAAGTGGCAGTGGGCAGGGCACATTGCTCGCAGAACAGATGGCCGATGGGGCCAAAAGGTTCTGGAGTGGCGACCGCGTACCGGAAGACGTGGCTTTGGAAGGCCTCCCACAAGGTGGACCGACGACCTTGTGAAGGCCTCAGGAACTCGTTGGATGCGAGAAGCACAAAACCGGTCGAAGTGGAGGTGCTTGGGGGAGGCCTATGTCCAGCAGTGGACGTCTTTCGGCTGAAATGATGATGATGATAGGCATTTCCAACACTGCTAGTGCTTAAAAGTTTATTTTAATTGACCACAATAATGTAATAAATCCTGTATATTTAGGATGGTTCTTACTTTCTTCATGATGAAACCTCTTACACCAGCAGCACAGCAGCAGCAGCCCAAAATCTGGGTTTGCCGTGTTATGGCAATATTCTTACCCCTTAGGGCCTGTGCACACCACGTTTTTTAAACGCGCCGTTGACGCGCGTTTTAGAACCGTGCGTTGACGGCGTGCTTTTATCCTACAGAGGTCTACAGGCTGCGTCTGACTCGCGTGCGTATCGCGTCTGTATCCCTACAAACGCGCGTCGACGCGCGTTGTGATTTGAATTTACGAACGATTTAATTAATTTTCCTGAATTTCCATTGGACTTGAACATTACTAACGAAATGCGGGTTACTAAAGATTGCTGAAATTCATAAAAAAAATTACATGTTGTTCGTTATCGGTGATGTTTTGCCGTAGTTGTAAAGAGCCTGAACACCCATAACAAGTAATGAGGTTCTTAAAATAACAGTGTTATCATATTAATATGTTGCATGGACTCTACTCTCTAACAACATTAAAGAGTTAAAATTGTTTGTTTGTTTGTAAGAGGTAATCTCTGGGAGTAGGTATTAGTAATCACTGATAGAAAGCTACACCATTGGCGAGAGCCATAGGGTATGTTTCTACAATGCGGACGAAGTCGTGGGCATCAGCTAGTTATATATCAATAAGAAAGCATCAACGTCACTCCAAGAAATACTATCAAATAGAATTTCATATTCATACAAATGACGAGTCACTTCCATTGTAAATATTAAGGTGATCGCCTTTATACATTTTTAATGCGTCTCACGTCAACTCAACATTGTTATATTTTCTGTTCAGTTTGTAAATGTCATGTTGTCACTTGTTTGTTACCAGCACTAATACAAATTCATAGTTATTGATAAGTACAAAGGTACTTTCATAAATATTTTATTGAGTATCCATTGAATTTCTTCGTTAATATGGATTTGGAAATACGTCAAATATTACTGGCTGCCTATCCATCAGTATTTTAATGGATCAAGTGCGTCATACATACCGATGAATAACTACATATTGTTAGCTGTAGCTGCTGTATTTATTATGATGTGCTGTAGTTTAGAAATAATAATTAGGTACCATTTCTAAAAAATAAATTAATAAATACATCGTATAACTCTGCAAGAAAAGGGATCTCATTAAATCCCGAAATATCATTTAAAACAATAGGCTTAAAAAGTACTTAATAGTGTCTATTAATCCTGGCACTCGAATACATGTTCTAAGTCTGTACGTTAAGCTGCTCTATAAATTATGTGATAAAATTAAGTGCCTAAGACAACAGCAGTCGCCTCAAATATGAAATGTGTTAAATCGCAGCTAACAGCATAATGCGAGCTTTTAGATTTTTTGTTGACACGACTCCACTGCGGTATTTCCTGCTACCGCATATGACACGGCCACCCGTCCACGAAACAATACCTTATCGCCCTCATCTTACAGTCCACACTTCAACACTACAACATAAAATATTCAGCTTCCACTAAGTGGTGATTAATTGTGATATAAAGACTTTTATATTTCTGTTGTTACACTGTCGCGTCATTTTAAAAACGCGACAATAGTTACCATAAACATATCTTTGTGTTTATATTTAGCGTTTTATATTTTTCCTGTTCAATAAAATGTCGGTGAGTAAATTAAAATGCTATATCGAAGGTACAGGGCATACAAGGAAATGTCCAATTAGGCAAAGGCAATGCTGCGATAATTCTGCGAGCTGAATTGATTCCACGTCTGCAGATAAAGCGACTGGATGTTGTCTAGAGGGATGTTATCAGATCGGTGTGCGCTCGGCACACGTCGCCCGCGCCGCCCACTACGTGGGAAACTCTGCCGCTTCCAGGAAAACACTGTATGACGAGCATTGACGAGTAGATGACGATACGAAGTCACGAACTCAATCGATGTTATCTCCGCACAGATAAGCTCACTTGCAGCAAGTATCTGCCATCAGAAATGTTAACAGCTAATGATATATGCTCTGTGCAATTCTTTTTTGTACTCTAGAAACGAATGTAACTTGTGAGCGAGTTTTATACTCGAAATTATTGGCACAAAAAAGCTTAATTGTGCCCGTTAACAAATTTATAAATGTCTAATAACTTTGGCAGTAATATAGGTGCATAGACTACTTTACTGCGCTACGAGTATCTCCATATTGTGTAATTTAATACCTACTCGAGAATCTCTTGTCATTTAACTATAAATTGAGCAACATAGACAAAGACGTCTTTTAACTAAACATCCAAATAATTTGTATTTACAACGAGAAACATTCAATTATGCTAATGTTTATGACTATTTACGGAGTGTATCGACCTAAAGAGTCGAACAAACGTAGCGCTCTAGCTTCATATTTTACAATAATAAAAAACGTATATGGAGCAATATGTGCATAAATGTCAATATTTGTGTAGCGAGTGAGCGCGCTGGGAGCGGAGGCTCGATTTATAAGCAACATTTAGTTCCTAAGCAGCGTCGGCGGGCAGCGCGCACAGCGGTATACCTCGCGTTATAACGTCCAGCATCGTAATTGTCGATTAATTATCTCGATTTCAATAAAACATACGCCATACAGATGAAATTGTATAATTTTAAACGATAAAACGTCACTAATAAGGTATAAGTGCGGCTCCGCCCGTCGAGAATTTTTACGCCATGCACATAAAAATGTAACAGTTGTAAACGAATTATGGTTTCGAAATAATTCGGCTGAATGCGAATACGTGATGGTGAGCTTGTTCACGGATCCGCTCGTACGTTAGACAGTACCGGGTAGGTATGTAGGTATGTGAAAGTATAATATTTATGTGTTCATTAATGCAGGCTTGTGTTAATAACGATGCCTCACGTCGTCGGTTCACAAGGCGCAGGCGCAGGCCTCACATTTATATTCCGTCAGCTAAGCTGTGGCGTTTAGATTTGGATTATATTTGGTCATTGTTATTCAGTTAACGGTCCCTAAAGTTTGTTTCATTTGGGAAACAATAATAAAACGAATTGAACCAAGCTAATAACAATATATCAGTCGTTGTTTTTTATTGCTTAAGGATACCTTTATCATAATAATATTACTTTATTAAAGGATGTGAGGTCAGTTCTTTTTTTATTTTGTCATGTTGCGTGACATCATTGGAAGATGGTAAATTTTTTGATCAGTGGCGGCCCACTGGTAACAGCAGCGACTTACGAGTTGTAGGTCGTGGATTCGAACCCAAGCAGGCACTTTGTGGAAATTATTTCATCGCCACTGCTCTCAAAACGGTGACGGAAAAAATTTCGTGAGGAAACCGGTATATCCTAGAACCGAAAATTCCAAGACATCTACCAACCCGCACTGAGCCCGCGTGGTGGATTATGGCCCACTCCCTCTTACAGAGAGGAGACTTGTGTCCCAGCAGTGGGAGCATTATAGGCTAATTATGAAATACCATATTAAGCTTTCCTATTTTCCACTAAGTTGTTTTAAATTTGTAGACAGAGAAAATCTTCGAGAAAAAGCTGTGTCTCAAGCCAAAGCTACATTCGGAAAAAATTTGCCTCTTTATTTTTTTTTTTCCGTAATAATGGAAAATTACTGTTTCATGTTTATTACTATTGTGCATGAACTCCACCGAACATGGCCTTCGTTAACCTAACCTACACACAGGTTCAAAAACTCTGTTAGTAGCAAAGCGCTCCACCATGATCCTTAACCCTGGCAATAAATTAGATTTAAAATACAGTCGTGTCAGAGACACGAAGAAGCAGAAGATCCCTGGCAATAAACTCAGGACCTCAGAAGTGCTATCGGACCTAAGCCATACATGTAAACTGCAGACCAATGAGGTGATTAAACATAAGATAGAACGGATGCCTATACACATACCAATAAAACGCCATATTTAGCTTTGCAATTATAATTATCAATTTTACAAAGTTCATCAGTGATGTGCTATAAACTACTCTTAATTGACACATTTGCCAACACAGTGTTCATTACAGAATGGTAAGGCTGTGATAATTATACAGAGACACCTCAAATTAGTCATCAAAATGGAAGAAAAAACAGCGCACAATGTTAATAAGCGCGCTATGGAACAAAATGACAAAAGGACGTTAAGAGAACAAATGACAAATTATAATAATAGGGCACACCTGCTATTCTTTTGATCCGACATTTCTCTCATTTATGACGTTAATCGAGCGGAATGCTCGTGTGTTAACATAGTTGTGCCCCCAACAAAGCACCGCACTCAGACAATGCTCGATACTTTAGTGATATTTTTTGTATCAAATATAAATTCTCTTTCATCTCACTTAATTTTAGATCAAACTATCTATAGTTCTTACATGTAGATCACGTCATTATTGTCTCTGCGGGTCGCGTCGACAAATTAAATAACGTCTCAATGGCCGGTAAAGTTAAAGAGATTGAGACTCTAAATGGATCAACAAAAGGTCTAATGTTCCGTTTATTTGGCGCCTAACTTGCGTTTGTCAATTTAGATTTGGTTGACAGATAAATAATAAGCGGCATTGCTTACAAGCGCAGTATGGATGTGGTATGAGCGCTTATGTTGCAGTCGCGGGTCGAATTAGTGAATTGTTGGTTGCGTACGCGCAGGCGGCAGGTTTTGTCTAGCGCGCTCGGCCTCTCTCGCACATTAATCTCCGGGCCCGAGATGAAACGATATGCATTTGTCATCGTGTCTGCGATTAACTCGGAGAAACTCTTTCCATTGTATTGAATCAATTCGATTATTACTTGAATGGTTTTATGAAGCAATAGTTAGTGTTCAGGAAAATAATAAACGCTGTGTGTCCACGTGGATTAGTGTGCGTTCAGTAGGTATATTTGCAGGTGTTCGCCGCTGCATTGTGTAGGTGCCTGAAGCGTCCAGCTCATCTTTATGGATAAAGATAAAAATAGTTGTGCGTAAATAAATTAGTCAGTCGTTAGGCGGTCGGCAAATATCTCAGAAATATTATGTGCATGAATAGCGCTCCGTATGACGGACAGCAGAAAGGGCTGCCCTTAAACTTACCTTGTATTATTTTGTCATTATTAAATTCCCCTGTCACCGGCTTGTTCTCATTTCGCCCTAAGAAAATATTGTATGCAAAATTATATGACATTTGAATGAGCACAAAAAGGTCGTATTGGGATTTGTTTACAAGTTGGTCCCAAAGAATATTTGTATTTGAAAGATTGTATTCGCATAACTTAAACAAATACAAAGTAGCGAAGTACTTATCTCACAATTTATGGAAGCCTAGTACGATAAGTATGCATCCGAAGTAAGCACTCCACTTAATATTCATTTGAGTTGAAATCGCATAAAAAATTCACCATAGCATCGCATGAAATCCTCGAATGACCGATCATTCGTGGTTAATAGCACAAAATGGATGAAATGAAGTGTAACATAAGAGCAACAACACAAAGATACTCGAGAAGGCAATCAGGTTTGACAGTGGAAACGTCGAATCTTCAGAGAGGCCCTCAACAAGCCGCAAAATGAAATTTCTCGACGCCGTCAATCATTTTCCCCTCGCCGCGGTCGCCCCACTAGTCAGCTGATAAAGTTCTGGCGCAAGTCACAAGCGAATAGCGTAGTAGAGCTTTTATGGCTTGCAATGACTTACCTATTTATTCAACTTATCCATTTAGAAGTAGGTTCTCGAGCCAAATTTTGATTGAATGGAAAGTGAATGATTCATACGAATCACTATTGAAGTATCACTTTCATTAGAAAAATTTTGCTATTCTCTTCAGACTACCTAAAAGTATTGTAATTTATAAAATGTCGAAAAGTTGGAACCTATGATCCGTATTACAGGATTAACTCTAAATTCGATTCAACCAATCAAATGGCTTTAATTCTGTGCTCAAAGCGACATCTATGCACAAGTATTGATAATACCGGCGGCATATGTGGCCCGACGAAAAAAATAACTTTGTGCAGAAATGGAAGCATTGTGCCAGCAAAGACCATCGCTGGTCGCTGTTGACTTGCGGCGCAGTGGGAGAGTAATCGAGACATTATTCCGGTGCGTAAGCCCCGACCATCCGTCTCGAAGATGTTACGTGGAAACTACTCACATGACGGCCTGCCCCATCCTGCACCTAAGTGGGTAATAATCACACAACCTATCGATCTAGAAAACTATTATTATATTGCTGGAAAACTTGTTACTGTGTTTGCTTCTTTATGACGTAAACAACTTGCACTAACAATGATGTATCTATGGTACGTACGGTCGACTGACAAAAACCTGAACCATGTTTAGAACCTTACAAATGGGGACGTCAAAAATGTGAAATAATTATTACATAATAGCAAGCAACGAGTTTAATGTGACATAGTCCAAAATGTGTCAACGTTTTAGTAAAGCGATCATACACAGTTTCCATTCTATCCTATTATGGAATCAATTAACCAGAGACAATGTTTGATTCTAAACAAGACAGGTTCAATGGTTCATATGGCACAAGTAGCCAAAACGAAAGCAGAATCCAGAAAAGTCAAAACACTCAAATTTTTAATTAAAACTTTTAATACATTTTAGAGCAAAAAAAATCTTTTAATTAAAAACTGCCTTTTAAAACTGCTTTATAAGGAAATTACGAAAAATTTGCATATCACACGACACTTGCGACAAATGCGACGCGGGCGCGCCTCATTGCGCCGCAGACGGAAAAATATTTCGGAATTGAGATTGATGTCGCACGCATGTGCAGACGGCTTGTCTGTATGCAAAACAACGTGCCACCAAATATAGAACTAATTTATGGTCATACTCGGCGATTATGTGCCGGTAAAAATAAATCCTGGTGCTCCCCGTTTCCATAACTTATACAGTTTCTCACTAGAATAACTAAACGTACTTAAAAGTCGTGGAACTAAACGGAATTTAGCTGGATGGTTGAAGTTGAAAAAAAAACTGCATGTTTCAGTGACTTTTTATTCCGGTGATAACTACTTACTACTGATCCTTACATAATTACCTTTTGTCATAATTCTTTTCCATAATATTATCTCAACAATGATCTCATAATGATCCGACTAAGATTTCAAAGGACACAAAATGTTTTCAATGAGCATTACCGATAAATATAATTAAAATAAATCCCATTTAAGGGTAGGCTCCCACGCGATAAGAGGTGTTATTTATACACCCTCATCTCACAAAGGAACCGCTGCCGAATATCACCCATAAATATTGGGCTGAGGTGTAATTTTTCACATACCACGTCTTCTCGAGCGTCGCACCTTTAAAATAAATGCAAACAAAATTTAATAGGGAGAGATGCGCGGGATCGCGAGCTTCAGATAAAAATAAACGATAGTCAACTCGACCAATCGCTGCAGATATTTTATTATAAGGCTTTAGTCATCCTATTCTCCAGTAATATAAATATTGCTTGCTAAGTTGCTATTACTAACATTCCATTTGACCGTCCTCCGAAGGCATTTCTGTGTTTACAAAAAGAAAATACTGAGGATCTATCGTCGAGCGTAGTTCCCCGGGGTTCACAAACTTTTGTAGGAATCCTTGTGCGATTTTCGTTATAATTTCTGTGAGTTACATGGAGGAATAGGAAAGCGCGGATCGAGCTGCGTTTATTTACGATTATTGGTTATGGACAGAGTTGATCGGCGGCCGGCGGGTCCCGGGAGCCTCGTAAGGCCTCGGACTTCGGCCGCGCTCACTGAGGGTGCCGCGTCTGACGGATATATCCGTCTCCTGAGAATACTCCGCCGTTTGCAAAATTATGAATCGCAAAAGGGTGTTGTCTCGACACCTTTGCAAAGAATAGACTCTAAATAAACAGCTCGAACATTCTTGTCTCACATCAAACAGAATTTATTACGACGAGAGCAACAAGAATAAAAAGCGCTGTCAATAATAAAACGCAAAGGCGAAAAGCAATAAGCGAGTTCTTATCCGATACACATATCACAAAAGATAGCCAATAAATAGTCCTATCTGTATTTGTCACAAAATAAGAATTCCATCAAATAATTCGGCGGCAATAAAAAACGGATAGAGACATTGCACGCATTTGTAATAAAAGTCTCACCATAAATAACGATCATGAAATATAATACACCTGCAATCTTCAGAAAATGGGAAAATCATTTTCCGAGGGCGGGCGCGGTCCGGCGTAATATTGTTATAAATGTACTTTTCCGAGGGTATAAATAATAATGGTGATCGCGCGCCGGACGCCCGGGGAAGTGTCCGCACGACGCTCACACTCCACACCAGCATTAGTGAACTATCTGTAGCGTACACTCCAAACAAAACTGACCTGTTGAATTTAGTACCTAAGCAGGAACTAGTAATCTTCACAATTTTAATAGTGGGGTCCCATTATTTTTTATTAAATATTGCCATGTGTGTGTGCGTAGGCCCTGCGTAGATGTCGTACACAGCTGCGTAGATGTAGCGTCGGGTTTCGTAGACGATTTGTTGAACTGCGTAGACGTCTCGTAGTGACTCGTAGAGCTTCGTAAACATCGCGTTGAGCTGCGTAGACGTCTCGTAGACGTCGCGTTGGCTCCTATACGCTATCTGAAGTTTCGCAGACAAGCCAAAGGTATGAAATCTCGATACATTATTAACAAAATATAGGTTTATTCTTGTTTATGTACAATTATTAAAATAAAAAAACCAAAAGCCTAGTTCTACAAAGTATAATACCCACACTAACCACCCAACTACAAAACAAAGATTTCAGTTACAGCATGTTTCCCGCGCGCTATAGTTCCGTGGCGTACTGCCGGCCGCGCCGCTGGGAGTCATTTCGCTCCAACAGCCTGTAAATTCTCCATTACGCGATATGAAATATGCTTTGCCACCCTGTACGCCGTTTACGAGCGTCTGCTATGATTTCTTATCCATCAGACGTCCATTCTTTGTTTTGAGGGAGTGCACTGCTTTCGAACTAATTAAATAGTATGAAGTTTTTGTTCAGCCGGGTTTTTTTAAATAGGTTGCAATAGTAACTTTAAGTTAATACAGACGTATAGGAAGATTGGTTGAGTTACGACGGCTGAGTTTGAATAGTACGAGACGGTCTGGCAGTTGTATGGGGTAGCATTACTTTTGAAAAGAACGCTATTATTGTCGCGTAATGTGAAGCGGAAGACTTTACGGTAGGGTTATTTAAATTATACAGAAGCAATTTTGTTTTGTATAATGTGCAGTCGATCTCTTAAAAGATTTACCACTTTTGACACCAATTCCCAGTGGGTAATATGTCTAAGTTTATTGTTAAGTTATTTCTGTTTACTTTTAATATACTACTGTTTGTTTCCCATAATAAATAAAAATAAATAAAAAAGAAATGAAACTTCTTGAATCTACCCAACTAGTGTCTCATAGACAAATAGACCCTGTCGTTTTATGACGTGCAAGTATCATTCAACATTATGGTAGTCAAACAATTACGAGGTTGATTATACCTGTTTTTACCAATACACAGAAAATAATCCCAGGTACTTATAACATTTGGTACATCGTCCTCCTTTCAACAGAGTGACTCAACTATGTAATTATCCGTTTATATCTCACATTACAATATTTTGTGATTTCAACACAAAATTCTGCTTTTGTTCTCGACGCACTGTAATGTCTTTATGTGGCCACTAATGTGATATTATTTCAATTAAGTGCCTGATTTAGCTTCGCCGGAAAAACTCAAAACAATGAGGTGTCGACGATTGTGTCGAGAAAATAATGCGCAATGAACCGTCTGATTTGTGAGCGAACCCACATAAAACAGTTTCACAGAATAACAGCCGAATGAAAGCGCACTCGTTCATTAAACGAACTACATACGTTACAACCGTTCACAACTTTGAACGGTAAGTTATAAAGTATCGTTCACAGACAGTTATGACTAAGAATAGGCAAGGGGTATTAAGAGACACGTCTCAACAATTATACACGTCGTCGCTTGTCTTGTAAGACATCAAAATAAAATCACTACTATTTATGTATCTGAGAGCGTATTAACGGCACGCACCGCCACTCTTATAATGTAATAAATCGTCTGGAAAATATAACCGTCAGCGCTGTGTCATACGCATGTCGGAGATGCGCGCGCGCATCGCCCGCACCGCGCGCGGCCCCCCTTTACCCGCGCCCGTGCCCTCGACCACGTCACGCATCCATCCATACGCCATAAATTCAAAGACGTAAATAAAATCTGGCGTTCCATATTTTAAAACTTTATTTTAATAGGCCACTACTCAACGAGAAATTAAGACGTGTTTATTAGCTGAGCGCTCGTAATACAAACAAGTCCTTCCTTCATGAGTTACTTTGCTCGTCGTGTCATAAATCTGTATTCACATCAAGTCACTACATAAACCTATTAAGTTGCTACATCCATGCTATCTATAATATCACGAACAGATTATTTTATAATATTATTAAAGACAGACAGATGCTCTTCTTACTTTTCTACTGTCCCAGTATTTTTTCTAGAGATAAGAGAAATGATTCCGTCCTAAACAATTTGGCTAGACGAAGGAAATGATACTTACATAAAAATATTTCTGGTTCATATGCTAATATCAAAAGAGATCAATAAGACCGACAAAATATAGTCGCAGAGCAAACATATTCAATAAGCATTGTTTTTTTCATCATCGTAGTCAGAAATATTTTCTTTTCCCATAAAACAATTCGTTGGAAATTGTATATTATCATGTAAGTAGCAATCTGGGTTCGAATTTATGTATCGGAAGAAGTGTATGGAAAAAGTTTTTTGCCGAAAGCGTATTCAGAACATTCTCCATACGTGCGGCACCCCTTACAATGTTTGTAAGTTTTTTTTGTTCAGAGATTATAATAGCGCAGGTATAGGTACTATTATTGTAGAACAATGTTAAGTGGTCGCATACGCAGTAAACGCACAACAGCTGTCCTACTAATCAATTATGCGTCCTCATAATATGACTCTTGTCTTGACGACTATAAAATTGCCACACATAACATTTTTTTCTGTGCCAAAAATCAACATCATCTCGGACGGAATGTTAACAACATAATATTTTTCAGCGCGATCTTAATCTCAACAAATTGTTTAAAATTATTTTTTTTAATCGCGTTCCTTCAAAATGGAGAATGTGACAATTCACAATTAACAGAACATAGGGGATCTTGACGATCATCTTAAAACAATAGTTGAAATTTCAAAATGAAGCTATAATTTAAATTTTACCACACTTTGACTCGCTGCCAGAATGACTAATTCTCGCCAACATGTCGTGACTCTCGTATTATTGCAATATCTTCTGTTCAATTGTTAAAATTGAAATAGAAGTTGAGTAACTATTAAATATTGTATCGCTAAAACGTATAATCTAAAACACACATATTTTAGTGAAAATTAAGTGTAGATTCCCAGTAATGTTAGTTTTTATTTCAATGACTTGCCCTTACACTTTCGAACATCCCTGTGATTATTTTTATTTGTTATTCTCACATAACCTGCCTCCTATTATAAACATTTAAATCAGACTTCCGAAAATTGCCTACTTATCTAAATTAAAGATCTTTCACAGTGCTACGCGACTTCAAGATCTGAGTTGCAATTTTATTTGCGAGCACTAACTGGATTAATTTCCTACATTTTTTACATACTGGTGACAAGAGGCTTTACACGACTTAGGGCAGCTTAAAAGTAATTTAGGATGACATAAATGACATTAACACGAAAAATACATGGACGAAATAAAATTGGAGTGTATGATAGCCGATATTACGGTCACCAGCCCACCTGTTATCGAGACCGCAGACGGATTTGGTGCAAGCGTCGCGCGACACGACGCGACTACGTGACGACAACGCGACAGCGACACCGACATGCAGCAAACGCGAAATTCCTCCAACACGTAATAAAATTTTATAAAACCGCGGTTATCGTAAACAGAACAAATAGCAAACTTTATGAGCCATTCGTCGCGCTTTCCATTTGCATGATACGAGTATGTCATAGGAAATACGTATCGTACGCGGCTACGGGTTATGGCGACGTCCCAGGTCATCGCACTAAATTATTCGTCTCGTATAAATTTGTTTATGTTAAAGTTATGGACAGTTGTCAGACATCGTCAAATTTCCAATTCCACTCTGGTACAAAAGTTGCTGCGATTATTTCGCATCTATTTTCTTTATGGCTTTACTTACACGATGCTTGTTTATATTGAAATAAATATCGTGTTACAAGTGATAAATAGAATATTGGCTATCGGGCGGCTAGTAACAATGCGGGTAATATATAATTCGAGCCTGGTTTCTATTCACCCGATCTCATCCCGTTCCGCCATCTCAGCATCCATAAACAATGTGTGAACATTCATAAAGTGAAAAATAAGAATAGACAATAAAACGTCAACGTACCATGCGGCGCATTTACAAAAATTCTTGAGGCACGCATTTAGAGTTGTTAGCGCTTCTTTATAATAAAATGGTTTTAACAAAGGCCTATTAAAAACTGAAGTCATAACAGGAAACGTGATACAGTGGCCGGTGGGTAGCGGGTAGCGGGATCAGCTCTTTCATCATAAAAGCGCGGTGAGCGGCAGCTGGCGCTTCATTTTATGTGGTTTCTGAAGAGCTTCTCTTTAATAATCCTGTTTATTTTTGAATTGGAGCACCCGTAACTTGGATGACTATGAGCATGTGTCGTTGACTTGAGTGGACGCTTCGTTTCATGTCACACTCATTTTGGTGTCAGCGAAGCTTTTGTTGTTAATGTATGAAAAACGAGAAGTATCCGTTAGTAATTATTCCGTATTCGTCAGTGTCTTCCAGTTAATAAAAGTCACAAACGGTATTATAAATAATAATTTCTTATTGACATCTCTAATGATGTCACCGTTCTACGGATTTGACTATTTTCGTAGCAGTTTGCTACGAAGTGTCTACGAAAAATGAGCCCTCAACTGGAACCTAAAATAATGAATGGAATCAAGTCCAAATACTTTGTCACTGAAGATATTACGGAAAATGTACGGATTACCTCTTGGTGGGTTACAAGAACAATATTAAACAGGAGGTAGAGCCTCAATAAAGACATGTACCGGAACAGTGGGTAAGCAATAAGCCTCCGTCTGCTAATAACAACAGCGGGATCGACGACGATATCTCAATATCGTAGGTGCGAGCAGTTAATTAACACATGACGCTTGTCGTGGAAATAGAATTCCTGTAAGCGAGTGGTGCGCGCGCGCCCCGGGCACACCGCTCCCTGCGCTGTTTGTTTACAAGCAACGAGACTTCATTACGCCGCCGGCTAATGTATTCAGCTTCAGCCTCCACGTTAACAGCGACACTTCTCGGAATCAATATGCTCCTTGTATGTTTTGATTGGCTGTCGCCTCGCCCCGCAACACAATCCCGCCCTAACCCGCCAGCGCATAAAACACACTTTTCCACACCACCGCCACATAACTTTAATGACACCGAATACAACGAACGGATTTCAGTGTTAATACTTGCCAGGGATAAATTTCCTATAGTGGTAACGACCTCTGCATTGAACTTGTCCAATTTTAGGGTTAACGCACATTAATTTGTTTTATTAACGGCTTTAAACGTTTAACCGTTTCCTGTCGTCACTGCTCTGGTTCGTATCATTCGACTGCGTGTTTTGTTACTTACTAATTCAACGCAAAATAGGCCAACAATATGAGAGCGAATAAAACAATGATTTGTTCCTACTTAATGCTAACATTACGACTACCTTTAAACAAACTACAGATGTGTGGGGTGCAATCAAAGCCACAAACAGTGTTGGCTGACACAGCGTAGGAACATTGCCAAATCCATCGAAGCGACTTCTGATCCCTGCGCGCCCCCAAAAATAATAATGTTTCATCTTATAAAAATATTTCCCTTACGACTGCCGCGCGGTATATCACGGTATTTGTCACAGAGGATCACCCTTTATGTTCGTTTCCAGTCAAACCCCTTAGATAAGCGAGCCTTTTATATGCCAAATATAATATATTATGGTTTACAATTCTTGTTCAATCTTAATGTGGATAAGGCCTTGCTATAATTTTAAAATAATTCAAATTGTTCGTAGCCATAACATCGGGGAGTTGGTAAGGCATCGTAACATAACATTTTGCAACTATTTATTTTGTTTTATTTTTGTAATTAATAACTGTGGGTACTTAGGTACCTAGGTTTGCATTTTGAGTAGTCCTTATCATACAACAACAAAAAACCATAGACAGAAAGATGTGTATTGGGCATAGGCATTAGAAAACACTTATCTGAGTATAAATTTCGTAAGTTACGGTGTGATACTTACGTGACAGGATAAAATATGTATTCCTCGAAAAAAAAAGGGCAAGAAACTGGGAAGTTGTGCCGCGTATCCACAGTCAGCTAACAGGCACGAGCCATTACTTCCAACATATGAGCAAAGCAAAAATATCAGCGTATTATGGGTTATCAGAGGCAGTCGCGTCTCCGAGACTCCGGCCGCCATTCATGCCGCTCCGACTTAATGGATTGCTCGCTTTCATATTCCGAACGTACACTATGTTTGCGCTCCTATGATCACGTATAGTGATTTAACGCTTTATGCTTCCTCTACATCAAGTTTGTGCCATCCCACTACCGAAAATTTCAACTAATGTCGCAAAATAAACTTCAAATAAAATTTACATTTCAACTTTCAAACTAATAGCATTTCCCGGTACAAAAGCTTGAAGAGTGCGCGTGACACCCATCTGTTTGCACGTCTATAGCTCCCCTTTCATATGAGAGACGAAAACAAACAGAGAATGTGCCAAATAGCAAACAATATTATACGGAATGCACAATAATATCAGTTCCGCCGGTGTGGGTGCGGGCGCGCTGTTTGCTTCCGCGAATAAATATGAAATTCGAAGAGTCTCGCCTCACACCCGGAGAGCAAATATTATGGGAGTTTGCTTTGGTAAAATGATAACTGTCAAGATTGAAAATTTGGGTTTAGCCGCCGGCAGGGGAGACTGTTATTGAATATATGACACGTTCCTAAACGAGTGGCTTTTTATGACCAAGCTCGGCTAGCTACGAGTACCTTTATAGGTTTGTGCCGTAAATTACCTAGGTACTAAGTATAAGATTTTAAATGCATTCTCAAACGATTCCTTTGTTTATACACCTATTAAATACCTTCATTTATGTGGCATATCTTATGTAAATCTATTGTTGGAGGTCCTTAACAAATAAATAAATCAAAACTTATGAGTCGTGAGCATTAATTGATTAAAATGATCTAATTAAAAACTCTGTCTTAAGGGTGAACTCAGCATATAGCCAATCCTCTGCTGAATTCCTGTCCACATCAATCAGTTACCCACCTGTCAAAATACCCGCCACCAGCATCGTCGTCAGATTCACCACCCCATTCTTGAATATTTTACACTAGATTGACTCAATGAAAGTTTCGTTTTGTTGACAAACCCCGGCTGCCCCTGGGAATGTGCGATTTTATCTATAAATGAATATCATATTTCTCGATATGATAAGAGTTTTCTACACAATTTGATAAAAGTCAGTTCTTACTAAGTCCAGTAAACCCACATCAACTTCAACTTTCTCATTCGTCTTTAACTAGGTACCTATCTATCAAAATCGCCATTAGCGGGTGATTATGCCTTAAATTAAGCACTCTATTGCTGTAGGATGGCAAATCAACCACTAATATTGTCCTATCAAAACTCAAAACTACTATCATCAAACAATTCATTGCCAAGTCGACACCCGACACTATACTAATCACCCCTCATATAAAGATATCAAACATTATTTGACACCATCAATAAAATATTACTTATCATTTGCAACAGCGAGCTCTACAAGTTAGTGCGGGCCTGGCGGGCCCCTGCCCGTCACAAACCCGCGATCCCGGCGATCCCGCGGTCCCCACCTTATCATCCCGTGAGAATAACTTTCAGATTTATGTGCCACGTAAAAGTTTATGTCGTGCTTTGTTTCGTGCATGCCATTTTATTGTTATCAACTATTTTCGACAACTGAGTGGGAAAAGGGAGAGTTCTATGATATTTATAATTGGGTTTATTCACTCTATTTTCCTGTAATAGTACCTATAACTACTATACTACTAAAGTTTAAGGTGGAGCAAAAGTAATGTCATAATTTAATAGGCTGCCATTTTTTTTAGGTGTTAAATTTTGTTTTCATTCATATTTTTAGTTATTTTCGTTTTACTGAGTATTATATAGTTTACATTCTATTTTTTGGTATATTGGTGTGGCTAGCTGACATATCGTAAATAATTTAATTTAATGTTCTGTGTCTCGTAATATTACTTAACTACTTTTCATACCTACTATTGTATAAAAGCATTTTTTTTTAACTAAACAGACAGCTTTGCTGCTAGGGAGTTTGTTGGCCACTTCTTCTTCCCAGCGAAAGCACTAGGAAGTGGTTGAGAGAGAGAGAGAGAGAAGTGGTGAAGGGCGGAGGTTTTGGGGCTGTCTTATGTAATTTTGACGTTCGAAAAGTGCTGTTTCTTAGCCTAATTTAAACAAATGACTTTTGATTTTTATTTGCTTGTAAGTAAAAAAAATGGTCTCTGTTTTCACGGAAAGTTTATTTAAAGGTGTAAAATTTATGACATTAAGTCGAAAAAATGATATCGACCACACGATCACCTGGGTTGATGCATATTTGCACTCGTTTTACGGCATTTTGAATTGTTGCTCGCAAAACATCCTCAAAATTGGTGATTTCTTCAACGTTGACTTTCAAGACTTGCAAGGTTTGTGTTTTGTAAACAGAAAATTTCAAAAGCCCCAAAGAAATAAGTCAGGCGTCGTCAGATCTGGCAATCTGGCGGACCGTTCAAATCTCCAAAACGGGAGATCATACGGCCTCGAAATTGGTGTTTCAAAATCTCCATCGTTGGATGAGCTGTATGACTGTGTGTATCGCTCCATTGCATTGTCAACTAATTCCCTATCTGTCTACAACATATTTTTCAAATCACAATGACATTATAACGACATTAGCAAAAATTAAAGCACATTCACATTATGACATTACTTTTGCCCCACCTTGTATTTTCATGGATTTTGGTATTTTAAGACTTTTATTAAAAAAGGTCAATTTTCACAAGGTCCTAATGGAAAAATCGTAGGTAACCATTAAAAATTACATGTAAAATGAAAAGTTGAAAAGTTTCTTCAAAGAAAAAATAATCTTAGTAGTTCTCGTTGAATATAATGTAATGGTTTAATAGCCCTTTCGAAGAGAAGAGGCTTATGTCCCAGCAGTGGGAATATTATAGGTTGATTATGTGTGGTTTAATAGTAAAGTTACGATCAGGCATCAAACTAACCTGTAACTTATTGAAAATAGGTGGTTCTACAAAAGTCATGTATTACACACGGCGAAACATCAAGCCATACATTTCCAGTTTTAGCTGACCTCGCATTGTATAGGTTTTTCGTATAATCAGAAATCAGCCTATACTGGTTATGTACCTATAGCTTGATGTGTAACCGTGCGTACCTATGTTCAAAAGCTACAGATTACTAATGCAATGTCAGATGAAATCCACAGCGGTGCTTTGACGACCGGCGACTGGCCTGCCTGATAAATTTCTATCCAGCCTTTAGACCAAAGCCACTAAATGTTGACAGCATTACGGCCTAAGCCAATTTTGTTATTGCGATATTCGCATTTTAAAACGGTACCAGCAATTAGGGTCCGATCGAATTTCGTTTTAGGTTTCGGCAATTTTCGGCTCAAATATACGTCCTAGGTTTTCTGACGTTGTTTCTCACCGTTATGAAAGCAGTCGTGATGAAATTCTAAGCACAAAGTAAAGTGCCTGCCTGGGTTCAAATCGTAAGTTGGGGCTGATACCATACTGGGCCACCACTGCTCATGTAGTAGGTTTTTAGACATAGGTAGGTAATATCAGAGGGGCAATTCTTGTAATTTTAAGAACGTTCACAGTCTGATCTCAGTCTCAATCTATCAAAAATACCTCTAATTTCCCTACATTTTTGACAAGTTTTTGATATTTGCTTGTCGCCGAGATGAGACTGCGACTAGATTTTGAACGTTTTGAATTACGACAATTGGCCTTCAGATCGTTACAATAACACCTTTGAGAAAAGTATAAAGTTAATTTTGGTGCGATGTAAGTTTAAACCGTTTAATTCAATAACTAATAGCTTGAATTGTTTTACTTTTACCAAACAACAACCTTTCGACAAACAAGAAACAGTCTTTTAATTTTCATACAAAAAAGATTTTCGTCGTAATTAACAAATTACTGCCCAGCAAAGGGTTACAAAGGTACAGGATTACTGACTGTCATAGATATTCACATGACCGTATAAAAATACATAAAATAATTTTAGAATACCGACACGTGTCCCATCCCATCACACACACATCACAGACAACACAGAGAGCTTCTAAACTTCTCGATTGAACTGACGCATCGATATTTACAATACGAGATTTGATGGGCATCTAATCGTATATCGTTTGACGACACATTGAAATGATCTGGACCCCAAGGTAAGGGCTGCGAAGTTGAGTGGACGATAATAGAGAAACGTCTTTACGAGTTCGACACCCGCTTAACACATCAACACCATACAGACATTGTGCGCTCGTGGGTAAATAGAGATGTGGTCGAGTGTGACAGTGAAGCCGGTAGTATGATAAACCTGTTTTTTTTAATCATAGCTATTTAAATAGACGCTAACTTAATTATTCAATAGAAAAAATAACAGATTGTCTTCAAAAGTCTTTTAGGAATACTTCTGAGACTTATTATTAAAGTAATAATGCGGTAACATTTTATTTTTTATTTTTTATTTATTTATTTGGGAAAAACAAACAATTGTACAATATGTTCTACAAAAAAAGGAAAGAAAATATAGATAAGACATATGGGTAAATGTACAAAAAAACAACGTTTCCACAGATTACTTGTTGTTGTTCGTGCATCCGTGATTGCCCTGCTATAAGTTAATAAACTCGGGCCTGCCAATCATTAAAATATATCCTAAGGGTATTATCATCTCTGATGTATAGTCGAGACAGCCGCCACTTTCTGCAATGTCATCGGTGCATATAAAAAGTTATGACCGCTGGCAATATTTCCGAGAGGCGGCCGGCGACGCTCGTAGGAAACGATATGCAGTAAACGGTCGGGCGTGCGGTCCCGCGGGGCCACTGCGCCCCCGCTGACCCGCCCGATTTTATGCCAATTTTCATAAAAATAAATCTGACTCGCGTTGATTGAACCAGTCGCCGGGCCGCGTTTCGTGATCGACTTTCTATTTTATTGTTATTAGCTCAGTCGCGCAAGGGTACGAATTATTGTTTTGCCATTTGTCCCCAAAAATAGAAGGCGATCCTTACACGAAGGTATAACTTGTATGACAATCAATTTATTCGAAACTGGCTTACGCTTTCTTGTGTTCTTCGTTGGCGCAGATTTTATCAGAACAAGATTGCGTATGGCAAATAGGCAATTCTGCAATTCTAATTATAAGAATGCGACTGAACAACAAAAAGCTCGTGTTCGAAGTGTTCATTACATACAAAAAAAATGCAGGGACAACTTGAAAAACTGTTGCACTATAAAGGACGAGACATGAATGGATCATTGGTTGAGTTAATAACCGTCCGCTAAAGCGCGCTGCGACCGAGCGGCCGCTATCGCTGTTAACATCAGATGGAACAAGTGTTATGGCATCGTACGCTGCCTTATACGATTGAAGGCATTCCCGGAGAGATATTCCGATGCTATCGGCGGCCACACACGGCAGCTCAACAGCCAGCAAGCATAACTAGCTGACGCCAGACGCCAATTTGCGACACTTTTACGCTCATAACAGCTTCTGATACCATTTATGTTACACTATGGCCATTTTAAGACGTGTTTTACTTCAATCCACCTTCATTTCAACGGTAATAAACGCCACACCACATATAATCCCTTTTATGTATCTAAGTATTAATTTTAAAAAAATAATTAAGTACATATGTACAGATAAAAGGGAATACAAAATGATACGTCTGAACAAAAGTGCAGGGTGTAGTCAAAGAAGCATGGCGGGCGATCGTGATTTATCGTCGGCCGCTTTTGAATATTAAATAATCTTTAATGGGAGCGCATGATCGGCCCATTAGCCGACGTCGCTCCTTTCACGTTTAATAAAGAGTCATTTATAAGCCAGCGACGCTTTTCCCTTATCTGGCCGAAGTATGTCGCGCGACTGAGAGGTGCCGCCCTATCAGGATTAATTCATAATTTTATCCGTGTATGTTGATGTATTCAATGTTTTTGGAATCGGAATGTACACAATTAAATACTTCAATCTTAATTACCATACAAACACAATTATCTGGCTAATGTCTCCGGGCTCTATTATAATGGAGGGCTGCAGCTTCGGGCGCTACTATCCTTTAACTTAACCTCACAAGTATAGGTTTGATTCCCACGATGGGTAAGTATCACCTCATTGAATCATTAGGAAATTACCCCGTTTCCTCGCGCCGACAACGACTGATCACGTCTAATGTCGTTCCTTTGAACCTCGGACACAAAATTGTTTCACAAGTATTATTAACCATGAGAACAAGATTGCGTGGCTACATTGTATAGAGTTGTTAATTAAATACCTAGTGCTCATTTACAGTATTTCGTAGTTAGAAATGTAAACTAACAGGAAAATCATTTTCATTTAAATATAAAGTATTACCTGTACGCTAGTTGTACATCGGAGGGCCTTGATTTGATGGAGATTTTAGACTACCTTTCATAACTTCAGAAGAAAGGACACACTGAAAAACTCAAACGTCAGCAAAGTACATTATGTTAATTAGAATTCACAAAGCTAAATATAATACATCAAACGCCAATTAAAAGCACCCACGACGAAAGAAACTCATTTTGACCATTACCCGTCCCAATACGCGTTGCAAAAACAAATGAGTTATAACTAACACTCTCCATACTGAGCCACTGAATGCGTGTAATTATGAAGATTAATCTGCTCGGTGCTCGAAGGTTAACATAACTTGAGGGCGCACATTGGCGGTTACGACTTCCTAATGACACTTCGATCGCGGCCGCCGCTCATTATCGCGAAACATTCGATCGGCTCACTCGAGTTATTCCTCTTAATATCGCGCCGACGGTGGCTGAGCGGTCAGGATATTGTCACGTATGCGCCGCGCACTGCCGTAATTATATCGGCGCAATTAAAGACCAACTAATATATTATAATCGTTCTGTTAGGATCAGTGGTTTTTGCAAGAGCACCGGGAGCCGACAGCGTACCTCCGTTCACACACTCATCCCCGTAACACCCTATTACGATTCAAACTGACTGACCTGGAATGTTCTAGGAATAGCTAACTCATTTGGTATGTTTAGCAACGAATGCTACAGTAAACTAGAATGAAGAATTTGGACAAAGCATTCATGATGAGATTAGTAGGTATTATTGAAATCAAATCCATGAACGCGTTTGCACCATTTCCGCGTTGTAAAGTAAAGCAGTTCTGTTACGTACTATGGAATACAAAGCCATGTAAAAGGAAACCTCTGCAACGCTTACCTAAGAGCAATAAATTACATGCTGTAGTCGTAGTGATGTACATTAGGCAGTCTCGTCAATGTGACTGCCTAATAAACGGGTAGGCTGCGGGGCAGTTTGATTTCCTCGCGAATCATGAGAAAATTATTCTGCAGACGAGCCAGCCGCTTTGAGAACATCCGACGGATAAGAATAATTACTTACATTGATTGAACCCTTATAATCTGAGTTTATTTAATAGTCGACAGATGTTAATCGGTGCGCCGACTACCTATAATTACGCTTCGATTCCTGACGAGAAAAACGCTGAAGCGTACCTCTATCAAATACAGCACAGATTTATATTTATTTATGTATGTATTAATATAGATGTAATACACCTAGGTAGAGGTAGCTATTTGTTTATTATTATCTGGATACGGCTGCACACATAGGTGTCAGTCGTTTCAATTTTGTGTTTTTACTAACAACATGTGGATTTTAATCTGAAATAAATTTGTTATTATTATTATTTGTTCACGTTGGCTTGAGGGGCTTGTGGCTAAGTAATAACAGCCGCACGGGTCGATCTATCAGGTTAAGCTACGCTTGCCGCGGTTGGTCCGTAGATGGGTGACCATCTTTACATACCAAGACCCCTCCGTGCCTCGGAAAGCACGTTAAGCCGTTGGTCCCGGCTGTCATTCGTGGATCTTTGACAGTCGATACGGGTCGTTAGAGAAGCCCGAAATTCTGACAACCAGTCTTACCAAGGGGTTTCGTATTACCCAGTGACTGGGTTGTGGAGGTCAGATAGGCAGTCGCTCCATGTAAAATACTGGTACTCAGCTGCATCTGGTTAGACTGGAAGCCGACCCCAACATAGTTGGGAAAAGGCTAGGCAGATGATGGCAGATGATGATATTATTTTTTCACGTTATTTGCCTGTAAGTGCAATTACAATACACAATAGAGCTATGTTGGGTGCAAAGTCATAATATTTACCGAGATCATAGATTAGCTACCTACACAGTGATGGTGATGAATAACTTAACATTTTTCCTCAGTTGGTTTTAAATATTTTAGGTAAAATACATATTATTCTCGATTGGTTATCTTCTGTTCCAAGTTAGGTAAGAACATCGAAGTTGGCAAAATGTGAAAACAAGATGTCAGTAGAAAACAGAAAATAAACCTATTTGCATACATATTACCTTCAGTGATACGTATACGAGTCGCAGTAACAGCAAAAAGCGCCGATAAAACTGAATAACTATTAAAATTTACACGGTCGGTTCACAAGGTCATAAATATCACTAAAATGTTTCACAATACATCGAGAAATGGGAAGTTGTAGTCGTAACAAAACGGCATAAACTGGCATAGCTGTTTTAATTAGAGTTCATAGTAACGTGTCGGGTGTGGGGTTTATTTTACAATTTTTCCATTGTATGTAAAGCAGCTTGGGAGTTCATCCATCACTTCATATTCGCGGCTTGCTGTCGGCGCGGGATTGCTCTGTGCCGCCCTACTGACCATACACACGCTAATTGGATCAACATTGAAAGAATACCTCTGTTTAATTATCGTACGAATCCGAATTAGGAACTGAATTTTGTTCTTCGTCATCTTCGACGTTGGCATTCGTGTTGCTCTTCATGCAGAAATGTCATCAACCTGGAGGTGGTGCATACCTGTTTACAATGTCAGTAATTGTGATTATATTAATGGTTAACAACTCAAATAAAAATGAAAACATCTGAAGACCAATTCCTGTAATTAAAAACGTTCAAAATCTAGTCGCAATCTCATCTCAGCGAAAATCATTGTCAAAAACTTGTCAAAAATGTAGGGAAATTAAACGTATTTTTGACAGATTGAGAAGATCAGACTATGAATGTTCTTAAAATTACGAGAATTGCCCTTCTGTCCGTACTTATGAATATGAGCATCTATATAAGGTTAGTCTATTTTACGTTTTCTCTAAACCAGAGACATTTTCCGGAAAATCTTTGTGGTGCTGAATGTAATATCCCAAGATAATTCTGAAGGTTTGTTCAAACTGTCTTTTACTTCAAAGGCTATCTGTTATGTTGGGATCTAGACGATCGAGGCCTTTATCTATTGTTCCTGTAAAGTTGTAAATCATTATCGTCGGATCTAATTCTTCGTTCGAGATCTGAAGATAACGAGCAACAATAGCAATAGGACACATGTTCGCGATGCAGGCTACAGTTTGCAGCCGATATCCTGTTCCATGCAGCATATCCATGTATTTAAATATCAAAGTCATAAATGCCATACGCGTGCTTGTTAACGCGCTCATGTAAATTCTAATCCTTGTTGCATTTAGAACGGGGCGGCCTAGTAATTATGTGCTTTCATTTGTCTGTTTCTCGGAACAAACGAGCGCGCCCCGGCGTGTAAGCCCGCTCCATGTAAAGCAGTTAGCAGTACTCTAATCTCGCACTGCCATTAATTTAAAGAATACGTCTGCGTAACCGACTTTACCAACAACGTCGAAACACAATTCTCCTTCACATTTTCTTATTTGCATATTAAAATAATTTCGAGTAAACGCTATACGTAAGTCGCCTTCCACCCGCATTCGACTGTTTTTGAAACGCCATGCATGGTCATTTGCTGCCATAGGAAAATAAACCTTGTCCTAGTTACCTTTAATATGATATCTGTTGGAGATTATTTAACAATTACGCTTGTCTTATACTGAAAATGCGGAGAACGATGACAGATAAAGGCGGGTTGTGCGCCCAAATAGATAAACTAGTGTGGAAATTAATGTCTACATTTACTGGTGCATGAAGTTTGTAGTTAATTATAGGTTTATAGTTATTCGCTTTTTTTAAATGCGTATAACTACCACAAAAGTTAACCATTATCGTTTTAAAAGGAAGTGTATAAATTATCCATAGTTAGTGGCTTATCGGTGGACAGACAAATATTTATCAACTAAAGTAGTATTCTCTCTGAACCGTGAAATTGTAATGTACAGGTGAGCTTTGAGTGTTATTATGACACCCGTATTTTATTAGCGTGACTTCGTATGGTTTTGTCATTAATTCGTTGATATAATCTAAATATTATCTAAACTTTATAATAATTAATAATATATATATTATTATAAAGAGAAAAGTTTTGTATGTTTATTTGTTAAGCTTTCACGCCAAAACAACTTAACGGATTCGGATAAAATTTGGCACATGGGTAGACCACGACCGGATTTGCATACCTATAGGATACCCGATTTATCCCGATATTCTAACGGGATCGAGACTTATGCGAGTTAAACCGCGGGGCGCAGATAGTTCGTTGATATGAAACTGGTTGGTGGGGATGAAATGCAAGATATAAAATTTTTCTTCTCTTATCGCATTTATTTCATGGCCTCTTCGCAACGACCATACAGCCTCTTCGAGAAAGGTATACACGGTGTCACACTAAGGATGTGCCTATTGCCTAGTCTCTTGGCGAATGGCAAGGACGTGCTCTATGCTATGGCATTCACATAATTCATACTTGTTTTTCATATTTCAGCCGCAGCGTCAGTTCGGTCAACACTTCGAAAACTAAACTAAATAGTACCCCTATAATATTAGGTCTGTTTTCCGTGAAATGAAAATGTATAAACGAAGTACATAAACGTTTCGAAATAAGTAAATCTTATTTCAACTTATTAACTAAACCTAGATAGCATCACAGATACGAATCCTAAACATATGTTCAGAGAACTATGCGTGAAAGCGTTCCCGTAGCGAGGGTTCCCATCGCGCTCACTCACCGTGCTCACCTCGTTTAATAAACATATTAATATTATCAAGCCAGTACTCCGCGTCCGATACACCATCTAAAAACAACACTGTTATGAATTACTAATTTTACGACGTCCATTATGTAATGTAATTATATGCGTTATAATTTTATGATACGTTAATTTAACAACTTAACACATTTCACTTAACGCCTTTTAAACGCTACAGTAATCGTAAGTCAATTTATGCATGTTTCTTAACATTTTACAAGTGTAAGTACTTCAGCTACCTACGTACTCATTGTTGAATACGTTCTTCACATGAATGAATGAAAACATTTTTAATTAATTTTTAATTTTTTCGTCGGTTTAATATTCAGGAATGTATTAAACATTGTATGATAACGAAATGTCAGAGTTCAAGATTAAAATAACATTTGGTTACATCACAATATGTCATACCTACGTTATGGGTAACGTAGGGCTGACCGGAGGACGCGACCCTAACATACTTTAACACTTCACCAATTTTTAATGTTTGTAGAGTCAATTAATTACAGGGTAACAGAGGGCTACTATCGCGGCTACTAATAAATGCAGTCGATATCGGCGTTAAATTTGTTGCGTCGACTCGACCGCCGATGAATTGTATTCAGTTATTATCTATGGTGCTGGTAATTTTTTTCACACATTCCAAGGAGGCGACGTGCCGTGGCGGGGGGTGGGGGGTGCTGGGCTGGCACCCGCCGGGAGGCGCTCGCGCGTGAAATTATTATCATATAATACCCCGCTTTGAACACAGCGCGATTATTCAAATGCTCATCGCAATACTCGCGCCTCACGCCGAGCGCTACGTTCTCCCGCAGCCGGCTTTCGCGCACACATTCTTGGATTCCTATTCCACGCCGTCCTTTGCTAAAACTTGTCAAATATATTCATGTATAATGCACGAGAATTGTCATGTGAGCGATAAGCAAATGACAGAAAATGTTATGTAAATTCAAAGTATCCATAATCCTTAGTAAACACCTTCATAATGTGAGCCTGCGGGAGATACCGGCGGGAACGTGACTTATTCCTGCTGATAAAATAATGCTTTGTCTACACTAAGTATTATGGCTTTTTATAAATGAAATATGTTGCCATGATACAAATGCAAAAGATACTTTAATCTTTTATGTACAATACAAACATCTAAGCATAGCATTTTGATCTAAATATCTGATACAATGTCCGACTGGGCACAATTAGGCGAGTAATTAACGGTTTACAGACGACTGCGTATATTTTTATAAGGTTGTTATTAGTAACGAAAGGTCACAGCTAAATCTGATAAAAGCTATTTTATAAGCATTTGTTCTACGTATACGACCGACGCAATTCCATCAATCTGTCCAAATGTGAGCTAGACAAGTGTGTTTTCCACTGTGCACGACTCACTACAAGTTCTTTTTGTCACAAGTTTACTTACCTCACGTCAAATTACACTGAAAATTTAGTTTACTTGGAGAACAGACTTAACTTATCCAATTTAAGAGTTTAATGGTAGGTTATTAAAAAATATCTATAAAAATAATAATAGTTATAAGATTAGATTTATGATTGAAAAAATTATATTCGCACTGAGTCGATGTCGTCATAGAAAACATGAACTAAACGGATTTCCTTGACTAACACTGATAGGTATCGTAACTCGTTCACTGACTCGATTATAAAGTGGAAATTTAATTATAAAATAGTACTAAACTTAAATAAACTTGTGAGTTTACCCTCCGGCCGACTTGACGTAAACTTGGCAAGTGGAAAAGGGCCCGAGGCGTAAAGTAAGCGTTATCTACGAGTATATTTTGCTTTGGACTCTTTATGAGTTTCAAACGAGATCCGTCACGCGACGTTAACTCGGAATAGATGTGATAAAGTGGCCGCTAATCTGTCCTATTGGGGCCGCACTTAGTACACTTTATTAATCACAAAGCTTACAAATTACACTATACTTCCTGCGGCGTGACACCTCGCCGAAGCGTATGTTAATTTTATTGTCGACTCTATTGGACGATTTGGACACCGTGACAACTTTCGTTGGGGTGGAAAGTGCTTGAATAATGTAAATATAAATCGCCCTTTTTATTTTTAACTTTCAGACGAACAAGACATATTTTAATTCATTGTTTGTCATGCATCATGTGTATAAATAAAAGCTAGAAGATTTCTAAAATAGCAGACAGTGCTCTCACAGTTCTCTTCAGAATTTAGAATCTTCAGTACTGTTTGCTAACCCAACAGAAGTGCATTAACTATGCATTAGACATTCGATCTCGATGTTCGATACAAATATATTCACAATACCAATTTGTCATCGTGTCTATATGTATAGTAGCTGTAGATAACTACCAGCGGGTAGTTAAAAATATGTAGGCACCTAAGTACTTCGCTAAAATAGTTTCGGCATTAAAATAAGGTCACCTTGGATCGACCTTCTGTAACATAAATTGTCATTGTATATTTATTATTCTTATCGAGACGCATTTTGTTCAAAGTGTTTATGCACAATTTTATACTTTAATCGCAAAATTTACACTTTAAACGTGGGGTTCTCGACATGACGCCTTATGCAAAGCAGGTGCTACCTGATACGTGAGTTCACGAGCAGGGTTACAAACGGTGTAAGCCTCGGAGGGAGGCTCACGAAAATTTGTTCAATGCTCGCAGTACACAAGGAACAAATTCGTTTCCATAACCTTTCGGCCGCTCCATCTGTTCGGAATATTCAAAGCACTAAAAATGTAATACAATAATGGTAATTCTATTTTAAGCGCTTGTAAGTCACATTTTCGTTAAGTTTTCCGCGCACTTACAGCGGTTTACAACCCATCGGCGCTTATCGGGTGTCGATCGCGTATCGCCATCATAAAACGCTCATATCGGGTGGAAATGAACTGAATGCTAAAAAATAAAATCGTAATAAAGGCGAGTCGGCCGCGTAACCACGTACGTAGGTAGTACGAGTACTTATTAGTATTTGGAGATAAAATGAAGTTGGCCCGCTTTGGGCAATTTATTGGGGTAAGTTATGGGCGGCGCGCGGGCTCGGGCGGCTAATTTATTCGCCGTGCACATAAATTACTTGATTATGAATTCAAGTTAGCTCCACTGAATTGTTTGTCTGTTGTTGTAAGCAGCGCTTTTGTGTAACAAACAAGGATATTAGAATTTACCAGATTCTTGTCTTATAGTACCGCGCATAAATTACGGTTTGTATGTAGACGCTGGCGGGAGAAATGGTGAGAAGTTCTAAGAGAACCTCCTTTTTGTCGCTTCTTTGCTCAGAAAAACTTCACTGACAAAACGGAGGCTTAATGGGAACATTGTCATTAAATCCAATGCTTGGTAAAAAAAGAAAATAAATGAAGAGTGAAAATAGGGACAATCTAATAAAAAGCAATAGTAGGGATTATGTAGAACACCAATGGTAATACCGAGTTGTTTTCCAGGCGGTACTAACGCGCCGCAAGTCGCTGCAGCGCGGAATAATCGCGGATACCCATAAAAGATGTAATTTCAGATAAGCTGAAACAGACGAGCCCCGCCCCCTGCCTCCCGCCCCCCACCCCTCTCCCTAGCTGCCTACTTTCTAATGACTAATTATTATGCTGTGCGTTCCGAGCTTTAACGTCAGCGAGTGAAGCCTACTTGCTATACTTGGCTACGTTTTGCGCCGCGACTATGTTTACGTGTACGAGCGTACCGTTACTTGGCACTTTTCTTTTACTTTTCTCAAGTTTTCCCGCGGTTTTGCTGACAGTTAAGCTTGTTTCACAATCTTGTATTTAACATAATAAAATACGTTAATGGAGTAAGAAAGTAAAATTATCAAGTTATTGTTATTAGCAATATGTCATTCTAATATTAATTGTTTCCTATGAACAAGAATTCCTTCCGCTAAAACAACGCTAATGTCGTTTTAATTGAAAATTGTTATGCTCGGCGCCTAGGCTTCGCATAAGAGGCATCTATCGAATGGTAAGTTCCGATCACCGATATGGGCATGAATAATTTGTAATTGATAATGAAGTTTAGCTGCTTATGACAGTAGCATAGTGGTGTGGAGGGGCGCCGGCGCCTGCGCGATGACGCCGATAGGGGGCGCCGGCGGCGGCTGCGCCGATGTGTGATACGACATTACCATAACGCTCGCACACTGCTTCTCTGCTCTATCTGTGATTACAAGAGCTAATGTATTGTTGGGCCTTCGCTAATAATTTGTTAGATACGTGAAGATCATGGTAATATGCTTTTGTTTAGGAAAATTGTGATACAATTATTCATAGGTGATTAATATTTATTGCGATTTGCGAATTTACCGTGTGACTGAACAGGACATAGCGTAGTCTATTTATTAACGCATTTGTACACTTATATTTATTAAGCAAGTAAGAATTTTCTACAGAACCTGAAAAATAAGAAAACTCGGTTACTTAGTAGGACGTTATCAGTGCACGAAAAAACCTGGAATTTTACATGAATCTCTCTAAATACTTGGGTACACCAAATAGTTATAATGTCTGAATGGATGGATTAACTAATGTTCTGAGAATTTCGTGCGTGCTGAAAATTTAGTAGCGCGTTGATATATTGATACCTCTAACATCTTTTGTCTATTAATCTTCTAAATCACCTACTACTACACTTTTAAAAGAGAATCTAATAAAACAAGGCGACTAAACGGCTTTATTATTCATACTAATGTTAATATTATTCCGACTCGCATACGATGTAACTTTCTGTATTTCCTTTTCAATTAGAGGGAAGAAATCCGAAAATGACGTGAACACATGGCGGTGTGCGTGGCCCAAGATGGCGCTCGGCAAGTAAATCGTCCGAATTATACAAATAGCGTTTGCCTAACTGCACCAACGTATTGGCATATGTTCGTGACTAGTTTACGAGTGCTACGACATTGCATATTAATTGGTGTCGCTATCGAGCCGCGCATCGACTGCGACCCAGCTACCTCCACTATCTGTACGGACGGTTACCATACGTTTTGTAGATAGGTACGTGTTGTATCCAAACATATATACTGCTGATACACACTGTTCTGATTTGTTAGCAAAAAAAAATACCTTTCCGACAAAATGGACGTTTGAATAGCGTAGAAATGCGACAGAGTTATAATGAGCGCGTGTTTTAGACAACCTTAAGTAATCATGCAACAGCGAGTTGTTTCATGATTAGGTACTAAGGTTAAGTTATAATTAGGTTCATCATTAAACATTTTAATTTCCATACATAACAAAGTTTATTTATTGCCTGCCTTTCAAAACTTGAAAGTTTCCACTTTCTTCAAGCTGAAAGGTCGGGAAATGTCAGCAATATAAGTATGCAAACGTCTCTCAAACTAGCAACTGTATAATTAATAGGATGCGATACAGTCAAACAGGTACATCATTAAATGCTCGTATTATCTTATTTAAATTATAATTAAATGACTTCTTCATACTTATTTATGTCTCATCAAGTAAACTTAATTTATTTTATTATTATACTTGCTGATTAATTATTTAATTTCTTTATAAATTGATTTTTGTTATCACCTACGTCATTCCAGCTCACTTGCTTACGAAAGTGAATGCGTAGGTATTAGTTTAATATAACAAACAGTTTAATACTCATATTAAAATAGTGTTTTTGCAAACTTTTTCCATTATAGTAAAAGAGATCAAAGGTCAAGTGCGTCACACCTACACGTGGGCACATATAAAATAAAATATTTGTGTACTGTTTATGAAAAATACAATGCTATATTTGTACTTTGTACCTTATCGTTGAATGGTAACTAAAGTTGTCAGTCGGATGGTCAGTGCACGTTAGTCCGAAGCATAGCTAGCTCTGTGATAGAGCGAACGCAGTCTAATATGCAAATGTATTTAAATGCTAAGCCCTCTTCATTACGCCGGTATCGATCTTAGATATACAATTTGTAACTCGATAGGTGCATAAGTCTAACGAATCTCTAGCTAATACTCCTTGTTGAATACGCTCAGTATTTGCGTAGCACGAAATTTGGTGAGAGGTAGATTAGTCGATACAATGTATTTAGAATAAAAGGTGGTGTGAATTGTACGTTATTTTTACAATATTCGGATGATTGTACAACCGTTTAATCATGATAACTTGGGTAGATATATATTATGTTATATGCTGATCAGAAGGACTGATCAAAGACGACGACGCAGCTGTACGTGTCCAGACTGCACCACTCCACGAAGGTTGAGGAGATCGTGGAGTACATGCGTGTCAAGACCAACTGGACTTTGAGGGTCGAGAAGTTGGAGTCGCGTCACAACACCAACTTCAAGTCGTTTGTGGTGCGTGTTCCGACACATCATCTCGAGAAGTTCCTCAAGGAAGAGTTCTGGCCGAAGGGGGTTGTGTACCGCCGGTTTCGTGGCCGGCTACATGACACCAGTCAGCGAAACACGACGCAGACACTTCGTGTTTAGTTAGTTTTTTTTAGTGTAATTATAATGTTGTATGTATTTATAGTATTGTTAAGTTATATTAATATTGTATTGTATGTGTTTTATATGGGCCTTGATGCCTGAAATAAAGAGATAAATAAAATAAATAAATAAATAAAGAAACAGTTATTGGCAAACTTGGGCTCTGTATTAATCACCACGACGTGCAGGTGGGTTGGTGATCGTAGTTCGGCATTAATAGCCTACAGGGAGACACAACTGGCTCATTTTTTCGTTATCCTTTTGTCGCATATTCATTGGCGGACACACGGAATTGCACGAAATGCTCTCCGATAACAC
The DNA here is from genome assembly GCA_914767645.1 of Hydraecia micacea. Taxonomy (NCBI): domain Eukaryota; kingdom Metazoa; phylum Arthropoda; class Insecta; order Lepidoptera; family Noctuidae; genus Hydraecia; species Hydraecia micacea. The sequence goes on from OU611778.1 coordinate 11,520,197, forward strand.
TTTGAATAATATTTGAGGAAAAAGTCGCCAACTGTATGCTTAAACCCCATTCTAGCTCATAGAATTTAGTTCACACAACTTATTAATCATGTCACATTAGCAGGTTCTTCACGTCCATGCTAATTATACTAATTAACCCGTAACTAAAATCTATACACAGCGAATTAAAAGAGAAATTCCAACACAATTAGACATTGCTTTATACTGGCAACATTAGTATTCTAACATGTAGTGGCGGCCCAATCAGATTAATCTTAAATATTTATTGCACATAGTGTATTGCCAGGTTTGTTAAATTAGTATGACAATGGTATACCGATGGTGGTGGAAATGGTAAGCGTTGTGCAGACGTGGGTGGGCTGCCAGCTCCTGATTAAGACATGATGAATATTAATCTGCGCCTGCGCAGCGATGGTTGACGACGTTCTATGTGAACTGCAACACTTCTGTCACCTTCGGTAATGCTGATTATGAGGAAACTTCAGTTGGGAATGTGAGGACAAAGTCAAGTGAGAAATTGGCGCGTATGTGTGTCGTTGAGTGGCCAATATGGCCAAATAGCCAATAGACAGAACTATATACCGCACTGATTGGAAAATATGTATATTCAACTGATTTTAGAACATCACACTTTATGTCAATGAAAGTATGACCTAAGATGTTGCACAATTATCAATTTATATTCTGCGAACCTTTCCCCACAATTCGATCCAAGAACGTCACGGTTGATAACTGTGACAGCGTCCACAGCAGACTACACTAAAATGTTGGTAATTATTTTTTAGTTCAGGAACATTTTGACAACATGCACTAAATTAAAATATCAAAAGTCGTAAAACTTTTGAAATGCTTCTAAAAAGAAAACTATTTGATGTTACATAATTAACACGGATAGCTAACATTCAAAAGATCAAAGGAAGAATTAAAATGTTCGTGAACGTTCCGAATATTAATGGCCGAATAAGGAATTGCATCGTCTAGTCATAGATCATGTAACTAATAGAAGACTTCCCCTTCCGTATCGGGAACCGATTAGTTACTAGCTAATCCTGAACCTACAGCGAAGTCAAAAAGAACAAGAGCCCGGCTGCCTCCACCTGTCGAATCTGATAAAAGTGTTTTATTTAAATTTCTTTGGTTGGCGATTCAAAAACGAGCACAAAGTTGTATTTGTGTCTTATTAAATGAAATTTATAGTTTGGATATAGTTGCTGATTGACCTCGGTCACTGGAAGGATAACAGGTTCGCATGAATGCTAAAAATGAGCTTTTCTACATAATATTTACACATGTACATAAATAAAGCAGCCCAGCTTCGCACATGTGCTGAGACAACATTGTTTATTTAAATAACATTGTCAACTTTGATTCGACAAAATAAAGACGGGGAAATAAAGAGTTGTTCAGTGTAATACTTTCGTAATTGTACACCGTATAAAATGCGAAGACGTGTTTCAAGATCAGAGGAGCGAAAAAGGTGTTTACTTAAGTAAATAGGGCATTAAGAAGATGCCAACAAGTTTCCAGACCCATGATATCACTATAAATAGCATGCAACAATGCACTATAAATAAAATACTACTTAATTTTATGTCTAAAGGCCGAATGTTGTGCAAGGTGCGCGTACGCACGTGCCCGTCGCCCGGGGCTCCACAACAATATCTGTTCCGAATTCAAATTCGTGTCATACATCTTATGCTTAGGTAACAATAACAACAACACAAAATTATGTAAACTGAACTCTAGAACCCCCGCTTAAGGATGATTTGAATAATAATGTAAAAGGAAATGGATATTCAAAATAATATCACCTCGGGGTTAACGATTACCGGTGTGCGCATGCGCCACAGATGGCGGGATAAACCGACGTTTGTTTCCGCAGTGATATCTGAATTAATGGCGATACGAAATGCTCGAAAGGTGCTCATTAACATGATTTATGCAAGATAATATGTTTCTTATGCAGGCCCTATTGTACTGATTAAAGTTTCCAAACGAACCCGGCTGAAGGCTCTACTCAACAAATTAATAAGTTTTTTCGGTCAGTGATATCTTTTTGAACGATAATATTAATTTATTTTACATACACTGTATTTTAATTAGATATTCAAAATATTCCAGCACGACAATTTGTTTTTTATGATTTTTTTAAGTTCGTTGTGTTCAGCTTCAAAGTTTCGTTATTTTTTTAGGATATCCTGTGCAACTCAATGATTTACTTACTGTTTTTATTTAAATTACTTGATAGACATACAACCAATTCTACCTACAGCTTGTAGACTTCATGCCTTCAGGAGATCAGAAGGAGAGAGAATAAAACAGAGAATAAACCTTCGACGTGTTAGACAAGATACCTATTGTTGCACAAGGGCTAGAAAGGCAAGGCAACGGAAGATTGGTCAAGTCTCTGATGTCAGCTGACAATTTTTTTAATTGGCTTTTATAATTTAGTGGCCAAAATAATAATTTTAGAAGACAAAAAATTTAACATTCTATAAGTAGTTGAAGTTCGGTAGGTAGGTATAGGCATCTTTAGGCGCCAGATGAGTTGATAAATAGCCACAAACATTGGTAAAAGAACACAGACAAATGTGACAAAGATTTGGTCATCATAATCATAAAGTAGGACTGAAGAAAGCGAAACAAAAACTTGGATACATGACATGAATACCGCTTGTACTTCTGCATTAACAGAAAGACATCAATAGCCCACAATCGAAAGGTTGCTGGTAGTATTCCGCTGATACAGATAAAGCGTTTTCATAAAATAGGTAAGTGCGTAGCTAAAGGTTGGTGGTCGGATAATATTTCGCGGTATTAGGCGGCGGGTACATGAATGTGTAGCGAGTCTCCTGCCGGCGCCGTCCATCTCGCGCCTCGTCCGCTCACTGAGTACATTCCCGTGTAAGTTTTTACACCTATTATTTTATGTGTCGGCGAGTAAAGTTCGGTACGTGAGTTATAAACTCGCTCGCGCCTCTCTCGCCCCTACTTTATAGGTATTAACGACTTGTCCGAGAGTTTTCTTATAAATAAATTTGAAGGGTAACAAGGCTCGCTTTTGTCGGATTAGTAGAGTGGATCTTGTTTCACTTTGTTGCGGAGCCTCTCTATCTTTTTTAATGGAAAGTTTATGAGGAATTTCTATAGGCTTTGTGAGCGAATATAGACTGCGTTCGTATACAGACTTTACGTGTATGCGCAGATATTATGGCTGTACTAAAACAATTAGAATAAATGCCCAAGTCCTTGACTGTAAATGAGTCATTTGCTGAGCTTCGTAATTCTAGTGCATCATTTGATATTGAGGCAATAAAATCGTAAAATTAAAAGTCATATCTTTTTCAGGCAATTAAATTAAGTACTTTAATAAAATGATCCATTTGCGCAATAATATTCCTTTTAGTCAAGAAATGGGTACATTTCAGAAGTGGCGAGCGGAATCAGTGAATCACGTGACATTAGACCATAAGGCGTAGTGCGCACTATAAAACCGGGACGTACGAGTATGTTAAGAGCACTACCTGTAAAATATCAGAGCAGCAGTAAAGTAAATGCAGTGCTAGAGACGGAGAACGTGCTCCGTACTCTTAGCGACTGTTTAAGACGATACAGCCTCATATTCATTGTGACATACTTTAACATTTTCTTTTAGTGAAGAAAATATACTTTTTATGAGTTACAGTCTCAAGGTAAGTGTGCATACACACGAGGAACACGCGTCCATAGCAAAGGCAACTGCAGCCGTCGACAAGTGCCGACGCAGCTGTCGACACCCGTCGACACCCGCCGTCGACGCGTGTCACTCGTGTGTAGGTATGTGCACTAAGGTAACAATCAATACGTATTATGACAGCGATATTGTCTCTCTGCATACTCAAGCTATTGCGCACACCAATTCTGAAATAACTCTTGGATGAAACAATAGGCAGCAGCTGATCGGTAGTTGTTGCTATCGCGGCTAACAATAGGCAGCAGCTGATCGGTAGTTGTTGCTATCGCGGCTATTTCACTGCTGGATGAGGCTAGCACAGGAGCGTGGCGATTGACACAAGAAAAGAGAGGCCATCCCAACCCACACTGGACTCACGTGGTGGATTACGACCCATTCCCTCTCACTGAGAGGAGCTGTGGGAACGTAAGGCTGCGTTTTCACCAGAGATATGCGAGGATGCGTTGCGAGGGATGTGTGTGAAACAAACCAATAACATGGCTTCATTTTCATAGCTTGAACTAAGTTAGCGTTGTTATTGGTTAGTTTTACACACATTCCTCGCTACGCATCCTCGCTCTCTGGTGGAAACGCAGCCTTATAGGCTGATTGAATATGCCCAGCAGTGGATGAATTCGAGCTGTGGATGATGATCGGTGTTTTGGAGACTGAAAAGTATGATGGTTACATCGTCATCTGTTCGTACATAGGTGAAAAGGAGCAATGTGAGTAGATAAAGTTGACGTTTTAAGAGCGGGGCCAACCCAAACTTGTCATTGGTTCTAAAGTTCCATTACTTTAGCTGGTCTAAACAGATTGGTTTACTCTATGAAAATTGGAAAAAAAAATTGTAGAATGAAAAGGTAAACAGGTGATATATTTTCGTTTGATATAGGCTCATTTTTCGTACGCCCATTTTTTTAATTTACTTTAATTATTGTGAGAGATTTTAGAGAGCAGTGGTGGCCCAGTGGTAACGGCTGTGACTTACGAGTTGTGGGTCGTGGGTTCGAACCCAAGCAGGCACTTTGTGTCAATTATTTCATCACCACTGCTCTCAAGACGGTGAAAGAAAACAACGTGAGGAAACCGGCATGTTCTAGAACTAAAAATTCTAAGACATGTGACATCCGCCAACCCGCACTAGGCCCGCGTGGTGGATTACGGCCCACTCCCTCTCACAGAGAGGAGGCCTGAGTCCCAGCAATAAGAACATTATAGTCTGATTATGCTATACTTTAAAGATAAGTGGGCCTCGTGGCTAAATAATAACAGCCGCAAGGGTCAATCTTCAAAGTTAAGCAACGCTTGCCGTGGATGGATAACCATACATTACATATCGAGACTCTTCTGTGCCTCTGAAAGCACGTTAAGCCGTTGGTCCCGGCTGTCATTCGTAGATCTTTGACAGTTGTTACGGCTAGTCAAAAACCCGAAAGTCTGACAACCGGTCTTACCAAGAGATATCGTGTCACCCAGTAACTGGGTTGTGGAGGTCCGATAGGAAGTCGCTTCATGTAAAATACTAGTAATGAGCTGCTTCCGGTAAAACTGGAAGCCGACCCAACATACATAGTTGGAAAACAGCTAGGCAGATTGATTTGACTTTAAAGAGAACTATGTATATTTGAAACGTCATTAATTAAATACCTTCTGAACATCAAAATGTAGCGGTATTTGTGACAAGCCATGCCGACAATTATATGTTTTAGTAACTTGACACTTTCCTTAGTTACTCAACTTCCTGAAACTTCGTCAGATTGAAACATTCAGTTCAATTTCTTTCTCAGATTTGGATTTTATACAGAATAACTACTATTCTGTTTTCTTATGTGTATACATTATATTTAGCCAAAGGTCTAAATTCGATATTTTCTGGGAATATCGTTGGTGCCTGAATAAAAAATGACAATCTAAATCACACACATTTCTTGCATCTGTTTAATTTCATGAAAAACTACATATTATTTAAAAAATGTGCTGTTTTTTTAATAATATGTAGTTTTTCATGAATTTCAATTTGAATTAGAAGTGAAATTTCTTAAAAAATTAAGAATAGAAGGATTAGTGTGAGAGACAGAGAGAGTAATATCTTTCTTCTCTCTCATGTAAAGAAATGTGCCTAAATGTGACGCGTCCTTGAAATTTAATTCTCAATTCTCGTCCATTTATCGAAACGCCGCCTAAGAAGTTTCACTTCAAAAATATTTGAATTGAATAAAATTTAATGATTATGAATAGGTAGTAAGAGTTTACGCACTGGTCGATGGTATATCTAGCGTAGAGGTAGACGGACATGTTCATCGTGGCTGCCTCAGAGCCGCGGAAAGACCACCGCATAGCCACGCGTAGCAGCAGCGGAGCCGTTACGGTAAAGTTATGTAGCAGCGGGGCAGCCGATTCTCAAAAGTTGCATCGTCGCGCGTAGCAGCAGTGGAGTCGCTACGCAAGCGTTGCGTAGCCGCTCGTAGGAGCAGCGGAGCCGTTACGCATGGGTCGCGTAGCCGCTACACTAAAGTCGCGTAGCCGCTACACTAAAGTTGCGTAGCAGCAGTGGAACTGCTACGGTAAAGCTAGGTAGACACGCGTAGCAGCAGCGCAGCCGCTACGCTAGCATCGCGTAGACGCCACTTGGACTCTCGATAAAAAACCCAACGAGAAATCACTGCTGTCAGCTTTGTTACCGTTTGCTCAGTAGAACATTACAAAACAGTTTTTCTTATTTCATTTTCCAGGACAATATTTACATAATTTAAAAACTAACAGTCTTAAATTAATAATAATAATCAATGGTTGTCCTTGGGTGCACTTGCATAGTGCATACAGGGATAATCGTCGGTTGGTGCCGCATTTCATTAATAGTTCCTAAGGGGCCTCTACGAGTTGGCTTCGGCCCCTCGTACGCCTTCCAAAGGACCGGGATCCCATGGTTCCGAGATATGTAAATACAAAAAAATAATAATCATATGTACAAGGCTGGCCTATTTTTTGGCCAAAGAATCAGCATTGCCATGCACCGAGGCAATGCTACTTTTGGGTATTTTTTCTGTTGACGGACGAATTTTTCGTGGTATGATTCTTTCCTCTCCTTTTTATAACACAGTAGGTAACTTATAAGGTACGCAAGTAACAATTAGTGAGCATACGCAGCGATGTCGTAGCGTTGCATTGCTCTTTAGCGGTGTCTGTGCTGCGCTTGTGTTTGTCCAACGTCCATGCTGGACTAACGCATAATACTAAGGCGCCCAAAGTTCGGGACAACACAGCAGCCACATTGATGTTAATAAAGAAGTACCTTTACCTCCTCTACCTGTATGGTTTCAGAGTTAGATGGAAAGTGTATGTGTTAAGCATGTTCCACATTAATACACAAATAATAAAATAAACGTGGTACCATAAACGTGGTGTTAACATATATTGTAATAAATATACGCGTAACACACGTCGACGCACTTCGGCTGATTCGTATCTTAAAACTATTTTTATCCTATGAGACGAGGCGACGCGACATATTTAGTCAGTTAAGTAAAGTAAAATATAATAACAATAGATTCTATTCTTAGTACCCGGGTTATTACCAACAAAAGCGAATTTATGAGTGCACTCTCAAAGTTTCAAATATCCCTAATGGAGCAAGAGTGAGCCGTTTTACATCTTCCCCCACAAACTGCATTATAATGTCTGTACCAAAAATAACCGCACATAAATATAAAACAATGTGAAACCACTTAAAGCGAATAAAATACACGTCGACTTCAACTCAGTAAAATGAATTTATTAATAACGGAGACAATGAACGTCTGAAACAAACGTTTCACTTTTTGTATTTTTAATTGTCCTCCGGACGACAGCGAAGACGCATTAGAAGAACGAAAATAAACCGGGGATCATATTGGACAGGCCCGACCGGGCCGGAGCCGGCGGCGCTCCGGCTCCGCTCCGGCTGCGCGCCGGCCGCGCCTGCGCCGCCGCCGCGCGCTGCGCACGTGCGACGCACCTTACTCACTGTCCGATATTTTCGTGTTAACGTGTAGTAAAGCTGTCACTAATTAAAAATACTTCTTGAACCTCTGCCGCAGATATAATTATTGAATTGTAATTTCGCGATGTCTCTCGTATAGTACCTATGGGACGCCGTTCTTAGATGATATCTTCTACGTAATTAAAAATCTTGTCGTGACATTCAGAGCCTGGCTCGCCCCCGCACTCTTCGACTCCTTCAATATTGTTGGCGATTGAATCGCAATTAAATGTAACGAATCAAACTACACTTTATTAAAAGGGCTGATAGCTCAAAATGGAGAGTATATCGCGAGGCAGAATCGAACGTGCTCCCGTCGAAATGCCAACCATTTTATTTATTCGCCTTAATTATGTATCTTGTCTTAATTTACGATTGGATCATACGATAATCTGAAACGTAATTTATAACAGATGCCTAGGTATTCGAGTCGTGTCCATAACGAGATTTAGGATTACGTAGATGACGTCGCGTTCAGTGCTCGGTGTCGCGATTAAAATATATTATCGACATTCATTGGCATTTTGCAATTAAGTGCGCGCGCGGATAGCGGCGAAGAACGAGCAGCGAACGCTCGATGCGCGCGCTTCGATAGCGTCATCGCGTTTAATTTCGTTATGTGTCGATGGCATGACGGCCGGCCGACATCTCGATACGGCGACTGTCCACAGATATCCCTTAATGAAAGTAATGGAGGTTTATTAACGATCGTCGACTACTCTTCTCGCAATACATACTTATAGTAATAGATACGAAACGAAGGCGAAACGTGCGAGCGAGAACAAAGAAAGCCACATTTGCTAATTGCGGTTTTGCTCGTGTCGTGCGCACGGAGGCTGGATCGTGAGCTCCGGAGATATGACGATAACACATTCATAAATAATTAGAGCGAAATTTTCTCATTTGTAAGACGACAGTCATGATATTTGGTAGCAGACTCTCTGTTCTCGGAACACTCAGATCTCGATAACAGTTGTGGCGACACGCTTGCGAGCCGCTCATTTTACTACAACGATGACTGCATTGACAAGCTCGACTATGTGTATGTTAGAACACGAAGATGCGATGTTGTTATGAATGCTTGAAGATATTGTTGGAAAACATTGGAAGTAAACAAAAAACCATAATGAACAATTCGTTTTCTTATAAACGAGAGCCAGCCAAGTCAACTGCTAGGTCAGCTATTGAACCAGAGAACAATATAAAAAGCAAATGTGAGGTGAAACGCTGTGGGCTCAGTCACGGTTGTCGGAGCCTCGCCATGACAAGGTTCAAATTTCCACTTCCGCTCGATCCATGAACAATCGATATTGTTATCGCCGACTCTTCATTATAAACCAAACAAAAATAATTATACGAAACGTTGGAACAACAAAAAATATTCAGGTACCTACGCATTCACGTTTTAATAACGACATCGATAACAAATTAAGCATGTTTCATTTCCCTAAACCGAATGTTATCGAAGGCATCGTAAATCATCCGGAAGATAAAAGGCTTTAATTGAAAGAAAAAAGTCTGCAATACAGTGCTTGGATTCTGCTCAGTCACTCCACGCAGATTAGAATTCCGGGCGTAGCCAATTATTGCAGTATGAAATTTATTGGTTTCGGGTATCAGTTGAGTGACGTTTTTCAAATCACTGGTGATCCACTTATATAGATTATGAGGTAACATCCAGCGACCGATCGATCCAACTGTTGAAAAAGAATCTCGAGTCTTTGTATCAGCGGTTATCTATCACACTTTTTCTATTATTTAGTCAAAAGTAAATTTTTCGTAACTTCCTTGATCGATTGAAGTGATGTTTTTGCTGCAAAAACTAACGATGACATAAAAACAAACAGTCTCTCTAGCGCATAAATTAAAATTTCCGCTTGCCGATAGTAATGGCCAATCAAGCATAAATATTGTTGGGGGATTCGGCTGGTCGATATTGTATTATTGCTAGCATTGTTACGAATATTATGGGGCTTATTTATGGGATGGAATTTTGTTTTTGATTATGTAAACTAGTTTGCTTTTCTGCCGGTAACAAACGTGAATATTTCAAAGTATGTTTTCATTAGAAGTATACTACTCCTATTAAACCTCCTCGGTAAGTTGATCCGGTGAATAACTCTCAATTAGTTTTACTGCACATCATATTCATTTGAGAGTGCACTTCCCTTGATTAGTGGAATGCTCTTTAAAGGCCGAGGTGCCATTAAAATAAATAAACAACTATCCGAAACAATTCCAAGTGTTAAGTGTGTGGTGGCTATCAAAAATTACCAGATAAGCGTCGACAATGCTCGTCTGGTGACTTATGAAGTGATTAAAAACTTGTGTACAGTCAACAACACTAGTGACTCACGGAATATTTTGTGTCGGCTAAATGACAGTACATATTTTTTACCTCTTTGCTGGTAAAATGAAGATATAAAATATCGTTCATTGTTGCCCGTTTTTATGCCAACGCAAATATTATGTCACACTTTAAATAATACTTAGGCCAAAAAAAATCTAGAAATCGTAAGATTCTTATTCGATTAAATTTTTCTTGCTTTTTGTAGTTTTTATCGATGCATTTTTATTAATTAAACCCGTTTAGTTTTTAGCAGATAAATAGAGAAACAAAATCTCTTGTTTGTATTAAGATTGGCGTTTGAAAACAACATGAAATAAATCAGTTCCATTACCAATTTTCTACAAAAATCTAGAATTTAAACGGTAACTTTTTTTCTGAAACTTTCACTTACAAACGCTACGCGCTATCATCAGCAAAAAATAAAACAATATATTTTTTTGTTTAATTTTTTGCTGATGATGCAGAATTATCAGGTTAACCAACGAACAAATTGTTGAAATATTGTACACAGAGACCTGACAAGCTGGATTTATCAATTATATTTTATTACATTCAAACTCGTTCAGGCGTGCATTAACTGAGCGACGGCCATAACGGCTGATATTTACCGGTAAAACGCACATAAAATCGCTAAAACTGATTATGAGAGAAATATGGAACGGAGTTTGCATTTTTATAAAGTAACTACTAGCTGTTGCTCGTGACTTTGACCGTGATGTTTTTTTTTTCTAAATCTTTCAAATGTGCGTACACACGGCTACACACCAATCTATTCATAACCAGTATAAGCTGACTTCTGATTGTACGGAAAACCTATACAATGCGAGGTCAGCTAAAACTGGAAATGTATAGCTTGATGTGTAGTCGTGTGCACGACAACTTACCAAAATATAATCGCAATCGGGTGAATAATTTAGGAATGCATACGGGACAAACAAACAAACATTCATTTTAATATACAGCAAAAAAATTACCAGTGCGTAAACTGTAACCATGGATTTAGCATAATAATATGATTCTAGACTCCCTAGCGTATAAATTTTTTGCCAGTTAAAAAAAAAATTGTTGTTCCATACATTTTGACCGCGTAGGTATTGCACTTTTCTATGAAACAGCAGTTTTTTTTTTTCATAAAAGACGAAAAATTGAATTCATTGTTACAGTTTGCATACTGATTAAAAAAAATATGTATGGAATATAGATTGTTGTTTAATTATTTGTCTGTTTATTCCAAGTGTGAGTCCATTGTGAAGATTCCTTAAGCCCCGCGTCCACGGTATCTGGCGGCTAACTTTACGCGCGCCCTATTACGCCCAGCGATAGCACAATCAGGTAACAGCCACCATGACATCTTTATGATGTTTCAAAAACCATTACTAACGACACCTTTTTAGTTACTTGCGATAGGAGCCCACCAATGGCTTGAAGACAAAACGATTTGGTGTCAACGGCACCTGTGCGACCGGAGTTATGGCCGGCTAGAGTAATGCCAGTAATGTAATCGATACTAATATAAAACTAATAGGTACTAATTTAAAATCTATACTAATATTATTATAAATGCAGCAGTGGTGGCCAAGTGGTAACGGCCGCGACTTACGAGATGTAGGTCGTAGGTTCGAATCTAGACAGGCGCTTTACTTTGTGTAAATTATTTCATCACCACTGCTCTCAAAACGGTGAAGGAAAACATTGTGAGGAAACCGGCATGTCCTAAAACCAAAAATTCGACGACATGTGACATCTGCCAACCCGCACTGGGCCCGCGTGGTGGATTACGGCCCACTCCCTCTCACTGAGAGGAGGCCAGTGTCCCAGCAGTGGGAACATTATAGGCTGATTATGTATGTATGTTATGTATTATTATAAATAAGAAAGTAACTTTATCTCTCTGTTTGATTGGTACCTTTTCAAGCCTTAACGGCTGAAAGGATGAAGTTTGCACACGTTGGCACATACTCGTAAGTAGACCATGACCTTCTTTAGGAGAAGGAATACTTTTTAATCCCAGTAGTCACGGTCCCGTGGGATAATTTCCGACCACCACGCGGACGAAGCCGCAGTCAAAAGCTAGTAGTACAATTAATAGAATAGCTTAGCATAAACAGCCTATAACGTTCCCACTGCTGGGACATAGGCCTCTCTCTGTGAGAGGGAATGGGGCGTAATCCAACATGCGGCTCCAGTGCGGGTTGGTAGATGTCACATGTCTTCGAATTTTTGGTTCTAGGACATCCCGGTTTTCTTCACCGTTTTTTGAGTATAAATAAATTATCTTTTTCTTTCGTATGTGCACAAACTATGTGAGAATAGCTTGTGTTGTATTAAAAATATTAACCAATCAGCAAGGTAGACCCAAGACCCTATTTCCAACCCTTTTCTTGTCTGCTTTACGGTAGGGACTATACCTGTACCTACTTTGCACAGATATATAACTTATTTTTAACCGATTTCAAAAACGAGGAGGTTCTCAATTCAACTGTATTTTTTTCGTATGTATTTTATACGATATCTCCGGCAATTGTCAATCGATTTTGAAAATTCATTTTTTAATAGACAGGGTATGCCTCAGGGGTAGTCGCATATAAATTTTATCAACTTTGCTTGGAAAGTTTTTGAGTTAGCATTATGAATTTGTGTGGGATAGGTACAGCTAAAACATGAAAAATAAAAACTTTTTAAAGTCGTTTTTTTTTTTGTGTTTATTTATATCACAAACTTTTTTCTTGATCGTAAGTTATGATGTTGTTTTGTTGTGTGTTATGTATAATATTACGTAAATGACCTATTAACAGAATACATATTAAGCAACCATATTTAGTGAAGAAACCCATTAACTAGCCACATAGTAACGTCCCTTTTACAGTGACATATAACTGCCTAATTAATTCTTCTATTAATTAAAATCCATCGTTATATTTGTTTAAATAATTCATATTTTTTATCTGTTATTAGCATTTGAGCTACATCTCTTATCTCGCAGCCGCATTCCGAGAAGAATACGTAAACGAATACATTTTTGTTTTATAGCCCACTTTATATTAATTTAATATTATTTATTGCCTTGATGTCGCGTCAATTTTGTGTTTTTAGTACCTATTAAGCATCAACATGAGTATTATTCCATTCTATTAAGTTGTGACATAAATTATTTTTAGTGCGACTTGCGTTGTTGATTGTATCTCGGTCCATAGCGAATTCTGTGCTTGAGTGTATTTGAGGTGAGCAAACATAACTTGTAGAGGTACTTGGTGGCGTTTAAAGAGCAGAACTATTTAAAAATGAATGTTGGAAATGAAATCAATACGTTTGAACGTTTGGTTGGCGAGGAACGGCGCGTTATGAGAACATAAATCTCTGACCTTACGCCGAGTATCTGAGCCCCCCCCATGTCCCCCCTCCTCTTCCCTACTACCCCTACGATATAGTGGTGCACATCTGATGTTGTGAGAGATACCACTCAGCCCACTGAATTGAGTCTTATTCATTACGAGATAGTGTTGTGCAAGCCTTCCTGCGAGCGAGGGTAAGCATTCTACGATACAGTCTGTTTATTCACATCTACTAGATCAAACTAATTAGCTGCATCAGTTAACTGGAGTTATAATAGGAAAATGGTGTTTCTACATGATACACTTGACTAATTAAACAAACTAGTAGTACAAAAGATAATTAATAAATGCGTACAAACACTACAAGAAACCTCGAATATCACAGATTTTATCTATGTTACAGTATCCTATAGAATCATAATAAACAATCAATCTGGCGCCATATCTATCAAAATTCAAATAAGAAAATTTTAAACTTTTGCTAAATACACACATCAAAAGTGTCTAGGGATCAAGCATTTTTATGCGGATTTCTTGAGATTGAGATGTGGCTTTGTAATAAATTTATGATTTTATAAATTTATATGGATCCTTTTTGGTGCATTTCATAATTTGAATCAGGAACTGTGAATCAAATTCGAGTAAAAAACTTTTTAACAAAAAAAAACAACCGACTTCCAAAAAAAACACTACAAAGTGAAAAATAACTTTAATTTTGGAAGTCGGTGTCGTTGGTTCCACATTTTCGTTTTTTTGACACCGACTTCCGAAATTAAAGTTATTTTTCACTTTGTAGTGTTTTTTTTGGAAGTCGGTTGTTTTTTTTTGTTAAAAAGTTTTTATTTTTCGCTTTTTAGTTGTACCTACCCCATAATACAAATTCATATAACACTAATTGCTATGTGAATATTAGTGACAGGAAGATAAACATCATCAATATAAACTAAGTGGAAAACAAACGTATTGTTGAATCTAATTCCAAAACTACCCAAGCAAAGTTCATAAAATTTATATGGGACCACCTCTGAAGCATACCTTATTCATTAATTAGACTAGATGCTGATAATCCTGGCTGCAGCATCAGGCCAGACTTATGTCAACATTGCATTGAACTTATAATTTAGTCCTGTTTAAAATGAGCCCAAACACGACTATGGTGCTGTAATTTCAAGGTTTGTACTTTTTCTGATACTCCTGGCTTCAGCATCAGGTCTCTCTCGTGTTCCTCATTAACAGTACATTTATCCACACATCGAGCCCTTTTCAATGAGCCTAAACACGATATATCTGCTGTTAGTTGTCGAGGAGTTAGGCACTCTGTAGACTATCCTGATGCAGCATCAGGTCATGACATGATGATCATGAGACCAAATGTGGCAAATGCCCTATCCATACCAAACATCAAAATAATTTACTAAAACGGGACCCTTGCCTGTTCGAGTAACTTCTTACTGTTAAGAAGTTGTACCTTCCATCATCAGCTCAGCTACCTGAGATGGTGACAACCATACGCAAATACACAAGATACTTAATAAAATATGCGAAAAACAATAAGTGAGCCTATAAAATTTGAGGGTTGCCCTCGATTTCTCTAAGATCCCATCATCAGATCCCGACTTGTTGACTATGGGACCATTTGGGAAGTATACCCTTTCCAACAAAAAAAGAAATTTTCAAATCGGTTGGCAAGCGACGGAGTTATGCGCGAACAAACCTAAAAAAAAAAAAAAAAAAAAAATACAAACATTCGAATTGAGAACCTCCTCCTTTTTTAGAAGTCGGTTAAAAAGATGAAAATCAGCTGTCAATATTTTCCCTATAAAAACATACAACGCATTGAAGACATTATTAGTGCTACTGTTTCCCTACTACTGATTAAAACCAACGTTATTATGGAGCGGCGACGTCATTTAAGCAGGGAAGAAATGCTCAGAGCCGTGGGAATGATAGAAGCTGGTTCCCGGCAACGTACTGTGGCTTTAGCTCTGAATACAAGTCAGAGTGTTATCAGTCGACTTTGGACACGTTACCGAAGCACTGGTACCGTGGCTGAGCGCCATGGAGGACGGTATCGCTGCACCACACGGAGACAAGACCGATACATTCAAATCTTAACTCGAAGAGCTCCAACAATAACCGCCATGATGTTAGCCGTGAGGCTTCATCACTCTTCAGGGAACTTAATTAGCGACCAAACAGTCAGAAACCGCTTGCATGAAGTGAACCTTCATTCCCGAAGACCGCTACGGGTACCACCTATAGCAATGCACAATCGTAGGATTCGATATCAATGGGCTCTTGAACACAGAAATTGGGCAGAAGAACAATGGCGTTTCGTGTGCTTTTCTGATGAGTCTCGTTTTGGTATGAGACCGGATACAAGACGTATACGACACTGGAGAACCCCTGGACGCCAACAGCGATTAAAATCCTGCCAGGAAGTCCATCCTTATAGTGGTGGAACCATCATGGTATGGGCGGGTATTTGGATCGGCGGAAGAACTGAGTTGATTTGGATCAGAGGCAACCTCAACGCTCAAATTTATGCTGAGACGATTGTATCAGACGTCATCGTTCCTCTACAAGTGCAAATCGGTCCCTTATTTCAGTTAATGCATGATAATGCACGACCGCACACCGCAAGAGTTGTAAGACAGACTCTCGCCGCAGCTAACATCAATGTCCTGCCCTGGCCTGCTCAGTCGCCAGACTTGAACCCGATTGAGCATGCATGAGATATGCTACAGAGAAGAGCTCTGCCGAATATGGAGGGTATCCAGTCGCAAGAAGACCTTTTTTTGTTGTTGCAACGAACATGGGCTGCCATTCCACAGCGTGATTTGGATGAACTCATTTTGAGTATGCCAAACCGATGTTCTTGTGTTGTTAGTGTTCGCGGTAGAAACACGGATTATTAATTGTTTAAGTTACCCAATAAAATTTTAAAGAAAACTGTTATTTCAGTCTTTTTTTCGAACTTTTGTGTTAGTGGTTCAAATGTCAAAAATCCCTTTATTAGGAAAATGGCAAATTTCTTTATTAATGCAAAGGTGACTTGGTTTATCGTTACTGTGACAAACGAAAACACTTTATTTGATGAATCCTTAAAGAAAATTTTAATTAATATCAATCAGGAGAAAAGTTATTGCAAAAATATATGTTGATCCCTAGACACTTTTGATGTGTGTAATTGAAAATAGACCTTTACCCAGCAGTGGGACAGTACAAATTAAACAAAAAAAAAAATGAATGTACCTACTAGAGTTCCACGTACCATAGCTTCTATGGGTATCATACACACATTAATAATATAAAACAAATGAGTGTCCACCCACAGTAGGTCCACACACATTTCGATCATGGGATCGAACGGGTAACCCAAATCATACGCTCTACCCCTGAGCTATGTAGGTCATGTCATACAATGTAAACAGCTGATCCAACAATATAGAACATTCACAAACATTCTGAAGTTGATACTTATATCTATTATGAAATCCATTGATAAAAGTGTCGCAACCAAAACATAGCTATAGGCATTCGGTTCCCATGAAGATGACATGTTTGTTTAATGGGATTAAACGACACACGTGGACATATTTTTCTAATTTGAATAACGTCAACTTTCACCTCACAACGTAACGTCGCTTTTCAGTAAAACAAATTTTCCGTATCTTATCTTTTCAAATAAATCACACATGGCCAAACCTGTTATGTTATAACACTTATACTTAACTATTAAAGTTGTTAAGCTATTTGACGTGTTATTGATTATCTAATAAGCTAAAATGATGGTTGTTTCGGACGTGAGCACACTAGGTAACGCTAGGAGGTTCGTCCGACAGATATGAGCAGGCGGGCAGGTTATATTTTATCGGAAGTAACGGCATCTAACGTACGGCCAATTTCATAATGCCTCGACCGCCCCCGCACTCCAGCGCCGCCTCCCGCCGGCACCCGCTGCGAATGTGCCTCACTTATCAATTTGATATCTCGATGTGGAAACATAATGCGCCACAGATGAATCGATAGCGGGATATATGGAAACCAATATCAGATAACTTATTAACACCACATTTAACATTGTGACGTTGTTTTACATGAACTGCAAACTCAGCATCGCTAGAGACGTCAATTAATTAGCGTTGACAACTTAGCTGTAAACAACCTGATTTAATTAAATCACAATTTTTTAATTAGGGGTCATTGATGCATGTTAAAAACCGATCAACTCAATTTCACAGTTAATAGTGAGCACCTAATTAAAACCCCAGTCTATAAACCGTTGCGCACAAATAATAAACACATAGCTAATCCCCCGTAGATTATAATAAAACACAACGGTAAAACAGACGACTCACTCTGTCAAATAAGTCATCAGTGCGTCAGTTAACTCAATTACACCGAGATCAACACACGGCTACCGTGCATGATTAACAAGCTCACTTCACAAACAACTTCAAACTCAATATCTATACTAATAACCCCTAAAATTGTTTAACTAACCAAACTCCCGGTAATCCTGCTTCATAAATCATTTAATAACACAAATGCACAGCCACACACTGAGCTATTCCTTCCGTTGTTGGAGTTATGATATCGATATGCAAACAAAAAGCTACTCTAAACGTAACGAACGAAGACGCGATTTAGAGTAACAAACTATCATTTTAAGCTTTTTGAAAAGTGTCAGTGAAATTATCCGCTACTGGAAAAGCAATATGTGTGATTTGTATGTTAGAAACAAATCGAGCTCTATGTGGTCGTCAGAGAATTTATTTTGCGTGTATAACGTTAGAGTTGCCCTATATTGTGATGGTTTATCCGTCGTCCGGAGCGGATGCCACGAACTGCTGTCAACCCTTGACATTTGGGATAAGTTTGACGGATCATGCACGAAAATGATTTAGGACATGTGTTTAATATTGTCAAACAAATATGTTGACTAATCGTTCCATCTCCTATTACTAAAAATATGAGTATGACAGCATTTTAATTAATATTTGTCAAAAAATTTGAATATGTCATAAAATATCATATTTCATACACATTATACATAATACATCGAAACGTAACACGAGATGATTTTGTAACTTTATCTCGCCCCGAACTAACAGAGCTAGCAATACCGTTGACAAAACCGTTGACCTTTCAATCAACGCTAAGCAAATATTAACATTTCAAAATATCATCTGTATACGAGAACCGGAAAGTGGTCGTTAAAATGTGGACAGAGGCAGCCATAAAAATAAAATATTAATAATTAGCGGCTTGAGGTTAATAGTCCATTAGTAGCGAGTTCGTGGTCGTCACTCAGTAGATACATCGGGGGCCGTATACTGAAGTGTTAAAGCCATCATCGTTTCAATGCAAGAAAGAGATGGAGTTATACAGGTTTAATATTGCCACACCTTTTTCGCAACGGACAATCGGACAACCCAGTCTCAGCGCTGCATCGTCTACATGTCGACAGATACCTTGCAGTTATTATGACTTAATGTCAAATAGTTTAATTAATATATTATTGCCTATAAAAAGGCTATTAACGATTCAACTGGAGAACTATAGAGTTCCTCCAACACAGGATGTGGAAGAGAATGAGGTATTGGTATGAATAGCTTACATTAAAGACGATGATTAAAATATTCTCGGATTCAATTAAAAATATCTATAAAATATTAAAATGATGTGAGTGTCGACCCTAACACTACCGCGTCTCTACAACATCCATCTCACATTCCAACTTTTATTATAATAAATAACTTAATGATAAATGATATGCATTAGGCAACCATCTTAAACCACTTCATCACAGTATAAAACAGTTTAGACACCTGATTATATAATCCTATTGTACCTGTCCAACAAACTAAAACCCAGGTTTCATAATTATGTTTATGAAATACTTTCATATCCATGAAGATTGAGCATAAATGACGGATCGATAAATGACGAAACGCTCCACTGGACACTGTTTAAAAACTATAGCAAAAAGATTTTCGTAATCAACGAGGTGATCTACTTCCCTAGTCGCAATATTAAATCGTACAAAAACAAGATAATAATTAAACCACCGGTGCTTTCATTGGAGTAGCGGACAGGTGCGCCTGCGCCGGCCGCCGCCGTGGTCCGAGCTCCAACAAGACGACGACCACGCTCAGCGATAAGGAAAAACTATACCGTCAGGTTGAATGTAAAAACAAATTATCAAAGAAGAAATAAAAATCTATCGAGGAAGCGGTCACAGTTGAGTGTATCCACAGATTATCCACAGCTCTATGAGTTGATTTCTTTCTGTATAATATCTTAGTAGAACGACGGAAACTAGCAGTCCTTGATTGTTTGATCAGTTTTCCAATAATTATTCCCTATAAAAACACCGGAAATGGAACGCTTAATCGATTCCGGACCGCGCCTCGTAGTGACGTGGCGTTTGATTACTGAAATTATATGGCGAGACGAATCGCTCCAACTTTGTTTTGTGTATTGTTGAACATGGCCTTCGACACAGGCGAAAAATAAAAACTAATACAACTATTGTTTTAGTCTTGTCATTATTATCGCCGGCTATGAGGAAGTTAATTGACGCTTTCAAGGTGAGCGGTTTCTACCTACATCTTGTTTGATGGTTACAGCCAACGTATTAGACTCACTATCGGTGGTTTTGCCTTCCACCAATTCGCTCTCTCAGCTACCCTTGGTTCACGCTTATTAAAATCCAATATGATTTTAGCGTGGACCGATGGACTTCAGTATGTCAGCTCTCAAAGTAAAAGCTTCATACTTTGTACACAAATAGTATTAGACACGCCACGTATAGAGTGAACCCCGTGTTCACATTAAAGATTGATGTCAGACGAAAAGATGGGGCCACTCTGCAAAATTTATCTCACATCTCCACTCCACCAATGACAAGAAAACTGTTACGGTTTGCAACGGTCTGAGTGTAACATTAAAAATTCAAGTCGTCTTACCCACTTGTGTGAGGGATTGCCGCATATTCGCCTTTGGACAGCATTTATATTTCCTTTGGCTACGGTTATACTCAGCATTCCGTCAAAAGGGAATTTCGTATTTGAGATTTATTTTTGTAGTGGTGTGCCGTATCGGTATCATTTATTTATGAGAAGGTTTTTAGCATTGTAAATGCTTTTTCACTGGCTCCAGATACTCTTATAGGCCCTCATTTTACGAAATAGTGAGATTTGGCTAGGGCTTCGAGAGTTTTAGGGCTACGTGAATGGTTGAGGTCTCAAAAAATGCGTATTGACAAGAGCTACAAGATAGTGCAATAAAAAATGTCAAAAACTTTTTTGTTAAAAGCAAAAATGTTAAATAAATTCGCATTTTGTGCATGTCTTTTGTGATAAAATCGTTTATATCTCGAAAACTAAACGCGATATCAAAAAGAAATAAAAAAGACCTCGGTGTATTGAGTTAGAATACATTTTGAAAAAAACAGGACCTCTCTATCTCTTACGGTCTAGGTGCTAAGGTGCCCTTTGTGTAGACGTATTTTGGACAACGCGCGGAAGGTGCTAGGCTCGTAGGGGCGAGGTGGCCCACGGGCTGAGGAGCAGGTGGCTGCGTGCAAGCCGAAGCTGCGGTGGTGAGTGAGGGAATTTTTTTAATCTTGAACACAACCATCTCTTGACGGTTACATTGGGGTAGATGTCGGATGATGGTCGTGGTCTTGTTGGTGTTGTCATTTCGCAAATTTTTAAGAATTTGTTTATAAAAATAATTTTAAATTTATTAAATTAATTTTCAATGTAAGCATCCGAAGGTCGTGAAAGGCACGCGATCTGTGTATTTTTATATGCGGTATATGTGGGACAACAAGGAATTTAGTTTGTTCATAGAACAACACAATGTGTTTGATGTTACTCCTCTTACCGAGTGTCGTGCACTCAGGTGTGACAAGCTGGTGGCACGTCATTTCTGATATTGCTCCTTTTTCGCATTTGTTGCCAACACAAAAAATTTGTCACAATGGTTACCTATGATTAATATAGATGAGTAACTCACTGTACACTTAATTGTCTTCTTCCGAATCTTGTTTTAGCAGAAACTGCCGCGGACATTAAAATTCTACGTTTGATTCTTAACCATTCGGTGAGGCGAATGTAATTGAATTTTTCTGTTAGAAAAATCTCAGATACTGCAGGGATTGGAATTGCGGACGCTAAAGGGCAATTGGCTCGCCCTCTATCACTTGGGACCTGATACCCTCATCGTCGACAGTGCGTGTTAAACAACTCTGCTTAACCCTATGGAATTCACAGACATTGGATTATATTTGAATATAATTTTAGTTAAAACATTACTTATACAACTAAATAACAAAACCCCCTAACGTTACTTCATTGGTTAAAATAAACGATGTGACATTGTGACCTTTTTATTACGAATATAATGGCGGCGACGAACCCGATATTTCCGTTTGATATTGTGCTTGTTTATTATTCGTTAAGTACAATCGATTACAACGTGCTTATGAAGTCATTTGATACGACACCGTGCCGAATAATAAATGTGAGAACTTCATACACGAGTGATTGTACTTGCTTATAAATTCTCGTAAGACTAAAAAAATATTCTCTTAATGCTACGATAATATACGGGAACAGGTTGACAAATTCCAGTTCTTAAATAACAACGTTCCAATAAGATGTTACGAGTCACCCAAAAAATGGTGGGCACAAACAATTTATCATAATGTGAACTTGTAACAACATTGTGACAGTTTTTGTCGGGAGTGTACAATGAGTGTACAAGGTGTTGCTACCACAATGTCCGGTGGCACTGCGCAGCGTCACGAACCACTGCACACCACCTCACAATACACGATTGGATTCAGGTGCTTTATCATATTTTAGAATAAAGAAATCAACTGACAGAACAGATTACTCATAGCTGCGGCTTCTTGGTGGATCCGATTGTGAAGATGAAAGTCGAATGGTGAAACGACCTCATTTATGATGAATAGAAAGGAATTAGAGCGTTATATTATGCAAACAGCAGCTATACAGTTCTATGTATAAGTAGGTAAGTAGATGTACATTTAATTAGATATCAAACACTTTACATTTCAGGTACAGTCAGTTACAAAAGTGTAAACACGGAGAGGTAAAGTTGTAAGCTATTAGTCGAACAGACCAAATTTGGAATTAAATACGAGATAAATAACTATTTAGTGACGGATCTACGTAGTACGGGAGGTGTGCGCACGCGCTGGTACTGACAGATCGGAGAGCGAGTGGCCGCACATGCGCCGGGTGACGGCTTCCGTTTCATAAAGTTTAATGGCGCGGTTGACCCAGCTTTGTTTGTTTTACACGCCTCCACAACTGCATCATTCATAGCCGTTCTGGTAAACTATTAATTGCTTGTGAAGCGTCAACATGTGAAGCTAAACAAAACCCTTACACGTCATAAATGTGCGTCAGCTGCATTACAATTTACAGAGAAGATAGAAAGGTCCGCAGTCTTTACTACGCCGTTGCTATGCGCTAACTAAACGTTTGGTTGGCCTCACTTTTTACCAAAATAACCGTGCTGCATATTATTAATATACGAATATTATAATGAAATCGGAATGTCATTAGTCACTTCATTTTTTATTTATAATTCATTGACATTTGCTAATAACACCGCTAGATTTTAATTAAATATGCAACATTTAAATATGTATTTTTAGCATTAATTAAAAATAAAAATAACACCTATGACGTAATGAAGTCATGTTATAGCTATGTTTCCTTAATTAACAGAAAATCCTAACACACTGGCGTTCACAAATATCAGGGTGAGTTAATCAGAGGATCACATCTCTTAATATACGGGCCGCCGACGAGTGAGATCTGACACGAAATTCCCTAAAAATAATATTTAAAATGGTAATGGGCCCTCGGCTTCATAAATTGGTGCGCCATATGTCCCGTGCGTTGCACCTACAGTGTACATAAATATGTCAAGTATTGAGAAGCTGCTGTATTATAACGCGATTGGGGTTCTTGATATTTGATGAGCCATGCTCTTAATTATTAATGGAGGAGCTCATGGTTAAGTAATAAGAGCCACACGGGACGATCGTTCAGGTTAAGCTACGCTCGCCACGGTCGGTTCGTAGATGGGTGATCGTCTTTACATACCGTGCCCCGAAAAGCACGTTAAGCCGTTGGTCCTGGCTGTCATTCTTGGATCTTTGACAGTTGTTACGGGCCGTCATAGGCCGTCAAGAGGTATCGCGTTACCCAGTAACGGGTTATGGAGATCAGACAGGCAGTCACTCGATGTAAAATACTGGTATTCAGCTGCATCCGGTAAGACTGGAAGCCGATCGTTCGGAAAAGGCTAGGCAGATTGATTGATGCTGCTATTCATGAACATTCATCATCATCATGATACTATGTATCATGATGCCACCCATACCTTACTACCATATGATGTTATGATATTTACATTTGGGTTTTTCTTATATCAAGTCCGCGCACAGCTTTTCTTAGAATGAATACCAACATGTGTTCATCTGATTCTTATTCCTATTATAATGAGTCATTGGGTATCTTTCTTGCGAAAATCTAATAAATACCTAATAATGTAAACCAACTGTATGTGTAAGTTTTACCTAAACCTTTTCTTTTACAAAATATTTTAAAATCATGCATTAAAAAGTATCAAGATCATACGTCAGTGGTACAAGTCAGTGCACTGAGGTGCAGACACAGTGGCACGAGTCAAATAGAATTTTTGACACCAACAATTTTGCGTTTCCGGGGCTTTGTTTGTGGAGAGACAAAAATAGTGCGCACTAAATAATAGACATTTGGCCCCTGCCTGCAGCCATAACTGCACGTGAAATATTTGTATAGATATTGGTACGTTTGTGTGCGTAAACGAGCGCTCGGTGTGTTTTTTGAGAAATAAGTTATCATCCTGTCTTGCCTGAAAGGAGACTAACTAGCCCAAGTGGAATTATTCATGGACATAAATATGGCATTAGTCTCTTAGGGCAGACAAGCCAAGATGATGCCTAGCAATGGGATGATGCAACAGAAACATCATCTCCGTAAGTCCACGGCTAGCGGCTGGTTATTTAGCTCCAACCGAACTAAAACCCGGCTTTTCGTCATCTGCTTACAGTTTACCCTAGATCATTGTCCGGATTACATTTTTTTTTCAATTAACCTATGTTGTCCCACTTCTGGGCAAAGGTCTCCCCCATATTCTTCCACTTTTCTTGTTGTGTTGTGTTTTCTCCTTCAAATCGATTAGGAACGACTCCAAATCATCGCGCCAGCGTTTCTTAGGCCTGCCTCGGTGACGGCACTACATTTTTTTTTTGAAAAATATATTTTTCTAGTAAGTAAGTATTATATGAGCAGAATTTTCAAGCATTGTTCCACCTAAATAAAAATAAGCATTAATTAAACTAACATTTCTCTGCTCGAATAATATACCGTCAACATTTATATCTCCTAATTTAGTTACAGAGCTGGATCGGATTCTCATATCTAACACCTGCAAAGTTCAGCAAAGCAAAGGTCGGCCGCGATGAATCTGCGCACGCGCGCCTTCATGTATTCGACACCAATGTCGCACTAAGGCCGTGCGATCTGTTACAGCATAAACCTTCACACATCATAGATAAATAATATTGTTATTACTTAGTCCACCCTCTCCAATTACAACAATTTATAATCCCAAGAATATTTTGACTATCGAGCCCACATGCGCGAACTTCAAAAATAGACGACACTCAAGCAGTAAGCTTATAAAAATAAAATATTTGTGAAATATTGCGCCCAAAAATACGAGTAGAACCGCACAGGTGACACATACATATATTTAAACAGAACCTAGTCTCTGATACCTATCGATTTTATTTTATTATTACACGTGCCTACGCAAACAGCGCATAGTTTACAAGAACAGCAAATATAGATCCAATTAAACCACCGCTGTTTACTTTACTCGCATCGAACAACTTTTATGAAAAACGCGGTATCGCGACAGGAAAACAATAAATTTTGAAGCTTCTATAATACACTCGTGGGGGACCTTAGCCAGTTTTTGGTCAACAATAAGTAATCTTAAAATCCGTCTAAGGACTCTTGTAGGAAAGACCCCAAACTATGACCAAAGAAAACAATAAATCGTAATGACGGCGCGCCCCCAGGGCACCCTCGGATGCTCGCTATTTTGGACTATAAATAAATGTGTAGATGGATTGATAAATATAAATATTAGGGGCGAAACGAAGAAAAACAATGTTTATGAAACTGGTGTCGTTCGCTTCATAACTGTGAGTTACGACTTCCGACGGCTGCTGGCATATGGGTCCGCAATTTTTTGTATCGCAACTTATCTTAATCTAAAAATAGATAATTATTTATTAGGACTACCTGATCTTTGATTTAATAAGACATTAATTTAGTCTAATCGCACCATCCATTTTACTTGACGACAGGAGCAAAATTACAAACGTTTTTCGAACTGTGCGCCAGTTCCACCACCCTTCCACATTTTATAAGATGTTCAGTAAGTAGTTGTATCATAATACAGGTGGTTTTCGCTTACTAACTCAATTGGAACCTAAATTCACGTCGTACAACACCTAAAGAGCCATAGAATCCTATTCTTATCCCCCAGAAACTATTTTCTTAAACCTATACAAATAGACACTGAAATGAAACGTTAGGTGTCAAACAAATTCCATGGCATAGCAAATAAATTCTGTTGCCATAATAAGATTAACAGAGTTGAGCATGCGTGTACCGCTCGGTTGACGGGACGTTAGTCACGGTGGCTATACTTAGCCGATTGCATTGTCTTCTGAAATATCTATTAACGATTATTGACAAGGCATCGGCACGCGAATTCTCCCTGTGGTAGGTGCGACGAACTGCTATAAATATATTTTATGTGCGATGCAGCGACGCCCGATGCAGGTATGTGACGGATAGTTGCACGACACCAGCGATATGCACGACCAGCTTATTTGTGTAACTTAATCGATGTTACAGCGTTTACTGGCGGTTGGAGATGAACGAGTGAAGATATTGATGAGATGAGCAACACATTGTTGTGACTTTGGTAGTAGGTTTACCTGCATACCTATACTGACATAAGTCAGTATAATTCACATGATGTGTAATTACTATAAATGGGGGGGCACGTGGCTAAATAATAACAGCCGCACAGGTCGATTGATCAGGTTAAGCTACGCTTGCCGCGGTTGGTCTGTGGATGGGTGACCATCTTTACATACCGAGACCCCTCCGTGCCTCGGAAAGCACGTTAAGTCGTTGGTCCCGGCTGTCATTCGTGGATCTTTGACAGTCGTTACGGGTAGTCAGAAGCCCGAAAGTCTGACAACCAGTCTTACCGAGGGGTATCGTATTACCCAGTAACTGGGTTGTGGAGGTCAGATAGGCAGTCGCTCCATGTAAAATACTGGTATTCAGCTGCATCCGGTTAGACTGGAAGCCGACCCCAACATAGTTGGGAAAAGGCTAGGCAGATGATATGTAATTACTATAAATAGAAACCCAGAATGGACGACATCAATTTATGTCATGTCAAACATTTCCGCAGACTAAAACCAATATCTACATACATATCAACATAACCTGAACAATCTATAATTATATTCCGTTGTCAAATTAATGAAATTCGCGTCAAAATTGCAAATTGCGAATTCAAATTGATACAATTCGACAATTGATTACAATATGCACACAAAGCAGTATCGTCCACAAACACAGGCGAGCAGTCAGTGAGCCGACATCGATTCATATCCAACGAGAGCTTTTCATTTTGTATGTTAAATTAAATTTCCATGAAACAAGATTGAATTTTTCGCAATCAACGCGTGCGAAGCTTGCTCCAAACGAATTTGTGTGTTTATGGACCTATAGAGATCTGTTTATAGTGTTAAATACATTTATTGACGCCGAAGAGTTATATGTCGTATGTGCTGGTTTGTTTGGTGTCCGGTCTAAAATCACATTTATTAGAGGTAATAACATGAAAAGTATCAATAAACGTCAAACCGCGAGTATGGATTAGGCGCGCGTGGCGTCGACCGCAGCGCCGGCAGCGCGGCGGTGAGCTAGCATCGGCTTAGCTAATTTACAATTTAATTATCAGTCGGGATGATGCATCGTTAGCGCGCGCCAAACCGAGTTTATGCGACTAATCAATTGTTTGACGCGACCACATTGCAATCACGCGCCGGCCGCCCGCCCTCCGCCGCCCGCCCGCCCCACGCCGCTAGTTACGCGCCGGTACCGAGAGGCTCACAATGTAGAACATGAATATCGCACATAGCCCTTCACTTCTCGCAACCATCATGCATAAGTCACGCGTTCGTGCCGCTTAACATTAATCGAATGTTTCAATAATTATTTTATTGCGTTAGCTATAATGAATCTCCGTCGACACCTCATAAAATAAGTATCGATAGATGCTTCAGCAATCCAATCGAGAGAACAATGCGGCGGCGTGTCGCGCCCGCGTTGATTAAATATAGCTCAGAATCCATCAAGCGAACGGCGCGATCGAACCGTTGCTATGGATTTATGCGCTAAATATTCGACAGGTGCCAAGTGTGTCGATCGTAGAGTTCGATCGCCGATGACTAACTACGCCCTAAATTTTATTTCAAATGTCAAATAATTTGAGCACCTGCCCTGCGCCCAGGCCGGCCTAGCGCTCCGGCTGACACACCACTAATAACTGCGCATCAATCACCGCGCACCTCTGTCTCATCGAGAACACGAAGGTATCTCATACTTGTGAAAACTATGAACTTTATGCAGTACTACTTAACACGTACGCGCGGTCAGTAAATAATGATTTCGCTACTGTTATCCGATAACGGTAAACAATTGCAAATATACGTCATTAGAAAGTCACGCGGAGTTTTCATTAATTTATTAAGGACGGTTAAAATTAACCGCTCACGAATGAAAATCGTGCGACACAATCGTAATGTGAACGTTCACAATTCGCTAATCCCGCGTCGCTACCGTTACATAAGACAGCTGAGTTGAATATAAATGTAAAACACAATAAATTTCATGCCCCGTAGGAAATGAATATTCATCACGAAATCGCCATGCATATTCTCTTTTGCTACAGAATTTCATGTTCCGTAGAGTCGCGGGCGGAACAATATCAAAGTAAACCTTACCGGCTCGACCATCAGATTGTATTCGCTTGCAGGCAGGCGCGCGGTACGGTCGGGGTCGGCGGTTCAGCGAACGAGCTCTCGTAAATTTCAACATATAGTAAAGTGATTTACGAATAATTGTTGTGTTGGCGTATAACTAGAGAAATCTTTCCGCTGTTTGCCGCTGCTTAATTTATATATGAGGCTTAGGTAATTCGCGAGCCGCGAGTAATTGGTGTGGAGAACAATAGCTTTTGTCATACCCTTATCTCGTGCGCCACGTTTGTCTCTTCAAAATGCCCTCGTAAGCACAATAACGTTCACATCAACCTTATCTAAATTGTCTACATATTTCTACTTCTTGGACTTATATGTATTGTTCCTGAAAGCTTCAAAATTAGTCGGAGTGAAGAAATAAAACGATTTTACCTACCTTTTATTTCCGTTTAGTTTTACTTTCGTTTTTAAGTGAAAAGGGGTGGGTTGTCAGGTGGATAGGCGCATGATAACGACAGAAGTGTAACGCAATTGGTTTGGGGGCGCAAGAGTCGAGTAGGTAATAAGCACGAGACATTAGCGTAACACTTAATCGAAACATGTGTTTATCGTAACATGCGAATCGGCCTAAGGCGAATTAGTTCTCGCACAATGCAATTTGAATGCACATTACACAACGGACGAGGTACGAACGCTTTTTATTGCGGCATCGTGAGATCTTATCTCGGAACTGCCACTTCCAGCAGGCAAATTTCAGATTCCCGGTGAGTCGTCGCCGGTTTTGCACTCTACTGCGTTTAGCCCAAAGCAACTTACCGCTCAACGTAACGCGCCACACACTGGTGTACGTACGAACACGTACACACGCACCCTACCCTACATGTTTAAAGAATTCAACATAAAATCAGCAATAAAATTGAAAACATTTTGTTACCTTTTAAATAAGTTTCGTGATGTCGACTGCTGTGCCGTGCGACTTTGATCTTTCAGCGCACACACAATGTGTACAATTTCGTATGGAGGTTTTAACTTTGAAATCATTTCTCGATCGATAAGAAGCGTTAATTTTACGAGCCAGTGATAATTTGCTAACTTCCGACAGAACATCGCCCTAGTTGAATCGTTCCGAGCACTTGCCGCATAAAATTACAAATTCGAAACCGAGTAACATAATTAAACGGACTCATCGAAAACATGCGTGCCTTTTTACTTAGTTACTGTATCTATTTCTTGACTTATTTAAAATGAGTACAATAAGGTGTTGGTCCACATGCTCACGTCGTATGACCGGCGCGGGAACAAAAACAATTTGCAGCTGTTACATTACATTAATTAAATTAACGACATTTTTGTTGCGTTGTATTAAATTCCTTGTTCATCTGAAAATTATTGAGTATCAGCTGTTAATCTGCACAAGATGTAGCAGATGACTAAAGCTAATAGGATAATAGGTAAGAAGACACCTACTTGTAACTGATCTCTTATCAGACCAATACAATTTGTATCCTATCAAAAGAAATTCCTGTCCACTATTGTTCTTTATCGGAAGCTATTTTTATATTAATTACATTTAACTATGAGCGGTTGCGTATTCCTCGTAAAGAAGCGAGCCCGATGATTACGGTAAAATTAATTACATTGCATTAAACGACAGTCGGTCACATGAAAACATTCATTACGCCCGGCAATGGATCAACAGAGATACAACAACAACATGTATTATCTAATCGCATCTATTTGAGCCTACTTTGTATAATTATCCCTATTTTGTTTTGCATGCTAAAATTATTCGCTTTTAAAAGGACTTTCAACATGCAAACGGCTCTAAAATTTTAATGAGTAGTGAGCTCGTAGCATTGGAAACTTTGTAACTAAACATTATGACTAATTTAAAATTGATGTCAGTCAAATTCAACCTTCAGGTACTGATTTTATTCACTTATTTATTGTTTTATGTATTTACCCTGTATACAATATCAAATTCATGCATGACGCAACAGAAAAACAAAATTTTATTAAATAAAACAATACTCCATTAAACCGGATTATTTGTATGGAGCAATAAAAATAATATGCATAATTACTTCTTGGAAAGATTACAAGTACTCGGTTAATTAATAGCTTGCCAAACTGAGAGCGTGCTCCCGCGCCGGCCCGGGCTGGGCTCAGCGGGTCCAACAATGGATAATTATTTTCACCGCAATGCTTTTTATTAATTACACTCCTCAATGACGCCTTTGTATTGTAATTTGACAAATTCACAGGTTTCACGTGAAAGTAGCCAGCTAGCTAGCCAGCCACAGAATAGACAGACAAATTAATTCCAACAAGAAAGTTACATTATTTTTATGTTCCATAGGTGTGCACACCTACTTCGTTTATATGCCTCTAATGAATGACCACAGCTTGGCTTCGTAGTAAATAACAGAGTTAAGTACCTGCGCCCATAGATAGTGTTTATCGAATCAAAATTTGTAACGTGCCATGTAATTTGTTCGTCATGGTGGATGCCCATAGGCACTGAGTTTCATTAATGTATTCACTTATAACTTAGCCACCTATATGCAGTCTAGTTAAAGCTTGCCAACTTTACTGAGAAACTATTCCAACGCAATTAATATACTCATTACATGTTGGATGTTACTAGAAATCTAATTAGAATGAAAACTTCCTGTTGGGATAGGAATGGCGATAGCTTTGATGTGTCCAAAATTGGACTTGCTCATGATTGTTGTGTCTTAGGTGTACGATCTGGTTTG
Organism: Hydraecia micacea; assembly: GCA_914767645.1. Lineage (NCBI taxonomy): Eukaryota > Metazoa > Arthropoda > Insecta > Lepidoptera > Noctuidae > Hydraecia > Hydraecia micacea. The sequence goes on from OU611778.1 coordinate 11,551,546, forward strand.
TAGATATCTAGCAAATGAAATCATGCACAGTCGGCGCAGTATTGTAGTATTGGTATCTGTATAATGTTAAGGAAAACATCGCCTGGAAATATTGGCAGAATATATTAGGTTAGTAGATATATCTGGTGCCAAGCGTTCATCATAGTGATTGACACATAGGTGACTCTGCTTGACCCACAAACTAGTGCAAACGGAAAACGTTACAAGAAAAATCCTACCCGACACTAATAAGACTCATTGTATAAATCATCGAACGTAACAGAAAATTTTAAAGTTCCCGCAACCGTTTTACAAACAATCTGTGATTTATTGGTAGCGAAATTAGGACGCTCACACGCTGACTAATGTATTAGAAGCGAACAAGCACACAGCAATCCAATAAACACGCTTCTTAATTCCAGCGTGTGGCGTACCGGTGGCGGGGACACGCGGGGACACGGGGACACGGGTGGCGACCAGCCGCGGGGCTGATTGGCCCCAAGCCAACAAGGTGAATGCCACGAGCCACGCATCGGGTCGAGCAACCCACTTTACCCAACACACGGAAATATATCCTGCCCTCGATACCATAATGTCCGCTTATCTAGTCATACCGCGCCACTCGCATCTTAGCGCTGTTGTCCGTAGAAACACTTGCTACGGGAAGTTTTAGCGCTGTTCGAGTATTTTCACACAGCACGATAACGTTACGATATCGATACTGACGAAATATGGGAAACATGGCGCGGTTTACACCAACTAGAGTAACTAGATGTCTCTACCTAAATATCGTGGAAATTATCTCAAACATTTGCTTGCCTTGACTATTCTATTTCGGTTTACCTCCCATAAATTCAATTTCTGATTCAAATGCAGAAGCAATCTTGCAATGGCTTATACAATTAGAATTTAGTTCTTGCTAGAAATATTGGAAGGTAATGGTTATTTCTATTTGGGAAATGCGACATTATTTACGAAATGGTGCTCATCCTACGTACAGCGTTGTTACGTGTTTCGATCGTCCATTTGGCAATGACATTGACGAAATAAATAGCGTTTGATTTTATTTCGGCGGCGTTTATTTGTACAAACTTGCAATCGTCGTGTTCACAGTTTCACACGTCCGCTTTTACTGTTCGCAGATTCTTTGTAATGAATGATTATCACGTCATCTGTCTATATTCATGAATGTTACTTGTTTATATCCTGTCAGAACTGAAAAAAGATTTCAGATCAGCAATAAACCATGTAGCGTTGGAAAAACATATTCATATGACTGTGATACATTTTTGTTTCATGAAATACCTACATACATGTTTTAAAACTTGCATTTTTTTTTGTAAATAAACGTTCTCCATGTCTACTATACCTAGACATAAAGACATAGAGGCACAGGGTATATGCCAACCTGTTGGAAAAGTACAATTAAAGGAAATCTCATTGTACATAGATATTTTCCAGTGTATCTTCCGTAGTCCACTTGGAAGTCTCTGAACCGTCTCCGAACACAAGTGGGAAGATGTAAGTCCAACCTAGTAAAGTGAGCCTACCTTGATGGAACGGCAGTAGAGTGTGATTGTGGAGCTATTTCGCAAACCATGCTCCATCTTCTATCCTGCCCACTGACAGCATGTTTTGGGACACAGATGTCTCAAAACATGCAGTCAAAGTGGCTTCTGCGCTGCCACCGAAAACACCGTGGAAGTGGCAAAGTTTTGGAAAACAAGATTTAAAATACAGTCGTGCCAGCGACACGAAAAAGAAGTGATGCTTCAGGAAACCAGACAACGGGAAATAACCTTAATATCGCATTGATTTACTTATTAGTCCATTCCTGGAATGCCCTTCGAACATCACTGAAAAATATGTACTTACAGCTAGAATTCTTGCAAAAGCTAAGTCGTATTAGATAAGCATGAAACATAGAAACTAATAGAAAGATCATTAGATAACTCCAACACTAAGTAAGATAGCTATCCAAGATTGCAATTTGGCACAATACATCAGCCAGTGCGTACCGCGGTTCATTTTGGAAGTTTGCCGGCAACTGTGCAATTCCTGAGTAACCGGATCAACACGATCACACGTTGGCACTGAATTTTAGAGTTCATTGTACTACTACGTAACGTTTTCTAGGGCAAATTTATTTTTATGTTGTACCGCGGAAATATTTTATTAAAATATCGTTGATATTTCTGTATTTTTTCCAGCAATTTGAGAATTACATTATGTCCTTCTGAAAGTTCTCATAATTATATAGGCAGTCATAATGCAAGATGAAAAAAGCCCGATACTTCACAAAATAGGTACCTATAATATTCTTTTATGTGTATTATTGATAGAGTCGAGTGCAACTCAACTGAACGTGCCTGAAAAATAACAAAAACTGACTCGGCGTATCTAATTCGTTGTAGTTAGATGTTGAGTAGACAGAATTTATCTACGCGCACAACATAAAAGAATCTACTTCTAAACTAAGTTTAGAAGTATGAAGATAGGGCAGTGTTTCATATATAGGATACGAGTATTAATTGGAAATATCCATAACGACATAAAGCTCATACTAAAAAAAAACTCTTTGTATGACAGAATGCGGAATGGACCATGCTTCTTATAGATAGATACCTATATGTAAGAATACAAAAATGGATTTGCCAAAATCAAGTAGTGGTTTGTTATAAGTTAGTACCTATCATAAAAAATACAAAAATATATTTATAAGATTACATTTTCAGTGTTTGAAGCAGCGCCTAACAGTTGAGATATGTATCCAGACATTGTGAAACAAGTAAATGAACACATTGCTACCAATATGATAACAAACGTCATGTCTACATATTCAATTCGTGTAGGTATTGCAGCTGAAATGCAAATTGATATAATGCAGGAAACGTCTGAGTGGGCCTCATAGCGGGAGCCTATACCGCATGAGTAGCATAAGTTCGTTTACATACGACAGTCGACGTATTTGCATCCCAAATGTTCGGGCGGACCGCTCGTTCGCTCGACTTATCTCTGTACCAGGCAAAATATTACAGTTTGTGCATCGCCACTCGCAATGTGCATAACTGAATGTCAATATAGGAATAAAAAAGGCCACCAGAGGCGTTCCCTCGCATTCGAGGCGGATATGCTGTAAACCAATGGGCGAGCAGAGCTCAGCATATTCATAACGATATTACCGCCGTCGGAGCCGCGGCGTCATCATAATTCATACATAATAACCCTTCCGACGACGCAGCACCGCGCCGCGCCGCCCTGCGTCTCGTTCACGCGAACGCGCGCCTCCGAAGACGAACAGAGACGCTCGATGCTCCAAATATCATAATTCATAATTTTATTTTTTACGACCGACGTCTTCCACATACACATACGTATCTACGTGTAGTTGAATTTTCCGTTTCACTCTCTCGCAGCGCGAGAATCGCCCACACATGAAATGAAAACAATGTTTACAGGGTTTAATTTTAATCTGAAATGTGAAATTGAAAGATATAGTTACTCGGAATACAAGAAACAGAACATCTTGGGCATGTACAGACGATGACAGCTATTTGTAATTGGAATATGACGAGACGCGTGCGCGTGCGCTCGGCGCGTCTCATTCGTCAGTTTATAAATAGAGCTCGGCGTCTGCGCCGTGACGACTCGCGCCATTAATTTATATGAAATAACTGTCGGCAGACGGAAAAATAAGTTCGATCGGGAACGGCCTTCTCCACGATAATATTTATGTTTTACGAAGTGGCGGACGGACCCGAAGCGTGTTGATGTACGCGTGTCAGAACTGTATGTATGGGAGGTATAACAGGTATTAATGTTAGATTCATACCGACTCCCACTTGCAACTGTAAATAAATAAACTGTTCGGCTCCTTTCATTTCTAACGTATGAACAAACAGTAAACTGATTTATTGTAATTTACATACGAATGTGCAGATGTTTGGTCATAAATATAGGTAAAGTAAATACTTGCGGAACCCTACCGCATTCTAATATATCCGCATGTTTTGTTTAAATTTAAAAGGCTTATATTTTGCAATGGAAGTCACCCAAATCGTGTATACAGACCATCCGGTGACACGTTGACGCTCGGAATAAAAACGCAAAGCTATAATAACCCGCTCCGAGGCTGTTTCTTTCCTCATTACTACTTTATAAACATCACCAAATCCTCTTTCACAGTTCTTTTGAAATTCAATAAACAACCGAAAATACTGATTTCCGACGATAATAATGTTCGCAAAGTACGCAAAGACAAGATGAGACATAAATTCGTTAGCACGTGTGTAATCGTCACGAACATACGACAATAATTTACGTTCGTAAATTTTAAAGTTGACATCAGAAAGAACATCTTATAAAGTGATAATTCAAGCACATTCTGATGACTCATGCTCTTATTCAGCGCTGTGGAGTAAACCACGGCTAGTGTGCATATTTCAGTTTGTTTTGTTTCAGCAAGTGCCTAGAGGCGCCTAGCATCTTTTTGCGTTGAATCGCCAAATTGTTAGTCCCAGGAATTTCGCAATGGAAAAGTGCGTCCCTGATTGGCTATATTCGGGTGAAATGTAAGAGAATTATATGTATACTGATTAGGAAAATAAATGTTTCACCAACCTGCACCGGCACCGCATGGTGGATTATGTCCCAGTCCCTCTCACAGAGAGGAAGCTTGCGTCCCAGCAGTGGGGTTATGCTGTAGTCGGCTTTGAAACCTGCAGATCACAGAAGCGCGTTTCATAAAAGAGATATTGGAACGACTGTTGGTTAGTGAAACGTTTTTACGTAAAAAATATCATACACCTACTCCATTCGTTAAACTTATTTAGTATCTGGGTTCCAGCACATAAAGTCAATAACCCTCAAAAACTCCCACCCGCAAGAATATTTTCACATTTTTCTTTTGAATTATGAATTTAATGCCCGTCAATTTGTGTCAACAAGTTTTGTTTACTACAGAAGCTACCTAAATACTTGTTAAATAAAAAAAATATAATGAAATAGGCAGAACGTCCAATAAGTTTTCATCACTGGACTAATGGTCGCTCAGTTCTGCCACACAAGATGAACTAATAAATGCCCTCGTCAAATATTTTCTCTACAACGCAGTTTAATTCACGAAAACCCTACTTATAGAAAATCAAAAGAGTTTGTTTTTTTCCTTACTTATTACCTACCTACTAATTAGTCAAGCAATATATCATTCTCTAAATCACGATGTGGGCATATATTTCATGCATTAGGTAGGTATCACGGATTAAAGAAAATATCTTCCATTTAAAAATGAACTCCGCCAAGTCTCACTTTCAAAGCATTTCAATTCGTTAAAGCTACTTCACAAAGATATAAATTCGACAAATTAATTTCACTCACTAACGAATTCAAAGACTAATCTATACAAAAGATAACAGATATTAACCTAATGGATTCCTGAGTTACTCCAACTGAACTCGTATTTAAAATCTACAGATATTTAAACACATCGCCCTCGCGCGCAGCTCGCCATAAATAAAATAAATACAAATATTCTCACGTAAACGAGTACTTCGAAAGCGTTCATTTACATTTGTGAATGTAATAAATGGGGCATCTTCTCCTAAATACAAAAGTAAACTGACGAAAATAGTCTATTTTTGAAATAGCCTCTGACTATGATTAGAAACTGTCTACCAAGAAATATATGGCGAATCCGCGTTCCTCACATTATTTATGTAACGTAATAATAGGCAGGACTGTAAAATGTATATAATGGTCTTGTAAAATATGTATGTGATAAACTGTTGTGTTTTGACTTGACTTTATTAGTTATTGTCGAACGAATTCCGGCGAGCACACCATTGTGATTTGTATAAATCTTCATATAGGTACCTACATATTATTGTGTTGTATAAGTATGGCAAAAGGGTTGGCACACCTGCATATTCATTCTCATACTTGCCCACAGATTTACGACCAGGTATTGGACCAACAAATAAGATCTTCCAAAAAGTGCCTCCAAAAAATATAATAAGAGCATCACAAAAAGCTCAGCAAGACATGTCAACGTCAGCGGCGCACCATTGGTCGGGCGAACAAAGAAATATTACCGAGCGTTTATTTGTTCCCTTCCACGCCATATTTGCTATTAAAGTATTTTGTTTTGTTAATTTTTGGTCTGGGGAAGTTCTCCTTATAATAAACTTTGTCCTACTAAAGTATATTTGGGAAAGAAATCATAAAGTCTCCTTAATAAAACAGCCCCACAGGGCTACGAGTATGTCTGGAGACCTTTACACAAATATCATCATAGTAATTATACGTTAGTTTATTTAGATTATACTTATCTAGTTTATAACATATTTTAGTGCACCATAAACAAACATAGCAAGATTTTACAGCTCCTGACGGTCTCGGCTCACATTCGAGGCATTGTGCCTCTTATAATTTTTATTAGGGGCAATCCGTCCGCCTTGATTTACTTCTTCCCGAACTGACGGATCTTTCATTTAATTTACGGTTCTACCCCAGTCTTCCAAACGTAATAAAATGTTACAAAAACAAGCAAAAATTACGTCGTCCCATTGGGTGTTGTAGACTTTTTATTTATTAAATAAACAAGAACACAGTCCTGCATTAAATTATTATTAAACTTTAGTGGGTGATACCGTTATTAAAAGTACCTAATGAGATGTTAGTTTAATAATCTTTTTTTTTTTCAGGGTTATTTAGTAAACTTATAAAACTTTTCAATATTTAAAAAGTCCAATCACAGACTGCTGCTAAAATGAAAGAAAATCTGTCCGAATTTTGTAGGTATCCTACACATTTTAGAGCTTGTAGAAATACAAGTGCTTTAAAAATGTATGATTTATGTATCATACAACCGTAACAAACATTTATTGTTTGTATTTTTGGTACAGATGGTCGCCGGACAGCCCACTCCCATCGGCTCGTATCCGACAAGCATTTGGCAACGATTCAGAGATTGTTATTATAATAATGACTCTTCTACTCATAACACTACCTATTGCCTCGGAAAATGTCTTCGTATCCTCAATAAGCCATAACTTGCCAATACATTAAAGTCACACTAAATTGAATTTCAAATGAATTCTTTGATTCATGAGATGCTACAGCGGTGTTTCGAAATAACTTTCGCAATAAAGGGTATCTTAAATAAAGCAAAAGCTTATGCGCAACAAAGCAAAATATCTGAAACGATTCCCATGAAGTTGGTTTGAATTAAATAAAAACTGCATTAAGAAATTTTAATTATTCGTAGCTACATCATGAGCGAGCCAACACTAACATGTTCGGTGTGTGTCTCATTTGCAAGTAACAGGATGCGTATTATAGACCCACGAAGGCAATAAGATAAAAAGACGCTCAATAAGGCGCGATCAGAGGCAAAAATGAAATAAATTGCCGGTGAATAAGAGTGCTGTGTGCAATTGAGGCGAACACGCTTGCTCATTAGACGGGCACGGCGACGCTACCGCCCGCCGCCGACCTGCGCCTGCGCCCGCCCGCCGCACACCACCCACCCCATCGCCCATCGCTAGCGTCATAAACCCAATCATATAATCTGCATATACAAATACCATCCTTCTACTCTCCTTAAAATGAAAACAAAAGTATTCAACATTCTGAGAACGTTTAGCATATGAAACAGGCCAAAAGCGGTGACAATGACTTCACTTGCAGCCCTTTTGCCGAAACGCTGTAAAATCGCCGAACATTAGCATTACAAAGACGGTGATTTAGAATGACAGAGCGTTCGGGTCCGCACACGGCGTCACTTTCACTTATTTCGAGATTTAACACAAAAAATTGTTTCCTACTATTATTATAAAGTATTTAGCTGGTGTGTTACATCGATATGGAAATTGTTTAAAACCGCAGGCTCCCGGGAACAATGTAACAACAGCACAAGCGCTGGAGCGTGTCGGACGACACAAAAACTTATTTCACTCGGACATGGAATCGAAACGCCAAGAATAATGAAAGGCATGTCTCGGTTTGCATAATGCGGCAAATTAAATAAATTTTTGGTTCTGCTAAACGACTGAAAAACAAGTCGATGGAGTTGCTACTACTCACATTCTGTAACATGCTACACATATTTTTTGAGTGAAAATATCTTGTCGGCATAATATTTACATAGTAAACCTGTGCGTGCTTTTGGGAATACGAAAATACATTGAAAAATATATGACAAAGAATGTTAATTACAAGTTTGGATCTGTGTGTTAATACGAAATTGGTGTGAAGGTAAGCGCGACTCAACACATGTCTGTATGAGCTGGTAAGCACGATGTGGTAACGAGGGTGGAAGGCGTATCGAGTCTACGTCACACATCTCCACGCACCATTTGCATGCACTCGGGCGCATCGCGGTGCATCCCGCGAGGGGGCACACTCTCGTACAGGAATAGTGTAATATCATATCAAATATCTTTGAACGCGTGCCGTGACAGCCATGTCACTCACATACACCAACCGTCACCGACACGACACCCCGGCTACAAACTAGACCACTTGTTTTACGTGTTATGTAATATGTTTTTACAGCCTCGTAAGGATTGAAGTTCAAGCTTCCAGTAAAAAACATAAAGTCAAGTCGTGTACCTGGCTCTATTCAAATATTTAAATAGGTAGAGGTGATATTGTGTAGGTATCTTTCCGCAGAATTTAAGATAATAAAAACGTCCTTCCAAAGTGTTAAACTTTTATTAACATTTTAAACAATAGCCCAAAAAATGCTTAGGTATGACCATCGGTCGTGCCATAAATTTTGTAAACGTGTCATTTTTTTGGGTCTAATTTTGAATAAATTCAAGTTTTTTGTGCTCATGACTAATTGGCTGGCTGCTACAGCAAGTATCGACGGGGTGCACGACACGATTGTTTCCTCGGGTATTGCAAATATAATAATAAGATTTTATTACCCCGTTTCTGAAAGGGTTTGTCTCGAGCCGCACTGAAAGGGTAGGTGTAAAACCTCATTCCGTGCCATCATAAGTCAAAACGAGACGATTGTTCGGTTGCATATCGCCATAAATCAGTTTTAGAAAATATTCAGTGAATGGCAGTCGTCGTTACTCAATACAAGATCGTTATACAAATATAGATTTTTGGCATTTGTGCACGCTCCGCTGTGGGAGGTATACACGCTTTGCAAAAATGTTAACTGTGTTAACGTTTCTGCGAAAAGAAAGCTGTTGTTCGGTGGGAATATTTGTGTTGCCACCTGCTACTTACAGTTTGTTTGAGAACATAATTGACATATCTATTTTTAATTATTTATAAATTGATGTACGTAGATGGTTTCAGGAGAGGAAAAGTTATTATAATATAGTCAACTGAAGAAAAAAATTCATACTGTACAATCTACAGTTTTAACTATTTACTGTCGTAAGTCATTGTGGTGGTCATTGCCACAGTTAGACCGACACACACTACCTAAATAAAATAAAGTAGGTATCTACTCGTATGTACTACTGGTGGCTGGGACATCGACGCGTTAACTTTAACCATTAATTCAGCACGATCCTAAACTAAAAAAAAAATTCTACCCTAGAGTTATGGAACAAATTTTTTGCCGTTTACAAAAAAAAATTTGCTGTTTCATAGAAAAGTGCAACCTACGCGGTCAATATGTATGGAGCAGCTAATTTTTTTTGTTCAGGATCATGTACTGAATCCACTTTTAACTACAATGCAAGTGCTGACTATTATACAGATAACGTGAATCAAGTGTCTTTCCCTTAACATAGTTAACAAGAAAGACGTTATTGGACGATTTCTTAATATTATAGTTACTTAGCAGTTTAAGTTATATTTAAATTATTTATTAGCTAATAGTCTAGATTGTAATGGGAATAAAGTACCACCGACTGTGATACTTTATAATTTAAAAAAAAATGTACTGAATCCATGGTAACAGGTTGCGCGTCGATGTCCCTGCCACCCTGTATTTAAAAAAATATGAAAGTGAACTTGATTGATGATGATAAGTGGTCACAGCCGTCTATAGTCATCTGCAACTAAAGACATCACAGATGCGTTGCCAACTCTGAGACATTTTGAAATGTCTCTTGCACATAGAGCTTTGGCACTGACTTACAAGGCCTTGACCAACCAACAAGCATCTAACTTCGAGTGTGTTTTAACCGAAGCTGCTGTTTAGAAGCAGTGTCAACGGTGGAAGAGGGCTTAGCTTCTGGGTTACCATATACCTACCTACAGCACTCATTAAGGCTCTCGCAGACATGCGCAATGCTACGGTGTGACGCGTGTCTGGTAGAACAATTACCATGAAGTTTTCATAGAAATTGTTCCACAAGACCCGCGTTGTGCCTTTCTGCGGGAGCCTTTAAGCTGTTAAATATTACACAAAAGGAAAGTGTCACGCGATTTTGTACCATATGCGCTTTAGCTGTCAACTGCCACCTTGATCTACCCAGCATATGACCTGCTCTGCAAATGAATATGGTTGGACCCTTTGTTGGAGTTGCCAATTTCCAGCAGTGGACACTGGTAGAGATTTGCAGACAGGTACAGGTAAGATACTACCTATTTAAAATTGTGAAGTCGATACCCATCCAAGCTTAACCACACCTACAAGCCAATTAGCCACCTGGCCGTAAATACACCCAAATAATTACCAATTCCTATTCAAATCTCAAAATACACATCAAAGCTGCCACAAGCAGAAAGTCGGTGTCGTCATCAGAACGTCAGCGTTGATGGAAGAGTGATGGAGCGGGTCACAGGCAGGGTCAGCGCCGCCATGCGTCATCGCTAACGACGACAAATGACGTGACGTGACGCGACTCAACAATATCGACGTAGCTTTACACGAACGTAGTACGTAGGTATGGTATGGTAAGGTTGTATGGGAATGTTTATGGAAACATCTTCAGTTGATTTTGGTAGAAATGCGATATGGCTGAGAGAAGCTAGCAGATAGAAATTAAGTAGAAAGTTTTTTTTTCTTTTTGAAAATATGGGTTTCGATTCTTACTTCACTAGGTTGTGTAGAAATAATAGAGAAAGGTCTACTATCTCACCCTTTCTTTATCTAAATTCTAACCTCGGATGCTTCTATGAAGGTAGCTTCTTTTGGCCTTGGATTGGATACACCTTACCTTAGTATGTTTCACAAATAAAATGTGTTATGACAAGTTCACAAGTATTCTTCGGTCCTTTAGCATAATACAGGCCTAAATTCTTGAGATTTTTGCAAGAATGATGTTGCGACTACATTATTAAGTTCGAATGTCGTCAGCATTATAGAGGCAGTTGCGCTTGCGCTGATTTTATGTATGAATCTGCTTTTGTTTTAGAGCGTGACGAAGTATTGCTACAGATTTAAGCCATTTTGTGAAATCTTTTGTAATTAAATATTTATTATACTAACTTTACATTGGGTAAATCTCTGAATAGATTAAACTCGAGTTAACATTAAAAGTTGGCGAGAAATCAGGTCCATGAATTGGTTTAGCTCATTTACTTTATTATTTGAAATCCAACTTCATTTAAAAAGATATCAAAATTAATAGTCATTTTTTAACAAGTTTAATGTTTCCAGTGATGACAGAATGCCACTTAAGTGCACGTTCTGAAAGAATCGAACTTATTTTTTAACAAACAGAAGGAAAGTGTCAGTCGTCACCACTATCCGTCACGGCATTCGTTTCCTGCTGGATGCACATTAATAACGTTTTAAAACTCTGCTGATCCCGGCTTTATTATCTATGCTCATCATTTAACGTTTTTACGAGAACATTAAATATTCAAAAAAATCTGGGTTTGCAATCTATGATTTGTGATATAACATCCCACTCATCGCCAGAGGTGAAGACGTGAAAAAATAAATATTATTTTTTTGTGAAAAAAGAAAGACATAAGTTGTTATAATACGCATAGGTAGATAGGAATGAATGTTATACAAGTTTCCCACAGAGATTTAACATGGAGACCGCGCGCCGGCTGCACGCGTCACAAAAATAGCACACAGTGGTCGAAAAATAAAATTTTCCCCAAATAGACAGAAATATACAAAAATGTGAGGCAAAGAGCGAGGGGCGAGCGTGATGGCGTGCCGTAATGTGCGCCCCTAATTAAAACGTTAAAAACCGACCGCTTCTGAAAAACGTCAATTTTGAAGAGAAATGTGCCGTCCAAAAGATCCCTTTTCATACTTTTGTTCCATTTATTTTTATCATTTGAGCTTTTAAAAGAAACAAATTGCAAAGAATAAAGAAGCATCATAAAGTTGGGAGGGTATTTTTAACTTAGGTCACAGAGTCGCTCTGGGATGTGCTTAGGTTTTTATTCGAAGTTGATACCAGTACGGTACGTTTAGGGATGGGAGTTTTTGTACATTTAGGTACTAGAATGTACCTACAAACCGCCAAAAAAAACCATGATTGGTAAATGGTGTCTTATTAAAACCAGATAGAAAATACTAATTACAATTATCAGTGGAATTAGGTGATTTATATTCATTCATTCCTATCTATGCGTACCTATTATAAAAACTTATGGCTTTTTTTTCACAAAAAATAAGTATTTATGTCTTCACGTCTCGCGATGGATGTACCTACTAGGCTTCCATCCTTACCAATCCGCTCACATTAGAATGTAATATAATTTATTATTATATCTAAGTGACACCTTTGGCAAAAGTAATTTTGAGAGTATTGACTTGGAACTTATTGTACCTACCTCTAACAGATGCTAAATGGATCTTTAGGTACTAAACCTCCAAAGATTTTGCAGCTACGGAGGTTTCGCAGATAAAGTTCAAGGGTCACGGATCATAAGTGATAGGAATGCAAACTTATAGGTATCCAATAAAAATGGGTTCATTTTATTCGGCATTAAGCAATATAAATAATGGAATTTCATTCTGTCCGCGTACTCTGCAGCAAACAATAAATTTATCCATCTATTTGTACAAATCGTTAAATTGGGGTTTTAGTTAGAGTTTGAAACACGGACATGGAACGAATGGATAAATCTAGCCGTTAAATCGATATGCAGATCTGCATCGACATTCATTACCTAATTAAAATCGCAAGCCCCTTCCGCTCGCTACATTTCTCCAACGCGCTGCCAATAAATTTCATCCGCCAGTCGCCCCATAACGATAACCAGTTCCTCGGGAACTATCGTTCAATCTGGCGTCGATGCCGTATGTTGATCCGGTCGTGTACCCGCCGCTCTTCGCAGACGGCGCTGTCGATACCTATGTATTATTTAGTGGCAGCACTAGGGCTCCACACGCACCAGTGTGCGCCACACACCGCCACGCACACAGCCGCCGCCGCGAATGTCTCGGGCCACGTCAGCCCACAGATAACGAGCTCACATATTCATAAAGAATAAAGAATTATCCAACAGCCTCTTCACTCTCCTCGCCCGCCGCCTCCCTTTTTGATCGTAATGCTCTCATTCACACTCTCTGGCCGATCTCGATCTATCCGTTCCCCTCTAAGGACTCGATAAGAACGGTCTTACGGCGACTCGGCGGAATTGGATTATGGACTTTAATTTATTCTGAAGAAGAAATATTTCATTTATCGCCGGCACACGCTCATGAAACCCTTTAACTCCTGGCGAGGCGCGGTCGAGTCGTTTCAAAACGATCATTCTAGTCTGAGACGTAACGACCGGTTTTAATTCTTACATCCATGATACGAGAGACCATTTCATCGTCGAGTCGCATCGGACAAAAGATCATTGTAGAATTAACAGGTTTGGGAGTCCAACCCTCGGAGTCAGCATCTTTATGGGCGACATATTTGATTCGAAAACTTGTTATGCTTCGTCCTAAATAAATTATAACGAGAAATTGTAATCATTAAATGAATATATTTAATGTGTGTAGATGTCAGCGCGGCTCGCGGCGCGGCGCGCGGCGGAGCGGCCGCGCGGCCAGGCGGCGCGTATCGGCCTACACGAATGCGCGCTCGCTGGAGATAGCTCGCACAAATCTTCGCGACCTTTGTTGCTGCTGCTTTTATGTGTCTCACTCACTTAACACGATATTGGAATGATTTATTGACCACGCGATATTACCGCTTACGCAGACTTAGTTGTATTGAACACATCATCGTATTTAATGCATACATTACAATTCTATGTTTGATAGTCACCCTAAGTCCCACAGTAGCGCCTGTAACTTCCTCAAAAACTTCTGACAGCTAAGAGGAAAACTGTGCCAAAATCTACAAGATAAGCCACACAGATCATCCAAACGCTCAGAACTTCATTTCACACCTAATAATAAAGCGTTACCTTTCTATCTTTCCAAAAAACTGAACGTGTTTTTTTTGTTAAACTCACCTAATTCTCGTTAGCGTTCGTCGTCCCACGCAGCCGAATGTTTACCCAGCTCCCAATATTAATTTAAGACATTAAAACAATTTATATGAATATGGAAGCAAGCAACTATTTCATTAATTAAAATGGAAATTGTTTATTGGCGTGGGCGGCAGATCCAGTTTAAACGAACGCAGTATTAAATACGATCGATTGTAGAATAATTGTTTATCTGTTTCAGAAACGTGCTTGGCTTTTAAATCAAATTAATTTATACTGTTATAAATCTGGACATGGCTCGCGTAGATACTTAAGATATCTATTTTTGATAAATAATTTCTAGCAAATTGATACTAAAGTCAAAAGGATTAGTCGATAATTTTCTGATACTGACTTGTCGTTATACTGACATGTTTTGATAGGGCTTCTAAGTAATTGTTAAGACCTGGACCTTGTACTGAGCTAAATATTAACCTCCTACGTACATTTTTATCTCAGTTTCTTAGTTAGGTAGGTATAGTAATGAAATGTTTATTTCTTTCTTTCTCTATAAGAACCTCCTATACAAAGAACCGGGAACAACTCAAGAGTCCGGGCTACTGGGAATTCCTGATGGGAAAACCCAATAACACTTCGACCGGAATTGAACCCAAGACCCGGGGCCCCGCTTAAGTCGCGTTTGCGACCGCTAGACCAAAGAGGCAGCTACCTTTTCATGTCAGGCCATAAACATCAACTCCTGAATACTAGCCTCTTGATATTCATAGAGTGCTGAAACACTTGGAGTGAAATATCAACACTCACATTGCCAAACAGCAAGGGAATTGTGTAACACCAGTAACAATGACAGTGTGTTAGATTTTGACAATTTAAATACATTCATTGCGTTATTTACGTTGTCGAGGAGATGAATTTTTCAAACAAAGGAAGCAATGGATTAGCAATATCCTTCAAAATTCGTCGAATTGTGATTTAAAATGTGTTACGTAGTTGGGTGCTGGTTGGTGATCTACTACCAGCACCCTCACAGGTGCGATCGCACTTTGTAAGAATCCTCCTCCATCTATCCTTTGACCGTATTTAACCCCGGTTTTGACTCCCCTGGGAAGAGATGGGGTGGTCTATTCCTTGAACCCACCACACGGTCTAGCTAACAGAAACTGGAAGCATATAGACATACCTATCCATAACCACAACAAAAGACAACTTTCCTTACTAAATCAGAGCAAAGGCTACCTAAACGACAATTTTCCCCAAAAATCATAACATTACTTTTTATTCCCGATATCTATGTTTATAATCAGGCAATTTAATTAAACAAACGGACACATTATTCCCAAACAACACGTAAGTATACGCTGTTACTCTCGAGTGATTAATAAAAAGTAAAATCAACGATGTGTTGAATACACAAAAAGCAAGGAGAGATGCGTTGAAATAAAATTTTATATAGTGATCGTTAACACTGTCCCCGTCCAATATTAAATGGACAGCGGCGCAGGAGTAAAAATTAAAGACAAACATAAATATCGGAGAAAAAAAATCTTTGATTCAAACTTGTAGCGTCGAACATTTTGACGATTGGAAAGAAATCTGATATTTTCCATCGGTCCATACTGTTTCATTGTTACGTTACAAACTGTATATTTATCTTTTATAAGACTTTATGAATGGATAGTTGGACAAGCGTTGTTTACGCTAAGGGCCTTTACACTATTTTATGTACATGTTTATGTACAGGTGTAAAGTTATAGTGCATGCTGCGGGGAATAGCAGATAGCTGTTTGTTGGAGACATGTCTATTTAGGTCTCTTTTTGGCAGGGAGGATCTGAAATACGAGGCACATTTTTCTGGAACATTGGCATTACTAGGTAGAATTACGACTACATTTCAATTTGTTGCGAACCGCGGGTATTTGGGAAGTAAACAACGTCTAATTAGTGAACTAGCCATTACTTATTTAGGCTATAACCTGTCCACATGATGAGACTAAAGATATCTTAATTTATGAACAAAATAGAGTTTTAATAAAAGTCATAGTAAAAATCAAGGTGCTACGAAGAAGGTTGCACCAAAACTGGATTGTAAGTGGAGACGAATAAATTAGGAGTTAAGTTATGAGCGGTCGGATCTAACAACATGAATGAACCGCGCCCCGCGCCCCCGGCCCGCGCCCCCCCGCCCCGGCACTGCGCGACCGCGTGTGGCCTTCTACCATTGCCACTACAGGTGTGGACTTAGGTGTCACTGGACATAAGGAAATAAACATACACATAAACTTTAATGAATTGAATTCAACAAAAATTCTGGGGTGGTGAAAATTCCCTTTCACTTTTTCATAATCTCAAGCAATAGTAGGTACGAAGGATAAGCGTCAACCTAGAAACTTCGAGCTTTTGCAATGCACTTCAAGCATCTATCTTAGAAACTGATATCGGATTAGTTTCATGCCCTATATTCAGAAGGTTTATTTTAAAAAATTGGAGTAAACCCTATAACATTTATCAGAATTGTAGATTAGGTAGGCTTTTATAACTCACATTGAGAGAAGGAAGACTTCAGAAAGTTGAAACGTATCAATGGAGCAAACAACTAATTAGCAAGAAAATCACAAATCCATAATGAATCGAAATACCCCCAAGTCTGACCCTGGCGAGAGGTGAGATGACGCCCTATCAGCATCGGTAATCTGAACCGAAATTATTACGATTCAAAACTTGGTCAGGACCTTGCCTCGACGTCGACACCGGCCCGAATAAACTAACTGTGGGCACCATTAAAGGGAAAACTGAACATTTATAACTCAGACCCTGAATATTTTATTTGTTCAGTCATAATAAAAACGATGTCAATTAAGCTCAGGTGAAATTAATGTGCCGTCTTTTTAAATATAATGAATAAGCAACAGTCTGTATATTAGAAAAATGTTACGCGTATAGAAGGCCCGGTAATTATTAAGATAACTCTGCCTGCGCAGCCTCAAGCTAGGCGATACATAAGTTGTTTAAATCACCCAATCTAAAAATACAGCCGCAAATCCGATAGCATTTCTAAATAGTGTAAAACTCTTTATTTTTCCATTCTTTGCGTAATAAAGTTTAAAAGATCGCATTAATTAATCTTGATTAAAACACGATAGCACTTTCACAGCTTTATCTCTGGATCATAAAATTTTAAAATGCATTTTGTTCTATTTGTATAAAGTCGCATGTGACATGGACAAACGAGTTCCCAGATTCTGAGTGGATATTGCCTTATTCTGAGACAAAACGCAGGTCATATATTAAGTGTGTGTGTAAAAATTCCGCTCCTCTTTATGTGTCGCAATTTAATTGAGATCTTATATTAATTAGGGTGGCGATGTGATGCACGAAGTCGAATGTGCCCGCCGCACGCAGCCTGTGCACGCAACTAACCACCTCACCTACATAAATATCGATTTTTTCGTCATTTTTAGCATTCTGCAATACAGATGCAAGGAACCATTTTATTGCGCTTGCTGCGGCTTGTTAGCACGAGTTTCATCGTAGGTACCTATAATGGTCTAATTATATCAATTAATCTAGGTATACCTTTATAAAAAGGCTCACTTGAAGATAAGAACGGACTGCGAGAATAAATGTAGTGGTTTGAAATGTTTCTATCTGTTTGAGGGAAATTTATCTTAGTAAGCTAGAGGCAGGTATGTATTATTGTGTATATCATGTCAAATCACAACTTATTCCTAAACCTAAAATTGAAGAGTGGATAATTGAAATTCAAAAACTTTAATTCCAGCGAAGACTCATATAGAGTTAGTAACATTGTTCTTATAACTAAGTGTTAGTAAACAACACGATACGGTGGCACATGTAACTGGCAGCAGTGAATTATATACGGACAGTCCACTCTGTCAGCAATCATTTTCAGAACCCTGTTGGGGCTGGCCATGACTCGAGCCACCATCGATGCTGCGCGTTTGCGCATTATTGTGTAAAAACTGGCCAGTGCAAGGCGGACTCGCAAACGAAGGGTTCCGTACCACAAGGAAAAAAAACGGCAAAAAAAATCATGTCTGTTGTATAAATATTTATTTAATTTTAATTATTTATTTTTAAAGTGAATATATACACGGCTACACATCATGCTATATATAACCAGTATAAGCTGACTTCTGATTGTACGAAAATCCTATACAATGCGAGGTCTGCTGAAACTGGAAATGTATAGCTTGATGTGTAGCCGTGTGTACGACTAAATATTCTGTGAATATTCCAAGCGTCTACCTGTTGCCGTTATTAATATCGAGAAAATAACGGCAAAAAGTCACGTTTGTTATATGGGAGCTCCCCTTAAATATTTATTTTATTCTGTTTTTAGTACCTATTTGTTGTTATAGCGGCAACAGAAATACATCATCTCTGAAAATGTCAACTGTCTAGTTATCACGGTTCATGAGATACAGCCTAGTGACAGACAGACATACGGACAGTGGAGTCTTAGTAATAGGGTCCCGTTTTTACCCTTTGGGTACGGAACCCTAAAAACAGTCAACACGCGCCGCCGCAAACATCCCTGACGCACTGCAACGCCATGGCAACCCCATCAGTTTCCTGAATGCATTATATAATTATAATTGAACAAGAGTATGAGGCTGTTGAAGATTTACTTACCTGGATCTGTTGATTCTATTACATAGTTTTCCATCCTCCCAAAGGCAGCACTCCCCCCCTTACCTATCTCCACGCACACACGAACACTTAACACTTCCTACATATAAACTTAGCACTCATTACACGCCACGACACCCCACACACATACACAACATACACCACCACACCTACAAAACACACTAACACATAGGTACTTTACTTACAAAAAGTTTTTCTTCTCACTGGTACAAAACCTTACCTACCTTTGACAATTTTTCAATTAAAACAACGAATTTAAAATTAACTTGTAATTGCTGTATGTCGCACCAGTGGAGGGATAAATAAATAATAACATGTGGTTGTTCACAACAATCGCTCGACCTTAATATAACGCTATGTCACTGCCTCCCAAGATACAGGATTTTCCTAGTTTGGCGGGTAGGGTACTTAATTCTTAAAGGACTTTCATCCCACTACCTACCTTTTGTATCCAACCTCTGTAAAATCTATAAATGTTTGCATACCTCTCTTTAAATTATTGTCAAAGTTTATGTTTTGTGAATAAATATTATTACCTACCTATATTATATTTTTTATAACTTTATGGCAGTTCGTCCAATAAGTATATCAATTACTTATGTAAAGTAGGTAATACCTACTTACCTAAGTAGTATTGTGAATGAGCTAAGATACCTAGTAGGTATCTTCACAATACGGAACTATTGTACCTACGTACCCATAACCCCTGCACAATGATTTCCCTTCCCTGTGTCGGTTAACAAGTTAAAATACTCTGTTTTACTATGCACATGACGTTTTAACTTTCCAGCCATAAAAACAAATATTGATTTGAGGCTTTCCTCAACATGCAATAACGACATCTCTCCTCGGCCATGGCTCGCAAATCCTCCGGTTTCGCGTGATTTACTGACAAATAAACAAACACGACCAGTTTCGCATTTATAATTGTATTATAGGGATGAGGAGTGATCGCGCAGCGTGTTTGCGTGCCTGATGACGTGATACCGCCGTCACGCGTGTTTACACCAGCCTTATAACAAGTTGTAAGGAGCCAAACTAACAAGCCAGCGCAATATCTCGCCCTATACCATTAGCGATCGAAGCATGCGAGAATTTTCATGTAGCACACGCTTATTATAACGTCAGCTCACACTAAGAATAGTTGGGACTCTTGAATGTATAGCTTACTGCATCTACCTTAGAATCAAAGTCTGCCAAAAGGACAAATAGGGATAGATACCGCGAGTGAACGAAGTGTTTTTAGAATCAGTCTGCACAAAAGAGCCTGAAAAAATGCAGAGATACCGCGAGACTCAAAACCACGAACGGCATAAGACCGGAATGGATGGTTATATGATTCAAAAACATGAATCTAATTAAATCATAAACGGTGCTGAAACGCTTTTCCAGTACTAGATGAAACGTTCTAAAATAAAATCAATAACTTAAACAATGGGCTTACAATTTTACATATCGACCTATGAAAAAATATATGCCGTTTTAAAATTTGCTAAAAAGTTTAAAAATAACGCCTTACAAGAGCTTAATCTAAGTTTAAAAAATAAAATCTCTCCTAGATCTCCGAAGCTTGTTCTTACATAACTATTGATTAATCCGACTTCAAAAGATTAAACGTCTATTGTACATTTGTATAATTAATTAAACCGTCCCAAATATAGAAGATTGTATTGTGCGTTTTGTTTGAGGCTCACATGAAAGCTTTACAAAAAATATGTCGCCATTGTCAACCGCACTAATGCTTCATAATTGTCGAGATATTTCCTTTTCATTGAAGCCAAGCCCTCTTTACCAATAATTTCTCTTGTCATATTACGTACAAGTACCTGCTTACAAACAAACGCTTTACACACAGCACGACTATTGTATTTATTTTTTAAAGGGATCAACTTTTTACTATAAATTATGTACTTTCTAAATTGTGCATCGGCACGTCCCCAGTGCCGTATAATACAATTTTAACGAGTGAAAAATTACGTAAATGTATTAGAATATCTTTTCAAAAACGCAAATCGAATCCAACTTACAGATATATCGAACGACATGAAACTCGATCCCTGATTTAATCTCAAAATAAAACTTGTAAATTAAGTGAAAAAATTATTTCGCGTAGTGTGCGCCGACTCACTTGGTGACATAAAACATGGAAAGGAACCACAAACAAAAGGCGGAATAATGTCCCTTAAATAATATAATATTACGTGTCACGAAACCAAAGCTTTATGAAATCGGATATTTTTGTCATATCTTGTTTTATTGCGTCTCAATAGAGAGTTACTGCCATCGGGACTCACCGGAGCTATTCAATTTGGTAAATGTACGAGGGTGGAAACGTCTTAGCTCGGAGGATAAACAAAAAATGAAAATCCATAATTTTATTGGCTTTATTATCAATTTTATTGCGCCGTTAACTTTTATGTTTGCCACGTTAATGTTAATGATATCTCAATAAGTAAGAAAATTAACATTACCTCTGACTTAAAAGGCGGTGCGTTTTTACTTAAAACGTTAAACAGATATCTATTTAACGTTATTAAATAATAGGTACCAGCTTTCAATACAACAAAGCCTGCGACAATAATTCCCGGCAGTCGGTCGAGACATGGACATATTAATCCAATCGTGTAATACAAAATCACTGTGCGTAACAATTTCAAATTTTGCACAAATCTAGTCGTATTTAAAGTATTGTGTTACTTGATGTATTAAATAGCCGGTTGACAATGTCGTGCGGATATTATCCCACAAAAAGTGTCCTCAAATGTCCCGAGGATTTTCCGCTTCACGCAGAGGTGCACTCTCCGCGGCCCGCAGTCGGCAGTTGACAAAATATTGCATTGTTCCTATTATCTACGCAGTATTTATTTAAAAACGTTATTTAAATGGATGATTTTAAGCTCATACAGTTGATGGAGCTATTGTACTCCTCTTAATATAGTTACACTTTGTTGCGACAGCACACCGAATGTCTTTTGACGACACGGCACATACCTAACACTGTAACACCGAATGTGTATCCAAGTTATTAGCTAAGTAATATATATTATTTGGGGTTTGTACCTAAAGGTTCTTGATGGCGTGTAGCTAAATAATAGTGGACGATACGTAGAGCCTCGTGAAACCAATTTATTACCTTTATTACTTCGTTCACTTTGTTATAGTCATTCAGCTATCACCCATATCGCTGACCATAAATTCAAATTCACTCAGTGACTTCCAATAAAGGTAATGAAGGCAATCATCGGCGACCAAACCAATAAAATAATAGAAATAAATTTGATATGACCGACATATGGTGGCTCTAATGCGCGACGAACCCTGTTATTGGTGTCAAACATGCGACAAATAGCTCAGACTGAATTCCATTTCATTTTATCCAACCGTTGATTATACAGTATTGGTCCGTTGGACGACAATGAAAACAATCTACAAAGAGCAATATGTTCACACCCCTTTCTGTTTTTGATTCAGTACGATGACCAAAAAGTAAATTCCAGTTTATTATTATTCCATTACCCGTCACCCCATTTTAAAAAATATGTCAGCAGATGACGAGTGAGGAAGATGGGGGATCCGAGTAATCTGCGAGCGTAGCGGCGAGCGGGGAGCGTCGGGAATACTCAATGTGTTTATATAAAATAATTTTCATGTTCGACAAGTCGCAACACAATGCCGTATATTTTTTTGCTCTGCCGATAAATTGGCAGGATTATCATTTAATGGAGGGCTCATGTTTGCTTGTCCCGATTGCCTATGACTGACATGATTTTATTAACACCATATCGATGTTTCAATGTGGGCTGGAAAATTTCACAGTGACAGGAGCGTGGCGTAAATAATTTACACGGTTTCATTCCAAAAGGTAATGTGCCAATTTAAGTTGCGAATAGGAGAGTTCAGATATTAGTTCAATTTAGGAGTTAGATAGACAGGGTGATAAATTATTCACAATATATGGCGGCTGTCTATCGCTGACACATGAGTAAAATTTAAATGACAATCAAATATTTATATTTGCTTGAAACTTGTTTCTGCGTACTGATGTGGAGAGCCTTTGTTATATTGAATTGCGTGAGCCAGGGTCTCATTCAATAATTAAGTAAACCATCTGATTAACAACGTAAACTCAAAGCTTCGAGACAGAAGCGGAATATCTTGATTGTTAAGACATGAACAAAAATACATTTAAATATCTTTAAATTCTGTATGTTATGTTACATTACTTTATACCTTTCATTTCGCGATGTATTCAATGAAATCAAATAAAAAATAACAAAAAAGTTATCCTATCCCATCTGATAAAATTGGTAAAGAAATGTTGTCAAAACCGATGAAAGCATTCGCATTGTCGTGTGACCCAAATTTTAACGTATTTATGGTAACGGGACTTAATCTCTTTTATATTATCGCAAATAATCGCGTACAAATCCCTTATTAGCAAGGCAGAAATATTTTTTCTTGTGACATAAAAATGTGTTTTTATTGTGTGATACGCGCTGTGCATCGGAACTATGAGATTTTATCTAGTTCGCCGGGGCCCGGGAGTCGCCCCGCGTGTTTACACTAAATATTGTGCGACACAATGAAATTACATGACATCTGTACTACAAATAACGGGAATATCTTTATTCATACCGCGGTGGGCAAACAAGCTCCCCTCGCGTTCGTATTGTCACCGCTCCGAACGTCTGCTTACTGTCGCGTCCTTGATGCTCTAATAAACTATATTCACACTATCAAACGGGATCGCAAATCTCAGATTTTTTATAGTAATTTGTTTAAAGGCTGATTTTTCAATAGTCATAGATAACTTTTATCTGAGGAATAAATATTGCGGTTTGACAGATTTTGTATAGAAAATATGTCAAAACGCCATTTTAATTTTTGAAAAATTCGGCTCTTGGTCAAAATAATTTTCTGTGTTCTTTATTTATTTTGGGCACTTTTATAACATGCAAATCTGTGGCTTTGAATATTTATGTTTTACAACGACATTTAGTTGAAAATTATTGATAGGTCAGTAGATACATATTTTATTTTCCGCAAACCACATAGTTTTGTCAAACAAACCGCATGCTTCAGTGATGTTTGTACGAGCTACGAAAACAGTGATATTGCTCGCAAGGAGGCAAAGGAAGCGATTTACAATAAATAACTTTAATATTAGAGTTACTCCCCCATATTGATACCGATAGTAAGACGACCCCACGCGCCTCCGGCAGTCGCAGACGTCGCAAACATTTTCGGACTTATCACAATTTTTTTTTTAAATACGGGTCGAATACAGAACCTCCTTTTTTTAAGTCGGTTAAAAAAGGTTAAGTTATTATTTCATGAATGTTCTACATAATCAGTAATCCTGAAAAAATGAATTGAATATCTTTGTTTTCAAATATACTATAGATTAGCAAACTATGTTGTCTATAATAAAAGAAATAAAAACCAAAGCAAATTGTTCTAATAGTGCACTTCGAGATGTTAAATAGCAAACAAAAAAGCATTCAGAAAGCAATCACGGAAGTAAAGCTACAGGTAATAAAAACTCGAAGTGTCGGAGTAGACCAACGGTTCGTGAGCCCTGATTTAACGTAAAAACGGTAAAATAGTCGTAACGTAGCAAAGGAGCCACTATTAGTTTTCTTTACAACTTTTATTGAAAATGAACACTAAATATCTATTTGCAGTTATTCATACGTGACATGAAATGTTGCCATTTCCTGATTTGAATTCTCTACATGGAAGTCGTGTCGTAGATAATTTATATTCGTCGTGTCGCAATAAAGTATTATGGATGTAGTTTAGCATAATTTGTCATAAATAATTATGTGACATAATATTTGGGAAGAACAAATAAAATGGAATACAATGTTGATTAAATTCATTACTTTATTATTTACATATTGTGCATGCTGGGTTCACTATTTTAGGGCATGCAGTGTTTTTTTTTTTAAATTTACCTAGTATGTAAGTTATATTGTATTGCCCGTTTTGTGAAACAATCATTTAAAAAGAATTACATGGGACTTAACAATAATTGGCGAAATATAATACCTAACATAATAGGCCTCCCCCTGAATTCACCACAACACCCTGTCCTCCGCCTTCCGCATCCAGTCTACCCCAGCCACCTTCTATGCCAGCAGCCTATGTCCAGCAGTGGACTGCGATAGGCTGAGTTGATTGATTGATTGAATAACATCCTAACTAATATTATAAATGCGAAAGCAAGTTTGTTTGTTACCTTTTCACGCCTAAACCACTGAACCGATCATCCTGAAATTTTGCATATCTATACGTTGCCAGGGGTACAGAAACGGACATAGGGTACCTTTCATCCCGAAAAAAAGTGTTGTTCCCGAGGAAAACAACAATAACGTTATTATGATAATAGATGGCGCCACGTGTCTATTGAACTTTGTGATACCACAGCACTTTTTTTCGGTATGAAAGGTATACCCTATGTCCGTTTCTGTACACCTGACAACGTATATGCAAAATTTCAGGATGATCGGTTCTGTGGTTTAGGCGTGAAAGGTAACAAACAAACTTACTTTCGCATTTGTAATATTAGTTAGGAAGTTAGGATTAGGATTTTGAGGCACTTCGAAGTTCGCCGGATCAGCTTGTACCTAATAACATAAGTTTATTTATTTTCTCTGTGAAATGTAAGTGTACATACTAAGTATAAGATAGGTACACCTGTGCCCAACCCTTCATCTCGCCTGTAGGGATATGGGTGTGATGTTATGCTAGGTATGTTTCTAGCAGTCAATAATCAAAAAACGGTTTTCATGAAAATGTGTGAAAATGCCGGTGGGTGTTTGATTTAACGATGACAAAATCGCTCTGTATTTGGACGGCCGTCATGTTGATGACGAATAGCACCTACCTACCTATTTCTAAGGAAACCCAAGCTTTAGTCCTGAACCCTAATTGCGTAACACACTATCAGTCACAATCTCAATCATTTTGATTTTGAAGGATATTGCTTCCTATGTTCGAAAAAATTATGTGCTCAAAAAAGTAAATAACGCAATGTATGTTGTTTAACTGTCAAAATGAAACCTAACTACTAATAGTGGGTTACGCAATTACCCCGCTATTAGATGATTAACAGACGATTATTTCGTCTGTCGATAATAACGTCGAACTGGGACCGAACAAAAGCCCATTCCCAAGTAATATCATAAAAAACCAAAACCCACGATGACACAAACCCCATAAAGGTTAACTCGATGTAACTTTTTATTGTGCCTAATGTATCCTTTACGACAGGAAATACTAAATACTTATCTAGAATATTATGACCTCTAATATATTAGCGATATACCAATAAGATACCAGGTGAATCGATGTCCAACAATACTGAATTATCGAATGAAATTCCAAAGAATTATGAGCATAATATAAAACCGCCTTCAACGGAATGTCGGTATTGAGCACAATTAAGAGATAAATCATCGAGAGAGCGTCATTGTATGTCGAGGACGTTATGACTGCACGGGTTCGATTCCGGGTCGAATCACTCATAGTCCAGCGGCCATTAGAAATGGTCACCAATTTATCATTAAAGCAATTTTGCAATAATTGTTTGCTTTTGTCCGATGCGACGTCGGCACAGAATATGCTCTACTTAGCTATGACAATTTCATGTCAATGATTTGTGCGTGTATTTGTGTAATTTGCAATTCGTATTGTAGATTTTAATTTATGTCATTATGATACGAGTCTGTTTGCGAAAGCGCGGCTAATATTGATTCACATTTGAATTTAAATGCGAATGTAGTCGTAAGCTGCATGCAATTTAACATAACGAGTACCTACAAATGTTGTAAATGTTAGACATTTAGATAGCATTTGAAATGACAATAGCATGCTGTTCATATTAACGCAAATCAATAATATAAATAATACTCTAAAGAGTAAGATGGAATTACCCAGATACAATTATAGATACGAACTAAAGTGTCTGCATTCATTCGTACTAATTTGACAGTAGTCAACTTATTAAAGGGATGCGTATTTATAAGCCGTGCTCGAACTAAAGGTCACGCAACACGAAACAAAAGAAAAACAAAACTAGAACAAAACAGAAAAACGCAAAGTAGAGCCACTATTCGATCGTGCACGCACCGGTCATCGGTCCACCCACGCTCACAAAAGACGCGTGGGTGCAAAGATTATTCTCATTCAATTGAACCGCATTGTGCGCCGGCGCATGCCACTTCCAGCCACCTCTTAATTACCGCGCAGCTGCTGACCCGCGTCCATCTGGATCATCACCACCTACACCACTGACAGGCTACAGGCTGATCGGGTATTGACCATTTAAAAACAGTTTACTATATTTCAGAGATTTTTTTTTTAACTTGGAAATTAGGAAGTTGTAAGTACCTTATAAACCAATGCTAACAACATAGAGCATAGAATATGAAACTTATTTAGAAAAAAAAAACTGAAAGTTTTTCATTCCTTTGTAAGAAAAGAGATAAAAAAACACTCATGGGAAATCTGGCTTGAGAAAAGTAGTTAGGCGCAGTTTATTGTAAAGTACCTAATGATCCATACGCTGACGCAAGCATACCGACATACAAATGCAAGATAGGTAAGTACTAGGAACATTATACCTGCATGTTATCCCAAAAAGCGTTTATATGGTACAGCAGGCAAAATAAGGCAGAACAAGTTGACTTACTCGTAGCCTGCCTATCCTTTCCTTGTATGTTATGTTCTTTATCCTTTTTACAAAATAAATAACTCCAAATTATAACTTCTATATAAATTGCAAAGTTCAGAAAAACAATAATTACATCAAAATCCAAGACAATATCCAAAAGTACCTAAGCATTAAAAAAATTAATCATTCCAATTCCCGGATTAGCATTTTAAAATTATGAAAAAAATCTAAATCGGTGAAATATTTACGACCCTACTGAACATCATCAATAATTCAAAATCAACCTGTTTTGTTACTGCAGAAAAATGAAAAATTTGCAGCATAAAGTAAATTAAACGAGCTTCACGAGGCAACACCCTGTGTAGTTGAATGAACACGCCATATTTAGTTGATCTGTGTAATATAAGGTGAGAGTGTCCAGTGACAATAGCGCGACAGTTTTGAGTGGCCAGACGTCCGGCAAATCTCATTTGTGGATTTATCATTAACCGTATTTCATCCACCCTTCCCTCCATAGCCTATTAAGGGTTATAAATTTTATATCCGTCCGACATGTCCAAAGCTTTCCGTTGTTTATTTATCGTAATTTTATTTGTACACATTTATATTAGATAGAGACGAAGGAATACTTCCATTAGACTTTATAAATTTCATAAGTACGACTTTGCTCGCTACACGAACAAAGCAATCTCGTATAGAAGTCGTAAAAGTGGAAAAATATTGGCTGTATCAGCGCCGCATTCGTCAGAACAATGAGGCGTGCCCTAATCGCGCGCCTTATCGGCACTAGCCTTTGTCTTAATTCGATGAAGGGTAATTTATGGCACACCACACTTGCCATAAATAATAGTATTTAAGTGTGAGTCTGCTGCCCTTAGAGTGCTGTTCTGTCAAAATTCACATAAATAATGACGACCCGACGAGACTGATCTTATCTCGGAATAGCGACAAGTCTACGACGCGGTTATAAACAAAAGGCGCACTCTAATGACTGAATGAGCCATCGTAAACCCTTAATATTTACGCACGAATCTTTCAGTTCACCTTTTGAGAGGTTTTATAACTCGGCGGAGATCTCCCCGCGCCTCTCCGAGCAGGCGCCTACGCCAGTCTCGCTATATCTGATTTATTCATACCACCCGAAATACATGATCGGTTTTTCGGATATCCAGTTATTTTTTTTTTATACTGTTGAGCTTTTAGTTAGGTCAGGTATATCTAACTATTGTCAAGTTGAAGAATTTATTTGAAATTGATTGACATCTAAGATTTGTTTTTGACTTAAGTTAGTGTGAATGACTCACATTGAACAATACTTTCTCATTAGTCTCGTGAATGTTCGCTTTAATGGCAAATCTTTCCACTGTTTGCAATGACATAAAAGTGCAGATATCGGGTTGCAATTAAAACTATTGGACGACGCTCGTTAACTGCAGCGAGCGCGTGGGTGGACAAACACGGCAGATGTGCGCGACCCTCACTGACCTCTGCACTCACCCCAATACTTGCAATTAGCCACCTAATGTCATCACCCAGTTTTGATACTTCTACGCTTGTTACACATACATATAAGTAATGCTGAAACCTGAAAGTGGCTGTAATAGTCATTCAAATTAAACTATGGGATCCAACCATTTGGGGGGTCTATTTTAGGATTTAAACCCAAGTGACGCAACTTCGGATAGGTGAGCGATAACGATTCAATATTTATTGTCACCCGACGTCCGTCATTAAGATAGTGTCAAAACTGACTGGCACGCACACAGACATTACCGGCCGGCCGGAGCACTCATAATTATTACTAATGCCTTAAATATGTCAAAACAGGAATCCAGGTAAAAAGGCGTAATTTACGCGCGTCCGATAGAGATTTGGCAGTTGGCGCCGTGGAGCGCACGCGCAGCCGGGCTTCTTCGCGAAGAGGCGCCCACTTTTTGCTAACCATTGTCTTTTAATATAAATTTTAAATAGGAAATGTCCCTTTTTATGGAGATCTAGTTTACGGCTCTGACAATGAAGGCATAAATCTAACGAGTGCGTCACTCTGCCTCGGCGATGATCGATCGATAAACATTATTTATGTACTTCCGTTGGGTAACACACGATTGGACTCGTGGACGTGAACAAATTCGTAGAAATACGCCTCGAATATGTTAGTAGTCATTTAGTAGGAACACAACTGCACCCTCTGATTTAAGTTTCTAAATTATTTATAAACACAACAATCGTTTCCCATTTAATTGTTTGTTTCAGATTCCTTGGAAAATAATTAAATGATAATTCACGAATAGAATCACACTACCAGCTTTAGCTTTTTACTTGTAGGCAACTTAGTCTAGAAGCTTACTGGGTCCATTTCGAACCTTAACACTTGCGTATCAAGATCCAGACTTGAAGTGATACTAAGGAATAAAAGGTGCAAATCGGCCAGTAAATACAATGAATGCCTCTATATGATCGGTATAATTAAGCCAAATGTTAATAAAGAGAACAATGCCGCTCATCCATACGAGCGAGCTGGCCTCCAATCAACATGCCTTCAGAAGAGGGGCTGATTAACGACAATAACTCAGCGACAACACCAACTTGACCACGTTTATTTTTATTTTAGGCCCTTTCCAGTCGATCTCTAATGAATACGGTTTATCTTCAAGTTTATATAAAAAATAAATCGCTTTTAACTGAAGAATCACGCCTTAAAAAAGAAACGCTTATTAAAATTTATTTCTTTCTCTCTTCGCGGCACTGTCGTGTACTTCGCCTCGAATAAAATTAAAAAGTCAAGAATTCTTATTTATTTTAATACAATAAACCGCAATCGCTGAATAAAGATAAATAAAAAGCAATAAAAAATAAAATCGCATTAGCAATAAACAAAATACTTCAGCGGATGTGGGCAGAGCGGAGAGCACGCACGCGGAGATGCGTAGAGAGGATGCTGCGCGTTTACTGACGTCTTAAACAGGTGATAGTGGAAGTTTGGCTCCGAATAATTATGCTAAATATTTACTAAATATCTGACAACATGTTTCGGGTTCAAACCTGAACAATCGTCAGAAATTAAGCACCGGATTTTTGTAAATCATGAACACCTAACTAGCACTCATCAAGTATCTTAAAAAACCAAGACAAAACTAGAAATCTATTATTTTTTCAACTTAGTGTCACGATCAAATAAATCGAGACGTAATGGAAGCTCCACGGCACGCTGTTAGCCGATTGTCACGAGTGCTACCCTCGTCGGCGTTTTCTTAATTGTGCCGAAATATTTATTTGATTGCGAACTTTGCAGCACAAGCGTGCAACCGAAATGGTCATCGGCATCCTGACCGCCGCCACAATAGCACCGCCACCTCACCTCGCCACATTAAGACTATGTTACCAATTCAAATCTATTTTTGCCAGGTTTACCAGCAAAGAGCCGAGCCTTCATTTGAAACCAAAATATCGAAACCAAAAGTGCGAGGACATGTAACCAGCACGATGTCGTTGTTGGTCATTATTTATCTCGCTAATATATGAATTTAAAATCAATGAACAAATGAATAATGGAGCAATTTGTTCACTGAAATTGGAATAATTTCTTTGCTCGTACAAAATAGATGTTTAATGTAATTTTCATTAGTTAACACTAGGACATTGGGCTTTTAGTTTTCCGGTGTCCAATTTAGATAAATAAAAGCACATCAAAGCAAAAAGTAGGTAAGATACAGCTGTCAGTCAAAAAACACGGTTTCCAAAGTTGGGTGAGCGTGATAGAATTGAATAATGTCGGAACACAATCAATTTAGGACAATCAGCTGAGCGATCACGTTCAGTGCTCAAGACATTCCTGCCTTCAAGTCAGAGCGGGTAACGCGCGACTCCTGTCCGTCAGCAAATTGCAGTATCGTAGATCTAAATGGGCCACCGAGTCGATGCTGGATACATTCGTAACAGTGCAGCCACGCATCGTGCACTGATCATGCGCCGTGAACAAGAGATGAAATAAAGTATGAAACTGGTCGCGCGTTCCGAACGCAACGAACACAACTGTATGGTCCCAGAGCCAACAATCGAGATCTGAAGCGGCGATAACGATGTCAACTAGTGCAGCCTGTCCTCGCCGTTCCCATGATTTGCGATGCCGTTCTAATCGTAATAATTACGGCCTATCCATCAAACGGACGTATGATAAACATGCGTCTCGGGAATCTGACCAAGAAATGGTAATAGTTATCAATCTCCGCGTGCCGACTGTGTTCACAGTTTGAGAAATAACAGAGATCATTTTTTGCGCGGGTGACGTGTTTATGAACGCTCCGTTATAAATTCTCTTTGATCTCATCTACCATGTCACATCGGTGTCTCGACGTAGTTTTCCTCGTACTTTGGAACCGCAGATGGCGCTCGTATACATATTTTTATTGCTCTAATTTCTCTACGTAGCGTTGGGATCGGACATAACATTCGTCAACGGTCCTAACAAAGCTGACTAATTATCGTGGCGCGGCATGTCGTAAAACAGTGCATATTGACGGAATATAGAGAGGCCGGCACACAGTGCTTAATGACATTAATCACATTGATTTATTGTGGTTCCGAGTTATTACAGGCCGGCCGGCGCGGCTAGTGTGCGTGCATGCGTTAGTACGGACACGCAGCGCGCCTGTGTGCGGCCGCTTCTTGTGTAAATGTAATACGCAATGCATACAGGGTGATACAATACACCTGTGCTCGCTGCTTCATCATTGTAGGTTTCGAAACAAATCTAAGCCTGCCATACGAAGTCGACAAGAAATAAGTCATTCCCATAGCAGTTATTGCACATAAAACTCTTTTTAAAGTCTATCCTAGGTGAACAGTTAACCTAATCTCTGACGAACATAGTTCTAAATTCAGAAACGCACAAACTGAACCTTACGCTGAAATAGGAAAAGTATTTTCCGAGCGCGCTGCGAAGTGAGCACCCTGGCTAGTGTAGCGCTAGTTCACGGACGGCGCGGCGGCTGTGTGCGTGTATGGCATTAGGCAACAATTTACGCTGTTTGCGGCGTGTTAATATTGATTGGCTCGCTTTATTTCGACTCGCGCGAATCTATCCACGAAACTACGTCAATGTATGTGTAAGTAGATCATACACTTCTTCCTAATACTCTAAATATACTTTATAATCGGTACTTTTCATCCATTTGTTGTGATTTTTCGACCTCATTATTCGACAGGCTGATACAATTCGTGAGTATTTCAACTGCTCATTTTTTTTCATGACTTGTAAGAAGGTTTATATATTAGATTACATGTTTTTCTATTGATCAGTCTGAGTGCAGGTGTAAAAATATGCGGGTGTTTAGTAATCTGTCAGTACGCGGATGCACTTGTTATGTTTGATGTATGACGTAGATTCTATTCACAGGAATATAAAGTTGGTGTCTATTTATAAGTGTAAATATGGCCATAAAGCAGTGGTATTTGGAGCAAAGGAGCAATAAAGTTGGCAGTGATCTGAGCCCCGGCGCTAGTGTCCATCGCTCAAGTATTTAGTACAATAAGGTACGTGCGGACAGCGGCTCACACGTCCCACTGTCGCGGCCGGGCGCGCACCCGCATATCAATCACGACATTATAATTTCATAATGCACGTTTGTCAACGTAAATAATACGCAAAATTTATGTTACGAGGTTCTCACCGTTCTACAGAGGCGCAGCGAATGCTTAATACGCCATCATTAAGTATAGAAAACATTGCGAGTGTACTACTCATATTCATTTGACGACGTGCCTATAAATTCAATTAAGTCGTATGTAGACATACGTACGTAGGGCGCACGATGTAAACCGTGTTATGAACGCGAATATAAATTCATTTGGTTATTTGCATAAATTGCTAAGTATTTAAACTGTTTTATAGTTTGTTTCGTAGGTAATACCTACATGAGTTATGAAAGTCACACATTGGAGTAAGCGTGGGGTGGTAGTGGTAGCATAATTATATTCAGCATATGGACAAGGTACCATAGACTTGTAAAAAGTATAAAGAAATGCGTAGGTCTTATCCAGGCATTAACAAAATAATGAGGTATTAGATACAAATAAAAGTCGACAACGAAACTGAAATGTAGGTAAATTGTACAGATTGCAGCAGCTAGGTATGGTATAAAATCTTTATATTTACAAAAGAGCAATCGATACTTATCCAAAACTATAATACGGGATAGCAGCTGCAAAGAACTCTGCCATTCTTTAATTACCTATCGCATACCTGTTAGAGTTTAGTAGGTTAAACAAGGGACATACTTTAATAAGAGAGTTTGGTAGTTACTGATGAAAATTAACAACTTTCACTATAGGACCAACTATGAAATACTCTAACACGCTCCACGCAAAAGTGCAATACTTACACGATCTGTTTAGATCTATATATCGCTCATTTGGAAAAACTTCGACGTAAATGTATTTTTTCCCAAAAATTAGTTAAATATGACAAAGCACTTTGAAAGCGTATTTACGTAAGGAAAGGTAAGCAAACAACATACAACAACATAATCAGCCTATAATGTTCCCACTGCTGGGACACAGGCCTCCTCTCAGTGAGAGGGAGTGGGCCGTAATCCACCACGCGGGCCCAGTGTGGGTTGGCAGATGTCACATGTCTTCGAATTTTTGGTTTTAGAAAAGCAAGGAAGTAAAAAAAAGAAGCAGTTACGTCGATGTTTCTCCAAATGAGCGATATATTAAGCTTTTGTTTTTTTTTTAGTCTGAAAAAAAACTACCTAAGTACATACGGTTAAGTCAAAAAGTGTTTTTTTGCAAAAAGTAGACATCGGACCAAATGGCTTTGACGACGAGATATGCTTTTTTGATATTTCAGAGTTGGTCCCATAATTATGTACCTAGTAAAATTTGTACATTTTCAGGAAAACTATTGGTACTCCCTTAGGGTACTTGTTTCTCGTTTAACCCACTATTATATAACATACTGTATAAGTTTTATGATTAGGTACATAATTTCATTAATCATAGAATAGTACCATAGACTTTATGCCTCTGCTCGGCGTTTGTAGCAATCACTTGATAAAATCTATCTTGAAATGTGAAATGTTATTTGAGTCAAACTGGTTTGTTAGGTAGTAAACGACGGGCACGCCACCTATCTTTATGTTTGTGTTACAATTTGTTAACAGTCTTCGGTATTGCTTTACATACACATAGGTGGGTAGGTACACAATATATTAGTAAAAATTAAGCTACAAAAAAATGTCCTGTTCGTGAAAACGAGCTTCGTTCATTTTTCAAAAAAAGGCTGTTCGAAATAATTTATTATAGGTAAAAATTTTGGTTCGTGAATGATATTGAGAATCCTAATAGAACTAAATAAAGTCCTAGATAATTTATATGGTAGGCAGAAACTGTACCTACCTACATATACAATAAAAAAATCTAATTGTTGGATTCTAGAGTCTGTCAGCTGTCGCCTGTCAATTTTATTAAATAGGCCCCGAGTTAGAATAAAAATATAAAGATTTAAAAAATAACTATTTGGCATTTAAAGGTCCTTTTCCCTGTCTGAACATCGCACTGTACACCCCATGATGAAAAGGTGTCAAGGATAATACTCGATGTCCAAATCTCCCTTTTCGTAAATCTCTGTCAGACTTTTATCCGCATTCATCCGCGATATAATGTTGTCATGTTAAATAGGGAGACTCCATAATAAAGCAACCGTTAGCCGTGTCCGTCATCATTAGCCGTGCTATCCGGCTATTTTTGCGCACTCGTGTTATTTCGACCAAAATAACTCGCAACACTAATTAATTATACTTTATTCGATTGGTTATGCTCAAAATATCTAGCCGTACACTCCAGTCAGTTAAACAGATAAAAATATCTCACTCGGACTTTCTTATACCACTTAGTATTACCTAAACAAATACTCCATTTGAATTCCACGGCGTACTCGTCGCTGAAAAATCCGTTAGTAAAACAGGCAAATATATCTTGTAGCACATTGAAATTAATGTTGATAAATATACAAAAGGAACGGCGGAAGTGCGGACGTCGCGGCCGGAAGTAGATCCATCCATCATCCGCCCGCCCTGGATAAAAACGGTCGTTAGTGCCGCCCCCCGGCTCTACCTGCCTCTCTATTAGCTCTCTATTAATGTTACACTCAAGCGCCTCTATTACTCCTGTCATTTGTTATATCCATTTTGGCAAATTGGCTGATCTCGCATAACGGTATCCACTAGAGGTAATTAAGGGGCTTTTTGCAGCCCTAATATCGCTAATACGACAAATGATAGTTGGGATAAGTAAGTGATTATTTATTATTTCTGCAACTAATAAAAAGACAGATTACAAGAAGTTTTTACTGCCAGCCCTGTCAGTGTTTTGCATCAGGAAAATGCTATAGATTTAAATAAAACAAGTACTACAAGCATCCCCTAAAACAAATAAAAATTAAACTAACTGTCACAAGAGATATCTAATAAAGAGCACCTATTTAACAAATTAAATCTGTCTATACAAACAACGTAAACAAGCCAAAAACGTAGCAATAAACGTCAAAAGAAAAATAAAAAGATTCCCGCGGGTGTATTCAGCGGCAACTCACCGAGTGAGATTGAAGGCATGCACGCGAGGGTGACACCCGGCCTCTTCAGGGAACCAAAACCGCTTATAAAAGTATGCGCCGGAAATCCGCGGGTTGCCGCCCGGAGTATTAAAATTATTATGAAACCGCCGCGCCGCGATAAGGCGGGATGATACCGGCTTAACACCACCCCCCTTCCGTGCCCCCCACTGGCGCCCGGCCCTCCCACCCCCGGCACCCTCGGCGCACTATCGCACCATGCTCGAATGCCTTTTCACCGTACATCTATGCGAAAACTTATACGACACTCTAGTTATGCATAAATGTTTATGCGAAGTTAACCAGCCAACACCTACTTGACACCACGCAACTATGTAGGTAACCCTTGTGGAATTATAATTCGACTTCATTTAAGAACTTTTTTAAGTGTGGATAACTATTACACATGCTTTGATTTCACAAACATGAAAGTGAAATCAGAATGCTACACCAATAAACTAATAACGCTCCAATAAGCATCGTTAATCTAGCTGAGAGTTCCGAATAAATCAAAGTGAGTAAACTTAAAACATTAACCAGATAAAGTTATTTCAACAATGTAAACGTCGCTTGGCAACTTTATGCAGAAGCTGCACTGGTATGTCGAACTACAATTATAACTTTGGCCCCGGACGCGACAGAACGTTGTGTTGCAACAAATAAAATATGTCCACGAAAACGCGCGAGGGGGACGGCACAGCGAAATTTCGTACACGAGACAAAGATAAGCTTAACCAGCACGAAATTATGAGCGTTTAACTGTTTCTAGCTGTAGAATCTGGCACGGGTGCTTCGCCGGCTCGCCAGCGCGCGTTATTTACGAGGGGGTGGCCTCCCCGCTGCACCCGAGATAGTGCCTTCCCCGGAAGAGCGACGCCGCCGCCGCGCAGCGCCGCGCCGTGCCGCGCCGAACGCGCCCTTGCGGCGGCGGCGCAGGGTGCACTATGCCGCGGCCGCTCGCGCCACCACAGCACCTCGCTTACACCTCGCTTCTGCTTGTGCAGATTGCTGCCAACCCGCACTTGCTAGCACGCCGCACGACCCACGAATATCAGCTCTACGACAAACGCCATACGGTCACCTCTCGAGGACGCTTGCCCGTTTTCGGTTCACACGGCGCCCACCGTTTTCCTACATTACATTATAGCATATAGTGAAGATGTCTGTATTTCTTGTTTATGATAGCATAAAACTATGGTAGGTAAATTGACGGCGCTATGTCGGTGTAGCACGTCTACGGCATAGCCGCGGCACACTACGGCACGGCCGCGGCACACTACCACACTACCGCTCGATACACTTTGTTAACATTAATGTATGCTTATACACTAATAAATCAGGCCATGCTTTGTACTTTAACATTGTATTTTTGAGACATTACCTTACCTTAAGAATGAACGCTATGTAAGTGAAGGTAATTAAATGGAATTATTTATACAACGAAGCTTGTACATATGTAGGTAGGATATCCTAAAGTGTTACCTTTGTACTTAAGTGATTATCGTTCATGATCCTTTACGTGATGGGGAAGCAATAGCAGTGTTAATTCCAAGGGGGTAAGTTTTACAAATGGATCTGATACCTGCCTATCAAGTCTCATGCAGTTGTTAGGTATACATGTTTATAGCATCTGAAGTAAACGTAGGTATCTATAAATATAATTAAGTAAGTAAGTAAGTATCTGCTCGCCATTCCTGAACCGCCATTAATATATCAGTTTCCTGCCCCCATTAACTGAAATAAGAATCGTTTCCTAATGAGCAATTGCTACTAAATAATGTAATTTTATTAAGCTCCCCATACATTAGGGTCGTTACATAAAGCACGATACAAACGAACAGCGGCGACGGTCACGTACCTACGTCATTTAAGTGAAAATATACGACACACAGAAAAAAGAAAAATGCGCAAAAAGCATCTAGAGCATTATGGCTCGCGGCGAACCATTACTTTTAATATAAATAAAATAACAAAATATGAGCGTCCGGCCGTTGAGTGCCCCCGAACACTTTTATATTTCAGTGAGACACCACCCGCGCCACACACCCCACACGCAAGATTTATATTTTGACTTGTACACTACTTATCCCTTTAAAGCTCGGACACATCCAACGTTGTGACTTCAAATGACTTATCTTCTGTTTTGAACGTGTTACATGTTGATCTGGAAGTTTAAGGCATCTTGGAATGTATCAAATATGAATCTTTCGTCGACGTCAATCAAAATATAGAAATTATGATAGTTTTTTTTATATATAATCCAGCTAAAATAATACTTATCTATTGCTTTGTTATAGTGTAATTTAATATTGGTTGTTTTGTAATAATTTAATCATTTATAATTAATTAATAATTTGTAATCTGGTGTGAATCTGAAATAAAAATGATTTCATTTGATTTGTTAAGAGTGATGAAGTAGGAAGAAGTATTTTACAATCCAATATCTACTTGCTAAACAAGAACACCTACTTAAATGGCGCTACCGTCAAACAGCAAAGATTATAAACATGACATTATGTATGTAGGTACCGTGTGCACATATTTACATAACTAAACAATAAAGATTAATGGTACAAATGAGAGATCAATATCAGGACGATTGCTAGTTCCCATTAGAATATCATTAATTTACCTACCTATAGCATGTCTGGCTAAAACTTTATATAAAGAGAACAAAGTGTGCTATCATTGACACCATAATTCAAACATAACGAATGGCCGTGTAATCGTTCAGAACCGGTTCTCTGAACGCATATTTACTCATCGTAGGTACTTACATATTAAACGCTATATCTACATAAACATAAACTAAGTAGTTACTATAATTAAATTGAGCAGCGGTGGCCCAGTGGTATCGGCCGCGACTTGCAAGTTGTAGGTCGTAGGTTCGAACCCAGACAGGCGCTTTACTTTGTGTAAATTATTTCATCACCACTGCTCTCAAAACGGTGAAGGAAAACATCGTGAGGAAACCGGCATGTCCTAGAACCAAAAATTCGAAGACATGTGACATCCACCAACCCGCACTGGGCCCGCGTGGTGGATTACGGCCCACTCCCTCTCACAGAGACGAGGCCTGTGTCCCAGCAGTGGGAACATTATAGGCTGATTATGTATAATTAAATTCGTAGTTTCAAAGTTAATCATGAATATTCGCATAAGTATTTGAAGGCCAACAAGTCTATTAAAAAACTGATAAAGATGAAACTCACATTTAGTTAACAAACCATAATTATGGTGTTCAGTAAAATATGCCAAAGCGCATTTGAGCCAGCAACTGTTCTCATACAGCCATCATTTTGACAAGTTAAGTGTTGTTTGTAAACGAGCTGCGTCGACAATATTTTTCTGTATAAGTAATTTACGGTATTAAAATTTCATCTCAATGTCTGCGGTAGGACATAATAATGACTTAACACGCACGGCTTACTACTTCTCATACTTGTGGAGGCAACTAAGTAAGGAACTTGATCTTGTCTACTTTAGAAATATTATATCTTATCGCTATTAAAACTTTTTTAACTTAGGTTAACACAGGCAATATTATTTCTGAAAATTGAAAAAAAATCTTCAATCAATGGAAAATCTTTAGGTGAAAATCTTAATGCCTGAAATAAAAAGAAGCGATAAAAAACTGATCAACATAATCGTGACATTAAGACATAAAGCAATTAACCAAATCAGCAGCAGGTACCTACGTTCAAGCACTGAATCAAAAGCGAGGGGCACTTAAAAGCTCTCAAAGTTCATCCCTAGTCCACCATGGGCGGCTATCCCATTCATGCGTTTAGATGATTGTCTGTACAAAAGGAAATATGAGTTACGCTTCACTGGAGTGTAAACAAGTGAATGAACAAACTCAAGTGTTTCGACACAAGAGTTGCGTGCGTTTCCGCGATGCGTGCCCTTTGCGCAAGCTCCAATCAATCAATGTCCACTTTTAATGACTTAATACTGACATACTCCACTCGGTATTCCTTCAGAAATTCGCTTCATAAACGAGGAAATTTACATGATTACAGTACACTCTTATTATCGCCTCAATGAGCGTTCCGGTCGGCGCTAATTACACTCGATGCTCCCTCGAAACCTTACGAGGCTTCATCGACCGATATTGTCCATCGCACTCGATCGTAAAGCGGGCCTAACAAAACAAAGAACATAACACGACTATAGAGTTCGCAATAAAACCGCGTGAAAATGGCAATAGCTATTCAGAGGGAGATATTAAAATGCATGGAAATAAATTCGGCGTCGCATTCGGGCGTACGGCTCGGGGGGTGCAGTAAAAATAAACAGCGACACCATTAGAACTCACTTCCATATTCAAATTTATGAACGCGTCCGAGCCGCGTCCCTCGCTGGCGTGGCTCGTCCACCGCCACACCACCGCTACGCTACAGCTATGCGGCGCTAACCCAGCGCTACAACAGTGCTACGCCACTGCTACGCTACACTACACTAGTGCTACGCCACTGCTACGGCACTGCTACGCCACGCTACACAATTGCTACGCAACCGCTACGCCACTCCCATACACCGCCAAGCACACCCACTGCTCATTTAAACTGCCATAATTTTGACGGTCAATTTAAAAATTTCACCCCTGTTTTACCTAACATAAACCTACATTACACCGCTTTAACTAACTCCACTTTTTTCGCAAACTCGACACCTGTTAGCGGTAAAAAGTAGCTCAATGATAATGAACAGGTAGTGGGTATTTAAAAGGTTATTTTTATGAATTTATAGTAATGTGTAACATGTTGTAACACTAACAAATAAAATAAACGTAAGACAAGAGCGTTCGGGAGGCGGGCCGTCGAGCGACGCGTGCTTTAGCTTAAATAAACAGACGTTTTCAAAAATTTGTGTATTTAAATCGTATGTGACTTGTGTTACTGGTGCTATTTCTGTTTAACTGCCGCACTGATGGATCTGAAATAACACCTCCATAGTGCCGTTCAGGGAACTCACATTAAATTCATAAGGGATTAGGTGTCATCATAAACAGGAAT
This sequence comes from Hydraecia micacea, assembly GCA_914767645.1. Classification (NCBI taxonomy): domain Eukaryota; kingdom Metazoa; phylum Arthropoda; class Insecta; order Lepidoptera; family Noctuidae; genus Hydraecia; species Hydraecia micacea. The sequence continues at coordinate 11,592,815 of OU611778.1, forward strand.
TATTTAGTCGACTGAGGTTAAAAACAACAACATAGCTCCCGGCTAATTATTTTTAATGGCAATTATAGTGCGGTTAATGTGCTCCTGAAATATCTAATACGTTCCTTTTATTATAATGTGGGATTTCGTAAGTCAAAAGGGGGAATACCAAGTCGCTAATTTAATGGGGTTTAAGACAAACGTAGATTAACAGAGGGATATAGTTGTGTAGATAAATATTTATCTTCTTCGGGCAACTTCTAACATTGTGCTGAAAATGTTTTTAGGTAGGTACTAGGTATATTGTTTTGTATGATGATGAAGACAAAGTTAAAACCTCTACCATCACATAAATAGAACAACCTTTATAGTAGAAAAGAAGTTAAGAAACCTGTGTTAGGCTTCTTATTACCATAATAATTCTTTTTGTTGTTGTTTTTGTTGTAATTCTTTTTGTTGTGTATTTTTGTGGTGTACAATAAAGTATATATAAATAAATAATAAATAATAATATGCCATCAGTACCCACCTAGGTACCTGGTCCATTATACAGAGCCCTAAAGTGGGTCAACTCTGAAAGGTTAAGGAAAATCACCCTGCAGTTAGAGACACAACTTCGAATTGGTAGATAGTAAATCTTTTAAAACCAGAACACCTTTGTATTCACTTACAGCTACCAACTATTAATTCTGCACAATCAAAGAACAAATCAAATCAACGTTGCCAACAAAAAACCAGTAGCATACCGACAACAAAATAATCCCAGCCCCGCTACATAGTTTCGTTAATTAAAAAAAAATATCCACCCTAGCATCCAAGGCAAATGACATGAAGGAAATGTATCGAGTATCGGGCTTAGTCGATGCCGGTCCGATGACTGGCAGAATCGACTAAATTGCTTCTATCACATTAATATCGGACGGCCGAGTTACACCAGTCACACGTATTCGTTATATTTAATTTAAAGCACACAAAGCGATTGACATGGCTCCCGCCATTCGCTTTTTCATAACGACTCCTCGTAAATTTGTTTCAGAAATTAAAATCGGTCAGTGAATGGATCTAGTTACGGATGTCGGTAGCAAGGATTTTATACGCTTACCCTCAATATTGTGAGAGAATGAATCTGTAGCTCTGAGCTCCTACTGTGATGCTTTTTAATTATTCTTCATCGTTTTTTATGATCTTGTTTTAAGAAGGAAGTAGGCTGCGAGGATTTGATAATGAGATGCTGACATAACAATGACTTGTGATTGATGATGCCTCAGGCATTACTGAAATGACATAGGAAACACACATAGATATTTATGTTGTACCTACCTTGTTATCTCAAAATATCCCAAAACTAAGTAAACACCTATACAATTTAATTAGGGCAAGTAGGTAGTACCCACCCACACACTTACATTTCCCCAACAATCATGTAAATCAGAAAGCGAGAACAGAAGTCCGTTTTATTTATGAGTTATTAATTATTATTAATTAGATGCAATAGATATGCCTGGTTTCTGAAGAATTCTTAAACGGAGTTTAAACTTTCAATAGCTGTTGATTCGCCATAATTATCTATTTAAGCGAATTCCTTCCTTATGCTCGGTTTTTGAGGTTCTCAGATAAACCCTCGATAATAATTCACTCGACTTTTAAGCTAATTCTTCCTTAATGACGTGTTCAGAAACACGATATCGAACCAATAATCACTATCGAATGGATAAACTCCGTTGAAAAACCTCAGAAACCAGGCATAACACGTGTAACCTAACCAGTCAAAGGTTAACTTATTTTATTATTCATATATGACTGTAAATTATTCTGAAAACCTTTAATGAGTAATTGTGCATGTAGAAATGTAAAGCAAAAAATAAAAAATTGCAAAGTTCATTAAAATAACAATAGCAAAAAAAATATTTTATAAATGCAAATCGATTAGTAAGTTATTAACAAAGTTACTCAACAAGTTTTCGTGCCCGTAAATTACCAAGAACTTATCTCTGAGCAATAAAAAAAGCCATTTAATAATTATTGAATACAAACAAAAAGTTATGACGTGCAAGTTCAATTAGTGTGTGTGGTGTGGGAGGCTTCGCGGGGCGACGGCGGCCGCCATCTAGCGGGCGTCAGCGCCGCCCACCGCCGCCTCGCGCGCCGCCAACGGCCTCGCGACCACATGTCGCTTATGAATATGAGGCGTTATGATTATGAAAATATGCCCCGCCCCGAATATGGAATATGGAGGAGGGGGGCCCGTGTAGCGCGTGCGAATGGGCGAAGTTTGATTTATGAGCCGGGCGCGGCCCCGCCTCCCTGTCATAACCGTGTACCTGGTGCGCGCGCGCGCCGCCGCCCGCCGCCCGCCGCCGCCTCGCGCTCAGTCCCGCTTCAGATGGCGAGTGGTGCGCTCGGTCACACGCCGCGTCCGCTCCGCACAGTGTACTTCGTCCGAGCCGAGTAGCCGGCGCCGCGCGAGTGTCCCGTGGTGTGCAGCCCCAGTGCGAGCAGGCCGCCTGCCATGCGCCGGCCCTGAGCCGCCAGCGCGACAACATGCCGCGCGTCAAGCCCTCCTGCGTACGCCGCGTCTCCATCGGTACTTAACCCTCCACTACGACATCTCACCACATCACACACGACGTCTCCGCCACATCTCACCCTGCCGACCTGTGACCCTAACTCTGAGGAGGAATTACATGTGTTTTTGTCGATACGTTATTGTTGATTCCACGATTGGATATTCGTACCGATACAATGATTCAGTTAGCGACGATAAAATTTGGCATACATGAGAAAGTGAGCACTAAAATTCGTCACCAGCGGGGTGAGTAAACAGTGCAGTGAATTTTCACACTTGACAATAATATTGTAGATAGTTGAAAGGAAACATAAGTTATTAGGGAGGTATGTAGAGCTTTACTATTTAGTACAACAGAAATGCTTAATAAAAACTTTGAAAGCTTATATAAAAGTGTTCCATTGGTAAAAAAAGTGTTCCATTAGTAAAAAGTGCATAAATAAAATCAGTTCATAAGTAAAAAAATAATGTCATAACATAAGTGACATATTTCAAAGCCATTTTTTTAATATTAACGTACTTATGAACCTGGGCTGAAATTATATTTTCTTTTGAGATCAGAAATTTTCCAAAAAGAACTGTTTAATTGCCGAAAATATTTAACAGACCGGAACAGTTTACATTTTCCAGGAAGAGAAAGATGTAACAATAAAAAGTTTGATATCATAAGGTCGGTTGTACCGGTCACATTTAGCGAACTTGGCTATCACACTACCGCGCGCTAAATATCTTAAATGGTCCAATTAAAAAACGGTTACGACCAACCAATAGGTCGAATTTCAAAATGTTTATTACCACGGGTATAAATAGAAAGCTTATTGTGGCTTAGCATTTATCTGTAGGCTATTCTGTTGCATTAAAACTGTTAGCCACCGTGTAAAATTTTATGACTACTACTATTAATAATCTGGACAGATATCATTGAAACACTATTTATAATCTAATTTATGATGTCATTTTTACTGTGTCTATAACTAATATTTTAGTGATATTTATTGTAGGACGATTTTATTGCAGTTAAATTGTAGTTTTTATTATAAATATTTGTGACAATTATGGAAATGTTACTGAGTGACTTCAAAGTTTGATGGATTAGGTAGATAGTTAAAAATCAAAGTTTTATGAAAGTGAATCACTTCAGAGGAACACGGATATTTATCACAATAATAAGGACATCATGTGTGTGTGTGCTTTTGCGACGGCCCGGACGGCATCTGTATCAAGAACTTTTCTGTTTACGCATCCCAATTTTTTTAACGCTTAATATTTATTCTTACATATTTTAAATAACCTAACATTTTAATAATATTTAAAAATTCGCCATATAAAGTCCATTGATGACATTTTAAAATTTTATATTTTAGTAAATATTCATATCTAACAGCTATCAGTAGTACCTACCTATATTATAAAATTAGAAAAAATATCTAATTTAATGGTTACATTTTTAGGACCCATTTATTTTTTCCAAAAGCTCATTAAATTATTATTTGTCTATCTAGCAAGATTGTATTTTTAAGATATTGTTCATGTCAGAAGGAATCCTTGCAACTGCGACGTCATCGTCGTAGACTTCTATGTTCTATGTTATGGATTTGGTTTCCTCACTTAGTCCTTCAAGTGGATCATTGTGCGTGACGTCATAGACTTTGATTGATAAGTAGTAGGTACCTGTAGGTAAGTTCAAGTTTTTATTTTAATGTAGTAACTTATAAAGTTTACAAAGACTTTAATGATACCTACAACTTAATAATTTGTCCATCATAAATGTCTAATATTTCTCTAATAAAGACACAACATATATTTGCATGTCTAATATAATTTTTATAGCACATTACCGTGGCGCCCCGCGGCGCTGTCCATCGTTCTAATGATTTCACACTTCATCATTCACTTTACCATGACGTTCTTAAAATAATAACCTTGTAAACACTATCTATAGACCATATTATCATTTATAACTATTTATAATACCGAACGAAGCGAAGGGTCAATACAACAATCATTTGAAATTTTTATTAGGTGTATTTTCAGTCAATTTATTCTGGTAACGTTATCTTCAAATTAATTTCACGTACTTATACAGCGAGTGAATAGCAATGTTTTATTATTTACCTACCTACCTAGCCTCTATCATAATTCAATTCAATTTCATAATAGCATTTTCTTAAAGCGTGAGAATTTTAATACTAAGCAATCGTTTTCCGTTTTCCCCCCTTCCTCTCTTACTTCCGGTCGACTTCCTGTTTTTACTGAACTTTTGTAAATAGGGCATTTTGATTTTACAGTAAAATTCTAGTCAATTACCTAGATGTTTGGGATTTCTATATTAGAACCTTGTCTTTTTTTTCTAAAATCTTTGAATGGGCATTGTATAATAGTACAAAGTATTGGTGTTTTATTAATATAAATGTAATAATTTTCATATTGGAACCTAATCAATTAAGTATCTCTAGGTACTTAAAGCTATAACTTTGCTTAAAGTTAGAGAATTGCTCATTAAAAGCTTCTATTGTGCTTTTGGAATTTAAGGGTAGATAAATCAATGCTATCCTTAAGCTGCATATAGGTAGGAACTTCATATCAATTGTTTCTGCTTTTTCATTTGATGAGTCTAACTTAGTAAATGAAACGATTATGCCTACGCTCTGATGAAACATTAGTAACTTTACAGATTTGCTTAATAAGCATTACCTAAGAATGCTCTGATATAATATCAATCGCCCATTACTGATTAAAAAGAAATGTCTTCATAGAACAGAGTGACACGTTGTCAAATTTTATGATAGCGGCCGCTACACGCCAGTCCGTATGGTCGGCTTATCTCATTGCTGGTTTTACGAGTGCTCTATAAAATATTTATTACAGACATTCTATCTGCTAACGATTGAAATAACCTATTCATATTCTTATGAAATACTTATATTCACTATTTGTTTGATCGACTAATAAATTAAAAACAAAACTCATTAAATATTTAAGCCGGTTCTAATTCGGACTAAAATGAAAGATCACATATCGCCGTTCATTTACCTTGAATGATGAATAATAATTACTGTTGATGTATAAATTATAGACTTTCTGTCAATTGATTAATTAGCATCGACGTATTTAATGGCGATTGTAATACATTATAACACCTACTTGTTCATAAACACGTTACAGCGAGAATGATGCTGCGGCGGGATGTTTGGCAGTCCTACGCTCTCTCAATCATTGTAAACATGTTTCTTCAACATGAAAAGGGAAGCTCAATATTGATAAGTTTGCTTTGTGGAAAAGTTGGACAATGTCGAGCAATGAATATCCGCAACGGCACACTAAAGCCTTTTTATATTTGTGCGTAACGCGGCGGCGGCGCGCGACACAGCCTCTTTGAATCGTCACGAGCTCCGCTCACCGGAGTACTGTCAAATACCAACGAACAGATACCACTAATCCTTCTCCTTACAACTAAGTATTAAACGCACCGGCATCTCGCTACAAATGAGTTATTTAATCCCCGCCGCAACATTATCCCAGATTATATCATGTTTTGTGTCGGTGCTCACTTATCCGTCCGCTTTTCAAAACACCACAAACTTCACCAAAAAAATGTGTACCTATTATGAAACGAATATTCAAAACTGTGCACCAGTCACCGGCCGAGTGACATTGGCAGGTAATATCTACAGTCATATAAAAAAGATACATTTAAAATATTAAAACGGTGAAAGTATAACATTGCTGATAAGCAAATTTATACCCAAAATATATTTGGATATCTTTAATTTCCCAATATACCTAGTAGGGCCGGTAAGTGGTGGATCGGGACGAGTTTTGGAATCTCGATAAATTAATATGCAGGGAGGTAGGTACTTATGTACACACTTTATTTTGTGTATTATATTTTGTAAATGCATACACACCTGTGTGGCTAATTAAGAAAGTCTTGAACTGGATTGTGCTTCCGTATAAAATATCGATGAGTCGTGAATGTCGTGATATAGTTAAGAGTCGGCGTGTTGTTAATAAGCTGCTAATTATTATTAGGTGCGTTAACGCATTCGTAAACCATAAATGCGCGATAAGCGCCGAATGCACCTTGAAGTTCTTTCTGGTATCCTCGTCCCGCTGTGATATAATCGTATTACTTCAATGATATAGGACTCTGTTTTATTGGCTTTACTGTTTAGCTCTCAAGGGTCAATTGGAACCGAATTCTCTAAATAGGTACTGGCTTTCAAGATATTTTCATTTAGACTTTTATCTTTTCTAAACCAGAACAGTTTGTGACTTTCGATTGGAATATTGTCTTAACTTCTCTCACCGCTTGTTCGGAAGTAATTTTATCAAAGTTTTATTTCACCACCTAATAATTTATTAACTTTTTCGTTGTAGGTACCTATGTTCTTTTAAAGTTTGTTTTAAAAAAAGTAAGATTGCGATTTAGAGATTCTAAAAAACTCAAAAATCATCGTAGATATTAGCTAGAAATATATGTCGTAGGTTTACAGACACCGATATACCTACCTATTAGCTGGAAAATATAAAATCTAATTTATTATTTTTTGAATGTCACATGTTTAAAAGTAAACTAACTAAAAAGCTATGAAAGAAAAATGTTATACAATTCGACTGTTCCATCGCTTAAAATCACATAGGTAGGTAATAATTCATAAATTGTTAATAATAAATCAGCGAACAGTCATTTTTATAAAAGTAATTAATTAAATCAGAATGCTGTTAATGTAAAATTCAGCTCAAGGTAGGTACCTACTTTTACCAAAGTGGAAATTCTTTAAAAAGTTTCAAAAGTTAGTTAATTCAATGATTATAATCAATCAATAATCCTACTTTAGGCATCTTCTAAGTTACCTACACAATATCCCACGGACTTTCTATCGGTTAAGTATCCCTACTCTATCTTGTTGATAAATCTGTGGCTATTTTCTTCAGGTACCTAATTCCGTTAAAATAGCCCAATCTATTAACAAAGAAAGATAATTAAAAACAATTGAAGCCAAAACAGAGATCTACTTTTCAAATTAAATGTTAGACACCCAAAATAACTTCAAAATACCTAAGATAAGATAAGATATATTTATTTGCCCAAACATGTGTACACATACAAGAATAAAAACTTGTATGCAGGATAACATAAAATCAAAGAAACGGTTCAGAGACATGTTTGCCAAACTATGGCGTGCAAATATTATGTATGTTAAAAAATTTATAACACATGAACATAAAACATGATACTCAGTTAGTTACAAAATATGTGAATAGAAAAAAAGTGAAAATATATTACCTAATGTCAAAATATTAATCAAATTTAAAATATCCCCGATCTATACAAAACATTAGTCAAATTAATGTCAAAATTACAATAAAATATAAATATAACAATGTGCTTAATCCATTCATACCTAGTCTATTGTATTCAGTGCTATTTACATATTAATATATAAACAGGGATACCTATATATGTTAGAATATATTAATATAAGTATGAAAGTGTAACTGTCATTTTCTGTTTCCGGGGCTAAAGTACAAAAATATTGAAAAAAATACGGCTTCAATTAATATAAGAATACTTAACAATACAATTTATTTATTTTTACAAAATTATCAACAAGCTGATGAATTCCTAAAGTATTTGTAACTTATAATTATAACTCGAATTGACCTTCAAAATAGGCGGTCATTTGTTGGCTCTTTCATAGAGGAAAGTTATGTTCATAGCATTAAAACTTCTGTTATTATCACACTGTCATGATTTTATTTTTATTTCTTGAAGTACCTTTTTGATCACTAGTGTAAATAATTATGCTGTGCGATAAAAGAGCGGGTCTCTGACATAGGCATTATTTGCTTAAAACGAGTCTCCAAACACTAAATCCCTACTGTGGAGTAAAGCACAAATAATCGTTGTTATTATTATCAAAATATTAGTATCTACGTAGGTACAAAAAAAGAATTAAAACAATCTTAATATCGGCACACCAACTACAAAGTAGTAGAATTATTATCATTATTTTTTATACATATAAACCGAAATACGTTGTACCTACTCTAGACACAAATATTGATATATGTAGCTCAAAACTAATGGAGACAACTCTTTTTGCTTTTAGTCTTCGGTCACACGAACTCTTTTTAGTCCTAACTTCCAGACCTATTGATATTTCTCAGTAAAAAGAGCTTGTTATAAAACAATGTCATCATGGCTGTATCGGATACAAGAAATAGACAGAAAAATGTAATATCTTATTAGTTTTGTTGGTTATAAAGACAATAAAAGTGAGGAAGTTTTAGAAAATATTTTTCGTTCATCGTAGGACCTAAGTAACATCTATTTGTTTTGCAACAGAATTAACAAAATTGAGTCTACTATTAAACACGTGGTAACAGACGATAGTTAAAACTATGCTAATAACTGTATTGATGATCATCTTTACTGTAATACCTACTATTAACAAAATAAAAATTAATAAGTAAGGTACCTACTTTCAATTCAAACAAAATTATCAAACGCACGCATATTCACAAAGCGAAACTTCTAAATAAAAGTTTCATGTCGATGCGAATGTTCTATCGTGATATTTTTAGCTTTCTACCCTTCTCGTGTCTATTGTCACAAAGTTCGTACTAAACACGGCTTTCGGGGCACCGTGACAAGCAACAACTGGCGACATCTATTGTGGAGTAGCCGGCAACTAGAAACGTACGCGCGAAAATAAACGGACAATTCGGTGTTTTATCGCGCTGATTGTTGTTTAATTCTATACAATAATTATTTATAAAATATGATACAGTAATTTTCATGATTGACGTCTTGAATAATAAGTATTATGACTATTTCTTAGTATCAGTATCGACTTTACCCTAGTTACATGTAAATGCTTTTTATTATAACTTTGTTTGAATTATTTCGTCCGTATGAAATAATATTATACCCATATCATGTCATCTCGTGTATAAAGAAAATACTCCGCTTCTTCCGCGTCGCAACTTGACTATCCCGAATTTTATATTCTCGTGGGAATTCAGCAAAATCTTGTGACAGCAGTTTTCTACCTCGAATAGGGACGTACACATCAAACAAAACCACCGTTTGGGAATCTCCCCTGATAGTATATCAGTCATCTTTTCCTTTTGCTTTTATAAAATAATCAAAACCTTACCTACTAGAATGCTACAATACCTACATTTGAATCCTTGAGTTTAAACTTAATTAAATAACTTACTGGGTTGTTCCGCCAGTACAACAAATTCGAAATATTCATTTGTATAAAAGACATAGTTTAGATATAAATTTAGGGGCAGGTGACTTAGGCCTAAACTGAGACCTACATCGATTAACAACAACTCAATCATCGTCAATATAAATCGTCTATTTTATAAATACCTTGGTAAGAAATATCTCTAAAGGGTTTGAGCGTTTCGCTCTGTCAAATTCGAGATCAGTTTATCATCATCAACTCATACTCGTATTAATAAAAACACATCTTCGATGACAGTATAGTTTACACAAAATACCTACTTACCTTTCTACTTACACTTACAATTATATTATTTCCCTCAATAATACCTATCATTTAATAAAGATCCCAAACAGCAACAATTTGCTTAACATTGAAATTATCTTTTTGAAAAATTTTATAGATTTTCCTGCACTCACAAAGCCTGGCCGCTCATTTAACATTAATTGATTGTGTGCTTCAAGGATATGGGATTAACGTATTATTCTTTTGTTCTAGGCGAAAGTTCGGGATCGTGTTCCGAAGAAGATATCAACCATGTGTCTGACGAGACGAGAGACCGGCCTGAAGCGCATATGTGTCCGCGCTGTCAGGAACAGTTCGAGAACCTGCACGAATTCCTGTATCACAAGCGACTGTGCGATGAGAAAGCGTTGCAAATGGGCGAGGAGAGAATGCACTCCGATCCAGAGGAAATGGTCGTTTCAGGCGACGAAGAAATGGATGGACCTAATAAACGATTAGAACAAGTCCGACGGCATCGACAAGATGCGGAGAATAATAACAGCCTCGAAGATGGCGAGGCAGAAGTGCCTGAAGCCGACGTACCGCCGGTCGGCCTGCCCTTCCCGGTGGCCGGCCACGTCACGCTCGAAGCTTTACAAAATACTAAAGTCGCCGTAGCGCAATTCGCCGCGACTACAATGGCGAACAACGCAGATAATGAAGCGGCGTTACATGAACTAGCCGTGCTACAAAGCACGTTATTTACGCTACAACACCAACAAGTGTTTCAGCTACAATTAATACGCCAATTACAAAACCAGTTGTCATTAACGCGACGGAAAGATGACCAGCTCCCGAGCCCGCCGCCGAGTGAACCAGAGCCGGTGTCGGTACCTCCCGCTCGATCGCCGTCGCCGCCTCGTCCGCCACGGGAGCCTACTCCTGTCGCACCCCCTCCTCCCACTAGTCAAAGCTTACCGTCAACCCATTCGCATCTCACACCTAAGACGGAACCTATCTCCGTTCCTAAACTCCCGACCTCATCTCCACCGGTGATGTCCCATCCACCGTACAGCTCCATTTCCTCATCGCTAGCGTCTACAATAATCACAAACAACGACCCGCCACCGTCTCTCAACGAACCTAACACGCTTGAAATGCTACAAAGGAGAGCACAAGAAGTACTAGACAATGCGTCACAAGGCCTACTAGCCAATAATCTTGCCGATGAACTTGCTTTCCGTAAATCGGGAAAAATGTCACCCTATGATGGAAAATCAGGAGGAAGAAACGAACCATTTTTCAAGCATCGCTGCCGTTACTGCGGAAAAGTGTTTGGAAGTGATTCTGCGCTGCAAATCCACATTCGATCGCACACAGGTGAAAGACCTTTTAAATGTAATGTATGTGGATCACGATTTACAACCAAAGGGAATCTCAAAGTACATTTCCAAAGACACACAGCAAAGTTTCCCCATGTCAAGATGAATCCCAATCCAGTACCAGAGCATTTGGATAAATACCACCCTCCGCTGTTAGCACAGTTGTCGCCGGGGCCAATTCCTGGCATGCCACCACATCCACTTCAATTCCCTCCGGGTGCACCAGCTCCTTTTCCGCCAAGCTTGCCGTTGTACAGACCCCCACACCACGACTTACTACCACCTCGTCCGCTCGGAGACAAATCTCTACCGCCTCACCCACTGTTTGCAATGCGAGAGGAACAAGATGCTCCGGCTGATCTCAGTAAACCATCCGCGCCGAGCCCTTCTCGATCAGCACCCGAGGTTAAGTCTGAACCACAAGACGATGATTGTCATCGAGATTCCAGTTTTGAAGACGTTGACCGCGTATCTCCTAAGAGAGAACCTGATGAAAATGATGCCACGCAGGATCCAGAACAAGACAGATATCCATCAACTTCGCCCTACGATGATTGCAGCATGGACTCAAAATATAGCAATGAAGAACAAATTGGCAGAGAGAGTCCTCATGTGAAGCCTGATCCAGATCAACCGGAAAATCTCTCAAGTAAGAATTCACCGATATCCGGGCCAATTTCAATAGCAACGGGACTGCGTACTTTTCCTTCGTTTCCTCTGTTCCCTCAGTCTCCCAGCAGTATGTCCTCTGGTAGTTTAACTCCTTTTCCGAACTCTGTTCAACACGTCGCTGATGCAGATCTGGCACGTGATCCAATGTTTTATAATTCACTTCTGCCCCGCCCAGGCAGCAATGATAACTCCTGGGAAAGTTTAATAGAAATTACCAAAACTTCTGAAACATCAAAACTTCAACAGTTAGTTGATAATATTGACAATAAAGTGTCCGATCCCAACGAATGTATAGTATGCCACCGTGTTCTCTCTTGCAAGAGCGCGTTACAAATGCACTATCGTACGCACACGGGCGAGAGACCTTTCCGATGTAAATTGTGTGGCCGCTCTTTTACGACTAAAGGCAATTTGAAAACTCATATGGGCGTTCATCGCATTAAACCTCCAGTTCAAATGTTACATCAGTGTCCAGTTTGCCATAAGAAATTTTCGGATCCTACCATATTACACCAACATATACGACTTCACACGGGCGAGCGCGCCCACATTCCTTATGATCAAATGAGAAGTATCGATATTGAGGGTTTTCCATCACTGAGTAACGGGTCAGACGTCAGCGACTATCAAGCTCAGCGCCCCTTCCCGCGCCCGCTATTCCCCACTCCGACCACTCCCGGCGACCGACGGGCGGACTCCCGCGGGACCGACGATGAGAGCGGCCGGGACGAGCGCGAGCCCGCTATTCGGGAGTTCGACGACGACTTAGATATGAAGGATCGTCGAACTTCGCCGCTCTCCGTCTGCGCCTCGGCGTCCGAAAGCGAAATAAAAACCATCACCACAACGGCTTCCCTCCCATCGGCGACAGGTTCGGACAGCGGGCGCAGCGCGCGGGCGTCCCCTCCGTCACCCACCATGTCGTCGCTGTCGACGCCGCCGCGGCTGCCGCTGCACTCGCCGCTGCCGTCGCCGCCCACGCCTATCGCCGCGCTGGGCGCGCTCGGAGGATCGCCCTTCAGCCCGCTCGGACTCGCGTTCCCTCCCGCAGGTATGCGATAGCGGGATCTTATATTTTCGTCCGCCCCGGTCGCCCGCATTTCCATTTCCTTGTTTAGATCCTCGCCCACTACTAATAAATAAACCACCGGGCGCTCGAATACACGTCAAAGTCACCGACCAAAACTAAATGTGGAAGAAGTAACTCTCATTGATAATTATACAGTGTAATCGTGCGTTCCGACTGTTATACAATTAGTGACAACGAAACCACATTGAACGATGGGTTTATTTGTGTGCAGTGCGCGGCAACACGACCTGTAACCTCTGCTACAAGACGTTCGCCTGCAACTCCGCTCTGGAGATACATTACCGGAGCCACACCAAGGAGCGACCGTTTAAGTGCACCGTCTGCGACCGCGGATTCTCCACAAAGGTTTGTCTCAACCTCTTCTTATTATACCTTAGATTCATCCCTTTGTTATTTATATCTCTGTTTTGAAGTTAAACAAACTGAATAAACTTAGGTACCAACAGTATACTTGATCCTACCTATCCACTGATGTATCTGTGTCTAACAATGCCGTGATATGACTATCATGTAATAGTCACGTACATACTCGTAGCTCAGATTGAGTGACTTTGGCTTTTAGCCAGTTCATACTTTATTGTTACACAAATAGCAAGACGTACGTGTTTACGACATTTCCACTAATTTTCACTACATCTAAAGAAATTCATTGATAATAAAAATCTTTTAAAATATTAAATACTAGCCCCAGTCTGTGGCTCTATCTATGTACGAGTAGGTTAACAATTTCTTTAATTTTCTGTTTTCCGACAGCGCATAAACAAGATAAAACATCTTGATTTCTTTCCTAGATCTTAAATGACACTTAAATATATACCTACCTACTTCAAATGAATTTCAAATATTACTTGAACCGTCTAAAACAAACGACTTGAAATACTAAAAGCAATAAAGTTTTAAATTACTCAGGATTTAAAATAACACAGTCCTTTGAACTCGTTTGTGTTAATAACTTAAAATATTGTGCATGTTTTTTCCTTTACTGTTTCATTGTTGAAGTGTATGCATTCCCTAACCTTTATTTTCATACAAGCAGTAGGTAGTTAGATGAGGTATAGGAGGGGTATACCGTATACCGGCGACAGGACGTATATAGTTCGCGTTTGATAAATAACACGCTGCAAGCGGGGCATCGTATTCCAAGTTGAAGGCGAGACATCGACAAGCGACGTTGTGCGCGACTAACTTCATGCGCCGGTTTCATTTCATCCAAGTTTCAGTGCATTAATTTTGCAGGCAGTAATTACAAGTCGCTAGTCGGCGCCTCTAGTTCGCATTAGTTTTAGCTGTTGTCTTCCTCCGTCGCCTCGCATCCGAGCCGTTGCCGGCTCGCCGAGTAATTGACGACTAACTGCGCAAACTTGTAGGCTCGTTTGTTCCGATTTAATCAAAACTATGTACTGCCTTATTGATCACATTCAACGGTTTATGAATGGTTTATAATTAAAAACCCTACCTTTTTGTTAATGTCATAGTCTGTAAGGTAATGCGTCTCATATCGGCACAAATGCAACCACTTGTTACCCATGTACCGTGTGCCGGCCACATTTAACATCGTTTACAGATAATTAAACTTTGTTTATTATCCAACTTCGCTGCCTTATAGATAATCGCAAATTGAACTGTACGTCATGTCATTAATTTATTACTTTGAGATAAAACTTATTTTGCATATCATACGGGCACCAAGTACATTAATCGATGTAAAATGTATACCTGCCCACATTTTTCCTGGAGTAACGTGCCTTTTCCTGTGTGTTGTCTTTTCTTTTTATAGTTAACCACAGTTAACATCTCAATTAGTAAGATGAATCCAAAGAGCAGCTCAAGTAACTGACTCTGTATCAAAGAAAGAGGCTCAGACCGCAAGATGCACGCAACCCGCAGAGATTTCTGAATAGGCTTCCGTTAAAATGCACATAAATGAAAATATAGATACCTAGTCCTACATGTCTTATTTCCGTGTCTAAAAATTAGATGGTTTGATTACTGAGCCGTACTTTTAGGCTACTACTGAGGTACAAGATGTCTTCCGTATTTTTAACCAGTTTCCAATATGGATATGTAGTATAAATACAATATAATTGGATTATTTAAATGTATGATTATAAATATATTTCGTTATCTCCATTAACACTAATTTAGCTATACTTAAATACGTCCAGTATTACCAAATAATATACAAACGTTCAGCTCCATATTTTATTATAACATGTCGTCTTACTTATCGTTTTAACATATTGTTGTAACTGTTTAATTGCACTTCACTAATCTGAATGTTCGCACTTAAAACTTAGTAATGAACATCTGAGAAAAACAGTTTTATAGATATTATACTTATACAAACAACGAAATAATAATGTGAAACATTTATTAGCAGGTAGATACGGACAAAATGAATTAATTCAATATTTTAGACAATAAATAAAGGTTGTTAAAAGCATTTTTATGATGATACAAGTTTTATACTCGGTTCGGCCAATATTTCAAGCGTGTAGTGTAAAGCTGCGCTTGCGACGCTCCATCGCGTCGCGCCACAAAAATGATAAGTCATAAAAACAACGTCACGGAAAACGATCGGAATATTAATTCATGTCGTAAAATATTTATTGCTTATAAATCCTTGAGACTTTACCTACGCTTCTCGTCATAAAAAGATTATTTATGCTTGACAAAGTAACATTTTTCGTATGTTACCGAAAGTGACCAGGGGTCTCATCAATAAAATATAGGTTATTTACGATGGCGCCGAGGTTAAAAGTTTAAAAGCCCACAAAGGCACCTTGCGTACTGCGGTTGGCTTAATTAAGTTCTTCTGATAAAAATAGCAGCGCTTAAGTTCCAACGTATCTATGATTTACATTTGTACTGACCCAGAAGCCCAGATAACTTCCATCGAAACGTAATAAATATACATGATAGGTACACGTACCTATGTAACTTTTCACACAGGTAAATTCTCTTCTACTTGTTATTTTTTCCACGAACGTACTCGAATGGATCAGAGGAAAGCTCCGGTTTAACTAAAATTGCTGTTAATTACCTACATTAAACAAGTAACTTATCTTTCCTTTTTAAAACTATCCAAGAAGCCAAGAAGCAACGATAAACAAATGAAAATTGAATTCTTCTAAACCTACCATTAAATTAAACGCGCGTTTTTTGTCCCTCCTACTCAGAGTCGAATTTCCAGCTAAGGCTTTTAAACTCTACACAATTTTCCGAGCAAAATGATACAATATGACAATAATGAACCATTAAATACCTAACAATTCCTATTGGTCACGAAATGACTGATGTTACTCCCAATATGACCACTCCTTACTGTGACTCATAATACTTTATAGTTACCGATGACAGGTTGACATTAGGTATTAGCGTGCAATACGATAAATTATCATTATACGTAATTGACAATTTAGTAAAACTAGATTCCTATTAAGCTACGTTTTGATAAGCAGTCCTATATAATGATTGTCTTCAAATATAAGATGTTAGTTTAATTTTGTGTTTACCTACAGGTTGGATATGTTCCATCTGTTAGGGAATCAGTTTTGTAAAACGGCATTTTTACTTGATAGATATACTTAGAATATACTCGAACCGGTGAAGGAAAACATCGTGCGGAAACTGGCATATCCTAGAACCAAAAATTCGATAGTCTATAGATAGAGTTCTTAATTTCGTCGTTTTCGGGACTCGGTTTTATTTGCATACAAAATAAAGTCCTGAAACACCGATTGTGTAAAAAGTGAAAAATAGATATCATTTACCTATTTTCTTCATCTTAAAGCGACCTTATACGTATGTATATCTTTGTCAATTCCTTCTAAGTACTCTCCGTAATGAAACAATAGGTAGGTACTTGCTCGGTTTACAAGATTACTTATTAAATAAAAGTTTTCTGCTCATCTCAGTACACGTTGATTGGAAGTCCCATATCCAAAAATTAAGGGCGAAGTTATCAAAATTCTCATATGCACTCCGCGAGATCAAAAAAACTATAGTCCTTAAAACTGCACGGGTCACGTATTACACGTACGCTTATGCATGGTTCAAATATAGTGTCATCTTGTGGGGTAATAGTACTGACGCGCCCACATTATTTACCATACAGAAAAAGCTTATGAGAACTCTGGTTAACATATATGAAACTGACAGTTGTAAGCCTCGCTTTGGGGAACTAAAGATTTTGATCTTGCCTTGCCTTTATACTTATATTGAAATTTGTATGCAAATATCCCGAATTATACACCAAAAGAGAAGACATACAGAATATTACTCTAAGACACAAAAACAGACAAGACATTCCAACATCACGACTTAAAATGCATTCATCAAGTACATACAGGATGTGTCGTAAATAGTGGTCCACCGTTAAGGAGTCGATATACCAGATAATTTATTATAACATAATATTACAATTTTAACCATTTTTACCCAAGGGTTCCGAAAATGTATTTTTTTTTTTTGTTTTTTATTTACGAGTTCTACCTTTTCTTACAAATTTGGTTGTAGTTTCAACAAAAATCATTTTTTTTTATTTTGATTTCTGTTATTACTGCTGAATACTAGAGCTATCGTGTAAAATTATAGTTTTTTATGTTTTAGAGCTTTTGAAGGAACAGTTAGTTCTTCTGTATTTTAACCCTAATTTTTAACATAATCATGCAAATTCAAGAGCGATTTTTGTAAAAATAAATGTACCTACTACTAAAATGGTTAAAATTGTAATATGTTATAGTAAATTATCTGGTTTAACTAATCCTTAACGGTGGACCACTATAAATTACGCCACAACCTGTATGTAATGTCAATAAAAATATATAATACACTACTAAATTAAAGCTATTTCTAATAAACAAAAGCTACTATAATTATAAATTAATAGGTACTTACATAAATGATAAACTGTGACTGGAATTGCAATAAATTTTAAATATTTAATTGAGATTACTTCTACATTTACCTACCTATTACATTCACGCATATAAAATAAACATAAATATTGTATAATTATATAATCTATAATTCATGTTCTAAATGCTATTATTTAATTTTAATGTTTCATTTTAATTTAATTACTTATCCTTGTTACTTATGTTGCTGTGCCCTTACAGGGTCCATAACTGTAACTTAGTTTTAAGCCTATTTGTAACACCTTGATATGAATTTATAATAATCGACATCTAGATAGCTATATTATCCCTTCTGCTAGTCGAAAATTCAAAACACTAAGAACCTGCTTACTCCACTTTGGTCAGAAAACAAAAACAAGTGATCCACATTTTGGCGCCGCGTTTCCAAAATACAAAGATTAAAAAAACAACACTTTAAATATTAACGCCTGACCATCAGTAGTTGTCAGCAAGCTAACTGACGGTGACGACCGGGACGGTCTACTTAACATTTATATTATACTTTAAAAGAAAATTAGGCTCCCAAACCGAATTTTTAATCATTAGAATGTTTAGGAATGTACGAGAAAGAAATGCGTTTAAACGGGAGTTCGTATGTTGGTATGCCGTAACGTTGAGGTGGAGGGAACTGGTTAGTGATGCTAGTGAAAGACAAGCCAGCAACCTGTCACGTCCTACGCATAGTTGCGAATGCGTCGGTTACTGCAGTGTGTCGCTCTCCTCGGGGGCCCGACTGGACCGACGCACTTGTTCCTAGGTACCTACACCAAGTTAAACAACTGACAATATGCTAACAAATCTAAGCATGCATTTGTATTTGGTATACCATTCTCTAACACTTGGGAAGCTATAAAAGCTACAAAAGAAACATCAACCTCTTTGGTTTAGGTGTATCTACTAAAAGTGGGCTTACCCTCTTAACAAAACATGAAGTTATAAATATAGCCATTTCCCTAAAATGTTTCAAAGCCCCCAAAAAGAGGTGCTTGCACTTTTATTCTAAAACGATAGATCCCAATTCTGTCCAAACCTTGACCGACTTTTATATTCAGACCTTATATCGACCGTGGGCGAGTTATTCTGGGGTTGCACTCAATGACCGGTACGGATCCGGGGGGCGAAGCTTTTTATTATGAATACGGCTTGGTAATAAAAAACGTGTCAATCATCCAAACAATACCCAGGAAAACAAGCTTTATACGAAAATAGAGACGGTAGAACTCATTTTAGAAAAAACCAAATTGCCTTTTTCGTTACAGCGAGCTTTCATAGATATGATATTAATTTTTAGAAATCATAAAAGCATTCAACGAAATGAAAAATTCATATAAATTATATAATTAAACGTTAAGTTTTCAATTTAAATCCTGGGTGCAGATCTCATTCCCGGGACAAGTTAGTGATTTTAAAGATGGCGGCCCTAGGCGTAAACCGCTAGTGCCTGAACCAACTGCTTACTAACACATTTAAAATTACAATAAGTGTCGGGGACACTGCACCGACGAAAGTTCACGCGCCAAACTATTTATCGATTATTCCAATCTTCTTGTACTACATGTAGGTACAGTCGTACTCAGTTTATTGACTCGAACAACGTCACTAAAAGAGCTAATGTTTGTGGGTTATAAATAAAAACACCCATATTTCATACCCCATTGTATTTATGCATATAAAACTGAATTTATAACCGATGCACAGTGTAGACCTCATGTATTTGACAATATTTAAAGTTATGTCCTATAAATGCGGCAATTGAAATCCCGCCGTCAAGGTTTCTTTTAAAACCGTTTATATCAGCTATAATATGTTGAATGAGAAACACTTGAAATTGTTTTACTTATATAAAAATAGGTATCACATCGCAATCGATAGATATTGAAATAATAATGCAATGTTTCTTTATCCAAAGACACGATCTATTGCTAGATACACGCAACCCGTAGCGGTTATATGCTCTTTGGAACTCA
This sequence comes from Hydraecia micacea, assembly GCA_914767645.1. Taxonomy (NCBI): domain Eukaryota; kingdom Metazoa; phylum Arthropoda; class Insecta; order Lepidoptera; family Noctuidae; genus Hydraecia; species Hydraecia micacea. Next base: position 11,612,859 of record OU611778.1, read on the forward strand.
GATCAGCAATTAAATAAATCCATATTCCCAAGCTTATACGCAGTCAAACAGCTTAATAAATTCAGTAGCAATTTAGCGATTTATAACCGCTAAACTAATGTAGGTACAGGCAAAGTTATTAACCGCCACAGCACAGAAATAATGACCCAGATGCTAAGAATGCGAAGTCATATATTGTAGAGTTATTGCATTTACGTACCCGATTACGCTAAATTTAAAGGAAATTATAGTAATAAAGATATACATACTAAATACTGCAATACCGGTTTATCGATGAGTTAGGTTCTCATTGTTCACAGTTTCTCGTTTAGGTAGTTAAGCTAAAAATATCAGTAATCAAGAATAGCTTGATGATCAATACGAAATGAAACGGATCACTTTTTTCGCGGAGAGCGCGGGATGTTTTGCGGCATTGTAAAAATAATTAACTTCTACTCGCGTTCGGTAAAATCGTTAAAAAATATAACTAAAATTCGATAGAGTATGCTCGAATGGTCAACTACGTGACTGGATGAATAACTAACAAACGAAGTTAAATTAAAGCTTTTAAAAGTATGTAAATAGGGTTTTTATATTAACTCCTGTGGAACCGTTATGTACAAGTATTCCTTACGTGTTTTAGGTACCTTAATATTAATTTAAAAAAACTTGCAATTTAAACATGGAGTAGGTTTCGAATAATTTTTTCTCAATTCATAATGTTAAAATTAAGGTTTTAGAAAATAACGTGCTGTGACCGCAGTGTATGCCACATCAAATAATTCAATCAATCATCGGCTATTTACACCAATTATCTGAACAAAATATAAAACAGAATAATTTTGTATGTCCTACGAAACTTAAGTCGTTTAAAATTTTCTCAAAAACACCGAAAAATATGAATATATATATACCAACCTACGACATAAAAAATATGAATATTTAAGTAAAACTTCATTTTATCAAAGTTAAATAAAATATCATCGGTGAATAAGAATTAGCTACTTAAATAATATTCAATGGATTTAGTGGCCTCATATTTTAATATAAATCACCATTTTTTGTAGATAATAATACAACCGTTCTTAATTAATTTATGTCGATACTTAATATTATATTAATTATTTTAACTGTTTTAAAAGTAGCTCTTTTTAAATTATTCTAAGGAGATGTTCACAACAATGAGTTAACTTTACTTTACTTACTGATAAGGTAGAAAAGTCGGAAAACATGGAAATCCCATTATCATTTAAGATAAAACAAACCGCTATTTAAATCGCGCAAGTTGTTATTTTTTAATTTAAAACATGACTTTTCGAGACTTAGGCAGGTTACTTGACTTTTCGAGAGGTTCGAGACCCGTACGAACTCTATGGTTTACTAACAGCTCGTAAATTGTTTTCAATCGTTTTTACTAGGTACCGCTGTAGGCAGTTATTTACTTAGTTGTTAAAATGTTGTCTGTAATATTTTTCATCATAAAGAAGAGTTCACAAAACACATAAGTACCTTCTTAGTTTGTGAACTGTTCTTCAGTTTACTCTATGATCAAAATATTTTATTCTTTATCCGGTAGGTAGTCCCCTTTTAGAGTAGCTCCCCTCTGTAGTTTGATTTTTGAATTATGACTGTTGGTATCTTTTTGTGATGTTAATGCCCTACACTTTTTTTTTCACAATTTCCAATTATGTAAACAAGTCTGAAACGAATTATTTCAAAATGTAATTCTATACCAAACTACTGTTTTGAAGTTGACTGTTGCTTCAATTCAAAGCGAAGAAACGTTTCAAAGTTTGTTTATATGATTGGAAACTGTGAAAAAAACATAGTGTGTACCTATAACTGTGTGTATTTGTCCCACGGTGCTGTGTGCGTGTGGTGCGTGTGTAACGCCTGTGTATTTGTGGTTCCAGAGCAGTGGCGGCGGTTGCCGGTGCGGTAGGCGCGCGCGCGCACCCCGCCCCCCGCACGCCACTGCTTTGGACCTGTGGAACGCCTTCGTTTACCCGGTATGCGAGAGTGACGCCTGGCCGAGGAGCGACCATATCACGAGCGTTTTTTTATTTTGCTTACATAATTTTGCATGACCTTTTTTAATTCGTAATAAAGTTAATTTACCCCCAAAGTCAAAGTTTAAGCGCTCCTGATATACAGTCCGTTCTTTTGTTCAGTTATCATAATATTAAGACTAACTCTTAACGCGTGTACCTACCTTCCTATCTTTGTGACGCATTTGACATTGAGATTTGTTTTTACTTAATTCATAATAAAAAAAAACAGTTTTAAAAATATATCAGTTCCGCAACGCTTAAACAAGAGTAATTAAATAATTAACCCATTAAATTAATTTTCTGTTGCGCTTAACGTTGTTAGGTACACTTATTGCTAATAATAGACCTATAAAAATCTGATTTGTTTTAGATACCATGCTTACACACTTTAGTTGTTAGTACCCTTGACAGTTAATTACAATAACATGTTTGTATCGTCCTCAGGGCAACATGAAGCAGCACATGCTAACGCACAAGATCCGTGACGTGCCACCCGGGTTCGACAAGAGCTCGAGTGGAGCCGATGATGGCCGAGACCCAAGCCCCGACCGTCGCTCGTCGCCCGACAAACTCGACCTCAAGCGCTCGCCGCCTGCGCATCCCCCGCCACAAATGACGCACCCCCCACCTATCGATATGCCGCCAATGCCCAAACGGCCCAGTGGTAAGTTGCAAAGCCAAGAATTTTCATATTTCAGACAGCAATATTTTTTAACGTCTAACAACTTGTGTTAGAACCAAATAACATTGTTCATTTGTTCCCCAGTACCCAGTGGGCCGACACACCCCCCACCGCCGACGTCCTCCAAGCATCTGTGCGGAGTATGCCGCAAGAACTTCTCCTCGTCGTCTGCGCTTCAGATCCACATGCGCACGCACACCGGGGACAAACCCTTCCGATGCGCTGTCTGCCAGAAGGCCTTCACTACGAAGGGTAACCTCAAGGTATGTTTAGTAAGAATCCTGTTTAACTTGTTTGTGTTCCTAAGGTGTGCCAGTTCCATCCAAGCTGTTCGATAAGAGCGTACCCTACCTACTTAGTTAGGACGCCTCCAGATTCGTAAAAGGCAACATTCGAAACGGGTTTAGATGCTTTGAGTACGAAAGATTTTGGAATGTCCCATTCTGAGATATACTAGATACTGACTTGGGCTTACATAATAGCCTCCTTTCCCGTCTACGGTGGTATTTGGTCCTGTAACATCGTTCAGAAAATCTAATTGAATTCGTGTTGTCCCCAGGTGCACATGGGCACTCACATGTGGAGCGGCGGCGCGTCCCGACGCGGGCGGCGCATGTCGCTGGAGCTGCCCCCCCGGCCGCTGCACGAGCCTCACGACCTGCTGCGCCGCCCCGACCTCTTCTACCCTTACCTGCCCGCGCCCTTCCTTAACGGCATGCAGCAAAAGGTAAGACATAAACTCGATAGAGAAAGAGACAGCCATATTTTCAACCATTTGTATTTTTCGAAGATCTGCAACGATTATTTTTGTTTGTCAACAGCTGAATGAAATATCAGTGATACAGCAGAGCGCGGGCCAGAACGGTGTAGCCGGAAAATTCCCGGGACTTCTCGGCTTTGGAGCATTCGGGGGCGCGAGACCAGGCGCTGCATCACCACTGGAGCGACCGCCTTCACTAGAGGGCGGTGATGAGAGGCAAGCAGCCATGCGCGAGCTGGCCGAGCGCGGGCGTGAGCTGGCCGAGCGCAGCCGACAGATGCGCGAGGACAACGAGTACCGGTCGCAGCCACCGCATGGTGCACACGCGCCCCCGGCGGCGCAGGCCTCGCCGCCTGCGCCGCACCACGCGCACCCGCTGGCGCCGCTGCCGCCGCCCGCGCGCACCGAGGGACTCACCGTGTAGGTACCCGGGGAGCCAGCCCAGTACATTCCAGAGGGCCGGCCGGTGGCTCGACCAGCCGCGGCGGCCACGCGACGTCGTGTCTATATTGTACAAAGAGTTAGAGTCTAGTGAGAGAGTGCGGACCGTTCGTTCGACGAGGCGAGCTGATGTAGCGTAATTATGTGCAAGGTGTAGCGCTATGTACCGTTGTTATTCCACGTGTTATTACGCCTAGTATTACTGTAAGTAACTTATTATGCACGAGTACGGGCCTGGGGCAATCGGGGGCTCGTCGCGAGCTCCACGTTTATGTCATGACTCTGTGATAGTGCACATTTGGAGGCTGTGTCCGACGCACCGGGAGCGTTCGACGAAAGCGATGTCGTCTCATTGATGCAGCCGAATGTGCTATGACATCAAAAATTAAATATAAATTATCCCAAAAATTAAATAATTTTCATAAAACTATATCTTTTTAAATTAATTGTACATAATTTGTATAATAGTATTGTAATGAACGAGTAGTTATAAACTTGAATTTAATAAAATATATATTATATTGTGCGACTACAACTGGAGTGCAATATGCATGATTTTGTCTTTTGCCACATTCCAAATGATCGATGTTACTGAGAAAACAGATTTGTAACGAATAATAGTTTCCTTTTATAACAATAGAATTATTCTGTCTGTCAGTGGATACCTATTTTATAAATGTAAATTAAAACTTATTCATATTGCACATTGTATGAAAATACCGAAAAATTAATTCTTGGAAATTCTATTACCTATGCATCTATTGTCTTTAGGTATTCAATATTGTATTACAATACATTTAATTGTAACAGAGGTTAATGACATATTCATATCATGTAAATTAAAAGTATTTGCATTTGAGGTCTATAGTTATAAGTATTTAGAGTCATAGCTATTATATTGCTTTAGAATACTTCAACATATCTTTGTAAAAATGTGAGCGACTGGTGTTTTGACGAGACGTTGACTAGGTACTTATCGGTTATATACTATGTAGTATCACCGGCACTGTACGCAGACTGACCACGACTATGTACACACATTTATATTACATTTCTTTCCAAATATGCATTTTCTCAATGCTTGTTAGTAGACGCCGTAGTACAGTTGCTATAAATTTAATTATTTTTTAAAGAATTATATATGTATTTTATACTTTGGAGACTAGTTATCTGTGTATAAATGTCCTACTAAATTATTTATAAATTATAAATCATGCATACACTCGTAGTATTAAATGAATGCTTGCGAGGCGATAGGTCTCGTGCGCCAGTTTAGTTGTCTAGAATAAATTCTCATAGCACCTACGAGCTAATTATTATATCAAGTTGCAAATAGAATCTTAGAGAGTAGTATTAGTCATGAATATGATGGTGTCATGTCATGTCAGTATAAATAATCATTGTAAATTATTAAATGTTTATGTAAATGTCCAAAAAGTATTCAAATTATTTAAAAAAACAATTATTATACTAATAATTTTTTTCTTTTTTGTTATTCCTTTACCTTCACCTACCTACCTTTTTTTTAGTTTTCGCTTATTTTCAATCAAGTTAATTACTGTTTTTGTTAATGAAGACAAAAAGTTGATTGCCTAATTATTCGAAACTACGTTAAAAGTCTAAAAACAACAAACAAGGCTGATTGGTAGGTAAGTAAAGTTTGGCCAAAATGTTTTCTTATGTGAAAACTTAGTATCAGCGGGGTAATTGCGAAATTGGCTTTTATTTCGACAGTTGAACAACATTCATTGCGTAATTTACGTTGCTAAGCAGACAAATTTTTCGAACATATGAAGCAATGGATAAGCAATATCCTTCAAAATGATTCAGATTATGATTGCTAGTGCAATTAGATGCAATTAGGGTGCTGCTTTGTGTAGCTTGCCTAGAGTTCAAAATTAGGACAAAATAAACAGATTTTTAAGATACCAAAAAGTGAACCGATGCACTGGCTATTTTTTTTTTATGATTCACCTTTATCCTGTCTTGGTCCCACGTTACTTGGGGCGGCAAACACGTTTCTTCATGATTGTTAATAGTAATTGCTGTGAAGCTATTCAAATCTGTCTTTTATAATATCTTCTTTAGAATACCAATTGATTAGAAAACCTTTAAAATACGAAGAGCAGTGGCAACTATTTCAACCATCGGTCGGTATCTATCACGTAATCGTTATAAGCGCCATCTATATGAATAAAAGGCGTTATGTTAACCACGACTCCGCTAAGACGGATCTCTTCGCGTTCATTCGCTCGTCACATACAAAATAATTCAATCGCAAGAATTTCAAAGATGGCCTCCAAATTATCAATTTGGTGTTGTATTGCCGTAAACATTATTGTTTGAATTGAATATCGATTGAAAATGGTAACATACATATTAATTTATTACCTATAATTAATCACAATAATAATAGCCAACTAATTATTCTTCATTCAAAACAACTACAAAGATGCAAATAAGACGGTTTCTTTACCAAAACTACGAATTACATACAAATGGAATAACACTAATCATGTGCTTAAACTTATTTTAATTTTTTTTAAACGCACCAGCTGCCCAACCAACCTAAGTTTCTACCTACACATAACTACACAATAGAAAAAACTGCTAAACTGCTTCTAATGTTATACTGCTATTCGTCCGCTAAAAACAACCCAATCCGCGCCGCGTCATCGCGTGTTGGCTCTCGCAAGTAATTAGATATTACTAAATTACCTAAATATTTATAACTAGCTACGCCCCACGGTTTCACCCGCATATGTCTCGATTCCTTGGGAATATCTAGATAAAAAGTATCCTATGTCCTAATCCGGGTCATGGTCTACCTATAATGCCAAATTTCAAGCAAATCCGCTCAGCCGTTTTAGCGTGAAAGCGTAACAAACAAACCTACAAAAAATCAATTCTTTTCTCTTTATAATATTTAGTTTCGATTAACCTATTGACCGCTTGGTTATATATCAATAGCCGTGCCCCCAGCGCCCAACTCATAAATCGACAAATAAATACCTACGACGAATAGGGTCGTGCAATGAAAAATAAAAAACAAAAATATGTTCCCAGTCGTATAAATAGGACTGAGGCGGCACGGGCACGAACACATTTGTCGTATTAATCCGACTGGGGCACTATTTATTCTTTACTTCAAAACAAACTACAAAGGACCTAACCTCTTCGATACGAACATTATGGTTTTGTTATTTCAACAATATATAATAATAAGGCTTGTCCTTCTTCTTAACGTATCGATGGCAAAAAGTTCAAACATCTAAATTCAGCTGCGCGAAACCCGCTCACTGACGCAGTCATGATCATGAAGTGCACAGGTGACAGTAGTAGTGGTTTACCAAAAGTACAAATGACATACATAACTTAATAACACTATCCATAAACTTAAACGAATTCAACTTTAGGGTGGTAAAGCAATTCTAAGGTCGACCATACATTTAACTATCGCCATTCCTGGAGCCTATCTTGACCCAAGCAGAATCATTAAAAGTTTCAAAATAAAGCTTTCCTCAAAGTTGCGTACTAAGGAAAATACAGGTTACGACAGTTTAAAAAATAAACTACAATATAATTACTTTAAAGGTTATATTATAATAATGTTACCAATCACACGTGAGAGTTAGAAGTTGATGACACTGGCTAGTTTCTTGACGCGGTTGAGGAGCAAGTCTCCTTCACGTATGGTAGCCTGGTACAACTGGGAGCGGTCGGCGTCGGCGCCACGACCCGCGCCTGTTACTACGCAGCCGGCGACCGCGTCGATACGGCATTGCAGACGACCCGCAGCGGTGAAGCTAGAAATGAGGTAACCGATATAAGAAAATAAGCTGAAGGCAACAGTGTAGCATATCTGAGGGGGGAGGGAGAGACTTTGTCTGTAGTCAACAAACCTCTTTCCATATTGATAGAGATTTATATTAATATATTTCCTTTTTATTAGGCCTATACTTTAATTCAGAATCAGAGATAATTACGGAGTTTGGACTTTGTCATAGTTTATAGTGTAGTTTCTCATACACTAACATAGTCAAAAAAGCCATTGCAATTAAAACGTTTTTTAGGACCTTTTTAATAGAAAAGGTAAGGCAATATTGTCGAGTGGTACTACTGCGTCAGCAACACTGCGTAGAAGCTGAACGAACGAGGCCTTGATACGAACCACCTACAGGATCTACCTGGATTGTGTTAGAACTAGCACTTACTTGGAGATCTCCTCCTCAACGAACTCCCGGGAAACGCCGAAGGTGTCAGCAATGTTGTCGAGGCTAAGTGAGCGGTACGCGCGCAGAAGCTGAACATACGCCTTGATACGCGCCTCGCGCACATAATGCTGGTAATGAGGCCTGAATACTGGGTCTACACAGATCTGAGTCTCCACCTAGAAAGAAAGAATACAAAAACGTGAGAAATATGCTGTCAACGCCAGATCGTTAAAAATGTTTGAAGACAAATAAGGTTGTGCCAAGTGTTTTTGGAAATAATATGCTTTGATCAAGTCGTAGAGTTAAAATTAGATTAAATATGCAACAAGATCACTCTATCATCTTCGTCATCTAGTCAATTTTAATTGCACCAAAAAACCTTATCATGTCTCAAGATAAGCACAAAGTCATTGACTAAATGCAGTCTAGTTGCACCATTATAGATTTTAAAGATAATTAATAAAATACTATACCCAAGCAAGACTTTTCAAGAAGTCAGCGTAGCGGCACTCATGTAGTGACTCAACGAGTTCCCGGAGCTCTGGGAAGCGTGAGCGTAGGGCCTGGACTGCTGCCCCCTGGCGTCTTAGGGCCGACTGCAGAGCGTGGCGCTCCAAAGCCAGTGCACAAGCAAGCACGCAGTATTGGATGATGGTACCTGTAACATGGAAAATAGAGTTAGGTTACAGTAGATTTTATGTCAAATCCAATTCTATTTATCATTCATTCATAAACAGCAACTTTAAACATACACTTCGTAATATACTAATTACTACATGATTGATGTATGTTGTTGACAATGTGAGTTGCATTCACACTGTCTCATCTTGGGTTAACCCACAAATGACCTGTACAATAAACTATTTTCTATTTCTACAACAATGTGGCTATGAAATGACCAGACATACAGAAGCATTTTTAAGTATATTGATATTTGTTTAATTTCAAGTTCATATTGAAACTTGAATGGCAAAATTGTCTAAGTAATATAGGCCTAACTTTACAGGAGAACAGTTTAAAGTTTAACTTTTCAGAAAAAAATCATATAAATTCTTGTAATCATCCTACAGGTGTATTGTTACTGTTTTAATAAGATAAGTGACAGGCATAATTTTAACACTAGAAATAGGAACAAATTAGATCAACCGCGTTTCAGATTGTCTAAAGTAAAAACTTCTTTTATGGGTTACTGTGTAAAATGTTATTCAACTAAATGAGAAGATGCATTAAACGCACACTATGTAGACAAGCATATTATAAGCTAGATGATTATATCGTAGATAAAAATGCTTGGCTAAATTCTGGTCCTGCTCCACAGGCACCTGGGCTCACTAGTTAAAATTTTCAATATTTGGAAGAGGTGCTTCCCTTTTTCTTTTTTTTTTTAGTGTTTCTGACATTACAATCTCAATGTTAATTTTTATTTTATTCAATCAAGTTAATTTGTTTAATACATCAATACTAAACACCTTTTGCTGTTTGGTAGTAAACAATTTTAATCATCTTTTAAATAAATTGCAATCTATAGTTTTGTATAATTTAGATGCATTTTTTCAATTTTGTAAATGTAAGAACCATGGATCCGTTTATTATGATTTTTTGATGTTGACTTGAAAGAGCATGGCAGTTGAGAATGTGTCATGCTCACTTAAATGTCTCACTGATGGTGGCGCGTGTGTTGGATCGTTCGGTTCCCTACAAAATGGTTGAGCTGGACGGTGCTGATCCACGCGTCATGTTCGTGAACGGGCGCCGTCGGTTGAGACTGGTCATCTCTTAACTGCCAAGGCTTATTTTTAATCTTATATTTTGAATTGTTTCTTCACTTGTGTTTTTTTTTTACATTGTTCTCACATATAGAAGCATCAAGAATAATGTACACAGGATTTTGTAATATCTTGATTTAAAAGAGTGTCCATGGAGTTTCTTGCCCGTTCTTCTCCATAGAGATCTACGTTTTGGAATGGGCAACTAGCTTCAACTTTCTGACTAACTGACTGACTATTTAATTTTGACAATTCAAAAGTGCTTGTACATGGTTTAATTGAAATAAATGATTTGATTTGATTTGATTTTGGAAATCTTATTTTATCATCTGAATCAGAATTTTTATGATTTTTTTCTGAAAAATTAAACTGTTCTCCTGTAAAGTTAGCCCTATGTTGCATGTTTGTTCAACCTTTTGCCAATTAGGACAACAAAAATAGATTGTTTTGTTAAATATTACTCACCAAAATCAACTAGCTCATAAGATTCAAATGTGGAGACACAGTCAATGAACAAGTCTGCTGCCTTGCTGTAATCTCTGACTGCCAGACAGTAGATAGCTTCATATGCCTTTAGCTTGTTCCTGGAGCGCCAGTCTCCGCCCTTGTCGACGAGCTCATGAGCCTGAAAAAGTTACAAAATTTATAAGTTTACCAGATTAAATTAAGTGTGTAAAATCATTAAAATAATAGAATAGAATTAGAAAAGATAAGGAAGATATGATTTACAATTGATTGCTAAAACAAAATGTTAGAGATCTAATTTCATGTAATAACTTCTTAGTACTATGTACAATTGAATATTTGTCTGTATTGGCTTAGTATTTCCTAACATAACGATTACCAATCACCAATTTAAATATTTTTGAAACAAAGGATAATAATCGACTTTAAAATCTCTTTTCCTGACCAAAAGCTTAGAGATTAATTTTGGTTTGGCACATACTGTTGCACAATGTAAGTAATAATTATGTGCAAAATCATCTTAGAAGAATATTATAAATATTCTAATAATGATACCTTGTTTATGTTCTTCCCCATTTCTTTGACATTGCAGCCATGGAAATAGGCAATCCTAAACAAAGCAAACACAGCATCCAGACGTCTGTTTGTTGTCAATGTGGAATCTTCATATTTTGTAGTGGCTAGCACTGTGGCGGCTTCCTTGTCCCCAATAGAACAGAGGTAGTCCAATCTGTAACATTAATGTTTTATTTTATTTCAACTGAACAATGGACATAGCATATAGCTAACTACTGGGAAGGTTGAAGATAGTAGATTGAAATGTATGATTAGTCTTTCTTGGTGGTTCAAACTGGAATGAAATACTTATGGTGTATCTGAATAAAAACTTGGCAATGGTAAAGTTAAAGGAAATGTAATTTATAGCTTACCGATCTTGCCAAACAGGTGTTTCTGAATCGTCTTCTTGGAACTTGGCTAACCTGTCTTGGTTTTCTTTTGCCATATCATCAAATAACTTCTGGTCGAATTTCCATCCAAGGTCGGTACAAACCTCTTTGTAATAAGGAGCCATGTTTCCAGTCTTGATTCCTTGAAAGAGCTGTTCTTTCAGCTGCGGGTCATCTTTTAGCTGAGGCAAACTAAGCTTGAACTTGATTCCAGCCAATTCCATGTACTCAGGAGTTTTACCTTCTGCAGAAAGCTCCATTTTCTATATTAGATTGAAATAAATTAATCAACTAATTAAATAGTGTTTAATTATGAGTATAAGATCTGTTATTCAACACGATTCACACAATAATTTCTTGTATCAACCAACTTCTACAACTTGCAAAAACAAAAGTCACTGTATGCCATTCGAGTATTGGTGAGCGTTTTTTCTACAGCATTAAATGTATTCTCTATCCTTTTCTTACTCAAACGAAATCGCTGCATGACGTCTCTACTTAATACTTCAAATATAAATAAAGGTTTGGAACGTAGAAACAGATAATAAATTTGTTCTGTAATTCCTGTCAAAAATTGACAAACAAAACGGTCTACACTAGGGGTGCGTTCCGAATTAGGAATGTAATCGATATAATCCATTTGAGCGTGCACAGGTAGGGCACGCCACGATAGTGGCGATAAGGCCCCTCTTTGAGGAGTGGCTAGAGAGGCGTCACGGCGTTCTCACCTACCGCCTGACGCAGGTCCTCACCGGACACGGATGTTTCGGGAGGTTCCTGCATATCATCAGGCGGGAGGAGACGCCCGGGTGTCACCATTGCGAGGATCGCCCAGAGGACACGGTGGAGCATACGGTGGAGGTCTGCCCCGCTTGGGCGGGGCACCGCCGTGTCCTCGTAGAGGCGATCGGCAACGACGGCGACCTCTCGCGTCCGGCCCTGGTTCAAGCCATGGTCCGGGGCGAGAGGGAGTGGGAGGCGGTCACCTCCTTCTGCGAAGCAGTCATGCTAGCGAAGGAGGTGGCGGGACGGGTCAGGGAGAGAGTCGCACGCCTCAGCCGCCGCGGGAGACGCTACGGGCGTCGGGAGCCGCGTGACGACTCCCGGCCACCGTAGGCGCGGGCCTGCGGACGGAGAGTAATGGGTAGCTCTCCGTCCGATCAGGACCAGGCCCGTGCCGGATGGCGCGTATGTGTTCCACGCGCGCCTCAAAGAGATGTCAGCATAAAGGAAGGGGCCCGCCAGGGCCGAAGCCTGCCGGGGTAGCGGGATCGTCCGAAAGGGTTACCGCTGCCCCGGAACATAAAGGGCTAAGGAAGAAACACGGGTGGGTTTTAGTCAGTAAGAGTCTGACACTCCCTTCCGCTCCACCCAGAGCGGGAGGAGTCATTAGATGATTTCCCATCCACAAAAAAAAAAAAAAAAAAAAAAAAAAAAAGCGTGCACAGGTCAAGCCCCGCGCGTACCTCATGTGGCACGATACAATAGAAAATCAATTGTGTCTCATTAGCGGGGATCAAGAGATTAAACCCGTACCGAATTAGCGTTTAGCACGCTCAAATCGATTATATCGATTACATTCCTAACTAGATTGATTGATAGAGTTATTATTCTGAGGATTGGAGAGTTGATTATTGTGATTGATTTTTATGATTACTAAAATAAGAGCGCAGTGACAAAGAGAATTTTTTATTTGACAGTGATGCAAAATCAACTATGTTGTCCAAACTTAGACCATTATGTTGAAACTAGCTTGCCCGTGAATGCGTCCGCGTAAAATTTCACCGTCTTAGGGGTGGAATTTCGAAAAACCCTTTCTTAGTGGATACCCACTCTTCATAAAGAACATACCCTCCAAGTTACATATCTCTAGAATCAGCGGTTTAAGCTGTGCGTTGACATTATCAGTCAGTCAGGACTGTCAGGAGTTCAGGACTCTGGGGGCCTACCACGAGCTCCCACGAGTGCCCCAAACTGAGTCGCAAGTTATGGGTTCATTCATTTAATTTTGTACTGTGCTTGGTACCCAGGACTTTGAATATTTTCTTTTGACCATTTTAAGATTTGAAGACGTCTAAAAAAACTTTATTTTAAATAAGGTACAGGATTTTAATTAAACGTTTTATAATGCTGCCAAAATCTTGTGAAGATTGGAAAAAGATAATACTTAGCTTGGAAATAATTAAGCATGTAACATTTTGAACAAAAAGTAAATGAAAAAATACTAAAATTGCTGCTACAGGAACCAGAGTATTTTAAAAAGGGTAACAAACCGTAACATTCACAACCCCTTAACATCATCATCACTCTTATAAGCACCTACTTTAAATACGAGGAGCATAGATATAGAATTCCGTAGATTGGTAATGTCAACAATCAAACGAGACCAAAAACCATTGATCTAAGTATATTTTGTTTGTTACAATAAGTACTTAAATATAATCTATTTTTCTGAGATTATGCATTTGTATGAAGCTACCTATCTTAGCTGTCGATATCAACAAAAATTAGGCTATCGCATCACTAAAAAATGAGGTTATAACTCCTTCGTATTTCTCTATTTGTTATTTCTTAAATACGGTGGTTTTAGGCATGCTATTTCATCTAAATCGTAAGTATAATAATGTTCTCATCATATTTTGCTTATAGCCGGCTTATTAGTGCATTGTTAATGCAGAAATAATGATTAAAACACATTGTAAACTTACTGGTGAAACGAGTAATCCTGGGGGTTTTTCTTTTTGGAAGATTCACATCCTGGTACTGCACAAGAAACCATCGTATTATGGTTATTTAATCACAGGTTATCACTCTAGTTCGCTTAAATAATTGCCGAAACGCTCACGTAAACAGTCACCGGGGCCGGTATGGGCCGGTAGCAAATACGTGTTTGGCCCTGTTAACAGCGTCACTTTCTCTCTCTTTCTAACACAGCAAAGTTCCGTTAAAGCGGGAGCTCTCATTCACTCTCATGCCCAATCTACGGCATTCTATATCTATGACGAGGAGTATTTTTTTACAACATGTTCAGTTCCTCATTCTACCGTATGAAGAACTGAACTGATTTGATCATAAAATTATGATGTGTGTGGTTGACCGTACGAGGGCCACTTCGTGTACTTGTTTTACGTTAAGTGAAGACGAGAAGCCCGACGACACGACGCAGACGCGCCCACTCGCGTCAAGTCACAGAGCATGTAAAATTTTACGTCAAGTCACGTATTTGTGGGTGAGCCATAATGTGGGTACTTTGTACTCATATTCCAAACCTAGCAACCCTAAAATTGAATGAATGGATTTATGGAATATTGGAATGGAATGACACTTATTTATTAGTTTAGTTGTCATTTTGTCAAATTGACAGGACACTAATAAAAAATACAAAATAAAGAGAGTTAGATATTTCGATGATTAAATGTTCCAGAAAAATTGCAATAATAAATAGTTAGGTTATTTTGCTACCAATACTTGTGTTCAATAGTTTAAGATACAAACAGTTGATATTCACCATCAACATTTCAAATTAAAAATTATGTCATAAGGACTGCTGATTCAACTTATTAAACTGTTAAAAGAGAAGGATAAGTTCGACATTTATTACAATGGATATTAATAAACTAGTCAGTGAGAACCAATCCATTAAAATAGTACCATCGATCGAAGAATCATTGCGGACTATAGGTCTGAATGTAGATCTTGATGAAAATTCCAAAATGTGGTTAGAGCAACTAAAAGTAACTTGGAAAACATGGAAGAGAAGTCCTGCAATAGGGACTCACATCGAATCATTTCTTCAGAGTGCAGAAGAACGGTACAGATTAGCTTTAGTTTTTGCTATTAAATGTGATGATTACAAAGATTGCAAGCCAAAAACATTACCCTATTTCCTTGTGGAAACTTTACTGAAGTGGTCTGAGACAAGTGAGATTCTACCAGATGATGATTTGAAACTACCTGCATTCCATATAGCTACACAACAAAGGAATCAACATTTTCTGTGTCTGATTGTCAAAACATACAGAATATCTACAATTAAAGACAAAATTCTACCTATAGTCAGAGATATGGTCAGTAAGGACAATTGTAAGCAAGCATCTCAAATTGTAATATCAATGGAATTGTTTGATGAAATACCAGTTGAAGACCTAGTGTTTCCATTGATTCTACAAGACAAATCCAATTTAATTGATGAGTATTTAAATGAGTGCCCTAGCCAGGTAAAGCCACTGTTAATTTTTCTGGATAAATTACTAGACAAAACAATTAGTATTCGAGAATTTGTACAACAATACATCCATGATAATAAGATTTCTCATGTCAGATATGATAAACTACACTATAAGCCACTAGGAAAATTAGTGGCTCGTTTATGCAATAAGTTTAACATTCCCATAGAGACCTGTAAGAATCTCAGTAAAAATCGCACAACTGGTGGACTGAGATATTTAATACATCAAAAGTATCAAGAACATAATGTTAGCTCATCTGTATGGGAAGACCTGGTGAAAGATTCACTGAAGCAAAATGCTGGCTCAGGCCAAGAATTTATTGATATGTTAGTTGAATATGACCGCAATGAAGCTCTCAAGTGGGCTTCATACTTAAACATGGCTGAGAATGACTTACCTAAAGCACTCAAAGACATCTCTATTAATGATGACCCTGTAGAAGAGAACTGGGATACGAGTGATACTTCTCCACAAAGTCCTCATAAGTATTACAAGTTTTGTTTACTTGAAGATCAGATAACACTTGTAGACACAGGAGCAAAATTTGATGATCTAATGATATCAGAAGTTATTAAAAATAGTGTTGTAAGCATTGATTGTGAATGGAAGCCTTCATTTGGAGCTACACAGTCTCAAGTAGCATTAATACAAATAGCCACTAACAGTAGAGTTTATCTAATAGACACTCTAATATTGAACAAACCAGAATATTCAAGCTCTTGGTGCACTTTCCATAAATCTTTTCTGGATAATGCAGAGATTATAAAAGTAGGTTTTGGACTTGAGCAAGACTTGAAAGAAATGAAATCATGTGTGGTGGGATTGGGTAACATCAAAGTACAAGGTGAAGGGTTACTAGATCTTGGCACCCTGTGGAAGAGTCTCCTCAACAATGGAATTACCTTGCCTGGTAACAGTGACAACATGGGAAACAGCCTCAGCTGTCTAGTACAATCATGTTTTGGGTTTCCTCTTGAAAAATCTGAACAATGTTCTAATTGGGAATTGAGGCCATTGAGAAATACACAAATACTGTATGCTGCTTTAGATGCTCATGTGCTTATACAAATATATGAATATCTTCAGAAACTATGTTTGGAGCAGCAAATTAATTTTGAGGAAATATGCAATGATGTTATGTTAGAAAGCAAGAAGAAATGTACAAAGAAACCTAAAGTTGTAGACAGGTTTCTGAATTGTGTACCTATGGTGCAATCAAGGTCAGTTCATGAGGTGAAATTTATAGTGGAGTCTGTGTTATCTAATTTGATGCCTTATTTAAGATACTGTGGAATAGACACAATTGTGATACCATCAACAATGCTATGGCATGATGTGATAAATCTAGCAATATCCCAAGATCGCCTGATCCTATTATGTAAACTTAAACATACACCAACAGCAAACTTTCCACAAAGTTCTATATTAGAAGTTGGTAAAGACACTGTTATACAACAGTTACGAAAAATATTTAATAATTTTAACATAAAAGTGGAACAAGACAATCTTTTCAGCTTTTGTATTAATTGTAATAGTAAAGATTTCAGAAAACTAAGTTCAGATGAAGTTGTGAAAATGTGTATAGAATACCAAAGAATGCTAAAACCTGACAATGTCGATCAAGCAGACAGGTATGGTGTTGAGTATGACGATGATGAAACTGCATATTGTGACAATTTTCTGAGTGATTCAGATTGTGATGAAGATTTATATCAACCAGATGTTTACACGAAAACTAAATTAACAACAAATAAGGGAGTCACCATCGACATACATAATGCTTGTAAACTATCTACTCTAAGTAAATCAGCAACTTTATGTGAAACATGTGGAAAATTATTTTGGGATGAAGACATATTGCTAAAACCTGTTGCTGAAGTTGTGTACAACTTTAAAAAGCTTAAAATCTGGTAAGTTATCTTGTGAGGTACAAATTATCAAGGCACTTATTATTTGATAATAATTTATTTCCATTAAATAAATTTTAACATGATAAATCTATGTAATATAAATAAATAAAAATGTTATATTGCTGAAATTAAAGCCTTTGTCCTGTCGTTATTTGGAAGTGTCACAGCATTTGAATCTCCCTTCCAATTTATTCATAAACTTAAATTATTTCTGTCTTATTACAAAACAAGCTCTAATTTTAGACCTAGACTAAACTTTCGAGCCAGTTACTATATTTTGAACTGTATTCCAACTAACATAAAATTCTTAATGCAAAATTGACAACTTAGACTCGGATTTAACGTTAGTTTTTGTAATAAGAACTTTAACTTTGTCAGAATAGTTCGAAATTTAAAAATGGTTTGATGGTTTAAACCTGGGTTTAAAGATAAACCTTGTTTTATAATAAGGCCGTTTGGGACTATTTGTAATTGTAAACCGCGCGCTTGCTCTAACGCAAGCTCTAGTCCAGACTAGAGCCTGCTTGCTTTATAAACTGCATAATGTAATTTGGTTGTTAGATGATACACAGCTGAAACATACTTACACCCACATAAGCATTGCGCTATCTGTTTGGATTTATCGTTTTGTTTGTAGCTTTGCGCAAGTTTACCATAATATAAATCCCAGCGATCAAAACAGACCAGCATAGCTATTCACAACCATTCGATACGCTTCTGTACCGAATCGAACATCAATCAATTTTATCAAAAGACCTGGCTGTTCACAAATAGAAAAACACAAAATTTTGCCAGTTTCAATCAAATAGACAACCGCCTTTCTTTCAACAGCTATATGCAGTCGGGGGCAAGGCAAATTAGTAATTGAAAATGAATCATTTTCGATTCGACAACCTATCGAATGGTTGTGAATCACTATGCTGGTCATACGCGCGCCTTTTGCTTGTTACAAAAGGCCCTTACATTTTACTTCTTATTTAGATGTATAGGACAAGAGTGTTTAAGGTTTGTTATAAAGACATGTGTGCAACAATACAAAATACTTGTTACTAAACCAGAATAGATATATTTTTCTAAACATAATAAAATGTCTAGATAGTGTAGAGTACCTATTGTTAAATAAAAAATATAAAAAAAAAATCAAAAAACATATTTTGAGAGAAGTTAAAGGCCTCTAACATTTTAGAAGTAGTTTACTTACATACTAGAAAAAAGCATACAAACATACAACGCGCAAGAGTTAACTTGAGACTTCGGTCGGATGGCGCGATACTGAGGCGTCGAAGGCGAGAGCGGTAACAGCGCCGCGTCTTTAGTAAATGTACCTTGTGGAGACGCCAGTGTCATCACGGACCTTTTTTTTTTCCGAGTGACGACCGCTAAATGTACCTTAGTTAATAGGTAATACGCGCTGGTGTCCGCAACTCCACGTCAATGCGCGTATTTAGCGTACGGGTTAAAATTAAAAAAATGTTAAATGTACCTTACCAAGAGACCGCTCGGCGCTACTCGGGTATATTTAGTAGCACCTGTTTAAAATGAATCATTACTAAATATACCCTATTTCAATAATGGCGAGATTGGTGCATAGTGCGAGTATTTAGGACGGGGAATATCACGTGGCGGGTCTACAACGGGCGGGAGGCTCGTTCGCTCGCTCACTTGAGCCCCCGTCATCCCCTTCGAACCTATCCTGTCCGAGTCGGTGTGCCCCAAGTCCCTGCATCCTTGCATCCTAAGTTCTCATTGCGTTTTACTATGTCGAGATAGATGAATGTACAGAATATAAAAATATATTTAGCATGGTAACATTAGGTACAGCACCGGAACGCGTAATGCCCGACGTGTCACAATCCTGCCGAATCCTTTGCTCTGCACTCGTACGTAGTTTGCTTTGGAAATGACGAGCATAATGTATACTAATACAGAGAATGCCCGAGTTGAAATACATTTTGTTCTTTAGTGTAACGAGCACAAAGCGGTACACACTATGGATGTCTGTGGTAATATACAGTCTGGCATTACACGGCCGGGTATATTTAGTAGTATGTAATCACGCAACGCTAGGTCCTAAATATACCCGATTAAGATACTCCAACTCGGGTATATTTAGTAGTTAGAAATTTCGAAAGCCTCATGCTAACTATACCCGACCAAAACCCTATGGGGAGTTTCCACAAGGTAGTAAAGACGCAACAGCGGCAGTGAAGGGGCCGCTCAGGTCTCAAGTTAAGTCTTGCCGGATATAAGTTCTAAACAAACTTGATAAAAGCTTATTGTAAGGCAGGCTAGACTCTGGTGGAATGCAGCTAAAAGTTAAGGGGTGTTACTGAAGACAAATATTATTGCAGTAACTTTACTTTTTAAATAATTATTAATAGAAATAAGTAATTACTTTTACCATTAGTTTGTAAGTAATTGAAAGCAAATATATTGTTCTTTTTAGTTACAATCAGTCTATACAACACAGTCGCGAAATATCATGTACTTATAAAAAACAATAAATTTAGAAAGAAAGTGATAGATCGTAATAATTATAGTACTTACAGCTTCAAATATTAAATCAATAACCATTTACATAACATATTTACATCGTGAATGAAGCTGCAAGCATAAGGTGCTTTGAAATAAGTTTGTTAAATACTGCTTTATATAATGATAGTTAAAAAGTAATATTTGTTTTGTTGTATGTAAAACACATTTTATTTTTTTCCAGTAATGTAAAAAGTTTTTGGGGTTCCGTACGTCCGAGTGAAAAAACGGAACTCTTAGAGAATCTCTCGTGTGTCTGTCCAATCTCCCACAGTCAATTTGCTCCGAATCTACAGGCCCGATTAAGTTGAATTTTGGTACACGCATGAATTTTTAGGACACAAACACAGACTTATTTTGAATAAGAGGGTCATTATTGAGGGGCAAATTAGGCAATTTCAAAACAAACTGTACCCTGTGTGACATATGAATTGAACATTTCTGGTCTCGAATCATTTTTATTTTAAAACAAATGGTTTTAATGCTATTTTAGAAAATTGATGGAAATTGACCATTCCCAAGGGGGGATGGTTAATTACTGTAGTCTTACTAAATAAATATTGGAATCTCGTTTACATTGCTGGAAGAAATAAAATGATAGGCACTTTTTTGCTCTGTTTAAGTTACTATTAACTATGAATATAACTTGGACCATTAACTGTGTTAACAATAGAGATGCACAGTAACACCTTCACGTCCTAACGCAGATAGAGAGCGGTAGAAGTACTAGGGTCAGCCACTACATATTGAAAAGTGGGCGCCAAACGGCATGACGAAATGCAGTTTAATTATAATCTGTGAGATTTCAGTAAAAAAAACACGGTAAAATACAGCCATCAAGCGTTTTCGGTCATTGCGCAACAGTGTGAGTCCGAAGCTTCTGCTTTCTACCTGCGTTGAGTGTGACGAAGACTTAGGTGATCTGATTATTGTACCATTGTAATAATTAAGATTAAGGTTTTAATTATTAAAATATATTTTAAATATCTTTACCACCAAAAGGTGTCAATATATTCTTCAGAAATTCATTGAATATTTGCATCTTTTCTTAAATAACTCCACTTCTTCTTCAACTAAATCATTGTTCCCCGTTAAATTTAACACCTCTAGATTTAAATCAGGGAAATTTCTTAATGTCGTCAGTTGATTGTTCTCTAAAGATAATTTCTGTAAAGGAACAAAAAAAATGTTAGATAAATAGCCTTTTTGGCTACAAACTGGTACAAAATGGAAACAGAAACTACACACTACTCTATTGGAACTTTTAAAAAACCGAATAAAGCTTACCTTACAGTTTTGAAGCACTCCTAAGGAAGGCAAAACGTTTGATGTTAAATTCTGATTAGATAAATCAACATTTTCGCAATGACTGTAGTACTGCAAATGTGGTAAATTGATAATTCTAGCATCAAACATGATTTTAAAGTCTAGACAATTTGTTTTATAATCCCGTGTAAGTTGATCTTCTATACTCCATTTCGTAATTAAATCGTCATAGTAACCAGCCCGTAAATCATCTATACTTTTCAATGTATGTAAATTTTCTATTATCTCCTTGTGATACTGTTTCGGATCAATACAATGAAGAAAAACTGTGGTGGTAAGAAGGGTCCCTGAAAAAAAAATGTTTTATTTATAAAGTATGAAGTCGTAATTTAAATTATTTGACGAGTCTGTATGTGTTTGTGTCGTCTGTTATTTTACCTCTATTCATTCTGATTTTGCATAACAGTGATCTTTATTCTCGTTGCAATAAGGTTGCTGTTAAAGGTAAAATAACAGAAAGGACTGTAGTACAAAAAGTTGTAAATAGCTAGAAAGATATAAGAAATACTGCCAATCAGTTTTGAAATATTTTTCTCAAAAATGCTTGGAAATTCGAGCATTATTTTGACTGGTACTTTTCAAATACATGCGAGCAGCTGCCGGCAAAGTTAGTATGAAAATCCATATCGCTCATGTTTAGCGGCTGAATAAATTACTATAAAAATTCATAACCATCGTGTCATTTAAACCGGTCAAGAGCGAGTCGGACTCGAGGGTTCCGTACCATCATAATAATGTGTTTTTAAATTTTCATCGGCGAGGCCTATACCTATATATTCGTCAGAGAATTTTAACACTGCACGCTGTGGTCTAGAATATTGCAGTTTTCGTTCAGCGCCATCTCTTGACCGATAGTGGAAGTAATTTAACTTTTGTAGATGATTTCTGAAAAATTGTGCTATTTAGAGACATCGTTTTTTTTTTTGTAATGTGTACATAAACTTCTATCACATAGTTATTTCAGATTTTTCTTTTGCAAACTTCGGAGATACGGGGGGAACGGTATTTTTTTACATAAAAATTATTTCTTTCTTATTTGCAAAATAGTTGGGCAAAGGTTATCTAAAACTATTCCAAATTTCAAGTTGATAGCATTAGTAGTCCTTGAGATATCCAGCTGTGACAGACAGACAGACTGAGTCGCACCATAAGGGTGGGTTCCTTTTTACCATTTTGGTACGGAACCCTAAAAATGGTACGAAGTTTTTAAAAGAGTTAACTTATAAAGAGTTCATTTAAATTTCGAGCTGGCTTGCAAATAGAGCTGTTTAAAGTAAAAAAGAAACAAATGACCATGCGCGTCAAAAACTATCGTTGTTCGTAATTTATTCAAGAATTCACAATTAATATGCATTATTTGAGAAAAGTACTATACAAGCCTTGCATGCAACCACGCATGTTGGACTTACATATTATTATGTGTGCATGGGCTACGCCTCGGCTCACATTTTCGCGTTCGTTTATTAATGCCTCTTTTGCCGGCCGCTGCAGTAATGTACTCTACTAGGCTGGAATACAACCACATTCCAGCTCTAAAACTTTTTAGGCTTTAAATGAGACTTCAATTATGTTCAATATGTAAGCAGACTCAAACATGACCAAACCAAGACAAGTGATAAATAATATTTCTAGTTATAATAATTACATTTATTGTCAGGTTCCATAGCCAGCAACTGACGACAGGAATCCAGCTGATTATTCAGTTCCTCAACAACTGGTTTTGAATATTTTTTCTCGAAACTGATTTCACCTTTACCAATATAAGTATTTACATTATGTTTAACACTAGGAATTATTTGTATCTTTCCATCTTCACTGTCATACTCCATCTAGAAAATTTAAAATAACAATAAATTTATTCATTTTCCTATATCCATGTTTTTATGATAATTTATCTCCTGTTGGAACAGCGGGTTAATTGCGTAACACACAGTGGGGTCTTTAATTTTGACAATTCAACCACATTCATTGCATCATTTACGTTGTCAAGCAGATGAATAATTAAAACAAATGAAGCAATGGATTATCAGTTCCCTTTAAAATCCTTCGGATTAGGAAGTGTGTTACGGAATTAGGGGGCCGGCCATCCTAATCCCAATAGGGAGTTTCAAACTTTTGGTAAGCACAACAAAATAAGGAGTAAAAAATTTAAAAAAAAAAAATTGTACTTATATAATTACCTTTACATTCAAACTCTCAGTGATATCTGCAGTATGTTTGAAAATCCATAGAACGTCGTATTGGTTTCCTGAAAGAGGCTGCCAGTCTCCATTTACTAATTCATTGTCGAAGAACAGGCGCGTCCTTGAAGCTACAATGGACAGGTTGACAGGTTTACTAAATGCTACTGTCGTTTTTAATGGCGATACTACGTAAACTGCAACTTCTATATTCGTTCTTACAGCTCCTGTAAATAAGTTTTTTTTAAATTAAGAATTTTTATTAAGTATTCTTTTGCTTCAATTAGAAGTCAATAACATAAGCAGAAAAATGTTTTAGCCTAAATATTAAGCAACCACTCGCTATACAAGTTTGTACAAAGTTGAGGGATTTATTTTATACTTTTTTTATTTTTATACTTTTTAAGTTAATCTTGGTCTACACAGTGAGGTAAAATCAATGCTTGTTCCTCCTCTACAAGAATAAGTTTTGGCTTAGCAACGGTGCCACAACATTAATTACAAACTGTGCAGGGTGCCAGGGACATCGTCGCGCTAACTGTAACTATGAATTCAGCACATGATTCTATACACCTTAAGAGTAGACATTTTTTGAGTTATCAAAAAAATTCATGAAAAGTACAATACCTACGCGGTCAAAATGTATGGAACAGCAAGTCATTGTTTTAATAACCAACGAAAATTTTCAATGCAGGGGAGTCTAGAATCATGTACCAAATCCATGGCTACAGGTTGCGAGTCGATTTCCCGGCCATCCTGTATAATTATTATAAAATCATGGAATTCTGATATGATATGGTTTTTACCTAGCAGCCATCTTTGATAAAACCAAGCACTGGTGTCATCTGGGTCAGTGAAAGCTGCACTCTGTACCATTTTCAACTCATGTTTATGATGACTATCCTCTATTGGGCGCCCACCTGATAGAAATAAGGAAAAAATGAGCATGAAAATACATGAAATGTTGCACATGTTACTATTAAAGTTTGAGGAAGCCTATGTCCAATAGTGGACGTCTTTCGGCTGAAATGGTTATGATGTTTAATTCTTTTCATGCACCGGAACATGGATCCACACGAGACTCAATGACTTTTTTAATTATTTCTGTAATGAAGTCATTCCACTGAATTTTGTCACAGTTAACAACAATATTAACTTATATGGATATTTAAAGAAATCTCTATTGTTTTTTTTTACCAACCCTCTAAGTCAGGATAGAGCTCCACAAGCAATTTACTCCTGAGGTGCCATGCAGAGTAATTGGAGAAATTGTCCATCAGTTTTTCAGTTGTGTAGTCAAATTCATCTTTCAATGATGGCTTAGATTGACTCACAACAAATCTTCTGTAATCCCAGGTGTGAACTGAAACATATAGTATAAAAGTTATATCAGTATTTGTATCTGCTCTGGTTGCAAATACTGGTATTCAGCTGCATCTGGTTAGACTGGAAAGATTGATTGGCAGATTGATCCAAATACTTAATCTCAATTATCTCCAGTTCAGTAAAACTGGTTTTATTAACCGGTTGTATGTCGTAATTACCGACACAATTAAAAAGCCATTGTGTCTCGCGTAGATCTACGGCATACGAAGGGTTAAAGAATGGTACTTATTCCATTTTGTGATCAACAATTTTTTAAGTTAAAAACTATGTGACTGTATTTGTTACTAATAGGAACTTTAAGGATCTTCCTATTATCCATAGAACATACACCAACAAGAAACAGGTCCAGTCTGGTTTCATATTCATACAAGCACATAGTATTTATCCTTTGATTGCTTATCTATTGAAGCATTAGTGAATTTGCCATAAATACTTACAATTTCTTTCATCCAACTTCAGATACATATTGCATAGAGCCAGCTCCTTTTCCCAATTGGGGTCTGCCCTGGTAGTAAGTACCCACTCTCTCTGGTGCCAGGCACAGTAGGATTTTGGGTTTATTTTTAAACAATACTCAGTTAAATGCAGTTCAGCATCATACAACTGCGACATCTCCTCTTCATTGTCATCATTTTTCCTGGAAATTATTGTAATAACATAGTATATGTTATGCTAGTACTTACTCAAATCGTTCTTATAAAGCTTGTTTCTGAAGTACTTATCTCATTTTGCAGTGAAAGTATCACTGCAAAATGAGATAAGTACTTCAGAAAAGAGAAGAAAGAATACCAAATATAAAGTGCAATGTAAGAAATTAGCAGGAAAATGTGCCTCACAGCTGCACCAAAAAGTATTCAGCAATCAGCAAAAATGCCAGATAACTAGTGCCTGACGCTAGCAACCAATGTTACGGAATTTCCAGCTGAGCTGGTCATTGTCTATAGAAAAAAATGATTGTGACATATTCCTTGATAGTTGTCACCATCATTATAATAAAGATCAATTCCCCCTTAGAGTCCACTCTGTGCCCCTCTTGGCCTGTCCTAGCAGTGAAAACACTATAGGCTGATTAAGCTAATAATATTGATAAGCATTTACTAAATAATAAATGACTTAATGGATTAAGTTACTTGAAAATGATGAGTATTTCTCTTCTGATGTTCCAAAGTGTATAAATATCAGGGTTGGATGACAACACCTTTCCTGTCAGCTCCAGTAGATCTTTGTCTAGTTCACCTTCTTTCCTCTGAGAAAAAAGTTTTCTAATTACCACCCATTTCTACGCTATAGGCCTAGGACCATTAAATATCCCAATACAAACCTTTTCAAAAATCTTCTGCATAGCATGTTTGTAAACCTTAAGTTTCTCTTGACGTTCTTTCTCTTTTCTCACCCGTTCTTCTTCCGTAGTACGAACCTTTACACGGCCGTGCTATAAATTACAATAAAATCATTTCTTTGTGCTGCTGATATCATTGTAACCTCAGCCATTTCACAACACTGATCGTAATAATTAACTTACCATTTTATTTTATCTAGATTTGGTTTAATATAATTAGATTTACTGAGAACTTATTTATAACTATATAATTATATGAGTACTTAGAAGTAGACTTATTTATTTCTTAAAATCTAACTCGAATTCAAGCTCGAAAGTCGAAATATAATTTTGAAGATGTCAAGTCAATGATGTCATATCATTGTCAATGTCAAACTGTTGTCAAAAATATTGATGTGCCATAATGGTAATTGAAAACTCGACTAGTTTCTTAAATAATTGATTCAATAAAATGATCGGCGAGTGGAATAATGCTTGGAGTGCGTCTACACTAATGATAAAATACTATATTGTATGATAATTCTCATCTAATCTCACTCAGAAAAAAGTTCACTGCACCCCAAGTTTAGGTTTCCCAATTTTAGATTTCCTCATGATAAAATTAAATTTTTTATCAACATTTCGGACAGACTCCAAAATTAATTTACATTCGGTATTCACCATGATTAAAGAAAATTAAATTACTGATTAAATTCTGCACAGAACCAGTCGAAGCGGAGGTGCTTGGTGGCCTATATCCAGCAGTAGACGATAAATACATAGATACTATTGTTTTGATTCTTTTTTTTAATATTTGCCCTTTCCGTTTATGGAAGCAGCCACACCTCTTGAACCAAAATTAACCAAATTATTCGCAGCACACTAACATCCAGATCCAGGCCTTGGACGACCGATTTGTATTGTACAGACGCCAGGACATCAACCTACACCTAACTGTCAAATTTTCCCAATCAACATTGAACCTTATGCTTTAGCGATAAAGTTGAAAATCTATTACAGAAATCTGACAGATTGTAGTAGGTTGATGTGCTGGCGTCTGTACCACGACAACAAATCTTTTATGGAAAACTGCTTAGTGGTACAAATCTAACTTAGAAAGATGTATTAATGATTCTAATGATTATAATTCTGTAAATACGTACCTGTTATTGTCGCGAATCAAATTTTGATCAAGATACAACCTGACACTGGCCTGCAAATTGCAAAAAACGTAAGAAAATTTGAATTTCGCGGTCTACCACTGCGCATTCACCTTAACATCATCGTCCCTTAGGCTGGCCGCATACGTCTGGTTTCCTGATTCGGAATTCAGATTCGGAGCCCGTTCGGAAACCCTGACGGAAAATATAAGAACGTGTGCGTTAAAGAGAAGATTTTGTATGAAATGCGTGCATTCAGGGTCTCCGAATCTCAATTTCTGATTCGGAAACCGAATCAGGAAACCGGACGTTTGCGGCCAGCCATACTTTTGCTTTTGTAGCTTGCTAGCTAATAATTGTACTAATCTGTGACTTTAGCGTTGGCAATGCAGGTTTTTTCCCCACGAAACGAAATGACAGATTGGCTAAATTCCGAATTATGCCATAATCACTCACAGCACAACATCACTTCAGTAATTTGCGTTTCAATTTAGATATCACGACTATGACAGCTGAGAGCTGTCAACAATTCGGAACGCTCGTGAACGCGCTACAAAGCTCACTCAACATCAAAACGATATAACAGTATTTATTTGTCTATACACCACGAATTTCTGGCTACAGAGTCAGAAGCACAATTTCGAAAATGCGACGATATAATGCAATTCAAAACAAAACAGCACAACTGTCATTTTTGACAGCGCTTACAGTGATATTATTATAGG
This sequence comes from Hydraecia micacea, assembly GCA_914767645.1. Classification (NCBI taxonomy): domain Eukaryota; kingdom Metazoa; phylum Arthropoda; class Insecta; order Lepidoptera; family Noctuidae; genus Hydraecia; species Hydraecia micacea. The sequence goes on from OU611778.1 coordinate 11,640,930, forward strand.
GCATAGTCGGCGTTATCGCAAGATGGCGCATGTCATGATGTCATAGGTAATAGGTAATACGGGCTGGTATCCGCAACTCCACGTCAATGCGCGTATTTTGCGTACATGATGTCATCTATGACGAGAAGATTCACGAATCGCGGGACATCGTTATCGCGCTCATGCTAATTCGGATCGACTATAAGCACGCTTAAATCGATTACAGTGCAATTCGGAACGCACCCATTGTAAACCTAAACTTATTGACATTTGTATTGACAACCAATTTTGTGTAAATGAAAGAGAAACTCGGATTCGGATTCTTTTCTTTACTTGAGACATCGAAAAAATAACCTGACCTTAATCAAATCTGGTCGATTATCTCAACAAAGTGATAAACTCATTAGTTGATTAAGTGTTTTCGATATTTCAGCAGTGGTTTTGTGGAATACCAGTTGTAGAATGAATAATGCACCGCAGTTCTCTTTACGCTGGAATAATTACGTATCTCACGTAACAGAAGCGTTCAATGTTCTCCGTTTTGAAAACGATCTAGTGGATGTCACGCTGTGCTGCGATGGAGGCAAAATCAAGGCACACAAAATGTTGTTATCTGCTTGTAGTAGTTACTTCAAGCAAATATTCAAAGAGAATCCATGTCAACATCCTGTGATTATATTCAGAAACTTCAAGTTCGAGGACCTCAATGCGATCATCAACTTTATGTACCATGGTGAGGTGAACATATTCCAAGAGCAATTGGAATCATTCCTTATAACTGCTGAGCTCCTAGAGGTCAAGGGTTTGACTGATAACATGGAGGATGAATCATCTAAAAGCCAGTTGCGAATCACAGACAACACCTCTTTAGATTTAAGTTCTAAATCAAGTAGAATGACTGAGGATATTGTGCCTGTATTGTCTGATGAACCAATTAACTTAGCCACAATGCAAAGTTCTAGAGAAGAGTACATTCCACAACCAATCACATTGGTCAACATCCCAAACAAAAGTATTCCAGAACAAGAAAATGGTATTGTTGAAATGCAGCCTGAAGCTTCAAAGTCTGATGATAATGTAAAACTGAGAACAGCAGCACCATCTACCAGTAGTGAAGAAATGCAAGTTGATACACAGACAACTTCAGTTGAAGATTTGTCAGAGAAAAATAATTCCGGTATGTACCAACATAATACAGGAAAATTTCTATTATTAGTAAATTATGCAATAATAAAATTAGCTTATATTAAAGTAACTAGCAGTGCCCCTCGGTTTCACCCTTATAAGTGTCGATTCCTTGGAAATATCAGGATAAAAACTATCCTATGTCCTTTCCCGGGACTCAAACGATCTCTATACCAAATTTCATCTAAATCGGTTCTGTGGTTTAAGTGTGAAGAGGTAACAGACAGACACACTATCGCATTTATAATATTAGTATGGATGTACTTATGCTAAAGGAATTGACTGGCATCCAATCTAATGTAATGTGATAAAATAATTTCTGTCTTATAATTTTAACCTGAGTAAAACTTTGTGCCAGTTTTTATATTTCATACCTTATTCTGACTGTTAAAAGTTCTTAACACAAAACTGACAACTTAGAACCAGGCTAAGTTGTGAATTTAGTCAGATTATTATAAAACTGGTTTGTTGGAAACCATGTTTAAAGAAAAACATTGTTTTGTAATAAGACCATTTGTGGTTTTTATAATTATTGTAAGTAAATACCTTATCATGTTTAACAATAATTATGAGTCTTCCTTCAAGATGTACTTATGTGAACAATTGAACATAGCCAAAATGCAAATAGAATAGAATACTCATAAATGGTCTCCTGGAGTTTTTTGTAGATATTGATATGTTCTATAATATTGCAGAACATTTTTTTGTTCTATCATCAATACTTTCCGCAGCGCATGCGATGAAAGACATTTTTAGCCTAATTTTTTTAACCCTTGGGTTGGTTTTAGTAGGGATTTCTAAGGATCTCTAATTTTTTTTTTGTAATAAATATAGCCTATGTTACTCATTGATAATGTAGCTTTCTAACGGCAAGAGAATTTTTGAAATTGGTCCAGCAGTTTTTAAGTTTATTTGTTACATACAAAAATACAAATCTTTCCTCTTTATAATATTAGTGTAGATTCCTTACTTGTTTACACATAATGTAAATTTTTGTTACAGAATCAGAACTGGCTAAGTTCCGCTGCCAACTCTGTCCAAAAGGTTTCAAGCATCCCACTTCATTGACATTGCACAAGGATTCACACGCAGGAAAAACACAATGTCCTGTGTGTCATCGGTCTTTCTCGCGGTCTTACGATATGAGGAGTCATCTGCAAAGAATACACCAAGGGAAGCAACTGACCATCAAAGAGATCAGATACAAGAATACAAATGATAGCGTCGCCCCCAAGCAGTTTACCCATCACATTTAGTTATAGCTTCTTGGTAACTTAGTTACTATAATTTAAGCACACAGTGCAAATGCCTAGACCTGTCTTATATTATAGAGTTTATGTATAACAGCTATTATTATTACTTATATTGATATGAAAAAATATTTTTATTTACTATTTTTATTAAAAGTCACAAATGATATTGCTCAGTGCTAGCTTTGGCTATTTTTATACTAGTCTGTAAAATTACTGTTTTAATATAATAATTGTTTCCATTATTTTTTTTGTTTTATTTTGTACTAGCAGCGCCCCGCGGTTTCACCCGCATAAGTTTCGATCCCGTGGGAATATCAGAACAAAAAACTGTCCTATGTCCTTTCCCGGGACTCAAAACTATCTCTATACCAAATTTCATCTAAATCGGTTCAGCGGTTTAAGTGTGAAGAGGTAACAGACAGACACTCGCATTTATAATATTACTATGGATTATTAAAGTGTAGATTTGGGCGGACAATGATTGATTCTCATGCCCTGATGCAAGAGAAGGTCATTGTTATCCGTTGTTGTTTTCTATTGGTGATGTGCATTAAATTATCTACTGAAGACTTAAGTGGTCTCGTAAAGTACCTACCCTGTTAAAAAACAAGCGCAACAGCACGATTTCTCCATCTCCTAGGTTTTCGGTTCTGCCGGGTCGTCGAGTCATTCACTTGGGCTTGCTTCGAGTCACTGACTACAGACATCCAAGTGGAAAGGGGTCTGCCTCGCTTCTTTGGACTCGAATTCATTTACAGGACTTGCTTAGTCATGTGTTCTTCGGGCCTTCTCATAACATGGCCATACCACCATGGGAAAAGAAGCGCCCGCGATGTTCTATTTACACGACTTAGGTAGGTACCTTATGATTGACCACATGCGCAGTCTACTTGTCTTCTTCTTAGCGTGTCGATAGCAATCTAAGTGGACTCGGCCCAGAATTCGGCTACTTTGTTTGGCGCCATCACCAGCGTCCATCAGTTCCTGTAACATGCAGGAGACGATATTAAGTGTGTCTGTATAATACTACAACTCTACCGACTTCAAAAAGGAGGAGGTTCTCAATTCGACTGTATATTGTTTTTTGAAGTGAAAATTTTAGGCGCGTTGGGCATTTTTTGAGATGGTAAAAACTATTGAACTCGCGCCACTGTTACCGTAATCGACACCGCTTTGGATGTGTTTGGCTGTCCTCGGGATGTAGGTACTCGGTTTTAATGATATCCGATATGTCAGTGAGTGATGGAAAAGTATTCTGTTTGTGTTTTGTTTTCACTTCTGTCTGTCGGCACTCCCGGAGTGCCACTGTTTTTTCTTCTGTGTTTGTTAAGCGATATCTCCGGGAATTGTAAATCGATTTCAAAAATTATATTTGTAATGGATAGGGTATGCCTCAGGGGTCGTCCCATATAAATTTTATTAACTTTGCTTGGGTAGATTTTGAGTTAACTTCAATAATGCGTATTTTTATCACTTAGTTTATATTTGATAATGTTATAATGACTTCCTGTCACTGATATTTACATAGCAAGTAGTAAGTATTATACGAATTTGTGGGGGGGTAAATACAACTTAAAAACTTAAAAAAAAAAAAAAACAACCGACTTCCAAAAAGACACTACTAAGTAAGTGATAAATTACTTTAATTTCGGAAGTCGGTGTCGTTGGGTTCGCATTTTCGTTGTTTGCCACCGGCCGAAAGTTTTTATTAATTTAGGGATGGCCGATGCTACGCAAACCCGAGGTCGGCGTACCTAATATCCGGGTCGAAACCCAACAGCTCTCGTTAAAGAGTAGTATATTCCTTGCCCGACAGCATTCGTCGTGAGCTACACAACATAGGCTCTACTCAAGGTGGACCGGCGACTTAGTGAAGGTCCGCTGGATGCGGTTAGCGCCAGAGACCCGCGGTCGTAATTATGCTTAGCGGGAGATCTACAAAAATGGACGTAAGTATCTGTTCTGTGGACGTAAGTCCCAAAATTATTTAAACGTCCGAAATATAAGACAGTATTACGTAAACGTGATGCAAACTATAGAGTATGTTGTAGTTGATATAACATTGTATTCTGCGCCATTTTGTTTTGCCCCGACTTCAACGTATTGCCAAGTTACACGGGAATTTGGTTCGTAGGTACGGCGTGTTATCCTGGCGTCGAACTTACCCCAACATGCCCGTAAACAACCACAAATCCCTTAGTCTAGCGTCTAGAGTCATCTAGTGGTCGCTAGCGCGGTTACTAAACGGTTTTGGGTTCGATTCCCAAATCGAGCAAGAACCTATAGTATTTTTCGGTAACTAGTAGGGCGAAGTCTGGGCTTGTGCCCAGATAATGCCAATTGGCAATAGATTTGGCCTCTCCTATCCTATGGCACTTGACTAGGACTAAATGTGACCGTACTAGCTAGATACACTTCTGCGTATCCCTTTCGGGAATCCGTGATGTTATTTTATGAATATGCAGGAATAAAGATAGCCTCACAGCGCGATGTTTTATCATTAAACCTATGTAGACACGGCTACACATCAAGCTATACATAACCAGTATAAGCTGACTTCTGATTGTACGAAAAACCTATACAGTGCGAGGTCAGCTAAAACTGGAAATTTATAGCTTGATGTGTAGCCGTGTGTACCTACATGGAGAATACTAATCAAACCACCAATATTATTATGATTGATAATAATATCTAGCCTAATATAATTGGGATCAACGTAAAGGGAATCCTATCAATAACAATTCCGAAGTTTTTCGTTTCATTCATTAGATAAAATTACAAATCGGTAAGTAACGTTTGAGTTAATAATTGAAACTGCTAATACAGAATTAAAGAGAAATTAACCGCGCTAGTGCATGCAGTAATGCCCGTAGCTACGGAGGGGTAAAAGCTAAGAACCAAAAAGCTTCAGTAGCCGGGCGGGACAATCAGGGGTTGTAGAAGCGAGGGTGGCGGGGGTCGGGCGGAGAGCGCTCGATACGCGCGCGCGCCACGCTCCGCCACCAGCCAGTCGCATTTCGACGTCGTTGCGCCCGGTCTGTGTCTCGTTCATCGGCGCGCATCTGTCAAACGCTACGATATCGATATAAAATTCTTGAGTTTTTCACAAAGTACGTATATTGTTTATTGAAATTACTCAAAATCATTAATTAATATTAGCTTTATTGTGAATCCGGAGTGATAAAATTGAATTTGATGGTATCTTATTAAATTGTTTACATTCAGATCACATGTTTACGCATTACGTTAGGTTTGTTTCTGATAAGAAAATCACAATGCATTGATTAATAGTCAATTAATTAAAGTGCAGTGCCTCATGTAATCAAAGAAAATGCGGTTGAAATAATTATAATGCCACCTATAGTTGCACATAAATCGTCTGAAATCTGAATAGTGCATTGATGTGGTGTTTTCAGCGCTTCTTTTCATAAATCGTTTGGAGATTTGTGAAGTTTCGTGGAAATAGCGGGTGCTTTTATTCAGTAAAATGAGTGTGTGAATTTTTGATGGTGTGTCGTGAACAGGAGCGCGTGTAGAGTTGAGATTCGTTCGGTGAGCGTCGCGCGGCGGCGCAGCGAGGGTATTGATCGGCGGCGGCGACGGGTCGCGAGACGCCGGCGTTCGCCTGCCGCCTAAATAAAGCTCCGCATGTGTGCGCCCCGCCTCGCCGCCCTACGTCGATGCCGCCCGTCGACGTCGACGGCGACGTCTTCGTACCATCGCGTACAACATACGCTAGCTAAATTAACTAACAACACACTATCACACGATTCAGGCATTCATTTCATTAACGATCAACAAAAAATTGCACAATTTGTGCAGCTAGTGTACAAAAACGACCGTTTGTTTCATTCATGAATAATACTGCTCGCGTAAGTAAGGTATTCTTGAGAATCTCATTGAACCCTAAAGCACCTTGCTTGATATCGATCAAACAAATCTAATGAAATTACCTAGAAATTGACAAAACAAAACGAAGTCTACTAGGTCTAGTTAATTTGACGAGTTCAGTGATTCAATGTGAAGGTTCATGGCGAATATAGATAGGATGCTCCCTCGCACAGCTCATGCAGCAGTTAGTCAAAAGGGTTCATATGATAAAATGGTTAAATTATATATTTTATTATCATTCCAACTTTACATACCTCTAACTTGTTATCCATAAAGTACGGTATACAATCTGTTTTTGAGTTAGAAACTCTTATCGCCACGAAACCAAAGCAAATTTAAAAAAAAATACCACCCCTAATATTGCATGCAACGATCGATAATGCTGCTGATAAGGATCAAAATCTGCGGTTTCTGATTTGTAGGATGGCCTGGCCGTGTGTTAACAAACAAAATCAACGTCTACGATTATTTCGGCCTGCGTTTTAACTGCACGGAATGTTAGATTAATATTGTAAGTCTTTAGATTAAATTTAAGCACCTAAAGTCCACCACAATGATCCCGGTCATATAGGATAGAGAACTATGCATTTACGTGCACTCATATAATTATTCTACCAATTTCAATTACTTGTATGAACATCACGCCTTATCCAATAATGGATTCCCGATTTCCTTTTAGGACGGTCCTAACTGACAGTCGTCGAGAAAAAAATTGATCAATCAGCATGAGTGCGTTAGATTAAATGTCATCTACATTCAGCCGAAAGTCGTCTGTTGCTGCAAATATATTGCCTATTATACATTTGTAGTAGGTAAATAAATTTAATTTTTGTTGTAGGTGTGAAATGTCGGGATAGTTAGACGAAATCCCCGTAAGAGCTATGGCGCGCACAGTGCTGGCAGGCGGCGCGCTGCTCTGCGCGCTAAGCGTCGTGCTGCAAACGCGCGCGCTCACCCTGCTGCCGCACGACGTGCGCCCCGGGCACGCCGTCAGACACTTCATAGGCAACCACTCAAGATACACGCTCCTAGATCCAGAGTTCGCGCCCTACTTCACTCTACTCGATGACGGCCTACTCATGACTACCGCTGATCTAACACCTTTACTTAATCAACCCGTCAATCTAGCTATATTAGAGCAGACTCCTTACAGCAGTGCAGCTCATGCCATTCATCTCCTAGTAATGGATCGACGGCAGATGCTACATTTCACCGCGACCGACGGTTTGATAGGAGCAATTTCAGAAAATGCTCCACCGGGCACTGTCGTGGATCTTCTACCCATTAGAGCTACGGCCCTCGTCGATGTGGGTCCACTAGCTTATAAAATCATTAAAGGAAATGAAGACTCTATATTTTCACTACGACAGAAAGGGAAAACCGAAACTAATTCGGAAGTTAAGTCAGTTGTAACAGATGGTGATGTTGAAATGATCGCTACTAAACCTTTAGACGCTGAGGAGAAGAATTTATATGAAATACTAATCCAAGCAACAGACATCCATGGAGCGAATAAAGCTAACCTCGCAGTTCGGGTAGATGTGGCTAACGAAAATGATCATGAGCCTCTTTTTGACCAGGACAGCTATTACTTTGCTGTAAATGGAACTACTGATCAAAATGGTCCAAATGGCACCGCACACTGGCAGAGATTCTCTAACATTGGACAAGTTCAAGCTGAGGATGCTGATGGAGATCGGGTGTACTATTCTCTAGAATCACCCAGTAATTTGGCGGTGATAGTACCACAGACTGGGGAACTTATATTAGCTGGTGAACCTGATGGCCATGAAGCTGAATTAAGAGTGCTTGCTCATGATACTGGGTTTCCACAACGTAAAAGTCGACCAGCACGAGTCTTTCTCGATTTTGTAGTTCGTGACCAAAGAGTTTTACCAGTTCTTCATCGTGAGAAGCGTCGCGTAACACGGGCTGTTAGACCAACGAAAAGAATTGAGTTTACTGAGGCAGACGGTGAAGTGGAGGGACGTGCTGTTTTCACGTTAGAAAAAGAGACTGATCGGGAGACATTTAAAATTCGGGACGAAAATCCGTGGGTTACTGTTGAACCAAGTGGTGTAGTGAAAGTTAAAAAGAAGTGGGACTATGAGGAATTGGGACCTGAGAAGACCATCGACTTTTGGGTGACTATCACCAACGCGGGAAATGGAGGTAAGTCATTGAAATTTAACAACAATTTCGAGAAATAATATGTCCTAAATCTAGACATAAACACAAACGTACGCTAAATTGATAATGTCGCTATGTTAGCTAATATACTCGTATAATGACTTATTCTTCTTGTTTAAAACTTTAGAAGATAGGCGTGACTTTCTACGACACCATAAATTTTTTCGAAGGAGATAACAATTTGCTGAATTCATATTACGCTGTCAGATGTAATTTAGCTTTGATTAAGTCTTTGAACTTACAAGTACTGCAAAATGCTATAAACTAAGTATAAAAGAATGAAAGATGACTTCGTGAGTAAAACAAAAAGCTGTAATATTGAACAATAATTCTCAACGCAATCTAATCATCCCCAAAAGAAAAGGTGTAACGCAATTTAATATTTTTCCGTCGGAGTCGTTCCATTTTTTATCCATCCATCCATCTCTTGAATGTCTCTATCAAGGGCAAATTGAGATAATGATAGGGAAAGAATAGGGTGGGAAGGGTACGGGATGTGTATTATACGGTCCACACAGCGACGGCTTTAAAATTCTGTTAATGTCCGCTTTCATTAACTAATGACGCTGTTTAATTACCTGTTACTCATCTTGTTACTGTGACAAAGCTTTTGTTTCGTTTCATGTTGCCTCTCTGATTAATTGTAGTACACTTATCATGACACACGATAAGTTAGCGTAGAAGCACTTTATGACTGGCTGAAGTAAACTTATTTGACGAGAGAACCATCTCAAAAGCTTGAACATAAGCTAATAATTATATTGAGCAGTAAGTCATGCTGACACACTGCATTTTTGCTTTGATGACAGCATTACGAGACAAGTTAGACGCGATCGATTTTTGTATTAAAAATAAAGCGTTAATGTAGTAAATATGGTATACGTGCCGCATGCACCTGTCGGATCGAATGGCGCAGTGGAGCATGACGCCGTGGTCAGGTCCGCGGTCCACCCCGGTCACGAGCACTCACGACCCACCGACAGCCTCCGACGCTCCCATCACGACAAGCTAATTGTTTACTCTGTCGAAACGTGTCTAGCCTTAGGAAAGGCCCTTTCACCTAATTATTATACCTAATAACGTGATTTGTATTCAGTTGCCGCCTCGCAAACATTTTTGTATTAGAATTTTTCAATATTCTCTTTAATATTTTATTTTGTGCCGTTTTATTAAATTGAGCAACGCTCTACATCGTTACCGAATTTTATGTGTTAAAATTCTGCCGAATTCCATGAAACAATGATCATTTCGTTCTCACATTGTTTGTTTTTAAAGAAAGACATTGATTTTGTATTGTTCATATTGTTGCTGAGCACATGTTAACTGGGAACTGAAATAAAACTCTCTTGTCCATATCTGGTTACTTTATTATGCAAATTCGTTTCGGAACAGATACACAAATTGACAATGCTTCAAAAGAATATTTTGGACATCAAGTTGGTATAGTCTTTGCCAGAAATATTACAGGCGCTCGATTGGTAAAATGATATAAATTTATCTGAAGATATTCCTGCATTCGCGTCAAACAGAAGGAACTCAATAGGAGTAGTGGCGTTCGTTAGGTACTCTCGAACTACCAATAGGCCCTCAGGTATTCTAGACAGATTAGACTCTATAAATAAAGTACGCGCCTCATCTGTCGTAAATTAGCGATGGCTCGAGTGTCCGGCGCGTGTGGAATGCCCATTAGGTACAATGGCTGTCAGGTGGAATGGTAGCAGGTTGCATTGTGACCATGGCTGCCACCGTGCTGAATGCGTGGATAATCGGGGGACCTGTCGCACGGCCCGGCCGCTCTGCTCCGCTTCGCTTCCAATTCTACGCATCGTAATTCGTGACAATTACCGTAGATGTGGAATCTTCACTATTCATGTGTTTTGTTTTTTTTAATCTGGAGCACATTAATTTGTCTCTTAACCATAGCAGATTAATATATAAAAAAAAAGTTTTTTTTTTTGGAATGAATAATTCGCATAGTTGATTAATCTTCGAAGAACAGACACTAAAAACAATTTTATAACTTACAATAGAATCTACTAAAGATACAAATCAAAGTAGAGCATTCGTTTATACGCCGTTGTCCAGTCCAGTGTTATCGGACATTAACAAAATAAATCGGGAAGGGTTTTGTTTAATTACACCATCGGGGCAGGCGCATCCGAGGTGGGTGGGCGATACAAGCCGCGGGCGCCGTAGCACCCTGTGTCCCGAACCTCGCCAGGAATCTAATCATTATCATTATTATGTGGATAGTTGTTTCAATTATATAATAGTGAACAAGCAGGTTTTCTTTACTTACCTGTGAGAATACCCCTTGAATTTTTAAAACCAATTTTAGAAGTTTCGTACCCTTTGTAACGTGTGTAGTTTTAAGTTGATGGATCTATTATATTTAAAGCACCACATTAAACTAAGTAAAGGCGTTGATGAAACAATTTCGTGCACCGACCCACACGACACACCACAAGTCGTTTCATGACGAAGTACTCGAGGGAGCCTCGTCAAAGCACCTTTGTCTACTGAAAAGCGTGCTCTATTGGCAAATTAATTCTCTACTCTCCTACAGCAAGCAACGCTTCTCTTTGAACTAATCGACAAACACTTTGAAGTGTTTTCAGAACCCTCATTCACTTTTACCTGGGAGAGGACTGCATTGATTTTGCTAAAATCATTGAAGTGAAAAATGGTCGGCGTCCCGTTATTTGAAGAATGTTTTCCAATATATAAAAGAGTAGTTTTTACATGGGTGTTGTATATGGTGGTATATTTTTCAAGCAATAAAGCGGCTGGTCCGCACAGGTGTGCCGTGAGCCGGGGTGGCATTTTAATCCTGCAAGAGGGATGGCGCAATGCAACGAAGAAGGAACGTTCAGTCCCAAGAGTTATCAATTATCAAGATGCAGCGGGACAACTAAGTCGCATTTTATATGTTTATGTTATGAATTACGTAATAGTTTATATCTGTATAGTCCGGAGATATTTTTCACATTTGCACAACATCGTCCTAAAAAGCATCACGTGAACATTTTCTCGCATTTTGGTATGGTTGTTTTTGCTGCGATTGTTACTTTTATAAAGCATGGTGTATCAAACGGTCTGTCGGTCAGTGCGGTCGGTCACTCACTTTATTATTTGTAGATTTTGTAGTTCATTTCGAATTGATGATATCGTTATTTCTAAGTTACAGTGTAACTATTTCTGTCGTTCTCAGAAACGTATTTATTGAATTCTGTCTATCGAATATTTTTTTTTATTTCAAGAAGTTCGTGAGAAATAATATTATATTCAATCAAATTCAAAGCTTTCAATAATGAATGACATACGCAAATGCAATCAGTAATAAGTGATAGCACAATTGAAATTTATTTGCTTCAATAATCTCTTTTGGAAAACCATTTTCAGGTGTCGTTTTCAAAATTAGGTTTCCGAGAATAGATGTAGTATCGGTTGTATCGGATATCGAGTTCAAGCTGGAGGTTTGCGCTGCAATAATAGTGTGTCAAGTCGAATCGATAATTGAATACGATAGCTGGTGTGACGTACGTCAAGCGCGCCGTCGCCGTCGTCGTCGGTTAGGAATTGGCACATCCGGACAGGGGTCTGGGCGTCGGGAGACGATTTAGAGTCCGGCCTAGTCTGTTTTAGATTAGACGTCCCATACGTTCCGTCAGAGGAAAAGATTAGGCAAAGGAATTTCCCCCGCGCATACTACGATATATCTTTGTATAGAGCAAGCTCAACAGTATTGAATCGCGAATAATAATTTTGGTGCACTGTAATGAATGCATGGCAATAGCATTATAGTTGAACGTCGTGGATCGGTTACGGGCCGTTTGTGGTACTTTGTTTGTTAAATTCAGTCGTCATTCAATCAATGGGGATGGGTGCGGGCGTCGCTCGCACAACAATCGCACTGGCCATTACTGGCCAATTCCCCTCATTGTGACTACTCGCCGCAATTACGTATGCGCACTTCCTATGGTCGATCCCAAAGCCATGATCACCACATACCACATCTGCTCTCGTATCTTTTTTTGCTTTTCACGGTCCCTTTATGAGGATGCATCTTGACTGTTAATAAGCGCTAATAGCCTTAATTAGAACAATGCAAACGTTGGTTGAGGTCATGTGAAAGTTGTTTCTTTTATTTGTTTGCAATCATAGTCTGTTTGTTCCAGGGAATTTATTTAAGTGGTTTACAGTACTTGTTTGACAAATATTCGTCTCAGCAAACATAAAACATCACAATCAAATAATGTTGGCGTGTTCCATTCGTAATTTTCTTTTCTTCTGAAGGGTCTAGGGCTAGCCTGTGAGCCGTTAATAAAATTTGCTCACTCCCCACATTTATTTTAATCAAAATACGTCTCAGTTGTGTATTGTGGACGCTGTGGTCGACCCTGATTATTTCTGGGGTTCCATATTTTACTGTTGGTAAAACTAGATCTATTCGGCTGAGAGGGGTATATTTTAACAAACGCCTGGACTGGGTCCCAATTTTTCTAAAGAATATTTTTTTGCATTCTAAGGCCCTTAAATATTTTTCTTTTGGTAAAATTACTATAACATACTTTGATTTATATGGTTAGGGCAACTTGGTTCGAAACAATAGCCGCGGCACATTGGGCCACTGTTTTAAGTTTTAACACATCAATGGTGATGAATGATGTTAGATGTAGTTATGTGTACTTATTGGTACAGCGTGTACGGCGAGTCGTGATCGTGAGTGATGCGCACACATCTCTCCTATAATTACATCTAACGCATTGGTAAACAGCAGAGGCGTCGGTGCGGGAGTGCTGCGATCTCGACCTGCCCATTTATAGGCTTTCACTCTGATTGTGATTTGATTGCGGTCATTTGCTCGTCTACCTAAACGGCGACCGCGATGCGTTTACAAGCTCAACCAACGTTAGATTATCACAATTTGTTAGCCGAGTAATAAATTGCTGGTCCGCATTTGAGTTTAAAACGATAACAATCACGTTTGCGTAACGTCTCTTTTGCATAAAGATACGAGCCTGATCTCAAAGGATATCCATCTGTCTGTGAGAATGAAACAGTGCGACCTATAGTCCTTTCTAATCTTATCACTAAGCGACCCCTAATTTGTCCTTCGGCTGAAGCGCCGTGAAAGTCTCGTGATATCGATTTAACGTAACCGTGCTCGTAAATCAGAGGTTATTAACACGTAGAATTTTGGTGTTCGATGCTCTCTCAACTAACGATTATAGTTAATTAATGTCGCAATAGATCTACGTCAATCGGATCGCGGTGTGTGTTGTTGGTTGGGCTATCAATTGTAGGTCGTGGTACATCGAATCGGCCAGCACGCAAGCTTGAAGCAGGCGTGTCATTTTACAACACTGTACGCAATGGTTGTGCTTAATACTATGACTGTTCACATGACCTCGGCACCGCCAAATGTCATACTAGGAATGTATGTTGATTCTGCTTATTTGGCTGAGATGGATTTCTTGATGTGTTCTTTTGTTTATGTGATTAGAGGTTTGAATTGAATAAACTCAGTTCAAGAGTTCAAGCTCAATACTTGTTTTAGTTACGATGGACTATTTTGTATCTAGTCCAGTGAATATTTTGAAAAGTTTATCAAATATATTCTTTACTTTATCAGTCAGTTGTTCCTGTGCTTCAATCTGAACCGGGTTCTAATTGTTCCAACTCGTTATCACTGCCGGTAAAAATATATTTCAGTGACCTATCGCAGCGACTTTTGCAGAAACAATATTTTGTTAAACATTTTTTGCCCACCGTGCAAAGTTAGTTTAGTGCACATTCGCTACGCCTGCAGCTAAAAGAGCTTGTTTGAAAGTTTTATTTGTGCTTATAAAACACACATCGGTTATGTAACTATGAAGCTGTGTGCTATCGGGGTGTGGCAGGAGGTGCGACGCGAGTATCGCACTGCGAGCCGCGTGCAATGCGGTCGTGCATGCACTTCATTCCGCATTGTTCGGTTTCGCAATGGCCGCTCTCGAGACCTCTCCAAACACATCCACGATTGACATTCACAGTTTGTACCAGACGGCTTAAAGTTCACCCCCCTACCAAGAATGGGGTGGCCCTGCAAGACGCTCTCAAGTTGAACGTTCCAATCCTATGTTACATACGAGCAAGTTTATGTGCGAACAGCATGCATGGGGTTATACAATAAAATTGCTAGTCTTGCAATATAACAGTTCGATTCATAAGTACATTTACATGTTTATCAGAACAATCGACACGGTATTCGAGACAGCACATAGAGAAGTTTTTACTCACACGGTGAAAGTGTTTTGAGAACAAATATGAAACCATATCAAAATTCAAACCATACTTATTAATAATTTCTAAACTAATGTGACGTGTCCAATAGACAGTCATTTACCAAAACATACAGTTAGCCGCTCGAGTGGGTACTTACATGAATGTTTGTCAAGCACACGCCAAGGCGGCTGTGGTTTTTAATGCGCTTGACATAAAACTTATCCGTAATGTCACATCAGCATGTGGCATCAAGTGTCCACCAAGTGAGACACATCTAGTATAGAGGTGTGGCAGGTTCACGCACTGGGTTCAGTGTCTGACTCGAAACAGAACGTCTGATACACAGTGCAGTTGCTTCTAATAATAGCCAACACTGGCCATATGGGGATCTTTATTATATCACGCCAGGCGCTTTGTTTCTGCCACATAATTAGGCCGCTTTCTTGATTTCACATAAAAAATACAGTTGAAATGTTTACGTTTCGATAATAACAATATGAAAGAGCTAAAAATGTGAAACTTTACCCAAATATCCTTACCTATACCTACTTCTTCGTACCTACACACATTACCTGGCGATTTGTAGATTCGAGTACATAAACTAAGTGGGTTAAAGTAATTCATAGATTCCATAGTTTAACGATGAATGCTGTGTTATCCCACAGTGCGGGAAGATATGCGAGCGCGTGTTTAATTTATTAAGGATGGACGGCGGATTGGGGTCTACGTTCGGTGGCTTTATTAAGATTTACAGCACCTTTGGGATCTGGGCGCAATTATCAGCAGACTCCTTAACACCCATGGGATATGTCGTAAGGGGCATAACACCGTACTGACCCTCGCCGACATCACCGTCGATCCATAAAATACAGCTAACAAATGGATTGGATTAAATTACCCTGGTTTGTCCACCCGGTTTAAAAACTTGTATGTGTGAAAAATACTCACGGAAATAGTCGTGAGAAAGTTCCTATACCGGCTACTCGTTTCTTGCACAACTCCGGGTAAAAAATAATAACTGCTATCCGTTCTTATAAATGTCCACGTCTAATTACTATCAATTTAGTCTTTAGATGTTAGTAACGCCGCTACACGCTTTTTAATTGTCTTACCACATTTCTAGAGAATCTCTCTTTTAATGAATTTTGTATCAAAGATTACGTTTTGGACCTAAAAGTAACTAGAAGCTCTATTTTAAGCCTTGCATTGAAAGCCTTGGATTTCAAGCTCTTAAAAAACTAACTTTTTTGAGTTTAATCGTGTGTTAGCTAGAAAATTCCACGAAAAGAAGCGGGAAACAACAAAAACCATGATTTCAATCTTATCATGCATAATTCCACGAACGGCCATATGGTAGAAACGGTCCATTCATCATCTTGAATGATTATGGAACACGTTTCCCCTTTTAATTTGCATTCTCTACGACATAAACCTCTTGATTAATTGTGTAGAGTGCGAGTAGTGTTAACATGTCAGCTCACGCTGTTTTTGGGATTACTGCCCGCTTAATTGGCGCAATCATAGTTTCACCAAATGTCGACTTTGTTGAACAGTTCGTTACCTCGCTTGACGTTTGTTCTGGTTCGCGACTCACAGATGATGCTGAAAATTAACGGGTTTCCGCTGCTGTCGTGCATATACAATTTGGCTGATTCCTACCCGATTATAATAAACCTCAATTGCTAACTTGGTGTGAGGTTCTAGTTTCGACACGGGCAACGGTCGTCACGAAACATTACGATCTACGAACATTCTAAAATTTGTTTTGGTTATGTAGATACGCTCGATGCCATGCACCGCTCAAGTTTTTCCAATCAAATTCAAATGCAAGTTATCGATCTGAAGACATTTGATTTATTAATATTATGTTAAGCTTCACTATTTCATCTGTTAAAATGCATTCCGAAACATTACTCTAACACGCGATCGAAATTCAGAATCCGCAGGGGTCCTGACACCTACTGTTACGGGCATGGTTAGGTACATGGTTCGTTATATTTTTAGTATTGGTTTATGATATCGACTACCTATTTGAATCGGTAAATGTTTATTGCTTAGTATATTACTTCCTTATCTTCATGCTCTCATAGGCTTTGGGTGCGTTATCTTCGGATAGCGATTGTGAATAAGCTGCGTAGCCCATCTCGGCGCTTACAATATAGCTAACCGCCAAATCCTCGGCTTACAAAACCTATTACTTACACAGAAACATGTTTATTGTTTACTATTCCGCAAAGCGTAAGGTGGAACTATTAGAAATGATTAAATAAGACCCTTCATACCATCATACCATTCATCCGTTTTTCTTTACGCTTCGTAAGAAATATTCGAGAACCGTGCTAAGTGGTACCACTAGAAAAGACAAGAGCGTTAACTACTGGTCAAGTGAATTGGTTCCCACACCAATCCGAACTAGTGCACTCACTACATAGTACACGACAAATAAGGATTGTAGTTTTCTCATTTTGGATGTAACTAGCTAGATATATCGACATTTTGCAATATCGTACCCCAAATACTTCGTTTCGTTTCTATACCGACATGAAATTGCTAGCAGTCCAATGATAGGAAAGGAATAATAAATGTAGCTTTGGCGACCTTTAACCCGCCACGTTACAGAGATATTCTCGACCGATGGTGCTCTCGAAGATAATGCACGCAATGGTTTCAATCTTTAATTGCAACGTAACGCTTTCTAATCCGAGTTTACAGTAAAACATTGAATCGCAAGCAGTGAAGAACTTCCTCCTATTTCCTTTTATTGCAGCTACAGCGTTGATTAATTACGTGAAATTGAAACAGCATTAAGTTTAACAAGAGAAAACTACTGGCAATTGTTCAACAGTGTAGGAGCGTACATTGTCTTAGATGAAACTAAGCAGCTTTCCTGCGGTCTATCTGTTCAAGTCAGCATTACTTTGGAGTGTATCTGAGGGCGCAATAGAGCACCTAATGAAATTATCTGCAACAATGCAATTCGTGACCGGAGCTCCGCACAGTCATCGCCAGCCGGGCCACTCGGCGCTGGCGAGCATCTCAGCCGCAATCCCTCCGGCGAAATTGCACTTCATTTGCGTGCACGCGGCTTACGATCCCGAGCGACGACGTTCTCACGCCCTTCACTGAACCGAACCTTTGAAGATACTGTAGACGCATCATCACGTGCATTCCGAACGTTACCGAGCCTGCTAATAGAGCGCTGACACACTCGTCCATATTAATTAGAAATTCTACATATACAAGTTTAATTACATTTATCTTTTAGATTGATATCGAAAGATGTTTTGCCGCATCATTCTATCCAATTCTCACGGCTTATGATAGCGTCGAGTTGTAATGCAGGCGGGCTCGTTTAGTGCTCTGTTGTTCTCTGAGGATCTGGTATTCTATGGCCGTTACATAAAAATACGAGACCGCGCATAGAAACGTGTTTAATCGTCAATGCTGGCGATGCAATGTGGGCCGGGCTCATCCTGCGTTTGGAGCGAGAGGGAGATACGTCTCTTGCACGCGATAGACAAAGCTGACGATGCAACTTTTGATATCATAATTAAGCCGGGACGACCGGCGGCGGGTAAATAAAAAATGTTTATCTTATAAGCTTAAATGAAGATGATTTTTAATAACTCGACACGTTTGGTCATTAAATCAAAGCTCGTCGTTGGTGTTAATGTCGTTTAGCCATGCTTCTAAGTCACACGTGAGTCGGAGCCTCGGAGCCGTCGAACTGTTGATTAACTATGAGAGATAATGAATGAATATGAAGTGGAAAAGTACTTACGTAATTAAATTGTTGACTATATTTTAAACAATGGTCTTTTTGGATAAGTTGACGAAACTTCACAGACTCGAGGGATATAGAAAACTTAAAGTTTCAGATTATTGATTGCCTTACTTACCCAAGTACTTAACTGTAAAGCTAAGCATTTTGTAAGCATTAGATAAACTCAGGAAAGAGAATACAGCGAACTCAGATTATAGAATAACAGCGAAGTATGATAATGTGCTCTTCATCACGTTTTTAATTTCCTTCCATGTTGAAGTCGCACTTAGAAAGTAATTATCGTTAGTAATGAATCTCGCGGATACTTAGGTACTTATTATCCGCAAATAAACAATAAATTTTAAATAATTAAGTAATTTCAATATTATTGCTTTTTTTTTAATAAAAAATGATTACACTTAGTAAAAATGTCATCATCATCTGCCTAGCCTTTTCCCAACAATGTTGGGGTCGGCTTCCAGTCTAACCGGATACCCGGGACTTAGTAAAAATGTAATTAGGTGAAATTAAAAGTCGAAATTATTGACTTCATCTATACAGGGTGAAATTGTAATCACCGTTTTCCTCTTAAGGGGTCATTGTACTCATCATTATGAAGAACTTTTACTTTGGGATCAAACCAGAAATCGTGAAAAAAAAATCAGCTATTCCCTACATTTATGTTCGCTTATCTCGTCAAAATGTAGGGCTGATTTTTTTTTCGCGATTTCATGTTTGGTTCCATAATAATGATGAGTACAATGACCCCTTAAGAGGAAAACGGTGATTATAATTTCACCCTGTATAGTCTATGTACTATGTAGTTACTTAAAAAAATGTAAATAAACGGCGTACCGTTCGTCGATTACGTTTCAAGTAAGTACTTAACTAAATTCAACGTTGTCCTACGAAATGACCTAAAAAGACATACAGAAGCTTAAAATCACACACCCTAAAGCTTTCCAAGTTGATGCTAAATCCCCAAGACATGGTATGCGGGTATGCCGAAGGTCGTAGTTCGGTGCATTACTATAAATAACTTCGCACAGTGGCGAGCGGATGCACGTGTGAGACGCCCTCTCGACGACTTTTTATTGCGTTGCGTTTTGTCGCACAAGCGCGGCAGCGGGCCGCCCCTGCTGCGTCATTGCACCCGCAGATTTCTGTAATGAACAAACACGACTTTGGTGCGTCTGTGTTGTCTTTGTTTTACTGTTTGCTATAAATCTAAGTGTAGGTACTTACTTACTATATTATATTGTTTTATTTATTTTCTTTCTCTTTGGATGGTAACATTTTATTATGTACCTAGGTACTTATTTAATTTTCTTCTTTTTATTTTCATTTTAATTAAGTAATAAAACTCATTTACGACGCTGTTTACGTATTGAATTGGAATTGTTGACACAACAGCATTAATTTGCTCTTGTATCGTTCACAACGGATATCGGTTCTTGTTCTTTTATAGGCGCTCCCTTTTTAGGGATTTGTCGAAATATTTACGCCCCATATTGTATGAAATTCCAAACAATGCGATCGGACGCGCGCCTCGTACTCTCGGAGCACACGTGCGCGCTTGCGCTCATAGATTAGTCAGCCCGTTGAATAAACAGAACCGACACGTAGGCACTATTGGGCGCTATATTTTTACACGGTTATAAGAATATTCTATGACTTTGTTATTTGTATTTATCTTACTAGCTAATGTCATAAATTATCCGTATTTACTCCGACTACTGCGACCGTATTTTACGCATATTATTATAGAGCAATAACTGTCAACCAGAAAATATTATGTTTTAAAAATATTTATACAAAATAAAACTTGTATCTTTTTAATAAAAGCTGTTCCACTTTTACTACAAATAAATAGCCCTTTGGCTTTAAATATTAAGCATTAATATAAAGCACTCAATAATGAATCGAAATATGTTGAGTTGTGGTCAAGGATTTTTAATCAAAAGTACAGAATAATTTATTACCCATGCATCGCGTGCATGGGACAGATACTCCCACCCATATTGGCTTTATCCCTTGAACATTATCCTCTCGAACAATACCGTGAGAGCACAAGCCTTTTACGTATTCATCGAGCAATGAGCTTTCGTTTATTTTTTTCTGAGAAGACTTGGTGTAGATGGATGAGCGGCTGTGTTAGTGGGCGAGAAGCGGAAATGGAACTTGAATAAATTGAATTGTGTGAGTATGATTGCTTCAATATGGAAATGTAGCTACACACTGTGCTAAGATGTTTTATTCCAATCGATTCTGTAACATCCAAATCGGGTAACAAATCAGATTAAAAAACTTTTGAATTGAAAAAATGTTCATTCCAATTGATTTCGTTTACTGAATTGTAAAGTTCAATAGTTGGTAAAATTTTCGTGAACTGTTTGCTAAAGAAAAGCAATTCTTTTGATTTACGAATGCTAGTAGGGAATGAGTGAAGAATCCTGTGACCCGTCAAAAGAGGCGGTGCTAAAGGCGAGAACGACATAGCACGGGGTCAGACATCGATCGAGGCGGGCGGCGGCGGCACATGTAGACACGAGAGAACAATTGCTACAACCCGACACCACTTTTCTACAAGCGATATGATGTACTATGTATCTATAGACACGTTCAATAAGCATAGTCCATAACAAATTAATATTGTCGATGGTATGCAAAACGGCGTAGAGCAACGCGAATAGAGTAATTGGACGTGGTTATTATGCATTTATGGGCTGCTAAGGTTGTCTAAGTAACTTGTTTGTAGCAATTATTCATTTAAAACACTCAGTACTTCAAAACTATTGTCTAAGAAAATAACTTTTATGTTCCCAACTCAGCCACGATTTAGCGGGTATACAGAATCCATTATCCATACTAATATTATAAATGCGAAAGAGTGTCTGTATAGAGATAGTTTGAGTTCCGGGAAAGGACATAGGATAGTTTTTATCCCGATATTCTCACGGGATCGACACTTATGCGGGTGAAACCACGGGGCGCGGCTAGTTCAATAATAATCCTTCAATTACTTTCATTAAAATCTAACGCGTTTCATGCAAATCAGATGAGTACAGTGTTTAAGCTGATAAATATAGAAATTGTCTCAGCAGACTAAACTGAGGCATGAATCGATTGAGACAGACAGAGACACGCAGAAACACCTTTACATAGTTTGTATAAGCTGGGCGAGACTGCGACACAATCTAACTGTTACTATTTTGATCGTCTCGACTAAGCTGTTGCAGCAGTGTTCAAACGATCTCGGTTAATACCGCTCGGATTCCGAAAGAAACGAACAAGCCTGTGCTGAATATAGCTATACATTTACGTATGCCTAAAATGTATTCAATCATGTACTACTAATTCGGTCCTCAAACATGATCAACGCCCTATAATGTGATTAATTCTGTTGGTAATACTCTGTATACAATTACACCCTGACGAATTAACTAGGTACTAAATCGATCGAACTACGATTTATCGAACTAAGGTAGACATAATACAGTCGGTTGTAGCTGTTTTATAAAAGGCCCTTTCTAATGTATTCTGGAATTTGGGATCCTTCTGAGACTTGTAGGAGGTCGTATATGTGTTGCGCTTGCGAACCCATGCCGCGTCGCGTCGCGTCGCGGGGAGTTGGTTCCTTTGGGTGCCCTTTATCTTCTGTTAGTTGTGATCCGGAGGTAGGGTGGAGGTGGTGAGATACTTCTTGTGAAAGGTTGATATCAGTTCGGCATCAGGTTGAACTGTAGACCAACTTCAACATTCGATGTGTAAAAGGACATAAAGGTCTAAACGAAACACGAAAGCACCATTTTTATAACCATAAATTGCAAAGTACAAAAAATGTTTGTTTATAAATTCCCGTTTTGTGCGTATCAATAGTCATCAGAGCGGCAGGTCTCCGGAAGGAAGTGAGCGGCTCAATTACCATGCGCGGCCGGGCGTGTGTAACGGTGTGGTCACATGGAAACTCACAGCAATCGATATTAACTGTTGTGGTGATTTACACGGCGCAAATTCAGTGTTAAACGCACAATCGGGAAAGGGAAGAGACATTTCTGATGAGTGACGTTCGAGATTACGTCAGTTTCCATTAAACCGACGACGCGGCGACGTTAGAAATCAACGATAGTATAATTATATGGAATTGACATAGTTGGCAGCATGTGGTTATCACAGAAAGTGTCTTTGGTAACATTTGTTTGACAGAGAAACAACGTCAGATTTAGAAAAGGTAAAGAATCCCTTTTTCGTTCTAAATAACTTAATTTCACCGCGGGTCTTTCACTGTTTCCCAGTAAAAGAAACGTATTTTCGTGACGTATTAGGCCCGATGTTGTTTAGTTCCCACAATAGTAAGATCGTGACCGCCTAGGCGATCAGGAGCTGTGATAACTTGCCACTCCGCTTTGTTCAGAATTAAGACTTACATCGTGAGGGCATTTAATTGTAAATTGTAGCCAAGATGATCTATCTATGAATCTTAAAACGTTGTTCCTATTTTATATGACATACATTCGAGTACATAGGTACTTAATAATGCACATTATGTATCTTAGTATCTTTCAATCTCCGGTAACATTATAATTTTGATATTGAAAGTTGTAGCAGTGTAAAACTTTCAAGATCATCTGTATAATAGATGTGCTTCGTACTTATAAGTTAGATAGTTCACACCTCGAGTAATCCATGTATTATGAACATACCTAACTACTATGAAGAAGTTATATTGCACCTGTGTCTACTGCCTATTCATATTCATGAATGGGTTGTGTTATCCATGCAATGCCTTTTGATGAGGATGGTATGGGAAACCGAAATCGTTTGAACTGTTGATTACTTTGGTTGAACCTTCTGATAACTACACGCAATTAACAAATACGCAATTAAAGGAATAACACCCTTACTTCTAAATTGGTGCCGTATAAAAATAGAATTTGGTAGTTGCAGTAAAAAAAAAAACACATTAAACAATGGATTACAATTTCACAAATGAAAACAAAGCAAGTCGTCGACAAGAGAACTTTACAAAAGAACTTGAAATTAAAAAAAAAAAGAAAATCAACGGCGTCCTTTTATATCTAACGTCTTATTTATTAACTGAGTACTTACATTCAATGAAAAGGATTCCGTACTCTGGTGTAAAGACAAAGTTTTAGTTCAAATATAATTTTCTCTTCCCAGTAGGTATAAGCTCGTTCGACTTAGTTGAGACTGCAGAAAGGATATACATGTACATTGTACAGTGTACAATTACGTTATAGATAATTAAACATGAATGACACTCTAGGAAGGGTGGCGGTTGGAAACTTACAAGTTCTGTATCAAGTTGCGAACAATAGCACAAGATGCGTGGGCAAAGGGTACCTACCCTATTCGGAGGCTTTCATGACGCCTTAACAAATAAACAGTTACGTGTTTATACTAAGTATAATATATACTATAGGTATTATTCATTTGGTTGGGACTACTTCGGAAATAGTAATTGTGGCTATAAATAGAGTAAATGCAGTGATGAACTGATGATTGATGTTAAATTTTAATAGGTCAGGCGCCGCTCTGCTGTCCATACCTACTGCAAATACGCCGAGTTCAATTGTTTAATTCTTACTAATTAATTATGGGGACCACGAACCCTTTTGTTTAAGTGACCCTTAAATGGTGTTTATTTCATTAATTTTTTTTACGATGAGAACTGTTTTTGCTGGAATGTCTGTAATTACTTTATTCTACTTATTTTCACATGCCTTTTTTTATTGAAAAATCGCTAGGTATTGTTTAATTCAATATTCCGTCATTTCTGTGGGGTAATTGCATAACACAGTAGCAATGACTTCAATTTTTGAGAGTTCAACAACATTAGCAATATCCTTCAAAATGATTCAGATTGTGTTTGAAAGTATGTTACGAAATTATTGTACGCTTTATTCTAAAACATTTATGAAATAACTGAAAATAACACGTTATCCTAACTGTGGATATGAAGAATAATTGAACTATGTCAATTTGAGAGTCGCATGCGATTTTTGTACACGAGTCCGACACCCACGTAGACCGAAAAGAATTAGGCTAGTAATTTTTAGTTGCCCTAGATCTCCAGCGAGATTGGATTGTTACGGTCCATTCGTCCGAACACTGATAGAATCAACGTATGTGTACCTGAGTTTCATAATACTGTCACGCTTTTTGGGAATACCTAATAATTCATTTCATAAAAATTACTGAACTGTGAACAAAGGTAAACAAAAGTTGAGTTCATGACCAGGGGGTAATTGCGTAACACACTAATAGTAGCAATGGCTTCCATTTTGAGAGTTCACCAACATTAATTGCGTTATTTACGTTGTTGAGCACACAATTTTTTCGAACGTATGAAGCAATGGATTAGCAATATCCTTCAAAATTATTCAGATTGGTTACATACAACGTATTTAAATTAAACATATTTATTATATTTTATATATATTTTTTGTTGGGTTTTATTAACTTATTGGAAAGTTTTCTATTCCATTATTTTATTGTTAATAAACCTGCTTGGAGTGACCATGACTTATTATTATTATTATTAGTGTATATACTGTGACTTGGTCATGTTTGTATAATTTAGTGATAAAATGAACGATATCTCTCAATTCTTAGTAGCGTATCCGTATGTTTATTCAATAGCGAGAGAGGCATTTATTGTGAGTACTGTTAATGCGGGATTAAAAATAAACAACGTCTGATGACGACGCTTTGCTGATTGACGTTGGCCGTCGCCGTCGGGAGACTCACCACTTAACGCGTTTGATGTTATTATTATTAACTTATCAAAATAATGATTCCAGTAAACGGACTCAAACTGTGGCCGTAATAAGTGTTTTTAACACTGTTTTAAAAGAAAAACACTTTTAAATGTAACAGATACAATAATGTTACAGAATCAAAGTGTAACCTTTTATAATTAATAAGTGTTAATATGTGTCACGGAAATAAGCATTTGCAGGTATAATTACGCGGTAGGTACCCCAAAAACGCGCGGCGGACAGACAGACGCTGCGATGACAAAATAATCTCAATCCAGTCGGAATTGCGGCTATTTTGGCAACGCCGCGTTTACCGGTTACACTTATTAACACTTTTACGAGTATATCGGTTACAGATACTGAATGATTTTTTTAATGGTTCCAAATTTTTAGAGGGTGTTCTACCCATGAATATGAACAACTTTCACTATGGGACCGACTCTAAAATTACGAAAAAAAATTAGCTGTTTAATACAAAAGTTCAATACCTACTTGACCAAAATGTATGAAACAGCAGATATTTTTTTTCGTGATTTTAGAGTTGGTCCCATAGTGAAAGTTGTTATTCATGGGTAGAACATCCTGCAAACATTTGGAACCAGTAAAAAAAAACAACCTGTATATTACTGTTACACTTTTAAAAGTGTATGTGCACATTTATAAGGGTTACATATTTGATTCTGTTATCAATTCAATATGTAACACTTATAATTCTGTAACCTTTATGAAGGTGTTTTTAAAAATCCCTGCCAGTGAATAGTTATGAGTTGACAACATAGTAGGCAAGGCGAGCGTATTGAAATGTTTATACAAGGTGTAACAGAATAACCGCAAGTCCTGAAATTGACTGAATCGATTTCAGTAACTTTTAATATACTTACTTAGGTATTTTTTTTTTCAAAATGTATGTATTTTGCCATAGTGCCCGCCGAATAGGCCAAGAAAATTTAACTTTATTTCAAGGCAATAACACTCAATTTTAAATGCATAAAGTAATGCTAGGGTCAAAACGATTTTCTTAAAAAATTTATAGCTTTAAAAAAAATAACTTTTGGTCATTGTATATGTATACTCTAATCAGGATGTATGAGGGCTTGCGTTAATAAAATTATTATACATAATAATATTGTATTTGCCATCTCTAAGTTACTCTCATTTGATCTTAGCATTTTTACGCATCAGTTACCCATGACCGACGTGCTCGCATTTTCTATATTTTCTTTTGGAAAGTATGAACATCTGTTAATGATATTGATCGTAGTTACCGCCTTTCCGTTCGAAACGAAAAGGAGATGAGAATTTAATTAGAGTAGTACTGTAACGTAACAGTAATTAATGATATAATTATGTTTATTTAATTTTAACATTAATGAACGTTTTATAACATCTTTGCTTCATCGAAGGGAATAATATTTTATTAATAATATAAGTAAGTAGGTACCCATTCATTCCCGAATCCTAAACCATATAAAAAGTAACTATACAAATTCGAACGCTGCTGCATCCAATTCGATAGGTTTGTTTGTGTTCAAATCCAAAAACAAAACGGTCCATTCGTGAGCAGCCGTTCACGGTAAACGCGTAGGGAAAAAATCCAATGGGATACATAAACATAGTGCGGGAGATTCGTGTCAACGGCCGCGGCATTGTGCCCTGCCCCGCTCCCGAACCCCCTCCCCTTAGCCGTCCACGCGACGGGGAAGCGATTTCAAGGGTGGCTTGGCTAGCTACAATATTTCCTCCCGTTTATCGACAGAGTATCGAAGACCTCTGAGACACATCAACTCCAGTATCTTTATCTTTTATCACGTCCCGTTTTCATTAAGATCTTACGCGACGGCTTTATTAAGTTGATTGCTTTTGTACGTTTTTGAATGCAAAATTTATGGATGCCCTAATTAATAATGGCCTTGAATGGAGTGAGGACCTCTTTAAATGTTTCGTTGTGGAATTTAAATTCGTTTTTCATTGTTCAATGAAAATGTTAACATATCGCTTAAGCAAAATCAACAGTCTAGTCTTCCGAACTTTACTTAAAGCAGGTAGGTATAACAGACTAGAAATATCACTAATGTTAAAAATGGTTGTTATAACAGAAAGTTAATTTACCTATACAGAACGCTGCAAATAGGTCAGAGTCACTCTTGTTCCATTTTTTATAGGGTTATTGTAACTGTTATAAGTTTCTCAAACAGTTTTCATTTAATGAGATTCAGTTTTATCTTCAACCGAAGAAAACTAAAGCACATTCGGCCATTGAAAACATGCTTTCAGGCAAACCATAACTTGGACGTAAATGGAGCCATCAAAACGTAACGTACGAAGATAGTAACTCCCAATATAAGTTTTATCTCGAATCGCGAATGTAGCGCACCGCTCGTGATGCGAAAACGCGAAGCGAATAAGACATAACATCCCGGTTTTAGGGTGTTTCCACATCAAAGCGGGGACGAATTGAGAGGCGCTGGGTAAACATCCACCAATGAAACAGCTTTATGTTTTCATCTTTATAAGATTAGCGGCTTATTGGTTGATTGACACCGTTCCTTTTTGCTTCGGGCGTCTGCAAGTGGGGACTTGGAGAGGCGCCCTCAGTTCAATCGGACTCGAGGACGCCAGGCGATCGATCTTGCAGTTGCGACACCAAGTCTATTAACTTATTGGTTAGTTCCTTACACTCTTTTCCTCCTATTTCTACGTCTTCCTCGTTTTTTAAATCTTCTGGCCCAATGGAATTTTTTGCTCAATCATCCATTAAAATTAATTTCAAAGAATATTATCGTACGTTCTAGATTCTCTCAATCCTTAGAAGGATTAATTTTTAGATTCACTGTCTATTCATCCCCCGAAAATGGATCTGACTGATCGCAAACATTACGCACGCTAAATTGTGTACCGAAAATTACTTTTGTTGTTATTGATTATGTTCATCTCATTTAAGGGATAAGTGACATACATATCAAGGGATTTAGCCTTTATTTAGCTTTTGTCATTAATCAAAATGTACTTGTTATATTTGATAAAAAAAACAAGGATTTCTTCTCAGTATTTTTTATTTATTTTATCTTCAATGACATATACAAAATAATCTACTAAGAGAAGAGGTAGAAATAGAGTCTAAATAGGATGTATTCATTCAATTAATTATGTTCGAATGGTCAGGCTAGCTAGATAGTGCCGAATCGAATGCACAGTGGTAGTTAATTTAGTACGGGGATTTGCAGAATGTTCTCCTCCCTTACATGGAACCCTGTCCCTTTAATGGTACTTGACTTGGGCAGGATAACTTAGGATGGCCTATCGGGCGATCTAGACGGGTTCCCCAGATATATTACCTAAAGCTTTTTGTAAGCTTCCTACATACTTTCTTTCAACTTAGATTGAAC
This sequence comes from Hydraecia micacea, assembly GCA_914767645.1. Classification (NCBI taxonomy): domain Eukaryota; kingdom Metazoa; phylum Arthropoda; class Insecta; order Lepidoptera; family Noctuidae; genus Hydraecia; species Hydraecia micacea. Next base: position 11,669,626 of record OU611778.1, read on the forward strand.
TTATTTTGAAACATTAATGAAATAAGTTTGAATATACATAAATTCTCAAACTGTTTTATACTGGATTTGCAATTGCCCAACTTTGGACGTTAAAAATTTGCAATGTTTTCAGGAAATGCGAGATATTTTTTTGCTCCTTCCACCAAGTTGTTCAGGCACGATTGAGAAACGGGGGGGGGGGGGGGTTATTATACAGGATGGTTTTAAAAAAGACGTGTGAAAATTTTCGCCTACGCAAATATGAAACGTTTAAAATGTGAAAAACTAGTAAAAGACTATGACGATGCACGAGCGGGGTGTCTCCATGGTGACTCGCATCAATTGGGGGTTGGGGTATGATTTACCGACAGGGAAAGCTTTCTGTCCACACACAGAGGCTGCAAGCGCATCCTATCCATCGACGTGATAAACAATTGTTTAGTAAGTGGGCCTTAGCTGCCTGATAATAAAATGATTATTATTATTATTATTAAGTAGGTACTTATTTTTGTGGTGAATTCGTTGCAGTTTAAATATTCTTATTCCTTGATAAAATCGCAACGTGTCATCTCTTAACAGAATCGGGTACTACACCATAGCGTCATGTACAAAAACATGTACTAATTATTTACTAGTTGTCGTAAGTCCGTCAGGCGGTCAGGCGTATTGCCAAAACGAAGTTTATCTAATCGAATGTTCTGAGATGTTAAACCCTGTTTCGTCCATTCAGCGGAAAGTAGGAGGCACGTTATCGAGGGGCGGCCCGTGGTGATATATCGACGCATTCCTCAAGAAATATTGTCGAACGCACGCGATGTAAGTAGCGTATCTCGTATGCGAATGGTGGTGAGGCCGTGAAGGGCGGACTTTTATATTCTGAAAGCCTTTGCGGAAACTCATCCGTATGTGAAATAATACCATAAAAGAACAGTAATAATACGTATCGCGTCGCGATTACTTGTATCCCCACATGTGGTAATGTGTGTAGTAAAGCAATTTGGAGAGACCAGACTATTTTATTGTCTGGGAGTACAATACAATACAGTAAACTCTACGCACAATAGAATGGCGATAGAAACATTTTGATGTGTTTGGGTTTCGGACGCACCCTTTATTTAATCTCTTAAGGAAAATATTTACCTCCCTTCATCTTTTTAAAAGCGATGATTTTAATAATCTCACCGGTTATGTTACCAAACCACTTTATAATCCGTCATTTTGTTTACGCAAAATTGGTTTATATACGGCATCCCGCTTCGTTAAGCTTGTCATAAAATACTATTTTAACAATAGGAACGATTTAATGCGACCGTTTCGCGTTCTAAAAATGAAATATAGTTCTGGTTCCGCATTGCAGTCCTTGCATGGGGTAGCCGTAGCCCGTAGCAGTCCTGGTCGCTGCCACGGTGGGGAGGCGACACATGGAAATAGTTCCACTGGAAAGGAGAGCGTAGTTGTCCCCTTTTAAAATAAATATCTTTGCAAAAATCTGTTTCACTTTGCTGTAAGTATGATAACATGTTTGTCTGTTATCATACTCAGTATGCTCTAATCTGTATGCAATTACCTACACGTAGACAAAAAATACAAGGAAATAGCGCCAGTGTAGCTTTTAATTAAAGTTGGCTCAGGAGTTTTGGGGATTATCGTCACTGCACAGGCTTGTCTCTTTATTAGTACAGATAGTCCGGGGAGCCGGGCGGATACCGTCGATTTAGCCGTGACGGCGGCACGGTTTACGAATTGATTGTTCTCGACAGTAAAATCAATAATAACGATTTTATTATTGCTGGTCGCGACCCTCGTTTTGTTGTAGTTAGCTTGCGCTCGGGGCAGGTTGTATAGGAGGGGATTAGGGTCACCAAATGGTAGTGTCCCGTTAACAATATAGCACTGAATTAGAACGCTAGAACACCCACTGTGAGCTTTTTTATATCGCCAAGTAGGTACGCTGTGGAAATTAATCCTGCAAACTTAATTTTTGTATGAAACAGTCGGTGCCTTTCACTTGACGCGTAGCTATAGCGGTTGCAACTTTGCTAGAAGCGTTGAAATAATAGCCATGGCATCTTTATTAAATTGTGGTTACTATGCTGTTCGTGGCTCCTTGTTGATTGGATTTATTCCGGTCTGATCCCCTGCTAGTTCTTCTTCTGTTTTAAACTTTGTCTTATCCACATTATCTAGGTTAATCTTTTTGACAGGTACTTTACAGTCAAGAGAAAATAAATTGATTGAATCCGGACAAATTGAATATTTTGTACATTCTTGTCAAAGGATTTCATTTTTGTAAAGAAACAAAAACTGATACATTATGGAGTATAACTAGTCCAACTACACCATTTTTAGAAAGGACATATTTTATTTCTGACTTTATTAGGTCAAAGGTTTATGATTTTTTTCCATGGATTATGTTTTTCGCGAAAAGTCTGAGTAAAATGTAGTTTCAGTAATATAATATTTAAGCAAGTGCTTAAAGAGAGCCTTTAAACAGTCGTCCAAAGGTTTATCTTATTCTTGTTACATTTTTAGCTGTCGTAACAGCCACTTGTTATTTTGCTCATTTGTGGAACTTCGTAGTTAGCGGCGGTGAGTTAAAATTTCGTTAGCGGTTTACAAGCAACAGAATTTTGATTGGCGACAATTGTTATCTTGGTAAATTAGTTTATTTGGGACTCGCGTAGCTCGGTGACCATTTCGTGAGTTTTTACCAATTACCAGTTTCAAACATTTGATAATGTTCGTCTATGTATGGCGCTGTTACGTATTTTGATGTTTGTATTACATCTACAGACAGACATTTGGTTGCTTACTTTTCTTGATAAGTACAAATGTCCAAAACAGCAAGAATAATCCTAGAACTGATCATAAGGACATATTGTAAGTCTGTAAAATAAAGATCTTAATAATCACAAACCATAATAAACTAAAACTTTATTAGGTTTGTTTGTTCTTCATTACCTTTAATAACTAAATGAAAACAAAGTACTATAATATGAAAATACATGGCATTCTTTTGTTGCATAATTGAGTTCATTTCGCAGAAATTGTACACAGCTTTCAAAATGACCGCGTAATAAAAGTTCAGCTATTACTTTGAAACTGGGTTTTCGCAGTAAAGTTTGGTAGCCGTGATAAGAGCTATAGTAAACTTAATACGATACTTTGTGGTACAGTCCCTGGCGAATCTAGCTGCAATTTGTATCTCATACAATTCCTCTGCAATACTTACCTAGCTTAAATATAATTTGATATTCTTTTGTGCGAAAAGCACCTTCCATTTTAGGTGATCGTAAAAATGAATGCTCGAGTTCTTTGTATGTTCGACGCTAAAGTGAAAATCACTATCACATTTTTTATAACGTTCTTTTACGGTTCTTTCATAGCAATATTTTTTTTTAGTTTTAGATTGTATAGCAGATATTAAGTTGAAAGCATCGTCCTGTTTACTCTTCAGGAACATTGGTTTCCAGTGTCGATGTAACTAAGTCGTTTTTCAATACATGGTACCTACATTTATAACCTCTTTTGAACACTCACTTTGTACGCGTGTCTGTTGAAACTGAAACACTTACATAAGTAAACCTTTGTTTATATTTTCGTTCCGTTGAAACAAGGTTTATTACTTCCGCTTTGTCCTCGGCTGTGCTTTGCGTCCATGTAAAATCCTTTCCAAGTAAATTGCCTCCATCTCACCGGCAATGTAGGTGAAAATGCACCTTTATTTTGCCGTCCTCATTTTTCGCTGTTATTAAACAAATTATGTTGATAACGTCTTATAATATTAAGGCCACGAGGTTCTAAAGACCGAAAATGTGAAATGTTGCTTCTACCTATTTCTTTGGTAGTTACATATTCATCTTAATATTTTGAAGTGGTGTGAGTTGGTTATACCTGAAGGGGTGCGGTAGGTATATGTGAATGGGGAGTGATTTTGTAGTGTAAGAGAGGTTGGAGCGGTATCCCTCGGCGTCAGTGCACGCATTCTTTTAAAACACCCTTTTGAGACGTCTCGTTTGTGAGGGACGGGAACTCTACACAAGTACCGCGATGTATGGGGCTTGTGCAAGGTACACATTTATTTAGGAACGTCTGTTTGCGTTTTATATTTTACGTATTTGTCGAGTTTTGCCGAGTTACCGTTTTGGCTTAGCGTAAGGCGTTTAACTTTTGGAGCGGAATAATTAAAGCATTAGCGGTTTTGGAATGAGTAAAAAGCTGTTCCTAGTGCAAATACATGTTAGCAAGCTGCTCCAAACTCTGGCTATGATAGTTACCGGCAAGTTGGTGCAATATAAGAAACTTTTCTCACAAGTAAAGCTAGCGCGCGTGCTCGGGGGCCCATCTGATGAGTTTACTAAGTTTCTCGTTGGTCGTGTGTTTTGTTACCCGTTGCGGGCGTGTTCCGAACGCTAAATGGTACGTGTGACGGCGCACAGACGGCCGTCGATTTATGACACCGCCAGTAAATTAGTACCTACCTTGTGCCAAAATAGTCTGGAACTCCATGCTTTAGAAAAATGTCGGAGAAAACGTTTCACGGGCGCTGAAAACTGAAGCAAATAAAACAGCTGTTTCAGCCGTCAATAATTCAATATTTCACTGGCTGTTTGTGCTTCAGTATGCTAATTGTAATGATTGTAAACTCAAACATATAAAACTTTTGATGAATTACGTATTGCTATAGGACCAACGTTAATTATACCTTTTAGGCAATTAATTTGCATGCGCTGAATGAGATGATGGCACCGCGTTCTGAGAGAGAGAATATAGTGTTCCACAAACAGTTACTGGGGAAGATAGCGTCTACAAATGAAAATATCTAGGTAATGTCGAGACATTGCATAAAGAAAACCGTGTAAGAGAATATAAAAATGTCTGAAAAAGTCATTGCGGGTTTTTCTACAATGAAAGAGTACCTACCTATTTAGTAGAGAAATTATTTTTTACAATTTTTTTTAAACTTTATGGATAGGTACCTAACTGTTGTTAACTTTCGAGGTAAAGCTACGTAATGTATTGAAATGTCGCTTGCTTTAACACGGCAATGGGAAATTGATCTGAGCGTAAATAAAGTAACGGTTGTAGTTTTTTGACACAATTGTCGATTGTCGCCTATCAAAATTGAACAAAAAATGTCCAACTATTCTCAGTCGACATTGCTTAATACAAGGTATTATGACCGATAAAATCAATTCTGTGAACTACTTTTCGAATAACTTAGTTTAATAAATTATTTCGACTTTCTGGATGTCTTGTTTTCATTTTTAATCATCATTATCTATTAAATAATGAAAATGTCGCAGCCTGAAAATAAAAACATGAATTTAGTAAATTCATCAGATACTTATAAAACTGTTTACTTATTTATTAAATTCGATTTCGAAGAAAAACTGAAGAATGGTCGGTGGGAGCGAAGCCGAGGGCGCGGAGACGAAATTATTGATTTCAGCGAGGCGCGAGCGGGGGCGAACTTTTGCATTCGCTTCCCTTACTAGACAAATTGCTTATCTTACACTATTATTTACGCTCTTATAATTTCTTCTTACTCCTACGTCCTAAAATTAAATCGTGGAAATGTGGAATACATGAATAACAAATTCGCTTTGGAATACCTACGTGATTGTTTTTCGAGTTTTGACTGTTCTGTATCTTTAATTAATTTACTTTACGGTAAAAATGATACCGACTAAAAATATTAATAGCAATTTTGAAGGATAATACCATAATCGCGTCGTTAGGTAAGCAGATTGGTGATCACAGTATGATGTTATCATCCCACAGGTAAACGCTGCCCTCCTGGCATAATCCCTTGGCCGCCACTCCTGACACGAGGCAAATGACGCTAAATAATTAATTTACACCTTATAATTATACTGTAATGTATCAAGATTAAGGGATCCTGGAAGTACTTACACAATGGGTTGTTAGTTCATCCCCTGTGCGTTACATATGAACATCATTTAATTTGGTGGACAATTCAGTTGCTAGGTTGCTATTGCCACCTACAGCATCCTAATTGATGTTGCTAATCCATTGCTTCATATTTTCGGAAAAATTGCCTGTTCAACAACGTAAATAACGCAATGAATGTTGTTGAACTGTCAAAATGAAAGCCGTTGCTACTGATATTGCGTTACGCAATTACGACGCTGAAAAGCTGTCTTCTAAATAATAATTTCTTCATTTTCCTTTTTCCTACCGTTTAATATAATGACTAGAAGAATTTAAGTAACTTGTTCTACCGATGTGCTTTCCTCCTGCAATGCTGCCGTGACTTCTATGTAGAAGAGAATAGAAAACTTTAAAGACGCATTAGGTACCTACATTTTTCATGAGTAACTTAAGCTTAAGAGGACAGTGCAGGCTGCAGGGTGTAGCGAGCTTCTCGCTAATGACTTGAATGGCTTCATTAACAGAGTTACTCCGATACGTGACTGCAAATGCTAATTAGTTTAGTCAGTGGAGGGGATCGTGTGAACCTTGTTTTTTTCTCGTAGGTAAATGTTTTATTCGGATTGTAACGAGTTTTTTTTACTACGTTGGTTTTGTGGTCGCAAGCGCTTCTGCCGAGCATGAGGTCCTGGGTTCGATTCCCGGGTCGGGCAAAGTGATATTGGGTTTTTTCATCTGGAATTTCTCAGTAGCAGCTCAGAGTCTGGATTTGTGCTGGTTGATGGTAATAGGCTCGCCCCCTATTACAAGGGGCTTAAGAGCCCTCTCACATTTCGGCGTTTCGCAAATTTAGGTATTTTACGCACCGAGCGCGGCAAACTACGCGAGCGATACTTTCTTTCATGCTTCTCGCTCGCACTATGACTATGATACTGTGAATATGGCGACTAAACGATCTTGATCTTCCGTAACTGAAGGTTTTTTAGGATGGAGTTTAGTGGGCGGAAAATTTTTTACGTGTTATTTCAATTTTATTATGAATTATTTTGTTATATTTTTCATTATTTATGAATTTTACTGTTGAAATATGTTCACAAATATTTTAATTGTTATGCAGTAATTGATTATAATATCTACGGTTGATAGCATAGTTGTATAAATTGTATATAGTAGTATGGTTGCAACCAAGTCCAGTTGGTCTCCACACGCATGTACTCCACGATCTCCTCAACCTTCGTGAAGTGGTGCAGTCTGGACACGTACAGCTGCGTCGTCGGGATTGCTGGACGCAGCAGCATGTTGGGTCCTGCCAGCGCGGTGCCGCACTGGTTCCGACAAGGATGCTTCTTCTTCTTCTTCTCCACTTTGATGAAACCATCCTTGTCACACGTGTCCTTCTCTGGATCCTGCCTTTTCAAAACCTTGCTGGGTTTCGACCGGCTCCGTTTACCCTCTTTTATTTATTTTTATTTCCTTTTTTTTATTGTGTTTTGCAACGCAATTATATTTGTATTTATTTTTCCCCATTTCGATTGGTAAGAAAACTCAAATCAGCTGCAATCAAAATAACTTTAATAAGTTGACTATCTGGTATACTAATAAAGTGTGAACTTTATACTAATTTAAATATACCGTTCGAAAATAAATACTTACAAAGATCAAAAACTGCGGCCGTAGTTCACACGCACACAAAAGCAATGCGGCAGCGTCTAGATGCGACAATCGGCGCACACGACGGTAGTATCGGAAAGAAGGCGCGCGGGAAATAAACTGACATAGGTCCAACCTCGACAAGCGCTCGCGCGATACTAATCGCAGCTGGCCGGCGCAGTGAAATATATAGTATTTTTATTTATTTAATTAAAAAATAATGGTAGCGATTTAAAAAATAAAAATAATACTATATTCTAAGCAAATGTTGATGATTATTTTGGTATAAATTTTACGCCTAAATAATGTAGGACTTTAGAGATATCGGGGCTTGTTTCGAAGCCTTTTCGGTCGATAATTGAATTACGTAGATTATTTTTTCTTTACATAAAAGGCATATAACGAAAATATATTCTATTATTATTGAAGTATAGGATATTTGAAAGCTAATTATATTTTTTTTGATGGTAGATATTCAGTAGAATCTCCAAATTAGAGCTCCGAAATCATGTCTCCGTGAGTTTTTGCCTAAACATTCATCGGGAGAAAGCTTATTACTAAATAATTAAATAACTTATCTAAAATCGGTTCTGAGGTTATTGTAGTAGAGAAAACGAACTATTTTTACCAAGTAATTGTTATTTCATACAACGAACGTAAAACATACAATTTCAACGTCGAAAACTTCAAATTTCGCGTTTTTTTGTAATACGCCTCTTAAACATCACTAGCGAAATGTGGGTATACTATAGGTACACCTCTGCCTAACCCGGGGATTACAGGCGTGATGTTTATGTTAACGAGATTTTCTTCTCGCGAAAGGTCAAATTTTAGTATCGGAATGAGCGCATTGTTCGTACATACACATGTGCAGTGTCGTGTACCGTCCAGCTAGGGTAGGGTGTGTTAAAAATAGAGTGGACCGGACATTGAACCGGTGGCCCCGGACATCGCAGTAATGAAAGTGTCCCATCGTGTACGGCGCGAGTTTTCGCGAGTGAACCAATTTCCCGCAGTTCGAAATAATTCACGTTCTACTATACCAGCTATCTACCAATACTGAATGGGTTTCGAATTTTCGTGTTACGGTTCGCTTGGTTTGTTTTTATAAAGGTTCTATTCGATATTTTTATGATTAGGATAAAGTTACGGAGTCTAGTAGACACATGATCATCTGCCTAGCCTTTTCCCAACTATGTTGGGGTCGGCTTTCAGTCTAACCAGATGCTGCTGAATACCAGAATTTTTAATGGAGCGACTGCCTATCTGACCTCCACAACACAGTTACTGGGTAATACGATATCCCTAGGTAAGACTGGTTGTCAGACTTCTGACAATAATATAATATATACATATACAATAAGTATAGATATATAATATATCTGTAATGACTGTCAAAGATCCACGAATGATAGCCGGGACCAACGGCTGAACGTGCTTTCCGAGGCACTAGTGGTCTTAGTATGTAAAGATGGTTACCCATCCACGGATCAACCGCGGCAAGCTTAGTTTAAAACGTGATCGATCAACCCGTGCGACTGTTATTACTTAGACACAAGCTCCTAGTCTAGACTAGATACAATTGAATTTCATTTTGGCTGGGTTCATAACTGAGGTGTCTATTTCGTGCCCGATAATATACGAGTATAACAGAGCAGACTATAAATTATATTTTCAATTTGATACAATATGCGATATACCTACTTATTTTAATAAACTGGATCAGTAAACGTACGCACATAGATATCCGTGCATACGCACTACAATTTAATCAACCCACGGATATAATCAACCACATCAAAAATGACAACATCAAACGCAAACTAGTGCACTTTGCGTCCCGTATTCATAGCACAATAATTTAAAACTATTAGTTTGAAGTAGCGGAGGAAGTTCCCAGAAGACCGTTGTTATTACAGGCATATCGTAGGTACAGGTACTAGGGGATAATAAACGGCTGCTGGTATTAGTAAACCGGTGTGTATCATTAGTCGCGCGCTGTCGGCACGTGCCGTCTCGCGGCATGCGGCCGCGTCGTCGTACGGCGCTGTGCAGTGTGTGCACATTCCGACCCGATATATCGGATGAAAATACTCTTTACCTATACAAAATAACTGGTCAGATGGAGATTCATAGACGACTTCGCCTTGGAGTGCAAATACGGTGATCCACAAACGATGGGACACTTAATATCGTGTCCTGCGTGTCCTATCGTCTGCACATTACAGGATCAGATGGACGCTACTGTTGGCTCTAACTAAACACGTAGCCGAATTCTGGGCCGAGTTCATTTAGATTGCCATCGACACGCTAGGAAGAAGAAGAATAATATATGCTATGAAAGTGAGAACCTACTACCGTCTTCGTCAAACCCATATTATGGTGACCATAGATATCCGTGATGGTGACGTACGAGGTCAGCTTTACGCGGTTTCCCCTTTGATTTCTGATTTTCAATTCGCTTTCGGCAACTTTCCACTTTAGAGGTCTTTCTTGGCTTATAAGAAACATACGTTCCTTAAATTCAAATTGCAAAGACCTCTTAAAGTTAGGCGCACAATCGTGGTTGAAAGTATTTCTCCCGGATTACTTCAGAAACCTATGATACCTTAACTACCCACCAATAGAAATATCTGCAGCGTATACACTATTCCGTAAGTGTCAATTCACACTGTACTGCTGATATTGCTCTCTCGATACGTTCTTGCTCCGATACAATTGTAACTGAAATATTGAATTGCATCGGCACCTATCGCTACGCTATCGATAGTGTGGATCTGAATGTTTCTCTTCCATTGTCTCTTGAGGACGTATCGATGGCGACGTAATAGTGTGCCTGAAGCCCTATCGTGTGTGCTCATCGCCACAAAGTTTGTCAACACTAAGTGGTGGCAAATGGAAAGCGCTCGTTTGCCCTGCCGTATACTGGCGTAATTTTCCCCTTATTACGTTATATTACCTAGACAGTGTTAGTTAAGTAGTTTCGCTCCTGCGGTTATAATATTTTAGGGTTAATTTTAGCATGCATTTAATCTATCTATCCGATGTGGTAAATTGAGGGAAAGAAGTTTTTGGCGTAGGAAAAAAATTGGCGATGGTGGAGAAAAGTTTGTCTTGCTAGATGTTCGAGTTCCCTTGGAGGGTTTAGTGCTAGTTTAGGCGAATGCGTAGTACAAATATTGTTATGATATGTTACACTCACACCAATATAATTGGTCTTTGTTTGACTTTTCCACTGGTCTGGGACGCTAGACCGCTTAAAGTGATACACGAGTTACGATAAATGGACCTGACGGCAAGGTGTCGGTTTATTAATACTCAGTGTACTCATTACTCAGCTACATAGGTTTTTACGATAGCTATTCTCGAACTAATGTGCTCTTTGTTACATCGGCACACACAATGTGTAACTCTTCTGTAAATATTTTCTACGGGAACCTTTTTGTTTGATGTGACGTGCGTGGGCCTGCCCATTGTCCGGAATCGCTGTTTTGTGCCCTTTCACATAATGGCGTGTGCTTCAGTCGTAACTGACGTTTCATGCCTAAATTTTTCCATTATCACACCGTTTATTTGTTATACCTGCCTGTCGCAATACCTGAGAAGATACGGTGACGATGATGTAGTGCTAACATAACAAAGGTATCAAACGAAATGAACTCAGCGCCTGTCCTTATCTTAAAAGTAAGCTCTTCGTCCGCGCTCGTTATTACAAAGCTCTCTACGATACGAAGGGGATCCGACGACATCTCTTGTAAATCAATATAATAAGATCTGCATCCATGATACCCTTGGCGCGCTCTCACAATGTTACGCTGAACTGGAAAACATTACTTTTTGTGGCTTGTATAAGTTGTAAAGTTCGTTCGCCCCGCTGAAAGTGAGTCAGGTTGGTTCAATTTTAGTTACATTTAGGAATATAGAAACAAAGTTATACCAGCACATTAAAGTTTATCTATGACTAAAGCGATGCAGCTCCCTCGCGGCTCCGCGATATGATTGTGGTTAGAGCCCGTCTTTGGTTTGGATCGACTTGTCAATTACGTGTCGTTTAGCGAATAAATAAGATTTCGCTTCTCGATCTTTCATTTAGGGGATGTGTACTGACTTACTCCCTCTTCTAACTCCGCTTCATTTTGACAAAATTGGGTGATGCGGTCCTCTCGACTCGCCTTTGGCAACAATCTCGGCCATTTTCTCGTTTATTCTCAATAAGGGTTTAATTTCAGGGACGGTTTGAACAGAGATTCCATGAAGATTTATTGAGCAGGTATTATAAGTTCGGTGTTTTATTAAATTATTATTTACTTAGCAAATTATAACTAAGGCTCGTTGGTCGGCAGACTCGGCAGCCTTACTTAGGTGTTAACTAAACCAAATAAAAATTCGCGCGTTAAAGTTGAGGTTATGAGCAGTGAACACAGTGAGCTAAGCTTTATTGCTTTAAAGCAATGTGAATCTCCCTGACCTCGAATAGCACCTGAAAAGACACAGTGAAAGCTTTTCATTCCGGACCAATGATTTCTAATTTTATTCCGAATACCGTAGGCCGTAGACTAATATCAATATTACATTTATTTGGGATAACAGCATGAAAGAGGCTCTAGAGGTAATGTGCAGCAGTAGTTCTGATGGTTCAAGATCAGGAAGGCTCGTACGGTAATGTGGAGTTATTCAGATCAGGCAAAATAATCTAATTCCGCACCAGAATAATTCAGCCCCTACATTCAGCGGTTGCCGACTGCTAAATATAGGCCTCCCTCGTCGATTGCTTGCTTGATTTCTATATTTATGTCTGTAATTTATATGGTGTACATAATAAAGAGTATTCTATTCTATTCTATTCTATTCTTGATATTGTTAGTCTAATAGCCATGCAGTGCTCTTGCTTTAATGAAATACTTTCTAGAAAGAATCGTGAATTCAGGCTGATGTGGATATTCTTAATAACGTCTGTTGAAACGATAAATAAGTCTAGACGTAGAGTTACAATGAGTCAACATCAACATTCTAAAGAATTAATTATTAACATAAGGTGACCGACCCTTTATGAGTAGCTTTTGTGGTCAAATAAACACAGCAGATAATTCATTTTATTTGTCTTTATACGCCCGCGTTCAAGGTCAAAATCGATTCTTATAATCGTAGTTTATCGTCCACTTGAGAAGTTCGGAGTGATTCGTAAATATTTATGACCATAATTGATTACGAAGATCGGTTAGTCGGTTACCTACTGATTTTATTGTTTATGTAAGTAAGTAGGTATTTGAATTAGAGCCGACAAAGCACTCAGCCGTTATTTATTTACAATATACATTAGAGAACTTTTAGTACAAAAGTATCTAAGTAAGTACTAATTATTGATTAGAATAAAAGCGCACGAATTTTTGTCGAAAGTGTAGCACGAAAATAATAATCGTCAGTTTTGAAAGCTATGGAGGCTCGTAACGTGTGTTAATGAAGCCCTACAAAGCAGTTTTAATTGCCCTTATAGCTAGCCCGTATTCCACAGTGGCGCCCTCAAATGACCCAACAAATTGACCGCCTCACGCAATGTTTAACTTATATTATAGGCATTTCCAATAATGACTGTATAAATTAGTAATTTTATTCGTAAATCAATAGAAAAGTTACACAAATATTGTTTCATGGCTGATTTGTTTCACGACACGAAACATAAAAAGTGGTTTTATACTTTTATGTTTATATTGTCAAATTATGTATTTAAAATATGCTATCGGTTCGTGTTTTTCGTATCCTGATTTTCAATAGATTACGAGGCTAAATAGTGTCATGACAAAATAAACTAACACTAAAGGTATTTTCTCGAATTTATTCACGCCAGACGTTATATCCCAAATAGGTAGGTACCTACGTTTGTTTTAAAAGATGCATAATTCCCAGCTGTTGTCGACTAAATACTGTCATCTATACTCCCAAGTCTAGAATTACGCGAGTCATCGCAATTATCTAGTCTTTCCGATCATTCACTCGCACGCTTGCAATAAGCTAAACATTAATTAGCAGCACTGTCGACGGTGCCAATTTTAGCGAGGATTCCGTTCTATCGCTCCAGCATGGCATGTGCCACATTCATAATTGTGGATGGAACGACCACTCGGTCGAACAATGTTTTAGTTCAGTGACCGTGCAATGTGCAATTTAACAGCGGTTGCGACACATACACCATAATTTTTAACCTATTAGCACAATTGCAGTGTCGTAGCATCGGTTATAAATATCTACACTACATCTGCGAAAAATGTGTCTGTTTACTGTTTATGAATATTAATGATATTCAAAATCCATTTTGTCATCTTAACTCGCAGAACCTTTGACACCTTGCCTTTTATCAGACCGGAAAGTTATAGGTAAAGTAAGGGTTCCCTTTACCAGGATATTACAAGAGACAGCCGGTTATGAGGCCCGGCTGCTGGCACACACAATAAAAGGCGAATATCCTTGAATATTCATCACTCAGGAAGGACGTTGAATGCAATATGCCGTCTTGCTTCTCTTTGACATATGAATTTTCGAGAACATAGGACGATAGAAAGGTAGGCGGAATTTTAAACAGCGCCCCTGCATTATTTGAGTTGTTTATTATTAATGAATAAACACTCTAGGGTCGACAAATTGACGGAGGGGCATTCCATTTTCGTGAAACTCAACAAAACCGTGTCACCTCTATATTAGTTAAATGAGATGTGGTGCGCAATTATGACATATGGCACAACTATGCGTGTTGGCCGGACATAGTTATAAATAATTTTATCGCATTCAAAGTGTGGAAAACCGACAAATCCATGAGATTTTAGAACGATAAGATTATTTAACTTTTCAAATGGCGTTAATGGTACGATGATCATCAGAAAGTTTTTATATTACCTTAGTTAAAAGTATATCTTTAATTTCTTCTGTCCTAGAAATAACGCAGATAGCGAACCACCCGTAGCGTAGCCAAGTTGACACGAAGACGCTGATTTGAATTATGCTAACGTAGCGACTTATTACTTACGCTAATGTACTGAAAATGTTTATACAATCCTTTTGAAAACAGGAAAATATCCAACGGAACGTTACTTTAACTGATTACTAATGCTTTCAATTTTTCTCCTTTCAGGTAAACATCGAATTCTTCAAGTTTCTTCTATTGGTAATGAATAGGAACTATGACAGGTAGAGAAATCGCCACTTCCACATCGAAATTTTATCAAACTGATTTCAAATGCATTGCTTTTCTAACATGAAACATGGATGTGACATGTTATAGGTTACAATACATACCTGCATACAAATATGCAGGAATTTAATATTTAAAACTTTCATGTCAATTGTATAAAAATACACGACAAAGTACCTATAACGACATGCGACGGCGACGTTGGACTAGTTTCTGAAAATGTTCAACAGAATTTCAGGAAATATTGAATAATGTGCATTTACCGCTTCACATTTTTTGAAACATGATGTTTCGTTGAGCGGTCGGGTGTTTGTAGTTTGGTACAAAATTCGAGTTAATTTACCTCAATGTAAAATTGTGGAAGTATGAAACAATGGGTGTCCATTAAGTCATTACGTGCCTAAATTATCGTAATACCCACCTTATCACCAGTTATAAATCGCCTCATAAATATTGTTGGAAAACATTATGATATTCTACACTTAAAATCTAATTTTCAACAATTGGAGAGTTATTTACTGTGGTTGTTAGCTTGACACATCCCACTGTTGAACAAAGGCCTTTCAACTTCATTTTGTGGTTTCAAGCAAAAGTTGACACAGAGCGACCCTAAATTATACGAGGTGCCTTGCAAAATAGAAATGATGACGGCTTCCAACTTCCAGGCTATTTTAGGCTAATCTGGGAGATAAAACAAAAGTGGGTTGGAAGGAATTTAAAACGTGGGTTTGGTCTAGCTAATATCGTCTAAAAGTCTACCATAATAAGGTTTAAGTTGCCCATCAAACTGCAAACTATAATTCATCAACTCTTAATCCTTACATTTATAATTCTAATCGTGGTTTTAAGAAATGTTCTGACTTTCGTTGAACCTTGGCTAACCCGACAGAGATTATAAGTTTAATTCTGTCTTTTTGATCTTAGTTTTCATAAAAGATTTAAGAATTATTGTCATCACAATTTGACGAGCGCACGCCTCTTTTCAGCTTCAGTGCTTCGAAAGCGTTTAACAAAAGCTGTTTAAGGCTTTGCGTTTTCATCGTCTACAATGAAAATGTTATTTTCTTGCATATTTTATTTAAAATTTTGTCCCGCGTTGGAAAGTTTTGGCGTAATGATAATCTTATTTATATTCTGTCAATATAGCTCTTGTATATGTTTGTGCCATCTGTCTTTTCTATTTTAACGTCTTTCTATCTGTTATATTGTTTTTTTCGTGCCGATTACTCTTTTTGAGATGGTTAGAAGAGTTCTTTTAAATAGAAAATGTTCTCTGCATAAATATTCTTTATGACCACATTTACTCCCAAAAGACGACATTGTATAGTGAGCCAATGATAAGATTTGTGTTGCCTTAACCATCTAATACTTGTGGCTTGTTTCTCTCAATTGAGTGGGTATCGTACTCTCAATTGTCTCAAGTATTGTCTCGATTTAGTATTGAAGCTTTAAACTCAATAGGCGTTGCTCTAAGTGGTATGAATGTGTCTAGCACTCTAGCGCTGTGTTGTCAAACTTTTCGCGAGTTCTAATGCGAAACTACGAGCATGTTTTACAAAACAATTAATAACAGGCTATTACAGAATACAGACATATTTTCATAAACGATGGAATAATATTTATTTGTAAATCTCACGTACAGGCACAATTTGTGTGTATTGTATTTCAATTATAACACACATTACAATATTTAATCCCAATACATAAATCCGGGTTTAAGCTTCGCTGAAACGTATTTTGTTGGTAGCGCAAAAACACGTAACTGTTTTAAAATAGAAAACATGGAGTGACATATCCATTTTGCATATCAATTTTAAAAAAAGTGTCGACCGGAGTCCGGAGTAAACTGTGGTGAAAAAAGTTCATTTCGAGATGCAGGGCGTCGGCGGGCTAACGAGTCCCGGTAGACAATGAGTTAATGAAATAGTAATGCACGTTGATCAAGGTTGTCATTACTACGTAGCTCTCACACCTCGTTCAACTTATTAAAGTTTCAGCCGTTCATTGTTTGCTCGTGCAGTCGTGCAGCATTGCGCTCATATTGAGCGCTTTACAAGTAATACCCACTTTGCATGCGCATTTCTGCTCAGACTGAATAAATTTTGTTTGTAGTGCACACTGATTCGACTGGTTTGATAAAAGTGTACTTAGTATATTAAATCGATCCGCACTTTCGTTATGAACCTTCCATTTCCATTAAAGTCTGTAATACCGTTATGGATTGCCGTATCGTGTAATTATTTAAAAATTATTTGCTTGTTTGGTCGCTACGGAAACGTAAAACGTATCTGTTAGTGAAGTCCGACTCTGTTCTGATCCTGATGCTTAATTTACGTTATAGTAGCAGTTGCGGGCTATTGTTATGAAAGAAATTCGCCGTTGCAAAGTAGTGTAGACTGAGAGTTGAGTTGTAGCCGAGTTGTGCATGGTCACGAGGAAAACACGCTGGCGTAGTGTACGCATGCGCCGTGCGTGGCTGGCGGGCCCGGGGTGGGGGCCCGGGGTGGGGGCCCGGGCCGTCTCCCAGCCGCCACCTGCTCGCCTGCGCCTGCCCTGCCTCACACCTGCACTCCGCCGTGTTAAAACCTGCTATATTTCACGGTTTCCGACGAGTGTCATTTATGCCTCTGTTCTCCCAACAATCAAGGAATGAAAATTGAATGTTCGATATTATTTCAGCCGTGCAATTGAAAGCTTTATTGACTCTGTCTGTCGGTTGTCTTCAAGCTCTGAATTGTAAAGTTTTCGCAGTTTAAGCAAATTGCTTCCAAGTTGACAAAACTGTCTTTTGAAAAGCGGTTTTTATCTTGGCATGGACTGTTATTATCAGCGATTGGCGAGATGCCAAGTCTCTAAGGGTAGGGGTTGGGTCAACGGAGTTTGATTCCGGGTTTCAGGCACTTAGTGTCAAGTCGTCTTCGATAACATAGGATTGTAATTCCTGAATTGTTCTGGGACATACTATCAAGCACAGGCCGAAATATATATTGGTCCAGTTACTAAATTAACAATAGCCTTGCTTATTCAGTGAACGTAAACGTAACGAACGTAAACGTAAACAAACGGAACAAACCACAGTGTTGGTCTGTCCGTTCGGAGCGCACGTTTGGAGAGTAAATAAAAAGCGAATAGATTTGAGGTGGCACACATTCAAAACAAATACCACCTAGCTATATATCAATAGTCTCGTATACTACATATGCTTGAGATATTTGGCATTGCTCCAGGGTTTGTGGGGAGCTCCACAAACGTTCCTTAGTTGGTTATTCCCTCCTGTTGTCAAGAGTTACTTAAATTATGTGATAGTGTTTTGTTTATGCTGCGGTATTAAAGGAATGGCATTATAATAAATGCCTTTGATTAATCGGCGTCCCAACTGCGCAACACACCATCATTCACAATCTGAATCATTTTGAAGGATAATTATTGCTAATCCATTGCTTCATAGTTCGAAAAATATGTCTGCTCAACAACGTAAATATCGCAATGAATGTTGTTGAACTGTCAAAATGAAAACCATTGCTAGTTTGCTACTGATAGTGTATTACGCAATTACCATTCAAAGGGCTTTGTTGATTTTCGTTTCTTAGTTTCTGAATAGCCCGGTTGTTTTGCGAGGGTGTTGCTCCTATACGCTCCAGTAATGTTTGGCATTCGAATGAACGAAACATAGTGTACCTTAGTGCTAGGTGTCACCTGTCTTGGATGGAATTGATCTTTTGTTTTTGACACAGGTAAAAGAAATACCTAGGTATGTCGAAAAAAGTAGTCAAATAACATTGTCCCTAGCAGATAGTGATTTTGTCGTTATCATGTCCTACATTTGAGGGATGAAGACTAGCCGTCCCATTGAAATTTTTAAACGGTGGTTTTAAAAAAAAAATCTGCTGTTTCATAAAAAATTGCAATACCTACGCGGTGAAAATGTAGTGTGTACACTACGGAATGGAACAGCAATTTTTTTGATTACCGACGAAATATTTCCACGCTGGGGGATCTAGGATCATGTCCTGAATCCGCGCAAACTGTAACTTGATTACAGATTTAGGTAAAATATATTTAAGGTAACAGGCTTGTGGCTAAGTAATATCAGCCGCACGAGTCGATTGATCAGGTTAAGCTACGCTTGCCGCGGTTGGTCCGTGGATGGGTGACCATCTTTACATACCAAGACCCCTCCGTGCCTCGGAAAGCACGTTAAGCCGTTGGTCCCGGCTGTCATTCGTGGATCTTTGACAGTCGTTACGGGTAGTCAGAAGCCCGAAAGTCTGACAACCAGTCTTACCAAGGGGTATCGTATTGACCAGTAACTGGGTTGTGGAGGTCAGATAGGCAGTCGCTCCATGTAAAATACTGGTATTCAGCTGCATCCGGTTAGACTGGAAGCCGACCCCAACATAGTTGGGAAAAGGCTAGGCAGATGATATTTAAGGTAACATTACAATAAATAAATTTGTGAACTGATGTAATTATTTTGACGAGTTTGATAGGTATCGAGTTCGTTTCCCTAAACTCTCATAAAATATACAGCCACCTACTCAATATTGAAAGGTCAACGAGTAGGTGGAAGGTTGCTTGATATAAAAAAAATAACAAAATAAATAAGTGCCTACTTTTGTAAAACATTAATTCGTTCATTATCTACTAACTTCTGATCGCGGCTTCGCCCGCGTTGATGTGGGAAATTATTCCATAGGAATGTGCTACCGCGACAAAACGTAGCCATCTCCATCCCCAGGATGTCATCTATGTCCTTGCCAAATATTATTGAAATCAGAGGTTTAGTTAGGTAACATATATACGAGTACAGAGTTACTTGCGCTATGAATACATAATGTAGGTATATATAAGGTTGTTAACGTAACGATAAAATCTTAATAAGACAACGCATAAGGTCAATGTATTGTAATGTTCAGTTGTGTGTGAAACTATACCCTAAATGGGCCGCCGAATGGGATTACAGCTAACTGCGGATTTATACAGAGGCTTTAGCAGAATCCCATTGGGCAAAAAGGATACCGCATGGCTACAGTAGCATTAGAGGCAATGTTTGATAATACGCGCTGTTTGTATTCTGATGTTGGTAGCTTTTATTTATGACCCTACTCTTATGTTTTATTAGACAGCTGACAAGACAAGTGGCGCCCTCCAGTGGCAGATTTACACATTTCCCAAGTATAGGCTGTTAAATGTTTTCCGCCCTTATATATACACTTGTAATTTCCTAGATTATTTTTTCAATCCTACATTATGGTTGAAATTGCACAAGAAATAGTTTTTGGGTACATTTCTCAGCTAATTAAAGCTCTGAGTGCAGTTGTGGCCCGAGTGCACTGGTGGCCCCGACTTACGAGTTGTAGGTCGTGGGTTCGAACCCAGACAGGCGCTTTACTTTGTGTAAATACGCGTGGTAGATTACAGTCCACTCCCTCTCAAAGAGAGGAGGCCTGTGTCCCAGCCCAGCATTGGGAACATGTTAGGCTGATTATGTAATCAAAGCTCAATACATGATTGACGACTGATCAGTCGTGGACTAAGAATGTCGGGGGCAGGGCGGCAAAACAAAAGGAGGCTGCACCCTGGTCTTCTGAGTTTTTGTATTTATATCTAACTACCTGCGCCCCGCAGTTTCACCCGCGTAAATATCGATCACGTGGGAATATCGGGATAAAAAGTAGCCTATATTTTAATCCAGGGTGTTAGCTACCTTCATACAAAATTTTATCAAAATTGGTCTAGCAGTTTGAGCGTGAAGAAGTACCAAACATATAAACACACACACATACTCTCAAACATTCGCCTTTATAATATTAGTGTGATAACATTTGCAGAAATTGAATGATGACAAAAAAATGTGCTATTCACGGACATTTTCATCCAAAAGCAAGAATGTAGAATGCAAGAACGAGTATGGCGAGCTAGAAATTTTTTACAGCCTGTCTCGTTTAATTTATTAATTAAGTCTCAGTTAGGTTTCGTTTAAACATCATATAGGAGTTACTTTGTCGACTTATGAAGGAACCATGAGAATGAAGAGAATGTAGGATGCCAGAGCGAGCGAAGCGTGCTCGAAAATTTTAGCACACCAGCGTGTGTAGATTAGGTTTTCTTTTGACTATTTTACAGAAACAGGAGTTAATTTTCGACTGAGCTATGCAGAAAAGCCTGACAATTAACAGAATATTAACAAGAGCGAGCTCGAAAATTTTAGCGCCCTGCATTTAAATTTTGCATATTATGTAAACGGCCTCCAACTTCTTCTTACTGAACATATTTTGGCGTTGTTTGGGATTTGATTAAAAAGTACTTCTCAAGATTTGGGCAGGGGCGATCCGCCCTGGCCCTGCGGCCCTGGGGGCCTAAGGGGTAATCCACCAGTGTACGTATGCTATATACTTACACAATAATGTACAATTGGAACATATAAATCTTTATTGCGCTAACAAACAGTAAAAAAATATATAAATTGGGTAGTGTGAAGGGGTAGGGTTATGGGAAGAGTGAAATATATTTTCCGCAATTTTGCTCTCTTCTCAAAGGACAAGAAAGAGGAGAAACTCAACGGAAATATTATGTCTTGTAGGTTTCGTCCACAGAAATCTTAATTATTAAGATTTCTGTGGTTTCGTCCTGCCAGACATTAGAAAGCCGAAGGCAAAAAAAATCTATCCTCATTTTATTTTGAATAACAAACACAATAACAATATTATTAAATTAAAAGGCTTTTCCTAACCATAAAGCGGTAGGCATTAAATTTAACGCCTTACCAACCTAGCTAGATCTACATCATAGTTTTGTGAACTACCCTGGAACTTCATAATTTGGATTAATATTTAACAATGTGCGAAGTGGCGATGCTCAATTTAGTATTTATTGCTTACCTACTTGATGAAGGTATTGATACAATATTTAATTTATTTAATGTTATCTTCCTACTAACTGAATGGTGCAGGTTACTAATGTAATATTTTATTTATTTTTCATGCTCACTAAACAGTTGCGCTCAAATGTAAGTATAACCTATTATAATAATGTGTGTAGTTTACTTTGTGTGTTTAATATTTTATTCATTTATGTATGTATTTAAATGCGCATTTTCAAATGCATTTTCTTGTTTCTAGATATCCTATATTTTCTTATATTTACTATACCAGACGCTCCACTGCACTGTAGAATTCATGCTGGTGCATACCATAAAATATGTATCAGCTTCCCTACCCCAGTCTACGCGGCTATAAAATCACAACGCAAAACTCGCTCCAAACAGCATGAAACTGTTCCTACGATGTGATAAGCGGATTCTCTGCCGTGTCGTCCATGTAAACTAGTGAATCGTCCCGCACACAAGAGAAAAAGTGTGCACTATCCTTAACATACACAGCCGCTACGGCATACTGGCCACAGCATCCCCCTGCTTCCGTTTATCAAGCGGTTTTTGCGGGAAACTCAACAATACTTTTAACCACGCAACTTTTTTCTCAAAATGAAAACCCTCGTGTTGATTCATGCATTTCATATTATGTATGCCCATGTTTTAACAGGATTAACCAAGATATGGCTGTATTTTACATGAAAATGTATGATGATTTTCTCGACAGCGAATTCAAAATTCGACTAGAAACTAACATCCATTTCACATTTGCGTGCTTAATTAATTCCTGCGGTTTAATACCCCTCAAGTACACTTCGGATAGCTTTATAATTTGATAGTTTTGCTAAGAGGCCTTCAGACAAACACTACTTTAATTGCTAATGCGTATTTGGAGTCTTTTTGACATTGACATTGTGGTTTTTCAGATACGGACAATCAGCGAGTGATAATTCACGTAAAGGATGTTAATGATGAGCCTCCTTACTTCATCAACCGGCCGCTGCCGATGCAGACGGTGGTGCAGCTCAACGCAGCTCCGAATACGCCAGTCTTCACTCTTCAGGCTAGGGACCCTGACACAGACCATAACATCCATTACTTCATCGTTAGAGACAGAACTGGGGGAAGATTCGAGGTCGATGAGCGGTCAGGCGTGGTGCGAACGAGAGGAACCGACCCCTTCCAGCTTGATATGGAATACGTGCTGTACGTCAAGGCTGAGGATCAGGTCAGTACTCACACATTCCGTATACATAGTTAATTGAGGATTGCGAACAATCCATTAATTAAAACATATTGGCGAAACATCGGTGATATTAAATCCAATTAATATTCGCAGTCATGCTGTGGACTCATTAAAATTTAAATGGTGTTATGATTTCTTTGTTCATTAGTTGGAAATTGCTTCGGATAGCATACAGCTGTTGTCAACTTATTTCGGTAGGTACTGCTGGGTACTGCCAACAGCTACGTAAACTCTAGACCAAAATGACAGCTGCGTGCGATCGACCTTTTTTGTCATGTTGACAAAAAAAATGCATTAAAAAAACCGGCCAAGTGCGTGTCGGATCACGCACAATGAAGGGTTCCGTAGTTGGAATGAATTTATCCCAAGAACAAACTTAACATTGTAGTTGAAAAACATGTTCTCCTACATTCCATTCCAACTGAAAATGTAAGTTTGTACGCACAATATTTAGAGATTTACCATGTTGTTTTAAGACCTCAGACTTCTTATAGGTTTTCCTGTAATCTATAGGTATAGAACTATTTTCTGTTGTTTTTTCAGAATTTTAGGCTCGGTAGTTTCGGAGATAAGGAGGGGGAATGGTAAATTTTCGTCTATTTTCTTAAATAACTTTAATACAATGAAAAAAATATATTTGAGATCCTCACAGTAAGCTCTTTCATTGATATGTCACACGGTACAGATTGCGAAACTTTTTTTTAAAATTTTCTATTTGCCCCCCAAAAATGACCCCCATATTCAAAATTAATTTATTTACGTTACACGACTGTGTTTGGGTCACAGAGATTCATATGTGTACCAAAGAACTTAATCGGTCTATTAGATTCGGAGCAAATTGGCTGTGACAAACAGACGGACAGACAGGCACACGAGTGATCCTATAAGGCTATAAGGGTTCCGTTTTTTCCTTTTGAGACACGGAACCCTAAAAATGCTGTCATTTTAGTCTAGCAAATTAAAAATGAGTTTAGGTCTGTTTCTGATAACTGTACCTACCTACTAATTAATTAATTTTAATATGTCCATTACATTTAACTTGTTCAAGTCGTCTACTTATTTAAATAAGGTTCCTCTTCTTTACCGTAGTTTTCCACGTAGGTGTCTAAATATAATGCAGCGCAGTACAGGCAGACGTTACTGCCGCTTCTTCGCAGAAAGAAACCATGCTTTGACCTAATTAAGTAATTTAATATTTTATGCACATGACACAACATTTTATGAGTCATGCACTCACCATACTACTTTATGGTTAAAAGCTTCACTAACGAACGGGGAATCATTCGAATTAGGTACCTACAGTATGTTAAGTAAACCATGTGGTTTTTCCTCTTTTTCTTTATCGGTAAAATAAATTTGAACAGCGGGGTAATTGCGTAAAACACTACCAGTAGCTATGGCTTTCATTTTGACAGTTCCACAACATTCATTGCGTTATTTACTTAGTTGATCCGACAATTTTTTTCAAGCAATGGATTAGCAATATCCTTCAAAATGATTCAGATTGAGGTTGATAGTGTGACGCAATAAGGGTGCAGTTTTCCCCTGTTATAAACTTTATAGAACAACAAACGGTTTTATCCGTTTTCAAAATATCTACCTGAAACTATTTTTATCGTCACTGAAAGAAAAAGTGAATATAATATTGGAAACATTATACCTATCAATAACGTTAAGAGGTTCTTGAGGGGCGTAGCAACTCCGTTTTCATTATAGGCCTCGTGTAACACGATGTGGATACCTACAGTCACGAGCATAAATACCTTACATTTACGCAAGATTCACAAGCGATTTACTCCAAAAATATTGAAAGATAATTTATGGTATTACGAACATAGTATTCTTAAAACCATTCTATTATGAACTAGGTATTTTCTCAAAGTTACATTTATACATATCAGATAAAAGAGTAGGTAACAACAACGTTTTACTTTCGTTGTTAAATTCACCCTCGTTAGAGCCACCATGGAGTGTGGAGAAACCAAATCTTGTTAATTAAGTACGTCTTGTACCTAAAATTGTGTTACAAATCGTTCCCTCCCACTTAATTGACATGAAAATGTAAAGGCCGGGAATTGTTTCCAAATATACAGACAAAAATTCGAAGACATGTTTCATCTACCAACCCGCTCTGGGCCCGCGTGTTTGATTGCGGCCCACTCCCTCTCACTGAGAGGAGGCCTGTGTCCCGGCAGTGGGAACATTATAGGCTGATTATGTATATGTTACGGCTAATAGCCGAAGTGCGGCTACACCTATTTTTAGCCGGGCGGGTACAACTAGGCGCAGCATCCAACGTCGACGGAACCCCGGTTCACGGGGCTCCTATTTCTGTGTAAAGGGTTTAAAGTAACCTAACCAAACCTAACCTCGGGGTGCCCTTCGCTCCGGCTACACCTTGTTGTACCCGGCTAAAACTAGGTGTAGCCACACTTCGGCTATTAGCCGTGACATATACACTCTACCTTTTTTTTTTATAAAAAAAGAGGATAGGTTTTCCTGTGCCTTTTATCGGACTACCCTACAATTTCGAAGGATTTCTTTGTTTGATATTTGACACTAATCCATTGCTATTTTCTGCGATTTCCAGAACGGCCGTGTTGATGAGAGAAGGTTTCAGTCTACGCCGGAGGAGCGGCTCAGCATTGTCGGCGGCAAGCGAGCTCCTCAATTCTACCTGCCTAGCTACGAAGCTGAAATAGCTGAGAACCAGAAGAAGGATTCAGAGTAAGATCATAATTATTACTATTCGTTTTATGAATACCGTTTTACCATAGTGTGTTTTCCGCCGACTTGAAGTGTTCTGCTGAATAAACAGGAAAAACCGAGAATTGATGCCGTAGTGCTGAAAAATGGCGTATCTTTGAATGTGGCCAAACTAAGGTACTTGTAGCGATTCAGTAGCGATACAGTCGCAAAAAGGCCGCGATACAGTCGCGATGCTGTCGCTGGTCGTATACGTACGCGATGCAGCATCGATACACTCTACAGTCGCGATGTAGCATCGATTAGTCGTGCGCTGTAGTGACTAGGTACTTAGGTACCTGTGTAAGACACTACAGTTGTAAGATGAATTCGGTCATGACAACGTTGGTCGCGTTGTCTTTTTTGCTGCTTTTATGGAAGCAGTCACAGCGTAGGCATTGGGCAACGTAAATATTGGGTGCACCTATATGTATAATCATATGAAAATGCGACAAACGGCTAAACGTAGCGAATAAGCGATGCAGACGCGCGTTGAAGAAAAGCAAAAAGTCGCCCTCTAATTTAAATAATATCTCAGCGAGAAAAAGAGAAAATGATAAACTCTTTAGTTCATAGAAACCGTGCAAAAGAAAAATAGGAACGAGGGCAGATAGCAGAAACTAGTTATTTCATAGAAATTGGTACTTAATCAGCGTAGAAAAACACAAAACACTAGTTTTCTCCTAGGGGTTTTAATAAAGGTTTTCTGTCGAAAGAATGAGAGAGGATAAAATAAGAGTATTAAGAACAGATTTATAGGTGTAGATTCCGCCAGTGCCATACTATAGAGCGAGCGAAAACAAATCACTTGTATTTGTGTATAGTTATGAAGTGTAATAGATTACTCAGCCTTGTAGTGGATGGGTTACAGTTTTGTCCCTTCTTCTTGTTATTTGTTAGTTTCTATAAACAGATTTAGTATCTGACAACAACCTGTTTTTTGGAATGATTTATTCTAGAAAAGATAGCGTTTGTTTCAGCTTTTATCCCTACTAGTATCGCACCTAAATATTAATGGGACTATCCTATCGATGTACCTACTGTCCTCAGAAAATTACTTTTTCCGAGGATAGTAGGTATGGATAGGATCTTCTCTTTTGAAGACGTAAGTATTTTAATTCATGCCCGTTCTTTCTTGCCTTCGTCTAGAGACGGAAGAAAGGGCCAATCTTCCATTAATTAATTGAAGTCGTATATCAATCACGCGGAAGACTCACTCACGGCTGGCTCTAGAGTCTGGACACAACATGTTGATCTTTGATTCGTCCCAAATTCATACAGTGAATGTGTTGACATATTCAATTGTTGAAATTTCACTAACGACCACATGTCTGTTTCAAAACAGAAACTAGGTCAGTCTGATGTTCATCTCGCGATTTGATTGGAATAAACAAACTTGGTGTTTTATTACTTAATTGTTCGGTAATTTTATGTTAATAGCGAGTTTAATTACTACTGTTATGGAGGCTCAGGATGAGCTATTGAATTCGATATCAGGCTATCCGGTAGTGAAGTTAATCAATCGTGTTTAATGACCTTATTTATTACGGATTTATTTGAGAGTGTAGTCTGCCGGTTATTAACAGCACTATGGGTTTTAAAAGATCAGGAGTTCAGTTGTTTTATGCGGAGGGCTTTTCAAGTCGATTTATCAGATTGATTAGGGACCCTAGGGTGCCCTAGGTAGGTACTTTATAAAGAATACGTACGGAATAACTGAACTAATAAGATCACTCTTGTATCCGTTTCTACTGAAAGTTACGTGTGGTGAAAATTTATATCACTCACATAAGATAATCAATAATTATAGAATACTGGCTTCTGCCCGCGGCTACAACCGCGTGGAGGTCATTAGTATGGATTTTTATCTTACTAACATACCGAATTCCTCCTATTGCAGCATAATTTCAGTGAAAGCCAAGTCGTTCGCTGACCGCGAGATCCGCTACACCCTGAAGGCTCAGGGTCAAGGAGCAGGCACCTTCAACATTGGGCCGACGTCAGGCATCGTGAAGCTGGCCAAGGAACTGGACTTCGAAGACCTGAGGCAACCCCACGTGTACTCCCTCGTGGTGACGGCTACTGAAGATTCTGGAGGATTCTCTACATCTGTTGAGGTACTTGCAGACTCTTTTTGTTTTCTCCACTTTGGAGTTTCACGGCTATTGGATGAGAGTTGAATGAAAATCAATTAAACATAAGTACCTACCTACTACTATTATAATCTCGAACATTTAAAAAAGATTACAAGTCTACTAAGGTATTAATGACTCTCCTGAAAATTCCATATAAAAGACTTACGATACATGGAAACACAGTGTAGTCATTTATTTTATTTTTAACTTTCCACAGCTAACAATTCGCGTGACGGACGTAAACGACAACGCGCCGAAGTTTGAGCTGCCCGACTACCAGGCGCACAACGTTGACGAAGACATTCCACTAGGGACCAGCATACTTAAGGTCAAAGCCATGGACGCTGACTCCGGGAAGAACGCCGAAATTGAATACTTAGTTTCAGGTAAATAATTTATGTAGCTCTAAAAAATTCCCCCTCGAAATTTCATGCGATGCGACTACTAGCGCCATCTAGAGCGTTTTAGTAAAACCGCATGAGACGTTAACAAGTCGTCGATAGATGGCGTTGTTAGCACAGATGAACTGGAGGTCGTTGACCTTTGTACATTTCGCACAGGTGTGAATGAATGATTAATTTATAGAAACTTTTAGGCAATTTACGGATAAGTAGAAATGCGAATACATGTTATTTGTACACATGACAAATGTTTTTCACTGATAAGCATCTCCAGTTACGCATTACGAAACTTTTATGTTTCCCAATATTCCTAGAACATGAACATTTATGTTTTGTAACATTACTGTTTACATATTATTTTATCCCGGCTTACATTACCTTTGTTTTAGTCACTGTTTCGTTAAGGCAGTAAACAGTTTATATTAATCATTTTAGATTATAATGTGAACAGATGCGGTTATTTTTATACTTATTAGTAACTGAAAACATCTGCCATATTATTTTTGTTATTTATTAACGATTTGATTTGCACCTCGTTTCAGACGACCACTTCAGCGTGGATTCGAACGGTATCATCACGAACAACAAGCAACTGGATGCTGACAATAACAACGCCTATTATGAGTTTGTAGTCACAGCCAAGGACAAGGGAGAACCAGCGAAAACTGGAACAGCTACCGTCAGAGTTTATACTAAGAACAAAAATGACGAGGAACCTAAGTTCTCACAACAAGTTTATACTCCTAATGTTGATGAAAATGCTGGACCTAACACTCTCGTTACGACGGTTGTCGCTTCTGACAAAGACGGCGACAACGTACGCTTCGGTTTCGTCGGCGGCGGCACGAGCTCCGGCCAATTCGTAATTGAAGAAATCACTGGTGTCATCCGACTGCACAATAAGGCGATATCACTCGACAGAGACAAATACGAACTCAATGTCACGGCTATGGACGACGGCGCCTGCTGCGTCAACGGAGATGCAACAATCCATACGTCGACAGCCGTCGTCGTCGTGTTTATCACAGACGTAAACGACAATAAACCCATATTCAAAGACTGTCCTACTTATTTCCCAAAAGTTGAAGAAGGTGCTCCAAACGGCAGTCCTGTTATAAAAGTCCACGCTACGGACGAAGATAAAGGCGTCAATGGTCAAGTAAAATACTCAATAGTACAACAACCAAATCAAAAAGGCACTAAATTCACTGTCGACGAAGAAACTGGTGAGGTATCGACTAACAAAGTGTTCGACAGAGAAGGTGACGACGGAAAATTTGTATCAGTGACGGTAAAGGCAACAGATCAAGGAGAACCTTCTCTTGAAGGTGTCTGCTCGTTCACTGTTGAGATCACCGACGTAAACGACAACCCCCCATTATTCGACAGACAAGTAAGCGCATAGTGTACATACTAGTAGAATTAAGCACAAAATTGCATGATGTCACAACTAGATTTTTGTTTGCATGAATTTCAGCGATCCATCGCGATTGTTGACTGTCATTATAATGTGTCTTGCAGAAATATGTGGAGAACGTAAAACAAGACGCCAGTATAGGCACGAATATATTGAGAGTATCCGCATCCGACGAGGATGCTGATAATAACGGGGCCATTGTTTATACATTGAGCGCACCCTATAATCCTGCTGATATTGAGTATTTCGAGATCCAGCCCGAATCGGGTTGGATCGTTCTAAAGAAGCCACTCGACGTAAGTATGCCTTTACATTTATAACTTCACACTGATCACGTGGTGAGAGCATTTGATAAGATTGATGAATGAAAGGGATCAACTTTACTACAAAGTTTGGTGGATGAGTGCTACCTACAGGCCTTAGGATTCAATTGGCACTTACTTTAAGTTCATTTAACTGTAAATAGTTCTAAATTATTAACCGCTGCTGTAAATTGCTGTGGAGAGGGGTTAATCCTGGCTGTGAGGAGTAGTTGTCCATTGAACGGCAGTGCGGGCGCCTGCGGGCCCCGTAGCCGTCGGGGGCTTGTTCTTCTTGCAGCACAATTAGTTTGAGTTGCCGCCAACGTCGGCTCCGCACTAAATCTTCGTTAAGATTTATTTCCGCAGCACCGTCTTGCATTAACTATCTTACAGATGAATACAACTTGTGTATAATAATTTCCTTGTACCAGAAATTATACTGCTGTAAATATTTCACCGTTGAACCTATGTTTAGTTCTAAAACATGTACAGTTTCTGTAACAGCACTTCTGTATATTTCGCACAAACTAGTTTCAAAGTTTTTTTTATTGTAATTAATCGATTAATTGATTTGAGAAGCTTACGCTTTTAACATACCTATCAGTATTATATGTATTATGTACATGTTTTGTTACTAATCTGATTTTATTTTGCGGAGCGATAGTTCCCACCGCGGCCGGTTCGACCCCAGCCGTGTTCATCGCTGTGCTGTAGACGACTACTCATGCAATATAACATCATGTGCAATAGTGATATCATGATAATTGTGATTTTTTCCAGGGCAGCAGTGCTATTAATATAATTTGTATAATATTACCTAGTTTAATATTTGAGATGGTCAGATTGCCCACAAGGCAGTTTGGCCATCGGGCCAGTTGTGACATATTCCTTCTGTGAAAGGGGCAACGTTCGCGATTCCAAATTGTACAGTTTAACGTAACGTCCATCGTTTGTAATATATTCATTTCAATGAGTGTCGTTTCGTTGTAGAACTAAGAGGTCACCAAACCATTCATATGACAACCTGACCTTTCCGCCATGTCTTGTATGCAGAGCTGCATGCATTTGCCTGCTTTTCGTTACGTTTTTTTTTTAATTTTTAAGATTAGTTTAGTTTGATTACTGTAAAAAGTACCTAATACCTATAATGTACAGTTTGTCTTTCTCCTTATTGTACAGACGAAACTTGTAAAATATGAAACATTTTTATTTCCAATTTATTTCTTGCACCATCTAATATTGGCTACAACAGTAAGGAATGTTCTCTACTGTAAGTACGACAGAGCCTGTGCTGTGAGTGGGAGCAGACGACGTGAGCGAACGTAATGTTACAAGTTTATTCTCTATAGAACCTAATTCCTCTGTTTTATTTTGGCTTACTGAATGTGAGAAGATGAGTGTAAGCTTTTACTTTTTTAGCACATTATACTGTGAAATAAAACATTTGCAAACAGCCAATAATGTGGAAGTGAACCGTACTTCAGTTTATTTTTTAATTATTTTAATTGTTTATTAGCGATGAGTACTTATGTGTTTATATTTTAGTTGTGTTATGTTTTGTTTCTCCCCGCTGACCTCTGACCCGTGTATCTGTAGCGGGACAGGTACCGACTGCGCGTGCGCGCCTCCGACAGAGGCGACCCGCCCTCCTCCGCAGACGTGGACGTTGAATTAGACGTGGTAGACAGGAACAATAAGCCCCCCATCTGGGACATGACCACGTATGGCCCCGTTCACATCAAAGAGAATGTCACAGTGGGTACCGT
The DNA here is from genome assembly GCA_914767645.1 of Hydraecia micacea. NCBI lineage: Eukaryota > Metazoa > Arthropoda > Insecta > Lepidoptera > Noctuidae > Hydraecia > Hydraecia micacea. Next base: position 11,701,216 of record OU611778.1, read on the forward strand.
AGTGACCAGTGTGAAAGCCAGGTTGGTATAAGGCGCAGCGGGCCCACGGGCCCGCCGCACCTCCACTACTTAACACTACTAACGACGTGGTTTTGTCTGTTTCCATCGACTCTTTCCCCGATAGCGAGAAACGTACAAGTTGGAGGCTATGGCTCAAGACAAGGGTTTCCCGCCCTTGTCCAGAACCGTGGAGGTCCAGATAGACGTAGTGGATCGCGCGAACAATCCCCCCGTGTGGGACCACACGGTGTACGGCCCGATCTACATTCGAGAGAATTTGCCCGTGGGTGCCAAAGTGGTGTCCGTGAAAGCAAGGTGCGTGGGTAACTGTTCGGCACGGGCACCGCACGCAGCCCCGTCACCTGCACGCAGTGTGCGACGCCGCGCGCACACCCGCGCACGACTGCATTGTCGTGCCCTCTGCTTGCCACGCTTTGCTTTCTAATACTGGTACTAAAGCCCGAGAAAATATTCGAGCTCCTGTATCGGTAGTGACAAGCTAAGTCGTCGGGTGATCTGTAGGGTGCGACACTGTTTTATCGTAGAAGGTGATGTCCGTTGGCGCCGTCGCTTTTGATTTCAAACAGCGAACTGACTGAGCTCAATTTTATGTTTGAAACAGAAGAGAACGCGTTAGTGAACGTTACTTTCTTTTGGTGAACTTTCTGAATTGACGCATGAGTTTAAACCTTGTTTACTGTTGTTCGTTGTGGTGGTTTGTGCGGACAAGGAGGTTTATTCTGATACTGCAATGTTAGAGGGTTCTCTTCGTGCTGTAAGCAGGTGCGCCGCGCGCGTCTCAGTATCGTTTGCCTCTCACTTGGTGATCTGACTACGATGTTACTGACATTGTCCGTGAACATCAAATGCATCGTTATGGCACACGCGGACTGTCGTGATTCACCAGCGTGCATTTAGAAGGGCTCACTGCTTACGTGGAACGGGGAACACTGTGGTGTATTGTTCAAGAACATCTATTAGCCGCACATCGATTAAAGACCGCTTTATTTTTTTCTTAAAACGCAATCTTCTTTTTGGGCTTCGCCGTATTCGGGTAAAAAAACGTTACGTATGGTTTCTTTTCTGCCTCTCAGCTTCGACGTAAGACGCGCTATTGAAGACTGTTTATTTTATATTAATTTTATGTCATATAAATAGATGTTTTTGGACAATATTGTGCGAGGTATCGAATGGGTACTTATCTAATTATTGAAGTCTGTGTATCGTATTGCATGTAGGCTGAGGCATCAGTGCATTATGAGTTTATCAAAGTTTTAACTAAAAATTCGAAATTTTAATGTACGGGTCCAAGTAGCATGTTCAAAATACCTACTTTAAAATGTTTTTGTTCGTAGATTGACCGTAGGCAGTTGTTCATTCATTAACTTAAAATTTTTCTAAAAGTTCATTTCAATGGATTGAAATAGTGCTTGAAGATTTTAATTTTTTGGTGTTGTTGACCAAGGGTTTTACTTTACTAGTTACCAGTTTATTTAAATATCATTTTCAACTGTTTTAAGTTTTTCATTAACTTAAATTACTTATCAAAAAACCATACTTAAACATATTCAGAGAGAGGTCAATGGTTCAATTGATAAAATGAGCTAATTATACAAAAATCTTTTGAATGGTAAATTATAAACGTTTTGAGCGATTAAAACTTAATGCCTACTGATTGGCATTGGAAATCAACCTACTTAATGATTATTTTTCTATTTCTGTAATTCGTTGCAATCACCAAAAACTCATAATTATTGTTTCCATTATAGTAGTTCTACAAAATAATAATCGCGTTAGCTAACACTACTTAATAAAAGTAGGTAATATTGAAACCTAATTGCGTTTCAAGTAAGTATTTCAGGTAGAAAACTTTTTGTTTCAAATAAGTAAATAAAGTGCATCACTTATGTGCCACGGGCTATTAATTATATAATGTAACTGCTTTGATTATATAATGTCTAGATAGAGCATCAATTGCGCGAAAACGTGTCAAAAAATATCGGCCAACTGTTGGACTGTAAGTTCTTACCCGCCGATTAGTGCCGATCGTACCGCTTTGGCGTCGCTACGTATTACGCGCGCTAAGTAATAAACAAATAACAGCGATAAAATGACGGTATATGCTATTAAACTGTGCCGGAATTATAAAGGAAGGGTAAAAAATACCAAACACATTAACATATCATCGATAAGTAACCAAAAACCTACGTATTTGTTTTTTGTTTTTATATTTACCAAATTACGCCATATTTTATCAGTGTTGCCAGTTTCTTTTTTCTATTCTCCCAACTTAACGTCCTTTTTTTGTGGGTATATTCGTTGGTTTATGGTTACGTTTATATTATTTAGTTGATGTACTTTTATTATTCGATTTCAAAAAAGGTGAAGTTTTTCAATTCGTCTGTACTTTTTTATAATAATATAATGTTCGCGTATAACTTTTTTGTTTATGAGCCCATTTTAATGATTATTGTTGCATTGGGTCCAATAAACTGATTTCAAAGGTGCCAAGAGTAATTTTAATAAGATTAATTTATTCCATTCGTATTATCTGTGATCTTTCATTTGAAATTTCCAAATACAAACTGCCTAAAAAGTTAAATATTCTAATTTAATTAACTTAGCTGATTTCATATAACACAACATTCACACACACAACTCTAATTAAATTAAATAGTGTTTTTTATTTATAAATGCAAGTAAATAAAGACACTACCAAAATTGAATAATACTACAAACATACACCTAAAACTGACTTATATTATTTGAATAGTCAATTTTTTTAATATGTGTTTTATGGGAGAATTGTAGTAGCTGGTATCATTATTCACGCACACAGAGACATAGATGCACAGTGTAAAACACCGCCCGCACGCACACATGTTCGAAATTGTTGGCTCGTTTTCTTTGTTTTGATTGTAGGGCGACGCTCTATCTAGACATTATATAATCAAAGTGTAACTGTTATGCAATCTTAGTTCAATTTCATAGTGCATCAATCACTGAGTGCTGGTCGATGGCGAGTTTGGTTCACATCTCTATGGTCTATCTGTTCGTCCTAAACAACACATATTTCAAACTCACAATATTATAATACACAAAGACGAAACCATTACTAACTCACCTTACTAATTTTAAAAGTCGCCTCAAGTCGAGGCTGCCTCGACCGGGCGCCTTGAATTGAGTGCGCAAAACGTCAAATTGCACCTCGCATTGAGGCATGAATGGGAGCCATTCTAAATTTTATATTTTTTTGCCTTTGGGACTGTCACTTAACCTGTGACAGTCTCAAAAAGTGCAGAAGCTTAAGGTAATTCATTTACAGTTTGGTAATGTTGACTAATCAAATAGCTGTTGATAAAGTTAACTATCAATTTCATTCGATAGTGAATTCAACAGAGCTCAATTGTGCCTCGATTTAACAAACTAGATATGAGCACGAAATCTATTAGTTTAGCTCGCTTCGTTAAAATAGGTTTCAATTTTGTTGGAAATAATATGCGTGGTTGCTCTTTTATGAACAGTTTAGTTCGAATATTGTACAGGTTTTATCACGCTTTTGATCAAATTAGTGTCTCAATTAATTCCTGATGGGAACTGAATTAAATTATACTATGTGGTGAATGTGTAGGTACTTTTAGTAGCTAGGTGGCACCCATCGACGTGCAAATTGTAACCATAAATTTAGCACATGACTTTAGCGACTCTCTAGCGTAGAAATTAGTCGTCGGTTAATAAAAAAAATTTTTTTACAAAAAAAAAAACAACCAAGTTAAAAAAAAAAACACTACAAAGTGATAAATAACTTTAATTTCGGAAGTCGGTGTTGGTACCGCATTTTCATTTTTTTGACACCGACTTCTGAAATTAAAGTTATTTAAGTATCACTTTGTAGTGTTTTTTTTAAGTCGATTGTTTTTTTTGTAAAAAGTTTTTATTTTTCACTTTTTAGTTGTACCTATCCCACACAAATTCAATTAACAGTAGTGCATTGAAGAATTGAAGACACCGACTAGAAGAATCATCAAAATTCGCAAAGAAATGCCGGAGATGCAGTACATTTATGCATATAACTTCGTACATAAGAATCATTACCTAATGTATTATATATATATATATATATATAATAAATAAACGATTAAATAAACGATATAAATATAATAAATAAACGATTTTGATTTTGATTTTGATTTATATACTAAAACCTTTCTGAAAGTATTTAGATCACATTAATGAAAGAATTATGAAAATTGGTTCATTAGTTTTTGAGAAAATCGCGGACATACAAACATGCATACATACATACGGGTCGAATACAGAACCTCCTTTTTTGAAGTCTACGTCATACGTTTTTACCGCGTACCTAGATATTGACATTTACTATGAAACAGCAGATTTTTTTTTAACGATAAATGAGTTTATTTCTGTAAGTGGGTTTGTACCAACACTTCAATCATATTTTATAAACTAGGTAGATTAGGTCGGCGCTTCCTATCTGACTACTCTGAGAAGAAAGGCCGAAACAAACTCAGAGGACACAGTCTCTTTTCAAGTCCAGACATAATCTTGGTCAGGTTATATGAAGACCATGTAGATCGATGTCAGAGAAAGAACAACACAAGAATTCAGCACATGATTTTAGATCCCCTAGCGTAGAATTTTTTTGTCGGTTATTAAAAAAAATCTACTATGAGAAGAAAGGCCGACATTAACACAGATACTCTCTTTTGATAACTTGAACACAGAACATTTTAACGTAGGGGTTCAGAATCACGTACTGAATGCATGGTAACACGTCCCTGCTACCATTTAGGTATATGCACATCGTCTGTATTCCCCGTAGCACCCCAAAAGGTAAATCAGGCTGTTTTTTTTTGTTTATTCTCACAATCAAACAAAGGAACATCGAATCAGACAAGTGAGCGTTTGCAATGTAGGTATAGAAAAATATTTTCTACGCAAATATTGCACCGAAGTATTTCAGCAAACTTTTATGTAGGTAGGTATCCAAACAATATGGTAGTAAGCCGGGCTTTTCAACTATTTACCAACTCATCGAATGAAAGTTCACGAAGTTTATATATTCTACCGTTATTTGAGTATTCCTCTGCGATTTACTTACTCAAGAAAATTCTGATTTACCAAACTGTAAAGGAGTTACCAGACATTATCAGCTGTTTATTTTATTTTTGTGTTCTCTAGTTCAGCAAAATCAATAGTCTTTAATAGTTTGTCCCTATAAAGCATTCATTGTTTAGTTTTTATTTTGAATCAATAATTTAATAACATTTTGCAATATTTGTTGTCGTCATGTGCATAGTTGTTTTTGCTCCTTGATTATTGAATGTTGTTAGATATAGAAAACAGTTATTATAACGTGTTGTGTATTTTCAGTTCGGGTATTGAGAACAACCCGACCGTGTTTTACCGGCTGATGCCCGGCTCCACGGCCCAGACTAACAAATTCCACACATTCTATTTACAACAAAGGGCCGACAACGGATTTACTTGGGCCGATATTAAAGTTAATCATCCACTCGACTATGAAAGTATTAAGGAGTACAATCTTACGATCCGAGTTGAGGTGAGCTTTTAACGTTTATATTCTACGTTATGGCATTTAAAACCTTGTACCTTTTTATGAATAATGAAACGGTTACCTAAATCATAACGGCCTCCTGAAATTGGGTCATGGTATTTTGAGTGATTTCATTTAATTTTCCATTTCGAAGAATTTGAGAACAATGTATTTCTGTAACGTTCTGTTTAACGTTCCCATCTAATCTGCGTTCGCGATTTATTTGCCAAAAATGTAAACAAATATGAAATAATGTACAAATAACTTTAATTCCTACACAATAAAGTTCAGTTTACGCTACAACTTCAAACATTTTTATAACTTTTTCAACAGTGCTAGTCACTCTGAAATCAACTTAATAATCATTAAAATAAAGTTGATATTTGTTTAACTTGAAATAGGGTTGGCGTGTGCAGTACTGCGCACTTTTACTATAAATATGTATTATTCGGTTGCAACATAATTTCTGTGGTCGAAAGTAGTACTTATTTAGTTTCATTAACATTAAATTCAATTAATTTTGCTAACGCACATAATTGGGAACGATTCTGTGAAACTGAAACTCAATTATGAAAGTTTTTCAATTTCACTGCTTCATTTATGAAAAACTCGCCAGTCTGCCGACCAAAAGGTTCTAAAGTTCGTTTCAAGATCGACTAGGTAAATTGTTATTTAACTTTCAAAAATAATGTTCAGCAAGCATTTCGAGTAACGTTTTCTTTTTTCTAAAACATATTCCTACCGTCCTTTATATACTTACATTGTGGGGCTCATAAGCATTGTTCCTACCATCTGCAATCAGCGTACCATCTGCAGAAAACCCTTCTCGGAAAACACTATTTTACATCTTTCAATTCTATGTCCAGAACAACGGCGCCCAGCAACTGGCTTCAGAAGCGACGGTGTACATCATGCTTGAAGACGTGAACGATGAGATCCCTCTTTTCACGGAGAGGGAACAAGAAACAGTGCTGGAGGGAGAACCCATCGGGACCAAGGTGACGCAGGTCAACGCTATCGATAAGGATGGAACCTTCCCGAATAATCAAGTAAGATATAATTTGGTTTACATTAACAATAACAACCAGAAACTGTCCCACTGTAGGTAAAGGCCTCAGAACGAGCATTTAGCACCGGACTTGTCCAATTCGTGTTCACAATTAAGGACTCTAACGTCTAAGCGAGCAGTCGTGGCCCAGTGGTAATGGCCGCGACCTACGAGTTGTAGGTCGTAGGTTCGAACCCCGACAGGCGCTTTTCTTTGTATAAATTATTTCATCACCACTGCTCTCAAAACGATCGTGAGGGAACCGGCTTGTCCTAGAACCAAAAATTCGATGACTGTGACATCTACCATTCCGCACTGGGCCCGCATGGTGGATTACGGCCCACTTCCTCTCACCAAGAGGCCTATGTCTCAGCAGTGGGAACATCATAGGCTGATTATGCTAACGTCTAAGTTTCCGCAAGACAATTTTCATGTTAGGGTACCCGTCTAATGTCGGATACAGATTGGTGAAACGTATCATGAAATGTAACACAAATGGGCTGTTCTAATTTATATAATGCAACATGTAACACAACAACGAATTGTTTCAACTTGTGTTACATTTCATGTTTCACCAATATGTACAGACGCCACCACATCAAGCCACTAAATTCTGTCAAATTTCTTTAATAGATTTTCAACTTTATCGCTAAAGTATAAGGTTCAAAGTTGATTGGGAAAATTTCCTGTCGCCTGTACATAAGATAAAACAGAAAAACTCGCATTTATACCTACTTGCCAGGGGTCGAACCCGCAAATACGTTTTTGAGGCAAATGTGGGCCGACACAAAAATAATTGTACCTATTTTCGTTTTTAGTATCAGCAAAATGTTTCGGCTGGCAACTTTCGACTAGCTTTTGCTTTCACATCTGGGTACCAGGGCTTCGAATTTCTACCAATCTATAATATATACTGACTGACTGAAATTTGGAGGGTGTGTTCTTCGTGAAGAGTAGGTATCCACTAAGAAAGGGTTTTTCGAAATTCTACCCCTAAGAGCGTGAATGGGGGGAGGGTAAAATTTCACGCGGACGAACTCGTGGGAAGCTAGTTAAATATAAAACGCAAAAAAACAAAAGCACATCAAATAGGTACCTATATATGCCACGCCGCTGACGTCCTGTACCAAGCCAAGTCTGCCAGAACCTACATAAAAAGAAAAACATTTTAAATTGAACTTTAAATATTTAAGCAACCCTTTGGATAGCCCAACCGTCGTGGGTCCGATAAAAGGTGACAAAGGTCATGATGTCCAATTAACTTAAAACATGGGTCAACGTATCATTGCCATTTTCGTATGCGACATGCGTGTAGCGTGAAACACATTTCATTGAATGAAATGTGTTTAGGTTACCTAACCTAGTTACGCACGCAAATTCTGTGACTTTGTCACTTCTTTTATCTGTTCTGTGGTCGCCACTATTATCAAACAGATTTTATTGTATTGCCATTTGCCATAGTCGTTCCATGTAAAATATGTATTCAGCTGCTTCCGGTTAGATTGGAAGCCGACCTCAACATAGTTGAAAAGGCTAGGCAGATTAATTGATTTGCCAGTTTTAAGCTAGGTATTTCATTCTGTTCAGTTCATGCATTTTTTAACACCATTTCTACTCTCTTCAAAATGAGAAAAGTCACGTATATATGAAAAAGGTTTGCTAATTGACTTCCTTTCTTACTTTTGTCTATGATGCATGTTTTTGTACTTGAAACTCAGCTAGCCATTTTATGTACTCGATTAACTGGTAACTACGAGTATGGAGGTATATAATATTCTCGAATATCTACTATACGCAAGTGCTTCAAAAAAGGGTAGAAAGAGGAAAAACGCGGTTATTTTCCCAAGGTTAAAATTAACTAAAACCATTTCGCTGTTAGTTTATTATTCATTAACCTCCTTTTTATTACCGTAATAACCCAACATTTAAGGTTAGTCTTGTACACAAAGGGACGCTTTGGTTCTTTTTAAATTGGGGGCTAAAAAAATAATTTGCCGATAAAAATGTTTTTGGTGTTAAGTGCTTGACCTCAGAAAGATCAAAGAGGTGTTTTATTAGGTTTAGAATTCGCAAACACTCACTAAGTATTTGAGTAAACTTAGTGATGGATGTTCGATCCTTCTGTTTTTAAGAAGACATCTTCTCCCTCCAGTGGGACGGTTGCAGCTCAACACCTAGATTTAGGCATATATATGAAACTATATGTAGAATATACGAGTATACTCCGTGTAGCGATAGATCTTCCTTACCCTGCCTGTGAGGGTCGTAAAAGGCATCGTCTGAGGGATTACGTCGAGGGCATAGGCAGCAGTGTGTCCTGTTTGCTATCAATAACAATATTTACTGTGTTCACTAAATCCGTCTATGTACCTTAATCCATTCCCTGCTTCGACCAAGCAGGGAATGGATTAAGGTTCTCTGTATACATATTATACATATTGTTTGTGGGTCCTGCTATAGGCAAACCGCTTAATTGAGTCCTCGCCTGCGGGGTATAGGGGCGCGGGGGTATGACGAGAACGGGGACTGGGAGAGGTGCGGGCGGCAGGCGCTCGTAGCGTGATACACAAGAAGCGAAATGTGCGCTGGACTGTTCTTAAGATATGAGTTGATTGCAATATGTGGTTAGCTTGCGACTTCTACGATTGATCATATTATTCTTGCTTGAGCAACCGGCAGTAAGTTCGTCATGCTCCCTTAGATGTCACTGCTTGCGGTAGCGTCGTGGATCGGGTTGCCTCCTTCCCTCAAATATGGCGAACGGGGTAATGGCTGATCTTTGCGTTATGCTCGTGAACGGGTGCTGCTTGTGGTGACTGGTCGTCTTGCTGACCATGGTTTTATTGTGGTTATTAGTAATAACTTGTTTATTTATTTTACTTCGATGGTCCTAGTTTATCATTTGTGACTTCAAGTGACAGCTATGTAAACAGAACCCAGCATTGCATAAATACGTAAGTTGTCACGCCCTTTATACCGGGAGGCTTTTATTTAGGTAGTAAGTTTTTTTTGTTTACATTTTTAAGTTTGATTTTTTTTTCCTTGAGTACGTTTAGTGTTTATTGTATTGTTGGTATATTGGCGTGGCTAGCTAACCTATCGCAAATAATTTAATTTAAATACCTAGTGTTGTATAAAATCAATTATTTTCTAACTGAACAGACAGTTGTGCTGCTGGGGAGTTAGTTCCGCCAGTTCTTCTCCCCAGCGAAAGCACTAGAAAGTGGTAAAGGGCGGGCGTTTTGGGGGACTGTCTTTTGTAATTTTTACGTTCAAAAAGTGCTGATTCTCAGCCTAGTTTGAGTAAATGATTTTTGATTTTGTGACTTCACAGTGGTTAACGATGAAGAGGTGGTGATTTTTTATTAGGAAATTAATTGATGACTTTACAAAATTATGTGAAACAGCTATGGGTAGCAAAATAAAATATTAGGTAATAAACTTATGTACTATTTATTATATGCAAGATTTGTTAAAATTATAAATCAATCACTTATGTCCATATCAATATCACTGGAGCTTGATTTATTTTATTTATTATTTATTTATTTAAACTTTTCGCGCAAAAAAGGCACAAAGGCGGACTTAATGCCTTAGGCATTCTTCATTTATTTTTCTTTTTTTAGGGATTATTGATTTTCGAAGCAGCCATCATCAGAATCATCTGAATCGTCCTGTACATTAATAATAAAATCAACAACATCATCTAGAACTCTGTCATGTTTGCAGTATTCGTCCTTGATTTTAATTAAATGGTTAACAAAATGCTCCCACTTCTCTACGGAATATCCTGCAAATAATACGAGTACCTCAACATAAATATTTTTTGGTCCAAATTAGAGTCGATACTTTTTTGTGCTAACTGTCCTTTAATATCACCCCAGACCAACTCAATTGGGTTCAGGTCTGGGTGGTATGTAGGCAAAACAACACTTCATGTCCATTTCTTTTCAATGACTCGTTAATTTTGTAAATAGCTTCTGTGAAATGTCTTTTAATTAAATTAAATAAGTCATCCTTTCTAAGTTTATAATCAAAAGGCACGTCATGCCGTCGTAGCCAATCTTGCATAGCTGGCTTGGTAGAAGTCATAGTCGGCTTTTTCTCTTCTCGAACCGAATGATAAGCTTTTTCATTTATCCATTTACTGAAATTCACGAAATTCATAGAATCGTGATAATCACCTGAAAAACATTTGAATTTAAATATCACAATGTACAATGATCAAACGGTCTCCTTTACCGATATGAGACAGCACGCCGTGTTCATCCTTTGATTGCCAACCTTTTGAAACGTTATGAGACGCATTAACATAAGTTTCGTAAATATATATTATGTCTTCCTTCTCTACGATATTTTTTAATAGTACCTATTTAGCAGTGGCGAAGGGTGAATTTGTGACAGAGGTAGGCTGGAGCAAAAAAAAATGCCAAAAGAAAATTTCAATGTTGAATTGACTAAACAGTGGTTATGTTCTGAATTTTCGAAGGGAAGCCGGTGAGATTCGAGTTGTATGATACCTTCGCCACTGGTATTTAGGTATTTCCACCTCCACGATGTTATATTTGTCTGTTCGATAAGGAGTTTCCTTTTAGATTCGCATTTCTTAAATTTAAAATTTAGCTCATGTAATAATAGTCTTAAATATCCCTGCCGAAGTGTAATACATTAACTTCTCTTAAGAAAGTTCAAAGTTTTCAGAGTTGGTATTAAAAAAAAAAATTCAAAGTTCAAAGTTTTCAGTTGGTGTTTTTTTTTTAATTTTGTCAAACTGAGTGACTTTTCTTTTTACCACGCCTTTTGTGAAACCGTCTACTTCCACTCTTTTCCTGCTAATCTGTTTTGGTTTTCTCGGTGATTTAAATATTTCATTACTTTAATAATTTTCCTTGTTGCACCATTCTAGATACAGACTTTTCTGATAGTCCACTAACTTTTGCCACGGTTTTGTTTAAAGGTACTAGTATATATTGTTGATATTCAGCAGAATTTGGATCCAGTTTTTTTTAATATTCGTATACTTAAAAGCCATTTGCTTGCACTGACTATTAATTTTATGTCCGAAGATATTTTGACTCATCTTGATAATGTCGCCGGGTTAAAGGCAAAACCAATTATTTAGTCCAAAAAAGTCAATATAAAATTTTCCGTAAGCGCATTTGGAAAGTTTGCTATTAAATTTAAGTCCTTAGTAATAAAATTATGTCAGTTGCAAATATAAGAGCGTGTTCTATAATTATCTAAGTTTCAAACAGTTACATACTAAACCCAAAAATTAACTTCATTTGTACGAAAAAAATTAATATAAATTATAACCCCCCCTTTTAGTTGGTTTTGCCTTTATAGTACAAATACAAGCATATCTGGAAAAGTAATTGTCCTGTTTGTAACAGACTTCGCAATTACGTGAGTTAAAGTATTGTTTTGATAATTTGCTTGTAAGGCTGATTGCCGAAACATTCGTTTTGAAACAATTTAAAAAAATACGAAAAAATAGTTGGTTTTGCCTTTCTACTTCTTAATAGATGTCTTCGAATCTAGAATGCAAAATTGTACTAACATTACAAGTTGCTGATTTGCATTGCTTAAATCATTCAAATTGTGTATCTGCTATCAGGGCCTGTTTCACCACCTACGATTAAGTTACTATTAACTTGCTTGGCAGATAATTTCATACAAATTCCATAAAAAAATCAATTCAGTTCCATTTTTGAATTTATTCGGTAAGTAGGCCCTTACTATAGCATCTCAGCCAGTACAAGAAAACACTCCGAAAATAAAACTGACAGGTAACAAGAAGAAGCATTTATTTTAACTTTTATGTTCATACAAAGGTATGAACATAAAAGTTTCATAATCTAAACAAACAATAATTGGTCTTTAAAAATTAATTCTAAAAAATTAACCACTCAGAGTCATCTGGGTTCTCAAAGTCCTCCGATTCTCCAGGAACCGTAACATCAGGTATACAATCCACATTTTGGCCATCAGCTCTCAAGCTTTGGAACCATTCATGATATTCGTCAGGTTTGGGGAATGATTCATTATTCACAAAGTTTCAATAGTTCGGCTTTTTTGGTTTTTGAAATGCATAATGGTTCTTTATATACACGTACAGTATCTGTGGCAAACATAGGTCATTTGTGGCTTGTGGTGGTAGTTCAGTGACAACTTTTTGGACTGGCTCGACGTGCTTAGATTTCATGGACAGCCCAAAACAAAACTGCGGCCACATATTAGTTCCTGTTTTGTCCACCACATGTGTCTGAAAATAACGAAACCTTGTCGATATGATCGAGGATTTCGCTTAAGTAAAGTAAAATTATCGATCTAATCTCAGAGCTTCCTTTCTTGCCATTAATTTCCATCCACGCATAACAAAATGCTTGTATAGTGTAGGGCACGCCACGTTAGTGGCGATAAGACCCCTCTTTGAGGAGTGGCTAGAGAGGCGTCACGGCTTTCTCACCTACCGCCTGACGCAGGTCCTCACCGGACATGGATTTTTCGGAAGGTTCCTGCACATCATCAGACGGGAGGAGACGCCCGGGTGTCACCATTGCGAGGATCGCCCAGAAGACAGGGTGGAGCATACGGTGGAGGTCTGCCCTGCTTGGGCGGAAAACCGCCGTGTCCTCGTAGAGGCGATCGGCAGCGGCGGCGACCTCTCGTGTCCGGCCCTGGTTCAAGCCATGGTCCGGAGTGAGAGGGAGTGGGAAGCAGTCACCTCCTTCTGCGAAGCAGTCATGCTAGCGAAGGAGGTGGCGGGATGGCTGAGGGAGAGAGCATCACGTCCCAGCCTCCGCGGGAGACGCTCCGGGCGTCGCGTCGGGAGCCGCGTGACGATTCCCGGCCACCGTAGACGCGGGCGGACGGAGAGTAATGGGTAGCTCACCGTCCGATCAGGACCGGGCTCGTGCCGGACGGCGCGTATGTGTTCCACGCGCGCCTCAAACAGATGTCAGCATAAAGGAAGGGGCCCGTTAGGGCCCAAACCTGCCGGGGTAGCGGGATTGTCCGAAAGGGTTACCGTGGCCCCGGAATATAAAGGGCTAAGGAAGGAACACGGGTGGGTTTTAGTCAGTAAGAGTCTGACACTCCCTTCCGCTCCATCTAGAGCGGGAGGGGTCATTTGATGATTTCCCATCCACAAAAAAAAAAAGATTGTATGACCCCTCCCGCTCTAGGTGGAGCGGAAGGGTGTGTCAGACTCTTACTGACTAAAACCCACGATACAAACGACGATACTTGGTGCAAAAAAGAAACTGGTCTTTTTTGGGAAAAAAAACCCCAAGTTGAATTCGGTGCAAAATACATTTCTATAGTTGCCTCCGAAACGGGTGTAACGCTCTCCTTCTCATACTCCTCCACATACAATGCATACATTTTTGTCATTGACAGACTACAGTATAGATATTGGCGTTTAATATCTTTGCGCACTTTAATGGCTTCCCATCGTAGGGAAAGATTTGATATGACGCCGGATTTCTTCAGCTTTTTCTGGCGGCGTTTTGTTTTTGGGCTCATGTCGTCCTCGCGGATCACAATCTCGAGAATAAAGCCCCATTGTGTATCGACTTTCTATTGATTCTATAATAACTGAAGCAGAAATGCACAGAGTTATGCAGAAGAAGTTTTGGCATATCTGAGATTAAATTGTGTTGCTTTTTTTCTATAAAAAATTCAAAACTATTTTAACACTGTAAAAGTACTTGTCTGGAGATGCAGCTGTTGTCGGTTCTGATTCTTCAACAATAATTTTCCTCAGCAACCACACACAGTAAAAATACACATAAATCGAAAAATGCACTTCATAGAAGATTCGACTAAATCCCCGAAAAACCGCGTGGGGGACAGCGACAGCGCGGGGAAGTACCGACTATAATAATTTAATCTGGTTTTTTTCTAGGCAATTCGCTAAAAAGAAATCGAAAGACCGAATGCCAAAATCGACTATATTTATATAATGTTTATTTAGTTTGAATGTTCAAGAACAAAAAGGTGCTAATCAAAAATATTATTTTTTACCATTAGTGATTAAGACCTTCCTTTGACATTATTGTAGGACTAAAACCCACTAAAAAAGTTTTGTATTTTTTGCATCTATATTTTGAAATATTGCGGACAAATTATTACGAATTATTTGGTTTTTATTTCTCTAAAGATACACTTTCTCGATTATAATCGATTTTTACATTCGGTATCTCGGGAACGGTAAGTCCTGCGGTTTAGTTGGTTTTACCATTAGATAAAGAATCAAATGACGATTCGAATGGTATATTAAAGTGAAAAACTGCAAAAAATAGCAGATAGTCGGTTTTGCCTTATAACCCGGCGATGTAATCTCATGTATAACTCTCATAAAGCATCCTCAACTGTCAACACGTGCGATAGCTAACCGCGTAGCGCTAGCGAGCGAACTGAATTTTGACAAGAATGCGCCTGCCGCCCGCACCTCTCCCGGTCTCCGTTCTCATCCTACCCCCTCGCCCCTATACCCCGCAGGCGAGGACTAAATTAAGCGGTTTGCCTATAGTGTTTATTGTAGGACAGGATAGGACAGAACTGAACATGTTATACTCGTATGATAACTAAAAATGTACGGTACTCACCCATTTCTAAAAATTACATCACTGCCCGCGCCTCCCCTCGAGATTAATTTTCTAAGTCTTGAAGATTGAAATAAGTATGTATGTCTTCTAAAAACTAATCTAGGTTTAGGATTACACTAAGATACATATAAATAATTAAGTATCTCTCACATTTAACATATTAATGAGAAATGAGATTACATGATGTCTAATTTACTCGTATGCGGTTTATTTTAGCCTTTTAGCTCACTGTAAATGAAAGCAGAGGTTATGCTAAGCTCTCAACTCATTGCAACATTGCATTGACGCTATACTAGGTATGTATTAGCACGACTAAAGTGTACTGTAATCAATTTGCTTGTTTAATCGGTTTAGGAAGAGCTTCTCCTTTAGCGTTAGCAGTAACCAGAACCATCTAATATATTATTTATAGGGTAGTTTAGCTTTCAATAGACGCTACCCGGAATTAATCCTGAACGAAAATCACTTTTAATATAGTTCGACTGTTGGCCTTGTTTACACCTACAAGCTTTCAACTTCCCAAGTTCCCACAAGTAATTTTGTCGTCTTTGCACGAAGTTTTGATTGTGATGTTGATATAATATTAGAGCGAGAAAGTTATCTTCTTAAAAATAATGTACTCTCAAGGAAACTTACTTAGGTAGTTTAGTTATTATTTGGCCTACCTTTTTTTTTGGATGGGAAATCATCTAATGACTCCACTCGCTCTAGGTGGAGCGGAAGGAAGTGTCAGACTCTTACTGACTAAAATCCACCCGTGTTCTTTCCTTAGCCCTTTATGTTTCGAGGCAGCGGTAACCCTTTCGGACGATCCCGGTACCCCGGCAGGTTTCGGCCCTGGCGGGCACCTTCCTTTATGCTGACATCTCTTTGAGGCGCGCGTGGAACACATACGCTAGTTGGCCTACCTTAGGTGTAAAACCGAGAGCAAAATAATATATTAAAAGTCAGAGAAGTTTTCAATATTCGACGCGTTGCTAAAACGAACGGTGTCTCGCTGACGGTGGCGTGTGTGTTGGATCATTTAGCTCCCTTCAAAATGGTTGAGCTGAATGGTACTGATCTATGCGTCATGTTCGTGAACGGGCGCCGTCAGTTGGGGCTGGTCATCACTTAGCTGCCTCGGCTTATTTTTAAGTATTGGCGCTTTTAACGCGTGCGTCTTTTTTTACATCGTTCTCACGTATAATTATAAATTCAACATCAATGATGTAATTAATATTTTTGTAACAATATAATTTAAAAGAGTGTCTATGGAGTTTGTTGCCCGTTCTTCTCCATAGGTACGCTTTGGAACGGGCTTAATTTTTCTGACTGACCGACTTCTTGACAATTCAAGAGTGCCTGTAAATGGTTTAATTGAAATAAATGCTTTGAGTTTGAGTTTTGAATTTAAACACGAAAGGCAAATTTTCGACACGTGTAATGGAATCGGCTCGCTACAGAATACACGCAAGGGCTATTTATGTGTTTATTATACATACTTACTGATGCGTCACTTGTTGTTATGTATCATAAAATCCGTGTTGACCTTTCGTCCTCACAGTGCCGATAAGGCCGGGTCGGTACTTGTAACTTTAATGTCAAATGTACTATGTAAACTAAAGCGGGTTTGATATCAGCATTCAAGTTCCATGATACTTACTTTCATACGTTTTATATTTTATAGCCTTTTGTGTTCCGTCTCCTACATAAATCCTTTAAATCCCTCCACGTTACACAATTACCTATGCGATGATAAAACGTCTTATTGTTGGCTGCCGCCCTCTGCTATAAACATTAAACAGTCCCTCACGATGGTTACGATGGATGCTCACTTAATAACATTGGTTGTTCTTTATTCATCGTTATACGTGCTCTACTGGTGTACATTCGTTGCGTAGTTCTGTATATTTAAACCTACAATTTTAATTAATCCACTATAACATGCAGAGACACGGCGAACCGCTCAGCGCGTTATATATTTTTGTACAAATATGCAACTGCTACAATTTACTGTGCCTATAATTTTCGGGAGCGCCAGGGAATAAAAATGCAATTTTCACCCGTTGTGATTGCGCTTTGGATTGGTGCGCAATCGTGAATAATTAAATACATTGCCTTCGTTTAGTTTATGTGTGTACTTTGTAACTCGCCGCTGCACTGCGCTGTCATATGAAAATATGTGAATTGCGTTTCGTAGTCATTGAGTTACGAAACTAGGCCCAAAGGCAAAATGAAATTGGATAGTCTTTGCATTATTTAATGTTTTCATATGAAAACTTTATCTTTGAAATCACGTTAAAAGTCACTTCATTGTATGATGTTTCTCCGAATTTAAAGTCCAAGGCACTAAGTTATAGGTTCCTACTTACCGTTTTAATTATTTTCTACGAGTATCTGGCATAGAATTCCATTGCTCATTATTAAATGCCATTTAAAATACCTCCGCAAATATTTACCAATTTCGTGAATCTTCAATTAATTTCAGCGGAAGTGGTGGTAATAACAGGAAAATGAAAATTGCTTATTATTGTCATAATATTCGCTCTGTTGTAAATAGTAATTACTTTCTTAATGGGTGTTAACGGTTAACCTGTTTATTCCTCCATAAATCAGTATGTTTTTACGAGCCCTCCTAGTCCTAAATACTTTAATTACTTACAAAATAATTCTTGGTCTTAACTAAAGTTTTGCTGAAGACCTTAAAGTTATCGTCAGTAAGAAGTCTGGGTTTTCCGTGAGCGGAAATAGACTTAAGGCGCTTTATTTTCTTCGTTTTCCGTCCGGCCAGTTTCATTGAAATTCGAACGTTATTAGAAGTACCAACACTGGTCTGCCCACGCCCGTCACCGTTGTCAGAACTGCTTTCAATATTCACTGTCCCCTGATAACCGGTATTTTCTTAAACATTGATTGTCAATACTTACATGGACATCATTTTTAGTGTTCCGTACCTAAAGGGTGCCAACCGCGGGACCCTATTACTAAGCCTCCGCTGTCCGTTCGTCCGTCCATTCGTCCGTCCGTCTGTCTGTCAGCGGGCTGTATCTCATGAACCGTAATATGTAGACAGTTGAAATTTTCACAGAGTATGTATTTCTATTGCCGCTATAGCAACAACAAATAAAAATAAAATAAAAATTAAAGGGGTCTCCACACAAGAAAGGATTTTTTTCCGGCGTTTTTTGCCTTTTGGTACGAAACCCTTCTCTCTTGGAACTTGGCCGCTTTTATACACGTGGCCCCAGCGCTGGCTATTTTTGGCCATATTTGAATATAAATCTTTACAAGTAATCCTATTGGTACAAATTATTAAGCAGTAAGTAAGTAATTATGGTAATCCTTGTTCAAACTTAGGGTATTTTATATACTTACGCGTAGCAGAAGATATATTTACGTATCATCATCATCATCAGCCTACAGCAGTCTACTGCTGGACATCGGCCTCTCCTACGTTCGTCTGGTTCGTCTGGTCGTATTAACGTATACTAGAATGTTTTTACATTGAAAAACAAAACCCTAATTTTAAGAGAATAACGTGAGAATAACGCTGACGTGAGAATTCCGTTATTTGATTCACTAATTGGGTTGGAGTTGTTATTCCTAAGTTTGAGGTACAGTTCGTAGACGTTCCATCTTTCACTTGCAGATCGGAGTGTTAGCAAGATTTATCTAACCTACAACTTTACCAGGCTAGGTTCCGATGCTAAAATGCCTTATTCAGTACCCTAAAGTTCTATAGGAACCTCTAAGGCAGCGTCAGGAAAGCCTGCAAAATTAAAATTTTCTTACGTTTTTTGCATTTTGCAGATCAGTGTCAGGTAGTATGTTGAACAAAATATCATTCGCGACCGTAACAAGTATGTATTTACAGAATTATAATAATTAAAATCATCAATACTACCCTCTAAGTTAATATAACCTTACTCATTGATATTTCATGAAATAGTTATTCAATATTTTAAAAGTTTTTGCGCTCTTTAATGTGATATCTTTGAGAGATGCTTAAATGGGAATAATATCACTTGTAATTATAGATGCACCAACGCTCTAGTAGGTACGATTAGTAGAATAGGACCGAACAGGAATTCTAAGACGTTCAGGGACTCAAAAGCGGTATTCATCTGTCTTTTACATTACATTTCACTTATTAGAAACCGTGTTAGGAACACACATTTAGCTCGAAATACGGCATTCAAAGTCTAATAACCTGTTTCGTTATAGTTCCGAGCTGCATGCATGTATTACAGCCGTCATTAGGGTGGTAGGTACCTAAAGTCTGCGTTTAACATCTACTCCAGTACATAACGTAGCTAGGTGGTATGTATGTATACATAATGGCTTGTTCGGCAGTTAGTTCTCTTGCACCAAGCTGAACTGAAACCTATCTATTAATTTTTAAACTGATGCGTTTAGTGAAGCACAGCTCGGTTAGTAAGACATCTTTATTAATACTTTTAGTTTTTTACAGTTTTTTGAACACAGTGAAGCACCTATTAACTAATCAAACAAATACGCGACGCAAATTATAATGATCAAAACATTTTCATTTTATTTTCCTAAATTGAACAAAAACTTCACCTGTTAGAGTTGTTCAAACAATGTTTTACATTTCAAATCATTTTGAAATCAACGCGTTTTCGCGTTTTTTTTTCGTTTCACATAACTTTCACCTGTTTTTCCGTAAATAAAAAGTTAGAGAATCTAATTGGACACGTGTCAAATACAACGATAAGTGATACTTTGTATAAGTACCGACTACCGAGGTTTACCGAGGTATTCGGAGAATACGGGTATATGACTCACAGATTGTTTTTACAATATTTTTTGCCTGACTACCTAAGTATAGATGTACAACATGACAGCGAATTCTGTAAAATCACTTGAGACCAGTTATACAACATTTGCGGATATTGAAACGCCACATTACACACAGTTAACTGTAATTTCGTCAATGGGTTACGTCATAACCCCGTGTGTGTAATATTACTACTTATAATATGAGTTTGTGACATGCCAGCGGTACGTTTTATTACGGACGCATGTATGTCGAAAGGATTTTCGAATTTGCCTGTCCGTACGTGTTTTTATGAAGGGTTCGCTACTTCTGTTTGTGGAAGTAAACAAAGGACCCGGCAGTCTTAAGATATGCGGAACGTGTATCGGCCTTTATGAATAAATCACGTTTTCTTTTAGGTGTACTACTACATAGTGGACTCGCCGCGAAACGAGGGGAAGGACTTCTTCGAGATCAGCATGCAGACGGGCGAGATCTTCACGAAGGTGGTGTTCGACAGAGAAAAGCAGGGGGCGTACGCCCTGGAGGTGGAGGCCCGCGACGGAGCACCCTCGGCGCGGCCCAACTCCGACAACCAACCCAACTCAGGTATGTTTTTTCATTATTAAATAACGACTCATTACTTCGAGCGTACGTAATATCGTAGCCTATATTAAATTGGTGTTAATAAGAGCGTAATTGGGTAGAATTAGGGAACTTACGACTAGAACCCCAAATGTGGTTTGTGAAATTATAGAGAAGAGAATTAATTATTATTACATCAGAATATTTATGTAAGTAGATAATACTGAGACTTGAGTTACGCAAGGATAAATGCCCCCGATTATAGATCTCTAGCAGACAAAGAATACTTAAAAAAAAAAAAACATCGAAAATAAAATTGTTACCATTGCTATAATTAAGCCGATTTAATACTAGCCCAAACCTACATAAAGCTTCCTCCATTTTAATAAATGAAATGGGGCCCATTTATGACAAAAGATCCCTGTTAAAACCATGATTTACAAGTGGCAGGATGTTTTCAATCGTAGCCGGGGGTTGAGAGATGATCACTCGGGGGACTGCGACGACAGATATACTGGAAATGTTGCATTTAAATGAATTCGAAAATGGACGTCCGAAAAACGAACGGCTATTGGCTGCAGCGAATCGACATGTCGGCTTACATACGCTTTCTTTTGCAGCGGTTTTATCTGTCAAGTATGTACCTACTCACATTGGGACCAATTACTAGGTATTCTCAAAAACCCGTCGTAGTATTTATCAGCGTAGCTCCTAGCACAGACCTTTTCTAAACTCTGCTAGACATAAGAAAAACAACCAGACGAAACTTCAAGGACTCTAAAAACACGCACAAATAAAGCCTCTGGTTTTTCTCCAGATTTACCTAAACGATTTTTATTTATTCTGACAAACCGAGAGGGGAAAATGTTTAAGGATTATAATGAGACGGAGGAAGCTATCTCGATTTATTTTAAGCGCAAAGAGAAAGAATATTTTTTTATGGTTCCGAAAAAGGAAAATAATTTGTTGATCTGAAGCAGCGGTCAACGATCTTAAGGCGATTTATTTACCGAAGGAAAACAGTTAATAAATTACAATATTATGTAGGTATGTTTATAACTATTGGCTTTTCCGAATAAGTAAGAAATGCTACGCTATGATTTCAAATCTCATCTTTAAGTAGGTAACTATGTGCGTTACTCGTGTGTAAATGTTTGATATGTCTGTAATTAACCACAGTCTCAAAGATACAGTGGTTGATATTGTCCTTAAACTACGTTGTATGTGAAGATTGTCTCTTTGTCCCGTAACCTCAAAGGGTTACACAGACATGACTTACAAATGAAGCACAAATATTGTACCTTCCATGAACTTGAGATGAAAAGCCTACAGGATATTACGGTATAAAAAAACTTTTTTACAAAAAAAACAACCGACTTCAAAAAAAACTACAAAGTGATAAATAACTTTAATTTCGGAAGTCGGTGTCGTTGGTTCCGCATTTTTTCGTTTTTTGTTTGACACCGACTTCCGAAATTAAAGTTATTTATCACTTTGTAGTTTTTTTTGAAGTCGGTTGTTTTTTTTGTAAAAAAGTTTTTATTTTTCACTTTTTAGTTGTACCTACTCCACACAAATTCAAATAACACTAGTGCATTGAGGAATTGAAGACACCGACTAGAAGAATCATCAAAATTCGCTTAGAAATGCCGGAGATGCAGTACATTTATGCATATAACATCGTACATAAGAATAATTATATAATGTATTATATACTAAAACCTTTCTGAAAGTATGTAGATCACATTAGAGAAAGAATTATCAAAATCGGTTCATTAGTTTTTGAGAAAATCGCGGACAAACAAATATACATACATACATACATACATACGGGTCGAATACAGAACCTCCTTTTTTGAAGTCGGTTAAAAAAATATGTGAACGCGGGTCAACGTCATAAAAATATAGGCTCTTTAAACTTTATTCGGCCGTGGCAGATATTAATGGCGTTGACTTAACAACGCATATGCGATAAATGCGTAAGCGTTTATGGCTCAAAACGTATCATGAATCTACCTGTCAGCCGACCATGTAGCATAAAGCATTATGTAGATTTGAAATGGATCCCCAGCCTATATCAAGGTAAGGGCCCTCGGAAGTTATTTTATTATCCTAAACGATTTAGAAAAAGGCACATGTACTGTGAAAACGTCGGCAGCTGAAGGAATCGTTCAATTCACGTGCGCAGATGTAGGGTCGTAGGGTGGCAGGCGATCCGGTCCTTGGGCTAATCACAGCCGCGCCCCGCATTTAAATGTCTTTTTCTCTTTTGTAAATATACGTAATGTGGAAACTTCGTTGACTGCCGGACGTGCGTACTGGCGCAGTGTTGTGTCCGTAGTGGAGGTCAAACCCTTCTCGACACTGACACGTGGGTCTCATATTTCACAATGTTTCCCTGTCCCTGACGCCGGGATTCGTTGGAAATTGATTATATAGACACGTGGCGTCTATAAATTTGAGTGTACTCCGTCTATTAGGTAAGGAGGTCGTCGGCGTCGTGTTCCTGTATCGCGTCATCGTAAATCAAGCAGTAGAATAATCAGGCGTCGCCGGCGCCATAATCCGTTTAAGCTACTCATCCCTATCGCCGTCTCGCGGAGACAATAGCTCGCTTTAGGTTCTAGTATTACGTCTATAATCCGTAATAGAATTCATGCGATGCAATAAATGTTAAAGTAACCGGCTTCCAATCCCGGCGTTGTGTTAGTTCACACGCTCGGAATACTAATTCACGGTATTTATGTTCGATGAAATAGTGCGTGTTGTAACTGCTGAAATGTGAGATGGATTATATTATAAGTAATGATAAAACGTGAGGTCGATATTTAGGTACGAGCTAGAATATTGTGTCTCCGGGCCACGTACCAATTTCAGCATATTGCAGCTGGTGGTGGTGAGACGTGGCTCGGTACTTACACGCGTGACAAGCATACTGATCAGCGTGCGACCACGTGGTGTTCTGATAAGGCTTTTCTCATCTCACTGTAATAGGTACAACCAATTAATCATGAACAACTTGGAACAACGACTTTTGCGCCGAAAATAATTTTATTTTATGCTGTATGAATTCATGTCAGTTTTTATATTCTGCTTTCAGAAATATTAAAAAAATGTCGCCTGTTCGAGATAGGGAACAAACTTTAAATAAAACTTGAGTATTTCTTGATGTGGGGTTTAATATGCATTAAACCGCATTTTGACAATAGGTAGTTACAAATTAGACTTAGTTTAAGATATAAAAAATGGTGTACAAATCTGCCTGGTAAGTAGTTGGCGGTATGGCGGTCGAGCAAGTGACGTTAGTCTCGGGTTTCCGGCGGGCGACGCGTATGGCGTGATGTTGCTGTTACGCCATTGGTCCGTGTGTTGTCAGCTACGGTTGATGCGTTCGGATACGGCGTCAACATCTTCCCGGCCGTTGAAAGCTCTAGTAGTGCAGCTTTGAAGCTTCATTCATCTCGGAGGTTGGAAGTAGAACCAGACGATTGAGAGCTCTCCTTATTGTGCCTTGAGCTGTGGCTATATCAACTACTCTAGGTGTCTGGTCGGAACCAATGTATAGTCGGCTAACTCTTCCCAGGCGCCAGCAGAGAGGCGGCGTGTTGGCTTCCTTTATCAGAACTAGATCGTCGAGCTTGAGATCCCGGCACTTCACTCGCCACTTGGTCCTTTGTTGGAGCTCGGCGACGTACTCGGCAGACCATCTGTTCCAGAAGTGCTGCTTGGCTTGTTCTAGGCGCTGGAACCGGTCGAGGCGATTTGTGCTGGAATCCAGGTAGCTCGGTGACGGGAGCGCTGTCATTTGTCTACCGATCAAAAAGTGAGCAGGGGTAAGAGACTGGAAATCGTTAGGGGACGGACTCAAAGGACATAGGGGCCGGCTATTGAGGATAGCTTCTATCTGTGTAAATACAGAAGTCAATTCCTCAAATGTTAGGTGAGAGTGACCTATTGTTCTGTGAAGATGAAACTTTGCTGATTTGACGCCGGCTTCCGCAAGACCATTGAAATGAGGAGCGTATACGGGAGAGAAGCGAAATTCAATGCTCCGGCTTGCAGCAAAGTCACATATAGAGTCACGATTAGATTGTAGAAAGTTGCCAATCTCCTTGGCAGCGGCAACGAAATTACGACCATTGTCGCAGTAAATAAACTTGGGCACTCCTCTGCGAGCGATGAACCGTTTTAATGTTAGTATGAAGGCATCTTTGGATAGTTCACTCACCACTTCTAGATGTAGGCACTTATATCTAAAGCAAACGAAAATGCATAGATAGCATTTAGTTATCTTGCATCCTCGTCCCTTGCGATCGGTTATAAGGAAAGGACCGGCAAAGTCAGTGCCAACAGTACTGAACGGGAAGTCAGGTTCTACCCTATCAGTGGGTAAGTTTCCCATTATATTGGACATGGTGGTCCCTTTGAAGCGACGACAGATAAAACAGTTTCTTGCTACTTCTCTAGCGAGCTTGCGACCTCCTATAGGCCAGTAGCGCTCACGGATAGACGAGAGTAGATGCTGTGGTCCAGCATGCAAGAGTTGAGTGTGTTTAGACTGAAAAATTAGTTTTGTTAAATAGTGATTAGATTTTAGAACAATAGGATGTCTTTTTTCATAAGGGTAGGCAGACGTATCAATGCGTCCTCCAACACGAAGTAGACCTACGTCGTCTAAAAAAGGATTTAATGAGCACAGGTGAGTATTAGTTTTAAGTGGTTTGTTGGATTTTAGGTCGCTTATTTCTTTTTTGAAGGATTCTATTTGAGCTATTTTAGTGAGAACAGTCATGGATTTTTCTAGTTCATGAACTTGTAGAGTTCCCGTTAGCTTATTAGTTGGATTTTTGCAATTATAGATAAATCTAAAGATCATGGCATATGTTCTTTGTAGAGTAAATAATTTTGAATATTTTTCAAAATTAATTAAGGGTACCACAGGTGCATCCTCCGCCACCAAAGCGGGCAACGCTTTCAATTCAGGTAGGTCAACTACCTTTTTGGCTGAAAGTAAAGGCCACGATGATTCTGGTTCCTTGAGAAAGGTAGGCCCATGCCACCATAGAACCGAATCTTTGACTTCTTGGGGTTCCACACCTCGTGAAGCGAGGTCTGCGGGATTTACAGTAGTGGGAACATGTCGCCAAGCGTTAAGGTCGGTGAGTTCACCTATAGCCGCTATTCGGTTAGCTACAAATGTTTTAGTTTTATCAGGCGATTTTAGCCAACCTAGCACAACACTAGAGTCAGTCCAGCAGACGCAGCGCTTTAGTTCTAGTCTTAGAGCTTTTCTGACAGCGGAGCTCAATTGGGCACCTAGCAGAGCACCACAGAGCTCTAAGCGAGGGATAGTGCAAGCCTTGATGGGAGCTACTCGGGCCTTGGCACACAGTAGATTGACATGGACGTTGCCATCCATGTCTAGAGATCGGAGGTAGATACAGCTTCCGTAGGCTAGCTGTGAAGCGTCACAAAAACAATGAAGTTCAACTTCACATGAGTTATTGGCACATACCTGTCTTGGGACCTTGAGACACGATAGAGTGCTAAGTTGTCGACTGAATTTTTCCCAAACAACTTGGATAGAGTAGGGAACGGGTTCGTCCCAATCTTTTTTTTCGGACCAAAGTTTCTGGAGTAATATTTTTGCGCTAATAGTGCACAGGGACAGTAAGCCTAGGGGATCAAAGATTTTGAAGGTTGCTGACAATATACTTCTTTTAGTGAAGGTCGAGTCAGGTACATAGGCGAGAGGGAAGTGAATGTGGTCGGTCTGAGAAGACCAACCAATACCGAGAGTACTAGAGGCATTACTTATAATTAGATCCTCAGACTTGATAGAGTCGGAAGATAGAAGATCAGGCAAGTTGGATCTATACTTTCTGAGTGGGAAACAGCCCTTGGTAAGTTCATCAGAGACCGAGCGCTGAATGTAGCGGAGTTCTTCTTCCGTGTCAGCCCCAGTCAAGAGATCATCGCAATAGAAGTCTCTTTGAATAATAGTTTTAATTCTAGAGTCGCTGCATTCCTCACCGACTTGCCAGATGCACCTAGTACTAAGGAAGCTTGAACTTGCAAAACCGTAAGTTACCGTATTTAGTTTTAAAGTACGAAGATTTTCATCGTCGTTATCGCGCCATAGTATGAGCTGGAGGTTGCGATCGGACTCTCTTATTTGGACTTGGCGATACATCTTCTCTATGTCTGCCGAGAGGACGTAGCGATACTGACGAAATCGCAGAAGAATGTCAAACAATGAATCCTGAATTGGGGGGCCTACCATTTGAAGGTCATTGACCGATAGACCGGAAGTAGTGGGTTCGGACGCATTGAATACCACTCTAAGTTTGGTTGACTCACTTTTCTCTCGCATGACTGGATGATGAGGAAGAAAATAGGAGTTAGAGGGTTTAGGCTCCATAGACTCAGAAAGGTGGCCTAGGTCAGCGTACTCATGAATGAAGTCTGAGTACATGTTCTTCAACTTGGGATCTTTTTTAAATCTAGCTTCTAGATTGAAGAACCTTTTTTTTGCTATGAAGTAGGATTCACCCAAACAGTCTAGTTCGTCCTTTAGTGGAATACCTAGGCAAAAACGACCGTTGCTATCACGGCTAGTATTGGAGAGATAGTGGCTTTCGCAAAGCCTTTGTTCCTCGGATAGAGGTTGGATCTTAGGGACGCTTTCCAGCTCCCAGAATTTAGAAAGCTCCTCCTGGATGTTGGTGGAATTTTCAGTTTTTAGTAGAAAATTACACATTAGAAACTTAGTCGGAGGAGTGCGAATTTGAATAGGCGCAGGACCTGCGATGAGCCATCCGAGCTTAGAGCTTCGAAGATTAGGTTTATTGGAACCTAGGGACTGCTGATTGGAACCTATCAAGTCCCAAAACAGGTCTGAGCCAATAAGCATGTCAATAGGGGATGGTTCGTTGAAGCTGGGATCTGCAAGCTCAAATTCGTTTAGGTTTAGTGAACTAATATCGAAATGATGCTTGGGTAAGTCATCAGTTATAGTTTTCAATACTAGACAGCACAATAGAACTTCAAATGAAGTTGAATTAGATTGGAGTTTAATAGAACAGCGCTCTGGGTTTAGGTCTAGGGTGTTGTTACCTATACCTACAATACTGACGTTTGATGGCTGAGGAGTCAAATTAAGTATCCGCTTCACACGTTCGGTGATGAAAGATGATTGGCTCCCGCTGTCAAGTAAAGCTCTAACGCTAACAGTTTTGTTAGTGTTTGGGTTTATTAGTCGCACCTTTGCGGTACATAAAAGAACCTCTGGGGAGGATAATGCAGACATGACTACGGATTTAGATTGGCTAGGGACGGACGAGACTGCATCAGGTATGTGAAGTAGTGTGTTGTGTTTTTGTTTACATGACCTACAAGAACCAGGGAGTTTACAGGCTTTGCTATCGTGGCCAGGCCTCAGGCAATTGTGACACAGATTTAGTGTTGCAACAGTGGAAGTCCTATCTTCAGGTGTCTTAGACTTGAATGTGGGGCACTCGTATACGCGATGCTTCTCTGAGCATACCGCACACTCAAACATGGGTCGAGAAGAGGAGGAGGATTCCTTGGATGTAGCAACTAATGATTTAGTCTGTGTGGTGTGCCTATTGTGAGAGGCAGGGTTGTGAGGAACTTGTTTAGCTCCGGCTGTTTTATCTGTCTTGCTTTTGTTAACAGTCTCAAGAACGTCTGCACGATTTTTTAAAAATGAGAAGAACTCGTCAAGGGTAGGTATATCAGATATAGTGTTACGGTGTTCTTCCCACTTAAACATAGTACTGTTGTCTAACCTTGCCACCAGAATATGGATTATTAGAACATCCCACTTATCAGTAGGAAGACCTAGCGTGCAGAGGGCACGTAGGTTTTTTGTCACATGATCAATAATGTATCTAAGAGACTTATCAGGTTCACGAACTGACTCAATAGTAAATAGGGATTTTAAATGATTATTAATTAATTGCCTTTTGTTGTCAAACCGGTTGCAGAGTAGTGACCAAGCTTCTATGTAGTTTTTATCTGACACTTCTAGGTTGCTTAGAACTCGCCCAGCTTCCCCTTCCAAATAAGAGCTGAGGTAATAGAATTTATGAATGTTTTTTATTTTAGGATTGTCATGAATCAATGAAGAGTAGATCTCCTTGAACTCAAGCCACTTGTAATAGGTGCCATCAAATTTAGGTATATTTATAGTAGGCAATTTGAAACCTAAATTGTTGAAACCATCAGCTTCATGATGAGAGCAACCATTGCTGTGAGAACAGCTAGCAGTACCTTCAGGTTGTTTGGGGGTTGAGTGCATTTGAATTAAGTTTTGGGCAATGGTAATGCAAGTATCAAAATCTTGCTCAACTATATCACGAGCAGTTAATTCTACATCTTGATTAGACTCGTTAAGTATTTCTATGTGACTCTGCAACCTGTCGAACTCAATGAATAACGCTTCTATTCTTGATAACTTCATCGCAAGTTTATTTATTTCAACATTAGAAATACTTTCCAAGGTTTCTAATGAATCTAGATACATTTTAAATTTAGTTACACGTCCCTTAATGGACCCACGCTTAGCATTTAACTCTTTTAAATTTAACTCGGTAGACATTGCGATAAACTATCAAAGAATAAAAAGAAAAAATAGTGAAAATGTATACGATACGCTCCTCGTTTCGTAGTCCCTCGTGCAGAAACCGGTTTCTTATCAGCGTCGCAGCGTAGGTACTAAAGCCAGGCAACCACAGGAACCAGCGCGCATGCAATTAGTTGACCCCGCAAGCCAGATTATGCTGGAATCAATGTTAAATGCAAATAAACAGCTGACTTGGATAAGCGTGCAGTGAGGGACAGATGAGAATATCTTTAGGTGCGTTACAATAGGTAAATAGTCTTGCAGAGAATAGATAGGCAAATGAAATAACTTATAGGGAATTTAGAATGACTTTAGGCATTTAGGTTGCAGATATATTTAGGCTCACTCGACTTGAAATAGATAAGGCAACGTGCAATAGTGAAAATATTAGATCACAAGGTGAAGGCGTGAGTGGAATTTAGCTGGCAGATTCCCTATGAATGATTAGGCAAAATGCTTAGAGCTAAAAATATAGGCACGCAAATTCACAGGCACCAGATAGATGGATAATGATCACCAAGCATTTAGAGAAACGACTCCTGAGTATGAACACAGATAAAAGAGGACAAATTAGGAAAATATGATAGGAACGGGCTCACGGTAATGATGGCAAACAAGCAAGCAGGTATGTTTCCAGGCTCCACAGCTTTATCCTTAGCTGATTAGGCGGCTCCAGGACGTAGGCACCCGCAATGCGCCACGTAGATGGTTAGGTTATGCGTAGGCACGTGGCAGACTTGTTCGTCTTCGTCGCAGGAATCCCAATCCAACGAAAATCCTCTTCGTGTAGAATGTTCCGCGATAAGGAGACTTCTTTCTTGATAAATCCGCTTCGGCTTGGTGTAGTTTTGTTGGTAAGGTAAGGACTTTTCGAACTCGACATCAGATTATTCAAGTCGATTCGTGTCCTGTCACGGTCGCCACTTTTGTTCGAGATAGGGAACAAACTTTAAATAAAACTTGAGTATTTCTTGATGTGGGGTTTAATATGCATTAAACCGCATTTTGACAATAGGTAGTTACAAATTAGACTTAGTTTAAGATATAAAAAATGGTGTACAAATCTGCCTGGTAAGTAGTTGGCGGTATGGCGGTCGAGCAAGTGACGTTAGTCTCGGGTTTCCGGCGGGCGACGCGTATGGCGTGATGTTGCTGTTACGCCATTGGTCCGTGTGTTGTCAGCTACGGTTGATGCGTTCGGATACGGCGTCAACATCGCCCTTTCATTTCTCTAAATCATTTCGATACCAGAATAACGATTGATGGGTTCGCGTGAAACTTTTGAATGTTTCATACGTAGTTCGTATTTTTTTATTTAGGTTTATCTAGCGCCGACCAAAATATTTTTTTTACGGTTTGTACAGTCAGGCATCAATTTTGCATAAGCATATTAAAGTTCAAATTGCTGTGATAATACCGGCCGCCTCGCGCCGCAGGCCACATCTGTGTGTGTGTCGAACACGCATTGGCTAGCGTCGAACGAAACAAAACATATCGTCGCTTTTACGCACACGGTACTACGTAAAATTACGCATGACCTTGGTAGATTGATACTACTACTAAAATTCACTTTATCACAGCAAGTATAGATAGCAGGTAACGTAATCTAATGGCTTAGCAAACGTGAAAGTCTGGGTTCCAATCTCGGGATGACTTATTATTTTTCTTTTCAACAATTATCTTTTTCGTTTTTTTATTTGTTATTCAATAGAGATAATAAACGAGAATAATAATGTAACAATTTTTATATTTTTATTATTATATTGTTATGCTTATGTTATATGGGGTTAAAAATAAAAATGTTTTATACTTAAGTGTTTTCAAAATGTTTATTCGTTATAAACAGTCGTATTAATTAGGACTTATTGCGGTTATAGCTTAAGTATTCATTTTCATTATGAAAAGAAGATTGAAACTAAACCTCAAAATAATCCTTATTACGGATATGACACAATTTTATTTTAATATTACTAAAATCAATTCATAACTTAATACTTTGTAAAAACGTTCTTGTTTATGATTTCCAATCAAATATTATGTTTTTGAGCTGGTTTTCGCTTGCACGGCGAACGCTTCGTAAACATTGTCGAATAATTCGGCAAAATATCTTGTTGATATGAATCCACTTGTTTCATATTCACTGACCAGCTGGGCCTTCCACTTCGCTTTCGACTGGCATGGCTACCCACTTCCTTATATCTTTTGACCCTCCGACTCACAGTTGGTAATTTCTCTAAAACAAAAAAGGAATACTGTTAGGCTTCTAGCAAAATTATAAAATATTATTACTATTTTGAAACAAAATTATTTTGAAAATAGAAATGTTACAAAATTATTATATTATAATTATGCTTAATTTTATATTCATCATTCCAAAAGTAAATAAATAAACTTTAGGAAATATTTTTTTTCTATTTAGGGCTTATGGTAAATATAAAACGTTTAAAAAAATAACTACAAGGATCATCAGTTATATTTTTAATTATCTAGATAAATGTTCGATAAAATAATTAAATCATAATACTCACAGTCAGTCCGGTTTCATCAAATATTTGTGATATAATATTAAGTCCATGTTTACGCAACGCGATAATATCCGATTTCATCTCAATATTTAAATTTGCTTGCATTTCAAAATGAACTACAACACCGCTAATAGATTAAACACACTTCACTAACCCACAATATCAAATTATCAAAGAAGCAACAACATTCTATTTAGTCGGGGACTAGCGGTGAATGAGCCGTAAGTTAAGCATCTATCTACCTTATATTTTATTTATTTCGATTTCTGTGGGTATAATCATAAAGTTTTACGAACTATGTGAACAAGACGAACATGACACGGAACTATATTCGAGTAATATGCGAGTGTGTGTGTCTAATTACTCATTAAAAGAACGTCGTAAGTCAAACTAAACGTCAAGCTATTGCTTTGAGACTTTGCCTATGGACTTTTGGAGCCTACTGTACCTTTATATTTTATTCCTAAGAGCAGAACGTTGAGTTACGTAGGATATAAATCCGTTAATAAAAAATACAATGGTACACTCAGCAAGTTTATGTGTGTCATACACTTATTTTATTCAAAGTTCGATACATTTTTGTTGCGGCTTTGTCTGTACATTTTATTTACAGCCAAAACTTTCTGTAATAACTTTTATATTAGAACATATAGTAGGTACTGTAGCAGGCACGTACTTACTTACTATCGAATTATGATTAAAGTTACTAGGTATATTAAACTTGAAGCTGCCTGTATTATTTTCTGGGACACTAAGCTAAAACTTTACCTCCATAGTCAGACAGAATTAAAATCTGCGTACTTAGTTCGTTTAAACTCAGCTACGAAATATAAAACACAAAAACTTTTGCATATTTTTTGCTGGAATTGAATTCACAAATCGTGTATAGGTAAGTATAACAGGATATAAGTATGCAAATCTAAATGGAGACGATTCTAATTTTATTGAACGACGCACTCGTGGTCAAAAGTCATGATCAATTTGGTCACGCATAATGGGCTTTGTCGTAGTCGAAAATGTCGATACTGCTGTAAACGTGTATTTCCATATTATCCTCCATTGCGGGTAGTCAGAATAGCAATTTTCAGAGGGCCTTTCGGGGTGCATTTAGCTAAAACGTGTTCGGTGTTTGGAATAACGATGTCGTACTAAATTGTCGTCACTTCCCCGTTTATTATCATAAAAAATACGAGTATGTAAAATATTAAGAGTTAGAAAATCTTGATTAAACTTATGAGTGATATAGAGGCTTATGCGCCTTTTAACAGAGATTTTGGTGTGCCTTAGCTGTAATCCTGTAGCGCCGGTAATGGCTTCAGTTGCTTAGATCTTAAGCAGTGTACCGAGTACGTAATATGCAGCTGCTATACCAAACGAGAGCTGAGCATTAAACATATTACCGACGCTACTATATTGCATTAATATTGATTCCCGAGCTCTAACGCTCGGAAGCCTGGAGTTAATCTAGAATAGTCTATTGTCTACTGCGTCTTTGGTGTAATGGCAGCCGAATGTGAGGTCCTAGGTTCGTTTGTCAGGCCGGGGAAATGGATATTGTGGATATTTTCAGTATGACGTAGTCCTAGACTTGTTTTGGAATTGCGACCAGGCAAATAATGGCAAGAGCCTTTTACCTTTTGTTACTTAATGCAGTTGTAGCACACTGGTTAGAGAATATGTACTGTGGGTCCAGTAGAGAGGCGACTGGCGAAGTGTAGCCTAATTAGAAAATATCTGGCTTTTCCCAATAAATCAATTAGCCGAAGCCTGTGTTCATAGATACTGAAATATGACGTAAGTACGCGTCGAAATGTAATTAGGTAGTCGGGTACTCGGTTTCAGCTCATGGTTAATTGATTGGCTGCGGCGTAAGCCTGGTATCAATCAACACCAGACACTTGATGTTATGATCCTAATCTCATTATTATGCAATATATGATAATCATCGGATAATGTTATTAACATATCTCTTTGGATAAACCGATTCTCAAAGCTGACATAGTACGCACCTTTACATACCTATTTCTAAAGTATCATCTTTTCTTTCATGAAAAATTTGATTTAACAATAATTACAATGTTGGAATCTGCCCGCCTTTTGGGCAGTTTTCCCATTGAGAGCGATGCGGACGAATTTTTTGATGCCCAATGAGCTCTTCCTCTTTTTTATATACTTGTAGGTACATAATATAATATATTTTAGCGTCTTGTATTTAAGCACATTTCACTGAGTAAATAAGTAAATAAAGACTACTAAAGCAGTCCACTGCTGGACATAGGCCTCTCCAATTGCACGCCACGTAAATAGGGAAGTGTAATGTTTCGTTTTATGGTACAGACTCGCTTTCAATGGTTAGACTATCTTTGATAGTAGAGCTTGGAAGGAATATACTATATATTATACAGGATGTAAAAAGACCCATCACATAGCCGTCAAATATGCATTCTGTACAGTCAGATAGTCTTTAAG
The DNA here is from genome assembly GCA_914767645.1 of Hydraecia micacea. Taxonomy (NCBI): domain Eukaryota; kingdom Metazoa; phylum Arthropoda; class Insecta; order Lepidoptera; family Noctuidae; genus Hydraecia; species Hydraecia micacea. The sequence goes on from OU611778.1 coordinate 11,735,439, forward strand.
TCTTGGGGGGGTTCCTTTTCTCTGACGCTGTCTGTACATCAAACTAAGTGACATTGCCCAAAAATAATTGCTGGGAAGCGACTTGCAATGTAACACACGCAAAACATTGTGCATGCAACGGTACAGGGGTCGTGGAGGTATTTAATGTTTTTTTATAACATTAAAAACGTCAGTAGAATTTGTAAAAATTATCACAATGAAGGGGAGCACAAGTGACTCTCGGCTTCATTAAGTTTCTTTTTACACCCGTCATTATATTATGCATCTTTACATGCAGTATTGTGGTAGTCTACTCTCTTTTGTAATATTCTGTATCTTGATGCGTTGAGTTGATCCTATTATCTCAGCATTTATGAAGCACATTGCCAAAATTTTATATTTTTCTTTCACTGAGAGCTAAACATAACTAGATGTACTAAAAGCTGATCTATTTTTGTGAGTGACATCACTAAAGCTTAGTTAGTTCTTAGGACATTGTAAAATGTAGATAACTTGCCCAAGACCGTCTTCCAGTACATTCAATTTTATTTTACTGAATTTTATATGGAAGTATTTTATGATTTACCAATTCGATTCGACACATTTTTAAACCTTTACCTTATTCAGAAAAGCTGCTATGTTACGATCTGTATAAAATTTTATTTTTTCAACGAACAAACCAACCACCATCAAATTTTATTTTTTAACCCTTGGGTCCGTGTTTTGCGGTGTTTTCATTCGACCCCTAGTTCCCTAGGTGACTGTTATCGTTTATTTATGCGACTGTTTTAATTAGACTTCCTGATTGTTTGTTTACTGTTAGGTATATTTGGAATTAGAAGTCTTAATTAAATAAAGCCGATGTTTTTGCTGGGAAAGTTTTTTCGTGGAACATAGGGCGCTCTTTAGTTTGGGCGTAACATCAAGGAGACATAAATTGCCTCCGCGGAGTTTAGTTAGTGGCGACAATGCCAGTCCGGACTGAGATGTTCGAGGCAGCGCCGGCGCTGGGCGGAGCTTTGTTGCTATAAGTCGTCTATTTCAACTATTTCCAATTACTTGGGCTTAGAGAAGCTGTGCGATGTCGCCAAGTGACAAAGCAATATTCCGCTTGGCGGGCGGCGGGAACTTGGTGGCCTACATTTAACGTTGCGCCCTCGGGAATTCGTGATGAGGACGCGCCCGAGTGCACTGCCTGCCGAGGATTACTGTCAGCTTCTATTAAATATTGCCCTTTACTAAACAATCTGTGCCGACTGCTACGCTCTGATTGCATTTGAGTTGTAATTAGCTGGAAATATGCTGCAAAGTAGTTGTTACTGGTACAAACGTTGTTGACATCGTTTCTTCCGAGTTTTTTCGCTTTTTGTAGATTATTTGAGCTGCATAAATATAAAGGCTCTATCCCGATTAATTAACCGAATTCACCATTGCAGGAAACGATTTACAATTTTAATTGAATCAACTGTTATAAATTTTGATTCTATAAATTGAACCGATGGTGAATTGTGTAAAACGGCAGATCGCTGCCTCGTTATATCATTGTATATTTTTTAATATCACAACGTTCTTACAATTTTCCCTGTCGTTTACAGGCATTCACGAGACGAATTCGGGTAATTTGAAAGATTTCTACAGACGATGCGGCGACGCGGGGCGAGGAGCGAAATTTTTGCTAAATCGTCAAGTCGACACGAGCGGGTTTATGGGCGCCATAAGTTCCAGGAATCACTCGCCTCGGCCGTCATAAAAATCACTTCAACCCATCTCGTTTGTGTTTATTAAGCTCGTCTGCTCTTAACGTAACTCGTGTGGAGACGTTCATTACTCGCCTGATTATATTCTAATGATTTTTTTATTGTGCAGAAATATTCGAGTTGAATTTGTAGGCTATAAAAGAGAGATACAGAAAGCTATCGCCGGCCGGGCGTAAGTTTAATTAAAGCAGAGCATCGCTTGTCGGCCGAGCGCTCGGAGCGGACGACCGGAGCGCTCCAATACTGTGCCTACCGAGACACGCTCTAAGCGACTCTAATTAAAAACACTATAATAATTAATTCGAAACATTTGCATTTACGGTGAAATTGCCTTGTTAAATGTTATGTCGTCACCTTTCACTGCTACCGTTTACAAATTGCAAGATATCTAGCGCAACGATATTATGTCTTTGAGTGGAATAAATAATATCTTGAACTACTGCCAAACGAACCAACTTTAATAGTTGTTTCGAATTTAGTGCAAATCCTTTAAAAGTTAAAAGGTTTAACTTTTCCGCAGTTATCGGGCACTTGTTTCAAGGAACTTGTGCGAACTGATCGCAACGTTTTATACAGATAGGTGAGTTTAAAACTTGACTAAGCAAAAGATCTACAAAAAGGTGGTTGTGGAGTACCGACGGAGTTGAAAATTAGAAGCGTTAAAGTTTGGCCTCTCTAGGCACCATTAGTTATTTTAATTGGTGTTTTAAATGCCTATTCAAGACGAGGAAGACAGGTGATAAATTAAGAATTTAGAAAGTCGCTTTTGGAATATAAATCACGTTTTATTCAGTAAAATAAAAATACAATGTAACTCGCTCGTAACTTGATTCAGCTGAGTGATTGAATTCAGATATTCGTTTGCTAACCTATCACATTCGAACCGCTCGATGTTTCTTTGTCTGAGCCCGCACTAAGTAACGGTTTCACTGGTTATTGTCAGACTGGTTGGGGCTGGAGGAGAGCGTATCAGTATTGGGCGTGGCGCCATGAGTAATGGAACTTTGAGCTCGCATGAGGAGGGTCCACTTATGTCACGAGAAATGCTATGATTGATAATACTACCTTCAGTAAAAACACTGCTCTTTTGTAGCGTAACGATGCCATTCATATATTTTATAGATAAATATTTCTACAGTAACGAGCCCCGCTTCGATCTCTGCGTGACATATTAAAAAATAAATAGCAAGTTCGAAATATATTCCAATAATTGAGAGAGAAATTGTAATTTTCCGTTATACTGTACCGACATGAGGTATACCCATATTCGTTTTTAATGCGGGTAAAGGTTGTATGTGTGAAGCCAATAAGGAGGGCTGCGGTCCCGTCGGGTAAATTAGCTAAAGTTGAAAGTTTTCAAGGCTCAGTTAATGAGAGAGTTTCTAAGGGGGCTAGCAGTGCGCGCCGATGAGCAGGCGGCGACGTAATGGCTTGTGAAGGAGGGTGTAAGATGCCGTTACATACAAGTTGCCAGCAGTAAATACGACTTTTGAACAAATGCAGCGTTTCGTCAAGATGAGAGGCGAAAGTTATTGTTGTACCATTTGGGGCGAACTTTTCCGTGTTGTGTTCGTCGCGAAAATAAACTCGGCGGAAGTACTTTTATTGTTCCAAAATTGAGTTTGTCAAAACGACCGCGCTGCAAATTCTTGGAGTTTATTGCGTTGAGTTCACCCATAACTTGTCGCTTTAACTTAGATTTAACAGTTTTACATACCTATATTTAACTTTTGGGGAACCTTAAAATCAAAAGTTTAAAAAGTAAGAAAAACATATTGGAAACTAGATTTTTTGTTGGAAATCATTTTGTTAGGTACCTACCAGTAAAGTATTGAATCATTTACCACCTTTGCGTAAAATATTAGCACTAATTCACAAAATAAGATAAATAAAACCTATATAAGTATACCTATACCGTAAAGGTTGCTTCCCCTTCTAAACATATGTATTTATTATTCAAATGATACCATATACAAATATAATCTCCGTAGCATTACCGCGTGCGCAGTGCGTACCGCCAAAATATGAATCTCGTTTCATTTAAAGGTTGTTAGGTAAATAGCAGTGAGGCTACCCACATTTTAGGATGTGATAAAAATATATTTTTAATAAAGTTTTACGACCAGTTCCAAGTAGCATTTCCTTCTTTATTATTTTAAATTATTCATATTGTCTGTCGGATACTGTCCGTTTTAGCAAATACTCTGTAATATATTTATAAATTAACGTCCCAACTTGTTCGCGAGTTGGTTTGTGAGATTTCCAGAAGTGAAATTAGGGGAATGTTTAAATTCTTCAACGTAAACGCAAAGCTGAAGTGGTTGAAGCTTCGCTAATTAATGAAGGAACACCGCAGCGCTGCGTCGGCGGCGGGGTGTGCATACTAATAACAAGGATATTATTGTTCAACCGCGACTATTACACTGCTGTCTTGAGTGTGAACCTCAACACCAAAGATGTTAATGGAAATAATCATAATTCATATAAACGTTGCATCTTTACAAAGCCAAAGGGAAAAAGCCAAATTGTCATTTAATAAGACAAGATTAATATAAAAGCCCGGGTCCGAGTTTTTCAATTCATTCATAAAGCGGCACACTACGCCAGCGGCAGACCCTTGCAAAGGACATCTCGTAGATTCATTATTAAAACCTGTGGATGAAATAAAAGCAGACCGGCTGCTGAATCAGTGTGGCTATTCAAAGAATCTCCAAAACCAGTTGAAATTAAATTTAAAAGGAATGTTTGTGCCGGCGAAATTGTTCATTAATTTATCGTGAACGTAACATTTTACACCTTACAATCTCTCGGAGATTTCAGCTAATTTTGTTGAAATTCGCAGTTTTCTCGCCACCGCAGCAGGTGTTAAAATATAGAACACAACTGGGGTGTCTTCTATTTCCCGCTTCCCCACTAGCATTTTCAACTCACGTGCAATTGTAATGTACTACGTAACTGATATAGCGTAAGTTAAAACGGCTCCCCAACAGATTCCGCGCTGTACCCATATTGAAATAACGGACGAAACTAAAACGAAACCATAACTACATGGAATATTTTTGATACGATAACAATACTTTGTTTAGGCGCCCTATCTCGCATAGTAAACACTTTTATATATAAATCTTTTCGGCTATCCAACTGGGCATAAATACCAATGGACAATTATTATTGTAATTCCCAATAGAATAAGTCTTGGAATGAAAGAAAAACATACGTTGTTTATTGTCGCACAAAACATTGAATGAGTGGAAAGAGTTATTGTGGTGCTTGGAGGTTATGATTTAATATTGCTATTATGGTATACTGTGTTGCAATTTTAAATACAGTTGTAATAAATCGTACACCGCTGCGACGGGTCGTGGTGCAAATGAAAAAACGTAAGACACGTGTAATATAGGTACGAATACGAATGTCGTTCATTATTTTACTTTAATGCTGTTTATCATATCCATACACACAGTGAGTACAGCGTGCTATAAATACCCCTTTTTCTGTTGAGAAAATGTTTTTTGAATTTAATTTCAAAGGTGTAATATTTTAGCACGAAAACTATTCTCTTTGTGTTGAACTTTATACAACTGTTCCTAGAATACAAAGTACTGTTAAATTAGAACTTAAGAACAGTATGAACAATATAGCCAGCCAGCACTATTTTAGCTAGGTATCACATAAACGCCTACCTACGTGAATATAAAATGGACGACTTTTATTAGATTTTCCAATGTTCACTTGACTGAACAATAAAATCGGAATGCCCTCGACGGCCAGTCTCTCTGTTTGTGACATATGTTTGACTGATGCGAAGCAAAAATCTATGAAGAATTCACAGAACGTTTTTCCGATTAATGCTTTTTCGCTGAAATACTAACAAAGAGAGATGAAAGTCGACTATCTTGACTGTATAAAGTTTATGTATGTAATGTCTATGTGCTGGCGTTTTATTTTTATTCTGTGTTGAATTTGACTAGTCTAGTGCACTTGGCCGGGTAGCGGAACTACTAGCTTTTCGCTCCTGACAACCTTTTTAAAACACTTGGTCGAAATGTTCGCCGTAAGCAGGTGTACCAATAAACGCTGTCTTCACAAGCCTTTCAGCTCACGTTCCTGGCAAGTCGTAACACCAAGGCACTTCGCTTATATGAAATACCGTCTTTATGGTTACTTATTGCTACGAATATGATCGCTATACTGAACATTTATATATTTTTTTCTACGTTTTTCTGTTGCCAAGACGGGTTTTATTGTGTTGTAACCATAAAATACATTGTAACTACGCATGTTATGTCGCATGTAGTAAATATGTAATAGCATTGGATTCGTGGTCATTTTGTTACTTTTAATAGTGATTTCGATTTCTGTTTGTAAAGAGGCTTCTTAGTAATTCGGTCAGGATCTTTGATGTGTACATGAAGGTCGATTTTCAACTGAAACGTTTCCCCTTTACAGGATCACGTACTCTCTTCTTGTCTACTGGTAGATAATATAGAATTAGGGAGTAAAGTCGGCAACGAAAGTGGATAGGTCGCTGTAATGTGGTTGTTAGGATCGGGTGGATCGGGGAGACGTTAGATTAATTGAAGTCTTTAAAACGTGCTTTCTGTTTAGAAAATAAGTGGAAGTTTGCTTTTTGAATACGTAAATAGTATTGAGTAGTATGTGTGTAGAGACATACATACATACGTCGGGCTTGACTCCACGAAGCGGCTGATATAATTCTAAGCTCCTCACCGACTCAAAGCGCTTAACTATGTAAAATATGAACGGTTTGTGTATGAATCGCGCAACTAAATTGCTGAATTTTCTGCTTTGCCTTTATAATTGTCTATGCGAGTAAACTTTGTAGTTGTACGATTCTTAAATCTGTTTAATACTATATAGTAGTTCCGTTATTTATGTCCGTGGGTATTGCATTTGTTTCCTAAAGTATCCCCTATACGGATTTTATGCACCGACCATAAAACGTACCTATCTGTTCAGAGGGTATTAAATTTTATAGAATTTATGTGCAAACACTATTACCGATCATATAATATTTGATTAACTTATTTAGAGTACCTACTGTTTTACACGGCGTGAATATCGATTTGTTTGTAAAATAGGTTCAACCTTAGTCTTTAAAGAGTGAAGTCTACGGTATGGTTTCATATTATGATGTATGTACATTATCTGGTTCTTCATTGCAGTCTGCATTTTATATAAAGAAATACTACTTCATAAAATGCTCATTTCAGCTGTGTAATGTACACACACATTCCGCAGTAAAAGCACCGGGTAACATGTTTTGTTCTTCACTCCATTCTTAGAACGTGTACATGTCTGAAACTCTTCCGTCCAAGTTTACTGTTGCGCGAGAAAACATCATAAACAACTGTGAAGAATACTTATTAAAACATATGAAAATAGTTGTTGTCGTACCCAAACTACCCAAAAGAAAGTCAGGTTAAAGGTGATTTATACGTAGGCGTCCAGATGATACATAGGTATACAATGTAAGTGGTAATTTATAGATATGTGATAAATCAAAGAGAGAGTCTCTGGGGCACAAGCACACGAAGGTGAACGAATCAATCATGATAAATTATGCCGTGTGCTGGCGTCGAACGTTCATACGGGGACGAATTCAATGTTTGGACGTAAAAATACAAAAAAATAGTCTCCCACAAAAAATATATTTGATGTTTAACAAAAATCAATGTCAGCATGACACGAATGTTAATCCATAAAAAAATATTTTGTAATTTGCAGCTTAGTTTTTTACAGCTGAAATATTCGTTGTATAAATATAAATTTCTTATAAGTAAGCAGTTGCAGACAGACGAGATTCGTTTTGCTCTATTGGTGCCTGGAGAAGAATAAAATAAAGTTGTTGTGCGGAGAAATACAAAGAAATAGTTAGTAGTGAGGTCCCCCGCGACAAATGCCGCCGACAGGTGTGGAGCGCGGTTAATGTGCGCGTGACTACCCAACAATGACTTGGGGGAAATGATAACTTTATTTCATGCTGTTTTTCTGATATTCCGTTCTATTTATAAAATGATTTTAATTTTGTTTTGAAAGTGAAAGCCCCTTACTCTTTGATCAGGGAAATTTATTGCTGAGCAAATTGCTTATCCTGAGATTCAAATCACAATTGTCAATATTTGACTGTCGATTCAAGTGCCTATTACCTACACAGAAAGTTTACGTAGTGCGTAATTTCTCTGACTACATTTCAGAGGTAATCTGGATATTCAGTGAGTTAAATCGACTTTCACAGAAAATGTCTCGCAATATGTGGCAGTTTATACACAGATGCACTCTTTAATCTGGTTGCTTTGTCGGTGCACCTCGAAGGGAGCTCACGGTGGGATCAATTCCAGGTGTGCTGCGATCGCAGAGCTCTTTCCGCTCAAAATGAAAACTCACGCGAACGAAACACGTACATATTGTTTATAGGAGACACGTAGCTTATTTGGTGCCAAGCGTTCACCATGACTAGAGTAGAATGTTGTTAGGTCTTACAAACTTGATAGTAATCTACTTAAACAAATCTAGCAGAATTTATGCACTTCATTCGAGCAGCAATAAGTTTTGTGGGTGGTATTTTGTTAGTACTCCGTTTCCGGTACTTTGGGCATAGTCAACACTTAGGGAACGTCTTCCTTATTGTCTTAACATGGCCATCATGAGCAAATATTCGTTTCATTTTCCTCAGGTGAAAGAAAGTAGGTATCCATAGAGAGACCACAATAAAAAAGACGCAGTGTTTGTATTTACGTCCCTTTCTGTCATTTTTGAAAAAGTTAAGGGGATTACAAAGGACCTAAACGCAAAAAACGCAAGTTTTATAAAAAAGTATAATTATGATCGACTACAGTAAACAAAATCAGAAAAATAAATGATATTCTTCGGGATATATGCTAGTTAGATAGTGTGTTGAAAACATAATACAACTAATTTGATACGATAGAAAAAATCATGAAGATACCTCTAAAAACTTTATTTTCACAATAAAAACCCTACATATTAATATACGTACAATCATTCTGATTTTTTTTCAGATTATTCTACAAGCAAGTGTTTTAATTTTTTAATCCAAATAATAGATTTTTTGTAAATAGATAATTTCTTCATATTTTGCAATAAATTACCAGCGTTGTGTCATCGCGCTTTTCTTTCTTTTTTATGCAGTCCGACAGTGACCGTGCTTTCGGTCATGTAGTCCCCTTAAACGCAAATACTACTGCTACTAAACTTATATACAACTTGATATATGTTTCTCGTGAATATCAACAAAGGGGAACTGGTGTTACTGAACGTTTCAGTAAAACAGGCGGCGTGATTGACGGCGCTTGACGTAAAGTGTTGTACCCTGAGATTGCTACAAATCGCTTCCTCTTATATTGACATTGTTCTTCCGTCAATGTTTTTTGTTCACATACTAAAATACCTTCATATGAATCTAAAACCAATATTGGAAACGTTTGTGTGACGTGGGGGTAGGTGGCGATGTTTCGTATATTAAAGATTTTTTCTTCTCGTACCTAATGTCGCATAGTAAAAGCTTCGGGTAAAGTGGAGTGATATTTATCGTTATTGTACCGCATGTAAGTGATTAATGTTTTATTTGTTCTTGTTTTGCGCCGCGTTACTCTGCTATGTTGCCAAGGTGGACTAATTACAAAGAAGCGTCGTTCCATATAAACGAACCAACTTTTGTACACAACCGCGCTTTGCAAGTTTTTAGCAACATTTTATTTTATGCTCATAGGTACGTGTTGTGGCTTTATAGCTTGTGTCGTCAAGCCAATAGCGAATAGCGAAGTGAATATCCGAAATGATGCGTAACTATTGAAAAGTTGCCAGGCCATCTTTGAACAAAATCGTATCCTTTTTATACGTTGCCTTTTTCGGATATTGCGCGATGCTCAGCGGATGGAACTGTCTTTTGATCCATTTCCAACATGACATGGAAATCAAAACAATCATGTTCCATTCTATTTTTCCACTCATCTTTCACTTTTTGTGGACACGCTTACTTCTGTTTTTGTTCAGTTTTGTCGCTGTATTTTGCGACATTACATTTGGTTCTTTTGCATAACCATATCCGTGACAGTCGAGGCTTAGATTTTCTTTCCTTGTGGTTTGTATAGGAGTGATTTACATTCAAGTTTTTACCAGAATTCTACAGCCAGGTGGCTTACGTACTCGCTATTACGCAGGGATTCTCGCTTAAACCCGTAGGAACTACAATTTCGTTCATGGTCATAAATAATTACCTACTTGTAAATGTGCGTAGATGGCTTCACCGATGGAATAAAACGTTTAGGAGCTTTTTTCGCATCGCTGAACCTAAGCTACATCGAAGCTACGCTGGAAAACGATTAGTTGAACGGATAAAAAAATCGATTGCGGGATTGCATTTATATAGAGTCCGTTGCAATTGCCTCGCAACGGTTATTTTCTTAGGCAATTCCGATTATCTTTGCGCGGCGAATCATTAGGGGCCATCCGGGGCTTAGCGCGACATTGCGGATTATGCTTCCATCTAGCACAAGAATATAGTTTTTAGCTCCGTCTCTCTGTAGATTATCTCCCTTATTAAGTCCGTGTTGTTCCTTGGCTATGTTTTATTATTTCCAAACTGACAGCAATAATATAGGTGCTGCGAAGCGGCATGTGATGACTGTCCCGCGGAGATATTGTTTGGCATTGAACTCGGATCTATTTGTGATGGAATGAGGGTTTTCGTACTTGTTTCCGTTTTCCTTTTTATTCCCGGTCTCTGTTTTGGTTATATAGGCGCGATTCATTCGGGAATTTATTTTATATGATTTTTCGAGGACGCTGGACGCTCGCAACGCTACCATATCGATTTAGATAAAAGACTGGAACAGCTGTAGTAACAGTATTTTTTCGGAGCTGCATTTTTCAGTAATGGGAATAAAATCTGTCATATTTTCAACGCAATAGATACCATTACAAAAAAATAATACTCGAAAAAAAAAACAGTTAAGTACCTAATTGCAGCTTGCATTTAATAGTGTAATTAACGGTTTCCCAGTAATAACGTCCGTGTTTCCGCAGAGTATATGAAGCTCATTTACAATCGACAAATTACGAGTGACAGAATAAAAGCTATTGAAGTACGAAATGTTTTAAACTAGTAACAATGGAAATTATATTATGCGTAAAATACATTATTTGAAGCTAGGTATTTGGTGACGATGATTCTAAAGCTTTCACCGCATATAATTTATTATCATGTTTTGCTCGGCTACAAGCTCTATAAATAAAGAGTAAGCACTTAAAAGCTACGTAGAGTGTTTGAATAATACTATTACGAAAGAGAAGTAGGTATTAAAACAACCTTTTACTTTGAGAGCCTTTATAATAACACGAATATTATTTGGAAATCGATGTTTCAACTTTAAGCTCTAGTTGAGAATTTTGATAACACCTATTAAAATGGTATTCAGGTGAGTGCTTAAGCTCACATTTATCTTGATTTTTATTATTTTTTAACAAGAACTGGTCCTCAGCAGCTTTTTACAGAGAAAGGTGGAAAGAGTGTAGGGAGGCCTTTGCCCTGCAGTGACATCTCAGGTTTTTTTTTTTTTTTTTTAAGATATGGTTTTGTTTCAAACCATTTAAGTATATGTAAATAAAAGATTTTTAATAAGTCTATCAAGATATCTACTACTTTTACGGATAATATCTTGCCTTATTTACGATACATAACTTTTGTGACATCTTATTACGTCGAAAACGAAATAGTAATCGAAATCCCGATACTTGATTATCTATTCTGAACAAGAAAGTCTATTGCCCCAAATATGTCCTTTTTACTAACCCTTATATTCATTCGAAGAGTTATGAATACAGCCTTTCGAAAGATCTTTTGTCCATAAAAGTGTATTATTAAAGGCGTGTGTTTGTATCAGCGGTCGTCGCCGGCGCCGGCCAATCTACTAAGGTATTCGTAAACTAACATTCCATACTGTGTTATACTCCTGTATACAGTTCCCAAGTTCCCGGATAATATTGCACTTGCATAGTACGTATATGTAGGTAGGTATACGTAGTATATTGTGGTGGTATACTCTCATATAACTATTGTATGTATAAGTAGGAAGGTTTATGTTAGGGTTTATAGCTGTTCTCGAGAGGCCTCAGGATTCAACAACCAAATCCTTTCGTTGGTTGAAGTTTTTTGTATAATATCAGAATATACTGTCTACCCTAAGAGACTCGTTTCTCTAAAACCCTCCTTAAGCCCCCGGAGCACTTATGTAGTCTGCTCCGAAACCTATTTACATTGAATAATGGCTATTAGCGTATGAACAAAATTACAAGTGTTTTGGAGAAGAGAGCATCTTTGAGTTAGGACATCTTTGAGTAAGAACTTCTAACTAAAGCGTAGAAAGGTGACCCAAGTCAATGAGGCTGCTTCAAAAGGGGATACGGGTTGTCTACATATCTAAGGCGGGCCTGAAATTGTGAAGGTTTTTACTTATACAGTTTCTCTCTAGATCTGTAACTACATTGGGGCGAAATTATGCGTAGGTCTGGGTATTACAAATACTTACTTTATTAGGGCTCTGTCTCCGACTAGACCCGCTTGTAAATTTCTTAGTTTTTCGGGATTTAATGTGTCCTGTTCTACTTCAGAATCCATTTTGAGTTTGTACGAAATTGTACCCACAACCGTTCAGCCGTTAGGGAGTGATTAAAACACAAACAGCATTTTAAAGTTAATGTTGCTAATCTCTTTTTAAATCGGCTGTTATTTATTGCTTGATATTTTGTAGGAGATAGGATCACATTTAAGTATTGTTTTACATTGTGTTTTCTCACTTTTCAGGTAAGCTAGGATTCAATTATGCCTCAGCCTGAGTGAGTACAACATTTTTTTGTATATTATTTGCAGAAAATGGAACAGTGTTGACAAAGGTATGATGTGTTCGTGTTTTAAACAAAAACTATTACGTTGTTATGTTGAAGACAGACATTATTCTAGGAATGGATCGTCTGACTCTCGTTACCGAGAATATATTATTTTATCATGAAGATATATATTTACAAAGAACATGAATATAACGTAGCACAGGACTAATTTAATCTTCACTCCAACAACCGCAACAAATCACTGAAATAGTCTTATCGGAACGTCGCCGTCGCCGACAAAAAATAGCTTTGACATCCGACATGGTAACTCGCTTAGGACGTGAGGTCTTTATTACATTTTCGCACTAAATATCGTGGCAAAATACTGATCTTGTTTGTCTTATGCGACGACGGAGCTACTAACGCAATTAAACGTGGTAGCTGGCAAGCTATAAGTATAAAATGAATAATTCTGCCTTTGATACATCACAGGTCGTATATTTAGTATAGCCGTGAGATTGCGACGATCGATTGCCTGCCGCTGCCCGTGTCGCCTTGCCGAACAGAATTCCGCCTAGTAAGCAGTAAAAATAAATGACGGCAAGCAGGGTTGGGTACGTACTAGTATGTACGACGAAACGTTAACAGGTCGATTATACGAGGCCATCGAGCGCGTAGGTACTTGAGCGATCCCGGACCACTCCGGTCGCGTGCCTAATGACGGGTCACGCATTTAAATAGGCGTTCTGTTCCCAACCAATCGGTTATTCCAATACAATAGGTACGCTCATACGGAATTCATTCGTTTGAGGAGCGATGTTTGCGCGTGCAGGAGCTAGCGCGCATGCAGCACGCCGGTACCTCTTCGTGTGTGCACAGCTTATTCATGCCAACGCGCTACATTATCGCAGAGTAGCTAGTGCTGATTTATTCTGGACATGAATAACACCATTCGTGGCTGTAATGCAGCTGTAGGTACGTAGGCTACATAGTATTTTATGTCAGTGCGCCTTACCTACCTATTCCCGTTTCCAATTGTGCCCAGCTAGGTGATGTGAATAAGTAAGTGTGTTGCTTACATTTGCGGCCATAAAGTCAGCACTTTGATACATAGTGTTTTATTGTACCCCACCAACTTCATGTTATGAGATGCCATTTGTTAATGTCGAATAGAAATGTTTAATATGTTTTGCAAATAGCTTAGGCGTGTTGCCAAAATGTTAACAGAATAGGAAACTTATCCGAAGCATGCAGACGCACAACTTCTAACTACTTACCGTAAATAAGTGCACGTACTTTTATTCTATTTTGTTTAGTCGGAAAATGGTCTGGTTCCATTCGGTTAGGTATTGCATTTTTTTCCTTACAAAAAACCTCATCTTAAAATGTAGATTAACTTCCTCATTTCAACAATGTCGCTATACAAACGACTAAATAACAAGGCTAGTATCTTTTCAAGATCAGCTGAAAATCAAAATTTATATTAAAAAAAAAATGTCGATTCATTTCAAGATAATGAATGGAGTTCAGCAATTCATTGTCCGTGGGAAATAATTAACTGGCTGACTCGACACAAATCGAAGCATCCCAGACTGAACGTCCAAAGATTACGCAAAGTTATAATCCCCCTGTTGAGTACACCTTTGTGTCAACGGAATTAAGAGTAAATCTTATACCATTTACATCTCTTGAAGAGGTTTGGTTTGAAGTTATAATTTTAATTTGAAAAGAAGCGAGCACTTCTCTTGATTTGTTGTAGTCGCTTTGAGATAATTTATATAAAGCTAACAATCCTTTTAGTGTGTACATTATAATTTGGGCGGTGCAAGCGGGCAGCGCGAGTTTAGCGCGGTCGTCATTGTTTTCAGGCGGTAATTTATATTGTGCTTTAGGAAATTAGCGAGGCGGCCGCCACAGGCTCAGGTGCCACCGCGCGCCATTACCGACCAGATTTACTCGCAGATCTCGTTCTGCTAAGACGAGTAATTTGTTGTGTAATTATTACAGCTCATTAAAAATGTATTAACTACGGTCCCTTTATTTAATTACACAAGCAGATGAATTTGTCGAGTTTTATAGCGCATATTTAACGGTCTTTTGTTATATGGCCGTACGAAGTTTTATTTTCGAATTATTTGGTCAGATCAATAATTACTCATTAATTAGTTAACTGTGGCGTGGCCATCTTCTCTGTTATTACCTGTTAAATGTTGATATCAATTAACCGATTAAAAACTATATGCGAACCGCTCATTGTTGGATTGAACAAAATATATTATATTGGTGGATGGTGTTCACTGTGAATGGTAGGGCACGTAATTATTTGCGCAATTTCAGTAAATCACGGAGAAATCATGGAGCGCCATTGAATATAATTAGGTGCTATTGAAAGCTGCGAGGGAAAATTAGTCTCCGGTACTTGTGATTTTCACAATTTAATTCGACAGATTATTATGTAAATTTCATCCTCAGATATGGAACAAAACAACTACGAACAGCCTACGTTAGACAATGTTTGTAATGCGATTACAAAGACTCGCGGTTCGTAGACGAGGTATAAAAACGTCATAAAATAATATGTCCGCCGGTTGTTTTCGTCGTGTATGGCCAGCTGGCGTTTTGCAAAATTTCAGCGCGTTTTAATGCGGATCTCTTTTTCCTCTTTTAGCGGTAATGGTGACAGCCTCCGAGTTCTCCCCGGCTACCATTTATAACGAGTTTTAATCGCGACACGGAAATTAGTTATATTACCCGTCTATCCGGCCCGCCGCCTATATTATATGGTTATTAACTCAGACGCGAGTCACGAGCCTGAGGGTGCACCTTAAATGAAACACGATAATTATGCCACTTTGATAAAAATTATGCTCAACTTCTGAAGCGGGCTATCCAATTAATAAATTCATACCTGAATAGGTATACGTTTATTACTTCACGATAAAAATGAACTGCAGTATTATTTTCCTGAAAGCAATAATGCGGATAAATGGCGCCGATTTTTCTATCAAATATTCTAGACGTCCCCAGCGTATGCAAGTAGGTCTCTTCATAGTGGCACTGGTGCAAGGAATATTTTTTTTTGTGGAGCTATATTCCTCTTACACATACGTTTGTGTACGTGTAATTTTAAAATAATAAAACCTTTACTGTAAAACGTAGGCATTTAATTTTTAAGCAGGTTTTTTGACATCTACCATGGCGAACACACAGAAGAAGTTGTTTACCTTGTTATATGACATGGTCTTGAATACGTAGTCGCCGTAAAAAAAACTCGTCCCCAAAAACATCTTAGCTTTCGCTACAAAGTCGAGATGTATCTCGTAGCGACCCTGTATATAAAATCACGTTTAATTTTATGTTTACGAGGGTTGTCAGAAATTAGTTGATACTTATCTGAAAATCTTACCTTGTTAACTTTGCAATTCTTAGTCAAATTGAACGAATCAACAAGAATGGGCCCCAAAACAAAATGTTCGCAGGGTTTGTTCAGCGCATAGTTCCACAACCTTTTTGTTACATTGTTGCTTCTAGTACTAACCACAATTTTAGCCTGTATAAAAACGGAAATTAGTTACTAAAATATGCAGTCAGATAGTTGTTTTTTGTAAAATTTTAATTAAAATACCTACCGAGGTAACCGGGCAATCCCTGGGAAAGTCCAGCAGGAATACTACGTCCGACATATTTTGTGAATTTTTGATTTCAAACTTGCCGCACTCGGTCTGTTTGGGACCTTTACATTCTTCAAACTTTTCCCATTCCATTAGGTATGGACCCTGGAATAATAACACAAGGGTATAATTAAAGTTACCTGTTCACACTCCACTTGTATTATCTTGGCGACTATAGAAGATTATCAAAGTCACAGATCAAAGTAAATTGGGAATTTTGAATGTATTCCAAATTGAGTTCGATTTACTTTCTTCAATCGTCCTCGCCCTCCAAGTTTATAATGAAAATCGCATGTTATTCGAGTCCCAAATTCTTCGGATAAACAAAAATTCGACAGAACATCGGATTTGACGATGTAATCAGGTGTGAATAGATTTCTGTGAATGACGGATCATTGAGGTGAGCAAATGTCTGGGAAAGCAGATATTCCTTTGTCAAAATCTGTAGACGTTACGCTTGACTTAATTGATAATAACTACTCGTATTTAGGTGCTGAAGAACAACTTAATAAAGTATTAATTGAAATAACTATTAGGGCAACATTGACGGTAGTGATTGTAAGGGTTATGCTTCTATACTCTCATTTTAAACTAATAAGGCTCAAACGATGCTTTAAGGTCGTAAGAAGCCGACCACCTAAAACGTAGAGACGCTTCGCCTCCGTGGAGGTCAAAAATTATCCCACAGGAACATACTACCGATATAAAAAGTATCCTATGTGTTAATCCAGGTTATAAACGAACTGTGTGCCAAATTTCATCTAAATCCGTTCAGCCGTTTTTGCGTTATTGAGAAACAAACATACAAACTTTCACATTTATGATAGTAGCTAGCAGTAACTAAATTCTCGTACAATATTGCTCTTGATCGAAATACACTTGTTTATTGGTATGGAATTTCCTCGATTGCTTTATACGCAGGCAACGCACCGTCGGCTTAACGCGCTCACGTGCTGTCAAGAAAAATAAAATATATAGGTAGTCGGGAACAGCGCGGTTAGCTCGGGGACTGCAGCCGGGGCGCCACGATACCGCGTCGACAAGTATACGTGCCGATGTGCTAATGGTAAACCGTTCCCCAGGCTGAAGTAAATGTCGGTGGAAATTCCGCCTATAAGCAAATCTGGCCGGGCTAATACAGATCAATATCTATATCCCGAGATTTAGCAGTTAGGTAGATGTTTTACACATAGGTACTTACATAGTTCTTGGGGTCCGCTTGTCCAATTCCTTTTATAATTAAAGAGAAAAATATTATTATATACACCAGACAGTGCATCGCGTCTCGCGGCACAGACAGTGCCGACGTACAACACGTTTTAAACATGTCGTGCTTTTGAATGTTTTGTCAATAGCATAACTGCTCGAATTATTTATTATAAGTGCGTTTGTAATTCTTTTTCGTCATTAAAAATGTAATTTCCGGAGATATGACTGTTTGTCAATAATTGCGTATACCTACCGCGGATATTGAATAATGAAGGAGAGATGTAATCTGTTAATGTTAAATAATTATTCGGCTCACATCCCATAAGCAAAGAGAATAGTGGTTATATAGTCTTTGCCCCCAAGATATGCTGTTTACTCTAATTATAGTATCTGGTTATGTTATGTATAATGCGCAAAGGAATCGTATAACAGCATTAATCGCGAGGGGTCGTTACGGGGCGGGGGGAGCGTGGCTCCGGCAATCATTAGTGCATTTTATTTCACGAGCCGCGCAGCCTCGGCAACGTCGTAGGTGGCTTAATGCGTTTCCCCATTACCTGTCACCTCTACCATATACAATCCTTTTAAGCTTAACCCGTTATTGTTTTCATATCGGAGTGTTTCATTATTCTACTACCTACGTGTCAGTACGCTAACTTGTATTATATTTCGTGCACAGATTACATTAATACAATATTTAATTTGTATTGAATTTCAGTATTCAGCATTAACTAATGAAATGATTTCGCACCTGTGTCTGATTTGATTGAATTGCTAATGCGAAACATTATTGTTGTGAAAAAATCGTATTTCAATTTTCGACTGATGTTTTTAACCGTAATATCGAACAACTTAATCTAATTGCTTTGATGGAATAATGCAATCAAAGTGTTGTATGTCAAGTACGTTTTAAGTGTCGGTACTGGTGGTCGACATCGTCGAACTGTTCTTGTGCAGCGTGCACTAGCTTAGTTGAGTGGTTTGCTCCGCCATTTGTTATACGAAACTAGATACCAGTGAGTGCACTCGGTTCGGCGGCTATATCTGAGTCTTCCCGCAGACCCTCGACCTCTCTGTTTGCCAGCTTATGTGGCGATCGCTGGGCTTAGTCTAAATTGCAATTAAACGAACTTGCGCTTTTGCCCGTTCGCCGCTACGTTATTGAACTGTTTGTAGCTTGGGGGCGTGAGAAAATATTTTCAAACAGAGAAAACGAATTTTTCCACTTCGTGAAATCTATAAAACCTCGACGCTCTGTCAGCAGTTTGAGAGATATTATGTTTTCATGGACATTTTCGTCGCTCAATCTTTAGAAATGGCTCGCACGATAAAGTGTTGGAGAACGTCCTTCTGACCTATTCGCCAGTTCGTAAAGAAATAGTATCGTCATCTTTCTTACTAAGTATCTATGACGATGAGGTGGACGTATGGAGTGTGTGCGGACTCTTATGTTCCTGAGGTAATTTACTCAAATCGATTCACCGTCTTACGTATTCTACCGGCGGCAGGTTTAATAACGTCTTTGATAAAGACATGTATTCGGGACGGGTTGGATGAATGTGAGGCCCTAATATGCCTCGCCTGCGCCTCGCCTGCGCCGCGCCGCCGCCGCCGTCGACCGCTGTCGGCTGCGAATATGGGTTCCACCGTCATATTCGTTGCCGCAGCTCACGCCCATTCATATGGATAGTGCGGCATAGTTTACATATTTTGATGCGCGGCCGCTTTAATAAAGCCATTAATTTTAATAATGCTCCGCTCACACGTTAAACATTCGTGGTCGCGTTTAATAGTTTCTCCTTTACGTACACCATGTTACGAGGGAGTTATTAGATGGCTGTTTAATTAATGTCGTGTTAATATTTACGTTACGTCAGACGTTCAGTTGAGACTAGCTGAAGAAAGCTGAGCTCTCTATGTAGCTGTCTAAATATTATTTTTAATTTGAAACTAATTAGATTTCTGCTGAACTTAAATTAGATGTCTATGTTTTAAAAATATTTACGTACTTTAAAAATAAATACGTCCGTAAATAAATACGTACTTACGTACTTTTATGAGATAGGTACTTGCTGAAGAAAAAACAATAAACCGTCGTAAAAAGTAGGCGGAGGTCGTTAGGTTTCAGGTGCGTCGGCATCGTGTAAATGTATGTCAATCACATATGCTTTGTCGAAGGGAGTGCGATCACTTCCATTCCCGGGCTCTTCGTCTAACACTTACTAACGATTTCGTGAGTCGAACTCCTTATCTAATCTTTATAAGCATGACGAATGACATTTTCCTTGTTCTATCCCGCATGATTATGGATAAGAGTTTTAACGACCGTCAGTTCGGGTCGTAACGAAAAATGTTTATGTTCATAAAAATTCATGTGTTTGAATTTGGCAGCGGATATTTTCCACACCGCAGCTTTATTATTGTAATATAATTTCAGATTTTCATTTGAATATAAATTAAGTTTTCTTATTAATATTTATCCACTTCATATAGACTTCGATCAAAATAAACACGGTTTGGAAAAGTTATCTAATATTTGAATTAGTCATATTCAAACCTTTTTCGTTCTATGCGAAAGTTATATTCAGATTTTTAATATGAATTCGGAAAGAAGGCTTTAGAAAGGTGAAAAATAATAGAGAATTTATTGAAATGGAAAATGCAGAAGTTTCATAACATCGGTATTGAAATGTGATCTAACTAGAGAAGATGGGATCATCAATCACCACAGTTTGCAGTAGCTCTCATATAGCTAATTATGATGATGCGGAGTGTACTTAACAAAATGCCGATGTAAGGAGTTGATTATAGTGCACTAAAGCACTTATGAGAGCTCGAAGTGTGATGAATGATCGTCTCCGGGCGTCGGCAGCAGTGGCAGCGGTGTGGAACACTGCGCGCGCCGCCGCTCACAATATGATTGATAGTGCTTTATGTTACAACAAATTACTTCAACCATATTCTATATATTGATATTAAATTCTAATATCCTAATATACCTAACCTAGATCGAACGACAGTCATCTGCCTAGCCTTCTCCCAACTATGTTGGGGTCGGCTTCCAGTCTAACCGGATGCAGCTGAATACCAGTATTTTACCTGGAGCGACTGCCCATTTGACCTCCACCACCCAGTTACTGGGTAATACAATACCCCTTGGTAAGACTGGTTGTCAGACTTTCGGGCTTCTGACGACCCGTAATGACTGTCAAAGATCTACGAATGGCCACAGGTGCCTCGACCACTGGGGGCCTAAGCCACGGACATAATACGATATCCCTAGGAAAGACGGGTTGTCAGATTTCTGAAAATAATATAATATATGTATATAAGTATAAGTTTAGTATACATATATAATATACCCGTAACGACTGTCAAAGATCCACGAATGATAGCCGGGACCAACGGCTTCGTGCTTTCCGAGGCACAGAGGGTCTTGGTATGTAAAGATGGTCACCCATCCACGGAACAACCGCGGCAAGCGTAGCTTAACCCGATCGGTCGACCCGTGTGGCTGTTATTACTTAGCCACAAGCCCCTCCTAGATCGAACGATATTGAGATGACATTGAATTAAGTTCAAAAGGTTCAGCTTCAATTTAAACTTATATAATCGCCTAACATTATTTTCAAAAAATGTGCCTTGGATGGAAGACTAAACGCTCGCTACCATAACTTGTCTCGCACTTGACCTGACTTCAGTGTATAACTCGATTGTCTGGTAAAAGTCAACGTGAGTTTCGTTAGTACTTTATTCCCAGGCGATAACACAAGACCTTTGCCATCTCCGTGAGAAAATACGTTTATTAACTCATACACTTACGGAAAATATAACATCGCGTTAGTGAACGATAGTTGTAGCTAGTTCTAGGCGTGTCGTGCCGGTGTACGAGGCTAACTTACCTCGACGGCGGCACTTGAGCAAGCAAACAAACAAACGATGCGTAAAATGGACTCGATGCGTTGAATCGCACGTATTTGTCTTACTTTATTTTCTTCGCATAGACCTCGTTCTATTTTGATTAACTCATTTATTTTCGAAGTGGAAGTGTGGGAGGAGTGGACCCTCTTGTGACTTTCCCGTTGAGCGAAATTACCCAAGTCGGTGATGTTTGCAGTGCGAACGTGTTGAGTGTTTGGCTCCCTCACGACTATTAACTTTTTGTTGCTACTCGCTACCGACCGTTTACTGTCACTCAATACCATTCCTCTAAAGAAAAAAACTACGGAACACTAATATCGTGTATTTTTTCTTGGAATCGTTTTTTCGGCCTCGATTATTTAATAAAATCTTTCGTATAGGCAGGTACTTAGTAGGTGGCACGTGAAATACTTTCGGAATTCCGAATTAGATATGCGATCGTGTTAAGAGCAGAAAATTGGTTCGGAAAATAAAAGACAAGTCAAGATTAGCCGTCGGCAGGAAATATTGTTAGCCTCGTATCTGTACGAGACACGACACATGTTATTATTATTATGAATTTATATATCTCGGGACCATGGGCTCCCGGTCCTTTGGAAGGCGAACGAGGGGCCGAAGCCAACTCGCAGAGGCCCCTTAGGAAATTTTAATGAAATGCGGCACCAACCGATGATTATCCCTGTATGCACTATGTAAGTGCACCCAAGGATAACCCCCGGTTGGTGTAGGACTATTGTAGGATATGGAAAAATAAAAAGTTGGACTATGGGTTTGGGTGGCTGAAGTGGACTGGTTACCAAGGACTATGAAAGAACTATGACCCCTGCCTGATCAATGTTTTATACATACACGGATAAAATAGCAGGGGGTGACTTGCACACTCAATAATGGGCCCCCGGAAATGGTCCCTAGCACATAGTGACGTAGCGATAAGGGGGCAACATGTCCTGAGGTGCTTATGAGGAGTGGAGAGGTATTCCACGGCTATCAGGACAATCCCGGAAGTACGGTCAAGATCTCTACCAGCATCTTACTGGAATACTTCCTTCCTCCGAGCACGTTTGCTCTTGTGAATCTCCACTCAAGCCGGCCAATAAAGGCAAGAATGAGGTGGGAGCTCTGTTCCTTGTCATTTTTCTTTCCAGCCGGCCAATAAAGGCAAGCCCGAGGTGAGGAACAAGACTTCTCCCGGGAGATAGGGTCCGTGGAGTCGAGTTCGTCCCGCCATCTCATTCTGGGCCTGCCGCGTTGCCGTTTGCTCGATATCCGTGCGTTTGCTGCTGTTTGGGACCCATTGTGTGGTTACTTTAGCCCATAGCTCCTCCTGCATGCGACAGATGTGACCAGCCCAGTTCCATTTTAGCTTGACAGCCGTGTGACCTACATCGGCAATTTGAGTTTTAGAACGACACATGTACGTGTAGAAATTCACCTAACGCAGAGGGATATAGTAATACTGTTATAGAGCTTAATTCTATTGACTATTGATACGGGGTCGTCAAAGACGTGCGCAGAGCCACGGGTGGCCACTTTGCCGGTAGTTATAACGTATCTCGTTAATTCAGCTCGCCACATAGCATGCTACAGCATACCTAAGCGCCAGCTGATTGGTCACCTCTATTTAGAATTCCACATTCCGGTGTTAACCTCGAGAATATCGGAATAGCTTCCATTCCTGTACCTGTGTGGCTATCTCTATATTGAATAGACCCTTAGACATTGATATGTACGTACCTAGCCACGTGTAGTAGAGGTAGGGTTGTGCTCATGTCTGTGGTATATATGTATATATATTATGTGAGCTGTATCTACTGTTGTGTTATGTACACGTACGATTAGGTACTATATTAATCCATGCGTAAAACCTGATCAAGCAACTAAATTATCTAAGATAAGCTCTTGTTGTACAATTCAGATGGGTAACAGAGCAATGTTGTTATAAATAACATTTCTTTTTAAGCATACAGCGTTCTTCGATAAAAATCACTTCATAGAAAATAATAACTCTAATTATAAGTATTAAGTACGTATATATCAGATATACGTACTGATAGGTATTATATGATATTTTCTCTGTTCCATGAATAATTTTAATAATTTCACATTATGCTGAATAATCTCGTATAAGAGCTTAGAGCTCATTTTCACTGAATCGCAAGAAAGACGCGCGAAAACATAAATCATTTTATGATTGTCAACCATATATAAACAAACGTATCTTATATCCCACATGACGTTCTTTTAACGGCTTTACGGTATGACACATGTAATACTTATCATGAAAAACAGGTACCTATTAGAAAAAATACCGGCCAAGAGCGAGTAGGACTCGCGCACAATGGGTTCTGTATCACATCATGAAATGAAAACGTTGTAAAACATCATTTTTTTCGGGGCTTCTTGCTTGGTTAGCCTTGGGTTTGGTACTTTGGACGTTTTATTTTTTTATTATCTGGCTTAATTGCAGCTACAGTTATACGTATTCTGTGTTTTAAACTGGTTAGTCATTATGGTTCTTAAGATACAGCCTTGTGGCAAACTAATAGACGGCGTAGGCTTAGTAAGAGGGTCCCATTACACCACCCTTGTGGATACCGAATTCCACAAAGATTGCTATATTTGGCCAAAAACGAGTGCAACGTTGCTGTCCTGTTTATTTTCGGTCTGTTATTCTAACCGACAGGCATCATTTGTTATCTATGCACACTAAGGCTGTTTGCACTAACTATTCCCGAGAATCTTGTGAGCTATGACAAAACTGTAGAATGTAGAACAGACAATTGAGATTGTGATTATGAAATTATTACTATTTATATAAAGTGCGTAAGTATTTATATAAAGTGTTGTAAACTAGACCCTTGTGAGATTTTTTTATTAAGACAATAAACAAATGTCTGGGTGTCGAAAAGGTGCTCTGAAATCGTTAAATGTGACTTTTTTCTTTTTTTATAAACTCATTCTTGACTTTTTTTAGATTAAACTACCCCAAACTTTGTAGAAGCTTAGGTAACTCAAAGATAACGGCCTAAAATCTTCTTCCAATCTATCTAATAATGAAGTTTTAAAACCATTAAGTTATACTAATATTTGTAGTTAATCAATAATCATGCCATCTGCACATTTAAATAGACCTCGTTTTAATAATATTTTAGTTGACAAAAACATTAATTATAATGTTTTAATTATGGGTTTATAAAAATTCTTCATATATAAATATTGTGTATATTAAAAGAGGGATTTAGACCGAACATTATTATCTATTTAAGTACGGGTCTATATGATGAACAAAGTCTTAGATTTAAATAAATTATTGAATGTAAAAATGGAATCGGATTAGAGATAATAAATTAATTTCTTCATCCACTTTAATAAAGTTATTTTATTACTTTTAATGATAGGTATTCTGTTTACTTTAGATCAGTAAAACTGAAAAATGTCCATAAAAATATTCAGTTTTTTTTTTCCTATCGATGTTCATCCATCTTGATCTATCCCGATACGTCATACGCAGAGCTCTCTTGAGTTAAATTCATCTTAAAACTGCCGGACTGACTTCTGTAGAAAAAGTCGGGCAAAAGATCGACGCTCTCGAATTCTCCACAAAGAGGATCTGAGCATCGACACGACTTACAACATGATCCCTGTTTCCTGCCAACTTAATATAGTGCAATGCAAAACACATTTCAACCACTAAAATGAAATTGTTTTACTAAAATTGTGACGATGCCATTCTTTATTGGGATTATTATGAAAATAACATCGAGAGTTCGGTCAAAATTTACAAACTTCCAAAGAGTTTTCGTAGTTTACTAAGCTGGCGTTCTATTTGAAATTTTAATGAATGCTCTGGCAGTCTAGCTGGATTTTGTCAATGGACAAAAAATTGCGGCACCTTACTTGACGTCGTAACCTGTTTTTCAGACCTGGAAATTCGTAGTTACTTCACGTATTCAAATAGTAAAGTTGGCTTAGTTTTTTTTTGACGAATAACTCCCAGTTTATCCAGAAAATAAACAGAATAAGAAAGTGCTTTATTAAAGTGTACTACAGGTAGGTAAACGAAACATATTTTTGTAAGGCGAAAAGCAAAAACGGTGTCTTAAAACTGTGATATAACTCGCACCAGGCACCAGAGATGTGATATTTTCAAGATCCCTTTGTAGACGTTAAAGAAAATAGGTAACATTTTTCTTTTTATCATGCGTATTATTTTTCTGTTTCTTGTCACTCCTGTCTCAGACATACGGAATTTCATGCACCCAATATACTGCTGTTGGGGTAACTCAATGTAAAATCGAATTCATACGGAGGCTTGGCGTAACATTCGTCGGGTGTACGGAAAGCTACGTACAGCTGCATGTATATTTTTAGTCTAATTTCAACCATTCCTCGGTTCCGTTTCATCTTTATCCGGATTTGCGGCTCCTTCTTGAGCCAAGTTGATCCATTGCGCAAATTGTGTGAATCATGCCGGCTGATAATGGGCCTCGGATTGATCGTGGGCCTATTGAAGGCGAAACGAAGTTTTGAGAGTGGTACTAATTTGCGATGTGGCGGCGGGCGGTACGTTTTGTAAGAGAACCTTTCTCTATCGGCATCTGCAACCCAAACTTCATTTACATAATTAATCTGCGTCCGACGAGCGTGTCGACCGGCGGCCGCGTCCACCGGTCTCCATTAAATAACGATATCGCAGAAGGCGTTTGTTCACAGGTTAATCAACATACCATTTATTTAAATTACATAAGTAAAAACTAAATTAGGTTTAGGCGAAATTACAAAACCGAGTTAACATTCATAGTGCGTGCACAGTAGTTTCAATTAAAATTCAAACATTACATTCGAGTAAATTTCCGGTTATAGCAAAAAATTACAATAGTTATGAAATCATTTCAAAGGTAAAAAATACAAACGAGATATAATATAAACATTTGATTTAAAGTATATTATTTGCTTTTAGCTAACCTTGTCTACAAAAGCTTCGAGACAAAGTCCTATAAGAATCTATAAACGCACTAGAGAACTGAATTTAATTTAAGTAATGGAAAACACAAGACGCCTTATAGATGCGAGAACCAGTTTTGTTTTAGAGAATAGAAGGTAGGAAGCGTAGCTATAGAGTGTAGTGTTGTGCTCGTAACCAACCGCTCACATAGAGCAGAAAGAGGCTGGCATGCCGGCCGGCCCGGTCCTGACGAGGGCGCTTCAATTAAAACTGTTCAAGTTTGTTTAAATGTTTGTGTCAGCCCATCGCCGACAAGAGTTACAACGCTACAGATTTCCCTGTAATTTAACAACCAAATACTTCCTCCATTCTTGGGTAATACAATTTTGGGGTAACCACCTTAAACCAATTTAGTTTGCTTCAACAAAAACTTCTATTGCAAGGAGCATGAATACGGATAGTTGAAAACGTATCCGTGTAAACATTTGACGGTAAACTTTGAACTGGATGAGAGTTTATTTTCGATAGAGGGTTTCACATCGCCGAATACGGTGAATAACGCGATTGTCGATACTTTAATACTATTAGGTTGTGGTTGCGGAGAGATTTAGATTTTACCTTGCTTGGGTCGGGTAAAGTTGGGAGCTCAGAGTCGAGCTGACTTCACCGTTTCATTCGGGCTAGAACTCAACTCGGATTAACCCTTTATGCCAACCAGCCTGACTTTGTTGTCAAACTAATTAGCTGTGCCCGTCCATTTAATTATAAATATTCGCTATTGTAATTCCTTTAAATAGGTAAATTCTCCCATCTACAAAAAGATTTTGAGTTGAGATGAACTAAGAGATCTCGTCGCCCCCGTGAAGATCGCTCCGATAGGACTTACTCAAATTAAGCCTACTTGCTCGTAGAATTAAAACCTTTTTCTTATTCGCAAGTATCTACATTTTCTTTGACTATTTATTTCTTCCTTTTCGAGAGGATTTGCAATTTGAAAGTTCAGCGTACCAAACAAAATCTCTTTTAGGAATTAGTCATAATCCAAATATGGTTAGGTAGTCAGCGGGACGTCGTCTGTGATATTTATGTAATTCTCCAGTAAGCCGTTTAATCGTCCATCGCGTACTTACTGTTTGAGCTTCTAAGAAACGTCGGGGGCGGGTGAGACGGGTGGGGCTGGGGGTGAGGGATCCCAAGGGTTGGCCTCGTTCTGCTAACAAATCGCTCGCCGCACCACGCACAGGTAGTGTCACGCCTCATTACTCCAACTTTATGTTCGCCAAATCACTCTAACATCATGAATAAACAAGATTTAGGCTTATGACCTTCAACAGCACCCTTACACCATTCAGTGCAGGTTGCCATAGGTGACTAAGAGAATTTTTGAAATGGTATTGGTTCGAGTAACGATCTCGTTTATGTTGAGTTGTTGTTGTTAAAGCCGGTGCTAACGTTAAAAGCTAAAATGAGTTCTGTAGGTATTTCAGCGTGGCGTAATAGAAATGGCACAGCATACATATTAATTAACTAGCATAATGCAGTACTTACCTGGGTGCTTTTATTACTAACATAATCTATTTAAGTGTTTGTTGGTTTGCCACGATGAGTTCGCGGATTAAGCACTTATGTACTCTGGGTAACACTATCAGGATTCCGTGGATAAGATCCAAGAATTTATATTTTTTACATCGCACGATGCATAAAATGTAAAGGTAAGTTGCTACTCTTTAAAGAGAAGCAACTCAACCCCCATTAAAATGTTCGCGATAAAGAGGTTGTTATTTTCCTTTTGAGGTCCGGAACCCTAAAAGGAACTTAACTGGATTAATATATTCTCAGCAGCTAAAGTTTTCATAAAACAAGCGAATTCTTCTTCATTTTTTTGTTGTTTTTAAAATTCTTTGTAGTTCTCAGTTTCTATTCCCGGTGTCTTCAGGAATTTAAAATTAAAAGCGTGTCACGCTATGCAAACAATAGAATTTATAAATTAAAAGCATTGTTTTAGTCTCATTTTCTCAGCAGCTGTGTTATGATAGCTCAGTCGGTTTCTAAATAAAAATGAAATCTGTATTTAAATATTCTGTGTATAGGCGACACGGTGCATTTAATTAATCATTATGCATCATTGTAATTAATAAACCTACTTTCATGTACATAATTGCTTATGTGTACTAAAACAATTATTAGTAAAATGACCCATGTCGGGTGCGCCACGTGCATCAGCGACAATAATTATGTAAATCGATGCCCGGATATCGGGGCTGAGCCAATAGAATATGTCGTTTAATTTAATAGGCCAAATCGATCTGACAGTTTTAGCGCAAAGCAAGCAAACCCACACTAAAATAAAGCAAAATAGATAACACATGTTTAGCTAAATGAAGCACACACCACAGTTTACGAACGTGATACACGTAACAAGAACGGAACTGTCCTTTTACAGCTCTACGATCTAATTATGCGAAACACTCGACAAAAGTTTATAATGGTCATAAACTTCCACATGTTTGTGTTGTTCATATTCGCATACGCAAAATATTAACAAACTCCAAATTAGTTTGACCGCAGCTGTGTCCTCAGCAATTTTTTTATGGCAAGTCAAAATTGTGACAAACATTCGGACATTTACAGCGAATATTTTAACAGCACAGTTTTTGTATAGCTTATAAGTAATAATTTAAATTGTACGTAATTAATGAAAGCAAAAGGAGCATGCAACGTATTTTATTTTTGTTAACTATTATTTCGATGAAAGCACCCAGAACAGAAGTAAAGTAGCGATTGCAAAATGTAAAAGGGAAACGCAAAAAATCGTGAGCTTCATAAAAAGAATATTCGTGGGCTAGCTATTTGAATAAAATATCAAGAGAGGGAACCATTTTTCAAAGCGTTGGTGATAATAATGACGCTATTTATCAACGACTCGAAAGGGTGGTAATTATTATCGTAATATTTCGGTTTCGTTTGTTTACTTCCATACATTTTGTGCGATATTTTTCACAGTTAGCGACATAACAGTAAGGTCATTTCGTTTGGCTGTGAGGGGATGGCTCCCAATGATTTATTGTTGCGTTGAATATGCATGTCGAGATGAAAAATGACGACGAACGTGCGAGTGGTTAGTGTGTGAGGATCGAGCTGCGGCGGCGCGGCGGGCACGCGGCGGGCACGCGGCGGGCACGCTGCGTGCCCCACGCCGCCAGCCGTCGCGCACGCCGCCGATCGCGTCACATTGCGGAAGTCGTTAAGAAGATAAATCGCGAACCACACAAGATCCCATAATCCTTTTAAAATATCTAAGTGAAACCTTTTTTCACTACTTGGCTTAGGAAATGCTGAATATTTCCGCTACTATTCCACTTTTATAAGATTAACTTTTGTGTGTTCTTCTTCGTAGACAGAAGTTTAAACGAGTGGTGTATTTCTTCAATATATGTGTAATGCCTTTATTTTCATTCCACCGCGGAAAATCTGAGAGTTTCAATACAAGTTTCCAGCAGACAAAATTTTCAAAGCGTGAGACATTCGCAAAGTGCATCCAAGAGCGAACTTAGAGGTATGGGTACCACTTTTAATAGTTGCCGAAACAATAGCGGAGAAGTTTTACTTGCCGCTCGCTCCGGTTCCGTACCCGTCCCCGTTCATTAATACGGCTCGGGCACGGCACCATGGTACGTTAACTCGTTCAATTTTCGCAAAAACTGCACCATGTTTTTTTCTAAAATAACATCCATCAGGATCGAGAGTAGGTTGGCTTTAATTTCCGCCACGATAACATATCGCTTCGAATTAAGAAGATAAAATAACGTTGCGGTCTTAAAAAGCGAAAATTTATTTTATGGGCACTTTCTTCAATAGTTTATTGCTTTCGGTTACTATTTCAGTTGAGCTTTCTATTTACATTCTCTTAGACTTTTATATTGTCAGAGCGAAAGTGGTAAACTTGAAAAAGAAAAAAATAAACACTTGCTCATCAGTCTGCCCTCGTGAATATTGCTTACATAAAACTCCGAATAAAAGTGAAATACTTGGTTTATTATCTTTGTACATGTTTATTTAGGTTAGTAGAAATGTAGTAACCATTGAACACCATGGCAAACATGAATCGACCGGTTCTGTAGCAGCGCTTCGTTTCTCATGTCAGAACGAACCGGCAGCGTCGTTCCTTTCAATTCTGGCTGCGCAAACAAACTATCGAACAAACAATTTTACTCCAATTAATGACGTCTCTCCGAAACATTTGTCAGATTCTATTTGTAGGTCGGGCCGGCACAACAATAAAATCTGTTTTTATATCTGCATCTCATCAAATAATAATAAACAAACGTATACGCCAGATTTGTTTCATAGAAATTCCGCTTGTTCAACTGGAAATGTGGTTTCCTTTTATGTATATTTTTGCGATTTTTGGTGTAGGTTTGTTAGCTACGTAAAAAAAAAAAAATTAATTAAATCTAGGAAATTCTCGCATAGTTTTTTAACAAAAATTCCTTTCTAATATTTTAATTTTTTTATTTTGAAGGAGCTTACTATTTAGGCACAGAGCTTTTTTATTCATGTGGTGCACCCAAAACAGACGTTAAGCGCAATAGCAGAAAATAGGACACTTCCTCCTGCAGGGAAGGGAACCGAAATGTTTCACGTCACCTTTCGAGTGCGGACTATCCGAACGGAGACTTTGTTGAAACGCAATTCGATTGTCTCCTTTTACGCGACATCAATTGAAGTAGCTATTCAGGTTTGGTCGCTGTATTATTATTTAACCTACCACTTAATTAAAACCCCTAATCAAACATTTCCGAGAATAAATTATAACTACAAACCATAATTTTTTGTCTCGATTCCTACTTAGGTCCCGAGCCCTAAAAGCGGACATTTTGCAGCTACATTGGGTCGTCAACTTCGTCGTCATTCATTTCGCAACTGGCTGCTGGTTGGTTAAAAGCAATAATTTGTGGTGAACATTATGCAGAAAAAATATCTTCTTTCACTCTTCCATTTGATTTTTGCTCTGTTTTTGAGTTTTGTATTTTAAGTCGCCAATCTGCAAAAGGGGAAAACGGCAAAAAGCTTTGTAATTATTAGCGTCAGGAGCTTAATAACACTCAGTCCCAGTTGGAAGCCTTTCTGAAATGGATTCTAAACTACAACTAGTATGACTTCGGGATATTTTGCTTGGAATGGGATGAAGTATTTTAAATATTTCTATTACGGAAGGTTCGTTGATAGCTGTGTGTGAGAGTGAAGCTCAAAATATATCCAATCGACTATGCTGTGCGAGTTCACGTTTCGCGCGCTATTTTCATTTGATAGTTTCGGTATAGGGTCTTGAATTTCTCCTCCAATTCCTTTTCGATTTATTTAGTTAAACCTAAACCAGCCAAGCTAGAAATACCAAACAACTATCCGGCAGCGAACAGTTATTCCTGCTAGTTAACTTTTTCTTAAAGATATTACAGGAATACCGCGAACAAAAGTATCAAGATATTGTCAAACTTTTGAAAACCTCACGAGTTCCATCTTCCAATATCTATTTTTTGATATGTGAGAACTTTAAACTTTCCAAACTCACCGATATAGTACTTTGCTCTTTATTGAGATTCCTTCAATAGTGAGCGAGCAAAGTGTAGTTTACAAATAATAAATAATGTAAGTAGATAAACAAGCAGGGCAAAGTGGAAATGTTTCTAGAATGTTGAAGCGATTTAACAAGCTTAAAAGCAAATCTAGATTATTCCTTTATGGATGAAACATAGTTCCCAGTAGTTGTAGTTAGCGTATAAGTTCAATCAAACAGCCCTCAATAAACGGCGGTATTGTTTTGCCGGTTATTGCGATTCCGTTGCCGAGACACGTCCGGAATAAATTAAACTGCAATTTGGGGCCTTTAATATGGAGTGTTGTTCGCGCTATTGGGCCATAGTGGCGTGTGGCAGCGTGGCGATATGAGCGGCATTCGAATGAGTACACAAAGGGGTTCGGCGCCATGCCGCCCATCGGTAATGCAGCCAGGCACATGATTGCAGCGCAACTCTCGAGGGACACCATTTTGTTACCTACCTGCGTACCTACGCATGATCGATTTACTGTCAAATTTTCGTTGCACATTTCGAATTTGGCAGAAAGCCCCGCCGTGGAATAGCTGTGAGCGCTGAATGCAATAGTCGTAGTAATTGCGCTGAAATGGCTATGTTTAGCGATTCTCAGTTGCAGACATAATTTACGTTGCAACAAATCTGATTATGTCTAATGCAACGCTAAACTGTAGACTGCTAATGTAGCCTTAGGCTGAGGAGATTTAATAATTTAGAAGCAGCAACAGTATCTTGTGATTCAACACTCCAACGGGTCTATCACATATTTACAAGTTCTAATCAAAGAACTTCCGTCATTATAGTAGACGATGCAGCAGCAACCTAAATATTACTTACCTGGCGCACGTGCATGTAATGTAAGCCATGCAACTAAAGTTTACTCATCTAAGTTGTATCTGACCAATGTCCACTAAACTCCCGGTATTGTAATGAAATTAAGGTCAATAGCAGGCAGTCAAGATATGGTGTGTAGTAATAATCATTGGCGCATAAGCAGAAGCACAGCGGCATCGTGTTTATTGCGTTCGCAGAGAATTCTATGGCACCATTAATGCACGTAGCGAGGCGTAAGGTCTAGTTGCTCGCTCAATTTGCGGTATTGCTCTGAGCTACCGTCACATAAACAGAGTCAGGAGCTCCTACAGATCCACAATCGTCCCGTTGTTTGTCCGCCCACATTCCTGAACAGAACACGTAACGGCTCGCAGAACGCGTTA
The DNA here is from genome assembly GCA_914767645.1 of Hydraecia micacea. NCBI lineage: Eukaryota > Metazoa > Arthropoda > Insecta > Lepidoptera > Noctuidae > Hydraecia > Hydraecia micacea. Next base: position 11,768,601 of record OU611778.1, read on the forward strand.
GTACTTCCATAAACACCACATCCATTGTGTGCGCACGTTAGACGTTGCAGCCATTTTCAATAGCATTTATACATGCACTTGAGCGACGTACCTGCAATTCGGTACGTAGTACATGGCAGTCGTTCAGCTGATAGCCCCAGTCATTGCTTTGAGGTGTGTAAGCGTATGGCATTTATAAAGTCGCTCCCCCGGCGACACTACACTTCAGAGGAGCTCTGTTTTTGTTCCCGAGGGGGATCGCGATCAGAATTAACGAGACCTTTACCTTCATTCTCAGTTTGGTATTTAACGCAGAGGTAGGCAATCCCTGCTTTTGTACCTATAAATCTGTTTAAACAATCAAGTTTGTAATGTAGATAAAGAATACCTTATTACTTTTATTTTATGTGATGTATTTAGATTAGACACAGCCTTAAGTCACGAAGTCCTTCAGTTCAAATGTATATTTAAATTAAATAGGGCTCTTTATTTCAAGGCCCAAGAATTACAATTAATCGTATTACCCATTTGGCTTAATGCTTAGATCTACGACAGTTCGCTTTTTGTTTGGAACTGGTCCAAATATATATCTATCAGCGGCACTTTTATTATCTTTAATGCGTTCGACGTGCATTTGTATACTCAACCTCGTTCCTATGAATGGATTTTATTGCATATTAAAAAGGAGAACAGTCTAGTAAAAACCAGTTCTGTTGACAAAGTCGGATAATAGTTGTATCGTATCTAAACAAGCTTGGTGATTATGGAGCTCTCGTCAAATACCAAATGGAGCATTTGATGTTTTGATCATTAATAAAGTTTCTTTGGTACGTCCTGCTTTAAATGATTAATAACAGAGTCCCCAGAACGTGCTACCTATCAAATGCGGACCATCGCCAGACGTCGCTAGTTTAGTGTTTAGTCATCTAACTATGTCCGCGTACTGTGTACCTCCCTAATGAGATTCTATCTTAATTATTTTTCAGTGTTCGTCGTAAATTTCTCTCCCGAGAGTTGCCGAGCCATTCCGTGGCGGAAACATCCTTTTCGAGCTTAATTATTTCCTTTTTTTACTGTGTTCAATATTCATTCTGATTTTCGTCGAGCAGACATTAAAATTCATAACTCAGCTATTACACTCGTCAACATCTGGCGCCACTTGAACGTTATTATCTTTAACTCTTAGAAAAGCATTAATTAAGAAGTTACTTTTTATGTCACTTTGAAAAATAATAATTTTTATGCGAGTTTATCGAGCAGGCAGCCGGCAGGTGGGTGGAGGTGGCAGGGGGATTGTTTCAATATACCGTACCTATACATCTTTACCCATGCCGTGCCCAAAGTTGTCCCCCGATTAAGAGTGGTCATTTTACGAGTTTCGCCCCATAACACTTGAGAGCTAGTAGCTATTGTTCTATTCATCGAAGAGGCATTTTATGACGCGGACACACTCTTAACGGGTCGTCGTCTCGAGTTCCGTGTCTGGGCGCACGAGATAAATTTACGTCGGCGGTTCACGCCCACAAGCGTCGCCAACTCGTAAAGCAGTTGACGGCGGGGTAACCTCATAAATAAGGTCCGGCGGCCCGCCCCGGGCACCCACGCACGCTTGCATACCCCTGGCTTGCACAAGTGCACATGCGCTCATGCACCTCCTTATCTATCCCTGCAAAGTGACAAGGATATGAATGGCCAGCAGCTATGACTACGACAGAAATATGGCGCTTGCCTCTCCAGTTTATTATTTTAAAACGTTTTTTTTTAATAAATATAAATGTGTTCTCATTTAGTTGTAAATGAGCAATTTTATTCGCGCTTTAAAATTTTAGCATATTTCAAGTGAACTTTGGACAAATGAAGCCAAATAAAGTCTTTTGGTCGACTGGTTAATAGTAACTGAGAGTTAATTGAATGTGTTGTTGTGCCTTTGTCAGTTACCTCGGATTGGCGATAACCGAGGTAATCAGTGAATTGCACGAAGTGTATCCGGTGCGACTGTAAATTTTAATTATTTATCGTGTTGATAAATCAGAGCTGCGTTGTGAAAGGAACTGCAGGCGATAATTATCAATTATCGAAATTCTGTAGGAAAATTCTGAGTACATTTAATTTTAAAATTGTTATAATATTTAAAGAAATATTCCCGTATGCAGTAGGTATACTAGAGGTATGCCAGCGCAGCAGTAGAGCGGTGAGTTTCCCAGAGACGTCAGCGGAACACTCGATACTAAATTTAATTTTGCGACGCGACCGATCCTCAATAGCATCGCGTCACTTTACGGAAATTCTCTCTTCTCTACAATCCTCACCTGTTTTCTAGTGTTCTTCGAAATGATAAAACGAAATTCCGTTATACTGGTTCATCGCAGCCAATTACACACTGTTAGGAAAAACCTTGTTAGAAAAAAAAAACAAGTCGGTATATAAACAATATTATGGCCAATATTTTATTATTCAACATGCAATAAAACCCGATAACTGATAGGGGTGCAGTGTCAGAATAACAATAGGATAAAAAGGGGAATGCTGTTGCTCGAGATACCGCTAAAGATGTTATTTTTATAAGAAATTGTATTATACGGAACACTAATCGTGAGCTGCTACTGACTGGAAGCCGGTTTTTCCGCGTTCGCTCCACTCTCGGATCCATTTTACATTTTTATTTTACTCCTTTCAGTCTAATTTAATATGCGGCTTCGTAGAAGAAATTCCGAGGATATATTTTTGCATTTGTTAACTCCACCTTGAATAAAATCTGATTTTACTGGCGAATTTATGTCGAATTCTATGAGACAGGTAGAGAAAGCATTGGCTCCACATGCGTATTTAAATCACGTACTGAGTTTATGTGTTATTTGTGTTGCAATATCGAGTTTATGTTGACAGAGCGTGTGCCGCACGGTTCTGACGACTGCTGCTTTCAAATAAATTTCTCATACAACAATACCGAATTGAGTTGCTAACCTTAAAAAAAATGCGCTTAAATTGTATCGGCGCGGGCCACCTAAATTCAATAGGATTTCATTAAAACCTTCTTTTGCAAAAAGAAAAAATCTCACCGTTGCTTGGAATTTAGACAACCGTCTATTGCAAGATTTTTAATTAAATCGACTTTGATCACAGGACTGGAATGTCTCTGGTAAAACGATTAAAACCGGTATAAAACAGTTGCTGCGTAATCTTTCCGCGTAACATCCCCACGTAACGATTTAATCAAATGCTTTTAATCATTTTTTTATCTCAAAGGATTCTATAATGTTTTGTTTGTCTCCAAGTTGTACCGGACTCATACATTGCAAGCTTAGTTAGGTACACAAAGTAGAACAAAGTGAAACAAAGTAAAACTCTGTAGCCTCAATCCGCAGCTGTTAGTTTTCACCGGCTATTCTTCTTTTGTGTGACGTCCTCGTCGGCTGGAATATAGAATTTGTAACGATGACTACGTCTTCGTTAGAGCAAATATCAATTAAGGGTGGCTACGTGTCGGCGATAGACGGTGGAAGCGTGACCGAGCTTGCGACCGGCCGCCGGCGTAGCCCCATCGACCTACGCGTCGGAGCGCGTAGCCCGTCGTAACGCATCGTAGACGCTCGTAGCTCCGCGTAGCATTAGTGCTACGATATGTTACGTAGCATAGGTGCTACGTAGTGCTACGAGTTACGAACATCTTACTATGAACATGCATACCAAGTTCACCTTCAAAATTTGAAACGTGCTATTGCTTAAATAGCCACTTACTTAAACTAAGTCCTACTCTGTAAGTCGACCTGTTGTTTACTTATTTATTAATTAAGATTAGGGAGGTGGGTGCCATTAGAAATGTACCCAACGAGACCCCTTTCAGCCCCTATGTTTTGCACATCGTATTTGTGGCAGAAATAATAACATGGTAATCGTGACGTTGCTCTCTCGGAACAAATAATTTCGTGTAATGCACGTTGCGTAACTTCGCCGTTTGTTCTCATAGTGATTTTAATAAGGCCGTCGATATGAAATGAGGGACTAAATTACAAAGTTTTTGACCGTAAATACGTCACGACTTTAATTAAATTGTAGTAAGTGCCACCCACGGCCCTTCTATTAGTCTTTGTAATTTAAAATATTTTAAAGAAACTTTAAAGAATTCTCATGTTCTACATTAATTTTTAACATCTTGATTTTAATTCCAAATAAAATATAATAATTTTGTTTTGCAAATTGTTCTGGGGTCCAAGAGTATGCTAATTTGTCAAGGCAAAATAAAATAAAGACAAAGGATTCAAGCCACCGACGTTAAACTAAAACGTTACAAAAACACAAAAGCCAACAATTCACTTCAAAAGAATAACCCTAATTATAACAATGTTATATTAAATGAACCTTTTTTGCTACTTAATATTCTGTATTACAAGTCAAAGTAACTTTCAAGGCTTCAGAATTGTTTGAACTGTAATTTTAGAAAATTATATCAAGATCTTTGATAACAAACGCGTCTCGCAGGACGTGTCCCGACAATCTACCGACTACCTGGGTACCCTGAGGACCAATTAAAGACTTTAATTAATCTAAGCAAGAGCTGGTTGTTGTAAACTCTTAAATGACAGGAGCGCATGTTCCTGCAACCGTTTTGAAACTTGACTAATGGACGAAAACTCCTGAAGGGCGAAAACTAATTTTATTTCCAATATTAAGTTTCGACTAACAGTCCCGAAAGTTCTTTGAAAGATTTTCGATTCTGTTTAAATCTTCAATGTCATCCGAGTAAAGTAGGGATTATAATGATATACAAAATGGTTAGGTAGGATACCTTACTCGACACCTTTCGGGTTTGGGATTTAAAGTAAGTGTTAGTTTTATTGAGGTTCTATTTTATTCATCATTACGAGGATATCAGCCTTTAAAGGCCCTCTACTGAACGAGGGACGTTGACACTTACAAATAACGGTTATAGAGGATATTGTCATTATAAGAGTGCTGGCAGACGGATTAGTGATCGCAGTATTTTTATAACAGACCGCAGTACGCTGCAAGTCCTCGATTAGAGTAGGTGCTGCTTATTTTTATTATATACCTCTTGATAAACGTGAATAATATAAAAAACTTGATAAATAATAATAGCACAAATATGTAGGTATTCAATGAAAACTTTTACATACCCAAATAAATATTTTAAAATACTAAGGTTGACTGGTAGAGAATTTCCCAGGCATTAAGTCCGCCTTTGTACAGTATTTTCTTTTTACTTGTGCTTAAAGTTTTAATAAATAAATAAAATACAACGTTCCGTTTAAATTGTACTTTTTCGCCGTATCCAATTTATATGATTTTGACCGGGACCGATTGCTGTCAATGACCATCTCAGACATCGATCTACATGGTCTTCATATAACCTGACCAAGATTATGTCTGGACTTTAAAAGAGACTGTGACCTCTGAGTTTGTTTCGGCCTTTCTTCACAGAGTAGTCAGAAAACGCCGACCTCATCTAGTTTTAAAAAATATGATTGACGTGTAAAAGTGTTTGTGCAAACCTACTTACAGAAATAAAATAATTTATCATTTAGAATGGCGGTGCTCTCAAAGTTGTTCAAGAATACGTTTACCTCGGGCAAACTTTGCAGTTTGGGAAGAACAACATTGAGAGGGAGGCTAACAGAAGAATTCAGCTAGGCTCGGCAGCGTTTGGGAAGCTTCGTCGAGTCTTCTCGTTGCGTATTCCACAGAGCCTAAAGACTGTCTTCAATCAGTGCGTCTTGCCAGTTATGACTTACGGAGCCGGAACCTGATGGATAGTGACGGTACGGCTGATCCATAAATTCAAGGTCGCTCAGCGAGCTATGGAATGGGCTATACTTGGAGTCTCTCTGAGGGATCGAATCCGCTACGAGGTGATCCGGCAGAGAACCAAAGTTGTCGACATAGCCCACGGAATAAGCAAGCTGAAATGGCAATGGGCCGGCCATATTAGCCGTAGAACCGATAACCGTTGTAGTAGACGTGTTCTTGAGTGTAGACCGCGAATCGGTAAACGTAAGGTAGGACTAGCAGGCTAGGTGGAGCGACGATCTTCGCAGGATGGCTAACAGCTGAAAATCGAGTTGAATGGCGTGCAATAGGAGAGGCCTATGTCCAGCAGTGGACTGCTATAGGCTGATGATGATATTAACGCACTAGTTATTTAAAAAAAAAATTCATAGGCTAGGTTTTAGTATGAGTAGAGTAGGTATCTATATCACTACATCATTATTATAAAACAAAGTCCCCCCCCCCCCCGCATCTGACTGAAATATGACGATGATGGTTGAAAATGGTTTATATCCTGGTCTAACGCATTCTTTAACTCCTGGTATTACGTTCCCGTAGGATATTTTCCGACATCCACGCGGGCGAAGCCGCGAGCAAAAGCTTGTTTCCTTATAAACTCACGCGGCGGTGGAGGCACAGCTATTTCTGTGTACTTAGTAACTTAACTATAGTGAAAAGAGATTAAACACTCAAATTGAATAATAGTCTACATTGAGAGTGGAGTCGCATACATCTAGCCTTTTAAATTGTTTTTATTTCGTGTCTGTTACACTTTCGTATCGCGAAATGTGCGGCACCGTTTTACTTTATTAGTTTCATACTATTTTGTTTGTTACTGCGTTTTACGAGGATTTTTTCATTCATTTTTTATGGAACTATTTCCCAACGAGGTCGCGTATGATTGTTTTTATACGCTGTAATCGTTTTTGCTTGAAACTTTTTCTTAAGATGTCTCGCAGCGTTCATAATTTATATTTTCTTCAGGATTTGTTTTGAAGTTGTAGCATTTGTTAAAAATCCTCTTCTGTAAACAACACGATTATAGTTTCAAAGCTTGTTAATGTTATAGCAAAATATCGAATATACACACATCAAAAGTGTCTAGGGATCAAGCATTTTTATGCGGATTTCTTGAGATTGAGATGTGGCTTTGTAATAAATTTATGATTTTATAAATTTATATGGATCCTTTTTGGTGCATTTCATAATTTGAATCAGGAACTGTGAATCAAATTCGAGTAAAAGATGAAAATCAGCTGTCAATATTTTCCCTATAAAAACATACAACGCATTGAAGACATTATTAGTGCTACTGTTTCCCTACTACTGATTAAAACCAACGTTATTATGGAGCGACGACGTCATTTAAGCAGGGAAGAAATGCTCAGAGCCGTGGGAATGATAGAAGCTGGTTCCCGGCAACGTACTGTGGCTTTAGCTCTGAATACAAGTCAGAGTGTTATCAGTCGACTTTGGACACGTTACCGAAGCACTGGTACCGTGGCTGAGCGCCATGGAGGACGGTATCGCTGCACCACACGGAGACAAGACCGATACATTCAAATCTTAACTCGAAGAGCTCCAACAATAACCGCCATGATGTTAGCCGTGAGGCTTCATCACTCTTCAGGGAACTTAATTAGCGACCAAACAGTCAGAAACCGCTTGCATGAAGTGAACCTTCATTCCCGAAGACCGCTACGGGTACCACCTATAGCAATGCACAATCGTAGGATTCGATATCAATGGGCTCTTGAACACAGAAATTGGGCAGAAGAACAATGGCGTTTCGTGTGCTTTTCTGATGAGTCTCGTTTTGGTATGAGACCGGATACAAGACGTATACGACACTGGAGAACCCCTGGACGCCAACAGCGATTAAAATCCTGCCAGGAAGTCCATCCTTATAGTGGTGGAACCATCATGGTATGGGCGGGTATTTGGATCGGCGGAAGAACTGAGTTGATTTGGATCAGAGGCAACCTCAACGCTCAAATTTATGCTGAGACGATTGTATCAGACGTCATCGTTCCTCTACAAGTGCAAATCGGTCCCTTATTTCAGTTAATGCATGATAATGCACGACCGCACACCGCAAGAGTTGTAAGACAGACTCTCGCCGCAGCTAACATCAATGTCCTGCCCTGGCCTGCTCAGTCGCCAGACTTGAACCCGATTGAGCATGCATGGGATATGCTACAGAGAAGAGCTCTGCCGAATATGGAGGGTATCCAGTCGCAAGAAGACCTTTTTTTGTTGTTGCAACGAACATGGGCTGCCATTCCACAGCGTGATTTGGATGAACTCATTTTGAGTATGCCAAACCGATGTTCTTGTGTTGTTAGTGTTCGCGGTAGAAACACGGATTATTAATTGTTTAAGTTACCCAATAAAATTTTAAAGAAAACTGTTATTTCAGTCTTTTTTTCGAACTTTTGTGTTAGTGGTTCAAATGTCAAAAATCCCTTTATTAGGAAAATGGCAAATTTCTTTATTAATGCAAAGGTGACTTGGTTTATCGTTACTGTGACAAACGAAAACACTTTATTTGATGAATCCTTAAAGAAAATTTTAATTAATATCAATCAGGAGAAAAGTTATTGCAAAAATATATGTTGATCCCTAGACACTTTTGATGTGTGTAGATATTGCTAGTTTTACATACTCGGACTTAGAGACAAAAATTTGCATTGCATACATATTTAATTTTGCAGCACATTTCCATGGCCCTGAAAGTTAAATCCCTATGGTTTTCTTTAAATATTTATGAAGGCCCCGAACGTCCAACGACTTTTAATACTTTGAAAATATTATCATATCCTTATAAGCTCTTCCAGATAAATATTTTCTCTGAACATCTGTTCCTTGAGTAAAGTTAGGTTTTTTATTGTGATATAAAATAATATTGAGAGCAGTTATCTTTCATAAAATCAGGCATGTACCTACAGAATGGGACGAAAATTACAATGATAACAAAGAAATACTACGTTTCGACGCGAGATAAATTCATTTGAAGCTGTTCGATGATTTATCAGAGCCGGCGGGAGGTCGCGTGCGACGTCATCGTCGCAGCTTCCTCGCACTGACATATCGTTTTGATAAATTGCGAAGAATCTCTGAAAGAGGTGAAATTTAAAAATAAAATCGTATTATTTCAGGAAATACTATTGTTTTATATACGTCTACGTATGTTTTATGTTTCACACGTTAAAGTTTACGGAGGAAAGTTCGAGGTAGCGAGGAGAGAAAATTGTAAGTAGTTTCAACTCTAATGTTGTTTTGCATACCTAGGTGAGCAGTCGGAACGTGCTTCCGGAGGTGCTTCGGCGGTTAGATGGGGCCGTTGAAGATATTTTTATCGAATGTGAGGAGTCGTGCGCTCGTGTCAGGAGTCGTAAGCTCGTGTCAGGAGTCGGGCGTCAGCTGCCGATGACGTGGCTCAAGCGCCTATTATGCCGCTCGCCTTTTATTTATGATCGGGTTGAGCGGTGCTTATTACGACTGCGGGTCCGGGACATGTTTCATATGCCAGCCTTGTTTCAGCGATAACTTCCTCCTTGACGCTTATTGAGCCGTTCGCTTGCAATCATCCTGTTCCTCTATGGTTACAAATTGCTGATGCGGTGTATCTCGAGTGTAGTGACGATTTTTAACTTCTAATTCATATCTACTGGTGCGGTGCGGCGTGTCGACTAATTACTTTAACTCCTACAACTTGGATTAATTTGTATAATTCCAAAGTTTATCTATATACATAAATCACATGTCAAGTTTTGATGATATCTGCCGCCGGGGGTTGCACAAGTTGAGGCATACTTATTGTTATTCACGGCGTATCTCGAAACTCTGCAGTGATGTGTTTCACTAAGCTCCGACATATATTTCGCCGTTTTTGTCTATCACTTGGCAGGAACTTCTCCAATGTTTTCTCATTCGCCCGCAGTCTTCCTAAAAGTTAGCTCATTCCTGTCTCGGTGGGTGCCTCAACGAATTACGAACTCGGCACTCAGCCGCCGATGCGTGTAAAATGTCTTTACGACCTCGGTAAATCCCGTGATGTGTGTGTCACAGGCCGTGTCGCCTGCTCACTCTCACCATTTATTTAATCAATTAGTTGTTAATCGAAAAACTTTTGAGCTCAGAATGTACCCTACTTCAATCAGACTGCTTGACTTTTTCAGTTACTCCACAAAAAAGTCGTAACGAAAAAGGTAAGTAGGTAAATATAAGTTGCGGCGATGTTATTATAACGAATTTATCAAACTAGGTTTCGATACACTTAATATTCCTTTTATTGCAAACGGGAATCTGTAAACTTGCAGAAACTAAGATAACGAGAATTCTAGATACTTAAACGTGTATAAAAACGGATAGGTACCTTTTGTTTTTTCGGGGGAAACCTTCAAAAGGCACCCGTCCTCCGGGGAGGGAGGTCAGAGAGTGTGGGATTTTTACCTCACTAAAACCACCCTGGTGATCACCATCAGCACATAGGGGTGGTCCCGGTTTCTCTTAAAATACCAATTCCGGAACCCCCCTGTGCAACGCCTGAAAGGCACATCCCTGACGGATAGGTACCTGCAACTATGTAATTTCCTATAAGATTCGGTTACTCTGTACCCCTTTGGTGGAAAAACTTAATCAAAATGCTTTTTTGCTCGGATTTCAATTGTGCATCAGAATAGAAGAAACGAAACAAACATGTTGGATACAACATGCCTGACTCCGACTATTGAATGCAGTTTTTTGTTCGTCCTATTTCGTTTCCACCCGAACTTGAAATATACGAAATAATCCCGGTTTTGCGCGTCAATTTTTTAACTTTCATTTAAAAAATGACATTACATCTTTTGAAACGTCCATTTAGTCCATTTTCCATTACCTGAAATATATTCGGAAGTTTTCTTTCATATAACTTCACTTTTAGGAATTATTTTAACAAATCCACCAAATGAACAACTTGTTATCCTGCACCTTTTTAAATAGTGACATTTGCAAGTATATTTAAATCTCTTTGATGGTGTTGAGCAGTTAGAACATCTATCTACTAATATAATTGTGTGGCAGATCCTAAATCTGTGCTAATAATAAAGCTGAAGAGTTTTTTTTTTGTTTGAACGCGCTAATCTCTGGAGCTCTCAGTTGGATTAATCATTTGGTAGCCCAATTCTTGAAGAAGGCTAAGTATAGACTATTTAACATCACTCTAGGACCCTTAGGAGCTTAGGAGCGAAAACGAATTAATACGGGCGATGCGATGTGACGGGGTGGGTCGGGGGAACAAGAAATTTCACGCGGACGAAGTCGCGGGCTGAAGATACATGTATGTTTTCGCGGTGTTCCGAGTGCGTGTTAAGACGTGACTTTGTCTCGGTCATTACAACTGAAAACATTCATAAATATTCATTAAGTGCACACTCAGACACTTACAATTAGGTGTGATGGCAATGGTAATGGATATAATAATAATAAATTTATTTTAAATGAATTTGTACTATGGTTTTTTATATTTTGCAAATGAATTAAACATCTGTAGCTGAAGGCAAAACTCTGTATTTTGGCTATCAGGGCCAATCGATGAAGTCCATGCGGTTAGTGTCATGGCTACTAAAATTAATGGGTGATCAATAACCTACATAGCATCAAATTTTATGATGTCCTTTCCCAGGGTTCAAAGTATTAACCGCAACAAACAGAACGAAAAACAAAAATTGTTTACTATAAGTACCGTATATACCTACTTTCACATGCATTTAGGGCGGGTTGTTTCACGTCCATTTGACGCCCGTGTATACGTCAAAATAGGCGCTAACTATCGTCAAACCAATAAAAGCGTTGATTCAAGTTACAATTACAAAATTATAGCCTTGACTTACGTCAAATAATTACGATTACGTAATCGTTATTATTTGACGTACGTATGTTACGTTAACCAACCGTTTGAAACAACCGGCCTTAAGTAATAAGCTGTTATTTTGACATGACAAACAGGCACTTCAACTTTATTCATTTGTATGTATGTATAGATTGTATAGATGATGCAACCTTTGAGTAGTACGCCTTTTCTAACCTCCATAATATTTGATGTTACCAATCCTATATACGAATATATATACTACTTATTCACTTAACAGTTGTTTGCATATGTTATGTGTTTATATAAGGTCCCATTAAAATAGATGGACAAACTTATAGAAATCATTCAGACCACCAAAATAAGGACGATGGTAAAAAAATATATAAGAAAAACGCATTAGATTCTCACAAGAAAAATAATCAGCTAACGAAAAAACATTAATGTGCCGGCAATTTATTATTTTAGGTCAAAATAAAATCACTTTTATCAGTGTTTTTTTTTGCTTGGATATCTTTGGTTAGACGTACTGAGCGCTGTGTTAAAATTTGTCCATCTATTTTAATGGGACCCTGTATCTAAACTTGCCAGGAAGTAGCGCAGCCAAAAAATATTACTTAAAGATTTCTTGAAACTTGTACATAAACGCGATGAGTAGGTATTCGCTGCAGAGTCTTTACTCCATTAGACATCAGACTGCCAGTGACTGGCGACAGGAAACGGCCGTCGTCGGCATAACAAGGTTAACATCTTGCAATTCTATCAGTCTTATGTAATAACGTTATCAAGCGTCTTTCGCATCCTGCCTGCCCGCCTGCTACCAACAATGCGGCACATTCAACTCGAAATGTAAACACTAATTAAAGTTTTTGGCACCTAGTTAGTGATACCTCTAGTAAGTTCACAGAAAAACTTAGGAACTGTCTCACTTGCAAGATAATGTGGACACAAATCGGAAAACGTAATTAGATTTTATTTGTTCGAGGCCACAAAACGAGGTTCACCATAGTTAGTGATAGAATTAATAATACAATTTGAGAGTTTCCTGTTCTACTTTGAGATGTCCTTATATTTAGTGCAAAAACTTTTTAAGACTTTCGTATACTATTTTGTAATTTCCATGAGACGAAAAAGTGGGTCTAGCAAGAAAAGTGTGCCAAGACTGTAAGCGTTGACGTTAAGTATTCTTTGCCATCTCCGCGAGAGAGCTGTCGTGATGATAATTAGGCGACGCATTTACATCAGCAGATATAAACGAAATGTTGTTTATTATTTTATTTCCTGTTTCGGGTTCATGCTACATCAAGTACGCTTATTTGCTTGACTTTGAAGGAACGTCCGAAAAAAAAAAACGTAAATAATTCTTTAAAAATATTAGGTACATTCTTAAAAAAGCAATTAACTATTTATTAATTAAAAGAGCATCCTCTTTTTGATTGCGTTGATACCTTTATCAACGTATATAGAAACATAGACAAAAATAGCATTATTATAAGCAGTCTTACATTAAATTTTAAGATTTACATAACTTACCTACTCGATTTGCATATGTATGCAAGAGGAATCCTGTTCATTCATCTTACGAACCGTCTAGATACACTGTAATGCTTGCTTCAGTTCCACATCCTTATTCACGGTTGAAAAAATTAGTATCTCAGTGGCTTACTGATTGAATAGCACTGCTGGAAGTTATCTACCAACTTCGCAAACCATGTACGTTAATTTAAAAAGGGGTTAAGATGTATCAGCTGAAAAATAACGGGATGATGAGTCAGTGGTTCCGGAGCGCGTCGAGCGGGCATCGAGCCACGGATCCGGCAGCGTTTCTTTCGAGCTCGTTAACGAAACAATAAATAATGATTTGGACGTCTCCACCACTGCAGGCTATTGTGCGGCCATCATATTTTCCGTCGGGCCGTCGGCATCAGGTCGTTGACGTGACGTCACGACTTCCTAACCGTCGATTTGTCCATGCTATATCCGAGCCGCTGTGTGTTTCCGCTGCCATTGTTACATTTAATCATGCTTTCTAACACAAAGTCATTGGTGAAGGTTTGATTTCCTTTTGTTTGTTACAGGTAAGCTGAATATTTTCAGAACTTCGGATTTATTTTCGCCGTCTCGTAAGGTAAGTGGATCTAAGATATTATTAGCGTAATCAAATTTAAATCTGGCTCCTAAAATACATAATGTCGGTGTGTTTGGATAAATAAGTGAAATAAAATTAGGCTTAATTTAGTAAAATAAATGAGGTCTCCTTTAAAATTATTAACGAGAAAGTTGAAAGCTGAAGAGCATTAAAATTCATTTCAAATAACACGTTTTAGCATTACTGTTGCTAGACGCAAATTAACTTATTCTCCTTTAAAATCTAGCTTCATATTTTGGTAAAATAATGTAGTGTTTCTCCTTTTCTTGGAAAGTAGATACCATTAGATAACAAAGTAATGTATTTTCATGATACCTTGTCCTCTTCGTTAGAACAGTCTTGTTACAGTAGCATGTCGTAAAACATGATGAATGGATCAAAATAACCATAAAAATTCAATAAACGTGTAAATATTGGGTGCGACACGACCGGAAGATTGCTGCCAATTTATTTCTCACAATAGATGGATAGAGTTAGATTTCCCGCAAACTCGTCAACGTAAACGAGACGAGTGACTGAATACAAACATTACTTGTTGTTTACCGGCTCGTTCACTGCACATATTTCCTTATTATATTATATTACACTAGCTTTTGCCCGCGGCTTCGCCCGCGTGGAGGTCGGAAATTATTCACAGAAAATTCAACCCCACATTTCACCCTCTTAGGGATGGAATTTCAAAAAACCCTTTCTTAGTGGATACCTACTCTTCACAAAGAACACACCCTCCAAATTTCATGCCTCTAGGACCAAACGGTTTAGGCTGTGCGTTGATTATAATTATCAGTCAGTCAGGACTTTGAATTTTATATATATTGATAACTGGCAAAATGTGGGTGTATTATAGGCGTACCTCTACTTTACCCTTCGGGGATTACAGGCGTTATGATATGTTATATTGTTTAGGTACCTATAGGTTAACTAGCTCTGGTTCGTGACTTCGTCTATGTAGATATTTGACTTAGGCATGTTCCTCTATTTGTATTTTCCATACTACCTTAAACACTGTTGGTTTCGTTATGAGTGGTGGTTAACTGAAATGGTTCTTTAGAACAAACGACATCGTTCAAGTGTCGAACATTTTATACCCAAACATTAAAGTACTTAGAACTGAAAACGCAGTAACTGTTTGTCCAATATATTGTTAGCAAAAATATGATTTTTGGTACTTTAAAATTAAATAGCAGCCAGGGGATTAATAATTATAGATCTATGTTGTAATAATTAAAACATGTTCGGGACGTTATCATAAATTAAAAGTTGTTAGGTATTTTTAAATGTCATGCTTAAAACACTTTTGATAAGAATATGATTGTTGGCATTTTCAATCTCAAATAACAGCCGAGGGGTTAATTGTAGACTTTCGTTGTAATAGTAAAACGCTCAAGATTTTATTTAACATAAGGACACGGTACTTTTTCTTCTGGCTACATTCATTTTTGGGTCCGAAATGAATGATGTCCTTTAAAATTTGTTCTTAGAAACAAATAGAATCATTTGGTAGAATTTAGTTCTATTTTGATCGTATCTTCTGCCTGTCAGTTACGAAACTGTTGTACATGTTTACATATTATAGATAGGAGATTTATCCCCCACATGACCGCGTGTCACCGACCACGACGAGGCCCGAAACTTGTCAAATGAAATTACACACCCCAACTAAAATTAATGTGGCAGTAGGTAAAACAATAGTAGGAAAACTCCATTCTTCGCAAACTTTATGTATTAACCGATAAATACCTAATACCTGTATCTACCTATCTCAGTTCATAAGAATTTCCCGAGAAGCGTTATAAATGTTCCAAAGTTGGGGAAATTCTCCAATACGTGCGAGGATTTTAGCTTCAAGAAATAATCTAATTAAAAACTCTGTGAAATGTGATGAAATGTTTGTACTTTTTTCTGAAAGTTGAGGCATTAAAGCTTTACTCGTTCCGTTCAACGTTTATTTATCAGAGGGCAGTATAAAGAGATTTCGGAATGGTAGGAACAATTGTTTTTGTTTCGAGTTTGTGTAGGCTTCGGATTGGATATCGCATTGTGCGCCATACAAACGAGACACCTGAGGCAACGGATGGAGCATATCGGAGCGTATCATTCTCCGTTTCAAAGCACTGCAAGGAGCGTCCGGCGCTGCAAAAAGCGTAAAGTGCATTGTTTTCGTTGGTGGAGGAAACGTCCAGCGCTGTCAAGCGACGGCCGGGTCCAATGGACCGCTATTTACTTTGACTGAAGGCTTTTACGATGAAAACAATACAGCATTTGGAGTACACACGCTCTATAGCGATTACTAATTTTAGCTGCAAGAAATACTAACTGAAGCGGCGAGTGTTCACTTATATCTTTCATTTAGTATTGTATGAGAATATACGTAGGTATTCTCACCCAAACAATGAATCACACTAATATTATAAAGGCCAAAGTTTGTGTGTGTGTGTGTTTATATGTTTGTTACTTCTTCACGCTCAAACGGCGGGACCAATTTTGATAAAATTTTGTATGGAGGTAGCTGACACCCTGGATTAACATATAGGCTACTTTTTATCCCGATATTCCCACGGGATCGATACTTATGCGGGTGAAACCGCGGGGCGCAGCTAGTACGTCATAATTATGTACTTTTGGTTTCCTATTGTTGGGTTCACTGTCAGATTATTATGGCGTAGGTACTTACAGAGATCACCGTGGCTTATCCGTGTCCGTCATTTTAATTAGAAAATTGGCATAAGACTTCCTTTTGCAACGTTTGTAATCAAATTACTGACATCGAGAGTACCTAACAAAGCTCAGAAAATAAAATTACCGGGATGGTAGAAGCATATTTTTATTTTATATGCAAACGTTTAACGGTGCTTTCTTTGTAGATGTATAAAGCTTTCAGAAGTATTTACAGTTTTACATTTAATACACGTTTTCCAAGTAGCGATGTAGTTAGTTCTGTTTACGTAGCATTCTGTGTACAGTAGTGTGGATTTAAATCATAATATTGCACGGAACAACACGCTCGCATTTTGCTTATTCAGAACTTAGTCCCATCAAGATGCATAGGATATGTGCCAGGAAGGCGGTAAAACTTTGATATCTAACCCTGCCTAGGTTTTCCTTGGCAGGACATATGTTTTCTTTGTCGAAAGCGAAGAAAATTGTCTACCCCAGCCTTATAGTAATATCTCTTGTCCTGATTGTTAATAAAGATTAGGCTTGTATGTTTTATGTAGGGATTTTCTCAAAGGAGCATGTCTAGGTTTATCGTTAGATACTCGTGTGAAGTTATTGCTAAGCATAAAGTTTAAGTAACTAAATTTTTATCATTTTAGCGTTTTCATAGTCTTGTGCCAAGATCTAGTTAGCTTGAAGTAATTGGTCGAGCGCTATCGGTTAGTTCTTTCACGTTATGCATAGTTCATAATTTTATGCAAAGTTACACCCCTCTGACTTCTTCAACTATTATAAAAAACTTAGTTTTCTTACTGTGTAGAGTTAGTTTTACGTAAAAGTAATTTCTGGTGGCAACTTGGAATAATAATCCTGTTTAGAACTGGGGATTATTATGATTATCATATGAAGCATCTTACGGCCGCCTACGCATTGGATAGAGGCCTCTTCTAAGCTCCCACACACGGATAAAGTCACAAACTTACTTACGTCAACATAAATAACTTACGCAGGTTTAAGTCACTACTATCTATGGCCAAATAACTACCGACACCCGCTTGCATACATATTAGTAACACCTGGAACTCACTTACCCCGAATTTTACATATAAAAAGGAAAGTTGTAGTTTTTGTTTTATTCATATAATATGTTGGTAAATTGACTTACACAGTCCCGAACGTGAGGTCGACTTCTTTAAAAAACTTAGTACCTACGTGGGTTCATAGGGTTGGGACGCAATCCGGTGGCCGCAGCTGACTTAATCCGGGTTGCGGGCAATCCATCCTTGGTATAGGCGACACGTGACGTATGTAGTAAATACGTCGCAATCACGGCTGCTGACGGTATAATTAAACTAAATAATAGCGACCTGTCGGTAAATCTGACGCTTTAGACTACCAACCATTAATTTAACATTTTATTGGCGTAACGCATTTAATGGTATTTAAAAAGTGAAATATTGCGTCTCGCTGCGCTTCTCCAATTTCCATTAAAAATATAACTGGATTATAGACACACCTACAATTTCATATTAATTTTGAGGCGCATAATTTTTACGTAAGCTATGATGGAAATGTGCAAAGTTTAGGGTAGGAATGCAATTAGGCTTGTAACTAAATGTCACAAAATAAAGATATAATAAAATGTGGAAGCTAGTTTACCGCTGCGAGTGCTGGCATGATCATTTGTTGTAAGCGTAATTTAAATATTAAATATATACTCAAATTTTTTAATTAAAAACGTGAGAGTTTAGTGCGTAGGGTAGCGCGTGTGGCGTTTTATGTGCGTGTCGGTGGCGTGGCGGGAGTGCGCGCGGAGCGGCGGAGGCTGCGGCCAGTGGCACGCCAGCCCGCGCCGCGACCACGCGTCTTGTCTGTCCGCGCCGCTTTCCCCCCAACTTTCAGCCGCCCGCCTAATACCGCGAGTTTCAATTCCGAAACACATGAAAACTGGATTAATGAGGATCGTTCAGTGAAATATCGCAGTGACACTTGTGATTTTTGTGTGTGATTTTTAATTAACAAAGTAGGTATATAATTAAAATAATTTCGGATTATTTATGCATTATACTTAGTTTAGTTTTGTATTTAAAAGCCACAAATTATCGTAAACAAAATAATTGAATCAAATGGATATAAATCATAATTAGCTCTATTGTACTTTACTTGTTTTGAATTCCAAGTAAGTATGGATATTATTGTTGTTATGTATAGGATTCCATAAAATCACACAGCTCCAAATAAAAAAGAACAAAGACATTTCCGAACTATATTTTTAGGTATAAAAATAAAAACCGATATTAGCGGCGGCAGAAAACCACGGAACTGGAAACCCAATAAATCCGCTGTTACACAGTTTTCAGCTGTAGGTATCTACAAATTTTCTTTGAAGTAGCAGGAGTGAGCCATTAAGACATAAGTCCTGCAAAAACCCGTGCTCCAGTGCGGTGGCGCGGCGATCCGTGTGTCATGTACCTACCTATGATATCAGCCAGTGATACATGTGTTGTGGCAATTTAGTCGCTATACTAGCCATGCATATTTGTTAGCTAAACCTGAGCTTAAGATATTCGCTGCCGGGACAGGTGATTGGCACGCCCGCCTCACTTACCACGATCCGTCTTGTTTATTGTTCCCGGCCTAGATAGAGAACACTCTGATTAAGAACTTGCCGAAACTATAATTTTGTCAAGGAAACTGGGTCGTGCGACATACAATTGTATGTATCACACGAAATATATGATTCTCGTAAAAGACGGCTTGTGGCCACTTAATAGTTGCCAAAACAAAGAGAGCCTTTCAGCGAACTAGAGGAAAAACTTAACAATGAGCTTACAGGTCCATATAATGCTTGTGGAAAGAACGTCGGCCATTTAATGAGGAAATTCAAAGAAGATTTATGTGCATGACAATATTGTAAACCACTTTGCTATGTAATCAACCAATGTACGTAGTTCTAGGTATTCACATTTCTGACTAAATCCTATTATGCATTGAACACTAACCTACACCGTCCAGTAGGTAATTATAATCACGGGCTTACGTATCATATTCAGTAATCCATATGATTATAACTCTTATTAAGCTTGTAGTAGTATTGTGAAATACATATTTAACTGTTTAACACATTTACAAAACTATTGTTCTACTGAAAGAAAATGTTCCAACTACAATTTTCAACTCTGAAATTGTTATTTAATAAAGAAATCCCAAATAAATTTGTAATTTGAATAAAGTGCCAAAGAACAAGAAATTACCATTTCAACTTTAATTCTTAGAGGAAATGCCACGAAACGCCTGCAAATGACTACCCGAAGTTATAGAAGTTCTGCGTTCTTTGTTATAGCTTCCAAATAGTAAACCTGCATTTTCTTTATCTGATGGGAAATACTTTTCAAGAGTAACTAATTTAAAAATGTAGAAAAGTATTTTCATGCGAATGTCGTTGCCGTAAAATTCTTTCGCTTCTAAACATTCCTTAGGTATAAAAGATTATATTCCGCGTGAATGAATAGCTATTGGGAGTAGAATTTTAACAGTCTCTCGGTTTCTCGCGAAACGTGCCCATGGATAAAACCAAATCAGCTTCGTTCAAGTGTATCGGCATAAATTCGTCAGCGCAGCAGAACAATGCCACATCTTGTTACGTTGGTTTTATCGCTGTACAACCTGGCTGTTTAATTTATTTAAACTCAGAATTGGATTTCGGCTTCGACGTTGTAGCGTTTGTACTTTCAAGTCCAGGAGCATACACTGCGGTACATAGTAACAAATGTGTTCAATTCAACAAACACGCCTCACAAAAGCAATGCATGTTGACTTATTCTACCAGCATCTCCAGTCGCAGCTACCGAGCTCGTGAAATAACATGTTTGACCTGACTCCAATTAGGGACACCTACCCCGTATTCAAGATCCTGCTGTCTGTAGTCGTTTATCGTACCCATGCTGGTCGGTAAAGACGATTAGTATTCTTTCTTCGTTCTACACGGATAAACTTCTGTCCCTTAATGTCAAATATGGAGGTAAAACACAATTTTAGAGGGATTACGTACTATCCTGGACAGGTTAGCTGTCTCCGATCAAAGGTTTTTTTTGCTGTCAGCATACATTTGGTGGTTTGGACTGGACGGGGCAGTGGGCACATATTGTTTGGGTATGTCGTGCGTGAAATACTAATGTTGCCAACTAGATAAGTAAAAGTTTATGTAGTACGTATATATTTTGTACATGCTGTGCAACTAAGCACGTCTTAAATGGAATTATGTCATACTAACTTAGGTAGTAGTTAGTTACTTTAGTTCTGAAATAGTTTTATATAACAATTGGGCGCTTCTCAATTTCATGTAATTTATATCTAGTATTATTGTTGTGCTAGTACCTAGTTTGGTTTTAAATACCTAGTTCTAAATTGAATTGAAAAACCGTAGGTATATGATACCTTGCTAAAATGAGCCACTTGAATAAGCATAAATGGAATCTCCTGTATCTATATAATTACTGAAACGGATTTAATTACAATTATTCAAACACAATGGTAATAAATACAAGCACCGAAAATATCATGTTCTATCGTTTTATGAAATCAACCTCCTGGCAATTTTATTATACAATTTTCCTTCATTCTTCTGCGACTTAATGATGTAAATAA
This sequence comes from Hydraecia micacea, assembly GCA_914767645.1. NCBI lineage: Eukaryota > Metazoa > Arthropoda > Insecta > Lepidoptera > Noctuidae > Hydraecia > Hydraecia micacea. Next base: position 11,789,672 of record OU611778.1, read on the forward strand.
AGGAGACGTGTAAACATCATACAAGTAAGTAAATAGCCGCTATCCTAAACATATAGGAACACGGTATGTATTGTGTTTTGTATCAAAATGTGTAATTTAATTTTATAAATGATACAGCTACCGTTTGTGTATTTCATTTCATGTATCATTTATATATCAAGTTCAGGTACCTACTAAAAAGTTTTGCGCCAATTTGACATTAATAACGCCGTAAAATGCGATATGTAGAATTTTTTCGACGAAAACAGATGAGATTCGAGTTCAAATATTCCCTATAATGAAATCCAGGGAACAATTTCTTTAGTTCCAAGTCTTTTGACAGTTTTCTATAATACACACTATAATTTCTGTTAAACTACGCTTTTGTAAATGACAAAGTTTTAATAGTTCTGAAGCCTGTGAAATTGGGTAATTTATTATTAAATGTTCTAAGAGGAAAAACGAGTTAATGTAAATAATTAATAAAAGGAAGGGTGTGAGTGCCTATTTAGGTTTGAAAGCTAAGGTTGGCAATGTGTTTATAATACAAGAATAAACATGTTTGTGTGGCAGAAACCTTAATAACTCGTTTATAATTCACAAGAAACACGTACAAACATTAGCTAAGAAAGCTCTTTTCCTGCCTGTTAATTGCAAGGATCAGTGTTCAGTTGATTGGTACTTTGTTTGACTCGGAAACTGATTGATTGGTTCGCTAATAAAGCTATTGAGAGTACATTTATGCAGTGCACTCGTATCTGGCGCGGCAGCTAATAGGATTCGCTGGCGACATTAATGGCTATTTGTCATCCGTCATACGAGTCACACGTGATTACTTAATTACGTATTATTAATTACATTCTCGATACTGATCTGATATCGATTGACACAAGTTTTGTTTAATAAAAGTTGATTTAATTTTGAATCTACGCATGACCAGAGAACTGCTGGCATATTTTAAAAAGAAAAAGAATAAACATTGCCATCCAACGTGGTAATGCTGCCAGCCTTTTGGGCACTTATCCCATTGACAGTGATGCGGACGAATTTTTTTATGCCCAATGAGGTCCCGCCTTTTCCTTTTTTTTTTATTATATACTTACTTGTATATAATATATATATATATTTTAGTGTTCAATTGTAAAATAGGTTAAGCGTGTTAGAAATAAACATTTAAAAGTATCCTAGTCTGTATATAATAAAAGTTGGTCACCTGTAGCAGAGATCGGGAATTTTAGTTTTACGTTGAATTATTTGGGAAGTGATATTCTTTAGGTATTTTTCGATGGCATGTGCCTCTATGAAATCACGATCTACCTGTCGCTGTGCAGCAGATAGCTACAAAGAGCGGCGAAGCGAAGGTTCGCTACAGTGAGCTCGCCGGTTTAAGCGACGCTCATTTTGGATCCTGTTTTGTAACGTTTTTGTTATCAATACTGTTTCAACGTAGACGCAGTTTGTATGCAAATGAACAAATACAGTATTTTTACGAAATACCCTCTCCAGTTTGTCTACATATATCTTCATTTTTGAACATGGCCAGTGTTCTTGTCCTCTGTGACATCTCTTTTACCTTTCGTGTTTTTGTACGAGATTTTGTTAGGTCGATTCAAAGGCTGTGTAGTATGTGATATTTATCATATTGATAACTAAAAATAACCCAGCCTCAAGTACCTATAAAACATTTCACAATATACGTGGTTACGATTTCAGAAACATATTTAAATATATATTGTAATAACTTGGGTCATGAGGTTGGTAAATTAAAAAAAATAGTTTCTTTGGGAAAGTTGTTAATATGATGAGTACAATCGTATATTTAAGATCGGTCACTAATTTCCAGTCACCCTATATTTTAATCCATAGTCAACAAATAAAAATAATATATTTTGTGAAATTGTTTCCCATGTCCATTGTCCGTCGGTTTTTTGTTGAAACTGACGTTGGATTAGCGGCTCGTTGAACTGCCAGTCAATCACGAAAAATGCAAAATGTCCGCGGCGGGTCAGCTGACGCCGGATAGCTTATGTGCTTTAAATGCAATCACCTGCAAATCCTGGAAACAGCGACACGTACATTACCCGACCGATGGAGGCCATGACAGTTAAAATATATCCAGAATAAATCCGGCGATCAGTTCCTCGCCTAATGCAAATGGACTGGAAATATCAAGTGTGAATTGTAATAAGAAATAGAGATTTTCTACGTACGCTCGAAATTTTTATCTACTTACGATCTCTTGGCTAAAGTTTCGCATTTGAGCAGAGTTTTAAAGTAGACAATAAGCTTTAGGGCAATGAAGTCTTAGAGAAATTATCGAGAGTTTTTCTGTAGTGGTGAAATAACAAGGAGAAAGCTGGGGAAAATATTTACTTAGAGTCTGGTTCGATAGCTTTAAAACATGTTATTAAAAGTAACATCATTAGTTTCTACATGAGGGGTTAATAATAACTAACATTATGTTTATTAATTATATTCAGTTAATGTTTCTAAGAGATTATCTTGTGTTTGATTACGAGCAAATCTTTTTTAATCACAAGATGAAATCCGAAAATCCCCTTAAATAAAAAGTATCAGTCTCTCTTATCCAATTTATTACCATGAATGTTCTTAATTCCGAAAATGACGTTTATATAAAGAGATTTCCATTTAGGTATATTCTCCCAAGGGAATGTTGGATATAAATGGATTACGGTTCCTCCAAATTACAGTGTTGTGTGCTACGTGGATGAATCTGGCCCCACGATAATACTCCATACCTATTTTTTTGTCTATTTTCGTTTCTCGCTTTTAATACTAAAGTTTTTTGTGTCTATATTATTTTATCTTTGGATATATAGGCGAGATAGGCAGTCACTCCATGTAAATACTGGTACTCAGCTGCAACCAGTTAAGACTGGAAGCCGACCCCAACATAATTGGGTAAAGGCGAGGCAGATGATGATGATGGAAATTATGTTATTTTTAGGTTGTTTGCTGACCTATATTGTATGTACATTGATCCTTAGTAGGTAAGATGTTGAATCTTTATTAACACTAACAGGTTTCATACTTATCTCAATTTGAATGTAATCTGAGTCTGTCCTAAAAACTAGTGCCTTCTTTATTCAGGTTTTTTCTTCAAAATAAAATGAAGGAACCCTAATTATTTAAGCAGGGTTCTGCCGATATTATTAGAAGTACTTCTATTTACATAAAACCTACGTATTTAACATTCCTTTGTGGGTCGTCTGAATAAAACTAAATTGTGTATTTTTAACAAATGTAGTTTGTAACTGAAGGTTTTAAGATTTGTTCAAGAAACCGTTCATAAAAATATTTTTTATTGCAATTCAATTTGATCTAGGACATTCGGCGACCGAGTTATACCTAACTACCAGCAGCCATTCATAACTAAAGACTCATAAACTTTAAATCACCCTACGTCATGACATAGCGTTCACCAAACTAGGGAGAAATAAAAATAACCCGAATGGAGAATTACTCTGAAAGAATTTGCTTCGTGAACGCCTGAACGGTAACCTTGTAGTTTTTGTCAGGCTTGAAATACCTGCTACTGACAGATTTTTCTCTAATGCCTATAAATTATAAGATACCTAATATTCATAACTGAAGGTAAAATAGTGAAGCAGAATTACTGGTCAAAAGAAACAAAGGGTATTGTTATCTCACATAAATAAGAAATCGTGTCCCAGGATAAAATACACTTTGACATAAAAGAGATTTTTTTTTCTTTAAAGCGGTGGATAAACGTAGATTAATAGTGGTTTAGTTTATTTTAAATCCTTTGATATATTTCCATTGTTCCAATTTCATATAAATTAAATGTTTTGTTGTATAAAAAGTATACCCAGTTCTAGTAGTCCGCGTGTAATCCTTACATAGTATAAAACAAAGTCGCCGAAATGTCTATACGCGCATAACTTCCGAATGACTGCACCAAATTGAATAATTATTTTTTTGTTGTGTTCGGTATTGTAAGGTTTGTATGAAAGAAAATTTCGGAAATTAGAAAAAAAATTGCATCCATGCGAAAGTGGGGCGGGCAGCTAGTATAAATATAAATATTATGAGTATGCGGTATGTTCTTAGAAGATACAGAACGGCGAGTGCAGTCAAAGTGGGGTTTACGTTTGATCCAGCGCAAATTGGAAAAATAAGAGTACGTTTTCCTACGGTGCTTTTTAATATAAAATCTCGTACTGTTGCAAAATTTAAAAAATAACAATTTAAAGTAGATATGTGGCCGCCTTCGAAATTGAGATAGTAAAAAATCCAAACGACGTACGTGCTTATAGCCGTAATTGAAGGTCGTTGGCAAAGTTTACAATGATGCTAGGAACATAATAATACAAGTTCGCTCGTAAAGTGTAACAGCTGCATGGGATGTAATGATACTTACACTCGAACCGCGCCCGAATGGGATTTTGAAGAGGCCATGGATACGGAAAATGGTAAAAAACCGAAGAAACAATATAGAAAAACCCCTACACCACGTTCATTGAATGACAAGAACTTAGTACGAGGTTCCTCAAAAGGGTCTCAGTGGCCTGACAAAGCGTTGTTATCCAGTTAATACACAGTAAATAAAACGACTTTCTCGCTATAATCCTGTTATCACCTTTTGTGTCGTTATACTAACTAAGCGCTTTTAGTCAAGGAACTACTAAATGTTTGTGTTGATTAAAACGACCGTTTGCTATCAGCCTTCAAAGAGTCAGATAAATAGACTTGTGCCTTGACGACTCGTCATTAGGCATCTACTGTCCTTTATAATATAGTCAGTAGACACTTCAGAATAACGAGGAAACAGTTGTTTGCGTTGGTTTAATTATGTGTAGAACTATTCTGTCGCAAATACATTAGTACATACGTCTGTATCTATGAAATATTTGCTGTTCAACTGCAAAGTTTGTCTTGTTACCATGAGAACAATAGGTGGGACATTTCATCGTTTTAATTACTCCAGTGTGTATAATAACTGGCACGGGGCCGGAGGGACCGGAGGGCGGTGTGTGTGACAGGCAGGTGCCATGGAAATGACGTTAGAGCGACCCCTGGGGCGAACGAGTGCGCCTCCTCTTGTATCCGTCATTAGGGGAAGCCAATTCACCGCCTATTGACCAATATATTAGAGACAACCAGTTTGAGTGTGAAATATCATGAAAATTCCCAAAATGAATCGCAATTAAGCTTACGATTACTTTATCTGAATATAACTTATTTATTTCTTAAACTTCTAGCTTACGATTACTTTATCTGAAATTAACTTGTTTATATCTTATTTAATCGGCACTTGAAACCGTAGAGTTTAAAAGGGAATATTCATTTGTTTCCAAATTAACCATAATAACCGCTTCTTTATGTTTAGTTTAATTGTTGCTTCTAACAACGACCATAATGTAATTCACAGTACAGACATTCTGCAGAACGTTTTATTGGACTTCTGGGGAGGATCACGAAACTTTTAGATTTCTTATAGTCCAGTTCGGTCAATAGTCACATAAAAAGCGAGTTATTGCATAGGTAGGGTACAGCAGTTTATGTACGCGCGCACACATTCGTAGATACATTCAATTACTTCTTTTTATTTGTTCTGCAATTTCATTAATCTAGTTAGTTTACGGTTACTTTAGGGGATGAGACTTTCAAATATAGTATATTGAGTCTAGTCAGAATTTAACTTAGTAGATTTGTCGACACCGGTCCGGGCGCGTCTGTTTGCTAGACTCGCAGCGGGACATGATTCACTGAACAAATTTGTGAAAATCTCGTTTCAACACGTCATACATTTGTGTTTGTGTATTTTATTTTATCATGAGCCCGATCCGAACCGGTGACATTTTTACGGCTTTTTAAGCTATGCACACAGGTATAACGAAAGGGTTAATATGTGAACAGAGGTCATTTCGTATGTGTGACCGACTTTAGGATGTTATTTAATTGTAGGATAACTTGTTAAGCGGATGTCGTTGACGGTGAACTTGAACGTTAAGAGGCTTCTGGTTAATTAACATGCGAGCCTCGGAGGAGCCGTAATGACCACAGCTGTGCCCACTGGGGTACTTCTCGGAAATGAGAAGTCCCCTTACATATACCATGTACACTTCGTACGGTAAACTTTATACTTAAACTAAATCTTAAATAAAACAAAGTCGGGTTAGTTACACCATTTTTAACTCAAGAACGGCTGGACCGATTTTTAAGATTGTCTCCGCCTCGAATAGCAGAGTAACTATTAAAACATGGGAAAATTTCACGAAAGAAAAAATTAAGATAATTCATTTTCTCATACATTGATTTGGAGACGGTACGAAATTCGCCGGGTCAGCTAGTTAAATAATAAATTCACATTGGTAGAATGAAAAAAAAACTCTTTATTTAATCCTACCAATGTAAGAGAAATAAACATCAAAGATACTACTTGTGAGGGATACATTACTTCGTTGATAAAAAAGTCGTAAATGGTTTGTTGTACCGACTTGAAGACAGTTTGCAGCCTCTTTTATTGTCACAAAATGTATTACAATTCCCTCAATCTGTTGATTGCTTGCGATACTTTAATATACTTCCATTTTATACGACCTCTACAATAGATAAGTCTTATACAACTCCTTTTTAGCTTGAATTAAATTTAAATATTTTCTCACGCGAGACGCAATGGTATTTCCTCTCCACTGGGATTTCTCGTCTAACAAAATCTAGTTTCTCCCGCCTTATGTAGTTTATGCACGTACTGCAATTAGGTACCTATACGGAGTTAAGATTACCTTTTGTGTCGTTACGAGGCTGTGTGCTGTGCACTTTCCGTATGCGTTTGAGTGTTCCCCCTTGGAACGCGCTCGCCCAATCTAATTAGGCTGCAACTACGGAGATAGCAGCGATCGAAACTTGCGGCTTATGAGGACGGCCAACACGACTGACAAGATTACTAAACTTTTAGCCACAACCGAACCTATCCACTGAGCCGTTTGGAAGTCCCTATCTGCAGCCATCTCGGTTGCTACTTGTCTACTTCTGCGTTAACGACGCAGCCACTTCTCAAAGCTTTTTTGTAAATTACTTATTTAAGAATCTGCGCGATTCATGACATAATCACCGAGGAACCTCAAGATAATATCTTTTTGTTGTGAATACTGCACAAAAGACTGAAATTGCTTTACAATTGCGGTGAATGGCTTATCACAGAACGTCCTCCTAAAAAGTCTTGAATCAAAATTAAGATCGCTGAGCAAAACGTATATTAAGAACATTACTATTCTGAAAAAGTATTCATCGTAAAAAGTTATTTGTGCTATAAACCGGTGGAACGGGGGTCCGGTTAAGCGCGTACATAAATTTAATTATATTGCCATAGGCCGTTAAATGTTGTTTTCATAGCAATTTTTAATTGATGAAGCGATGTAACAATTGGTACATTTCAGCAGTATTACAAAGAGCCACGACGTACCTACGTACCATGTAGCCGTTACCGTTGTCCGGCCGCTAGAGATAAATGTGGAAAATTCATTGAAACGCAAACCGGCTGATACGACTGGCACTGTAGAGTGTACGTACCTGAACCAACATATAGAGGTATGACGAACAGGGTGTAAAGTTCACTTAACCTCCATAGAAAAGCGAGGATCCTCTGACCAGATGGGTGTTGTGCCTGGCGGGCAACTGCCCGATGATTCATGTCGGGCCGTTGTATCTATGCTAGTTGCGCGGTAAACTCTGCGCTTGCGAGATGCAGGATTTTGCGTGACGTCAGTATGACGCATTGTTCGCATGTGGCGTTGTAGATACCGCTACAAACATATTATTACATATACGTAGATACCTAATATTAATATTGTACGAGTCGAGCGCTTGTAAAACTTGTTACCATCACGTAAACGCGATAAAGTATAAACGATTATTACGAATGGGAATACTACCAATATTGTTGGAAAATAAATTAGATTCACATTAAATATAGCTTTTAATAACGCAGGTTCCCACTAAAGCTGCCCCGTTCTCTGTTTTTATTATGACGGATTTCCTCGTTTAAACATAGTCTCCGTGTGAACGTTGCAATATGATTTTGGTACATCTTTGCGTAATGGAAACAATGTAGAAAACGCTTGGAATAAGGATTGATTGAGTTTTGCGATATGCAAAACATAAACCTGAACGTTGTCAGTCAACATTTTTGTAAATAATTTAATGTCTTTGGTCAACATACAGGTTGTCCCGTAAGTCGTCGTCAAGCCGGAATCGGGTAATAGGCCAAGTCATAATAGTTATCATAAATATATTTAAATAAATCTAAGTTGTGTATTTTTTAAATTATTGGCATTTACATGTCACTTTTTGCCCAAACAAAACAAATATTTAAAATTAATACTTTGCCAAACTTTGACTGACTGAACTGAAAAAAAAATGTACTTATAGTACATTTTTTTCAGTTCAGTCAAGCAAGAGTTTGGCAAGTTTTTATTCCAAAGATTTTTTTATATTTTTCTGGTAACTATTATGACTTGGCCTATTACCCGATTCCGGCTTGACGTCGACTTACGGGACAACCTGTATATGTAATAAGTACTGTCAACCACTACTGGTTCTCTTTCAAAAGAAATAACATTGTTTTTATCCAGGTGTGTGCATCACAATGCCAGTACCGAAATAGCTTTTATAAATAGCCTGATTATGTTTACATGAGCTGTTATTTACTTAAATTAATCAGCCTATAATGTCCACTGCTGGGACACAGGCCTCTTCTCTGTGAGATGTTTTTTACTTATTCTCGGCAATTATTATCGGGCTCTTTGTGGTGCTGTGTGCGTAGTAGGATACACTCGCGACAGTTTGCATTAAGTTGTTACTCGCTCACTTATAACAAATGACACGAATTTGTTCAACTGGAGCAGAGAGCAAGTATGGCGGTGTTTGGAGGCTCCGTTTCTCCGCTCCGCTGCTCTCTGTTCCCTAACTATATGTTTATCGAAGTTCGAGTTACAAATCGAACTTGTGTATTGTGTGAACATAGAATATTACAACGTATTTATGAGTTCACGACGCCTTACTCACTCGAGCTGCCCTGGATTGATACATTTCAAATTAAAGCCTACTCTGAATTTCGTTCGACATACTCATGCAGAAACAACGTCTATCTAGTAAAGTTTCCATTTGCTATTCTGTTGTTTCAGAATTGTAAGAGAGTTGAACAAAAGCCGAGGTAGTAAAATCGGGTTCCTTCTATTGGCAGATTTTTTTTTGGCAGAAATTTATTTGGCATCACACACTTGGCATAATCTTCTTTAAACTAATATTGATAAGGCATAAACATTATATAGCATAATTATTGTTTGGTCGAATGTTTATATGTCCGAATTTACAACGCCATACTTTTAAGATGGCAGAATTTTATTTGGCATAATTTCACTTGGCATACTATGAAGATGGCAGAATTTAGGAGCAGGTGGTTTAACGCTCGTCGGCGCGGCTGAGGCTACCCGGAACCGAACTACACACATCAAAAGTGTCTAGGGATCAAGCATTTTTATGCGGATTTCTTGAGATTGAGATGTGGCTTTGTAATAAATTTATGATTTTATAAATTTATATGGATCCTTTTTGGTGCATTTCATAATTTGAATCAGGAACTGTGAATCAAATTCGAGTAAAAGATGAAAATCAGCTGTCAATATTTTCCCTATAAAAACATACAACGCATTGAAGACATTATTAGTGCTACTGTTTCCCTACTACTGATTAAAACCAACGTTATTATGGAGCGGCGACGTCATTTAAGCAGGGAAGAAATGCTCAGAGCCGTGGGAATGATAGAAGCTGGTTCCCGGCAACGTACTGTGGCTTTAGCTCTGAATACAAGTCAGAGTGTTATCAGTCGACTTTGGACACGTTACCGAAGCACTGGTACCGTGGCTGAGCGCCATGGAGGACGGTATCGCTGCACCACACGGAGACAAGACCGATACATTCAAATCTTAACTCGAAGAGCTCCAACAATAACCGCCATGATGTTAGCCGTGAGGCTTCATCACTCTTCAGGGAACTTAATTAGCGACCAAACAGTCAGAAACCGCTTGCATGAAGTGAACCTTCATTCCCGAAGACCGCTACGGGTACCACCTATAGCAATGCACAATCGTAGGATTCGATATCAATGGGCTCTTGAACACAGAAATTGGGCAGAAGAACAATGGCGTTTCGTGTGCTTTTCTGATGAGTCTCGTTTTGGTATGAGACCGGATACAAGACGTATACGACACTGGAGAACCCCTGGACGCCAACAGCGATTAAAATCCTGCCAGGAAGTCCATCCTTATAGTGGTGGAACCATCATGGTATGGGCGGGTATTTGGATCGGCGGAAGAACTGAGTTGATTTGGATCAGAGGCAACCTCAACGCTCAAATTTATGCTGAGACGATTGTATCAGACGTCATCGTTCCTCTACAAGTGCAAATCGGTCCCTTATTTCAGTTAATGCATGATAATGCACGACCGCACACCGCAAGAGTTGTAAGACAGACTCTCGCCGCAGCTAACATCAATGTCCTGCCCTGGCCTGCTCAGTCGCCAGACTTGAACCCGATTGAGCATGCATGGGATATGCTACAGAGAAGAGCTCTGCCGAATATGGAGGGTATCCAGTCGCAAGAAGACCTTTTTTTGTTGTTGCAACGAACATGGGCTGCCATTCCACAGCGTGATTTGGATGAACTCATTTTGAGTATGCCAAACCGATGTTCTTGTGTTGTTAGTGTTCGCGGTAGAAACACGGATTATTAATTGTTTAAGTTACCCAATAAAATTTTAAAGAAAACTGTTATTCAGTCTTTTTTTCGAACTTTTGTGTTAGTGGTTCAAATGTCAAAAATCCCTTTATTAGGAAAATGGCAAATTTCTTTATTAATGCAAAGGTGACTTGGTTTATCGTTACTGTGACAAACGAAAACACTTTATTTGATGAATCCTTAAAGAAAATTTTAATTAATATCAATCAGGAGAAAGTTATTGCAAAAATATATGTTGATCCCTAGACACTTTTGATGTGTGTAGTTAGATTAGGTTAATTATTAAAAAAAAATCGTTAGGTTAGGTTAAAACTGTAACCCCTACTACGTACGAGCCGAGCGAGCGAAGCGATTGGTGCCGCGGCAGCGGCCGGCGAGTGCCAGAAAGAAACGACTAGATTATATAGAAAAAATTACTATTATTATTAAACAATGAATTTTCTGTAATTTGATAAATGAGTCTTTCAATTATTATGGATATGAAATGTATGCCAAAGGACGATTCTGACTCTAAACTTTCTGCGATATGATGGTTCTGCCATACAAAATTATGAGTTTTGAATGTATGATAAATGAGTGCATGCCAAACGATTTTCTGCGAAATGAAGTTTATGCTATCCGCTGTTATGCAAAATAATATTATGCCATAAAAAATCTGATATAAAAGGGGGACCCAATAAAATCAAGGTTTGTGCGTATTAATAGTTGAATAGTAATGAAATTTTAATAAAAGCCGGGCAAACAACAAACAACAAACAAGTGTGAACGTAAAAAAACTTTATTCTGCGGGTGCGCGGTACAATTTACTTAATACCTAAGCTAACAGAGGCGATATCAAACACCTTAATTTGGAGATCCCTTATAATATTATAAATGTTTATAAACCGGGGTTCCAATTTATCGGTCTCGAAAATTCAAATAATTTAAGTACCTTTGATCGGTTAAATTAGCAATATTCTTCAGAGAATGGTTTACTTTCAGAGCCTTTTGACGAGAGAAATAATCCCCTAATAAAAATAGGTAATTAGAATTTGTTATCATTTGCCTCGCTCGAGCTTTGATCTCTCAATTACCTTAATTGGTTTATTATTAAACTAGTAAATAGTTGTGTATTTTATCTACCAAATAAATGGGTAAATATAATTATGTAAATTGACTTTATAGCTACTGATGTTGTATACCTATGTTTCTGCTTGGTTAAAGAATTATAGAAACGAGAGTTCTTTTTTAGACAAAGAGTCTTCTTCCTAAATTCGGAAACACGACGCCACGATACTCATAAAACCTATAATGGCCAAATTGTGATTTCTCAGCCGTTAAACGAAGTGTCTTGAGTGTGAGCAAACGTATCGTAACAAAGCAAGTACTTTGATACCAATTTTTTTTTCGTCCTAGAATTAGGATAAATGAAGCTGTTTATTTTGTTTCCAACCAAAGTCTGTTCTACGTATCAACTGAGTATTTGTTTTTCATTTCGTTAGAGCTAATTTGCTTTCTAGGAGGTCGTCGGGCGCAGAGCGGGCGCAGAGCTGGCGCGGGCGCGGGTGCGACCGGATGTTTTCCCCGACCGATGTTTCCGACATTATAATACCAATCCTGTTCTTGACGCACTTGCCATTTTCCCCTAACTTGTTCCCAAAGAGACAAGGAATTGTTTATGTCGTGTCTGTTTTAAAAACAATGCTATCGACACGGTTTCACAAACCTCTCGTGACTACGTTAAAAATAAATGACAGTGCCGATAGAGGCGTAGTTTTATTGTGTCGGATTTATACGAGCGGTAGGTAACTTAGTTTCCATGTTTTCATCGGTCTTTTTCGATTTGTATCTTTCTGCGCTCTAGGCGTTGAAAGCTACCTACTGTGCTATTCGGCCATTGAAAATCAAAGCGATTTAGATTTGTAGCTCGGAACTTAGATTTATATTTATCGGCGCTGAACTTTATATTGCGTTTACTGAACCCGGTTCAAAAATATTGGTTTAGTGGATATTCACATACCTACGTCGGAACATGAAAGTAAATAAGGCAGAGGTTAGGGATATTGAGCATTTAGTCGTCATACGTAGTTTATTTGTTACCGCAACCATTAATTAATTAACCTACAGCGAATTAGTCAAAGGTTGTTTTGAAAACAGCTACTTTGTTAAGCTATGAGGTACTCGAAGCAGTGTTCAGCGAAGCGGCCATATTTCATTCTCAAAGTCTTCGTCGATGTCACGGCTGAGATGCGATGCTCCGGGACAGATTAAGCTCAAGAATTATGCGAGAGATTGCATTGCTAAGCGCTCGCAGATTGAGTGAGCACAATGCATAAAATGATTTCGTCTCGGCACTTGTCTCCGCTCAAACACACTCGGAACTATGATTGCCGTCCTACTTGTTACTCTCATATACCGACTCGAAAGTTTTCTACGACTTACTTCAAGTGACGTTACATAAAAGAACTCATGAATCCGACTCGGGTGTCGACTTTCCATATTATGACGCATGCCACTGACGTTTATGACTAGGTACTTCGTTAGATCTCCGTTACTGAATATTAAATTGATATCCCTTTACGTCGTCGGAATCTCATTTTCATTGATTTATATTGTACGAAATTGGTTTATCGAACTACACGATGATTGCATCGAACAATTCAGTTTATTGAACTGTTCAAAATTGAAAAGTTTGTAGCCGTTTGCAATATTTCCCCGCGTATGGATGTTAGTGATCTATGTTCGACAATGTATGCAGTACCTACCCTACGATAGAGGTAAACATAATCAAATACGTGTATTCGTTTCTCTTGAGCCTCAAATTGTTTTTAGATTGCAATTTAAAATGTTTGTGTCTGTCGGCCGTATAACCTGATAATATTAATCCTGCTGAAATAGGTAGCGAGCGGCAATTTACGCAGCTCTATATTTTTCAAGTCCGCCAGATCTCTTTTAGCTAGAATTTGCGCGTTCCACCTCGGCCCGGTTTAATGGGCAGACGAGAGCCGTACAACATCCGCTGTTTTCCATCTCCTTGCTTACTCTGCTTCTTTCATTTGTTCACTACCGACCACTAAAATGCCGCCATAAATTTTGTAGCCAGTTATTTGTTACCTGTGGTCATCGTCTTTTTTGCATAAAATGTTAGTTTCCATTTTGTGTGCTTTCATTTAGCTTAGAGCTTCTGTTCAAAGTGTTTATTTCGTAAAACAAACTTATTAAGCAAATGAAATGCAATATTTCGCGTAAATATAGGGCCGTCGAATTAACTGAAAACTAAAGTTTTCCGTTCGTTTAGCTTTGTAAGCACCGTTTGGTTTATATTACCGTTCGTACGTGTACGTGGTGAGTGTAATTTGTCGAAGTTGTGAGTTAAGGCCGGCTACACGCGAGTACTAGGTGCTAGTCGGTATGTGCGCGGAAGTTTCGCGCACCGGCACGCGTCGCGCGTTTCGCTAACGACTCTCCGGCACCTGAACGCGCATCATACTTGACAAATTAAATTCCTCAGTAATGCTTTGCTCGAGGACGAACAGAACGCTGAACATAGTGGCAGATTTCCACAACGTTTCCAATTCGATTTACGACAATTGCACACTTTCAGGGAATGCGATGTTTCAAAAGGGAGTGACGAACAATTCGATTTAACGTGGAGTTCTTTTATTGCATCTTTATTTTATTGCGTTATTGACGGTATCAGTACTAGCTGGTATGTTCGTATAACTGAATTGAATGTTGCACGCTACATGACAGATGTTCGCTGTCGAGGCCGCTCGTTGTTTGCTCTCAGTCACTGTGTCAGGGAAATGCATTTGATTCGTGTGCGGACGTGACGGCACCCACTATTTACTGTTTACGTTTCACCAAAAATCTAGCTTTAAAATTATATTTCTCGATACAAGACCGGAATGAGAAAGTTTACGTTTAGTCCGTTTCTCGGCCCCTCGACCCCTAAAAATATAGTGGATAAGATAAGACAGAGATTAAAACAGAAGAATAACTAGCAGGGGATCCACGGTGGGGGTGGGGGGTATTAGACCGGTATCACTCAAAACTACAGTAGGTAGGTAAGTATCATGTGCGCACTAGATATTCAAAGGTATCAATATGTTTTCTTGAATTTTACATTTTCATGGAATCAGATTTACCTACCTAATTACCTGTTCCTGTTACTATCGGATGATTTCTGCTTCAATTAATATTCTTCTCGTTATTGGTTCCTTTACCGAAAAACCATGTTGAATTGTTTGTTGTAGATTCTCTTGAGTGCAATTTCTTGGTAACATAAGATTTTCTTACTGGAAAGACACAAGTTTAAGAGTTGGCTACATAAACTAGGATGTCGCAGTTCCTCACGTTAGGTCAAGGAGCGAAAATGAGGAGCAATTTTCAAATAAATTTCTTTCCCATATGGCCCACAGGTCATCTTTTCGAACTGACGCCTTCATTCAAAACGTGGTCAGAAAAATAACAAGGTACAAGCAAAAATAATCTTAAGATGTTTGACATTTACATTTCCTGAATATACAACTCATGGACTTACAAATAAGTCCTTGATGCAACTACAGTATCGTCGTCAATAAACTCGAGTGGAACAACATATTATCTCATAAACCCTTCGAAGATGCCAATCTTGACAGTTCAGTGCACATGCATCAAATTAAGGCAGTTATCTTCCGTCCATTAATAGTTCATATTTCGTGTGAATAGACATCGAATGTCGGATATACATAGTAAATGTATACAATATTTAGTGCTTTGAAATCCGGTGGCATTCAGGGCTGGCCACGAGCGACTATTAATAACGTGGACGTGTGTGGCTGTATCCTCCGAAACGGCCGACCTCTCGACCCTCCGGCCTTCTATTGATCACACTCTTGTCATAAACACATTTCCTCTAATGGACTCCGGCTCTGTCTTGAGACACTATTGTTTTTGTCCACAATCAAGGGTACGCTCCGGCAGACATTCACCATGTATCATCCCTAGTTCCTGCTATGAATCATTGGTAACATTACGGGAATTTATTAATGAATATGACAATAGGCATGTACTCAGCCTTCCAGTATATTACAACCTTTGAACGCTTTGGTGTTATGTATAGTACATTACTGCAGCGGCCAGCAAAAGAGGCATTGATGGACGAACGTGTAAATGTAGGCCGAGGCGAAGCCGAGGCACACATACGTAAGTCCAAGTAGTTGTTGCCAAGCGTAGTTGTGGCCAAGGCTTGTATAGTACTTTTCTCAAATAATGCGCGGAAATTAAAATTAAGTAGTACCTAGGCAGAACTTTTTTTTGTCAAATACAATTACTTGTCAAAATCAATGACGAACAACGAACAACAATTATTTTTCCCGCGTTAGAGTGTTCATATGTTTTTTTTGTTTTTTCAATAAACTGCTTTATATTTGCATGCTAGTTCGAATTTAATTAAAACCTTTGATAAGTTACCTCCTTGGTTGCCATGTTTCGGAGTAAAAGATCGTTCCATTTTTAAATTACACGACAGATATGAGTTTACTATGTAATTTATTTGGCCGCTAAACCACGACAGATATGGATTTTCGTACAACTTTTGCCGGCCGCTGCTCGCATGTATTTGGCCAGTACAGCAATTTCGATTTATCTCGAAGAAGGTTGTCAAAATAATGCTCAAATTTCCAAGTATGTTTGAGAAAAAGATAAGTAAGAGAAGCTGTTTGACTGATTTGATAGTTGTTTTATCCCAAGTATATAAATACCTAAACAATGAGGATATAAATCCTTTTATCGTCGACTCTCGATTAAAATAAAAAATTGTATCTTTTGTAGGCTCACATTAATATTAATGGGATACTAGGTTCAGAAATCAGATAAATTGGCTACTTTTGTTGCCAGAATTCCAACGTCTAGTTTCGTAAATTGGTTTGACTTCCCTTTCATCGGTAAACAGAGCGGCTTTTATCGCCGACAAAGATTACTTTATCCCAACGGAAGCGACGAGATTGAACTCCTTACACGTTGAAACCAATATCCTGGGGTATTTCCTCGACGTGGAGAGCGCTAGTCCGGCAACCTTGAGGCGCAACCTCTCGCCTCAATCTTAAGCAATGTAATTATGATAAGACGTAGCACACGACTTGCTACAATGTATCAAAATAAATAAAGAACTGACTTCACCCTAATTTCGTTTGTGATATATGGACACTATTTTTAATGAAACAGCGAACCGTTTATTCTTAATTCGTACTGGAATAGGGAGTGCTTATTACGGACCAAGTAAGTTCAATCTCTTTTATCGCGGCATTATAGCGGGGAGAATTGAACGCCGCCTCGTATCCCAACAGTTCCTATAGCGAGCGCCCACTCTCCCGTAAAATTATGTTAAACTTGTTCTTTGTTTTTTATATCGCTATCATTCTTCTTATAAAATTCTAGTTGATAGTCCTTTCTATGAGGGCGCGTTGATAACATGACGAGGAAATGAAGCCTGGAAGGCCGCGTCTCACCCTGATCGATTGCACGCAAAATATTCCTGTCGGAATACGTACACTGTATTGAGTCAGACCGGTGCCAGATCACTCGTTTATCATTTTTTATGTCGGGCACAGGTTTCTGCGGGGAACATCCGTATCCGCTAGGTGGATGTTTCTAATATTATGGGTATATTTTTTCTTTATGACACCAAATTTCCGAGATGTCAGGCACATGCGCTTGATTTCCGCAGTTATTATGGGTATCGTGTGTAGCCGAACGGCCGAATTTAAAAAATAGCTTGACGATTATGCGGCGAGCCGCGCGGCGCGGTGTCGTAATTACGGCGTCACTCGGCTAAAACGACGAAATAAATTGAAAAGCGAGCTACGGTGAAAATGCGAGCCGGAAAAATATATCTCCACGGCACTTGGGCATCCACTGACACGGACGCAGATAATGTATTTGTTTTTGCTAAAATCTCATTGTTATGCGGGAATAATAAATTATTCCTCCGTGACAATAATTGCATTGTACTTTTACTGAATAATTGCTTCATTAATGTTAATGAAGCGAAGTACAGTCCGCAGCGAGCTGTCTGTTAGATTATTCATTAATCTTTATTTTGAAAAGTGCCCTTCTCACTAGGAAGTGACCTATAAAAGCGTCATTAATTTATATTATTAAAAGTATTTTTCTCAGTCTTCATCGAACAACGAACCGTCCTACTTAATAATGAAAAAGGTTCTGTGATTTAACGTGCTTCTATATTAATTACATTTCTCTACATTGACCCGAAACTCTTTTTGTGATTGCCAAGTATCTTTACATTACGAACATCCAGTTAAAACAATTATCAGGAGTGGATTGAAAACATCAATTGTAACCGGTACCTACTAGATAAATGAATGGAAATCTCGTCACATGTTGAGACTGATAGACTTTTATCGCTTTTTCATACTTATTTTGCCCCATACCTTCGTTGGGTGTTCCTTGAGTATCTATGTCACAAGATTATAAATGGATTTATAATGAGCTCAGAATTTTGGAAGGAACCCCTGTCAACGTAAAAAACTTCGAAGTCTGTGTATAATGCCCATTTATAAATAATGCTATCGAGCCTTCATAAATTTAAATTGCTTTACCTACCAAAAGATGGCTGACTTAAACATAGGGTTACGATGTTAGCACAAGGAAAACCACAATACTTACCAACCTTTAATAGAAAAAAATATAATGCAATTTCTTTAAGGGCCACAGGAAATAAACCTTCTAAATGATTTGTTTTGTACAGTAAACAAGTTCATTAATATTTCGTTCATTTCGTCTTCCGATAATGGAAAAGTTAAAACTTTTTCTTTTATAACTTTTCTACATAATTAAGTTTAAAAATTATCCATGGGTTGAAATATATTTTCGGTAATGTTACAATAATGTAAGTGATTTTTGCCTTATATAATCAGCTAACGTCGCCGGGAGTTTGAACGTGACTGAAATACATTTAGTTTCTCTCAAGACTATAAAAAAACGGAATTTACTTGCAGCCAAAGGTTATCTACGATTCTTCCCGCGGATGCCTTTCAATGCTGCCGTTGAGCTCTATAATCGGAGATGATACCGACGAATCGGTATGCTATGACCAACGGAGGCTGTAATTATTGCTTCTGGCATGCCTCCTCTTAGTTCAATCCGATATACAGTCCGAATAAGCTATAGTACAGTTTATGACAGCTTTATATCTCCTTTAATACTAGTTAACGATCAAACTTCGTGACTAAGGACGTGCGAATTTATGGCGCATATATTTGTGTTACAGAAGCCCCAACTGTACGGTTCCGTGCGTGTAACGGTTGCGGATGCGGCCATTGTTGCGTCGAATTATAATTTTGTTGAACACAATGAATTTTATAAGAGGCTTTAATGTTGGTACACAATCATAAAGCAGTTGCACGTCGCGGTCAAAAGCGAAATGGTTGGTGTTATCGGGAAAATTAATGCATCCACGTAAAATATTAAGTTTTAAACACGGAATGATTTAAATGTATTGTAATTTTTCTTTTCACGAATATGTTGACTTCATATGAAATATGTTTGTGGGTAGATACATAAAAGTAGGTATGCTGTTACAAATGAGGGTCAAACTGCCATCATTAGGTCATCATCACTCACAAGCAAGGCCTTTCAGTAAATGTGCGACAAATTCGAAGGACTGATCTCGACGCCATTAAAGCAATGAGTGACATCCTTTATCCCACAAGACAAAGGTGTGTTTGAACGAAAACCGTCATTGTCTTAATTCCTGACAATCCGAATTTCTATCATCATAAGCTATATAAGATAAAGACAATTATAAGGAGCGACCGGCCCTAATTTAGACACGAAATAAATTTCGTGGTAATTTCCTTATTGGTTCGAATTTCAGGCATTTCAGTGCTATATAGTGAGTTTATCTTCCTCATTTGTAATAATAGCACACGAATATATTTAGATATAATTATTTGTTGGTTGTATAAAGATAAAAATACACCATCTTACATTAGCAATTAAAGTTAACCTTTTATTTTCTTAAGAACGTTTCATTTCGTTAGCCAGCGCGTTTTCATCACGATTAATGAAACAAAATAAATTTACTTACGCGTCATAAAAAACAGATCGGTTTCGAGGAAACGAAATATTCAATAGAAACCGGAGAAAAATTGATGATATTAAGTCTCCACTGATTCATTCAGAACTGATTCTGATCTCTTTGAAGAGTTTCGTTTTATTTATACAACTGAAAAAAAGAGGAAATAAACATAAAATGTGACTTTCCGGGCCAAAGGACAGCTTGAGATTTCTGTAAAGAAGTGAGTGCTAATTTAGCAAAACGAATTGTAAAAGAGAATGATGAATCCGCCTGGAAATTAAGCTTAGCGTGCAGAAACCTTTACGATACGGAATCCACTTAGTGTAATTGCTAGTTTTATTTGAATAGCTTGACATAAAATTAATTTCAGTTAAATGTTTTGATTGATGGTAATGTTTTCCTAATGTTGCCGTTGTTAAAAAGTTTTCGGGAAACAAACCCGGTCGTTGTTGTAATCATTTTCCTCTTTACGTTATTGCCGTAAGCACAAGAGGATGATAATGGCAGAGTTAGCTTCCAGTTATTGTACATCTCGGAGTAAAATTGCAAACTGGCTCATATCCTTATGGAATGAGAGTAGTTATAGCCCCCTAAAGATAGATACTCACGTTTTTATTTTACGCAGAACGGCGTGCCTGAGCCGACCACGATAAATTATCTATTGTTGGGCTCTGAATTCAACAAGAGCCGTTTTTGTTCAATTCTTCGTCTCGTCGTCAATGGGAAATTTATTACCTCCTCTGCCGCATTTAAATACGGCCGATTATATCAGCAAAGAACTTAAAATGTTTTGAGCACTCAAGTGAAGATGGCAATTTTCCCATTTTATTTCTCACCTTTATTGGAGGTGCGAATTATTTTGTGCCATTAACTGCAGCATAAGATTTTATGTTTACTGACCTTTCCAGTAATAACCTCAGTAGTTCTCCGAGATGTCATCGTTTCCTTAGCTTTATTTTATAAAATGTAACACTTCAGTTACTTTAGTGATGCTTTCCCATTTCTAGAAATGTTTATTAGGTTCGGATATAGGGAGATGTTCGGAATGAGTTCTTAATTCTAATACGAGTAAATAGCACTTGTTAGCCTCTTACTGTTCTCAATAGCGCTGTAATAATAATTTACGACAGGTTACTTATATCTTTGTAAGAGTGTCGAAATTTACAAACTTTTCGGTTACTCTATAGGTATTTACATACTTGGTAGTTCGACACCAATAATTGGATAGAACTTTTAATTGAAACATTTACCAAAGTATTCTCTTTACCGTGAAGATTAAAGAAACTTCTCAGTTACGTCAAAGTGCTCCTATAATGGGACGCGGATCCAGGACCGCAATCGTTCAGGGCACATTTGAAATCAAAGCAGCTTTTTTATTGATCTTTTGAATGGGGCGGGCGCAGGTTGAATAAAGTTGTAAGAGGTGACCGTAATCTATTTTGTGCTCGATCCCAACAACGTGTGACCGACGTCAGTCGGTTGACCTCACATATTTCTTCTATTCGCCGGTGTGCGTTACTTTCGTGAACACTGGGATTCCATCTATCATTTTCATCTCGCACCGATGACCTTTAACTTGACGTCTGGGAGATTTCCTCCGTTCATATTTTTTATTATAAAAGACTGTTCGACAGACTGTTGCTGATTCCAATATGTCAGACAGCTGCCGAGAGAATCCACCATGATAATAGAAAAGGATCGAAAAATGGATGGTTATTTTAATAAGAGGCGGGTGTCCATGCGGCCTTCCAACTTAGTAGAGACTAATTTGTCACTCCTACGCAGTCTGGATTAAACGTCTACTGTTGGCTCTGAATCGTTTATCCGTTAATCATTACTGTTTTCGTTCCTCGCAGAGTTTGTGCCGATATATTCTTATTACGTATTGCTAAATAGACCTCGACTTGCTACGAGTAGTTCCATTAATAACATGAATAAGTAAGATGGCAGTTCTACTGACACCGACACCGATATTTCATAATAAATGAACTGTTTCATCCTAGTTTCAGTAAGCTTGCAACTTTGTCCGCGAAATCTCTTAATTTTGTCTTGATCCCGTAACACGTTTGAACAATTAAATCGATCCGTTGTTTCGAAGCTTTCAGTTGTGCAGAATCCCTTAATGTCATTCTAACTGTTTCGCAGTTAAATGGACGCCGTTTCATTAGCTATCTCGCTGATAAAACTGGACAATTAAATTATTTTCTGAGCTACCTTTTTTATATTATCTCGCGACTTAAGAGATTGCAGAATAATCACTTCACAAAGATAGTGAGCATTGGGTTCATAACGAATTTAATTAAATTATATTGTTCAATAAATTAAGATTGCCTTTAAATACAGTCCACTGATTGCTATTTTGTACAGTCGTCGGGAAATATTTTAACAATCAAGGCCGGGAAAATAACTTGGTGTTTGCAAATTTTAGACAATAAGCCTTCGCTCGCAAAGGTATTAATAATAAATATAAACATAGAAACATGAAAGTCACTTAGTTTGTCCCACTTTCTCTGGATGTCTGGCTCGCTTTGCATACATATGGCCGGTGTCATAGAAATGAACGCAGGACACTTTGATCTTAGCAGATCAAGTTCGCTATAGATGTTCCAAAAGCTTATTTTATTCGGATAAAGCTACGAAAAGTAGATATGGTTCGTATTATGAGCCAGTTCCAGCCTTTACTGCTAGCAGGTCGAAGTAATTTCACCTCCTTATCTTGTTATAGAGTTACTTGAAGAAAAGAAACCAGTAACTTTGAATAAACGTACCAGACAAGATATAAGCAAGAACAAGTTGTCATTATTGAGTGCTTGCAAACGTTCTTGTGATTGATCAATTAACATACAATTTGTCATGCAATATAATTTTCCACTCTTGCCCTTCAGCAACAGGAAATAAACGTGATGAAAATTAATTATCTTTTTAATTGTAATAGAATTTGCTTTTATTCAATTATGGATAAGTGATGGTACTGCTCGACCTTTAACGATGATGGTTTTATCCTCTAACCTTTTAAAAACGTATGAAGTATCAGACAGCAAATAGTAGAATTTTCGAAATCGTGTCTTACATTTTAATTAGTCGGTATTTTTCTTCTGTTCGTCAATTCAATCCGACGTAAATTAACTTACTAAATTCCAAAAACTCAAACTATACTAAATAGCCGAATGATCGGTGTTATATCAATTAGCTGAAGTTGATTTTAATTTAGCCCTGGCGGCTGACCTATTTGGAATATTCCATCCGTTCTCGCGTCGTCCGAAAACCAATCGATGATTTTCGAAGCTGGTATTTAACTATCCGCAAATTCGAAAACTGTTTACCAAGTTCCTTTGAGTTGAATAACTACTTTTTCTATTTGAGTATTTACACAAACGGACCCATCGGTAAATCCTAGTCTTTATATTTTATTACTTTAATCACAGTCTTGGTGAATTCCTTATCCCCCCAAAACAGTTCTTTCAATTGGTACGTTGGAATTCCTTTGTCAAATACAGGGATCCTCGCAGACATCAATTTACTGAATAGGTACCTATTAATTACATTCTTTCGTTTGTTTGAAAGTTATGTTGTACTTGCTCTAGTCCTTGTCCTGGTTAGCTTTGGGTACCTACAAACGAATACACAAGAGAAAATCAGGGACCTCCGTGATTGGCACAAATCTAGCCGAAAATGTCCGACCAAAAATAGGGTTCGCCTATCACTAAACTTATCCTCAGTTTCTATGTCCAAAAGGGGATCGTCCAACAGTCCTTTGAAAATTCTGAAGACACTTTTATCAAGAAACGGAACTTAAGGATGAAAGTGTCTCCTAGGCTAAATTATAGAAGACTTCGCCTCCATATTGGCGAAGATACGAAAGTGTTCGTTTAACCAATAACGACTTGTAAGATAGGAATCGAGAATCAGCCTGTTGCAGTCTACTGCTGAATAAAGGCTCTTCCTTTCTCACAGGAAGGCATTTACATAATTCATGTATGTATAACTTCCTGTTTATCGTACTAAACCCCTACCTACCTACTTACTCCTTCTATTTTTACAAGTTAATGTATTCTGAGTTACTTCTCCGTGTTTTTTCGTCTGAACAGAACCTTTTGATCTACCTACTACCTAATAGTGTAATTTCGATGGTAATCGGAAACGGTCTGATTCAACGTTTTTAGTTTCAAATGAAAGCGATTTCGGATAGCGTCGGACATGATTAGGTTGTGCCCACATCCTAGCTCGCAGATTATTGCTTCCTGCCTCTGAATTATTGAGTAATATGTAACTTTGGTAATTGCTCCAATATTCGGTTAGCTCGATGATTGTACTTGATATACATATTTTAGTACCTATCTTAACATTTAGGTATTATGTGATTGTTAGTATAGCAATTTATTCAAATTTAAATTCCTTTATTTTGTCGACTTTTTGGGTACTGTTTCATGTCAACATCTTCACTAAGTTTTTTGGCAAAAACTTTCCATTAATTAGTAGTACGCGTAGAACAAAAGTTTATTCGATGTTAAGTTTCCCGAGGAACCGTTAAGACGTGTTACATAATTCTCTCTTAGCGGGTACAATCATGAATATAAACGTAAGTAGCTCTTTTATTTCAATTGGAGATTCCCCTTCGCATCACTCCACTCACCTACAAAGTATCTTCCTCGATTAGGCAGCGCTTTTAAACTGCGATCAGTATTCTGTGAATGGAACCAATCAGACAAGGGCAACCTCACGCTACGTAATGGAAGTAAAACGATAATTTTACGATCCTTATAAAACTCTTACAGGATTATTGCTAGCGTGCGTGTAAAATTCATGATTTAAATTTATGCGTGGTAGTCCCTTTACGTAATATTTAGATTTTGCTGTTCGATTCCCCCAACAAATATTTATATTCGGAATATCATGTGAGTAAAAGCATGTTTTCAATAAGCATATTTTCCGTGTGCTGTCGTCTGCTATGAGTAAAATGCGTGCTGCATTCCTTTGATATTTTAAACATTATTAGAATTCCGGCTGTAAGTACCGCGTTCCGAAATACCACGCGTATTAGATTGCATTTTTTGCGATTTAATATTCTTCTACTTAGAACTCTAGGTTCTTTATTAGTTAAGCACGTTGATATAACATGTAGGTGCATGTAGTAAATATAATTAACATTTCCATCAGTACTAGTAGATGATTGCCCAAGTAAATATACGTTTGCATCCACTCGTTACCCGACTCGGTAATTAGGTACGTAAATTACCGAAGCCGCATGCACTGTGTGACCAATTGGTGAATTATGCGTAATACGAATCGTAAACATAATCTATGAACCTTAACTGACATTATTAATTCAGAACTGATGTGGAGCGTCGATTTTGCTATATGTAGTAAATTTATTCGTACAATCCAAATATCCTTAACCCGGTTGCATCCGATAATGGGTAAAAAATACCGCAGAGTATCTAAATATGGTAATCATTACTTTTCTGAACGCTCTGGCGACACGGAACCTTAGGTACCTACCTTTTAGGCGATTTTATAGAAGTTTTAAAGGATTTTTTTTCTATTTTTCTTACTCGTTTATGGACAAGCTCCCATTTTTAATAAATAAACATTAGAACTTGAATTTGATATTTTATTTATTAAAAATAATATCAATAAAACTATAGTACATCTTAATAAATTTAAAAACAATATTTTCTTCGATATTACTATTTAAATTCTGTGGTATTTTTAAGTATTTTGTAAATACCTAGCGAGTGCTGCCGAGTTAAGGTAGTTTAGATGAAAGTCGCTTCGCGAGAAACCGCAATTTCGGAATATCAAGATTGAACGAACTTGTCTTATGATTGCTAATGAGGGCACGACACTTTCTTAAAACAAAACGGAGGCTGGCAATAGGAAACCGTTAAAATGAAGAAGAAGGGTCGGGGAAGCAATCTGGTATTATTCATTGAAGCCGCATTGTACACTCAAGTTGGCAAGCCGTTTTGTCTGTATAAGAGAATAATGGGATTTACCGAAATATACTCGTATGTATATACAGACGTCTATTTATCAAGAGACCAAAACTACATAGAGTGACGCTGTTGTGATCTACTTGAACATTCGCAGTGACAGGTTGCTAGTTGGTCGCACACGATCTCCATACCAGACCGTATCCCGCGATTGACCCTCATAACTTACGCGGTTTGATAAGCATCTGATATACCTACCTAAACATATGTTACTTAGGTATATTTTCGGCTCTCTATAAATATATGGAAACATATATTTATCGTATCGTATACATACGAGTTTGATTAATACAGAAACGAGGGGTAGCCTAATGAAACCCAGAAGTAGATGATATAATACTCGCCGGAATGTGCCAAAAGAAAAAATAAATCAGACGGAGTCGAGATAGACTTTGGCAGCCCGGGGAGTAATTAATCTGCTCCTTCATGCCCGGCCTTACCACGGTCTTAGCATTTAGCGCCTCGAGTAACGACGACTGGGCGTCACAAGCTTGATTGGCATATTTAATATGCAAAGATGCGTGATATTGTGACCCGCTCCCGCGGTCACCGACCCGCACATCTTCCGAGATGACAACCTTTAACTTTTCCGTTTAATAGCCGATACAAACAAGCCCCAAACTTTATATTAGTACCCGTTATTCTGTTAGTTTAGTGTAACATCTAATTAATACTAATTTCCCGACGACGCGCCTTTATGTGAGTACGGAGCTGAAACGAGCTCCATTTAAATCACTAGCTGCAAATATTATCCCTTTTAAGTAAGGATAAAATGTAAGTATTGTGACCGACCTCGGAGAGGATTACTAACGTGAGTTTACCCTTTATCCGTGTCTCTATACTCGTAGCTGTGTTTCTATTAAATGAAAGTCAAACGTTGACTCGCTCTTACTCATACAACTATATCGCTTTTCACCGGTTTTCTTTTCATGAAAGATGTTCTTAACATTAATTCGTTATGATCTCCTCTTAACACCGAATTCGAGTGTATTTCGTTTATTTTTTATACAAATATAACATCTAATGGTGGGCGAAATATTATTTATAGGTGGGATTAAGCTTGTAGACAAGAGCTTAGTAAGTTAACGGCGACTTTCTGATAGTATTCTTTTGCACTTGAACTTTATAATGGGCCAATATTTCATCGATATCTGTCAGTAAATCAATTATCTCTTAGTTATTGCCTAATTAAAGAGAAAGACTGACTACTTTGAATAAATTATGTAATACTACGCGATATTTTATTTTACTTCACTCTAAAAAGGAACCAGTTTCCTACGCCACTAAATATTCACGCCATACTAAAATTCTGTCGAGACCAAAACAATGGCAATATAGTGTGAATTGACCCGAAATAGCTTGTCAGTTCCATGAATATTAAGGTTCATGTGACCTATAAGTATAATGTGCTAATATCAATGTAAATGTCTCCGTGATGACTGTGGAGCACTCAATGTAATTGTTATGTAGCGACATTTTCTGTCCCGAATGTTAACTGTAGACTCATGAGAATTACTGCTAATTTACCTAAATAAACTACAGATTTCCCGGAAAACATCGTTAGCTTGCAAAAAATCACTGAAGGATCCCACGCGAAAAACTATTAGGTAGTTAGCATTTATTGCTTGTAACATCCTGGCCGTATCGTGGCATCGTGGCATACGGTCGGGCCATTGAAACCAGCTGGAAATTACGTAAACATGCCCAAAACAACCCTTAAAGAAAAAGAACATTTGCTAGTATAATTTTATAAGTACTCGGAACTTTAAATACTCCTATCGAGGTATAAAAGTACGACGTCACGCTTTTAAATTCGCCCAGCGTTAAATCGCCACGTCCGCGTGGACCACATTCAAAGCGCAAAGCTTTGTTGTTTTTATAAAAAAGAGGCAGAAAGTCGACGTACCATATTTTCTAGCTAGTGTGTGCGGTCCCCACCAAAAGTTTATTACAGACATAGCATGATAAATATGTGGCTGGATTGGTTAAAACACTGCATGAATACCAACAGTCTCTATAAAGCTTGTAGCTATGTACGCCGCAGCTTTCTTCCTCGAGTCTCGCGGAATCTTTGAGCTTTCTCACTCTTTTGTAAACGTTCCAAATTCTTTGCCTAGAACTTCATATTTCTTTCCGTGTTTCGAATTATTGCGTTGTTTACTACAACTGGCGTAGCTTCCGGTTAAATACTCGAACATGTAGATAACCCGACCACAATGTTCCTAAACAATTCGAGTTTTTATAGAGAGAATTTTTTTAATTGATCGTTCTTTTATGTACCTACCCTCAATAGATCACAATAAAAAGCTTACGGAAAATATGATTTCAGTATTTGGATATCGAAGTAACGAGGTCAATATTTGTAAATCATTTGATTACGATTATGGAAATACGTGCGTCCCTTTCAACCAAATCCTATAATATGTATGCGTACGAGGTGAAGTGTATACCTGACCTGTTTATGTTTAATGGTTTCGTCCCCTCATTTGGTAAGCATTACCGCTATAATTTTCTCTTTTAGGTGCGAACATTTTAATGTGATTGTCGAGCAATATTATATTGTTTAACGTGTTAAGTGGGTCGGTGTCATGTCCTCGTGACGGGTTTGGGGCGTTTGAACTCGGCCAGGGCAGCATGTTTTTATCTTGGCCGTGCAGGCGTGTCGCAGGGGGCGGCGGTGGCCCCGGCGGTCCTGCCCACGATTGTGTACTGTAGCTACACTCCACTGTCCTGCCCGCCGGGCCGCGTCACGACTCACCACACAAATCACTACGACGCACCCCTTTTAAACACTTTTTAAACCGTGATTTATTTTGCGACAGCATTATCCACACTGCTAATCCTCCTGTGAATTATTATTCTGAAACTTTGTTGTGGCTGCGGTTCAAGTAATCTAAAAGCTTCTAGTTTTTATGTCGTTTAGGGGAGACTTTGTAATCAAGTTTAATCTCGATTATTTACATTACACCGTTTTCCCGTAGCGATCGCTGTTAAAAGGTTATGGAAGCGCTTCATCGAATAATAACGTGAATTTATTTTATAGCATTTGAATACTGCTCGAACCGGCCATTGTTTCGGGGAAATTGTTTTAATTACGTTAATTTTCATTTGGAGTTCGTAATCCGACTTTCAGTCTATGTAATAGAGGTCGAAATTAATAGAGGTTGTGTGTAATGGTTAAAGTAAAATCAAAAGTAGGTCCTCAGTAATGTAAGGTTCGCATGAGGTGCCCTCGGTTCTTTGTTCGGGTCCTTTCATGCTGTGGCAGTAGCACTCCAGCCGACCCGCGCCTGTTTGTATTCCGTTCACGAACGTTCGGAATATATTATATTGTAGGGTAAGTACAGACGTGAAGGAAACTGATTTAAGACTTCCCATTCAATAGGGCTCTAAAAGTGCTCGGATAAATTCTCTCGGCCTACATGCGTGTCCTTCCAATCGTCCAAGAGTGCGGTTACTATTGTGCGATTTGCTTATTGTTGTTCTGTTATATCGTAATAAATACATCAGCCCCGTCTTTTTAGGGTTCCGTACCCAAAGGGTAAAAACGGGACCCTATTACTAAGACTTCGCTGTCTGTCCGTCCGCCTGTCTGTCACCAGGCTGTATCTCAAGAACCGCGATAGCTAGACAGTTGACATTTTCACAAATTATGTATTTCTGTTGCCGCTATAACAACAAATACAAAAATAAAATAAATATTTAAGGGGGGCTCCCATACAACAAACGCGATTTTTTGCCTATGTATGTTCGATATCAATAAATGGTATTTATATATGTAGTGTAAAATATTGTACGGTGGTACGGAACCCTTCGTGTGCGAGTCCGACTAGCACTTGGCCGGTTTTTTCATATTCCCTAAAGTTTTCAGTGATAAAAACAAAATTCAAAAGTTTATTGAATTGCTAGCAAAGTAATAATAACAGGAACGAAATTAATAGTAATAGTAGGTTTGGTGTCCTACAAGTATCAAAATATCTTGCATGGCACATAAAGTTTTGATAATCCCAAGCTACCCCATGCATACCTATCTAAAATTGGAAACTCCTGACATTGGCTTATTTTACCGTGTTTCCGCAACTTTTATTTTTATTTCACTGAACTTTGTCGCTCGGTAGATACCAAATATCTATGCAACGGGCTTTCACAGTTCCTATTGCAGATAAATATACACAAAGAAGAAAAATATAGAAGCAAAACGAACTATGACAATGTTGTAATGTAACAAGTTTATTCAGTTTCAGGTACGTTTGTTTTTCGTAGATTTTGTAGATGAAACTGAAACTGTACATCTGCAGTGGAGTGTTCGTTTATACTGGAGTGAAAGCAGTGTCCCTGAATAGTTTCTTTTGAAATTCAGTTAAAACGACGAAATGGGATATGTCTGCGTCGCCTATAAATGAGTGTTTAGCATTTTTGCCATGTTTTTGTTTAGCGCCGGCGAGCGCGCTGTCGATCGGCTCTGCCAAACAAAAGAGAACAATTTGCATTTTAACCAACTGATAACTGGACCAGCTCGGCGTCGCGCCCTCTAATTTCCTCTGGACCCACCGGAGACAACGTAATTTTCTTTTTTTGCACGGACTTAAAGATAAAGAAATAATATTATCTTTTCCCATGACGACGAGATAAAACTTTCCGCCGTTTCTAACTTATTCTGTAGGCACGATTAATTATAGTCGTTTCATTAAAATCACCAGACACCTGTAAAACGTTGGTTATTGTTCCAAAGGTTATTGTTTTGACCGTTCCTCGTTCGCCAGCGGCATATTCATGAACGAACACATGGCACAATAGCTGCGATACAACTCAAACGGCTACGGGGCGTAACATAATATCGTAAAATATTGATTGATCTAGATTCAAAGGCTGAGTTCAACTTAGTCAAAGTCAAGCTCTCTACTATAACTTATGTTCGGAGAGTAAAACTATCTAAATCTCGCCTTAACATGTGCTGATAACTTTGACAATAGTAGCTTTCGCTGCTCGTGAGACTTATGATAGTATCTACAAGGGCGGGCGGGCCGCGGGGCGGGGCGGGACTCGCTTCAGGAGTTTTGTAGGATTAGTTTGGATATCGTAGATCCAAGCCTTGTTGAGTAATCTGATGTAAAGGCCTGCTTTGTTATTTTGTGGTTGCATATTTCATTGTTTAATTTACATTCGAAATTTTTTCGTCCCAGCGGATATGAAAAGCAGTGGCTTTATGAGAACAATACCTTTTATTCTGATATCAGTAAAATAAAATATATCTTGGACAAAAGATACGTTTATACCTATTCAATGAAAGTTAAATACAGTAGGGTATTTTATTTAAACGTGTTACTTAGGTAAAGTAATATATTTTCGGAGTAATCCTAAAGTAATTACACTTAGGTAGGAAGATAACTTTAGAACGATAACGTCCTCTTACTTTTTTTGATTAAAATATTACAAACAGTGTCCTGCAATAAATCACGGAGGAGCGTGCATTTATTCTGAACCGTAAATTAAAAAAGTTACCTTCGCCAATTTTGAATGAGTTATTGTGCAATATTCAGTTCTGTTTTCTAGTACAAGTGGCTCTGTGTATCGAGAGATAATTAAACGTCCAATATAATAACCAAAAATAACCACAAAGAACGATCATTTTACTACTTACCGAGTTAAATATTCGTCCACTCTAAAAGTAAATGGACCTCAATAAATGTATTGGTACACATTGAGGTTTTCATTTCATAGTTATTAATATATAAAGTTTCATTGTCTGTGTGAGTTAATTAAAACCGATGCTATGTACATAAAGACAAAATATTTGTCGAAAGGTTTTGTTATTAACGTTGCTGATAAACCACAGTTAAATTATGTGTGACGTAGAAAATGTATTAGTGTCATAGATATTTGTTCAACTGTAAACTATATACTACATTTGAGTGGGTATACATGTACTGTGTCAGCTCGCTTGCCGGTGTTAAACTGCGTTTAATTTCGGACTACAATACAAATGGGTACACAAGTGTACGAAACTTGTGTCGCCGCCATTTGTTTCGCGCTGCTCACAGAAGAAATGAAAGATACCGCGATAGTAGAAATAAATGTGACACTCATACTTTAGTAGCTATAATCTTGTGGGGATAAATAAGGCTTTCATCTTCCATTAGGTATAGTCTGGAGATTAAATGAGACTACATGCTTTGATAAACTTTGAGTATTTCAGCTGCGTTTATTTTAAAATTAACTACAGACGATGGTATGACGTAGGTAACCAGTTACCATTAGATATTATGTAATCATTATTAAGGTTAATGTTATGGCAGTAATACTTAGGGCACGGGTTATTATAGTTCAGTTCAGTTCATTTCTTAATAATTATTAAAATTACATGTCAATAAAATTTAGTCATAGAATTTACAAAAATAGAGTGTGGAACATTTATCATACATTATAAAACTAATTGAGAAAATATTACAATAACATACTATACTTTAATAGATTAATTATTCGTCGAAATAAAAAACAACAAGGAGACAAATACTTAAAGCAATTATATAAACCATTCTTTTAGGTCATATAATACCTGGTCGGTTAACCAGCCTTTAAGTTTCGCTTTGAAAGCACTGTCAGACGTTGCATACAATATTGTAGGCTTCAGGCAATTGTTTACCCCAAATTTTAACATTCGATTTTCTGGAAATTGTGACAGCTTCTAGAATTTAAAAATTCTAGCGGAAGGGAGTCAAATCCACTGGAAATAAAGTATATTGAATATTGACAAACAATGAAACATTTTCCAAAGACTTTTGATGTGAAATGTGGATACTTGAGTGGACAAATGTGAAGATAGACTGTGATATTTGGCTTGGTGAGGTGCGACGGCGGCGTCCGATGTGATGGCTCGGATTCGTGTCGGTAGTGTGTGTGCCAGAGAGACCCATGGCTAACTCTCCGGACCTGGGCCTGTTCGCCGCCAGCCTGCTCCGGCTTATCATAGGTAAGTCACTGATGAACATCATGCTACCCCTGTCCCACTCACTCATTCGTGTCAATAGTGCGTGTGCGAGAGAGACCTATTAGCATCCCACGGCTAACTCTCTAGGCCTGGGATCTGCTAGCGGCCAGCCTTCTCCGGCTTATCTGATGTCACCGGTTAACAACATGCCATCCCTGTCCCACTCACTTATTTGTAGACTCCTGGCCGGAGTCCGGAGATATTATCCCAGCTGAAGGTACTAAGTAGCTACCTAGCCAACACTAACGAATTCACGTCGTGTGATAAATTATAAAAAATAAAGTGCTGGCAAGTGATGTTTTCCATTAGGAAGTTATCCGTAGCAGCCTGAAGTTTCTATATTTGCCTGGTTGAAGCCAATGGGCTCGTCCCATGACACATATTATTTGGGACTTAAACATAATCCGCGAATTGCGAGTGTACCACATACCTCTGCTTATCCTGTTGGAGAAAAAAGGTGTGACGTTATGTTCACGCCAACTGTTATCATTTTGTTCTATTACAGAAGTATGTAGTCACGTCTGGAGATAATAATGGAAGATTTTCGAATTCAATTTACGAGCCCTGCACAGTCATGTAGCAGTATGTGAGAAATGTTTTTTATCTTAGGCCTAAAAGGTACGACAAGAGAAACAACTTAGTACAATACAGAATAACATAAATAAACTACCCTTTTTTTTCATTATTCTCCTTGATACTATTTCTAGACAATATATGTGCTTTATCTTCATTGATATTTATTAAACTGTCTTGGATCTCATTACTTTAATGTATCATCCGAGTTAGATAAATAAAATACCTACCTTATTTTTTGCCACGTAACATTTTGTACGGTGTACCAGAAAATCTTTATTCAAATCACGGACTAATTTTCGGTAGCATCCGGAAAAAATGGTGTTTTCTTGGAATAAGTTTCATCAGAACATGATCTAAATATTTCCAAGAAGTTTGCCTCAAGTATAGATCCTCATCGCACACGATATCACAAAATGAGAGGCTTCGCTTCATTTTACGTTATGTGCGGATGCTGTGCGATAGATGCGGATATTACAGGATATATCACGGCTTCTAAGCAGGAACGTAAGAAAACTTATCTGGTTAAATTCGTTATGTCATACCCTAAGAAATGACGCGAAAAACTAATGCCGGTGCATATTGATGAGGGCTATAAATATGCAGGAGTTCAAACAGACGGGGAAATATGGCGGTTTCAATCAATAGTCCGCACAAATTCCATTCTACATTATGACACAAACGTGTGACATGTTCTATGCAACCGAATGAATGTTGGGGATTGATAGCGCCACCGCACATAATAATCATTACCACATACTAGTATCAACTGCTGTATACAAAACCAACTGAATAACGACAAAACTTCTACTGTAAGCTATATAAATCAATTTCAAATAGAATACTCGTACATGTTATATTATTCCGGAAAATAAACAACGGTATCCCCTAATGTACCTACTCCTGTTTCTGCGAAGGTACTGAAGTATTATGTCTTTTGTATCTTCAAAATGTGAGAGGAAATTGGTACCGACGAGCATAAATCTTGCCCATAGCGATGTCTCTGTCACATTTGTGATAATAAACGAGACAAAAGTATCAACATTTAAAATAGTAGTTTTTCTCTCTTTTTGTGCTACTTATAGTTGGGTACGTGACTGTTGCCATGTGTCCTAACAAAGCGTTATACAACGGTCATTATGAAGTTCTTCCCTACCCGCTTTTGTTTTCACATTTACATGGTGGAAAGAAATGAACATGGAGGAAAGATTGCTTTTCTGTCTTTATTTTTTTTTATACATGTAGGAAAGAGTATTTAGTGAAGAATGATGTTATTTTTCAATTTAAATCGTCATTCGGTTGAAGAATTGCAACGTTTACTTTAGAGTTAAATAACAAATACCTAGCTTATATCATGCTTGGAGAAATGACTTAAACTGGTATTTGGGAATTAACTCCGGAACAAAGTTGTGTAATTCCATCGAAATTAAAACTGTAAATAAGAATTTTTCTGTCATAAGTTGATGAAAAAACATTCCACTCAGTAACTAGTGCAGCTAACCAATACATTGAACCGTTTGTTTAGTTACTGTTAAATTGATTGCCGTATTCGATATACCTACGTAAATAATTGTATGTAGGCATGTAGAGCGTGTTCCTATTTGCGAAGCGTGTGTAGTTGATGACAGTGCAGAGACAGTTGCTTCGCTTCTTTGCTTTTACAAGTTTTAATCTTCCTAATGCGTTCGTCTGGTGCGCACACTTCACAAAACGCTCGCCTCCGCTTATGTTAACCGGCTCTGCTTATGTTTAATATTTGTTTGAGCATAACGCTTGTTGGGCTCTCTAACTAATAATTGTCTATTTGGAAGCGGACCATTATCAAAGTATATGAATAGTAAGCTTTAGGGAGTTATATGACGATGGTTTCATAATTATTTATTTTGAAAATTGAAAATACATCTTCAGTAGAGACATAAATTGAAAAAGCCAATCCATTAAAAAAAATCACATTCTGAAAAAAAAAATCACTTTAAAAGCTCGTGTTAATCCCTTAACAAAATAAATTTTATTTTGAAATGCAAGTTAACGCATGAAGTTTAAATAAATAGTGGTGTTCGTTCTCGCTATGACTATGGCGCGGGGCTGCACCCAGGGTGCAGCCCCGCGGCACTCGAGCAGCTGTTACCAGCTGCGTGACTAATTCCCCTGCATCTACTGCCATTGTTGTCGCCGTCTAGGTGACAAAAACAACTGTTTCGCCTCGTATCGCGGCTTACAATTTGACGTGGAACGTTTTATTCAGCCAACGGCATTTGTTCACCTTTTTAAACCTGCCAACGTTATTTTATTCATGTTCCTTTCAAGTTTACCTTTGCCCCGCAGTGACACAAGAAGCTGTATCGCTGTTTTTATCGTTACTTTTCTAAGGATTGGATTATAGGTAGGTATATCTATAATTTACGTGTTGCGATACTGTAGGGATTTACAAATTCTGCTCAAATCCGTCTTATCCGATAAATCCATTCGGTTTCGGTGCGAGCGATGGTTACAGTGCTGCGCTACGCCCACTTCAGCGCAGAACATTGACTGCTTACGACTTTGCATGTTGGAAACACTTGTAGCTTTAATTGGTCTAGGTTTAGCTCAAACTCGCTTTGTCGACGTCACACAAACGGATGTGATTAGTACAAAGCGAAGCATGTGTGTTTACTGAAATAATGAATTTCCCCATAGGTACTTTGTGTAACGTTGGAATGAGTATTTAGTTGTCATTTTTTAAATCAGTGGAAGGGAACTAATAACATTTGCGATTAAAACAGTGTTGACATTTATGCGTACCTAATATTTGTGTGTTTTTTCTATTCGTTGCACCTACACAGCTAGGTTCAATAGAAACAGTGTCTAATTATCGTCTTCTCGTTTAATAACGTGAAAGTAACGGTTTAATAATAAGTTTGCCACCAACATTTTAGATACATAATTGCAACGGTAAAATTACTTTATACAACGTCGAATGAAGTGCCAAACTCAGCGCTCGAGCAACTTTAAAGTTAATTATTAACTTCTGAAGATAATTAATATCTGTGCTGTTGGTTGTGACAGTTTCACATGTCGGGGATACAGAGAAATAAACTAACACTGGACTGCGGAATGGACAGAAGTTTCATTCAAAAACTTCATGCATGTATTTATATTCTAACTTAAATAGCAGTTGTTTAATATACTGCGTCCAAAGTGTTCAAACGTATCTAATGTGAGATTGTGTTTACCGTAACATTATTCATCATATTGTTCAGTAACAGTAAACAGTAGTATAAAGGATAAACGTGATCGCAATAAAAGTGATGTATTTGTGGTTTTATTACGTTTTGTATTAAATTGACAAAATGGCGCGGCGTCGATCGGGAGTCAAATGATTGAATGCCGATTATGTATGAGGCTGTCTGCGGTTCTCGCTAACGGACTACGGATGTTGGTCACACTCTGACTGCCATTGAGGGATTACGGGAAACCACAATAAGCTTATACTAGACCGGTGGAGTTTCACGTTACGGGAATATGTAAGAACTGCTTGTGGAATGGCTTCTTCGCATACTGAGGTGGAACGATCTATCAAAGCCAAGGTTTTAACATTTGAAATCCAGATTTCCTAACGTAGTATTTCTTTCTTGACCGTGTGCAAGGTTTTAAAAGTGCTACCTGGAGATTTATGTATACTCATTAAGTTCATAAATCTCCAGTTTTCCACAATTAGCTCCCTAATCTATTAGGCTACTCCTACCAGCGGGTCTCTTTGTGGCCCATTTTTTCCCAGGCATCTTTTCAGCCATTATGAAGGCCAAACTTTCAGAATTAAGAACGCCTTCGGTCTTGCTTTGAAATGTCAATTTCAACTTCACTCAATAGATTTTTCCAATTTTTAAAACATTCGTTCCGTAAGAGACGAGTTGGCGCAGAACTACTTTATTCTGTTTAATTGAAACTTGGCCATATCTAAGCGGGGATTTTATTCTTTTCTGCATTATTAGTTTCTTAATAACAGCGTATTATTATTCCTTTGTAAAAAGCTGTAATTATTCAGGCTGACGTTATCAATGGACCGGATGAGTTTATTGTTGTTTGTCGGCGAGCGGTCGCTTTGAGAATTAAGATCTTTTATTATAAAGTATTATTGCTTTAAGCTTTTAGCGACTATTGTTTTTTAGGAAGTTCAATAAACCTTATGCGGCGTTGTCGCCTCGTTCTATACGATGCAATGCCATAATAATATACGATGAACACGCTGCGGAATTGAAAACACGTTCAGTTTTACACGATTAAAAACGCTTTACGATACACTATAATGGAATCATTTCAATTGAAATCCCAAAAATACATTCGCCCCAAATCTGCGCTGCACGTATATTTCCCACAATGGAGCTAGTAACAAATTTATCCTGATTTGTCTTTCCTAAGCCATCGTCAGACTCTGATCACCATCTATCTATAACCTATTTATTAAGACCTTTCCAATGAGCCCAAACATGATTCCTCTTCTGTAAGTTGGTGAGGGAGTTGGGGGTATCAGCAGGCAATACTGCAGTATCAGTGCAAGGTTACTATGTTCTAATACCAAATATCGACTCGATCAGACCTGTGGAAGATGCTCACATCCATTCATCATTCTCGATGAAGTCACCTTTCAAACAAAACAAAAAAAAACTAAATAGTTTTACACATACACATACTCTCGTTAAACATATAACACCTCTCTTTTCCGCTGTGGGTTAAAAAACTACACACGATCATCAAAACATTCGTTCTTTCTTTCGCATCCGTAACAAAGGAATTACCACAAACTCAGAAATAAAAGGCAAAACAAAATAATTGAAAGATCCAGACAGGGAACGCGGCGCGGGCGCGTCTCGCGTCATGGCCGCCGGGTCAAGAGGCTATGACGTGCACTCGACCTGCACCACCTCAACACGGCTTTTAAACTTTTTCGAAACCCTACAGAGGCTTTCATTAAGCCACGAATACTGCCACTAGTCTAGGCTGCGGTTTTCTTAATGTTCACATGTATTTAATTCTGGAAAATAAAACTAAAAAAGTTTTTGTGGTGTGTTAATTACACAGTATTTATACCTACAGTGATTATGATTATATGCTTATTCAAAACTTAAAATTAATATCTTAAACCTAAAAAAGGTACCTTATTAGGCTCAGAATTAGCACTTTCTGAAAGTCAAAAGTTACAACCCCTAAACTCTTTACCACTCAAGTGGTTCAGCTGGGAAGAAGTGGACTGTCCAGATTATAGATAAAGTTAGCTTTGCCAATTGAAAATCATTTATAAAATCTATTTTCATAGATAATGCTGCTTAAGTAACTAAAATCGGCAAAGTTCAGAACAAGGTCTAAGTTTTATCCAAGCCCAAAGCTTCGAGCCAGGTATTGTATTTTGAACTCTATTCCAAGCACGGTAAAGTTTAAAAAAAATGACAAGTTTGATGTCAGTTTTTGTCATTAGAACATTAACTTGGTCAGAATACCTATAGTTCGAAATTAAAAAAAAAAAACGGCTCGTTGGTTTAAACCCGGGTCTAAAAGCCTAAAGATGCACCTTGTTTTTTTAATAATACCGTTTGTGGTTTACCTGTGACAATATATTGGAGTACCTATATCCATTGTAACCTACCTAGCCTTTTCCCAACCATGTTTGTGTCAGTTTCCTGTCTAACGAATGCGTCTGTATCAATATTCACTCGGAACGTCTCCGATTTGACTTCCGCTCCCCAATTACTGGAACATACCGGTACCCTTGGGCTAGAACTGTTGTCAGATACTTTTGAAGTGGTTACTGACTATCCATCTACCAACAAAGACTTTACAGTATACAGGGTGGCTGGGATATCCACGTGCAACCCGTTACAATGAATTCGAGTATATGGCGTCTTTGGTCAACTGGAAAAAAAAAACTTTTTTAAAAATAGAAACGAAAAATTTCGACGCAGGGTTACGCGGTGTTATTTTATAGTTTGCTGTTCCTTACATTTTGACCGCGTAGATATAGTACATTACTGCAGCGGCCGGCAAAAGAGCCATTAGGACATTAGGACTTACGTATGTGTGCCTCGGCTTCGCCTTGGCCCACATTTACACGCTCGTCCATCAATGCTTAGTTGTGGCCAAGGCTTGTATAGTACTTTTCTCAAATAATGCGCGGAAATTAAAACTAAGTAGTACCTAGGCAGAACTTATTGTCAAATACAAATTCCTTTTCAAAATCAATGACGAACAACAATAATTTTTCCCGCGTTAAAGTGTCCATTTGTTTTTTTTTTCAATAAACAGCTTTATTTGCCAGTCAGTTCGAATTTAAATAAAACCTTTGATAGTTAGCTCCTTGGTTGCCATGTTTCGGAGTAAAAGAACGTTCCATTTTTAAATTACACGACAGATATGAGTTTACTATGTCATTTATTTGGCCGCTAAACTACGACAGATATGGATTTTCATACAACTTTTGCCGGCCGCTGCTCGCATGTATTTGGCCAGTACAGCAATTTCGATTTATCTCGAAGAAGGTTGTCAAAATAATGCCCTTTCCAAGCATGTTTGAGAAAATGCACTTTTCTATGAAACAGCTGAGTTTTTTATATATAACCGACGATCAAATTCTCCACTAGGGGGTCTATAATCATGTGCTAAATTTATCACATTTACCCATGAAAAGGAACAGCTTTTACTATGGGACCAATGCTAACAAAAAAAAGAAAAGCTCCTGTTTCCTACAAGGAGCAATACGAACGCGATCAAAATGTAGGGAACAACAGATGTTTTTTCTGACCCTGTGACCCACGTGATGCGGGCGCTCTATCTTAATTTCATTGGTAAACTTTCAGGGGGTGTACGATAGGATTATCTCTAAAAGAACAAAAAATATCAGCTGTGTGTGATTTTAATGTCCAAAGAAAATATAGAAATGCCATTTACGGCTTCTTTCTTAGTTTGTCCCTTGGTAAAAGTTTTTTTTTTATATTTTACTCAGTAACCTTATTATACTTATTGTTAGACCGTATGTGTAATTTGAGGATTAAAATTTTGTTTCTGTTTTATTGCGGGAAATCAATACAATATTAATAAATACAATTCTATACTTATCTGTAACACATGCCAATCTGACTTGCCATGTCAATCGTCACAGCAATCTGATAAGATCAATTGATATGACGTCGCAGGTCACAAGGTTATCTAATTATTATCTATTGATGACAAGTCTATAGGGCTCAGATTTGTATAACCTTGTCGATAAAGGGACTTCGTGGATGGTTGGTGAAATAGAACCTGTCTGCCTTTTGTTTAGGCATATCGTCAAGAGAGTAATTCCTATTCTGCTAGTAGACTTGTGTGGTAAAATATCTTTGAATTGAAGGATGGAAAAATTCTGAAATTCTTGTCTTGATATTTGTAGGGCATTTACATGTTTAAAATTATTATGCTTAGCATGGCGTCTTAATGTTTTTATCCTCACCAAGTTTGTAGATCTCAATAGCCAAAAATGCTCTTATAAAACTTTTCGGACGGATACCCACCAATATAATTTCCATATTTTCCCATAATAGCCAAGGGCAAGGCCTCTATTATGTGAAACCCAATCACAGTGTCAAATATGTGAGCATCATAATAAACACCTAAACCGTTGGGATCAAACGATAAACGGTTATGGAATTAAATTGAATATAAAACACACACTCGTGGTTTTGATGAGTTCGTTTAACAGAATACATGAAACGTTAGTTTTTTCAGTTTTTATAGCATTAAGCATAATCAGCCCATAATGTTCTCTTCGAGAAGGAGTGGGCTGTATTCTACCACGTGGAGCCAGTGCGGGTTGGTAGATGTCACATGTCTTCGAGTTTTATATTATATTCTCTTAATATTTACAAATAATGCTTCACAGAAATTTTGAACCAATCACTATCCTCCACATCAATACTTAATTTCTGGCTTCAAGACTGTGCTATCCTTATCCACAAACAAAAAATGAGTATGTATTTGTAGAATTATACGACTCTAAGAACAGTAGAGACGAAATAATCCGCCAAGGTATTTATTTCCACAAACGAAGTATTTTAAT
The DNA here is from genome assembly GCA_914767645.1 of Hydraecia micacea. NCBI lineage: Eukaryota > Metazoa > Arthropoda > Insecta > Lepidoptera > Noctuidae > Hydraecia > Hydraecia micacea. The sequence continues at coordinate 11,831,111 of OU611778.1, forward strand.
TTGCTGTTCAGCACGCCAGCGGTTTGTACAATCTCATTTGTTCTTTGTTCTTTTTTAAAATAGGTCAGAATAGAAACATCTTAGCTGTATTGATTTTGTTTTATAAACGCTGGCTGGTTGAACAAGGGTCATATTGAAAAATAGGACTTTTATATTAACCTTAATCAGGTTCATCATCAACAAATTGAACATCAACCATGAAGGACAAAAATTATCATAGCTCTCTGCCATCACAATTATTTTATAATGATTTTCTTAATTATGAATATGTTTGTGCGTTGCACGTGAGCTTAACTATAACACGGGATATATTAATTATCCCGTGTGTATGCCCTTAAATATATGTCTCTCGTTTAACCAATCATTCTGTTTATCTATCTTTGATCGAATATTAATTTGACTCACTATGATATATATTAATAATATGTAGGTACGTCACGCTTGTCTTACGGATTCTCTCTTATCATTCTGTCTATATCAAGGATTTTGTGTGACATGCTCATGAATAATTACGTGATCTATTGTAGTACACATGTCTGTATGTCATTGACGCTAATTAGCGTTAGTATTAACGCTCATTAGGTGAAGCTCACGCTGTCCCTTGTGGCCAAAGACAGTTTGGTCATCTGTGTACCAACAACGCTCTTCTCACATGGATCTGCTCAAACCAAATGATTAATTAGACGATAGTCGGTCAGTTTTTACAAAATAGGGTGTGGTTTTGACCGTTTCACACGAGTTCATTTTAAAAGTAAAAAGTTTTAAAAACAACAACCGCAAAAGTAATATTCGCTTTCTATTTGTAAACTAATTATATTCAATGACTCCTTTGAAAACAACACTAAGCACTGCAGCTTACCGTTGCCTCTTTGCAGTGCTCGGGAAAACTATAATTGAGTTTTTCTATCACAAAAATTCTTAGTTATTTTCTGCGGAAGAGCCGCGAAAGCTCTAGCCTTCATTGCAATATGCTTTAACGCTTAGTCTGAGAATTCAGAATATTTTTATGTATAAGTACCTAATTGTGCCCTCTCAAATAACAGGAATAGGGACGGACATAACCGCTTAATTAATATCCAATTACATCAAACCTGGTAAAATATTTTTACCTCGAAGGTAATTCTAAATCGAATATATTTTTTGTAAAAGTAAATGCTCATTGTTGATGAACGGGTTCGTGAACAGCAATGTGTTACATCATATCATTAAACAGCAAGTATTTTCACTTAGGATACGTAATTGTAGAGGCAATCAGAGACAACAGAGTTGATCAGCACAATACTGCCGGGTACACAAAGGGCACGGGTGCGGACTAACCGAGTGGCTGTAATTTGGACCCTTTGTGAGTCGAGGAGAGCGTCTGTGAGTGTGTGTGGCAATCGTCATCGAGCCCAAGATGTGAGGCCTCTCTATTGCCTACATAATGCGTGATTTAATAAGTGCTGGCCCCACGCCTCCTCAGCCTCTCACTCGCATACAGAATGTTGATGCCCTTTGTACCACCACTTTCAAACTTCATTCTCAGAGATTATTCTCCCATGAAGTATAGTCGGTAAGACTTATTTTCATAGAATTATTTATTACCCCTAGGGAGGTATCCTAGTTATCTCGAGGTATACAAACAAGTGTCTTTGGATTGCTCTATTTCTATATTTTATCACTTCATATATTTCCCTGTCGCGTTTTATAGAGTACAGGTAATTTATTCCCCCGGCTCCATTGAATCGACAACGTGCATGAAAACATTTTATATCTGTTCTGAATGTATAAATCATCCAATCTCGTGACCATTAACATACAAAAATATTTCCTTGACTCCGTGCATAATATAATGTAGCTAAACATCCTGTTTTTCTGCCACGTACAGGAAACCTTTCCCATAAATATATCACCAACCCCGTGTGTGAGATTGTTTCAAGAGTGTATTTACTTAAGATTAATATACTCGTATATATGAGACCTCTCCTATTTACAGTAATGTTCAGGTCATGTAGGCAAATTGGGGTATTAAGCGCGCTGGGCCGGAGGCGCGCGTGACGCTACTGAAGAGCAGTGTGTAGCATTTAAGTGGCGCCTAAAGCCGGTATACGTTTGGAATTAATTAGCAAATCTGGGCGCGAGATGCGACCGCAGCCGGCCGTCCAGCGCACTGCGGTCGGGCTGCGCGCGCCCGTCCACCTGTCCGGCCAAGCTTTCGCGTTCCACTGTTAATCCGATTATCATTCCTCTGTTTCTGACACAGAAAATAACGCTAATTGGCGTTTCGTAATGTACACTGCTGCTGAGGGATGCAACTTGCTTGTTATTCAGAACTGCACAATAGTAGAGCAGCATCAAAGCCTGCGCCAGCGGCTTTATGAACAGAATGGACGCGCCACGGTTCGCGGAAGATAATGTAATAATATACCGACTCTGTTGCCCCTAGTCGTTGGGATTCTATTTTTCTGCAAGGCTGACATTAAAATATACGCGTTGGCTGTCTGTCATTTTGTTATAATTGGTAGAACCTATTTTTCTCGGTCGGAGTTATGTTGCGCTTGGTGCAATTCACATTTGAATATGACAACATTTTTTGAACAGAATGTGGCCCTTATTTTGGTTTGCATATGGAAGACCAGAAATGGAACTAAAATCCCGTTTGATGGATGCAGTACGAACACTAAACTAGTAACTGCTGACTCTCAGTTGGCGGTTTTTATTTTATTTCATGTGGTGCCTTCAAACAATATATTTGGCAGCATGATTTTCTGCAGATTTGACCTGCTTCGTCCTTCTTCCTTATTTGTCAGTAATATCATGTTTGTTGATTTTCTTACGTGGCCAATTGTGTCAATATAATCGCGCTTCATAGATTTTTCGACACCACTATCACCAATCTAGCAATCAAAATCGTGGTTTGTTTATGAAAAAGTGGTTGCATTTGTATTCAGAAATGAATTGTAAACATTTAGATGCTGAAGTGCTGATAACGATTTCCTTCTTCTCAAAACCATGTCAACACCATTTGTGTCCGTCAATACCCTTTTTTAGGCAAGACTTTGATGGTACCTACGCAATGAAGGTTAAAAATTATTTATTCCACGATCGTGACCCGCGTCTACTTAACTAAAGGGTCCAATTTCAGTAGTATCCAAGTTACGAATTATGAGTATTATTAAGTGCCTTAATGTCTTGTTCATAATTAGTTCTAGAATTATCTTCAGACGCTTTTAAAGTACCATTAATATTAAAAAGATTAGTACCTACGCAAAATTTTCAAGCAAAATGACGCATATTATAATATATACATCGCCTAGTTTAATTGCAAACTTGACTCTGTTTACAAGTTATCTTTTCGCAAAATAATGTACTCTGGCTGCAGTTTTCGTAACTTGTAAGTTCACTGCACAAAAAGTTCTTGTCTTGTAGATAGATTTACGAGGCTAAAGTAAATTGCCAAATTGACTAATGTTCCCTGAACAAGTTCTGCCTGATTGCATTCATTTGTTTTTAAGTTTTCTTTTCTATTTTGTCTATGCGCTGTGATTTACGATTAGCTAATTGGAAAGCCTTTGTGAATAACCCCTTTCTACTATAACTGGGAATCGGTAAATGGCCAGTGTTAAACATAGGAAAATGAAAAGTTACGAGAAAATTTAGCAAAAAAACAACTGAGTTAGCAAAAAGATTGAAGACAGATTGATTGTTAATAGAATATAGAAAGATGTTACTGCCCGAACTATTCGAACATTATTATTGAGCTTTTTGTATAGGTAAATGGCAAGGGTTATTATTTATTTCATCAGTCGACAGATAACCAGCATAATGATAGGTAAATTAAGGTTACCCTTAGCGACACCCACGTTATTCTTTTTCGGGGACCATTGACCCAAAAATTGTACCCAAACTTTTAAAAGCCAGGAATTTTAAATAATCTGTGACAATACTGTGATGGTCTATAATTTTAACGATACGGCATAATGTTAGAGCGGCAGGTCTAGGCGCATGTAATTTATAGTCTATGATAACATGAAAAGTGCACCATTCCAGTGCGATTTATTTCACACCCATTCATATTATTTCTTTATGTGACTGCAGGATTTAATAATGCTATAAAAGCAACAAAACTTCAGCTGTTTCTTTCTACTGTTAGATTAAATGTTATTTATACGGAAACATTCTTTATACGTTCTAAGCATGAAAGCAATAAAAGTTTCGTTTATTTCCCGCTCCCTATAATAGCTATTTATAAACGTTTCACGTAAGTATTTACTTGCTCGTTATCAAGGTTGTCAACCTTTGTCAACACATCAATCATTCATGTAACCGTAGGCAGTGAAAATAAATATGATTTCGTTAAAAGTTCTTCTCACGTTTTTAGTGGCGACATCTGTTAAAGATGTGTTGAAACTGAAATAATTTTCCGCCCCTCTCTGCAGCGCCATCTGTACTACATTTTCTCAACTATTTAATTCATAATTCCACTACCACCCGCTAGATGGCTCTGCCTGTATTCGTTTCAGAAAGCTACCTTCCCGCCGTAGCGCGCTACTGACTGAAGTATCTTCCTATAGATGGCGCGGTGCCTGAAAACTTTAAGAGTTTTACTGCAAATAGTAAAGATGGCGCTACTGTTCTCCACTGATTAGAACATAGATGGCGGTAGGTTTCATGTTTGAACATTGAATGAGGAAGGTAAAGCCAGATACCTACAGCCTTACTAATAAAAATATTTAAAATACTTGCTTAACAACTGTAAACTTATAGATTGTATAAGCTGTGGATAAGAGTTATACACTCTCTTTACTAAAAATGGGTGTGTAACCATGGAATTATTATATTAAGTTGTAGGTAATTAATTCCATGTGTGTAACACTGACTTCTATTAGACAAGAATACAGGTCAGTGGTCTGTAAGCTAAGACTGTTGGCTAAGTCCATGAATGTCTGGTGCGTCATCTTGAACTTCTTGCCCAGACCACGTCCTGAGAGCAGTACAAAATTACAGCCCGCTACCACGAGCTTGCAGTTCGATATCACTTCTAACTAACTCGTCTATTTTCCGTATATATATTTGACTGAATCTATATTTCATTCGAAAGTCTGTGTCTTATTCTGTAAAAGGATCGAAAAGATTTTTGTAACATTTTCTTCTTCTTGGTGGTTCTTCACGGTCCATTTCGTCAAAAACATCGACAAAATGCAAATAATCCATCATTGAGACTGAGATTTGGATGAGATCGTTCCTAAAAATTAGTAATATTGCCCGCCAGATCTCCGGTTACTACGGCTATACAAGTATAGTGAGCGCGTAAATTACGCAACTGTTATTCAATAACAGTTCCGTAATTCCTCATACAGTAAAAACTCCTGCTATAACAGATGTGTACGAATGAAATGTCAAATATCTTTTATTGGTAGAGAGAGTTATAACTCCGGTATACGTCGTGTGTAAATCTTTATTAGTAAGGCTGCTAATATAAAGAAATATAGTGTTGATGTTGTTAGTAAACGCTGTTTTGGTGATTTGTGATAGGTATTATATTATAATTTCTATTCCAAAAGCCGTGATGTAGCATTTTTACGCATTACCAGAGGGTCTTAATATCTTCTCCGCACAGAAATCAAATCTGAATAAATAATTACTATTTAATTGAAATTAATTCAATCGCTGCGGAGTCACCGTGCTAATTGGCAATTCATTAAAACTCCTTAGGTTTCTGGTGAAGGAAAAGCCACACCCAATAATTCTCTGTCTGATGAATTGGGAGGGGCATCTTTTACAGAGATTATCTCAGTAAGAAAGGCAGCGTATTTCCTGGACGCTAACATATGCATTTTGTAATATAGAAGGTCCTTTATAAAAATAAAAAAATAAAACATACATTAAGTCGAACATATAACCTCCTCCTTTTTGGAAGTCGGTTAAAAAGTATTCTGCAATTAACTTCTTTTGCACGCCGGCGTAGTGATAATGAATAAAGGCAAGACTCCCCCATGGCTTTTTATTGAAGCAATCGAATAAGTAGGCTTATATACAATAGCGAACGCTAACGGCTTGTTCAAAGAATTACGGACCCAAGGGAAACATGAAATTGTAGAAATGCGCAGCTCTATAAATAGTCAAATGGTTCTGTTCCACGACTAAAGAATTTAATTAACGTTTGTATTTTTCCTCAACATTTATTAATATTCCCATATAAAAAAAGCGAGTGGGGCAGAATCATCGACGTGCAAACTAGAGGCTCATTGGCGACGTAAAACTGGTGGATGCCAAGCTTCACAGCTTGGCTCATCGCCGCAAGGCTGCCTGCCTGTCGGTCTTCTACAGACTGTACTTCGATGAGTATGCCCAAGAACTCCACGACCTCATTCCACCGGCCCCCTTCTACCTTCGGACATCCAGACGCACTGCATGTTACCATCCCTACCTGGTTGCTATTCCACCAATTCGCACTAAGCGTTTGCAAATGTCCTTTATAATGCGCACAGCAAAAGAGTGAAACTCTCTACCTGCGTCTGTTTTTCCGAGCGCATACAACCCTAATCTCTTCAAAGTGAGAGTGAACAGGCTTCTTCTGGATAAGCTCGCTCCATCGTTGACTTTGTCTACTACTAGACTAGAGTCAAGAGCAAGTCCATTTCAAATAATAAAAAAAAACTAACCATGAATTCAGCACAGGATTCTAGACCTAAATAAAAACCGGTCAAGTCCGTGTCGGGCCACGCGCAGTGTAGGGTTCCGTAGTTTTATTCCTAAGTAAGTTTTATAAATAAAACTTATTTAGAAATGAAACAATAGCGCGATACAACTGACGCTTAGCGCTATCAATAGACATTTCTATGGAGTTGTTCGAAATTTTCGAGTCAATTATACAATTGGTCGACTATTACTCGTAAACTTGGAAAGCCCACTTAAGTGTGATAGTTCTCCTTTAAACTTCGTTATATATAGGTACTACTGCCGTGACATTTGAATTTCTAACTACAACCGTTTAGTTGGTAGAGGGGGGGGACACTTGACTCTAACGAAAATTGGTACTTTAAAGCTTGATAAGTCACGAACGTTTTACTTAATCAAAAAACGGTCTTCCGAAACCCCTAATATTTTTGAAAGACCTATCCAACGATATCCCACACTATGGGAAGGACGAAAAAAAAATTATCATCCCCACTTTACATGTAGGGGAGGTACCCTAAATAATTGTTTTTTTTTTTTTTCAAAATTTTACTTTAACTCTTTTTCGGCGTCATTAACGCGTATACTCATGCCAAATTACAACTTTCTAGTACCAATAGTTTTTGAGCTAAACCGCGGACAGACAGACAGACAGACAGACAGACGGACATGGCGAAACTATAAGGGTTCCTTGTTGACTACGGAACCCTAAAAACTGCGGTTTCATTGGAAAGTGCAATACCTGTGTGCTCAAAATGTGTGAAAGATATGTTTTTTTTTTGTGATTACCGACGAAAAATTTTAACGCAGGTGGCTTCAAAATAATTTACTGAATCTGTGGTAATAGGTTGCGCGTTGATGTCTGTGCCTACCTACCTATTACTTAATTTGATCCATCGTTATTAATGTTTCGTAACTCCTAGTCATTTTAATTAATTTATGAAGATTCTTGAGCTTATAGCTAGAACCTTAATATTAATTTTCTAGATATCCATTTTACCGAATGGTAATAAATAGATAGAATGATTTATATTAATTAGTTTACTTTATGATTTTCTAATATCTGGATTGAATTCCTTATCCCGAACAAATAGTGCATAACTACATCAAAGGTTTAGACTTCAAAGAGTGTTCAATCACTTTGACCAAAATGTAATATTTTACAAAGCTTTACTTCTTTACAAAAGCTATTCAGTGGAAGGAAAACTGTAGCGGAATATTTATTGAGTTATTCATGAGAGCAAGTAATCAATTATTGTTCTTTGTTTTCAGGTAAAACCTTTCAGCGGAACCCGAACGCCGCCGATCCGATAAGTATAAGATATAACTATGTTCTTACTGTAACTTACTACTAACTAGAATAACGAGGAATACCCGACACGAATCAGAAATATCATCTACCTAACCTTTTCCCAACTATGTTGGGGTTGGCTTCCAGTCTAACCGGATGCAGCAGACTGCCTATCTGACCTCCACAACCCAGTTACTGGGTAATATATTAGGGTAAATTCGTTAGAGATGGCCATAGTTTTTTTAGGCTTAAATAAAACTGAAAATATTGAGATCATAATTAAACTTTTATTTTTAAGAAAATCAACAACAATCAGTCTTTAAAAAATCAGCATAAAGATATGTTTATAATATTACGAACATACATAAAAATTTAATTTAAAAAAAAACAGAACTGGCCGTCTCACCCGGCACATTCGGGAGTGATGGCCGTAGTAGTACGGGACAGACGGCCGGTACTGGATTTGCCTCTGCCCTTCCCCTTTCCTTTGATTTCTGCTTCCTGGAGGTCCTTTTTCTTCTTCTGTCCACATTTAGAGCACATGTCATTAAAAGGTGTACAATTCTCATGTACCCACAGATTACAGATTAAACATTGAAGCCAATCTTCATTTTTTAAACAATTTATAGCGGCTTTCAATGAATGTTCACTCTAGTAGCTACAGCTTTTCTTTGATATCGGTTTGGCATCTATAACAAAAAATACAAGCGTTAAAATAGTGTAAAAAAGCATTAAATAATATGGGCATCTTTACCTGACTTTATATGGCGTATGGCCATCTCTCCTTTTTTTCCGGGTGAGATGGCCACTACAAATTTTAAACTAACGAATAACAAGTACTTTATCATTTTGAGGTTAGAATGAAGAAAAATATACATGAAACACAAAACACTCACAAAAACACAAGGAAGTAATAACATTATTAGTATTTCCGGTTGGTATACGAACCTACTATAAAATTTCACCACTACTTAATGAAATGAAGGCCAATTTACTTACTTTTTTATTTATTTTTGCGCAAGGTTTTGTTCTCGTGTTGTTCCGTGGCGGCGCACGAAGCGTACTGAGCTAAATACAGCGCCACCTTGTCATAAATGAGCAAATTATATTGATTGGCCAACTCTCCCGTACGGCCATCTCTAACGAATTTACCCTATATACCCCTGGTTATCAGACTTTTGGACTTGACGATTGACTGTCAAATCCACGAATGATTGTCGGGACCAACGGCTTAACGTGCTTTCTGAGGCACGGACATAAAGATGGGCACCCATCCACGGACCAACCGCGACAAGCGTAGCTTAACCTGATCGATCGACCCGCGCGACTGTTATTACTTAGCCACAAGCCCCTCATATTCTCGCTTTAAATCAAATTAAAAAGAAATCTATAGGGCCCGAAGCCAATTTAAATTTCTGAAGCTTCTTTCCGATGAAAGGCCTTTCATTCGTAATAGTCGGAGCAAAGTTATGTGGCCTCTGTACCTAATATCAATCGACGTCTCTCGGTAAGATTTAGGAACCCAATATAAGTATGTTATTAGGAAACTGTCGAGCCAAATAGAAAAAAAACACAATACTCCAACACATAAGCGCACAATTTCACGCTACACCATAAAATAGACAGTTTCGTATCGCAACAACCAAAATGGCGGGTCCAATAAATACATAATTTATATAGCCGTATGGCGACTATTTGCTATAAAGGAAGTGCCCTACATACTCCTGTACAAATATTCGAAGAGGCGAAAACAAACGTCGTGACCGATTTCAATAAAACAATGTAGGTCGGTAGACAGTTAACTACAGACCGACTAAAATCTAGCCTAAACGAATTTTACGATCTCGTGGGCATTACTGTTATCATTCTATATAAATGTACCGTAAAATATGTCTTTAAGTCCCTGAAACAAATGGCATAAGAAAAAGTTAAATTAAATTCTGTAAAGCAGAGTACGATTTTAAAAGTATTAATATTAGTCACATTAATCAAGTAATATTATACGTATAAGAAGATTACCCAGTCATTATTCAGTCCTACTTTGATAAATGCGAGCAATTTCCAAATACAGACTGACTGTTAGACATCGCAGCGCGAAAGTTTTAGTATCATTCGTTCATATTGTTAAATAGAAGATTAATGTTAATCTCAATGTATACCAAGGCATTGTTTGTTTTTATTAATGGAAACGACGACTACTAAACGCACCTTTTATATTATGTATTATAGAATATACATTGAATTTTAGGCAGTTGATTGACTATGGAATATATAGTTACAGTCCTACCAACTTATCTGTGAACTGAAAGAGGACGGCACAGTCGATTCAGTGTTGCTAATTAATATAAGGTGCCCAAAATTGAGTAAGTTTTCAAGAAGGAAATTTCACATTAGACATAATCGTTTAATAAGAATTACAGTTTTTACAAATTAAAAACAATGATACCTATATAAAAATAATAAAATAAATAAAAAGAATTTGATAATTTACAGTTACGTAGGTACTCTAACAGTTTAGTCTCTCAGCAATAAACAATGGCTTTATCTAAAAAGTAATCCAATGAAGTGGAAATTCAGCAGATAAAATGTTCCACGGGGGGGATACACCTTTCATTTAATGCGAATTTAAGTAGGTACCTACCTTGCAAGAGGTACCTGGATGTCTAGCATTTAGTTATGACCGTACCTAACCCCTAACACCAGATTTGACTAATTATAATTAGCAGTGGTACCTAGTGGTAGTGTAGTGTAATAAAAAAAAAACAAATTGCTTTACAATGATTTATTGAAAACCAGGTTTACAGTAATTGTGATCTTTAGATGAACCTGCATACACAACTTCATCCTGGTTGCTTCATCATTTTTGAAATTAGTCCTTGACTCACACCTGAAATATAAGATAATAAAATAAATGTTAGTAGAAATTTGAAATCTGGCAGGTTAGTTTGCTCACTCACTTAGCAGGTTACCTATTAGATGTACGTTACCGTTACGCTAACCTGCAGCAAGAATAGAAACGAATATTTCGTGGACTTAAATAATTAGTTAAGTATCGGGTAATTTATAACAAGAAAGTTGACAACACTAACCTGTCGCTGCCGAAATTCGTTTGTATATTTGATTAAATGGAATAATCGGAGACCCCGCCCGAGCTTCTTCTTAAAAAAAAGTTTTAACCTTTAGAATAATGTTTCGAGCATCACTTTTAATAGCTTTCGGCATATTTAACTTTATAAATTCAGCAATATCACGACAAAACAATCAGAGAACCCGAATGTAGTATACACTGACAATCGAATGATATTTCAACATGACGGCCGTAGTTCCAATTTTCGCCATTTCACAGATAAGTTGGTAGGAGTGTACCTACTTGTAAATGTAATTGAAATGTCGAAAGCAGAAGTGTTAAATTGTATTGTTAATAATTAGGGTTTACAATCACTAAACTGTCACCCTTTATTGTCATGCAAATCCCCATTGTAAAGCTGGGAGTTAATTTGCAGTAAATACCTCTATAAAGTTTGTGATTACATTAATGGAACAAATTGTTAAGCTGAACATCCCGTCCATTATGGAGCGGCCATTTTGTTTTTAGAATGTGATTTACTTAGTCAAGTCTTAACTCTTTGATGAGTATACTCGTATAGCATCACCAACAACTACGATTGCGTGTTCGGTACTACCATCATATATTTTATCTTGTGCAAATAAAATTCTCTTTTTGTTAAATATCACATGTTGTAGTATAACGTCACATTCGGTTTAACTATCAAACAATTCTATTCCAACAGGTATAAAGTTTTTTTGGATATTTTGTCTAGCCCCAACGCCAGTTTTAGTTCTTTTATAACATGCTTTGATTTTCGTACCTACGCTACGTAGCGAAATACGTCAAAGCGAATATAGATTGGGGCAGAACATATTCGTGCATGAAACATATATCTTACATACAAGCACCTGGTCGTTGTCGTTGACTACTAACTGGGTCACGTAAACATGTATTTTGCGTAAAAACTAAAAAATATTCATAAAATTGATCAAACAAACAACAATATTGCCACTTATTAGCGTTCAATTCTGAAAATAAATCCCTTTGTTTGAAGTTATACAAAGCGCTTAGAAATTGTTTGGGGATTTGTTTAAATATTTCTTAACACGCGCGTTTAAGGTAAAAATAAAAACATGTTCCAAATACACGTCTGGATGTTAACCTAAATATGTTAGGTTTACGAAAAGCCTCGGGTTGTTCTAGAATCTGACATGTTGTATAGCATTTTTATCGTTAATATTTTGCATGGCTCAACGAAAAAAGTTTTACTTATCAACATCGCGTGACCTTTCCATTTTCCTGCTTAATTTCCAAAGTACACAAACCGCGCGCCGCAATCGTGTTTACCGCACAATATTAAAACATTATTCTCCTTTAAAAGCATTTTCTAAATCGGGTGCCGCCGCAGCCCATTTGGCAAAAGTTGCATTTAAGATTGAATTTTCCATTACATGTGCTTCCTCTGTACATAGCAATAAAAATCACGTATTTGTAATTCATCTTATATGTGGTAGCGAAATGAAACAGTTTCTGGAATAACTCGTTGCATTTTCTATTTTGGTGTGTAACTGGAGTTTTTGTTGGATATATCGACATGTACGGTAATAAAGGTAGTAGTCCTAGCGTGTAGTGCTCACACAGCGCGCGGTTGACGGACGGGAACGCCGATTGTTGCGGCCGGATGCTGCTACCATTTCCGTGTCCAATGCCCACCATTCACCTGCCGAACGTTTAACGTTGAGCGCGACTCGTTATCGACCAGCTACCTCGGTAAGTACCGTACAGGACATCATTATTTTCAGCACCTTTCAGTGTTGTTGTTACAGCCATTAGCGCTAATTCTAGAACCGAAAAAGTACCTACTTCTTGAAAATAAGATACACTGTCGGTTTTATTTCTCTTTTACTTTTCCTTATTTATTACAAAGACAATATTATGGTAATTAATAACGTTATTCGTTTCTTTTGGCCGAGCTGAAACGTAACATTATCATTTTACGCTACCAAGAACCTCAGCGCTCCGCAAATATTATTTCTGCGAAGCGTCTCTGATATTTTGACGTGCGACGTTAGTTAAAAATGAGTTTTGGCTTTGTGTGAGGATTGCGGGCGGAATAATTATTTTTTGCGAAGCTCGAGGGCGCCGTCCGCGTCCGTGTTCCCATTTATCTAGAGCTAAATGCTTGCATTCAAGCGTCCGTTTCGGCGTGTGTTTGGTTTTAGGCTGCGGTAGGTACCCAGTCCACAACTCCACAACGCTGACTACGTAGGTACTTGAATTATATTTGTAATGACGTAAAGCGTCGACGAGTTAATTAGCAGACAAAGCCGATTGTTTGAAACATGATTCGAAACATTCGAAATGTCTTTGAACGTAAAATATTCAAAGCTTTTAGATCTCTGTTATACCTACCCTCGTAGTTTCAAACATTTAATATTCATTATATTCAAATTAACAAAAGTTTGAAAGTTATAACAAGTACTGTGTAAAACTCAATTATAAAAATGAAACGCTAGGAACTGAACGTCAGCATCTAATCACTCATAATGTTCCACTTTCCCGTTCGTTTTGTTTTTGTTCGTGTATGGTACCTTTACACAAAGCTTTGTAGTGCATTTTTAGCTTGCCCTATACTGATGACCTGTAACTCCTGGTGAACTCGGCTTGCCTGTGTTTCAGCGCTGGCAGCCTTTCTCGCATAATTACCGGAATGCATTGTGCGCGCGCGGCCGCAGTACGTGGCCCGTTTAACGCTGGAAATTGCTCAAAACTAGAGAACTATAAAGGCGGAGAATATAAAGCTTATGCCCGAAATTGGCCTGCTTTTATATGTAGGTACTATTCATCACATGTCACCACCGTTATAACCCCTGACGAGAAAGCGTAAACAAATTGCGGTTTTACTGTGTTATACCCTTTGCCGAGTGTATTACTTACACACTTACCTGTCTATACCACTTAACATGACTGAGTTTCATGTTAACAGTTCTTCTTCAAAGATTTTCTATGGCAATTGGTTTTCCTTTTCACAGTAAAAACTCGAACGTGTGTTCTAACTTACCACGCATGCATTCAGTTCTTGTAAATTTTGCAGTGTTCATATTAAGTTAGTGTTGCTAACTTGCTACGTAGATACAAATTGATTCCGGAAAGTGGTGCAAGCCTCGGCCTCGAGTTTGCCTCAACGTAAAACGGGAGCAAAAATAAATAAAAGTCTTGAGTTGACATTAAAACGACGTGTATTATAAAGACGACAGCCGTCTCTGCCACCCGTAATTGTTACATTCTTGTACACAAACGCATCCTGCGTTGCGTGATGTAACGTTAACGTATGTTTTTAATTGAACAAAACATTACACGAATCCGGCTACAGTTACTTATCCTGGTGAATGTTATTCGAAAACGTAGTGGTGGTAGGTGTAGTAGCGTCAGACGGACGCGGTTTTGGCAGTACCTAGGTATAAGTTCGGCGCAGCGTCGGCGTGCAGTGAACAGGCTCGGTTTGTGAGATGCGCTGAATAGTACCGACCGCAAGCTTAATTTCGCTCGTCGAAATAGCATTATTTCGCAGCATCATAAACCGTCACACGATTTCGGATAGATTTGCGGCGAGCGCGTATCGATCGAGTCGTCCGCGAGTTATGAACGCGGCTGGCTTGTCTCAGATAACACTTGTCAGCTGTTTATGACGCACCATAACTGTCTCATCATAATAGTGCGCGTATTTGCATGCGAATTATAATAAGTATTTATATAATTTTATAAGTAAGGTGACCGAGTTGCGTTAGTTTGTTTACACGCTCAATCATAATAAGCTGAACTTATTTTTCTCTCGAGTGTTATGCCTCGCGTTGATACGGGTGTTTTGAACACGCCTGTCACATAATACATGTTAATACCCTTTCTGTGCTCTCCTCGTGGGTATTTAACTTTAATATTGTGGTAACATTTTCTGGTTAAACTTTATAATAGGTCTGAGCCTACGAAACCTATACCTTCATTTATGTTGGTGCTAGATTGTAGGTAACTGCATACACACAATTAGGTTCTGTTAGCTCTAAAGTTAGGAGTGTAGGAAGAAGTAAGATTGGGAACAGTTAGAAAGTCTGTTGACATGGTTCCTCTTCAGCTAGTTGTATAACGCAAACCTACCTCGTTCATTTATGCAACTCAAATAAAACTAAGTTTCGTTGACGCTCCTGTACGCGACTTTATCTGCATATTTTAGACTACGGTGGTGCATGTCCAAGTTCTACGGGCAAATTGAACTTGGTACGCGTCTGAAGATTTATTTTAAAAGTTATTTTCTGAATTCTGTTAAGTTTTTTTGATAAGAATTTCTTTCACCATTACTTCAGAAATATAAAAATTGTTTTTGCTTTCATCAAAAGTAAAATGCTCATTTTGGGATTTCATAATCAGGCATTCTTATTCGAGGATCCCGTGAGTCTGAACATCACGTGGCGACGGGTGGGTGATACATTTGCATAGTAAATCGAGTATATTATTTTTAAGTACCCCACTTAATACTAATTGCTAACGGGGGGTTAAATACATAAAATATAAATACTGGTAGAATCCTAGTGGTCGTAACGGTGGACAGTTTACAAGTACGGGCGTGGGAGCGGTGGGAGCGTTGGGAGCGGTCGGCTCAAACCATTATTATGAGTTAGTGTGCTTATCAGTGACAGTTTTAAATTCCGTCTCAGTCAGCCGACGCTATATCTGACAACACGGCTGTCTCGTTAGTAGTATGCTAAAATAGGTGAGCACAATAATGTGGAAAGAGCTTGCTAGAGTTACGTTGTTGATGATTACATTATTATTTGTGTACTTAAATAAATATTATGCAGTGATTAAAGAACTAAGAAATAAGGCTATAATTCTACATTGTAGTCATGATATCGCTTCATCGTAATATTCTATTAAAACTATCCTCGATAAAGAACAGAAACTGTAATACCTACCCAACTAAAAGTTGGGAACAGAATCGACCTAGGTATTTCTGCGATTCTCGCCAGAACAATTCTTACTGTACTCTGTAGTTCCAATCCCTTTCTTTCCATTCTCCACAGTGTTGTTTTGTATTCAGCGGTTTTTATGATTTATAGGTTAAAATGTAGTTAAAGTCAGCTCTCGCCGGCTATTTTGTGAAACGTCGGAATGTTCTGCCAGATTTATTTAGCTAGACTTTTGGTATGTTTTTCAAAAAATATTTGAAACGCCCTGCCGAATTTGAACGTTATGCAAATTCCTGGATTTATAGAGGGGTACTGGTTTTATGCTTCGAAATTTCTTGAATATTAAATTATATTTAAATGCTTTAATTTTTGGGACTCGTTTGCATTTTTATTAGTGCAAATGGTAGATAGAATTTTTTCTAAAATGGAGCATAAAGGCAGTAAACCATCATAGTACGCACACTTTCAGTTTTCTTATCGCTTGCAGTTACCAACCTCTGTACACATCATCATCACACCAAACAGAGGTAGGTATTTGATTCAGTTTGTGTTAAGATTGCCAATCTCTTTCCGAAAAGGAAGTGTAAATCGTATTATTTTGTCTCATACAATTGCAATATTGTTCGACTGATGCTGTTAACGTGGTACTTGCCCCGCAATTTCAGCGTCTCGGGGAAACGCTGCAATTTCCCTCTCGGAGAATTTTATCCTTATATTGTATATGTCGTGTTGTCCTGTCGGTTTAATCACGTTACAATTTGCTAGACATTTGTTTCGCTACGTTTTAAGATTAGTGCGGCGATTATATCTGAGTGTTTCATTAAGTGCTCACTCACAATAATTGTGGCTTCATAAATATTTAGGTATGATTGAAAGCTGTGTAATAGCGAGCATAATTAAGCCGTTGACGTCAACATCAAGTGCGAGTTTAAAACGTCGAACCAGCGTTGAGTGCAAGTTCATGCAAAAAGGATTGAAAGGTTCCATTCTGTCAAGTCAAGATGTCTGCATCGGGAAAACTGAAAAACTTATTCAAGAATGTCTGATCTGCCTTGTGATTGCATTTAGAATATAGGGATTCGATTTTACGAGAAGCGTCTCAATTTCCCGGCAGAAGAAAGCAATTTCCTTGCGTTTGTCGGTGTGTGCGGGTGCGACCCGTCGCGTCGTCGTCGATTACCGAGTACGTACGCTACGTAGCCTGGTTCCCCAGTTTCTCTAGTCCCGCGGATCTCTCGATGGACATGCTGGCTCACTCGAAGCTTACGTCCTTTATATTTTCTATACAATTTGTAGAGCACACGAGAGTTCGAGTACTTCCTGTTATCCAACATTTTATTTGTTTGAAGTAAGTAGGTATTATCGTAAAAGCGTAGTCGCGTTGCACTTTGTTTTCATCGAGCAATATTACTTTAGCTCTCTTCAAAGTTTTTGTGGAAATGGGAAACGTATTATCAGAAAACGTACTTACATCCACATTTACTTAATAATCTGTTTGAGGAGGTGATGAGGTCTGGCGGCGTGTAGATAAACCGCACCGCCCGACTTTTTGCGGCTGTCATCTTACGTCTATGTACCCATTTTGAAATGCAAGCTGGTATAAACCTGGCTGTATTTTGAACACAGCTGTTCTGATGTCGGCACATAGTTCTCAAATGTCTCCGTAAGCTGTGTGATGATACCAGCAGGGTGGAAAATCGGTCACTCGAGCACGTCCTATGCTACGAGTACTAAGCTCGAATTCTAAGCATAGTTTGTATGCACGTTTCCGGTATTTGTAACGTTTGAAATATCTTGGGTCTTTCCGATTTAAGCGGCTGCGATAGATATGGAATTTAAAAACTATGTGCTTGCGCTATTCAAGCTTTTGATACAGCGAGGAAGTTTAGCTTTTAGCAAGAAATAAACTTTCCTCTGTTAGTTTCGTGCAAAGAATTACCTTTTGTTTTCCTGTGGGTGTTGTTAAAGGTTACTTTGGGATAAGGTCAACAGAATGGACAGCAAGATCTCGTATGTGCTAATAACAATATACTGCTAATATGGGTCTGTTTGGTAAGCATATATATATGGTGATTAGACGATATTAAAGCGACCCGTTATTGTGTCTGTAGCTAATTACATTAGTAAACCATGTTACTGTACCTACACTGCTTTAATATTTTCACCAAAGATAGTAGTACGATGAAGTAGATCTCTATCATTTAAGCGTGTTACCTTCCCATTAAAGAGCTCTCCCTTTCGCTCAAAAGGATTAGTCGCGTGAAAGTGGTCATTAGCAAGCGCAACTACAGAGTTTAACGGTGACATAGTGGCGACCTCGCCCTTAAAGAAACCCGCTTTATGCTCCGATCTTATCCTTTACTAGTGCTCACTTATCAACCTGATATAAACTCTATGATCATTCGTTATCATAATCTTAAATAACCGATCCATGTCGCAAAATCATTTAACTGTCCAAATCTGTATTAATTTATTGCCTATTTTTGCAAGGTTCTCAAGTTCTCTCAAGAGAGAAGCGAATATTATTAGTTAATAAAGTAGGAAAGCACTTGTTCAGCAGATTTCAGCTCATGTAGCAAGTCTGGCGTGCTAAGATCATAAACAAGGCGTCGGCGCACACGACGTTACTTTTATGGAGATTGCTCTTCAGAAAAGAAATTCCGGAGATATACAGTGTGAGCATCTAATGTTATATTTATTTTAATGTTGAAGTACATTGTTATACGTACGTGTCAAGGCTAAATCTCAGCAAATAACAGCATCATAAATACCAACGCAGACAGGTAACTACCGCATTTATGTAAGAACTAACTTCCTAGAATCATTCGATAAATAATAGTACATTACTGCAGCGGCCAGCAAAAGAGGCATTGTCGGAGGAACGTGTAAATGTGGGCCGAGGCGAAGCCGAGGCACACATACGTAAATTCATCAATGCCTAGTTGTGGCCAAGACTTTTCTCAAATAATGCGCGGAAATTAAAACTAAGTAGAACCTAGGCAGAACTTTTTTGTCAAATACAATTACTTCTAAATCAATGACGAACAACGAACAACAATAATTTTTCCCGCGTTAATGTGTTCATTTGTTTTTTTTTTCATTAAACAGCTCTCTATTTGCAAGCCAGTTCGACGTTTAAATAAACCTTTGATATGTTACCTCCTGGGTTGCCATGTTTCGGAGTAAAAGATCGTTCCATTTTTAAATTTACACGACAGATATGAGTTTACTATGTAATTTATTTGGCCGCTAAACCACGACAGATATGGATTTTCATACAACTTTTGCCGGCCGCTGCTCGCATGTATTTGGCCAGTACAGCAATTTCAATTTATCTCGAAGAAGGTTGTCAAAATAATGCTCAAATTTCCAAGCACGTCTGAGAAAAAAATATTTTCCTTAAAACGCTTTCAATCCCGATTAACTTTCAGTTTCAGTAATATCCCAAATTTCTCATAAAGCACAAATAACACAGATAACAGCTATAAAAACATATGAACCGTAATCTTGTTTTATTGTGCACTGAGGGTATGTAGAGGAACACAAACAAACAATATAAAATTTTCCAAGCAAACTAATTTATCAAAGTTTTTTCTCGTCAGGTCTTACCCAGAAATGCTTTTAGCTACGCGCTACGAATTTTGAATGCACACATTTAAATAAAAATAAGAGAAAGGAAACATACCAGAAAGGAAAAATTAAACAGAACTTGGCGACACGGAACCTCGTATAAAATGTGTGTCGGTGGTTCTCATTTCAATTTGTAAAACATGCATGTGATGTTTGAATGGGTATGAATTTCATAAAATACAAGTGCGCATCAGGCAGACATTTTCAGCTGAAGCTTTGTTTCAGCTGTTGACGTTCTTTCAGTGTCAACGTAAACCGAAAAGGGTGGGAATGGCGGCAGAAGTGCGATACTGCGGGCTACACGCCGTCGTCAGCGTTAATGTGTCGGAAATACTAGCTTTGGATAATGCGCTTAATTGAAAAATCGCACTCATACGCCGAGCATTTTTATTTTATTCGCGACGTAGCATCGCACTTAGCAAAGTAAACGTTAAAAATTAGTGATAGGAAACGTTCTACTGGAGGTTTCATCATTCGCATTTTTTACTGATGTCTACTGGATATGACACTAATAAGCTTCCTACTGCTTGTTTATAAACAATCTTTCGGATAAACAAGCAATGTTCATCAGAAAGACAAAGTATAAACAATTCCAATGAAAAACTGTGTATTCTTCTAGCAGTATTATTATGACATCGAACTTCCAATTAATGGAATCGAATGTGGAGTTACAAAGAGAAAATATAAATACTTGTTCGCGGAAACTCATGTACCTATGTGGTTGAAATTCCAATACTTAACATTTAAATTAAATACCCTTTCAGAAAACAAAAAAAAAACTGACAGCTTTTAAAAATATTGCAACACATTTTGCGGTTTCCTTTGTACAAATTTATTTTTTTTAAACCTCCCGTATCAAATATCGTTTAACGGTCGAAATTTTGTAATTTATGAAAATTGTTAACCATTGAGTAACACGAGCATCACGTTCATAAAAAATACTTACAAAATGTAAAAGAAAATTGTTTAAAACAACGACAGCTGAGACAGGGGACGTAATTTCACGAACTTAGGTCACAAAAACAACTTTGGAGATAGAAATTAATGTATGATGCGACGGACTGTCCTTGTTGAATTTAGGCAATATTATTATGATTTCATTTCATTTATTCAGTCTCCTCACATAATTACCCTAGACCTTCATAAAGAATTATAACTGGCACGATAATTGATAGTTAACAACACATCAACGAGTTGTATGTAATTGGTTTTCCTACGTAGAACCTTCTATTATTCAATAATTACAGTGACATTATCTGACATGACAATTTCAAATTTTGTCTTTAATTGACGGTGAATTAAACATAACCCTGGTCGTGACGTGTTCCTTGCTTGTCGAATATCCTACTTATATATATATATATACAGGTGGCTGATTGCTATGGAACACCGCATTATTCACGGTTTGTGGTTTTTATGGCACGTCGGCATCCGCCGTTTCTCCTTTATGATATCCTGGTACCTAATTTTTTATGGACTTCCTGAGTGAAGCCTTTACTGGAAATTGAAACGGTAACACGGTCTTATACGATCGACGCATAAAATAAAGGGCTTTAAACATACGCAGATCCCTGTGAAAAAATGCAAAGTAGGTATTATATACTTGTTTTTAGCATTGAAAATGCTCGATTGGTCCATGGAGCACCGGCGGCTTTTTCACTGGCTCCGGATATAGGCCCTCTTTTGACGATATATTTAGATTTGGCTAGGGCTACGTGAATGGTTGAAGTCTCAAAAAATGCGTATTGACAAGAGCTACAAGATAGTGGAAAAATTTGCAAAAGTCAAAAACCTTTTTTGGAAAATACAAAAATGTTTAAAAATGCATTTTGTTCATGTCTTTTGTGATAAAATCGTCTATATCTCGAAAACTAAATGCGATATCAAAAAAAAAAATAAAAAAAGTCCACGGGGTATTGAGTTAGGCTATATTTTGAAAAAAAAAAATGATCTCTCTATCTCTTACGGTCTAGGTGCTAAGGTGCCCTTTGTGTAGCCGTATTTTGGGCAATGCGCGGAAGGCGCTAGGCACGTAGGGGCGAGGCGGCCCGCGGGCTGAGGAGGAACGGGAGGCTGCGAGAGAGCCGCCGCCAGAAGCCGAAGCTGCGATGGTGAGTGAGGGAATTTTTTAATCTTGAACAAAACCATCTCTCGACGGTTACATTGGGGTAGATTTCGGATGAAGGTCGTGGTCTTGTGGGTGTTGTCATTTCGCAAATTTTTGAGAATTTGTTTATAAAAATAATTTTAAATTTATTAAATTCATTTTCAATGTATCCGAAGGTCGTGAAAGGGGGTCTGGACCCGTGCTTCATCTAGTTTCTCCACCTGGGTGAAGCACGGGGACTAGGATCCCGAGCTCGGGTCCCGTACTCCAACTGATGACGTTATTGTACAGTGATGCAGTAAGTCCGGGGCACAAAATCTGTGCATTTTTTTGCAAAAAATAGTTCTCCCTACTTTTTTATAACAAAAAAAAACTATAGAAGCTACCTACCTAGCGCTTTTTTTACAAATAACTATTACAAATCTAACAAGAACCGCAATAGCTACAAAAAAGTATAAATACTTCAACAAGTTTCTAATAAATTACTCCGGTAGGTTTAACTTATTAGAAACTAGAAGTTGCCATGTTTATCTGGAGATGAAAGACTGGCCGTCTCGCTAGTTTGTAAGAGTTATACCAGGGAAGTAGGTCGTGCAGGCGTTCGAAGGTGGAAGCAACCTGTCAGTAACTAGTTCACCGTTGTGATCCTTAACCTACTTCATCCAGTTGAACTTCTGCAAGTTTGACGCATGTAAACATGTCATACCTAGCTACCGAAAAGGCTGATGATTTTGCTGATGTTTTTATCTACGACAGTTTACATCTTAGTAAGCGAAAATTTTCATTTTTACGTTCGGTAAACGGATTGGTGGAGGATATATTTAATTTAAAGTTTTCGCACACAAAAATGGTACAAAGGCGGGCGATTAACGGCCTTTTCTGTGCCTTAGGCATATAGCTTTTGTTAGGTACAGTCATCTCATTTATCAAATTAAATTTCAGTCGACAACATCCATCGGTTTCTTACAAAACTGCAACTATATCCGACGATCCTGTATATTGATCTCTTTTGTTGACTGTACCTACACAGATATTTAACATAAGTCTGTCGATATAATGATTTTAATTGCTATTTACGACTACGTGGAAAAAGGGCGGTTCATTTCTTGTCTGAAACCTTACAGAAAAATACTGTTAGAGATATACATGAATAGGCCTAAGACACTATTTAGCTCAAAGGTTCCAGGTCTGCAGATCGATTCCAGGTACGTGAAGCTCATTATTACTTTCATCAACATAGATTAATGTCTCCCTCTTAACGGTAATGAGGCACAGCCTGCGCCATTTGCCTCTCAGCTTCCTCAGTTTCAATCGCTACAGATACCTGTATAATGTGCCGCATATATCACACGTGTATACGTACTGATAAAACAACGCTGCTATGGAAACATGTATATGTAAGCGCTTATGCGCTAATGATATTCTGTAATTGCTCCACGAGTATTCAGCCATTGAATTGTAAATAATTAAGATATTTTAAGCTTTATTTTATCGTTTACATGTGTACGTAACGTACACAGTTCGCCATGCCAGTTCCGAAATTGCCCGGCATGTCGCATTGCTGCTCGTCAAAGCATACGTGATTGACGGACATACCCCGGTTCAAATTGAAGCAAAGTCAGCAAGCTACGTACGGTCTGTTCACTGTTCCAAATAATATCGAAGCTTTTCCTAAGAAAGTAGCTTTGATATTTTGTTACTAGGAAATCAATGATATATTAATAGTTGCTGTTCTACGTATATTTAAAAGAAAATTTACGAAAAACATCAGTTAGGTTTAATATCAATATTCAAAAATAAAAACACTACAAAGTGATAAATAACTTTAATTTCGGAAGTCGGTGTCGTTGGTTCCGCATTTTCGTTTTTTGCCACCGACTTCCGAAATTAAAGTTACTTATCACTTTGTAGTTTTTTTTTTGAAGTCTGTTTTTTTTTTTGTAAAAAAGTTTTTTTTTTCACTTATTAGTTGTACCTACACCCACACAAATTCAATTAACACTAGTGCATTGAAGACACCGACTAGAAGAATCATCATAATTCGCATAGAAATGCCGGAAATGCAGTACATTTCATGCATGTAACTTCGTACATGAAAATAATTACCTAATGTATTATATACTAAAACCTTCCTGAAAGTATGTAGATCAATCACATTAATGAAAGAATTATCAAAATTGCTTCATTCGTTTTTGAGAAAATCGCGGACATACAAACATACATACATACGGGTCGAATACAGAACCTCCTTTTTTGAAGTCGGTTAAAAAGTCTCTTTGAATATTATTAATGGTAATTTGTAGTAATAAACCACCAAAGTGAAACCAGGTTGGGAACAGGGCCGGGGCCTGCCCCCTCCCCAACATAGGCATTAGATTCAACACTCGAGCTTTACTTAATCCACTCTATTTTATAATTATGAATTAAATTGGTTACCGATGAAACCGCTTTTAAGTAAAGTAGCGTAAATAATTTCGTTTCTGTTTTTCAACGTTCCAACGGAGACATAACAATATCCACTCTTCTTTGCCAGCCCCTGAAATTACGGCCGTAAAACCTAATGTAAATTAGTTCCTTTTTACATGATTGACCTACAAAAGGAAAATACGAAAACCCTTTTTAATTTCTATTCTGCAGTTTAGGTACTAAAAGTCTCTTAAATTAATTTGAAATTGTAATCTATGGCGTTCTCCCCTTTTAATTATTTGTACATAGATATGGGCTTATTACTAAGTATAATCCGCAAGTACGGTGAAATAGCCGGCTCTTGGCCGCGCGCCTATTTGGTTAACTAATTTGCGGTATTATAAATTACGAATTGTAAGTTGTTGTTGTGGTGGCCAAGTGGTAACGGCCGCGACTTACGAGTTGTAGGTCGTAGATCCGAACCCAGGCAGGCGCTTTACTTTGTGTAAATTATTTCATCACTACTGCTCTCAAAAACGGTGAAGGAAAACATCGTGAGAAAACCGGCATGTCCTAGAACCAAAAATTCGAAGACATATGACATCTGCCAACCCGCACTGGGCCCGCGTGGTGGATTACGGTCCACTTCCTCTCACTGAGAGGAGGCCTGTGTCCCAGCAGTGGGAACATTATAGGCTGATTATGTTATGTAAGTTACTAAACCTTGCAAAAGCGTCCCAATTGTAAAGTTTAATGTTTCGAAAACTAGGAAAATGGGGAACTTGTAGTCCTTACCTACGCTACGAACGGTATGTTCAGAAGGCCTTCCCTTTGTCGTGTCACGCAGAAAAAGTAAGAACGTGTGATGTTATATAGGTACTGCATAGATAGGTATGTAGGTATGCATGCCTTGCTTGTATTACGAACACGTCGAGATGAGATGGTACTTGAAAAATTTCTGCTTTGCCTAGACTTTACGACGTCGATCAAAGAAGAAAATATAATATTTCCAGTAGGAAGAATAGAAAAGATTAATGACGTTCCGTTTTACCGGTCGCCGCCCTCCTGCTCTGTGATTATTATAGATATCACTATTTGCGTTACAGTTGGTAAACAAGCTCATGATACTTACTTATATGATCAATTTCTTATTATTTTGTTCAGTGCTTTGTATGTAGGTTTACGTTTCTTTGGTTAATCTTCTAGTTGCTAACGCCAATATTTTAAACAAAAGAAATACATAGTAGATTAACGGTTGTCTAAACAAAAGCAAATGGAACAATACGTGTAGGTACCTACCTACTCGAGAAAGTTGATAAAATCATTTACACGTCGTTCTAGAGATAAAATAATTAATCTCCCTAATTTTCATGTTCACTGAGGCATGCTCAGATGACCTTAATACGTCTAGGCTTTAAACTTACAAGCGAGGTAATAGACCACGTCGCGTACATTTTTCAGACAGAAGTGCCGATGCGTGCGTGACGTAATATCCTCACATTAGGGGAGCTCGCGGCCTATCGCGCCACTTTCTTCCGTCATATTAAATTATCGCCAAATGTTGCGTTCCTGATTTATTCCCAGTATGTACCTACGCCCGTAGGTACCACACCGTTTCAATATCGTCGTTCAAACTACTGATCGTTTAAAGTTGAGACTCACATACCCCAAACTAATATGGCCGGCATTATCATACAAGTTGTCGAGTTCAAGAATGTTTTGTTGATTTATCTGAGAGATAGGTACATACATAAACATCTTACGTTTCTGCAATGTTTATTCAGATTCAGACCCATTTTATGCACACTACTTTTGTATCGTGCATTGAAATGGAATACACGACACTGTGAATTTCATACAATAAGCCCTTCCGTTTGGGACGATTACACAGCGTAATCTGGAAAAACAAATTCTGTAAATACTGGTATTTAGCTGCATCCGGTTAGACTGGAAGCCGACCCCAACATAGTTGGGAAAAGGCTAGGCAGATGATGACACAGCGTAATCTGCATCTCTTCGTTGAATGGCTCCATAATCTATATATGTATATAAAATTCAAAGTCCTGACTGACTGATATATCAACACACAGCCTAAACCGCTGGTCACAGAGACACGAAATTTGGAGGGTGTGTTCTTTGTGAAGAGTAGGTATGTGGATACCTACTCTTTCTTAGTGACAAGAAAGGGTTTTTCGAAATTCCACCCCTAAGAGGGTGAATGGGGGGAGGGTGAACTAGTTTAGATTATAAAGCAACTGAGGATTTACTAACTCATTCAAAATAGTCCAACCCCCTACTTACCCTGCACTTACTTCTCTTTTTGTTTTTAATCTGTGTGTTTGATTTTATCTTAAAATGCCCTATATCCCTTCACATTTACTAAATAACTAATTATGTTCACATACCGTGTGGTGAGACTCTAATGATCTGTTATATAGGTATTCCTAGTGCAGACACCGTCTCTCACAAAGTAGTTTCTAAGCTTGTCAAATTTATATGATACCATTGTGTGAAGAGAAAATAAATTATTTGAATTTGAATCTGTACAGTTAACATAATTTGTCGGAGCCTTTACATAGATAATTAATGAGAGAGTTTTCGACGCTAGCACTGTTTGATCTTGTCTAACGAGTGTGGTTTTCAGTGTTGTATGTAAAACGTATAAGCTTAAGCATGCCACTCGGTGTCGTGTAAACCCTCCTAGTTTATTTGTTATTATTACAAAAGCAAACGTATTTAAGCTTATAAATATATTATTTAACCAATTTCTGGAACAACAAATTAGTGGTTGTTTTGTAAGTCTAGCTGCAAATAGCTTTTAATTTTCTTCATTATGTTTTTGTGTTGTTGTTATCGAATATTAAAGCAGCAATGTAACATTATAAATGCTTTGAATACAGTAAAGAGGTATTTTACAATTTCCTGGTTTTAATGCTTATATTCTTCTCAACATTGAGTTCCTGTACTTTAAAACTGGGTAGGAAATAGCGGTTTTAAACTACTTACGTAAAGCGCATAGAAATTATACATTACTCAACCTAATAAAACTAAGAAGCTACGTCGTGAACACAGTTGTGGAACTGCGTGCATTATTAAGTAGTAAACGCGTATGAAAATTCATTGCCATGGTTGGTCCGTGGATGGGTGACCATCGTTACATACCGAGATCTCTTCGTGCCTTGGAAATCACGCTAAGCCGTTGGTCCCGACTGTCATTCGTGGATGTTTGACAGTCGTTACGGGACGTCAGAAGCCCGCAAGTCTGACAACCAATCCTACCAAGGGGTATCCCAGTAACTGGGTTGTGGAGGTCAGATTGACAGTCGCTCCATGTAAAATTCTGGTATTCAGCTGCATCCGGTTTGACTGGAAGCCGATCCCAATATAGTTGAGAAAAGGCTAGGCGGATGATGATACCTGCTATTATTCTGGTGCCTGGAGAAAAAATATCGAAAATGTTTTATTTTGAAATAGCTTTTATAAAAAAAAAATATCACGAGTTACTCAGTATCGTATTAAAGGCCATACCTTGTACACTCAGTAAAATTGAAGCAATATAAACATATTTACGATAAAAAATTGCTGATGCTCATGAAAATATAATTTACATGTTCTGAATTTATGGCCTTAGAATCTGTAAAGGTAAATAAATATGTAATACGAGTTTGATGATATCAAAGAAAAATATACAGTATTGATGAGATTATGTTCGCATTTCAGAGAAAGTGTAGGAGTGGTAGGAAGGTCTGCAAAGTTACAGAAACGTGCAAATCCAACGGCTATGAATTATCTAACCAGATATTTATTGCCTAATTTCTTTGGAAAGTGTTTCATTTGAAAGATATTATAATTAAGTGATGAATAGATTTTGTTTGGCCTTACTCTGTTTCATTCCGAAGAAATATCTGCCATTATTCCTTTTGACGAGTTCTCTTAAACTTCGACCTCCTCGAAGTTGTACATGTCTATAAATTTCAAATCAGATATTATTCTTAACCTCAGGACGGTATCAGCAAATTTACGTAGTGACTAGATTTTCAATGAATATGCATATTCTGTCTTTGTTCTAATATTTTCATGCATATTTCTAACTATCACATTCCTGATAAAATCACTCGAAATAAATCAAAGTAAGTAGGGAGTTTGATATACTCGAACATAAAAGTAAAGGGAAATTTCAATAAAAAGCTAGCAAAGTAGGTAATATTTTTTCACATAGGGTCCCCACAACTCTTAATAAGTACATAAATTATTACTAGATAGGTACGACCTATCAAAGGTTTTACAAACAGCTACCGACCTCAATAATTATTTGAAATAAGGTACATAGTTGTATTTATAAATACTTTTCTGTCTTTAAAATGTCTAATCAATAATATTCGGTTCCACTGATTCATTAAAATAGGTAACTTCAAACTTCATGAAAAGGAATAAAAAAGATTGAACTATTTTTAGATAATTTTATCTCGGTTGATTCGTTCCATTTCTCGATAAGGTAAAGAAATTAATGGCAAGCGATTATTCTACGGGAACACGAGTATTTCATTTAAGTTTGGCTGTGCTCAGGACCACTGACACAATTAAGTACTTAGCGACGATGCGGGGAATGTCTGGCAAACGAAGTCCACAGAGGGCTTGTGCCTGCACGCGACTAAGTGCTCCCCTATACTACTATACACAAAACGTTTACAATTCTGTGGCGACTAGCGCGATGGCGATGCACGCGCAAACAAACAGTTCTATTAACGAGTAGCTTGTGGCCCCACAATGTCGCTCCCCGAAACTTTTTAGTTTTAATTAAAGGCATAAGCAGACGAAAGCTTTTTGCTCATTAATCAAAAAGTTTTCACCTCCAACATTCAAGGAGGGCACGAGGAGTACTTTGGAATTTCACAATTCCTAACCCGTAGTCGGTGTCACCCGGTCGTCGTTGTCGTTCACAGTTTAGTGAAACGAGCCGTATCGCATTATCGATGTTCTGTTAATCCGGAAGACGTCTTAGTTTAGATCGATAATATATTGTTCGAAGTTTCAGCATACGGAATGTCGACGAAGCAGAATCACATTGTTTGTAACATACGATAAATGTTGCCGTAGAATATCGAAACACTGACTCCATAAGTCGTCTAGAATAAGTTTCCATGCCAAAGTCCTGGCAGTGTTTCACCGCGACCGATACGAGCCAATCCAATTTTCTGTCCCCAACCGAAAATCCCGGGTGCGCTGCACAAGGACTATTTTGCCCGTCGACGCCCGAGTGACACTGGCAACATAGCCGACATGCATTGTACCCTCCATTCCCGCCTGACATTATACTGACAACACTGCCGCCGCGTACCGCTATAGACTTGTTGCTCTGTTATTTGACTTGTTCGCGCACGTCCAATACATGGCATGTTTATGTACTTAATACACGTAGTGCTAATAAAGTAATCCACCCTTTTGATGCTGAATAAATTGTTACAGTTTGACTACATGTAACACGCAACAATGCCTCTCACCCTAACATCTTTTTATGACGTTAAAGTGTAAGCTAAGGTACGGACCCATTACCATGGGTTCATACATAAACGTATCGTATCTTTATTCAGAGAACGGATACCTTAAAGAAGGGTACAAATCTTATTATCATGTCACACGTTAAAAATCCTTTCACGTTAGTCCGGTCGCCGGTCGCCGATCGACGGTCGCTGGGCGGGATGTATCGGCGAGACGGTTCCATAGATCACGTTTTATGTGTGACAAATAGACTCGAGTTAGGCGAAATTGCTTTCCGATCCACTCTGACAAATAATGTCAACCCACTGACGCGTGACCTTAGTCGTTCTCGTGACGATCACAATTTGCCTATACTCCGATTCCGGATTCGAGAAGGGCTCGCATTTGTATATGCGAATAACGGATATGGCCGGTCCTTTATTTGCTGTAGGACCTCAACAACTTATAAAGTAGAACTCGGAAATGTATTTTTTCTCCCAAAGCTTTGAAGTTTACCAACTTGTAAAGAGCAAAAAGTTTGCTTATAGACTTAACTTTTTCTTTGATATTGTTATGTCACAACTTAAATTAAAATATCGATGTTTTTTGACACTTTGTTTATATTTACCCTCCTGAAAATTGAGTTTTCCAACGTTGGCGTTCAGTACCTAGTATCGCAGGTACTTTGTGCCGGTACCTTGGCCGTGCGGTTTATATTTGGAATTCATTGTGTTCATATGTTTTGAGTGTACAATACCGAACATTATTGTGGCGAATGTCGTCTGTGTTCACCTTTAAATTAGATTGTCGGTAGCAATCCAGCTATATAGTAATACAATGCGGTCGCTAGGCCGCTCACTGAATTACAGTGGGTGCGTTGTCGCTGTCCTATTGTACCGCCGCCGAGCCCGGGATAATATACGAATCTTTTATTCAAGTGCCCTGGCCCCCGAACGCAACAAGAAAATAACACAAAGATGAAGTCAACATTCATTGTGCTGCTCTCAATAGGATTTTGACGGATTTGAAGACGTCCAGAAACATTTAACGACTACAATACTTCCCTTATTGCTATTTCTATAAAGAATTATAAACAATGTTTCAACTTGCTACTTTCCTGAAAAATATTATCTTAAAATTTTCCTACTTGTCATAGTCTCTCGTTTCTATGATAACGGTCTTTTACAAAATGAATTCAAGATTCGATTTGTTTTCTTTCACCAAAGTTTAATCAATACGGCAGGTCTGCGCCGCCGCCGATGGCTACACCTTGTAGTTGTGTTCACTAACAGCAATATAGCTGATAATAGATTTCGGTCAATTGTTTTTGTTGTCCTGATCAACATTTATTGCCTTATTCGTATGCGGGACCAAATCTAAAAAGGTTCGGAAACGTACAATAAAATTTTATTTCGTTTTAAGAAGAACGAGCAGATATACAGATTTCTAAGCTTGTTACTATCAACGACATTAAGGATTGTGTGAGTCTGGTACAATGTAAACAAATTCATGGTCGTATTTCGAGGTTACTTGTGTAACTAGTAATCTTAGTTTAATTACAATAGTTAGGATGGCTGTGGCGGAATGTTACAGTTGGTCTCCTATTGGTAGTAGTAACTCCAAGTTTATAGCGTTTCATAAACATGAACCGCCTTCGCCTTTTGACGGGGTTATGACCACCGGAGACAGGGGCTTGAGCCTTTGCCACGTAATTTACATTTAAATCGAGACTAAGTCACGAAAGCTTCACGTTTTATTATTTTTTATAATGAAGCAAGAGTCACGTCATTAATATTACTTCCTCGCTTTATATATTAAAATACCATTTAGTATGATAACTGCATTTCAAAGTTCGATTTGGTGTCATGGCTGCTATTAGACTAGGATCTGTAATAATCTCTGTATTTTTTTTAATATGGAGTAATTCATCAACACGTCTTACATGCCTACGGTCCATTGGGACGACTTGACGAAAATCAAAATAAATTTTATTTTCATTCTGCAAGTCGTTGCACGTTTTTTTTTTGTATGTAACTTTAAACTTTATCAACGTTTGGTACAGTTAGCAAGACAAGTCATAACAATAGGAATTACCAATCCTGGACAAAGAAATAGGTGCACAGTTTCTATTTGTCTTTGTGCTTGTACGCTAGCTCGTATATAAAGTACAAGTAAAATGTAGGCAACAATATTATGGTTGTCCTTTTTCTTGTACGACTCCTGTCGGAAGTGGGTTGAGTACCTACGACTTAAAAGGTCGGCGATAAAACGAACAAGTGTCATTGCGTTCGTCGAGAACCTTCTGAATCCAGACGTAAGCAAATGTGGATAGCTGAAGTTTAATGAGCCGTGTGCTTACCCCGCATCCAACTTCCTACAAACTCCTCTTTAGCTATCGATTTTTCCTTTACTTTAGAATTAAGTAAGTGAAACACCATCTAAACTTCGTAAGTGCTCAATCTTTATACGAGGTATATTCCTGGTCTTGTGTGGCGCCCGGAGCGAGTCCCCTCACTCGGGGTCGGCTAGAACAATTACAAATGCAACTGTGTGTTTTAATTATCTGTTTGAGAGGGAAGGTCGGTCTCCTTTAGTTGAAAGGGATAAGAGGATTCCTTTATCTTTCAGAACCGGCACTGTAGTCACTCCATCCAGTAATCAGAAACACTAGTGCTCTCTCAGACTCCGTACCAAGAAACATAGAGCAGAAAATGTTTAAATCGATTTTCAATTCTCTTTGAAAACTTTTTACTGGAAAAGAAAGTCTCTATGTAGTTTCTTTTAGTTACGTATACATTAATAATACAGTTGAGCGTCTACTTTGAAAGTCCTCTACAGGTACCAAAAAGGTCACGCAGTCCACAGACCACAACGGTATTTGCACCTTTTTAAATAATTTTCTGACCATTGCTTTGACCTTTGTGGCAAAACTTTGGTGGGATTTTATTTCGAATTTGGCACGCCTGTGCTGCTAATTCGAGATCTATACTAGAATTGAATACGTGCCCGCATAGCCGGGTTATCTCTTCATATAGTTGGTTAGAGATTTTCCAAGTTTATATAAGAATAATATGAATTCTGGGAAGGGTTTCTCGCCCGCATCTTCGAAGGTAATTTGTATGTAGTGAGTGAGATCACATTTTCCAGTAGAAACGTATCCTTATATCCGCGAGTGTTAGTAAGTTCGCGTGGTTACTATTAATCATACATCGGCGCTATCTATCAGTGACGTGCTGTGTGACTAGCGGGCACGCCTACGGAGTACGCAATCAGCCCGCATACACATTTAGCAAACTCATGTATACCATCATTTGCATTCGGCGTATTGAATAATTTACTTATGATATGGTACTACAAAATCACGTGAACATTGATAATTCTATGTAGGCATACGCGTGTGGTTTTATTACCGTACGTAATTTCTGAATAACTTAGGTATGTGTTAATTAATTTGGCCCCCATTTGTAACACTGTTGTGCTATGTACTCCGACGTGTGTATTAATTGTTTATTCATGTATTACGCCTCCTGATTTAGACATTTATGAGTAGATTTTCATGCAGCATCAAAATTTTTAGTGCATTGTCACTAGTGAAAGGCGTTTTATCAGTGGGTGCAGGCAAAGATCAAAACCGAGCACACACAGAGTGCGAACTGACTTAACTCCTCTTGGCACGACAACGGCACCTTTTCCTCTCCTCACACTATTAATTATCGTTACCCCGTAAAGAGTAAACTCAAATAAATTTGGTCGTTAACTAGATTGTACATAGTGTGGTGAGCGGAGAAAGTGCCGCGCCTGCTACCACGTCTTGCGGAGATAAAATGTATGGCCGGAGATATTAGATTGATACCGCCTAGTCAGCCGACACACACTCGTGTACACTGCATACGCTGCATAGGCACAACGCTGCCCTCAACTACCCGCACAGAATATATTCTTATCAGCAGAACTGCAATATCTATGTCAGTTTATACTCCTATGTCCGCGTCCCCCACTGGCTACATTGATAACTGACATATCGTCGCTAATCTAACTAACTGACGTAAGTGATTCGAAGCATATTTTACAGGGCAAGCTATTTGCAGTTGAGGGTTACCTATTATTGAGGGTGGCTTGCTCTATATAAATTCTACTGATACAAAATTGAGCACGTGTGTAGTTCTGATTATGATCATTATATTGGTGTTACTACTATTGTTGTCGTATTAATATTATTTTAATAATAAATATTTTAACAGATACGTCACTTCGTGAGATCCTTGTTTTTATTTTGTTCGGAATACATGATAGAGATTCGACTTGGAAAATGTATCAACTTACTATCGTTAGGTCGGCTTAGTCCAAAATATCAGATGCGTCAGTTAGTTAGATTAGCGACGATATGTGTCCTACTATTACTTGTTACTTGCACTGATTTACTACCTTTTTAAATGTCACAATGTACTCTGACTACTCGGTTGCTGAAAACTGCGAACTAATAAGGTTTTTTTTTGTTTTTAATTCAGGTCACAGAGCTTGTAGGTTAATCTTCAGTTTCGGTTCATCTACTGTTATTTCAAACGCTTGGAGTAGATTCGCACGATATTCAGAGTGTCGCTTACCAGATGATACCATCACTCACAACTTCGCAAGTACACAGAATGTATATCATTTACGCTTACTTCACCCTTTCACGGTAGCAAAAAATATACTTCCTCTAGTTGATGGGGCCAATGACGTTTTTGCTCATATCATGACTAGAGAATTCTGCATAACGAGCACTTACATAACAGGCAGCGACACATAGTACCCACTTCCAAAGACGCACGAATTAATTAAAAAACAGGTTTTGATTTATTTAATTAATTACTTCCATATCTCTCGTCTCACAAGCTGAAAGTTTCGCTAAGATCTTGGAAACAGAGTCCACGAATACTTTACACTGAGTAGGTACCTGCAACTTAAAAATACAAAAGAATGTTGTATTTCTTAAAATGTAAAGTACCATTTACTTAATCTTTGGTACCTTTGAGGG
Source organism: Hydraecia micacea (assembly GCA_914767645.1). Taxonomy (NCBI): domain Eukaryota; kingdom Metazoa; phylum Arthropoda; class Insecta; order Lepidoptera; family Noctuidae; genus Hydraecia; species Hydraecia micacea. The sequence goes on from OU611778.1 coordinate 11,865,707, forward strand.
CTTGGTTTTTTTTTCCCTTTTAACGGGTTACAAAGAGTAAGGTATTTGAAAAGTTAATTTTGAAACTTAATTTAATGCCGCTGGATCCCATTAGGCGGTCTGTTTGCCGAGCATTGCGGCGGCGGGCTCGGGCCGGCTCGGGCGCTCTCGGCGGCTCCCCGCCAGCTCTTGCCTCTGCGACCAAGCTTATTATCCAGTAATGAAATTACTATTCATAGCACGTCTCAACAATTATCTCGTACTTGTCAACGTCATCAATATTTCATAAAGGCCGCGGACTTATACCGTTGTTAGTGTTGTGAGCTATCAAAATGTTGTTATCGTGTACACAATGACGTATTCTAATAACATTTCCGTCCGTGCATGGTTATTATGTTGGTAAACGAGCATCTAATTAAACTAGGACTCACAGTGAAGTGTAGGCATTGTGTGCGGATTTTAGTTTATGATTGATTATACAGGCGCATTAGAATCCATAATTAATTTTGTTCCTATTAATCCTGCGTATTTTCGTTGAATTAGAAAACTCGGTTACTAACGTTTCGACTTTAATGTGCTTTTTCTTCTATTCTTGTATGAAAAATAAATCTGGACAGAATCGAAGAGGAAAGCCTTGTAAAGATACGTCTATTACGAAAATATAAGACCTATATAATTCGTATCACGTGTTACGATCGACAACCTCATTTTATGCGGGGTATAAGGAAAGTAACTTATAAGAGGTTATTTATTTATTTATTATTTTTAGCCATTATTTATTTATTTATTTTACATTTTGTGTACACACATAATATATAAAAAGACAAGAAAAAAACAGAACAGAAAAAAATTACCCACTGCTGAGTAAAGGCCTCATAAGAGGTTACCAACAAGTAATATTATAACTGTCGGAAACACAGTAATCCGGTAACAAATAATAATAATCTGTACTAGCTATATGGATTTTAAAAAACCACAACCGCTACGCGGCTACGCCGTAGCCAAATTTCGTAGCAATACTTTACTACTTGTACCTAATATTGTCGATACCTAACAATACTACATAATATCTATTCAATAATGTGGCCGTATAATACCAATTCATTTTGTGGTGTGGAAACCGTTTGCAATATTTTACTAATAAGATTTATACGGCCATTTAAAATTGTTCATTTTGGATCCAAATTAATATTAACAGTATAGTATTTCCATTTAATATACATCCTCTAAAGACATAACACCAAATATGTATTTTTCCTAGTCAAACGGATGCTATACGTTATTGTTTTAAATTAAAAACGTGCTATTCTGTTTTGCGTCAAACCAGTTAGGAAATTGCTCGAACTCTTATTTAACTTGCATTTCGGAGAATACTATAAAACTGGAACTGTGACAGGAACGTAGGAAATACTTTATTAATTTCGAGGAAGATGTTTCAGCTACTCCATATTACGACGTAACGTTCCAAAGACATTGCTGAAATAGTGCAAAGATAATGGGCCGAGTAAATTAACGACGAATGCTTAATGGGGGATTTAGGTTTGCGCATCTAGGTTGAATCTGCAGCCTAAATAGTGCGCGGCTGTAGACGGCACGTAGCACAATATTCCGTTCAGTTCCGACATCGCCGCCTCGCAGCGTCCAAACTACGTTGAGGTCATACACACAAAATAGTTATCAGCTTGGACCGGCCAAAGCGGTATGCGGTGCCATAGAAATTTATATACTAGCATAATAGTGGCAGTCCCGTGTGAGAGAATCTATTCCGATGTCCGCACGCTGGCGATCGTATCTTTGTGTTCAATCGTGATCGAGGCAATGGCCGGTTCAGCGAAGTGTCGCTTAACAATTAAGGCACATCTCTAATAAAGGCGAACAATACACGCAGGGGTACTTTATGTTGCATTATCACGCTGGACTTTGAACGATATTTGAAGGTATTATTACTCGTGTGAAAATTCCACACAAACGAACTCAATGTTCCTCCTACGTACGCCTGTCCTATTCGCTTCGGAGATTATAGACGGGGATACCTATAGAAAATAATTAATGATTATTTTGCACAATTCGATACTAGCTATGCAATGTCTAGGCAATAAATTATATTAACGCATTCTAGGCGCTACTTTATACCTAATCCTCTTTATTGGCTGGTATACAAAGCGGGTTTACGCCTGCATGTCAAAGTGAGGTATTATGTAAGCCAAGTATCGGCCGTCGGCCAGGTCCTCGTATTAACGACCTGCTTCGCTACTTCCCCACTTGGCTCCCGCCCTATACCGCAAGCCTTGCGTGATTTCTCTTTGTTTTCTCAAGAATAATCGCAGCAGCCCAGGGGACGAGGGAAACGAGTCACTGCTAAATTAGCTGCTAACTTTTTTATTTATACAATATACAAAGCCGCCCCCAACAAATATTCTTTAAGATTTTCATTATATAGGGTATATGGTGGCGCGCACAAACTCTCGATTCTATGAAGGTATAAGCCGAAAGACATGTGTGCGGTTAAGTTGTACATATAATATTACTTTGTGCGGCCGCAGTTTTGGCTCCAGCTAATATACTCGTCGAGTGCGAAAGTCGAGCAATTGTGCGAGTTGAGTCATTAGTGTAGAACCCACTGGTATCCTGCAATGTTACGAGTATATGAAAGTAAAAAGACAGTAGAGTGTAACTCGTAACGTCGCCACACAAAGGCGCCAGCTTGAGTCAATATAAAAGCTTCTTTATTTGCACAACACGGGAAAAGGCTTGTACAAATATGGGAAAATTTTTAGCAAATATATTTACCATCGCAAGTTAGGCACACTAAAGAAAATATAAAAGAGTTGCTGAAAGGCTATTGTTGCCACGGCTTATTTAATATTGCGAAACATGACTTATTTTATATTTTCGTACATGGGAATGGGAACAAAATAATGACTTGTTAGTGGCAAGTTGCTTTACTTTATGTATCTACGTATTTATTTAAATGATGCAACAATTGCAGGTTAAGCTGACTGGTAGAGAATGCCTGAGGCTTGTCAGAAGCCTCTTAAGTAAATGCCATTGTCAATACAAAATTCCGTCATTGTTTCAAAGATTAATTTTCTCTGCTTTAAACCTTTTAATTTACATCAAAAGTTTAAACTTTATCTCTTAAGTCCTCTGATTACCTTGTAAATATTATCATTGATTCATCCTTCCTGTCTGTGTGAAGGGCCTTAAATTCTCGCGATCACATCATTAAGTGAATCTACAGCAATCAATCACCGCGCTCTGTCACTTCTGCCGAAAATTATGTTACAAATATGATAAAAATATGGCACGGTACGGATATTATGGTAAAAATAAGTAACATATATGACCTCGTATTTATTGAAGCGGCCCTACATGAGACCCTCGTCAGCGTTATGGTACCCATGAATTAGTTACATCCATTTTGTCCCACTAAGCTCTCGACGCTTTCACTTTCCACGTCAAAAACCACCTGCTACCAACAAAAATGAGAAAAAGAACATTATTAATATTTTGCTGTGTTCATTTCACGCAAGAATCAAAACAGATATACATACTCGTATTTATTTACAATTTCATTGACACGACGAGCTTTGATCATTGTGGTAGGGTAGATATTGCGAACTTTAAACATCAAGGGGAATAGGGAGTAGAGTGAAGTGAAACTTAGAAAAAGATCTGTAGTATGAGAGTTGTAAAAGTGCTTAGATTTATTTGTTATCCTATGCGTATTCAGCTCGGAACAGTCTCATTTAAAACTGACTTTGGTAACTTTTCAATTTACTCTGAGATACTTTATCGCTGTGTTGTTGCGGTAATGTTCCAACGATTTTACTTGTATTTAATACTGATTTATGGCGTGTTTATAGATTACTCTCCCAAGTATATTGCACTGCAGCATTTTGTTGTAACAAGCTGGTTGCACTTAATCTTCCTTCCCAAGGTTAATGTTCTTGGCAACGTCGTTGTGAATTAAAAGAATATTAAACTAAATTGTCGCAATTTTCTTACTTTTCCGCCCAAGTCTCTTAATAAAATAAATTAGCACATTTCCTTAAACAGACTACGTATCTCTAAATCCGCGATATAACTAACTCGTTCACAAGTATCATAAATATACGAAAAGTTTTGTGATTACTTAGGTTTGTAATCTAGGCGTGGGTGAATGTTTTCATTATAGCTACGATACCCAAAATAAAAGTTACACAAGCGAGTTTGAGGGTCCCAAGTATTATATTATATATATTAAATTTTAACCACAATAATGAACACGGTTCCATTTTGGACCTAGCAATGTTATCTTTCTGTTTATACTCTTGGAGTTTGTTGTTTGTAGTCTCTGCTTTCATGAAAATTTGTTGACCTTGTTAATTAATCGTTTTGTATGCAGACGGCACGAGGCGTCCTTAAGGCGATTGTTATTTGAGGATCCTCACTGGATCGTATCAGAGAGTTTCTCTCAGTATCGGAGTTCGGGCAATTGATCACGTGTTGTGTGCGCGCGTGGATGTGTCGTGACTCGCGATATAAACTAGGAAAGGCTATTGTAAGTACGTCCGGCGCGGGTCGGCGAGATGTTTGACATGTCTGTTTATACACGTACCGCGGCGACTTCCTGACTAATGGATCGTCGCACTCGGCGGAACCTGGGCGGAACTGGCTCCGTGATTAATGGCAATCTTATCAGATTCTAACACTATACATTTAACGGGCCGATCGCAACGGACTTAATCGCCAGACCTGCCGCCCGAAAGGTGCAAATTAATTACACAGATAGCTTTAACTCTCCGATACATTAATCTGTACCTAATTGATTATTTGTAAGGATCGCTTTGATTAAAATCTCCTATAAAACATAATTAATTTCGTGATCAGAATTTATACGCAAACACCTCGGAGTCGGCTGTAAGCAAATACCGCTAATATTATTCTATGCTATATTTTACATATTCAAAACGGCAGGTATAAATAATAAATGTTTAAAGTGTTATGAAAAGGAGTAATGTTCATGTTACTGCAAAAAAATCCAGACAATGTAATAAAGTTAAGAAGTTTGGTAGTTGTTACTTGGCAACTAGTTATTTTTATAGTTATCGTGTCATCGTTAACGAAGATTTCGTGTCCATTAGAATTATCGGGGGCTGTTTTTATCATTGAAAAATATGTTGGTTGAGGTCGCGTCGGTCAGGCGGGGTGCACGCCGGGCTCGGCGGGCTCGCGTCAGTTGGGATCGGGCTACTCGCCGACCGCCCGCCTCGCGCGATGCTGCCTCTCGCACCCACACTTCAATGATAATTAATTCCGTTCACTCGGAGTCGGGAATAAGACCGCATGTGCTTAGTGATTTAATATTATGAATAATAGTTGTTTACTTGTGCCAGCGACTGTGTTTGTGTGTGATCATAATCAACGTTGACAGTTAAAGTGCGCCATGCGGTGAAGCGCCGTCGGTGCTACATGCACGCGCGGATATGGTGGACCCGCTGAAAATATTTTGGGTTTTAACAAATAGTACTTACTTAGGTATGACAGTATTTTTCTTCCAGCTATTTGCACGAAGCAAATAAAATCACGACGGACCACATTACCTCTTTAGTTTATTGCCAAAATTACTACTCATATAAAACCAGTGGCACGATTTTTCCAATAATCTTATTTATTTTCTCATCCGTAGGTGGGTCATTTATGAGTTTTTTATGGTCCATTTGGCATTCGACACGAAGGCGAGTTTTCGCACGTCGCGGTCGCCTCATGAATGCTACAATTTGAAGTTGTACCTGTATAGGTACTACTAACAGGGAACCCTTCTTACATACCAATGTATATGCTGATAATACTATTAAACATTTTTGGAAGATTCTTGACGGATTTTTTTTTGCTTCTCAATGCCGTATTCAATTAAATGAAGAGTATTGAAATATGGGTCGCAGCGAATAGAACCATCATTCTTTGCTCCATAATGCTAACCATTATCTCTTTGTATTACGATGGTGACATCTAAGATATTTACGGGATGCTATATGTGGGTGTGAGATGTGTGTTTACTTATTAAAATTCTTTCTATTTTATGTGTCATCTGATAAAGCAAATAGATAAATCACAATTTTGTCCCATGATGCCTAGCCCTATTGTTTTAAAAGTCACTCGGTCATTAAGCCCATTGTCGGCATTATACTTTGCGTCTATACCCGCGCCTCATTACACCGAAATTTATTAACGTCAAATTCCCCCGACCTTTTTGTTTAAAATAACTACCTAATAAGGAAAAAAAAATACTCCAGATTTATTACGCAAATTACTGGTATCTTCATTTTTTCTCGACGAAAACTCGCATCTTAATATTTTGACAAAAGTATTTTCCAAGTTTGCGACAATGTCAAAGTAGGCAGTTTTAAACAGATAGGCTCAGATCTGCAAGTAAGGTCGACTAGCCGTGACAAGAGCTCTGGAGACTAACAACTTAATTAAATTTTAAAGTTTCTGTTTGTCGCTCACTGTACATACAGACATAAAATGATAATATAAATTATACGCGAGCTGCACTGCACTGCTCCGCTCTCTTGTATTTTTGATTGAGTTCATTTGTAAGTTTGTACAAAAGTACCTGTGAGTTCGATAACAACGTTCCGCTAGTTAGTTCACAGGTTGAAAATATTCGAAATTTCATTTAACACAATGTCTGAAGAGAACTCTTAGCAAGTTGTCACGATGTTACTAAAGCTGTGTTTCATACTTGTTGCCATTGAAACTTCACCTTTGTAATATTGCGCTAAGTATATGAAATAAACTCATAACATGGGTGTACACTGTACATAAGAGAAAAGAGCTTGAGAGTGAAAGTTAGTATACGTACTAATTAACATGTTTCTTCCCGTTCACTGTAAACGCAACATCTGGGACATGTTATAACTAAATTAGGAATAAGAAACGGACATAATATTCAATTAAGAAATTTGTGGCGGTTAACAGGAATGGTAGCAAATTAGTACGACATTGCACTATACCTACCGTTCAATTAATTATTGGTGTAGTCTATTTCTTAGCAATTAGGAAGGCGTGTTCCTAACTTGTCCTTTGCTTACTTAGGCGAAGTTAATCAGCCGATACTAACACTATGTTTTTGTTCGATTCGAACGTTACAAATTAATTGGCTCGTTTCATTTATTACGTGTCCTCATTTATTTAGCCAATTCGTTAATCCAATCCGGTGAGTACCTAATCAAATTTACAGTTTAATAACTATTTGTTTATATAATCATTGCAAATTATAATTATTACGTTCGTGTTGTCGTGTGTACCTGGTAGGTACCTACTGCGGAATTGAAAGGGGTAACACAAAACTGCTATCAAAACAAGCTATTCGCTGATAGACAAGAGTTTATCGTACCGGCTATCTCTAGATAGCTTTAAACAAAGTTGTTTATCTGTATATTAGCTTAGTGCTTCTAAACTAAGTGCCGAAATACGTGAATGAATGGATTTTGATGTGATTTCCGCCATTACTTCATACAATTCCTTGAAAAGTTTTTTATATACTGTAGGTAGGTACCTAGTATTTTTAGACGCTTGTGTCGCTGGGGAAAGTTCCTAGTATCACCCATTTATTGTATTGTATATTGGTCGGTGTCAGGCAGTAACAATGCTAATAAACGCGGGGTTCGACCGGATTTTCGAGATTAATATGCGCCTGCCGCGGTTACTCTGTGTTTGAGTTGCCACGACTCACACCTCCTTACTTTGAAGATGGTTAAACTTTAGATCCCAGTTGCCATATCAATACCTACGACAGAGGCATACATAACGTCATAAAGTCTAAGAATAGTTCTGTCCTCTGAATATGAATATTGCCTAGTAACAAAATAGCGTGGGTCTTTGGGAAATCGTTCCGTGTGAATACTGACTTTCAATACTGGATCCCAATCCCGATATAATTGGGTAAGATATAGGCTGAAAATGACAGGCATCAAATATGTCACTGGAATTAGACGGCCTATTCAATGGTCAACCAACTACTCAACAATTCATCATCTTATTGGCATGAATTATAAGTCTGGCTGTCGACTGCGATAGGCTGTTGACTATGTACAGTCAGCATAGCAATTGTTTATCAAATTGACACGCAACGTCAATTTGCCCTGTTATAGGCATTTCATAGGTACAACTGTCAAAAAATGGCATTCTTGATTTTAATCTCATGAATATATGGACAAAAAATATATAAAGGAAAAGGAAATTTAAAAAATTCCTTGACTTATAAGTAGCAATAATTTAGGTATAATAATCTCCTTCTTCGTGTCGCTGGCACGACTTTTCTCAGATATTGTTGTCTTGTTGTTAGTATTATAAATGTCAATCAATGCATCAACGTAATTTTTTTCATCGGGATCGTTTATAGGCCGTAGAGATACTTTTGTCCCCAGAAATAAGCACAGGAGCGAAGCCGCGAGTATAATCAGCTCATTCATATTACTAATCCTAAAATTAACAAATATAACTCAAGCATACCCATCGCGTTATAATGAGTACCCTTATCAATCACCAGAACCTTAAGGATTAGGTGTACCTGACATAAAAATCCATTAAAATACGCATCGCGTATCCCTTTTTACTTGATATTCGTAGGTACAGGAAAATCTTCGTAAAATCTGGCTCCGTTTATAAAAATATTCTAGCTGCTGTCTGGAGGGTTGAGCAAAGAAACCGACATTATAATAATGATAATAAAGGAAATCATAATGAAGATCTCTACTTCAGGCGAAATTACTCATTTTTGGCTATGTAGATAAGTTTGGAAACTCATTTCATTGCCGGATTCCTGTAAATGATCCATCATAATTGATTAAAAGACACATTCTCGTATCATCACCAATATCGAAGCGTAGCTCTCATAATTTTGTGTTACATTTATTGTTAAACCACTGTTCGACACAAATGTAAATTTGTTGATGAATAAATAAATAAAATTTACTTTTCATCATTTAGAAAGATTTAGAAGCATTTATAATGTTTTTATAGAGTGGTGGCCCAGTGGTAATGGCCGCGATTTAAGAGTTATAGGTCGTAAGTTGGAACCCAGACAGGCGCTTTACCTTGTGTAAATTATTTCATTACCACTGCTCTCAAAACGGTGAAGGAAAACATCGTGAGGAAACCGGTATGTCCTAGAACCAAAAATTCGAAGACATGTAACATCTACCAACCCGCACTGGTCCCGTGTGGTGGATCACGGCCTACACCCTCTCCTCTCTTCCTTGAAAAACCAAAAAAATCTTTGAAAACTCAAAGCATTTATTTAAATTAAACCATTTACAGGCACTTTTGAATTGTCAAGGAAAAATAGTCAGTCAGAAATATGTTGCCCATTCCAAATCGTAGTAGGCACCTATGTAGAAACACGGGCAAGAAACTCCATGGACACTCTTTTAAATTATATTGTTACATCATTAATGTTGAATTTATAATTATATGTGAGAAAGATACAAAAAAGACTTACAAAAAATAATAATTTGAAAATGCATTAAGATGAAAAAGCACTGGAACCAAAGATTTTTTGTTAAAATCCTTAACGTTTTAGATGTAGTACCTACATATGTAATTTAACTTTAAAATATTAAAAACCACCTTACATGTTTCATCTTCCACAAGATTCTGCATCTGCAACTGACGCGGGCATCCTGTAGACGACGAGTATTAATTACACATCAAACTGAAATTCTCCGATCATATCCAGTATAGGAACTAAGTTGTGCAGCTCATTATACTAACTAAATAGTACAAACTTGCTAATTTCTAACTAGATACAAGATAATGAGTGTTGTTCCTTTAATTGGCTTCCCATAATATCGAAATAATATGGTATAATGTCATGTCTCAATTCAATTTAGAATTTACTAATTGAAATATTATGTGTTATTTAATGGAAAGTTATTCTAATAGACTTAGGTTTATCTAAAAAGATTTTTTATCAGTAGGCACCAAACTACTAACCAACTACTGACCAACTATGTAACTAAAAATATATCACTGTTGATAACTACGTTTTAACATAGCCAGAAAAGCGTTTAATCGGGCACCTCAACTTTTCTCATACGAATTACCTAATTCATCGAATTGAATAATATATGTAATATGTATTCAGAGTAAACAAAATAATAACACTGCGAAAAACAGCTTAGCACGAAAATAGCAACACGTCTCCATGCAAATAGGATTATATTAGAAAAAACGGCATTAGTGATGCACCTGCGCTCAGACTGGGCGTCGGTGGGCGTTGTCGGCAGGCGCCGGGGAGGCCAGCCGGCGCCTTCGCAGAGACAATAACTCAATCCGCGGGGACCGGTGTGTGCACGAATGTAATCGACACAATCCAGCACAATAGCCAATCCACGACCATCCGAACCCACTTATACTAATGCGTCCTATTGAAAACCACTGTACACCAGCTAACGAGAAGGATCCGGACTGCGTGCGAGTTAGCTTATACTGGTTTATCCTGATTTATCTCCCTCTTTATTATGAAAGGTGGTCGAAGTAATAGACATCCAATAATATATTTAATGAAAATTTTCTTTGAATAATAATATCGTTTCATTTTGCCTTACGGCGTAATATTCATCTTCGGTGTGGGTATAGAAGCATAATGAATTACTGGCGAATTTTAAGAAGCATTGATTTAAAATTTGGCTCTGCATTGAGATATTACTCATTACTTTTTACAATATCGAATTTAACGATGGATAAGTAAGATAAATATTATTAAAGTTTGGGATTATGTCCAAATAAGGATTGTCGGTAGACGACCTTTTAGACAACTAAAACCTACGTCTTTGCCTATTCGTAGAAATAGATCTATTAAGCTATGATCAAATAACTATCCACTGTAGTTTAGCCTTGGGGCAACAACCACGGTAACCACAACGTTAAGTACGTGTAAACATCTGGTTTACTCTGTGCTCCTCTGTGTCGCCACTAGTTCAACATGACGTCTTGTTCACCTCTCAAACAAAGGAATTCTATGTGAACTACGCTGGTAGCCATATGTTCACCCAGATTAGTCCCATATATAAACAGTAAAACTAAGCTATAAAACAGGGAGAGCTATAAAAAATGCAATATCAAACGGGCAGTACGCGTTTGCACATACATATTGTTTGTTTGTGACAAAAAATGTCAGCTCGTTGTGCGTCGCTACAAGAATCTATGAAAAATCAATTAAAATTCAAACACAAAGCCTGCCATTGTTAACTTGTTTTGTTACTGGGAGCCACTTTGTTTCTTTTAATTGCTGAAAAAAACCTATAGTGGAATTCTTCGGTTTACTCGTAAAATCCTTTTATTGAAAAAAATATTCAGACTATTACACACGCGTGTGTTTATACCGAATTAGGGGAGAGTGATAAAAATATACTTGTAATAACGGTGAAAGGTATGATTATTGCTGCGTAAGACATACCGATATATCACAAACACATATCCGAGCGATCCGTACATTTCTTGGGAATGCCGCTGCCGCGCCCTCCGCCAAGCAAACACGCGAAATTAGTTTTCTTACAGTTATAGTGATGCGAAAATATGCCTCTGGGGAAGTTACAGCTTGTAACACCATCCAAAATACGTGAAATATTTCCGATAACCCTCGCGTCACACCTTGCCGCCTGTCCTTTGACGTAATAAAGTAATTGAATATTCTGAGCGCGGTTGTAAATATAAATAAAAACCGTTAACAACATTACTCGGCGTAATGGTATATGACAATGCACGTTTTCGCAATTAATTCGTTTAAATGCGCTAATAAACGCAATCTAGTGAATCATCATTATGAAAACGTGTCAAGAGGCCGCCAGTGGCACGCGCCTCTATATGCTAGATTTTTATGCGGTCCAGTCCCCCCTCGCAGCAGTACTGGAGTGCTGCACTTACAACGCGTTGTTTATTTAATTCGTCCACGCGTACACTTTGTTTACTATTGCCGTCCACTACCTACATGCCTTCCGAACGTCACGTAATTCAATATCCTTACGTCACAAATTATATTTGTACAAAACCTACCTTCGGTTTCAGCAGTAGGTACCTATAAGTAGGTAATTGGATATATCGGTTTCCTTGAACTTAGGATGTTTGTCTTAAACTTGAACGTCTTGATGGCTATTCTGCGGCGCGAATTGTTGCAGCTCAGTAAACTTCCTCACACATTAATATCATGCCAGTGGATTGATATTTTGGACCAATAACTAATATTTGCAGGAAGTTTCTAATATTCGAAAAGTTGTAGGGGTAGTTGTAGCAAGGGTAAATTGCGATTACCCAATTTACTTGTATCTATGAAAACCCGTGTTTATGTTGGTTTATATTAAATACACATGTTAACAGTTTTTAGTGCTAACACTAAAAACTGTTAACATGTGTATTTACCATATATCTACTATCACCATAGGTGCGCCCACTGCGGAAATTAACATTTATATTTACCCTATGACAATATTCACACTAGCTACCCGTGTATACCTAATGTAGTTAATATTTTTGTATGTGTAGGCTCACAAAACAAGATTTACTTATTTTAGAAAAATGTCGCTACGATTTTCGTACACGTCAACAGTAAATCGACGATACCTACGTCTATATAACCATCCAGGTTTGGAACATCTATTCCTCTCACAAACATAAACAGCCCAAGGGACAAGTTAGAGCTTTTTCAGACAACTTACGAAACCTCAATTTATCCGGAAAGCTAAGACTAGTTTCGGAACATGTCCAAAGTAAACGCTTATATATGCTCAAGCCGAAAGCTGTTGCGTTGGTTTTGTTTATAAAGCTCATACGGATTTGTACCTCTAGTGGTAAATATTTTGAGAACAAATTCAAAGTACTAAGTCTTATATTCCAGCTTATTCATTGTCAAATAATAATAGTTAGTAGGTACGTAAATATTGTGTATTTCTACCATGGCTGTCAGCGTACCTCTATTCAGATTTTGTGCATAATTAATTCCTGGGTTAGCTTATTAAATTTACATCCATTGACAGGTTTAACAAACAAAGCTAGTATTCTTCGTAGCACTATACAAGGTGTTTTTTTTTGTATCCCAAAACTTTAGGGTATGAATGAGACCATATAAAAGAATCAACTGGCATATGAATTATTTTTCAATTATCATTTTTAATTTGTTTTCATACAAAATAATTCGACAAAGTCACGATTATTAATGTAAAACACCCTAACAACGTCGCATTTTCTTAGCTTTAAATATGAATGATTGGTTTGAATAAAAATGAATTAATCGTATTTATCAATGAAACTTAGATACCTATATGATATCTTCGAAACTATGCATTTTTGGACCACATATTCTAGGACTTGTATTATTTTTACTTATAGAATATAACCCTAGAGTTATGGGATATAAAAAAAAACACGTTGTATAATAATAGTTCGGAATGTTAGTGTCAAACACAGATGTATTACAATCCTTTGCAGGGGTGCCCACAGCGCTGCTTTGCAAAGAAATCTATAACATTTTTCATATCCTTCGCTCTTCATCTGAATATTATTCGATTGCTTTCTGCCTGTCATTCCTTTAGGAAATAATTTTTTCTCCTTACCTACCAGAAATATTGAGTAGATCTTAACTTTCCAACAACTTTGATATTTTAAGACGTTTTAAAATCATTCGCTTCATCATAACGGTATAGGTACGTGGGGAAGTTTATTCTCAAAGTTTGCCATTTTATTTGAAGTTATATCGACCTGAATCGAATATTGCGTAGTCGGAGCAGTTTGGGTTTATCGCGTACCTTCGTCTTGAAAATGTGAGAATACGGACCCTCATAAATATGTCTTGTTTTTCCATTTACCTTTGTATCGCCAATCTACAGATACAGACCTGCGTCAGGCTTCTGCCGGGACTCCTCGAACGATCTTGTGGCATATCGGAAATGACCGCGATCATACACATACGACCGGCAGCATTCCTCGGGGAAATCAAAACCCGATTTGTGATATTCATCTGTTTTTTTTTGTTGTTAAGACATACCTATATACCTTTGGTTTGATTCTATCAAGAAAGGGAAAGAAATAACTACCTGACAGTTTTTATTAGGACATAGACAATTAAAGTTCGAAAAGGGAATTCATGGCTTCCATTTCAAGTTGTAAACTAATATATCTTGAAGGCTTTCACAACTCTTAGCTTTTACCCAGTTTGTCTACTTGGAGAGTTCGGTTAACCGGTAGTTTAGCTCAAAGACAATGACAAACTGTCGCGGCACACCTCGTCAATGAATCCAATTAAGGAATTTTACACTCGTCCATTAAACTTGGCTGACCCGTTTTGAGAGTTGTAAAGCGTTAAATGTTGCGGTGGGTCGATGAATGGAGACAGCGAGGCGGTGGTGGTGGCGTCCCAATGGAACGAAATAATAAAACCTACATGTGGACGAACTATAAGTCAATAGTTTGTTTGCGTCGAGCCACCAATTACTTTACCCAAAGATTGATTTATATCTCGATATTTTGCCAATTATGTAAGCGCGAACGTGTCTATACGTATGTTCGCATGGACACAGCTTCATGTCATGTGCAAAATCGCAAAGCTATACCGTTCGTAGTTTATTGTTTCCGAGACCATTACGATACACACCGTTTAACTCAAAAAGCGAACCGCTGAAACGATCGAAAGCTTCGCAAAAATCCCGTTCCTGCTAATAATTGAAACGGGAAACGGAGTAATGAACGCTATGCATGTGTATCGGGGCTTATACAAGAAAAAAAAATGATCTACCTGCTCTTTATTTCAGAAATATGAGTTAATATTGCTTTTCTATTTTGAACTGTGCAAATTATTAAAATAAATGTTGTTAAATCTATCTACCTACGTAGTACCTATTTACATGTTGGAATTATAATAAGCTTTTAAAAAAATACTCAATCTGAATTTATTTAGAAGCTTATTCCAAGTGCACTTTCCTTCAAAACAAATCTCTATAAAATACAAGACTATCTAGAAAGCTATTCTCTTTTTGAAGATCTCAAAAATACTGACAATTTATCGCACCGGAGAATAGATTTTAAAATTTAGCACTGGTTTTCAATCGGTTTCACTGAAAGAGAACAATCCCCATTTATCTTCCAAAGTAGTTCTGGCAGATCAGATAAGACGATTGCAGAAGGGACGTTGGATTTTTACGGATTCGAGGCGCGAAGTCGAAACCCCGTTGTTCTTGTCCGTATTCGGACAAGATGGACGGGCGCTGTCCGAACTCGTGCTTGTTAGCATCCCAACTAAATGCATTTAAGCCTTTAATTCCCTTATTAGAAAGAGAACCCTACTTTGAAAAGTAGCCAAAGGACTGCTTCTTGTTGTTCGCATACACACTTCCGTGCGGATCAAAACGCTATTAACCCTCACTTGGTCGGTAAGTGGACCCGCAGAGTTCTCGCCCCTTAGAGCTAAATACCATGAACGAAATGGGTTTAATAAGGCATTCGTTGTAACGGGTTGCTAGTCCACTGCTCACAGCGTATTAAACCTTTTCTTTAGTCCATTTTCGTAGCCATAGAAGCGAGCTTTATGCCCTTGAAGGGATTTCGGTGGTCCTACATGACCGAAAATTGGAGAGTAACCGATACGGTACAGATTGTCGTATCTACTTTGTTTCCATAATCCGGCACTCGACCTTCCGCCAGCCCCAGCGACGTAGAGGCACGTCCCGCCACTCTGTGCACCTCTTGATAAAGAATTTCATTATCAGCACACCGCTGTATGAATGTGTCCTGCAGATAAGCTCCTCGGACTTCCGTGCCCGGCTATTTTTAATGAACAACCTCGCTTCATAGGATATTTAAATCGTTATCTTAGGACCGGTGAAATAATAAAATCTCTTAACCTAAATACACACCTACAAACCACTGGTTTAATTTACAGGAAAGTGGATTCAGTAAATTTTATCCTTTGAAGTTAAAACAAACGGACCTCCAATTTAGTTCTCATATTATTAGATTTATTACTAAGGCTATAAACCTATAAAAACACATAACTTTATTTGTTACTGAGTCGCCTGTGTTTTGCATGAACTTTTGAGATTATGCAAATGTATATGCAGCTTAGTTTTAGTAAATACAGTTTGATGTATATCCTTTTTGGGCACTAAAACTTTGAAATTGTAATTGTGAAATTCCTAACTACTATTATCCAGTAATATTTAAATGATTCGCGAACAGCCACAAGTTGTAAATACCCTTGTTTTTGTTTCTGCAGAAACAGTGTTCCACAAATATCTGTACACGGACCACTGCTCATTTGTAATGATTATTGTTAACAGCACAATACGTGTTACTTCGGTGTGGCATTAAGTGGTTATTGCTTATTGCCCTAAGTTATGTTTAGATGGGGAACATTTGTAGCTCGTTTCAGTAGACCCACAGCTCACTCATCGCGTCGAAACGAGCTCGCGGCTGTTTGTCATTACATGAAATGGAGATGAAAACAGCTTCAAAACACTCACTAGTGTACACTACTCAAAAACTTAACGCGTACAACACGCGCTTAGCGCTAGCGCTTGTGTGAATGTGCCCTTAGGGCGTGTTGTATGAATACGTCCGCTGATGCCGCCGCGCGCCGTGCTGACCTGCTCGTAGGTAACAGGATATAGTTTGTAGGAAGCTCGTTACGCCGCTGTACCGCTGCGTTTGATTGCTCTGCAAGGGGAATACTAATGTTGAAACCTATGCGATTGATCAAACGGATTCAGTGGATACCAATGTAGAAACGAAGCTTATTCCCAGTGCACTATTTTAAGATTTTTCTAAACTTGTTATTTATATTGTGAGCTCCACAATCAAGATAATGTAATAATCTTTGCTTCACTGGTACCGAGTATAATCGATTCTATAATTTTCATGCTTATTTGGGAATGAAAGAAAAACATGGGAGTACCCACGGATGTTGTAAATCAACATGGGGAAGCGGAATAATGTGTTTCCTACAAGAGATCGGTACCGCCCTACATTATTCACGTTGGTAGAGCCTCGGTATAACAACAGTGTTAAGTCAATTAGTCCCTATTTGATTTAGCATCATTTTCCTAAACTGTGTAGGTACCTAAGCATATTGCAACTTTAATTTCCTGATCAAATGGCGACCTCACGCAAACACAAACATGTCTATAAAAGTCAATTTCCAATAAAAAAAAACGTACACCGAAGAGTAAAAAGTATATTGATTTTATCGACTTGGGGTTATTTAATTATAACTGGGTGATGGCGGTTTCGTTTTATACGACCGTTGACAGAAAAGTTTGCTAACAAAATTGTCCCGTCAAAGTTCGGGACAGACCGCCCCTCGCGTGTTTGTCAAAAAGTCGCTCCCGGCATCGTTAGACCGCTCTTAGCGTCCCTGATTAGTTTTTATAGCAGTCTAATTCAACTCAGCTTTGCAGGAAGGGGAAAGTGGTGCGATGTTTCATGGTCATCCTCTAAGCGGTAGTAAGGGATTAAGGCTCGTGCACACCGCCGCTTTAACGTAATGACTCTTCTACAAACTTCCCGAACATTCTAATTTAGTATTCAATTCAAAATTCAACGTTATGTTCTTTTAAACTACAGACTTTCCCAGATTTATGGTAATAAAAACAGCTGTTCGAAACGACATATAATATTTGGGCGCTTTTATTAGCGACTGAATACTATTATTCTATGTTTTGTGGCTAAGTAAATTTAAATAATTATTTTTGAAATATCTAACTTTAACACATTCAACCAATACTCTAAAATACCTAGAAATAGACGTGAACATAATAAAGATTCTCAAGAAATTAATTCAAGTTATGAGTTAAGCCAATATTTGTAGTTACAATATATAATTTGATTTGTAAGTTTGCATTAGTTGGGTGTCCTGGAGGCTTTGTCACCAATTCGTAACAGATGAAGTCGGGCTAAGCGGAGGCAGGTCGGTAGAACCTTCATTGTTTTCCATGTCGCCGGCGGCTTTACGTCAATGAAGATAAGGGCTAGATTACTGGAGCTGGGCTTAAAAGCCTCCGTATGTTTGCTAATAAAGCCGCCGGACATTTTGCCCAGAGGGGTCCTAATTTATCATTGTTAGAGTGCGCCTCAAACGAAAGCAATTTCCGTCTAGAATTCGTTTTTTTAGATACGATTCCTCCCGAGATCTCAGCTTAGAGTTCATTTGACGTCGTCCAATTAGGATTATATTACAAAGCTTTAAAAAAGAACAAGATCAAATTCATTTATGCGAATGTGTATCTGAATGCATAGGTAGGTACTTTTTCAGATTTATTCTACTAAACTTTGTTTAAACATTTGGTAGGTCCCTGCTATCTTTTAGATTTGAACTTTATAAGAGATACTTAAAGAAATAAATATCCATATTATATAAAACAAAATCGGGTTAGTTACACCATTTATAACTCAAGAACGGCTGGACAGATTTTTATGATCTTTGTTTTGTTGGATTTGTCTCCGCCCCGAATAGCAGAATAACTATTAAAACATGGAAACAATACAAGAAAAAAATAATAATGAAGATAATTCATTTTCTTATCACGTTCTTATTGATTCTGAGGCGGTGTGATGTTCGCCGGGTCAGCTAGTTTGTTATAAACCTACACAAAGAATATAGCAAGACTGTCTGTCAAAACGGAAATGAACGTAGCGGCGAGCAGTTGAAAAATACACCGATACCATCTCAGGGCTGGGAAACGTGGAAATTAAAGGCCTCTATTGTTCAGCTCTGTTCAGTCGTTCTCTCTTATAGGGGGACAAGTAGGTACTTGTCCCCATTACGGAGATAAGATAAGATAATACCTTGTAAATAAAATAATAAAGTGTGCTAATTCGATCGCAAGGCGGCTCAGTTCAGCTTACAAGCACTAAGCTCACATTTTTTGCATCTTTTATAAATAAACTAGCGGCCCGCCCCAGCTTCCCACGGGTGCAATTTTCTTTTTCGAATTTCTGAAATTTTCTTGAATACAAACCATGTCCTGGCAATACCAAACACACAAAAAAAAATATCCAATTTAGTACAGTCGTTCGGAAGTTATGCGCGTATATACATTTCGGCGATCCATTTTTATTTATATACATAGATTCGCTGTGAACGCAAGTCAAGTGGCTGTCTGAACTGAACTCGTGTAATATTCACAAAATGCCAACATTGAAAGCAGCTTCAGATGTGAGTCTATCGAGTATATAAACACGTTCAATGCGAGTAGGCTCACAAATTCATAGAACTGTGCATAATTCACGTTGACGTACAGTTTCTCGCAAAGGTTTTTACTTTTTACTTATCTATTGGAGCGAGAGACCTCAGATGATAACCAGTGATTCGTGAACAAGTTTTTGTCCGCTGGTTGCCATTTCTTTAGCCATTACTGAATTATTTGGGCGTAATAATGGTACATTTTTGGACAAATTGCTTTTACGAAAAAAGTAACACAATAAAATCCATTGAAAATAAACTCTGATTGACTACTTTTTGACGTTGAAAATACTTTATAAAATGTTTCAATAGTTTGGTATTCAGAGCACACCCACCCTATACGTAATGTCAGTTTCGCACTGAAAGCTTTCTTCTGTTCTCGCGCAATACATCATTTTATTTTATAGCCAAACAAGCGAGAACTACGCGTATATATATATTTTCCACGTACGCGTATATATTTTCTCAATATTATTGTCGCGATATTTATATCTAGATTTGTCCTTTGTAGTAAAATCGGTTTCTTTTTCCAGTGACTAAATTCATCCGCATCGGCATCGCTGACAAGAATGATAACCCGCCGTACTTCGACAAGGAGCTGTACGAGGCGGAGGTCGACGAGAATGAGGACATCCAACACACCGTACTCACCGTCACCGCCAAGGATCACGATGAATGTGAGTACATAGCTTTATGATATACACAAGCTTATAAACTCGTCAATAGCATACGACTGTTTTTATAAAACTTGTGCCAATTCTTTCACGAAAACAAGTGGCGTGTTTATAGAATAAATATACGAGGCGACCCTAATACGAGGCAACACTGCAACAACGAAAGAACATCTAAAACAAAACAAAAACTCCCGCACATGGCCGCTATATTTTATGCCATCGGATCAAGTTCCGCTTAACTTTATACAAAGAAAATCACTCGCTGTGTCCCGAAGATATTCCGCCTTACACACGGATTGTAATCGAATGGTATTAGCTTAGAGAAGAATAATATATAACGCAGTAAAGAAGATATTACGTACGTACGAACATCTTCATAATATACCTCACCTGAGCGCTGTATACATAGATTAAGGGTTTCAATCTTGTGCCATTTATTGAAATTGAATCGAGACGTTGATTGTCCCTGACTACCTAATACCAGATTCTCATCAATGTAACAAAGGCTTGCTATATTTCCGAGATATTAAATTCCGTGAAAATTATGTTGTGAACGTGCATCGATAAAATAATAAAAATGACACTTCAATGATGCCAGTAGCTCACAACTTGCTCCCAAAAATTGTCAACATTTCCGCGCAATGGACCACCGCATTCTATTATTGACCTGATGAGTTTTAAACAGACAAATTGAAAAAGTTTCGTAATTCAGGCTTGCTTATAAAACGTGTTAAGTAATTTTGCAAGTGGCTAACGATCGATAACAAATCTTTAACATAATTGAAATCGGCGTCAATCTTTTTGAATGAATTTCGCTAAAAGCTTGGATTGACAAAGCATTTTGTACTTAGTATGTATTTTTCTTTAGCTATTGTTCACACGCTTTGTTCCGCTGACGCTTTGTCCATTTTCTTTTAAGTCGATCTAAGAAATTGTTGACGTAGTTATTATTGTTATTAAAAAGTGAGCATTGTTATAGTTTCCGTTCTTAAATTATTTCCTTATTAACCGATTTCATTATAAAAAGTACTTTTTAGGGCATTCGCCTACCAATGCTACTTGTTGGGAACGCTTATAAATATCGTTTTATGTTTAATGGGATTAACTGGGAAATAAAAATCGCGGCTACACATACACCTACAACATTCAACATACCGATCTGTGTATTTTATATCTTATGACGACATTTTCAAGATATTAAAGACATAAATTTTACATTGGGATAAGCCGCATACGCATTTTCTTTTATAAATAAAGCCGAGAAGGACATTCGTTTGAAAAAATGATATTCCGTGTATTCAGTAAGCTTTACGTATTAATTATTACGTATTTAAGGATAAATGGCACACACCCTGTTTACGTATTACTTTTGCTCACTTTCTTTTTTTACGAGACAAGCAGAAAGAAATAAACAAAGGCCTATAAAAAAAATAATTGAAATGAAATAAAACAGGTAGAAAAGAGCCGTTGGTGCAATTTTGAAAGTAAAAAGTATTGAAATGTCCATTACATACGTCACCGGATCGAGATCCAATGCTCCATATTTTTTTCATTAACCTGCTTGTGCTCAATTATTCTCTTTGTAAAACTATTCGTAAAAGAGTATAATGAAAAAATATGATATAACTCTAGAGTGCAGCGTACAAAATATCCCTTATCCAAGCGTTGACGCTGAATCGGTGGCGTTATTATTTTGTAGTGCCAAGTAGATTCAACGTTATGAATACTGCTGGCATCGATAGTGCCATCGGACGGCGCGGGCGGCGGAGCCAGTTCCGAGCACCGAACACGAAAGTTTCATACGAGAAGCGGGAAGTGTGCCTACGTACGACGTCACAGTTTAACAACTGTAGCGCTTTCGTTTGATCGATGAGTTCGCACAGTTGCTGCGATACATTATATCGGAGAATTCCGCCTTCGCTCAGCGCTGCTTCACGTCGCCGTCACCGTTTCACCCCTCTAATACGGCCCCCTTATTAAAGTCACAACCTTTCTGTACCTTTTCATAATGACATTACTGACGAAAATTGTCTGACTTGATTATATAATTAACTTAAGATGGGTAATGCTTTAAATTACTGGCAATCTGGTCATGATGAAAATTCTCTCGGCAAGTACAGGTAGTCGGGACCAGCTATTTTATATCACACGGTAGACAATTTTTAGAGGTGGATACGAATTGAAAGTATAATAAAATTTTCTGTTACTGAATCGTAAATCTTTTGGGGTCGCTGATGTCCAACCGTTTGTTTTCACCGAGTGCTACTCAATAATGAAATTGAATTTATTTTTTGTGCCCCGATGTACAGAAAACCCGTTTTGAAGTTCTTTTTATCTCTTCGGGCATTTTATAAATTAAAAAGGAATTTCCATCTTCAGTTGCGAAACTATCCATCCTTGATGATATACAGTTAATTAAAAGACAAATAGCTAAATAATACTTGAATCTTTTAAAATCTGAAACTACTTTGCCCTCGTTTTCTTTATTAAAATTATTCTGGAGCAGTTACTTGAATTACTTCAGTTGGTAGGTATAATAAATGATAGAACAAAATCTCGTTTTGTAGAAGTTACAAATTCTTTTCGTCGTTGGAAAACTTACGTAACCGTAGGTCCTACAAACGTTTAAGAGCTCTCTAACATTCAGTCAAAAAGTGTTTTCAATCTTTTATTACATTCGTCTCCTTTTAAAGTACTTTATTTTCTTTTTCTTATGTCCATTGTACATGATTTATCCATCATCATCAACTGAATAATTTGCTTTCTAAGGGAATTCCACCAAACTTTTCACAAAACCTAGAATAAATCTTATTTTGAATGTTGTCAGTTTTCCATACTAGAACTGTCAGATGTCTATTTCATTTCACGTATAAAAGAGAGAAGACCTGTCTAATATCGACATAGATTTACATATATCTACATGATTGTGGTAAAAAGGTTCGGATTGGACCTAAAAATAAGTAGCTATGTACCTGTTTGTAGTCCTGAACAAATGAACCAAATAGTATAATATTGAGACCTTCTACGTTTCGAAATTATCTTCATGTACGCACAAACGTAACAAAGAACTTATATACTTACTTTCAGCCCAAACGTCTGAATACATATTTGATTTCCACAAATAAAAGAAAAAATCTTATTGTTACTTTCTATCCGAAATTAACTTTGATGAAAAGGCAGATAAACGTATGTGCTCAAACAAGAGTGTATCTAAGCGTGTCTTTGGTGTACAAACTCGCGAGTAGTTGTATTGTGTCGTGTACATTTACTGTTGTGGCGCCACTCTGCCACAACTTGAGTTATTACTAAGAACAAATGACTCCCGTTAAGCTCTCGATGCCATTGGACTATAAACAAAGTTACAATTGCATACGGTGTACATACAACACGAGTCTTGTATCAACTACACGAGAGAGGTAACTATTTAGAAATGGAATCGTCTTGCAACCACGCGTGTCTGTATTGTGTCGTATCGTAAACATCGCAGTCGTTCTGACGCAAAGACAAAGAGAATGTCACATAACATCCCATCTCACTGGCTTACTTGTTAATGCTATCTAAAAACATCGTGCTGCTCTCAATTTCACAAATACCAATTCATCCAATTTAATTTTCTGAAGTTGCTCGAGTTAGTAGTGTCAAAGTTGAAGTAACGACCTCGGTCGCACTTGGATAGAATTCCAATGTTTTAAAGTCGGCTTTAGTGGAAGTGCTTCATAAAAATAAAATTAATAATAATAAATAAATTCAAATCGAGCGCAAATCACGCACAAAAAATCGCGTAATTTCAAGATGTATTCTACGAAATTGTTATCTTTTAATTTATTGGGTTCGCCGTAGTAGCAGTGCGCTACGCCGCGTAGCAGCGCGCGTAGCGGCGTAGCATCGCCACGGGCGCTTGGTGCTGCATTATTTTGAATTAAAATTTCCGTCCCCAACAGATGTCGCCGAGACATACCGATTCAATCTTGCTTTTAAACTGCCTCCGTTTCTTTTCTCGAGAAAATTAAGCGTGAGGAAGCACGTACAACTAGCGCCCTCACCGCATGCTCATGACAAATTAGAATTTTATCTGGCGTTGCAACTGGACTGTGTAATCGTTCTGCGTATTTTCCGAGTTGAAATATAGTCTCATTGTAAATAATGACTATTTGCGCCAGAGAACTAAATGTTTTTAAAGATAACGCGCCGGGTTTATTGCGTATGTACGTACGTGCTATAGCAACTTGGTCGCCCCAGTCGTAGCTAGCGTGTAAAAATATTTTTGTTTACGAGACGGTCTGTTTGCTGTCTTTTAATATAGTAAGAACTCGTAGCGAGGAACAGCTAGGTACCAATGGACTTGTTTCTTTAATCCCTCAAGCGTCAAGTGTACATAAGAGAATGTGCTCGAAACGTCAACGGTACACCAAGTGTACACAACAGTGTCATTGTTCTATTGTCATTGTTAAAACAATAACTTTACTGCAGCCATTCAACTACTCCGACGCGTGGGGTGTTTCGACAGGTAGGCGGGCAAACGTGTGAGATTAAGTTTCTTTGTTACAAGAATTAATAGGTAATAACGTAGTTCTATGTAGATTTAGATTGATTAGGCAGACAACCTAAACGAACAATTGTGTCTCCCTCTGCCGTTAATCAAGTTAACAATTTCAAGAAAACCGTACCTATCTGAGAAAGCTTTTCAAACAGTAACTTCTTCTCTTTAAGTTAGTTTAGCAAACGTGGTTTACATTTCTCACATTATTGTTTTAGTAAACAAAGGTATGGTATAACAGCATGTAATTTGATACATTTCATCTGGCTTCTAGATGTAAATGCGAGTTTAGAAAAGGTCCAATAAAAATAAAAAATAAAGCGACTGCTTTTTTTATTCTTGAGTTAATGGAAAATTCGGCGGTAAGTAAAATGTCACAAACAAAGCTGCCATCGGGCGTATACAATAAAAAGTTGCTTAAACGATATTTTTGTTTGCGACAGGTTGAGCAACAGATGCCGTTGAATAATCAGTTAATATCTGTCCCACGGAGGATCAATTAGCCGCGCCATTACACCGTGGGTCTGGGAATAAGTGCCGTTGTCTAGGACGAAACAGATCCTGGGTCGCACACCCAGCCCATTACGCTAAAGAATGAAGATTACTTTCGCTATCCAATTGATCGACCACATTTACTATATATTGAGCGAATCGAACGAAAAACCCGGCTTGTATTGATACATTCATTCGATTGTGCGCGGTATGTGTGCTTCCGATATGCATTTTTGATTTGTATGAACGCGAGAGGCTTCCTCCTCTCAAACACACACATAGACCCACAGTGCCTGTATGGTGCACAAAAACGAAACTTTAATCTATCAAACAGAACGCTTTTTTTTTTAATCAAAAACATATAAATAGTAAGTTGTTGTGAGTGGTTACGCATGAATAAATAACTAAATATTACTAATACTCTAGGCAGCTTATATATTTTTAAACAATCTGATAAGATATTTTAATTTAACCAGCATTAACAGTTTCTGCCGCCGAATCAAATTATTAATTGTCACGCTCCCTGAAAGAAAGTCTTATTTCATCAGTTGGCCCAAATTAATCAACCTCATTTGAGAGATCATTCATCAGTTTTCGTTTTATAACTCTCGAGAAACAGAAATAGTCGACCAGTTTCCACAACAACTTTCAGT
Organism: Hydraecia micacea; assembly: GCA_914767645.1. Lineage (NCBI taxonomy): Eukaryota > Metazoa > Arthropoda > Insecta > Lepidoptera > Noctuidae > Hydraecia > Hydraecia micacea. The sequence continues at coordinate 11,891,258 of OU611778.1, forward strand.
AAATTGAAACTTCACTAAGGTTGAAACAATCTAACTGTCACAAGAACAAAAAGACCTTGTCGTTTTATGACGTGCAAGCGTCATTCAACCTTGGGTGGTAAAAAAAATCTTGCGTAACTACCTATTACCAACCAGTCACCGCATGCTCATAGTTACAACTTGACATTGAGAGCATCTTGATGTCGTATCAGAAGTCGCAACTTTTGTAGCTCAAGTGTTACAACAGAAGGGCAATTCTCGTAATTTTCGTAATTTGATCTCAGTCTCAATCTGTCAAGAATACCTCTAATTTCCCTACATTTTTGACATGTTTTTGACATTGATTATCGCTGTGATGAGTTTGCGACTAGATTTTGAACATTTTAATTATGGGAATTGGCTTACTGGCGCGCGGCTGACCGTATAAGCTGTTCAAAGATTTTTCGGCGCGTAACCCAAATAGTAACTAACGTCGCCATCTTGTTTTTTCAATACATTTCAAACAACTTGCACAAATATTTACCAACAGCGCCCCCCTTTCAACGTCATTCGAGCGGCAAAAGACACTTTTTATAACTAACTGTACCTGTACAATTTTACGAAATGTCCAGGTAATGTAAACGTAACATTTTGACAGCTCGTCATTTGTGATTCTATTCTCGGGCGTCATATTGATTCATCATAATAAATGTCGAAGCTTTACTATGAGCCGGTAACTCAAACCAAGTTGACTGATGACCCTAGTTATCGCCCCTCTCAGAACATTACACACAGATTTATATGAACACATTGACTTCATCATGCTTCCATTAATCTTTTAATTGTTCAACTATTTCAAATGGTTTGATTCTTTTAAATTAGTTTTTAATCTGAATTTAATGCCTAGATAGTTCCTATACATTGTAGTGTTACAAAATAACTCTAAACTTAATTTACCTAATGTTCAATCAGTAGTTCATCAAGAAGTTACAGCAACTGTCGTAAAAGGATTATCATTTTACTGCGTGGGACTTTAACTACGCGGAATTTACCGCATAAACTCCCAGCTCTAGTAGCTATAAGGTTTACAGCACCAACCGTCATGTTTTATTTTTATTACTGGAAGCCATTCGGCATTAGATAGGTAAGACGATCGATAGACTATACATTTTATAAAGTAAAATTGTTTGGCGTGTCTGTATGTGTGACCGCGTTGTTCTAGTAACGCAATGGATGTTGATGCGGTTTACACTATAAGTATTTAGTAAAAATAAATGACAAATAATAAAGAAACTCGATGTTTTGTCAAGACGTGCAAACGATGGGAAGCAGGGTTGCTAGTATTATTAAAAGAAATAGAAAATATTCAAGGTCGATGAACACTCTCATTTCTTAAACGAATCAGCGCCAGTAATAAAGCAATCACGTCGAGGCGGCGAGAGAGCACAATGACTAATTAAACGTCATTCCCAAACTCATATTACCACACACGTTATTATTCGCGAGCACAGACGGTAATGAGAAGCTCGCCGTCTGAGCTCTCTCTCGTCCACCAACTACAAGTATTTATTAATATAAACGTCAGGAAATACGCTGCGCTCCTCGCGGTGGCGGGGTGCGCACGCGAGCTGCGTGTCACAGGTAATGAGTTATGAGACATACAGACACTATTCCTGCCTGCAACCCCCAGATTGAACTATGTTCAGTTAATTACGCAAACAAATAACACAAATTACACCACATCACGTAGATAGTCATTTACTTAGTCTGCGCTCGTGATTCTACTAAATAAATTATGATGTCGACTAAATTAAAATCTAGGCTCCAAACCTCAACGTTGTAAATAACGATGCGATCGTTAATTCGTCGTTTATTATCACAGTGCGTACTCTAGGGTCCATCTATAAATTACGTATTTTATGAGCTAAGCCAACCTCATTACGACAATCTGAACTTAAATTATAGATTTGTTGTATTAACCAAATCTCACGTTTTATTTATGAAGCTTTATGAATCAAACTAGAATATTTATTGTTAATAATTTTAATGCAGACAATGGGCATGCCTATTGTAGGTACCTTGATCTCCTTCTCTCTTCGTCTCATCGTGCAAGTGCCAGTGGGTGTAATTAAGTAATAGAAAATATTCTAGATAAAGTAACGGTTCGCGTGTTTGGTAACAAACGTCCAACCGGTAACAACTGTTGACAGGTAACACAGTAACTCATTCAGCTGTACTGTACAACTATTTTTATCCTCAACTTCGAGAGTGAGTTCTTTGTATTCGCTATAGAAAGTATTATAAATCACAGTATAATTTTGAGCGCCGCATAAATCATTAGGTTACTTTATATCTAGAGTTAACTCGATCCTCGGATCTGGTAGTATCTTTTCGAATAGACGTTATAAATCATCCGACAGTTTGCACTATCGGGCGTGCGCGTTGCTCTAATTAATTCTGCAGCCGACGCATTAATAACATACTTTAATTGTAGACGTCTTTTGCTTCTCTCATCTTTAACTTGCGCGATTACATTCACAGAGAGCTCCGACCGCCGCCGCTAATGGATGATAAAACCAACGTCAACGCGGCTAAGAACGGAATAAATTAAGGAACCCTCTGAAATGCTTGATAAATTACAACGTGCCTCTAACCACTCGTATGTTTAAATAGTCGCTCGTTAAAAGCCCTACATATACCTTTTTGATATAGTTAATATGCTAAAGTTCTTAATTCCTTTTCGTGGCGAAGTACATATATTACGGAGAGACCCAAATTTTAATAAATGAGGGCCACAATGTTCTGGATCGCTGTAATGAACATACAGCGCCTTGTGAGAACTGAACAAATAGTAATCTGTCGAGTGTCGACTTAGCTAATTGATGAGCTATAATTGCTGAGCCAGATATCGCTAACTGGTAGCGTTTGCCAGATAACACAGGCGTCGTCGTCGGTCAGGACACATTTGGGTCAACCTTAGCTGGAGGGTCACTCGTCTGGAGTGGAGTCCTCCATTGCGTCCGCAGGGCCGCTCGAGCCACAGCGTCACGTTGAGTGATTGTCTCGCTAATTCGCCGTGACGTAAACGATCAGAGTCCGACACACCGACGCCCCGCTCACCCCCGCTCACCCCCGCTTGCCCTACATGCTTATTGCTCGAGACCGGTCAACGTCGCTCAACAATAATGGAAAATCACTATCTATGTTGACAAGATCACAGATTATGGAAATATGTTAACCTTACTCAACTTGTTAACGGGCATCATAATTTAATTACCAAGTTACCGTACCACCGCAGCAGAAGACACAACTTTTCATCCGTGTAAAAGTTACTTAACATCAGCTTAACTAGATCTAACAAATTATAATTACCCTCGACTAAGTACAAAGCAGATATTTAAATTGTGAAAAGTCATCTTGTATCATAATAGCCAACAAATCTCCATAAGGCTGTTATTTATATTTAAATTACGTATGAATATTTAAAAATTCCAAAGTTTCTCATCTCAGTCGCAAGAGACATTTGCAAGTTAAGATGGGAAAGTATTATATTTTTAGTAAAAATTAATTGGTCTCTTTTGCTATACAGATTGTTCTTCAAGAATATTAAGTCCTTAAAATGTTTAGGAACGCCTTAACAGATATTTATAGAAGATTATTATAAAAGGTACACCGTGTCCTGAATACAAAGTAGATTATATCTAATAAGACAAGGAAGGCAAATTGTGTTAGCTGAATCAGGGCAATGTCGCTGTACCGATGTCATCAATATGAGCAAGAAATGTTTCTTGCTCATAATGCTTGAGTACCACTGTACACAACACAATACGGGAATGCGTACACACCTCGTCCGGGAATACCCTGGCGAGGTGTGTACGAATTCCCGTGACACTTGACAAATTACATTATGATTTTGTTACGGAGTCAGCTCAACACAGTTTCAACTTAATTTTCAAGTTGCGCGCGTTGTTGGTAAACGGCGAACTTATTTTTTTCGTATCAACGTGAGTGAGCGGTACTTTGGGTAATGCGGTGAACTCGGGATAAGTTGTGCTACTGGCGCGAGTGACTCGCCCGCGCCGCCGCGCCGCCGCGCCGCCGCGCTCGCGAGCACTGGCGCTGTCAAGCTGTCTCAACTTGCCTACCTACTTTATTTCTCACGCCTCCTATACTCCCCACTGATTAAGTGTCCCACTACTCCCGCGACATTGTTAGTTTTCTCAACTTTGACTTCTCAACCGGATGCGTGTTTATGACTGCTAAGCTGATACAATAAATTCATTCCCATAATTTTGAATACGACGCCAAATAATAAAAGAGCCATTTCAATAAAATTAACGTTACTCACTACGCTATTAAAACATATTTCAAATGTCGTTTAAATTTATCATCGCTTTGAAATCGGCATTATGTTCGTTTTCGAATATTAAGGCATAGAAGAGAGTCATTGAAATAACTTCAAAGCTGTTACGTATGATTGAAACAAATTAAAGTGCTTTTAAAATTAAATGGCTGCTAAACCGTATCGGTTCCGTAAAACTTTTCTATTTTCATGAGATACACTCGTCCGAAAATCGTTTGAGGTTTTACTCACGGGTTTGTTTTGGAACTGTCCGGTTATTTCTGGATCCGAAGGAAGTCTTTATTCATGAGCTCATAACAACACAACAACTACGGACGAGCAACGTTGGCCCAAGCATAATTTTACCATACTCTTCTCGTAGCGCAGAACTAGCAATCGCGTAGACAGACGAACGCAAAGCTGTTTCGTAGCACACTAGCAACGTGTTACGAGTATGCTACGCAGCTACCAATTGCTACGGAGCGTAGCGAGTCCTAGTTAATGAACCGCTAGATTACCAATTAACTTTTTGCAAACATAATAATAGGGGTAATATTTATATTTTATGATGAAAAAACTTTTCATTATTATGTTTCGGAAAATTCCACAATATTCGAAAAAATATTTAACGTAAACCCTTTTCAAGCATCATTGAAATGCTTTTAATGTTGGCACATTCTTCTTCGTCACTCATTGTGCACATGAAATTTTTGAGCGCGTTATCCGAGCCTGCGGTGTGTACTCACGTGCTCATTGAGGACTAAGCTTAAACGCCTCTTTGACAATGTGTGCTGATAACAATGTACATCACGTAAATGGCTCCACGAGCTTTTCACCGTAAAAAATATAATGAAAAGGGTTCCTAATCGGTACTTCATAAAGCGATATGATAAGTTATATTCTACTAAATTTACTCCTCGAATTATAACGATAGGGAATATTATGATATTTAAGTAAATTGGTTCCACGTAATCGGCTTTACTACCAAGTCTTTCTTATTGTTTCGGAGTTTCCTTCTGTTCGAAGGCACGGAAGCGTTGATGCGGGCGTAACTCCGTAATTCATATGTCGTTTATTATAGCTTACATTTACAATATAGCCTGTTTTACTTACACAAAATTTTCTAACTGTTTTATAATAAATAATACATAAGTATTTCTTTATATTTCATCTAGGGACATGTTTGCTGTTTATTTTTAAGACTATTCTATAAAGTGGGTTAAGAGTAAGCGATTTGGATTTCGTAGTAATAGGTAATTGAAATCCGGAGGGTAACCGGGATCAAACGATAGTGACTCCACAAAAATCCAGTTGGTAACTAGCCGTATTATAGATGGTAGAATGAGTAGGTATGTTTCACTGTGTGAGGGTTGCCAAACCATGTTGTGTTATAGGCTAATTAGTCCTTGATAATTATGGCTGACTTTAGACACAATAGGGCCGAATAGTAATAATTCTCGAGTGAAATGATGTACTTACTAGCTTTTATATTCCACTAGCTACGCCCTGCGGTTTCACCTGCATGAATTTAGATTCCGTGAAATTTCGGGATAAAAAGCAGCCTATATATTAATCCAGGGTGTCAGCTACCTCCATACAAAATTTTATCAAAATTGGTCCAGCCGTTTGAGCGTGAAGAAGTAACAAACATAAACACACCCTCACACACTCACAAACTTTCGCCTTTATAATATTAAGCGTGTTTCAGCTGCGTTCTGATCGAGTTTCCCACAAGTCACTCCCCACTAAAACAAACCAATTCAGTTACACTAAAAATATAATCTGTATTTAATCAAAAACATAAATTTATAAGAACTGTATGTAGGTTGTACAAAATCGTTAATATTTCGGTGGTTTTATGTTGAAAGCGGGTAGCTGAATATTGTTTCTCGGTGGCTTCTATCAGGACGGCCATTAATCTCGCCCACCACAAAAATGGCGGGAAATACGAACCCTCTGAATCCACAGACGTCCACGAAATCCGAAGAAAAACCATCACAAAAATAATATGATACTCCAGTGTTTTTCTCGCAATTTCCTCGTGACTTGCTCCACCCTTCTTTGAGAATTAAAAACGACACAAACTATTAATCATTCCGGTGCAATTTGTTATAATCAACTGAAGTAAACAAATTGCTTAAGTACCTCGCGTTGATGGACTGGCAACCTACTTCACTATTTATACAACTCTACCGGACTCGGAGGTAAACAATAAAAGAAACCTTTTTGGACATGCTATTCTTTTGGGGTGGAATAGACTACCTAGGTAGATATAGGTCCATACGTATAGGATACAAACGACACAAGTAATATGATTTACTAAATAAAAACTTTACAGACTCAGTAAGTGGAGACAAATCACTTAATTAAAATAAGAACCCCTAATATATATCCCATCATATTTATAGAACATTATTTATAGCTTGAAACATAAAACCGTTCATTCGCGTCCGGCCTTCAGGAAAAATAGAGAAACGGAGCACATTCAATCATTTTTCTTGTAATGACATCCCTCCGATTTTTAACCTCCAGGGAGGAATCCTATTAATCTGTAATCTGGATTATCTTGAACACAATCATGCTCGAGATAAATACGTCATTAAAGGCGTCTTACGCTTATTTCAGTTTGGGGTAGAATAATCCTCTTAACGTCGTGTGTAAACATGGTATGTTATTCAATACTACCTATAGTAAAAATCCAAGGGAGGTACGAATCGTTACTTAGTCATGATTTCTTATGCTGCCGAGCTACTGAATAATAATAGCACCTGCGTTACATTCCCGCTTTTATCATTCATGAATACATCCGATTGATATATCCGATAAGCTTGTTTCACATGTATCAAGTAGGTAACTGTTTCAGTTGTAATTTAAAGTTGTGCTGTTTTTGTTCAATATCACGATAGTTGTGTTGGAATTGGACGAACATCGTGAGCTGACATGAGGTTTTTACCAAATAATGGGTTGAATTGATGCTTTGCGAATCTGGGAATACGCAAGCATTGACAAAGATAGCTCGTGACTTTGTCCACGCAACTCTTGTTCATAACCATCATTTGTGATTCGCCTTGCAATATGAGCAATCGTTCACGACAAAAGTATTTAATGTAAATATTTAGAAGCTCTCTGCCAAGCGTTACAATCAAATCCAGAATTCTCAAATTCCATAAACAAGCATCAAGCAAGTTTGCAAGCTTGGTAACTAGTTGCGGTAACAGCCACGGCCTGACTCTCACTTTCGAAGAAATTTAAAGAGCTTTATGGTGGGAATAAGTCACTCACCCACTAATTGCTTTTCGCATTTCTGAGAAAGGACCAATATGAAATGCTTGAATGTAATTAATACATAAACTCGAACCAAAACTAACCCTTAACATGAAAATATTATGGTTGGGTCCCAAAATTAAATTTCATATATTCTGAACATAAAATAAACAAATCTGGAAAACCGAACAATATCCTCTGAATTAAACTTTGACATCCTGGTGGCCCTTACTCAAGGATAAGTGTTTAGTATGTATTTATTATCGAGATGCTGAAACCTCGGGACCATTATCTCGGTAATTAGACTCACGGAACAGTCGATTAATTCAGGACCCAAGATTTAAGGACTCCCAGTTCGTCGAAAACTAATCTAGTGACTTATTGGAATTCTTTGCCGAAGGGAAATATACAAATGTACTTTCAATGTTCATTAGATGAGTGATATGCGCAGCAGCATACCGTTATCGAGGGTTATATGTTCGTAAAAAGTTTATGACAGCTTACGGGGATGAAATATTTTTAGAAAGATGGTTGGGTATGATTAATGACTGGTTATATAATTTTCATAAAAATACAGTTATTTCATGGGATTTGTGCAGCGAGCGGCGCCGGTGGTAACGGCTTAGGACTGTAGCACAGACCGCGGCCGCTGGGCGATCTTCGTAGCGCGATAATTAGCCGCGTCAATATGCGCTGTGAGCTCTCTGCTCTCTCAGTCTACCGTTTGAACAATTCCCCGCGGGCGAAGTTTGTGGCATGCTCGTTAGAAACGCCGCATAGATTTTTATTAATGTCCGACATGATAACGACATGCTGTGGTTGCGCTCACCCGCACCTCACACGGCAGCTGAATGAATAACTCGCTTATTCCACATCGGACGTCATAATATGGTATTTCAATTCCTATTTTAATATTTCAAAGCTTGAACCGCGCTTTGTTTCAAAAGTTTCGTAATTTTAATAGCCATTGTTTGACAAAGTTTGGACAGTCGTTTATAGTTAGATGCTAACCTGTTTTGCAAAGCCCTCTCATGAAATATAAACATTATTTTATAATTTAAACGGTACATGTCTACACTAAACGAATACAAAGGAATAAGAATATTTACGATACGAGAAATGTTAATGTAGAAATTATTAATACATGCGATTGTAATATGAGGGTCGGGAGGCAAGAGCGGACGCAAAAACCACATTGTCGCGCGATTACGCGACCATGTCACTTCCATCTCTCGTTGGCCCGAAGATTTATGTCGTTGCAATAAAATCTCCTCGTTTGAATAAACATCTCCACAGTTGTGGGCTGTGACAAATTGCTCGCCGGGCCCGCCAACAGTCGAGACGAACATTAGCCGAAATAATTCTTTTTAACGGCGGCGAGTGGGCCCGACTTGCCGCCTAATTATTCATGTGCGACCGGTCCGATACGCCTTGCCAACTTGCCGCCGCCATTTTACGTCCTGTCGTGACGTCACCTTATTAATTAACTTATCGATTTATTACGAAGTCATTAAGTGCAAAAGTTGTAGGCAATTTGTTGTACCTAAGTACTGGGAACCATTTTCTATTACGCATTTATTTTTTCTCAAACTAAAGACTCTTCAGCTCAGTCACTATGTTTTTTTATTTATTTAACTTTAATTAACACGGTTAGAAACCAATTACAATAATATTTACCTAAAAAGCTATTTCGCGCGAAGCGATTTGCTATAAAATACTTTCAATAACATGATAATAATAATAAAACACTTGATTACCAATCGCCAAATGCAATTTCAGCAGTTGGGTTTCCGTGAAATTTTATTACATCCGTGTTAAACAATAAATCATTGTGTTTGAGCGCGACGCGCGGCGCCATGTTTGTTTTCTACGCACATCTCATCCGTTTTACATATTTTTTCTCCCACAAATTCACATTACTTCTTCTATTTTTCGTAATAAAAATAAAAGTTTTATACCTGCTTTATTTCTTTTGATACTTTATGCCATTACCTTTTTCCTTTAATTTCATACTGTGATCATCCAAATAATTTTAAGTCAGTTCGGGAAATTCCTTTTTCTTTTTAGGGCCGATTTTTCAATCGTCTAATAACTTTCATTCGTGGAATAAACTTGACGTTTGACAGTTATTGTATGAAATAACTGTCAAAATTATTCCTCGAATAAAGTTATCAGATGATTGAAAAATCAGCCCTTAATCAATATTGGGGAACAATAACTTTAAAGAATTCATAAAGTTTAAACAAGAAATCGGTTGATTAGCTTTTGCCAAAGTTTGTGACTACTAAATTTCCCTTTCCTTTAAAGGCGGGTAGGTCGTTGATCGTCGAACAAAAACTAATTAAACCGAACATCGGCATGTGTAGAGTCGAAGAGTAATGAATACTGGAGGCAGATAGAGCTCACTCTGAAAAAAGAACTTTAATTGAAGCAGTGCGCTTTTACTACGAATTAATTGAAATCTTATAGCTAACTAAGTCATCTCCCCTTTGTAAATAGCCTTACTTATTCAAATGAATAAAGTTTAGAACTAATTCTAGAGTTGATAGTATTCTTCTATGTATATTATGTGCTTCTGAAGGCCAATTCTCGTCATTAAAAACGTTCAAATTCTAGTCGCAATCTCTCAAAAACTTGTCAGAAACGTAGGAAAATTACAGGTATTTTTGACAGATTGAGACTGAGATCAGACTGTGAACGTTTTTAAAATTACGAGAATTGTCCCTCTGATAGTGCGTAGTTTAATTAGTTAAGCGACTAGTAGAGTTGGTGGCAGGTGATAGAGATTAGCAAGCGATGCGAGTCGATCGGGATACGAGTAATTCTACCGGTGTCGGTAATTGAGTCGGCGTCGTGATATCGTTCATTTCCGCCGTCGGCCACGCCATCCCGACGGACTAATCATACAGCTCACCGTCCTGCGATCGAGTTAATTGAAATATGAAACTTTTACCTGTTATGAACTCCCGACTGGTCAACTTTATCACTGCCACCAACACATTTATTTATACATTCTAAAACCATTTAAACAACCCAACATTATTAACATATGAAAGTTTACATTCAGCCGACACAAGAGATTGCGGATAGTCGTTTATTCTGGCACTTCCTGCGCACCGTTCGTTTACCTAACTTAATTGTACATTCAGCAGACATTACGCAGACAAGCACGAAAACAATAAAACAGAGCTGCCGCGTTAACCGCAGTGTTGTCGCAAAAACCATTCAGAGTACACCGTCACTTTAAGTAATGAATGGTGTAAACTGCTATAAACTACAACACCTGTTCCTGTGAGGTGGCGAACAGTCGCGCCGGAATGCCGAGCAAATCGTGACGCGGCAGAATGCTAGCGACGCACTCACACGACGTGATAACAGCCGTGATGGCATATTCGCTGACGCCACGCGCGCGTCACGCGGCCCACGCCGCCAAACTTTGTCAGTTTCGCGGACTCAGCTCACGATGCTCTCACGACTCTCACGTCTCCACCACTATTAACTCTCAACGCTCCAAACTTCTTCACTCGTTATTTCCATGAATTTTAATAACGTCTCAGAAAATAAGCTTTATTTTTTTTTTGGCACGCCGTACTTTTCCCTAAATTATTATTACTTACAATTGTACCACACAGAAATATTTAGGTAAAGTGGAAAGATGCCAACTTGCAATAATAAGTACACTTTTACGAGTATCTAGGTCTGAATGCGTTTGAGCTGCTCTAAACTGAATGCTGAAAATCCCGAAAGCAGGAAGTTGTCTTCTTTTACGAGCGTTATTGCTTCTGCCTGCCGTCTTACGACAGACATTTACGTACATTTCGTGGAAATAAATTTTCCGATATCAGTAATTTATTATAATTTTAGCTCGGAAGTGCAGATATAGCTTAGTGCGGTTATTGTGTTAGTAAATATGTGGACTTTGTGGAGACCACAATATTATACCGTATTAACATAAGCTCACGCTTCTATTTCCATAACGCAGTACCGTACGTGATTTATATGTGCTGTTGGGTGCTCGACCTGTGTGGGACAAAGGATATTAATAGATACTAATGATATCGCTGCTATAGCGCAGCGTAATACCGTATCGCAGTGGGGCTATACGCTGATCCTTAGTATTAACATCGCTTTTGTAATTTGATGGTGTTCGGATAATCTGCACGAGCGTGCCGCGCGTGGCGGGGCGGTGGCGGCCCGCGCGGCGCGTCGGCGCGGGCGTCGGACCCTGTCCGGGCCACTCGGATATTATTCCGGAACGAGCAGACCATCCATGCATATTCATGTGCTCGATCCAGAGGCGCGTATTAATTTGCATCCCGATCCGACACCGGCCTCGTTACATTGTCCATTTTCGTTTCTTTGCCATAAACCCTAGAACGTCGGACAGTCTCGGCGGTGCCTCAATGGATCGTGAAATCGGAACGGTCATACCGTCCGCTTTGAGTAATTTGTAAAACTCAATTCTAAATTCATTGCCCACAAAACGGTTCGCGTTTACTCATGGAATTACTATTATGAATGCTTTTAAACAGATTGAATTTTCTTAAATGAATTACTTTCTCACTGATTTGCGCGTGTTGGGATAAAACAGCTGAAGGGTACCTACCTAGGGTGCCGAGGTTCCGTACGGCTCCATTTGTATTGATAGTAGATACCTACAGTCCTACACAGATCATGGGATATCGAGTATTTATTGCTACGTTTAATAATAAATCTGATAAATTCTTTGTTCGCTTTGTTTTAAAACACTTGAGCTATACGAGGGACATTGGTTTAAGTGTTCAATAAATCAGCAAACGTTGTGGTTTATGTGAGTCAGGAGATCGTGATTCGTGCGCTTTCGGAATTAAAACCGATGCGGTTGCGTTGAAAACAACCAGATTATTTACGTATTTGTTTTAATTGCGGACAGGAATGCTCTATTGCAAATCATGCTGGTTAATTAAAGTTGCAGATGGTTTAAACAGATAGTGGGTAGGTACTAAGTAACCGCCCACAATTTGTTGTTGACTATTTATTGCGTAAATTCAATACAATTCTAACATAACACACACTACATTACCTAAAACATTTGTCGAGGCTCGTCCATAGGTAGGTACACCTTACGTTACATACACATAGTCAAATAGAGAAAAAAAATATATAAATCATGACATGTAGCGTATGAATACAAATGTGAACATTTTGAACTATAAAAGAGTCATGTTCCAATATTTATTTAGTGTTCGCACACATCGTTCATACTTTAGTATTTAAATTCCTGAGTATCCCTTTGCAGATAAAACTATATAATTTACGTTACATCACTAAAACTGATCATAATCAAAATAGATACTCCATAAGTAAAGCACCGGCAAAACAGTTTTAAATGATGTATTTTACTAGACAACTTTATTACCGTAATTATGGTTTTAGAATTTAAACGCAATCAACTGACGCCTTGTTTTATGTACCTTTTAGGATTACGTTTCGGCAAAAGTCGCACAAAAGTCCCGTGTATTTTTGGAATATTTGTGAAATAACGAGATTTATCCTCGCGGGTAGATGTGCGCGCGTGGAGCACGTGGCGCAAATTGTCCACTGCTACTGCTTATTGTTGTAACTGTAATACAGTCGACGGCCATATTGTGCTGCACATTCATAACGCAGCCAGCCTGCAAACAGTATTTTCTACGCAAAAATATTTTCAAAGCTCTTACCTATTTCGCCATTTACCGTTATGAACCGGCACAATCGTGAATTTTACGGTTTTGGACGGCAGGAGTGTCCAATTAATCTCTTTTTATGCTCCCGTTCCAAATTATCATAGTAATGAGTTGCTTTGGAACGTATTCGTGGTCGGTCATAAACTAGTGTAATAATTGCGGCATTTAGTGTTATGGTAGTTTTGGTGTCGGTCGCGCAAGGCTCCGACCGCTATCGCAGCGTCCCACGCACGAGATAAGGCGACCGTGACAACCGCGACTGATGTAATCGAGATCACGCACTGGGACATCCTGACATTTAGCGTGAAATGCTTATACTGGCGTATTGCTTTGTACACGCTTCATGGTATATTGGCTTGAATTACAGACATTTCTTCCAGCGCTAAATTTTAAGTTTAGTTCTGTCTTTGTTGAGCTAAATTCAACTTTTATATTTTAGAAATGTAAATTTTTGTAAATGTTTCCTATTCAACTCATCCTGTGAATATTATTTTTATGAGCTGCTAGTCCCTTATATGTATGTACATTGTACATGTACAACCAATATAATGTTATCGTCCGTAAATATAATATTATCTGTTATTATAACATTTTCAGATGGATTTTCAGAAATAATTGATTACTTTCACTAAACGATAACCATAAAACGGACACTTTTTGGCATGAATAAGTCACGGTATATCTCTCACATTATTTGTTTGAATGGGTATCGTAGCTTTGAGGGAATTTAAATATTGGCCTTTCTGCCGTGCCAGCCAGACTCGCATTCCGGCGTTAATCCAATTTCTGGTGATTTGTTCCAGAAAAATACTTAGATATTTTCCATTTCACCGGCGCAAAGACCAGCAGACGTAATCTAATATAGAATAGAACCTCTACGTGTTGAAAATTAGTTTTACTTTGTTGGGCACTTGTGATAATAAAATCACATACATAGTTGGTAAATGCAACCAAACCTGTTTGTTTTTGTTACTAATTGCTTTGTTTGAGCAAGAGCAGGTACCTAATCGAGTTCCACGATGTTGTTTGAATGCCTCGCGACGAAAACTTGTAAGTAGGCAACGATAGGTACTTGACTACTCAGTTTTTCTTCTTTGTGAGCTATTTTTCCTAGTGAGGCTCAATAGTCTGCTCCGATGCTCGGTAATTTCTTTGAGAGGCGCTGCGCTGGCATCGAATAGACTTCGACAGAAACTAATTAAAAGCGAACATCGCGCAATCTGGCGAGCTGGCACAGACACTAATACGATTTTCGATACCAGTTCGCGAAATGAATACATATTTAAGAACAAGAGTCTCTTGTAATGTGTATGCAGATCACGGTCTAAATGTAATGTTATCACAGAATGTCTACTTAGTGAATATATGTGTTTTATTTTGGATAAAAGCAGCGTAGCAACCCAGAAATGTATTTGACCACTTATCGTCCTGTAATTTGGAACGGTACCAGTTATCGGTATCATTTATAAAAACCAAGAAGAATTCGGTGTGATATCAGCCACGTCATGTATCACCTGCAATACACAGTCCATTTGACTGGAATGAATTTATTTCACAGAAATGCTGCCTTTCATAAATACATATTATTTTTGTTAACGTTTCAGTCGAACTCTAATAGTTATTGCCTGAAATACGTGAAAAATACCGGTGTGTGTATGCAATGCATGCAAATTTACGCACATCCTATGTTGGAAATTTTAACATCCCGGACAGATTTTCAAATTCTCTATTGGTACTGAATTTTAGACGCAATGAATTTATATAGAATATTCACCATGCGGAAATAATACTGAGTCGTTTATACGTTGTAAGCGTTGTAACATATAAATCTTATTCCAATGTTGTAGGAATGTAGGGATTGCTTGTCACAATATTTTTGCATACGTTTAATTTATATCCATTCGCATTCAGTCAGTGCATCGACCAAAACAATATTTTTTGTTTCCATTTTGTTTTAAAAAATTTCTATAGGATGAGTATTGTTGTGTAATCATTATTTATTATGTTTTAATCTTTCTGCTTAAACTATCACATTGATCGTGTTGAATACCCATCAGTTACAAAGATTTTTTTTTCAGCAGTTTATAAAAAACTTGTTTTGATTTATGTGGTCATTACCTTCATCTTAAAACTTGAAATAAGTATAAAATGAATGTCGTAAACACAATTAATTTTTTTACTCGTAAAATATGAAGTGCTGAAAGATTGTTAACTGCGGAGTTGCTGTTGTTTAGGTACTTATTAAACGTAGTCTGTTGAAGTTTCAACGGAGTTTCATGTTTCACTTCTTATTAAAATTATGAAGTAAAATATTTGAGGGGTTTGAAATAATAAATCGTTTTAAGTTGTGAAGTATCGGACGTGCTGAGCTGGCAACAGACAAAGTAGGTACGTAACAATGCGTTAGTGCGGTCGCACGGGAACTTGCTCTTGGTAACAACTTAAGACCGACGTTCATTACGGTGCCGAGCTACCCAACTATCTACACGTTGCCACCGACTACCTACGTCTGCATTTTCAATGTATGTAAACAAACATAAAAGTTCCCGGATACACATACAATATTATTCCTCGCACTTTCAAAAGAAAAGTAACGAATGTTTACCCACTCTTTAAAAATATTCAACGGCGAAGATCTTTTCATGCATTTCATGTTACTTTGCGTACCATTCGGAATGCAAAACTACTCCGATACATGTAATTTTCGAATCTTGTTTGCTTATAAATTCATATCTATCCACTCATAAGAAATACGTTGCTATGAACTCGCTACGACTGTTCCTGCCTTGAATTTCAAGTTTCTATTCTTGCGTGCCTAAAATGCGAAGTTTTCAGCGGAAAATTATAGTGGGAACACTACCCGTGTGATAAATCAGGAGAAATACGTAGCTCTGACTAAATGAATATACAAAGTAGGCAAGGGACAGTGCAAACTACCTCCACAATGCATGTATATTTTTACACAAAAAATGAGAACAAGAAAGTTGTTAGATCTGTCTGAATTGTTTCTGCGTAGCGCAATCAAGCTCGCGAGGGGCTTGCTTAGTCACATTGTTTCAGAAGACCTTTGCTCTGCCCTCTTACAAATTCACCGCTGTTTTTATCGTTTTATTAGCTTTGTTTTGGAAGTTTTCTTTTAGCATTCTCTTTAGATTTTTGTTGTGTTTGATGTGCGGCTGTTTGCTTCGCCTTTTTGCAACCACCTCTGTGCATAAAACAATGGTAGAATTTATTAGCTGCTTTTATAAAAAGATTTCTGTTACGCTCGTACTAAGATTTCTTAACGAACAGGTTCACAAACAACTTATTTATTGAATCTATTCTAAGGAAGAAATAAAATACATTCTTTTATCTTAAGATATATTATTGCTTCATTGTAAACAGTTTTATTTATAGTCTAGGTTGGCATTTGATGTCAAAGAGCTGTATTTTTTACTTTAATTCATCAATCGTCATCATTCGTCAGTTTTTACAAATTAAAAATTCACTGGTCTTGACGTGGGCATTTTATAATAACGTTTGCATCTATAATATTAGAGAGAAGCGCTAAATTCATCAGTCGATGAGGACACCTGTCTGAACAGATTACATTGATGGATGAAACCGTGCGAGCGCTGACGACAGTATTAATACCGATAACATACATTATATGCATATTTGATAGCGCTTTCATGCTTTGGGAATTCGGTGTCGGTCACCGAGATAATTCGTATGAGGCCGAACGATTGTATCCGCAGTCAGATTCCAGGCCGATAGGCGTAATGCGCGGCTCACAACGCTCACACATTGTTTCATGCCAACAATTTATAACCGCATAAATTCGGACAGGCCTGAGCAAGATATTTTGTAAGTCCCGCGCATAATCCCGGCGTGCCCACCGTGCCCACCGTGCCACCGTGCCACCGCGTCGCGATAAAAAGTGTGACGACATTTCCCCGCTACACTTGTTTTGAAAAGAATAATGCTGTATAATTTAGGATGAGAGGGGTAGATTAATGGGCAGCTTTATGAAGTTTCTCATTCATCCTTTACATTTAACCACGTTTGTTTAGGTGCGCGTTACCTATCTATTTATGTGTCTCAAGGTTTTTATCATCAGGCAGATTTACAAACACAAAATTGTTACAAGTACAGACGCCAGCACATCAAGCTACCCGAAACTGTCAAATTTTCCCAATCAACTTTGATCCTTATGCTTTAGCGATAGAGTTGAAAATCTATTAAAGAAATTTGACAGATTGTAGTAGCTTGATGTGCTGGTGTGTGTATACAGACCCGAATAGGGCGACACAGAGTACAGACATAGTGACTGGTTTTGCATGTTTCCCTTTGTTGTTTGCCAGTGAAGCGGCCGCAGCCCAACGCTCTGGATTAAATACACGATCAGAAAGTCATTACATCTAACTTCGTAACTATTGTGGTTAATACAGTTCTAGCACGAACACATTCAACTAAATTGGACAGAGTCGATAGCAATGTTATTAGGGACTTAGGTATGCATAAAATATAGAATAGATATCTAATGAAATGACAAAATAATATCCATGAAATAAAAAAAACCCCAATCTGCTTTTTATTTAATTTTCAATTTGAATTCTAGTAAACAGATTTCGAGAAAAACGAATTATGAATTTTAAAACATAATACAAAGGGTTTTATTAGCATAGGGCCAATTAAATCGATTCGCTCATAGAAGTTTCGCAATACAGAAATAGAAGGTAATTTTTTATCTGCTTACCTACTTATTTATACATGTTAACTTACAGAAATGGAGCGTTATTGTATTGTAATCAGCGTTTGCAGCAACGCAATATTTCTTTATACCGCAGGATTATGTTTACGAGTGCGACAATAATATTAATGCATGATGAATATTACGTTGTTTGCGCACACGCCTAAACACTTCAATAGTCTTGAATTATTCAGTAGCGATGTGGCCATAGATGTGGCACTCGCGCTTAGCGACGACCACCACCGCCTCGCCTCTCTAATGTGGGCAGCAAAGCCAATTGTTTATTCCACTGTGGATATTACCCTGAATTGAATTCTGTGTGGCTTTAAGCGATTCATGTATAAAACATATTTATAAAAGATTTGTTCATTAGTGTTGCAACATCCACTTCATACATAATGAGCGATTCATGGAAAATGTTTCAAAAGAACATTTTCGTATCGCATTGCTCGTATTTTGATACCCAGGGTTGTTAAATATTGCAACGGGTTTAGTTTTGGCGTGTTAGTTTTAGATGAATAGTTAACTCGGCACATAGGGCCGGGTGTCGTATATGTGGGAGCGGATTACCATCGTGTCAGATGGTTCCAAAGTTAAATGGAGTCACGTCGGCGCCGGCGTCGGGCGCCGTGCGTCAGTGTGCTACTGATAACACAGCCGTCAGGGCCAGCAGTCGCTGTTGGCCCGCACATATTTAAACTTTTACAATAGCTCAGCCCCAAAGCCTACATAAATCACGCGAGCCTTCCTTCACACATCTCGTCTGAATTTAAATAGCTCTCTACAGACATCTTTCGTGATTTAGGTTCCACACTGACACCACTGGCTTTCATGTTGAATCTTGAGTTAACAAAATTCCTTTTTCGCTGACCCACTGCTGGCACGTTATTATATCGTAAAAACTTACGAGATAATTAATGAAGCGGCACCACTAGCTTGTGCTAAGTAACCGAGAAAACTTGGATAAATATTATGTAAATATTTTTTCATCGAAATTTGCCCCCAGTAAGAAGAAACGGCACCCTTCCGTTTTTCTTTGTTCACATTTTCTATCCTTTCATTACTTAATATTTCAACGTTAACATTAACGTAGAGGAGCGCGACATAAAAACATAAGCCACAGTAACAACGCCCCTTCTGGCCTACTCCGCAACTCAGCGATCCGACGAATAGGGAGAAAACGAGTACTAATGATTCGGCTTAGACACATTATTTTAGAATGTAAATGTAAACGTATGGTTATTTGAAGTAGGCATATTTTCCGAAGTGGAGCTAGCGAGCAAATTACAAGACTGTTCCGAGCGCCTACCGCGGCTCCGAGCTATTTAGAGGACTATTAAAACTCCGCCGGGAGTCCTTCTGAGATTTACATGGCGAACGTGAATTATACGCACACGAAGTTCTGTTCCACCCTTATTAGTATTTCAGGTAATTACTCGTTAAGGGTAATTCAAATATTCTGAAACAAAAACCGGCTAGGTATTTCAATCTTTTCCTTATACTCGTACTCGCGTAGACTTAGTTTTATTACATCAAGCTAACGTTATTTCTTTTCTTTACTGTGAAAATAAAGTTTCCCCACAAACAAAAAACAAGTATTTGTTATCTCCATAAAGTAGATACACTTAAATACGGGCTATGATCTATTGTTTTATTCTATCTTTTTCGACGAGGCTTGATCCCTGAAAACGGCAAGTTTTAACGGAATATGCCTTTTGTATCGGATAGCGAAGACAATATTCATGAATAATGTATGAACGGTCCCGCCAGTGAACCATCTGATCATCCGATAACATTGCCCTTGTTTACATGGGACTGGCTAATCCTGTCTTCCGAATTTTAACAGGATTTGAGTGATGTTTCGAACAGCCGCCAAATTTGCGGGAGCCTCCCAAAGCTTCCCGATATTAAGAAGATATATTGGTTCAATCTTTCTGCGGAATCAACAAACGCGTGGCTGCGATACTTTGTGAGATAAAGTCATCCAGTTAATCAACGTCGACTGTATTTCAGATATAGGACAAGACAGTAGCTCACGAGAAGTTAATTGAGTGAGCTCAAAACTTAACTTATTTATAACTAGCGTCTGTTTCTATTGAATACAGTCTGTCTGTTTCAAATAAACCGTTCGCAAAGTTGCAAAACCTTTGCCTTATCTCAACTTTCTTGGAAGCTGTTTAGACTGCAGAAAACTATTCAACATTTCTCGTATATTCCGCTATGTATACGTAGGAACATGCAAACGTGTATTCTTATGTAAAAAGTTATTTTTTATTATCATGGTCGGGTACTAAGACAGATTGGACAACACGCGTCGTGTCGGTATAACTGTGCCTGTGCTGTGGGTACTGAGTGTACCTAAGGTACCTCTACGTACGGCGGCGATCGGCGGCGGTGATCTCTCGCTTCCGGCCCTGGTCCAGGCTATGGTACGGAGCGAGAGTGCATGGGAAGCAGTTGCCTCCTTCTGCGAAGCAGTAATGCTCGCGAAGGAGGAGGCGGAGCGCGTGAGGGAGAGGCAATCTTTGCGCCCTCGCGCCCCTAGTCGCCGCAGGAGACGCCCTGGGCGTCGGGAGTCGGTAGCTGATTCCCGGCCACCGTAGGCGCGGGCTTGCGGACGGCGAGCAATGGGCAGTCCGGTGAGGACCAGGCCCGGGTCGACGGCGCGTTGTGTTCCACGCGCGCCTCAAAGAAATGTCATCACTAACTGACGAGGTCCGCTAGGGCCGATGCCTGCCGGGGTCGCAGGTTGTTCGACAGATAGGTACCGTGGCCCCTGGCATAGGCAACTGAAGGAACACAGGTGGGTTTTAGTCAGTAAGAGTCTGACACGCCCTCTCGCTCCACCCAGAGCGGGAGAAGTTATTTGGTAATTCGCCAACCAAAAAAAAAAAGTTACCTCTACGTCATACCTGTCGCGATAGCAGCATCCAGAGGTGATAACAATGCGGACCGCTCCTGTACATACAACCTTCATATTACACGCACAAATAAAAGTTGCTATTATCGTTTTATTGTTATTGTGATGTGATGTATGAAAAATGTAATTCTCCCTTTTCGCACGGAATTGTACCTATGAGAAAATGAAGAAATTTTTATTGTATGTTCTTCTAACGACATTATTTCTTTTTGTTTTGTTTTTTTTTTCTTTGTAGTATGTAGCCTATGTAGGTAATCCACGTATTAAGTAGGTATGAAAAATAATATTGTGGAGCCTAAAATTCGGAGTTTTCAAATAGCCTAGTTTATGCAGAGCCTATTAATTCTTAGTTACGTAGGTATTGCAGAGCGGATCTTTAAATATTGGTACGGCTTTTTCACCGCTACCGGCAGGCTGTCTTCCAACGAATTATGTTCAATACACAAGGTACTTTAAACCTTAATTAAATACCGCTCTGTTAGTAAGCTGTCAATATTTTACTACCTTTAAACATAGACCCGCGTTTGATAACACATCGCTCCCAAAGGAATTGAAATGTTCTTATATGCGCACTTTATGAATGGGATATTAGTAAGTAATCAGATTTGCCTATAAATTGTGTACTCGACCACAAGTTAGGTCGGTATGTACGCCGGACGCAGTTACGCCTAAATACACTCAAAAAGTTTGGAGCTGCTCCGCGGAATAATTGGCTTTGAAAAAAAGTTTACACATTGAATTCGGCAAAAAAAAAAAACAACCATAAATTCAATCCGGAAACCGGATCTGAGTGCGTACCTATAGGTACTTGTGTAACGGCGAGTTAACAAACCATGGTCGTGTCCGCCACCCCCTCAGACGGCGCAGATACTCCATAATGAGCCCGAGAATCTTTTATTGTCTGTTTGGACTGGGATAAATTGTGATAGATGATCTTCTGCGTCTCCCAGATTTGGAGCTAGATCTATCCGTCTTTCAATTTATATCGAGGGGTTTGTTGTGAGCGCTTATCCCCCGCATACATTGAGCGTTTATTACACAGAATCGTTTTATACTGCAGAAAAATGTCGCCGTTTTCCGCATTCATTTCTCGCCTAATAAAATGCGAGCATCAGGCTCGAATGCTGAAACTTTTTATTGTAAACCCCGGCCGACAGGCTTTTTCTTCTGTCCTCACGTCGCGCTTATGAAAAATAGTGCGCATTACCGCGCTGTTTTGTAAAGAAGAAGCCAGAGAACCATGTGCGCTAAATGGAAGCTCGTACACTATATTTATAGAAAATTTAGAAATATCTAAACATTATACAGCTTAAATGTTTAATATGTGCACAGCTGTGGTTTTCACTGACACTTGAAATTACATAATAATTTCAAACTCAAATCTTTATTGTTATTTAAGTCAGTTATAATTGCTTCACTTGTAATGTATCTAAGTCATTATAAACGAGAGCAGTGTGTGTGTTGTGCGTTGATAAAGGTCGTAAAACTGTAACTACCTAACTAATTCGCTTGCAGTATTACACATGTAAACACATCAGCTCTGTTATTAGACACATTAGTAATCACATTACTCACGTACTTAATAATGGAGCTAGTTGCGGAACATTAGTAATTGCCAAAGCTATGCGGCCTATTTACGTTCGTTTTAGCGAGGGCCATAACTCAGAATAAAATAGCTAGCATATTGTTATTAGCTGGGAGACGTGTGACAAAAGCACCGACACGAATACTTTGTCCTCGTCTGAGTGAATGATGGTCGGAGGCGAGCGCCTGAGCGTGTGCGTGTGCAGTAAAGCTGATCATGAAACTGTTCCAGCGTCTTCTTTAGACAAATGAGTAGGCCCGGGGGACGCGGCGAGGTCACGTTGCTCATTGCCGGTGACATTTGACCGAAGCCTCACTTCCACTAAAACACCTCACGCCGGCCGTCTCCCAGCAATTTCCACCCTCCAAATGACACCCCTGGCCCCTGAGCCCCGTCCGTGAAAACATGCCGGGAAATCCCGACGTTTTACTTTTTTATATCCTTGCTTATCTCGCTACATAACAATGTAGTCGAGCGAATGGCGGTTTTGATACAGCCGACACTCAATCTTACTTTTATGGTGGCGAAGAAATTATTCTTGTATACCTATTCGTACCTGCAGCTGTCTTTTCTCATGTAAATAAGAAACAGGTAATCTTGCAACCATCTTATCAAGATTTATATGCGTTTGAAGTTTGTTTTAGAAAATTCAATTCCTTATAGATTCTATTAATTCAACTTATATAAATAGACACAATTTCTTTACGGAGAATTTATGATAATGAAACATAAGTGAAATAATTTTCCGTGGGCGCCGAGCGTTCCCATAATCACATACCAGAGCCATTATTAGAAAATCCAAACATACTTTCCTCGATCCCATATTTTAACGTAACACCTTATCTTAGAAATGTATGCTAAAATACTTGATTATTAAGTTACCATGGTAATCGTGACCCCGAGAGAGATTTGCCAACTCGCACCAACTTGATAATGCTATAACTCACAGTCGCTTTAGGATTTATTATCAATTGTAAACCGCATAATGTCTTCGATGCATAATTTACGACTGTTGTAATAGTAATTATGGAAATGATACGACCCTGACCATACCTACGGTATATTAAGAGGGATCAATAAATATTCGTTCTTATATGAGCCCCATTTCGAATCACCTTGCGGGGATGACAAATGTTTTTTTATTCTCTAGCGAATGTGTAGGTACTCTATTGGAACTTAAGAAAAAGACGGTAACCCAAGAAGTGGTTTTCTCAACCCATATTCGTATAAGGACGTCCGTGGCGGGGGTGATTTACCGAGGCGACCGCCGTACTCGCCTTATTGAATACTATGTCCTATGAAAGAAAATCGTATATTTTGACATGGCACGAGCCAAATTTACGACTTTCATTTATTCGCCATGACAAACGACAATTAAAAGTGGCTGGTCTTCGGACCGTTTGGCGAACCATGACGTTTTTATGTCCAACTCTAATCTGTTCCCTTTGGAAAAGTTACGCTCGAACAATGCTACATCTTTCAATTTGTGGTCGTAATACGAAGGAAAAGGCCGTCCCTATGAAGTGTTTCAGTTCATTTGCGTTTTACGGAAAATATTTGCAAAAATGTTTGTTTTAATAGGTAGGTATATCTTTAAAATATCATAAAATATTAAACTGCCAATTTAATACTGATTGATTTTATGAATAAGTAATCAATCAAGACTGAAATTAATTCGATCAGACTTTACTTGGTACAGCTATCTGTTTTCCTAATCAAAAAATGATGAACAGCTAGGTTGGAATAGTAGATTGTTATACAAGGGTCGAAAGGAATCTATTCCATTACGAGGTATTTAGACACCCGAGCGCTAAGGCTATAGTCCGAGTAGGAATTGATGACTTTCACCCGTGTTAAACACTACTTTTCATTTCGAATATAAGGAAAGTAAAAAGTAGTGGTTTTTCTAAAATATTTATTGATAATAATAACATGAATAGTAGTAGGTGGCCATTTAAAATTAATTGAGATGTTAGAACAATTTGTGTACTATTTTAAATATGGAACACACCGCGTCACCGCCGCGGGCCGTCCCGCTTAATAGGTATTTTTTTTATTCACACTGGCTGTTTATACACTCACAAAACCGCAATATTTTTCTTAATTATGTAAAAAATTTCGTAGCTGACTACCTAACCAATATAGTTCTATTTTTTAAATTCATTCCCGCCCTAGAGAGGGAAGCAATTACTATGAGTCTATCCGGCCCTAAGGTGGGAAGCAGCGTCTTCCACCCGCTATTCGGATCAAACAAACACTACTTTCCGAGTATGGGAAATGAAAAATAAGTTTTCCTTGGCCTCTGGTTTTTCTGCTGAAATGAAATAAAACCACAGAGAAACATCGCAACGTTTTTTTGTGAATATTGCAACTTTGTAACATTACTTGCTGCCTTTGGTGGGAAATCCATAATATTCACAGTCTCGGGGGGAGTTATTTATAATAATCAAATTTAAACCAAATGTAAGTACTTTTAATTCCACGGTTTGAGGCAATCTGCAGTGAAATAAACAACACAGTTATTCAAAAATAGAAACCGCTCCTTAATAGGCTCAATACTGTTGTAAGTAAAATGAAATTCTGGCACAAAAGGAGGCAAAGGGTGCTACTTTATAGGCCAATTAGTCTGAGAATACGGTATGCGTTCATTACTCGGTGTAGGCCGGGGTTTAGGAGCGAGTCCGACATAATGTGTAGGTACCGCAGGAATGGCGCACGCGCTGCCGGCTCTGTCGCCACCCCAGTCTAATACCCATAACGCGCACATAATTATATTAACATTATTATATTATTACACGCATTATGACCTGTGTTGTGCCATGATACGACTTTCTCATTAACAAATAATACTGTTAACATTCACAGATGAAGCCCATTTGAGTAATATGATCCAAAAATATAACTATTAACGTTAAGCTTCATTTATTAAAGCCGGCTTACATGCTGCAAGGGATCACGAATTGCATAATGACTGCGTGGTTACATATTTAGGTACTTTGAATTCGTATACAGTTATTATGAATACTTAAGTTGCTACTTGTATTTCGAAATGTAGACTGAGATAGCATTTAAAACCCTTAAGAAGGAGGAGAAGGTTCGTTTACAACTTGTTCAACCGCTTATATGCACTTACATTTACGAATTTAAACCAAACGAACGCCAAAGTTTTCAGATTTATACGAGTTTTTATTTATTTAGTATGCATTTCAGTACTCAGTTCGTTTCAAAACTTTTTGCCATACAACCATAACTTTACATAGTTTTAGCGTAATTTTGGCAAACATTAATCATGCCATAATATTAATTTGAAAACATATTAGGTAATGGATAGTATGGATACTAACTTTGAGTAAAAGCGATGTCTAAAAGAGTTTCAGATGAAGAAGGCTTCAAATGTTTGAGTAGTTAGGAAACTGCTACCTACATAACATCATTTGAATGCTTCTAAAGCGCGGTCACTCTCGGACTGCATAGAAAAGAAAGAAAAGCCCGATGACACAACGCTGGTAATTTATTGCAAAATGAAGCAATTATCTATTTACACAAAATCGATTGTTTGGACTAAAACATTAAAAAACTAGTGCTTTAGTATGTGGCTTCTAAAATAATCTGACAAAAAATCAGATTGATTCTATGTACATTAGAATGGTTTTTATTGTAAAAAGAAAGTTTTTAGAAGTATCTCCATGATTTTTTTCTATAGTATCAAATTAGTTGTATTGTACCTCTAATGTAGTTATCACGATTTATTTAATATTGAAAGTTAAAACATCTATCTTTGATGTTCTGTATCAGATGAAACTTTATAGAAACCTGAAGATTTATAAATAAAAAAAAAATAACCGACTACTTACATATAAACTTTTTCTTGTAATATGAAATGTTGAACACACTTTTTCGTCCCAAAAACGGTGCCAAAACATTCGATATCATTTATAAAGAAAATGTAATTGCCTTCTCAATTAAAAGGAAAGATCGTATATCCCTGAAATTGTGAAATTTCCTCAGGGGAGATATATAAAATAAAAAATAAAAAAAAAAAAAAAAAAATAGTTTATTGTCACAAATCAGCAAATAGTTACAATTTTGTGTTCGAAGCCTCCTTTTAGGCAGATAATGCCTGTGTTAGAAGGCTCCGCTCTTCCATAACAATGGTATAGTTATCTAAATTATGCGTGACGTGTAGCATGATGTGAGGTGTGTGTTGTGACGTGAAGTGGTGTGTGTGAAGTTAAAGTATTGTGTGTTGTGATATGATTGTGATGTATGTTGTGATGTTAATGTGGTGTTTGTGATTTGATGTGAATATGATATTATATAAAATGAGGTGTATGAATAATGTGTGATTTGTCTGATTACTCAATCTGTTGTAACAGAGCCTCCGTTTTATCATAGGAAAGTGTTTTAATCCAATTTACTAAGCTTGTTTTACAATTGTACCTATTTTTATTATGAACATACACGTATTTGTTTATTTTGTTGTATAATTGAGCTGAACGTTTGTGTAGTTGTCTGCTAGTGAATTTCAATTTAGTTCGGGGAATATCTGCGATTATATCTTTTCTTCTTTTTGATTGGGTACTATTATTATATGGTAGAGACTTATGTTTCCTGAGAACGACTTGAACAATGTACAATTTCCTTACAGAGAGTAAATTACTAATTTGATACAAGCTTTCCGTAGAGAATCTTCTTTTTTTAAAATACATAATTTTGATTAAACTTCGCTGAGCTCGTTCCAGGGTTAAAAATTTAGTTTTAGCCGCTCCTCCCCACACTGGGATACAATAAGTGAGGACCGATTGCACAAGAGCAGTATATACTTCATTAAGAAGATTCCTGGTACGATTTTTGCCTTCTACAAAAAATTTAGTTGGAATCACAAATCTTAATGTTATAAACATCCAGCTGAGTTTCCTGATTCTATTGCTGACTTGCTCAAGATGGGGATACCAGGACAATGTTTGGTCTAAAATAACTCCTAAGTATTTAGTTTGTGGAACTTTTTTAAGACATGGGCAGCTGCAAATATCGTTTTGTGTGTTACCACACTCGTGTATTATTATTTTAAAATCTTCGGCTGGTTGCGTGCGGTTACTTACACTAAAACAGATGTAATTAGTTTTTAGTACATTTAAGGACAACAAGTTATTTTTAAGCCAATTAGCTATTTGAGCCATTCCTATTTCGGCAGTTTGCTTGACATCTGCCCAGGAGCTACCAGAAAAAACAATAGCTGTGTCATCGGCGTACGCAAAGACTTTGGCGTTTTTTAATTGAATGTTACAAAGGTCATTAATGTAAAGCAGGAAGAGTGTAGGGCCAAGTACGCTACCCTGCGGTACGCCGTATGACACATCCATTTCATCACTAACGTAGCGTCCTATCTTTACTCTCTGTTTCCTATTAGTGAGATAATCACTGAGCAAGCTGAGCGCATTACCTCTTATTCCAGCTTGTTCCAGCTTGTTGACAAGGATTGGGATAGAGACGGTGTCAAACGCCTTTTTAAGGTCTAAGAATACTGTTAAGCATGTGCTTCCACCATCCAATTGTTCAATCACCTGTGAACTTAATGCAGTAACTGCGTCCTCGGTACTTAAACCTTGTCTGAAGCCAAATTGAGACTGAGACAATAACTTGAATTTATTAAAATACTTCATCAATCTAATATTAATAATTTTCTCTAAAACTTTAGATATGGATGGTAGAATCGAAATGGGCCTATAATTATTGACGTCATCTCCGTCCCCACCCTTGTGAACTGGGATTATAACAGACTGTTTTAACAGAGCTGGGAATGTACCATTTTGGAAACAAAGATTAGTGAGGTGAGTTATTATAGGGACAGCTTCATGACTGATTAGTTTTAGGAATTTCGTCGATATATTGTCCCAACCAGCAGCACTATCCGATTTCAAGTTCATTAAAATTTTATAGACCTCAGAATCATCTGTTTCAAATAGCACGAATGTATTAAGTTGCGGTCCTATTCTAATTGAATGTCTAGTATAGTCTTTGTTATTAGTTCCTGGTTGAATTTGTTGAGCTAAGTGCATACCAATTTTAGCAAAATAATCATTTATATAATTAATAGATTCCATAGGCTTTGATTTAATATTTAATAGTTCTAAATTTTGGCTTTTTGATTTACTTGTGTAGGTGATATTTTTAATATTTTTCCAAAGTAATTTATTATTTGATATAGAGTTTTTAATTAATTCTCTTTCATATTTCCTTTTTAATTTTTTTATCAAATTCGTACAAAAGTTTCTGTATCTCGTATAGGTAATTTTTACAACTTCATTGTGTGGATCATTACGACATTGCCTTTGCATTTTATTGCGGTTTCTGATGCATCGAAGGATGCCGGTGGTCATCCAAGGTTTGATGATGCGTTCACTGTTTGGGATATTTTTTGAACGAGTGTTGTCATTTATTACACTGGTTAGAATGTTAACAAAATAATTAATTAAAAAATCAGGATCATCACAGAACAACAGATTTGATAAGTTTTTTTCCTGAAGATCTTTCAGAGCTTGTTCGAAATTTATTGTAGTAGTTGTTTGAATAGGTTTCTGAACATTTTTTAACTTAGATAAGGAAAGAAGAGTAGTATAGTGGTCAGAGATCGAAGTGTGTAAAATGGCGATAGCTGCCGAGAACTTGGTTTTATGTAATTTCAACATAAAATGGTCAAGACAGTTGCGTTCTCTAGTTGCCAGTAAATGTCCGGGAAGTATGCCAAATAATGAAAGCATATTAAGGTAGTTGACTCTATTTTTATAATCTTGGGACGATTCATTGTGCCCTGGCTTGATATTAATATTTATATCGCCAGCTATAATAATGTTTTTCTGCGATTTTTGAGTCTCTAGATGTGAACTAAGTGAATATAGATGTCGTCTAGTCAATTCTCTGGGCCATTAATCCGAGGAAACCCGACATAATCCTGCTTTACTTCCCTGTGTTACTTTTGTCAAAATGCACCGAGGGTGATACATACCTGGGTAGAGACAAATTACCTGCCTATAAAACCAACAATATAAAGGCAAGGAGGTTTACATTCAAACGAAACTACATATATCTGTATGTACTAAAACCTTTTTACATAAAAGAACTGTATGAGTAAGTAAACTTTGTTTTTGCAAGCTAACACACGTGTACAGTATAAATATACGATGATGAAGGATCTCTCCCACTCCGGGGAACTTTGTGGCAGGCTTTCACAGAGTTACAGCAGTTCGACCAATGGCAACGTTACTTACGCACGCTACTTACATCCTTTGAGACGTAGGTAATGAGATAATACGCATCATCCGAAAGACTGACTATCAACCCAACTTGCCGTACAAAAATACTCCCAAATTACGACCAGAGCCGAAATGAACGCAATCTTCTAACAATCATGACCCGGCCAAACCTTTCCTAGTTCCACAACCGCTTATCTACTAACCCTGACCATTACTAGTAATGGAAATCGAACTACTATTTAAGCAAGATAAACGGAAAACGTGCGGTTTGAGCGGTCATCGTTCTAAGTTACAAAGTTACACACGAAAGCCTCAACTTTACGGGCGATGAACAAAGTGAAATGTTACGATGCGGACACCGGAGCCCTGAGGTAGACCTTTAAACGGTCTAATTCTTTAATAACAAATGCCACTTCCCTACAACATGGTTATGCGCTGACATTTAAATCTCTGTTCCATAACAACATAACGAGGCTGTCGATCTTGATTGAAGGTAATCACACCCCTGTGAATACCCTTGATGTATCAACAGCGCAAATATCTTACATTTTCTACGCAACCGCGTAATATTAATGGAATTCTCGGAAACTCCCACCACCACCAATAATGAGCAGTTGTTGATATCGAGAAATGAATAACTAACCACATCTTATAAAACCGCCCGAGGGAATCAACGTCAAATCAAGGAGCAAACTCGTGAATCTGTTAAGATTTTCAAATATTCTTTTTTATTTTATTTCTACCCAATTTATGGAGTAGGTACGGTACCTACGCGTTCTCAAGAAAGAGCTATGATATTTCATGCTGTCAGTGTGACCAACCGTGAAGTTTAAGCTTTATTAAAAGTTAACGTTCAAGTTGCCACTTGACATTTAAACATATCTCTGAACATGAATGTTATCCAGCGAAATGATAAGCCTTTACTAGTATTGCCTAGACTAGAATACAAAATAACCGAACATAACTTAGCTAAGTATACGTGTTACGTCGTCTACAGCACTAGAAATTGCCTGAAATTGGTGTTCTAAGTTGGAAGTGTCTGTAGAGATAAGTTTCCTCGTGTTTCAGTATTTATTCGCTTTGCGGCAGAATATCGCGCAAGTTTATTATATCGCCTCTAATTGACTGACATATACAGGTTGGCTAAAAAGTCGTGGATCAAACGAAATAGGGAGACAAAGGGAGGTCAATTCCAACAAAAAATCTTTCTAAAGCATGGCCATAATTCAATTGCCCTAAAAGTTATGAATATTTTTGTTTTCTTTAAATGCGTTACCAAAAATTATTTCTCACTTTAAAAGCACATTGTGAAAAAAATGTGCTACGGAAAAGTGGCTCTGTATCAGAAAAACTTGCAGATTTAATGCCGATTCAAATGAGGTGTAACACATCACTCTTTGTTTCTTAATTCTGGTTTTATGATAGTTTTTTCATATCAAGGTGCAAATTTCAGCAGGTTAGCTTAATTCAAAATAGTTTAGAAGTTTATCATGCTGCTAGTTAAACTGATATTAACAATACAACACCGTTTGTTTTATTGTTTATATCACTTTTTTTTTTATTAGTCTAATTGTAAAAGAACTCGGTATTTTATTTAACCTGTCAATTCCCGAAAACAAAAATATTCAAACTTTTAGGGCAATTTAATTATGGCCATACTGTAGAAAGATTTTTGTTGCAAATTACCTCCTTTATCTCCCTATTTCGTTTGATCCACGACTTTTTGGCCATCCTGTATATTTTCGGGTAATAAAAAAGGGACAATTCAGGCTAACGAATTATTAAACGTTGTGATCTGTAAATACGTACCCACGCATACATAATCCTGAGAAGAAGTGAGGCGAGTGCATAAATATATAATGGTGTTTATTTTGTTGCAGCGTCGCGTATTCGATACGAGATCACGAGCGGGAACATAGGCGGCGCCTTCGCCGTCAAGAACATGACCGGCGCCATCTACGTGGCAGGCGCGCTCGACTACGAAACTAGGAAACGGGTAAGCCTTCATCTACGTTTTGCATTTTAAAATACAATATCAATCCCCCGACGTACATGATATAAAGTCAAGCCCAATAAGTAAAAAACCTTTTTCAACTTCACGTTTTCACAGAATGGCATTAACAACGGTTCAATGGGTCTTGTTTAAATAACCGTGAATCATACATTTAAATGGGCTACCTTTTAATAAAAAATAAATATTGAAAAATATATACAAGTCTACATACTAGAGGTAGGTTTTCCATTTTGAAATTAATTACTGTTCGTAGTTGATTCTGATTAAATTAAAGTCGACTCGTATATAGGTACAGGGTTGATGGACGCTTATAAACTAAAAAAAAATTTAAAGTTAATTTGTTTACCTCGGATTACGGATCCGTGTTAAGCTAGATACAAAATAAGTTTTAATTTGTGTAAAATAACCGAGATTAATATTCATAAAGGGTGATAATAAAGCTTTGGATTGTGGGTGTTTTAAAACAATTGCGCGGTTTTATAGTGACGGATGGCTCCCGAGAGGGGCTGTAACCACGATAAAGTGGAAAATAAATAAATCGATATCAGAACGGTTTTGTTGAGTCGTGATGTGGGGAATTTATTTTATGTATCGCCGAGTAATAGTGCGGCGGTGAACACTTATGCGAGCGACGCGTTATTTGATGTGTTGAATTACCGAGCAAACGAGCTAGAGAGATATACCTTGCACCAAAATGTTCGGCCTATATGGGTTATTTAAATCTCCTTTTCTAAAGAGCACTTGCTTGTTTCGTGTTTTTTCTTTGTACCCAATAATGCTTTTAAACGGCTTAGATTACATAAAGACAAAGCGAGCCCAGTTGTGCCACTTTGACATACTAAACTCGTCTGTTGTTGCTACCTCGTGTCCAATAAACTTACTAAGTAGACTATTTAGCACTTATTTCAAACTCAAACTCAAAGCATTTATTTCAATTAAACCATTTACAGGCACTTTTGAATTGTCAAGTATTGTTGTAACTTTAAACTTCGACTGATTTCATTCGTTCTAATCCAGTGCTTCAGTAAGAACCATAGTTTGAATAATCCACGTAGGTAAGTTTCGGCAAAGCTTCTGGGGAACTAATAATATAAAGCAAATCCAGTTGAGTAATTAGCGTTAGTTAAAGTTGTGCGACAAGTAGGAGACCTTAGTTCGTCATCAACAATTATGTCACGTGTCAACACAATCCCAAATTAAACAAGTGAGGGATAACTTAGTAAGCCAGCATAATTAAAGATAAACCACTCATACAATCACGCTGCTACTTTACACCAGCTCACTCGCTTTTCATAGCTATATAGCTATGTGCATAAACATTACGCCCGGGGCCGTGCACACAGAAACCGAAATAAAGGAGTAACGGTTTTTTGTTTTAGTTCGAAAATGTTTTTCTTGTTTTACAACAGAGATCCACTGTTTTTCAAAGGGCCAAATATCTATAACCTTATAATGTTTTTAGTAGGTAATTAAAATAGACGTGCGCTGGATCAGAAGAGAATTAATCGCCCTTTAAACATAATTTTGTACTAAAATAAATGGGCGGCGTTAAACGGTAACAGTGTTTCGCTTACTTTTTGCCCCTTGGCGAGTTTCAATTTTAAAACATCGCGCCATGGAGGCGGTCGCCGCTCGCCTATCAGAACGCCCTCTTTGTTACAGCCTCGAGAAAGTTTCCACCAACTTTTCACGAGATAAATAATTTAATCTTTAATACCCATTTAAGCGAGCCGGCGTAGTTGTTACCAAAGGCTGTATTGCTATCAAACTGCAGATTCTCACGGAGCTTTTATGGATGTAAAACAGTTTACTCTCAACACTCCTTTTGCTTTTAAAGGTTCCAGCTTCGCTTAAATGTTCAGGAAGCAAATTTTATTGTTATATATTTAGAAGGATATAACGCTTCTTCTTCTGTTGAATAAAAGCAATGGGCAAGGCTCGTGGGAAAATTGAATTTACTTGTCATGTTCCGCCCTTAACGCGTTGTGTGACTTTGTTTCCGCTGTCGACGCGAGTTTATTTATTGAGGACCTGGAAAGTCTGACATGCATGGTGTATAGGTATTCCTAGTAGCACCTAGGAAATAAAACGAGTAAATCCATAGCTCGGGGAACATATATAAGCTGGATCCGGCGCCGCCGTGGCATCTGTGAAATACGGAATACCAGGATTTTACTGGAAGCATTAGTCGAACCGAGCGTAGTGCTCACCTGCGCCTAGATTATTGCAGTTGTTAATAGACACGAAATCATAACGCCTACCCTGCACACAAATTCAAATTAGGCATCCACGAAGTAATGTATAATGGAATTTTCCGCTTTCACAAATCAGAATTAATATGATCAAATGAATGCAGTGCTCCAACTTGTATAAAGTGTGTGAGATGACTTTGGAAACAAACATTTCCCTCCCGAGTGAGGAAATTACTGAACGACACTGACAGATGACACCAATAACTCCCTCGGGTCGCAAACACGCTCACTGTATTTTCGAAGCCAAGTGTGGACTTGGTAAATTTTTGGTAACAATTTATGTACGCGAACGTATTCGTTACCAGTTTATTCGTTAAAAGTTATAAAACTTTTTCCACGAATCGGCTGATTCTTGTCATAATTTTTCACTATAACCTAGACCCGTCACATAATTTCAGACTTAATCATTATTATCGTTAAGAAAATGTTTCCTTCATTCCGTTATTACAAAGCTCCCAATAAAGATAATTATCCCTGGTTTTAAATTACTTTTTCTAACTTTTTAAATTACCCTGTTAAATTGTAATTACAGAAGTCAAAGGAGTTTTCTTAAATCAGCGCATAGAAAATACCATGACTGTTTGAAGGCAGTTACGTATCGCTGACAGATTATAATTAGACAAAATCGAGACGAAACTTTTTTAGTTAAATAGGTACATCGCTAGGTTTGGAAAATATATTATAGCAATGGGAAGTAATGTGTTAATATTACTGGTAATAGTACGAGCTGAAGCTGGCTGCATCCGACAATCTGAAGGAGAACTACACGACCGTGGTGATCCACGTGAAGGACGTGAACGACAACCCGCCCGTGTTCGAGCGGCCCACGTATCGCACGCAGATCACGGAGGAAGACGACCGCAATCTGCCGAAACGAGTGCTGCAGGTCCGACTCGACAACACTAGCGCTGAATTCGATTCTTTATTGAACGGTTTCGATAACCTGCAAGCGATTGTTTCAAAAGAGAATCGAATGAAGCTTCGCGGTCCCTCGATTGACCCTCATAGATATCATTAGCTTGCATGGCATGGGGATTTCGTTTGCGACACGATTTTTTTTACTTCGTAGTTTTGTTTTTTTTTTTTTTGCTAGTGTCCTTGTTGTTTTTTTTTTGCATCCGACTTGTTTATTGCGGCAGGCAGCAGTTCCAGAACAAAGTGGTGAATATTGGTTGCGTAATAGAACGTTTCTTTCAGGTTTTCATCATTTGTCTTTTGTTCTAGTACCTATTATTAGACTTGCAAAATATTTTACTATAGTCGTATTATTATTATTATTATTTAATACTTTAAGCACAAATGTACAGAGGCGGACTTAATGCCATAGGCATTTTCTACCAGTCAACCTTAGGGTGATGCAGAGACAAACAGTGGTAGGTGCAATCCTGAACATTGAGGAATAAATATTTTAAATATAAACATACGCATAAACTTATTAAAACTATGAATATAATAAATAAATATACCTACATACTACATATCAATATAAGCATAAATAAATATACATAAATACACGAATATACTTACTAAAATAAAAAGAAATAAGACAAACAATGACAAAATATTACCGTTGTGATGATACTGCCAGCTTCTTGCGAGTCGTATTGATATTGGATTTAAGACAACATGTTTTAGTAAGCGATAAAATGGGCGAAAGTACGTTGTAAGAAATAGTAGAACGTGTTTTTTTTCGAATTTAGGGCTTGAGCAGTTCAATATAGTGTATAGGTTAAACAAGCTTGCTACTGTGAAATATCAGCACTAGCGACTTATTCGCGTCGCTGTTTCCCTAATCCGTTCCACGATAGATATTGAAATCAACCATCGAACATCATTCGAAGTGAAGCGTCGCACTGAAACGACTAAACTTCAGTGAGTCGCGTAATACCTCGTCCGGCGCGCCAACGTTCCTAAAACAACCACTTTGCGGTTATTAATATTTATTTACTCGGCTGCATCGGAAACTAAGCATTGTTTAAATATAATTTTATAGTCAAAGTCGACTTTTCCCATTTTTATAACGATAATGACGAGAAGTTCGGCATCGGGCGCGAGTTGCCGAGAGAGCGTTTGAAATTTGTACTTTTCAATTATTGCACGAAGCCCGAAAGCAAAGTTCTTCGCGCGGCATAAATTAACTTCTTCATTGCGATTAATTCGCGGTGGCTTTTGGCGAAACATTTTCTCTGATGACTTTATTTACTCAAATATAAATATTTATATAGCACAAACTAATAAAAGCAGTGCGCAATACATATAAATCATGCTGTATCGATATGATATATTACCTACACGTAGTCGCGGCATCCGTTAAAACTGCGGCTGTGGAATTGTACCGTGGCTTATCTGCAACAAAATGGACTTTTATGAAAGGGATCAAAAGTAATAAATCATAAACAACCACATATTTACATGTGTGCTCGAAAGTTTCGTGAATAATTGACTTTCGTTGACTTCTATGTTGGAGGACACATATTTCTCTATTAGTTTTTTTATTGAAACCTTTACCGACAAAAATAAAGCCATTGTTAGGCTAGATGTACCTACGTCGTAGCGGCGTGGAGTGTGATGCATGAGCATGGAGAGTGTATGTGTGCGTGTCGCAGTACGAGCTGACGCTGGTGGCGTCGGACGGGCGCAACGAGAACTCGACGCGCGTCGTGGTGCGCGTGCTCGACGTGAATGACCTGCCGCCCAAGTTCACGCGCAGCGCATACGTCACGCAGGCACTCGAGGAGACCGGCCCCTTCCCACACCCCCTTATACAGGTTTTTTAAGTTGTTTTTTTTTTGTTCTTTTATGTTCTTTCTTTTTCATCGAAGTGTTGTCCAGGCTCAATGCCCAGGTCCGCTTCCTCTGTCCGTACAAATAATCTAATTAGTCATTTACGCAACTAACCTTCTTCAGCTGCCCCAGAAATATCTGCGAATAACCCAAATTGAACTCGACATAAACATTCCTTTCCCTTTTCATAAAATTAAATTCTTTTCTCGCATATTAAAACTCTTCCCGCCGCCGCGCCGGCAGCTGCAAACACAATTCAAATATTGACATGCGAATTTAAAGGGATCCCAGCTAGAAACAGCAAACGGTACTTATTTTTGAGCTTAACTCAGTATCAGGGTTACACTCATAAGCATAAAAAAGTCCATTTCATAGATAAAACCTGCCGTCGCAGCATGTTAATACTGTGCGTGTAATTTGTGCGAGCCACCTCTCTTCACTTCGAAAACCATTAGGAAAGGTCGTTTCGATTGTAATGAAGCGATAAAAATGCCAGCTTTACATACTAACTTATACAAGCAGTCACAATTTGTTATTCCCACATAAGTATACTTTTCCGCTTTTTAAATTATTTTATGTTTATTTCATTTAACGAGTTTATTTATTTTGGGGGTGCAAGGGTCTCCTATCGACTAACACCAACCTTCATATACACTTTTATATAATACTTTAGTGTTAACCCAAATCTGAATCCACAGGTTTACAGGTAAGTAATAAAGTACGTAGATTTATCAGAGAGCTTTGGTAGAAACTCACGTATCAGTACGGTGTACCCGCGGTAGTGTAGTTTCACGGCATGGATGGTATTTATAATATGATCAAGATGCTTTTACTAGTTCGCAACTTCTTCGAGCCCTATCAATAACATGAGAACATGAACAACGGGAAAATATTTAACAAAATATTTGAAATTGCTTTTGCTCAACTTTGTCTCTGTGTTGTGTCTGCTGTGATGTTTCAAAGAATACTTATTATACAGACTATTTTATTATTCAGGGGCCCGTGGCTAAATAATAACAGCCGCACAGGTCGATCGATCAGGTCAAGCTACGCTTGCCGCGGTTGGTCTGTGGATGGGTGACCATCTTTACATACCGAGACCCCTCCGTGCCTCGGAAAGCACGTTAAGCCGTTGGTCCCGGCTGTCATTCGTGGATCTTTGACAGTCGTTACGGGTCGTCAGAAGCCCGAAAGTCTGACAACCAGTCTTACCAAGGGGTATCGTATTACCCAGTAACTGGGTTGTGGAGGTCCGATAGGCAGTCGCTCCATGTAAAAAACTGGTATTCAGCTGCATCCGGTTAGACTGGAAGCCGACCCCAAAATAGTTGGGAAAAGGCTAGGCAGATGATGACTATTTTATTATTCAGGTAATAATGAAAGTTTAGTTTTAGAAATTGCTTGTCGTCAGACGGCTAACAAGATATTGAGGGATTTTCTTCAAGTTTCATTTATTGGTCTAGGTAAAAATGGGTAAATATACAAACAAATGGGTAAACTATAGGTGGGTTTACCCCATTTTACCTATACTATAAAGACAAATCCCTTGTTAGGGTAATTTAGAACAATTGTCTTCTAAAAAATTTAATTTGTGCTACGAAACAGTTGCAAAGGCAGGCTGCCTTGACTTTTATACTCAATCATGAAAATTCACCGTTCTCTAAGAGTGGAACCCTCGTCCCAAGTCGCTTGTAGTGACAAGCTTTTTTTATAATTGGAGAGAGATTCGCAAATGATCCGAGTAATTACGCAAACGTCGACCCTCTTCATTTCAGACGCTCCAGCCAGTCTGACGTAATTGGACATTCCAGTTGCTATAAGTTTACCTATCCCAATTTTAAAGGGATCAATTTCTCTATTAAACACTTGATAAACAGAAGCTTTGTCTTGAATTTGAACACATCTCTCAGTGACCTACGTGAAGGTTTATTTGCCATTTCCGTTTTATATGAAACGTTTATCGCTGATATTTCCTCTCTAAAATTCGCTTCACTTCACCTACTTTAACTCCACAAATAGTGATAAAATTCCTTCGGCTTTCTCGTCGGTGTCCTTAAAAAGAACAAAGTTTGCGATGCTTCCGCTGCTGGGGGGCGATGCAAACAATCCGAGGTTCATAAACTTTGGAGAACTTCCGTGG
Source organism: Hydraecia micacea (assembly GCA_914767645.1). Lineage (NCBI taxonomy): Eukaryota > Metazoa > Arthropoda > Insecta > Lepidoptera > Noctuidae > Hydraecia > Hydraecia micacea. The sequence continues at coordinate 11,930,207 of OU611778.1, forward strand.
TAGCTTCGCCACTATAAAATACATAGTAATTCACATTCAGCCTGAGATTAAAGTTGTTTGGACGTTTTATGATAGCATCATAAGGAAAACTGACAAAAAACGAGTCAACATAATATACTTCGCAGTAATGGGAAAGCTCTGGGGATCCGGAATCATTGAAAACTATAATAGAGACAACTATTAGTTTATATAAGTAGCTTATTATAACTTTCCACGAAGGTACCTTACTGTGAACGATCTTCTTCTGACGACGTCGATCGGTGGTCGTTCGTCGTCGTAAATTAGATCAAATATTACTTTATTCTTTTTGAAAGGGATAATTGTTTGAGTACAATAGGCCTGGGACAGAGGGGTGAGACTCACCATAAAAAGCCAGCTTTTACGCTAGTTTCTAGTTATTAATCTTTGTGATACTTTCATTATTTCCAGGTTTTTATGCTTATATTAATGGATTGGGTAGGTACAAATATGAATTTATGCAGATATATTAATTTTGCAAGGCTACCCGTGATAATTTTGAGTAGTTTACAAATGAGCCTTTTAGACACCGGGTTGAAGAGTCATACTATAAGCCTAAATAGACTTTATTAAAGTATATACATATTTAAATTAGATTTTTTCTTTAATTTCGACTGGAAGCCGACCCCAAAATAGTTGGGAAAAGGCTAGGCAGATGATGATATTTAAATTTGAAGGTATAATAAATCATCAAGTGCCCTAGGATCATTTTCATCAAATTACGCAAAACTACCCAACTATTGCAGCTTTATGATTCGATAATCAAACACAACACTGAGCCAGAGGCAATTTCGTATTGAACGTACTCACATCACTAACTATAGTATGGATTTATGTATGCTACTTGCTTGCTTTTCTTTGTGTTTTGGTTAAACTAATCCCAACCGCATGAGGTAAGTAGAATTCGAAACTATATGTTCCTGAAATATCGACCAACAATGGCGATTCTGATATATAAACCTATTGTCACCTAAGACTAAGAGATTTACACATTCTCTCATTCAAACAGGTCACAGCCACGGATGGTGACAAAGATAGACAACAGAACATAGTTTATTTCCTCACCGGTCAGGGCATCGACCCAGACAATCCTGCGAATAGCAAATTCGACATCAATCGTACCACGGGAGAAATATTCGTCCTCAAAGTAAGTATTACACTTTATATGAAAATAGCGTCCTTTGTAGTCTCGTCTAATAATAGGGTGCAGGTATACTCGAACACCTGATGCCGATGCCATCGGAATGACAGTAGCGAACTCGTGAACATGGATGGCTGGCCAATAGGACGCGCGCTTTGCATGCACAATGCAATCACACATTTATTGCGTTCCATTTGCTCCGTAAGTTGGACACAGATATTCCTGAAATGAGAAAAACCGAATGTCCTTTGAATGTTAATTACCGACTCTTTAGAAAATTGGAATACTTTTTTGGTCGCCTCGCTACCGACGAGCGAAGGATACTTGCGACTTTAACTTCGCTGTGAGTTTAGGATCAGTTTATTTGCAGGGTACCAAGTAAACACAATCTCTATATTATTTACTAAACCCTTTTAACAGCATTAATATAGGTATCGCTAATGTATGCTGTTATACCTGCAATTAATAGGACAATGTAATCACAATTAAAAAAGGCACTGCTGTAACAGTATTTATATAATTAGTCCAATTAACACATGCTAATTAAATCTCAAAATTAACTCGGTAACTTAGAAAATAATAGTGATAATACTTGACTGTAGATCTGTACATAAATAGGTACAAAAGCCGAAATTTCGCGTTTAAGTCGGCATAATTTTGTAATTGCAAGTAGATTTGTAACATGTTATTTGTCCACAGCCATTGGATCGAGATCAGCCTAATGGGCGACCGCAATGGAGGTTCACAGTGTTTGCACAAGACGAAGGAGGCGAAGGTCTCGTGGGATACGCAGATGTTCAAGTCAATCTTAAAGACATTAATGATAATGCTCCTATTTTCCCTCAAGGCGTGTATTTCGGTAATGTCACAGAGAATGGCACAGCTGGTATGGTCGTTATGACTATGACAGCCATCGACTATGACGATCCCGCAGAAAGTAATAACGCCAAACTGTGGTATTCTATTGAGAAAAACGTAATTGAAGAAGAAACAGGCTCTCCTATATTTGAAATAGAACCTGAAACTGGCGTTATAAAAACTGCAGTATGCTGTCTTGATCGCGAAAGGACGCCAGATTATTCGATACAGATAGTAGCGTCCGATGGAGGGGGGTTAAAGGGAACTGGTACGGCGTCCATTAGAGTAAAGGACATAAACGATATGCCACCGCAATTCACCAAAGACGAATGGTTTACTGAGGTAGATGAAACAGACGGAACTAATTTGCCTGAAATGCCTATCTTGACAGTAACTGTTCATGATGAGGATGAAACGAATAAATTCCAGTATAAAGTTATTGAAAATAGTGGATATGGTGCTGATAAGTTTACTATGGTTAGAAATAATGACGGCACTGGTTCGTTAAAAATTGTACAGCCTTTAGATTATGAAGACCAATTACAAAGTAATGGCTTCAGATTTAGGATACAAGTTAATGATAAAGGAGAAGATAATGACAACGACAAATATCACGTAGCTTATTCGTGGGTAGTTGTTAAGCTTAGAGATATCAATGACAATAAACCTCAATTTGAAAGAGCTAACATAGAAGTTTCAGTTTATGAGAATGCCGAAGTTGGTAAAAGTCTAGAAACCTTTAAAGCAACTGATCCTGATCAAGGAGGGAAGAGTAAAGTTTCATACGCTATCGACAGGTCATCCGACAGAAAGCGTCAATTTTCGATCAATCAAGAAGGAACTGTAAGCATACAACGCTCATTAGACAGAGAAGATACTCCGAGACACCAAGTTAAGATTTTAGCTATTGATGATGGAGTACCACCGAGGACTGCGACAGCCACCCTGACGGTAATAGTTCAAGATATAAATGACAATGCTCCAACATTCCTAAAAGATTACAGGCCCGTTCTGACTGAACACATAACACCCAAAAAAGTGGCTGAAATCTTAGCTACAGATGATGATGACCGATCAAAAAGTAACGGACCGCCATTCCAGTTCAGACTTGATCCTGGTGCAGATGATATTATTCGAGCTTCTTTCAAAGTGGAACAAGATCAAAAAGGAGCCAACGGTGACGGAATGGCTATAGTGTCATCACTACGATCATTTGACAGAGAGCAACAGAAGGAATATCTTATTCCTATCATTATCAAAGATCATGGAAATCCTGCTATGACTGGAACTAGTACTTTAACTGTTGTAATTGGTGATGTAAACGATAATAAAATGCAACCTGGTTCTAAAGAAATACTTGTGTATAGTTACCAAGGTCAAGCACCAGATACCGAAATTGGTCGAGTTTACGTATACGATCTTGATGATTGGGATCTGCCAGATAAAAAATTCTTCTGGGAAAGTTCAGAACATCCAAACTTCACTTTGAACGAAGAAACTGGAATGATACAAATGAGACACAAGACCAGAGAAGGTAGATATCACCTAAAGTTCAAAGTTTACGATCGAAAACATACACAAACAGACGTACCTGCTAATGTCACAGTGTATGTTAAAGAAATATCTCACGACGCTATAATCAATTCTGGATCCATCCGAATATCAGGAATATCTGATGAGGACTTTATTAGAGTCTGGAATTATAAAACTCTCAGTGTTTCAAGGAGCAAATTAGACATTTTCAAAGACAAGTTGGCTGACTTACTTAACACTGAGCGTGAAAATATTGATATCTTCAGTGTTCAGCTCAGGAAGAAGCACCCTCCAGTGACTGATATTCGTTTTTCTGCTCACGGAGCTCATTATTATAAGCCTATCCGATTAAACGGCATTGTATTAATGCACCGAGAAGAAATAGAGAGGGCCGTAGGAATTAACATCACGATGGTTGGCATTGACGAATGTTTATATGAAAATCAAATGTGTGAAGGATCCTGCACGAACGTCTTGGATATTAGTAACTTGCCCTACATGGTTAATTCCAATAAAACTGCTCTTGTCGGCGTCCGAGTAGATGTGATCGCCGAGTGCACGTGTGGTGCCCGAAACTTCACTCAAGCAGAAACGTGCCGCAACTCTCCTTGCTACAACGGAGGCAGGTGTATCGAAGGCAAATATGGCTTGACGTGTTCTTGTCCTCCTGGATATACAGGGCCAAGATGTCAGCAAACATCAAGGAGCTTTAGAGGCACAGGGTGGGCCTGGTATCCTGCTTTGGAAATGTGTGATAGTTCTCATTTAAGTTTTGAATTTATCACAAGAAAGTCAGAAGGTGTTTTGCTATACAATGGTCCGATTGTACCTCCTGAACCCGAAGAAATCATGGTGTCAGATTTCATATCTGTGGAATTAGAAAGGGGTAATCCCCGGCTTCTTATCGATTTTGGTTCTGGCACTTTAGAGCTAAGAGTTAAGACAAAGAAATCCTTAGATGATGGTGAATGGCATAGAATAGATATTTTCTGGGACACAGAAAATGTCAGAATGATTGTAGACTTCTGTAAATCAGCTGACATTCAAGAAATGGAAGATGGAACTCCACCAGAGTTCGATGACTCCACCTGTCAAGCCACTGGAACAATACCTCCTTTCAATGAATATCTGAACGTTAATGCACCACTACAAATTGGTGGCTTGTACATAGAACACTTTGATCCAACTCACTATCACTGGCAATACATGCCCATTGGCAAAGGATTTGACGGATGCATACGAAACTTGATTCACAACAGCAAGTTATACGATTTAGCACATCCAGGCCTATCCAGAAATTCCGTAGCAGGTTGTCCTCAAACTGACGAGATATGTAATCAAGCGGACACTACTTCACGGTGTTGGGAGCACGGCACCTGTGTCGGAAGTTTCTCTGAAGCCCGCTGTCAGTGCCAGCCTGGTTGGACGGGACCTTCGTGTAACTTACCAACTACGCCTACCAGTTTCCGGCCTCAGAGCTACGTCAAATTCGCTCTAAGTTTTGAACCAGACAGGTTTAGTACACAAATTCAACTTCGGTTTAGAACACGCGAACCGCACGGCGAACTTTTTAGAGTGAGTGATCAACACAACCGAGAGTACGGCATACTAGAAGTGAAAGAGTCCCGATTACACTTCCGATATAATCTAAATTCGCTTCGAACTGAGGAACGTGATGTATGGCTGAACTCAGTCGCTGTCGACGATGGCCAGTGGCACATAGCTCGTGTCAGCCGCTACGGTAGTGCTGCGATGCTTGAAATAGATGGCGGCGAAGGAAGAAGATATAACGAAACATTTTATTTCGACGGCCACCAGTGGCTGCTGGTTGATAAGCAAGAAGGTGTCTATGCGGGTGGTAAAGCTGAATATACAGGTGTCAGGACCTTTGAAGTGTATGCTGACTTCCAGAAGGGTTGTCTGGATGACATCAGGTTGGAAGGCAAGCACCTGCCGCTACCGCCAGCGATGAACGGCACGCAATGGGGGCAGGCGACGATGGCCAGGAACCTCGACCGAAACTGCCCCTCGAACAGTCCGTGCATCAACGTGCACTGCACTGAGCCCTTTGTTTGCGTCGATCTCTGGAATGAATATGAGTGCACGTGAGTTTTTGATACTCTAATAATTATATTATTAATTACCGATATTGATCTTGTAGGTGGAAATGCAGCTCTGTGATCCTAGGTTCAATTCCTAGGTCTTGGAAATTGTAAATGGATTCAAAATTAACATAACTGTTATAGCTGTTTTCACAAATTAAATTAAGCCCGATAAATTCTCTTAACTGGCTCATTCAAATAATTTCACAGATTTTTTAATGATTTCAATTAAACATATATAATAGATAGATGGATTAATTAATTTGAATTTTTATAAATATGATAACACTGATTACTCCCATGATTATAATGTTTTGTTTTTGTACCATTTATTTTGAAGCGCGCACTGAGTTTCGACTTATTATAATTTATTTATGTTTATTTACATATTATGTACCTACGTATAACCTTTGATTGTTTTAAAACACTTTTTTTATTATTTAATATGTTGGAAAATAACTTTATTTATTTATTTATATCCATATACATTACCCTTAATTCTATTAATAATTTATTTGTTTCATATTTATTCTTCTCTATCTAACATGTAATAATACTAATGCTTATAAATTAAAATATTATATTGGAATGGTGTTCAGTTGCGGTGAGGGTTTGGTATTATCTCCGGACGGCAAAGGATGTGTAGACAAGAACGAATGTCTGTACTTCCCGTGCCGCAATGGCGGTTCGTGCGTGAACCGTGAGCCTGGCTACCGCTGCCACTGCCCCGAAGGGTTCTGGGGCGAGAACTGCGAGCTGGTACAAGAAGGCCGCACGCTCAAGCTCAGCATGGGCGCGCTCGCGGCGATCCTCGTCTGCCTCCTCATTATCATGAGTGAGCACTACCGTAGTCACGCTTGCGCGTGTCCCACTAGACGATCATCCCGACGCACTATCACGAACGCACTCACATCATCTCATAGACCTATATGTGTATATGTAGCCGTGTTTTAGCTCGATGTTATACAGTAGTGCATGCTATATGGGGTGGGGGCTCAGTGCGCGCGCGACACATTGTCGCACGGAGGTGAGGTACAGTACGCACGTGTGTAGGTGCCCCGGGGGTTCGGTGCGCGCGGGCGGCACGTGCGCGAACGTGGACGAGTGCGTGGGCTCGCCGTGCCGGCACGGCGGCACCTGTGTGGACCGCGAGCCGGCGCGGCGCTACGACTGCGTGTGCGCGCTCGGCTACACCGGACACGACTGCGAGCTCGAGCTGCTCGCCTCCGGCGTCATCATGCCCTCCAGAGATTTCATTATAGCTATCATTGTTTGTTTGTTCATGCTTTTAGGTGAGCACCACATTCTGTTTACCTACTTGCATGCAATTACCGCTCCTGTGTACATTTGTGCTATTAATCAACGTTTTACATAACAAATGTTCACAATAACTTTTTATCACGTTTCATTAAATCCATGTGTGTTCAATGTTGTACGGTTATAATTGTGAAATTTCACATTCACTTACCTTTATGAGAATTTAAGTTCAATGTTCAATACAAAACGTTTATTTTTTATATGTTAAAATGTTTTGATGACCCAAATATAATGAATAGATACGCTTACAATTTCCATTTATAAAATTTGCAAAATATTACTGAAGAAGCGTTATTATTCAATCACCGTTTTCATCTTAAGGGGTCATTGTAGGTACTCATCATTGTGAACAACTTTTACTATGGGACCAAACATGAAATCGCGAAAAAATAATCAGCTGTCCCCTACATTTTCACGAGTTATGCGAACATAAATGTAGGGAACAGCTGATTTTTTTTCGCGTATTCAGATTTGGTCCCATAGTAAAAGTTGTTCATAATGATGAGTACAATGACCCCTTAAGAGGAAAACGGTGATTACAATTTCACCCTGTATTCATACTGAATAGAGTAGTTGCGAATAGCTTTCAATTAAAAAAATATTTGATTCCTTTACTGCAATTCAATTATAATTTAAATCGGTATTTTTAAACGATATCCAGTGAATACGATGAAGAATAATTGCCTTAATATAAGAAGATAGGTGTCTAACTGTCTACTCTATTCTAAAATCATCGTCCCGGTCCCTTCCTTTATTAAATACCTATCTTACGGAAATTGAAATAACTGAAACAGTCCCAAACGTTAGGGCCCCATTATGATCAATTTCCGAGTAACAAATCGTTGCGCACCCTATAGAAATTGTCGTTATAATTAATAGATTAGGACTAAAAATATAATATTTTTAAAAATATTTTTAAAATGTGATTTATATTTAATAACAGAGATTAAAAGGGCACACGAAACCTGATAACATTGTGGTGCTTTTATTAAGACAAAGCATTAGATAGGTACCTACCTAACTTTTGTAATTATCCAGCACTGTTTTTCATAAAATTTACCTATTATGTCCTATTCAATTAAGGATGATTAATGACAACGTAATAACGATAACTATTCACTTCTAAATTTTATGAAAACATTTGTTAAAGACTCTCAACCTAAGTAATTTAACTTGCTCAGAAAATACTTAAAACTTTCTTGTAAAGAAAATAACTTCATATCAAAGAATATTGCATTCTGGAGAGTAATTTATTTCGAAAACGTTTTAATGTCTGCTGACAGCATCTCTGTTCATGCAGCCCTTATATAAATTTAATTTTGATTTGATTTGTATAATGAAAAAGTTTCCTGAACTCAAAATTGTTTTGTGAATACGAAGCTTCAATTTTTTAAATCACAAACACGGCTCGTTTATATATTTTTGAGAATTGTAATAATAATATAGGTACCTGATCTGGATATAAGTAGTGCTTAAAGAATTTAGATTGAACGTTTTGATTTAAATCTATAAAAAAAGATAAGGAAAAGTAAGGTAAATGCTAGAATTTATTCATCTAGAAAGAGCAGGTACATTCGTAACAAGAAGCAAAAGGAATAACACGTTTACAAAAGAAATAGAAGCGACTCGAGCGACCCGAGCGATCGTGGTGGAGCGGCCGCGGCGTCGGGTCACTCCACTCCACCCCAAACTAACTTAACTAGAGAAATGCACATAACTCTATGTAATTCATTTTTTGTGTTTCAAATCATACTCATTTATATCGTTGCGATTCATGACTCTAAATTGCTTTTGCAAATTGTTCAGAACATTCTATACTACGACATAGTAACATAGCAGCTCTAAACTTTTGAATGACCTTAAAGCTGTATTCTCTCGTCACCAGTCCTGGTGTTAGTATTCGTGGTGTACAACCGCCGCCGGGAGGCCCACATCAAGTACCCTGGACCTGATGACGATGTCCGCGAGAACATCATCAACTATGACGACGAAGGAGGCGGTGAAGACGACATGACAGCCTTCGACATCACGCCGCTACAGATACCCATCGGTGGACCACTGCCTGATCATGCACCTACCAAGTTACAATGTAAGTCAATGTGATGATTTTAATTCCTAGAGATTCTTAATTCTTCGAATATACAACAAGACAAATGCATCCTATGTATAAGTACCAGTCTGTCCAAAAATTGATTATTTATACCCATAAATCCAACCCAAGACAATGGTACCCAAGGGTAGATCAGTCGTAAATTTTGTTTTGGCTGTTGATTTAACAGAAATTCACACGACCACTAGAGCCTTGAATTCTTGATTTAAGGATTGAATGCGACTTTATCTCGAAGATTAACCATTGTTCCAACACTACCCTTCATCACATTTGCATAATATGCTGTGCAATGGTTAGGGACAAATAAACGCCCCGTCATTTCGCTGAGGCGGCATAAGAGGCGATAAAGGGATTATAGCGTTACATCCGGGACCATATTTTGTTCCGAATGTATGTGGGGAGATGAGTGTTTTATAGTAGACGTTTGCAACGCTGACGAAAATAGATAATTCGGATGTTATAATGAATTAGTCCGGGAACTTTATCAAATAACAATTTTATGGGAATAGTGTTTGCCCGAAACTCCTACTGCCCATAATTTTTGATTATTTGCAATTTCAAAGTGTCCTTTTTCCTTATTATTCGCAACTAGATCCTGTAATGGGCCTGGGCCTGGGAGTGGGTCCGATGGGCGTGGGCGTTGGCGTACCCGCGGGCGTGGGCGTAGGTGTGCCTCTACCTGGCGAAACCAACGTGGGCATGTTCATCGAGGAGCACAAGCGGCGCGCCGACAGCGACCCCAACGCGCCGCCATTCGACGACCTGCGCAACTACGCGTATGAGGGCGGCGGCAGCACCGCCGGATCACTCTCCTCGCTCGCTTCCGGTGAGTTTTCCAATCCCATGCATCACCACTCCTCGTAAAATTAGATCCTCCAATCCCACTTTAAAATTTATGACGGCGCCTTGCGGCGATTCATTCACAATGTATGAAGCGAAAAATTGAGGCACCTCCAGTCTTCGTGTTCGAATAAATTATTCATATGAAATCCTAATGCGGCGCGCTTGTGTGCTAGGTACCGACGACGAGACGCACGAGTACGACTACCTGGGCGCGTGGGGGCCGCGCTTCAACAAGCTGGCCGACCTGTACGGGCCCGACCTGGACGAGCAGCTGTAGGCGCCCACACCCGCCGCCGCCGCTCATTTAGTCAATTGTCTCCCACTATTGTACCACTAAGCCACTGTAACCCTGCTATCTCGGGGGCGACACTCGTTCACTCGCCCACTTTCATTTTGTACATAAACAAGCGCGGCGAGCTGCCGTCACGCGCCGTTACCGCGGTGTGACACGCCCGTGACGCGCACGCCTACCGCCTCACTTGTAACTCTTTATCAATTTTATACGACTTTATTTATTGTGGTAGACATGTTAAGCTTAAGTAATCGTTTAAGATACCTATTTAATTGCGTAATTTTTATAAAGTTTAAACTACATCTTCACCAAATATTTGATATAAGTTTTTATTCGAATTAGCCATATTATGAGTCAGTATTTTATTGGAAGTTATGGAGATAATGAGATCTCTGCGGCAGGGCCGGACGTGAATCTGAACAGTGGGTGTTTGTAGATAGTGTGCTATAAATGTGAATAATTTATACGAGTATTTTGTAAGTCCACAGCTTTACGTGAATATCACTTAATATGGCGGCCCTCCCGTAGAAATCGTTATAGAATAAAAGAATATGTTATATTTTAATAATGGTAGATAACATAATACTTGAGATGATCCACTCGGACGTCGAGTTACATAATGCTCATTCGATATTATGTGAAGTTTAAACAATGGGGTTGTAAATACAATAACACTCTAGAAACAACTACCCCCGATTTTAATTAAACGTGAAACTATTAATTTAACTTTAACGTGTAAGCGAACTGTACAGTAACCGGTGTTCCTCTCCTAATGTCTCCGTGTAGTGCTAGTTAAATAGTATTTGGAAACGACTACGGTCTACTCGTAACATTAGGTAACTAATAGTAGTCATGGTCGCGGGAGTTTTCGTTTGCGTGTGAGCATGAGAGAGTATTTATGAGCGTGTGAGAGCTGTAGGTATGCGTGTGAGTGCGTGTAAGCGACATTCGTCGAGAGTGAGTGAGTGCGTGGGTCGCGTGCGGGCCGCGCCGCGTGCCACGCGCGTGCGGGCCGCGCCGCATGCCACGCGCGTGCGTCGTGCACGTCGGCAGCCGGCGCGCGCTGGTGTGAGTGGGACTGTGCCAATTTCTTAGCATTATCGATGCAGCTAATGACGGTAGAGTTAAGTGTTTGCACTTTATTTATTCGTATGATTACATATAAATTTAGTCGCACCTAGGAAAATATCAATAACTTATTAAGAGTGTTGTGCTAGAATACTATTTCCATCGATCTTGATGTGAGATAGTTGTTGAAACCTGTAGAAGTCATTAATTTATAAATTAATTTTTAAGAATTTATAGTAAAATATAATAATAATAAAATGGTTTTAGAAACTGTCTCACTTCGACATCGAGTTATAATCAGTGTAAATTTTAGAATAATACTGAATTATGTTAAAATGACTGATTTTATTATGTGTTTGGAGCCTAAGATTTTGTAGACTCGGTTTAAATAGACTTCTAATAACTTACCTAATGTAAGTTCACCCTCTAGTTTGCACTAAAGACAAATAATTAATATTCAAGTACCTACATCAATATTAAAGCAATTCTTGTTAATTACTATTCATGTAAGTAGGATGTCATAGTTATGATTGTTTCATTGATATCATTACACTGCCAGTATCATACATATAGACGAATTACGATAGCGATTTGGGTCCGATTTTATATTTCTGTCTTATACAACGGTATATTGTAAGTTTTTGAACTATTTTATAAAGCAACATTTAGTTTCCGCCAGTGTTGCGCACGCGCACGTCGCACACTCTATGGTTCTGTTCTCCTCCTCCAAGCTCTGCGCCGTCTCTAAGCGTGTACTTCACTTGTTTATTGTTCTTTGCATTGAGCATTTATTATTGTAAGCCACTACGTCGGCAGGTTGTCATGTCGTCGTGTTGTTACAGCATTTGAAAATATACGGAACCATTTGAAAATGTAGATAGAGCGACGTTCATAGATACAAACATTACAACCTGCCCATGTAGTATGAATTGCGATACCGGTAGTCAACTTTAAGCTTAAAAGGGTTTGTTTCTCAAAGTTGCCTGTCGGTACAGATCTAAATTCAATTTGTAATGCTACGTCACTCTCGATCTTAATAATTTGGTGAGAGTGGGTAGTGTTTCGCGGAGCCCCGCGCAGGGGTGACGTCACCGCTGCACGGCACACGACACACAATGCTCGTCCCGCGTACACTTAGACAGCAGAGCACACAACCCCAGTACAAAATACTAAAATGCGATATCTCGCTAACGAACACCGATTTGTGTTTTATTTTAGACATTAATTATATAATACCTACATATATAGTTATGTTTTGTTTCAACTGTGATTAATTAGTTGTACAACTCTGACAATTATAAAAGAATGAATAAAATAATATGAAAAATATTGCCGTTTTTTATTTTAATAGCTTGATCCCCGCTAATGAGACAATTGATTTTCTATTGTATCGTACTACATAGGGTACGCGCGGGGCTTGACCGATCCCTTTCATCTTTATACCATGAGGGAATTAAAATAAACTGTATAGAATATAATTTAAGAAGACTAAGAAGAATATAGAATAAGAGCAGTGGTAGCCCACTAGTAACGGCCCCGACTTACGACTCGAGCTGTAGGTCGTAGGTTCGTACCCAGGCAAGCTCTTTTCTTTGTGTAAATAATTTCATCACCACTGCTCTCAAAACGCGCGGTAAAGGAAAACATCGTGAGGAAACCGGCATGTCCTAGAACCAAAACTTAAAGACATGTGACATACCAACCCGCACTGGACCCGCGTGGTGGATAACAGCCCACTCCCTCTCGAAGAGAGGAGGCCTGTGTCCCAGCAGTGAGAACATTAAAGGCTGATTATGTATAGAATATTGAATATAATTGAATAAACAAATAGGTATATATTTTTGATGAATATTTGTTAGGTATGTAATTTTCAGCTAAAGCTGCACTGGCCTGGAATTGATAATGGTTTGATAAAATATTTTCTATTTTAGTTTTAAAACTAAACCTGACACATCCCTGTTAACTTTCCCATTAAATAAATACTGAAATTCGGACTTACTAACTTTGGTAGTTACGAAGACACCACAAAAACCTTTTCCTACGGTTTTACTTTGAAAGAAGAAGCGGCGCAACAAATTTCCCAGCGGAACTCAAGATTTACATATCTTGCTTAATGTAATGTTGTCTTTATAAAACAAAGGACAGACATCTCTCCAGAATGTTTATGTACAGACGCCAGCACATCAAGCTACCCGAAACTGTCAAATTTTCCCAATCAACTTTGAACCTTATATTTTGGCGATAAAGTTGAAAATTTGACAGATTGTAGTAGCTTGATATGCTGGCGTCTGTACCTACAAAACATAGCAATGTAATAAATAACAACTTAATCTGTAATTAAGTAATGGATTTAAAGCAATTAGAGATCCATTTACAGCTACAAATCTAATATTAGCGACGCCATTAAATTCAATCAAACAACATACATATGTACTTCCGTGTATAGTACAAACACAATAATCTTACCGAAACCCATCGCAACCTGAACTAACTAATACCCAGTAATCTAAATTAAACAGAGTCTGTGAAGGGACTGTGGATACACAGTAGGCACATACCAATACTAACACTGAATACACACTCAACATAAACACATACATGTTTGTGTTCATTACAATACCTTGCAGGTACTTTGAATTGTCAATCCGATTTTTCCATTTCCCTGAAACGAAGTGTAAAGGTAGTTTTACATTACCATAAGACTATTAGCATTAAATAACTAGTGGTAGGTACACTTTGAGCGCCAAACGTAGCCGCATCTTGACGGTCGCCCGCCACGGATCTGTGGCGTTACAGGCCGCGCAACCACAAATCTAGCGCTTTGTTGAACTTGCTGACATGACGAAATTAATTGGAACGACTTTTCCATGAATCAATACCTAACGTTTGTTTACCACGTTATTTTAGTTAGATTTCTGACAACAATAACCGTAGAATGTTAATAGCACACAGCGGGATTTAAATTTAATCAAAACACATTCGTAACTCGCCGAGTCTATAGTTTGTAAAATTATGCAAACGTATATTATTATAACGAGATTTACAGAATTATGTAAATACACATCTACTTTTATGCGAGGGTTGAACGTAACAACCATAAACTTAGAAATATCAAACCCAACCCCAATATAAACAAGTAGAGCTCTACTTTTATGATCTCCGGGATTACGATCATGCCTAACCGATTAACCCGACCTTACAACCTAAGCAATTATCATGTGCGGCCTCCGGGCATAGTAGGTGTCAATAGGCGAACACGGGCCCGGATAATGTACTTGTGTTGTATGTACATCTACACTACATACGCTGCTGTAGGTACCTCTACCCACGCCCAGCTGTGATGTAGTTATTGTTGGCCGAGACAATTGGGCCGCAGGGCGTCGGAGCAGCACGTTTATGTCTTGCCCATTGTTGTGTCTGGATAGATTTACCGGCCCCTTCCAAAGGCTTACTGATGGTTTCTGAAACTTCCTTCCTAAGTCACATAAGTTATACACGTACTCTGCTTAGGATAGTAGGGACATTAAGGAACGACTAAGTACAATCTAGTATTGTTAGGTAATGTTTGTAAGTACCTTTTTTATATTATTGGTGTTTATTCTTAGCATGATCGCACCTACGTAATCAAAATGAACTTTTCTACGAAGAAAATTGCCGCTATTAGGTACACGTTGGTATCTACGTGCCTGTCGGTGTCTCGCCTCTAGCGAATCTAAAACGTTTTAAGATGGCAGACAGTCAAACTGGTCAAATCTCATCTTACAATTCACAATACAATTCTTAAATCTCACTAATCTACTGATATTAGTGAGATTTAAGAAATGTTTTTGGCAAACGGAAATTCAAAAGGTTTGGCACTGGCTCCGTCCTGCTTCCTTTCTAAGATAACGATGCACATTATATGCAACGATTTCATGTATAGAACAGTGTAATAAAGCCAAACTCAACGACTAATCCGGAACTTCGAAAAACTGCCTTGCAAACTACCTCTCTTGCAAAATGTTCGATCATTACACAAGAAGTAACTTTACTATGTATCATAGAGACAGTTTGACGCAAAGATGCATCTTTTATTAACCTATGCATAACAATATGCAAGCGCCAGTCGGTAGGGAGGTAGGTACGACAACCCTTGGCTCATCACTCATTCGGGTCAGGCGCTACGACATTAAGTAATCGAAGTTTACGGTAAACGGGACGTCAGTAAGGCAATTAAGATAAACGGGTTACTATTGTGCTCTCAGGCGATGGACTAACCACGACTCCACGGCTAAGCTATCAATTACTGCCTGCACTATTACAAACTTTGAACCCTAGCTCGTTCATAAGATCTTCAAATACATAAACGAAGCATTTTCTCTTCAAGAATAGAAGCAGTATAACGAAGAAAATGGAATTATTTAGTAAAAGAAGGTTGTAAATGGGGTTAATCTTTAAACGTTTTTCTTTTAAACAAAGAGGAATGGCAGTATCGAGGTACGTAATGGTGTTAGGTACATACTTTCTTGCTGAAGCAAAATTTCACATCACTGAAGTGATGTGAAATTTTTGTATTGCGAGATGAATTTTTATTGTTTATCTGTTTCGCTTTTATTTAACCATAGCGAGCAGTCATGCTCTACATAAGTAAAATATTGTTTTTGGAACGAAGTTCTTTAACGCGGCTAGCGGTAGGGATAAACTGGTAGAAAAAAATGGGGTGCGGCTTTGTCGTGGACGCGGCCGTATGTTGTACGTGAATACGTTTACGTAACGGGATTGATCCAGTGTCGATATAGAAGTGATTTCATCATTCACTTGCATAATTTCAACCGCCCCAGCTGCAGATGTACTGGCACCGTCGTTGATCCGCTCGGCCGTATTCATTCTCTTACGCTCCCGGCACTGCTGGACTCGGTCATATGGTGTTATATTGGTACCATTCGATTGCTCTTGAAAAGCCCTTTCCAACCGAAAACATCCATCGGTTTCTTACAAAACTTCGACTATATCCGACGACCCTGGTTACTTATCTCCTTTGGTGACCGTACATATACTGTATTATTTCACACTTAATTCTATATCGGAAATCCCTGGAAACAAAGATGTAGGTATTTCAAGTAGTGCGTCATTTCAAAAAGTTCGAGTAGGCAAATTACATGTAGATAAAATATAAATCAACCCTTGTGTCGAGTGACGTTGGGACTTGTGAACCAGAAGATGGTAATATACAAACGACGAACGACCGATAGATCCTCCAGCTACGAATCCCTAGAAATGCGAATCTGTCGACTACCGTGCCATTCTTGAAGTTATATTATATGGAATAAACGTCAAAGAGAGAGCACTGGAAGCCAGTTTAAATGACGACGGAATTGAAGTCACGCTCAAGCAATCTTCAACATTTTGATGTGTACAACAAAAATTCCTTAACCCTTATTTTATTATGGTTATAGATCTAAGTATCGGTATCTATCTCGTCTGTGAAATTTCTTCGTCTGCATGTGAAATTTCGCCGCCAACTAATATAATTTTAGATTCTCAACGTGGCCGATAAGGCCCCTCGTGGGCGTTTGGGACTTTCAGGGGAGCAGTAGAAGACCCAGAGAAAATTATATATCCTATCTTACGACTATATAATATTACAAGTTTTGGTAAATATAATCAGGGCAATAGCTGTTTCAGATTCGCGACAAATGCGAAAAAAAACAATATTCTCAAAGTGGGCGGTAGGCAAAATAAGGTTGAGAACCTATGGTGTAAAATACTTTATATTAGATGATAGGTACGATAAATCATAAAGATAACGTTTTAAAGAAAAAAAAAGTGTCTTGATCTCGATTTACTTCACCACCTACCTACATTAAAGTGGAAGTACCTATATTATATCTATAAGTATAATCACAGACTGAAAATAGATAACACATAAAAGAATGTCCTAAGTTAGTTGTTCGCTTTCAGCGGAAAACGTTCAACATACCAACGGACAAATAAATCACGATCATATACGTAATACGATGCAAAAAGGTGCAAGTGAAATGCTACGTACGATAAATATGTAGTATGGTCAGCAAACAAAGTCGATAAACACTTCAGCTTAAAAAAACTTAATTATTGCTCAAAATATTCATTAAAAAATCAGAACTGATCAAAAAAAGAAAGGAGCTATTAGGTAGGTACCTATACGACATGCTGAAGAGCAATGTATCGAATCATTTTACATACTCAGCCTTTAATATTCCCACTGCTGGGACACAGGCCTCCTCTCTAAAAGGGGGTAGGCCGTAATTTGTCACGCGGGCCCAGTGCGTGTTGGTAGATGTCACATGTCTTCGAATTTTTTGTTCTAGGACGTGGCGGTCGAATCATTTTGTACATGTCAATTTAGATTGATATGTAAAAATAAAAATAACAGTGTTGCTGACTGTACCTACATCCGAGCATAATTCACAGCATATTTTTTGTGTTATGAGCCACGAAGTGTTCCCTAGCTGTGCCCATACCTAAGTAGAAAATCCAGTACCTACGCGGAAAATGGGACATAATAAATATAACGAAGAAAGTGGTCTATAGGTACCAACTTGCCTGGGTCTAGCCAATATTCAAACAAAATATAGGTAAGTTTCTGGGTTCGAGCCCCTTACAAACCTAAGTTATAGATACGAAATGCATTGTGTTGACTCATTGAATCAAAATTTGTCATTTTGAACACAAGAATTTATTAGCGATTATTGAACGAGCTTAAAGTTTGTGACATCGATGATTGTAAATTACCAATTTTAATGGAAATAACACTGTTAGTCCTTGAACAATAAATTATTGGAACTATAACGTTCAGGGTCGGTCTGACAGCGTCGGGGAATACCTACTAAACCACGAATCCATTACAATGCGATATTTTGAACAAAGGCGACAAACGCCGGGTACATAATTGTTAACAAATTCTTGTTTGACGATTGATTGGTTGGAGTGATTACTCCGCTACCGAGACAAAAAGTTTTGTTGACAAAGCTTCATTATAATACCTACCTGCCTACATCTACCTCTGTCAGCAAACGCTCTTGAGTCAAAGTTGAAAGTCAAAGTCTAACAATGATTACCAACTTATACGATTATTTTCAAAACTACGAGACATCGGCAACTTTAGTACGAAGCTTAAGTTACTAAGCTCATGTTTATAGAGCTCAAATAAGGAAGTTTTACGAAGTAGGGAAATGGATTCCTTTTTTTGTCGATAATGTAGAGATGAGTATTTTTCGGAAACAAAAATACCTACTCACATAGGTAGAAGTTTCTAAAGAAAACACATTACACGTTGTAAAAACATAATATTCTTCTTCTAAAATAGTCTTCATAATATACATTCTTTTGTTAGCAATCGTGTGTAGAATATTTAGTACTACCCTCATTTGGTAAATATTCGATAGTTTATGTGTAGGTACAGGCGCAGATCAATATTCGTGCACGTTGCCAGAATGACGATCAAGACGTAATCTCGTTACCAGCCAATACCCAGGTGTATCGACTTTTCCTTAAACATTACAATAAATGTATAAGTTTTGTATGACAGCAACTATTGCCTCTGATGTTACAAGTATTAAAAATACTTCGTTTCAGATCAGCCGAGTGACGTGTACCTACCTATACATTAGATATAAATACCTCCATAGGTATCTAAAGATAACCAAGCTACTGTAAACGATTGTTTAATAAATACATTTCTTCAAAGTCGAGATTATACCCACAATCCACCTGATATAATCTCGACTTTGAAGATTGGATTTCAACATAATTTCATAGAACAGCAAGCAACCCTTAGTTTTGTTTACAATAAGTTGAATAGGTAATGCCACCGCCCCTTCAAGATGAAAGAAAATTCCATGAATGTGCCTTTTGCAAGTTTGTATTCCTGCTTTTGATCAAATTGTTTCCTCAATTTCAGATAATATTATAAGTACCAGCGACCCGCACCCCCTGGTTCGCATGGTTTTTATGACATGACAAAACATCGGAATGTCTTTATTATAAGTAGGTAGATATTTAAGTTTAATATGAATGTATTTCACATACAAACCTTCCAAAATAAATTCACTCCTAAATTATGGTGAAAACCGCATCAAAATATGTTGCGCAGTTAAGACGAACAACGCAGCCTCACAAACAGACGAAAAACAACTTTAATATAATTATATAGATAATAACGGTCAATGTTGGAGACATAGTAGAAAAACCATCTCATGGGCTTAAATTTTTATTGTGTGAGCATGCGAAAAAGCACAAAAAAGGAATATTGAGGAGGATATGAATGGTGTAAAGTTCTTGGCAGCTTCAGAAGAAACTTGCGCGTTACATTTGAAAAATGATTAAAATAGCTCGATAGACCTTGCTCAAGCAATGAAACGAATTAGGTACATAAATAAGATAATATCGCGACTGGATTTCCCGAGAGAAAGGATACCTATAATACACTCACATTTCGCGAGGAAGTAGGTACCTAACAGGAGGCTAGTCTATTGCCATCAACCGGTTGCAAGACAAGACAGGTTGCAGGCTGCTACTGACAAATTGCCAAACCTGAGGCTCGAACCTACGTCCCCAGCTCAGCAGTCGAACTTTCCAACCAACGAACAAACAAACACAGTGTTAACAAATTACAATGTAATATTTACCAATAAAACCAGGCATTATCGTTAGCCAAATGACTGTTCATATTGTCCATTAGGAATAGCGATAATTTAGAAATCATTTACAGAAACGAATTCGTGAACCATCTGCCAAAGGAAGGCTTTAGGTATCAATGTATGGATCCAAGTCGCCTGAAATGTACCCAATTACCTAATTAGTAGGTGAATTGAATTCGATAAACCTTTGGAAATCTGTTATAAAAAGTTAGCGCGACTAAAGTATGGAAAGTCACGTTGTGGCGGTATCGAACCTGAATTAATAAATAAAGTTCCTGAAGAGTTGAAGGCGAATGATAAAACTACGAATTTATGTTTAGAGACAAAACAGCCTTCTGAAACATTCATCGACACACCGCATAAGTCTCGATCCCATGGGAATATCGGGATAAAAAGCACCCTATGTCCTTTCCCGGGACTCAAACTATCTCTATATCTCATCTAAATCGGTTCAGCGGTTTTAGCGTAAAGAGGTAACAGACAGACAGACACACTTTCGCATTTATAATGCTGATGGATTACTATGGATGTTATCGATTAAAAGTAAAAGAGTCAAGTTTAGGGCCGAGAAGCCTACTATTGATTCGTTACTTGATAATCAACTAAAACTTTAATGTAATACTTAGGTAAGAAGAGATTTCTGACACCGGATTGCTAGCAATAGGATGCTTAATCAGCTTAAACGTTTCAATAATCACTTGACGATAAAAATCTTGTTACGAACCTACGTAAGTATCTACTTAGCTCATTTTAATAAGAAAGATCTCGGCTCTCTTGACATCTGCTGAATTCACTGAACAAGAAAAAGTTAAAAAACAGTTTGCGAAGCTGCGCAGGTAATCTTAATGTACAGACAAAAGAAAGCGATTTAGACTCACGGCTCGCCTGCTATAATATTCTTTCGACGTAATAGAAAAAGGCATTTAATCGCAATAACGTTATGAGAACACAATGCATATAAATTTTACAAGTATTCGTAATAAAACATTCATGTAGGCCGATTCCACGCACGCATGCCGAAACCGTTTGCTGTCAAAATTGCATTTTTTTCATTGAATAATATAATCTGTTACCCGCGGTAAAACGGATTGAAAAGGCTCTGCTACACTACAGCATGAAAACAATAGAGTCGGAACAGTGTGCACTGTGCGCAGTGTGCGGCGCGCCAACATGGCCGACAGTGGCCGACAGTGACCGGCCGACGATACTTGTGATTTGACTTTGATTACTTTTTTTTCTCTCATGCACACTTGTTCTTGCAGCTCACTTTAGACATTGGCAGAATAGTCGACATCGGCTTTGCTTGCCATTTATTAAAAATAGAATAGAATAGACTTTGATTACATTCATAAATAAAACAAATATATATCGCAAACACTTTTCGGATGAAGACTTGATAAATATTTACCCCCTTACTAATAAACGTATCATATCAGATGAATAATTACACACCGATTTCTCCCTTTCAGTCGTCCGTAATTTGACTTGTGAAAGAAGAATAAAAAGAAAAAACTATACAGACGCTATACAACGTTTATTAGTAAGCCGCACCATTGACATGGTGTAGACGGTTGTATACTTAACCACAATAAATTGTAGGGTAGGTACATAATATTGTCGTAGAAAAATATTCTCACATTTATATTTTAGGGGAATTTTCATTTTGATGGAACAAAAACGTACTCAATAGCTTTGCAATAAACCGAATATTAAGTTGAATTATTATAAGTAGGTAATTATCTGAGACAATACCAGCTATCTACTTTTTATTACAATTTTAATACTGCCACGGTTCTTGGAAATGGAACAAACGTTAAGTATGATTTTACTACCTTTGGTTTGACGGCTTGCTGGTACAGCACAATTTAATTGTACCTATTATGTTTTCAGGACCCTGTTTGAACTATACCGATAGGTATATCTAAGAACGATAACAATGCAATGAGATGCAATGCAATGTCCTATCTCATTGCATTGTTATCGTTCTTAGATATACCTACCTACCTACCTTCATCCATATTTTATGTAGGTAATTTCTTTTATTTCCATTTTGGTACCCCAAGTAAATGAATAGCATTGTTGGCTTCTTACCTTGAATAAGTTTCGAATTGAGTTCTTTTATGTTTCAACAATTCCGATGAATAATTTTGAGTCTAAAAGAACTTCGTCAGAACCGTAACTTTCAATGAAAGCCTGAATGAAAATTGTTGTGAAATTTTTACTTTAAGACATCCTTAAATAAAATAGGATAACTGTTTAGCATTTTTTTAAATGAAGGTACCTAGGTATTGTAGAATTATGCAAACTTGGCGTGTGTGTAGCTTTGCAAGTGAGATGACGTGCACAGTGCACAAACAGCTCTGGAGAACGTGAGACGGCGACGCCACACCGATACGCCACGAATCTGCACTTACGGCAATATTTATATTGAATTTATTAATCAAATTCTAAATTCAGGTCCACAAAAACCTTTTAGATATAACGTACAGACCTATTTAATTCAGTGTATCGGAATCCAAAGCTTTGTACTGTACCAAAAAAGGATCTTGTAAACATGACGCGGGCAGCGGGTTGGCGACCGCAGAGCACTCTCGCACCGGTGACGTTGAACGGCAGTACCAGTCAAAGCACTAGTTCATTACGACGTAGGTACATTTTGATAGTTTTAAAGTTTGCAACATTGATTGGAATACAGGTAAAACGTCCTTACTCGAGTTGATTGGCAGTACTAAAATTAAGTACTTCATTAATCAACTGCACTACACAGTTGCTTAATAAATAAAGAATTTTCTTTGTCCAAGAACTAGCTCTTGCCCGCAACTTCGCCCGTGTGAATTTTCTTGTACCCTCGAACCACCCCATCGCATCGCATCTGCCCGCGCTAACACTTCGTTTTCGCTTAGCATTCTTTCTGACATGTTTTCTTTTTGCTCGGCTCCTAACGGTCATAGGGCGATGTTAAATAGCCTATAGCCTTCCTCAAGAATTGGACTATCGAATGCAAAAATAATTTTTCATATCTGACCGGTAGTTCCAGAGATTAGCGCGTTCAAACAAACAAACAAACTCTTCAGCTTTATTATTAGTACGGACGCCAGCACATCAAGCTACCCGAAACTGTAAAATTTTCTCAATGAACTTTGAACCTTATGCTTCAGCGATAAAGTTAAAAATCTATTAAAGAAATTTGACAGATTGTAGTAGCTTGATGTGCTGGCGTCTGTACATAGATAAGAAGGAAGCTAAGGTCGATTGCCCAATAGGCTTGTGGTCACGGTCTGTTCCCGCACGGAACAAATATTTGTAAGGCCAACAGAACAGATAGATGGTCCGAGTCCGGGCACAGGTCCGGGTGTTTGTGAATGTGAGATTTATTTTCTTATACCTATGCACCCTACTATACCGGAGAAGTCCTATGTCGGGCAGCATTTTTTTTTTCAATTATGTATTCAGTTTGAGCTTTGGAATAAACAGGCTTAGTTGTTCCTGAATATTTATATTTCCGTCTATTCTATTCTTGTAAAAATTGTGATTAATAAATAAATTTGAAATTTGAATTTAGCCAGTGTAGGTAGGTACCACTGTGACCACAGTTATCAAAAATACACAGGTATCAAAAAGCAATATCGTTGTTTTGATACTTTCTAACATATGTGCCAAAAGAATACCTTCCTGTGAATACCTACTTTGCAACTGTTCAAAGGTCGCGTCTGACATTGTGGTCCGATAGTTCGCGTTATCACGTCGTTTGATATCACGCTCCACAGATGAAACGAAACGCTTGAAGCGCAATTCATCTCTGTTTTTATCCTCCGAAATAGTTCGGTACATACCTATGCGAATACACACACAAAAATCCTATTTTCTCTTTTTACCTACTTTCTACTTTCGCCTAGATTATTAGAACGGGAGGAATCTGTACAAATCCCATGTACGAACGAGCGCTTACTGCGAGCGCCTCGCGATGAAAAGTACAGACACACATGCCTACAATCCTACATAGATACTACACATGTGACTATACGTAGGCACCGACTCTCCGAAAAGAACCTTCAATGCAATTTATAAATATAACTGCAGATTCAGGGAGACGGAAGAAACGAATGCCGAGCGAAATGGACTGTAGGATTTCGCTAAATAAAGCTAGTCTCATCAAAACGATGTGGAAGTTATGGTTCGGTGAGCTGATACATTTAATATAATGGACCTTTGTTCTGAAGTAGGCTTTATGATTTAATACAACTGTAGCCTAATATAAACTGGTTAGTACCTATTTACAATAAGCCCTTAAAATATCAAGAAAATCTACGAGAATTGTCCCTTCATTCTTCCATAAACAATCCAAAATAGCTGCTATGCATCCCCCGAGGCTAGCCAAAGTTTCAAGAATCTTATTGATATGTTTCCCTCAATAAGCCCTCGCCGTGTATTTATCTTAAAGCCTGTTAAAGTTATTATAGAGTCAATAGCGGCCGTAGCTTCGAGCAATACCACCAAGACTTGTAATAGTTTACTTAAGATACCTCGCTACCTGTAGTTAATATACAGAGCCACTTAAGTACATTTGCTTAACATGCTAACCGCAGATTACAATGTTAAACAGTAGCGAGATCAAGATGAAATGTAAAAAAAATAAATGATTATCATTGGTATTTGGTATTTATGCGAGACTTGGGGCCCCCATCTTGACGGTAACCAATTACGTCATACGGGGTGCAGTCGGTAATATACGTCAGTTTCAGTTAAATAGAGTGACAGTGAACGTCATACCGTTGTGTTGTCAGCGAGCCAGTTACCCGTACTTTTATGTTTTAGGAGTTACGGACAGATCACGGCACAGTTTCAATTCAACAAAGGGATTCTCGATACCGTATATTTGCGTCACATATACCTACGTGCTGTTGTGCACAATAGGTATCTTCAATGAATGCCCGTTTCATTATATGATCCTTTCACATTATTATGTACCGATACGGCGAAATTGTTGTGTGGGTATCGGTAATTTTATCGATCTGAGTTCATTTGAACTCAAAGATGATATGATATACCTTATTACCTAGGTACCTATTTGTCTTGTTGAAAATCAACATATCCTGTAGACTAATTCCCAGAATACTCCAGCCTGCATTGTATTAGGTATAGGTAAACATAATATAATAATGTAATTTAATATTAAGCCCGAGCGACTCCTTATAAGCGGCACTATTTTACATCAAACCTTTTTAATCTCCTTCATTTCTATACTTTGAACTTCCGTTTGACCCCTCAGAGGATGAATACCTAAGGGTCGGTACATATCTGACGGAAAATGCGTCGGGCGTAAATTCGATTGCGTCTATTTATTCGCTCGACGCACTAACGCATCATCGGTTGAGTGTGAAAGGTTGAATGTTTTATCATATAATTGTCTTTGTCTGTTCTGGCGTTACGCGACCGATAATAGGCGACGCATTTTCCGTTAGATGTGTATCGACCAAAAAACTCCTAGACGGATGTCTAAGTTGTTTATCAAGCCTATAAGCTAAATTTGAAGCTTGTAGGCTTTGCACATAGTTTATAGATTTTGTGTGGAGTGTTTGGGTTCTATTTATTCTTGGTACAGGGGCTCGTGGCTGAATAATAACAGCCGCACGGGTCGATCGAAAGTCACAAGTCAAGCTAGCCGCGGTCGGTTAGTCGATGGGTGACCATCCATTACGTATCGAGATCCATCCGTGCCTCGGAAAGCACGCCTTTCATCCCGGCTGTCACTCATAGATCTTTGACAGTCGTTACGGGTAGTCGGAAGCCCAAAAGTCTGACAACCAGTCTTACTAAGAGGCGTCGTATTACCCATTTAAACCGGGTTGTGGAGGTCAGATTGCGGCGATCGCTCCATGTAAAATACTGGTATTCAGCTGCATCCGGTTAAATTGGAAGCTGACCCCAACATAGTTGGGATAAGGCTAGGCAGATTGATAGGTATTAAAGCATCGTATGCATACTCGTACATGGTTTACATTACAGGATACGTCATTTATATCAATTGCAAGACAAGGTAGGATTTAATTGGAGGTGTGTTATACGCATTAATGTATCCTCGCAGTCAGTTTGTAGTAATTGACGATCGACAATTAAGCTAATGAATGGGAATTTATCTGTGCAATTTGTCGAGCGACGTTCACGGATAGATAGGTCTCAATAAGACTATGCTGTGAAACGGTAGCCGTGTTTATACTAGTATAGGGTTAGCTTTTAATTGCTAGTTTTTGAATGTATGCTACTTGGACTCGGAACTTCTTTGTGTAAATCGCTGTGGAAGTTAAAAATTTACTGTGAACGTTTTCCGGTTCATTAAAATGAGGTGTCATAAAGGATGAAACGATGTGATAGATCAAGTCGTTTTGCTCGTAATTATTTTAAACACATACGTAGATACACTAGGCACCTACTGTCGAAAGTAAAAGGCACGATGTTTCTGTATATTCATAATTAAGTATCTAATTAAAATAATATACAGGAACACACCAAACACAGTTAGTGGGTCAAACAGTTGTTTACGTTTAATTAATTAGAGTTTAAATGTGAAAACACGTAAACATTTACACTGCCATAAACAGAAAGAATAAAGCTTATTTTTTTACGAGCGCCAAAGTAGGTGTAAGGTGAAAAAATATATAAAAGTGCTTTCGTCGACTAAAATATTGTCTCCGAAACTCTCGCGTCAAAAATGCGTTATTACGTGCTCAGGGATTTTATTGTATCTATTCCCGAACCCGAATTGGTACCGACACTATCAAATAGGTATTGGATACCTACCTACCTTTCCCCTCCTACTTGTTACACACAAATCATCTGTTAGGTACAGACTTTTGGTAAAACAATGCACTTTCAGCTGAATGTTCGTTCCAGTTGAGTGAACTAATGCGGCGTCACACGCAGTTATTGCACCAAATCGGGATATCGGCGCGCAACAAATCAGACAAATGTTCACTCTACATGGCACAGTTTTGAGAACTAAGTTTGTGTTATTCCAGGAAAGGAGATGCGAAGTTTAGCGGTAAATCATACTTAGTTGAGACAACAAGCATCCGAGGAGGTTGCGAGAGCCGGCGCGCCGCCCGCCCGCGTCCACACCACATCAACACTCGGCTAGGCATTGAACTGAAGTATGCACATGGAAAGTTTGCACCTACTTCCTTTACTGTTCAGAATATTCTAAGTCATACATAAAATGCGACTTGGAAAGCTGGATTTAGTTAGGTACTCTTTGTTCGCCCAAACTCGAGTAAACTCAACTCATGGTCTGTAAATATAGCGAGGTATATTTTTAGATATATGAGGACGAAACTTACATGAATACGAAGCCGTTTCGAAACATTTAATAAGTAGTTTCAATGTGTCATAATAAAAATAATGAGGTATCGCGACTCTTATACCTAATATTATATGACAATCCTCAAGCTTCGATCTACTTTCACACTCGTAACTTTAGTAAGTAGGTAATTCGAGTGGGTTTTACACGCGGTGTACCTACTATTAAGCGTTTTTCGTGGAAGGTTTAACTTTCCACATAACCAGCTGTTAGAGGAGCGCTACTTGGCGGCTTCGCACGTGTATACGTGCGTATGTCAAGTTTTCAATTCCTGCTATCACTGATTACGTAAGTGGGTATATTCCCTGTGTGGCATTTGTAATATAATGTACATTGATTTATAAGTAACATGTATTTAGGTTAGGTTACTCGTAGGAGTTGTAAGTCGTAAGTTCGAACCCAGCCAGCCGCTTTACTTTGTGTAAATTATTTTATCACCACCGCTCTCGAAACGGTGTAGAAAAAAATCTTGAGGAAACCACCAAAAACCACAACAAAAAATTTGAAGACATGTGACATCTAACAACCCGTAGGTACTGGTCCCGCATGGTGGATTACTCCTGTCCCTGAGGACTGAGGAGGCCTGTGTCCCAGCAGTGGGAACGTTATAGGTTGATTATGCTAATGTATTTAGGTTACCTACTTACTTATAATCGATATCCGTGCTTATAATACAACCGACCCCAACCCCAACATAGTTGGGAAAAGACTAGGCAGATGATGACTTACTTATAAAACAATTATGCAACCCTATCACATAACGGCTCGATCGACCTTTCTGGCTATGTACATACCTACCGTTAAAGCTCTTGAGTATTTCCCCAAACCACCTTCATTATTCCGTCTTGCAAAGTGTCCTGTCCTTTTCTATAACATGCCTGATTTGTTAAGTCGTTTAATCTCATAAGACGTTAAGTCATAGTTGTTAACTCGGGTTTATTTATCAGTCTTAACTCTTAACCGACGATAAAGGGTTAACCGCAGATTACAAAACAGATAAAAACATAAGCTCTCCGAGTGAGATACAACTGAGACATAGATGTCCAATATCTAGATGCGACTGTGGCACTAAACAAAATAACCACTCCAGCGTTGCTGGGAAATACCCAAACACTCCCGCGCCACAATTTACCGAGCGGCAGCGGTGCAGCGGTGGAGTCATTGAAGAGGTACAGTGAATTAAATGCGCCACAGAAATAAGATAGATGCCTGTACCGCACAGGTACCTACGTGTTCTGTTTATCGAGTTCCGTACAACGTACGACCATATTTAAGCGTAAACTTTGTATGTTACCACTTTAAATCATTAGGAATTTTAGACTCAACCGGTCCGCGAAAGATAATTTGCACGTAGTTTTATCAGTTAGCATTCGTGACTAAAATGTTGCGAAGGAAGATTAGACATACGCAAAGATACATGTTAGAGGAACACATTATATGGACATGTTATATGTATAGGTACTTGGTGGTTTTATAAGATGTTTAGAGAATGTTCTTCCAAGAAATTTTGAGATCAAGCCAATTTAACTCATCTTGCGGCTCAACAGGCTTTGCAATATGGCTCACCGAGTTAACGATGACCGTATAAGAGCCCTAATTAGATAATCCTCTAATTACGTACGAGTAGGTACATTATAATATCAATCGGATTTTGTTTTAGTGGTTCATGGGAGCGCTTTACAAGATGTTAAAAAATGTGAAATGTATCTACCAGTACCTATCGAAATTGCATGGGTCAGTTAGACACATAAGACTTATATATATTATATTATATTAATATTGTATGTATATTTTAGTGATGACAAGTTGCACCGACCCCAAAACAAATTGGGATAAGGGCACGAGAAAGATGATGATTTTAGAAGTATGTATTATATGTAAGTATATTCTTATAGAATAGAATACTCTTCATTATTTACACTATATAAAAATATTTATTAATATATTGTATGTTTATATTTAAAGTGAATTGTTTTTGATTTTATGTATTTTGTTTTCCCGTATACTCTTACACACATTGTCTACATCTCTTTTTATGAATTCTCCTATCGCAAAAATTTCATCAAAATAAGCATCACCTTTATACGTATTTGTCGGTTCCTTTCTTCTTGACTGCTTATATGTGTGTACGTAAATGGTTAAATAAATAAATAATCCTTATTTACTGTCTAATCACTACCTACATAATATTTCTTAACATGAATGTGAAAGTTTGTGAAGATACATGTTATTGAACGGATTTGGATTGATTTGGGACGCAGACAGCCCGTCTCTTGGACTTACAAATATTTTTTCCGGATACATAAAGTAGTTCCCCTAACAACAACCTTGCGACACTATTTGGGGAGGATTTTCCTACTTTAACTGAATATAAATAAACATTTCCCAAAAATAATTCGACCCTTTAAAAAGGTCATTGGCTACGGGCCACGTGACGTACCATAAATAATATATGCGTCCCAAGAAAAAAGGTTGAAAATCGCTGCCCCGGACGAGTTTATCATGAAAATTCACATGAATCATATGAAACTACTGGACAGATTTTAATCACATTTTCACTGATGTATGGTGGAGCGTCCCGACTGTCTCGTGGGTTTCATTAGAGGGTCGCATCTCTTTGTTCTAACATTTAACAGCTTTCGAAGAAATAACATGAATTATTAGGGCTCTTATAACGAAACTGCTTGAAAGTTTGAAAGCTTGAAAGCAAAGGCCAGTTTATACCTACTTAATTGAACGCTAGTATGAATATGGATAAGAGTAGAGGAAGACCAAGGAAACGATGGATGGACTGTGTGAAAGATGATAGGTATGGCTAGAAAGGGATTGACTACCGAGATGACGACTAATAGAGAAGTATGGAAGAAAAAGACATGTTGCGCGAACCCCAAATAAATTGGGAGAAGGGCTGGAGAATGATGACGATGATAAATTGACTCGTCCGACCTTTTTTCCAACGTATCGTAAGTAGCACGTCACGTCGTGACGTAGCAAGTAAGACTGAACGAGAACCAGAAGAAAACATCCTTTGACATCAGTATTATAACTCCAGCGCAATCTGACAACCTATCTACCAGATAATAAAGCCGCTGCCCTTAGAGATTGAGGGGTCAGCTTACAAGTACAACACCCACGGGATCAAATTCCATGCCCTATTTTTACCACCGAAACAAGCGACGGACAGAAACTAGTTAAAACTTAATTCGAAACATGTAGGCATGCTGTTAATAATTTCGGGGAACAATAAATAAAGTTCCTTTATAAATATTGGAGCGCAAAACAATCAGGAGCACCTATTACGGCTTGTGTACTAATAGATTAACGTTAACAACATTATGAGAACAATTTCACTCAACTATTACTAACTCAGAAATTAGTTATTGATTTTCGTTCAGTTATTAATTATCATCAGTTCGTTAACGTTTATTGTTCAACATGGACTTCGTACAGACTGCTACATACCTACATAGATATGATTACCTACACAGATTATTGCCATAATCGCCGAAGACCGTGATTGCAAAAATCTGCTCCCACTTCTGACAATATTAGGTACTTTCAAGTACCTAAATGTGCCTTATAATTTGTTAACCATTGAAAATGCGTATTAAAAATTATAAACATACTTACTTGTAAATGACACTTCCATTGTATAATAAACGGCCGCAAAGTAAGTAAAAAGCGTTTATCAAGCAGTTGCGACCACTCGGTAGTTTAATTAAATTTTTAATTTATTGTGAAGGAGGCCGCGTGTGGCGCGCCCGCCGCTCGCAATTTGCTCCCCATCTTTATCTAATGTAAGGACATCCTATCTGTGTACTTAGAAATGAAATATGTGCTTTAAGAAAACTCATTTAAGTCATAAAATGATGCTAAACTGATTGCGAGAAAGTATTGCAGTACCTAGCTACTTACGTTTCTACGCTCAAACATTATGTACGTTTTGCCTTAACTTACAAATAACATAAAAGCTTAATAAATAAAGCAACAAATAAAATTAATACCATACTGTAGGTAGCGTCCATGGGCCAAAAAATATATTCTCTTTCAGCTTCAAGCGTACTCTTCCAAACACACATAAAACATTTTCTGTTCATTTAAAATTTAAAAATATTTTAAAACAAGCTATGGAGCTTTTAACTGGTTTTTCATTTCTTTTTTAATCAGTGTGCTATGAATAATTATTATTTAGTTTTTGAAAGGAAGGAAAGATCGTACCATTCTTCAAAATCCAGTATTTTGATCACTGTTAGGTTAGGTTGCTGTGCCCTCATCTCAGGAGTAGGCAGGAACCTGTTACTGGCGGCCGTAGTCGAGTCGAATGTCGGCAGCGAAGAGTCCTGGGACGCGGTGGTTTCCTTCTGCGAAATTGTCGTCTCGCAGAAGGAGGCTGCGGAAAGGGAGAGGGAGATCTCGTCCACTCACCCGGCCCGCAGCATTCGCATCGGGCGTCGACGGAGGGCGGACAACGCCCTCTTCCATAAATGGGTCCAGGGGCGACGGACTCGGGGACGTCCGTCGCCCCCCCACACATCAGGACCCGAGGAGGCGGCGCATAGTGTTCCACGTGCGCATTTCTTAGACGTCGCGGAGGGAGTCAAACATCTTACTCTCCTCCCTCACCCGAGGAGGCCCGCAGTGGCGGGCCGGCACCAGTCGGGGGTTGTGGATGGATCGTACGTTCCCGCGACCTCCGGCGTAGGTGTGAGATGGAACACCGGGGTGGTTTTTAGTCAGAGTCTGACAGACCCCTCCGCCGGCCCAGGGCGGAGGACATCCATGAGGATTTTCCACCCTGAAAACAAAAAAAAGGTTCCGTTAGCCTTACCGAATGAGCTGTTTTCTCTGATCTGATTTGCAAAAATGCAATTCCTAATCACAAAAATACGTCCGGCTACCTGCTCATGCGACATAAGTACTTGCCTAAGGAACCATGCCCCAAGAGCACCTGCGTCACCCAAAACATCTGGAGCCGTGCTTCCACTCAACCCAGTCGTCGAGCACTAGCTGGACCGCCTCGATTGTATCCTGTCAAACGCATAGCACGTTAGGTTTAACCTCGATAAGAGCTAGACTCTCAATACCCAATCATATTCAATGTTCCACAGGAGATAGCCCACAACTGAGCCCTGCGAAACACCGCACGACATCTCGCGCCAGCCTCTGCTGTCACGTCCCTTGTAGGTGACACATCTCCCCACTAGATGAGCCCCAACAACGTGGCAGAGGTAGGGAGGCAACCAGTGGTAACTTAACGCCTTCCTTATGCAATCCAGGGTAGGGCGTTGAACGCATTAGGGATGTCCAAGGACGCCGCCAGCAACACCCCACCCTGGGACACCGCTTGATCTGCCAGTACTCTCAGTCTCATTATGGCGTAGAGTGCCCGTGCCGAAATCCAAACTGTTTTTTGTCCAGGGCTAGTCGACCTTCTATATACTGAGTGAGCCCCGCTCAAGGTACGCTGAGAAGAGTCCCATCAGTGGGGGCTCCAGTTCCTTAAGGGCAAAAACTAGAGCGCGGTCAGGTAGGTACCCCAACGGACTCCGGAGCAGTATTTTTGGTCCGGCGGAGCCGCATCACGATCTAATCTCAAGTTGTGTTACCTCTGCAACGCTTTTTGCTCTCTACTTCTTCAGACTCTTTGGGCAGAGCCTTGGACGGTGACGGTGCTCTGTTCTCGTAGGAAAGAGAGCTGTGACCACTTCTTCCAGCAACTGGCCTTCTCTGGCTCGCGTATTCGACTCGCCGACGGCCAGCCACAAAGCCTCCTCGCGGCGTGTCTCCTCCGGTATCGCGAGTACGGCGTCTGGCATCCGTATCGTCCATCTGACAACCGCGACGTGCAACCCTTCAATCTCTGTGGACCACCATTACAATCGGCGT
Source organism: Hydraecia micacea (assembly GCA_914767645.1). NCBI lineage: Eukaryota > Metazoa > Arthropoda > Insecta > Lepidoptera > Noctuidae > Hydraecia > Hydraecia micacea. The sequence goes on from OU611778.1 coordinate 11,963,389, forward strand.
ATTGCGGACTGTGTGTCGACGCGTGGCATGGATGCGTCGCAGATGCATCATCGCCTCACTGAACCACTATGCCTCCTCTTAGACGTTGATGGGATCGACTGTAGAACTCCCGGAGCCAGGCATGATAGCAGCTTCCTCTAGAGCCATTCCCGTCGCGAATGCGCTTAAGTACCCTACGTGGACCGTTTCTTTAAAGGGCCGATTGGCTGCGACCACCCGCTGTCTGGGGGGAGACACCGAAACGCATGTGTCGGTGGTCCGACAATGTGTCTACCACCGCCACAACATTCCAACCACAGACACACCACCCACAGTGGTACTAGCAAACGACACGTCCACTATCGAGCCACCCCTCTGTTCCACGTACATGTACGCCGAGCCCCGATTTAAAACGGCCAGTGCCAGGTCCATCGTGATAGCCTCCCATTCCTCCAACACTTCATCTCTGGGATCAGTGACCGGCGAACCCCAAGCCGCAGACTTGGAGTTGAGATCGCCGAGTAGCAACATAGGACGAGGGTTAAGGTCATCACTTATTATAACCGCACCGCTCCAGCGCTGTACCGGCCCGACACCGCTTACGGACCGGTTTGCGAGCATTAGTGATTGATCTCACTTGAGAAGCACGCGTTTCTGGGTTATGGCTCAGTTTACTTTACGCGAAGTAGCAATTATAGCTATTGCACTCGACGAAGATGACAATAATTTGCAAAAAAAGGAAAAGGATATATTGGGTGCAAGAAAGGCGCGCGCGCGAGCGGCGAAGGGTCACCGCGCGCCGAAGTTTCTTCGCGGGTTGCGCGAAGTATGATAGCTCGCGGGCAGCGCGCTGCCTGAGAGCTGGTCACTATTGTGTAAGTATTGTCATCATGCACTTTAATGCATTTGATTTGAAATCCTAAACTTCAATGACAAGTTTGTTGGACTCCATGACTCCTGTTGGGCGACAAGTTCTCGCCCAACAATAGTCGCAGTATGCTGTTGATTATAATGAGAAAGGACAAGCGGTTGCCCATCCCCTTAACTTAATCCCTTAGATGCCTATTACGACTCCCTAGGGATAGGAGCCGGCCCTTTATTTTCCGGTAATCACAATCCATACTGTACATTCTTGCTTTATAATAATATACTGTAATCTTAAATCTGGCAAAACTCTGCCAAGCGTGGCGATTATGGCAATTTCAGCTCTAGTGGTATGTTTATTGTAGCAACGGTAGGTACTGTGGAGCTCTCTACGTGCTTCAGGGTACCGGGAGAAATAAATTAAACCACGGCGTAAACCAAACTACTTACATATTTTACATTTTTTTCATTCGGCTTGTCAGCCAAATCTATCGCCTAATCTTAAACTAACTTAATGTTTGTCTTGTCATGCCAATAACTTTTAACTGACTCGTAGTCAGTCGGGTAGTCAGAGGCCCGAAAGTCTGACAACCAGTCTTACCAAAGGGTATCGTATTACCCAGTAACTGGATTGTGGAGGACAGATAGGCAGTCGCTCCATGTAAAATACTGGTATTCAGCTGCATCCGGTTAGACTGGAAGCCGACCCCAACATAGTTGGGAAAAGGCTAGACAGATGATGATGATAAACTTTTAACTGACTCGCGGAGGTTTCATGTAAGGACCAAATAAGAATAATTAATCAAAATTAATTAATTAATTAATTAATTATTATTATTTAATTAATTAATTAATCAAATAATAATAATTTGTAACCTACAAGAGACATTGTCAATTAAATAGTCCATTCGCTCTATAATTATGATGAAATTACGTGATCTTCATGTAATTAACCTTTCGTTAATTTAGGTAGCGAAATTAATGCACGTAGGTACTGTCCTACATTAATTTGGTCGGCACTAAAAAAACATAAGGCATAATTATAATGGCTTTCAAGAAAGCTCTGAAGTTGTTTACTATTACGAAAAACGATAGATACATATTACCCCCTAGTTAATCAGAATTAATGTTAAGGATACTTATTCTTCCTCAATTTCGCGTTTATTTAATTATCTTGCGTTCGCAACTTAGTTGGTAAGCATAAGCATAATCAGCCTATAATGTTCCCACTGCTGGGACACAGGCACAATCCTCCTCTCTGTGAGAGGGAGTGGGACGTAATTCAGTGCAGGTTAGTGGATTTAGTTTCCAACTAGCAAACAAATTTGACGTTTTGGAAAAATAAGTAGGTACAACTCACACATAAACGCTTCATAAAGGACAGTTTGCGCTACAAATCCAAAAACATGAGAGTGAGAGCAGTGGTGGCCCAGTCGTAACGGCCGTGAGTTACGAGTTGCAGGTCGTAGGTTCGAACCCAGACAGGCGCTTTACTTTATGTAAATTATTACATCACCATTGCTCTCCAAACGGTGAAGGAAAACATCGTGAGGAAACCGGCATGTCCTAAAACCAAAAATTCGAAGACATGTGACATCTACCAACCCTCACTGGGCCCGCGTGGTGGATTACGGCCCACTCTTTCTTGTAGAGAGGAAGCCTGTGCTGTGTCCCAGCATAGGGAACATTTTAGGCTGATTATGTTGTACCTACATAAGTAAAAAAATATTCTGTGCAAAAGCGGACGTAATGCCTGTGGCCTTTTCTGTCAGTCAACCTTAGAGACAAAACATGGCAGGTGCAACATAAGAAATAGATAACTCGAAAAGAATAAATACTAATACATATACATAATATAAACAGAATAAACTTTAATCAATTCATTAATAATACATAAATATCAAGTGCAGAGTCTTAGGAACTGGAAAATATTATTGTTTTTTGCGCGGGTGGTTCAACTTAAGGTTAATCCCTACTTATATGTTGACTAGTAGCGCCCCGCGGTTTCACCCGAATAAGTGTCGATCCCGTAGGAATATCGAGATAAAAACTATCCTATGTCCTTTCCCGGAACACAAGCTATCTCTATACCAAATTTCATCTAAATCGGTTCAGCGGTTTGAGCGTGAAGAGGTAACAGACAGACAGACACACTTTCGCATTTATAATATTAGTACCTACGTATGGATTAAGTATTATCTGTTTTCACAAACTTCAAGTAACATTAAAATGAAAAGTATTGGTTGAGTCTAAACTCAGCACAAACCCACGTAACTCGGTACTATATTATTCTTTCTTACATCTAAGGGTACGTGCCCTACAAGTTAGCTCTGAACTTTTGATTTAAACATAAAGTTTCTGTCTGTTCGATGTTGAGACATAATTCAGTGTTTCGAAAATTTCTCGAAGAATATGTTCTGTACTTATTGTTAATAATTTATTTAGGTACTAGCTGCGCCCCGCGGTTTCTCCCGCGTAAATGTCGACCCCGTGGGAATATCGGGTTAAAAAGTAGCCTACATATTAATCCAGAGTGTTAGCTACCTCCATACAAAATTTTATCAAAATTGGTTTAGCCGTTTCAGCGTGAAGAAGTAACAAACATATAAACACACACACACACACACACAAACATTCGCCTTTATAATATTAGTGTGAGTAATATTAGGGCCATCGATGCGTAAACTGTAACCACGATGTCATCAAATGATTCTAGACCTAGCGGAGAAATTATTCGTCGGTTATCTAAAAAACCGGTCAAGTGCGAGTCGGACTCGCACACGAAGGGTTCCGTACCACTGTACAATATTTAACACTACATATATAAAAAAAATCACGTTGGTGTATGGGAGCCCCCCTTCATTTTTTTATTTTTTATTTATTTTTAAAGTGAATATACAACTAAGTACCTATTCTGTAAATATTTCAAGCGTCTACCTGTTGCCGTTATTAATATCGAGCAAAAAAGGGCAAAAAAAATCGCGTTTCTTGCATGGGAGCCCCCCTTAAATATTTATTTTATTTTGTTTTTAGTATTTGTTGTTATAGCGGCAACAGAAATACATAATTTATGAAAATTTCAACTGTCTAGCTATTGCGGTTCTTGAGATACAGCCTGGTGACAGACAGACGGACGGACAGACAGCGAAGTCTTAGTAATAGGGTCCCGTTTTTACCCTTTGGGTACGGAACCCTAAAAATTTACTGTTTCATAGAAATGTACAATACCTACGCAGTTAAATGTATGGAACAGCATTTTCTTTTTATAAACGACGAAATATTTTAGCGCTAGGGGATTCAGAATCATGTATGGAATCCATGGTAACAGGTTGCGCGTCCATGTCCGTGCCACCCTGTACCTACCTATGCTCAACTTGTAATGTTAAAGTGTTATTACATACCTGTAAATGTGGCCGTTGCCAGTGTCTATTCAAACTTATGTTTCAAATTAATATTATTTCAAGTTAAACAAATATCAACTGTATTTTAATGGTAGGTAAAATTAAGTTGATTTCAGAGTGACTAGCACCATTGAAAAAGTTATAAAAAAATGTTTGAAGTTGTAGTGTAAACTGAACTTTATTGTGTAGGATTTAAAGTTATTTTTCCATAAACTCATATTTGTTTACATTTTTGGCAAATAAATCGCGAATGCAGATTAGGCGAATAACGTGTAAGTACTTTCATAATACTAATTGGACGCTTCTCTTTTGCAATATTGCAACTCCGCGAAGTTATCGTACATTTTCTAGATAATTCTTCGGGTAAAAGGCATTCCATGTTCCTGTCGTGTCAAGTCGGTACGAAAATCTCGCATTTTTTAATATTAAAGTGAGGGTAGTCATTACACCATTTTGTAGGAAATGCCCGCACTTTTAGTGTGTAAAACGCCCGTTCCGGGAAACAAAGTACTACTCTCACCCAAGTGTAATTCCCGAGTTACTAACACTTTCAACTAAGTACTTACTACTTTACAATCTGTAATAATTTTCAAGTGCACGTTAAATGTTACTCTAGAAATTAATGGAAACGACTTTTTTCTATGAAACCCCGAAATATTTTTCCAATTTCGATTAAATCACAGCGAGATAGCTTCTCAATTTGATGTAAGCAGGACCAAGACTATGAATAAGGTCAAGATCGTAGCTAGGAAATATGTTTCGTAGAAAGCGGGTTTGTGGCTTCGAAACTTGGCTCGTTGTAAAATATTTTATAGTAAAACTTGGATGAACTCGTGTCTATTCTTTTTTTTTTTAGGTTTTGCAAATTCCCATATCAAAATGTTGACCCCAAATGCAAGTTAATTTATTTCCCACAAACCCAAATTACATCCACCTTAAAAAAATTACTTACATTATTGAATTTCACTACCCATGTATATATGTGTATCGCTCAATTTCAATAATAAATCATTTTTACCTTATACAGATTTTATGTACCTACAGAATAGAAAAGAGCAAGAGGAATGTTTCGTAGCAATAAGCCCGAGCGCCAACAACATAATGTAATTTTACAAGGCGTAGCAGTTGCCAGATATGCTACGCCATAAAATTGATTCGTAGAAAATAATACGAATAGCACGCAGTAATTTTAAAAGTTCGTAGCAAAATTGCTACGGCGTAGGGCGATCCATTTGCGTTGAAGACCGCTTGCAATTATGTCAATTTCGAATGAAACAAAAAGAGTTTTAATATCACGACGGGGTATATATACCTAATTTAATTCCACTACCTAAGTTACCTTATAAATAATTCATATTCAATCATAAAGAAAATATTTTACCTTATACATAATACAGGTATTTATAAATACTGTACAGAAAAGAGAAAAGGCATCTTTCTCGTAGCATAGAGCGCCAACAAGGTAACATAATAAACCCTGACAAATGCATAGTTGAAAATCTGTTCGTAAAAAATAATACGAAACACACGCAGTAGTTTGAAAAGCTCCGTAGCAATCGCTGCTAAATAGCTACGGCGTAGCCGCGTAGATCGGTCCATTTGCAATGTAGCCCGCTTGCTACGCTACGCTTGCATTGATAATGTGTTTTTGACCACATTGAACTTTGTTAGGTCGCTGGTCACGTCTCTTATTAATCCCGAAATAGCTACTACGAGGTTTAAACTTTAGGTATTGGTACTATTAGCTAATAATTGGGAGAAATAAGGTCAGGTGGCCCTGTGACAGTCGATAGTCTCTTTGCGAAATGCCGACAGTCCGTTGGTTAGACCGCCACGAGCCTGTGTTACTGGATTACGGCCCGCATCCTCGCAATGAGTGGGGGCATGAGTCCTACCTAGCTGTCGAAAATTATAAGGTAGGTAATAGGTAGGTAGGTAGGTAGGTGGGTAATAGCAAGAAAATAAAAACTCGCCTAAGAACTCCTTTCCTGGGAAAGTGGGATGAGCTGCTCTGCAGGTACCTACTGAGCGAGCCACCACTACTGCTGCTGACCTGCGAATAAAGTAACTACCTACTTACTTACTTAAATCCTATTATAATGCTATGTACCTATTCTTAAGGTGCCCCTCTAGTCGTGGTTAAGTAGGAATCGGGTCTTCGGATTCAGTACCTTTTTTACACTGTTGTATTCCATGGGTTGCAACCACGGCTGCAACGCGCGAATCATTTTGTGAGTAGGTATATCCTGCGTAACCGACCCAAGGTCAAGGAAGAAGAGGATTAGATACCGTGTGGCTTTAGTTGGCAGGACTCATAACCCTGCCTTTTCCCCAGATATCAGGTATTTTCCTACGAATGAAATTCACCTCTGGATATTTTTACTATAGCCCAATATAGGTCTAGACTAATTCCTATAACCTTTTACTAAATGAAATACATCTGCGTATAGCGCCACCTATCATATTACGCTTGGACTACAACAGCGGCAAGAAAAGATAATTGTTTTTCGTTTTCGGTAACTTATCCACCATTACCCATTGCACAGAAATGTTGGTAGGTATACCAACATTTCTGTGCAACACCGCACCGGTAGCGCTGCTCGTTGACAAAAACCGGACCTCCCATACAAAATGTTGATTTCATAAACTGCCATTTCACAAGCAAGTCAGCGGTGAAAACTAGAATCCACAAAGTAAAAATTCACACTGGCCAATATCGGCTTTCCGGCTTGTCCTTTTTATATGAGATGGCAAGATGGAATATTTCGTAATTACATCCTTTCACCTACTGCTTATTTAATTTTGGTATGTATTCTATGTTGTAAAAATACTTATGTATAAAGGCAACACACAGGAAAGACTTAAGGTGAATGCGCAGTGGTAGACCGCGAAATTCAAATTTTCTTACGTTTTTTTGCAATTTGCAGGCCAGTGTCAGGTTGTATCTTGATCAAAATTTGATTAGCGACAATAACAGGTACGTATTTATAGAATTATAATCATTAGAATCATTAATACATCTTTCTAAGTTAGATTTGTACCACTAAGCAGTTTTCCATAAGAGATTTGTTGTCGTGGTACAAATCTAACTTAGAAAGATGTATGAATGATTCTAATGATTATAATTCTGTAAATACGTACCTGTTATAGTCGCGAATCAACTTTTGATCAAAATACAACCTGACACTGATCTGAAAATTACGAAAAACGTAGGTAAGTAAAGGAGATGTTTCATAATGGGCCAGGTCTATGTACAGTAACTCAAAAAAAAGAGAAAAATCCGTAGAATTCGGGAAAAATACAGATAAATCAATTAAATGTATACTGTTGTGGTAGTGAATTGATATTTATCAATTATTTTTATCGACTTTCAACATGGCGTCTCACCGATTTAGTTACTCTGTGCTTAAAAACAGTGACAGTAAACCATAGATCGACCATTGATCATAGAAACAGAACTGTCAGCTGTCACAACAGTGTCAATTCTTCAGAAATAAACATGTCAAACGTCATTAATCAATCAAAATGACAGCTTACCGCCATGACGGGTTTTTGTTGTGTGTTGCAATTTCAAGTGTAATTTCTTGCGTTTACCAGCAAACCAAGCCATTTCAAAGTAATTGGACAGTTGAGAACTATTTTAAATGAATTTCCCTATTTTTAAGTATAGTGTACAAGGACCTGGCCCAGGCTCCATACATTTTGAAACATCTCCTTTGAATTTCGCGGGCTACCCTGGCACTTCCCCCTTAAAAGCTATGGCTGCTCGGCAAAAGCTATGGCTGTTCGGCAAAAGCATTGACATAGATGTTTTTCCTATCTTAATGGGCAAAAGCTATGGCGGACCATAGCTTTTGCCGAGCAGTGTGCAGTGGGATAATACAGATAAAATAAAAAACCTAACAACATAGATTCACACGAAATAATACAGAAACTCTTGAAAATTGATGAGCTGACAGCCCACAAAAATGAGCAGTTTGCATAATTATAAAATTCTACAAATCATATGAACATACCTACGTACCTAACTAGGAACTGGGATAATGACGATGATTGATAGGCAAGCTAGTTCACGGTATACTTACCCGTGACGTGATGACTAATTAATCGCAATTAATGAGATGGATACAGATTAGATCGACCGAGCTAATCGGTCGTCAATTCGTCATAATACTTATGAGTAAAGTTCTGTGTATAAAAATTATACTAATAATCGGGGCTAAATAAAATACCACAATTTAACAATAATTCCAGGACCCACTTCAACTTTGCAGCCTTTATAAAATGTGGGCCAAGATATCATTAAAAAAAATTAAAATATCCGACGTATTACTTTTAGGTATGGGGTAGCTCCTTTTTTAGACTCCCGAATTGCGGTAACATTGAGTGTTAGTTGAAATATATACCTACCTATGGCAATTTTCACAATTGTTTGTCTTACTTTAAGCAAAGCTGCAGAGATAAGTTATTTTAGTGTTTCTACGAGTATGTACCAATTAAGTACGTAAATAGAGCAATTATGAATCAAACCATTCCGTCACACAGGGTATCCTAGTATGGACGCGCACAGAACACATATACACCTAACGGAATGGACGCGTCTCTCACTAATTCATCGTCTCTCGCATTTCTGTTACGCTAATTCTTGTCTATATGTTTATATCTAAACGAACCTTTCTGAAGATTTATTACTGTTACTATACTCATTAATATTCGCTGAACTATGTAGATTAGAATAGAAATAGACACACACACACTGTTTTGCTAGATGTAGGTAATTATTCAATTACTTAAATTTGATTTTAAGGAATTTGATTAAATAACAATAAAAAAACGGAACTGTAGATTTTGGTTGTTTATTTCTCAGGAAGCAAATGATTCACAGCATTGGTGGGATACAGAGGTCTGACAATACCGGGCCGAAACATTAAATTTCCTGAAGTTTGATTTTACTAGCAATAGGTACAACAGCTTAGAATATATAAGTACCCAAATATAAAAACGTGGGAAAACAACGTTACATAGCTGTAGAATAGTATTTATTTTATTTAGTAAAGCGAGTTTTTTTTCATATTTTTTTTATAAACTACACACCTTACTAAATCACAATTTCTAATTATGTCAAAAATTATTGTATCACATTTATAACATTCTGTACAAAGTAAAAAAATATTTTCATACTCCACTAGTACAAAGTAAAGCTGCATAGACATTGCCGACAAAAAAAATTATAATATTATTGTTGCCTATGTAGAAAACGAACTTTTAGTTACACATTTACCGATTTCACTGAAAATGAACTTTGTTGAAAACAATTGAGCAGACGCAAACGGTAAGATAATCCACTTTAATATCACACTCAATTGAACATTCTAACATGATATGCAGTAAGTAATGCTATCATGTTATTGCATCAACGGTACCACACTGGGGCTAGGCTACAGGCATACTTATAAAGTTACAAATATTAAGTTAATCTTTCTATATTTAATCTATACTTCAACTTGTTTTAAATATCATAATAAAATTGTTAAGATATAAATAACACAAAAGTTACGTTATGTGGACTTACAACCTTCATAAGGAGTGACATATCATGTATCTTACAAAATAATAGTCCCTTACGGTTCTGTTAACAGTTACACTATTAAATTAATCACTTATAGCACACAAATATATTCTCTTTGTATTTCATCGGCTGTGCGTTGAAGGCACAAAACCAAACATATTTGATGTGTGTAAATACAAGAGAATACAGTCGTCAAAGTGATGAATGAACAACATCAACAAACGTGTCGGCAAGCTGCGTATCACTCGGCCACAGCGACAACACCCAGCACCCACCCATGCGCATCACTCATCTGACTTGATTAAAAAACATTACTTTTTTATAATTATGCAAAAACAATTATACAACCCTTCTAATTTGAACTTTTCTTCAAAAAACTGGTACTTTTAAAATGCAAATTGTGATTTGTGACAGTGATCATAGAGAAACAATCGAATATACTCTATAGGGACACTCAAATTATTACAACGTAATTTACAAATATAATCAATCTCTAAATACTAACTAATTTATATAAACTGAATTATTTACAAAATATGAGCACATCGGATGCGACGTGCCACCTCTCTTACATATTTGTAACTATTTACAATGACTATTATATTATAAACATTAATTAAGAGCATTGCATTTTCGTGAGCTTGATCAAAATAATCCCTTGTTCAACTCATAAGTATAAAATGGTTTATCATTACTAGGTACATTCACACCAACGTGTGGCCAGTCACAATATTACTTCAGCTGCTTCCCAACCATTGAACAAACAGTCCTGTATTCTGAAAGTGGCCGACGCTCGGCTTACAGCGAACATCGAACATCGATTTTGTATTAGCTTTTTTAGAAGCCCAATAATTTGCTAGTATTAGAGATCAGTCTTGGGACAAAGGAAACAAATTCAGTACTTTTGTATATAATTCGTGACATTTCGACTTTGAACTGTATATTAAATAGTTTAGAAGTTAGCATCATATTTACAAGTTCTGATGATTTGGACAAAAAAATGTATTACATGAAAGTTTTAGGAGAAATTGAAGGCAGAGCAAAGAATTTTAGGGAATTCCATAGCATCTCAAGTAGATGTATGAGATGCTATAAGCAGCACAGCAATTATGTTATGAATGATTGAAGATAGATAAGGTTTATATAACATTTTTCACACTTGCTTTTGATTATATTAATAACAATTAAAAGAGTAGAACAAACACTAGAGTACCTCTACTATTATGTTATTAGACTAGCTTATAAGCCATGTCACTTAATGAAATCTCTTAACTAATAGTCTTAATCCAATTTTTCAACTCATACAAATTTCAATTTGTACTAATGTAGATGTACTAAATTGTCATGTGCATTATTGTATAACTTAGAAAGTCAGTTTCATGCTGATCTCCTACTTAAAATACTTTTTTTTGCTTCTGATCACAATTCCAAATCATTAGAATCATGAATAAAGAAATTTTTTGTATTTTTTTTTTTTTTTGTATTCATTCATAGTAAAATTTACAAAGTATTGGAAGGTTGCTTTATGGTGCCAATTACCTTGCTAACACCACATAGAGACTCTTGAATAATTGGTTTAAAAAAAAAACTATAGATAACATTGATGGGACTTATTCACTGTATCATTCTACCACCTAAATAAAATTTAACACTTCATACTGACTAAACAAGAAAATTATATTCTACACCAATATTATGGCACTCATTTTGAAATGACATGTTAATAAACTATGTGTAATTGTAAAATAATAAAGTTGATCAAATGAAATTGTTTGTACCAATTTTTTCTTTGATTTTAACTTTATGATAAAAAAGCCCTTTAAAGATTTTGAAGCTGCCAATTAAAACATAACTATGACAGACGCTGCTGTGTTATGTGGAATTCCCTTAAAATTCTACACAAGAACTGTATGCATAGTAGATGTTTACAAATAATTGCACTTTCAATTTTTGGTTCAGATTCGAAAAATTTTAAATGTGTTAAAAGTCGTTTAATCTTTCTCATCCAGACATTGAACGAATTGGTTCTAAATGAATAGTTTTATAAAATAGTCAATTAAATCAAATATTAAATTGTCATTACAAAAGATTTTTTTGTAATAAAATAACAAGCACATCATTATTTTACAATGGTTCAATCAATATGTAATTAATTTTAAAAAATACCCCACCTTATAACAATAATTAAATTATAAACCTTTTTTCACGTAATTTTCTTAAACTTGATCATTTACGATTATGTTGTGTAGTTTATTGTTTTACTGTCAGCGCAGACAACGCAGCAAAATGCTCGAGCATTGATAATCAACTAATTCGCAACAAAAATGTAGAGTCCAGAATAATGTTACGATTCCATGTGACGTGTGTTCGCATAGCGCGCATGTTTCTACTAGACTACAAAGGATTTTGCTGCTGTCTGTGCTGACCCTTAACGCGTTTGCGCACCTCATCCGATCTGAAGCCGAATTCAATCCAAATTTGGAATGTTCTAAATTCGGACGGACAGAATTTGGATCTATTCGGACAATTTGTCAATATACAAGTAGCATAAACAGACTGCCAGAAATTTCTGCCCTTTCATTGCGGTAATTTCTGTCCGGCGGACAAATAACCCATCGTCAGCTCTGCCCCTAATCAGATGCAGTGCAACGCTCATAGACGAACATATTTCACTTCAGCAGCGGCATCTTCATGGCTACTATGAGTGACTTATGTTCGAGAAAAATCGCCAACTAAGCGAGAATGTTTCGATGAGACGACTTAAAATGGACGTAAGAGATTCACGGGGTTTACTTTTTCCACTACCGAAAGAAACAAATTAATGGAAAAAACAAAAGTAAAGTATTACAGTTGCCAACAACGATACATATAATAACTTACTACATGTATCGCTTTTGGTCGCCTTAACAAACAAAAATAAAATAAAATAGGTATCCGGCAGCTTTGCATACTTACATAATTTTTTTTTTTTATAATTTTTGTGTAGCTACTAAGTATAAATAGTGATTTTTTTATCAGATATCATCTAAGGGCGTATTCATGCAAACTTTTATACCTGGTCTGCCTTTCAGCGAATAAATTTTGAGTAGTTCCTGTATACAAGAACTGTCGAAATTTTATTCCACGGATAGAAGATAATAGACTTTGGTTAAATCAGCCGTAAAGAGCATCATACCCCAGTGGTTTAGTAAAGGTGTACTGCATATTTATTTTCTAAAGTATAATAAAATAAATGATTAATTATCATGCAGAATGTAGTACAATTTCTTGTTTACTACATTCATGTTAATTTTACCAGATATTCTAATGCAAACAATCAAATAAAATCATTGGAATGTCATCAAATCCTACAAAAATACATCGAAAGTGCAATTACTCTTAAACATTACAGATAGTTCATCCCGCTAATAAATTAGTCCGATAAGCGCTCGTAATAATAACGTCATAGATCTACCTAATATCTCATTCTACATCAAAAGAAATCCTTCAGGTTTCACGTTCCAAGGGCTCACATGACGTCGGGTACCGACAGCAGCCGAACGGGCCTACCGGGGTCGATATTTACAATTTTTGACCTCACACTTTGGTACTAATCTGGACAGATCACACAAGGACGTCGCGAAGAGTTCCTCCGGCTACCTACTTTTCGGCGGGCTCGGGCGGCGCGCCGCCGAAGTCCAGCTGGTAGCCGCCCGCGCGCGTCATCTCCTCCATGCTGGGCTCCTTGCATTCGTGGCCCGCATGGCCAGCCGCACCGCAATTCCAGCACGACAGCTTGGGCGGCGCGTACAGCACAGACACGAAGCCGGCGTAGGGCGCGGGCCCCGGGTAGGGCGGTGGCTCGCCGTTGGCGAAGGGCGGCGGCGGCTGACGGTAAGTCGGCGGCGGCGCGGGGTAGGCGAAGGGGCGCGGGTATTGCAGGAAGGGCCCGGGCGGCGGCGGCGCGGTCGGCGCGGCGCGGCGCGGTTGCGCGGGCGTGTCGGGCGGCGAGGAGGCGGCGCTGGAGCCGCTGTCGGACGACGAGCGCGCGCCGCAGTACGGGCCCGTCAGCCGCCGCACGCCGTTCAGCTTCTCCAGCGATCTGTATTGCTGCTGATGAACCACGCTCAGTTCACGTAACCGCTCGTCGCCCATATTATGTCGCATCTGAAAAGGTTTAAATACTATTATAAGCATGTCGTATATGAGACGCGAGACGGCGCGCAGTGTGATTTGGAAAGGTTTCCAAATCACACTGCGCGCAATCTGGCGTTTGCACGGATTTATTTCAATTTTCATTGTGTGTAATAAATTGCCAGTGCTTACAAAAGATCATGTAGATACTTGTGCAAACGTTTGACTGGCGCTAATAGGTTGGAGGGGCGACATATTTTGTGATCGCGATTTAGCAAGTGTCTAACCAGGCTGCTTTCATGCAACTATATTCGATGTTTGATTAGGTTAGTGGAAATCAATGAGAACGCTAACCTTGTCCCTCTGGAAAGCAGCCTGTGTGCTCACAAGCTAATTTTACAGTAACGCATGATATCGCACATAAATAAACAGGTTAACGAAAACTAAACACATATAAAAGTATCAAAAGGATCTCATCTAGGCGATACAAAATTCATAAAAGTATTTATGTGTTACGTATTCTACATGCGACAACTTGCGTTGCTGTTTTAAAGAAACACTACATAGTGGGAACGACTCTTTGTGGATAAAGCTCGCGCGACACTGTGCGGCTAGACTCGCCTCATGTGAAAACAGCATTAATGCAGGAGGCTGTTTGTGGCGAAGTAGTTCTGCTGCAAACACGGCGAAGGGGCCGCGTTGGTGCGGAGAGTGACCCACCTCGGCGACTGACAGGCTCTCGAAGTTGGCGGCAAGTTGGTGCGGCTGCGGCAGGTCGGGCGCGCCGGGCGGTGGCGAGCGCTCGCGCGACACGCGGCGGCGCGAGCGGGGCGAGGCAGCGCGACTGTCGCCCGGCGAAGACACTAGCGGCGACGTCGGCGCGCCACTAACCGCCGTGTAATTTATTACCTGCAACGAGTTTAACTAAACTTTCATTCAGTCTACAAAGATTTCAACGAAATAATACATTGTTAGGTATTGCAAGTATTCATAAAATTCTAAGTATGGTATAATACAGTCAAAACTATCCCAGCTCATATGAGCGCATATAATGTGTAAGTAAATAGACATTGTAATCGACGCAATACTGCACACAATGCAACAATAGCGATTATTTTCCAATTCAGCTCTGATTTGCCTCTTGGTTAGGATTACGACCATGAAGTACTTATCAAATGGAGTGACAATGACATTGTATGAGCATTGCATAAATTCTCTGTCAAAATTATCATATTATGTCGGGGCGGAAATCGCCAATTGGAATAAAAGCCAGAGTTGGTGCCACAACGCCCACAGCATTGTTTTTACTTCATGCAACTATGAAATTGAGTACCCCCCCTACCTAATATTTGGATTTAAAAGGGGAAGGAAACTGCACAAGAAGGTGCCAACTAAATAAAAAGCTGTTTTCCTATTCACTACAATTACCCAGAGTGGATGAGACTATTTCAGTACGAGGTCATAAAGGCCTTTGTGTCTTCCTGAATGAGGTGAAAAATTATGGCTATAACCTATGAGTTCACTTAAAAAAAACTGTTAAAATGTAATCATTGTTTTATAATGTCAAAATCATAAGTCTTAAAATATTCGACACATTCATTCTGTTTCACAATAGCAATTTAATGAAATATCTATTATGAATTTATATATTTGGTTAGACACACTAGCTAAGTAACGGATGCAGATTAATGTTTTACCTCAAGCGGTGGATTTATAGGTGATACTATGATATTTGCAGGCCAAGCGTTGTGTCCCATGTAATCTCCCATATTGTATTGTGGAAGTGGTAGGCCCGGCGGCGGGTGTGGAACCTCACTCAACATTGGCACTACTCCCCCGGCTCCCGTCAGGACTGGCGGAGAACTAAGTTCAGGCACTGTGTCTGTATTTTGAGGCTGAAATAAAATGGACTTTATTTAAACATAGCATAAAAGTAATCACAATGCATATACATTTACTATTTTGTGATGTTAAAGATTTCATTCTACAATCATGCTAAAATATTAAAATGCAATGTATCCCATTCAAATTAAGGTATTAATGTTATGTTCTTTTTTCATTGCTTATTTGATTATGTTAATGTTGACATTGATGATAAATGATAAAACATGAACTGAAAGATACCATGACAAAATAAGAAAATGAAATGAATTATTTGCATTGAGTCATTTTAACGGTAATGAAAACATTTATTTATGAGTGAATATACTTGTTATGATAAACATCCTTTGTTCCATGAGTCTTAATATAAGAAAATATAAATTAGTTCGTCTATTTGAAATGAAATGATTTTTTTTATTCTGTAAATAGGATATAGGAATCACTTTTACATGTAATATAATAAAATAAATTTAAAAAATTAGCTAGATGAGGATGGCGTTTCCTATCTGACTACTCTGAGAAGAAAGGCCGAAACAAACTCAGAGGTCACAGTCTCTTTTAAAGTCCAGACATAATCTTAGTTAGATCATGTGAAAACCATGTATATTGATGTCTAAAATGGTCTTTTGAAGAAAGAACCACACAGATTTGAGTGGACCAGCCCAGTCAGTGCAAGCATTTGTCAGTAATCGTGTAGCTCAACTCAAAACTTAAGGAGCTCAACAACTCGACAAACAATACCAAAGACAGGACATTTGGGTTGGCCGCATAAAGCACTCAAAACTGCCAGACCAACATTAAAAGTAATAGGGAAAGAGAAGGTAAAAGAAAAGAATGACCCACATAGTCCTCACATTCACAATAATTAAAGTAAGATAATACTTTACAAAGTATATTCATGTCATTTTGTATATAATATTCATCAATGTCATTGTAGCATTCCATAGTAGAATTGAAAGATGGGTACTTTTCTATTGTTAAACATAGAGTCAATAGTTTGTTTATAAGCACAACACACATCTATAAGTTTTTGTAATCACTGTGTATGGTAAATGATAAATGATGGTGATGATAAATGATATTTATTTCTATATGTTGGTTCAAAAACACTTAAATAAACTATGTACTTTTTGGGAAAAACATAACAAACTCAAGAGGTCACAGTCTCTCATAAACTCCAGACATAATCTTGGTCAGGCCATATGAGGACCTACATATGAGGATGTTTTGAGGAAAGAACCACACAGATTAGAGTTGACCATTCCAGTCAGTGCATGAATTTGTCAGGTGTTATAAAATGTAACACCTACCTACATACTCAATTCTATCTAATGAGACTATTATCTTCTACTATGGTTTGAGTTAAATTTGCAAATCTGAATAACAAACAATAACTTCCAATTTTAGACACTAAATAAATGCCAGTTGACATTATCAACATTATCATACATAAATTCTTATTCAAACAATAACCTTGACTAGAAGAGTGATATTTAGATTCCCATTTTGTATATTTTATATAAATCAAACTATGAATAACGCAAATAAGAATAAAATTCTAATTTTTAATATAGTCCCACTACAAACATTACAACAAAATGTTACAAATAGAATCATTTTGGTCGTAGAATAACTAAGGCAGCTTTGTTCTTCTAGCAATACTATGGTGGTGTGGTGTAAGAATATGACAACACTAACCTGCACCCCAGGTGTTTTGACAAACACAATACCAGGCGGTGGCCCCAAGCTAGACAAGTTAGGCGGTGGGATTGACATGTTGACTGTGATATTTGACTGTGTATGGCATGCACTCACTGGGACTACATTTATATGCTCTTGTGGTTCAGGAAATTGTATCCTCTGATCTTCCATTTTTAATTTGTCTAATATTTCACCAAAATGTGACTTTTGATCAAATGTAAACGCTGGATGATGTAACGCCATCGTATACAGAAGTAGAATTTCTTCCAGGAGATCGCCGTACAAGCCTTTCAACAAGCCACTCTGCTCCAAACTGACCATGGCATTGTACAATGTGGTAGCACACGCGAAATTACACGAGCGTAACAACGACACATACAAGGCCATTTTCCGTCTCGTCCTGGGATCTGTGTTAGCGCCTCCGATGTCCGCAGCCAGGTCTGTAGGGTTGTTGGCTCTTAGTTCGGCACCACGCAACTCCTGAAAGTCCCGCTTACCTAGCTCCTCTAGGTATGTGCCAATGAAACGCAGTTCAAATGGCAAACACATATTTAATAACGTACACATCGCGTCTATGCGTTTATAGCTTTCCAATTCTTTAAACCATGATACCACGTCCTCTTTGCAAACCATTTCCAGAACACATTGAAATTTTATGTAAAGAATCAACCGGTCCCCTGCAGCCGAAGCGCGTCCGTTGCTTATAATTTTTGGCACACGCAATTATCGTGACAATGCGATGGTTGTAATCCAAGAATATTCAATTGTAACATTAGTAATTATAAGCTTTTTATCCGTATTTTACAAGTACAGTATATTGGTTAAGCAACTACAGGCAATGCTAGTAGTTTAGTCTCGTCTATAGTTTATGGAATAGGCAAGCCAAAGACAAAAGCATGCTTATAGACAAAGGTGCTACGTACAGAAGTCAAAGTAAAGAATGAAAAAAAATCAACTTTACTACGATTCAATAAAGTTTAAAGTCCTATCTCAAAAAATTTTATTCATTATGACAGTTGCGAAGATGCCTTTCCGTTTATGGAAAAATTGCTTCTGAAAAGAACAAACATTGCCCCATCAAAAAACAAAATGTTTCAGTGCGCCAAAAAAAAGGTTTCATTGCATTTTGTATCCCAGCATAACACAGAATAACACTCAGCATTCTGTTTATGATTACATTCGAAGATTCTTCTCAAGCTGCTCAATCACCAAACCCAAGTCTAAGGTCAATGATATTATAAGTGTCCTTTTTAGGGTTCTGTATCCAAAGGGTAAAAACGGGACCCCATTACTAAGACTCCATTGTCCGTCTGTCTGTCACCAGGCTGTATCTCATGAACCGTGATAGCTAGTCAGTTGAAGTTTTCACAGATGATACTCAATACTCAATATCTTTATTGCTTTACCATAATGTGTACTTAGGTGGTAACTATTTAATTTAGATCATTATGGACCCTGTAGGGCACAGCAAGTATTTCTGTTGCCGCTAAAACAACAAATACTACAAACAGAATAAAATAATTAATATATAAGGGGACTTCCATACAACAAACGTAACTTTTTTGCGGTTTTTTGCTCGTTAATAACGGCAACAGGTAGACGCTTGAAATATTTACAGAATAGGTGGGTAAGGCCGATAAATTGGCCTCATGTAACATAAAAGTATAAGTTACCGGGTAACTTAAAAGTAACATAAATTTTTCTAAGGGCATATCTACAATATAAGAAAACATTAGTTTTTAGAAAATTTAATTTGTTCTATTTTTTTAAACTAACATAAATAAAACTCAGTTTTATTTTTAAAGATTTATTTTATCTATTATTCAAAATAAAAACAATGTTTATTTTTTAATTTGTATTTCTTAACTATTTCGCTAGTTACAATTTTTTTCAAAGTTTTCTTTTCCGTTCCAACAGAATTTTTGTATTCTTCCTTTAGTGATTTTGACAAAACATTGTGTTCCAAAAGCTTCCTTTTCACTACCTGTTTTTGCGAGTCGTCAATATTCATTAAATTTTCGTTTATGAAGCTTTCGGCTTGCTTCATAGGTGTTTCTGAATCGTCATTACCAATCCCTTCACTTCTTTCATTACTCGTCTTCTCAGAGTCTTGTTTTTTAATTCTTGTAGTGATTTGGTCATATTTGTTATTAATTTCCTCTAAAGCTATATTTAATTCGACAATTTTTACAACAAATAATTTATTTACACTTATAATATAATTGTCTTTCGACAATAAATAATTTATTTACACTTATAATATAATTGTCTAAGGTCCTTAAAACTTATGAATGACCAAGGACTAACATACCCTATGTTCCGAATTGCGTCAAAAGCGATAATATCGCGAATCCGACCAACGCGCAATGTCACAATTATTACTCAATAGCCCTTATATTTTGTGACTATTAAATTTGGTCGGATTCGCGATATAATTCGGAAGGCGCCCATAATCCGCCGATGTGACTGCTGTGTTGCCGATGTCAAAATGTTGACATTTAGTCACAACAATCTGACATCGATCGCTAAAAGCCACCATCGATAGCTTGGATTCGTGGTCACTCGGGTATTGTTGGCAATGAGTGCGCTGATTCGTTAAAAGTATGCCACAGAAAATCGTTGATCGAAAGCACTACGTAGCTCAATAGTAGCTCATAACTACGATTCGCGAAATGGTGCCAAACCCAAATTATTGGACTCGAGGGCACATCTTGGGAAATAGTCTACCAACGGCTGTCAAAGTAGACATTAAGGGTGCCTTTTGAAGCGGTGCTGGGCGGACCGGAGCGGAGATGTGCAGGAATCGACCAATCACAATCGTCTGTTATTGGACGATTCCTGCACGTCTCCGCTCCGCTCTATACAGCTTCGCTTCAGTGGAAACGAACCCTAAGGGGCGGCGAACTACGCATACTAATGCGTAGTTCATACAAACGTAATACCAAAATAATTTGTAAATCAAACATATTCTTAAGGTAGTGTGTATTCATTCCGATTGGATTACACAATATCTAGGTTCCCAAATATATATTTTGAAAGGACTCTGATTAGACGAGTTATGAGAAATAAAAAGATTTTTATATAAATTTTTCAATCCATTAAAGTTTCGTCCCGATTCACCCCTGCATTCCTATTGACCCCATTTTATTGTAGTTGGGAAAAGGCTAGGCAGATGATGATTATAAACATGAAAAATTAGTTCTGTTATTGTTCATATCAATGACTAATAAAATTACTAAAAGATTTTTCAAAATCTGTCAACTAGCATCTTGAAAACTTTGTTTGGTTTTCCTTTTTTCTGAATTAAAGCATAAAATTCCTTGCGCTATATATCACTAAGATTTATCATACAAATATCATATTACACTCAAGTCTTTTCACAAAAAGTAACTGCTTTTTAGTTTTAGATACTGTCTCGTTTTTTTCGGAAGCGTATCCAACTAGCTTTTGACTTCTTCTAAAGTGTTCCATTCATAATTATTTATGACATTAAACATGATTGTGTTCAGTGTTGCTACATTAATCCTAATGAGAAAAAGAGAACCAAGGATACGTATTAAGAAAGAGATAGCATGAATATATTATTTCAAAATACTAAAGATGTTGTTTTATCTGCTCTAAAACGCTTTATAGTTACTCGGCATTTTTTGACAAACGGGTCGAAAAATATTACAATCACTAATTTTGCTTGCAAAGACTTTTGTTTATTGGGAACATTATTACAGAGCTTATAAAATGGCTCCTGCGGAAGACGTTGAAATGAAAAATGTGGAAAGTCCAGCGGCAGCTAGTGATGTAGAAACGCCCGAAGTAAAGAAAGATGCAGATGTGCTTGCAGTTCAAGATTTGAGGGAGCATGTAAGGCAAATAGATAAAGCTGTTACTTCCAAGGAGCCGAGGTTTGCTATGCGAGTTTTGAGATCTCTTCCCAGTACCAGAAGGAAGTTAAATGGCAACGTCTTACGTGCTATTTTTAATCAACTTTATCCGTCAAGTGCTGACAAAGAAGTGTTGATTGCGTTTGTGGAGAACCCGCTGCCTGGAGCTGTCGACATCGAACCACCTCGCTCTCGCAGTGCACCCAAGCAACCTGTTCCAGAAGTTGACGTGTACTTGCACCTGTTGGTACTGCTGCGCCTGCTGGACACCAACAGGTTGGAAGAAGCTACCGAGTGCTCACAGCAGCTGATGAATAAGGTCTTATCTCAAAACAGAAGAACTCTTGATTTGATTGCTGCTAAATGCTACTTTTACCATTCAAGAGTATTTGAACTAACTAATAAATTAGACCTTATTAGAGGATTACTGCATGCAAGACTTCGTACTTCTACACTGCGTAATGACTATGAAGGCCAAGCAGTACTCATAAACTGTCTTCTGCGTAACTATTTGCATTATTCTTTGTATGATCAAGCCGATAAACTTGTCAGCAAGTCAGTTTTCCCTGAAAATGCAAGTAATAATGAGTGGGCAAGATTCTTGTATTACCTTGGAAGAATAAAGGCTGCTCGTCTGGAGTACAGTGATGCTCACAAACACCTGGTGCAAGCCTTGAGGAAGGCTCCTCAGACTGCTGCTGTTGGTTTCCGTCAAACTGTCCAGAAATTGGCTATTGTGGTTGAGTTACTGTTGGGAGACATCCCTGAAAGAGCTATATTTAGACAAGCTCCTCTACGCAAAGCTTTGGCACCTTATTTCCAACTCACCCAAGCAGTGAGACTTGGAAACTTGCAGAGATTTGGGGAAGTCCTTGAGAATTTTGGGCCCCAGTTCCGTAGTGATCACACTTTCACATTGATTCTTCGCCTCAGACAAAATGTAATTAAAACTGCCATCCGCTCTATTGGACTCTCATACTCACGTATCTCTCCTAAAGATATAGCTAGGAAACTAGGCCTAGACTCGGCTGAAGATGCAGAATTTATTGTGGCTAAAGCTATCCGAGATGGAGTTATTGAGGCTACCCTTGATCCGGAAAAGGGATACATGAGCAACAAGGAGAGTTCTGATCTCTATTGCACACGGGAGCCACAGTTAGCCTTCCACCAACGCATATCATTTTGTTTAGACTTGCACAACCAGAGCGTCAAGGCTATGAGGTACCCACCAAAATCATATGGGAAGGAACTGGAGAGTGCTGAAGAGAGACGTGAGAGAGAACAACAGGATTTGGAGCTGGCCAAGGAGATGGCAGAAGAAGATGATGATGGCTTCCCTTAAGTCTCCTCCTACTCGTGTGTTATTTGCTAATTTTGATGCATTAGATGTATAATTGTGCATTAACCCTAATAATTATAATAAAATACAACTAAATGTTTGTGTTACTATTATTTTAATCATACTTTAGCATGATTTGATATTAATTAACCCTAGTTTGTAGTAGGTAGGTCAAATTAATAAAACAAAGATAGAATGAAATTTAATTGTTTATTCTGTAAACAGGATACCGGAATTACTTTTAAACATCAGGAAAAAAAATAAGCTTGAAGGAGTCAACATTTCCTATATGTCTACGCGAAACAAATCTAGGGGTCATGTCATGCGAGGAGTGTCTGAAATGGTCTTTTGACGAAAGAATCACACAGATTTGACTGGAAGCCTTTTGGCTGTGCAATTTCAAAACCTAGCAACTGACAAAAAAAAACGGGGATTTTGCATATTTGGCTGCTAGATAATCTCTAGTTTTTTTTTCGATTGTTTTAGAAATGTCAGTTGCTAGGTTTTGAAATTGCATAGCGGCTTTCCAGTCAGTACAAGCATTTTTGTCAGTAATCGTGAAGCTCAACTCCGAATTTACGGAGTTCAATGACTACGAACAAAACAAAAAAGGACATTGGCTGGTTGCAATCAAATACATGTTCTTAGGATATCATTATTTTTTCCTCAGATTAATGAAATTGTATTTCATTTCATCTGTATGAAACGTAATTGCGTGCCTGTCTATTTTTTTTACTTCTCTGTATCTTAAAAAAGCTAAAGTTCCGAACCATATTGATAGATGGCGCTGGTTACAGTAACCGCTGAACAAGTTGTTATTCTAAATTGTACTGAATGGACTGATGATGACGGTGCGATCAAACAAAACAACACCACACCAAACACCAACGGCATAATTACATTTTAGCCTTGCAGTCTATTTCTCTTCTCGTAGTTTGTTCGGATACTGATCCCGGCTTGAGCCAGTACCTAGCCTCCTAGCTGATCTACCTAGGCGAGGTATGCACAAAAAGAAAAGTGCTGCGAAATGCATAAGTAGGTATCTACTATAAAATAAGTAATTGCCATGATTAGCAGCTGATTAGGTAAGCGCGTTGCGCTGAGTGTGGGGTTTGATTCCCAGGTTGGACAATTTGGACATAGATAAAAATACTAAGTACCTACTTTATGTATGCCCACAAAGAATACTACGTAGTTAGGTACCTATACTTAGTTACAATCTCCATAACGAAATCGTTTCTGAACCTATCACAATGTGCACAGAGTACCTACAATAATTTAAATAGGGGAATTGGTATCCTTGGTAACGTAAGACGTTGGCAACTGCATTGATTATACAAACGAAACATAAAATATTGCTTATTATTTTGCATTGTTTAGCAGTTGTTCAAATTGTTTTGCGGTCTAGGTCACTTGCGAACAATAGGAAGGCATCAAGATGGAGTTCACAGCGGGACATATGGAAGCTCTCGCGAGTCTGTTGAGACCACCTGAACCAGAAATTCTTCAAGGAGACGATTTGCCGGCTTCAGGTAGGTACCTATTTTAGGATGGGTAAAAAGACAGTCTACTCGACTAGTCGCCAAGCTGATCATTATTGCTATCGGTGGAGTTCGAGTGTACCTAGGCTAGCTAGTTAGCTACAAAAACGAAACTGATTTTAAAATAAATAATAGGTAGGTACTTACTTATCGTTTGTACAGACGCCAGCACATCAAGCTACTACAATGTATCAAATTTCTTTAATAGATTTTCAACTTTATCGCTTAAGTATAAGGTACAAAGTTGATTGAGAAAAGACAGTTTCGGGTAGCTTGATGTGTTGGCCTCTGTACATAATTATGTTCTTTGTTGTAGGTCTCTCCCGTTTAGATGTTTTTTTTTGTTGAAATTATATTTTTCTTGTTCAATTAAATAACTAAGTACCTAAATATTTTTTTTTTACAAAAAATCAAAACCGATTTCAAAAAGGAGATAAGATTTTCTGATTGTTACTAACGCTTAGGTAGGTATACAGACTCAGAGCACACACGAGTTAGGCTTTTCCGGTGCCTTTCTTTTGCTGAAAAAGGTATTCCGACGTATCATTGCACCTGCAGCATGTTGATTTTGCTTGGGTTACCTATTATCAAGTAGATAGATATGTATAAACAATCCAACATTCTTGTAGCTACTTATATTTTTATTTCTTAGTGTTTGACATAAGTTCAACGAGAGGCAAGATTCCACCTTCAGAAAATGCGAAGACCCCAAAAACGATTGAAGAATATGAGGAGCAGGAGGCAAAAGAAATTGAGAACTTAGGAAAGGCTGGTACGGGCTTAGGAGGACTTAAGTCTCCTGAGTATACCATGAACTATCAACAGTCTGTCTCCGCCGAAGACGTGTATCTTCAGGTAGGAATTACCTACTTTCTACCAATGTCCAATATCTAAGTACTATCGCAGCTGGTTGTGTCGGATTGCCGTCCCATCGGACTATGAGAGTGAGGGAAGAGGGAGTGCACCTGTGTCTGCGCGCACACTTATGCACTATAATATCTCCCGCGCCGAAGGCTAGTCTCCGTTGAGATTAGCCGCCCCGTGGCCAAAATAAGGTCTGGAGGACTTTACTATCGCAAAGTGAGAACTGCTTCTGTGGCCTCTACAAATCCATCCCTGGAGTGGACATTCTCGGCAATCGTGGTCTCTTAATAGGCTGCATTTAGAATTATAGACAAACTTTCGTGCCTTAAGCTTACTGAAGAACCGCTTTTAAGTATCTACCTATCATTAGTATTGGTACCTACTTACTTATTAACCTATTCAAAAATAAATACCTAATTCAGTTTAAATGGCATCGTGTCTACGATTGAGGCAAAAACAGACAATTAAATACTTAAAAACGGTCTAGCAAAAACTTAATGGATTTACTTAGGTCATACAGCACGGTAAACATATAAATCGTATTTAAGTAGTTAGGTAGGTAGGTACATGAATTGGGTTTTTTGGTTGTTACAGATTGGCCCAAAAACACCAGGGTCAGCTAGCTGCGAGAATCTTATCATCAGAATAAAAATGCCAGGAGATAAGAAAGAAAATGTGGACTTGGTCGTAGATACTAGCACTATCACGGTGATATCTTCTCAGTATTCTTTGAAGCTGCCCCTTCCACACGAGGTCAACCCTGATCGATCCAAGGCTAACTGGGATGGGGACTCTGAGACATTAGTTCTTACCCTTAAGTTGGAAAGGGAGTTGGATTTTGTTAATTTTTGAAGTAGGTAACCTAGCTATTATTTTTTGGTGATGGTTGGTTGCCGTGCCCAATCAGTTTCGATCTATCGGCGATTGTTTTTCATCAGTAACTTCTTTATCCATCAACTTCGTATAAGTGTGCATACACACGAGCGGCACGCGTCAACTGCAGAGGCAACTGCAGCAGAGTACGGTGCTCAAATATACGTGCGGCACGGCGGCCGTAGACGAGTATCAACGGCTGCAGTCGCCTCTGCTGTTGACGCGTGCCGCTCGTGTGTATGAACACTAATTACCTACCAGTATATTAATTTGGGGTTCCCCTTATCTGGCAGAATCTTGATGCTCCGAAATTTATTTGGCATAACACATTTGGCATAATCTTCTTTAAACGAATATTTTTAAGGCATAAAAATTATTTCACATAATTATTGTTTGGTCGAATGTTTATATGTCCGAATTTACAATGGCAATGGCATACTTTTAAGATAGCAGAATTTTATTTGGCACCTTTGGCAAAGTTAAAATTCCGCATAATTTCGTTTAGCATAACGTTTATTTAGAGCGACGATTACCTATTTGGTACAATTTCACTTGGCATACTATGAAGATGGCAAAACATTTGGAATAATTTTATTAGGCATATTGCTATTTGTATAAAATTGCATTTTGAACCTTAATTAAGATTAAAAAATTGTCTGAAAAAGTTAATATGTTTTGCTCACAGAACAGATTTTGCTACACAAGTTAGTGACAGAAACGAATCGCTGCAAAACCTACTCCACGTAGTCTTGTCTGCCCTACCCCTAGTGTATAATTTAAGCCCGCGTAGGTGCGAAGGGGCGAGGCGGCCCGCGACCTGAGGAGCAGGTGGTTTTAACGCACGCCGGCGCGGCCGGCCAGCAAGCTGAAGCAGCGCTGGTGGGCGTGAAAGCCATCTGCGACGGTAAGCTCGCGTGGGACCGCCCGCCGGAGCCTCGCAGCGCCGGAGCCGTGACAGAAACCATGCCTGCTGCATGCTTGCTGCATGCATGGTGTATGCTTGTTTGCATGCTGCATGCATGACGTATGATTGTTTGCATGCTTCTTACAGGGAAATAATAATGACATATGTTCACAATCAACTGTTTTATTGAGTGATAATTATGATAGATGAGTCTTTCAATTATCATGGATATGAAATGTATGAAAAAAGACGATTCTGACTGTGAACTTTCGGCGATATGATGGTTCTACTTTTTCATTATTATGGATATGAAATTTATGCCTAAAGATGATTCTGTTGAATGTATGATAAATAAATGAGTGTTTGCCGATCGATTTTCTGGGAAAAAAGTTTATGCTATCCGCTGTTATGCAAAATAATATTATGACATAAAAAGTTTTGTTATAAAGGGTGGACCCATTAATTTTATTTTAATTTTATAGAATAAAAATATGAAACATCATGATGAGTTTAATTGGAATTTACCCAGCTAGGTATTCATATGGTTATTGTTAGGCACCGAAGTAACAAATGAATTGTAATAGGTAAGCTATTTCAATTGAATCGTTTATAAGCCTTAAACGTCAACAAGTCTTTAAAGTAGGCCTCGAATTTAATAACTAGGTAAGTACCTACTGACTGTTATTAAACAACCAGCAACGTAACGTGTGATCGTCTCGATTCATAAAGTTATCACAATGGGACTGCGATTCAATGTACTAAATTAGTAGCACTAGAATTCGCTAATCAATGCCGATTTTATAAAATTAAAATGTAGGTAGGTGCCTACTGTACATGTTTTATTTTTCTTTGTGGTTAGGGTTGTCAACTTTTTGTTAACTACAAGAAATAAAGTGAATTATGGTCAAAGTGGGGAAATAAACAATATTTCGGGTAAAAAAACAAGTATCTCGGGAAAATAAACAGCATTTAAATATTTTATTAATGTTTTGTATAGATAGATACATTATTCATTAGTACCTAAGTACTAGTCGCGCACCTAATTTTTGAAGGCTTCGTAAGCATCACCAAATAGACGAGAAGCAATTTTTTTTTATTAGCATCCTAATGACACTTTCAATCGCGATATGGATCATGTTGAAGGATATTGGAAATCCGTTGCTTCATATCTTTGAAAAACTTCAGGTCTGCTGAACAACGTAAATAACGCAATGAATGTTGTTGAACTGTCAAAATGAAAGCCATTGCTACTGTTAGTGTGTTGCTCTATTTCTATCGCCCCATACTTTTCTTTGTCTAAGCGCCCCACCACTTAGCATTCATCACACTCATTCTGAGATGGCAGAACTTACTATAATACTAAATGGTATTCTGATAACAAATATCTAATTACTATATCCCAAAAATTCGATACATTAACAGTTTCATTCTGAAATTAAGGCTAGCTGAACCACAGCGCCCATGCCCAGGTGCATGATGTTCTACCATCTAAAAGTTTCATATACCTACCTAAGTACCTACTTACTTATATTAATCTTTTTGTTTGGGTAAAGCTCTGGATATCAGTCATCATCATCTGCCTAGCCTTTTCCCAACTATGTTTTGTGGTCGGCTTCCAGTCTAACCGGATGCAGCTGAATACCAGTATTTTACATGGAGCGACTGCCTATCTGACCTCCACAACCCAGTTACTGGGTAATACGATACCCCTTGGTAAGACTGGTTGTCAGACTTTCGGGCTTCTGACTACCCTCTAAGCTCTGGATATCAGTGAAAACAGTATATTCCTACTTACTTTATTTTAGTTTATTTATTTATTTACTTTAGGATCTCCAACAAAAGATATACTAAACATTACATAGTTGAACAGTAAAGAGTATTTATGAGTTCAAAACAGTGTAAGTAGGTAATACTGTTTTTAACAGTATGGTAGACAACCCTATTTGTGGGACACTTTAAATGGCCTTGCGGCCAAAGACTATTCAGTGTCGAAGGAGACCAGATTGTGTGGGATTCTTAACTCACTGAAAGCACCTCGGTGTTCAACATCAGCACATGCAGGGGATTTTGTTAAGGCACATTACTTAAGCTTTTAGCTACCATAATACTAAGGCCTCTGCCAGAAATAGAGCAGGCACGCTCAGCTATCACTGTTTTCATCGCTGTGATATGTTACGTATGCTTTGGGATTATGGCTACCGACATTTCATGATTTGAAAGGAAACAGAACCTAAGCAAAAAACCGGCCAATGAAGGGGTCGCGCACAATGAAGGGTTCCGTAGTTCGGATGAATTTATCCCAAGAAAACGTATCACACATAGATATGTGTGATACGTTTTCTTGGGATAAATTCATAAATGGGGGTAATGGGGTTAATGTCCGTTAATCTATACGTCACGATATATTCTCCAACTGCAAGCGTAAGTTTGTAATCGCAAATATTATTTTATCATGTGACAAAATGACTTTACGATTTTCGGACTTTTTCCTTTACTTGTTTTGTGCGACTTTTCTTCTTGCCAAATTTCATTATTGTAGGTCAACGGGAAGTACACTATAGGTTTTTGATAAATGACCGTATTTTTTTATTGCGTGTACTTAGTAGCATGATTTTTTAAGAGCTTCAAGGAACAGTAGACCTACATATTTCATATTAATTCCAACTAGATACCTCCAGGAGTTCTTGAGAAGGGTGTTAATTGACAGACGGACGGACAACTAAGTGATCCTATAAGGGTTCCGTTTTTTTTCTTTTTGAGGTAAGGAACCCTAAAAAACGTACTATTTATATTTACACTTATACTGTAGTATAGGTAGGTACTGATGCTATAGTAGGTCACGTTTATAATAAACAGGACTCGAACAGAATTGTGTGGAACCTTGACCTCTGGCCAATCAACACAAATAATTAAAAGTAAGTACTTGGCAAACACTTCCGATTCAAGAACTATAATTATTATTCACCAATCCATCAATAGGCCCTCATTTTACGAGATAGTGAGATTTGGCTAGGACTTCGTAAAATCGTCTAAGTACTTTCGTGAGAACAAACTTATATCTCAACAACTAAATGCGATATCAAAAGAATAAAAAAAGCCCTCGGGGTATTGAGTTAGGCGGCTATATTTTGAAAAAAACAGGACCTCTATCTCTTACGGTCTAGGTGCTACGGTGCCCTTTGTGTAGCCGTATTTTGGGCAACGCGTGGAAGGCGCTAGGTGCGTAGGGGTGAGGCAACGCGGGCTGAGGAGCAGGAGGCTGCGAGTGAGCCGCCACGGCTGAGGCTGGCCGGCTGCCGGCCAGCAAGACAAAGCTGCGGTGGTGAGTGAGGAAATTTTTTAATCTTGAACACAACCAGCTCTCGACGGTTACATTGGAGTAGATTTCGGATGAAGGTCGTGGTCATTTGATCACAAATTTTTGAGAATTTGTTTATAAAAATAGTTTTAAATTTATAAATTAATTTTCAATGTATCCGAAGGTCGTGAAAGGCACGAGATCTGTGCATTTTTTTTACCTACCTACTTAATAAAAATCTTAAATTAATTTATTCACTGACAGACAACGCACATCCAAAACCGCTGAGTTTAGAAGCATGAAATATTACCATTTATAACGGTTCCTTGCATAACGTAGGTAAGTGAGCACTAATGAAGGATTTTAGAACATAAATCTCATAAAGGGGTTAAATAGGATGAAGGTTTATATGGAAGTTCGGCATTCTGCCGATGAGATTTCCCATCGGACACCTGGCTTGTAAAGTACACTATAAATTAAAGTTTAAAGCATAGCTATGTCGCAGATGGATTGTCGAATCCGCTGTTTTACAAAACAGCTAGTGGTTTTACAAAACGGCTCCGATAAGTAAAACAACTGAACAACGGCCAGTGGTTTCCCATAATTACTGAACTTGAACACTCAGAATTGCATAAATGATAAACGTTTTGCATTTATCAGTGCAGCGGGTCCACGATTAGCGGTTTTGTAAAACAGCTTGAAATGAAACGTCAGATTGTAGATTTTAGTTCTTAAGAGGACTACATGACCTAAAGCGCGGTCTTTGTCGGACTGCATAGAAAAGAAAGAGAAGCGCGATGCCACAACGCTGGTAATTTATTGCAAAATATGAAGCAATTATCGATTTACGAAAAATCTAGTTTTTGAACAAAAAAACTAAAACACTATAGTTTTAGTATGTTGCTTGTAGAATAATCTGACAAAAAATCATAATGATTGTATGTATATTAGTATAAATTTTGTTGTAAAAAAAAAGTTTTTAGAGGTATCTTCATGATTTTTTTCTATCGTACCAAATAAGTTGTATTATGTTTTCAACACACTAGCTTCCTCGCATTTATCCTGAAGAATATCATATATTTTTTTGAGTTTTTTTACTGTAGTTTATCATATACTTTTATTGTTTATAAAACTTGCGTTTTTTGCGTTTAGGTCTTCTAAGCCCCTCTGTGTGTCATACGTGCGTTGCGAACCGCCGCGCCGCCTCACCCCTTTCCCCACCTCAGCGGCCAACTAGTTCTGCGCGGACTATAAAGTGAAGACAGTGATTTTAACGACAATATTAATTTTAAGTTATCAGAGTTTTATAAAAGACGCTCATTGAGACTACAGATAAGCATTACGTCTAAACGTCGGTAGCAGTTTTGTGAAACGTAGCACAATGGCGATCCAGCTGAATGTTGTTCAGTTGTTTTACATAACGGAGTTGTTTTGTAAAACATAAGCGTTATTTTCACAGAGGCGGCTTATACCTCATCTGCCTAGAATGGCCTGGATGTTGGCCAAACATGAATGAAAACATTATCTACTTCGTGTCGCTGGCACGACTTTCTCAGATATAGTTGGGCCAAAACTTCGCAACTTCCACGGCGTCGTTGGTGGCAGCGCTGAGGTCACTAGGGGTGCAAGAAAGCAGCCTCCTCGAGCGACGTTAGAAATCGGTACCCAATTCCGCAAACATCCGACGCAGGCGGCGCAGGCTTGACACCCAGCACTCGGTAACGCAGAGTCTAGTTGACTAATCCTTTCTCCTCGATAGCATGAACCGGTCTTTCTGAAAACACCATGATACATACAAACATGAATCGCAGATTCAGTTACCTACTTCTTCAGAGAAAACAGTAGTGTTTTTGTACAAGAAACAAGACTATCGTAAAATGTCTCCTGTAAAATGTAAACTGTCTAAAGAAGACATCATGTTTGTTGATTACATTTACCTATTCAGAATGACGTCTGACTATTTTTTCGAGTTAATAACGGATGTTTGCCGTTGGTACTAATACCCGATCCACACAAAATAGTCTATACCAGCTATATGACAAAACAACACCGCATACCTAAGATCACCATCTTACCTACTGCATATCTGAAACATTACCTCAAGAGTAAACACATCGCAGCTCAGATATAACCTCGTGCAATAAAGATAGCAAAGTTATGCAATTGCAATTGTGGCCATTAATTCGAACTACGTAATATCTGGAAGTTCTCAATTGAAGTTTTATACGGAAAATAGGCGTAGATGTGACTGGTACTGCACATTCTAGTCGATCGATGTTAAGGTCGCTAAGGCACTAAGATTTTCAGCGGTACCTAAATACCCACTGAAAAACAAGACAAGTCTTAGATTACTCGACTACAGAGAACTGTCCATTGGAATTGATCAACACGGCAACCTGAAGAACTGATTTCTCCAATCAAGGGTACAAATTAGGGTTTCAGGTCCCGAGTTATTTCAATGAGTATAATCGACACTGTGCTGAAAACACCAGGACTTATTAGTAGTAGTATAATATCTGCTAAAAATCATGCGCATATGTATCTACAAACCTGTGTACCTGTAAATGTATCTTATATGCATAAGTATTTATTGTATTTCGGTTACCGACTTAACGTAAGTGTATCTGAATCATGTACACATTTTAATAGTATGCATAATCTTTGTTACCTATGTCCGTTACATTTTACATTATGTAGAAATATCTACATTTGTTCAAGATTCGTTTCGTTTTCTGCCTCATCGACTCTTGCTCATGCATCGTTAAACAGCCGTAGAGCGACTTATTATTTTCAAATGAGATAAGTTACACTGTTACAAATAACTAGCTAAATATCACTGCTTTGCATCTACTTATACCTACACCAGCAATTTTTTTAAAAGAAAAAAAAATATGGCTTGATTCTTTTTACAGTAAAGGCAATGCCTTATTTACGCATTTATGTGTATATTATTATTGTTTAAAAAGTCAAAGAAACATACATACCACCATTTCACCCAAATGAGGTCACGGGCGGGAACGGAAGAACACATAAGTACTTAAATACTTACCCATATCTACCCATGTGTTCTGCCGTGCCCTTTGCTCCTTATATTATCATACAAGTACCGACCGTAGATAGAGACTATAAAATTGTTTCAGTTCTGTGGTTCAACCATCGAAAAAGATCTACACGGTCGAAGGTTCTTGGTATAAAGGTCAATGTCTCTGTTTATTCCCAAAGGTACACACCGGAAGAGTACACAAATATACATTGAATACAAATAAGTAAATGATGATAACTGTAAGGTCATAACCGCTGGTATAAATTCTCAGCCACCGTGAGTTCCGCACTTCCGTAGCCACGCAAGAATGGAACGTATTTGGTAGGAGACATGTTAACAATATGTTACGAATTGAAAATACTAATACTATGTAGGTAAAGTACTGTATGCATACTTAGATAAAGTAAATTTAGAGTTCCTTCACAATTCTTGCAATATTATATGGCTAATGGTACCTATATTATACAGGGTGTTATACGTCGACGCACAAACTGTAATAATGAATTCAGCGCATGATTCTATGCAGACCCCAGCGTAGAAATTTTTCGTCGGTTATCAAAAATAAAATCTGCTAGAAATGTGCAACGCCTACGCGTTCATAATGAATGGAACAGCAATTGTTTTTTAAATAAACGAAGAAAAATCTTGTACCTACTGAATCCATGGAAACTAGTTGCACGTCGTTTTCCCTGCCACCCAGTATAGTTATATGCTCCTGCGATACCTATATCACCATACAACCAAAAGAGTTGTATGGTAAGGTGGGTCGAATGACTGGCAGGTAGAGCTAAAGCTAAATTGGGCGCTTACAAAATTATAATTCGTGAACAGACAAAATGAATACAGTTCCAACAATATTAATATAATTGTTAATTATATGATAGCAGACAATTAACTCCATCTAACGCTATATGCAGATGAAATTCATGAAACGCTCTCAACCGTACTCGGTTTCCTCAATTAGTCTTTCCGAAACTGGTATTATATTGCCTGTACGTAATTAGTGTTTAGACTTAGTAACATGTCAACATTTAATCAAAAGAACCCTGTTGAACACATTCTGCAATCGTGCATGCCTTGTCAGTCATTTTTTGTATTAGGTAGCTGCGAAACGATTATCAAGGATCATTTATTTTGTAGTTGCGGCGGCGTGGTCAATATGGAACTGTAGACTTGTGCTTATTTCAATTGAGGCGTTCGCGACGCGCGGTTGTGATTGCCACACATTTATTATACCATCAAAATTCTCAAGATATTGTAATCAAAAATAAACATATTCGTCGTGAGAATGTTTTCAGTCACCTTTAGTAAGAGAAGCAGTCTCGTGTGATCAATCATCGGAGTGTGATGTAGACAAACCTATATTACACAAATCTTATTATTAATAACAGTGCCATTATTAACTTCGGAAAGTAAGTACTAAACTAGTCAATTCTTGCCATAACGCTGTGGTTTATTTAAAAAACAGAGCCGTTAATTTGTCATGCATCGTAACTTTTATTAAGTAAATTGAAATTAATGCCGTTGTTATCTCAAACGCAATAATGAAAATGGCGTTTTCTTATTCGATAATATTCTTTCTTACACCATATCTAGTAAAACTAGAAGTTATAAAGTGACATAGTTGGTTAATAATTTTGATTAGCGTCGGCACAATGAATCTGTCGTTGGTGCTCTACTTAGCAAAATCGCACACCACATCTAAATTAAATTGGCAATGATTTATAAGTGTAATAAGTTCATTGCCTTTGAAATTGTTCAATTAAGACCATTTTGAACTGATTAAAATTAATGTGCGAAGAAGTGAAACGTTTTGAGTAGTACTAAGTAGTCGTTAAAATGAAATTCACGGTTTGATTGATTTAGAAAAAATGCGGCGTGATGGAGTGTTGTTGTGATTTACCTATATTGATAAAATAACCATAACTTATTTTATTTTATAGCATGTACATACGAGGCGCACTGTTCATCCAAGTTTTACTCTTATTGAATATAGCTGTTGAGTTGGAAACTTTCAAACCATGGAGTAACAAACGTAAGTGTCTTTCATTGTAACATGATTATTTATAGATTGATAATAGTAAAGATTAAAAAAAATATATACCTAAACTCTTATTTTTAATTTGCTAGAGGAAATATGATAGCTGCGATCGACGTTTTTTGTCAACAAGACAAAAAAGGTCGATCGCAGCTGTCATTTTGGTCTTGCAAATTAAAAATCAGAGTACCTATAGCTTAATATATTTTAGCACGTCCTATAGAATACCTATAGTACGTATCTATCATGAATGAATATGAAGTTTATAATTTCCAGTCAATGTTTTCGTATCGGTATACAAATGTCGTTTTGCTGAATTTCAGAAGTGTTCCCACCACATTTAATACCTGACAATGCCTTACACCCTCGGCGGTCGGTAGTGCGAAGAAAAATTGTGTTGTATCATAACTTCTTTCGCACCAAAGTACGACCAAGTGCTGCAAATATGCTGTTAATGGTACGTACTCATTTATGATTTAGGTAAACTTATGTGTACACGTGCGACGATCGCGTAAACTTGCTTATAACACTATTATTGGATATGTTGAGCAGAATGGAAAAATTGCTAAAACCTACCTCCAGTCAGCCTCAAAAAGTTGATACATCGACAAGAATACATTGAACAGTCAACAATCTTTGTTTCATAATGGTGCCGATTCTGTTGTTCACAAACTAAACTAAATTAAGTTCAGTGCATCTTTTTCTAAGAAAAGGACAGAAGATAAATTTTAGTTCAGTCCTGTCAAATTAATCAGCGCCTGACGTAAAACTATACGACGACAAAATGTACTACACATTGGGTCCCTACCTAACCTACTTAGTTCTAGCTACACATTAATACAATATTATGGGACACGAAATTGTAGGCAATCAAATGAATTATTGTCGATGTGTACCTAAGCATAAATCTTTTTGAGGCT
Source organism: Hydraecia micacea (assembly GCA_914767645.1). Lineage (NCBI taxonomy): Eukaryota > Metazoa > Arthropoda > Insecta > Lepidoptera > Noctuidae > Hydraecia > Hydraecia micacea. Next base: position 11,999,595 of record OU611778.1, read on the forward strand.
GACTGTACCTTCCTATATGTAACTGTAATGACAGAATGTTCAGGAAAAAGAAGGATCAGTATTGAAAGAAAGATTGCTAAGGGCTGATTTTTGAATAGTCAGAAAACGTTTATCTGAAGAATAAATATGACACTTTGACATATTTTCTAAACAAAAGCTTTCAAACGACAATATTTACTCTTCAGTTAAGAGCTGACTGAAAAAAAACAGCCCTAAACTGTATACTTTAGATAGAATCCATAATTACCTACGACGTTATCTTTTCAGCCCTTAGCACCAACAGCCCTTAGCACCAACAGATTGTTGATAAGTTCTTTTTTGGGAACCCAAACTGTTTTATTCATTTTAAAGCAACTTATCAACCAAATCGTACATTATAATTGTAGACAATTGGTTCAGTTGGAACTTACGCGATGCGTTCTTCGATATCTTGGGGTAGCCGTTAGGTACAACATACTACATCTCTTCACAGGTTCCCATAGTATTCGCCAAACTATCTTAATCATCCATGATTCTGTATCAAAAGAAAACCACATAGGTGTAGATCTAGGTCTTCAAGTCGTAGAGGATACTCAACCTGAAAGCATTATCGCGAGAGAATTGTCAAATGAAAACAGTTTTAATTGAGTTTATACAACCTAGCGCAGCAAGCCGGTCTATCCCCTTCAAACTTAACTTTCCTGAAAAGGATAACCACGCAATTTAATAGAGAAATGCAATTTTCTGCCTTGATGTGGCGACCGGATACGACTTTTTTGAACTCCTTCAGGACTCATGCAAATATAAGATGCTTCGTAAGTTTTCTAGCCATCAGATACCTATTTATCTGTACAAATTGGAAATGTTACATAATATTTCAGAGTGCTACTAATGTATAAATGTACCTGCCTATCAAATATCATTTAAGAGGTCTTCTCTCAAGTAGATTCATTTAACCCTGTACGCGGCTCGGTCGGCAAGCAAATTGGCGCGGGCGCCACGCTCGGCTAGGTATTGAAACACTCATATCACTTATACCTATCCTATCTTACTACCGTGTGTAGTTACTTCAAGAATTGTTTCTGTTAACACTATCATCGTGAATAAAAAAATAACCCGTCAAGGCTCCCGTAGACAGGCGCGACGCGACACGACTAGTAGAACAATTTAAATGAAAACTTCATGGAAATTGTTCTACCTGCATAGCTATTCACAATCACTCGATACGCTTCCGTACCGAATCGAACATTAATCAATGTTATCATAGGAGTCCTCTAAACGCTGTTCACAAGTCCAAAACCCGAAAATTTTGTCAGTTTAAATCAAATAGACGACCGCTGTTCTTCCGACGGCAGTTTGCTCTCGAGGGCAAGGCAAATCAGGTTAACGAAATGTGTCATTATCGATACGATAGCCTGTTGGATGGTTGTGAATAGCTATCGCGTCACGCCTGTCTGCGGGAGCCTTCAAACGATCGGCCACTAGAAGCCGTTTGCATGTAAGTGTTCAACGGTTTTCACGATTATAGGTTTATTGTTGTTTCGAGTGTATTTTTCTTATGAACAATCGCTAGTTCAATGACATTTATCGGGTAATAACCAAAGGTTATGTCCGTAACTCCTATTTCTATATAGGTGCCCAATTGCACCTAACAGATCCATTATTATGTGACGTCTTAACACAATATTTGTGATGTCATACATAGAAACGTGCAATACCACGTTATCATAAAAAATATGGGGAAGGGAAGGCGGAACGGACCACTAGGTAAGTAAGAACTAAAGTAGAATAAAAAAATCGTTTCATTCAACATTTTCGATAATTCAACTGATCAACAACTCTTACTCTTTGTACTTATTAATTAGACTTAAATATATTCATAGATAATTAAGATATTAGAGGACTTCTAAATTCCCAAATTGGTCCGTTTTACCTTCATAAGCGAGGCAGAAAAGGCCACACAGAATCGCACAAATGGTACTTTCAAAAAAAGCTGTCATACATTTTGTTCACAGAGAAACACTACCTCATCATCTTCGTCACAACCACCATAAGGACAATGTACCCATAAAGGAAAATCTGGATATTGCCCCTATCTCCGAATTGATACTGAAAACAATCTTTCATAAACGGATAAACTATGAATTTTCTTTTTTAAGATCGTTTTTATGACTCTCCTTTCTTGTTTTCTTTCCCTTAATTTCATTAAGTCTTCTGATTTGTCCTAGCGACAATTTTTTTTTTGTTCTGTCGGTTCTTATTTGTAGGTATCGGTCCGTTTTGCCTTTTGGCATAAACCACATCAACACTTATGTTCTGGTTTACATATATTATATTTCCCCTACTACATTCGATGTAACTTTTTGTAGTGATATCATTATGTCGTATGGTTTTCAGACATGGCACGCAGGCGCAGCGCGGCAAGCGCAAGACTACGCAGAGAAATGTATGTTCCTCAGACATAATGACGTCAGAGAAAATACAGTGCCACATCTCGGCACGTGCGGCCAGAATTTGTTTGTAGCCGCACAGAAAACTCCATGGTACGTAATTCATAGTATCTCTATTATTATTATTTTCTGGCCTCCAGAATGATTTAATTATCTTATAAAAACTTAAGCCGGTTTCTCAAGTTTTATTCTTTTATAAAAACTTACAAAACAATCGATATTTACATTCTTTGGAAGACGTTGATGGGAGTCTTTGTTGCATTTAATTGGTTTTGATCAAATTAGTTACCTATTATTTAATTTTAATTGTAGTCAGTTTATTCCACTTTTTATTTTCATAATATTTTATAAAAAATACTATTCCCTCTCGCTACTTTAATTTTCTAGCGTTAGTCTATGTTTACTAAATAGGCCGAATAACAAGTTCTATCGTATTTACTAATGATATAATAGAGTAAATAATATAGAGAATAGAGAGGGGCTTGCGTCTAAACTATACTTGCCGCGGTTGGCCCGTGGGTGGGTGGTGCAATTAAAATGGCTTTGTTTACATAAGCAAAGCCATTTTAATTGCACTGCTATTTACCTAAACAATAACTCTATCCATACTTATAATATTATAAATGCGAAAGTTACTCTGTCTGTTTGCTACCTTTTCACGCCTTAACGCCTGAACGGATTTCGATAAAATTTGGTACACAGGTTAGGAGTTACCTGTGTGGAGTACCTTTTATACCGGTAGTAGGTGCCTACGTTCCCGTCGGGAACTTCCGATAAGCACGCGGGCGAAGACGCGAGAAAAACATAGTATTTATTAAAAACAATAGGTAGAGAAATCAATACACGTGCTGGTAACTGTAGGTAGGTAAACACAGATTAGCCGTTACCAAGCTTTGATTTAATTAGTTTCAGTCACATTCAGAAATAATTTTACTTCAGAGATTGTAAATAATGTTTAGTTAATTAGCTACAAACACGTAGGAAATCCAAGAGATGTGAAACCCAGAGCAGTGGTGGCCGAGTGGTAACGGCCCCGACTTACGAGTTGTAGGTCGTGGGTTCCAACCCAGTCAGGCGCTTTACTTTGTGTAAAATAATCTCATCACCACTGCTCTCGAAACGGTGAACGAAAACATCGTGATGAAACCTGCATGTCCTAGAAACAAAAATTCGAAGACATGTGACATCTACCAACCCGCACTGGGCCCGCGTGGTAGATTACAGCCCACTCCCTCTCGAAGATAGGAGACCTGTGTCCCAGCAGTGGGAACATTGTAGACTGATTATGCTATGATTATGTGAAACCTGCACCCTAATTGCGTAATACACTATTAGCAATGGCTTTCAGTTTGACAGTTCAACAACACTCATTATGTTATTTACGTTATTGATTAGACAAATTTTTCGAACGTATATGACGCAATGGATTAGCAATATCCTTCAAAATGATTCAGATTGTGACTTATAGTGTGATACGCAGTTAGGGTGCCGTTCATAAGTTTGAAGTTTTCAAGGATTTAATGGATCGCACACGTCGAATAAAGAATGAAAAAGATAAATTATAACTGTGTTTTTTTTTTCACTATAAAAACGTCTCAATTTCCTAGTCCCGACGGTCACAGCCTACTCACGATTGTCTTTATACTTCTGTTTTATAATAGTTGATTCACGAATGGATGATTACATATAATAGTTGTAGGATGATTGCCCTTTAGAGCGGCACAAACAACACGAGTTAATTATTGTGACTTAGTAGGTACGATATAATTTGATCTGTCTTACTTGATGGGAAAATTAGCTGAGTTTGAGTTAGCGTGAGATACACATCGCTTTGCAGACGTGATTCCGTGTTATTCATGTCTAGTCGTATAATAAAGTTTTATGAGGAGATTCTTATGCAAATAATGGATACTACTAGACCGGGTTATTTGTAGACGACGTGATTCAAATTAACAAGCAAGTACATAGTAATTTATAAAAAAGATACTAAAAATTGTATGTTATTGAACTATGTTTTGTTATTAAAAACTCAATGCAAATATTTTGATAAGACTAAACAGAGTCTGCCGCTTTATCTAATAAATAAAAATATTTGACTTAGCCATCTAAATACACTTAATGATGTTATTATCTTAGTTATGTCAACAAAAATGCAATTTAACTAAAGGGAACTAAAAAAAACTGAAGTTATGGTGAAACTTTGTGACAGCAGGAAAAAGAGATTTTCATTTCACTTTCACAATGACTATTTTTGTTTTAAGCCGTGTCCAGACGAGTGTAATGTAAATGTAATGTACCTATCGTGTAACGTAACGCGAATTAAGCGTGTGGACGGCACTACAATCATTACATGCAACGCTCGGTCTGGTACTCGCGCATTTCCACCGGCTGTCAGTTTTAGCGCGAACACAAAGGCTCTCGCAGTAGAATACATACGGGATTCGCGTTGAGTTTATATGCCGTCCATACTATTCGCATTACATTACACGATACATTACATATTGCATACGTCTGGATCCAGCTTTAAATCCTTGAATACTTACGCTTTTCTGTACAGAAGTTTAGGATGGCAAAAAATTCATACTTAGTACTAATTTTTTTACAGGTTCTTCGCAATTAAGACGTGGTTCCTCGAGTACCAAAACTTCACGTATGGCAACCCCACTTACAACTTGAAGACGATTGGCCACTACACCCAGATGGTGTGGGCCACCAGTCATAAGGTGGGCTGCGGGGTGGCTCACTGCAAAGGGGGCCCGTGGGGCCACTTCTATAACTACGTGTGCCATTACTGTCCAGGGTGAGTACAGCTTTTGTATGGAATTGAAATACTGTGTCAGATTGAAGGTTAATTCTACAACTTCTTTGAGTAAAGAAATTTAATTATTGCCTTTTTAGAAAAACCACGTTAATTTTCGTATCAATCATTTGCTTAATGGCTACCTTTTGAAAAGGCTGAGTCGTTGTATGGTGTAAGTGTAAATTAACTTATATTATGTTTAGGTTCTTTTTTAATTAAAATTAATGTTTTAGTTTTTTTAATAGTTTTAGTTAGATTAGGATATTATATTTTTATTTTAATAATTTAAAGTTTATTTAGTAGATATTAGAATTTTGTACATATTATTAAATTCTAAAATAATTAGGCTAATAATTTTCTTTATGTATAAAATTGAAATGCAGTTCGTTAGTAAGCACGTCATTTGAAAACTGCTGGACAGATTTTTGGTATATTTTTTAAATAAATGTTTGCTAACATTAAAATTATGCGGCAAGGAATTTCTTTTATAGATTTGCAAAATAATAGCTAATAGAACAACTTCTGGCTATGTTGGTAACTACTAGAAGTTCAGGCCAGAAGTAGTTCTCCTTAAAATAAATTAAAATCATTTTTATTTGGGCGTTTATTGCATAATTAATTATTTTGTTCTTATAAATACAAACTCATGGTACATATCAATGATATAGTGCTTTTCTAACTCCAACAGTCCCTTTAATGCTCCGTTCCTATAAACAAAAATGTATAGTTTTGCTTACCAATGGTAGCAAAACGATTTTTTTTTATTGCTAAAGGCATAACTATACACAGAATCGTAAGCTAGTTTTACCTGTGATAGCTACTTCAATGTGGGAAGCTCTGCTATGCAAAGCTATGAGGTATTTGCTTCATTATTAGTAAAGGTACAAGTCTTAATTTTAAGCTAACGGTCCGTAAATTATAGGAATCGGCCTTAAGGGGAGTTCCTGAAAAATATACATCCCCCATTTTGTTGTACAGACGCCAGCACATCAAGCTACTACAATCTGTCAAATTTCTTTAATAGATTTTCAACTTTATCGCTAAAGCACAAGGTTCAAAGTTGATTGAGAAAATTTGACAGTTTCGGGTAGCTTGATGTGCTGGCGTCTGTACAAGACGTACTAGGTATTTTGTATTGTTACCTACTGGATTATCTTTAATGTGGTCTGTATTTCCTCCATTATTCTATACAAATATGTTTGTAGCCACATAGGTACTTACGAGTATTTTGTGTCAAAGTCCATTACAGTTGCTTTGTCCTCTCTTCCAAGTTCATCTTTATCAAACAGCTTTTGGCTGCGACTTCGCCCGCATGAAATTTCTTTTACTACGCCCACGCGATACGGAGATGCGATCGACGGGGTGGGTAGGTGCCCCACCCCGTCGCATCGCATCGCCTGCCCGGCTCCTAAGAGTCGCAGCGTGATGTTAAATAGCCCATAGCCTTCCTCGAGAAATGGGCTATCAAATGCAAAAATTATTTTTCAAATCCGGTCGGAAGTTGCAGAGGTTACCGCGTTCAAACAAACAAACAAAAGATCAAACAAACTCTTCAGTTTTATTATTAGTAGGTATTGATATAGAAAATAGATAGAAATATTAGTTCTACGTCCATTGTTATGGTTCTCTTTACTGACTGATCAGTCAATCATACTATAATTGGCACTACCGAATACAATTCCTAACTTAAAATTTTGATTTCAGTGGCAACTTTCACAGCATAACACAGTACCCTTACAAAACCGGGAAGCCGTGCGAAGAGTGCCCTAACCACTGCTTGTCCAAGTCCTTATGCACCAACGCCTGCCATAAGATGGACTTCTACTCCAACTGTCCAGAGCTGATCACCATCTCCAAAGACGTTTGCCGCCAAGGTGTATGTAACGCGACCTGTAACTGTGCTGGAGATAAAATACACAGGAACTATCCTTGGAGATAATACATCTATTTAGGACTGTACCAAGCCGTGAATATAGCACATCTTTATACCTATATAACCCCTTGTTACAAAACAAGGTTGTTCTTTAGATCAAAAGGCCATTTCTCTTAATTAAAAACGTTTAAAATCTAATCACAATCTCATCTCAGCGACAATCAATGTCAAAAACTTGTCAAACATGTAGAGCAATTAGAGGTATTTTTGACAGATTGAGACTGAGGAACGTTCCTAAAATTACGAGAATTGCCCCTCTGGTTTAAGCCACCGAGCCAGTTTTTGAATTATGAATATTATAGAATAGGAAATGCAGTAATTCTTTATACAAAACTGACAATTTAGTCCGGTGCTAAGTTGTTGTTTTTGTATTATGCTCAAGTGGTCTAAGATCCGAAGTAAGATCGTCTTCACCCATCTGTTTAACGGATGACAACATTTTTTTATAAGATAATTATATTAAATGTTAACAAATATATATATTGCAAATGTTCATGTACTTACCTACAGTATTTTGAATTCATTGGAGCCTATATTTAATTAGGCAACCCATTTGCAATATATTGGTTAACATATTATTTTCATATAAAATTAAAAAAAAAACATATAAAGGTGGTGGCCCAATGGTAACGGCCGCGACTTACGAGTTGTAGGTCGTAGGTTCGAATCCAGACAGGCGCTTTACTTTAAGTAAATTATTTCATCACCACTGCTCTCGAAACGGTGAAGCAAAACGTTGCAAGAAAACCAGCATGTCCTAGAACCAAAAATTCGAAGACATGTGACATCTACCAACCCGCACTGGGCCCGCGTGGTGTATTACGGCCCACTCCCTCTCACCGAGAGTAGGTCTGCGTCCCAGCAGTTGTAACATTACAGGCTGATTGAATAATTTTCATCCGGTAAACGGATGGGTGAAGGTCGATCTTACTTCGGATCCTATACTAAGAGGTTTTGGCCAGATCTAAAGTTAGATCTCGTTTTGTAATAAGACGGTAGAGTTTAAGAAAAAGTCGAGCTTAACAGGACTACGTCTGTATCACTCATACCTATAGCTACTTATAACCTTCTCTTTCTAAAGCTCGATTTGTTATAAGCTCGGCTACTGTGAGTACATCTACTGCCACTAAAGACACTAAAGTTACTTAACTATTCACTTTTCTAGGTAAGCCTTTATATAATCGTTTGTAAATAAATGTTATAATACGGATTGGTTTTTATTTCTCCTTGTTAGAAGAAAACTACCGGTTAGTGTTAACTTATAATAGATGAAGGACTTAAAATGTGCAGCCAAAACTAAGAGAGAGAGAGTATATTAACGTGATAACTTGCTTGCTCTGCAGCGCAAGATTGATAAATTATTTATTACTAATGCGTAAAAAATAATCTGATTTCGCTAATCTTCAAGCAATAATATGTCTGTGAGAAATCTATTGCTCTAAGTATTTAACCACAGTAATTAAGTCAAACAAATATGTGTTCCACCTTTGTCCAGTTTGGACTTGAGAACTTTCTTTGGCTTCTGCGCTATCCGAGTCATTACTCTCTTTGCCCTGGATATTCCAACCACCCAAACTTTTTCATTCACATATTAGTTTAAATGATTGGAATTGATTCGTATTTTCCGGTATTTTTGTTTGCTATGAAGGGTTCAAGGGTTCAAAACTCTTGCGCAGCAGGTGAGTCAACAGGTGGGGTGGTTGCCGGTGCGGAACCAACCTCGGTGTTCCAACGTCCCTTTCTTTTGAATACTGAGTGTTTTGAAGATTATCTAATAACGGTGCGTAGAAAGTTCTTAATTTTGCTCTTTGTTTGACGTGATTTCGGTATTGGTAAAATTTTACAGGATTAGTTAAAGACTCGTCTATTCTCCTGTAATACAGGCAAACTGGTGAAGGAACCAGGGAATAATGTCAAATAAAAAAAATCAGACTAGGTATGTACGTGCTTATCTGTATTATGTAAATAAAAATACCTACTTGTAGATGAGTACTTATCGTGAATTATATTGGCATCAATTTGTATTCAGTCATGTTCCCGACTGACCGAGCAACATGTTTCCCACCCCCACCACGAGTCCGACCCAATTGTAATGCAGCGGCGGGCGCGGGTCCGGCGCGCACGCATTGTGAGCGCGCGCCCGCTCCCGCCACCACCTGCCGCCGCGCGACATGGTCGCCAGCCGGGCGCTGCACGCCTCATCGCCTCCCGCGCCGCGCAAGTCGCTACGCCGCCTCGCCTCCACGCGAGGCTTCAAACCCCGCGCCGCTAACGAATATGGCTGGATACGAGTCTTTGAAGGCCTGGAACCGTTCGCTATCGATGCACCCAGCAAACTCATCAAGGTCACTCTCAATACCACCGTAGAAGAAGTAAACAAAAACCTCGGCTTTAATGATGAGCTATCGCTCTGGCTGCAAATCGGTGGAGCGAATGCACGGCGATTGGAACAGGACGAATTTCCTCTGCGGATCCAGGAGCAGTATTTAGCAACATGTGGCTGGAGGTCGCAGGCTCGAAGGTTGCGGCTGGCAGTGGATCCAGAGCTCCGACACTCCTTGCGATGGTGTGCAGGACCCGCTCCGCGCACAGGAGGAGTACTGCGGTCTGGTACAGTGTATGTGCTGAAAGGGCACGTATTTCCGCAGTGGAAGCCGAGACCTGCTTACGTAATAGGATCCAGGCTGCATTCTTATGGTTTGTAGCACTTTGATACATAAGCTTTTAATGATTTACCTATTTACCGGATGGCAATATCTTTGCGAGCTCTTGAATAATCTTATGAAAAACTTTTCAGGTACAACGTGGGAAATGCTGGAACTAAGTGGCGGTAGCATTGAGTTATGTCAACCCAAGGCTCAAAGACTGGTGCTCTGCGTGAAGCCGCGTTGTCAAGGCAACATTGTATCCGGAGACAACAGTATGAATCATCTCTTCCTCGGATTCAGTACTATTTGGGAGCGGAACATGTGGTTCTGCTGGCTGAAAGAGGTACGTACTACTAACATGCGTGTATAATAATATTGATTAACCTGACATGGAGGGCGCGTGTAGAAAACTTTATCAGTTCCTATAGGCAAATTGATTTACCACGGTAGGTAAGCAGTAGTTTAAGCAGTGTAATTGGAGCAAGTCTTATGTAGTTTAATGCTTAGTTCCGTCGCGCGCTCCACAGCGTGCAGATATGAGCTCTTAGCAGATCATTGAGAGTTTGATTCCGGTACACTTCTCAAACTAACGAACCGTCAAGTTAACAGCGGTAAATTGTTAGAAATCTAAAGCTTATCAAGTTTTGACGTTTCAATGTGCAATTTGACGTCAATCATATTAGGGTTGTGTAACTGCGCATTATATTCTACATGGTGCTGTGATATAACATACGATTATTTCTACAGAAAGTCTTTTCATAATTATGGTTCTTGTAGATAAGTATACATACGGTTACTTACTTGGTTGCTATCGGTTAAATAATAAACTTGTTCTATTCAACAACTTGCAAGAAAATCTTGTTTATTGCAAATTACTTCGTAAAGTAGCTATTATTACTTGTTTGAAATTATTCATGAACGTGTGGATAATTTACGAACTTGGTGCGAAGTCGGGTACCGACATTAAAAAAATTGTTATCATCTGATTAATTCTAAAGATAAGGTTCGTACACGTAAGAGAATTTGTTAGTCTTCGTGATGGAAGGTATGAAAAGTGTATTAATTAAAAAAAGTGTGCACCCTGAAAGAAATGTCACGGTCGAGATGTGCAGAGTGTGGCTGTGTCTGCGCCACCGTGCCGGTGATAGTGACTTGCGCGCAAGCGCACGCTTCACAAGTAAAAAGTCACTCGCAGCGGTCGCACTAAGCACACCCTCAGTGCACAATTCGCTTTCATTACTTGTGCTACTGCTACGTAACTTATTTGTAAACAATACTGTGCTTTTAATAAATAATAGTTCAACTTCAAGTGAACTAATATCAGTCAAATAACTAAAACCATATTTAGCAGTTCTGGCAAATAATTCAATGATCATGGTTTCTAGAAATCAGTATTAATCAAGGACATAACGCCATTTATGCAAGCAACAGCGACGTGAATGGAATAATGAACTGTACAGGAGTTATTCTGTAGTCTTTGGGAATAACAATGCTCGAAGGAGTTCGTCGGCCCCATCGTGGTTACACACCGAGACAGACGAACACTGTCTTACTGCAGTTGCTTTTAAAATGTCATTTGATGTAGCGACAACGATACGTTTACCACAAAACTCTTCAGTTCTATTTTTTGTGTAGTGCGCGAGTGTTAGTTGACTGTGATGGTAGAAAGAAAAACAATGAAGTGTGAAGAAGAGGAGGTCGACAGTTTGGATGTGTTCACACAACCGAGCCCTGAAGACATATTCCTGGACAGCTTGGAACCTAACACGTTGAGGGAAAAATTTGAACTTTCGGTTGGTTAATGGTCATGCTTTATAAACATAAACTTTCTCACAATTAGTTAGTTTGTAATGTAGACAGACAATCACTCTCATATATCGTAATTTTGCTCATTATTTTTATCACTACCATAACGTACAAGCGTAGTCACCAATTGCAAGCTGTTACCTACGAGCTGAAAATTTCCAAGTAGGTATCCCAAAAGCATTGAATGAGTAAATGTGTTCTGTAGTTTAGTATCAAATCTCTAAGCGGAACATTTATCAAATCTTATGTTGTTCAAGGGTACACAAAGCACGCAGCCCCCAAATGTCTTGGACCTCAGTGGGGGTGGTCGAGCGTCCCTCGGCGCGGCGCTGGCACTGCATGCTGCCGGCGCGTTTACGGTGCGCGTGCTGCGGCTGCGCAGCAACGCGCTCGCATCCTTGCCAGCCCAGACCTGGACATTGCAGGCTCTCACACACCTCGACATCAGCGATAACAGGATCTCAGAACTACCCACAGAAATAGGCCAGCTTACACAGTGAGTCTTTTTTTATTGGCACAACAGTCTGCTCAGCAGTCTTTGTTTGCTAGGAGGCCGTGAAAAGTATGAAAGGACTGCTAATAAAGCAAAGGGTCCTGGGTTCGATCCCCAGGTCGAGCAAAGAACTGCTGAGCATGGGGTCCGAGTTCGATCCCCAGGTCGAGCAAAGAACTGCTGAGCACGGGGTCCGAGTTCGATCCCCAGGTCGAGCAAAGAACTGCTGAGCACGGGGTCCGAGTTCGATCCCCAGGTCGAGGAAAGTATTAGTTTCTCAGAAGCAGCCCAGAATTGGGATTTGTGCTGAACATAGTGTAGACATCACGAACTAATAAAAATATTTTAGAGCCGCGCGCCGCGTTGCAAAAATATGATTGCTTACGGACTTATATCTTATACAAAGTCCGTGAGCAATCCAGTAATACATACATGCTATGCATTGACCCGCCAATAACTTTGCTCCCAAGACCAGATGCAAGAAAACAATTATTACCATAGATATTAATTACCATTTATCTCTTGGCCTCAGAGCAGTATAACTCATCCCCCCAATATAGTTGGGAAAAGGCTAGGGTCGGCTTCCAGTCTGACCGGATGCAGCTGAATATCAGTATTTTACATGGATCAGTATAACTCTCAACATTACATTATTATTTTTGCTGGAATCAATTTCCATTTCAAATTTACTTAAAATAGTTATTTTAATGAGTTACATTTGTAAACCTGACACACTCAATCAATAATTAAAAAATAAATACACCTGCAAGAAGGCACTTATCGATAAAAAACTGTCAAGACGTTAAATTATCATCATCAAATTATTATTATATCTACACATTGGTTAAATTCCGGAAGTGGAATTTAGACAAAATTTAGAAATGCATATCATAATAAAGAGATAGTTATACAGAAGAAGCTCTTTTGTCACATCAACAAATATTGTCTAAATCTAAATATTCTCTGCTATCGGAATTAATTAGAGCACTAACGTTTGATTCCGATTCTTCAAACGTTGGTTTTAAACAGTATTATTCACGGTATTATAAACATTACATATTAACCTCACTCTTTATTCCCCAAAGGGTTAGAGAGAAGTCTACCTTAACACCCACATGTCACCAGTCATGGTCACGGTCCTAAAATTCTCTTAAAATCCAAAGACGTGTGTGACCAAAACCGTTTGTTTCTGAATCCTAATCTTTCTGAATCCCAAAACAAACCTGAACTACTTGAACATGACTTCAGCATCTTTAGAAAGCGAACACAATTGATATTCTACAACAATCCTGCGTCAGTTATATACAAAAACAATACGCGAGACATCACGCTAAACGCAATCATTTTAGATGTTGGTTGACTGAAGCAGAGTATAGTGTTCACGTGTGCTATGCGATCATTACTAGTCCCATTCAGTAACGCTCGGCTGGCGGAGCGTGGCATTCGCGGCACCTCTCGCATCAATCTTAGCCTTCGGCCTTTTGTTTCGATATCTGTGTACTTATGTTCCAAAAGGGAACAAGATTCACTTGTTAAAATTGTTCCAGTATGTTTCTTATAACCTGAGCTCAAAAAATTGTGCCCAACTCTAGGAATGGGTTTTCTTCTGGTCTGAGATGTTTGTAGAAGAAAAGAGTTTTAGTAGTCATAGGTGTTTTCTTGTAATCAAATAAAAAAAAATCTCCTAATTCTTCCAATTTAAGGCTTTGATACCTCCATGTCTAAAACGCTTTAAAGCTTTACAACAAGATTATTTTTAATACTTTTTATTACGTATTTTTTGCATACAATGCTGTCTTACTTTACGAAGTATCAGTTTATGTCTTGGCCATGTGGTGAATCTGCTGCCATCCCAAGTAGATACATGTTTGTCGATCATCGGAAACAATTACCACGTTTCTTGTATTTGTGCTGTCCAAGTAAGCAGTCATCATATGTTAGTGTAAGACACGGAGTTTCCGTTGTGTGCTAATTTTTTTAAGTGAGTGCTTGCGTACGCGCCGCGGGGCGGGGCTATCTACATCTGCTCGCCGGACCGTGCGCGTTACGTTCACTTTGCTTCGCCGTACTGCAACCCAATCTATATGGCACACTCGTTCTAACTACTTATCGATATTCAATTGTTTAGAAGCATCATCTATTGTTTTTCTACCCTATAATATTATGTTCTTCCAGGATAATTTTCAGGCAGTTCCATCTGTTCTATAGGTATGAGGGAGGATGTGAAGTAGTAGTACCTACACAGAGGTGACCCGGCTAGACTAAGGAGAGAGAGTTACCGGGGTCGTCTGCCCAGAGTGGTTATATTTTTTTAACATTAACTTTTTGTTAGGATCCCCAAGTCTTTTGGTCTTCTACGTGTCATCTATTATTGTTTATTGTAATTCATCTTCATTCTTTACCCTAGAAACAGCTGACCGACTCTCTGTTCTCGAAATCAAATCCATCTCCCCAAGATTTAGCAGTATACCTTGGATGTAAGTCGTCATTCTTATAAATAGATATCCCATCAATTAGCTGAAATAACATCTAAACAGGGAATGTCGAGGTAAGGCTAATAAAAACAGATACTTAATAACAATTATTTGATCGTATCAACCAGCGTTTGTGAGTCATTTGAAGTATTTATTCGTCCTTTGCCATTTCCGTACATTCTACTGTACCTAATAAAGATTCCGTATATTTATGTTTTGTTGTATTCGCAAATGTTCTTTGTAAAACTACAATAGTACCTATTAGGTAGTTAACGTCGTGATAAGTTGTGAACATTGAACATAATATACACAGTGTTCTTCACGTTATTCATAAACATTGGCAAATAATTCGATAGCTTTTACAAATCAAATCTAACAAAGGAAGTAGTATTTAAAAAGGCTTCGTTACAAAGATATTTGTAATTTCAGTTAATGAAATTTAATTGAGCTATGCAATAAGAAAGGGTCTTAACTTAGTTTTGACATGTTTCAGCCCGCCAAATCTTATGACGTTGTAAATTCGGGTAAAGGGGCCATGAATATCGGATAATTTACGTCAAGGTACTTAGTTTGTATGAAAATTAACAAAAAATAAGAGTTCATTAATGTGTCCATAATGAAAAATACTTAGATATTTCCATGGTCTGAACATCTGGTCGAAGTTTATGTACCTATATCGTCCGGAACACGGTGTATATTGCACAATAGAAAAGTTTTTGTAGCCAATTGTATATTGATTGGGTGCTTTTGGTTTGACTAAATTGTTGTATGCTCATAACAAGTACAAGGCATTATTACAATAATATTTCATGCATGTTTGTTTTTGTGAAGTGTTTTATTTCTGTTTTTGAGATCGTGAACTCTTACTTCTCTATCTTTATATTTTGTCATATGTCGCGACCGCAACCACTTCTATGTATTCAGGCAGAAATTCTTGAAGGCCATTATAAAAACAATATGTCGAACTATCTACCAAAGTTCATCTCAATTTCTCAACCTAGACATTATAATTTGCAAAATAAAATCCGATGAAAGGAAATCTGTATGAAGAAACATGATAAATGTTTGGTAGTACTGCATAGATTCATTGATAGATAGAGGCACAACAATGCTTGCATGTAACATCAATGGTGGTCGGAGTCAGTTGGAGTCGAGTCTAGTTGCTTCAGCTGCGTGGTCAGCGGGGCGACGCCGGCGCAACCGCGGTCAGTCTGCGCACACACTCACCTTACGTTAGCAGCATTATTTGTTTTTATTATTTTAAAGAATAATTAGATTATTTCGATTGCAACACGAATATTTTAACGGTGCAACGCTCATACTTTATGATGTATTGGTGGAACAGTGAATGTGCTTTAACTTGGTTCTGTAGTTTGTTCTACAGTTACGATACGTCTTTATAACTTGATTTGACCTAATACTGGTAAGTTAGTATTATTGCTAAGTTATACAGTATGCAGGAGGTGGAAGAAACTTAATCCTCGTGGAGGGAGGAAAAAATAACGATTTTCTCATGTCATCTTCATTTTCAGTCAACTCTACCAATTATGAGAGAGCATTAGCTTTAACAAGGTATGGGACACCTTTTTCTAATGCCCATTTTATAAATATAACAACAAGTCAAACCCCTCATATAGTACTTATACTTACCTACTTGTGTATTGAAATTGAAGCAGAAAAGGTGAAACAAGACCAAAATAGTACCTACCTACCACCTTTCTATCTCTGAAGAAAATTCGGAATACCATGAAATTTTCACCACCATAAGAATTTCATGTTACCGCTAAGTCAGACTACCGTAAAGTCCTTTTTATGTCGGTCAACAGTTATGAACTTGTACATAATAATTGTTTACCCCGTAATTAGCACGTGTCGCTCTCGTTGCTCCATAAGTCCACATTGTCACCTCGAGATGACAATCACAGCGTGGTAAACATTTAATAAGAAATGTGTTTAAAAAGTTAAAAGGCATGTAACTAAGACAGGGTTTTAATGATGGCTTATGAAAGAATAGGCTTTTGTTTTGATATGTGGATTCGAGATTGTTTACCTAACGAAATTGTATAGAAAATCTTGAAAGTAATGGAGTTGACAAAAGTTATGTTGATAGTTTCAGCTCAATCTAAAGAACTATAAAACGAAATGCTTCGATTTTATAACTCTTTTACGAAGTAGTTAGTAAGTAACCATCCATAAATAAATTATAGCACAAGTTTAAAAAATCAGTAAAAATGCGTTGATGTCTTTTATTGGTCACATTTTGGTCAACATACTTTTTGAAAATCTGTGGTGTCATCGTCACGAAGAAGAAACGAGTGACTTGATTAAACATTTGTGTTTCGGTACTGGTACTGTCCATAACAGGGATGGCGAATCTCTATGAATCTACGTGCCATTTTTTCCAAATAAATATTTAATGTGGCTATGACGTGCCAACAAACAATCTTGACTTCTTGACTACTGGAAATGTTCAGAATAATACTCCTTATTTGCAAACAGAAATAGACCTTAACTATTATTCAGTCATCTTACCATTTACCATTTTATATTTATTTGAATGAAAGAACAAATTAGTGCGACTTCTGCTGATACAAACTAGATGCCAAACAATTTATACCAGGTTCACATTATTCCTTGCATTGACGCGGCAACGATATCCGATATCGAAAAATTGATGGAGTGCCTAAATTATCTTGTCGCGTGCCACCACAGCGGCATGCGTGCCACTGGTTCGCCATCCCTGGTCTATAACATCATAAGTTGTTAAGATGTAATTTACAAAAGTGTGTTAAAGAGATAGCGTAGCGTATATTTTATAGCTAAAAGAAGCGCTACAACAGTTTCAGGACCAAACTACGAGTAGGTAGCTATTATTGACCACCTTTTTATACTATGTATTATTAAAAAAGTAAATAGAATCAACCAAGCTTCAACACCAAGATTAGATAAAGAACTCTTTATAATTAAGGCATTGTTTAGAATACATTTATAGCATACATAAAGTAGAATGTTCGAGTGTTTCTTGATTACAATCTATTGAATATGAAAATATTTCAATAGGATACGACTTTAATCAGATTTCCTGGTAAACTTAAGTACTAAATTCTAATTTATATTAAAATTAAGTCTTGTGTAAATTCTTGAGAAATCAATCGTTCGATAGTTTTGTAAGAGGAAATTGTGGAAGCCATTTGTTAAGTTAATAATTAATTAAACACACGAAACAATACTTTCCTTCCAAGTATAGCACCACTTAAATATATTTATAAGACTTATTAGTAAAAAAAGCTTCTAATTGCGTCGGTCACGGTGTTCGAACTAGTGGGCCACACATTAACATGCGCGGTCTCAGTAAAACAGCTGCGAAATAGTGAAAATCTATTGTTGAATCTAAATGATGCAACGATATTATTGTTATAAGAATATAGTGCATTTAATGATAAGAAATACTATCATAAGATTCATGGTTTTCTTCTTTCTGCTGTCATTCAACTTATAACCTTCTTATTTTGTTAGGTGAAGTGATCGCAATATGTTGTGGCCCTAGGTTTTTGGTATTTGACCTCTATGACCGCAAAGGAAAGACAATCCAGTGTTATTAAAAAAGGGAAAAAATAAAGCTTCCAAAAACAAATTAACTTCCAACGATCCGTTTTTGAATGTAATACTAACTAAGCTGTGTTAAAATGAATTACCGAAAAATTACCTAACACAAAATAAACCGAAAAAAAATGTTGTATTTTACAAACAAACATGAGCTTATTCAAATTACAATTCTACGAAAAATAATCTGTACTTTCAATAAAATATAATGTCCAAAATGGCTTTTCACAGCATATACCTAAAACCACTTTAAAGATGACACGTCAAAACTATCTCTCTCTTCTCTTTTACTAATTAATTTCTTTCTATCTACAAGTAAACATAATTAACAACATTACTTTCTACTTAGCAGTCGTTATAATGTTTTTGTTAGACTCTCTTAGACTTATCCACAGTCCGTCCATCACGTCTCGATACAATCTCTGTTACGTCGTTGGGTAACAAATAGACCTGTTGTGTCGGCTCGGAATCTAACATTCATTTACATATAAACTAATTTATAGGTACATTCAACTCTGTGTCCACCTACATGCATTTTTGCACAATTTACATACTCTTTTGCATTATACGTTTGTTCTGTTTGGAGTCAGATAACTTTTATAAGTATGAACTATTTTTTATTCTTAGAAAACTAAAGGATTTTTTCAGAGGCGATGATTTTGTTCTGACACGTAGCGTTTGAGAATTTGTTCACCGCTCAATTCTCCAAAATTATGTTTTCGTGATTGGATTAATCTATATATATAAAAGGAGAACTGACTGACTGACATATCAACGCACAGCCCAAACCGCTGGGTCTAGAGATTCCAAATTTGGTACGTACGTTCCTTATGAGGTCTAGGGGTGCACTAAGAAAGGATTTTTCAAAATTCATCCCCTAATGGGGTGAATGGGGGGGGGGTGAAATTTCACACGGACGAAGTCGCGGGAAGACGCTAGTGAGTTATAAATTCCCATTTATTTTCTCCTATCTTCAGATTAGAAGAACTTCAAGTAAGCGACAACGAACTGCGATCTATCGACTGCATCCTGCGACTGCCCCGATTAAGGACGCTGGTAGCCGCACGGAACCTTATTACCAGTTTTGGGGTAAGTCGAACTTACCTATAATACTTACTGTCCCATTTCTACGTAACAATCTTCTTCATAGATATCCCCACGCGTATCTTCTCCACATTCTGTAAGATTACTCATATTATGATGATATGTAGACACACAGGTAGGTTGGTCCTCGTCCTTTGTAGGTAAAACCAAGGTATCAGAAGACTTGGCGAATGTTTCAAAAAGGGGCTTCTTTGATTACTTTAATAATAGTATTTAAACAAACAACAAGATAACGAGAGTATATAATAACAAGATGTAGTTCTACAACTTACTGTGTATATTTTCACGTTTCAGTCCAGTAACAAACCACAAATGGCGCCAGACGACGAAAATAAGTCGGAATACCGCGCCCCCCTCACCACCGTAGACCTGCGACACAACAAGCTCAAAGGAAGCATCGTACTTGGCAATTATGAGGTACGTAACTATATTTACTGTTTTATAAACATTTTAGGTTAATAAATCAGTTCGGATGTCCGTTTGAGGCTGAGGCCATGGTCAGAATGCCGTAGATTCTATCAGCAGTTGTAATTTTTACATTTAGGCAGTAGTATCGGGTAGCATCTAACCTAGAAAAAATACTTCGTGTAAAATGTTGCCAAGATCTCACACGCTAAAACGTTTTCTACTCATGAATTATCAAATTGAGCGCAATCATTGTAATTCAATAATTTTATATGAGCTACGTTTTCAGATTATGAAATCGTAGCAATCTTGATTGTAAGCAATATCATATTACAGCAGAGTTTCTACCAATTTCTGAAATTCAATTACCTACAGTAATGAATCCAGGTCCTAATTATGACACTGATTGTTTGATGTTATAATCTAAACCCTTTATTATTGGGTAGTTGCATGCATGTCCTGTTCTTAATCCAAGTTTATATGTCCTGTTGCAGCACCTAGTATCTCTGGACCTGTCTTACAACAGCGTGGAAGTGCTGGTGGTGTCAGCGTTGCGCGGACTTCGCGAGTTGTACGCCGCACACAACACGTTGCAGCATCTTGCGTTGCACGGCGCTATGTTGAGAACATTACGAGCTCCACATAACCGTAAGTTATTTAAAATTCAAGTCGCTATTAAGTAAAACGTGCTTCATCTGATTAACTTATGATCAGCTGCTCCTAGAGTGTACATTCTCCTAAAGGATACCGTCATACGACATACAATGTTGCGTTCAAAATAATAATCCAATATTTAATTCTCTTTTCAGAACTAGAAACCCTAACAACAACCGTACCACCGATCAACCTAGTCGAAATCGACGTGTCACACAACAAGCTGACGTCACTACCGCAGTGGCTCAGCGGCTGCTCTGACCTCACCACGTTGCACGCTAGCAACAACCAACTCACCTCTTTACCAGAACACCTATTCTGCAGTGAACTCTCCAGTCTCAGCAGCCTACATCTTGCACATAACAAAATATCCTGCATACCTTCCATGCCAAGACTGAGGTCTCCTTTACGAGAATTACTCCTCCACGACAACTGCATACAGTCCTTACCTGAAAACTTCTTCTCTGCTTGTGATAGAATGTGCGTCTTAAATCTCACAAATAACAGGCTAAGCCGCCTACCCCACGCGAGAGGACCATCCTCACATTGTTTAGAACGACTCTACCTTACAGCGAACTGTCTCACCGATGAAGTAGCTGACGTTATAATAGCCTTCAGAGGATTAAAGATACTGCATATTGCGTACAACTGTTTGACGAACCTACCAGAAACATGCATCAACTTTTGGCCAGATATTGAAGAACTCGTCCTATCTGGGAACTGCCTTTCGAGACTTCCTGAAAATTTACCACAACTTAACAGTATTAAAGTAGTTAGAGCACATTCGAACAGATTACGCTCTGTTCCAATGTTTGCGTGCAGTGCATCTGTGAAAATATTAGATTTTGCTCACAACGAGCTGGATAGTATAGATTTACGACTTCTTGCCCCAAAGCAGTTAAAGTTTTTAGATATATCGTGTAACAAAAAGTTACAAGTGGATCCTTCGCAGTTTAGTGCCTACAGATGTCAACGTCCTCTTAGTTTAGTTGATGTCACCGGGAGACATTCTTTACCTTGGACACAAAAAAGTGGTTTCCACGAAGAGTTAAATGGTTCTACACCTTGGACCACAGGATTTTCCGAATGCCCGAATAAATCATTACAATTATGTTGTGCTCAAATTCGTCTTCCGGCCTTCTGCAACAGGGAAGGTTTATTTGCGATAATTGACGGTGAAACCGATATAGAAGTGCCAAAAATTTTACAAACGTGCATACCCGGGCTCGTGCTTGAGGAGAAATCTATAAAGGAAACAGTGAACGAGTACATGAAATATGTTGTCTTATCCGCACATAGAGAATTAAAAGAAAAAGGGCAGAGGAAAGGTGCTTGTCTAATTATGTGTCACTTATCGCCCATAACTGCGCAAGAAAACGGATTTGGTCATACAGCCCGAAAGTATAGCCTGAGACTTGCCAATGTAGGGGATACTAAAGCAGTTCTAAGCAGACGAAACGGACCCCTAAGTTTGGGTATTGAAAATAATAAACGACTAGGATATTCAACGAGGTATCCTAATACCGTGCCTGATCCCGACGTCATACAAACTGTCATAAAAGAAGACGATGAGTTTTTAATATTAGGGAATGGTAAATTTTGGAATGCCGTCAATATGGAAACCGCTGTCTCTGAAGTTCGAGCCGAACGTAATCCTGTGCTCGCGGCAAAAAGATTACAGGATCTGGCACAAAGCTACGGCGTCGAGGACTGTATATCCGTGTTAATTATTCGCTTTGATGCGGCTCGCTCGGACGTCGACTTGTTAATGCGAGAGCTACGGCAGACAATAAACAGTAATAAGTCAGTGTGTCGATCCGATTGTTGTTGCTCTCGTTTGGAACCATGTTGCCACTCAGTGACGCCGCCGAAACCGAGCAGTGACCGATCATCTCCAAGCGGCCAGAGTGACCGCCCCCCTAGTGAAGCGGTCAGTCACCAACACTACGCCAGCGTACGATCACAAGCCAAAGCGTCCGAACGTAGGAGTTGTCGCGGAGGCGTCGCTCGCGCCATACGTGTGCGAGTCGAAGAAGATAAGGAGGAAGACCACAGACACGAGGATGTATCCAACCCCGAGGAACAGTTCAAATGTTGGGAGTACATGCTCGAGCAAAACACGCAGATGTTATTCGACAAGGAATTGGATAACCTATCGAAAGGGATCAAGTCGAATGTCAGTAGCCTTAGAAACTTGAAAGGTTTATCGGGAAGTAGTCCGCAGTTACATCTAACTGGGAAGCAATCAAAAGGTGTGCCGTTCTTGTCAAAACATTTTGGTAGCGCGAGATCGTTCGGCACTGCACTGAAGCCAGATTTTCGTTTCGGTTCCGGAAGGTTGCCGAACGGGGGTCCAAACGCAGCATATTTCGGGTCACTACAGCGGCTGATGCCTTATCACCTGGAATACGACTTTGCTGTGATACAGGAGAAATCAACACAAGACTCTTTAGACCTCGATGGTCGCATGCAACAGTACTGGGGAGTGGCCACCACAGAACTATAAATATTTAGTAGACCATAGGTACTGATAGTTCATAAGTTGTAAATAAAACTTTATTGTAATTACATGTACAATTATTTATATAGATACCATTCATCTGTCGACTAGATTTTTTGCACAAAGTATTATAATCACTATGGACTTGCCTATATCAGCTATTATTACTTATATTACATTAATTCTATGTACAATATTGTGATAATTTCTCGAATATTAAATAAATATTGCGTTACGTCTACATAAATCATATTTTCCTTTGTATCATTATTATAATAATGTACATATAATATAATTGGTACTCTTACATCTTAACATTTATTAATGACTCTATAATCATATTTTATTTACAACAATGTACCTTGCGTATAAGGCGTTAATAATTATATTGTGCTCGTACTTTATATACACATATTTATATTTATTTTTTTACAATTCCAAACGAACAGCACAATCACAGAGAAAACATCAATGTAGGAATCTTATACATGTGTAGGTGAGTACAGCAGTACCTTCAAGATCAGTGACAAACAAATTCGAGGGTTCATTGTATGCAGTGTCAATATAAGTTAAATATCTTCTTATATACAAAATTGCAAGTCTTGTGGAACATCGAACAACGACACACACACATCAATGTGCAGCCACCACCACCACATCAAAGTCATTCAAGTTCAGTGCATTTCAGTGTATCCTGCTAAAGCGGCGTCGCATTAGCAGTCTTTAAATTGACTGGCAATGAGAGCCCAAACAACTGTGGTGATCCGTGCTAGAGTTGCAGCACATCAAACTTTCACTAACTTTCATAAACGTCCTGTGCGTGGAAATGTTCAGTGCGGTGCAGTCACAGCTCGCGCTTCACGACCAGCTCGAGTGGTTGTTGCGCGAGCATGTGCGGGTAGGGAGCGCGGGGGACGGGGAGCGGCGGCGGGGGCGCGGGCGGGGTGGGTTGCGCGTGCGCCGGCGGCGGCCGCCGCTAGGGGAAGGCGCGCGGCGAGTAGTGGTGCGCCTCTCCCAGCCACGAGTCCGGCGACGGCGGGAAGTCCGGGTACCCGCCCGCCGCTGGGGACGATGAACTGCTGAGGTCTGACGCACCACCCGCGCCTCCTGCTCCGCCTATGCCAGCACCACTCATCGCTTGACCTGATAAATACAAACATTTTAATCAGTTTAATGTCAGGAGAGCTCTGAAAGCAGAGTTTCAGCTGTATGAGAAAACTACAACAAGTAACATGATAGCCTAGTCAACGTGCTCCAGGCGAGTAGCACCTGTTACTAGTGTTGCTACGCCCGCGTAGCAGTGACCCGCCATCCTACATAGTCCGACATGAGACCCTTCCCTCATCTTCTTATAAAGTTACTGTTTCATGTCATTAACTTACCGATGTTGGTGTATACGAGATGATCTGGTGGATAGTGGTAGTGTGGGTGAGGGGGCGAGTGCGCGCGTAGGTACGGCGGCGTAGCGGCGTAGCGAGCCCCCCCTGCCGCCGCCCCCCCACCAGCAGGGGAGCCCTCTTCGCCTCCCAGCGCCACAGTACTATAGCTGTCGTTGCTTAGCTCTGAAATCACATTATGACTGATGTAGTCCAGAACATAGGTGAAAATGTGAATGTATTTAGCATTGTTCTTAAAACTGTTTATTAGAGTTTGTAGATACTGGTGAAGCCTGCTAGCCATAAATTCGATAGCATTCATTAAAAGAAAATACATTTAAAGGAGTCACGCAGTCAGTTTGTAAACATCTCTCATCTTTTTCATTTTCCGAACTATGACGTAGTCGTCTAAATTAGTTACAAATTTCAAGCTGCCGAGGTGATTTCCACACAAATTAATGGCTCAAGAATCAGAAGGAAACAATATTTACCGTGATGACTAAACGAGTCCAAGTCGATCTTGAGCTCATCCTTATCCAGCAGCCTATCATGTCGAGGAGACCCGCTGCCACTCTTCATAGACCTGAAGTATTGAGACCAGCGCGTGCGCCCCGCGTCTTTCTTTAACCGCTTTTCTTTTGCTCGTCTGTTGAGTAAAACGTGTACTTAATGTTGATGAAAATAAATCTACATCATATTGTATGCTGCAGCACTACATGAAGTGGCCTACTAGAGAAAAACGAAATAAAGATAGGAATGTTTATTACCCACTGACATGTAGGCTAGTTAGGTAGTCGCTTTAAGAACTTTATGATTTGAAAACAGTAAATGGCACTACCATAATCTACCCACTGAACAATTGCATCATAACTGTATAGCGTCTTAAGCATTTTTTATGTAGCATAAATAAATCTATTATTTTGGCAAAAGTATAAAGGTGAGTAAAAGCTTCCACGGGATCCCTAGAAATATTCTATTTCTAAGTATACCTAATAGAAGGAAAACCCGCTTTGTGACGATTGTTGTAACACTACCTAACCCTGTTTATTTTAAACGATGGACACGTTGAATAATTACTAAACATAAGAAGCAAACTCTTTTTAATTTGAATAAATAAAAAAACCTCTTTGTTGCTCGCAAAAAGATTTTACCTGGCCGAATTCGTCAAAAAAATTCGCAAATAGCCATTTGTCAAAAAAAAAAACAAAAAATAGAAACTTAATGGCATCTGAAGCATTTTTTGCAAGAAAATTGCCAGCGCTATGAATAAGCCTAATGAAAACTTTTTAATTAATTTCTGGATATCTATCTGACTTAAAAAATAAAGTATTGTTTTAATCAATCTGAAACCTAATTTTAATTAGACAAGATTTATTCAAAATAATTAATGACAACTTAAAATATAATTAATAAATTGCTGATAATCAACGCATTCAGACGGCGGGCATAATAGGTTTAAAGTTATAGTTTCTGTGTCTTGTTTATTGTTTACGGAAGCAAAAATCAAAGGAGAAGTGTAACAGTCTCATATTTGAATAGACACAAATGTAATAATATTTATTTATTTATTAAAACTTTATGCACAAGTAAAAACTGTACGCCTCGGGCATTTTCTACCAGTCTACCTTAGGGCCTTATAATATGGCATTATATGATGAAATATTAGTGGGTATTTCATTGGCCTTTTCATTGTAAAACTAAGGGATAAAGAGGTAGATATGTATGTATGTAATTTATGTTGTAGTATGGTAAGTTACACACATCATAAACCAATCTGTAATATTTTAACTCTGAAACAAATGTCTCAAACTATGATATTACACCGATGCAAAAGCGACAGAAGCATATGCTTTCGTAAAAAACATTCCGCAAACAATAGTTCAGCGGAAACATTACTGCAACCCTATTTTCAACGATGCACGATGGGCACTTCGAATAATGACTGGACTTTGATTTAATAACGCAAACTCGTTATAACGCTTCGATTACTTTCGATTTAAACAAATAATCGTATATTCGATGTATAAACAAAACTCCCCGTCGCATGTTTTGCGTGTGTTGTATTAGCGCACGGCGGGGCGCCGGCTTTTAACAAAGAGCTTGATTAATTAAAGTACCTCCGCCCAGTCCGCTGGGAGGGAAGCGCGTGCTGCGATATACCTCATGCGGATTATTGATACATTGTCCCGAATTGCCTCCTTCGTAATTTGTATAAGTTAATGGTCCAATCTGAATAAGTCCCCCTATTGAAAATTCTTTAAATAAATAGTTGCTGAATTTTGCGACTAGGCTACTATAATAATTTTTGATTTAGGTAATCTAATTTTTTTATTGGAAACAAACACAGATTTAATAATGAATAAATATAAGTCAGTATCTTTGCCTTTGCTCAGTAGTGGGACAGCATGGCTAGGAAAAGATATCTTCATAAGCCTAAAAATACATATAATTATCATGAATAATTTATTTTATAAAACTGACAAAGAAATACTTTTTGGAAAACCTCTTTTATACGTCACTAATAAAATATAACCATAATATAACCGGCCTAAGTTGTCAAAAAAATCCGTAGGCAGCCATTTGCCAAAAGAAAAAAATAAAACAATAAAATACTTAATGGCATCCACTGTATTTTTTCTAAGAAAATTGCCAGCATAACCAATAAACTGAGATAAAACCTCAAAACTACAAACTTTTCAATTCTTTTTTGCTTTGAGATAAACCATGGAATTAGTATATACTATAAAGTACAACTAAGATCCTTGAGTTATACGTAGCATTTCGAACTTTAAAAAAAAATATTTTATTGACAGTTAAAAAAATAAATTGATGAAAATAAACGCATCAGGCGGCCAAATTAATTTAGAAGTAACATTTCTATTTATAGTTAATTGGCAAAAATATGTTTATAGCTTTATGGAACAAGAGCATTAACGATCAGAGTCTCCTTGATAAGCTTACGGAAAACTCATGAAAATTACGAAACATTATTAGGTAGGTAGTTGGTATTATACAACTCCAAGTAAATGAAGTTTTTAAAAGGCATGCCAATATAATGCGAAACGCTAACATGTTTAACATGAGCACGTATTGTAGTTATGTCGAGCACATAAAGTAAAGAAGTCGAGCATTGTGATATCGCGTTCACGTTTACGAGGCGAGGCCGATGTGCAGGGCGTGACCACCGGCGTGACCGCTGCCGTGACTGTGGCCAGTCGCGCGCGACACAACATAGTTCCGCGACTATGCTCCCAAACACACCAACAAACATTGCCGTAGATACACAATACGCAAATATCCGAAGGACATGCATGCTTTTGTAAGGAGACCTCTATGATGAGACACGTCAGAATCGTCGAATAAATCCGTGTAGATAGTCACGAGAATGTTCGCAGATACAGTACATTCATGTAGTTAGAATCATGAAAAATCGCTGAAGGCTTTCCTTACAATACTGCAGCCTCTATTTACGAGTTTCAGATGTTAACCACTGTGTTAGCTGTATGTACAGTCGGCCGCACGTCGATGGTAAGACTTTAACCTTGAGCTGGCCTAGCGTAGTACGGAGTTTTAAACTAGTTTCTTCACCACTGACGTGCGATACAAAGTGTTAAAAAATTAACCCGACAAACTTTAAGAGTTGCTTTAGACCATACTTTGGCCAACTTTAAGTCAGAAAAAAAAATCTGCTGTTTCACACATTTTGGTCAAGTAGGTATTGAACTTTTGTATTAAACAGCTGATTTATTTTTCGTGATTTCAGAGTTGGTACCATAGTGAAAGTTGTTCAGTTCGATGGTCTAAAGCACCTCTTAAAGTTGGTCGGGTTAAGTTTTTAACATCTTATCTATATATAAAAACTTCGACAAAAAAAAAATCGAGGTAAAAGAATTATGGTGATAGTTATCAAATACTAATCAACTCCTTTGTGTACCACTTATCTAGTAACTTTTTATTACTTAAAATAAATATTCGCTATCCAGTTTTAACTTTCGAATTTGTAGGTCAACAAGAATATTATAGGCACAAGCCTGACTTCAAAGCAAGTCACGCGTTAGGATTTCTCTTAAACGCTATGTAGATCAATTGCATGGGTGTAACCTGCTGCCTACATCGGCTCATGGCCACGAAATCTTATAAATGCATAGCGTTTTATTTTGTTAGTAGACTCAAATTCACCTCCTTAACCCAGCGAATTTTTCAACCATAGGTAATATTGATTTGGATCTACCAAATGAATATCATCGTTGAAGAAGAGTCCATTATTAAGGGTTTTATATTTCAGGTAGGTTTGTACAAATACTTTTACACGTCAGTCATATTTTAAAAACTAGATGAGGTCGGCGTTTCCTATCTGACTACTCTGAGAAGAAAGGCCGAAACAGAAATGAGAGGTCACAGTCTCTTTTAAAGTCCAGACATAATCTTTGTCAGATCATGTGAAGACCATGTAGACTGGTGTCTGAAATGATCTTTTGAGATAAAAACCACACAGATTGAGTGGACCTGTCCAGTCAGTGCACGAATTTGTCAGTAATCATGCAGTTCAACTCAGAACTTAAGGACTTTTAGACAAACAGTCATCCTGCTTCCTCTATATAGGTACCGTTGTTTTAATTCTCTATAGTACTAAACAACTGACGCATTTGCTGGTTACCTATATTAATTTTAATGAACATTTTATTGTTTAGCTCTGCGAGCCCATAAAAGCTCTAATCTCTCTTTACGTCTTGTTAATTCACTTGACCATTTCAAAATCATTTCGCTAACTCGAACAGCTCGGAAGGTGCCCCTGCGCAACTAACATTGATTACAGATATCGAATGTTTCGGTATTCGGTACGGTTAAAGAGGCGTTACTTAGGTTTGCATGTCTAATTTTTCAACGTCATAAAAGAAATAAATGTCAGTTATGGCGAATTTAACCCGGTTTATAGTGCCACAAAGTCATTTTAATGTTATCAGAATAGCGTATCAGAATAGCTTTATTATAGAACTAGCTTTTGCCCGCGACTTCGTCCGCGTGGAATAATGACTTCCGGAAAAAAAACAATTTATCCCCCTTTTCTCCCCGTTTTGGGAGGGAATTTCCAAAAATCCTCTCTTAGTGGTAGCCTACTCCTCCCAACAAACACACATGCCAAATTTCAGCTCTCTACTGCCAGTAGTTTCGGCTGTGCGTTGTCTGTCAGTCACTCAGTAACGGAAGAGTTTTATATAATATAGATATAGATAGCTGTGCCCGCAACTCCGTCAGTGTGTAATTCCTTGTGTGTTATTAATTTAATGTATTGGTAATATTGTTTAGATCACGTTCACATGAGGCTTAAGTACCTATACAACGAAATTACTACTTCACCTAAAAAGAAATAAAATGTAAACTATTAATAATTTGTAATTTGAACGAATATAATACACTACCAAAATAACTAATACCTATTTTATAAAATAACAACAAAAGAAAACTAAATAAACTAAATTAATTTAAAGACTAAAAGTCGCGCTGATAAACAATATTGTCTGTCAATAAGGTCGAATGCTCGGAACGTCTACTCGCATCAACAGCCAAATATTGTATGAAGTTCGCGTTTTTTTTTTTTTTAGAATATGGCATCTCGTAGTTGACCTTGAGAGGTCGTGACCACTTAACCGGACTATCCTGTGGTTGCCTTAAGTAGCTTGATGAGGCCGGCGTTTCCTAGCTGACTACTCTGAGAAGAAACGCCGAAACAAACTCAGAGGTCACGGTCGGGAATTTAGAACTACTGGCTCAGCTGCGGCGCGGGCTGGCACTTCTTCGAGCAAGGGTCGGGGGGGAGGCATTTAATTGAGGACGTCGCGAGGGACCTCGGCGGCGAGGTCGGAATGAGTTCTGTATTTGTGCACTGTACTGGTTGACTTATTGCTCTCCTGGACTCCTCCAGGCCCCACCCCACCCCCCATGACAACCCCATAACCCTCCGGTTATGGGGTCGTCAGGGTCGGAGAGGACATGCCTTGGACGGCGGCATTTGCTGATTTTGGAGGGGGTATACCTGGCGGCCTCGACAACCAGAGGTTTGCGGTGCTTGGCGGCGGTATCGAAGAAGCGCTTGGAAAGGCGCTTCATGAATTGATGGATGGTGGGGATTTTGAGGTCAACATGGAGGATCTCATTTCGAACGAACCAGGGGGATCCCGTAGCCTTTCTGAGGAATCGGTTTTGGAGGGTCTGCATCCTATGGATGTGGTGGGGCTTTGTGTGGGCAAAGACTGCACAGGCGTATGTCATTATTGGACGTATGCACGCTGTGTAAATGCGCATTTTGAACCTAAGTGACAATTTGCTGCGTGCATTTAGGACGGAGTGGAGTCTGCCGAGAGCGAAAGCGGCGCGCGAGCGGACCGTCTTTATGTGCTCTGCGAAGGAGAGGTGATTATCGAGTATTACTCCTAGGTATTTGGCTCGCTTCTCCCAAGGGATCGGCTTGCCGACCATGGTGATAGGTCGGGGGGGAGTGGGTCTAAGTCGTGATTTCGAGTAGAAGTTCGCGTTTGGATCCCCCGCCCTTTTATACCTCCTGCCGCGAGCCGCGTCGAGCGCGGCGACCGTTACACAAAAATAATCCTTATAGCATGATTCAGTATTCACGCGCGATGGCTTATTAGCGTATTTCATGTATAACTTTGGTGTTTCTGTACCGATTTCTATGATTATTTTTTTATTAAATAGGTAATAATGTTAACATTTTTTAATAAGGGATGAGTGAGAGTGTTATAAACGTAAGAGTAGACAAATATAATCAGAAAGCTCCAAACTGCTAAGCTATCGGGAGTTCCACGTGGTATTGTGAGTCAACCATAAAAGATAGACATTTGCTGTCGTGGAATATTTTT
The DNA here is from genome assembly GCA_914767645.1 of Hydraecia micacea. Classification (NCBI taxonomy): domain Eukaryota; kingdom Metazoa; phylum Arthropoda; class Insecta; order Lepidoptera; family Noctuidae; genus Hydraecia; species Hydraecia micacea. Next base: position 12,030,695 of record OU611778.1, read on the forward strand.
TATATAATTTTAAGGAGAACATTTCCGTCATACATGATTTCTGTGTAGCTTTAACCATTAAGGCTGCACATGCGACGGAAGCTTAAAAAATGGAGTAAGTTCTCCTGTTTTCCCAACATTTCCCTTCACTGCTCTGCTCCTATTGATCGTAGCGTGATGAAAAGTATACTATAACCTGCCCAGGAGTATGAAGAACAATTGTACCAAGTTTCGTTGAAATCCGTCGAGTGGCTTTTGTTTCTATAAAGAACATACAGACAGACAGACAGACAGACAGACAGACAAAAATTTTACTGATTGCACTTTTGGCGTCAGTATCGATCACTAATCACCCGCTGATAGTTATTTTGGAAATATATTTCATGTACAGAATTGACCTCTCTACAGATTTATTATAAGTATAGAAGATAAAGCTATTGTCGCAAAAGAGTTCATCATTATGGCCATAGATAGATGTAATAGGTACAGGAAGGACATTAATGCAATTTTGACATCCCACCATTCTGATAACATAACTATAGACTTACCCAACCTATTTTGATTCTTATTGGAAAACTACATTTTAGGCCTAGATTATGCGTGTATGCTGATATACCAGTGAAGTTGTTCTTACACGATACTCAGCTCCACACAATCATCCTTCCTCCTTCCCCACAACAAACAGAAACAAAGGCAAACCAACTGACCTGTTCTGAAACCACACTTGCACCACCCTCATATCCAGCCCCGTATCATGAGCCAGCTGTTCCCTCACATGCCGCGCCGGCTTCGGACTACTGCTGTAGGCGTTCTTCAGGGTCTCTAGCTGCTTCGCTGTGATCGTGGTCCGCGGCCTCTTGCTCGCAGCGTCGCCGTCTAATGAACCCTCGCCGCCTGGACATTGCACATTAGAAGTGATTTTGATGTAGATTTTGCCATTTTCTTTTCCTAAGGAGCGAATAATTGTTTATAGAAGAGGGAAAAATTGTAGTTGTTTGTTCTATCTACTCAATGATATTTAAAATTACGGAAACAGAACCGTATTTTAATAATTCAACACTACACTAACATGCTATTGTCCTCCGCAATTCTGAAAATACTGGTTAGGGAATTTATAAGGCAAATTGACAAAATAAAACATAAAAAAGACAGACAGTATACCTATACTGTCTGTCTTTTTTGGTGTTTTACTCTCCTAGGTAGTAGAGTTCAATATACAGATACACGATTGCATACCTTTCGCTCTCGCCGCTTCATAGTCAGGTTTACACACAAGCTTCCCATCTTCCATGAGATAGAATTCGTCACCAGTATTAAGCGTCCTTGCGCAGGCGGCGCAAGCGAAGCACCGGAGATGGTAGACGTGTGACTGCGCGCGCCGCACCACTTGCGTGGGGGGGATGCCTTGCCCGCAGCCAGCGCACTTGGTGCCAAACCGCCTAGGACAACAGCCGCAATCACAACAACATTATCAACGTGACAGACGCTATTACATAAAGCAAACTACTAAAGGGCATCAAAATATATTATAATTTATAAAAAAAAAATTATGTGGTTCAATGTTCCTTGTTTACTGGGACGCTTAACATAGATGGTATGCGTCCCAGTCCTGACCGCTTGAATTTTGCTTAGTAGAAGCCCCCTTGACCCAACTTTAACCACGACCACGACTTGCTAGATGCAAATAAGTAACTTCCTTGGGTTCACTAACGCCGTAATAGGCAAAGTATAGCTGCTACCAAGTGAATGAATACAGCTACTTAAGTATCTAACTAGTGTTTCTCCTTCTTAAGTTTGTGAGAGAAGTCACAAGAACATACAAGTTCACGGGAAAACAACACTTATAAAACATTCAGTAAAAGAGGCTTACTTGAAGAAGTCATCGGTGCAGTAAAGCTGGTTGTTCCTTGCGAAGCATTTGCCCGAGAGCATAGCGCGGCACTCCACGCACCGCAGACAGCCGGCGTGCCAGGTGCGGTCCGACACCTTCAGCACGTAGCGGTCCACGATCATCTCGTGACAGCCGCCGCATTTCGGGATACTGGCTGCAACACATATAGAGTTGTTAAACACTGATGGTGTAAGGTTATTAGCGCTTTTTCTGCAACGTCCAGTTCAAGCATTTCACCTATTTATGGGTTGATATAAAAAGTGAAGCTTCTTCAAATATAATAAGAAAGATTAAGCTCGAAAGACAGAGAGAGTTATATCTTTCTTCTCTCTCATGTAACGAAATGTGCTTAAGCGTGACGCGTCCTTGAAATTTCACTCTCAATTCAGGTCCAATTATCGAATTGCCGCCTAAGAAGTTTCACTTCCAAAAGTATACCTAAGTATATTATATTCTTCCTCAGCGTTCAAGATATCAATAACTTTTATCACAAACAATTCAGAGCAGTATAGTCGTGGAAACTTAACATAATATAAACAAATAGAGACATTTTTGTATGAAATGTTAGTTTGGATAACTGTAACGCGAGAACGACAAAACTATGAGTAGGTATTAAGTTTTGCCCTGCACGCTTGTGAGTACCATGCTATCATGCCAGACAATCAATAACTCGATAGGTGCAGTGGACCATCAAGTTGATGAAAAAGGTGGCAGTAAATAGGTTATCAGTGTTTTAGCAGTGTTTACTTAACTTAAATTTTTAGCAGTGTTCAAGCTTCTGGCTGAATGCGAGAACCACAGGGCCGGTCGATGAGCCGATGTTTGAGTGAAGCCTATGTCCAGTAGTACACGATGAAAGATAGGACTAGAGCATTATTTATTAGAATTGCATTTACAATAACAAAACCTTCATGAGGAAGGACTTATTTTTAACCTTTGCAACACTCTAACAACGCGACAGAGACGGACGACATCGACTACTTTGCCTTAAATTGTAAACATACAGGAAAAAAACAGAAAAGACTGGGCACGCTTCAATACATATTATTAGAATACATAATATAAGTCGGTAACTTAAATTTTTAAGCGATTAGAATCGTGGCAGTAAGTCGCGCACTGCAAAATCTGCAAACTGCGTTTTGTGGTGTCGTTTCGAATTCTCAAGCATAATTTCTTGAAGATTTTAGAATAAATTAGAATAGTACAAAGAAACAATATGGAAAATCATAATATGGTCTTAAATACATAGTTTCACATATTTTGCTTAATTATTTCAGCGCGCAAAAAATCCCTTAAAATAAAATCATAAGCAAAAACACATCAATTATTATTACTGAGATCATGAGGTCAAAAATACTTTCGTGAGATAATAATACGAGTACTCATATTATTATCTCACAATAGTACTTAGTGAGATCATGACGTAGTTGATTTAATTAACATTTTTTCGTTTCGTTTTGAAATTATTTAATGCTCTCTGATTTGTTGAGGTATTTGGTTATAGATTTTTACAAACATATTAAAACAATTGTTCTGAAATAGTGTGCTTCTTCATCGTGACAGCCAGTCGAGTACGATCTCTTGATCTCTTGATTAACCCGCACTTATAGGCCCGCGAGGTGGACCTCGCGGGCCTATAAGTGCGGTTTAGTAAATGTCACATGTCTTCCAATTTTTGGTTCTAGGAGATGCCGGTTTCGTCACGATGTTTTCCTTACCCGTTTTGATATAATTTACAAGAAGTAAAGCGCCTGGGTTCGAACCTATGATCTACAACTCGTAAGTCGCAGCCGTGACCACTGGGCCACCACTGCTCTATGCTATTTTATTATTACTCGTCTGCAATTAATACAGACCACAAGTTTTCAAAAGGCTTTTGGTGCCTTTTTAATTATATACTTGAACAACAGTACTTATCGTTACCTGCCTATTACCTACGCAGTTTGTAGGCCTAAACGATTCTAAGAGAAAGATTAAAGATTGTGTTATTATGTACAAATTTTTAGGCCTAGACGGTTTCTTAGTGAAAGATGTAAATACAGATTATTAAAATAATGTACCTACGTACCAATTTTTAATCCATTTTGCTTATATTATGCCAAGTGTTCATAATATAACTATTTACTTAATAAAGATATACTTAATAACATCCCCTTTATTTATTTTTTTATAGTTGAATGGGCCCATTCGCTCTTGACATTAATTACGCCTGTTGGTAAGCGATGGATGAGGTCTATGTTGGTACAAGCGTGCCCAGAAGATGCCTGTTCACTCTTGCTTTGAAGGGTAAATGTGATACTTACTATACTATTATAATTGTTAACTTAAATACCTATTGATTGGACGAGAAGTCTTGCCTACCTTACTCTTAAAATAAATCATCAATCAGATGAGCAATGCATTGCAATTGAACACTATCTACTAAGCAAACAGCCAAACGAACTAATAATAATGTTGCAACGGATGACAGTTTAACGGGCTCCAAATTGGCATAGAAAGATGCTGCTTCCCGCGTTACACTTCATGATATCCGCATGTCAAGACGTGTTATCGGGCCTAGATCGACTCATTTTTAAGCTTTTGTAAGTACTTCTTGGTGACTGTTACAAATAAGTGTTGTAGTAATCCTTTCGCTAATGAAAAATACCATAATATTGTATTACGTCTCTGCATACCCAGTACATCGCATACGTACTTACCTACACGAGTTTTATTTACAATGGATATTATTCTGGTACATTTTCCACGCTTGTTTTTATGCTTTAATGATTTCAAATAATTCGTTACAGATTTGCAGTTTCCCGATAAAATTATATTAACCGCAACTATCTGATATGCGAGTATCTACTTTATGCAGGAGCTACTTCTACTCGTAGTTCAGGTATTTTAATGCCTAGTATAGCTTTTAGGAAAACGCGTCAGCCTTGTCAAAATGTGGTGGTTCTATACTTTACAGCTTTAATAGTATTCATCATTAGAAACCAAGACAGGCAGAGTAGTTTAGTAGTATTCAGTAGTAGTTCATCAGCAGCGCATTGTCATGTACTGCGTGTCCTGTAAGCTGCACGATACAGGAACTGATGGACGCTAGTGAAGACACGCTAAAAAGAAGTAGCGCTATGTATAAAACTTGGTTTGGTGAGAGACACGAGATGCGGCACTAATAATAATCTGTCAAAACAAAATCTCGATAGGAGACAATATTTGGCTAGGATGACTCACGCAGCAATTTTTATTTTGTAATACGATCGCACTAATATCGCACGGTTTCCACGATGCAATATTACAGTCATATATGTTTTTGTGTGACCATGTATTTGAAAGTTACATGCACGTAATTTTAGTCTATGAATTAATTAGGTTTTCACATGGACTTATAATAAGTCCATGGGTTTTTAAAATCTTTTTGCCTTCAATATTTTTTTAGCGCGTATAGCCACAGATTTTTGCTTCCTATGCACTATAGTCTGTTCCAAAAGTATCTTATGAAAATGAAAACAAATAGATCAGAAAACCTGTGGATGCCAATGGGGTTTACAACTGAAAGCTCGTCATAGGTGGCAGCACTGGTGTTAGTATAGAAACCGCCATTGTTGAGTATTATTAATGTTAACACAAATTAAACGAAGACTAGTTAAAAATTAATACGACTTCGAGTGTAGCTCAATTAAAAGACGGAAAGGGAAGCGTCTACCACTAGTAAAAAACAGCTTTAGTGGAAAGGTAAATAAATAAGAAGTTCTTAATTTGGTAATTGTGGAGGCTTTGAGTATGACAGAAATAATCTGCTCGGAGTTGCACCTAACTCGAGGATGATCTTCCTAACATTCCTGCACTGGAAAACTTGAGAGATGTTAGTTCTGGCACTGATATATATGATAAGTTTAACACACACATACCCTTAATATAATGTAGGTACTTACACCACAATAACTTCTAATGAAAACAGACATGGTTCTCTCTTTACGAAAAGGAGCATCACTTGTTTACGAAATTTTCCTACAAAAGTCTACAGGTTTAAAGTGCATAGAACCCGAAATTCTAATTATAATCACCTTAAAGATGTTTTTCATTTGATAAATTATAGAGGATATTTAATTTTTATGACATGGGTATCGTATTAGCTACCCAGTAACTGGGTTGTGGAGGTCAGATATTCAGTCGCTCTATGTAAAATACTGGTATTAAGCTGCATCCGGTTAGACTGGAAGCTGACCCCAACATAGTTGGGAACAGGCTAGGCAGATGATGAATTGAGAATATTTTATGACCTCAAGTTTCTTCGATACCTTTTCAATTTAAAAACGTTATTTGAATAATTATTGCTTGAACAATAATTCATAATTGTTGGAAAAAGTTTAAAACTTCTAAATACTGATGAATGTATTACTATAGGCCGACCGCTTAACTGAGACGTTGCCTGAGGTAGCTACGCGGTGTGGGAGGGGTGATAGTTGCCACAAGTTGAGCTTCACTGAGCTCTCGCACCCATAGATATAAGTACATTTCTATGCTGGCAGCACGTCACCACACCCCTCCCGCACCGCGTTGCTACCTCAGGCAACGTCTTAGTAAGCGGTCGGCCTTTAATTCTCTTTAGTGTGTGATTGTGCAAGAATATAACCTGAATAGGGTTTGTTTATACCAGATACTTTTGGGATTGAATATAGACTGCCTCATGCCACAAATGATAGGGTTACGATTTACATAGATTCCTATGCATGCATTTCAGCGACGCCGACGGGAATTCATCATATCGTTATATTGCTATCCTGTACAGCCAGCTAGGTCAGCAAAGAAAGTCGGTTAGCACTTCAGTTTTTAAATTATAACAAAACCCATTATCCTTTTTTAAACGTAACATAGGTATTTCAGCTTAGCGTACCTATCGATGGCAAAAAGTTCAAACATCTTTGAACCAATATTCAGCTGCGCGAACTCCGCTCACTGACGCAGCTATAAGATCATCAAGTGATCAATCATTTATATTTTTGACAGATTTTATACGAAAAATCTGAAAAAAATTAATACATTATTCCTCGGAGATATTTGGAAACAGTATTAACCAGCTTTTGTTTTTGTTTTCACAATATTTCCTTCAGCTTTACGGCAGCGCAAATTAATGGAAGATGAGTAGGTAGTTCAACAGCTGTTGGTGAATGACAAACTGCTTGAGATAATCTTTTCATTTACTTACTTATGTACTTTCCGAGATACAAAATTAGGCTAACTTATATGGTTTAGATGACAATTGACAATAGTGATGCTTTTTGCTGATCTGCTGATGGGGACGCAAGGTAGTCTGTTTTTGCAAGACTTTTAGGAATGTCTCTTATTATAAAGGCTTTTTTTATTAATTTGATTGTAGTGGTAAGTACCTATGTAGGTATGCATTTATTTTTGGTATTCAGCTGCATACGGCTAGACTGGAAGCTGACCTCAACATAGTTGGGAAAAGGTTAGGCAGATGATAATGATGTAGGTATTTCAGTGTTACATTATAATAATAATCTCCAATAAGCTAATATACATACCTACCTACTGTTGTTTAATCGCAGCTTACAAGTCATAAGCGAAAGTACTGCGAAGTGTATTTGCATATCCTTAGATACTTTTATTTTAGGTATACCTAGGTATTTAGGTGCAGAGAAGGGTGGGTACCTATACGTACAGAGGCAATGTAGAGTGCTTTAAGTATAAAGCTGGTATACAATCACGGACTACGGGCTAATTTTTCCAACGCCAGGGTAGGTACTTAATTTTACGCGAGGAATAATTTTGAATTTTTGACAGTTCTTCCATACAAAATCTGTCAGACGTCAATTTTATTCCACGAATAAAAATTATCTGTCGATTGAAAAATCAGCCCTACGTTAACTTTGAATCGCATGGACATACAGTTTTTCGTGGTTTTCACATATCAACATATTGTTAAACGTCACAATTGCTACTAAAACGAGCGCACGCTCAACGTTTACAAACGCAGCACAGAAAATAGCACAGCACACGGAACACTCACACAACAGAACACAACATTACGTACATAGGAATACTTCGGGCAAGTGCTCGAGCTGTATCGGCGGCACTCGCATGTCCTCGAGCTCGGCTTCCTCAGCGCCCGGATACATCATGGCCCCCAGCATGGTGACGCGGCCGACCCGGGCCGCTCCGTCCGGCGCACTGCCGCTACCCCGCCGCGCAACCCCCAACCCTCTTATCACCGACCTACTCCCATTGGTCGCCGATAACAACCACCACGCCCACCGACCAATCCACACGTACACGGCTACACCCACCGATCGATTGTAAAAAGAATTTTCGCAGCATTTCCCACTGATATTGAACACTTTACATCGCTCAAGTGTTTACAGATGAGCTCCGCTACACCGCTTTATTTTTAATGCACCATTCTTTTGCATCAATAGAGGATTGAAGGTAAATCGGAATGTAGCTATAAATATTCATAAATCAGATGTTTATTTTACGTGTATGCTTATATGAAAATGTTGGTGAAAATCCAGTCAACCGGCTACGTTGCTCGGCTACGTGTTACGTGCTACGGTGTAGGTGACAGAGATATTGTGTTTACTGGGCGGCGCGGCGCGTAGCGTCTTCGTAGCATCTAACGAACGTCTACTTATGAGTTAAGATAGGGTTGAATAATAATTTTTGGTCAGTTTTCAATTTTTTTTTTTATATAATTTTATTGCAAGTGTTTTAAGGCTTATGAGTATTTTATGTGTTATGAATTTAAGGAAAATATGTCTCTGACGTTTACACATTTGAAGCTTTTAATAAACATGGATGTTCCTATTTAGATACACAATTGTTTCGATATACAATATATTGAAATGTCCCAAATTAATATTTGATCGTTTAGATTTCTTAACATGGCAGCGTCAGTCGGTCATTTAATTGATTTGTATTAATGTGACCTTATCGGTGCAGATGTTCTTCAGAAGGGTCAGGTGCGTAGTAGATACTCGCAACCGGCGTGCTTGTATGACCAGATGTATGAACGTAAACAAAGCAAAAGGAATAAGTATGTAAGGATCGTAGCAGCAGTGGTCTGCCTACCCCCGTTGGAAGAAGGCGTGAGGCGTGATCTTTATTGATTTGTGAAGTGATATCGTATTGAGGTTATGTTAACTGGTAGTTAAGTAGTTACAGAAGAAGGTATTCGATAGTCAATAAATAATCAAGTAATTAATTGACTTCATTAATAATAAGCATAAACAGATTGCGAGATAATGAACTTTTTACTTTACTTTTTATGACTGTCAAAGATCCACGAATGACAGCCGGGATCAACGGCTTAACGTGCTTTCCGAGACACGGAGGGGTCTTGGTATGTAAAGATGGCCACACATCCACGGACCGACCGCGGCAAGCGTAGCATTGACCCGTGCGGCCGTTATTACTTAGCCACAAGCTCGTCCGGGCAGGACCATCCTTTTTAAATTATTCGCTTCATCATCATCGTCATCCACAGCTCGACTTCACCACCTGCTGACCATAGGTCGCTCCTGTCATGTCAATCCCCACGCTCCTGTTCCAGTCTCATCTCATCCAGGTTCTACTGGCGATAGTATACGCATAACTATTTATTAAGAAGTCACAGTAACACGGTAATTATTAAGTTGTAATGATTTCACAACTGATAAATCTTTTGTAAAGATACTTTTTATTTAGGTCGGTACATGATATCTTATGAATCAAACGCCAACTGAAAACAAAGTCGGTTAAACATGAGAAAGTTCACTTGGCTTACCGAAAATGTAATACACTGGAAGAGAAACATGGCCGTCTGGTCACATACTCGTACATAAGCATGGTCCATCGTGTATCTTAACTTTGAGAGTATATCACGATGACAAGTCGCCGAGTCTGCAGCTTAACTTATGGCAAGTTTGGGCGGATTGGGAAGTTCTATTACCTAGCTGTCTGTTTTTGGTAGTGTAGAAAATAATCTACTGCTAGATAGGATATTGTAAGTTTTATTATGTACCTACCTACACACACAGACCTCAATAGAAAAATACATAAAGATAGAGGAACACAAAGATTAATTTTTATTTAAGATTAAATCTGGCTCTAAGGCCTGAATTCCTCTTACGCTGACGTCGGTCGCGTACCGTCGGACATGCGTACCGGGACGCTGAGGATAAATGGACGTGTTTACTGTAGCACCGTCGCGCGTCGGTCAGCGAGAGCGAGTCCATATAAATCGGTACGCGACCGATGTCGGCGACCGACGACGTCGGCGTAACAGTATTTCCAGCCTAAGCTGTGTCTGTAAGTTTAGTGTTTAATATAAGTAATTTTTGCACTGTGTAGAGTTTAAACGCGTGTTTTAATTTTGCCTGTAGATTAGTGTAAAAAATTGTTGGTAGACCAAATAAATAAAATAAAAATAATAATATGTGTTATCAAATTGACACGCTCCTGACATACAGGTTTTTACCTAGTGTGGGACTACGAGAAGAGGCTTCGTATTAAGTATTTTCTAACCTCATATTACTTAACACACACAGATACATAAACTCACGCTTTCTTCCCATGGGGTAGACCCGTAGACAGAAACTACAGAACGCCACCAGCTACGATTCTTACATGCTCCGTTTACGTTCATACATCGGTCATACACGCACGCCGCCGGTCGCGAGTATTGAGTAACCTGACCTTTCTGAAGAACTTCACCAATAAGGTCACTATATCACAGTAAAAATTCGTATCGTTTTTTTTTTATGTTTTTTCTGGTGTACAATAAATTTGTACTCGAAAAATCGACCGTGATAATTTTCGCTCTGGGTAATTGTGAAAACTACTTATTGAATTCCATAATTTCTATAGATATTATCGTTACAATTTGGGACGGCTTGAACATAGAAGTAAAAAGGAAGAAGTCTATGCTATTTGGTCGTATCAACGCAATATTCAAGTGTACACGAAATGTGAAATAGATGCATCGCCGTTTAACTTTCGCCATTGTGTACCTACATATTCCTATAATAAAAATGGCTTATGGATGGAGTAGCTTGGACTTACTTCACCATCCACTTGACTTGTCAAACATAAATGAATAACCTCATCCAAAAGATGTAATCTTTTGTGTCATTTTTAAGGTTAGGCAAAACGTGACAACACTTAGCAACGTGAACACAGTTATCTCAAGTCACTAACAAGACTGTGCATAACGAGCTCTCCCTCCGTCAAATCAAAATGGGCACGTTACCAACTTAACTACGCACTCATACCTAGCTACCACGACCCATTCGGCTATTTTATGGTGGAGCGACACTATAAATACTCAATATGAATCGTCGCCTCAATCCGGCTAGTCTGTGGTCAACCGTAGCCACGTGGTTGCTACGATAAATTATCCAAGTGAATGCGAGACCGGCCGTGTGCAACTTTACGACGGCATAAATCACGGCTTAGCGTCGCTGGAACCACCCTAAACGCGTGCGCAGACCAGGTTACAAGGTTATACATTATGAAACGTGAGCGAGCCTTGATTCGTTGTGAGCCGCGGATGTTACGGACTGCGGCCAGTGGGTCAACACGATGTTTTATTAATAGTCTGCCTGAAAGTGCCGTTGGTAAAGAACGTTAGCTTGTAGGTAACATGCTGCTGTTCTACATAGTGGAACATAGGTAAACCCGTGGAAAAATAAATCGTATTAGTTTTCCAGAATTAATTATTTTGTAGAGGAAACACCGCACAGGGAGGAAGGAGTACAAACGACGTAGGTATTGGTAGGTAGGTAGCTAAATTATCAGCAATTTCCTCGTCGTGACGTAGGTACCTACACTAGGTCAACCACCAGTATCGTAGTATAATGTCGCTGATAAGCTGCCTATTGTGATAAGAGAAATCTTCGGAAATAAAACTGAAAATGATGACCTCAAATATATATTTTTTGGTAATGAAAACTTTTTGAAAATCCTAAATTAAAATTTTTCATTGACTAGGTACGTACTTACCTACTCCATGCAAAAAACACTGGTGCGTCATAAAATTATGATTCATAAACGAAGCGTATTCGAAAATATATTTTTTTAAATTTTAACACACAACCGGGGCGTAGTGATGTATGTACTTTGTTCCATAAATTGTGTGGGGCGGTCGTGTGCCACCGGTCCCTGGGGCAACGACGCGTGCGCGGCCCAACGTAATTGACGGTTACCGAGCACTCCTGGAGCTTCTTTCCCTTCAATCTGCACATCGGATGCGACAGCAACCAACTCGCTTGGAAACACTAGGGAAGCATTAGTGCTTCTTCAAAAGATCCCCTTGCTACATCGTGTGTGTGTGTTAAAAGTGAAACAATAGCCACACTAAACCTTTTTTGTGTGAACTAACTTTCGAGAAAGTTTTATACCCGTATTCACAAGCATTGCTATGAGGTCTCACAGTGCGCGCGGACGCACAGGGTTCCAAAAACCTATTCATAGACAATACTTGAGTGTTTATAAATTTAAAGGCTTGTCGGAACGCATTGAGAAATGTCTTACCTCGCATAGTATTGCTACTTTACTTCGACAAGTATTGTTTGTGAATACAGGTTACAGATTAGTACATCATTAGGGAATTTGCTACTTTTGTCTTAAGATGGAAGAAACCTTTAGGTTTATAACTTAGCAGCACCAACAAGCAATATTTGTTGCTAGCCTAGCCATGTTTTAGAGTGATCTAAAACGTTATATTTGCTCCTTTTAAAAGTTAAAGCAATATAATTACTAAAAATAAAGCACAGTTGTATACAATAAACAGAACTCACTCACATTGAATAGTCGTCGGAATTTTCTCCTCTCACACACTAAACGATCGACAAACTGATGAGATACCACGATAGATAAAAATTTGTCCCTATTTGTGCGCGACGTATCCGAACTATTCCGAGCGCGTGCCGTGCGCCGCGGTGTCCAGTTTCTGTGGGAAACCGCTCCGCAATGGACCTTGACAAGTTCCCATGATCAGCTGACAAATATTGACTACTGTTGTTATGTAACTTGTAGCTGTAGGTAAGTCCTTATTGTGTTTAATTAAATATACAGGCTTTTAGTCAAGGCAAAATGTTTACAATTAGCTATTAGAATTACTTAGTATCCGACCGAAGATTCAGTTTCAGTGGGTAGTTTCAGCTAAAAATAAAGTTCCGACCGAAACTAGAATAGGGTCCAAATATACGATTGTAAATTCGGTTTCGGCTGAAAATTGTGTTTCGGTCGGACCAGGACATTTAGAATATCAAGTGAAATGCAGCGGCGTTGTCAATATAGCCCTACAACTGGGTATCTTACATGATATCTATCCTTATTGGTAAACGATCCCTACAAATCAGTTCTTAGTTTATTTATTATAATTGTTCCCATAAAAAGTAACAATTATAAAATCATTTTAAACTTAAATAAAATATGGGCGTATAACAGAATTACTATGAATTATAACATGCGACAGCGAGGCCGCGATCCCGCCCGCTGTAAAGCGCTTTAATTTCATAATGTCTGCTTGATCTGATTATAACGGAACCGAAAAATTATATCGTTCCCTAATTAGGTTAAAATGCAATTTAGAGATGCGCCGCGGGCGGCACGCGCTCGCCGAACACTTTTATGGTACTTTAGCAGCTGGGGGTTGTGGAGCAACCCTACCCTGACGTGCCGTCGGATCATACGATGATAACTAGAGATGCGAGTGATTGCTTATTGTTCTTTTGAGCGGGACACTAGCCGTTTTTATTGTTTAATTATTTATGAGATTCGTGGTGTCTCCTTTGCGAAATGTTGTTTTGTGGAAAGTAACGTCGATCGGCGTCGTAGTAGCAGATTGTTTGCAGGCGCTAAAGTTTTTCATTTCTATCTATTGAATATAATGTGGTAATTTATTTTAGAAAAATAGCCGATCTAGTACATTACTAAAGTAATACCTTTCACAGTAAGGGTACCTAGCCTTACCTACCAGCAGATACAAACCTGATAATATTATTATTTGAGGCAGTAATCTCTCGAATAATCAAACTCCCTTACCATCTTGGTTATAATTTAAGTCTAATATTATCAAATAGCTTAATTATTTGACTATAATCATAAACCACAAGCTAAAGGCACTAACAAAGACCATAAAATCAAACCTAACAAAATAAACCTAGAGCGGGCTGTCGTCGCCCCTTCACAACGCGACGAACCCCACTTATTAAAATTAATAAGTGGGCCCTTGCCTGCATTAATGATCGGCTTGAGTCAATATAGATGTAATATATTTGACAAACAACGTTAACCAGATCGTGGCTAACATTCGACGGGTGGATAGTTTGTTGTTCCGTGGCGATCGCTAGCTACAGGACTGAGTTCTTTGTAGGTTTGAACAAAAATTCTTATGTTTATGCTTTATATCATCAAGAAAATAGGGTCTATTTGTAACAGCTTAGATAAAATGTAGCGCGATTTCTAAGTTTAAAGGATATTTATAGGTTTGTAAGAAAAAAAGAAGACGGAAAATACTTTTATTTAGTAGAGACTAAAAGGCACACAACATATTCTGATAATAGAATAGAAAACTTTTATTGTCAGGCAGGGTCCATAGGGTTAATAATATCAGTATCAGTAATATCAGTAGGTACATCAAGTCATAATCAGGCAATAAGGTTCCCACTGCTGGGACACAGGCCTCCTCTCGGTGAGAGGGCCAGCAGTGATGGCCAAGTGGTAGCGGCCGCGACTTACGAGTTGTAGGTAGGTCGTAGGTTCGAACCCGGACAGGCTTTATTTACTTTGTGTAAATTATTTCGTTACCACTGCTCTCAAAACGGTGAAGGAAAACATCGAGAGGGAACCGGCATGTCCTAGAACCAAAAATTCGAAGACATGTGATATCTACCAACCCGCACTGGGCCCGCGTGGTGGATTACGAACCACTCCCTCTCAGTGGACAGATACAGATATGGATTAAAATTAAAATTCAGCGTGAAACTGCATGATAGGTACCTAAACGATAATAATTATTTAGTTATCATCTCTACATAACGAATTATCTTAAGCACGGCAGGAACGAGTTACTTAACAAACTTTAAAACATTTTAAGCGGTCATGGAATTTCAATGGTTAGAACAACAGAAACCCATAAACATCCTAAATACCACAATGACTCGGTAAGTCTTGACCGGCTAAGTATTGAGATACTGATGCCACATTAAGCAATTCCTCTAATTTTTGTAAAATGGTGGCACATATTAGCTGAACAGATGAATTTCGTGCTATGAATTGTACGCAGATAATATTATGAATTATTAGTTTGTGACCTTTTTACGATAATACCTAAGTACTATTCTATTATGATTCTGCCTAAGCGGCCTTTTTAGGCCCCTTGGGGTGACATCCTCCTTAGCTTATTTTAGAGGAGTATAAATATGTCCGCATTAATGACTCTTCACTTTGAATTGAAGTGCATACTCTGAGTCTTTGATCCTTGTTTGCTCAACCACTGCAAACCCCACCAAGGGTAACTGGGTAACCGAAGGAAGGGGCACAATGTTTGCTAAATAAATATTTTTCATAAACGCACTTGCATTATATGCCTAATAATTCATTATGACAGGATATGTTTGTGATTTCACCATAAATTAATTAATTATTGAATGGCATATGATTGTATGCTGTTGCGCAAAACTTCAAGCAAGTTTTATGGATAATAAAAACATTATAAAATCTAAAGTAACTATGCAACTATACCCGCATTCTTTTGGTTCCCACGTTTTAATTGTTGGAACTTAAATGCCTAGCTAATATAAAATTGGTAACTTTATTCGTGGTTCACAGCGCTGAAACATAAGTGCCTATTCTGTTAAGCACTGGGCGTCAGATTGCAAGTAAGAACACGACGCGATGTTATTGTTTACGCGGTTTTGTTGGTTAATGAGGTCGGATTAAAAAAGAAAGCATTATTTTTAACGCTACCTCATTAACCCACAATGCGAGCGTGGCGAAGTCGCCGCGGCCCGGGGCTCCGGTGGCAGAAATTGAATCTCGAGCGCATGCCTGCTGCGACGGTTCGCGTTTAGTTCTGCTTCCATGCAATGCCTCCCGCATTATGACCACTACGATTCATTTTTACTGCAGTTTTTTTATTAAGAAACTAAATAGTTCACAGGAAAGTAGGCGAGGCTAGTTGTGACGTGACACTGTTAAAACAATGCGAATACCCAACGGACAATTAAAATAATGCCACTTGTTAGAGAAATGCTCTAATTTTTTTTCCCTGTTAATAGTAAGATTGGACTGTTTTTCATTCAATTTGTCTGTCCATGGTGAACAGGCTAATTACAAGCTTATCCGAGACAGATTGACTGTAATTAGTTTCTGTATAAAATCGTTTGGCATTGAACATTGGACAGCTGCTGCTGAAATTAATGATTTAGTTCTTTCACCAGAAAGAATCATGGTACTTGTCTACAAAGACAACAAGCTTGAAGGGATTTTCTGAACCCAGGAATTTTAAAAATAAAACTACTACTTATCGTAGTCATAATCTCGTAATGTAGGAGGATCGGCCCAATTTTTGTTATCTTGTTTTATAAAAATAACTAAAACCGGTGTAGCAATTTTTTGAGAATATAGCGCCCATTTTCACTCATAGACGAACAGAAGACCTCCCTTTTTAAGTCTTATAAAAAACGGGGACAACCCTCGATGACGTCTGACCGATGCGCTGCATTAGTTTCAATAACTAGGCAATGAATTAAAGAGCTAGTACTACAAATTAACTTTTGATCTGTTGCTTCCTGGTTTTTTGTGAGTGAACTTAACAAAAAAGTGACCGTAACTCATCGTCCAGTTTGTGTAAAAAACGTAGTATTTTTTGTTAAACCAGTAACTAGTGCGTTCAGTACCGGGCACCGACAAACAAAAAATGTAAACAAACTTCAATAGAACTATCGACTTGAACGAGTTGTGGCTACGAGTAAACAACGCGAAGTTGACAATTTTATTTTCATATTTCGAATAGCAGATACAGTTAATTATATTAGAGATCCAGCGGGTTAATTGCGTAACACACATCACACTAACAGTAGCAATGGCTTTCATTTTGACAGTTCAACAACATTCATTGCGTTATTTAGGCGTTGTTGAGCAGACAAATTTTTCGAACATATATGACGCAATGGATTAGCAATATCCTTCAAAATGATTGTGATTGATAGTGTGTTACGGAATTAGGAGCTCGTGAAATCCTTTTTAAATTTATTAGCGCAACTCGCGTAGGTATTTCTATCCAAATAATATAAAAAAATGAACGGAGGACCCTTTTTTTGAGGCAGGAAATTCTGTATTTCAAGTCTGCAATTCTGATAATATCTTGGACATTGTTTGCTTATTAATTGTGTTCTTTAAAGGCCAGCGTTAATAAATACCTACAAACTATAAATACTAAGATCCGTTTCAAGTATATTTTTGCAGAATAATTCCTAAGAACCATCCGTACCTACCTACAAGTTAATTTTCATTATTATCTTAACATTCATCTTCCGTACCTAACTGAACTGCTTCCGTACGCAAGAAATCTAATAAACGTACCTGGTACCGATTTCATAGTGGTTAAATACATCCGTCTTTGTCCAATCGTGGTAACGTTTGGAAACCACCTTTGATAGCTTATTTAGAATATTTAGATTACTCGATGAGTTGAACTATAAATCTGCTTAAAGATTCTGCATGAACTTTACAACATCTTGATTCTTGGTCAATCTGAAAAGCAATTACTCTTAAATCTCAAAGATCCTGAATTAAAAAGGGGAGGGCTAAATCTTTCAACTAACTTTTTCTTTCGATTGGCATCGCATAAGATGAGAATCGAATAGAATAAAGTTTTTAAAAGAACAGAGGACGAGCATGCCGATCAATCTGACTCACACACTGTCGTTATTTGTTTGGCCGACTATAATAAAGACACACATCTAATATCATATAGTAAACATGACCTAGAGTGGACACCATGTCCTCGATAGGTTCGTCACAATTACTGTGATCGTCCTGCCCTTGTGCCTGTTGCGAGCGTCGCGTGTTACCACCAGAGCGGTCCATTACAGCTAAGGTTAACGCTTCAGATACATGCCCTAAGATAACGACGTGTAGGAATAACGATAATGTAATCATGTAGTAATCACAGCCTTTGTATCGTCTGACCCTAATTGACCGTGTCTGTCTGAAAATAGGCGACGATCGAGATGTTACGTTGACGTTATGTTTTTATGTCTGCGAAGAATATTATTCGTATGAGAGAAGAAGATTTTATTATCAAAGGTAGTCAGTTGAAGTATTATTAAATAACACCCATTTGTAGCGAAACTAAACAAGAGTCTGGACCAGGATCGTTATACAGGGAGTGCCTGAAGACGGGCGTCGTCGTCACCGAAGCAAGCTCAAGAAACGCTGGCGTGGCGATTTGGACTCGTTCTTGACCGATTGGTCGGAGAAGGAAGGAAAAGGAAAATTAGAAAAGTATGGGGGGGAGACCTTGAGACAAAATAAGAAAAAAAAAACAAGAATCTCTTTTCCTTTAACCAGACATATTAGTGGTGGGGTCAGCGTTAGTAGTGCTTTGACTCCATTTCGCATTTGCGCTCTATATCGTAAACAATAAACAGCCAATGAACTCAGCCGGAATCGCGGGCTAGACACCTTAAAGCCCTCTGTCAAAATACTTCCAGAAAAACTACACTACGTGTACTTCCTGAACATTACTATCAACTAGTTTCGTGCTGAGAAGAGCAGCTTTACTTCGATGAATAATTTTCGATAGAACTACTGGTAAATGTGGTCACGCGAAATTTGTCAAAGATCGCACTGAAAAATATAGGGTGACTGGTAATTAGTGACCGATACCTAAACACGTGATTGTACTCATGATAACAAACAACTTTTACTATGGGACCAAACCTGAAATCGCGAAAAAAAATCTGCTGTTCAGTACATTTTGACCAGTTAGGCGAACATAAACGACTAAACAGCAAATTTTTTTTCGCAATTTCAGGTTTGGTCCCATAGTAAAAGTTGTTTGTTATCATGAGTACAATCACGTGTTTAAGTATCGGTCACTAATTACCAGTCACCCTATATACAAGGTCAAATTAAATTAGCGAAACGCGACAGATGTGATGGGTATCGATATCTAAACATGATCAAACAAAAAATATATATTCGATTAAACATTTTTATTTGGGGTCAACGACCGAAGGTAGTGTGGTTACTTGAAATATCAGTTTGTTTTAAGTATGTAAACTTGGCTACCGTGTTAAGTATCGATATAAAAACACGATACCAAAAAAAAACTGGTTTCCATAACTCATAAGTACTTCAAGTAATTAAACTGCAAGCACGCTGACAAAAAAAAAACAGTGGCACTCCGGGAGTGCCGACAGAATTGAAAACAAAACACAAACAGAATACTTTGCCATCACTCACTGACATATCGGATATACATTAAAACCGAGTACATCCCGAGGACAGCCGAACACATCAGAAGCGGTGTCGTTACGGTAACAGTGGCGCGAATTCAATGGCTTTTTCTAATGCCCAACGCACCTAAAGAAGTTTTCACTTCAAAATTCATTGTTTTTTTTGTTCATTCATGTTCCGATATCATTTGACCCTGTACTGAATGAATTTCTTCATGGCATTTTTATCACTAGTTTTAAACCACTAACGATTATATCACTATTGTTTTATTGCTCTGCTGAAGGGCGAAGAAGAATTTTACCCAATTATAAAGTTATTCAATGTTTTCCTGCAGGAGTTTTCATTTCAGACCTTCAGGTGATAAATCGATTATCGATTAATATTGTGGTCCCGATTACAATCGGTAAATTACTGTCGATTAGATAAAGATCGAACGCTTAATAAATCGATTGTCTCAGGCAAAGCTTGATTCAGTTAAACGGTTTGGCAGTGAAATGGTCTTGTTACTAACCGATAATTTTGCATTTAAGGTAAAACGATTGTTTGTTTTAATAATTGTTCGATTATAACTATCAATATTCAGTAGGTAAGAGGCATTGAAATATTAATTACAAGAAGTATTTTACAATTTCTTATTTGGCAACTAAAAAAACATTAACGAACCAAATTAAAGAAAATTGTAACAATTCGGCCCTAATTTTAGATCCAAAATTACCCGCATTCCATAACATACCTCAAAAAGGATTGTGTTCACATGTGGAATCCAAATTAAGTGAAGGTGACATCAGGGGTGCCGCCAGGATACTTTTCAGCAGTGATGTGGTGGCGCCTTACTCTCCAGAAACACTAACAGCTCTAGAGAGTAAACATCCAGCGCCTGCGGATGGTCTCACCTTCCCCGACCCCCCCGACCCTCCCGACCTAAATTCAACCTTCCTTAACGTTTCGGCCCCCCAGTTGTTTGCAGCCGTGAGTTCCTTCCGAAGTGGTTCCGCCGGCGGCCTCGACGGCCTGACTCCACAACACCTGAAGGATTTATTGAGTTCAGGCGCCGGGGAAGCTGGTGAGTCGCTTTTGAAGGAGCTTGCCGCCATGATTAACCTCATGCTCACCGGCGGTGTGAACGAGGCCGTCGTCGATGTCTTGTACGGGGCCAATCTATGTGCCCTACGCAAGAGGGACGGCGGCATTCGTCCCATCGCCGTTGGGTGCACCTACAGGCGTACGGCAGCCAAAATATGCTGTAAGCTATTCAGTGAATCTCTTACAGTTAAGTTTCAGCCCCTGCAGCTTGGTTTTGGTTCGAAAGGGGGCTGTGAGGCTGCCGTGCATGCTCTTTCCACATTTTTAAATTCCAACAAAAGTGAGGTCATCCTCAAGGTTGACGTTAAGAACGCTTTTAACTCTGTAAACAGGGACACTTTGTTGGCTGAAGTCAAAAAGGAACTACCCGAAATTTATGGTTTTATGTGGCAATGTTACAGGTACCCTTCCAAATTATTATATAAGGACAATGTTTTGGAATCTGCAGTTGGATGCCAGCAAGGTGACCCTCTCGGGCCAGTCATTTTCAGTTTCGCTATTCATCCAATTATACGTAAACTAAATTCAAAATTTAACGTGTGGTATTTGGACGATGGAACGCTAGGAGGTGATGTAGACACTGTTTTGAAAGATCTCGAACTCCTCAAACAGGAATTTCAATCTATTGGCTTGGACCTTAACCCCTCAAAATGTGAACTTTACCTTTCTGACATTACCGACAGACAAGTGACTCTAGATAAATTTAATGCAATAGCCCCACAAATCAAAATTTTAGACAAAAGTTCACTGCACCTCCTAGGTTCCCCAATTTTTAGAAGACAGTTTTTCTCCATTCATCGACGAAAAAATAAAAAATTTCAATGAGATTTCGGACAGGCTCTCTAAAATTAATTTACATTCGGCATTCACCCTGATTAGATACTGTTGTTTTGGCCCAAATTTTATGTATTTTCTACGCTCTTCACCTTTATGGAAGCAGCCACACCTCTTGGACAAAATTGACCAAATTATTCGCAGCACACTAACATCCATTCTAAATGTGGCCTTGGACGACCGAGCGTGGCTTCAAGCCACACTACCCATCCGTTTTGGTGGCCTCGGCGTCCGCAAAATTACCAGTATTAGCATACCGGCGTTCCTGTCTTCTGTCCACAGCACTGAAAAGTTGACCGGGAAAATTTTAGCTCCCTGCCTGGTTGACTGTGAAGTGCCGTGCTTGACCGACGCGGAGAACGCCTGGAAAGCGGCTTGCCCGGATACAGATCGCCCTATAAACCCATCTTCCCAGAGACAGTGGGATGAGCCGCTCTGCAGGTTGGTACGGAATAATCTTATCAATACGTCCACCAATTCTGCTGAGCGTGCCCGCCTGTTGGCTGTGGGTGAGTGGGAGTCGGGGCTCTGGCTTCAAGCACTCCCGTCACCCAACATAGGCACTATGCTGGGTGACACCACCTTTCGGCTCGCTACCTGTCTGCGTTTGGGCGCTCCTTGCGGGGCTCCGCATCGCTGTCAGTGCGGTGAAGCTGTCGACTGCCTCGGGCACCATGGCCTATCCTGCAGTAGGAGCGCAGGCCGGATAGCACGGCACGCCAGCATTAATGACACCATCCGTCGTGCTCTTGTCACCGCCGGGGTGCCAGCTGTTTTAGAACCCAACGGCCTGGCACGCGACGATGGAAAGAGACCAGACGGAATGACCATAATGCCCTGGAAGTTAGGCAGACCTTTGGTGTGGGATGCAACATGTGTCGACACCCTTGCGCCATCCCATCTTCCTAGCACGGTGGGCTGTGCTGGGGCGGCTGCTGCAGGTGCAGAAAACCTCAAACGGCGAAAATATTGCAACCTAATTGGGAGTTATATGTTCGAGCCGTTTGGGGTTGAAACACTAGGGCCATGGGGTCCGAGTGCCCACTTGGTTTTTCGAGATATCGCCAAGCGGTTAGTCGACTCTTCACGTGACCAGAGGGCTGGCCTATTTCTTGGTCAAAGAATTAGCATTGCCATACAACGTGGCAATGCTGCCAGCCTTTTGGGCACTGTTCCTGTTGACAACGATGCGGACGAATTCTTTGATGCCCTATGATTATTTTACTTATTTTATATAAATGTACATATTATTATGGTTTAACAATTTTACTATAAATAAAAATCAAAATTTTTCAAACAAAATAAATAGCTTATTTTACAATCTAAAATATATATATATATATATATATATATATATTATATACAAGTGTATAAAAAAAAAGGAAAAAAAAAAAGACAAGAGCTCATAGGGCATCAAAAAATTCGTCCGCATAGCTGTCAATGGGATAAGTGCCCAAAAGGCTGGCAGCATTACTACGTTGGATGGCAATGCTTATTCTTTGGGCTAAAAATAGGCCAGCCCTCTGGTCACGTGTAGAGTCAACCAACCGCTTGGCGATGTCTCGAAACATTCGATGAGCACTCGGGCCCCAAGGCCCTATAGTTTCAACCCCAAACGGCTCAAACATATAACTCCCAAAAAGGTTGTTATATTTGCGCCGTTTGAGGTTTTCTGCTCCTGCAGCAGCCGCCCCAGCACAGCCCGCCGCGCTAGGAAGATGGGATGGCGCGAGGGTGTCGACACAAGTTGCATCCCACACCAAAGGCCTACCCAACTTCCAAGGCATTATTGTCATTAGAGGCATTTGAATATTTTTTATCGTCTGATAGATATTTAGGGCTAGGCCAACTGTTCTAAGTTAGAAAAAGTTGATGACTCCATAATTGTTTCTAATCCAATCAAAATGAAATTAGGATTCGCCCTTGCGAAAGAGGAAAGCTTATAAGAGAGTGTAAGAGAATTCTGCTTAATTCTTCCTACAGTCGTTAGTGAAATCCAATACTAAGGATTGGTATTACAAAGTACTTACAACAACAACACAAAAATATATCTAGTTTCACTCACATACTTTTACCTTATCCCTTAATGTAAGATAACGTTAATCAATTCCTGATTAATAATGATGGCTTCTACGCACCGCTACCGTCAGGAACAGTGGAAGTCAGTAAATCAGTATGGGTCAGCTGTTGCGGGGAGATGTGGCGCGTGCTATCGAAGCCCTTCCACCCTGCGGCGCGGGCGCAAGGCTTCGCGTGACGTCAGCGCATCTGCCCGCCAGATGGCGCACCCTCGCTCACCAGATAATATCGCACACCGCACGCATCTACACTTTCCACGAAATCAAAATCAGGTATGAACTGGAGTTGTGTGTCATAGAACTTTATGCCCGTTTGGTCTTTCCACATACATCCAAAAGTGTCATGATAATAAACGTTATTTTTATTCTTGTAAGAGATGGTCTTAAACACTCAAGAGATTTTTTTACCAGGACCTAGTCATGTAGCATTGCAGAGTAAGATTTTCTAAGGTTAATAATGAGATTTGAGATAAATATGTAAATTGTCTAAATAATACCAGTATTGGAATTACCTACGCAGATAGGTTTGTAAAGATATACATGGTCAATTTCTAATGTTTATCATTTTATTAAACTAAGCTGACAAAGGAATACCCACTTCATAGAAACCTCTATGGACTGCACTATTAAAAATATAGACTGGCCGAAGCTGTCAAAAATCTCCGCAGTCAAAAAAAAATACCACAAGAAGAAAAAAAAACTTAATTGCATCAACAATTTATTTTACTAGGAATTTTCCAGCACTCACATTTCTACCTACTCTAACAAATTCTCAAAGTTGAAACCTTTTTATTACTAAAAATATTTAAAACTACAGAATATCACACTTCACATCCTACTTCTTACTATCCTCCTAATATTATAAATGCGAAAGTTTGTGAGGATGTTTGTTACTCTTTCACGCAAAAAGTAATAAACGGATTTTGATGAAACTTTACAGTAATATAGCTTATACATTAGAATAACACATAGGATACTTTTTATCCCGATATTCTCACAGGATCAACATTTACGCGGGTGAAACCGTGGGGCGCAGCTAGTAATATTATAAAGGTGAAAGTTTGTGTGTGCTTATATGTTTGTTACTTCTTCACGCTCAAACGGCTGGACACATTTTCATAAAATTTTGTATGGAGGAATCTGACACCCGGGATTAACATATAGGCTACGTTTTATTCCAATATTCCTACGGGATCGACATTTACGGGGGTGAAACCGCGGGGCGCAGATAGTTTTAAATAAATCCGCTAAGTAAGGTTTGAAAATAAATGGCTTGACAAAACTGAACGCATCAATTAGGATCAGTAATATTTAATTTAACATGTGTTTCTTAATCATTGCAAGCATTAAGTCATTATTACTTTGTTTTAGGTAAAGATGACTACAAAAGTGTCCAATTTCCAAATGCCTTAATATAACATCACACATGCACGCACCACATACCTACTTGCGTGTACCACACAACCCCATTGTTTTTATGGCTGAGTAAAACGGTAATTACCGTGGCATCATCATAATAGTAAGTGATTTGACGTTATGTAGGGCCGCCGTACGCCATATGCCAGATCCATTACTATATTTATGTAACTGACTAATTAAGTGCTTGCTCATTTGATCATGAATTTATTATTATTACATTATGTCTGCAGCCACGTAACTTACGATAAGATGCAGATTATGGTAATAAATATGTTCTGAAGGCATTTTATGTCCCAGTCCAAATTGATGGATTCTGCAAATTACTTCTTTCAGCCGCACATAGATTAAAAAAAAACAACTTCTGAAACTCAGCGAAGCAAGGATATGAATATAGTTTCTTGTTCATTCTTATTCTACCTACACTATTTATAATAACTGAGTATTCGCATAAAGATAAGTAGTTCTCACACTCGATTTCTCTAATAGCAAATTCCAGTAAAAAAAAAAAAGCATCCGACTCGCTCACGAAGGATTCGTAGATACCTCAAGGCAAAAAACGCCGAAAAATACACTTTTCTTGTATGTAACAAAAATAAAATTAACAGTTAAAGGGGGGAGACCCCCTTTAACTGTTAATTTTATTTTTGTTATAAATTGTTGTTATAGCGGCATTAGAAACATATACCACTCTGTGAAAATTTCAACTGTCTACCTATTAGGTACGGTTCATGAGATACAGACTGCTTACAGACAGACGGACGGACACACGGACAACGGAGGCTTAATAATAGGGTTCCGTTGGCACCCTTTGAGTACGGAACCCTAAAAAAAATATTTAAGTATTTTTCAAACATGTCCTGAATTTATTCAAATCAAAAGTATTTTATGCCAGAGGTAGGTATGTTTCCAAGTACTCATAAGCCTTTTATATTACCCTAGCATGCTGCACCAGCAAATTAGATAAAAGATAAAATAGAATTGTTGTCCTCGACCAGCAATAATAAACCTAATTTGTTTATTCAAACACAATAAATCCAATAATTGCACCGCTTAACGACACAGCTTTTGTTATCAACCTGTTTTATAATAAAAAGTGTCGGATGATAAATGGTCGCTGAATAATTATACCTGTATCACAGAATAACTAATACTTAGTACTTACTTGTACCTAGCTATATAGGGACAAATTAAATCAGCTAGGGAAAGTATGCAGACGTGATGGGTATCGATATCTAAACACGATAAAATAAAATAAAAAAAGATTTTATGTTTTTTCTTAGGGGTCAACGACCGCTGGTAGTCTGGTGACTAGAGGTATCAGTTGAGAAAATGTTTTATCCTTTGAATAAAATAGGTTTTATCATTTTAGATATCGATACCAATCACGACTGTGAAGTTTACACAAAGAAAACGGTTGTTTAAACTGATATTTCAAGTAAATATACTAGATAACCCCACAAAAAAAATCTTCTATTTAATTTATCTTTTGTTTTATCATGTTTAGATATCGATACCCATCACGTCTGCAGAGTTTCGCTAGCTAATTTCATGTGACCCTGCATAAATGATAACTTGACTGACATAATATTAATCAACGTAAATAAATGGCTACTAATTTCTGTACGTACTTTACATGTAATAAAAATAAAATAAAATGTAGGTATCAACCGGCCACAGTTAGGAACTTTTTCTTTATGACATTGAATGTCTATTTGTTAATATCCGCGTTCAATGACAAATGTTTTGTATTTTTCCTTATTCCTATTTTAATTAATTAATAATAATAAAGTAATTAATAGTAAAAATAAGTTATTTTTTTACAAATTACACATTTGACCTTGCTTTATTTGCAATTAATAAACACGTACTTTATTAAAGACTATGGAACGCTAAGAATGAAGTGGATGCTTATGTCTTCAAGCACATTATCAGCAAAGAAGATGTTACAAATCCAATATCAAACTATAACAAAGAGTAGGTAGGTATTAATTTTCATATCGTTCCTTTGTTTTACTTGACATGCTACGTTCAAATGAGACTGATTCTTGGTAATGTCCGCCATAAGCTGGATGTGTATCGGGCGAGAACATACCTAGGTACACAGAGTTTAACTCAAATGATCAAAAGGAAAATGATGGGATGAATGACTATCATATGGTAGAGACAAGCAGGAGGGAAAGCGCTGCAATGTGGAGTGGAATTTAAAAGAGTGTCCATGGAATTTCTTGCCCATTCTTCTCCATAGGTACCTACGCTTTGGAATTGGCAACTAGCTTCATATTTTCTGACTGACCGACTTCTTGACAATTCAAAAGTGCCTGTAAAATTGAAATAAATGCGTTGAGTTTGAGTTTGGAGCTATAGTCACGTATTATAAAAAATATTTAAATAATGTTTATATTTCTGACCACTAACCACACCTAACACACAATCTACGTTGAGTGATGCATCTCGATCTCGACGTAGATTGATAAATGATGCAGTAAACAAACTTTTCCATGTTATTTTACAAAATGTGATTAAGTTATTTTCCTACCTCGTGTAACCAATTAGTTACACTATCAATACGTTCTGCCACTTTAGAGTTATTGCTATTGTAACGTTTTGTATTGGTTGTTATGATTTTTTTTTTTGCAGAATTTAAGCAAGACATGTTAGGCTAATAAGGAAATCGCAACGGTTGGTCAATGAGCACGTATCTAATTAAGACAGGTGTTGTAAATATTTCCTAGATTGATTCATTCTGTGCTAAAAATAGAACCTATGCGAGTAACAATACCTAATACTTAAGTTAAAGTTTTCAATGAATATATAACACTGTAACCTAAGGTCATTTTTCACTGCAGTAAGTTCCTGATAAGTTTATATTAATAAGACTCAAATTCAAACAAGAGGACGCTGTTTTTTTTTTAATTGTATCTACTTATTGTTATTGATACGTTGGTACATACATGATACAGTGCCTGCCAAAAGTTAGTTGACATTTTTCCACTTTACCTGTAATGCCGCATTATGATTTTAAATTCCACTGAAAGACACTGTACACATAAGTCAGTATAGCGACTTTCTGTCGGAGCCGGTACTAAGCAGTATGATTGGCACTTGGCATAATAGAGGCAAATAGAGCGCCTCCCTTCGCTAGCGCTACTACTAGTCATGTGTCATGGTGTGCCATGTAAAGACTTATGGCTCATTATTTTTTTTTGGAAGGGGAGTTTCTTTATAAGTCCCATAAAAATAATAAATAATGTAAATCTTAAAATAATGAGTGTCATACAAATAAAATTTATTATTATTGATTAGTAGAAGTGTCACTTGAAGATGTTATTTTGTTTGAAACAGCTTTGATGTACTATTTCACAAAACAAATTACCTACTTTAGTTCTTGTGAAGATTTGATGCTCTCATTTAACAGCCCTTAATTGATGGCTAAGGTCTTCGTACAATGAAAAAATATGCTATTTATATATCCGCGAACAGCGACAAACAAAACAAGATCATTGTGTTTATTTAATTTAAAGGTATTGCGTCTAAAACCGCCGTGTAGTAGGTAAATATTTACTACTAATTTTAATATTACCGATTGGTAATATTATGGGTTTTCAGATAATACTATCATTTACTCGCGGGTGCGTGGAGGTCGGAAAATCAACACCTATAAAAACTACATTTATATGTGCCAACTGTCATGGTGATCGGTCAAACGGTGTTGGAGTTTATCGATCTTATAATACCGACATCCATTTTTATACCTATACAGGTTGACAGGGACATCGACGCGCAACCTGTTACCATGGATTCAGTACATGATTCTGAAAGCCCTTGTGCTAAAATCATTCGTCGCTTATTAAAAAAAAATACTGTTCAGTACATTTTGACCGCGTAGGTATTGCACATTTCTATGAAACAGCAGATTTTTTTTGATAACCGACCAAAACAAATTACATAATCAGCCTATAGTGTTCCCACTGCTGGGACACAGGCCTCCTCTCGGTGAGAGGGAGTGGGCCGTAATCCACCACGCGGGCCCAGTGCGGGTTGGCAGATGTCACATGTCTTCGAATTTTTAGTTCTAGGACATGCCGGTTTCCTCACGATGTTTTTCTTCATCGTTTTGAGAGCAGTGGTGATGAAATAATCTACACAAAGTAAAGCGCCTGTCTGGGTTCGAACCTACGACCTACAACTCGTAAGTCGCGGACGTTACCACTTGGCCACCACTGCTCCAAAAAAAAATTACTATTTTATTTAAATAATTTGTAATTTAATTTTTATGGGGTCTAGAATCATGCGCTGAACTCATGGTTACAGTTTGCGCGTCGATCCCTGCCACCCTGTATAAGGAGAAGGATATATATAGGTTGGTAGGATGTAGATACTTATAAATCTATACACATCTACATACAAATATTTCAACGACAACGGGTCAACAAGGCCCTCGTGTTTAATTCGTGTCGCTTCGTTTTCCATCGATCGTCGCAACAGACGCCATCCATTACTTAATTGCCGAAAGTCATTGAGTCGCTTTAACTGCGCTTGGATAAAAATAAAACGTCTATCGCTTTTCCTTGTTTCCACTCTAGAGATTTGCATCTTTCCATTTTTAAAGCAAATTAATACCGCCTTTGCATTTATGGAGAGTGAAAAAGATAACAAAATGTTAGCAGCAGTGCTGTTCTGTAAAAATAATACCTACGCAGTTTTGCACACTCAGGATGAATGTAGAAGTGAAGATATATCAGTGTATAACAACTGCAGTCGAATTATTCCATTACTTCACTGGGTTGAATAGGGAACGAATAAGTATAGCAGATAATTAAAGATTTATTCTTTGAAATGATTATCATACCGCTATAACTTTACGGAGCTAAGCAGTCAATCATGCCATAATATAAGAACGGCTATTTTAGTCAACTCTCAATAAAGCAAATAGCTTAGCGGTTTGATGACTGCTTTGCAAACCTATGTTCGATTCTCAACAGTAAATGATGAAGTTAGCAGGTAAATTTAAGTATTTGTTTTATTACAGAATGGCCCGCCAGGATTTCAAATCTTGGATGAACTTTTCAGATGCAGTGTTTTTTGATGACGATGAAAGAAAATGGGTATAGGCCCACTCAAATAGGATGTTCATGATCATCTTAAAAGTGGTCGAAGAACTTAGCTAGGTACCTAACTTTTCAATGGCAGAAGTGACACCATATTTAATTGTCAACTATGTATATGGAACGTTTTTGATGCGTCTACTAAATATTCAGACTAAATACGTACCTCTCCTTTTGTCTATAAGACCTATGGGGCAAAAAAATCCATGAGTAAAATTTTGCAATTCAAACCTAATTATTAGGTACTTAGGTATCCTAATTACAGTGATAATTTGGTACCTAGCATTGAAAAAATGCTGATTGGTGTTTGTGCACTTTTAGTTCTATTTTCTGCAGTTAATCTAAATAGTTTAATGTTGCTAGCAAAGTTATCTAGTACCTAAAGTAGAAAAATAGAAGTTACTTACTGTGTTAAGGGCACTAGATAGTAAATTGATGGGTATCAATTTACATAACTTTTAATTATTATTCATAGATCAATTAACATTAAGCAGGCAACTGAAGATAGGTACTATGACGTAATGGCGTTACAATTTTCCTTGTTCCCTACAACGACGGGTCCATGACCTATTGATGTCTAATTGAGCGACCTGCAAGGTAGGTACCTACTTATACCGATAATCATCGAAGCCTTTGATACGTTCCTGAAATCCTGACACATCTTATCCTACCCCTCTTTACCCAGGTATATATAGGGTGACTGGTGACCGATACCTAAACACGTGATTGTACTCATAATAACAAACAACTTTTACTATGGGACCAAACCTGAAGTCGCGAAAAAAAATCTGCTGTTCAGTACATTTTGACCAGTTAGGCGAACATAAACGACTAAACAGCAGATTTTTTTTCCCAATTTCAGGTTTGGTCCCATAGTAAAAGTTGTTTGTTATCATGAGTACATTCACGTGTTTAAGTATCGGTCACTAATTACCAGTCACACTATATATATGTTACGGCTAATAACCGAAGTGCGGCTACACCTAGGTTTAGCCGGAACGTCGACGGAGCCCCGCAAGCGGGGCTCCTATTTCTGTGTAAAGGGTTTAAAGTAACCTAACCAAACCTAACCTCGGGGTGCCCTTCGCTCGCTCTTGCGTCCTACGTCGCCTATCGACCGACCGCAACCATGCAACCGATGTCACCCGAAGTACACACGAACCGCATGTGGCCGGCTACACCTAGTTGTACCTGGCTAAACCTGGGTGTAGCCGCACTTCGGCCGGCTAAACCTAGGTGTAGCCGCATTTCGGCCATTAGCCGTGACATATATACGACATCGACACCTGTAATACCTAACTAGGTATAATACTTATTTATTTTTCCTGTCCCTGGCACGACAATTATTCAAATTTTGTTGGCCCAGATCTTCAGATCAGAGCGGGTCATAATGAAATTCAGTACAATATTCATGCCCGGCTTAAATTACTTGCTTTAGGTTAGGTTTGCATGACATACAATTTGTCGTTAGCGAGCAGGGGGTGTGAAAAGTCAAGGTAATTATACGTACGGAATAGTCTATTCACCAACATACATCGAACGATCAAAGTTGCTTTTCAATAAACCGAGAGCAAAATTATTGGTCTTATGGCACAGGCACTAGGTATGCGTCAGGAGTCTAACATGAAAACGTACAAACAAAAATATAGTGACGTGGAGAAACATTTCCAACCACAATGTTCCTCCATATTAAGACAAAAAGAAATATGTGCGTAGTTTTACGTAAAAACAATGAACTTTCACACGCGTAGGATCCACGTTGATTTAGTGTATTTTACTGCGGAATCAAAGCCGAGAAGTCGGCTTGCGGTGGAGTTGTAATTGAATTTGGAGAACAATCAGTTTCCCGCGGCGCGTTCGGATACATTCGCAACACGCACGCCAAGCACGCACCTGCTCACTATTTTATTAGATAAAAGAAACCCAAATATATTTATGGTCCCGGGTAAACATATAATGAACTCCCCCTTTTCACTTCTTTTGGGTCCCAAATAAGGATTTAGAGTGAGAAAATGTTCCACGATAACTTATTTCAAGCATTTACTTATGGTATTCGATTTGTAAAAAAGAGAAACTCGCAAAAGTTATTTATTTTTATTACTAGCCAACGATTGCTTTTCTCTTAATTTAAGTAGTTGTTTACTACCGTCCAGTTTAACGTTCTTCAAAAAAAAATCCAAAGTCAACCATCGTCCTTGTCAAAACGGCGGCACGTGGCTATGCTTTTTAATCACGAGAAAAAACAATAAAGCAATCTCTCACAAGTATCGTTTTCACCCGACAATAGAATGTAAGCCCCGCGTGATAATTGAATCGAGAGGGTCTGACCGACCCCGCGGCTCACATTAGTGTTACATTTGATTCGTATGTGACCCACACTACAAAGCCAGTGTGTCTTTATTTTCTACTGTAAGACTTTTCCTGCAATTATTATTGTTTTTGTCAAAAGTGAGAGCATATTGTATAAAACAATTAATGCGTGTATGTTTTTTTTCATTTTGGAGCAAAATGAAGACAAGGGTTGTGTTTTTTTATATTATTTAGGGACTATTTAATATAATATGGTAATGTTTCTCCATTTGTTTTAATAATTGTGTGCAAGTAACATCTAGCAACGTAATCATTGGATATTTTAAAAGTTAACCCTATCAGACGACAGTAACGCTTAAAAGACATAGGTTAATCGGCCTCAAACTGTGCTAGGTACGCGACAAATTGAATGCGGATCGGAAAGTGCCTATTGACATAAAACAAGTAGAAACAACAGCAGCATCTCTCAGCGGGCTCCAGTTTGTTTGTTCTCCTGTGGGAGGGGGTCATTACTAAACTCCATTACACTTTTTGTGCCAAGTGTTTTGGTGGTATAACAAGGGTGAAAACGACCCTACAAAACGAATGACATGCTCTCACTGTTTTTATCGTTTGTGAGAAAGGAAAATATTTTGTAGTGACTTTTTGTTAAGTAGACTTTGTGTTTGGTCGGGTAGATTATTGAAAGTGTCCAAATAAATATGATATTATAAATTGCCGATAGTGGTTGACAACTCTTATAATTTGATAGGTAGACATATCAAAACTGTGTTGTGATGCGAACTTTCTGGCTAAAATATCATTAATTACAATAACTTTATTAAATTAGATATGTGAATAAATTATTTATCAACAACCATACGTATATCCTCTGAGATCGTTATCTCGACTAAGTTTTATGTAGCGGTTTGTAGAAATCATAGATTTCTATGGTAGAAACTAATCAGATTGATAAATAACCTACTTAACCCGCTAACGATCAGAATCCTCTCTTACATTTATTCTACGAACCCAGCAAAAAATATGAGAAACGCTTACTTTTAATATTATATTACAAGTGTGGAAGTGTCGGAGGGCAGACGCTCATACCTTGTAGCTGTAATTTTTTCAATTAAGTTTTATTTTTTTATTTTTTTTACTGTAGTTGTTATCATTATTATTGTTGTTGCTGGTCATGGTGTGCGACTACGCTTTGGGTGATAGTCTGGTCGAAACCTATACCTAATTTAAACCTAGTAATATAAGTACTTAATGTGATTATTGCCTGTTGTGGTTGCCTTGTGAATAAATAAATAAATAAATATTGGCGAGCGAGAAAAGTTGCGCAGTGAGAGTAAGCTAATGAAGTGAAGTGAAAACAGAATGGGGTTCAATGACCTGATAACGATCTCCACCTTGGTGATTAAGTCGGTGAGAATAATTTAATGAGCCTTTGTGGACCGAACGGACGAAGATGCGATGTTTTACGTAAAATGTATTTGTTTGTGGTCCTAAATTTTTAACTGGATTTATTTTTAGATTAACAGGGTCAGCAGGACAGTTTTCTGATAGTAGGTATCACCGATAAACTTAGCAATTAGAAACCTGTACTTAATAAGACTCAGTAAAAAAAGAATACTTATTTTTATCTCTACATACACATTGGTAAACAAAGTTCCTATACTTAGTATAAATTTACGCATAATCCATACTTACGGTATTAACATTTCAAACGAATTTCGCAAACTATTACACTAAGTGATCGCATAACATTTACATGCCCTACTACGTTTCAATGCAGCAAAGAGAGAATTGTCATCAATCTTGAAGGGGTGTGGAGCGCCATAATGCGCGCCACATATGGCGTCATCGCGCTAGTCGTTCCGCTCCGGCGGGCCCATCGGACCCACATCGGGCCCAAGTGACCCGCAGCGACCTTAGTCATATCACAGCAGATCTCACTGCACAAGTGGACACTAGCCTTTAAAGCACCTATTGTAGCCACCCCTTTGTGAAGTACACGTCAATGACAAATGTTACATTGACGACGAATTCAATGGATGTTAAACTTCCATTTGCAAATTACCCGCATTTAATCTGTGTAATCTTTTTGTACGATATTCTAAACAACAACAAACAAAATGTCTTTTTTTACTGTACCTATCATAACTTGGTTCTTCTATGTGACGATCTATGTTAGCATACTTATCGCAAGATGAGCTCTACTTTTCTGAAGAAGCGGATAAAACGAGAATGCTTAGAGCTACTACAGTACACCAACTCTAATTGAATATGAAACTAAAATCTATCAGATCTGATCTCTGTCTCGGTAATTTTTTTTACTGTTATACCAAGAAAATCATAAAGAACTTATGTTAACGTGTGGTGCATATAAAATGATGTCTTCGATTAACTTTACGTAATGGTTGCAATAAATATTTATGGGTTCGGATTTAGTGCGCACTGTATCACAGCCATAGGTGTAGCGCGGGCACGCGGGGCGGAGGGACGGGGGTGCTAAGTGCCGGGAGGCCACATGTCACTCTCGTCGTGCTAATCTCGAGGATTTGCCATCCAATGTCCCTCGACATCCCCATCTCACTCGCACCAATGACAAAACCATACATCTGTTTCACGCAACTCATTGAATATTATTGCTCCATGGGGATTTTGAAAATATGGAGCCGTTTAGCGAAAGCCGTACATTGTATCCATCCAGTGGAATTATTCATACGCGACCCGTTGCATTTATCACTTAATGGTATTAGCTATTAGATCGTTTAATCGCTCGATTTGCGACTTTATGGACGAATTCAAGTTTTACAATTCATATTAATGGAATAAGCAGGTCCCGGCTGTCATTCGTGGATCTTTGACAGTCGTTACGGGTCGCCGAAAGTCTGACAACCAGTCTTACCTAGGGGTATCGTATTACCCAGTAACTGGGTTGTGGAGGTCAGATAGGCAGTTGCTCCATGTAAAATACTGGTATTCAGCTGCATCCGGATAGACTAGAAACCGACCCCAACACAGGGAAAAGGCTAAGCAGCATCAGATGATGATTAATGGAATTACCTATGTTATTAGTCCTCTGGAAAGGTTATATTTTATCTAATGTAACAAGAAAAGATAAACGGTTACAGTAATTCAAACATTGTAAACGTTCTATCCTTATCTTTAAAATACTTCTAATTATAATTTTCCACAGAAACAGAAGTAAGTACCTGAAAAATGTAATCGTACTTCTAATTGAAAACAATTGACAGGTGTGCTATTGTTTAGTGTCGCTGCACTTTTTTTAATTAAAGCCCTATCACGGCACTTGGCAGACATTAAAGTCTATTGAAATAAATCAGTAAGTCAATGTCTGTGAGCATAATGATCGCATGGTGCTGTCAGCGCGCCATGCTGCACGGGAAGCACATGGCGGGTTTTGTTCAAACAAGACGAAATACTGCGCGATAAAATTGCAAATCGCCCTTCTGACGATATAATAAAGTCGTATTTCCCCTGTAGTTTTATTCGCTATGTGCAGTGACGCGCTGGTTTTATTGAGTGCATTGCGGGCCCCGGCTTGTCATTGCTTCCCTCCAACCCTAAAATGATTCCATTCTGCCGCCGGACGAGCCGACAGGTTAACTTTTGTTATTCTACAAAAGCCGCGCATTACAGTCCGATTGTTGGCACAAATGTCGGATATTATAAAGCATTTCGTGTTCCCTAACGATTATTTCAAGTGTAAGTGAATACGCGAATCATTCTACAATTTAGGGTAATCTTTAATCAGTAGGAAGGTAAACGATTTCACTTTTTGGCTTTGCAGAATGATTTTAATTTAACGACGTTTTTATTTTTAATAAATATCAAAAGAAATATAAAAATTTTAATATAGACTCCTATGACCGAAAAAGTGAATTTGGCTCGCAAGTGCTGAGTATGAGGTACTGGGTTCGATTCCCCGGTCGGGCAAAATGTTATTGGGTTTTTCCATCACGAATTTGTCAGTAGCAGCCCGGAGTCTTGGGCCTGGTTGATGGAAATAGGCTCGCCCCCTGTTATTTGGGTTACTTAAAAAAAAATAAGTGGCGAAATGTGGGTGTGTGTGTACGTCTGCCTAACCCTGCGGGAATTAAAGGCGTGATGTTATGTATGTACGTATGTATACTTAAGAACCAGTTTGGGCAGTATGAGACGCGTGCTTTTACTTTGTTGCGGTTATTGGAGAAAGATGCCACTTCGTTGACATCTTCCTCTTCCATGACAAGATACGTACACACAAATCATAAACTCAAGGTAGATAAACTAGAGAATTCACACTACATAAGTCGAGGCTTCGTAAAAAACGCAGGATAGGCAAGGTAGATACTATCATGTTTCTGCCTCTCCTGTCCTGCGTTTTTTACGAACCCTCGACAAGAAATAGAGAGGTATTTTTACAAGAACGATAACCAAAACCACACAGCAACATTCTATGTATAAAAGTAAAGTAACAAGATGCATAAAATACATCAAACCTCGCTGGATATATTTTTGCCTCTTTTATAAAACTTCTGTCTGGGGGTATTGACTTTTCATATCAACAAAGAAAACGTGAAAATATTTCTTTACCAAACGGTAAGTCAATAGAGGTTTGAGGCATTGCCCTCGAGGTGGTTAGAGAGGCGCGAGACGGGCGGGGTGCGGGGTGCGGAGGGGGAGGGTAGTACGGTGCGCAGCCTGCGCCAGGGGACGGGGGTACTCTTCTTGATTACAGCGCTCCCTACAGCCCCCCCTCCTCCGACCCCCACAGTACTCCCCCGCCTTGCTGCAATACACATAAGCCTACACAATGACAGTCGTGTATAACTTTCATTGTTCAGGTTACAGAAAATATTTAATTTTAACTTACATGCGACTCGCTACAAGTTGTAGGTACATGAATAACTTATGTATTTTAATGGGATTAAGTTTTTGAATTAGAACGAACATAACTTTGTGAATACTGGCTTAACGTAAAACATTATCACTACTATAAGCAACGCTTACTTGTGGTGCTTCACCTATAATCAGCCTGTAATCAGAATCCACCAAACAATTTCCCCGAAGTCAACAACTAAAACAAATCTAGTGAGATACGTGAAGATTCAGCCAGGGTCGCAGGTGAGCGCCGAGATTGTCCACATCAAACATGCACGAGCATTCGCCCCGCTCGCTCGTAAAAATGCATATTCAAGCGGAAGGGCGGATGCTTTTAATACAGCGCTGTAATGAGCAGCCGAGGTCGGCAGACTCCTTAATTTTCTCTTTACCGGCCTATTCAGGTAAATTGTTAGCCCTTATTAATTGCTTTACAACGGGAAGGCGTCTCACATAAAAGTTTATCGTGGGAGTGTTACAGACGACGTGTCTACCCGGTAAGTTTATTAAATTGGCGATTAAAACTCAACGTGGTTAAGGTGCTACCCAATATTCGAGAACTGCTGTTTAATCACACAACATATCACATAGGGTTATTATAGTTACAACATCCTGATTGCACGAGTTAAAATATGAATACATTGTTAAACCGTATATCACTTAAACAGTGTCAAATTAAATGAGCTAACGAGACTCCGCAGATGTCATGGCAATCGATATTTCAACATGATAACACATACATACATAATAATCACCCTATAATGTACCCACTGCTGGGACACAGGCCTCCTCTCGATGAGAGGGAGTGGGCCGTAATCCACCACGCGGGTTGGCAGATGTCACATATCTTCGATTTTTTGGTTCTAGGACATGCCGGTTTCCTCGAGATGTTTTCCTTCACCGTTTTGAGATGATAAAACAAAAAAAATATTAATTCGGTGTTTATGCGGGTCATCGACCGCATTTTGTGTAGTCACTTGAAATCTCACTATAAAAAATCTGTTTATTTTTTGCGTAAACTTACAGATGTGATGGATTTCGATATCACATGATAAAACAAAACAAAACAATGGTGTTTAGATATCGATACCCGTCACGTCTGCGGAATTTCGCTAGCTAATTTAATTTGACCCTGTAGATACATATACACATGTATGTACCTATAATATGGTGTATGTCTGATATGACTTCATATATTCTGTACACAGTGTGACCGGGTTTTCAAGACCCAAATTATAAGAAAGCTCACGAAAGGAAATAAAATTAGTCTGGGTCGCTGTCGCCAGATACGGTACAGAGGATTATATGTCTGATATATGATTTAACATAATTATGTCAAAACTATCGACCAATCATACCAAAATTATCCCAAAAATTATAAAAAATGATGCATCATAATACACAATTTACTTTTTATCGGCTTACTTCCAATTTACGGTAATAGGAATCAAAAAGCCGGCTACCTCATAATTAGCCACGCGAGCCATAAGCCCCCTTCGCCGGTATGTTACGTAAGCGGATGGGCCACATGCTGCGCCCATTTTGTTTTCATTATTATGAATAGTAGGGAAAATATTTATTTAGATAGAGATCATTTATAGTTAATATTGTAATGATGCTCTAAAATAAGTTTAATATTAATTATGCCAGATGAAAGTTTAATAAGCATTCTAAGGGCAAAAATAACAGACCGCAATTTGATATTACTTTGCTAAGTAATGTAAGCGTCGCCTATGAATGTGAACCCAATTCATATAGAGTTAATACCCATATTCGAATGAAACGCTTGCTCGCTTAGGAATATGAATATAAATATTTCACGTATAAGAATACATTTTATATTCGTATGGAACGCTTAGTCGACGCTTAGTTGCCCTAAGCACCAACTAAGTCATCTATGCTGGCCTAATTTGATGGATGCCCTAAGCTCCTCTGTTTATTGTTATAAAAAAAGTCCAGCCGGTTTCAACTTAGGAAACAGTCAAATCAAGTCTGCAGCCTGATTTACTTTAACAGCAAGATCTTGACTTCTAGACAGTTCAAAGGTCTACGACAGATCTTGGAACCCATCAACGAGGTCTTAACTTTTTTCTCAACACTCACGGTAAAGAGTTTTTGGGAATAATGCTATAGGTAGGTACACCTCTGCTCAACCCTAATGGGAAAACAGGCGTGGTGTTATGTAAAGGATGATTTCCACCAAACGGCTCGCATCGCATCGGATCGTAACGGATTTTACAATCTTTAAACGATATTAAATCGTGTACACAGTATTTAAAGTCTATATTACCAAGCCGCGCACAGTAGCTTGACCGAGGGCGTCTTCCGATCACACACGTACACGATCTTAGCCGAAAGTATGCCGCGACGCGCGTACGTACGGCTCCGTTCGTTTGTCGTCGTATCCGATCGAATCCTTTCGGCTGTCATCCAAATTTTTCTTTTCCTCTTCTGTGTTTTATGATTATTTTCTTCTTCTTCTAATGCAATAGCCAAACATACTTCGTCAACTTCACCATTTTCAAAAATTAGAACACGTCAACACGGTAGGAAGAAACTATAACGGATATGTTCGCAAGCGACCGTACGGAGCCGATCGTATGCATATACATGCTGCCGGACGCGATGCTGTTGCCACATCCGTTCGTATCCTTTCCGATCCGATGCGGTGCGAGCCGTTTGGTGGAAATCATCCTTAAGAGTTTTATTTCAAGCAGGGCAGGCGATATACACGTCGTGATGGCCGAGTAGTTAAAGCCTCGCCTGTTATGCACGAGATCAAAACCTGGCAAGAACCAATGTGATATTTTGAATTCATATACGAGTATGTAAGTAACTTTATGAGTTTATTTGGATATTACTGACATCTGTGAACGAAAAACATCTTGAGGAAATCTGGAGTAACTGGTTAATATAGTCTGATATCGCCTACCCATGTTGAGCAACCGGGGTGATCAATTCAGGGCGTTTGCCCTGCAGTAGGTCAGTAATAGGTTGGTATTAGGTGAATTTCTGGCAAATTCAAACCAAATATTTCTGTATTCTTTTCATTACATTTTGTTACCATATTATGATTTTCAATACCTAGTTCTAAACTAAAATCCCAAAATCATAATCAGCCTATATTGTTTCCACTGCTGCGACACAGGCCTTCTCTCTGTCAGAGGTAGTTAGCTATAATCTACCACGCGGGCCCAGTGCGGGTTGGTATATGTCACATGTCTTCGAATTTTTGGTTCTCGGACATGCCGGATTCCTCACGAAGTTTTCCTTCACCGGTTTGAGAGCAGCAGTGATGAATTAATAATTTACACAAAGTAAAGCGCCTGTCTGGATTCGAACCTACGACCTACAACTCGTAAGTCGCGGCCGTTACCACTGATCCACCGCTGCTCTCAAATCCCAATATATTATACGAAAAAGTATAAGCATAATTTGATCGTCGCAACGGATATCGAATACGCACTAAGCCCTCGCGGCTCTGAGAGGCGTACCATTTCTCTGATTGATTAAAACGCTAACAAAGGGATAATGCTGATCACTGAGCTTTGTACTGAAGCCCTTTATGTACCTACAGCCTCAGAGTAATCAAACCAGCCCTCTATAAAAATCACCCACGGAAATTATAACTTTCCACTGCTCTCCCTTTTGTGAGCAAAGTATTGTGGGATGGAAATGTATTGAGGCTTTCGTCTCAACAAAAATAATTATTGTTTGATGTTTGACAGTTGTTTAATTTCGAATGTTTGAAAGAACTTTGAGTCTGACTTTTTGTTGTCTCTGTGAATAATACGTATGTTTTTAATTAACTCTACGTTAACGTATAAAATATGTTAGTAGTCATCTATATATACCAACTTAGATATATCTACAAATCTTAGTTAATTCTATGGAGATATAAAATTGGTAACAGATATTCAAAATAAGATATTTTTGTTCCTTGCAAGTTGTGATATAGAACAAAATTTATTTTTTATCTAAGTACCTAAGCCCGAAACAGTAGTTATTAAACATTTTAATTTTTATAAAAAATACTCTAGTAGAAAAATTGAACAGGCCTTAAGACCATCCACTTTGACAATTTTTTTATCGAGCCTCTTCAAAAAGTAACATTTCTACGAAAATCGTATCCCAATTCCCAAGCGTAGCCGCGTAGGCCCGTAGCCCGTAGCCACCCGTAGGCCCGTAGCAAAGTAATCGTAGCTGATCTAATTCAGGTGAGCTAAGGTGGGCAGAGATCGAGGGGTCGCCGCCCGACAGAGCCCGATGCTCAATGCCCGATGCCCGACAGATGTCGACCCCCGCAGCGCGGATGATGATCGGCCCCCAACTAAAGTATGCCTCATAAACTTTGTTGTTATGAATTATTTGATTATTTCAGATGCCAATTACGTATCTGATATATTATGGTATCTCTGTTTCCTTGTTGTAGGTTAGGTGTTAAAAAAAAACTAAAACATTTTATTATATGGATTGCCGCTGTTTGTATGACGAGAAAAAGCGCGGGGAGAGGAATGTGTGGATTTTTTGTTGTAAATATTCCGATAAATAATTATTTGCATCATAATACTATAGAAAAAACGATAAGAAAACTTAAAAGCAGGACACATTGTCTCGTCGCATCATACTCGTTTTAAATACGATTGAAAAAAAACACCGTTTCGTAAGATAATCACACACACAATTCAAACAAGGACACATCATTAAACGTAATAAGACATTATATCAAAATTAAGTGCAGTTACAATTAACCAGAAATATCCCACCGAACAATAGCTAGGTGTAGAGGAAACCGGAAAGAGGCGATTCGCCGCGCACGCGCCGCCACGTGCTCAC
Source organism: Hydraecia micacea (assembly GCA_914767645.1). Taxonomy (NCBI): domain Eukaryota; kingdom Metazoa; phylum Arthropoda; class Insecta; order Lepidoptera; family Noctuidae; genus Hydraecia; species Hydraecia micacea. Next base: position 12,072,562 of record OU611778.1, read on the forward strand.
TTCCGGTTCTAATGCGATAATATAATAGGAGACATCTCCTCCTCGTTTAGTCAAAATACTTTGTAAATATTTACCACGATATTTTCTCACACTTTTTAATAAAAGTGTTGATTCATTGAGAAAAAATAGGTGACGATTCACACGGCTTTGTAAAACGTGGGTTTAAAAAGTAACTTTTGCATTGTTTTTAAATTAGTATGAATTTATACGTAAATGAAATGACTTCAATAAAATAATAATAAGATAATTAGCACACATTTTAAACTATCTCATTATTTATAACCCAAAAAATTATTAATCTATAAATAAACCCACGATAATCCGGGGGGCAATCCTCGTAATTATAAGAACGTTCACAGTCTGATCTGTCTCAATAGTGTGAACTGTAACATATAACACTGTGAACTGTAACATATTTGACAAAAATACCTTTAATTTCCCTACATTTTTGACAAGTTTTTAACATTAATTGTCGCTGAGATGACATTGCGACTAGATTATGAACGTTTTGAATTACGGAAATTGGCCTTTAGATATTTTGTTCTCACGCCAGGGTACCAGCTGATGTACACAATATTTTCTTAGAGTTCGTATAATAACAGAGCTATATTTATAATAGTCGGAGATTAGTAAAGTTATAATAACCGCGACCGCCGGCGCCGGTTGCCGTCCCCGGCGGGCCCGACGGCACGGCAGCCGGCCGGACTCCCTAGCCACGTAATCACAGGCTTCGATGTATTATACAAGGGTTTAGTACAATACCAGTCATTCGTAGACCATTTATCGTAGATTAATCTTTAATACGTCTATTATACCGATCAAAATTACTATTAAAAAAAAAACTAAAAGTCTTTTTAGTTTCTTTTTAATAAATCAAAACGGTTGCTACGGAACTCGGGTCTATCGAAAAATATGTTTTATTTTTTCACCGAAAACCACTTCTTTTAAAAATAAAATATTTCATCCAGTAACTCAATAATTGTTTTTTCTACGGACGTTTGAAGTAATGTTTCTAGTGAGGTGATGGAGCGGCCCTAGTGTCAGTAACACAGGTGTTAATTCCTAGCACGGAACTGGGTTTGCTCCACTATCCACTATAATATTTAATTTATATGTACTCAAAGTTGTTTGAAAATAAAGATTATTTTTTTCCTTTTATGTAACTAAATACATATAAATTATATTTTTAAATATTAGAATATAAAAAATAGTAGCCCACCGGTATCGGGAACAGGGTCCAAGCTACCAGCGGTCAGGGCTCCAGAGAGAGGAACCTCCTTATTATTATTATCTTGGTCTAAATAGAAAATCAGTGTATAATTTAGAAGGACAAGGATATTTATTCAGTTGAAACATATAAATGAGAATTCTGAGCGTTTCTTATGTGCCCTAAATTAGCTACTGTATCCTACTAGCTAACATATAATATGGTTCGTTAATTTATTGATAAGCTAAAACTACTTAAGTACTTAATAAAAATCGCTAGGTATCTAATACTTCTAAAAGAAAACTTATCATATACGTATTTGTTGGTACCAATGAAAGTATAGGGAATGAGCACAGCCGTCTTTCTCGAAAAAGCTGTAAAACAGGATGGTGAGAACCTGCTCTTAGTATTACAGGTAAATATAACATCCTAGCCTTTTTGAATTTATACTAACTATGGCCATTTGTTCTGAAACAAAATCTAAATACTCAAGAAATACTCGGAAAAAAAGAAGGTTGGACACAAGCTAAAAGTACAAAAAAGTTCCATAAAAGCATAGGCAGTACTCGTCAATTTACTAATAGGTGCGTTATCGGCACAATAGTACCAGTGTAAGCTCTTGTCTGGTGTTAAAATCAAAAAAAGCCCATCGCCACTCCTGTGTGGAGCACTTAACTTGATTATTCGAAGCCGTATGGCGTGCGTGGGTGAAACCCGTAGGAAACAAGGCCGCCCCTACGCGTGGCGCGTCCTTCACTAAACCCCTAGCACGTGCCCATAGGCCTGTAATTGTAGGCTGTATGCATGTCGTCAGATATTCACTGAGCTCTTTTTTAGCAATATCTGAAATAAGCTCGCCCCCTTAAATCGGACTTAAACGTAACTGGCGAAATGTGAGTGTACTATAGGTAAGTAAACCTCTACCTAACCTTTGCAAGAGATATGCGTGATGTTATGTTGTCTAAAATTACGATGGGTGGAACTAGAAGTGGTCTGAGGCTGACTCATTCATCATCATACGTAGGTATGTATGTATAATTATAATATCTACTGACCATTACTCATGTGTATGCAAAAAAGTAGTTAAGGTACGCAAATATACTTATCATTTTTCAAATGTAATAAATAAATGACTATTGAAGATCATTAGATGTGCATGTAATTTTACGTTTTTTAATCGAAGTAATTATCATCATTCTACAATATAAATATGAAATATTTGCAAAATATCTAAGTAGGCACATTTTAGTTTTGTAAGCTCCGTTTCTCTGTAATATTCTATGGGTTTAGTTTTATTGCTAGTTGTTCAATCAAAGATACTTAGGACAATTAAATGCGATTATTTAAGCAAAGAACATATTTCCGTATTGCAACAATTTACGACTGCTAGATAAATAAAGAATTACATCATAAATCTTTCAATCTTGTTCAGTAATTAGGTACTTACTGCAAATAAGCAAGAGAAGAAATAAACACCTCAGGCAATTAGCACGCTACAAAGATACAATGACATGCTTAATTACGGTCCGCTTCAGGCTCTGCTTCGCCACTTGCTGATCACTTACCCTTAGCACAACTTCAAAATTTTGAAAAAAATCCTGGAGTCGTATCGATCGGCAAGTACTTAGCAAAACTAGCCTTCAGCAGTAAAGGTTCTGCTGGCGTATCTACCTTCGAGAGCTTTGTTTCTGGCGAGCAGTGCCAGCAGCACGTCCGGCGGCGGCGGGTCCAGCGGGTGCATGGGGTCCAGCGTAGCGTCCATGGGCCCGTCGCGCCGCGTTTCACAGCCCGCCACCACCTCGCCGTACGCAGCCTCCATCGACCCGTCACTACGTCCCATAAACACACTGTAAACATCCAGCGCCACGTTCACGATTTAGCATCCCGCACGAGTCACGTAAACAACGCAGACGAACACCTGTGCCTAGTTCCCTCGCAACGTGCAGGGAGCGGCTGCAGCGGGCGTCGCGACGCGGCCGAGAGCCGGAGCCACGTGGCGGCGCCGCCCACGCCCGCCCCTCGCCGCCGCCGCGCCGCCCTCCTGCCTCCCATTGAGAAGTCATTTTTTACCCCCTGAATCTGATAAACCCTGGGGCGAACGGGGAGGCGCAGCGGCGAGCGCGGCTCCCCCGCCCCGAACTAATTTGCTGGAGTCGTACGACACACCCCGGGTACTTACATCCATCTACAATATTACTCTAGCACGTTATCCCGTTCGCGGGGGCACTTCGTTTCTAGTCATCTAGTCATTGTGATGAAAGAAATTCTGAAATCGTAACCATATTTTTCGTTTTTTTTTATGCTTAGGATTTAGACTAGTTTCATAATCACGTAACGTCACCCCTTTCTACCTGTACAATCTTACGTTTAGTTTGATACTTCAAACGATTTTAGTACCTAATGTCTCGATAGATGGCGTTGTTCATTTACCACTCTCCGCTGAATCGCGGTGTTAAGATTCTCCCGAGAAACATGACCTCTTCGTGTACATTGAAATAAATTGTCTTCGTATAAGTAAACATTGGCTTTTATTCATGGTCCTTCGAGCCGGATATTCGGATGCAGCTGTGACTAATGCACCGTGAGTTTGGACAATACGACAGTGGCGCCCCCTGTCGGTGTAAAAATTTGTGATGTGTTGTGACAGTGCAAATCATTTGGACAAACTGTGAGTACTTTAAAACATTACAAAATTTAGTGATTCAGTAAAGTGGTAAAGAACTTAGATAAAATTAGCTAGCTCTCTTGCATTAATGGACTTGTAAAATTTCCATGCAAAAGTGTGTTTGGACGGGGAATCCATGCCCTATTTCGGCAAAGTGTTTACAAACACTTAGAAGAATTTACCAACATTTTGAACTTATAAAATTTTTAAAAAATATCAACAAGTCTGCAGAATTTGGGACTTGTAATTTTAACTAGTTCTGGAATACAAACACTTGGTAAAAATGGATTCACTACTAAGATTACAAGTAGACATTAATCAAAAGATACAAAGAGGATACATCAACTTCAAAAAGTCTCCTAAAGAAAGGATTACCGTTAGCTACGTGGAAACAAGGTTGGAAACTTTAGAAAAACAGTGGTCGAAGTTTGAAGAGATTCATAGTAAAATAATATCTGAGGTAAAAAGGGAAGATTATGAAAAGTCAGAGTACAATTTAGGGGATATTTATAGTCAGACGGAAGAGTTATACATGGATTACAAAGTCGAATTAAAAGAACGTTTGAATAAGAAAACCACCTCTGATTGTACGGAAAACAGCAACCCGATATCTCAGACTGGCGTGAAATTGCCTAGAATAGCAATACCTACATTTTCGGGTCACTATTCTCAGTGGACAACATTTCGGGATCTCTTTCAAACATTAATACATAAGAACCAATCGTTAGATAACGTGCAAAAACTACATTACTTAAAAACTTATCTCACCGGCGAAGCTGAACAACTGTTGCGACACCTACCTATTACTAGTGATAACTATTTGACTAGTTGGAACCTTTTAGAACATAGATTCAATAATAAGAAGTTTATAACGGATTGTATTTTCAAAAGATTCTTTAATCAAAAATGTATAACTACTGAATCATCAAATTCTTTAAAAGAACTTTTTGATACAACTAACGAATGTCTTAATGCTTTAATGAATGAAGGTATTAATGTCGAAAATTGGGATCTTATTGTTATTTACATATTGTGTTCTAAACTAGATAACGAGTCTCGCAAACTATGGGAAGCTAAGATTTGTAGTTCAACTAAGGAATTGCCTACATTACAAGGTTTTTTAGATTTTGTTGAGCACAGATTTAGGTCACTTGAATTTTTATGTACTAAAACAGTGAAGAGCACTAACACAAAGTCACATCATATAGCAAAAAATGCAAATGAGAATAAACTATCTTTATGTACCTTTTGTTCAAACAATAATCATAAGATAGGAAATTGTAAAGATTTTGCTAAGGAAGAGTTGTCAGCACGTCGTAATTTTGTCCAAAATTCAGGTTTGTGTTTCAATTGCTTAGGCGCGAACCACATGGTAACTTCGTGTCGTTTGCCCACTAGATGTAGAATTTGCAAAAAGAAACACCATTCGTTGCTGCATTCGAATAATAATAGCCAACCAACTGATGAACCAAACAAACAATCAGTTGATAGTACCAATGTTGTTGAAACTGCAACAACATCAAAAGACGAGACCGAGGTAAGGAACATTACTAGTTGTATGTCTAACACAAATTGTCAGGTTGTATTAGCAACAGCTTTGGTAAAGGCAGAAAGTAACACAGGGTCTTATATAACACTGAGGTCTCTAGTGGACCAGGGATCACAGGCATCCTTTATAACGGAGTCTGCAGTCCAATTACTTGGGCTTAACAGAATCAAATGCAACAGTGTTATATCAGGAGTGGGGGGTGAAGACAACGCTTCACTCAATTGTAAACATGTGGTTTATGTAAAGCTACAATCTCTCCAGGATCCTAACTTTACTGTTAAAGTCAAAACATACGTTCTTCGGAAATTAACTTCATTTCTACCTGAAAGAAAAATTGTCGTTCAGATGTGGCCCAACTTACCAGTTATGAAGTTAGCAGATCCGAAGTTTAACATACCAAACAAGATCGATCTATTGCTTGGTGCAGAAGTCTATTGCCAAATTATAACTGAAGGATTGATTAGAGGTCCACCAGGAACACCGATAGCACAGAACACCAGGTTGGGTTGGGTTTTATCTGGCAAAGTAAGTGATAGTGAAACCAATACTGTGAGCTGCAACAGTACTATCATCACCATGCATACTAACATTTGCAATGAAGATTTTAATCTTAAACAATTTTGGGAGCTTGAATCTGATAACTTTATTCTTAAAAATCAATTCACTCCAGAAGAAAAACGTTGCGAAGAAATCTTTGAGGAAACAACCACACGCGATAGTTCTGGTAGGTATATTGTAAAGTTGCCTTTTAAAGATGATGATCCGAGCAGTAAATATGGCAATTCGCGCAATATTGCTGTAAAGAGATTATTATCTTTAGAAAGACGTTTCTTAAAATCACCGGATTTAAAAACTAAATACTCGGATGTCTTTTCAGAATATTTAAAGCTCGGTCATATGCAAATAATACCTTCAAAAGAAATTGATAATCCAGAAGCAGTTTACTTGCCTTATCATGAAGTAGTTAGAGACGATAAAACCACCACCAAATTCAGGATCGTATTTAATGCTTCTAGTCGCGATAACAATGGTGTTTCACTGAACAGTAACCTTATGGTAGGACCGAAATTACAAGATGACCTTAGGCACATTCTTATGAGATGGAGGCTTCACCCTATTTGCTTAGTGGCTGACATCGTAAAGATGTATAGACAAGTGAAGGTGACTGACCAAGATGCAGATTATCAACGTTTAGTGTGGAGATCTGACTCTGCTAAACACATACAACATTTGCGTTTAGTACGAGTAACATTTGGGACTGCTTCAGCTCCATACCTGGCGGTAAGAGCTCTTCGCCAAGTCGCTTATGATGAAGGAGCCCAATTTCCACTAGCATCTGAAAAAGTATTACATGATTTCTACATGGATGATCTCATTACTGGCTGTAAAAGTGTATCAGAAGGTAAACAAATATTCTCAGAAATGAATAAACTACTAAACAAAGGAGGCTTCGAACTGCAAAAATGGGCAAGCAATGATGATCAATTACATAAGGAAATAAGCAAAGAAAGCAGAGTAATAACAAGCAACCTAGAACTGAAAGAAAGTGAAACAATGAAAATACTGGGACTTACCTGGAATCGACGAACCGATGACTTCGAGTACTCCGTTCAGCTACCACCAATCTCGGAACCTGTAACAAAAAGGAAAGTAATATCTGATATTGCAAAGTTGTTTGACCCAATGGGTTGGATATCACCAGCAATCATAAAAGCTAAAATTATGATTCAAAAGCTTTGGCTTGCGGGAATAGAATGGGATGATAAACTACCATCTACACTATTAAATGAATGGATTAATTACCGTGCAGGACTGGTTGAACTTACCAAATGTCGACTCCCACGATGGATTAATGTCAAAGAAAATAGCACCATGGAACTTCATGGTTTCAGCGACGCATCTAGTGAGGCTTATGCTGCTGTGGTCTATATACGTGTTGTTGACGATTCAGGAAACGTCTACATTCATCTGGTAACTTCCAAAACCAAAGTAGCTCCAATTAAGCAAGTATCCATCCCAAGGCTTGAGTTGTGTGGAGCTGTCTTATTAGCTAAATTACTACAGGAAGTCTCAGTAGTGTTAAACGTTCCAAAAACTAACCTACATGCTTGGACCGACTCAACCGTGGTACTGGCTTGGTTAAGCAGCCACCCAACGCGTTGGAAAACGTTTATAGCCAATCGAGTGTCGGAGATTTTAAATATATTAGACAGGAACCAATGGTCACACGTATCATCTCCTGATAACCCGGCAGATTGTGCATCGCGGGGAATTAACCCGGCAGAGTTACCGATGTCTGAACTGTGGAAAACAGGACCATTATGGTTGAAACATAGACCTGAAACTCATGATAAAAGTCAAATACCAGATACCAATTTAGAAGAAAAAACAAAAAAGGTTTGTCATGTAACGCAGAATGATAATTTCCAATTGTGGACAAAGTTCTCGTCTCTTCGTAAATTAGTTCGAGTTGTAGCATACTGCAAAAGATTCATCAAAAAGTTGAAAAACGTACATGATCATAACTTACCTGTATGGCTAACTAGTATGGAATTGAATGAAGCTCTTCATATTTGTGTGAAACAGTGTCAAACAGTGAGTTTTCAACAAGAGATAAAAGATATTAAAGAAAAAAGGATAGTACAAAAGAAAAGCAAACTTACATCATTAAATCCATTTCTAGATGAATCGGGTATCTTGAGAGTTGGTGGTCGTTTAGAGAAAGCTGAAATAAAAACTGAAACAAAACACCCAATAATATTACCGCCAAAATCTCACCTTACTGATTTAGTTTTAAATGAAACTCACCATAACACATTGCACGGCGGACCACAGCTCATGATTAATTATCTGCGAACTAAATACTGGCTCATTGATGCTAAGAACCAAGCAAAACTGTTTGTCCGTAAATGCGTTGTTTGTGTACGCCATGCTGCACAGACTAGGGTCCAACTGATGGGACAATTACCTCCAGCTCGAGTTACACCAATTCGAGCGTTTTATCGAAGTGGTGTGGACTACGCAGGTCCCATACAGATTCGAACTTCTAAAGGTAGAGGCCACCGGGCCTATAAAGGTTATATATGCCTTTTTGTATGTATGGCTACAAGAGCCGTACATTTGGAAGCGGTGAGTGATCTCACATCACAAGGGTTTATTGCTGCTTTTAAACGATTTGTTGCCAGACGTGGCCATTGCGCTGACTTGTTCAGCGATAACGGAACGAATTTTGTAGGTGCCGCTCGCGAACTCCGAAGCTTGTTCGCCCAAGAAACGTCAACCTTGACAATGGAAATCGCCGAGTGTTTGGCAAACAACGGCACTAATTGGCATTTTATTCCACCTCATGCCCCGCATTTCGGTGGGCTATGGGAAGCTGGAATAAAATCCACCAAACATCACCTAAGACGCGTAATAGGTAGTGCAACTCTTACTTTCGAAGAGATTTCGACGCTATTGTACCAAGTAGAAGCTTGTCTTAACTCTCGACCACTATCCCAAATTAGCACAAATCCGCAAGACCCAACACCCCTCACTCCAGGGCACTTTTTAATAGGTGAATCATTAATTCTAGTACCTGAGCATAATTACGAAACATCGTCTATTTCATCATTAAAACGTTGGCAATTAACACAAAAAATGCTGCAACATTTTTGGCGTAGATGGTCAAGTGAGTATTTGAGTCAATTTTTACATCGTTATAAGTGGGCAAATAAAACTCCTGAACCCGAGATCGGAGATTTAGTTTTAGTAAAGGAGGATGGTCTCCCTCCAGCCAAATGGCTTTTAGGTAAAATCATTTCAAAACACCCTGGCTTGGACAATATTACGAGGGTAGTCACTCTAAAATGTAAAGGTATCACATTTAAACGACCAGTAACTAAACTCTGTGTGTTACCTGTCGCTCAGTGAACAGATATGTGTATGTTACCATTGTTAAGGATTTTGTTAATTGTTTTAAACTGTTTATTTTTAGTTTTAAGTGTATTTTGTTCTTAGCCACCATGTTTTACTGACTTAAACCTTTGTTTTTATTTTTAACTATATAATACAGTCCATTTTTCGAATGTGGTTGGTTCATGGTGGGCGGGAACAATGGACATTCTGTCCATAGTGGGCGGAATGTACAATCTTACGTTTAGTTTGATACTTCAAACGATTTTAGTACCTAATGTCTCGATAGATGGCGTTGTTCATTTACCACTCTCCGCTGAATCGCGGTGTTAAGATTCTCCCGAGAAACATGACCTCTTCGTGTACATTGAAATAAATTGTCTTCGTATAAGTAAACATTGGCTTTTATTCACTACCTAATGCTTTTCCTTTGCCTACATCAGTTGTCTCACTTTTTCCCAACTAAGTATGTATAGGCTGGATGTAGCTAAATTACACCGAACTTCTATGAATCTAGTAGGTAGGTATGTTCTAGATACGATCTGAACCCGAAACAAATATATAACGGAGAAGGTATGTGTGTCTCGTTATCATCAGCCATATTTTAACTACTGTGGGCGTACTATGGGTATAGTGTTGGTTATTGCGCAATAGAAAAACCGTTTGCAGTTCAAAGCAGATTATAATTTCACGAACAAATTAATCACACTAGCGAATCACACACTATAGGTACACGATACAACCAGATACGGAACGCGGGACAGTTTCCGAGCACATGTTGTTCGTACGATGTCCAATTTCCAAGAGAGCTGCTCCACCTCGTTGCACGCACTCTTCCAATTCTTCTTCAATTCCCTTCGAACTCAGGCTAGACTCTGTCTAGCGCCACCAGATGGCGCTGGCGTTCCGAATAGTCAAAATGAATGACTCAGTCGAAGCGTTGGCGTCACAGCGCTTCCGTAAAAAATCAGTTTGTGGACATCTGATTTACCAGAATTTAATAAAGTCAAAATTTGACAGAACTCTTTATTTCAGTTTAACTAAACTGGGAATCTTTTTACTAACAATCAATGACAAATTAGAAGAAAATTAACATCTTATCAATAATCAGGTAATTCAAAGTACAATTGACTACACATTTATCGCGCTATCCCACAAAAGACACAATCAAACCAAATTATTCAACACGTGCTCTACATGTGATTTTTGGCTACGCATAGTCCAATAACCTCCAGTTACTCATCTTTCCTTTATGCGAACTAACCCACGGGAGCGCCGAGTAGTCTCTCCTGGACTCGGTTTTCACTAAAACTCGACTGCCGCCAGAGTTGACTGCTTACCGCGTACTCACGGACTACTAAAGTAGTAGACACTGACTTCTATTGAGCTACGGCTACACGACAACCTCTGGTACGGTCCAATCATCATGCAAACTTAAATACTCTCGTCATTGTTACTACTACTACTTTTCTCAACCTCAATTTCATCAGTAGACTCGATTTTCTGGCATTTTTCGCAACCTCCCATAACTGATAATTAAAAGGGACTCGGCCAAAGAGTATAATAATAACACGGGAGGACACGACTCTTTAAAATCTGTTTTATTTCACGATCAATTTGCAATAAGCATTCAAATTCGAAACCAAAAATTAGGATAATCTAAGAATTTGAACTATCTAGTTTCGAGATTACCGAGACCAAGTACAACGATTAGATCAACAAAAAAAAAATGCTAGAGCAACCAATAAATCACCCTTAGAGCATCACAAAACACAAAGCACTGAATATTATTCATGGCCTGTGGCTTTTCATTAAGGCGCTACAAACCTCACGTTTGTTTCTTTGAATTCCCCTGAGTTCCGAGTCCCACGGACTCTATGGTCTCTACAAGACCCGACCTCCGCCAGAGCCACCCGCGCACCGCATATCCACGGACTACTAAAAGCAGATACCGACTTCTAACGGACTACGGCTACGAAATGGCTACAGGTACGGTCCGACCAGCCGAACTAAGATTCACCACTATCACTCGATTCAACCTCTTCTACTTCAAGTGGTACTTGGCCTTCGGGCATCTCCCGAACACGGTCATGGAGCGTATTTAAAAATTGCAATGTAAACTAGGTTGGGCTATACCTAACAATGCAACCATTTTTGCTGTTATTTACCAGGGAAGCACTCAGTACCCGAGTCAAAACAAAATGAAAACGACTCACCAGATTCGGTAGACAATAGATCTGTAGCTAGCTTAATAGTACAGACATCCACTCCCTGTCACTGTTTCCTTGGCAGAAGTCGTGAACCTCCTTACTCGAAAAGCACCGTCCTTGATCAACGATTATTCGTACAGGAGATCCAAAGTCCAAGGATCCAAGGTCCGACACTGCCATCTTGCTTGCACACGTTCTTGTGTGTTAACCTGTAACCAAAAATTCAACAGCAGTGAATTTTCCGCTCGGCCAATTCTGACCATTTACGGTTTCGTATCTTGTTTATTTAATTACATTTCAAGTGACATTTTACAAAACAATTACACAAATATTGTAATTTAGCTCATCAGTAAATACAATTATAATTACAGTATAATTATACAACAATAAATTCACATAATTATGTTGCACAAAATGTTTACCACAGTTTACCAACAGGGGGCTGTCAACGTCATTCGAGTATCAAAAAATATCCTTGTAGCAGTGACTTAAAAAGTAGAATAGTGCGTCAGTTTGACAACAATTGACATAAATATTTGTTATTTTCTGATTTTCATATTTAGATTTTTTATTAATTATTATACAAGCTAGTTGAATAATGTCGAAATGTAATAATTATAATCCAGACAATGTGTTTAAGCGTTTCAAGGTTGTTGAGTTCCCAACATCTTTTGTTGGACTGTCGACTACACAAATTCTCTATGTGGACGTTGATCTCAGCAGATCGGCATATCTTAAGACAATGTGCGAAGGGCACCTAATGGTACTTTGTGAGACTAAATAATCTTTCGTAACCTTTTTTGTGCAGACCGTGGAGTCAGGAAATCCAGGGGATGCTTTGGTTGAAAGCCTCGACGATAAGAAGCAGGCAGTGCGTGTGTGGCGTGCAGTGCTCGGGAATGCAAATAAAATAAAATTATCGATATTTCAATTAAATTGCTTTTCTTATTTCAGAATTTTGATGAAGCACGCCTCATTACTGCGTCACATAGAGCTTTTACCATAGAAATCAAAGATGAACATACCGTGGAAGTAACATTTCAGCCTAGAAATGATTGTGTATCTAAAGCAAAAAGCAACATGCAGTTTGGTAAAAGATTTGTTTTTGACTTACGATTAATACAGGTGAATGAAATAAGGTGTTGTGACCTCGAACTTCATGCAGAAATTGGCCGATATTATATAAGTGGGCAATATGAATATTGTCAAATTTCTCATTATCCAAAAATTATCGACTTTGGCGACGTGGCAATTAATAGTAAAGTAACAAAATATATCCGTGTAAGGAATGAGTCAAGTTTAATTGCTGCCAAAGTATGGCTTGATAGAGTGACGTGTTTTGAATTTTCACCAATGAAGTTTACGATAGCTCCCAACTCTTCAATACGTTTATCAATTTCCGTCAAACCAACGGGTTTAAAAGTTGCAAGGACTGTCTGTTTAAAAATAAGAAATCCGCATGACTTATTGTTTGATACCAAAGTCGGGAAAACTCCCGAAGACGAAAATTATATTACTTATGTAATTACTAACAAAATTAATATATCATACGATAAAATAGCTAAGGAGCAAGTGATTGAATCTTTACATAAATTGACTGAACAACTTCCACACTATACTTATCTAAATGAAGAAGTGGACATACGGAAGGAACAAAAATCTCTAGGTAAAAAGTACCTAGAACTTTGCAAATCGGTAATTCCAAAAAAGACGGTGAAAGAAAAATTTACTACCGGGAGAGATAGCTGCTGCACAGACATATTGAACAAAATTCAAAAACTAGACAAGAACTTTTGTATAAAAAAGAAGGATAAAATAAAAACATATGAGTTGTTTGATGTGTTGATGTTTCCGTATTCTGTGGATTTTGGAAGAGTTGCTATATCGACATACGGCAAAAGTGAATTGACAATTAAGAATAAAACAAAGTATGACATTACCATAAAAATGATTCCCAAAAACTATATTTTTTATACGGAAACTATGCTACCACACGTAGCGATTAAATTGAAATCATTGCAAGAAACTAAATTAGTTGTATTTTGCCAAGGTTTTGTAGAAGGGTTTTATAAAGGTACTTTAAATTATATCATTGATGATATTTACCGAGGCAAGCACTCATATTCTCTGCAAGTGGGAAATCCGTTGCTAATGATACAAGAGAAAAGCTTAAAATTTGGAATGGTTACATCAGACTGTTTTATCACTTCAGTCCCCGTGCGAATACACAATCATTTTAACATTACCGTTGACTTCAAGTGGGAAGAACTACTCCCAGACACTCCATTTAAAATATTGCCAATTTCTGGCTCCATACCAAGTCACGGTTGTAAGATATGTAATGTTATGTATGTTACTAAACCAACCAAAACAAAAGTCCATGAGGTTAACCTAATCTCTAAAAGTGATACCCCTAGAGCCATACCGATTGAATTAAGCGTCATTACACGAAAGCTTTCCATAAAGTTCTTACAACAAGCTGTCACATTAAAAGATATTCCTTTAAACTTGGAGACTATAGAAAAAGTAAAATTAGAGAATTCTTCAAGAGAGGTTGCTTATTTTCACGTTGTAGAGCCCTTAATTCCAGGTTTAAGAATGGAACCAATGAGTGGCACAATTCGACCAAAAATGATAATGACCTTCGATCTTATAATAAAAATATCATGCGTTATAGAATTCTTGTTTGATATTTGTGTGAAGATTAATAATAAAGAAAACGTAGTGTTGCCAATAACTGGAAACGTTGTGGAGCCAAAAATTTTAATACACCCCAAAAACGTTTATATGGCACGTATACCATGCTACATGGTGACTTACGTCCCCATCACTTTCCAAAACCTCGGTCCTGTGAAATCTCATGTCGAGGTCGTAGATACTAACGATGAAAACATATTTGATGTTTATGTTGCAATTGGAAATGAAAAACAAAGAGTATACGAATTTTTCATCGATGCTGGGCAATCTAAGGTGTTTTTTATAAAAGTATGCGATATATTTCGTAGAGAGTACGAAATGTATATTCCATTTAAAATCAACGAATTATTAGGGCCTCCTGATGGAAATGCTTTATCTACAGAACTTAACTATTATATTGGCAACTATGAACAGTAAGAACTTCTCTTTTAATATGCATACTCATAGATATATTTTATCGCGCCACATACCACATATTTTAACATCATATTTGAAATCGCGCTCCCGTCCACTGCTTGCTATGTACACAGTTGAAGTATATATTTGTATAGAAAAATTTGTAAAGGGGCGCTCAATTTAATCTCATACTACCCTATAACGAAATAGGCAGTCCACCTGTATTTCAGGAAGTCGTATTCTTATGAGCACATTGTCTCTTTATTTTCTAGTAAAAACGTTAAAAACTCAAATCACTGTTCCCGTAAAAACGCTATCTGAAATAACTATTCAGTCGAAAACTGCGTCGGTATGTAATTCTAAATGCTTGATTAAGGCATCATATTGTATTCGTTGTGAAGTTTGCCGAAGCCCTCAATTTCTGTATAAAATACCATTCTTCGAATTTCTAGCACTCTTTGGGATGCTCTCCTTCTGTAGTACTGACACGAAGTTCATTAGAATACCTTATAAACAGTTAGTATTTTATTCTAGTGCTCTACCCGAATTCAATTACGGGCTGGTTATTTTGGGAAAGCGTTCATTAGTTATCATGATTTGAAGACATGTCATATTATCATAAGCATACTAAACAACGATTACTTTTAGGTGTTATGAAAATAATCCAAAAGTTAAATTGAAATCTGTGAATAAAGATATTAGCTACTGCCGTATTACTGGTGTGATAACTGTATCCTGGATTGATTTTTCTGTTGAAAAATTTGAATTTGATTATGTTGTTGGCGAAAAAAACACGATAGAATTTCAAATGACTAATGTATCTAAATATTACTTATATGTAGCCATTATTACATCAAAATTAGCGCCTCACTTCACTTTAGAGCTGCTACCCAATCAAGACGGAAACGAAACCATAGTCGTAACAGAAACTACCATAAAATTAGAACTAGATCGCAAAATGAAAGCACAGTTCTCTTTAAAATTCCATCCCAAGGGTCATGGCAGATTTGTAAATACAGCTATCTTGTTTTTGGATAAGCATATGACTACACCTTATTATAATTTGACATTTATCGGGAGGAAAGAGTCACCTCTTATGACGCCCAGTACTTACAGAATAATATTCCCACCTTGCCCTGTTGGAACGGAAATTTCAAAAACAATAACTATTGATATGGAAGCAATGTCTGACTTGGATTCATTTAGATGTATTTTCAAAAAAGATGTGAATCTTACAGTTGAATTCATTGACCATGAAATAATGGAAAAAGATGAAGTATTACATACGATTGTAACTGTTACATTGAAAATTATGACTACGGCTCCTTGTACAGGATTTGTAATGCTTCATTTTAATCACGATAGTGGATCTGCCTGTGATGTAGAAGTACATTTTTGCATCACTTATTGTTTAATTACTTTACATGCCAATCATCTAGTTAAACCTGAAGAGAATCCTTACCCCTACTTTCCTTTAAGCAGCCAAAGAGATCTTGGTCAATACATGGAGAAATGTTCTAAATTTTTAGAAAAGTGGATGTTTCAGCAAGGATTTCGTAGAGATTTATATCCAGTTATTCCTGATACATTTCATGCATTATCTTCTGCATTATCAACGCAAGGTGGGACAAAAACAAAAGGAATTAATGTTTCATACTTGAATTTCATCAGAAGGATCGCAGGACCACTTATGAAACACATTCGAAAAGTTTCGTAAGTATAATAATGAGTATCCATTATGATATTACATTCGTAAACTCTTCATTTACTAATCTAGAAATTAATTTCAGAGCTCATGATGTTAACGATACATTTAGGTTTGTAAAAGAAATCCATGACACATATAGAGAGATACTAAATTTATTGAGATCTCGTGGTGCAAATGTGTTGGTCTTACAAGCGAAATACCTACTAAGTTATGACCAATTTGTCTTATATTCTGAAAACGTCACCCCGAAAGGCAATGCGGATATTGTACTCACACAAAAATTAGTGTCGGATATCAATTTATTCCAGAGATTAAATAAACAAAGTTGGCTTGACTTCATTTTACAAAGTTATAAAGTTTTCGTCATGGACAGTTGCTTCTTTGAATGTGTTTGCGTCAGTTCTCAACCCAGAGACATAATCAAAGTATTAACGGATTGGTTCAATATACAGATACAGAAACAACATGGCAAGCTCCTTGGAAAACACAAACCAGTAAAAGAAATTACCAACATAACAACAGATTTAACCGATGGCATCGCCCTAGCATCAGCAATGATGACTTATTGTCCATTCCTAATGGAACACTTTTCGTTGTTCTGTGAGGTAGGAGAGAAAAGCAGAGAAGGTGACGTCATTAATAACGCTTGCCTTATTATTGAAGCAATGAATCTTCTGAGAATCTTTTTTCCAATAATAATTAAAGACTTCTTTCAGCCTAACAATTTGCAAATGCTATTTTTATCCATACACTTATATGTTATACTGCCGATGTTTGAAACAAAAGATACAATAAAATTTCACCCACCACTTTTAAGAAGTTCTTCGCGGTTAGTTTCTATTTGTCCGACCAGTCAAGAATCACTTATTTTTTCTTTTTTTATCCTTAATAACGGTACGCGGAATAACTTCCTCGTTGAAAAAGCTCCTGCGGCGGACAACGGGAAGAAAATGTTTTTGAGCGTCAAATATACGGCCAATTTTGTAACCGACGAAAGATGTGTTCTTCTAGTACATGGATACAACAAAACACGAATTTTTGACACGTACATTGTATTTTTGCTCCATGGACAAGTCGGCGTATTAAATCCACTGAGAAAATGCAAATTGACTGGGCCATTATATAGACCTAATAAAGTTGACGTGCAGGTGTCGTCACCATTTTCAACTTCAGCTACATATCAAATTTATATCACAGATGTGGAACCATCGGTTCCGGTTCAGTTCGAAGAAATGCCTAAATCGAGGTTTTTCTTGAGCCGACTGAACTTAATTGATAAAGAAATTAATTTGGTTGGTATCCCAAAGGACGTAAAGGAGCAACAAGATATCCCAGATCATAAAGTATATTTACAAATGATTTGTCTTAGCACTCAAGTAGGAAACACATGGATTTGGTTTATGAGCGACGTTGGTCAATTTTTCATAAGGATAACGACTCAACCTCGCTGGGACTTACCAATAGACAGCCTGCATGCGAAGGTACAGTCGTGGCCAATGGACCCCTGCAGCTGCGGAGAGTCTTGCGAGTGCTACAGAACTACTATCCTCATGATACCGCATCAAAATGATCTTATGATTAAAGCATTGCGATATGCTTTATATGAACACGCCTCTAGCACCATGATGCAAATATTTGATCAATTAATCGGTATGGTACAATTCAAATGATTTGTTTTCATGAATACCATACTAGATAATCAAATTATTACTAAGTTCTCATATATTTTTTGTAAAACTTGCAGAATCGAGGACAGGTAAAATAATTCTAACGATGTTGTTGGAGGAAGGAGGTACCACCATGTCAGAAGTGATGCATATTCTTCGCAACAGTAATACATACAAAATCACGTCGCGGGCTCTACTGCCACGCATCGATCGTGTGAAGTTGTTCCATCACACCCAGGCCATATTGCCATTGCCTGTCACTATACCGGTTAAAGAAAAGTTTGAGAAATATTTCGTTACATTAACTTCAGAATGTGGCATGGACATTCGCAATTATAGAATATTTTTCATTCAGTTCAGTGGGTCTGCAACTGGCGAATCATGTAGTAGTGAAAAATCCGATAAATCTTAAACTACGTTGTATGTATTGTGATTATAATGCAGATCCCCCATCTCATCATATTTACTGTAGAATAATTATTGAATATTAGTTTCACTAACTGAAGAATGTGACACCAGCTAGTGCACGTTATCCAATCCCGAAAATTTTGTAGTAGGTACGTAATTATAAGAGAATTCAATCATTTCCATACTCGTTCAAAGACTTTTTGTCAGTGAGCTATAAAAATATATGCTGCCGTGTATTTTTATTACTTGCATGAAACCAGTACAACGGAACAGCTTCGCGATGTCTGTCGAATGTCTGTACTTAAATTTACAAACAAAGTATAATTTTGGTCAAGATACTTATTCACACTCTTTGACGAGAGTGTGTTCGGCAAAATGTATTCAAAAACTTAATTTTTATATAAAGAAAGTAAATTATCTAAGAGTGGTTTAGGTTTTATACTTGAATGCTTTATCATCAAAACGGTTTGTAGACTCCTCTGTTTTATTTTTAATAATAATAGGCTTGTAGTGTTAGGTCAGGAGAAATGATAACACTAGCTTGATGTAGCATGAGTATGTTTTTATTTGCTCTGTATAAGTACTATTTTAGGGGTCGCAAGTAGTATCTACACAGTAGGTAGGTATGACGGCTTCATACCGTTGCCTCTCCGTCAACTTCCGTAGGACGGCGAGTGAAAATAGTAGCAAATTAAATATATAATACATAGTGTGCCTAGGTACCTACAACTTAAACCTTATGAATCAAAAATATAATTAATGGAGAAAATTCAAAACGACAGTCAACATTTTACCTAAGTACAGACGCCAGCACATCATCTGTCAAAGGACCCCGCAGAAAATGTTTGGAAAAAGCCGTTCGGTGAATTTGGCTGAAATTTTGGTACAATATAGCCTGTAACATGCTGATTGAAAGTTAATATGGGCGCAACAAAAAAATAATTGCCAGATTTAGAGATATAGCCATTTTTATGTTCAAGTCAGGTAGATGATGATTTTTATATAAACAAAAAGCATTCACATCAACCACAACAGGTTCCAATTCATATGTTATAATTTAAAAACATATTTCTACATCTATATACCCCGAATAGGTGGGCAGAGATGTTTAACACAAATTTCGAATAGTAGACAAGTGGTCCGTCTGATTTTGTTGAAACTTTGGGATCTTGTATTGAAAGTCTTTTTTCCATGGAGTATTAAAAGATTACTTAAAAGATACATCAAAACAATAATATAAAACAAAGTCGCTTTTCATGTATGTAGGTGACCTGTGGCCACAATGGATTTCACAGACATTTTTAAGAATCTATTTCTGATGATAATATGTATTTACGTGTACTACATATTATTATTATTTACGTGTATAACCTACCTATATTACAAAACTTAGATACAGGGTGCAAAATTACCCATCACATAGCTGTTATCTATTTTTTTTTTTATAATATCATGATTGTGTAACTAGCCAGTACGGTCTCCATAAAAGGAGATCATCTTTGTAACTGTTCTGCAACATTAATTAAATAAAGATAATCTATATAATCATACAAATAAAAAAAAGTCTGGTTAGTTACACCAGTTAAGTATACTTAAGTCAAGAACGATTTTTTTTCGAACAGATTTTTATGATCTTTGATTAGTTGGATTTGTCTTCGCCCCGAATAGCAGAGTAACTATTAAAACATGAGAAAAAATCACGAAAAAAAAAAAAGGTGATTCATTTTCTCATACAGTCGTTCTTATTAATTCTGAGGCGGAACGAAATTCGCCGGGGCAGCTAGTTAAACATAATTATGTAATAAACAGTTATACAGTAGGTACTGGTAATTATTTAACCTGATGCGCAAATAGACTTTCAATACAAGATTACAGACTAAAATTATTTTCCATAAGCTTTAGCAAACTTCTCTATTATGCGAAATGAGTGTAATACTGCCTACCCCATCAGGGTATACGGAAAAAGAGTTAATATCAATTGGAACTTCTTGTGATTGCTTTTTGTTTATTTTTTGCAGTAACTGTAGCATAAAATCATCTTCCCGACTTGATCATAAAAATGGTTATATCTCTAAAACTGGCCATTTTTTTTTTCGCCCATATTAACTTTCAATCAGCATGTTACAGGCTATATTGTACCAAAATTTCAGCCAAAATCACCGAACGGCTTTTTCCAGACATTTCGTGCGAGTTTCTTTCTTTAATAGATTTCCAACTTTATCGCTAAAGCATAAGGTTCAAAGTTTATGGGGGAAATTTGACAGTTTCGGGTAGTTTGATGTGCTAGTACATGATTGGATCAACAACAATCCTTAACTTTATTCTCATATAACGTTGACACAAACAAAGTAACTTCATTCTATCACAATTATCATCATCCACAGCTCGACTTTATCCACTGCTGGGCATAGGCCTCTCGTTTCTCGTGTCAATCCATCGGGATTGCATGGGGCATCGGCCCCAGTGAAAAAAAGTAACTTAGTCAACTTCAATAAAACTATTTACCACTACGTGATAGATTACAGTCCATTCCCTCTCGAGGAGAGGAGGCCTGTGTCCCAGCAGTGGGAACATTATAATATAGGCTGATTATGTAACCACCTACGTAGGTATTAATTTAGCCTTAAAACTAAACTATACCTATATTTACTTTGTATTTACCAATAATTACATATCTACAGGTTAGGTTACCTTCACTTTTTATCCAGATTTATTAACATTTATTCTAATTGTTTTCTATGTGGTATCCCTATACGGGTTTTTGAAAGTATTTAATTTTATGAATTCAATATGACCATTTTATTTAATACTTATTATATTCCATAATTTAGAGCATTATATATCCTGAAACAGCGGAAGTTCCGCTAACAATAAAATAATGATCTATTAAGTAGATATACCGGGTAGGCGTATCGGAAGACGTACCGTTGGATGGCCTCCCACAAGGTGGACCGACGACCTTATGAAGGCCGCAGGAACCCGTTGGATGCGAGAAGCAAAGAACCGCACCCTAATTGCGTAGCACACTATTACTCTCATTCTCTCAATTTGAATCAATTTGAAGCATATTTCTAAGCCATTGCTCCATAACACAAGCTCTGCTTAGCTTGGGACTAGATGGCGTTGTGTGATAGTTGTGGAATATTATTATTATTATTTATTATTATTATATGTTCGAAAAATCTGCTCAACAACGCAAATAACGCAATGAATGTTGTTGAACTGTTTAAATGAAACCCATTGCTACTGATAGTGTGTTACGCAATTACCCTGCCGGTCGAACTGGAGGCGCTTGCTCCCCCAAGCCTATGTCAGTGGACGTCTTTCGGCTGAAATGATGATGATGACGAAGTAGGTATATGATGTAAGGTAGGTAGTGATTTTATAGTAGACTTTCGATATTTCATGATAATAATTATACAATTTCTTGAATACTTTACGTACTCATTCGAGTGATCTTGATCAAGATTGACACTCATTATTTTTTTTAATACATAATTGTTTGAATTAAATTGATTCTTCGTAACCAAGTATTTTAATTTTAATCTATAAGTAAATGTGTCCTAGAAAAATAGGAATTTAACTAACTTACTCCCCTTACTAATAAACGTATTATATCAGATGAAGAGTTACACACCGATTTCTCCCTTCGAAAGAAGAAGACAAAGCGTTGTGTAACTATACAGACGCTATACAACGTTTATTAGTAAGGGGGTTGACTCTGAAATGTGTTACGTGTACCCATAAAAGTTAATATGTAGGTCACGTAAGATCCTCACAGTTATTCACTCATCAGCGGACCCACCAGGCACATTCCCCGTAGGGGTAGGCAAACGAGATTACGCTACGTAAAAAAAAAATCGAGTCATTTATTCAAATTAGGCTGAGAATTAGCACTTTTCGAACGTCATCTATTATATATATAAAAGGAGAACTGACTGACTGACATATCAACGTACAGCCCAAACCGCTGGGTCTAGAGATTCCAAATTTGGCACGTAGGTTCCTTATGAGGTCTAGGGGTGCACTAAGAAAGGATTTTTCAAAATTCACACCCTAAGGGGGTGAATGGGGGAGGGTGAAATTTCACGCGGACGAAGTCGCGGGAAGAAGCTAGTAATTACATAAGACAGTTCCCCAAAACGCCCACACTTCACGATTTCCGAGTGCTTTCGCTGGGAAGAAGAAGTGGTGCAACAAACTCCCCAGCAGCACAACTGTCTGTTCAGTTAAAAAAAAACTTGATTCTATGCAACACAGAACATTATATACAATTATTTGTCATAATGTCAGCTAGCCACGCCAATATATACCAACAAATATAATGAAACCGTCGGTGCTCCATGGACCAATTGAAATTTACCTATACTCAAGCTAAAAATAATAACTAAAAATTTAAACAAAACTTAATACTTAATTTGACTTCCAGCCATAATTATCTCAAATCAACTCGCAACACTCTCTATCCTGCAATTTATTCACGACCTGAAAAGGCGTGAAAGATTGGTAAATAAAAAATGAACTAAACTTTCACGGTCAAAAGTATACTTACCCATTCATCTTACAATTTATTTCACCGAAGCATCCGCATTTGTCGGGAACGTCAGTAGGCGATGGCGCGGGCGCTGGCTCGGTCAATGATGCGCAAACGCATCGGAAGCGTGCAGCAGCGATGCGCCCGCGCCGCCTCGCCTGCTGCCTTGACCGCGCCACGACGCCACTCATCCGGCACGCTAACTGTTGACCGGTCATGGCAGACGCCACATAACACACGGAAACCTTTACCTTACGGAAAATTAGGTCACATCAAACGTGTTGCACTGACCCCGAGTAACATGGGGCAAGGTCAGAAAGATGTTGATTTGTTTGCTACCTTGCTTTACGTTGAAGTTTAAGGTAGCTAAGTTAAAAAAGATTAGGAATATTGTCATTTAAAAAGTGTAGTTAAGTATAATGTGTTTTTTTTTTTTGCGAGTAGTACTTCCCATTTCCATGAAATAGGTCCTCAATCACTTACTGGGCCAAGGAACAGGGCATCAAACATCCTGGTTATATACTTCTTACAAGGACATGAGAACCTTACCATTCATCATAACGATTGATTGTGGCAACCACGCCACTAAACCTACAAGAGACCTAACTAGTCCCAAATAAGAAAAATCGATATATTCCTACAATTTGGATTTTATTTGCTGCCGTTTCTTATTACCAATTAAAAAAAATTGTTTTTCCTGTTGACTATAAATTGGAGATTTTCGTATTGTACCTATGAAAACCAATTTAGGTACTTAGTCATAATATGGATCCTACATAATTCAAACATCATGAAGAAACCGGCATGTCCTAGAACCAAAAATTCGAACGTATGTGACATCCACCAACCCGCACTGGGCCCGCGTATTGTATTACGGCCCACTTCCTCTCACTCAGAGGAGGCCTATGTCCCAGCAGTGGGAACATTATAGGCTGATTATATATATAGAAATAGTTGAATTTGACAGAAAGGAGTAGGCCGTTTGCGGCCGCTGAGGGTGACGGGGTCCGCATGGATTCATACGGGCCAACACCTGGCCGGGGGAGCGTGACGAAATGCGCAAGCACTCCAGCACCCTGGCTAAAGGTAGCAGCAGGACACCGTGTGGTTTTAGTCTGACAGACCCCTCCACCTACCCCAGGGTGGTGGACATCCATGAGAATTTAAACACGAAAAAAAAAACAAATGTACTGAATCACAGTTAGCCTCATGTCAAATTCAACTTACGATCGTCGATCGGTTAGTTAGAGCAATCTTAAACTCTGCTATAACACTGAATTTTACAGTCGTCAGATCCATTCCGGGGCAGTGGTCCAACTGCTCTGTACAATTAGTTGGACCATGGGTCTTTACTAGGGGCAGTTGTCCAACATTAAAAATAGGTGGACCACAGCACCTTTTGAGAGTTCCGTGGTCCAATTCATTTAAAAAATAACTTGCCAACTCTGAAACCATCAACGGCATCTTCGTGTGAAATCAGTCTGCATAAAAATATAGTTTATCTTTGAACTTGAACGGATATATATCTAACTAGTCTGTTGAAATATCCAAGTGCAGTAAAACGCGTGCGTAGTGTCCTTCACCTTTTAAAATAATGCGCGCATAGGTCTATAAGGAAGAAAAAATACGACAAATACATTCACTGTTTTGCTTTATAAATCAAGTTGTGGTAGCTAAGTGGTTAATACACATTTATTTTTAAATACAAAACCGGCCGGCTGAGACGTTACTGGACACTATGCGTAAGTGGTACCTACCTACGCGAAGAATTTAAAAATAAAAATATATATATCTACGTAGGTATTCACTTAAACCTGAACTCTCAGAAGTTATTAATTAAGAGAATGTGAAGCTAAACAGATCATTTTAATTGATAATAACAAACAGGTTTTGATATTAAATCTATAAGTAGACAGAATCGTAAAGAAGAAATGCGACTTGATTTTGCGTTCGCAAAATGTTTGTTTACTTACCTACTTTCAATTAATAATTATTGAAAACACAAAACATGTATGTCCGTATACCTATTTGATTAGCTGAAATCGGCTAGAGGCTCTATTCCACTTTGATGGTTAATTACAGCGAGTATGGTCAGACCCATTTTCAGCCCTTTGCATTAGTGTAATATAATATCCTATCCTACTAATAAAGGCGTTTTCGTTACTACAAGAACTATTGTAAGTATAACAAAAAAGTAATGAACAGTGAATAAATTATTCACCTTACGCCCATGTGATGTTAGCGAAACGGCCAAGCCACATATTTTGACTAAGGTGTAGAGTTTGTGAAGTTAGTACTTGTAGAGTTAGAAGCTTGGCTCTACATAAGATCTGATAACTTTTTGACAGTGCGAGCCATATTTGATCTCGTCTTGGCAACATTTTACATGAAAATGTTTTTGGTGGGATTTCACATCTTTTTGTAAGTTGCTTATGAAATTTTTTTTTTGTCTTTTTTTTTTGGGATTTACAAAAATCCTGAAATACATGTTTTATTATTTATAACAAGGAATCCCTATATAAATTTTCAGACCTCTAGGTTCAAAATTTGCGGAAGTCTCATACAAACTTCCATCCCCTAATTTAAGGGGTTGGGGGTAAAAAAAGTTCGAAGTTTTAGAATTATTTTGTTGTTTGTGTACTAATACTAGCTTACATCATCATATCCCGAGAATTTTTTTTATCTGGTATAATCCAAACCCAAGTTATGAGGGTTCAGAAAAACGACGAAGCGCTTCGAGAAAAGGTAGGTAGTGCCCTTGCGCATCGCTTGGCTCGTCTTGGCTCCACTGCTCTCAAAATGGTGAAGGAAAACATCGCGAGGAAACCGGCATGTCCTAGAACCAAAAAATCGAAGACATATGATATCTAACAACCCGCACTGGTCCCGCGTGGTAGATTACGGGCCACCGGGCCCACCCCCTCTCACAGAGAGGAGGCCTGTGTCCCAGCACTGGATATGTATGATAAATCAACATTATAGGATGAGTTTGTATGATAAAATCCATTACGTAGCATCACGAATGTTTATATAATGTGCAAAAGGCCCTTCTATGTTCTCACGCTCTACATAGAAACGCCCTTACTATTAATTACTATATACGAGTACACTTGTTTATTCATTCTCTTATGAATTCACACTTTCTGTCTTAATGCATAATTTAAGTAAAACAAACATCATTAACCCACTGCTTCCCATCTTGCAAGTTGTATGAGACACTGAGAAAACAAGTTATTGTCGTCTTCATAATATGCAAAATTGTCGTGAAACTGTCGCTCTCTCCTGCTGGGAAAGATCTTTGGTATTTACAAAAAGGTAAATAATGCTGTGTGCATCCTAGGAAAACCGGCCAAGTGTGTGTCGGACCACGCACAATGAAGGGTTCCGTAGATAGAATGAATTTATCCCAAGAACACACTTAACATTGTAGTTGAAAATCATGTTCTGCCATACATTGCAGCTGCAAATGTAAGTTGGTCAACTATTACTCGTAAACTTGTAAAGCCTAATTAGCTGTGATAGTTTTCCTTTTAACTTCGTTATACTACTTTGAATTTTTTCACATATCCAAAAACAACTCAAACACGTATTTATTGCCACTTCTTCCCTACTGCTCAACTAGTCAATTAAACCATGTACAGGCACTTTTGAATTGTCAAAATTAAATAGTCGGTCAGTTAGTCAAAAAGTTGAAGCTAGTTGTCCATTCCAAAACGTAGATCAATATGGAGAAGAACGGGCAAGAAACTCCATGGACACTTTTAAATCAAGATATTACAAAATCCTGGGTACATCATTCTTGTTGCTTCTATATGTGAGAACAATGTAAAAAAGCACACACACAAATGAAGAAACAATTCAAAATATAAGATTAAAAATAAGCATTGGCAGTTAAGAGATGACCAGTCTCAACCGACGGCGCCCGTTCACGAACATGACGCGTGGATCAGCGCCATCCAGCTCAACCATTTTGTAGGGAACCGAATGATTAAACACACGCGCCCCCATCAGTGAGACATTTAAGTGAGCATGACATGAACCATTTAGCTGGCACACTAAGACTTGATTCTAACAAAAATTAGCACTTTAAAGCTTAATATTTTACAAACGGATCCCTCAATCAGAAAATTGTTTGCACAAACCCGCAATATTTTTAAACCCCACACCATGAGAAACGAGAAACGAGAAAAAAGAAAAACATTCCCACTTGACGTGTACCGTGCCGGGAGGTAGGTACCTACCCTAAAAAAAAATATTTTTCATGATTTTATTTTACCACTTTGTCGGCGTGATTAATATGTATATACATGCTAAATTATAGCTTTCTGGTACTAAGAGTCTCTGAGCTAAGCTGCAGACGGACGGACGGACAGACGGATATGGCGAAACCATAAGGGTTCCTTGTTGACTACGGAACCCTAAAAATCAGAGAAGATGCACACTTATCCAAGTTCTCTTCAAGTTTGACAGATTCACCCATCGTTTTTTTTCATGTCACTTTTATTCACTCTTCGAGAGATGCACGTAGCTACAAACTATGTAAATATTGGCTCCGATCACAAGACAATTTAAGAGTACCATTTATACTCTTAAAATGTTCGCCCATCTCAGTCTCAGCCGCAACGCTTCACCCCGTCTTGTGATACCTATGTACTACAGAGTGCGCGAGCGCCTCGGCACTCGACTCGGCAGCTGTAGAAAGCTGATCTGCGCCTATAAATCCACCTGACGCCTGCCGCTACCACCATTGTCTCGCTGATCGTCCTCTTAACTTCAAGTGTCATTTTATCTTTCAACCTGACCATTGTTATTGCTAATTGTTTTAGAATCAAGTTCAAAAATACCCTTCTTGTATCTTTTAAACTTTTAGTTCGTATAGTTTATGAATTAGAACCAAGTGCCTGTGGTGTATAATATAATGGACGCGCAGCAGTTTCGGGAATTTGGCAAGGCAGCCATCGATCTGTTGGCCGATTATGTTGAAAACATCAGAGACAAGTAAGTACCGTTTTTATTTAATTTCCAAATAAGAAGCTCCCACGTTAGTTAAATAAACACTTAGTAGATTTTATGACGGATTTTCGATAAACAGTTTCTATAAACAGCAAAATTATTTCAACTCTAAGTTCTATATAAAACAACAAATAACTTTTCTATAAATTGCATAGAATAAACAACCTATAGGTACAGTTTATTAATAGAAGATATTGTATACCTACGAATATTATCTAAATGCATCGACTTAATTTGTCATAATTACATAGATACCTATCCTACCTACATTTGACTCTTTTTCGTTGCATTAGATGCAAAAACAAACAGCTAAATAAAAATAAAGATTGTCGTCCATTTGCTGTACATATTTACGTCATTTTACGTTTAAGTACTTAGACTAAGTTACTCTCGGAAATAATGAAACCATTACATTAATGCACTATTGCAGTAAGCATCTTTGCATAAAGCGATACCTACGTCTTTGTAAAGAGCTGATGCGGGTTCGACTCCCGGTGTCGTGGAAAGCAACTACCGGTCTACTATTCTGTAAATATCTCACGGTTGAATTATATTAAAGTTTTCTTTTGTATAAGTAGAGCACTAATTAATGCGCTGTGTGTGAGTGTTTAGTTGGTAAGCCTTTAATATCATTAAATAAAACTTAAGTGAAGTGAGCTGTTGTTCCACCTAATAACTACTAGTAGTCCAGTCATTTAAAACATCGTAGGTCGCATAAAATTGCACTGTACTGATTTTTTTGGGATGTTTTTAGGATAGATACCAATAGTGTAAAACGAAGTTTGCAGCTTCGAAAGACCTGTGCTAACTGCGTGATGCTCAAAAAAGCTCGAAATTTTCGGAATTCTTTCAGTTTATGGCTTCCTACGTTAAAATCAACATTACACATTTAAAATAGGTAAGTACCTATACAAAATTTTATACAATTTGAGCGCGGCCGAAGCTTTGTAGGGCCAATAGAACTCAAGACTTCAAACATTGGCCATTTTTCATAAACAGTTCAAAATTATAGTTTTAGCTGTCTTCCGAGCAGTACCATTACCATTCTACAGGAATGTTGGGCTGCAGACGTGCTCGTACTCCTTGCTCTTCTCCAATGCTGTCCTCACAATGAGGCAGTATTGGTAGGTAGGTACTATTGGTACTACAGGGTTCCGGTTGTGCTGAAATTAAAGATAAATAAGTATGGACTTTACAATTTTTGGAAAAATGGCCAATGTTTGAAGTCTTGAGTTCTATTAGCCCTACAGAGCTTCAGCCGCGCTCAAATTGTATAAAATTTTGTATCTTACCTATTTTAAAAGTGTAATGATGATTTTAACGTAGGAAACTGAAAGAATTCCGAAAATTTCGAGCTTTCAGCTGTAAGTATCTCGGGTTCTTTTGGACCTAAAGTGCTACGGCTGCGCTTAAATTGTATAAAATTTTGTATAAGTTCTTTAAAAACGTAACGATGACTTTCTCCGTAGGATGCACCTTTTTAACCGACTTCAAAAAGGAGGAGGTTCTCAATTCGACTGTATATTTTTTTTGTATGTTTGTTACACGATATCTCCGGCAATTGTAAATCGATTTCAAAAATTCTTTTTTTAATCCTCAGTGGTGGTCCCATGTAAATTTGTATTAACTTTGCTAGGGTAGTTTTTGAGTTAGCTTCAATAATACGTATTTTTGCCACTTAATTAGTTTATATTGATGACGTTATAATGACATCCTGTCACTGATATTTACATAGCAAGCACCTAGTATTATACGAATTTGTGTGGGGCAACTTAAAAATGGAAAATATTTTACGAAAACAAACAACCGACTTCCAAAAAAGACACTACAAAGTGAAAAATATCTTTAATTTCGAAAGTCGGTAGCAAACAACGAAAATGCGAACCCAACGACACCGACTGAGAAGTTATAGGTACCTAAGTCAAAATCTAAAAGAAGTCCGAAAATTTCGCGCACCACGCAGTTAGCTCTTTCAAAGCTGCAAACTTGATTTTCCACTACGAAGGTGTACGTGGGTAAAAACAGTTTAAACCATCAGTTATTTTAGAGTAACCGATGGATAAACTATTTTTGTGACATTCAAGAAAAAAGTGCCACAATAACTAACTTGGTAGATGTTCCATTGTGTACCTACATATACTTAGTTTGCTGTACAAGTGGACTGTTTGTCGCCGATTTTGAAACAGACCCTTACTTGAAATCAGCTGGTAGGATTCTTAATATCTTACTAAACTTAACTCTATGTTGTTATCCTAAAAACATCAAAGCTCAATCACATCTTTAATCTTTGTATTCATTCGAAAACCAGGGTAGGTACATTCACCATAAATAGGAGTACTATTAACCTGTACCTACATTAAAACAATTCAAAATACGTAAGTAGGTAGGTACCGACCTACTAAAACTAGTCTGGTTTAACCATCTAAACTTAAAATTGCAATACTGCAAATCAATTATGCAAATTAATATAATTTTCCTTTCAGTTTCATTGTGTGTTTAGTAATACCAATTAATTTGCTAATTATTACGATGCGCACTGCCGCAATAGCTAGTCATCGGTAGATTCTACAAGATAATCGCGTAAAAAATACTACAGACACGAAACATTCCATCAATTATACAATTAAACCACAGGTTATGACATAAAAACAAACCAATGAGAGTAGGAACGTCTCCACAAAGGCAATTTTCCTTCCATTGTTCGATCAAATACCTATCTACATCTTCTTTGAATATTATAAACAGGTGCACGAAAGAAAAACTAAACGATCTTTTAGCGTGATTGCATACCTGTCATTGACTGAAAGTTATTAGCATTTTTTATACCTTTAAATTATAGTAAGTAAGTATATAGATATAAATCTTAAGGAAAATATTCTTGATGAAAACAATAAGTAGATACTTAGATAATTATTATTGTTAAGTACATAAATTCAAGAACTATCGGAAACATTGAAACTGAACTGAAAAGTTCCAAATTGGAATTAAGAAGGTTACACAGATTTGGTTGGATCATGTATTTCATGAATCATGGTTCTCCATAGATTCTTCTCATGTTTTTTTTACCGCTTAATTTTTTGTTTGTGTACCTGTGTTTTAGTGAGTAAGTCGTTGAAGTATCTACCATATCAATAATTAAATTGTCATAGTCTACGACCACTGGTTTAAGATTCATAGGGATCGTACTTTGTCTGTTAACCCCTTGATATTTTAATAACAGCCTTCTGTACTTCCAGAGATGTCCTACCTTCGGTGGAACCGGGCTACTTACTAAATACGCTCCCTGAAGATGCTCCAGAGCAGCCAGAAGATTGGCAAGAGATTCTGAAAGACTTTAACCAATCGATAATGCCGGGGGTGAGTACACGGACCAAAGTTTTGTTTCTTCGTCGCATTTATTTCAACATAATACTTATGTACTATGTAGGCACTTAGGTACCTACATCACTAGACTTCTCAGCTGTGTTAAATTTGGCTTATAAATCAATCATGTGTGTACAATTAGTAAAAATGCGAACTTGATCCTAGAACTCGACCATATTTCCTAGTGCAAATACTTTTTCTTACCTACCGAATTCCGTCAACTTTTAGTTTTCTCTCAAACCACTGAAGAAGTGGCAGATTCTTGTACTAATACACCATACCAACATTAGGTAGGTACTTTGTGTATCTACATGGTAGGTACTTATATGTAACATGTGCCCAAATAACTACTCTAGACAATACCATATCTATGTAACATGCATTAACGTTACATAATACTTTTCTAGATTACGCACTGGCATTCTCCACGTTTCCACGCGTTTTACCCGACCGGCACATCTTATGCGAGCATCGTAGGAAACATGCTGAGCGATGGTCTGTCTGTCATCGGATTTAGCTGGGTAAGTTCGATTGACTACATTAGAAAGTATTTTTTTAAAGAACTAGAAAGAAGCTCTACAATATCCACTTAAGTCGCCTAATGGAAACATTTTTATCCCAATCACTGCCTAAATAACTTATTGTGAATTATTTTCTCTAATAAGTAGTTATCGAGTCCTGCATGCACAGAGCTGGAGGTTCTAACTATGAATTGGCTGGGCAAGCTGCTTGGAATCCCTGAAGAATTTCTGCATTGTTCCAGTGGACCCGGAGGAGGTGTCATTCAGGTAAATACTTAAGTTGTTGTCAAGACCTTCCCCGTGATAAATAGTAAACTTGTAATCAGTAGTAAGATTATTATTTTCTAAATCTTTCAGGGTTCGGCAAGTGAAGCGACACTGGTGGGACTCTTAGCAGCCAAAGACAAAACGGTTCGTAAACTTCTAAGGAACGACCCAAGCCTGGATGAGGACGAAATAAAACCTAAACTTATCGCTTACACCTCTGATCAATGTAACTCGTCAGTGGAGAAAGCTGGCTTGCTAGGATCTATGAAAATGCGATTACTAAAGGCAGATAGTGACGGTAGGCTTCGTGGAGAGACACTCAAAAACGCCTTCGAAGAAGACAGGGCTCAAGGTCTAATACCGTGCTATGTGATCGCAAATGTAGGCACCACTGGAACCTGCGCGTTTGACCCCTTGTACGAACTTGGTCCTGTATGTAATGAAGCTGATGTGTGGCTGCATGTTGACGCCGCGTATGCAGGCGCAGCGTTCATGTGTCCCGAGTATAGACACCTCATGAGAGGCATCGAATTATCTGATTCTATCGATGTGAACGCACACAAATGGATGCCTGTCAGTTTCGATTGTTCTGCTATGTGGGTGAAAGATGGATATGACCTTGTTAGGGCATTCGATGTTCAGAGGATTTATTTGGACGATGTCAAAACAGAAAACAAGATTCCTGATTATCGCCACTGGCAGATACCACTCGGCCGCAGGTTCAGAGCTCTAAAACTGTGGACTGTTATGAGGATTTATGGAGCGGAAGGTCTAAGGAAACACGTGAGGGATCAAATATCCTTAGCTCAGTATTTTGCTAAATTGGTCCGTGCTGATGAAAGATTTATAGTTGAGCCCGAGCCGTCTATGGGATTAGTTTGCTTTAGACTAGAGGGAGGAGACATTATAACGAAAAAGTTACTAGAAAGATTAACTGAGAAGAAAAAGGTGTTTATGGTAGCTGGTACTTACAGAGACAGATACATTATTAGGTTTGTTATATGTTCGCGTCTAACAGTAAAGGAAGATGTAGACTACAGCTGGAAACAAATAAAAGACGAAGCCGATTTACTTTGCCCAGGCAAAATACACACTAAAGCGCAAATACCAGCTATCGATCAAATAGTGGCGAGAGAGATTTGTGAGAAATCTAAATAACACGTTAATAGATTAAGAACACTTCAAGATATTGTGGGAGATACTTGTATACGAATAGGTACCTACTTAGTTGTTTTCAATTCGTTTTACTTGTTTGGTGCATAGAACAAGGCAAATGTAGATGAACAGAGAATTGGGGTTCATAAAAAATCAAGTCGTAATTTAAGGAATTATAATAAGGAATTAATTAAGTTAATAATAAAGTTTATAATATTGTTATTGTTAAAGAAGCGCTTGTGATCAGACCGATGATATGGCAATTGCATCCAGGTTCTGTTAGACTTAATAAAATAAAAAACTATGAGATGACTACATGTTTTATTTCGAACTTAAAATGATCATTGGCATCATGCTTATTTACAGGTATATATTGCTACTTACTACCTCTATTTATATACAACTACAGGTATGACTAACGCAGATACCGTAAGTATAGCCTTTCGGTAGACAATGCTCCTGACACACCGCGTCCTCGTTGGCTTCTTCGAAATCGCACGACACCCGACCAGGGATCTTTGATTCTGAAACATTAAATGCAAACTAATTAGCATAAATACTGGAATCTTCTTTAATACCTACCAGGAATAGGTAGGTACTAAGTACCTAGCATTGCATAATATTACCTAGTACAAGTCATTGTCTGACCTACCTCCTACCTACTAAAAGAGTAAACGTATTTGAATACAATTAGCTAGGTTCCTACATAGGGATTGATGACTATTTCTATTAGGTATTTCTAAGAGAAAATATAGGTACTGAATTGGCACAACCACAGGGTAGGTATTTTGCAATCCAGGAAAACCAGGAATAACTTTTTGAACACAGACGAAACCACGGTCACAGTCGCTGTAGTTAGCTAAATAGAAATAAGTAAGTACATATAACAAATACTGATAGTTTCAGTAAGGTAAATTTAAAATCAATTTCGCAACTAAGTATAACTCGTTAAAACTTAGGTATAACTCGTTGACAATTCAAAAGTAATAAATAGTTTAAAATTGAAATAAATGCTTTGAGTTTGAGTTACCTAAATGCCTAGATACTAATTTAGAATTGGTATGACATTCACAAGTTAAATGAAACGCATAAAGTAAGTACATACCTGCAGTGGTAGGAGCCTCTGATTTCGGCGTGACTTCCTCCTTGTCCTTCGGTGACAAGTCCTCGTTGTGAATGGGCACAACACTCTGGTCCTCCACCACGGAACTGTCCCTCGGCTTGCCAAGCGCAGTTTGTATCAAACAAGCCGATAACGCAATTAGCAGAAACACATTTACTGCCTTTAAACCCATTATTTCTTTGTTCGCTTATTATTGCTACAAGGAAATAAACGTCGTTATTGTTGTACGGCTAATTAACAAATAACCGACGTATTACAGCACAAAAATAGACGAACACAATGCGATGAAAGGTCAACAGAAGCGGCCTTATATATTGTGCATTCAAATTGACAGTGGACTAGTCAATATGTACGTACTCACACAAACGACCCACTCACTCAATGAGTAATGCATTGATTGCTTCTGTGGTAAGACTGCTTCAAGGAAAGATGAATCACGCGACTTTGTTTGTACTCATTTAAGGAACAATAATTAATTCGTCGCAACTAAGTATGAAATGGATTAGGCGTACGTGCTTTGGCACCTTGAACTAGCATTCTTTACCTACTTTTATATTATTAGTTACTACCTACACATTGGTACCTATTTGTCACACTTCTGAGATTTAGGTACCTAATTGATCATTTACCTACCTACTGACGTCGTGACCTTTACCAATAAACTACTTAGGTAAATACATTTTCTAAGTATTATAAGTGCAAAGGTACAGACCTACTGCCATAGATATATGAAAGAAGCCTACTGTACACAATGCACATACCTACCTCGTTAGCATACTTAATTAATCTTCTAATACCGTCCTTGGTAAAGGGCGGGCGTTTTGGGGTCTGTCTTATGTAATTTTGACGTTCGAAATGGCTGATTCTCAGCCAAATTACAATAAATGACTTTTGATTTTGTCCCTGGTCCCGTTATTTGGGGTCGAATCTCCTCACTTTTCAGCGCCAAGTTATTCTGTCTTGGGTTGTCGGTTCTGGCAATTGGGCTTTCTTGAGGTCTCTTTTTATATTCGACCATCAGCATAATTAACCTAATTTGCTAATTAAATGTAGGGACCTGAATACAAGCGATGGAATCCCGTTTTGTCTATCTGATTCACACTTGGGAGTTAGCTGCCCTTCCTATGGTTTATTCTTACTGAGCTGTAGTAGGTAATTATTGTATTGCGTTTTCAATATTAGCTACTCTGTGGCAGCAGTAAGTACTCGCTGCTGCAACCATATGCACGACGCACAATGCCAAAGAATTGTATTCAATTTAATATTTCAATTCCTGCACTATTATTCAATTACCAACTGTAGGAGAGGTATAGCTAGAAATGCAATCACAGGCAGTTATATAAATACCTAAATCTTTTTTTGCGTGTGGAAATCCTCCTGGATGTCCTAATCCCTGGGTCAGGCAGAGGTGTCTATCAGACTCTTAATGACTGAAACCACACGGTGTTCTTCAACTTCCTTTGGACGGGGTGCTGGAAGTCTTGCGCAGTTCGTCAAGCTCCCCCGGCCAGGTACAAGCATGACTTCCATGCGGACCCCATCTCCATACCCATGTCCAGAGAGCACCTGTGCCGCCTCTCCAGCCACTCCTTAATAACGGTGCCATGTCACCCTTGATAACCTCTGCCTTATATTATGTTCTCTTATGTTGGGTGTTCAATGTCAAAAATAAGACGCGCGCGCCATTTATGCTTTTTAAATTTTTTCACTGGATTTTTTTGCAACTTTGCGTTTGAATATTGTGCATGCTTGTTGGACGAGTTGAATGACCTCCCGCGTTCTTGTCTATGAATAGGTAGGTTAGGTACAGTTATAAATTTCGGCCTAGAGAGTTAGGCATGAACTAAGACGTTTTAAAAGTTTAGTGGAGACGGGACGGGCTTTAGTTCCCTACTAGTGAAAATGTGAAATACAAAAATAGTTGGGTATTATACAAGGGTAAAAACTAAATTCAATGAATTCCATTCAATTAATTCAAAGAGTCAAATGACGTCGACCGGCGCGGGCGCTCGACCAAATGGCGGAAATCCTCAGGCATGAAGGTATGCGATTTTGCAAAATGCGGCGTACGGGCAAGAAGTCCAAACTTCCACAAAAGACTGCATGGAGCTTATGACGAAACGACGCAACGTGAAAACCCACCTATCACTTCGGCAGAACAACGGGCACTTAACAAACAAATTAGAACATTGGTACGACGCGACCTCCGATGCTACTATACGGGCTCTATAAAGAAAGCGATTGAGCAAAGTCGGGGGACGAAAGTGTTCGTCCAAACAGTTGGGAGGAGCCACCAGACAAAACTGACCACATCTAGTGGGGATATTGTCATTGCGAAGCTGGAAATCCTTTCGGAAGTCGAAAACTTCTATGGCCAATTGTACGCATCGCATGTCTCTCGACCTGATCCCGAAAATGAGGATTGGAGAGCCAACTTAACCCGCCATTTCACGGAAAACCAGCCAGAAGTCAGCCAAGACGAAATCGAGACGGGTCGACGAAATGAGGACGGTAGTACGACCGAGCTCCTGAAAGCGGAAAGAAGTCCTGTGCTCAACGAGCTTCGGGAGCTCTTCAACTCTGTTCTGTTCTCTGTGAGAACTGTAGAAGCGTGGCAAAGGAACGTGGTCATTCTCTTCTTTAAAAATAAGACGAGGCGATAAGACCCTTTTAAAGAATTACAGACCCATTTCGCTCCTAAGCCACGTGTATAAGTTGTTTTCAAGAGAAGATTAGACCAGTATGTTCAACGAACACGTTACTCCGGGACCGATTGCTGTCAATGGCGATGCTCTCGAGGTTGTTCGAGAATATTTTACCTCGGACAAACTCTGCAGTTTGGTAAGAACAACATTGAGAAAGAATAATTCAGCTAGGTTAGGCAGTGTTTGGGAAGCTTCGACGAGTCTTCTCGACGCGTATTCCGCAGGACCTAAAGACTAATAATCTTCCATCAGTGCGCCCTGCCTGTTATGGCGTACGGAGCCGAAACGTGGACACTCACGGTACGGCTGGACCATAAATTCAATGTCGCTCACCGAGCTATGGAATGAGCTTTGCTTGGAGTCTCTCTAAGGGATAGAATCCGGAATGAGGTGATCCGGCAAATAACCAAAGTTGTCGACATAGCTCACAGAATAAGCAAGCTGAAATGGCAATGGGCCGGCCATATTAGCTGTAGAACCGAAGACCGTTGGAGAAGACGTGTTCTTGAGTGGAGACCACAAATCGACCAAACGTAAGGTAGGATAGGACACCCTAAGGCTAGGTGGAGCGACAATCTTCGCAGGGTGGCTGCGTAGCTAGATGAGAGTTGCCGAGAATCGAGCTAAATGGCGTGTAATTGGAGAGGGCTATGTCCAGCAGTAGACTGCTGTAGGCTGATCGTGATGAAACTAAATTAGCTGGCGAAACTTCACAATGGGTATCGATATCTAATGAAGAAAATACAATTTTATGAGCTAAACATTTAAGTAACTACAGTTGATAAGGGTCATCGGCCACTAGTAGTTTATTTATACCTATCACGTCTGTTTTAATAGCTAATTCAATTTGACCCAGTATTGGTATAAGTTTAATAGGTATGTCATTAATACCTAGGTAACTAGCTAACTAGGTAAAATCAACACCTATATAGCCTTAATTAATTAACAAACCGCAATTAAAATGATTAGTAATTTTGCAATTTATTTATATTAAAGTCTATTATTATTGTTCATAAAGCCATTGTTGAAAGCATGCCTAGGTAGGTACTTATTCTTGCTTCTACTTATTACATAAGTATACTAGCTTCTGCCCGCGACTTCGTCCGCGTGAAATTTCTTGTTCTCCCGACCCACCCCGTCGCATCGCATCACCATTTATGTTCGCATAACTCGTCAAAATGTAGGGTATAGCTGATTTTTTTTTTCGTGAGTTCATGTTTGGCCCCATAGTAAAAGTTGTTCATAATGATGAGTAGGTACAATGACCCCATAAGAGGAAATATACGTCTGTGCGTACCTCAGTGATTACCGATTCGATGTCCAAGTAAGTATTTGTGACACCTCAGACAAACGGAGCGTCGGTAAGATTTTTTTTGGACCTCACAAATGGAGGTTTTTAAGCCGACCTGTAGGTACGTATGTTCGCGATTTTATCAAAACTACGGAACCAATTTTGAAGATATTTATCATTGATATTATCAATGATGTTTAAAATTGATGTATAAAATATGCTCAAACTTGGTAACTCACCGAGTCGAAAAAGTTCCGCCTTGGCGTTTGCCAAAGAGCGATGGAGCGCAGCATCCTGGGTGTAAAAAGACAGGACAAAATTCGGAACACCATGCTGCTTTCCAAAACGGGTATAATAGACGTAGGCGAGAAAGCTGCCAGGCTCAAGTGGGACTGGGCGGGTCACATCAGCCGCATGCAGGATGACCGCTGGGCAAAAATGTCCACACGATGGACGGCGCCGCCGAGGTCGGCCCAGAAAGCGGTAACGAGATGACCCGCACGCGTACCGCGAGGGTTGGTTTGAGGTGGCGCGGGAAAGGAGTTCCTGGAAGGACTTGGGGACAGTATAGGCTAAACAAAAAAATATATTATAAAATAAGGAAAGATATGGTACGCGCTCCTCGACGATGATCGCATAAACTAGGTGCACAGGCACGATCGACCTTAGTCACAATCGAACTGGCGTTTGTGTAGCACATGTGTAGCACGTTAAGTAAA
Source organism: Hydraecia micacea (assembly GCA_914767645.1). Taxonomy (NCBI): domain Eukaryota; kingdom Metazoa; phylum Arthropoda; class Insecta; order Lepidoptera; family Noctuidae; genus Hydraecia; species Hydraecia micacea. The sequence goes on from OU611778.1 coordinate 12,111,654, forward strand.
ATAACAGTAATCGTCTAAATATGCAGCAACAATACCTTCCTCTGTTTTTAAAATGTGCAGAAATAGTTCAAAACCAAAAACAAGTTCCAACTTCCACGGGATTACTTTTTACTCGTAAATACAGTTAAAAAAGCCTAAAATGGAAACTGTAGATAAAATAATAACAGGATATAACTGGAATAGTTGACATTAACATAGGATGATGTCGCGTTCTAATTTTCGGCTACTACACTAAAAGCTTACTTAGTATCAAAGAGACATTTTGTGCACCACAGACTCGATCGCACAAAAAGTGTGTCGTCTGCGCTGCACCTAAGTGTTTCTAGTCCATTTAATGTTTACGTGATGTTAGAGAGTGGCCTATCTTCCTAATTTTATACATCAATTATATTTATACAATAAGTACAGTAGTTAGTTGACAATTGGCAGGTTGGTGGTTGGGTTGATTAGTATATCTACAAGTTATTTTTTTCGTGATCGTATGTATGAAGAAAATTAGTGTTTTAAGATTTAGCCATACCTTTTGATTCATACAACTGACTCATATTATTATGATCGATCACCATTCATACATCATCATCTGCCTAGCCTGTGCCTTCCAGTCTAACCAGATGCAGCCGAATACCAGTATTTTACATGGAGTGACTGCCTATCTGACCTCCACATCATACATAGAAAGTGAAATGAGTAAAAATTAGATGCATCGCTTCGATGACTGGTGAATTAGAAAGAGAGATCTGAAGATTATGCAAAAAAAAAACACTTCTGCTGTTTTAATCTACCCAATATATTCTTCACTTACATAGTTATTCTGTTCATTTAATCCGTTCATTTGATAATTTAATCAAATATATCGTCATAAGTCAGTAGAGTGCGCTTGGCGTCTTTAGGCGGCGGTGCATTGCGCGGCGAGGGGGAGGGGGTCCAGCCCGGCGCCTGCGTCGGAGGCCTGCCGCGAGCGACTGAGATACGCCACCCGTCCTCCAAGCCATCCAATGATGTGAGGGCTTGAGCAGCTATCTCTGGCGTGTCAAAGGACAGGAATGCTCTGGAAAAAATAAAAAGGTGTGTTATGAAATTATATTGTTATGAGAAACACTTTATTCCTACATAGTGTATGATCTGAGTACTACTAAACATACAACTCAAACTCAAATATTTTATGGCACTCATTTCGTATGTAGAATTGTAGATATTACATTCAAGGGAGCCAGCACCTAACATGAACCCTGACAATGCATATATCAACTTTAACATCTACCTACAACTTTACAAAAATCAAGTTCACTATTTTATGTTTTACTACCCTAATTTAACTTTAACTACTGTTCTTTGCTTTGTTATTAATAACTAAAAACATTTTGCTATTAAAATAATTATTTTGTTCCACCATAATACAATTTATACTAAGTACCTACAGGGAACAGAGTAAATCAGTTTCTTGTTAACAACCTTAGTAAGTACCGATACACATCAAACAAAAATTGTACCTACCTTTACTGCATATTTGTAACTTTCTTGAATTGTGCAAGGTTGTTATATTCCTTTGGCAAATTATTATTTTTTTAATGGCTAATCAATTACAAAGTGTTAAAATTAAAATGACTTCACATTTACATAACTGGTTGAGGCATTTGTGACTGTGTTAAAAAATATGCAGTCTCAAATAATCTTAAAAAGGTACTAATTAACCAAGTACTTTTTAGTAAGTAACTTACTTTTCATCATCAGGCTCATGTGTGAATGAGAAAGGTTCATATGTTGCCAACCGTCTTCTGATAGTTTCCTCTGAGATGCGGGCACCAGCTACAAGCAGTACTGAGCTCCTGCTTACACCAGTTGCTGGTGGAACAGGTGTTTCTGCGCCAGCTGGCAGAGGGGTACGTGGGGATTTCTCATCCCTTGGACTGTAACAAAAATGACAGATCAGATTTATTTTTGAATAATTTCTTACATAATTATGAAGGGCTTGATCAGAAGTTACTAATTTCTCGTGATACAGATTATATAAAATATCTCTGCTTTTTCTAATGCCAGCAGTGTTCACTAAATTTTGGTTTAGTATTGATAGTAACTTTTTTACAGGACATGCTTTATTGAATTCTAGTCATACTGTAGAAAATAATGTTGTGAATCAAAACAAGCTGTTGAATGATTGCTAAGAACATTATTATTAAACATGTTCAATTTATTTTTAGTTAGAGGTCTCAATTTAATGGATTTATCTATGTGTAATTTTTTACCTAAGCCAAATGATACAAATTGACCAGTATGGTCAGACCTGACGCCACTAATTAAGGATGAGTCTTTTATTTTAAAATTAGTAAATACAAAATCGATTCATGAAGCTAAATACTATATAATAGCATTTAGCACATTTGTAATCAGCAAAGCTGGGTACCATTGATCAGATAATCTTTAACAAAGTTAACATTTCCACTAAAGGATTAACTATAAAAATTGTTACCAGACTCATTAACTTCCGTTAACTTGCCATAAGTTTGTTTATCATTAATTATGTAAGTACCTACCTACCAACAGGATACCGCACAGAGTTTGTAATAATTGACGTAAAACCCGGAGTGATCTGTCCTCTTTACATAGTCACTTAAGTGTTAATAAAGCCCTCAGGAAACAAGTAAGTATTTTGATACATTTTTTTTTTTGGTCCATGCACAATGGTCCGTTTGAAGGACTAAGTATGGAAACCAAACGCATAACATAAAACATTGATGCATTTTTTGCATAATTACTGCTGATTGCTTCACCAGAGAATTCTTCATATCCTACCATAAGTAAACCAGATGGCTAATGAGCAAGAAGGTCCCAGTTGAACATAAATACTAACTTCTCCCTTGCTGTGACAAATGAGTCATAGAGATACTTGACTCGCGGACTCTGCTTTTCATCAGGAGGTGGGGGCTCTTGAGAGGCACTAAATGGTTGATAAGAGGCAACACCACCTGCAGCACTCGCTGACCCACTGAGTTTTCTCTCCCTACCTGGAATATTAAAATATGTTTAAAGTACAATGTTTTTTCCAAATCAAATTGATATTCATATTTTTAAACTTTTTTTTCAGCAGACAACGAGGATGAAAATATGATTTGACATAATTTGGCTTTATGTCTCATATTATTATAATATTGTTATACTTCTGTTATAGCTGTTGGTTCTCCTATAAATAAATAAATAAATAATGTAACCTCTCCTTAAAGTAAATAATTTAACACATTGTGTGTATCCAGAAGTACTTAACCGAATCAAAATGATACCTGCTCTTGGTCGCTTAAATGTAGCATTTTGAGGCTGTGGCGGGGGACTTTTTATTGCTTGAATAGCACCGCTTTTTATCAACTTGCGAGCTATTTCACGAGCATCGCGTGCTTCCGTTGGCCGCTTCGGTAATATCGGCTTTTCAGGCTCTTGTTTGGGAGCCTTCAACGCTTGTAAAGCCTTCTTTTTCTTTTTCAACTTCTGGTATTTTGCTTGTAACATTAACTCTTCTTCAGTTAAATTGGATGGAAAATGTAGGTAAACCATTTTTATAACGATTCAAAATACTTTTTTTTTCAATCAATTCATCAACACCAAACACTGCAACAACACATTTTTTTTTAATTAGAAATGTCAAATGTCAATGTCAACGTCAACATTGTCAACTTTGTTTGACAAAATAGCTGTCATAAAATGTTTTTTTTAGGGTTCCGTACCTGAAAAGAAAAAAACGGAACCCTCATAGTCTCACGTCGTTATCCGTCTGTCTGTAAAAACCCTTTTTCTCTGGAACTCATGGAAATATCAACTTGAAATTGATATGAAATATTTATCTATCCTTGAAGCTATAAATCAAGATTCTAAGTCAACGCAATAAACAAAATACGGCCATTTATGCCGCACTGTTAAATAATAAAATTATGAGACAATTTTATATCAAGAGTTGATATAAAATTGTCACATAATTATATATTAAAAAGACTCACAAAATTTGCACCAAATTGTTGGAAGAAAAACAGTGAGAAGCCTAATAAACATACTAACGCTTCTCACAAGATCAATTTTGCTATGCAGTGCTTCCTTACACATAACAAAAAATCTGAAAACTGCATTTGGGTTTGGGATAGCGGTGTACGTCTCACATCACTTATCAACGAGACTATAGAGAAAACATCCGGAAAACTGACCTTGGCAACTAAACAACAAACTGCAGAGTTAAAGGAAAAGGTACAGTCTCATTTGTAACAAAAAATGGTAATGGCATAGCCCTTACACAGCTACAAGACACTCTATACGTACCTAGTCTGTGCACCAACTTGTTGTCTGTCAGTAAGATGACAGATGCTGGCTGTTCTGTCCTCTTCACAAAAACCAAAGCGACGGTCAACAATCCAAAAGATGGAATAACTCTCACCGCAATTAAACAAGGAGATGGTCTTTATTACATCATTTTATATTTTATTTTATTCAATCAAGTTTAATTTGTTTAATACATCAATACTAAACACCTTTTGCTGTTTGGTAGTAAACAATTTTAATCATCTTTTAAATAAATTGCAATCTATAGTTTTGTATAATTTAGATGCATTTTTTCAATTTTGTAAATGTAAGAACCATGGATCCGTTTATTATGATTTTTTGATGTTGACTTGAAAAAGCATGGCAGTTGAGAATGTGTCATGGTCTCACTGATGGTGGCGCGTGTGTTGGATCGTTCGGTTCCCTACAAAATGGTTGAGCTGGACGGTGCTGATCCACGCGTCATGTTCGTGAACGGGCGCCGTCGGTTGAGACTGGTCATCTCTTAACTACCAAAGCTTATTTTTAATCTTATATTTTGAATTGTTTCTTCACTTGTGTTTTTTTTTACATTGTTCTCACATATAGAAGCAATAAGTAATATCTTGATTTAAAAGAGTGTCCATGGAGTTTCTTGCCCGTTCTTCTCCATAGAGATCTACGTTTTGGAATGGGCAACTAGCTTCAACTTTCTGACTAACTGACTGACTATTTAATTTTGACAATTCAAAAGTGCCTGTACATGGTTTAATTGAAATAAATGATTTGATTTGATCAAACCGAATAAACATAAGCGCAACAATCTGGCCAATCATAATGACGACACTGTTTCGATTCCAATTGCTAAAAAGAAATCGAATTTATTTAAACATAGACGACTGGCACAGAAAACTTGGTCACATGAACGCCAAAGATCTGAAACGTGCACTCAAAAACGAGAATTTGCTTGGCTTGAACTTTGATGCTTCTGAAACCTTGGCAGAGTGTGAAATCTGTATCAAGGCAAAACTCCATTGAGTACCTCCCCCCCGTGAGAAAACAACTCAACGAACATCAGAACGCTTAGAAATCGTTCATAGCGATGTATGTGGACCTATCAGATCGCCTACTGTAAGCGGAAACAAGTACTTCGTTACTTTTATAGACGACTATAGCCGATACAGTCGAGTTTACATGATCAAAAGCAAGAACGAAGGATTACAAAAGTTGTTCAAGGAGCTAGCCGAAACGGACACTGGGGACAAAATCAAATTCTTACAATCAGATAATGGTATACATTTGTATGGTTGCTAGGATACTGTTGATATAAAATGGTCACATAATTATACAGGGTTATTGGAAAAACACCAACAACCTCTGAAGAGGTCATTGTACTCATCATTATGAACAACTTTTACTATGGGACCAACATTGAAATCGCAAAAAAAAATCTGCGGTTCCCTAAATTTTGACGAGTTATACGAACATAAATGTAAGGAACAGCTGATATTTTTTTGCGAATTCAGGTTTGGTCCCATAGTAAAAGTTGTTCATAATGATGAGTACAATGACCTCTTAAGAGGTTGTTGGTGTTTTTCCAATAACCCTGTATATTAAAATACTGTGTAATTTCAGCACGCACATTTTGACACCCCTTTGAGGCTTTGACCTAAAATCAAGAAATTTAGCAAGTTGCTTCTTGCCAAAGTAAAAGAAAAGTTCTAAAATCATTAATTTTTTGCAGAAATAAGTTAAATTTTATATTTTTTCGAGAAATACTATAAAATACATACAAACTTAAAGGACATCATTCATTTTGGACCAAAAACTGAAAGTGCCGGCCAGGATAAAAATGTGTAATATTCGGATAGAACTCACAATTCCTATCATTTTTTACTACGACACCAAATCTGTGCGCCCTTTGGTTACGGTGTTAAACACTTTTAAAATACAATAAAAATGTTATTATGAAGTTGTTATTTTCATACATTTGATCATGTATATTTAATTATTCATACTGTGTATGTCCTTTTGATGTGCAATAAAATGAATTCTATTCTCTATTAAGGACGCTATCACATTTTGAACTCGCTCAAGTTTAGGTATCTGAATCGCAACACAGCAACATTACGCGCACGCACACATTGAAACCATTGTTCGCTCGATTTTTATACGTAACTTAACTAATCTTGGTACTTGAAGATATTTTTTTTTTATTTTGCTGGTATTTATTGAGTAAAGTTAGTTGTAAGTTCGCAATCGAATTTGGTAAGTGTTATTAGTACTTACTATCTGCGTGATAATCATGTTTTTAGTATTGTTGAAGTTCATCAGTCAATACGTTCATTACTAGGTACCCAAAAACGACCTTAACATTTTAGTATTACAAGGAACATCCACATTTATACCACAGTCTGCTGTTAGTTTGAAAAGATGTACCTAAGTACTTTTAAATATTATTTTTGATGTCAATTGTTGGAGTATTACATAATCAAATACTATAGCCTGGGAGTTTATCGTAGAGTTTCGTTGTGATATTTAAAAATAATCATTCCCTTATGAAAACAGTAAGTATTTTATTTACTTAAAAATTAAAACAAAGTAAATCAAAAGTAACTTATTCAAATTAGGCTGAGAATCAGCACTTTTCGAATGTCAAAATTACAAAAGACAGTCCCCCAAAACGCCCGCCCTTCACTTCTTAGTGCTTTCGCTGGGAAGAAGTGGCGCAACAAACTCCCCAGCAGCACAGCTGTCTTTTCACATAGAAAATATTTCATTGTACTACTACTATACTCCATAGGTTTAGGTAGCTAAATAAAGGTAAACAAAAAAACCACGCGACTTTGTTAACCGACTAAATGACATGACATGACAACTGGATATACTGGTATTATGAAGAAATTGGCCGTAAGTCGATTTGTCACAAACAAAAATCCGCCACCTTGAATAAAAAATGGATGTTATATTCGTAATCATCACCCCGAAAAACCCCAAAATCGACTATTAATATCGAATGTCTAAAAAAAATTTCCATCATTTTAATTTGATTATAAAATAAATATTTATACAAATTTTATCCGTCATCTACATCCACTAAATAAATAAATTAAAAGTAAAAAAGTTTTTTTCAGATTTCAGACTCGCATTTACTTAGTTTGAAAATTAAAAAAATTAAAATCAATCAGATCATGTTATTTACTTGTTTATCTACACAGTTAAATCTCGCAACAAGCTTTTATATCATATAACTTGTGTACTTAATGACGTTATAAGTTGATAGTAAAAGTTTTAAAGGAAAATTTTATTTTATTCTTTTTAGCGCATTTAACTAAAAGCTTGTTTTTAAAAAAAGTTTTTACTTTTAATTTGTTTTTTACTTTTTAGTTATCGCTGGACAGGTTTTTTTGTGGAGTTTAAATCGCATACGTATTCTGAGCAAGACCTTTCATTTGATACCCATGTTGTAGGAAAGCATAAAAAACTTAGTCCGCTATCTTTAGAAGTCCGCCATATTGCATTTAGAGTGACGTCACATTGTTTTTTGAGTTATTCTCAGCAAGCCCTTTCATTTGATACCCATATTGTAGAAGTGCATTAAAAATAACTAGTCCGCAATTTTTTGGTGTTCCGCCATATTGGATTTAGAATGCCGTCACTTTATTTTTCAAGTCATCCTCAGCAAGTAATTTAATTTGATACCCATATTGTTGCAGTGCATTAAAAATAACTAGTCCACCATCTTTAGAAAGATGACCGCCATTTTAGATTTATAGTGACGTCACTTTATTTTTCGAGTTATTCTCAGCAATCCCTTTCATTTGATACCCATATTGTAGGAGTGCATTAAAAATAACTAGTCCACCATCTTTAGAAGTCCGCCATATTGGATTTAGAGTGACGTCATTTTATTTTTCGAGTTATTCTCAGCAATCCCTTTCATTTGATATCAATATTGTAGGAGTGCCTTAAAAATAAGTAGTCCGCCATCTTGGGCGTTCCGCCATTTTGGATTTAGAATAACGTCACACAGCTAACCATGCATTGTCATCTAAACTAAACGTGCATACAAAATTTCAGCTCAATCGGTTGAAGATATCTGCTTCAAAATTTAGTTGCAAGAGTCCACCCGAACAAACATAGTTACATACATACATAAATACATTGCAAGTTAAATAAAAGCTTGTAAAAATTACAACTAAGTATTTGTTTCTGAAACAAATACCAATAATCGTACTTAATTTTATTTCGGTCCGAAAATGTATCAACTTCGTCCGACCTCAGTACACAACTCGGAACTCACTTTTTTACGTAATTATTTTTTGCGAGAAAGCGACACAGACGTGCTTCCACGAGCGCCTCTGAGCGCGGAATGACGAACCGCAAGTGTCCGCGGGTAGAAAATGTATGGAGAAATTTGAGAGCGTTTCTTATTTGTCTCATAAATGAAAAAGTTATTTATTTATCTACAAAATATTTAGCTTGTCGTATAGAGGACTATATAAGCAACAATATCTTCTTATTTTTAAGTTAAAATATGCAGTGGATTTAGCTATATAGGTCCTTATTCAAACCCCTTTTTATTAAATTTTTTGCGATTACTGTGATGGTAAAAACGTATTTGTGTGAAAATTTTGTATGGGCCTATTTAATTGTTATGGAGCCATTCTGGAGATGAATATATTATCTTTAATTTGAAACCAAGATATCCTTGCAGTTGCGACTCCAAGTTCATTAAAATGGTACCTGAAAAGCACTGTTATTCGTGGAAAAATGTGATAGCGTCCTTAAGAGAGTATTTTCATCATTGATACTCCACGCACCGCACAGGCACAGACAGAGCGTCACAATTCACAACAAGTCCAAACCTGTTTTAAGCAGGTACCTGGAAAATCACCGGTTTGTCCCTCCCCGCCGCCCGCAACTACTGTACCCCGCGTCACCCGTCTTTTGTTTTGTTCAGTTATCCATTCGACTCTTGTTACATCGGACGGCTAAATCGCGACTTGCACTCCTCAGTTAATATTGTTATTCTTGTTTGTTGTTATTTGTTTATAGTTATTTTTTGTTATTGTTATTGTTTTAACTGACGTTATGAGTGGACAATTGTGTATTTCGTGTCGTACGCCTGTCGGTAATCGTCGAAGTTATACTTGGACTTCCCGAGAATCACAGCATACGGATGTTGCACAGTTTGTTATTGAAGATCTATTAGTTCGACAGGTATGAATCATTATTATTTTATTTCATTTTATATACAGACCTTTACCTACCTAGAGTTTTATATGATTTTGACTAAGTCTTTATTTCATCATTTCCTTGTCTGTATACCAGTTTACCTGATGTCGGCGCAGTATGTTTTCTTTTTCCAAATAATTTGGTCACTTGCCATCAACTCATTCATTTTGACCATTTATTAGAATTATTTATTTCACACGTTTTTGTTTCTATATACATATAAGTACTCCTTTGTACTTAACTAATCATTGTATCACCTTGTATGTATATACCGTGAAATAGAACCCTTCTTGCTTAGGAAACAAAACGATTAGAATATCACGGCTCATGTATGTACATGTGCAACGAATAATACATGTTTCTTGTTTTACAGGAAGAACCTACAGAGGTTATTTGTCGACCCTGTTGGCAACGGGCTGAGCGTCGGTATCTCCGACACCAACGTGAAGTGGATCATGATGTTGCAGACGAAGAAGTCAACGCTGAACCTCATGCTTCACCAACCGTTTTACCCAATTTAAACCGAAGGCGATCACAGTTCCAACCCATGGCTGCGGATATGACAGATTTCAATGATTTTCCAACATTGACAGAAGAAGATTTAATATTATTCAGCCTTGGTGTATATCAGCTCAAACAAGCAAAAAGTTATTACGGAGAGCACCTTCAATCCGACGGAGTTTTTATCATTGAGCTCGGTGGTGGGATTCCTCTGGAAATAGTCAGGGAACTTGAAGGGGAAGACTTGTGGATTATAAGAGGACGAATACAATCCCGCCACATCCAAGCCAAAAAATATCATGTGTACATTGCACTAGATCGGGCAGCAAATGGTCGTCGAGCATTAGCTCATTATTATTGTACATGCAATATCGGCAAGAGGACCATTGGATGCTGCTCACATACCATGACCATAGTCTGGTACATGGGTTATGCTAGACATGACCCATACCTCACCCCACCTGCAATAGGATTACATGATGTATATGTTAGATTAGGACAAATATAAATGAATTTATACAATTTAATGTTGTTTCATTTTGCTCTTTTTTACCTAAATGAAAGGTACTGAATCTAAATGAGGTACTGTTGGTATTGTTGCTTGTTTTTTTTTTTCATATTTACTATATTTGACCAAATGTATTAAAATAACACACATCTTATAACATTTTATTTCACATTTTTTTTTAAAGCATGTAACAACATAACCATAGGGCGCACAGGTTTGGTGCCATAGTAAAAAATAATAGGAATTTGGTGATCTATCCGAATATTACGTTTTTTTTTTCTGGCCGGCACTTTCAGATTTGGCCCAAAAATGTATGAAACGTGAATGATGTCCTTTTAATACTCATCCCCACTACGGAATCCTTTATTGTGCGTGATCACACTTGGCCGGTTTTTATAATTGTCTCTGGTCTAATCACAGACGTAATATTGTGTCTCTAATACTACAGTCCGTCAAATCTAAGAAGTACCGTTTGACAGTTATAAATATGTGTTATTTTGCTTTGTTTGAAAGTTTTCAATTACATTTAGATATTAAGAATTGTACATTTTTAGATACAATAATGAAATCTTTCTAAATTCATGGTTTTATGATGAATTCGTATGAACAAAGTTGAAAAATATGAAACGTCAAACGGTACTTCTTAGATTTGACGGACTGTAAAGTCCGTCTCGCGGCAATAAGTGGAACTAATTATTGTTATTAGCAACATTCCTACCACAGAATTCCTACTTCACAGTTCACCACAGACACAGAGTACACTATAATATAATGTTCACACACCCTTCTCTATTGATTGTGCTTATATCTCAATAAATATTGATTTATGACTCCGTCGCATGCCTGTAGCGCCGCGTCTGCGGGACTTCTTTCGTGAGATAGACCCTAGGTAAGAAGTCACTGGTGACTAAAGTCACAGCGTGTGTACTAGCATAGCACAAAGGCTGAGTAAAATTTACATATTTTGATGCCTCTGACCTATTCTGATCATAAAGATGTATGAGAACCTTTTGTCGCATAGTCAAAATCGGAACTAACGCTGCCATCTTGTTTGTCAATTTCAATCAGAAAGTACTCTGTGGTCAATTTACAATTTCTGCGACAATTTACTTTTCATAAATGCTTACCAACAACGCCAACGCCAGGTCAAGCTACGCCGTTGGTCCCGGGTCCCGGCTGTCATTCGTAGATCTTTGACAGCCGTTACGGGTCGCCAGTAGCACGAAAAAAGTCTGACAACCAGTCTTACCAAGGGGTATGGTATTGCCATTAGATTGGGCATGAGAGTGAATGAGAGCTCCCGCTTTAACGGAACTTTGCTGTGTTAGAAAGAGAGAGAAAGTGACGCTGTTAACAGGGCCAAACACGTATTTGCTACCGGCCCATACCGGCCCCGGTGACTGTTTACGTGAGCGTTTCGGCAATTATTTAAGCGAACTAGAGTGATAATCTGTGATTAAATAACCATAATACGATGGTTTCTTGTGCAGTACCAGGATGTGAATCTTCCAAAAAGAAAAACCCCCAGGATTACTCGTTTCACCAGTAAGTTTACAATGTGTTTTAATCGTTATTTCTGCATTAACAATGCACTAATAAGCCGGCTATAAGCAAAATATGATGAGAACATTATTATACTTACGATTTAGATGAATTAGCATGCCTAAAACCACCGTATTTAAGAAATAACAAATAGAGAAATACGAAGGAGTTATAACTTCACTGTTTAGTGATGCGATAGCCTAATTTTTGTTGATATCGACAGCTAAGATAGGTAGCTTCATACAAATGCATAATCTTAGAAAAATAGATTATATTTAAGTACTTATTGTAACAAACAAAATATACTTAGATCAATGGTTTTTGGTCTCGTTTGATTGTTGACATTACCAATCTACGGAAATTCTATATCTATGGGTATTGCCCAGTAACTGGGTTGTGGAGGTCAGATAGGCAGTAGCTCCATGTATAATACTGCTATTTAGCTGCACCTGGTTAGACTGGAAGCCAACCCCAACATAGTTGGGAAAAGCTAGGCATATGGGATGATTATGCCAACAGCGCCCCCCTGTCAATGTCATTCAATCGCCAAAAGAAGAGATCGTTGTAGATCGTGCTTGGCAGGCCATTCAAGGCCATCATTTGACATGAACGTGTCAGAAAGGTGGATGAAATCTATATGATTATGTATAATACCAGCTTAATTAGTAAGCTTTGAGTGTGGTTGGTTGGTGTCATTTACTGTGTATGGAGGTTATTAGTTATTTAGGTACTCTATGAAGTACCTATGAATAGTGTGTAAGGAAAGGGTTTTATGAAGAAAAGCACAGAAAGACAAGACTAGGCATTTATTTCAATTAGGCTTGTCAGTTAAATACTTTAATCAGAAAACTAGTTGTCCGTTCCCAAAACTAGGTCATCATGAAGAAGGAAGGACAAGCAAACTTCATGGTAGCTTGTTTTATAAAGTATTGTATCAACACATTGTACATTTGTATAAACAATTATTGTTAGGTACCCATCACGTTAATCTCTTGGACCATTTCTCCAACTAGCTATAGCAACTTATCAATGCAAAGAAACAGAACATGATTATTCCGTAATTCGATTTACCACAAAATGACAAAAGCAATATTAGACTTATTATATTACCTATACCACATAGGTATAGAACAACATAGTTAACAGCAATAATATCAATTCACTTACATGAACAGTAGTCCATCTTTCACCACAGTTGAATCCAAGAGAGCCATAAATTGGCGGGCCCACCCTTATAAAGTTTCGCAATATTATTCAAGTACATCTAACATTCCCGCCATTTTTAACAATCATACAATTTGACCAAATAACTTTTAATATTGACAGACTTATGTAAATCTATTTTGACAGAGCTGTTTTAAAACGTTATAGGATATTGAATGTATTTTTATAACAATTTATCCGACTACAATTAGATAAAGTCTCATAAACATAGCATTCACTGAGTTTACTATATTTATTATTTATAACTACTTATACATCAAGAGTTGCACATAAAATTAAGAAAATATTTTAAAGATAATGTTAATTCTGTTACCCTTACATTTTTGGTGAAAAGTAAAATAAGTTATTCTATTTATTTGGACCGACTCACAGATCCCCGGTTTCGCTCGGAATTCGTTGATTATTTAGTCTAGAAACACTCTCGACGGTCTAGCAAAAATATAGTAAATACTATTCCATGCAATTTAGGAAAGTACATACTAATTCCATGTAATCTAGGAAGATTGTATTCTTTATAACTCTACATATTCCGACACGGCCATTCTGATCTGTGCTTCGTCCCGAAGAACATAGGCAATGCAGTAGTAGTTAAGAGTAACATAACATAAGACACTGTTCGGTTACATATTACAAAAATTTGGTTTAAGACAGACTGAAAGTTTTATTCATATTTCAACCAATATTAATACAACCATTGATATGAAATCTGCGTCCATACATTCTATAATATAGATATGTATCACATTGATCCTAACCACATTGATGTTCTCTTTGTTATAACATCACTGTTTTCACCGATATCCTCTTTGATATCACACTCCTATCCACGCTGATATCCTCTTTGATATCACATCCTTATCCACACTGATATCCTCTTTGATATCGTCTCCCTATCCACACAGATATCCTCTTTGATATCCTCTCTATCCACACTGATATCCTCTTTGATATCACATCCATATCCACACTGATATCCTCTTTGATATCACCTCCCTATCCACACTGATATCCTCTTTGATATCACATCTTATCCACATTGATATCCTCTTTGATATCACATCTTTTTCCACATTGATATCCTCTTTGATATCACATCTTTTTCCACATTGATATCCTCTTTGATATCACATCTTTTTCCACATTGATATCCTCCGATATCACATCCATAAACAATAAAATAATACCAACAAATTGATAATTAACATTAACGATAATGATAACAAAACGTACACACAGCGTCAGTATGTGCCAATCCCTCAAGTTTTAATTCATTACGAATATCTAAAGAATACTTCGAAAAAGAGTTCATTGTTTTGACTTGGATTCGAACCATCGCATCGCCAAACATCGTCGTCGTCATACTCGGCAGTTTTATGAACTAGCCAGCGAGCCCAAATGAATTACAATGAAATTGTTATCTAATATGATCCGAGTTACTTTATCTTTAGGTCTCTGTCTAATCGATAGCACAGATAACAGTTGATGGGTTGCTATAACTTGAGGGTATCTCTTTATAAAATTAATCCACACCCTCTAGCTACAACTACCACGTTTGATGTATACCTACGTTCAATTAAAATGACGAAGAGTAAACAACTATGATTTATCTACCCATTATTATTATTATTTTTTATATGATTTCTGTTTGTGTCAGTTGGTAATTTATGTCTAGTATGATAACTAAATTATCAAATCAAATTGTAAAATATAAATCTTTTTGTAGTACTTAATTAAGATCGGTTTTGTTAAATAATAGCAATAATAAATATTACTTAATGAAAAAAATATAATAAATGATTATTGAAGTAGGTATTTTATTTTTCTTGAGGTTTAAATTATTTATGATTATTACTAAAACAAAATAGAAAAATATATAATGCATGACAAAAGCACATTTCGTGGCTAGGATTCCCTTCAATCTTTGTTTAGGTTAATTGTTAAAAATGTCGATATTTTTATTGGTTGAAAATATTTCAAGTATCTGCATATCTATTTTGCTTACTTTTTCATATAAATGTACATATTATTATGGTTTATATGTTAGCTTATATTATGTAAATATTTACAGAAGTAGATAGTAGAATTAGTTAGTTAAAACATCTTCAATATAATTAAGTATCTGGAACATGTTGAATATTTTAACTAATGCATGTTGAAATTGTTAACAACTTAAATCAACCATTAACCGACCCAAAATATTTGTTAAATGTGTTTTATCGTACGAGAGACAGAGCATACAATTGAATGCACGTAACGGAATGAATGTTTTAAATGATTAGTTCGACGTTGCCGATTTTGCGCCGAAGAAGTTGATGATATTTTTATTCGATAATAATTAATGTTAATTTTGTTTATTGAATATTATAGTTAATTTTAAATATTACCTCGTTAAATTTAATGGTTGATGGTCCTATTTATCATCTCTAATTTGAACGCACGTCTTTTGGGGGGTAACCACTTAATGGAGCTGTGTGTAGCATAATAAAAATAATGTTCCAATCAGTAACGATTCAAACACTAACCAGTATTCATCGTATAAATTATCAAAATAGCACATTGCTCGGTCAATCTGACAATACTCATAATTTCAGATTTTATCATGGTCACTCTGAACAGTTGACACCAATTTTACTCTCCAAGTAAACGGTTAAAAGCCAACACAAAATTATCAAGTCCCGCTGCAGCGGTCAGACAAAACTAGAAGTTTTAACCACTTTGTTATCAAAAGTACTCTGTGCACTTTGTAGTCTAAAATGACAAAATAACCTTTGACCTTGTCACATTCACATAGTGTAATTCTAAGTTGTTTTGATTATGTAAAACTATAAATAATGACTTGTTAAACAACTCTGGAATCGTTGTTTGTGAAGCAACCTTATAAGTCACAATAAATTTGTCTAAAATATCAATTAAAGAAATGGAATAATATAAATATTAAATTGCAACCTTTCTATTCACAAAATAATAATTTACGTTTGATAAAATATTCTTGAAATGGAACGTTACCATACGTCAATGTCATTATCATCTGACAACTGACGTTCATAGTCAAAAAGTACTCTCCTGTTCATAGTGATTTATTGTTTTACAAAATCAATATGTTATAGCTGATCAATATTCAATGAGATATTCTCCTATAAATTTGAGTAATCTCACACGGCTATACTAACCATTACTTCGTTCTCCAAGTATGTACTTAGCAAGACCAAAAATAGCAATATGTGATAGTGACCGATTCAAAAGTTTCAACTTGTATGTTAAGTTTCTAGTTTATATGATCAGATTACTTACACAAAGTCAATAACAATTACTGTGTAATTAAACAACTGGTCCTCTTCTGGTGACAAAAATAGCATCAAGTAAATAGTCAACCAGTAGAGTAATTTCTTACACAACTGCCCAAAAAGGAGTGTTAAGTATTATCAAATAAATAATAATTTCAGGGCAGTACTTAATAGTCAGTTTTCAAAATAGGTAACTGTAAAGCAATAATTCATCAATTTACCCAGTTTATCAAACAACCAGCATTGATTTTAGGAATAATCAAAACCATACATCGCTTCGGCAACCTGGCAATAACATTGCAAATTATATTGATACATTTTCTGTTAAAATAATTTCAGACTTAGACATGATCACACTGAACATTTGACATCTACTTTAATCTTAAAGTAAAAGGTTATAACACCAAACTAAATTTTCAATAATTTAAATGATATTCACTATTTCTTTTTACATTTCAGATCAAAGAGAAATATATGTTTCATTTACTCTATGATACATTACCAACTTTAAATTGTGGCTTTTTACTATGTACTACATTATGAAATACTTATAACTGGCTGCGCCCCACAGTTTCACCCGCATAAGTGTTGACCCCGTGGAAATATCGGAATAAAGTATCCTATTTGTTAATCCAGGTTATAATTACCCACTGTCTGTGTGCCAGATTTTATCCAAATCCGTTCAGCCGTTAAGAAGTAACACAAAGTTTCGCCTTTATTATATTAACTGTCTAGTGTGAAGTGTGATCAGATCATATTAATAAGTTTTGCAATTTTACCCAAAATGTATCTTTGAAAATAATTTATGAACACCAGAATCTAACATCAGTATTTCAGTAACACAGTTTCATTTCTGAAAACTTGTAACTTATGCTCAACCTTATTTTTTTAACACTTGAATCTTTGTTACATAAGCAGTTTCATTTTATGTGAAACTTCTGTCTGAGCAATAATTAATAATAATCTAGTAACTAACCATAGTAACAATAATTCTCTATTTGAAGTTGGACAAACTACCAGTTAAAGCTTAACTTTTAATTACAAACATGTGTTCAAAATTCAAGTTTTTATGTTACTAAACTTCCTCTATGATGCACCATCAGCTGGATTTGTGGTCTCAGATTTCAAAGTAATATCAAAGCAGAGCCTCTAAAGGTCTTACCGACTTTAACTACTTCTTATTGCTGGAAAGGTTCCCGATATTCGTACAGCAGCTAGAGTCTCAGCATTCTCGACCCTAAGACGACCCACTGACCCTCGATACTCGTACAGCAGCTCGCAGCTCCGCAGTATCTATGCCCGTACAGTTACTTGCAACTCCGCAGTCCTGAAGTCAGAGGCGGCAGCGCGATGTCATAGTCTTATTGGCCCACTGATTAACAACAGCTTCCAGCAGACCATCGATAGCTCCAACATTGATCATGAAAATAGATAAATAAAATTCATTAGAAATCTGTTTTGTAAGCTGGAGCACTATCCCACTTCTGATGTCAGAAAGGTGGATGAAATCTATATGATTATGTATAATACCAGCTTAATTAGTAAGCTTTGAGTGTGGTTGGTTGGTGTCATTTACTGTGTATGGAGGTTATTAGTTATTTAGGTACTCTATGAAGTACCTATGAATAGTGTGTAAGGAAAGGGTTTTATGAAGAAAAGCACAGAAAGACAAGACTAGGCATTTATTTCAATTAGGCTTGTCAGTTAAATACTTTAATCAGAAAACTAGTTGTCCGTTCCCAAAACTAGGTCATCATGAAGAAGGAAGGACAAGCAAACTTCATGGTAGCTTGTTTTATAAAGTATTGTATCAACACATTGTACATTTGTATAAACAATTATTGTTAGGTACCCATCACGTTAATCTCTTGGACCATTTCTCCAACTAGCTATAGCAACTTATCAATGCAAAGAAACAGAACATGATTATTCCGTAATTCGATTTACCACAAAATGACAAAAGCAATATTAGACTTATTATATTACCTATACCACATAGGTATAGAACAACATAGTTAACAGCAATAATATCAATTCACTTACATGAACAGTAGTCCATCTTTCACCACAGTTGAATCCAAGAGAGCCATAAATTGGCGGGCCCACCCTTATAAAGTTTCGCAATATTATTCAAGTACATCTAACATTCCCGCCATTTTTAACAATCATACAATTTGACCAAATAACTTTTAATATTGACAGACTTATGTAAATCTATTTTGACAGAGCTGTTTTAAAACGTTATAGGATATTGAATGTATTTTTATAACAATTTATCCGACTACAATTAGATAAAGTCTCATAAACATAGCATTCACTGAGTTTACTATATTTATTATTTATAACTACTTATACATCAAGAGTTGCACATAAAATTAAGAAAATATTTTAAAGATAATGTTAATTCTGTTACCCTTACATTTTTGGTGAAAAGTAAAATAAGTTATTCTATTTATTTGGACCGACTCACAGATCCCCGGTTTCGCTCGGAATTCGTTGATTATTTAGTCTAGAAACACTCTCGACGGTCTAGCAAAAATATAGTAAATACTATTCCATGCAATTTAGGAAAGTACATACTAATTCCATGTAATCTAGGAAGATTGTATTCTTTATAACTCTACATATTCCGACAAACGCGATGCACGTGTTTTATCTTTCCGTTTGCTTTGCTTTCTTACCATGACAGTTTGTTGACATCAGTCATCTGTGCAGTGAGCCAGTGACAGAAAAAAATTACAAAATCGATCAAAAAAATTGCAAAATGATTCGCATATCAAAAAACATTATACCTGCGCTTACAAAAACGTTGTTGAAAAGGACTAACCAAACCCAAAACTCCAGTATTTTGATATTCTTGCATGGACAAAGATTATTTTCAGATTCTGGTAGGTAAACAAAACAAAAAGTTTTCCGATGTTAGATTTTTGTATCCATATATTTCATTTCACTGACCCTAAATTGATTTTTCTATTAATGTTCTGTACAACTTAGTATTCATTCATTTTATTTTATATAACAGTATTAAATTTCCCTTCCACGTTACTTATGTCGGCATGTTTGTAATTATTATGCAAATTGCACCTATTTAACACCATCCGATAAAATAAAAGTACGAAGAAAGACCTTATAAGAAACATTCTGTTTACGATAAGTTTAAACTTGGTAATATACTTCAATTATTCTTATTACAGTAGGTATTGTAACCTCAAATGTTTTTGTTGTTTTTCAGCTGCTTCTGGTAAATTCTCTATAAAACATGAAGAACTTGGCCGACCATTATATTTTGATGCACAAGCCACAACACCTATTGTAAGTCATTTCTCCTAAGTTCTTAAAAGAATGTTGTTATTTACCCATCATTTTACATTATTTTACTGTTCTAGGATCCAAGAGTCCTGGATGCTATGTTACCATATTTTGTAAGTTACCATGGTAACCCACACTCCCGTACTCATGCCTATGGATGGGAGAGTGAGGCAGCAGTTGAAAAGGGCAGAGAACAAGTAGCAAATTTGATAGGAGCTGATCCTAAAGAAATAATATTCACATCTGGAGCAACAGAGTCAAATAACATATCCGTAAAGGGAGTGGCACGGTTTTATGCACCAAGGAAGAACCATGTTGTTACTACTCAAATTGTAAGTGACCTTAAATGGTAAATTAACATCAGTAACTGTTATAGAATGTTAAAAACTCAATAAAAAAGGTGATGATAGTAATCAAACTGGATTGTATACTTTCCAGGAACACAAATGTGTGTTGGACTCTTGCAGAGCCCTGGAAGGAGAAGGATTCAAGATTACATACTTGCCTGTGAAAGAAAATGGAATCATAGACATGAAAGAATTGGAAAAGGCACTAACACCAGAAACTAGCTTAGTATCCATTATGACTGTGAACAATGAAATAGGTAATGTAGTATTTTACTTTTACTATAGTTGGCAAGATCCTGATATTTTACTCTGAAATTAGAATTGCTCTTGGCGTAAGCTCAAAACTTTAAATATTCAGAAAATTCTAAATATACTTGAGTAGGTAAATACAGCTTAGGCTTTGGACACACTGACAGGTGGCTTGCTTAGTGCCTAGAGCATAGCGAGTCACCTTGCGAGTAGCAATGTGAAACACATTCTAGAATTTTCGCAACATGCTGCGCTGTGCACTTGGCGCTTTCGCTAGTTGCTTAGCGTGTAAAAAAGTAAACAAACCCTCTCAAGATACCGCATTGCAGGCAGTTTTCATCTGCCACTGAAAAGTTTATTAGAACTTAATAAAACACTAGACCAGACAGGACATAAGCCATTTATACATTCATGAATTTAAATTTAATTACTACCAAGGCTCCTACACGCAAACCACCTCCCAGTGTGGTCACTGTGTACCCTAGCAAGTAACCAGTTAAGTCACTAGACGCTAGGTGCTAAGCAAGCCACATGTTTGTGCATATGTAGCCTTTAACTTGCCTGATAGCAACCTCTTTGTGCTTGAATAAATATAAGGTCATTTGTGTAAATTGAGTCTCAATCAAAATAATAAATGTACTTATAATTATTTTTTTACAGTAATGAGTGCCCTCAAGCATTATGCTAACTACTTTAAAATGAGAACAAGGATCATACAATTTCAATAATAATTTCAGGTGTTATGCAACCCATTGCTGACATAGGTGCATTGTGCAAGAGCAAGAAAGTATATTTCCACACTGATGCAGCCCAAGCAATGGGCAAAGTGCCCTTAAATGTCAATGAAATGAATATTGACTTGATGTCAATATCTGGGCACAAGGTATATGGGCCAAAGGGTGTGGGTGCCTTGTACATAAGGCGCAGACCTAGAGTGAGAGTGGAGCCCATCCAAAGTGGAGGTGGGCAGGAGAGAGGCATGCGCAGCGGGACAGTTCCAACCCCACTAGTTGTAGGACTAGGTAATACTCATAATCTACTTTTATATGCTGTAAAACTCATGTCTATGACTCATTAATGTATATTGTTTGTATCCAGGTGCAGCATGTGAAATAGCACAACGTGAGATGGCTTATGACCATGCATGGATGGAAAAATTGTCACAGAGATTTTTAGACAAAATATATTCAAAATTAACTCATGTCATAAGAAATGGAGATGCAGATAAAACATATCCTGGCTGTATTAATTTGTCTTTCGCATATGTTGAAGGTATTATAGATAAGGCTTTTTTTTTTAAATAAGTATTCTGTTATGACAATTACACAGCAATAAAATATAAATTCTGATATCAATGCTGTTTACAAAAATGCCCTGTTGAATGACTTCATGTCATTTAAAATAGAAATACTTATAACCATTTTTATTTGTATACTTTTCAGGGGAATCTTTATTGATGGCTTTAAAAGACATTGCATTATCAAGTGGGTCTGCCTGTACTTCAGCATCATTAGAACCATCTTATGTATTGAGAGCTATTGGAACAGATGAAGATTTGGCACATAGTTCTATCAGGTAAAATATACAGTTTATCCCTATTTACACTTTACCTTTAAATCGTGAAAACCTTAACCGCGAGACACAGTCAAGATGATGTTATTCTTAAAAAGTCCTGTGTATAATTTCAGTTCTGTAGTGAATAATAGTTCTTTTATTGACTACTATGTAGCTGTGACCGCGACTGTGTTCTCGTGCATGTGGGAAAACAATTTGGATTTCATGGGTTTTAATTTCTTGCACGGAACCCTAATTCTTTTTAAATTTAGGCTACTATTATAGTAGCCTAAATTACTCCTTAAAACATTAGCTATCTGCAGTGAAAGTCCCTTCAAAATCAGTCCAGCCGGCACTGACAGCCAAACATTTTTAAAATTGTTTTTCTGTTTTGACTACTATAAATATAATGCGTATAAAACCAAAAAGCTGTTTACAGACAAACTTCAATTTTATTTATTTGTATAGATGTTCTACTCAGAAAATTTTGGGTTATAATGAATATTCAAATGTTTCATTACAGATTTGGATTTGGGAGATTCACAACAATTGAAGAAGTAGATTACACAGCTGAAAAGACAATTAAACATGTAGAGCGCCTGAGGGAAATGAGCCCACTTTGGGAGATGGTCCAAGAGGGGGTGGACATCAAAACGATTCAGTGGTCGCAACATTAAAAAATGGCTTGTATTTGTTTAGTGAAGTTATTCCAAGATTAGATTTATGTGATATATTGTGACAAGGAAAAGATCTGGTGATTTTATTGAAATGTTGGTGGATTTATGTGTGGTTGACCATTGAAGTGTAAATTTGTAAATGCTTGACTTAGAAATACCAAATTGAATTCAAGGAATGTCTTTGTAACAATATATCAATGTGACTACTACTATTTGTATAATTTGTAGCCTGTCGTATCAAATGCTTATTCAAAGTGATTATATCAGAAACAAATGTTTTGATTGTTCTGTGACCTCAATAATAAGAGCAGTAAAAAATTAGATATGATAGCACATTATTTATTTTTTTAAATATAATATTAAATTATATTAATTTATCGGAATAATTGTGCAACTTTAATACTTGCCTAAAACCTCGCTTCTATTTTGAAGGTCTTAAAATATATAACAAGATATTATATTATTGCCCAATCCACCGATATGCATAATAGTAGAATGATTGCACATTTAGTTCAGTAAGAAATATTTTAACTTAAAGATGTCAAATCATATATAATTATAATTACTGGAAGGGCTGTTTAAGATTACTATTTATCTACATCAATAAAATTATCAATGTATATTTATCGATTTATTTTGGTATACAGACGCATATTCAACATTTAATGTATTAAAGACAAGCATCGAATTGGTAGTTATAATACAAATCAATGTTTGATATCAACATACTGTAATATTGTAACAGAACACTGCTTGATTATTTTTTGTCAACATTAATAAAGTACAATTTATTGAAAATTGATGTTTTTCATTGTCAGACACCAGAATGTTTAACATTTAATCATTTTCAAAGGGAGTGTGATTAAATAAGACACCTGTAGCAATAACACTAATAAAATTTACTACAATATTGTTATGCCACATAAGTATATTAAAACAGACCATTAAAGAACAAAGTCAATCAACATAGTAAAAGTACATGAATAAAATAACTACATTTTAGAGCAGCCAATCAAACCACACATTATAAAATACAATACATACATATATTGAGTATCCAAAATTATATACTTGGCTCGGAATGATCAACCTAATGATAAACTATTTAATACTGTTAGGCCACTGCTTTAAATACATTTAAAATACTGTAGATGCAAAAATGTTATATAACAAACTTCATTAAAAGTCAACAATAATTATTAAACAAGTTGTCAGTGCAACTTCTATTTTATAATAATAGAAGATTTTAAATACATAAATCTGATTCTAAGGCTTGCTTGCACCAGGAATCACTAAATGCATTTAGCACTAAACACATTAAAATATAATTGTCTTTGTCATCTTCAAACAATTGACAAAAAGACAAATGATTTAAATTAATTTAGTGCTAAATGTATTCCGTGATCTATGGTGCAAGCGTGCCTCAAGTAATGATTACTATTTAGAGATTCTTAAATACATAAACTTAGTGACTTAGCAAGGATATGCATATAAATGAAGAATAATCTTATTCTAGTGCTCTTTTTCGCTTACAGTAATCAACTATACTTTAAAGTATATTTTCAAATTCTATTATGCATATAGCTTTACAATGCTTAAAAAATATACAAATTATGTTAATTAAAGCAACAAATAATTATATTGAATCAACAACTACATGATGGCTCCTCTACTTGTTCGGGATTTGATATCTTGAAACTGTTGTGATCTAAAGTTTGCAACTCAATTCTTGATCTGTTTGACTCCACCAGTTGCATTGCAATATCAGTAAACATTTCTTCAATACCTTTTCCAGTTTTACATGAAGTTTTATATGTGGTGCTGATAAGATTGTGACACTGTTCACTGAAACAAATAAGATACCATTTAAAACTATACAACACAACACACAAGCAAAGGAAGCAGCAATCAAGAGAGTCAAATCAAATAATTACCAAAAAGTTTCAATATCAGCTTCAGTAACTTGGGGTGAAGAGCCTTCCAAATCAGATTTATTTCCACATAGAAATATTTTAGCATTCTCTGCATAAGTTACAATATCTAACAAATGCTGGCTCAGAACATGAAATGAGGATGCATTGTCAAGTGAAAACACAAGGATTGCTGCCTCAGCAAACTTGTAGTAGCTTGAGGTGACCGAAGCAATCCGTTCCATACCTCCAGTGTCCCATAGTTGTAACTAAAATCGAAATATATTAATTATTAACCTTACAAATCATTGAATACTTACAATAACCAAACCTGAATAAAGCGACGTCTTTTTAGAACTCAGATCCTGTTTTAGTTGTTAGCATATTAAGTAACAGAATTACCTTGACGGTCTTGTCTGTAAGTTGATATGGCTTTTCAAAATGATCCAGTCCTAAAGTTGACCTTCTATCTGCATTAGGAACAAATGTATTGTTGATAAATCGACGAAAAATTGAACTTTTTCCAACACCATATTCTCCACACAATATCACTTTCAACACTGGGGTTTTAACCATAGCCATTTTTTATTATTGAATAACAATATCGCTTCAAGGTTAGAGGTAATTAAATATGAAATCTCATTTAGACATGAAATAAAATTAAATAATTATACGCAGCTGCACAGTGCACACACCCTTCTCTGGTTGATTTGACATTAATAGAGATGTACCGTGTAAACCCAGACAGAAGCGGTTCCTTTTTTAGCATTTTGTGTGAGGAGACTTATGAGTCTTATAAAAACAAAATTCTTGCAACAGACTTGACCAACTCGCTCACGTAGGTATTGTTGTAGTCCTTGCAGCTGGTTGCTTTTTGTACAGCAGTGCACCTTTAGTGCCTTTTCACACGTCCCGGCAACCGGGTAGCCGGTGCCGGGTACCCGGCGGCGAAGTGCACAGCCATGTAAGGTCCGGCCCCGGTGTTTCTTTTGTTTACATCTTTGGCAAATTTAGTGCGGCCGGACCTTATGTAGTACGTTAGCTTTCACACGTTCCGGCGTAATTTGCCTGGCAAGTTTACCGGATAGTCGGCACTGGCTCGGCTACCCGGTTGCCGGGACGTGTGTAAAGTACTTAGTGCTGTGCCTGCTTGTCCCAATTTTACCGAGAATCCTTAGAAATGTACACTACCTAATACAATCGATTAATTCATTTAATTACGTTAATTCGATGTAATTCATTGATTCACTAGCTGGTCCGCTGAAAACTATATCCTAGACTAGATTATAACAAAAAAAAAAAAACTTTTTAGTTCTAATGATCCAGAATCGTTTCATCAAAATTCTTTCCGAACAAAATATGTAGTTTTCAAAATAATGTATGCATTCTTGAACTAAGTCATACATTTTGTTCTAAGGAAAGTGATTTTTTCGTAAGAGTTGATGATGACTATTTGGTCAGAAATGAAAACTTTTCATTAGACTTGTTGTAGACCTCCTGTATATTTTTTAATTCCGATACGAGTCTATCAATGACGACGAGAAATATGCTAACTCATTTCTTCATCGGGTGTTTCATCATTTAATTTTATCTACTGGCTGTGAACTGGGTGTTTCACCATAGAATATAGAAGTTTACCGTTAATTAAACAATGAAAGGAAAGAGGAGAAAGTAATCGGGAATATCTTCTAGACTTCTTTTTGGAAGATATCAGAAAACAGTCTTACAGAAATCTATGATATTTCTGTAAGATGCCTAAAAAAACGTTCCCTTTGCCGCTCCTAAAACCTGCCGCCCTAGCCTCATTCTAAATAGCCGCAAAAAGAAGAAGTAAAAAACATTAATTTATTTATTCGATCTAAATTATGGGTAACCCGGGCAACACTATTCTTACTTTTTGTTTATGTATTGCCAGACGGAGCTATGCTACTATTTGGTATAAAATTTTCAAACGTATATTTTTATTTCTAGATGGATGATTTTAAATGCACTGAAGAGCAATAACTGGGGCGCCTCCATTATGAAAGCTGTAGACTTATAAAAAAAAAAAGATTTTTAGAAATTGCTCTATTTGTATGAAGAAAAGTCAAATTGACACCAATGTTCTCCACAGTAGCCACTGACCTCTATTAGTGACAATAGCCGAAAATAATATTTATTTTTGAAAAAAAAAGGATCCCCACTGAATCGCGTTTGTAGCGATACAGACGCGATACACACGCAAGTCAGACGCAGCCTATAGACCTTTGCACACCACACGTTTTTTAAACGCGCCGTTGAATCGCGTTTGTAGCGATACAAACGCGCGTTAGCATCGCGTTTGTATCGATACAAACGACAACAAACTGCTCTGTAGGATAAAAGCGCACCGTCGACGCGCGTTTCTAAAACGCACGTCGACGGCGCGTTTAAAAAACGTGGTGTGCACAGGCTCTAAGTTAAAAAATTAATTTTGTAACAATACTTTCTACTATAGAAACAGCAAACTTATGTCCATTAAATGAATAGCCATATCCCAAAAATAAGAGAACTACCATTTCATTTCTTCGATGTCTTCTTGTAAATATTTTTTATGCAGATAATAAATAAATATCAATTTAATAATGTAAATGTCGCTGTTGTTGTTGGTTTTTTATTTTGCCTATACCTATTATTATTGTCTAATGTTTGTATTGTATAAATATGGAACCTATAACTAGTATAGTGGTTGAGTTTAATAATATGGCTGCAACTGAAGTCAGTTAGCCACTGGCAATGAAAAAGATAGCCAATAGCCAATAATTTTACCTATCGTTACCTACCAACCTTATTATGTATGTAATGATTTTATTCGTAGGACGTAGTATGTATACATACCACGTCCTACGAATAAAATTAATGATTTGATTATGAATTAACATTTAATGATTTTATTCGTAGGCAGGGCTCGGAAACCGGTTGAAATTCTTAACCGGTTACGGTCATTGACCCCAAACCGAAATCGATTTAGGTTAAAGGTTGCACTTTACCGGTTTTTACCGGTTTATGCGCGGAAACCGGTTTTTCATGAATTTTGGTTTTGATAATGAAAATTAACCGGTTAAAACCAAGTTTGAACCCCCCGGCCCCCGCCACTCTCGCGAGCACGGTCTGGACGTTTCAATAATAAAAATAGTTATATCTCCGCTGTGAGTTTACGAATTCTCCAAACCAAACGCAATGAACGAGGTAGAGAAGTAGCGACTGGCGATGTGAGTGAACTTAGCAGATCATTGTCCAGCAGATCAAAAATAAATATGAGTTCTTTTCGCATGCAGTTGAGTTCTACAGTTCCTGATACTTTTTAGAAATAGATCTGGCAAAAATGAATTGGCAAAATGATCTGCCAACTTCCCGTAGCAGATCATTTTACAACAGATCAAAAACAAATGTGTTCTTTCGCATGCGGCTGAGTTCTACAGTTCCTGATACTTTTTAAAATATTTCTCGACGTTTTACATAAAAAAGTCAATTGGCAAAAGGATCTGCCAACTTCCCGTAGCAGATCCAAAACAAATGTGAGTTCTTCTCGCATGCGCGCGGCTGAGTTTTACAGTTCCTGATACTTTTCAGGAATAGTTCTGAACTCACGTCCACGTGCCGGCAAATCATGTCAGAACGTTTAAAAAGTTGAAAAATACTATTTTTATGGTTTCTAACAATTTTATTCTTGAAAGCTAGAACTCTTTCATTTTTCACAGGTTCATATCAAAACTGCAATCTAGAACTAGATTCGAGTCCAGAACTCACGTACGAGTGCCAGTAGATCATGGCAGAACGTTCGAAAAGTCGAAAATTACCATTTTCATCGTTTCAAATTATTATTGTGAAAGGCTAGACATCTGTTTCTTTTTTTCTCAGTTGATACGAATCTGTGAAAAAACGAAAGATTTCTAGCCTTTCACAATGATTTGAAACGATGAAAATTGTATTTTTCGACTTTTCGAACGTTCCACCATGATCTGCTGGCACTCGAACGTGAGTTCTGTACTCATATCGAGTTCTAGATTGCAGTTCTGATACGAACCTGTGAAAAACGTAAGAGTTCTAGCCTTTCACAATGATTTGAAACGATGAAAATGGTATTTTTCGTCTTTTCGACATGATCTGCTGGCACTCGAACGTGAGTTCTTGACTCGAATCGAGTTCTAGATTACAGTTCTGATACGAATCTGTGAAAAACGAAAGAGTTCTATCCTTTCACGATGATTTGAAATGATGAAAATGGTATTTTTCGTCTTTTCGACATGATCTGCTGGCACTCGAATATGAGTTCTGGACTCGAATCGAGTTCTAGATTGTAGTTCTGATCCGAATCTGTGAAAAACGAAAGAGTTCTAGCTTTCCAAAATCATTTGAAACGATGAAAATGGTAATTTTCGACTTTTCGAAAGTTCTGTCATGATCTACTGGCACTCGAACGTGAGTTCTGGACTCGAATCGAGTTCTAGATTGAAGTTTTGATATGAACCTGTGAAAAATTAAAGAGTTCTAGCTTTCAAGAATTGTTTGAAACGACAAAAATAGTATTTTTCGACTTATTAAACGTTCTGACAACTGTTGGCACGTGGACGTGAGTTCAGAACTATTCCAGAAAACTATCAGGAACTGTAGAACTCAGCCGCATGCGAGAAGAACTCACATTTGTTTTTGATCTGCTGCAAAACGATCTGCTACGGGAAGTTGGCAGATCCTTTTGCCAATTACTTTTTAACCCCCGACGCAAAAACGACGGGGCGTTATAAGTTTGACGTGTCTGTGTGTGTGTGTGTGTGTGCTAGGGTGTGTGTGTGTGTGTCTGTCTGTGGCATCGTAGCTCCCAAACGGATGAACCGATTTTGATTTTGTTTTTTTTTGTTTGAAAGGTGAATTAGTCGGGAGTGTTCTTAGCTATGTTTGATGAAAATCGGTCCAAGATGGCCGCTGCCACAAAATGGCGGATTACATATTTTTTCACAACTCCCTCAATATGGGTATCAAATGAAAGGGCTTGACTAGTAGAATACTATACACTATGATACATTTCAAATCCAAGATGGCCGCCACCACAAAATGGTTAATTACATTTTTTTTTTTCACAACTGCTTTAATATGGGTATCAAATGAAAGGGCTTGACAAGTAGAATCATGTACACTATATTGAAAGGGAATGAGGAATATTAACTAAGGAAATGAAAACTAAAAACTTGAAAATTATTTTTTTAGTATAATCAATGCACTAGCTAGATTAATGAGGAAAGTGGAGTGATGACTCGTACCTAGGGCCGAACGAATTATTTAGTTTTTAATACATTATTTACTACATTATCATAACCTTTATTTTTTCAATAAAACCGATTTAAAAAAATATAATTAAGCCAAAGTATTTGGACTAGTATCATTATCCAGGGAGAAAATAGAGGAATACGTTAATATGGAATGAACGCCAACGACCACGAGTACCTAACTAGCTTCACTGTGGTAAAAATACGTACAGCTTCGCAGATTTAGGCGAGTCACGTGTCGATCGTATAGCATGTTTACTAGTAATATAATATTATAAAGTTTAAAAAGCAAGAAATAAAAGTTAAATTTAAAAAACCCCCGACTCAAACAAAAACCTCTAAAAACTAAAAAATAATATATTATTGGCCCTTTAAGTTTAATATAAGTTGCAGGAAATATTTTGATCCAAGCGTCCTCACGTCGGGGGACGGCTAATAAAAACGCCAAACAGATGAGGCTTAAACCCAGCAATAATGAATGCATGCTATTGTAGAAAACATAGCTGCTGTTAACTTCCAATTTACATTAGTAGTATTAATTATAATTATTAATTATCTATAAAAAATGTTGTTGCCAATATATATTATTTTTTTAGTTTTTAGAGGTTTTTGTTTGAGTCGGGGGTTTTTTTAATTTTTAATTTTACTTTTTTAATGTAAAAACGCCAGAACTATTTCTGAAAAAGTATCAAGAACTCAGCCGCATGCGAAAGAACTCACATTTGTTTTTGATCTGCTGCAAAATGATCTGCTACGAGAAGTTTGCAGATAATTTTGCCAATTGACTTTTTTAATGCAAAAACGCCAAAACTATTTCTAAAAAGTATCAGGAACTAGAACTCAGCTGCATGCGAAAAGAACTCAAATTTATTTTTGATCTGCTAAGTTCACTCACATCGAGTGGCGTAGGTTTGCTCGACGCTTGCGGGCGCGCAACTAAGCTAGTCGAAACATGAAACTACCCGCACCATTTAAGTTCACCGGTTGTATTTGAGGCCCTCAGATCAAACATTTTTTTTCCTAATGTTTTCTGGGGTGCTAATGTCACTATAACTTGTTGGAAGTGTTAAAAAGTACACAAAAAAAATGTACGAATTACGGATTTAACCGGTTAATTTGGGTGTCAAAACCGTTTGTGCTTATGTAACCGGTAACCTTTATCATTTGGGTAACATAAGAACAGTTCACTTGTTTAACCGGTTAATGAAGGAACGATATATTTACCGGTATTTAATCGAAATTAACCGCTCTTTTTAAACCGGTTCCGAGCCCTGTTCGTAGGACGTGGTATGAGTGACACTACTACTCTGTTAGCCTTGTGTGGGATCACACGTCTCACATAATATTAGTAGACACACCTTCCAATATATAAATAAAAGGATAATAAACGTATTATTGAAATCCTTAGAACGGTCTTTCCTTTGGTGTTCAACCATTAACCCTAACAGGGGGCTTACCACCAGCTCTTATAGCAGGGCAGAAGTTGAACTGCATTGCTTTTTTGTACTATGACGTCATATTAGCAGGCCTGCAGTAGGCCTGCTACGTTGACGTTTACAAATACTGTTCACTGCTGTTCACCTTGTTTTTTGTATAGAATTTCATACCATGACGTGCTAATTGACAGCAGCAAAACGACTAATTGAACGCCTGTAATGTCAAAATAACCCGTCTTGAATAAGTTACTAGGTACTAGAGCAACTTATTCAACATTGTTTTGTAATTCAGTGCCCAATATACAACACTAATTTTTATTATACGCTCTCATTTTGTAGATGTGTGACGAGCACGAAATATTTGAAGAGTGAATATCGAAAAGAAAAAAGAAGAAGAGAAAAAGAAGGAAATAAATAACCCTTTTGAAATAAATAAAGGGAATTTATGAATTAATGCTTTTCTTATTTGACCTAGTACTAAAAATAAAATAATAGTGATCACACATAGTAATTAAGTACCTAACTAATGCAATCAGTGTACTGGCCCCTATGCTGTTTAACATCTACCTACACTAATGGTCAACCGGTGAGCCTAAACACAATCCGCTTTCTGTACGCAGACGACCTGGCATTAACTTGCCAAGCCAATGACTTTGAGGAGATTGAAAACAACCTTTCTAGCGCCCTCTCAGATCTCGGCCATTATTATGCTGAGAACGCTCTGAAACCAAATCCCTCTAAAATGCAGTCTTGCGCATTGCACCTTCGTAACAGAAAAGCGGGTCGAACACTGAATATCTCATGGCAAGGGGTTCCAATCATCCACAGTACTCACCCAAAGTATCTTGGCATCACTTTGGATAGGTCCCCTAACTTCCGGAGAAACTGCGAAAAACAGAAAGTGCATCCAGAAATCACTTACTCCGTCGCCTAACATCCACCAGATGGGGCGCATCTGCTCAAGTCCAGCGAACAACTGGAATGGCGCTTTGTGTCTCCGCAGGCTTGTCCAGTATGGGACCAATCAGCCCACGCTAAGTCAGTGGATACAGCTCTAAATGAGACATTAATGATTATTACTGGTTGCTTAAAACCGACCCCGTTGCGATTGCTGTATCCACTGACTGGCATCGCGCTTCCAGAATTTCGCAGGACTAGAGCCAGCCGCATCGAAAGGGCGAAGCTACACGCTACCCACGCCACTCACTCAATGCACAATTTTAATTCAGTCACAGTGGCTTAAAAGCCGCATGTTTATGTACCCTAGATGTGATTATAGTGGTACCGTAATAATAGTTAAACTTCGTCTAACGGGAATACCTACTGACTCATACCAAAGAGTAAAGTAACTATAGAGGGAAAGAGTGACAACTCTGTGGTAAAATTTGCATGTATGGAAAGTGCTGCCACCTTGAGTTTGGTGGGTGACCTAAGGCTCTAATAAATATACACATACCTATAGTTAAGCATACTTACTATAAGTAGCGAATCTTTATTTTAATGTTTAGGGTCACAATCAGGGTTTAACAAATAACAGTAACAAGTAACAATTTTAACATAATTAGCTGAGATAAACTCGGGATTTCGGGAAGCGCATCAACGTCGGGAAAGCCGGAGTTGCGGAGTTGACAATGATAATGGCGGATGGCCGGCGGCGACAATGACCACAATGAATGACATTTGTTTGACAATTTGACAAACAAGAAAATGGCTGCCAAGTTTTTTTAACCCACCAAACTGCAGATGTCGCTGTCGTCTATGGAAATTGATGACAGTGCTAAGTGTGCCCCCCCTGACTCATACTGAGAAATACGATCATACCTCCCGTATTATTATTAAACTCTTTGGATCACACCCTAAAACAAACTAAAAGAGCTATCGTTTAGTGAGTAGTTCGGTCTCGGTTTTATAATTTAGTAAAATAGTGCACTGTTCAGTAATAAATAAGTAGTAGGAATTAGGTAGTGTACGGTTAACGGTTTATGAAATCAAAAATCACACAATTTTCAAAATATTTTTATTACTTCATGTAGGATATCAATTTCAACGTCAGACGACATAAAAGTAAATAGAGTCAGTGGGTCGTCTTAGGGGCGTAGTACCTATTTCATCTAAAATTATGCAGGTCGCTCCACTTCTCATCTTGATACCATGTCCAAGATCAAGATCTCTACATGTGCACAACAGCCAAACGCGAACAATGTCCTCAAACATTGCCTGGAGTAAATGCTGTACCGTCTTGAAGATTCCATGTTCATTAAAATCCTTCAATTACACACGGGAAAACAGAAATATCAATTTCATGCAATTCGAAATAAACGGAATAAATAAATGAATGAAATTGAAATGTTGTTGTCACTTGACAGTCTTGACACTTGTCCACAGAGTACTTTTTGATAGACTGAAATAGAGACCAATCTTGTTCAGTGGAACGGGTCATTTGCGTTTGTGAAGACACTAGCGCCACCTAGATCTGATAGTAAGAACTAGACCGTTTTACCTTTTTTTTTAAACCGGTATGCTTT
Organism: Hydraecia micacea; assembly: GCA_914767645.1. Taxonomy (NCBI): domain Eukaryota; kingdom Metazoa; phylum Arthropoda; class Insecta; order Lepidoptera; family Noctuidae; genus Hydraecia; species Hydraecia micacea. The sequence goes on from OU611778.1 coordinate 12,145,515, forward strand.
TTTTTTACCGGTATGCATATAGCTAGGTATTTATAATAAAGTGTTCATTTCAAGGATTGATAAATGAAATACAATTTTATTTAACTTATCATGTTTTTATTTATTGGATCACCAACAGAGGGTACATAGTTACATGCATGTGAACAGGGACAAATACAAGTGTGCGCTTCCAATTATAGGCGAACTCATCATTCACTAACATTTAGGTAGGTAGGTACTTATAAATAGTTTGACAAGGACGGACTCATTAAAATAAATCACAATACAATACCTACACGAAATAGAAAGGAAAACAAAATTAAAAGTTATAGCAAAACAGTACGGGTACAAAATCTTTACACAGTATAAAACAAAGTCGCTTCCGCTGTCTGTAAGCTTAGGTCTTTTAAACTACGCAATGGATTTTAATGTAGTTTTTAGCAATAGATAGAGTGATTCAAGAGGAAGGTTTATTGTAATACATGCATATTATAGTAGAGAAAAGCCGAGAAATTCAAAGATTTGTAATGTGATGCCATAACAAACATTTTTGTGCGCTTACATTGCAAACCTTACGAGATACTTAGATCAAATTAATGTTCTACGGAATTGTATATCTTAAAAAGATCGATAAAAAGGTCCGCAATGGTATATGTTTATCTCCTAAGGATAACCCACAGTAACCATTTTTATCTTTTACATATTACAAAAAAAATATGGATTATTTACCAAGCTATTTTAAACAATACAGTATTATTCCTTATCCAATTAAATACATTAGATACGTTGTGTATTTCATGTAGATCAAATTGCCCTTTACAGCATATCATTAAAATGAATATTTTAAAAGATATCAGAGACTAAAAAAGCGGGGGCAAAGCGGCTGGCGGGGCGGTACGAAGTTCGCCGGGTCAGCTAATATATAAAAATAATAATACTTCAAACTAATCTCAAATAAAATAAACACAATAACCATAGAAGTCAAAAAAAAAAATTACTTAGATACTGCAGATAATCCTGCAGTACTAGCAGAATTGCTCAAGCACTGCAAAACTATTAATGCGGATACAGTGGCGAGAAGATAAAATAGGATAAAGGACGACGATTCACGCTGCAAGAAAAAATTGCAGCATTATCGGTTTTCAATCAGAGTCCAAAGGAATATAGATTCTTAAGAAAAATATTTATATTGCCCGCAAATCAGACACTCGCCAAAGTAATACAAAAATGCAATCTTCGACCTGGGCTAAATAAAAATATATTTTCACAATGAAAAAAGAAGGCTGAAAAAGTTACAATTTCAGAACGATTGTGTATATTGTTATTTGATGAAGTATCATTAAAAGCACAAATAACATATTATAATGAAAAAAAGATAAAATTACATGCGTAGTAGATAATGGCCAGCAAAGGCAACCAGAATTTGCTGACCACGCCCAAGTCTTCATGGTGCGTGGTCTAATTAAATACTTTAAACAAGCCGTTTTTTACACCTTCTCAGCAAGTGCCACAAAAAGGCCAGAGTTGGCTAAACAGATAAAAAATGTAATTAACAACAAGCAGCAACAAGCAGGGTTAATAGTGGTAGCATCAGTCTGTGACCAAGGGACAAACAATCGTCAGGCGATACGTTTGTTAATAAATGAGACCAGGGGGGTCTACTTACGAAGAGGGGAAACTCCAAAAGGAAATGTTATATTAGTAAATGATAAAGAAATCATTCCCCTTTATGACCCCCCACACCTTCTCAAGGGTATGAGGAATAACTTAGTAACTAAAAACTTAACTTTTAAAAAAGACGGCGTTACCAAAACTGCCAAGTGGTCTCATTTATTGCAGCTTCTTAAAGAAAACCCTGGCTACAAAGGCATAAGACAGATTCCAAAGCTAACAGAATACCACTTAAACCCTGAAAACCTTAAACAAAATGAAAGTAAAATTTGCATCACAGGTATTTAGTCGCACTGTGGCATCTAATATGGGATACCTAGCAGGTAATTTATATTTTAGCTTTTTTTTTTTCTTTTGAAATTTTCATTTATTGTACAGTAGAAACCAGTTTCCAGGAAGTTTGTTATCATAAAATGTTTACTAGGTACCCCAAACGTAATACAGAATTACCGAAACCTCTACTTGCTGCACAATATAATTTTACAGTATTTGGACAGCCGTGAACCAAAAATATAAAAAATATAAAAATATACGGGGTAACATCAAAAATCATTGTGAAAATGACTATTGTGATACTTTATGCTCCTTCGAACTCAACGAAAATACTGAAGCCACGTCGACCTGTACAGTTGATCTTGAAAATATTTTAGAAATTAATTTTGAAAACATATAACATAAAGAAAAATACCCAAGAATACTGGCCTGGCACCTCTACAGTACGTAATAAATGATTTTATTTTGTAAGTAGGTTTTCACAAACACTTTTACATGTCAATAATATTTTCAATAAAAACTAAGTGAGGTCGGCGTTTCCTATCTGACTACTCTGAGAAGAAAGGCCGAAACAAACTCAGAGGTCACAGTCTCTTTTAAAGTCCAGACATAATCTTGGTCAGGTTATATGAAGACCATGTAGATCGATGTCTGAGATGGTCTTTTGAGGAAAGAACCACACAGATTGAGTGGACCTGTCCAGTCAGTGCACGCATTTGGCAGAAATCGTGCAGCTCAACTCAAAACTTAAGGAGCTCAACGATTCGACGAACAATACCAAAGGAATGATTTGAATTTATTAAGGCTTAGATCTCGAACGTGTATTGGTAGTTATAAAAGCGTATACATTGGCATCTGAACGAGTCACCTATTTTCTTGAGCCTTGTTGTAGGTACAACAAAAAATAAATATAAATTATAACAAATTATAAAAATGTCTATATTGACCTTAATAAATTTCGATTTTATAAAATGTAATACACATTAAATTTTTTTAATAGATTATTTAACAAATACTGTGATTCGATTTATTTCATTTTCCTTTTAAAACATTTACTGTGATATTTTTTTGCTTTCATTTGTATTTTATCTTCTTCATCATCAACTTGTCTTCTGCCAGATAAAATTTTATTTATTATTTTACAATAATTATAATTCATAAATCGAATCACAGTATTTATTAAATAATCTATCATTTCTTTTTTATGTCTACTACATTTTATAAAATCGAAATTTATTAAGGTCAATATAGACATTTTTATAATATCTTTTAAATAATAAGAATGTAAGTTTTCTTTAAGAATATGGTTTATAATATCTTGGAAATTGGATACAAGTTTTATTAAATTTTTACTGGGAGTACACAGCCATCTTCGACCTGCATACTCCCTATATCTTATGTATTCAATTTCATCTTCGCTTGTGAAAACGGTTTTGCAAACAGAGCAATTTTTAAAAATCTTTGTTTTAGATTTTTTCAAAAAATATCCGCTTACGTACTGTAGAGGTGCCAGTATTCTTGGGTCTTTTTCTTTATTTTCTATATTTTCAAAATTAATTTCTAAAATATTTTCAAGATCTACTGTACAGGTCGACGTGGCTTCAGTATTTTCGTTGAGTACGAAGGAGCATAAAGCATCACAATAGTCATTTTCACAATTTTTTCCTTGGGTGTGGACACTGTTCAAGTTGTTTATTAGTAGAGTGGTAAAAGCCGACTCAAATTGGTCGCATGTCGGGTTAACGTTGCGGCACCCTTGGCTTCTAATCGCCCCAAAGAAGTTCTCTAGGGGATCTTGATTAAGGTGCCGCATCCAGACTGATGTTACTCCGTATTCACCACGTATTTTTTTTAGTAAATCTTGAATTCCCTCCAATGTCCACACCCAATTTTTTAAGGTAGGAACAGTTTCGACCCTGCCAGCAGAAGTCACAAACTCCATAGAGTTAAAAACTCTTTTTGCTTCTACCCATGTCTTTTTATGGGCAGACGTTGGCGTAGCTGGGCCAAGTAGTGGCTTAGCATTTTTATTTTTGTTGTGACTTCCATTGACAGAATCGAAGATGTTGTCCATAAATAAAAGTAGATCTGCGGTTTCCTTGCATTCTGCAGGTAGAATACCTTTATCTGAAAAAGAACAGAAAAAATGTTAGATCATTCATCATCATTATTTCAGCCGGAAGACGTCCACTGCTGGACATAGGCCTCCCACAAGCACCTCTACTTCGACCGGCACAGCGTGCCGTCCCCGTCACCGGGGATGGCACAAAAATGTTCCCTTTACTTTCTTTTTTCGTAAACAACCTCCTTTGTCTGCCACACAGTAGTGTAAATGTAGAACGTTTATTTTCTGCAATTAACCTTATGAAAACTAAAACCAGAAACAAACTTAGCACAGAATCGATAAAAGGACTCCTGCACTGCGATTCTGTAACCATCTCACCGTGAAAACTTAGGCGAAGTGAGCGTGGAGTGAGCTGTCAGTGTCATTCCACCTGATACTAGGGATTGACCAAGCATACATTTACAATCATAATCGAGATTTTAATAATATTTTTTATGTTAATTCTATTGAAAATTTTATATAATTTCAAAGCTAGTATTTTAGTGATCAAAACATTAATATTTTGTGGGGTTTTAAAATAAAATAGCAAAACAGAATCTTAGTCAGAAACTCAATGTTGTTTTTTTATATTTTTTTTCCCTAGACTAGTCCATATAATTATGGCCTGAGGCGCGAGCGCGTCACGCACGAACCGTAAATAAAATAAAACATTCACGTTTAAGACAGCTAGACTGATGAAAATACGCATCGACATTATTTGTTTGTTATTATGAGCGATTGTAGATCAAGTCTAGAAAAGACTGCGACGATGTTCAGCGTTGGTAACCCAATCTATTCAATTAGAAGAGATAATTGTGTTAAGTTATCGAGTGCTAACGGCATGCCTGGATGACGGACCATAGAATTTAATCCCACATAGTTTGAGTGGCGCGATCACTTCATTAGGTACTCAAGTAAACTAATAGAAACAAAAACTAACAAGCTCATACAACTAACAAAACATATTGAAATGTAAAGTGATTGCGGAATACCCAATTTATACAATTAATAATCATCATTCCCTATCTTTTGCTAAGCCTACCTAAAAAAATGTATACTGGGCATTCTGTAGCAAACTATTAGAAAGTATCAAAAATAAATAATTGTACAGACGCCAGCACATCAACCTACTACAATCTGTCAGATTTCTGTAATAGATTTTCAACTTTACCGCTAAAGCATAAGGTTCAATGTTGATTGGGAAAATTTGACAGTTAGGTGTAGGTTGATGTGCTGGCGTCTGTACAATAAATAAATAAAAATTAAGCGGCGAGCGCATTCCGAAGATAAATATTCAAATATAGAAACAATTCGGCGCGAAGTTCAATAAATGACTATTATGGTCAAAGGTCCTCAGGTATTGACTCAGTTTCAATATAATGTCCAAAAAACTATTAAAATTACATTAAAAAGCATAAGTCATTATTATTAACCATGCTTATTGTTTTTAATGTTTAAAATAATTTTATTTCAATTTCCGAGTATCGATTTCCGATATTCGACATATTAATTACCCGAGTCAATCGAAATAAAAAAAAAATTGTTTAGCATTATCGCTTTCGCACATCATTACGATAAAAAAAAACAATAATGGACCGCGATTTTGAACACAAATTGAGTAGTGGTCATGAATAATAAGTGTTATTGGACCTGTGTTTTAATGTTACGTTAAGATTTGGGCATTTTCGTGTCGTTCATAATATTTTCAATAATATTTGTCTCATTTTAAATCTTATCTACATGTGTGTGTGTGAAATTTGTGAAAAGTAAAAATGTAAACACGCACGATTGGCGCGAAACTTCGACATTAGATATCAAAAAAATTCATTACTACTACTTATTTAACTTGGACAATGGATGAATTCATCAAATAATTAAATGATGTATTATTCACTGCCCATGTGGTGGAGTTTGAATGTTCGAAGTCCCCAAATTTTATGTTTTTTAGCCTCGACCTGTTAGATGATTTGCGTCTAACGCGCATGCGCGGCGTGACTCACGGCGTGAGTCTCACGCCGCGCATGCGCGTGAATTCTGGCTCGTTCCGAATTAAGCCATCATCACCCACAGCGCTCACTTGGATATAAAAAAAAAATAGTTTGATACCTAACGCGCATGCGCGGCGGGAGTTATGGCTCGGCACAGCGCTCACATAAGTAATTAGCGTTCCGATTTAGATAAATCACTATTATGGCAGCTAAACTATATTCACTTGAATAGGTACTAATGGTTGGATGGTTGGATTATAGTATTTATTTGTGTATACACCACGAATTTCTTCATCTTTGTTAAGGTGGCGACTGTACTGGCGGAAGCACGATTTAAAAAATGCCACGTTAGTTTAAAGGCAATATATTATGATGCGACTCAAAACAAAACAGCACAACAGGCTGTCATTCATTTGTGACAGCGCCCGCGGTGATAATTATTAATTTAGGGCATGGTCGCCGTTATCGGAAGATGGCGCATGCCATGACGTCATCTATGTCGACTTACGGGACATCGTTATCGCGCTCACGCTAATTCGGAAAAAGGGCCCTAATTCAATATGACCCACTTAATGATTCTACCTTGAAGACATCCTCCAGTGCAGCGGTGAACAGTTTCGAAGAGATAACGTCTCCCTGAGTCAACGTATCACACCTCGCTGCAGAAGGATAGGTTTAGAGGTCTGATCCTGGAGTCGGACTGACATAGTAGCGTTTTCGTGATGACTCTCGAAAACAGCTTGTAGACATGGCTCAGAAGTGAGATGCCTGTTGTGTTTTACCCTCGAGTATGACGGAACCAAACAGCTTCTGAATGACCTTAAGAATGGGTTTTCCGCCGGCCTTCAGGAGCTCGACCGTAATTCCGTCATCACCCGGCGCCTTGTTATTTTTGAGCTGCTTCAGAACCATCCCAATCTCGTACAGGCTGACGTCCGGGATGTCTTCGGTATAGTGTCGGGTCAATCTAGCTCTTGGGTCGTTTGCCAGATTCGTAACGGGGTTACTGGTGGACGTGTATGACTGTCCATAGAACCTCTCGATAGCTCAGGTAATACAAATAAAAGTAGAGCGATAGTAGAGCGGTAGCAAAGCGACAGCAGTGTGATGGCAGAGCGGTCCATAGAACCTCTCGATAGCTCAGGTAATACAAATAAAAGTAGAGCGATAGTAGAGCGGTAGCAAAGCGACAGCAGTGTGATGGCAGAGCGGTAGCAGAGCGCTAGACGAATATTTTTGTACACAAACTAGGGTTTTCTAAGAAAGCAGGGAACGGTCACACAATAACGGCTGTCCAAATACTGCATCCTAATCTCGTACAGGCTGACGTCCGGGATGTCTTCCGTACAGTGTCGGGTGACTAGCTCTTGTGTCGTTTGCCACATTCGTAACGGGGTTACTGGTGGACGTGTATAACTGTCCATAGAACCTCTCGATCTCTCTCAACAGCTCAGGTAATACAAATAAAAGTATAGCGATAGCAGATCGATAGCAAAGCGATAGCAGTGTGATGGCAGAGCAGTAGCAGAGCGCTAGACGAATATTTTTATACCCAAAGTAAGGTTTTCTAAGAAAGCAGGGAACGGTCACACAATTACGGCTGTCCACATACTGTAAAATTATATTGTACAGCAAGTAGAGGTTTCGGTAATTCTGTGTAACGTTTGGGGTACCTAGTGAACATTTTATGATAACAAACTTCCTGGAAACTGGTTTCTACTGTACAATAAATGTAAATTTCAAAAGAAAAAAAAAGGTAAAATATAAATTACCTGCTAGGTATCCCATATTGGATGCCACAGTGCGACTAAATACCTGTGATGCAAATTTTACTTTCATTTTGTTTAGTTTTTCAGGGTTTAAGTGGTATTCTGTTAGCTTTGGAATCAGTCTTATGCCTTTGTAGCCAGGGTTTTCTTTAAGAAGCTGCAATAAATGAGACCACTTGGCAGTTTTGGTAACGCCGTCTTTTTTAAAAGTTAAGTTTTTAGTTACTAAGTTATTCCTCATACCCTTGAGAAGGTGTGGGGGGTCATAAAGGGGAATGATTTCTTTATCATTTACTAATATAACATTTCCTTTTGGAGTTTCCCCTCTTCGTAAGTAGACCCCCCTGGTCTCATTTATTAACAAACGTATCGCCTGACGATTGTTTGTCCCTTGGTCACAGACTGATGCTACCACTATTAACCCTGCTTGTTGCAACTCAGTAATTACATTTTTTATCTGTTTAGCCAACTCTGGCCCTTTTGTGGCACTTGCTGAGAAGGTGTAAAAAACGGCTTGTTTAAAGTTTTTAATTAGACCACGCACCATGAAGACTTGGGCGTGGTCAGCAAATTCTGGTTGCCTTTGCTGTCCATTATCTACTACGCCTGTAATTTTATCTTTTTTTTCATTATATGTTATTTGTGCTTTTAATGATACTTCATCAAATAACAATATACACAATCTTTCTGAAATTTTAACTTTTTCAGCCTTCTTTTTTAATTGTGAAAATATATTTTTATTTAGCCCAGGTCGAAGATTGCATTTTTGTATTACTTTGGCGAGTGTCTGATTTGCGGGCAATATAAATATTTTTCTTAAAAATCTATAAGCCTTTGGACTCTGTTTAAAAACCGATAATGCTGCAATTTTTTCTTGCAGCGTGAATCTACGTCCTTTATCCTTTTTTTTGTCTTCTCGCCACTGTATCCGCATTAACAACTTTGCAGTGCTTGAACAATTCTGCAGTACATCTAGTACTGCAGGATTGGCAACAATTTTTTTTGCTGCCTTTATTTCTGCTGTCTGCTTTTTGTTTTTATTTTTTAATTTAAGTATTCTTTTTTTGGCAGCCATTATTTTTAGCTGCAGATCTCTTTCTGCCTTGGAGAGCTGAACCGTCCTGGTGGATATTTTCCTGCCTGTAAAGTAGAAAATGATTTTGTAAGAGTGCAAAAGTAAATCAGTTTCTCATGGTTCCTGCGGGGCGCAGCTAATCAAAGATAATTTTGTGCAGATCATATAACATCAAACTTATTTTCTATATACAAAAACATACCTAAATTTTGTTTAATAGTTTTAGAAGTAGAAGGTGGCATTTGGTCTAATATCACTGTTTCCGGATCTGAAATATTAATAAATAATTATCACTCAAGGTTGGTCAAGTGTGTGTAGGTCATGCAATAACATTAGGCTGTAACAGTTTGTAATTTATTGTATTTACATCTCGTAATGTTCCCACACCTAGCACATAGGCCTCTTCTTTGTGAGAGGGAGCGAGGCGTAATCAATCATGCGAACCCAGTGCGGGTTGGTGGATGTTGTGTCTTTGATACTTATTATGTACCTATATCTTGTTGTAAGTACGACTTACACATGACAAAAAGTATGGAATGGAATAACCATCAAAAATTTAAAATTTATTTGCAGGATACGACTTATACAAAGTATAAAAGTTTAGTTGAATTCGCCCTTAGTGATAGTGCCAGCTGAAAACCCTATAAACTCTAAAAATACTAATATGATGAAACCCTAAAAATATAGACACAAACACAAAATAATTATTATATTTATTGCTAAATAGTACTTACCAATATTTTCTTTTTCCGTCGTATTTGTAGCTGTGTATAAAAACTGATGATGTGATTCAGGAGCTAAAATGAAATATATACAAACATAAGTAATACCTACCTCATGGTAAGAAAGTTCAATTTCTAATCAGTAGGATTATTACATTAATTCAAATATTCAATTGCATACCTGCCAAGTGCAAGTCTAAGTCTATGTAAGGGTTCCATTCCACCAAAACTATTACACTTTACATTAATTTTATTTGGTATGATAGCGACCATAGGGACACATATTCTGATATGGAACCCTAGAAGAGTAATATAAAAAAATCATAATATACCTGTAGAAGTTGATGGAATTGGCTGATTTGCAAGCCCTTCCAGTGGTTTTCTTCCAACACATGCTGATTTTGGTAAAGTTAGACCTGAAAAAAATATAACTGCATTAAGTAATAATTTTGCTAAGGTGCTTTATAATTTTTTTTTTATTAGAGGAATATTGGCAACTTTATTTGTTATTATACAAAGTAGCATTATGTACGTAATGAACAAACCTGGTAAATATAACGTGGGAACTGCAATATTGCTTATTTTGTTATAACGACATAAATATTTATTCATAAAGTGTTTGCGACACACTCGACGGAATTTAAAAATATGTTCATTGTCAAGTTCCAAAAGAGCACTTGCAAATCCAATTGAATAGAGCCACGTATTAAATCTTATCCGGTCTTTATCAGGGTTCGGAAATCCATGTAGAACTGCATGCATGTCTGAAAAAAATTGCAGACAATTATTAATTTATATTTCTATCAGTTTCCTTTGACAATTATCTCGGGACCCTGGGGTGGTTGGAATCCCGGTCATTTGGAAGGCGTATTAGGGGCCAAAACCAACTCACTAATATTGTTGTTTCGAAACAAATTGAATTTTATATTGAAGAGAAACAAAAACTAAAACCATACAACTGATAAAACGTAATTTTGAATTGCGTTCAAATTCAAGGCCAAGTTTCAAGATCCAAGATTCAGCTATGACAATGTGACATACCTCCACTGTCCTTGCACCCAGGAACACAGCAGTGCTTATCCGACGACATGATGCACTAAAAGAGTCCTATCTCAAACTTAATACTACACTGGAGTCCTATCTCAAACTTAATACTACACTAGAGTCCTATCTCAAACTTAACACTATACTGGAGTCCTATCTCAAACTTAACACTACAATGGAGTCCTATCTCAGTTTCAACACAACCACTCACAAAATTACTTTCTGGTCACAAATATGGATTAGTCGGAGGAACTTTCGCTCAACTCAACGACAACCGCACAACGTTACACAGAAAGATCACAAAATATAGCTAAATATAACACCAGCGCAAGCGTGAGATATTAGCTTATCAGACATTTGTGACATTTGTGATACCAATTTATTGATAGAAAAACCACCAAAAGAACTCTACCACCACCCCAATGAATGTTTGCAAAATATTTGTGTAAATTAGTGCAATAGGTGATAAATTATTGATCGAAAAATAATGAAATGTCATACTGTTCGATAAATGTAATTAACCCTTGACAATGATCCATAATTTAAAATATTACACTAAAACAGAAGTCAATCAATAATATACTATTTTAGTAGTTATGAGCTACCGATGTATCAAAGTTTATCAAAGTTGCGATTATGTTCAGAGCCATCTATTCAAATTAATAGTGAACATTGCTTCAGAGCTGCCATCTTAAGGGCGTAGTTGGTGTAAAAGTTCAATTATAATCCGACAAAATTAAAAAACACATCCAAACTTATTTTGTACAGAGACAACATATACTTCGTGATTTTGTATCATTGTACCCACTGATGTCCCCAGTTTTTTGTTCTAAGATTGAGCACCCTGCACTTGTCTTTCTGAAAGTGTCAGATAGTGCTGCGGCTTGATTATAATATGTAACTCGTTACTCTAAATAAAATAAAGTCTGGAGTCTAGAGTTAATTGTCTCTCGATTGGATCTTTCGATTTTTTTTGTGTGCGTTTCAAATATACGAAGCTGCTAGGTTTGAATTTGAGGTAGGTACTGGAGGGAGGTAGTACATATCTACGATATAAGATATTATTATGATATCTTACATTCAACTTTTCGAACTACATAAGAATCGGGACGAGTATACAGGGTTATTTTTCAAAGACCAGCCAAATTTAAGGGTGTGGTACAGACTATAAAACTGAAGAACTTTCTCTATGGGACCAATATCGAAATCGCGAAAAATTTATCAACTGTCCCATAGAAAACTTCAATTAGGTACTCGACTTAAACGTATGGGACGGCTGAATTTTTATTCGCGATTACGATATTGGTCCCATGGAGAAAGTTGTTCAGTTGTGATGGTCTGTACCGCACCCTTAAATTTGGCTGGTCTTTGAAAAATAACCCTGTATAATTATGTTCTGTGATCGGGTCAATCGAGTGCCTGACTGTTAATCACAGAAGTACTAGTATGTAGCAAATGACTGAGTAACAACACTAGTCAAACTGACAAGAAACCAAAAACTGCAATCCGTTTCAAGTTGATTTTTAAACTACTTTACGCGAGAGTAAGCAAATATAAAAATAGGATTAAACACAGGAGGACCTACTGCAGCGTCAATGGTAAATTTTTCTACTTAGTTTTGGTTTCCACCTCGAACTGTAATTAGGTATATATTATTTTTTTATATATTAAGTCGTTAAATACGTTTCAATACACGTATTTATTACGCTGACGACATCTGGAATATTGAATCAATTGAGTGCATTATCAAAACATTTTCTTTTTATTACGATTTCGTGATCCCGGTTAAACTTTATTAAAAAAATCGATAATTTTAAATGATTATACGGTTATTTTTTTTAGGTATAATATAATTTATTTGGCGCGCAATTTTTTTTTTAAATGGTTGCATGAATTATCCACACACGTTCAAAATCACGTTGAGGCTTTCAAAGATACAAAGTTGTTTTGACCGTGAAATTGAGCTTTACAGTGCTTTTAGATAATGTATCAAGGTAACTTGTTATACATAATCATAGTTAAAATATGTATATACCCAAGAAAATCAAGTTTCTATTATTTAAAAAAAACCGGTAATATGAAAATAGACTTAGATTTAAGTTTTTGAACGATGCCTATTAAAAAGACAATGGTATTAAAGCAGGCCACAGACAAGCATTACCATTCAACTTTGGTGAACTTCGTTCAATAATCGTTAACTTTTATTACTCTCATAGTACGATTATTAGCAGGGCAGAAGTAGGCCTGCATTTGAACTGACTGGAAATTGAACGTTTCTGTAAAAGGTCATGGTAAGCCTCCAGGTATACATACCACGTCCTACGAATAAAATCATAGAGTATAGTAATATATTGTGATTGTGCCATTGGCTTTGGCAACACTGTGTCAGTACGTCATGTAAACGCATTCTTTATTGTTGTATTTGTTGTTATATCTAAAAAAAGTTGCAAATTACGGCATAATAAAAACCCGAATACTAAAATGAACGTATGGTCTAAATGTATGTAAAGCCTACACAGTATAAAATAAGAAGGGTTCGTTTTCTAATCCATCATGGATCTTAAAACTTCGCATTTGGCCGCAGCGTTGATGTCCGGTCCAACATTACCCATGTATAATAACACGTCTGCTGAGGCCACAGCGACGGTAACTGCACCACCTAATATTCCAAATGAAGAAGTTAAAAGTGAGAAACCTATCGAACCGCCAAAAGATCCGCCTGAAGAGGAAAAAGAAGAAATAGCAAGTGGAGAGGATTTCACTGATGAAGTAAGAATAACATAGTTATGTTTCTATCCACAATGTCATGCTCATTTCATTGCCTCGGGACCATTACATTACTCAAAAAAAAAAGACAATGGAATTTAAATATGAATAATGAGAAAGAAAGGACCTTTTTGGCTTGTTGCACTTTGCAGTACATGCAATAGCTTCGTTTATAAAACTATACAAATACCTTCTGTTTTGTTCAATTTTATAATTAATAACATATTTATGGTGTAAGGGGTCCCAAATAATATCTTTCGGGACTCAAGCCAACCTTACCTGCCCGTGGTGCACCCTGCTAACAAACAAACGAGGCTATGGCAACCCGCCAACACGCACTGGACCAGCGTGGCGGGTTATGGTCCAATCCCCTCCAATGGACAAAGTTCCTGGAAGGACTTGGGGGAGGCCTTTGCCCAGCAGTATAGGCTAAAATAATAAAAAATATGTTATTATTATTTTAGCCTATACTGTCCTATAGGCTAAAATAATAATAACATATTTTTATCTATTTTTGTAAGGTACAAGCTGTTACCAAAGTCCTTTTGGAAAAGCAGAAGTCATGACTTTATATTTAAATTTTCACAGACCTAAAAACCTCTTTACTATTATGTCTGGAACTGGATGCATTCTATCTTTTTCAGGAGATGGAAACACAATCAGGCAGTAAGTCCATGCCGGGTAGAGGAGTTACTTTACAGATGCTTTTAGAAGAAAAAATGCTTGAGCCGGGGAATGCAGCTATGACAATTGAGTATCTAGTTAGTATCATATATTTTTGCCTTTCTGAATAAATATATTATTTATATGTTTATGTATATATATTTTGTATGTGTTAGAAACATTTAATTTAGACGTCTTGTAATTTAAAATGTTTCTTTCATAAACAATTTTGTGAAATCAACTTGTTTAAAAAAAAAAATATAGTTAAAATTCTGAGGGATCAGCAATATATCCCGTGTGCTTAAGCAAATTATTATTATTATAGGACCCATAGGATAAAATACAAACAAGAGTTTTGTTATTTTTAGTTTCTTTTGTTGATTTAATGGATTTTGCCCTGACCACTGTTACATTTGCCAACAGTTTGTTCTATAAATTGTAATCTGTGAAAAATGTAGTTAGTATATTGATAAGTTAAATACTAAGTTATTTCCAATTTTTTATAATTACTTAGGTACTTTTTTTTGTTTTATCTTATAAAATAAAATATATAAAAATACACCTTATTTTCTAATGAATTTTATGAGGCCTCTAGCAAAGACTTTTTCACTGAAAGGCCACATTATATCTAAATCTTTATTGCTTATTCTAGGGACAAAAGTTTGTTGGAGATTTGCAAGCAGATGGGAAAATAAAGTCTCATGAGACTGAGACAATATTTTGTTCCCCATCAGCATGGGCAATACACTGCAAGCGCATCATAAACCCAGACAAGAGATCTGGGTGTGGCTGGGCCTCTGTCAAATACAGAGGGAAGAAACTAGATACTATTAAAGCTACATATCTTCGAAAAAAGCAGCTACAAAGAGAAAATATGCATTCAGATGGTAAGCATATTTCATTACAGGAAGAACTTAAAAAAAATTGATTCTTTGCGTTTTTATAAGGTTTTAAAAAAGTAGAGAATATAAATTATTTGTAATAAGGACAAAAAATTGTAGTTGATAAAGTCTTGAACACTAGATGTAATGCAATTTTTTAACTAAAATTACAGAAGAGGAGATAGAAATGGAAGTAGAAAACCCTCCAGAGCCACCACCACAAAGGATTGTAATGAAACACAACACAGTACCTAACAGAATGATGCAGCAGTCAGTATTAAAACATATTCGCGTTTAGTCTCAATAAACTTGGAACAAATACATTGAGTATTTTGTTAAAATAATTTTATTTAATAACTAGCTTCTGCCCGCGACTTCGCCTGCGTTGATGTCGGAAATTACCCCACGGGAACATGCTACCGAGACAAAAAGTATAAGCCTATGTTATTCATTATAACATCAGCTATCTGCCAGTTAAGTGCCGTCGAAATCGGTCCAGACATTTCGGAGATTAGGCGGAACAAACAAACAGACAGATTTTCAAAAAGATGTTTTTTGTTATAAGTACAGTAAATACATTCAGATTTTCACTTTCATTTAGTAAAAAGCTGTTATTTTGACAATACAAACAGACAGTTCTATTTTATTTATTTCTATAGATAGATAAGTACTCAATTGCTTGAGTACCATATTGGGTTCGCAAGCATGACTGCTAAGCATGGTGTCCTGCGTTCAAGGGCAAGTGTTATTCTGGACATTTTTTATAGTGATCATACATTGTAGTATTGAGTGCCAGCCAGCATTCGCATTATAGTCGTTTTTCGTGTCTGTCTGTGTGACCGCGTTGTTCTTCTAAACAATGCAACGGATTTTGATGCAGTCTTCATTATCATTATCATTTAGATAATTTATTCCGGAAGGAGAAAATATTCTGGAGGAAGATTGGGTGTATAAAACATTGAAATTAAACTTATATAAATAATTTTTGTCAAGTCGTAAAAACCGTGCGAAGCAGGGCCTGGTCGCTAGTAAAATATAACTGCAGAAATGTGGGTAGCTATACCATTCACCTTTGACTACCCCTTCGAGTAATGCAGGTGTGATGTTGTTATTGAAACAACAGACTGGCTCCTTGTTTATTGTTTCTAATGCACCGTGATTGCCTTTTAAGAATTTCTATAAAAAAAATATAAAGGAACTCCTTTTCTTATTTCAGTGATGCCAACATGTTGATAGAAGCTGTATCATTTTCATCCGCTGGGAAAGTGCAGCCGTTTCTTGTATCAGTCAGTTCCAATGCTAGTCTTGTGCTGGATATCCACTGCCATTTGAAAAAGGAAGAGGTTTATGGATATTTAGCTGGCACTTGGGATTTGAACAGTCACAGTATGTGTCATTTTATGTTAATCTAATAATCTTAAATTCAATATTCATCATTAATGCTAACATCATCAACTGCCTAGCCTTTTCCCAACTATGTTGGGGTTGGCTTCCAGTCTAACCGGATGCAGCTCAATACCAGTATTTTACATGGAGCGACTGCTTATCTGACCTCCACAACACAGTTACTGGGTAATACGGTACCCCTTGGTAAGACTGGTTATCAGACTTTCGGGCTTCTGACGACCCGTAACGACTGTGAAAGATCCACGAACGAGAGCCGTGAACAACGGCTTAACGTGCTTTCCGAGGCACGGCGTGGTCTTGGTATATGAAGATGGTCACCCACGGACCAACCGAGGCAAGCCTAGCTTAACCTGATCGATCGACCCGTGCTGCTGTTATTACTTAGCCACAAGCCTCTCCTCTCCTCCAATTAATGTTAACAGAGGAAGTTTATTTATTTTCGTTTATTTCAAAGTAGGCAATGTTGATATTTAGTTGGCAGTGAAAAGTGAGCTTCGCTAGGTTCGCGCGGGCCTCAAGAAAGCTTCAGTTCCCCTTCACATTTCATTATAACCATTAATTATTTGATGATTTTTTGATTGATGTTTATTTTATTATCCCTTGTGTGTTTCAGATGTCATGATAACTCACACATTCCCATGCCTAATCAGTAAGAATGACAACAGGCCGCGAGTTCTAGTGGAGCTAGAGATTCAAGTGGAAATAGAGAAACTGGGACTTACACTTCTGGGCTGGTATCACTCTCATCCAACAAATCCTGCCATGCCAAGTCTTAGGGATTGTGACAATCAGCTGGAATATCAAATTAAGATGCGTGGACCCAGTGAAATATCTTATATACCTTGTATTGGAGTCATTTGCTGTAAGTAAAACATTATCGAATATGATTTAATTATTCATTTTGTACTAGTTTTCATATATGATTTTTTTATAATTTTCAGCCCCCTACAACCCAGAGAGTCCAGTTTTGGAATCATCACTTACATTCTTCTGGGTGATGCCTCCACCAGAGCAGAGGCCTACAGAATATCCTCGACCATTGCTTCTACAATACAACATGGTACATGACAGCCACCTATCAACACACGCCATGGAGCAAATAAGGAAAAGCATCAAGTACTACTTTTCATTCTCTGATGACACGTTCGTCGATTTTAAAGACAATTTTAAGCCCGATATCACATACTTGGACAAATTAAAGTGCACCTTGACTGCAAAATTTCCGAGGGAACAGAGTGATGGCTTGCTGTGGCATTTTATAAGGGACGAGTTAGGTTGTTCTTCTGAACAAGATGATAAAATGGACCTCGATGCTCTATTAGCAGTTCCTCAACCAATACCTGTGTCGAAGCCAAGTCAGGTGACATCTGTCCCCAACTTCCCTTCAGTCAGTACGCTGCAACAGTTGGTAAGCCGGCCAGCAGGCGTGCCTCCTATAAATGTATCGTCAAGCATTGGATCAGGCTCGCCTCATAAATTCGAAACACCTCAACTGAACATTCCAGTGTTACCAACATCTTCTAAATCGTCATCAAAGTCAGCTACCCCTACTCTGCCGTCGTCATATCCTACAGGATTAGATATGCTGACGAGCATGGCTCTCGGATTAGGTTCTCCCAATATGCCGCTACCTATGGGTGCTTCTAGTTTGGAAAGTTTAGCTGCTGCAAACAGCATGCTGACTGGACTCACTCCAGGCATGTCTTCAAGTCTAGCGGCTAGTTTATCGGGTAGCAAACTTCCCGATCCGCCATCTTACGCTGCATCTTTGCAGAATTTGACCAGCAGTATTGGAAGCTACGACAAGACGCCGAGCAGTACCGCTACTAGCACCAGCACTGCTACGGGCACGATCCCCGCCAGTCTCGCCTCCAACCTCATGATGAGTTCTGCAGACATTGCCAATGCATTATTCTCAGCTAGTAAATACTCCAGTGCAGGCATATTGGGAATACCAGATCCTATGTCTAAATCGACGTTGGCTGCAAATAATATGTTCTTATCTCCATCATTAATGAAAATGCAGGAATCCTTATTGAAACCGCTTTCGACTAGTAGTCCAATATCTACTAAAGCTGGATTAGATCAGAGCATGTTGATGAAATCTCCGCATGACTTATTAAAAGGCAACAAAGATTATTTGCCGCCAGATTTTGGTAGCATTGGAAAAGGAAAATCGGATTCTCTTGATGGTATGAAGTTAAATGAAACAAGTACTTCTGCGAAAATAGAAACGGCCAAATCTGATAGTATGGATGCGCAAGCGACTGACTTTAGTTTGCCTTCGCGAGTTGGTGGGGAGTCATTTTTGAATCAGATGTTAGAGTTGACTAAAAAGACAACAATGCCTGACTATTTATCGGATTACAATCAACCTCTAAAGCTAACAAAGGCGGAAGATTTATCAACATCTGTGCCCCCCTCTAGCCATCCTTACATGAGTTCGTCAAGTATTGTGGATACTATAGCACAAGTGGCGATGGGAAACTTTTCAAAGCATGACGAACCTAAAGACTATGTGAAAGAGACAGATTATAGCACTAGTAAAGTCGGTTCTTTACCTGGTAATGATAACGAGAACTGATAAACTTTCTAATGTATTCAATTTTATGCAAAGTAACACTAACAAGAGCTATTGAAGTAGCTAGAACTTATCACGTAATACAACAAGTTCGAAGTAACCTATTCATTGTGTTAGATGTGCATCAGACAAAAGATCACTACTTTTTCTACATTATTTAATATCAACTGGGCCTGTGATTTGTCATCATGACGACTTTCTTGAAGAACTTGCGTGGTAGGTACTTTTGTTTCGATATAGTTTAGTTAACCAGATTACTTTTATTAAATAGTATTTCTGGTTACAATATTTTGAAGTCTGATGGTACGGCAATTATAGAGAAATAAGATTGTCGCTTTGTCGTGATATTGCATTTGTGTGCTAGCAGGTTGGTTCTGTAATAACTATGCAGTCATTTATTAGTAGTAAATGTGGTAGCTCATATAAACTGCGTTGCAAAACGTTCGAGCGCTCATTCGATTTGTTTAATGTTCGAAAAACTTGCTTATTTGAAAAGGTTTTATTGAATGGTTGGCTTAGCATGTAAACACGAACATCGCGAACACGACCATTTGGTTCAAATTTATGGATGTTGCTCGATGTTCGTTAGTGGTATGCATAATATGCGAACAAAATTGTTGCGTATCATGGAACGTAACTAGTTTCGTGTTTGTACCCGTGCGTTCATCCCGGGTGGGCTGGCAACGTCGCATTTCTAGTGGTTTTTCGAGATTATTTTAATTAAATTTAAACCAAAGTATTTTTTTTTTTACAGCCAAGTACTAGATCGATGGTTGCAGACCACATGATCCATAAAAAAAAACAATAAAATAAGTAAATTAAAAAAATACAATAAAATGCCTGTCTTCTCTTGCACATTAATACAAACATTTATGCGGCTATTTCCAACCACCGCTTGTAGGTCTTGGTAGCATACATCCTATCAGCAAGGTCCTTCACTATACTGTTATACACGTACCAACCCTGGACATGAATGAGGCAATTCTGCTATCTAAAATTACTTTTCTCTTTATCAAACTGTTGTAATAGAACACACGGTGCATGACTCCGCCTCGCAAATGTCAGGTTTTTTTACATGTCCAGCGTTAAAAACCCTTTCATACATGCAAGTTTTTCCAAAAACGAAGACAAGTGCTCGAATATTTTGCAACACACTCCCCTTTATTCATAAACGTTGCTTAAAGTTAAGTAGTGATTATAGTCCGCGCGGAACTAGTTGGCCGCGCCTAGGTATGTGAGCGGTGGGACGGAGGGGCTGGGGCGCTTGCTGTCATTACTCAGTACGTGCGTTGCGAACACTAACACACCCGCCGCCTAACCCCCGTCCGCACCTAAGGCGCGGCCAACTAGTTCCGCGCGGACTATAGCGACTGTTTAACCATACATTTTTGACAATTGAGTGTCACTTAACTTTAATCATCGTTTATAAATAAACCCCTTTGTATTCAATTTTACTAAGATTATTAAATAAGAGTAGTGTTGTGATTAATCTTCATTCTCGAATTTTGTGTCGTCTGTATTTAAGAGCATACATGCTAATGTATTAATAGATTTAGGTTCTCTTCATTTTTAATATTTTGTACCTATTATTTACAATATTTATTTTATATTTAGATAATAAACTTTTGATTGTGACGCGTCTGATATCGTTTCCTTTGAACCTAGTAAAAGTACATAGATTATTTTAATCTTTAATTTCGTTATCATTTCTGAAGCCGTGCAATTTGCTCGATTGCATCATTAACAGTACTTGTTGTAAATGTTAAGTATCAGCTCTTGATGCGGACTGTAACTGTGTCGATAGATCATCCACGAATGTACCTACTTATGCCTTGCAGGAAAAGGATATACTTTTTTCAATTTCCGATCATGTTTTAAGTATAACTGTCTACGTTTTTGTGTAGGCACTCACAATTATTGTGTAAAAACATGGCAATGACTTCAGATTGGAGTCATTGGTTAATAATGTAAAGGATGATCGTATAACTTGATAATAATTTAAATCAAAGCGCGATAGATCTAAAGTTTTCGATAATGTACATAATCAGCCGCGATATCGTAATGACGGCCGTTTGATATGAGGATTATTTTGAAACGGGCCAGTACGACTCTGTATTTACCATATCCTCATTTACTTTGGCGAGTTTCCGGTGATAATACAAATATTCTGTTATTGTTTATGAGAAAGAATTAGTTGTGGTATAGCTTTGATAGTGACAAATTGTGTTAGTGAATATGTGTGTCTAAAAATAATTGTTTGAGGTAAGATTATTTTCCTTAATTTTTTGTTTGGGTAAAATAGTTCTAGTGCTGCTACACTAGGTGTCAATACGTGATGGTACCTCGGGACTAAATGTTCAACCCTTAACCTGTCACCCTGGGAAGATCGTCGCTCTACCCTACCTCAAGCTAGGTTGCGTTTGCCGATTTGCGGTCTCCACTCAAGAACACGTCTACCGAAGTCCCCAACGGATGACCGTTGGGGACTTCGGGAACAAAAGAATACAAATTTAGAACCGATGACGGTTCTACGGCAAATTTGTATTCTTTTGTATTAAGAAAAAAAAAAAACAATTTTGTACCTATCTGAATTTTATAATATTTACATTTTAAGCTAAGTTTAGTAACTGCCATAAGGGTTTTGAACAGTGCCAATAATTGTTCCAGATAAATATCGAATGGCGACGAAGCCCAAGACTCCTGGATTCGCGGATTTGGGAGACGACAGTGAAGATGAGTCGGAGTATACTCCGCTGTATGATGACTTCGACGATTTAGGGTAAAAACTCTTTTTATTGCGTAGTTGAATTTCTGTAGTATACGTACGTACTATGATAGCTTAGATACACTTGGAATACAAACGGTCGAATGCTCATACACCTCAATATTAAGTCGCCGTTAAGTATATGCTGTCTCTGTCACATAAAGGTGTGTTATACAGATGAAGACTCTTAGGCGTTGGAGTACTTGAGTGTGTTAGTACAGTCAAATTCTTGGAGGTGTAAGTATTTTAGCGTGTTAGTGCATTTTTCAAGTTGACAGTGCAGTTCGGAGTCTCAGCGTGGACTCTGCGCAGGCGTCACGATTACCCAATCCTCTAAATTGCACCACATATTGTAGTTACATGTTCAGTAAAGTACCATAAAATAATGACATTCATACCAACATTGACGTCATGAGGACAGTCATTTTAGATTTAATCAAGTGGTTTTGAGTGCAAGTTGCACTCGTTAATGCTAGTAACAACATATAAAAACTTCGCAGTTACATTCCGAATAGACTCCCAGATATACCTTCAGATTTTCAAATTGGCTGTAGGTGTAGAAATGTCTTTTTTAAATAGGTATTTAAAAAAGACATTTCATTCCATTTCATTTCATTTTTAAGGCATAATAGGTATTATGCCTTAAATGCAAAAACAACATTAGTAACTCGTAAACAATGTCTTCAGACAAAGAACAGCTCAAGAGACGAAAGGATGGAATCTGTTTCGGGAGCTTCCCGTGAAGAAGGAGAGTGGGTCTATGGAATCCACTGCCTGCATAGACACCTGTGTGAAGATCCTTAAATTTCTATCGTATATCTTCATATTTAGCGTTGTGCTTGGATCCGCTGTAATATCTAAGGGAACTCTGCTTTTCATCACATCACAACTGAAAAAGGGCAAAAAAATAACTCATTGTAACAAAGCTTTAGGTGAGTGTGACACCCTTTAACTAACTGTTTATCTGAATGATCTTTGGAGTGTTTACGTAACAAATTCTTTGGTATTTCATATGAGCAGAGCCCGATCAGCAGTTCATAACTGTCCACTCGCTGGACGAACGAGTAACATGGCTGTGGGCAGCTTTCATCGCATTCAGCATACCAGAGCTGGGCATATTTTTAAGATCACTCAGAATATGCTTCTTCAAGACCGCTGGGAAGCCTACGTTTGTACAGTTTTTGTTGGTAAGCCACAAACTCGTAAATACGCATTATTATTTACTTATTATTGTTAGTAATTATTGTTAGCCTCGGAAAGCACGTTAAGGCGTTGGTCGGCTGTCATTCGTTGATCTTTGACAATCCTTACGGGTAGTCAGAAGCCCGAAAGTCTGACAACCAGTCTTACCAAGGGGTATCGTATTACCCAGTAACTGGGCTGTGGAGGTCAGATAGGCAGTCGTTCTATGTAAAATATTGGTATTCAGCTGCATCCGGTTAGACTGGAAGCCGACCCCAACATAGTTGGGAAAAGGCTAGGCAGATGATGTTAGTAATTACTTGGGTAAGAATTCGAATCTGATGACGTCTTAATTGACGATGTGGCTGAGAGAGTAGGACTAAAGTCTTTTTTAGTAAAAATACCAAAACAAAGAGGTTCAGCAGGAATATTGTGAGATATCGATTAACGATAACAGAATGAGGTGATTCCCCGAACTCAAGTCTATTAGTATAGTAAATTAAATCCGTAATCCCTAAAACAGAATTTCACTAATGTAGTCAATAAAACAGAACCGTATTGACATTCTTTTAAAATTTATTAGCAGATAAGATAATTTACGCCACCAATTATATCAATTTTATTTCTGATTTAAAACACAAAGTACCAATGTTATCTAAAACAATAAAGCGAATGACATGTACCTAATTATCATTACCATCTCTTTTGTGCTATGGTACCCTGGGCCACGTGCGGCGCTTATACTAAGGTTTTCCGAGCTGCCCGCCAGCTAAGGCTGGTTTTATTGTGACGCGTTTCGGCAGCGCCGTTGGAGCGCGCGCGTCCGGAGATGTATGCGGTAGTAGTTGCGTTTCAAAGTCGCACGCTGTTCGCTGGCGCTGCCGAAGCGCGCGCCGCTCGTGCGCTTCTACGGCGAGTATGCGTTTCAGTGTGACGCCGTTGATACGCGCCATAAGACATTTGTTTACAAAATGAATTACATCGATACGGGACGAGTAATTGAGGAAGTGCGATTTAGAAGATATTTATGGGACCCGGCCGATGATTCGTACAAGAAGAAGAAGAACGTTCATATTGTACACGACTGTCTCATAGCAGCGGAACGCGCGGTACTAATCTCGTTTCACAGTGCACCGCTGGTCAAGCGCGCGCTGTTATCAGCGCGCTACCAAGCGACGTGTCTAGCGGCGTGACTAGGTAATAGGTAGTAGGTAATAGGTAATACGGGCTGGTATCCGCAACTCCACGTCAAAGCGCGTATTTTGCGTACGGGTGGGAAAATCGATTATTCGATCCACCCCAGCTCCTCAAGGAAGGCCAGCAACGCCTTGCTTGCGGCGTGACTATAAAACCAGCCTAAGGGTCAGCTCACACCGCGACGCGACGCGGCGCGCAGTTTTCAAGATAGCAATGCAATTATAGACCTTATCTACTACACAAAAAGGTACCTACACAATTCAGTGAAATGGGCCGCGCGGCGCCGCGCTGCGTAGTTCGACGTAGTAGACACCACCTCACTGAATTGTGTACCTTTTTGTGTAGTAGATAAGGTCTATAATTGAATTGCTATCTTGAAAACTGCGCGCCGCGTCGCGTCGCGGTGTGAACTGACCCTAAGGGTTTATTCGAAACGCCTCCTGCCGGAGGCTTTACGCGGGGGTCGTGCGGTCCATGGCCCTATATGGGGCCCCGGTGTGGGCGCGTTCACTGCGGCTGCGAGCCGCCCACTATCTGAACGCGCCCCAAAAGGTGGTAGCCGTAAGGCTGATCCGGGGCTACCGCACGATCTCGGGCGAGGCGGCAAGCCTCCTTGCCGGAATGCCGCCATGGGATCTGGAGGCGATAGTCCTCGCGCGCCTGTATGAGTGGCGCGCGGAGGCACTACGCCGGGGGGAAACTCCGCTTCCGCGGCAAATAGCGGCGGAGCGGACGGACCTCCGGCGCGATCTCATGGTGGCATGGAAGGAGCGACTTTCGCAACCCAGCGCAGGGCACGCCACGATAGTGGCGATAAGGCCCCTCTTTGAGGAGTGGCTAGAGAGGCGTCACGGCGTTCTCACCTACCGCC
The DNA here is from genome assembly GCA_914767645.1 of Hydraecia micacea. Classification (NCBI taxonomy): domain Eukaryota; kingdom Metazoa; phylum Arthropoda; class Insecta; order Lepidoptera; family Noctuidae; genus Hydraecia; species Hydraecia micacea. Next base: position 12,170,452 of record OU611778.1, read on the forward strand.
TGACGCAGGTCCTCACCGGACACGGATGTTTCGGGAGGTTCCTGCACATCATCAGGCGGGAGGAGACACCCGGGTGTCACCATTGCGAGGATCGCCCAGAGGACACGGTGGAGCATACGGTGGAGGTCTGCCCCGCTTGGGCGGAGCACCGCCGTGTCCTCGTAGAGGCGATCGGCAACGGCGGCGACCTCTCGCGTCCGGCCCTGGTTCAAGCCATGGTCCGGGGCGAGAGGGAGTGGGAGGCGGTCACCTCCTTCTGCGAAGCAGTCATGCTAGCGAAGGAGGTGGCGGGACGGCTCAGGGAGAGAGCCGCACGCCTCAGCCGCCGCGGGAGACGCTACGGGCGTCGGGAGCCGCGTGACGACTCCCGGCCACCGTAGGCGCGGGCCTGCGGACGGAGAGTAATGGGTAGCTCTCCGTCCGATCAGGACCAGGCCCGTGCCGGACGGCGCGTATGTGTTCCACGCGCGCCTCAAAGAGATGTCAGCAATAAGGAAGGGGCCCGCCAGGGCCGAAGCCTGCCGGGGTAGCGGGATCGTCCGAAAGGGTTACCGCTGCCCCGGAACATAAAGGGCTAAGGAAGGAACACGGGTGGGTTTTAGTCAGTAAGAGTCTGACACTCCCTTCCGCTCCACCCAGAGCGGGAGGAGTCATTAGATGATTTCCCATCCACAAAAAAAAAAAAAAAAAAGGGTTTATTCGACAAATAAAACTTGTCGGGATGACTGCCCCCTGCTTATCGCGTTGTGAAGAATTTGTAAAATATGTCTAGGATATAATCGTCTGCCTAATCCAACTCAACCACACGTTTTAATCAGTAAGTAGGTACCTATCTACTGATGAAAAAATTACACCCCAGGCGCGGTTGTGTAAAATAATGATTTAGAACCTTTTTATGGGACACATTATTAACGTTAATCAATTGTTTCAGTCCTTAATAATCGAAACACTGCACACAATCGGAGTTGCGTTACTAGTGCTGCTAATTCTACCGGAGCTAGACGTAGTGAAAGGAACCATGTTAATGAACGCTATGTGCTTCGTGCCAGGGGTTCTGAATGCTCTCTCTAGGGATAGCACTGAGCCTCTATACATTTTCAAAATAATCTTAGATGTACTTGCTGTTTCTGCTCAAGCTACTGCATTCGTTGTTTGGCCTCTCATACAAGGCGATGATGTTTTGTGGACCATTCCGGTAGCATGCGTATTGATTTCACTCGGCTGGTGGGAAAACTTCGTGGGCTGCTCAGAAAAACACTGGTCAGGTAAACATTGCGTCATATATTTATATTGATCTATTACATGTGAGCATGGATATTGGATACTGTCATTTTCATTGTCGGATTATAAATCTATTCTTGTAATTACGATAGATAGATATTTCTCAAAAGGCTAATGAGAAAGACACATATCTTAATCTCATTTGATGCCGACAATTAACCATATCACTCAATACTTATTTCAAAACAGCTTCACACCACTTTTAAGAACGATTATAGGGAATGCCTGACCTCTTGAAACTATACCTATACATACCTACTCATATAAAAAGAAAAATCGTTTCTATACTTACTTTAGCACTTGTAGATGTATCTCTTAAAATAATGTGTATATGAATAGATACACCTTATATTTTTAATATAATACCATCACTTATTTATTGCAGTCCTCCGACCTTTGCAAGTTCTCCGCGACGGTTTCAAAAGGAGTCGTTATCACTCGCAGAGAGTGTTGTCAATATGGAAGATCTTCATATTCATGTGCTGTATATTGATATCTTTATACATCCAGGACGACGACCCATTCGCTTTCTTCACGAAAGTAAGCAGTGGTTTTGGCGATCGACTTTACATCGCTAGTGAGGTAACGAGTTATGTCAGTTTGTATCAAAACTTTAAGGCTTTTCGCTTATTAATAGTGATCAGGAAATTGATGGTACGATGCTTAAAATTGGAGACCAATTTGCTACTTTTCTCCCATTCTATGTTTTTTTTTAAACAGGTCCAAGCAATTCAGGATGAAATCGAAGGTTTTATGGGTTATGCAGTGATGGGAGAAAATCACGAAATACCAGCGGCATGGGCTACCCCATTATGGGTGGTACTCATCCAGGTCGGGGCCGCGTACGTCTGCTTTGCAGCTAGTAAAACCGCCTGCAAAATCCTCATACAAAACTTCAGCTTTACATTTGCATTAAGCCTCGTTGGACCAGTCACTGTTAACCTGCTAATTGTTTTATGCGGAATGAGGAATACGGATCCATGTGCATTTTATCGAACTATACCCGATTATTTGTTCTTCGAGATTCCACAGGGTAAGTTGAGCAGTTCAATCACATTTCTTTATTCATTTGAATATAGTTATAGACTATACGTGTTAAGGTAAACCAAGGATATACTTTAAGGGTGTGGAAGTTGTTAATTTTCATGAGTACTACATTCTTTTAAAGCATGTCTCTTGTTAAACCTAACACCCTGTGTAGTATACCTTGGCGAGTTTGCACGGCCCATCGTATTTTTATAAAGTTGTCGTGGTTCCGTTTACCGCGGCGATTATAATTCTATATTTTTTCGCAGTTTACTTCCTGAACGAGTTTATAGTGCAGCAGATGTCATGGATATGGTTGCTGTGGCTGGTCTCGCAAGCGTGGGTAACTGCTCACGCATGGAAGCCGCGCTGTGAGCGACTGGCGGCCACAGACAAATTGTTCTCCAAGCCGTGGTACTGCAGCCCCGTTATCGACCAGTCCTTGCTCCTGAATAGAACTAAGGATGATGATAATGATAATATATCAGTAGAGGTGATGGTTTTACTTTTGATGATGATACAAAAACCCTAGTTACAGAAAGATGACTGAATTTAAAAGCTCCATTTCTTACTTATATTTTAGGATCTCAAAGATGAAGACGATGCGTCTACGCTTAACGGAGATAAAGTGCCAAAACAAGACGTTAAGCCATCTGACTACATCACAAGGTACAAGTTACATGTTTGTGAAGGTCCGGAGAATTATATCGAGCCTTTACTAAAATTGCACCTAACCATTTTCTTTTTCGCAACTAGGATCTACGTGTGTGCAACTATGTGGCATGAAACAAAAGAAGAAATGGTTGAGTTCTTGAAATCTATTTTCCGTATGGACGAAGATCAGAGCGCGCGTCGCGTTGCGCAGAAGTATTTGGGAGTTGTTGATCCTGACTATTATGAACTGGAAGGTATGTAGCGAAGTAAACAATTATATCCCAACGGTATCATAGTACCTACTCAAAAATAACATCATCGTTTTGCTTGATCTTTTTTTTAATTCGGAAGTTGGCTTAAAATATTCCACAGTTCTTTTCTATAAATTGATGCATACTTTGCTCTACCATACTCCAACCGTTACAGTGCACATTTTTATGGATGATGCGTTTGAAGTATCGGACCACAGCTCAGAAGATTCGCAGGTGAATCGTTTCGTGACGTGCCTCGTAGAGACCATGGACGAGGCTGCCTCAGAGGTCCATCTCACAAACGTAAGACTAAGACCACCCAAGAAATACCCCGCTCCATACGGAGGCCGCCTAGTTTGGACACTACCAGGAAAAAACAAAATGATATGCCACCTCAAAGACAAGTCCAAAATAAGACACAGGAAAAGATGGTCTCAGGTAAGCTACTGAATTTCGCATTTTATTGTTCTTGAAATTTTTTAATGACTCATAAATAATTAGGATACGATAAGCTATCGTGATAATAGAATGTCGCGAAATCAGATATTTTTGTGTATTTATAAAGAGCATGAGTATTTATAAAATTATCGATCATCTTAGATCCGGGCAGATTACGAACGAAACAGTTTGGAAATGAATGGAAGCAAAACATTGGTTGTCTGTAAAGTCGGTTTACGGACGATAATTTTACGTGATAACGTCATAAGAAAACATCCGATCGTGCCTCTCTATCGCTTGTTCCGCGCTCTTGCTTGCACACTTGGCTCAGGCGGAACGTGACAATGAGTCATTCATGCTTTTTCGTGCGTGCAGCCGGCGTTCATCGATTTATAAGACGTTATCACGTCAAAAAGTTTTCGAATCAACCTTCACATCCATACTAATATTATAAATGCGAAAGTGTCTGTCCGTCTGTTACTTCGTCGCGTTTAAACCGCTGAACCGATTTAGATGAAATTTGGTATAGAGATAGTTTGAGTCCCGGGAAAGGACATAGGATACATTTTATCCTGATATTCCCACGGGATCGACTCTTATGCGGGTGAAACCCCGGGGCGCAGCTAGTAATTTATAAATATAAAAAACCGTTCCAAGTGCGAGTCGTACTCACGCACTGAGGGTTCCGTACAAATTTGTAGGTATGTAACTACAAATTTATGGTTTTCGGATTTTTCCTTTACTTCTGCTACATGATATTGCTTCTTGCCAAATTTCATGATTCTAGGTCGACGGGAAGTACCCTATAGGTTTTTATTCCCTTGTGAGTGTCAAAATAATGGGCATAAACCACAGAAATCTTAATAATAAGGCAATAGAAGTCGCATAGACGCGTGACCTTGTCGTCGCGCTTATGTGTTGGAGTACACAAGTGCACGCGGAGCGTTTGTTGCGGTTTCTTGTGTTATTTGAGACGCGGAGAGGTAAACATGGTGTTTTGCAGCATATCCAACTGCGGAAACTCGTCCAAAACTTGTAACTTAACAAATAAAGGAATAACATTTCATATGTAAGTACTTAATTTTTGAAATATTGTCGTTTTTTAGCAAATATAGACAAATCAAATATTTTCACTATCACTACTACGATTTATCACAAAAAACGATTTTTTTGTCAAATCAATAACCATTAACGCTTAAGCTTATTCATGTCTACTATTACTACTGCTAAAAGCAGCAATGAAATTATAGTCATACGCAATAAACAAAAATCGCCGTTTGCGTAAATTCTAGGTACAAGCCGCATGAGTTGGCCGCAATTTAGTGACGTGCTACTACTATTCTGTATCGATAATTATTTACGTTCAGCTTAATACTTCGTTTTACCAAATTGGAATGTATCATGTTTTTTTTTACCTTTGTTGTTTTTTGTTGTTTTTTTTTACCTCCCCCTTTTATTCTAAGTTCATACACAATCCATCCTATTTGATTTGGTCATTGTTTTTACACGACTGTTTTTTACTGTAAGGTGAAGTATTGGAGAGCCTTTAAGATTTGTATAATTATATAATAAACTAAATACACTTATTGTTTTATTGTATTCCATTTCCTCATAAATAAATCGTCTAAAAGGGCATTGACGAAATAAATACTTTCAATAAAATTAATTATGTATTGTTGCTGGACTCCTTGGAGATTATTAACACTCAACGGAAAAATATAATTTATCGATATGAGCTCGTAATAGTTTGCACTGCACTATTCTTAAGTGAGAGTGAGCACGCAATATCATTTTTTGCTTTTCGCACACGTTTCTTATTGACTGCAGGAGTCGCGCCCCTGACATTATGCGTTTATGAAAAATATTGCGTAATGTCATCGCATAAAGTTTAATTTTGTAGCAGTAATGCAAAGTGCATTTGTAGGTGTAATTGTGTATCTATTTCTTGTTTATGTAGTAGTAGCTGTGACCCGGCGACACTCGTCCCGATATAAAATTTAGTACTATAGCATTTCTATTGCCTTATTATTAAGATTTCTGTGGCATAAACGGAACATAAACGCCCGTATCTTTTGATTGAATTGATAAGTTTGATGATTTTTTCACTGCTTCAAGGGATTGCAGCCCTGAGTATTTGATATTAATTTCAACTTGATAACTCCACGCGTTCCTGAGAAAAAAGGTCTTGACAGACGGACAACGAAGTGATCTTATAAGGGTTCCGTTTTGCCATTTGAGGTACGGAACCTTAAAAATAAAACATAACTTTTCTACAAAGAACGGAAATGATTGCAGATCATTTGCACACCTTTGTATTGGTTAAATCTTCACATTTAACTATAGATATGATTTATACAACGTCACTTAGAATTAGTTTGTGAACTTCACCGATTTGATGATATTTTTTTAATGACTTTGTGGGTATCGTGTAATCATTGCCGGTTGATGGATTTAAACATTCGGCATTGATTGATTGTCTAGTTAGCTAGGTTCATTATCCTCAGTTCGTGCAATACTCGAACGGCGTGATCAAAGCATCAATGCATTTTAGAAAGTGTAGGGCTGATATCAACCTTTCTAGTTAGTCACACAGCCTAACTAGTGTTTGGCTGATTTTATGTGAGAATTTAGGATCTAAAAAAAAGCCACAGTAAAAATAAGATTAAATTTTTCGAAAAATGACGAAGTTGTATGCGTTTTAAAGTCTATGCTAGATAGAGACAGCACTGCTGCGATCTGACGTCACAACTCAGGAACGCCATAGTAACTTCGCGCCATTCAGTAAATTATCGTTTTACGCGACAGGGATAGAAGAGTAACTATAAAAACATAACTATAACTTCCCTATTTTTGTATCGATTTTATTTTTTCACAAATTGTCTATTTTAGTAACATCTTTGAAATGCTTCCTCCTATACAGGTGATGTACATGTACTACTTCCTGGGTCACCGTCTGATGGATCTGCCAATCTCCGTGGACCGCAAAGAGGTGATCGCCGAGAACACATACTTGTTGGCTCTGGACGGCGACATCGACTTCAAGCCGATAGCGGTCACGTTACTAATCGATCTGATGAAAAAGGATAAGAACTTGGGGGCGGCGTGCGGACGTATCCATCCTGTGGGCTCTGGTAGGTGTTCCTAGTATTCATTTTTTGAAGTAATGTTAATCATTAAAGAAGATCGTCATCGATTTTCATGAGATTCTGTTCGACATAAACGGGGCTTATTCATAATTAAGTTAAGTGACGTTTAAACGTCAAAAATATAAGGTTAAACAGTCGATATTCGCTACTTAAGTATAAGCAATGTTTATAAATAAAGGGGAATATTTGGTGATAACTCAACTTTAATTCTTACTTAACGCATTTTTAATTCTTGAGTGGAGAGATCTAGTTTTTGATCTTCTCAGCACAATTTTTTCGTATCTACTCTTTGATTCTACACAAACTGAAAAAGACAAAACTACTTTTAAAGTTCGACCTTCCTGATCTTTTCCCCTGCTTGCTAATATAAATCCGCATGTTCCAGGTTTCATGGCATGGTATCAAATGTTCGAATACGCTATCGGCCATTGGCTGCAAAAGGCGACTGAACACATGATTGGCTGCGTACTCTGTAGTCCCGGATGCTTCTCTCTCTTCAGAGGAAAGGCTTTGATGGACGACAACGTCATGAAGAAATACACACTGACTTCGCACGAAGCTCGGCATTATGTGCAGTATGATCAAGGTATGATATAGTCTCACTTTGGTTACTTTCCTTCGATAGTCTAACTCTTTGAAGGCCGCAGTAATTTTATCGATTTAGTACTATTAGAAAACGTGACAGCGGTTTTGGTAAGGTTAGGGAGTCAGGGCAAGTTTACGGGTTGTATGTCTTTGTCGTATCACTTCATGCGTGCAGTTTCATTAATACCCGTAGTTTTGTTGTGAGAGAGAAATTAGTTGCTGAGATAAAAATTGCTTCTGGGGGCTCCCTTAGATACACGTTGTGGTTTAGCACTGAGACTTACTTTTTAATATATGATTTTGTTATGTACCTACTTTTGGACCTATATTATTTTAATCAGCAATCTGCGGTGATGACTTGATTAATGCTAAACATTATTTACACTTTGGCTGCTTGTCTTCTAATACTTTTTGATAAGGACCTCAAGTTATGTTACAAATATCCATAATGTAATGAACTTAAAACCCTACATAGTAATTTACCCACACACAGGTGAGGATCGTTGGCTATGCACCCTGCTGCTGCAGCGAGGCTACCGCGTAGAATACTCCGCCGCCTCTGATGCGTACACGCACTGTCCAGAACATTTCGACGAGTTCTTCAACCAGCGCAGACGATGGGTGCCGTCTACTATGGCCAATATCTTCGACTTATTAGCAGACTCCAAAAGGACTGTTAGCGTTAATGATAATATTTCCACACTGTATATTTGGTATCAGGTGTGTATTTAACAAAAAAAAAAAGTTTAAATATTAACTTATCTCTAAATAGCATAAAACAAAATGGTTTGTTTTTGTTTTGCTCGATGGATTGTGATGTAGTTTTCACACACGCAATAATTTAGAGATTTCTTGAGAAACATAATATTATATTTCCAGTTTCTGTTGATGTTCGGTTCGGTGCTCGGTCCGGGGACTATATTCCTGATGATGGTGGGCGCTTTGAACGCAATCACTGGCATCAGCAACATGAATGCTATGCTTCTCAACTTGGTGCCTATTGTCATTTTCGTCATCGTCTGTATGACTTGCAAGTCCGAAACTCAGGTAAGAGTGCCTTATTGTATACAAATAATGTAACATAACATGACGCCTCTTCTCCCGTGCGTTTTAATATACATATATCTCACACGCACAAAACCGGTACAACTATCTGTAGGACATTTTTTTCCGAGCGGTTCATACCGAAAACTTAAAAAAACAGAAGTGCAATATAAATATCATTAACATTTAACTAATAACCAGCTAAATGTAGTTGTACTATAGGTATTTACACCTCTGCCTAACCTACCCGACGATACCCGAGAAATTCAGAGCGTGAACATAGTGATAGACAAATCATAAAAAAAAACTAGCTGTTGCTGATCCAGCATGAAAAGTAGCCTATGCCCTTACCCAGGTCTTGGTCTATCTGGGTGTCAAATTTCATCCAAATCCGTTTAGCCGTTTTAGCGTGAAAGCGTAACAAACAGACTTACTTTCGCATTTATAATATTAGTTAGCATTAACACATTTTAATTTTCAGCTGCTATTCGCCAACCTGATAACATGCTTATACACCATGGTGATGATGTTCGTGATAGTGGGGATCGCGCTCCAGATCGTACAAGACAGCTGGCAGGCTCCATCCAGCTTGTTCACGATTCTAATATTTGGCTCGTTCATCATCACGGCCGGGCTACATCCCCAGGAATTTATATGCTTACTCTACTTACCTATATACTATATAACTATCCCCAGTATGTACATGCTGTTGATTATATACTCGGTGTGTAACTTGAACAATGTGTCGTGGGGAACTAGGGAAGTAGCGCAAAAGAAAACGCGTGCGGTAAGTCGGTTTCTGTTTTTATAACTTTAAAACAACGACTAACGACGTGTTTGCAATAATATGTATAATACCGTTCGGTGCTAACATCGAATGCGTACTTTTATTAACATGTACATAGCTTCACTTACCTTTGTTATTTTACAATTGCTCAAGAAAATATAGGAAATCTAATCAATCTTAATTAATAGGAACTTGCAATGGAAAAGCAAGAAGCTGAAGAGGCTAAGAAGAAGATGGACGAGCAAAGTATAAAGAAGTGGTTCGGTAAGGGCGAAGAGACGAGTGGCTCGGCGGAGTGTAGCGTGGCCGGCCTGTTCCGCTGCATGTGCTGCACCAACCCCAAGGACCACAAGGACGACCTGCATCTGCTACAGATCGCCACCGCTATCGAGAAGATTGAGAAGAGGTTGGATACGCTGTAAGTATATTTATATATATATGTACTAGCTGACCCGAAATACGTTGTCCTGTCCAAATTTCAATAATTCACAATTCAATCATTCACTACAAAGTCTACAAAAAAGTAGACTGAGTAAAGTATGGTTTATTTACCTTTTTTCCTAAGTATTGAAGTGAAATAGTCCCATTGTTGTATGCCAAGCTGGTTAATTGACTTTTAAGGAACTTTGAAGGAGAATTTAACTAGACATCGAAGTATGATTAGTCGGCGAGTAGCTCATGCTGGAACCTATGCTTATTTTATGTTGACTTAACTACTGCTGTCCTTAGCGGTGCCCCGGAAGAAGCAGAGCCATTGAATCGTCGTCGCTCATCAGCCGCGGCGATGCGACGCCGGTCCTCCATGGATCCTCTCGCCAGGGTGCCCGAGTACGAAGAAAGCGAGGTTTCAACCGATATACCCAGGGTAAATAAAAAAAAAACTACGCAAGGTGCCTATTATTACAAACGCATTATCTAGTGAAGTCACCAGATAAATAAATATGTTTTTGATTCACTTAGTTCCTGAACAATAGATATTAACACATTTTTTTTAAACTATGGAATTTGTCATCTATTAGTCTAGATCTATTAATCCCATAATGATAACATCACCAAATAAAATATGTCTATAACAGGAAGAGCGTGACGACTTGATCAACCCGTACTGGATAGAAGACATGAACCTTCAGAAAGGAGAGGTCGACTTCCTCACCACGGCGGAGACCGATTTCTGGAAGGACCTCATTGACACCTACTTGTTTCCCATTGATGAGAACCAAGAAGAATTGGTATGAATTTATTATTAACTATCAGGCAGACATGCCTAAGGCTCCAAGTCCGTTTTTGTGTAGTTTTTTTATTTATGAATTAAAATTTACGGAAACAAAAAATAAGAAACGGTTATGTGACTTACGGCTGGTTGATATGTTTATTTTTACACTCGTAATTTTGTAGTAAGCTGACTTTATCACCCTTTTCTCAGAATCGTATCAAAACTGACTTGAAGAACCTACGTGACAAGACGGTGTTTGCTTTCTTGATGGTGAACACGCTGTTCGTTCTGATCATCTTCTTGCTGCAATCGAGCCAGGACCAGCTGCACTTTAAATGGCCTTTCGGACAGGAGTCCAGCATCCAGTATGATGATGAGCTCAATCTGGTTTGTGTCTTTGTTATTATTTTAATATTCACATCTCTAAACTTTAATAATAATACGTTTTCATAGTTCTAAATAACCAGAGGGGCTATTCTCGTAATTTTAAGAACGTTCACAGTCTGATCTGTCTCAATCTGTCAAAAAATACTTCTAATTTCCCTACATTTTGACAAGTTTTTGACATTTGTTTGTCGCCAAGATGAGACTGTGACTAGATTTTGAACGTTTTAAAATTACGAGAATAATTGGTCTTCAGTTCACTTTCGTTCACAGACACCCAAACCCATAATCCAATATCATTGTTTCCATATCCTGCAATAGTCCTACACCAACCGGGGGTTGTCCTATGATGCACTTGCATGACGTCCGTCGCAATTTCATTAAAAACGTGTAACGGGCCTATGAGAGTTGGCTTCGGCCGCTCGTACGCCTAACAAAAGTCCGGGACCCCAGGGTCCCGAGAAATGTCAAAATACATTTTAATTATTAGTTATCTAGATTAAAACCATGTTTAATATTGATCTGAATACTCTCTTATACACGTCTATATATATTCGCCTTTTCCTGATTAAAAATAATTTGTAAAAAAATAAGTTTTTTTTTGGTAAAGGGCGTTTTTCTAATACATAGTTACATGTTAAGGGCAAGGCTTGGAATGACTGCTGCAGCATTTTGTCGTAATCTCTTATTATTTCGGGCTGCATTACCCTTGCCATGACCACACGACGTCATTTATCTTTTAAACAAATGACATCGCCAAACTAAACGAGTAAACCATACTTACAATTCGCAATTTCGGTGTTCAATGTTACAAAACGCGTGCTACCTGCAGTAAAGTAAGACTCGTTATAGATAACAATCTCCAAACCAATCAGTTCACCTGCTCACGGTTACGAAAGCACTAAATGTTTAATTATTACCGGCGGCACGCAAGGGCTACGTTTACAAAATTATTGAAAATCTTACAACAGCCTGTGTTTGCTGTTACTCTGTATATTATATTCTATAACTAGCATACATAAGATAGAAGGTAAGCCTTTCTATCTTTCAACAGAAATTGCACAAAAAAAATACAAATAGCATAATAGATTTATCGCGGACAGCAATTGATCATGTCGTAGTATAATGTCATTCATCAGCATGACTATTCACAACCATCCGATAGGCTATCGTATCGAAAATGACACATTTCGATAACCTAATTTGCCTTGCACCCGATAGCATAAACAGCTGTCGGAAGAATAGCGGTCGTCTAGTCTATTTGATTTAAACTGACAAAATTTTCGGGTTTTGGATTTGTGAACAGCGTTTAGAGGACTTCTACGATAACATTGTCCTTCTATACGGCACGGAAGCGTATCTAGTGGTTGTGAATAGCAATGCTGCTCCATTTAAATATCGAAACTACGACACTCTTAAGAGTACAACGATCTGTCGTCCCGAGTCGACACAGTTGAAGATCGTTCTAACTTGAACCTTATTTCCTACGTCAGTTCACCGTAACTCAAGACTACCTGACGCTGGAGCCGATCGGGTCGGTGTTCCTCGTATTCTTCGGGACCATCATGATCGTCCAGTTCACCGCGATGCTGTTCCATCGACTTGGCACGCTCTCCCATGTGCTTTCTACCACACAACTTAACTGGTATCTTACTAAAAAGGTAAGTGGAAAAATAAAACCTGATATCTGTTATTGGGATTTGGAGATCTTTTACGAAGTTAATTGTACTCTAGACTCAAGTATTAACGAAAGTAAAGTGAATTATGAGTCTTGTCTTTGACAACATTGTTCTACCTCATCATCTGCCTAGCCTTTTCCCAACTACATATGTTGGGATCGGCTTCCAGTCTAACCGAATGCAGCTGAATACCAGTATTACCATATCTATTAATAGTAACATTGTTCTACCTAATTGATCGAAATTGCAGTTTAGCCTTTGGACCAGCTCTCAGCTCTCAAAGCAATTCCTTCACCAATCTATTTCTTTTGCCAATATTAATAATACATTATACTTTTAACAGCCGGGCGACATGACAGACAACGCCCTGATAGAGTCCAACGCGTTATTAATAGCCAAAGACCTGCAACGTCTGAACACTGACGACTTGGACAAACGTGACAACAACCAGCACGTATCCAGGAGGAAGACCATACATAACCTGGAGAAAGGGAAGGACACCAAGCAAACCGTTATCAATCTCGATGCTAACTTTAAGAGGAGGTTGACTATCCTGCAGAATGGTGATTCGGGTAAGTTCTTTAATACTGTCGTGTCGATCTTTTGTATTATTTTAATTGAAGGTAGTAATCCATAATAAATAAATCACTTGATTCGGGCAACAAAGACCCGTAACATCGTTACCACATAGACTCCATCAATTTGCCTAGCCTTTTCCCAACTATGTTGGGGTCGGTTCCCAGTCTAACCGGATACAGCTGAATACCAGTAATTTACATGTAGCGACTGCTTGTCTGACCTCCGCAACCAAGGTACTGGGCAATACCACACCCCTTGATAAGACTGGTTGCAGACTTTCGGGCTTCTGACTACACGTAACGACTGTCAAAGATCTACGAATAGCAGCAGGGACTATCGACTTAACGTGCGAAGTTCCGAAGTAGGGAGGGCTCTCGATGTGTAATGGATGGCAAGCACAGCTTAACCATCGTTCGACCCGTGCGGCTGTTATTATTTCTCCATGAATAGACTAACATAAATTATTATAAAAACCACAAAAAACATAACACACTACACTTGGGAGCTTGGTTTTGGTCGCTTGGCTTGCCTGTAACGTCTGTATACAACTCCTGCCTGACATAAGTCTGATCTAAGGAATACACCCTTCTGCCATGTATCGCGGGAGCTGTCGTGGTTGGAGTCATCCAGGACTACAAAGGAGAATCGAAAAAAAATTATGGAAGCTGATCAGTCATTAGATAGGTATTTTATTATTATACAAGAACTACTATGGCGGCTCATTTCAAATCACTGCGAAAAAAGTTAAGGCGATGTTTCGTAGGAATGCCCTGGACTAAATAACGGAACCCTTGCATAGTTAATCACTTCTAGTGGTCTAAGTTTAAATATTTTCAAATGTATGTATTCCGATGATAATACAATAACATGGTACCATCGAGTTATGGACCTGGACGCTAGATAACGGAACCCTTGAATAGCTACTAGTAAGCCCCTCGCGTGTGGGCTCATTAGATGTGTCTCGGCGAGTACTGTTCATTTTACCCGATGACAATGACTACTAGTAGCCATTCAAAGGTTATCCTGGTGTCCAGGTCAGTCATCAGGTAAAATGAACAGTACTCGTTGAGACACATCTAGGGGACGCTCGATGGGTTTACTATACTAGTAGTTATTCAAGAGCTCCGATATCTAGCGTCCAGGTTCATCATCTGACCAGCTCGATGTTATTAGATTACTTTGTTGCATCGGAATGCAAAATTTGCGAATATTCAAACTAAGACCACTAGAAGTGATTAACTATTCAAATATTCCGTTACCCACCGTCCAGGTACGTCCTACGAACCATCGTCATTTTTTTTTTCACACAGCTATTTGAAGTGAACCGCCATAGTAGTTATTGCTCTATATTATAATGCCTATCTAATGACATATGTCTGGTTGTTATTGGTTGTGGGGACCATTTATTCCGGTCCTCCTTTTAAATCTTACATCCTCCGTTCCCCGCGATGCAGAAGTCTATCTTCTTAATGCTTGAGGTCGTGTTGTCCACTTCCGTAAGTTTGGACGTTGTAGAAGGTTTTCTTATAAAGGCACCTCCCCCAGGCCTGATATCCCGCCTGCCGTCGCTGGGCAGCAGCTCGGCCGCGCGCCGCAACACGCTGCGCGCGCTGGTGTCGCGGCGCGACTCCGTGCTGGCCGAGCGCCGCCGCTCGCAGCTGCAGGCCGCGCGGGACTCCACTAACGACTTCATGTTCAACACGCCCGGCTCAGTAAGAATACCATTTCACTTTTTAAAGAAAATGTACTCAGATATCATCATCATTCCGGCCCGAAATCACCCACTACTGGGAACAGGGCTCCCCTTTCTTCTGATACAGACTTAAACACGAACAATTTTTATTTCACTTTCATCATACTTTTTTAAAATTTGCGCATGTATACACCTACGTCGTACACCATGTTAAAATCAATCAAAACCTATACCTACACAAAACATTAATTCATTTCTAGTTGGGATATATTGAAAGCATGGGCAACGTAGATGACAGAATGTATGCGTTCGAGTCTGCGGCGTGACCAAGTCTGCAGCGCAGAAAAATAGTGTTTGGGCGTAGAGTATGTTACCTCATTTAATTGTGTGTGTGGTTGTTTCATTTGACGTACAGTTTGCGGTGCAGGCTGTCATCTGCGTGCTATAATATTTAAGCTAATCTTGTGTTTAAATTGGTTTTACAAATGCTTCTACAAGGTGTAATTGACATAACGCGAAACCTCAACCCGCAACACCCTTAAACTCTAAACCTGAAAAAATGTCGGATGTTTTGAGTTATTTTGATAAAACCTTAAGTTTGCCTACAGTTTGGCAAGAAAGTCCTGAAACGGAACTAAAATATTTAATCATTGGCAACACTCGCTTTGCCTCGTCGAGTAAGGTACATATTCTGTCATTTCTTGTAATCGGTGACTGTTTCTCGTGTTTATTTTTATTTATTTGCGTTATTGTGGTGATACTGGTGACCCATTGTGTACATAAAGAACAGATCTGTTATTCGCAGTTCCGCAAGAGCGATAATTTGTAGTGTACGTGAGATATTTGTCGGAACTCGAGGCCGGACAAATTTTATCCAATCTCAACGATGTGTATAAAAGAACCGGTGAAATGACAGGTAAAATTAATATTTATACATGTAATCAGATGTAATGTGTGTATTTCAAGGTGCAATATCTAGTATAAACCTTTCATACAATTATTGAAATGTACATTTACGAATTTAAGGTTATGTTTACAAAACACATGCAGCGCATTCGTATAGTTTTGATACTTTTGGTTAATATTGTTCAGTTGTTTTTATTTTATTGTTCTAGGCAGTGGCTGAACAAGCGTTTCAGAGCATTTCAGTTGACGACTGGAAAAAATCATGTCAATATGTCATGAAAATAGAAAAAGGTTATTTTCGAAGGGGGCAAACTGTATAGTGACGTTTAAAAAATATCATAAACCTACAAGATGAAAGCAGCAATAGCGACACATCTGCAGGTAGCCAGCAGAGTTTTGGTAAAAGCTCACACCAAGACATGGATGAATACTTAGAGAAAAACATTTTTGATTCTGATTAAAATTTTTGATTCTGATTATTTTTTTTTTTTAGTTTTTGTTTAGAACACCAACTATGGAACATTTTGCCTGTGGTTAGAGGAGAACTTGGAATCGTGGGATACAGTCACACAGTAGTAAAGCTTCCAACTTGTCACTGTGATCTAAACCCTATTGAATTAATCTGAGGTCTTGTAAAATATGAAATTGTCTTACATAATGTGGGATTAGTTGAAATCAAGGTATTTTGAAATACCTAATAAGATTATTTTGAATTCATTAAAATAAATAACTATAAATGTTATCGTTTTAGGCAGTGGCTGAACAAGCGTTTCAGAGGTTTTCTTTTTTTCATAAAACCCACCTATTCACATTAATTGTCAAAAAAAAAAAGAAGTATCAAAACCGTTTTCGTCGTACTATATAGGGTTACAACATGCACGATAGTAGCGCCACCATTATTTTCACGACTTTTTTGCCAAGCTGTACGTTGAGTGATACTAAGTTCACGATCGACGTAAAACCATTATTAAGTCATTGCAATATAGCTCTTATCTTGGTAAAGTTAGGTATAAATTAGAATGATCGCGTGTCGATTGCCATTTGCAATGACTTACTAATGGTTTTACGTCATTCAAATTTGATCGTGAAAACCTTAGAAAACCAGCATTATCTTCAAATTTCAAACGGTTTATTATGTTTTTCTTAGTTGGATGACATGAACGGGCGTCCCTCGACGGCGGGCGCGTACGTGAACCGCGGCTACGAGCCCGCGTTCGACAGCGAAGCCGACGACACGCCGCCGCCGCTGAGACGATCCACCGTGCGCTTCAACGACCACTACGCGTGATGCAGCTCATGATTCTAGTGGCGGGAAATTTTAATAAACATCCACAAATACCCGAGTAACGATATTGTGCTTATTATGAAGTTACTTAAATATTCAATTTCTAAAAATATTAAAATATAACATTAAACGTAGCCAAAAAACAGTGCATATAAAAACAGTGCTTCAGAATGTTACAAGTGCAATTATATCGAACGCAGCGCGTTTTTCCTAGACCGAATACTTTCAGTGTGCAGTTCTGAATGGGTTTAGAAAAGTTCAAACTTAGAATAATTATTAACAATTTTTTTTGAAAGTATATTTTTTCTATGTAAATCTGAATCCGCCACTGCTTTGATCATTCTGATGTAATTAGTGATTGCTGTACGACACTTTATTATTGCATTTATTTATTTGTATTTTTATATAAGTAAAACATTTATAAAATAAATTACGAATTTAATAGAACTTATTTTTTATTACTTATAATCTATTTTTCAACTTTGTCGCACCTAACACAAAAAGGTGATTCCTTTATAGCGAGTGTGTACAGCCATTTTCGGTATTTTAATGACATCGTATTTTATCGTATGCAACACAAACATTATTTTTGGGATCGAATCCGCGATCCTCCAACAAGAGCTGTTTTCTTTAGCTCCAAAGCTCCCCTGCCGATTGCAACCTGCATTCCATCTCTCACCAGACACTTTTTCATGTATTTATTTATACGATAAACCTAGCAAAAACACCTTTTTTTCTATTAATAATTTAGGAAATCCCTTAAAAAAATGAAAATGTAAGTAGTCTGTCTCAGGTGAATCAGTAGAGACTCAGCATCTTTGGTGTGAAGTAAGGGGTCGTTAGCAGGCAGTCCGCCAGTGAGCGCGCGGCCTGCCGACCGAACGCACGCGCGAACCATGCGCAGCGACGCTGTCCCGCGAGTGCACTCCACGCTTTACCTCAACATTGTGAAGTGATACACAGTACACATACGGATTACGACAACGCTAATCATCTCAGGATACATTCAACGGTAATTTCAGTTCACAGCTTCCATATCTAAGCCTTATTCTGACATGAATATGACCTTTCAGCCCTCGAGGCTGTTGAGCACGATCAGCTGCGAAAGTGTGTGAGGGTGACTGTAAGGTTCCTCGTATAATATCCACACATGACTGTATCTTATAAATCTACCAATTCCTGAAACTTCTCTTGCACATACCTGCTGTCAAGTTCTAACATACGCGAGACTACACTGGTTTCTCTTTCGAAAGTTTCGTAACAACATTTATGCAAAGTGAGACTGACCGTTCAAAGAACGTGTCTAATATGATTCACAATGTGTTATTTATTCAAAAATTTGGCGAAGTTGTGGACCGTATGGTACCCGTAGTAAGCTTGTCTCATAAACAAAAGTGAATGTAGGCGGCATGGGATAGAGAATGGGAAACAAAGACCGCGGTATTTCCTTAGCCAGTCGATAAACGACCTCTAAATACCAACTGTAATAGATATGCTGAAGTGATACATAATTCAATTACATAAAAAGGTTTAATACATTGTGTAACTCATACCTTACGTACATTACATAAGGTGAGGCATCATATCGACAGATCTTCACGTAACTTTGTTCTGTAAATTGATATAAAAGTAATGTCAATTCGCAGTTTGCTAACTAATTGGTCGACTGACTTGACTATTATCGGTAGACTAATAGTTATAACAATTAGGGCATAATATGATCTTCTCATGTTGGTTAGATGTAGAACAGATTTTTTAAAATTCTATTTACAAGTGTGCAACAAAGTCCTGATGGATTTCCTTTATATACTGACCAACCTTCAAAAAAAATTTCACGTTCACATTAAAGTTTTCTTCTCTCGATTTCAACGTCTTAATAGACTATACCTAGGTAATCTATGCCCGTAGTGAAACTAGTGAAACTTCGATGGAACGACTCGTTTGATTGATATTCTCATACTCTAGTAATTATAGCTTCATAAAACTACCAGTAAGTATATAAACACTAAAGCCGAGCGTTCAGGCCTCGCTCACATCCGCAGCCAGAGGGTCGTTCTCACTAGAACAAGAACAATTTGATGGTTTCCGCAATAGTACCCACTATTACGTTGGCCAAGTGCAATTAACTAATTAATAATAATCTTTGCGTTGCGCAGGCGCGCTTGCACAAAACGTAATTAAAGGTTTGTTCAAGGAATTTTCGTTTTTGCTCCTACATATTTACATATGAGAGTTGTGTGACGGGAGTTTGGCAAACGGCTGGATATTGTTGGATTTTATTAGTAAGAGTTGCATGCGAAAGTGTAGGTATAGACGCCAGCACATCATGCTACTACAATCTGTCAAATTTCTTTAATAGATTTTCAACTTTATCGCTAAAGCATTAGGTTCAAAATTGATTGGGAAAATTTGACAGTTTCGGGTAGCTTGATGTGCTGGCGTCTGTACCTAACGGATAACGGATGCATGTAAGGATCTGCATACTCTTCATATAATTTTCAAGGGGCCCACTCAGTGTTGAGAAATTGAGCTCATGCCGTGGTAAAATATCTGTCATAGTCAGTCGAAATTAGACTGTAAACAACATAAAAAATAATATAGTAGAGGCTATATTTTTTTTAATGTGGTTAAAGTCTACCATCGTATCGGAGTGTGAAGAAGCTTGGAAAAATGTCGAAGCATCAAACATTTTGGTTTATTGTTTTTCCAGTTGATATAGTAAAATGACTGTCAACGCTTTCAAATACCTTGTATTCAATAACACAGAGCTTTACCAAGTTCTAAATAAAAAACGTGCGTGACGCAACTCTCAAGAAACCACATTGTACAGTCCATTGCGCTCTAGCTGCTACAGTTGTCAACGCACTACTGTAGAAATAACGCAATGCAACCTACAACGGAATTGAGCCACTTTCGTGCACAATCCTTGAGCTGGTTTCCGTATTTGTAATTTCGTTTAATATTTATATCCGACATATTATTTCCTGATCGTAGCTAACAGTACATAAAGGCCCATTACACCTAGATACTTACGTATCTTTATATTTTCTAAGCATTTCATGGTCGTTAATAATGCTTAATTGCTTACTTTCATTATCCATTAATAAATTGTCAAACGCAAAAGGTTTGCGAGCAGACCTTGACTGCTATGACCGGAAGAAAGTGGGGTGCCATTAGCATGTCGCTTACGTACCAGAACGGTTTATACCTATGTACGTATGTAACGGTAGATCAGTACGTGAATCTATTGTAGATGCCTTTTATAATTGATTATACTTTGAATGTACAAGAGATACCTACTTTTGTTACTTATATTAATTTAAAGTCACAAACTAAAAACAAGACAGCTGACAGCATTTTCAAAATTAATCATGAAGTTTTAATTTCTACTATCTATCTATCTAACACTCTGCTCTATTGTTCCAAGATTCCGTTTCCGCCCTAGAGGACCCTCGTAAAAAATCATCCTGTATATTAATTCTAATCTATTATAGGTGTAATAAAATAGTAATGTCAATTAAAACACCATTAGCACTAAGCTGTCATATAACAAGTATTAACACAGTAATAATACAAGCGTTCTGCAAAACATGCAATTATTGCAAAGTTGCTCTACAAAAGACATCAACGCACGCCCACAGCGACGAGGCGTGGACATGTTAGTATCGTAGCATAAGTACAGATAGCATTTAAAGGTATTTATTGGGTAGCGGGATCGTCCGAAAGGGTTACCGCTGCCCCGGAACATAAAGGGCTAAGGAAGGAACACGGGTGAGTTTTAGTCAGTAAGAGTCTGACACTCCCTTCCGCTCCACCCAGAGCGGGAGGAGTCATTAGATGATTTCCCATACAAAAAAAAAAAAAAATTTCACATGCTTTCACTGCTTGCATCTCATAAAATTGGCTTGTTCTAATGAGGAGAGATATATAAGAATATATCTCTACACTAGCTGCGTCCGCGACTTCGTTCGCGTGTACGTATATTGAATTTCATTGGTTTTAATTTTTTTGCGCGTAACCCTCTAATTGATCCAGTCAGAGATTAACCGGAACAAACAGACAGACAAAAATTTAAAAAATGTTTTTTTTGTTGTATGTTCCTACCGTATATAGTTTCATATTATTTTGACATTACAAACACACTTAAATTTTAAAGTATTTGTATAGATAGGTTTCCTTTATTTTAATAACCTTGGGGATTGTAAAACAATCACATAAAACCATCAGTAATGAGTTGACCGCATGTTCACGAGACATAAAGGTTCTTCATCAATCCAAAGACTGACTGAATTGACGTTGTTTATGTTATACAGCAATCATTAGCCGTGAGAAAACGACCTTCTCAAATATGTAGACAGGTACCTGTGTGAGGGATTGATTAACCTTCTGAGGTATTGTATCATTTACGAATTCACATGTTCAATTTACCTAGATACACGTACTTTTCTTTAATTCCCAAATTATCATAAATCTCACATCAAAGAGAAAAAACAAAGAAATCTCTCACAAATATTTACATTGAGTTAACCTCTATTTGGAATAAGTTGCGCTAGCGCAGGCGACTGAAACAAAAAGACAAGTTGCACGGCCTACTACTACTACATAATAACAATTGCGCTAATAAACCCCACTTTCTCTTTTTTGTGGAGATTTCTCGCGTCTGCATCGTTTATTAATACGTGAGTACGTAACGATCGCTTATTGTGTATTATAGAACTCGTGTGATTCAATAACATTATGTATTGTTGCATTCGGGTTTCTTCTACCAATCAATATTCCGTCCCCACTGTTTGAATGTGGCCCGTCCAGCAAATAGACTGCTTCCGATAATCTATACTTATAATAAAGCTGAAGAGTTTGTTACCTTGAACGCGCTAATCTCTGGAAACCAGTCGGATTTGAATCTCTATCAGCATTTCATAGCCGAATAGAGGAAGGCTGTAGGCTATATAACATCACGCTAGCACCCTTAGGACGAAGTCAGAATGAAGTAATAGCGCGGGCAGGCGATGCGATGCGACGGGGTGGGTCAGGGGAACAAGAAATTTCACGCGGACGAAGTCGCGGGCAGAAGCTAGTATTATCATATTTGCCACGGTAAGTAATTGATTGACTGATTGTAAGAAGCTCGGTTGAGGTTGCCAGTCTATTGTCATCATCCCTTGGCATAAGCAAGCATAGTCAGCCTATACCTAATGTTCCCACTGCTGGAACAAAGCCCTGCTCTCTGTGAGAGGGAGTGGAATACACCACGCGGGCCTAGCACGGGTTGGTGGATGTCACGTCTTTGAATTTTTGGTTCAAGGACATGCAGGTTTCCTCACGGTGTTTTCCTTCACCGTTTTGAGATCAGAGCAGTGGTGATGAAATTAAATACACAAAGTAAAATGCCTGCCTGGGCTCGAACTCACGACCTACTACTACTCGTAAGTCGGCGAGGTTTAACACTGCGGGACACTAAACGCCCCCAGACGTACTAACAAAAAAAATCTCGTTCAGTATCCTCTAGCTAGGTTGAGATTGCCAGTCTATTGACGTTTCTCGAACGAAAATCAACACAAGAATTTGCTAAAATATTTTCAAGTGCGCGTAACCTGCTGTTATTGGTTGAATGACTTATCAATAGCCAATCATCAGCATTATCACTTAAATATAATTTTCGTTCCAGAAACCAGGCGTTACTCAGTTGTCTCCTTCTTAATTAGTATAGTAGATAACTATTTTGTCTATTAAGGTTGCATGAAATTGCTTTCGTAATTAAATAATTTGATTGACATGTTTTTTTGGATCAAATCGTGCATCCTTCACTTTGAACTGGAATTTATGATTATGGACAAAATTGATCTGGTACAATTAAACCGTTTCATTGATTCGTGACTGAGTAACAAACGAACACAAATCTAATAGGTACCCAATAGGCATCAGATAGGATATATTCTTGTCGAGGCTAGCTGCACTAAAGTAGGACAGAAATAAGTTTAGATAGATCCATAATGCAACGGTCGAGCGCTTACTGCTTGATTTCGTAACAGTTCTGCGACTATTTTTATTTGCATAGCTAGAAGTTTCGTTCCTCGGGCATACTTTTAGAAAGAAAATAAATGAGGCTTTAATACGTGACCTTATTTTTCTTTTATGCTTACAAAAATACAGGTTCTTTGCACCTGAGTCAGTTCTTGAGTCGCATCCGTGTTTGTTGGAACTGCAAAAATGTTTCTAGGAATACAGCTCCTTGTGTCAGTAGATGACAAGTCAGTTGGGTGTAGATTGGCTCCGTCGCTGGCTCGAGGTCGCTCCGCCCCACTCCTCCACGCTTCGGTGATCCAGCGTGATACTTACTTACATTAAGATCGTTACGACTTGTTTATTGACTCGGGTATAAGAACGATTAAATGATAATTTTATGTCCCAAAATAATATGGATCATAAAGCTTTTCCGACACCTTAAATTGACTGAAGTTCCCCACTTCCTGTTGGTTGATTCAAATTTTTGGTCATTTTGTAGGTGAATGAAATCAATCATCGTTATAAAGCCAGTACCCATTAATTACATATTTTTATGACCAACAAATTAGCACACATCCATTTAAGACTTTTTACATAAGAAGAGCACATTAAAAATTGATAGAGTTAGGGCATAAGATATAAATGAGCTTAGCTATACCAATTTGAAACCTCTAATCCCTCTATGGAATGTTTACTTTTGTTGTAGCTAATGTTAAATCGTAAACACGCCAAAATACAAGAAAATCTTAAAATTCATAGCTCACTCGCATCCAATCATTTTAGAAACTGGTTTCACCAACTCTTATAATTAACATCAATCGGCACTCCTTAAAAGCTGAAGATTACCTAGTCCCCCATAACATTGGGCTTGTGAATTAGGTTCGCGTTAGGCAAAGCATTCCTGATCGTTAACTCATCATCTCTTGTGCAAGGCATGTACTTGATAGCGACACTATGTAAAGCTACGAAAGTACGAATATAAGGCAGTGTTGCGCAGCAGTGAGGGGGACGGAGGAGCGGTGCGGGGCGGGCGCGGGGGAGGGCTGCCAGCTGACGGCCTCTAGCAGTGAAAGTAAACCTGCGGCCCTCGCCACCAGTCCGACCACAGTGGTGCTTGTAATACGATTTAAATTATGATTTACTATTGCATTGCTTTGATGTCATTTACAATGAATGTATGAATGTGCATTGTATTGTAACAATCAATCTATTGATTGTTTTTCTCGTTACAGAGATAATCGTGGTCGTTTTTAGATTCGTATTCCGATTCTCAGCAAACCCATACACAGCTCTATCTCACACTTTCAGAAAAAAAAAAACATTAAAAAGACGTTAGTTTCTACTGGTATTAAATGTTTGACCCAAAAACAAACTTTTTATTAATTTATTACCTTTTGTGTACGAAGTCTGTTTATTAACCTTATTCTGGCAGGTAGAATACTAGGTACCTACATTAGCTCGTACATAATATTTGATCGTTTCCGCTTATTACGAATTACGTCAGACTTATTAAAACTTAAATTAAGTAAAATGTAGAATGTTAAGACATCGGTTTAAGTGCATTCTTTGTGAAATACCAACCGTTCGTTTAGTTTTGTAAACATAATTATTTAAGTTATGGCTCGCAAAAGAAAAACAGAATAAGAACTAACATTTTTGTTTTTTTCGCTTGCATTTAGACAATAATCTAGTAGTCACTCACTTCAACCCATTAAATTGTTATAAGTATTGAAAATCTGATTAGATAGGTAGTCGCTCCATGTAAAATACTGGTATTCAGCTGCATCCGGTTAGACTGGAAGCCGACCCGAACATAGTTGGGAAAAGGCTAGACAGATGATGATGATGAAGTAGTGAAAATCTGATTTCCAATAGTTAATGATCGCTATTTATGTATATGTATGGCTCTCTATAGCCTACTAAAGTTATTAATTTTCAATTGCATTCCAATACCTACCTAGTTAGATATTATAGACAGTCTGTTCCACTTCCAACGCGACGAAAACAAATAATAACAAAATTGATATTCTCAATACAGATCGTATCCGTTGCGTGCACTATCTTTATTGAGTCCAATAAGTCTTGAGCTACATAGGATTGCTATTTGCTCTAAAGTGCTTGTAAGGGTGGGGTCCATTGTCCAACCGAGGCCGAAGTCGCTGACCTTGCGGGCGTCGGCGCGGGCGCAGCCTGCTGCCCACAGTGCTCACTACCGACGTGATCTGATACGATGGACATTGCCTGCTCAATGCAATAAGCCAGCCTAACAATGTTTATGACTTCTTTGTGTTGGTACCTTGAAAGTGTTACATACGCGATGCGTGCCAGGTTCTGCCTATTGTTATGTTATATAATCATATATTTTGGTGTTGCTAAGACTTCAATAATTACGAATTATAACAAAATGTGAGAGGCGTAATCGATACTTATGTTGTAACACTCGTTAGTAACATGTTGTTTCCTTGTGAAAAGGTTGTTGTACCATACCTTCATCTTCCTTACGGAAACGTGAATTGGTTGTAAGTAAGTAGGTATACCTAACAGGAAAACTTGAACTCCATAATGTTGACGAATCGTGATTCTGAAGAAACAAAATCAGTAATGTCTTTCTTTAGAAACGCACTGTAGATATACAAAATATGTGGTTAGGTGCATATGAATGAGCAATAAATCACTGGCGAAGGTCCATAACTCTGCGAGGGATGAATGACCGGCAAGGTCGAGGGCTCTCCGTGGAATGCGCGAGAGTCCTGCTGGACTTAATGTTGTGATTCACGCACTCGATACATTCTTATTCTCCGAACAGCTCCGATAATACCTTCAGGGTGTTAAGAGACCGTCGTATTCGTCGGTGTAGAGACCAAGAATTATCTAGTGATACTGCACTAGATAATTCTTTGTCTCAAGGATATGACTGTATTTTGATGCAATGTCAGTTTTATGATCAAACTCAAGCCTTGGCCGCTAAACAGTTAATTTATTACAACTAAGAAGGTGAAAACCTGCAGCCTCGATTGTTATCAGCGTGCAATGTTGATTGTTTTACAAGGATTTCCTACATATTTACAAAGAATCTTAAATTATAAACACTTTGTAGGTAAGACTAGGCATATTAGCATGCGATATGAAATAAATAGGACCTGCGCAAATACTTAACCTTTAACTGAAAGGTCAGCCGTGCGCTCACTCGAGAGGGCACCATAAATTAGGATCAGTTTATAGATCGTTTGAAAGGTTAGCCTTTGAAGTATCTTCGTGCCTTTGTTATGGTCTATCTTCGTAGCAGGCTAGTTTATCTGCGCTACGAAGGTGCTACGAAACATTCTTGTATACTTATTTAACAATTATAGTTATGAGATATTATGGACCCTTCAGTTTTTGGGAGTACTGACGGACTACCAGAGGGGAAACTCGTAATTTTAAGAACGTTTAAAGTCTGACGTCAGTCTCAATCTGTCAAAAATACCTACATTTTAGACATTTACTGTCGCTGAGATGAGATTGCGACTAGATTTTTAACGTTTTTAATTACGGGAATTGGCCTTCTGATACTAATCGTGAAGAAGATGCACTTAAAATAGTTACAAAATTCTAAATATTTGGTAATTTATCTTTTGTTTTCTAAAACTCGAGTCACAACGAATCAAACCAACCTAAGTATTGCACCGCAGCTACCATCTTGACAAAACTCAATCTGATTCATAATTTCATACTAAACTTGAAGCTTGTTGATATTCACAGTATGGCACAGTCAGATTCACGAGTCCGACCCACGAGTCCGTAAAAGCGTGACAGTTGGAGCCGTCCAAAATGGAAAGTCGTGATGTCGACAATTTCTCTGTTAACGGTTCTAATAAGTACTCTACGCGAAGACACTACACATCTGCTAATTAGGTATTCTTGGCCGAATGGTGAAAGCCATTTAATAATATTGGTGAAACTACAGACGCTAGACGCTTTGATTATTCAATAAAATGATGACCGTGTAAAGAAACTTGGTCGTAGTTTAATAGTATCGAATAACCTACTCACATTTAGCGATCACATCACCTTTTATCTTGTGAAATTAAGGATATAATGTGTTCCGAAGATTTAGCCTCAGTTTCTTCACCTAGCAATTTTCTTATTATTTTCGTATTGTTTCCAGAAAAATAGTAAAAAATGGCGACGTCGGGAGGGAAACCGCGGCGCGAGGAGGCCAGCGACAACTCCGACGATGAGCTTACACCGCTCGCTAACGAGATCTACGGTGGAAGGTTCGTACCAAATATACCTATTTCATTGTTCAATCAATTTGTTTCAGTATATCGTATATAACGGAAAATATTCAAATTGTTTATGATCATCGTGCGTGTTACGTCTATGGTAAAAGAACTGTGCTTGAGGATGTTAAGCAATAGTTAGAGATTTCGATTCAAATCCCTGTCCTTGTCATGGTTATTAAGATGAATCATTTCCTTGGAATTTTAGCCGCACATTAATTAGATTAGCTCATCACGAAGGGCCAAAGACGAAATTCACAGCACACATTGGTAGCGTCCATAAAAAAATGTGGAACCATTATAGACAGAAATCTTAAAATACAGACACATAAGTATAAAATTATTATAACAGTATTTTTATATAAATGTACAACTTCAACTCTAACACAAAAGCTCGCCTGAGAGTTACGTTACAACCGGAACAGCCTCCGTAACGTATGATATCACTCGTCCCAATCAAAGCGACACGTCATCGGCAAGCAATCATTCGGTGGTAGTTCTCATGTATGTGCTAAGAACATACACTTTCACTTACTTATAACAAGTAGGTAACCGAGTAAATAAAGAAATAATAACACTGTTTGATTTGTCTGAATAAAACTTTTCAGCAAGTATTTAAAAATAATTTTAACCTAGTTATTCTTAAAAGCTCTTACAAAAGTATTAATGTTACATCATAATTGTGTTCGTTTTTTCCATAAAAACGTGAAAATTATTGTTATAATGTTTCAAGCTGTGAACTTATTCACACACACCAATTTCTTGTGAAGGCTATTTGACGAATTGACATCTAACATCACATTTGTAAGGTCAAATGTGATCATAACGTTAATAATTATGAGACCGTATTTGAATGTGACTTCAAGCAGCCGCCTATAAAAAAATCGAATTTTATAATAACATGATTCAATTGGTATTACAGAACATTCGATTACAGATGAATTGATTTGATCGCTTGTAATGATATTAAGCAAGTAACTAGAACAGAAAGACAAAATCAATTAGAGTAGAATGCCATTAAAGGTCGCATTAGTGGTTGCAACGATATTAATATGGTGTTCAACGCATTATTATGTGGTTAGGCATGTCTAAGCATAGTCTTTAAACATTATTTTCCCATCTAACTGTGTAATAACTGTTGAGTAGGGTAAAGGCGGGATAGATGCCTCACTTTTTGAAATATCCTCCTAATTAAAAAACAAACAATTTTATATAAATAATGTCTATGAATTTAGCTAGTTTAATCCTTTATGTTTAACTGTGATTTGTATTTTTGGCCCTACAAATTACAGATTTTGCAAATTTTTGGTTTTTGTGGAACTCCTTTTTTGGGGATAGATGCCTACCCGTATGGATAGTTGCCCCACCATGAAAATACTAAGAAGGATAGATGCCTGCGGCGCGGGATAGATACCCTTCATACTGTATAAACGAAAAACTTAACCAAACTTTTATGAGGTTTTGAGGACAATTGGTGTTTTAGCAGTAAAAAGCTACTCCTAAAACAGAAATTGTTTCCAAGAAACATGGGCCTAATAATGAAAAGCATTTTGCAGTTTTTAATTTTTTTTTCAATTGTCATCGTTAGCATATAATTCTACATAATTTGAGATCAAATAAAATAACCATAACTGTCGGGATATTTCGTTTATCCCTATGGTATTTCTATCCATTTCGTCGAAAGCTGACTGCAATTGTTTTGTAGTCCAAGAACATACTCGAGCTCGAACTCCTTCCTTTCTTTTGGATTTTTGTGGCATGGTTATGCTACAATCACTAAAAAGTCCAAATACAAATATATATTATGTAAAACACATAAAAAATATAACAGAACACAAAAATATGTTCAAAATATACCCTAAAACCACATACCTATGGGTATACATGGTGTATGGAGGGATAGATGCCCCTAGGGGCACCTATACCTCGAAAAATCAGGGCAACTATCCTTTTTGATAGGGATAGATGCCCAAATATTTTTTAAATAAATAAAAAACAAAAGAGCAACTATTTACATCTAGATGCATACTTGATGAATCAGTTTATTGACGTAATAAATAATATAACGGAATTAATGACAACTTATAAAGTTATACAACAGCAAATACTAACCTTTAAAACTTTGACGTGTTTTTAAAGTTCGCCGCGGAGATGAATGCACAAACGAGCGAAACACGTCCTCACCGCACGACGACCCGTGGCTAACAGAGGTGCGGGGTGCCTGCGGCTCTTAGTTCAACTATAATTTCTTAGTCGCGAGTTTGGGAAGTTAGGTTTTTTGAAAATGAGGCAACTATCCCACTGGGGCATCTATCCCGCCTTTACCCTAATTCAAAAGCAAATCAGATGAGTCAGATTTGCAATGGTGATAATTCTTATATTGCAATTTTCCCACCAAGAGATTTGATTTAACCTTTAGATTCCAGGTATTTAAAGCTTCTTTTGCTCAACCTCAACAATTCGAAATACTCGTGACTATTGATGACGCGGATGAAATGATGAGATTTAAAATCTAGTCAGAAGTTTGAGGTTGTAGATTGTAAATATTTTTAATCGAAAGTTTTAAATGCCAATATTATTAAAGAATCAGTGGATTTGTCAATGGTCGTTAAAAATACAAGCTTTGGACTTTTTATTAACATACGAAAAAAATACCTGTAGTATACATGATAAATAGAAATAATAATGTAAAGATCATTGTTTAGTATAAAGTTTTATTTAGCCAGAGGTCGAGTCGCTCGCGCCGATCGGTCACCGCGGCCCGGAACCCGTTCAAATGCCAAGGTTGACAACTCTGACGACACAACTTTCGATCGATCGACTGCGCCACATTTTTGCGTCCCACTTCGCTCTAAGAGGCCTCTACGCAGTATATTATAGGGACTATAATGAGCACTTACGATAGTTTATTTACATGTCCAAGTCTAGATGAGAAATTAAGGTCTAACCTTGAGAAAATCTGATGTAGGTCTTACATCCTGTTTCAACTTCGTAAGGCTCTACATTCTTTGTAGCAGGTATCTGCTCGCCAACAAAAGAATAATATTGTGCTAAGATGTAGCCAGAGTTATATATTTTTTTATTCTGTCTCATCTAGATCTTTCAATACTTCGGTTCGTTAGGTGACGTTTACTTTATAATCTGTATATACTTTGATTTTTAGCTTAAATCTGAATTTGATGGAACTTAATCTTGGAATTCTTAGAATCGAGTAAATAAGTCTACTTATTCGGTTTAGATTCAACGGTGTCTAGCAGTAAACGCTTTCGTAGGAGGTAGCTGAGACGAGCGGGGTCGGGCGTGATCGGAATACTGGATGGTACACTGACCAACGTGATACTTACCGGTTGTATTAAACTCAAAACATCAGTGAAGCGAATTCTATAAAATTCACATATACTTACCCAAAAAAACACTCATAACGAAATCAGTGAATTGATCATAATTGTTAATTTTGTATTGCTTGTATGCGATTGATTAAACATTATGCTAACATATTTTTTAGCATTTCGTAATAGCGAATGTGACTATTATAAGCATACCATGGACATATGGTTTACGTGTACAGTTAAAATACAGGATACTTTGTTCGCCTTTTCGAGAAAAAAGATAATAAGTATCGTCATATTCTGTCTAAAGAATACAGTGACAGTTAGATTTTGACCATAGGTAGGTATACATATTATTTTTAACGAGATGTTATAAGTGTTATGTCTACCATAAAGTCGTAATGACGTAAGTTCTGCGACAAAGCTCAGGTAGGTTTATAACAAACATGGAAGTTAGCAGACGTGTGCACAACATAATGCTCCCGTCCACACCATGGTCGATGACCTCCGACTGCGGTGGACATTGGGCATGGCCGGGAGTAGCGGCGCGCATATCAAACGAAACATTGCCTTATGATGGCCACAAGTAAATTGGAAAGCTTGACGTATTTCCCTTGAATGACGAAGAAATATTTTTATTTATTAATCGGTAAAACTATGACTTGTTACTAAGCTACCTGAGCACTTTTAGAGATCAGGTTTTTGCTGCCTAAGACCCAAAGCGTTTTTATTATTTGACTAGGAAAATAGATTTTAGACAGAATATTCATTGACTTGCGACATCGGTTTTATTGTAACAATAAATATTAATTACTTGCTACATACATACAGAAACACAGAATTTTACACAAAATTAATACAGAATTTTGGTAAGTCTGTTAAACTGTTTCTTAACAGATTATAACAATCCACTTTATCTAACTCCTTGGAACAAGCAGCTATTACTTTGAGAAACACAATAATCGCGGCCAAAGAAATAGTAATTTTATTGTTATGATATTACGGGTTACTGTTGTGTTACAACACCGCGGCACCGGTGCACGTGCACGCGAGGCGGGCGAAGGCTTTCGTAAGTTTTCGTGAGGTGTAGCGACATTGAGCGATCTATTGTTCTGACTAGCAAGCTTCGTAGGCTGCGCTCGCGTCGACAAATACCTAATCCATCTAGACGCGACCAATATGACTGTCGGCAGTCTGGATCGTGTGTGGAGGAAGGTCACTACTCATGTACATTTGATTTGAATTCCGACCTCGCGTACAAATGTTAGCGACGGTGACTGCTAGCTCAGGGTGAAGATAAAACTTGCAATAGGTTACATAGGTAATACAATTTTGCATGTTGCAATGTTACACACGAATCTATACATACTTTTTTTATGGTTGGGATATCATCATGACTCCTCCCGCTCTAGGTGGAGCGGAAGAGAGTGTCAGACTCTTACTGACTAAAACCCACCCGTGTTCCTTCCTTAGCCCTTTATGTTCCGGGGCAGCGGTACCCCTTTCGGACAATCCCGCTACCCCGGCAGGCTTCGGCCCTAACGGGCCCCTTCCCTTATGCTGACATCTATTTGAGGCGCGCGTGGAACACATACGCGCCGTCCGGCACGGGCCCGGTCCTGATCGAACGGTGAGCTACCCATTAGGTACTCTCCGTCCGCAGGCCCGCGCCTACGGTGGCCGGGAGTCGTCCCGCGGCTCCCGACGCCCGGAGCGTCTCCCGTGGCGGCTAGGACGTGAGGCTCTCTCCCTCAGCCATCCCGCCACCTCCTACATCTATACATACTTAAACTACTTAAAACAAAATAGGGCCCACCCCACTATGGCCCACCCTAAGTTAATTTAGGATTTTGTCTAAAAATAAATAATTAGCTAATAATAACTATGTTCTTGACTTGTTGTAAGAATTCTTTCACTTGTGTTCCAAGTCCGATTCAAAGCGTTGACGATACCAGTCACGTTCGTCACAGCTTTTTTTTATTTCGGTGTTAATCGTGATTACTGTGCCTGGTTTTCGTCGTCATATAGACATGGAAAGCGCAGCAAGAACTGTTGCTATGCTTCAGGAGGGAGGCTCTCAGAGATCTGTAGCAATACGTCTCGGTGTGTCACGACGAGCTATCGGAAACGTATGGGAACGCTTTCCGGAGACCGAGAGTTTAGCTAAGAGGCCTGGATCAGAAAGAATTAAGAGCCATAACTTCCCAGGAAGACCGCTACATCAGGTTAACTGCACGAAGAGAGCGTACCGTAACCGCCTGGGCTTTACAAAACCGGCTGCGGCAATCTACTGGTACCAGAGTCCGTGATCAAACCATTCGTAATCGTCTCCACAAAGATTGTCAACTTTCCCGAGTGTCTGTGTTCGACTCAAACAGACAAGGGCACACCGTGCAGCGCGCTTAAGGTACGCTCGTGAGTATTTGAACTGGGCAATGGATAACTGGAAGGTTGTAATCTTTTCAGACGACTGTGAAGTCAAGTTTTTCAGTGATGATAAACGAGTCCCGGTGTGGAGAAAACAAGGTGAACGTTTTACAGAACCAAGCATCCATGGAACAAACCGTTTTAGGGGTCCAAGTGTTATGGCATGGACGGGAATAAGCTTGGTAGGTAAAACAGAGCTGGTAATACTGGATGAGGGTACAGTAACCGCCGCGTGTTACGTTGGGCGGGTAATCCAACCTCATTTCACGGACGAAGTCGCAGGCAGAAGCTAGTATAATAATAAAATAACATAAGCTTCGTAAATAGAAACCAAAGTATACCTACTTAGTTCTATGTACAGGTTGCGACGAAAACTTCTAGTGATTTTTCAGTTTTCCGAAAATACCTTTTTATCAACACAGAGGTATCGGTAACATTTGTACTGGCGTTTTCGGTGAGTCAGCTTAATAAAAGATTCCAAAACAAGCTCTTTGTGCGTAACTTAGATCTCAATACGCAGTTGGTGCACAAATATTGAAACTAAAGAACTGGTTTTATAGAGCTAAACCTTGTATATTTTTATATTGTTATTTGGATGTATAATGAAGCGTATAAATATGCAAACTTTTTCACTTCCTCATGTAGATACTTTACATGCATATGAGGACCTGTTTATCTACTAGAATTCGACAGGTTTGAATAGTCAGTTGTCGATCAAACGAACCATTTATGTTAAAAAAAACTTAAATAAAATATCCTTTGTGACCAAAATTTCAGTACAGCACTTCACTGGGGTACTGAAATTTTGAAGTTTATGTAGGTCTCAAAGGCACTTACTATAGTGACTCCAACGAAGTATTTATCGAAATCTTTAACGCAACTTTTCCCTCCGGAGCTCTAGTTATTTTTAAAACAAACCCAGACGCGCTTAGTCCAACTTCGCACTTCCACTCCCACGTCTCCCACTGTTCCCACTCTTTAAATAGTACCACTAAAGCAGCTTTCTTAGATGTACTAATTAGACGCCAATCATAATCCCCCATGTTTATAAACATTGCTTTAAGTTAATACATTTTTGACGTTTAACGTACGATTCTCTTAACTTGATAAATGATTTTATTTCTGTAAGTAGGTTTGCACTTGAAGCAACGTTTATAAATAAAAATAGGTGTAGGTAATAGATTTGGGAACAAGTTGCAGTGTTGTAGTTAACTGATTGGAAAGTGTTGAAACATAGAGGCGTCACTCATATGCGGTGCGGTGCCGATGCGATCATATTAATTAGTGAGCAGACGATATAATTTCGCGTGCTCACCACTGCTGAACGAAGAACTCTCCGCACAGTGGGTAAAATTGGAGCAAGCTCGACAATGTTTTTTGAAGATTTTTGAGTAAATTATCAGAACGACATTGTGGTTGTCATTTGATTTTTAACGATCTCGGATTTACCAAATGATATGGAAAGCCGCCACATTTTAGGTTTTTAAATATGTGGTGTCTTGGCAACCAAGATTGATTGGTCGTGCTCAACGTTTGCCTATGCTATGCACACAATGATACAGTCTAAGGCTAGATGGCATAAGCATAAATATCGATTAAAACAAAATGAATGCATGCATGTACAGGTCGTAAACTCTTATTTATTTGCTTAATTAAATAAATAACCTAATGGTGCATTAGGTGCCTATTTTGACTTTACCCCGAACTTTAAATAAATATTATTCAAGCCCTTTCACCACTGAAAGTTCATGCATTAAATCCGTCACTTTGAATAGTTTTTCTAATTTTACTATCACATACACATTATTATTTATAGTGATTTGTACACTTTTGTGCCGTATCATGGTAAACATAAAGCATTATCAGGGTATAGGAATTTGGGACATATCAATCGAGCGAGAGCCTTTCTAACTGTTACGTCCAAACATTACTTCTTCAATACAGTTATGCCGAGTTGAGTTTTAGTGTTTAATTTGTCTTACTGACGAATCGTTTGACACTGTACAGAGTTCAAAATAATTCCCATAATTTAAGATCCCTCAGATCTCAAGTTTGCTGATCACGAACACATAATTACGTCACATACCTACCTATCTATCTTTGACTAAAATTCTCATGCTGCCTACTAATTTGCAAACGAAACCACGAAACGGCAATTTTGTGTAAATAACGTACCTATCCCATATATTGAGGAAATTAATATTCATACTTTGTCCAGTACGAGACAATAGCGTATCACTGGGCGACGCGGTGCCCAAGCAGTCGTTATTGCGATCGCACCGTTCGCTGTCCTCATAACAATCGATGAGTTCTACTATACTATTCGCACTGACTGGACATTCCGTTGATAAAATTTTCATCTAATTTCCGAAAATAATTTTCATAAATTTTCTATGGTGATGTGATTTTTTCATTAAAAATGTTAACCCAGTGACGTGTGCAAATATGAGTGACCACGATCGAAAAAGTCATTATGAAAGGGACGATGCTGAGGAACCGCTTTACGCCGCGAATAACAATAACTCGATTTATAGCAATGGGACTTTGCATTATTGTAGCATATACAGGTAAATGTTGAAGTAAAACTATATTTTTAGTCTGTGGAACTATGGCTAGTTTGAACTTAACGTTTGAATTTGAATACCTCTCATCGGGTCGTTTCTTGCGACATCATCTGAAAGAACTGAGTGATAAAACAAGAGACGACTCAATGTCTATGGGATTACATCAAGTGGATGTGAAACAGGTGCTTACAGCAGTACCCATATGCTGAAATCATCATAGTGAGGAACCTGTGTTTTCATCAGGTTGCAGAGGTCAGAGGTAAATAGGAAGTGCTTGTATTGCAGAAGACCCCATGCATGTACTTTATTTATGATCTCCATTTGCAAAAGTTTTCGCATACTTCTTGCCAACTTACTCTGTTTAGGAGCAAAGGTCGATGAAAGCGTTTAAAAAAATTATTGATATATAATTTTTGTGTGTAGGTACTGTACAGGTTTCCTTATAACAATTCAAATTATACAAATGCGGCTGTCTCGTAAATCTACTTCTTATGTATTCCTTAGATTGTGTGCGTAATGGCGGCGTTACGCATAATTAAACAGTGATCAATCAACAACTTTCTAATGCCTTACATGGATCACAGATCCGCTCAATCATTTATTGTCATCGAAAGCAAGTTTACCGATGAATTATTTTTTTTTTGTCATGTATGAAACTTGACGAAGAAAATTTGCATTGCTTGTGGGAAAAGTAAAAGAAATAACAGCGCTCTTCAAACGCATGATATTAAAACATATTCGCAAATTTCAATAACGCTTATCACTTTCTGATCTGCTATAGTGGCCAGGCAACAGCTTGAAGTTCTGCCGACTCGCCAAGCTAGACGGCCGCAACAGTTAATTGGGTCACCTACCACCTTCGTTGGTTGCCTTACGTAAACCCCACTGTCACAACCAGTACAAGTACTATGTGCATGTGTTGCAATAATAAACGTTGTAATGTAACGGTTTTCTATCCGCGTTAATATGTTGCACACGCGAAGGTCATCATCGCGAAATATTGCCGATCGGAAGGAAGCTGCGTCTGCGCCGGTCGGGACGCAACATTGCTCGAGATTTCTCTCTCAACTGAATAGCGTGTGAAAGTTGTTTTTCTCGCTGCAATGTTGATTCTAGTTTGCGTTATCGAGCAGGTGTAGGATTGTGCACATTCTGCACTAGCTAAAAAACTCACATAAAATAGAAATTAGGATATGCCAAAAATATGTATGATGTTTTTATGTTTTAGTGTGTTAACCCACTGAAAAACATATAAACTATTTGATGTTAAGATCGTCATAGCGAATAAGAATGCAGTGATAAAATTTTAAATACTAGGAATGTAACACTAATTACTTATTTAATCTATTTCAGCCAAAGGACAGTACAAGAAACGAAAGGATGGGACGTGTTTCGGGAGTTCCCGCCGAAGCAAGACAGTGGGTCTATGGAGACCCAGAAATGTTTGGACTTCACGGTGCGGTTATTCAAGGTGGCGGCGTATCTAGTCGTCTTCATCGCGGTCCTCGGCTCCGGAGTCGTCGCAAAGGGCACCACGCTCTTCATGACTTCACAGCTAAAGAAGGACAGGCGGATTGCGTATTGTAATAGGAATTTAGGTACGTTGGACTTAACTTTAGTACGTATTTTCCGATTAAAGCCAAACATGAGAAGCCTATCAAATACCAAACGTTTAAGGAGGTTCGCACATTAAACAAGATCCGGTGTGGCGCAGCCGCGCGCGTTCCAGATTCATTTTGGACTTAACAATCTAGTTGCTGTACAGACGTGGCTTGTTTGCCAATAATATTATTGGATTATTTCATACCAAACTACAAATATGTACATGTGTATGTGTGACGAAACGCAATTGAAGTCATTTCGTTTTAACACTAAATTCGACCATTTATTAAGTTATTCGAGGCCAAACTTTTACGTCCGTTATTAATATTTCGAAATCATTGTGTTGCATGAACCAAGAATTTACCTAATATCAATCTTTTTCATATTTCCAGGTAGGGATAAACAATTTATAGTAAGTCTTCCAGACGAGGAGCGAGTGGCGTGGATGTGGGCTATCCTAGCAGCCTTTGCCATCCCAGAAATAGGAACACTCATACGTTCAGTGAGGATATGTTTCTTCAAAACTTCCAGGAGACCAACTAGCACACAATTTGCTGTGGTAAGTAATTTCAATGAAACCCTACATAGTTTCGCTTCTCTACTCTAATCCGACATCGCCCGTTTTTAAAACCGATCTGTTGACTTGGATAAATGACAAGTTTGCACTATATACTATATCTGCCATGTTTACCATCACACATTACATTATTACATAGCTACTTTCTTTGGATTGGCATGAGATTTATAATTTGTAAGACAACTCAATTCACGACTTTTACGCATAAACATTGAATATTGCGTGCAAAACCGCGCGGTGTTCGGTTATCCGAGAGCAACGAAAGCTATTTTAATAACGAAAGTTTAAATTCTTTTAAATAAAAATTTGGCTTATAGAAAAAATCTCAATAACATTTTGTATTATTGTTTCAGGTATTCATAGCAGAATCACTACACACGGTAGGGATGGGCCTGCTCTTCTTCATGATTCTACCAGAACTAGACGTCGTCAAAGGAGCCATGATCACGAACTGCCTGTGCATTATTCCTGCGATACTTAGCTTTCTCTCGCGAAACTCTCGAGACTCGAAGCGATTCGTGAAAGTGATCGTGGACATTGCTGCGATAGTAGCACAAGTCACGGGTTTCATAGTGTGGCCACTGTTGGAGAACAAGCCTGTCCTGTGGTTGATACCAGTTTCATCGTTATGCATATCTCTGGGGTGGTGGGAGAACTACGTCACACGACAGAGCCCTATAGGTAAGAATAAGAAATACCAAAGACACGGCTAATGCATTACTATTGTCTTTGAAATTTTGCTCACTGTTCTTTTTTCTTTCCAGGTATAATCAAAAGTCTGGCCAGATTAAAAGACGAGCTGATTTTCACGCGCTATTACACATACCGTTTCATATCTTTATGGAAAATCACGGTGTTCCTCTTGTGCATCCTCTTCAGCATATGGCTTGATGGTGATGACCCTGCCATGTTCTTCCAACTGTTTAACACCGGGTTTGGACCACACAGTATTGTCGTTGAAGAGGTTTGTTAAATAAATTGATTCAAGTTCAGATTGGAATTTAAATGTATCCCATTAAATTGTTCTCGGTTAAATTCCCTTCCACTTTCTTATTTCAGGTACAAATCCAACTAGGTGGAACAGTAATTCCTGATTTAGCTAACGTTACTCTAACTGGAGATTCAGTAGAAGTGGCAGCTGCTTACAAATCCGCATTCTACGTGATGCTTATCCAAATATTTGCGGCGTACATCTGCTACATATTCGGAAAGTTCGCGTGCAAGATCCTCATCCAAGGCTTCAGTTATGCGTTCCCTATCAACCTCGTCATTCCATTGGTGGTCAATTTATTAATAGCTGCGTGTGGTATTAGAAATGGTGATAATTGTTACTTCCATGGAACGGTGCCAGATTATCTTTACTTCGAGAGTCCAGCGGGTAAGGTTTCAGAATTTCTTATTTGATGCGACTTTTAATGATTGATACTTCTACAATATTAGTAACCCTGTATATTTTGTTTTTAGCGTTCACGCTTAGCGATTTCATATCACGCCAAATGGCCTGGATATGGTTACTCTGGTTGCTGTCACAAACGTGGATCACCATACACATCTGGACGCCTAAAGCAGAACGTTTGGCGTCTACGGAGAAGTTATTCATAATGCCGATGTACAACGGTTTACTAATAGATCAAAGTATGGCTCTCAATAGAAAGAGGAACGACCAGAGAGATGTAAAAACTGAGGTAAGACACAAAAAAAATATCGCATAACGTAATAGTGATCACACAAAGCTAGTGATGCATTTAACCGAATAAATAAGAAACTCGAAGTTATTGACAATTATATAATTTATGAATTTCAGGACCTAGCAGAAATAGAAAAAGAAAAAGGCGATGAGTATTACGAAACCATATCAGTTCATACGGATAACACCGGTTCTTCTCCAAAGGCTATCAAATCATCAGACCAGATCACCAGGATATACGCATGCTGTACTATGTGGCACGAAACTAAAGATGAGATGATGGAGTTCTTGAAGTCTATCCTACGGTTGGATGAGGATCAGTGCGCTCGGCGAGTCGCTCAGAAGTATTTACGAGTGGTTGACCCTGATTACTACGAATTCGAAAGTGAGATTTCAAAGCACAAGACACAGTTTTAAACACACAACACGAGACTGACATACTAGAGTTAAACTTAACACATATATGCAATAAACGGTACTTAATTTTCTTTCTATTCCAGCGCACATTTTCTTAGACGACGCCTTCGAAATATCAGATCACAGTGACGATGATTCCCAAGTGAATCGATTCGTGAAACTCTTGGTAGACACTATCGACGAAGCGGCTTCCGAAGTACATCAGACGATCATCCGCGTTCGGCCACCGAAGAGGTTACCAGCACCTTATGGAGGACGTCTGACGTGGGTGCTGCCAGGAAAGACAAAGATGATCTGTCACTTGAAAGACAAAGCGAAGATCCGTCACAGGAAACGTTGGTCTCAGGTAGAAATATTATCTAAAAAATATTAAGTAAACAGACTTTAAAGACAATATGTTCTAGGATCATAACATCACAACTTATGTCTTGATTATTCCCCAGGTGATGTACATGTACTACCTTCTCGGTCACCGTCTAATGGAGCTGCCTATATCCGTGGATCGTAAAGAAGTGATGGCTGAGAATACCTATCTGCTGACCTTGGATGGAGACATTGATTTCCAACCTCATGCTGTACGATTGCTTATCGATTTGATGAAGAAGAACAAGAATCTAGGAGCTGCCTGTGGCCGTATTCACCCTGTAGGATCTGGTAAGAAAAGATAAGATTGATACGAATTATACTGCTATGTATTTATTAGACTTGAAAGCAATGCCTATAAAAATGGTCCTAATTATAATTTGCTCATATTTCCAGGACCCATGGTGTGGTATCAAATGTTCGAATACGCTATCGGCCATTGGCTGCAAAAGGCGACTGAACACATGATTGGCTGCGTACTCTGTAGTCCCGGATGCTTCTCTCTCTTCAGAGGAAAGGCTTTGATGGACGACAACGTCATGAAGAAATACACCTTGCGATCTGATGAAGCTCGGCATTACGTACAGTACGATCAAGGTGAGAAAACATCCAAGCTAGGAAGAACATAGCGGCAAAATTTGTAATACACTGGGCCGCAAAGAAAGCGGGTCGGTAACAAAAACCTCAATAACTTCCAAAATGTTGGAGCTAGGTTTATGAAATAAAGACTGTATTATAGACAATTTTATAGTACCTAAATCAATGTCATAAAAGTTTAAGATTATAAAGTTTATTTTGAGTAAGATTAAGTTAAGTAAAAATTACCATTTTCACTAGATTTCGAAAAATGTGCTACAGTATCAAATATGCAATTTTTACACATTTACTATTTTATATTGCCACCACGAGCTTTAATATAGCTGTTATGTGGTTTGGCATGCTTTAAACCAGATTTCTGAGCCGATACTGAGGAATATTCTCCCATTCCTCTTCTGGGCTGCGTGTAAGGGGACGTGCGTTATCTTGCATAAAGATGGTTTTCTCGCCCAGGTTTACTAAAAATGGGTCAACATACTCATTTAAGATTTCATTCACGTATCTTTCTGCAGTTAAAGTGCCATTTTCTATTACCACTAGCACGGTGCGACTTTCTGAAGAAATTCTAGCCCACACGTGTATGGAGCCTCCTCCGTATGGCACTTTCTCTTCAATACAAGCTTGGTTATAGCGCTCTCCAGGTCTTCTATAGACTCTTTACCTCCCATCGTGCGTGTATAGCATGAACCTCGACTCGTCCGATAACATTACTGTTGACCAGTCATCCAGAGTACAATTTATGTGTTCTCTAGCGTAACTCAGTCTTAAATTTCGATGCTGCCTTCTGAGTTTTGGAACATTTGCAGGTCTAAATGGCTTAATGTTTGCTTCAGCAAGATACCGCCTCACAGTACACATGCTCGGATTGCTCCCTCCAGCACGTAGAAGGTGATTTTTGACTTTAACAGCCATTTTAAATCGATTTCTCAACATTGTTGACACCATATATCGATCGTACCATTTATCTGTCGTGCACCTTGTTCGGCCTGTTCCTGGTCCGTGAATATTGGATCCAGTCTCTTCAAATCGCTGTAACACTCTAACGGTTGATAACGACACACCTACAGTTCTCGCTGTATAACGCTGACTGCGCCCGTTTTCAAGCATTGTCAGAATTCTGGTACACTCTTCCTGAAGAGTGTACCAGAATTGCCACTAACCCCTGTTTTTAATTGAATTTGATCAGAATAATGAATTTCTGCACAAGAATGCCATATCTATAAACAGAAACAAAAGTAAAACAAATCGTTTCAAAGTTGTTAAAAATTTGAAAATCGTTTTTATTTATGGTTTTTAATACAATCACCAAAAATAAATAAAAAGATTTTACTTCCTCCTATATTTGTAATGAAAATAAACTTTAATTTAGTTTTTATATTAAAAAAGGATTACTTAAATATTTTAAAAGTTATCGCATTTTTTATAAACGGCCCGCTTTCTTTGCAGCCCAGTGTAGAATCAACTTTTATTGTTTTTTCTTGTAACAGGGGAGGATCGTTGGTTATGTACGCTGTTACTTCAACGTGGCTATCGAGTAGAGTACTCAGCTGCCTCCGACGCCTACACGCACTGTCCCGAAGGTTTTAACGAGTTCTACAATCAACGACGTCGCTGGGTGCCTTCCACCATCGCCAATATTATGGACTTGCTCACCGATTATAAACACACTATCAAGATTAACGATAACATATCTAGTCCTTACATCGCTTACCAGGTAAGCTTTTTTTATCCACGGTACTTTAAAGGCTTTTTAAAAAGTTTTTTTTTTACATGAACGTATACTTTTTTCTATGCTCAGATAATCTATATTATATATTTTTTTACGTTTTACTGTTTTCTGAGTAGGTATGTACAATAATTAAAATATTATTTTCTTAACAGATGATGTTGATTGGTGGAACGATCTTGGGTCCCGGAACTATATTCCTTATGTTGGTGGGTGCCTTCGTGGCCGCTTTCCGAATCGACAACTGGACTTCCTTCGAGTATAACTTGTATCCCATCATGGTCTTCATGTTTGTCTGCTTCACGATGAAATCCGAAATTCAAGTGAGTAGTATCTCTTTAAATCGGGAACGTATTGACATGGCGTGTATTGAAGACATCATTGTTAAAGTGAGAGCGTGTGAGAGAGAGATGAATTGATTAGCGTCGTCCTTATTTCGCAATGTAACAAAATGCACTTTTTAATAAATGAAAAAGTGTTTATTCACTGAAATAATGTGCACAGCAGTTTGTTAGCAGACATGGTTCCTTTTTAAGTCGGATTCATTACTGTGTTGTGTCGTGTCATGACGCCTTTTGAAGCAGTGTTAGCCAATTATAACTCGTTGTGATTTGACGTAGTCCTGAACAGATTCGTTTGATTGGTGTACCCCGAGTCACAACACAACACGAGACAGTAATGTGTTTGTGGCTTTAATTATGACCCTGTTATCAACATTTCTAAAACTTGCACTATCTCGTTTCAGTTACTGGTGGCTCAGATATTATCAACGGCATACGCCATGATAATGATGGCCGTGATCGTCGGTACGGCGCTCCAGTTAGGCGAGGACGGCATAGGATCTCCATCGGCTATCTTCTTGATATCACTCTCAAGCTCATTCTTCATAGCCGCTTGCTTGCATCCGCAGGAGTTTTGGTGTATCGTACCCGGCATCATTTACCTCTTATCTATACCCTCTATGTACTTGCTTTTGATTTTGTATTCTATTATAAATCTGAACGTAGTATCTTGGGGTACTCGAGAAGTGGCGGTCAAGAAAACGAAGAAGGTTAGTCTACAACTGGTTCATTTACTTTTATTTCGTCAATAGAACATGAATAACACTTTTTTACCGTTTTAGGAAATCGAGCAAGAAAAGAAAGATGCCCAAGAAGCGAAGAAATCAGCAAAACAGAAGTCGCTGCTAGGTTTCCTTCAAGGAGCGAATAGCAATGAAGACGAGGGCTCTATAGAATTTTCGTTCGCTGGCTTATTCAAATGTCTGTTATGTACGCATCCTAAAGGGAATGAAGAAAAAGTGCAACTCTTGCACATTGCGTCTACTCTTGAGAAATTAGAAAAGAAGTTAGAAACTGTTGAGAGGTTAGTAATTTTCCCTGGTAACTTATTTTTGTACTTAATTCTAACTAGCATGCTTCTCAGGGTTTTAACGACTTATCAAGATCAAAATTTATTTGTTATATTTATGTTTGTTCAAGACGATAAACTGAGCAAAAATATGTTGCTCGGTTAAGGAGAAGAACTACGCGGTCACAGAGACAGTCACGAGGAATATGTCTCAATCTCAATTGAATGTTTTAGGGCTGTTGATCCACATGGCATGAGTAGAGGACGTAAACTATCGGTGGGGCCAAGAGGTAGTACCAGTGGAGACCATGGGT
Source organism: Hydraecia micacea (assembly GCA_914767645.1). Taxonomy (NCBI): domain Eukaryota; kingdom Metazoa; phylum Arthropoda; class Insecta; order Lepidoptera; family Noctuidae; genus Hydraecia; species Hydraecia micacea. The sequence continues at coordinate 12,214,624 of OU611778.1, forward strand.
TGGACGCTCTAGCCGAAGGACCAGAGGAAGACGACGACTCCGATTCTGAAACCGATACCCTTTCCACTTCACCCAGGGTAAGATACTAAGATAACATTTAGTTGGAATTAAGAACAGACATATAAATGGCCGTTAATCTATATTTAATAGGTATTATAAATGCAATAGTAACTGTCCGTTACTTTTTCACGCCTTTACGGATTTGGATGCAATTTCAAAACGGATAGACAAAGACCTGGGCTAGGACATAGGATACTTGTTATCCCGGTAGTACGTGCCTGCGGCATAATTTCCGACACCCAGCCAGGCGAAGCCGCGGGCAAAAGCAAGTATAAAATAAAAATACTATACTTAATCTTATTTTATGATTTCAGGAAAAGAGAGATGATCTAATTAATCCGTATTGGATAGAGGACCCCGAATTGAAAAAGGGTGAAGTAGACTTTTTGAGTCCCGCCGAGTTATCGTTTTGGAAAGATCTCATTGACAAATATTTGTACCCTATTGATGCTAACAAGGAGGAGGAGGTAAAAAACAATTGAAGGCACGGTGTCAGTAAAATAGAAATAAATCTGTTTATTACTGACACCGGACTATCACTTATCAAGTTATAAAATCATGGTTTACATTGGCTTTTGTTTTTTTAAGTATGGGTAATACCGTACGGTTTTCTAGTGTAAAATTGATTGTAGTATACCGCGTTATTCTTATGAACAACGAAGAATTGAGAGGCTTTCAGGATATGAAAAAACCTTGTGTTTTTATGAAAATATGATGATGATTTTAGCTATTCATAACACACTGCAAAAATTTACAGTCCTATGTTAAACAATGTGCATTTTTAATAAGCTTTTATTTCAGATATATGTAATTCTATCTCACAATCATATCTATCATAATGTCATACTACATATTCTTGATGATAATCTTCCCCTAATTTTAGGCCCGTATCTCGAAGGATCTGAAAGAATTGAGAGATTCGTCTGTTTTTTCTTTCTTTATGGTCAATGCCCTCTTTGTATTGATTGTATTCTTGCTACAACTGAACAAGGACAACCTTCACTTTAAGTGGCCCTTCGGAGTTAAAACTAACATAACATACGATGAGGTTACTCAAGAGGTAACGTGAGAGTCCACTACACAGCGATCAGCATTCAACGATGACTCGGGACTGCGCGCTACAACCGAGACTTGAAAGTACCAAACCTTGGCCATGACCCCAGTCACCCTTGAAAGTTGATTCGAATTATTTAAACATATTTGTTTTATGAAATTTTACAGGCTCGCATTGCAGGAGACTTGATTGAACTTCGCAATAAGTCGGTTTTCGCATTTGTTATGTTCAATGCTTTATTCATATTGATAGTATTTTTATTACAACTGAACAAAGATCAACTCCACGTGATTTGGCCTTTGGGAGTTAAGACAAATATTACGTACATCGAGGATACAGGCGAGGTATAGCCAAATATTACCACTCAAGTGTGTCACTACACAATCCTAACGACCTTCTTCTAACCAGTCTGTCTGGGAGGGCACACCAGCATGGCGTCCCGGTGACACTGAAGACTTAACAACTCTGATGGTGACACGTCTAATCAATATCCAAACCCGGTGTCCTTATGTTTTGGTTTTATGGAAACCCCGTGTTTTATCCACAATAACACACGAAAATTCGACTACGGTGTTATGCCAATAGAGCTGAATACCTACAAACTACGGTGTTGAATTCCTAAATCCAGTATAGGATATCCATTCCCGAATAGCCTTTAAACTGGACACAAAGACCAATCCAGCAACCTCCTATGCTCCAATCCAGTTCCAAAAATATGAAAATTTACTCAAAAAATACAAATAAAAGCATTTTTTTTTCATTCGCCGTAGTCGAATCTGAACCCAAACCTTGGAGTTTTTAGATGTGATGACCATTCACTTCCCCAATATGTGCACACTTTCCAATCCAATTCACCGAGGAGTAACTTAATGTTTCTATTCTGTCTATTAAGGTGGCGGAGTTTCTTTTAATAAACACTAGTAACAGGGACTCGGGTTTCCTTTGTACATACGTATTGTACACCTTAAAGGGTGTGGTGATTTGCTTAACACGTTTTGTAGTTCTCAGGATAATACGGGAAATACACCTACTGCGAGACAAAATTTTGCATCGAACTGTTTGTGTGATTATGTGTAAACCCTGTGTTTCACTATTTCAATGTTCATGTGGATCGGAAGCATCCCAAAAATACATGTAAATGTTTCACATAACGTCAACCCTTAAAAATAATGCACTTGTATATAACAAAACGAAAATTCTTCATAATTAATTATCACAAATACTTTTGTTGTTAATGATTCGTTGTCAGAGGTGTGCTTTTAAGACTTACGTTTTTGTTAATTTACAAACCAAGGTAAATAATCTCAATCAAATTGAAAACACATATCATCAACGAGTCTGAAAGCACATGTTTGACTTAAATGTCATTTAATTTTGTTATTATAACTAATTAATTACCTACTTTTGAATTTGATTTTATTACACCAAGAGGGCAAATTTAAAGCAAACTTAACATTTTCAGGTTTTAATTTCAAAAGAATATCTTCAACTGGAGCCAATCGGTCTAGTGTTCGTATTCTTCTTCGCCTTGATTTTGGTGATACAGTTCTCTGCTATGTTGTTCCATCGATTTGGAACCCTCGCGCACATATTAGCGTCTACAGAACTGAATTGGTTCCGTACCAAGAAGGTAAACATATAGCTCGGAGAGACAAATCAGTCGTAAAACGATTATACTTATAAAATTTTTATAAATCTCGTTTTTTATCTGTTTTCAGTCCGATGACTTATCTCAAGACGCGCTGCTAGATAAGAATGCAATAGCAATAGTGAAAGACTTGCAGAAGTTGAATGGTTTGGACGACGATTATGACAATGATTCGGGCTCGGGTCCGCATAACGTCGGCAGAAGAAAGACCATTCACAATTTGGAGAAAGCGAGACAAAAGAAGAGGAATATAGGCACTTTAGATGTGGCCTTCAAGAAGAGATTCTTCAACATGAACGCGAATGATGGACCAGGTATATTATGAACTAAGAATTCGTGTTCACCATTAAAAATAAGCAAAGTGAGCGCGAATGAAAAGATAAATCGTTTTCTAGGTACACCAGTACTTAACCGTAAGATGACGTTGCGACGAGAAACTTTGAAGGCCTTGGAGACGAGAAGAAACTCAGTAATGGCGGAAAGAAGGAAATCACAGATGCAGACACTTGGTGCCCATAACGAATATGGAGTGACTGGAATGGTAATGTTACGAAAATCTTCCTAAAATGAAGTGCACTGTGCTTATACGTAGGTGCCGTTCGGATATCGGACAGAGCGTGTTTGCTGGAAGCTTGGAGGTTTTAATTGGATGAAATGTGGAAGCCCTTACAATTTTAATTAGACCTAATAATTGCTATTCTATTACAGCTCAATAATAACCTAGGTGTCGTGCCTCGGCACAGAACATCGACTGCCAACATATCAGTGAAGGATGTCTTCGGCGAACCGAACGGAGGTCAAGTCAACCGAGGCTACGAGACCACGCTGGGCGATGAAGACGACAACAACTCAATCAGATTACAACCTAGACAAAATCAAGTTTCCTTCCAGGGTAGATTTTAATTGAGAGTTGCCAAACTAAAAAAAGTGCCTAGGTTTAAACAAATGTAGATATTAGAAATATAGACTGTAGTATTTTTACAATGAAAAACTCAACAAGTGTTTGTGTGAGTCATGTATTGCTTGTGATATATACTTTTTTTAAGATTGTGACAGTAGAAAGTGCTGTCATTAAATACCAACATTGGACAATTTACAGCTTTATTGTAAGATAAAACATACGAATTTACACTGCCACTTAACTTTACATTTATTGATCTTTTTATACCTATTAAAATAATATCTTTGTATTAAAGATTTTTATTTTAGTTCTTATGAATATAGACTTCGAACTAGTGTTATATGTAATAAATGAGATTAAATTAATATGTGTATTTAAATTTCTTTTCCTGGTTTAAGTTTTTCACAAATTAGGTACAAAAGGCTTTAAAAAACATTGCATAATTTAGGAAGAGACAATGAAAGAAAAACAATTTATACAAATAGTACTAAAGACATAAATAGGACTTACTTAATTTTCTAAGAAAGAAACAAATTCAGTGAGCTTGAAAAGTTGATCTTCACTGGATGTGTGCAGTGGTGCAGGTTGGGTGGGTGGTGACGGGCTGACGGTGACACCATCTTCATTCAGTGTCCACTTGCGGTCTCGGCAGACATGCAACACTGCGTCTTTGCTCAACCCAGTCATTGAGATTACTGTATCCAGTGATATTGAGCTATATGAACGACCCACCAGGTTCAATGTGCGCTCCCTTACTTTATCTGGAATTCCATAGCAAAAATAACAAAGTTAAGACTATTTAAGAAACAAATAAGGAACTAGTTGAAAAAGTAACGGACTTTCTTTCACATAATGCACCCCAACTAAAGTGTTGTATGATGTGTGTGATGGTTATGTTATTTGGGTAAGAATAAAAGCTTTCCATTTTGCACATCAAGCTACTACATTATGTCAAATTTCCTTAATAGATTTACAACTTTATTGCTAAAGTTTAAGGTTCAAAGTTGATTGGGAAAATTTTACAGTACCTATCGGCTACCTTGATGTGGTGGTGTCTGTACACAAAAAATTTACCCAGTTTACCCATATAGTTTGCTCTCTTCTCACTATTATTTTCTTGTTCTGTCATGTAAACCATCATAAAATTAATAAAATTTATTACAAATTATTTATTTGACAAACAATAATTAAGTATTAAACTTGTAATCTTTTATATTACCTTCTAAAGCCCGGATGATATTAGCAACAGGCTCAGTCCAATTGAAAGCAGCTAACGCATGGTAAGTTCCTGGGAGGTCTTTCTTCCACAATTTCTGGCCTACGGCCCAAATTGCTGCAATTTCTGGATTACTACTTGTTATGTTCTGAGGGATTCTCTTCCATAAGAATTTTGCATTACACCTGAAGAACATTATAACAACATAATATATAACAACATAGTTGGGAAAAGGCTAGGCAGATGATGATGTGACCTGAAGAACATTATAAGATTGAGATTATTATTTGTGAGAATGGTTACTTAAAAAAAAAAAATAAGTAAATAAAAATTACAGCGGTTGTAATTATTTACTACTTAACTAATAAAAATAAATAAATAATTTATTTTGGACCAAACACTTGTACACATTATCATAAACCTGCCAAACTGCGTGACAGTTTGTCGGCAGGATTAGCACAGGCAAACAATCCCATAAAAGTTTGCTAATTCATGGTTTAGCTATTAACTATTTTCTAGTTATAATGATGAGAGGAGGTAAGGCACCTGATTTATAACAATAAACTTAAGTGATAAGTTTTAAACTATTTCTATTTGTTATTCAATGATCTCTAAAAGTTGGCATTTTTCCATTTCAGCTGTGATGCCACATAATGATTTAAAATAAAATAAATAATCAGGTATTCCTAAGTATCATACCACTGCTGGGTAAAGGCCTCTCCTCATTACTCCCAGCACTTGCGATCCAGCGCTAATGTGTACAGTCACGATAAGTATGTATACACTTGGCTTTATTCAAAGGCGATTTTTTCCTTTATTTTTTAATGAAAGTGTATGTTATTACTAACATAGTAATTTCGAACCCATAGGTTTATGTAAATTGTCGTATTTCAAAGTTGCATTCGTTATTTCACGAAAAACTCGCAATTGAAAGTTGTCAAGTGTTGACATATTATTGCTTGTGACTGTACCACTGGTTGTTTGCTTTGTCTAGCTCATCTAATTACTCACTGGGAAAGGCAGCAATTCTTCACATAGAGATATCAAATTTAAACCCTATGGAAACTGTTGGTTTTGAACTGTATTGTGTTGATACTCGATCAAAAACAACTCAAATAAATCACTCAAGAATTCCATTTTTTTAAGTGTCAAAGCCCCTCTTGGTGAAACAATATATCGCTCATTTTGAGAAACATCGACGTAAATGCATTTTTTTCCCAGAAATGAGTTAAATATGACAAAGCACTCTTAAAAGCGTATTTACGTTAGGAAAGTAAAGAAGTAAAAAAAATAAAGTAGCAGTTACGTCCATGTTTCTCCAAATGAGCGATATAATATATTTAAGTCATACTTACAAATCATTTTGATATAAATATATTGCTAACAGTTGAGCATATGTAGATGGAGATGCTACACCAGTCAGGGCCTGCAATACAAGATTTTTAATAATTTTTGTAGTTATTTATAACCTATAATTTAATTTTGTAACATAATTGTTAGAAATAGGTACCTCTAGTTCTTGTTTTTCTAGTTCACCGCATAGTTTATCAAAGTTAGTAATCATTTTGCAAATCCTAAGTTTTACAAAATAAGAAAAATGTTCGTAAACAATTTCAGCGATTCGCGAAGCTTACTTTGACAGCAAAACATTCCAATTCAACAATGACAGTGACAGCGACACAATGAATGACAAGCTATTATGGTTATTACCAGTAAGAAAAATAAAAATAAAGAGCATAAAATATAGGTATGAGAATCAATCCTTGGAAAATAATCACCTATGGCGGTGTGGAATTGTGGACTGAACTTTAGCCGCATTTGGGTTTGGAATAAGTTTGTAAGTAGGCCAACTTTAATAAGATAGGTACCTACTTTATTTTGCAGTACCCCCTACCTACATATTATAACTTTATACCCTCGGAAAGCACGTTAAGCCGTTGGTCCCGGCTGTCATTCGTGGATCTTTGACAGTCGTTACGGGTAGTCAGAAGCCCGAAAGTCTGACAACCAGTCTTACCAAGGGGTATCGTATTACCCAGTAACTGGGTTGTGGAGGTCAGATAGGCAGTCGCTCCATGTAAAATACTGGTATTCAGCTGCATCCGGTTAGACTGGAAGCCGACCCCAACATACACACATCAAAAGTGTCTAGGGATCAACATATATTTTTGCAATAACTTTTCTCCTGATTGATATTAATTAAAATTTTCTTTAAGGATTCATCAAATAAAGTGTTTTCGTTTGTCACAGTAACGATAAACCAAGTCACCTTTGCATTAATAAAGAAATTTGCCATTTTCCTAATAAAGGGATTTTTGACATTTGAACCACTAACACAAAAGTTCGAAAAAAAGACTGAAATAACAGTTTTCTTTAAAATTTTATTGGGTAACTTAAACAATTAATAATCCGTGTTTCTACCGCGAACACTAACAACACAAGAACATCGGTTTGGCATACTCAAAATGAGTTCATCCAAATCACGCTGTGGAATGGCAGCCCATGTTCGTTGCAACAACAAAAAAAGGTCTTCTTGCGACTGGATACCCTCCATATTCGGCAGAGCTCTTCTCTGTAGCATATCCCATGCATGCTCAATCGGGTTCAAGTCTGGCGACTGAGCAGGCCAGGGCAGGACATTGATGTTAGCTGCGGCGAGAGTCTGTCTTACAACTCTTGCGGTGTGCGGTCGTGCATTATCATGCATTAACTGAAATAAGGGACCGATTTGCACTTGTAGAGGAACGATGACGTCTGATACAATCGTCTCAGCATAAATTTGAGCGTTGAGGTTGCCTCTGATCCAAATCAACTCAGTTCTTCCGCCGATCCAAATACCCGCCCATACCATGATGGTTCCACCACTATAAGGATGGACTTCCTGGCAGGATTTTAATCGCTGTTGGCGTCCAGGGGTTCTCCAGTGTCGTATACGTCTTGTATCCGGTCTCATACCAAAACGAGACTCATCAGAAAAGCACACGAAACGCCATTGTTCTTCTGCCCAATTTCTGTGTTCAAGAGCCCATTGATATCGAATCCTACGATTGTGCATTGCTATAGGTGGTACCCGTAGCGGTCTTCGAGAATGAAGGTTCACTTCATGCAAGCGGTTTCTGACTGTTTGGTCGCTAATTAAGTTCCCTGAAGAGTGATGAAGCCTCACGGCTAACATCATGGCGGTTATTGTTGGAGCTCTTCGAGTTAAGATTTGAATGTATCGGTCTTGTCTCCGTGTGGTGCAGCGATACCGTCCTCCATGGCGCTCAGCCACGGTACCAGTGCTTCGGTAACGTGTCCAAAGTCGACTGATAACACTCTGACTTGTATTCAGAGCTAAAGCCACAGTACGTTGCCGGGAACCAGCTTCTATCATTCCCACGGCTCTGAGCATTTCTTCCCTGCTTAAATGACGTCGCCGCTCCATAATAACGTTGGTTTTAATCAGTAGTAGGGAAACAGTAGCACTAATAATGTCTTCAATGCGTTGTATGTTTTTATAGGGAAAATATTGACAGCTGATTTTCATCTTTTACTCGAATTTGATTCACAGTTCCTGATTCAAATTATGAAATGCACCAAAAAGGATCCATATAAATTTATAAAATCATAAATTTATTACAAAGCCACATCTCAATCTCAAGAAATCCGCATAAAAATGCTTGATCCCTAGACACTTTTGATGTGTGTAGTTGGGAAAAGGCTAGGTAGATGACTTTGGCTTATTTTGCTTTCTTCCCAGTAGTTAAAATATTTCAACTTCTCGTTGTTGCCACCGTTACTGCTGAAACTCTAGTAGAGTAGGTACCTACATATAAATTGCAACAACAATTTGGTTTCCGCGTTTTTCTTTTTCATCAGTCGTGTACCTACCTACAGTTACTACATTAACCACTCGGCCACGACTTTTGGCTTAGCAGCAAGCCGCGTGGATTCTTTTGTCTAGCGTTGACGTTGCGAGCGCTGCGTCTGGCATGGTTCATACATTTTTGTATAAATTTGTTTTTGCCGGTCGCCGCCCCGCACTAAACTGCCGCTGATAGCGGCAAGTTCGTGGCCAGGCCGTAAGGCCTATCCAAACCTAAGCGGTATTCGCTACCCTCTGCGGTAGAGAAAATCGAGTGGGTATGCGGTAATATTACTGTTCACCCCAAAGCGGATTTCGCTATCCTTGTGGGTAGAATACCGAGTTCGAGATTTCGCCCAACAAGCGAAACAATATCATTTGCATGGCATTTTCTGCTGCTATAATTATTTTATGACCCAGTTAGAGGTTGAAATTGAAACAAAGTCTATTAACGACCATGTTTTCATACATAAACGTGAAAACATTACCTACCTAAGGGTCTTTGAATGTGAATAGCTGTACCTACTGTAAGCTGTTCAATAAAGTCAAAAAGGCGTTAATGGTTTTCTAATTGAAGCCATTCAGAAATTGTTGGTGGGTAGTAAAAGTACTTACAAAATAGTCCTTAGGTTCGCAATAATTTTTTTAGAGGTATTAAATGATAAATAAATGACAAATGATTTTATTTCTGTAAGTAGGTTTGTACATACAAACACTTTTACACGTCAATCATATTTTTTTAAAGCTAGATGAGGTCGGCGTTTCCTATCTGACTACTCTGAGAAGAAAGGCCGAAACAAACTCAGAGGTCACAGTCTCTTTTAAAGTCCAGACAAAATCTTGGTCAGATCATGTGAAGACCATGTAGATTGGTGTCTGAAATGGTCTTTTGAGGAAAGAACCACACAGATTGAGCGGACCTGTCCAGACAGTGCACGCATTGTATTGTCCTAAGTCCTAATCAAGGCTGACTTATCCAGTGGCGGATTTACAATTTTTTTAAGTCATCGTTTGCCTAGCCTTTTCCCAACTACTTATTTTACGTTATGTCAGTATTCGGAATGGCAACTTTTGAACTATCTCCGTCGGTTACCGGTCGTTAACCTGTCGGCTTCGTGGCTGGTTGTCAGACTTTTGGGCTTCTACCGACCCGTAACGACCGTAAAAGATCCACGAATGCTGAAATGCTTTCTGAGGCACGGAGGGGTCTTGGTATATAAAGATGGCCACCCATCCACGGACCAACCGCGGCAAGTGTAGCTTAACCTGATCGGTCGACCCATGCGGCTATTACAGTTGCCAAATATAGGCTGTAAAATGTTTGCCGCCCTTACCTGTACAATTGTCAGTTCCTAGATTATTTTTACAATCCAACAATTTGGTTGAAATTGTACAAGCAGTGGCGGACTATGCCTGTCGGGGATCCGGAGTGGAAAAACTAAAGCCCGGGGCCAATGGTATGCAGAAAAGTTTGAATCCCACCAAAAACATTTTAATGTAAAATGTTGCCAAGACGAGACCACATAATTATGGCTCGCACTGTCAAAAATAGAGCCATGCTTCTAAATCTACACGCCCTAACTCTACAAGCCCTAACTTCACAAACTCTACACCTTAGTCAAAATATGTGGCTTGGCTGAAGCGATATCAAAATTTAAGCACACTGCCTCGAAAATGCATGGTTTGCGTTATGACCATTCATACAGAAATAGAAGATACTTTGTTGACTCATAAGTACAAGAAAAGTTAGAACATTAGCCTAATATACGTAGTTACCTATGCTAGAGTGAGAGAAGTGAGTTAGAAAAAAATCGCACTCCGGATAGGTCCCTATTGAACATTTATATAGGTACAAATAGGAATTACTTAGAGCAAGCGAAGCGAACTCCAAAAAATTTGCACCCTGCCTCGAACAGGTAAGGTTTTCTTTGATGTATGACAACGGATAGAAGTTTACGGTACCATTGAATGTACAATGAAAGGGAAGAGGGAAAATTCATCTCAAGATGTTTTGTAGATTTCTCGTTCTGCAAGGCATCAGAAAACCGTCTAAAATAGTCGCCGACGGCAACTTTAGACAGCGATTCAGTAGCGCGATGCAATCGCAAAAAGACCGCGATACAGGCGCGATGCTGTCGCTGGACGTATGCCTTCGCCCACATAACCACGAATCTGTATCGCTACTATCGCGATCTAGCTTCGACACAGACGCGATGCAGTATCGATACAGTCGTATGTTGTAGTGACTACCCACTTGTGAATGCCTGTGCACGCTACAGTTACTCGGTCAAGTCAACATTGATATAAGTCGCGTTAGTAGCGATGCTGAATCAACGTAGTCGCATGTTTGCAGAAGCGATGCTGAATCGTTACTATGCGATTGTACTGCAACTCTGGTAGTAGCTCAACTGTCACTAATGAGAAACAATTATACTTTTACTATTGTTCTTTAGGAGATTTCGCGAAAATAACGATACAGACAGGATAACGAAACGCGCTACTGAATCGCTGCGCTGTTATAAGTCGTCGTGGGCGACTGCCCTTAGGTACAGCTTATTTAAATCTTTCGTACTTACCAACGACGGTACCTACATATACTTCAAATTACTTATGAAATGTACTTGCCACCAGCGTGGGTAGTTGAATTTTCTTACTGTCACCTTAATTTAATAAGCTTCATGGCCTCGATTTTTATAATCGAATTTCACGGCTATTGATCGAGGACTTGGGCGGGCTTGCCAGTCGACTTGTCTACTCGCCTTGCTATTACATTGCATCACAATAGCTCGGTGAGCACAACCGGAGCTGATGGGCTGACGCGCTGACTCATTCTTCAATATTGTCGCTCATAATGCAAATTTTCTCGTTATGCTTGTATCAATTTGCATCTTAATGTTTTTTGTTGTACATAGTCGGTCTTATTTGTTTATAATAATACCTCGAGGAAATTAAGTTTGTACTTTAAAAGTAGGTGCCGTCGTTCATTGACATTTGTAAGGTGTATGCAAATTGTAATTATCTAGTTGCTTATCGTAGCGGGTTTGAGATTATGTAAATAAAACACGGACCACTGAGTTGGGGTTGGCTTATATGGGCACTTGACTTGTAACCGTTAAGGTTATACAATTTATTAAATTGTTCAATATGAGTACAAAGTTGTAAGTTGTAAGATCCTAGAGGAATTGCCATTATTTAAGAAAAGTTTAACACCAACCGAGTTTTTCACTAGATACTTCATTTTAAGTAGCGTTCTGCGAAGGCACCTGTGGTACCTACCTATATCAAAAGATGGCCTACCTACAACTACGTTTCAGTCCAGTGTCTGTAATAGGGGCCAAGGCTTCGAGCTCAATCCCGATTTGGAGCTTACTGTCAAATTCCCATTGGAATAACCACCCGTCCTAATGCGACCCCATGCTCAGCAGGTGCAACGAGGCGGGCAGAAAATGGTGGAAGTTAGTAGGTACCTAAGAGTTTAGTAAGTACATAGGTAATATAGGTTATTACCGTTTAATAGTTTCGGTTATGACATCTGAAAAACTTTCAAGTTTCAGTTTTTAATAATTTTCTTTTGGCGTTTGAAGTAGAAAATCTTCTTCTGTTTTAATTTTTATGGATACTTATAATTTTTTGAGAAACCATAAACCTAAAATTGAGGGTATTCAAGTAAGAAAATTATCAGAGATTTTCCTTTATAATGTTTAAAGCTTTATTTAAAACGTAGACCTAAGTATTATAATTATAGTTAATAATGTTGGATTAAGGTTTAATAGTGGCCTAATTGTCGTAGTTAATTTTGCCCAAGGTGCTTCGTGCAAGGAGCGTTTCGTCACTTTCACTGTTGGTTGGATTGTCCAATGAAACTTGTCACGCTCTGGCGACGGTAACCAATGGGTATGCTCACCGCCCCGCCTCGGTACAGAGGCGTGTGCTGCGGCCGCGGCCCAGATGCCCACAACAATGCCTTTGTCCCACGATGCTAGACATCCACCTGAAATGGCGCGTAACTACAACCTACTACGAGTCGTCGAATAACCAATGTCCTCGCAATATTCAAATCTGCAACGAAAGTACTAAAATACGTTTGAAGTCGCAGCTCCTCTGCTCTCCGGTGACCTGACTACAGTCCTGACCATAAATATTGGTGTTATGTGTGTGCAATGAAGTTGTTTTATATTTATGCACTAGGTCGATTGGTAGTGCCCTCTCCCACGTTTAGTATACCTAGGGTTGTCACGAATATGAAATGGTGATACATTTTTAAACGTTAGATTATTTGGACAGTAGATACTTACCTATGTGCTGATGAAAATTTCATAGATCTGTTTAATATTGTCTTTGAAGAAAAGTATACAGATAAAGGTTATTGTGAATGAAAGTAAATAGTCCAACCCTAACATGCTCTCTACAGTTCAGAATTAGCATAGAAAACTTATGATGGACGCTTTTATTACAAGACATTACAACGTTTATTGCGTCGTTAATGCTGATGAATTCTTTTGATCGTGTTTAATTTCTCGATCAATTTTATTTTCTAATATCTACAGGTGCTTCTGGACGCGATATAGGTAGGAAGGTATATAGGTTCCTATAGAGTAGGTATAACGGGTGTATAAAGACGCTTATAACGAAGCCGAGTGTCACTAATAGGTACTCCACGTCTTTGTGATATTTTATTTTGTACTGAACCTGGGAACCTCTTGGTTACGGAAATATTTAAGTACAAGAGTTCCAATTATTAAATGTTATCAGGTATCACTTAACTTTAAATACTTCTGTACCGTTACTCCTAAGCGCAATGTCTTGTATGTGTTCCATTGCGTGCTGCGGTAAACAGTGATTTTTCACACCAATATTATTCGTTTCCCATATTTGCTCAATGTAACTTAGATTACGGCTATGTGATGGCTCTCTTTACATCCTGTATATAATAGTTACTTACCACGTAGTCACGTAGATATTATGTAAGATTTCACTCCAGTAACGCTGCAAGTGGTGCAACCAGGCCGGTTGGGCCCGCGGCCCGTGTGACCCGGGCGCGGGGTCACCGGGCCCATCGCCGTCGCGCCGACAGCGCTGTGCAAAATCGCTAATTACATTCAAGACCGGTGCCTTCACGCTGGTGAGCATACACGTGTTTACATTGCTCTACAATTTACACTTTAAATTAAATCTAAGATTTCTGGAGCATAAATTGAAATTTTACATAATTATATCGATAACAGCGGTCACCAGTATTTCTAGAATTGATTACCAAATTCACCTATTGGGGTATTACACGCAACATGGGAAACTTAAGGAAAATGTTGGGTTTTAATAAATTGCTTCTTTTTTATACCTACCTACGTTACTTGTTCGAAATGATGCTCAATATTTTTACTAACACACACTCGTAGCGCAGTCACCTTCACAAGATTATGTTCTAATTCCAATTTTGAATGCAGTACAATCCTTGAGACGTCGAATCCAGCCAATGTATTGAAAACAATTGTCATCATTTTTTAAACAATTAATCAGTTAAGGTTTAATAGGTAGGTAACATAAGAATAATAGAAAACATATTTTGTTAAAAATGAGCTCTTTTCTTTAGTTTGCCGTATGTTATTACTTCCCAGAATTCGATCCTTATTAGGGACACTATCGAATGGTTTCTTTTTTCAAAATCAACGGGTTCGATTCCTGGCTAGAAATATTGATTTTTCAAAAAATCCCATGATGCAGTTTTAGTTTTCATCAAAATCGAGCCCGTGACTCGTTTGAGTACTTTTCGCTATTCCTCAAAGGTTTGGATTTGGCCTTCCACGCCCACTTGGAAAATTCACCCTGTATATGGACAAGATCCGGGCGCGGGGCCCACCTCCCCGCAACGGAGCACTTTTGTATGAAACCGCGCGGGCATCCCCTTAACGCAGTTTAAGCCCTAAAAGTACATATATAGGACTTGACTGGTTTTCTGTCGGTTATAACTAGAAATAGAAACATTCTGGGGATCTTTCTTTTAACAGTAGGTACCGTCTAATAGCAGAAAATTGAACTGCAACCCAAGTCCCGAAGGAATACACCTGAAAAACGTGGTCAAACATTGGGTAGGTATAGAGGCTTATTCTTAGGTACTTACCTAATGATCATTAATTAATTTGGTTCAACAATTTTGATAAATTGCCGTAGGTATATAACCGAGGTATCAAACTGTTACAACTTTCAGAGTATCACAAATTACAGTAGGTAGGTTACCTACCTACCTTAAATTACTGACATTAGAAGCTTATGAAAAATCGAATATTTTGTAAATAAAGTAAATTGTCAAGATTAACTTGATAGCAAGATGAGTTCGAGATTAACTTGGCTATCGTTAAATAAAAGAAACTAAGATTAGTTAACTTGCAGTGATAACACTGTAAGTTTAGGGCCAATTAATGTTTATGGCTAATTTAATAAGTGGTAAAACAAATAGGTACTTGTTTAATGTATTATGTTTTTCACAAGTACCTGTATTTGTCTGAATGCAAACGGCACGAGGTCAAAATTAAGAAAAGAAACAAAATGACAACAGCTTTAACGCATCCAAACTTAATGGACATTAATTAATACAATTAGCCCACGGCAAATTGCACCTAAAGACTGAAATAATGAGCGTAAATTGAGGCAACTTTACACTTCTGATTTATTGTCCTGCACTTGCACGATTTCGTCGAAAGAGAAAACGGACCAGTTCCGACGTATATTACGAACGGTATACAAAATTGATAATGAATATTTATAAAAACTTAATCACCGCTTACTGTGTTTTCCAGAGGGGTCAGCAGGAGAAACCATTAATCAGAACATTTCCACTTAATCATGTAAGTGCACTTGTTTTCTCTCTACTTACCCTGATGACTCTGATGTAGGTAGACATTATTAATTTCTGCTGGTAATCTCTTCTTTTTGTAATGCACCAACGAAATCGTTGCATAATTTTAAAACTGGGCTAACAGCGACTCTTCAAACGTAAGCTCAGATTATACAATCAACTATTCATAAAATGCATGTCATAGTGTGACCAAATATGCATAGATGTGCAACATTGAAGAACAGGTTGAACATCTCTGATTATTAATTATATATTTATTCGATATTAAAATACTGGTAGTGCGACAGAAATTTTTGCATGTTTTTATTCACATGCAAAATTCAAATGTGATAGTGCTTGGCGAAGGAGAGCTCCGCGCTTTAGCTGTGTATTTTGTAAACGCTTGTAGATTCAAGGCCTGCGACATCTCGTTTACCGAAAGTCGTTTAGCTTACATTGTAAAATACCCGTTTGCTCGCTGTTTGAATTTTGTAACTCTAATTTGGGAATTATTTTATAATTTTGTCATGAATAAGCTAATGAGAATGAATTGTCTGCAGCTGTCATGCTTATCTATTTATGTTCATTGCAGCTTTATACACGAGTACCTACCTACCCTGCTAGGTACACCTAATGTAGATATATTATATATTTTCAGGCATACATTAACTTCTATTTTAAATGTGGCTATGGACGACCGAGCTTGGGCACAAGCTACTCTTCCTATTCGTATGGGGGGCCTCGGCGTCCGCAAAATTTCTAGTATTAGTTTACCGGCTTTCATATCCTCGGTCCACGGCACTGATAAATTAATCAGGAAAATCCTAGCCCCCACACTGATTAATTCTGATGTGCCGTGTTTCACCGAGGCTATGGATGCTTGGAGACTCACTTGCCCGAATACAGATCCACCCGACAATCCATCTTCCCAGAGACGGTGGGATGAGCCGCTCTGCAGAGTAGTACAGAATAATTTACTTGACTCGTCTGCTACTACTGCGGAACGTGCGCGCCTGCTGGCTGTGGGTAGGTGGGAGTCGGGTCTTTGGCTTCATGCACTACCTTCGTCGAACATAGGCACTTTGTTCGACGACACTACTTTTCGCCTCGCTGCTTCCCTACGACTAGGAACTCCTTGCTGTTCTCCTCATCGCTGTCACTGTGGCGAAGATGTCAACAGCCTCGGACATCATGGCCTGTCTTGCAGCCGCAGTGCGGGTCGCTTAGCGCGCCACGCGAACATCAATGACATCATCCGACGAGCTCTTGTTACCGTCGGCGTTCCAGCTGTATTAGAACCCAATGGCTTGGCACGCGACGATGGCAAGAGACCGGACGGCATGTCTTTATTTCCATGGAAGGTGGGTAGGCCTTTAGTGTGGGACGCAACGTGTGTCGATACTCTTGCGCCATCCCATCTTCCTGGCTCGGCATGCTGTGCTGGCGCTGCTGCTGCGGCTGCTGAAAACCTCAAGCGGCGAAAATATAATAACCTTATCGGAAATTATATTTTCGAGCCGTTTGGGGTTGAAACCCTCGGGCCGTGGGGTCCGAGTGCTCATGGTCTTTTTAAAGAAATTTCAAAACGGCTGGTTGACACTTCCCGTGACCCAAGGGCTGGCTTTTACCTTGGCCAAAGGCTAAGCATTGCCATACAACGTGGCAATGCCGCCAGTCTCTTGGGAACATTACCAGTCGACAGCGATGCGGATGAATTTTTCGACGCTATATTTTAGTTTCTGTATAGTTTTAGTTAAGTTAGGATTTAATTTTGTAATTTTTAGTATTAGATATACATAGATATTATATTTGTATAGCTTTTAATTAATTATATATGTACCTACATGTAGATATACGCGAATATCCGATTGCAGTTTGCAAAGATAGTTTATAATTGGAATAGGTATCCAATTACCAATTAATAATCACACAAATCTAAAGTTTACGTTATTTCTCAACAACAATGAGCTCTACCTGTTTGAACGTGGCATCGTGCCTGTTTTGATTTAAGTTGAACATTTATTAGTTAGAGGCGTGTTAGGCGTGTTATGACCCCTTAACATAAATAAGTACATATTAAAAAGCTTATTAAGTTTAATGATATTGAAGGCCTAGTTAGTTACATGAACAAGGTTAGTGTTTTAGGCTTGAAACATCAACATTAATGTAGCGACATAAATAGCAGGATTACCTCCGGGCAAACTAGCTGGAACTGGAAAGTGCGAATAATAAAATTGATAGACTTGTGTGGATCATAATAGTAATTCATTTTTATTAAGTATATTCCTGTCAGCTGCTCGCAGGATGACTTATTAGAACATTTATTTCTTTATTCACACCAATAAGTACAACATCTTACAGTATTCCAAGACGATGCATTATTAGCGATCACTTTTTGTTCTTAATTTTTTACGCCTTGTATCTTAGAAAATAAGTTATTATTGTTTTATTTTAAATATCTTTTCCATTTAAGTATGTGTAACAGTCCTGTTTTGTGCAGAATAGTTAGCTATAGAGGGCCAACCCAAGTCTTGCGGCTAAATTGATTGAACTCCTACTTCATTATTTTACATGTTGATCCAATGTTGGGTGTTGAATATGATTGGTGTGTGTAATAACACTTATCAATTTATGATACTGGGATCGAATATGAGGCTATAAACATAAAGCACGTTTAATGTTATTAGGTTTGGTGTCTGTAATGCGACAATCTGCGTGATGTATGGCCTACACGGCGCGGCTGCACGATCAGCGGCTTATGAGAATCATTTTTCTATTGCTATCGGTGTAACGTAACTGATTGATCGCACCCGAAGCTCGTTTAACACAATCGATGTTAGTGACAGTGAAAAAGCTAATACAGAAGCGCGTGTTTTAGAGTTAACTAGTGTCGCAATGGTGGGCCGTCGCGGCTATCGGCGAACATTTAATGAAATGAGTGTCGATGATGGAGTGGCTTCAGTAAACGTGCCAAGGGTCCGGCCATTACCACCTGACAGGCGGTGAGCGATCGCCGCCGCGGTTTCCTTCACGCCGCGCCGCCATTGTCACAAAACAATGGACACGGAGCTATCTTTAATCACAACAAAATGGATTCTAATTGGATCCGCAAACCGCGGTACCTTTTTTTATTGCCTTTTTTTGTTTTGTCATTGTACCGTATCCGTTTTGAACGTTTAATTGAATTTGGCTATGGACGTAACGGAGAAGTAAGTACACAACATTCTGTTGAAGCAATGCGTACAGGCACGTGTCGTAATAGTTCAAAAGGTTCATGCAAGACGTAGTATACCTGCATTACTAACATTTAAAATATCAAGATTTTCGGGTATTTTGCGCTGCCAATGCATCTGGGGTAATATTTAAGTACTTCTTGCTTAATTAAAATATACGGTGTCTCAAATAACAACTAGCTATGTAGGTTGATACGCTGTACGCCATGATTTTGCCTCGTTAACTTTATTTATGTGCATTCGGGTCAATTTATCGATAAATGTTCCGGGACAGAAGAAAAAATGCGAATTAAGAATTTCACATTGATTACATCGCTGTACTCGTAAACATGTAACTACCTATGGGTTCGCGTGAATTTAATGTTATACTTAAATGTAATTTTGTATAGACTTCAATGTGTTTTACATGACCATCAGTTACCTATAGCAATCAATTTTAGTTATCGTTGAAGTAACTTGTGTCTCTACATTTTCAGTTACATGTAACCTGGCAATTTCATGAAATTATAAAAACCCGAACAGATTCATTATTTGTCTAGCTTCAGATTCCAGTAGGGTGAAGCGACTTGTACTTGTTCGAGAGTACAGCTGAGACGAACGCAAGAACAAAGAACTGAATATCAGCTTGATGTTCTTTGTAGAACATCAAGCATTGGTCGAAGTTGGCACAACACTGGAGACGATGCCCTGACTGTGAGCAGCAGTATAGATCTAGCAACAACATAGGTTAGATACAGACTTTGCATGCTGGCTCTGAAACATACGACACGAACAAAATACGGTTCAGTATAAGTAAAGAACAGGTGAAGTGCAGTGGTGGCCCACTGGTATCGGCCCCGACTTACGAGTTGTAGGTCGTAAGTTAGAACCCAGGCAGGCACTTTACTTTGTGTATTTAATTTTATCACCACTGTTAACACCGTGAGGAAACCGGCATGTCCCATTTGAAGACATGTGACATCCGTCAATCCGCATAGGACACGCGTGGCGATTTACGGCCCACTCCCTCACACAGAGAGGAAGCCTATGTCCCAGCAGTGGGAGCGTTAAAGGCTGATTTTGATATGATGAAGGAACAGGGCAGCGACCATTTCCCAGTACGCCTCTCAAAACTTCAATACCTCGAACATTCATATAAAACTTATTGCGTGTGTATGACATCGGCCGATTCAAAGCATGATCGATCGATGCCCGTGCGCACTTTCGCACATCGGTACGTAAGTACCTGTGGTGAAATATTTTAATCCGTAATTTAAGTGTAAAGTTGTTGTAACAACTTGGAAGTGTATTCATAAATAAAATATATGTAAGCATTAATTGGACGTGTCGGCGTAAGCTTGGGTGTTCTGCAGATTTGCTGACTCTACTCAGTTGGATACAAGTAAACTACGTCACAGAATCCATTAGTAGCTCACAGAGTTATAGGCTTGTGGATGATCAATGTTTTGTTGAATTTGTGCTTCCAGAATCTATATTTGTACACATTCTCATGTTCAGTGTCCGGCTTTGTAGACTGCATTTTGTCTAAACAATTTTTTCCTACGTTTTCACATATCACACCACATCGCATGCGTAAATGGCGCGTGTGGACAGTCCTGTCATCTTTTGCCTCATCTCACCATCTTCTTTGCGATGGCATGACGCATAATGTGTATCTGTGTGATTCATTGAATAATAGAGTTCACAACTAACAGTCTCAATTGCCTAATATTTAATTGCTCTACCTGAATAAACTATTTCAAGAACTTAGGATGCGATTTGTAGAAACTGTTCGTAGATGCTTATCTTTTATTAATGGTAAGTGCAATGCGCTTGAAATATAGGATTTGTAAGGACATATTAGATACAAATAATATTTTCATAGAGATAGTTGCAGCAAGCGTGGCGTGAAATGGCCAGTTAGTGAGTAATATCATGTTATTTGGAGGCGACGAGGCGAGGGCGGTCGTGACGGTACGTCGGCGGCGCGCGGGCCTCGGTCACGAGTCGCTCTGCTGACCCTACAGCCTGCCTCTCCTATTGAGCCAAAACATACTTTATTTACATAAATGGCTGATTCGTATATGTAATGCCCGTTTAGCCGCTGTTATATGTTGCTCATACGATAATAAAACTAGTTAATTCAGTCGGAGAGTTTTTCATGAAAATATTTACTTAGTTTTATCTGCGACAGCCCTGCATAGGTATCACGTTTATAAACAGGTGTCGCCAAAGGTAATGAAGACTCGGATGTCTTAATATCAGCCAGTTATAAATTAAACGAAACACGAATGTATTAGACGAAACTCTGGCTTCACCAGCTCTAACTGGGCGTATTAACTATAATGTCCGTAGCATTCGACGGTAATTTTATTAACATTTTAGTGAGTGCAGCCATGCCTGCGCCCGCGCTGCGAGGCTACACAATCAGCAATCAGCCAGCAAGTAAATTGTATACCTGTAATGTGTTTAAATTACTGAAGTACCAAAAATGTTATTCAAAATTACTGATAGAAGGAGCATTATCTTGATTTTGATAATTTGTTTTACTCTCAACTTACATGTTTTGCTTGAAGTCGTGTTTCTGTACTGTCTGTAGAAGCATATCGTTTATTTCAGGTAGTTTAGTGCGGGGCTGCGGTTAGACATTAGGCGATACTACCGTTAATCTCGCCGAGTAATCGGATGCAACAGAGGCGTTCTTGATGTATGGATCATTTAATAGGGGCAGGCTGCGCGCACGCTTTCTTTAGTCTCTATAATAAATTATCACGAAGATCATGTTCCAGTGTTGTAGTCTTGTGCCGGCGTATAAGTAGCATGGGAACTTAGCGCCCGATAAGTAAAGCTTCTGCTGACTGTAGCCGCTATTGTGAATCTTATACGGACACATATAGGGATCAAATCTGAATACCAGTATCCTTATTTAACTGCCTAATAACTGATATAGTGCTCCTACGATTTTATATAATGACACGGACGTTATGCTTTGCTCTAGTAATGGCTTTTATAAGTTACAATTAATAGCTATTAAATCGGTGTACCTATATGCATATGAATACGTGTCGTATTATGTTATTAAACATTTTAGAAAATGAATCTGAGCAAAACGTACCTACGTATAAACTATATCTAACACGAACTCGCCTACTGCACATCTCTTTAAAATTCAATTTTGGAGGTCGACTTCTACCTAAACGATGTAGTTATGCAAAAATATTGAAAGAAGCGCAATAAATAATATGTTGCTGTATAATTTCCGAAACAAAATTGTATGTCATTCTAGGGCGTGGTAGAGACATGCGTAATTATAATTTGGTGATTTATTATTTGACATTGCCGCAATAAACTCCAGTTTATGCGCTTTTCTTGTCGAAAATCGGTGCTTATTGCGCAACTATCATGAATTTAATGTGTCGTGCGGCTCGTAGCACCGTCACGCGCGTAATCTCTTACAGCTACGCGCGAATCTTGAAAAGCTTTTAAGGGGCGTGTATTATTTGGGAGCTTTGTAATGCATTTTTGCAAGCGGCGGCGGCCCGCGCTCTGCGGCGTTACGCAAGGATGCTCGGAGAACTGGTCCGACCGGCTCCAGATCTGGGCCAGAGCCATCTCTCCGCTAAGATATTACCGCTAATAGATATTGAACATCCAGCCACTAGACCCGCCGCCTTCTCAGCCACCGACTCGAACGATGACGGTTTCATTTTACTTTTGTTTAATGGCTCTAGGCCCCTTAAAAGGAGTTTCATTTCAATTAAGATCCACGCCGATGGGCAAATGTAGCATTAGCTAAATTTGTTGTACCTACTGTCAGTTCATCGCGAACTTACGCTCACGTTTCGGCACATTTTCTCTTCTCGAATTCGTATCAACCGCCGATTTATGTATTGCCAAATTCAATTGCAAGTGCAACCATTCCCATTGTTTTGTTTATTTCGTAAACAGATTAATTTTGGAGGGCAGGACGAGAACTCGGCTCACCTTACACAATACAGATTTCACTAAGTGCTGACATTTCATTAAAATATATTGAAATCGTGAAATGGGACTTGCATCCCATTGATTGGAAGCGGTGCGGCAGGCGGCGCGTGCGTCGGTCAATACCCGATATTGATTTGCTCCGTGTTTCGAAACAGATTATTATGTTTAATGGTTGTACGTGGTGCTATTGTGAGGAGTCAGGTTAGCAAGCACTGGAATTATGGTTTGCTACGAAAATCGCAAATGTGTTCCAGCCACTATACTTTGTGTTTAGATAGATTAGAGATGAAATGCCTAATAGCCAGGTGAATCATGCAACTGCAAATATCGGTTCACCAAATGTTTTTTTTTATGTTTGTTTGCCTAAATTACTAAACTAACTAATTTACTTACTATAGCAAAATAATCTGTCAGCTTTGACATAAATATCTTAAAATCTATTCCAAAGAAAATAAGTATCTACGTAAGTAGCTGATAAATCTAATTTATTGGCAGCTCGTGCAATCATGCGCATGTACCCAGTAAACACAGAGTTTATCTCGGTAAATAACTAGACATCGGGGAGATTCATTAGGCGTCGATCCGTGTCGAGCTGTGCTGTAATCGAGCAATTGTTCTCAGGGGGAAATTCAATTATTAGCTCGTAGAAGCCGCGAGCGCGAAATATCGGCCATTGGGCAACCCGCTGCGTCGTTAGGAGTTAGAAATAATTGCTCGCGATTTATCTTGGTGGTACTGACTATAATTAAATGCTTAATAATTGAAGGAGCGCGTCGGCTGGTCCGGCCAATAAATCGCGAGCTTGGGCATCGTGCATCGTCGCGGCTCAGGCGGCGGCGCGGGCGCAGCTCGGTGCTTCGGTGCGATACTGCCGCGGTCGTGCTTCGTGCTCGTTGTAATTTCGATTAGAATGGTCCGTCGAGGGTAGTTCGCTCTCACGCTTCCAATGACTAGTGTAATCGTTTTATGCGACGTGTTGTTGAATTAGTTTAGCCGTCTAATACAGTTAACTAAACGCGTAATTACGTGTAAGTTAAATATCAAACTATTAACCTATTCATATTTTTTCAACACACTTGCTCGTAAAATGGCTCTTAATGAACCGCTTTTAGGTCCATAGTGCAGTGTATTAAAAACGCGTGCTTTTTACTTTACGTTACGGCACTAGTGCTATAACGCCACAGATAACTATTTAATTTACTAGACGGATATCGGAGATGTGGGTTTTTTTTAATCTGATCAAAGAGATTTATGCCAAAAGGAATCCGCGAGCCATATTTCACTTTTTTTTAAATAGTCTGAATTGTCCTTGGTCCCAAAATGAACTAAATTTTTTTTACCTTAAGGTGAATGCGCAGTTGTAGCCTGCGAAATTCAATTTTTCTTACGTTTTTTGCAATTTTCAGATCAGTGTCAGGTTGTATCTTGATCAAAATATGATTCGCGACTATAACTGGTACGTATTTACAGAATTATAATCATTAGAATCATTAATACAACTTTCTAAGTTAGATTTGTTCCATAAGAACAAATTTCTTATGGAAAAGTTCTTAGGGATCGCCTCGAGTATACTGATTAACATAGCACACATGTATCATAATGTAAGTACTATAATGAATGAGTATACGTGCAAAAATTTCTATTTATGAAATGAGTAAGGCAAAACTCGTTTGTAAAGAAGTGTTCATTTTTAAACATCCCAAAGAAAGGAATAACGTTCAAGTTGTTTGGTTTGTTATTTCGTACACGTGGCTGAACTCTGTTACTGAAAAGTAAACTAATTAAAGGCGTGAGTGGGTATTACGTAGTTGGCCCAAGAGACTACATTTTAACAGATACACCGTCCCTATTCAAGAACTTGGTGGTAGGTAACGTAAAAACATCCAAAAAGTAGACCTGATTGTTGAGCATGAAGCATTATGCTCACCATTTGTTCAGATTTCAGTTATTAAGTAGATCATTCTTATGAACGTATTTTTTTGGAAAAAAATAATCCTTCCTTCGTGTTGTTATATTATGATGTTGCCCCTGTCTGTCTGCAAAATATAAAAGTAAAAAACCTGTTAGTCTATAACAGGTTTAAAATAACGACTAGGGTAACATTTGAAGGGGTTCTTTTCAAACAATATTAACGGTCAGGTAATTGTTGTTAGGGTGAAAAACAATTGAGTTTTTCATCATTTTTTACCCTTTGTAACTTTGTATCGGCAGCAGCTTGAATAAGTAGTCTGGGACGACTAAACAATATTAATCATCAAGGTCGAAGAGATCCGATGGCTGCGCTGTAGACGCAGAGCGTAAAACCAGAAACTCCACGCGTTTGAATAAAAAACCTGATAGATGATTAACGACCATTTATTTTTAAACAGATTTGACCCTAAGATGCAAAGAAAGATAAGCACCGCGTTAATGTAATCATAATAAACTAAATGATTATGTAAGGACCAAAGAAGCAAAGACTCTCTATAAACATTCCTATCTTCCCATTTTGGGCCTAAGATAGTACAAATCGGATGCTGGAACCTATAACAATAAACTGTTAGTATGCAGGTGTCATCTTTAGAACCACCTCCATTGGCTCCGTTCTCGAACTCGGTTAACAAGTACAATTGCATGAATTTTCTCGTTGAATTATGCGCTCTGCAAGCGTATAAGGTCATATATGGGCACACTATTTTGCTTATGCCGAGCATCCTACACCTTATTCCCCAATAAAGATCCTCTCGTGGAATACAAAAGAGCCCTAGACGACAGTCTTATTGTAAACAGCCAACAATATGGTAAACGTGATGCTAACTGTAAAATTTATTTGTAACATGCGGAGTTAAACGGTGCGCCTTATAAATAAATTTCAATTGTCTGTTGTCATTAAATATTCGACGTTATAAATCAAAGCTTTATCGGAGCTGGTCGTCGTAACGGTTACATCGCACACGCTCCGGGAATATAATTTAATGATATCGATAGGGGTGTCTGCGCAAGCTGTAGGAACACGCGCGGCCTGCCTACGTACGTTAATGAAGTGTCGCTACACTAATCTACTAGCCCGTTATTTATTATACTATGCTTTTTTAGTTTGTTAGTTTACTACGTCTGATAAACATAAGATACAACAAAAGATTCGGCTGCCATTTTACCACTGATAATAATTACGATGTGCGAATATTGCGGTTCCTTAGATTATGCTTTGACAAATCACGACTTTGCAATTCCAATGCAGCAGATTTAATGTATGGGCGGCAGTTTGCATTCTAACCGCGACCCGGCAGGCCACCTCTTTCCTAATGCACGCTTATTTGAGCTTTTTAACCTTTCATCTGTTGTTGGGTTTAAGCATTGAGGGACAATAAACACGATGCAGATACTTAATGTAGTTATTGTCCGCCATAAGCGTAGAACAGTGAGCTCTGGGAACAAACGAAGCGGTGGACACATTGTTGATGCTCGGAAGGATAATTAATGCAAATTAAGATTCAATGAAATGTTTATCAATAAGTTATTATATCACAATAAATGAAGTATAGTAGACGTAGGACAGTTCGCACAAATCATTTATGACGATTAAACCTTTAGTTTATGTGTAGGCTTTTTAAAGAGAAGTAGGAACCTTAGGTTACTAATATAAATAATGCTGGAATGTAAAAAAGTAACAAACTTGTATAAGAATCAGACGAGCAGAGGGAAAAGTTTTTTTTAGTAATACATAATTAATACATTACTTAAATTCCATTAATATTTAAATGTTTTGGCAGTTTAATTATATAGTTCTAGATAATAACTAATCTTTTCTGAGATTTTAGCCTTGGAATGGTCTGAAACCACCAACCCGCACTGGGCCCGCGTGGTGGATTACGGCCCACTCCCTCTTACAGAGAGGAGGCCTGTGTCCCAGCAGTGGGAACATTATATGCTGATTACTTTACTTATGGTCTGAAAACTAAATTGATTTTTAAAATTAATGAATTTAGTATTTGTAACACATACCAATCTTTTAGTAAATTTGTTATTTTACGAGCCATTATAAGATTTAATTAAACGCTCATTTTCTTCTCATATATTTGAACACTTCCAATTATGTAAGTGATGCCATCAAGCGACTCGCAGCTGATTATTGATAAATTCCATCTTACTATATAATTACAGACAAATAAGACGCCATTCAATTTAATTACATCGATTTGCAGGTAAACCTTAGTCGCTTCGCTAATGCAGCATAAAGCTTAGTTAGGGTTGAAATTGAAAGGTATGGAGTTAGCGATCAGTTGTTTTGTAAGCGTCGTTTTCATTATGAGCACGATGGGGCAAGGCCCGAGGCGAGGCTCTATTCCGGGAACAGCGTGATGTGGTTGTGAAATATTGAGCGGTGTGGTACCCTCATCCGAGGGTAGGACGGAAGGTTGGCGAGGCGGGGCGCCGCGGGCGGGCGGCGGTGAAAGGGCTGGGCGGAGCGGCGTGCCGGGCGCCGCCCACCGCGCATTTCACCACCGCTGCACCGCCGCGGCGACGCTCGGCGGCCTACTTCTCTCGACAGGTTCGCTCTTGGTGTTCCATTGTGTGCCAACACTGCCAACCTCTGTGAACAATACTATTGTGAAACATTTAGATAACATCCCCGCGGCACGTAATTTAGACTGTTAATTCAATTCTGAGTAGAGATTAGGAAAACCCATTTTATTGTCGGTATAAAATATTGTAACATAATTTGCGAACGTATTTGAGATTGAGTTGTATTGAGAACCTATCCATTGCTTCTAAATGGGGCACTGCAGCTGAAGAGAAAAGTTGTCACAAGTCTAGTGATTAAAACGGCCACTAATCTGTTATTAGGTATAGGTACTTCACCCTGATAACATGTAGGTACTGCTACTGCTAACAAGGTCGGTCGCGACTTGGTGTGCTTTCGTAGCACTTCTCTTTTTGAATGATTAGGCATGCCTGTTAAATTAGGTAACCTACTGAAGCATTTCGTTTGTTTAATGATGGCAGCTACTGCGGCTTTTTACACCAATAAAAAAAACCCTTTAAAGACTATGCCGAAACAAAAACATCTTCCATTGAAAAGTGCGAGCGCTCAACAAACGATAGATCTTTTCTAGAAAAATGAGCGAGAATGTGCCTACTACGAAAGCCTATAATGTTCCCACTGCTGCGACATAGCCCTCCTTTCTGTAAGAGGGAGTTGGCTATAATAGGTACACCACGCGGGCCCAGTGCGGGTTGGTAGACGTAAAATTCTTCGAATTTTTGGTTCTAGGACGTGCCGGTTTCATCACGATGTTTTCTTTCACCATTTTGAGAGCAGTGGTGATGAAATAATTTACACAAAGTAAAGTGCCTGCTTGGGTTCGAACCCATGACCTATAAACGAGTAAGTCGCGGTGTTACCAATTGCCACCAGTGCTCTCTCACTACGGAAGAGACAAATAAAACAATCATCGACTAAATTCGTACATAATGAGGCTGTGATTTGTGTAAACGGTACATTCGACGGCTATCAAACAGCTTGTAGGTGCTATGTTAATGTGAGTAACTTATAGGTTTGTGCGAAAGGAAGTCCATACTTGATTTGATAGTCGGCTGCTAAACGCGCCGTTGCTCGCGGAGGTAATTGCGCTGAAAGGCTTCAATTTGAGCCGCGTTTGTGCCGCGTTTGCCTCTAAATAAGACGTCTCAGTACAGAGTGGTAAAGAGGCCGCATTACTCTTATTGAGGCCTGGAGGCTGCATTATCTGCTCGCCGAGGGGGCCGCGCGCCGGGCTGCGGTGTCCGCACGACGCACAACTCGTAAAACTAAAACCCACTTAACTCCGCAGTGTCTATGCAATGCTATCTATATGCCTGTGCCTGTGTACATGTACAACACAAAATCTGTAATGAACTATTGATGTAAAATGAAATGATAAATTGCCACGCGTTAGTAGAATGCAAAGATGACCTCTGAAAATGTACAAAGGTGAGACCTCACCGTACTGATGTACATTTAAATGTGTTTAGACAAACGTTATGAATATAAACCCTGTTATATATCTGAGGATTTATATAAGGGGCTTACATAAATGTTTCAGTCTTTAGGGTACCTACCTATAATTAAAATCACTCAGGTAATTTAGTTTTTTGATGAGGTAACGGTCTGTAACGTGGAGTAGGAATTTTCTACGATAATATTGTAAGTTGTAAGCGTAGCTATTGTCGATGACTAATATATGACGTCATTTCAATTTCATAAGTTGTTACTCTCATTAGAAATTCAACACTATTGCCCATTAATCTGAAGGGGCGTAGCGTGGCACGAGCGGCGCGCCGCGCGCCGGTCGCGTCATCAGCTGCGCGCGCGCCGCTCCGCGTTGCGCCGAGTACGCAATGTGCAAGCTGTGCTGTGCTGTGCCCATATTTTCGCGGCGATGTCACAGATCCCAAAAGGTCGGTGAACCGAAACCCCATTGTTTTGAGTTGCGTCAACGTATCGTCTGCCTCGAGCTACGATGAATTGAATTTGTACCGTATTATTGTTACAGCAATATGTTGCCAGACTCATAATACTCACCATTATATTCAAGGTGTAATTTTAGTTTTGTAAAACTAATACGAACTCAAGCTTAGTTCGATTTCTAAAGGCACATTAACATAATGTCTATACGTTTTTACTCTCAGTCGTAAATGCCTTAAGGCGTTGAATAATTAGTTTTCATAACCCTTTCCGTCTAGACAAAGCACACAAACAATAAAAAGTTTATAGTGACCTGAGTTCCAATACGAATGCTTCTGGTGTCTTAGTATAATAGGCACAGTACATTATGGTTATTTACAGAAATAAATTTTCATAACGTTATGTTCTTATAATATTCCTGCAATTAAACCTTAAGGCGTGAAATCTGGCTATTACGTTTCGCAAGCTGAGCGATTATTATTTTAGTATCTGCACTGTAGGTAGACGAAACGAATCTTGCAATCAGTTAATATACGTACAATTTCTCAGTAATTTTATTGAATTCTCTTAAAACGTATCTCTTGCCAGATAAAACTATACCGAGAGAAAAATCAATGTTGGTTTCTTTGCAATAATTTGATTTTAAATCTTACAAAGACTTATGCTTGTGCTTTTCATGGAATCGTGAGTAATATCTATC
Source organism: Hydraecia micacea (assembly GCA_914767645.1). NCBI lineage: Eukaryota > Metazoa > Arthropoda > Insecta > Lepidoptera > Noctuidae > Hydraecia > Hydraecia micacea. The sequence continues at coordinate 12,244,505 of OU611778.1, forward strand.
AAGCTACCTAAAAGAAAGTCCTGAAAAGCAAAATTATCGTCACGCATCTTGGGAAAACGAAATTCTAAAAATAGACGGAGTGTTGACCTGACCCCTCATAACTCAGTAAAACTATAAATCATTAAAATCAAAACATAGAGCTTATTGTTGGGTATAGAATTTAATGAGCCTTTCACTAATACAATCCTTAAGACCTCGGTGACCGGATTGGATATATGTAGTGCATCATATTGTAGATAATGAAGAACATTTTAATTTAACCCCAAAGGGCAAACCGCAAGTAAACGCACGGATACAAGCTAATTAAATTAAAATCGTCATATTATGTGATGTTGGTACACGTAATAAGATCCGGCAAAGTTAATTTACATCAATCTGTAGGCCGAAATTAAAGTAATGTAGTATGTACTACGTGTCGGTAACATACGAGCGCATGATGATATAAAAATTCTGAGAAACGCCGCCCCGTAATCGGTTGGCGCTGCAACCATTGATCCATGATGATTGGTTGCCGCACTTTTACTAAAATCACTTATTACGGCGCAAGTTGTACTACGCCACAGAAAATTCTGCAACAAGCAAAGAAAACACATTATCTGAAATCTCAAGTGACAGTTAACATTATTTATTTCATAATTATACTTCGAAATTATTTATTTGTTTGTGTTTTACGCGAGCCAAGAATCTGTCGATTCACAGGAGACTAGACAAAACAATATTATCCAACAAGCCGGATAGCATTGTTCCCTTGTCTCGTATTTCTCGAAGGCATCGTCCCGGCGACAATCATCCTTCGAACAAAGACGTTTATCTCTCGGAGACTTCTTAAATGGGTATAATGTTTAGGAGCGCGACGCACCGGTGAGCACGAATTGACAATAAGAGCAAAGTTCAGCGCGGTTCAGGACTCGAGAGGAATGTGGGGGCGCGGAGGAGCGGGGAGAACGCTTGCGAAGGTGCTACGGTACTAACCTCTCTACAAAATCACGATTAGGCACTATTTATATCGACATTTCTAAAATACCTATACCTGTATCAGACAATATTAAGCACCTAGTATTAGGTACAGTATTAAGCAACTTTGTAAGCTTAGCTGCTTGTAAGAAACACCTGTATTATACTTCCTCACACGAACTTTAAGAATACCCTACATTACGCTAATACTTAAATGACGGTGATTAGATAAATATAGGTACTCCTTAACCTACACTTAAAAACGTCATAAAAGCGCGTGCACTTGCTGAATCCCTTCAATCATATAGCGTTAGAATCTTATTCATCAGTTGGAGAAACCGTTTTATAAACGACTGCGGTATATTTTGAAGTAGATGTAATGAACAAAATGGGTGCCTGGCTCTCTATTTTGATGTAATTGACAATAAATAAGGGACTCGTTGCCGGGTTAGTGGGTCGGCACAGTACACTAAACGAGATCGTCTTCTAAGAGGCGCAGTGTTGGCGAAAGTAACGGCGGAATGCTACAAACTATGTTCACGCATGACCCGCGGGTCAGCCGCACACATTCTGACACATGTCAATTAAGGGGCTCACCGCCTCGAGGCGCCGATTGAGTGCTTGGACATGTTTGTGGAAAACCTTCGTCAGCCAGATTGATTCATTACTACGTCTATTGAACAAAATTTACTGCTCGCCAAACATTGAGCATCCATAGATATCGTGCTGCTTGTTCATTTTCTAATGAAGATTCATCGACTTTGGGAGCCGTTTGATTGCAAATGTGTAAATAAATAACCGAAGTACATAACCGGCGACAAGTACATGGAATAAAAACAGACAGCGCGGAGTGGTAATTTGCATTGACAAACTGACAAGTACAGTGTTTGTTGTACAAGTACGCGTGTTACTAGTGAGTACCTATACAATGATATACAGCTGCTTCGTTATTTCCCAAGTGTGTCTGCAGTTGGCAATTTACCGCTCCGCAGATCGATCAGCTCCTATTATTGGAAGAGGTCGGACGTGTACAAACATCGATTTCGAGTCGTTAATGTGAGTCTGCGTCCCCGGCGAGGTGAGAGCCGACACTGAGGCTCACCTCACGTACCGCACTCAAGATAACGACATGTAATCATAATGATACACTCTAATCTGCAAAGATATAAACACGGACTGGTGCTTGTTGCATCCTGCCCTAATTGTTCACCATTATGTCGTTAAAGTATAGATCTCACGTCGAATTCAAGTTCGGAGTGCAGTTTTATTTTTATGACTTACTTTGCAAAACAAATTAACACGTCTATCATGCATATAGTTGCTGCGATATACTTCCGTGCCAATATTTTAATTAATCTTAAATGAAAATGTCCAAATTTTAATTAACCAGAGATAAAAAGCTGTCACCATTGCTCTGTAATATAAGAATAATTGTATATTTCCGACAACTGAAATGTTGGACACAAATACGGATAGTTTATTTATTTTTCTCAAACATGCTTGGAAATTTGAGCATTATTTTGACAACCTTCTTCGAGATAAATCGATATTGCTGTACTGGCCAAATACATGGGAGCAGCGGCCGGCAAAAGTTGTATGAAAATCCATATCTGTCGTGTTTTGCGGCCAAATAAATTACATAGTAAACTCATATCTGTCGTGTAATTTAAAAATGGAACGATCTTTTACTCCGAAATATGGCAACCAAGGAGGTAACTAATCAAAGGTTTTAGTTAAATTTCGAACCGGCTTGCAAATAGAAAGCTGTTTATTGAAAAAAAAAAAACAAATGAACACTTTAACGCGGGAAAAATTATTGTTGTTCGCTGTTCGTCATTGATTTTGAAAACTAATTGTATTTGACAAAACATTCTGCCTAGGTACTATTTTGTTATAATTTCCACGCATTATTTGAGAAAAGTACTATACAAGCCTTGGCCACAGCTAGGCATCACACATACCTAAGTCCATGCCTCTTTTGCTGGCCGCTGCAGTAATATATATACATGTTACACTGGCGAAGGGTGAATTTATGACAGAGATAGGCTGGAGCAAAAAAAAAGCCAAAAGAAAATTTCAATGACGAATTGACTATAGAGTGGTTATGTTCTGAATTTTCGAAGGGAAGCCGGTGAGAATCGAGTTGTATGGTACCTTCGCCACTGACATGTTATTAAAACAACTTATTTTACACTATTTATTATTTGCTAGGTACTTGTGACTGCAATAATGTTTCGTTTGAGTGAATCAATAAAATGGGAGATAATTAATAAAATGGATACGAAGTACCTATAATATTTTGGTATTACCTAAATAAGGAGTTTCTCCAGTGTATGAAAAAACAACCTGCCTAGTTTCTTCGTTTGGGTCGGCTTACAGTCTAACCGGATGCAGCTAAATACCAGTATTTTACAGGAAGTGACTGCCTATCTGACCTCGACGACTCGGTTACTGGGTAACACGATACCTCTTGGTGAGACTGGTTGTCAAACTTTCGGGATTCGGACGACCCGTAACTACTGTAAAAGATCCAAGAAAGACAGCCGGGACCAACAGCTTAACGTGCTTTCCGAGGCACGGAGGGGTCTCGATATGTAACGGATGGTCACCCATCCACGAACCAATTGCGGCAAACATAATTTAGCCTCCATTGACCCTTGCGGTTGTTATCATTTAATCATGAATATAACATAATACTAATAAAAAAGAAAAACTAGGTAAATGAAAAAAAACTTGAAAGCAATTTGTGAAAACGAGGCACAATACCATCGATGGCTTGTTACGTTAGACTTTAGAAGTAGGTATTACAGTAAGAGAATGTAAGTTTATTTTTCTATTTCCAAGTTTAAAAATACCTACATACAATTACATAAGTAGATGCTTTGTTAGCGAAAATCATTATCCAAACGCCAAGGGCTCCAGAGTCCCGGCACAGCTTCCGCCGAGCGGTCGGCTGTAGCTGCTAGAGTGGTGCCCGCCCCGGCACGTTCGCTCATAGCGCGTGATTGCGGCCAATTATTTTCTGTTTATCTCTAATTACGCATGCGCTGCCAACGTCGGCGGCTTATCGCAGATCTGCCCTTCGGCCCGAGATCCGATCGTTTTCTAATCAGCTCCCCATCCGCAATACATGGAACATCACTATAGTGGAGATAAATCGGGTCAAATCTGTCTTTGCAACCACCAAACTGTCGACTTTCACGAAAATATGAGAGATTCGTTCCGTTCGTCATTTTGATTTAATCGAAGATAACGTGGCATGAGTTAAGTGAATTCCTGGTAGTAAGTTTTTGTCGAGAGCATGAAAGATTGCCGCTTTGCATCTGTCGCTCGGCAGTCGGCAGTCGACGACATGCGCGCGACAGGATGACTTGCGCGAGGACCGTGCGTGTCTTACTCGCGGGAGCACTCGGACAGTATTAATTTATCGGCAAGTCGTGCAAACAGAATGACGTGCCAGTTTTTCGGCGCGCACTCACGGCGGGCTTGTGGTGAAATTAGGGTGCATTAACAACAACAAGGTCAGGTCGCAGCGGCCGCTGTGTCCTGTCCCTGCGGTCAGCCCGACTTTTTAGAAGTCCGTGAGCATTGCGGTTGATTATTTCCGCATACAATTTAACAACAATGCACCGCGCATGTTATTTACGTCATAATAAGCATAATATTAATAATTACGTAGTTAGAAAATTAAATAATACAACAGATAGCCTTTAATTAAGTACACATTACGATTCATGTTGTAACAATTGTATCTCGTTAGTCATCGTCGCGTAGTTATCTGAAGCATTTATCTATTAGCCGTGTGAGAAAAGCCAATCAAGTGAGCACCGCTGAGAGGCTGAGTGCGCAGTCATAATCCTTCAATGAACATTCGAAGGTGACTAACAGCGCAGTTATGAGCGACTGTTTAGCCAGACGAGCGTAGTGATCCGAATACTTATCTGAGAGGCATCGATTGCCTATCGTTACCTTGTGCAATTTTAAACAGGGTTGAAGTTGTACAGACGCCAGCACGTCAAGCTACCCGGAACTGTCAAAATTTCCCAATCAACGTTCAAGGTCAAGGGAACCTTGTAATTTAGCGATAAAGTTGAAAATCTATGAAAGAAATTTGACAGATTGTAGTAACTTGATGTGCTGGCGTCTGTACATGATCTGTTATTTTAGTCTACAAAAATAAGTCATTTTATATGACAGTATCTAGTACCATTTATTATTTATAGCTATTACAATAGCTAATAAATATTTTATTTATTTTAGGTATAACACAGATTTAAATGAAAACAAAACACCATATTATTTAGAAACAAAACAAACATTGGTTTTTAATTTTATTTATTACATTACATTTGGTAATCTCCAGTAGAGCAAGTGATTCTACAATCTATAAAAAACATAATCATGAATATTAAGGAATCTCTTTTTAATTTACTGCGTATTGCTACGAAACGCTACGGCGTAGCAGCGTAGCAGCGTAGTACGCACCGAACGTTTTAGGTATGGTAGATAATTTAGAGCCACGAATTTATTCAGTTTTTTTTTGCAAAATATCTGGAATGTTTTATGCCGGTCACGACGATAATGATTTACCTTTTCTGAAGCGTCAATAGTGTAAACTAAAAAACTTACCCTGACCTCGACAATGTTACAAATGTTGGAGAAAGACAATAAACCCCTAGATTTGAGTTTGCCCTTTACTACGATTGTGTATACAGTACACAAACTATTTTATTGTTTTGTATCCAAACGATTATGAATTTTTTTGCATTATATAATCACTTCTGTGATACAATATTTAATTAAGAATGGCTTAGATTTTTTCAACTATGACATTTAAAAACGATAGTAAAATCGAGTTTGGACATCTTCTGTTGATAATAAGTAATAAAATGTGCATTGGCGTTAATTAGATTAGCGTTGAAAGTCGAATATAATCCTTAATTTGAAGAAAACTTAAAGTTATTTACGAGAAGAATGTTCATCATGTTTATTTGTTTTTAAGTTGTTAAATTATAATTAGCTCGCTGTTTTAGGATATACTTAATTATAACAATAATTACCTCTTTAACTATATTTAGTTAACGTCATTAATTGCTACAATTACGTATGACAACATATTAATAAAGCCAGATCTTCTAGGGGTTTGTGGCTAAGTAACAATAGCCGTACGGTTCGATAGGTCAGGTTAAGCTACGCTTGCCGCGGTCGGTCCGTGGATGGGTGACAACCTTTGCGGTCTCGGAAAGCACGTTAAGCCGTTGGTCCCGGCTGTCATTCGTGGATCTTTGACAGTCCTCACGGGTCGTCAGATGCCCGAAAGTCTGACAACCAGTCTTATCAAGGGTGTTACCCAGGAACTAGGTTGTAGAGGTCAGATAGGCTGCATGTAAAATATTGGAATTCACCTGCATCCGGTTAGACTGGAAGCCGACCCCAACATGTTGGGAAAAGGCTAGGCAGATGATGTTGAGCTAAGTATCTTAGCTAGCTTTATTAATAAGTTGTTAAAAATGTGGTAAAAGGTACATTGTTCCTACTTTTTGTTAGTTTTTTAGTAGTAGGTTATTATTAAAATTTTCGGAAACAAGGAAAAATATAAATAAATCTACTTTTACCTAAACTAACGGTCAACAATATTATTCATAGGTCCTATTCAGTCTATAGAACAACTGGGCCAAGTACCTAATGCGCAGTCTAGACACGTATTAGTGCGGCAGTCGATAGATGAGATTAGTAAAATCAATTATTGAGTTCTCACGGCGCGGCGCGGGCGCAGCGCTACCGGCGGAGCTTCTCTACCGCCACTACTTTCAATGTACACGCGTCACGCTTCACACATGTGTGTCTTTTGATATGGTAAAATATAAAAAAAAGTTTTTGTTAGTAAAAAAAATAAAACGGTAAAAAATACACATTTCTTCTAAAGTACGTTCAGTTATTTTTCTCTAGATTACTTTCCCCTCATGTCGGTTTACAATTTTATTTACCGATAGCTACTAGTAATGTATTGGCAGCCACGATAGCACAGAAGCCTTACAGGCTGTTTCTAAATAAACATTAATTGCGAGTAATCATGGATTACTGTACATATCGTAGCTATCGGTCTACCAGTTTATCACTTTATGCACTGTAAAACCACCATCTTTTATATCTTTGCCCGAGGGCCTGTCACATCGGCGAGAAATAAATACACAATAAGCCCCTTTAATACGAACAAGTACACGAATATAAGTCAAATAAATATTCAACGCCTTCTATAAAAAGATTTGCAGCTGCGGCGTAGCGTTTAGGTACACAAATCCGTGTCTCGCGTTCAGATGCGCTCATTACGAAAATTACTCATCGCGTATTACTAAAATCTTGTCTGCTAACGTAGTAATCAAACAAGGTATAAAATATGGCAACAGTATAAGGATGGCGTCACCTTCGTCGCGCCGCAGTCTCCGTTTGGGCCGCACACTAACGCAGCGAGCGCGCTCTGTATCGGGATTGTTCGCTCCCACGATACACAGATAAGATTGCGAATGACTGATGCGTAGGACAATATGTAATAGATCAGCTGCAGTTTAGAACGAAACTACTCGCCTCGAATAATAGCTCATTTATAGAGATAAGTGTCAATGTTAACTCCATTTCGTTTCGGAGAAATGACTCGTGTTTTATAAGTCCTCCTGAGAAAATATTAATGCAAGAATGATGATTGAAGGTAGCTTTATCAAGAATTAGACAGAAATAGAACAATCTGCGCACCTAAGGCTATCAATCAAGCTGCAGTCATGTTATGAAATGTGGAACATAATAAATATTAATTGATTGCAATTTTGATTCCAATATAAATGTGTTATTATAATTACGACCATTTCGTAGAGGTAAATTAAGTATTAGTACTCACACACACGAGCGAAACGCGTCAATGGCAGAGGCAACTGCAGCCGTCACACACATCGACGACCGTCGTCGACACTCGTCGACGGCTTTCGATGCAACGCGTGTCGCTCGTGTATATGCACACTTAGAACACTGGGACCTGTGATGACTTTAGTTACTTTGTAATCTTATGAGAATCTGTACCTATAGAGAACCGGAACATTAGTTCATCATATAGTGAAACTTGGCTGTAAAATAAAATCCACTCTCGACCCCCAAGGCTCGAGAATAAAGTATAGTTAGGGGTCCAATGGACACATTATTTATTGGGGGTCGAGTGTGGACTAAACTTGTTTTACGAACCACGCCTATAGCCTGATATAATTTATGTGTCTAGATTATTTATTTAACAGAATGCCTAATTCGCACAGGCATTTGTTCTACCGTTTCTTCCTATTGGCATGAAAAATAAAATTATTTATACAGAATGTCATTATGATTTTGTATTTTTTTCCATAGAAACTGCATTTTAAACGATGTGGTGTGCTCAAAGAACTGTAAGTAATAATACTAATGCCATAAACACAAGTTTATGGCACATAGCCACGAGTTTTAGAAGTAGCTTACACAGGTAATCTCTCAGTTAAATACTATAAAAGGTAGCTATTGAAAACTTATAAACTAAGAAGTATGCAGGCCTTCAAGATGCAGCAGTATTTCATCAACATGGACATGCTTAAACATTATACATTCATTACCACATGTTGTAAAATATTAGAAATTATTAATTCGAATTTGAGAGGGAATACAGATAAAGCCTAAGTAAGGCCTTTCATTAGTGATTAGAAACTTTCATTAGTGGTTTTGAAGTAGTATCTTTGGTAACTGCATCCCTTAATTATATAAGTACGTAGGCATTTGTACCCAAGGTAGGCTGAAAACCGTATGAGCGAAAACAACCAACATACGTGATGAACACAAACTTACAGAGCAGACAATTTGATCAAATTTTCAGGAATCGGATATTTATATAGGTGCTACTCGTATGTTTAGAAGAAAGGAGGATTCCTTTCACCTCATTTCTTCTAAACCCTCTTTTCTTGGCGCCCGACAGGAGATCGAACTGTTTAAAATACCTATATACATTTTAAACATATAAAAAAAAAATATCTGATGAAAATGTAAACAAATGGATTAGAAAACATACCGGTGAATGCCAAATTGTATTGTCATTTACAAATTGAGTGTTTAGATTTGATTTTTTTAATGATTAAACCCGAAATTATAATTATAAATCACCATTAAGATGTTTTTCATTTGACAAAAGAGGTTAATTTATAACCTCAATTTTCGTCGATGATTTTTATTGTACACTTTAATAACGTTATTCAAACAATTATTGCTGGAAAAAGTGATGAGATATAAAGTTGAAACTTTCTAAATACGAGTAATTACATTTTCTTTGATTACGTAAGAATTTAACCTGCACCCTAATTGCGTAACATACTATCAATCGGAATCTGAATCATTTTGAAGCAAATTGCTAATCAATTGCTACATAAGTTCGAAAAATTTGTCTGCTTAACACGTTTATAACGCAATGAATGTTGTTGAACTGTCAAAATGAAACCGATCCCGATTAATAATGAGTTACGCAATTGCCCCGCTGACCAGAGTGTATTTAAACTTTCATCAGATACTTTTGGAACAGACCATAAAGTAATCCACGCTCAGCGATCACCCTTGCGAACACAGGACTAACAAAGTAATCAAGAAAAGTAAGTAAGTAACACCTACCTTGTATCATAGATTCAAGAGTAGGTGTTACAACAGTAATAAAACAGTAAGTAAATTCAGCGATCGGCGGCTACAGGTCAATTCAGGCGTGGGGTAGGAGTAGGACCGTGAGATTTAAGCGACCGCTACCAACCTGACATGGTGTGAGTACTTTGCTCAGCTTATTTGGAACTATCGGCTGATTAAACGCTGTCGGTGTTTTACGCGACATCAAAGAAGTCGGGTCACTGTTACTTCTTACACATGTGGTACCTACCTAATGGTTAAGAAACTTTTATAGCTGCAAGCTGCTCGTGAACGTATAATAAAATATCTCCACTTTTTCCTTGTTCTTACGTACATTGCAACAGATAAACCACAAACGGCTAAATGATACAAATATTGACCCTAATACGATTGCCATCAAAATCTTATCCGTTTATCATATTTTACTATCATAATATTTTATTATTTGAGAACGGTAACACTTTCTGAAATTACATAAGAAGAAGAAAAGTATATTAATTCTAAATGTATAGGCATAGCTATATGCAGGTGTCGTGAGAGGCATTTTATTATCACAAATGCACGTCGGTTACGTCACTTTATTTCGCAGATGTGTATAAATTACACAAATATTAATAAGTTTTGTGATATATATTTCTTGTTATTTGCATAAATGTATAATTAAGGACACGTAGTGACTGATCTCATAACGAACCAAGTGAAATGTTGCATACGAGATAGAATACGACCGGCACCTTTCTAGTTTTCGGTCATTAGCGAGAAGCATTGCTGGTCTATAAAGTGAGAGGTTACGGAGTTATTAACATCTTAACTCAGGTCATTAATATAAGTTTTGATTAATTTTATAGTATTGAAATGTTCAAAATTAGGTTACCTAATAGCAACTATAAAAGTAAGGTTAATATGCATTCGGACGTTTATAAGTACCCAAATATTAAATCACATCCTGTTTTTGTTGACACTATCAGCAGCTGATACCGAGGCGATAAACAACCAATAATAAAATTCACACTTAACTGAAAGTGGATACAATAAGGAAGACAGTTTCTAGAACATTTGTCGGAAATATTTTTCATGTAAAATGATACCAATATCGAGGATAAAAATAGTATCAAGTTGAAACATTTTACGACTCTGAGATGGAATAAACCTCAGTTGATAGTAGTTCGATGTCCGTTTTATGTGTAAGCTCGCAAGCCCGTGTGGGGTACACAAGTACCTACAGCACTCCGTTACTACAATGTTAACCTCGTTGCAGCGATGATGCAAATTTGGCCGAGAAATCGTCTCGTATCGCACACTTTCATAACAATCCGGTGATTGATTATATAAATTTGAATACTGACGCCGTTAAAACCAAATTAAAATCATCCGCGGCATCGGATAAAACACGTCGCGACTGACTGATAAATTACCGAAATGATGATTAAACGACTATTGCGTATGTTCCCTTGCCTGCATCTCCTCGAGTGACGCCGCCTATCGTAATATCAGACGCACGTTACAAACTTATGCGACTTTAATTGATATTCAATTTATAAGCCAAATTATATTCTTACAATTTATTGTTCGCGTACCGTTTTGGTGTAACTTTACTACCAAATTACAAGGAGGAATTTACCGCATTGCATTTAACAGGACATCACAAATTAGTGAAAAGCGGTGGAGCGTAGCACGTGGCCACAAAGGGCCCCATATTTTGGTCTTATTATAATAATTAACTGTATATAAAACCGCCTCTCAATTATTTTAATGCTTATTAAGCACGTGTGTTGAAGTGGAGCATGAGTTTCGGTTGCTTTTCGTTACGAGTACAATTATCGCCATTGATTCTGCGGTTTTTCTATACCGCATTGTGAAAAGCTGGCAGGTGCGGGCTTTGGGCACACAGCACTTTATACGTTCCCATGATTTTTTGATTTTATAGGGACTATCGAAAATAGGCGTTTCCGGCTCTAATTTAGATTTGTAATTACTTTAGAAGCTAATCACACTATAGGCAATATGATACCTACAGTTTGTTACAGGGAAATATTGCATGTTGTTTTCAGTAGGTTTCGTTGACATATCACACTAATAAAAGACAGCGCATAAATCTTATAGAATATCTGAGGAGAGTCATCTAGAATAGGTACTAAGTTTGTACTTACCAATTAACATGGTCTAATTGTTAAATTGAATTGAGTAAAGTTCAGGAGAACACAGAGTGTAGGCCGGTACTTACAGCGTATTGTTTAAATGCTGCAAATGCAAAGTCATGTCTTATTCCAGTAGCTTCTCAGACTTGAGCTAATCGGAGCTTGTTCTACTGCACTTGGAGTTAAACAATAACCTACTATTGCAATAAAAATGTCTACTATGTTTCTTTGTGATACTATTTTTATAGTGATTTTTTATTATTCGCAAGCAAATTTTTTTAATAAAACTTTCGAAATAGTCAATTCAGACCATAAATATATCGTAAAAGTTTATTCACATTACTTTACGTATGCTGTGGTCCATTAATATTTTACATAAAAAATGCGATCTCGCAATGTTTTTATAAAATAATAAATAAACTACATATACCTAGGTTACACGTATAGCTGCGTGCATGTTAATTTATTTAAAATATACCTAGGTGTGATATTTAACACCTTTGGTTATAAAAATATAACATAAAATCCTGTCGTTATAAATTTTATACCTTATAGTTTGAAATTGACGAGTAGGTACACGAGATCCGAGATTGGCATGTTCATTAGCATTGGCATGAATAGCGCTATCGACACAAATAACCCGTGCGATGCGAGTGGCAGCACTGGAAGCGCGCGACTCGCGGCCGATGCGCCGACGCGGCTAACACGGGCACAGTATCTATGTTAATTAAACGCCTGTCATTTGCTACAATAATGGAGGCTTTGTGGAGCTTTATCACGTTTTAATGTTGTGTAAACTTTGTCTGCCCCGACGGCAGAGCGACATAGAGCCTTCTTAATTAAGTAAAATGGTACGTTTATTAGCTACATGTACGTTGCAGAGCGCAATGCGCATGCGATTAAAGAAAATTGTATTTATTCGATTGGATGTTGTTTAACACGGGCAGATAGAACATCAAGCGAAACTGATTAGTGTATTGATCATATCGCTTGAATGCACATGCAGGAATAATTTATAGTTTCTCAAGGTGTTCAGTAAGCGCGGTTCAATTTCAGAGAAGAGACAAAGAAACAGACTATTATAGACAGAATTGTTTGAAAAAACAAACACCGCGCGCTGCAAGAGTCTTGTTAGGTACCTATTTGGTCTCATAGAAAAAAGGTTTTTATTGACAAACCGTATTATAAATTAACTTCGCTGTTTTATAACTATTATAAACAATACATGTACTTGATAAATAAAGAAGTGAACCATTAGATACTGAATCCATTATAATTGGCGCTATAAATAATAGCGTGGTGATAGATGGAATATGGATCATTGCGAAGGCGGGGGCGCACGCGCAGCCTCGGCATGATCGAGCGGTTCGATGTGCTCTTAATATTACGTACCTTTATTGTGTGCTAGGTATATTAATTTAATAAAAGAGCATGTGAATGCTTCACTTAAAACCACTGAACATTATTATTGGAAATATTTTTGACTTAGGTTAAATGGTATCTATAAATAATTTAGGTATGTTATAGTACCTACCTATAAGATACATTATTTATAGGTACCAATTATAGGCACTATAAGATACACTTCAGAATTACATATAATTATCTAACAAGTTCAAGCATTATTGAAACGCTACCTATTAATTTTTGTCAAGGGATGGATATTATCCATGCCGTACAATTTACGCAAAATGCTACATATTTTGCGAATTTTTGGGCTTTCAATCATTTAAAAACCCGAATAGCCTTAGCCTAAGGCCCGAAGTCATATTACGTCACTATTGTCCATCTCATCTATTATCAGAATTAATATCACATTACATCGTGAGAGTAAAATTGTTTTTTAATCTGCAAGTAATAAATAGGCATTATAATTATGTGTGCGTTATTATCTAATAATCAAAGGCGTCAAAGTTGAGCAACGGCCCGTAATGACGCTCGTCCATAAAGTGTTGTGAAACTCAGCCCGAGGGCGCTGCAGGCCTGTCGTAAATAATTGGAAGCGCACTGTTTGTACTAATGTACTATCTAAACACATAATACCTCTTTCCGAATTGAGCCATAAATTAGTTTCAGTTACACCATAATTCGAAAACGTTTGTTTCGAACGTGGGCAGAATCGAATTCCAAAATTAACTTATAGATATTATTGTTTATGGTATGTACGGAAAATTACATATTTGTGTTAGTCAAGATGTTGCAGAATATTGTCTCATTCGATGCAGGCGTTTAGTAAAACGATAAATGTTGTAAATAATCAAATAGAAGCGTGCCAATAGCCATGTCGTCCGCCAACGCAACTTCTAATATTTTGATATGGTTTTGAGCAATTCTATCGTTTGTAGTTTCTTGTTTGTAACAATGTTAGAAATGTAAACCTTGTTGTTGTAAATAAAAATCATCTATACATATTATAGTTGTATCTACTGTGTGATCGCGTTGTTCTACTAAACTTATTTTTATGCAGTTTTCACCATCATTTAGAAAAATTATTCCGAAAGGTTTATGTAATACATTAAAAATAAACTAACATATTATATTGTAGCAATCTCAATGTTTTGTCAAGTCGTAAAAACTGTGCGAAGCAGGGGTAGGTCGCTAGTAACTCTATAAGTAACATAGCATAATCAGCCTATAATGTTCCCACTGCTATGACACAGGCCTCCTCTCAGTGAGAGGGAGTAGGCCGTAATCTTCCACGCGGACCCAGTGCGAGTTTGATGTCACATGTCTTTGAATTTTTGGTTCTAGGTTTACTCACGATATTTTCCTTCACCGTTTTAAGAGTAGTGATGATGAAATAATTTGCACAAAGTAAAGCGCCTGTCAAGGTTCGAATCTATGGTTTAAATAATTAATTTCTTTATTTTGTTTTGTAGTACCTATACTCCGTACTTCAACTTCTACCAACGAGTTTGGCCTACGTCGAGCTTTTCCGGCAAACATCTAAGCCCTTAATAAAAGTAATATTTCGATCTTAGATATATCTAATACCTACATTACTATTACCGCGATTTAAAATGCGTGAGATTAATTTTGTAAAATCTAAGAAAACACATTTTTCTTTTAAATAAAGGAAAAACAGAATAGTCATTCATTGTAAAAAGACGTAATTTAAAAAAGAAATGGTAGGTACTTATAGAAAATAACCCCTGGATGTACGATGGTTGTTGTTTTATGGTTTTGCACAAAGAATTTGCACTAGATTTCCATTGACTAGCCTTCACATTGGGCGTTGGTCGCCGCGTAGTTGACGCCACTTAGGTAGACCAACGTGTAGTAAAGTTGTAACGAGAATGTTTAAGGATCAAAATTGTACAAAATAGCCGAAACCAAAATAGTCCATGTTTCCTTTTCAGAATTTCTAGATTGTTCGCTCAGCATCTATGGTGCGTCAACGAATACATGGTAGATGTAGTAATCGGCCGGTGTCTTCACACTCCAAGCTTAATAATGACTGCTACAATGAATACCTAAGCTGTCATAATGTTATGATCACTAGTCTTCATTGACGGGTTGGCAGAATTTCGACACCAGTAATTAACTATGTAGGTATACGAATTGGCTAAAGATATGTTGGTCCATGATGCAGACCAGCCCAGGTACTTACTCAATACCTACTTTTAATAATTAATTGATCTGTCAAACATTTAATTGTATAATTAAAGTAATATACTCCATAATGTCTTAATATGTTTTAATTACTGACCATCTTAAATGCATCTTAGTAACAGGATACGGAATAAAAACCAATTTCCGTTAAAACCAGAAATAATGTTTTATTGATAACAGTTACATTTCGGTCAGCCTTGATGATTATTATGTTTTAATCCATTTATATTGGCGTAGCTGGACGCTAATAACTGTTCTAAATAGTTTTCAACACCTTTGTGTCTGGCAAATCGGCTTACATACGCTTCTGCTGTCAATTCTTGAATATTAAATATATTACTTATATGTTAGACATTGATTTATTCAAGATGATTCATAGTTACATGAATACCTTCTTACAAATTGAAAACTACGCTCAAGCATCTGTATAATTTGAATGACAAAATATTGATAAAAATAGACAGTGGTTAAATGGTAATGTTAAGCTGGTTTTAAGTGAAGCCAGCCCCATAAACAATACCTAAAAACAACAGTCACGATCCGATAAATCACCACAGTTTCAGCATACGGAAGTACCGTACAAAAAAAATAAAACAAAACGAATTTTCGTTAATAACTCTAAAAGTGGGCAACACGAAATTGATGTTTGCGATGCAGCGTGTAGACCAGACACGTCCGACTAGAACAAGTTCTACCGATTCGTTCTGGTAATATCGGAGTAATTTATTTAATGTTAGAAATAGACCTCGCCAGCGCCACAAAGAATATTGGCTTTCACAACGGAACCTGGCAAATTTATGTGCCGCGAGATTTTGCCAACAGTGAGCTCGCAACGGATCACGAGAACAAAGCATTACTACAATCTGCCCTGTGTCGGTGGAGTGCGGTGTCTCGCCTTGTTTATAACGCGTTAACAACACGACGGACGATCTTAGCTGTCTTAGCGCTGCGCTGCTACTATTAATTACTTATCTCTATCGTATTTGTCATAAAGTCACAATCAGTCAGACGCTGTTGAGCTCGCGGGAGGAATGCTTATGCAAGATTATGATTGAACTTGATGCACAAGCTACTATTAGAATTAGCAGAACTATAAACAAGCAGTATTAAATATTCTGTTTCATAATATTTCTGTGTTTCGGAAATGAAAAAGCCCGTTACAGAAGATTTATCGCCTACGGACTGGAACTGAAAATAGAATAGATCCACCATGTACCTAGGAAATATTTATTACGGCTTGAGGGGATTACTGACGGACATGATTTTTATTGGTTTTTAGTAAGAGCAAATCTTGCTTCATGTACCGTAAAATAAGAATATTGAGACCGCAAGGAAGTGTAAGTAACGGTGACGTTTTCTTGCTAAATTCTTCCAAAGAATTTAATAAACTTATGTAAGTATTGCTCATTTATTTTATCGTAATCAAGAACATCAGTAATTAAAAACGTTCAAAATCTAGTCGCAATCTCATCTCAGCGACAATCAATGTCAAAACTTGTCAAAAATGTAGGGAAATTACAGTCTGATCTCAGTCTCAATCTGTCGAAAATATCTCTATTTTCGACAGATTGAGACAGACGTGACCGTTCTTAAAATTACTACAATTGCCTCAAACAAATTATTTACTAAAGAACATTAAACGGCAAGTTTAAATTATGACTAGAATATTAAATAGTTTCTAGTTATGCTGTTAAATCCACCTGTGACTACGTCGTAAGATCTGAAAATGATTTTCCTAATGCACAATGTATAATTTTTGCTAGTAAAATAGCCGGCCAAAGGTGCTTAGAATTACCCAAGGATCTATTATGGTGAACCAGTAATTTTGCTGCCTAGTAGCACGTTTCCCTAGTATCGCCTTAAGCCAATGCCGTTACTAGGAATTATGAGTGGTCGATGTTTTACACCTGCCCATAGAAACCGTTCTCGTAATTACGTTAATTGTTCCACTATATACATATGTAACATATATAGAAATATTAGGCTAGGAACCGACTTAACGTCGCCTGTGTTTTTATCCAACAATAGTTGAACAATTAATTACGCGTAAAAACATTTTTTCGAACAAGTTCGGTCGAATAGTAAACAATTTTTTGTAGCTTTACCACTTTGTTGCATTATATAAAAGTTTTGTATCGCGCTAACTGGAAATTGTAATACGGTAATATTCCGACATACGTTCATACGTACCTTCATAGGTATCCTAGATATAATTATCGTCTAACAGACAAGAATACTATCTGTAGGTAGGTGTCTGGTGACACAGTCAGTGGATAATCGCATCCGCTTAGAAGATAGTTATATTCAATATAATAACTTCGATAGTGATTACGATCTTCATCTTTAAATAGCATCGTTATCGCGTGCCCAGTGGTCCAACAGGTTTCTTAATACCGGCAAGATGCTGTCAGCTAGTTGTAACTAATTGACGACAGACGAGGCGTTACAATTATTGTGTGTCAAGTTGGTAATTGGCATGATCGTGGAGCGATCTTGACCTAAGTCACAAGGCGGGCGGGTGCGCTGCGTCCCTGCGACTGCGCACGCCGCGCCGCCCGCCGCGCATGTGCGTTTCATCGCGTGCCGCCGTGTAACGGTCCCAGCAGCTGATCCTCGCTATTGTCCTTTAATTAAACTCAATAGCGCAGTTTTGCAAATATTTTTATATATTTATAAGGATGGCGTATACTTACTGAAAAAATAATAGAATAATGTTTGGAGAACAAGAAAAATTATGGCATTTACGTTTATTTATTGGGTGGACTAAGTGGCCTTAATATATCTAATTTTGCGTGGATTGAACTAGTCGGTTTCAGATAGTACGTGGGCATTAATATAATCATGTTCAGGCGAGTGCACGGCGGGCGTCTGTATGGAGCGGCGTGGGGTGCTCAGGGGCAGGCGACGACGTTGCTCTGTCTAATTAAGCGCGGCTCGGGCTAATTTGACGCGTGAGCGCCCTGCGCCTGCGCCGCCTAATGAATGGTATCGCACACGTTCATCGCACCACGTCGCTTGACTCGTGCACTGCGCCCGCGCACACGGAAATCTAACCACTGACCGCCGATAAAAGAAATTATTGCGAAATTAAACAGATCGACGAACGTGCTGTTTAGTTCAATGTGCACCCACGTTATGCACTTACAGGGAAGTATGACACAGCTAGATGTTAGAATAGACCCATTTTGTATGCAGCCGACTCCGGAAAACTCTAGCTAATGCTTATTCAGAGTGCTTGCATCAGTCCGTAATGTTGATTATAGACATCGGTAGAAGCTTTGTGAGTGCAGTTTCTAACACACTGATGCAGTTATGCACGCACAAATCATTCTGCAAATTACATAATTGATATGTCGGTACCTATGACACAGGTACCTACTGGTAGAAACACGCTAATGGCATTCGTTTGTGAATAACATTAATATATATTATAGTAGATTGTAAAAACGGATATTCACTTCACGATAAAACCTACAATTATTAGCGACTAATATAATGAAATAAAACGTAATTAAAAGAAAATTTCTGAAGAAAAAGTCTGGTGTATTTTCTTTATGCGACTGTAAGTGGTGTGTTTGAACATAAAAAACCGGGCAACTACGATATTATTTTAAAATTATCATAAAATAATAGTAATTTAAATAACAACAAGAGTGAAAAGCTCCTATAACTTTACTGTTTAACGACTTTCCTATGTAAGTACACATGAAAAATCGTGTACCTATTACGTATATTAATTCTATACATATAAATTGTAAGCACGAGTATTTGTGTCGTTATTTACACCGTTTAACTTTGTCAGTTTCAAACTAAGTGTTTTAGTTACAAATATTAATGGGGCTCGTATTTCTAAACTACTGTTTCGTAGATACTATTAACGGTAAAAACTCCCTAATTAACTTGGAAATTACAAAAAAGAGAACAAACTAACAAAGGACTATCTGTGGTGTAATAAGCCTCTGCGTCTGCGCAGGTTCTCCGTCTGAATGCGATGCTATCGCCCTCACCGGCTGCTCCATAGTTTTTTTTAAGTATTATTTCTACTTCATCAATCAATGTTAGTTGAAGTCATAGAAATGTAAAAAACAGGAGAAGTGGCAAGGGGGCGTGTCTGTGTCCACGCGCCATGAGCAAATTTGGCCTGTACTCGGCAAATGGCCGTCTCCGCGAACTAGTGCGCTTTCGACCGTGATCGTGATAAAATATAAAAATGCCGAGTTGTTCAGTGGTTTCCTGTAAAAACCGAAGTCAAAATAAAAACTTCGTATCTCATGGAATCACTTACCATATATAAGTAAAAGTATTTTACTGTATTTGTCTTTAAAATCATGAAAAACAACAAATGGTAAAATATTTCTTGCTTTTACTACGTTATTTTTGTTTTCAAATATCGCAGCGGCTGTACTATTTTTGCAGCAAATACATTGCTCCTTAACCACTAACTACTAAGTATGTCGTCAAGTGACTGGACAAGCAATGTAAACATTACAAAACGATACTTTATTTTCGCCGAGCGTCGCATAGTACAGCCGCTGTGTCTTGCGGCGAGACAGTGATGTAGTTGGTAATGTCCACTAACGTAGGCTATCGACAACAATGTCGATTGCCCAACGAATATATTGCTATTATAGTTACTTTTTCAATTTGTCAACCGTTTTAACCCGGTTTATAGAAGACCTGACAAGATGACGTTTAAATCCGGTTGGTAGACCCTTGAGAAGATGTAAAAAAATATTAACTTTTTTATTTACTTCAATTATAGTTTTTTAGCTACATTTTATTGATTTATAATATAATATGCTCTGGACATATCGTTTTTTATTTATTTTATTTTCATGACCGTACATTATTTTTAGTACAATAATTAATGGAAGAATCGATAACTTTCCGATTTAGTCAATCACTAGCGTATATGTAAAATAAATGACTTTTGCACAGCACAACGATAGCGATAGATGTTTTTGTGTGAGTAAGTTGTACGGTGCATTGTAAATGCACGTTGTGTTTGAGGAGTTAAGGTTTATAATTGATTGTGTAGTACGTTCTGATTTATGAATTGCAAGTGTGTGCGCGACTTTGTATCTATTGCTTTTGCTGAACTACATGTGTAGTTGTGGCGCGGTGGTGGGGCCAACCTAGCGACATCGGGTTCTGATACATTTTCAACTACCGGGCATATCTCCTTCTTTCATATATCTATGGTTGAAGTTGTAACTAGGATGTTGTCCTAACCTCTACAATAGAGACAATGAGAAAATAGAGGGTGTATTATTATTTACATTGAAAACTATTTCTTGTAATTAGGTTTAACCTAATGGGTGAATAATGGGGTGTGTTTATCGATAAAAAACTGAAAAGACTAAAAATAATGAAAAACTAGCGCGTTTTTTTCCAACGCTTTTTATTGTCTTTTTAACTAAGTATTGTTAAATAGACAACGTCGTCCGTCCATAACAAAAATAATGGTAGTAGTCTTGTGGTATGTCAATAAGAGAAAGAATAATAGACAAGTATCAACGACTCGGAAATTTTCCACAATGTTAAGGATAAAAGAATATAATCGAACACCTTGCCAGCAAATATTTAAATGAATGCACTTCTATAAGATGCTGAGTAATAATATTATTTATTTATCCATGACTACTTGTCGCTGACTATATTACCAATTTATCATTTATTTCAACAGTTGATTATATTACTCGTATAAACAAATTAACATTGCGAAATGCATCATTGAAAGTTTCTTAACTCTTTCGCATTGAAATAGTACCTAATAGTAGTGTGACTTGTCTTAAGTAGCCTGTAAGCCATGTGCATTTATCTGGATAAAATGATAAAAGCATTATTAATGAGTAGATAATGTATAAAGTAAAAAGTGCACAGCTAATTACTAAATGAATTTGTTACTAACCTGATCAACGGTTTAATTAACGCGTTGCAGTTAGTAAGACGTTACATTTTTTGTTTCGCGTTTTTATTATTTATAACGTTATAATAAAAAAAATATAATACTATTAAAATACTCGCCATAAAACATAAAGAAATATGTAAAAAAACTTGTACCTAACGTAGCAGTCGACCGGTGTCGATGTGCCAACGAATGACGATCACTAAACATCGAGTCCAGTCAGGTATTGAAGTCTGAAGGTTTCAATCAAAAGGTAGGTATCTATTTAGGTACATGCCGATCGAGTTTGACCTTTGGTCAAAGCTTTTTGTTCAGTATTCACGAATTACATATCGGAGCCAGCCTGTTATCTTTGTTTAAATAATAACTTACAAAAATTGCATCTTGTAGATATTGGATGGCCTTGTGCGTCTCGTTTTTACTGCCGCGTACCTAAGTCCTGTTAAATCGTGCACTAGTTTTGTTTTATTTTTTTATATTACTTATGTAAATATAGTCCTACCGGATCTTAGAACTACGAGCTGAATATTCGTTTGCGGTAAAGGAGCCAGTGGTTCGGGTTGACGTCACAAGTCTGTGCTGCGACAGATGCGTCTGAGCGACAATCGCATGCAGCAGCACTGCGTCTGGTTTACTCGTGACCGATATATTTATCTCACAGGTCCTTATCTCACAATTTGTCACAATACTGACAACATTTTCGGCTAAATGTCGTTAAAGAATAAGGCTGCAATCATGAGTGGGTACAGTCTGTTTATTTGTCCATTTTCATAAATACATGGCGGTGCATAGTGCATACGAACCGTTATGGCGTTATCTGAGGCGTTATCTTAACAACATATTTTGTATACTCTTTATATATACTGTTTTAATTGGTTTATAAATGGAAAATTGATACAAATGTCAACAGTATCTAGCTAGGAGCTGATGCAGCCCGAGGAGTTGTAAGAACTAGCTGTAGGTATTATAACGTATTGCAGTCTACTGCTTGTTTGCTCGCTAATTCACAAAACAACATAATGATATATTGCCTTATGGTCTAAAACCTATACGGAAGGCTGGCTATGTTTACATGGCCACACGACTACACGCGACACCGCGCTTGCACTATTTACATGGCTCGGCTATGAAGTAACAGAGTCTAAGCCTGGTTGTGCGATCTATTAAAGATCATACACGATTATAGTATATTATTATATAACTAGAATAATATATTTATACATTCGTCATAAGAGCTAATCATGGCTTGAAGAAGCATAAAATATATAGCCCAATCATCGATGGACAAGTAATAGAGCTTAGGGTACAGCACTAACTCGAAATAGGATTAAACTAAGAACACCCAACGTTACAGCGAGCTGTAAATCTGGTCGACTTAATTAAAAACGGCACCTACGGACAGTACGAGAGCTAGATGGCTGGCTCTTTGTCCCGGTACGTCTTACATTACATGTTCTGTGGCGCGGCGCGGCCAGCCGCACAAACAACTCCGCGGCTAATTACTCCGGCGACGACTCACGACTCTCACCCCGTTAAAAAGCTTTAAGACTTTAAGCTGCGTCATTTGTTTGCGGCCATAATGGACTGATAACAGATAGGATTGCCGCTTTTGATATCTACGCTCACACCCGAAATCACATCGGACCCAAATATGTAAAAAGCGAAATCTTTCCATGTAACGTATTGGCCTGTTACGTGTTTACTGTGAGTAAATGACACCTTTTTCGCTAAAATAATTTAAACAAATTTGAAAATTAATTACTTTAATTATTTAAACACTTTTTATCAGAGCGGTGTCCTCGGTTAATGGAGTGTAATTAAAATCAGTACTTTTACAGAAAGGACATTTTTTTTCTGTCACACATGATTTTCTTGGCAGGAAAAAGGACAAAACTATGCAAAACGATTAATACGCAAGAAATTATGCATAATAAACATGCGACACCATTTATGTAGACAATCAAGATACATACGAAATATTTAATGAATTTACGGTTACTTAAGGGCGTGATATTGTGACATCCATTTAATTCTGAAACAGAATTATAATAATTTCACTTAATTACGGCATTTATTCCGCGGCGAGGCCGTGCGGACGCACTCTATCTTGCGCACGAGCATTATCGCTTGTTATACTCGTACTTCGCTGTTTATATCAACGACAATGAACTTAAAAGAAAAATAAAAGCTTTTCCGTGTTATATTTTTCCGCAAAGTATAGTTTAATCAGTCTTAAGATAAAAGCGTTAAGCGCAATCTCGCGCGCAATACATAATATGTGAATGGTTATTATCTTATTATTATCCCATTTATATGAAATCAATAAACTTTTAGCAGACAAAAAACCTCTTGTAACATGTTTAAGAGGCTCAATAACCGAATTATTCGATTGTTTTATTAGACAAGTGATCATAAAGTGTAATGTTTTAGTGTGGGACAGGCAGCGCTTACCCTCCCCGCCTCAGCGCCGTGCTCCTCGTAAGAAGTGATTTTTGTGTTCGAACACTTGTAATGTAAGATAATAAACAGCTGATTTTATTGTTGTGTTATGACGATAGGGAAAGGGAAAGGAAGGATAACGCAGACTAGCAAGGTGAGAATGTGAGAAGCATATTATACTTGAAATAGGAT
The DNA here is from genome assembly GCA_914767645.1 of Hydraecia micacea. Classification (NCBI taxonomy): domain Eukaryota; kingdom Metazoa; phylum Arthropoda; class Insecta; order Lepidoptera; family Noctuidae; genus Hydraecia; species Hydraecia micacea. The sequence goes on from OU611778.1 coordinate 12,268,418, forward strand.
ACGCGTGCATGTTTTCACCATCGCAGCCTTTCTCGGACAACATTCAGATAATGAGATTCTATTGAGAGACGTTTATGGTTGAAACATTCATTTAATTAACTAAATACATAGGAATTATGTCTTACCCGCTAATCTGGATGTATAAAAAGTAGAATATAGAGCAGCTGTTAATCATGCCATGAACGCAGAAGTCAACTAAAGAAAATAATTACTGTTTTACTTGTACATAGATTACTCTGTACTGACAACCTGTCACTACAATTTGCGGTTGTATCACCTTTTAACTGAACTTATTGAAGCTAGACGAGGTTTTTAGGAACGCCTTGGCACTAATTTTAGCGCTAACTTTGTTGTAATAAAAAAACATGTAGAAATGTAATTCAAAAATTAAAGTGTTCAAAAACAGTGTCAATGACACACAGCTACAAATCGTAAGATCTATTACCCCCAGAAGCTGTACCATCACTTTAAATTATCGCGTCAGCAATCTCATTTCGGAAGCTCACAGAGATTGCATCGCCCAATATCGAAGTTATTATTAATTTATTTTTCTTGCCGATAGTCATCGAAGTAATCCGGAGTGAATCAATGACGATTCCCACGTTACCAATATAACTGTGCCATACATTTACAGATAAGAAATTGAATAGAAAATTAAATGTTCCATTCAATGAGACCGTATCTTGAAAACATTATGTGTTACAACTAATAGGAAGACTAATGTTGTGTGCTATTCGGTTTTATTAAAATTTAATCCTTTAGGGTTCAGTATCTATAAAGTTAGCATATACGTCCTAGTGTGTGTTTGCATAACATCCCCGCTGTATTGCAACACAAGGAGATAGAATACATTTCAAACGGAATGTGTCGAAAATTAACTAGTTACGATTTGGTCGAATTAAGCATATTGTGATAGTCTAGATTCATAGATTTATTTTAGAAAAAATACAATAATATAAATTATGTAAATGCAATCTGCGTGTTTAAATTGTATCTTCGAGTTATTTTGCAAGTTTGAAATCACTGCTACTACCTAACTGCATACTGATATGCAATATGTGGTAGACCTTGATTTAATAGTATACATATGAGTTATAGATCTCAATTAGCAGTTAAGCTACCTATTCATTAAATCGTTTGTTGGCCAAAATCACACACGTATGGTTATCTACGAATAGGTTTCATAATTACAGTTACAATAAATCTCTAACAGTGGAATCACCGATACCTTTGTGCGCCTGCGGCTATCAAACACATAATAATACTTACCAAAACCTCTTCGTCATCGGTTCTAATTTATAGACTCGGTACTTCCTATTTACCTCGATATTTCTGACGCTCCGACTGCGCTGTTTCAGTGTGTGAAAAATGTACAGATATGTGCATGATTGATTTTTTTTTCCAAAAAATTCTGTGTTGCACATAAGTTATCCTGAAATATGAAGAGCACATGACTGATTTTAATAACTGTTATCGTGCGTATTATTAAGGCTCCACCATAAAGTCCATACATTAGCGTTCTCAGCGGGAACACATGTACGCTCTGTAGATATGCGTCGCAATATTTCGACTGCTGTTCATTTTTCAGCTGCCGCGCTGGACATTCTTTTCACCGAAAAAGTAATGGAGTCGGGGTAAAATGTGAATCATGCTCACTGTCGACGACCCACTTAATCGTCGGGTAACTTAATACGCCCGTCTTCCGTATACACTCATACACACGTATCTACTTAAATGCAATAAAGTGGAAGTTTTATTTGCAGAAGTATACTTTGTCGTACAGACACTTATGTACACAATAAAACTGTAACGAGGGTATGTACTCGTATTTATATTCGGATAAAGCTGTGAATATAATACAGAAGCAATAACAGTGGTATTTGTCAACAATATGTACCGAGCAGGATCTTTAGGTAGAGGTTACGTTTATCTTATGTAAAGGAACATGCAGTTAGCCCATAGAGCTGAAAATTGGAAAACTCATGTTTAATTTTTCCCTAATGTACTTAGTACACCTGAAATAGGTTGGGGCGTTCTATTGTAGTGTTTGTTTGAAGTAAAGTTACATCAAACTTTACCCTTTATACACGTGGCGTCATCTATATCATAATAACGTTATTGTTGTTTTCCTCGGGAACAGCACTTTTTTCGGGACGAAAGGTACCCTATGTCCGTTTCTGTACACCTGACAACGTATATGCAAAATTTCAGGATGATCGGTTCAGTGGTTTAGGCGTGAAAAGGTAACAAACAAACAAACAAACTTAGTTTCGCATTTATAATATTAGTTAGGATGTAAATATTATGTAAAAATTAGCTTATATATTATGTAAATATATAAAGGCAGATTCAAAGTTAACCTGAAGTTAAGTTGAAGACAATGTGGGTCATTTTATTTTATTTTTTACTTTTTTTATTTTTTTTTATTTTGATTATTTTCTTTGTTCTGTTTAGTTTTGTCATGGTCTGGCAGTTTGAGTATTTTATGTGGCCTACCCAAATGTCCTTTCTTTGGTATTGTTCGTCGAATCGTTGAGCTCCTTAAGTTCTGAGTTGAGCTGCACGAATTCTGACAAATGCGTGCACTGACTGGACAGGTCCACTCAATCTGTGTGGTTCTTTCTTCAAAAGACCATCTCGGACTTCGATCTACATGGTCTTCATATAACCTGACCAAGATTATGTCTGGACTTTAAAAGAGACTGTGACCTCTGAGTTTGTTTCGGCCTTTCTTCTCAGAGTAGTCAGATAGGAAACGCCGACCTCATCTAGTTTTTAAAATATGATTGACGTGTAAAAGTGTTTGTGCAAACCTACTTACAGAAATAAAATCATTTATCATTTATCATTTATCATTTAACCCTAGCAGAACTTTACAAAAAAAAACAATTTGGATTACTTTTCTCGAGGTGACAATTTAATCATAAGTTTCGGGGATTCACTAAATAATGTGCAAATACGGTTATGTTTTTATTGAAATTCGAGCATATATAATGCTCACAACATAGGCACTATTAGTAGGTTTAAATTTTTTGGAAATCCCCTCACGCGTGCGTTCATTATCGTTTTTGACAATGTTACAAAAACATATTAGTGTTTTCTTGTGATACGACTGATTATTAGTCATCAAAGACTAATTGTTGTTACTTTTATAACTAAAAAATATATAAACTACATACAGAATGAAAATGCATTTTTTTATATAAAGTGAAGGAAGGGAACATGGGAAAGTTGCAAAGGTGGGACGGAGTTAGCAAATTTATCATAAACATCAACATTCAACATTTATCAACTTATTTTGGTTGGTTGTTAAATAGGTAATTCCATAGTAACAAATATATTTTGGAATATCTGTAGCTGTAAGTTGTAACGTCTATATCTGAAGGAATGGCCAATTCTTTTAATCTAGTCTAACCTAACTTATCCGAGGCGGGGTGGTGAAATTTTCGAGCTCGCTTCTCTCGCTCATGAACCCTATCTCATTCAATATTATCTTATTTCTCAAGCTGTTATGCATAAGTTGACAAAGAAACTGCTCTATCTGTCAAAACAAAATGTAATCTATCTGAGGTGCTAATATTTTCGACTTCACTTCGCTCGTTCTCAAATTAATTTGTTTTGTTAAGTTATGGGGCGGCAAATCGTATTGGCCCGTGGCGCCAAATCTTATAATACGCCATTGACTAGAAGTGAATCCCCTGGAGTAGCCAAAAACAGCCATTTTAACTTTACTTCCTATTGTCATAACGTATCGTTTTAAAACAGGCTTTTCAGCTAATACTTAGGTATACCAAGAACATATTTGGGTCTAGATTGGATGCTGCTCCAGATTTCAGAATACAACTGTCGGACAGAAAACCGAACTTTAAAATAATTATTAATAAAACAGTGAAACAGTTTCATTGCTCACATTAACTTTGTTTGGAGCATTCCTAATAAAGGCATTTTTTACTGATATTTTAAATTGCTGTAATAGTTATATTTAATTTTTTATCATTGAATGAAGGGTTCCACAGAATGAAAAGGATTTGTCGAGTGTTCCGTACCCTTAAAAGTTTAGGAATCCCTGTTATATGATATGAAATATAGAATATTTTGATATTTATTATAAATATCAGATTTTTACGAACCCTCTTCAGTGGGTAGTACTCAGACAGCTATATTTTTCTGAAGGCTTCATAATCATAACAACCTGACGGAATTAAGTGAACCACAATCACCTATCACGTTCTCCAAACAACTTTGTTGATGTACTTACTACGTACGTATACAATGTCTAAGGAAATAAGCTCTGTTAAAAGCTTTGTTGTTTTTATTCACTCAAACACACTCGTCAAGAATAACAGACAACAATTAAATTTAAGTCATGTCGTACAATCGAATTGTATAATAGAACATGGCAGGCAACATGTTACAAGGCCAGGTCGGCGTCGCATCGTGTAACGAGCACGGATCTGCACTCGCCTGCGAATCCTTGACCCATCCAGAAGAGGCTACTCAAACAGAATGCACGGTCCTGTCGCAGTACCTAGATAAATAGGTATTTAAAATACCACTCGGCGTGGGAACCGTGACGGGCGCCCGAACCGCGATAACCCTGCGCCTGCGCCGCGCCGCTCGCCGCGCCGAAACGCGCCCGCGCACATGAAAACAACGTGAATCAAACAATGAACACAGATATCGAAAGCCATTTGGTTGCTTAATTTCGTAACGAGGTACCTCTATCTGTATTTTTTATCTACGCTTTTATTTTCAATAACTGTAATAGAAATAAAGTCTAAAGTACTGTAGGATGTACAGCACGAGTATGCGGACAATGCAAAGTGAACTCTGCGTAGATGGCCGAAGGGCAAACGGCGTGTGCGATTAGAACGGAGCTCATAGAGTGAGACTGCACGCTGCGAGATGTCATCTGGACCCCCGCTGCGCCGCGCGAACAATATTGTCTCTGGTATAAACGCGTTGTGAATTTTAAAATCAATTCATATTCACTGCAGCGAATTGTTATATACTGATATGAAATAAAACCTTGCATATATTTGAATAATGTGTGTGTTTAAAATCCATTAAATAACGTGTTATGCCCAAATAAGAGGCGATTATCCAACAAGCTCATTAAATTAAATAATATATTAGACTGGTTCAACTTTGTTTTGCCTTTGAATATTATAATGTTGAACAACATACCAAGATTACTTTAAATGCGATTTAAATTGAATTTTTCGCAACAATTATGTTAATTTCTGTCACATTCTATATACATGTAACGTGTGTTTTGGATAAATAAACCATTGAACGTTTAAATACAAACATAACAGGGTAATATATTTTATAAATACCTAAGCAAATCTACATAGTTTCGCCGCCGCGTGACAACTTGAAAATTGACGCCTGTACAGTCTTATATACATGTCAAAATAAGTATTATAATAGGATTATGCATCATCTCGCATGAATAAAGCTCATCCGATTTATGTGAGTTATATTAGTGCCGAAACTGGTATTATATCTACCTATAGACTAGACCAAAATTTATGTTTGCGTGAATTAACATGCTGTTTTAAAAATGAGCATTCTTGTTAGAAATTTCATGCCGCCTGTGATACAGGTTTATCCTAGTACAGGCATCTAACATTATTATACCTTTGTAAATAGTTTCCAAGACTTTTATGTAATAATTTTACCAATTTTAATATGAATAAAACATTATTATTATTATTAAATACTTGCAAGACATCGGTCCCTGTCAGTAGCATAGTGTATCCTGGTATTACATATCTAATTTTTTATTACCCGTTAATGTCCCACTACTGGGCAAAGGCCTTCCTACTCTCTTTCCACCCCTCTCAGTCCAGATCTGCCAAGGACCAATCTTTATGAAAGGAGTCTAACTCAACCCGCCATCTCCGTCCGGGCCTGCCGCGATGTCGTTTGTCATTAAGCGGGAGACCCACTGGCCCGTAAGTTTGGCCCATTGATCGTCTGACATGCGGCAGATGTGTCCAGCCCAATTCCATTTCAGCGTGACAGCTTTCCGAGTGACATCAGTTATTTTAGTGATGGAACGGATTCTTAACCCGGTCCACAGGTTTTATACTTAGAATACTCCGTTCCATAGCTCTCTGGCAAACCTCGAGAGAGGACCTCTGCTGATTTTTTGTGATAATCAAACTCAAACTCAAAGCATTTATTTCAAATAAACCAATTACAGGCACTTTTGAATTGTCAAGGGGTCGGTCAGTGAATAAGATGAAGCTAGTAGGTAATATTCCTAGCTCCAAAGTGATCTAAAACGATCCACAAAATGACCCAATAATTTTCACTTACAAAAGTGTGGGTGACAGGTTTATTAGCTGGTCATCGTTGATGTTAAATATATTTTATAGTTCAATAGGGCACTAGCTGTACACAAAGTAAGATATTTGTCTCTAATCATAGTTGCATAGTAAACAGACTACCTACCTGATAGAGTTATAAAAATAAAGACTGGTTTACACTTGAAAGTGCGAAACAGGTTATCTATCCGAGCAATTACCATTTAACAACTACGTGATTTGACGCAAATGGCTATCGACGCTTTTGCGCTTTATTGTTTTCCTGCAAGCAAATTGCAACCAACAAATTGTGAGTATGAGGCAACCAACAAAACATCCTCTTTGATGTGTGTATGTGTGTCAACGAGATACCGGTATCGAGCAACTTTGTGCCGCGGGGAAATAGGAAAATTGACTTAGAATAGACTTGTTAGCATACCTACTAATTTTCGTGTGGTACTTGGAATAGGTAAGTTTATAAAAACTTATTTAATAGCATAGCAAGTAAGATAATATAAATAATTATTTTAATTGTCATCTTTCGCTCATAGCCCTTTATGTTGCAAAAGTAGAACAACAGCAATAAACTCTCATTATATCCTTCATTACGAAACTTATTAGGATAGGTTCCAAACAAAGCGTGGAGGCAACAGACCGCACATCTAGGTGTTGTTTCGGAATTGCCTGTTAAAGCTTTGTCTCCCAAATAAAGTAATCGCTCAAAAATGAATATACAGATAGAGATGCAATTGCATAGCTAAACAGGTTAGACTAGGATTAACGGGACGAAGTGAGAGATGCAACATAAAGATATGGCACCATCATATCATAAAGCAACTCATAAACGTTTTTAATGCGTTCCGACGATTGTTATCTACGATTTTTATGGCATTGCAAATGGATTTTTGAAAGTAATATCTGCATTAAAAGCTTAAACTAAACTATGCCATTAATCAACCGGCACAATAGAAAATATAGGGTCTTTCACCACCTCGTTTTGGAAGATAACGCCTACTGATAATTTTCATATAATTATGTTTGACAGTCTGTATATTATGTCCGCCTTATTTTCTATTTAACGATCGCAACACGAATTCTTACATTGTTAGCGTTGTTATCTAAATTATCTGCGTTGATATTCGCGGCATCTTTTATCTAAGCAGTAAGAAGATAACGAATTTACAATAATCATTAATTAAAGGATGCTTTAAAGATATGTGTTTAAGTTTAACGAGTAATTTCAAACAGTAATAACAACTAGCGTTTTAAAGTAGCTTTAATAGTTGTAAAAATGAGAATATAAATTCGGACATAAATAAAACTTCTAATAGAATTAAAAGTGATCCTTTTATAATAAAGCTGGCCGTTAAGCTAGAGTAACTCATCAAAATAGCCGTTCACCTGCGCTATCCCACGATCGCTCGTCTCGATTTATAGATATCGCAGAATCGAAAGGCGCCTCGTATTTTGCATAACGCTTCTAAGTTGTAGCACAATAGCCCGTGGCGCACAACTATTGTGCGCCTGCGATGGACCAAGTTCGCTCAAGGGACGCTCACTCACACACATCCCTGCCACCGCAATTACTCACTCATGTCCATTACGAAATGATAGTAATACCCGCAAATTAATATTTTATCATTAACATCTTAATGTGTGCAAAATTAACTGATTAATTGCAAATATTAATTTCCTACTTCGATAGAGGTTAATGTACCAACATTGAACATTGTAGGTATTTATTACTAAAGAAATACACTATCGAAATCATTATGTAAATATGTAACTTATTTATTGCATAGACATTAAACATTAAGTTCTGAGACCCCAATACTTACCTCTCGCAAAAAATGTAATGACCGATATGGAACTTTAAAAAAGTATTCGAAAAACACATAAATCTTATTGTTGTTCAATTGGTTTAACTTCCTGTACCGACCAGTCTCGGTAAGCTCGCCACTTCCAAATAGGTGTTCTGATATTCTGTTTCTTCGTGAATAAAAATAGAGCAAAAACACAAGTCGCGAGTTTTTTTTTTGTACCCGGCGACCTTGCAGCTGAGTGGCTTACTGATTGTGATACACAGTTACTAAAAAACGAAGAGTGTGATAAATCGTAGCTATTAAAACGATGATCTCCGGGGCAAGATTGTGAAGGCGCCGCCGCCGCCGCGCACCCGGGTGGACCAGATGCTTGCGTTTGTTTTGCAGTTATTGGGCGATTGTGCTCGAAAACTACTTTTTGTGGCTGCTCAAAATTCGTACGGACAATCTGAAACCACTTTTTGTGGGTTCTGACTGTGCACTTCACTTGAGGTCTGGCCGCGGCCTAAAACACAATCAATCATTCATTTTAACATGACGTTCTTCCTAGACAAGTGTGGTAGCTCGTCTATCAATCAAAAGTTCCTCTTTAAGTCTTTGAGGATTCACTTTTACTTTTATTCAATAACACACCTATTGAATATTTATGAGAGAGCTGCGGTTAATAACGTCATTCGTTATTGGATGTTTCGACATTATTATTTTGTTCATCAAGTGTCTGTCAGTAGGAATCAGTGTGCGGAGAACATCGAGATTACTCACTCAGGTTTGGACGGACATGTTCGCCTTGTTCTCATGACATAGCACTGTGAATATAACATTTGAGCCAGAATTATATGTCCGTCAGCAGTTTCTCCAAATAGAGTACTTATCTATACTTAATAATATTATAAAGAGGAAAATTTGTTTGTAAGTTTGTAAGTCGGGGGTAATCTCCGGAAACACCAGTCGGATTTGAAAAATGTTTATTGCATTTGATAGCCCAATTCTTGAGGAAGGCTACCTAGTACGAGTACGCTAGGACCCTTAGGAGACGATTGAAAAAAAGTCAGAAAGAACGCTAAGCGAAAACGAAGTAATAGTACGGGCAGGCGATGCGATACGACGGAGTGGGTCGGCGAAACAAGAAATTTTACGAGGACGAAGTCACGGGCAAAAGCTAGTAGGTACAGTACATATTTATGCAAGCTCTATACAAATTTGGTACAAGATAAAGGATAAGTCCTTGAACGGATGACGTAAATGTAGTACCTATTCATAGGAAACAAACCTGCATGTACAAATAAGCTTCCTGTTTAAAATGCATTCATTTATCCAAATAGAATTTTAATGTTTATGCGGACATCACAGCATGAAACAAGACAGAAATAACAGAATAAAGATAAGTACAGGTAGTATTTAATCACAGCATCATCTGTGTGAACCGAAAGCGTGTTACGTCAGTAGAACAAGAAAGCTGGTAGCGTTTATAATGTTTGTTGATTACCGTCAGTCAATCATCTATACTTAAACAATCAACAAATATGTTAAACTTTCTTTTTTTAAGAACAATATACTATAGATTTTCCGTCGGTAGTGTCTTTAACTGATTAAAAATTTTGCAAGGTGTCGACGTCCCATTGTCGTACCGTGTCGGTCGTAAACCGTTAACTTCGTACGGCATGTTGTTCCAAGAAAATGTTTAATAGCTGATCATATAGTTATAAGATTTCCAAAGAATTGAATTTACTTTGGTATGCTGTAACTGCCTACGTGCCTAGGTACTCGTAGGTATATGAGCTTGAACGGGTTTCCTCGAGGAAACGCAGCCGCAAAAAATATTAGCTAACTCATCCTACTATTCAAATCAAAAACCAAAACCACAGATAATAATAAAAGCACCTATTGCATTAAAAACTGTACAATTACATAAGTGATTTAATTAATCACAAGTGGCTAGTGCATCGCTTACAAGCTCTGTAATTTCACTTAATTATCTCGCACAATTGCAAGGCTTAAAATTATCTTGCGAATCGTATTCTCAGATTTCGGACTTGTAATTTTAATACCAATTACCTTCCAATATAATCATAATATGAAGTGAACGAAAAACGGAGTGTCATTGAGGCTTTCTCCTCATTTCCTGAAAGAGTATGAATGATCGATGAATAAGCTATTTATTTCGCCTATTGTCAATGATCTGCAGTTTTGTATGCGCGGGCGCTGTATAGCGTGAAATGGACAATGTAGCCTTCGTCGAGTTTGTTACGATTTTATCTTGTTAATTAGCTAATAGCAACGCGTGATAAATAGATTAAACGTGTATTGACAAACAACAAGTACACGTGCTTTTTGTGTTATTAGGTGTGCATGTACCTATTCTATTTAGAAATTTTATTAATTATCAACGAATAATAGATTTCATTTGCAAAAGAGAGTATTAGTATTTTCACTAATTTGTTATGGTAGCCTCATTTCGGCGTAGCTAGAGAGATGTAAACGCCCACTGAGCCAAAGCTTCCCACTCACAATTACTTCTGTAATCTTAACAGAGGCAATTTCACAAGCTGTTCAACAATAACAAGGATATATGTTTAACTTGGTAACTCATAAACTCGTAAACTGGGAAACAGAACGGTATTTAAGCGAAAACGACGACTACTTTTAGAAAACAAAGGGTTTAATCACAGAGAAGAAAATTACCAATTTGCAAAGGCTTACAAAAGCTAAATACGACTTCCAAGAAGGTTTATTGTCTAGGTAATAGCTATGCCTTAAGGATTGCAAACATTTCTGATCTACTATTACTGGCGCGGTTATAAATAAAATACTTGCTTTATTTAAAACAGGTAAATTTTCATCAGGATATTCTCAATAACGGCCTAAAAGTTGATGACTAATAATATTAATAATACCTGCACCTACATCATCGTTCTCCTGCATTTATCCCAATTTATTTGTGGTTGGCGCAACATATATTTTTCATCCATAATTCCCTATTAGTCGTCATCTCGGTAGTCACCCCCTTTCTAACTATATCATCATTCACACAGTCCATCCATCGCTTCTTTGGTCTACCTCTACTCTAATACCTACACCTACATTTGGCCAGTATTCCCCGAATTGGTAGGCAAAAGTGTATAGACAGACATCTCTGCCTACCCTTTCGAGGAATTCAGGCGTTACATTTTGCGTTATGTTTTACTTTCATTTCTAAAAGCACACATTTCGGATTATCTTGGTCACCACTGAACACTTACTAACGAAGTTCTATTTTAGTGGCAGAAAGCAGGCTCCAGAACATAAAGAAAAACATCGTGAGTAAACCTGGATTCAATGGTTTGGAATCGCCAACAAGAGCAAGCGAGCAAGAGTGCTTATTGATGTTCTTTCCTTCTCTGTATAAGAAGCAGCCTTTGCCCTGGAGTGGATCAGTATCACGGCTCACGGCTGGTATATCAAACGTAGTTCTACTTGTCCAATACGTCTTTAATAGTGTGAAATGGTGCAAAGAACTTGATTCAAAGCAAATTGAAATTGATGGACGCGTTTGCGTCAACAGCAATTGCTATCAGTATTATTGCATCATTAAAAATTGAATAGATTATTCTATTTTTCAGTCAGACTATAATTTAATTCATAGACTTATACATTAGTCGGTGTGATCCCGTAGTTTGTATTCACCGAACGGTTCGATACTGCACAATGGCTCGGCTAGAAAGTCGCTTATCAATTCAATTGTCTGGCCCCGCCCGCGCGCGTCACCGGCACATGCCTATCTCATTGTGCCGATAATTCGAAACGCCTATAATGTAATGCTGTGTAAAGATACTGTTACTACAAGGTTCAGTAGAGGTACAAAATATTTTTCCATTATGGTATTTTTTTTTCAGGTTTCTCGGTGTTTGGGTTTTACGATACCTCCAGGCTTCGCGGAAAGCTGTAAGTGGTAACGGTAGGTTTCAGTGATAAATGCACAGAAAATGGTCAGCGGTTGCCGTTCCGTTAACTTGACATTGACGGTTGACGTTCTGATAACAATGTTCTAAGATTTACTCTAGTAGATTTTATTTTAATGCGTTGCATATCTATCGTGTTTACGACAAATAACATAAAAGATAGGTAATTAACATTAGGCTTGTTTTAGACATACATCTTGTATAAAATAACAATTATAATGTTGCAGTTCTCCTTTTATTAAAACTTATATTTGTATACGTAGTAGTGATACATAATCGCCTTAGCGAAATCATAATGGGTCACACATCGCGGAAGTTGAGGACAGAAAGAGGCAAATGATCTGTAGTCTATATGTCGACAGATTAATCTTAATGGAAAAATCAGATTGATTGATTACGCTATAAATTAATGTGATAAATAAAAGCTCAAGCAGCAGTGACTTACAAGGGGAACAGAAATCATCGTTTCTGGTGTCTTATCTGATAGGAAAACTGTTCTGGTATTGAAACGACTTGCCTCCTAAACCAAAAACAATGCAAATACTAACATCCTGATAGTCATCGATAATGCAAGGTTGTATCAGAGAAGCCACTCGAAATTATGTCTGTATTGACAAGGCCAGGAAACACGAGGCCACCATATAAATACTTATAACAAATATCAAATAATGACCGTTTCAAATAAAGCTCGCGGTTACAGGGTACGAAATGGAAGGTACTTGTGAAGTGACGTACTTACAATGATCGGGCAGTACTGTCCGCCGCACTCGGGGAAATACAACGAAGCTTAACCGGAAGATTAGGCACTTGATTAAGGATGCGCTCAATTTAATACATTTATTTAAATACGAATGATATCTGCCTGTCAGTTTATTAGACCAAGTAAATTATATTTTACGTCTAAGGTACGCATCATTTACTTTTTCAACAAAGAACATTAAAAAGCCATTTTGTTGGTATATAAATAAACAGAATGCGTTAATACCACAGAACATGAAACTACATGTGCGTTGATGTCTTTTGTACTGAACAACGAAATAAAGTATTAAAACTAAAATTTTGCCAATTTGCAGTTTTATACAAATGGTATCATAAAGCGTTAAGTTTTCATTGAAATCGATAAAATTAAATTGAGTTTCGTTGAGTCATGCCCTTGTCTAGGAGTCATTTCGTGCGAATGTGAATTAATGAGCTTGTTTTAAAATTGCTATGCAGCACACCCATGTTGATATCGGAACCTGTCCGCGAGCAGTCCGTCGCAGGAGCGACCGTTCTTTGTCCGAGTCGTCCTAGACAGCCGCCGCGCGCCGCATTCATGCATAGTAAATAATTACAGTGATCAGCGGCAGGTGGAGGCGCACGCGCGCGCATAGAAATAGAAAGGCACATTGCAGTAATTATTTAGTACAGTTATCCGTAATGGGCCGTTTTGCGAAAGCTGTTAAGTAAATAAGCAGCGTCCTGCGGTTCCTGCCGGGTGCGCGCGCGCCCGCCGCACGCCACATGCGCGGCCCACCGCTCCACATTAATCGCAAATGCTTCATAATAAGAATTCCATACGTTAAGCGGCTCATTTATACTTAACTAGCCCACGTTCCATGGGGTTTCGTGTTATTCTAGTTTTTTGTTCCGTTAAAAAATACCTATTGCATTTTTTATTACAGGCGATTAAAAATATGTACTTATATCTAATAGCGGTGCATCATATTTTACTGTTATTAAATTCATGTTTTTCTTTTGACCAGGGTTGAACTCGAGTTTCAGAAATGAAGTAAAAAACATCGTTCGAACAAATACAGTATAGCTGGCGGCCGCTGCTAAATAATTGGCATGTTGTGTTATAGTGAGGGAATTCGTCACGTTCGCTAGAGGGAGCTGAGCGACGAGTGGCAGCGCGACGGCGCCTCTCGGGCAGTCCGGGGCAGGACGGGGCAGGACGGGGCACCACGGGGCAGTGCGGGGCAGCGCGGGCGCAGCGCTCCCGGGCGCGGTGCGGCGGCGGCTCGCTGCGGGTCAGGGGTTAAGCGATACTTTATTTTGAATAATTTATATGTCGTAGCGCGATAGACGGCGTGCCCTCCGCCTTGTACTGTTTATGGTAATGCGGGATATCTCGCATTGCAAATGCGCTGAATGTGTCGCCACCCGAAGCGGCCGCTCGCGATAAGCACCGTTCGGAATGTATTTCTCTCTGAAAATAACCATGTTTCGGGACAAATACTTCACAACGCACAGTCTATATTTCCGAGAAATAATGTGCTGAGAGCTTTGCGATTTTAATTCGTTTTTGTGTGCATCATGCACTACAGAACCAGTATACTAGAAGCTATGAGTAATAAAAGTTGCAAATGGAAAAGTTAATGTAATATGATATACGTTAGCAGTAAACGACAACTGGTTTTTGTTTAAATCGCAATCGAAACAAGAACAATCGGTCAGAGAGCACCGAGTTAATTAAAATGTAGAAGGTTCGGCCATCGACGGCAAGACAGGTCGCGCTCGGAGATAGCAAGTCAAAAATTCACTTTTAAGAAATTGTCATTAATCAAAATTAATGGAGTTATTATCGCACTGGAACTTTCAAAAAAATATTTATTACAGACATAAATCAGTCTTAAGGGCCGTAACGAAGCAGTGCGGTGAGCTTTCTAGGACGAGGCTGGCGCGCAGGAGCGCGGCGCGCAGACGCGCGCCCAGCGCAATTACCGCCGCGCTCCCTCATAGTCTGACGCATAGCCTCGTGCGCTCCATAAAAAGTTTCCTTATGCCTTCCTACGTCCACCTAAATTACTTGCCTCACGTAACAAGTAGGCAGATATGCGCAAAAACTATAATAAACTGTAGGTATGCAGGTAATGCAATACATAAGTGTCATGAGACCGGTCCAATTGTTCTCCTATATATGACGGCTTATTAATTTCCAGCACGTTGTTAAGGAAGGAATAACGTTTCTTATCATGTTTACTGTCGGTAACATAATTATCCTTTAGTATGTATGAAGGGTTGTTCTTATAATGTATGTTCTTTGAAACAGCATTTTTAAACAAAGCAAGCCTAAACTGGATTTTGTTTCATAAAACAGAAACATGTCTTCGAAGTAGTTCGTTTAGGAACTGACAAATTAACTGTTAACTAATTTTATTTCGCGAGCCCGCGCGTCCTCCTTCAAGTTTTGACGGAACCTATCCAGCTCGTCCCGCCAAGGAAGGAGTGGAGGTAGACCTTTGCCCAGGAGTGGGACAGCGCAGGCTAATATAAAAAATAGTTCGATAACTATGTTTATAGCACCATACAACATCGTATCTCGTATATAAATCAAAGGACAAATTTCCATTTAAATATCTTGCCAGAAGATAAGAGTCAACTCGTAGTAAAGCCTAGCGTGCGTAGAATAGCGTAGCTTTATACAATTTTTTAACAGACTTCAAAAAAGAAAGGAGGTTATCAATTCGGTTGATTTTTTTTTAATGTGTGTTACCTCAGAACTCCATTATTTATAAGCCGATATGCAAAATTCTTTTATTTAAAAGGATATACCTACTTTCAGATTAGTTTCATAGAAATTTTTTCAAAATCGGTTTAGTATTTTGGTTTTTAAACCAAAATTACCGGTGAAAAATCAAGTGAACGAAATTGTCTTTGTATGTATGTTACGCGATATCTTCGGCAATTAATTGTAATACGATTTCAAAAAATATTATTTTAATGGATGGGGTGTGCCTCAGGGGTGGTCCCTTATAAGTTTTATTAACTTTGGTTGTGTAGTTTTTGAGTTAGCTTCAATAATACTTATTTTTGCCACTTAGATGGTGTTATAATAATTTCCCGTCACTGATATTTACATAGCAAGTAATGTTGTACGAATTTGTGTGGGGTAAGAACAACTTAAAAGTGAAAAATAAAAACTTTTTTCAAAAAAAAAAAAAAAACCGACTTTCAAAAAAGACACTGCAAAGTGAAAAATAACTTTAATTTCAGAAGTTGGTGGCAAACAACGAAAATGCGAACCCAACGACACCGAAAAAACAAGTCCGTTGTTTTTTTTTTTTTGTTATAATCTATAATAATAATAAGAAGATTTATTTTCTCACTAATCTACTTTAAGGTAGCAAATAAATATCTGTCTTGAAAGCTTTAGAAATCTAAACTGAAATAAGCAGATAGTTAAGATAAAAAGACAACCATTTGTTTATGCAAAATAGCACCGTTATAGTGCTCGAATCATTTCGCAAGTGAGTCGAACACGTGAGAGTTGAGAGTTTCATAATTACTATTGTTGTGATTTATTGATGTTTCAAGATATTCCCCGATAACGAGACGAAGCCGACGCGGAAAGTAACTTTATACAAAATAGCGAACAATATGACGTGATATTTTTAATAGATAATGATGTTGATGGACGACAGCGCCCCGCCACGGCCGCGCGCGCACCGTGGGAACTATATTTCGGCTCTACGATCTCTACGTTTTGCAATCGCTCGCCATACTCCACACAGATACTTTCTTATTGTAAACATTAACTATTTTGAACACAATCACTGTTGAGACGTAACTATGGAAAATTGTCCAAACATGGAATGAATATTTATATGCACCAAATATGGAGGTACTTTTGTAGGGTATTTATATACGAATGACGAATCTTACCAATAGCAAACAACGCACAAAAATACACCTCCAAGGTTCACGTAAATGATCTTTGCCGATATACGGAAACGAGGAACTCTGGTTGATTTAAAAAGATTAAGAAATCGATATCGTAGCGACTGGCAAGTGCACGTACTTTGATTATAATTGGCAGTATATTAACAAACAAAGTAGTGCCGGGGGCGAGGGGGGGGGGGGGGCGTCGACATGTTTATGTGACCCGCGGTTCAAGTGACCCGCCGAGTTGCCAAATTAACGAAAGCTCACGCAGGTCGAGACACTTTCTACTGGCCTGCATGCGTACCAACATTTTCATTATCGATCGCTTTCATAATTCAACTGACATTTTTGTTCCATTCAATTGCATCGCTGGAAAAAAATTACTACAGGCGCGTTTATTAAGAGTTTTAATCGTTGCTGAGGAACCCGTATTTTTTATCTCGCGTTACAAAATACGGGCCGCACTGTGTACTGTAACGACCCAATACATTAAGAATAAATAATGTCTTCTGGGTACATTTAAATTATAATCTCGTACGTAATTGATTCATAGAAACACTCAGTTCTGAATGTGACTACTATTGCAAAATTTTATTTTTGGTAAGTACCTATCCGTCTACTTTGATTTGCATTTTTCTGTAATGACATCAATGTCTTGACTTATACATATTTATTAGTATAATTTATTATGCCATTTATTTTAAATCATTGAAAGTCTGAGTGATTTAAATGTACGTTTATATAAAGCGGCTATTGTGTTTTCATTTCACTAAAGAATAATTGCAGGCAAGTAACTGGACCACGACTTTGTATTTTATTTTCAGTGATCAATTTCTACGCTTACGGCGTTCTGTGGTGATTTCCGTGACGTGGTGATTTATTAGTCAGCGGACCTGTCCTTAATGTAATACCTTAACAACGACCATTAAGATTTCAGCTTGGAGTTTTATTTACTTTGTTGAATCTCGTCGTTAATTATAACTGCGAGAGAACAAAAGGTAACTAAATATGTTGGGTCTTTAGTGTCTGTGGAAATACTCGTAGCTCGTTGATGAATACAGACACGTTAAACTAACATTTGTTTGTGTGTTAAGAAATCTTAAAACAATGAGTCCGTAAAGGTATAACCTATTGTTGCAAATATAAAGTACCTAGGTAGATTTGCACGTACAACAATCTCATGAGATAACGGCAGTTTCATTATTGAATCAATGCACGTAATTTCGTAGAAATCTGCTAATACTTCCTAGAGCTACCTGTATATGATCCAAGGTCATTATAATCTGAGAATTCCCCACAGCTTGCAGCGGATAGTATAGTTTCGGATCTGAGGTGTCGCTTCCACCTCACCGGTAATATGGCCAGCACGAACGTCAGCACAAAGCCGACCTCGCACGAAATCACTTTTAGTTTCTTTATTTGTCTCACCGCACCTACACGATATTATAAATAAAGACAACGTCTTTTTATTTTATTTGTGCATTCGTATTAATGGGAAAATGTATAACAAACCTGACATTTATAACTTCCACCTTCCTATGATAACTCATTATTACTTGCTTATGACGGTGACATAATTCCTATAATAATGTTAGATAATATTAATATGTCATGTTCAGTTCCTAAAGATGTCAACCCGTTTATCGTTCAAATAAATAGTTTAATAAGCCGATTAGATGACTATCACTGAGTAGTTAGCAGTCACATGTGTATGTAAGGTGCTAAGGGAAAAAGCACTCAATATTTTATAGATAAATATTATACAATCTATCAGTTCCGATCCTAAGTTCGAAATAAATGTTAAAAAGCTCAGTTACACTAGGCCCAAAATTGGCACAAATATCCAAATATTATCTTAAAACAGAACAAAAGCTCAAAATATAAGATACCTGCTGTATTTTATTATACAAGCGAGTAAAGTATTTCGACAACGTGCGAATGACCAAAGTATTCCAATAAAATTTAACGCACCTTTTAACTCGCGAATATCCACCCCATCAAAATGTTTCTGTTTTTTTATGAAAAATGTTTGTTTACCCGCCATTACCGCGGCATGTACGGCGAGCTCATAATTACGATTATAGTGGTCACAAATACTAACGACAATGTTTCCTCGAAGGGAGAAAGTAGGAGGAGTATGAAGGAATAAATCATCGCGAGGTACAGCGACAAGGCTGAGATAAGGCCATCGATGAAATAGCGTCGATTGTGCGAACATGAGCCAACAACATGTGACATGGTGGCAGCGTCGTACGTTGTGACGGAGCAGGCCTGCTGCGCTTACAATCACCTCCATGATATGTTATGATACTATATAAGCCTGCCTTTATGCGATCATGGCTTTGTATGGAACTCTTTACATATTTTCTATACATCGCTCTACGCACGTTCTACGCCCGCTACAGCGAAAATGCAGCCTATACAACGGCGCAACCGAATAGCTCCTTACTTCACGTTTTAATTAGTTTTCTATAGCAGTTTTAGTATCAATAAAATCGGTAGTATCTCCAAGTTTAAATTACGACCAATTTGGATCTGTTAGACGTTTAATTAGCCTCACCGTAAACCTAAGAAAATTAAGTAGTTTGTTGGGAAATATTTTAAATCGGTTGAAGTGCTAATTAATGTAACGTTCTGTTCGTAAATTAACCTATCACTTTCCATTATATCGTAAAAGGCGAATGTGAGTGCCAAATTATTGCAATTGACAATGATCTTTAGTATAGCTTGACAAGATACGCACTTAGATTATTACTTTATATAGGTCCAGATGATCGGCCACTTCATTCCCACCAGTAAGTTATCTTATCAGTAGTTTATCTTAATAAACTTCCAGAAGACTTGCAAACGTTATACAAAACAAGTTCGAAAAGTTATAAGTACAAATCAAAGCGTTACCTTACAGAAAATTTCTCCTAATGTATATATGTATTAATGTACCTATAAATTATTAACATTGTTTATAAAATTTATATGAACTGCTCGCCAACATTTGTAGATAAACCCTGAGAGGTTTTCTTTGTGTGGCTAAAACTAAATGTGAATTGGGTTAAGTGTTTTAGAAATAAAAATAAATAAATAAAAAAAAGTGTGGAAAGGTGTCCATAGCATGGCCTAATGACTTTAAACGGTTGACTTTTCATTGGGGCTGTCATTGAGAGGCCCATCCCATATTGAACCATCGGTGCGATATAGAAGAAAATAAAGAGCCCCACGTTTTGAAGAGTACGTCTTCAGACTGATGTTGAAGACCATGGAAGGCTTAGCGGGGTAATTACACATAAAACGGCAATCGATCTCAATGCCTTTTATTTTAACATCCGTTACTTCCTAGGTTCGAAAAATTCGTCTGCTCAACAGCGTAAATAACGCAATGAACATTGCTACACTGTCAAAATGAATGGCATTGTCATTGATTGCCATTTTATGTGCATGCATTTTATGCATTTACCCCGCTGGCTTACTGTCTTAAAAATATAGCCGGGCTGCACGTTTCTTGTGGGCCTTTTATTCATCTATATTCAAAGACTAGTTTCGTAATATAAACTTAGCTTCAGCGTCATATTCCAATCACCATCACAATTGCCAGGCGTTAAGCGCAGCGATTACGGCGCGCGGTGGTATCTCCTGCCATACGATTGTTCATTCGCTGCAAATATTACCAGTTGATTCGATGTTAATTGCCGTGTTCAGAGAAGATGATTTTGATTTTGTTGTGGTTATATATTTAGTAAGGTATTCTGAGTTTCCAAAGGTTTTTTATTTGAGGATTGCGGTCTGATGGCGGTCGCTGAATTCACTCTAAATAAAATCACAAGTCATCTTGCCGGATGTATGTGTGAGCAGACAGTTAGCCAAGTCGCCGGCACACCTTTATGTGCTTTATTGTAAAAGCTCCAGCTTTTGCACGTGAAGATTTACGGACGAAACCCATAATTTACGTATAGTTCGTGATTAACAAATTAAAACGTAATAACTTTGGCTGTCGGGCTATTATCTGTCAGACGTGAATGGTTTATATCCAGTCTATGGGAGCGCCGAGCACCTCGGCGTTGCGTCCACTTGGTCAAATGTCAATAAAACAAATAAAAAACTTCGACTGAATTTGCGTTATAGCTTAATACTAAAGTTAAGATTAGGTAAATAGTGTAAGAACGAAATTATACAAATCATTTTATAACTAAATTAAAGCTTTTAAATGTTTCATACCACTGCTTGCTTGCTTGTGCTACGAAATCTGAAAGCCTGAAGGCTTTCCATCAACATGAGTATTTTGAATACCAACCTTAATAATGGATCTTTTAAATTACATGTGACGTTATTTAAATGAATAATAATTACGTAACAAAATGAACCGTTGACATTGTGGAGTACAATTTTTCAGTTGATTACTTGGAATACGCTCACGAGTAGGTAAAAATAATTAAGCACTTCTCGTTAACGATCGGTTAACAGATATTATGTATGAAGCGAAATTCAGTTTCCACAAACAAAATGAAGTAGGTCAATCTGATATAAAATGGCCATTGAAAAACGAAACCATAGCAATAATCTGAGCACCGCAAGAAGGTCGAGTGTTGCGGCACTTGCGACAGCCGACAGGCCCGACCAGCCGCCATATTGTATTCACATCCCAACGTTTGCAAAGAAATGATCAATAAATTTGTGCCGTCAATAAAGATATCGATCAAAATTACAGGGTTCCGATGATTTAACAAATATGAGTGGATCGCATGCGCGCGCGCACAGGGTGGCCGCGTGGCTCTTCCGTGAAATTGTAATGTTATGGCCCTTAACAACAATTTAGCTTACCCACGAAAGCTGCACCAATTTCTTTAATTACCAGCCGAATTGAGCTGTTCGAGTCACTTAATTAAACATAAGAACCTCTTTATTTGCAAACAGATTTTATGACGCTATTCTGTTTACAGCAACGCGTTTATTAAGTTCGCAAGTAAACACAATCAGGGTTAATGACTTCAACGCTTTGAAAGTGCAGTATAAAGGAAAACAAATAAAAAGTCATAAAACCACCTGTAAGAACGTAAATAAATATTTTATTATGGCCAACATTCGATTTACACATTCGTATTTTACGTTAAATAAAAATGTAAGTTCGTGCCGAATCAATAAACTGTTGGGTCACAAGCTAGACAATGTTCGTGTGCAATCATTTTAATATAAGATGCTCAGGTAGCGCTAGGCATTGCGCGGAGTGCCGTTTCATAGGCTCGGGAGTGGGGTAGGAGCCCGCCACACTGCCCCAATGGTCTGGGGCCACCCTAGCCGCGTGCGTTACTCCCAATAAAAACTTGAGTGCGTCTCATTAACGCCTTGCGCAAGCTCGAAAGCGGCCCTTGGGGCACTCGTTGCCAGAGACAAGCAACGCAAATTACTTTGGCACCGTTTGACGGCGGGAAATTTCATTACCACGAGCACATATCATTATTATCTTGCCGGCAATCTACATATTTTACTCGGTAA
Source organism: Hydraecia micacea (assembly GCA_914767645.1). Taxonomy (NCBI): domain Eukaryota; kingdom Metazoa; phylum Arthropoda; class Insecta; order Lepidoptera; family Noctuidae; genus Hydraecia; species Hydraecia micacea. The sequence goes on from OU611778.1 coordinate 12,290,624, forward strand.
TAAATGCGCGGGTAGTTTCACTTTCGGACACTGGTTTTCGAAAATGACCCGACTTTATAAATTTGCTGCGGTTCGGTTCTTGTGAAGGGCGTGTTACAGTTTTAAGTGAATTTCTTTTTGACCTCTTGCTCCAAGGTGTTGTCCGTAATTACTTGGACTCTGCTATATAATTTGGTGTAAACAACGTAAACTGATATTTAAATATGTGACAGCAGCTGCACAAAGATACAAAATCTTATTAAATATTAATTAATAGGCATTCGAGTAATTGCAAGAGTATGTTCTATCTCATTTACATTCATAAGACTCTCGGTTGTATTGTAAGTATATTGTTTTAAGGTGACAAGTTAATATTTGTTCATTAGAAACATGTTTCATTAAGTACCTACATGTGAAGAAACACATTTCTGCAGAGAAATAGTAGGTAATTGCATAATTCGGAGGTATGCTAGTTAAAGTCATATGTTTAAAGAGTGGTTCTGAATCGATAACATTATTACAAATTCCGAAATGTCGTCGCTTATCTACATGATAGTAAGTGGCCTTACGCCCATACATGAAACTGAATGTTAGGCTTTGCGTCGAGGAATGCGTTCAGGTGAGTGGGGGCTCGTTAGCCAACCGCCGAACACCGACAACGTAATGACAGAACACGCCTCTTGTAATCACTGTGCGTGATTTTACTCCACATCGCACTTCTGAGACGTTTTGCGAATTTAATTTTTGGAGGTTATCAAAATCCTCACACGTTTCACCTCGCCGCCCGCTAAGCGTATCATTACGTGAACTGAAGCCTGCAATTACTCACTTGCGTTGGTGTAAAAGTTTTCACAAAGTAGCACACGTTCTTTAAGATTAAAGGATTGATTGATTATTACTATGTGCGTGATATGTTCGGTAAGTAGACCCTGGATAATTTTAACGAGTCTCTTGATTCGATCTCTGTAATGTACGTACGCGGCGGCAGGTGGCTTAACAAGGCTTATGAAGCCTGAAATAGGTTCTTGTAGCATTAATATAAGCAAAAAGATACCAGGGAATAAATAAGCGAATAAACACATTTACAAGCAGCTTGAAAAGAGTCCACAGTAAAATAACTTTGGCTAGGTAGGTAACGGTCCTTTCGAAAGATATATCTATCAAATTATATTAACATGGAACAAAAATAAAGAATGCTAGCAGGAGCTCGCAGTCGGTACAGATGGCCATATCATTCCTTATACCCCGCCGCTGTAGTATCAGATAGGCAGCGGCGCAGCTGTCATCGCCGGGTTGCCGCGTGAACAGTTTCAAGATGCCGTCAGTAATTATTCCACGTCGCCGAAAAATTAAAGCAAGGATACGATAAACCTTAAGTGCAACGCGAATAAAAAATCTGCCAGTGAGAACGCATCGAGCGAAATGGAACGTCAACGCGAAGGTTGATGTCGTGTCGCCGAGGGCGCGGAGAAATGACGGCTCAGTCCGTTGTGCAAACCCGTATTTGTACAAATCGATTACACCCGTGTTCTGTAGGTGCAGAGATCGCGTGACGTGCGTTAATTACAGGAGGTGTCGATTCGAAAAACGGTGTTCAAAAAACAACTTCGAAATTGGAACAGATCATAGTCATTACACCAAGTTGCTGAGTACAGGCTTTTTATCCGTAACCCTCATAAATTGTATGTAGGTACCCGTTCCGTGTCAATTAAGTAATCATAGAGTTCAGTATTATAAACACCATCTTGATTCTTACATAAATACTTCCTAGACGGCGTGGTACTGATGGGTTATACTGTCACAGCCCCTCAGCCGAAACACAAATGGCTAATTATTATTCGACAACTTAAAACAATAATTAGGTATAATGTTTTGATTTATAACCACACGTATATTATGGACAACATTCCAAAGTGTTTTTTTTATTATAATGAACGATCATTTTACTAATCCGTACGCTTGATATTTTATGACTGAATATAATTACAACAGACAGATAACATTTCAACATTGTCGATGAAGAGAAGAATATTAATAACACATCACTTTAGGGTTTTGTAAACAGATTAGGCAAAGCCAAGTCAATTTAAGTACAAAAGTGATTTATGAGTCTGAGTTAGATCCCCGTATTAAATAAAAACGCCTTTTGATCAGAGCGACTTCAGGTACCTTTTTTTTGTGGATGGGATATCATCAAATGACTCCTCCCGCTCTGGGTGGAGCGGAAGCCGGAAGGGAGTGTCAGACTCTTACTGACTAAAACCCACTCGTGTTCCTTCCTTAGCCCTTTATGTTCCGGGGCAGCGGTAACCCTTTCGGAAAATCCCGCTGACCCAACATAGCTAGAAGGCATGTGGCCAGTAAATGGTAATAGGCTCACCCGATCTACTTTGTAAAAATATCACCGTGAAAACGTAAGTGAAGTGAGCTGTAATTCCACGATGGGACTGGCTAGGGATTGACACTATTCGCAGTTCACTTCAAGCTCACTTCACCTAAGCTTTCACGGTGAGAGTTTCACAGAACAGTGCTATTCTGTAAAAATCTCACTGTGAAAACTTAGGTGAAGTGAGCTTAAAGTGAGCTGTCAATAGTGTCAATAATTCCTAGCAACAGGTGAAATGACAGCTCACTTTAAGCTCACTTCACCTAAGTTAACACGGTGATCTTTTTACAGAATAGCACAGCTGAAGGCCAATTCTCGTAATTTAAAACGTTCAAAATCTAGTCGCAGTCTCATCTCGGCGACAAACAAATGTCAAAAACTTGATGTCAAAATGTAGGGAAATTCGAGGTTTTTTGACAGATTGAGACTGAGATCAGAGGGTTAATTCTCGTAAACGAACGAACGTTCACGGTCTGATCTCAGTCTCAATCTGTCAAAAATACCTCTAATTCTAAAAAAAAACAAATGTCAAAAACTTGTCCAAATGTAGGAAACATTTGGACAAGGTTTTGACATTTGTTTGTCGCCGAGATGGACTGCGACGTTATTTAGAACGTTTTAAATTACGAGAATTGGCCTTCTGACTGTGAACGTTCATAGAATTACGAGACTTGTCCCTCTGATCACCTGTATCGGTAAGCATCGGATGTAAAGGATGTGCCGTAGTGCATTTCCTTAATGTTTCGATGTTTAAATACATGGTTCAATGCTGTTAAATGCGTACGTAAGAAAATCAACCAAAAAATTACTTTGAAAAAGTTTCCACTGTGTCCTACATAAGGAGTACAGTTGGATTACATTCGTTAGTAGGCTGGCGGGGTGCTGGGTGCTGGCCCGGCGCGGACGGTATCGGGCGCGCATCTCACGCCCTGTTGCCACGCTTCTCACCTCGGGACGCCACCTCCGCCACCTCCGCGCACTTCGCCCGTCTTGATGCTTTATCGCCCGCAATCGCACCACTCATCTATTACACGAACCTTACCCACTAAACTGAATGTCGATGACCCACTCGACCTCATCCCTCCTTATGAGGAGTTACGAGTGACAGCGCCGTGCGAGCCTGCTCATGTGCATTTCTTCATTATTTTTATCGATGAAATATCAGTAGTTGTATATTTTTATATTTTGTAACTTTATAGAGAAGCAATTTAATAAACGAGTTATTATGTTCGTTAATACATTCCATAACCGCTAAACGTATTGAATTTTACAAGAAAATTGTTATAGATAATTACAAAAGTGGTATTGATGTCTCAAATTCGAAGCAACAGTGAATGATAAGTTCCTTTAATCCATTTATTATTATAAATTTATCGGACCCGGTCCCTGGGAAACTGGCATTTAATTTAGTTAGCTATCTAGACTGATCAGTCAAGCAGTAACATCTAGATTGAAAGGTTTTATTAGTCTAATCCTAATTCAATAACGCTTTGCTTAACGCGACTGCGGCTGCTGCGTTGCATCCTGTTCAGCTGAGACATGCAGACACTGAACACTTTCACGACTAATTGTTATTAGTGCAGCGTGATCTAGTTCCACAGTCTAATGTCAACGTGTCTGCCCACATTTCGTGCATTAGCTTTAGCGCTGATATTTACACATCAGCGATGCAAGTTTGGCGACTGCATTAGCCCGTTTTGCATTTGATTATATTTTTAGATGGCTTTTAAACATAAGCTAGCCAGTGTCGTAACAACATCTAGCGCTTGAATTCACACCGCAGTCGCACGATTAACAGACAACATATTTGTGAATATAATAAAACTTGTATATTTATTATTTTGTTGCAATTTCGTCACATGCCTTTGAATGATTTACACAGGCTTCGATTGGTGTCTGGTAATTTATATCTCCTAAGTATCATGATGAAACTTCATCAGAGCTCATGTTGTGACACCCAATGAAAAATCTTTTCATAACGACTGCGTTCCAGATACATCAACCTTATGAATGATACGAGTATTTATTCTCCTCTTAAATTAATTGTCTCGGACAAGAGAGAAAACCAATCTTGGGTTTAAATACAGTTGTTTTTCATGCTGCTGTTGAAATTATATAAGAACTTTATGTTATTTAAATGCTCGCTGCATTATCAATGGCATCGGCAATGGAACTCCATTATTAAACTCCAACTAAGTATTTAGTATCGAATTGAGTATTCAGCTCAGCTGTCCACATTAGTTTGACTACTTCTCAAGTGATCCTATTTGAGCGTGCTCAAGGAGCCGACTTGAATTCATACGGTCTGAATACAGCGGCCATCACAATGCATCAGCGCCTGCGCAAGTGAAGGGCACTCGGAATTCTCGGATTATTTTAACTTGTCTTTTTCAATGTCAGCGTTTAAAATAATTGCATCACAATTTTAAAATGCGAGGCTTTTGCTTTTAAGACGGTTTAAAGCGTCGTATAATAAGATTATTTCCTGGAAGTCATGAGACACTTCTTTGTCGGGCGCTGCTCTTAATGTATGTAACTATGACCATGTATGCTGACTGTTGACACTAATCTACAGATTTATTAGTCTATAATAGAATCATTTGTATATGTCATTTGCATACTTTTGGACACTAAATACGTAACAACTTAATAAAAAGGTCTTCTAGATTTAATACCTATTATCTACCCAACACCTTATATTTTTGGTAGTGTTTCGAATGTAACAAAGCGACAGAGGAATGCACATTTTAACAACAACAAGCCAAGTAAGAATGTAACGCTTAACGCAAACCGCAATAACTACAAAATCAAAACAAGTTGATGTAATACGAAGAGACAATTCTGCGTATCGAATAATAAGGAGTGCAAGACAAGAGGACGCACGTTCGTGACCGGCCGAAGGCCTTCCACTCTAGCGGTCCGCAATTATTTATATTAAAATTACGGAAAATCACTCTCTCTCGACTAGCGAGCTTATCGACCATTGTTTCATGTCGGAACTATTTTGACAATTGATGGTCGGCCAACCCGTGCGGTTAGGTGCGCAGTGAGGCCCTCGCGTGGGCCGTTCTCTATTGTAATTCGATTTAAACATAGGTAGGTACCATCGTTCCGGCGACATTGAATGCTTCTCAGAATTAGATTTAGCTCTAGATAGTTACGGATGTTGTTTCGATACAGTTTTGAAATACCAATCTCCCGAAGCAACGTAGGTTATGAAACGTTAAATATTTCACCGATTGCTCAATATAGGCTGAATATCGTAAGATGGCATTACTTAGCGGTTTACTTATTTCGGTCTTTTATTGAGAGCTTATCAAAGTATTAAATTGTAATTGTATATTACTTTGGATAAACTCTATCTCAACAGACAGCCCATTCACTCCGCGGTATCTTAAATGCAAATACAATTAACTATGCATCATCAAGGATCACTTTTTACCATATCAGGTAACATTTAACACGTTTTATAGCATAATATATATTACAAAAAAAACAAACGTACCTAACTAGAACACAAATTATGCACATTTTTAAGTTTCCACCAACTGAAGAGGTATTCAAAATCAATATTATTACTCCTAATAATGTGGGTGAGGCAGTTTATTGTCAATAAAAACGATTTTTTCACTTTATTACCTAGACTAGACAAAGATTGTTTGTTTGTTAAGCAGCAGTTGACGAGGTGTCGGTGTCTGTGGGAATCGCCGGCGGCCGACATGCCTAGCTCATTTGTACAAATGAGTATAGATAATTTGTTGCAATATGACCGGCCATCATCACGTCGCTGCGCGGAGGAGGCGAGCCGTCTCAGCCGTCCGTCATTATCCGCGCATCGACAGATCTCGGCGATGACCGACACCGTTAGTGCCGCAACAGCCACACCGTTGCTGATAAAACTACACAAATATGTAACAAATTGCGCAAACATCTTATCTTAAGCTATATTTTGAGCTACATTTCATAACATTCACATATTTAGTGACCAGCATTTCTAAAGCGTCGTGATTGTTATTCGACATGCATATTACTGAAATGTGGACTGAATAAAATTGCACAAGCGTTATAAAACACACAAAGCTCACAATTTAACTTTCATAATAAAATTCAGATGTGCATACATATTGATCACGTTTAAAATTGCATTCTTGATAACCATGTATTAAAATCGAGTGAAATCTGTAATTCGTGGGAGAGTTTGCCCGAGTAACATGACTTGACACAAAGTGAGCACAAAAAGCGGTCGGACACGGGTCATTCATTTCATCGTTATGTAAGGACAATATTTCGTTATTGCTTTTAACTCTTATTCAATAACAACGGTAAATACATTGGGTCTAAATAAAAGTAGAACATAAACGTTTCTATGCGTATACTTAAGACAACACAAAAGCGGAAAGTGCAAGAGAAAAATGTCACAAATAATGTGAAGCTTTTCCCTTTAAATTACTTAAAGGAACTTCTAGACTCAGAGGATGAAGCTAAAGATGTGTTTTTCCCACGAGACGACTATTCTTCGACCTCTTCAAAGCAATTACGTAGATACCGATGTCCTAACTTTAGAACGGATATATTGTTGTATCCGCATTAATTCCGTCATTAAAGAAAATATTTACGAAACTCGTGGCTCCGTTAACACTAAGGATAAGTTTAAGTTTTCCCGAATTAAAAATACCTACCCCATATGTTTTCCGTGGCAAGTCTTACCTAATAAGCTAACTGTCTGACAAAATGTACCAAAATGACTCTGTTTGTTTTTATGTATTCACTTAGGAAATAGACAGATCGAAAAACTTAAGCATACCTAATCACAAATATTTGGATTCCTACGGATAGCCGACTGTTGCGTTTAAGAAAAGCTTAAATGGTCAAGGATGGATTCTAATCATAGCTATTTTAAACTTAATTTTTTTGCGTCATTTATATATTTAAACTAAATATGCATAATTACATTATTTACCATAATAACGCTACTCTAACCAACTCATTACAAAATTAATTTATCAGCTCCCGTTCATCTGTTATCTGTCATTTTATAATGTAAATTTTTTGATGATTGATTCTTTCCTAGTAAATGAATATGAATATTTTTGTCTTATTAATTATTATCGACTTAAATATCCGCATATAACTTAACTCTGGCAAAGACAAATGTTTATGTCAAATACATAAAATGTATGCCTACTACACAAAACGGCAAAACAATGAGTGAGCGGCAAGTGGTGGCGCATTATCTTTTGTTAGATATTTGACGAATGCCAAATACAGGTATTACCTACATGTAGCCTGGGGCTACGACTAGTGTAAAATAAGCTTTCGAAATAACGAGCTGTATTTGCGATTTGAAGGAGCGCCTAAGCTAATACTTTCCGGGAAATCTGTGTCAGAGGTCGCGCAGAACACGCAAGATTCGCGTGTAACTCGCCGCTGCCATACAAGGTAATTAATATAGTGTTTAAGGGGAACGCCAATTAAAGGACTTTCATTAATTAAGTGAGATTAACATCTAATTGATTAATAAATTAATTTACACTGTTAAACTCTCTTATTACTGCCTGCTTAGAATAGTAAGCGATGAGCTTATTTATGGTACTCGCCGTTCTGTTAGCCTTGTCTATTGTATTTGTAAATGTTACTAATCCGCGGAAATGGTAGGGTTTCAGTGTTTGAATAATAATTTATACATATTATCAACAAATACAGCTTGATTTTTCCGTTTCTAATATGTTTTAGTTACTTATTTGTCAACTAAATTTGCCAATTTAGTGCTTTATCGTGGACATTTCGTGATCAAAAATTTGCAATATCTTCAGGTTTTGCAAACCATCGGCGATGATGGCACCATTAGTAGAGGACTGCATAATCTTGATACAATTACTTAATAGACGCCTTTAGACACTCCTTGGTTTCAACAATGAATGACTGTCTTATTTTCAACTAAATCATTATTAATTCCTTACTAGAACATTTTTCTTTGTTTTTTCTTTTATTTTTTCTTTAATCGTTTAAATTCTGTTAGACAATTTTACCCATTTTGTTCTCAAACCAAATAAGCCAACCAGTTCCTAGATGTCGGTGTCTAAAGTAGCTAACTAAACGATGATACGGACTGGCAGTAGTGTCCAGTGTCCACACGGACGCCATATGTAACATCACACTTAGGGTTGAGAGGTCAGGCGGTAGTCGCTACTAGTAAAACCAGAAACTCTACATAACAATATTGAATGAACAGGTCCTGTGTTTATAGTTACCGCAAAACCAATTACTTCTCGTAAGTACTTTGAACAGTTTGAACAAAGTGGACTCCTGCGATAGTCAGAGAAATGTTACAATGACTAATAATGCGCTGTTCCTATATCTGATTACGAACCGTTTTCTTTACAATGGGTTAAAAACCGTTCATTGTATGTTTACGGCTGTGGTATATTTATATGAACACATTTGTTTATGCTAAGTTTAGTTCTAGTAAGATGAACTAGAAACAGATCTATATTGACAGTAATGATGTAAGTAATGGCTGGTAGAATATAGCAAGTGGCCGATTATGATGACATACCATGAACTCTGTTTGAAAACTATGTTTTTGCAAATTTAACCAATTCTGAGAGCAGTAGTGGCCCAGTGGTAACAGCTGCGACTTGTAGGTTCAAACCCAGACAGGCGCTTTACTTTGTGTTCATTATTTCATCATCGCTGCTTTCAAAACAGTGAAAGAAAACATTGTGAGGAAACCGGCATGTCCTAGAACCAAAATATTGAAGACATGTGACATCTACCAACCCGCACTGGACCCGCGTGGTGGATTACGGCCCATTCCCTCTCTCCGAGAGGAGGCCTGTGTCCCAGGAGTGGGAAAATTATACGCTGATTACGCTAACTGTTTTTCACTATATGAATAGCGGTCGGTAATGACGGCATGCACCGCTCACGAGGAAAAGACGATGGGTAAACAAATATTTAGAACGTATAAAACAATCGCAACGATAGCCATGACAAATGAGAGTACCTCTCCGCTAATCGTCGTGCTCATCCCAGCCATCAATCTTCATTACCGTGTAAGAGGCGCCTTGCGATTCATTCTACCAACATGTAACGTACGTGAAAGTTGCGTCTTTACTGTTTCATGTGTTATGTGAATACGTCATACAATGTTATTTGTTTACTATTATACTGGTCACTTTTAGGTACGTGTTTCTTGCAACTCTAGACGTTTTCATTTGCAACTTTCCTCATACATACATACGCAATCTCACGTCTTCTTCCCAATCTTCCCATGGGGGGTAGGTAGAAACTACTGAACTCCACCTGATACATACATTCTCATTTTGCCTCGTTTACGTTAAATTTTCCTCATTGTTTTTGCAAATTAAGTAAATAGATTTACACGAATATATGCCCTGTTGTCAATAATTCTGAAAGGCTATCTTTAATTCCTGAAACCATTTACGAATACCGAATTGGAGACAAGCTTGTAATCAGTAACAGTCATTAAAAATAAATTACATCAATTAATAACAATGCATTTCATGAGAAATTGTATTTTGTTTGCGAGAAATGATTTTCCTCTTGGTAATTATTCTTAACATTATAGGTAGTAAAAGTTTCCAGGGTCATTTCTTTCCGACGAAAGCGATGGCAAGTTGGAGTACCTTCAAGTTAATGACATTTCGTGCTTCGCAACAGAAATATGTCGGCTTATAATTGGTTACATACTCACAATAAAAAACGGAAAATGGTTCAGTACAATTAATTTATGTAGACAGTTACATAATTTGCGTTCCAATATATCATGCGTCGACATCATGATGTTTTCCTGTATTCAGTAGTCTACTGGGTGGATCTCCTATAGGCTGCTGGAAATAGGCAGGCTTTTTCTATATAAGGGGAATCCCTAAGCCTTTGGAGGCTGAACAGTGATGGGACCCGTCACAGTTGGATGCGTCGCTACAGTCGCCAGACTAGGTAATTGACAGGGATGCGGGGTGTAGGTAGATGTAGGTACAGTAGTGTTGTAACACTAAACCATCTATTTACAAGTGCGTACCATGTTGTAGTAGCAACTCGATTAAAACCTTCCCCTGCAAAGCCGTACGAAAATACCTATGTATTAAAATTAATAAAGTATCATACTTACACGTATTTATATGGACCCACTAAAGTCCATAAATTACTTTAATGTCAAGACCACACCGTATGCTCACCAAAAATATGCATGCAGAAAAAAAATTAAAATCTTATTAAAAAAATTCAATCATAACGAAACAAGATCACAGTTTTGGGTCATTGTTTTTGTTCGTAAATCCGGTCATTCTGCGCATGCGAAACAGCCCGATGCTATGTCGTTGGCGCGGCGCGGCCCGTGCCCGCGCGGGCGCCTTTCACCGCAGGTCGTAGGTCAGGGCGCGCTCAGGTGCTCCGCCCTCGGCACCCCCCCGCCCCCGCGCCCCCTGTCCACCCGCGCCGCACTAACGGCCCGCCACCATTGCCCTATTCAGCTGTCGTCGCGAGAACAACATCGCCGCCGCTGGGAACAACAACACTTATGAATTATTCCACCGCTCTGTACTGCTTAGAAACAATTACAAAACAATACGAATTCATAACATAACTTTCACAATGCTCTTTGTGTGCCTTCAGCGCTCCATGCTCTCGTTTGCTGCATTATGGCAGGCGAGCGGTACGCGGACCATCTTCGCCGTTCTCTTAGATAAATCGTGTAATATGCATACATGTATAAATACAAAACGCTAGAAAGTCGCATCAGCTCGGTACAAAAAATTTGGTGGCAATGTTTTGCGTCATCAACATGATAATTTCCTGTTGCTAAGATGACGATCGAATCAATTTGGCTTGGAGTGTACAGCGCGTTGCGTATGGTTGCGGTGGCGTGCGAGATGCATCGTTAAGTTAATGCGGCCGTAACGGCGGAAGCTGCGCATAGCGTTAGCGAGCTTTCGGCGGTTCCCACGGCGCCCCTCCCGCGACCGCGCGGTTACACAATGCGAGGTGAACGCGGATCTAAGCAATCGCTTAACCTCGCCCACTGCGCGCGCGCCGCACCGCTTCACCGCCGCACCGCGCACCGCCGCGCCCGCACCGCGATGCACCTCCACTCCGACACCACCGTTTCATAAAACACCGACAACTATTACACTATCAGACTGTTACACAAGTTATCGTATTAAACATACTTATTTAATGTTTTAAATATTCACAATATTGTACTAACGTGCATGTAAATGATTTTGTAACGCGTAATTTAAATTCAAATCTATTTCAATATAAATAAACATTGTTTTCTAAATATAAACAAAACAAAACTAGATTGTTAAGCTATGTATTGCTTTTTATTGGTATTTACCTACTTATTATTAGTTTATTTGTTTATTCAGGATGTGCAACATAGACATAACATCTGTCAACCTTTATATACGAACCAACCAATGTTTCCATGAAGTACTTTAGAATGGAATCATTAATAACGGTCTCGCGATAATAGCGTATAAAATTTTTCGACTTATGACACTCGATGACGGACGTAACGCAGGCCGGAAGATTGCAATGAGTACTTTCTTTACATCCGGCAGTTCAGGCGGGGTCACGACCGATCTTTTTGTCCAGCCTCCAGGCTGAATGCACGCGACCCGTGCGTGATTATGTTCGACGCGCTTAATTATGCTGTCATATCGTCACTTGATGGGCGATAGTGAAAGCGAACGATACTTGCCGTAATAATAGACGAAAAATATAGTCATATGAGCGTGGTCAGCTTGCAGACGCAACCTCGCCGAGTCGCCGTGCCATCATCACACAAACCGGTGATTTCTTAACGACATTAAAAGTTGTATCACGTTGTTAGCACGTGCATATAAATTAATTTGTTTTCGGCAAATTATTCATTCTAGTCGTTATACATACATAATCAGCGACGGAAAAAACCAGCTTAAGTAAGTTTTCGATCACATTATTTTAACGAAGATAAATCACGTAAAATCGAACAGAAGCGGTGACAGTCTTGGGTGTGGGGTATCGGACAGGAACGAGATACTGTGATGTCGCGAATTCAATCCCGGCCATGTATCAATGTGTTTTTTCAATATATTTTACACAATTTACGACTGGCTTGAACGGTAAAGGAATATATTGTTCAGCTTACACATCCTTAATAATACACCGACAGATACTGTCATAATTTTTTATGCACCTACATATACTTTGGACATCCAAAATGGTTTCTAAATCCACTTTCGATTAACAATAGTGAACTCCTTGTAAAAATATAGGTGTCTAAATATGGTAATAACTTAGCAGTGATTTGGGTAAAATTGTGGCTGACCTTCACAGAGCGAGAAAATAAGAAAAACTTATTTACGTCGTTTTACATTTTACGTGAAAGGCTTGATGAGGTGCCCAAAAATACATTGTAATTGTATTTCAATACGTTTCTTTTGAAGCTTAATTGCCTGCTTTATTTATTTTTGTAAGCAGCGCACTTGCAAACGGGTTCATGTTTACTGTAAGTGCATCATTGTTGTCGGCTACTCTACTCGACTCATGCACATAATTTTCGAACAATTTCCTACTGAATTTAAATTTTGATATGAAATTACGGAAGCTTGCCTCGAAAATTGAAACCGTATCGTAATTTACTGAAACTGTAGACAAAAACACGCTCTGCCTACATTATTCAGGTTTTCTTCTCTGTTCGATGCCTTGGCAAAAAAAGAGACAAAGTATATTCGCTCTTGATTTAAGTATAAAAAATAACAGTTCTCGATTCAGTCGATGTGAGCGCAGAATTTCCATGTGCAGGTTCGGTTCCGGCTTCGAAATAGTCCGGTCCTCCTTGAGAGCGCCGCAGAATCCGACGGGCTCGACCGCAATCTTTTAGATCATCGTCTATATACGTGCTTACCTACTATAACACATTTTATTATTTACGACAAAGCTGGTTTGAATAACGGAGAACAAATTCGATTTCAACCAATATTGTTTGCTGTTTATAGTTTTACACATGTCCGACGTCTGTCCATCTTTTTCCTTTCGGTTTACGCTTGTGAGCTTGTGAGAAATCTTCTCTCTAATTAGGAAACGTTATGTAAACAGAGATGTTATGTAATTATCTAGTTTTGCCGAAGGTCCTCGACCCCGCGACAAAAGCTCCGCTACATCGATGTTGAATTGTGTAAGCATAAGTTTTTACCAATAGTGTGGAGATGACAGAGTGACGCGGCGAGGCGTGGGTGACGAGCGCGTCAAGTGTGCAATATGCTTCATTTATTCATAGGTACCCACATACCAATGAAACTAATACATATTATGTTTCAATGCGACGCGTAACAGAATAAATTGTTCGGAATAATTATGTTAATTGAGAAACGACATTCGATCTAAGTTGTGACAGCCTATTTATTTTGCGGCTTAAAGTTTTTTATCACTTTCAGATCGCGCAATAATAGTTTGCTTACAACAATGGCTTTATTTTAAAATCGTGCAATATTTTAAAGAACATTTTTTTAAAAGCACTTTAACTGTACCATAACTTTAACATAAAATATTCAGTGATTTATGAACTCTTTGTAAAAAATACTTGTGCTTTTAGTAAAAGATGTCTAACTGTGTCAATGTTTTTATTCGGTAATTATAGCAAATGCGTTCTTTTATAACAAATATTTGTTTATAGTATATTCGTGTGTTTATGTATATTTAGGTACTTGTGATGTATGATATATTTATAGTTTTACATACATTATATATATATATATATAGTTAAACATATAGTTAAACATTATCCTCAAATTTCATTATTACACCTAGGTACCACTGTTTGCCTTTGCATCACCCAAAGGTTGATTGGTAGAAAATGCCTATGAAGTCGTCTCACTACATTTATGTTCTTAACACTTTGTGGGAAACTTAACGCCCCTCGACGTAATAACAATAAAACTTCTATTGTGTCTCGATGTGTTAAAGTATTAAATAAATCAATAAAATAAATACCAAATTATTTTTATGACGGCGCATTACAGTTACTTTTAGACTTATATTCAAAAATAACTTCCTCAGACTTACCTGCATGTCTGCATCCGGATAGCAATGAGTAGTCATTAAATAAATAGTTCCATTGAGGATTACGCACGCCATTTACCTTGTAAGCTGCCTCTATTCTAACTGGAGATCAAGCCCCATCACTATAATGATATAAATGCCCACTTCGACTACTCTACTATTGAGTTTTTAAATGTGCAATTTAAAGTTACCAAGTACAGGAACTAGGGAAGAACTGAAATTAAAAAGATTTACATGTAGAACTTAAACTTTATGTTAAACGTACTAATTATTACTTAGATTTGGCTTTATGTAGTCGTCAATATGCTGTTTTTTGTGAGTTTCACGAACTAGGTAATATTAGTTTTCCTATACCTACTATTTCTAAACTTAAATAAAAAATATTATCACGACGTTAAAAACGCTTGAGGGTAATACCTTGACAACACCACTCAAGGGACTTAAAATAAAATGGTTGGAGAAAATCCGTTTCCCAAGAACTTACAAACAATCATGTCGACCTGTCTGTGAGACTTGTGACTCGCAACTTAATAAAACGCTATTTTATGAGTCAGGTTTACTACCTACAGTTGGAAATTAATGTACCTAGTACAGAATCACTAGGATACAGGATCTAGAAAATAATTATTGTTATTACAAGCAGTTAAATGTATAACCGGAGCTTGTATCATAATTGAGCTTTTGAAAGCTCAACAAGATTGTTTTTTAATTTGCTCGCACGAATATACTTTGACAAATGCCTTAGTTAAGATTGCAAAGCACAGCAAAAAAAAAAAACTTATGAAGGTATTTTATTTTTCGAAATATGCAGGTGCCAGTTTGAGTTTTCAACATTTCAACGTTACTGTGAAAAATTGACACATGATTTCTATTTATTCCACAGTTTAATTTTATTATTTTTCCAAACGGCAAGTTTGTTTTCTTCTTTTTTTTGTAGGAAATTACATAACCATTAAGAACATAACATTTTAGTTTGATTCCTAGCTGCAGCGGACCGAGCTTAAAACAAACACAAATCCAAAGCGACGAATTCCGAAGATAGATAAAGCTCACCTCAAAGAAACTCGAACACAAAGACGAGATCATTATCTGAGTTCATGGTTCACATTACTCATTGTTCGCTTTGTGTCGCAAATACTCAGTGCGTATACACTAACTATAATTTACTCGTACCTACTTATACTTGAGCTGTCAATTTCCAGATCCTATTCATACATCACACGGAAGTTATCGCCGATCCAATGTGATGGTCTTTAATGTGATTTGATTGAACACTGTATCCGCGTTTAGACCTAATGATATCTTTTAATCTCCCTTTGAACCGAGGATGTGGATATATCTATTAGAATAAAATAAATGTTATAGGTGAAAAGTTAGACGACACGGACAGTATCGCTGTGATTCAGTTTTTGGATATAATTTCAACTTTGCCTCTAGGTTGGCCAAGCAGGTAGTTAAACAAACAGATTGCACGTATACCATTTCATCAAACATGTCAGTTTGATGAAATAGAGATAAGTTGAAATTATGTCCAAAAAAACTGAAACACAGCGATACTGCTTAAAGTCGATTTTACTGTACCAGTGTTGCCCCTATAAAGTTTGTATACTAACCTAGTATTTTTGGACTCTTAGCAAAGGAAACATGGGTTTCCCCGACCTTCTTAGAAACCTTATAAAACGGCCAGAAAGGCCAGCATCCTTTGGCTTTACCTAAGTAATGATTTTCTGAACGCCAACAAAAGCAAAAGAAAAAGCAAATAAGGTCTTCTACGTGATATTATATATAGGGATGTAGGTATTTAATATGTAGATATTATAAAAGCAACTCATAAATAGAAAAAGCATTCGTAACACAATGTAAATAATAGGTGTGTTCAGTGCCCACTGTGACACTTTAATAAAATATTGTACACTTATTGTGCCTGTACTCATACATTCTGAGCTTAGCACTATTAAAATGGAAAACAACAATCGATACCTACATGGAAATAAAGTCGGTATTCTTACTCGATTTAATATTCGAGTCGAAGACAATGGGCAGGAGTATTATGTATTCATTCGATTTATATGTTGTCACATTAGTACTGTGGAAATGTTGTAGAGTTACCGCTTCTGGTCACAAGAAATATTGCACGTCAGCCAACATGGCGGACGCCTCGCAACGGACACACACACACAAACGGCCTATCTATTATGTAAAAATGGCATTCATAAATCATCTGTGTGATCAATTTACAGTGTACGGCCACGCAGTGTGGGCAGAATGAGTTTAGGCGATAAATTTGAATAAAAATAACAGGCGGCCCATGTTCTAGTTCCTTTCGCAATAACAATCGGTCATATATGCATATTTAAATATAATAATTTGTTACCATTACTATATTGAAAGTTTCTCTGCCTGACCAACAATAGACCGTATATCGTATGTTGTATTGAAATTACATTCTCTATTAGCGACACACAATTTAATTATCTGCCTAAAGATAAGTTTGTGTACGTGAACATACAACATAACATAATATCCGCTCAGCGCTTTCAGCGTTCCAAAAACATCAAGGAAGTCTGTAACAGGTGATAGGTATTAGAATATTAAAGATGTGTTTATATATAACTGCAATGAAAGTAAACGAGCAAATGTAATATTATAACGAATATTTAAACGTACGGTGACGCAACCCCAATAACTTCCGCGCATAAAATACAAAACATACTGAGGTGAGAAAACTTTAGTAGTTTTTACTTTAGCGTATACAAATTGTCATAGCTGATTACGGTATTTATGTACAGTTTGTGAGTAGCCGCGGTGTGAGACAACAGTGAGAGGCCACCGAGCCTATCAAACCGATACATCATTAATTAATACCGAACTGTCACGGGAAGTGTTGCCCAAGACAATTTGTGGACAGAGTTAGGATTGATGACCCGCTTGAGTCGAACCTAACGATATCTTGCGGATGAGCGACCAGATAAACATAACGTTACTAAATAGAGATGCTAAACGAATAATGAAATTCGTGAAATTGCAACGCGGTGACTGTTTATTTTGCGGTGTATTGGGTGATTCAGAACATTTCTAGTTACGTAATATTGCCAACAATTTGTCTGGCGTCCCAAAATCCGTCAATACTGGGTAAATAACCTGTCTTGAAGAGCCAATCATTTACATGAGTAATACTGTTTAACGTCTGCTTGATTTGTATTTTTTATGTGCGCATGTTCAAATCAGTAGTTTAATAGCGTAAGACAATCTAAAGTTAATAGGCTCTAAAGTTACTTCCATTACGGAGATGCATACACGTTTCGTCACCGCAACTTGTTTCTAAGCGGCTAAGTTAATGTAAAGTTATTAGTCTTTCTTGTTTATATTTTCTTACTACACACATATTCTCACTCATTGACCAACACGTGATTCATCACGTTAGCTATACCTACAATGTGCACGCATGAATAAACCTGCATAGTTTAATAATTATGTGCAATAGGTTCAGAGCTCCATTTTCAGTACACACAAAGATTTAATTGGTTTACTCATAAATCAAAGGCTATCTTACATCGATTTTGGTTATTTAGTATCAATAGTTAATTTAATAACTAGTTGACGTCCTGGGAACCTTATGATAGGTCATATCGTGCGCTTACTAATGAGAGCGCGACCGATTCTTTGAGCGCAGCGGACTACACAATGGACCGGAAATCGTTCTAATAGGGAAGAGTAGTCACCACTCACTCGCATCAGCGTATAAGTTAATCTGATGTAGTCACCAAAAGAGATAAGTAACCAGGGTTGTCGGATAAAGTTGAAGCTTAGTAAGAAACCGAAGGATGTTATCGAATAAAATTTAATTTGATAAAAGGAACTGTTTGTTTGCTATTAAATTAATTAATTTTAATATATTTCATTTGTTTTTTTTTTAATAAAAAGTATATTTATTAAATAAATGTTTGCTAAAATCAGAATCTAACAAGCTATTAAAATAAAAACATAATATCCTAACCTAACTAAAACTATTAACAAACTCACAAAATTAATAACTTAAGAACTTAAAACATAGCTTAACACGTCTAACTTAGTCAAATAACCCGCCCCTATGTTCCCGGCGCAAAGGAGCCCAAAACGCTTAATTCGAAAACATCCATCGGTCCCTTAAATTACTAAGCTTCAACTATATCTGAGGACCCTGGTTACTTATCTCCTTTGTTGACCGTACTCGAGTGTTGTCAGTCATCGTTGGCAATCATAACTTCTACGATTTGTCGGTGATTCAGCAGTCCTTGTCACCATTCTAGGAGCATGTTTGACAAGTATTACAAATACAGTCACGGGTTATTTAGTCTGAAATAAATATTGCAATAAAGTATGGTAGGTATGATTTTCGGTCAGACCATTTCCAAACTTCTTGATTTAAACAGTTAATTCTTGAGATAAGTCACCTCAAAGATAATAATGGATCATAGAAATCTGTAAAATACAGCTAGATATTAAGAGGTCCAGATAACGTACATTTATATGTTTGATTTTGACATTTTATTCCCAAACCTGTTATCATTTCTGCTGAAATATCAGAAGCCCATTTAAAAGATTGTATCTCAGCACAGCCCATTAACAGTTTTGTAAGCATAGCGTTAGTAATCTACCCACATCGCTATCTTTATAAACTAAATGCAAACCACTTTATAATTTATTCTAAACTAATAATAAGCGATAAACTTTTGATCGGTCTGATAGACGATTAATGTTATAACAGGTGAAGTTACAAGCTACTCGATACAATGCCACTGCTGATTATAATGTTTTGGCTTTTAAATCTCTGTAAATGAATAGGCCAAAGTAGTAATTTATAATAATTTATTAAACAATAAATTATATTGACGTTTAACCAAATCAAAGCTAAAATAAGTGGCGTCGCTTGTCGTAGCCGTAGCATAGCTTGCGCTACGAACAGACAGTGGGGTTGTTGCTTCTTACGTGTAGGTACATCAAATAATAACTTGGAAACAATTAATTATATTTTCATTATAACATCTACATACTAGGTAATAATTTTCCACCTCCAAAGTGTAGATCAACCCTTGGGGTTGTTCGTAACACGTCCGCGTAGTAAATCTCGTAGCGCGCTACGAAATGAAACAACAACAACAAAGGTTCGCCTAACTGATGATGAACGAACTTAAACCTACTTCAGTATCATTATACTCTCTTTGGCACAGAATTACTATTGGTAAGTCCCGTAAACAATCAAATCCTGTTTTTAACCGACTTCAAAAAGGAGGAGGTTCTCAATTAGACTGTACCTATGTTTGTTACACGATATCTCCGGCAATTGTTAAGCGATTTTAAAAATTCTTTTTGTGAATAAGGTACGCCTCAGGGGTGGTCCCATATAAATTTTATGAACTTTGCTTGATTAGTTTTTGAGTTAGCTTCAACAATACGTATTTTTGCCGCTTAGTTTATATTGATGATGTTATAATGACTTCCTGTCACTAATATTATTGAGCACGATATGATCACGGCAAGGTACTTTCTTGTTTCATCCTTTTCATTAGTCGGGTTTTAGTTTTTTTCACAATTAAGCTCTGTAAGTCAAGGATTTATAAAGTCAAAAATTCCTTTACTTACAGAGCTTAATTTAGACATTAATGAGTTTACGTGAAGTAGCTCTCAGATCAGCATGGAAAAAATATAATAAAGCATGAATGGCTGACGTGTTACGTGAGCCTATCACTTCATTTCATTCCTAACTCGTGACTATAATGAAAATGCGCGTAACTATTCCATAATAACTATATAATCGTAAGTTAAAGACAGCGTCACAGTGTATCATGTGGGAAATATGGCCGTCCCATGTAAGGAAACATATATGTACGCTTGATTGTCAATATTCACTGTATCTAATTGTTAAACGTTAATATAGGAATTAACGTTTAACTTGCTTGTCATAAAATATGTCTTTGTAAACGAATGTGATTATATCGGTGATTAAATCATAGAGTATGCTGCAATCCGTCTGTATTATTTATCGGCGTGTTTTTTCACTATGAGAATGTGTGTCAGCACATTATAAAAGTACTTATTTATGTATTACCTTAGTAAACGTCCAAGGTAATAACATTAGTTTATTACTCAGAGTCAGATGGAAGCTGAGTCCTCTTTTAGTAGTAGCTATAGCTATAAAACTATAAATAATTGCGCGGATTACGATTCGTACATGCATGAATATACATATTAACAAACCAACGTTTTACGTGGTTCATTTTGTGCCAGTACCAAATAATTTATAACTTTACTATTATTTAGAAAATAACTTAAAACCATTTTCGTAAATGGTGTCAGTAATGAAGTAGATTAACGCTACATCGATGGATGATTAGATGGATTGATTACTGCTGTATCGCATTATAATCATCAATAGTGATTCCAAACACCTCTTTAGTAAATATACCTACATAGGTATGCGCACGGCTGTGGAACTCTCTGCCAGCGTCTGTGTTCCCTACCACGTATAACCTATCAGCATTCAAAGCAAGAGTAAACAGGAATCTCCGGGGCACGCTCGTTCCGTCATGGATCTCATCCATCGCTTTCCACCAGGCGAAATCGAGGTCAAGAGCTGGCCCATTTCGCAACTTTTTTTGAAATAGGTATTTTCTGTTCATTCACTCAAAAGTAACATTTAAGAGTTATTTATTCATCATTGGTCACTCGTTACAGATAACTGTGCATAGTGCCACCTCTTATGCAAAATTGCTTTAACACGGTTGAAAAGGTTAATTAAACAATTTTAGACACGCCAAGTGTTTATTATTTGTTATAAATAACTAAATACCTCTTCTAAATATCTCTTTTAATGTTGGTCGGATACCTAATAGTGTTTATGGGAGCTATTACATGTTAAATAAATAGTTAACTGTAATCACTGCTTTTGATAGCCAGAATTCCATCAAAATTATGAACATTTCATAATTATAAATGTCTAATAGTGCTCAATAAATATATTCCTTAAAATATAAGAAACACTATATTATTGAATTTATTTCAGATATATGATAACACTGATTTTGCTCTTAATCCCAGTGTTTAATGTTTATTAATATTAATAGTGGTGGGCCACTGAAAAATAAAGTAGCAACAGGATTTGTAGACCTGTTTTTTTTGGACTCTGTTTTGTGTCCTTTTCTTCCATAATCAGCCGTTATCTCATTTTCAGTTTCCTCTTACTCCACCATATCTCATTTCACAGAATGCATACTATAAAATATAAGTAGGTACCGAAGGAGTTTTGTAAAAGGATGCTAACTTAAAGACCGCGCTCATAGGTGTTGAGCGCCGTTATTATATCATCACTAGAGGTTTCACTATGTTGTTAAACAAAATTACATTATGCAATCGAGTATTGACTATCTTCACATGCCTACACTTTTTACGATTACTTCCTCAAAGCGTCTGTAAATCTTTTATTTTTTCCTCTTCTTAAGTAGCCGAAAAATTATATAATCTACATAATGGTTGCCTAATTATGTGTAATTGCTCGATTGTGTGATTGCTCCATGTTAAGTCTACCGTTGTGCTAAGTACATACATACACAAAGTGATTATAAACATAATATGCATTACAAGTTGGCTCAGCGATAAAGTTATCGTTCTTTATTTGTAAACATGTGATCTATAAATAGAATATTCATATGACCTTTAATTATCGCGAAATAACTGGATCAGTTAATAATTCAAGCTCATTAGTGTCGGGCGGCGCGTGCGCTGATATCGGTCATTGTCTGATTTAGGTATTTTTAATAGTCGTGTCAAGGGGTCATCGACTGGCTCCCAATCGCTATGACATCAGCTTCACTACTTAGGATTACAAAACACTTACCGACTCTCACTCACGTAACAACACAACTGCGCTAGGCCTTACTGTAAGAGTTTCAATAAATTTTGTAACCTCATTATACCCTGGCAGCATCATTGTGATGCCTGATGAGACATGACTTTCATATTTAATGTATTTTGTGATTTTATTAGCAGTGTTCAATGGACACTCGCTACAGATAGCTACGAGATGCTTACGACGTATGTTTATGTTATGTGTTGCACAAAAAAGAGCATATTCCTATTTGGTCCCTCATAGAGAAGTTTTCCTGTTTGGCTACCGACTTGCTAATACTTACTGTTCCAATATTTATAAAGATTGCCGAATCTACTTAACCAAGTATTATTTCGTACACCTACCTTGTTTCTTTCAGTTTAGGGAGAATGTAATTTTTCAATCCGTGTAGTTTATGAGAAGTACCATTTTGTTTGAAATTAACTCTCAAAAAGTCCCCGGGCCTCGTGGTTTTCCAAACTTTTCTTAGTATTCGTACAACGTTATTATAACTATAACTAAGTAGTATCGTAGTTTCGTGACAAGAGTCCCCTAACCCTGGATGACCCTGTAACCCTGGATCTTGTTTTTGAGATCGTACATAACTACTTCGTTACTACTCGATTTAACACGTGATTGTGTTTAATTTAATTTTAGATCAAGCCATAATACAGAAACCACTTATCAATAGTTAAAGTACAGAATTTTTCCTTTCCCTAGCCTATTTTTTTTTTGAAAGACTATCGTTTCTGGAACTGGTGCTGCTATTTAACTTTCATAGTATATTTCTGTGCAACTCGTACACTGCAGCACACATCATAGCAGCTGAGTGCTGCAGTGGGCTTGGATTCTTTATGCAAGATCGTCTTTCGAAGTCCCCGTTCAGCCTCTCATTTTGTAAATAGGTTTACACTTTCAAAAACGGGATTAGTTAATAATAGATTAATTAGTAGCCTGTCCCTCCTGTGTCTGCCTCTCACAGAGAGAAGGCCTGTGTCCCAGCAGTGGGAACATAATAGGCTGCAGATTATGTTATTTTAGTAGCCTGTAGGACCTAATGGTTGATGCACAAATAAGCAAATAAATATATTAATTTATTTTCGCTTACAATGGTTTTGCCTACCTAGCAGTTTTGAACTAAATAAATTCAAGTGAATGATTTCCAAAAGTGTCTCTACAAGGAAAGTGTATCTACGAGGAATGATTCGGTTCACCATGCCCCACTCCATGCCCCACTTCACAAATCAATTGAAACTAATAAGTAAAAATCATAAATTATTCATTACTTATTTAAATTCATATTCTAATCACAAGTAAACATGAATCTGATGGGTGAATAATTTATCAACTTCTTCATAAAGATCTGGACGAAACATTACTATGCTTGATAAGTGTGATGTCTCAAAAATAATGACGAACATTAATAAAAGACGAGATAACTCGAAACCTAGCCTTAGGCATGGTTACAAACATAATCATAGAAGTTAAAAAGTAATCAATCCATTCTCTTTGGCAACGTTTACAAATGTGTCTTCAATGGCTCGTAAAATCTCATGACTCTCACTCAAGAAAATATTGTGTAATGTTTTAAAGATTCGCCCGAACGGCCATAATGCGCGTTTAATTTACAACAATACGAAATATAATTTGATAAATATGCATGAACTGCTACTGCTGTTATATAGTGCGAGTGTAGCGTTAGTTATCAAGAGAGCTTAAAAAAATATATAATGCAATGAGCTGTACGGGGTATGCAAATGTCCCGAACAACATTCAATATAATCACATTCTTACTGTCTAGCAATCGATTTATGTCTGTAACTACGTTTACCTTCACTAATAGAATCGAATACGTATAAGATGTCTTGTAAGCACTTGGACCATCTATGTAAAATGGTCTAAGACTATTAACAAACACACAAGTCACGAAAAAGGCCGTCGTGTGACCAGAGTTTACATCTGCGGGTACCGTTCAATAAAAACCGATTTTTGATACAATATTTGTTAATTTGCAGCAACGAAGTATAAAATACATAAAAGTTGATGGGCAATTTACACCAATAACATTTCACGTAATCTAAAAGTTAAGTTTATTATGATTTTTTTGTACTTAAACCTACCTACAGGTTTATAATTGTGTAGATATAAGTTATACCATACAATAATAGCGCAGGTTTTGGCACTGGGCGTTTTTCCAGCGTTGACGAAGCATAGGCGCCTCGTAGAAGCTGCGTAGAGGCTGTGTAAAGGCCGCGTCGAGGCTGCGTAGAGGCTGCGTAGACGCCGCTCAGGATCTAAGTTCCGATGCATAATTGATAAAACAGATTTTTTACAAGAATAGACTAGTTAGAAAGAAAGAAGAAAGAAAGAAAAATAGTTTATTCTGCACAAACTAAACGCACATTACAAATAAAATAACATAAAATAAAAATAAAAAAGACAAAATATACACATACAGCACATACTAGTTGCTTTGCAAGGAAATCATTATAAAGACGAAAGGATAGGTAGGTATCCAAGCCTATGAGAGTGTCTACCCATTGTGGAGTTACAGTCAACTAAGTGAAATTTATATTTTGCTTACTAATACTATTGCACAGATCAATTGACATTTTGTTCTGTGAAAAATACAGCTGAATATTCAGCCCAGGCTGTAATTAGATCCAAATATAGCGGAAAAAGCTTACAGGTAAAATTACCTCATAGATAAGATTGATAAAAGCTCATCACTACACAATGAAGCTAAAAGATTCATCCTTGAAATATTTTGCAACGTCGGACCACCTGAACAGGTATCAACGCGATTGTCCACAATGTGACCTCCACATGATCGATTAATATGCTAATTTAGATTATTTATTAGGCAACAACCAACCAATATTTAGAACTGTTTTGCTCATTCTATTTTTTATGTATTTTTGTATTTTTGCGAATGGTCTTGCTTAAACCTTTCCATTTTGAATTGAGAGAACAGTTAATCTATCAAGAGGCCAAGGCTTATAGATTGGTAATGCATATTAAAAAGATTAGAAAGATTGATAGCATTCGTCAAATCAGAGCACCCCGAAGGTACGTGATACTTTGCCCTACCCATTGGCGTAGCTAGGCATTTTGTATAGGGGGGCAGACGTCCAGCTGAACTAACCACAGTCATATAATGAGAGATCATAAATGACGCCTTGTAATAAATAATCCCACCAAAAACATTTCATGTAAAGTAGGTTGCCAAGACTTAAATAATGCTTTCACTGTTAAAAAGTTAACAGATCTAATGTAGAGCCAAGCCCCTAACTCTACAAACCTGAAATCTTGGTCAATATGTACGGCTCTAACAAAAAGCCTAATAAAAGGCGATTAAGGCGCTACCTCGAAAATCTAAAATCCTCAAAAACCTACTAAGTGAGCGAAAGTGATTCAATTATTTTTGAAACGCAAAAGAAGAGTGGCTATAATGTGCGTGCGCTCGGGATAAAACGACGTAATGTGCCAAAACGAATTTACTACTTTTTTAACAAAATAAATTAATTCAATTTAAAACTACTTTGAGTACACTTTGATATGATAATTCTCTGTTTGTTTTAAAGTAAATTCCATTGAATAACTCTTAAGCGTGACGCCGTGATGTCGAAAAAAGTAAAAAAAAATTGATATAACTTTGCAATTTTTTTGTATCGAGAAAAATTAATTGAATCGTGTATTCCTTTTACATGATACTAGATCAAAGAATCAAAAAACATATACCAAAATGTTAAATCCCTATTCCACATACTTAACAAGTTACACGAAATAGATAAACCACATTTTTTTCAAAGTATCACCTTAAACAGGAAGTAATTCTTCAAAACTATCGATTTTTCTAGGGTGAGCAAAGACGTTTCTAGGGTAGGTATTGTAACATTATAGGCTGATTATGATGATATAAATATGAAAATACCTACCTGCCTTAATTTAAAAGAAATCAAAACATTCATACACAGATTAATTGTATATCATGTAAATGACAATAAACACTTAAATCAATTATAAATATTTTATTTTGTCTATCCGGTGCAAATTATGCAACTCTTCAACTCTATCAGGTATGTCCAAACTAAAAAAGATTTACAATAAATAAAAACTGGATTTTTTAATAATATTAATTAAAATTAAAACCATTTTATAATACCTACAATTTGAATTGTCGCTCTAAACATAAAATTTTATGCGATATCAAATGGTATGGTATTATTTTTAAACGCCACACGATTTTTATCAAAGCACTTTGTAATCATTTCAGATTGTGCATACCCAACTATAGTTTCAAGACCTAATGACCTACAAGCTCTGAGCTACAAACATAGATCCGTGATACTTATTTCACGTAATATTGATCCATATAACGGAGTGTGGAACTCGACGTCATCGGCCAGGGCGCGACGCAGCGCCGCCGGTGCAGCGCCGGACGGCTAGCGACACGGCGCGACCGGGCGACGCCGACCGATACGGACGACCATTGACGACCGGTGTGATGTGTAGGCAGATTCGTCGCACGACAGCGCGACAAGCTTCCATATTTACTTATACAGTGCCAAGTAACTTACCGGTTTCACACGAGTGGGTGCTACTAGTTCTTTTTCGTATGTTAATTGGACCAGTATCTATTACTATCACATTATAATATCCTCAACAATCGATGGATTTCTGTTGTGCCATACCTATACCTATCTTTGATTGAATACACGTCTGAACAACAACGGTAGATACACCTAATATACACGCCTAATCAACGGTAGCTGCACATAATACGTATAGGAACCGCAATGCCGTTCTAATTTTACATGGATGATCTTCCTGTAATAACAGTAAACAACGCTCGCATTATACTGCAGTACTAGGCATGACTATCAACGCAGTACAGCGCATACGATAACTAAAAATACTGCCAGACATCGTGCTAGTTGCTTACTTGGAAATAATTTTCCATTGCGGATAATCTAATCTAACATTATATATCCATTAACAAATAACCCTTTCCAAGGCGCGTATCGCAATAGATACAAGCATGCTCAGTGTGATTAGTTCTATGGCGTCAAGAAATCGACTCGGGACGAGATAAAATTAAATTGGCGGCTAAAAGTAAGAGATACTGCGCGACCTTGGCGCCGAGTGGTTTGTTCCGGGTTCGGTCCTCCACCCACCGACCGGTCGCTGCGCCTGCGCCTCTCCGCTGCACTCACCTGTATCTACCTACTAAACATAAATGTGTCGGACTTAAATTGATAGCAAATGAATGCATTATAGACAAAATGGTAAATTTCATTAATTCTGTAGGTAGTCTGAGCGCCAATTTGGTGTTATAAAATACCGCTTAGGATATCTACAAATGGTAATAAAATGTATTAATCCGCTACAAAAGAAAAACATTAATAAGATATTACACAATAAAAAAATTATTGGTTACTTTACTCTAACAGGAATCTAGGTGATGTCAACACGGTATGTGGTGAGTAGTTCGTTCACGTGCTAGCTCATATAACACAGCTATCGGATGTAAATATTAACAATAATGCGCAAATAGCGAGGTTGCTGGCCCATCGCGCATAGACACGCGTTACGTAACCTCCTTACTTGACTAACGAGTTAACAACTCAAGTGAGAGGACACCCACTGTTCCTAATTACCAAACAATGTTTTAAAAGATAGCACTGCTGGTACTTTAAATTAGGACACTTTGACATCTGTATATCAGTCATGAATAACTTCATGATATCACTGCAATAATCCTTAACTGGTTGGCCGTTAAACTTATGCTAATGAACCTAAATCTTGAAAACAGACGTGACGTCATGTGCTAAAGAACAGTATTCTAAATCCTACTCAAAATGATGTTGTTGCAGTAAGGTTGTCTGCTCACTACATTAATTATCGACTAATATGAATATTTCCTACAGTGGACTTTTAGAAGTCTGCTATTCGTTTTAAAATACGAACTACAGTTGGTATCTCCACAGTGTGGAACTGACCTAGATCAGCAAGGATATTTATCTAGGTAAAGGATAAAGTATCTACTTAACAAATAGAAGAATACGAAAATTACTGCTAAAATAATTTATTAACTTTTAGCAATGTTTTAATGAATTAAATAATAAGGCAATCACGTGGTATTTGATGCAACTATTAATGAGTATGAGTTTAAATTACAATATCAATACAAGCAAAAGCTGAGATTAATATACCGATCCGGCGTTTTCACCTATCACAATTTCTTTGGAATAAAAACGTATTACTTATTCGTTAGCACTCGACTCTTCAATTGTAGTCATAGTCGGGTCTATGGCAAGGTCTAAGTGCGATTTGTTAATGTGGCTATTTGTTAAACAATTAGTATTTGCATCCGAATCAACACCGTCCTCTTTAGTTTCAGGGTCGTTCGGCGTTTGATCAGTAGCAACGGCGTTGGATACACTCAGTGCAGTGGCGCCTTCCTCAACTTCAGGTACAGTTTGTGCAAGCGTTGGAACTTCGATCGTTATAATCTCATTTTCAGTTTCTTTGGGTGATTCCGCTACTTTATTCTCTTCAAGTGGTCTAAATATTTCTTGTAGCGATGAAACTTTCTTTTCCGCGGGAATTATTCTATTTAAATATACTAATATGTCTGATAGAGAAACAATTCCTACTAGGTTATCTTCTTTATTTACTAACAATAATCGATGACTCTCAGTTCTAACTATAACTTCTAAGGCCTCATATAAAGTAATACTTGAACGACATTTTTGTAACTTTTCTTCCCAGTCTTTCTTTTTATTTCTTACTTCAGCTATCGTCAACGACAAATTCGAATATAATTTTTCACTCACTAGATTTAACACTTCATATTTTGCATAAACATCAATAAGCGTACCGTTCTCGTCTAAAATTGGCAAAGCCGAAACATCTTTCTCTAACAACAACTGAAATGCTGTTTTAATACTTGTTCCTTCAGTTACGGACACGATGTCTTCGTATGTCCCGATTTTCAACTCTGTAAGTGTCTTGTGAAAGAAAGTTAATTCAGGAAATTCATTAAGATATACAAACAAAAATCTTAATATTCTTTTGTGAGACAAGATATATAGAACATCACCATTAAAAGGATCTATCATTAATAGACGATGGACGCGGTTTTTGTGAAGTAAATTAATGGCGTCATGTAGTGATTGATCGGGTCCGGCACTACACAAAGGCTTACGCGTTGATCTTAACAACTTCCTCCAAGTATGAAGTGTGTGTCGCTCTAAATCTTCAACTGATAAGTTTTCTTTATCAAGATACAGTAGAATCCTTATAAAATCTGTAACAGTTATCATACCTACGAGTAGCTTTTTAGTAGCATCCCAAAGCGGTGCAGAGCGAATACCATGTGATATAAGAGTGGGAAATGTTTTCCTGACGAAAAATTGTGTATCAAATATAATAACTTTTGCAGACTTTGGTAAAATTTCATAACATTTATGATATTTAAAGAAATTCAGTAAGAGCCTAGTTTTATCTCTACCTCCTATGGATATTTGCACAATTGATAAATAAGGATCATATTTAGGTAGACCCCGAACCTCTCTAAACATTTGTTTTGCTTGCGTTGGATCTAATGAAGCGTATGAGTTTTTATGATAAGTAGGTGAAGTCGTCTCAATAGAAGAACGACGAACTTGTTTAGCAGGTTTCTTCTTCACTGGATCTGCAGTAGATTGATTGCTTTCCGCATGAGGCTTGCTGCGAAAAATATCCATTACCCTAGTAATGGGACTATACTTTCGAGAAGATGCGCCAGTCACCGTATGGTAATATTTCTTATGTGAATCTTTGTTTTCAGCATATTGTTGGTCATCTTGAGTTTCAGGGGCTTCTTGGCTTTCCGACGTTTTTGATTGTTTCGGTGCATATTTCTTAGCATCACTTTTTCTTCTTAAACGGAATATATCAAAAATAGAGCTCCGTGGACTAGACGACGTTCCATGAAAAGTTTCGTATCCTTTTTCAGGTGCCGATTGGCGTTCCGCACTCGATGCTCTGGATGTGTCAGCATTTCTATCTCTAAATATTGATCTTACATGGGGCCTCTGTGACTCGACTCCACGCGTTCCAAAATGGACCGTATGTACATTACTATCTGCTACTCTAGAAGGAACTTTATCTTCTGTGTTGGATAGTGTGGTAACAACAAATTTCTTTCGCTCACCAACAACTGTTTGATTTTGCGCTTCCGATTGTTTCTTCTTTTTATTCTTATGTTTCGCCTTGCCATGTTTACTCGGTGATTCGGTCGTCGCAGATTCATTTTCTAGAATTGGATCCATATCCAAATATATTTGCAAATGAAAGTTTTATACCTTTATCTTGTAGCATAATCCAGGAAATTGTTTACCTGTAAAAGAAAATAAGAACATAAATAACATGAAATAACCAGCCTACTGTAACATTTTCAATGGGAATATAAAAGCCAAATTATTTTAGGAATTTGTGAAATTAAACACGAATTTCTTTTAAGATCAATTCTTGAGTATTGTTCGGGAATATAACCTAATTTATTTAAATTATATTAATTATGAACACTCTCAATGAGATTGATAGACGTAATGTAACATTTTTGAAATACCACTGTGTGAAGACGGTCATAATCTGATTATATTATTTACATACCTATTACTAACACAAAATCCACGTATTTAATTATTCTATAGAGGAAAAAACTACAAATAATCGACACGTTCATTGACCAGGTGCCCCTACACATACGCCGACTGTTGTAACTATTGTGTATGCTTCACGAACAGTTAATGTGTGAAGAACTGAAGATTATTCCAAAGTGTGTCTGTTTATGTTATTATAAATTAGGCCTACCAATAAATTTACTTATCTCTAGTGGTTTGTAGATTACTGATAGCGATATCGTTATACCGGCTTATTCTATACTTGCCTCACCACGCGATTACTTCAAGCCGAACTATCTAATCACGGATTCTTATTTTAGCTATTTATTCCAAGTTTATATATTATTCCAAGTTTTCTTTACCGAGAAATACACCTAACTTAAATATACACCTAGCTACCTACAAGCTGCATTAGAAACACGGTTCGAAGGAGCAAGCATAGAAAAATTTCCATAATTTATTGGCGAACAATTGTAGTCATAAATAGCCTAACCGAGCATTTACAATCACATGTATTGACACATGTAGAAATAACAATATGTTTGCGTGTACTTGAAAAATCGATGATGTATGAGTCATTAGTGTACATCACCATAAGTTGGCGTGTAATATACGTGGTCTATTAGCTATGTGCCATCGCGTTTTAACTGCCGCATAAAATAATCCTATAACACCTTATGTCGTTGCTAGGCAACGCAATGCGCCAAATGCACCCATTTTACTACATGCGTTAGCTATTTGCTGTTGCATTGCGTAATCTACAGACGTCCTCGTTGCAGTCTTAACAGACCATCTCAATAATTTTGATCAATCTTTTCTACGCTAAACACCAGCATATTATATTATAACATTCGGCACATTAACACGCGTAGCTAAGTCTATATTTGACACCATTTCGGTGATCGATATTTTATAGAGCGAAAACTATGCGGTATTGAATGAATTCAAAACGTACCTGGCTTCACCGAGAGCTTCATTTTTTTATTCCAATGATTTTCACGCACTGATTTGTAACGAGACGGTTAGTATTGAGTTTTGTTCGGACTGAGCACTGTTTTACTGGGGTCGCGTGTTATTCCCGACGATATTGTGTGCGGCCATGTTGGTTGTCAAATTATGCGAGGGTTTGTGGGGCGACATCTGCCGTCGGGCGAGGGGATTGCTTCGCAGGGCGGCCCGCCAGCCAAATCGGAACGGGTGGGAATGCTATCATCGTCTGTAGCTCGCAGTTATACTTTCAATTCGTGAGATGTCACGGCGAACTGATTTCAGATTAGAGTCGTCAGGTATTTATTTTGTAAAAGATGCAATAGGGTAGGGACCGTTGGTAATTAAATGGATAGATACCGATAGGTATTTTTGTAACATTTTTGTTGTATGTTTTTGCAATTTTTTTTCATATACACTTTAACATTTGAAAATTATTATATAGACAATGACATGAACTTAAAATTACATAACTTTAAAAGAAACTGTGAACTCCGAGTTTATTTCGGTCTTTCTTCGCAGAGTATTCAGTTAGGAATCACCAATCATCCAGTCTTAAAAACATAATTTAATTGTGACGTGTAAATATGTTTTTTGTACCAATTTATAGAAATTATAATTTATCATCAGCATCATTTTGTCATCAAATACAATGTTACGAAAAAATATAAAACCTTAATACTTGTATATCACATATACCTACATACTACATACACTACTAATACAGCTACATTTATGACAGCATTTGTAATAATGCTCTAAGAAGTTAACAAAAACTGTGATTACTATCAGCTCTACTGCATAGCTTAGAATCTTAGAAACATCTAGGAAGGTATTGTGACGAGGCCACCTTTGTCACATGACATTATATATACTTAATTACAAATTTACAATAGACCGAACACTATAATCGAATGCTCTGATATTGAAGCTTCGAAACATCATAAACCTAATTAAAATTCTGAAGTCTTAATGGTCAAACAAGGCTAATTCAACGTTATTAGTCAAACAAGGCTAATTCAAGGATTAGAGAGTAAGAGTAAAAATCAAGAGAAAAGAAGCAAATGTCGTATAGACCTTGTATATATGTAGCTGAATATCACGTTGAAGATCTTAGAGAGACAGTTGACGAAACTAACTCAGAAGCCAAACAGACGCGTAAAAGAAAACCCTAAGGAAATTTCCATCATTTTAAAAACATAAATCATTTCATTTTATTAAATGAAATGATTTATGTTTTTAAAATGATGGAAAAAAATGATTAGTTATTACTAATCATTTTTTTTGTTGTATCCAAGGATCAGAATAGTTATTTGTGCAACAAGAGAGCAAAGTCGTTTTTTGCTGTGAGTGCTGATTTTGAATCCTGAGCAAGCGAAGGATTCAAAGATTGAATCACGAGCGTAGCGAGTGATTCTAAAGTTGAATCCTGAGTGTGGCGAGGGATTCAAAGGCACGAGATGCAAAAAACTTTGCTCTCGTGTAACACACATAACTTTTCACTTCAGCAGCGAGAACACTTTAGGAGATAAAATAATAAACAGGAATAGATTGAAATACCTAACTATTTATTGTGAATCAAAATAATTATCATTTAGAAAATTTTCTATGTTATGGGCCGTGAAAATTTTGGACTTTTTAGCCTTATGCCCAACTGACATTATTTTTAGTAAAGATAAGAGTTTTGCGTATGTTTCAATATGCGCGTTATGTTTTGTTTTTAAAATAGCTTTCAACATTGAGTAAATATTCCACATTGTAGATGATCGCCTCGTCTGTGATACATCTAAAAAATAAGATAGCAACACCGTCTCCGAAAAACTGCCTGCGCCCTTTGTAAGTCTCCATTCATTGAAGACATGGTATGCTTTCAGATATTTTTCGCGAGACTTCTCAGGCAGGAAACTTAATCCTGCATTCATAACTTGTTGTTTTAACTCTTCCGGTGTTAAAATATTGGTCTCGTCGCTAGTTTCACTCATATTTTACGATTATTTTAATATGTTTTAACTTATTCAACTCTTTACGCCAGCCACGCAATTTTATTCCCGCTCTTTTATACAAATTAAGGCGTGTTCAGAAATAGCACCCATGATACTTTATTATTCAAAATATATTACGTAACATTATTGAAACTACTTAGCAATAAATATTTACAGGTTAAATATCAGTTTTATTTGCAGTAAATACTCAATAAGTTAAAAATTCAATAAATTACATTAAAAGACATAATTATCTTTTTGCAAAATTTCTTTAGTTAGTACGAAATTCCGAACGTGTTTGTCTTTGAGGTCGAATTCAAAATCAGAACTTCGAAAGGGCTGGTCTTTGTCTCTGTCTCTTTCTAATGGCGGGAAAGAGATAGAGTGTGAATGTTTCGAATTGTATGATTAACCCAAGGCTGAATAAGATTTTCGCGGCTTTCTGAAAACAAAAATTAAAAAGTTACTTTGTCTCACTCAGTGAGCAAAATCGCATTTTGCTCACTGATTTCAGGCAGCAAAACCTACATGTTTGAGCTACTGAAGTGAAAAAGTAATTTTTGCCGAACCAAAAACTGCTTTTCTAAAACCAAGTCACAAAAGTGGCTTAAAGTTGTCAGTACTTATACTCTTGATATGACTTTCAAGTGTTCAACTTAAATTGCATAGTATATTATGTAAATGCATCCAATGAAAAGAGTAATGAGTAAAATTGTTTGAAGGGCAAAACAAATGAATTTTGTTTGATGGAGAGTAGGTACTTACGTTCGTAAGTATTTGTAATAAACCCAATGTTATGTTATGGTACATCGTGACTAATGTCTCGTCATTGAAAAATCGTGCGTACAAAAACAATCGTTTTGTAAGCCGCTAAATATACATTCAGGCCAAATTAAATATTTTACTCGCTGACATATTATTGCGATTATAGAAGTATCCATAACGGCAGATAACAAAATATATATGTCAATGTGACACACAGTTAGTAAGAGTTATCAGTCTAAGTTCAATTCAATCAGAGTGAATATGTATGCATAAAGTTTATTTGAACCTAGCTATAATATCTCCAGGATGTCTACTGCTGAACAGGGCCTTTTCGAAGACAGTTTACATTCTTAAGGAAAATACCTATCATACAATCGCCATGCTCGATGAACTGAATGGCGATGAAGGGTATGGCGTCAATGAGATACTCACAGTGTACAGGTAAACGCTACTACCCTTAATTTAATATTAAAATCCTTACTCGACTCAACACCCACGCAAAAGAGGCGTTTCACTCTGAGCCTTAATTTTATCAATGGAGCTACCGCTAAAGTTCTACAACCACGCATATTGAAGTATTTTTAAACCTTTAGAAATAAGAAAAACAGCTGCGATATTACAGAGACTAGATATAAGGTAGTCGAACCAAACAAGACTTTTAGTGGAATTTTAGCAAATTCATGTATGCAAATCCACTACACGCTCTGCAAGAAATAAGTGAGAGTAAGTATCAAGTTATCCTACATAACAACAAAGTACTTCCACTTATCTCGGTATGACGGCATCGCAGTCTAAATTTAGGTAAAATTTGCCGAACAGAATGCGCATGCGAGGAAAACGGTGACGTAAGGTTTCGTCATGAATGAGTGACGTCACCGTTACAGAGGCACGAGGCAAATGATGACGTAGCTTGCGGGGAGGAGGGCGGTGGCCAGCGGTGCGATCGATAGCCACCCGGTGATAATGATATTCTTGTAGTTCAGTGACGCTCGACTAATAGCGGCACGGGAGTAGAAGCAAGCCTTTCGATAAAGCACGGGTCGGCAGCTCACGTGCTACATTGACTTGCACTACTCACATTAAATAATGCACAGGTCACTCGTTTGATCGAACAGTTCATAAGATGCGCTTACATGACATTCTAGTGGACCATGTTCCACTGAACCATTGAAGCTGTGAATTGCTTCCTAATGATTTTATATTTCATGGCCTATGCTTTGTGTAATGTATGAATATGACATTCTTAATATTCCATTCATTATTAACCTTACCTTTGCACCTTACGCTTTTGAAACCGCTTTATAAAGAAAAAAATCTTACTTAGCAGCAGTAGTTCGTATCGAGTCTCCTAGAAAATTATTGAGTTTAAAATCTAGTAACTATGTTTCCGTAATTAAATCTATTTCAGAATTTTAACTATTATATATACAAAAAAATGTTGGTTTCTGAACAATTCTTATCTAGAAGTGACTTCGGAATTCGGATAAACATCTAAAGAAATATGAGTATTGGTGACGCACAGATTAACTCACCGATCGGTTTGTGATACAGTTCTATTATTAAAGAATTGACGCGTTTAACAGAACTCGTACCTGAATTTTTATATTCGTATACAATTGTATATGTGCGATATCATGCTTATGTTGGCTAAGTATATTTTAATCACCATGTGATTGTTTTGATTAATTATTGTATAAGGTGCCCCAGGTAAGCGATGTGATGCGTGTTTTATATGGCTCACAACACTATGAAATTATGGCAATATTATATGGTATCGGGACCATGTTTACGTTGGAGCAGTACCTATACTAATAATGTATATTGAGACTAATTGTTATAGACGATAACAGATAAAGTAATAGATCTGCTTTATTCTACAATCCGGTTACTTAAAATGTTAGTCAAGTATTTAATAGCCCGACAGCCAAACAGAAATCTAAAGTGTAAAATATTAAAATCCAGTCTATAAACAATGTAGGTAATCGAATTTGTAAACATGTTCTCAATACATTACGCTAAGCCAATTGCCGTAGTCAGGCAAAGTTAGTTACTATAACATTCAAATCAACGCTTATCTACAGCTGATCTACGGAATAAATGAAGTAATCACGCTGGTGTAAGTGATTAATCTGTAATCTGAATTGATGAACTGGCTCTGTCACGCCGCGTGGTTCCAACTGATAGATTCGGACCATCGCGAGCAGTCACCAATCAACGGCTTATCCTAAATATGCGGATCAAGCGGGCTCTTTATTTAAAGAGAAACCTTTTATTATATTAATTAAATGTTAATTGGATACGCGGTGGATATAACAATAACAATAGTTCAGCCAGACTAGAATCAATATTAGTTTCCAATGTATGTACATATGTTATTAATTCAATGATACTACCTCGACCTCGTCACCATTTTTTCATCTAATAGATACACTTCTAGTGCGCCCATATCACGTACATGTAAGATTGTAGGTACGAAAACTACCATGTAATGCCCTGTCAAACTATAAAAAGATTAAGATAACCAGATCTTCAGACTCTTAAGATATTAAGAAATCGTCGGTCTCGTTTACTCAAATCTCGACTAATCCCGACATCTTCAGTGACTGATAACGTACTTACCTCACGAGTGCGTCAATTTATAAGTAGGCGCTTACTGATAATGATAAATCATGAATTGATAAATGAGTAACTTTGAATAAGTGGAAAATGTTCGGCAATTAACTTATCAAATATTCCTTTAAAAATTTCAATATCAATTAAGTATAACTATATTCAAGTTACGAATATTGATTCTAGTTAAAACCTAAGAAATCGTGTTGCTTGACTAGACACAAGTAATTAACATATCAAAAATTCAACGACCATTTTTGATAAAATTTAAATTGAAGCAAATCCGATGAGAGTAACCTATTTTAAACAAGAATCAACCACGCATAGCAATTTTGTAGCACCGAGGTCTAATCGGAGTAGTAACATCCATAAAAAAACATACGAATGGTAAATCTCTAATTTTTTGTAGGCAGATAAAAACTTACAAGGTATCTTTCCACTTTTATGCTTATGAAAACATTATTATCAAAGTATATATAATATATAATATACAATATTTATAAACCTTCTGTACGCTTTTATAAACTTTTTCCGTAATTGTGTTGCCTATTTCCTCGATCACATGGTGATTGACCTAAACAACAATATACGCACCAGGCCATGTGGCGTACAATTGTAAATCTGTCTAAATATACGGGCTCCCATGTACTAGTGGTATTTTCGTGACGAGCACTTTTAAACATAACCTCAAAATGTTACACAATATACGCCCGTCCAATTTGATAATTTTAATAATGTTAGTTTATTAATTGATGCAGATAGTATACTCACAACACAGAGATCATTACGCTGAACCCCTCTAGCACTGACTATTTATGAACACTTCACACACACACTCGCAATATGCATAATGCATCCAATACTAGCGAATAGTTTCATATGCGTCGTGTTCGCGTTAAATCGAACACAGGTAGTTCACTGGTCGATTATGCGGACGTTGTATAACATGGACACTGGGACGGGAATTGATGGATCCACTGTTTTGTCAGCGGAGACCGCCATGCCCAATTAGTACAATTTACAATCGAGCCACAGAGTGTTCCAACAACGCGCTGACGGCATCGAAACAAGCGAGTCGCGTTCACGGTATGGAATTCTCTCGCGGCCGCGGGCCGTTGATGCGGCTGCGTTCGCGCACCGATATGTGCCCGCACCCACACATGCACGCGCGTATCATCTAAACACACACAAGCCACGCATCAAATGTGTTATAGATGACGCTACTGACGGCTAACTAAGCTGTAACTACTGATAACATATTATGTCACTTATCAGTCAAATTGCACAGGTAAACTTTGCTTTAAATAAATGTAAAATCGTATAAAAATTTGAAATAGTACCAGTAAAATTACAATACAAAGCAAAATAAATAACTGTCATGGTGATGACAGTTTTTTTTAACGATTGACGTGAATAGGTACAGATTAAAGCTTTAACTTCCGAATCATAAAAATAGTCAAACCTCTTAGGTATTATGAATTTACGTATTTCAAAATATTTCAGTGACATATTTTTCACTATAGGTAGTAAGTGAAAGCTACGCAGACTTCTTACTTTCTTAAATTTATTTGTAATAATTCTATTAACTACTAATAACAAAAAGTATTGTATACCTACCTATAATATAAAAAAATACGTGT
The DNA here is from genome assembly GCA_914767645.1 of Hydraecia micacea. NCBI lineage: Eukaryota > Metazoa > Arthropoda > Insecta > Lepidoptera > Noctuidae > Hydraecia > Hydraecia micacea. Next base: position 12,329,578 of record OU611778.1, read on the forward strand.
GGCACTCGGGGACTGCCGCGGTAAAGCTATTGCATAGCAACGCACACAAACACCGTGCCGAAGTCTGCCGAACTGATACGACGTTAGACGATGCTTAGGTTTATTTTCGTTACGGAATTTCTTCATTCGGTCGCCGCGCTCAAAGCCCAAGATAAAAGCTATGCAATAGCTTAAAAATACTTTTTGTATTAGCAGACGGCTCAGTTAACTTACATTTTGCCGTAGAAATCTGCGTAACTATATCATCAACATCTGCCTAGCCTTTTCCCAACTATGTTAGGGTCGGCTTCCAGTCTAACCGGATGCACCAGAATACCAGAATTTTACATGGAGCGACTGCCTATCTGACCTCCACAACCCAGTTACTGAATAATACGATACCCATTGGTAAGACTGGTTGTCAGACTTTCGGGCATGGAATAGTCAGCATAACTATATATGTATATATTTTTTATAGAAATTATACCTATTGGTGTTATAACGTGCGTATAAATAAAATTAAATGCTAATTTTATTTGTTCAAATATTTTCCTAGGCACATAAATAACCGGAAAAAACTAAAAACTGCATACACACATGTTCTAGATAACAACATATAGGCATCAAGTAAAAAGTTCATATCTATGACTACTTCCTCTAGTTGACCTTTATATATTGCGTGGGACACTGACTGAAACACACTATGTCAATATGTAGATATATTCTATTATAACTAGAAATATAAATTACGTGAGAATTTACGAAAAAATATGCCTACGTTTTTTGATCAGTCAATCTCAAAAAATTACTATCATATCATTACTTCAGTCAACACCATCACCAAGCGTTTAGTCTATGATGGTTCTATGTATTTTCACATTTTTCGTTATACAATGATTTTCTTGGCCTATTGCCACCCACGACTGGCTTTCCCTAATATCGTGGAAAATATTCTATCCCTACCTTTACACACACAAAAATAGCCGTCTACTGATAACTCTTAGGGAAAATGGATTTTTGTGTGAAGTCATCAGTGTATCACGTGTAGGCGTTCCTACCCATCCACTTGATAGAATTCATTAGTCGCCTTTGCGACACCCACGGGTAGGTTCGGTTATGGGTAGCCTATTCTTAGCGGGGCCCTACGGCCCGATGTACATACCTTACATCTGTATAGGCATCGAAATATTAGATATAATATCATGTCATCTCACGACTATGTAAATCATAATCATAATAATTTTCCAGTGCGATACTTACCGAATACGTGTTTGATGTTGTCTTGTTGATCCTATTCAGATCTAGATTTATACTTATCAATCTAGATCTTACACGTACCTAGGTAGGTAGGCACTTACTTACAATATTTTCAGTAATGTCTACGTAATGGCACGGAAATTGTACCTAGTCTTGCACGTCTAAATGCTGGAGTATTGTTAAAGGATCATTATAAATTCAATAGGCATCACAAACTGCCAATTTGGCATGCTGTGAGATTTTAACAGTAGTTAGTAGCGTCACATGATTTTTAGCACTGCTTGTTAGTAACAAACCCGTACTTTTTTAGGGTTTCGTAGCCAAATAGCAAAAACGGAAGACTTATAATTTCGTCATGTCCGTCTGTCCGTCCGTCCATTCGTCGGTCCATCTGTCCGTCGTCGCCTTACACAGTAATTTTTACTAGAAAACTATTCACTATATCTATACAAAATTAAAAGATCTATACAAGCTTATAATCTGTGCACCACTAAACAATGATGTAGTGATATAACGAAAAAAAAATCAAGGGTAGCTCTCCCCATACATGTAACGGAGGGATGAAAAAATAAAATCAATGCATACGAGCGTGTGCATTAAGTATTGAGCGCAACGTTGGATCTTATATCCTTGAAAAAAAATATGATGTTTCTAAATGCCTTTTTTATTTAATCCAATATTTTTTAAATAGGTACCAACTTATGGGATCTTATTGGTTACAACTGCAGCTATAACTTTGTTTCTTCATAGTATTTTCGAGAAATATTATCAAATACAAACTTATTTTTGCGGCCGATAAAATCGATACTATGCATGAGTAAATGTTCATCCCGCCTACGGAACCCTTCACCGTGCGTAGTCCAACACGCACTTGGCCGGTTTTTTTTATACCCATCACCACCTCAGGTTACAAATGACGAGTAGGTAATTGAAACTGAAAAACTGAAAACGTTAAAGCAAATATATAAATTTTATCTAATCTTTATACTAATTTATTTTAAGCAACAACCTTATTTTTTCTTTTGAACTATATTTCTATTTTTGCAATTTTCCTTAAAATTAATCTCAACCTTGTTCTAAAAAAAACGGTCCGAAGACGAGATGTGTCCTTGAAAAAAGCCATACTACCGTTAATTTTACCTTGCTCAATTGCCTCCCTATACTACCTTGACCAAAAAGTCTTTAGTTTTTTTTCCGAGGCAAAGTCAGTTATACCTCTGAATACAATTACACAAGTCAAGTGTTTTTTTTATCAATACTGCTAAAATGTGAATCATATACCCTATCACATTTTAACCAAGAAAATGAAGACTCAATGGTCTCGTTGTTTTATTATGAAAAAAATATTGACTTAATCAACAAGGTCACGGTGCCTTACTTAGCTTAAAAAGCTTTGTAAGGGTTATAGATAGCTGTAACCCTTACAAAGCTTTTTAAGCAAGGCGCCGTTTTTTCACCGTCACCACTCACCAGTCATGATCAATATCTAAGTAACTTGGTCTCCACGTGATCCGCCTTCCGACCCTGACCTTGTTGTTTAAAGTCAATATTTTCCCCAAAAAAAAGACCATTGACTAAACTTAAGACCATATACATATGGTGGGGGGAGGGCACATGTTGCGCGCCAGCACCATCAGCATCCTGGCTGATCTGGCGGATAGGCTGGACACGCGTTACGTCCACATTAGAAATTAAGTAATTATAATGTTAATTTTTTAATAAAGTACTGACACTCGTTTCATAAGTTTTATTGTACTAACATTATATGGATTTCAATATCAGTTTTTTTTTATAGTTAATCAATTATGGGGTTCGACTTGCTGCTAACGAATCGCTATCTATTGGAATTCTAGAAAAAAACAATGCTTATTATTCTATCATTTTCATTATAACAAGTTGTAAAAACGTTGTGTGAACTTGATCCTGTAAAGGTTTTCCCTTCCTGTTTTTATTTATCACCTTTGACGAACTCGACTCTTATCAGAAAGGCGTGTCTTAACTCCTCTTATCTTTTTCTATTTATGTGAAAGATTTGAACTTCAAAAAATATCTTGAAGAAATTATTAGGTAAATCATAATAAAAAGTAGTACCTAGTAGATATTTTTGTATACGTATTTGTTTCTTTTTTTTTGTTGTTTTTTTTTAATTTGTAATACCTACCTATTATAGTTATTTTAATTAGGTTAATGTTTCTGGTATCTTTACTAGACTGTCATTGGTTGAACCAAATCAACCATTTCAGCAGGGTAATTGCGTAACAGACTCACAATCCCAAAGAATTTGACAATTCAACAATATTTATTGCGTTATACTACGTAATTGGGAAAAGGCTTGGCAGATTGATTGATTTATTTATGTTGTCGAGCCGACCAATTTTTCAAACACATGACGTAATGGATTATAAAGCTTCAAAATCCTTCGGATTGTTCTCATCGACTGTGATAGAATGTGTTCCGCAATTAGTGTAAATTTTGACAGAATCTGATTCCAAAACTTGGCATAAATATTTTCTCCAACTTCTGATCCATTCAAGCAAATCTGTGAAAACGACCGTGTATCTCGGTTGCGACCTTGATCGTTTATGTAATTTTCACAATAAACCACGATCTAATTGCACAGCTGTAGAATCCATTGTTTTATACTTAATTCATCAATGAATCACAGTTTCCGCGTTATCATTGCGATATTGTATGTAAATAGTGAATCAACAGAGCAAACAATGTAACCATTGTAGTTTACTTATAACTTTAATTAGATACAGATTCTAGTTTTACATTGCTTGAAAATAATAATTTAAATGGGCAGGAAAATTTAGGAAAATTGATCCAGACTAGACAAAGTTTTTTATCCGACAGCCCATAATTACCCTCGGATAAGAAGGTGAATCTCATAGGTAGGTACCGATACCTATTACATCTGCGGAGTTCCACTAGCTAATTTAATTTGACCCTGTAGATAAGTGTCTTCACATAATAATAAATACGTACCTACATTCATAAGTATACTCATTTGTAAGCTAAGTAACAAATTATACACACAGAAGTAATCAAAATCTGTCATTCTAAACTTTGTCGCTTTTATGACACAAGTGGTAATTTTCTTCTTGCGACATAGGTTGCTTAGATGGTATATTAGCAAATGGGTGACGGCAGTAACTTCTACTGCGGATAGGTAATAAGCAATAAATTAGTTCCACAAGTTTTATTACAGGTAAATAATAGTATATTGTACAACTAGTGCATAAAAGAAGCTACATAACCCCGAGACGTTTAGGTATATCCACCCGAGCCGCAGGCGAAGGTGGATAGTTATGTCAAGGGGTAAAATGGCTCGTTTATGCCCGAGCTATGCACTCTGCTTTTCACATCGATTGCGAGAAAATGAAACAGGTATAAAGTATATAACAGTATTTTCACTGTTCAAAAATGTTGCACAATTGAAGAAGAGAATAGCTAATTCCCGCCACGAAACTTTTTAAAAGTTTTTTTTTTTATTTTCAACATGTGGCATTCGACTTGGGTATTTCATACTGCCAAGTCATAAAAACGTTTATTTGCGTTTTTAAATAATAAATGACAACTATTTTATCTGGTTTTATTAAATTAACGATAGAAAACACGGAAGTGATATAAAATAAGTAAAGCAAATGAAATAAAATAAGGACTTTACACTGCGACGTTTTAGTAAGTATTGTGCGTGTGGCTGTTAGGCCTGATTAACTTAGTCTTAGAAAAAAAAAATACTTTAAGCACTAGAGCATAAAAAGCGTCTTTATGTCGCCTACGCACAACATAAAGACGAACTTCTAGAGCATAAGAAGTGAAAAATAATATATGAACTTATTTGACGGATGGATAAGTCTTTTGTCGATGAGTCGATGATACGACGACATCGATTATAATGTAAAATTAGAATAACTGGACGGTTGCCCGTTCTGCGAGCAGCAAATAGTACTGGGGCATGCGACCAATCGTAACAGCCGCAAATACATGCACCGCGCTGAATGCGGACACACCGCGGAAGACAACAACCCCCCACAGCCGCACTCCACCCGCTACACGTCGGTATTATGTAGTCGCAGGCTCGCGCGCCCCCGCCGCCACCTCCCGCTGGTGCCGTCAGCACTACGCCAGCTTGCGTAATCACCAGCCTCACGCAAGCCCCCTTTATCCCATACAAACCATGGTTTACAAACTTACATTATTTTCAAACCTAAGCAAATATTCCTGTTATCCGTCATAACAAAGCGTCATATTGTGCGTGCAATTTAAACAAAAAAAAGCTCATTCATCATGCTGTTCACGAGCTACCGATAACCTACCTTACATCAATCGGTGTACGAAACATAACACAAATATTTAACTGCGCTAACTGAACAACGCGGCAGACTTCTTGTTCACACACTGGCAAGTTTCAAGCGTACAAAAATGACATAACATAGACAATAATGCCTCATCAGTTACGCATACATAAGATGAGAAAAGTTGTTCCATGGTTCCAGTATTTTCCAGTGACTTTTTGTTAATAAATTGGTTAAATTTAAAATTCGAGGTCGGAAAGCCAGCTTTGAAAAGCTTGCCATAATATTGATAGACTTTTTAGTGGATTATGGAACCTGGGGGTACAATTTGGGTTAGGTCTGCACCTAACCCAAGTTGTACCTTGATTGGTCTGAGGTAAAAAATATTTGGCTTAGTCATTTTACATGAGACATGATTTTCTCTAGCGTAAAAGCTTTTTTTAAATACATTCTATTGAACCTAGAGGCAGACAATGTAAGTCCACCTACACGCCCACGTCCTTTCGGAGTCGTGATGCGCGAGAATCACCTCCTGGACCATCACAAAAAGCTGAATAATCTGTCTACCACTAAGATTTTTAATATTATACGTTTTTTGATCCTTTTGTACCATTTGGGTCTCTAGATAGCACTGTCCCAAAGAACGCCAAGCACTTTACTGACACTTCCGTCCAACTAATCAAAAAAAAATTTAAGGACTAGGATTGCAGATGGTATCTAGAGCAACGGTTGCAAATTTAATCTCGGCGACACACCAATGCAAGTCTGCAACAAGTGTTCGAACTGCGCTATAAGTGTCCTCCGTGTGACGACGGCTACAATCAATGCGGAAACGTTCGCTAGTCTGCCCCGAATGGGAGCACGGGATGCGACGCGATGGACGTCGCCGGCGCACCCCCGCGCCCTCCGCGCCGCGCCGCACCCCCCCGCCGGCCCGGATCAGCGTCACCGACACATTTGTCTCCACGCACCACAATAAACACTATACTTACTTATTGTAATTGCTCCTTTCTGGAACACTTATACATAGACAGCAATTAAACGCCGTAATCCATTCTAATGAAGGATGGACAACAGGTACTTTTTCTCGTACTTTTTTTCGATTGCTCCATAGAGAAATCTAAATGTGTCTGTAATTGTAGTGACGTACCATTGGAAGGACAAGAATATGACGACAGGTGAAATTTTTCGAAATCGGACGGTCTGACGTATTGACGAAGGAAAATGATGAAACTAAACCCGAGACAGAAGGTTGCCAAGGGACAAAAGAGATTGGCATAGGAAAAAAGAGGCTTGCGCAAAGTTTTTGTCACGGTACGACCTGGGAATCACGATAACAAAAATATCAATTAGGAATGAACGACAAACAAACAACAGAACAGAAACCTATTATTGTGTGCGTAAGAAAAAGAAATGTACCTTACTTAAAAGCCAATAGCGCTTATTTTGCAATTCAAAGTTATCACGTGGATATTTTAAATCTAAATCATTAGTTTAGGCCAGAAGAGCTTTTGCCTCCAAAACTTACCAAGTATTTTAACAGGTGGTTCGGATAAAAGTAAAATAACTTAACTCATAAATAGGTATAAATAGCTGGGAAAGATTGAAATAAAATTATCGCCACCCTGAATATTAATTTACTTGCAGATAAATGTGAAAATAATTATGATACCGGATCGAAAGCCTTGACTGAGTCAATCTGTACCGTATAATATACTGCAATGAAAATCATTGCCGAAATTATTCGAGCTGGCTCCCGAGCTATCATGATCATTATTGTAGAATTAACGTCAACACGCCTTTTTTGTTGCACTTCGCATAAAATGAGGTTATAGGCACTACTCGAGTCTCGACGGTGTAATAAAATTTAATCGTAAAACAAGATTAAATGGCGATTTAAAAACCGCATAAGTGCATATAACATAATTATAATCTGCTCTAGTCCGAAAATAAATAGGTTTACTTATGCCAATATTTAAAGCCAAGCTTTACTTACATAAATAAATAAAAAAAATAAAGGACTCTTAATTTTAACTATAATTTATTGAAACAGAATCAAATCAAATCATTTATTTCAATTAAACCATGTACAGGCACTTTTGAATTGTCAAAATTAAATAGTCAGTCAGTTAGTCAGAAAGTTGAAGCTAGAAAGAAATGATTATCACAAACATTGATGACAAACATTATCTATCAATTCATTTTCCTATTATATACACTAATATCTCTCTGTTATGTCTAGGTTACAAAAATATATTTTAGGCTACATAGAATTGTTAGATTCGTAGAATCCGTTCAAGTTTTCCTTTAATAAAATAATAATTTGTAGAGCACACAAAGAAATGTAAGGAAAATATTCACATAATTGATACTACAACCTACACGAGTATGTTTCGCTTTCATATATTGTGAACCCAAATAAGTAAATTAAATTTAAGAATACTCCAGAACCCGTGTTAAGGCCGAGTGAATAAAATTCATGATGCCTATTAATTATACTATAAATGTTACATTTGTTAATTGTTTCAATTAACGTCAACCAAAACCAGGCATTAAAAGGAAACTCGAAGCTCAAGCATATTTAGCTTTTCCTGTAAAATCTTATAACGTCATAAAAATAAAATCGGCATTGTGAGATGTTCTCGATTTGTTCAGAACTTATTTGTTGAATGACGTACATTTGTAATAGTAAACGCTAATACAAGTGGAGTCGCGAGTTCGGTCGTGGAAAGCTCACACACAGTGAGGCAGGAACAAAGTAGCGGCCGGGCGCGGGCGGCGCGGCCGTATGAAAGCTTCGTCTCGTACTAGCGATGCCGTTAGCGCAGGCTCGGGCGGGCGGCCGCGGCGAGGCGGCGGCGGGCGGGCCGTGGGAGGTACCGTTAATGACGTCGCATCCGTGACGTCGCCGTCGTGACGTCAGACGGCGCGATATAGCCACCAGCCTCGGCGGCGGCGGCCTCAGTAACGCACCGCCCGTTCGCCAGCGCGTACCTCCGCGCGCCCTCTCGCGACCTGCCCGCCGCAGCCGACTGACTGAGTGAGTGAGTGCGCGTGCAGTGAGTGGAATGTGCCCGGCCGCATGAGGATCCTGCTGAGTGAGCTGGGACTGTCCGGCGCTTGCTTCGGTCTGACGCTGGAGCCGCGCGCCTCCCCGCTGGACACTGCCAAGCCTGCGCCAGGTCAGCGCCCGCACGACCATCCGACATCCACTTCTGTGTTTATTTTCGCTTTCGTTGTGTAGAACCTCTGGGTGTAGTAGACTGTGTGGAACTTTTGTGACGATGGCCATCGGCTAGAATGCGAGGTGCGTTGCTGACGCCCTCCAGCCAACATTGTGGCCTTAGACAATTCAAACACACACGTACGTACCTCCCTTTTTGTTTTATTTTTATTTTATTATAATTTAATTTAAGAACTTTATTATATTTTATTTTGTCCTGAATGTTTACCCAGTGCTTTCTTTATACCCCTCTACCAAAACATGTCTATAGAACAACTGTCAAAACTTTTATTGTACCAGAGCTTTTGATTATTATGTTAAACTGAAACTTACTAAGTGGTATTTCTTAGTTACTATTATGATAAGAAATAATAGGCCGTTTATTTTGAAGCCTAGGTCATGACCTGCTAGTTACAGTGCGTGGTGAAAATTGACCAAAGAAAACTTTAAGGAAAGCTCCTCAGTTCAGTCTAGTTAATTGTATCGCTTGGAAAAATATTTTAATATAGTCACCTAATTAATTTATTTGTTGTAATAAGGTTTTCGCACCTTTTAGGATTTGTACCTATAAACAAGATTGAAAATTTTAAGAAAAGTTCTTTAAAACTTAGGACTGGTCGAAGCAGTTGCAATTCAATAGTTTTTTTTTAATACAGCACTTAATTCCAGTTCCGTATATGGTTCGTTATTTTATACTATTCGGTATTATTTATTATTCCATAACCTAATAATACCTTTTTTATAAGTATTAACTAAAGTAAAGTTGGTATAGTTAAAAAAAAATAAGGAAGGAATCAAGGAAAATTAAATAAACTTGTTTCTTTTTCAATTGCAATAAAACAGTGTACCTACGACAAATACAGAGAGAATACCGGTTATATTATCTCGCTAACTGAATAGTTACCTATATAAATATATGTTTTAGATTCTCGGAGTCGTGTTAATCGAACTTGTCAATATTTTTAAGACAGGCAGTGAATAATTAGAATTTAGGTGAAACAAGTACTTAATAGTGAAATATATTTCCACACCGGTAGGGCCGGTTTAGGATGATACACGCCGGGTCGCTAGCATACCTACATTAAGTTATACCTTTCGCGGAATGTGTCCTAACAGCCATCATCTGTATCCAAAACTGTTCGGAGAGCATTACCTAGTTAGCTAAACCACTCGATAATTGTTATTAAGTCGATTAGTTAAATTATAATCGGATTTGTTTGAGTGGAGGCGCGTTAGGTAACTTCGAGTATAATGTGAGATGTTTATGTCGCGATCGGCTGCGTCCGATGGCCTCAGCCGATGCCTGCTGCCACTTGCCCAATCGGTTGTCGCAACCGGCAGACGTTGCACCTGTCGAGATGCGAGCCTGTGCAAATTGCCGACGCACATCTGATACCTACTATTGTATCATGCAGACCCCACATATTATCAACTACGTAAACATCATGAATTGTTGACGCTCAGTTCATAGTTAGAAGTTTCTTGCACATTATAACAACGTTCCTAACATAAACGCTGAGGTGCCAATGAATTATCTAAATTGATGCTAAAATAGAATAACAAACTTTCACTTTTTGTTTTCATAAGCGTGTGCTTAATATTGGACAAAAGCGGTTCTATAAATAATAGGTACGATAACGTTTTTGGTTAAAGTGGGATTGTATTTTTGATCGAAATGCAAACTCGGATAGCATTTGAAAAGTTTATCATCTCACTGTCAATTCGTCAATTAATTGAATGAAATAATGACGTAGGGAAGGTAGGTTGACACACGTTGGCGTATTGATAAACCCGCTATCAGCCGCCAGCTGACGTGACGTCACGACAAGCCCGACCCGGAGCGCGTCACTCTCACTGCCCGCGAGCCCCAGGCCAACCCACCCCTGCCCTCAAATATAAAGATACTGCGATTTTCCCCCTTCCATCCGCACAGCGGGAGAGTTCTTCCGTTGATGTTTCTAATAGATGATTTGATCGCCATTATGTCTTAATTATAATACAACATAAAAACATAAGTAGGTATATGTAGTGTAATAGGTAATACGGGCTGGTGTCCGCAACTCCACTTCAATGCGCGTATTTTGCGTACGGATCTATAGTGTATTGTATTTATTTAAAAAACATCATCTACACAAATAAATAAAGTTGAAGAGACTGTTTGTAATCTATACTTACATCTATTCTATACCTACAATACAAAATAATAGTTTTTTTTACTAAATGTATGTACATAACATACATAGATAATAACATCAGCCTATAATGTTCCCACTGCTGGGACACTGGCCTCCTCTCAGTAAGAGCGAGTGGGCCGTAATCCACCACGCGGGCCTAGCGCGGGTTGGCAGATGTCTAAATGCATATGAAAGTATATAAAGTATAAGTATAGGTACTAAAAAACAAAAAAATCTATTTTTAAACATTTTTGTCTGTCTGTAACGGCTGGACCGATTTGGTGAAATTTGGTATGGAGATACTTTGAACCCTGATGGGGAAGCACTACTTTTTATCGACATACCACGCGGGCGAAGCCGCGGGCGGAAGTTTGTATTTATATCACTGAGTTGCTCTAAAAACGTGAGGCGAGGTGTCGGTATAACGTCTAGCTCATTCCTCCAAGGTGCTATTTTTTTGACGCTTAATGCTTTCCGTTTAATAGCGCGGTTGCGTCACGAGGCTAAAAATATGAGGGTGGTGTTGGAAGCGGCAGTGAGGGGTGGTCGGCAGAGCGTCAGGTGGCGCGGTGGGTCTCGGTCGGCCTCGGCCTCCATCGACCGAGCCTGTGACGTCATGGAGGCGTGACGTCACGCATCGACCGAGCGCCTCGCTTCAAGGACGCCCTTGCTTACCGCCCAACCGGCTACCGACTTCCTCCTAACTTAGAATCACTTTACGCAAACAACAAATATTAAAACATGAGTAGTCGGTAAAACAAAAATTTGCGTCCGATAATATTGACCCACAATGTCAATATACATAACATGATGACCAGTAAACTGGGCACCTAATGTGCGTGTTTATGTAACCGACCTATTAAGCATTGCCGACCGATATAACGATTCAAAACATTGCAGTTCAAGGAAATCTATCAAAGATACAAAAAAGCTTTGATGGTAACACTAGGCAATTTCACCATCTTGCCCACGATAGGGGGTGTGACCAGTTCAGGGGCAGCAAAATATACCTATGTAAAACGATAATGATATAAGTATTTTTCTCTTTTGAAGCTAGTCATGCTCTGCGGATTTTATTTTCCTGTAATAGTTTTAGGTAGGAACTTACTGTTTATGTTAATTAGTTTAAGTACGTACCTTAGTTTTTAAGACTGCTTACAGTTTAATGTTGTCGTCTGCTTCATTGTTAGGTAATTAGCTACTTGTTTATTTAGGTATTATATAGTTGTTTTAAAACTAGTTACATTCACTCTCGTACCTACTCGTAATTTGTGAATCAGCGCTCTAAGGAGAAGGAGGCGTTTGAAGTTTCGTCACCATTTTATATTAGCATCGCAATAAAATGAACTGATTTATATGTAAGTAATAAATATTTCGACGTCTTAGAATCACACATTAATTACATGGTTTCTGACCAAGGCCAAAAAAGAACGTATATGCTCGTAAAATTATTTTCGGACCTATGTATAAATGTTCCTATCATCATCATCAGCAGCCTATAGCAGTCCACTGCTGGACATAGGCCTCTCCTATTGCACTAATGTTCCTATATTGTATTTAAATTAAAAACACTTGGAAGAAGACAAAAACGAAAATAGAGAGGGGTTTCTCAATCCAATAGTTATGGCTGAGACCACGTTATACTTAGATTTAAATATCTAGCCATACTTCTTCTTCGTGTCGCTGTCACGACTGTATTTTAGATCTTGTTGCGCCAAAACTTCGACACTTCCAGGGCGTCGTCGATGGCAGCGATCACTATTAAAGTCACAAAATAACGGTGTTAGTTCATTTTGGAGACCAAAATATATTCCTGCAACATAAAGGAAAACCTACATATCGAAGTAAAATCCTTAACAAAACAATAAGCTTGTGGGTATAAGCTTTCCGCTTATATTTATATCAATACATATCTATAAAAATAAGTATAGGTAATGTTTTAATTATTTATTTAGGTATTATTGTTTTTTTTTATGTATGTATTCGCGTCTGTAACTACTAATCTGTAACAATTTAAATTAAATTACTACCAGTATCCGATACAAACAAGGAAACTGAAGTTGTCTAGACGATATCAAGATAAAAATAAACATATTTATTCTCGTCTGCGTCAAGCTAACGATCATAATTTATTAAGACGAATTAAATTAAGCACCTACAAAAAAAAATATAGACTTAATAGCTTAAATTCTAAAAACTAGCTTTTCCACTACTAACCTAGAAGGTAAGGAATAGTCGCATGGCTCTCGGAAAGTAAAAAGGTGACCACTTTACTACCACAATGTCGTGAAACCAAATTAGGAAAAAGCAGTTTAAGCAGCACCATAATCCAGTCCGAACTTAAAAACAAAGAGCGATCACTAGGCATCTGGCAAACATGGTGATCATCACAATTTGTCCAGAGGCAGGTGGGGGTCTCAAATTTGTCTCAAACAATATAGGCCAAGGGATACGGTTTAATAGTAGATTTTTTGACAAGGGAGCAAACAACTATTTTGAAGGCGAGAGTGTTTCTTGAATCCAGAGCGGAGCGGAGGATCCTAGAGTAGAATCCCGAGCGCAGCGAGGGGTTCTAAAGTAGAATCCTGAGCGCAGCGAGAGATTCAAAGTACGTCACTTGAGCTAAAAATAGTGTTGCTCCCGAGATGGACACTCTACTTTTTATCACCCTCTAGGAAAAAATATGTAAGTGCAACTTATGAATAAGAATAGTACGTTTATTTATTTATATACAATTAGGAGCAATTCATATAAATAATTAGAGGCTAATGTTTATATTTGAACAATTATGGAAGTGCATCGTAACAATATTTTTTAATTTGGTTCACGCGCCTTTTACTTTATCATACAGCCTGTTACTTGTTCATACAATGTTCGTGATTGATCTCTTTGGTGATTGGAAGTTTTACTAACAATATCCATATTCCAAATTCAAATCACTTTTAGTCCCTAGGGGTTAAAGAGCTATTTTAGTCCCTGTTTACGAAGAATATACTAGCTCTTTTTGAATAGATGTGATAAAAAAATGTTTATTTAGGAAAACGGACATGCCGATATCTAATAACCCTTTTAAGTATGTTCCAAACGAACAGTATTAATAAACTAACGAAAACCAAAGTCCTTTACCCCTAAAAAACTTAAGTACTTCATCACATTATTTGTGCAATAGCTGTCCCATGAAAATCAGTTAGGACGGAACGCCGTCATAATCACCACGCTTGACAAACAAATGAATGATTGTAACAGTTCATCTTCTTCATTAATTTACCCTTTTGATCATTTTCAACACTCACAATAAAAAACAGCGGTGGCCTAATCTTTTCCGAGTTTAGCGTCAGTAACAGTCTCGTAGCAGGACTCAACAGTAACGTACCGGATGTAAATATTGTTCGTAGCGGAAGTCATATGTTCGTAGCACAACCGTAGCGAACCGTAGTGGGCTGCATAGAAAGTTATCATTAAAATGATGCAGTAAACCGCTCCTTGAAACGCCTATTTTAGTGTATTATTTCTGTATAAATAACTTTCCCAGTAGACTATAAATAAAAAGTTAAAACCCGTTTAACAGGAACTTATACTTTCGTAGTAATTCGTAGCTTTCGTAGACAATTAAAAATAAAAATCGAGTTTATTTAATAACCCTTTATTTTCTGTCACTTATAGTATACACTTTACTCAGTAGCGCAATTTCAATATGTCATCATTCAATAAATAAAATTAGACGCGGAATAGGGGCGGTATCAGGCGGTATATTCAATAATGTTTACCTGCAGACGTGAGAGGTGGCGGCAGAGGGTGGCTGTGACGTAGATCCCGATGACGTCACCGGTAAGCCCCTCCCGCCCACGCCGCCGCAACAGCTGATAATTCCACCGAAATCACGTTTATTTGATAAAATACACGCGGATGACGTCTGCTGTCCTTATGACCAGTAGCTACCAGACTAGACGCTGTGACTTCGACAGAACTTTATATCTATTCTGTAGTATCTATTGTATAATTCATGTTCATTGTGCAAACCCTAGAGCTAAAAACTATTCAGTACATTATGTCAACAAAATTATGTTATAGACCGCTGACGCGAAACTACAAGTTTGTTAAGCTGTGTGGTTCTAACACTCCGAGTACCTGAAATTAATCAATCTAACACGTGCATTGAAGTGTAAGTCTCAACTTGTTTCTGTTAGCTGTGATAATTTATTTAAGTAAGGAATAATATGAAGGTTGCTTGAACAGGTCTACAGTGGTCTGTAGTAGCTGTAGTAGTAGGTACATATTTACATATGTAAGTATTTAAGTATTTCCCGCGCACACAATTTATGGCGGGAAAATGTAAGCGCTAAGTTTTAGACCACGCTATCGTGAACGTTTACCATTCATTAATTTTGTCAATTTAATTCTATGAAGAGAATCTAAAAACGAATCCTACACAAGGGACAAGAAAACAATACTTTGTAGTTGTTTTTTTTTTAAATTCCATATGAAGATATTATTTTTTCAATCTAATAATGTTTGTTATGCTTCGCTGCAGTCTGCAGGATAAGTCGTATGTGCCCTCTTTCCATTTCACCCGTTCCATTGCGATGGGGCCATGGTGACTATAATATTTAGAATATTAAACTGTTACGCATGTTAGTAAATGGCCATACTTTGCACAACAGCTAATCTGTGTATACTCGTCACTGACGTGTTTACGCGCAACTATTACGCAAAAAGCTACGCGCAAAAACGTCATGTAATGAGAAAGCTCATAAAGCTTGTTTGCCGATAACGTACGTCTCCTACGTACGCCTACTTTAAACTGAATCGATGACGAATGACGTAGCTGGTCATACTAAACACCTCTAAATAATCAATAACTCTGCTCACGCCATCCTACCGCCATCTGTCGGATAGTTTGTGATACGATTAGACGGAATGAAACCTCCTTTCCAGCGAGGTTCCATCGTTCGGGCGTGTCTTTCTCGAGATTGTAACTCTTGTAAAGTCTAACAGAGGGCATAGAGCTTTCCATCAAATTAATGGTTTCAAAGATACTTTAATTGGACTTTAGAGTTTTAGACTAATGGGAGGTTAGAAAAGTAGACAGTTCTACTACCATTCTAGATTTTCACTTTCCATACATTGCAGTATAGGCAAAACAAAAACAAAATTATGGACGTGACATGAATGACTAATTATACTCAATAAATTAAAAATATGGCAGTTAATAAAACAAATTACCTAATATTACTGCTTCGGCAGTTACGTCCGTAGGGTCTACGACGTAGGCCTGGCGTAGGCCTGACTGCGTGAGGTTCAATTTGTACTACACATCGAGATCGTTTCTAGTTTCAAATAATTATATTCTGAGATTTTTTCTACTTTACGTTAATTAAAAGAAAGAAAATGCGTTTAATTGCTGTAAACATGACGCATATGAAAGAACACAAACACAAAAAAAAAACTGATAATAACAAGTTCCATACTCTTATTTTACAATTTAGTCATGGAAAATAATTATTTTACTGATTTTGGCGGGATATTTTAGGCACCAATATAAATATTTCGTGATTCAATAATTATTCTAACTTACAATCAATGCCTATTTAAAATCAGAATTCATTGAATAGCTAAATATTTCTGCAGATATTTAGAGTGCCATGACAAACTTTGCACACTCTTAATATTTATTATCACGAATATTTAAATAAGTCTACACCTAACTGTATAAGTGTATATGTTACGGCTAATAACCGAAGTGCGGCTACACCTAGGTTTAGCCGGGTACAACTAGGTGCATCCTACGTCGACGAAGCCCCGTTTTGCGGGTCTCCTATTTCTGTGTAAAGAAATAGGAGACCCGCAAAACCTAACCTCGGGGTGCCCTTCGCTCGCTCTTGGATCCTACGTCGCTTATCGATCGACCGCAACCATGCAACCGATGACACCAGAAGTACACACGAACCGCATGTAACCGGCTGCACCTAGTTGTACCCGGCTAAACCTAGGTGTCCGCACTTCGGCCGGCTAAAACTAGGTGTAGCCGCACTTCGGCCATTAGCCGTGACATATATACTTACTAAGTTCATAATTTTTACTCATTAATTAAATATAAATAGGTGCATTTAATTTTATTACATTTATTATATAGGTTTATGTTCTATCATTCCATTATTTTCATATATAGGTACTTATTTTAGAAACGATTACTGAAACAACAATATTGTGTAGATATACTAAATGTTTGCACAAAGTTTTCAAATAATTTTTATTAGGATTATCCGTACCTAAGGTACCTAAGTAAAGGCAACATCATTAAGAAACATTTATCTCTAATTAATAAGTTAGTAATCCGTGTTAAAACTTTCGTCTAAATATGACCATTAGTTGCAGTGTTGCGTAGTAAAGTTTTTTTTCGTATACAAATGATATTATAATAAAACAGGAATAGCGTCGGATGAAAGTACTGTTAAAGTACCTACCTTTGGTGCCCGCGGCATCGCCCGCGTGGTGGTCGGACATTATCCCACTTGAACGTACCTACTGCCGGGATGAAAAGTATCCTACTTATGTCCTAACCTTGATCATGATCGTCCAACGGATTTCGATGCACACCGACATTGAAATCCGCGTAAAAAGGTAGGTAACAGACAGACAGACAGAGTTACTTTCGCATCTACAATAAAAACACAAAAATTAAAAGTAAGTACATATAAAAATTAAATTGTGTTCGTTGGTAAGCGCATCGCTTGAGAACGGCTAGACCGATTTGGCTACTTTTTGTTTTTTAAATGTTCTTAATAGTCCGAACTAGGTTTTTATGGAAAGAAAAATGGAAAGATTCCCGAATAAATTTCATATTCTGGAAAAAACTGAATGTCCTTTTTTCTATTGGTACTTTGTATGAATTATTGACAGGATAATGTCTGTCGGGTCAGCTAGGTTATCATAGTACCCCGATGATGTCAATCTAAATGATTACTCAAATACGACAAAAGTAGTTCAGAGGATCAGACCGGAAAAAATCGAAGAATCTATCTATTGGCCACACTTTTTGTGACAAGGAATATAACTCAAAGCGGTTTATTGTAAAGAGGTAGGTATTTGGCTAAACTAAAACACTCACAGTTTGACAAAGTCCGGATATTTCGT
Organism: Hydraecia micacea; assembly: GCA_914767645.1. Lineage (NCBI taxonomy): Eukaryota > Metazoa > Arthropoda > Insecta > Lepidoptera > Noctuidae > Hydraecia > Hydraecia micacea. The sequence goes on from OU611778.1 coordinate 12,347,646, forward strand.
ATAGAGCCCAAAATAAATAAATGTTTCTTGATTCCTTTGAAACCATTAGTTAGAGATGTACCGTCTAGTCCTGAATCTAGTCGGGAAAGCCAATTATCGGTCGATATTTTTGCAGTCAGCAACTAGTCGGCAAAATTACTATTCTATGCTATATTAAAAATAGGATACCTAATTGAAATGAAATCGTATTTAGTTAAACATTAATTTTAATCTTTTTTATTATTTTAGAATAAGCTTAACAGTCTTTAAAGGAAGAGTTCCTAATGTTACATAAATAAGTATTTTGTCATATATATTTAGGAATAGTACCTAACTCTTCCTTTGGTAGTCAATAGTCAATACATAATCAAGAAAAATATTATTTTAACAAAAAAAATATTCGAAGCGGTAAGTAGCTTCTGAGTGTGAATATACAAAGGTTTCGGTTTTGTAACATATAAGTAATATTCATTCCTAATTGAAATATTATCTAGGACTAGGAATTTGATCGGTTTGGTGTCAGCCATACACGATCTTTTTGGAACTGATTAGTCGGCCAAAGTCATACGCATCTCTAATGAGTATCTATTCTCATTCAAAAAAATCTTCTTAGGTACACAAAATAATATTTCGTTAAAAGTAATTTTAGTTTTTCAAGTACATAGGTACCTACCTATAGATAGGCACTAAAGCTGTCAGTCATAAAATATGAAAGATTGAAATCTTTTCTAATTTGTTGATATGACAATGGCTTCGCCTGCGTACCTAGGTATATGGTCGGAAAATTACATCATTTTGAAAAGTTATCCCACAGATGCATTACCGGTATAGAAGGTATCCTAGAAGACCTATCTATATGTATATCTACATATAAGGACCATTATAAATAAAATGTCGCTTTTCGTGTCTGTCTGTGTGACCGCGTTGTTCTTATAAACTCTGCAACGGATTTTAGAGCGGCTATCATCATTATTTAGAGAATTGATTCCGGAAGTAAAATATTCGTCACTGGAAAGAAGAAAACGCTAAAGCGCCATTTGGGCCAAAATTAGTTATATAATAATGTCGTTGGATTCAATTTTTTTTTAATTTTCAACAATTTTTTGTTAAACAAATTATTTGCACTTTGTTGTACCTTCGGAATTTTTCACAATTTTGTTATTAATAGCAAATCAAACGTATTTTTTGATTTGCTATAGGATAACTCTCGTCTCAATCTATATCTACGAATTTCCACTTATTACGAATTATTTATTAAAAAGCATTTTATTTTTCTTTGTATCAGATAATAAGTATCTAAATAAATAATAAGGAAACGGAGATTTTCAATCTTATTCTGTGTGATATTAGTTTTTTTTTTTATATTGAAATGAACAAAAGAAGCCTAGTCTACACTAGGCTAAAAAAACAAAAAAAAATAATTAAACAATTTCCATTGTTTTTTTTTTATCCATTGTTTTTGTTAATAGGTGTTTATGTAATGAGTAGTGTATTGTATTAGATACAATTTCCATTGTACCTACATAATAATAGTCAGGTAGGTAGGTACCTACTCCATATTTTTTTTGCCGTTAATATCCCGCTGCTGGGCCAAGTATATATATTACGCCATAATATACTAGTAGGTATAAAAAACAATGGTCAATAAAATCAGCATCAAGTAAGTACCTAAGCGCGACTCCGTATAACTTTTAGTTTTCCATTTTGAAAAATTAAGTAAGTTGAGAAATAAATCTTATTATTGCAAATAAGCTTTCTCAAACGCAAGATACGATACGATACCTATCACAATCGAGAATTATTATTTTATAATTTTTGGTCTAAAATGTTCAAAACAAACTTACGGTAACAAAAGCTTGTTTTGTTTATAGCTTAATAAGACTGGAATTAATGGTTCTTAACATAATAGAAACTGCAAATGCCACTGATTTCATAACCTCCCAAGGGACCCATCGCCTTTTCGCCCCAAAAATTTTCAAGCGAGTTTGCTACGCTGATGTAAACTCTAATCCCTTACATTAGAGGGGAAAATTAAGTTTTTGATTGTTGCTTGTTTGCGACGTTGTTTTAATAGACCTAGATGAGGTGTATACATAGAATTCAATTTTCTGGGCGTGGCGAATCAAGCACCGTGACACAATGTATTCAAAACGCCAATATTTGGTTGGCGAAACTGCAGTATAAAACAAGAGACCTTTCCTACCCATCTTCATTGTTAGTCGTACAAGGGTAGCGATCAACACTGATCAGGGTTCTGATACTAAAGTAGATACTTAGGTAGATATCGATTAGTTCGTAACGAGTGCTTGTGGTGAAGGAAGAATCAAAGTATGTTCGCCGAGGGTAAATATAAATGATGCATGGCTCGAATAGCGTGATAGTTCAAAGGATGGTGCCGTCAATATCATGTCTACCGGCTCCCCGACGCATTCACAATCGGACTTTCGTCTTGGTTGACCGTTTCGCGTTGGAGTAACGGTTGATTCTAAGTATTTCGAACTTTGTTAACGCATAATATATCGATGTTTTAAATTATAATACCTAATACATATAGTAAACTAGTTGTGTCTATTGGCTCATACTGAAGTGATAATGTCTGATTGTTGCAGGGCCGAGCGCCATAGAGTCGCGCTCGCCAAGCGCCTTCACACCCAACTCCTCCAGCATGCTACTGCTGCAGACACACGTGAGTTATTTTTTCATTTATTCTTTTCATCAGAGACGTTTATGCTAAATTTCAAGATGCCATCTTACAGCAAATATCATCGGTATCTTTCCCTTGATCACATTTTTTCAATGGACCTCATTAAAATTCATATTATTGATTAGAACATCGTGAAACACCTGCATCGATTGACAAACAGGCGGCTACACAAAGCCCCTATAATACAAGTAGACAATTGAACAAGCACGCCATTGGACAGTCACGGCCGCCCCTGACAGCCATCCGCCGCCTACCACTACTGCGACGCCTCCATTATTGATTGTCATTTCTTTTTCAGAGCAACTACGGTTCGTCCTTCACTGATCTATTGTCGCCCCAATATCAAGAAGACTCTACTGAAATCTTAGAAGAAAATCTAGACCCATTCCCGGACGTCGAGTTTCACGCGCCGATCCCGCCTGAAGTTAAATCTCAGCGTACTACACCTATTAGTGAGGCTTCATCGCCAACCCTAGGCCCAGCGTTGCCTAGTTTTGAAGAAACTTATTCAGTCCGTTATCCTAAACAAGAAATGGCGGAATTTGGAATAAAAATGGACGAAGATTGCTATAATGTTAGCGCATATCAAGGGCACACGTCCACCCAACTACTTTATCAATATCACCAACCGTCAATTCCTTATGTGCCGTCAACATATTATGCACCGTCGCAACAGTGTAGCCCGACGTTTGACACCGGTGGTGTTACACCCAATCAAGACTCATACTCCTTACCTCCCTTTCCAAGTTCGGTGGACCTGCACATCTCTACGGACCAGAGTGCACGGCAACGACGTGCTTCCTTGCCGGTGCAGCGTTCGGAATCTACCAGTTCTAATGACAGCCCCAAAGTTCCTGGTGGCAGAGTACACTGCATGCAAGCGTCAGCGCCTAGCTCTGCATCGAGCTCGCCGGGCGTCGCGCCAGAAGGCGCCGGTCCCCGCGCGGCGCCGTCGTCACCGAGCCAACTGTGCGCTGTCTGCGGAGACACCGCGGCTTGCCAACACTATGGGGTCAGGACTTGCGAAGGATGCAAAGGATTCTTTAAAAGGACTGTGCAGAAGGGTTCTAAATACGTTTGCTTAGCTGAAAAATCATGTCCAGTAGACAAAAGAAGACGGAATAGATGCCAGTTCTGTCGATTCCAGAAATGTCTCAATGTCGGAATGGTCAAGGAAGTAGTAAGAACTGATTCCTTGAAAGGTAGACGAGGTAGACTGCCCTCCAAACCGAAATGTCCACAGGAATCACCTCCAAGCCCTCCTATATCACTAATAACAGCGCTTGTGAGAGCTCATGTCGACACTTCTCCGGACTTTGCCAATCTTGATTATTCTCAATATCGAGAGCCAAATCCCATGGAGCCACCGATGTCTGACTTAGAAGTGATTCAACAATTTTACAATCTTTTGACCACATCAATCGACATGATTAAAGTATTCGCTGATAAAGTGCCCGGTTATGTCGATTTGTGCCCTGAAGACCGTGAGCAGCTGTTCGCATCAGCTCGTCTCGAACTATTTGTATTACGACTCGCATACCGCACACGTCCAGAAGATACTAAGTTGACATTCTGCAGTGGCGTCGTGCTCGACAAGCGACAGTGCCAACGCTCCTTTGGAGACTGGCTTCATGCTGTGCTGGACTTCAGCAACACCCTACATTCAATGGATATCGACATATCTACCTTTGCGTGTCTTTGCGCATTAACTTTGATAACAGGTGTGTATAGTACCGACTTGTTAGTTTTATTTTTAGTTTTTTTCTAGTCGATTAGTTTTATTTTGAAGATACCTAAAATTAACTAAAGTATTAGCTTTCGGGTGAATTTTACCAATGAAAGCATTGAGATAATATATAAATTAATTAATGAAACTGAACGCGACCAACACTATCTAAACCGCGTTCAAACACAGTCAGGTATCTTAAAAGTTGTGGAATATTAACACTGACAGCTCTTGTGCTGATCGCTTTCAGTTTTATTGGTGAAATTCAAACTTTGACTGTTGCATCAGAATCCACCACCTTTAAAAGAAATAGTAATAAGTGATTTTTTATGTTTCCTGTAATTTTTTTTCAAATGAGATTTTATTTTTGTTAACAGATCGACACGGTCTCAAGGAGCCTCACCGTGTGGAGCAGTTACAAATGAAGATAATAGGCTGCCTGCGCGCTCACATGCCGGGCGGCGGGGGCGCAGTAGGCGGGGGCGCGCCGCACTTCAGCCGCGTGCTGGGCGCGCTACCCGAGCTGCGCTCGCTGTCCGTGCAGGGCCTGCAGCGCATCTTCTACCTGAAGCTCGAGGACCTGGTGCCGGCGCCGCCGCTCATCGAGAACATGTTCCGCTCCAGCCTGCCCTTCTGAACGCCCCGCGCCCCACCCTTGAGGACCACTCCCGCCTTCGAAACTTGTTCTCTTTCTGTTTTAGAGCCGACTCCGTTATTTTTTTAAGTGTTTAGATTATATAAAATATTTTTCTAGAGTTTAGGTAGATGGACGTTAGTTAGGACGCGATCTCCCACGGAATCGGTTCGTGCTACTCGTATGAATTTAATATTAAGTAAGTATCTACTTAATGGAGACAATCTTACAATGTAAGTCCTAAGTTAAGATTAATTTATTGAAAATGTTTAGGAATTTGTCTTTTGGGTGTGATTTCGTTTAATCTTACAATGTTGTGTATTTAGTAGTCTGCATTTGAGTTACCGCTCGTGATCGATGGCATCTTGTCGTACAAATATTCCTATGTTATTTACTTACGTATTACTTAGATAGGGAAAATCTAGTCACAAGACTTAGAAATGTTATAAAATTTGCTCGTAAAAATCGGGCTTTTTATTATAATTAATATAAGTAAAAGTTACTTTAAGATTGGTAAGGCATTTAATGTCCTTTTGTACGAATGTGAGCGACGGGCGGTGCGACGGCGACGGCGCGCGGCGGACCGCGAGCGCGTCGAAGGGCTCGCCCGCACCGCGCCCGAGCGCCGCCGCCGCCCAAGCCCCCGTCTGTGTTGATGAGCCGATGTTAGCGTCACAACGACACGATAGTTGGAAGTTACCTTTTAGTTTTAAATTATTTTGTAATATTTTAGACGCTAGGACACTAATGTAATTTGTTATGATAATTATACCTAAGGCCTGAGAAAAAGTTCAGCATGTTTGACGTCCCCAATGTAAATCCTTAATACAACGTGTCTTAAAGAGTACCTTTATAGGTAGATAGCGTAGATTTTTCTTATGTGGACCTTTTATATGCTTACTACTTATAATACATATTATATATGTATTGAGTAGATATTTAAACATATCACGATATTATTTTTAAATTGTGATTGCACTTTGTACCTTTAATTGATATCCTTTGCATCTTATTTAAGCTAGGCCATTTAAAACAAATTTACATTAAATTAAATTGCTATTAAAATCACTGTGTATTTTTGCTCGTAAGTATATCTATTGGAAAATTACTGATATAATCAGGTTATATGTCTGTATTTTTATCTACTGCATTTTGCGCAAATTTTAATGGACTACCTATGTAAAAAAAATTCACTGGACCAAATAGGTGATAACAAGTCCTGGTGCGGTCTATCTGAAAGAAACTGTGCTAAGATCCTATAATGCAAAATCTATCAATCGTCTTATGGTGGATATTTTTTGTGTATCTGCCGGTGTGGCAAAAATTACAGTGTAGCTGAAAGTTGCCTTGTATCTCCTAAAAGACTAGATACCTGCAGCAGCACTGTAGGTATAAAATTATTACGGAAAGTATGCACGTACCTATTGTACCACTAGGTGCTCTGTCCAACCTTAAGCTATGGTTATACTTAGGTAGGTACTGACGCCAGCACATCTAGCTACCCGAAACTGTCAAATTTTCCCAATAAACTTTGAACTTTACCTAAGTATACTTTAGCGATAAAGTTGAAAATCTATTAAAGAAATTTGACAGATTTGTAGTAGCTTGATGTGCTGGCATCTGTACATTGTATAGATAGGTCAAGGAATTTAATATTCATATCTGACATAACTATGGAGTAGATGGGTGAATAAATGTTACTTAGGTACGTACCTAAGCAACATTTATTCCTACTTAGAGAGAGTGATTGTTGAAGTTGATGTCCTTTTAAACGGAGTTAGTGTGATAAACGTTGTCTATTAGGTACATCGTAGAGTTTAAGAAATTCAAGACGCATGGAAATTAATAATTTTATACAAAAAATTAATAGTAACCTTAATTATTAGAATGCTGGACTTTTTACTCAAACGCCGCCACTCCCTTCTACTTATTATTAATTTTATAGATTTATAAATCGTAGTCAAGGAAATTAGGTATTTGTCGTTAATTTTTTTAAATTGTGACGAATTTCGTAATGAATGAACCTAAATAATGTACCTTCTTTATACTTCGGTTGTGCTTGAAATATTGTTACCTACTCTTCATCCAAACCGATATATTTAATTAATATTTTCCACGTACCAAACTGCATGAATCTGCAAGTGACATTCCTACATTACAAGCCTATTATGTCTACCTACTAATGAATTGATCATAAAAAGCGTCTAATGTCTATGACTAGATATTACCGACAGTCGGATAACGTCGTCGTTGCATGTGAGCGCCTCTAACTAATAAATAAATGAAGAACCGCACGTAAAACAAACCTGGGCTGCATTAGTACAAGCTAGCCATTTAATATTTATACCCCATGCAAGCCTTGTTATTGTTATAGGTCATTTCCAATCATAGTTACTTTACTATTTGTTTCCAATCGACATTTCCAGAGCTGTTGACAGTCTGCTTTTCCGCACACATACGACGACGTACTTAAGTACCTACGTATTGGTTCACACAGTTCTTAATTTCTACTTGGAATACACTGAATATTTTTAAGTACTTACATAAGTAATACAGAATTAGATAGGTACCTACAGAAAAAAAAACTAATGGAGAGCTTACAAGACACCCTGCTCCTACAATAAAAAAATAAAAATGCAGGCAATAAAATGATTCTCATCAAGATATTTCCCTCCATAGCATAGGCGTGTACCTGTACCTTATGCCTAAGTCACAAATGTTAATGTAATATTATCTTTTCTTCTTTAATGTTTGTAATGAACTGCATTTCTTAAATCTCAACATAGAAACATAAATGTGCTTTTGTTATGATATGTTATACCTACATTTTCTTTGTAAATATTTCGTGAAAATAATATCGATGCAAATGCGTCAATGAAAATATGCCTCTTTTATTTTTTTTTCAAACAAAATAACCCTTGTAAGTATGTACCTACCTATTTACTTATTTATTTACTACCTATTTGAAAGACTAACAGTCAGTAGCGGATTTACCAACAGGCTGAGTAGGCTGGAGCCTAGGGCGGCAGATTTTAGGGGCGGCGGGGCTAACATATTTTTTAATGTCTTACTAAAATTAAAAAGATAAATATTTATATACCTACCATGTTTTTTGGATAGAATAAACAAAGTCAATGTTCAAATTCAGGCTTCTAGCGTAGATTTGATTACCTACTGTTGCCAATCTTTACAAATCTCTGCAGGTTTTGCGTAGCTGAACGTGAACATTTTAAGTACCTATTTTGAAGAAAATGCGATGGAATTAAGCGTGTCGAAGCAGTATAGAAAAGACATGGGACATTATTGTAGAGGTCGGTACGGGCGGTAACACTTGAATAGCCTACTGGCGGCAAATGTGTAAATCCGCCACTGCTAACAGTATGAAATTATCAAATAGAAGATATTTTATAATAATTGTATCATGCAATTAATGGGTCACTTTACGACCGTCTCCACGCTTAAAAACTACCATGCCTAAAAAATATATAAGTAGATATCTACCTAACAAAAATACGAACTAATCCAAACAAAGCGGCGCCCGCCACAGCGACGGATCGAGTGTGAGATCAAACATTTAGCAGGAAGAGATGTTTCATTATTTTTGACTTAGAACGTCCAGCTTTTAAAATATTTACGAAAAATCAAAAAGAAGATTCCTGTCACAGTTTAGGCTCTTTATTCCCATAACAAAAGAGCAGTGGTAGCCCAGTGGTAACGGTCGCGACTTACGAGTTGTAAGTCGTAGGTTCGAACCCAGACAGGCGCTTTAAGGCCTATTCAAACCTAAGCGGTATTCGCTACCGTCTGCGGTAGAGAAAACCGAGTGGGTATGCGGTTATATTACTGCTCACACCAAAACGGATTTCGTTCTCCTTGTGGGTAGAATACCGAAATTGAGTTTCACTCAGGAACAAGCGAAACAATACCTATGCGGTACTATGGCACCAACTATTCCGGTCTAGTCTAGCCGCGGAACTTGATACTAAATACCTGAGCGAAACCCGCGCGGTATGCATTTCTACACACAGCGGCAGCGAATACCGCTCAGGTCGCTCTAGCCACGGAACTTGATACTAAATACCTGAGCGAATATAGGTGAAGCCCATTATTAGGTTAAGAGGAAAAATAAATAAAAAGTAATATCTGAAATGTTTTATTTTTACTTAGTGACAGAACCTTGCAACTAATTAAATTAATCTGATACGAATTTTCCATGGCACTTCACTATGCTATCGATATTCAGTGGCGGATGGTCATCGTCACTTTTTTATCTGGGTCATCACGACACTAGGTGACATTACGACACTAGCGCTTGGCGCACATTTTTGGAACTAATCGACCTCTTATCTGTCTCTGACTAGTATATGAGTTATCTGTGGTGTCAACACAGAATATAAATACTCCAAGGTGTCAGGTGTCAATCTCAAACATCATACTGTCAAGTGTCAAGTGTCGTAGTATAAAATCTTTATCAAAACCTCGAAGTAATATTTACTTCGTGTTCAAAACAAGCAATTTTTCACATTGTTATTCAGTATAGTCACCATCTCGTATATTTGTGTCCATTCATCTACTGAAGTTCATTTTCCAAGTTGATTGAATGTATGAAAGCTGAACTGATTTATTTTTCCTTTGATTTTTCCAACGTAATCAAACCAACTTGATTACATTTCGTTACTCAGTTTTTACTGTTTATACCAGCTAATACAACATGTCGGAGTCTACGGATATTAAAGACGTGCTGGACAAAAATCTTGAAGACTTTGAAATACAAGAAGTTCTACGAAATGGAACAGACTTACGAGAATATGCATTACAGCTGGATAAAGGTATTAAGGATGCCGAAAAAACCTCAGTGGCGGATTACTTAAAAGAGAGTGAAAATATAGCCTCTCTACATAATCAAATTGAAGATTGTGATGGGATCCTCGCGAAAATGGAGAGCATGCTTATGGTGTTCCAAGTAAGTTATATCGCTTCGTGATAACCACACCTACTTTTAATTAGGTTTGTGAGCAGACTAACAGTTGACACTATTTTACAGGATGACTTGGGTAGTATCAGCAATGAAATTATAAGTTTGCAAAAGCGTTCAGTGAACATGTCAGTGCAACTCTCTAACAGGCAGGTTCTGAAGGGACCTCTCTCTACTTTTATAGAAGACATGGCAGTTTCGGAAACACTCATATTGTAAGTAGCTACTCTTCAGATTTTTCAATTGTACCTATACCTAATCACTTTACTATAATAAGAACACATTGAATGTTTCAGTGGTATCAATAATGTTCCTGTAACTGACAAGGAATTTATGGTCCAATTGGCGATTTTGAATCAAAAACTCAACTTTGTTAAGGAACAAGATTTTAAAGAAACAAAAGCTTGTCATGATGTCAAAGATGTTCTGGAAAAACTGAAAATAAAAGCAGTATCAAAAATAAGAGCTTATATTCTGGAGCATATTTATAAGTTTCGCAAACCAATGGCAAATTATCAGATACCACAAAATGCTATGCTTAAATATAAGTTCTTCTTTGAATTTATATTAGCCAATGAGAGAAACGTTGCTCAAGAAATATGCAATGAATATATTGACACCTTGAGCAAAGTATATTACTCATATTTTAAATCATATGCCTCAAGACTAGACAAGTTAAAATATGAAGAGACTCCTACAAAAGACGATCTAATGGGGATTGAAGATGGCTCTAAAGGTGGCTTCTTCCAAAAATCAAACTTAAAAAACAAAAGCACAATTTTCACAATTGGTAACAGAGGAGATGTTCTGGCACAGCAACTTGAAGCCCCTATTATAGTTCCTCATGTGCAGCAAAAAATTAAGGTAAATATCCTATTCTGTATGTTGATCCAATAACAACAGTAGGAATCATCTAGAACACTGGTGGCCCAGTGGTAAAGGCCCCAATTAGCGCGGTGGTGGGTGGCCCTGTGGCAGGCAGTCACTTTACTGTGTGCAGTTCATTTCATCACCACTGCTCTCAAAACGGTAAAGGAAAACATTGTGAGGAAATCAGCACATCCAAGAAACAAAAATTCGAAAAACGTGACCCCCACCAACCTGCACTGAGCCCCATGGTGAATTATGCTCTGCTCTCTCTCGCAGAGAGGAGGCTTGTGTCCCAGCAGTGGGATCATTATACGCTGATTACGCTATGCTATATAACATCACTGGAAAAGCAAAATTACTTAACCTACTACACTTACAGGTCTCCCAAAGTGATAATGCGCATAGAAATCTTCGTCACTGTTCGGCAACAGTCATATTCCCCGAGCGCAAAATGAATAATGCACTTGCAAAATGCAAGAAACAATGCACTTGCAAAATGCAAGTGCAACTTACGATTCAATGATTCGGGTGTTTCCGGGAATACGATAATTAGCGAAGATCTGCATGCGCATTATTAATTTGGGAAATACTGTACTTAATTTTGCCTTTCCAGTGACAATATGTTTTTTTTTTCAGTACTCCTATGAAGCTCTATTTAGAAGTCTTCAGTATGCACTTGTGGACAATGGTTGCAGAGAATATTTATTCACAACAGAATTCTTCCATGTAAAGGGAAGTCATGCTCAGGAACTCTTTGACAGGATCCTAGGAAAAACTTTATCGTTGCTTGTGGTATGGAATAACAACTTATTATTAGCAGTTCTTTATTTATTGAATACTTTGCACACAAATGTACACAGGCGGGCTTAATGCCATAGGCATTTACAGTTAAAGCTTTGAATACTACCAGAACTAACATTACTTACTTTTATTTTTCAGAAAAATGTTGAAAACTATGTGCTTGAGTGTTTTGACTGCCTGGCATTGTACCTTTGCATACAACTTATAAACAGATATAGATGGATGTGCCACAAAAGGGCTGTTGCTGCTTTAGACAGGTATGTATACCTGCTGTCCTACCAATACCTGCCAGCTAATACCTTGTAATATTTTTTATAATCATGACTTTATAAGTAACTAGCTCTTCGCCAGCAACCTTTTCGGGTGGATTTCATACAACTTTTCGTTCAACACCCTTTCCAACCCCTTCAAATATAAAAATGAAATACAATTAATCTTTATTATTACCTAGATAACTATTTGTTCTAAGTTTCAATTTTCCAAACCAAAGGAATGAAATTTTTATAAAAGTTATATACCAATTTTCAATTTGATCGTAGCAAGCAGTAAAATCCTCCCCAGTTTAGGGGTGGTTTTCGGGAAATCCAAGATCACGTAGTAACTATTTTTATAAAGATTGTTAATACCAAGTTAACATTCTTCCATACAAACTGTAATTCCCCGTAAATCCCCTTTGAGGAGAAGTTTAGAAAAACTTACAATGCCATACACAGAAATACATATTCATACCAAGTTTCAAGTGTATAAACCCAAGGAATAATATTTTTCGTTCTAACGAAATCCCCGCTTTTCACCCCCTTAGGGGTAGAATTTTTACCCTAAGCGGTTTGAGCTGGGCGATCATTCATGTGTCAGTCGGGACACCTGCCATTATATATATAGATTCTTGGATACCATACCACTAGGACGGTACTTTGGCTTTACCTGTAACTGTATTTGAATGAATATGTGCGTATGTGAATTGTTGTTATAATCTGTCATGTAATGAATACAACAACAACAATCATCTTATAGCCTTTTTTTTTAACACTTGCAGTTATTGGGATTCATTGCAAGGTACACTATGGCCAAGGTTAGAACATGTGTTGAAACTAAACATCCAGAGCGTGCGAGAGTGTGATCCAGCAAAATTATCAAATAAAGAATTAGGACCTCACTATGTACGTATTCTGTTGTTAGCATATTATAGTAAATCATTTAAGCTAAATCCATAATATTATTAAGATGAGATTAGACCAAGAAGGTAAAGTATGATGTTACCTATTGTTGTTGGTCTATTGGCTGCAAGTGCTACTGCTGAGCTTCAGGGCCTGGGTTCGATTCCCAAGTCGGGCAGTGTTATTTTTCCATAAGGAAGTAGTGGCCCGGAGTGTAGGATTTGTGCCTGAGTGATGGCAATAGGCTCGTACCCTGATTACATTGGACATAAACATGGCTGGCCAAGCTGCAGGCAGTGGGGATCAAACCCCCCACGAAATGGCATACACATTCTTGAGAATCAGCATGGAACATTCACGAAGGATTGGCCATGATGAGAGTTCTGGAGATCGTTGTCACGCATCACGCACTTTATTTCTGATCATCTACGTCGTTTACTTTTTAATTTTTGTATTTATGTAAAAGCTACTTTTAGTATAATGTTCCTTATTGCCTCTGGCCCTGATCTCATCCCCTTCCCCGCCTCCCCAATGTGAATTCCTGGATACGGCTTTGATGACTGGAGATATATGAGTGTACTATAGTGGCACTGCTGCCGAGCCATTCGGGGAAAACACGCGTGAATGTTTCATAATTTAACTTTTTTTTGCAGATTACTCGGAGATATGCAGAATTCTCTGCTGCTATGCTCAGCTTGAGTGAACAATTTCCTTTAGAAGAACTTAGCAATATTCTGCTTGTTCTACAAGATGAAGTTCATTGCTTCTTACTTAAAATGGCTGCGGAATTTCCACAAAGAATACAACAATTAATTTTTCTCATCAATAACTATGACATGGTCTTAAGTATACTAATGGAAAGGACTAGAGACAATACGAAAGAAGCAGAAAGTTTTAGGGAACAGCTTCAAGCTCGAAGCTCAGAATATGTTGAAGAAATTTTGAGTCCACATTTTGGAGGAATGATACAGTTTGTTAAGGAAGGAGAGCAATTAGTTGACTCTGACAAGAAAACGGAATTAGCAAATTTAGAAAGAAAGTCTCTTACTTTGGTAGCCTCATTTAGTTCTGGATGGAAACAAAGCCTTGAAGAAATTCACAGAGAAGTTCTAATTTCCTTTCCAAATCTTGTAACTGGATCTGGTCTACTACAAATGGCTCTTACCAACTTCGTACAATATTACCACAAGTTTGCAAAGTTGCTTACTCCTAATTCGCGGACGCAATTAGTCAATATTCATGTAATTATGGTAGAAATAAAAAAATATAAAACGAATTATTAACAAAAAACAAACAGTAGGTACTTACACATTATTATGTACCTATTATAACTTTCTTAATTCCAAAAATGCTAAGATAGTTTAAGAAGTTGTTTAGTATTTATCTAGTAACTATAACAAAGTACTATTTCTATATCGGAAAAAAACAGCTGTTCCCTTCATTTTGTACATATTGTATTTATTAAACTATAAGCTTATCTTCTACGAACATAATATCAATTCTCTAGCCAAAGAATCTTTTCCACGGCTTGGGTTTGTTCTTAGAAATTGCCGTGAGTTTACCAACCATCAAGTTATCCGACTTCTCTTAACACACTTGAGAAGTAAACTTGATTCTAGCTCTTGTATGTGGAGTCCTCACGAAAAAACCTAGAAAATAAGGAACTTCTTAAAACGTAGATTTGAGTACTATCCCTACTTGTTTCTGAACTACCTACCGTTGCTTTTCTTTCCTCCTGCATAGCTTTCACTAAAATGTGTTACGGTTCCGTGCCGAATCGAACACCAATCCATGTTATCGAAGGAGTCATCTAAACGTTGTTTACAAATCCGAAACCTAACATTTTTGCTATTCTCCCGACAGCTATTTGCGGTTGGGGACTAGGCAAATCAAATAACCGAAAATTTGTAATTTTATATTCGGAAGCCTGTCGAATGGTGGTGAATAGCTATGCAGGTCCGACGAGCTTTCGATCAACTTGAAACTGCTTGCAAAATAATACACGGTACCATTGACACTCCTAGTTTACATGAGGAGCTCTGTAATATTTTTGTACCAGAGAACATTTGTTTATGGTGCCGCATTATCGCGCGGTTGCGCGACAAACCCTGTGTCCTAACTAAAAGCGATGGTGACGCGAATACTCAATTACGCGATCGCTTACCTGAATAATGACGAACATACACGACTCGATTGATCATGCAAATATTGTATGTCCCCGTGCCAAAGCGATCGGTCGAGCGAATATGAGTCGTGTTCATATATGTCACTCATTTCTTCGGAAAACATGAAGACGCCCTCTGTAGGCGCAATGACGCGTTCGGGTTCGCCGAACAAACTGAACGCCATGGTCGCATGTTTGCACGATGATAGCTTTGGTTAGGGCACGGCTTGTCACCCTTTCCACGAATGCTGAACGCACTCAACGTTCACCTTGTCCACCTTGAATCTATATATTCGCTCTCTGACGAATGGAAGGTGATATTGTTGGGATGTCTGGCGATTTGCGAGAAGATTGAGGGAAAGGCTTAATAACACTGACCTCTATAGAGGTCAGTGGTTAATAATCATTATGTTGCTAATATTGTGTTTATCACTATTTGTAATTCATACTTTATTATAATAATGTATCTCATCAATTGAATAGGGAATCAGCATGGTTTTTTTTCTGAATAGGCATAAACAAAACAAAAGACAGTAATTTGAATCCATGAAAAGTATTAAAAGTCAACTACTGCTTGTTACTCCAAAAAAATATTAACCCTTTGTATGCCGGAACGTAGATCTACGCGAGACACAATGGCTTTTTAATTGTGTCGGTAATTACGACATACAACCGGTTAAACTCCAGCAATTTTCTACTTCCAATTTACAGTTCAAAAGTCTATTATTGACGCGGCCATGACGTGACATCGTTATTCATTATACTGCTTTGTTTACATATCTTCTCAACCAGAAACTAAAAAATTTAAATTTTTTGTGCTTTATTCAAGCAGAAATCTCACTAAAGCAAGTAGCAAGTAGTAGTGAGATTTCAAAAAGTGACATAGTCATGCACCAGTGCAGTACCTACATAATAAGTACATTCACATGGTTTTTATGTCACTTCCGACATTGTCGACGGAAAACGACCCGTTTCGAATTTGCGTTCAGTTCCAGTTTAAAGGTATATTTAAATAATGAATAGGTTTTGAATTAATTGCTTATTCCTTATTGGCTTTAATTCGTTGTGGTTGAATAAATAAATGTACATACCAGCAGATTTTTTTTTCGGATCATTCCTCTTGGCCCCACCGAGTTAGAGGGACAAAGTTGAATGTTTAAAATCTTAGGGTCCACTGTGTGTGTCCCATTCAAGCCCGCCGGAACCCAAAGTAAGGCAAAGCCTGTCAATAATGCATTATACCTAGGTACTCGTATATCAGGGTAAGTGAATAGTTGGCCGCTGAGGTGGGGACAGGGGTAAGGCGGCAGTTCGCAACGCACGTACTGAGTAATGCGCCCCCGCCCCTCCGTCCCACTGCTCACATATCTAAGGTGCGGCCAACTAGTTCCGCGTGGACTATAGCAAAGAGTAAGCATGCATTCAAGGGTAAATGAACAAAAGTACCTCAAATCTTGAATGCGTCATGAGTTTTGCTTATTTTTGAAGTGCGTTTGTGGCAAAGCCGTACGGGGTAATATCGGGTAGTACCACAGAATGTAGTACCTACCTAGTACATTTATCATTATAATAATAATATTTGAAATATATTAAGGAGCCATGCATGCGTGCAATGATCTAAAGATCGGGTTGGGAACCCATACAATTTGATGAGTTCCATTATCCTATAAGATTTGAGTATGCCCGATTTAGACAAGGCACGGGGCAAAACCGTGAAAACAACTTTTATAAAATGATTATTTTTTGCTTTTTAGAATTAAGAAAACAGTAATATCAACTGCAAAATATGTAATTTATTAAATAAACTTATTATAGTGGATTTATATTCTTTCAGACTAGTGTTTTATTAAATATAGGTATACTTAAGAGTCCCGATTTTAACCTACTTTACCATACATAGCAGCGCGGCAGCGAGTAATAGCTCGTCGTCGTCGTGCATAATCAGCCTATAATGTTCCCACTGCTGGGACACAGGCCTCCTCTCTGTAAGAGGGAATGGGCCGTAATCCACCACGCGGGCCCAGTGCGGGTTGGTAGATGGAACATGTCTTCGAATTTTTGGTTCTAGGACATGCCGGTTTTCTCACGATGTTTTCCTTCACCGTTTTGAGAGCAGTGGTGATGAAATAATTTACACAAAGTAAAGCGCTTGTCTGTGTTCGAACCTACGACTTACAACTCGTAAGTCGCGGCCGATACCACTGGGCCACCACTGCTCGTCGTGCATTCGCTGCTAATTTTATTGCTCGCCAACTTGTTTTTAACCGACTTCAAAAAGGAGGAGGTTCTCAATAATATTGTATTTTTTTAAATATATTAATGTTACGCGATATCTCCGGAAATTGTGGCATCAGGGGGTGGCCCCATATAAATTTTATTAACTTTGCATGGGGAGTTTTTGAGTTTGAAGCTAACTTTAAAACTCCTAACGTACATAATTATATAATACGTATTTTTTCCACTTACCCCCTTACTAATAAACGTTGTACATAGAGCATCTGTATAGTTACACAACGCTTTGTCTTCTTTCGAAAGTCAAATTACTGACGATTGAAAGAGAGAAATCGGTTGTGTAAGTGTAACCTAACTATTCATCTGATACAATACGTTTATTAATAAGGGGGCAATGTTTATTTATGATGTTATAATAACCTTTGAAATTTACATAGCAAGTAGTGTTATATGATTTTTTATTGGGTAGGTAGGTACAACAAAAAAGTAAAAATACAAACTTTTTTACAAAAAAAGTCGGTGGAAAACGCAGAACCTACTTTCGAAATCGCTAATGGCAAAAGCTTACAGTAGCATATCTGCTAAGCTATGGCTTATTTTACCATCGTAATTTTGAAATTTTTACAGTTTATCAACACAAAATCTGGCAAAAGTATCAAATTTTTTAATTGGATGAAAGAAATCTGATAATTGCAAATTTGTAACAAATCTACAAGCGAAGGGTTTCAGAAACTATTTTTTCTTAACTTTATAAGTTTCGGTTTCTTTTTCGGGTGAAACTAGAAGACGAGCCGAAGGTAAGGTTATATTATATTTACATATGTCCAATAAAACTCTGCATGAAAAACAATATACCTAATATTAGGTTTTATTTAGTTTAATTAATTTAAGTTTAAACATGGTCTTCATAAGTAGGTATGTACACAGTGAAGATTGTTAAGAATAATTCTAATCACTCACTTTATGATAATAATAATGTACAATGAATTTTATAAGTATTTAAATTTTACATATAAAACCTTTTATTTAGTGCGAAAAACATTGTTCCACCAGGTTTTTTACTTTTATCATCACAGCAAAGACCGCGTTTTACACAAAATTTGGAGGCGGACCCCGCCATATAGACATACTTCCGGCAAAACACGGTATTCTCCCGTCTCCGTGTTGCTTACTAATAACAAATTGTTTCTTAAAGCTTTAATTAATGACACAATTATCCCTAATTTTTACACGTGCCGCACTGTTACTCAGATACGACTAGACCCTAAGTCTCCTTAGATTAATTAGCACTACGCTAGCAAATATACACAGAGACTTAACTCTTTAATTTTCATACTTGTTGAGATCAAAAAATCTTATCTATTTAGGTACTAATTTTAACTAAGAGTTCACACAAAAATTAAATATTGTCCACAATGAAACATACTATACCCTTAATGAGTGTCTCTTACTAAATATGAGGAGTTTAAAATATTAAATAAGTAGGTAGGTACTTAATTTTAGTAGGTAATAAGAAATCAAATCAAAGCTGATCTTATAACCCTACGTGTCATATTCATACAATACGACTGTTCTTACATAGGTACATAAATCACAAAAACTAACCTCCACTTCTTAACGTGAGGAAACTTACACTACAGTATTAATTATACTATACAGAATACAGCATCAGCCACTGCTTAAAAAGTACAGCCTTAATATTAAAAACCAACGCGCAGTTTCTGGAAAGAAACCTAAAGAAAGCTACTGGTTTGCGTCTACGTCTGGTCTAGTCTGGTATAGTGTCGTACTTTCAGTACAGATTTTTTTTTTTGTCTGACAAGTTCTTAGCAAAGTCATGGTATGACACGATGTAGTAGACAGACTCCTTAATACTTTTCTTGGGTTTATATTACTATTGATTTACTGAAAAAGAACTACATGCATATTGCCTATTGAGTAAAATTGTCTTCCATATTTTCAATGGCTTTGATTTTACGTAATAACGTATTGATTCTTCAAGCCTTAAAGACATAGGTTTCATTTTACGCGACAAAAGAGTTTTGTTGATACTACGTTGATCGTGCCTGTTGATGTACATCATACTCGTGATGGCCGCTTCTTCCATTTCAGGTGATGCTAAAAAAGATAAAACAATCATTAATAAACACTTAAAACATGCACCTAGTGAAAATGGTAATTTTATTTTTAAATATTAATTTACGTTTAAGTCCGGGAAATCAATTGTTCAGGAAATTGAGTACACACGGCTACACATCAAGCTATACATTTCCAGTTTGAGTTGACCTCGCATTGTATAGGTTTTTCATACAATCATAAGTCAGCTTATACTGGTTATGTATAGCTTGATGTGTAGCCGTGTGTACCAACTTAAATTGTCCGTATATTCAAATCATTTGTAACAGTCATTTGTATCAGTAGTATGAAATGGCTATAACACGGTAAGTTGACGTAATGTGCCAATTTTATAAACAGTCAATTTCCTTGACTATACTCACGGTTATTGTTAAGAATATCCACGAGTTGCATAATTGCTATTTCGCAATGTACTTTCATATCAACTGGGTAAGGTTTCATCAGCGGTCCAATCATAGATACACAAAACTCCTTCACGTAGTTTGGTACGTTCTCTTTCTCTATCATCGGTTGAAGTAAATTTTTGATTATGTGATTTTGACACCACTTCGGCCCATTTCGTTTTGCAAGAATAATCAGAGTGAGTCTTAGCTCTTTCTTTTCTTGCGAAATGTCTGAAACCACCAAATTATTAATTGAAAAGTAATTAAACAAAAAAGTAACGCCAAAGGGAAACTTATCGGTTCCTTTTGCTCGCCTTAGTGCTTACGGCATGGCTACATGACGACGACGTCCCGGCCAGGTGACGATGGCGCGGCGTCGTGCCGTCTACCGACATGGCGTCATGCCCGTTTAACCTAATACCAACGCCGCCGAACCGAGAAAATTGACGGCGGGGCGATGCGGTGCCGTGAAAATTGACAATGCAATGTGTAAAACATAATGAAGGTTTCTTTCTAGATAAGTATTGGACCTACGTCACAAGATGAAAATATTCGTTTAGTTTGGCCAATGTTTGGATTTTTTGTAGAACTATTTTGCAGACGAAAACCAATGACTATAAAAAATGTAAGGAGCAATGTTACCTTTTTTCATGCCATTAATTGAACCTAAAACATTACTAACGAAATATTGTATTACGGTAAATCATGAACACCTGAAAAGGGGTCATTGTCTGACAAAATGTATGGAAATGGAAAAGCTGTTTTTTTTTTACGATTTCAGATTTTGTTCTATTGTAAGTTGTTTTTAAAGATGAGTTCAATGATACATTGTCATGTTATCGTCACGTCATCGTTTTGTGACCGAGCTTTTAGGGCAGGGGGGGCACACTTAGCACTATCATCAATTTCCATAGACGACAGCGACATCTGCAGTTTGGTGGGTTAAAAAAACTTGGCAGCCATTTTCTTGTTTGTCAAATTGTCAAACAAATGTCATTGTCGCCGCCGGCCATCCGCCATTATCATTGTCAACTCCGCAACTCCGGCTTTTCCGACGTTGATGCGCTTCCCGAAATCCCGAGTTTATCTCAGCTAATTATGTTAAAATTGTTACTTGTTACTGTTATTTGTTAAACCCTGATTGTGACCCTAAACATTATAATAAAGATTCGCTACTTATAGTAAGTATGCTTAACTATAGGTATGTGTATATTTATTAGAGCCTTAGGTCACCCACCAAACTCAAGGTGGCAGCACTTTCCATACATGCAAATTTTACCACAGAGTTGTCACTCTTTCCCTCTATAGTTACTTTACTCTTTGTTTTAGGGCTAATGCACACCTAACGAAACGCAGCGCAGTTTTCGCTGACAAACAAAAATATCCTTCCTTGCACTTTTCGAAATAAAGTTGAAAATAAATAAACTTCCACTAGGCTATAATCACACTGCGTCGAGTAGCGCGGGGCGGCAGATATAATATTGTATCAGTTTGTATAGAAAACACAATCTGCGCGCGGCACGCGCTCCCGCGCGCAGAATGTTTGCTACCCAATAGCCGCTCCGCGCTACGCGACGGAACGCGGTGCAAGGTGAGAGAGCATCAATATGGACGGTACGCGGTTAAAGTTTATTTATTTTCAACTTTATTGATATTTGAGATTCAGTGTTGATATTTGTTGGGCAGGATATCGCGCTCCACTTAGCCAGATCTACAAGCAATGCGAGCCATTAAGCCTGTTTAGCAGTAAGCTAATTTGCTTCGCATTGATTATATTGGGGAAACAAACAATTCTGCGCTGCGCTTTGTGTAAGTAAATATATTTTTTTAAATACCTTTAAGGCCCTTGATACAATTTTTAAACATTTCCAGGATTTTCGTTTCATTCCAATTTGTGATTTGATAGTGATAACGGTGGCGTAATATGTTTCTTATTTCTTGCACCCTATTTAATTTATCCTCGCACTTATAGAAATGAAGAAGATAGATAAAACATGTCACCATCGGGCTTTTTGCTGAAACAAAAAAAAACGTAAATTCAATTAAATTACAGTATAACATTAAAGCACTAAAGCCCACAACACAAAATACGTAGAAAGGCCCAAACCATATGAAATCGTTACAATTAGTTAGATGATCCTTAAACCTACTACGTGGCCAATAACTGTTTAACAGTCGGATAAATAATATAATTTACAGAAATATTTAAGGCTGGAAAAAGTGGCCATTCACACGGCGAGCTGTCCTGTACAATATTTTATGGTAAAAAATTGAGATCACACTTTAACATCCCAGTGTTCATACGGTTTAAAACAAACGCAGTATGAGCTTGCCATGTGATTATACAGTATAACAGTAACGGCTGAATTCCAGTATTTTATTTACATGAAGCGATTGCCTATCAGCAGTAACTAAAATTGACTGGGCAAGATAAATCTCGTAGTAAAACTGGTTATCAGACTTTAGAGCGACACAACAACTCGTGAGGACTGATTCATTTGATATCAAAAAAAAATATTTTTAGTTATTTCATTTTTTACTCGACAGCAACGTGACAATAAAGAATTTTAATATAAGAAGTGTCTATCGACTCGTCTGGGTCGCGCGCTGGTTATAGACTAGTTGGCTGTATGATTTAACAAAATCAAAATTTGAGATATTAAAAGTCAAAAAGTAATGTCTATAAAATAAATGAACCATGAAAGTCTGGGGTATCAAAATAAAGGGCGTGAGGAGACGATTTCAAAAATATTACAATAAAACGTATTAAAAAAAAACTGCAACTAAAAAGTGCAAAACAAGCTCACTTTTCAAAGAATTCTTGAAAAGTGAGCTTATTTTGAACTTAGTGATACAGTTGGTGGCATGAACTTTGAGATTGAACTAAAATAATTGATTTTACCGGCCACAAAAATATGTTTGTATTTCCTAGAATTTCTCGAAAAAATTATGAAAAACAATATTACTTCTGTGGTTGTATCCGAAAATATCCCATATCTCAAAATAGAAACATCATAATCTTTTTAATTATGAGATCCAACAATACACGCTTAAGGCTCTAGACAGACGGACCGCATTTCAACTGCAATCCAACCGCAAATTTGCAGTTCGGATGCAGTTTGAATGAGTTGAGTTCTATTGCAGTTGTGTCAACTGCATTCAAACTGCATCCGAACTGCAATTTGCGGTTGGATTGCAGCCCGTCTGTCTAGAGCCTAAGTGAGTGCCGACCCTTATTATTTTTTTTGTTATTTATCATTGTGTAGTAGTGCACAGAATACGAATACACCTTATCTCCAAATTTCATCCATAATAGTCTCTGAGTAAAATGGTTGTATCACATCACAGACAGACATAACAAAATCAAGGGTGCCGTTGTCGCCATTTCGCTACGAAACCCTTAAAAGGATTCATGCGATAAGGCGTGACATTTAACAATGCCACCTATGTTGAGGGAAAACTTAAATAAAATGATTATGATTACTTACCAACTCCCATATGTGGTAATGGTATTAACTCCTTCCAAACTTCGAGACACTGCTTAATTAAGGGCACAGATTTAAATTGAATACAATACATGGCATCTAACATAAACGTCTTTAAGCGTCGTAATGCATTATAATTTTTACAAAGCAGCGCATAGAAATGGGATGTACTTTCAACAACATCAAATTCTGGTGTTCTATTCAATTTAAAAAGTGTGAATTCTATGCTATGCAGAACATCGTCAACAATAGAGGGCCAATGAGTTTCCAGTTGTTGTATGGCATAAATAAGAATGTGTTCAGCTTTAGTCATAGCTGAAAATGGAGAAATTACTACTTTTCCTAATAATTCAAATTTTCTTTCTGGCTTCACTAAATACTTCATCAAGCCCTCTATAAAAAGCTCGACGTTAAGTTTTCGCATATCTGCAACGAAATTATTCATTGCATTTAAGCAGTCATTTGTTTCTGATATTGTTGTTATATCTTGTTCTATTTTCTCGCAAATTTGGTTGATTTTATTATCTGAAATAAAAAGCGTAAACCGTTTAAACATAAACAAACAACATTCAAAGAGATGATATAACTAAAAAAATACAATGTTGCAATATTATCTTAGATGAGATTCTAAAAATATTGTTTTTCCAAGAGAGAAAACCCAACAGGACAAGCACTATGGGACTGAAGCTTGCTCACTGCTAGCTATACATACTCCTTAGGTTTAGGTAGTTAAATAAAGGTAAACAAAAAAAACCACGTGTCTAGGGTAACTGACTAAACGTAATACCAGTCGCAGTCTATTCAGTTGTCATGCTACGTCACAGTTGTACTCCTCAATTTAGCAACTTTTTCAATGAATATAAGTTAACTACCTAAACTTATGGAGTATAGGCACATGGGATTTCGGGTCATGTCTGCTCTGAAGTTGGTGGTTGGCAATGATTTTAAACTGTTCTCTGTAGTAATTATACATCGTACGATTTCGTTTGAAATAGTTTGTATTACAATATTACAAGCATGATGAAGAAACACAAGTCTGTGACAATTCAGACAGAAGGTCGGAAGACGAAATTTTAAGGTCGGAAACCCTAAAAATGCCCAGCTAACTAAGTCTAGCTCTCAGTCAATAAGGTGAACCTGAGCAAAGACAGTCGAATAAGAATGGAAAAATTTACATAGAGAACACAAACTTCGAAAGTCCAAGCAGCCTGGTAGCCATTATGTAATCGAAAATCAAATGTTTTCGAACATAACGTTCGATTTTTGGTCCAACAATATGCGGTGTCTGTGTAAGGGTGCTCCCACACAGCAGTTATATAACGTTATACAACATTGTGTAACACGATAACATTTATAATAGCGTAACTATACAAATCGTATTTTGTTATCGTGTTACACAATGTTGTATAACGTTATATAACTGCTGTGTGGGAGCACCTTAACAATAACTTTTTATTTTTCAGCAAATTGGGAAAAAATTAAAACATACCTGATATTTTCTTTCCATATGGTCTCACAACTTCCCTGGCATATTTTTGTATCATATAACACAAAATGCTCTCTTCTGGATGACAAGCTGACGCGTCCGTATTTTCTTTGCCATTCTTCTGAGCCATTTTCTTATCAAGTTGTATGTCTTCAGAAAATACATCCAAATCTTCATAGCTAACAGCATTATTGTCGTGACGATCAAGTTGCAAGCATTGTAAGGTATTTTCCTTATTGAATTTCGTGTCACTTTCATTTGTACTTGGGCCCATTATTGATTTCTTACTACTTTCACCTTTTGACTTAGATTGTTCAATATTGTCTTCCGTGCTCAATCTTGTATGTATAGGTGCACTACGTAATACTCTTTTATTCTGTATAAGTGGTTGGTTAGAAGAACGCCTGGTTCTTTTCCTTAATGGTTCATCTGATGATTCATTGCCTTCTGCTCCCTTATGAGTCATGGAATTATTATCTTCTTTTGCTCTATGAATTAAGGAATTGTTATCTTCTTTTGCTATTACTGTATCCAACATTTTCTTATCAAGTTGTATGTCTTCAGAAAATACATCCAAATCCCCATAGCTAACAACATTATTGTCGTGACGATCAAGTTGCAAACTTTGTAAGGTATTTTCATTATTAAATTGCATGCCACTATCATTTGTACTTGGGTCAATTATTGATTTCCTATTACTTTTTTTACCTTTTGACTTGGATAGTTCAATATTGTCTTCCGTGCTCAATCTTGTATGTATAGTAGCACTACGTAATACTCTCTTAT
The DNA here is from genome assembly GCA_914767645.1 of Hydraecia micacea. Lineage (NCBI taxonomy): Eukaryota > Metazoa > Arthropoda > Insecta > Lepidoptera > Noctuidae > Hydraecia > Hydraecia micacea. The sequence continues at coordinate 12,373,164 of OU611778.1, forward strand.
ACTGTACAAGTGGTTCGTTAGAAGAACGCCTACGTCTTTTCCTTGATGGAAGTTCATCAGATGATTTGTTGTTCTCTTCTCCCTTATAAGTCATGGAATTGTTATCTTCTTTTGCTTTATGAGTCTGGGAATTGTTATCTTCTTTTGCTCTATGATTTAAGGAATTGTTATCATATTTTGCTCTATCAGTTGTGGAATTGTTATCTTCTTCTGTTCTATGAGTTGTGGCATTGTTATCTTCTATTGCCCTATGAGTCATGGAATTGTTATCATATTTTGCTGTTTTAGTTGTGGAATTGTCATCTTCTTCTGTTCTATGAGTTGTGGCATTCTTATCTTCTTCAGCTTTATGAGTTTTGCAATTTTCAGCTTTGCAAGGTGATAATAATAATGGATCTTTTACTAATAACACAGTACAATTGTCAAATAACTCAGAAAACTTTCTCTTATTTTGAGTTGTGATGGAGCAATCTTGAAGTACCTGGTTATCACTACTGCTGTTAATATCTTTTCCCAAACAAGCCGGAAGTGTTGGAGACATTAAAAGTTTAGTGTGTTTAGGTGATTTTGCTTTGGCACTCTGTCGCGACTTCATTTCTGCCATAAATTTTACGGCTTTTTCATAAGCCTCTTTATCATTGAGAGTTGCGGATGTATCATTTACTGAAACCTTTTTTTTAATAGGCAAAAGTTGTTTAGGCTTAATCCGCATATTCTCTGGTTCTATTTTAATTTTATACTTTGGTTTTAACTTCTTTTTAAGCTTTTCCAATTTGGTAATTTTTTTGTTTCTAGCTTTTTTCCCAACACTATTTTTGATGGGTGGTTGGTTTATCTCTACTATATCTCGTGAACATCTAACACTATCAGTGACTTCAGATATTTCACTATCCATCGCCAATTCCTCACAAACAGAATGGTTAAGTAATTGTTTTTGGTTTTCTACCTGTTTATTTCTCAAAATATTTGTATTATCAGGCGAGGATGGATTCGATATTGTCACTACTGAATTGTCATCATCACAAGGTAATTGATTCAGGTTTCCATTTTGTAACATGGACAAAGACACATTTTGTGATAAAAGGTTTTCATTTTTTTTGTTTTGGAAAATCTCTGTTTCTTTTTCTGATGATGATGTTGTTGATTCTGGGTTCTGTATTGATCCTAATCCTTTATCATCATGCAACAAAATGCGATTTTGTATACAATCTGATATTTCCATGTTGGAGTCTGTTATATATTTAGAATGTTCTGATTTTGAGATAGATTCGAAAGACTCAATTAATTTGTCCCATTTACTAATTATAGCGCTATTATTATCCGGACTCTGGCTTAGTACCAATCCCATAAGTATTCGCACAAAATCAACAGTTTTATAACACAAGACACTGCACCTTTTAAAGTTTTCATTGAGTTCACTAGAACTGGATGTAGAATCCACCTCATGCACCAACATTGGCGTTCTTGGAATAGGAGATACAGCATTGTAATTAAGTTTCATTGTACTAAATATATTTTCTAACTCCAGGTCAGTGTGGCTTTCACATTGCAACCTATTATTCATTTCCAGACATTCTTTTTCTTGTTCACTCCGAATGCGTTTTTTGGGACTGACATTGTCAGAAGTATCAACACTATGGGAAATTTCCCTTGCAGCATTGATCTGATTAACAGTACTTATTAACTTAGAATGCCTCTTTCTGTGAGATGTAATATTAGCTTCACAGGCATTTTGGTTTTCATTGTGTTTAACAATTGTAATAATTGGAGTTTCAATCTCTTCTAACAAAATTGGTCTTGTCATAGTAGCATCTTTATTTTTTGCTTTATTTTCAATATTTTCTCCATTTGAAGGACTGCAATTTAAGAAGTAATCTGGACTGTTTAGGCCTTTGTCCGTATCAGATGTAGTAAGAGAGGATCCTCGGCCGGTATCAACGCTGGCGACTTCATTACTATTATCATTGTCGGATTCGGATGTCACTGCAATACCTTTATCAGCAATCGGACATTTCATGGCCTACAGACCAGAGAAAATATAATTAAGAACATGTGCATCTCTGTAAAATTAAATTCAAAATCTTTCAAATTTTTAAACGCAAACTTTAAATTACATAGCAACCAAAATTTATTTAAAGTGAATGTGCAGTGGTAAACCGCGAAATTCAAATTATCTTACGTTTTTTGGAATTTGCAGGACAGTGTCAGGTTGTATCTTGATCAAAATATGATTCGCGACTATAATAGATATGTATTTACAGGATTATAGTCATTAGATCGAACAGACTTGAAACATATCTCATTTAAAAGGTCTTGGCTTGCTCATCATTCTTTACTATGGCGACGACCGTAAAAAGTATGAGGTTTTCAGGGAAAAGAAGGAAATGTAATGGTACTACTGCAGTACAAAATAAGTTTAATTATCCAAAAATATGTGAAAATCGTATTGGTTCTTACTTAAGATAATTCGTACTGTATTTTATTTTCCATGACATACATATTCATTCATAGTGTAGGTGGTGTGTAAGTATACCTACATAAATGAAAAGAAATATGTTTTTTTTTTTACAGGAAACCCCATTTAAGACTTGAAACAAACCCTTTGTTATTGTGTAGCTTGTAATAAAAATATGAGACAAAAATGATGTCTGTTGGATAAAAAAAATTGAGGACATGTTCTATAGTATTTTGCCTAGCGCCCTTTAATTAGACGACATACCATAAAAACATGGAAATGCATGTAAATTATCTAAGATTTTGTACTTACGGTAATAATATCATTTCGAGTAGGCGACAACAAAGGATCTTCAAATACGTTGTTTTCCGCTTCACTGTTGTCGGTCCATTCGCCTATTATATTTGGTAACGACTTATATTTTCTTAACTCCGGTCGTAATTTACCTGTAAGTTATAAGGACTTATAATATACCTACGGGTCAAAAAAGGCTGGGCAAAGAGCATTTAACCGAAGTGGCATAGTGACATAGTCACCCTGGGTCTCCCTTGTTTTACCGAAAAAAAATTGCCAAATTATCACTTCCCAAACAAATTTTCGCATAATTTCACTTGCCAAATTATTACTTACCAAAAAATCTCTTTACAAATAATTGTTACGAAAACCTATGTTTGGCAAGTGAACGTTTGAACAATAACTTGTTCACCAACTAGTACTTTTACCATTTTTTATCTAGTCAAATATTTCAGTTGGTGTAACATATTTTACGCAAAATTAAATAAGCGAAATATGTGGTGTCGTCCTACCTACCTAACCTAACCTAACCCAAATGATTCACCAACAATGGAGGGCATCTGGCGCTCGGTGGCCGCTACCGCGGCACGCTAGCTTTGCTCGCTCGCCTTCGCGCTTTAACGGTCACAGTTCTAACTTAACCTAACCTAAATGATTCACCAACAATAGAGGGGATCTGGCGCTCGGCGGCCGCTGCCGCGGCACGCTCGCTTCGCTCGCTCGCCTTCGCGCTTTAATGGTCGCAGTTCTAACCTAACCTAACCCAAATGATTCACCAACAATAGAGGGGATCTGGCGCTCAAAAAATAATATTAATACACAAATATTAATAACAAAGTACTTAGACTTTTGTAAATTGCATTAAACGTGACATAAAGATTTTGAATTTATATGCGTAAATGAATGTTATACTAATTGGATCAGAATCCTAATTTTAGCAGTTTATTCTGAGTATTGAAAATCGGAATGTCGTTTCCATAACAAACATTTGACTATTATGTTCACTGTCTAAATATTGTTTGCTGTAATAAATCATTTTATTAAAGACCAAATGCCTTAATGACATTATCCCAGGTAATATTCTGCCGAGTAAAAATTTGACCAAATGAAAATGTGCGTACTAAAATCATTCCAAATATTGCATTGGTATAAAAAAAGGTTGCTAAAATTTGTTTGGGTAATGAAAATTTGGCAAAACCATTTTGATTTTTTTTCAAATTTGCGGCACGCGTTGAGACTGGTATACTTATATAGTTGTTAAGATATTTGGAGGCAATGATTTGTAATTTTCTTTCTTTTTGTAATATATACTACCATGGTAAATAGTTTTCACATATCCAAAAAACATAGTTTGACTAGTAGAGACAAGACTAACTAACATTAAATGTAAATGGAAGAAACGGTAAATCAAAAGTGGTAGTGGTAATACTAAATACTATAGGCAAAATTAGCTGAAAACTGAATTAAAATCGTACCTTTTTCTTTTGTTGTTGAGGTGAAATCAGTTAGTCGAGTTTCAATATCATTCCCCTTATTTGGGATTTTGACGATGTCTCTGCTAACAGCTTTATCTATTTTGAGTTTTGCATTCTTGATACGAAGGGTTTCAATGTCTTTCTCCAAGTTTGAGATTATGATGTTTTGTTTTAAAACAGTTTCATCATTCCCCAACTTTGTGATTTTGGCATTCTCTTTGCGAAGGATTTCTATTTCTTTCACCAACTTTGGGATTTTAGCATTTTCTTTCTGAAGATTTTCTATTTCTTTCACCAACTTTGGGAGTATGGCATTATCTCTCTGAAGATTTTCTATTTCTTGCTTCAACTTTGGGATTTTGACATTTTCTTTTTGAAGGTATTCTATTTCTTTCTCCAAATTTGGGATTTTGGCATTTTCTTTATAAAGATTTTCTATTTCTTTTTCTAATTTTTGGATTCTGGCGATCTCGTTGTGAGAAATCGAGTCTGATTTTGAAAGTAAGCTGTTCTTTTTGCGAAGATTTTCAATTTCTTTCTCAAAGTTTGGAATCCTGGCATTCTCTTTGCGAAGTTTTTCATTTTCTTTTTCCAAGTTTAAAATATTGGCATTATCTTTGCGAAGAGTTTCTACTTCTTTTTCTACCAATCCTTTTTTTGTATTATTAGTGACACCAACTTTGCCTTTTTTTATTTCAACTTTGAGAGGTGTTGATTCTGTTTTGTTCCTCTCTTTATCTAGAATCTAAAATGTTTATCATAAAATCATTATTTTAAACAAAATAAACAAATTAGTTTTCAATGTGGAGACAATAATAATAACTTAAAAATTTAAAACACACAAAACTAAGTTGATTTCTCTCTCTGATTACAATACAAAATTAATAAGGTATTTTTCTGACTATCAACTACCCTATTTAAATTAAAATGCGTTATAAAAATGTTTTTGTTAATTCTATATAAATGTTAAATAGACCACAAGAAAATAATTTACCTTATGGTCTATTAAACACAGAATATGAATATTTCAGGAAAATAGTAAGACGAAATTAACAAAAAACATTTTTATAATACATTTTAATTGAAATTTATTTATTGAAATTTAAAAATTTATTATGAGCAGGGGTGGCCCAGTAGTAACGGCCGTGAATTACGAGCTGTAGGTCGTAGGTTCGAACCCAGACAGGCGCTTTACTTTGTGTAAATTATTTATTTAATCACCACTGCTCTCAAAACAGTGAAGGAAAACATCGTGAGGAAACAGGCATGTCCTAGAACCAAAAATTCGAAGACCCGCGTGGTGGATTACGGCCCACTCTCACTGAGAGGAGTCTTATGTTAATCAGTATAATGTTCCCAGCAATGGGAACATTATACAGATTAACATTAGGCTGATTAAGTTATTTGTTTATTTAAATAGGATAATTGGTTTAAAAAAAATTACAACTAAAACTAGCTGTAGTAATTTTTTTTAAACCAATTTGGCTACAGCTGCAACTAATATAAACATATTAGCCGCAGCTGTACCCAAACTGTATTTAATTATGAGCACACTACCTTTAACTGATTGATAACTGTTTCTAGGGCTAAGATCTTGTTTTCCAATTCGCAAATTGTTTCGTTCTTTTCTCTTTCCCGAGTTTCTGCTGCTTGAATTTCCTGAAACATACAATATATATGTTTAAGTGATTTTTTATAATTGTTTTTTACCCAGCACCGGTTTTCCGCCTAAACCTATAAGGCCCTTGCCCATGGGCTTCGCATTGGCTGGCTCACGGCGTTTGGTTTAAGCCCAATTAGGTTTTAAGATTACGAATATGCAATAAAAAGAATTACAGTAACATTACCAGACTTTTACCATTACCATTTTATTAACTGGGGGCATTAATACGCGAGAGGCATTATATTTATATCACATTGTTCTTCCACAAAAGCAAAAACCTACTTACATTCTCTAATTTGGCTACTTTTCCAATAAAATAGCTTATTTCTATAAGATGCTGACCGCATTGCTGCTTAAGTTGCATATGACTATTACACAAGTCTTCATTTTCTTTTTTTACAGTTTTAGCAGCAACTGTCAGTTTGCTGAAAAAGAAAGGAAATTATCAATAGTAGTATTAATAAATCAAAGTAGACTGAGATTAAATAGAAAATGGCTAATATTATTAAATTTCAATGTTATAAGAAACTAAGACACAGAGAAAGTCTTTTATTTTCCAGTTGTGATAGGTACCCCACACAAATTCGTGTAACACTATTTGCTATGAAAACATTATAACATGAAGTTTAGGCCTTGGCTCTCATGCATGAGGCTGTGGGTTCAAGTCTGGGCAAGCATCAATTTGATGTTTTCAATCCATAATTATGTATTTTCAAAAGTTTATCTCAGCCATTAGCATCACTGACATCAATGAAGGAAAACATTGTGAGGAAACCTGAACTTATAATCAGTATAAGTATGAAATCGCCACCTTGAGCATGCGTGGTGAATTGGTGATTATTGCTAACGCCTTCTCTGTATGAGACGATGCCTCTGTTGTGCAGTGAGACAGTAATAGGCTGGTGTTATTATTATCAACATAGTAGGAAACGAAGTTGATTGAATAAGCTATATATAGGGTGACTGGTATTCTATTCTATTTTTTTTAAGGTTCTGGCTCCATCGGTAACGTTTGATGATTTTGCCGATGTCAAGGTATGAAGCAGTAATTATCGTAAACTGTGAAATTAACTTTTACTATGGTACCAAACCTGAAATCACGAAAAAGAAATCAGCTGTTCCCTACATTTTGACGAGTTATACGAACATAAATGTAGGGAACAGCTGTTTTTTTTTCGCGATTTCAGGTTTGGTCCCATAGTAAAAGTCGTTTGTTATCATGAGTACAATCACGTGTTTAGGTGTCGGTCACTAATTACCAATCACCCTATAGAGGAGGTACGGCAATATTACTTTTTCACTTTGATTATATAATGTCTAGATAGAGCGTCGCCCTACAATCAAAACAAAGAAAACGAGGCAACAATTTCAAACATGTGTGCGTGCGGGCGGTGTTTTACACTGTGCATCTATGTCTCTGTGTGCGTGAATAATGATACCAGCTACTACAATTCTCCCATAAATCACATATTAAAAAAATTGACTATACAAATAATATAAGTAAGTTTTAGGTGTATGTTTGTAGTATTATTCAGTTTTAGTAGTGTCTTTATTTACTTGTATTTATAAATAAAAAACACTATTTAATTGAATTAGAGTTGTGTGTGTGAATGTTGTGTTATATTAAATCAGCTAAGTTAATTCAATTAGAATATTTAACTTTTTAGGCAGTTTGTATTTGGAAATTTCAAATGAAAGATCACAGATAATACGAATGGAATAAATTAATCTTATTAAAATTACTCTTGGCACCTTTGAAATCAGTTTATTGGACCCAATGCAACAATAATCATTAAAATGGGCTCATAAACAAAAAAGTTATACGCGAACATTATATTATTATAAAAAAGTACAGACGAATTGAAAAACTTCACCATTTTTGAAATCGAATAATAAAAGTACATCAACTAAATAATATAAACGTAACCATAAAGCAACGAATATACCCACAAAAAAAGGACGTTAAGTTGGGAGAATGGAAAAAGAAACTGGCAACACTGATAAAATATGGCGTAATATGGCGTAATTTGGTAAATATAAAAACAAAAAACAAATACGTAGTTTTTTTGGTTACTTACTGATGATATGTGATGTGTTTGGTGTTTTTTACCCTTCCTTTATAATTTCGGCACATTTTAATAGCACATACCGTCATTTTATCGCTGTTATTTGTTTATTACTTAGCGCGCGTAATACGTAGTGACACCAAAGCGGTACGATCGGCACTAATCGGCGGGTAAGTACTTACAGTCCAACAGTTGGCTGGTATTTTTTGACACGTTTGCGCGCAATTGATGCTCTATCTAGACATTATATAATCAAAGCTTTTTCACAATGAAATAATGATTTTGACACTTCATCGGCACCTATCACCACCAATATTGATAATGATGCCTGAATACTTACTCTATTTTAGTAATTCTTTGTTTCAAGAAAATAATTGATTTTCTCAACCTATTGGACCTTGCTTGAAGATCAGGCTCCTGAAATAAAACAAACACAACCCTTTTAGGAACTGGATTTTCTCCTTTGCCGTTATGGGGTGATACATCATAATAACAGAGGTCTTTTACTGCAGATATCGGTCAGTGTGTCGTCTTAGGGGCGGATATGGATGAACCTTTAAAGACAGCATTTTGTTTAAATTTATGTTTCTTCAAATACAATTCATATTATTCATGATAATACTTTAAAAACCAATGATATTGTTTTACGATAGTTAAATTGCTAATAACCCGTTTATTTTGAATGATTACGTTTAAAAAGAAAATAACAGAACCTATTTTATTTTCAAATAATTATTTATAACCTAAAACACTCACCGCGTTATTGGTTGTTGGATGATTAAGAAACTCTAAATCGAAATCAAACACTGTATTCTCATATGCAGAACTCATTTTGAAAACTCAAAAACACATCATTTGCTAAAAGAATAATGTATAAAACACATTTTAGCACTATTTTCACCGGCGCGGCATAGTTTTTTTTTTTTTTTTTTTCTTTGGCTTCGCACGGTTTGTGCATTTAGCCAATGTCACGTTTTGTTTTTTATTGCGAAGGAAATAAAGGTAGGGAAACAGAAATATTATTATTCGGATTAATTATATCGGGATAAAAGGATAATAACTATAGGATCAGTATTCATAAAGGATAGAATAATGAGCTAAATACAATGACGAAACATTATAACTGAATACTATTGAATGTAATGAATGAGACTATACATTTATATACAGAAAAGCTATTTGTACAAAGTAAAGAAAGTATTGAAGTAGGAAAAGGAGTACTGAGGGACAAGAGGTTACTAAGAAAGGATGAACGGTCATATAAGGGACAGGAGAAAAAAATGTGATTTAAGTCGCCTACGTCTGTGCCACACAGGCAGATGGGGTCATCGATGATATGAAGTTTAGCAAGATGGGCTGGAGAGCAGACATGACCCAGTCTCATCCGTATTAGAATGGAGGTCTCCATCTTGCCAAACTTTGCCCTGCCAAACCACGGTTTTTCCGGAACGTCAGGTTGAATAAGGGAAAAATAACGACCCTTCGATTTGCTTCCGATATCCCAAGCTACCTTCCAGGTGTCTCGAAGAAAAGTCTTTGGTAACGTCGTGAGGTCATAGCAAAAATTTATATATGGAACTAGGTCTCCACATTGCACCGCATCACCGGCAAGTGTATCAGCCACTTCATTCCCATGGATTCCAGCATGGGCTGGAATCCACACAAATTGCAGTGTATTACCCTCAGAGATGGTTCTGAACGCAAATTCTCTTATTAAATAAATTATAGGAAACTGTGATTTGTGTTCAAAAGGGGATTTATTGATAGCTAGAAGAGCACTTTGAGAATCAGTAAAAATTATTGTATTTTTAAGCTTTAAAACACGAGTATATTCAATGGCTTTTAAAATGCCGAAACATTCCCCAGTAAAAACAGAAGCCTCAGGAGGTAGTTTTATTTTTTGTACGATATTGTATTGAGAATGGTAAGTACCTATCCCAACACAACCCGTCGGAGAATGCTTGGCAGCATCCGTAAATATATGGTGGTACTCTAAGTGTTCAGCTAGAAAATTATTAAAACTTGAATGGCAATCGGGATCTGATTTACTTACACAGTTATATTTTATGATGGGACTGAATAGTAAACTCTCATAACTACTGCTAAATAGAGGAAGTTTATTGGAACGATGAATAGGAGAAGAAAGTGAAAGGAATTTTTTATAGCTTACAACTAAACAAGGAGCACGTTTATGGGACCAGTAATCAGAAGATTCAATCTGCAACACTAATGAGTCCAGTTTAGGGATGAGAGGATGAGTTGAGATCTGAAGAATCCGGAACAAGTACTTATCAGATAGGAATTGTCTTCTAAGGTATAAAGGAGCTTCCCCGCATTCAACTTGGAGTGCATTAATGGGACTAGACTTCATGGCACCCGAAATAATGCGTAAAGCCTTAGACTGGATGCGATCCAACTTTTTAAAAGCCATAACACTACCTGGTTCCAGAACGAACAATCCATAATCCAGAGTGCTTCTGATGATTGCATTGTAAACGAGTTTCAAAGAAAAGGGATGTGCACCCCACCACACACCAGAGAGGCACCTAAGCATGTTTAGGTGATTTTCACATTTGTTAACAATATAATCACAATGAGGACCACTACTTAATTTGCAGTCAAGTATTATACCTAGATATTTGAATTTATCTTTCACTGGAATAGGTATTTCCTTATAAAAGAGATTTATTAATGGAATATTTCTCTTCCGGGTGAATAAAACAGCTGCGCTTTTGGACGTGGATAAATCCAAACCGTTTAGATGTAACCATGACTCCAAAGAAGATAAAGCAGAATTAATAGCATAGCTAGCTTGATCAACAGATTGGCTTGAAGAATATAATAATAAATCGTCGGCATATTGAAGAACCTTAACATTGTTAGTTAAGGACGAGTCTAAATCAAAAGTGTAAATATTGTAAAGAATGGGACTGAGCACAGAACCCTGTGGGAGACCTCTCCATACAAGACGAGATACCTCATGATCACCTATTAACATATTAACAGAGCGTTCAGTCAGGATATTAATAATGAAATTTGATAGATTCAATGGGACTTGTAAGGCTTTTAATTTGTTTTGTAAAACGGATAATACAACATTATCATAAGCTGCATTTATATCAAGGAAAACTGCAACGGTGGATTGGTTATTAGAGAATGATAACCGAATATCGGATGTTAAAATACTTAAACAGTCAGTTGTACTTTTACCTTTTCTAAAGCCATATTGTGACTCTGCCAAAAAGCCCTTACTTTCAACATACCATTCTAGGCGATTTTTAATTAAGTGTTCCGCTAATTTCATCAGAATTGAAGACAAAACTATAGGACGGTATGAAGAAGCTTCAGATGGAATTTTATTTGGTTTAAGGAATGGCAACACCCTTTGACGTTTCCATTCAACAGGGATGTTTCCTGTATTCATAATAGAATTAATAAGGTCTAAATAATAACTGAGGACGTCATCATTTAAATTAGCAAAAAATGAATACGGAATGCCATCAATGCCTGGTGCAGAATCCTTAGTTTTATGAATAACACCCTTTAATTCAGTAAGAGTGAATGGAAGATCTAGAGTCGTATGAGTATCATGGATAATGGATACGGGAGACAGCTCAGGAACAAAAGGAGGAGCTAATTTATCTAAAAATTCACTGGCTAAAGAATCCGGAATAGGGGAAGGGTTGTTATAAATGGATCTAAATCTACGAATATTACGCCAGACAATCGTAGGGTGAGTATTCGGTGAAATTGATGAGCAAAAGTTACGCCAAGATTCAAATTTTTTCTTCTTAAAAAGTTTATAAGTTTCATTTATTAAGTTATTAACGATTTCAAAATTAATATCAGACATATCAAGGGAATAGTTGTATTCTGCCTCTTTACGTTTTTTAATCATCTCTGTGCACTCAGAGTCCCACCACGGAGGCGAGGGAATTGTACTAATATTGTTATTTTTTACAGGAAAAACTTCATCTGCTGCTGCGATTAATATGAGAGCTAAAGCTTCAGCACAACTATTTTCATTGCCATTAGAAATAACGGGCAAGGAGCAAAGCTTTGTGTCAACAATGTTTCTAAATTTGTCCCAGTCATTATTATTTCTATTAGGAAGCTTATGTTTTAAGTTTGATCTCCTTAATGGAACATGTGGTTTGGAAAGAGGATAAGAAATAACTATTGGAAAATGATCACTTCCATAAGTAGAGGTTAAAGTATGCCAAGTTAATGAAGATGCTAAGTTTGGAGAACAGATAGAAAGGTCAATTGCGCTTTGGTTCTGATTGGGATCTGAACGGCGTGTGGCAGCACCTGAGTTCAAGATGCATAAATTATGTAAGTCTATTATATCTAGTAATTCGTCACCGTAACAATTAGAAGTTGAACAACCCCATGATTGATGATGGCAATTAAAGTCCCCCAATATTAAAAATGGCTTTGGAAGGCAAGAAAAGAGATTATCAATCTCTTGAAGAACAGAAGAAGAAGGGTGAGGAATGTAAATAGAAACAAGACAAGTATGATGCACTTTAATAGCTACAATTGAAATTTCCTCACTGTGAGGAGGTAAGGAAATGACAGAGAAAGGGATAGAATTCTTGATAAGTATAGCTACTCCACCATACCCATCAGATCTATCCTCTCTAATGGTTAAATAACCATTAATTTTAAAAATATGATTAGACTTGAGCCAAGTCTCTGATAAGGCAAAGGCAAATGGCTCATATTTGTTTAAAAGATAAATAACATCACTCTTTTTGTTTACCAGACTGCGGCAGTTCCACTGGATTATTTTGGATGTGTTGTCCATCATGAATGGATTGAGATACATTGAAAGAAGGGGCAACGTTGGACGGTGAAATGTTGAATTGAGATAGAAGATTGTGTAATGCAGAAAGAAAATCGTTTATGGAAAAATTTGTGTCTTTTTTTTCGTTTTGATTATTAGAAAAAGCACAACCATTAGATGGTTGGGGAAAGTCAAAATCTTTGATAATGGCATTGTGAGCCTCTTTATTATATCCTTGTACAGATTTGGGAGGGGAGCGTGGTTTGAGAAAGACAGTCTTTTTATAGCTACTTGAAGCCGGCATTCTATTAGATGAAGAGATTGATGGAGTATCCGCAAATTTTTTGGAAGGAGAAGATAAAAGTGTATCAGCATATGATTTAGTTACTGGGGGATATACTTTTGCCGCTTCAGCATAAGATACTGAACTTTGTGCCATGTATGTTTTAATTAATTTTTGTCTAGAAAATTCTGGGCATGACTTATTAGTAGCATAGTGAAAACCAGAGCAAAGGCAGCAAGATGCACTTTCTTGTTCTCTTTCACAACTGTCTCCAGTGTGGCCATTGCCACATTTATAACAACGAGGTTTGGACCTGCACTGAATTTTAGTGTGACCAAAACGACAGCAATTGAAACACTGTACAGTAGGGAAAATATATAAATCTACAGGTAATGCATTATAACACATAAAAATTCTTTTTGGTAGAACCTGTCCATCAAATGTAACAACTATGGATTGGGAAGGTTTCCAAATGGTTGTACCATCAACAATGGTTTTAAAATTGAGGCGTCTGACTTTCAAAATTGGACCGCAACCAATTGGTACTGTTATATTATCAATAACTTCCTCCGGAGACCATTCCGCAGGAACACCACGCACTAAACCCATTCTAGTAACATTAAAAGTAGGTATAAAAGCTTTGTAATTATATGTTTCAAGACTAGTGTTTGTAATAAAGGAATTTGCGTCCAGGAAATTTGAAAAGGATAAAGAGATTTTATTGCGACCGATTTTTTTGACGCTACCGTTAATTATATTTTGGAAGGCGTTGTGCTTTAGGAATTTGCCAAATGTTAATGGGTGCAATGTCGTTCCATCATCGGGTGAAATTACGTTTTTTTGAACGTGGATGACGTATGGCGAAATATCCGTTTTTTCATAATTTTTTCTACCAATCTGAGTGGGAACAACTAAGGACGGACCAGGAATATCAGGTTTTTTGTTAGGCGTATCAGAGCAGTTAGGCTCCGATGTAGTAGTTAGTGAGTCCGTACAACCACAACCCGAAGACTCGGAACCGTGGTTTTTGCGGGTACGGCGGCGTTTATTGCAGTGCTTGCACACATGCACACGGCTTCTTTTTAAAACCCGGGCTGAAGATGACCCATCGGTATCCATGCCCGATTCATTGGACGCAATAGTGACGAAATTGCCTGCCGGGGGCACAGAGTCCCCCGGGTCAGGCGGGTCATTCATTTTACCACTAAATAACTAAAAAAACTTACCAATATACTGAATAAAATAGAGAAAAACTAAAAAGAAATTAAAATAGAAAGAAAATGGAGCACTAAATGACTAAAACTATGACTACTGATCTTATAAATCTATATTTTAAAATCTTTTCTAAAAAACCGCGTCCACCAAGTCCGAAGTTTCCCGCTCTTTTTTTTCAGACTCGCGGCATAGTTAGCAATCACAGAAAATTGATCTTGAATTCTTGACCACAGTCCCACAGAGTGCCACAGACATAGAATAACTAATAGTACCACAGACCCCGTTATGGTATTTGGTATTTATGTTCTGTGCCACAGACTGAGTGTCACTGCCAGGGGGCTTACCACCAGCTCTTATAGCAGGGCAGAAGTTGAACTGCATTGCTTTATGTACTATGACGTCATATTAGCAGGCCTGCAGTAGGCCTGCTACGTTGACGTTTACAAATACTGTTCACTGCTGTTCACCTTGTTTTTTGTAAAACTCCACGGTGTCCTCCTCTGCCGCTTACGGCGGGAACACGGGCACGCGTTTGCACTCATCCGTGAACCCACCGCGGCTGTCCGTCACCGGACCCCCCTCTGGGGAGTATTCCCCATCATCGGCGCACCAGAACACATAGCACGCCGTGACCACCTCTGGGACCAAACCAGCACATGGGTGCCAGACGACCCCGTGTCTGGGCACCCTTGGTCCCCCTTTGACGGGTCAGGTAATTGGCCCCGTCACCTGCCAATTTTCGGCCGCAGAGGATAGGGAGAGCGGCCAACGTCATACCAACACTCCTCCTCCCCTGCGGCCCCACCGCGTCCGCCATCAGACGGTGGCGACCCCGTCAAGGCCGCGGAAGGTAGGGAGAGCGGCGCACCGCAATACCGGCACTCCTCTCCCGCCGCGGCCTCCAACCCTCAGCCGCGACGCCTCCCACACGACATCGCGGCCCGCCTCAGTTGCGATGTCGCCCAAGCGGCACCGCAACCTACTTGTTGGCCGCTACGCCGTCGGCTTACAGGCAAAAGCCCTGACGAGCGGCCCCTCCTCGGGTTCCTCTTCGCTTCACCGTGGGGGTCCAAGCCACGGCTACTGAGCCCCCCCGCCTCGACAATGCGGGAACCCACCGGGGGGGGAATAAGTTACTACTAGAGCAACTTATTCAACATTGTTTTGTAATTCAGTGCCCAATATACAACACTAATTTTTATTATAAGCTCTCATTTTGTAGATGTGTGACGAGCACGAAATATTTGAAGAGTGAATATCGAAAAGAAGAAGAGAATAAAGAAGGAAATAAATAACCCTTTTGAAATAAATAAAGGGAATTTATGAATTAATGTTTTTCTTATTTGACCTAGTACTAAAAATAAAATAATAGTGATCACACATAGTAATTAAGTAACTAATGCAATCAGTGTACCCCTATGCTGCTTAACATCTACCTATACTAATGGTCAACCGGTGAGCCTAAACACAATCCGCTTTCTGTACGCAGACGACCTGGCATTAACTTGCCAAGCCAATGACTTTGAGGAGATTGAAAACAACCTTTCTAGCGCCCTCTCAGATCTCGGCCATTATTATGCTGAGAACGCCCTGAAACCGCAAATCCCTCTAAAACGCAGTCTTGCGCATTGCACCTTCGTAACAGAAAAGCGGGTCGAACACCAATCATCCACAGTACTCACCCAAAGTATCTTGGCATCACTTTGGATAGGTCCCCTAACTTCCGGAGAAACTGCGAAAAACAGAAAGTGCATACCTCCCAGAAATCACTTACTCTGTCGCCTAACATCCACCAGATGGGGCGCATCTGGGGGCTTACCACCAGCTCTTATAGCAGGGCAGAAGTTGAACTGCATTGCGTTTTTGTACTATGACGTCATATTAGCAGGCCTGCAGTAGGCCTGCTACGTTGACGTTTACAAATACTGTTCACTGCTGTTCACCTTGTTTTTTGTATAGAATTTCATACCATGACGTGCTAATTGACAGCAGCAAAACGACTAATTGAACGCCTGTAATGTCAAAATAACCCGTCTTGAATAAGTTACTACTAGAGCAACTTATTCAACATTGTTTTGTAATTCAGTGCCCAATATACAACACTGATTTTTATTATAAGCTCTAATTTTGTAGATGTGTGACGAGCACGAAATATTTGAAGAGTGAATATCGAAAAGAAAAAAGAAGAAGAGAAAAAAGAAGGAAATAAATAACCCTTTTGAAATAAATAAAGGGAATTTATGAATTAATGTTTTTCTTATTTGACCTAGTACTAAAAATAAAATAATAGTGATCACACATAGTAATTAAGTAACTAATGCAATCAGTGTACTGGCCCCTATGCTGTTTAACATCTACCTACACTAATGGTCAACCGGTGAGCCTAAACACAATCCGCTTTCTGTACGCAGACGACCTGGCATTAACTTGCCAAGCCAATGACTTTGAGGAGATTGAAAACAACCTTTCTAGCGCCCTCTCAGATCTCGGCTATGCTGAGAACGCCCTGAAACCAAATCCCTCTAAAACGCAGTCTTGCGCATTGCACCTTCGTAACAGAAAAGCGGGTCGAACACTGAATATCTCATGGCAAGGGGTTCCAATCATCCACAGTACTCACCCAAAGTATCTTGGCATCACTTTGGATAGGTCCCCTAACTTCCTGAGAAACTGCGAAAAACAGAAAGTGCATACCTACCAGAAATCACTTACTCCGTCGCCTAACATCCACCAGATGGGGCGCATCTGCTCAAGTCCAGCGAACAACTGGAATGGCGCTTTGTGTCTCCGCAGGCCTGTCCAGTATGGGACCAATCAGCCCACGCTAAGTTAGTGGATACAGCTCTAAATGAGACATTAATGATTATTACTGGTTGCTTAAAACCGACCCCGTTGCGATTGCTGTATCCACTGACTGGCATCGCGCTTCCAGAATTTCGCAGGACTATAGCCAGCCGCATCGAAAGGGCGAAGCTACACGCTACCCACGCCACTCAATGCACAATTTTAATTCAGTCACAGTGGCTTAAAAGCCGCATGTTTATGTTCCCTAGATGTGATTATAGTGGTACCGTAATAATAATAGTTAAACTTCGTCTAACGGGAATACCTACCTATAGTTACTTTACTCTTTGATACCTACTGAGAAATACGATCATACCTCCCGTATTATTATTAAACTCTTTGAAACTAAAAGAGCTATCGTTTAGTGAGTAGTTCGGTCTCGGTTTTATAATTTAGTAAAATAGTGCACTGTTCAGTAATAAATAGTAGGAATTAGGTAGTGTACGGTTAACGGTTTATGAAATCAAAAATCACATAATTTTCAAAATATTTTTATTACTTCATGTAGGCTATCAATTTCAACGTCAGACGACATAAAAGTAAATAGAGTCAGTGGGTCGTCTTAGGGGCGTAGTATTTCATCTAAAATTATGCAGGTCGCTCCACTTCTTATCTTGATACCATGTCCAAGATCTCTACATGTGCACAACAGCCAAACGCGAACAATGTCTTCAAACATTGCCTGGAGTAAATGCTGTACCGTCTTGAAGATTCCATGTTCATTAAAATCCTTCAATTACACACGGGAAAACAGAAATATCAATTTCATGCAATTCGAAATAAACGGAATAAATAAATGAATGAAATTGAAATGTTGTTGTCACTTGACAGTCTTGACACTTGTCTTTCTGACAGTGTCAGTTAGTGCTGCGGCTTGATTATTATGTAACTCGTTACTCTAAATAAAATAAAGTCTGGAGTTAATTTTCTCTCGATTTGATCTTTCGATTTTTTTTGTGTGCGTTTCAAATATACGAAGCTGCTAGGTTTGAATTTGAGGTAGGTACTGGAGGGAGGTAGTACATATCTAAGATATAAGATATGATATCTTATATTCAACTTTTCGAACTACATAATCGGGACGAGTATACAGGGTTATTTTTCAAAGACCAGCCAAATTTAAGGGTGTGGTACAGACTATAAAACTGAACAACTTTCTCTATGGGACCAATATCGAAATCGCGAAAAATTTATCAACTGTCCCATAGAAAACTTCAATAAATAAACGTATGAGACACCTGAATTTTTATTCGCGAGTACGATATTGGTCCCATGGAGAAAGTTGTTCAGTTGTGATGGTCTGTACCGCACCCTTAAATTTATAACCTTGTATAATTATGTTCTGTGATCGGTCAATCGAGTGCCTGACCGTTAATCACAGAAGTACTAGTATGTAGCAAATGACTGAGTAACAACACTAGTCAAACTGACAAGAAACCAAAAGCTGCAATCCGTTTCACGTTGATTTTTAAACTACTTTACGCGAGAGTAAGCAAATATAAAAATGGGATTAAACACAGGAGGACCTACTGCAGCGTCAATGGTAAATTTTTCTACTTAGTTTTGGTTTCCACCTCGAACTGTAATTAGGTATATATTATTTTTTTATATATTAAGTCGTTAAATACGTTTCAATACACGTATTTATTACGCTGACGACATCTGGAATATTGAATCAATTGAGTGCATTATCAAAACATTTTCTTTTTATTACGATTTCGTGATCCCGGTTAAACTTTATTTAAAAAATCGATCATTTTAAATGATAATACGGTTATTTTTTTTAGGTATAATATAATTTATTTGGCGCGCAATTTTTTTTTTTTATTGTTGCATGAATTATCCACACACGTTCAAAATCACGTTGAGTCTTTCAAAGATACAAAGTTGTTTTGACCGTGAAATTGAGCTTTATAGTGCTTTTAGATAATGTATCAAGGTAACTTGTTATACATAATCATAGTTAAAATATGTATATACCCAAGAAAATCAAGTTTCTATTATTTAAAAAAACCGGTAATATGAAAATAGACTTAGATTTAAGTTTTTGAACGATGCCTATTAAAAAGACAATGGCATTAAAGCAGGCCACAGACAAGCATTACCATTCAACTTTGGTGAACTTCGTTCAATAGTCGATAACTTTTATTACTCTCATAGTACGATTATTAGCAGGGCAGAAGTAGGCCTGCATTTGAACTGACTGGAAATTGAACGTTTCTGTAAAAGGTCATGGTAAGCCCCCTGTAATAGATTTTCAACTTTATCGCTAAAGCATAAGGTTCAATGTTGATTGGGAAAATTTGACAGTTAGGTGTAGGTTGATGTGCTGGCGTCTGTACATACGTCCAAAGGATCGTGCGTCGTGCGTGCTTGATCGTCTATAAACTCGCTGTATAGCAACATTCACCAAATAGAGCGTGTGTCGGAAGGTGACTGCACGTCAAATGCAATGATTTAATGAAATTCAAATCTTTCATGATATTATTTATTTGAGTATACTCTGCATGTGTATGATATTTTTTTTTTATCCAAAACATCTTCCTATTTGTTTCTTCTCTTCTGCTGCTGCTGACAACATCTTCATCAAAATCAATAAAACACGTGCACTCATTATTCGTTCGAATATGATCTAGCACGCTGGATGCGCGCAAAATAGTGCGTATGCTACGTCCAGCATCGCGCCCTTGAGCGGCCGTACAGCTGGGATAAACCGAGTATGAGAGGTCTCTAAATCTAATCTGGCTGTACGTCCTGCCAATATCATGAACGATACACGACGAAAAGCAACGTGGATAGATTCAACGTACATACATCATCGATAATTATTATTTACTTGCTGGATTTGCCCGAACAATTTTGCATGAAGTGACCACCCCCGCCACCGCGAACGTTGTGCAGATAGACAGTGAATAAGGCGGACGTACGTCCGAAGGATCGGGCGTCGTGCGTGCTTGATCGTGTAAGGTCTGACCGCGACAGATTTGCCAAAGATGTAAACAACAATGGCCGCTCGAAATTGAATAAAATCGATAAACAAGAGTATTTATTTTAAGTAATGCTTGTTTTCGTCTAGTTAGCTAGGAAACAACGACCATACGGTCGTTGTCTCCTTTAGACGAAAACAAACATTACTTACCTACTTGTTTTCGTTAGCTCGGAGATTTAGACGAAAACTAATATTACTTAAAATGAAAACTTGTTTATCGATTTTATTCAATTTTGAGGGGCCATTGTTGTTTATATCTTTGGCCAATGTGCCACGGTCGGACATTACATATAAACTCGCTGTATAGCAGCATTTAACGATTAGAACCTATGTCGGAAATCGAATGGACGACAAAATAACAATTTGACACAGATTTGTTCCATAAGAACAAATCTGTTATGGAAAATTAGTGCTTATGGAACAAATCTAACTTAAAAAAAGATAATTATATATTAATTATTCTGATGACTATAATTCTGTAAATATATATCTATTATAGTCGTGAATCATATTTTGATCAAGATACAACCTGACACTGACCTGCAATTTGCAAAAAACGCAAGAAATTTTGAATTTCGCGGTCTACCACTGCTCATTCACCTTAGGGCTGATTTTGCAATCGGCAGATAATTTTTATTCGTGGAATAAAATTGACGTCTGACAGATTTTGTATAGAAACACTGTCAAAAATTAAAAATTATACTTTGGATAAAATTATCTGGCGTTGGAAAAATCAGCCCTTACACAATTCAGACTGAATTTACTTCGAACAGTAACTAGTTATTCCATAGTTTACTTCTCTGATGTTTACAAAGCATGTTTATTCGAAGTACGAATAACACATTTTATTTTATAAAATTATTGCTCGTTTCCTTTTAATCATTAAATGTATATTTTATAGTAGTACTTATGTTATGTTACGAAATAACTTATCATAAGAATTCTTAAACATTTTTTACCATACAACTTACCATTTTGTAGTGTTCCACGAACCATCAATCGACTTCGATAGCGAATCGTGCGGTTGTGAATAGCTATGCTTGTCAGAAACAAACCCTACGTTCCGAATTGCGTCAAAAGCGCTAATATTGCGAATCCGACCAACGCGCAATGTCACAATTATTACTCAATAGCCCTTATATTTTGTGACTATTAAATTTGGTCGGATTCGCAATATAATCGCTTTCGACGCAATTCGGAAAGCGGCCAAAAAATATCTGCTTATGTCAAAGTTTAAAAACTGTCAAAGTCAAACAAAACTTTGTTAATTTGTTTGCAAACATTCCAGTTGTATGTACCTACCAGTCGATAAATACGGGTGTTGTCAATTTAATAGTAATTTATTATAACTTGAAGGTACCGTAATCTATTGAATGTTTTCCTCCTATATTATTTGAAAATAATTGTATTGTTGTTGCTTTTGAGGATAATTAGGTATGTAATAGCAAAGTTTGTTTCGCATCAATCGCAGCCCTACCAGTCGCGTGATCATCTCAAGTTCAAGGTTAAATAGTTGGATTTGAAAATAAAACTGTGCTGAAATAAGGTATGCCATCTTTGTGTAAATATAATTACGTACACAAATTCATTAAGTCTCTGGGTGCATAAAGGCTCTCAAAGAAAAGTTAAAATTTGTCCCACATAACTGTACTTATTAGTAAAATTAGGTCTTTGACCCCTAGATACTATGTTGCACGGTCTCGTAAAAAATGAAACTGTTTGTACATTTTGTTAATACACAAAATTGTTAAAAGATATGTACAAACTGAAATATAGTAGGATCTTCTTGGATATAACTAGAAAACCTGTTATGTTAGCACTTGCTTCAAATAAGCAATAAAAAACTAAAGCGTGTGGCCTATGTGTAGCAAAAACCAAAGTCATTTTATTAATCTTATATTTTTTGCAGATGGGCTACCTGAAGGCTGACCAATCCACTTATAACAAAACAAGTTTATATGACCGTGTTAAGAAGCTGTTGGTATCATATGAGTGGAGTGACTGCAGTTTTTCTGTGGCAGGAAAAAAGATCAAAGCACATAAGTTGATCCTGGGCATTAGCAGTCCTGTATTTGAAGCTATGTTTTATGGACCTTTATCATCTGATAATGATATTCTGATAACAGACATTCAACCTGATATTTTCCAATTGATACTTAATTACATTTATACTGATACTGTTGAAATTAATACCATAGATCAAGCCTTTGAATTATTATATGCCTCAAGAAAATACATGCTGGAACACCTAATTGAGACGTGTATTGCATATATTCAAGCAAATATCAGTGTTGACAATGTGGTTGAGGTTTTGAATTACCCAGACTATTTGCAAGACAAACAACTTATCACCTTCTCATTAAAGTTATTCTGTGAACATGCCAATTATTTATTGCAAGAGAAAAAAAACTCCATCACCTATTCTTGTCTGAAAGCTTTTCTTGAAAGTGATCAAATGAATATATCAGAAAAGGATCTTATCAAACATGTTTTTGAGTGGACTACATATTGCTGCAAACAGAATAACATGTTGGACACATTTGAGAATAGACGTGATGTACTTAAAAATAATGGTTTATTGCAATTGTTGAGGTTTTTGACACTGTCTGTCAATGAACTTGAGGAAATAGTAACTGATATGAGCAATCTTCTATTGCCATATGAATTTGAGGCTATAAAAAGATATATTAAGAGTTCTAATATGGATGAAAAAGATATGATTGGGTCTATTGGCTTGACGGAAATGCCAAGAAATTTATTAAAACTACAATGGCACCTATGTTACCGGAGCCCTATTAGATCTGTGGCTCCGATAGTTATTGATTCAAATAATTACGTCATACATTCTCGAATAAAAGTTAACAAGTCTATATTTATCAATTCACTTTGTGTACCAACAAGGATGGCACCGGCAGTACACTTCCGCAACAATACAGCTAAAGTTTACTCAGAGCAGATGTCTGTATCTGTAGAATGTGAATCAGATAATAGTGATTTTAAACTGACAAACTTTATAAAAACAGTTGAATATGATTCAATGGTTGATATAGAGCTCACAGAACCTTGCTTCATAAAGAAAGATGAATGGTACAAAATCAGTTTTATTTGGCCTCGTAATAGGCTTCACACATATTCATATGTTGTAGAATTTAGACACAGACATTTTACTGGGCACAAAGTGTCTATTGAATTTGATGATCTTTCATTTAGTGCTGGAAATGGGGGTAGTTTTCTAGGTGGTTTAAAGTTTTGTTTGTAAAGCTGTGTGTGCCACTACTTCCCTGTAATATCCCTCATTCATGCTAAACAATATTATTATTGTTTAAAATGTTTGTTGTGTAAGTTTGGTCATATTTTATGATGAAGGGTATTACATTATTATATTTAAAGTAAATGAGGCATAACTAATAAAAATAAATTGGTATTAATAAGAAATGGATTTTATTTTATTAAGAAAGCTCCACCACACACTCATCTGCAATAGCATCTAATCTAGAAAATTTTCAAATAGGTAGGTACAAATGAATTTCCTAATTAAGCAATATTAAGGCGGAAGCGAGAGAGTGAGAGTGAGAGCAATGGTGGCCCAGTGGTAACGACCGCGACTTACGAGATAGGTCGTAGGTTCGAACCCTGACAGGCGCTTTACTTTGTATAAATTATTTCATCACCACTGCTCTCAAAACTGTGAAGGAAAACATTGTGAAGAAACCGGCATGCCTAGAATCAAAAATTCGAAGACTTGTGACATCTACCAACCCGCACTGGGCCCGCGTGGTGGATTACGGCCCACTCCCTCTCACAAAGAGGAGGCCTGTGTCCCAGCAGTGAGAACATTATAGGCTGATTATGACGTTATGTAAAAGGCGGGAGCGTCAGGGTAACCCGCGAAATTCGAATCCAACAGTGCCTGCCCTTGGGTATATTTTGCAGGTGTTATATTTGCCCCACCAAAAGGGCGGGTTGTTTCACGTTTAAGCATACACATAATACTCTGAAGTATTTCCAGAAAGTAAAAATTGTAATAGTTATAAAAATAATGATAAAGATGAAATGGCAAACTATAAACCAATTGCTCTAATTCCCATCATAGAGTATAGTAACTAAAAAGGAAATTCCCATCTTCTCGAAGATCATAGAAAATATTATCTATGAATAATAATAATAATAATAATAATAATAATAACCCGCAGGGCAGCATGTGGCGAGCTGTTGGGCAGTAGCGACCCCACGGACCCTATCTCCCGGGAGATGTCTTGTTCTTCACCTCTGGCTTGCCTTTATTGGCCGGCTGGAGTGAAAAATGACGAGGAACAGAGCTCCCACCTCATTCTTGCCTTTATTGGCCGGCTTGAGTGGAGATTCGCAAGAGCAAACGTGCTCGGAGGAAGGAAGTATTCCAGTAAGATGCTGGTAGGGATCTTGACCGTACTTCCGGGATTGTCCTGATAGCCGTGGAATACCTCTCCACTCCTCATAAGCACCTCAGGACATGTTGCCCCCTTGTCGCTACGTCACTATGTGCTAGCGACCGTTTCCGGGGGCCCATTATTGAGTGTGCAAGTCACCCCCTGCCATTTTATCCGTGTATATATAAAACATTGATCAGGCAGGGGTCACAGTTCTTCCATAGTTCTTGGTAACCAGTCCACTTCAGCCACCCAAACCCATAGTCCAACTTTTTATTTTTCCTATCCTACAATAGTCCTACACCAACCGGGGGTTATCCTTGGGTGCACTTGCATAGTGCATACAGGGATAATCGTCGGACGGTGCCGCATTTCATTAAAATTTCCTAAGGGGCCTCTGCGAGTTGGCTTCGGCCCCTCGTACGCCTTCCAAAGGACCGGGACCCCATGGTCCCGAGATATATAAATTCAAAAATAAATAATAATAATAAAACGTTTATTTTCTCTACACAAGTTATGAACAGAGATTGACATTAGTGCACGAACAAGGAGCTAACTTTGTGAGAGACTGGAGCCTGAGATAGGTTTATATAAAACCTGTATTACAGGTCACCAGGGCCCTCCCGCGGCTAGATGCCCGTTTTTAGGATACACGACATAAAACAATGTATGATACTTATCGAACTATAAATTAATAAAACACAATAATATAAGATTTAGTAACAAAATAAAAATACAAAATACTACTATACTAAATTTTATGGAAATACCAGAGTTTGTGGGAAGTGAGTAACCGGATAAAGTGTATGAAAAGATGTAAGAGTGTAAGAGAGTAGTTGTTTGAGTGAGTGTGGTGCGAGTATGGTAGATGGTATGCAGTTGGTATGTAGAGGCAGCAGTGAGGATGATTAATCAGTATAACGATAGTCTATCTGAGGGGGATCAACAAGTTCTCAGTATCATAATATGGTATTTTTTGCAGATAATAGCACATCAATTATTGTTTCATGTATCAATAAATAATCATATATGTAAATGACTTAACAGTACAATTAGTAGTTTAATAAAGTGGCCTGACAATAATAATTTAGTTATTATTCTCCAAAAAAGTAAAATCATGCACTTTTACCTACAAATATCTACGGGAGATCATATGGATACAAACTTCAATGGTCAAACTGGAGAAAAAGTAAACAGTACTAAATTTTTAGCAATAATTTTGACAGCCTGTTAATTTGGAAGCCGCAAGCAGAAGATAAATTATGTAAACGTTTAAAAAATAAAAATGTTGGTAAACTGAAAATACGTGGACGTCTATGGGCGGCCTCGGCATGTAAGTTTAGAATTTTATTAGCCTTTTTGCAAAACCTAGCCCGCTAGGAGTAATAGTGTTCTGTGGCTTAAGCACACGCACAGCCAAGCCACAGATAATATAATACTCTGCTACGTGTATGTTGCATATCACGATTTTTGAGGCTCCAAATTAATGTTCACCGATTACATTTGAAATGCCTAAAACTTTTATGAATTGTAACCTACACCTAACTGTCAAATTTTCCCAATCAACATTGAACCTTATACTTTAGCAATAAAGTTGAAAATCTATTACAGAAATCTGACAGATTGTAGTAGGTTGATGTGCTGGCGTCTGTACTAATCATAGATAATCAAAATAAATGTTATATACAGTTATTATTGAAAATGTAAAAATGAAGACCTTTTATAGCCAAATACTAGCAAATTGGGAACTACTCAAAAAAAGCGACTACTAATGAATCTAATGATTCAACTATTTGGTACAGTAATTGGTTGATACTACTTGGTTCTAACTAGGTACCTACCTACCGATTAAAATTAAATTTGTCAGATGAAAGTGTGTATAAATAAGACGTTATAGTGCGTGTGTAAGGGTGTGTGTGTGTACTAGTAAAATAGTTCAGCTCTTTAAAATAGAATAGAATTCACTTACTTTGATAAATTGTACCTACTTATTAGTATCTATAGAAACAAGGATAGAAGCATTTATCTTTTCGTTGATATACTTACATCTGTGCATTCAAAAGTCGTAGGTACTTAGGTACCTATTATAATTAAAGCACATTTTTTTTAACCTGTCTCACTTTTGAACTACACCCCGGAACGAGGAGGGGTGAACGATTGGGAAAAAAATGACGCGTTCTTCAACACTGTTAACGAGTGGAACAAAACGTTCCCAGTCGTTAATAGTGTTAACGAAGGGGTATTAACGAGCGGGAACGACCGGCATGGTTTAGTAATTTCCATCTTAAAACTTTACCAACACGAGATGAGCGAGTGAAGCGCACCCATCGCAAGGCATGTGAGCGGAGCGAATCTATTTTCAGCAGCGCGGCAGCGGAGCCAGCCCACAAGGGAAGCGCTAATACTCATGAGCCAAGTGAGTCATCTCACGAGCATAGAGAAAGCGTGCTAGCACCAACCAGGGATATTTAAGGCTCGGTCTCAACTATTCGCTCGCCAGAATTTTTTTAATATTTAAGGGCTGATTTTTCAATCGACATAATTTATATTCGTGGAATAAAATTGACGTCTGGCAGTTTTTGTATGGAAGAACTGTCAAAAATTCAAAATTATTCCTCCAATAAAATTATCTGGCGTTGGAAAAATCAGCCCTAAATCAAATGCAGGAAATAGGTCAACCTCATTTAATAAAACGAGTCTTACAAATTAACACCATCATTCAAACGGATAACAACATAATTATAGACAAAACAAAAGGAATACAATATCAAAAATTCATTATCATTTTTACGCAGAAAGTTTTGGAGGACCGTCGAATTTTTTCGTTAATAATATAATACGTTCGGCTTCCCGAATACCACTCAACCGCGCTCCGTGTGCTGTGGCGAAATATCCGGGCACTGTAGCTTCACCCGCAAATAGCAGGATGGGTGGCATCGGGTCACACGGACCTGGCACTGGCGTTCCTAATTCGCATTGGTGACTCACCGTGGAACAACAACTCATGTAAGAATATGACCCGCAGAAATGTGGATCCGACGCCCATCGAGATCTTAACATCATTTGTGGATAAGGAAGGCACGGGTTACCAGTAAACCTGCGCAGTGTGTAGGTTAGTCCTTCAGCGACATCGTTATCTGCCATTGATTCCATCGTAGCTGCTTCTTGACCTGATATTATAGCGCATAGTACATGTTTACTCCCTGGTAGTTCATCTATTGCACACACTCCTCGTGTCCAATCAGCTCTGCATTGTAATTCTTCTGCCGACCAAGCGAGTTTTAGGTTACCTTCCTGGCACGCCCAAAAAGGTTCCGCATATTCTAGAAATACTTTATCACTTAGACCATAACCTAAGTTACATATCGCGCTTAATTTACAGCATGGCAGCGGTGGAGAAAATAATTTATCGGCTTGACATTTTAGACATCCAAGTGATAATGTAATTATAACATAATCACAGTACAATTCTTCTCCGTCACAACATTTAATCATTGCACGTCCTTCGCCAGTTGCGCCATGCCCCCATCGAATTACGCTCACTGGCTTATTATAGCGTGTGCAATTGTCTGGAAGTCCGCGCAATAATGGTGCCATCACTCCGACATATCCTAAAGGAACTCTGACGCAGCCACCAGGTAGCTCAATGTAACTGCCGTATTGATCAGCACTGACTAGAGACAGATCATCTCCACACTTGTTCCTTAAAATATTAGTTAGTCCAAACATCACGCGTGCGGCGTCATACCTTTGTTCTTCTGGAAAATTGTGTAACTCTTGTTGTATACGTAAACCGATAAAATTTAACAGAGTTCCATGTTGTCTTTCCCCACCGAGTCGAAATAAACTGGCTGCTTGTTGTTCAATTTGCCTAAACGTATGATAAGCCGTAATCGTTACTGGCAAGTCAACTGCTCGTCCTTCGCTGGTACAAAATAGGCCCCTTGATGCATCCAAGCGAGGTAACGGTTGTTGTAAAAGCCTATCTTGCGATGCCAGCGTGTATATAGAGTTCGGTAAACATGCACCATAAATCCACTCGGCTCCCATTTCGATTACCGCATCTCCAAGCCAACACGAATGAATTCGTCCTCCAGGTCTGTAAAATTTATTTTTATTAGTATCTAACTAAAGATTGGGATTTTATTGGACTCGTCTGCTTAATTATAGCGATCCACGGCACGTAGGTACAGTGCTTACCTACCTACTACCTCAAAGTTATTACGGTTGGTAGGTTTGACCGATGTTAGTAGATGAAATTCCGACATTATGAGTGAACCAGTCTCACTTCATGCTGCTGCCAGAGGGATAAACTGGCATATAGGTACATTCATAACCAAATAGGGTTTATAGCTATTAATGTAGGTACCTATCTAAGTATATAGGTACTACAACAAAAACAATATTTAGATAGGTAAGGTATCTATATTTTGTGTTCTAAAACATTAAGTTAAATATTATATTATAGCATACCTTTCTTTTGCTTCAAGAACCAGGAAATTGTTTATACCGCACTGTGACAGTCGATGTGCTGCTGACAGGCCTGCCATTCCGGCACCCACAATGATGACACGTGGTTCCCGACAGTTGGGATTGATGCTGCACGAGTCTAGAATACATTGTTCTTGTCCCGCTGTGCTCACCGCACTAGCAAACTGTCGTTGACCAATTGTCAACTCTCTATTTGAACCGTGCCCTGTCCTACAACTGAGATTCTTTATGTAATTCCAAATATGCCTATTCCATATTAGTTTCATACGTGACAATTTCATTATGATATTGCAGATATAAATGCCATCTAAAACTTTTAAAAATTACATATCACTCGAATTTTACTTTTGCATAATGTGGTGACGTTTAGAACACCATAGAGTGACAGAAGCGAAAAGAGAATCATTTTCTTCTTTATTTTCGTTTAAAGAGCTTTTGCAAAGCCTACATGAAGGCTGTTTAGCATATATGTTCAGTGATTACTTATTTATAGTTTATGAGAAAACTTACTCAAAGGGAAACATTTTGTACATTAAAATTCATTTCAGATGTTCAGTCTGAAGTGTGGCAAATATGACGCAGAGAAATAACACAAACACAAAAAAGAACAAGTTGGGAGAAAATATGCATCATATCCACGCAAAGCGGCCATCGCTCAGCATAGTGCTCCCTATGCGAGATAGAGCGCTGGTTTTCAGCGATAGCCGGCAACATAGTCTTTGATAGCAGTCGAAGCTGGGGCTGGCCGCTAGTAGGCATAATAATGAACTGTTACGAGTAGGTACGAGTACGAAATAATAATCTTGATAAATGTTTTATGATATTGTTTATTACGCAGTAGATATAATAAATAACAAACAGCTATATTTTAAATAGACACATATCTATAATAAGTCATCTAAACATTACACACCGACAACATAAAGAACGGTTGGTACCTATTTTGTAAATAAATAAATCTAACAATAAGTAGGAATGTAGGCTACAGGTATAGGCTCCCACGTCGCGTTGCGTTGACTGTCTTCGGGAGCCTTAATAAGTTGTCGTTAGCCGAACAAAAAGTAGAATAGGTACCTTTATGTAGATAATAAAAACCGCTAGGAAGAAACAACAAAGTAAAAACTGGCAGGTACACTAGTGCCAAAGAGTTTTGGCGGCACTTTAAGTAGGTAGGTACCTATAGCGTACAGTCAACCGCACATCAATAGTAACACTGGCACTATGAAAATGGCCCTTACAGCTACGATATAAAGGTGCTGTCAGTGTCAAATAGTTACCACTGATGTTGACTGGACTATACCTACCTACCTACGTTTGCGGACGAATTGAGTTTATTCAAAGGCCCCGACATCGTGGCATGAACATGAAATAATTTGTCACAATTGTCTGAATTATTTTTAAGAGTAACCTTTGGTCGCATCAAATTGGTCTTTCAATAAGGAATCAATTAATATTCAATAATTAAATTATCACAACTCACTCCCCATGGATAGGCAGCAATCGACGCGAACGCTTTAATAACAACAACTACTTAAGTACTTACAATATAAGTAGGTACATATTTAATACGTATATGAATATGACGATCTAAGAGGCGATCAAAATGGCATAATGAATAGTAGGTATACAGTCAGCAATAAAAACTGATTAGAACTATTAATTTTAAATATCAACTAAATAAACCCAAAATTATTTGATAGGATGCTTCAGCATACTAGGTCTGTAATAGATGATAGTTTGTATTACCTACTGTAATATTTTACATCTGTTCTTATATTTTTAATATTGTGCCCGATAATAATATAATTTAAAAAAAATTAAGTGTTAATCGATTTTCGTTGCTAACCGTACTGTATGTGGGCGTAGGTTAAATTAAAGTTTAGGTTTGCTTTACGTACAGTACGTAATCCTCTAGTAACATCCGAAGTTAGGGCAAAGATCACAGACCACACTTTGAATTTCCATGGCTAAGTAAAGTAAGCAATTCAACTCAAACTCAATGCATTATTTCAAATAAACCAATTACAGGCACTTTTGAATTGTCAAGGGGTCGCTCAGTCAGAAAGATGAAGGTAGTTGCCCATTCCAAAGCGTAGGAGGTACCTATGAAGAAGAACGGGCAAGAAACTCCACGGACACTCTTTTTAAATAATATTTTTTTTACAAAATATAGGTTACATCATTCATGTTGTAATTATACATGTGAGAATGATGTAGAAAGACATGCATGTTTAAAGCGTTCGTACTAAAAAAGATAAAAACAATTCAGAAATTAAAATAAATTAAAATAAGCCGTGGCGGCTAAGAGATGACCAGTCCCTATGGACGGCGCCCGTTCAGGAACATGACGTATGGATCAGCACCAGTCAGCTCAACCATTTTGAAGGGAACTTAATGATCCAACACACACGCCACCAGCAGTGAGACATTTGAGTGAGCATGACATACTCTCAACCGCCAGGGCACATTCAAGTCAATAAAAGACGTACCCAATAAATGGTAGCTATGCAATTATACAATATTGAGATTGAATTTATTCAATACAAAGGTAGTTTTTACAATCTTCAGCTGCTCCAACTACCTATATTTTCGATTGCTAATTAATTAGTTTATGCGCCCTTGTGGAGCAGGACAAGCATTGAGCCAAGCATTTTTGCCAGCGATGTAATCTTTGAATTTCGTTTCATTGAGTTGGAGTATGTGGGGAGGTATTATTGTAACATTTTAAACAGTATCCCATGAAGGATGAATCTACTTTAGCCAGTCTGAAAACTAGTTGAACTAATTGGTCCCTATTTGTAGTCCTAAAGTAGGAGTGTCTGTCACCTCTTTTACTGAAAAGATTTGAAATTTTCCTTACGTACTTGATGTTTTCATAGAT
Organism: Hydraecia micacea; assembly: GCA_914767645.1. NCBI lineage: Eukaryota > Metazoa > Arthropoda > Insecta > Lepidoptera > Noctuidae > Hydraecia > Hydraecia micacea. The sequence continues at coordinate 12,405,018 of OU611778.1, forward strand.
ATATTGACAAGTTGACAAGGTACCGTCATGGTGTTAATATCTTGAAACAGTTCCCTTAGAGAATCCGCCTGCGGCGGCCATTATATTGCTCTGATGGCTCTTTGCTACAGAATAAAAATAGACTCGATATCTGCAGCCCGTCCCCATAGTAAAATACCGTAAGACACGATACTATGAATGAAAGTAACTGAAATAGTCTCGCCTCGCGGTATCTACATCAGTAAATTGACGGATTTTTCTTACAGCATAATACTGCTGAACTTAGCCGTCCTGCAAGAGATGTTAAATGAGGACCCCATTGCAGCCTTGAGTTGAGAATACAAACATGTACCTTATTTTTATATCCATAATGTCCATATTCATAAACATAACTGGCGAAATGTAGTGTAGTGTAGTGTTACCTCTGCGTCTGCCTGACCTTTCTGGGAAATCAGGCAGGCGTGTTATGTATTACATATGTTCATATTCTTTCAACCGAATGTGAGCAAGCGTTTCATATGAATATGAACAAAATAAAGTTAATTTTCCTATGACACGCTTACTTTACTAGTAAAGTAAAGTCAAATTGCTGTCTGTAAATCTTGCCTTTAGAAGTCACATACATAAGACATAATATTAATAAATATTAATTTCCTAACGGACTTATTGTCTTTTACGGCAATACAATATTTTATTAAACATTTCTATCACAGCTGTTATATAGTTATACTGTGTCTAATATAATAAAGTCTACATTAAACATAGATAAGTATTTCAAAAACTTTCATTTATACGTATCTAAGTAAATTAATTATGACGGCTGCACTAAATAGTTACCCCCTGTCCTTAAGTAATTATTGTATGAGTGAGGGGTGCCCAATTAATGCAGGTGTCTCTACCTATACTTAGGTAGCGTTTTGATTGAAAATAGGTAATAATAAACCTGAACTTGTAATGGGCATTCTACCGAATGTTGCATTAAGTAGGACGAAATGCTCAGACGATATGAGCATTTGGTCAAACAGGAACATTCTAGCTAATCAACAGCCTATTTCAGCGTTTGCTCTATTCGTGGTTATTAAAAAACGAATGCTCGTTATTCTGTTACTTAAGAGAATGCTCAGGTTTATCAGCATCTTTAAGATCTGTCCAGTGTCTACACGATCGCGTACATTTCTCCCCGCATCGTCTGCATCGTGTGTATAGACAGTACTTAGATACAATTATTTTTGCCAACAGCCAAAATGGAAAATTTAACTCATTGGAAGTAGCAACCGTTTTTTTTTAAACGTCTGAGTTATTGCTGAATGTTCAAATGCTGAATGTTCAAAAGATTTTTAACGGCCTTTGAGTAATTCATCAGCAGCAGCCTTTACCTCCTCCCAAGATATATGAATGTCACTCTCTTCGCTGTAGCGTGAGCAAATCGCTACCCTAAGGAAATAAGTGTCGTCAATTTTAGATGGAACTAAATGAATTTTGCCTCTACCGTTTATACGCCTGAGTAATTCTTCGTTCTGCTCGTTATCGCCTTTCAGTCTAAAGCAGACAAGTCCCATAGTAACTTCCTCGTAAATTTCGAACCTTTCGTCAGCACTGCACAGTTTTTCAAAAAGATGAGCTAATGCGATGTGTTTTCTAATGTGTTTCTGAAGATTCTCTACGCCATACAGACGTAAGACAAACCACAGCTTGAGCGCTCTAAAACGACGTCCTAATGGTATTTGCCAGTGACGGTAGTCAGGGGCTGATCCCTGCTGATCGTGTTTCAAATATAATGGGTCAACGTTGAAAGCATCGACAATCCAACGCGGTTCTTTAAGCCACATGGCGGAACAATCAAAGTTAACCAGCATCCATTTGTGCGGATTAAAATTAAAGGAATCTGCTTTATCAACGCCTTTCATGAGGTATCTGTATTCAGGACATATGAATGCGGAGCCGGCGTAGGCTGCGTCCACGTGCAGCCAAATGTTCTGCGAGTTGCACACCTCGCCGATTTCGTCTAAGGCGTCGAACGCGCATGAAGATGTTGTGCCCAAAGTAGCCACGACCTGCAATAATAATGTTATAGGTAAGTATAATTATAATATTAGTCTTATTGTTTGGAAATTCGAAAAAGCAATAAAAACGTACATAGAAGGGAATAAGGCCGTTGCGAACATCTTCATCTATGGCATCCTTAAGAGTATCACCACGAAGTCTCCTCTTTCCGTCTGGCTGTAGAGCACGAAGCTTCACACCGCCCAAGAGACCAGCACGTTCCACAGAAGAATGAGCTTGCTCTGTGAATAGAAATAAAAAAAACATATTAGTTGTCAGACTGATTGTTAATCTCAATGTTTTCTTTCGTCCATTCCCGTTGTCCCCATTTTTTCTCAGCTAAAAGAAAAAAATCTTTGGAAGCTCATTTAATTTTCCTATGAATATTACAATAATATTATATTACATAAGGGCTTGAGGCTAAGTACCAACAGTTGGTTCGTGGATAGGTGACCATCGATTACATATCGAGACCCCTCCGTGCTCCTGAAAGCACATTTAGCCGTTGGTCCTGATCATTCGTGGATTTTTGACAGTTATAAGGGGGCCTCAGAACTCTGAAAGTCTGACAACCAGTCTTAACAAGGGTACCGTGCTCCCCAGTAACTGGGTTGTGTAGTGTGGGGGCCAGATAAGAGATCGCTCTATGTAAAGTACAGCTAGATTGGAAGCCGACCCCAACATAGTTGGAAAAAGGTTTGGCGGATGATAATGATCATTATTATATTACAATGGACGACTTACTGTTACAATAACCGACGAGTTTAGATAGAATCTCGGTCTCGGTCCATTCAGGATGTTGTTCCTTGACGCGTAACATGGTGCGCGTCTTGGCTCCCAGTAGAGCCACCAGCGTGGCCTCGCTTGCTGTGCCTTGGATGACGCCGCCGGCCTCCCCTCCCGAGCGGGCTAGGAACGACTCGGGCAGGCCCAACATCTGGCCCAGCCAGTCGAGCATCACCACTTCTAACTCTGTACATGCTGGACTCGCAATCTGAAATTTTCGAAGACTTATCATAATGTGTACCTAGGTACATTACATCACATGGTTACTCCTGTACTTCCCGAAGGAGAATGCAGAGGTCTAGATGTACACCCTCATTTCGCCATTTACGTTTCTAAAAAGGGACGAGTCTATCGCTAGCAAATCAACCGGGCACAAATTCGGACCCAAAGCTGCTATGGATTTAATCCTAATATAAAATTCTATAACGCTTTGCCTGACCTAGATATTGAATTGAACCCAGAACCCCACTAACGAAGCAGTCATTATACCTATATTTTAACGTTTGAAATAAATACCATGATGCACAACATTGTATTTTGTGGATTTGGTAGGCATATTTTCCCCCAACTTGTTCTTTTTTGTGTTTGGGTATTTTCTTCGCGACGTGTTTACATTAAAAATATGTATTTTCTTTAGGTATTCGGATTTTGGAAAAAACAATACGCGCCGCGATTGTAAGTAGAGTTTTTAGATAAAATTAGTACCTACCTAAGTCAATTGCCGGTGACCAGACGATCGGCCACAGCCCTCGGCCGTCATAATTACCTATGTGCAGCTGGGATAACAATTAATCGAATCGAAGGACAATAGGTACAACACGCGTTACAAGTGCACTAACTTTCATAGTTCGTGCTGTGTTTAGACATAAACAGAGTAAGAGGTATATATAACTCTTATTCTGTTTACGCAAAAAATACCCACGAGCGAATATGACATGCAACAACCGGTTTTCCTTGTTCGTATTACCTACCTGTGTGTGTGCCGTATGTGACATTGACACTGGCTTCGGTATCTGCGTACCAACACAGAATATAATTGTATGGCACAGTAAATTTAACCTAGGACTGATTTTTCAATCATGTGATAACTTTATTCGAGGAATAATTTTGAATTTTTTACTGTTATTTCATACAAACACTTAAACGTCAATTTTGTTCCTCGAATAAAAGTAATCTGGTGATGGAAAAATCAGTCCTTATAATAATAATTTTACATGAATTGTAGGGACTATAATGTATACCATCTTATTGATCTAGGTATATTTAAGCCTGAATTTGAATTAAACTATACCCAAGTAAATCCAATGCAGGCGATGGCCCCGCTCAGCATGTCAGCCACGATGGCCGGGTACGAGTTAGCGGTGGGGAAGTACGCGTGGAACCGCGGCGAGTGCCAGTGAGTGACCCCGGACATGACCACGCGCTCGATGTCGGCCATCACCGCGGTCCAGGGTTCCGCCTTCTCAGGAGCCTGCTCCGGCACCAGCGGGCGTAAGTAGCCCGGCTTCACTGACGGGACTACTTGCCTGAAATACGTGAGTTGGAAAGTTAATAAAGACTTAAATCCTTCAATGCAAATAAGGTACGCTCGACGACATATCAAGTTATACATGACCAGTATAAGCCGACTTCTCATTATACGAAAAGCCTATACAACGCGAGGGCAACTAAATCTGGAAATGTATAGCTTTATATGTCGTCGTGTGTACCAATTTTATTTAGTTTCTATTTCCTATTTAAAGCACATAGTAGAATAGTTAGGTAAGTATATACCTACTTTAAACTCTATTCGGGTCTACCTACAGCTGTTTGAATAAAAAGAAAAGATTACCTGTCTCTGATGTTTTCCAAATATTCGGCAATGTAATCAGTCATCGCCTTCGCGAAATCTTTGAAATCTCCGGCCTCCATCGTTTCTGAAATAATTAAAATAAACAATTATTTATGTGACTGCGTTAACTCTAGTAATATACAACCGCATTCTAAGGGACTTTGGGACAGTAAAGAAAACAAGGAAGATGACCCTGGTGAAGCCAATTACCAACGACTATGGTAAACAGCTTATCGTTCCGCCACGCAGCATCAGCTATTGAACACATAACATAGCATACCTACCATAATTATGGTATTTAGTCCATCCTGACATGAACAATTGTAAAATATGTGGTAAGTAAGTAGGTAAGCACTTAATTATTTGGTCAATGCGGGGAACAGCGTTAGGTACTCTTAGCATAACACAGAATTCAATATGTAATACGCACTGTTAACAAAAAGAAGCACTACGTATCAGGCAAATCAAAGCATATTGATTCATGCATTATTTATATTCCTTTATTTCATTATTTACATATAAATTATATTTTTAAATATTAGCATATAAAATATAGAAAAACATTTAAAAATATAAAAAATAGTAGCCCACCGGTATCGGGAACAGGGTCCAAGCTACCGGCGGTCAGGGCTCCAGAGAGAGGAACCTCCGGACAATGCGGGCCGTGTCCAGAAGTACCGCTTTCTGAATTATATTATCATTGAGGTTTTTTTAACATTCCCAAGCAGAAATTAAAAGGCAGGAAGGAAGGATAAGGAAATAAAGACAGAATAAGCTAATGAGTTCAATTACCATTGTGTCACCCATTGTAAAGTTTCTATATTTATGCCTGTAATTCATATGGTGTACATAATAAAGAGTATTCTATTCTATTAATTAAAATACCCGATGTGTTGAGGTATGGATACGTTTAAGAACTTAGGTACTAATACTAGTACCTCCATCTCGGATGACTAAATATAATAATTCTGACAAGAATCATAGTTAGTTGTTATGAGTGTTAGGTTTAGCACAACTTAGCTGGGTAACATTGCAGTGTTTATATTATAAGCCAGTTGTTTTGAAGCATGTGTACAATTTAAGTACCTACCTATACCGTAGGTACTTAGTTTGTAACAATACGTCGTGTACGTTACACTTATTGCATGAACAATTATCGTATTGTAAATAAACGGAATCGAAATGCAAATAACGATATGCAAATTAAATATTAGATAGCGATATTTAAAACATTTACTCGGCGCATTTTTTAACACAAACCGAATTTAAGTTTTGTATCCCGATCCGACATTCTGGCAGCTAGAAAGAGAAAATTATGCTAAAATTATTGAGGTGAAGCAGTCAGTACCTATATATCTGTAGGTACTATTACGTTAGTATTTATAGGATAAGACACTGGACTAGTTATTAAAACATTAAGAGGAAATGTAAAGACTATTTTCCTTGTCTTTTAGACATAACATGTTACGCCTGTAATTCGCGAAGTGGTAGGCAGTACGACGATTTTTTCAAACATTGCAAACATTGTGAAGCAATGGATTAGGAATTTCCTTCGAAATCCTTCGCCTTCGGATTGTGAAATAAAGGTGATAAAATATAATAAATAAAGTGATGAGTACAATCCGAACCAATTTAATTTTTTTTATTCAACCTGTATTGTCCCATACCTATAGTATCTACACCCACATTTACATTTGTTTTGGATGTCGACCGTAAACTATCTAAAGAAATATATTGTGTCTTTGGAGGCTGGCTATATGTACACAGGGTTAGTTTTCAAAGACCAGCCAAATTTAAGGGTGTGGTACAGACCATCAAACTGAACAACTTTCTCCATGGGACTAATATCGTAATCGCGAAAACTTTATCAACTGTCCCATAGAAAACTTCAATACCTAGACATACTCGACCTAAACGTATCGGACGACTGAATTTTTATTCGCGATTACGATGTTGGTCCCATGGACAAAATAGTTCAGTTTTTGGCTAGTCTTTGCAAACTAACCCTGTATTTTATATCTACTTCTCGGAATTTTATCCTAGATTTTATGATACTACCTATGAGGCTACCTATAATTATTAAAAGCTATATTGTGTTAATAATTCATTAATATAATTATAATGTATTTATTCAGTTTTCATATATAATTTAATTTTAGTTTCTACGATTTAGATTTTTAACTTTCAGTAATTAGCTACATATGTACAAAACAATAGTTTTTGCTGTGCCCTGACAGGGGTCTACAACGGCTCTTAGCTCTAAGCCTTTTGTTAACATCTTGTTTTACCTTGTGGAACGCAAATAAATGAATATGAATGCATTTACATGGACTCGAAATCATTTTTATTGGCCTGTCTATAAAAATAAACATAAGTACCTGACGTACCATAGGTACCTAACATTTATGCTCATTTGACTGATCGATGAAAGTAATATTGATTAAGAACTAATTACGACACTGATCTATTATCTTGTCCTACCAGTCTGTCTGCTGGTTACATTGACCGTATCAATATCACATAATTATTACATCAGACTAATTATGTCACCCGTTCAATGTCAGTGTGAAATGCTACCGGTTGTCAGGTAAATAATGCGTATAGACTTGAATCTGTGGTCCTTGTTCAATGCCGAGAGAGTGGCGCAGGCGCAGGCGCTCCGTGCGCTTGCGCAAGCCGCGAGCGTGCGCCGGCGAGCAAGTGGTGCGAGGTTATGCATGGACCTCGTTACCTCCACTGGTCACTGTTTACTAACAGTTTTTGACTCAAACATTACCGAAACATTTTGACTTTGTCGCGAGAATATGCATCCTTTCTTAAAGGAGACCCAACTATCTACTATGTACGTACCTACCTATGACATCTTGCTTGCCTATTGGTTTAGTTCAAGCGATTTGGCCTTGTTAATTGATCAATTTATTCTATAAACTAGTTTTTGCCTGCGACTTCACCCGCGTAGATGTCCAAAAATATTCCACGGGAACGGACTACCGGGATTAAAAGTAACCTATAGGTTAATCCAGGTTATAAATTATGTATGTGCCAAATTTCATACGAATCCGCTAAGCCGTTTTAGCGCCAAATCGCCAATCAAGAACACACATCCAGACAAACAGACAAACATTCTTAAAACTATATTTTCGTTATAAGACAATGTACAGTTTTGAATTCGTTACTATTTTATTATATGTATAGATAATAACTTAATAGAATACATTATTCTGAACCCCGCGTAGCCGATGCAAGTTCACATGTTGTACTTATCTATGTAAGTACTTAAATTTTGATAGGAGGCGTTTAGAATTCGATGACTGCGAGTGCTCGAGCGAATGCAGGCAATGCAACTTCATAATTATGAGTCCTGTGTGTTGGTAATGTAACTAGGTATCTAGGGACTATTTGTAGGTACCTAAGTTTAATTAAAATTTATAAATCGCTAAATTCGATGTGGCTGTTAAAAAAGTTATTAATTTAACGCAAAAGTAATAAGTTACAGAATATTCTTATCGAAATGTCAGTATTTTAGGCCGCTCTCCTCAAAAAGACAAACGGAATTCAAGTATTGCTACTACTTTACTTAACCTATACAATACATTATACCTACCTACCTGTATCTTGTAATAGTTCGATCCATCTATTCATATCCGTGAAAGAGACGAATGTCATAAATAAACTAGTATAACCTTCCTTTTCGCAGTGACTCTATGAAGTGAACGCATACCAACCCTGACGCTAGGTCAGCTTCTTATAAAATAATACACATTACTTAAGTCCTACACTACGTGATACCGCGATATCAAGCTGATTCAGAAAATAGAAAAGAATAATAGAATAGTTAATACTAATGGAAGTACCTATCTACAAGGCAGAGTGTGCGAAATCAACGCAGCAAGTTATTTAGCTAGTCAATGAGATTCTGGCCATAATTCACTACTCCACTAGTTTTATCTTTTCTGTCTGAGGGCTCCCACAACAGCATGTTTAATTCATCGAAACGTATCAGATTCACGGCATCGATCGTTAGGTTTAGGGCCAAGGTAAGCCGACACTCACGCGATCGCTGAAAAAGTTAGCAAAGCGGGCGCTTCGCTCATTACCACTGATTCCGCTAAGGTCATTTATTTTGTGCGGTAACTCTATTAGGTTGTGTCCATTCATTATGTTGTAACATGACCTACCACTCAGAGACGGTTACGTGACGTTTAGATAAGCACAAATAAATAAAAGTGCTGTATTGGTGACTTATCCGAAGTTCGGAAACTGCGTTCGATTGAATTGTTTTTTAATGTTACTTGAATAAATTATTTTCAGCAGGTCTCCCGAAAACCAACCGAACACTGGTTAGATCAGTATCAAGAAAATTGTAATAGACTTTACAAGCTCCAAGAGCTTTCAGCGAAATATTACAGTCTGGGGAAGTATAGCCAATACAAGACCGAGACAGTTCCAAGATCTCGTTGTCTACTCTTTAATATAAACAATTATTCATTATCACAATAACATTATTAACTTCGAGTTGTTAAACTCGTTTTTTCGTCAATACGCGGTAAATACGCGGCAAACGAGTTTAATAACTCGAGGTCATATTTGTCACGTATTCAAAACAAAATCATACATATTTTATAAAACCAGCGGAAGTATTGTGTAGAAACAGGATGTTACGGTTCTAAACCTCACACTTATGTTTAATTAGTTTGAATCATTAATTGAGTTTTAATTACAAGTCGCTAATAGGCTCACTGTATGGTGCACTTAACAAATAACCAATTTAATTTTGACTTTCTATGAATACTTAATCAATTATAATCTAAAAATCTTATTCGCAAAATTTCTAGTATTAGTTTACCGGCTTTCATATCCTCGGTCCACGGCACTGATAAATTAATCAGGAAAATCCTAGCCTTCACACTGATTAATTCTGATGTGCCGTGTTTCTCCGAGGCTATGGATTATTTTATTTTATTTGGGAAACAAACAGATGCAATAACAAACATAAGTATAAAAATTAGTTTAACACAATCCAGAAACAGTTTCCACAGATTACTATGACAAGTACAGTATATGTAACTAAGTGTAACAATTACCAGAAGTTCACACCTGCAAAGTTTACAGAAATTACAATTTAATATTATATAACATAGGTATAACACTATTATTCTTATTTAAATTTCGATGCCAAAATATTTCTTATACTAAATTTGAATTTGGGTAGAGAAAGGTGAAAAATATCTAAATCCTGATTTGCTTTTAATGAAATCGTATCGTTGTACAGACGACATGCTCTTTTAATAAAAGTATTCTTGCCATAATTGGTTCGGGAGAAACCAATTTGGAAGAGAGTTCTTTTGCGTGCATTTAAGCGTGGACATCCAAAACTTATTTTGCTGAGAAGATAAGGGGAGTCCAATTGGCCTCTAATAATTTTATATAAATAAACTAGATCTCGCTCTGCACGACGTTCCTCCAATTTCTGAAGTCTAGGTGTATAATCAGTTCCAAAGTTAAATCGCCAATTCAAGTGCTTAGTAAATGATGCCTGGAGACTCGCTTGCCCGAATACAGATCCACCCGACAATCCATCTTCCCAGAGACGGTGGGATGTGCCGCTCTGCAGAGTAGTACATAACAATTTACTTGACTCGTCTGCTACTACTGCGGAACGTGCGCGCCTGCTGGCCGTGGGTACATGGGAGTCGGGTCTTTGGCTTCATGCACTACCTTCGTCGAACATAGGCACTTTGTTCGATGACACTACTTTTCGTCTCGCTGCTTCCCTGCTACTAGGCACTCCTTGCTTGCGCTCGAGCGGTGGCGCGAGCGGCTGCAGCAGCCGCAATATTCGCGCAAGCGCGTTGTCCAAGCCATTCTGCCGCACTTCGAAGCCTGGCTGGAAAGAAGGGAGCGCATCTCCTTCAGGCTCACCCAGGTGCTCACCGGACATGGTTGCTTCGGTGAGTGCCTGAACAGAATTGGGCGAGAGGCCACGGCAAATTGCCACCACTGCGGAGGCAGCCTGGAATCCACACAACACACGCTCGAAGAGTGCCCTGCGTGGGCCTCCGAGCGGCGGGTCCTGGTTGCCAGGATCGGGCGAGACCTGTCTCTGCTAGCAGTAGTGAGGGCTATGCTGGCAGAGACAGAGAATTAAACGGAAGTAACCTCGTTCTGTGAGACCGTGATAGTCAAGAAGGAGGCCGCCGAGCGGGATCGGGAGAGGGCCGATCCTGCTCGGAGAAGGAGGCGTCGTCGGGGTGGCAACCGCCGTGGCGCCTAATACGCCGAAACCCGCTTACCAAATAAGGTAGGTGGACGTTGGGAGTCGCGGGCGCACAGAGTGGGGACTCTGTCCGCCCACCAAGTGACCCCAGGGAAGACGGTGGCACAGTGGTCACGTGCTGCCATGCATATCGAGGCTCAAAGGAGGCCCCATTACAGTCTCCTCAGGGATGTGCCTTATAGGCGTTGCACGGGGGGTTCCGGAATTGGTATTTTAAGAGGAACCGGGACCGCCCCTATGTGCTGATGGTGATCATTGGGGTGGTTTTAGTGAGGTAAAAATCCCACACTCCCCGACCTGAGCCCTGGAGGTCGAGTGTCTTTTGAAGGTTTCCCCCCTAAAAAAAATAAAAGGCACTCCTTGCTGTTCTCCTTATCGCTGTCACTGTGGCGAAGATGTCAATAGCCTCGGACACCACGGCCTGTCTGGCAGCCGAAGTGCGGGTCGCTTAGCGCGGCACGCGAACATTAATGAAATCATCCGACGAGCTCTTGTCACCGTCGGCGTTCCTGCTGTATTAGAACCCAATGGCTTGGCACGCGACGATGGTAAGAGACCGGACGGCGGACAGTATGTCTTTATTTCCATGGAAGGTGGGTAGGCCTTTAGTGTGGGACGCAACGTGTGTCGATACTCTTGCGCTATACCATCTTCCTGGATCGGCGTGCTGTGCTGTCGCTGCTGCTGCGGCTGCCCAAAACCTCAAGCGGCGAAAATATAATAACCTTATCGGAAATTATATTTTCGAGCCGTGTGGGGTTGAAACACTCGGGCCGTAGGGGTCTAGTGCTCATGGTCTTTTTAAGGAAATTTCAAAACGACTGGTTGACACTTCCCGTGACCCAAGGGCTGGCTTTTACCTTGGCCCAAAGCTAAGCATTGCCATACAACGTGGTAATGCCGCCAGTCTCTTGGGTACATTACCAGTCGACAGCGATGCGGATGAATTTTTCGACGCTATATTTTAGTTTGTGTATAGTTTTAGTTAAGTTAGGTTTTAATTTTGTTATTTTGATTAATTAAATAATTAAAATTATAATCTTAATCTTAGTGAATTTTATACCTATTTATCACTCGTAAGTACTTACCTACCTTTTCGTAATTAAATCTAAAGAACCTAATTGACAAACAAAAATGTATATTATGATGTAAATCAAAAGAAAGAGTTTTTAATTATTTTATAATGCACTTCCTACTGCTGAGCCCAGGATCCAGGTTCTAACCCCAGCTTGGGCAAAGTGTTATTGGTTTTTTTCATGAGAATCTCAGTAGCACCCCAGAGTGTAAATGAATGCGCGAACTGTTATACCTACTTATTGCTACTTAATACCACTGCCTACCCCATACTAGCCTTTAATAGCATATATCTTGGTCCTGAGCAAGGAGAACTAATACGAGAGTATTGACGAAGGAGTCGACGTTGTGAGCGATTAGTTTGGACAACCTGTGAAGGTCACAATATTATGGCGATCTCTAACAAAAGCCCATTATTTGCTTTATGATTCCGAAACAAACACATAGAACAAATCAGTTGCATTGTCTTTGTGAACCACTTGGTAGTAATTATTGTCGCATTGCAAGCATTGAAGTCCTCCACAAAATACAGACAAGTTCTACAATTTAAGAAAAGTCGAGACCTGGTACGTAACTCTCCGTCATAATTTCGGTGACGTCAATGCCGCTTCTACTGACCTCTCCAAGTCTCTAATTAGACATACTGTACTACTACTACTATATTTGGATATGAGACGTATATCCAACTTTCCTCAAGCTTTCCTCTTTTAAAATTAATGTTAAATATTGCGGATTCTGTATGAGGAAAAACCGTCTCTGTGACGCTGCGTACCGGTTAGTTCCTAAACGGGTAATCCCTCATTTTGTGGCAACAGGTAACAGGCAAGGCAAAACTTCTTAGTACTTAGAATGAATGAATCAGCTGAACGGCGGCGGCGGTGGTTTTTTCCCGTCTATTTTAAAGTTAATTGACGTGTCAATAAAACAGCCGTAGAGACAAATTGAATATTTAAAACGAAAATAATGTTAAATTTTATCTCTTTCGTTGTCTAGAATCTAGAACCAGTTTTTGGTTTATGTATTGTGGAATGGATAAACATAGAAGAGGTATTTTCGTTTTCATGACCTTCCTCAGTGTAAGTAGCAAACTATTATTCAATTTTATCAAGGTACTTATTAAGTTGATCAATTTTATTTACTCAAAAAAAAATTATAGAGATAAAGGTTATACTTATCTTGAAGGATTTGATAGAAGTGTAAAATACCACACGCTTTAATCGTATCATACATATCGCAATGCGAAAATGTCAAGTGTGCTTCGAACTCAGGTCGCCATCAAATTGGAGTGTTATGTAGAGTTCTCCAATTGCAGCTAACAATGCCCTCACATCATCGAATGTCCGAAGCAACCGAATCCGGCACTAAACAAGATTTAAACTCTTTGGATAAAAATCCTTTAACTATTATCCTTTACGTAATTCGTAGTAGATTATGTTCTCGATAATGGATACGTTAACGAACCTATAATGAACTTCCAACGTTGTCTTTGATATAAGTAACTATGTTACAGGAGTTGTTCGTTGCTCTAGATACTAAGCTCGATGTAGGTCGGACTCGGCACTCGAATCAAAGGGCTCGTTAATGACCACAGAGAGTTATGATGAAACGCTAGCTCATTATCCTAATTGATATCAGCAAAAGAGACATTGAACTAAGTAATTGACTAATTAATAGAAATTACAATAGAAAGGTAAGTGAAGCGGAAAGAATAAATAAGGTAACAACTTTGAAAAAAATATGCAATATAAGTAACTGTAGTAATAAGGTACAGAATAACTAATAGCCTAAGGTTCGTCCTGGCTTGCTACTGGTAGGTAATTCTATGTTAATGTTTCACAATCACCGTTCACTATAGGAGTAACAACATAATTTCGGTTATCAGTGATTCAATTTTCTGTAGTTATTCGGAAAATCCTTGAGCAGTCTAAAACTAAGATGTGTTTACGGTTTTTCCAACTTAATAGGGACCGGAAGATAACTTCGAACTCATGCATTCAGGGAAGTTGCACTGTGAGGAAATTACAGAAGGTAATTCAATCGACGGGCCAGGGGAACACCAGGAAAATGACGAATCGTGCAATTGTTTCGACCCATAGCTCCACAGGTCCTTATTTCAACAAGAAAGAAAGTTTGTTGACCTTTCCCGATGCAACAAAGAACTTATATCGTCCTTAAATATAGTGGTATAGCGGGAGAGCTGCAGTTTTAACATCGACAAAACTGGATTTCTTTAAATAACCAACTGTTGAGTTGTTTGCTTCTTCGGCTCTCCCACTGAATTTAAATGAAATGGCTAGTTCACTTACTTCACAGTTGCTTTTAACAAGCAGTTAGACTAACTCGGTACTGAAACATGTTTTAGAATTGCAAGCTTGTTGCTGGGTTTGTTGCAAAATTAAGTGAGCTAGGACCATTTTATGGTCTACATTTCAAACAGTAGCGTGGGCATTTTGAAAGATTCTCTAATGCTCAAACTGAAATCTTTAGTAGGTTATAGGTACTTAATGGTTTGCAGTCGCCAATGCAAAATCACTTCTTCAGGCTTGGCTTGCAAATTCACGTCAGATTAATCCATAGTTTTCGGTTGCTGCACTTAAGCAAAAAAAAAAAGTGTGATATACAATGTAACTATTAAATCTTTTGGAACATTTAACATGCTATTGACGAACCAACACAAATAATCATCCACTTATGGTAGTAAATTGTGAGTGGTGGTCGAGATTGAAGAAAATATTTACAATATTATGTACCTACCTATAAATTACATTAATATTTGCACTATTGACATAACCTTGTTGATATCATACGAATGACATGGCGGGGTTAGAAAAGTTTGAAAGTTATAATACACCAAGGCCAATAACGAAGAACAATTACCTAGTTAATTTATTAATTTAATGAAATCGCCTAAATAAGTACCTATAAGTTAATTTAGATTGTGTCATAGAAAGTACAATAGTGTACAAAACGTACCTTCATAGCGATTAATATAAAAAAGACACGTGTTTACGATTATTATCTATCGTACGTTGTTAATAATTGTATAATTAATAAAATTGCGAAATTGAAGATAAAAATCATTAGGTGTTTTCCAATATGATACATTTTTCGTAGCAAGTAAGTGAAGCGGTTTGTTTTAGTGAAGAAACTAATAATTCTTAGGTGCATTTAGGAAGTTTCTTAAGAGCGGAGTAGTACCTAAGTATAAAAAATATGTAGTTTAAAACATAGTTTTGGTATCAAAACTACACCTTACACCTGACAAATTAGTTAAATTCTATAATTCTATATCTGATAATTACCTTCTGCCACCAAGAAAACCCAATATTAGTAATGCAACAATTATTCGAAAAGTTAAGAATAATATTATTTCAGACCTTTGTCGTTTCAAACACTTACCAAATGTGTCAGGATAAAAAAGCTTGAAACACAAAAACAGCAGACGTTCAACAAAAACACAGCGTCACCTACTTAATTGTTACTAATTTTCTTTCGGATAATGTCCGTGAATTTACGCGATACTGTGTGGTCGCGAAAATGCGGTGCGCCCAAGTCACTGCCTGCGTCGGACTACGCCCGTCGCCGCCACTCTCGCGACCTTTATATACTCGTAGCTACGATACGAGGGTACTGTTCACTATGTAGCTGACTCCATTTAGAAGATTAGCCGCGGCGCATGAGCCGTCAAGTCGAATGCTAATAGAAGAATTGAATCTGCGAAGTGCTTCGTATACTCAGGGGAGTTTTCTTTACAAAAGCTTCCCAATTTGTAAGAGCGATACTTGTAATTAAAACTTTTTATATTGACAAAGTAACTGAGGAGTGCCGTGGTAATTCTGCTCTATTAAATTAAATTGATCTGAGTAGTCTTGATTGACATAAATGATTGATGACGTGATGACGCTACCAAGTATGTTTATCAATACGTGATACTGATAACGCACATAAACAATATTACTTATATTTAGTTAAAGTTTTATAATTCAGGCGCAGGTTCATACAAAAGTTAAACTATAAGTTGTTGCAATAGTAGGTATTATAAAAACGGTAACAATAAATTATTGTGAGACCCTGATTTAATCAGATTAGACGTGAAATACTCCTTGACCTAGGTTTGATTTTTAGTTCTGGACCACGTCCGGTTTTTTCGTCAATGTTAATCAAACTGATATTTTAATAGTTAAATTCATGGTAACCAACTTACGTAGATAAATATAATTAGCTAGATTAATTTGATTATGAATTCGACGAACATTCCATCTTCTCGTCACGCGTAACGTAAGAGAATCGCGTCATTAGCTTTAGATACAAATAGGAACTTTGTTGGATCAATAGAAGGGCAGAATTTCCTCGATAATGAGGTACAGAGGCCAGCACATCAAGCTACTCCAATCTGTCAAATTTATTTGATATATTTTCAACTTTACCACAAAGGAATAAGGTTCTTATTCAATTGTGAAATTTTGACAGATTGGGGTAACTTGATGTGCTGGCCTCTGTACCTCAAATAATTATTCAATTTAGTAAGTACATAATAAATTACCTCGGTACCGGATTTATAGAAAAAATTCGACGCGGTTCACTGATTCTTGAAATCGGAAAGTTCGTCAGCTATATTTTTAGAGTTTCAAAGGCTTCAAAGTTTGCCCAGCCATATCACACTCCTATCAAAGTGCCGAGTTTTGGAAAATATAAAAATTAGCAGTGGCAGGTACCTACCAGATAAAAAAACTCGTCGGCGATATTGAAGGATGGAATTCGTGACGTATTCTCTTAAGAAATAACTAGGTTGTTGACATTGAGTTTGAGACAGAATCAGTTACCGGACTAATTAGTAGGTGTACATAAGCAGGCGATGTCTCGTCGGTTTAGTGCTCACAAGCGCAACTGCTGCACTGGATTAGATTCCCACTTTCCCAGCGTGTAAAATTGGTATAGGATTTTTCTATCAAGAATTTCTCCAGCTGACCCCATTACAATTTGGCGAAATGTTTGTTAGCCTGGTTAAACTGACAACCCTTTCGTTGAATACAGCGTGATATTTATAGAATAAAATAGAAAATACATATGATATACAGCAAATCAACACAACAATGAGAGCAGTAAAAGCTAAGAATAGGTACTACAATGATTTTACAAATGTTGGTACATAATTATGTATGAAATCCTGTTTTTTCTAACCTTACGGAAATCGTCAATAACAGGAATAATGGGACAACTAGTCAAACCTTGGAAGGGAAACAGCTATAAAATGCTATCGCAATCAATAGAAAAAGACGAAGACAATGATTACGTGCAATATGATTATTAAATGTGACTTTATATGCCAATACAAATAGCTGTTGCCCGCGACTTCGTCTGCGATCCAGGATGAAAAGTAAACTGTCTTTCGGATCGGTTCCGTGGTTTAGACGTGGAAAGGAGACAGGCAGACAGACTTACTTTCGCATTTATAATATTATTATGGATAGGTACAGACGCCAGCATATCAAGTTACCCGAAACTGTCAAATTTTCCCAATCAACTTTGAACCCTATGCTTTAGCGATAAGGTGAATATCTATTTAAAAAATTTGACAGATTGTAGTAGCTTGATGTGCTGGCGTCTGTACCAAAGATTGTTGCAAAGTATTCTATACCTAGAACCATACAAAATAAGATAATTCGACTTAATTGCCCAAATTATCAAATATTTCGTAAGCGACGTGTGCTGTTTCGTTTTCTCGCATTTTTATTTAAGTATAAATATTTTTGATGCCCTATGTACCCAGACCCACAGATAAATTTCAAACGGTTTTTATCACTAATTGCGAAATAGTTATTTAGGGAAAGCAAACGAGTACGAGGAAACCCGTTTTACAATTTTATGTAATATCGCTGTGCGACCTGAATTGCACTTTATTGTCTTAGCAAGAGTCGCTGTTTATTTAAATGATTTTGCGCAGTGAATCTTCTGTACTTGTACTATTATAATGTTCTGTGGTAATACGGAATAATATTAAGTGATTATTATAATAATATCTATCGGTTTTAAAGCTTGAATGAGGTAGATATAAGCTAAATGAGCATATACATAACTACAATATCATAATTTATTTAGGCACATAAATGTTTTGTAGTACATGGGAGACTCTCAAAGTATGCATTACATGGTGTACACGCGAATTGTTGGGTGAAGCGCTGTTCTCCTAGCTAGATCACTGAGTGTCTGTATAGGGCTTTAAAGCTATTGGCCTCGCTTTGGTCCGCCATTCTTTTTTTTTTTTTTTTTTCAAAATGGCGTTGCACGATAATACCTCTATATATATATAGTCCTATATATATATATATATATATGTATATATATATAGATAGACTACATATAGAGGAACAAAAAATGTCATATAACATATTATCTTACAGTGTCACTACCCGAGATAAATAAAGTTAAAGATAGCTATTGAGTCCAAATATTTTCATCTCATTGTATTAAAAACATTAATTATCGCTGAACACCGCTTCGTCAGAAGATGAATGATGTGTTAAAATTATGATTATTACCTACTTCAATTATGTAATCACATCGAAATAATTATTCAGTATTTAAGGTGGTAGGACTTAGAAAGGGAAATCTATAATGGAATGAAAACATTTTGACTTTGCCTTTGCAACTCCTTCATTTTTGACTACTTCGTAAAACACCACGATCATCATCTGCCTAGCCTTTTCCCAACAATGTTGGGGTCGGCTTCCAGTCTAACCGGATGCAGCTGAATACCAGTATTTTATATGGAGCGACTGCCTATCGGACCTCCACAACCCAGTTACTGGGTAATACGATACCCCTTGGTAAGACTGGTTGTCAGACTTTCGGGCTTCTGACGACCCGTAACGACTGTCAAAGATCCACGAATGACAGCCGGGACCAACGGCTTAACGTGCTTTCCGAGGCACGGAGGGGTCTCGGTATGTAAAGATGGTCACCCATCCACAGACCAACCGCGGCAAGCGTAGCTTAACCTGATCGATCGACCTGTGCGGCTGTTATTATTTAGCCACGATACCACACACGATTGTTGTTATTATTTAGCCACGATAACACCACGATATGATGACTTTTTGTTTGACTAAGAGTTGTGGTATTATTATTTAAAACTTACTGCAATTGTAGCGCTACCCGAAAAAGAACGATGAAGTCTGTTGTTCAATATCAGCCGATGATAGATCAGATAAGAAAAGCAATAGACTCATCAGCTAAGTGTGAGTCAGATAATCATAATTGTGACACATCATTCATCATCTAACGAAGCGGTGTTCAGCGTTAATTAATGTTTTTAATACAATAAGATGAAAATATTTGGACTCATTAAAAGGCGTTCTACACGATCCAGACCGACCGCCGACAGAGGTGACCTTGGTCGGATCAACCAACTTTTGTATTCGTTCTACACGGTCGGTGGTTGACACCAACTTGTCAATTCCATCCGGTGTTCACAGCGTAATGACGTATCAATATGGCTCCTTGCCTTTCAAAGCAACGGAAGGTCGGTTTGGCAATTTAACTTTTTTATGCTTGAGTGAAGAAGAAAAATTAATTATTAAAAAAAAAAAAAAAAATTAAACATTTTCTTATTCTTATCTTTATATAAATTAGATCCAATGTACCAAAGACATGATAAATCAGTGTATAAAGATATAAATTTGGTCAGAACCTCTCGTTCGCGGGGTTCGTTTTGTGAATCAATAAAGAGCACTCTACATTTTTTATAACATGCGACTTACATTAAAAAAATATACCCGTCGAGACCCAACACGGCTAAGAATTCCTTCACATCAAAGCACATTATGACATAAGAATAGCTTTATCACAGCAATAAAAATATTCAACAATATTCCAAAAGAAATAAAGGAACTCCCTCTAAAACGCTTTAAATCAAAACTACACAAATGGCTTATTGATAATTGTTTTTATAGTGTAAAAGAATTTTTTGATAAAAAAATAGACGATAAAATATAAGATATGATGCTGAGTTTTAATTATATTACTTTATATACCTATTATTCTTATGTGTTCAAATAGATACGAAACCCTAATAACCAATGTTATTAAAAATATGTTAATTTTAACAAATTAATGCGTTAAAGTCACATTTAGTATGTTTAAATATTTGCATGCCAGTCCATGGCGAAACATGTAAGATCATCACTTTATTTATAAGACCTTAATGTACCATGTTTTAAAGCAAATAAATATATTCTATTCTAATCCATCGCTGTGACACGCGATGACGTGCGCCCACATTGACTGACAATCGCACACTAAAGCTCTCCCGTCGGACAACAGCGTTCCAGACGGTTGGGGCCGACCACGGACGCAGCCTGTCGCGATGGATGCGCTTCCGACCAAGGTTGTCCAAAGGTCGTTTGACCCCGCCCATATTTGGTCGACCGACCAACGTCTACACGGTAGATTTTCATACCAACTGGACCAAGGTCACCTCTGTCGGCGGTCGGTTTGGATCGTGTAGAACGCCTTTAAAGCTGTCTTTAACTCTATTTATCTCGGTTATATGACATCTTTTGTTCCTCTATATGTCCTCTATCTATTACATGTATAGGTATTATTGTGCGACGCCATTTTGAAAAATAATCAAAATGGCGAACCGGGACGAGGCCAGTCTAAATACATAAAAGTTCGATCGCCTTTCGACTCCCTATTTGAGTAACACAACGTGTGTGTATGTGAGAGTAACTGTAACTATTCCTTAGTCGCAAAAACCAACAGAAGTTGAAGTAAGTAAGTCTATTAAGTATTCATAATTTTATTAGGAAGGGCCAAAATTGATGTGGTTATTATTTCATTCATGTACGCAAAATACGCGCATTGACGTGGAGTTGCGGACACCAGCCCGTATTACCTATGTAATTCATGTGGTTAGGAATTGGAAAAAATAATTTCAGTCAGTGCATTGGTCTGAAAATTAGACAATGTGTAGCATCATAGTATTTTATTTCTCCTCTTTCGATGAAGTTATAATTGTCTCATAAGACACAAACAAATAATAATATTTTGTTGTACATGATTGTATTGAAACGCATCAGCTGCTGTGCACACGCGCAGAACAGTGGCGGCTCAGTAATAAAGGCCTCGTCTTATACATACGACTGTATAGGTAGTGTAATGGGTTGGTGGATTCGCACCCACGCAGTCCTCTACTTTACTTTGTTTGTGTAATTAAAACTGCTTCCAAAATGGTGAAGGCAAACATTGCAAGAAAATCGGCATGTCCGAAGAATAAAAAAAATTAAGACATTATGACATCCACCACGTATTATTTACTAGCAGCGCGCCGCGGTTTCGCCCGCGTAAGCTTCGATCCCGTGGGAATATCGGGATAAAAAGTATCCTATATGCCTATATGTTAATCCTAGTTATAAAATATCTGTGTGCCAAATTTCATCCAAATCTGTTCAACGGTTTACGCGTGATTGAGTAACAAACATCCAAACATCTTCACAAACATTCACATTTATAATATTAGTAGGATCTCATACGCAACCTTACGCAGCGTAACGCGGCTGCTACGCATCACCTTACGACGTACCTACGCTGCGTAACGCGGCTGCTACGCATCTGCTACGATGGGCCTACGCAGCGTAGCGCGTCTGCTACGGACCTCCTAGGACGCGACTACGCTGCGTAGCGCGGCTACGCTCCTACGCTGCCTAACGCAGTTGCTACGCATCTGCTACGACGCGCCTACGCAGCGTAGCGCATCTGCTACGGACCTCCTAGGACACGACTACGCTGCGTAGCGCGGCTACTACGCATCTCCTACGCCGCACCTACACTGCGTAACGCGGCTGCTATGCATCTCCAACGACACGCCAAACAAACACAGATTGCGCCCACATGCGCAAACACGCCAAATGTCTCAATGAGTGCGAAAACCTCAGTACCTATAATCTGGTAAAAGAAACAAACATTTTCTACACATTTTCAATTTGTACGTTCAGGTGGACCCTCAAATAGAATAGATAATATTAATTACGTACTTATAGAACTTCCAAGTAACTACTTTTTAACAAGGACTTAGGACCTAGTTAATAAGTATCTAAGGTAGTATTTATGTATGACTCATAGTCACGACTTGAGGACGGCAGTGGATAATCACTTATTAGTTAATACAACCAATATTTGTCGCAAACTCAGTAGGTACCTCAGTATAATAAAGGTACTAAACTAAACTAATCTCTGCTGCAATAATCTTTATCTTTAACAGTTGGTTTAAGAGACACATACGAAAAATAAGATAATCGTGTGTCATAAAATAACCAGAAAATCAAAATGCATTCAATGAAATTGCACAGTCACACCTACATTTACAAACAACTTTTTTTTTAACAAGAGACAATAGCAGAATAGAGCTAAAATCTACATTACAAATGGTGGCGACTATTAGATTTATTATGACCTCCCCGGTTCTAAGCCTAGTTTCAATGTCGGATATCCGGTTCTCTTATGTACCTATATAGCCTTTAATTGTCATTTGTCGTTATGCCTTCATTGGTTTCATGTACAGTCAACAAAAGAAATAAGTATGCAGGATCGTCGGATATAGTTGAAATTTTGTAAGAAACCGATGGATGTTCTCGATTAAAATTTAATTTTAATAATATAGAACAAACAGCTCATTTATCAAATTAAATTTCAGTCGACAACATCCATCGGTTTCTTACTAAACTTCAACTATATCCGACGATCCTGCATACTTATCTCTTTTGTTGACTGTACCTAAGTACTATCGGCCAAACTTAAGCATGCTCACTTAAGAAAATATTCCTGCGAAAGCGCAGCTAGTGACCGGCCCCGCCCCTTCCTTGTTCCGCCCAATTAGAGACAAGCAAGTGCAGTGTGTGCGTGCGGCAAAAAGTAACAACAATCGTCAAACGTCAATCAGTGCCAATTTGCATCTCGCTAATTGTTCACGCTTCCTGTTCTCATCGCAATATTTTCTTAACGTGTTTTTATTCTATCGGACTGATTGCCTGCCCAACTGTGACCTCTGCTTTGTATACCGGACTCTGATCGTGGAACTATTTTTGACTCTTGCTCGCATTCTGGACTGTGTTTTGTGCCTACTGTGACCTCTGCTTTGTATACCGGACTGTGATCGTGGAACTGTTTTGACCCTTGCTCGTATCCTGGACTGTGTATAGAGCTCTATAACCATGACAACCCGAAACCTCAACCAAGATGAAAGAAACGAGATTATTGTCTTACATAGACAAGGATTGAATATATCGCAAATTGCGTCGGAGTTGAATATGCAAGTAAGTTCTGTTTTTTTTTCATATTTTGAGAGGGATAATACTTAAAAATAAATTCAGTGCATGTAGTATTCATTTAATACTTTTACCTATATTTTCATTGTTTGAATTATTATATAAATCTCAAATTTTGCTAAATTATAGTTTAAATACAAACTGTAAATAATTTATATTATATTTAGTCAAGAAAAAAAATCTGTGCTATATCTAAAACTCCTAACAAAACATTGCTAACATCACTTGTAATTCAATTCATATATATTATATTTAAATATTATAATAATCTTTTTTTTTATAGTAAAATCCATGCTTTTTTTTGTTACCGCATTTCATTTGTTGTTGTTATAATTGTAAGTTTTATTCTAACGCGAAATGGCATCGTCTACTATATTGTTGTAATATAATTGTAAAAGATTTCAGACTACAAAAAGTGTTCAAGTCTCTTAATGATATTTAAAGTAAAGTCGCCGTTTGTTTGTATAGAAACTAAACCACGCAACGGATAATGATACGGCTTTTATTGTAATGAATACTATAGTAGAGAATTTCAAAGAATTGTTACACCCATGCGAAGTCGGGACGGTTAGTTAATGATAAATATCAATAAAAAAACATACCATATAATAACATTTTTGCAACAATAAAATAAAAATAACATTCAGATCAGACATTCAAAATATTTTACTCTCGATATATATGATATGATATGTAATGCAGTCAAAAAGTTTGTTTTTCTTTTATTTAATGTCGGCGCGTTCAAAGACTATGTTCGGACCTTTTATGACCCGATAACAAATCTTGTAACACGTTCACACTTTAATTTCAAGTCGTCACTGCATTTTTTATTGTGTTGACGCACTTAAATGGTTGAAATAAAGCACAAATTGGCTTTGGAGACTTTAATGAACTCTATGCTGTAGTTAAAAAATTTTTGTATCCCTAAAAATACTGATGAGTGATGTGAATGTTATTATAGGTGCCGACAAAATAACTTGGCCAAGATTGGACGTGGTGGGGGAAAGTTCGCGCAGCCACACTTAAATTAGAAAACGAATTCTGCGCATGACAAATTTTGGCTAAGTTATTTGCCGGCAGCTATACCTAAAATAGGTATTTAAAAAAGTTAAGAGATTATTTGTCATGAACTCAATACTTTGCATCCTTTTGTCAGGTCCTTGTAGTGTATTATTGTTTTTCTTTTTATGTGACTATTCGATGCTAATTGTTATTTTAATTTTTACAGAGAACCACGGTGCGCCGCTGGGTGCGACGATATGAAGAAGGTGATATGGCAGAACGCGTTCGTGCACCTCGACCCCGGGCTATAAATCCCGAACAACTTGATAATATGATAGCCACATATCAAGAAAGCCCTTTCACACCGACTTGTAGTTTCGCCCAAGAATTTGACGTTTCGATGCAAACGATACGAAACGAGTTGCATCGAGCTGGAGTGGTATGGAGATAGTTTAAAGCCTGGGGATAAACATAGGCTATTAAAACCCGCGACTTCGTCCGCAATAACTGACCTTCACGCATACGAAGTTGCGGGCAAAAGCTAGTTAATATATATATTTATAACGAAGAATTTATAATTTAAGTTGTTCCCATAGTAGAAGTTGTTGTATTTGAGCACTACAATCAGCATTTTTATTTTCGTGACGGTAAAAAAAACATCCAGTAGGTATTTAAAGTAGAAATATGAAAAAAAAACAATGTGAAAACGATGTAAAAATAAACATTTGGGACATTGTAATTGTATTGTATACACTCTGTAAATTTTTATGCTTGTTTGTCCGATGCAGAATGATATGCCCTAAAGTATTTATTTTATTATTATTTAAATTTTATTTATTTATCCTTAAAAAAAAATATTTACCTAAACAAGATAAAATAATTTCGCTGCAGGAAAATAATCATTATTATAGAATAATGCAATTTATTTTGCTTTACAAACATAATTAATAAAACTAAAGCGAACTATCAATGTTATCCAGAAACTTAGAAAAAGTTAAAACTATCGAAACAAGTTACAATTCAGTAAGCATAATATGACAAGAATGTGGACTGGAATGTGAAAACAAAAGAGGCCGGCCGGCGCGCGCGTGCGTAGAAACTGGTTTTTTTGCAAAGCATCTATGGTGCGTTTTTAGGGTTTCGTACCCAAAGGGTAAAACGGGATCCTATTACTAAGACTTCGCTGTCCGTCTGTCTGTCTGCCTGTCCGTCTGTCAACAGGCTGTATCTCACTAACCGTGATAGTTAGAGAGTTGAAATTTTCACAGATTATGTATTTTGGTTGCCGCTATAACAACAAATACTAAAAACCAGAATAAAATAAATATTTAAGGGGGCTTCCATACAACAAAAGCGTTTTTTTTTGCTCGTTTCTGCTTGATATTAAAACGGCAACAGGTGGACGCTTGAAATATTTATAAAATACTAACTGACCCCGCAAACGTCGTTTTGCAAAAAAAAAATATAGAAAGTAGCCGATTCTCAGACCTACCCGATATGCACACAAAATTTCATACAAATCGGTCCAGCCGTTTCGGAGGAGTATGGTAACTAACACTGACACGAGAACTTTATATATTGGATTTAGTTTTATAGTCACTTTAAAAATAAATAATTTAATTAAAATAAAACAAATATTATATTTCTCATACAACAGACATGCTTTTTTGTCGTTTTTATAGATAATGGTACGGAACCCTTCGTGCGCGAGTCCGACTCGCACTTGGACGATTTTTTTTAAGCTCTTGCCTTGCAAACACATTGTTTTGTTAAATTCTATGTAAACTTTTGTATAAGTAATGATATTTTTTCAATGAATCTGTAATGTAAACATTTAATATGAATATATGTATAGGCTTAACTGTGCTAAAAACGTATAAAAAATAAGAATCTGTAATTTTTTATTATGAAATCTTGATGAGATCTAAAAAAATAAAAAATATATCTAATTATTTGAATTGTTTTTTTGTTTTACAAATCCAACCCATCCAAAAAATCCATAACAAACCAATGCTTATTTTACAGTACTATTTAAGCCGGTATAGTTATACCTTTTATGTTATAATCTCACTAATCTTGGTTTTCAAGAGAATAAAAAAATAGTGGATAGAACCCATATTATTACAATTTAAAATTTTCATATTAGAAAGTCTCCGCCGCGTTTGTCTGTCTGTCGGTTTGCGATTCATGAGAAAGGTTTAAGTGTATATAATAATACATGCATATCATAGTAGAGAAAAGACAAGTATTTCAAAGATTTGTTACAACCGTGCGAAGCCGAGGCGGGTCGCTAAAAGATTATAAATATCTAGTTGTTTACATTTCTTAGTACTTAATATACTGATTATATATGCAATATCAATAGCATATTTTTTAAACCAAAGAGAATAATATATAAAAATTGCTTCTTGTCAGCTACAATAATTCATAAAAAGCTCACGATGGTGTCACAGTTTACCGATACGACAATTTTATTAGAAATTGAATGAAAAAACATCCCACAAGCAAGTCAACACAGCTCACTAGTGTCATAAGTTAAAAGGGCCTATACATCAAAGTTGATTTGACAAAATGAGTCTTAGTCGAAAAGCCGAAGTTATATTTTCCCAAATCCCACATTCCCTTCCTCTTCCCTTTTAACAAATAACTAGTTATACGTATTGGCTTCCTTCTTCCTATTGGTCAAGATGCATGCATGACGGCGATCGAGCCGAGAGCCGTGCTTTGCGATTATCGCCCTAAAGGTGAGCATGCGGAACTTTGCGCGATAGTACCTACATACTTTTTCATGATTTTAATTAGTCGTTACATTTGCTCAATAGTTCTCCTACTTATTTAAAATTTTGCTGTGCCCGACAGGGTCCATTTAATTATGTCATGGTCCATTATGGATGCAATAAAGATTGAATTGAATTGAATGGGCGCAAAGTGTAGGCATAATTATGTAACTGTCACTGATTGACTCATCTAACCGAATATTATCGATATGGGGTTTAGCCCATAGTGGACCCCCACACCATGGACACCAAGGACACCCCAAAGTCACACTTTGCACAGTCTGCACTTTCAGTTCATGTTGTTTTATATGTTAGTATCACTATCAAAATTAATGTGAGCAGGTGGTTGGTACTGGCCTAGACCCTTGCGGCTCGCACCGGCCTTGGTCCTCCACCTCCAGCCATCATGACCACCAACCGAGCATGAACCATATGATCTGCAAGGGGTACGCACTCTGCGTACCCCTTGCAGATCATATGGTTGTGTTTTGATTATTATTTGCAGCGTCGTTACTAGAGGCTGGTCAGACTGCCAGGGGCGCAACCTTTAGGGAGCGCACTTGCTGTCCCATTCTGCCTGCCTCCATTTCTGTATGAATGGTCAAAAGAAAAGCAAACCTATACGAGACGAGATGGTGCAATAATATTATTTTTCGAGTTCGATCTTGCATTATTCGTTCTCACATGTTTTTTTAGTTTTTCTGCGTAACTTGAATAACAACTCCTATTCCTATATGTAATCTAGACACAAGATGGTACAAACATTTTCGAATTTACTACGCTCGGTCTTTCATTATGCGTTCTCATAATTCTTGAGTTGTTCTGCATAACTCTACAAAATAAGTAATATAAACTGTATCTCAAAAGGGGCGCAACAATTTTCGAGCGCACTTCGCTCGCTCTTACATCATTCGCAAAGTGACCAAAGTAACTACAATTTCTGTAAGAATAGACAAAACGAAACGGAATCAATGCGAGGCGGGGTTCTAAAATTTTCGAGCTCACTTCGCTCGCTCATATTACATAGCAATTACCATCGTCATCCTGCCAGTACCCATGGTGACTACCCCGAAATCTGAGGCTGTGACTGACTGCAGCCACAGATCCAGCAAATTAAAATGAATAAGAAAATATTTACGATCGCAGATTGGTCAAGAACATTTGAGCAATCTCGCTATACTGATTGAGTATGAGTATGAAGTTGCAAAAAGTATGTATGTAAGTATAGACGATATTATTGATAAATTGCCCCCAGATAAAACCAGAAGAGTGAACTTTTCAGAGATTGTATAATGCATAAATAAACTTGTGTAGTAGGTACTACTGTTTCCCTTGCTCAAAGCTCCAAGGCCAAGCTCCAAGGGACCGTAGACCTACGTATTTGATATTAATTTCAACTTGATACAACAAACGTACGTTTTAAAAAACGTAGGTATCCCTTATGTTAGATACCTACGGTTTTTTTTTTACTTTTGAGGGTACGGTATACCCTAAAAAGAAATAGCATCTATAAAAATGCAAGTAGTAGGGGCTACTCGAGGAACCCACCCACTCCATTCTCGCTCGCCGGGACGCGTAAAGCCAATCCCTGTATATGAGCCAACACTGGATGGTGCTGAATGGTACACAGACATTATCCTGTACAATTTTGAAAACAATCATACAAATGTGTTTGGAGCCAACACCTTAGTTGATTGGTTTTTACCGCACAAAGTTGGCCCTTATACATAGGTATGTTTGCAACAGATAAAAGAACAATCATGTTCGCTCTCAACACTTTTCTATAGCTACGCGCGATACTGCAACATGAGAAAGTAAGGCGTCTAGGAATAAATCTGTGCCGAATATAGAGTGAGTTAGAGCAAGACAAGTGTCACAGAGTACATTCGTTTGTCATTATTTTCATTATTTCAGTCAGTTGAACTATGACATTTTCCAGCCGACGGCCATTTCAAAGCGGAAGAATCGAGGTATATCCAAGGGTAATAATCGTATACAGAGTGGACGCCCTGCTAATGCTGAAAAAAATAATGGTTATGCTAATAATAAACGAGGCCATTGTTCAATCTGCATGTGTTAAATTAAATAGACCCAATGTAAAAGCAATAAGCAATACTGAGTTCTACTTTTTCCTTGGTACTTTGTATGTTTTAATAAATAATGTATGTATTTAACATTCATGATTCTAGTTTCATTTTGTGTCTGTTTTAAATATATGTCAGAAAGGAAATGCAACTAACACGCGTTGAAACTCTTTAAATAATATCTTCAGTAGTCATAATATCCCTTAGAAAATTCACAACATCCTTAGTAACGG
The DNA here is from genome assembly GCA_914767645.1 of Hydraecia micacea. NCBI lineage: Eukaryota > Metazoa > Arthropoda > Insecta > Lepidoptera > Noctuidae > Hydraecia > Hydraecia micacea. Next base: position 12,434,428 of record OU611778.1, read on the forward strand.
GGACGCATAATATTGCGACTCACCGCCGAGAGCGCTGGTTCACATACTGATATTGGCTTCACGCCGCCCGCGCCGACGACGGGACCGAGCACTGAATTGATTCAATTCCTTTTAACCCCGACGCGAGGACTCGACAAAATCCGCTCTGCTGGAAAAGTGACCCATTTATTGAAATGTTAGAGCGAAGATAAAAGGACGACATAATATCCGTCGACAATTAAAATTTTTTATTTTAAATTGTCGACGGATATTGCTTCCTCCATTTATAAAAAGTTTTTAACAATTATGTTATTAGTATGCGCGTGTGCACTCGGCTTTTTTTTTTAATAAAAACTATTTATTTTTCATTTCTCATACTCGGAAACTAGTGTTTGTTTGATCCGAATATAGTTACTTTACTCTTTGATCCGAATAGCGGGTGGAAGACCCTGCTTCCCATCTTAGGGCGGGTCTTCTATGGGTTCTATTTTTAAAATCCATTCCTGCCCTAGGGCAAGAATGGATTTAAAAAATAGAACTAAATTGGTTAGATAGTCAGCTACGAAATTTTGTACAGACGCCAGCACATCAACCTACACCTAACTGTCAAATTTTCCCAATCAACATTGAACCTTATGCTTTAGTGATAAAGTTGAAAATCTATTACAGAAATCTGACAGATTGTAGTAGGTTGATGTGCTGGCGTCTGTACATAATTAAGAAAAATGTTGCGGTCTTGTGAGTGTATAAACAGCCAGTGTGAATAAAAAAAAATACGGCCCGCGGGCGGCGGTGACGCGGTGTGTTCTATAATTAAAATAGTCTAACATTTCAATTAATTTTAAATAGGTACCTACTATTCATGTTATTATTATGAATAAATATTTAATAAAAACCACTATTTTTTACTTTCCTTATAATCGAAATTAAAAGTAGAGTGTTTAACACGGGTGAAAGTCATCAATTCCCACTCGGACTATAGCCGCCCGAGCGCAGCGTCTAAATACCTCGTATGGGAATGGCTTCCTTTCGACCCTCGTATAACAATCTACTATTGTTTGTTATTTCTGTATAATTATACTCTCTATGCACCGAAAATTTGTAGGAGTCCACAACAGGTGTCCATTGATGGTAATTTTAGACCACGACCAAAACATAGGCGCCATCCGAATCCACGGAAACCTGTAAGAAACTTTATGGCTTGGGTAGTTTTCAATATTTTTCAACGCAAATGAATGATAATAATGAATATTTTTTATTTTTGTGTGTAACAAATACATATTGCGTCTTGCAGAAATGGCTATGGCGGTTAACAGAAAAATTTACTACCTAAAGGTGATTTGGATCCGAGTATGACCTAAGTAAAAATAAGATGCAAAATCTTCTTCTGCACTAAGTAAACGCTTTGTTTGTTGATTAAAACTACCACAGTATTGTTATACCAACTAAGTACCTATACAGATAGTGAAAACAAAACTGTTTTAGGAATCTCTAGTATCGTAATCGATATAATTATCGATAGGTACTTACCACACTAATTACCACAGTAATTGTATTCTTCAATTCTTGTAATCGTTACATCGACTGACGTGAATCCCAATAATTTCTTGTGCTTTTCTCACGACCTTTATCAATTAACTCGGTATGGCGTCCATGTCTTCGATGATCTGACAACCTCGGGATCCTTCTTCCTGCCTGTTTAGGCTGGTAGTGTGGGTGTTGTGTCAGGTTGGCAAAAAATTCACTATTAGATAAAAAAGGTAAAAATTTTGCGAACCTGCGCAGTACACTTTGCCAGGGATCCCTTATTGATTAGTGATAGGATCCATTGATTATAATCATAAATATCATAGTCATAAATTTACTACGTACGAATTTAAACGTCCGTACCTAAATACCTACCTAGGAACCTACAAATGCTTCACAAATGCACCTAAGGCGCTCCATTAAATCTCTAGGTATATAAAACTATAATAATATGACGAATTGACCCACAAGTATGTGCCACAACAAAATCAATTTCAAAGCCCTCGTAGCGCCAGAACTTTACTTTAAAACAATTTCCTAGTCATGAGAAATCGGTAACCGTAACGGAAATGAAATATTGCCTTAGCGTCTGACCCTAGAGCTACAAAGCTCTGTTCCATCAAAAGCTTTAGATGTGTAATTACCCGCGATGACGCAAGCTCTCTCGGCTCTCGACTTCACAAGAGGCCGGGAGGTCTCGGGGGTGGGAGGGTAGAAAAGAGGGTGGTCGGTCGCACCGTATCCATGGTTACCGAGCAGGGAGACTGGGAGGCTGACTATTGCAACAAGTGGGACTTATCACGACATTTATTCCCAGCTTTTTCGTTAAGGGTCTTGTTCTGAAAGTTTTATGTTATAAGTAGAGCAGCCTTTGCGAACGATAGTAGATAGATACCTATACCTAAACAGATGTATCTATCAATATACGGAACTTACTGACATAGAAAGGAAGGGCCATGGTTAGCGGTAATGTGATGCATACCTATAGCATACTAACACTTCCTGCCCACATAGTAGCTTAAGCCATTTCGGGCACCAACCCTGTCTGTGGGTGTATAGATGGCAACTGAGTGATTAAGTCAAGAGTATGGATATTACGGATTTAAACCAAAATAGTGTACATCCAAAACGTATCTAGTGTGTAGACATTCCAGAGAGAGATCTCTGCTCGCTTTACTGTCAGTCCACTGTTTCTTACATTGTCTTTAATTTCCTTAAAGCTTTTGTTTTTGAAGGAAATCTTCTATAAAGTTGAAAATTCTCAATAATATACGGGTCAAATTAAATTAGCCAGCGAAACTCCGCAGACAAATCAAATCAAAATAATTATTATATCACAATAAACCTGCATGGGCACTTATGAAACGTCAGTAAGACGTGATGGGTACTTATCCGATATCTAAACATGATAAAACAATAGTAGACTGTTATACAAGGGTCGAAAGGAATCAATTCTCATACGAGGTGAGTATTTAAACGCCCGAGAGCGCAGCGAGGGCGGCTATAGTCCGAGTAGGAATTGTTGACTTTCACCCGTGTTAAACACTCTACTTTTTATTTCGAATATTAAAAAATAGTAGTTTTTCTAAAATATTAATTGATAATAATAACATGAATAGTATCTATTTTTTAATAGTCTTTTTTAAAGTTTAAATATGGAACACACCGCGTTACCGCCGCGGGCCGTCCCGCTTAATACCTAGGTATTTTTTTAAATTCACACTGGCTGTTTATACACTCACAAGACCGCAGCTTATGTCTACGAATAAGTAATAAGGCTTGTGTACTTCGATCATTAATAACAACTAGATACACAATCCCATACAAAAACGAACTTAAAACTGTCCACAAGTAGGTTTGTAAAATTCTAGTCAAAAGAAACGTACATTAATACAAAATCAAGCTTATACCCATTACTTAAAGGTGTATTCACAAAACTACTAGCTGGCCAAAATATACCATAACAAATTAAACCTTATGCGAATGACTTTAAGTCGGATTTACAACGCTCAAAAAAACACATTAAATTTTACATTTTTACGACCGAGGCTCGCCGCTGGAACATAGAATGAGTGGAGTCGAAGTGTAGATATTTTTTATACGGTTATTGTAAATTATCTTTTTTTTTTGGGTGTGTGCAGTTATGATTAATGAACATAATTATAATTTACCTGAATGTAAATATATAATATAATTTGTCAATGAAACTCATATACAAGCAGTCATAATCATTTATTTTTCTTGTAACAATAATAAGAATGTTGGTGAGATAGACATATAAACCCTTAGACTACACTTTTACATGGGTTATATATGACTTCTCCTCTTTCTTTCGCGACAATGGATACCCATTCTGCACAACGAAATGGGTCGCTAGGAAATCTACAAACAAAAATAAAATATTAAAATAATTACTACTCCATGCATTCCCTGTTCAAGAACAGCCGATGTTTGTTACAATAGTTGGTGCGTTGTGGCAAACATTGGCCTAACAATCCCAATAAGATTAAATTGAATTATATTTACTATTTTATTCGGTTTTTATTTTAAGAAAAACACTAAATTGTTTATACTTACCGAAAAAAAGATAATCCTTCCAAAATCTTCGCATTTCGGTGGTTATTTGTACAGTTTTTGAACGCACACTGCGGCATGTTGACGTTTAACCGTTGGCTATGATTGGCCTAAACTAATTTGAAATAAGGTCACAAAAGTGGTTGTGGTCTTATTTTTCGGGCCGTTTTTGAAGCGCTTATCGGGAATCTAGTTGTTATTATTGATCGAAGCTTGTGTAGTATTACATTTCGTAGCTGACTACCTAACCAAAAGTTCTATTTTTAAAATTCATTCCCGCCCTCGAGAGGGAAGCAATTACTATGAGTCTTTCCCGCCCAAAGGTGGGAAGCAGCGTCTTCCACCCACTATTCGGATCAAACAAACACTACTTTCCGAGTATGAGAAATATGTTTTTGATGATATTTTTCGGGGCCTAAGTAGTAACTACACTGTTTTAGGTAGTGTAGTTATTAGAAATATCAGTTTAAAAACAGTTTTCTTGTTTGCAGAGGTCACAGACGTGATAACTGTACCTATATCGATATATCAATTAACTCAACATGCTAAAACAAAAACCGATTTTCTCAACTCGGACTTCAAGTACCTATCTGCCAGCGGTCGTTGACCCCATAAAAATATCATCTAATACAATTGTTTTGTTTTATCAAGAAGTTTCATGGCTAAATAGTCAGGGTGAGACAAAAATCGCGAGGTTAAATATCTGTAGAGCACAGCGTGTGGACTAGTCCGAAGGCCGTACTAGGAATAAAGGCGGACTTCAGGCCTCCATTCAGTGTTACCACTTCAGTACGTTGACCGTGCGCATATCTATAATCATGAGTTATTTATAGTTCTTAACTATCTGCCAAAACGACGATGTGAACAACAAAGTCGACAGCCAATTAGCACGTACTTACATACGTCGAATCTACATAGATTTTGCGGGTAGCCTACCGTGTGTATGTGACAGACGTTCCTCTGGTATTTTGAGAAACGTGCGCGTTTTCTTCTCAACTCGTGTATTCGAGTTATTCCCACCAGCTTAAAACTAGTAGGTATATAAACTTTTCAACAAGGGTATAAAGCAATGTCTTATGTTATTGGCGCGATGTTCAAGATTTCCCAAGACTAAGACTCATTTATGGCCATGTACAGTATTCTCCTCTACTTTTCACACCTGCGCGGTAGGTTCTTCTATAGATTTTCATAGGTACCTTCTTCTTCTTCTTCTAACCTAACCACAAAGTTAAAAGTTTTTATTGAATTTTGATCTATAAAATCGTTCCCGATGTCGTTGCATCGTTAGAATCATGGTATAATGTTACAATGATGCTTTCTTTACTTGTTCCTGTCGTATTTTATTAAAGAACGAAAAGGTTAGTATAAGGTATTCTCAACGCAGATCTTTATTTACAGTAAACTACTAGACGAAGATAAAATTACAGACATTTAATATAAAATAATTTATTAATTTAACATTCTTCTATGTGTACATACATAATACAAAGGCAGTTTTAGTAATTTTCAAGCAATCTCTATCAGGATTTCAACATTCATTATATTAAAATTTATATTATACACGGGTAAAACTCTCATGTATCAAAATGATTATTTTTGTTTTCCTACATATCTATGTACTTACTATAAGTAATATTCACTTAATCTTATGAATGAAAATGATTTATAAATATTCACACAAAACAAAAACTGTTAAATATCAAGTGGCATACTTGCACAATACGATGGTGATCGGAACACTTACATACTTACATCACTAATCCTTTTACAAATACATATGAAACAGTACCAATTGGATAAATAGACAGCCACCCAGGAAAGGGCCACGAATTTTTGAACAAGTTAAAAATATTCAACAAATTATGGATAAATTCAGTTTTTGTAGAATTTCTTGCCATCCCTGGCCATGTCCACGAGGGTTTGAGCGGGCTTGAATGGTGCTCCGTACAGACCGTGGAACTCTTCCATCTTCTTAACCAGTTTATCTGCACCGAATTGATCCACCCATCTGGAAAACCACAATACACACGTTATTTATTATCTATGTTGCACAAATTCACATAACATAAAAGAACTTTCGATTATGAAATAGTACCTGAAAGGTCCACCGGTGAACGGCGGGAATCCAAGTCCGAAGACAGCACCGACATCTCCTTCCAGAGGGCTGTGCAGAATCTTCTCTTCCAATGAAAGAACAGCCTCATTTACAAATCTGAAATTGAAAATATCTTGTAATAACACAAAAAGTTAGTTTTAGTGGGCACAGACAGGTAACATTTATATTACGAGCAGATATTATTGTACAACTTCCTATGGTCATAGAAATAAAACGAAATAACTAAACTGTAGCATGCGAAGTTCTTACCTAGATACCATTCGCAGTTGCTGATCTTCTGCAGTGTTGGCTCCACGGGGCTCCAACGGGTACCTCTCCTTCAGGATGTTGACAGCCTCCTGGTTCACCTCCTTGCTCTTAGATCCCTTCTCGTAAATGTAGAAACCTTTGCCAGACTTCCTGCCGAGGAACCCAGCCTTGACAAAGTCGGGCATGACTTGCAAATTGCCTCCGCTGAAGCGTTCACCAAAGGCCTGAAAATATTCATAACATTATTACCAGTGATCGGAGTAGATAGATTGATTTTTGGTACTTGTATCATAAATGCCCACAGAAAGAATAACATGGATAATCCATTTTCCCGGAAAGTAATTCCGGTATTTCCGGATCCAATTAAATATTGTTAATGTTGGTAGTGATATTATTACTACTCAATTCAAAATTTAAAGGAAGGTATCAAAACTAAATTAATTTATTATTTATCTGTTGAATAATAAAAACAATCGAGTTCCGAAATTCCGGAGGAATGTCCATATTAATATATACGTTTCGGATCAATGACCCCAATTCAATCTACCTACTCCGACCACTGATTATTACATATACCGAGTTTCTTAAATAAAATACATTTAAATGATAGTTACAGTTACAGCCAGATTCAAACTTTTTGGCTGCTCTACTCGCTGCGCAGTACCCCTCCGCTGCGTACCGACTCGCCTGATGTTCCGAGCCGCCATAAAGTTTGAATCGAGCTGTACAGTGATTGGTCGTTAATGACACATCAAGCTTTAGAAAGAAAAGACGACTTATTCTAAAACTGAATGTCATAATTTATATGTCACTACCTTAGCTAAATCGACGGCGATATGTGAGCCGACATCAATGCCGACTTCGTCAGCCAATGTGACGGCACCGACTGGGAAACCGAAGTTCTTAGTGAGGCTGTCCAGTATCTTGGGGTCCACACCTTCTTGTAGCAATCTGTCATTCATAACAAAAGATAACATTAATTAACAATTTCGCATACCATACTAAACCCAAAGGAGATCCCAACAATTGAAGGCTACCCCTATCCCTATCCATTACACTACTAAAACGACCCATTCTTAGCATAAAAATATTTATGAATTTAGAAAGCTCAAAATTCAAATCAGAACTTAGTTTAACCAACAATATATTAAATTGAAATCGCTTTTCGTGTCTGTCTGTGACCGCGTTGCTCATCAAAACTTCGCATCGGATTCTCATGTGGTGTTCAACAACATTTGAAAATTAGCTAGTCTAAAATAAGTTTGAATGGAGTTTTTGCTCGTATTAGTTCGTGTAAATGTACCTGACGGCTTCACTGAGCATGGTGGAGAGGATGCGCGTGGTGTAGAAACCGGGCCCGTCGCCCACGGTGATGACCACCTTGCCCTGGCGCAGCCCCACGCCCACCGCGGCCGCCGCCGTGTCGTCCGACGTACCGGGGTGGCGGATGATCTCCAGTAGCTGCATCTTGTCCACAGGGGAGAAGTAGTGCATACCTGTATGTGGAAACTGTTCATGTCAAATAACTTTCTAGTATATAGTCCCAAAGGCTGTCATTCGTGGACCTTTGACAGTCCACACGGGTCGTCGGAAGCCCGTAAGTCGGCAAACAGTCTTACCAAGGGCGGGTTGTATCCGCCACTTGACGCACACGTATACGTCAAAAATGGCGCTAACTATCGTCAAACCAAAAAAGCGTTATTTCACAAAAGTATAGCCTTGAAATTCGTCAAATAATAACCAACCGTTTGAAACAACCGGCCCTTATTTTTCGTGTGGAAATCCTCATGGATGTCCACCACCCTGGGTTGGGTGGAGGGGTCTGTCAGACTCCTACCGACTAAAAAGGGTATCGTGTCACCCAGTAACTGGGTTATATCATTCAGATAGGCAGTCGCTCCATGTAAAATACTGGTATTCATTCAGCTACATCCAGTTAGAACGGAAGCCAACCCCAATATAATTGGGAAAAGACTAGGCAACTGACGAATCTCAGGTAGTATAGTTTTATTTTGGAGTTCAGTCTTTCAGGGCCTAAGTCACCAGGGAGCTATACTGCAGTCTTGTTGGCTCGCCAGTAAAGCTCGCTTTTGGATCATCGCAAGACCGCGATTTTCCGAATAAAACCGTAGCACTCTTTACCGCAAGCCTAATAAGACGTGACTCGACCGTCGATCAGGCGCTTTAGATTATTCGTTCTAATTATATAAATGCACTAGCTTCTGTCCGCGACTTCGTCCGAGTTAAATTTCGGTCCCCGACCACATCGCATCCCACAGCCCGCCCGCGCGATTACATCGTTTTTGCTTAGCGTTCTTTCTGACTTGCACTCGTTAAATAACTAAAATTACAACTTACCAATAACCTTGTCGGGACGGCTGCTTCCGGCCGCGATCTTGGTGATGGGGATAGCGCTGGTGTTTGTAGCGAGGATCGCGTGTTTAGGGATCACAGCTTCCAGTTCCTTGATGACCTTGTGTTTGATATTCACGTCCTCAAACACAGCCTCAATGACACAGTCGCAATTCTTCATCTTATCGTAGTCCAAAGTCGGCAAAAGGTTTGACAAGTACTTGTCCCTCTGCAGGCTGCAAATAAAACCGAATTACAGATTAATTAGACAAAGTATTTCAGAACAAACTATGTTTACCACAAATATTTCAATAGCAAATGGTTGTGAAACAGTTAAAACTGTTAATACAAATTAATTACCCAGACATCCTCTTCCGTTTAACAGCAGTAGATAGTCCATTTGAGATCTGTCCCACACCTCTGAAGAGACCAGGGTTGGTGGCATCCTTCAAGACTACATTGTAACCTTTGTTGATGGACACTTGCACAATACCGGCACCCATCAGACCAGCGCCGAGCACTCCAATCTAAGCAAATATGAACATTATTACTTAGTAGTTGAAGTTGTTTGTTGTTTTAGTATAATAATTCTAATCGAAATATATGATTGCTTACTACTGTTTTTGAGAGTTAGAAATGTTTCGTACCTATAGTATTCCTTGATGTAGTATTGAAAACAGAAAGCAAAATGATAAAAGTAAAGCTAAGTAACATACAATGAAAAACATGATTATAAATGTCTTTAAAAACTCACCGTTTTGACATCAACTTTGGACTTTCCAAACCTGTTTTTCTTGCACTCAGTTTGTCCTCTGAACAGTCCAATAAGACCTTTGCTCTGAGGCGTGACGGCAAGCTCGCCGAAGCCTTGGGCTTCTGCTTCATAGCCAGCATCGGGGCCTTTGTCAACACCAGTTCTTACTACTTCTAAGATCTGAAAGTAAGATGGTTTTTTAATATAACGGCACTGGGTTTTAGTTGTAACCAAGAATACTCTGTAGCATGGGATGGTTTAAAAATTGGGCACCAGGCACCCCATTCAATAGTTTTAGTAGCGCCAGCTACTGTTAAAAAACATTAGTATTTATTTTACAACTTACTTTCAATGGCGCTGGGTAGAGACCACGTGACGCTTTCATGACCTGCTCCTTGGCTTTGTTGAAGATCATATTCTTCACCATGTCCAATTGCATAATGTTAGCAGTGATTTTCTGTACTAATCCCTTTTTCGCTCTATCTATTTTTATTTTGCCATTCGCTATGTCCCTTGCAATTTGAATTGCTACTTGTTCTAAGTATTTCATTGTGCTTTCTCCCGGTAAACACAAGCCTATGGTAACAAAACAAAATAATTTTATTTTATATCCTAATTTTTGGAATCCTAAATAAAATTACCAAACTAAATGTTGTAGGTGGGTATGTAGAAGAAAACATGCACTATGTATATGTAGATACATAGTGCAAGTTTTCTTCAAAATAGTTGACATGACTTATTTAACCTTTTATATAATATGAATTTAATTTACCTGGACCAAGAGGGGAAACTAACAAATCAACAATTCCCAACTTCTTGGCTTTATCGGCTTTTACAGTTTTGCCGGTGAGAGCTAGGTCCAAAGTTGTAGGTATGGATGTAAGTACAGGCATTCTGGAAATAAAACATCATTTTACACCTAACATATTTGCATTAACGTAGCATAGAAATATAAAATCGTCTTATATATGCTATCGTATCGACATATAGTTGGTCAGTGAGTTCATTCATGTGACATCTAATTTAAAATAGCTGCTTATGAACTGATTGTCAAGTACATTTATGTTTAGATGTAAATGTACTCTGCAATCAATATAAACACACATAGTGCTTAGTTACATAAATGATTTGATTAGGAATGCTTGGCAACCTTGCTCAGAATATTATTGCCAAGTATTATATAACATGATTTTCACCCAGGTCATGGTTGCTTCCCTATTATAATTTCTATTGCTATCATTTCTAGCTGAAGAAATTATATCGATTGGCTTTCAGGATAGGGGCAAATCTGAGCGAAAGTTCGCGTGGGTAATTTTGCTGATTAGTGATTGGGCCAACAACGCAGTTGCACATGTTTTTCGACCAGAACTGACACTTTCGTGGAATTACACGAAGAAAATGTGTCGATATTCTCACCGTTTTTCTACTTGTACTTGTTTCTAGCCCTAAATTGCAAATCTCTTTTGGAATAGGGTTTGGTTGACTAAAATAAACTTTTTTTAAAACTATTATTGAGTCTTCTACACTGCATCAACTAACGCTGCTGACTGTCAATTTTATAAGGGTCACCATCATCATCTTCCTACTCTTGTCTCATTATACTTGAGTTCGACAATTTAATTTTATAGGACTTTTGTTTAAAAAAAAAATGTTTAATATAATGCAATAGCAATTTTATTTTACCTTTGTGTTCCGCCTCCTCCGGGTAGCAGTCCTAACATAACCTCAGGAAGACCGAATCCAGTCTTAGAGTCCTTAACAGCGATACGATAATGACAGGCGAGGGCCGTCTCCAAGCCACCGCCGAGACAGCTGCCCTGGATCGCGGCGATGATGGGCTTACGTGACCTTTCAATCCTATGGAAAATTCCATGACCTGTACAGAAACAAGATGATAAGAATTGAACAATCAATCAACTCAGCCTATTGGACAATAGGTAACAAAAATAGATATTAGGTATATTTCAAGAAATCTAGCTTTGTAACAGTATTTTAAAGTTTTTGTAGTAGCATTAACAGTTCATATTTTTCTATTGCTTGTTAATTCAATATTGCAATTACTAAAATCAAAATTTGACCAAGCGTTACCAAGGAAATGTGTTTAAAAACAATTAAATTATATTTTTATTACTTATTTATTATTGCTTACTAGTTATAAAGAATTTTGTTAGTAGAAAAAGTAATTGCTTGGTCAACTTAATTTTTCTAAATTACATTAATTGCATGTTAGTCATTGTCATATGAGTAAACTTAATAAAATTTCCATTGTGGCTTGCATTAAACTACTTTCCAGCATAGAAGGGGTTAATATGGCTAATATAGGTACTAACAATATTTTAATAGTACTCACCTCTCTTAGACAAGTCAACAAATTCTTCTTTGGTGTTGCAGGCTTCCAGCATGGTAATGTCAGCACCAGCGATGAAGCATCCTGGCTTGCCTGATATTAGTACTGCTGCTTGGATAGAGGGGTTGGATTCAATCTCATTCAGTACCTGACTCACCTCATCCATAACAGCAGTGTTTAATGAATTCACCTAAAACATGCAATTATTTCTAGTTAACAATGGTAGGTTTGACATTCACCATTTTTACTGTTTCCAACAAGTTTCAATTTGTAAACATAAGTTGATAAAATGGTATTCAAATAATTATTTTTTCATTACCATGCTTTGTTTCATAAAGAGGCAGAGGTATCTTCTGAATTTTGTGCCAAACATATTTTAACTTGTACTCTAACAAAAAGAAGGTATAATTTGACTAAATATAACCTTCATTAATTAAGTCTACCAACTGTTTTACCAACATTACTGATTGCAATAAAGAGTTGAGAATTGAATTGAGTACCTTATTTTCCACCAAATAAATTTTTAATACCTTCAAAATCTTTAATTGATAAAAATATTAACTTGATGGTACGCTAGCTTTTTGCATGTTGTTTCCACAATCTACAAAATTATGATTATTTAATTGAAAAAGACAGGTTGAATAATACTTTTACTTATTAACATGTTCACTGCCTTGTCATTTATATGAGACATGAATTATTATTATACCAATATCACCAGCAAGTTATTTATCAATATAATGACCACAGTGCATATAACATGATTTTTCAACCTTAAAAATAGAATCCATTATTTTAATACTTTAAGGGCAGATAATTTTATCCAAAGAATAATTTTGAATTTTTGACAGTTCTTCCATAACTGAATCAGTCAGACGTCAATTTTATTCCACAAATAAGAATTATCTGTTGATTGAGAAATCAGCCCTTAGACTAATTTGATTTAGTTATTAGGTACCACTTAATTGTTAGCTTAATAAATTTGTCAAAAACAAGTAACAATAAAGAAATAGACACATTCAAAGTGAATGAGCAAATTCCAGCTAAATGCTGAACTATCAACCAGGCCTATTCAACCTGATAATGCATTGTGCAGGTAACTTACAGGGTTTTAGACCCTATCGCACCAAAGTCAGCAGATCAGACCTATGCAGCAAGTATGTCAAGAAGTAAATTTAGTGCATAAAACGGTAGGTATTATGAAAACAAAAACTATTAATTTTTTGTAAAATCTTAAGTCTCGTTCTTGGTAGGTATCATATAAAAATAAGCATTAGTATGTGTTGGTAATTAAACAAGAAGTTTTTAACTTACCTTTGTATTAGGGGAATCAAGAGTAACCACATAAATGCCATTGACAATTTTACATTTGGTATGAACTTGACTACCTGCAGCAGCATAGGTTCTGCTGTGTGAACCTAAAATATGATGATGAAAACCTTAGCATGGCCATTACACTTGTAATACAGTACAAAACCAAAGTTTTTGCAAAAATGAAATTATTGATAAGTTTGTCGCCAAATGAAATTGCCGAGAAAGTCACTGAAGTAGTACTTACCAGTTAAATATTTCAGATCCTTGCGGGTCCTTAAGATCTTAAGGGCATTAAATATCTTACTGTTCGACATGTTTCAAAGTTTTATATATTAACAAAAACTAAATAAACGATGAAAAGAATTAACTAATTAAATAATTTTGGACCCAGACTTTGAACCTAAACTTTCGTCGTGATGCGGGGAGTTAGAGGGGGTGAAGGAAGAAGAGGGCGCGGGTGGAGAGTAGACGTCAAATGAAAACCATAAAGATGCACCATCTTTTTGGGGAACAGTGTTTGAATATGTATTTTTTTAGTCCACTATCAGAATCTAACATAGTCATTTTGAGTAATGTCAACAAATTCATGATTTTTTGAGTTATTGCTAAAGAACCGACAAGTATACATACGTCTAAGATAAATGAAGTTCCACCACCCTATAAATAAAAATTCGTCTTCTTTAAAATAATTTTACTCTGGTAATACTTTTGGCAAGGTAGAGCATTCTGCACAGCTATTCACAACCGCACGATTCGCTATCGAAGTCGATTGTTAAGGTGTACGATAGGGGGGAACGCTACAAAAGTGGTAGATACATTATTGGTGGGTGATGTGTCAAGTCTCATCTTTTGTGGCGCTGACTGTAATAGAATAAACAGCACGCTCAAATTGACTACATCCCAACTCAGAACGCACCCTAATTAAACACATCTATGGATTGTGACATGACAAGAACAAGAGACGACTGACCGGACTACTCGGACTAGTCTATCAAAAAGTACTCTGTGCAGCATAGCTATTCACAAATACTCGATACGCTTCCGTATCGTATCGAACATCAAACAATGTTATCGTAGGAGTCTTCTAAACGCTGTTCACAAGTCCAAAATCCGAAAATGTTGTCAGTTTAAATCAAATAGACGGTCGTTATTCTTCCAACAGCTATTTGCTGTCGGGGGCAAGTCAAATCAGGTTATCGAAATGTGTAATTTCCGATACGATAGCCTGTCGTATGGTTGTGAATAGCTATGCTGATCTCTTGGAATATTTATGTTCTGTGAACTTCTGTGGTGCTGACATCGACATGCCTCTTGGACAGTCTATGTCTATGTCTATCAAAAAGTACTCTGTGCTCTTGGAGTATTTGTGTGACAAGTGACATGCAATCTGACAAGTAACAACAAAAACATTGTCAATTTTCTTTCATGATTTTCAGAAAATTATTTTAAGGTATATTTAATTTCATATCTTAGTTCCTAGATACAGATCATAGTAAATCTAGAATATAGGTAGGTACGGTAAATAATGTAGAGTTCTAGACCTACATGACGCCGATTACTCCCACTTTTTCAGCTCTTACCGCCCGGCCACGACTTGGCTTAGCGGCAAGCGGCGCGATTTCTTTTGTGTAGCGTTGTGGCGTTGACGCTGCGAGCGGTGCGTTGTGGCATGGTCCATACATTTTTGTATATTTGTTTTTGCCGCTCACCGCCCCGCGCTAAGCTGCCGCTAATAGCGGCAAGATCTTGGCCAGGCCGTTAGGGAGAAGCCTCCCCCAATGCATCTAAAATTATTAATGTAGTAATATTATACTATTTTTCTATTTCAGACAAATCCATCCAGCATTTTTAGTGGCCCAGCAATGGTGGATAAGTGCTAGAAAAAAAAAATAGAGATAAAAAGATCCAATCAAATAAACAAAATGCTTATTATGAATCTGGAGTTCATTAAAAATAAGCAGTTGAAAAGGTTCTTAGAACATAGTTTTTATATTGGAGTTGCCTTGCTAATTATACCTGCATTCGTATTTGAATTATGTGTTGTTTTACCTACATTGATAGAGCAGTGGAGCTTAGCCTTCTTCTGTCATCTTGGTTGTGCAAGCTTTCTGTTTCTTAATATTATGGGCAATATGATTTATGGAATGTTTACAAATACTACAATTAAGGGTATAAACCTTGAAGGTTGTAATAAAGAGCAATGGACTTTATGTAGCGTGTGTGAATGTTTGAGACCACCTCGTGCCTGGCATTGTGACATATGTAATATTTGTATTTTAAAAAGGGACCATCACTGTACATTTCTTGCATGTTGTGTTGGGTACTTTAATCATAGATATTTTATATTGTTCACATTTTATGTCTTTGTGGGTATGATATATGCTTTCTACTATAATATTCAATTTCTATCCCTGTTCATCGCATGGAACCATGGAATTATATTGTTTAAGTTTATTTGTCCACTTGCTAGCATTGTGATTGACTTTGGGGATGAAAGTGTCTATGTTGCCTTAATAGAGTTGAATGTGTTAATTGGACTTATTTCTGGATTTCTATTCATCTACCATTTTATTAATATACTCAAAGGTAGATTAGTTCCTGAGATAAAGTTTTACACAAAAGATTTTGTTCACAACAAAGGCTGGAAGCTTAATGTGATAGAAGTATTTGGCTCTAGATGGTATTTAGCTTGGATTTCCCCTTTTATTCACAGTCAATTACCAGGAAATGGTATTGAATGGTCTTTAAAAGATAAGTGCAAAATATTTTAGTGAGCAAAATAGAAAGACTGTAAAGCACTTAACCTTTTAACCGCCCGTCTTTATATGAGTTGTTGTGCCACAGCGCCGAAAAAAAAAAACGAAATATAAAATATACCGATGAAACAAGCTGTGATGATGTTATAATAATTCAGATTAAACAAGCTGTGTTATTTGGTCGTATATATACGACCCTGGCGGAATGGACACGAAAATATTTGTCGGATTAATCCGACGTAAGCGGTTAAAAGGTTAATAGCTGCCAATATTTTAAAACTATACTGACCAAATTGTTATTATTAAATAACTATGTATTAGGTAAAAGGTTACATGCTCTGTGTGTATTAGGTACAGAGGCCATAGGTAGAGGTGGAACACCGCGGTGGTTTTAGCCGGTAAGAGTCCGGCATGCCCCTCTGTCCCCCCCACGACGGAGGAAGTCCATGAGGATTTCCACCGCGCAACAAAAAAAAAAAAAAAAAGGTACAGAGGCCAGCACATCAAGCTACCCCAATCTGTCAAATTTTCCCAATAGAATATGAACCTTATTCCTTTGTAATTAAGTTGAAAATCTATCAAAGAAATTTGACAGATTGGGGTAGCTTGATGTGCTGGCCTCTGTACAAATAAGCCAAACTGGTATAAGCCGATGCATTGAAGAAAGGAATCTTAAATGGCGGCTTGTACTTGCGTTGACAGATAGTACAGTTAGCATGTAAAATTTCAAGCCAAAGTTTTTTTTTTTCAAAGGAGTCATAATAACTGTCTCCGCACAGTACACACGACCAAACAACGAAACAACAATAAAACAAAACTGAACAACAATAACAAACAGGTAACAACGGAATATATAACAAGGAATTCGTAAAAAGGATCACTGAGCGCGTCAAGAGTTCAAGACAGCGTGGAAGCAAATCAAGACTAATTTTATTTCTGCTTACGGTACGCGCGAGAGTGAGTATAGACGGCACTAGTGTGCGAGCGAGAGAACATGATAAGCGCCGCCATTTAAGATTCCTTTCTTTAATGAACCGGGTTATAAGAGAAAGTGGTTAACAAGAATGGTTGACATTTATATTTAAATAAGCCACTGGCATTTTATGGTTTGCCATAGAAAGAGGCAACAGCATGATTTATTATATTAGAGTCTGACCAAAAACGGTATTCATTTGCTAAAAACAAAATTCGACCGGGATTGCATTTTTGGCCAAAAACAGAAAATGAAAAAAATGTTTCTATAGTAAGTATAGGTCTTTCTTTGGTCTTTTCTCAACGGCATACCTACCTAATAATTAATTAACAAACGATCTGTGATATAAGAGTATAGGCAATTTTTCAGTATTTTCTCAGTAATTGTGCAGTCAATAGTAACAATGGATTTTCTCAAAAAAATTTAATTGTTAAGTAGTATTTATTTGCCGGGACTTTTGTTCGCCCACAGCTAAAATGGGTATTTCTGCCCAAAATTTCTGAAAACTGAAAACGAAATTCGGTTGGACTCTAATATTAAACCTAATGTAATATGGCTCATGATCATACAAGATATGTTTTAATGATGCCATAACAAAACATTAACGAATTCTTAACTCATATAAAATTACCTCAGTGATAAGCCTTAATTAAATAAATAAGTTATGTAGTTATGTATTAATATAATAGCAATAATTATACACTTGTAAAATATTACTAAAGAAAAGCACAAATGAGCTTATTTTCAACCTATTATTGTAACTTACTATAATGTATTGTACTTAAAGTGAATCTATATCAAATAATATGGAGATTAAAACATGGGATTTAAAACATTTCAGAATTTAAAGAAATGAGACTTGTTATTCATTGTAAAATATGTTTAATTCACCCGTGTAAAATGTTTGATAATTCCCTGTGACACACCAATTAGCACCAGTCATCTGTCACGCACGGGGAATCAACGGAATCACTATTCCCTGTGATACCACCTACTATTAGTAATGTCCTGCTAATGTATTTATAACATAATAATTTATGATGTAATTTATTGTCTTTTTAATAAGTTATTTACTTATTACATTTAAGTATGTTAGTGAGGGAAGGCGCAGGCAACAGGTTATAAGAGAATGAATGGCGCCATCGTTAAGATATTATATCATGACAAACACACTTGTCGTTCTCTACAGTCATCATCATACAACGGCGACGCACTAGTGCAATAGGCGTATTCGGGTATTTTGTTTTAACCTTGTCAGTTCCAAAAGTAGGTACCTATTTGATGAGTGTCAAGTGTGTTCCAAAAATATTTGATAATAGTGTCAAGTATCTGTCCCAAAAGTATCTCTGTTGAAAGGTTGAAAGTGTCAACATGCGTCGCCAGTAGGTACATAGATTTATTTTTATCTATTTAAGAAGGATTTGTTTAGTTATTTTTGGAAACTGAATATACTATTTTATTTACTACTTTTTTTTAATACCGACCAGTTTTGTTAGGTACTTATATTTTTTTTTGTTTTTACTATTCCAGTACTTACCTACCTACCCATAGCGGCTACTCTCTTGTTAAAAAATCTGTTCCAAGTGCGTGTCGGACAACGCACAGTGAAGGGTTCCGTTTATTAATTTATTTAGGGGATGAATAATTTAATCATTATTGATTTATCGATGGCAAAAAATAATTAGTAGGTATATCAAGGAAACTGAAAAACAAAGTTATTTTTATGGTTGCCGACTTGCTAAACTCAAAATAGCTGTTAGGTAGGTACCAAAAATATCCCAATATCTCAAAAATCACACGACACAGTAAACTTTATACAATTTGATATTTTCTTTTATTATTGATTATAAAATTTAATATAAGTAAATTAATTAATTCTAAATCTAAATGAAGTACACACTAGTCCCTTTACCTACTAATAAACGTATTATATCAGCAGATGAATAACTTTACACACCGATTTCTCTCTTTCAGTCGTCAGTAAACTGACTTTCGAAAAAAGAAGACAAAGCGTTGTGAAACTATACAGACGCTATACAACATTTATTCGTAAGGGGGTTAGACAATATTATTTACAGGTAGGTACCGGGTACCTATGATAGCAAAATGATATCAAGTCGTCTATTGTCTTTCTGAAACATTACTGCTTGGCAATATTTGTGCTAAGTATCGACTGCGTATTCTATCAGATTGTTCTTGGGCGACGTCTCGTGTGTTAATAGACTGATCTAGCGACTCCGACGGCCTCCTCGAGTCAGTTTCTTCTTGGTCCGTATAATCCTCATGGTCTAATAGGTTTGCAGTTTCGTCAGTTTCTTTAACCCTGGAATGATTGTCATAATCCTATATTGTTAATAAAATTAAAGTACGGTCACCAAAGGAGATAAGTAACCAGGGTCGTCGGATATAGGTAGTTGAAGTTTAGTAAGAAACCAATGGATGTTTTCGAATAAAATTTATTTTTAGTAATTGGAAACAAACAGTACATTTATCAAATTAAATTTCTTTCGTAAACATCCATCGGTTTCTTACTGAACTTCAACTATATCCGACGACCCTGGTTACTAATCTCTTTTGGTGACTGTACATACCAACTGAATATTACGAAATGAATGGTTGTTACACTTGAAATTATAAGCCGTATTGTATATTAACTGGTTCATTGTCCGCGCAAACAATCGCCATGAATCATTTGTGATCAAGGGACTTGTAGGGTTATAGTATACAGTACATTACTGCAGCGGCCAGCAAAGCCGAGACACACATGTACACGTTCGTCCATCAATGCCTCGTTGTGGCCAAGGCTTGTATAGTACTTTTGTCAAATAATGCGTAGAAATTAAAACTAAGTAGGTAGTAGGTACCTAGGTAGAACGTTTTTGTCAAATACAATTAATTTTCAAAATCAATGACGAACAACAATAATTTTTCCCGCGTTAAAGTGTTCATTTGTTTTTTTTTTTTTTCAATAAACAGCTTTCTATTTGCAAGCCAGTTCGAAAAAATAAAACCTTTGATAAGTTACCTTGGTTGCCATGTTTCGGAGTCAAAGATCGTTCCATTTTTAAATTACACGACAGATATGAGTTTACTATGTAATTTATTTGGCCGCTAAACCACGACAGATATGGATTTTCATCCAACTTTTGCCGGCCGCTGCTTGCATGTATTTAGCCAGTACAGCAATTTCGATTTATCTCGAAGAAGGTTTTCAAAACAATGCTAAAATTTCCAAGCATATTTGAGAAAATTATCTTAGTAAACCTAGTACTATTACTAAGATAATTTTTTAAACATCTTTATAGTCTAGCTAGAACACTAATGAACTACAACACTGTTGTAGTGTAGAATTTTACTTAGAAAATATTTATTTTGTAAGAAGGCAAAACTTACGTCTTCGTGGAATCCCTCATACTTGGTGACATATTAAGTACACCATTGTTTGCTGAGTCAACAATGTATATGAGCACAGCCGCAATTAGAGACACTAGAAAAAAAAACTTATTATGAATTCAAATTCATTAAAAAGTAACCTAAATCTTCATTTTATCATTTTGAATCCTACCAAAGAGACACCCCAGGAAGAACATTTCTAACATCAAGTATCCATATTTATCAACAATTATTCCAGCAAAGATGATAACAGTAGCTAGGCCCATGTTCTGTACCGCTTGACATCTGAAAACAAAAATGTGCACATCAATAATTTTTACTTGCATTTCAGAACGATTGCAAGCTGGATGTCAACGCTACACGTGCCTTTTGGGCCAGCGCAGCGCATATCGGCGGAAAGTACGGTTGAGAAATCCTCAACCGTACATACCTAAGTAATCAGGATAATTATTACAATAACCTCGCCCCTGTACTCCCTGAAGGGTTAGGCAGAAGTGTGTAGAGCCACATCTTGTCAGTTATCTTTAAATCCCACGTAATATGGGTAAGCCTATAAACTGGGCACAAATACGAACTCTGGGGAAATAAATAACAAAGAAATTCTAAATGGAAGAATCCCTACGTTTAATCTGATAGAACCCCGCCGCTATACTTTTTCTTTGACTTTATTTCGATTAGATCATTATTATTTTGCCCACTGATAATTATACCAAAAATCACCTTGTGTGCCGTGGTCCTATCGCACCGGAGCCAATGACACGTGTACCTTTTATGGCTGTTTTAGAGCGACTTCACACTAGCGTTTGTCCAGCATAGGCGTTCGATAAACGTATGCGCAGCGCAGACGCCGCGACTACGGGGCGCAGGCGTCGTGTTGTCGTGGCGTCAGTGCAAGGGTAAATGCATACGCTGCGTTAGCGCCGCAGGTGCGCGACGCATGCGCCGCGTTACTGCGGAGTCATGTACAATTGTGTGACGTCTGCGCCGCGTTAGCGCAGCGTTCAGTTGACTCCAGAGGAAACGCCGCAACAACGCGACGCCTGCGCCGCGTTGTCGCGTCGTCTGCGCTGCGTATACGTTTATCGAACGCTGGACAAACGCTAGTGTGAAGGCGCTCTTAATATTAAAGAGTAGCATTCAGCACAATCTTGCCATAAATGAAAAATCAAAATAGCCTTACATTCCATATGCGGTTCCTAATTGGTTTTCTGGAACAATTAAAGCCACAAGTGGCCATAAACCACTGGCTAGCAGGGAATAAGATATGCCCAGCGTAATCTGAAAAAGTAATGTCTTGTTTTAAGAGATTTTAAATTTTAACTTAGAAATTGAGATAACAAAAAGGGGTTTTTTCTTACCACTCCAACATATGGATTGAAGAAAGTGAAAGCTAACATAAAATGAGCACTTATCGTCGTAACAATACTTATTATAACCCATGTCATATTTCTTCCTGTCTTGTCTATGAGAATACCAAAGAATGGGCTTAGAGCTGCTGATAGCAAATAAACCATAGAATTTACATTGTTTGCCTCTTGTGGCAAGAAATCGAATTTTCGCTCATAGAATAATCTGTAAGATAATAAGATAAATTTTAAAATGCTGTTTGTTTAGTTCGAACTTAGATCAACAGTACAGTTTATGAACAGGATTGAACACAGTTGTAACAGAAAAAAGAAACAATCCAGGGCAGTTACTCACTTTCCTAAGGCAATAAATGGAAAGATGGCTAGGTAATATGCCACACAAATAACAGATAAAAGCCAAAATACTGATTTGAAATGTCTTATGTCTGTTAGATGGAAGGGTTCACTATTGCTTTGCTCATTTTGCCTTCCAAGAATTTTTTCAGCTCTGTAATCCATCCAGCCAAGAACCACTCCACAAATAAGGGATACAAAGCAAGTTAGTGAGGCTGAAAAGATATATTATTTTAATAAGGAGTTGACAAAGAGTTATGAAAACTAACAATAAATAATAACATGACACAAACCAATGAACAATGTAACTCCTAATCTTTCATATCCTCCATAATATGTCGATACCCATCTGTACACTGGTTCCATGACCCAAAAGTTAACAGTACTTCCAAACCGTGAGAATGATAACTGTAGTCCAAATACCATGTTGAGTTCCTTTCCTTTGAACCAAAGTACAACATAATTGTTAACAACTACTTGTAAGGATTCTCCTCCAATCCTGAAATAGATTAAATATAACAATTAGGGCGTATTTCACCAAACTTTTATACCTAGAATAAGTCTTATCCTGAGAATAAATTTAGAAATTTTGAATTTTTGACAGTTTGTCAATTTTATTCCACAGACAGAAGATATCTAACTTTGGTAAAATCAGCCCTTAGTGAAATAAAAGGAGTACTTGTAACAATCACATCTGGTCTGAAAAAAGGTGATTGGTTTTGTTTCTCATTTCCTGTTTCTAGCTTTTTATGTGCAAGTTGTACACACTTACCCAAATACAAATCTGCCAAGTATCATCAACCAAAATGCATTAATGTATACTCCAAATGCAAATATTACAGCTCCAATAAATACAATCGTCATATAAATTACAGTGCCCAATCTTACACCAAAGTACCTGAAATAAAAAATACATAAATATCATGTTTTGGGCTATTTGATTCAATAATATAGATGCCAACAAATGAGGGCAAGCATGTTACAATTTAACAACATTGCAATCATGATATAACTATAATATAATTGGATTGAATGGGGTCACAGATATTGTAAACAACATATTGTGTGCAGAGGTCTACCTATAAGTATTTATAATGCAATGTGTGCATATTGATCTAAATTCCTAATGATAAAATGCAATTTGTTTTGTCAGAATAGAGAATAACAGACAAATTTGGATGTACAGAATTTCTCAATGTTTTATTTTATTATTGTTTCTCAATTAAATCTATGAAATCATTACTATTGGATATATTAGAGATTGATTGATTGATATGCCTCAATCTTCTGTAAACTGCCAGGGTTGGAAATGTATCACTAATTTCAGTAAAGCAATATGACTAGGACAATTTCTGTAAGCAATCAAAAATAATAATTATGGTTGAAAACCTCAATTTTTTTTACAAACAAATCATTACAGTGAAAAAATTATGATAATATACAAAGAAACTGTAAACTGAAATGTAAATACTATTAAAATAAATAAAATATTTAAATAAATATATTATCATTGCACATAACATTTATTGTGAATAATAATAATGTTTCATAATGAACTGATAAACAACAAACTAATTACATAAAAACATACCTATCAACAAGATAACCGCCAATGAAACACAATACCACATTTGGCCATGAGTATATAGAATAAAGCATTGCAAACTGGGATGTGTTCAAGTGTGAGTCATCTTTGAAGTTGTCCGCCAATGCTCCAGGAGTATCATAACAAAAATAGGAACCTGAAACAGGAAAATTGTAAAACAAATGTAATTAAGTGCTTTTCAAAGAAATATGTCTGCCTTTCTAGCATAGTAATAAGCCTTGTAAATACATTCATTTTTATGTGGTAATAGCTTTTTCCTGCAGCTTTGTCCGCTTGCAGGTCAGAAATTAACCTATGGGAATGTACTAACTGGATAAAAAACCTATTTCCTGCCCAGGTCATAGTCTACCAATGTACTAAATTTAATTGAAATCTGTTCAGCCGGTAACACTTGAAATGGTAACAGACAGACTTATTTTGCATATGTAGTATTAATGATTATGAGATTTTTATTTCTTTGCTATTGGACCTAATCTAAAATGTGGGCCTATTGTGTGTAAAAGGATACAATAGACCCGCATTTTAAGAAATAGGATAGGCAATCTATGCATACAATATTAACAATATGATTGTAGCTTACCAAAACAAAGGAAACACATTAGTAATAGTGCGAAAAATCGATGCACTCTGTTTGCAGGATGGCACCATGATGTCGGCTGCACCATGTTGGATCGGCTGCTCCCACTGGATTCTGGGCCTTCCATTCTGCCGACTTTACTTCACTGGTCGAAAACTTTATAGTGTATCAGAGCAACCTTTACCCACTGCGTACCACCTTATTGGATAGTTTATCTTGTGAGAGTGCTAAAGCTGATAGCTGGTGTTCGTAATTCTGTTCGAACAATTGTTAGGAAATAAAGAGCCAAGAAAGTCGTCAGGTTACGCGGAAATTATGGTTTAAAAGTCACATTATTCCGTTTTAACTTCCAATACACGTATTGCTCGATTATCACAAATATAAGTGTTGGAAGATACGACGATTGTGTTAATGCAATAGTGTTTTGTTCTTGGTGAATGAGAAATGATTAATAACAAAAAATCACTGGAACAGAGTGAGACGTCAACATCAGTCAACATTCAACAAAGTTAATTTCAGGGTTGCCAGACGAGTGCGAGTGAATTATCGTATCAATATTCGAACATTATCGTACCCGATGAAAAAATTATCGTACAACTGCCAGAACCGAGCGAAACGCGCTATTTCGCAAAACTAGATATAGGATAGGAATTTTAGGAAGTTGTGAAATTAGACAGAAATAAAAAAAAATACTTATTTTATAAAAGAGTGGGGTCATCGGAATCGCTCTTTACATGTATCTCAGCAGCAGCGCCAGCCGTGTTTGATTAAAGGACTGCTGAAGTCATTCGAGATATCATTTTTTCAGTTGGTTTAAAACCATAACAGCATTCTTTTGATTGGTTTTTTACGCATTGCGCAGAAAGTAGACCCTTTAACAGTTTTTGTTGTAAGTTTGTTTCTTATTCTGGTTTTCCTCAAATTATTTTTGCTAAATAGTCGTTCAGTGTCTGCATTTGAATGCCAAACACCACTTCGGAAGAGGGTTGGAGATTATCGTACTTTGGCGTACGATAGTACATATTGTATCGTACATCGTACCGGTGTCGAAATTATCGTACATGTACGATAATTATCGTACGTCTGGCATCACTGGTTAATTTGTCAATTTCGAACTGTCATTGTCAGTGATCTGTCATGATCACCGTATTTACTAATTCCATGCCATGATCAGTATGTGATCATTATAATAATTATGAATGGGCCCGCTTTACAACTAAGGCTGGCCTAATACGTCCGGTTTCTTGATTCGGAATTCAGATTCGGAGACCCCGAATGCACGCATTTCATACAAAATCTTCTCTTTAGCGCACATGTTCTTATATTTTCCGTTCGGAAACCCTCACGGAAAAACGGTTTCGGAACAGATTTGATATATTCAAACTATGAAGTGTCCCCCAGTGGTGGACAACGAGAATCATTTTTAAAAGTTGTTTCGCTGTCCCACAGTGGTGGCCAAACTAGTGGTGGACATCGGGAATAATCGTGTCTGAACAACGCAACGAAATAAGCAGTAGCGGCCCTAGGGCGGTGCGAGCGGTGCGAGACGGCACCGGGCGCCGTCATAGGTAGGCCCTGAAATCAACCGAAATTCGACTACCGGGCACCCCCAAGTAGCACACAAGCTCTATAACAAGCCGAGAGTACTGCAGTACTCTCAGAAAGTTCAAATCCCGACAGCCGTCCTTCCGTCCTCGCCGTCGAGGCCCGTCGCGACGCCCCATACCATGTCCGCCCCGACCCGAATTGCTGTAGCCAGCCCGCGCCGCTAAGCCTATAGTTTTAAATTCGTCCCTAAATAATTCTGATCCAGCCTGTCCCTTGCCGCCCTTTCCCAGCGACGCCCCAAGCCGAGGTCTGTACCCCACAGGGGGTGCCCTTAGCGTGTAGTCGCTTAGTTTTTAAGTGTTTTAAGCCATGACTGGAGGTCTTATTTTATTGAGACATCCACAGGCAAGTCTGGTTAAGCAGATGACAACCTCATAGGTTGAACGTCGAGATGCCATTTATTAAAAAATATCTACAGAGACGCGACGATCATTTGGGCGCGCAAACGGAGTGGGCTGCGCAGAAAGGTCCATATTTGAGAAAACTTATTTACGTTCCAAGTGTCAGGAAAGACTGTCGGACCTTGGAATTTTGTCCATAGAAAATACAATTGCCCAAAAGCTAAATTATTCTGAATTAATTCAGGAATTTGCTAGCGCAAAAGCTAGAAATGTAGCCTAAGTCCATGCGGACGAAGTCGTGGGCACAGGTAGTCTATGTAATATTCGATTAATTCGTGTAAGCAACTGCATAAAATATGCACAATATCATAGGAGCATGGTACAGAGGCCAGCACATCAAGCTACCCCAATCTGTCAAATTTCTTTGATGGATTTTCAACTTTACTACAAAGGAATAAGGTTCATATTCAATTGCGAAAATGTGACAGATTGGGGTAGCTTGATGTGCTGGCCTCTGTACACAGAGGGGCGCCACTTTAAGATTTTGCACCACCTAAAAATTTTTCTAGGGCCGCCGCTGGAAATAAGAGACAGTACCAACATTGTTTTAAGTGACATACCTATGCCAGATAGTGAAATACTGTCAACTGGCAGGTCCGGCCGGCGGTAATAAGGTATTCTGCAACCGCCACTGCCTTTGTCTGACCAACGCATAATACAGCTTCCATGGGAGATATTGGGTACCGGACTAAAGCGTTGTTCAGACGGACGGTAAATGTAGGATAACAATTTTTCTTCAATAATTAAAAAAAAAAAATTGTTAGCTACACAGCTGGACACAATAAAAATATTCAGTACAAAATAGATAGGTACCTCAACAGTAACGTACGTAAAAGATCGCCGCACACGCGGCCCGTCATTCATAAATAAATTGCGACGTTGCCGTCCTTCAAGTATGCGTGTACAGAGTGTTTCTTTTACGTATCAATTTAACATTTTTAGTGAATATTTTAATATAAAAAAATATAAAAACATTTTATTTTCGAATGGTAATATTTTTTTTAGCATGTATGGATGCTATACTATTGCGGGTTAACGGGAACGCCCTCTGTTAGTTAACATACTGTATATCGGGGGCAAAGTTAGTGATGTGACATAGTACTGCAGTTTATTAAAAATTCATTCATTCATAAAAACAGAAAAAAAAACTAAAGAAACGGGTTCAACCACTTTAGAGTTTTGTAGGTAGGGCGCTTATTCGAACCTTTATTTTTTCTAGTTTTGTATCAGAATTATTGTTTATGTTAGGCATCAGCTCTGGCGACGGTTTGATGGATAATTGTGTGATTGTATATGCCCTAATACACAATGGTTTAGCGCCCTTCGGTACTCGGCTGCCCGAAGCTGTCTTAAGCCGGTTATTAAAGTTTTCGAACTCACTTCGCTCGGTCTTTCTACATTAGTCAACTAAGTAACTCCTATTTCTGTATGAATGTTAAATTTTTGCTCAGTAGTCTGACAGACCCATCCGTCCACCCCAGGGCGAAAAAAGAACCATCCATGAGGAAAAAATTATCAGTTGGGTATCGAGAATTGTGTATAAATGCGTCAGCAAGGTATTCTTTTCAAGGCGACTAATGAACGAATGTTAGTAGAATTAAAATAAGTACGAGTAGGTCTCCTGTGGAATGCACAGGTGTTACGCCTATGCTACACTTGTGCTACTCCTGTATTACCTACACCAGTGCTACGACGGCGCTACGCCTGTGCTACACCAATGCTACGACGATGCGACACCTCTGGTACGCCTGTGCTATGCTAATACTACGCCTGTGCTATGCCTTTCTTGCGCTCCGAAGAATATAGCGGCTGAAAAGTCGTTTCCCCAACGACGCGCCACGCCGCCACGCACCACCGCGCCGCCGCCCGAGGCATGCAATGCACACTAGACGTAAATAGAACCTAATAACTATTTAACCTACCACACTGCTTAACGAAAACGGACATATTATTTAAAACTTTAGGTCTGACTTGGAAAAATAAACATAACAAGCTTACCTATGGTGGTTATTGGAGTGTGTGAGTTTGGGTGGGCGGACAAATGGATTTATGGAATTAACCCCAAATTATCTCCTGGGTTTTTCCAGCGAAATCAGTTATGTACAGGATCGCTTTTAGCGATGAGACCGCCCAATGTGTCACCCCTGAATATTTGAATGTTACGAGCTAGTGAGAAATTTCTATAAATGCTTAGAAATGTCCTTTCTACGCTTATATCTGTAATATTTATGGTGTACATAATAAACAATATTCTATTCTATTCTAGGTACTAACCTACCACACCACAGTTTGTACAAACCTCGTCATTCGTTCGTTCAGCCAGATTCAGCCTGAAAGTGTTAGTTGTTCCAGTTAGGAAACTCTAAGCAGCAGCCTTAACTTTGGGTTTGCGCGGTTCCTGCCTGTCTGTTCCTGCTTTGAAGATACCGTGTTGTTTGATGATGATATACGAGGAGAAATAATATTAATTACTTCATCATAATCAGCCTATAATGTTCCCACTACTGGGACATAGGCCTCCTCTCTATGAGAGGGAGTGGGCCATAATCCACCACGCGGGCCCAGTGCGGGTTGGTGGATGTCACATGTTTTCTAATGTTTGGTTCTAAGACATGCCGGATTCGTCACGATGTTTTCTTTCACCGTTTTGAGAGCAGTGATGATGAAATTAAATACCTACACAAAGTAGGTAAAGTGCCTGTCTGGGTTCGAAATCACGACCTATTAGGACTCTTTAGTCGGGGCCGATACTACTGGGCCACTACTGCTCTCAATATTAATTACTTATTTAGCGCCAAATTATATTTATTTATTTATTAAGGCACACCAACAGCTTCTATGTATAATTTATCTTAAGTAGTATATTTCACAGTAATCATGGGAATTAGTGCGTACTTCATCCTATCTCTTTAAACAGTATGTATATAGGTATAGCTAAGTATAACATACACAAATAGGCAGGTATATACACATGTTTATTTTCTAAAAAAAAGTAGTTTTTAATAAAGATGCAATGGCACAAGACAAAGTAATAAATGAGAGTCCTCAATGAGGACATGTACCATGAACTAATAGCATCACCGACATCCGAAGCCTCTCATTAATTTTATAAGTAGAACTAGGTTATTTTATTTAAGTATGTTGTTTTTATTACTTTAGGTTACGATGGAATTGGAATATACACAAGTATAAAAAATCCTTAAGTAAATAGAAAATATTATGTATTATTAATTATCAACTATCTGATCTCTATGATGAGTTCACCTTGTAGGTTGTTAGGCAGTTTGTAGGTTGAATGAACTCCCAACTGGACAGTGTATTCTTTAGTCTGACCACGGATCTATCTATAATAGCTTTGTCGGCATTAAATCAGTGCAAAAGGCAGTTAACCAAGTCAGTCGAAATTGTTACCCATAATGTGTATATCTAATCAGGGATTTAATTTAAAAATTCTTAACAATTTTAAGCTATTGCATAGCTTTTATCTTGGGCTTTGAGCGCGGCGACCGAATGCAGAAATTCCGTAACGAAAATAAACCTAACACCCCCCACTCCGACCGGTACAGCGGTGCAGCGTTGAAAGCCGTGCATCGTCTAACGTCGTATCAGTTCGGCAGACTTCGGCACGGTGTTTGTGTGCGTGCGTCTAGACGTATGCGTGTTTTGTTTTCTTATCGGTCACCACGCTAAAAAAGTGTAACTTGAATTAATATCAAAGAAAAAAAAATATTGCATAAATATTATAATTGCATAGGTTGATAAAAATGCTATGCAATAGCTTTACCGCGGCAGTCCCCGAGTGCCACACGTATTTTTTTTTAAATAATAATATAACAATAATATTATAATATTTATTACGAAATAATAAAGTTTTAAATAAAAGTCAAATCAAATCAAATCAAAATCAAATCAAATCATAATTTATTTGTTAACATAGGTAAAAAAAGTACAGGTCTTATGTTTGATGAACAGAGCGCTATGTTATGCCAGGAGGCGTACAAATATGGTGTGCTAATCTAGCTGTAAGGATTACAATTAATACTAAAATATTTGAAAATCATGCATTGTGCTATTACGAGTAGATTAGAAAATAAATTGAATAGTTACATAACATTATTTAGTGCTCCAATTATGTCAAACCTAAATGAGGAATTATCAAAATGTCAAAAGAATATGTCAGAATAATCAAAATGTCAAAGTTATTAAATGTCAATATTAATATTTGTCTCAATTTATCTCAAACCTCAATATTTTAAATTCTAAATTAGTTCATCATTTAAGTATTCGTCAATAGTATAGTAGCATTTATCAATTAAGAACAATTTCATTTTTTTCTTAAATTGTGTAAAATTTAATTCTTTTATGGCATCTGGAATTTTATTATAAATGCGTGGAGCCATACCAAGGACACTTTTTGTTACTAATGCAGTTTTACATTTACAATTACTCAAAGCATTTTTGTACTGACTACGAATTGGAACATTTCGTACCATTGTTATTTTTTCAAAAAGGTTGGGGTTTGTTTTAACAAAGATGCTTATTTCTAATATGTATAACGCCGGTAGCGTAAGTATTTTTAATGATTTAAAGTACGGTGCACAGCTGTCATCTGTTTTCAGACCACACATAGCTCTGATGCACCTTTTTTGTGCCTTGAATAATAATCCCTTATCTGGGGAATTACCCCAAAAAATTATTCCGTATCGTAGGAGTGAGGCTACTAGCCCATGATAGGCAACAAGTAACGCGTCGATATTTACTTTTCTAGCCAATTGGAAAAGTGCATAGGCAGATTTATTTATTTTTTTACAAAGCTGTTCTATATGAGCTTTCCAATTAAGGTTATTGTCAATATGAATACCTAAAAACACACTTACTTTTACCTCTTCTATTTCGTTGCCATTGTAATTGACACAAACTTTTGGAGCTTCAGTTCTTTGACGGAAATGCATTACTTTGGTTTTCTTGAGGTTGATTATTAAATTATTCATATTAAGCCAATTAATTATGTCAGTAAGAGTATTATTAATGTCAAATTGATAAGTATTTAAAGTCTTTTTAAGTATTTAAAGTTTTTTAAAGTCTTTTCAAGTCTCATCTTTCGTGGCGCGTACTATATACCACGCTCGAGTCTTTGTATACCTTGAAGTAGGTATTGTGACCAGCCTACTGCTTTCAAACACCGGGGTCAACCAAAACCGAGGCGAAGTGGAGGACTTTATTATGGTTTTTGGTTGATATTGGACTAGGCAAACGGTTATGCATTACAAAGCCTTGCAAGTTTCTTGGAGAAATGCTATTCAATTTCAACAGAATGTACAGACGCCAGCACATCAACCTACTACAATCTGTCAGATTTCTGTAATAGATTTTCAACTTTATCGCTAAATTATAAGGTTCAATGTTGATTATGAAAATTTGACAGTTAGGGGTAGGTTGATGTGCTGGCGTCTGTACAAAGTTTATCAATAGGATTGTAAATAATAGCTTGATCCATGTATTATCAATGAGTTATTATACAACATGATAATTAATTGCCTCTGGCGTGATAACAATTTCACAGGCATATTAGAACTTATATGCATCGTATAAGTTTATTAGCCTGTTAATAAGGAGATTATTTTGGATCGAAACAGCTAAGGTGTAGCGTGGCCGAATAGGCCTCCACCAGGTGGGCGAGATAAAGAGTGGCGGCACAAAACTATCGTTTTGAAGGATTGCGCTCTTTATAAGTAGGTAATTAGCCGATAAAGCAGGATACTGCCCATCTTTTTAACAATTCCTTCATGGAATCGTAATCCACGACAAGGAAAATGGGTGGATATGAGCTACCAATTACACGATTTCAAAATTAAAGTAAACATAAAGAGGAATCGATGTTAAGCAGGATAATGGAAATCTTGACACGGAGCTGTAACAGACCACCATCCAAGTGACCTACCAACTGAGGTAGCGACCTGAGCATCCCTGGCGAGCCATGTCTGACGGCCAAAATCTACAAAATTAAAGAAAAGTATGCGTTTGTATAAGTAACAAGATGTTTGCGTAAGCCTGGCAGTCAACGCCCCGTGGCCACAGGTAACGACAAATTTTCATTCGTAGTAGGCATCTACATTGTAGTATCAGCTGTAACAATTTTATTTGGGGCAAGTAATCTAAAAAAGCAGTATTGTAAGTTGTTGTGGCGACGATGAGGCGGTAGCAGCGGGTTCGGCGACGGCGGGCTGCGCTGCGTTGCGTACGCAGTGCGCAGGGCGGGCGGGGCGCGGCGGGCGGGCGGCGCGTGTGCCGCGGGCGCGCAGTGCTCCTCGCGCAGGACCGGAGTGGTGTTCACTCGGCGGCGCGCCACGGCGCGACATGCCCAGCTGATGTTTATTTATACCGCGAGCTCGGTGGAGGGTGCGCGCGGGAGGCCCTCCCCTCCGCGGCACCACGGTTCCGCGTGATGCAGCCGAGCGAGCTAGCCGACGCCGCGCACGCCGCTAGCGGAAACCCCCCGCAGCGTGGCCTCAACGGTGGCCGTTTCGACTTTGACGATGGTGGAACTTATTGTGGTGGATGGGAAGACGGCAAGGCCCACGGCCACGGTGTGTGTACTGGACCCAAAGCGCAGGGAGCTTACGCCGGCTCCTGGCACTTCGGCTTTGAAGTTTCCGGTGTCTACACCTGGCCCAGGTGAGATAGTGACTTCGCCCGGGCCTCGCACACGCCCGAGCGCAAATCCGCGTCCGAAGCCGCTCCAAAAATAGGCTGCTATTAATAATTGAGTTCGGTGTTTCGCTAGAAAACGCGTGTAACGGCGGTGAAAGTGCCTCATGGCCCAATCTCAGCGAAAATACTCATATCGATCGGTAGACGCTGATAACAACACGTGATAACAGTATCATATCATAGTCAAGTCCTGGTGTCGATTGACTTTTCATTGTTGGAGACAGATCCATTAGACCGTCTATGAATTGCAGACTAGGAAACGCCATTTCATAGACCTTGATTGGAACAATTTAGCACAATTGCCTAGACGACAATGATTTAAAGCAAATGACAAAATTTTATTATACCTAGAGTCTGAAGAATTTGTTATGAAAATAATATCACAAATCCCAAATATTCCAAAAGACAATACGAAGATCCATTATAAACAATGTAGGTGCTCATAAGAGTTTATGGTGTCACGACGTTCACGTGGTCGTACTTTCACGTTATCCGTCGCTTTTACAAATTATTATAACGACTTAATCGTTTTATGTAATAGGAATAGGTGTGTACAGTCCATTAGAGAATAGCAAGGTGGTGGCGATCTCAGAAGTGTTACTATGCGTATCAATAGTCAATAGCCAGTGTCTGCGAATTAACCCGTCGGTCGACCTCATTCTCATCTTACCCTTACAGTTAGCCGTTTTATGACTTCTTATATTTTATTTTAGATGGAATACCAGAGTAAAAATCATCGTCATTTCGAACTCATAATTTCATAATGTTCTCGAAATAAGTACTAAAGATGCGTTTAGCTGATCTCAGTACCTATTTATTATGAAATTATTACGTTTATTTAAAGGCTTATTTATGTAATTTATCATAAAAAGGTTGACTCAGTATAGGAATACCTACTACGAAAATCATGTAGGTACCTAAACGTTTCCGAGAGCAACTGATAGTTAATTGATTTCGATCTAACTAATTTGATCTTGACACCTTCTTCCATTACTGCCTTATAGCTACATTATAAAGTAAATGAATACACGTCCATGTATCAACTGATCATGTTTCAAGATCATCAAGCGGTCTCGGTAACTGGAATACTAAGTTACTGATGTTCACACAATATGAAGATACAAGTCAGCTTTTAATTAATTTAATTAAGCTGTCTTGTGAATCGTGAATGATACGATAATCCTAAATATTGCGTACCAGATGAGAAGCAAAGATAATAAGAATAGGACAGAGGTATCCTTTTTCGTCGGTGCATTGACCTAATGAAAGTTCGCATTGGGATAAGTTTACTCTGATATAACCGGAAGGTCTGGCAACGGCTTCGCATTTTATTCAGCCTTGTGTTACACATCATGCATCATTTCAGGCAGTACCTAATTTGCAATAATATTGGACGAGTTTTGATTTCAATAAGTAGAAAATATTCAGTCCATTTTAATATTTTACTTACCTTGGCAGTTTTATTTGGTACCTTAGTTTGCTACCTTAGTCAAAAGTGTAACTTCACTATTGTTCCTTTAGTGACCTGCGAATCCTGCGATAACACCAATCTCCAGTTTAATCTGAATTTTGTTTTTTTTTAGAAAACTGGGCTGTAGTAGGTGGAAAGTAAGCATTGAATTGAATATTTAAACAGCAATCGCTGTATTCGTAAAATCTTTATTTAGTTTCAGCCCTTCGGACTTGGATGCTGGGGTTTCACCTACATTAAAATTTGATGAACATGATGATATTTATTTAATAATTCTTTAATATAAAACAATTACATTTTGTAGCTTACATTGCCTTTAATAGGTATTTCAATGCCATAAGTATTTTCTACCAGCCAACTGATATGATAGGCCTGTACTTTCCTCCATAAATATGTTTAACAAAAGAATGTTAAATTGTAGGTAAGTATTAATAAATTAAACCGTTGACAAAACTCTCAAAAAATATCTTAAATAAAGCAGCATTACCTTCCAAGGTTAGTAAATTGGAATAGCACTCCAGGTAGTAATTGGAACGCAGACTTTTTTGCTAATTAAGTAGTAGGTGCCGCAGCTAAGTATGCCTTTTTATTTTAAATTATCGTACTTAGCTATTCCATAACAGAATGAAAAATTAAAAAATATAAACATCGAAGTGTGTTTTCTACAAACATATATCTTTGGATCCGTAATATCTACAGTGGAATTTTTGACAAAAATCCACGGTTTGATGGTGAAGTCATTGTTGATGCGTAATATTCAGAAATAGCGTGAGATTATCTTGAATAATTAAATCGTGAATGTACGTCTCTTATAAATCGCACGAGTGCGTGACCCAAATAATCAGATCAAATGGCCATTAACAACCTACGTAGACATGAAAAAATGTGAAGTGCAGTGAATTGTCTATTACAAATAAGACAAATTTTTATTTGATATAAATAGTAAGCCCAAGCGAGAATTATAGGCATTTACAGTTTGATAAAGTAATTAGGACACTCGCAACTTTGTTTGTGTCAAGGACCTATACAACTAAAACCTGTAACAAAAGTACTGACAGTAAGGACTGGAGCAACTGTCCCTTATCTACTTATACCAAATTCCATCGTGACCCATTTTCTTGTAATTCGAGCGAGAACCTATGTATACGCGAGGTTCCTTCGCCAAACTTTACAAGATTATTATTAGATGTACTTAAATAAAACTTTTATTGGTAGGTATATCGCATAAAACTTAAACATAACTGTACACGTTATGAACAGCAATTCATCAGAACAAATATTTAAAGCTTTAATGAAAGATAACTCATTGGCCAGATTTAAAATGAGCAATACAAATAGGCACAACATTGTCTTATTTTAACGGGGCATGTATGAGCACTATATGTACCCACCTAAAGACGTAATGATGACTAATGCGCTTGCACTCAAATTACATTTTATTCGGAATTTGACTTAGGTTTACACATGCCCATACAAGTAGTTCCGTCCCCTTCATTACTCATAGTTTTGTCTTATATCTGACTAATTCCTCCCGATCTACTTTCAATACATTTGATTCATAAAATTGTTTTGAGACGCTGAACTTTAGTAATTTAGTGTAGCACTCTTACAAATCGCAATATAATACTTTTTCTGTCTAGGTGTATGTGTATCAGAGTCTGCTCTACTCATTCGTGATATTCTTTAACATAATCCATCTTAGAAAACTCATAGTTTTGATCACAACTGCTGGGTACATCCACGTCCTCATAGCGCCGATGCATCCAGGTAAAATTAACACCAAGATAAAACAAGAAACAGATTTCTCTGAATAAATTAAAACTTAAAAAAAATAGGTGTAGGTATTGTTTATGATTTTTTAAGATATCTGTCATCACCCTAAATATAATAGGTAGGCATATGATGAGTGTTCAATGCTATTTCACGCCATACTAGCGAGATTTCCACAAGGCTAGCTCTATCTTTATTTACCTCTATGTACAAAAATCGCGTCGATCGGTAACGTTACTCTTTTTGTCTAAATATATGTATATTGGCCTTTTATTACGCTTTACGAATATCCCTCGAGAGTTCATTCCAGCCTGCCTTTGGCATATCTGTTTTCCTTATTGAACATAATCTTGATGTCTTTATAAAATTAATAAATTAAATATGTAATTCATTAAAGTTGCTAGCTGAAAATATTGTTTGGTTTCGTGTTATATCTATCTAGTGTTAAACAAAGATGATTCACGAAATGGTTTAGATTTGAAGTTACCTGTCCACTCGCGACTGCAAGCCTTCCGAGGAGGAAATGCAGTGGCCTTAGCATGAGTTTCAGCCATGGCGTACACGCAAATTTCGGCGCCCCCTTCGATTTTAGTAAAAGAAGCAGGATGCAATAGCGAGCGAATCGAGTTTGAAAATTCTAGCACCTGGGATAGGTTGGGTTTTCTTTTGACCATTGGAGTTATGTACCTACTTACTTAGATGGCTTATGCAGAAAATTTGAAGAATTACGAGAACCTAGAATGCATAAAATTGTGGCCTGGGATAAGTTTGATTATTATATTTTGTCCATTCATAATATGAATGATCGAATTGGCCTTGCTTAATACTTTTCAAATTGAATAAAGCTGCATGGACTTCGGAGGCGCGAAGCCTTGGACCGCGAGATGGCCCATGTCGCCTACACCCAACGCTTGGAGTTAAAGCAAGGGGAATTAACACTTAGTCTCTACAGCGAGCGAGATGACATTCCCTGATACCTGGCCTGATTACAGAATACATCATAGGTACAAAGTTCCGCTCTCAAGTTAATCGATACGATTTGGTGGAGAGTTGTGTGACACAAAAATATGAAATGAAAATGGTTCTATAAGCAGTTCGGATTAAAATAATATTACTTAATATTTTTTGTGAAATGTTTTATTTATTTGATTTAAGGATTACAAACGAGATACGTTGCAATTACCTATTTAAGTAATGTTGTAGACAATCACGATGCTGGGATCAAAACACAAGTTAAAAACTAATGCTAACGACGGACAAAGTGTGTCTCGGTACTTGAGAGAGAACAGTGGAGTCATCACAACATTCCTCTTAAGAATGAAGAGTTAGGTTTAAAAGAATGAGAGTTGATGTTAAAATAAGATAGGGCACACCGATTATAAGGACAGCTAAGTTTCTAGAGTAGTTGGAAATGGCAGGGCACTCGGCACTTGTAATTACTAACCTATAGGTAGATAGGTAATCGAATTTGTGCTATTTTGAAAGGGACTTCTGTAATGAAATCCACAGCCAATAATTATTTGTAGTGTTCTAAATACTCTAGCTAGAAGATATGTTAT
This sequence comes from Hydraecia micacea, assembly GCA_914767645.1. Classification (NCBI taxonomy): domain Eukaryota; kingdom Metazoa; phylum Arthropoda; class Insecta; order Lepidoptera; family Noctuidae; genus Hydraecia; species Hydraecia micacea. Next base: position 12,472,165 of record OU611778.1, read on the forward strand.
CTCGTCTCACATAATTTTATTCTATGCGCACTCATTTAAAACTTACTTGTTTTTCTTAATAAGTTCTGCAGTTACAAATTGTTCACAGACATAAAACGCCAGTTTTCGTTTTTGAGTGGCTTTTTTTTTTCTTTGTTGGACCAAGGTGCAAGGTATGACCCTAGGTATATCAATAGATAATTTAAAAAGTAGTACAAAGTTATCCTGAATTTTGTCTATATTTTGTCTTTATGAGGGGTTTTAATGGGTACCTAATACGGGCTGGTGTCCGCAACTATACGTCGAAGAGCGTATTTTGCGTACAGGTGGGAAATTAGATTATTTGATCCACCCTAACTCCTGAAGCAAGGAGAGCAACGCCTTGGAATTACTGACAATCACGGAGGATATGTACCTGGGTTACTACCCTGTATGTAGTAACAACCGGTCAATTTAGAAGTACATGAGCTGCTGTCTCGTCGTCCTCCATCCAGGCCTTAGACAGTGGACTGTCTGTACTCCTATGACAAAGAGGTAAACCCAAACATAAAATAGTAATTGTTATTAAATTAACTGTATTGATCTAATCGCTCTAAAAGTCGGGCAATAAGATTTTCTGTTAGAACATCTTTAGTTTTAACCCGCATTTGGAACTCTGCCCAATAAATGGTCTAACGAGCCGTTGTTTTTTCTATATTGTGACTCAGTATTACATATACTATAGTATAAAGACCTACAGGGTACAGTGCAGAACCTAAACCCTATGCAATCTAAGAATACAGAAAATACCCACATGAGGATTTTCCGTACAGTTTTCTTTCATCTCTGTGTGCACAAACACGCAATGGCGTCATGCAAATCAAACCATAAACTATGTTTTATTGGCCCAATCGCTGGTTCATTGTTCAATTCAGTCGTTTACAACGTAAAATATGTATCTATTCACACTCTAAACATACATCAATCGTGCGTAATACAATAAATATTGTTACGTCAATGAAACATCGAAGTTTTCTGTTCAAGATGATATTTGAAACACCTCTCATCCCTCAAAGCCTAAATTTTTGGGATGCATGAAGAAGCCATCTCGTGTAGCGCAGTTTCAAAGTCAAAGTCAAAGTCAAATCATTTATTTCAATTAGGCACAGTAAAGGCACTTTTGAACGTCAAAAATTATAGTAAAAACAATTGATTCTAGTCGCCCATTCCAAAAGGTAGTTTTCGTATGGAGAAGAAGAAGTTTGTTCCGCCAATTACTCAACTGAACCGAGCGCTCGGCGCATCGTAGACAGTCACACCCAATACCTTATTTGACTGGCGAATTCTTTCCTTGCGGTGGTCCGTGGTAGGGCTAACGCCCGCCTGGTTTGCGACCACTCTCCCACCGGAGTCCGGCGTCAAGCAGCCTGCTGTGTGTAGTCGATGCGTGGGAGTTCCAGTGCCTTAGGCATCTTCTGGGCGCGCTCGTTCCATCATATACCTCATCCATCGCTTTCCATTAAGCGTGATCGAGGTCAAGAGCGGGTCCATTCAGCAATAAAAAAATGCCTCAAAGCTAATCAAGGTCAATCATTAAAGGTGCAATGAATCGTAATACCTACTTTACTACGACATTTTGTTTTGTAGGTAGGTACTCTATTCTATTTGAGGGGTTTGTGGCTAAGTAATAACAGCCGCACGGTTCGATCGATCAGGTTAAGTTACGCTTGCCGCGGTTGGTCCGTGGATGGGTGACCATCTTTACATATCAAGACCCCTCCGTGCCTCGGAAAGCACGTTAAGCCGTTGGTCCCGGCTGTCATTCGTGGAACTTTGGCAGTCGTTACGGGTTGTCAGGAGCCCGAAAGTCGGACAACCAGTCTTGTAAGGGGTATCGTATTACCCAGTACCTACTTGGGTTGTGGAGGTCAGATAGGCAGTCGCTGCATGTAAAATATATTATTATTATATATTATGTATTAAGCTGCATCCGGTTAGACTGGAAGTCAACCCCAAAATAGTTGGGAAAAGGCTAGGCAGATGATGCATACTCTATTCTATGTCTTAGGGTGACTTTGTTTTTTATATAGGTACCTATTTTATTATTTATTTATTTATTTAATAATACTTCAAGCACAAACATGTACAGAGGCGGACTTAATGCCATAGGCATTTTCTACCAGTCAACATTTGGGTGATGCAGAGACAAACAGTGGTATGTGCAATCATGAAATTGAGGAATAAATATTTTAAATATAAAGATATACATAAACCTATTAAAACTATGAATATAATATATACCTAATTACATATAAATATACATAAATACATGAATATACTTCCTAACTAACTAAAAAGAAATAAATAAAACAATGAGAAAATATTACCGTTGCCGTTGTGATGATCCTGCCAGCTTCTTGCGAATGTGTTCACGAACCTAAACTTTAAATGATATCAGTTGGTTGTTATTTTCTTCATTCATGATAGGTAGGTACTGTGCTGTAGGTAATAGCTGACCACAAATTATTGTGAAATCGCTGAGTCATGATCAGTTGGTTCCACGAAGTATATCTAACATAATTTCTTTCAGTAATAGGTACAGTTTTCAGTCTAACGATTACCCTATGTCGTTTAAGTGATTCATTTTCATATTTTCTAACTATGAGAGATGCCCTGAATAGATTAAAATTATTTTTATTTAAGACCTAAACACAGACCCTGTTTCGTAAAAGCACACCCATTAAACACTTTTAAAACATTAAAAAAAGCTGTAAAAGCACGATGTTTGTTCCTTCATTTTCGTGCTCTGACAAGCTGAAAATCTCTAAACACTGCGTGGTGGTGGGACATAAGTACTTACCATTTTAAGTAACTAGTACCAGCTACATTGTTGTGAATATACGTGAAGTTAGCTTCGACATCTTTAGTAAACTGTACCAACGGCAGGTAATTAATTTTGTGCTTTCATTGATGACTTTACTTTTTTTATTGGAGGTGTTTATATCTCCAGGTCAAATTGTTTGGTAGTTTGGTAATAGGTACTTGGTTATTTACTTATTTATTTAATACTTCAAGCACATAAATGTACAGAGGCGGACTTAATGCCTTAGTCATTTTCTACCAGTCAATCTTTGGGTGATGTAGAGACAAACCGTAGATGCAATCATGAACATTGAGGAATAAATATTTTAAATATAAAGATACGCATAAACCTATTAAAACTATAAATATAATATATACCTAATTACTTACCTAGTTACATAGTTTTTAAATAGTGGTATATATAGGGTGACTGGTAATTAGTGACCGATACTTAAACACGTGATTGTACTCATGATAACAAACAACTTTTACTATGGGACCAAACCTGAAATTGCGAAAAAAATATCTGCTGATTAGTCGTTTATGTTCGTCTAACTGGTCAAAATGTACTGAACAGCAGTTTTTTTTTTTGCGATTTCAGGTTTGGTCCCATAGTAAAAGTTGTTTGTTATCATGAGTACAATCACGTGTTTAGGTATCGGTCACTAATTACCAGTCACCCTATATATATATATAGGTTCCCGCACCCGCATAGGGACCCGCACTGGGCCCGCGTGGTGGATTACGGCCCACTCCCTCTCACTGAGAGGAGGCCTGTGTCCCAGCAGTGGGAACGTTATAGGTTGATTATGTTATGTTATACATAGGTTAGTAGAGATAATTTCAAATACATAACTGGCGAAATGTAGGTGTTATACTATAGACACATTTCTGCTTAACCCTTCGGGAAATACAGGCGTGATGTTATGTCATGTGCAAGTTTAAATTAATATTATGTTTTGATACATACCAATATAAAGTTAATTTATTATGCCTGTGGTCTGGAACCATGTTGCTAAATTTTTTTGCCAAGAAAGTTATTTTACTAGCTCTTGTTAACTCTCAGTTTTGCGAAAACTCGCAAACAAAACAACACGAAACAAAAACTGTGGCCCTATTCAAATTACCCTCTTGCCTAACAATTTTCTTTCATTAGAATAATACATTCAAGTGAATAAAGTACTTACTCTTTCGCAAGAACACAAAGTTTCTCAAAGCATGATCATAAGAAAACAAGCTTTTAGTTTGAACATTTCGAAGTTTCGCTTTCAAGTTTACTGGGCTTCTATTTACATAAAACTGTATGAGCACATTCAGCACCTCACGAAGGGCGGTTTTAAAGCAAATATATATGCCTAATTTAATCAAGTCTGCTGTTAAGTGCCGTTAATGCAGTAGGTAGGTACTTTACAATCTATTATTATTGATAAAAAACCAGGCCGTACTTAATCTTTTCCGGCAAAATATTAGTCGTTTGATTTATGCTCCAGATGAACCACAAGGCTGCAAACAACTAAAAAAACTGTCTTTCTCTCGTGAGCTGATATTGTTCATTCCGTATCCACGAGAACGAATTCTCAAGGGATCACAAGCTATTTTCGATTCATAGATCATAGTTAATGTTGAAAGGTCTCATACATATGTATTGATTTTGGATAAGAACATGTTTCTTTTAAATTGTATATAATAAGAATAAAATGGAAAGAAAACATATAAACTTCTTAGATCCATCAATCTGATTAGCCTTTTCCCAACTATGTTGAGTTCGGCTACCACTTACCTACCAGTCTAACCGGATGGAGCTGAATACCAGTATTTTCTCCACAACCCAGTTACTGGGTAATATAATACCCCTTGGTAAGACATACAACTTTCTTAGATATTTCTAGTTAAATTGTATGTTTTTCATTTTTACTTACACTTAGGATCACGATCGATCCTATTTTGTTAGCTTGCAGACATTTTAATAAATTCGTGACCAGCTATTACAAGTAAAGTACCTACTTAATTAAATTATGAGTACCTAATAACTTTGTCCTGCCATTTTTAGGGTTCTGTACCCAAAGGGTAAAAACGGGACCCTATTTCTAAGACTTCGCTGTCTGTCCGTCCGTCTGTCTGTCACCAGGCTGTATCTCAAGAACCTCGATAGCTAGACAGTTGAAATTTTCACAAATTATATATTTCTGTTGCCGCTATAATAACCAATACTAAAAACAGAATAAAATAAATATTTAAGGGGGGCTCCCATACAACAAACGTGATTTTTTTGCCGTTATGTGCTCGATATTAATAATGGCAACAGGTAGATGCTTGAAATATTCACAGAATATTTAGTTGTATATTCACTTTAAAAATAAATAATTAAATTAAAATAAAATAAATATTTAAGGGGGGCTCCCCTACAAAACATGATTATTTTGCCGTTTTTTTTCCTTGTGGTACGGAACCCTTCGTTTGCGAGTCCGACTCGCACTTGGCCGGTTTTTTAAGACTAACGAGGCAAACGTAGAGCAGTCACGAAGCTCATATTTACCTACTATGATATGTGCAAATTGTAACATAAACGGGTTTCTTTTTGTGTTACAGATGTTTTGACTAATTTTTCTTGCACTTATATATTTAACGCTGTCGAATTGAAAAGCCGCATGTTGACTTTTTATTGTTTTCAAGAAATAACTATATATAATATATATGTTTTTTAAATATATAATTTATCCATATTATAAAGAGAAAAGACTAGATTTTTCGTATGTTTGTTTGTTAAGCTATCATACTAAAACGGACAGATTTGGATGAAGTTAGAGGCATGACCTGGAGAAGGACATAGGCTACTTTTCATTTTGGATCGCAGACGAAGTTGCGTGCAACAGCTAGACAGCTAGTTCCTAAAAAAAAACGAATTTTTGTGATGAATTCATCACAAAAATTCGGTTTTTAAACACACAATTACAACCACATAATTATGTGTTTTAGTAGTATTATCACACATTACGGTTTATAGACAACATTCGTTCTGAGTAACAGCTAACTATTATACGTAATGAAGGTTATTCCGGATATTATGTAACGAATTGAACAGTTATCCGTTTGCTACGCGTTTGTACATTCTACGTACTTAGTGAACGCATTTGATTACAAGCAAATTGTGTTTTCAAACAGCCTTTAACCGTACTATTTTTAGGAGAAAGGTGTCTGTCGTAAACGTAGCGTGGGTACTTATTAGTCCACAAATAAGTGAGAGGTTTTCCGGAACTCGTTTTCACTGTCTCTATGTGTTTCTCCGCACCTCTCCGCATTGCCAATTTGCCAATACGCACAGCGGCACAACCGACAATTAACTATCACTATTAGATATGATAACAAAATAATGTCTGTTCCAAAAGTATCTGATGAAAATGTAAAGAAATGGATCAGAAAGCCTATCTGTGGATGACAATTCGTAATGCCGCTTGCTTTGATTTCATTACTTGAATACTTAAACCCGAAATCCTTATTTTCAAGCACCCTATATTTTTCATTTGGCAATTTAAGTTTATGTGTTATTAATTACCTTTAGTGAGTGATTGCGTAGGGTTTGCTTACACTTTTGGAACAGACCATAATTTATCGCCGCTACTGCTTACCAAGACGTGCACCAAATCTGCTCTATTATAAGTATTACAAGAACTTCGATTTGCAAAAAATCTAAATAAATAGACCTATTATTTATTATTTTCACTTTTTATTTTACAGTCTGACATAATATTTAAGGTGAGATAACCATCAAATGATAACGGAGCATTTAAAAATAGTGCATGTTTAATATTTTACAAAAATTGTGATTATTTGAGTGCTTAATGAATTTTCAACAGATAATAGGTTCATAGGCGTCTCACGAATAATTTCAAGAACATTTTGAAGTGGGTACCTACGTACTAAACTACTTAATACGTCAAACATCCGGAAGGAGCTAGTCATTATCCTTTTTAGGGCTGATTTTCCAATCATCTGATAACTTTATTCGAGCAATAATTTTGAAATTTTGACTGTTACTTCATACAAAAACTGTCAAACGTCAATTTTATTCCTCGAATAAAATTATCTGGCGATGGTAAAATCAGCCCTTAATAAAATACTGTTTAGAAAATAATGGCTCTGTGCTAGAATATTACCCGAATATATACACGCACTATTCGCCTTCATTTGTAAACAAAGTTATTGTTTGTATATTCAAATTCGTTTGTTCATAACAATGGTCTGAACTAACTACGTAGCGAACGATCCGCGAACCTCTCTCCAGAGCTACTGAAACTTAGTGACGCATAGGTACCTAGTTGTAATTTAACTATTCTGTATTAGAGGTCAAGGATTTACCAGTCCGATAATACGACATTGTAATATGTTTTTGCGGACAAATATGCTTTTATTCTAAGTATACGATGCTTCACCAAAACTGCTGCTGATAGAAATTATTCTAGCGGACCCATTTATCAGAATCTAATTATGCACCTATCTACGTGTTTATAGTACCACATGCTGCATTAATAAAAATATGCATAATAATGAGCTTCTACAAAGATTAACGCAGCAAAGCTAATGTTTACTAATTAAGTATATTATGCTTAGACGTTGACCTGACATGTAAGTGCCAACCCATTTCTCCTAGTATCTATAAATATCTACTTATTCCTCTGTCTGAAATACGATGGGTGATTCAATCGATATCAAGTTAGTGGTCGAACCGTTATTAATATTTTTTTGGAAGTGAGAAGACACCAACAGTACCTATAAGACATTGACAAATTCCTACAAAATTATATTTAATTTAATATAAATTCTGCCACTGGAAATGAGCAGAGGTTTAGCGACCGGCCCTCATTTGTGTACTCAAGGTCGATTCTCTTTACAGTGAAGTCTGTTGGTTTTACTTGTAATATTCAGTTACGTTACCGCAGAACGTACGTGTAACGTGCGATATAAATAGAGGTTAGGCTCGAGTTGTTCCGACCGAACTCATATGCATAACAGACCAATCCATTATCTTACCGCAACTAATATAAACTGAAAGGAATTTCAGTACCACTGACACGTGTTGATTGTTGCAATGTTATATTCAACTATGTATAGTAACGGAACCTACGATCCAATTAATGTACAGACGTTAGTCTCTAGTCAAATAATTGCTACCAACTTTTGATTCTATAAAAAAATAGCTTTGGCAGCCGGATCGGTTTGTCTTTCACCGGGAAAAGATTTGTTCTATTGTTAGTATTTGACAAGTGTGAGGACGACTCATTGGACGATACGAGGTAAATGTGTTCTCTCACGGCTGACCTCATGGCGTGTTCACCGACCCACGGTGGATTTGTGTGTACCAATCCTATTTCTGCGATAAGAAGTAATGCAGTATAATAGTGGGGTATACTAGCCGTTTAAATGACAGGGTCGTGAAACTTCACCTATGACAACGCATTGGTAGCCCTTTTGGTGTTATAGGCGGCGGTAAACACTGGCATACGGTTTGTTTTCTAACGCATACCATACCTAAAAGAAAACAAGGATGACCCAATTTTGGTATGGTGTTACATGCTATGCCGTTTGTCGGAATAATGCCCTTTCATGGTAATTTTCCTAGCTATGTTTCAAATTGGCCACGCTTGTATTTCATCATACCTAAGCTATGCTACGATCTTTTGTGCATATAAGTATGTATATTATTCACAAACGTTTTAGTGAGCTACTTAGGTTTTATACGGCACGGCATTTTCCTATGCTGTATATTTCTTGTGGGTAGTCTTCCTATACGTGACCAGCTGTTGTGTGGGCAACACTGTGTTTTGCTAAGGTACAGACGCCAGCACATCAAGCTACCAGAAACTGTCAAATTTTCCCAATCAACTTTGAACCTTATGCTTTAGCGATAAAGTTAAAAATCTATTAAAGAAGTTTGAGAGATTGTAGTAGCTTGATGTGCTGGCGTCTGTACGTACATGACGCTACGCGGCGTCCACGCACATGATACAGTCAGCCACACAAGTCGATCAACACTTTAGTTTTTTAAATCTTAATTATCGAGCTAATTTTTTTATTAAAATCGGAACAGAAGTAAAGTAGAAATAGCCATTATATAAAATACGGAAATAGAATGTATCGAATAGTTTGGTGTCGATTAAGATGATGTGTAACATCGCTGACTGTCCATTTTATCAGGGGTCCACCTTAAGTTTGTCCCTTGATAAAATAAGCTACGTAATGTGCTACGCAGCGTCTACCTGTTTTTTTAGCCTTACGCTACATGTGAAAATGCATAATCGACCCGAGTTATGTACAGCCTTTATCTGGGGTCCTGGTTCAAATTAGTGCTACGTGGCGTCTACGCTTTTGATTACAGTCCTGCGCAGCTATCGTACATGTAAATGAGAACAAAAACTAAGCTTAGCTTCTGGGTCGCCATCACTATATTGCCGGTTTTCACAAGATGACTCTACGCAGTGTTTACGTAGAGGGCTACATTTTGCGCTACTATTTTTCGTAGACGGGCGCCATCTCGATTCTCGATATCCGTGTTTAAAAACCGTAGCGAGCGGATAATAAATGTGAAGTTAAGAGCGCTTGCTATGTGCAAATACTAGCATTTCACCCGCGACTTCGCTTGCGTGGATTTCTTAGATTTCCTACAAATTTCAACAGCTCTCACCCACTTTAAATGGTAGTTTTCGTCAACTAATGGTTATAATTTTTTCAAGTTTTATAAATCAGGGACTGTTTTTTTAATCATTGTGGCATTTCCATTATTTTCGAATTAATCAAGGCATGAAGTAAAATCCTCCCCTATAATATTTACGATCGTTTTTCACTCTGTCAGGGGTTGATTTTCGAATCTTTTGATCCTAAGTATTAATATCGAGTTACGAGTTTATCAGATCGCGTTGAAGATGGGTGAAAAGTTGAAGTGGCCCTGGAGTAGGTACCTACTTCCCGTACCTTAAATATTCATGCTACCAATTTTTTACTCAATGCAAATTTTTCTTTGAAAACAACTAAAATGCGAAAAATATACACCTGTATTTTATAACATCAACGGATACTGTCAATTTATAGGGATAAAATATCTCTAATAAACATTTTGAAATTTAACTAAATAGTGAATACAACCAATAAATATTTTCTGTTAGGCACCCCTTGGCCTATTGAATTTGTAAGTAGGTACCTAATTGTGAGATTGCATGATGCCGTGTATGACACTAATGATGAACTTAATTTTTTTATGATTCATATTTGTTTCTTAAGGTTGATTCTTTTGGATGGTGTCACAAAAATATCTAAATACAAGATGTTCTTTTTTTCCTATTTTTGTAGGAACCGGCACAGGCAAGCGACTTTTCAAAAATGTAAAAAAATTTAAAAGTCTCTTCCAAGCACTTTTGCAGTTTTACTTCCTTTTGAAAAAATCGAAAGTTTCCTTTGTGTAAAAAATTGGTAGCATCATTTTTCAAGCATAGCTTCCCCTCAAGGGCCCGTTTCAACCTTTCACCCTGCATATGTGCAAAAATAATAATTATGACAAGATGCTTTTATTAATCACAGAAACAATGATTACTTGTAGATGATTTACCCACCGATCGAATTTATCGACTCTGTAATTTCAGTTATTTTTGGACGTTAGAAATAGACTCTATCACTACCCTACCTATGGCCAACAACGAGTTGGGTTGCCTAAAAGATTTGATTATGGTAAAACTCCCATAGATTTTGATTACTCAATGCTAACAATTTACAATAGACTGGAGAATATATTTATACTACTGGCTGACTTTCGTCTGGACAAAAAAAGGGTAGGTATAGATAAAAGGTGAACGGAGTAGAAGCATATGAAAACCCTAAAATGAAATTAACCTATCAATAAATACTATTACTTATTTGAAGTAAACTTTACAAACTAAAACAAAAAAAAAATCGACAAATAATATAAAAATCCAACCTATAGGCTCCCTAGGCCATCGGCCAGCTTCAATCAAAGGATTGGATGTAAAATAAAGAGATTTCTGTGCCATAGGCTACCGTTCACCTTTTATACATACCTTGTTTTTGTCCAGACGGTAAAAAAGTCAGCCGGTGCAGTTGCCCGAGAATAAATTACCTTAATAAGTAGATAATAATTATCTACTTATTTTGAAAACTAGTTGCATTTTGACGTATCCGTAATAATAATCAAAAAAATATTTTTTTACTCTGAAAAATATTCGTACAAATGTGCGCATTTGGAAAATTTGTAGAAAATTATGGAAAACATAATTTTCCAAATGCGCACACTTCTGAAATACTTGTTTTACCCAACACAATAAATGATAATGATAAATAAATGGTAAATGATTTTATTTCTGTAAGTAGGTTTGCACAAACACTTTTACACGTCAATCATATTTTTTAAAAACTAGATGATGCTCTCAAAACGGTGAAGGAAAACATCGTGAGGAAACCGGCATGTCCTAGAACCAAAAATTCGAAGACATGTGACATCTGCCAACCCGCACTGGGCCCGCGTGGTGGATTACGGCCCACTCCCTCTCACCGAGAGGAGGCCTGTGTCCCAGCAGTGGGAACATTATAGGCTGATTATGTATTATTATGTAGATGAGGTCGGCGTTTCCTATCTGACTACTCTGAGAAGAAAGGCCGAAACAAACTCAGAGGTCACAGTCTCTTTTAAAGTCCAGACATAATCTTGGTCAGGTTATATGAAGACCATGTAGATCGAAGTCCGAGATGGTCTTTTGAAGAAAGAACCACACAGATTGAGTGGACCTGTCCAGTCAGTGCACGCATTTGTCAGAATTCGTGCAGCTTAACTCAAAACTTAACTTACTTAACTTTAACTTAATAAATGCGGAAGTTATGAACCTACGTAGGGTAACTAAATGCGTAATCTGAAGTAGTTAAACTAAAAAAATATGGGTCATTTAGCTAAAGTAGTCTCGATAAGCAAAGTCTAAAATAGTTCAACATGAAATTCATGCATAGTTAAAGCACGGTAATAATATTACCGTGGTTTGAGGTACTTATACAGGCTGATAATGATTAAGACACCGGTCCACAGCGTCCCATGGCTTAGCTTCGCTTTGTAACAAAATATATATATATATGCACGAAACACATGCTGGCAAATAAATGAGCCATGGCAAACCTCTCCGTGCACATCCTGCATAGCAGTGGACGGTTGACTAAATACACACATTACCTGAACCGCCTTATTGTCTTCTTCTTCTGTCCCCTAGCTATTATCCCAAGTTATTTGGGGCAGCCCTCCTAGTAAGCACTTCTGGTACGGTTCTGGGCGTTTGAAACCTCCTTGTTTTAAAAAATTAAAATAAATTCATCAATAGGTAAAGCTTCTCTGGTACCATAATTATATATACTTACTAAAAGCTAAGAGCTCCTTGACAAATTACACAATGTCGATATGAATGTTATTGTTATTAACGCTGACATAATTTACTTGACAGTGGCAGCGCATTCGAAGGTCAATGGCAGAATGGCAAGCGACACGGCCTGGGCGTGGAGACGCGTGACCGCTGGCTGTACCGCGGCGAGTGGACGCAGGGGTACAAGGGCCGCTACGGCGTGCGCCAGAGCACCATCAGCAACGCCAAGTACGAGGGCACCTGGGCCAATGGACTCCAAGACGGATACGGCTCCGAAACATACGCTGATGGCGGTCAGTATTATCTAATTTCTTTCATTGCCAAACTATTGGTATTCAGACGAAAATACATTACGTTTACATGGCCATGGCATTCTTCGCTAGGTAGATCCGTTCGTTACGAGAAAATACATTATTGTTAATCTGATGATAACACCCAAAGCTATTGTTTTAATCTGAAAATAAACACTTGAATCCGGGTTAGCCCGAGGCGCTACTTGTATAGTTATTTGTAATAAATTAATTTCATAACTATTTGTTATACGCGCTGTTAGCCTCATGACCCAGATTGTACTGGCGTGAACTAGGAAGGGAACCCTTTTGCTTGCGCAATGTTTGCTGTTGGAAAATAATATCTGTAAACAACACACCGTCAGGATTATAAATTCTTACTGAACATACCCAGGAGTATACTAGGTAGTTTGCAGCTACGATTTATTATATCGCTTTAAAAAAGCACGCGATAAATGGAACGGAATGCGTACCTACGTGGACTTATATGGTTTTGTTTCTTATTTAGAGATTTCAATTACGCATGCACCTATCAATATCCATATCACGTGTATTGCACGTCCGTATGTCGTTAATTCATATTGTGCCAAGTAACAGCTTATAATCATTACAATCATTTGTGGCATAATTTTCCCAGTAACGCCTAAGTCCGAAGTTGGACATAATTTAGGTAATAATTTGCGAGCGTTGTGTGCGACAAAACGTCATATGTTTCCTGACGGCATCCCGTTGACTCATGCTCTGAATAAAGATTTGTCATTCATAAAATTAAAATGATGAATTCAGTGATTTGTAACATAAGAATTTAACCTTTAACAATATTACGACTCTTTTTTATTATCTCATGCCGAAGCTTTCAGTGAAGTTTTTTTTTTATGTAGTGGCAGTGTTGCCTATAATTAATATTTCCGAAAACAACTGACGAGAATAATAAGTATCTACTTAACTTTAGTACCGTAAACACATATACATCGTCCTTATAATTTACCTACTCTGAGTTCTGACATAATTTGAAGCGATTTAGTTCAACTGATCATAATGTTAACATTTACTAATAGAGACTTATAGAGCTGTATTATAAATTTTATAAACATGTTGATTTGAATTTACCAACGAGTCTATCAACTTTGCGTAGCCCAGTTACTCGTATGCAATGAAAGTTTTCAGTAGTTTTCTCGATGAATGATCGGAGTGAAGCGGCCCTGTGCTCTGCGCGCCACGCACGGCCCGCGGCCCTCGCCGGTTAAATATAGCACAGGCACGCCTGCCGCGCCGCGCGCCGCCTCGACACACAATCATGTCGACCACTCATTTAATACTAGGCACTACAAAAATTAACTATACAATCACACCCTAATTACACGGACATAATTTTTCTGTTAATCTGTAGAGTCATCTCTACATTTCCTTACTTAATTTAGGTACTAGTGTCCCAAACAGACCTTTCTATCGTCACTACAACTACACTTTGTTAACTTTATAGCATGTTCAGAAAAAAAAATTGTGACATTCAGAAACGGTTTGATCCTTGATTGCTTTTCGTAAAACGCAAACGTAGGGATACAGCTGATTGGGATAATGTTATAAACACAGGAAATATAAAATTTGACACAGTTTTACACCTTTCGGCACGGAAAACGTGCTAGACATTACATTCATGAATGCCATTGACGTCATACGGTGCTTGAAGATTGACGATAGCGAGATTGAGTATGAGAAATAAGTCGAGCCAAAGAGTAATACTTCATTCGTATTCTCAAGTGATCGATGCAGAGCATCAGTAAAAGTCAATTTTACACTACATATATTACATGTTTTAATTTGATTTAAAGCTAGAAATTGATATATCTTTACCCATATTTTTTGGCTATCATCATTCTTTCTCCCTCTTTTCTTAGATTATGGCTTTCACTGATTTTTTTTTCTGTCTTTATTGTTTTCCTACCCATATTCACTGCTACGGCAAAAGTACAAAAAACATCTACAGGTGTAATCTACTAGATATACTGTAGATAGAACATGATCCACGTTTTAGAATAGAGAAACGTTGAATCCCGTCATTTAAAAGCATTTCTCTTGACGTGTACTGGCGATAGATTAGAGCAGTTTGCTCGTAATATTTAAAGACCTATCGGACTCGAACCTATGACGTCTTTACATCGCATTTGCTGTTCAACGTTGATGCCATTATTGTGCGATTACAGATTAGCGAGCGATGAGTATTTTCTTTATCTCTTTTCAACTGCATCTAGCTAATGGTGTTATGATAAAACCCTTGTCAGGCTTCTGTCGCACTTAAGTGGTTTATGTCTACAACATTAAAAGTAGTAGTCAGCTTTGCGTGCTTATCTAGTTATCATTGTGCATGTTTTCCCCTGTTACAATCGTTATCGAAAAGTGATAGTAAACCCACAATTTTATATTTCGCCTACCAAGTAGGGGTTGTATTGCCACAAGCAAACACGCCCAAAATTAAACCTTGGCCATGTACAGTAAGGGACATTAAGTGGAGTAGCAAATTCACAAAGCAATAGATTGACACTTTGGTTTTACTTACGACCTTCTTTTAATGAGTCATTTCTTTACTATAGACACACACACTCACATTCATTTGCAACTGATTGTATTTCATAAATTCAACCGCTACGGTATATGTCATGATAGCCTAGCGGTTATCATATTTGGGTAAGTGCGTTCTGCGTAGCGATCCGTGAGTTCGAATCTCACGTGCGATGATAGTTTTTTTAATGTTTTAATAATTACTTCGAATAATCACGCTTTTGACTATAATTATATTTCCTTGTCATGTTCGTCTTGTGCGCTTAATTCGTAAAACTTTATGATTATACCCACAGATATCTAAATAAATAAATTATAAGGTAGACAGTTAAGTTATACGAGTCATTCACCGCGATTAAATATTATAACGTTGTTGGTTGGTTGTTTATTGGCGACGTGTGTCTGTGTTCTATCTATTAGCCGTGTTGTAGTTCCTTTTAAAATGCAGAATATTGAAATTAAAGCGAATATGATTGCGCTGCGTAAAAGTGGACTTAATATAACACAAATATCTTATGAAACCGAACTTAATGTGAGTATTATGAATATGAGTTACTTAATTATTTTTCAAACATTTATTTTATTAAAATAGAACTGCTGATCCTTGTAGTTATTTTTTTAAACGTATTATAAGGTCTAAATAGATAAAAAAATTATAATTTCGAAGTCCTAGATTTTAAGTGATGATTATCTATATGTAACATTTCTTTTTTCATTATAATTTTGTTTCTAAATCATAGGTAATACTTATTCGTATTTTGCTAGTAGCCTAACAGTACTTCTTTTTTGTTTTAGAGAAATTACCTTCTGTGAGTCGGAGGGTCACTAAATAAGGAAGAGGGTAGCCTTGCCAGTCGAAAGCGACTGGTTATATACCAACGAGATATTTTGCCGAATTATTATTCGACACGTCTTTACGAACCGTTCGCCGTGCAAACAAAAACCAGCTCAAAAACCATAGTTGATTGAAAATCATAAACAAGAACGTTTATATTTTGCGATACAGCGATGGAAAGCAAGGAATTAGAAAATAAAAAAATATAAGTATATTAAATAAAAAATAGTAAATAATAATAAAATTATATTGTAGCATAAATTCGTAATAAGGATTATTTTGAGGTTTAGTTTCAATCTTCTTTTCGTAATGAAAATGAATACTTAAGCTATAACCACAATAAGTCCTAAACTAGAAGTTTATTTATACTTTATAAAATTATAACGAATAAACATTTTGTAATCAGTTATAAAAGATTTTTATTCTTAACCCCATATTTCACTAACTATATAATAATAAAAACAAGTATTACATTATTATTCTCGTTTATTAATTTATCGAATAATAAAAGAACAGATGAAGATAAAATTGTTGAAAAGAAAAAAAAATCCCATATCGAGATTAGAACCTAGTGTTTCTTTATCCTATACGTTACACTATGAGCTATTTGAACTTATTAAAACGCTATCAATTTTAGCAATCCTATGAACCGCCCAAGGTCATACGTAATTAGAAAGTGATATGTTTTTGTTTCGCTCGACACCAGTGTATAAATTCTGAGGTGTGCGTTCTGTGTTAATACACTTATACATACATATTAGGTACGGGTACGGCTTGTACTGCGCGTTCACAGCACAACAATCCTTACCGTGCTACTCGACTTATGTCCCTAGATTGTACTTATTTCAAGTACTCTATAAAGGAGCAATATACCTTATCTACTCACCACATCAGCATCAAAATTTAAATTCGAATAGCCTAGTAAGGCTATTCGAATTTATTAGTAAATACTACAGGTTGGGCCAAAAAGTTTTGCACTTTTGAAACATGAATAAAAATAAAATTACAAATGTTACTTTGTTGATAATTTATTCAACGTAACAATCATCTAATGCAATTTATTTCTTAAAAATAACATCGTCGACATGTGCTCCGTCTCGTCATTGGCACTCCTGCAATCGGCTACGCAGATTTTGGAAAACTCGCTGACACATGCTACGGGAAATCGCGACTATCCCCTCATGGATGTTTTGTGTTAATTTTGATATTGTCATCGGTTTATTATGGTAGACTCGACTTTTCAGGTATCCCCCCACAAGAAAAAATCACAAAGTGTAAGGTCTGGGTTCCTCGGAGACCATGGGATATCACCTCTGGGAGAAATAAATTTGTTCGGAAACATTTCTTTGACTACCGGTATAGTCACGTTTGACGTATGGCATGTTTGTAATCGTTTGGTTTCATCTCCTGCACAATTTGAAGCCTGTATGGGTGCAGTTTAAGGTCCAGATGCAAAATTTGCCACAGACTAGTTCTAAGTATTGTCAGAACCGCCGAACTCTAACGCGTAGATAATTCTGGATCGTTCCTTACGGAAATTTCAACCAGCTGAATGTTTTCATTGCTTCTTCTTGAACGTGCTCGCCCTGTTTGTTTAATATTCGTTGTGAAACCAGTTTGCTCGAACTTCTCGATCCAAGCTTTGATTAAATTAACACTTGGACACTCACTTACACGGCGTAATCCGTGTTCAATTCTAAACAGGCGTCGTACAATAACGAAGGAATCATTGTTTTAGTAAAAAAAAAAAAAAACGAAAAGCACGCTGTTGTTCCGTGAACCGCTCCATCGTGAGTAAAATTGCATTAAGTGATGCATATTTTCCCGCCAACCGCGCGCCCTTCTGTCAAACGGTTTTCGAGATATTCAGTTTTGCTATTTGCAAAAACTTTTGGCCCACCCTGTATTTTACAATAAACACTTTGTGCATATGTATATTATACATCTGTAATAAGTTTTTTTGCTTTCCAGCATACATAAGCCTCCCCCAGACCCTTCCACAGTTTTCGACCGTAAGCTTTCCTTCCATGTTGCGCATGCTGTCGATCTCAGATCATCCTCGAACCTATGCACCGGTTTTCCTCTTCCCTTCTTTTGGATATCATTCAGTGACGTTTGGCCCATTTCTATGCATCTCTTTGGTGGTGAGTTGTGTTGGAGAGATAATTTATCTGAGGTGGGTATATTCTTTGATATATTCGAAATTGCTATTATCAATAAAATGTGTTCTTCTGAAGTCCTACGTTGGTACTTTCCCTGACTAATCTTGCAACATTTCCTGTAGTTGTTTCGGGTTTTCGGCAGTAAGGATGAGACTATCAGCACATCGTAGATGTTTAAACGTCGCTCCTTCCATAGCCACTCCAGTCTATATTTCTAAATGCCTGTCCTATATTGGCAGAGAAGAGCATCACTTAACTCATGATCAACAGAGTCATAGATTTCTGGAATCAGGTCACATTGTGATTATGTTATACAGAATGATAAAACCATCGAATATGATTCCAGGCACGTACCAGGGACAATGGATGCGCGGGTTGCGGCACGGCTACGGTGTCCGCACGTCGGCGCCGTTTGGGCTGGCGTCGCACTACCGGGGCGGCGCGCGCGGCCACCGCGGCTCCATGTCGTCGCTCAACGAAGGCGGCGCCGACCCCTCCGAGCTGCGCACCACGCGCATGGACGACGCGCGAGGAGGCTTCGTGCTCACGGTCCGCTCCGACCAGCCGTCCGGACGCCGCGGATCGCTTGTCGGAAAACCTAAAGGACTGCTACATGTAAGTTGAGTTTGCAATCATTCTCTCTGCTGTCCACTACCGTACCTTTGCTCGAAAGAGAGGTATTCAATTATCGAAATCACCTTGCTGGGCACGCCAGCCTGATCGTGATAACAGTATTTTTTCGCTGGTGACATTACTTCTTGTCCTTTGCTGTAATGGGGTATTTAACTTGAAACATGTTCATACTTGTCTATATATTCTTCAAAATTAAAAATTATTTTACGGGTGTTATTTACATGGATTTAGGACCTTAGGATTTAAGCTGCAAATCCCATCGTACGTTAATTATCTAAATTAAGCTGCTCTATAAATATTATGTTAGTGTAAAAAGATAAGTACGGAAAAATGGGGTCCTTTCGTGAGTATTCTAGGGATGCACCTCGTATCTACTAGATAAACAAAACCAAAATACAAAAACATGATTTAGAAGATCCCTTAAAATTGCCTAAGCTATTGAACTCCACTTACTAAGACGACGTATAATGTTTTCAGAAATGGCGCAAACAGCGCAGCGTCGGCGAGCTGGACGGCACCGGCACGGGCTCGGTCCACTCCGGGGGCTCGGGGGGCTCAGGCTCTTCGTGGGTCTCCTCGGTAGACAGCACCCACTCCGCTATGACCCATGCCTCTTTGCACACAAACTCAAACGCAAGTTTCGTTGTCGAGGTGGGAATTTACTTATTTGGTTTAAATCACAAATTTATCACCGACATAATCGTTCGCATGTTGATGCAATGCCATCTTGATGCCCTCCACCCCCGGGCCGATCCCTCGCTAGCATGGCTCCACACGAACAAAATTGTTTACTTAAACCAACCCATTAACAAATAATGCTCACACATAATAAGTACGTGTAGATCCAGTCCTAACTAAAATAAACATGTTGTCATCTTTGTGACACACCATCTCTAACTCTGAAACCTGTGTATGTACTTGTATTTATTAACAATGACACTCTCCACATCCTAAATGGAAAATCCTGAGCGAAATATGAATAATTTTCACAGACTGCAGGCTTTGTAAATAAAAGTTTACGATGATATAATGTGTGGATTGCCATTACACGATTCGTTTGAGGAGACAGACAATTTATTAATTTTAAGACCTCGTTTCTATGATATCTACGTCTGAATCAATGTCACTAGACAAGCATGTTATTGATATGTGGGGATTGATATTTTTTTGCGTTTTGGTTTTGTTTAATAACCAATACATGAGGCATTGTCAATAATACAATAAAAACCGGTTTCCCCTCATCAAAATCGTATTAGTACCTAAGTAATTTTCTTTTGACAGGATGAACATTTGGACGCGAGTGTCACAGAAACATACATGGGCGAATGGAAAAACGATAAACGTACTGGGTTCGGTATCAGCGAGCGCAGTGACGGCCTTCGGTACGAGGGAGAGTGGTCGGCAAACAAAAAGTATGGATACGGCGTTACTACGTTCCGAGACGGTACGAGGGAAGAAGGCAAATATAAGAACAACGTACTTATAACAAGCCAGAAACGAAAACATTTATTCCTCATGCGGTCCGCTAAGTTTCGGGAACGTGTCGACTCAGCAGTAAACGCGGCGCAACGTGCATCCAAAATAGCATTACAAAAGGCTGATATAGCTATCTCCAGGTCAGTGTATATCAGACATATATTACAATAAAAACTGTTCTAAATGTGTAGTTCACTAACAAAATATTTATCATAATTGTTACAGAACCGCCACGGCTCGAGGGAAAGCTGAACAAGCCGACGAAGCGGCAGACCAAGCAAAAGAAGACTGTGATATAGCGCAAGCTACTGCGAAGCAGTTCGCTCCAGATTTTAAGCACCCAGGCTTTGACAGAATAGGATTAAGAGAAAAATATAGACAAAAGGTTTACGATGCACAAATTGCAGCAAACGTATCACAAGAATCTGAAAAGATCTTGGATGGAAAGAGCATTCCAAATCATATCCCTCCGATGCATTCACAGATTCCTCAAAATAATAGAGCTCCAAATGCAGTACCCTCCAGGAGACCTTCGACGCAATATCCTAAATCCGTAGATCCACGGCTCGCAAACAATACTAACTACAATACAGACAATAGAAATATTGGACCGCCACACGATCCGTACTATTCGTCAAATCAAGATAACTGGAAATCAGCAAATACAACTCCTCAAATTTCGCCCGACAGTCAAAAATCTTACTTGCCAAATGACCAAACATATCCATACGGACCTATCTCACAAGGAGGTCAGCAACAACAGCAAGCTTCCTCATACAGATTAAATCAACCAAGTATGGACCAAAGTGGCCAGCAATATGTCACCCAAGATCGACGACTGTCTTCGGCTAACAGACAACAACCAAACCAAAGACCCCAACAACAAGAATGGAACCCCCCTCAAGCTCCTCCTCGACGACAGAGTGTGCTCGGTCAGCCTTCCTTTGATGCCCAGGGTAACGCGTATGTTGAACCC
Source organism: Hydraecia micacea (assembly GCA_914767645.1). Lineage (NCBI taxonomy): Eukaryota > Metazoa > Arthropoda > Insecta > Lepidoptera > Noctuidae > Hydraecia > Hydraecia micacea. Next base: position 12,493,320 of record OU611778.1, read on the forward strand.
GCCTCTGCGTATGGACGAAATGAGCTTCGAACCGGAACCGTACACTCTGAGGGCCCTCTCGACCGACAAGCAATGCCGACGAATCAGCAACCCTATCGTCCAACGATCGATTCCCAAGGCTATAGACAACCGCATGATCAACAAGGGTACGGCCAACCGCAAGATCATATGTATCGACAGCTGCCGAATGACAATCAGGCATATCGACAAACAGGTTCTGCTGATCAGGGATATAGGCCCACTGCTCCTACTGAACAAGATGTTGTCAACGGAGCTCGGCCAGCAGGACCGCGTCCGTCCATTGACTACTTCGATCATTACAAAAGACCCCCTAGTCGAGACTCAAGTGTCGATCGGTACGGACGGCGGTCACGGCAGCCGTCTGTGGAGGCGGCTCCAAGCGGGGGCTCCCGGGCAGGCTCCGTGGCTCCACAGCCTGCGGTGCCATCTCGGCCGGCCTCCCGAGCCGCAACACCTGCAGGCAACGGGCATCTAGCGTCTGGCCGCGGCTCCATATCATCTCGTGCGGGTTCGCGAGAACCTCAACCATTTGAGGACTCACTTTTGAGAAAACGGACGCTCGGACAGGAAATATCACCATCACCATATCAGCCCAAACGTACTGAAAGTTTGTATGTGGCTCAAGTACCAGAACCACCACCGCCTGCGCCGATGAGAGGTGGAGGGGGCGGTGGAGGCGGCGGAGGCGGAGGAGGCCGTAAGGTAGGTTCATTACAAATACAATATTATGCATGGGTTACGTAACGATTCAACAAAATAAAGGCCCTAAGGTCATAATGTGACTTCTATCATCAGTAAAACCCATTAAAAATATCGATTAGGCTATATGGTGAGCTGTTTAGAAAACAGCTCACCAGTTAGCCTATATTTGTCCTCCTCCTTCATAATTACGTATTTATTTGCATAAAAACACGGTAACATGTTTTAGCAATATACTCAGTATTGGTTTTTTTGCATTCTACAATGTAACTTACGGGTAGGTTTGCTAAAACAAACAACTCAATGCTTACAATAAAGTACCCAATGTGTGAATTGTTCTGTGGCTACACTTTTGCTACAATATTATGGAACACAATGGTGGTGCGTAGAGTAATCAACCTAATGAATTTACTATTTTTATTATTAAAATTTCATGCTTCTGGACTCTAGACCCAACGGTTTAGACTTAAACTGCTGGGTCTAGAGTCCATAAGCATGAAATTTTGCACACGAGTTCCTTTTATCACGAAGGTGAGCATTAAGGAAGATTTTTTGTAAATCCGTCCATCAATCCCCGAAAGGAGTTTAATAGGGGATGAACGTTTCAATGGAAAGTTCGTCTTATTTGGCGATGGGGAATCCCATTTGGCATAGCTTGTAAATAGATAACAAAATCAGTTTATTTTTAGAGAGCGGAAAATTTTGATACTCTGGGATTATTCTACAAGGTTATCAACCTTTCATGTTATATTTGACTACATAATTATACCAGCAAAACTACGCAAACTGCACTGTTAATAAATCTCTTTAGAAAAAAAAAACTAATCTATTTTAAACAAACTACAACTACATACAGTACAGAGGCGGACTGAATGCCATAAAGATGAATCTACTGTTTTTCCAATGTAGGTAATGTAGGTATCTACATTTGGAAACTAGGAGAATAAAATTTTACGTAAGTACTGTTAAATATTATAAGCTGGACCCTAATTGCGTAGCACACTAACCCTCACAAACTGTATAATTTTGAAGGATACTGCTATGTATATTTTTCGAAAATATGAAGCAATGGATGTTTCATATTTTCGAAAAATATATCTGCTCAACAGCGCCGCCGCTGCCGCTGCCGCTGCTGTGATTTAGTTCTTTAGAACTAAATAAATCCGCATTTACTTTAGCAGCGGTTGCCACGTCTTAATGCAATGGGTGAAAAAGTCGTTGAAACATTATGATAATTTGTCTTGCTGACAAATTATCATAATGTTTCAACGACTTTTTTTTATAAGCACAATGCGTTTGCGATTACAGAATGATCCATTATACTTTTCATAATTTTCTGATATCTACAAGTAGAGACCATTCGTAGAAATATATTTTATAGAAAACTTCCAATTCCTTCCCAAAGATTTTTGGAACTTTAAATGGTACTAATCGTGTAAGATAATAAACAAAAATTAGTCTGGTCGCGCCTCAAAAAAGGACGTATCTATATATTTTATGTGATCGCGCGGATTACATATTACGAGATACATCTTAAAATAAGAATAAACTACTAGTGGGATGATAATAAAACAGGTTTATTTTGCTTTTGCTTTTTTACAAAAAGGCCACATTGATTGGTCTGAAATTCAGACCGAACATTTAAAAATCAAATCACTATACTAATTATTGGTTTTTAAACAAGAGATAACATTTACTTAGAATTATGAAATAAAAAAAAATAAAAAATCCATACTAATTTTGTGTGGCAAAAATTCTCACGTAATGAGTCGCACGAATGATAATTAAATAGTTATCCGCGGAATTCACAGAGCTCCTGGAGCACCGCACGCGCAAATCAAGGAATGTACCCATCTGTTTTTCGGGAATATTTAATTTTGCAACAGTTGATTACTATTTACCTACTAATCCGCGCGACCGCCGCCGCCTGCGCAGGGTTAACCAATCGTTACGCGCAATTTATGAACAAGGTCACCCAGGTTATTGTACGTTACTTGACCACCTAAATAACTAGGCACTGAAATACGGTATTGCTAAATTGGTGATCGAAACATGTTGTATTTCATGGGAATAGATAAACATCACAAATATGTGAAGAAATGGAAAGTTTATTCAGATTTATTGACCGCGTTAGCAGTTGAACAAAGTACTTAGGCCTAAATAAACAATGTTATAACTGAAAAATGATCAAAAAAGCTTGATCGAAGAAAATTTGTAGGTAGGAATGTCAGAACGCGATGGATGTACAAACGGCATTGCAATAAGTTTAGTAATGACACGCCAGTAGGCGGGCGGCGGGCGCGCGCGGGGCTCGGAGCGGCTCGGGGCAGCGCTCAGCCCGTTCTATTTCTAAATTGAGACAGTCACTCGCTGCCGCTTTCCGTGTATCACCTCTTCGCTATATATAACTAAAATATATTAAATCTCAATAAAATACTTTGCAAGTTACTCACACGACCAAATTAATTAATCGCGATTAATTGTAAAATGTTAATCAATACGTAAAGTAAAAACGGTGCCACTGTACCTTTATATAAGTCTGAAAAACATGCTGAAAGTTTGTGAGCCGTGATTCGTTGAATTGTGTAATTGAAAATGTGGTACCAAGGCGAGGAAGATGATGAAGAGGACCTTGCCTGCTCCCCGGCGATTCTCGCCAGGCGAGCGTCCGAGAGTTGGATTAACGTACCTCCCGTAGAGGTAAACTTACTCGCACAACATTTCCACTGACGGGTACTTTGAGTAATACAAAATAAACTTAGCAGTGATAAAATATAAACCTTTCTTATTATAATGCTACCCGCTGAACTCTAGTCTTATCAATTACAATGACATAATGTTATAAAGGTAATACAAGTGCGCTAAACTCGTACCTGTGATAGTTAAAGGTCAAAGAGTATATGCATCCGCACTTAGATGTATTGGTGTCTACGCAAATAAACGCTTTACTTTTAATCGAAAGGTCACTGGAATTGTTTGTGTACACCGTCACATAAATGAACTTGTTTATTCTAAACGTCGGTCGCCCGGGGCCAGATCTCCGGCGCAAATCTAAACAAAACAATTTATTTTGCTCGTCAATTTTCCTGATTTAAAGCTGAAATATTATATCGTTTACTACTTTATACATTATTATGTCAACGGCTCGTATCATGCAAGGACAACCAATCTTAATCCGCTAAACTATGTATGTGTGCCGTAAAATCGAAACACTCTCGTATATAATTATTTCAATATTTTAGATTTAAAAATAAACTCAGCTTCTGGAATTCTGAAATACCCGTCTTCAAGCTTGTTTGAAGAAATGATACCATGTAGCCATATCAAAGTAGATTGTAGATTTTCCCTGAATTGTACAGATGCTTCCACAACTTTAGGGAAAATCATATGTACCTATATAACAGCAGTATTGCCTGAGATATAGGTACATAAAGTTATCCTGCAAAACAAAGACCTCCTTTCCCAGATGATGTTAAGTAATTTATAATTTATGTACAGATGCTAAGCACGCCGCAGACTCTTCAGCGTAAGAAGTCGTTGCCGGACGTGGCGGGCATGCCCCGCATGCCGGACGGCGGTGGCATGTCGCGAGAGGAGGTGTCGGCGCTCGGCTCGGCGCGGCGCGAGGAGGTGCGCCGCATGCACGAGGAGACCGAGAAGCTGAGGGCCAACCCTCTGCTCTACCTAGTCAGTCCGCAAGTCAAGGTGAGATACTGACTTCTTTTACCATTTTTATAGGCCACTGCTCTCAAAACGGTGAAGGAAAACACCGTGAGGAAACCGAAATGTCCTAGAACCAAAAATTCGAAGACATGTGACATCTACCAACCCGCACTGGGCCCGCGTGGTGGATTATGGCCCACTCCCTCTCACAGAGAGGAGGCCTGTGTCCCAGCAGTGGGAACATTACAGGCTGATTATGCTTACCATTTTTATAGTTCAATGTCCTAAATGGAGAACATTATCAACTGCTACGAAAGTGCTACGAAATGCCTACGAATGCTACGACGCACTTCATCATTAAATGGTAGCATAAATGAGTAACCTTCGTACTCATATCTATGTAAATGTGTTGTATTCTGTTCGCAGGACTGGTTCTCCCGGCAGCAGCTGGTGATCCTAGTGCTGTTCATCAACATCTCTCTGGGCATCATGTTCTTCAAGCTGCTCACGTAGCATCGGCGTGTGGCGCACGTGCGCCTTCTCTTCCCGATGCCGTTAACGACACTTTTGTAAATATTTGTAATTTTTGAACCAGAAATAGTCCAAATATTATTTGATGTGCGACAAATGTTTAAAATAACATTTATTCTTTATTCCTTTTCAATACGAGAGTTACATTTACACATCCAATGAAAACGTATTTATTTGTCAATAAGGACTTCAATTTGCTAGTGTACTTTTCTTTGACGTTGTGAAAGTGTGCAAAGAATGACGATATAAGAGTGAAAACATTATCCAAATATTTCGTCGAGCTAATAATTTCGACTTGTTTTGTGCGGGAGTGAATTGAACCTGTTTTGTGTCCGGTAATCGGAAACTTCGAATGTAAGGAGCACGTTGTTCTATAAACCTGCATATTGTAGGTTTATTATGCCTTCTATTATGAAGCTTAACGCCTTTAATGTAATTTTAACAGCTGAGGTGTTGTTGAAAGCAGAGAGTTTTCGAAGAATTCATGGTCGCTTGTTCATGTGGGAAGAAAAAAAATACTTATATATAATAATGACAGCCCCGAGGAAGTCGTTTGTTTCTCTACACGACACTGCAGTCACGACAATCTGCAGTAGCTGCCGAGAGCTGGCAGCCATGTAGCATCCTACTTCATTCTGATTGTAGAGATTGACCGAATTAGGTATCTGAAAACTTTCCGCCACTACTGAAGTCGGTTATGGGGACGTTATTATTACTAAATGTTATTATTGCTAAGTCAAAGTTTAAATAATTAATAAATTATATTTGTCAATTTTTAATAGTTTGTGCTGGTTATTAAGAGATTGAAACATTACGTACCCCGAGTGATAATAAAGGCACAAAATATGTTAGATATAGGTATCTACTTGTTTCGAAAGTGTATATAAGTAATGATATTAATTAAAGTTTTACAAATATTACACAAATTACGCATACCTACCTATAAGTAGATACGTTGTTATGCTTGCAATATGTACAAGACAAAAATAAAATGCATGTGCATTATTTTCCTATTCTATTAAAATTGTAAAAAATCTAGCGATGAATACTGAAATTTTTATACAAGATTTAATCTTCATTTTATACCTATGAAGTCAATTCTCTCGTAATCGAATTGTTTATATGGTTAATACTATATAAATGGTATGTTAGATACTTTATAATATTGGCATGGAAAGCGTGCGTTGAGACTGTTGATCGTATTATATACACCTACAACGAAACTTATTGAAAGCGCACATTCGTTGTACGGTTATATATTATACAGTTGCTAAGACAATTTTCACAGTTTCATTATTATGTAAAGAATATAAGTTATGTCTCTAAGAATTTTAATTACTTGTATCGATTTTATCTACGTTTCAGAAATAAAATATTTTAACAAAACAATTATGACATTTATTTTCACATGTTCCCAACCCTGTGTTTTTCCCAACGCTGAAATGGAACGTACCCCTCTGCACGAAAAGCGGATGCCTCGCCACATATTCGAAATATGGTAATATTACTTATGACCATACATATATATTAAAGTACATTTGCTATAAAATAACACCATTATTTTAGCATAATACCAAACCGTTCTGTTCCTGTGTTCTGTACATGGCTACGGAACGGTTATTCCATAAAACGCGTGAAAATTTAAGTGGAATACAATAATTATTATAAGTGCAGCTTTGCAGAGAAAATCCAACTAAAATTTTTACAACTTACTTCAATTATGCGATTTGCGGCAAGCAATACGCACGCGCGTCATCTGTTTCTATCCGTCGCCTCCACAAGTCGCGCGGCAGTCGCTCGTGAGTCGTGACTCGTGGCATGCTCTAAACCCACTGACCACTACTAAACAAGTACTTGTATAATACAGGTCAGTGTCTAAACCACTCCTTTCATTTGTATTCTCCGCAGTCGCTGTCTCAAGACACGTGTCGCTTGAGCGTATAGCGCCTGGCAGCGGAGTAAGGCCAATATGACCATCCATACTAGGAATAGTCATAGGAAAATCTAACCCATCCGAGGCGGAGGGCAACATTTTTTGAGCTGACTTTACCCGCTAATGCGATTACTTTTCTGCATAAGTCGACAAAGTAAATCTTATTTCTGTATGAATGGTCAAAATAACCCACCCCACCCTAACCTATCCGAGCTGGTTAAATTTTGGAGCTCGCTGCGCTACTCCCTGGGTTCTTGCACTAAAATCACCGTTATTTGCAGGTAGCTTTACTTGTTAATATAAGTCTGTCCGTGAGTGTTGCTTTGACAGTTAAAATAACGTTTTATTCATTCCTAAATGAGGGCGGCAAATTTTGCGTACGCCCCCGTCTACTGAAAACCACGTCTACGCGACTTCAACCAATAGAGACGACCTACGAACTGCTATCAGTAATACTATGCACACCATTGCAACGTCATTTAAACGTCATTGAAACGTAAGTACTCACCCTGTATTAACCTAGAAATAGGCTTGATTCAGCAAGTAGGTAAGCATTAGCTTTGGCTGACACGAAAGCTGAACGGTAGTACGATACTATCGCATGCGTAGGTAAGTTCTTATTAATTGAATTAATACTTTATGGCTTCTTCCCGTTCCACAAAAGACTGTCAAACCTTATCGTTGAACGTGAATGGTACCCATTAAAATACTGTTTATAGTGAGTGGTTAAGTGTAATGACGAAAAATGGCAGTAACACAACTACTTACGGCACAGAAGAGAAACTATCGGTATTTATATTGTATATATTTGTATCAGTTTGTAAACATAGTGACTTCTTTATGCGCGTACGAAGCGTGTGACTAATACAATCAAAATTCAATTTAGCATCGTTATTTGATCCACAGTTTGGCTACGGTTGAATTTAATTAAATTGATACCCGTAACCGTAGAGCATAGCGTGTTGTTTTTACCTAGGTATTTTGCGAGTGTGAAGTTAGCTACTGACTCAGTTTAATGTTTATCAACCTCTATCTACAGAAGGATTTTCATACTAATTTCAGACCCATACTTCAGAAAAACTGTCATAGTAACCTAATATTCAATAATAATTTCTTAAGGCAGATGAAACGCATGAGGCCATCGATTTGGACGACTTGCTGCCTAAAATTGGGGAGTTTGGTCTGTACCAGAAGCTTTTGTTATGGCTCGTCTGCCTACCAGCCTGTTTGCCCTGCGGCTTCTGTGCGTTTAACCAGCTGTTCATGACAGACGTCCCTGACTACTGGTGCAGAGTTCCTGAACTAGAGCTACTCAATCTTACGCAACAACAACGTAAAATATTATCAATTCCACGAAAGGTATTACAAGAGGAACTTGTCATTATCTTTTATCAACCATTTCATCGTATCATTATTTTATCAATCGTACGTTGCGGTTGTCAGATGTCAAATAATGGCAAAAGAAATCACCATCATATACAAAAAAATTGTAATCAATTGCAAAATCATAGCCAGTAACCATACCAACTATTAATCATTCTTTATTGGGCCACCAAATAGCACCAGAAAAACCCATTGTGAAAGTTCAATCAAATTTTATTTGGAACTAAATGGTCCTGAGATCACAGATTTCAGTTAATCAATTTGCCTAGCCTTTTCCTAACTGTGTTGGGGTCGGCTTCCAGCTGTGGATGTAGCTGAATACCAATATTTTACAAGAAGCGACTACCTGTCTGACCTCCACAATTCAGTTACTGGGTAACACGTACTCCTTGGTAAGAATGGTTGTCAGACTTTCAGGCTTCTGATACCCGTAACGACTGTCAAAGATCTACGAATGCCAGCTGGGACCAACGGCTTATCGTACTTTCCGAGGCACGAAGGGGTCTCGATGTGTAATGAATGGTCACCCATCCAAGGACCGATCGTGGCAAGTCCTTTGATCGACCCGTGCGGTTGTTATTATTTAACCATGAGCCCTCAGAATCAGTAGTCAGTAGGTAAATACTTCTTTCTTTCTATACTAAGTACTGCTGTCATGTTGACATTGCAAAAGGGAAACAAACCTTTTTCATAATTTTATTTTTATTTATATGGGCCATTTTTACACAAAATAATTAAAAAACAAAATACAGCAACTGGCCGTATTCAGTCGAAATTCTTAACGAAATGCCATTATATGTTATTTTTAATTGTTTTTATTTTTCTTTCAATTAAATTAGTCCGCCAGCAACTGATTATTTGATGCAACTATTTTGGAGTGTCCCAAATATAAATAATCAAATTGATTTCAAGAATTCAGCGACATCCTCTCCCTCACATAAAGCTTGCTCCAATAATTTTCAATCGATCACTATTTATTATATGTGCATTATTTTCAAATCTCTATTAAAACAGAAATATTGACTGTCTGCAAAGCGCGGTGATTGTACCATGCTTAGTATTTTTCCCGGTAGTTTATTAAATAGGTATGTCAAGAGGAAGAGCGCAGTTTCCTCCTGCCAGCTAATAAAAACAAGGTATCCCAAGTAGCAAACAAATGTCTAAAAAAGGTATTGTAGATATCTTGAAGGCAAGTAGACGAATTCCAGCGGTTGTCTTGGCTAAAACTATTATGTCCCTCAAGATATCTTCTAGATACACTCCAAGGGGGAGTTAAGTAAAAGTGGGCACAGCATTTAAGAACATGTTAAGAAAGAGTTAATACTACTCTTTAGATAAACTTTAACCCTATTTAAGAATGTGGTTTTGCAGAAGTCTTAAGCACTGACTTCAAGATATCTTGTAGGTTGACTTAAGATCAAGAAATAGACTTGAAGATATCTACAATACCGAATTAAAACTATCAATATTGAATTGCAGATATTCAATCTTATCTTAGTGAAGTATAAATAAAAACTTATTTTGCTTTAAAATGCTTTAAGTAACATTACTTTAGAAAATATGGTGAACTTTTAAAGTATTACAAAAACTGTTTTAAGACTTATGAAAATGGCGATTAAACAACAATTTTTTATGACTAGAAAAGGCTTTCTTATGTCGTTGAATGCATTAGAAATTTAAAACGCATGATCATTTCTCGTGTAAAATCTATAGATAGTGCTATAAAACAGACGGGCTTTTAAAATACTAGAAAACAAACAATAAAATGTTGTATAATAATATTGCAAATTAAAAAAATTGTGGCATTTAGTGCAGATTACTACATTTTCTATAAATGTGTGAGTTATTAATGTAATTAGAATTACTATAACAAAAATGTAAGTTCAATCTACTCTAGTTTTTGATGAAGTGTTGTCGGAATTTTTTTTATAATTTTTTCACTTATAGTGCAAAATGGCGTTAAATCTTATTTGTCCTAAAGAAGTAAGATTTTAGACAATGCTGATTTTGTAAGGCTAGTTCAGACAAAGTAAAGACAAGTTACACTTGAAGTAGTACTACTTAAGAGATATTATACTTAACCTATACTAAAAACCGTTTTGGTGAAGTACTATTTTAATTTGTTTGGTATTAAGTGATTCTATAGTTTGATTTAGTTAAAACCAGATTACGTCTTAATGTTTTCTTAACTTGTCATTTCATCGTCCTTGTGTGGTTCTTGTTTATTTTGTGGTGAAAACAGGTCTATGCAAGATAGTCGAAAGAATATTATAAATAGGACTTGTCAGCAGGGAACAGCAGATTTTTTTTCCACTTACTCACTACCACTGAATGAAAAATAATTGAGATGTAACATTTGGTAGGTATAAGAAAAGGCAAATTAATTATCACATATAAATGATCGCAATTTTATTGTTATTAAATAATTATTTAGGTATCTCAATGCCGTTTTGCAAAATTTCCTTCATTTCAGTTACGAAAGGTTTTAAAAATTCATTAGACAGGGTTTTCCAATACCACAGTAAATTCCAATGGTCATTACAGGCACAGTGTTCATCTCATGAATGTTACATAGAATTGGCCAAAATTCTACTTAACCCGTAACCCGTCGATATTTACATTTATAAGTACATAAATTGGCATTTTTGTCCAAATTTTCAAAATACTGCACAATATTTTTTTTAAATCCGTTATGCCAGTATTTTCCACTGCCACAGGGTTCAATATCTACAGATTTTACTGTTTTCAGAAGTGTTCTAGCGTCTTTTGGCACAACACCCGGATCATGCTTGTAAATAATCTGCAATAAGCCATTGATTGCAGTAGGTATGTGGTATATTGTGATCAATAGACCAGTTTCTTAATTGGACTCTAAAACCAAAATCACGATCAACTTTCGATGTGTTACAATCAGCTGTCGATTCATTAGAGTCGGAATCACAGTCCACTTTACGATTTCCAAATTTTCCGCGGTATCATCTTCTTCGTAATCCGTTAACGTCACTGAGGACCGACTCGAAGATATCGCATTGTTAGTAACGTTTGCAGCACTTATAGGCACATTGGTTATGTTTAATTTTTTATATTTTATAACACGCCGACGAAAGCCACCAGATCTTTTTAATTTTTCCACTTTATCCATATTTCTACTTGGTTCTATTTGAAGAGAACGTCCCGTTAAATGTATTTTTACTCTAAACTTACTAATTTTAGTCAAAAAGGAATAAAATATACTCAGGAAAATCAGTTTCTAGAATTTGGTATTATAATTATCTTAATTCTATCTACAAAATCAATTTTTTCTTTGTTTGTCTAAAAAGGTACCTCAATTATTCAATTGAGTTTTAAGTGAGCTTTAAAATATTCTGAGTATAGTAAAAAAATATTTTTAGTTTTAACTGTAGACATACTTAATACAAACTAGTTTTAAGAATACTTAACTTGGTTTTTGGTATTCCTAACTTACTTAAGTAGCGCTAGTTTAAAACGATTTAGTATTAAAGAAAGAAAAGACTTAACGAAATCCTTTTTGATTTAGCTAAATCCAACTTTAGATAAAGTATAGATATGTAAGATTTAATCACTATTCTTGTTTGCTACTTGGGATATACAACAATCGCTACAGTAATTAAAAAGTAAAGTTCAGCAGAGGATGACATCATGATGATTTCAATTATCTAAGACCTGTTTATCTTCCAGGACAATACAACTTTTGAAAAATGCTCACGATATGCCATAAACTGGACGGAAATTATAAAAATGGGTGGAAATATAGAAGTCAATGAGAGTTGGTCTACTGAACACTGTGTTCAAGGCTATGAATACGACACATCTGAAGTAGCATCGTCTGTCGTTATTGATGTAAGTTTCTACTTTTAATTAGGTATGACAAATCCCTGACATCTCTTCATCATCTGCCTAGCGTTTTCTCAGCTAAGTTTGTTGGGGTGGGCTCGCGCATTAGGTTTTAAGTATCGTAAAGAAAAATGATATAAGATTACATTCCTTTCAGTTTGATCTAGTCTGCGAGTACGACGTCTACCCTACTCTTGGTCTGGTTGCTTTAAATGTTGGAGGGCCAGTTGGAGTATACACGTTTGGTATTTTAAATGATCGAATAGGGCGTAAGAAATCTTTCTTTCTTTGTCTGAGCACACTTCTACTTGGGAGCTTAATGACTGCGTATGCTCATGAGTTCTGGTTCTGGACAATGGCACGAGTTATCGTAGGACTAACTATTCCTGCAGTTTATCAGATACCCTTCATTATTTGTAAGTAAATAAGTATTCATGAAAGAGTAAAATGATAATCTATGAATGTATTTATCCATACAAAGAGAAAATAATATGAGTACTTAATCCTTTCAGCTTTGGAGTTAGCTGGTCCAAACTACAGATCATTTGTAACTGTGATGACTTGCATTTTTTACACTTTGGGTTTGATATTATTATCCATCGTCACATACTTGCTGAGAGACTGGAGAACCCTCGCCTTAGCTACATCAGTACCTTTCTTTTTTTATTATTTATATTGGTTCGTACTGCCGGAGTCCCCTCGGTGGTTACTCATGCGTGAAAGGCTGGAAGAAGCAAACAATGTTTTAAAAACTATCGCAAGGGTCAACGGGAAGGAATTGCCGGAAGAGTTTACGAATAAACTTCAAAAACAGGTTATAGAACAAAAAGAGAGGGGAGTAACAGAGGCTAAAACCGTGAGCGTGTTCGCTCTGTGTCGGACCCCGAACATGAGACTTAAAACATTTCTGATAACTCTGAACTGGTGCGCATCAGAGATGGTGTACGTGGGTCTTAGCTACTACGGGCCGGCTATTGGCGAAAACCAGTACATGAGCTTTTTCCTGTCGTCAGCAGTCGAGATACCAAGTTACCTTGTTTGTTGGGTGCTGATGGACCGTATTGGACGAAGATGGCCACTCTGTTTGTCAATGGTTATAAGTGGAATTTTCTGTATCATAACTGTGTTACTCCCCAGTGGTAAGCATTATTGTAAAATAACAACTTCCCTTGTAAATAGGTACCTATGTGTATAGAACCGAAATAATTTTCCAGATGCTCGAACGGAAACCCTAATCCTCTATTTAATATCCAAGTGTTTTATATCTGCATCCTTCTTAATAATATACCCTTATGCCGGAGAACTGTACCCGACGGAATTGAGAGGCGTTGGTATCGGAACATCGGCATACATTGGCGGCTTGGGTTTGATTATAATACCTTTTATAAACTACTTGGTAAGAATGATAACCAAAACGTAGTCAGACATTTTGGCAGAGCTAGATAAATATAAATTAACGATTCCCAGGTAATGCTCGCAATCACTGTAGATATGTTTATGTAGATCATCTGGTATGATCTGAATATTGGGCCTTTTTTATTTCATAATATACCTACACGAGTACACATCTATATTGTAGTAACTATTGAGTTTTCAAGCTATTTACAACATTCACCATGGTGAAGTCCAACATATTCACAAGTATTTAAATGATTTTATTTATTTTGCTTTAATTGCCACATGTGTAGACTATTCACGGTAGATTGATAAACACGAAAGTGCGTAACGTGAAAAATTCCATTGCATTTTTTACATTAAATACGTATCTATAAATTATATGTACATACATGTGCGTAGTACTTCCTTCATTTATTATAACATTACGCAAACATGACCCATTCAAGGAAATATGTAGAAAAATAAACAACGTGTTTCCTTTTAGCAACAATAATCTTGTAGGCCTTGTTGTTCTCCAAAGCCTATGTAGGTAACGGTCAATCAAGATAAGCGAAACTCCACTTGAAGATAGCTATTCGTGTCTGGATGGGCCACTTTTGTCTACTGTGTTGTTAGAATATATGGAGTAGGTATCTACCTAAATGCAGTTAAAATGATTACAAGATTTAGATTGATTATTTGCCTACGTTATCCTTCGCGTAGAAGGAACACACACACACAGGCACATTCACGATATTTTTTTTATAAAGCATAAAGTATAATGACTGCCGAGAGTTGTACAACTCACGGCATGATTCTAATTTATGCTTTATAACAATGCGGTAAGTTACATTGCAATGACTTACTAATGGCTATACCAGTGGCGAAGGTACCATACAACTCGATTCCCACCGGCTTCCCTTCGAAAAGTCAATTCAACATTGTAATTTCTTTTGGTATTTTTTTTTTGCTCCGGCCTACCTCTGTCATAAATTCACCCTTCGCCACTGGGCTATACGTATTTTTTTTATAGTGAATCCTTTACAGGGCTCAAGTAACCTCGTCCTGCCTCTGGTAGTGATGGGCGCAGTCTCAGTCGTGGGAGGGCTGAGCGCGCTCCGCTTGCCTGAAACATTGCACACTTCGCTGCCACAAACGGCTGAGGAAGGAGAACAGTTTGGCAAGGATTGGACTTATGCTGACTGCATGGCTTGTGGTGATCAAAGGTGAGCATTAAACAGTAAGAAAAGAATCAACATCATCGACAAAAACGCCATATTTTTACCTATATGATACGCAATCCTAATCATTCCATAGATAGATAGGTAGGTACTAACAATTCAAAGAACTAATGTTAGATTTCTCAGAAGTATTATATTAGAGATTTACACAAACACATTTATCGTAAGTGCTTAAATATCTAGTTTTCGGCATTACTGAAAAGCATGTCGGTACTTTTTGTACGGTTCCACGTAGGCACACATATCCAAATCCAAAAAAAATACATATTAAAATAGAATTTTACCAAAATACTTGCAAATCCATCCATACTAAAACTATAACCCAGCGTCCTAAGAAAATCGTATAGGTACCGTATCGTATACGCGGTCGACTCATTCATAATTATGTCACTATAGTTAGAGTAGGTACTAGAAAAGTCACAAATCGCAAAAAACTTTTCCCATACACTTCGTAGTGATCAATACATTGGTTTTAGAAAATAAAATTATCTAAAATAATGTATACCTACTTCTAGTAACAGATGTATAAATTAATATTATAAATGCGGACATCAATATCTACAAAAAATGTATGCAGTACCATGTCTAACTGCTATTACAGTTTTGTCACAATAACTACTTTTGCATGTTAAAATATGCAATTAACGGTTACTCGGTACTAATACTTAAAATAAAAAAGCACGTGTTTTAGGGATTTTCAAAAATCTACTCCTACCGGGGTGGAAAAGGGAAATAAAGTTAAAGGGGTAGATTTTACTGCTTGCTTCTATTAACTCGATAATGGGTTCAAAAACTTTTTTAAAAACAAGCCCTGTCGTGGTGAAAAGGGAGGACAGTTTATTTGAAAAATCTTAGTTAACTTAAAAATTGGCTCGAATACTTATTTCTCTAAATAATAAATTATAAAGATCGTAAACATTAATTTTCGAAGGGGATTTTACAAGGGGAAAATACGAAACCCACGCGGACGAAGTCGCGGGCAAAGTGCTAGTTTGCTTTATAAATGATGAAGTACAAAATAGGGAAGTACGGCTACACAACAATCGTAGCACTTCGTAGCACCCTCTATAAAGACGGTGCTACGAAGTGCTACGATTGGGCCTACGAAAGCGTAGAGGCCCCATAATAAGAACAGTAGTACCTATAATTGGGCAGTAGGTTCATGGTTTTAATATAATGGCGTGCGGTGAAAATTTCTTGATAGGTTATAAAGTTAAATTTCTAAGTAGGTAAATAAGAGATGATGTATTTATTGTAAATAAATATGTAAATGATACACCACAGACTGTCTGCAGTATTGTCTCTCCTTTCTCTCTAAATCCATCCAAAGGGTTTCTTTAAAAAATCGCGTCACCCCTTGTAAAATTTCTACATTTATATCTGTAATATTTACATAATAAAAAATATTCTATTGTATTCTAAGAGAGACTTATCTATAATTTTGTTTTGCGGCGTAGAATCCAAATTAAATGCTACAAGAAATATGCTTTTAAAAAGATACCTTGCTCTCGTATGTACATCTATTTCTTTGGCACGCACAGCAGAATGGTGATGATGACGAATCTAATTTCTCGATTCATCGTGTCATTCAAAAGAGGAAGTGAATAATAGAAATGAGGTTGTTATTATCCTATCCTTATTTCGGTACCTGGTATATAAATAATATTTAACATATTATTGGTTACTCCGACTTAACCAAAACCTACTTATTTTCAGAAAAATATCAGTTGCGGAGTCATATGAAAATTTAGATCAACTCGAACTCACTCAGGCACCATTAGTTGAAGACGACGTTCCCGACATCCCGGACATAAGGCGTAATTCTATGCGCAAACTCGTGCGCCGCCAATCCAGCATCGTTGAAACGCAGCGCGATATCGACGGAAATATGAAAATGACATATTGGTTTTAAAACCTATGTATTTTTATGAGTAATAAATAAATTACTGGAAGTTTACGACGTATTTTTTTAGGGTTCTGTATGCCTCAAGGGTGAGAACGGAACCCTTTTGCTAAGCCTACGCTATCTGTCTGTCTGCTCAACCTACCTGTGAAAATATAATCATCATCATCATCTGTCTAGCCTTTTCCCAACTATGTTGGGGTCGGCTTCCAGTCTAACCGGATGCAGCTGAATACCAGTAAAGAAAATAAATATATTGAAACAATAATTTTACAAAAAGTGTACATTGGTTCAGTAGTATACAGAGTTGATATGACAGAGGGGCATTAAATTACACTACGTATACTATACGTGTTTAGTATTAATTCGATACGGTATAAAAATAAAAAGCACCAAAAATGAGATTTTTTTTTTTTCATACAAACTAAATAGCTTACAAATCAGAGTAAAACGCAACACCCTTTGTAAATAAATTTGACAGACCTTAGATACTTACGTAACAAAGTGGCAACGTCGCGCGCACGCCAAGTGCGGCCCATGTGTTTATCTCGTGTCGAGGCGGGCGGCCGGCCGGCGCTGGCGGTGGCGCGGGGTGTTAGGTAAGGTTTTGAAGTACGCGCACAACAACAATCACAACAGAAACACTAAATTTTTAAATTCTCGATGTGTCCTCCATTCACATTAATGCACAAATCATACCGACGGAGAATATTGTTATTTATTTTTCTAATTAAATCACTGTCCGTCGCTAAGCACTTTAATTTGTGAAATGCTAAAATAATCCTATTTTTTAGTTCAACAATTGTATGTACCTCTGAGGCATACACTTCACCCTTAATGTACCCCCACAAAAAGAAATCCATGGGAGTGAGGTCCGGAGATCGTGGTGGCCACCGAACAGGTCCGAATCGACCGATCCATTGCTGCCCAAACATTTCTGTGAGCCGCTCCCTGGAAGCCGTCACAGAATGTGGAGGCGCACCGTCCAGCTGGTACCACAACTTGCGATGAACGGCTAAAGGCAGTTGGTCAGTGTACTCGGCCAAAGGACCACTTAATAAATCTAAAAATTTCGCCGCTGTAAGGGTGCCGTCAATAAAAACAGGGCCGATAATATTATTATTATGCATACCAGCCCACACATTGAGAGAAAATCTGTACTGGTGTTCAGATTCTCGAAACACATGTGGGTTTTCCAAACTCCAGTACCGGAGGTTTTGCCGATTCCAGATGCCGTTCCGAGTAAAAGTACTCTCATCGGTCCATATTACGTTGTTTAAGAAATGACGGTCTTCGGTCGTTTTATTTAGTAGCCATTGGCAGTAACTGTTCCTGACCGGCAAGTCTCTCGATAACAAAGCTTGCACCTTCCGATATTTATAAGGTTTGCGTTTGTTACGTTTTAGAACCTTGTGGATGGTTCTATGGCAAACTCTAAACTGCTGGGCGGCTCTGTGGAGACTTGTTGTCGGGTTGCGGGAAAAATGGTCTAAAATTCGTTCTTCCCAAGCAGCGGGTATTTGCCGCGGTGGCACTCCCTCCTGTTGCGGCACTATACTTTTATTTTCCCGTATTCTTTGTACTGCCAATTGTATGGTGCGGGCGTTCCTAGGGCAATTGCGGCTGTCACCATACCTTTCTCTGTACGTTCGCAGAGCTAAAGCTGCGTTTCCACGGCATTCACCGTAAATTAAAATCATGTCAGTGTATTCTGACGCCGTGTAAGTTACACGAGGCATTGTTTGACACTTTAATTACACACACACAACCAAAGTATAATTACGTGTCCTATCACAATAAAAAACAGTCAATCACAAAAAAAAACACTAACACTAAATAATAATAATCCCAAGTTATGTGTCCTGTCACAATAAAAAAAAGAAATACTGTCTTAAACTTATTTAGTGTCCTATCACAATAATAATTTTATTGTCAGCGCGCGAGTTCGACAAAACAAAAGCGGGCGCAGGACTGAGCTTCCGTGTCGCATAACGCACGTTCCGAAAGGGTGGCGTCGGCGCACTGAAAAAACAAGTTTTTTCCCCAAGGATCTAGGATACAATAGCAACACACTGACCTATTTCTATTTCTTTTACGCGCGGGATGTTTTGCTATGATTGTCACTCTTGTAATGAAAGTGCAAGTGTGTGTATTTATTGCTTCCTTGTTTTTGCATTCCCAACTTTTTTGTGAATTTGGTTGTTCTTGTGACTTGCGTCAGAGCGGCAACAACGTATTGTAGAAGATTTATCGTTTTAAGGTGCATGACCTATGCGTTAGACATAATCAGCTGTTATGAAAGATACATCGTGTTCAAACGGGGCCAAAACTTAAAAAATCATTTGCGACTAAACTACTGCTCCTATTTAATTTATTTTTGGTACAGAGCTTGATAATGGTACCTAGTATAGGCAGTTTAAAGGAAAGCCCCTCTGTCGTATCAACTTTGTATATTAATCTAGGCCTATAATAGGATTATAATAATCTGGATTTAAACTATGGTGTAACAAATATGAGATTACAGTCAAAAATAGAACTCTGAAGGTAATGTAGTGCGTTGCCTGATCTAGGTTTATTTAAACCTGTTTTTCAGGCCACCTCTCTATGAAAGTACTTGTTAAATAATAAATAGGGCATTCAGTGAATTAAATGAACGTATTGTATTTTCAGTATCTAGATACAATATTTTGCGTAAACTTATTATACTCGTAAACTAGGCTTATGGGGTGTATTTATAACTACAATTATCATAATAATAATATTATAATATTACGTTAGGTAACTACAGTCAAGTCGGCTACTTTACTTCAGCACCTCTAGTAGTTTTTCCGTGTTCGAGTAATTTAGTTTAGCTAAATAATCGAATAACATTATATTACACCTATTATAACTTACATTAAATATCGTATGCAATTTTTCAAATTTATTCTATAAGAAAGGTCCTAGAAATAAGTAAAATATGATATGGCTAAAAAATAAAAATAAACCCAACTGCAAAAAGAACTAGTACAGCCCGATTCATTCTTTACCTTGCCGACTAGTAGTCACACCAGTATGACAAACAGGATTTTTTTCTCGTTTGTCACACCACTGATTTTTCCACACCATGTATACGATAATTGCTAGTGCAGTACCTACATATTCATAAAGTCGATCTGCTGGTCAGCGATTGCCGACTTTCGTTCTTTGATGGTGACTGGGGACATAAAGCGATTCGCTTCGCAGTAACAAATTCATGGGACAGCGTAGGTGAGGGGTGGGGTACTGCGCAGCGAGTAGCGCACTACAAAGTTTGACTAGAACTATACCTACTAAGTTCAAGTGTAGATATGTTCAAGCAGCGTGTAAGTACTCTTTTGCATAGGTACATTGTTACATACTGACACTCGAAAAACGTTAATCTCCTTATGAGGCAGTCGGGAAGCAAACCCAAACCAAAAGCTTATCCGAAGTTAACTAAGGTGATCTTCTACTGTGGGATCACATGGTAATAAAACGAGATAAATAAAAGAAAGAAAACTACGAGCATAGTCCATTCAACGAATAACCCAAAAGGAGGTGTAGAGTGCGTGAGATGAGCCCTAAGCGATTTCTTCAGAAAGTTGTTCAGGGTGCTTAGGGAGTAAACATACTAAAAGTCGCCGTGTATACGAGGTGATCCAGAGTGGGGGGGGGGGGGTATAGTAACCGGCATGAGTCGTGAGCACAAACTGACACCTGCGCAGTAGTGAATTTTTCGGTCTCTTTGGCGGAATGAAGAAGGCAGGGGGCGCCGAGGTTGCACGCGATTGGTTCGTCAGTCGATGCTCGTCGTCTATTGGACTCTCGCGTGTCATTCGGCTACAGTACACTTTCGTGCAATTTTAGTGACTAACTTTTGAGATTTTAAAATAGTTTATTTTTGTTATTTCGTATCTGTTATGTGTTTTTGTTTTAATATAGTTTATTTTTGTTATCTCGATTTATAAAATAGTTGTTTTTAATTTTTTGGTTTTAAAATCGTAGTCACACGAACTCTTAAAATATGCCGAGGAGAAAAAATACAGTTTTAAATAGACAGGCAAGGCAAATGGTGTATTCAGTGTATTGTTTCATAAAGAGCAACGCTGAGTTAGGTATTAACAAAAGTATGCTGGAAATCTATAAACACACAGCGGATGCGACCAACACCTCAGTGGCAACTGTACGGCGGATCGTTAAAGAAGCCAATGATTCAGAATTTCTAACCGTATTCAGAACGCCAGGAAAGAAAAGACCAAGAGAACACCCTGTCACAGATGTGGATAGTTTTGACCTGGGGGTTATTAAAAGGTGTATTCACAACTACCACCTCACCAACAAAGAAATGCCTACCGTTGAAAAACTACGACAAAAGTTGCGGGAAGATATAAATTTTCAAGGATCGGAGCGCAGTCTTCGCCGTATTATCAAAATGTTGGGTTTCAAGTGGAGGAAAACCGAGAATAATCGGAAAATCTTGATTGAACAATCCAATATTCGCTTCCAGGTATACTATATAATGTGCATCTTAAATTTTCAAGTCACGTAGTGTTGCTGTTAAAGCTTTAATAGTCATAAATCTTATTTCTTACTTGTAAATCTTAACATTAATCTACATGCATTGGTAAAAGTAGGGATTATGAACAAAAAAAAAACTATACATTTTTACATTATCACATGTACACATATACTCGTACATAATCACACTTCAATTGGATTCCCAGAATACTTATGTAGAAACTTACTCATTTGTTCCAGCGAATAACATATTTGCAAAAGATGCAAAAATTCCGGGAAGAGGGAAGAACAATTATTTATACGGACGAATCATATGTAGATTCGTCTCATTCATCGTCTCAGGCATGGTCAGATGGCACAACAAAAGGCCTAAAAAAGCCTATATCAAAAGGGCAGAGAATTGTGATAGTCCACGCAGGAACTGAGACAGGTTTTGTGCCAAATGCCCTGCTCACATTTAAAGCAGGCACTAAGTCGGGGGACTACCACGATAATATGAACTTTGAAAATTATGAAAAATGGCTTCGCACGCAGCTAATTCCTAACATTCCTCCTAAATCTGTTTTGGTAGTAGATAATGCATCCTACCACAACAAACAGTATGACCCTGCACCAAGCTCAAATGCCAGGAAGTCGGAGATGCTGGGATGGTTAAGAGAAAAAGGGATTCAACACGAGGAAAGAATGCTGAAGCCCCAACTACATCATTTAATTAAAATGATTAAAGATCAATTAAAAAAATTTAATATAGACAAGATTATGGCTGAACGAACACGGCCACGATGTAGTAAGATTACCTCCATACCACCCAGACCTCAATCCCATTGAGATGGCATGGGCTGCAATAAAAGGATATGTCGGCAGTAAGAATGTGACGTGGAACGTAAGTAAAAGTAAACGTAATGGGAGCTAATGAATGGACAAAATTTTGTCAAAAAGTGAAGGAAATTGAGAAGGAATATATAAAAAACGATCACATAGTGGATGCATTGTCGGAACAATTTATAATTCATGTTGGTGAGGATGACTCCGAGACCAATTCGGAGGATGAGGACAGTGACGATGATGAGGAGATGAGTGATCAAGTGGCCTCTACCAGCACCAACGCAGCGTCTAGTTTTATAGAAGGCGTATTACCCATTCCTCCAGATTGAGACGATTTTATTGTAAAAACAAAAATAAACAAAATAAAAAAACGCTTCTAAACAGATTATAATTGTTTTATTGAGATAATCATGTTTTAGTCACGTAGGCCTACAACATTACTGTATCAAAGTAAAATTTCAAGTGAATATTTTAATTATAGTTTGCGTAAGTACCTATCAATAATTTGAGAAAAAGCGGTACTAAATAAATTTGGCCGAAAGTGTACATGCGCGAGCTTGCCCCCACTACTGCCCATCTGTGCTCACGACTCGTGCCGGTCATTATAAAAGTTCCCACTTTTGAGTTTTTCGCTAATATCTTTAAAACGGTGCGTCGTAGGGAAAAAATGTCTTCTACGTAATAAAAGCTAATAAAATTTTCTACAATTTTTATATCTTATAAACTTTTTTCGAATTCCTACCCATTTTCGAACTACCGTTCCGTTTGCTAATTTTTGTTGAGTCAAGTGTCTCTCCTGCACAAACCCGCAATATTTTAGGAAGACTTATCCAACGATACCCCACGCCATGGGGTAGACGAGAAAAAAGAAAAACATCCCCATTTTACGTGTACAGGAGGTAGGTACCTACCCTAACTTTTTTTTCATGATTTTATTTTACCACTTTGTCGGCGTGATTAATATGTATATCCGTGCCAAATTATAGTTTACCTATATATCATTGTTTCTAGTACCTACTAAGAGCCTCTGAGCTAAGCTGCGGACGGACGGACGGACAGACATACGGACGAGTCGTAGGCTTTCATGTACAATTCCTTGGACTTTTCTATGAGTAGATTTTTGTACTCCGGAGTCAAATCACTATCGTCACACGACATTTTTGTGAGAATTTGTAGTTTAGGTAATTTGTTGCAAATTAAAGCAATGTTCAGTATTCGCGCGTTTTTTTTGTGTTCAATATTTTTTTTTATATTCTGGATACTCGTGGTGGCCAGTTCTATTTTCGAACAATTTACCTATTTTTTAGTGCAGATCACCGATTACTAAAATGTAGCAAGCTAGTGCAGTTAATGATGAATGCATGGAATTAGTATGTACCTACTACCTATCGTAAATGCTCAAATCAAATCAAATCAAATCAAAATATTTTTATTTCACATAAACCAACATGGGCACTTATGAAACGTCAGAAGCTAGGTGCACGGTTCCAATTGGTCGTTTCCTATGGAGAAGAACCGGCAAGAAACTCCATGGTTACTCTTTTAAAAATAATTGGCTTTTACAATGTTTTCGAGTTACAGTAGGTATGGGAGGACAGCGTAGGCCTGTCAACAAGTACCAGGTACTTGATAAAAATAAAAAATGGTCTACAGATCTAGTCTACAAGGCTTACAAAGTCCTCACATTTACAAAATAAGGATGTATCAAAAGGATAAACAAAATATAAAAATCTACTAAAACCAAGAGATATGATTGCCATTTCAACTAAGAAAGAGGTGAAAAATTAAAATTGTCTGTATATAATGTCAAATAATAAAAAGATTATGTCATAGAAGTATGTACAAATAAAAAATAAACATCGTAATTTGAGAGCAGTTAATAGACATTTACGTAGAACTTATGCCGTCAAAGAGGTGCCAGGGAAGCCACATGTGCAGAAGGAATTATTGCCAAACTACCTTGTCTTCAACGTAGTCTTTAATCTTATAATATGCTTTTTTGATAAGGACTCGTTTGATGAGGGTTTTGAACTTTCCATCGCTAAGTTCTGTAACCGACTTTGGCAACTTGTTATAAAAACGGATGCTGTTTACAAGAAATGACTTGCTAGTTTTAGTTAATCTAAATTTAGGTATCACAATTTCATTTTTACTGCGTGTATTTATATTATGGAAATCGCTTCTTATTTTGAAAAGTCCTAAGTTTTTGCGAACATACAAAATACTTTCTAAAATGTAAAGAGAAGGCAGAGTTAGTATATCAATTTCTTTAAATTTGTTTCTAAGAGACTCGCGAGGACCCATTTTATATATTGCGCGGATTGCCCTCTTTTGTAAAATGAAAATTGAATCTACGTCAGCTGCCGATCCCCACAGCAGAACACCATAAGACATAATACTGTGGAAATATGCAAAGTATACTAACCTAGCTGTGGCTATATCTGTCAACTGCCTTATTTTTCTTACTGCATATGCAGCTGAACTTAATCTACCTGAAAGAGCTCTAATGTGTGCGCCCCATTGTAATTTTGAATCTAAAGTAATTCCCAGAAATACAGTTTCCGTAATAGCATCTAGTTTTTTGCCATCAAGTTTTAAATTCAGATCCACTTGAGGTACATTTGGTAATGAGAACTTAAGACATTTAGTTTTGTTCGCATTAAGTAAAAGATTATTAGCTGCAAACCATTTCGAAAGAACAGCCAGACTATCGTTGACATGTAAGACATCCGTATCTTTTCTATCTATTTTAAAAATAAGGGAAGTGTCATCAGCGAATAAAATGATATCCGATAAGTTAGCCATCATGTAAGGAAGGTCATTAATATATACTAGAAATAAGAAAGGGCCAAGAATTGAGCCTTGAGGCACGCCCATCTTAACTAGAGACCCCGATGACGTCGCCCCGTTAACGTTTACTTTTTGCTGCCGTTTTGATAGGTAGGAAAGAACAAGATCAGCAGCTTGTCCACGAATTCCGTAATGGTATAATTTACAGAGCAGTGTATTATGGTCAACGCAGTCAAACGCTTTTGAGAGGTCACAGAAAATGCCAATTGCATCCTGGGACTTCTCCCAGGATTCCAAAATGTGACTGATGAGTTTTGCTCCCGCGTCCGTCGTCGACCTACCTTTCGTGAAACCAAACTGGCGACTATGTAAAATCCCATTTGAGTTAAAATGTGACAACATCTGGTCCAGCATGATTTTTTCATAGATTTTGCTCAATGCTGGTAGCACAGATATAGGTCTATAATTGGAGGGATCAAACTTACTACCCGATTTGAAAATTGGTACTACTTTACTATGTTTCATTAGGTCAGGAAACGTACCGCTGTCTAAACATTGATTAAATATGCCTGTTAGGGCAGGGGCAATTGTGTCAATAATATCTCCGAGAACCTTAACAGAAATCCCCCATAAGTCTTCAGTGTTTTTTATGTTAAGACTTTTAAACGCTTTTTTAATTGTGGCAACAGAAATGGGCTTGAATTCAAAGCTTGGAATATCCTTATTAAAGTTTTCTTTAAGAAGAGCTTCAGCTAACATAGGTGATGAGGGGAGAGATTTCGTAACCTCTATTGGTATGTTGGTAAAGAAATGTTCTAGTGTCTCAGCAACTTTCAACTTATCTGAAATGGTTTCATTATCAATTTTTAGGGACAACTCATTCTGATCTCGCTGTTTTGTGTTTCCAGTTTCTTTGTTAATTACTTGCCACACAGTTTTTATTTTATTATTAGACATACTAATTTTGTTACTTATTAATTTAGATTTAGCCACAGCGCAGCTCGTATGCGATGTCTAATTTATGTTCCAAATTCAAATCACATTAATGACCAGAGGTGCATAATGAAATTCAGTACAATATTAATGCCCTGCTAGACCCCAGAAATAATTTGACTGTGGTTTTTTGACATTATGTCGAGTTTTATGAAACGCGTTTTTAAATGACAAATATTTGTCATGATTTCACCTGTCGATTTTTGACATATTTGTTACTTTTATTAAACAGCCTAAGCGCGACATTACTACAAAATTTTGTAATTTTTTGACATATATGTCGAATTGTCAGCTTTATAAAACAGGGCCCTGGTCTTGAATGCCTTACTTTAGGTTAGGTTTGCATGACATAATATAATTTGACATTTGTCGAGCAGGTGAATTGTGAAAAATATATTTTCGTTGCATGTGCAAATCGCGTTTTGATGAAGTTACGAAGTAATTATATTTGAATTTCGAAGGTTATCATAGAGCATCCATCATCCGCATCATGATTCGATAAAAAGGTTTTTTATATAACTATAATATGCATGTGCTGCGCGAGCTGGAAGTGCTCGTGCTAAAGTACGTAATAATAATAATATCCTCGAAAAAGAATTTCAGTCACAGCGCACAGAGCGGCCGGGGTCGGTCAAAAACCAATTTTGAAAAGTTGAAGGTAGGTCAAAAAAGTTATGGCTAATATTATTTGAATAGTTACTTCATCAAAATGCGCAAATAAGAAGGCAGGTTTATGACAAAATGTAAGATTAACAACAGTTCAAACATTCTACAACCGGTTGACCAGAATACGTTCACTAAAAATTGCAGTTCTCCGTTGCTTTTTAATTTCAAAACGACAAAAGTCAGTGAAGTTCTGAAACATGGATTCTGTAGCTCAAGGTATCTATTTTATTATAAGTAGTATAGATTTTTACATAAATGTAGGAAAAGTTTTATCTCAGGGGTGTATTGGGTCTATTTAAATTATTGGAACGCACGATTCAGTAAAAGTATATAATTGTAAAATAAAGTAGAGCACAAACAGGAAATATGGGTAAAATATATAAAAAAAGCAAAACTATTCGCGAGCGGGGCCCTATTTTATAAAGCTGACAATCCGACAAGTCCGACATAGGTATGTCAAAAAGTGACAATTCGACAATTTTTCTGTTTTATAAAACTTACAGGCGACAAAATTGTCATGGTGGAAAATTCACAAATATGTCGGATTGTCGCGACAATCCGTCATTTTTCTGTTTCATAAAACTTTTTGAGCGACAGGTGACAGGTGACAATTTGTCGTGAAAAACTTGTCAAATCTGCTTTATTAAACAGAAAATTGTCATGACATATTGACATATTTGTAGAATTGTCCGACAATTCTGACAGGAGCGTTACTCTCTGTCGCGAAATCATATTTTGAATTTTGAAAGTGTAAGAAAGTGTAATAAAAGATTTATTACAAAAAATGGTACTTACATCGAGCAGTGAGAGTAGTGATAATGAATACTTGGAACAAAAATACAAACGAGGAGGCAACGACGATCATTTAAAAGCAGAATCAATGTCTGCTTCTCAATTACCGATTTCTGCTTTAAAGAAAAAAGTAAATTTTAAACAAAATAATTTGCAAATATGTCAAGTCTATATAATTGTCACGACAATCCGACAATTGTCACCAACAATTGTCAGAAATAATTTGACTGTGGTTTTTTGACATATGTCGAGTTTTATGAAATGCATCTTTGAATGACAAATATGTCATGATTTCGCCTGTCGATTTTTGACATATTTGTTACTTTTATTAAACAGCCTAACCGCGACAATTCTACAATTTTGTCATTTTTTGACATATATGTCGAATTGTCAGCTTTATAAAACAGGGCCCTGGGCCCTATTTTATAAAGCTGACAATCCGACAAGTCCGACATATGTCAAAAAGTGACAATTCGACAATTTTTCTGTTTTATAAAACTTACAGGCGACAAAATTGTCATGGTGGAAAATTCACAAATATGTCGGATTGTCGCGACAATCCGTCATTTTTCTGTTTCATAAAACTTTTTGAGCGACAGGTGACAGGTGACAATTTGTCGTGAAAAACTTGTCAAATCTGCTTTATTAAACAGAAAATTGTCATGACATATTGACATATTTGTAGAATTGTCCGACAATTCTGACAGGAGCGTTACTCTCTGTCGCGAAATCATATTTTGAATTTTGAAAGTGTAAGAAAGTGTAATAAAAGATTTATTACAAAAAATGGTACTTACATCGAGCAGTGAGAGTAGTGATAATGAATACTTGGAACAAAAATACAAACGAGGAGGCAACGACGATCATTTAAAAGCAGAATCAATTTCTGCTTCTCAATTACCGATTTCTGCTTTAAAGAAAAAAATAAATTTTAAACAAAATAATTTGCAAATATGTCAAGTCTATATAAAAGGCGTTCTACACGATCCAGACCGACCGCCGACAGAGGTGACCTTGGTCCAGTTGGTGTGAAAATCTACCGTGTAGACGTTGGTCGGTCGACCAAATATGGGCGGGGTCAAACGACCTTTGGACAACCTTGGTCGGCAGCGCATCCATCGCGACAGGCTGCGTCCGTGGTCGGTACCAACCGTCTAGAACGCTGTCGGCCGACGGGAGAGCTTCAGTGTGCGTTTGTCAGTCAATATGGCCGCACGTCATTGCGTGTCACAGCGATGGATTCACAAAACGAACCCCGCGAACGAGAGGTTCTGACCGAATTTATATCTTTATACACTGACTAGCTTCTGCCCGCGACTTCGTCCGCGTAGATTTCGGATTTGTGACAGGATTGCGTATCTCAAAAGGAAATCAAAATAACCCATAAAGATACAAATTTAAAAAAATAAAATAAATAGAAGTAAGAAGATGAATTTTTTAAACTTTGCGAAAATTATGAAAACTTTATAATACTATACAGATCATGGATGTGATGTAAATAGTCTGTTATATTATGACTTGATTTTTGATTTTGTAAACTTATTTACGGACAATTTTTTTCTATACATATAATTAAGGAGTAAATCGACCGAATCTGTAGGTGTACAATGAATATTTTTTGAAAATTCAAAGCTTATTATATTTTTATATTTATAATTATGTTTAACAAAACCAAACGTCCAATTTTAATCATTCAAAGACCAAATATTATCTACATAAACTGAACTTAGTGATGAAATAATTTATTTTGATAAGGATTAATAGCATGAGTAAAATAAATGCGTTTAAATGTAGTCCAAAAAAAATTCAAGATTTTTAAATAAAAAAATGGTTGTTGTGCCTCACTCGACATAGATAGGTATAGTGTGTCGCGTACTTTTTTGTAGATATTTATAAGATCTACAATTAGTTTGAACATTTTATGGTTCTATCTTTTATAGGTTAGGCAGCGTACGCAAAATAACTAACTTTTCTGGTTGATTTTTTACACCTAGTGTCCAAAAAACCCAAATTTCTTACGGAACCCTATTTTTTTCCAAAATAAAATTTTGCCTATGTTACTCGTGGATAATGTAGCTTTCGAATGGTGAAAGAATTTTTTAAATCGGTCCAGTAGTTTTTGAGCCTATTCATTACAAACAAACAAACAAATTTTTCTTCTTTATAATATTAGTATAGATTTATCATGTCTTTGGGACATTGAATCTAATTTATATAAAGATAAGAATAAAAAAATGTTTATTTAATTTTTAATTTTTATTAATAATTAATTTTTCTTCTTCATTCAAGCATAAAAAAGTTATTGCCAAACCGACCTTCCGTTGCTTTGAAAGGCAAGGAGCCATATTGATACGTCTTTACGCTGTGAACACCGGACGGAATTGACAAGTTGTGTCAACCACCGACCGTGTAGAACGAATACAAAAGTTGGTTGACACGACCAAGGTCACCTTTGTCGGCGGTCGGTCTGGATCGTGTAGAACGCCTTTAATTGTCACGACAATCCGACAATTGTCACCAACAATCACAGAACATATATACCCTAACAATTGTCAGAAATAATTTGACTGTGGTTTTTTGACATATGTCGAGTTTTATGAAATGCGTTTTTAAATGACAAATATGTCATGATTTCGCCTGTCGATTTTTGACATATTTGTTACTTTTATTAAACAGCCTAACCGCGACAATTCTACAATTTTGTCATTTTTTGACCATATATGTCGAATTGTCAGCTTTATAAAACAGGGCCCAGGGCCCTATTTTATAAAGCTGACAATCCGACAAGTCCGACATATGTCAAAAACAATGACAATTCGATAATTTTTCTGTTTTATAAAACTTACAGGCGACAAAATTGTCATGGTGGAAAATTCACAAATATGTCGGATTGTCGCGACAATCCGTCATTTTTCTGTTTCATAAAACTTTTTGAGCGACAGGTGACAGGTGACAATTTGTCGTGAAAAACTTGTCAAATCTGCTTTATTAAACAGAAAATTGTCATGACATATTGACATATTTGTAGAATTGTCCGACAATTCTGACAGGAGCGTTACTCTCTGTCGCGAAATCATATTTTGAATTTTGAAAGTGTAAGAAAGTGTTAATAAAAGATTTATTACAAAAAATGGTACTTACATCGAGCAGTGAGAGTAATGATAATGAATACTTGGAACAAAAATACAAACGAGGAGGCAACGACGATCATTTAAAAGCAGAATCAATTTCTGCTTCTCAATTACTGATTTCTGCTTTAAAGAAAAAAAAATACGTGTGGCACTCGGGGACTGCCGCGGTAAAGCTATTGCATAGCAACGCACACAAACACCGTGCCGAAGTCTGCCGAACTGATACGACGTTAGACGATGCTTAGGTTTATTTTCGTTACGGAATTTCTTCATTCGGTCGCCGCGCTCAAAGCCCAAGATAAAAGCTATGCAATAGCTTAAAAATAAATTTTACAAAATTATTTGTAAATATGTCAAGTCTATATAATTGTCACGACAATCCGACAATTGTCACCAACAATTGTCAGAAATAATTTGACTGTGGTTTTTTGACATATGTCGAGTTTTATGAAACGCGTTTTTAAATGACAAATATGTCATGATTTCGCCTGTCGATTTTTGACATATTTGTTACTTTTATTAAACAGCCTAACCGCGACAATTCTACAATTTTGTCATTTTTTGACATATATGTCGAATTGTCAGCTTTATAAAACAGGGCCCTGGGCCCTATTTTATAAAGCTGACAATCTGACATGTCCGACATATGTCAAAAAGTGACAATTCGACAATTTTTCTGTTTTATAAAACTTACAGGCGACAAAATTGTCATGGTGGAAAATTCACAAATATGTAAGATTGTCGCGACAATCCGTCATTTTTCTGTTTCATAAAACTTTTTGAGCGACAGGTGACAGGTGACAATTTGTCGTGAAAAACTTGTCAAATCTGCTTTATTAAACAGAAAATTGTCATGACATATTGACATATTTGTAGAATTGTCCGACAATTTTGACAGGAGCGTTACTCTCTGTCGCGAAATCATATTTTGAATTTTGAAAGTGTAAGAAAGTGTAATAAAAGATTTATTACAAAAAATGGTACTTACATCGAGCAGTGAGAGTAGTGATAATGAATACTTGGAACAAAAATACAAACGAGGAGGCAACGACGATCATTTAAAAGCAGAATCAATTTCTGCTTCTCAATTACCGATTTCTGCTTTAAAGAAAAAAATAAATTTTAAACAAAATAATTTGCAAATATGTCAAGTCTATATAAAAGGCGTTCTACACGATCCAGACCGACCGCCGACAGAGGTGACCTTGGTCCAGTTGGTGTGAAAATCTACCGTGTAGACGTTGGTCGGTCGACCAAATATGGGCGGGGTCAAACGACCTTTGGACAACCTTGGTCGGCAGCGCATCCATCGCGACAGGCTGCGTCCGTGGTCGGTACCAACCGTCTAGAACGCTGTCGGCCGACGGGAGAGCTTCAGTGTGCGTTTGTCAGTCAATATGGCCGCACGTCATTGCGTGTCACAGCGATGGATTCACAAAACGAACCCCGCGAACGAGAGGTTCTGACCGAATTTATATCTTTATACACTGACTAGCTTCTGCCCGCGACTTCGTCCGCGTAGATTTCGGATTTGTGACAGGATTGCGTATCTCAAAAGGAAATCAAAATAACCCATAAAGATACAAATTTAAAAAAATAAAATAAATAGAAGTAAGAAGATGAATTTTTTAAACTTTGCGAAAATTATGAAAACTTTATAATACTATACAGATCATGGATGTGATGTAAATAGTCTGTTATATTATGACTTGATTTTTGATTTTGTAAACTTATTTACGGACAATTTTTTTCTATACATATAATTAAGGAGTAAATCGACCGAATCTGTAGGTGTACAATGAATATTTTTTGAAAATTCAAAGCTTATTATATTTTTATATTTATAATTATGTTTAACAAAACCAAACGTCCAATTTTAATCATTCAAAGACCAAATATTATCTACATAAACTGAACTTAGTGATGAAATAATTTATTTTGATAAGGATTAATAGCATGAGTAAAATAAATGCGTTTAAATGTAGTCCAAAAAAAATTCAAGATTTTTAAATAAAAAAATGGTTGTTGTGCCTCACTCGACATAGATAGGTATAGTGTGTCGCGTACTTTTTTGTAGATATTTATAAGATCTACAATTAGTTTGAACATTTTATGGTTCTATATTTTATAGGTTAGGCAGCGTACGCAAAATAACTAACTTTTCTGGTTGATTTTTTACACCTAGTGTCCAAAAAACCCAAATTTCTTACGGAACCCTATTTTTTTCCAAAATAAAATTTTGCCTATGTTACTCGTGGATAATGTAGCTTTCGAATGGTGAAAGAATTTTTTAAATCGGTCCAGTAGTTTTTGAGCCTATTCATTACAAACAAACAAACAAATTTTTCTTCTTTATAATATTAGTATAGATTTATCATGTCTTTGGGACATTGAATCTAATTTATATAAAGATAAGAATAAAAAAATGTTTATTTAATTTTTAATTTTTATTAATAATTAATTTTTCTTCTTCATTCAAGCATAAAAAAGTTATTGCCAAACCGACCTTCCGTTGCTTTGAAAGGCAAGGAGCCATATTGATACGTCTTTACGCTGTGAACACCGGACGGAATTGACAAGTTGTGTCAACCACCGACCGTGTAGAACGAATACAAAAGTTGGTTGACACGACCAAGGTCACCTTTGTCGGCGGTCGGTCTGGATCGTGTAGAACGCCTTTAATTGTCACGACAATCCGACAATTGTCACCAACAATCACAGAACATATATACCCTAACAATTGTCAGAAATAATTTGACTGTGGTTTTTTGACATATGTCGAGTTTTATGAAATGCGTTTTTAAATGACAAATATGTCATGATTTCGCCTGTCGATTTTTGACATATTTGTTACTTTTATTAAACAGCCTAACCGCGACAATTCTACAATTTTGTCATTTTTTGACCATATATGTCGAATTGTCAGCTTTATAAAACAGGGCCCAGGGCCCTATTTTATAAAGCTGACAATCCGACAAGTCCGACATATGTCAAAAACAATGTCAATTCGATAATTTTTCTGTTTTATAAAACTTACAGGCGACAAAATTGTCATGGTGGAAAATTCACAAATATGTCGGATTGTCGCGACAATCCGTCATTTTTCTGTTTCATAAAACTTTTTGAGCGACAGGTGACAGGTGACAATTTGTCGTGAAAAACTTGTCAAATCTGCTTTATTAAACAGAAAATTGTCATGACATATTGACATATTTGTAGAATTGTCCGACAATTCTGACAGGAGCGTTACTCTCTGTCGCGAAATCATATTTTGAATTTTGAAAGTGTAAGAAAGTGTTAATAAAAGATTTATTACAAAAAATGGTACTTACATCGAGCAGTGAGAGTAATGATAATGAATACTTGGAACAAAAATACAAACGAGGAGGCAACGACGATCATTTAAAAGCAGAATCAATTTCTGCTTCTCAATTACTGATTTCTGCTTTAAAGAAAAAAAAATACGTGTGGCACTCGGGGACTGCCGCGGTAAAGCTATTGCATAGCAACGCACACAAACACCGTGCCGAAGTCTGCCGAACTGATACGACGTTAGACGATGCTTAGGTTTATTTTCGTTACGGAATTTCTTCATTCGGTCGCCGCGCTCAAAGCCCAAGATAAAAGCTATGCAATAGCTTAAAAATAAATTTTACAAAATTATTTGTAAATATGTCAAGTCTATATAATTGTCACGACAATCCGACAATTGTCACCAACAATTGTCAGAAATAATTTGACTGTGGTTTTTTGACATATGTCGAGTTTTATGAAACGCGTTTTTAAATGACAAATATGTCATGATTTCGCCTGTCGATTTTTGACATATTTGTTACTTTTATTAAACAGCCTAACCGCGACAATTCTACAATTTTGTCATTTTTTGACATATATGTCGAATTGTCAGCTTTATAAAACAGGGCCCTGGGCCCTATTTTATAAAGCTGACAATCTGACATGTCCGACATATGTCAAAAAGTGACAATTCGACAATTTTTCTGTTTTATAAAACTTA
This sequence comes from Hydraecia micacea, assembly GCA_914767645.1. NCBI lineage: Eukaryota > Metazoa > Arthropoda > Insecta > Lepidoptera > Noctuidae > Hydraecia > Hydraecia micacea. Next base: position 12,527,656 of record OU611778.1, read on the forward strand.
CAGGCGACAAAATTGTCATGGTGGAAAATTCACAAATATGTAAGATTGTCGCGACAATCCGTCATTTTTCTGTTTCATAAAACTTTTTGAGCGACAGGTGACAGGTGACAATTTGTCGTGAAAAACTTGTCAAATCTGCTTTATTAAACAGAAAATTGTCATGACATATTGACATATTTGTAGAATTGTCCGACAATTTTGACAGGAGCGTTACTCTCTGTCGCGAAATCATATTTTGAATTTTGAAAGTGTAAGAAAGTGTTAATAAAAGATTTATTTCAAAAAATGGTACTTACATCGAGCAGTGAGAGTAGTGATAATGAATACTTGGAAAAAAAATACAAACGAGGAGGCAACGACGATCATTTAAAAGCAGAATCAATTTCTGTTTCTCAATTATCGATTTCTGCTTTAAAGAAAAAAATAAATTTTAAACAAAATTATTTGGAAATATGTTAAGTATATTTAATTGTCACGACAATCCGACAATTGTCACCAACAATTGTCAGAAATAATTTGACTGTGGTTTTTTGACGTATGTCGAGTTTTATGAAACGCGTTTTTAAATGACAAATATGTCATGATTTCGCCTGTCAATTTTTGACATATTTGTTACTTTTATTAAACAGCCTAACCGCGACAATTCTACAATTTTGTCATTTTTTGACATATATGTCGAATTGTCAGCTTTATAAAACAGGGCCCTGGTCGCGACCGTGGCGTACAGACTCGCGTTCCTTCGTCCACTATCCACAGACTCTTTGCACCACAGCAGCACTATCGGTTAGCGCGGGAGCGCGGGCGAGGGTGTATGCTTCCCGTTCCCGCGCATAACGTTCACACGTTCACACACATTCTAAAAAGGCCGTGTTACATTAGTGGTGAACTTTTAATAAGCTCAAATTTTACAAATAAAATTTATTCTACGAGAGTAAAAGTTATAATAGTTCGATACTGTTTACAACAAAACCTATAGGAAAATATACCTTAGGATATTTTCTTTTATTATGATATGAAACAAAAAACTTGCTAAAGTTTGCTAATCTTGACGTAATTATTATTTTTTTATTGTAGGGCGCGTACTATTTTTTACTCGTCGTGAACTGGCAGACTTGATCCTGCAAAAAGTTGGTATTGCAAGAGAGAACACTTTAAAGAGTTAATTATATTGAAAACTAATTGCCCCCTGGCTAACAAAATTCTATGAGAATGAGAGTTTCTGAATTTTGTTACAATATAAACAGAAGATAAGTATTTCAGTACTGCGCGCAGAAAGGACTTACTGTATAGTAAATTATTTTGCAATACTTGCCTGAGATAAAGTTCGATCAAGAACAGCAACCCCTCGATCCCCGAAACAAGGAGTTCACTCGACTAGTAGCGTATGAAATCGATCTTGTACACGGAAAAACGTGTTTATAGTAATAGGTACACACGGCTACACATCAAGCTATACATTTCCAGTTTGAGTTGACCTCGCATTGTATAGGTTTTTCATACAATCAGCAGTCAGCTTATACTGGTTATGTATAGCTTGATGTGTAGCCGTGTGTACTAGCGGCCCGCCCGCCTCAGCTTCGCACGGGTGCAATTTTTTTTTTTTTGTATTCTTGAAATTTTCTTTCATACAAACCTTGTCCTGGCAATACCGAACACAACAATAAACCTAGATTGTTATACAAGGGTCGAAAGGAATCAATGCCATACAAGGTATTAGGTATTTAGACCCGGGCCGTCAGGGTATATTATGTTCTGTGATTTAGACGCCCGAGCTATAGTCCGGGTAAGAATTTATGACTTTCACCCATTTAATTAAACACTCTACATTTCATTTCGAATATAAGGAAAATAAAAAATAGTAGTTTTATAAAATATTTATATTTTTTTGTGCACTTGCCACTTCATAAAATGTTTGTATATATCTTCCTTTTAAAACTGGCAAAAGATTTTCGATTACTGTATTTGCCTCGTTTTTAACCGAATTTCAGAATCGCTTGAACTCATTTTTAATTATTCAAATGTTAGTCTTTAATTTCGGTACAGCTTACAGTTAGTATCCCGCCAAATTATACTGGTCTTTTTTAAATTTTAAATATGGAACACGCCACGTCACCGCCGCCGCCGCGGGTCGTCACGCTTAATAGGTATTTTTTTTAATTCACACTGGCTGTTTATACAATAACAAGTCCGCAGCATTTTTCTTAATTATGTAAAAAAAAATTGTAGCTGACTACCTAACCTAATTTAGTTCTATTTTTAAAATTCATTCCCGCCCTAGTGAGGGAAGCAATTACTATGAGTCTTTCCCGTCCAAAGGGGGAAAGCAGCGTCTCCCACCCGCTATTCGGATCAAACAAACACTACTTTCCGAGTCTGAGACATGAAAAAGAATTATCCAATTTAGTGCAGTCATTCGGAAGTTAATGCGCGTACAGACATTTCGGCGACTTTGTTTTATACTACCTATGTAAGGATTTTAAATCTTATCAGAAAAGTTCGGAAAGTACAAAACATAAGCTTGCCAGGCTGTGAAGAATCCGATTGAAACTATCTTTCTAAATTATTAAAGTACATAAGTACAGAAGCCAGCACATCAAGCTACCCCAATCCGTCAAAATTTCCCAATTGAATATGAACCATATTCCTTTGTGGTAAAGTTGAAAATCTATCAAAGAAATTTGTCAGATTGGGGTAGCTTAATGTACAGACGCCAGCACATCAACCTACACCTAACTGTCAAATTTTCCCAATCAACATTGAACCTTATACTTTAGCGATAAAGTTGAAAATCTATTACAGAAATCTGACAGATTGTAGTAGGTTGATGTGCTGGCGTCTGTACTACATTACTGTGAAAAATAGTGGGTGAAAACTAAAGCTCGTTAGGTGGGCATTTTCACTTGTGTGTACCCGCCATTTTGAGGATGTCCCACTTATTCAAAATTTTATAGCAAGATAAATAGTGGACATAATTATTGTCTAATTTTTGGAATAAAACGGTAAAATATATATTCAATTGACGAATCCATCTGCAATCCTGGTAAAATACGTTTGAATTATTAATTTTTGAGTATTTTAAATATTCAGAGTAACTGTTTCTGGCATGTCCCTCCCCTTACCAACATTGAATTTGCCAAAATTACTAAAATACTACTACGAATATATTTAAAAGTGTTGGTGCAACAATAGTGTATAGTTTCTCTCGTCACAAAAATCAAATTTACACAATTTAAACTCTAATAACACAGGTTTAAAACACATTTGGCTGAAAATACACGTCACAAAACTGACCACTATTTTCACTACAATGTCCATTTATTTTCAGTCACTTTTATTTTTTAGGGTACACTTAAAAGTGAAAATGCCCAGGTGCCTATTAAAGAAGTGAATAGAACTAATAATAACCTTTTAACAGTTTTTCTGTGTAATAATAATACTTACAACGCTATTTATAGCGAATACTTCTCTTAGAACCTATAAAATTACTCAGTAGTGGGTAACATTGACTACTCATAAACTAAAATAATGACAACTAAATAAATGACGTTTTTATTCATTCTGCTTCATTAATTTGTTATAAATAATTTTGACCGCTTCCAAGTATGGGGCGGCCGCTCTGTGCGGCGGTCTATCTTAAGGTGAATGCGCAGTGGTAGACCGCGAAATTCAAATTTTCTTACGTTTTTTGCAATTTGCAGGCCAGTGTCAGGTTGTATCTTGATCAAAATTTGATTCGCGACAATAACAGGTACGTATTTATAGAATTATAATCATTAGAATCATTAATACATCTTTCTAAGTTAGATTTGTACCACTAAGCAGTTTTCCATAAGAGATTTGTTGTCGTGGTACAAATCTAACTTAGAAAGATGTATTAATGGTTCTAATGATTATAATTCTGTAAATACGTACCTGTTATAGTCGCGAATCAACTTTTGATCAAAATACAACCTGACACTGATCTGAAAATTGCGAAAAACATAAGTAAATTTGAATTTCGCGGGCTACCCTGGCACTTCCCCCTTAACGAAGACTAGCCAAGTTCGCAGACGATATCATAGTGCACAAGTGTGGGCGAAAATACAGATGCACTATCTTTTCTATCTCATAGCCTTACGAAAAAGTACTTACGAATTCCATGGCTCTTGCTGTCACGTCAAATTGTCATCGCTTGCCAAATGTCAATTCTGTCATTCCTTTCTGTTTCTTTCTGTCACTCGTATTTCATTCATTGTGGTGTATTGTGTGTACAGTTGTCGGAGGGAATTCCAATATTCTGTAATAATGTTTTATCCTAGTAAAGCGCTGTTATTGCGTCTTATACTAGCATGTACAATAATTGTGGTATTGGGAAATAGTCATAGCCACTCGCATGATCATTCTCATGGAAACGAACCGCCCTCATTCAAATATTCCAAAAGTGCAAACGAACAACACAAAAACGAAGAAGTGATAACTGAACCAGATTACGACTTATACGTCAGAGCATTGAGTTCAACACTTTTTATTAGTATAGCGCCGTTTCTTATACTGTTTTTTATACCTATTGACGGCACTGTGGAAAAACAACCGTTACTCAAGATTTTGCTGTCATTTGCTTCTGGCGGTCTTCTCGGCGATGCATTTCTGCACTTGATCCCGCATGCGCTCACGTCTAGTGGCGGCACCGAAGGGCACAGCCACAGTCACTCACATGACAGTGAGCAACATGAACCACATGACATCACTGTGGGACTTGGTGTGTTAGGAGGAATTATTACGTTCTTAGTGGTCGAAAAAACTGTTCGGTTATTTGATGGAGGACATGGACATTCTCACGGAGCAGAAAAGAAGAAAAATGATGATAAACAAAAAAAGAAGACGAAGGACAAAAAAGAAGACATAAAGATTGCTGGATATTTAAACCTTGCTGCAGACTTTACACACAACTTTACTGATGGGTTAGCAATTGGAGCATCTTATATTGCTGGTCAAAACATTGGCCTTATTACAACTGTAACTATATTTTTACATGAAATCCCTCATGAAATTGGAGATTTTGCTATTCTTGTTCAATCAGGATGTTCAAGAAGGAAAGCAATGATGTTACAGTTGCTCACAGCATTTGGTGCAATATCAGGCACAGTTTTGTCTATATATCTAAGAGGTTCAGGAGACAGCCTTGTTTCATCTCTCATTTTACCATTCACTGCTGGAGGCTTTATTTATATTGCTACTGTGTCTGTTATCCCTGAACTTCTTGAAAGTTCAACAAAGTTTTCTCAGTCTGTCAAAGAGATAGTAGCTCTGCTAGCTGGAGTCTACATGATGGTACTTATTGCACAGTATGAATAATTTTGTATGCTTGTGACATGAAATATATTTACATTGTTCTATTTTTGCAATAAATCAGTTAACATCACATATTAATAAATTTATTATTCTTTTGTAAAACTGTCAATAATTTAGTTTTAGGTTTGATTTTACCTTGTGTAAAGTATGAATCTATCTTCAAATGAAAGTGATATGTAATAAATGCACAGATTAATTTTTTAGTCTCACCAATAACTTTATACATTAGTATCTAGTTATGAATTATTGTCTATTAGTTTCTATTGCGATTTTACAGATGTTATATTGGGTACCTTACAATTATTTCTTTTAGTTATATATAAATAGATGGAATAACTACAGTGATTGTGCTCGAAAGTTACTTAATACCTAAAGTGAGATCAAATGGAGTATCAAATAAAAAATTTAAAATGCAGAAATTATGTTTTATTTATTTAGATTACTTCTTCTTAGATACACCAACAGTTCTTCCTCTCCTGCCAGTAGTCTTGGTGTGCTGACCACGCACACGCAGGCCCCAGTAGTGACGCATACCCCTGTGGGCACGGATTTTCTTGAGCCTCTCCAAATCTTCACGAAGCTTTGAATCCAAGTTAGATGATGTTAACTGGCTGTACTTGCCGTCAACAATATCCTTCTGCCTGTTGAGGAACCAGTCAGGGATTTTGTATTGTCTGGGGTTGGACATGATTGTAACAATCTTTTCAACCTGAAAAATAACAGGAAATTTTAAAATGACCATTGTATTCTGTGCCAAATTTGAATACAACTGAAGTTTGAAAAAATATATGTGATACATGTTAAATTTGAGAATGAAGATCTGGGGTACCCAGTAAAGATGGATATGCCTACATGTTAGGAATTACACTCGCTAAACACCTAGTTAATTGTATTTGGTATACATGCCCACTCTGGATAGACCTATCAAGAGTGTTACTATGTATGCATTTACGTTAGTCTCATAGGTTCTGTAAAGACAACAAAAACAACCGTGGCTAACTGCCATAAATAGGATTAGAACAAATGAAATACCTATCAACCTATATTTCTATCAAGTAACCAAAAGAATACATACCTCTTCTTCAGTGCATTCTCCAGCACGCTTGTCAAGATCAATGTCGGCCTTCTTCAGCACGATATTAGAGTATCTGCGACCAACACCTTTGATCGCGGTCATGGCAAACATAACTTTACGTTTGCCATCAATGTTCGTATTCATAATACGAAGAATATGTTGGAACTTGTCTGGAATTACCAGCGACTGAAACAAAGTTGACACTCATTTTACAACGCCGATTGAAGCAAAATATTGGAAAAACTCGCACCATGTATACTACAAGATCACATTCAATCACTAAATTTCAATTTTGATCATAAGATTAGTTGGAAATTATAAGATTATTACCATTTTTGCAAATATTGGTTAGTCAACCACCACTAACAACAAAGGTTCATGGGGTAAAAGAATGACATTGACAACATTTCTCAAGAGTTGCCATTCTACAAAGCTTATTTTTGCTCCTGGCAATCTCTCCTAGTAATACGTGGGCAATACACTATCGTACTGCCTCTTAGGCTAGGTATACATGTAATGACTATAGTCACTAGCGACTCGCTGGCGATTTAAAAATATCACGTCGCGTCGTCCATGTTACACAAATATTGAAATTGCTAGCGGCAAATTGGTGTCAAGTGTGTGTGGACTTGAGATTTTGAAAACACCAGTGAATCGTCACTGGCGAGTGGCGAGTGGTGGAGCGACTAAATTACTAAAACCATTTCCTCCCTAGATTTTGAAATCACCCGCGCGCGTCGTCGGCGTCCAAAGTCACTGCGTGGTGCATGTAAACCTAGGCTGACCAAGTGGACAAGGTATTCACACTAAGGTGGTGTTGGTAGCAGCCTGAATAGAATTGTCCCACAGCACAGCAGGACATAGACCTCTTCTCGAAGGCACGAACATTGATCACCATTCACCACACAGCCACACTTGCTCAAAACAGACTTACATTGGCTAAAAGTCCAGGTCCGATGTTTTCTTTCACCATTCAGTAATGTTCAAGTTAAACTCAAGGTATGTACGGTTTGAACAATTTCCACAATTTTTTTTTTTATGTGGAGTAGTACCGCTCGCGCTGACCACATTTTTATTCATTTATTTATTTATTTTTCACGACTAGTAACATTTCATCAATGAGTGTTCTTCCGTCGGTGGTGTGCCGGTTTCTAATTTTTATTACGGATTCCAGTTATTATCTAGAGTTTTGAAGCAACAGTGAATACAATGCATACAGAAACGACATTAACACTTATACAAATATTGGAAAAGACTGTATCACCAGGTTTGAAATCACATTTTGTAAACTGTTCATGTATGGCGCTTCAGGTCGTCAACCGACTTATCACCTAACGTAACTGTTTTAAATTGTATTTTATCGAAATAGTTCTCAGAAAGTAATCCTGCTATCAAATCTTTTATATTTTAGCACGGCATACTACTAGATAGCCGTTGATAGAATGTGGATGACAAAGATGCTTAACTGTCATGTAAGGAAAATTCTAGGTTCACCTACGATTCAAGTTTTACAATACGCGGCAATCATGTGCATAAACAATTTGACATTTTGACACACATCTTAAATTATTTTCCATTTGCTATTGCTATTACTGTTTTATTCACTGATAATTGGTGGTCTTCTCAAGGTTTGAAGGTTATAAATCTGCAATCTTTCACATCTTTGACATTCCAATTTCCATTCGTGTTCACAATACATAAACTAACATACCTAAGTCTGGAGTCCTTACAAAGGACTAATAATATTATGTACTTTATGCATTTTGTCCATCAGTCATAACTTACAAAGCTACATATTGTGCTATATTAATAAAAAATGTATTTTATCAAGTAAATTATGACCACTTCATATTATGATACTTTATTAAAAATGCACTATACAGTAGGAATCAACCAACCTCTACAGACAAGCATTAGCTTTATCTACTCCTAAATGAAGCCAAAATAACTTTAATCATATTTTATATAAACCTGACTTGAGGATTTGTTACTGTTAGCCTGTATTATCCCACTGCTGGACAAAGGCCTCTCACCATGACTTCCAGCTCTTTTGATCCAGGGCTAAAGTGGTTGTAATAAATAAATCAATGTACTTGATAAACAGTAACATAATAAGCAACTCTTTGTTCTTATGATAGTGATACTGCTTTTGTACTACAGTTATGTGAAATTTAACAGAATAAAAAAAAGTTATTGAATTACTGATATGAGTTTATATCAGTAATTGTGCCTAATTATAACAACAATATTACTTGTTACTGATGATAATATTTAAGACTGTTGAGCAGGATTGTGCTAATAATTATTTTGTGTTCTGTACTGTCTTCTTTTCATCATGTTATTTGAATATTTCAGATCGAAATGAATTGGAAGCTGCAGAAACCTACCTTGACCATGCAGCTGTTACCAATTTCACAACATTTATCAAAATGTTGTCTGATGTTCTGGTTGCGGGGGGGAACAGTCAGGTGGCTAGGATGGCTGCGGGTTTACAGCTAAAAAACCACCTTACTTCCAAAGACCCTACCCTAAAACAGCAGTACCAACAAAGGTGGCTGGCACTACCTGAAGACATCAGATTGTATATTAAGAAAAATGTAGGTTATCTAGTATTTTCTTATCAATATTCTGATTATACCTAATTTTGAGACTTCATATTATATATTCGTTTTTTTAGATTCTAACAGCAATTGGAACCGAGAACAGCAGACCTAGTTCAGCGGCACAGTGTGTAGCTTATGTAGCAGTAGCAGAGCTTCCTGTGGGGCAGTGGAATGACCTCATACCCATGCTTGTAGAAAATGTTGTCAATGCTCAATCCACAGAACTTAAAAAAGAAGCAACATTAGAAGCAATTGGTATGTAATATTTTGAATTGATCTTTGGGGCCGTTCAAGTATTACGTAAGCACTACGGGGGGTGGGGGGGTCTTTGTTTTGCTTATTTTGGATGACATGGGGGGTAAAATTGAGGCTATCAAGTCGAACATGCAAAACGTGTGGTCTTTATCATGCTTCCGCCAAGTCACTAAATGGTCACATTGAGATGATCCATAAAAAAGCAAACACGCACGCTGATAGGAAAGTTAGACCTGTAAGAGTCGCTGCTCGTCGTGCTAATGAACTGATGTGCATTATTCAAAATTTAGAGCACCATGATGTTGAATGGCTCGATGAGAATGATGTAGACATTCCAAAATCGGATGAAAGTGAGCAGACTCACAACACTGAGCAGCAATCCAAGCAGTCCAATGTCATCGAAAACTTAGAATTATGGATTTGCGTTTCATGGGCTAAAGATTGTTAATTTGAATTTAATATGTGTACAATATATAAGTTTGTTATGTTCGTAAGATTATAATATTTTTGTCCCTTAATCTATGTTGAATACTGTATCAGTAAAATCTAATCTCTATCCTAAATCTATTTTCTTATTTTTAAAATTATAATTATAACATTATAATATAAAAAAAAATATATATAATTGAAAAATGTTTACTTAAGCATGGGGGGAGGGGGTAAGAGCTTTGCTTACTTTTGCTGACAAGGGGGATGGGGGGGGTAAATAATTGTAATAAATCTAAATACAAAATATGTTAAAATTTTGTGCAAATGGTTCAGTGTTATTTCATTATTTCCCATATGTACTAATTACTATGTAACTTAGAATAATTATAGCTAAGATCTGATATTTTTTATTCCTTCTTCAGGTTACATCTGCCAAGAAATTGATGCAGAGGTGTTAACAGAACAGAGTAACCCAATTCTAACTGCCATCATTCATGGCATGAGATCTATTGAAACCAGCAACCATGTCCGGCTAGCTGCCACTCAAGCTTTACTTAACTCATTGGAATTTACTAAAGCTAATTTTGATAAAGAAAATGAAAGGAATTTTATAATGGAAGTTGTATGTGAAGCCACACAGTCCAGTGACATGAGAATCAGTGTTGCAGCTCTCCAGTGCTTAGTAAGTATCTCAAGTATCTAAGTAAATTCTCATTACATTACATTTATATTTGTATAGATTATTTGCTTAGTTTTTGTATATGAAGTAATATGATTGTTTATTTTTAATTTCAGGTTAAAATTCTCTCCTTGTACTATCAATATATGGAACCTTACATGGGTCAAGCATTATTCCCTATCACTTTAGAGGCTATGAAGTCTGATGTAGACGAAATTTCACTTCAAGGCATTGAGTTCTGGTCTAATGTTAGCGATGAAGAGATTGATCTAGCAATAGAAGAAGTAGAGGCAGCTGATGCAGGTATGATGAAAATTTTAATGTTTATATTTTTGCACCTGCATTGTAAACAGAACTAAGATCTTTCATGTCAAACTGCTTCTTTTTACAGGACGACCTCCAGCGCGTACGTCTAGATTCTACGCCCGAGGAGCATTACAATACCTTGCTCCTGTTCTCATGCAGAAACTAACTAAACAAGATGATACTGAAGATGAGTTGGAATGGAATCCCTCGAAAGCTGCATCTGTCTGTCTTATGCTTTTGTCTAACTGCTGTGAAGATGAAGTGGTTCCTCATGTATTACCTTTCATTAATTCAAATATTAAAAATGAAAATTGGCGATACAGAGAGGCAGCTTTGATGGCATTTGGTTCTATTCTTGGTGGACTTGAAGCAAATACTCTGAAGCCATTAGTGGAGAAGGCTATGCCAACCTTGATTGAAGCCATGTATGACTCTAGTGTCGCTGTGCGGGACACAGCTGCCTGGACTTTTGGAAGGATTTGTGAAATTGTTCCTGAAGCAGCTATAAATGAAACATATCTGAAACCACTCTTAGAAAGTCTTGTTAATGGATTAAAAGCTGAACCACGTGTAGCTGCTAATGTTTGCTGGGCCTTCACAGGCCTTGCAGAAGCTGCTTACGAAGCAGCCGATTGTGGAGACTCCAATCAACCTAAAACCTATTGCATGTCAAAATACTTTGATTTTATTATTCAAAGGCTTCTTGAAACCACAGATCGCCAAGATGCTGCACAGCATAATTTAAGATCAGCTGCATATGAAGCTCTCATGGAAATGGTTAAAAACTCGCCTACTGATTGTTATGTTACTGTGCAAAAAACCACTATGGTGATTTTAGAGCGGCTTCAACAAGTTTTGCAGATGGAGAATCATATTTCAAGTCAGGCTGATCGTTCTCAGTTCAATGATCTCCAAAGTCTGTTGTGTGCCACACTGCAATCAGTACTTCGTAAGGTAACTCAAGAAGATGCACCGCAAATATCGGATGCTATTATGACCGCCTTGTTGACTATGTTTGCTGGCAATGCGGGAAAAGCTGGTGGTGTACAGGAAGATGCTCTTATGGCAGTCTCAACTCTAGTTGAGGTCTTAGGAGAAGGTTTCTTAAAATATATGGATGCTTTCAAGAGATATCTTTATGTTGGACTTAAAAATCATCAGGAATACCAAGTATGCATAGCAGCTGTTGGGCTCACTGGTGATATTTGTCGTGCATTGAAAAGTAAAGTAAGTTTAACAATGATAATTTTATTTATTACATATCATGTCTTCTGAAATACCCTGACTGAGATTAGAGAGATTGTTCACACACAAATATAAATTTAAAAAAAATATTGTTACAGGTGCTACCCTATTGTGATGAAATCATAGTCTTGCTATTGGAAAATCTTGGTGATCCCTCAATTCACCGCTCTGTAAAACCACAGATTTTGTCTGTTTTCGGTGATATTGCCCTTAGCGTTGGTCCTGATTTTGCTAAATACTTCGACGTCGTGATGCAGATGTTATTGCAGGTAAAAACTCAATATTGCACTATAAATTTTAATAAGAACCATAAAAATGACCTTATAATTTACGTCAAATGTTTTACATTACAGGCAAGCAATGCCCAAGTAGATCGTAATGATTATGACATGGTCGAATACTTGGGCGAACTTCGCGAAAGCGTGCTCGAGGCTTACACTGGTATCATCCAAGGCTTGAAAGGATCAACGGGCGAGGTTTGTGGTGTTTCAATTATTATTCAGCTATGGCTTAGTGGGTATATTGCTGAGCAAACAATGAACTTGTGTAATGTGGCAGGTGCGTTCGGACGTGGCGCTGGTTGAGCCGCACGTGCCGGCCATCGTGACGTTCATGATGCAAGTGGCGTGCGAGCCCGAGCGCACGGACGGGCACATGTCGGTGATCGCGGGGCTGACGGGCGACCTGTGCACGGTGTTCGGCCAGCGCGTGCTGCCGCTGCTGGAGACGCGGCCGCTGCTGGACCTGCTGCAGGCCGCGCGCCGCTCGCGCACGCCCCGCACCAAAGCGCTCGCCAACTGGGCCACCAAGGAAATCCGCAAGCTCAAGCATCAGACGCCTCTCACTAGCTGGTATGTACTAATCAAAGTGTGCCTTAGAACGCACGGCGACACATCAAGCAGTACGTTCCACTATAGACTGACTTCTCAATGTACGAAAACCTATACAATGCAAGGTCAGCTAAAACTGGAAATGTACCTATAGCTTGATGTATCGTCGTGTGTATACGGGGTTTTCCAGCACCCAGGTAGGTGTTCATATACCCACATTTGAATATCAACGAAACAACGAAAACAGACAAATTGCAACTACTAGGACTTTTAATTAGCTGCAGTATAATGACAGCTTATGTGTTACCACTTTTTAACGAAATTTAAATAGTGATGTGACATAGAACCGATTCATTCTATTAAAATTTAATTCAAAATCGATCAATGTATTGAACATTTTTTGATTTGATTTTATAAAAGAGGATAGTATATTTTTGGTCAGGTCAGTAGCTTGTGTTTTTTAGGGCGTGATGAGCCTCTGAAATCAAGTTGGTAAAACCATAATTATTTACAAAATTAATAAATAATAAATCACGGCTTTATAGCCCACTTAATTGAGATTGTATAGTTTGAATAATTTCTGTGCAAATTCACTATGCAAGCACAATTTTGATCCGAACTAGTACTACTAACTATCATGAATGAAACTACAATGTATATTTTTATCCGATCGATTCAAAGAATATCTGATTGTTTAAGAGTTAAATCAAAATTAGTCAATTGCCATTCACATCACTAGTAGAGATAGTGTGGCAACATAATCTATCAAAATGACAGTAAGAAGTGTAATTTTACTGCAGCTAATTAAAAGTCCTAGTGTAGCTTAACTATTTTTAATTTTGTTTTTTTTTTTTTTTTCATTTCAGATTTGAAACAATTCACTGCCACAGTGATGCAACGCAGTTTCAGATAACTTGCTGCTGGTAAACTCAACTGTGCTGGCAGGCATATTGAGTCCGTATTAATAAGTCGTTAGGTGCATTTGTTTAGAGGCCTGTATTGTTTTAAACTATCTTCAACAATTATATAGTAGTTATTTTGTGTTCATGGGCTAACACTCAGGCCTTTTTTATAAATAAATATTATTACCTTATCTATGATATTATATGAATATTTGTCTACTTTAGTAACATGTTACCATTATTGTAGCATAGTAACATTTGAAACTATTTCTGTGTTTAATTTACAAAGCGTATTACCATGACAAAACGGTCTATGATTTTTGTTAAAACCATAATAAAATAACAAATCAAAAGTGGATGAATGTTTATAAGCAAGTGAAATGTTTTTATGTAATATATTAACTGTTTTTTTTTTTTGCATGTAAGAAAAGTGCTAATTTGTTTATGGCTTTTTCTTCAGATTACCAAGTAATTTTTGGCCCCAAACAATGCACTTAGCGTAGCATTATTGAAACTGTTAAATGTATGCCTGACCATAATCTTTCCATAATTATCTTAAAGTTGAAGCATTTTTCCTATTTGGTATTATAAATACAGACAGTGGCTGTGGTATCTTTACTTATGTGAGATAAAGTGATAGTTTGAATGGGATGTATGAAAGGTGATGTATGTTACTTTAGGCATGCACATGTGCAAGGGATTATGAATTTTATAAATTATTATTATGTTTTGTACGAAGTATGAAAGAATTTTATGAATGGGTAAGAATGCATGTGTAGATGCGTGCATGATTATCTCAGATATTTTATAAACTTAGGCATTGTCGATCATAATGAAAATTCGGTATATTAATGTATGTTTAAGATTCCGTCGACATTACTCGAGACTGAAGGACGCCATATTGGCGACGATTCTTTTTTATTCATCGCAATAATTCAGGTTAACAATAAATATGTAGAAGATATCGTTTAATGAAATTTAAACAACAAAAAACGATGACCAATAGGTAATTATGTTACAATGATAAATGCTAAACAACAATATACTTAATATTATCATATGGACAAATTGTATTAATTAAGAAAGTGCAGCAGTCAGTTATGTCTTTATTGAAACAACATTGATGAGATAGTACAACAATAGTCGCTTAGCAAATAAACAGTGTTGCGCTATAATTTATTAATATGAATACTGTGTAACTACATAACTCAAATTGCCGAAATCTTGGTCAAATCTTCCTTTGTGATGAATGAAAAGTATCTTTGCCTTCTGATCTCAATATCACATTATTGTACATATGTAATTAACGCGTTTTTTTTTCCTTAAGATATTCCGAAATGGCAAAATAGTAATGCCCCTGAAAGTAAATTGAAAAAACCAAAGACCAAGCGGACCTTTTTTTAGAACATGGGCTGAGCAATTGCTATCAAATTGATGTGTTTAACCATAATCAACAAAATTTCGAATGGGTATATTTCATCAAACTTATTCCGTTCTTTCGTGTTAACATTATTGTACATTTTGTTGTCTAAAATGATGTTATTTCTAAAATTCGTTTACATTTTGTAATTTTTATATTTTCTTTCCAACATAACATTTATTTAAATGTTTCTAGTTAAAACTCATTTTCAGGTTGTTGTCCATTTTAGAGTTACCTTTTCAAGTCAAACCTATGACGCTGCTCCATGTTGACTAGCTCAAAGGCATAAATAAGTTCGCGTATCGCAATAACTGTTAGATAAAAACATCTACTCCGGCACGCGAAATTACTTGTCATGTACCTACTGAAATATTTGTTTCCGCTAATTGGTCAATCAAACTTGCGTTTTTGCTAACTATCAGTGCCTTTAACGTGTACGAGAACGAAACCTAAACTCTGTTATCAATGTCCAGTTTCATTAGGTACTCGCGAAGTCGTGACTAGTATTTTAATCAATTCGTTCCGTTAACTCGGATAGAACTCTTTTTATACCTACTGTTCAGGTTTAAAACTTACGTGTGCTAGAATTTGGAAATACCCTTTATGTTATTTAATTTCAATTGACGTGTTGAGTGTCTGCTAGTCTGTGAGCATCACTGATAGGAATGATGTTTGCGCGAATTATGCAAGAATTTATAACGTGAAGTGTGTCATTACTACCATTTACTTGTTTTACATAATACCATATATATTTGAAAAAAAAAAACGATTTGGATACATAAATATTATTCAAAATATTCCAAATGTCATACAAGTTACGTATGTACTTATATTTAAGTATGATAGGAGAATATGTGAGGACTAGTGCCATGCCATGAAAGGTTCTGATTTAGAATCATAGGCATCGAGTCAATGAATACCACCCACTTTTCCTGCGCGAATCTAAAATCAATTAGTTATTTTGTTACGGCGTATATTTTCATTAGTTTTGACTATGACTATCTGCTACCCTGTAAACTATTCTATGGCGATTAAACAATTTAGAAGTTAAATTGGTTTCTGATTTTGCTATATAAACCTCTTTGTTTGTCAAGATTTAGTTTCGATGTGGTTTTATTTTTAGGGTTCCGCAGCTAAATAGCAAAACCGGAACCCTTATGATTTCGTCATATCCATCTGTCCGGATGTCACACTGCAATTTTACTCGGATACTACATATTTGCGCAATATGGATAAAAAATGGGAAACTTTCTGTGCACCGCTAAACAAAGGTGTAATGAAATTACGTAAAAAAATATTAGGGGTGGCTCCTCATACGTACTTAACCAATATCATCATCTGCTTCATCTTTTCCCAACTACGTTGGGGTCGGCTTCCAGTCTAACCGGACTCAGCTGAATACCAGTATTTTACATGGCGCTACTGCCTATCTGACCTCCACAAACCAGTTACTGGGCAATACGATACCCCTTGGTGAGACTGGTTGTCAGACTTTCGGGCTTCTGACGACCCATAACGACTGTCAAAGATCGTATATTATAGTGTACTCTGTGCAAAGATCCACGAATGTGCTTTCCAAGCACAGAGTACTTTTTACCGACTTCACAAAAAGGAGGAGGTACTATGTTCGGCTGTTTGTATGTTTGTTCATCGAATACTCCGCCAATTGTCGACGGAATTTCAAAATTATTTTTTTGTTCGAAAGTAGATAGTTCTGAGGTGGTCCCACTGTCACCAAGTTAGGATTTGATGATGGGATCTTAGAGAAATCGAGGGCAACCCTCAAATTTTATAGGCTCACTTATTGTTTTTCGCATATTTTATGAAGTATCTTGTGTATTTGCGTATGGTTGTCACCATCTCAGGTAGCTGGGCTGATGATGGAAGGTACAACTCCTTAACAGTAAGAAGTTACTCGAACAGGCAAGGACTGTTTTAGTAAATTGTTTTGATGTTTGATAGGGCATTTGCCACATTTGGTCTCATGATCATCAAGTCATGACCTGATGCTGCAGTCAGGATAGTCTGCAGAGTACCTAACTCCTCGACAACTAACAGCAGATATATCGTGTTTAGGCTCATTGAAAAGGGCTCGATGTGTGGATAAGCGTACTGTTAATATGTATAGATGCGAGCCACAAGATACGTACCTACCTAACCAAGTTATGGAAAAAAAGTTCAATGCACATAAGCGTGTGGTGTATTGTTGGATTTCATAATCAAAACGTATATCAAGTTAACTAATTTTAACATCACAATAGTATTATAAAGGCGAATGTTTGTGAGTGTGTGTTTATATTACGTTTGTTACTTCGTCACGCTCAAACGGCTGGATCAATATTGATCCAATTTTGTATGGAGGTAGCTGACACCCTGGATTAAGATAATTATAGGCTACTTTTTATCCCGATGTTCCCACGGGATCGAAACTTATGCGGGTGAAAGCGCGGGACGCAGCTAGTCAATAATAACAAGATACATGTTTTTTTTTTTTGTAATTGATTGATTTTGATTAAATATTATTTTGAGTATTTTTCATAATGTTAAGATCAATTTTATATCGATATCGACAATTTTTCCATGAAGTAGATCAGCCCTAACGATAGGCATACAAGAACTGACCAATGGCAGCCGCGCGTTCTTCCTCGTCCCCCGTCTCGCGGTAGTGAGTCGTGTGCAAAGAGTACTATAAGATACCGGGTAGTCGTGTGCTTCTGTGTGTGCTTCGAAGAAATAGGGCGATTGTGCACTACAAGGAATTTTACTCTCCGGCATCGGCAGTCCGATTTAATTTTTTTATTATGGCGTGCCAATATGGGACGGTAAAAAATCGGACTGCCGGACAGTAAAATTCCTTGTAGTGCACAAACGCCCATTGGCCTATACGCTCTATAGTGGTTAAAAATATTTTTTTACTTACCTACTTTATTTTCAAGTTTTTAAGCTATTGCATAGCTTTTATCTTGGGCTTTGAGCGCGGCGACCATAGATTAATATATATGTACTGGCGGCATTGAGGTAGAAAAAACATGGAGATGCCGCGTTATTCTATACATTACATACATTTGCTTAAATTAAGATGTTATGTGTAATATCTAGTTTTAATTCCGTGTAATAAAAACCCAGGCTTGGATGCTGGAAGCAATCTCACCTTCCCACGCTCATGCATATGCTGATGCAAGAAAGGTCCCACCCTCCCGCCCTCATGCAAATGCAAACATGCAGGAAAATGAGGATAGCATGCCACACAACCGAACCTATACTCGACACGTGTTTCACCCCTCCACGGGGCATCGGGGGGGGGGGGGGCGGGGAGAGCCGTGCGTTGAGCTCACTTTACGACTAGCGGTCGACGAGTCAACATCTCCTGAGGATGCCCCGTGGAGGGGTGAAACACGTGTCGAGTATAGGTTCGGTTGTGTGGCATGCTATCCTCATTTTCCTGCATGTTTGCATTTGCATGAGGGCGGGAGGGTGGGACCTTTCTTGCATCAGCATATGCATGAGCGTGGGAAGGTGAGATTGCTTCCAGCATCCAAGCCTGGGTTTTTATTACACGGAATTAAAACTAGATATTACACATAACATCTTAATGTCATGGATTTCCGTAAAGTAACGCCTGATTCCATAATATACATTTGCTTATACAAATATGAGTGAAATATGATTCAGAATGTGAAATATCATTATGTCTCATTCTTTCTAATGAGATAATTTTATTTGATAAAAGAGAACAATATTTAAGTTGTTGCTCATTATGGCAATATTTTATCGTGACGTAGTGACAGTTGTAGGTAAGTGCCATAGCAGCCATCTTATGCGAAGAGTTTCGTGGTAGTTTTGCTGTCAAATGGTTGTTTATTTTTTGTATTATTGAGGATTGCAAGAAAATTACGAGGATTTTACCTGTTAAAACTGCATGTAAATGTTGGAAAACAGAAATTCAACATGCCTGTGTGTTGTATTGTGAAGTGTGGTGCAAGAAAGAATGAAAATCAACCTCAATTGTCTTTGCACAGGTTAGTAGCCGGTTTTCATGCATTAATACATACAATAATACACATTCGATGATACAATTGTAACGTGATCATGAATTTATGGCTAAAGTATTGATATTTGGGTTCATTTCCGTATAACAGGCCTTTATATTATGTTTGTTAATTCGTTCGTTTGTTTACAATAATATGTCATAATGGAATAGTGTTGTACCGTTGCCGACTTGGCGTAATAGTTTCCGAAACTAGTTCCTCCGCTGAAACGATACCGGTATATTCTGCGATGTTAACATAAATAATCCTGCGTCTTATTCAGTCCGAGTGACCTTGCTAGGTCCGGCCTGTGGTTCACACTTCACAGCACCAAAATCAAAATATTTCACATAAACCTACATGGACACTTTTATGAAAAGTCAGAAGCTAGGTGCACGGTTCCAATTGGTAGTTTCCTATGGAGAAGAAACGGTAAGAAACTCAATGGTTACGCTTTTAAAATAATTGGCTTTTACAATGTTTTATATTTTGTTAAGTACCTAGTACTTGTTGACAGGCCTACACTGTCCTCCCCTATCTATTAACATTGAAATTTCAAAAGTTTTTCTCGGCTCCTAAGGGTCGTAACGTGATGTTAAATAGCCTATAACCATCCTGGCTACCAAACGCAAAAATAATTTATGCATGGCATTTTTTTTGCGCGGAACCCTAATTATTTTTCTAAAATAAAGGTAGCCTAAGTTACTCCTTGTAACATATCTGTCAGTGAAAGTCCCGTCAAAATTGGTCCAGCCGTTTCAGATTAGCCGGAACAAACAGACAGAAAGACAGACAAAAAAAAAATGCCATTTTGTTAATAGTACCTACTGTTTAGATTTTTATAAGCATTTAGTAAAAAGCTGTTATTTTGACAGTACCAACAGACACTTCAATTTTATTTATTTTTATAGATAACGGAAAGTAAGATAACCTACTCATCTTTTTCTGTTACAATTACTGTATACATAATATTAGGTATGATCTAAACGTGATAACTAGTAAGACTCGTATTTAGTATCGATACTAGTTATAGTAACACCTATGTTCCTTGATAGACACAACACTAGCAATGGCAGCCATTTTATGAGACAATACCAGTTGTAGGTATGCACCCTTTTTTCGTAGGTATTTCCAGTCCATACTTTTGTATGTCAATGACTGGCGGCGACCGAATGAAGAAATTCCGTAACGAAAATAAACCTAACACCCCCCACTCCGACCGGCACAGCGGTGCAACGTTGAAAGCCGTGCATCGTCTAACGTCGTATCAGTTCGGCAGACTTCGGCACGGTGTTTGTGTGCGTGCGACTAGACGTATGCTATGCAATAGTTTTACCGCGGCAGTCCCCGAGTGCCACACGTATTTTTTTATTTAAACCCCTATGACCCACCCTTTGACCCACCATGCACTGTGTTCTACTTGTAAAGCCCTTTCATTTGGTACCCATATTGAAACTTGTTCTGTATTCTGAGATTGAAACAAATAATTATGAAATCTTGCATTTTGTGCCGGCGCGGCGGCGGCAGAGTTTTAAGCCGGCGGCCATCTTAGATTTGAAAAGTTACGTAGTGTCCAGTATTCTATACTAGTCAAGCCCTTTTATTTGATACCCGTATTGAGGGGGTTGTGTAAAAATATGTAATCCGCCATTTTGTAGCGGCGGTCATCTTGGATTTACAATTGTCATCAAAACTAAAGGTGTGTACCTCAAAATAATAACTAAAGCAGTGTGTACCAAACAAGGAGGATAAGTACCAAATATAAGAAGGCCAATTTATTCTCGTAATTTAAAACGTTCAAAATCTAGTCGCAGTCTCATCTCGGCGACAAACAAACGTCAAAAACTTGTCAAAATGTAGGGAAATTACTAGTTTTCCCAACTCAGTGATTACGAGCTATTTTTGACAGATTGAGACTGAGATCAGACTGTGAACGTTCTTAAAATTACGAGAATTGCCCCTCATATCAATCTGCCAACAGGAAGGGGGTAAAAGGAGAGTGGGAAACAAATGTATGGAGTCTGGGCCCACCCTTCAATAGTAACATGTGATGTACCGTTGGATAGGGCTTTTTAAGCGGAACATTAGTTACTAATAAAACTATGGTCAAATGTTAGGAGTTTCGGAGATACGATGTCTTAAAGTCGTCACAGTTTAACATATTATTTATGGATATTTATAAGCTACAATAGTAATAATAGGTACATGTATTTGCACACAACACAGTATTTTCCACAAAACCAATCGAGATGCAGTTCAGTAGTCCAATAAGAGCTGATTTTTCCAACGCCAGATAATTTTATCGGAGGAATAATTTTGATTTTTTGACAATTTTTCCATACAAAAACTGCCAAATGTCAATTTTATTCCACGAATAAAAATTATCTGTCGATTGAAAAATCAGACAGCAGCCAATGCTGTTTATTTTTTTTATTTGCCCCCCACTAGGAATTTCTCATGTATTGTGGGTGCATTTACAAACATTTAAACTCACATGAGCGCGGCCGACGTGCTTCTCAAACTCATGAGGTTAAGCTGAAATTGTGATTTCACTAAGAGAATGCAAAAGCGCCAACATACCCCTGGTTTCTAATAATACATATATTTCCTGAGACTGCACACTTCGCGGTTGCAGGGTCTTAGCATAAGCCTCGGTCCCCGGATATCCACGAGATGAAGGTAGTACCTGTACAGTCTCAAAACCGATGATCGTGGGTGATGCATCCAGTCGCAGTCGGTCAGTAGGTAGAGTTCGGTTCGGTCTGAGTCAATATGCCGAAAGAGTACAGACGCCAGCACATCAACCTACTACAATCTGTCAGATTTCTGTAATAGATTTTCAACTTTATCGCTAAAGTATAAGGTTCAATGTTGATTGGGGAAATTTGACAGTTAAGGGTAGCTTGATGTGCTGGCGTCTGTACCTACATCATGACCGGCTGCGAGTGCTGCGACTAAAAAACATTTCGAGACGTACAGGAAGATTTTTTTATCACCATCCAAATTTTTACAGGATGTTCTACCCATGAATATGAACAACTTTCACCATGGGATCAACTCCAAAATCACGAAAAAAATCAGCTGTTTAATACAAAAGTTCAATACTTGCTTGACCAAAATGTATGAAAAAGCTGATTTTTTTTCGTGATTTCAGATTTGGTCCCATAGTGAAAGTTGTTCATATTCATGGGTAGAACAGCCTGTAAAAATTTGGATGGTGATAAAAAAAATCTTCCTGTACTTATTGATATTTTTGATTATAAATTATTTTATCCTAATTATCGCGTATTGAATTGTCATCAACATATCTACAAAGTAAAATAGGCGCTGCAAGCTGCAATTTGCAAAAAAAAAATTATGAAATTTTGAATTTCGCGGGATACTTCTCGGGTGGCAGTTTTTTCGACACAATCATGAAACCATAACGGCCTGGCCACGAACTCGCCGTACAGCGGCAGCTTAGCGCGGGGCGGCGAGCGGTAAAAACAAATATACCAAAATGTATGAATCATGCGGGCTACGACGACGCACCGCTCGCAGCGTCAACGCTAGACAACAGAAACCGCGCCGCTTGCCGCTAAGCCAAAACTCGTGGTCGGGCGGTAAAGCCTCCTGGCTGTACGTCCCGCCAAAGGTCATGAACGATACACGACGAATAACAATGTGAACAGGTTCGACGTAGGTACAGACGCCAGCACATCAACCTACTACAATCTGTCAGATTTCTGTAATAGATTTTCAACTTTATCGCTAAAGCATAAGGTTCAATGTTGATTGGGAAAATTTGACAGTTAGGGGTAGGTTGATGTGCTGGCGTCTGTACGTCGATAATTATTATTATTTACTTGCTGGATTTGCACGACCAATATTGCATCAAGCGTGCAGATAGATAGTGAATAACGCGGACGTACGTTCGAAGGATCGTGCTTTGTGCGTGCTTGATCATGTATAAACTTGCTGTATAGCAACATTCACCGATTAGAGCCTGTGTCGGAAGTGGAATGGACGACAAAATGGATCGTGAAACAATTTCACGATATACGTAATAATAATGTCCCCTAACTTAAAAATATTATCTATTAAAATCCCTAAGTCCAGTCAAAAGTCCCTAAGTCCAGCTTAAAAATCCCTAAGTCCATAGTCTAAGGGACTTAGGCTAAACCATTTATATCGATTTACTATGTTACTTCTCATTACATTTAAATCCTACATCGTTCAGACATCTAAGTTATATTTTTTTACCAAGATCATGGACCTATAAAAAAAGGCGGACGGAACTTCACTAAGAAACTTTGATTATATAATGTCTAGATAGAGCATCAATTGCGCGGAAACGTGTCAAAAAATACCGACCAACTGTTGGACTGTAAGTACTTACCCGCCGATTAGTGCCGATCGTACCGCTTTGGTGTCACTACGTATTACGCGCGCTAAGTAATAAACAAATAACAGCGATAAAATGACGGTATATGCTATTAAACTGTGCCGGAATTATAAAGGAAGGGTAAAAAATACCAAACACATCACAATCATCACATATCATCGATAAGTAACCAAAAAAACTACGTATTTGTTTTTTGTTTTTATATTTACCAAATTACGCCATATTTTATCAGTGTTGCCAGTTTCTTTTTTCTATTCTCCCAACTTAACGTCCTTTTTTTGTGGGTATATTCGTTGGTTTATGGTTACGTTTATATTATTTAGTTGATGTACTTTTATTATTCGATTTCAAAAAAGGTGAAGTTCTTCAATTCGTCGGTACTTTTTTATAATAATATAATGTTCGCGTATAACTTTTTTGTTTATGAGCCCATTTTAATGATTATTGTTGCATTGGGTCCAATAAACTGATTTCAAAGGTGCCAAGAGTAATTTTAATAAGATTAATTTATTCCATTCGTATTATCTGTGATCTTTCATTTGAAATTTCCAAATACAAAATCCCTAAAAAGTTAAATATTCTAATTTAATTAACTTAGCTGATTTAATATAACACAACATTCACACACACAACTCTAATTAAATTAAATAGTGTTTTTTATTTATAAACGCAAGTAAATAAAGACACTACTAAAACTGAATAATACTACAAACATACACCTAAAACTGACTTATATTATTTGTATAGTCAATTTTTTTAATATGTGTTTTATGGGAGAATTGTGGTAGCTGGTATCATTATTCACGCACACAGAGACATAGATGCACAGTGTAAAACACCGCCCGCACGCACACATGTTTGAAATTGTTGGCTCGTTTTCTTTGTTTTGATTGTAGGGCGACGCTCTATCTAGACATTATATAATCAAAGACTAAGAAACAACTGAAGCACCAAAATGGCGGCGGCGTAACTGTGTGCAGTGCTGCCAACTCTAAAAAATATTTTCTGCTAAATCTACACTCAGATAATGCCAAAAACATGCTAAAATTTTAGGATAATGCTAAAAAAAATGCCAACACAAAAAGAGAGAGCGTTTATTAAAAAAAATCTAGAACTAATTTTGTGACACAAATAACATAATGAAGACCTTCGTCTGTATCCCCTTCAATAGATGCAGCTGGAGCGGAAGATGTAGATTTATAGGCATCATTTGTCCCTATTTTTCACAAGATTGGGTCAGGAACCTCGTAGGAGTGACAGCATTTGTTGAAATTGATAAACTGTTCCTGAGTTTAGTTTTCTTGGCTAAATACACGCTCTACGTCTGCATTCGAATGAGGTAATTTTAATAACGTTGTTGCAAATGCTGCCAGTTCCTTGAAGAGATTATTTTCAGCAGCGTCCTTGTAGTCCGAGATTTCACACCAAAATTTAACAGTAGAGGAAGTACACTGCCATTGTATAAAAACAATGTTTCGCCATTGTGATATAAAGCTTATCAATTCCTGTTGCATCTATATTAAATTCCCCAGGGATTTCCCCTGACCACTACGGTTGCGTTCAGAAACATACCGCGTTTTTTAAGGGTTCATATGTTGCGTTCGAAAATTCAAGTGTAAATAAATCTTTCCGAGTTAAATGCTAAATAATATGCTATTTATGCTAAATTGAATTTTTGCATGCCAAATGACTAGGGAAAATGCTAAATTTAGCCATAAAAATGCTAAATTGGCAGCACTGACTGTGTGTGCGTGTGTAAAGGGATGCCAGATGAAGGAAAATTTTACCCATTTTTAAACAATATTTCAATAAGATCTCCCTTGGGTTTTATTACAAGTTTTTGTGACGGATATTGTTAAAGAAAAGGTAAAATAAATAAAACACATTGAAAATAAAAATATTTACAACTTATTTAATAGGTACTTCTATACATATAATAAAATTGTAGAAAAGTGGTGTCTGTACAATGGAAATATATTAAAAAAAAAGTAGCAGGGGTTGTTATTATATCGATGCCGAACCCGAATTTGTAATTACATTTTTTTTTGTCTGTTTGTCTGTTTGTCGGTTTATCTGTTTGTCTGTGTGTTTGTGCACGCTAATATCAGAAACGGCTTATTCGATTTAGATGCGGTTTTCACTAATATATTATAGTAAGCTTCACTTAACAGTTAGTGTTTATTTCATGTCAATCGGTTCATAAATAAAAAAGTTATGTCAATTTAAAGAATCACGGCGAACATTAATTGTTAAGGTATTCTATCAGAGTACGTACACACCTCGCGCCTGCGCGTCCGTGGCTATATAAAGCCAGAGTCATGGAAGAAGGAGAATCTACAAGCTACCCAGTAGAATTTTTAGAATCCCTCAATGCTCCTGGACTACCAGCACATAAAATAAAATTAAAAGTAGGCGTACCCATAATGCTTCTTAGAAATTTAAGCCCCCCAAAACTTTGCAATGGCACCAGGTTAAAAGTGATCAATTTACAACAAAATCTGATAGAAGCAGAGATTTTAACAGGGTGTGGAAAAGGTGAAAGTGTTTTCATTCCTCGGATTCCTCTCACTCCAAAAAATTTTCCATTTAGTTTTAAACGAGTCCAGTTTCCACCACCATTTATTTATTACCATCGCATGTTAATGCAACAACATCAATGTCAGCTTCAAAACATTTGATAAGACATAATTTTATTAAATTAGCTTTTTGTTCACCTTTTAATGTATTACTCAAGAAATATCCCAATGGTAGTTTGAAGCGGTGGTTAATCCCAACGAGTAAAAAAACTAATGCTTGGCTTGCCAAAGGCGCACCATCTTCAACTCCTGAACCCATATCTTCTAGGCCTATATATTTTTTACCATCCCAAATTTTCTGAGCTCTAATAGCAACTTCGTCAAATAGTAACACAAAGTAAAGTAAGTAAGTCAAGTAGTACACAAAGGCCGATGCTCACTTACTTGAGCTTTTGCTTTCAATGCCTGAAAAGATTCTTCAGTAAATCCTGGTTCTGCATTAAAATGCCCGTACCACTTGGCCAGTGTCTTCCGGTGAGGAAGGCAGGTATTAAAAGTTTGCCTAACGTAATCGTAAGCTTTCGGCGAATAATAGTTGAGGGTTAGGCAAAATTTTTTCATAGACGGTGAGTATTTAACTTTTTTTCTATTGTAATTATTAAAAATGTTAGCAGCGACAATGTTTTCATTTAATCTGTTAAAAAGATCTGTATCAACATAATTTTCTTCTTTAAGGGTTTTTAAAATACCTTTTAAAGATTTGTTCCTATCTTGGAGACGTCTAACTTTTTGATTTAAAACTTTTATTTTCTTTTTTTGATTTTTTATCAAGGCGCGCATTTTCATCTGATCTCTCTTCATACGTCGTTTTCTGGGAGTAAATAGTAATGACAATGGTTGTTCCAATTCAACTCCAGATATTACAGTTGTGGATGACTCCTAAAAATATTTAACAAACATATTACCTTTACATATTATTTTTAATATTTTTATGAATTTTGAATAATAAACTCGAAAATCCCAAATTTTTAGTAGATACTTACATTTTGCAAGGACAAATTAGTGTTTAATAAGCAAGACTGTTGCAATGTCGATTCTTGTACAGAAAATCCTTCAACCACTGATGAGCTCTAAAAGAAAATGAAATACATTTCGGTAACTAGCTATAACAAGCCTTATAAAATATCATCATACTCACTTGTGTCAAAGGCGTCGTTACATTTTGAGAAAAAGGCTGTTCTAATTTCTTTTGCAGCCCGGAACCTGAGGCTACTGCTTCAATCACTAGTGAACTCTAAAATAAATAATAAATTTCGGGTTAGAAACGATTCAAAGGCATAACTTGCATTAGAATAAAATAGCGTTTTAGTAAAAAAAAAAGACCTACTAATATCTCAAATTACTTGCACAATATATAATAATTACACTCAATAGAACTACACATCGTAAGTATCGTATCGTATACATAGTAAGTACGTACCCTATTAGAAACACTGGAAGTAATTACTTCAGCCGGATGATCTTCTTGAATTGTTGACGTATCGAATAAAAACTAAAAAAAATTCGCTTAACTGTTATTTTGTTATTAAACTGTTAATCGTTAAACTTAAAAAATATGATTAAGAGGTTAGGTAATGAGGAGATGGCCTTAAATTAATTGAATATTACCTTTGTTGGTATGGCGTAAACAACAACGCGAAGAAGTCCGCCTTTAGTTGTGTACAAATCATTCTTCTCAAAATGTATACTGCAGATTACACTATATTTTGTTGGATTCCAATTATTTTCATTTCTACACTCCCTTATTATTTTTATCCAATCATTTTTCCATACTTCATTTGCTGAGGGAAATCTGTAAAAT
Source organism: Hydraecia micacea (assembly GCA_914767645.1). NCBI lineage: Eukaryota > Metazoa > Arthropoda > Insecta > Lepidoptera > Noctuidae > Hydraecia > Hydraecia micacea. Next base: position 12,555,520 of record OU611778.1, read on the forward strand.
GTAGAACAATACATAATAACGATAAAAATAGTAACATAAAAATATAACTCTCCCACATTTAAAATAATTTTCAAATTGAAATAGTTGCAACACTGATTGATTTCGTGATTTATTCAATTCATTGACGTAAAATCGATAAATAAGCTTATAAATGACATGCTTACCTATGAAAAGTGATCCCCTGGCTTTTTTTACTTGAACCACTATGGTTTCGACAACTTTTTACAACACATGACGGCATCCTTTGAATTTATTAATAATTTATTTGAATAACACACGGGCGTCCTGCGGAGTACTTCGGAGCGTAATGGCCGACGGCAGACCGACTATGGTGTGAATGTGTGCGTGCTGGCTTGTCTATATTAGCGCGCTGACCGACTTAGGGTGCTTCAGTTATTGTTAAAGGAGACGGCGTCCGCCTTTTTTTATAGGTCCATGACCAAGATTCGCTAAAAGCAGTATTTCGGTGTTGTTTGTCAGTCAAATTGAAACTTTAGCGCCGCCATTTCTGTAACCTAAGAAAAAGGACTTAGGGACATCTTGAACTTGGCCATTCAATTCAATTTAACTGACAGTATTTATTGTGATGAGATATTATTGCCTACTATTGCCGAAATGTCCATAGTAATATAAATTCATTGAATTCATGCTCGTGACTGTACCTTATCTATGTTCTCGTGAATTTGTGATCATCTGTGTGTGTGACTGACTGTCGCAGTCAGAGAGGCAGAATCTCAAATTCTATTTTAGATCTGTCTGTGGTCAGGCTAGGTCGTCTTGCAAGTAATCAGTGTATTTTGGTGTATTCTTTGGTAATAAATTTTGTCTTTTTAAGTCAAAATTACAAAGAAATTAATTGACATCGAAAAACTAGCCAGTGAAGCTAGGTTATTACATACTTTGTTAATATTTCGAGCACATCTCACATCATGAAGCCACCGTATAAAATCGGTAAGTAATTTTACTTCTTATAATATAGGAAATTAAGTTCTGAGGGAGCAATAGATTGAGTTTAAATATTTATCATTCCTAAATACAGCCAGCTAAATACTTCTTTTATTTTACAATAAATAGATTTTTATAGGTTATCACAGCCATGCGACAGACCTAGACAGACCGGCGCTATTGTGTACTGCTTATTTACACTAATTCACGATAATGTTCCTTATCACATTATCAGCAATTATTGCTATTTTGATGAGGCCTAATATCTTTAGTGTTTATATTGATTAAATGATAGCTTTAAGTAAGAACCCACTGACTTAAGATTGTGTAAAATTGGTACCTAAATAAGTGCCTTAACTACCATAATAAACAGAAAAGTGAAACTATTAGGGGTGCATTAAAGGGTAGGTATCCATAGTGCGTTTAAAAAGTGGTCCAAAACATTATTCTAGAAGTCCCTCTCTATGGGCTTTCCTTTCCATAAAGGTATCATCTTCAGCAATTATTAATATTCAGGAGAAAACGCCTCAAAGATAAACATTTTGTGCAACGAAGTTCTTTCCAGATTTTCAGTTACCAAAAATTAATAATAATTAAAGGGAATGTGGCAAAGACCCCAGTACTTTTGAAAACTGTTTTGGACAGAAATATCCTTTTTCTAGTTTTTATTTCTTACAAGTAGGTACATAACAACCTAGTATATCAAAAATATTGTCTAAATTAGGATATTGAACATGAGGTTGTTATACATTTTGTAATATTTCATCACTATCGCTTAGGAATAAGCTTTTTATTTACTACTGATAAAAATATTACAACTATCTGTTGAGTTTTTGTCTATTAAATAGTCAAAAACTATCAGATCAATAACTTATTATTAATATTGATTTGCATCATAAATTTAATAATACATTTTTAAATTAAGTTAGCAAAAAAAAAACCTACTTACCTACCAAAAGATATTTTATCTGTAATGTTATGATAATTTACTTGTTGTTGTATGTCTTGATTGTCTACAGCTATAAAAATTACTGTATCTTATATACCTAATGCTGATGGCTTTTAACCAGTTGAATGCCAAAATTACCGAAACATTTAAAAAATGTGACTCAGGCTGGCTGGACAAATCTTCAAAATTGCTCGCTTTTAACTAGGTCAATAGGGCACATTATGTGACGGCTAAACACCCTTATTTCAGAATTTGTAACGCTACAGAATCTTAGATAATCGATCGAAAACGTGTCCAGCCATCTTGAAAAACCACTTTTCGCTGGTCTCTCAATCTCGGTAATGGAAGTGATTTTGACGACTTTTTGCATATCAACGGGCGTTACATAAAATTGTAACAGGCATCGAGCTAAAAGCTTTGTGGTACGTACAGCGGTTTAGTAGAAAAATGCAAAAATCTGTGTCCAGCCAGCTTGATTTTACGTATAAAACTTTTGGCTGGCACTTCCGAATCTCAATAACGGGAGCGTTTTCGAATATGGTTACTTTACTAACATTTAGTAACGCAATGTGTAACAGTAATAACGTTTGATTTATGGCGTCACATGTAAGTGTTTACGAGAAATCAATAAAAACTTAATGTCCAGCCAGCCTGAAATCAAGCTGGCTGGACACATGTATCTCCGCTGCCTGATGATCTACGACCTTCGAAATGTGTTCAAAATTTTGTACCGGAGACGATAATGATAACCTGAATTTGTAACGGAGAAACTTTGCGTAGTTTCAAAGATATTGATCATTTAAATTTTCCCATACAAACTGCCATTAATATTGTGAGGTGACCATAATTTTTACATAAATAAAGGATTTCTTTTTAGTCGACGAATCGGCCGGTAGCAGCCACGCCTGTTTTGTATTTGATTTTCCCGTGGGAATAAAAGGTTTTCCTGCAGTAAAAAGCGTAAGTATGTGTTAATTCAAAATAATTATTGACTACTTACCAGCGCTGCAAAAGAGAGCCCACTTGTATTTCGCGTTTAGTTCATTATCTTAGGTAACTGAAAATGAGAACTAAACTCTACAGTCGGCATTGTATGTACTTTTCGAAGTGTCATCACTAAACAGAGTAAGACAACTATTAATTAATCTGCGGTAGACAACATAAATAAGAGTTAAGATTCCACCAGTTGTCCTAGTAGTACCAACTTTAAGCAATAGATAGAGACACCAACATCAGCTATCATGGAAGTAAGTATTACATTCCGTTCACAGTTATTTTGTCCCCCGACGTACTACATTTTTTACGCAATTTATTGATTTCAAATTTTGAAATCGATATTGTTTATTTAATTATTATTCTGATAATTAAATAAACAATACCCAGCTGCAACTTCATAACATTCAATCACTACTAACCCATTTCTATGAATTACCAGCAAGAGCGATTTTAGCGCTCATGAGTGCGATTCGGAACGCGGCCATGATGAGACTTGCTTTGTGTGTAATCTGTGTGTGTGACTTATGTGTAACTGACCGTTATAAACTTTCAGATAAGTACTGTCTTTTTATACAACTGTTGTTTTGTTAATAGGTAATGTGCCCTTGGTAACTAACGTGAATTACAATGTTTTTTTGCAAAAGTTGTTAGTTTTTACAATTTGTGTCGTCAGTTGGATGTATGCGCCCTGTTTTATTTATTTAAGTATTAGGTACACCGGCAGAACACGTTATTACGAACGTTGATCAAAACCTTATCCTAAAGAGTAAAGACATGTGGTCTATTTGGGGTGACACAATACCTGAAGGCCAATTCTCGTAATTTAAAACGTTCAAAATCTAGTCACAGTCTCATCTCGGCGACAAAAAAATGTCAAAAACTTGTCAAAATGAAGGGAAACTAGAGATATTTTTGACGGATTGACACTGAGATCAGACTGTAAATAAATAAATAATAATTTATTTATTTCAATCAACTATGGATCACAACAACTAAAAATTATACAATAATATTAAATCAAAAGAGACAAAATTAAAATAACATGCAACATTAAAACAGTATCTTGACATTAGGCAGTACGTGAATCATGCAGCAGTGGTTCACGTACTGACAGTCAAAACGTTCACCAAAAGCGCTCAGGATACTGTTGCGGCTAGCCCGCACCCTACGCACTAGAGATGTGCACCGCTTGCGCATGATAGTGTGGAAACAATCCACCCGCGCCTCAGCAAACATCCCCGACGCGCTACAGAAGCGAGGTAGCCCCAACAGCACCCTGAACGCGTTGTTGTACTGGACGCGTAGAGCGCTGTACTGTTTCTGCGTGTAATCAATCCACAGACTGCCAGTATAAAAGGACGTACAAAATGCCCTAAACAGGGCTATTTTGACGCCCCACGAACACCGCGCAAATCTGCGGGCTATCATATTCGCTCGAACAGACAGCGCCCTACGTTCCCTTGCAATGTCTGCATCGTCCTTCAGGTCAGAGGATAATAAATGCCCAAGATATTTAAACGTATCAACTCTTTTAAGTGGGCATCCGTTGAGCTTGATTGCTGGTATGTAATCAGGACACTTCCCCTTGGCCCGAAAGACCATGGACTCGCTCTTGTTCGTGTTATACAACAAACCATGGTCTTCCGCGTACTTTTCACAAATGCCAATCAGCCTTGACAAGCCACAGACAGAGGCGCTCAGCAGCACCATGTCGTCAGCGTAACTGATATTGTTTAGGCACACCCCTCCAATATGGCAACCGACATGCGTGCCGCTGAGCCCCTCTATCAGCGCATTAACATACAGGTTGAAGAGCTTTGGTGAGGTTAGACCCCCCTGCCTCACGCCGCACTCCAACCTGTATGGGGTCGAGTAAGCCCCCGACCATCGAACAACATTGACCTGATTTCTGTACCAGTATTGAAAGATACAGATCAGTTCGATCAGTTCGGACTGTGAACTACAGTTGTTCGTATTAGTATCACCAATACACGGATTTTCGTCCATTAAAGAAAACACCTTAAAATATACTTAGTCCTACATAAAACCTACAAGATTGGTAACCCTACTGCAGTGTTTATATGAAAACATTTTAATGATCAATATCTTTGAAACTACGCAAAGTTTCTCCGTTACAAATTCAGGTTATCATTATCGTCCCCGGTACAAAATTTTGAACACATTTCGAAGGTCGTAGATCATCAGGCAGCGGAGATACATGTGTCCAGCCAGCTTGATTTCAGGCTGGCTGGACATTAAGTTTTTATTGATTTCTCGTAAACACTTACATGTGACGCCATAAATCAAACGTTATTACTGTTACACATTGCGTTACTAAATGTTAGTAAAGTAACCATATTCGAAAACGCTCCCGTTATTGAGATTCGGAAGTGCCAGCCAAAAGTTTTATACGTAAAATCAAGCTGGCTGGACACAGATTTTTGCATTTTTCTACTAAACCGCTGTACGTACCACAAAGCTTTTAGCTCGATGCCTGTTACAATTTTATGTAACGCCCGTTGATATGCAAAAAGTCGTCAAAATCACTTCCGTTACCGAGATTGAGAGACCAGCGAAAAGTGGTTTTTCAAGATGGCTGGACACGTTTTCGATCGATTATCTAAGATTCTGTAGCGTTACAAATTCTGAAATAAGGGTGTTTAGCCGTCACATAAAGTGCCCTATTGACCTAGTTAAAAGCGAGCAATTTTGAAGATTTGTCCAGCCAGCCTGAGTCACATTTTAAAAAGCCATTGTGTCTCGCGTGGATCTATGTTCCGGCATACAAAGTGTTAAATGTTTAATTTCAACGTTTTATTAAGAAACTTCTAGATATTTTATTCTTTTAAATATTCTCAAATGAAAAAGCATGAAAAATAATATAATTATGAATAAATGATGGCATTCTATCGGTAAAATAATTTTAATTATTTAAATATTTAAGAATGGTTCTAAACTTTGACATTATTTTTGTATTACAGCTGATGAGAAGCTGGCTGAGCTTGGCCGCAAAGAGATCATGCTGGCAGAGAAGGAGATGCCAGGACTGATGGCCTGCCGCCGCAAGTATGCTCCGAGTAAAATCCTCAAAGGAGCTAGAATTGCTGGAAGTCTTCACATGACCGTGCAGACTGCAGTCCTCATTGAGACACTTATAGAGCTTGGTGCTGAAGTAAGTGCCGTTCATTTCTGAGTTATATCTTTTTTAATTGCAATGGCACCTGTCCATTAATTCAATATTTTGGAGATAGCCTTGGTGGCACTATTTCCCAATTTATTCACCAACCCCAACATAGACCCCTCTAAATAAATAAATAGCTGGGAAAGGTGAAGCAGATGAGGACTCGCCTACCTATCTAATTCAAATAACGTATTTTATTAAAAATCTATAGACTAATATTATAAATGCAAAAGTACCTAACTGTCTGCTTTTTTCCTTTTTACGCTTTAACGTGTGAACGGGTTTCAATGGAATGCACACGTCATGTCATGTAGATCTGGGTCAGGACATAGGATACTATTTATCCCGTAGGATAATTTCCGACCTCTACGCTAGTATTAGTTTTAAATTATTTTCCTGGTTACAAGAAATATATCATACTCAAAGATAATACTTACCTACATCAAAACAAATGACTTTAAATCCAGTATCTAGATCTAATCACTGAATGATAAAATTGATAAACCTATCGAAATACATGAAATTCGACATTGGTTATTAAATTGTTACATTTGTTATCTGCCAAGGTTTTAGTTTGAGGAAATCTGATACCTAATATTATCTACGGTTGGATTTGCTTAGTAACGTTTAGTGGAGCGTTAGCAAACCGCGGCGCAGCCGACTATGAAAGAACACTAATGCGATAAAATATAAGCATGGGAATAGGTTTCGCAACCTCGCATTCTATTAATATCTTGACCAACTGTCTACTTGACGGTGTTTAAAATACAAAATAGAAAAATTGGGCTAGTGCGAGTTGGGTTCGCTCGTCGAGGATTTCATTATTGGATCACGAGGAGAACTATAAAGCCTGAATCTAAAAAAAATCTAATATCCTGGTTGGTTACTATCCGAATAGTTAAAATGAGGCGACATCTCCAATAATAGGAATACTTGAATTGCGTGCCCTATTTGGAATCAAACATTGGCTAGCGAGAAACACGAAAATACAGATAGGTAAGGGGCAGAGTTCTCGATCCATAAAAGAAAAAAAAAATACAAGTCATGCTGATAAATAGCAAAACTGTATAAATATTAATAGGCAAAATATATGAGTAACATTGTGTTTGTTATTTCATATGGATATTGAAATGTGGCAAAGATTAAATCATCACTTGTTATCTTATTTCTGTGAATATGTGTAAGAATTATGCTGATATCTATCATCGTCTGTTGGCCTCTCTATCTTTAACCCCTGACCTGTTTTTAAATGTGTTTGCTACTATTATGAAATCATTTTTGCAATTCATGTTTTTCATTCAATTCCTAATAAGTTCTAGTCACTATATTTAGTATTTTAGTTACCATACAATAAAATGCGAGATGCTCTGCGGTCCTTCGTTATACAGGGTGTTTGGTGCATCATTTGCCAAATGACCTAATTACAAATTTTGTTCAAATTGTCCTACACTATTGCGTATCTTCGTCTTATCTCGACTGTAGTGGTGTGTCAACGTATTTCTGCTTCACCTACGAATAAGAAATTACTTATTTGTAGGTGAAGACCGGTCTTTTGTTTTTCAACAAGACGGTTGTACCTCTCACTGGAGATTAACCATCAGGGAGTACTTGTGTATTGCATTCCCAGACTCGTGGATTGGGAGTTATGGCCCTATTCCTTGGCCTCCACGTTCCCCAGACCTGACTCCATTAGATTTTTACGTCTAGGGACGGTCCATAGAACTTGTTTACGCCATGGAAGTTGAGACTAGGGATGATTTAGTCCAACGCATTGAGATGGCTTTCGTCACTATCAAAGCAGAAATACGTTTACACACCACTACAGTCGAGATAAGACGAAGATGTCGCGCGTGCGTACGCAATAGTGGAGGACAATTTGAACAAAATTTGTAATTAGGTACTTATTCAATAAAAGTTTATTTTTTATTTCATTGTCGAGTAAAGTTTATTAACTAGAAAGAGATAGGAGACTGCGTAAGAGTGAGATAACACTATCTACATACTTAAAGCATGTTATTTATGTGAAAACTAGTGTTCTTACCGTAATATCGAATATCAGCCTGATGTGTCTCGATCTCGATTACACATTTAGCGAATTAGTGAAGTTATTAAAAGTTATTTTTGGTATATTGCACACCGTTGGAAGGGGGACAGACTAGAGAACTTTTTAAAGAATTCGAAGATCCCGATCGCTCTTACTTTTTTTTTACAGTAATTTAAAGTTGAGTTTTAAGTGTATTTTTTCTTTTTCCAAAAATATTGTCAGTTATTAAAACGAAATTGGATGTTATTAGCAAGTAATTTTGAATTTCATAGAACCACCATACAGGAGTAAACAAAAATTAAAATGAAATTTGAAGGCTATACTAATAACTTTTTTTTAATTTAATCTTAAATGCAGTTCTTGTATTTTTCTAAATAAAAATTAAAAATTCATAATAAAAAAAAACCGGTGTAACAAGGAATGAGTTATTGGGCCTTAAGAGATAGCAAATGACCTCTCCTTTCGGCCAATACCATTTGGCAAACGATGCACCAAACAACCTGTATATACAGAGGTCTAGGCTAGGTCCTTGCCTACTTAAAAACCTCTTGATGTACCGCAAACCATTTAACATCTACTACTTAGCCGCTAGGTACATGTTTAACCGAAAATAGTGTATAAACACACATGAAAATAATGCAGAGTCGAGGACATTTCCAGGCGCTAATCACTCTTTGAGTTTTTCCCTAATATTTAGCCCCCATGACCAGCACCCTAATTGCGTAACACACTATCAATCGGAATCTGAATAATTTTGAAGCAAATTGCTAATCCATTGCTTCATAAGTTCGAAAAATTTGTCTGCTCAACACGTAAATAACGCAATGAATGTTGTTGAACTGTCAAAATGAAACTGATTCCGATTGATAATGTGTTACGCAATTGCCCCGCTGGTTTATCTGGGCAATAAAGAAATCGGTATCTTCGTAGCCCATATTATACGGTAATCATTTGGCTTGCAACCAAAAATATTAACTTAACACTGTTACACAGGTCCAGTGGTCGAGCAGTAACATCTACAGCACGCAAGACGAGGCTGCTGCGGCGTTAGTTGCGCGTGGAATACCTATCTATGCATGGAAAGGAGAAACCGAAGAGGAATATGTTTGGTGCATTGAGCAGACATTAATATTCCCGGACGGAAAGGTAATAAAAGTGTGGGTTTTCCTATGCTAACATTTTACTAGCTTCTTCGTTGAGGAAAATGCTGTTTACCTTGTATAACACGCTCTTATTGTATTCCTTAATTTTTGTTGTTATTAAAACAATTAGTAAACTTTCTTAGATCTCGATACCATTTTAATAAAAACATTTCATTTTGGCTTTATTCGTAATTTAATACCCAGTATGGTAGCTCGTCTAGCAAAATATACAATAGACCGCAACTCCCCATAACGCATCGTTTAATGGAATTAAAAAGCGTGAGGTTAAGAAGACTTGTCGTTGGTGCTTGGTGATCGCGGAAAACGAGCGTGCAAGGTGTGTGACCCGGGCGCCACGTCTGAGCTGGGAAGAAAGTTTAGCGATATTATTTTCTTGACATTAAATTCTTTTTTCATTTCAGCCCCCGAATATGATCTTGGACGATGGCGGCGACTTAACAAATTTGGTTCATAAGAAATTCCCACAATATTTAGAAGGTATAAAGGGCATATCTGAAGAAACAACAACTGGCGTACATAATTTGTATAAAATGTTCCGTGAGGGTGTATTAAAGGTTCCAGCTATCAATGTAAATGATGCAGTAACCAAGAGTAAATTCGATAATTTGTATGGATGCAGAGAGTCATTACTTGACGGAATTAAAAGGGCCACAGATATAATGGTCGCTGGAAAAGTATGCGTGGTTGCGGGCTATGGCGATGTGGGCAAGGGCTGCGCCCAAGCTTTTAAAGGATTCGGGGGTCGAGTCATTGTCACTGAAATCGATCCCATTAATGCTCTACAAGCAGCTATGGAAGGATTCCAGGTAACAACCATGGATGAAGCTGCTGAAGTGGGACAGATATTTGTTACCACAACTGGATGCCTAGACATCATTTGTAAGGAACACTTCCTGAAAATGAAAGATGATGCAATTGTTTGCAACATTGGCCACTTTGACTGTGAAGTAGATGTTGCCTGGTTGGAAAACAATGCTAAAAAAGTAAACATCAAGGCACAAGTCGACCGCTATGAGCTTGACAATGGGAATCATATTATTGTATTGGCAGCTGGACGTCTAGTTAATTTAGGGTGTGCCACAGGGCATTCGTCGTTCGTTATGTCAAACTCTTTCACTAACCAAGTGTTGGCTCAAATTGAACTTTGGACAAGACATAATGAATACCCTGTTGGAGTACACACACTACCTAAGAAATTAGATGAAGAAGTAGCTGCTTTACATTTGGACCACCTTGGTGTTAAACTAACTAAGCTAACACCGAAACAAGCTAAATATATTGGCGTCCCAATTGAGGGACCATACAAGCCAGACCATTACAGATATTAAATCGTGAGAATCTGTGAATTTTTGCTTTTCACACTTTTTCTATAAGCTAAACCATGTTTGATCGTAAGAATGTCGTCGGAGTTAAATACTTAAAAATACACCAATGCGATTATTTGTAAACCATTATTTCCTTCTAAGATACTTAACTTTACTCATTAACAGTATGGGTGTTACGAGAAGGTAAATATAATATTCAAGAGTAGATGATGTGTTTCATTAAAAATCCTTGTAAAGAACTATTTACACCGGTCCGGCGCCACATAGTAGCCAATAGTATTGAAGTAGGGGACCGCGGCAAGCCGGATTTTTACAAAACGGTTAAGGGAATTGTATTAACAGTGTTCAATAATTAAAGTTCGTATTAGCATACTTACACCTACCTACACGTTGGAACCTGTCGGCTTCGCGGTGCGGTTACCATTTCAAAATTAAAAAAAGCCGGACTTTTGCGAAAAACTGGTCATTTTACATCTTAAAATTATCTTATTTTTTTAATCTTTCTTTTTCAATATTCATTGAAGTTTTGTATTGTTTTAAAGAAATCCCCTAAAGTAGAAAAATCTGAACAAATGACATGGCCGGAAAAACTCCGGACGTTTCTGTCCGGACTCCAGACTTAGACTTAAATTTTTTTGTGTTAATGGTCACAGCACAGAGCATGTAAGTTACATGATGTAACCTTTTATTAATGGTTACTTTGACAGTCGATTTCTATTTCGTAGGATTTACCATGTACCTCACAGAACATATATACCTACCCAGACGGGACCTCCACAAAAGACTGGGACAGTAGGTACGTAGATTAATTAACGGTGACACTGACGTAATTAACTGTTATATAATCCTACTTTAACTATTATTTGTTGTATAATAAAGTACTTAACAAAAAAACAGGCTTTATATACCAACATGGGTAGGCCTTTTTATTTAACACAACTCAGCATTAAAATCTGTGTATGAACAATAAATCATCCTTATTTTCCCACTCTTAGGGTAATTTTTTTTTCCAAATTTATATGGGACCAACTTCGAGGTATGCCCTATCCAATAAAAAAGAATTATCAAAATCGAACTACTCTGTAAAAAGTTATGCGTCGTCATACATTACAATCAGTGAGTGAAAAATCAATCATCCCCTGTTTTCCTACCCTTAGGGTTGGAATATTTTTTCCAAATGTATATGGGACCACCCTCGGGGTATACCCTTTCCAATAAAAAAAGAATGATCAAAATCGGACTGCTGTGTAAGAAGTTATGCGTGATCATACATAAAAAAAAAAAAAAAATACGCGTCGAATTGATAACCTCCTCCGTTTTTTCGTCGGTTAAAAAATATCAAGCAATATGGAAAGTAAGTACATAGTATTTTCTTTCCCTGGGATGTTATAGCTGCACGACATTGACTTAGGGCCAAAACACATAACCGCGTTGCGACGCCGCCGCCGCAACGCTATAATCGGCAGTTTGCGTTGCGGCGTTGATTGCAGCGTCGCGAAAAACAGCGTTTTATTGTCGTGTGATAGGGTAACCAGTTCCTCGTGATTTTTGATTGTGGATAGACATGTCTCTGCCAGGGATCGTCGTAAGAAACTTATTTTTTAAGAAGACATTACTCTGTTTTAACCTCTCTGCTCGACAAGATTTTGACAAGTGACACATCAGCTGACTCGACGGGATGTTGCGAATTACGTCATGATTTTCCGGAATTTACATCAACTTTCAGCATTCGAATTTATTAACAAAAATGTATTACCGCGCCTATTTTGTACAATAACCTTGTGGCAAACATCTTTAACTATATGCTGAGGTCGGTCAAACCGCGTCATTCAACTGCGAAAGTTGTATAAAATAGATATTAATACACCTATACAAAAGGTAGGCACCTTAAAATCGCTGAAAATATGTACATAAACCACCTAATCTCTTGATGAAAATATGCCAAAGGGAAAAATAAAGATATTGTCATTCACTCTGCATTATTACTTTTACCATTTTTCATACATAAACTACAAAAAAAACATGATCAAATCTTGATAAAAATTATTAAAAATTGTGTTGCGACGTGACAGTTCTTAGTGCCGACCATCCATCCAATTTTCTTATTCCGATTCAAAAATGTCATAAAGCCTAATCGATAATCGGTATTTAAAAAAATGTAGAAACTGAATAAAAACTCTTTGGTATATTTTAAATGAATTAATTATTTTTCTAAATAAATAATAAATAATTTCATTATATAAGTACATACACATACAGTGTGCATAAGGGTGTAACGTTTTATGGTTCCCTACGTCCGAATGAAACAACGGAACCCTTATAAGATCACTCGTGTGTCTGTCTGTAGGTCTTTCATGACCGATTTGTTTCGAATCTACTGAACCGATTAAGCTGAAATTTGGTAGGTAGCTACACAAATAAATTTCTGTGACTCAAACACGGACGTGTGACATAAATAAGTAAATTTTGAATATGGGTTCACTTTTTGGGGACACATAGAAAATTTTAAAAAGCTTTGCTTACTGTAGGTACTGTGTGATATATCAAATGAAAAGGCTATATTTTCATAATAACTAAAAAAAAGTTAGCAAATCTCTCAATATACTGCGTACATACTTACATTTGGTCATAGGTAGTCAAAACATGTTCGGGATGTTATATTCAATTTAAAGTTGGTATTTTTTAAATGTTATGCTTAAAACAGTTGTTATAAAAATAAGATTTTTGGCATTTTCAATCTCGTATAGCAGCCAAGGGGTTAATTTCAGACTTTCGCTGTAATAGTAAGAAATGCTGAAGATGTTATTCCCCATAAGAAAACAGTACTTTTCTTTTCTGGCCGGCACTTTAATTTATGGGTACGTTATGAACTTATGAATGATGAGTTTATGAAATACAAACTTATTTTTGCAGTTGATCAAATTAATTATGTGCATTGTGCATGCGTAAATATTCAACCCAACTACGGAACCTTTCACTGTGCCGACTGTGCGTGGTCCGATATAAACATGGTCAGTTTTTTAAATTTCGTTGGTAACCTACCACAAAAAAAAACAATTTATTACTCAAGTAAACTAATAGAAACAAAAACTACCAAGCTCATACAACTAACAAAACATATGGAAATGTAAAGTGATTGCGGAATACCCAATTTATACAATTAATAATCATCATTCCCAAACTTATGCTAATCCTACCTAAAAAAATGTATACTGGGCATTCTGTAGCAAACTATTAGAAAGTATCAAAAATAAATAATTGTACAATAAATAAAAATAATTTTAAGCGGCCAGTGCATTCCGAAGATAAATATTCAAATATAGAAACAATTCGGCGCGAAATTCAATAAATGACTATGGTCAAAGGTCCTCAGATATTGACTCAGTTTCAATATAATGTCCAAAAAACTATTGAAATTACATTAGAAAAGCATAAGTAATTATTATAAACAATGCTTATTGTATTTAATGCTTAAAATAATTTTATTTCAATTTCCGAGTATCGATTTCCGATATTCGACATATTAATTACCCGAGTCAATCGAAATAAAAAAAAAATCGTTTAGCATAATCGCTTTCGCACATCATTACGATAAAAAAAAACAATAATGGACGGCGATTTTGTCTTTTGTACACAAATTGAGTAGTGGTAATGAATAATACGTGTTAATGGACCTGTGTTTTAATATTACGTTAAGATTTGGGAATTTTCGTGTCGTTCATAATATTTTCAAATTTATTTGTCTCATTTTAAATCTTATCTACATGTGTGTGTGAAATTTGTGAAAAGTAAAAATGTAAACACGCACGATTGGCGCGAAACTTCGACATTAGATATCAAAAAAATTCATTACCACTACTTATTTAACTTGGACAATGGATGAATTCGTCAAATAATTAAATGATGTATTATTCACTGCCCCTGTGGTGGAGTTTGGATGTTCGAAATCCCCAAATTTTATGTTTTTTAGCCTCGACGACCGCCACTGTCAACAAAATGGCGATTATCACATTTACAGACTTGAATTTAATAAAGGTAAATTAATAAGCTTGCGCTCGAAATATGAAATATTTAATGGCGTTAACAGATGAGTTTTTTATCCAATTTTCTTAATTAACGCACATTCGTACGATTTGATGGGTAGCATAATAAATATTTACATAGTCAATGTAGGGTGTCGTATGTCGTAATTCTTGGGTCCGAAAGGGGTCATTACCGAGCCGGCGGAGGTTCATGTGTTCGGGTCCTTTCGGGGGCGCTACCGAACTATACGGTTAAAATATACCTGAACCAAAGATATAAATAAGTCGATGTCAACGTCAGACATTTTAATTTAAAAACTGCTTCCGGGTTGACGCGTGTTGTTTGCAAGAGTGATAGAAACAAACTAAACACAGAGTAAGTACTTTTTGATAGAATGAAACGAATCATTGTCAACAAGTATGACGTCATAACGCTGGAATTCGCGCCGCGGTGCGGCGCCGCGCCGCCGCCGCTGGAATCGGCGCTGACGCCACTGCAAATTTTAGCGGCGCGGCGCCGCATTTCTGCGCGAAAACACCTTTTCTTTAGCTAAAACTTCAGTTAGGTACAAGACACTAAAATTTTTTACCTACTCGCACAGGTGTGTTTGTCGCACAACTGCACAGACTAAGAAGAGAAGTACCCTTAAACAACCCATCCATATAGTAAAACCTACCTACTCAGTGCAACCCATTTTGGCCCCAAGTTATTAGGGTCAAATTAGCTCTTGTATCACCCATTTCAAGAAAATTACCCAATTACCTTACCAATCAACCTGTAGGTACACTGCTGTACTTTGCAAAGCTTCGGAAAGATTCGGAGTACCTACTTAATAATAATGATGATTGTGTGCCTTAATTTTTCACAAGTTTAGTGCAAATAAATATATTTTCTTTCTACTTCATGAATACTGTAGCTTGTGACTAAGTAATAACAGCCGCACGGGTCGATCGATCAGGTTAAGCTACGCTTGCCGCAGTTGGTCCGTAGATGGGTGACCATCTTTACATACCAAGACCCCTCCGTTCCTCGGAAAGCCGTTGGTCCCGGTTGTCATTCGTGGATCTTTGACATTCGTTACGGGTCGTCAGAAGCCCGAAATTCTGACAACCAAACCAAGTGGTATCGTATTACCCAGTTAAACCGGGTTGTGGAGGTCAGATAAGCAGTCGCTTCATGTAAAATACTGGTACTCAGATACATCCGGACATCCGGTTAGACTGGAAGCCGACCCCAACATAGTTGGGAAAAGGTCAAGCAAATGCAGACAATTAATGAATATTGTAGGTACCTACTTTCAGTCTATCAAAAAGTACTCTGTGGTAGGTACTGATCAAGCTTCCTGTCCGTCTCTAACGTAACATCAGCTAATTAATAATAATATATTTATTTGCATAAATTGGTGCACTGGTACAGACGCGACGCCAGCACATCAACCTACTACAATCTGTCAGATTTCTGTAATAGATTTTCAACTTTATCGCTAAAACATAAGGTTCAATGTTGATTGGGAAAATTTGACAGTTACAGTCCGTCAAATCTAAGAAGTACCGTTTGACAGTTCTGACAATTGAATGATAGGGATGGGATGAAAAAATCGATTACTATAATATCCGAACTTTAAGAGATCGATTACTATAATATCCGAATTTTAAGAAATCAATTGTTATAATTAAATAAAAGAAATGTTTAGGATATTTTTTTATTCACTACTAGTACTAGTATCGTCGTCTTCGTCATCGTCGTCATTTAAATTAATGACCAGTTGATTGTCCATTACATTATCAAAGTGTACGTCTCTTTCGAAGTCGTCCATTATTATTTTCTTTGTTTTTTGTACTACTTTACTCCAATCTTCCTGTGTAACTTGGGCACATGCTTCCTTTAATAAACCTTCCATTTTCTTGACACTGAAGGGTGGTTTTGTGTTGTGTCTTGCTGCATAACCTGTAAAACAATAATGTAACTATTTGATAGCAGACGAAAACCATTGTTTAAATTATAAATGTTAGAAGTACTCGTGTTATTATTATAATATTATAAAATATTACCTTTAACTTGGGCCCAAATCAGTTCAATGGCATTATATTGGCAATGGTACGGAGGAAGTCGTATGACTTTGTGCCCGTGCTCTTCGGCCAATTGGTCAATTACATATGTCGGTTTTGGTGGTTTATGCAATTTCACTAACTGTAATAATTCAGCTTTTAATAGTGACATGTCGGCATCCACTCCTTTTCTTTGCAGCCATGCCACCAAATCTGCTTTCTTATTGGCTGACGTAGGTGCTTTATCAATTTGCACAGAGTGGTATGGGGCATTATCCATTATAATTGTGCTGTTAGGAGGGATATTCTGTAATAAATTTAAGAACCACTCTCGGAACCTTACTGCGTCCATTTCTTCATGATACTCTTTAGTGCTTTTGGATTGGAAAGCTAATAAAGAGTTTTCCACGAAGCCTGTAGACGCTGACCCAGCATGGCATATTATGAGGCGTCCACCTTTTCCTATCGGCACCTTCGAGCACGAAGCTTCAGAATCATCAGTCCATGTTTTCGGCACAGAATGGTTGGAATTTAGCCAGGTTTCGTCCAAAAATATTACATTATCCCAGTTTATAATTTGTTTAACTTCGCGCAGGAATGTTAGTCGCTGCATAATTATGTCATGTCGCTCCATAACAATTTTTCGTTTGTCAACTTTTTTGTATCTGAAGCCAATTCCTGTTATTACCGTTCTCAACGACTCTATGCTTCCCTTATACAGCCCGATCTTTTAAAGTTGCACATAACTTTGCCAATGTTGGAAATTCGCCTCTTGTAAAATACCCGTATATATGGTTTCTAATAGCATGACTATCGAATTCATCGATGCCTGTCACAGGTTTATTTCTTTTTCGTTTTTTCGGTGTGTGAAGTACGTTACTGTCACTCCCCGAAGGCCCATATTTTTCACTTAATATTTTGCCAACGGTGCGGCTACCAATACCGAGAGCTTCACCGACGCGATCCCGACTTGTGTAACTGACAGTAGAAGTCCACCATTTTGAGATTCACGCTCAAAATACTCGTGTAATTTCACCACCAATTCACGAGCCTGGCTGTTCAAAGTACGTCCTCTTTTCGACATTATTAATAAACACTTGCTTAGTTCGGAGTCCAGTATAAATATTGCCAAGGTAAACGGATAAAGAATGATCAGTCCAGAAAAGTAATAGCCAAGTCACAAATTGTAAAACACAAACGAGAAAGCAAGTACGCGCACAGTCAGCTTCCAAGATGGCGAGAGACTGCTGACGCCGAACCGACCGAGCGGACCGCGTGCGCTTGTAGTTGGCAGTGTTGCCAGAAAAAAAAAATTGTAGAGACTTGGACACCTGCGATTTTGCCTATTGACCTAAAAATAATTAAATTAATTTATTTTAGGGTATCTGTGTATTCAGTGCATTATGCGGTCGCGCAGTAACGTCGTTAATTTATAACATCAGGCAACAACATTTTTGTGAATGGGTTCTACATACCTTATTTTTATTAGTTTTAGACGTAGAAATAAGACTTAGAAGAAAAAATTGTAATTGTAAAATCACTGGATGTGCTTGTTAAAAATTTGTTTATTTCTCTGTAATATGCAAACCCATACTATCATACACAAAAATAAATGTAAAAAACACTATCCCTGACTCCATTTACTATTTCGACAGCGTTAGCGCGAGAAACCCCGACTTATTTGGGCGCGAAAATCAAAAATCGACAAATCGCTTTCGACAACTTTTTAAAGAAGCAAATATATTTGATTTATAAATACGTATTTTTGGTGAATGGGTTTTATCTCATATTTTACGATTACATAACTATTTAGTTATGTAATCGTAATATGTGAGATAAATCCCATTCACATGAAAAAATATTTGTTTGGTTGTCAAGTGTAATTTGTAAATAATACATTCGATTTTTCGTATATGTAAACGATTTTTTTGCATACAAGTGTATCCGAAGAGTCGCAACACTACGTGCAGTGACCTAACTACGTAACTTTGTAATGAGGTCAAGAATTTATTTGAAATTATTTACTGTGTAAATATGTGTTATTTTGCTTTGTTTGAAAGTTTTCAATTACATTTAGATATTAAGAATTGTACATTTTTAGATACAATAATGAAATCTTTCTAAATTCATGGTTTTATGAAAAAGGTTATCGAAACTGAATAATGTACGTATGAACAAAGTTGTTTCGGTTTGAAAAATATGAAACGTCAAACGGTACTTCTTAGATTTGACGGACTGTAGGTGTAGGTTGATGTGCTGGCGTCTGTACATAGCAACATGTTGTGTTAATTAATAGGTAACTAAAAATCTATTTCTAAATAAATTCTGTCAACACCTTGGGAATATTTTTAGGCTCATGAAACTAGTGGCAAAGCTTTGTTTGTTCGATGTATATCTCATGAATTTATCAACAAGGTCCAATGTACAGACGCCAGCACATCAACCTACTACAATCTGTCAGATTTCTGTAATAGATTTTCAACTTTATCGCTAAAGCATAAGGTTCAATGTTGATTGGGAAAATTTGACAGTTAGGTGTAGGTTGATGTGCTGGCGTCTGTACCTCGATCATTTTGATAGAAATCACGATAAATCGCCTCATCTATCCATCGGGGCCCTCGGCTGTATTGCGCTCGTAGGTAGTCGTAATACATTAAAAAAAAACATTATCGCATCTACTCCTAATTTACGACCACTCTTCAACCTTATTACCAAGGGCATAAGGGTGAAAAATAATGGACCGCCATTGTCCGCGGCTGTACCTCTCGATTCATGTATTCAATTCAAGGAATTTTTGATAGAATAGGAGAAATTTTGCATGAAAATTTTGTCTTTCCAGCAGGTTCCTTTGTAATTAGAATGAATACGAACTGAAAAAGCGTATCAATTTTATGTATTACCAATGTACCTCAAAGTTCTTCACGTTTTACCAAGTTTTGATACAAAATTATGATAATACAATAGTCCAACTGATAAAAATGATGCAGTATCAATAGTTTAGCACACCTACTTACCCTCATTGCGGAAAATATCTATTTTGTTGACCTGACCTTACCAAGCGAATACCTACTGCTATTTACTATTATCATAATTTTGTATCAATACTTGGTAAAACGTGAAGAACTTTGAGAAACTTTCTAATTACAAAGGGCCCTGCTGGAAAGACAAAATTTTCATGTTCAATTTCTCCTGTTCTATCAAAAAATCGTTGAATTTAATACATGAATCGAGTTACAATAGGAGTAGATGCAATCAATATTTTTTTTTATGTATTACGAGCGTAATACAGCCCAGGGCCCCGCTGGATAGATGAGGCGATTTATCATGATTTCTATCAAAATGATTGAGGTACATTGGACCTTGTTGATAAATTCATGAGGTACATTGAACAAATAAAGCATTACCACTAGTTTTATGAGCCTAGCTCGCGGGGCCCCGCTGGATGGAACACAACTTGGGAATTGTTGTTGTTGTTCAATATATTTTACATATTTATAGAAATAAAATAATGATTAAATCTAAGCACCTATTTTATTGCAAATGATTATTCTTTATTTCACTTAAGTGTTGTAGAATTTCAGCAATTCTTGATCTTTAGGTTTCAGAATACATTGGTCTTTCAAATTTACAACCCATCCAGGCTCTAATCCATAAAATATTTGCCTAGGATCTTTCCTTTCACATAACATTTGGTAATTTGGTTCTATTTCCATGTTTGGTAGACTATACCCATATTTTTGAGACAATTTTAGCCTTTCCTTGGATACTTCTTCTGGATCAGCCAAATATCCCCGGGATTTAGCACTGGTATAATACTCAATAGCATCAGGTGGTGGAATCATCCTCCTTGGAATAGCTTGCCCTGACTCAAAAAACTTTTTAGGGTTCTTGAGCAAGAAAAGACTATGTGGGTCATAATAGGCAGTTGTAATAACTCCACCATTTTTTTCAATGGCAGCAATGACTTGTTCACTAGCCCACTGTACTTCAATATTAATCTTGGCTGCAAAGAAATCTGCTCCTTCATCGGTGAGATGAATACCAAATTGCTTTTGGTCCGGGAAAAAATTGTAAATGCCTGACCTAACAATACAAGCAATATCTATAGGTTTGTTTACATCCAAGCGGTCTTTGTCAATCATACCCTGCAGCTGGTGTAAGGACAGTGGTGGATATTCCCTTCTTAGGCTGAAATAGAAAAGAAAACAAATTTTACTGTTTTTTGTATGTACTATAATTGATAATACAGAATGAATATTTGACTCCTGGGGGACAACAAAACTATAAGACATAGAAAAGTAGAAGGGTTTATGGAAAGTTAATATTCAGCAGAAAACAGGCTCCGATTATTATGATAACAGGAGGTTAGATAACCAATAAATTGGTGACTTACTGGTGGCCTCTGTAGTAGTGTTCTTGAGGTACCCGCAAATAGAATGGATTATTTCCAGTTTCATAACCTAGCCTCATAAAATTCTGCCGCTGACCTGAACCTTTATTACCAGAGCCGTGCTTATCACCACCATGTTGGGCGCGGCCCCGTTTTGCCTGCAATGCAATAATAAAATCTTAGGTAGGAACGCAATTTTATACTTTTTTTCTACACAAAAGCAAAATAAGTACTTACAGGTTTCTTTGAATTAGGATTGTCGCGAATATTAGCAAGTGATATCCTTGGTAGGGACCTCAACATAGAGAGGGATTTCTCTATAACTTGACGAGACCCCATCGCTTAATTTTAAATTTCACTTTCAACTCATTCATATATTATATCCTCCGCACATTACCATTACACTTAAGTGACAGCCATCAAAAAGTACTCTGTGGTGACAGCTCAAATTATAGGTGTTTTAGGTTAGAAATAGAGATGAGGCGTATTTACTTGAACAGGCACACGCAATAGGTATTTCACCGGACTAGACCAGTAGGCTGCACCTAGTTCGAGTATTTCCAGGCAAAGGGAAAATATCAAAAGAGATAATTATATAAACCATTTTCTGATTTTATTAACTATGTCAATCCTCAAAAATACCTGTTTGAAATACCGAGCATAACATAAATAATATAAAAAAATACTTTAAAAAAAAGCTTTTATTTACACCCTAAAAAGATAAAATAAGATTTAAATTACATTAAACCTATTCAATTTCCAATTACTTTACAAAATTTAATTGTAAATAATAAGATTAAACACAATTTATATTATATAAAAGCTTGTCGCGAGATTTTAAGCACTCGTATTACTTAGTTCGAACTTAGCTTTTTTTAAAAAATCAATCAGATCAAGTTACTAGTTGATCTACACAGGTAAATCTTGCGACAAGCTTTTATATAATATAAATTGTGTTTAATCTTATTATTTACAATTAAATTTTGTAAAGTAATTGGAAATTGAATAGGTTTAATGTAATTTAAATCTTATTTTATCTTTTTAGGGCGTAAATAAAAGCTTTTTTTTGAAGTTTTTTTTTTATATTAATTTATTTTATATTTTTTAGTTTTCGCTAGATATATTTCTTAGTCTATTTATTTCATGAAAGTGCGTCATTGTTACATTGGCGGGTGCCAGTTAATTTCGAGCAGTCTAATTGTTCTAAGAGGAGGCCTTCTATCGATGTGACCCTACTTAAGGCCACGTACGCTTGGCCAGCAGCGAACAACTTTGGGCCCAAATACACAACGGCGTGGTCAACCGTACTACCCTGCATTTTATGCACTGTGCTGTTTGCAAGCCCAGCATAATAATATTGGCAAAATTCTGCGTTCAGCGGTGCCATGGCTGTATTTCGCTGAAAATTGCACAGACTTAGAGGTTGAATCAGGTGAATCTCGTCTTTGCCAAAGTCGATACGGACGGATGGAATGTCCGTATCGTACAGACGCCAGCACATCAACCTACTACAATCTGTCAGATTTCTGTAATAGATTTTCAACTTTATCGCTAAAGCATAAGGTTCAATGTTGATTGGGAAAATTTGACAGTTAGGTGTAGGTTGATGTGCTGGCGTCTGTACATTTGTGCTCTCCGGAAACATGGTATACCTCTTATGCCTGTTACTACTGTTGACCGTTGAGGAGTTCCGTGGTTTGGAGCCAACCCTGGATGTGGCAGCAATTTCATGGTGGACCCACCAACCGTCTATCATATCCGAACGGGTATGCAAAATTTCAAGTCCCTACTGCCGACCGTTGAGGTATTCTCTGGTTTGGAGCCAACCCTGAAGGTGGCAGCAATTTCATGGTGGACCCGCTAACTGTCATCCCAAGGGGTGTGCAAAATTTCATGTCCCTGCTGTTAACCGTTGAGGAGTTCCCTCGTCTGGAGCCAATCCTGGCAGCAGCATCGCGTCATGCTTGTCATAAACATGCATTGTCATCGGGACTGGACCAGTATGTAAAATTTCAGCTCAATCGGATACCGGGAAGTGGGTCAAATTTAACTTGCAAGAGTCCACCTTCACATACATACAAGTCAAGTTAAATAAAAGCTTTTAATAATATTAATAAGTAGATACAACTCTGCGCACCTTCCTGATGTCGTGTATGGGGCAATGGAGGACGGTCCTTCGCTATCCAGGATGTCGAAATATTCAGAGGAATAGCGAACCGATAAGGATCGAGCGAGGCATATTTCAGGGTGATAGTTTGAGTCCGCTTTGGTTCTGCTTAGCCTTGAACCCTCTAAGCACATTGCTGGAGGATTCAGGTCTAGGCTATCGGCTGAGGAGAGGTGGTCAGGTTATATCGCACCTCCTCTACATGGATGACCTAAAACTCTTTGCCCCTAACAATTTGCAACTGATGGAGCTACTGAAAGTAACTCAAACTTTCAGTAACGCCATTAGGATGGAATTTGGTGTGGAGAAATGTGCGGTCATGCATGTAAAGCGAGGGGAGATTGTGGAATCCGTGGGAAATCAACTCTCGGATTCCACAAACCTTAGAGCCCTCTCCGCATCCGAAACCTATAAGTATTTGGGTATGTCGGAAGCGTTAGGGATCAATGTTACTGACATGAAGCAATCGTTGAAGGAACGCTTCTTTGGCCGCCTGAAAAAAGTACTTAATAGTCTTCTATCAGGCGGAAACAAGGTGCGCGCCTTCAACGGTTGGGTCATGCCGGTTTTGATGTACTCTTTTGGCATAGGTACTCAAATGGACTCAGACCGAACTCGACGCCCTAGATAGGAGGGTTCGTACACTATTGACTGCAAATCGAATGCATCACCCACGGTCATCGGCAATGAGGCTGTATATCCCGCGAAAGTGTGGAGGTCGAAGGTTTTTAAACTCTAAGACCCTCCACAATCGCGAGATATGCAGTCTTAGGGAATATTTCCTAGAAACCGACGTGGGGATGCATCGAGATGTAGTCATGGTGGACAAGGGCCTCACCCCGCTCTCCTTGGCTAAAGAGAACTGGCGCAAACCAGTAGTGCTTGACACTAATGATCGCATGGAGGTATGGCAGAGTAAGGAGCTTCACGGACGCTTTTTCCGGGCCCTTCATAGACCCGATGTAGATTTACTAGCGTCCGTAGCCTGGCTGCGTTTCGGTGACCTCTTTGGAGAAACCGAAGGTTTTGTTTGTGCAATTATGGACGAAGTTATGATGACGAACAAACGAACAATTACCGGAGATTTATTGTGAAAGACGGCACGGTTGACATCTGTCGGGCATGCCACCGGCCGGGGGAATCAATCAGACATATCATCTCCGGGTGTTCTCGTCTAGCTAATGGAGAGTACTTGCATAGACACAACCTTGTAGCCAGGATAATTCATCAGCAACTTGCTTTGAAATACAGCCTTGTGGAATCGGAGGTGCCGTACTACAGGTATGTGCCCGACCCAGTTCTCGAAAAATGGTAATATCACGTTGTACTGGGATCGATCCATCATCACTGACAGGACTATTATTGCCAATAAGCCTGATATAGTGGTGGTGGATCGATCAGAGCGGCGTGCAATGATTGTTGACATAACCGTCCCACATGACGAGAACCTCGTGAAAGCCGAAAAAGATAAACAAATCAAGTATCTTGACTTGGCTCGCGAGGTTGTCGACATGTGGGATGTGGACTCAGCGATCATTGTGCCGATAGTCGTGACTGCCAATGGGTTAATAGCCAAGAGTCTCGACCAACACCTAAGGAGGCTCTCGTTGGGCAGCTGGATCAAGGGCTTGATTCAGAAAGCGGTACTTCTGGACACGGCCCGCATTGTCCGGAGGTTCCTCTCTCTGGAGCCCTGACCGCCGGTAACTTGGACCGGTGGGCTACTATTTTTTATATTTTTAAATGTTTTTCTATATTTTATATGCTAATATTTAAAAATATAATTTAGGTATATGTAAATAATGAAATAAAGGAAATAATAAAAAAAAAAACAATATTTCTCTGATACCGGACGTGATCCATTGAGTATTTGGTGAAGTCAGTTCATAGCCGAATGGCTATCAATGATAATATAATAATTACAGGCTGTTAACAGTGCCCGGAGAAGAGGCATTTGCCCTGCAGTGGGCAAAGGCCTTTTCTCGCACAGAGAAGGCATGAATATTGATCATCACGCTTACTCAAGGCGGATCGGCGATTTCAGACTTTTATTAAAAGTCGGTTTTTCTTAAATGGGACCACCCCTGCGGCATACCCTATCTATTAAAAATATTTTTTTAAATTGATCTACAATTGCCGGAGATATCGCGTAACAAACATATAAAAAAACATACAGTCGAATTAAGAACGTCCTCCTTTTTTTTGAAGTCGGTTAAAAAGTACAAAAACTGATTAATCAGTATATTTGGACAAAATCAACAGTAAATATCAAGCTATTTATGATGTATCAGATATATTTGAGAGCTTCAAGCTATCAAATAAAAGTATGTATGTACAGACGCCAGCACATCAACCTACACCTAACTGTCAAGTTTTCCCAATCAACATTGAACCTTATGCTTTAGCGATAAAGTTGAAAATCTATTACAGAAATCTGACAGATTGTAGTAGGTTGATGTGCTGGCGTCTGTACCTACTGATCGGAACTTCTTACTCGCCAGTGGCGCCAACTGGTGAGCACAAAAACGATAGTACCTACCTAAAAGTGTACCTATCTAAGAAGAATAACTGTTCAGGATTTTAAAAAATGTATCTGACAGGAACACAAGTGAATGATTTCCAAAAGTGTATCTACAAGGAAAGTGTATCTACGAGGAATAAATCCCATTCCCCATTTCCACCACATGTCTTGCCTAAGAGTGAGGCCACACGATGCGTTAACGGTGCGGCGTGGCGTGAGTGGCGTCGGAGCGGTGCTGCAACGTCATGCTACATAGAAATCACTATGCCATGTCACAAGATGCGTTGGGCCGCCGTGCGGCGTCGCACCGTAGGCGCATACGTAGTATCTCTAAGTAGTCTGTGGTAGGCGCGCCACGCTTGTGACAGTTGTGACCTGCGAGACGAGGCGTTTACCCCTCCCCGTTTACCGTGGTGCAACTGCACGCCGCGGCGTGCACCCCGGTAAACGGCGTTCTACTGCGGTGCCGCCCGCACCGCCCGTGTGGCACCCTATAGCTCGAATTAATTGCTGTGCGGTGCCGCACCGCAATTAACGCATCGTGTGGCCTCGCTCTTATTGTGCCAAAAACGTATTTGATTTGAATTTTAACTTTTTTCTGAACAACACTTAAGGTGAATGCGCAGTGGTGGACCGCGAAATTCAAATTTTCTTACATTTTTTGCAATTTGCAGGCCAGTGTCAGGTTGTATCTTGATCAAAATTTGATTCGCGACAATAACAGGTACGTATTTATAGAATTATAATCATTAGAATCATTAATACATCTTTCTAAGTTAGATTTGTACCACTAAGCAGTTTTCCATAAGAGATTTGTTGTCGTGGTACAAATCTAACTTAGAAAGATGTATTAATGATTCTAATGATTATAATTCTGTAAATACGTACCTGTTATAGTCGCGAATCAACTTTTGATCAAAATACAACCTGACAGTGACACTGATCTGAAAATTGTGAAAAACGTAAGTAAATTTGAATTTCGCGGGCTACCCTGGCACTTCCCCCTTAAGTACTTAAAACACAAAATAATAAGTTACGCAGCTAGCCAGTCTGGTGCTAGATGGTTTAGGCTTTTAAATAAGCTGTATATTATTATTGATGTTAGTAAATGTAGGAAGTAGTATAACTCTGAGGTTTATTTGAAAAAAAAAAAAACAAGTATTTACACTGGATTATTATTATTCAAAATAAATAGATAAACATTAACATTACACAGGTACACTTTTGCATGTACTGGTCAGCAACAAAGGTTGATTAAAAGCACACATCATGTAAATTGATAAGTGATTTGATAATCTCCTTTTTAGCATTTCTTATAATACTTAAGAGTTAACATTGTTTAAACTTTACTTCTGTTCTGATTTATGTCTTGCACAATAAAAAGATTTAGAAAAGTGAAGTGTTAATCGACCCTTGTTGCTGACTGTACTTAAACATAATTGAAACTTTCACACAAGTAGTTTGTTTACCTCTTCTGGTTTTCTGCGAACAATAGTATGTGGTTCAGCATAACCGTTTACTGGGTCATGAACTGCTTGGTACAATTGTGCATATATAGCAAATATTACTTCAAATGCTCGTTTTTTTACTAATGACTTGTGAGTATGACTCAACAGCAGATTGAGTTGCGGTAACATGTACACATCTGGAGATACTAAGAACATATCAAACTTGTTTAAAAATGTCTTCAATGTGGATGTGTCCATTCCAGGTATAGCTGATAAAGGACCACTTAATTTTTCTTGAAGAATAGTATAAATAGGCCCCAGATTTAAATTAGCAACAAGGAAGCTAGCCTGTTCAGATGTTAAAGTATCAATTTGGGCTTCAGATTGAGCTTGTAGCCTTTCATTATATTCATCCATTACTGTGTACAGAGATAAGGTACACTGAATATGATAAATACAGTTCAACATATATACTGACATGTCAGAAGAACTCAAATGACATGCAGTCTCATTTATTGCATGTAATAAGGGATCTAATATATGTGTAATTATCATTTTTCTATCAGCAGTATTTATATTATGAGACGCATTCATTATGGCCAACAAATCACGAAGGAAACTGACCAAATCAGTCACAACAATCGAAGGGTTTAAATCTACTGGTGGAGCTTTGACCCCATGGCTTAGTTCCTTTTGTATTTTACTATCCAGAGTTATAAGGAAAACTTCTTCACTTTTCTTCAGAAGCTCCTCAAATGTATTTATTAGATGACCATTTGATATAACAGCCTGTATGACATCCTTATAATAAATTATTAGATTAGTTATAGACCACAGAACAAGGGGATCTTTGTCAGGTTTTAATATGAGTTCTGCTCTGACTTTGAGCAGAGGACAAATAGCTTCCATGATGTTTGTCAGAGCGTCAATAATAAGTTGTTTCTTTTCAGGCATATTGCAAAATTTAAATAAAGTTGCAAGGTTTTCCTTTTCTACTGGTATTACTTGATATACCCATGTTAAAATATCTCCAATATACCGTTTAGCATCATTGGCATAAAATTCAATGGGTTTAGAGCCCTCTGTTCCTTTTGTTAATGCATCAATAAAGAGTTGTACAATAGTTGCTTTGCGAGCTGAACTATACTCATCAATAATATTAGAAAATAGTACTTGTCTATTTTGAAATTTTGCTAAAGCTGTAGGTACCAGTGCATTATTAGGTGAATCAGTACTTAGGCAGGCTCCAATAGTCCAATGATACAATTTCTCTATAGCAACTTCTTGTTGCAGCCCCACTGTCTCCATGATATCAAATGCAGATGTCTGATGCCAACATTTGATAAGTGTTTTACAGTTACTATACAACTTTTCTATTTGGGATAATGTCCCAAAGAAATCATGTGTTAGTGGTGTTTTGACTGAAACATTGTATAGGTATTCATTTTGTTCTGGAGATAGTTGAAATCCTTGTACAAAAGCACCGACCCAAGTCTGCTTCTTTTCTGTTTTTTTTCTTTCATCTTTGAGTTTAGTTGTTTGAGTTATAAGATGGTGGGTTTTATTTTTGGAATCGGATAATCTGCTTGACATATCTTTGACTGCCACATCTAAAGAAGATAGAGAATCAAGCAGCACTTGCAGCTTATGTTTTACCTTACTATATTCTAATAAAACAGCTTTGTTTACCAGCATATCCCGTTTTTCAATTTCATTTACAATTATTCTTCTTGTGTAAGCAGAATTTGATGAACAAAAGCCAGACACGGAATGTAGCGCATCTGTATTATCTGAAAGGATATGACTGTCAAAGATTTTATTTATTCTTTGTCTTATAGGATTATTATAAGCTGAATCCATCGTATTTGTTGTATACAATCAACGAATTATTTCCAATTCCGAAACACCACCAGTCTATCAAAAAGTACTCTGTGAATGTGAACAAACACCACTTTCAGTCTATCAAAAAGTACTCTGTGAAGGTGGGTGAACACCACTGTCAGTATATTCAATGTACTCTGTGACCACTGTGACCACTGCATGACCACTGATTGACACGTAAGTCAGAGTCATAGAGTAAGTAACGTTCCTGTCAAGAGTCAGTTCCCTCTATAGTTACTTTACTCTTTGGAGTAAAATGTATGCAAGCGCTGTGTTCCAGATAACGTCATTCTGTTTTTTCCCGTTCTTAGTTCAGAACGCTCCGGTGTCATTCCGAAACGAACGTTAAGAATTATTTCCGCCCGGAAAATATAAGAACGTTTGCGCTTAGAGACGGTTTTGTATATGAAATGCGTGCATTCAGGTCTCCATATCTGAATTCCTGAGTAGCGTAACGGGCCAGCCTAATACATCAGCATAGCTATTCACAACCAATCGATACGCTTCCGTACCATATCGAACATCAATCAAAGTTATAGTAAGAGTCCTCTAAACGCAAGTCACCACAAGCAGTCACTGTTCACAAGACCAAAACCCAAAAATTTTATCAGTAAATCAAATAGACGACCGCTATTCTTCCGACAGCTGTTTGCTGTTGGGGGCAAGGCAATTCAGGTTAGCGGAATGTATCATTTTCGATATGATAGCCTGTCGGATGGTTGAGAATAGCTATGCTGGAGTGCTTTCTTTCAAATTGGAAATAGAAATAAAGTTTCTATTGCATTACCAATAGACTTCCGGAAAAAATGGTCTTGAAATGAAGAATGTTAATCAGTAGTGTGTATCTCTCGCACAATGTGGCACTGTTCATTTTAAATGTTCTGGAACTCTACTCTGTCTATACTAAGTGGAATGTACTAATTCCATGAGAGTATAGTAATCTTTGTCTACGGTAGTAATGAGTTTAGTCCTTAGACAAAGGAGTTTAGTAGCTTTCTTACTCTAAGGTTTAGTCAGAAATAAAACCTGAATTGTCTATGGATACATCATATGATCATTGATCACCCACTTCAATTGATTTCCTAGTCTGTGTGTCTCTTTGGGCTTTTTTTCTGATTTGAGGAGCCTGGATTTTCAATAACAGCGTAAAGTTAAACTGTTTTAGTGAAATTATTTCACGAGCAACATGAAGGGGTGCATTTTTAACATTGATTCTGGGTATTTGGAAGGATTGTGCCGTGGTTTCAAGTGTGGTATCCTCAAGCAGGCAGACTACCTGAACTTGGTGCAGTGCGAGACACTAGAAGGTAATTAACCAATATGAGATCAATAGTTCATTTTTGAAACCACTTGTGATCGAAATGATTAATACTCAATTTCTCAATAATTTATTATGTTAATCATTTGACATTAATCAATGTTTACAGATTTGAAACTTCATCTGCAGGGTACTGACTACGGTAGTTTCCTGGCCAATGAGCCCAGCCCTCTTGCTGTCTCCACCATCGATGATAAGCTTCGTGAGAAACTTGTCATTGAATTCCAACATCTTAGGAATCACTCAGTGGAGCCCTTGTCAACCTTTTTGGATTTCATTACATACAGTTACATGATCGACAACATCATTCTGCTGATTACTGGTACTTTACACCAGAGACCCATTTCAGAGCTGATTCCAAAATGCCACCCCCTGGGGTCTTTTGAGCAGATGGAAGCTATCCATGTCGCTGCTACCCCTGCAGAATTGTACAATGCAGTCCTTGTTGACACCCCTCTGGCCCCATTCTTCGTGGACTGCATCAGTGAGCAAGACTTGGATGAGATGAATATTGAGATTATTCGTAATACTCTGTACAAGGCATACCTGGAAGCCTTCTATGATTTCTGCAAGCAGACTGGTGGTACCACTGCTGATGTTATGTGTGAAATTTTGGCAGTAAGTAGTATACTTACCTTGTTTATGTTCATTTCTTTCTAATGAAGTATAGTTTTTTAATAAATATTTTTTTAGTTTGAAGCAGATCGCCGTGCTATCATCATTACCATCAACTCCTTTGGGACCGAGTTGTCCAAGGATGACCGTGCAAAACTATACCCACGTTGTGGTAAACTGAACCCTGATGGACTGGCTGCTCTGGCCAGAGCAGATGATTACGAGCAGGTCAAGGCTGTGGCTGAGTACTATGCAGAGTACCAAGCATTGTTTGAAGGTGCTGGCAGCAATGTTGGCGACAAGACTTTGGAAGACAAGTTCTTTGAACATGAGGTACTTTTTATAGGATTCAATTAATTTCCTTGGTTAACTTTATTGAACATGGTAATATTATTTTGTCTTGTAGTAGAAGAAATTGATGGGTAATTAAATCAATCAGACATCACTTCCACTATCCACTTGACATAATGTTATTTACGAGTTTTGTTGTATTTCCTGTATTTGTTTACAAGGTTCACTTAATTTCATATCCTATATTTATCTGAACCGCCTGATTTGCCCCACAATATACAGAGTAGATTTTTGAGATGAGGCAGTAGGGGCAGGTACGTTAACAGTTGTAGCCACAAAAAAACTGTTTCAGTAAATTGTCCTTAACTTTTTGAGACATTTTGACCTGCATTCACAGACTATGAAAAAATTAGTAGTCTGCAAGAAAATGGGTAATTTTCACAAAACCTTTTTTGATGCCACTCAATTCTATAGAGATCAAAAACTGAGGGATTGATTTTGACTGGACCAACTGAGGTTTAGGCGCTAGAAAAGTCAAATTTCATAAAAAAACTTTTACCATATAATTCATAGGAAACAAGACTCCAACTTTTACCAATCAAATAAAACTATGAAGCATTTTCTTTCTATATTCGAACATCATTGTTTTTGTTTTCGGCCAGTCTATCCATATTAAAAAAAAGTACTGTGGGTCTCATTTCCTACTAAATGTATGGGAAAAGTTTTTGCGATTACTGACTTTTCTAGTACCTACTCAAACCTCAGTAGGTAGGCCCAGTACAGTATTCTTGATCCTTATAAAAAACAGGATTGATTGCCATAAAAAGTTTTTGCGAAAATTGCCCATTTTTTTGCTGACTGAACAATTTTTTCAAAATCTGTACATGCAGATCAAAATTTCTCAAAAAGTTATTGATAGTCTCCAAAGAATGATTTCATGTGGCTAGCCTAGCCTGCCCTAACTGCCCCTTCTCAAAAATTCACCCTGTATTGTTAAGTGGCAGTATTTTAATATTTGTTTTGATTTTCAGGTGACCCTCAATGTAATGGCATTCCTACAACAATTCCACTTCGGCGTTTTCTATTCATACCTGAAGCTGAAGGAACAGGAATGCCGAAACATTGTATGGATCAGTGAATGCGTGGCTCAAAAGCATCGTGCTAAAATTGACAACTACATTCCCATTTTCTAAACAGTATAATCTATAGCATTCTGAACTTTGAGAATTCCCAAACTACTTTTTTGCTTTGCACATCCCTATTTGTAATTTTGATCAGGCCAGACAATTAATGTACAGTGGGCTGCACGTCAGTGGTAACAAAACCAGTAGGTATAAACTGACTTCTTATTCTACTGAAAGTCTGCACTACACTAGACCAGCTCAAGGTGAAAGTGTTACCACTGACTTCCAGATACTGTACATACAAAATACAGAAAACTGTATAATGTAGAAGAATGAGAATTCCTAAATTTAATGTTGTGTTAATCACATTAATTCTGTATCAACACTGCTGTATTTCAGCTATTAAAAATTAATTATTATTATTAACTATCTTTGAAACAGTATTTAAAAGTTTTAAATCTCTATTCGAGGTTCATCTGATTGATGAGGACATCTATTGTTAATATATTTAATGCTCTTATCAACGAAACAAGGTTTATCTTTAGACATTGATTAAAACGATCAAGTCGTTTTTGTATTTCTAAATTCATTCCGACTATGGTAATGTTCTTAGTACAAAACTGACATCATAGACCCTGTTCTGTTAAAAACTTTACTATTGTCAGAGTAAAGCCGATCGTCCACCGCCAGCTAAACTAATTATGAACTAAGCTAAGCTAAACTGGGAATAAAGTTGTCCGTCCACCGAAAAATAAAGCTAAAACTATGTTGGTGATGATCAGTTTGTGCTGGAGTGTCGAGTTAATCGGACGTGATGAAAGAACAAGAGAATAGCTATGACGAGAGTTTAGAGGAGGATAATATTCGACGTAGGAAGAGTATTTTGCCTCCGGATTATACAATATAGGATAATATTGCTTGACGTAGGTATTCAATAAATACCTCCATGCTGCAAATTCGTGTTTCACTGCCTGCGCATGATCACACAATACAAAACGATACTAGCGAAAGGCGCCAGAGGGGTTGAGAGGGGCTTAGCTTCGTTCGCATAGCTTCGGATCGGCCTACACAACTAAGTTAGTTTGACTTAGTTGGGCTGTTTTAGTTTCCCTGCGTGATCGAATCAGAAATGAAGAGATCCGCAGGAGAACCAAGGTAACCGACATAGCCCAAAGAATTACTAACCTTAAGTGGCAGTGGGCAGGGCACATTGCTCACAGAACAGATGGCCGATGGGAGCGAAAGGTTCTGGAGTGGCGACCGCGTACCGGAAGACGTAGCGTTGAAGGCCGGCAGAAGGTGGACCGACGACCTTGTGAAGGCCGCAGGAACTCGTTGGATTCGAGAAGCACAAAACCGCTCGAAGTAGAGGTGCTTGGGGGAGGCCTATGTCCAGCAGTGGACGTCTTTCGGCTGAAATGATGATGATGATGATGGGCTATTTTAGTTAGCTGGCATAATATTTGTGGTGGGATGCACATGTAATTAAACTTAGATTAGCTGGCGGTGGACGATCGGCTTGAAGATCAAAAAACAATGACTGGCATGAAGGTTAAAGCTAGGACCCAAGTTCGGCGCTACTCAGCTGGAGCAATTTTGACTCTCCGAGTCGCTAACTGGCAACCCGCAGCTATCTGTAAGTGTATTACATTTTTCATAAACCTACAAGAAACTGGAGACAGATGTTGCTGCAACCCACAGACTACACTAGGTATAATACACATAATATAGGGTACTGCAACCGTTAGCGGAAACCTTGTCAAGTTGACAGTTGTGTTTAATTTTGTTTTAATTAAAATTATTATGGTATATTACAAATTGAAAACAAATGTAAAGAAAATGACTTATAATGTTATCCCTATTTAATTAAATATTGTTAGAACACATATACTCTTTGTTTACGAGCACAGTAGGTACCTACTAAGTTCTCTTATTTAGGTACTTACTTTAAAATCGTGGTGATAATTAGTTTGAAAATGTATGGCTATTAAAATCGTTGGACGCCTATTTAATGTTATATAGTTAAATAAAGTATTCATAATAATCCAAATTTGATTCTCATCATTTAATAAAAAATATAGGTACCTGTCATCTGTAGATCCTCAGAATCCTCACCTCCGTGGGCTCCATTAGCCACCCAATAACCAGTCAATAGGGTGTTCTCACGCTTGGCAGATAGATGGGTACCTGCAGTAATTAAGTTATTTGTTAAGCGCTTATTACTCTACCTATCCAATTTTCAGGAAATCTAATTAGGAAATCGGCAGATGTAATCGCAGTTAGAACAGATTGGATCCGATTTTGTGTAAATTGGAGGTTCCGCGCTTTGAGTAAGTTTTCAAATTGCTTGGGATTCCAAGCAATGTGATAACTGCGATATTTTGTGGGGTTGTACCAGTGTAAATTAATTATGTCTGTGGCTCCTTATCCGCAGAATTGCTATTTCGGCCTGCGCCAAAATTACTTCATGATATATATTTGACCAGCTATTTATTATTTAGCGTAAATTTGTAGAGAACAGAAAGTGCCACATTCATGGTCAGTTGGCATGACCTAGATCGGCTAAAATCAAATGGATGGATGTCTGAAATGCCATGCCAATAATTATATTAATAAATATGCGTACTGCTGAGATAGGTACCAATTAGGTACAAATTCTTGAGGAATATATAAATAACATAAAATAAAGATATTGTATTGATGGTTTCATACAAATTATCATACATTTGCACAAGATAGTGAATATAAAAAAATTCAACACCTTTTCCCAAATGTCAGGGTTGACTTCCAATCTAACCAGATGCAGCTGAAGGGTCGGTTCACATCTGACGGAAGATGCGTCGCGTATTATCGGTCGCGTAACCCCAGAACAGACAATTATGTGAGAAAACATTCAACCTTTCACACTTAACCGATGATGCGTTAGTGCATCGAGCGAATAAATAGAGGCAATCGAAGTTACGCTCGACGCATCTTCCGTCAGATGTGAACCGACCCGAATACCTGAATTCTATATGGAGTGACTGCCTATTTGACCTCCAAAACCAGTAACTGGGTAATTACAATAAGATACCCATTGATAAAACTGAGTGCCTACCCATAACAGTCAAATATTTACAAATGTCACCCAGAACTATCAACCATGCTTTCTAAGGCACGGAAGGGTCTCAATAATGGATGTTCACCATTGATCGGCGACCTGCAGCTGTCAAAACAAAAGGGAGGCCCTTAAAATAAACAAAAAAAAAAATTGACTTATTATTCTTTAATACAATTTGTTTGTTCTGCAATAATGTCAGTGATAGGACCATCATACATCATACTCTCTTTAGACTTGTTTAATAATAAGCCTGAGTGCTCCTTCCAGAATCTATCCTTTAGCATATCATCATGAGTATCTACTATCACATTATTGTGCTTATCTAAATTATTATGGAAAATGCTCTTCCGGATCAACAATGTTCCTCTTTTGAATATTTCTGGTTCTTTATTATAATTTATTAGGAATTCTTGAAATAAAATTTCATTTTTATCTGCAGATACTGTCCCACATAACCGTTTCTCAGCCTGAAATAGAAGTTTTAGTATAAGACACAGGCAATTCATAAAAAGTATATTAACAGATTAATAATTCGGGAGTTGAAGTATCTTGAGTAGAAGACTTGTTAATTAATACATAAACACACACCATTTACAAACAGCCATGGAGGTAGGCAGAATCAAAGGACTGCTGTCTTTTAAGATTCTTTAATATTTTATAGGTATTTAAATAGCTTGAATGAATTGATTATACAAAAATAATAGGTTGCTTGAATTAACTCACTTGCGATGGACTCAGGTTTCCTTTTAAAACCAAAGTCCAAAATGTAGTGTTGTATAAATTATTTATGTGCACATCGGCTTGTCTCCACTTCATGTAATCTATTAGATTTTCATCACTGGGATAAAGTACTATACGACCATCAAATGTTGGCGGATATTTTAATGGTTCATCAAAAAACTTTTTCCAGTAGAATACATATGATGAAGAAAACTTGCTGTTTATAGTTGTCAATAGTTTTGATGCCCGTCGTTTGTACAATGTAGTACTTTTTTTAAAAATAAAAGAATATTCATCGCTTTGCCCAAATGCCATTAATAAGTCATTGAACTCACGGAGCACCGTAAACGCGGCATAATTCATCAATTTCAAAGCCCTGATATCGTTCGGTTTCGTAAATTCATGTTCTTGCGAGAATTTGTGGAAGCATTTTCCATCTAGTCTTACGACTATCCAACTATTAGGCAAAAGACTATCGTCAAGTTCGAATCTTTTAACGTACTCAAATGAACTTTTTGCCATTTTATGGATTTGCGGCAGTGCAATTTGAGAGAATGGTTTTCTTCTTATGAAATTAATAGCTATCATTAAATCTTCCAATAAGTTTCTCAAACTCCGACCCCGTCGAGGAAAGTAAACTAAGACTTTTACAATCACTTGAACCTTCAGTAATAAAACGTTTAGTTATAAAACAAAGTTGCAAAGTTTTCAGTCAAAACTGTAAAAAG
This sequence comes from Hydraecia micacea, assembly GCA_914767645.1. Lineage (NCBI taxonomy): Eukaryota > Metazoa > Arthropoda > Insecta > Lepidoptera > Noctuidae > Hydraecia > Hydraecia micacea. The sequence continues at coordinate 12,592,497 of OU611778.1, forward strand.
CACAAAACAAAGTGCTGTACGACCATAAGTCTATCAAAAAGTACTCTGTCTGTGATCGTGTTAAACTCTCTATCACGGCAGGTAATCTTCAAGTAAAATATCCAAACCTTATGTCTATGGTTCACATATCTCATTTGACAGTTCCCTCCCCTCCCGCCTTCCGTACTTCTGTCTTATGATTCCACCATTTTGTTGATCTGTCTGTCTAAACTTTTGAAGTTTATTAGTTTCAAAGTTTCAATTTCAAAATTGATCGAGTGAAGTTCTGCGTTGATTTCCGTAACTTATCCTCTCAATTTCTGTAGCTGAAATATTATCGTGTAACATGTATACAACAAGTGCTGTGTTGTGACCTCTGCTAGTAGACGAAAGGACGTCAGTTTTCATATGTTTCCAAAAAGTGAGATAGGACTCAAAAAATGGTTACAGTGCATTAATTGTGAAAGACTGCGAAGCTTGAGCTTCCAAAAACTTCGCAAACAGTTTGTGTAGAAATCATTTCGAGAAGAGGCATTTTAAGATTGGCAGTATTTAATTGGTGCAATGTTATTAATAAAATATTAAAAGGCATAGATGTCTTCAGATTAGAAAGTAGACCTTTGTTGCCCCTGATGCAATTAAAAGCTTATAATAAGTTTAAAACAAAATTAAAAAATAAAAAGAAATGAAAGTAAGAAAAGTTTTTTTTTCCTTAATATTCCCTTTCTAAACTTTATTGCAAACGTATTGCAATATATGATTGGCAGTATTTAATTGGTGCAAAAGTAATAATAAAAAGAATAATATATTGATACAATATCAATATATTATTCTTTTTATTATATGCTCAGAAAATGAAACTACCAATATCAAGAAAAACCTTTTAGGCTGAAGCCGTACCACGCCATTGCATAAAATTCCGCGCCAGGTTTAAAGCTACATTAAAAAAAAAAAAACTGTCAAACATGATATGTGAACCATAAGGCGAGTCGATTTTTCTCTATGAGAGTGCCCTGTCTGAAGGGTACTTCTTAGTCTGTGCTCTCTATGATCGTGTCACTGACATATAATAATATGGACTTGGCATACCTACCAAATTAGCGTGTATACCTACAAAAATCGGGCAGTTAAGATGGCCGCCTTTCGTAGGGTTGTAACTGCGAGCAACATGCGCAGCGGATATCGACATTATTTAACCTACATGAATTTGTTTTCTATTATTTATTTAAATTTTTCGAATTAGCCTTGTAATGTAATGCAGCTGAAGTGACAAGAATTTTAGAAGTTGTGGGTGTTTTATGTTTCTTGGTTTTACAAGACGTTGTAACTTGTCACCTTGCTCAAGCTTCATTCAATATCAGAAGGCCAATATCCTCGTAATATATTTACCTACTTACTACAGGTGTAGAGTATTGTTCATACGAGCTTACACACTAACCAGGACCAGGAGACTTATGATGTCGTGACTGGCAACAAAATATTATTATTTATTTCCTACCCCGTTGGTCTAGTGCGGTCGCAAGACCGATTGCTAAGTGTGGAGTCCTAGGTTCAATACTCGGGTCGAACTTCGATTATTAATTATTACTTTTGTTATTACATTAATGGCATTTAAATAATACTAGATTGCTAAAAAAATACATAGTTGCGGTCATCTATTCGACTATATTTAACAGAATATATACAAAAACCATTGAGATCGCGAATCGGCAAATGTATACCTTGTTTAACTTGGCTTGAGACAAAGTATAAACAATCACCACAACCAAAACTAGGTAATGAAAAATTCGAAACACACACACAACTCCTCCTTATTACACAAGATTATCATATAATAGCAGGATTATCATCCATTGCAAGGCTATTAATGGACACTTATGGATTATAATCGATAATAACTCAAAGCATCCGACTATTTACCCAACACTAGCAATCAACCGTTTGACAGCACATCTACCACAAAACTTGGCAACATAGAGGAAAAACCTCGGCAGTTAACATGGCGACCGACCACGCAAAGAAATGATTTTGACGTCACACAAAAGTGTTGCCAAATTTAGAACTTGACAAACATTTGACGTCTCTCTTTTCATATGCAGCTCTTGATTAGTTAAAAAGAAACAAAACGATTTTTGACATGTGTGTGTCGATATGACAGATATTTGTATAACTATTATTTCTATAGTAGAATATGCCATCTCCATAGTACTCCCAACTCAGTGGATCGTGTCGTGTTCCACTGTCATCAATGTCAACACAACATTGTCAGTCAACTGTCAATAAGTATGCATTCAGAGTTGCGCTGTAATCGATTTCAGCGTGCTTATTAGCGTGAGTGCGATAACAACGTCCCGTGAATCGTCATAGACGTCATGACATGTGCCATCTGACCAAGAAGCTTATAGGTAAAAATGGAGACAACACTAAATACCTAAGTGAAAACGACTGTGGTCGGAACCATTGACATACAAAAGTATGGACTGGAAATACCTACGAAAAAAGGGTGCATACCTACAACTGGTATTGTCTCATAAAATGGCTGCCATTGCTAGTGTTGTGTCTATCAAGGAACATAGGTGTTACTATAACTAGTATCGATACTAAATACGAGTCTTACTAGTTATCACGTTTAGATCATACCTAATATTATGTATACAAAGTCCGTTGTAATTGTAACAGAAAAAGATGAGTAGGTTATCTTACTTTCCGTTATCTATAAAAATAAATAAAATTGAAGTGTCTGTTGGTACTGTCAAAATAACAGCTTTTTACTAAATGCTTATAAAAATCTAAACAGTACTATTAACAAAATGGCATATTTTTTTTTTGTCTGTCTGTTTGTTCCGGCTAATCTGAAACGGCTGGACCAATTTTGACGGGACTTTCACTGACAGATATGTTACAAGGAGTAACTTAGGCTACCTTTATTTTAGAAAAATAATTAGGGTTCCGCGCAAAAAAAATGCCATGCATAAATTATTTTTGCGTTTGGTAGCCAGGATGGTTATAGGCTATTTAACATCACGTTACGACCCTTAGGCGCCGAGAAAAACTTTTGAAATTTCAATGTTAATAGATAGGGGAGGACAGTGTAGGCCTGTCAACAAGTACTAGGTACTTAACAAAATAGAAAACATTGTAAAAGCCAATTATTTTAAAAGCGTAACCATTGAGTTTCTTACCGTTTCTTCTCCATAGGAAACTACCAACTGGAACCGTGCACCTAGCTTCTGACGTTTCATAAAAGTGTCCATGTAGGTTTATGTGAAATATTTTGATTTTGGTGCTGTGAAGTGTGAACCACAGGCCGGACCTAGCAAGGTCACTCGGACTGAATAAGACGCAGGATTATTTATGTTAACATCGCAGAATATACCGGTATCGTTTCAGCGGAGGAACTAGTTTCGGAAACTATTACGCCAAGTCGGCAACGGTACAACACTATTCCATTATGACATATTATTGTAAACAAACGAACGAATTAACAAATATAATAGAAAGGCCTGTTATACGGAAATGAACCCAAATATCAATACTTTAGCCATAAATTCATGATCACGTTACAATTGTATCATCGAATGTGTATTATTGTATGTATTAATGCATGAAAACCGGCTACTAACCTGTGCAAAGACAATTGAGGTTGATTTTCATTCTTTCTTGCACCACACTTCACAATACAACACACAGGCATGTTGAATTTCTGTTTCCCAACATTTACATGCAGTTTTAACAGGTAAAATCCTCGTAATTTTCTTGCAATCCTCAATAATACAAAAAATAAACAACCATTTGACAGCAAAACTACCATGAAATTCTTCGCATAAGATGGCTGCTATGGCACTTACCTACAACTGTCACTACGTCACGATAAAATATTGCCATAATGAGCAACAACTTAAATATTGTTGTCTCTTTTATCAAATAAAATTATCTCATTAGAAAGAATGAGACATAATGATATTTCACATTCTGAATCATATTTCACTCATATTTGTATAAGCAAATGTATGTATAGAATAACGCGGCATCTCCATGTTTTTTATACCTCAATGGGTCGGAACACTTTCTAAATACATACATATGACAAAGAAAACATATAATCACTGTCCCGTTCTGTGTGTATTTAGAAAGAGCCGACCACAGTCGTCTTCACTTAGGTATTCAGTGTTGCCTCCACTTTTATCTATAAGCTTCTTGCATCTGACGAAATGCCATTACACGTTCACTCAAAAGCCATGATTGATGGTTGCATTAAACAAAAATCAAAATATTCAGATTTTCGTCAATCACTATCATGCCAGTCACAGTTTGTCACAGTCATAGAGTATAGTAACTAAAAAGGAAGTCACAGTATTAGACTGTGAGTCAGTCACAATCCTTGATTGTGGTAAAACTATAAGGAACATTACTTACTCTATGGGTAAAACTAACAGCAAAACCTACCGTGTAATATTGGCGAGTGCGTTACCCAGGCAAAATGTTTTGCTTTAGAGAGATGAGACTTAAACAAATAATTAGTGTATCATGAGGAGCAATTTGTTTACTAATAGCAAAATTTGTTTGAATTGTAGTTTTTAAGTTATTTGAGAAAAACAAATTTTGCTGGAGTAACGTTTGAAACGTTACCCAGGCAAAATAGTCTTTCAAAAATTAGTTTCAGCACGGAACCAAATACATGAATAGATAGCTTTTGTTGCGTAGTAAATGTTTATAAATAGCAAAATTTGTGTGTGGTATAGTTCTTTAGTTATTTAAGATTTTGCTGCGGTAACGTTTTGGGATTTCCCAGATCTCGAAAACGGCTCAACGCAGAAGTTTGAAAAAAATACCAATAAAAGACCTCAATTTGTTTAAATTTGTTTAATCATTAGTTTTTGATTTGGTTGACGTAAACCAATGTAATTAAATGGTTTCAAAAATCAGAAGAAACGGGTTTGCAAGTAAACCAATACACTTATAACCAAATAAACAGCTGTAAAAAATACCCGTGGTTCGACGCTTGTTTACATCAGAAATATTAGATTTCATACTTTACACATTAAGAAGATAAAAACAAATTTGATTTATTTTAGACTGGTCGTACTTTAGCGATCAAATACGCAGTTCCCATAACATTAAGAAACATGGCATACTTTAAACAAATTAAAATGATTCCTGAAAATTCCTTCCTGTTAATTGCAGCTTTGAATTACGGCTCTAATGAAAGTTATCTCAAAAACAAGATTATGTCAGCAATTCTCTAATGAGCCGACCAAATTGAAAAGGTCACATAAAAGCGACCGCACCATACATAAGCGCAACCATCTGAAATGAACAGGATAATATAGATGTTTTGTTAGTACAGTTGAATACAAAAGTTTTCTGGTCAGGTTAGTTAAAATAATAAAATGGTTAAGATTCATTATTTTTATTTAAAAAATCAGTCTCATACAAATTATATGTATTGCTTTGCCTTAGCATCAACATTTTTAGAGAAAAATCACAGATAAGTTATAACCTACTTACTTAATTTTAATATTTGGATACATTAATAGTTTGTACAATTTTCCTTAGGAGGTACTAATAACGTAGGTTGATAGGTGGACTCCATTTCACCTCGACTCACAGTATGGCATTTTAATATGAGTTTTGTTACGTGTTACTTAGAGTGAATATTTTAACATTACATGTGACTGCCACAGGTGGATAACCCGTGAACCAATCATTGTCAAAGCGTCGTAACCTTCTTTTAACTTAATGTTGAAATATCCACTCTAAGTAACACGACATAAAGCTCATATTTCAATACCACAGTGTGACTTGAGTTGGAATTGAGTCGGCGTTGTGTGTGTAATGTGCAAAGCACATTTAATGTTTTTTTTTACAAAATATGTATTATCGGCTTGCCTATATTTCTTGCCCTTATGAGGGACGGTTTCGAGCATATTCTATAAAAAATGTATATAATCACAAAACTTTTAAATGAGAAAACAACAATATAATAAAAATCTTCCAACAATTATATAAAAAATAAACAACTTTTACACTTATGTACCTATTTAAAAATATAGGAAACAGTACAGTTTTTATCATTAATAACTACTAATATCACTCATAATCACAGATTCGTACCTAATTCAATAAAATTTGTGTGGTCATTGGGACCGTATAAAATTATGTGTTTTATGCTTCCAGTCTCTAACGTTTTAATTACCTACACTAATGAATATATAATCAAATGTGGCATTATGGAGTTTTTGCATTTCTGTAGTTTACAGTACAGATCATCGTAACATTCATATTGTTGAGTTTTCGTTCTGTAACAGTATGCTCTGTAATGTCCAATCAATGTGGAACTTGATGGTGGGTCAAAATCAATTACTGCCAAAATCATATACTGTTGGCCATTTAACTCTATATTAATGGGTATATCATTCAGGTTAACAGACATGTCATGTAGTTCGAAGAAAAGTAATGGTTTTAATTCATATGTAAAATATACATTTCCTGTCTCGCATACAGGACACAGTGAAACATTATCATTATTAATACACGATGTGGCAGATTCTTCCAAGAAGTCAATACCCTTTTGTGTTATAATATTTATATTTAAAGATATATATTTACAATCAATTTTCTTTGGTTGTAATGCATTTGAGCATGTGTCATTTGAGCAACACCTCTGTCTGGTGGCAGAAAAGTATATGTTGCTCATGAATACCTGTTCTAAAATCATTGTTATATTACATTCACAACTGATAATATTTTGCTGTGACTTTGTTTTATCAAAAAGGTCAATCAATAGTTTGTCACGAAGTTCATATAATCTTTTGCAAGTTTTTCTCGTATTAGATAATACTTTTATGAATGTTGTTAAACCATCGCTAGCACTATTTAACTTTTCTCTGAAAGCAGGCCTGTCTTGATAAGCTACACCGAATGCTTGCGCGAGGGAATCAAAAGCACAAGTGTTTGTTATAAGTACCCTGTTTTGGTGTACATAAGAATATGCGACGTTACCATTCTGTAATATGTATATGGAGGTAGCTTTTTTTGATTTAGGAGTGGGTATGGTAAGTCCCCGCCAGTTTTCAACTTCTATAGGTTTATTTTGAAAAATTGATTGAATATCAAAATCTGACGTATCAGTTAGGTTCTCTTCTTCTTCTTCTTTTTCAACTGACTTCGGTGCAGAATCAGATATAATTAACTCTGCTGAGAATGAATCTCGTTTTTGTTCGTGTTTGTCTCTAATTTTTACTATTTTTCGTGAGAAATACTCATAATTTGTTTTGCGTTTTTCCTTTTTGTTTCTTAGTTTTAAGGCCTGTTCTTCTTTGTTCTTAGTATTCTCGTGTAAAATTTGACTAGAGCTTAATTTTATGGTTCCGTTAATAAAACTATAATGTTGTATAAGAAATTCGTCTAACCGGACGCGTTCAACTTTGGTCTCAAAATATATAGTTTTGATGTCCTTAAAATGATTTTCTACATTTGAGCTGCTGGCATAGTCTTTGGCTCCAGGAAAATAATCAGTCATAATATTGCCCCACAAAGGTAATTTTTTCAAAAGTCTTTTAAGAGTGTTGTTAATTTCCGGCAAAAAAAAAGCATTTTTCATTGGTGTAGATTCAATTAACTGTAAATATAATAGTTCTGTATTCATAATGTCATCATAATATTTTATCAAAGGCATAGGGCCACCGTGTTGCTCACTCTCTTCATCTTCTGTTACAAAATATATTTCTTCGGAACTGTCCTCTCTTTCATTCTTTTCAATTTCGTCTGTGTGTCTTAGATATGTTTTTATTTGGTCGCTCAATCGTTTCAATGCTTGTTCACATTTCGATGCCGTATAATCAAGATCGGTACTTATATATTCATGAAGAGAAAGTGTGATTACATCTTTAATAATTAGTTTTACTTCGTCATAGCTTCGTGATTGTAGTATCAATTTGATGCAATTGATATAAAAATATTTGCATGTTTCAGAAGTCTTGTCAAAACAACTTTGTGTATACAGTTTTTTTAAAAAATGAGACTTATCAAGTCTGATGTAACAAGCAGGTATCTTGCCTTTTTTTTCCTCAACTATTGCAAAACATTGTCTTAAATAGTTATTCAAGTCCGTTTTCAAAAAAGTTTTCGTTATGGCCGCTATTAAAGCAGAAGAATCATCACAAATTATTTCATTTGGAAGGACTCTTCTGTTTAACCATGTGCTTAGCCATGTGGCTATTGTTTCTGTTGTGTGTGAGTCAGAGCACATATAACAAATTGGAACACTAGCACCCAAGGTATATGCTACGATGGCATATAAGAAAACATGTTTGGGATTTTTATATTTTAAAAAATCGTTTGCTTCGGGTGGCTTTATTGGTTTAAATAAAGATCCAGTGGCATCAATAGACAGGATTTTATATTTGTCTTCCAAGATGTCATCGTAATATATACTTTGCTCAGTAGTCCAAAAATACAATATAAATGGAACAAGAGACATTTTTTTTATGAAACTGTCATACGGTGGGCTACAGGTCATGGCATACAGTGATAAAATAATATTTTTATCAAACTGAAGAGCGCTTCTAGCTTCATGCCGGTATTTCCTCAAATTTAATAATTTAGGCAAAGTTGGCGGTTCTTTTGGATTATCCATGCTCATAACTTCATCGGCCGTTGAATTTCGTACCCTTAAAGCCTTAATGTTTTTAAGTTTTTCTTTGTGCAGATTAACCCGGTGTGAAGTTAATTTATTTTTAATTCGAGGGTCATGCCGAAAGCCTTTTTTCAAATTTGTAAGAATAAGCGTTACTTTATAAGAATTATCAGCTGTTTCGGGGGATATTGTCAAGAACAGACTAGCTTTGCATTGCGTACAACTTCCTGTACATGTGATGTCGTTATTTTTGAGATCAGTAGGCACGTAATTGTTTTTAAACGAGAATGTGCATTCTAAATCGGTTTTAAAAAATATATGATCTTGCATTTCGTTGGTCCACTTATTTTGTGCGAGATGGTGGGATTCAATAGGCGCAATTTTATAGTAGTCATATTTACTCATTTCAAAAGAAACTGTTAAATCAGAAGGAGCTTCTACAACTGCATGCAATTGTGTTCGATTATCTTCACAATCTCCGCGAGAATTAAAAAATAAAACTTTATTTCTCTTCGCAGATATTTGCAGGGCTGCTTTGCTGACTTCGTGATTAAACTGAATACGCAGTTCTTGTTGTATGTGGTCATAAACTTCATTTGAGATTGGGGGAATAGAAACATTAAATATATCTTTATATTTGGAGAACACAACTCTTAGGTCGTCAAGGGGCACTTTTACTTTTCGGCCTGCCATTTTATTGTACCTGCTGGTACTTCACTGGTATGTGTGATTTTCCGAATATAAAATGAACTGACATGAACAACGGTGTGAGTTGAGGCTTGCACATTCTGCTCCCGAAGCCATGAAGTGCAACTACCTGAAAAAAAAGCAAGGCACACATCACATTTACATTAATATTTTCATTACCTATCATTTTAAAAATCTAGTACACTTGTCTCGCCATTTGCGCAGAAAGACATTCGCACGAATGGATACTTGCGCATAAAGACATTTGCGAATGCACACTTCAGTAAAAAGACTGTAGGTGTACAGTACCTTCAGTCTTCTCAAGATATTGCGCGAAAGGACATTTTAGCAGATTAAAAAGGGTGTCGTTTTTAAGGTTGGGATCGCCAATTACCAATATGCGATAAATGCCGTAAAAAATCCAAGATGGCTAAAGATAAACCGCTTAAGCGCTTGCGCAGTGATGAGCTGGGTTTTGTTAGGCGTGGCGCCATTCCTACGCTTTGTTGTACGTATACTGAATTTCGTGTGATCTGATTGCAATTAATGTGTATATAAAGTACCGTGTATGAAACAGCACATATCTAACTAGGTATTGTAACACTCGTGTATAATACCCCTCATTATACAAGTTTCATAAACTATCATTACCGAATACTCACCGGACTTGTCAAACACACTTCAATATAATTGAGAATAATACTAGATTCGTTAAAGCGCTTGAAACTTTATGACAGTATAGCTTAAAAGTATAAAAACTGTATCCTTTTTGTTTTGTTTACGTTAAGTCTAAGAGCAATATCACAACGCGATTGCCTAGCATGGCGTAGGTATAGAATAATTAAAAGTTAAAGCCTACCACTGAGACCGCCACGTTGTTATTTTAGCCAATAATCACACACACAGTTTTAAGCAATAAAGAGATGAGTCTGTCGTAAAACAATAATATTTCATATTTTGCGCGATATTCTGGTTCAATATTTCCATGATAGCCATTGAAATGATAAAAAAACTATATACTATATTTTCCTAATTGTAATGAAGAAAATGGCAAAGTTTTTTTTTGTGCCGGGCTCAGACCAACAAAAAAAGATAGACAGCGCGCCGCAAACATCAAAAGTGAAGCCATAAAACCGTGCTCCTGCAAGTAAACATACACGCTCACGCACACACCTACACTAAAACCATGCTCATTGCTCTTAGTTTGTCACAAGTCGTCGTCAAGATAACATAGATTTAAAAAATATAATTATGCCTTCCTGTGTAGTGAAAAGTTGCAAAATCACACAAAAAGTATCACGGAATCGCTTTTCACTTATAAGAACTTGAAATAACATCGTTTCTTTATTATTTATCTATGAATTTTAGGTTACTTGGAACAAAAAACCTCAACGAACGAAAGCAGTGACATAAAGTGCGGAAGTTGCCATAAGACGATTTAAAATTTCCCCATTCGATTAATCTAAGTATACATATAAATATGATTTCTTACTTCGAGTTATATTCCCATTTTCTTTTTATATGTATTTAATATTTTAGGTTTCCAATTAATAATGAAATTAAAAATAAATAATATAATAATATGTAATAAAGTTGATTGAAAATATGAGTTGTTTTTTTTTAATAGAAGTCCTTCTAAAATCTAAACAATTGAGGTACTATACCATACTCAACAATACTCGTACAATATTATACTAGTTCCTACCCACACAAATATCCCCAAATTATAGGGAAAAAATTTAAGAAATGGCAACCCTTCAATACACACATAGATAAAAAGGTGGCTTCACTTTTAATGTTCGCGGCGCGCTGTCTATCTTTTTTTGTTGGTCTGAGGTGCCGGGGCTAATTGTGTTTTGGGTCACATTTGACGAGTTTTCTTTATTCTGATTCACACCAAAAAGCGTACATTAATATACGCTGAATGACTATTTTATACTGAAACACAACTGTACTGTAAAATAAAAACATTTAATACTCACATCGTTCAAAGACGTCGTCGTACACACACACATAAACCACAAGCACTTCTCTCCAAAACACTTGGTTCACGACTGATTGTTTCATTGGTTCGGTCGGAGCTAGCGTACCCATAGATAGAGCGTACTCAACTACTCACAGCTAAAGAGTAAGTAAGACAAGGCATATAGCTGTTGCGTTGCATTGCACACAGCGATGCGCGCTGCTCTGACTAGCATCAAGAACGTTAAAACGTTTTTAGCGTGGCTTTGCGTTGTGGTATCAAAATAAAACATTTGGTTTAACAGAAACAACAAATTAAGTACTAAAAATATAGCTACATGTATATATGTTTGTATTGTTTTAAATCACACTATAAATTATACACTATGATATTACACTTTTATTAACTAGTAAAAATTGTGTAATATGGTACTGCACTTAAAAAATATTAAAAAATCGGCTTCACGAATAACGTTTTTCTGCTTAACTGTACAAAACATCGGTTACCAAGCTGCTAATTTGCGAAGATTACCCGTACGTACGGTGCAGTCGCTTTTACGTGACCTTTTCAATTTGGTCGGCTTATTAGAGAATTGCTGACATATTCTTGTTTTTGAGATAACTTTCATTAGAGCCGTAATTCAAGGCTGAAATTAACAGGAAAGAATTTTCATGAATCATTTTAATTTGTTTAAAGTATGCCATGTTTCTTAATGTTATGGGAACTGCGTATTCGATCGCTAAAGTACGACCAGTCTAAAATAAATCAAATTTGTTTTTATCTTCTTAATGTGTAAAGTATGAAATCTAAAATGTCTGCTGTAAACAAGCGTCGAACCACGGGTATTTTTTACAGCTGTTTATTTGGTTATAAGTGTATTGGTTTACATGTAAACCCGCTTCTTCTGATTTTTGAAACCATTTAATTACATTGGTTTACGTCAACCAAATCAAAAACTAATGATTAAACAAATTTAAACAAATTAAGGTCTTTTATTGGTATTTTTTTCAAACTTCTGCGTTGAGCCGTTTTCGAGATCTGGGAAATCCCAAAACGTTACCGCAGCAAAATCTTAAATAACTAAAGAACTATACCACACACAAATTTTGCTATTTATAAACATTTACTACTCAACAAAAGCTATCTATTCATGTATTTGGTTCCGTGCTGAAACTAATTTTTGAAAGACGATTTTGCCTGGGTAACGTTTCAAACGTTACTCCAGCAAAATTTGTTTTTCTTAAATAACTTAAAAACTACAATTCAAACAAATTTTGCTATTAGTAAACAAATTGCTCCTCATGATACACTAATTATTTGTTTAAGTCTCATCTCTCTAAAGCAAAACATTTTGCCTGGGTAACGCACTCCAGTTTTAGCTGACCTCGCACGTCTACACATCATGCTATACAATTATTGTATAGCATGATGTGTAGCCGTGTATACAAAGCCTAAAAATCTATGACAATTTTATAATAACAAAATAAATCTTTCTTCTGCTGTCACTTGTCAAGTTCAGTTTTTTTTTTTTTTCCTTTTTAGCAACGTTTTCAGCAAAAACCATTGAGAAAAAAGGCGGGAAACTTCGGTTGCGCGCGGTTGTTTCAAATTCTTGAAATTTAATTTTTATTGTAAAACGGATCAGTTGAGTCTTATCTTTGTATGTAATTTTGTATAATAATTGTATATATTTGTAGTAGTGTTCGTAGGTGAATATTTGGTAAGTTTTTTATATTATATGATTAGTCCCTAAGTCCGGGTTGTATGAACGACCCCCCTAATAACTTGCAGGGGGATTTAGGCGGCGGCCTAAATCCCCCCGAGGATGTCGCAAACTATGTGACTATCATGTCACGGCATGATAATGTCGTGGATAAAAGTGGCATGGACACTGATGGTTCAGTGGCCACTGATAGTAGTGAAAAATCTTCTCGAAAACGCAGGAGAATCTGTAAAACCTGTAAAATACGCAAACGCAGCAGAAAAGGTCATGGCCAGAATGAACTCAGTATCATAGATTGTAATTGTAATCCCCAAGAGACTGTTCTTGAAAATACCCATGGAAACCAAGCGTCGTCCCAACTTGAGTCACAGTCAAAGCCTAGTCAAGCAAGTTTTGAGCCGGTTGGTAGGAAGGAGTACATACATACCGATGTATCTCCTTATTTGATACATGTACAGCGCATCACAGACTTACCTAATAGTGGAACTGTATTACATCCCATTGCGTTTGGAAACTTTATGAAACGGGGAGGATTTAAAAATATAATTAATGGAAGCATTAAAAGGATAGGTCGCAATAAGTGTGCAGTTGCATTTTCGACTTTCCATGATGCAAATGAGTTTTTAAAATCTAACTTATTAAGTACTAACGGATTCAAAGCCTTTATCCCAACATTCAATGTAACTAGAATGGGAATAGTGCGTGGTGTTCCTTCAGAATGGTCATTCGATGAAATTGAAGCAAACATTTCTACACCCGTTGGGTGTGGAAAGGTCATTAAAATTCGGAGGTTAAATTTTAAAGTGCAGATTAACGGTAGCCCAGTTTGGAAACCTTCAGAATCCATTGTTATAACCTTTGATGGACAAATTCTACCAAAGAGAATATTCATGTGCTATAATGCATTAAATGTAGATATATACGTATATCCCACCATTCAGTGTTTCAGATGCTGTAGGTACGGACATACAAAATTACAATGTAGGGCTGCAGAGTCGAGATGTTTTAAATGCGGACAAAATCATTCAGCTGAATCTTGTAGCATTGAGGAGGATTGTGCATCTTGTATAAATTGTTCTGGTTTTCACTTTGCTATAAATAAAGCATGCCCTGAGTTTAAGAGGCAAAGAGATATCAAAAACACTATGGCTCATTCATGTATTTCTTATTTGGAGGCTAGTAAGTTGCATCCATCTTCCTCTATGTCTTATGCAGATAAAGTTGTTTCAGGTAGTAAAATTTCTCAATCAGATTCCAAATCCGCATACTTCCACACTGATGATAATGTGAATAATGGCCCTAGGACAACTTCATATAAAAAAACAGTATTTAAAAAACCACGTTCGCCTCCTAAATCAGCGTCTGGTTATGACAGAGCAGCACATAATGCATTAATAAATGAGTTCAGTTTACCAAGTCCCAGTAATGGGTGTGCACTACAGAATAAACCGGAACAAAAAGAAGATCATGAACAGATTATGGATCTAATTAATAGTCTTATTAAGATGTTACAAAATAAAAAATACATTAAACCGAACAACGCTGACCTGATTTGTAAATTACTGACAGACAAAAACGATAATGGATTTGATTATTCAATGGAACGCCAGGTCAGTGACTAATAAAAAAAACTGATCTTCTCTATTTAGTTAACAAGTATAAACCACTTATTGTTGCATTGAGTGAAACATCATGGCTTAAACGCGGTCGAATATTTAGTATTCCAGGTTATGTTTGCATTCGTAATGAATGACAGAACTGATGGCTACGGTGGTGTTGCCATCTTGATCAAAAACAATGTTGCATTTTCTCAAATTGCATTACCCAATCAGTATTCTTTAGTTGATTTCGTTGCTGTAAGTGTAAATAATGTATCTTACAGTTTGGCAAGAAAGTCCTGAAACGGAACTAAAATATTTAATCATTGGCAACACTCGCTTTGCCTCGTCGAGTAAGGTACATATTCTGTCATTTCTTGTAATCGGTGACTGTTTCTCGTGTTTATTTTTATTTATTTGCGTTATTGTGGTGATACTGGTGACCCATTGTGTACATAAAGAACAGATCTGTTATTCGCAGTTCCGCAAGAGCGATAATTTGTAGTGTACGTGAGATATTTGTCGGAACTCGAGGCCGGACAAATTTTATCCAATCTCAACGATGTGTGTAAAAGAACCGGTGAAATGACAGGTAAAATTAATATTTATACATGTAATCAGATGTAATGTGTGTATTTCAAGGTGCAATATCTAGTATAAACCTTTCATACAATTATTGAAATGTACATTTACGAATTTAAGGTTATGTTTACAAAACACATTCAGAATGCAGCGCATTCGTATAGTTTTGATACTTTTGGTTAATATTGTTCAGTTGTTTTTATTTTATTGTTCTAGGCTGTGGCTGAACAAGTGTTTCAGAGCATTTCAGTTGACGACTGGAAAAAATCATGTCAATATGTCATGAAAATAGAAAAAGGTTATTTTCGAAGGGGGCAAACTGTATAGTGACATTGAAAAAATATCATAAACCTACAAGATGAAAGCAGCAATAGCGACACATCTGCAGGTAGCCAGCAGAGTTTTGGTAAAAGCTCACACCAAGACATGGATGAATACTTTAGAGAAAAACATTGTTGATTCTGATTAAAATTTTTGATTCTGATTATTTTTTTTTTTAGTTTTTGTTTAGAACACCAACTATGGAACATTTTGCCTGTGGTTAGAGGAGAACTTGGAATCGTGGGATACAGTCACACAGTAGTAAAGCTTCCAACTTGTCACTGTGATCTAAACCCTATTGAATTAATCTGAGGTCTTGTAAAATATGAAATTGTCTTACATAATGTGGGATTAGTTGAAATCAAGGTATTTTGAAATACCTAATAAGATTATTTTGAATTCATTAAAATAAATAACTATAAATGTTATCGTTTTAGGCAGTGGCTGAACAAGCGTTTCAGAGGTTTTCTTTTTTTCATAAAACCCACCTATTCACATTAATTGTCAAAAAAAAAGAAGTATCAAAACCGTTTTCGTCGTACTATATAGGGTTACAACATGCACGATAGTAGCGCCACCATTATTTTCACGACTTTTTTGCCAAGCTGTATGCCTCTGTATACAAGCTGTTGATTTGCATCCTCGTCAAATTTCAGGAGGTTGTCATAAAAGACATAAATAAAATGAATAGAAGTACGGCAGGGGGCAATAACTAGTAAGCGCTGCTTTTTTTTGTTGTTGAAATTTTACAGTATTTCAGAATTAAACCCTTAATTCAATACAAATAAAACAGAATCACCCGACTACTCACGCAGCGACAATGCAGCTGTGTGCGTGAGTGTCGACGTCTTACCTACGATTCGATTCTACGAAATTACCTACAAGCGCGCGCGTCGCGCGACCGAGCAATGACCGGTAGCAATAATTTTAATTTACCTAATTTTATTTCGAAAATCACCTACATTATTGTCATAAATTTCGCTTGATAATTAACTCATTTTTGAGCATCATTGGAATACGGAAATCTTACTAATGACAGTACCTAATACTAGTGTGCCAAAGAAAAGTTCACTGACCTGTTATCAGATGATTAATAAAATGTTAGTTTTGCCTTCAACCTAAAGTTTTCGTAGTGATTTTGTTTTTATTTGTGGATTAAATTGGTTGATTTGTTTGCTTAGGACCGGCAATAATACGTCTACCTTAGTTGGTGTACCTATCTACTAAGTCTAAAAATGTTTTCTACGTTTGATGGAATGGAAAGACGTGCTAGTTAAGTGTAAGTACGTGGTATACTTTCTACTCTTAGGTATTATTGGCGTAATTAACTAATAAAATTGATTAAGCTAACAACGTATTTACAAAATGTACAAATAAATAAATTACCTAAGTACTTAAGTTACCCGGAGGTATTGTTCAAAGTGACCACCATCACACTCTTCGCACAATCGAGAACGACGTAGCTGGTTTTCTTTCAGCTTACGTAACACTAACACATTCGTTTTTAAAGTGTCGAAAGCACTAATGATCCTTGCACGTATTTTCTGTCTCAAAATTCAAAATGTAATCCGCACGGCATTATCACCTGGGTGAATGTCTTGTGCCATGCGGTAGTGGAATGGGTGTTGCAGCTCACGCTTCAGTAGGCGCCAGCGCCACACTGTAGTGTGGTGCAATCCAAAGCGTTGACCAGCCTCCCGCGTGCTTGCCCATGGGTCTCGCTGGAAGTATTCCAGGATGTCTTCCTGCAAGGCGACAGGCCGCGAGCTTGAGCATGCCGGGGAACGTCAAAACTGCCGATGATCCCGCAGTCTGCGTAGCAGCCAGCATGACGCTCTGTGACGGGGGTTCCCGATCGGGAAACATTTCCACGAACATCCGCATGGCTCCACGTAGGCTGTCTCCACTGATGGCATACAGGCGGACCATCTCCACCAACTCGACATTTGAGTAGTTGTCCGTCATCTTGCACTTTGTACGTACGTCTCAATGATGTATCGCGAAGCGGAAATTGCGCGCGAGCGCTTCGGCGACTTCAAACACACTGTTAGTTCCTTAGTTCCGGGGCGGCGGGGCCGCAGGGGCGTGTCTAGGAGCGGCGCGGGAGAGTACCCGCTCCGTGATTGGGGGATGGGATTGATTACCTACGAATTTATGAATGATCGTTGCGTATGCGTCGTGCATGTATTGTTTGCGTTTGTTTGTGTGTGAAAGCGCGGTTATAGGGCTAGTAACAGACGGACCGCGTTTAAATACGGCTGGTTCACACTTACTGATTTCCGTAAATAAGAAAAAAAAATAAAAAAAATACCTACTCATTTTATTGTTGATTTGGGTCGAGAATCATTAGCATAATTACGTCCTTGAATTTGACTAGGATGCAAATCAACAGCTTGTATATTCCAAAGCCTTCCTCCGCTGCTCTACAAGAGATGAGTGATATTTTTTGTTCATTGAAAAGCCCTGTCTTGATAATGGGAGATTTTAATTGTCATCATCAGACGTGGGGATGCGGTGAAAATAAAAGTGATGGTGTACGTTTGCTACAAATATTAGATGACAATAATTTATGTGTATTAAATACTGGGACACCGACTAGACGTACCAAGCCCAATGAATTGCCGAGTGCTGTGGACTTGTCGATTTGTTCCCCTAGTTTGGCCTTATCACTCACTTGGTCTGTCTTCTCTTCTTCTACACTAGGCAGTGATCATTTTCCCCTAGTAATAGCATCCCCTGACAAATATCCCATCGGTGAAAAGCGTCCCCCTCGATTAAAGTACAGATTGGGTAGAGCTGATTGGGAAAAATTTAAACAGGTCCTTGAAGTCAAAGTGTCACAGTTACCTGAAATACTTCATGGAGGAGAAGATGATTGCTCTCGAGCCTTAGCTCTTTGCATGCTTGAAGTAGCGGATCAGATTTTCCCTATAAAAAGTTCCCGCACAAAAAATTTACCTATGCCTCCTTGGTGGAATACTGAATGTTCATATGCAGTACAAAGAAGAAAGGAAGCGGAAAGAGAGTATGGTGAGGATATGTCGGAAGAAAATTTAAATAAACTTACTGGTATAATTAATGAGACTAGAGATTTTTTGAGGGAAAGGAAATTTGAGGGATGGAGATCATTTTGTGCCTCCCTTTCTCCTAGAACTTGTCCTTCGGAGGTCTGGAGTAACATTAAGCGTTTTAGGAATGCTTTTAATCAAAACCGCTGTGGTGTTCAGTTGTCTCCTGCTTTAGCTGACGATTTTCTTGATAGATTGGCCGCTGCAACAGCTCCTGAAAAAAAATCTTTGATGCCTTGTTGCGCATTATATCCTGGAATAAAAGAATCGAATTGTTTAAACTTACCTTTTTCTTTATACGAGCTTAAAGGGGTATTGTCGAGTGTTAAAGATTCTTGTCCTGGAGAAGATGGAATACCTTATGCTTTCTTTTCAAATATGGGAGATTCTTCACTTTTATATTATTTAGAAATAATTAATTCCATAATGATTTCTGGGAACATTCCTACCTCTTGGCGAACTCAAGAAATAGTCCCTATACTAAAGCCTAAAAAATCTCCAGATGATACGGCTGCTTATCGACCTATAGCCTTATCTTTGGTTATTGTTAAAATTGCAGAACACCTGGTTAAGAACCGTCTTGAATGGTATATCGAAAGAAATAATTTGCTTTCGATTTCTCAATACGGCTTTCGTAAATCTAAAAGTACCACAGACAGTTTAAGTATCTTTACCACAGACATCAATTTGGCCTTTTCTAATAATTTATCGGTTGTTGCTGCATTTTTAGACGTTTCGGCAGCTTATGACAATGTAATCATATCAGTGCTCAAAAATAAACTTATGAAATTGCAGGTGCCGTCAATTTTAGTTAATTTTATTATTAATATTTTATCTGTTCGCTTTATATTTGTGATAACAAACCAAGGTACTAAACTTTCACGAACTGTTTATAAGGGATTACCTCAAGGGTCTGTACTGAGCCCGTTACTTTACAACATTTATACACATGATCTTGAGGCGTCCTTAAATGGTATCGTTAGTGTTTTACAATACGCTGACGACCTACTTATTTATTCAATAAACATGTCTATCCCAACCGCATGTAATTTATTAACAGAATCCCTCACGTCATTAAAGGCTTGGCTTGATAATAATGGGCTGGATTTATCAGCTAACAAAAGTTCTGTAGTAGTTTTTTCTAGAAAACGGGATTTTCCGCCACCTAAAGTTTCCTATTGCAATCATACTCTAAATGTTAGGGAGGAAGCTAAATTCTTGGGTTTAATTTTGGATAAGAAAATGACAGGTAAATCTCATTTAAGTTATATAGTGGATAGATGTGAAAAGCAGTTGAATATTATGAGATGCCTCTCGGGTGTGTGGTGGGGTGCTCACCCTTTTAACCAGAAATTGTTATACAATGCTATAATCCGTAGTATTTTGGATTATGGTACCTTTTTATTAGAGGGTGGTAATAAAAAATGGTTCAAAAAGTTAGATAATATTCAATCTAAAGCTCTCAGAATTATTTCGGGTGCAATGCGTTCGAGTCCTTTAAATGCGTTGCAAGTAGAGTGTGGTGAACCTCCTTTATGTTTGAGAAGACAGCTGTTAGCTGATAGGTATCTATTTAAAATCATGCAATTTTCCAACCATCCATTAATCATTAGGTTAGATAATCTAAATTCTTTGATTGAAAGCTCCAACTATTGGAGATGCAAATCCGTTCCTTGTTTAATTACTAGTTACAGGAAGTTTAAGTTACTTGCATCGCCTGTGCATAATGCACCAAAGCTAGCAATATTTAATGATAACTCTTTTGATTCTCTACTTTTAGGTCCTGAAATAACATATGATATGGGTATCGCCAAAACTGATTCTGGAGCGAATTCTAAATTTATCAGTAATATTGATGATAAATGGAAAGACTGGCACCTAATATTTACAGATTCTTCTAAAACACTGGATAGTTGTGTAGGTGTAGGAGTTTTTCATGCACAGTACAAGATTATTCAAAAAATAAAACTTCCTCCGGAGTCTTCCGTTTTTACAGGGGAGTGCTTTGGTCTATTTAAGGCATTAGAATATGTTTTGTTAGCTAAGTTACAAAATACTGTTATATTTTCCGACTCTAAGAGCGCGTTACAGGCAATTGAGAAGTTCCCATTTAAAATGAAGGCTTTCTATCCTGTTGTATTCGATATTAGGAATGTATTATTATGAACTAAGGTTGAAGGGGCAATCTGTACATTTTGTTTGGATTCCTAGCCACTGTGGCATAAAGGGAAATGACAAGGCGGATGGTTTAGCCAAGGAGGCTGTCAATGATGGAGACACTTTCCCTTATTTAAACTTTTCTCATGATATCACAAATTTACCCAAGTCATACCTTCGCGATGCCTGGAGTGTCTCATGGGGAGAGAGCGCACAAACAAAAGGAAAATATTATTACTTTTTACAACCTCATGTTCTTATTAAGCCGTGGTTTTTCAAGGCTAAGTGCTCCAAATTGATTGTTAGTCAAATCATTCGTATGCGTTTGGGTAATGTATGTACTCCTTACCATCTTGCCAAGCTCCATATTGTAGAGGATAACATATGTGAATGTGGGGAAGATGTTGGTACCTTGGACCATATTTTTTTTTCATGTTCTCGTCATGACCGTTCTGATTTCCTTGATTCCCTTATTACCCTAAAAACCCCTTTCCCCACTCGTATGATTTGTTTATTACATAACCCAATAATTTATTATGATATAATTGCCTCTTTTCTGTATAAAAATGATATAAAACTTTAGTTTATTTATTATATTGTACAGACGCCAGCACATCAACCTACCCCTAACTGTCAAACTTTCACAATCAACATTGAACCTTATGCTTTTGCGATAAAGTTGAAAATCTATTACAGAAATCTGACAGATTGTAGAAGGTTGATGTGCTGGCGTCTGTACATAACATATTATATTAATGACTTACCTGATCCATATTTCCTATCATTGTAATCCTTTCCGTTCCGTTTTTTATTTCCCTGTTTCCCAAATTTTTACCTGAAAATGGCACAAAGTACTACTAGTGCCACACCAAAAAAAAAAAAAAAAAAAAAAACCATTGAGATAGGAAAAACATGTCAATGGCAAAAACAAGGTATTCCATAGATTAACATTCAATTCAAGTGTCAGTTCCACAGAGTACTTTTTGATAGACTGTCAGTTCAATGCCAGTAATTTTGTCGTGCAGTTGTCACTGTTTTTTCAGATTTTCTGTCTGGTTTTGAATTTATTTGTTTGAACTATGTCTCGTGTTTATTATTTAAAGAAAATTCTCCCTAAAAGTAAGTGCCTTAGGACTATTATTATATTTACCAATATCAATATTTACGAAGTCGTTTTTTGTTTGATTTTTTTATACAGGTTGTGCGTTGCATAGCCGTAACTTATAAGTAGCTCCTAAATAGTCCATATTTCACCGGTTATGTGTAGTTGCCACACATCGCTAAAGCAAATAAATATATTCTATTCTGTTCGCTAGCAATGTTTCTAGTGAGGCCTGGTAATACTTTGAATATTGGTGCAATATTTTCAGTGGGGCCTGACCACTCCGGTAGCTATTACTGCAACACTTTCATCAACCATTGGTGTCCGTGTAAACCTAAATACTACTGGCCATACTGTTGTTGACATATTGCCAGCCAATACATTTTCTGCACTGACAATGTTGGCAGTACCGGGCCATACTAGAAACTGTTTCGGCTACATATTACAGTAAAAATATAGCCCATCAAGGAGCATCTTAATATATTACAATTTTATGGGAACTTTGAAAAAGCCACTTTGTATGGTGTGGTTTTAGAAGAGTGAGAGAGTGAATGGACGATAGATCTCAGATAGACCTGATAATAATTAATAGGTATCATATGTTGCATTACTAAAACTTCTTTATCTCTCTTTCTATTATATTACAGATTTATCATCTGTATACTTATCACTATGCAAGTATTCTCATAATACAACAACACCTGAAGAGGCAGAACAAATTGAAAAGGCTGGAGATGAATCGAAGAGGCCGCAGTCCAAAAGAATGGCAGAATTTAAAAAAAAGCTGAGGGAGACTACTCCCATTGATGATCTTGGGGAACAACCAATGATGCATCCCTCTCAAAAAGAAGAACCTTTTCCTCCATGGCCTAATGATATCAACCCTCATACAGGAGAAGTAGGTGGGCCTAGGGGACCTGAACCTACCCGATATGGAGATTGGGAAAGGAAGGGAAGATGTTCCGATTTTTAAAGAAATTTAGCCAAACTCGTACTAGTTAGACAGTAGAAATTGCTTTATAAAATGACATTATAATAACAATGTAATAATCTTAATTGTTACCAAAGTTCTTCAAAAGAGCATAGGTTAGAAGGACTCGTATTGAGATGTTTGGAGTGTAAGCTGTTTTAGTGACAGGGGAGAGAAGTGCCATTACATTAGTATTTGTTAAATGTACAACATTTTAGGCATACCTTCATATTGAAACATGAGGTTCCTATACTTACCTGTACATTATGTGTCAACCCAGTACTTTTATTCAGCCTATACTGTCCCAATGCTGGGTAAGGGTGGGAGACCATTGGAACCCATAACAGCTTAATGAAAATGTTTGAGGAAAGATTTCTTTTTTGCATCTGCAATCAGTGCATTCACTTTTAGCAGATTTGTTGCATGCTTCTCACATTCAGTGTGTCCTCCAGCGAGAACATTTAATCATAATTCTCTACACTATAGGATGTCTTTTCTTTTAAGGCATTTTTAACATAGCTGGATATTGTGAGCTGTCATGCAAGGGTATTGGGATGGGCTTCTAGCCGTTTCCTGTATGTAGTCTTGATATTATCTTCTCTCACCAGGTTTGTGGATCTCAGCATTAGTCACATGACATACCAGGAGAATTATGTTCTGCATTTTTGTCTTCGCATAGGAGATATAAGAGGGGTCCGTGGCTAAATAATAACAGCCGCACAGGTCGATCGATCAGGTTAAGCTACGCTTGCCGCGGTTGGTGTGGATGGGTGACCATCTTTACATACCGAGACCCCTCCGTGTCTTGGAAAGCACGTTAAGCCGTTGGTCCCGGCTGTCATTCGTGGAAGCCCGAAAGTCTGACAACCAGTCTTACCAAACGGTATTGTATTATCCAGTAATTGGGTTGTGGAGGTCAGATAGGTAGTCGCTCCATGTAAAATATTGGTACTCAGCTGCCTCCAGTTAGACTGGAAGCCGACCCCAACATAGTTGGGAAAAGCCTAGGCAGATGATTCTTTGTCTTCGCATGATAGAGGAGTTATGAGCACTACCCCACAGCTGAAGACCGTCCTTCCATATAGGTTTCAGGATGGACTTGTACACTAGTAATTTGTTGTCTACTGACAGTTTGCTGTTTCGGCCTAGCAACCACAGGAAGCTTTTGTATTTAGTATTCAGTTCATCTCGTTTTTTCTTGATGTGCTCATTCCATATCTTACGCCTATCAAGATGAAGACCAAGGTACCTGACGGAGTTCTGGTGAGGAAGGGTGGCGTTTTCTAGTTTCACCGAAGGGCAATTGCCTTTGCGTAGGGTATAGGTAACCTGCACTGATTTTGAGATACTAGCTTTAATCCTCCAATTTCGAAGGCATTTAGCTGTCTCGTCTAGCTCTTCCTGTAAGATTTTTGAGGCTATTACTGGGTCCTTGTGACTCGCCAGGATTGCGGTATCATCGGCGAATGTAGCAGTAGTTATGATATTCGAGCAAGGGAGGTCAGCTGTGAAAATAGTGTAGAGTACAGGGCCCAACACTGATCCCTGAGGAATACCAAGCCTGTATTTCAAAAAATTTCGATGTGGTTTCACCTTCTTTGAGCTGAAACAGTCTGCCTGAGAGGTAAGAACTAAATATTAAGAAATAGCTGTGTGGAAGGCAACTTTTAATTTTGCGCCCATGTGCCAGACTATCGAAAGCCTGTTTTATATAGAAGAGAGACTGCAGAGCAGTATTCTTTTTCTTCTTTCTTACCTTGTCGCAGACTATGAACCTGTTCCACAGTGGAGTGTTGTTGTCTAAAGCCAAATTGATGGCTGGTGGATTGATGGCTGGTATGATGCCATTTTATCTTAGAATAGGAAGAATCCGCCGGAGAAGGGAGTTTTTCGAAGATTTTGGATAATATCGGGAGCAAAAGCGGGTCTATAGGATGTGAATGTGACGTCACTTGGTGGTTTTCCATCTTTATAAATCATACTTATTTGTCCATTTTGCAGGAAAATGTTGTATTCTTAATATCCCATTACATATTGTAGTGATGTAAGTTATAGCTTTTCGGCGCAGTTGCCTAATACTTTCTTTGGTTATCAGGCCAAAGCCCGGCGCTTTTTTATCCTTTAGCTCCTTTATTACTCTCCACACTTTCCGTACTGACACAGGTTTTGGCGGTAGGTCCATTTGGAAGTCTTGGTTTAGAGTTGTATCCACTTGGTCATCAAACTCTTCATCCACAATCATTTGGGCGGAACACTTTTGCTAGATGTTCAGCAAATAGGTCTGCTTTTTGCTGTGGTTTTCTCACCCATCCTTCAGCGCATTTCAAGGGTGGTTTAGCAGCCTGCGGTCTGTCAAAGCCCTTGGTTATTTTCCAGAGCGAATAGTTTGTAGACTCTGTAGCAAGTAGGTTTTCTAGCTTTTCTTGGAATGAGTTATCATGCCAATTTTGCAATAGTGACTTGAGATCTTCTACAGCTCTGTTAAAATTAGTTTTGTCTTCAACCTACTTACATGCCAAACTCTTAAGTCTTCTCTTTTCTTGAACAGTTTGAGAAAAGATGTTGAAGATATTATTGGGGTAAAAGTATTTTTTTAATTATTTAGAACTTATTGTACCTATTTATTGTTTGTTGGTCTCTTCTAAAGTGGAGGAGTTATTAGAAAATAAATACAATTTTGAAATGTACATGTTATCTTTTATTGATTGGATGATTTACCAACAGTTTTAGGCATCTTCTTATTTGTGGAATCTTCAAGTTCTTTGGCTTTATAATAATGTGGAGCAACTTCCAAGAGCCATTTACTTTCTATTTCTGTAACTTGCCTCATAAATTCTTTAGAAGTAAATACTAATTCAAAGTAAATCACCCATCGAGGAAGTTCTTCAAATAAAGCACTATTTGGGTGAATCATAACAGTCTGAAAAAAAAAAAAAAAGTTTAAATAGCAAATTATTTGGCTGAGCGTTGCGCCCGCGACAAGATGAGCCTCTACATTGGTATGTAAAATAATTATAAGTCATGCATCAGTAAATAATTTATAATACGGCATAAGCACTGCAAGGATTTTTAGGGATACCTTATACCAAAAGTCAATTGGAAAAGCATGATTCAATTAAGGCACACTTCCGATGGTACACTGCAGACCGCAGATAGCACTGGTTTTGCGGTTGACAATAACCGCAAACGATATAATATATGCGTCACAAAGACGGCAGCGGCACTTCTCTTTTCCAGTTACGCGAAAGTAATTAAATTATTGGTCAAATTAAAATACGTCTACAGCCACTGCGTACGCTGTACGCACTACTGGTATGCCGTCTGCAGTCGCCGCTCGACCGTAGCAGCAAGTGTCAATGTTGCCACCTATGGAATCGATTTCATGGAGTTACATATAAACTAATAGTGGCGCTGCGGTCTGCAATTGTGGTGGCGCGGTATGCCGCTGCAGTTTGCGTTTTGCTGACGCCCTCGGAATTGTACCTTTAGGTACATCTCATCTTGCCAACGTCGCGTCATACTGCTGCGCCAGTCTGCGCAAGGACTTACTTGGTTATGTTTCACAGTTTTGTAATGGCCTCCTTTTGAAAATTTGGCTATGTGGTAAAAGTAACCAGCAGTTATAGCTTTTCTAATGTTAGTGTCGTCACTTAGGCTTGACACCATTTCAATTTCCACTCGGTCCATAAGACCAGCTAGCTGTTCTCGCACATCCCGCGCTCGCTTCATTGATCGGTACTGTATAAAGTTCTCATAGCACCACTGCACTGAGTATTCAGAGCCAAGCCATTGGTTATATACATTCATTAATGTTAAGTGGTCTCCATGCGGGTGGAAGAAGTTCTTCCGGGCAGTATCTGCATGTATTATCTTATCTTTAGGCCTGTAAAATACTGAGCTATTTACTGATAACATTGCTGCAATAGTGACGATTTCTTCTGAGCATTTATATCTAAAACAAAAAAAAAATTAGTATTGGAAAGTAACAAGACCACAACCGCGCCCCAATTCAGCACCTAATTGTTTCAGACATATTCAGATTTCGAATTTGAACTGTAACCAATCCATTGCATCGCAACCTATAACAGCGGCCGTAAACATACAGTCACGAGCATAAGTATGTATACACTTGGCTTTATTCAAAGGCGATTTTCTCCTTTATTTTTGAATGAAATTTTATGTTATTGCGAACATAGTATTTTCCAACCCATAGGCTTATGTAAAATGTCGTATTTCAATGTTGCATTCGTTATTTCGAAAAAATCGCAATTGAAAGTTGCCAAGTGTTGACATATTAGTGCTCGTGACTGTACACCGGATGACCGATCCGCCAGTGCGTTGCGATGCGGGCCGTTTCGGTCCGACCCAAACTGCGTTAGCCTTTAAAGTCACACAGACTGACAGACCAATAATTCAATTATTTTTAGCTTTCTTACAATTCATTAAATTGACAAAATGGCGTTTTATTCGTGCAAGGCCCCTATAATTATTGACTCCATGCAGAAATCTAACCTGCTACCCTATCTCCAAATCATAATTCTTGTATACTTGTTTCTTACTACCTTCTTAGCTAAACTTTTTATAGGTAACATAAAGGTGATGCTTACTTTTCACTTGCCAATAACATTTTTGCAAGCATTGGATCTGTGGGGAACTCAGCCATTCTTCTACCAGCTTTTGTTAATTCACCATGATGATTAAGAGCTCCCAAAGCATAAAGTTGTTCTAGGGCTAACACTAATGTTTCATGTGGTGGTGGGTCCAAGAAGTCAAAATGGATTAGATCATTAATCCCCAAAGCTTTTAGTGTGAGAACAGCATTGCCGAGATTAATCCTCTGTATTTCTGGAATAGTATTATCTTCAAGTTCATACTTGTAAGCCCAGGCTGTGTATAGGCGGAAACATTTCCCAGGTGCCACTCTGCCAGCTCTACCTGCACGCTGGTTTGCTGATGCTTTAGAAATAGGTACCACCATTAAACTTTCCATGCCTGTTTTCGAGTTAAAATTATTCTGCTTTGCAAATCCAGGATCAATGACATAAATAATATTATCAATAGTCAAAGAAGTTTCAGCGATGTTAGTAGCTAACACTACTTTACGAGCACCTTCTGGAGTAGGCTCAAATATTTTAGCTTGCATATCACTTGGTAAGTTTGCATACACTGGTAATATAAGTAGTTCTCTTAACTTTTTACCAATCCGTTTTGTTCTTTCTTGTAACATTTCAAAACAAGTCTCTATTTCTTCTTGTCCTGTGAGAAAAACTAATATGTCTCCAAGTGGTTGTGTGGCATGTATCTGTAATACAGAAACAACACAAGCATCTACATAATCTGCTTCTGGTGCTTTTGTGTAATAGATATCAACTGGAAATCTTCTTCCAGGGATTCTGAAGATAGGAGCATCATCAAAAAAACTTGAAAATTTCTCAGCATCTAATGTGGCACTTGATATAAGTAATTTCAAATCGGGTCTAAACCTAGTTATATCCTTGACAAGGCCAAATAGAATATCAGTGTGCAGTGTTCGCTCATGAGCTTCATCAATTATCATTACACTATAAGAGGCTAAGTCTGGCTCTGAGAGAAACTCTCGATGGAGGGTACCATCAGTCATATATTTAATGACAGTTCTGTCAGATGTGCAGTCTTCAAATCGAATACTGTAGCCAACTTCATTTCCGAGTTTAACATTCATTTCCTGAGCCACTCGAGCTGATACAGACATGGCCGCTACTCTTCTTGGTTGTGTGCAACCAATTTTCTTTCCATCTTCAGTGAAACCTGCATCATGAAGATATTGAGGTATTTGAGTAGTTTTACCAGATCCTGTTTCACCTTCTACTATTAGTATTTGATAATTCTTTATAGCTTCTATCAATGATTGCTTAAAAGGATAAACTGGCAGAGACTTCTTTGTTTCTTCAATGGTCATGCGTATTTTCTGATACTCAGATTTTTCTTCTTGTTCTTTCTTTTCTTTATTACCTTCCAATTGGAGAGC
Source organism: Hydraecia micacea (assembly GCA_914767645.1). Classification (NCBI taxonomy): domain Eukaryota; kingdom Metazoa; phylum Arthropoda; class Insecta; order Lepidoptera; family Noctuidae; genus Hydraecia; species Hydraecia micacea. The sequence continues at coordinate 12,621,292 of OU611778.1, forward strand.
TTGAATAAAATCAATCTGCTCATCCAGTAATAGCTCATATTCATCCTGCGCTTTTGCATCCTTTGCACCAAATTTAAAGAAAGCAGATTTTATTTGCTCTTGTTCCCACCTTTGTTGTTCTGAGTGTGGTAATTTTTCTCTTTCATCAACTTCAACATATTCTCCTGTAAAGTAACAAAATTTGGTACTTAAATATCTTTTTACAAAATAGTAAAGAGTATTATTATAACATTTAAAAGTAAAGTTATAACTGTTATAGTTACAGTTAGTTTATAAGTTTTAAGTTTATATAATTTGCAAGAAACAAAACCTTTAGCATCTTTTCCCAAATCTTGTGGCATATGATATCTCTGGACATTCTCCAACTCTCGGGCTTTTTCATGTTCTTTAGCTAATTTTAATATCGTTTTTTTATGCTCTCTTTCCAACCTTTCTCGTTGAGTTAAGCTGTAACAAAAACAATATATTCAGACACAAGATTAAAGGTAATTGGTACCTAAATAATAATTCAATTCATTTATTTTAGTCAGACAAAAATATCCAAAAAGTCACAAGTAAGTACACAAATTCAACAAAACATTAAATACCATATACAAAGTCAAAAAACATATGTTAGCAATTAAAATAATAATTTAAAATAACAAAATAAGGAAAAATGCCTTAAAAATGGGCGCATGTTGGGCCAACCAATGCCGCATGAACGGCCCGTCTAAACAGGCTGCCCGTATAGAATGCAGTACAGTAGGCTCGAAACAAGGAATAAATACTGTAAAACAAAGACGCTGTTTGTGTTCTTCTGAACTACACAATGGATCATGATGTGGTTATCACTATCATTTTTACAACTTAATAAAAATCTATTCATTCATGTACTGACAGACAAAGTGCTCTGTACAGCCTAAGCACTCCAGCATCAAAGCACAACAGTCCTTGTACAATATGTAACATTATTAATCCTGAAAGTGTTCAGAATCGTTTACTGATTCGATTTCTATCATTTTTAATACCGTACGCAAAATACGCGCATTGACGTGGAGTTGCGGATACCAGCCCGTATTACCTACCTATAATTTTTAATATAGGTAATTTTTTATCCCAAAAAGAATTAAAACTATGTAAATTACAGTCACACTACCCCTGTACAAGTGTGAAGTCAAAACAAACTGAAATGGACCGTCTTTGATTATATAATGTCTAGATAGAGCATCAATTGCGCGCAAACGTGTCAAAAAATATCGGCCAACTGTTGGACTGTAAGTTCTTACCCGCCGATTAGTGCCGATCGTACCGCTTTGGTGTCACTACGTATTACGCGCGCTAAGTAATAAACAAATAACAGCGATAAAATGACGGTATATGCTATTAAACTGTGCCGGAATTATAAAGGAAGGGTAAAAAATACCAAACACATCACATATCATCGATAAGTAACCAAAAAAACTACGTATTTGTTTTTTGTTTTTATATTTACCAAATTACGCCATATTTTATCAGTGTTGCCAGTTTCTTTTTTCTATTCTCCCAACTTAACGTCCCTTTTTTGTGGGTATATTCGTTGGTTTATAGTTACGTTTATATTATTTAGTTGATGTACTTTTATTATTCGATTTCAAGAAAGGTGAAGTTTTTCAATTCGTCTGTACTTTTTTATAATAATATAATGTTCGCGTATAACTTTTTTGTTTATGAGCCCATTTTAATGATTATTGTTGCATTAGGTCCAATAAACTGATTTCAAAGGTGCCAAGAGTAATTTTAATAAGATTAATTTATTCCATTCGTATTATCTGTAATCTTTCATTTGAAATTTCCAAATACAAACTGCCTAAAAAGTTAAATATTCTAATTTAATTAACTTAGCTGATTTAATATAACACAACATTCACACACACAACTCTAATTAAATTAAATAGTGTTTTTTATTTATAAATGCAAGTAAATAAAGACACTACTAAAACTGAATAATACTACAAACATACACCTAAAACTGACTTATATTATTTGTATCTCAGACCAACAACTGAGATTTGTATAGTCAATTTTTTTAATATGTGTTTTATGGGAAAATTGTAGTAGCTGGTATCATTATTCACGCACTCAGAGACATAGATGCACAGTGTAAAACACCGCCCGCACACACACATGTTTGAAATTGTTGGCTCGTTTTCTTTGTTTTGATTGTAGGGCGACGCTCTATCTAGACATTATATAATCAAAGTGGACCGTAAATCAAGGTAATAAGACTTTTAAAAGTGCAGTTTTATTTGTATTAATACAAATTCCATCATTCAATACAAAATAAAGAAAAATTAACCTTATTTCAAGCAAGTTAAAGTCTTTACAAATACAGTTAAGTAAAGGACATTGCCAAAATCAAAACCGCTTTAAATCAATAGAGTATGGCCATAATCTACATCTACACTATAATAATATTATAAAGAGGAAAGATTTGTATTTTTGTATGTAACGAATAAACTTAAAAACTGCTGGACCGATTTCAAAAATTCTTTTGCCGTTAGAAAGCTACATTATCACTGAGTAACATAGGCTATATTTATTATAAAAAAATTAGAGATCCTTAGAAATCCCTACTAAAACCAACTCAAGGTGTAAAAAAATTAGGCATAAAATGTCTTTCATCGCATGCGCTGCGGAAAGTATTGATGATAGAACAAAAAAATGTTCTGCAATATTATAGAACATATCAATATCTACAAAAAACTCCGCGAGACCATATGTCCAACTATTGTAGTTATGTCACTATAACTACTTTTTTACATTTTAAAAGTTGCTAGAAATGCCGATCAAAATCAGACCATGTTATCCATACCTTTGTATTAATTCTTATACAAATAAATTATTTCGTATTCAAGACTGTATCTATACCTGTTGATTACTTTTTGAATTATTGAAATCGGACATTCCATTCAAAAGATATTACGAAATTAAAAATGTCAATATAAACAAAAAATACACGCCGACGCGCCAGTGTGGCTCCACGCAGCGCAGCGAGCAACGCGGCGAAAGAGAAGATAGGATAGGTAGGGGTAGGGTAGGAGTAGGGTAGGGGTACGGTAGGAGTAGGGTAGGGGTAGGGTAGGAGTAGGGAAGGGGTAGGGTAGGGTAGGAGTAGGGAAGGGGTAGGGTAGGAGTAGGGAAGGGGTAGGGTAGGAGTAGAGTAGGGGTACGGTAGGAGTAGAGAAGGGTTAGGGTAGGAGTAGGGTAGGGGTAGGAGTAGGAGTAGGACACCACGCGAACGAAGTCGCGCCGGGCAGCTAGTATACTCATAAATTGACGTAAACACTAGTCCATGTCTCTGTTATTTGCGTTTGTGTTGTTGATGTGCCTTATGATATTACTAACTATAATTGCAATTGTTTGGTGTGGACAGTGGGATGCTGTGCTCACATTATGACCATTTTGTATCTTAGTTGAGTTCGAATTAGGTCTGTTGAGCCGCCAGCTCCCTTTTTAGACGACATATTTTATGAATATGATGATACTCGTAATATGGTCCATAATAAAACTATTGCATTCCTATATTCAAGCATTTTTATTTTATATTTCTTATAAAAACCTACATTTAGCATGACCTACCTATGTAATATTATTTAATTGGGATCATTCATTGATGTATTGGAACTATTTTCTGTTGTTTTATGTGAATTCAAATGATATTGTTGTAAAATACTGTTTTTTTTTTGTAGAAGGTTTGTTATAAAACTAACCTCAAAACTGAACAGAAAATCAAAGAACAACAAAATCCCCACAAAATAAATGGATAATTTTTATTTCCTATGAAAGTACGACATCACCCCTCTTTTATATCCAATTTGTGGTATCATACAAAATTTATTCATGCGCAACGGCAGTCAGTAGAGAAATGGGCAATTTCCTTTAGCTATTTAACTGCATGCACACATTAACAGGCACTGGACAAAGGACACAATAGATAAACGAAGAAAAAAAACAAAATGTCATGCTTGTTTTCATTCCCTTTCTCTTGCAAACTAAAATCTTGGGATAGAGCGAGATAGTCGCTATGATACTAGCGGGGCTACGATGAAAGCTAACTTAAATTTAAACAATATTAGTCACGCGCGGACATAACTAAGATCTAACTCCGCCCCTAAGATGACCCACTGAACGAAATCCCATAGGACAAACGGCTTGTCTACTTGATAAAAAAATCTTAAATTTATTCATTAACTCACTATCAGACAATGCACAGTCCAAACCTTTGATTATACAAGGTGGAAAGTTAAAGCAGGCCCGGGAGGGGAAATACCTTAAATCATTTTTTGTTGTGTTTACAATGTTTTAGGTTATTTGGGAAAAACTACAAAAGAGTACTTTAAGCCTCTATGTCCAGTTGCGGCTGATGCTGATTATGATACCACTTTATAAGCTTTGTCAAAATTCAATCAGCTTTAGATAATCAGCTTACCTGCTTTCATCAAAGAGGTATTCATCATCAGCTATGTCTGCTTCCAACTCAATTACCTTGTCGTCTTTCCTCTTTTCTAAGTATTTGCGACGTGAGTGAACGCGCAACTTGGGCAATATTTTGTCTCTGTCCTCTGCTTCCAATTTTAGACGCTTAGCTGCTTCTTCGTACGTCCTTTTACTGGAAGACTCCGTAACTTTCTTTACTTTTTCTTCATCTCGTTTTTTCAATCTCTTAGCAAATTCATCACGTTCTCTTATATCTTTTAAACGGTCTTCTTCAGCGCTATCAGAACTCGACGAGTAACGTCTTTTACTCAATTTATCCATTTTTGCAGAAAGTTATAATAATATTAGTAGGATTTTAAACAATGTACTTTATATTGTTTTCACAATCATTCACTCTCTGACAGACAACTTGACCGTTGACACTTGACGTTGACAGACCTCAGAAGACCTGACAGATAAAGTCCTTGCCTGACAGACATTGACGCATGGACTTTACCTACAGTACAACCTCCACTGAGTTGGGAGAACTATGGAGACGGCATATTCTACTATATAAATAATAGTTATACAAATATCTGTCATATCGACACACACATGTCAAAAAGCGTTTTGTTTCTTTTTAACTAATCAAGAGCTGCATATGAAAAGAGAGACGTCAAATGTTTGTCAAGTACTAAATTTGGCAACACTTTTGTGTGACGTCAAAATCATTTCTATGCGTGGTCGGTCGCCATGTTAACTGCCGGGGTTTTTCCTCTATGTTGCCGTGTTTTGTGGTAGATGTGCTGTCAAACGGTTGATTGCTAGTGTTGGGTAAATAGTCGGATGCTTTGAGTTATTATCGATTATAATCCATATTATGTCCATTAATAGCCTTGCAATGGATATAATCCTGCTATTATATGATCATATAATTTTGACAAAAATTGTATGATCTTCTTGTGTAATAAGGAGGAGTTGTGTGTGTGTTTGAATAGATGACCGCAACTATTTATTTTTTTAGCAATCTAGTATTATTTAAATGCCATTAATGTAATAACAAAAGTAATAATTAATAATCGAAGTTCGACCCGAGTATTGAACCTAGGACTTAGCAATCGGTCCCCACACTTAGCAATCGGTCTTGCGACCACTAGACCAACGGGGTAGGAAATAAATAATAATATTTTTTTGCCAGTCACGACATCATAAGTCTCCTGAATAGCTATTCACAACGATCCGACAGGCTATCGTATCGAAAATGACACATTTCGATAACCTGACTTACCTTGCCCCCCGACAGCAAACAGCTGTCGGAAGAATAGCGGTCGTCTATTTCATTGAAACTGACAAAATTTTTGTGTTTTGGACTTGTGAACAACGTTAAGAGGACTCCTACGATAACATTGATTGATGTCCGATATGGTACGGAAGCGTATCGAGTGTTTGTGAATAGCTCAGCTGCTGTCACTTCAGCTGCATTACATTACGATGCTAATTCGAAAAATTTAAATAAATAATAGAAAACAAATTCATGTAGGTTAAATAATGTCGATATCAGCTGCGCATGTTGCTCGCAGTTACAACCCTACGAAAGGCGGCCATCTTAGCTGCCCGATTTTTGTAGGTATACACGCTAATTTTGTAGGTATGACAAGTCCATATAAGTTTTATTTGTCATTGACAACCTCAGCCTACAACATCTATAAGCTTCTTGCCTACAACATAAATAACAAGTCCATGCATTTTGCTTGCCATTTATTAAAAATCGACTTGGCTGGCAGCTGAAAATCGTGTGAACTTATGAGTTTATAAAAAAAAAATGCATGAGCAAAGAAACTATAAAATCCCTAGTAATATAGTCACAGAGTACTTTTTGTGAATATAGTATAAGTCAATGTATAAAACTGTGAAGTTTTTTGGATAAATCATCATAATATCATAATCATCAAAATTAATTACATCACTTAACGAAAACTTAAAGCATGGAAAAGTTACTTCTTCGAATAGTTACAGTCATTATCATAGAATCAAGTATACAGAGTGGATTTTTATGGCGGGGCATCAGGGCAGTTATACAGCAGCTACAGGAAACCGGTCCTTACTTCTCTGTCTCAAAAATTACAAAAGGAGACGTTTCGTTTTTGTATGGAACTTTGGCTAGGACGTGTACATTTCATAAAATCTGTGAAATGTATCTATAAACATATATATTAAAACCAAATTAAAGAAAATTGTAACAATTCGGCCCTAATTTTAGATCCAAAATTACCCGCATTCCATAACATACCTCAAAAAGGATTGTGTTCACATGTGGAATCCAAATTAAGTGAAGGTGACATCAGGGGTGCCGCCAGGATACTTTTCAGCAGTGATGTGGTGGCGCCTTAATCTCCAGAAACACTAACAGCTCTAGAGAGTAAACATCCAGCGCCTGCGGATGGTCTCACCTTCCCCGACCCCCCCGACCCTCCCGACCTAAATTCAACCTTCCTTAACGTTTCGGCCCCCCAGTTGTTTGCAGCCGTGAGTTCCTTCCGAAGTGGTTCCGCCGGCGGCCTCGACGGCCTGACTCCACAACACCTGAAGGATTTATTGAGTTCAGGCGCCGCGCCGGGGAAGCTGGTGAGTCACTTTTGAAGGAGCTTGCCGCCATGATTAACCTCATGCTCACCGGCGGTGTGAACGAGGCCGTCGTCGATGTCTTGTACGGGGCCAATCTATGTGCCCTACGCAAGAGGGACGGCGGCATTCGTCCCATCGCCGTTGGGTGCACCTACAGGCGTACGGCAGCCAAAATATGCTGTAAGCTATTCAGTGAATCTCTTACAGTTATGTTTCAGCCCCTGCAGCTTGGTTTTGGTTCGAAAGGGGGCTGTGAGGCTGCCGTGCATGCTCTTTCCACATTTTTAAATTCCAACAAAAGTGAGGTCATCCTCAAGGTTGACGTTAAGAACGCTTTTAACTCTGTAAACAGGGACACTTTGTTGGCTGAAGTCAAAAAGGAACTACCCGAAATTTATGGTTTTATGTGGCAATGTTACAGGTACCCTTCCAAATTATTATATAAGGACAATGTTTTGGAATCTGCAGTTGGATGCCAGCAAGGTGACCCTCTCGGGCCAGTCATTTTCAGTTTGGCTATTCATCCAATTATACGTAAACTAAATTCAAAATTTAACGTGTGGTATTTGGACGATGGAACGCTAGGAGGTGATGTAGACACTATTTTGAGATCTCGAACTCCTCAAACAGGAATTTCAATCTATTGGCTTGGACCTTAACCCCTCAAAATGCGAAATTTACCTTTCTGACATTACCGACAGACAATTGACTCTAGATAAATTTAATGCAATAGCCCCACAAATAAAATTTTAGACAAAAGTTCACTGCACCTCCTAGGTTCCCCAATTTTAGAAGACAGTTTTTCTCCATTCATCGACGAAAAAATAAAAAATTTCAATGAGATTTCGGACAGGCTCTCTAAAATTAATTTACATTCGGCATTCACCCTGATTAGATACTGTTGTTTTGGCCCAAATTTTATGTATTTTCTACGCTCTTCACCTTTATGGAAGCAGCCACACCTCTTGGACAAAATTGACCAAATTATTCGCAGCACACTAACATCCATTCTAAATGTGGCCTTGGACGACCGAGCGTGGCTTCAAGCCACACTACCCATCCGTTTTGGTGGCCTCGGCGTCCGCAAAATTACCAGTATTAGCATACCGGCGTTCCTGTCTTCTGTCCACAGCACTGAAAAGTTGACCGGGAAAATTTTAGCTCCCTGCCTGGTTGACTGTGAAGTGCCGTGCTTGACCGACGCGGAGAACGCCTGGAAAGCGGCTTGCCCGGATACAGATCGCCCTATAAACCCATCTTCCCAGAGACAGTGGGATGAGCCGCTCTGCAGGTTGGTACGGAATAATCTAATCAATACGTCCACCAATTCTGCTGAGCGTGCCCGCCTGTTGGCTGTGGGTGAGTGGGAGTCGGGGCTCTGGCTTCAAGCACTCCCGTCACCCAACATAGGCACTATGCTGGGTGACACCACCTTTCGGCTCGCTACCTGTCTGCGTTTGGGCGCTCCTTGCGGGGCTCCGCATCGCTGTCAGTGCGGTGAAGCTGTCGACTGCCTCGGGCACCATGGTCTATCCTGCAGTAGGAGCGCAGGCCGGATAGCACGGCACGCCAGCATTAATGACATCATCCGTCGTGCTCTTGTCACCGCCGGGGTGCCAGCTGTTTTAGAACCCAACGGCCTGGCACGCGACGATGGAAAGAGACCAGACGGAATGACCATAATGCCCTGGAAGTTAGGCAGACCTTTGGTATGGGATGCAACATGTGTCGACACCCTTGCGCCATCCCATCTTCCTAGCACGGTGGGCTGTGCTGGGGCGGCTGCTGCAGGTGCAGAAAACCTCAAACGGCGAAAATATTGCAACCTAATTGGGAGTTATATGTTCGAGCCGTTTGGGGTTGAAACACTAGGGCCATGGGGTCCGAGTGCCCACTTGGTTTTTCGAGATATCGCCAAGCGGTTAGTCGACTCTTCACGTGACCAGAGGGCTGGCCTATTTCTTGGCCAAAGAATTAGCATTGCCATACAACGTGGCAATGCTGCCAGCCTTTTGGGCACTGTTCCTGTTGACAGCGAGGCGGACGAATTCTTTGATGCCCTATGATTATTTTACTTATTTTTTTTATATAAATGTACATATTATTATAGTTTATGTGTTGAATAAAAAAATTTTTCTAGCCAGGAAAAAAAATAAAATAAACATATAATAGGCAATGATTTATGGAATTAATGTGTATTTATTTAGTACAAAATTAAAATTGAAAATGTTTGACATTTGTTGTGAGAAAAATGGAGACATAAATAATGAATCAATAACAGAATGATGACAATGACGTTTGTCATGACCTAAAACGAGATATTTTATTTTAATGTTTTTGCTTCATTTTTAAGCTCTACTAACTATAACCTGTGCTACAACTACGTAATAATATGGTATATCTTATGGGCCGACTATAAGAGGTAGGTAGGTATCCCAAGGATGATGCATTTTTCAAGACAATGTTGATTTGCACAGGATGCCCCCACTGACTTTGAAACAATAATTAGGTAATAATATCCAATTCTTTATATTTATGCCATGCTCACGTCTCAACTTATCGCGCACGTGTTATATTTACCTTTAGCGTGAGTGAAAAGTAGATTTCCGAAGCGGTCCAAATCGAAATTGCATAAGATAAACTAAAGTACCGTTATGTAAACCGAGGTCTATGTCAAGTATTAACAGATATTACAAAAACCGTTTATACAATGGTGAAGTCGTAGAGAAAATCTTAAAATAATACTGAAAGCCACGAAACGAACATTCAAACGCAACGCACGAGACGAGATTGATTGACAGTCCCACAGAGTACTTTTTGAGACAGTCCCAAGACATTGACAGACACGAAATAAAACGTTCGGAAGTACACTGGCCAAGTAGAATATAATCGAACTAGGATATTATTATCAAAATATTATATTGATATTATTATTTTTTACATATTCTCATTAATAACACTTAGAAATAGGTTTAATAGATGAATTAATAATAAAGTCATACCTTTTTTAAATTGTATTTATTATTTTTGTATTTACGGTTTCACACTCATTTCAGATCCATTCTCGTTTCAGAACGCACGTTTGTTCTCAGAACGCCGCCATATTGGTCATAACGGTAAATAATGGCAATAATTGAAAAACTTTAATTTCTTTGTACACAAAGGGTTGTTCTCAAATTCACAGATTAATATTTTTCCTAAATTCAGGGTATTTTTCCCCGTTTTTGATATATTGTACAAGTGCTAGCCAAAAATGAAACATGTCCAAATGTCGCGCAGTGGGTGGTAACGCCACTAACCGTAAGGCTCATTCGACGAAGAGGGGTCAATTTCATACCGAAATGGCAGCGCGGCAGCAGCCCATGATGATGATGGAACAATTTCACTTGCGCATCTACGCTTTTTACCCAACTGCACGAGAGCAAAGACAGGGTTTGCACCTTCTCTCCTTCTATCTTTGTCAATGGGATTCTTTAGACGCTCGAAGCATCCTATTCCTAACGGCTATTGACAGTATTGACATGGTGATGAACATGAGGGGGTTTATTTATAAACTTGAATGATTCTAAGTTAACGGGAAGTACCCTAGGTTTTGATTCCCTTGCGAGTGTCAAAATATGCGGCATACGGAACATGTGCTGCAGGTGACTATGGAATCGCATTACTGTTAAAAAATAATCTAATAGCTCACGCATATCTTCTTCTATACTTATAATAAATCTGTAGAGAGCTCAATTCTGTACATGAAATATATTTCCAAAATAACTATCAGCGGGTGATTAGTGATCGATACTGACGCCAAAAATGCAATCAGTAAAATTTTTGTCTGTCTGTCTGTCTGTCTGTATGTTCTTTATAGAAACAAAAACTACTCGACGGATTTCAACAAAACTTGGTACAATTGTTCTTCATACTCCTGGGCAGGTTATAGTATACTTTTCATCACGCTACGATCAATAGGAGCAGAGCAGTGAAGGGAAATGTTGGGAAAACAGGAGAACTTACTCCATTTTTGAAGCTTCCGTCGCGTGTGCAGCCTTAATGGTTAAAGCTACACAGAAATCAAGTATGACGGAAATGTTCTCCTTAAAATTATATAAAAAATATTCCACGACAGCAAATGTCTATCTTTTATGGTTGACTCACAATAATATGTGTAACTCCCGATAGCTTAGCAGTTCGGAGCTTTCTGATTATATTTGTCTACTCTTACGTTTATAACACTCTCACTCATCCCTAATTAAAAAATGTTAACATTATTACCTATTTAATAAAAAAATAATCATAGAAATCGGTACAGAAACACCAAAGTTATACATGAAATACGCTAATAAGCCATCGCGCGTGAATACTGAATCATGCTATAAGGATTATTTTTGTGTAACGGTCGCCGCGCTCGACGCGGCTCGCGGCGGGAGGTATAAAAGGGCGGGGGATCCAAACGCGAACTTCACACCGTCCAGCAGTTCATGAAGCGCCTCGCCAAGCGTTTCTTCGACTCTGCTATAAAGCACCCCAATTGCCCTGATTGCGGCGGCCTCCCGATATACTCCCTCCCGCATAAGTAGGATTCGCCGACCAAGACATACCCTCACCATCCCCGACGACGCCACTACCCTCTTAAAGGAGAGCAGGAAAGCCACCAGCACCATTAAGAGACACAAAAACACGACCCGACAACCGTCCTTCCGTCCTCGCCGTCGAGGACGCCCGTGGCGACGCCCCGTAAATTCTCCTCCCCGACCCTTGCTCGAGCCAGCCCGCGCCGCTGAGCCTGTAGTATTAAATTCGCCCCTAAATAATTCCGATCCAGCCTGTCCCTTGCTGCCCCCCCCCAGCGACGCCCTAAGCCGAGGTCCGTACCCCACAGGGGGTGCCCTTAGCGTGTAGTCGCTTAGTTTTTAAGTTTTTTTTAAGCCCTGGCTGGAGGCCTTAATTTTGAGGCATCCACAGGCAAGCCCGGTTAAGCAGACGACAACCTCATAGGTTGAACTGCGAGATGCCATTCCCAAAAAAAAAAAAAAACGCGAACTTCATACAATATTTGGCTCTTGATGCGAGTAGACGTTCCGAGCATTCGACCTTATTGACAGACAATATTGTTTATCAGCGCGACTTTTAGTCTTTAAATTAATTTAGTTTAAGTATTTAGTTTTCTTTTGTTGTTATTTTATAAAATAGGTATTAGTTATTTTGGTAGTGTATTATATTCGTTCAAATTACAAATTATTAATAGTTTACATTTTATTTCTTTTTAGGTGAAGTAGTAATTTCTTTGTATAGGTACTTAAGCCTCATGTGAACGTGATCTAAACAATATTACCAATACATTAACTTAATAACACACAAGGAATTACACACTGACGGAGTTGCGGACACAGCTATCTATATCAGTGGCGAAGGGTGAATTTATGACAGAGGTAGGCCGGAGCAAAAAAAAAATACCAAAAGAAAATTACAATGATGAATTGACTATAGAGTATGTTCTGAATTTTCGAAGGGAAGCCGGCGGGAATCGAGTTGTATGGTACCTTCGCCACTGATCTATATCTATATATATATAAAACTCTTCCGTTACTGAGTGACTGACAGACAACGCACAGCCGAAACTACTGGCAGTAGAGAGTGGCATGTGTGTTTGTTGGGAGGATTAGGCTACCACTAAGAGAGGATTTTTGGAAATTCCCTCCCAACGGGGAGAAAAGAGGGATAAATTGTTTTTTTCCGGAAGTCATTATTCCACGCGGACGAAGTCGCAGGCAAAAGCTAGTCTTTAATAAGTAGGTACTTACATATAATATAATTAGGTATGGATATTTTTCCTGAATCTCTTAAACGGTCTATATCACAGATAAGTATAGGTAGATAGATCTAGATAGATAACGCAATGGTGATGAGAGCAGTGGTCTCAGTGGTGGCCAAGTGGTAACGGCCGCGACTTACGAGTTGTAGGTCGCAGGTTCGAATCCAGACAGGCATTTTACTTTGTGTAAATTATTTCATCACCACTGCTCTCAAAACGGTGAAGGAAAATATCGTGAGGAAACTGGCATGTCCTAGAACCAAAAATTCGAAGACATGTGACATCTGCCAACCCGCACTGGGCCCGCGTGGTGGATTATGGCCCACTCCCTCTCACTGAGAGGAGGCCTGTGTCCCAGCAGTGTGGGAACATTATAGGCTGATTATGTAGATAACGCAAGTAGGTATCACGATCTGTATGAAAACCAAGCGTGCCATTTTTTGACTTGGTACCTACTATGACGTCACAAGCACTGTTTTACCTAGTTATGGGAAAATCAAATTGATTCAAAGACCGCCGCGTGCGGCACCCGTCTCGCCTCACCCCCGGGTCCTAGCGCCAGCGCTTACGCTCACCCAGCCCAGCCTCAGTACTGTAGTACTGCTGCTGGCGAAAGTGGCGGCTTACGATTTTTGTACGGCACGCGAAGTAGTTGCTCTTGCGTTATCTAGGTGTCTGGTGTATCCACAAGTATTTTGTATATTTTTATATATCTATGTGGTCTACATAATTATAGTAAGATAGAAACCCTGTCAATAACTATCGACCTATTTCAATTAACTGACCTCTCTATCAAAAATCTTTGAAAGGTTAATTAATAAAATACAAATTAATTAGAAAAATATAACCTACTTTCGAAAAATCAATTTGGTTTCCGCACAGGCAAGTCCACGGAAGATTTATTTATTTTTATTTATTTATTTAGGTTAGCCTACAATTATTGTTTACACGTTACATTTAATTTAAAAGTACACGATATACATTAATTATAAGTGCAACAATCACTTACAGGTTAACAACACATTCACTACCTATTTTATTTATATTAGGTACCTATACTTACATTTTTATTTTGGGGGGTCACCATGGGCGCCGAAGAATATTTTTAGGTCGCGCTCGTTGGTCAAGCGGTAGCAAGCGTTACTGCTGAGCATGAGAGGTTCTGGGTTCGATTCCCAGGTTCGGGTAAAGTGTTATTAGGTTTTTTTATCAAAAAATTCTCAGAAGCAGCCCGGAGTCTGAATTTGTGCCCGGTTCGTGGCAGTAGGTTCGCCCCCTATGACATTGGACTTAAACTGGTGAAATGTGGGTGTAAGTACTATATGTAGGTAGGTACACCTCTACCTAACCCTTCGGGGATTAAAGGCGTGATATTATGTGAATGTTTATGTACAGTCAACAAAAGAGATAAGTATGCAGGATCGTCCTCGAATAAAATGTAATTATATTAATAGAAAACAAACAGATCATTTATCAAATTAAATTTCAATCGACAACATCCATGCGGTTTCTTACTAAACTTCAACTATATCTGACGATCCAGCATACTTATCCCTTTTGTTGACTGTACCTACATCTCCAGCTCCACATTACTTTATGCTATTCAGGGACACACCTTTTACATGGGGTTACTTAAGCTGCTAAATTGGTCACAGCATTTTTTGATAAAAAAAGTAGGTAGATTATTAGGGTGTAAAGAGCGAGCGAAGCGAGCTCGAAATTTTTTAACAACCGGTTAGGTATCCATATTTTAATAAATCAAAATATTTACAATATTTAAAAGCGGTCTTAAAATAATAATATGTACAAGTATATAAAAAGGGAGGGGAAATAATCAAAGGACCGGTTAGGTTAGGTTTTTTTTATTTATTTTCAAACAGATATAGGAGTTACATTGACGACTTATGCAGGTAAGTATAAGCAACTATGAGAATATAGAATGCAAGAGCGAGCGAAGTGAGCTCGAACATTTGAAATAAATTTTGATAGGTTAGATTTACTTCTGATAATTCCAAAAGAACTAGGCATTACTTGCTTTGTCGACTTATGAAGAAAAGCTCAAGGATAAAGAGAATGTATAATGTAAGAGAGAGCGAAGCTAGCCTGGAAATTTTAGCACTTGACTAGGTTTTGTTTTTTTTTTACCATTATACAGAAAGTGAACTTACTTTGTTGACTTATGACGAAAAGCTTAATTCGTTTTACTGCAGTTAAAGTCTTGGAATCTGGCCTTTACCTTAGCCTTTCGAACCTTACGTACGAGCGGGGTGCCCAAATTGAGTGGTTAGTATTACTGATCACTTGTCGCTTAGTTCAAGACATCTTTCCGATGACTTTCCCTAAAAGTCATCGGAAAGATATATGCCTTGTGGACTACTTGCTGCGAGACATCAGAAAATCGTTTGATTTCTATAAGAAGGTGAACAAAATGAACCGGTCGCCAAATTTGTCGCCCCTAAAATCTGCCGCCCTAGGTTCAAGCCTACTCAGCCTGCTGGTAAATCCGCCACTGTTGGTGAGTTAGCACCTAGGACAGTTCGACGCAAGGGCGGGTAAAGCGGAGTGATGGGATTTCGAGGATAACGAGTTGGGGCACGAAACTTGAGGTGACTCAGTAACTGTGGACAGTCTATTTGCTTTCTGAGGAGTTTGTATAGAAACAGGGCATCTATAATTCTTTTCGAGTCGATAACGAGAGCATCTTGAAAGTTTGCAGACGGGATACCTACATAGGAGGGCAGCTGCCCCTTTCTAAGAGAAGTTTATGAGTGGCGTAATGTGGTCTCCATACGACACTGCAATACTCCAGTCTCAGACCAAATAAAAAACCAAGACAGTGCTGTCAAATGTAAAGTGAAGCCGTGCACTTAGTGAGGTTTGGTTTGATTTTAAATGGTTGTAAATGTGTGCGTATTAGCGAGTATGCACAAAGTGGAGGTGTAGTTTTGGCATGCTTCACTGTATTGTTCGCAGCGCTATGTCTTGTCTTTTTATTTGGTCTGAGACTCCAGTAATGCTTTGGACAAGGCTATTTTGGTGCAGAACTGTTTGAAACCCTTGGTATTGCGTAGTACCTACAAATCCTAAAATTTTGGAAGCTTTTTAAATAGTGTTTTCAATGTGGGGGAGTAACTTTCTTGTCAAACAGCACTCCTATAGTCCGACCGCGGCAGATTTGCCAAAGATGTAAACAACAATGGCAGCTCGAAATTGAATAAAATCGATAAACAAGAGTTTATACTTTAATTAATGTTTGTTTTCGTCTAAATCTCCGAGCTAACTAGACGAAAACAAGTAAGTAATTTTTGTTTTCGTCTAAATCTCCGAGCTAACTAGACAAAAACAAACATTACTTAAAATAAATACTCTTGTTTATCGATTTTATTCAATTTCGAGTGGCCATTGTTGTTTACATCTTTGGCAAATCTGCCGCGGTCGGACCTTAGGTCCCTTAGGCTCTAGACAGACGGACTGCAATCCAACCGCAAATTGCAGTTCGGATGCAGTTTGAATGCAGTTGACACGACTGCAATAGAACTCAACTCATTCAAACTGCATCCGAACTGAAATTTGCGGTTGGAATGCAGTTGAAATGCGGTCCGTCTCTAGAGCCTTATAGTTTCTACTTCATGAATTTTTTGTTTGTCTTTAAAGTAGCTCGAATGGATGGGGTGAATTTTCCTAGTGAAGATGAATGACTACAACTAAACATTTTGGTAAGGAGGAATACACATTTTTGTGATACGATTTTAAGCAAATGTCTATCCCGTCCACACCTTACATTATTTATTTTGTACTTATTTAGTTTTTTCCAATAATTGCATCTGTGTCTGCAAGTAGATACCTATTGTTGTTATTCGCGTATCGTTGTTATTGTTTCAAGAGTTTTAGGAGGCTGCGGTACCGCCGTGTGTGATCGTGAGATTTAAAAATCGTTAGCAAGTGGCTGCGTGTGTTACTTTACCTCAAAGAATTCTCTTTGCTTTACTTATACCTACCTACCGAGTAGGTTACCTACCTATAGGTTATTTTCATAATGATAATACTTATTACAGTTTACAAGCCACTAATAAAAAACCATAAATTAAAAAAAATATAATAGTTACCTCTTTATGGTGACGTTATTACAAAAAAAAAGTAAATAAAAACGAAAGTAATTACCATTATAAGCACAAATTTATTATTAAAAGAGTTCGACTGCATTTTGAAACAATGTTACGTTCTTATTTTCGCTGGTGAGTATTAAATCTAATAATTTATTATTGTGTCTAGGTTCCTACCTATACATTTTATTTCCCTACCCTACGTACCTTACGACTATAGGCACCTAAAGAAAGCAAACACATATCAATTGAACTGACGATTGAAAAATCAGCTCTCAGTAGGTAGGTACCTATACCTTACACGCGGATATTTAGTAAGGTAGCTGACTGGCTGTTTCTATCGAATACAGGAATGCTCTTTCTATCCATACTGAGCTGCAAGGGTAGGCGACCACATGAAATTGTTATAATCTACAACGACTACTCATTTATCAATCAATTCTATATATGAATTGATTGATAAATGAATAGTCGTTGTAGATCAATCAATTCTATATATGAATTGATTGATAAATTAATAGTCGTTGTAGATTACCTATAACAATCTCATGTGGTCGCCTACCCTTGCAGCTCGGTATGGTTAGAAAGAGCATTCCTGTATTCGATAGAAACAGCCAGTCAGCTACCTTACTAAATATCCGCGTGTAAGGTATAGGTACCTACCTACTGAGAGCTGATTTTTCAATCGTCAGTTCAATTGATATGTGTTTGCTTTCTTTAGGTGCCTATAGTCGTAAGGTACGTAGGGTAGGGAAATAAAATGTATAGGTAGGAACCTAGACACAATAATAAATTATTGGATAGGTTCGAACCCAGACAGGCGCTTTACTTTGTGTAAATTATTGCATCACCACTGCTCTCAAAACGGTGTAGGAAACATCGTGAGGAAACCGCCATTTCCTAGAACCAAAAATTCGAAGAAATGTGACATCTGCCAACTCGCATTGGACCCGCGTGGTGGATTACGGCCCACTCCCTCTCACCGAGAGGAGGCCTGTGTCCCAGCAGTTATAGGCTGATTATGTTATGAATTATGAATGACCGATAGAATGAACTGCCATTCCATCAGTTATTCATGTAGGTACACTATACCCAAGAAGCTTATAGCTGTTATCTATAAGCTTCTTGACTAAGTATACCTACATACGTAAATGCAAACATCAATAATCATAAAATACGGCAGAGCCATTGATATTTAAACGAGTCGGACTCGCACACGAAGGGTTCCGTACCACCGTACAATATTTAACACTACATTATAAAAAAAATCACGTTTGTTGTATGGGAGCCCCCCTTAATTTATTTTATTTAAATTATTTATTTTTAAAGTGAATATACAACTAAGTACCTATTCTGTAAATATTTCAAGCGCCTACCTGGTGCCGTTATTAAGGGCCTCTGCACACCACGTTTTTTAAACGCGCCGTTGATGCGCGTTTATAGCGATACAGACGCGATACGCACGCAAGTCAGACGCAGCCTGTAGACCTTTGCACACCTGTATAAATTCAAATACGCGTTTGAATCGATACAGACGCGCGTGTGTAGCGATACAGACGCGATGCAAACGCGCGTTTGAATCGATACAAACGCGCTGGCATTTTACGTTTTTAAGCAGAACCTCGTCAACAGACACCACGTTTTTTAAACGCGCCGTTGAAGCGCGTTTGTAGCGATACAGACGCGATACGCACGCAAGTCAGACGTAGCCTGTAGACCTTTGCACACCTTTATAAATTCAAATACGCGTTTGTATCGATACAAACGACAACAAACTGCTCTGTGGGATAAAAGCGCGCCGTCGACGCGTGTTTCTAAAACGCGCGTCGACGGCGCGTTTAAAAAACGTGGTGTGCACAGGCTCTAATATCGAGCAAAAAACGGCAAAAAAAAAAACACGTCTATTGTATGGGAGCCTCCCTTAAATATATATTTAAGTACTTAGTTTTAATTTAATTATTTATGTTTTTAAAGTGAATATACAACTAAATTTTCTGTGAATATTTCAAGCGTCTACCTGTTGCCGTTATTAATAACGAGCAAATAACGGCAAAAAAATCACGTTTGTTGTATTATTTTATTCCGTTTTTAGTATTTGTTGTTATAGCGGCAACAGAAATACATCATTTGTGAAAATTTAAACTATCTAGCTATCACGGTTCATGCGATACAGCCTGGTGACAGACAGACAGACGACAGTGGAGTCTTAGTAATAGGGTTCCGTTTTTACCCTTTGGGTATGGAACCCTAAAAAGAATATATCAATGGGCAGAGCAAAGCTGTTGACCGTTTTAAATAAGCGTTTTGGGACTTTGAAACAAGATTTATTCATACATTTCACATCTTTGTGATACTTGATGTTCGAGAGCCGTCCCAACGCGCTTAGTATAAAACATGATAAGCAGCCAACAGGCTCCGATTGCGTGCTCTTTCGCGCTGCAGCAGCCGGCTCGGCTGGCCCCGTTCACGTGCATCCGCTTCAAACATGCTCTCCTAGCCGGTCTGTGTGAAAAAACAACCTGTAACTCCGCGGGCTAAAGTAATGTGAATTTACCACTGGAATTTAGGATTTTTTCATTATACACTGCAATGGTATTATAGCTAAGTAGGTACTAACTATTTTTTACATTTCTATGCCTACTACCGAACTAAATTTTTCATATTATTTAAGTACATATGTACTTAATGTGAAAAATTTAGGTCGGTATTAAGGTATTGTACATATGATTGTTACCTATGTATATGCAGCTCAGTGCCTTGAGCTTTCTTTTAAGAATGAGTGTACTAGTAATGTTTCCTATTACAGTATTCCCGATAAATTAAAACATGTGGATAAACATTTTTTAAGAACCTTAACCAAAAAGGGAACTCGACTCAACAATTATTTAACTGCTCTTGGAAGTAATCTTAAATTAATTACGATTCATGGACCAACTGCGGATCAGGTAAGATTGCTGATGTTCAATTTTGTGAATAAGATACGCATAATGCAGAGTGGATTACATTGTTGTGTGGAATATGATAATGATACAGTTACGGTCCAGTGACCATACCTACATACTTACATCATGGGGCCCGAATCGAAGGACGCTTGTCAAGTGCGTCTAACCTTGTGGGGTATTATACCCTGTCCATTAGGTAAACCGTTTTTAGGATTCCGTACCAAAATGGTAAAAAGGAACCCTTATGGTGCGACTCAGCTGTCTGGCTGTCCGTCTGTCATAGCTGGATATATCTCAAAAACTCCTAATGCTATCAACTTGAAATTTGGAATAAGTAGTTTTAGATGACGTTTGCCCAACTATTTTGCAAATAAGAAAGGAAGAACTTTTTTTTGCCACAGGGACTGAAGGGAGGTGTCTTAAAAATTCGAAATTCGAGTAGGGCTACTAAGCCATGTGGGGTATCATATGAAAGAGCGCTGTTTGCACATTCTCAAACACTTTTCTTATTTTTTTAGGCTGCATAGTTTTCGACTTTTGATGAAAAAAAATGTAAAAAAAAAAATACCGTCCCCCCTCATCTCCGAAGTTTGCATAGAAAAAAATCTGAAATTATTCTATGTGATAGTGTAAATCTTATGTAAAGAAGAAGTCGTAAGATAAAGGGCTGTTCATTTATTACGTACTTAAGACGATTTGAGGGGGGAGGGGGTCCAAACAAGTCTTATTTTTTCTTACGTGGGGGTGGGAGGGGTCTAGACTGTTCTTACGTAAGATCACAAAAGTTATAAGTACGTAAGTTTTTAATATTTTGCTACTTTTTCTTTGCAATTTTGGTAGATAGGTACTGATCTTACGTAAGATTAAAAAGGGGAGGGGGTTCATCCAAGTCATATTTTTTCTTATGTAGGGGGAGGGGTCAAAATTGTCTTACGTAATAGGTAAATGAACAGCCCCTAAGGCAGTTTATATATTTATTTTATTACGCATTTTAAAGTTAACTTTTACGTAATCTGGGTATAATTAAGTAGGAAGTCATGCTCATAATATCTAGGTGACTGGTCACAAGCATCGTCGCGAGCTTGCTGGAGCACGCTCGCGACGCGACGGCCCGCGTAGCTGCGAGGAAGATTATTACGGAATTATATCTTTCACGCTATTTTCAATTCTATTTCTGTTGTTTTAAGTTTTTTGTCAATTAATAAATGATAACTCGAGTAAACTTTTAGGGTCGGTCGACCCTAAGCGTGTGCTGGCTCTAATACCTATTTTGGAAGTCAAATTAAATAAAGCCATTTGCATTTCTGAAGTTAATTTATGGTTTATTTATGTTTTTTATACCTAATTACGGGATAAAAAAGATAATATACAGACTGACAGACAGACATACAAGCTTGCGCATTTGGATAGTATGGTAGTAGTAAGTAGTAGAAACTACCTCAATATTTATTTTTGCAGGTGACAGAAGGTATTAATTTGTCTAATAAAACATGTTTGATAACGGGTGCGAACAGTGGGATCGGATTGGAGATGGCGAAATGTTTAAGCTCTCGAGACTGCACTGTGCTTATGGCTTGTCGGAATCCTTATGCGGCGAACATTGCTAAAAATGCTTGTGAAAATAGTCATCTGTTGAAATTATACGAACTCAATCTTGCTTCATTGAGATCTGTGAAAAAGTGCTCTAATGAGATTCTGGAAGATCAGCCGTAAGATATTTTTCTCATAACTAACATTTCGTAAAGGCATTAGGAAACAGGATGTAATCCGCGTGGATTCGGCCGAAATTACGGGCGTTTCATACTTCGTATCACATATGAGCACAAGTTTAGTTTGGGCCCCGACCCACAAAATACAGAGAGTACCTACCCGAACTAAAAATGTCGTTTTCATTAGCCGTCCCCCGACGTGACGACGCTTGGATCAAAATATTTCCTGCAACTTATATTAAACTTAAAGGGCCAATATATATTATTTTTTAGTTTTTAGAGGTTTTGTTTGAGTCGGGGGTTTTTGAAATTTTTTATTTAACTTTTTGAGATAAGAAGTTCTAGTTAGCTCGGAGATTTAGACGAAAATATATATATATTTTTTTTTTGTTAGCCTATAGTGTCCCACTGCTGGGCAAAGGCCTCCCCCAAATCCCTCCAGGAACTCCTTTCCCGCGCCACCTCGAACCAGCCCTCGTTGTACGCGTCCAGGTCATCTCGCCATCTCTTTCTAGGCCGGCCTCGGCGACGCCGTCCATCTTCAGGCACCCATTGTGTGAAGATTTTTTTTTTTTTTTTACTTAATATAAATGATTTTATTCAATTTCGAGCGGCCATTGTTGTTTACATTTTTGGTAAATTTAGCGCGGCCGGACCTTAACTCTTTTCTGTTTTGCTGTACTAAATGAAAGTGTATCTATAAGGAACAGAAGCGAGATTTTTTCAAAAGTGTCTCTACGAGGAAAGTGTATCTACGAGGAAAGTGTATCTACGAGGAATAATTCATAAAAAGCAAGCAATAATTGCTTTCAAATATTCCCCGTTTAGCAGCGCCTTAAATATACCTACATTCACCACCTGTAGGTGCCTACTGTAAAGTAATAATATTTTACTTTTTTTTTAGAAAGCTTGATATCGTAATTTTAAACGCGGCTGTATTTGGATTACCGTGGACTCTTACGGAAGACTCATTGGAAACAACATTTCAAGTTAATTACTTAAGTCAATTTGTCTTACTAACCAACCTTGAACATATACTTGCCCCAGATGCACGGGTCGTACTTGTATCTTCGGAATCACATAGGTAATATATTTCTAGTAGAGGTGTGTTTGTGGGGCTAATATGTTATAAAGTTCAGTTGTGTAAATGTGGAAATACCGTATTTTTTTTCTTAGGCACGTAAGCTGGGATTTCAACCATCAGATAACACCCACTGAGTCGATGGTGTCACTGCCTGAACAAGAGTACACTTCTATAAGAGCTTATAACATCTCTAAGCTTTGTGGTATTCATTTTATGCACTTCTTGAGTTACCACTGGGCGAACACGGGCAAGTCGGTATTCTGCGCCCATCCTGGATCTTTTGTCAAGACTAGACTGTGTCGGAACTGGTGGCCGTACGAATTACTATACACAAGCATGAAGCCTTTTTCCAAATCAGTTGTAAGTTACCTTTAACATTTAGACAATTTCTCATGGTCTTCGGACAAAATTAGTCTTATCTTCTACATTTGTTACGTTCGAACAAATCTTAAAAGCCTTTGACAGAGGCAGTCGATGTTGTTGGGGACCTCGTGCACTACCACGACCACGACTGGTCGTGGTCGCAAAAGCTCCGACCAAGAGGCGGAGGTTCACGTTAATGTACACAAAGTTTGACCACAACTATAGGCCGACCGCTTAACTGAGACGTTGCCTGAGGTAGCAGCGCGGTGCGGGAGGGGTGTGGTGACGTGATGCGAGAGCTCAGTGATTCGTCAACTTGTGACAACTATCACCCATCCCGCATCGCGCAGCGTCTCAAGGCAACGTCTCGGTTAAGAGGTCGGCCTATAGTCGACGGTAGGTTCGCCGTGTGACTAGTTGATCATTGCGGCCAAGTGCGCGATGCTTCGATGAGTATTGTGTTAGGTATGATAATTTACTTAGGCTGGCCCTCCTGCGTCGTGACCGCGTAGTGCACGAGGTCTCTTATGAATAAACTAGTCGCGAGCTCGAACTCACTGGTGGTCATGGCCAAAAAGCACGCTGTCTCAACTGGCATCGTGTCTGACAGAGATAGTATCGTGATGAGCAGTTAGACGCTAGTTTACACGCACAACGTCTGGTTCTCACGCACAGAAACACTGTTCCGAACTTAAAGGCGCGTAAAAAAATTCGAAAAGTGCTTTGGAAGATCGAGTTTTATGAAAAAACCACTGCATAAATCAATTACAAATAAAGTTTATTGAACGCTTTGATAACTGAGCTTTGTTTAAGCGTGAAGAGGTAACAGACAGACAGAGAGACAGACCGACAGACACACTTTCGCATTTATAATATTAGTGTTATTCAAACGAATACAATAAGTACAATCAGAACTTGAGATGAAACCCTTTTTAAATAAATAAATTAAAAAAAAACAGACTGCAGGCAGGACAGTAAGAATAATACCTTTTTCATTTTGTATTGTAGATTGGTTGTGAGCTATAAATAAATGATTTAAGATCAATATTCTTGAAAAATAATTGCCATACTGTGTCTGTGCCATCCAGTGCGATAATAATAAGCCTATCATTATCGCACTGGATGGCACAGGTATACCAGCCGGTATTATATCATTATAAAACAGTAGCGAAACCGCGAAAGCGTTTTGTTAATTACGACAAATGACTTCAGTCTTATAATTAATTTGCACAGAGCCAAGCAGCCAGTACGCCAGTATACTGCGCCGCCTCTCCCGACTTGCGCGGCCTCTGCGACATCTACTACAAGGACTGCCGGCGCTGCGAGGTGAGCGACCTGGCCCAGGACTTACACCTGTCCTTCAGAATCTACGATCTAACTAAAGCGTTGCTCCGCGACCGCGCAAGCGCTGAAGTCGTCAGAGTTAAAGAACCAGTCGCCTTCCCAGATATTGATGAAACAACATTAGTGGCTAATTACTCCGGTTAATTTGTGGTAATTCAATTTATTTTTATTACATTTAGGTCTGTTTTATTGGTTTTAAAATATAATAAACATACTATTTGAACCATTGTATTTATTTTAATATAGTGTAAAGTATTTGATAATGGTTATGTAAGGTATATAATTGTACAACTTGTAGGATTATAAAAAAGCCTTAATATAAAATTATTTACTAACCAATATGCTCTTGCAACAATAATAAGAGATAAAGTTTATAACAAGTAGGTAATCGTAACGAACGACTTGTAGTTTAATGTTGTATTCAAAAGTACGTGCAAATTACATAGACTTATAATATTTACTTGTAACTTAACCGCCAGATATTGTCGTACACAAAAATATGCATATAGGTGTGAGACGCACTGGCAAGGTTAGGCCGCGTCGTATAACGCACGTGTAAATTACAAAAATTTTAAAATATATATACTTATTTTTATTGTATCGTATTTTATTTAGAACTGATACGTAAATGCACGAGACGATGGAAATTCATAATTGTTTAATTAAATATAAATAAAAGAACTTCTACTTAGCTAGGTTTCAAATGATTAAACATACAAAATAAGTAAAACAGCAGGTAACAGCGAAGCAAACACAACATAACAATATCCATTTTGCGCAACATTCGGCAAACGGTAACAAGATGCACGATTGCACGTTAATATTATACAGACGTTTTGGGAATTTAATTTAATAACTTCTCCACATCAGCCTTAATGTGTAAATGCTACAACACGAAGCTTCTTAAACATTACGTTCAAACATTATACCCACAAACAACAATCGCAAAGTTTTTGTGTTTTCAAGACAACTCGCAGCTAATACGTTGACACGAGGAAACAAAATATCATGGGTCAGGAAACAAAATAGATACTGTAAGTACTTGCTTATCATACAAGTGTTCTCTAATAAATAACATGGGGTACTTAACTAAGCCATTATAAAGAAAATCAGCCTTATAGTATTGAAGCCTAAATCCAAAGGCGGGCTCCTATTTGAAGAGTATCATCATAAATACAGATAGCGCCATCCACGAAGACGCGCCCCACTCTTCTTCCTAATCGCTTACAGTCCAAGTGTGCATTGTTTTAGTTTTGTCGATACACAGTAATTACTTATTAGTGGGTAATTAGTGTGTATCAAAAAACATAAACACTAGCGGAATTAACTAGCGATAACCACTAGCGATTAGTAAGAAGAGTGGGGCGCGTCTTCGTGGATGGCACTATCTATAGCTGCCTCGATGTTCAATAGAGCAGGATTCGTTTCTCGACCTGCTTGCGGCAGATGGGGCAAACGGTGATGCGGTCGCCGCACATCTGGCACATGCCGTGCCCGCACAGGAAGATCATGTTCTTCAACCGGTCCAAGCAGATTGGACACATCGTCTGTAACATACGTTATTACAAATGTATCATTGCGTTACAACTATCTTTGTGAGTTGTTTTCTCGTTATCGGGTGCACCTGGTGTGTACCCTGCTTGTCAGTTAGGTATGTCAAGACCGGCCAGCGGGTCAGGCAAAACGATTATAAGGATAGACCAAGTGCGTGTATGACTAATTCCACGTGCAGTGTAGGGTTCCATGGTCAGCCCTGATATGCGCATCTCATGCCGTTTATCATGGGCCGTTTTTTTCATCTCGGTGTTTTAATAATGTACTTTGTAATGATTAATCATTTATTTAGTAATAAGGGAATGCAAAATAAAATCTACTTCGCTATAAATCCAACACGCCCGAGGCGGGCGTTGTACGATGTTACCAAAAATATTAAAGACAGAAATATGGTAGTACTGCTGACCTGTTCCTTGATGTCCTGGAGCTGTTGTTGTAGCTTCTGCACGTCGGCCACGGCGGGCACGGGGGCCGCGGGGGTCGCGGGGTGTACAGCGCCGGCCGGGGCGGCCGGGCCGGCGGGGGCGGCGGGGGCGGCGGGGGCGGCGGGGGCGAGGGCCAGGGGCGTGGGCGCGGCCGCGAAGCGCGAGCCGTTGTTCATGTAGTGCGGCGCGGACTGCGCCGGCACTGGCTGCCCCTTGTTCACCTGCACTTGCGCAAGGTTGCTGCTGCTCTCTTTCTCCACTGCGGATATACAGAAACTCATAACTGAACATGTAGGTAGCTAAATAATCTTAAATTTTGAATAACAGGTGGACACTATATAAAAGCTGTAGAACCGGACCGAACCCTAGGGGATTCCACAAACGTTCTACTTCAACATTTAACAATATTGTCTCGAAATATAGTTACAATCAATCTTGTGCGGCGGCGTGGGTGGCTGCACCGGTGGCTGCACCGGTGCCTGCACAAGCGCGTGCGGCGCGGCGGGCGGCGCGAGTGGCGTGCGGCACTCCACACACTTGCGCATGAGCGGCGCGCAGGCGGCGCAGGCGCACACGTCGCCGCACGGACGGAACACCACGGTGGCGGGCGCCTCCGAGCACACCACGCACTCGCCAACGCGCGCGCGTGACGTCACGCACGCGCGGCATATTAGGCACTTCTTCACCTGCACCCAAAATAATATCTCTCATGCAGATTTCGGCTGACTATTTCTTGGCGACTATAGGTTACGAGCGTGTACTCTGATGTAGCTAATGTAACCTATCATGGCTGTAAATATACATACGTGTACAGTGCGGACATGTTTAGGAATGGTAAAAGTATGTTGGAATGGCTAACTCTTGAAATCGTACATAAACGTTGCACTAAATTCAGCGCTTATTCGTGCGAGAAGTCCATTCGCGCGAATGGACTTCTCGCACTAGTGAATTCTTCTTCCGGGTGACAGAGACAGAAAAAGAGGAAAATTCTGATTCGTACGTAGACATATTATTTCACCTTAATGTGCAGATTACTTTGACAACTGCAACCCCAAACAAATTGGGATAAGAGCAGAGATAATTAAGGGAGGACGATGAGGATTGGTTTATCCTGGCAGTTGCTTTCTATAATATGGGGCGTTCCAGATTCAGATCTCAGTTATTCAGCCTGTGGCCCTTATGCTTGAGAAGCATCTGGAAAGATGATATAAAATGGAACTTGTTACCCTCGCTGCGCAGACGTTACAGCAGCAGATGTGTCCACATGGGCGGAAGAGTGTGTCTCGCTTGGCATCGGAGCAAACAAGGCACTCATCCGTGGTGGGGTCGTGCGGCGGCGGCGCGAGAGGCGCGGGTGGCGCGGGCGCGGCCTGCGCGGGCGCCGGATCGGCGGATGGCGGCGGCGAGGTGCTGCCTCCGGCCACAGCCGCAGCGCTCAACGAGCTCGACTCATTCACTGGTGTGCCTTCGCCACCCAAACTTGCTCCTTCCTTGCGACAAGACGTCAAAGTCTTGCATAGATTCGGATCCGGGCATAAATCCAGAGGCGTCTGACCTAGAATATGAAATAATTTCAGAATAGAATATTGTTTATTATTGAAGGTGGTTAACAAATTAAGTTGGAAAAAAGTTTCTCTACAACACACTTCTAGGGCGTACAATTATAAAAAAATAAATATATATTGAATATTCTAACAAGGATCAAAGGAATAGGAATAGGTTCACAATATGATGTAGTAAAAAAGAAAGTAGGTAAAAGTCTGGGGACTCTTTCTTGGGAGTCTTCAAAATATTCATTTAATCAATATCATTTCTGTAAAAGTAAAATACGCGATTTTTCGATACACACGCATATGTGTATCGAAACATCTAAAATACTAACGGAATGTTCCACATTTGTATTGTAAGCGATTAGGAAGAAGAGTGGGGCGCGTCTTCGTGGATGGCACTATCTGTCTGTACCCATGATACGCTGTAATCAAGGTGCCTCTTTATGAAGTCCATATACAGGGTGAAATTGAATACATGCGACAAATCGAAATGGGAGATTATACTCATCATTATGAACAACTTTTACTATGGGACCAAACCTGAAATCGCGAAAAAAAATCAGCTGTTCCCTACATTTTGACGAGTTATGCGAACATAAATGTAGGGAACAACTGATTTTTTTTTCGTAATTTCAGGTTTGGTTAGTAAGGGTCCCAATATACTGCCTTGGGGTACACCATATTTAATTATTCTGTCCTTCGAGTTATCTATTTTTTCTGTTTATGTTGAGTGCATAATTTTGATATTTTTGTTGTCTGTGGACTATCAGATAAGAAAGATTCTATCCCCCTTACTAACAAACGTTGTATAGCGTCTGTATAGCTACAAAATGCTTTGTTTTCTTCTTTCGAAAGTCAAATTACTGACGACTGAAAGAGGGAAATCGGTGTGTAACTATTCATCTCATATAATAAGTTTATTAGTAAAGGGGTTAGAGTTTAAAGACGTTTCCTATAATTCCGTATTGATATATTTTATTTAGAAGTATGTCATGTTTTACATGATGAAATGCTTTTGTGATGTCCATATTGTATAAAACTGTCTGTATAAAATTGTATAAAGCTTTATTTACATTGTTGCTTCTTCTAAAGGTGGATCCACACATTGCGAGCATGCGCTCCGCACGGCGCACAACGCATGCCTCGGCTTGAGGCGTGCGTGTTGACAAATTATACCAACATATGCTCGGGTCGAGCCATCGCGTGCGAAGCAAATGCTCGAGGCAAGTAGGCGCGCAGACTTGGCAAGGCATACGCTCCGCACGGCGCACAACGCACAGCGCGTGTGCGCCGCACAAGCGCTATTCGCTGTGCGCCGTGTGGCGGCCGGCTCATTGCGAGCAGTGCGTTGCGTTTGGATGGTTGTGTCCGCCTCGCTGCGGATGTACGCGCGCATTATGAACGACAAAGAAATGTTAAGAAAAGCAGTTTTATTATACGAAAGTAATAGATTATTATGGGATCCTAAACATAATCATTATTTTAATAAAAATAAAAAAGAAGACGTATGGCGTTTTCTTTCCTTTTCTTTTCAATAATTGAATTAATAATTATAAAAGCAGCAGCGGATACGCGCACGCGATGCAAAGGCGCCATCTTGACTGCTGCTGTGTGGGTTGGATCGGCCCGAGCATGCGCTGCGCGCTGTTTGGCCCGAGCAAACGCAGTTTCATTTTCGCAGTCGAGGCGTGCGTTGATATTCTACGCGGCGCACGCCTCGAACGTGCATGCGCGGCTACGTCCACACCTAACGTAATGCTCGCACTGAGGCACTTTGATCTTGAAGCATTTGCCGACATACGTTGGCTCGCCCTCGCGCGTGCGGAGCGCATGCCTCGCCACGAATATACAGGTCCACACTTGGCGAGGCATGCGTTGTGCGCCGTGCGGAGCGCATGCCTCGCAATGTGTGGATCCACCTTAAAACCTTATTGTTGTGGTACTTATTGAGTGATCTGCTTTTCAAAAAGCAATGCAAACAATAATTTATCACTCTCACACAATCTTCGCTGATAAGGATAAGCTACGCTTGCCGCGGTTGGTTCGTGGATGGGTGACCATCTTTACATACCAAGACCGGAGGGTTTTCGGAAAGTACGTTAAGCCGTTGGTCCCGGCTGTCATTTATGGATCATTGAGTCGTTACTGGTCAGAAGCCCGAAAGTCTGACAACCAGTCTTACCAAGGGGTATCGTATTACCCAGTAACTGGGTTGTGGAGGTCAGATTGGCAGTCACTCCATGTAAGATACTGGTATGCAGCTACATCAGATTAGACTGGAAGCCGAACCGCAACATAGTTGGGAAAAGGCTAGGCAGATTAAGGTGCTATACTTTGTTGGTGATATTTTTGACATTGATTAAAGAAGCTGCTGTGTGTGCGTGCTCTTACGCACGTGTTTGTTTGACAAAATAAACATTTTTACTTTCTTTTTTGCTTTAATATTAAACAGTATACCTACAAAGACAAATATACGATATATTATTATTATACCTTTCTTATTCTTAATGGTGAGATCAGCGCCATGCGTGGCGAGGAAGCATGCGATAGAGGCGGAGGACTTTTTATCGTGCGCATGCGCAAGGCCTGTGAGCAGCGCCGCGTCGCGCGCGTCCTGCAGGCGCCGCAGCTGCTGCAGCGTGTGGTGGCGCAGCGCTTCGTGCAGCGGAGTGTCGCCATCCTGATGGAGAGTTTTTGTGTTATTGATTAATGCTCTAATACGAGAGTATTGCCAAAATCGCGCTGGTTTATATACATCCCTCATCAATGCACAAAAAACACTAGTTATGAATGCAACTTTTGGGTTTATTTATTTATTTATTTATTTGGGATAAACAAACAGTAACACATTATATCTGCACAAATAATACAAACAAAGATAATATATAAATGTGAAACTCACACCGTTATCCACAGCATATACAATACATATAACTTTACTAATGAACAATCTATGCGGGTAAGACTACAAGACTGTTCAAATAACTATACATCGGAATCCTTAAGTTTGTTTGGGTTGTATCCCAAAAGGGACAAAATAATAACGGAGTTCTCTTAAAGGTCACCTTATCGCAAATATTGAGATTCGCTCCATGCGCGACGAGTAGACGGACGATTTGCGTGTGTTGCCGTTCTACGGCGAGGTGTAGGGCTGTTTGCAGATTTGCGTTTTGGAGGTCGGGGCGCGCGCCGCCGCGGACCAGCAGCTCCGCTACCTCCGCGTGATTGTTCAGCGCAGCCAAGTGCAGTGCCGTATAGCCATCGTCCTTCGCGTCGTCAACAATCCACGGCCGTGGCAGCTTGCCCAGCATTATTTTCATTGCACTGTAATCAATGCAAGGACTTTTGTAAGAATGGTACGTAAACACACAAAAAAAAAACAAAAGCTGCCAAGATCTTAAAGAAAA
Organism: Hydraecia micacea; assembly: GCA_914767645.1. NCBI lineage: Eukaryota > Metazoa > Arthropoda > Insecta > Lepidoptera > Noctuidae > Hydraecia > Hydraecia micacea. Next base: position 12,652,635 of record OU611778.1, read on the forward strand.
AATTAGTGTCGTATTAAAGGCAACACAAAGTTTTTATTAAGCCATTCATGTTTGGTGCAGATCCGCTTTTAAACTAAAGTGTTCGCTTTGCCAAGACGCTATTTACCTAGTTCGATTATGTAGATACTTACCTACCTACTTCTAACTTATATTTAGAACTAATATGGTACTTTCTAGAAGTTTGGTTTTGATTTTGTGCTTCAAAGATATAGGAGATAAGCTAAATCTAAGCAAAGCCAGCGGGCCCGTCATCGTTTTACCGAAAATAAAAGGTACGAAACTTATATCATTATAAAGATTATTTTCGCCTCCTTACGTTCATTAATTATTTATTTTTATTTTTTTAAATCCAGCTGAGCCTTTTATCACAATTTGTGTCGCTAAAATTAAATTTGATGTTTAGTGTATGCCACATAATATCCGCACCCTTATTGCCTAACATGTGCATCCTTCCCACCCTCACCTACGGAGCGCAAACATGGTCGTTAACGAAACGTCAAAAGTCCGCACTCGGGGTCTGCCAGCGAGCAATGGAACGAAGTATTCTTGGAGTCAAAGTCACGGACCGCATTCGGAACAGTATACTTCGTTCCAAAACACAAATCGCAGACGTGGGCAACACAGCCGCCAAACTAAAGTGGAATTGGGCAGGCCACATCTGCCGCATGTCGCAACGGAATTGGGCAAAAGTAGCCACTGACTGGATTCCGAATAACAGAAATCAGCGACGCGGTAGGCCCAGAAAGAGATGGCGTGACGAATTGGACGCCTATCTAAAGGATTGGCCAGAGATAGGAGAAAATGGAAAGACGGAAGGGAGGCCTTTGCCCTGCAGTGGGACATAACAGGCTCATAATAATAAAATACTTCAATCACAATCCGAAAGATTTTGAAAAAAAATCTACATTCTACCACAATGTAAATAACGCAATGTATGTTGTTGAACCGCCAAAATGAGAGGCATTGCCATTGAGTGTCGCCTTTACCCGCAGATATCTAAATGCTGTCTTCTCGAGAACATATATTAATTAATGAATCATGAAATCAGAGGGCTAATTCACGTCATTTTAAGAACACGGTCTGATCTCAGTCTCAATCTGTCAAAAATACCTCTAATTTCCCTACATTTTTGACAAGTTTTGACATTGATTGTCGCTGATATGAGATTGCGACTAGATTTTGAACGTTTTAATGACGTGAATTGATCTTCAGATATGAATACCGACTGTCCATTATAGTTTTGCTCGTGACTGTACATAGTCCAAATTAGCAGGTTAGTTTAAACTGGCTGGCCATAAAAGTTCACAGTGTACCCCGGAGCCCGGAGCATATCGTGTTTGTACCAATACAAGTTGCTTTGATACCGTCGCAAACAACGTAATTCGATAGCGTAGATTGCGATGTTAGAGCAACTTCGGTGAGACTACTACAGTGACCTCTTTTCTCGGATAACTTTCACAGTACCTACTAGCTATTTAGGTAAGTAAGAGCTTACCTAGATAGACTAGATACTCGTAGTTTCAAAGAAAACGTTGATGTTATAATTTAAATGAGACTAATAATTATAATGAATGATTTAGGCTAAAATTACTCCATCATGATCCACTATGATTTATTTATATTCAGTGAAGCAAGCAACCGTGAAAATAATACAAAAATGCAATCTGCCCAGTCACATAGATATTTGTGTTAGCCAAGAAGAGTTCCATATTTCTGTTTTATGACTTCTCTATTTTTTCGATTAATGAAACGCTGGTTCAGATAGACAGAGAGGTATACGCCGATCTTTAGTTTATAGTGGTCGCTACCGTAACTGTCGAAGGCAGGGTAGGTCCTTTCAGGTTTCCATGCTTAGGTCGAACAAGTGTTATCGATTTTTACATTAGGATTTTTCAGACGGAGCCTGGATTTGTGTTCTATTATGGTAGGTTTACCCACATTTCGCGTAATAAGGATTCTTATTTCGCGAAATGTGGGTTAACCTACCATACAACTCTGTCTATCCCTTCGGAAAATACTACAGGCGTGATGATGTCAATGTAATTTATAAACAAATACAGACTGATTGTCACTTATCTATTCAACATGATTATTTTATCATTTTATCCAGCCTATACTTACAAACTACGCTTGCTGAAAATCTGAAAACCCCGGAAATATTTATGTTGGTTTTATTCTAAGTACCTATGCATATGCAAATTTATGTAAATAGTACGTTGTATTCAAAAGCCGTTGCCAACAACGCCTGCCTGTGACAAAACATTTTTCCAAAAAAAAAAGTGAGATTTACACCCCCGCGTATAGCAGGCGATATTCACTGGGATATTCATAGACTGTTTAAGAAAAAAGTGGATGTAACGCATCCCCCGCTGAGCCTCACTATTATTAACTCGTATGATGGATTCATGAATTAGGTATGTCGTTTTAAAATTTAGGTACAAAAGTTTCTTTATTTGTATAGCCATCATAAAACATATTATACATTATTACTATCTAATATATTGCGTAATGTTATGAAGATGGTATTTTTTTTTGCAAATTAAAATATGTAGAGTACGTGAATGCATTTTGAATCTTCCTGGAGATAGCGTTAATGATTTGAAATGTAAGTAGGTAAGGTCGTCTACAAGTTGTAAAGTCGCAAGTTGTTCGGCAGGAATTACTGCTTAGGTACTGATTAGAACGACGAAACCCGGGAAAAGTTTAGGATTATGATGCTAATGTGATTTATTTATATGCCATATAACTACATGCTGTTAACATTGTGATCCGCTTGGAACCGTAGCATACGTTACTATGCAACAGTTAAATCTACGGATAAAAACATATTTTTTTTAAGACTACGTCTTCGGTACCCACTTTCTTACAGCAAATCAAGGCGGGAAATTACAAGTTTTGAAACCCCAAACTCGAGCCAAGTAGGTAACGAGAACACTGTGAGTGTATTTTTTATTTGTGTGCCACATAAATTCGGATCACTACCTATTCTTTATTAGAATTTAGTGCGAGTAAATAAATGTTCAGTAAGAAGGCAAATAATTTATGTAATCTCAGATGCAGAAATCAACGACGATGTCGAGGTGGGTGAACTCCAAACAGAAATAGCGCAAGAGTTACGTTGCTACATCTAGATACAAGGTTTACTCTACAGGAAAAATTAACGATCGCTTCAATAAGAACAAGAACCTAATAATACGCTAAATACAACCCTAAGGACCGCTTTAATTTTGAAGTAAATAATAAAATAACTGCCTACACTCTGATGTGGTCATTCTAGTACAATACAGTGATCCCGATCGTTATGATAGTAGAGTTAGTTAAAAGTTGACAACATTAACCGAGTGGATGGCAACAATGAATTAGACGGTTACACATTTTAATATGCTACGTTACATTCAAAGAGTAAAAACGAACGAACTAATTAAATAAGGTCAAACGTCGACAGCGGCGGGCGCGGCGGCGGCGCGGCGGCGGCGGCGGCGCGGGCGCTCGCCTGCGCGCACGCACCGCGCTCGTCCTACGCGCCAGCAGTCCGCGACAGCGCGCCGCACGCCTCGCCCTGCTCATCTGTCACTATGTCGCATTATCAGTGATACATTTATGCACTGATCTAGCAGTTCTCATTAACTTGTACACAAAGTGACTGAATCACGAAGACAGTGCTACAACGATACCGACTATTATTAATTAGTTCAAGAATGTCTTTTGCTTTGGCGTACCTAAAGGAATGGTGTATAGCAGTGGTAAGTTTACAGACCTACAAGTAAATTACAAATGACTGCTCAAATAATTTTTATTTTAAATTGATATTTGAATGGAATACAACAAACAAAAACCGTTAATTATATATTTCTGGATCTTGTAAACAAACTGTTTAAGATATTAAATTGTATTTGCTTCAAGCCAACGGATTCTCGAAAGCATGGTGTTGATTCATCAGATTAGTTTAAACGAACAGAAACTTACACATACGGAATATTAAGTGTATACGGATTTAATTAATAAATTACGAGTTTAATAATACGAGCGATGAGTTCAACATTACTTGTGTAAACAGATCGAGTGACACGTCACTGAGTTTTCCAAGATTCTATGTACATTTTTTTTGTTAGCCCACAGCTGGGCATAATCTATGTACATAATACATGTATGCATGCATTTTTAGTAGCTTAGGTACTACATAAACACCTATCTTTAAAAAGATTATGATTTAGAATAATTATCTTTTCTTAGTCTACTATAAAAATTCGATGCAGAAGTTCAGTCTGTGCGTGAGTGAAAATCTAATCGTAAGCGTGATAGCACAACAGACTCCAAAAGTATAATTTTTAAATATTTTATGTATGTACAATATAGGCATGAGTGGCAAACAAATAACACTGACGCTGAACATTATGTGATTAAGGTTACTGAGCAAACTTTACATACCACGGAAATGGGTTCTTTTTAAATTATTTTAGCATGGATTCTGGACCTACAATTCCTTTCCAAATTATCTCTTACTAAAATGCTGCTGATCATTATTTTGATAAACTAGTTTAACTATCCAATGTCAAGTGTTTACAAAATTTCAAGACAATATCAGTAGCCGTTAAAAGTTTCCTCGTGTAGAGACGGTCCCGGATCCCGGCTACAGCATCAGGCGATCTCTACCAAATAAATGAACTTATACAAAGTTTCAACTTGATAGACAAAAGAACTTGTCCAAAATTAGGTTGCAAGAATTCATCTTAACATACTAACACGTGAAACTAAATATAAGCTTGTATAAAAAAATTCTAGCGTCTCACTATCTGTCATAGCCGTGTCATTTTCTCGGATACAATGTGACGAAGGAATTTAAAATATGTCAGGATGTAGATATATTTATTAAGTAGCACTTTTTTATTAGGGGTGAGTTAGCCCCTTAAAGTATCAACTAACTGTTTTAATAATATAGCAGCATTCGTGGATCTTTGACAGTCGTTACGGGTAGTCAGAAGCCCGAAAGTCTGACAACCAGTCTTACCAAGTGGTATCGTATTACTCAGTAACTGGGTTGTGGAGGTCAGATAGGCAATCGCTCCATGTAAAATACTGGTATTCAGCTGCATCCGGTCAGACTGGAAGCCGACCCCAACATACTTGGGAAAAGGCTAGGCAGATGAATAATATAGCAGCTATATCATTAAAACAGAAAAACGGGAAAACGCTTTGAGTTTCTAAAATGTTTTATGTGATCAACCTTAATTTTCGATGCTACCAGGGTCCGTATCAGTACATTAGTTTATTAGGTAGGTATTAGTTCAGTTGGACACGCTCCCAAGTGCTGATGGGTGTCTTCGGGCTGGGTGGTAAGAATGTGTAAGAAAGTGAGGTAAGAGTTTCACACACTCCAGTCTTAAGACTAAAGTCTACGCGCCCCATTAGCAGGTTCCCTCAGTAAGAAAAGTTACGATAACTGTCCATTTTAAACTGATAAATTACACAACTACACAAAATTGTTTTAATTGAACGAGATTCATGACTGTATCATGAAACATGTGAATAAAGGGAACAAGTAAAGTACCTGCCGCATTGTTGCCAGTTCGGGGAAGACTACTACATATAATCTACTGTTTCTGTGAAAGATTTGATCGAGTATTTGTTAATAAAATTGTGGTACCTCCATACAGAATCATGATAGTGTAGAGGCTCCCACAGGCTGACGCGACGCGACTCTAGTATAACAATTTCTATGAAGCTTTCATATAAATTGTTCTACTAGGTTCGCGTCGCGTCTGTCTTCGGGAGCCTTAAGTTCGGCTAGCACTTGACTGTTTTTAATAGTTAGTTATTTGTGTCGTTTAGGTACCTACTTTTCTTTTTGATAACGTATATTGATTATCTACCTCCAGTAGGAGACCACAAAGGCGTGCGGATGAGCTCGATGGTTAGTGAACTGATCAGCCAATGTGCAATACAAAAAATACGTTCAATCTCAGGTATATTAAGAGGAAATGCGGGTGTTCGTTTCTCCATAGAAACGCTCTTGCCTGTTTTCTTACTGGTTAATGACCATAAAGCAATTATTTTTTACAGAATAATAAGTATTAACTACTTTTATGTCCCTATATTTTCCTTTTTGATGATACATTATTTTGTATAGCACTAGAACCCTCAAAAAGTTCTCAAAATTGCCGATTTAAACCGCTGTCAACAGAGGCCTAGTGTACAAATTTGAAAACTATTAATGAAGAAAGGAAAACATAGGGACACAGTATATATCCTTCTTATTCAGTTTATGAAACATCTTTTAAATTGGTCCAATATTGGAGGAGGAAATAGGCGAGAGCCAAACCTCGAATTATGACTTTTTATACTTAGGATTTTACAAAAGTCTCTCCGACCGTATTTCCTCTTAACGATTATGTTATTCTTGTGGCACTCCCGGCCCGAAGTGTCGCGTGCTGAGTAGGTACTACACATTTACAAGTAACACTGATTTCCATTCCAGGAGTCCCGGGGGAACCTCATCATTTAGTGAACACGCGCGGCGTGGCTAAAGTGAAGGAAGCGAGCGCACACTTCAGTCCTGATAATGTTCAGCTGCATAATTGAACACTTACTCAATATTTAAATACTGGTAATAATTGCGCACACATAACATAATACCATACGTTATTTTAAAATGGAGTATGTATTTGTAATACAAATAATACTATCAGTCGTTTTGTGGAAATATGTTCAGTAAGCATTGAGATGAGCCGAAGGCGACGTCTTAAACTCGATTTATAACTGCTGTCTCAACTTATGACTGGTGTCTCTTAAGTGATAGCTTCAAGATAAGTAAGTATTAAGTAGAGCTCCAATAATTACCAAAGTTTGAAGCGTGTCATGGAACGTGTTCGCCTTAAGGATAATATAATATAGGACAATAATTTTGCATTGTTAGCTGGTCTCCTACGAGTAATCCGTTTTAATTAGTTAGACTTACGTTACGAGTTTACAAGCTACGACGCGTTTCGTTTAGTAATAGAGTAAAATTTCAAAAGGGAGTTTCCTACTTTATAAAAGTCAACGCACGGTGCTTATGTCCTAAACGAACATCTTTGCATGCTTGACTCGCCAATAGGTAAATATTTCTGTCCTATAATGAGACTCGTTAGATTATTCAATTCCTGAAAACAACTTAAATGTATCACTTTAATAATGAAACTGTACTAGAAATTTGACTTAAGTAATATGATACACTAAACCTTTTACTGTATGTTGTAAAATGTTTGTTAAGCTTAAGATAAGGCCAAAAACTTGTTCATGTAAAAATAATTATGTGTTCTTCTGTAAACCATAGGGTATTATTTATATTTAGCGCACCAATAAAAATGTTTATCTACCCAATCCAACCTATCAATTGTTACAGCTGAAACAAAACTTAACATTGGCGGGTTAATTACACAGATCGTACACGAAGTTCTTTATAATTAATTTAGTTATGATCAGTGATCTTTACCACAACTTCGACTACTGGTTACTTGTTTTATATCCGGTAAAGTTTCATGCTTTATAGGCATTTCTGATTCATAATTTGTTATTGAAAAAATATGACTCATTTATCTGAATCGAGCTGCCATCCAGATTTTCATTTTTGGCATGACATTTTTGTATACCTACCCTATCTATTACCGATGTTAGTTGAGAATCACTATAAATAAATATGACAAGCTAAGTGTCAGGTCAGTCAACTACCTAATAAGTAATAAATTGTACTGTCGGTAGTGGCTACACGAAATCATCACATGTGTACAAAATGTCAAATTAATGCGATTTAGATCGTGCTAAAAACTCAAAAGGTATGGTAATTAATTTTACATTATCTTAAAGTAAGTCTGCAGCGATCCCTACAAAATGTGCTGTCCTTACGAAAATAGCAAACACACATTACTATTATGGCAATGGAAGGAGGGACCTTTTAACTTGAAACGACTTTGATTCAACTTAAGTAAATCCACCGAAAACAAAGCAGCGGAGAGCTGCTTAGAATTTTGAATGGAGAAGTAGGTTTATCTCAGTGGATAAATAAATATAAAGTGAGCATGCATTTTTAAATTGTCTCGTCGTCCGCGTCGGTGCAGTTCCCGTTAACGATTAACATTGGACGCGTTTAATTCACTGCTTGTTTACAATCAACGACAAATTCAATAACTAGTGGAGCGTACATGACATTTAGTAACGTGATGTGAAACAATCAGGCCGTGAATCATTGCGTTGCCGCGTTGTCACAGAACTTAGCATCGTGCGGAGTATTCGAGAAGGCAGGCTAAAGTTGCCGTCCACTTATAGATTCCGTAATGAATAATGTAATGTATTGTCGCGACGGAACACAATTTACAGGGCAAATATGAGTGGCCCAAGTGATCATATTCCTACATAGTGAGCTGATTCCCCGCGGATCCAGAATAGTAAGTTATGGAAATGTGCGATTGGGGCAGCAGCGGGCACTAGTGGCCAATAACAATGTCGCATTAATATTCAACAGGCGCTCTTTGGACGGACGGCTGCTCTGCGGACAGCATCGCCGCCTTTCTTTACTCAAGAGATGGTCCTCGTAGCTCATCTTATAAAATTACATTAGATAACTCCGTACCCACTATAATAGTTACAGGGTGCATTCATTACTTCTGAACCTGCAAATTAAACTTAGCCCCGCTATTATTAGTCTTCTTAGGTCTGCAATAGTACTACTAAGCATATACCTGCAGAGCATTTCTTTAAGTTTTTAGCGTAATTTTTAAATGTATATTATATTTCAAAAACAAAAATAAATGGTCTTGAAAGTAGAAACAGACAAACAAACTTTGAGCTTTAATATCTCTTTTTTTTCTTATGATTTTATTTTACTTATTAACTAACTGCCCTGCCATAAATATTAAGGATACGTATTTAAACATGCAACTTTCTACCATTGTCATAGTAGGAACTAACTACACTGGTCATTAAATTTCAGATATAATGAACATGTTCATTAAAACTTCGGCTTGTAATATCTACGAGTAAGCCAGATTTTGTAAAGATTAAATTAAGGATATTAACTTATTACTTACATTTTAATTAGTTTAGAATACAAACCTATAAGCTTTGGTTTTATGAAAATTAAAGAAATTAAAAACAAAAACCCAACAAAATATATTATTTTCACGAAGGAGTGAATGTTTCAAAAAAGTATTCTTTGATACATTGTGGTATCGAAATGCTAACAGAACCATGTTGCTTTCAAGCAGACAAAAGATGAGTTGGCTGTCGTCCCACTTGTTTGTCTACGAAAGTTTGCCAAAATTCTTTTATTGACTGAGTGTACGGAGAGGCGAGCTTTACGGGCGGCATCGGCAGCGGGAATTCTCTACCGCGGTGCGGCTGCCACGTTCTCTCATACAAACACACCTACCTACTAGGATACGTAGATTAGATAGACGCGAAACTGGTAGCTGTAATTTATTATAGGTACCAGTGTTCAATATTGCATTCATGAATATCTCCTTGGTATACAATACATACCTATGAGTCGCCTACAGCACAAATTAGTAGAGCTTTAAAATTATAAGAAAATGCATTGGTTTATTTATTAAGTACATATATTATTAGGTATATAATATTTGATGTTGTTTCAGGGGAGGTCAGTGAACGCTGAGGATTGCCAGATCCCGTGATCGGAACTATGTATAGCTCGACTACCCTGCGGGAGGTGACAGTGGTGGATGGTGTACAACTAATAATAGCCTCCCCTCCAGCGCGCGATCATTGGAACGCTGACGGGAGCGCGCACATGTGGCGCCCGTCGGCGTCGGACTCGGCGTGCACGTTTATTTTCGAAACGGTCGTCACGCGGCGCGGTTCACGGTGTTCCTTACATAAGAGCGGCCCGGCGGCCGGCGGCCTCCGGCGAGTCCGCGCCGAGGTTCAGACGTGCACTTCGACCAGTCCTCGCGCGCTGCAGGTCGCTGCACGGTCGGGTAACCGATCCGATGGACGCACGCCGCCGGTTCTATTTCGGGAAAATACAAATTTGGAATGGATGGTACTCCCGAGTCGTAAGCGAACTCCGCCGGTTGACTCCATTTTTAGAGCTGGTCTGCGCGTGCGCAGCGAGCGCGCTGCCAGTGCTCAGCGAGCTGCCACCACGCCGCGTCGCTCGCCACCCCCACGTTGTCGCCCACTGTCGCGTTGTGTTCCCATCACCATCGACCAAGAGATGGCGTCACGCACCCTACCATCGCTGCATATTATTAATGTGTAACAGGTAGTTGCTAATTGCAACTGCACAGGATTGCAGTACACTCAAGAATGAAGACAAAGCCTTGCGCGAGTTCCGTGCTTCCTTACTTCCCATAGTACTTATAATCGTATGGAATGTAAAGAAGTATGGAGCAGCGCGGGCGTGCCCGCGGGTCCGGAAATCGCATCATCCTGGTTCACATGTGTGACAGAAGCTTTGTCTTGTTATTTGTGATCACGGTTTAACAGTGTTTCATTTTAATTAAATTGTGTGATATCTGTTTATAGTTCAGAAGCGACGTGTATTTGCACATGGATTTCTTGTATTTCAGTCTGTGAAACGGAATAATAATTATCTTGTCACAAATGAATAATGCTACTTGTAAGACGCGCAGTGGTAAATATTATTATTTTATTAATTAAATCTTGAAACTTAATCTATAGTGACGCGTGTTCAGAAATATTTTGATATCTTGGTGTTTTGTACCGTTTAAAATCAAGACATAGGGTACGTTTGCCATTTTAGTTTTTTGGGTAATAAAAGTAAGAGAAAAGGAGAGATTGTTTATTCGGTGGCGAGCTGTCGTAAAATAACATCTGGCGTAGGTACAGTTCTGACTAAGGCAACATAAATAAACGCGAGGCTAACGCAGCCCAGAGCTTACAACTCCACTCCTAACTTTAAATTATGTGAGAGTTGTGGGAATTAGCTAAGGAAATAACTGTAGATTTAATTCAAAATGATCTAAATAATTATTTATTACATATAGTTAAAAATTGTTACTGAATAGTTGAAATTATTTTCTGTTTCTTCGAAACACATTAATCTTTGTTTCTTAATTATTATTGTTATTTTTTATTAACCTAATCTATTATTTTAATAGTTCGGTAAAGCAAGGTAATTAATATAAGTTTAACTTTTTAGTACAACTACAGTAATTCGACTGATCTAGTTAAACCGTTTTCAGTTAATCGCTTAAAGGAATATACCTTTATAAGTTATGTAAAATACCACATTAATTAATACCTGGATAGAGTGCCAAACTCAAATGTAGTTTATTTAAAGATAATGATTATGTCTCTATATTGTAATGAAAATGTCTATATTTCCAGGGATTGAATTTTTTTGTGAACTAATATTTTGTGCCGACCTATCTTCAAGATTACTCAGAATCTAAGACGTCGGATGTTATGTGTAAGTAACCAGCATTGCTAAGCCGTTTATCTGGTGAGTGGACGGCAAAAACGGGGAAACAAAAACGGCAGCGCGTTGGGGCCGCGCCTGCGCCACATCTGGAGGAGCACTGCATCTCATTATGCGGATCGGTCGCGGCTGAATGGACGCCCGAGCCCGTGCCCTCGCCGAACAATGCTCCTAATATAACTATATTATTTGGACATTACATTGTTTCTTGCTTATACAGCTATATTGTTCGTCAGTTCCGACTTGTAACTTGTAATGAGTGTGCTTTTCGTGTATTTTGATTTCCAAGACAGGCGATCCCGATCCCAACACAGAGGAAGAGACTGATTAACCAATTATTGTATGTTGTATTTTTACACCTAGAAACGGTTTTATGTCAGTAAACGATTCGGTACCTATAAGGAAGGTTAGAAACGAGTAATGCCATAATACCTCGGTAGTCAGTATTATGCGTACCTAGAGTACGTAATTCATTAATATAGAAAGTCTTGCTCATTATAACGTGTTTTATGAGCTACCTAATTTTACACATTCATCAATTCAAATGCCTAGTCCTACTAATCTAATCCGTCATTAATATAGTTTTGAGTCAGACTCAAAACGATAGAACTATTTGAATTGATGTAATTTTTTTATTTAGAAAATTATAATCCTTGAATAGTCGTTGTCTTGTTGCCAAATAAAAATATTATATGTTTAACAAAAACGTAAAGATCGTAATAATGTCGTATGCTAACTAGTACTTAGGTTAGGATGTATTCGGAAAATATGTACTTATAAAAATAATAAAAAACGCTGTAAAGGTTAAGTATAGTTTTTATGTAAGTAAGAAACAACAGGGCGAGTTCGTCATCTTCAGAGGTACAGTTTATACAAGAGCGGGCACATATCTGTACTAGATTGTTTAGAATAGTATTTGATTCCGCATTCGATAGCATTGTTTTATATAGAACTCTATTGGATGGAATTGCTTTTCAAATTCACATTGAATATTCAATCATCAAAAGGTAAATTTTAAAATAACGCCGAAAACGGGGCGATCATTAACCAGGTTCCGTTCATTGTTTCAAGAGGCGAGGGGGCAGCGGTGGGACTAGGGCAATGACAGCGCGCACGCATTACGATCAGGATCACACACACATAAGTGTGCAGGCGCGGCCAGCGACCAAGTCGATGCACCAAGAGACCAACACGACACTCTTCGTCCCTTCAAGAAAGTGAACCCAGCTTTGCTCACTGCCATAGATTAAATAATAATTACCCACAAATCAACATTCTACCCGACCCGCGCCCTTTAATAGCGAACGCCTTTTACTATCGCACAAAAGAGTGTTCTATGAGAAAGGGATCTTGACCTACCAGTTTGTTCGGTACGTTCGACTCTCAAAAACAATTTATTCATGCATCCATGCAACGACTACGACCAACAAAAGAATTTAAAACTAGACAGGGGGATAATGAATACTAGACAAAGGGCATTTTAATAGAGTTACTTGCGTGCAATTCGGTTTAGTGATTTTATTGAAGTTGAATGTAAGAACGGGCTTGTAAGAATATAATAGAAACGTGCTGTATGAATGATAACATGTGCGTCACAAACCATAGTGTAAACCATTTTTTATACATGATGTAGTTTTTTCATAGACTATAGATACAAGACCGATTCGGTAGATATCTTGTTATTTGTGGATGACGTGCGAAAATAACCACCAGACGAATCGTTGGCAGCGCTCCAGAGGCCACTGAAAGTCTCCGACGCCGTGCCTCACTCTACATATATTTTCATATATTATGCGTAGATACAATTAAAACTTATTATAAATTACAAATCAGTTAAGCACAGCTAGCCGTGCCGTAGAACAGTTTGCACAAACCTACAATATGTGTGTGAAATTATTTAATGATTAAGTATGTCCTTTAATCATTTTGTATCGCGTAGTCCGCTAAACACAATAAAGCGTTAAAGATATCACTAGAAATGTTGTAGCTCTATTTTTCTATAAATGCTTTCATAGGTCTAAAACTTTGAATGTTGTAAGTACCGACCAACATATTTCATAATAATAATACTATTTTGATAGTTTTTAAATAAAAACATAAGTTTAAAGTTTTCGTGATGTAGTTTCATTCCTTTTTTCGTTGCGGAATTACAGACAAGAAATAGAAGACTTAATACTAATACTGAAATATATAGAAAGTGAGAATTTTGCAAATGAGTTTGCAAATTATTCAATATAATAAAACCAGCCTATTACAGTTCCACTGCAGGGCAAAGGATTAGGTAAGTATTCAAACCAATCAACATTCCACAATAAATAAATATCGAAAAATATAATCATTTCAATATTTCAGTCGCTCCATGTAAAATACTGGTATTCAGCTGCATCCGGTTAGACTGGAAGCCGACCCCAACATAGTTGGGAAAAGGCTAGGCAGATGATGATGATAATCATTTCAATATACTTAGTAATAAAGGGGCCTGCCTGGGTATCTTAATTTAAAAATGTGGATCTGCGAACCCTACATAACCAAACAGTCTTATAATGTATCAATTAACACACTCACACTTTCAATGATACATGTTGTATGTTAAAAAGAGGCGATTAAGCCTATTTAACATTGCTTGGATTATGCTAGTTTACATTTAGAATAAGATCTTTTTGTTAACTTGTTACCTTTCTGTTACTAAAGACCTTTAAAAATCAATCAAAATCAAAGCAATCAACAAAATATGTATCGTTCACTTTACTGCCATGAAACATCAAATTATCGCATTTTATTTTCGATAGTTCACGATCGTGAAACTGTCGTCACGGTTTCAGCTACGTACACTAGATGGCGACACAAGTGTGATCTATATTAGGACAATTAGGAATTTATAATGAATCACACGCATCTAAATTATGATATCGACGTAATAAGTCAAGTAGGTATAAGACTCCATTTATCAAGAAAAAATGTTTTCAACACGAGGATTAAATGAAATATTAATAGTAAAATATATATTTTTGATAACATCAAGTAATTAATGCACATTGATTACGTATTGAATTTTAGCGAGAACGATTTGAAGTTCAAATTGTGTAATGCTACGGCTACATTGTCGCGATAAAGCGAACTACACTTCACGCGCTCTTTGTTCAACAGCGAGACGTCGAGCGGTGACGAGAGAGCGCGCGAAGTGTAGTTCGCTTTATCGCGAAAACGTAGCCGTAGCATTAAAGACAAAACAATCGCAGTAAAATAAACGAGTTAACGGCAATCGCTGCAGTTTAGATGCACTATCTGAAACCTACGCATCATATTATATAGATTAAGTATGTGATGAAATCTTACGAGCTTATTATGTAGAAGCGAGCATGTTGTAGAACCGAAATAAAAATGCCATAAAAGTGTATAGCTCACGGCGTAAAATCAAATACTTAATCTTGAAGAGCCAATTAACTTCCAATCTAATAATAAACGATACTGAGACGGGAGTAGAAACTTGGTTAATGAGATCACGGCATTACCAGTATTATTTCTGTCTTTGTTTTCTTGCTCCATATTTGTTTTCTCTTCTAGTTCAATCAGTACGAATTATAAAGCACTTTACGAAACAATTTGTTCTGGCACTTTAGTGGTCTTATAAATGGTCGCCGCGTTTTGCTACTTACAATGTGTCAATGTGTACATATTATATTATATGTATAATGTTTATGTATGACAGGAAAATGCATATTGAATATTCATCTAAAGATTTCAAACGATTTTCTAACGAATAGTTTAGTGCTTAACTTGTTTAGTTTCGCTGGGTTTAAGATAAAAAAATATCACTTAATGTTTATTTATTCTTATAAGAGCTTTTTATCCGAAAATTAAACAAACTGGTTTCTAATAGGATTACTTTGTAGTCTGTTTGTCCGTGGACCCACGTGAATCCTACGTTCTGCGTTAGAACCAAAAAAATTATGTACCTATAGGTTTATGGCTGAAAGAATTTCCTTACCTCCCGGGCTCCCGGTAAGGGCATTCTTTAGTTCCTTTCCAATTAAAAGAAAACAATTTCAAATAACTGCTACCTAAACAAGAGGCATTTTTGAGTCCCACCACGATCACCTACTGGCTGTGTCGTACAATTTATGAACTCTATGTCTGGTGCATCCCAAGGCAAATGATGATAATGTTTCAAAATCATTAATTGAAATTAATTTTTTTTAGTGAAAAATAAGATAAATAGATAGATCTTCACTATAGAAATATAATTGCGATACATTGACGCTTCGGAGCGTAGAAGCTTTCCCTGATGATTAACAAACATCTGCTATAATGCTCAAACAGTCATTACAGCTATTATTTACTTAACTTTTAGCGACCGTATCTTAAACAAGTAAATAAGTAATTAGTGCCATATGTGTAGGGCCGGGCGGCTGGGCGGCTGGGCGACCCTGGGCGTCATCACGAACGCGCCCGTCCCGGCCGGCGCCCACAATAAACCGCCACCAAATTATCTTTTCAAACAATTAGCTGAGACTTATTGCCCAGCAAAATGTTCGCCCGCAGAAATATCGGCGTAATTAAACAAGCTGTAATTAAACCAACGTTTTTTAAAAATATGAATAATAACGTAAACCGTACTTAGATTACAATTTCGCAAACGAGTCTGCCTGTACCTGTGTTTTGGTTAGGCAAATAATAATACTTTTATTATATTGATGCAGATACATTCAGCGGCTACGTCATTTGGCCTTCCTGGTTGTTCGCCGATATTTGTGACCGTACCACCACAACATATAAAAATCGCTATTAGCATAGCCAAAGGTTCAAATTAAGAAATAGAAATGAAATTCGGAAACAGTTTTTATTTAACCTTAGTCACGTACTTATCAATACACCCAGTAGCATTTAGGTGATGAGATTATATGTATATAGAAAATGCTGCTTCAGGTAGGTCAGGTTTTATCATACACAAGCTGGTGAGACGAGATATGAAAATGCTTGAACGTCATTCGTTCAATAAACTCCGTGAAATTCAAAATTTCTTAAGTTTATTGCAAATTGCGGCGCTTTTTTACGTTGTCTGATTATTAAAATTCAACACGCGGCAATGTCATGATTGCCGCGTAATGAATTTTAATAAATAAACTACGTACAAGAGCGCCGCAATCTGAAATGAATTTAAAAAAATAATTCCAAATGAATTTTAAATAATTACTAAATTATAATCATTTATAACATCAATATAGCTCTCTAAATTTTATTTGCAGCATATCGGCATATTTTCGCTTTCACTTTCATATTTTATTTGCAGTGCAGCAAACTATTATTTGAATAATGTGTTTAAAAAGAACTATGGTACGAATAACTTTTAATTATAATCAGACGTCTAAATACCAACTTCCACGTTTCAAACTTCAAAAATGTCGAAATCCATAAAAAACTTTCATCCCATATTTACCCTTTTAATGCCCGCTTTCTGTCAGTGAATGAATTTAAGATTTTTATTTAGTGCGCCCGATAGGATTTCCCATCGCCAATAATGAGATCTTTCATACCTTTCATCACCCATTTAACCCATTTTGGGGATGAATTTTGAAAAAATCCAGTAACGATCTTTCTAAATTGTGCTTACTTTCGGTACATAAAGAACTCTTGTGCAAAACACGTTTCTAGACCCAGCGTTATCCGTCAATAAATTAATTTTTATTAAGTAGATAAGTATGTACCTTTTTTATGTTGTGAAAGTAATAATTATAATTCGTTGTAGGCCTTGTAGACGTATAGAATCTTCGATTTGTTGACCATTTACTATCTTGTTTTACGTTTTTGTCCCTTGTTAAAGTACTTAGGCATTGACAGGGCTAAACTGTCCTCTCATAGCTTTTAACACTGTTATTGAAACCATTGTAACAGCTAACTATTTAAATAGAGTAACCGTAGACTTTCCGGCTGGCCTTTCTTCATAGGAAACGGGCAATTGGAACCGTGCTCCTAACCTCTCACCTAACTAACGTTTTGTTAGTATTTTGATATGATTTGAAATAGGGGATGCCAGTTTCAATGTATTCTTTTTTGCTGATGGAAAAATTCCATGGTGCATGGTGCACACGGCTTGTACGATATAGAAGACATATAATTTGTCAAAATACAGTAGCACTTTAATGAATAGTGTTACTGATTGTTTTCGCGAATTTGACAGACTCAAATGTTTAAAACGCATTTGCAGTCGAGAGGATTGCAAGAAAACAATAGTAAACAGAACATTTCCTGGGGCTATAAAAATAGAAGTTTGCGCACCTGGCATCGGACATCATAAAAAAATCCTAGAGGGAATATTTTTGACGAAAATTTCCAGGTTCTTGCTTTTTACTACAAAGCATGTAGCTTGATCTCTGATTTTTTATATAAATAACGACGTTATGGCCTGATCTCCAGGATTATGGTGACCAAAACAATAATAACGGACTAAGTATACTGAACCGACAAACATTATTTGTCGTCCTATCGTTACGATTTCCCTAGTGCTACACATTCGCGTGTTTTCCATGATACGTATTTACTCGTATAATAACAAGAAGTTCATCATCTGCCTATCCTTTTTTCAACTATGTTGGGGTCGGTTTCCAGCCTAATCGGATGCACCAGAATTCCAGTATTTTATATGGACTGACTGCCTATGCCTCCACAACCCAGTTACTGGGTAATGCGATATCCCTTGGTAAGACTGATTGTCAGAATTTTCGGCTTCTAATGACCCGTATCGACTGTAAAAGACCCATGAATCGGAGAGGTCTTAGTATGTGAAGGCATCCACGGACTGCTTAGCTTAACCTGATCGATCGACCCGTGCGGCTATTATAACTTAGCTACGAGTCCCTCATATAATATCAAGAAGAATTCAGATGAAAAAAAAACTGTGTTCACAATTATTCTTTTATATAGAAAATGCTCTCACTTTCACTGGACTGCCTTTATTTTTAAATGTAGGTAGGTACTTACACTCGGCACTGCTCTACATGACGTTTACCAAAAATATGGCTCTATCACTCATTTACCTACGGGGTCGGTTTCGTTTGTCATTCTGTTATCTTTTCGTGACTAATGACCATTAAAAATACGAACCCAGTAGCGGTTTCCCGAGCATATTTTTGTTAAAGACGTTTATATTTCTTATTTTGTATATTTGTGTTTTGTTGTGGGCGTGTGGGTGTGTTCGTGTTTTCCTTCGCGGGGTGTGATTTTATGTTTTATAATAAGGAATATGCAAGTAATTCAAAATTATTTTATTAGTGAAATATACATTGTGTATGATGTATACATTAGTTGAGAAAAATATTGCTATATTTATACATTTTTTAATACTTATTTATAATTTAATTTTATGTTGCTTTTTTTTGGTGAAACAGAACGCAAACTCGAAACGCGTCGTCTTCAACAATGCCGGAAGTGACGTAAAGAGCCATGTGAATAAACATCTATTCTTAGCAAACTGCTTGAAATCTCTCTCTAAGGTAATTTAGTAAGCGAAGTAGGTAAGTGTTGAATAAAGCATACAAAATATTTTAATTTATATGATTTGGAGCTCGAAAAGAGATGTAAACTAAGCAGTATCGTGGCTAAGGACGTCACATCATGGCCATGACAGTAACGGGCGTTTGAAATCTACTAGAAAATTGTTGAAGTTTAATAATATTTGAGACAGTTGTTGAATTTGACTGTGAATACTTTTCTTTTGTTCATATTACATTATATACATAAATATTCCACATTATGTACAAGGTTGCTATGCTAAGCCGATTTATGTACAGACGCCAGCACATCAAGCTACTACAATCTGTCAAATTTCTTTAATAGATTTTCAACTTTATTGCTAAACTATAAGGTTCAAAGTTGATTGGGCAAATTTGACAGTATCGGGTAGTTTACTTACAAAACGATCAAATTCCTCTGTATACAAATTCCTACCCATAATTCCATAGGTATACTAATACTAGCAAGCCCCAACTTCGCGCGGTTTTAACGACCTTGCTCTACGATAACTGAATTAAGATAAATAATTTTCCTGTCATCGTTGACCCAGGATCCTATAATAAAAATCTTATTTATAACCAAGCCTGTCAATTACCGCTATAGTGGTAGGAATTGCCCTTAGTAACGAACCGATATGATTTGCCTATGTGTAAAGCGAAATTCCACTGAATTACTGAACATATTCCGACGGTCGGTTTCATAAAAGTTAAAGATGACCCAAAATAAAATATTGATTTTCTTATAATTTCTATGTAATTAGATTACATTACGAGTACCATACAACTATTTCTTCATTATTGACATTAAATTCCATTATACAGGCTGTAAAAAGGCCCATCACATGTCCGTCAACTACGTATTCTGTACATCAAACTAGGTAACATTGCATAGAAATAATTGCTGGGAACCGACTTTTACTTTTGTTGTGAAAATTTATTGTTTGCGGTAGTGCGCAATGTAACACACATAAAACATTGTGCTTATGAGTGCATGCAACGGTACAGGGGTCGTAGGGGTACTTAAAGTTGTGTTATAACATTAAAAACTTGTTTCCGTAAAAAAACGTCTGTAAAAGTTGGAATTTTGACCTTCAATATCTCCATAACCAGAAGGTTTCCAGGTATGGTCCAGTACAAAAAAAAATTACAATGACGGGGAGTACAAGTGACTCTCGTGTATTTTTACACCTGTTAGAATATAATAGAATATGTTTATTTGCATTAAAACTAAAAAAATACCGGCCAAGTGCGAGTCGGCCACGCACACGAAGGGCTCCGTACCACAAGGTCAAAAACTCCGAAAAATAAAATAAAGTTATTAAAAAAATATTAATTTTATTAACACTATTTAATTATTTTTTTATTAATTTTTTTTTTATTTGTTGTTAGAGAAGCAATAGAAATGAACACTGAAAATGTCAACTGTGTACCTATAACGGTTCGTGAGATAGAGCCCGCTGACAGTCAGACGGACAGACGGATGGACGGACAGCGGACGCTTAGTAATAGGGTTCCGTTGGCACCCTTTAGGTCGGGAACCCTAAAAAAGCAATAGTTGATATAAAACAATGTAGACGTTAAGAAACGAATCAAAAAGCTCCGTTGAAAGAATTTTACTCGCACTTTACCAGTTTTCCAGCACATA
Source organism: Hydraecia micacea (assembly GCA_914767645.1). Taxonomy (NCBI): domain Eukaryota; kingdom Metazoa; phylum Arthropoda; class Insecta; order Lepidoptera; family Noctuidae; genus Hydraecia; species Hydraecia micacea. The sequence goes on from OU611778.1 coordinate 12,673,222, forward strand.
TTTAAATGAAAAGCAAATTCAATCATTTTGTCTTTCCGAACAAACGTTCAAGTTCGTTTTGAGAACCAAGTCTAGTTACGAGGTGGCCATAAAACAAATAGACCTCTTTATATTTTCTTGGTAGATGAGAGCAGTCGTTACGAGGAAGTGGCCTTCGCAAGGAGACCCGTGGCGCGAGCTATTGCGCGAAATGACTTGGATGTACTGCAACAGCGCACACGGGACTACAACTCACTGCTTTAAAAACATTGCAAGTGGACGGTTGTTGTATTTGCCGTTTATGTTTCAGACTGCGCTACGACGATGAACATGTTTCTTTAGACGCAACCAACTCGAAGATATAAAAAAAAAAGTCAATAAACACACAGACAATGTAGGCTAATACAAACATTAGCTTTACCAGAAGATATAAACTAAATGTCCATCTTCAATGGACGATTAATTTCGGTTACAGTTCTCCATAAAGAAGTCCTAAGAAGACTTGGAATTGAAATCTTAGGAATCAACAAAATTCAGACGGCTCATGAAAATGTTCTAACAGAAATTACCATCACGTCATTTGCCAATGCTCGATACTTCACCATAAAACCAATAAGTTAAGAGGAATTTTCAGAAATAAAATGGCAGTAAGTTTACGAGTTTTTCCTTTTATCCTTATCTATATATATAAAAGGAGAACTGACTGACTGACATATCAACGCACAGCCCAAACCGCTGGGTCTAGAGATTCCAAATTTGGCACGTAAGTTCCTTATGAGGTCTAGGGGTGCACTAAGAAAGGATTTTTCAAAATTCATCCCCTAAGGGGGTGAATGGGGGGGTGAAATTTCACGCGGACGTAGTCGCGGGAAGAAGCTAGTCTGGTATATATAGCACAAAGAAAACATGAAAGTTTTCTATTGTAACAGGAAAATATCTACGAGAAATATCTTCCTTCCAATTTTATTAATAACTAGCTTCAGCCCGCGACTTCGTCCGCGTGAAATTTTTGTTTCCCCCAACCCACCCGTCGCATCGCATCGCCTGACCGCACTACTACTTCGTTTTCGCTTTCGTTCTGACTTTTTTTCTTTTTTCTCGGCTCCTAAGGGCGCTAGCGTGATATTAAATAGCCTATAGCCTTCCTCAAAACATGGGCTATCAAACGCAAAAAGAATTTTTGAAATCCGACTGGTAGTTCCGGAGATTACCCCCTACATACAAACTTACAAACAAATTTTACCTCTTTATAATATTGGTATAGACTAGCGTGGCCAAAATACTGTTACTAATTAAATACAACAAAATGTAAACTGCCAAATTTTGCCACTACTTACTCTACAAATTTTTTGAAAGACTCAATGTTGGAGAACGATTCAAACAGTTAATCTCGTCATGTCCTTCAAGAATCTGGTTCGGATTATTAAAACAGATCTCATTGCTAGGAAATACATAATAATGTTTTGTGGGATCGAACGCCAAAAATATTAAACTGGGATTCAAAAGTGGGATCCAACGAAATGAAATCTTGAATTTCCGGTACTACAAAGGAAAATAATAGAAAATTCCTATCTGGAAAAAAAATTGTATGAGAAAAAAAAATGTAAAATTGTAAATTGTAAGAGGGGCAAGAATGGAATATAATGTATAAAATAAATACTTTGCTATGTTATAAAAATATTTCAGTTCATTTGTCAAGAAATCACAAGACCTCCCGTGGTGAAATATTTATTAGTACGAACGTAACATAACATAATCAGCCTATAATGTTCCCACTGCTGGGACACAGGCCTCCTCTCTGTGAGAGGGAGTGGGCCGTAATCCACCATGCGGGCCCAGTTGGTAGGTATTAGTACGAAGATATAAATTAATATTTATTTTGTAGACGTACCTATTATTACGAATTCGAGTAGTTATCTATATAAAGACGAGTCTTGATGAATTGAAACAGATCGAAAAGGTTCTCAAGGAATTTTATGTTGGGAATAATCCCGAAAGCGGCCGACACAATTCTTCATTTCATTCACGTTCCCTTGCGATGAAACTTTTTCTCTGCAATTTTTCTGTGGAGGGCGGGGAGTTATCAGGTGGGGCGCTTTGCGAGTCGCAGCACGTAGCGGCCCGGGCCCCGCGCTCCCGCCACCGCCCGCTGAATACAAACTTCATTAGCCGTTTGATAATTAGCCCGTTAAACGCCCCTCACTCAACCAGCTACCGTCTCTTAAACCAACGATATCTGTACATGTTCTAACATCATGTCTTAAATTAATTACACTGAAACACTCATACATGACATTAGGTGGGAGGTACTTACCAAAGAAACCATACTTTTTTCGTCTTCAAGCACAAATAAAAATAGAAGATTCGATGGAGCCTGATATTTATCCTTAGGTTTTCCTGAAATTTATGTATTTCGCAAATGGGACCGAATTTAATTGAGGTAAATACTCCTCCTAGTCAGTAAATACTCTGACATCAAATTAATATGAAAATAATTCAATAATAAAACGACGTCAAAGTAATATGAATGCAGGATATAAAATGAATCGGTAAATTATTTCGCTAACCTCTACCAAAGAGCAAGCCTGCCCAGGAACGGAAAATAAAAGTGACAATTTAACCGGAACATCTCCGGAAGGAAAGGACGAAACAAAAGAAGCTCCAATGAGCGAGGAGTAGAAAGAAGTTAGAAAAATTAGGAAACAATGAAGCAGGAAACGTGTTTCCTCGGCGAATGGCAATGACGCGGACGGACGGCGGCGGCGCGGCCGGGTGGCCGGGCGCGCTCCCAGCTAACGGGGTTAGCTACGCGCTCGCCTCAGCCTGATCGATACATGTTATCGCTACGAGATTTAAATTGATACATCTTAATCATCTCAACCTATATTACATCACACATTCATTATGTTTTACAACAAATATAGACGTTTTGGTTTTGAACTATATAGTCGAGGTAGAATATTTGGAAATGGAAACTCTACAATTCCTTTTGACGTAACGTAGCCGTACATTCGTATGGATGTGGCATTTGTTGCATTGTTTTGTAATTTTCGTGCAAGGAACTGAACTGACTTTGATAAACGATGTGTGATGCGATTTATCTTCACACGGAATATGTAATAAAAATTTTAAAGATTTTTAAATCACGTGCTTATCCGCTCGGTGCGTTTTACGGATGTTATTTCTATAAATACTATAAAACAAACTCGCCCCGCTTAGTTATTATGTAAGGTTTACGTGTATTACATTAATATTTTAACTTACATTATATATTATTTCTAACTGCAGAGACAGCTGTGCTGCTGGAGAGTTTGTTGCGCCACTTCTTCTTCCCAGCTAAAGCACTAGGAAGTGGTGAAGGGCAGGCGATTTGGGGAACTGCCTTATGTAATTTTGACGTTCAAAACGTTTGAATAAATGACTTTTGATAGCACAGATATCTCGATGTTTTGACATGTCGCTACATCATTAAGTAGATTGCACCCTTGTGATTCAGGGGCGGCTCACTCGCTAGTCAACATTGACAGTCGGCTCTTAAATAAACACAGCGGAGAGAAAGTTAACATTTCACAGAAATAAACTATACAGAACTAGCCAACATCAGCTGACGCTACGATTATAAACAGGGCTGAATGTAAATATCCGTAAGCCATTCAAATATTTACTCTATGTGGGTATTGAACCCAAACACAGCAGGCCAACTGGTAAGGTATTGTCAATGGACTCGTCAGATAGATAGTTACGAACTAAAGTTGCCCCTGTGTGCATTATCTGTATTGATCGTTTACTATATTATTTCGGTGATTAAGAAATCTTGATGATAATATTGATATAGAAAGGGTCTTTAATATCACTCGGTAAATTTCTTACCACAATAATTTTTGTTAGTTCTTGTAGTTTGGAACGTCAATATTGATGCCAGAAACGTTTTTTGCCGCAAAAGGACATAGAAATTGTGCAGAGGCTTATGGAGAAGAAAGAGGAAAATACGAGAAATGTAGGGAAGACGTAGAGAGTGAAATTTCACGCGGACGAAGGCGCGGACAGAAGCTAGTAAAATAATAACAGAAGGCCAAAAACGTTCAAATCGACCGATCTATTCTATAAAAATCCACTGTGAATACTTTGGTGAAGTGAGCTTAAAGTAAGCTGTCATTTCACTTGATGCTAGCGATTGATTCACTTTAAGGTCCTCTAAACCTAAGTTTTCACGGTGACATGTTTACAGAATAGACCGGCTGGTCGCAAACTCATCTCAGCGAACAGCAATGTCGAAAAATTGACAAAAATGTAGGTAGAGGTATTTTTGACAAAATGAGACTGACATTAGAACGTGACTGTTCTTAAAAATACGAGAATTGCCCCTGTGGTGTTTTCAGAAAAGCTTTTCCTTTTCAAGACTCCTATTTAAGAAGTGAATCAGTTTTCAATGTAAATACAAAGTAGGTAAGTATTATGTGTGATATTAACATAATAAAGTTCGTGCATTGATAAACTTGAAATATAACGCTTCGAGAACGTCAATAGATGGCGCCGGTTATAAAGTTACACTAACGGGGTGCGCAATTAACATTTCGAGTGCCAAACACTACGCCTGATGACATTCTCCATTATATGTGTTTATTTTCAACACACACCGCACGTCTGCGTGGTGTGTGTGTTGAAAATAAAAAAAAAACGTCGTTATAATACTTTGTAGCGTTTCATAAATCTTTCACTATAATAGAGATTTTCCTGTACACTATCCCGAATGGAGCTAAGCTTTGAAATATAAAAAGCGGATAACTCTACGGACCGAGTGTTGTGGACAGGCCAACACGATAAATGATATTATCCTCAAAACTGATACAGGAGGGCTGTAGCATGTAGCGATTGACAATAACATATGTAGCCACAGCGATAAAATCATTCTACTATCGATTCGATTTAAGTTGATGGAAGATTTCAAACTTCGAGCTTATGTAGAGTACATTTTATACTGTACACAAATAAGCCATGGCTTTCCCAGCGTGCTTACTCGTATACCCACAGTATGCAAAAGAAACTTTTTTAATAAATTGATACTAAAAGGATTAAGTACTCCAATTAGAATGAGCGGTAATTGATTGCTGTTAAGCTTAACGTAGGTTTGTAATTTGAAATCGTGGATTCGGTTTGTTTTTATCATTAATGGGGTTTGCAATTTGCAATAAAAAGTGGAACGAGGCTCGGTGCGGTGTGGCGTGGTGCGTTGTGGAGTGTGCGACGCGATGCGGTGCGGTGCGGCGCACGGACACAGCGGCGGATATTTCGACGTAATTAAAACAAACAGGAGGAGGCTCGCCACTCCTCTCTAATTGCGTTCGTGTTGAAATAATCACGGAAACTGTGACGGAGTGTACTATGTGTATCGGTGTTTACTGATTTTGCAGATGACACACTGAAGCACAGACGCGGAATTCATTATCGGGTAGAATTAGAAATGAGTGTTAAAAAATAATCAAGGATATTTATATAGGTACCGCAGTTCTGAGCGCCAGAAATAGTAGAAAAAGAAAACTTAAAGAAACCATAAAATTCTTCAATTTAAGTTTACCTCTACGGTTCATTCAAGACTAAATGGAAATAAAAAGAAAGGCTTTAAAAAGATCTGACGATATAAAATGTAATTGCTTTGGCTAGGAACCGGGAACCGTAACGGCTTCTAACTCCACTCAATAGTAATACGAAAATAAAAGGAAGAGATAAGAATGAAGATTTAGCTACCCGAATAACGTCTTTTTATATATTGAATTGGGCCACGGGGGAATCAGGGCTAAATTGTTAACGATATCGACCTGCGAGGTTAAGCTACCATGTTGCGGTTAAGTCTTGGGAGGGTGACCGTTCTGAGAGCATCGATGCTTTGCTCGTCACGGAGGGTAAGTTCAGCCGACGCAATGGTCCGTGACGTAATGATGTGTGAGAAGTAGCTGGGTAGGATAAAATAGAATACTCTTTATTATGTTCAGCATGTAAATTACAAATATTAAATAAAGAAGTCTACATAGTTTCTCTAAAAGAGATGTAACGGATAGGCCTGAAGAAAAGATGATACCTATTGGTTATCAGCTCATAGCGCAGTAGCTTTTTTTTTTATGGATGGGAAATCATCAAATGACCTCTCCCGCTCTGGGTGGAGCGGAAGGGAGTGTCAGACTCTTATTAACTAAAACCCACCCGTATTCCTTCCTTAGCCCTTTATGTTCCGGGGTAGCGGTAACCCTTTCGGAAAATCCCGCTACCCCGGCAGGCTTCGGCCCTAACGGGCCCCTTCTTTTATGCTGACATCTCTTTGAGGCGCGCGTGGAACACATGCGCGCCGTCCGGCACGGGCATGGTTCTGATCGGACGGTGAGCTATCCGTTACTTTCCGTCCGCAGGCCCGCGCCTACGGTGGCCGGGAGTCGTCACACGGCTCCCGACGCCCGGAGCGTCTCCCGCGGCTGTTGGGATGTGAGGCTCTCTCTCTCAGCCATCCCGCCACCTCCTTCGCTAGCATGACTGCTTCGCAGAAGGAGGTGACTGCCTCCCACTTCCTCTCGCTCCGGACCATGGCTTGAAGAACCAGGCCCAGACGCGACAGGTCGCCGCCGCTGCCGATCGCCTCTACGAGGACACGACGCCGACGGTGCTCCGCCCATATAGCGCAGTAGCTAAGCTTGACTTGATTTAATCAGTGTTACGTGTTTTACTATTCTAGGTACGACACCTATCCCCATCTTATCCTGTCGCACAGCATCCGTAAGCTGTATCCTCTTGTTTTTAGGGTTCCGTAGTCAACAAAGAGCCCTTATAGTTTCGCCATGACCGTCTGTCTGTCCGTCCGCAGCTTAGCTCAGAGACTCTTGGTGTGCACAGGCTCTAAAGTGCTAATTTTTGTTAGAGTCAATGGTTGCTTTTGGATATATGCAAAAAATCACGGCAGTAGTATCTAAAACGTAATTAAAAGGAAAACTATCACAGGTAAGTAGGCTTTACAAGTTTACGAGTAATAGTCGACCAACTTAAATTTGCAGTTGCAATGTATGGGAGAAGATGATTTTCAACTACGATGTTAAGTTTGTTCTTGGGATAAATTCATTCCAACTACGGAACCCTTCATTCCGATACGCACTTGTTCAATTACTTTAAAGCGACCTTTTATAAAATCTGAGTAATTGTTTAGTAGGTACCTATATGGTTCTGCGGCTGGCTAATATTTGAATGCATACTTTTAAGTACATTTAGACTGTATTTAATGATATTATTATCCTTTTTATTTCGTGACAAAAAAGAACAAAAAACATAATTATGTAAGTCTTCATACTTTTAGAAAGAATCGGTAGCGATTTCTCTGAAACATTAAATTGAGCGCGGGAATAGAGCAGTTTGGTGTACTATTTAAGTTGAAAGGACATCATTCAAGTGTCGAACATTTTATACCCAAAAATTAAAGTGCCGGTCACTGGTTGCCTAAAACCGACCCCGGTACAAATGCTGTATCCACTAGCAGGAATAGCGCCACCAGTGATTCGCAGAGCAGTGGCAAGCTCCAGCGAAAGAGCCAAAATGGTCTCCGATACATGACACCCTTTGCACGACAACATCCTTGTGCCACAAAGGCTGAAAAGCCGAAACAGTTTTTTAAAGTGTGTCGTCCCACTCACTGGCGAACCACCACAAGAAAGACTGAAGCTGTGGCGAGACAGTGCTCCGTTACCCAAACCGTTCGTTCCACCCGCTGAAGACCTCCCACCTGGACATGAGTTACCTTGGGTAACCTGGAAGTCTTTAAACAGACTCCGGACTCAGGTTGGCCGAAGCAAGGAAAACCTGTTCAGGTGGAGATTTATAGACGACTCCGCCTTGGAGTGTAAATGTGGTGCAGTTCCACAAACGATGAGACACTTAATATCGTGCCCTGCGTGTCCTGTCAGCTGCACGTTACAGGAATTGATGGACGCTAGTGATGGCGCCAAACAAGTAGCCGAATTCTGGGCCGAGTACATTTAGATTGCTATCGACAAGCTAAGAAGAAGAAAGTGCCGGTTATATATAAATATGATTTTTGGCATTTTCAATCTCAAATAGCAGCCGGAGGGTTAATGGTAGACTTTCGTTGTAATAGTAAAACAATTGTTGTAATAGTAAAAAATAGAGCAGTGGTGCCCCAGTGGTATCGGCCGCGACTTACTAGTTGTAGGTAGTAAGTTCGAACCCAGACGGGCGCTTTACTTTGTGTAAATTATTTCATCACCACTGCTCTTAAAACGGTGAAGGAAAACATTGTGAGGAAACCGGCATGTCCTAGAACCAAAAACTCGAAGGCATGTGACATCTACCAACTCGCACTGGGCCCGCGTGGTGGATTACGGCCTACTCCCTCTGACAGAGAGGAAGCCTGTGTCCCAGCAGTGGGAACATTATAGGCTGATTATGACGAGTAAAAAAAATGCTCAAGAGGTCATTTCTCATAAAACAGCAGTACTTACTTTTTCTTTCTAGCCTGCACTTAAATTTTTGGGTATGAAATGAATGATGTCCTTTAGTTCTAAGAATTAATCTAAGGGTCTCCCCTTAGGTTGATGATGCAAACATGAAATAAAATAAAAGTACCGAGTGGGACAACAAGTCATAAATGGTAAGGTACAAATTGTTATATAATAGAAACATTTTTGATAAATTGCCTCAACATAACATTGTTTGTAGATCAAACAATGTTATGTCAAATTGCTAGGTTTTATAAAGTGACTTTTCGACTGGCGTTGTGGCTGTAGTATGAAGCTCTTGCGCTAAAATCTAGTATTGTTAATACACCTGCATATACGAAAAAACTTAACGCAGGGGAAACGTTAAACAAAACAAATGAATTGTTGTTATAACCGTTACAAAAACAGAACTGGTATTTGAGGTGCGATGGCAGTGTTATCGTTGCATCCACAGGTCGCCGTAACAATTTAAATCACGTTTCAATTGAAGTGACAGCCCGGTAAGGTTGCTAAACCACCGAGCTTTGAAACTAACAATATTAAAGTCGAAAACGATATCACATTTACGGATACATATCAGTAAAGCTATAATATATTATACAGACGAAACACAATTACGTTCATTAATCTTCCGATAAATTCGTAGATGAACAAAAGAGTCGACTCAGCGAATGGATATCTGTGACATCAGCCTAAAAGCTCGAAGCTCCCACTTTATTGTTAGTCGATAGACGTTCTATGCGGACATCGCTTTTTATATTTGAATAGTGTGTTTTTTTTATTCGGTGGAAGAGTATGAAAAGTTCCAATTTGGTTGGACGAATAACGTACAACATTGTCGTTTTCCGTCGGAGTATTTTTAATACTGGTTTATAATTGATAGAAAAAGTTATTGTCGGGAACATTAATTACTTTTGAACGCAGTTATCTTTAACTAGCTGTGCCCGCGACTTCGTTCGCATACATCTAGGAAAATAATATATTGGATATCATGGGTTTAAATTTTTTGCGCGGAGCCCTGGTTTTTTCTAAAATAAAAGTAGCCTTAGTTACTTCTTATAACATCAGTTATCAGCCAGTTAAGTCCTGTCTAAATAGGTCCAGCCGTTTCGGAGATAAGCCGGAACAAACAGACAGCCAGACCGTTAAAAAAAAATGCTTTTTTGGTTTATGTACCGTATATAATTATGTACTTTCATGTGCATTTAGTGAAAAGCTGTTATTTTAACATTCCAAACTGATACTTCAATTGTATTTATTTGTATAGATAACACAGCGGATTATAGTGAATAAACAGACTTTGCAAATGGTCACTCATGCCTACGAATAAAATCGGGGACCATTCTAGGAGAAAACATATTTTTTTTCAAACATGCTTGGAAATTTGAGCATTATTTTGACATTCTTCTTCGAGATAAATCAAAATTGCTGTACTGGCCAAATACATGCGAGCAGCGGCCGGCAAAAGTTGTATGAAAATCCATATCTGTCGTGGTTTAGCGGCCAAATAGATTACATAGTAAACTCATATCTGTCGTGTAATTTAATAATGGAACGATCTTTTACTCCGACAGATGGCAACCAAGGAAGTAACTTATCAAAGGTTTTATTTAAATTTCGAACCGGCTTGCAAATGAAAAGCTGTTTATTGAAAAAAAAAAAAACAAATGAACACTTTAATGCGGGAATATTTATTGTTGTTCGTCATAGATTTTGAAAAGTAATTGTATTTGACAAAAAAGTTCTGCCTAGATACTACTTAGTTTTAATTTCCGCGCATTATTTGAGAAAAGTACTATACAAGCCTTGGCCACAACTAGGCATTGATGGACTTACGTATGTGGGCCGAGGCGAATTCGTCCATCACTGCCTCTTTTGCTGGTCGCTGCAGTAATGTACTATATTTCCTACATTATTTTAAATGGGTACTTATGAAGCCGCGTATTAATTGCTAAGCAGATGCAGGCGGCGAAGCATTTTTCAAAACAGACTCCGCAGTCGGTCTAGTACCAATATAAACCTGTAAATAGTTTTTATAACAATAGACGAACCAAAACAACCAACAATCATAAAAAGATAATATGATCTTGTGAGAAATTACTGCATAACCAGCGAGGTAATTGCGTAACACAATATCAGTAGCAATGGCTTTCATTTTGACAGTTCCACAATATTCATTGCGTTATTTACGTTGTTGAGCAGATACATTTTTCGAACATATAAAGCAATGGATTAGCAATATCCTTCAAAATGATTCATACTGTGATTTAATAGTGTTACGCAATTCCGAGTAGGGTGCAATAAGCTCACGTATTGTTGAATGCCTCATCCTTTCATTTCGAGTTTTATGTAAAGTCCTTCGCGATTTACGGTTCGAAATAAATTCAATCACTTCCCTGCCTAGCCTTTTCCCAACTATGTTGGGGTCGGCTTACAGTCAAACTGGATGCAGCTGAATACCAAAACACACATAATGCACAACAAACAACAAAATAATTACTAAGTATATTTTTAAATAATTTTAAAAGAGTAACTATAATTTCTTGTCCATTCGTGTCCAACTGTTCATACACAACTACCTTTTGGAAGGGGTGCCTAGAAACAATCATATATTTTATCGGTTAAAGTGCCTTTTAATGGTCTAATTGAAATAAATGATTTGACTTATGATTGTTTTGACTTTTAGACAGTAAATTAGTTTTCCAAGGAAAACTAATTAATTCATTTATTTATCCATTTATTTCAGACATCAAGGCGTATATAAATACATAAAATACAATACTAATATAACTTAAAAATACTATAAATACATACAACATTATAATTACGTTAAAAACTAACACACGATGTTTCTGCGCCGTGTTTCGCTGACTGGTGTCATGTAGCCGGCCACGAAACCGAAGGTACACAACACCCTTCGGCCAGAACTCTTCCTTGAGAAACTTCTCGAGATGATGTGTCGGAACACGCACCACGAACGACTTGAAGTTCGTGTTGTGACGCGACTCCAACTTCTCGACCCTCAAAGTCCAAGGGCTGATTTTTCCAACCCCAGATAATTTTATCGGAGGAATAATTTTAAATTTTTGACAGTTCTTCCATACTGAATCTGTCAGACGTCAATTTTATTCCACAAATAAAAAATATCTGTCTATTGAAAAATCAGCCCTAAAAGTCATAAAAGCACCGTGAAAAAACAACGCGTCGTAAAACAACGTGTTGAAATCACACGTTGCTCCAGGAAAACTAATTAAAAAGAATGAAAATGGTAATACGTCGACATAGTACGACTTCTTTATACATAAACGTTGTTTTTAGTAAAAATGGCTGCTATCAGTTAACCAATCCTACTTCATTAAAATTAAATTGACTAGGTCGGGTAACACAAAATGTTTTGAAGTATCAAGTTTGCTACGAGAAGTCAACCAACACATACTTACGAGTTCTTGTGTTCATACATTTCGGACGTTGTAGTGCGTAGTTGCCTGTGTTTTATATCGCGCTAGGTTTATGCAGGAAGCATCATGCAAGAATAAATAAATCAGTGTTATTATCTGACTAGCTTCTGCCAGCGATTTTATCCGCGTGAAATTTCGGCCCCCAACACACCGCGTCGCATCACATCGCCCACCCCTGCTATTACTTTGTTTTCGTTTAGCGTTCTTTCTGGTTTTTTTATTTTGGTCGGCTCTTAAGGGCCGTAGTGTGTATTTAATGTGATGTTAAATAGCCTTAAACCTGCCTCAAGAATTGGGCAAATGCAATTTTTTTTTTAATTTTACTGGTAGTTCCAGATATTAACGCGTTCAACCAAAAAAAAAAAAACTTCAGCTTTATTATTACTATGTAATAATTTATTTCTATAGATCGATAAATGAAGGTACTTGTCGATTGGTCTGAATAAGTCTTTGTAATTATTATATTCAATAGGTGTTAGTTTTATAGCTTTGTCACTAGATGCGCTAGTTTGTTGTAACCTACGCGGCTACGAGCACTCTTTTTGCAGTTGTATGAGGCTACAGTTTGATATAAGAAAAAATTTGAATAAATGAAAACTTGATGCATGCGAGATGACCTGGACGCGTACCGCGAGGACTGGTTTGAGGTGTCACGGGAAAAGAGTTCCTGGAAGGACTTGGGGGAGGCCTTTGCCCAGCAGTGGGACAGTATAGGCTAAACAAAAAAAATGAAAACTTTTAACTTAGACGGAAAAAAAAATAAAAAATATCATATCAGTAGACATTTAATGCATGTCGTAGAACTAAAAACTTAAATTTTGATAAATAAAACATGGTGCTACGCTGTCATTGGTACTTTGCTACGGTGCTACGCGTACAACGCACAACGTTTCCAAAGAGAGTTTTCCTGTAGCGCCTAAGTTTAGTACTTTCCTATACTGTCCCAATTAAGTAAAACACTCTGTATTTGTAGGATGTGAAATATAACATATTTGGCCAATCCGGGGATGGATTGCCAAAATACATTTTGTGAATTAAGCATTACTTGCTTATTTCATTTATCTATTTCTTTTGTAGTATATCAATACTTGACCCAATTTGCGATAGATTTGCATAACCTTAATTAGATATTTGGCCTAAAGCAGACCAAAACAGTAATTTCTGAACCTTTTCAAAATATAAAACAGCATTAAACATCAAGCTCTCTGGCTGTGCACCGTGCAGTGCAATCGCGTTAAGAGATTAATGTGAGTAAAGTGTTGAAAACCTAAGGGAATCCTAATGGGGTTATTAAAAAGGGCATCAAAAAGTCTCGGGCGAATCTGAAATACAAAAAAAGACATAGGACGCAAACAGATGAAGTAGTCCGTCGTTGGACAGATGTGAAGTAAAGTTTTAGATGAGGCAGGTAGATGTGGCTGTGCGGCGGGTGTGTGGGCCTGTGGGCTAGCATGCGCGGCAGGAGGCAGGCGGCAGCGCGGGCCGGCGCGGCTGCAGACGCGGCAGACAGTGCGGCTCGGCGGCGGCGGCGCCGGGGGCACTGGGGCGCGGGGCGCGGGGGCGGCGCGGCGGCGCGATGCTGCGCGCCTCTCAGTCGAGACGCGAGGCCCGCCCGCCCTAGCCGCTCGTGCTGCCGCCCGCCCGCCCCGCGCGCTCGTCACGCGTCGCTCTCCACGATTCGCTCTACCTACGATCGTTAATTACATCCCTATGCCGGATTCGCATATGTACTTAATGAATTATCACATTCGGCAAAATTTTAAGAATTATCTCCTCATCATTTGGGCTTACACGCGCGTATAGTTGTCGAGTATTTTCGAAGCTTTTGGATGGACCGGAAGGGGGGCGGGAGGGTCGACGGATTCGGAGGGTCGCGGGGCGCAGGGCCCCTCGCGACGCGGGGTTAGTAGGTTCGCGATGTCGCGTCGTCGTCGGTCGGAATGCATTCGCGAACGTAGAGCGGCGACCTGAGGTGCCGCCGCGGTTCTCACCTGGCCACTCGGGGTCGGTCACCTCTTTTATTAATGAAACTTCACTCAAACATTTCGCTCCATTTCGGATTATTTCCCGGCTGCAACCTTCGGGCATAGAATTATTTTTGGGTCAAACATGACGAGATGCAAGGTCAAGCCTGCTAGGTGTCAACGAACCCCTCGTCCGGTGCCTACGTCAGGTCGATGACGTCTAGGTTGACAGTCCAAAACTTTTAACATTATCGTAGCACCAACTACTAATGTTACCAATCTCTGAACTGAAACTTTACAGTGTAGTGCTCTCGTAAGATAAAGTAACGAACCGGAAGAAAAAAAACTGAGTGTCGACGTGAAGAACGAAGACGGAAGTGTATTACGATTGGCGGCGATCGGGAGGCCACCGCGTTAACCCTGCCCGAATTAGTGCACCGGACGAGACTAAAATAGCAAGGCGGCGTGTACGGTTACATGCGGCGCGTCAATGTCGGCGCGCCGGCACCGCGTGCTCCGGCGGCTCTCGGCGGGTAAGCTTACACTGCGTCTGATTGCAGAGCGGGCTGAGGCCAGCCCTATATGTGGAGGCGCCGCGGCCGCCGCCGCCGCGCCGCCGCCCGCACGCCCTCGCACCTCGCACTACTAGCTATTCCTGGAGTCATCTGTTCCACTGTATACGCTAAATTTTACACCTTTCTAAATATACATAACCTAAGCACACTGATGATACAAAGCTTTATGAAACCGAAGTTAGTATTCTCTGTAACCCACACATGTTACGTTTATTACTCGCTTAATATTAGATTTCAAGAGCCGAGATGAAGAAGTACGTCGATGAATAGACTTTAATAACAAGCGAAGAATTTGAGAGACGTGAAACGTGTGAAGATTGTTGAAGAGACCGCGGCGTCGCCGTCGTGCGTGAAAGTGTAAGCGTTGTTCGCTTTAGCTGGTTGACTTCGGGTCAAATTGTAATTTTGATATCATTTGGTCCCCTTCAACCAGCTGTAGTTGACATCTGTTTCGCTTTCTTACCGCACTACTCGAAGATGAGCTGCACTAGTTAAAAGCAAGCAAAAGCCCTAAAATTGAATGAAATATTTATTAAAACTGTATCACCTGTTTTCTTTTGTAGGTATTCCATTATTTAAAAATATGTCAAACCATTTAATTGTAAGTATTGAACCAGGTTTAAGATAGAAAATGTTATAATTAAGATACAAAATTACCTAATGAAAATAATAAGGTAATTATTATTAATTACCTTATTAACTAATTAGGTTTTATTAATTTTAATAAAACCTCAGTATTGTCGATAATAATGTGTCTTGTAATATTTTTCACTTTCAAACTTAATTGCAGTTAACACACGCATTTAATTGTAAACTACTTTTTAAGATACCTTTTGATATCTTTTGGATCAGAATATAGTCATATACATATTAAGGTAAGTTGTGCAAACAGAGGTCCCGTAAGCGTAATTAATTAATTACATGTAGTCTCACCTCACCCCGCCCGGTGCGACACGGGGAAACATGCATTACTTAGTGGAAAACAACGGCTAATGAGATATGTTATTGTTGTGAAATGGTCGCACATACGCACTGCTGTACGGAAATGTGTTCCGACGGGAACCTTACGTGTCATCTATATATATAAAAGGAGAACTGACTGACTGACATATCAACGCACAGCCCAAACCGCTGGGTCTAGAGATTCCAAATTTGGCACGTACGTTCCTTATGAGGTCTAGGGGTGCACTAAGAAAGGATTTTTCAAAATTCATCCCCTAAGGGGGTGAATGGGGGGGTCTGAAATTTCACGCGGACGAAGTCGCGGGAAGAAGCTAGTCTTTTATATACCTACTTATTCATTTTACCACTATTATGATTATATTATAGCTTTAATTCATTTCTTGAAAAAAACTAAAAGAAATATTGTGAGTTCTATAAAATAGTAGCCCAGTAGTAGCAGAGTTCAACTTGCAACTTGGATATCTGGATGATATCATGAAGTACCGCAATGTCTTATTCGTTTTACAACTAAGTTTCTCTTGCCACTACTCTTCCAACTTAATTTAATCATTAACACTCTATGTGATAATAATCGAACTCTCTGATTTTATTAAGGACATGAATCTCTAGTACCTACCTTCCGGGATCTCATCAAAATCAAATAACTAATTTTTTTTTTCACTTTTTTCTATGACTTATCTAATTCATGCTATTTTGTAACGAAAAATAGGTCCGACACGCCACTTCCAGTGAACTTATTACCAACAAAATGATATGGAACCAACAACAATAACATCATCATTATCATTTTACATAATAGAACCTAAAGAAGTATCATTTTACTACAAAGCTGTTACATGTGGCTTTTATCTCATCCTTATTTCATACTGTTACATGTAAAAAAAAGTATTGCAAAACAATAAAATAATCTAACAAAAAAGGCAAGGGATCTAAAAATAATATCGGAGCAGCGAAAAAAGAATAAAAAGATGGCTTTTAAAAGGTAATGTAACTATGCGTCTCGTGAGTCGTGAGCCGTACCTGAATTTAGTGCGGATGGTTTGATGGCTTTACAGATTTTTTTTTATCAAGGGGTACCTTTGGGAAAACAGGCTTTCAGAAGGTAGTGGATAAAGTCGTTTGTGCCTGTGCGGTCATGATATTGATTGAAGGCAGTAAGGTTTTCGGAGTTCGCACGCGAGGGAGAATCATAACGCGCAACGCGTTATGATATTATAACGAGATTATTCGAGGAACCGCTAACGGGTTGCCAGTTTGAGCACATACCGCATAAATAACATGTACACATTAACTTCGAAACTACAGCAATAATAATATAATTGTGTCGTGTAGTTTCTGTGTAGTATTATAATTCAGAAGAAGAGTTTATTTAATCTAGACTTATCTATGCTTACATGCAGACAATACGTGCAGTATTTGATGCAAATAAATTGAATTGAAATGTAAAGTTGAATAAGTAATAAAAATCGACAACGTGACGGTGCTGAACATAAATCCGACACTTTGCATCCTACAGGCAATGGTTCGATCTTTTCTTAACATAACATTCGTACTTTCATTTCATTACCTACATACTGGTTGAATTTATTTTGCATCATGAGTTAATTGCATTTATTTGATTACAAATCCGTGAGTGTGAGTCTAGATGAAAATTTTAATCAGTCAGCAAGATTTTTCATTTGACTACAGTTTTATAGAATATTAAACAATTTCATAATTATAATCTGAATTGAATGCATGGATTAATTTTATTAATTGAAATTATAATGCACTTATAATTCTATAATTGAATTTAATTTATAAAATGTTATAAAAATAATCGAATACTCTGTTTAGCAAATATTTTTCAACATCAATGCTTGTATTGATATAAGGCCATTTCAATTCTATAATTTAGATTACAGTCTTTTAAAAAACCAGTCAACTTAACGTTAGTGATTACTGAATCAAACATGATTTTTATTCTTTCTAAAACCGTCAGTGCCGAGTGCCAGAGTTCAATCATTTTACTAGCGTGTTTAAAACGTAATATTGTTACGGGTTTAAAAACCGTGCAGGTACTTTAAAAGCAGCATAATCGCATGTTGTGTGCTTTATTAACCTGAAACATTTTGAGAAATCGTACTGCATGTTTAGTTTATTGCATAGTCATTTTCATTATGAATTAAAAATATTTTCAAAAAAGGTATTAGGTACGCACGAGATAGCCGTGAAAAACAGTCATAGGCTTATTCCAACGCTAATTGTTTACATTAGGTACGATTGATATTTTATAACACCGCGGTGTATCTTTTTTCCTTTCAAACGTAATCATCCCTCGCGAAGATCGCCGATTGCGATAACACTGCTTATTATACATTTAAATTATACTTTGATGTATTTCTCTTTGAGTTTATGTATTTATTACGTTGCAAGTTATTTATTAAGTTTATTCAGGTATGCATATATTTGGTATACGTTAATGTACGCAACACTGCAATTTAAACCAAAGTTTAGCTGCATCTAAGTAAACTATTTAAACAAAGCTGAACTTCTTGAAATTTCAATAACATTCCTAACTGCTCTACATGATTAGTTTTTGTTGGGCAGTGTGACTGCTGAGAGGGTGGTGGTGGGGTCGCAAAAACCCGGAGGCAGTGGCTGCAGCCGCGACGGCGGGCGTCGCGCCGCTCTGCGGTGCGACTTTGTGCCATAAATCAAAAGCACCCGCGGGAACCCTCCCATCGTATAATGTAAGTATGTATAAAACACTCTATCACTGATGAAAACACAAAGGAATTTTAAGTAGCCGGGTTAATAGGGATCAAAAATAAATTTTGTTTGTTTAAATCTTGTGCAATAGATACCTTGATAAACATAACAATATATGTAGATAGGAAGTCCACTAATTTTCAAACACGGAACTCGGTCTTTGGCATTATTTTAGCAAAGATTTAAATCGATAGATTTGCCCTACCGCGTCAAAAGATGATCACATTTTTGTTTTGTTTTGACACACAATGACATAAGTGACTTGATTTTCAGGGAAACGTTAAATTTATCCATGAAAAGTCACTCTTTTAGAATTTCATGACTTGTTAGAAGACTTATCTTGAAGGCACAAAAGGGCTTTTTAACAGCCGTTTGTGTTCGATTTACCGAAAGCAATGAAGTTTCTCTGGCGTGTGTTTCGGCGCACTGGCTGCTTTCTATGAGCGAATGATTCGGATGTGTGACCTCACATAATATCTCAGTAGGTATTGACAATTCTCGCGCGACCTAAGTGGATACGGTGAGGGCGAGGTTGTAATTTAGTAGTAGAATTTTCGGAAACAATTATTTACATTGGTTATCGCTAAATTAAGCGCAAGCACCTATGTCATACGTGTGAGTGTAAAACGATTGTAGGTATAGGAGAAAGTTAAACATTTAGAGTTGTTCCAGCGACATTGGCGTGTTAAGGTGGTGGCGCTTTACTCGAAATACGGCTTAGAAGGAAATCACCTGGCAGGCCATTAACCTAATTCACGGACGCAAAGACAGGGCGGAGACGCGGGTGGCGGCGTAGCGCCCGCTTTAATATCGCCGCGCTGCCGGTAATAAGATGGAAATAAGGCGGTGGCAAGAAACCGGGCCAATCATTGCCGTTCGCAACTTGACACCGCCAATGTACATACTTCGATAAGTATAAAGTAAATTCACTTTGGCTTTCAGGTCGTTAAAAAAAGTCACTGGGTAAGTATATCCCAAGAATTGTAATAAATGTCTTAACTAAATATTTATGGGCTACTTCTAACATCGCCTGGTTCGAGCAGCAAGATATTGCTACAGTTATAATTTTACTCAGTTTTCAGCCACGTGCCATTTAAAATATATTATCATGCTATAATTGTTTTCTTTAAACTCCTAAGCAAGACTAAAGTTTCTGGGACTTAAGAGTTTAAGAGCACTCAAAGTATAAAGCTTTATTTCAGTCGGTAAAAGTACTGAAGACTAATTTTAAAGTAGCTGCATTACCAGTTCATTTAAAATTCATGGAATACTCGGCGCATGGTTCGATGTTTGTCATGGCAAATAAAATTATAATGGTACGGCAGAAAAGGCAGCGCGCCCTACTGCCCCCGCGTCGAGTGTCCTCCGCGAGAAGCTACGCTATAACAAGCTTTGCTTTTTTTCCTCCATTTTCTTCAGTTGTTTAAATTTTCCACAGATTATATTTGAACTATTTTATTTAGTCTATGAAAACTCTGTGGGATATTTCAATGATTAGGTACTGATTAGCTATTTAATCAAACATGTAGTAAATTTTGCTTTGCTTCACCTTCCGGATTAATTATTGTCGTTGACAAGTTTAATAATTAACAGACAGGTAATTTTTTTACGTGAACAGATTTAAAAGTTTTGACTAAAATGTGTGGCCTCTTTTCGAGTATGATTAATAAAAAAATGTAGGGAACAGCAGATTTTTTTTTCTCGCGATTTCATGTTTGGTCCCATAGTAAAAGTTGTTTGTTATCATGAGTACAATCACGTGTTTAAGTATCGGTCACTAATTACCAGTCACCCTATATATCTCGTATATATATTATTATATTTATTTAGATTAGTATAATATACTTTATGTATTGTGTAAATGGTACACCACAGACTACCTACAGTATATGTCTGTCCTTCCCCTTTTAAATCCATCCAAAGGTTGTCTTTAAAAGATCACTCTTAGCGATAAGACCACCCATTGCGTCACCCATTGTAGTTACTATATTTATGTCTGTAATTTATATGGTGTACATAATAAAGAGTATTCTATTCTATTCTAAGAGCCACTTAACGAGTAAGTGTGTTGAAAAGTATATTTTGAATGATCTAATTATTCTTACGTTATATATTCGTAAGGTATATTTCTCGTACTATCGTATTTTGTCACCTAAGTACACGTTGTGGCAGCAAATATTATCAATAATTAATAGTTTATGACAATTTTACATAACAGAGGTTGTTTAAACATGAGTGTGAGTTTATTAACCGAACCGCAGGCTAGGTTTATAATAGTATCACATTTGTGTTTTATCTAAACTCTTGCAATTTCATTAAAAATAACAAATAATATTGTAAAAATGCCGCTCAAATCCAATTTTCACCACAGCTAATACTAAAATAATTAAAGATTGTACTTTAATAGAAAATAATTTATTTTATTTACACTCATGTCAATAGTTCTTATTTTGAAACCAAAAATGGCACCATTATGACAGACTTTATAATAGCTTTTTTCTTAGGATATAATAATAACCCCTATTATGTAACAGTTTCATAAACTGCTATTAAGGCATTAGATATTTTGTTAGGGCAAGAGTGTTTTAATAAAACTTTTAACTCCACGTGGGTAAAGTCTGCCATTTAGGTACTATTTTTTATCCATACTAAAATTATAAATGCGAAAGTGTGTCTGTCTGTTACCTCTTCACGCTTAAACCGCTGAATCGATTAAGACGAAATTTGGTATAGAGATAGTTTGAGTCCCGGGAAAGGACATAGGATAGTTTTTATCCCGATATTTCCACTGGATCGAAACTTATGCGAGTGAAACCGCGGCGCGCTGCTAGTTTCAAAATAATAACTTTACGTTATGAATGTGTAGTGTGTGTTAGGATTATTATTTTTTATACTACAACTGAAACTCTATTAATGAGATTGACCCATTTTAAGAGGGTGCGTTTCGTAAAAGTTGGCAACGTCGCAAATAGCTGTCAAATATTTCGCTATTTAGATTAATTTTTCAATATTACTCTTATCGCTCTTAAGTGCAAAAAATATTGTTTATGAATTGCAATAATAACACTGAATTAAATTTTGTAACAGATTCAGGCGTACAAAAAGTATTTTTGTAAACTAAATAATTATATACAGTATAACGATGTTAATGATTGCAATTCTTTAGCTCAACTCTAACAAAGCCAGAAAAACATATTCATGTTGAAGAGAATGATTGTCTAAGGGTTTTTAATACGACACCTAATCTTTAATGCGGAATGCTATTTAAGGCCACACTCTAACGTTACGTGAATATTTTATTCATATGAATCAGGGGCGGATTTGCAAATAGAAATAGTTACAACAGGTATGCGCGCAGGGACTCTTGCCCTCGAGAGGACTGCATGCAGCTTTCCCAAATCATTAGGGGACCGGTAGATTGTAGGGGTAAAAATAAAAACGTCGTAAATCCATAGCTTCCAAAAAAATAACCGTTGCAATGTAAATCAACACAAATTCACTCAATCCGACTTAATGGTAACTTATAATTATTTGTAGATAATACTTTACTTAGCAGTTAAAGTTATGACGGTGGTGAGTTATATGATGAAATTTGAATGGTATAAAAAGTGCCATGAATTTTCATTTCCGGTGAATTAAAGTACAATGGCTGGTCTGAATTAAATATTTCAGGTGGTGCGCCGTTCTCGCGAGTTAGTGCCGAGGTTGATGAAACGACATACTCCGCACTCAGCGCCGAGGGAAAATTTAATTATTGTTCCACGACTACAGCGCCACAGTTCAACACACTTTTAAATGGTGAAGCACATTTCTGTGACATTAAATGAGTTTTCATGTTGAGTTATTATAATTACATAAAGGGTAACAGTCCACTATGATGGTGCCGAAATGTTTTTTAGCGTAGCTAACCGACTGATAACATATTTTATTTTTGTAATCTGCAGTTTTGTTGTAACACAATGCGGACCCTGCTGCTTGTCTGCACTGACTAACGGTAAATACCTAGATCCCACGTTCTAAAGTAGCTATCACGAACTTATAATATGCTAATAGATAGATATAAGTAAATGAACACATATTGTACTTGTAAATCGATCAGCTAATGGCATATGAATGAAGCGGGCGTGGAAGTTGCGGCGGCGGTACACACGCTGGATCTAATGGAATTCACTTGTACGCAAACAAGCCGCAGAACGCCCTCGCCCCACCTGAACGGAGCAGACGTAAGTATCCGACGGGCTCACGGCCTGCATCACCCCGACGTTTTATTACATTACATGCGTCACCTATAATGTGTGATTACACACAAATGACGACGGAATCCATTATGCATTTGTTGCTTTAAAGTTTTATGAAACCAATGAAATTCACAGCGTAGGTACAGCTAGCTCTACATGAATGCAGCTAGCAGGTCTGTGTACGGTAGTCGCCATAGGCTGACTACAAATAAGTCGACACAAAGATCCTATTCTTAAACGGAACCGATATTACAAGTTTAAGTATGAGATATTATGTGGTATCTATTTACTCACCGGTAAGAAGTTATTAGGTACTGTCTTTATGCTATTTTCATGATACTGTGGGTAGGTATATAAAATTCGTACCTGAAACAAAATATATATTATTAAGTTACGCACAAGTAGTCATATGAAAAAGAAAAATAGAGGAAAAGCTCGTAAGAGAAAATATTCGGCAACCGCTGATGTCCTTTCATATTTCACTATAATGTCGTTATATTATGTGGTGTCGCAAAGACGAAAGACAGTCTATGTGTGTAATATTTCAAACTAATATAAGTATCCACTACATAGGGACAGTGATATAGTGTCATAAAATGTTAAAGCGAAATACACGAGCCTGGAATAAAGTTAGCTAGCAGGAAAGAATACATACATTTTAATTTATTATGCACATGTCCCATTCTAACTTAAATAATGTTTGTTTAAAAATTTAACGTAAAACCTAAATGTAAAGCGGAGAGTAGCGAGTGCGAGTCTCGATTTAGAAAGTCATATGTACTTCTAAATATATAAACACGAGGGATGTAGTACGTGCGGCGCTACTCGAGTCGCATAGCTTTGGGTATTAGTAAGACGTTGAATAATATATCTATGTCGGGAGATACCGAGCAGATTTCTCGGAAAGCCTTAGTTGGCCTTAAACCAGATTGAAGCGCTTAGAATTCCTTACATAAGCGCTCCGCTATAATATCGGAAAAGAGATCAGAAGTTAATCTATCGGCAACATTCCTCGCGTTTCGCCGGAAGGCAATGCCGCGCCGAGCCGCCCGCCGCCCGGCCGCTATGGCCCTCGTGCACGCGACCGCGCCCCCATACTAACTAATCGATCCTTTGCTTTGCAACTTAACTATGCACTAAATAAATATATTAATAAATAAAAATACCTATAATTCATTACAGTAAAACTAACCTTATCATCTGTGTCTAAAGCAGTTCAGTATGGAACCACTACTTGAAATATGACTCGATATCAATATTAACTAAGTAAGTAGTAAGGAACATCATTTTGGATATAATTAACGTATCCTTATATAGGTATCATACTAAGCAATGTTTTTTTTATATGGCTCTCCGCTAGTGCTCTTAAAACGATAATAAGAGGTTCACAACCACTTATTCGTTTTTTTTTATTTCTAGGACTAAGGTGGCTTCTGGTTCTAAATAATAAAACTAAACGTTGAGCAGTTAATTTCAAATTATGATTAAAATATACTTATCTCTAATAAACGAGTATTATATTCGATGAAAATTATGAATTATTCGCTAGACAGGTTTTATTTCAATGAAGTCTATTGTCGATCAGTATAAGATGTATTTAATTAAAAAGCTCTAAAGGATTGCGTTGGAAATAAATTAGAATATTTAGGTATCTAGAACAATCGAAATTGTCTCTCTGTTTTTAACCGACTTCTATGAAATAAGGTATCTCCTTATTTTATAGAAGTATTCAGCGATTTTTTTTGTTATGAAGAAGAACTTAATTAGGTAAGTCTACGGAATGTGGTTATTTATAGAGGTAAGTTATAACGCGCGCAATCCTTTAAATAGGCAAAATATCCTAGTTGATATTTATGTGCTCCTTGTGAAAAACTTATTCACGCTTCCTTTTTACTTCAAAGCTATTTGTGTAGTTAATTACATTGATCATTTGGTGGCGGTACCTACAGATCACAATATTAGTAACATAGGTAACTACGAGCTAAAAACGATATTTATGAATACACGTACCACAAACTTATCTGTCGGGCATTCCAAATGCGTAACACACTTTAAAAAATTAGTTTGCTCAACAACGTAAATTAGCGCAAATAATGACGGTACACTTTTCATTTGTTTTTTTTTTTAATTTCTCTGTCAAAATGAAATTACATGTAAGGCAAGGCATTGCTATTGTGAGTGCGTTACCTTACTACTGTTTTTCTGAAAGAGGAACTAACGAAATTAAATGTGATGAGGTAGGTACATCATTTTTTGGGTTCCGTACCCAAAGGGTGCCAACGGAACCCTATTACTAAGCCTCCGTTGTCCGTGCGTCCGTCAGTGGGCTGTATCTCAAGAACCGTAATAGGTACGAATCTATAGGTAGGGTGTATTTCTATTGCTGCTATAACCACAAATAATAAAAATAAAATAAAGTTAAATATTATAGGGAATCTCCATACTAGAAACATGTTATTCGGCGTTTTTTTGTTGTCCAGCAAGGTATCAAGGTAGCATTTCCTCCTAAGCTCACACAAGAAAGTAGTATTACTATATGCATATTTACGGAGCTGAGACGAGACTTGGACAACATAGGAAAAACAAGTACGCCGCCCGATCAGGTTAAAGGGCGTCTGAAGCGAGCTTGCCAGCTGTTAATTCTCACTGCTCTTTCGAACCGAAGGTGTTTATTTACGGTTGCTGTTTAAACGCTTACCAGAAATGTACACATTGCACGACCGTAAAGATTAAAAGCTTACCAAAAAAAACATTACCTAACCAAATTATTTAAGGTCAGTTAACTTGTAAATTGTCACCTTTATTTACCGTAGCGTATGTTACGTTCAAGAGTACCTATTACACACAGGGAAATAGTCATCTTTAATATCGCTTAAAAATATTTACGAGAATATAAACTGTGTTGTAACCCGGTTTTTTGTAGTTTATTTGTTTATTAAACTGGAAACAAGCTGATGATGGTTTCTATTTGACTATACTACTCACCACCGTGCTAAAGTAAATTTATAAGGTATAAACTGCTAGGAAAGGATTAATTAAACAAGTACCTTCTTACACAACACAAAGTTTATTGGAATTACACAAAATAGAAAGCACTTACAAACAAAGTGGCAAGCCACTAAACCAATGTACCCTTCCCAGAGTCTACGGCATACACCCACACAACTAGTCTCCGTTCCTAGTGGTGTCAGTGAACGCCAGCAATGAGACAAATAGCAGTTTCTCAGAGTCGCTATAGCGAATCCGTGAGGTGATCGAATTAACAACTTCTAGCTCAATCGAACATGTATTGGCCTTTTTAGGACTGTGCTCATATAGGGAAAATAACTACTATACTAAGCAAACCCGAGACACAATATCCTTACAACAACTGGTCTTAAAACAACCTAGTTCCTACAAAAGGCCTAACTCTCTCATAGATTAAATCACAATGACACACAGATAATACTCTCTATAAAACCTTCAGTATAACACCCTCAGTTGACGGTTCAGGGTCCTTGGCGTCGTTCACAGGAGAAACCTGTGAACACACGCGAACGCGGCCTACGGACAAGATGGTGACGCTTTCGTTACCTGGAGTGGCGTACTTCCCTCATCACCTGGATTCGGCTAGGTAAAGCCTTCCTAACGTCGGAGGACCACACCGCAAGGGATAACCTCAAATCCGCCTGCGCTCTGATGAATACCAAATCATCACACGGCGCAACACCAAGGCATCAAATCAATCGCGCATAGCACCAATCTTAAAAGGCTAGCATAAAAGCCAGACGGAATCCTGCCTATTACAGCTCATATTTGTAAAAACCCCATCGGGTTATTTGGGCACATCCCAATCCTCCTAGGATTAAGTCCCTCTAAATCGGCCTTTAGGCTCGTGTCCATGATCGTAAAACCCGGACACCGTACCCCGCCTTTTCTCCAGACCAATCTGACAGTTTCTCGAATCATCTTTCACAGACCATATAAGATTTCTTATCGATTTGTATCTTCATTTTATCAGACATTGTTTTTTAAAATAAAATGTGGTAAATTATGTAAGTTTGTTTATTTATTATTTAGTTATCCAATAAACTTGCAATTAATTAACTAAACAAAAGGCATCAACGCCATCTGTGTCAACGTAGAACAGCGTTGACAACCAAGGCGTTAATCCGCCGTTAATTACAGCAGGTGTCGCTACTAGACACGATTAATATTTGATTTTTTGCAACGTCACAATGCCCCTCTTCCCACAAAAAGGTTTTTGTGTACGCAAAAACCAACACCGCCCTCGGTGTTACAACACTGGAGTGGGTTTACCAATTCTCATAGAAACTAGTGGAAGAGTTCTGATCTATTTATAAACCGATGGTTGTGAAACGACATAAACTAATTTTAAAGATGAAATATAAATACTTTCCTTATTTTTGTCCAACTGTAAGTAAATAACGAACCTTATAAAATCCAAACTGCCAGGAAACCTATTCTGCTTACAAATCTTCCTACATTCCGGGCATAACCCCCCCATTCTTTCATACATCCCTAAATTTCTTTCTCTTTCAATCCTGTAGCCACCTGCATTCAAATCGCAGGCAGCCACCTCTTGCATACTCCCGAATTCCGTCTGTAAACCAGTGGAACTCTGAATTGTTTACTATAAATTTAAACGATCCTCCTGATGAATATGTTCAGCGAGCTGATACATATATTGGGCAAACAAAGTGCATAACTCACCAGGCAAGACGTATACAGCGTTCCCAGAAATAAATATTCTGAAAACATAATGGTGGTTTGGCTTATTTTAAGAGTCACCGGCCGCTCGTAACTAGATAAGCACTAGTGCTATCTAAAGTCTCACCGAAGCAACAATGCTATATCGGCAAAACAAAACATTAGTGAAGGCTTATTTTAGAAGTCACTGATCCGCTTCAGTCAAGGCCTATTTTATGAGTTACTATCCGCTCCGTAAAAAAAACAACCAAGCGAGCTTGATTACAAACAACGTGAAGGCTTATTTTAGAAGTCACTGATCCGCTTCAGTCAAGGCTTATTTTATGAGTTACTATCCGCTCCGTAAAAAAACCAACCAAGCGAGCTTGATTACAAACAACGTGAAGGCTTATTTTAGAAGTCACTGATCCGCTTCAGTCAAGGCTTATTTTATGAGTTACTATCCGCTCCGTAAAAAAAACAACCAAGCGAGCTTGATTACAAACAACGTGAAGGCTTATTTTAGAAGTCACTGATCCGCTTCAGTTAAGGCCTATTTTATGAGTTACTATCCGCTCGTAAAAAAAAAACAACTTGCCAAAAAAAAAAATTTTTATTTTTATTTTGTTACTAAACGCAAGGCATGCAAAACGGCATAATCCCCGTATAAAATGTTTGATCAATACCCAAAACTCGCGTTCATAATAATATAAACAAAACAAGGCAAATACCATGTACCGTATGTATAGTTACGTTACGCTTCGTGGTCGCTGTTAGAATGGCCCTCAAAACAATACGTGAAAACACGGACTACAGCTAATAAATAAACTGTATAATTAGGGATACATCAAATTAATCGATTTTAGATGAAATCGACTAAAATATCGTTTACTTGTATTTAAAAAAATATATGTTTAAGTATATCGATTTTATTATTTGACTGAACTATCGATTTATTAATAATCGTTTCTCTATGTATACAGTCATATCCCTACATATAATGCTACATCATATAAATTCTCCTGCTTAAAAGGTCCCAGCAACCAAGCAAAAAAAAAAAAAATATATATATATATTTATATAAATTATGGCTGAATATATTTATATACCCGTCTGGCTTAAACAGTGTTGACTCTGATGTGTTAAGTTTTATATAATCAGAAACACATTTAAAAAAAAAATCTATTTACCCATTTCGACCGGTTCTGGTGGTTGGTGGCAGTCTGTTGAAACTATTTTTATTTTATTTATTTTTTCCTGGGAAAGTTTTAATAGTAAACCCTTACTTTCCATATTTTTTTTTTCCTTTGGTACACTACTTAAAGCTATAAAATTTTTGTGAGCTTCAGATCCCTGTCATATGATCTATAAGACGAAACAATTGATTTTGCCGTTTTTATGTACCTTTCGACCATGCTAGTGTGTGGAGCGCCCATAATGAACTTGAGGCACGTTAAACTTCTATAATTGCCTATGAAACTCTGATCCCGTGAATTGAACCACACTAACGGTAATCACGGTTTCAGGAATCCCGTGAGCAAGAAGAACATAATTCTCCAAGTTTCAGGCTACCAAAGCACTAGTTGCACGACGTAATGAAAAAATATCATATATTTTGAAAAACAGCAAGAAACTACAAGTAAATGTACGAGTCGCATGCAAGTAATGCATAAACCGCAACCTCATAAGTCAATTCGTCCGCAAGATGGGAATGTTAATACACTGTCTCTAAATCCATTATGATAGCTTATTTATTTATTAACTTTGTATTTGTATAGTAATTATTACAATTTAGTAAAGCAAAATTAATGACAAACTAAACGCAAATCGTGTATAACGCGTTTCGGAACGCACCCTAACATATCAAAACGTCGAACGTCAAATGTCACCAATGTCAATGTGTTTTATAGGTTAAGCACCAATGTATGAAAACGAATGCTGATAAAAACAATGCTGTTCTATGAAATGCCGTGGTTGTATTTTAAATCTGGGGTTAAATAATGAGTGTTAAAACGTTAAACGACGAAATGTCCGACCAGTTGTCATAAAGATTCCAAGTGTTCCGTTTCAATGAAAGTTGACTATTACTGTTGATTAATTTCTACAAATTGTAGTTCCCTGTATTGCAAAATCCAATTAATAAGAGTGAAACTTGCCTGTAGTGTTATTATCTTACTACTGAAATCCTCTAAAACAAATAAGAGACTGCTAAAACTCTTCTGAGAATTGCCTTATAGAAATTGTTTACAATTTTCAAGTTTACCCCCAATTGTTTTACAACTTTTACAGAAATCAATGTTGGGTTTATTGATTTATAATACCTTACACTTACAATGTTTCACTATAAAATAATGCAATACAGTTTATCAGGACCTCAGCTTAAACAACCACATGAACACAATAACACAAAACTGTTGTTTTATATTGTAAACTAATTATCTTCCAGTTGTAATAATTATTACTTGTACCTGTTAAACAAACTTTACCACAAATGCTTACTAGTATAATGCTACATAAACTTCCAGGTAATATTAAATCACCAACCTCTAAACAAACATTGGGTACATATATATAGTCCCAAAATAATTAACACAATGCAACTTGTCCAACTTGTGAGTTGCGCATACTTATAAATAAGTTAATGACCTTTATCAACACTCTGCACCTTACCGGTCCAACAAAAGAAATGGTTTGATTGTGGTGCGGTGACCACTTTATATTTAAAACTTAAAAACTAGCCTTAAACTAATACAAGAATCCGTCAACTGAAAGAACTGAGGGAATTGAGAGAGAGAGAGATATTGTTATTAATTTGTTCACCCTATATAATTAAATAATTATATACCGTTGGGCGCCAACTGTAACCCGGTTTTTTGTGTCATGCTCTACAGAACGAGCTAGCCGGGCACGTATTGAACATTTGACAATGTACTCATAGAGGGTTATAATTGCTATAAAAAAACAAACCCGAGATACATATTGTACTTTTGACAATGTACTCATAGAGGGTTATTATTGCTATAAAAAAGCAAACCCGAGATACATATTGTACTTTTGACAATGTACTCATAGAGGGTTATAATTGCTATAAAAAAGCAAACCCGAGCACACTATCCTTACATATACTAGGTCTTATTAACAACCTAGTTCCTACAAAAGGCCTAACTCTCTCATAGATTAAATCACAATGACACACAGATAATACTCTCTATAAAACCTTCAGTATAACACCCTCAGTTGACGGTTCAGGGTCCTTGGCGTCGTTCACAGGAGAAACCTGTGAACACACGCGAACGCGGCCTACGGACAAGATGGTGACGCTTTCGTTACCTGGAGTGGCGTACTTCCCTCATCACCTGGATTCGGCTAGGTAAAGCCTTCCTAACGTCGGAGGACCACACCGCAAGGGATAACCTCAAATCCGCCTGCGCTCTGATGAATACCAAATCATCACACGGCGCAACACCAAGGCATCAAATCAATCGCGCATAGCACCAATCTTAAAAGGCTAGCATAAAAGCCAGACGGAATCCTGCCTATTACAGCTCATATTTGTAAAAACCCCATCGGGTTATTTGGGCACATCCCAATCCTCCTAGGATTAAGTCCCTCTAAATCGGCCTTTAGGCTCGTGTCCATGATCGTAAAACCCGGACACCGTACCCCGCCTTTTCTCCAGACCAATCTGACAGTTTCTCGAATCATCTTTCACAGACCATATAAGATTTCTTATCGATTTGTATCTTCATTTTATCAGACATTGTTTTTTAAAATAAAATGTGGTAAATTATGTAAGTTTGTTTATTTATTATTTAGTTATCCAATAAACTTGCAATTAATTAACTAAACAAAAGGCATCAACGCCATCTGTGTCAACGTAGAACAGCGTTGACAACCAAGGCGTTAATCCGCCGTTAATTACAGCAGGTGTCGCTACTAGACACGATTAATATTTGATTTTTTGCAACGTCACAGTGTGTTGGCTCGTCTTAAGTAGGTCTCGATGTTCTCATTCTTACAATGCAATGCGGCGAAAGTATTATTGTGTCTACAGGCCATGCTAATTTTTTGTCGATAAAAGGAGAAAAAGCTATCTTCTAACATTGAGGTATATATTATTATCATAAATAAATTATGAATTGAATTATGCCTTTTTCCATTAACACTAGGCGGCACCTAAATGAATCCTTATACGGGGTAGAAGGTCATCGACGCGCAACCTGTTACCATATGGATTCACAGTACATGATTCTGATAAATTCCAACGCATGGGGCGTTGAAATTTGTGGTCGGTTATTAAAAATATACAAGTGCGCTATTAGATGTTCTACGCTCGGCTCAGCACCGTGAGTTGAAAATCCAATAGCGCGTTTGTTGAACTAGGCATTAGATTAGTCCAGTATATAACTTTTAACGTTATCGTAACGTTAACGTCTGCGTATTTATGAGATATTCAATTCATGAATACACTTGGTTAGATACACAAACACAGGACTAAAAAAAACACATCGTCACGCCTGGGTTCCATGAAGGGTTCTGTTGATACAGAAACAATGAGATACAGTTGCTGGAAGATCGTATTTAACTACAAGTGGGTGTATGTATATTATGGATATTAAATATACTGGCCCTATCCAGTTAAAACTTAGAAATATTATGAACTAGTTTATTACTTTTCGTCACAGGGTTGGGAATTTGGGATTTCGTTATATTAGTGACCAGCAGTTTGCGTACGACTACTTCCGAGTAGATTTCAGACTTCCCCTCTTTTCCCCTTTTGGGGCACAATATTCGAAAAATCCTAAACATATGTTTCCCTTTTTTATCGAAACCCTAAATACACATTGGTTTTACATAAAATGACGGATTTTCGTACTAACTTTCATCCCATATTATCCTTTCGGGTGGAGTGGTTAAAAACCCTTCCTTAGGGCTCGCCTACATTGTAACAGTAAAGAGTAATAACTATTAGTACGTCAAGAAGCGACACTCACACACGCAGCATTAGGCTTGGCAGTAGTGCCGTACCGAGAGTGGCTTACATAGCACAGTCCAGACAATGACTACCTACACCTAAAACCTGTGCGGATAGGCCGGTGCTCCATACAAACGAACTCATATAAAATTGCCTTCACCAGGTACAAGTAGTGGGCAATCCCCGACACTGGGTGTAATAGAAGAAAGCCTTGCGCAAAAATTTTACAATAATAGTTCCTACAGTTTGGGCTGTGCGCTACCATAACAGCCAGTTTCTCATTTTGTATATTTATAAATACTTACCCAATCTTTTTTAATTATTTTATCTTAAGTTGAGGTTTCAAAGAAAAAAATTAGCACTGGACGTGACGTTAAAATTTAGAAATTTTACTTACCAACATTTTGGTTTGAACAGTCAGTTTTATTTTTCAACTGTACCTAACTCGTAAAAAAATACAAAAACGAATACCTATTTCGCTTATAAAAATACTGCTTAGCACATGAAAATCTATATTTTCAGTGATTTTCATCGAAATCGAATCATTTTTATTGCAGAAAAAAATTCAAAACGAAAAAGTCGGTTTCGCGTTTTTCTGGTTACGTTGGAAATTGATAAATCCAAAAGTTGTAGATATTTTAATTATCTACAACTTTTACATTTAACTTTTTCCGATAGGAGGTGTAGTTTAGCCGGAAATCGTAAAAATCATTATTCACCCCTCAAAACGACTATTTAACCTCCTCCCCCCGGGACTTTCACCAAGTTCTCTCCATTTTTTAACCGAATTCAAAAAAGGAGGTTATATTTATACTAAATTTTTCGAACAACCACGTACTCGTACTGCAACTACTTACTAAGAATTCCTCTTCAATTCAGGTTTTCAAAATCGGTTTGGCCCTGAACTAGATATGAGAGTACATAATAAATATGAGAGTAGATAAAAATAGATTTTTTAAGGTTTTACGAAACAGTATAGTCAGTGATGTTAACCGACTTATGTCGCTGACAGTACAGCCGGTCTATTCTGTAATAATCTCACCGTGAAAGTAAGGTGAAGTAAGCTTGAAGCTCTAGCATTAGGTGGAATGACAGCTCACTTCAAGCTCGCGTCACCAAAGTTTTAACGGTGAGATTTTTGTTTGTCTCTCCACTTCACACTAAAAACACTTCTTATCTACATTTACCGTCTGTTGGTTTTCAGTGCGTAAGCACTATGTATATAAAAATCGGTAGACAATGTTTTGCATGACAGTAATTAATTAAACGAAATTGAAGGAATTGTACTTGCCGGTGTTCCACCAGCACCCAGTGGAGTATCACTTGTTTTCCAGCTGAGATAACGAACAAATGCGACGGGGGTAGGCGACAGGCGTGTTTTTGAGAACTTGACATTCGTTGCCGTCGTAAAAATATAATGGTGTAACTTGTGTTTTACGAGCGGAGCGCTAGAAGTCCCGATGACGAAAATGGGAGTTAGCGTGCGAGCGTGTTGCTAGTATACTTACTTGAATAATAATTAGGTTTTCGGCTGTTTAACATTTAGTTCTTTTGTGACCTTCAGCAAAATAAAGTAAATTCTTGTGATCATTTTGAAAGTATGTTAAATGTGAAGGGAGTGATAGTGTTTTTGATACGGATGTAGTTTTAGCGTTATAGAACCCTCAAAGTGTTTATGTGTTCGAAAATGTACATTGCGGGCGGCATTGCGCACGGTTCAGTAGAGGAAATAGATTCCTTTAGTCACATTTATGGCTAATATATTCATGAAAGTTTCACAAAAATATTTGAGCGTTCTCCCGTCTGCTTTGTTATGAGCGCGACGTACAAAACACACACGAGCCCGTATCAACTTCATATTGAGACAAGCTGGCTTCCTACATGATGTCTTTGTGTAGGAATACTCTCAAGAAAGTGAGTGAGACTTATAAGATGCTTCTCGTTGTCCTCAGTCGTATTAGGTTCAAGCAGGTACCTACCTAAACATCTTTGTAGATTTTTAGGGTTTCGTACCTCAAAAAGTTAAAACGGAATCATTACAGGATCACTTTGTTTTCCGTCTGCCTATCTGTCTGTCACCTTTTTCTGAGAAACGCGTGAAGGTATCAACTTGTATTTAATATAAAATACATAGATCTACCGTCCCTTGGAGCTCTAAAAAAATCCAGCTTCTAAGTCAAAGCCATAAAAAATAGGGCCATTTATGGGATATATGTATTTAAAAAAGTTCGAAAATCGATAATTTGTATAGGTACTTTTATCACGTAAACATTTTTTTCTACAGTTTTAGTATTGACTGTGACGTACATCGATGGAGTGTTTGTTCTTGGGATAAATTCATCCCGACTACAGAACCCTTCATTGCGAGGGATCCGACACGCACTTGGCCGGTATTGTTAAACCATCACGGCTGAGTAAAGCAGGGTTTGCAAGGGTTGTAAATATTAATTCATAATACTCAATCAGATATCAAAAGAAGTCTTCGTAAATGATCGACTCGAAACTTGCAACACATTTTAACGGTAACTTATAAGTAATTTCTGTGTGTGACACAAATTATTTCGATAGAAACTCAAAGTAAAATATATCAAAAGGAGTGCTTGGATTCCAGCAGTGTAAAAGATTTTGGAGGCGTACGAGGAGAGTAGCAAAGCGAAATAAAATAGCAAGCGAATAGAGTGCACGTCACGGACACGCGGCGGGCGGCGCACGCGACGCGCCGCGCAATTTCCGCTTCGCTATCAGATGCGACGCTCGCGCCGCACGGTGGTCACGTAGAAGGTCACAGGCCTCCGATGGCAATGATTGAGCTAAGCCATGATATCTGGTTCAGTTAACCACTAGTTGTCATACTACCTGAGGCTATAAAAGGTTTTGCAATCTATTGTTCGCAACATTCCTTTTCGGCATCAGAAGTGAACACATTTAATTAGTCATCAACGGTGTTTATCACCAAGCGCTAATTAGCCTAAGACGCGACGCGTGTTTTCAAGTTCCAACTTGTGTGTGACCTGTTATTTTGCAATGGACATTCAAGTTACAGGTATGTATTATTAATTTACTTTACTACTTTGTATTTTCAATCCACCATTTTTTTTTTAAATAGAGTGCTACGCCGCAGCATTACCGTCGTATTTATTTCTGTATTTTTTTTTATGTTGAAGCTTTTACTTATGTTTGTATCTACTTGTGCCATTGACTTAGGTATAAAAATGTCGCTTGAAATCTCTACTACTAGATTAAAAAAAATGTATTTGCGGCATGCTGCAGCTGTAAGGTGCAACCAGGGTCTACGCCGAGCGCCTGGGCGCGTAGCACTTGCTACGAAATATTTGTATTGTTTTTGACTGTTTTTTGTTTTGTTTTAGGTACTAGTATTGAGTGTTCTTTCAAAATAATGCTTGTAATAGATACTTGGCTGTCTATTAAGGACAGCAAATCCGAACTGGAACGGTGGCATCGAGTTTTTCAAGCTCTGATACAGTTGCTGCCTGGATGTTGAGAATTTCATTGCTGATGACTTGGAAAAAAGAGTAACTAATCTTTGTACAAGATTTGTAGATTGACCTTGCATTATTGTTAATAGGTGAGCTTTCGGAAGAGGCCGCCAAATCTTGCAATAAGTTAGTTAAACAGTTTAGGCGTGACAACACGAGGAAAATGTCCCGGGTTATCACAAACACCGACTTGATACATAGACTTCTTCTTAATTCGGATCCTTATATTTCTGGTTTAAAAAGGTTACCACGGAAGAAGAAGTCTATTCTATCTAAAGAGGTGTTAAATTTTTTGTCGGGTTAGAATAAAATGTATATAGTTCTATAATAAACACTAGATTTATATTATTTTAGATATAGCTCCTATAATGTAACTATTAACATGTAAATAATGTATTTTTGTCCATTTCTGTGTTTGTAGTTAGGTAATAATTAGGTATTTACTTTATTTTTACTATAAAAATGTAAATATTGAAGTTTATTAGTTATTAAGTTGCAATTCTTTTCTTGTATTTTATTACGTATTTCGTCAAATATAATAACTGCATTATTTTTTCGAATAAAAAAGTTTTTTAACATTAATTCTCTTATTTTCATTTTATTATAACGTCAAGTATTACAAAAAATCATAATATTAATAATTAGTATTGATAACGACAGTCATTACCTTCGCGAAACCCTATGACCGCCTCTCTTAGGGCGCGGAACCACTGTGCGCCGGCCCGCGCCGCCCGCACTTGCCACCATGTGAACTCAACCGAGAACGTGAAACAGGGTGGTGGCTACACAATGTTGCATTCAGCACTGAATAAAAAAGCATTGATACTGTGAATCTGAACGACATGATTTAATGTGAAAATGTTTAAGATGCTATGTGCTTTCAAACGTAACTTTCAGTTTATGGCTGTAGATAAGACAATGTCATAGCGCCTTCATAAGATTATTAATACCATTCGGCGTCTACGAGAATTATGCGACAGGTGTGGGTGGGTTTTGATGAGAGATCTTAAGAATGTTGTGTAAACTAGCCCTAAAATATATTTCCAACAAGCTATTGATGTTAATGTGTATGGTTCACTAGGTCCGGCAGAGCTTTTTATTTGGGTGTGCCCCTTTCTTGGCGAGCTCGGAATGGATTTAATAATTATGGGGCAAAGAAGCGAAGCGTGTGGGGTCTCGACGGAAGGATGGAGTGAGGCAGGGTGCGATTAAATCGCAGGCGTTTCGGCATGTAACAGGAAGTGGGTCAAGCGGCGCCGCCCGAGCTATTTATTGCGTTTCCTACGAAATTGCAACCGCTATCTGGTATTTTTTATTTAAAGTATCCTTCCTAAGTGCATTTCTTCAAGACACATTCACCTAAAAACATTTGATGTGATTATTAAGTTTCCAATTCAAGAGCGAGCTCCTAATTGGTAGTGAAGTATGGCGTCGTAAACAAATTCATAGCAGAGATACATTGCGTGTTAGGACTTGTAAGTTATAAAACTGCGAAGATGGAAGTAGGTCGAGATAAGTTTTGCGGAGCCCATAAAGGTTCGACAAAGGCATACCATTAAAACTTTTTTTATTCGATAACGCCTGCCGTTCAGTCAGGGTAAAGTCTTAGTCGCTCTGCAATTACAGACAAGTGCCTTTAAATGAACCGAGCTCTCGAGCACGGCGCATCGCTTCGCACCCGACTGCGCCCACTCCGCCGCCCACCCATCTCCACACTAACTGTGTTAATTTCATTTAAAAAGAGTATCTTCACTTATTACCCGTGCTTATGATTGCATGTCAATCATTTATCAATTAATTTATTGCTGAATATAATTATGGTCTTTCTACAGTTATGGACCTCCTTAGGTCACCTAAGGTGGATCCAAGATCCAATGTATGTTATGTCCCAAGCAAGGACAGATGTTGATCGACGACAGTAAGGCTGTTCCTATTGTGTTGATCTTATGGCAGATAATATTTACGTACTGTAAATTCCACTCAGAAAAAGAAATGTCTTCGGAAAGATTTATTTTTCATGTATTATTCATTCACGTGTCCCCGAGCGTTTTCATTTCGCCGTGATATTTTGGTAGTACGATAATGATATTTGCCATAAACCTGTGATATACCTACTTAAAAGTTATAAATA
Organism: Hydraecia micacea; assembly: GCA_914767645.1. Taxonomy (NCBI): domain Eukaryota; kingdom Metazoa; phylum Arthropoda; class Insecta; order Lepidoptera; family Noctuidae; genus Hydraecia; species Hydraecia micacea. The sequence continues at coordinate 12,710,931 of OU611778.1, forward strand.
CAGTAAATATTAGATATTTTCTTCGTTATTTTTTTAGAATAACAAATAGTAATAGAATAGAATATAATAGAATACTCTTTATTATGTACACCATATAATAAATCTAATCTAATCTTTTGTATAAATCTTTAACTCTAATTATCTATCTATTTCCGTGCAAAATTCGGAGATAAGCGGGGTGTTTAGACACTGAAAATCAGTATAGACACATTAATATAAAATCCAATTAAATAATGTTGAAAATATCTATGAACAAAGTCATTGACATTTACAAAGTCTACTGCACGCCGTCTTTTCGGTAAGATTATAAGTGCAAAATGCGCGACGGCCTGTGTATCCGAAGATATTGATTTTGGAAAGTAGCCAAAAAAACTCCTAGAGCAGGCACGCGTCAACTGCCGCGCTGCCCCTATCCCGACGTCAACCCTTTTACGAATATTAAATTCTGTTTTGCCACTTCGCGATTCCACATTTCTCTGAAAAAATATGATCCGATTCGTAAGGCCTTTGCATTATTCACTGTTTTCGGCGATGCGCGCTCTCCCACCGGTGCGGTTGGGAAAACACATGTTAGCTTTACAAAGATTCATATGTCTGTCTGTACGTTTGTAGCGCTCATTGCGCTTGTTAAACTAATCAAACATTTTTGCAATGTAATTTATCTTGTTTTCTTTATATTTGTATGCCGTAGGATACAAAATTCTTTTAAAGATACCCTTGCAGATAAATAGATTATGAATTTTCATTACAGAGTTCAAATTGCTTGAACCTTTAATTACTTTAAGGAAACTTGTACAAACGCGCTCTCGGCGAAGGGTTAATCCGAGCTTTGCTACGAAAATAGAACATTTGCCTGATTACAGACAAAAGGTGGCGACGTTGTCTAAATGTTCCTCTAAGAAAAACATATGTAGATGTGATGCTAGAAAATTATTGCGTTATGTTGATTAAGCTCTTTTAGGTTATAAAAACGCGTTATGTAACAAAGTTAATATTTACCCATATAAAATGAGCGTTATTTGTTAACAAAGATTTATTTACCTTACAGATAGCTAAGGAGTGACTCCCCACAAAGTTTTCTGTTGCACAGAGCGTCTACCGTCTACTTTTCTCTATGAGCGAGTCCGTTTCCGTTTATCTTTGGTTGCTTTTTTGTTAGTGTCAGTTTCTTTCGTTTCGTTTCTCATATTCCACCGCTACATTTGTCTTACAGAAAGAAACTAAAGAAAACTACTGTTGTGGAAATAAATATAGATGTACAATATGTCTATAAGACACTGGGAGCTTCTTTGTGACATTTGTATCTATATTTCTGTAGCAGTTTAATTAAAAACTTATAAATTATATTTACAATGAAATACATATTTACTTACGATGTTATCATGATACGTACGAAGATAAATCGTACACATTTATACGATTGAGTAGGACTCATACCGTTAATTGACGCCTGGCTGGGTTCGGTCTTAAATTGGTGTAAATCCTCAAGGCACAGATCATGCCAACCGAGCGGCGGCTCTCAATGTGCCTCCTCCAATTACTTTAATTAAAACAATACCACGGCACCAGTGCTCCGTCGACTCACCGCGTCTGTTTCCCATTTCCCTATTTAAATACGAAAACGAGCTCGTAGCTCGCGCTTAGCATGCAAGATGTTACTATTCAACTGCTACACGAACATACATAGAGATATTTAAATACATTCAGTTAATTCTGTACGAGAGGTCTTAGTATGTATATGATTGCTACTCTTGTTCATTAGATTGAATTTAAGTTAAGCCAAGAATAATAATATAGAACTGCATCGATGCGGTCTTCAATTTTGCGGTAGTCATTTATACTCATTTGTGTCTCAAGCTCTTAGGCGAGTGGTTTGAAAATCGATTAAGGAGTCGGGTTGATTCAGCGACTTCGAAGCTAGTAATTTACTCTCGAGTTGGCTGAAGGCGACACCTGTCGAGCGAAGTGACGGTTGATAATACGACGCGAGCGCCATTCACGCGCAGTGGAGTGCGAGGACGCGAATCCTTGAGCTATCCGCGGCTTTTACGTTACAAAATGAAAATAGGTAGATAATCCCAATGTTTTTGAGCAGATTGGTCGAATACAATAAAGGATTTGGTAAGGAACATTATTTTTATTCGAAGATATAAAGAAGTGACAAATGTATGATCTGTATCTTTGGTTGTTAGAAACAGCATTTATCAAACAACTTCCAGCGGAGGTAATATAAAGCTGCTAAATCCTAGCATCATCTGAGGGATTACAGTTTACACGAGGTCGGCAACGTCGCGAGGGCGGCACGGCATAGCACATCTCCGACGGGAGGCAACTTTACCAACTTTCTTAAGAGCGGTTAGCGAAGTTTAACGTGCACGCGCCAGCACCGTAAGCTCTGGGATTCGATACTTGGTAACAACATCCAATAAAGAGGCAGGGCACGCATGTGTTTACGTAAAACGTTGCAGCAAAAGCAACCAGCACTTTGGTTCTTAATGTTTCGGGACCACTACCAGATCGAAGTTCTTCGGCCTGTATGTGTATGTGATGAAGGAATTAACATACTTTTGGTGGTGTTTTGGTTCTGTAAAAGATTATGAAGTATATGCTGTCAGTAGGACCAGCAATAAACTGGCGTGTTAATTAAAGTTGCTTATCTTCTTCTTAGCGTGTCGATAGCAATCTAAATGTACTCGGCCCAGAATTCGGCTACTTGTTTGGCGCCATCACTAGCGTCCATCAATTCCTGTAACGTGCAGCTGACAGGACACGCAGGGCACGATATTGTCTCATCGTTTGTGGAACTGCACCACATTTACACTCCAAGGCGGAGTCGTCTATAAATCTCCACCTGAACAGGTTTTCCTTGCTTCGGCCAACCTGAGTCCGGAGTCTGTTTGCTTATAATTAAAAGACTTCAATTTAGTAAATACATGCTGTATTTAATAGTATTTTTACTATGTTACAGCACATAAGGCACAAACCTGGTGATATGAAAACTGGGTTAAATTAGCCTGACTTCGGTCTGGTATTTTTTTACCTACGAGATGCATAGGACTACAAGGTAATGTTTCAAGTCGATCTACTGATAGGTCAGATATATTGTCGGTATAGCATTGTGAAGAACAGCAACTAATCTTTTAGCACTGTTTTTCTCTCACATAGTAGAAGGCTGTAGAATGCTATACCATCATCTTAATATTAATACCTTAGCATGGTTTGCTTGCTCCAGGTAAAAAACAAAAAGAGTTGCAAATGTAATTATTCACAGTCTTCTTAATCGTGGTGGTGAAAGCACTCGACTGTGTTATTAAAAGGTGGTTGGTGGAGCGGAGGTTCAGGCAGGCGGGTCTCGGGGAAGGGCTCATATAACTTCAACTTTTCTATCGCGGGCCGCGGTGCGTCCACCGGCGGCGGCGATAGGAAGCTACCTCGAGTTTTATGAGTTTAATCAAATCGTTTTAGGGGTGTCAGGGCGTGCCCTAACGGCTGATTGCATGTGCGGAACACGTGTGCTGACCCGTACGATTTCTACTCAATACGTACAAACATAGTTTGGCTAAAATGGAACTGTAACAAAAATGTTACTTTTATTATACACACCGGGAGGGGAACACGCGAAACGTGTATTAGAGTTGAGCTCGTTCTGCTGGTAAGTGCGACGTTTGTGCGTAGCGGTGAACCTTGGGGTTTTTTTGTTAGGATAAAATCTGAAAGCGCCGAAACTGGGTGTGCTCAGTGAATATCGGTGCGTTTGATATTTAATTTATTTTATTAAAGCCTTATTATCATCGAGTTTTGTTTGCGACACTAAGTTTTTAAAAATGTTACAAAATCGGGGGCACGGTAGTGCCCCCGCCAAGACGACCCAAGCGAAGCGCAAGGATTCTACCTACTTTTTCTCGAAGCGCTTCGTCGTTTTTTTGAACCATCATAACTTGGGTTTGTATTATACCAGATTAACAAAATTCTCGGGATATGATGTCAATAGTAAACTTATTAAACATATAAAGTTTCAATTGTATAGCTCTTATACTTTAGATTTTATTGATATCTAAAAACCCCGTTTTCGTCACTGATTCACTGATGATTATCAAAATTCTTAGGGTACTTCCTGAAGTCCTAGAAAGCTGAAATTTGGTATGTAAGCTAGTATTAGTACACAAACAACAAACAAATTCTAAAACTTAAAAAACATTGTCATAAGCAACTTACAAACAGAAGTGAAAATCCACCAAAAACATTTTCATGTAAAATGTTGCCAAGACGAGACCATATATGGCTCACACTGTCAAAAAGTTATCAGATCTCATGTAGAGCCAAGCTTCTAACTCTACAGCTCTAACTTCAAAAACTCTACACCTTAGTCAAAATAGGGGACTTCGCCGTTTCGCTACCGTCACATGGGCGTAAGGTGAAAAATTTATTCACTGTTCATTATGTTTCTGTTATAAGTACAATAGTTATTGTATTAACGAAACGGCCAAGCCCTTTTTTTTTTTTTGGGGAAATCATCTAATAACTCCTCCCGCTCTGGGTGGAGTGGAAGGGAGTGTCAGACTCTTACTGACTAAAACCCACCCGTGTTCCTTCCTTAGCCCTTTATGTTCCGGGGCAGCGGTAACCCTTTCAGACGATCCCGCTACCCAACGGCCAAGCCTCATATTTTGACTAAGGTGTAGAGTTTTTGAAGTTAGGGCTTGTAGAATTAGGGCTGTAGAGTTAGAAGCTTGGCTCTACATGAGATCTGATAACTTTTTGACAGTGTGAGCCATATATGGTCTCGTCTTGGCAACATTTTACATGAAAATGTTTTTGGTGGGTTTCATTAAATTACTGAGGCAGTATTTTTTGTACTGTAGATTATTTTCCTTTATATAGGCAATATTTGTATTCGAATGCAAATGAACACCATCATAGTCGGCAAACACCTCCGTCGTAAAGTACATGTTGTATAATATATAAGCCTATCTCGGTGGGGCGGGTTGTAGTAATTCTTTTCTAAGCAGCGCGTAAAGTTATTCAAAATATGTATAAGTTACATCCTAAGCTGGTCGTAAAATGGTATTACAAACGTTATGAAGGCCGGGGTTCGGCCGGATCTCATCACTTAGGGTTGTGCGCTGAAGACGACTATCTTTCAATAAACCCATAAAATTGCCTCATCCAAAGCGAGTTCCGACCTCGCCCGCCGTCCCGGCTGCTTGTTGTTAACAATGCACACGTCAATATTACATTTTAGGCGAGGTAACAATATATCGCCGCTCAAATTTTAAGGGTAATATCCTATCCTTATCCGAGGTTTCGACGTTCGCCCCGAGATAATCTTTTACTTTGATACTCGTCCTCTAAAATATATGCTTCAAAGGCACGTCGTATTATTGCTTGGCATGAAATATTATGTAATGAAATCACTTTGAAAATAGTTATCGTAATTATTTTATAATGACTGCAGACGGAATGGTGGACTTGGTTTTGTAATTTTATTTATTTATCCATTTATTTCAGGCATCAAGGCCCATATAAAACACATACAATACAATATTAATATAATTTAAAAATACCATAAATACATACAAAATTATAATTACACTAAGTAACTAACGCACACGAAGTGTCTACAATAGTAATGGCAGACGACGGCATACAGAAGAGATGATGGAGTAATCCATATTATGGTATGTCAAAACAAGTGCAGTGAATCAGTACGTGTGGCATATTGCGATGTAGCTAGGTGTGAAGCAGTAATGAGATGCACGGCGTGACGCGGGCGGTGCCGGGTGCCGGCACATGCAAGTTAGATGAGCCGCGCGCCGTGCTCTCTCTACAGGTGACGTCCGACTTATTTTTAATGCACAACATCTATTGCAATTTGTTGAGACTCAAGAACTCGTTTATAAAGAAGGATTAACTTACGAAGCGCTGTCTGTCGTTTCATCTTGTACGTACACGAACCGCAAATTGTCATATAAATGATTTTCAAAAGTTGTGTACGCAATTTGTGCTAGCAAATACAGTACTATTATTATATTCACATATTATAAGTTCAACTACTTTAAAAAAACTATTGAAATAGGAAAAGAAAACTATTAGTCATATAATTACCAAAAGCAGCATTGCCCATTGCTACGCTCGTAGCACCATTGCTACGCGCTTGCTACGCAAGGCAGTTTAACACAAAATGCGCTGAACGGATTAAATAAATAAATGAATTTAATTGTTAACTTAGATGCGACGTCTTTGTTAGAACAGTAGCAATATACGATTGTTATATTATGTTACATCGTTAGCTAAGAGAGGATAAGGGTTGTTTCAAAATAACATCAGACGCATTATCAGCAGACGAATGAGAATGACTTGAATGCCAATGAGATACAATTGGTATCTACTCGACACGAATACAAGCACATCTAGTATAAATAAACACAAATTACATAGATAAATACCTTGTTCATCAGAAATGTGTTACGACGAGAGCAAACAGTTCAGGTAGAAGATTCGTTTAGTATAGAGATAGAAGACAAATTAAAAGAGCACTGAAACGCTAATTCCATTACGATTCGATGGACGGCAAAAGTCGCCTCCGTTGGACTCAAAGCCGGTAAAACGTAATTGCGACTTCACTAAGCTGGGCTCCGCGCGGCCCGATACGGACGAAAGGGGACCTCTCTGTAACGGCTGATATAAAAGCGGCAATAAATTTAACAGGATGAACGCACTACTTACACAGAACGAGCGCGGACGCCGCGCCGCCGGTGCCCGTAACGAGGGGGCACGCAACCACCGCTCTGTGTTTTAACCCGCCCCCGCCCTTCGTTTTTCAGGCTTCCCAGGACATTTTTATTTTAAACCGTTTTATTAATGACCTACGGTATTCTACTATGTACAAACTTTCCTATAAATACCATTGTTACTGCGTTAAATATTGATGGGTCAAATCACATGTCATGTCAATCACGACTGAATTATTTTTTCTCGATTACGATGTGGGCCATGGAGAAAGTTGTTCAGTTTGATGGCCTGTACCACACCCTTCATTTTAAACACACCTTTCTGATATACGCTGTATGTGTGAGCGGTATTTGCGCTTTACTAGCATTTACAACATTGTTTTTTCAAAGTCATGAGGAACTTTTAGAGACGACTTTATGCAATTGAAAGTTACTAAACCGCGAGAAACAATCATATGCGGTAGAAAAACAGTTTGTATTCAATTGTTAAAATCAAACGACTAAAACCTATGATTGACGTGTAAAAGTGTTTGTACAAACCTATTTACAGAAATAAATAATTTGTCATTTACGTATGTGATAATGATAACCCAAAAGGTGCTCTGGTGAACAAGGTGGAAGTACCAACTACTTAGACTTCTAATCATATTTTTTGGAAACTCATCCCCAAAGGGGCTTAAATACCCCGGATTGAAGTTATAATATGAGTTCGTCATTTTTGAAGTTAGAAATGTGGAAGTTGATACTTTAAATTCTGTTTAGGTAAACGTAAAAGTTGGTTGTATCATCGTTTTTTGGAAGCTCATCCTTCGAGCCTCCTGAGAAGTTGCCGATGGGAAATCCCATCGGACATACGGCTTGTAATATAAAAAGTATATCTAGGTTTATGTGTTTTTTTATATTGTTATGTAAGATCCTACGTATGATACCTAATCTTGAAAAATTACACGTAGTTGAAGTGGCCCAATTAATGTTAAATCCAGATTTACAAGCTAAATACAAAACAGCAGTTGAATTAAAATATCTGTTAATTTAAGTTTTATCAATAATTTTCATATAAAAAGTAGGAGAAAATGAGGCATAATATAAAATTGTTTAAATCGAAACATAATTTTTCATATTTATAAATCAATTCGTCAAAGTAGTGAATAGTGTGACATTCATCACAACCTGTAGACATTCCTTCACTTTTATGAGAACACTAGATTGCCCTTTATGTAGATTGTAAGAACTGAAATGACTTTGAATTAGTAGCATCATATCTTTTAAGGCAACAAAATAAACGCTTTTTAGACGTCTACAATTTATTTACGGTAGCTGTTTTCTGCGCTCTGTTCCTTGATTCCTGTTCTCTGTTACAAATCGCTTTACGAGTAGTGAAAATAACCCAAACAATAGGGAAGGAAAACAATCGTCACAAGAATTTTGTAACAAAAGCACCTAAAAGAAAAATAGTTAATGTCGTTATTTTGGATACACATGTTTATTGCTATGAAACATGGCAGCCTCATAACAATCCCTTTCACTCTCCACAAATTGGAAGGAGCGCGTAAAGGAAAACATGGCTATAAATAAAACTGGCAGATCAACTAGATAGGCGGCCATTACCCGAGATAAGCACGACTTATATACGCGATACGTTCTTCGCTTCGGCAGATTAACGGAATGGGACTGGGTTTGTTTGCAGATATCGACGTTGAAACATTTTGGCAAGTCACAGCTGGGAAATTTATTGTGGTGTTCAGGGAGATATCTTCTTACGGACTCATTAAAAAGGAGACGCGTCGTACATAAATCAGGGGCAGGCGTCGGCAGCGGCACGGCGCGGCGCGGGCGCGACTGCCTCGGCGGCTCTTATCGGCACCGAGTGCGCCGGCAATAGGCGCTATCCGGTTCCGTCGTCGTCGCGCCATCGCTCCCATTGTATCTGCGCCGCTCCACTGTGAGCTACCTAGCGCCCGACCACCTAAACTTATTGTATTATCCGTTTAACCGATACTTGATTTAATACCGAATAGAAACCAGCGCACCATGTACACAGTACACAGGTATTTACCAGGTTATTTACAACGCTTGGGCACACCATCATGATTCAGTTTTTGTGTAGATATCACACTTAACAAATTGACAAAAAATAACACTGACGATTGAATCCCCAAACCTCCAACCAACCGAACCTGTCCGGTTTGTCCTCGAAACTACAATAATGTAAGCCTTGGCGCAGCATGCATCGCAATTAGGAAGACGTTTGTTGATCAAATTAACTTTCTGAATATTATTTAAGTCAAAATTTAGATTTTACCGAAAAATTGTGAATAAATAGGTATTTATCTTTTCAATAAAAAGAGGTTATACTGTAAAGAATATAATGTAGGTACTCTCCGTCTTCTTTTTTATCCATGACAAATTACATAAAGTGGCGAAATATCTTGTGTCATCACCGTATTTACGATGGTCATATTATGGCGAACATAATAAATATGTATATTCACGACCTTCCACGACACCTATGACATGTAGTAAATCAATTTATGTGCACTGTACTGATGCAGTACATTTGTGGGTACGTTTTTTAATCTCCCGAAACTGTCGAGTACGGCCGACATTCGAGTATGAATAATAATTGTAACTGTCACTTACATAAGTTGCACAATCATCGTATTGTTTCACAAACAGGGAAAACAGTCTTGCTTTACAGTCATTCAATCAATTCTTTATACAATTTATGTAATTGTTTACAGCAGAGGAAAAGTAGTGAAGATATTGTTGGTTTTGGTTTGAATTTCTTTTACAATACAACTATAGGGTACCTAGCAAGTATCCTCGCGTTAAAATATCATTAAAATAGTATTACTAACTATACTTGCAAGAAATGAAGTGCTGTAAAGTCGCAAGAGACGTTAAAGTTATAGTGATAACTGGAGAACTGTGAAATATTTCTGAACTTCCAAACTCTATATACCTACTCGTTTTTTATAAGTTTTTGTTATAATATGTCTTAATATAGGTAACAACTAAGCAAGCTAAAATTTAAAGCACTTACGAACATAAAGATAAGGATTCAGTGAGCGTCACTAGTTCACTGGACCCGGAAGATCCCAACTTTTCGGAGTGCCCTGGAAATTTCCAACATTACGACCACCCGCTCCCCTTGAATTATTGGACTTACACACCTACTTACATGCCGCCGAGAGTGCAAAGTTTTGTTTCTTGTTTGCATGAAATTTCGTCGTTGTTATTTTAGTTGTCGCTTAGCATGCAATGGGTGTTAATAAAAATATTTTTACAAGCTAACAACTAACAAACGCGTTGATTTTCCATGGTGACAAATTGATCAGCGGGGACGGTTGACACAGGCAATTAGACGCGTACATGTGTTGTGTGACGTTACACGGGAGTATCGTGCCGCGTGACCGAAGGGTGTACACGAGTGGATGGCTGAACAAATGACAATAATTGGCGCGCAGAGAGCAACGACATCGCGACGCTCACTGGCGGCACCGACTTTAATTGACTGGTGATTTCAATTAATGCACATCGGTGAGTTCACGAAACGCCACTATTCCTGGTATAATAGCACCAGATATTCACTCAAAATGTCGTTGGCAGCTCGCTCACTGTAAATTTATGGCACTGACGACGACCAATAAATGCAAATTTTATTGTTTATGGCAGATTTAACGGCAGTGAACTCTTTTACCAATACCGTAAACTCTAAAGTGGTCCGAGCACATCCAGACGGACAAATTTGTTCACAATGCACGCTCTGTAAAGGGTATGACAGAGTAGGAGTGCCGTTGAGCTGTGAAGCTCTAGTCTAATTTCAACAATATATGAAAATATTAAGTAATAATGTTCTATAATGAATGGGTACTACCTACTAACTGGCATACAATAGCTTAGAAACCTGTAAATTAGAAAAATAAGGCAACAAAACGGAACATGCACCTTTGTGTTACCTTCTTTTTACATAGTTAAAACTATGTATCCCTGACAGCCTCACCATTACCTATCATAGATGCAAAAAACAAATACCTTAGCTAGAAATCAAATAATAGTTTAACAGATTTTTGCATACAGCATCTAGAAAAACAGATATTTCTCTGTAATCAGGTCAAACAGTGTAGCGATAAATGGCGTGATTGAGTTTAGATTTTATCAAATTCAGCAGAAAAAGAGATCAGACGAGGCGGTGTTCCGTGTTTGCAGCGGTTAATAAAGGTTGATGAAGGCTCGGTAGCGCCGGAATCTGTAGTAGGGGCGCGGAGATAGAGAACGCGGTCTGCTCGAGTACTGATAAGGCTATTAAAAGTTACGCTCCCAGACCAACGTCTGGATTAAACAGATACTATACCTACCGATATCAAAGAAAACCTTTTAGAAGAAAACAAACCAAGTAAAGCGAAGAGATTGCAATAACAGTAGCTACTCTAAAATGGTAACCGCCACGGTAATGTTGCAAAAGAAATAAGTACTTTCCAGCTGTTGTTTGTTTCAGAAAGCGTTTCACTGATTTAAGTTTAAGAGGATAGATCTTTTTTCTCTTCAGAAAAAAAAGAATTGCTAGAAAGAATTGTTAGTAAATGAGCGAAAAATTCAGTAGTGTTACTTACTGTTGCTCATAACTGTTTTGAAACCGACGATGACTTATTTTCGCTATTTAACCTCACCACTTTGCTCATGGGGACACGCTTTTTTTTTTATGGATGGGATATCATCTAATGACTCCTCCCGCTCTGGGTGGAGCGGAAGGGAGAGTCAGACTCTTACTGACTAAAACCCACCCGTGTTCCTTCCTTAGCCCTTTATGTTCCGGGCAGCGGTAACCCTTTCGGACAATCCCGCTGCCCCGGCAGGCTTCGGCCCTAACGGGCCCCTTCCCTTATGCTGACATCTCTTTGAAGCGCGCGTGGAACACATATGCGCCGTCCGGCACGGGTCTGGTCCTGATCGAATGGGGACACCCTGGCTGCAGTTTTAGGTCATTACTTAAATATCATCGAAACGAATACAGTACTTATAAGTTTCTACAATAAGCTCAAAAGGAAGTTGTCCAAAACTTGAAACTTCCACCTAAATATACAAGTAAAGCTAAATAAAAGCTTCTAAAAATGTATTAATCTTTTATATGCTGTATGGAGGTGTCGTGGAAGTGTCCCACAAAAATACCACAATTTTATTGCATGTTTCCTATAAGTATTATAAAACGAGTTGTGTGGACTAGAACAATGGACACGTGCGAGGGAATTTTGTTCAAAGCAATTATTGTGAATAGTGCTCACTTCAGCGACGGTAGAAATTCGCGAATAAATCGCGTCACAGACCACAAACAAAAACGTGCATGTGGACCGGCGCCCATTATTCTCGACTGCATAATCGCTTCGTCCGACGCCCGCATCGCTTCCCTTGCTATTTTATTTCCTCCCGGCATAGTTGTGTTTCGACTAGGCGGAGCTTTTTCAGCGTAGCTTCAGTAGGGAAATTAAACCATGTTTAATTCTGTTTAAGGTCTGGTTCCGGTTAGTAGATGTAGGGAGCCGATGCGACCGGCGACAGACCAAAGCCACCACGCTACAATTCTGGCACAATGTGTGTCCGTTTTAATAGGATTAAACTCATTGTTACATACGAGCTGAAAGGACCATGAGCGAAATGAAATTGTTTCTAACGAAACCGAAGAGAATATAGCGGACACCGCATTTCGATTGGGAAAACGGAAACTCATTCCTTTCAGCATTCATATGAAAAGAAAATAAAAGACAATCTTTTGCGGCTGCTAAAGGAAGACCAATTGTTACACCATAAGCTTTACAACGAGTGCATGGAGCAATTTAACGCACCTTTAACGTTCTATGGTTTTTTTTTAACGGTAATCATACTTTATCTTAACGCACTCGAGAGCAATAAATTCAGGTCGCTATCAGAAACCTTAATCTCTGAAACTAAGAATGCTTATTGAATTTAAAACGGTATTTTCTATTTGATTTAATAATATTCCATTAAAATTAATGAAATGGTAAAATTCCATTAATAAAAAAATATGTGCGGTCGGGGGACCCCCGTTAGGAACGAAGTTCCTTACGTGATACACGCATGCACTCATTCGTATATAAAAGAAAGAGACGGAGAGAGAGAGAGAGAGAGAATCTGTGAATTAAGTACGCGTTTTTAATACAGACCCAACTAGTATAAGTTTTTAGAAACTGTCATCAAGTTGTCGCTGCCTTTGATTTAACACCTTTAAAACCCTATACCGACACCCATGACAAAAAATTTGAAAGTTTTCACTGCCGCCATCTTGGATTTTCATATACCGGCTCTAACCTATACAGACCGGGAACAGGCCAGTCCGGGTGTATGACGCCTTGGAAACATCGATACTTGCTCCGAAATCGGTTTCTTACAGAATCTGCACTGACATATCATTGCCCCGTTGGTCTCGAGGTTGCAAGCGCTACTGCTAAGCGTGGGGTCTTGGATTTAATACCCGGTTCGCTCATAGTGTTATTGGGTTTTTCCATAAGGAATTTCTCAGTAACAGCCCAGAGTTTGGAATTTGGTGGTGTGACACCCCACATGCTTCGGAAAGTTAGGTACAGGTTGGTGAAAAGTAATATAAAATGTAACACTCTTTGAAACAAGTTCGTCTGGTCGTTGTGTTACATTTCATGTTACCTACATTGTATTTTGGACGACTAATTTGTGTACCTATAGAAAACGGGGAGAACGATAAAGCTAGCCTTTATTGAAGAGAAAGTTGCATACAATTGCGGCTTCGTACTCGTGTTTGTTGGATTTTCCTCGGAATATCGCACAGAGCTAATGCTGACAAAAAATGACACTTAGGTAGAATAGCGAAACACGCAGAGAAGATCCCAATGAACATAATGGTCCATTTATAGTGCCCATTGCTGAGATTACGGTTTTTATGCATGACATTGCTCGTTCCTATATAGCTGGAACAGTAAACTACCTTCAAGAGGTGAGTATTAGTAGCGTGGAGTAGCCAGCATCCAGCCCCGACCAAAATCCTATCCAGCATGCCTGAGACGAGCTCGGGCGGTGTGTGAGGCGATGAAACCTCGCTCCAATTGCGCTTCGTGAGCTGAAAATGGTATTGATATATAGAGAAATGGGAGAATATAGCCCAGTATCGCGCATCGCCTCAGAAACTTTGTGTAACAGATGTCATGCCTAATCGCAGGACATATTCTGTATTGACAGTGCATGGAGGTAATGCATTTAACTCTTCAATAAAACAATACATTAATAGTCAGTAATCATATGAGTCGTCGTCGTAACATGATACTGAGTTCGAACAGGTTGCTGCTACACCACCACCACGTCCACCACCTGGCGAGGCTCACGTCAACTACGATAATAAACCAAAATTAATTTAATAGTTTCCCGAAATATCAAAAATGAAATAGGTATATTTAAAACAAACCATAACCAAGTACATAGGTACTTGGTTATGGTTTTTTCTAATTATAAAAGCAACTGTCATTTTTTAGATATATTAATTCATTTTTGATAAATGATCTGGATCATTTTGATTTTTATATTAAGTATTTGGATTTGATTGTATCATTCGTCCAAAGGAAAGAAGTAAGTTTCATTTAAAAGTAACAATAAAATTGTTAAAATATTGCACCTGATTTATTACCAATAACGCATCACTGTGAAAAACAATATCCATGAAATATTACTTCGCATTAAATAAACCGCTAGTGAAGTGATTTATCTGTTGCAATCAATGATACCGCTTTCGTTAACTATGCTAATTCACAAATTTGAATAGGCAGCTATTATTGGAAGTTAGCCGCACTCTGAATGCTTACGTTTCTAGTTCCATCCATTACGGATTCAGATTAATTGCTCACTTAATGCTGCTCGTAATAAACTAAATCCGGTGCCGTGACCCATCTACTTAGACGTTTTAGCTGGAGGAATTGTTAAGCGAGTAGGAGAAATTGAATTAGGCTGAGCGAGCGACGTTGTCAGAGCGAGCAGAGCCGGGGCGCCCACCATGGTCGCCCCGCGCCCTTCTTCCTACGTGCTCATCTAGTAAAGCAACGCAGTACGCCATGATGTATTCAGTTTATGTTTGCAGTTCCAATTGTACAAATCGAATGTTACGAGTATGTTATGTAAATCAAATTATACGCAGGTACAGTTACTAGCAAAAGCAGAAAGTATAAACTCATTTTATACTTTTTTCTATGATCATATGCTTTTTTACGAATTAAAACAAAAACAATTTAGGTAACGAAAATATGCAATAATAATGTGTTTCGATTGTATTCTGAGGCAAATAATTACTTAAACCATTGTTATTTACTTATGCTGCTGAATGTACAATAATGTAGATACATGGCATGCACTAACATCTTGTTACTGCCGTATGCCGTGTCCCATACTGTAACAATTCTAGATATCCTAAGTATAAATAATGTGTTTTGTCGGTACATATCTGCATACATACATTTATATATATCTGGGCACTAAGTAGCTTTAAGAGCTTACTTACAACCAAAATGATCGAAATAAAGATCTACCACGACCAGTAGTATCCTACCTACTAGCAATAGTTGTGTCAACGATAAGAAAGCAAAAAGCAAATAAAGTATGGCAGGTTGCTCTGGGAGCAGAATGGAGCAATCAGGACGAGAACACTTTGACACAGCAATTTGGACGGCGCGCCTCCGATGTGTTATTTTGATTGCGCCGCTTTTGTGCGGTGTTGTTTGTGCGTCCGCTTCCTTCTTGCTTATAAAAAATATTTATGGCTCCTATGAGACACGAATATTGCCTCCTACCGCCTTAATAACCTTGTTGGTAACAGAGAGCGACAGTCTCCTGAGAAGGTATTATGTCGTAACAATTGTCTGCAAAATATTCGCACAAAAACTAACACTTTCTACCCTCCTTCGGCGAAAACAAATGCAGGATAATAACATTCATGCGTACATGAGTATGTATATATAAGTATTCATATGCATTTTTCATCAGGTGAATTTGTTCAGATTTGGGTAAACTGGGTATTGTTGAGTTTGATACATGTTATTATTACTGTAGGATTATCTGAAGATGCTTATAGACAAAACACCCATAAGACCTATCTGGTCTTCCCGTATCGAAAATAGAGATGATTGTTTATGTCTATAAAAAGTTGTTTCCAATACAAAACCATCACGTAGTATTCGTAGATGAGCCACAGAGGCCTAGTAGGAAATAGCCCCCTCTCCGGAAATTGAACCATGCACGCGAGAGATAAGCTGCAACTATTTCAAACGGATCGCTTTGATATGTTACAGTTATGGTTTTAATAGATTTTGTTAGTAATTGGACGTTTTATTTTCTCTTTCCTAGTAAAATTGCATTGACGAGTGTTATTAGTAGGTAGTTTAATAATAGTTTAATGTATTTAAAGTAGCAATAATCGATAATTTTTACTTTACTTACTCTACTAGGCCGTAAGTACCAGATCTCAAATCCAATTGGCCCAGCTGCTCAAAATTAAGTCCACCCGTCCAGCCCTTCTCTTAAGAATAACCACAATACGGAATGCGATAATGTCATAATCATGCATTTATAACCATTTGCAATTAATTAAACTACGTAAATTTACTCAAACTGCAAGCAATTATTTTAAAGCATAAATCCAAATGTCATTAAGTAATTATTTAAAATAACAAGCGTCACGTGAAATCTATTTGTAGATTTCATATAACATTTTCATTATTTGCAGTATTGATTGGTTCGCATCAATCGCGATATGCAAATATTAGCTTCGCTCGCTGACCGGCGGGCTAGTGATTTACGCGTGTCCCGACGCTACGTTATGCAATTACATCGCATATTAAAAATTAACCAGCATGTCGTAACCAAATTTTGCGACTTTCGTTAGATTGTTTGTTATGAAATTGCGATTGTCCGTTCGTTGGAAGATATGTTTTGACCAACGCAGCTGCATGCACGGTACAATAGTGCGCTGGTGGGCGGCCGGCCACGTAAATCAGCGCGCCGCGCCGCGGGGCGCCCACTGCGCGCGACACCAGCTACCAACTAACTCAATATCATTGCTTATCATTGTTTATTCGTATTACTTTTTATCATTTTATTCGGTGAGTAAGTAATAAGCCATAGCAATGTTGTGGTCATCATTAGCACTTCAGCCGTTGCAAGTTTTTCCGCAGCTAATTAAAATGAAAACATAAATGGACCTGCTGTGCCGCCATATGGAGCAAATAAGATGCCTTCAGTATAATGGTGTCCCCGCATGGGTGTATCATTAAAAACCTCGCAAAAAGACGCAAGCGGAGCTGAACGTAATGGTGAATATAATGTATGCTAATGAGGGCGCGGGCGGGGCGGGACGTGACGTCACGCGTCGGACCGCAGCCGCTGCCGCTGCTGGCCGGCGGCGCGGCGGCGGGCGGCGCCTAACGAGCGGGTGTGCATTTTCAATACTGGAACCGCTGTTCCCATACTTAACTATTTCAAAGGCAGCGTTCATTCATGAAAAGAGCACTTGCGTTTATTTACCTTTTTATTTTACTAGTAACACGCTTTATTGTAGCAGGTTGTAACATTGTGGCAGTGGCACCTATGTAAACCCGCCTACAACTAGATAGGATATTACAGGAGATGGGGCAGGCAAAGCCATTCGCTATAATAAAAACAGCGCGAGCGCTACAAAAATAATAAAAGTTAGCGCTGTGCGCCCGCGAGGCGCCGGCGGGAGGGCACGGTGGCCCGACTCGGCTCGAGCTGGCCTCGTCACGGGCCCTGTTTACTATCACTCCCCCGGGATACTTATTTCTTTTTTGTTTTTGATTTCTTTTACTTTTTAACGCCGTAATAAGAGCCATTCACACCGCCTATTGTGTACGTACATAACAGTCATGTGTCTGTTAATTAAATCATGTAATAATATGTATTGACGATTTCCTATCATTAAGCAAGTCTCCATCAACGTGTGAACGTTCGGAGACTAAAGCAAATTTAAGTGGTCTACAATACTATGTTTTCTAAAATAATTTGTGCCTCTGGATTTATCCTCGAAGATAAATCATTGGAATATCAACGATATTTATTAAAATATGAGACGAATTTGTCAATTCAATTAAAGTCGTTGCTGCACTTTATGATTGCGATGATCTCACAAAATATCTAAGGTTTCCGTTTAAATCAAACTAAAATCCAATAAATATAAACAAACAACTTTAATCAATGTTAGCGTACGTCTACGTAAAGACAATAAATTAACAAATATACACAAAACATGGTTGATTGTTACAGCTGTTTCCGAATATTAACAAACTCATTACAATCGCGTGCAGCGCAGTGTATTTATTTTTAGTTCATTATATAAAATTAAATTTATTTTGGTGACAAAATTGCTACAATTATGCAGTGTATCTACAAATATTAAATGTTTCGTCTATAATTCATTTAACATTAATTATTCGGTGAACGCTTTTGCGCGCTCGTATTAGTGCATAAGCATAAATTTATTTTAACAAATGATTTGTGTATTGTTTTGCCTTCACACAGTAATAATGTAACAGTAGTACCTCACACTCGAGTCCCTGTGTGATGATCAGGATGGAGCTAGCGCGGTGATTAAGCTAATTATCTCTCGTTACGTTGGCAATACAGCCCATAATAATAAACCATGCATAATCATATTTTAATTAGTGCGTGTATTGCTTTACTGTTGTTTGTTTCCATAATAACATCTTTATGATATTGAAGCCTATTAGGTTTTCTTATAGCTAATTTTGGTAATAATTTGGAAACATAATCGTGTTTAGGTACCCTGAACGCACAATTGGAAGCGTTGATTAGGAGAAAACTATGTTAGATAAACAGGTTATGCCCACTGTTTTTTTTTTCTTTCAAGGAAGAGTCATCTATCAAACGGTGCAGACTGATTTATGGCAGGAGGTCGTGGTAGCGACACAAGTATTGCCTACGCGCGATGACGACGCGATTAAGACGGTAGCCGGGCCCGGGGAGCGCTACGAGCGCTACGACCTACGAGAAGCAACATGATGATCTCGTGACACGCGTCTCACTCACTCTTATTTTTCCCGAGTCGATAGCTTACGTCATACTATTATTGCAAAGTTCCTGAGAGTCATTTTTCACGTTAACGTCTTCGTGAGATGTTTATTAGTTATTTGTTTTACATGGAATGCATTCGTAGATGATGATAGTTTGTTGTTGTGGACAGTTGAAATAAAATGGATTAATCTGATTGATCACACGTATTCTACTTATCGATAATTCTACTAAGTATTCTTTGTCCGTTTAATGACAATTCTTGTCTAGTACGCAGTGGAATCAGTGATTGGAATTTTTGTTTGTGTCTATCTTTTATTTACAATTCACAAGCTACAAGCACAAGCAAATTTCTTTGGAGCCTATTTTAATTGCAATGTAATGCCCAAATCATAATATTTTATCGGGTTTTTAGTTTACTTACACCTGAAAAAAAACTCCAAAGGAACAAGAAGTAAAGTAACAGGACATTGTTGTTAAGAAAAACACCATACCGATTTTCGTGAAAACTTGAACAGTTACGATTTATATTAAACAAGCTGTCCCGTTAGACGTTGCCCTGTCCAAATTTCAATAATTCATAAAAAAAATCCATAAAAGAGAGTACTTTCGTGTTTTCCAATTTTTTGGGAAACTTTTCCAAGTTTCTTTACCCTAAGATGTTATTCGGACTATGAGGAAAATATAAAAAAATAAACTGACCAAATCTGTTCCAAGTGTTCTCAAGTGATGCGCTTACAAACGAATAGAAATTCATTTTTAATTATATAGATAGATTGATTTGAATTGATTGTTATGAAATCTTTACTTGATGGTTTTGATGACAAACCTATGTAGGTACCTACTTATGTGATTTTGATAACTAAACGCAGCTTTACTTCTTTATTATTCTAGTTGAATGAAATTTAAACAATCCTTAAAATATCCAATTCTTCCGCACCACAGGAGAATTGATTAAAATAACTAATATCATTTATCATGCGGGTAAAAAGTTTCCCGAGTTACAAGGCTATCGTCCCCGTGATCCCGTGAGAAAATTGCTAGTATTCATCATAATGCGTGACATTTAAAATTACCGCCCGCCGCCGGCGCGCTCCACAACCCACTATAAATCAACGCAAACACTAGTTTCGGCGAGTGGATTTCTATTATTAGCTCCTTATTTACATGATTGTTAAACAAACTACAATATGAACAAAATACAATCGCCATTATAAATTCTGACAGCGGAATTCTTGTTTGAAATTATTCTACTTTTACTGAAAATTCTCCTGTGTGCAATAATTTAGGCGCTCTGGTTTGCTGATATTTATAGCATGGGTCACGTGGTACGGGTTTTATACAACCGAGTGCGTATAATGTGCATTTTGGTTGTTTAATTTACCTACTCTAGGTACTATGATGAGATCGATAGGTATATTGTTCTGATTTGAAATTATTTGTGTGTGATGGTATAGAAACAGTATTGTAGTTTGATAATGATTACTAGCTGTGCCCGCGACTTACTTCGCGTTCATGTCGGAAAACTAACTGGATTTCATGGGGTTTATTTTTTTGCGCGGAACCCTATTCTTTTTCTAAAATAAAAGAAGCCTAAGTTACTCTTTATGACAACAGCTATCTGCAAGTGAAAGTCCCGTCAAAATCGGTCCAGCCGTTTCCGAGATTAGCCGGAACAGACAGACATACCATTTTCTTTAAAATTGTTATTTTTTTAAAAGTGCCGTATATTCTTTCGCATTTACTAAAAATCTGTTATTTTGACATAACAAATAGACACTTAAATTTTATTTATATGTATTTGTATAGATTTCGACTATGAACAGATAAACACACAGATAATGCCAATTGTGTTTAGATTTATTTGGCTATTGGTAAATATAAGGTCGTAGACATATGCCGGGTAAATGAAAATGAATGCTGTTTATGTATTAGGAATGTGCGGTAGGCGGGCGGGCGGCGCAGCGAACGGGTACATGCACGTTGCAGTCGTCACAAGAGCCCTAACGAGTGCCGCTGCCGAGGCGGCCTCGTCGCGCTCGTCGTCGGCCGCGGCCGCGGACCACCCTCTTGCATTTATTCATGTCGTTACCGCTAACGATAATTTTATCGTGTGCTCATTTGCCGGCGCCAGTCTCGCGGCCATCCGTCAGCGAGTCCAAATCGACAATTTGTGCAACACTAAAAACTTTATTGCGACATAATTGACCCCGGTTGTAAATAACCCTCGACCGCGACATTTTATTGCTGGCTTATTTTGTACTAGTTAGGTGATAAAATTTTTAGAGATACCATTCGATGGCATTAGGTTTATATAGGGCGAATTTTTGAGAGAGGATTTGATGGACAATACTGTGATGATGAATGACAGCTATTCGTCCTAGAAATTTTAACATCAAATAGGTAAGCATGACCTCATTTACCGACTGATATTTAGAATAGAATACTCTTTATAATGTATATTTATATTTAAAATATTTATTCTTCAATGTTCATGATTGCACCTACCACTGTTTGTCTCTGCGTCACCCAAAGGTTGACTGGTAGAAAATGCCTATGGCATTAAGTCCGCCTCTGTACGTTTATGTGCTTGAAGTATTAAATAAATAAGTAAATGATGTACACCATATACATTACAGACATAACTATAGAAATTTAGTTGATATCTAGCTGCACTTGGTTAGCTGACAGCTTAGATTTGTCACTAAAGTAAGTAAGTATTGAAGTAACGGCTGTTATCAATTAGTTACCTACAAATAACCTACTATATCTGGAGCCAGTATTAAGAAACTACTGATCGCGACGAGATAGCTATGTTCAACATCTATCACGATAATATTCTATTCACTTGAATTTCTGACAAAAGCTTCTTGTAAATTCCTCTCAGAATGGTGTAGGTAGGTAATTGAATAGCAGCAGAAGCCAGTGCTCGGTAGTTAAGGACGTGGCCGGCCACCGCACGACGGCGCAGCGGCTACGGCATAATTGCACAAACTTTCATGTGCTTCGCATACATTTTCATAATTAAAGGGGCAGTTCGCACCAACTGGCGAAACTTATTTATAGCCACTTACCTCAATAATACCAGTTTGTCTTGTTGTACATTAATTACCAACTTATCGTGTGCTACATTGTGACACAAATTATGGTTGCATGCAGATCAACATGCATTGTGCTGTCACATTTCACTTTATTTTAAGGATGTTAGGTCCTTTACAGACGTTATTGTGTATTCTTGTTAATTAGGTGTACGTTCATTGTTATTATACATACATCTCCCAAGCGGTTTGGTCATTAGGTAGAGGTATATCTGTAGCAAAATACATTCTTGTATCCGTGGTCAATCGATGAAGATAATTTTCTGATATGTATTTAGGAAGAAGAGACTTTGACAGTCGACAGTCGATTTTTGATTTCGTTATGGACTTTTTACAGTTTTTATAGATTATCCTGGTGTCAAATCCACTAGTATTTATTTCGCAGATTTGATGCACCTTTAATTACTTAGATGAGAGTCAGATAATCTCTATTTTGCCAAAAATTCAAGCATAAGTAGGTACCTACAAGTCTCCAAAGCTTCCTTAACGTTAAGATACTTAAAATAAAAACAAGGTCTTTCACAATTATTTAGAAAACATAATCATGGAATAAAAATATAAGTATATCTAATGAGCAAGAACACAAACAAAAAGAAACAAAAACAGAAAGGGTAAACTAGAATAAACAACGAAGACTGGAGTTACCTAATGAACTCGTGAAAATTTGGCGCAGGGTGTACACGAGGGGTTGCTTATTAGATATTCTCATCTCGAAAGCCAAGTCCAGTGGCGACAGCGGTATACGGGACATGGTTTTAAATATGACATATGGCGCCAGCGTGACATTATATTTAATAAAACAAATTCTTATTATGTTGTGTGTATGTGATATTCTTCCATACCCAGGGCTATGGAAGAATATCTAATATACAGGAGAAAATAGGATAATGATCATAAAAATCTAAAGGAACGAGGGTGAGCTAAGCTAACATTAATGTAAAATCAAACAACACCGGGATCGTATAATTTTCAGGCACGGTTTGTAGCCATAACAAGGAAAATGTTAAAGGAAGGTCTTTTCACAAACCCGAAATAAATATCTCGCTTTTCCATTAAGGACATAAAAGCAATTCCGCGAGAGTCGAATAATAACGAGGGGCAGCGTTGTCCAGCCGTGGCCTCCTCCGAATTTTATTTGCATCGCGGCTGCGGCGCGTCTCGGGTTCGGCCTCGCTCGCCTCGATTGCCCCAATAATCGCTATTGTGTGGACCGCGACGTTTGCAGCGCGAGCGAGCGCGCGGCCGTGCTAGTAAAGTTAGTGCGCTCGCTGCCGCCCGCGCGCGGCTCGGCCCGCCGCCGCCGCGCCGCGCGCCGTGCCTTCCCCGTGTGCCCGCTCGCTGTCGTGCAACTCCGGAATTGCATGCGCTCAAGAAAACTTTTACCTTTGAGAAATTCCAAACGCTTCGACGTGCACTCAATGTAAACTTGCAATAACCAGATATATAACCACTACAATTGCCAATCTATTTCTAAGATATTTCTACTGTCGTCGTAAGTATACAAAATACTTACTATTTTGTATTGAACGAAACATGCAGGTTTTTGATTGTTTGTCACACATACAAATATTAGTCAGTATAAGTAGGTACCATTACTCATATTCGACAAAGCGAAACAACTACAACATAAGACTCGCATGCCGGACCCAGAGTGCCAACGGAACCCTTAGGATCTATTCTAAAAGACTAAGTCGTTTATCCGTCTGTCTGTCAAAGGGGTGTATCTTTTTAATCGTAACTAGCCCGTTGAAATACAGAATATGTGTTAGTATTGAAAATATAAAAGCCAAAACCAAATAAAGTAACTATTATTGACTATTATTCAAAGTTTTGTTACTTTTCTTAATATTCCAGCTGGTTTTTGTTTTAATAAATATATTTTTTACAAAACAGTCTACCCGTGCCTAAACCCGGACTTCACTGACCAAGTGACCACTGAAGTTGTCTCATAAATAAGTAATGTTGTGAATGTCATAAGCTTTCATAAATCGTTTGCCAGAAAGATACACTAACTTATGTCTTTTGTTGACATCAGAGTAGCAACCGAGAACGAACATACTGCTCCTTTATCAGCAAATAATATTCATTTTGAAGAGATTCCTTTTTTCAATAATCTTATCGGATTACGGTGATTGACACGTAAACATACTAAAGCCCGTGCGAATCCTTCAGTAGTATTTTCACACTTAATTTTCTTTGAACACAGCAGCGGTAAGAAATAAAGTTAAAATTAAGACGCGAGTTTATGGGGCGTTACTGGGGTGGAGGGCACAAGGTGGGCCCGAGGAGGCGCGGCGGTGTGAGAGGCCATTCGAATTCACCGCGCGAGCTGCGCCGTAGATAGCGGCAGGCGGGACACGTACTTCACTTCCACTAACTCCAACTATTGACAATATTAATGCACGCTTAGCAGGGCCAAGCGTCGCCGTGCAACGCCTACAGAACACTCCGAAAAAAGTGCCGAATCTGAAAGCAGTCATGCGTCTTCAGCAACAGAAAACAATCGTGAGCCAGCATACATTTTATTTTGGTGAGTGTAACGCTATCTTCACTTATTGGCACTAATTTATTCCGTTCTTAAGAGAAGTCTCCGGAAGTAACGCAAATATTAGACGAGGCTGGGCCCACGACGGCTGCCATTAATTCCAGAATTGAAATCTGGAATTGCGGCGGCGGCGGTGGCGAATTTACATTCATCGCGGTAAGAACTTAAATCAAGTTCTCAGTTACGATTCAGTTGCGATATTATTTTATTAAAATATGTAAATGACGCCGTTCCACCGCGTAGATACTACGGTAAGGACCTTACAATTGCGGGGGAGGATATCTCTAACGACGCAATATTTTCATTAGTGAGACTATTACCTACGAGCGTTATCACAATTTTATACAGCTTCACAATTGTTACGTCACATGGCTTGGGATTAAGAATGTTTAATATGTAACTTACTTTCCATTATTTAAAAGTTTTCAAAATAGTTATTAGATAAATAGATAGGTAAAATAACAATTCGATTCACATAAAAATAAAACCTAATTTAAAAAATATTGTCTATTACCTATTTTTACGCGTAATGTGTATTTTATTCGAATTTCTTAATATTCTGAAACTTTTTCTTTCATGCTAAGCTTAAACTTATGTCCTATCTTCAAGTTAAAAAACACAACCCGCAGATTCATCTGATTCCAAGCACAAAGCAGTTTTCAATTTATCGGGAATAAATGCTTCGGTTGGCAGCTCAGACACCCAATTACCGCGCACAAAAGCTGATTACCGCGCGGGTGCGGGCGGCTGGCGGAGCGGCGCGTCGTCGTCGCGTCATCGGCTCGGCGCGGCTGCAGCAGCGGTGCGCTCACGGAATATTTGAACGACTTGTGAGGAACTCTTCATTTACTCTCTTTACACAAGTAGATGGCACTGTAAAACGGTTCCATCTGATTGAAATCGACATCACTAAACTGCAAAAAACATGGCTAAACATAATTTGGTATTTTTATTATAAATTGCAAACTGAATCAATTATGAGTTTTCGTGATTAGAAATGAAATCTGCCAATGGTTCTTGGGCAATTGCAATATATTGAATGTATACAAATTATTGTTAAAGATTTTAAAAGAGTAACGGCGGAGTTTCTTACCCATTCTTTTCCATACTAAACTATATTCCATACTAATATTTTGGAAGGGGCGACTAGAATAATTCTATTTTTTGTTTAACGTTCAAAAGTGCCTTTTATGTGCCTATTTGAAATAAATGACTTGACTTTGAGGAACATTCGTTCTGCGAGCATTGCTTTGATTACGGCGAACATTAATTCTCTAAAGTTTAGTATTGCTAAACTTTAGCTATTAAAATTTGCTTTTCGTGTTTGGATTCACGTACTCGCCTAACAGGTCGTTTCGCGAATGAATATTCATCGTGTAACAAAAGCTGGCGCAACGAATGTTCCTAAAACAAATTCGCGAAAAAAAATTACCGTTCATGTCCCATTGCTGGGTAAAGACCTCCTTACTCTCTTTCCAGAGCTGCCAAGGACCAATCTTTATCAAAGGAGTCCAGCTCACCCACCAATAAAAAAAAATTGTTGCTAAAAAAAACGTATGTGATCGGGGTCCCCGTCAGGAACGAAGCTCCTTACGCGATATTTGCATGCACACACACTCGTGTATAATAGAAAGAGAGAGATAAATCAATTTAATACGCGTTTTTAATACAGAGCCACGTCTTATCAAGTTTTCTCCGACTTGGATTTTCGTTTTGACCTCGCTTTTGTCTTCAGCACCCTCGAAAACCATGAAACCGACACCCATGACGAAAACTTTAAAAAAGTTCGCAGCCGCCATCTTGGATTTTCTTTTTGACCTCAATATCAGCCTTAAACACACTCGAAAACCACGAAAACGACAAACGACACCCATGATAAAATTTATCGCAGCCGCCATCTTGGATTTTCATTTTGACTATCGGCTTTACCAAACTCGAAAAACCATGAAATCGACACCCATGACCACTTTTTATTTAAATATTCGCAAGCCGTCATCTTGGCTTTTCATTTTGATCTCACTATCGGCTAAGCACTCTCGAAAACCACGAGAACTTTCGCATAGAGGCTTTTTCGTTACGTGATGATTTGTACCACTGAATTTCGTTCCAGAAACCACAAAAATACCATAAACCGGCCATACTCACGGAGGCCTTTTGACCTATGTAGGATGTATCCTGTTCAAATAAAGAAGAAAAAGCTGAATCATATAAAGCAGATAGTAAAAACGATTTATTCCGGTCTGATCCCCTGAACCCATCCCCCCCCCCTGGATCCCCTGCTAGTTATTCTTATGTTTTAATTTCTGTCTTATCCACTATGACATCATTATTAATATAGTCATCCTTTTTTGTAAAGTCGGCGACCTTTCAGATGTCTGAATAAACAATGCACCTACAGAAGAGGGCACGAACCATAAAATTGCCTTAGATAAGTTATTAAACAGATCTACTGAAACGTTAAAGGCAAATATTTAACGAGCTAGCGTCTATAGTTGCATCTATCGTCGTGTATCGCACGAATGCAGTGGTTGACGTGATTGCAATAAGGCAGCGCCTCCGAGTAACCTGGGGTGCCAACTGCAGTGGGTCTCTGCGTTGTCGACTGTACGCTCGACAGCGAACGGCCTGGGAAATCATGACCGACGCCTCTCCAACCTTACGGGCAACGTTGAATCCTGACATCGTAGCGACAGGCTTTATGTCCCAGCAAAAATATCTAATTTGGATGTACTAACTTGCATTTAGAATGTTGGTATTTACATAGATGTGTTTATCTCCAGGATTTAAGAATTACCTACGAAGTCTTGTATGCATACAGTTTTTGAAAATATTAACGGATGCATCCCGCACGTATCGCATAGTAATCGCCCTTCATTAGCAGTGTAAACCTTCATTCCGGTTGAATTATGGCGGCGTGTCATATAAGCTTAAGACGTGTGCAAACAAGATTTATGTAATTAATTTAGGAGATAAGAGCAGGCGCGAGAATACATACGTTATAGAGCACAAAGGATGCTACAACACAGTCGCCCTGTTCGGCGGCCTAGATTCCTTAATGTGATGTTATCATTTTGATGCTTACATATCAACTGAAACACCGTTTAGGAACAGCAAAACAAATTGTGTCATTTTTACGGTTGTCATGTCGTTTTATTTTTGTGAAAATTAATTCCACCAACGCTGTATACACAATAGCTTTAGATGTTATCAGTAGCATAATTATGAAGGGAAGACAAACACAAATGTGAGAAACGGGCACAGACACACGGGCAGACTGGAGGCGAATACTGCCGAGTTGCCGACACCGACGGCCGGAGATATTTACGTTTATCTTCGGGTAACGGCTTCATCGCAAGCTTTATTACGACATCCACTCACGTAATCCTCTGCCGACGTCATAACTCCTCGTTTGCTGGCCCGCTACAATGTACTACACCGCTTTTCCACTAGCGAAACACGGGCGGTGCATCGTGCGTCCAGCGGCTATAGCAACTAATAGGATATTTTCATAAATGTTCATTTATTAAATTATTTAGCAGTAGTACGGTCATTTAAATTGGATAATCAGAGCATTAAATAAATGCCTAGAAAATAAGGTTTTTACTAAACATTCTTTTCCTTGCATATTGTCTTATGTCTCTGTAAATGTCAGTCCATTAGTGGGTCTGTTGCTACAGAACTACTTATCCAAAAACGAGTTTAAAAATAAAATCATAAGGCAGTTATTACATTTAAAGTAAAGCCCTGTAACCGATTTATGTACTGTCATTCATAAACGCTTCTGAAATTAAGCGATACGAAATCTGCCATTCTTCTTTATGAAAAATCAATTTTAATAATAAAAAAAATCTTTCTGTTTCTCAAACGAACAAATGATCGGTTCCTATATAAAATTTATACAAAACATTACGAAAAATCAATACGCTTTTTTAATAGTAGGTACCTACACATATACAAAGAAACATTTAGTAATTTCTTACTTTACTACGAATCCTAACGTGTTCTGAACACAGTGTACACAAATATTCGAAAATAGGTGAATCAAGGAGTCATTTGAACTTTCAGAAACGCTCGCATAGGGGTCGGGCTTGAATCCGACCCCGCTATAAATGAATATCGGATATGGAATCCATAAATACTCAATCTAAATTCGTAAATTTTCTCCGAGGATCGTAAAAAATGAAGAGGTAATCCGAAATCGGCTTACGGGTGCGGTACAGTTAAAACATTTCCACCTCTAAAGCAATTTATTAAGCTGGTTCATCAAAATTGAGTCTCGTTCCGATTTTTAAAAACTTTGACTGAAAAATAATTACGAGTTCGTTAGTTATATTTGTTCACTAAAATAAAATAGCGGAGAACAAGTTCATCGTGAAAATGTACTTACACCAAATAGGCGAAGGATGAATAGTGTTGCAGAAAGGCCGAAATTGAGCGGGGGGGATTTGAACACGCCAGCTTAGTGCAGCCGCCGGAAGTAGGCCTCTAACCGCCGCCGTATAATAGCTTCCAAATTGACCCTTCCACTTCGGCCTTAGCCGCCGCTCGCGTCAGCATTATCACTATATTTCATGGACAATTATAGTCTTTTTATTCAGTATGCGATGTTTTAAGCCATAAATAACTGCTTTATTTTTTTTTGGAATATTTAAATAAACAATTTGTGACTGTTGCGACCCAAATGCCTACAAGTAAATTAATTTTCATACAAAGGCTTTAACTCGAAATCGCATCGGAAGTTTCGGAAGTGTTATTTCCTTTTATAGCAAAGGCAAACGTCAACCGACCGGCGGCGGCACCGGTATGAGGATAGTCAAATACATAAAAGGGATGAGTCGCGCGAAATACTGGCATTGTAGGATCCTAAGCCCTGTTTAGATTAGATCAGACCTTCGAAATAACAGTGAATGAGGACGTGGATTAACTACGGTCCGGGGCACTTCGGCCCGTGCGCTTAATGGGGCACCGTTAGGGGGGTAATGAGAGGCGCGGGGATCGGGCGGACGGCGGACCTCGCCTTTTGCCTTACTATGCCAAAGCCCAGACAGCTGAAATCATTTCTATTTTAAGTCTAACAAATACGCTGCTATTCTGTGAATTAATAATTAATATACACTTGCATCATCGACTAGCTCACTTCAAAATCATAAATGTTTTATTTAGTATGTACATATTAAAATGATGTGGGTGCGTTTGCTCCCGATCGGTGCTTACAGATGTCCCAGGGCTGCTGAAATAAGGGGCAGAAATTCATTTTTCAATGTCAGAGAAGAAAATTCATTAGAACTTTGAAATTACTGATGGCTAAACGGACGGAGTAAAATTTGCTCTTAATTTGTACCGAAACTTTTTCGCCAATTTTAAGAAACTTCAAAACGACTTTAGAAGTGAGAAAGATGGGAACAGTGCTAATGATTACAGTTGCTTTTCTTATTTATGGCAATTCATTACGGTTTGCGGGATCATCAGTTCATTTGATTATTTATTTAAAGAAGGGAGTAGGATATTAGCACCAAGACATATTGCAAGGTTGTGAAAATATAAATCTAAGAAACTTCATATTTTTATCCAATATGAGGTAAAACATACTTAAGTAGTTGACATTCGTAAATGGAGTGCACATATTAAAAGTAATAAATCTGTAGCGAAGATGACGTCTCGGTCGGGCTCCAGCACCGGCCAGCGCTCGTCGCCGTCGCCAGAACAACCCGATATTAGTTTACTTTTCCTCTCCAACTTGCTTTATTAGTTACCCGTCCGCGAAAGCTGCCGGTGATAGTTTTCAAGTTATTGAGAAGTCAAGAAGATGTCCAATATGTGCTACTATATACATGAACTAACCTTTTCCTAAATGAAGGATCTTTATAAACTCGACATTGAATTGCTGATGTTTTATTCATTTTCACCACAACACACACACTGAAAATGTCAGCTACCTCTTACCGATA
This sequence comes from Hydraecia micacea, assembly GCA_914767645.1. NCBI lineage: Eukaryota > Metazoa > Arthropoda > Insecta > Lepidoptera > Noctuidae > Hydraecia > Hydraecia micacea. The sequence continues at coordinate 12,741,322 of OU611778.1, forward strand.
GGTACTGTAATAGACCCTTGTGAAGGTAGGACAGATATACAAACAGATTTATTTGTTTGGTTATGGGATCTTCGATACCTTTTCTAGTTACGAAACCTTAAAAATAAAGCGTGTTAAACTGAGCTTCTATTTTGTTCATCATTGCAGGACTGGGGGGTGTCGTAATTATGTGGATCTAAAAACACTCAACATTACTAAGCTTCAGAAACGATGACAACGAAATCCATGATAGACTAAAACAGGTCAGGCGGCTTTTCGTTGACAACAACAGCTTTGTTAGGGAGGATTTTATTGGCACAAATATTGTCCAAGTCGAGCTGCGGCGCGCAATTCTCGTGATTTACCGAGCTGTTTACGCGAGCCTGCCTATCCCGATCTACCAACATTTTTACAGCACCATTTGCCCGAAAGTCAGACATTTTCTACAACACAAATCATTTTAACTATATTTTTATGCAAATTTTACGCCATCAACTGAGAGAAGAGACTCGATGTTTCTAAAATACTGTTTGGATCTCATTCCTATATCGAAAGATAATGTTTATTATTTGAATAAAGTCATCCATACTGCATAAGTACTTACGTAACTAAGCGACGCCGTGTTTACGCATTTCTTACAACAACTAAGTGTTTAATTACTTCCAACTAAACAGTGTTTTTGATGATAGTTTCTATGGCCTTTCTATTTGATGATCTTTTTAATGTAGCAATGAAAAAGGTTTAAAAATACTAAGCACCATAAAATTAATGTGACAAACTCTGTTCCTAACAATAAAAATAGCCCTTAAGCCATCGAAACATTAACAAAGTTTTCACGTTAACTTTTTGTATAAGTAGAAAAGTTGTGGAGGCATTTTCCAATCTCTGAGCGAGGGCCGACGTCGACGGCTCGCGTCGAGTCATTATGGCGCGGCGCTGAACCGTCACGGGATACAATCTCACCTTCACTCCGCTCCAGGGTACATAATAATCATACAAAAACAAACATTATCTTTTCGTAAAATTATAAAAAATAATTTTGCTACTTTACGTACTGTTACGTTAGGTATGCGCTGGGGAACGAGAATATTGGCATGAAACATTTTGTTTTGATATTCGATACTGTAAAATACGCACGAATTTGCTGAGTGGTAGACGTAATGTAATTGTGAGTACTTTGTAGAGGGGAGTAGAAAGTCTGCTAATCCTTTTATCTAAGCGCAGCACGCGGCGGAGTTGGGAGAATGTGCCTGTAGTTTACCGCCTCTCGCACCTGTTCGGCCACACTTGAGCCGAACCGAGCTTAATCTGCCCTCTTTTTATTATGGCCGCGTTTCAGTCGCTTAATTAACGAACCGCTCGCTTCACCAACCTTACCAAACTGACGTATTAAGTTTACTTTCGTCGTTCGTACGTTTCTCTTTTGCTGATAGCCTTTTAAATCGTCCTGTACCGGTACAGGAGCTGGCTCTCTCTTAAAAAACATAACATTTTCATTCCAATGGCATGAGAAGATCACTAAATTGTATCACCATTAACGTGTTCTAGGAACATGTAAACACAAAGGCGTATCTACATGCAATAAAACTAAATAAACCTCCAAAAAGCCGAACCAATAAGCAAGTCCTAGTTTATTGGTAGGTACAATTAAGACTTTATAGTCACAGATTTAGTCACACGTCGAATAAGTATCGGGTACCCAAATCAAACTTAAAATGAACTAAAATTATAAAAGGTATTTCTGCCCAGGATTGGCCGGTTACGCCAATGTAAATGAAGGTTCCCAAATCTACACAAATATTTGTATAGATTTGAGAGAGACGGCTTACTTATACTTTTTCCGTTTTTTACCTTACTTTACTTTATAGGTTTCATTTCTTTTTTCCCTCCTTGTTGTTAATTACAAGGAAGTATTAAAGCAGCCAAGAAGAGTTAGATCTAAAACAAGTTCCTTCTTAATCGAGCTACGATAAGAAAGGTACATTAAAAAGGTCTGGCGTGACAACAAATCTAAAGGAAAAATCTCCGCCTCTGAGAGCCCAACGGTGATAAACGAGAAAAACTTTGGAACTAAATGGAGCATTCGAGACGGCGGAGCTGCGCTCCTGTCGCAGAATAATACTTCTCTCGAAGAAATAACACTTATAGTCCGCGAGGCTTAAAATCAAATGTCTCCGTTCTCCAGAGTTTCAAGCGAGCACGCCGTGGTATCTGGAGAAATTTCTGACAGAAAATAATGTCGATTTTAATCCGAACTTAACCGAGATGTATGTCCAAGTGTTTTTGGTATTGTTAACTAATATTATATATTCTAGTTAACAATACCAAAAATAAAAATAAACATATATAAGGTCCCATTATAATAGATGGACAAACTTTTAGAAATCATTCAGACCACCAAAATAAGGACGTTCGTAAAAAAATATATAAGAAAAAACATTAGATAAGTACTTTATACAAGAAAAATAATCGACTAACGAAAATACACTAAATTAATGTGCCGGCAATTTATTATTTTAGGTCAAAATAAAATCACTTTAATCAGTGCTTTTTTTGCTTGGATATCTTTGGTTAGACGTGCTTACTGAGCGCTGTGTTAAAATTTGTCCATCTAGTTTAATGGGGCCCTGTATTTAAAAAAAAAAACGTATAAAACCCCATTATCCAAAGGCCCCATTTCAAGACCTTTCCGTGCTCAGAGGGCAAGAGACCACCAGATTTCACCAATCCAAGATGTTATGAATAAGGTAGCCGTGAATATTTGCTATAGACTTACCGTTTATGATTCGCTTACCTGAAAATAAAAAGACAGATTTTAAATAAAAATTTCGAAATAGGATCATTTTATAAATGCTATTATTCTATTTTTTTTTATTAAATTTTTTATAACACAAGTAATGAAACTGCTCATGTGACGAACTTGAGTTCCACAGCAACGGCAGGTTCACATTAGTACTTTTAATATCTATGACTCTAATAAAACCAACCAGGTTGAGATGTTCATGATATAGTTCTCATACCAAATAACCAAAAGTATAAAATCTAAAACATAGATTTAACATTTACTGTGGTGATTTATAGTCTGCATGATCGAGGACACGCAAATAATTTCGTTTTTCTCTTCAGGTCTTTCAACACCCGTAAAATGTTCACATTAGCAAAACACAAAAGAAAACTGCCAAGATAATCTTACAAATCATAAAAACACCCGAGAAAATGTAATTGGAAAGAATTGTGCTGCTCTTTATAAAATGAGTTAGTAAAAATATAATGACGAGGGTGGCCTCTGCTGACGAGGGAGAGCAAGGACAGGTTACTCTAATTTACATTAATGCGAGTTTTCCGGAGACAGTGACGAGGCAGCGCGGCGGCGTGTCAACGAGCGATATTCAGTAGGCGTCGGGTCCGGCCCGCCGCGCCCGGACGCCGGACGCCCGGATGCCCGGACGACCGGTACTTCCAAATCACGCGTCCCACGAGAACACACCTCGCGACGCCCCAGGATTATGTTATATGAAAATAATTGTCGCGACGCGTCAGTTAACGGACCGCCAGCGAAATTACCTTCGCTAAATAAGGGTCGATGTGTTGTTTTGTTGCAGCAAACTTTCTTAATTTGATTAATTTTAGTGTGGGGATTCCGTAACGGGGGTATACATTGGAATAACACTCTCCATATCATCCGGAGTTCACCAAGCGTAAATTATTATTTGCGTGAAATTGTGTATTTACGGTTCTTAGAGTAAAGATACTCTTTTGGCGGATACAACGATACATTGTAATGCGTTATGTTCTCTAAGGTTGAGGATACCTAGTGCGAATAGTGTAAGTAAGTAGTGGTATATGATCAGCGGCGCGTGTGCGATAGTATCGCGAAGAGTGGCGGTGATCGGCACGTGCGGCGCGTCAAGTGCGGCGGCTGTGTCAGCGAGCCCCTACTGAATGGCGCTGCGGCGCGGTAAGTGCCACACCGTCAATTATGTACATGATTGACAACTTAACTGGTTACGGCTATAATGCTCTATGGTACTGGCTTTGATAAAGCTTGCTGGTTTAGGTTAGCTGGCTTAGGTAAATTATGAAGTAAAGTACCTACGACGCTCAGTAGAGCGATCAAGTGCCCAAAAAATCGAAAGCTTATTTAAACTACAAAAGCTGCAAGTCTGAAGAATCTACGTAGGTATTAGAATAGAACTTGTACGCGGCATTATTTTCTTAATTTCGCGATCGGAGTAATGAAAATATTTTTTTTTTTCATTAATACCGAGTTAGTTTCTTGAGCCACGAAATACTTGCTGGTAAAATAAACATTAATAAAATGAGCGACACAGAAAATAGGTACATAATTATGTAGGTATAGGTAGTCAGGTAAGTAAATATTAACATTCACGTAACAATTATATCAATGTTTTCCGAATAAAACAAATACAATATGGTTACTTTGCATAAATATGATTGGATACTGAGAGAAAATTAAGTAGGAGTTGCGTTGAATGATGTTCGCGCTTCGTAAAGCTCAAAAAGCCACTTTTATGTAGGAAGATATGAAACCGAATTCACTCAGAGGGCAATATCATAATGGAGCACCGCGGTTATTATGTGAGTAGGTGAATGCAACATTCAACAAGCTGTTAGTATATTGACTAAAACTAAATGGACGTAAATCTCCATACTGCTACGAATAACGGCTAATAAAATGTGTTTTATTTAAACACAATTGCTAAACTATTTACACTAGGTATACTAAATTAAATGATTAACTAATGATATAAATAAATACAAAAAAAAAAAAACAACAATCAACGCTGTCAGAAATTTATGTAAGTTATAAGTTCATAAAATATCGCACTGCTAACACGAGACTGTATCAACTCAAAAAAAGACAAATTCGAGATAACTCATTCTTCATAATTGATAACCTGCAATCTCTGAAGTTACTCATAATTAAAGAAACCCCTTAATTTCATCACTAATTTTAAAACAGTGTTCACAATCGTTAACAGGAAACGAGTAATCAGTTTTCCATCATTTCTGAAAAAAGCTTCATTTTGAGTTGATACAGTATTGTGTTAGCAGTGCGATATTTAGACACGTTTAATACTTTTAATTATTACTAAGTAACAGAAGGTTCAAGCAAGGAGACACGATGCGGTAGTCTAATACTTTATCTGTAGTCCACCGCACTACAGATAAAGATCAAAGGTGCGCCATGACGTGACGCATAAGAATTTCGTGCAGAATGTGACAAAGTAATCATGTTGCAGATCCGTAACCATTTTGAAAGGTGTTGAGTCGACTGGAGAAATCTTATTTATTTATTTATTTATTTATAATAAGCACACCAACAGCACAGTCACTTACAATTCAAATTAAATATCAACCAAAAATTAGCATTTCAGTAACCATGCAAATAACAGGTATGCATGACATCCAACTCAAAAATATTAGAGACAAAGGAGAACAATAAATAGTGTGTCTAGTAGATCTTCCAGAACACTACAAAAACAAACCAATTTAAGCTACATAGACGTGCACTCTTCACACTGTCTAAATAGGGAACGTCTGTATGAAGCAAAACTCATGGAAAAAATATCAATAGGAAAATCTGTCAAGTTGGACCTTTCATTATATTGCCTTGCCATACGTGTTAGAGGGCTATTAAATGTGGTGTTTAAGGTGGATGTAGGCAATTCAAAAATACGATGATGACGCTTACTACGTTGGCTAAACCTGAAGTTAAAATAGTTTACCAATTGTGCATCGATGATACCGTTTATAATTTTATGGAGTATTAGTAAGTCAGAATGGCTTCGTCTTTCTTTTAAGCTAATCATTTTAAAGTGCCTCAACCTGTCATTGTAATCAGGTATAGCTTTACGAATCCCATTCTTCATACATAAATACCTAACAAAACGGGCCTGAACAGATTCAACACTATCAGAATAAGTTGAATAATAGGGAGACCAAATAGTGGAACAATATTCCAAGGAGCTCCTTACTAGTGCATTGTAAAGTAAAATAATGCTACTATAATTACGAAAAGGTTTCGACGTACGGATTATAAAGCCAAGCATTCTTTTAGCCTTAGCCACTACACCATCTATATGATCGCGGAAAGATAGTGTTGTATCGAAGAGTACCCCTAGGTCACGGATAACCGACACTCTGCTTAGTACCGATCCATCAATATGATAATCAAATTTAATGTAATTCACTTTATTCGTAAATGTAATTGTCTGGCATTTTTTAATATTGAGCGTCATTCTGTTCTTCAAACACCATTCCTGAAGGACATCAAGATCTCTTTGAAGGTTCAAACAATCACTCAGGTCCAATATCCTACAGTATATCTTCAAATCGTCAGCGTAGGCTAAACAATTGCAATTTATTAAATCTAAAAGATCATTCAAAAATACCAAAAAAAGCAAAGGGCCCAACTTAGAGCCCTGTGGAACACCAGAACCAGGAGAAAAAGGCACAGATTCATAACCCGCCAATGCAACTATTTGAGAACGATTAATTAAATAACTCTCGAACCACCGCAACAGAGAGCCATGAATACCAGCGTAATTCAATTTCATAGAAAGAATTGAGTGATCGACGCGATCAAATGCTTTTGCAAAATCTGTATAAACAGCGTCAACCTGACCCCTAGCTTCGAAAGTGTTACTAATGAAAGTAGTGTAAATAAGTAAGTTAGACATAGTCGATCGGTTGGACACAAAACCATGTTGCTTCAAACTAATAATATGACGGAGGTGTGAATAAACTACATTGTATATGAGACCCTCAAACATCTTTGCAAATTGTGATATAATAGAGATTGGTCTATAGTTAGTTACGTCATTCATATTACCAGACTTATGTATGGGGATAACGTGTGAGATTTTCCATAAATCTGGAAATGTACCTTCCTTAAGGGATTTATTATATATTATCTGCAGTGGTATAATAAGAGCATCAATGCAAAGACGAATAAAAATAGGAGGAAGCCCATCCGGGCCAGCTCCTTTATTAAGATCTAATCTTTTGATGCTATCACTAACGTCATTTTCAGTAATGCCAATGGAAGATATACTATAATTAGACGAGGAATAATTTGGAGATATGTTACTACGCTGTTGAGTAACACCGTACACAGATGCAAAATAGTCTGCAAATAGATCAGCCACACCAGTACCACCCTCACCAACGCGATCACCCCACGAAACCTGGTCAGGGACACCCCTGAAAGATTTCTTAGACTTAGCGTAACGCCAAAAAGCTTTTACATTTGTTTTTAATTCACTCTCAATTCTTTCTATAAAATCCCTAAAACAGTTATCCATTGCTCTCCCAGCTCGCATCCGTAGGGTAACAAAAGTATCGTAGTCTCGAGGGTTTTTGTACCGTTTGAACCGAATCCTGTATTTATGCTTTTCTTTAAGAATTTTAATTAACGAAGCTGAGAACCAAACTGGATAACAATTATTCTTAGGTCTACCCTTCGGAGTGTATTTATCTATATTTTCCCATAGTATATTATAAAATGTCAGAACATAATCATTACAACTCAAATGGCAATAATCCTCCCAATTTACTTTACGTAGATCACGAACACATGCCTCGTAGTCCGTTTTAGTGAAAATATATTTAGACTGTTTAATATTATAATTTAAATTAGAAATTGAAGTTTTATTAAGTGCTAATTCTAGCGGCGGATGATGTACATCTGGTTTACTGAGGGGGGGTGCGGAAGAAACAGAAAGACCGGAGTTCTCATCCACCAGGACGAGGTCTAGGATATTGTCATTTTCATTGCAGATGTTATTCATTTGAACATAGCCGGTGATATTTAGGAAGTCTCTCAACGCCAAAGACTTAGGATCACTAATTCCTAGAAAGGGATCATTAGACTGGAGCCATTTCACATTAGGTAGATTAAAATCACCAAGAATCAAAGTGGTGCAATCCATACAACGCAAGCAAATTTCTTCAGCTCTGGCCAAGAACTGAGAAAAGATAGTGCAAGGTATATAAGACGGTAAATAAACAATACAAATATTCATACAGACGTTACCAGCACTTATACACAACCACATATCCTCAACTGAGGTTTGCCACTCAGTTTTATTAACAAAATTATACTTATTACTAATAGCTACCAATATTCCACCACCATAATTTTTAGAGTACAGAGTATTTTTATAGTACCTATATGTTTACTCGAATAGGATTTTAGTTTTATTATGTGAATATTTTAAGACGAATCATAGAGCAGCGGCTCAATTATAGTACTTTAATAAAAAGTCCAATGTCGTAAATGTCAGTATAAGTTGTGATCGAAACAAGATTTACATTTTTTTTTACGATTGTTTTCTGTTTGACCCGCGCCATCGTCGCGTGATAAAAGCTCCGTTTGACTCTGATTCTAGTCGGGCAATCCCAAAACAGACAGGTTACTAAAACCGTAAACCTTCCGTGACCGTGAATGTCTCTCAGTCAAGCTATGATATAAACATAAGCCTTAAACCTTTTACAATTTTTCACAGTATTCTGCGCCACCATCTGGTATGGAGGGGTAACTGTGACTGTAGTCTCTGGGAACCAGATGGCTTCACTAACTTATGTTATGTTGAAGGCATAGATTTCAATCAAAATGAAATATTAGAAACCGAAACCTAAATAACTTAAACCGATATGTTCACTTTTTGTTATTTTTCGGTATTCACTCAAAGTGAAACGTCTGAACACAAAATGAATCAAAAGTGAAAAATGAATTTATGAGTGAACCGATCCAACGATGTTGGATTTCGAACATCTCACTCGCCTGCCAAATGATAAAAAATGAAAAGAAAGAAGCAGATGAATGTTCATTCCTTTATAATTTTGTTGGTGTCGTGTGAACATGGAATTAAACAAATATGAACCTTCACTCGAGTCAACCGTTCACTTGTGTGAAGCGTCTGACATCGGCTTTGTTACGGACATTCAAGGGGTAATAATAATTACTCATACACCCAAAAAGAATAAGAATACCACAAACAATGTATAAAAAAGCGAGTAAATACCACAGATACGTGGCGACCGTTCAAATGATTTCATTTGAACAAGTTTCTCTATCAACCGAAATTCAGAGTGTAATTTGTTAGCAAGACAAAGTTTCGCCTTATCATGGTATTCCACGTGGAGTGTTTTGTCGGAATACTTTACTTTATTCTGTGACCAACAAACTTTTGGCATTCTGTATATATCACGTCGCAACAATTTCAAGCCTTCAAACGATAATATTTGTATAAACTTTATAAACAGAGCAAGAACATTTTTATATAAGTTTGAAAGGAGATGGCTAAATGACTGCCCCAAGCAAGTATAGTAATCTCACATTAACTCGTAATATTTAAATATTCATTCATGAATTATTTAGCGTTTAATAATTTCCTAGAACTTTCGTGAACTATTAAACATAAAAAAAGTATCTTAGTTGCTTTTTTTGATTGAAATGACAAGTTCAATGGGAAATAATACAGTACCTACTGCAAGCTAGGGAGGCGTCATATCGCTTTTCCAGAATGTCAAATCGAAACTGTACTTATATCGATTTTTGATAACGAGTATCAAAACGATTTATTTTCTGAAATAAATCATAATCAGAGTTTTCGGCGGGAGTCGATGGCGTTCAATTCGGTGTCCTGTTTAGTTGCTTTTTTTTGTCTTTTACAGAGTTTTAATTAAAAAAAATGGGTTTGTTTTTAAAGTGATAATCGACTACTCAATTCCACTTTTTGCTAATCAAAATCAAATAAAAATAACTGAAAGCTTCGGAATGTGCGTATACGTTTAATCTTACTACCTATTTGTGTCGAAAAATATTAACTGAATAGTGGTCGACAAAAACTAATTCTATTTTTATTATCTTTCAACCTTTTCAATTATTTTATCGATTCTGTTCCACTTGACGTTCAATCCCATCTCTATGAAAAAAACAAACGTCAGATGTCAGACGTCGTTTCGTTTGAACGCTCTGCCGTTTGCTTGTTTGTTGTGCTTTTTTATTTTGGATTTTCATTGACTCTCACTTGTGTAATGGATTTATTGTGTGTGCTCGCCTACCCACTGACCTCTTGCTACTCGACACGGGCTTGACTTGCATCATGCGATGCATAAACTACGGTGTAGCCACGCAAAGACTGCGGTGGAATATCACCTCTTCATTGCCTGCTGTTCTACTCACTATCTTAAGTATCTTAATACGATGGTTAACAATTGAGGTAAGTCATCCACAGCTAGAATCATTCTAGAAGTAATAAATATAAGAAACATCGAACAAATGTGACTTCAAGTTGTTTACCGTATTTCTCAAAATACATAATGAACTCAATGGCAATGAATCAGAAAGTCTACTCCCGTCTCATCACGACCACAACACGTCCTGACTACAACAGACTGGTTGCTTTAGATGTCATAATGTTCAAATGTGCAGTATTATAGTTAATTCATGTGGATACTAAGGTAATTATGTTTGTTCTAGGTTCCAAAGGATGCCAACATTTTGTCATCCTTGTTATGAACTGCTGAAAACAGAAGCATGTAGTGATGTTCGTTTATTTGACTATACGATGGTGTGCATAACTTGTGGCCGTTCTGTGAGAAATATACAACGCCATGTAGTGGAAAGAAACTATTCAATGTTGCAGAATTTACCAACGTCACATCCAGCTTTCCATCAGTTAAATAAAATGATTTTTAAGCACAGTGTGTTCTTTTATATCTACATGCCCATCTGGTAGCATGGATCCTCTTCCTCTTCAGATATTCAGTCGTTGAGTGGAGGCTTTTGCCCAGCGGTCATCGTGCATACGGCCACAAATTACTAATGATACGGCTGACGTGACCCGCCCAATCATATTTGAGCCTTGCCGCCTTCTTTGCTACATCCAGTATGCCCGTTTTGGAACGCAGCGTGGTGTTCCGAACTCTGTCCTGTCTTTTTACACCCAGAATGTTGCGTTCCATCCACAGATATGGACAGACCTAGATAACGCAAGTATCACGATCTGTATGAAAACCAATCGTGCCATTTTTTTAACTACCCACTATGATGTCACATGCACTATTTAGTGACAGGAAAATCAAATCGATTCAAAGACGCCGCCGCGTGCGGCACCCGTCTCGCCCCACCCCCGGGGCCTAGCGCCAGCGCTCACGCTCACCCAGCCAGTTGTACACATGACTGACTGCGAAAGTGGCGGCTTACGATTTTTGTACGTAAGCTGGTGCGATTTTTGGCACGCGAAGTAGTTGCTCTTGCGTTATTTAGGTGTATCTATATCTGTGGTTCCATCGCTCTTTGGCAAACTCCAAGGCGGAACTTTTGCGACTCGGTGAGCGACCAGGTCTGAGCACCGTAGGTTAGCTTCAGCCCGGTATCGAACCACTTATTTATATTATTTATTGTCTGTGAAAACTGACTATATTTCAACTCATTTGGACAAGTAGTTTAGGATTTACAAGAGTTTAATACTTAAATACACGCGGGAGTGATTTTTGCGCGGATTGTAGAATGCCCGTTGTATTACGTTTTTTGGTGTAATTACCCCTTTGTAGATATATACTAAAGTACCACCGCGTACGAAATCGGGGTGGGTCGCTAGGCGAAAATACAATTAATGTTATAAATATCATCGCAGATATATCCAAACGCCTAGGTAAAAGTTTATAGCAATGGCATTTTTTTGCAGTTTTCTTAATGCCTACTGACGTAGGAGTAACACGATTTAATTTTCAGGATTGTACAGATATGAAAAGTTCCTGAAACTTTTTTTACATGAAATACTAATATTCAGCTATTCAGCATTACATATTGCTAGGTACCATGTTTATACATTGCTGGAGTATCCGTCCATACTTCTATTTAGCCATCTCTATTAATTAATTTTAATTTTAATCCAAATTTAGTACCCGCACGAGACTGTCATTTTTTTAATCTGAGATTACTTTAATATTTGAAACGTTTTTGCATGACATAATTTTACCGAGACAGGTATATAAAACGTTAAAGTCTAATTCCGTAAACTTCCACTGCGAAATGAGGCCCTTCGAAAACTATCCCAATCAACTGATTTTGTCGAGTTGCTTAATTATCCACCCTTAGCAAACGGTTTGGTTTAGTTCACAGGTAGCCAAGGTTTTATAACAAAACAATATATATTTAGCGGATTTACATTGGTTTATTGGTTGCTACACGTATATATTTCTTAAGTCAAACGTAACTGAATTTTCTATGTTAACTAGTAGCAGCTCAAGAGTATCACAGCAGTATTAACCGCTTAACCGCATTCGTTTAATAAATAAGGTACACCCACACAACTTACACTATGAGAAAAACTAATACCAATTTTGTGTAGCAACAAGTTATCGGAGTTATAACACGGATGGTCCAGATGTTGGTGGCACGTCCCGGTAACGAATGGAGCACAGCGTGACTCCGGCCCCGCTACGCCGCCGTAGCGTAATTGGAAAGACGCTACGTGGCACTACGACTGCTGAGCGTCCTATCATTAGCGTCACTCACAATTTGCTTCCTGCCACCGATTCACATTGTCGCTATCGTCGTTTACTGTGTCTATTTAATTAATATAGAAACCTAATCATGTCTTCGAGGCAGTATACTCGTACAGTTACCCTAGTCTTTTTTTTTTACTTTAAATAAAGCTATCAAATTAAACATGACGTAGTTACATACAAAGAACATGGTTAGTTAGTTTTTAACTTAAATACTTTAGATGATATGCACAATATTCCAAAACATTATTTAATGCTACACAAGTGCTACGAGGTCTACGCGTAGCTCTACGTAGCCATTTGTAGCAAATGTTTTTAAGCTTACAAAGTGTTATTACCTAATTAGTGAAATTCAATTGAAAATATTATTTTTCACTTAGATTTTAACTACATATTGATTTGAGCCTAAAGTGTCACATGAAAAAAAAAATACGTGTGGCACTCGGGGACTGCCGCGGTAAAGCTATTGCATAGCATTTTTATCAACTTATGCAATTCGCGACGCTCGTATAAAAAAAAAAAAATGACCGGCACGAGTCGTGAGCACAGATGGGCAGTAGTAGTAGCAAGCTCGCGCATGTACACTTTCGGCCAAATTTATTTAGTACTTACCGCTTTTTCTCAAATTATTGATAGGTACTTACGCAAACTATAATTCAAATATTCATTTGAAATTTTACTTTGATACAGTAATGTTGTAGGCCTACGTGACTAAAACATGATTATCTCAATAAAACAATTATAATCTGTTTAGAAGCATTTTTTTATTTTGTTTATTTTTGTTTTTACAAAAAATCGTCTCAATCTGGAGGAATGGGTAATACGCCTTCTATAAAACTAGACGCTGCGTTGGTGCTGGTAGAGGCCACTTGATCACTCATCTCCTCATCATCGTCACTGTCCTCATCCTCCGAATTGGTCTCGGAGTCATCCTCACCAACATGAATTATAAATTGTTCCGACAATGCATCCACTATGTGATCGTTTTTTATATATTCCTTCTCAATTTCCTTCACTTTTTGACATAATTTTGTCCATTCATTAGCTCCCATTACGTTTACTTTTTCCTTAACAAGATTCGTTACGTGACTTACGTTCCACGTCACATTCTTACTGCCGACATATCCTTTTATTGCAGCCCATGCCATCTCAATGGGATTGAGGTCTGGGTGGTATGGAGGTAATCTTACTACATCGTGGCCGTGTTCAGCCATAATCTTGTCTATATTAAATTTTTTGAATTGATCTTTATTAAATGATGTAGTTGGGGCTTCAGCATTCTTTCCTCGTGTTGAATCCCTTTTTCTCTTAACCATCCCAGCATCTCCGACTTCCTGGCATTTGAGCTTGGTGCAGGGTCATACTGTTTGTTGTGGTAGGATGCATTATCTACTACCAAAACAGATTTAGGAGGAATGTTAAGAATTAGCTGCGTGCGAAGCCATTTTTCATAATTTTCAAAGTTCATATTATCGTGGTAGTCCCCCGACTTAGTGCCTGCTTTAAATGTGAGCAGGGCATTTGGCACAAAACCTTCCTGCGTGGACTATCACAATTCGCTGCCCTTTTGATATAGGCTTTTTTAGGCCTTTTGTTGTGCCATCTGACCATGCCTGAGACGATGAATGGGATGAATCTACATATGATTCGTCCGTATAAATAATTGTTCTTCCCTCTTCCCGGAATTTTTGCATCTTTTGCAAATATGTTATTCGCTGGAACAAAATGAGTAAGTTTCTACATAAGTATTCTGGGAATCCAATTGAAGTGTGATTATGTACATGTGATAATGGAAAAATGTATAGTTTTTTTTTTGTTCATAATCCCTACTTTTACCAATGCATGTAGATTAATGTTAAGATTTACAAGTAAGAAATAAGATTTATGACTATTAAAGCTTTAACAGCAACACTACGTGACTTGAAAATTTAAGAGGCACATTATAGTATACCTGGAAGCGAATATTGGATTGTTCAATCAAGATTTTCCGATTATTCTCGGTTTTCCTCCACTTAAAACCCAAAATTTTGATAATACGGCGAAGACTGCGCTCCGATCCTTGAAAATTTATATCTTCCCGCAACTTTTGTCGTAGTTTTTCAACGGTAGGCATTTCTTTGTTGGTGAGGTGGTAGTTGTGAATACACCTTTTAATAACCCCCTGGTCAAAACTATCCACATCTGTGACAGGGTGTTCTCTTGGTCTTTTCTTTCCTGGCGTTCTGAATACGGTTAGAAATTCTGAATCATTGGCTTCTTCAACGATCCGCCGTACAGTTGCCACTGAGGTGTTGGTCGCATCCGCTGTGTGTTTATAGATTTCCAGCATACTTTTGTTAATACCTAACTCAGCGTTGCTCTTTATGAAACAATACACTGAATACACCATTTGCCTTGCCTGTCTATTTAAAACTGTATTTTTTCTCCTCGGCCTATTTTAAGAGTTCGTGTGACTACGATTTTAAAACCAAAAAATTAAAAACAACTATTTTATAAATCGAGATAACAAAAATAAACTATATTAAAACAAAAACACATAACAGATACGAAATAACAAAAATAAACTATTTTAAAATCTCAAAAGTTAGTCACTAAAATTGCACGAAAGTGTACTGTAGCCGAATGACACGCGAGAGTCCAATAGACGACGAGCATCGACTGACGAACCAATCGCGTGCAACCTCGGCGCCCCCTGACTTCTTCATTCCGCCAAAGAGACCGAAAAATTCACTACTGCGCAGGTGTCAGTTTGTGCTCACGACTCATGCCGGTTACTGTAACTTTTTACAAACCATAAAATATTTAATTACTTAAAAATTAGTTGAGTAGTCAAAAATAAAAAACAGCCAAGTTTTGTATTTAAATATGATATGTTATTGTTATAAATTTTACCAACATACGTTGATAAGTAATACAGATATTTTTGTTGGAAGATCATTTTAAGAGGTTAGTTTACCATTTTTTTGTATCGAGAAAACTTTTCACAAACGTGTTTTGAATACTGAGGGTTCTCAGAAATATGTTCAAGATTAACATTTATTTTTTCCGCCGTGACAAACTGTATAGATTCGGCTAAAAAATTGTTTGAGACAAGCCTATTTGGCTCTTGTCAGCGTCTTAAACAAAGAGATACTTAGGTTTATTTTCGTTACGGAATTTCTTCATTCGGTCGCCGCGCTCAAAGCCCAAGATAAAAGCTATGCAATAGCTTAAAAATACGTGTGGCACTCGGGGACTGCCGCGGTAAAGCTATTGCATAGCAACGCAAACAAACACCGTGCCGAAGTCTGCCGAACTGATACGACGTTAGACGATGCTTAGGTTTATTTTCGTTACGGAATTTCTTCATTCGGTCGCGGCGCTCAAAGCCCAAGATAAAAGCTATGCAATAGCTTAATAACTTAATTATTATAAAATAGTTGGTTTTTCACGAGTTCGCAATATGATAAAATACAATAAACCTTTTTGATGTCAGGGATTTTGTTTACAGGCTGACATATTGTCGTGTACACTGTTTTTTACTGTCGGCGTCTTGGGACTGTGGTTGATTTTAAGTATCATTATTAGTATTTTATTACGAATGCGTAGCATGAACATGTATTTCGTTTTATTAGAAAGTAGGTCGGATGCCGTATGACTATCGACGGCTGAAATCTTATCTTTCAGTCGAAAATGTAGCCTTACATACGGGCAATATCTTCATGACTTATCCTATTCGGGTAAGCACGGTTATATTTTGCAGCGGATTTATGTTTATACGGCAACAATGACCGTTAATTTTAATGGCTGCTGTAATATGGCACTGGCCAAAGATAAAAGTAATACAAAAGCTTTAAGTTAGCGTCTAGATTCAGTTAATAAAGTACATGTAGAAGAAAGCGTTTTGCGTAATTAAACGTTCGGGCGGCAGCAGTTTATGTGACGATTAGTGAGCAGGGCGCGCAGAAGGCCTGGTCGTTTAATTTGCCGCTTCACTTGACACAATTCGACGCCTGACTCGGGGACAATCGCACTCGAAGCCCCGTCGACCTCCTTATCTCCCGCCGAGGTAATCTTTCCTTCCCTCGGCGGCAATAACTCCAAGTGGGCAGGATTACCTGCAAAGGGGCTTCGTAAGGCAACCACCTCTACAAAAGTTATCGATTTAAACAATGTGTGCACGCGCCACTTACTTCACTTATTTATTTTCTCTTTTTCACACGGATCACAGGCACAAATATAGAGAATTGGTTAGATATAAACGAAAAGCGCAGTAATATACATACACAAATACGGTTAAACGAAAAACATACCACCGATAATTGCATAAATATTTCGTATGTTGGGAAATACACACCAGTTTCAGGACATTGTGAAATTGCATTGTATTACGGAATACAAAACAAACATTCAAAATATGTCGTTATCCTTACTTATAAATAAACTTTGTGCAATTTCAAAGTCTGTTCATAAGAATCCACCAAACATCTGTTTATATTTCCATATTTTACACGAAAAATATCTTTTCTTTTGAAATATAAAGTGATAATTTAATTTCGAAGAGAGAAACCTTAAAGTGTGCTCGCTACGAATCATAAAATATAGATGAATCGCTCGAGGTACCATTTGCAAATAATTTCGTTGGCATGTAAATCTGCGCACGTAAATTCCGCTGCTGTCTGCGCACGGAAATTGAATCGTTCGAGAACCATGCCAATATATAATTTTTAGCGAAATATGACCCGACCCATTTCGGGTCTACCTACCTACTTGAATTATGAAATTATTACTACCGAGCGGCTCAAAAGCGAATAAAGCACTTAGCCATTTAGTATTTGGATTTTTTGCCACGGCGCGGCGCATAAAATGTGAGTTTGAAGATGTATATAGGTAAAACTTAGAGGAAATAAAGAAGTACATAATATTAATGTGAGCTTCATCAGTTCATTTTGAGGATACGTATGTGTGAATCGGGTGGCCGCAGGCGAGCGACTGGCATGGTTCTCTATGCGAGTGGTGGACGTCGTGGCAGCGGGGATATTTCAATTTGGCCAGAGACGCGACCCGAGAGGCCGCGCACTCGCCGCACGGCTCGCTGAACCGTAAGCCCGTTGCGGGCTCCGCCAAAGAGCAAACACCGCCTCCGCAATCTTGTGCCACGTGGACCATGCCGAACACTCGACCACGACAATCTACTAGTACAATTACCCACACCCCTCTAGCTAGGAACAGAATGGTGCACAGCACATGTGTTGTGCAACTTATGAATCGAGTAGGTACAGTGATATACTTTCCACGAAGGCACGAAGTTCCTTGTGTGGTCTTTTGTATGGTTATAATTATTTCATCAGATAGAATAATTTAGAATATTTAGTATAATATATAGTTAATAATAGTTCTGAGCCAAATACGTTGGTTGAGAATAACAATGAATTTGCTCAGCTCATAAATCAAGCAGGTGTGCGCCTGTTATTGAATAGACTCCGACAACGCGAGACTACAATAATAGCTATGAATATGAGAAATATAAATCTGTCTTTAGACAGCTCTTTAATCAAGACCAGTACGGTCTTCGTTAAGGTAAACTTAGTTTAGTTATAGGTAAGATGATCTTAAAATATTTCTCGAGATTTATTGTAATGAAATGGTAATGAACCATTTATATTGTCTGGGTCATCTATGCGAAAACGTAGTGTACGTACTATTTTCCTGTCATCTTCTATCTTTAAGAAAGTAACGAACTGTGTAATTGGAAACTGCGATTGTTCTGACTCCGATCATTACTTTTGAGTGAGATAAATTTTTTGGACATATTATTATTTTTATCTATGATCTAGCACCATCTGTAACTTAGATACCTAATAATGTTTCGAAAAAGGTCCGGCGATTTCATGTAAAAAAGAACATATACTTGTCAGCTCTTCATCATCCAATGTTCAATAATGTATCACAAACGCACGCCGCCACAATTTTATGATGGTCTTAAAAATAAACTGTAACAACCGACCTGAATGCCAAAGTTTGGTCTACGTAACTGTCTTGGATGTTGATTATATAATTTGCTTTTGAGAGACTTAAATTATTTTAATGTTATATGTTTGACGATAACGTTGTTTTGGAAGACACATTTAATTAAAATCGTAAATCGTAAAGCTAAGTTACTCAATTAAAATCTCATTAAAATAATTGCAGTAAGTGGCTACGAATCGGGTGATTTGAATATAGAAGTATTATGTCAACTGAGCCAGAATATTTCCAATAAGCCAGTAATTTTTACGCCGATACTTATCATGCGTCACCGCAAACTAGAAATGTCATATTTGAATTTTCTTCACCAATACTGCCAACTAGGGTTCAGTCATGTGTTTTGAAGAGCTTGGTTTGAGGCTTTTCCTTACGTGTTGTTTTACGCTTTTGCATCTGATTAAGCGCTGATTTTTCCAACGCCAGATAAGTTTATTCGAGGAATAATTTTGAATTTTTGACAGTTCTTCCATACAAAATCTGTCAGACGTCAATTTCATTTCACGAATAAAAATTATCTGTCGATTGAAAAATCAGCCCTAAATCAATATAAAGTCCTCCAGACCATATTTCGACCACGGCGGCCAATCTCAACGGAGACTAGCCTTCGGCGCGGGTGATATTATAGTGCACAAGCGTGCGCGCAGACACAGGTCTCAGGTCCTTCCCTCACTCACCTAGTTCGATGGGACGGCAATCCGACACGACCGGACAGAGAACAGGCGCAGGACCAACGGCACGGCGGTATCACACCGCCAACTTCCAAACTCCGGGCTGTTACTATGAAATTTATAATGGAAACACTCAATAACTCTTTGCCCGACCCGGGAATCGAACCCAGGACCTCACGCTCAGCAAATCAATATACGTACTATTCAGAATAAACAAACATATTTCCCATACATTTGCTAGACCAGAAAATAACATTTTGAATGAACTTTTTCTTTGTATAGTGCAGACTGCGATGGACAAAGGGAAAACTTTTGAATTGTTGCAAAAAGATGCTTTTAAAGTTGCAGTCCCGAAGGTGTACTCGATCGTAACAGGAGATTGCTGGTAACTTTAGGTTTATGTGTATTTTTAGGCATTGGGTGCCTTCCTCGCGTGCGTAAGGAGATACAAGAATTTAGCCTCACTCAAGATGGATGCGTTTATTTCTTACAATGGATGGTTTATGTGTGCGCTTCAGCTTGCTCTTCTAGTCAATAATATAGGATATTATATCGCATTAGTACAATTTAAATATATTTACCACTCATGTAAGCAGGTAACCGTTCATGTATGTAATAATTAGTTGCCTAATTGGCTTGGCACTGACTCCAAACCGCCTCATTCTGAGAGAAAATGTCCTCTACGTCTGCGTCACAATGTACTGAAGAAAATTCGACTCAGGAGTCTAATTACTTAATCGATATTTCTGTGAATAATATAATTAAAGTAGCATAATACGTGACATGTTATTTTCCTATGGAAACAGATAAATGTGCGTTCGTAAAACTACAATAAATCCCCAAGTAATATAAACGCGCTGTCGACATCGGCGAGCGAGGCGTGTGGAACGCGCGGCTCGGCGCGGCGCGGGGGGGACGGAGTGCGGCAATTTTTCTCTCCGCTGACAACATGATGTAACGCCAATATCGCACGCTGAGCGATTAAGCCGCGCACGCCGATATTTCAGACTTGCCCCTACTAACTGTCAAAGTGTCGGCAAGAACTCTGTATGCGTTGTACACAAAAATGTACGGCATGGAACCGAGTATGCTCTAAGCAGTTTATCATAATTTTGTATCTTCAGAAAGAAGCGTAAACAAACCTATTAGTTGTTTGTTCACAAGATAAAGTTTTGACGGTTAAATATATGCCTATCTGGATAAACTTAAGCTATACAATGTGTATAGAATAAATTGAAAAACACGATCGATATTGCGAGTCTTCGATAAATTACCCAGCGATCGAGCAGTAATGACGAGGATTGTAAAATAGAAATAAAAGCAGCTAATCTCAGGAAAAGAACGTTCAGATCGGTTCAAAAGATAGTTGGCAAGTCGGATCACGCAGGGAGGCAATCACTCGATAATAAACGTGGAGCGAGTCGAGTGCGCCGCACTACGGCCGCACGTACTGCTGACGCCGTCTCCGGATGCATCGCCAGCGCCTCCGACTTCCATCCACAGTATACCTCAACGACCGACACCACGATAAATCTTAACATGAAACATTTCGCTGATTTTAGAAACATCATTCGAACGAGTGAGCTATGGTGAATAATCGATTGCCTTTTGACACGCACCAAGTTACCAAGTAGGTACTAGTTTTATTACATAAGTAGGTAAATATTTTAGTAAAATTTTAATACAAATGACTTCTTGACTATTTTATCTACATATCCATAGATAACTAAGGCTTGGACACGATCACGAAGCGATGATAAACGACACGGAGCCGGCGCCTGAGCGTCGGCCGCTGGCCGCGAAAAATACAACTGTCATCTTGAGTGATGGTAAAATAACGCCTGCGTCATGCTCCGCTCTGCATGCCAACAGCTTTTGTGCTCCTCTTTGTAGACCTTCTTCCTTATGACAAGGATTACATCGAGGCGAGCCAAGCAAGGTGAATAACCATAAATATTAAAATTCGATTATTATCTGTGCATATTGTCCCTGTGAATATAGCTTATTTTATCGGTAAGAGGAAAGTAACAATATTTTGTTTGGTACCGGTATTTGCATTGTAAATGTATGACTAAGATGGTAATATATCAAAACCGACATAGATTACAATCAAAACAATGCTAAAAAGGAGTTAGAAGGAAACTATGTCATACAGACCTTTAATATAATAGAAAAAATCACTGTTCCGCGGGAATACTGGTAGGTGTATTGTGAGTAATAAAACACGAGCCAATTGATTATTGCTATTGCGGTCACGTCGTTCAGTTACTGTTTTCACGTCTGACGTAATAACGTTAGCAACAAAGTTATGGTACATACGTGACCCGTTAAAAGGTGCCATTCTTTACTCCATCTTATCTCCACCATGATTCACTTGCGAGTAGATCATACATTAAAATCAATGAACTTATCAATATAACGCCGCCTAAGTATTTATATTATAGTCTTCTTGCACATACTTGCTAACAAGGCTAAGTTTATTGTAATTAAGTTACTATACTTCCATCATAGTTTTTCGGTTTAACATAATATTAAGAAAGTCGATAAAATATTTCAACGAGATTTTTGCTACTACATAAGTCAACTGAGTCCGCCTATGTTTACGATGAAATTATTTAAGAAGTGAAATTATTTGTTCACCTTCAACAAAGAAATTAGCGAATATTTGTTACAGTGACTTCACCTGTGAATGATGGCCGTGTCTGTTTCACTCTCCGTGCGAATATTTCATTAAGCGAGCTCCGTCAGGCCACGCCATGCATCATAGGCTACGTTCGGCCAAGCCACGCTGACGCCGTGATCCACTCAGCTTAGTACAGATATTAATACGTGGCCTCACGTGCTATATTGCGGCGGGTTAAAAACGACACCGCACTAATATACGCCATTTTCATCGACGATGCCACAATCTAACTTCGTAGTCTCGAAATACAACTGGTTCATATATCAGTCTACCTGGTTTAAGACCATTTATGGTTTCAGCCACCTTTCTGTACGACAAAATCGTGTTAATGGTTCAAAATCAGAGGACTCAGCGGTAAACGCTCTTTTAAAAATTACAAGGTAGTTTAAAGACTTATCGTGCTTGTAACTTCCTAAACTAAAATAACAAACGTCTCAAAGGATCGCTAACACTATCTGCGACTGAAACTTTGATATGTGAACGAGGCACAAGGCAAAGTAAGTAGCGCAGTAGCGCGAAGAGACGCGGCGGCGCTGCGCCTGAGGGGGGCGGGGGGCGACACGTACCGAACTCCAAGCAAATCCGAGCACGCCACTCGCCAAGAGTTTATTACCTTCCTCATATTTACACAATTTGAGTGGGTGTTAGTGGTCTTGTCACCCGACATCGCAGACATGCAAACTTCTTTGAAAAATTGCATGCCAAACCCTTTTATACATCCAAGCAGAGACTAATATATTCCTGACTGGTGGTAATTGAAATAGTTAAAACATGTATGTTATAGACCACGGATATTATGGTGTTATAGACAGATCACAGAGGTATGTCAAAGATTAATTTAAGAAAGTTAACTTTATGGTCAAGCAATAAAATCTTTCTAGCTCTTGATAAATCTGTAGAAATGATGTAATGAATGAAGAGAACAAACGACTTTAAGAAATGCGGGCCAACTCGGGTGATTAAGTGTCTCATTTAAATGCAGTCTCCCAACGCGGACTTCTCAAACGCAAAGGGAGCCCGCCACTCGCGGAAAACGGAAGACGAGTCTCTTTACAAAAGGAAGGAGAGGTATTTAAATTAGCGTAGTCGCTGAAAAAGTGCACTAACAACATTAGCGAATGGAACAATGGCAAGGCACACAAAGAGACGGAACGCGCTGACAAAACCTTGTATGCGAGGGCGGGCGCCGTGTTGGTGCCGCGAACAAATGCGGCTACCTTATATATCATCGAACAAAGTTCCGCTTCGTCAAACCGTTGAGAGGAATAATTCTGCGCTTCCAGATATGTCACAGAGCATCCCGCGATCCGCTGGAGGTTTTAACTTGTGGTAGGAACTGAAACTTTTGTCGATTGTACACACACATGGACCGACACCCGCATTCTTGATCAAAACTTGCAGCAATGAAACATTGCAGATCCACGTATTTGTGTTAGGTAATCATTGCCGGTCCACATATGTGGGTACGTCCAGTCGTATAATATGCCTGTTACTCTATATGAAACTACCTAAGGGGCTAGGATTTGTTGAGGAATTTACGATCGACTATATGTTGCAGTCGAACTCGTTATAATGCAATAGCTAAGTCGAGTGTGACGCAAATCGTAATATGCAACATAATATCGGAAACGAGTTTGGAGTCTCGTCAATTAGGGCTCGTCGCTCCTTATTCAAGTTAAAATTAGTATTAGATTTAGAATTTTTGTTATTTTTTTTTTACTTATTTTGTTCTATTTAAATTGTGGTGAATTAAAAATTACAAATAGGACAAAGATTTTCGTACTGACAGTAGATTTAAACTTAGTATATCTACCACCAGACAAAAATGACATTGACAGCTATTCATACCTTTCCGCTGGTGTCACCATGAAGAACATGAGTTCTGTTCTGAGATGAAAAAACCTAAACATAAGATCATTCTTATGTTTAGGTTTTTTCATCTCAGTTATATTTCTGTCATCCAATGAAATAAAATTAATTTCGTAGCTTAATTACAACGGAGCTAGTCTACGACTACACAGTCGCTGTATTATGTAAATATAATAAAATTATGCAAACATATTCCCATTGTACACTTGTTACATAACATTTTTGATACTGTAACTTTGAATGTGTAATAAGGGACAGCGCGGGACTATTGTTAAATATAAGTTTACAGACCAACAAGGTTAATCCGCCCAAACAAATTATGAACAACATTAATATATCCTCTGTATCCGGCAACTTCCCGCAATAAGCAGAATGTATTAGTGTTATTTATCTTAGCTCGAAGCGCCAACAAAGTTTTAATTGCAAGCGCCGATACAATTTGCGTACAAATGAATTTATTCGCTGAATCCGTAGTGCAATCGTGTGCGGGCCCGGGTGGCGCGGGCGGCGCGACGCGCGGATTATCCGCGTGTGTAGAGCCGCTAATTGCGGGTAACGACGAGCCAACCGCCCCGCGCCGCCGCCGCGCCGCCACCGCGCCGCACGCTCGCGCGCGTTGCACCTACCACCAAATCACCGCGCGCCATCCGATCGGTAGGTATATGTCGCACGCTTTCATGAATTTAAAATAAACTATGCACTTCGTATTCCGCAACTAAACCCGAGTGCTATGCATAACTACACCGATTTATGAACAGACTTCTTTCCAATATCAGTCATGTTTACTGCACTTTATTACCGTATAATTTTCAGAATGGAATAAAAACTGTATGAAGCTTTTAAAATATTAAGCTTTGGGCTTATGAATGTTAAACAATGCGAGCATAAAAATATAAATAACTTAATTAAAAAGGTGAAGCCTGAAATGATAGTAAGCACACAAGGGGGCGAGGGAGGTGAACATCAGTAAAGAGAGCCTGCATTCGGGCTGGCGGAACTGGCACAGCAGTCGGTATCCGGCCTAACAAAAGGGTGATAGCGGTACGTGCGTAAATCAAACGTCGCACAATAACAGAGCCTCCCGCGACCGCCCGACCCTTCTCCACAGTCCCTCCTAGTTATAAGCCTCCCCATGCCTCTATAGCCGTCGGTCGGTTCTCATAAATCTGCCACACTGAAATGTGCTCCGCTGCCGGCCAGTCGTGTGACGGACGCCGTCGATATCTGTGCCAATAGGTTTTCAATGTCAGTGTACCCGCTGTTTCGATTCAGTTAAATCCAGAGGTCAGTCGCGCCCTTTTACTATCTCCCCATGTATAGGCAGCCCCCTTTATAACGCGCCTTCATTTTTTGCTTGGAAGAGTGTATGCCATCAAAGCAACAATGTATCAATTTAAAAACCGCACAGCTCAAACATGAATGTTAATATCTGAAATAGGACGTCGTGTATTGCGCGGTTCACGTGTTTACATCGCACACATTATTCTCATGAGCTACACACTGAAGCAGTCGACGGGGCATTACATTTCTCGTTCGGTTGGTACGATACCATCGTACTTCGCTCCACTCGCTGCAATTAACGCTACACAATGACCATATAAATCTTCTGCGAATGCTCTGTTCGTTCTATATTCCACGTAGTGCTTGTCGACGCAGTCCAGCTTATACACTAGCAATGTACATTATTCGTTACTGCTAACACAAGATTGATAACAGAGATAACATTGATTAAGCCAATTAGAAATGATAAATAGCAATTTAAGAAAAGGAAAGAGTCCGGAGATAGGAAGGGTCCGTGGGTATGGATTGAGGGCGCGTCGCTTAATCTTACCTATACGTCTCAAGCCTAAGAACAAACAAGCCGCGAGCTCAGATTATGCTCCGAATAAATCAATGTTACGACGCGTTAAAATGTTTAAGCTCACGATTAATGCCAGGCCCGGATACGCGTCTTATCGAGTGAGTAGCGGCGTGCCGCGTCACAAACGCAGATGTTCACCATGCCGACAATCGGTCGATCCCAACAATTATTAACCAATTCTTATCTTATGTTCTGCAACTAAGTTGTGTACAGATTTGTTTAATTTCATTTAAACGACAATATAATAAACATTAAACGAGATTAAAATGAATACAGGAGATATGAAACCACATTCTAAATATTACAGTGTTTCATAACACCAGTTACATCAAAATATGCGGAACTTAATAAATGACATCAATTTTTCATGCGAGTCAGAGTCCCGTTCAGCTGTAAATAAAACAACGTCGTGAATTTACCATCAGTTTATCGAGTCACAGTAATGTATCGTGATAATGCTACAGACGTTTTACAGGGGCTCGTTAGTGGGGCTGTAACGATAGCCGCAACTGATAACTGTTTCTAATCAGGCGTAATAACACGGCGTGGCCTCTATCACCGTCGCCGCTATAACCTTGTTTAAATAAGCGGGGTTTATTCTTTACACACAAAACTAACGATTGAAATTAACCCTAACAACATTCCTATGCGGTAACTTTTAATGATTATAGTTAGAAGTAGCTAAATACAATCAAAGATAAACACGTTACAATTATGAGGCTGAATGGTATTCAACCCGTTTAATATAGTAAATATCTCCCGAACCTAGGAGGACGGGTGCTTCTGATATAACGATATACTGGCGGAAGTAATAAAATAAAACGATTTTACATCTCCAGGGGGAAACGAACGTTTTTGTCGAATGGGAAAAGTCGCGAGCGACTTCTCATTCCGCGATAAAATCAGGAACGTTTTACGACAATCTTCTATTCGATTACCTTCCGTTAAACAACAATCTTAAGAAAAAATCGTGCTCGGCGTGCTTTGTATGCCAATTACAAAATAAAAGTTAAAATAGATCTATACAAACGTACCTGGTTTAAAAAAGAATAAATATTTTATTTGAGGCTAATTTCGTACTTCAGAGTAGCCCCAATAAAGGAATTTGTTGTTTTTGGAGCTTTAAAAATAACCCATGCTCAACAAAATCGAAGCCGAAGTGATTTAAAAGAAATCCGAGAGGGTCTCTGCGTGGCAACACGTTCGGCTGTTTGTAATACGCGACGCCGACGGACATACGAAAAGTGTCTCTTGGCGGCGAGGTGCTGCCGGGCCTGCCGGGGCAGGCCGGGCTCTGTGCCGCCGCATAATGAACTGGTCACGTAGCCACATTTCGTATTATTTCCGTGGGACGCGTCACGTGACATGAATAAATGTGGGCCTCCGCGATTCACCGTCTCCTCGGACCCTCCACAAATAAACCGCTTTACGCACGATTCGCCAGCGGAGATTCATTATTCTAACTCTTACCGATTCATAATACATTACCAAAGTTTTCTTTTTCATGGATCAGTTTTATCTGACCACCCTTACGGGTCCCTGGGTTTTTCGATCCAAATATATGGCATGACCCGAAGCTTTTAAATTCCTTTGTATAATAAAGTGGTCCGTATTTTGCAATGACGATTGTTATTTGCAAGTGATGGCTGCTAATAACAATCGCTATACGATATTATGATGGCTATTATCTGATATCTACCCACCCCGCAGGAGTTGATTTTATCTGAGATGGACAACGATTTAAAATAGTAAGATTGCTGCAAAGTTGCAAACTAATAAATACAAATTTTTAGTTCATGATCCTGGTGCTATGTAGTATTCAACCTAAAGTAAGTATTTCAATGTGTAACTACTACTAACGCAAGAAACTGCATTGCAATTCTATCCGAGCTACGCCGTTCGCTACACTGCTATGCATTAGTACGCTAAGGCGCGTGCTACGTTGCTACGATACGCGCTACATTGCTACGCCATGCGCTATATTGCTACGCCACTCGCTATCTGCTACGCCGTAGGCTACGCGACTGCTACGCCGTAGGCTACGCGACTGCTACGTCGTAGGCTAAGGGCCACACGTCTGTACAGCAGCAGTCTGTTCCTTATGTACAAACGGAGAAGAACCGTTTAAAATAAAATGTTAATTTTTCCTCTGCTCCACCTCAGTGAATTGTCAGCCTTAATCTTAATAGATATAAATAATATTAACTATTATGCGTCCACTGCTGGAAAAAAACCTTTTAACAGTCCACTGTTGGACAAAACCCTCACCATTGCATGCCATTAAGCTCGATCTAATAACACTCTAATCATTAAACGCATAAAGAACCCAGCTTTTATTTACTAACATAAGCCTGTAAAATATCCAAGTGCATCTACAAAACTTTTTACTTGCTTTAAATAAAACACGAGACTATTTTTCTCTTGGAGGAAACCATTATAAGGCAATATTTACTTCTTGCACCACGATATTCCTAGCTTCGTTCTACGAAATAACGTAGACCGTAGATAGTGTGTAAAATCTTATATTTCGAAAAGTTTTAGAATAGTTTTATGATACTGTGAAGCTCTCTACGAGCTTCACGGTACCGGGAGGAACAAAATCAAACTATGGTTTATCTCGTATGTTCAATAATTATTCCTATAAAATATATTACGTATTTTACATCTTAATTATTTTGCTTGACAGCCTAATCTGACGCCTAATCTCATGTAATTCTAAATTAATGATGATTGTCTCGTATTTCATGCTAATAAGGATGCATGTAAGCACCAAATAGGAAATACTTCCCTATTTAATTTATATAGTATATAGGTATCGTCAAAATTGTAGTACATATCGTTTTTTGGTAAAACCTGGCCGCATGTCGGCAGCAATAAAGACATCACACAAGGCTGGGCCGCACATCCTCTCGGCGCGCGGTATTAGACGTGTAAGCAGTTTATTGTGAGGCAGGCTCGCTCATAACTACCCATTCTCCCCGGGATAATGTCGGACAAGCGACGTTATGTTTATTTCAGACCAAGTACGCGTTATAAAGGTGCACAAGTGGCCGAATATTTATCTGTACCCGAACATTTTATAATCAACGATCATAGAGCTGTTGTTTTTATTTCGAAGTATTGTTGGTTTAGTTGTATCGAGTAAAAAGTATATTTGTAGAGAATGCTATTTCATTCAGTTTACAGACAATTCTAATTTCAACTCTTTATTAGTGGTTGTAATGGCAATCATATCACTTGGTTTTAATAGGTTTTTTTTTTTATATTTTATTAGCGGCCCGCCCCAGCTTCGCACGGGTGCAATTTTTTTTCGAATTTCCGAAATTTTCGTCCATACAAACCTTGTCCTGGCAATACCGAACACAACAAATTATCCAATTTGGTGCAGTCGTTCAGAAGTTATGCGCGCACATACATTTCGGCGATTCATTTTTATTTATATAGATTTATCCTTTTGATAGATTCTTTTATATTTTGTATATGTGAGGACTTTGTAGGCCTTGTAGACTTTAGATCTGTAGACCATTTTTTATTTTATTTTATTAAGTACCTGGTGCTTGTTGCCAGGCCTACGCTGTCCACTCATACCTACTGTAATTTGAAAACATTGTAAAAACAATTATTTTTAACCGTAGAGTTTCTTGCCGGATCTTCTCCATAGGAAACGAGCAATTGGAACCGTGCACCTAGCTTCTGACGTTTCATAAGTGCCCATACTGCCCATGTAGGTTTCATAAGTGTCAATTTTGATTTGATTTGTAATACCGTTTCCATTTGTTTTGAAGCTGTAAAGAATGTTCTATTTAGGAGCTAGACTTCAATGGTATAAGTATACGTTACCTTGGATTGCCTCGCAGAGCCGCATGGTGTAACGCGTTGAAACCATTGTTATTCGTGAGAGTCATGTCGGCTCCATGCTCCAACAATAAAGTCAACATGTCGTCACGTTTCTTCGAAATGGCATCATGTAAGGGGGTGTCGCCTTCGGAATCCTGTAACAGGAAAATATAATAGAATATTAATTTTGGCTTACACACATAGATTCACTGCGAGTGGAAGTAGTAGCACACTATGGACGAATTAGGTCAGATGCACTTTAATCAGTAAAGGCGAGCCGGCGCCAGCTGTGATGATATTCGCTACTGAATTATAAAGCACAGCCCGTCTTGAGTATCGCGACAATTTTCTAAAACATCAAACCGCTCGAATGAATAATTGAGGCGGCGGAGAAGGCGTTTAGGGCGTGGATTATGGCGACTTGCATAATTTATAAGCGTCTCGGAGTGGTTGAGGCGAGCAGCGAAAGGCAAAGCCGAGCGGGTGCCGGCGCGCTGCTGGGCGCGCGACAGATATCAGAGAATGGTGTCGAGTTCAGTAATATAGGAGAGCGGCACAAAAAGCGCGGCTACCGCGTCATTATCATAAGCACCACTGCTGCGTGCCGCTGCGGTGCCGCCCAAGCCGTTTTGCTTTGTGAGCGTGCATTAAGAGAGCCGAGTGTTGTGCTCTGTCATTCCTGCAATTAAGATCCGTAAGATGAGTGTTTTCACTTTGATGTAATAGCATTCATTCGGGTACAGGCCTTCTTAGTACCTCTTAGACACAAAAACATACATTCTTGTTTATATCAACAAAACAGTTTCATAACCGATCATATTACGTTTATAAGTAAAAGTAACATAGATAAAACCGTAAGGCGGAACGAATGTGCCAACGCAATGCCCACGTAAAAAAATAGTTCAATTTTAGCATCTTTTACGTGGGCTTTTACGAGTATTCCTTCTAGAAATTGTATTAAAACAATGACCAAATGAATTATATGTATTACTACCTTCATTTTATAACCTAACTTACTACTCACAATAGAAGCACCAAGCTTAGGTTTAATACAGCGAGATAAATATCAGACCGCACTCACAGGTATATCAGGGGATGACAAAGCATCCGACACCCATTCAGATGCAGTAATTCAGTGCAAGCTCAACCACAGACACGGGGTAATTCCGCGCAGAATAGCAGCATTAAATATTAATCGTATTGGCATATAGATGGTCATTACGGCCTGTAATTCATGACATCGTGTTGCGGTGTATGCATTACATGCAGCGCTAATTATATGATTGTACATCATTATGAGTATATAACATTACTGTTTAGCACAGGACTAGTAACATTATGAACGGAGTACTTCGTTTGTATAATATTATGACAAAATGAAGAATACAAATGTAGCTATTAGATACTTTTCGATAACATACTTAACTGTGTAGTCTTAATTGTATTTGGTCGTTGCCTATTTTATTTGCAAATTAGCCGTGCAAAGCAACTTTAGTCAATCATTTAAATATCTCTCTAAAATCTCTCTAGCTGTACGATAAAGATTATGAACAGAATATCCTGACACATACTTATTCGCCACACAAGAATTAATAACAAATTTTAATATAACACGTTGATGTGCGAGGACACCGCACCAGGTAAACACGCCCTGGCAGAAATAAGTGTTGAGGCGAAATAAGAAATGTGATTTACGCGGCAATATCCGCAGGTGCACGTGAGATGCACCTGCAAGCCGCGCCGCGATATAAATATCCTTACGAATATTATAGCCGCCTAGTTGACGGCCTCATAACACTCGCCGTTCATATATTTTAATTTAAAGCTCATACACGTGGGGACTGACACCCCAATCACCACTTTTATAGTAAGTTTATTAAAAATACTAGGTTAATGTTGGACTGTTTCCAGACTGATAAAATCTACGAAAACCAGTTTTCGACTAAATATTAATTAAGGTGTTCATTATTTGTCACTTTGTTATCCATTCTATGAAACTTCTCTTTAAAAACACATAGTTTTTGATAACGATAGAAATATTGTAGAAAAGGAAACCATTACTGCGGTACTACAATGATCATGTAATAAAACAGAAAGCGACTTGAAAGCCCGAACAATAAAAACAAAACAACAAGGTAATTACTCAAAGATAAGAACAACGCGTCGAGCACGAGAAGTGGCGAGGCGTGCTCGTGGAGGCGGGCGGCGGCGGCTGATATCGCGCAGCCTCTTACTAAGGTTAAAAATTCGTTAGCCTTGATTAAAACGTCTACTCGTCGCCTTACTGTGGATGAACAAAGAGCTGGCTTATCAGACGAATTAATACACGAAACAGTAAGAGTAAGCTTTACCCTAAAACAGACATTAAAAAGCAACGGCTGCAAATAATAACTTATAACATTTTATATTAAACAATTCAAGTGCACAGTTCTTGCGGAATTATTTTGTGTACATGAACGTTTCAAGTTTTGAAAACATAAAAACCATGATGAAAATCTTTATACTGCGAATGGAAATTTTCTCAAACAGCGATACCTATTCAGTTCTTATTCAGGCGAAACTTCATCATTGACGAGGCAGAAAGAAAACAACTAATTGTTTAATTCCGAGCCATTAAGTGGAGTATTACGGTGGATTATTCACGGACCATATACCGCAGCATCAGCGCAGGGCGCGGCGCGTACCGGCTCGCCGCCACACCGCCGCCGCGCCACCGCACCGCTGCCGCCTCGGACCGGTATTAATACCTACTTTTGACACTATACTCCGCATTCACTTCTAACTATCGTTTAAACACGATACATTACACACACAAAGCCTCATATCTGGACTCGAAACGCCCGCTCTATTTATCACCTAATATTTCTGTGACAGGCTGGATGCCACTGAAACATCCATTATTGATTGTACAAAAGTGAATAACGACCGCAATAGTTAATGGTCAGTGAAATCAATATGGAAGCCGACTATTTCAAATGTCTACACGAAAATATCATTGCATTATCGTTGGTTTACTATAACTAAGTATTCTATACATAAATAAAACACTTAACTGCCATGTTAGTCAAATTTTAATGTGTTCTGTTCACATACCTATTGCATTATAATGAAAATTACAGGAGTAAAAACTCCGGAGTCATATTGAAATATACACATAGCAATCGGCATATCGTGTTAAATCGCCAGAACGGAATATTTGATTTTCTTTATGTAAATTTTTAACGACATAAAAGTGTTTGTTGAACGTCAACGTTCAACGTGGGAGTTGAAAAATAACAGAATTAATTTACCGGTCCATATCGATAACAAATATATCAATCCATAGACTCACTGAATTACATAGTGCGGATTTTACACTAACAGACTGCACCCTCATAAGTCGCCTTGATTGATTGTGCGGAAATAAACCCAGCTTTCGGTCCGTATCCACGTTCACTCACTCATGGATATTATATTACGAAATGTATGAAACACTAGTTCTGCCACGCACAGCTCATTACTTATACATACAATGTTCATAACGACGACAAGCTTCTGGAAAGCTTCATAAATTCCGCAGTCCATTAGTGTTCCGATATCTCAACCACGCAATTCTTTGTTATTCAACTGGACCGCAGCCGCAGCGAGCGCTATGCTTTAGATATCGGAAAACGCTAATGTACTCGTACTTGGTGAGATTTAGCGCTGAGCGGTGCTCTGCCGCTATGCGCAACCCCGTGCTATTGTAACATGACCCACCGCTGTGATTATATATACGCTGGATAAAATATACAAACAGACCAGTTCTCCCTAGCGGAAAATAATATTTCATAAATTATCATATTCTTGTAATTAAGCTTAGGTATACACTTCGGTTACTTTGTTATTATGTGGCCGAGGAAATGAAATAAATTAAAATACCCAATTTAAAATGCGATCCCATTTAATAAGGCTTTTTTTTAAGCTTGAAACCATAAACATTCGCAATAAAAGAATGAGGTAGGTAGATACGTAAAATATTCGGATCCACGGTTTCAATAATAGTTGTGGAACTATCGATAGTAGCGCTGTGAATATTGGAGAAGGAAAGTATTTATTAGGTGAATATTGGCCCGGTGCGAGTGTGCGACATTACGGTGCGAGGATAGTTTTTTCGTCCTAACGCTGCGGGCCACGCACAGGTGTCGGTAATGAGGCACAAATCGCGCTTCGGGACAAAAACTCCAACTCAGCATGTTATTTAAGCTGAGCTATTTCAGTACGTAACTAAACGGGACATGAATGTGTATAAGAAACTGTGTTCACTTAAATGTTCGGCACGTTTTAATTTTTTTATTTATTTAAGCAGCATTATCTTAGCCATGGGTTTGGGATAAAAGCCCAGTTAATGGGGTTACATTCGCTACACATGTGCATATGCTTATCCCTTCGGGGAATACAGGCGTGATTATGGAAAGCAATCTTCGATTTTTTTTTTGAGATTCAATCTCGTTGCAAGAAAATCTCGTTCGATATATCGAGATTGAGCGCGCGCGACTTAGCACACTATGCTTCTTGAGTGCGTGATGCGTTTGTGCTGATTTGTTGCGTTATGTAGGCGTAGTGCAAATGATTAGCTATTATTTAAAAAACATAGTTTTGAGATTCAATTATTTCATGTTTTGTCAATAAACCCAACTTCTGTTGTTTTACTTACCATTAAAATTATCAAAAAAAAAGTTTTTTTTTTTAAGTAGGCGATCTCGGTCTCGAAATTCTTGAAATCGAGCTCACGCCAGATTAAGATCGCCAGGGCGAGATCTGAGATCTCTAATGGCCAATCTCGATTCCAGACTTAGCCCGCGACACCTCGACCTGTCAATCTCGACTCGAGATTGCGTGGTGACGTTACCTTAAATCTTATTTTTGAATGATAATAACTGGATGAAGTTCTTATTCAGAAACCTTTCGCGCTAAAACTGGCACGTAGGTACAAAAATATCAGAGTGAATTTTACTTGCAAGATTTCACTACAGACACCGGGACAGGGGAAACTAAATAAAAGCTTGTAAAATTGGTCCGATTATATAAATATAATATTATATTTTGTATGCATCTATATTTATATCTTAAGATATAAACTACCCAAGTTCCAAATATAAAAGGTGAGTGCCGAAGAAAGAAACCATAAAATTTCAGGTGACGTCGGCCCTTCCATAAATTTATCGACAGCTCGTGGTAACAGGCAATAAGGAAAATATTTATGAAGTAGAACAGCGCCGGGCGCGATTTTCATTAGCTAATTATTAGCCTACCGTTCTAGCTAGGACAACGTTGGGATGTTTAATAAAGATCTTCTGTTTCTTTGTAGAAGATTGTAGGTTTAACGAAAGTAAAGCAAAAGATTTTCCACA
The DNA here is from genome assembly GCA_914767645.1 of Hydraecia micacea. Taxonomy (NCBI): domain Eukaryota; kingdom Metazoa; phylum Arthropoda; class Insecta; order Lepidoptera; family Noctuidae; genus Hydraecia; species Hydraecia micacea. Next base: position 12,776,140 of record OU611778.1, read on the forward strand.
AAGGGGTCTATTCTACTTGCATAGAAAAAATTATGTTAACTTCAGACTTATTTCCCTGTGCATCACACGAGCTTCAACAGAGCTCCCTTCAGGTTAATTGGTACGTTTAATTGAACGCCTGTTTCAGTAATTACCGTACAGGACAACAGTTTATTGGCAGTCGCTCGACGTCCGGACACACAGATCGGGACGCATGTCGCACTACGTAGCGCTTATCGAAATGTTGCCATCTACTGGCGTAGCACTTTGTGACACATAGCATTCCGTAGCGCGGCTACGAAACATTAGATTATGCTCCCTCCACTGACATATCGAGTTTGTTTATGCGGTTTTATGTTTCATTTGTTTTTATTTACATAAATCGGCAATAGGTATTATCACTTACTTGTGTACGTATCTAAAATAAAAATACAGTAGATCCTTTGTATTGTAATGGATATGTATGATAATGTGACACAATTTTTAAACGACATATTTTATGAAAATATTTTAGGAAATATCATTCTTTCTGAATGTGACACGGCCAATAAATCGCATAATGGTGTCGTAAAATTTCGGCGGTATTATCTTGGGAAAACCCGGCTATTTTACATTCACCTGCGAGGTTTCCCTCCACGTCCAATTTATGTTAGTGGGCACAAAACGAACGCTGACAAATGTGGAAATAAAATGAACATACGTTTTATCTCTACGCTCACGGAGTCGGTTTTCGAGCTCGTGGCGCGGTGTAGGGAGAGCGCGGGCGGCGGCGGGGCGAACGGCGCGAGCGAGGGGCGCGGGCACGAGCTGTAGACTTTTCTCTGTAGCGAGCTTGGGAGCGACTTGTTCCATAAGAATCCACGTACAGTTGAGATAAATATCCGACAAAGCGTCACCTGATATGCGTTAAGTAAGTACACGCATCGCGGAAGGAGATAATTTATGAAATTCTGTGAAAAATATATCAACTGTATAAAACAAATACTGCCTTTACATTAGTGAGTGTTTCTTTTTAACCGAATGAGATCAATATCTGAGGATAGCAATATCTACTATTTAGAAGAAACAATGGAACAACTGCATGGTAATGAATGCTTCATCCTTCTTTGTATATAACACCACGACCAATTAATTTGCCCACTACACTTTATGCATAACGAATGCTTATAAACAAAGGGACCGCTTTCAAGGTACCTGAATTACCATATGAATTAGGGGCAAAAGATATCGCCTACAAATTCCCATCTTACATTTATTATGAAACGTCTTAAAAGCGTCTCTGGACTTTCCAACCACTCGCGTAGTTCTTACTTAGATACGGTACGACGACGGACGAAACTAAGTGGAACTTTTCGCAGGTTGGCGTATATAAAAAGAATTTTTAAAAGAGACTTCACATCGTACCCTGCAGGCAGACTTTGAACTTAAACTCCATGTATAAACATACCAACGTCATAGGTACTAAATAATTTAAATATTTGCAGTGCTTACTGCTCTACCGCGTTAAAAGTACCTACATGTGATAAAAATCTGACCTAGATTTATGGTGAAAATGCATTCACGATTTTCTTTCTCGTCGATTCCCACCTCCAACCGCGAAATTACAACAATCATCTCTGACGAATATAACTTGATGTGAGATGATAAATTAAGTTACTATTTTATTCGCTACGCGGGACGACATACAAAGCTCATAATTTGGAGAGGGGGCGAAAGATAACGAGTAGCAACGAGAGGTATTTAATACGTACAGGTGTACGGGAAGTAACCTCACAGCGAGATGGAGCCCGCGCCGTAGATAAATACGTCTCCCTCCCACACCCCGCTTCGACGCACACTTCTGATAACCGCGCATATCGTAAAACTTTATTTACCGCCTCCACTCCAATTTGTCTTTGCGAAAGTTCCCAACTCAGATATGACGATAACTTTCAGTTGTTACGTATAAGAAACGTCCAACCCAATCTACGCTTAGGCAGACACGTGTTAGATATATTTTCTCAGGTTTATTTGTACTGACTAGCAAGGGAAAACTTGGCACCACTGTTTTTTAAACATCTTCTTAATTAAATACGTCACGATCTTTTTAATATCGGGTCTTTTCCCGTGCGCTATCGTTATATCTAGGGAAACGAAAAACTCTCGTTATTTTTATCTGGTTTAATTTACTGTAATAACACAAAAGTGCTTTCGCGCCCGGTGAGCTATTTCCCATAGTCCCCGAGTAATTACACGGCGAGGCTCACAAAGGCCGCGAGGCCGAAGAGCAGGCGCGCAGTAGGCACAGTTGCAAAGTGTCTAATGCATTGCCAATATGTACTCTACAGGCCTCGTCTCTGTATATTACGTATATGTGCTCTTATTTGACACTTTCTTATCTAAATCATACACCTAAATGGTCTAAGCACTTCAAAGAGTGTCTTTCTCAACTTTTAATAAATCGATATTTTTATCCTTTCACCTCGTACGTACCTATTTGCTTCTCATTAAACTGGAGTTAAGCCAGCGTTTGTTCTTCAAATATTTCGTTCATATATAAATTGCCCGTTAACGAAAAATAAGAGTAGGTAATAGAGGGTAGATAAAAGCTATAAACCTTAAGTTACTTTAATTGAACGAGTTCTTCGTTCAGTTAGAGATTTCGGGAGCTATAATGACTGTAGACGCATGTTAGAGACTTGAATTTTGCCTGAGGCGCAATTCTTAATAAACGGCAAAGCCGGTACCTTCTTTCATATATCTATGGCCGGTACCAAAGTGAAGAGTAATTTTAATTTGTAAGACGTTTTTGCACGCTGTTATATTAAATACTTTATTCAGTTTCAAACAGACACTTCATTCAAATCTTCTTCTGAAGAATCTTAAATTCTATAGAATATGTTTGTAAGTGTATCGAATGAATAGAAACATTACGAGGCGCTGTGTACAATCACGCTGTCTTAGCGGCACGAGGACGATCGTAGCGTGCGCCGCGGAGCCCCGGAGCCCCGCACCCGCTGTCCTAATGAAGCCGTAACGAAGCGAGCAATGGGAAAACCAACACCGGCTCACACCGGCACAGCTGTTGTTATTGCTATCATCACTATATAGAGAGCATTTCAAAACAATACGCTTCTTAGAAAATTACCTACTTGAGATTCAAAGCTTCTTTAACGAGAGAACTTTTCGTATTACAGATTAGGGATTTAAATTAGGGACTGTTTTAATCAAAATTCATATACCTATAATAAAAACTTTGTGAATAAACTGACCTTGCAGACTGGCTAATATACTTTTACCACAGCATTAGCTTGTACCAATGCGAGAGATATAGAGAAATTCAACAATATTTCATTGACTTATACTACTCTGCATTTATTTTCCAAGTGTTAACTAGCAAAAAGTAAAGCAAGAGTATAACGACACAACTGGGATTAACTAACAAGCAGATTCAGATCACGGCGCTATGTTAACCAGCGCACGAGTTCGATATTCGGCTGATGGCCCCCGTGCTGCCGGGCGCGCCGGCCCGCACTCCGTACTTATAATCTAATATTCGCAATTTACGAGGATCGCAGAAGGGTTCCACTGGGAGCCATAGCGCTGTCATCGCGCACGTACCTGCCGCTTGCACTTACCCCACCGTTATCTATATCTTTGTAGTGTTTATCCTTTTTTGGGGAACATGATTTATATCTTAACGCATTCGAAACAAGGTTTATCTTTAGAGACAGGCTTAAACCTTCGAGCCATTTTTAAATTTCGAACTGTAATCCGACAAACTTAAAGTTCTTATTACAAAAACTGACGTTAAATCCGAGTCTAAGTTGTCAATTTTGCATTAAGAGCTTTATTTTGTCGGAATAAAGTTCAAAATACAGTAACTGGCTCGAAGGTTTAGGCTGGGTCTAAAGTTAGAACTCGTTTTGTAGTAAGACGGATTAGGTCTAAAACACAAATGGTGAACCAAATTATAATATTTTCGCAAATTAGACAAGTAGCGCAAGTGCTGCGAAACTGTCAGAGCAAAATAATACAAGTAAAAGATGAATAGGGGGAAGCGAACTATTACTAGATGTTCTAACAGCCATTGTGTGTGACGCCGGGATCCGATACTAAAGCTCCGGCACAAAGTCTTCGCCGGATCTCGTCACACTTAGGTAAATCTCCAATATCCGTCGCTATCGGCTTCAGAAAAGCCACATGCATGAATATAGTTCCAATGTTACGTATGAATAAGACATATCAGAGTATCTTTCGTTCAGGGAACTCTTACAGAATAATATGTGCACACATATTTAGCATTCATGGAATTGTTTTCCGTCATAAACATAATAGCCATATTACGTTACTAATTACGTCATTTAAAGTAATATGAGTATTAAGTATCTAAACAAAATTGTTTTTCTCTCCAGTAATGTTCTTTAGGTAGACTCAATATAAATGTATGTTTAGGTACATATACATTGTACCCACAAAGAACCTAAATATATGTTGAATCCAGGGCACACAATTTAAACGACCTTTACAATGCACACAAACAATACCAGATAACAAGCGGACGTTCACGTTCAAATTCAAAATAGCCCCAAAGTAAATGTAAATACAAAGGCGTAGTACAATAAGAGGTCGGCGGCGACATATTTACTCAAATTTGAATCCGGGACGTGAGGAGTCAGTCTATTACGTGACCTTTAATAGCGATCAGGCGGGGACCGGGCAGAGCCGCAGCTAGCAGACTAGTTCCTCTGGCCGAATCGTTACTCTGAGCCCGGGGCGGGGAAAGATCTATAAATTACTGGAACGACAACTCGTTCCGCGCCAGATAAAGCTACGCCACAAAACAATGCCCCGGACGAATGCTTTAGTCGTTAGCAAAGAGAATCGTACATCTTTATGAACTGTTTACTCCTCGGATTTTGAATTGTCTTTGTAATTGTCGTTACTGTTCTTTTGTCCGGAATTTCAACGGCACAGTTGGTACAGCAGACGCCCAGTCATTACTTATTTATAGCGTTAAACTGTACTTCTGCAGTAAGTCCGTAGAGGATAAATACTTTTCTGTAACTCACGACTACCCCCAATTTTGTTTCAGAATTCACGTTCAAAGGCGAACGTTTCTGAACTTCCAATAATTTAATAAAGAAAGTTTAGGAAGCGTGCGTGGCTGGCACGCTCGCCGCAAAAAGCCGAAAACTTTGATTCAATTAAAACAGAAAGTTGGACGAAGAAGTTAGGAGCGCGGCCGAAAGTGTTCGGTCGGGTATCGCGCTCGGCGGCAGGCGCACCGCGGCCGGCGCGCGGCCCGGCGGAGGCGGCTGCAGCGAGACGCTGTCGGCGCACTACCACCACTAAATCAAAACTTAAACTCAGTTCCGCTAGTTCCTGAACGTTTATTGTATATACTACGGATTTATGGAAAACTAGCTTAACTGTGCATTCGTAGTTACGGAAAATTTATTAGCTTTGTGTTAATGTCAATGAAACTTGTCGCTGGACAGATTTTGAGTAAAAAAAGGTGTCGGGTCCGGTGGGACACAGCCGTGTAGCCTGTGAAAGTCGCTGGTGGGGAATAAGGGGTGACGAGCATTGTTATGCAAATTGAGGTCGTTATTTCGCTACGAGTGAGGAAAGAGCGCGACAGCGGCCGCCCTGCCTGCACCCCGCGACTCCCCGCCCGCGCACCGCAACGCGGAAGACGCTTTGCATAATTGGTAATACAAGTTCGTACATACAGAAGCACAGCAAGTACAACTAACTGTGCGTATCGCGTTAATGCTCAAAGATTACTTCAATAGCAAAATATTAATATTTCGTTTGTAGTAATTTTTACCTGTGGTGAGGCTACCTAGTAAATAAGAAAGAAATCGTCTTTGTTAACTGAGAATTATATCTCACCAAAAACTTCCAAGCATAACTGTTTAAGTTTTACTATTGTAATACTTGATCTTTGACCATCTTGACAGTACGTACAGATTTGCTCGACTTTTGACGATCGTTATCTATCTATATATAAACCTATTCCGGTGCGTTAGTCTCGCAAAAACTCGAAAATGACTCGACCAATTGTGATAAAACTTTGGTAAGTTGTTTCGGCGCGTCGAAGAAGGTTCGTAATAAAAAAAAATTAAAAAGGCATTGCAACGCATGCCCATTAGCTATTTGTAAACAAAAATTAATGTGTGCCTTTACGATAATTTTCCTCATAAATTACAAGAGGTGTCAGAATTCCTCGAAATGGGTTCTGATACCAAAATGCATCGCGCGCGCAGTTGTTTTGAGGCATTCCCGTGCCACCAGATTAGTGATTAGTAGTAGCTAACCAGTAAGTAGCTAAAAATATTTTTCCATTTTTTTATTTGTTTCATATCAAATCTTTTGCAAAACAATCTAAATCCTTAGTAAGATAACTATATAACCAAAATAGTTTTAGATATTTCAATTAAATAATTACTTAACTCTTACAAAAATATGATTCTAAACAGTAGGTATACCTATAGTCTTAAAAGAAAACTTTGCTCATATTAAGCAAGAACAATGCAGGAGCTTCCTCGACAATCTGACGTGATACTCTGGTTTGAATAGTTTAGGAGATCGGCAATCGCATTCAAAAGGAACTTGCCTACTACTTAAAAATCATGAAAATAGCAGGCATTTTTTGATAGCCGTTCATCAATTTGGGTAGAAGAAGAATATTTTTTTTATCTTTAAGGGCGAATTCGACGATTTTTTTCTGGTGCGGGTGGACTTAGAGGTATGGTATCTCTCCTTCTCCGCCTCCTCCTTTGTATGCATTACCTCCCCGCAAAATGAGGCGACAACATCCCACGCCTTTTCGTTTCCGACGGCCAGAAGCAAAAGATCTCGCGTACCAAGTGTCGCGACAAGGGTACAGAGCTATTGGGCTCCAGCTGAACACTACTTCAGGGATGTTGCGTCGTGTCCTCGGGACAGTACATACAGTGATGACAAGCGGGCGTCCGCTACAGAACTATGCGACGCAAGTACTTCCAGTAAGCACCTGCTTCAGCCAGAAATTGAGGGCACCGTGCTACTTTTCCGGACATAACAGGCCTTACCGCCACTATTGTGGCGAGCCCCCATCTGAGTTGTGTAAGTCGTTCCCTCCATTCATCCACTAGGATCTGACGGAGCTTGTTCCTTCGTGCCTAGAATATACGGGGAATCGGACGCTGTCCACGCGCTGGCTACACAATGCGCTAGCGATATAGGGACGCAGGGATTTTCGCGTCCAGATCCCAGGGCGTTGATCTGGCCAGGAAAGTTGCTGCCTCGTAGGAGATCGTACGGTATTCCCTTATCACCCTAACAGCCATCACTCTCTGCGGCCTTCGCAATATTACTATGTTGCTGTCAGGGCGCCCCATACAGGGCTATGGACCACACGATGCCCACTTGGGCCTCCCGAATTGGGTAGCAGTCGCGCAAGAGCTCTTGGGCACCAGCTGTTGAATGTGCGGGCCGAAGTTACACCGGCTATCGAGGACGAGTTCCAGATACTCCATCGGAGACTCAACACGAATACGGGCGCCTCTTACAATTATGTGTAAATCCCGAAGTGGCTTGTTCCGATGCCCATGGAAATAGAGAGCCTGAGACACAAGTCTGAGGCAAGACCAGTCGTCTTGGTGTATTTTGTAAGTTCCCAAAAACAGTCGAAGGGAGAGATCGCGTACCTATTTCTATTTATTTGCATTTGACACCGATTATGTCATATATGATGCTGTAACCGTTTGCATAAACAGCACCGTGTAGGATTTGTTCTTAAATTAATCAAAATTTACATTTTATATATCACCACAGTTACGTTTATGTTTTACAATTTTAAAAAACAATTTATGGAAATCAGCTGTGTAAATGATATATGTGACAAGTTTTGTTAAAATGCTTTTACTGTCCAAGCTTTACCCGTAAAGCAGTCGGCGCCACCTCATGCTAACGTTATAATAAAGAGGATTCTCATAAAGCCTTAATCTGGGCTAAACGCCGCAGGAGACCGTTTTTCATGGCGTAATCGACTGAATTTTTCTGCCTTTCGCTAAAATTACTAAAGTTGTGGCCATCATATTCATATTTTCAGCAGAATTATCCAATATAATAAGCTTCAAAAGAGTAAGAGACGACTTTTAAAAGGAAAAGTTCTGCGAAAGCACGTAATGGCTCATCCCGCTCACGATTCCTGCGCCCGAGGCGGAACAGGCGGACCGGCAGCGTCAAATAAGTTTCTAATTGCTTATATTACCAAGTTATATTCGCTCTTGGAAGTAATTAAGTCACGAAGTTAAAACCACATTCACGTATTTTCAGAATTTAACAGATTTTTTCTTTCTCCAACTACAGCGCTAGAATATTTTCTAGCAGTCATGAATTAAAGCTTTCCAGTGCGAACGTGGAAACGAAAGCACTTTGATATAACTCAGCGGCAAAGGTTAGGTACCTCGCAAACCCATTGAAGCAAAGCGGTGAAATGCATCCGCGTGGAAAAGTCATGAAAAATACCCTCTCCTTTTTACGGTGTAAGCCTCTCGAAGAGGTGACAAAACGTTCGCTCGCGGCCTCCGGCTGCGGTGTAATAAAAGTGTCGCACACGTGGCATGCGCCCGCCACGCCTCGCGACTCGCTACCTGCATGCCGACTAGCGATGCTCGCACGGAATAATAACAATATCCCTCGTGTTATCACATATTTGGAAAGACAGATCAACCAAACCGCTATGAAAATTATGTAAAAGATTATGAAAATGCCATCAAGTGACAACTAGTTTTCCTCTACATAATAATATAGATAAGTTACGTCAACAATAAAATTATACCTACGATCGGTACTTTCATACGCCCACAAATGATTTATTAATTTATTAATATAATAATCATCAACCAGCGAAACTACCCCAATAAAAATATAGACCATGGAAAATTCTGTATAAAACTCGCGTCTGGAACGAGTTGTATAAAAAGAATATAATGTAATGTTAGAGTGGGCAGACGCTTAAATTCAGGAGATATGAAGGAAATGTGTATGCTATTCTTGCTTTCAAGTTGGCAATAACGCGGTGGATATGGAGCGTGCTTGTGGCGTTACCGTGGCAGTAAATTAAGTACGGGCACGGGCGAGGGACGCGGCTCGAGCCAGCTATCTTACACGAGCATCGTACACTATCTAACACCGCAACCAACCAGGAAACCTTTTAATGTTGCAAGTGCACTTATATCAGTTTCCAGTTTGCACAGCTACATCGTATGTACATACGTACGTGTATTATACAGTTTGTTATTTATTTGTATTTAGCTATCCTTCTGCATAATAAATAACTGTTTAGACAGGGGAAACATTAATTAAAACGAATGGACTACCTAATACAAAGTTTTGACTAAAAAGGGACCGATATTTTTAGGAAAGGAAAATCTTCCGAAAAGAATTTCTGGAGAGAATAAAAAGAAGGGCAACTTAAATTTAGTATATCGGTCTGTGAGTGTTTACGAGCCAGGCCCCTAAAATAAACAAACCGACAGTAAAGCACAAAGGCTAGGGTTCTGGGAAATGGGCACCCATTCTGTATTTCATCACTGAAGACGAATAAACGGTGCCTCAGTACCTACGTGAAAGTTCATGAAGATTATTAACTACATAAAACTGGAAAAAAGTGATTTTTGTTTATAACCAACATTGTTATTCCCATAGAAGTATTTCCTCTTTTATTCGATTATTAGGTTCTTGGATTAACATCCAATAAAATAGGTATCCAGCTATCAATGTAACTTAAACCTTACTAAATATAACATTACAAAATACAACCCGAGGTAACAACTATATTTAACAATGTAAGGTCTTTACGCTCGTTTTGTGCTACGTAGGTTTACTGAGGTGAGTAAAAACTAGAAGTTGTAAAGGGTTGTAATGGACACAATAGGGTGTGAGTTTGCGGCGAGGGGGCTGCGGCAGCGGCCGGCATCAGCTCTCACTGAGAATGGCTACGAAAAGGCAAAGTTACGGGCGCCCGAAAACTCCTAGCAACACATGTGGAAATGAGGTCGGGCTTCGTCAATACCACTAAACAAATAAATATGTTCCGTGCATTAAAATATAAGCTTTGCCGCCTGGGATTAAACAAAACCTTTTATATTGTACCACGTCGCAATATGAAATCACAATACAAAAATAGCTTGTAAAATGAAATTACAAAAGTTTGAAGCAGATTTTTTTACATCGCAATCATAAACTGATTAATTATTAAACATAAATTTATATTTGAACATGTTAGCTTCATAAACAAATACAAAAGCGTTAATGTTAATCGTAAAACGACAAATAACGAAGGACTGTATACAGGGACAGAAACAAATTAAAACATTAACAATAGGTAATCCCCACGTGGCTAACGAGCTGGTCGCGTCATTATCACACGCCTCTGAAACTGGATTAGTTTATTGTTATTATCGTAGTGTCCATTCTTTGCCTGCGTAAATATCAGACCATTATTATTATCAGGAAAATAATTATATGGTCGTATATGTACGTTTTGTATACCTAATGGAACTTCAATTGAACCTATGTTTGTCGTGTTTACCATTTATTTATTTTCTTAACAAGTTCATCATGAGTATTCTATATGTATAAGTTTGCTAGATGATGTTCTTTTTGTTAAAGGATAGCGAACAGGCTGACTGCCCCCTCCTAAACATCTGTTACCGAAGCCTGTGGGTGGACATCTGCACCACCCAGGGGATTGCATATCTTAGAGATAAAGTGAAAAAGTCTCATGCGTCTGTCATTTCAGCGCGCTCATGATACTCTGCTAGGATGAGCTCTACTAAATCTACCTAAATATCGTTAGTTTTTTACCTACTTCAACTCAACGCTCGCCGTTGCATTTTCTCTTGTCTTTATAATGTGAGGGTCATGAACAGCTTAGACACAACGATGCAGTTGACATGGAGGTGCTTTTGTTTGTGGGTTAACCTGAGTTCCTAATAACTGTGTTTTGTGTCAGCTCACAAGAAGAAACTAATCAAACAAAAAAGGAAATATAGGATGAGGGAAAATGTGTATCCATAAAAACGGTGAGTTAGGAGACGGCGCTAATGAGAGAGCATAAAGCGTGACGTCGTAAAGCCAGCGCATTAAGCGCCGCTGCCAGAAGCTGCCCGTAATCTATTCGGAGCTATTTTAATTAGCATCGTAGTAATAATAAAACGGGGGTGAAGTTTTTGTGGCATCTCGGGCGACGTTTCCCGAGGCGTGGTGTCGGAGCCGCCTGGCCGCCGCCGCGCCGCCGCGCCGCACAAACACACCAGCCTCCGACAACTCCTCGGTAAGGGAATACTTAAAACAACTTCTCGTTTACTAAACTTGTAAAGTTCAGCTCGCTAAAACTCTAATGGAAATTATAAACACTGAAAGTTCACTCACGTAAATGGAACAACGCACGCGACACACGATGTGTATAGAGCAAAAATAGCTAATATATCAAAAAAATGTTTTATAATTCTTAAAAATCTATATTATATTAAATTTCATACTGTCTTAGCTGCACTTGTATATTTCGACACTAAAACACATTTTATTCACCAAACCTTCTAACAAGTGCTGAACATTTTTGTAGGCGAAACTAGCGTTTTATAGATAAAGTTATACATGTATTCTATTATGTAGGAGGGAGGACCGTGACACAAAGAATATATTGCTCAACCTATGCGAAACTAAATAGAATATATTTGAATATGAATATGTCTATTTTCTATTCTATTCGCCGGGAGTATTGAGTTAATGTCTGCCTGTTTTGCACTGTCAACACTGCATTCATTGAATATATTGCCCGTCACAGCCTTCTTTATGTGTGCCTAGCGACGGATATTATCCTACATTTTACTGGTTACGGAGTTATTTTGCTCTAGGTAGTTTAGGTACTTCCAGCACCAACAATCCCAAAGGATGGCAGGAACATCGTTATAAATTCACTGTGAATATCACCATATAATATTCACCGCATGCAAAATGATATGAACAACCTAAACTAGTAAGCAGTAACATATCTTAATAAATATTCAGAGATAGAACATTATTATATTATATATATAAACAAATTGTGTAGTAATTCAGCTCGGACGATAGCTAATACAATAAAAACAAAACGTGCACAAAGCAGACGTGTACATAAAGCTATAGTGTAGCTAGATAGCGACGAACCAACGTTCCGTACCAAGAGGTTGGACATTAAAGTGGAGCGTATCTCTGTAAACTAAATCTAGCCGGGCACGGGCACGATAGCTCCACAATCGCTTTCCTACTACCTCTTGTTTCACGCACCGGCTGCGACTGTAGCGCTACAATAATACTCCTCTCTTGGCACATTTTGCGGTATCACTACCTACCCGCTATATATCCAATTTTCGAAAGTACTTTTATACTTAGGTTATAGTTTTATTTTATGCTTGTAGATAGCTTCAAATACTTTTAATATCAATGTTATAACACTTTTTTTATGAGTTTCCTAACTCAAGTCTTTTTATCTTATATGGGACACAAAAATAGTAACACAGTACTAAAATAAATATGAGACCAATAAAGAAACTAAATAGTCAAGGTTTCTGATCCAAACAATTTAGATGTCCTATTTTGGTCTCATAAATGTTTGGCGGTTTCTAGAAATGAATACAATAAACCTCATACTTTAAGATATTTATACCTACCTACGAGTTGAGTGTGAAAGAAAATGAAGCAGAAAGTATTTCGGTATATTTTTCCGAAATAGTCGTAGGTGACAAGTAACAAAAAGCATTTCGCAATTTATGATCCAACAGCCTCTTCAACCTTCAAAATAAGAAACATAAGCAAAAGCTAATATGTGCCTAGTCTTTCATGAGGACATCAAATGGAAATGGGAAAATGCTTGCCTTCGAGAACCGCGCACCCATCGCGGACCTTTTTAAACTCAAGTCCGATAAAAGATAAAATTAGAAATAAAGCTATCTTTAAATAAATGTAGGTAGGTACATTAGCTTTAATGGATTTAAAGTTAATTTATTAAATAGAAAAGCAACGCTGGACCATAAGATGCGAGATAGTGTCGTGCAAAGGGAGGGCCGAACCTCACAAGCAGTGTCCCCCAGGACGGCATTACATTTCGCTATAAATTTATCCGCAGTTCGGCCGGGAACCCAATTCTACTTGCGATTCTTTCATACAAAAAGCCTTTTGTTTTCTCTGTCTCAGATAGGTGTTTCCGATCGGAAAGACAGCCTGTAACGCTTGATATTAAAAAAGTTTTCCTATAAGGACTTCGTCTAAGAAGAGAGCGAGGATTCCATTGCAATTAAACGCAACCGTAAAGTAAAATTCCAAAGAAAGCTAACGGTTTTCATTGAATTTCAGCATTTCTTCAAACAATATTTTAAGAAGATAAAATGGGCAACGAAAGTATCAAAGAAGTTGTGAGCAAAATAGAAATACAATTCTTGTTTACTGATATTTCTTTGCTACAAATATTGTTCCAATTATTACGTTGTTTGTGAATACCGCACAGTTTTTATTTCATTTTGCTTTGTGGGGAGAATTAACGCTTAAATAATAATATTTATAAATAGGAAAAAAACACAGCTAAGAACGCGTCTGGTGTGCGCAATCCGTGTTCCGTGCAAAAAAAACTTGGCAATTTGGATATAACACTAATTACACAATCCAGGATGACTTGTAATTTGACGTAATCCTTCCAGGACCTGAAAGTGTGACCCATTTGCAACAATTAAGCACCCCGTAATGCATAAGCAAAAATTCGTCGAATCGAGAAAACCCAATTTTTACGTATGTTTGAAAATTTCCCAGAATTCGTCACTAAATATTACTTTTCTCTAAACTCACAAATGGAATAGCCTTCATTCTTATTTCATTGGGTACCTAATACTCTAACAAACCTTTCGATGTAACCCAATTCTCTAAAACATCAAACAGTTAAAAGTTAGAGGAAGAAGGTTATTAACCATTTTTACATCGTTCTCACATAATTATTATTATAAATTCAACATTAATGATGTAACTAATATTTTTGTAAAAATATAATTTAAAAGAGTGTCCATGGAGTTTCTTGCCCGTTCTTCTCCATAAGTACCTACGCTTTGGAATGGGCAACTAGCTTCATTTTATGTTTGACTGACCGACTTCTTGACAATTCAAAAGTACCTGTAAATGGTTTAATTGAAATAAATGCTTTGAGTTTGAGAGTTTGAGAAAATTTGGTTACATCGAAAGGTTTGTTAGAGTATTAGGTATCCAATGGAATAAGAATGAAGGCTATTCCATTTGTGAGTTTAGAGAAAACTAATATTTAGTGACGAATTCTGGGAAATTTAAGAGTTTAGAGAAAAATAATATTTAGTGACGAATTCTGGGAATTTTCAAAAATAAAAAAATACGTAAAAATTGTTTTTTCTCGAATCCCACCAATTTTCGCATAGACATTATGGTGTGCTTAATTGTTACAAATGGGTCACACTTTCACGTCCAGACAGTCAGCCTGTATAGTACTGAATAACTTACCGTCACAATGTTTTTATTTTAACTTTAGGAAACTTGAATATCACAGGTTTTTTGTACTTTCACACAAATCGCCAACAAAGAAAGTGTTTGAAATCCACAAAATTAACTTTTGCCCCATACCCTAACTAGATTCAACAAGAACTTGTTTAGGACTCGCGGTGCTACCAAAACATCAGCCATAAAAACATTAATCAAACGAACTAGGTATTTTTTTTTCAGATAGCTACGGAACCCTGAAAACATAGGGATGGATTCCTATTGATGTCGTAGATTTCAGTTATTAGTTTACGAATCGTAACCGAGTTAGAATAAGTATCCAATAGAAATGGAGGCAAAGAGCCATTTGTCCGGCAAAATGTCGTTCGCCAGGTCAGGTGGCACACGTTGAAAGCGTTCATAAATTTACGCGAGACGAGCTTGTGAAGCGCAGGTGGTGCCATATACGAGCTTTGAGAGAAAGCCTACATCCACAACTAGGATGGTGTAAATATCGCTATATATCTCTGTGTTAGCACATCACACTTTTATGGAGAAAATTTCAATCGATTTGAGCGAACATTTCTACACGATGCTCTCAATTCTCGGAAAAAATATTTACTTTCGCGAATATAACACGATCAAAGTTCGTTGAAGCAACGTGTGTGCGGGTGGAGATAGAGACTCGGCTAACGAAGTAAACAATCGACACAGACTCGCGTCCGACGAGCGGGCTAACAGAGCGGCTCCAAGACAAAGGGCTGATGAATTTGATTATTTTGTTCTACTGTCTTTACCCTCCATGAAATCTAAACAAACGTGCATCCTTGCTTCAATACGTATCCTTAGGAATGACTGTTTGTCTTAACGAAGCAAGCAGGATAGAGAAAATTTGTACAGTTCTAGAAAATGAAATTGGTCAAGCTTTGATCGATTGATCTTCTACTTTTGTAATAATGGTATTACAAAAGTATCACACTTTATTTGTACCTATAGAATTTTGCTCCTTTTAGGCTTTGGGTACAGCTGAAAACATATCTGAAAGCGGAGCAGAGTTATTAGAAAATGTTAATCCACGTTTCATGATAACTCCACGAGCTCAGGTAGTAACGGCATGGCAGTGTAACAATAGACCACCGGTTGACATCAATTTCACGTGCAGTGTGCCTACTCGACAATGGCTTGGGTATAAATTATTTGGACGATGCGAGGTGTAACCGTAGACTATTCCGCATTCCGTACGTACGCTTGCAGTTGCGAGCATGGTTTGCCGCCTGCGCGGTCTCTAACCGACAACGCCGACACAACACTGAGTGGCACGTCGCCTGCATTCCACTCCACTGCTCCGATACAACACTTCCAGTGCAAATTTACGTGGATATACCGGGTTTTATTACCAATTTAATTCCTAACGCAAGTAAACTACAGAATACTTTTCACAGTACCTTTTCCGAATGCTGGCAAGAATTTATAGTAAGTTACGAAACCTAACATAATTAGGTAGAAATACCGCTGGACTGATACTGAAAAACAAAAGTGCAAGAATAGAAATGATGGTATACGAAGCAGTCTGTTCAAGGCTGTGATGGGTCCGTTCTAGGTATCAAAAATCGCATTGACGATACAGTTATGAGAGGTTTTCCAGGAAAGTAGTTTTGGAACGAAGTTCTTTAACGCACCTTGCGGTGGAAATAGACTGGTAGAAATCGTCACGTAACGAAAAATCGTTATGCCCCTCCATGCGACTTTCTTTCTCTCAGTCTTTTTTGGGTTGCGAAAATTTTCAAATTTTTCTTCTTGGTTTTTGAGGGTGCTAAAGCAAATAGTGAGGTCAAAATGAAAATCCAAGTTGGCGGCTGCAAAATTTCCAAATTTTTCAGCATGAGCGTCCTTTTTGTATTTTTCGAGGGTGCTGAAGTCAATAGTGAGGTCAAAATGAAAATCCAAGATGGCGACAACTTTATGAGAGCTTCTAAAACTTAATTTATGGCTCTCTAAAAACGCGCATTAAATTCACACTTTCTCTCTCTCTTTCTATACATATTATGTGTGTGCGTGCGAGTATCGCGTAAGGAACTTCGTTTGTGACGGGGGTCCCCCGTATTGGAACTAGTTTAAACTTTTCTTCGTGATGTTAAAGATGTTCATTATTATAACATTATTGGGGGGAAAAAATTTGGTTATTGACGATCCATGATTTCCGAAGAGCCGGGATTGTTTCTGACAACAGCAAACTGTGTCGAATAAAGTTAAAACATGGTTCTTAAAAAGTATAATAAAAATAGTCTTTAAAATATGTGCATAGACCATAGATATAGAATTTCCGTAGATTGGGCATGAGAGTGAATGAGAGCTCCCGCTTTAACGGAACTTTGCTGTGTTAGAAAGAGAGAGAAAGTGACGCTGTTAACAGGGCCAGACACGTATTTGCTACCGGCCCATACCGGCCCCGGTGACTGTTTACGTGAGCGTTTCGGCAATTATTTAAGCGAACTAGAGTGATAACCTGTGATTAAATAACCATAATACGATGGTTTCTTGTGCAGTACCAGGATGTGAATCTTCCAAAAAGAAAAACCCCCAGGATTACTCGTTTCACCAGTAAGTTTACAATGTGTTTTAATCGTTATTTCTGCATTAACAATGCACTAATAAGCCGGCTATAAGCAAAATATGATGAGAACATTATTATACTTACGATTTAGATGAATTAGCATGCCTAAAACCATCGTATTTAAGAAATAACAAATAGAGAAATACGAAGGAGTTATAACTTCACTTTTTAGTGATGCGATAGCCTAATTATTGTTGATATCGACAGCTAAGATAGGTAGCTTCATACAAATGCATAATCTTAGAAAAATAGATTATATTTAAGTACTTATTGTAACAAACAAAATATACTTAGATCAATGGTTTTTGGTCTCGTTTGATTGTTGACATTACCAATCTACGGAAATTCTATATCTATGGCATAGACAGTGCACAGATAAAGTTAAATGATTTATTACTTTAGCTAGCAAATTCGAAGGTTCTCTCCTACAAGCAGAAGAAAGGAAGCACGAATGGCGACGTGTTATTTACGACCAGCGATTCCGGCGCAACTAGGATTGTGCAGGAAATCCACCTGCAGCTTGATGTTGTTCTCGAGCATTTTCACAGGCTTAATTTTTATTGTTTGCTTTACTAGTTTATTGTGCATTTAACAAATCTACAAAGATAACATTTTCGGTACGTAAAGTTGATGTGCAGAGCGCCAAAGATGTATATTTATCAAGGGAGCTAACTTGCAGCCGTTCCAGGGACATAAAACGTTACTTAGCGAGCCACAAATCCTCGTAACGCTAAGCCGAGATAAAACACTAAGCTCGCGGCACAACGAGGCCACGTTCAAATTTTTCACCTGGGGCTGCGCACCGGCGCCGCCAGAGAATGTGTGCCACACGAGATATTACTCACACATGAATTATGATGTTCTATAATGAAACTCTGGCTAACTTACCAGACCCACTATAACACCTTGGCTGAATCTAACTTTATGTGCGTTATATTTTATTTGAGTAGGTACGTACTTCCTTGTTCGTATAACATAAAACTTGGCACAAGAATGTATAATCTTAAGACTTTCAGGCAGAATCGCAAATGTTGAAATTTGCTGAAACGTTGCATACGAACACATTACGTATTTGCCAAACCGCTGATTCAAAAGGGCTTTTCGGCTGTTCAAACGGAGTTGTGGACGCGGACGGAGCTCGGCATCCGAGATCAGCAAACAGAGAAGAGTAATAAAGCCATTAATTCCGCTTTACGTGCAAATAACATAAATCAGACTGTAGCGCCTCGCGCCACAAGACCGCTCGGAGCAGCACGCAGAGGAGCCGCGGCTAAATTAAGCGCCTGTCATACGTCCTATTGCAGACAAGGCGGCACACCAACGGTACAAATTAAACCAATCGGCTTTAAGTATTAAATAAAAAGCCCACAACCAACACAATGAACAGCACAAAAGTACTTTTCATTATTCATCATGAATAAGTGCCCAATACATTATAACATTTTATTAAAAACTAGCTGTGCCCGCGACTTCGTCCACGTGGAATAGTAACTTTTCGGGCAGCATATTTTGAATTACATATACCGTCGTTTGGGTAGCTAAAAATGTACTTTACAGTAATGCTTCTCTGTATGCGATATTTGACGTATGGCCATCGGGGATGAAAACATACAGGCTCCTAGGATTGCTAACCCGTGACAGAGCCACATACAACTGACCGTGCGAAAAACAGCTGATACTTAGATCTACACCCACAACTTTCAGCGTCTAACCTTGGGCTTTATTAATTGTCATCGCAAAACATAGGCTGACTGGAAACTGGACTCGTTTAAAACTAAATGGAAAATTGTTTGGAATGAGAGGAATCCGAGGAATGAAAACACTTTCACCTTTTCCACGCCCTGTTAAAATCTCTGCTTCTATCAGATTTTGTTGTAAATTGGTCACTTTTATCCTGGTGCCATTGCAAAGTTTTGGGGGGCTTAAATTTCTAAGAAGCATTATGGGTACGCCTACTTTTAATTTTATTTTATGTGCTGGTAGTCCAGGAGCATTGAGGGATTCTAAAAATTCTACTGGGTAGCTTGTAGATTCTCCTTCTTCCATGACTCTGGCTTTATATAGCCACGGACGCGCAGGCGCGAGGCGTGTACGTACTCTGATAGAATACCTTAACAATTAATATTCGCCGTGGTTCTTTAAATTAACATAACTTTTTTATTTATGAACCGATTGACATGAAATAAACACTAACTGTTAAGTGAAGCTTACTATAATATATTATTGAAAACCGCATCTAAATCGAATAAGCCGTTTCTGATATTAGCGTGCACAAACACACAGACAAACAGATAAACCGACAAACAGACAAAAAAAAATGTAATTACAATTTCGGGTTCGGCATCGATATAATAACAACCCCTGCTACTTTTTTTTATATATTTCCATTGTACAGACACCACTTTTCTATAATTTTATTATATGTACCTATAGATAGGCAATATGTGCGTCTGCTGGGCAGGACACATATCTATTGGAATATTGGAAGTATCTACCCAAAAAAGCAGCGTCGGTCTCGTTATAGCGATAGAATTCGTAACGACCAGACATTGTGATAAATGAGTAATTTACTAAAAGCAATCAGTACTTCATATTGCCTCCGAAAATCCATACCTAACACAAGCACCCCGTTCGTGTTGTGCAGTGTAAATAAACGTGTGGTGTACTACAAACATTATCATAACATTTCGATGTGGTGGACGGAATGAAATGCATTCCACAGAGTAATAACAACGACAATATTATTGGCAACGGCTTCACTTCGCCGGGCGGGCTCGTTCCGAGGATTAACGAAAATTAGATTTCAATAAGACGCTTGAGTCGAGGCATGGAACAAACCTAAGTCGAAGCCGAGTAATGCGCAGACGGTCACGCTCCACCTTTTAATGCAATGTCAGCAACCCGGCACCGAGCGAGCACTGTGAGATATGCGCCTCCCACTACGTACGCACACATTAAACACTTAATCCTATGTTAAGCTGATACATGTACAAATTATAGCTACCCTATATGCATGTAGTATTTACTGATACAATTTTCATCCCACAACTGAAACAGTTTAACGTTTTGTACCAGATTAAATTACATCTGTATATATACCTAAGTATACAAAAATAAATATAAAAGGCAGAAGTTAATACATAGAAGTAGCATAATATAAATAAACAACAGCTTTGGGGTCGCAATTTAATTTAGGCTCTCGAGTCCGAAACGACCGAAATAAATTGGAACAATATACACATAGGTACCTATCTATGTATTTCGACTTTAGTTAACATCTTTGGGTAGGTGTACCTTAGTTAGAATGTGAAATCATTTTAGGGTACTCGAAACTTAAATAGGTTCGCTTATATCAATCTTGGCTTCAAACAGTGACCAAATAACTAACAACAAGGAAAACACCCGGGGACGTTAAGCATAGAGAGCTGTTCTGAATAAAAAAGTAGCTTTCCAAATAAATTATTCCCCCAATTCGGCCGTTTCGATTCAAATTGAAAGAGCATCTCAGTATAGAGATTTCTCTAACCGCGAAGGAAGAGAGAATACAAATAGGCATATAAACGGAAATGAAATGGCTTCATGAATCGTATGGACGAGTCACATCGAAGGACAGTTTGTCAAGGGACGAGATTACATAGAATTTATTGTAAGAAAAATTGAGCGTGAATGCTAGTCGAGCTCGATCTTTATTTTATGTAAGTAAACACACCGACAACGACATGTTATCTTCAAAACTAACGTAGGTTCACTATATTTGTGTAGGCATTATTTAAAAGAACCACGGCCCACTCGATGCTAACAACAAAACATTTCTTCAAGATCCTAATTTACCTGATGAATTGCCCCTCAGTAGAAAAAGTTTCAATTATTTATACTTTACGTCAAAAATAATAGTCAACCAGTGTTTCTTGTGCTAAATTTCAGAATTCAGATTGAACTTTGAATCGTTTTAGAGAAAATCGCGTATAATGACAGAGATGGGCGGACACCGAAGCGATTCCAAAAATGTTCCTTTTTGCAAAAGTATTTATCAAAATAAAAGTCCGGTCAAGCTCCGCGCGTGACCTATGACTCACGAAACAATAGAAAATCAATTGAGTCTCATTAGCAGAGCTTAATGACTAAAATTAAAATTGAGATTTAGATTGACATTACGCATTCTGTCTTTATTAATTAGGAGACCCTACAGGTACAAACGCATTCTCCAACAGCTACCGACATCAATGTACAAACACAAATAACCATAAAAAACGTAAGCACGCAGGCGGAGCTCGGATGGGTTCCTAGTTCATTACATATTCGCACACCGTCCACGTTCTGTATAGATAGCTAGCATAATTCTCACAGGGACGCCGCGTTGCCCAACGAAACAATAGCAGATTATCAAACAAAACGACGTAAATAGTCCTCGGAATAGGAGAAATAGGGCGCGGGTTAAGGGTCCGCGGGGTATCCGCAGCGCGACTCGAATGCTAGATGAGGCAATCGCCGAACTGCTCTTGTTCTTCTTACATTATCCAAAAACTAACCTGTTTCGTCACCAATGCACACAAAGTAGTCAAACAGATGTCGAGCGTAGAACATTGCATATGCAGTGCATCGTTCGATAAAGACGACTAACAGGCATCGTAGTTTTTCTTCGCGTTTAGACGATCGCATAGAAGAACTTAAGCCCTCGAGACTCTCCGTAAATGTCGACTTAAGTAAAGTGGCCTCTTACCTGTAGTATATAGCTGATAGCAGTTTTTCCTATCCTTTTAAACTAAATAGTTTGTTATTTAGGTTTAGTTTGATATAACATGGTTTTTCTTATTCAATAATTTGGAAAGCGGTTGATAAGTAGGTACTGTTCAATCATTTACACAAAACTTCTACCTTCAGATTCGATAAACTCCAAATTGGGCTACAAAAACATTTCCACAAATGGAACCGCCGTACAATAATATGACTCACCTCAGAAATACCGTTATGGGACACATGCTGTAGTGTGATAATCGTGGTGACAATTCAATTATTCTATAGTCGGGGCGACGCAATCTGACTGCCTTTCAAAACAAAAACCCTGCTAATAGTATCGCGCGACGAATAAACTGCGCGACACAGAGTTTGTGTTGAAAAAATAAAGGCGCGACGACGCCCGAATAAATGAGAGCTGCGATAAACAGGAGGATCCGTACCGAGCGGAGGATCGATACCGAAATACATTATTCCCCGATCCGAGTGTTCCGATTCAAATTGAAAGAGCACCTCCAACATGAGATTTCTCAGGCGGCGAGTGGGCGCAGAATATAAATCGACGCATAACCAGAAATGGAAGGGCTGTGAATTTCCGCTTCGCGGTGAACGGTCGGGCTCAACTTTTACCCTTAAGCAAATAGAAAATTATTTGAGTTATTGTTAATTAAAAACTGAAGTTTGCTCAATAAAAACTAGCTCTACGGACTCTACGGTAGACATCCCATCGATTTAATCTTCAATTTGCAATCACCGAGTACCTGCTTTACGCGATCGACATAAAAGTGAAGTCGTTGAAGCCGTAGTAATGTAAAAGAAAAGCCTTTAGTACTGAAAGTCTCATTTTAAGTTTAACGCAGATTAGATTTTGATGGGACGTCAGCAATATTGGTCGTCTCTCACGCCGTAGTGAGATCTGAAACTGCCGGATTTATAATGAGGACCTATGTTTTATTGACTGTAGATAAAACATTTAGTCGTAACGTAGTAAAAACTTTCGGGCGCACTATTGAGTTTTCTGGCACGTACAGAAGTGAACATAAACTTATTTTAACTCGTTGTTGAATACATTTACTTATACAAAATAAACGGGACATACTTTCGTCCTCCCCTCATCGTGTATTCTGTCCTATTCGCAACACGCCCAGCCGATATTTACGTAACAGACGCCTCTGCTGACTTCTCACATCGTCTTCTAAGCGTAACAAAGCAATGTAATATTGAGTACACATAACAAATCTGCACCGTATACATCTCCGACTGGCAGAAACCCAATTACAATCTATTTGTTGTGCGAAGAGATGCTAAAAGTATTTTTTTGTTATTTTTTTCACGGTAAGGACTAATGTTGTTTGTTTCAGAATCAATTGAATTGCTTAGCTATCGCTAAAAATATTTTATGGTGATTTGTATGGAAAATAAACTGCAAAACCGTGTATTCATAATCGTAGAAGAAAACAGTTAATGAGATATGCTACAATGTAATTAATCCCATTAGTCTTAACAGATTATGGTTACGACAATCAAAGTAATTAGTGTCCCTTTGTTTCTCTAATACAAATACGCATGGTCCATCGCACATAAACTAGGTAGCAGAGTGTAAAGAAGTTCGAGAAAGGCATTTAGCCCGTACAAGATGATTTCGAGAGTAGCCCGAGGCAACGGTGGGCGGCCGACAGAATGGGTGTCCGCGAGCGACGGCACTCTAACTTTATTAAGGACGAGACTCCTCGCTGAATCAAGGTGACGCGCCTTCACAATGCCCTATTCAGATTTAAATAGCTTTACGCCCAATTGCGCTTCAATATGGCTGTAGCCCGAGAGAATAGTTATATAATTAAACAAAGATTTCAGAGGTAAGTTCGCATCGGTTCGGCATACTTCACGAAACAATTTAGCGAACTTCATAAGTTTCACGTTCCAAAAATATTTTTGAGCTGTGTAAAATATAATCTTCTCATAATTTATTAAGCTTTCGAATAAAAAAAACAAAACCTAAGTACCTATATAACATCGCTTTTTTATCGGTCTGTCACAGAGGCTTTTTAGCATTTTAAAATAATGTTTTGGTTTCGATGACGCGCACTCACATCGTCAGTACAAGAACATTTTTTTTTTATTATTTATTTGGGGAATCAGATCGATCTTAGAAAAAAGTTATTGGTAAGTATCGTTTAAATCGCTTTGTTAAAAAAATATATAATCACCAGACATTTTTTTTTACCAAATCCCTTTTTTTTACCAAAGCTCTTAGCGGCATTGAACATATAGCACAAAATTTGCAAAAACCAGCCCATCGACAGCTCAGTGTGGTACGAGTATGGTTGAGAACCTTAATTGTGAGCTCGACTCGCACTTGGGCAGTTTCTATTACTTATACCTCACGGTATAAAACGAAAAGATTTCTAATTAGGTACCAATAATAAAAAAAAACCTCATAAAATAGAGATAATGTGAAAGCGAGAAAGAAAATTTTGCTAATTCATAAACGTTAATTAGCTATTTAAGAAATTCAAGCGCTCAAAGATATAAAGTAGGTACCTACCTACTTAAAACATTGATCTAAAGAGTTTTCTTTAGAAATCTGTGAGTATTCTAGTTATTTAGAAAAAGTATTCGGTCGTATGGCGGAGCACTGTTTCTGAACTCTTTATCTAATAGATAATATTATCTACGTAACTACTAACCTGTAGTATATGAAAATATGAGCATTGATTAGCAAGGTTGCTTTCTACGTGTCGAGGTTTTAAAACATTTTGTCTATGGACAGTATTAATAAACAGCCTCTCATTTGATGGGATTGATTTTGTTTTTGGCATTTGGTTTGGTACACATGTTTCTTTTTCTTTGAACCGGTTGAATGCCGTAATTACAGAAACAATTAAAAAGCCATTGTGCCTCGCTTGGATCTACGTTACAAAGGGCTAAAGGTGTAAGAAGGGTCAATAAGAAACTTTTGTGACAATGCCCAAAGTAAAAGTAGCGTTAATTAATTTACAAATCCAGACAGACATTGAGTCACCTCATGCAGATATAAGTATGCAACGCGGACGGGTTGTACGAACGATCCATTTCAGTCGAGAAAACAACATGATTTTGAAAAATCTGAATAGACCTCGCAGCTTGGTCTTCTGAATAAAATGTTCAACATCATGTACGAGGGGCGTTCAATGTATTCTCGGTATCAGGGTAATATCCTCGGTATCAGGGTAATTTACTAATGATGTGGGTAATTTGATTAATTAATTAATTAATGACATTATCTAAAGGTATAAAGATAAAATTTCCCCTCGTAGGTACTTACTTTTTACCCATATTTGTAAAGTAATAAATGATTTCATTTTTAATTTTGACTTAATTATCGCAATGGGCCAACTTGCACCACAAGTTATTAACATATTTAAAACATCATTCTATCACTGTTATCTTCAACTGACAGAAACAGACAAAGTTTTGAATTCGTTTAGCGCTAAACGCATTTAATGATTTGTGATGCAAGCGAGACTTTGTATCTTTAGCATGTTCATTGCCACGGGAGACATTTAAATATATTAAGATTGCCACTGTCATAAAGCTGAGACCTATTATGTCAGTGTTTTAGCAAAGTTTAGAAAAGTCTTTATTTTGAAGTAATACTTTAAGTTCAGAGCCAGAGCCTATTTACTTTCAGCAAGGTTTACAAATGAGGTGTGACAATAATTATTTATTAGGTAGGTATAAGTACTTAATTAAGTAGGATTTATTCACGAAATCTTGATTTTCAAAATTTGCCCTCCAAGAGTCGGCTTTTAGCCTTTTACAATGTATTTATGTTGCCAGGTACCTGGATGAGCATAAGCCGCTCCCTCCATTCCCGCGGGGGTCGTAAGAGGCGATTGGGGGATTATTACACGTTGATGGGCAGCAATATCCACCTTAATACGGATAGACAATAGACATTATACTACGTTCACAAATCCAGATGGCAAGCAAATGTTTATCATTGTTTTTTATATAGGTACATGAAAAGCAGGATACGGAACATTAATGAAATACGTGCTAGTGGCAAAGGTAGGTTGATATGTAAGCACACCTTATTGTGAGGACCCTAAATAGGCGAAGGTTCAAAGGAACCGCGTATAAATAATAAAAATAGTGGCGCTAGGATAGGGAACTAAACGGCCGGGGTGGTGACGACACAGTGGTACCATCACACTAATATTATAAAGGCGAAAGTTTGTGAGTGCGTGTGTGGGTTTATATGTTTGTTACTTCTTCACGCTCAAACGGCTGGAACAATTTTGATAAAATTTTGTATGGAGGTAGCTGACACCCTGGATTAACATATAGGCTACTTTTTATCCCGAAAATCCCACGGGAACGACACTTATGCGGGTGAAAACGCGGGGCGCAGCTAGTTATTAGATAACTATGAACACGAACAGGCTTCACATAGGTACGTGTGTCAGTGTGTGTATGTCTATCTCACTTACTTAGCAAGGGATAATTTATAACTGTACCGAACATAATCATCCTTAATTTAGTGTGAACTTACAAGTGACGTTGAGTAAAGGCATCTACCGCACGCGTTACCATGCGAACAATAGCGCGCGACAAGCAGAGGGGCGCGGGGTCTAGGGCGGCACAAAGTTTGGCAATTATGGCGACCGCATGTCTGAGAGCGTCGCTACTCTCATTACCGACTGAAACTCGACTCGTCTAGATTAAAAGTCCAAGGGACACGGGTCCCGGGAAATACCACGCTAAGCGCTGAATAAGATGGGGATTAATGTTCGAGACAGCGTCTAAACAAATAGCGTAGTTAAGACTTCCCCGATAGTTGAAGTGCCCTTTGGTTAAACAACCCAATCAATTATTCGGTTCAAACGGTAACGATATACAGTGTTCATCATTTACCCAACAGAGACGTTGAATAAATTTAACGAAAGCGAGTAAAAAAGTCTTAGGATAATTAAATCACGAAGTCTGAAAACAAACGGGTAAGTTTAATAAGTAGCAAGCTAACTGTGCCACGCCGACTGCTTCGCTCCGTGTTCGAGAACATCTAAACAAATAACGTAGTTAGATTTCCTCCTCTTCTCGAGTACTCTTAGTTCGAATGCGAAAATACAGGGAAACTTATCACAGAATATACAAGTACCTACCCAACTAGTAACCTCGTGTTGCTCTTTATGGGATTCTGACCGGACTGTATTGCGTCATCATCTGCCTAGCCTTTTCCCAACTATGTTGGGGTCGGCTTCCAGTCTAACCGGATGCAGCTGAATAGCAGTATTTTAAATGCAACGACTGCCTATCTGAACTCCACAACCCAGTTACCGGGTAATACAATACCCCTTGGTTAGACTGGTTGTCAGATTTTCGGGCTTCTGACGACCCGTAACGACTGTCAAAGATCCACGAATGACAGCCAGGACCAGCGGCTTAACATGCTTTCCGAGGCACGGCGGGGTCTTGGTATGTAAAGATGGTCACCCATCCACGGACCAACCGCGGCAAGCGTAGCTTAACCTGATCGATCGACCCGTGCGGCTATTATTACTGTATTACGTAATGTAGTAAATACGTAACATCGAAGATCAATCTGTAGAAAGATAAGCTTTTCAAAAAGAGTGGTTTAAATAATGAAAGAACTCACTTGACCCAATATAACAGTAATCGACCCAGTGGAGAAAGAACTGGCATTACTCACTAGGGTTTTAGACCATAAAGTCAAAGTTAGCCATGAGATAGATCAAGTCTGTTAAGTAGCTCATTGGCATAGATTATTTCTCCAGAGGCCACCAAAAGCAGAGCGTAGAATTAGCGCAGAGGCAGGAGCAGGATAACATTGAAATATTATCTAGGGTTTACAGTCTGTAAGTGTCGAGGAGACAGGGGACAAGGTTTCTCCCGGTGTGGTGAAGTATAGAGGCAGATGTAATCTTCTACTGGACTATGTATGGCAACCATACCTACTTAAAACACGATTAATAACAAAGCACGTTGCAACGTTATTCAGCTCTCGTCCGGGAAGAAAAATATATTTCTGACATGAGTACCAGAGTAAATCAAAGCAATTTTTTTTTACAAGGAAGAAAATGAACGAAGTCTTTATCGCACGTAGTTACCAAAGTTTTTTTTCGTTTATTTAGGTCGGATTATCCGTGTCGAAAAGACGAATAACACGTAGATTAAGTTTAGTCTTGTATAAGTTACCACGTTGTGTGCCTTTGTAATGGTTCGCCGAAGTTGAAAGAAGCTGTCGAAGCGCCCGAATCCCGGTAAATACACACATCTAGTTAATAGTCGAGCTAATAATAACTTTGCCATAATCATGTGGGTTTTGCACTAATAAAGAATCACACTATATCACACTAATATTATAAAGGCGAAAGTTTGTGAGGGTGTGTGTGTTTATATGTTTGTTACTTCTTCACGCTCAAACGGCTGGACCAATTTTGATAAAATTTTGTATGGAGGTAGCTGACACCCTGGATTGACATATAGGCTACTTTTATCCCGATATTCCCACGGGATCGATACTTATGCGCGTGAAACCGCGGGGCGCAGCTAGTAATATTATAAAGGCGAAAGTTTGTGAGTGTGTTTGTATGTTTGCTACTTCTTCACGCACAAACGGCTGAACGGATTTGCATGAAATTTGGCACACAAATAGTTTATAACCAGGATTATCACAGAGGATACTTTTTATCCCGATATTCCCACGGAATCGACACTAAATACTATTTTCATGAGGCATAGCATTGCAATGGGATATTAAATCACGATTACTGACAAATGCGTGGACTGACTAAACAGGTCCACTTAATTTGTGTGGTTCTTTCCTCAAAAGATGATTTCAGACACCAATCCACATGGTCTTCACATAATCTGACCAAAATTATGTCTGGACTCTAAAAGAGACAGTGACCTCTGAGTTTGTTTCGGCCTTTCTTCTCAGAATAGTCAGATAGGAGACATCCACCTCATTTAGTTTAAAAAATATGATTGACGTGTAAAAGTGTTTGTACAAACCTATTTACAGAAATAAAATAATTAAAAAATAAAAAGATTTCAGGTTCCACTATCACAGAAGCATTTTCCCCGGGAATTATGAAATGAATGAATAAATTACGAGTCTTATTCATAGTCAGTTCGTAACACAAACACTTTCTGATATTCAGACACACTTCTGAGTAAAGACCAACGAGGAAAGTTTGAATGCTAACTTTACGCGATCGAAGCTACTGTTGAGCTACTTATTATTCTAAAAGGAATATTATTTTCGTAGAAACGGTTACTTAACTCGATTATTCCTACTCTGTAGTTTAATGTTTACAAGTAAAAACCCACCAAAACCAAATTTATTTTCACAAATGGACGAAAAACCATTTAGATTTGTATTTTTTTCCATCATAGGCCTCATTCATCGTTTTCCATCAGGCTTGAACGATGTCAAACCAGGCCCAATCAGCACCTTTTTTTTTTTTTTTGAAAGACGGGGAACCATCTTGTACGACATTTTTACCAGACCATTCTTCTTCTATCTTAGCCGTTCAAAATCCCGCCATTGTCCTACAGTTTCGGAGCATATAATACGCCCAGTTGCGTTTTAATATATTTGTTTCCATGTCTAAGATGAGCTTTTGCGAGTATATTATTTTATGTTATATTTATTTTTAAATTAGTCCCTTTGAGTTTCAAGCCGCAGCCCTCCATGCCACCACGGTTCGTCTATTAGCACTCCATTTTTGTCATAATACGGCACTATTACTACTTATTTGCTAATGTTTGCGGTTAATGTCAGCATAAACAGTTCGTCCCGTTCCTCATAAGTTCGTATATCAAGTATTATGATTATCTTGTATTTCTCATGATAAGTGAATTGTATTCTTTTTGACAAATAAATGTCTTAAACCGTAAACTGAAGTCTAGATTAAGATAATAGTATAGCCAACTTCACCCACTACCGGAAATAGGCTAGGATTGTGCGCTTACACACCCAAACAGTTTCGAATCCACGCTGTTACGAGAGTCTCAAACATGTTTGACTCGCGAAAATTTCGCCCGCCCATTTCGCGGACGACCGACAATCCTAAATCAGTTCCTGGCCACCACCAATCTGTACGGCCTACTGCACGGCATTAGTAACACTTAAAATAAAAAAAAACCGCCATATCTATTGCGAAATTGTACGGTATAACTAGCTAATGCAATGCGTTGCGATGCCTTCTCCGACGCGGACCCATTAACTTACCAAAGTGTAATCACAATCGGTTGAGTAATTTTCGAATTTTTGCGAGACTCATAGCAATTTATTTTTATACATAAGAAAGAAGAAGATATAGATATATATATTAACCTATAAGTTAACTTGCTTCGCCCTAACAGGGTCAAGTACTCATTAGTTTAGCCGAGTTAAATTCTGCAACTTTGTGTACATATGTAAGTGTGTAGACGGTGTCAAAATTAAAATCAAATCTGACCTGCAAACTAGGATGCACGGCGAGCTGCAACAACGTTCTGACGACGCCGAGGTGTCCCTTATTGACGGCGATGTGCAGCGGCGTCTGCCTCCTGCGGTTGCGCGCGCTGAGGTCGGCGCCGGCGCCGGCCAGCGCGCGCAGGGCGGCGGGCTCATCGCCGAAGGCCGCGTGGTGCGCCGCGCGGTCGCCGTCGCGGTCCTCCGCGTCCACGTCCGCGCCCGCCTCCACGAGCGCGCGGATCACCTCCACGTGACCGTTTTGAGCTGCCGCCTGCCACGGTAACAGGAATAAAAATTACGTAGAATTAAAAAAAAATAGAACTTAATTTGTATTTTCAATAATTATCGTGTACCCGTAACAAAGGAATGGACTAGACGTCCAATAAAATGATGACAAGAAGAGCGAGTCCAAAGGTTCTTATATCATCTATCCTTACAAAACACAACCGCGACACAATTCAAATCTTAAAAAGGCCGTGTTCATCACTTTAAACTCAGCCTCACCAATAATAGAACGGAACTAGATCTTTATTTCCTTTATAAATTAATGACATCTAAACTAAATACTGACCTACTGTCAGAAATATTACCACGGTCACCGCAGGGTTACAATCCGTTCAGACAATCTTTGCACAAAACCAACATAGGTGGAAATTCTCCCCTTACGAGGGCTACCAAATTGAATAGATAAAGCTATATATGCCGAATAGCTACTCCTATTAAGTATCACCCTAAGGTAGACTGGTAGGAAATGCCCAAGGCATCAAGTCCGCATTTGTACAGTTTTTACTTGTGCATAAAGTTTTAATAAATAAATAAAATAATTAAACAGTAGTTTATAAACACACGGAATTTCTCATTAACAGTCACCTAACCATAAATATTTATTTTAATTATAAACATAGATAACAAAAAACATTAAATTCTGTAAGTTAATGTTTTTCTGTGTACGTTCTACGAACTATCACAAAATAGTATTACGAAATATAAAAAACCGGCCAAGTGCGAGTCGGACTCGCACACGAAGGGTTCGTACCATTACCTCAAAAAACGGCATAAAAATCACGTCTGTTGTATGGGAGCTCCCTTAAATATTTATTTTATTATTATATTGATCCTAAGATTTCTACTACATTTTCTGTTTTTACCCGTGAGAACCTGTAATTGGCTTTATGTCTCATATAATATTGTTATACTTCTGTTATAGCTGTTGGTTCTCCTATACAGGGTGTAATTGAATTCATGAGCATCCTTTTAAGGGGTCATTGTAATCATCATTATGAACAACTTTTACTATGGGACCAAACCTGAAATCGCGAAAAAAAAATCAGCTTTTCCCTACATTTATGTTCGCGTAACTCGTCAAAATGTAGGGAACAGCTGATTTTTATTTCGCGATTTCAGGTTTGGTCCCATAGTAAAAGTTGTTCATAATGATGATTACAATGACCCCTTAAAAGGATGCTCATGAATTCAATTACACCCTGTATATAAATAAATAAATTATTAAAGTAAAAATACAACTGAGTATTTTGTGAATATTTCAAGTGCCTACCTGTTGCCATTATTGATATTGAGCAAAAAAATCGCGTTTGTTGTATGGGAGCCCCCCTTAAATATTTATTTTATTTTGTTTTTAGTATTTGTTGTTATAGCGGCAACAGGAATACATAATTTGTGATCAACTGTCTAGCTATCGCGGTTCTTGAGATACAGCCTGGCGACAAACAGACGGACGGACGGACAGACAGCGAAGTCTTAGTAATAGGGTCCCGTTTTTACCCTTTGGGTACGGTACCCTAAAAAGAGGCACAAAATAAATCAACTATTGGGAATCGAACTTAGGTTTGCAAAGCAGTCGCCGAACCGCTAAGCTATTTGTTTTGTTGAAAGTTTACTAAAATAGCCGTTCTTAAATATTTCATCATTGACTGCTTAGCACCATAAAGGTGTAATCATATAAAGTTTATCTGCTATAATTATAATCGTTCCCTATTTCGCCCAGTTTAGAGATTTTTTGTTTTGCGATTTCTGAGTTTTCTAGTGCTCAAACCTCAATTGGTCCTATAGTTTTTTGATCCTTATAAGGAACAGGATCGATTAGCATCAAAAAAGTTTTAGTGTAAATTGTGCACTTTCTTGTTGACTGCATTTTTTCTAAATCTGTGAAAGCAGATCAAAATGTTTAAAAAAGTTAAGGAGAGTCTCCAAAGACCGTTTTCTTGTAGCGACAACGGTTGAGGTACCTGCCCCTATTGCCCCATCTCAAAAATCCACTCTGTATATGTCATCATTGACTACTTAGCTCCATAAAGGCAAAGCATGATGATAATAATTTAAAAGCTTAAATCTGTAACTATCTGCAATATTCTATCTCTTTGATCGGCTCGTCTTTTTACAAAGCAATATTGCTCATCCCCCATAGTAAATAGCGTGATCATTTATAACCTATAGACTGACCAGACTTATAGGGAATATCTATGCAAAATTTGAACAAAATCTATCCAGTAGTGTTGGGTTGATGCTGGAACGTACATTCAGACAAAAATTCTAAAATCTTTATTTTCGGCATTAGTATCGTTCTCAGACCTTACAGCAATTACTTATTTTCAGAAATATTCAATGAACAGTTTTGACTTCGCTACAAGTTTATTAAATACTAGCTGGCCCGGTGAACTTCGTACGGCCTCAGATTCAATAAAAACGAATGTATGAGAAAATTAATTAACTTAATATTTTTTTTCGTGAATTTTTCCCATGTTTTAATAGTTATTCTGCTATTCGGGGCGGAGACAAATCCAACAAATCAAAGAACATCAAAATCGGTCCAGCCGTTCGTGAGTTATAAATGGTGTAACTAACACGACTTTGTTTTATTTATATAGATAGATAGATATATACAGATAATTGTAATGTATCTCTCGCTGGTAATCATTAAATAAAGAATAATATTGTTAAATCGCCAAGATTTGGTCACGCAGAAGGATGCGGAATCGGATCAAGATGACGTATATGCTGATAGTTCCGTTACTCCGTTACGACACTGACAGTGTTGTGCTGTAGTCTATACTTTGTCAGAAACAATCCTTTTAAAAGATATTAACTTGATTGAATGCAATACTGAATGGAGTTCTGGTTTTAAGAATTCAATTCTAATATACCTGTAGGGCAGTGTGTCCGCCATAGAAGCCGTTAACGTCGACATGTGCCGCATCCGTGCGGCCCAGTATCTCGCCGCAGCGCGTCGCGTCTCCGTTGGCGGCCGCCTTCACCAGCTCCTCGTTAGCGTCACCCGTCACGTGAGATTCAAACAACTTCTTCAAAAGCGCCGACAGACGTTCCCCTAAAATAACTATACGTTTAAGATACTAGAAACCATTTTGTTATATCTATCACATAGAGACTCATAGAAAGCGGGTCAACTAAGGTACGGTGCGGCTACTGAGTTGCCTATTTTGTACAGTCAGCGAAATGTGTTGTTTAAAAGTTTGACAGACTACGTCACTTTGCCGTTCTAAAGCCATTTTATACGATTGATAAAGAATGGCAGTTGTGATTTGAATAAACAGACAATAAATTAAGGGTAATAGTTGATTTGCTAAACAATCCTATTCCCTGACTGTAGAATATTTTTCTGATAATGACCCACGTTCTAAGAGAGTCTTTTTACTTAAAATAAGAGCAAATCTGCTTCGTCGCCGCTAAAATTAACCTTGTTCCATTTGTGAGTTCCGTCGGCGCATCCCCCACCCTTTTTTCTATGCAATTCACCTAGCTGAAAGTGTAATGTTTCTTTTTGCTTATAAGCCATTCATAACAAAAAGGGCTTACACGAAAAAAAACTTTATTAAGCCAAATTAAAGGCACAATAAGAAAGCAGCTGAGCGGTGCGCGGAGCGAACGAAATTAATAGCACTGATCCGGTTTGACTAAATCAATTTACCAGTGTCTCTCGAACGAACCGTTTATTAACGTTCTAGCGTGAGCAACTCCAAAATGAAAACCAAAATGTTTATCATCATGTACGGCGATTTGCGGAAGCGTGTCGTAGATAAGGTCTTGTTAGGAGCATAAATATAATTTGATACAGCAAATTCCGCTTTTCATTAAATAGATGTATGCATATTAGTGACAAAGAAGCTAATAAAGGTTACCTGACGAGTTTCCGGGAATACTTCCATCAGATGACGCGACTTTAGTTACAGCGTTGGGATTGTATGTCCACGATGTGTTGCACACCTCCACTTTGAGGTCATTGTCGTGGTATATTTGTTGGACACGACCAATTTTTCCGAGCGTCTGTGAACAAAAAGATATTTCATGCGGTCAACTAATCCGTTTTTATTTTGACGATCGCCTAGCTGTTTTAAAGCTGATCTCTCCAATAGTGAATTATAAGAAATAAATAAACATAAGATAGCGTTTATTCTGTTAGAAAACAAATGATTATTTTTCGATAAAAATGTGCCCTTGTCATCCGAACCTCACGCCCCCGATATTTGAATGGGTACCACTACGGATGGAAGCGTGCGTCCTTTTGCTGATTATATGCGTAACGACTTTTGTCTTGTTCATACGCCACTTTTTCTTAGACCTAAAGATTGGTGTGTATAAATGCCAAAAGAGATTAAGTCCTTTTGGCTCCTTATACAGTATGTTAACTAACAGAGGGCGTTCCCGTTAACCTTTTTAGTGAATATTTAACATTTTTAGTGAAAATATAAAAAAATATAAAAACATTTTATTTTCGAATGGTAATATTTTTTTTAGCATGTATGGATGCTATTCTATTGCGGGTTAACGGGACCGCCCTCTGTTAGTTAACATACTGTATACAAAATCTACTCAAAACAACTTAAATTCATCTATTCGTTCACTGACAGTGACAGACAGCGCACAGCCTAAACTATAGGGTCTAGAAGCATGAAATTTCAATTCAATTTCAATTTGAAGAGTTCGCAAAACCTTTCCTTTTCGTTATATAAGATAACGGAAGGAAGGGTCTTTGAAAATCAATTCACTAATATGGTTAAATTGGGGATGAAAGTTTGAGCACTAGGCTTGTAGGTACATAAAGTTTAAATAAAGAGTACTAACGGGCGCCATGGCCTCTGCCCACTCGCCGTGGCCGCACTGCAGCGTCTTGACCCGCTCCTGGTCGGCGCACACCTGCACCAGGTCGCCGACCGCGAACCCGCCGCCACTCGCGCCCGATGAAGACGCCGACGCGCTCAGATTACCGCTGCAAACCTGCGATGCATACATAACGGGTGTAACAAAAACCGAGAGTCACTTGTACTCCCCGTCATTGTGATTTTTTTTTCTACTGAGCTATATAACCCGGTTCATTAAAGAAAGGAATCTTAAATGGCGGCGCTTATCATGTTCTCTCGCTCGCACACTAGTGCCGTCTATACTCACTCTCGCGCGTACCGTAAGCAGAAATAAAATTAGTCTTGATTTGCTTCCACGCTGTCTTGAACTCTTGACGCGCTCAGTGATCCTTTTTACGAATTCCTTGTTATATATTCCGTTGTTACCTGTTTGTTATTGTTGTTCAGTTTTGTTTTATTGTTATTTCGTTGTTTGGTCGTGTGTACTGTGCGGAGACAGTTATTATGACTCCTTTGAAAAAAAAAAACTTTGGCTTGAAATTTTACATGCTAACTGTACTATCTGTCAACGCAAGTACCAGCCGCCATTTAAGATTCCTTTCTTCAATGCATCGGCTTATACCTGGCAACCTTCTGGTTACGGAGACATTGCAGATCAAAGTTTTTTTTTTACTATGTAGTTGTATAAAGTTTAATTTTGTTTACAAATAAATAAATGAACGCTCAACATCGACGTCAGTCAGAGGAATTTAGGCATTACGACTCACATACGCCGTTGTATTGAAAAACAAATGCTGCGTCATTGCTATGCACTTGGGTGATTCAGACGAATTAATATTACAACACGATAGCATGTTGTGGCAGCCCACTCAGATCCTGACAAACGAAAGACTTTTCAAGGTACTAAGATCATCTGCCTAGCCTTTTCCCAACTATGTTGGGGTCGGCTTCCAGTCTAACCGGATGTAGCTGGATACCAGTATTTTACATGGAGCGACTGCTTATCTGACCTCCACAACCCAGTTACTGTGTAATACGATACACCTTGGTAAGACTGGTTGTGAGACTTTCGGGTTTCTGACTACCCGTAACGACTGTCAAAGATCCAAGAATGACAGCCGGGACCAACGGCTTAACGTGCTTTCCGAGGCACGGAGGGGTCTTGGTATGTAAAGATGGTCACCCATCCACGGACCAACCGCGGCAAGCGTAGCTTAACCTGATCGATCGACCCGTGCGGCTGATATTACTTAGCCACAAGCCCCTCAAGGTCAAGGTACTAAGATCGCCAAACTTTATAGAAATATTGGGAACAACCAACTAAACATTAACACCAGTAACAACTTTAATATTAACAATATTGAGAGTCAAAAAGTATTGTCAATATTACCTCAAGCAATATGCTACAGTTATTATTAGTTTGATTACAACAATCAATAGTTTACTCATATTCCCTTCTGTGATTCATTTATTACACTCAAGTTTAGCAATGACACACTTCCTTGTTTTGACTCTGCGGGCTTTAACAAGGATTTCTGATTTCCATATACTGATTTAAATACTGTCTTGTATAGTTTACAACAAAATGGTGGTTATATAATTCTTATAATAGTATCTCCCCTTTTTTTAAAGAAGGGGTAGGCACTGGTAGGCAATCATGTATATTCTTAATTTCTTATAATAATATCAACACAATATTTTCTCATATATTTGTAAGTTTTTCCAGTGGTTACTAGTACTTTCATACCTTGGTCAGCACAGCAGGGTTGAACGTCCATCTGTTTCCACTGGGGTACGTGACTACGATGTCGTGGTCCTCGTCAATGCCGACCACCGTGCCAGTGGTGCCTAGGCACTCAAACATGCCATCAGTCCAACCGCCATGACCGTGTTGCAATGACTGTACTATTTCAAGGTCCAGATCCACATTCACCTGAAAATAACAAAATATTCTTAAGTTACTAGCAGCCCTCAAGGAATTGGAAATTACAATTACTTTAGCAAATGGTAACGAAAAATTTATGCAGGCATCTTCTATCAATGATAGTTGCTGAGGAACATACATAACATTGGAGTTTCTTGCCGGTTCTTCTCCATAGGAAACAACCAATTGGAACCGTGCACCTAGCTTCTGACGTTTCATAAGTGCCCATGTTGGTTTATGTGAAATAAAAATATTTTGATTTTGATATTGTACAAAATTTTTTGATGCCCACTGAGCTCCTGTCTTTTTCTTTTTTTTCCTTTCTTTTTATTATACACTTGTATATAATATGTATATATATGTTAGTGTTAAATTGTAAAACAGAAATTGTATAAATTAAAAATAAATTATCAATTGGACATTGTACTATAGCATACAATATTGTCTTATTTTGCATTCATTTGTGGCAGCTTTTTCTAAAGAAGCAAAGACTGTAAAACAAATAAAAAAAATATGATATAAAATCTAGGATGTTTCCATTAAAGAGCGAGATGTGTGAGCCTCCAACTTAAATGGTTTTGTTAACAAAATGTCCATTAATATGTACACCCACCTGATCACCCACTTGTAGGCCATGCGGCCCAGTGCGGCCGGGGCCTAACTCCCCCAAAAGTGGTAAATGTTCCTTGTACACATTTTGACCTTTCACATCATTTACAACCTGAAATAACAAAACATATATTTTTTCAATTTTCAATGTATTTATGTACTACATCATATAAATATATATAAATCCCCATGTGTATTGTACACATGGGGATTTATATATATTTTACAATATTTAGTTACCAAGGAAAGCATACAATAAATACTCTATCAAATAAATTGACAGGATTTTATGGGATGATCTGTTTTATTTTTAGAGGGATGTACTAAACTATTATAAATAATTCAAACAAAATAACTTTTATATTGGTCTATAACAATAACGAGGAAAATGGATTGAATTACCTTTAAGTCTGCCATACCCTCAAACCCAACTCTGTAGAGATTCTTGGCTCCATTATCCCATACAACATAAGCAGCAGATCTAGGACTTGCAGCAGACCAGTCTTGTACCTCATTGACCTTTCCTCTTCTTCCATTCCCACCATCCTGATCTTCCCATTGCCAGTCAACCTATAAAATAAAGCGTGTATATCCATATGAGTTGTCAACCATTCACAAAAACATTTATATGTTTGGTCATATAATCAGATAATTTTTCAGTTCTTCTCAAATTAATTTATAGGTGCACATTTCCAGTATCTCAAGCCAAAAACAAAATTTCAGAATAGGCAAGTATGCCTATTATCAAAAATGTTTGTTTTCTATAATAGCTTACAAATTATGTTTTATAAGAGCTTTTTAAGATAACTAAATAAAACCATTATTTAGTTATTTTAAAAAAGCTGTTTCAATTATAAAAACTTTAAGACAATATAAAATAACATACCCCTCTCACAACTCTGGCTCCTGGAAAGATGCCTTTAATCGCTTGCTTTTTGCTCTTGCGTCGAGGTTCTACAAGACACCTCTGGGCCCCCGGTGCACTTATGCGGTAGAATCTGTGTCTGAGATTGTGTTTGTCACCATGATAGCAAACTGAACACAGATCATAGTTGCTGCACTCAGCACACTTCCAACGAATGCCTAGAAAGTTTAGAATACTTACATTTCACGAATTAGAATACTTACACAGAAAATATTTCATTAGGTTATTTTGTCATCTTGTTTCTAATTTCCATTACAGTTTATTTACAAAATATCAGATAAGTCTGAACAGTGAAGCAAAAGTTTCTACATAGTTATCTGTTGTAAAAACATATAGTTACCAAATATAGGTTGCTGTCTACAGGTGTCACACATAGTGCCTTCATGCTTGACACCAGTTGGGGCACTATCAAGTATTCTCAAGTCATAAGCTCCAGAGCACCTGTAATTAGCAGCCGTCCCATTGTCCCAAACAACAACCACCTCCTCAGGAGATTCAAAGTTCCTCACTGTACCAACATGACCCTCCCCACCATCCTGCAAACAATAATGAGACAAGTGCTATGTACAATCCCTTGCATTCATAAATAGCTTGATTCAGTCTACAGTTGCTTGGAAGTTTATATAATATAGAAAAACAATCATGCAATATTTATGTTGATACCACTTATGTTTAGATTAATTTGTTATTGACTCCTATCAGAATATTAACCATTGCAGCACATTGACTTAGAAACCAACAATATTGTATTAGTGACGTATTTTATTTGTGATAATTAAAACGAAATAAATTATATTATAATAATAAACTGTGAAGGTAACACCTGAAGATTCAACTACACTGTAAAAATATCAATAAAATATAGACAGAAAAGCAATAGGTTAAAAAGATATTTCTTTCTCCAATTGATAGGAACATCTTTTATGTTTCCAACAAAACAAAATATTGTTTCGAATTTCTGGATACATTTAATAGAAAATAGTGTATAACAAAAATAAACAGTGTTCATTCTACCTGTTTGCCCCATTTCCAATCTGGACCCCGAATTACACGAGCCCCAACCCCTTCCATCATAAATCTAGTGGCCCTAGAGGACGTTGACGATCCAGGTATATTAGGTTCCATTGAAACAAATAATAAGCAGTTGTATAAGATAGTAAAAAGTTATTTATTAACTCCACCTAGCTTCAAAGATATATGTCAAAACTTTTGGTTTGACAGTCGAATTTCGTCCAGGAACGTACCAACAATAAACTGTCACCTTCTTTGTATTGCCGAGTTGTCACTATGAAAAGAAACTGCTGAACGAAACTGTTAAAACCAGTCAAGTGTGCGTTGTGACCATGGAATTAGTATGTCCTATAGTACCACTAGAATACTTACAATATGTAGATAGCTAGCTTACAAACACCGAAACGTCAGTTTCAATGGAGGTTACTCCTTTTATAAAAAGGTACACAAAGTGTTAAAAAATTAACCTTACAAACTTTAAGAGGTGCTTTAGACCATCGAACTGAACAACTTTCACTATGGGACCAACTCTGAAAACACGAAAAAAAAAATCTGCTGTTTCATACAAAAGTTAAATACCTACTTGACCAAAATGTATGAAACAGCGGATTTTTTTTTCGTGATTTCAGTTGGTCCCATAGTGAAAGTTGTTCAGTTCGATGGTCTAAAGCACCTCCAAGGTTAATTTTTTAACACCTTATATATTACATTTACTTGAACACGATGAAAAAGTTAAGTAAGAAACGAAAAACTATTTAAATTTTCATTTATCAAGCAAGTAAATATAGGAAATGATTATTACAATTACAACGCGGTAACGCATAATACGATGTTGAATCTTGTCAGAAGTCTATCTCGAAAAAATTTCAAAACTAAATGAATTCACAATATTTACGAAAAAAAAAACACATACAGACTTACAGTACTATCAAGTTTACTATTAGGCAGGCCGCATACAGCAGGCCGCATATATCATAGAGTATGGTAACTAAAAAGGAACGCTCAGCCAAAAGTCGTGGCCGGGCGGTAATACACGCCACTCAGACTTGTGCACCCTGACTGTAGATATTACAATGACTAATAAGTTCTCCCAACTCAGTGAGATATTATTACGTACAGGGACGGTTACCGTTACCAAAAAAATACCGGTAAAACTACCAAAACATTTCGTTCTGTTACGTTAAATAATTAACGTTAAAAGTATCGTTAAATCGCTGGATTTACCGGTATTTAAATAGCGTTACTAATATCGGTAATTCGCTAAAATCTGTCTGGTGCGACGTTGCCAAACCGAAACGCGCTCTGGCTCGGGGGGCTAAGCGGAGCGGCAACAACAATACGAATACGAGAAACAATATTTTGTACACGCTGAAACTAGTCGTACTAACACCAAAATATGCTAGTCTCAGTCTCCTCCTGACCTTCATTGTTAGAAAGAGATAGGCGTATAAATTACCGGTATAACAATTTCAATTTTTACCGGTACTAATACTGGTAATTAGATAACGTTACCTGACTGATGGGTATCGTTATTAATATCGTTACTTTTTTATCGTTAAGGTAACGGTAAATAGTAACGTTACCAAAAAAATAACGGTAATTCGGTCCCTGATTACGTATCCCGCAGTTAGGGTATTTAAGTTCTGTGCTACGTATCTGTCAGCTGTCACTCGTCGAAGTTCCGAAACTGTCAAAAGCAATGAATTATTTCATTTCGTGCTGGTGGATAATTGTAATTAGATATTTGATTTGATCACAGAGTACTTTTTGATAGACGATTTGATCTTCAAAATGCTTCAGTCTGTTTGATAAATATTGTGTTACTAGGTACTTGAAGTCTGGAACCGTGCGGTGGTTTATTTTGGGTGCTTCATTATTGAAGGATTCGTCTGTGTCCACGTTTCTTTCAGAAGAGCTTACATCATTTTCGCTGCGATGTCTAGCAATCGCAATAAATATGAAAAAGCTCGAAGACGTCTTGCTGCGGTAACATTTTTATCAAATATATCATTGGATGGCAAGATAAGAGACCCTGATTTAGTTCAGATAGTGGAAAAAACACCGAAAAAAGACAAAACTGATTCGGGTTCCAAAGCTGTTGATATTCTCAAGGATAAAGAAACGACTGTACGAAACAGTGTTCGGAATAAAAATAAGGCACTCAATTCGAGTCCAGTACATCGTATCGGTGCTGATAATCATTCTTTAAGTTCAGACTCTGAACACACTAACACCATTATTACACCTGTGAAGGGTGTTAATACATCTTTTATCAGAGAAAGGTACTTTTATCAAAATTATTTATTATAATAATTCATAGACATTATGTCTAACTACCTAATCATCCATGATTTTACTATAATAGCATGTCTTTTAATAATATCAATTGTATGACATTGTGTTTTCATTATAAGCTATTTGTTTACTAAAACAGCAGAGAGAACCCATTATTCCCCTTTACTTAAGAAGAATAATGAGTTCTCTATGCTCTTCATTTTCAATGTCTTGAGGGCCCAAGTGTTTTTGAGGAGGTTTCCAAGAAATTGAAAATTATCTGCTCTTTTCTAGAAAGTGCTAACAATTCATAAACAATTGATACTAATCTAAATATGTTTGCTGATGTTAATGTTGTACTATTCCCTCAGAAGTGTTTATATAATATTGTAGTGCTTAGAAGCTATTTATTGTGCTAAGTTTTCTTCGGCTGAAACCTGTAATATTTAATTTTAATATTTATTTTATAGGTGTTCTTCTGGAACTACAGAATCTTTTAGAGATAAGCATGGCTCATCTAGATCTAGAAAAACTCATCTTGTTACTCTAACTGGTGCTAATGCAGATGAGAAAAGCAGTTCAGAAAGCCTTAATTTTGGTAAATAATACATTGTTTAAAATTAAATAATATTTAAAACATAAACAATATTATTTATGGGCTTGAAATTCAATTAAAACGAATTATGCACTGTATTAACTGTAAATGTAATTACTGTTACAGGCAAATTCAGAACAAGTAACACATGCATCCCAGAACATCATACATTAACAAAAGAAGTGCGCATGATACGTCCAAATAAAGGAGTATCATTCAGGGATGAAAGACTTGCAATAGTGCCAGGACAGGGTGCTCCTTGTGTAATATTTAGCACCATTCCATACTCTAAGACTATTCGCAATGCACGGTAATTTATTTTATGTTATAACATTCTTACATAACATAATCAGCCTATAATGTTCCCACTGCTGGGACACAGGCCTCCTCTTGGTGAGAGGGAGTGGGCCGTAATCCACCAAACGGGCCCAGTGCGGGTTGGCAGATGTCACATGTCTTCGAATTTTTGGTTCTAGGACGTGCCAGTTTCCTCACAATGTTTTCCTTGTTTTGAGAGCAGTGGTTATGAAATAATTTGCACAAAGTAAAGTGCCTGTCTGGGTTCAAACCTACGACCTCGTAAGTTGCGGCCGTTACCATTTGGCCACCACTGCTCTCATGTATAACATTTTTGTTGATGCTATATTTATATTACCTTAGAAAAATTATGTTTAGACTCATCATATTTGCTTTAGGTCTGATCTACGAAAAGATGGTGTGAGACGGAGGAACACATCAGGGCCAAGACCCCTTTCTGCCATCACTGACAATGGTATGGATCCCTTTGACCTTCTTGGCCTAGAGAAAGAAGAAAATGGCCAAGAAATATCATATTCAAAATTATTGGTGCCCTCCAAAGTTTGTACAAGGGAACAGTACAAAAAAATGTATGAAGGGGAAATGACTGAGAAGGCTAATTGGAAACTAGTTAATCGCCATCCACATGTCATTGCAAGGTAAATTGTAATATTTTTCTTCTGTTTTCTATTTGTAAAATGGCTTTGAAGGTCTGTGGCATACCCATTGTCCGCAAATAGGATTTTTTCAAAACGCATGACGTCCACCCATGACACCTGTATAAATCAATAGCTGATATCAATACAAACAGAAAACAGTAAGACCAAGCCCCGTAAAGCGTCAAGTTTCCTAGATATTAACATTCAAAGTTGATCACATGACATCCAAATTTTTTTACATGCATACATCTTGTTGCTTACGTGTTTGAAATAATCATAAATAACAATAAATCTGAAATTTATGTTTTCTATTTGCATTGATGTCAGCTTTTCGAGTGGCCGCCATTTTGAAAAAATAAAAATGGTGGGCAGGTAGGTATGCCGCGTACCTTCAAAGCCCTTTGGTTTGTGTTACATCTTTGTTATTGAAGTCTAGAGGTTAGAAACTTTCGATATAAGTGGTAACATTTATATGCAGGTTAGATCCATCAATTAATATCCTGCCACTTTTTTGTTGAAGTCTAGCA
This sequence comes from Hydraecia micacea, assembly GCA_914767645.1. Taxonomy (NCBI): domain Eukaryota; kingdom Metazoa; phylum Arthropoda; class Insecta; order Lepidoptera; family Noctuidae; genus Hydraecia; species Hydraecia micacea. The sequence goes on from OU611778.1 coordinate 12,820,377, forward strand.
TTCATTTAATTTGTCAAGTATCAAAGATCTGAAAGATCTCTACATGATCCATGCTGTGCATGTTATTGAATGTTTTACTTTCTTCAATATATTATCATTACATAAACATGAGTGTTCTATCTTCTCTGTCTACTATATTTTTCTAGTGAGTATGTAGAGATTATGTATATTACTATAAAATAACATTGTGAAATTATGAGGGTAATTTAAAAAGAGATATATATATTATTTGAATGTTGCTAATTCATTCATATACTAGACTTACAAAAACAATATTCACTATTCTACAGTTAAAGTTATGAGTACTTACCTCAATATTAAATATTAGATTACCCATGAACTCAAAATCTAGACACATACACTTGCAAGAAAAAAATTGACCCATCCCATGCTCTTCAATTTGAAACAATATAATTCAACAAGTTTTACTAACAATAACCTAATACAATATTGTATATTTAAAACCTTCCTGAAAGTATGTAGATTACATTAGTGAAAGACTTTTATCAAACTGATTCATTAGTTTTTGAGAAAATCGCGAATGGGCGTTGAATATAGAACCTCCTTTTCAAAATTCAAGTTCAATTTTGATTAAACAAACAGAAATAAACAAAATTCATCATTGGTCAATTTCATTGACAAAAAACGTTAAGTATGCACTTTTTCCGAGCAAAAGTAAGTCATAAGGACATCTGAAGAATCGATTCGATCTTGTCAAGAGTATTGTTTTTATCAAAACGTAGTATATATTCAAATAAACTGTACCTTACCTACCTTCACACAATATAAAATAATAAATTAATTCCTTAAGATTTTTGAGATATCGTCTCTAGAATGGAGAGAGGTTGGCCATTCTTTGCACGCAAGTTTTTAATTGCAATGCACTCGTCCATATCTTACTTATCTGTTAATACATGTCATACATTACAACATGATTGTTCCCACACACGTTTCCATCATGATTCTACATATTTTTTACCAACTTGTTACTTACATGCATTATTATTAAATGCATTTTGAACTCATGCAGTCTTCACAATCATTTCATCACTAACAAATTTGACTTTCAGGACTAAGTTATTGACGAGGCACAAGGACAAAAAATGGTAAACACTGAACAGATTAAAATCTACTATGCAACTATGCAACACTTAGATTTGGCTAATGCTGCTATATCCCTGCTAAAAAATATGGAGTATTCAGTATATTTTATAATATACATTAGGATAATTTGTACTGTTTTATACTGCTTAGTTTTGGTCAGTAATCACATTATCAGGTTACTTTTGTGCAGTGAATACTTCTAAGCTTGATATTTGGGAGTAATTGGTTTCTATGAAAAATTTCAGTGTATTTATTACTGTCTTGATACCTAATATTATTATGTAAATCCAGGCTACAAATACCATGTATGTAAAACTCACCTCACCCACTAATCACATTTCCATGTTATAACCTGGGTTTTATGTGATCTGTAAGTCACTGCTAGAACATAACATTAAGAAGTGTGCATGATTTTCATTGGGAACATAGAATGAGATGGAGTGGTTTAAAACAATAATATAGATATTAAGACCTTATGTATTTAGAATTTTAGAGCATGTTACCAATCCACTTCTTACTGACTCTTTTATTGCATGCTGATATAATTGGTTCTAACATCAAAGAAATAACAGCCTGCACACAGTATAAAATATATTTAGCAGAATAATGACAGTTGTTATCTTTGTAGGTGTTTCTCATATGAATCATCGCAGAGGACAGCAATTCCATCCTCACCACCACACTCCTCAGTTGATATGAAAAAATTTGACTGGGATGAAGGATCGTTACTCTCTCAAAAATATGTATGTATCCATTAGTTTTTGTATAAAACATTTTTAACTTACTTTTTCAAAATATAATAATAAATAAAAATCTTTATCCAAAAACATACAGAGTTCGAAATACAGTTTTGATATTTGGTTTAAAAATATATTTATTGTTTATGTTGAAAATATTATTATATTGTATATTATTTCAGTAGCAAGCACTAGTGCCAAGCATTACTGGGTTAGATTAGTGAGTCACAACCGCAAAGTGTGTTACTGGGTTTTCCTATTAGGAAATTCTCAGTGCTGTCTGAGAACTTCCTAATAGGAAAACATGCACACCTGAATTAGATAGCATATTAATATTTAATTTCTCACAGGTTCAATACTGTCCCAATGTATTAGACGATCCGGAGCTGATTGCTGGGAAACACAGAACACTTCTAACATTCACATCCTACATGACGTCTATTATTGACTATGTCCGACCGCAAGATCTCAAAAAAGAACTAAATGACAAGTTTAGGGAGAAGTTCCCACACATCAAGTTAACTCTCAGTAAATTAAGAAGGTAATATTTGTACAACAATATTTGATGCATGATGTTTTGGATTTTAACTGAATTTTTCATTTTGCAGCATCAAGAAAGAAATGCGGAAAATTGCCAAACATGACAGTGGAGGAGTAGATCTGCTGTCAGTTGCACAGGCCTATGTTTACTTTGAGAAGTTGATTTTGGCAAATCTGATCAACAAAGATAACAGGAAGTTGTGTGCCGGCGCTTGTTTAATGCTCTCTGCCAAACTCAATGATGTGAAAGGAGAAGCATTGAAGGCGCTCATAGAAGTAAGGCAATGTTTTACACGTAGTTTAATATTTATAATGACCTTATATACTTAGGTAGTTTTGTATATTCTTTCAGCGCATTGAAACCACATTTAGAGTGAACAGAAAAGATTTGATGCGATTCGAATTCGCCGTCCTTGTGGCGTTAGAGTTTGGGTTGCACGTGCCGCCGTACGAGGTGTTCCCGCACTACCAGCGCCTGCTCCACGACTCGTGACCTTGGCGCCGACTGGCCTTCGAGCCATGTATCCGCGTGTGTCACCGACGACGCGCCACCATCGTTGACAATTTAAGAGCCAGTGCCTGGATGTAAAGTGTTGAAAGACATGTTCGAACGTTCTAGACGTTATTGGTAATTATAAAGTGATTTGTTAAAAATCATAAATTAATAGTGGTTTTGTAGATATTACTGTGTTGCGTAGTAGTAATCTTAATGTCAATGAGCCTCGTCGGCGAAACAGGGAAACACTGCGACCAAGTGGCAAACTGGTTAGCCGAATATTTACTGGGCTTCTTTCAATTTCTGCCGTATAATATATCTATATAATCTAATTAGCTTGTATTGTCCTACTGCAACGCAAAGGCCTCCATCTCCCTGTTCCACACATTCTGTCTTTTGCTAGTGCCGGACAGTCCTTTCTGTAGTAGTCAAGCTCGTCCCGCCTTCTTCGTCTCGGCCTGCCCCGATATCGTCGCGAGTTTAGTAGACCAATCGGTAGTTTAGCCCATATGTCACCTGACATGCGGCAGAAAATAACTCCTTAAATTATACGGCCTCCATCTGTAGTTTGTAACCAGCTAAACAAACTGAAAGTCGGTCGTCGTCGTCGTATGTAAAGCTTAGTAAACATCTTAGTCTTAAACCATAATTGATAATTAATCACGTAGCCTGCCTAATAGTTTATTGGGTAAATAGATGTTAATAAGATTACACTTGATGTAACATAGGCACTAATCTTAACTAGGCCCTAAAAATATTTAGATTAAAATAGCAGTGTTTAATTATTACTTGCCTGGCTAGAATCTTAAAAGTATTTCTGTCATAGTTATAAGTAGGAAAATTAAAATAGTTAGTAGGTAACTACAGAATTGTAAATCTGCTGGTAAAACTATTTTGGTATTGTAAATTGTTAAAAAATATATAATATTTACAAAAACTAAATAGACTGGTAATCAATGGCTCTATTTGTCCCCTATCTGAGTTGTCCCAGAATTCAAGTGCTCAAGAATACATTTATTTATTGATTACTAATATTAATAACAAAAGCCCCATTACATGATACAACAATCTAAGAATAATTACTAAGCTCAGCAAGCTCATGTACAGTGTAAGAAACGTTGCAAATATTAATTTGTATGAAGGGATATTAATTTGTATTAAAAAAACTAACTCATCAGAAAACCTTTAAATACTCGACGAGTCTGTGAAGTTTCGCTAGTTAATTCAATTTGACTCTGAATACACATTCAGGTAGTGGTCTATAGATCTGTAAGTATAACAATAACCCCCTATCACTAGACGTTGACGGTTTTTTTATGATGATAACTTGACAGCCAACCAAGAGTTTGTTGCTCAATTTAAAAATTTGAGTTGCTCAATTTTAAGTTTGGCGGTCTCGTTTGGTCACTCGAACATAAGCTCCTGCGCAGCTCGCTGCCACACATGACGCGCACTGAATATGGCGGCCCTATCTAGCTTTAGCATCAACATCTTGCCAACATAATTAAATATAATATATAATTATGTGAGATTAGTATAATTATAGCCAAATGATGCAACTGTGATATGACCACAATACATGTATTTATCTATGTAAATAAGCTAAAATGTAAGTAAATTATAATATGTTATGGAAGTAATTTATTTTTGGTATGTTTGGGTAAAAGCGATAGTGCTGACATTACAATGTACGATATTATAAATTATTAAGTACAGTAGAAACGTAGGTAAGACCTACCTTTCTTTGGCAATTCATTGTATTCAAGAACCTATATGTAAGTGTTATGTTATTTTAATAATTAGGGTGTGAAATCTAATGTTTGTTTTAATAAAACCTTAAAAATAAAATACTGTCTACTTTTATTTCAAACTAGCTTCTGCCCGCGACTTCGTCCGCGTGAAAGTTGTAAGACACCACAATCTACTAAAATAACAGCCACGTTTTTATAAAATATTCCTGTATGCTACGTTTGTGGTTCTGGTCTCAGCAGCCAATATATGATGAGAGTCAGGACTGGTGACGCGGGAGCAAGCGACGTACAGTTGTCTGTGTGAGAAGCAGCTCGTCCTGAAGTCGAAACCTGCTGCCTTCAGTATTAATTTTCCATGACTTGCGAAGTTTTCGTTTTAATGAATGCCTCCCGAATATACCTACTACCCCACAGAACAGTTTTTATCTGTTCTGTGTACTACCCAATGGCACAACATTGATAGGTAGGTACAATGACTCATGCTTTCTTCCTGACGAACTATCACTAAAATAATATAAGAATGTAAACATACGGGATTTATCATTAACAGTCGCCTATGGTTTTTTTTTTTAAATTATAACTACTTATAGATAACAGAAGATGTAAAGTGTACGTTTTACGAACTATCATACCATATTTGTTTTTACTATGATCATACTGTAATAGTATACTTAACAACAATTAAAAAAGGAAGCATAAAAAATATCAATTGTTGGGAATTGAGCATAGGTTTGCAAAGCAGTCGTCGAACCGCTAATGGCTATTTGCATTGTTGAAAGTTGACTAAAATAGCCGTTTTTTTAATTAGGTATGTCATGATTGAATGCATAGCGGGATGATAATCATCCATCCCCCTTACTAATAAACGTATTATATCAGATGAATAGTTACACACAGATTTCTCTTTCAGTCGTCAGTAATTTAACTTTCGAAAGAAGAAAAGCGTTATGTAACTATTTACTATACGGACGCTATACAATGTTTATTAGTAAGGTAAGGGGGCAAATCTGTAACTATCTGCTATATTCGCTCCCTATTCAGCCCAGTGAAGTAAGTTAATGGAATAATTCGACTGTTGTCATACACTGGTATTGTCTTCTCTCACATCTCAGTCTCATTTTCTACTTACGAAATTTATACCTACTCGCCAAGACAAGCCAAGCGAAGCGCAAGGGCACTACCTATCTTTTCTCGAAGCGCTTCGGCGTTTTTTTGAACCCTCATAACTTGGGTTTGGATTATACCAGATAAGCAAAATTCTCGGGATATGATGTCAATAGTGGACTTATTAAACACTAGCTTTTGCCTGCGACTTCGTCCGCGTGGAATAATGACTTCCGGAAAAAAACAATTTATCCCCCTTTTCTCCCCGTTGGGAGGGAATTTCCAAAAATCCTCTCTTAGTGGTAGCCTAATCCTCCCAACAAACACACATGCCAAATTTCAGCTCTCTACTGCCAGTAGTTTCGGCTGTGCGTTGTCTGTCAGTCACTCAGTAACGGAATAGTTTTTATGTATGTATGTATGTATATAGATATAGATAGCTGTGCCCGCAAGGTAATATTGTTTAGATCACGTTCACATGAGGCTTAAGTACCTATACCTACAACGAAATTACTACTTCACCTAAAAATAAATAAAATGTAAACTATTAATAATTTGTAATTTGAACGAATATAATACACTACCAAAATAACTAATACATATTTTATAAAATAACAAGAAAAGAAAACTAAATAAACTAAATTAATTTAAAGACTAAAAGTCGCGCTGATAAACAATATTGTCTGTCAATAAGGTCGAATGCTCGGAACGTCTACTCGCATCAACAGCCAAATATTGTATGAAGACTATGAAGTTCGCGTTTTTTTTTTTTTTTTGGGAATGGCATCTCGCAGTTCAACCTATGAGGTTGTCGTCTGCTTAACCGGGCTTGCTTGTGGATGCCTCAAAATTAAGGCCTCCAGCCAGGGCTTAAAAAAAACTTAAAAACTAAGCGACTACACGCTAATGGCACGCCCTGTGGGGTACGGACCTCGGCTTAGGGCGTCGCTGGGGGGGGGGGGCAGCAAGGGACAGGCTGGATCGGAATTATTTAGGGGCGAATTTAATACTACAGGCTCAGCGGCGCGGGCTGGCTCGAGCAAGGGTCGGGGAGGAGAATTTACGGGGCGTCGCGACGGGCGTCCTCGACGGCGAGGACGGAAGGACGGTTGTCGGGTCGTGTTTTTGTGTCTCTTAATGGTGCTGGTGGCTTTCCTGCTCTCCTGTAAGAGGGTAGTGGCGTCGTCGGGGATGGTGAGGGTATGCCTTGGTCGGCGAATCCTACTTATGCGGGAGGGAATATATCGGGAGGCCACCGCAATCAGGGCAATTGGGGTGCTTTATAGCAGAGTCGAAGAAACGCTTGGCGAGGCGCTTCATGAACTGCTGGACGGTGTGAAGTTCGCGTTTGGATCCCCCGCCCTTTTATACCTCCCGCCGCGAGCCGCGTCGAGCGCGGCGACCGTTACCCAAAAATAATCCTTATAGCATGATTCAGTATTCACGCGCGATGGCTTATCAGCGTATTTCATGTATAACTTTGGTGTTTCTGTACCGATTTCTATGATTATTTTTTTATTAAATAGGTAATAATGTTAACATTTTTTAATTAGGGATGAGTGAGAGTGTTATAAACGTAAGAGTAGACAAATATAATCAGAAAGCTCCGAACTGCTAAGCTATCGGGAGTTACACGTATTATTGTGAGTCAACCATAAAAGATAGACATTTGCTGTCGTGGAATATTTTTTACCTATATAATTTTAAGGAGAACATTTCTGTTAAAGTTAGGTGGCGAGGAGATAAGAAAACAGTTTATTAAGAGAACACGATAGAAAAATATATTCGGACTCTTAGTAGGTACATAAAACAAAATGATCAGAATGACTTTCATCAATAGGAGTGTTTCTAGGCAACACAACCATAGATTAGTAATAAAAGGAGTATGCATTCCTCAACATCCACCCCTGTTGATGATGATTCCAGCCATCTTCTTTAGCATTTCAAGTCTGGGCCCATATAACGGTTTTGTTAACATGTCAGCTATCTGTCTGGTTGCTGGCACATGGCTGATTGCCATGCTTCCATCTTGTAAGCATTCTCTGACGAAGAAAGATCTTATCCTGATGTGTTTTGTCTTCTGGTGAAATTCTGTAGGTTTTTTCGCCAGCTTTATTGCACTTTCATTGTCAACACCTAAGGTCGCAGGGCAGTTAGCACCAGTAAGATCTTTTAATATCTTCTGTAACCATATCTCTTTGGCGGTTTCGCTGGCTGCTACAATTTCCGCCTCTGTCGAGGATATTGCAACGGTGCTCTGCCGTTTGCTATACCAGGAAACAGCACCTCCAGCGTAAATACAGAGAATGCCTGATGTAGATCGAGCAGTTTCCATATCACCACCATGATCTGCATCGCTGTAGCATTCCAAACTATGAACATTATCTGTCCTGTAACGTATACCTTCATCCATAGTTCCTTTTAGGTATCGCATAATTCTTTTTACGTTCAGGATGTTCTCTTTTGTTGGTTTCTCCAAATTTCGCGACGCAACGCTTACTGCAAAGGCAATATCAGGCCTTGTACTTGTCATTAAATAGGACAAGGCACCAACAGCTTCACGGTAGGGAAATGTCTTCGTAGTAGATTCCTTAACCGGAGTATTGTTTGCCTTTATAATTGGTGTTGTCACTGGCTTGCATTCGTCCATGCCAAATCTCTCCAACAAGCGAGTGACGTATGCTTTCTGATGCAGCAAAATGGTACCATCAGAGTACCTTTTTATCTCTATTCCTAGAAAGTAACTTGCGGGTTTTACTGTTATCTTAAAATGTGCTTTCAATTCATTCAGGAAACAGTTAGCCATTTTCTCGCTGGTATATGCCAATAGACCGTCGTCAACATACAGGGCCAGAATAATTTTCTCCTTTCCTTGTCTTCTTACAAACAAACAGGGGTCAGAGTTACTCTGCTTGAATCCTGCCTTTACGATGTAGTCTGTGATGCATCTGTTCCAGCAGAGTGGGGCTTGCTTTAGTCCATACAAGCTCTTCTTTAATTTGAAGACATACCTCTCGTCAGCATAACCTTCAGGCGGTTTCATGTAAATCTCCTCGTCTAACGTGCCATAAAGGAAGGCTGTAGACACATCGAATTGTGATAGCTTGAGTTTCTCCCTTGCAGCTACGCTCAAGACGGCTCTTATCGTGCTGCTCCTAGCAAGTTTCGTGGAAATCAATATCTTTCTTCTGCGAATATCCCTTTATTACTAGCCGAGCCTTATATTTATCAATAGAGCCATCCGGATTGGTCTTTATTTTGAAAATCCACTTGCATGGTATGGCTTTTCGACCTTTTGGTAGTTCGACTAGTTCCCATGTTTCGTTCTCTCTTAACGAGTTTATTTCACTGTCTATAGCATTTGTCCACTTTTCTTTGTCTTTACATGACATTGCCTGCTTATAGGTTTGTGGCTCGTATAAATTGTTGGCTTCCAGAGCCATAATATGATCATTAAACCTTACAGGAGGCTTTAGGTTTGCTCTATCTCTGAGAACCATGCGGTTTTCATCAGAATTTTGGCTTTCGTTTCCTTCAGCTAGGTATTCGTTTTCTTCTTCAGAAGGCAAGGACTCGAAATCTGATTCATTCATATCATCTACCATTTCTTCATTGGTTTTTATATGTGCACTTGATGAAGAAGAAGGTCTTGAAATGATTTCGATTTCATCCTCTGAAGCATGTCGTTCTCCAATCTCTCTATTAACATTCATTTCATGTTCACTCTCGAGACTTGGGAAATTATGATTGAAGTTCTTCTGAAGAACAGGAGTCGGCTCTTTCGGTTTAAGTACACCCTCTTTTGATTTTCCCAGTAAAGGTACCTCTTCAAAAGTGACATCTCTGGATCTAATCAATTTGAATACTTCTTTGTCCCAGATTCTGTAGCCTTCATCTCCTTCATAACCAATAAGTATCCCTTTTTGTGCCTTTTTGTGCAGCTTCTTGCGTTTAGCTTTAGGAACATGGGCATAGCAGGTGCAACCAAGTATTCTAAGATGTTTTATTGCTGGTTTCTGTCCGTACCACAACTCATGTGGAGACTTGCTTGGCACGTTCGTTGGCCCTGTGCGATTCAACACATAGACTGTCGCATTTACTATCTCTGCCCACAAATCATCAGGAATTTTATCATGTGCATGCATGATGGCGCGTGCGGCTTCTACTACCGTCCGATTTTCACGCTCTACGCAGCCTGCTTGCTCTGGGGTGTGGGGCATTGTGAATCTTTGCTTAATTCCGTTTTCAATTAGGATATTTTTGAATTCCGCGCTAACAAATTCTCCTCCGTTGTCACTTAACATTTCTTTAATGACATGTCCTGCTGCTTTAGCTTCACTTAAGAAGATCTTAAGCTTTGAAGCTGCTTCAGACTTTTGTCGAAGAAAGTAGATGTGACGATATCGTGTGAAGTCGTCCTTGAACAGAATATAATATCGAAACTTCGAAATCGAATATGGAAATGGTCCGCATAAATCTGTATGGATTAGTTCTCCAGATTTAGTGGCTCTAACCCTTGTCCCAAATGAATGCCTGTGCGCCTTTCCATAGACACAGCCTTCACAAATGTCGGATTGGTTGTTCTCCATTTTTAATCCTAGCTCTTTTTCGATGACCTGACGAACATGTCTTTTGTTCTGATGTACCAGCCTTTCATGGTATACTTGTAAAGGGTTTCTCAGTAATTGATTGACTTCCTGATTTTTGGGCGCGATACATTTCAACTCTAGCTTGAATAGTCCCCCTTTAATCGTTCTAGTTCCAATTACTTTTGCTTCCCCATTTACTTTTACTACACATTGCTTGGGTTTAGATTCGAACGTACTTGTGGTCAAGTTATCATGCACAGACAGCATTGAGAATAAGTTTCTTTTAATCTTTGGGACATACCAAACGTCTTTCAAAAGTATTTGCTCAACTTTTCCATTAACGGTGGCTTCAGCTCTAATGTTGCCTATACCAATTGCTTCAATGGTTTCTCCATTCGCCGCAGTCACCGTATGTGTTTCTTTGAAGTGCTCGAAGCTATCGAATAAGTCACCTCTGTTAGTAACATGGCTTGTCGCTCCGTTATCAACGTACCAATTAACTTTATCTGTTGGCAATCCATTCTCGACAGCTAACACAGTCATATTTACAGCCACATTTGGGTTTTGTCTACCGTTTGACGGCTTTGGCGGTCTACCATCTTTTATCCATTTTTGGCATTTCCGCACAACATGGCCAGCTTCTCCACAATAATTACATTTGAAAACTGTATTCTTCGTCTTCTTCCGTGTCTTCACGGCTAATACTTCCTCGGTATTCTCCGTTTCTACTTTAGCAGTCAATGCTTTTTCATAAGCGCTCAGTTGCGACGTCAGATTCTCCACTGTCCGATCCTTTTTTGTTATTAAGAGCCAACTTGACTTAAAAGCAAAATAATCCTGTGGCAAAGTTCCAAGTATCTTACAAATCAGTAATATCTCAGGCAGATTTGCTTCGATTTGGCTATTCAGCTCGTGCCAAATGTTCTTCAACGCAGAAATGTGCTTCCTTATGTCATGTTCAGGATCTTTTTTATAATCAAAAAAATTCAGACAGAGATCGTAACTTTTGTCTTCGCTACTTCCACTGTATAGGCGTTCTAGTTCGTCCCATACCTCTTTTGCGCTTTTGTAACGCATGACTTGCTCCAGTAACTCGTCTGTCATATTCGTTGTCATCAGAGTCAATACTATACAATCAATCTTTATAAATTGTTGTAAATCGTTCTCATATTTTACTTTAGCAGCAGCATCACCAGTCTTTGCTAGTTCTCCGGGCTTGATTATTTTTCCTTCTAAAATTTGTTCAGCTCCGGGAATGGCTCTGCATACCGTTTCGATCCTATATCTCCAGTGCTTGTAGTTGTTTCCGTTTAGGTGCACTATTTGTACCTTTGAGGCTTCAGCTATAGCCTTATCCATTTTCGATGGATTTGTCTAGGTACACTTTCTGCTAAAATAATTTTATTTTTCTTATTCTTTCCTACTAGGAAAAAACTTTTGCAGCTTCTCTCGCAACGAACCACGCTCTGCTACCATGTTAAAGTTAGGTGGCGAGGAGATAAGAAAACAGTTTATTAAGAGAACACGATAGAAAAATATATTTGGACTCTTAGTACATAAAACAAAATGATCAGAATGACTTTCATCAATAGGAGTGTTTCTAGGCAACACAACCATAGATTAGTAATAAAAGGAGTATGCATTCCTCAACAATTTCCGTCATACATGATTTCTGTGTAGCTTTAACCATTAAGGCTGCACACGCGACGGAAGCTTAAAAAATGGAGTAAGTTTTCCTGTTTTCCCAACATTTCCCTTCACTGCTCTGCTCCTATTGATCGTAGCGTGATGAAAAGTATACTATAACCTGCCCAGGAGTATGAAGAACAATTGTACCAAGTTTCGTTGAAATCCGTCGAGTGGTTTTTGTTTCTATAAAGAACATACAGACAGACAGACAAAAATTTTACTGATTGCATTTTTGGCGTCAGTATCGATCACTAATCACCCGCTGATAGTTATTTTGGAAATATATTTCATGTACAGAATTGACCTCTCTACAGATTTATTATAAGTATAGATAGATTAAATGTACAACTGGTACAATTCTGGATATTTAACGAGTTGTTTTTTTCTAGCAACTTAATTTCAGTCCTCTGTGAAGATGAATGTTGAGTTGTCTGTGGGGCAAACGAGGGAGATACACGTAGTTCCAGGTTTGTGGCACAAAATACAGAGAGTATTGAGGGTCCCTCGTTCGAATGTTCTGAATAGAGAATCAGCTGAGTTAACTCATCCCTTGATGTCAATGGTCGTGAGCTAGTTGGGAGAATATTGATGCGTTCTGTGATACGCCGGTGATATCTTTTGTTTATTTTCTTTTTTTTTCTCCATTTGCAAATTAGGGCCTCCATTCTCACTAGATGATGACATTTTCACTGTTGTAAAATAAACTACGGTCACCAATTCAATTTGCAATTAGAGAAACATTCTAAAGATTTCGCTCCAATGTCTATTTTTAATTTCTTCTGTAGCCGCAACGCAATGCGCGCATTCTACCGAAGAAATGCCGCTTTTAGTTCCATTAAGTATTCTACTTATGAATAAAGACTTTTTGGTTTATCAAGCTCGTTGGTAGGTAAGTAACACACAAAAATTAAAATAAAAAAAAAACTTTTTCCCCTAGAGGAAGAAATGCAATTTTTTCCTCGCTCTGGTACGCTACAATGACGGTCTTTTTGAGCAAAAGGAGTGAAAACTTTTATTATTACATCTATTCAAAAAGAGCTAGTGTATTCTTCGTATACAGGGACTAAAATAGCTCTTTGATCCCTAGGGACTAAAAGTGATTTGAATTCGGAATGTGGATATTGTTAGTAAATGATTCAATCACCAAAGATATTATCAATCACGAACATTGTATTTAACAAGTAACAGGCTATATGGTAAAGTAAAAGGCGCGAGCCGAATAAAAAAAAAATTGTGAAACATTAAAAAAACGCGCGAAAAGCATTCTGCCTTCGTTTGTAATTGTTTACTCAAATTAGGATTTTATAAAAAATGAGTAGGTAAGTATGTCTTTCTCAAGTAATTGTATGTAAATAAGTAAACGTACCTACTATTGTTATTCATAAGTTGCACTTACTTATTTTTTCATGATGGTGATAAAAAGTAGTGTCCACCTCGGGAGCAACACTATTTTAAGTTCGAGTGACGTACCTACTTCGGTACTTACTTTGAATCCATCGCTCCGCTCTGGATTCCAAGAAACACTCTCGCCTTCAAAATACTTAGTTTGCTCCATGTTTGCTCCTTTGGCAAACAATCTACTAGTATTAAATACTTCGAAGGCTTAGGTATACCTACCTACCTACTTAATTTTCATATCAATAGGTTCCCTGACTATAAAATGGATTAAAAAAACAAAAATTACACATCAAACTGTTTTAATTTGAAAAGTAATTTTATTTTGTTTTTCAGCTTGCGTTTGGGTCTGTCACGATGATAATGTAATAGTCCACCATGTTCGCTCTCCTTCATCGCAGGGGAACGTGTAAACTTTTTGTGAAACATTGAATGACCTGAAAGAAGCAAGCAATACAGTTACAACAGACCGCATCTCTGCTGATGGTACTTTTAAAAAAAAACAGTAGGTAGGTACCTACCTACCTCGTAGGTAACCTACTGATTCTCATGTTTGGCTATCCCTTTTTACACGGTTTTTTCTTTTGTTTTAGGTCACCAATTTAATCCGTAACAGTAAGTAGCTAGTGAATTAGTGAGATTGTGTGCGCCGCGCCGCCGCCGCGCCGCCGCCGGCGCCGGGACACTTGTCCCGAGAGCGCACCAACGCGCAACGCCTAAATAATAGTATCTAATACCAGCCTACTGTACCACTGCAGGGCAAGGCCTAATCTCATACAGAGAAGGCACAAGCATTAATCACCACGCTTGCTAAAGGCTATTAGGAAGGTACATAATTTATAAGTAGATAAGTTGTAATAGTGTTAGGTACAGACGCCAGCACCTCAAGCTACTACAATCTGTCCTTTAATAGATTTTCAACTAAGTAAGATTGTTATAAATAAATAAATAAATCATAAGATTCAAAGTTGATTGGGAAAATTTTACAGTTTCGGGTAGCTTGATGTTGATGTGCTGGCGTCTCTACCTAAGTAGTCTAAATTATAACGGAAAGTAAACCGTAGAAATGTAAATGTTGGTAGGCTCAAAAATTTACTGACCCCAGTCCCTGAACGGCCTCCATAATCGCCATATGCTCGCTTCTTGATCAAGGTCATTGTCATCTGATATCCACTCTTTGGAATCCGAATCGAGTGTTTCGTTTAATGTACCTTCCTTCACCAGCTCTTGGGTCGAGTTCTCATGAGCACAGCATAAACTGAGGATGCACAATACTGCACAGGAAATCGATATCTTAAATGGAAAAAGAAAAGGTTTAATATTATTAAAGAAACATAAATAATACCAAGCTTCCGATATAAGTGCTGATCATCCTCCTAATATTGGCTCCAAGTCTTTTAGATAAGAGGCGCCCTAAGTAGGTAGGTAGGTATTACGTATTTGGAGGCAACCAAATCCGATTTCCGGTCCATCTCGCCCTTATTCTAAATCTTCTGTGACATCGAATCCGATCGCCATCTCCTGCGAGGAGAAGTCGAATAAGATGGGAGCGTGATAAGAGGAAATTGGGGAAATATTGTTAACTATGCCACTCGAACCAGAGAGCGACATGGATTTTCCATTGTAATGTGGCCTGAGCGCGGGCGGTGGGGAAATCCGTTGTAAGAAGAATAGATATACTTAAGTCAATCAGAATAGGGCATGAAATGGCATCCCCCCCAGTAGGCGCACTTCCCTACCCATGGTGACGACTCATAAGAAGTACAGAGGGAAAATTCCTACCTCCTACTGTTCTAAGGCACTTGAAATTGAAGATACCTAGGTAGGTACCTATTGACATTGACAGCAAAAGAAAGAGAGACTCTTAAGACTTTCTTCGCGGGTCCAAAAAGAAAAATAATTTCTAAATCAGAGGTATCGCACACATGACATAAAATATTCACTTTTTATTATTTTGCGCACTCAGCACATTTTACGGTTACCTATTAACACAACATTTTTACCTTAACACTCATTTTAACTCAAAATACAAGTGATCTACGTGATTGAGGTTCGAGTACTATTTAAATTCTAAACGAGAATGAATAAAAACATGTACTTATATTGGCTATTTCCATTTCAACAATGTGGACCGGACGAGGTTTCATGTTAGGACATACGATAATGTAGAAGCAATTTCTGTGATCCAAATAATCATTGTGTAAACCAGTTACGGAGTATTATTATTTTTATACAGGTATCGAACAGTGCAATTGCTATTAATTGTTATTTATAAGGATATTATTGTCGTAATTAGCGAAGGTTCTTCGAATTGCAAACTGAAGTTGCATTTCCGTTATTGTGATAAGCGGGAGGGTAGAATTCAAATTCAAATTCAAATTCTTTATTGCATTCATGTGTACCTACATTATTTAGTTGTTACACTTACACTTACAATCATAGATATAGAAATTCTATATCTATGCTTACAATATTAGTAAGTTCCAACATGAAACCCGGTTAGGGCACGGCAACATAATAATACAAATATAGTTTCGGCTAACATACAGCCTACTGCGGATAACCACGCAGTATCTAATATTACTCAAACACTTAACACTTAACCCAGAAAATACTTACAGCGCCTGTCTGGGTTCGAACCCATGACTTAGAACTCGTAAGTCGCGGCCGTTACCACTGGGCCATCACCACTTCTCTGCAGCAAGTACAGCATGCACTTCAAGGAGGCCTACCACAAGCTCTGAACGCGATCCATTTTAGGACCTAACTTCTAATTCGTACCATGACGTTAGTTTAACGATTCAGTTTAGCCGTGCCATCTGCTGACAGCGATTGTCCTAAACTGAGTCGCAAATTTTGGTTTCATTCATATCTACTTATTTCAAAATCAAAATATTTTATTTCACATAAACCAACATGGGCACTTATGAAACGTCAGAAGCTAGGTGCACGGTTCCATTTGGTACCATGACGTCCATAGAGCAGCTCAAGCGATGCAGTTTAGGAACCCAAAACTGAAATGTCTTGTTTTTTAATCGTTTTTAATTAGATCATGGTAGGCCACCAGAGAATAGCTGTGACTAATTTTATTAGTCATCACTTTGGAGTAGTGGAATTTGCGAAACTTTTTGTAGCCAGTGTTACGAGGGGAGGTCCAAAAGTTCGTGGAATGGAGGGGATGGAGTGGGGATAGGGGCGCTCGCTTAGTGTCATACTAATTGGGTACTCATCATTAGTATATAAATTGAGTTTCAGCCCTGTTGCGTCATTCGCACAGAGTACTTTTTGATAGACTGAAAGTCATTCATTTACGAACACTCGCCTGCTAAACAAGTCAATCCGGAAGAAAACTGAAACTATGGAGAAAATTGAACACCGTGCTGTGATAAAATTCCTTACCAAACAAGGAAAGACCGCTCAGACCATTTTTAATGAAATGGAAACCATTTATGGGGAACAGTGCCCTAGTAAATCAGTGATTTACAAGTCGCATGGTCTTTTTAAACATGGTCGGGAGTCGATTGAAGACGACCCCCGCTCAGGACGGCCAGTTGAGGCCACCACATCAGACATCGTCGAAAAAGTGGAAAAAATTGTACTGGAGGACACCCGTTTGAAGAAAAAACAGTTATCTGCATTAGTTGGAGTATCAGATACCACCAATTTGTGAATCCTACATGACCACCTGGGTATGACAAAAGTCAGTGCAAGATGGATACCGAGAATACTCACGCCGCTTCAGAAACGGCAGCGCGTCGATGCGTCGAAACAATTTTTGGAGTTGTGTGGAGACGAACCTGCACAGATTTTGGAGCGGATTGTTACAGGAGATGAAACATGGGTTCATCACTTTGAGCCTGAGACCAAACAAGAGTCCATGCAATGGCATAAAAAGGGGACACCACCGCCAAAGAAATTCAAAGTGTCGGAGTCGGCTGGAAAGTTGATGGCTACTGTTTTTTGGGATTGTGAGGGGATAATACTGATTGATTACAAAGAAAAGGGAAGGACCATAACCGGAGAATACTACGCAACAATATTAGAAAAATTAAAGGAGGTCATCAAGGAAAAACGTCGAGGAAAACTGACCAAGGGTGTATTGCTCTTGCAAGACAACGCGCCGGTTCACAACAGCAGAGTTGCAATGGCTGCTCTGCACACGCATGGCTTCGAATCACTAGTCCACCCATCCTACATTCCAGATCTGGTCCCATGTGATTTTTATTTCTTCCCCAATTTAAAGAAAGATTTAAGGGGAAGAAAATTTTCCGACGACAATGAGGTAAAGGAGGCAATTTTGGCTCATTTTGAGGCAAAAGATAAAAAATATTTTTACGATGGTTTAAAAAAAATAATTCATAGATCTAGTAAATGTATTCAGCTCAAGGGTGATTATATTGAAAAGGAAAAATACCTAGATTTATTGTTTCATTTTATTTAAAACCCTTTCATTTCACGAACTTTTGGACCTCCCCTCTTATAAAGTAAGGCAGTAGGCACAGGTCACACAGGGCACCTTACAAAAGACAGCCTTTAGGGTCAGGTGAGAATGTACCAGAGTGTTTAATTACTGTGGTAATTGGAGTGTTTGAAACAGCGGCGTTTAAGTATAATAATATGGCGTGCGCTCGAGCGTGTGGTTCAGTGACACGTCGCAGCATAGTGCGGCGCTTACTAGGTTGCGGCATTAATTATATATTATAGAACCGGTTTTACCTAAGCATCCAATAAGTATACGGTCAGGGAAATGAATTGATAAAAAACTTTTTTATTAAGAAAAAGTGAAAAATACAAACTTATTTAGTGAAAAATAACTTTAATTTCGGAAGTCGGTGTCGTTGGTTCCAAATTTTCGTTTTTTCATCCCCTAAG
Organism: Hydraecia micacea; assembly: GCA_914767645.1. Classification (NCBI taxonomy): domain Eukaryota; kingdom Metazoa; phylum Arthropoda; class Insecta; order Lepidoptera; family Noctuidae; genus Hydraecia; species Hydraecia micacea. The sequence goes on from OU611778.1 coordinate 12,838,654, forward strand.
TTCCAAGTTTTAGATTTTTTTTGTTTTTTGTGTACTAATACTAGCTTACATACCAAATTTCAGCTTTCTAGGACTTCAGGAAGTACCCTATGAGTTTTGTTGATCATCAGCCAGTGACGAAATCGGGGTTTTTTAGATATCAATAAAATCTAAAGTACTTACGAGTACCTATACCTAAGAGCTATGCAATTGAAACTTTATTATCTATCTATTTTATTATTATATTATCTATACTTATAATAAATCTGTAGAGAGGTCAATTCTCTCTCTGTAGAGTGCGTTTCAACAAATAGTTCCTATGCCGTTATGTTGGCAGCAATGTATACCACTTCTCATTTTTCATTCTAACACGGAAACCTTATAAATCTTTAAAAAATCCGCAATATCACATTCCCATATCTACTATCTTGACAGACATGGGCACAAAACACAAATACTCCTAGCGGAGGACAGGGGGGCCAACATTATAACATAGGAACTATTTGTTGAAACGCACTCTACATGAAATATATTTCCAAAATAACTATCAGCGGGTGATTAGTGATCGATACTGACGCCAAAAATGCAATCAGTAAAATTTTTGTCTGTCTGTCTGTCTGTCTGTATGTTCTTTATAGAAACAAAAACCACTCGACGGATTTCAACGAAACTTGGTACAATTGTTCTTCATACTCCTGGGCAGGTTATAGTATACTTTTCATCACGCTACGATCAATAGGAGCAGAGCAGTGAAGGGAAATGTTGGGAAAACAGGAGAACTTACTCCATTTTTGAAGCTTCCGTCGCGTGTGCAGCCTTAATGGTTAAAGCTACACAGAAATCATGTATGACGGAAATGTTCTCCTTAAAATTATATAAAAAATATTCCACGACAGCAAATGTCTATCTTTTATGGTTGACTCACAATAATACGTGTAACTCCCGATAGCTTAGCAGTTCGGAGCTTTCTGATTATATTTGTCTACTCTTACGTTTATAACACTCTCACTCATCCCTAATGAAAAAATGTTAACATTATTACCTATTTAATAAAAAAATAATCATAGAAATCGGTACAGAAACACCAAAGTTATACATGAAATACGCTAATAAGCCATCGCGCGTGAATACTGAATCATGCTATAAGGATTATTTTTGTGTAACGGTCGCCGCGCTCGACGCGGCTCGCGGCGGGAGGTATAAAAGGGCGGGGGATCCAAACGCGAACTTCACACCGTCCAGCAGTTCATGAAGCGCCTCGCCAAGCGTTTCTTCGACTCTGCTATAAAGCACCCCAATTGCCCTGATTGCGGCGGCCTCCCGATATACTCCCTCCCGCATAAGTAGGATTCGCCGACCAAGGCATACCCTCACCATCCCCGACGACGCCACTACCCTCTTATAGGAGAGCAGGAAAGCCACCAGCACCATTAAGAGACACAAAAACACGACCCGACAACCGTCCTTCCGTCCTCGCCGTCGAGGACGCCCGTCGCGACGCCCGTCGCGACGCCCCGTAAATTCTCCTCCCCGACCGTTGCTCGAGCCAGCCCGCGCCGCTGAGCCTGTAGTATTAAATTCGCCCCTAAATAATTCCGATCCAGCCTGTCCTTTGCTGCCCCCCCCCCCCCTCCCCCCCAGCGACGCCCTAAGCCGAGGTCCGTATCCCACAGCCGCCCACAGGGGGTGCCCTTAGCGTATAGTCGCTTAGTTTTTAAGTTTTTTTGAAGCCCTGGCTGGAGGCCTTAATTTTGAGGCATCCACAGGCAAGCCCGGTTAAGCGGACGACAACCTCATAGGTTGAACTAAAAAACGCGAACTTCATACAATATTTGGCTGTTGATGCGAGTAGACGTTCCGAGCATTCGACCTTATTGACTGACAGACAATATTGTTTATCAGCGCGACTTTTAGTCTTTAAATTAATTTAGTTTTCTTTTGTTGTTATTTTATAAAATAGGTATTAGTTATTTTGGTAGTGTATTATATTCGTTCAAATTACAAATAATTAATAGTTTACATTTTATTTCTTTTTAGGTGAAGTAGTCATTTCGTTGTATAGGTACTTAAGCCTCATGTGAACGTGATCTAAACAATATTACCAATACATTAACTTAATAACACACAAGGAATTACACACTGACGGAGTTGCGGGCACAGCTATCTATATCAGTGGCGAAGGGTGAATTTATGACAGAGGTAGGCCGGAGCAAAAAAAAAATACCAAAAGAAAATTACAATGATGAATTGACTATAGAGTATGTTCTGAATTTTCGAAGGGAAGCCGGCGGGAATCGAGTTGTATGGTACCTTCGCCACTGATCTATATCCAAACTATATATTATATATAATTATATATTATATATTTATATATTTATATATATATTATATATTATATTATTATATATTATATAATATTATAAATGCGAAAGTAACTCTGTCTGTCTGTCTTTCTGTCTGTCTGTCTGTCTGTCTTTGCTTCACGCCTAAACTACTGAACCGATTTGTGTGAAATTTGGTACAGACATAGTTTGGAACTTGAGAAAGGACATAGGATAGTTTTTATTACAAAAAATAAAATAAAAAATAAAATTTATTCCGGACATATAGCGCCATCTATTGGTCAAGAGTCGGCATCAATTCAGTACTGAAAATTCATCGGAAAAATGTAAATAAATAGTAAAAAGGTATGAAAATATAATATAATACTTACAACTTTTAGTACAAAGAAAATGCTCTAACGGAGTATAGATAATTCTATTAGTACTATATGTCGAGTTGGTGATCGCGCAATGGTGTCGATCGTTACACGAGTTCGGTTCATGTTATTGTTTTAATTCATCGGAAAAAAGTTAATAAATAGTAAAAAGGTATGAAAAAAATAATATCAATATAATAAAACTTTTAGTACAAAGAAAATGCCCGAACGGAGTATAGATAAATAATCCGAGTTGTCACTATGCTCGATAGATGGCGTTGGGATCGAAATAGATCGCGCTATGGTTTCGTTACACGCATTTGGTTGGGTATCGGCCGAGCGCTTCGGTACTGTCGTGGAATTGTGGATTGATCGTTTCGTAAATTTAAAATTGGCTCATTATGTTGATTTTTGAAGAGTTCCCTAGAATATCTTCCACATTTCATTTTTGAAGAGATCCCGCGAGATCGGTAACTATGTGGGTAAAACCAAAAATCTGCCGGAAGTCACTATTCCACGCGAACGAAGTCGCGGGCAAAAGCTAGTCTATATATATATAAAACTCTTCCGTTACTGAGTGACTGACAGACAACGCAAGCCTAATCCTCCCAACAAACACATGCCAAATTTCAGCTCTCTTCTACTGGCAGTAGAGAGCTGAAATTTGGCATGTGTTTGTTGGGAGGATTAGGCTACCACTAAGAGAGGATTTTTGGAAATTCCCTCCCAACGGGGAGAAAAGGGGGATAAATTGTTTTTTTCCGGAAGTCATTATTCCACGCGGACGAAGTCGCAGGCAAAAGCTAGTTTTTAATAAAATAAAGTAAGTATTTAATATTGTATTGAATTATTTTATTTTCTCGCAAACGTAGTGAAAAGTAGAGTGTAACACACGGCGCTAAAAACCCATTATAACTGGGTGTCTATTTACTCCCTCGTATAATGGGTCATTTTAGCCCCTTGTCTACAATTACATACGTTTAGGTCGAGTAGGGTTCGAAAGGCTTAGGTTAAGGCCAGATTTCAAAACTTAAACTGCTGTAAAACGAGTTTAAGCTTTTCGTCATAATTCGATAAAGTAGGTAAGTTCTCTTTCTGTATGATGGTCAAAAGAAAACAGAACCTATTTCAAGATGGGGTACTAAAATTTTCAGGCTCGCTTCGCTCGCTCACATTCTGTTGATTCTTGAGCTTTTCTTCATAAGTCGACCAAGCAAGTAATTCCTAGTCTTTTTGGAATGATCAAAAGAAAATCGAACCTATGTGAGTGTGCAAAATTTTTGAGCTCGCTTCGCTCGCTCTTGCATTTTACATTTTCGTGGTTGCTTGGGCTTGCCTGTATAAGTCGATAATGTAACTCCTATTTCTGCTTGGAATTATAAATCAAAACATAACCAAATCGAGGCAGGTTTTTAAAATTTTGGAGCACGCTTCGCTCGCTCTTCCCACTCTACGTAATCTATAATTCCCTAGGGTTAGGCAGGGGTGTACCTTCATATAGCCCCCATTTCATAGGGGGTGAGCCGGGCACAAATTCAGACTCCAGGATAAACCTAATAACACTTTACCCAACCTAGGAATTTAGCCTAGGACCGCATGCCCAGCATACTTGCGACCACCAGACCAATAACGAGATGTAGGTACCTCCCTTATTAATATTCCTCGGCATCCATGGTGACCCCCCCCCCCCCCCATCTTGGGCTGCGACCGCGCCTGGTACCACACCCTTAAATTTGGCTGCTCTTTGAAAATAAATCCTGTACCTATATAGATAGGGGACACTTATACAAACAAAAACTGTCAAGTAATATGGTAAGTACCTAACCTTAAGTGTCACGTTCCCGATATGCCTATTACTTACTTGGAGGTAAAGATCGCCACATGAGAACTATGAAAATCATTAAAAATGCAGTAATTACGTGTGTGTACGCGTGTACGCATTCCATTGTATTCAAATAATGTTTCCAAGACAGTACAAAAATATTTGCATGAAAAAGCCGCTACATCCAAATGTCAAAATTAGTAAAATTCAACACCTCCAAGTCATCTTTGCCCCGAAGTGGGGCTTAGGCGTTGTTAATTTGAAAAATTAATAATGTCAAACCTTAGTACTTACCTATTTATTTAAGTACACAACAAGTTTCAAGTTTATAAAGCCAAGGAATAAGATTCTTCATACAAATACGGAATCCCCCTTTTCACCCCCATAGCCCCGTTTGTGCACTACAAGGAATTTTAGTGTCCGGCAGTCCGATTTTTTACGGTCCCATATGGCACGCTATAAATGTTATGTATACTAGTTTGTGCACTTAGTTAAAAAATCGGACTGCCGGACAGTAAAATTCCTTGTAGTGCACAAAATTAATGCCCATACGGTTAGAAATTCGAGAGCAGTGGTGGTCCAGTGGTAACGGCCGCGACTTACGGTTTGTAGGTCGTACTTTCGAACCCACACGACATGCGCTTTACCTTGTGTAATTTATTTCATCACCACTGCTCTCAAAACGGTGATAGAAACCATCGTGAGGAAACCGGCATGTCCTAGAACCAAAATTCGAAGATATGTGGAATATAATCGACATTGTGTCCGAGCAGTGGGAACAAGGCTGATTATGTTGGCATCAAAATCTACGCAAGTATCTTCTTCGCCGAGTCGCTGACCCTTGCTTTCTAGTGTGCTCTGCTGAACAAACAAAAAGTTAAAGATACCTATCTATAGATACTAAAATGGAGCATCTATCCAAACCTATCCTAACCCCTGGAATGGGGAGTCCTGCTCTTACAACTTACCGGTACAATTTACGCCTACGTTGTCAGAACAACAAGGAATTAAACCTCTTAAATTGTTTTAAGGGTTCCGTACCAAATGGAAAAATTAAATTATGCATAAGTATGTACCTACTGAATAGACAACCACAAAAATATATTTCGTTATAAACACCTATAATAAACATTGTTTATAGGTCAGACTTGTATAATACAGGTCAGTTAGGTTAGTTATTATAAAACATTACAAATTGTCATAATGACAACTGTTTTGTCTACTGCTCATTATACTCCAGAGTTTATTGATAGACTGAAATTATACTCTTTGGTCCTCTGCATGATTTGAGCTTTTTTGTCTGCGTTAAAAAGTACTCTCTGGTTTAGAGGGGAGTGCATGTAGAGCATTGACATAGAAAAGTATGGACTGGAAATACCTACAAAAAAAGGGTGCATACCTACAACTCGTATTGTCTCATAAAATGGCTGCCATTGCTAGGGTTGTGTCTATCAAGGAACATAGGTGTTACTATAACGAGTATCGATACTAAATACGAGTCTTACTAGTTATCACGTTGGGTCATACCTAATATTATGTACTTAAAGTCCGTTGTAATTGTAACAGAAAAAAAGATGAGTAGGTTATCTTACTTTCTGTTATCTATAAAAATAAATAAAGTTGTTTTTTTTTTTTTTTTTTTAACTTACTACTAAATGCTTATATAAAAGTCTAAACAGTACTTTTAACAAAACCGTGCACCTAGCTTCTGACGTTTCATAAAAGTGTCCATGTAGGTTTATGTGAAATATTTTGATATTGGTGCTGTGAAGTGTGAACCACAGGCCGGACCCAGCAAGGTCACTCGGACTGAATAAGACGCAGGATTATTTATGTTAACATCGCAGAATATACCGATATCGTTTCAGCGGAGGAACTAGTTTCGGAAACTATTACGCCAAGTCGGCAACGGTACAACACTAGTCCACTATGACATATTATTGTAAACAAACGAACGAATTAACAAATACAATAGAAAGGCCTGTTATACGGAAATGAACCCAAATATCAATACTTTAGCCATAAATTCACGATCACGTTACAATTGTATCATCGAATGTGTATTATTGTATGTATTAATGCATGAAAACCGGCTACTAACCTGTGCAAAGACAATTGAGGTTGATTTTCATTCTTTCTTGCACCACACTTCACAATACAACACACAGGCATGTAGAGTTTCTGTTTTCCAATATTTACATGCAGTTTTAACAGGTAAAATCCTCGTAATTTTCTCGCAATCCTCAATAATACAAAAAATAAACAACCATTTGACAGCAAAACTACCATGAAACTCGTCGCATAATATGGCTGCTATAATGGCACTTACCTACAACTATTACTACGTCACGACAAAATATTGCCATAATGAGCAACAACAAAAATATTGTTGTCTCTTTTATCAAATAAAAATATCTCATTAGAAAGAATGAGACATAACGATATTTCAGATTCTGAATCATATTTCACTCATATTTGTATAAGTATATGTATGTATAGAATAACGCGGCGTCTCCATGTTTTTCCTATCTCAATGATGTAGAGTATACGTAACATTCAGTTTTACAATTTTCCTGTTTTCTTGTTGCCATAGAGTTGCCATATTACCTAATATGTTGTACTTAGTAATACGTTTTTGAATTATCTAGACATCATGTTTTATTTGGATTCACAGCGAACAGTTACACGTCGTGACAGTTCCCTAATTGTGCAAAAACGATATGGACAAGATGTGGACTATGAAACGTGGTCTACAACGCAAGGCCATCTATCTAATGCAGCGTTAACAAATGATTCTATGGCCTCCGTGGCAGTGCGTCCCAAGGGTTCCGTGAGAAAGGAATTGATATCAATGATGTTCGAATCAATGTTAGATTGCATCGTAGAATCATGGGAAACTATTCAGCCACCTAAGGTAGACGAAGGCTCTCGTCATCCTTCCCTAGAATTCGGGAAGTCACCTAGTGACACTACAATTTTGGGCAAAAAGAAAAAACCTGCTCGTAAGTCGCGATTTCTTGTGTTGGTCCCATATTAAAAGTTGTTCATGATGAGTACCTATAATGCTACCCCCTAAGACGGGAAACAAAAAGTAAGGTTGTATAGTGCGTTATTTTAATTTGCATAAACATTGCCCTCCTTAAGCACGTTAAGCCGTTGGTCCCGGCTGTCAATCGTGGATCTTTGACAGTCGTTACGGGTAGTCAGAAGCCCGAAAGTCTGACAACCAGTCTTACCAAGGGGTATCGTATTACCCAGTAACTGGGTTGTGGAGGTCAGATAGGCAGTCGCTCTATGTAAAATACTGGTATTCAGCTGCATCCGGTTAGACTGGAAGCCGACCCCAACTTAGTTGGGAAAAAGGCTAGGCAGATGATGATTGCCCTCCTTCTGGGGCAGTCCTAGTCGGGTAAAAGGATTGGGATTGCTGCGTAAGCTCTCAAAAAGTCAAATGCTGTTTTAGTTTTCTGTAAAATCGAGCTAGCCGATGACTCCATCGACCATTTTTCTCTAAGTATGTAGGTATATTTGTAGTCTTGTTCCGGATTTCACTCTGAAGTCCTATTTCAATAACACCCTGGCCCCAGATATTAAGTGAGACGCCTTAGCACATAAATTAACCGTAATTTTATGCTTAATATTGGTACAACATACCTAGTGCCTACCTAAGAAGGATACCAAATACTTTTATATTTTTAGCCGTTCCACGACGACCTTCTAAAGCGACGAAACGAAGCCGTTCAAGAGTTGATGAACAAGGAGAGGTAATGTATTCATAAATTAATATTTTAGGCCTAAACGATTTGTATCTTGATGTAAATGTGATGGTGAACAATGAAGTCGTAATTTATACTCCTACTAACTGGGTAATGTAAAGCGAGTGTGATGCGGTGTGCACCATCATCGACCAATGTGATTCTGATTACGTACGTGGTATGGTAACCATAGCCATTGAGTCCTTGCCTGCGGGGTATAGGGGCGTGGGGGTATGACGAGAACGGGGACCCGGAGAGGTGCGGGGGCGGCAGGCACATTCTTGTCAAAACTCACTCAGTTCGCTACACAGAGTACATTATATCATATGCACAGAGTACATTATATTATATTGATCATATGTTCGCTACGCGATTAGCGATCGCACGTGTTGCGGACACTTTGTGAGTTCTTATAAAATAATGAGATTACATTATCAAGATAAGTCGAAATATCTTTGTAAGTACCTACATAAAATGAATAGTCATTGAAGGCAAATGGCTTTTAACGTATACGAACATTTTAGAAAAAACAAACTGGGTGAATATCAATAAGATATACCTGTAGCAAAAGTTACTGGACTATCAGAAAAGTCTGTACTTATCTAGCATTGTACAGATGCCAGCACATCAAGCTACTACAATCTGTCAGATTTCTTTAATATAGGTATTTCAACTTTATTGTAAAAGCATAAGGTTCAAAAGGAGATGTTCCAAAATGTATGGAGCCTGGGCCAGGTCCTTGTACACTATACTTAAAAATAGGGAAATTCATTTAAAATAGTTCTCAACTGTCCAATTACTTTGAAATGGCTTGGTTTGCTGGTAAACACAAGAAATTACACTTGAAATTGCAACACACAACGAAAACCCGTCATGGCGGTAAGCTGTCATTTTGATTAATTAATGACGTTTGACTTTTTTTTTTTTCCTTTTTGGCAACTGAGCCGATGTCGACTATTCTGCCAACGTCAAGTGGTGACGGCAGTACAGCGAGGTGAGCCGTCGAACTTTGTGGTATTACTATTTACTAGTTACAAAAATAGTAGCTAAAAGGACGAAGAAAAAGAAGAATATATATAATATACACACAACATCACAAATCTATCTACATTAATATATTTACAAAGTTATTGTTATTATTACTACATACCAAACTACAATTTGATTTTATTTAAGTTTAAAAAAGTTGACAAGATTTGGATAAGATTAGGAGAAAACTTAGTCAAGAGGGAATGGAAGTTGATAGGAAGAGGGATTTTAATTTTGGAAAGCTTATGATACAAGTCAAATGATTGGGAATTTAATGGACAAGAGAAAAAGATGTGGTCCAGAGTACCATCATCAAGACCGCATTCGCACAAGGAACTGTCCCGTTGTACCGTTTGCACCATTGACCTGCACCATCAATGGTGCAGACGAGACAAATTAGTTTCGTTTGCACCATTAATATTAATACAACTACTTCACCATACTTTTCCCGTGTGCACCATTGACCTGCACCATCAATGGTGCAGAAGAGACAAATTATATATAACTTAAATATGCCATAATAAATGTTATTTAATTGAATTCCTATTGTAAATCTTCATAATATAATTTTATTATATGTAATTTGTATTATTGGACTAGTCAAATATAAAATGAATAATTGGATAATGTAAATGATTGAATATATTTGTTTAACTGAAATTAATTAATGTATAATGTAATATTTTAAAATCAATGTATTAATACTATTTTTATTTTATTTTTTCCAAGATATTTGCACGCCATGAGAAATGGCAAACATGTCGTGAGCTAATCTTATTTACGACCTTGCATGCATCTATTATTTTAATTTTGTATGTGTACACATGTTTGCGCAAATAAAATTTCTTATTCTTATTCTTATTAGTTTCGTTTGCACCATTAATATTAATACAACTAAACTACCTAACTAACTACCTACTAACTAACTGAAGTAGGTACTTCACCATACTTTCCTAGTCATAGGTAAATAAAATAAAAACCAATAATATGTAGTATTTTGTTTGTGTGCGGAAGAAAATGATAACTTATTCATCTTCATGTAGACAGGTTACATCTGGCGTTCCACAAGGAAGTGTATTGGGTCCGCCTCTTTTTATAATATATATAAATGACCTTCCAAAAGCGACAAAATACAACACAATCCTATTTGCTGATGATAGTACAGTACTATTCACAGGAGATAATAAATCACACATGGAACCTGAGATAAATATGACTTTAGATAGCATTATAGACTGGTTGGCATCAAACAATTTGCACATAAATCTCGACAAAACAAATTTCATGACATTCAGAAGTAGAGTAAGTAAAATAGCAAACATGAACATAAATTACCGAAATAATAAGATCCACGAAGTTGAAGTTACGAGATTTCTGGGTATGAAGATAGATAATAATTTGAATTTTAAAGAACATATCCATACATTATGCACTAAATTGAATACCTTTTCTTATGCATTGTTTAAACTTAAACAAACGGTCAGTACTTCTACAGTCCTTACAGCCTACAACGGCAATGTTGCACCTATTCTAAAGTATTGTGTTATTTTTTGGGGTAATTCTACTAATAAAGAAGCGGTATTTAAAGCCCAAAATAAATGTTTTATTAGAACATGCAAAGAGGAAATACTTTGAGGAATGGTGCAGATGAGACCATACTATCAATACGGTTTCGTTTGCACCATTGTCAATGGTGCAGATGAGACCATACTATCAATGCAGTTTCATTTGCACCATTAATGGTGCAAACGAAACTAATTGTCTCTTCTGCACCATTGATGGTGCATTTCAATGGTGCAAACGGTACAACGGGGGAACTGTCACGAACACGGATCTTATTTAAGAATACTGGACTGCAGCAGTGGCCAAGTCTCAGTCTACACAAGGTTGCAACAGTTCTTCTGGATAATTTTGGGCATTTAAAAAACCAAGGTTTCCGCTGGATGTCGGGTTGAATACTGGCGTAGTATGCCCCCTTGAGCTTCGAACTTAACTGCCACACTGCTGACCACGAGTTGTACAGCTTATGTTTGGTGTCAGTCCGTAAGTCGTAGCTATGCACCACGTAGTGCTTCCGATCCACCGGGTTAGAAGTAGCAAATTTTGCCAGAGAATCGGCACACTCGTTGCCACCTATACCCGAGTGACTGGGAACCCAAGCTATTTCAATGTTTAAACCGTTGTTCGAACAAGTAAATAGTAAATTTAGTATATCAAAGATGATTTTACTGTGAATTTTTTGAGCTAAAGCTTGAATACTACTGCGTGAATCTGAGAAAATGACTGAATTTTTAATGTTATGAGTTAGAATAAAATTGATGGCTTCTAGGATACCGATGCATTCCCCTGTAAATACTGAGGTCTCTGGTGGACATTGGAATAAGAGGGCTATTTTAGAGTTTTGAAAATACGCAGAAACACCTGTACATCCTGTTGAAGACAATTTGGATGCGTCCGTATAAAACAAATTCCAACCCTCCCAGTATCTTTTAATGGCCCGATCAAAGTCACCCTTTACGTCCTGAGAGTTTTTGGTGATACCAAGTCCCAAAACGACCTTTGGTTTGAAATGGACCACCTCATATGAGGAGGAAAAGACCGGAAGAGTGGGGTGTTGACAAAAAGGTGAGGAGAGGTGTTTAAGCTCTCTGTACCTACTCATCAATGGAATAGATTTATTATTCCAGTAGGAAGACGCGTTAAGAGAGAGGTAGATTTGTTTTAAAATGGGGAGTAAAGGATGGGACGAAAGGGAGAAAACTTTTGACAAGAAACGGCCTGCTAAGTATTGTCTACGAAGGTTAAGAAGGGGTTCTGCACATTCTACCTGGAGAGCGTTTATGGGGGAGGATTTCATGGCACCAGTCACGGTCCTTAGACATTTGGCCTGGACAGAATCCAGTCTACGCAGAGCATCTTTGTTACACGGCTCAATTAAGTAACTGCAGTAATCCAGCACGCTTCTAACCAGCGCATTGTAGACGAGTTTTAAGGTGTATGGGTGAGCACCCCACCAGACACCTGCCAAAGCCTTAAGGACCGAGACCGAGCGCTCACATTTTTTAACCGTATTACCAATGTGATCCACTCCTGACAATTTGGAATCCAGGGTAACCCCCAGGAACCTGGCCTTCTCCTCAACTGGAATTGCTTGGCCGTCAATATTAATGTCGACTTGGGGGATAAGGCGTTTACGAGTGAAGACAACTGCTGAACTTTTTGGAGCACTTAAAGATAACCCGTGATCTAAAAGCCATTGGTTTAATGAGGACAAAGATATATTAATGGACTGAGCGGCATCCTGGATGGAAGTGCCAGAGACAAATAATGCAATATCGTCAGCATACTGAAGAATGTTACAGTTAAAATTTAAACAAGAATGAAGATCAGAAGCATGAGGTAGACCCCTGCAAACCGACCTCGGCTCAGAGTTCTCCCCCGGTATCTTGAGTGTAACACGACGTTCTAAAAAAATGCTGCATATGATTTGACAAATCCTAGCCGGGATACTCAGCTCTTGCATCTTCTGCCTGAGAACTGGGAGGAGAACAGAATCATAGGCAGCCGAAATATCTATGAAAACGGCTACCACAGACTCATTCCTGCTAAGGGCCAGACGGATCCCTGATGTAAGGGTCCACACTATCAGCTGTACCCAGACCTTTCCTGAAGCCGAATTGAGTCGTTGGGAGCAGTTTCCTGCTTTCTACAAACCATTCAAGACGGTTTTTAATCAAGTGCTCTAGAAGTTTAATAAGTATGGACGATAGAGCAATTGGCCTGTAAGAACAATGATCACTAGGATCTTTACCGTGTTTTAATATAGGAATTACCACTTGAACCTTCCAATCAGGAGGAATATAACCGGAAGAAAAACAATAGTTAGCTAAGTCCAGATAATATTGATGGGTCTTATCACCCGCTTTTGTAATGAAGGAGTAAGGGAATCCATCCACTCCAGGAGCAGAATCCTTTACATGGGCGAGGACCGATTTAAGCTCCCCCAGAGTAAAAGGCTTATCCAGAGGGTCATCTGATGCTAGCCGGGAGCCCGTAGCGACACATTCATCCAAATTAGGAACATAGATTGGGGCCAGTTTAGAAAGAAACTGGTTACCCAGTTCCTCAGATAGTATGGTCAAACTACTCCTGAACGACTTCAGCTTACGCCACACGGCCGACATTGGAGTGGATGGATTCAGTGAGCCACAATATTTCTGCCAACCTTCTCTCTTTTTATTCTTAAGTAATTTTTTGGACTTAGCCAAGATTATGTTGAAAGGCAATGATGTTATCCAGGTTCATGTCGGAGTTGAAGTTCATTTCGGCCTCATTCCTGGCCCTGATCACGGCAGAGCATTCCCTATCCCACCATGGCGGGGATGGAATTTTGCCTGTTGGTACTTTTTTTGAAGGGAAGCAATCATCTGCTGTAGAGGATATTGTATGGGAGAATGACGAAAAGCATTCCTGCGTGGACTCAGCGTTAATGGATGGGAGAGAAGAGACACGTAAGTCTAAAATTTTTGAGTAGGTGTCCCAATCTGCTGAGTTCAGCTGGTATTTTAACAGAGGAGGGGAAATTTTGTCAGGGATAGTCTTGGAAGGGATTTCGACCATGATGGGATAGTGATCACTCCCATATGTCATATTCAAGCGACTCCAATTAAAAAGGCTGGCTATACTAGACGAACAGAATGTTAAATCAACACAGCTGCTGTTCTGCCCTGGCGCAGACCTACGTGTGGAACTGCCATTATTAATTACACATAGGTTTAGTTCATCTAATATATCCACTAGGCCTATACCAAAGTTGTCGCAGTTTTCTGAACCCCATCTATAATGATGGCCATTAAAATCGCCCATAACAAGTAATGGACCTTGTATACTACTCAGCAAACTTTTAACTGTAATAAGATCTTCAATTTGTGGGTGTGCAATATAAAAACTAAAGATATTTATACCCTCAGCCTTAACAGCAACAACATTGATGGTGTCACCAACGAAGGGTAGAGGAATTGGGGAGAATGGTACTTTGTTATTAATGAACAAAGCACATCCTCCATATCCATCTGGTCTGTCATGACGAACACTACTGAAACACGGAATCCTGAAATTACTATCAGAACGAAGCCATGTCTCAGCAATGCTGCAGATCGATGGTTTGTATTTATTAATGATAAAGAGTAGGTCAGGTTTCCTGGGAGTAATACTCCTCACGTTCCATTGAAGGAATGTCAGGGGGTGGAACATTATTAATATATTTAACAATGGATGACAGTTTGTTGGCAACGTGGTCAGGTAAGGATTGTGCAGGATTAGCTAATACTGTTAGTAGGATATTGGCTATAATATTAAGAATATTTTCAGATTTATCAGGATTGCTTGTACCTTCCGTGGGGAAAGCACAGCAATTTTGAGAGGGAGAAAAGGAGTAATCCTGAATAAGGGCTTGATGAGCCTGTTTGTCATAGCTAGGTGAAAGGGGGGAATGAGATTTGGGTTTTAGGAAGACCGTTTTACGGTATGATTTTGTTGTTTGGGGAGCAGAACTGGGATGATCGGGCGACCTAGGTATTGGTTTTGATTTTTGGGATGCTCTAGACACTTCAGCATACGATCTTGAAACCGGAGGGAAAACCTGACTTGCCTCCGCATAAGAGACAGATTTCTCAGCCATAAGAGCTTTAATGCCCTTTTGCCGACCAAGCTCAGGACAAGCCTTATCATTAGCATAATGATTGCCAGAACAAGATACACAAATGGCACAATCAGTGGGAACTTGGCATACATCACCTGGGTGGTCTTGGCCACATTTAAAGCAGCGGGGTTTTGAGCGACATACTGTACGTGTGTGACCGAAACGACAACAATTGAAACATTGAATAGTTGGGTACATGTATCTCTCGACTGAAAGAGCAGAGTAAAAACAATAAACTCGATTAGGTAAGACTTGCCCGTCAAAAGTCAAAACAACGGTTTGAGTGGGTTTCCACTTTGTAACACCCAGAGAAGTCACCTTTCGGCTCATTCTCCTTGCCTTTATAACGGGGCCACATCCAACAGGAACCTTGATATTTTCAATAACCTCATCCTCTGTCCATTCTGATGGTACGTCTCTAACGAGACCCAAACGAGTAATATTGAACTGGGGAATTGTAGCAATGAAGTTATTCTGAAGTAATGTACGACTTATCAAAAAGCTGTTTGCATCCTGATGCGACTTAAACTCAACTGAAACTTTGATTCTTCCTAGACGTTTGACACTACCCAGGAGAATATTGCTGTAGTTGTTTTGCGTCAAAAACATTCCAAATTTAACCGGATGTAGAACAGTACCAGGGGTGTCGCCGTCTTTTAAAGAAACGTGTACAATATATGGCGGATTATCCCTTACCGTGTAAGACTGTCTTCCCATTTCTTTTTTTGTTAGTTTTGGAGGGTTCGCTACAGTAGTCGGAGAAGAAGTAGCCATTCTTTTCCTACTTGTAGATTCGAAATCCATCGAATTATTTATCACATTGTCATCGGGGAGGGAAACTGTTAACATCGGAGTGTAATCAAAGGCATCGGGAGGGTCAGGGGGTTTTTTGGTATCCATAATGGATGCCGGGTAAAATATTTAAAAATAAACTAAATTAATATTAAAACCTACCTTCGCTAACACTGAGCCACACTACAAACAACACTGCTACACTATACTACTAAATTACACTCATTCGACAGCCTAAATAAAGAAAATGAAAAAACCACGTAGTTTCGAAAACGGCGCCAAAACCTCCTGATTGAGGTTATCGACGTTTGACATGTTTATTTCTGAAGAAGTGACAATGTTGTGACAGCTGACAGTTCTGTTTCTATGATCAATGGTCGATCTATGGTTTACTGTCATTGTTTCTAAGCACAGAGTAACTAAATCGGTGAGACGCCATGTTGAAATTCGATAAAAATAATAGATAAATATCAATTCACTACCACAATAGTATACATTTAATTGAATTATCTGTATTTTTCCCGAATTCTACGGGTTTTTCTCTTTTTTTTGAGTTACTGTACACACGGCTACACATCAAGCTATACATTTCCAGTTTGAGTTGACCTCGCATTGTATAGGTTTTTCGTACAGACGCCAGCACATCAACCTACCCCTAACTGTCAAATTTTCACAATCAACATTGAACCTTATACTTTAGCGATAAAGTTGAAAATCTATTACAGAAATTTACTGACAGATTGTAGTAGGTTGATGTGCTGGCGTCTGTACAATCAGAAGTCAGCTTATACTGGTTATGAATAGCTTGATGTGTAGCCGTGTGTACATAGACCTGCACCCTAATTGCGTAACACACTATTACTCTCAATTTGAATCATTTTGAAGCTTATTGCTAATCCATTGCTCCAAATGTTCGAAAAATGTGTGTGCTCAGCAACATACATAACGCAATGAATGTTGTTGAACTGTCAAAATGAAACCCATTGCTACTGAGTGTGTTACGCAATTGCCCTGCTGGCCCATTTTGAAACATCTCCAACCCCCGGTTTCTGAAACGTACGTCAAATAATCAGTTAGTTAACAGATTGTCAAAATTAACAATCTGTTAAACAACTACGGGTTTCTGAAAAGCCATTTACCGTAAAATTAGCGAATCAACTGTTAACAGGTGATTTATTTTTTTGTCTGGCCACCCTTGCTAAAATCAGTCAACTTCATTCACTCATTTATGTTTTGTTTCTGTCTAGCGCATAGCTTTGTCTCTACATTTTGACACCAAATGTCAAACAGGTTAACTATTATTCTAAAATATTTTCGTGTTTATTGTTCTCTGATATTGTGGTCTGTTTGTTGTTATAAAACTCGGTATAAAAGTTCACACTCACCAAATTTCCGATAATATGTCACGAAAAAACTATACGGAGAGAGAAAAGAAAGAGCTCTTAACAATAGTGGATAAGTAAGTACCTTTTGTTCAAATATAACATTCCAATCTATACACTCCCATCTCAAAATCAGCACAGATGTGCGAATCATTAAAAATGGTGGTATCATGTACAGATCCCGGCCACCTACATATTATGTCCATGATGTATAATTCTGCATCACAAACCGCCTGAACATTTAGTGAAAAATAACCTTTTCTATTGCGGAACAGTTCTGCAGATGGCCCGCCAGGAGACTGAATTTTTATATGGGTACAGCCAACAGCTCCGATCACATTGGGAAACCCACTGATGGCATAAAATCCATTCCGGACCCTAGCCTGTTCTGCACTAGTTAGTGGCATTTTAATAAATTGGGGGGAACCACTGTACCTCCACACCCGGCGCATTTTGATACTAGGTATTTTTTTTTGGATAGAATAGACCCTTTTTAGTGTAATTTGAAAACCGCAAATTCTGAAAAACCATAGGGGCCGAGAAAAAAATTCCCAAAGTTTTTTTTTTTTTCGAAAACCTGCGATTTTTATAGTAGCTATTTTTTTTTTGATAGAATAGACCCTTTTTAGTGTAAATTTGAAAACCGCAAATTTTGAAAAACCATAGGGGCTGAGAAAAAAATACCCAAAGTTTTATTTTTTCGGTGTAACCTAACCTCAAAAAACATAAAAGTTGCTTAAAAGGCGTAGTAGGAGCCCCGCTTCGCGGGGCTCTAGGGTCTAAAAAAAAATAACCACGAAGGGGATGGCGGGGTCTGTTCGCTCGCTTCGCTCGCTCACTAGACCCCGCCATCCCCTTCTAACCTAACCTGTCCGAGTCGGGGTGCCCCCAGTCCTGAGCTCGCTTCGCTCGCTCTTGCATCCTAAGTTGTCATTATTAATGTGTTATTTTGTATATTATGTTGGTTTAGTGTGTAGTGGGTGTGGAGGTTTTCAAAAAAAAAAAAAAACGGAATTTTTTTCTCGGCCCCTATGGTTTTTCAGAATTTGCGGTTTTCAAATTACACTAAAAAGGGTCTATTCTATCCAAAAAAAAATACCTACTATCAAATGCGTCGGGTGTGGAGGTACAGTGGAGCCAATTGGGGCCTTAATTTAGCAATTTCAGTTGACACCTTCTTAATTATGCGGCAAGCTGTTGATTTATGTACTCTAACATTATCTGCCACAGATATTTGGAATCCTCCAGAGGCATAAAAATTAATAGCCAACAAAACTTGCTCCGCGGCGCTAATGGCGTGATTACGCTGGGTCATGGGTTCCAGGTGCATCAGTGACTCCATCAATTCAAAGAAAACAGGTTTTGAAATTCTGTATCGGTCCTTAAATTCTTTATCATTGTAATGGTTTACTGGATGCATTCGCTCTCGAAAAAGGCGAGTTTGCACCAGATCTTCCTCTTCACTAGATAAGGATATATCATCATCAGATAAATCAGACAACATTTTTATTAGGCACCTGTTAAAATTCACTGAAATATTGAAGTAATAAGTATAATTTGATTTGACACTCTGTTAATTGATCGATTTTCGCTAATTAACTGTCGATTAATAACTAGACATTGACGCGAAGTTAACATGAGAAAAAGCCTTCCGGAAACCGAAAATTACCATAATTCGAGATTTGACACTCGCAATGACAAATCACTGACAAACTGTCACTTTGGTTCGTTCAGAAACCCAAACTGCGTTTAACTATAGATTAACAACTTATTACGTAATTTTTTCGATGACGCGCGTTTCAGAAACCGGCTGCAAATATTGGGAAATTTTGACAGTTTCGGGTAGGTTGATGTGCTGGCGTCTGTACAACAAGGAAAATTATTAAAAGACAACGAAAAATTTAAATCACCGAGAAAACCAAAACAGATTCGCAGAAAAAGAGTGGAAGTAGACGATTTCACAAAAGGCGTGGTAAGAAGAAAGTCACTCGGTTTTATGCAATTTTTTTGAAAAATAATAACTGAAAATTTTGAATGCTGTACTTAGAGAAGATAATGTATTACTCTGCGGCAGGGAATATTTAAGACTATTATTATATGATCTAGGTTTTAAATTTAAGAAATGCGGATCTAAAAGGAAACTCCTTATCGAACAGCCAAATATAACATCGTGGATGTGGAAATACCTAAATAATATCGTAGAGAAGGAAGACATACCTATTTTATATCTTGACGAAACTTATGTTAATGCGTCTCATAACGTTTCAAAATGTTGGCAATCAAAGGATGAACTCGGCGTGCTGTCTTATCGGTAAATGAGACCGTTTGATCATCATAATTGTATTGTGGAGGCCAAACTCGATTTATAGACGGAGCACTTGTAATATTTAAATCCAAATGTAAAACAGGTGGTTATCACGATTCTATGAATTTCGTGAATCTCAGTAAATGGATAAATGAAAAACTCATGCCTAAATATACCACCAAATTCTGTCATAGTAATGGATAACGCAGCTTATCATTTGGTTCGAGAAGATAAAAAGTCCACTATGGCTTCTACCAAGCCAGCTACGCAAGATTGGCTACGACGGCATGACGTGCCTTTTGATGATAAACTTAGAAAGGATGACTAAAAAGCTAGGTTCATATTGCTGTGTCGGGTCGCCGTCTGTTGTGTCGCGGAGTGTTCATACTAATGTGTTGTCTTGTGGCGCAATATGTCGCATTTTTAGATCATTCTCATTTTAAGAGTTGTAGAGTGAATAGGTACGTGTTTTAAAATGGAATCGTCTGACTACAGTGACTTCGATGAAGATATTCAATTTTTTCTATTGATGACTATTCTAAAAAAAAAGAAAAGGAAAAGGAGATATTGGGTTCATCCCGTAAATAGATTAAGAGAGACTAGAGGCGCATTTCACTGTCTTGTTCGAGAATTAGAAAGTGATGACGAAAGATTCCAACGATATTTCAGAATTACTAAAATACAGTTTCAGAAAGTACAGTTTGTATTGCCGTACCTACTAATTCAATAAGTTCATCAGACATTTTAAAGAATGAAAAACAGAATTATAATAATTGCCGTCGTAAATGATAGATTCACATTAGTGTGGCGCGACAGATCCCCCACCACCTCTCTGGCGCGATCGGGCGTCGAGCGATTTTACTGCGACAGAACGCGCCACAACACAACACAACCTATTAATGTGAATCTATTCATAGTAAATGAACGTAAGCGATTGCGTTCTGGCGCGCCCCGACACACCCCGACACAGCAATATGAACCTAGCTTTATTTAAATTATTTAAAAGCCATTTCTCAGAAGATATTGACGAGTTATTGAAAGGACATGAAGTGTTGCGTTTGCCTCCATACCACCCAGACCAACGCAATTGAATTGGTCTGGGGTGATATTAAAGGACAGTTAGCACGAAAAAAGCATAATTAAAATTTTTGAAAACCGTTCTATGGAACACCTATTCTAAGAGGTCCTCCGACTGCCATATGAATTTATCTGTTTTAGTCTCGTTACATAAATTCTTTAAGACGGGGGTTTTTTAATTATTTTATCCTTTTCCAATTTCATTTAACCGTCGTGGGTTTTTTTTCAAAATTTTTAATTTTGCTTTGTTTCAAACTTTTTAAAGAGCATAGGTTCATTATACACAAAAATTTAATACTGCAGCGCCTCCTAGTGATTACCACCATAACACCTATTTAAGAATCCATACTAATCAACCACAAACCCATTATTGATGAGGAAAACCGCATCAAAATCGGACTAGTAGTTTTGGAGATAAATGGCAACATTGGTTTGCATAAACCATAGAAATGTACATATACCGTGTCCGTACCGTCGTGGGTGAAAAAGTATCGACTTTAATTTGGACTAAAAAAAATATGTTAAAAAAGTATGAGGGATTATTTGTTGGATATTCCGTAGAGAAGTGGGAGCACTGTGTTAACCATGTAATTAATGTCGAGGACGAATACTGCAAACATGACAAGAGTTCTAGATGATAATTGTTGATTTTATTATTAATGTGCAGGACGATGCAGATTATTCTAATGATGGCTGCTTCGAAAGTGAAGAATCAAGTTCCAGTTATATTGATATCGTCGTTAATACTTGATAGTCCAATTCCGCGTAACTAACGTTGTAATACCGCGTATGTACAGAGGCCAGCACATCAAGCTACCCCAATCTGTCATATTTTCCCAATTGAATATGAACCTTATTGATTTGTAGTAAAGTTGAAATCTATCAAAGAAATTTGACAGATTGGGGTAGGTTGATGTGCTGGCCTCTGTACACTTCCGCTAGTTTTACATGAGGCTCAAAAAACTAAGTTTCTAAAAAACTAATAGGCCGAATTTTGAACGAACTTGAATACCTATAGGACCGTTTCGTTCTCCTTAATTCAAAATTCGGCCTATTAGTTTTTTAGAAACTTAGTTTTTTGACTCTCAAGTAAAACCAGCAAAAGTGTACATAGTAGGTACATACGCGGTATTTAACAACGTTAGTTACGCGGAATTGGACTATCAACGACGATATGGACATAAGTGATTGATTTATAATTTTGATACAGCCGGTTTCATTATTCACAGAACGAATTATCTCAAACTATTTGGTGGTCAAGTCCTGATGAAAAGGCTATTATAAGATTCCGAAATGGCAATATGTATGAAGGAAATATTTCTTCAAAATGTATGCATGGCGATGGTCGTTTCCTCTGGGCCGACGGAACCGTCTACTTAGTAAGTTAAAAATAAAAATAAAGTTCCATGCTGTTATACAGTGTGAGTCTTCATAATGTGCACATATCGAAATGAGGGGGGAATAAACTTTAAAATTCTTGTTCGCTGCTGTGACCTCTGGAGGCGCGGTCGCACTCAAGATTTGGGGGGGGGGTCATCATCGGTGCCGAGGTCGGATAAAGTGTTACTGGGTTTTTCCATCAGAATTTTTTTAAAACCACCCTGGAGTCTGGATTTGTGCCCGGTTGGCGGCAATAGGCTGGCCCCCTATGACATGGCACTTAAATAAATGGCGAAATGTACATTTGTGTATTAAATAAATGTGGGTGTAAGTACTATATGAAGGTACACCCCTGCCTAACACATTGGGGATTAAAGGCGTGGTTCAAAAGGTTCAAGTTCATCTCCAGTTCCACATTACTTATGCTATTCAGGGACGCAGCTTTTACATTGGGGGTGTTACTTAATAATGCTGCCAAATTGGTCGTACCCAAATTGGCAGCATTATTAAGTAACACCCCCCCCGAAGCGAGCTCGAAAATTTTTACAACCCGCCTCGGTTAGGTTAGGTTTTGTTTTATATTATTTTCAAGCAGTAATGGAAGTTACATTGTCGACTTATACAGGCAAGCCCGAGCAATTATCAGAATATAGAATACAAGAGCGAGCGAAATTTTGCACAGTCGGATAGGTTCGATTTTCTTTCGATCATTCCAAAAGGACTAGGAATTGCTTGCTTGGTCAACTTATGAACAAAACCTCAAAAATCAACAGAATGTAGATTGCAAGAGCGAGCGAAGCGAGCCTGAAAATTTTAGCACCCCACCTTGGTCTCTCGTTTTCTTTTAACCATCATGCATAAGAAAGAAAAGAAACCATAGTTTATCGAATTATGACGAAAACTTCAAAAAAACGCCCTCAATTGAGGATTAAGGTGTTTTTTAACAAAAATCATATTTTTTTTTACAATAATTGTAAAATATCTCAATAAAAGAGCCCCGATTAAGTACCTACCCTTTTTTTAACCGACTTCAAAAAGGAGGTTCTGTATTCGACCCGTATGTATGTATGTACGAGTATGTTTATATGTCCGCGATTTTCTCAAAAACTAATGAACCAATTTTGATAATTATTTCAATAACGTGATCTACATACTTTCAGGAAGGTTTTAGTATATAATACATTATGTAATTATTCTTATGTACGATGTTACATGCATAAATTTACTGCATCTCCTGCATTTCTATGCGAATTTTGATGATTCTTCTAGTCGGTGTCTGCAATACTTCAATGCACTAGTGTCATTTGAATTTGTGTGGAGTACCTAAGTACAACTAAAAAGTGAAAAATAAAAACTTTTTTACAAAAAAAACAACCGACTTCAAAAAAAAACTAACTACAAAGTGATAAATAACTTTAATTTCGGAAGTCGGTGTCAAAAAACGAAAATGCGGAACCAACGACACCGACTTCCGAAATTAAAGTTATTTATCACTTTGTAGTTTTTTTTTGAAGTCGGTTGTTTTTTTTGTAAAAAAGTTTTTATATTACCTACTTTAAATTATTCTCCATGGCTTTCTAAAAATAAAAATACCATGTTTATAACTCGATTACAACATTTTCAATCAACTGTTAATGAAACGCCTCGCACTCTGCTACGTACAGACGCCAGCACATCAACCTACACCTAACTGTCAAATTTTCCCAATCAACATGGAACCTTATGCTTTAGCGATAAAGTTGAAAATCTATTACAGAAATCTGACAGATTGTAGTAGGTTGATGTGCTGGCGTCTGTACCATACTTTAGCAGGTTTTAAATTTTTTTTAATAATTTTTCCGTCGGTAAAATTATGCTTAGTTTCCCTCATTTCGATATGTGCACATTATGAAGACTCGCACTGTATCATTATGTTTATGAATACTGACTTCACTGACTGAGGGTTGTGATTCTAATTTTAGGGACAGTTTAAAAATAATGAAATGTACGGAAAAGGTAGAATTCAGTGGAAAAATGACACGTGGTACGAAGGCGAATTTGTCGGGAACCTACGACACGGTAAAGGTCTGTACGTGGACTCTCGCACTCAACGCTCCTACTCTGGAGGCTGGCATTGTGGAACTAAGCATGGAGAAGGAGTTATCTACTATTCTAAGGACTTTAAGAATTCATATGACGGACAATGGATCTACGTATGTATAAAATGATCTCTATCTGTAATTAAACTAAACCTGTAGGTAGTCATTCCAAAGTTAAACCTAAAAAATACCTACTTGTGTATACCGTGTAGATAAGTAGGTATCGTTACTCTGTGTTTATTAAAAAGGGGCTTAGGGAACATGGGTAAGGTTGTAAGATATAGAGAAGAAACTCAGCGTACTAATCTAAGCTTACGTTCCGATCTGTACCAAAATCAGTGCATTTCAAACAACCGGCAGAGAACATGGTGTATAAGTAGTAGCGCGACACGAAGATACCAGCGCTGAGACCCACAAGAGGATAGACCTCTTGTATCTTTGTCCAACTGAGCACCGTAATAAATTGATCTGGTAGATTTTTTCAAACTCTTTTATTATAATACTTAATTAAATATTAATTTAGAATGAACGATACGGGTATGGATCTAGAGAATATTGCGAACTAAGTGGATATAAAGGAGATTGGGATAGAAACGAGAGGGAAGGTAAAGGATTAATGATATGGCCGAATCATGACGTAAGTTTATTAAATTAGGTTTTTAATAATCATTATCACGTACTCACGCCACAGCCACACGATATACTTAAAAATCAACAGCTGCCATGATATGGTAGCATGTCAGGTACCTATACCTGACATTTAGTATCGTCCTCCGTAGGTCTAATATCTATCCAATAAGAAGTTGTGTGTGAGTTTGGGCTCCTATAAATAAGGAGAGTTACGACCGTCGAGAGGAGTGCCTAGGTATTCCCATACTTATACACCATACTTACAGAAATATCCATTTTTATCTAAATCCGTTCAGTGGTTTAGGCGTGAAAGGAACATAGTTTCGAATTAGTATGGATTACTTACCTATACCTAATAATGAAGTTGTATTGTAAAACAATATCCCTACATGAATGTTTCTATTCTTTTAGTTTTACCGTGGAGGGTGGCAGAATGGAGTCATGTCCGGTTATGGTATTTACATATGGGAAGCTTGTTATAATAACACCATGGCACTACCATCTATAAATGCATTTCGTGGTATGTGGGAAAAAGGTCAGCGTAATGGATATGGTGTACTTAATCTGGGACTCGGCTTAGGATCGCATTATAAGGGAGAGTTTAAAAAAAATAAAAAACATGGCGTAGGGAAGTTTGTCACAAATAATGGATTAATCATCCAAGGTAGACACCTTTTTACTAATGACAATTTAGGATCCTTGAATTCTGCTACAGAAACCGAATACTATCACGACACTAAGAGATCGGTAACTGTAAATGAACCCTACTATTTTGATATATGCGACAGTAGTGTCGGCCTTAGTTATCATATAGATCAAGCGCTTAAAAATATAGACAAAACAGCTGAAATCAGAACGAATTTGATAAATGACTACTTGGAAAATAACAAAATAACAGAAAAAGATTTACCACAACCAACTGGTAAAGAGGAGCATTCGTTAGAAGAAGCGAATAGACATGAGAACATCGAATCCTTGATCATGTTTGAGGAGAGTTCGTTACGCCAGACGTTGAAATGTTATAAGACCGATCTGTTGAACATTTATTACAAGTATGCGACCATATGTAACACCGAAGAAATAGCGTTTACGCCTGTGCTGATTCGCTTGTTTTTATGGCAATTGTATTACGACTGTAATGTTCACGAGAGAGGCTTGACACTCATCGAGATTGACAAAATATATCACCAGAATTCTGAATGGCTCGCAAGGAGCCCGCATAACCCGTTCGAGAAAGTATACTTTTGGCAGTTCTTACATAGTCTGATATCAGTTGCCAGTAAATTATATTCAAAGAGAAATTTGCCAGGTACAAAACCTGATACAATTCTAGCAAGTGCTTTCAGAAATTTTATGGAATGTGATGTATTACGGGGAACTAGTCGTCAAAGAGGTAGGGTGGACGTAGCTTCGAGAAGTCTTTTTAAAGTTTAAACAACCAAAAAGCTAAATCGGAAATACCTAGTACATTACTGCAGCAGCCAGCAAAAGAGGCATTGATGGACGAACGTGTAAATGTAGGCCGAGGCGAAGCCGAGGCACACATACGTAAGTCCTAGTTGTGGCCATATTGTGGCTATCAATGCCTAGTTGTGGCCAAGGCCAAGGCCTGTAGGTATAGTACTTTTCTCAAATAATGCGCGGAAATTAAAACTAAGTAAGTAGGTAGTACCTAGGCAGAACTTTTTTGTCAAATACAATTACTTTTCAAAATCAATGACGAACAACGAACAACAATATTTTTTCCCGTGTTAAAGTGTTAATTTGTTTTTTTTTTCAATAAACACCTTACTATTTGCAAGCCAGTTCGAAATTTAAATAAAACCTTTGATAAGTTACCTCCTTGGTTGCCATGTTTCGGAGAAAAAGATCGTTCCATTTTTAAATTACACGACAGATATGAGTTTACTATGTAATTTATTTGGCCGCTAAACCACGACAGATATGGATTTTCAATTTTTCATACAACTTTTGCTGGCCGCTGCTCGCCTATATTTGGCCAGTAGGTACCTACAGCAATTTCGATTTATCTCGAAGAAGGTTGTCAAAATAATGCTCAAATTTCCAAGCATTTTTGAGAAAAGTATATATTTATTGGAATATCATTTCGTTTTAAGGGCATTTGGTAAATGGTTATGGTAAATGTATACCTTTGCGCGCAACCTATGAGTTGTACCGTAGCCTGGGAGAGCCACACACAGTGCGCACTTTTCTTTGCGCCGTCCGTCGTCCACCACACTGCGCAGAACGTCCTCAACCCGACCTCGTGGAAGTGCCCGACATATGCCTGCCACTAGGCCGTAATGTTTATATTTTTGGAGATGAATTAACTTTTGTTATTGGTAAATAATATTTTTAATACATTTTTTTAGCCTTTCACTAAGCGCTAAACAAAACCAAATTCCGTTACTTTTTATTGCAGATGATTATGAACTCCCTGAACCCTTTGAAATATTCGAAGAAGTTGAAAATTTGAAACTTTTCAACTTTGGCAATTTATCAAGCAAAACCATAATAAAAATATTTTCAAGAATATTTCCGAACCTATGTGAAGGCGATAAAATTATGGATCTTGATATCGAACTATCATTTTTAGAATTTTTTGAAGCATTTGTTACGTGCGCGATAGAAAGTATTCGGCGGAGGAACAAAATCTGTATTAATAATAATAATAATAATAATGATATGATAGTGCCACCAAGTACTCCAGCGGAACACGGGACAAGATCGAAAGTAACGTAGCACACGCAGCACTTTATAACTACAAGATTACACAGCACTTATTCTAACAAATTGTAAGGTAAGTACCGAATGAATACCAAGGTAGGTATTACTTTTAAACTCATGATTAAAATAAAAAAATTAAAATTAAAAAAACTTTTTTAAATAACACCCCGTCGTTTTTGCGTCGGGGGTTAAAAACAAGCATTTATTTAAATATGCGCTAAAAATGATAGAATAAACTTTTAACTTTTACTATCAACTTATAACGTCATTACACAATTTATCTAAGATACACAAAAAAACTTTTTAACAAAAAAAAACACTACAAAGTGAAAAATAACTTTAATTTCGGAAGTCGGTGTCTTTGGATCTGTATTTTAGTTTTTTGCCACCGACTTCCGAAATTAAAGTTATTTTTCACTTTGTAGTGTTTTTTTGGAAGTCGGTTTTTTTTTGTTAAAATTTTTTTATTTCTCGCTTTTTAGTGGGTCTGCTTGTAATTTATCTAAGTTACAATAGCCTAGTGTCAACTTGCTCATCGCCTTTTACAAAATATTGTTTTTCCCGATGCAGGGACGTTAATTGTTCAGGAGTTCTCCTGCGAATGGTGAAATGGAGCTGATGGTGAACACCATCATTTCCATTTCAGCATTGTGATGAGCATAAATTGCTTAGAAACCATATTAAAGTAATCGAAATCGCAAACCGTGAAATACTTATAATTGAATAGTTCCGGTGGCCATCTGTGGTCTTCATCATCAGTTCCACTTCACCAAATGGTGCTTTCCGAGAGCAAATGCACGAGTTACTATAAAAAATACCCAAATCGCTATAGGTGTGCCTATAATATTTGAAGAGTTCCTTCGATTTCTCCAAGATCCCATCATCAGATCCTGACCTGATGACAATGGGACCAATCTGAAAGTATATACTTTCAAATAAAAGAAGAATTTTCCAAATCGGTTTATAAATGACGGCGTACTGAGGTAACAAACATTAAAAAAATATAAAAAAGAATACAATCGAATTGAGAACCTCCTCCTTTTTTTTTTAAGTCGGTTAAAAATAATAATTAATGGATAAACTTGAAATGGCTTATAGCAGAAAAAAATACAAAACCAAATATATCCTAAGTAGTACCAAAAAGACGTCGAAAAAGTGATAAAATAAAATTGTGAAAAAAACAATTATTTAGGGTACCTCCACTACATGTAAAGTGGGGATGATAATTTTTTTTTTTCGTCCTTCCCATAGTGCGGGATATCGTTGGATAGGTATTTTAATATTAGGGTTTGGGAAGACCGTTTTTTGATTAAGTAAACCGTGCGTGACTTATCAAGTTTTAAAGTACCAATTTTCGTTAGAGCCAAGTGTCTCCCCCCCCCCCCCTCTACCAGCTAAATGGTTGCTTTTTGATATGTGAAAAAAATTCACGACAGTAGTATATACACAGTCTGGGCATAAATACTGTTACAATTAAAAATAAGAAAGATATTACGTTTGAATTTGGAATCTGTAATTTTTATACGATTGTTCATTGAGTTTCTAATTTTGGCGCCAATACATTGTAAAATATTTTGCGATA
The DNA here is from genome assembly GCA_914767645.1 of Hydraecia micacea. Classification (NCBI taxonomy): domain Eukaryota; kingdom Metazoa; phylum Arthropoda; class Insecta; order Lepidoptera; family Noctuidae; genus Hydraecia; species Hydraecia micacea. Next base: position 12,867,591 of record OU611778.1, read on the forward strand.
TTAAAATGGAGTGGGGTGATAAAGAGAACCGAATCGCCGTGATTGCATTACACAAAGTTGAAAAACTCTCCATACGCTTGGTATTCGTCAAATGTTTGTGTACCGGGCTATTAATAGGTACAATGAGACCTCCTCTTTGTGACAGAAAAAGATCTGGCCTTCCACGTAGTGTTCGTACGAAAAAGGTGGTCAAAGCAGTAAGGGAAAGAATTCGAAAAAATCCTGTCCGAAAGCAAAAGATTTTATCTCGGGAGATGAAGATAGCACCCAGAACCATGTCGCGTATTTTAAAAGATGACTTAGGACTTGCAGCCTATGAGAGACGCACTGGTCATTTTTTAACTGATAATTTAAAAAAGAATAGAGTGGTAAAATCGAAACAACTACTGAAGCGGTACGCAAAGGGAGGTCACAGAAAAATTTTGTTTACGGATGAGAAAATCTTTACAATTGAGCAACATTTTAACAAACAAAATGACCGTATTTATGCTCAAAGCTCTAAGGAAGCTTCCCAATTAGTCGACAGAGTGCAACGTGGGCATTAGGCCCGGCGCCCATTATCGGCATCGGTACGACTGAGGATTTTAGGTGGCAAATAGCAATATGCTATAACGTAATGGCAATAAAGTAGAAATTTCCGTGATATGTGGTCGTAATAACAAAAATACCGCTTCGGTATGCTTGAGGCTGGTGTATCGGCAGCCTTGAGAATGCTTCGGGATGCTTCGGCATCCTTCGGCAACCTTCGGTACGCCGCCGGCGCCGAGGCAACACTCGGGGGATAGTTTTCATTAGGACGGTGCGGCATCCTTAAGGACGCCTCGTCATCCCTAAGAACGTTGCAGCATGCCAAAGCATAATTGCCGATAGTGTGCGCTTGCATGTAGGATGCCGAAGGATACTTTTCCTTGCCGATGCCGATAATGGGCGCCGGGCCTTATCCGACTTCAGTGATGGTTTGGTGGGGTGTTACCTATGAAGGAGTGACTGAGCCATATTTTTGTGAAAAAGGTATCAAAACATCGGCACAAGTGTATCAAGATACCATTCTTGAGAAGGTAGTTAAGCCCCTTAACAACACCATGTTCAATAACCAAGTATGGTCCTTCCAACAAGACTCGGCGCCGGGTCATAAAGCTCGGTCCACGCAGTCTTGGTTGGAAGTGAACGTTTCGGACTTCATCAGAGCTGAAGACTGGCCGTCGTCTAGTCCCGATCTTAATCCGCTGGATTATGATTTATGGTGAGTTTTAGAGAGTACGGCTTGCTCTAAATGCCATGATAATTTGGAGTCCCTAAAACAATCCATACGATTGGCAGTGAAGAATTTTCCCATGGAAAGAGTGCGTGCTTCTATTGATAACTGGCCTCAACGTTTAAAGGACTGTATTGCAGCCAATGGAGACCACTTCGAATAAGCTTTTTATATTTTTAATTGTTTTATATTTATGTATTAAACTAACACACTGTAAAAGTAATAAATAATATTTGCAATAAAAAAAAAATGTTTTTCTTCGTGACAATATTTATGGCAAGACTAGGTATAAAGAAATTAAAAGAAAAACTATCACAGCTAAGTAGGCTTTACAAGTTTACGAGTAATAGTCGACCAACTTAAATTTGCAGTTGCAATGTATGGGAGAACATGATTTTCAACTATGTTAACTTTGTACTTGGGATAAATTCATTACAACTACGGAACCCTTCATTGTGCGTGGTCCGACACGCACTTGGCCGGTTTTTTTTATCTTATCCCCAGTCACCTTTATTTCTTAATGTTTTTTATATGCCCATGGATCAAGCAGTTTTAGGGTTTAAATTTATTATTAAAACAAAATATACGGGCTCCCGACATCGACATCTTGAATGATTTCGTGGGGGGTCATGAACTCACTCATCGGGGGGGGGGGGGCAGAGGGGCATGCCGGACTCTTACCGGCTAAAACCACCGCGGTGTTCCACCTCTACCTATGGCCGGGGGTGCGGGATTCGCATAAGCATTCACCGCTCCCCCGACCGGCCACGCCTGGACAAGTGCAGGAACAAGAGCCGCTACCTAAACTACGATACTGATTATCCGGCGTATAATGTCACCTTGGTAATTATTAGTATAACGTAATCTTGATAACTGCAGGCGTGAGCGGGCTATAGTTTCGGATTTGATCATCCATGCTGACTTGAAACATTCAACCTGTATATACAGACGAATTGATAACCTCCCTCTTTTAGAAATAGGTTACAAACAAAGTAGTATCTCATGAACTTTCATTTAATCTAGTTAACTCGCAGCCAACGGCCTAAGCAGAAGTGTTGGGGCTTTTTTTAACAAAACTCACAAAAAGAATTACCACTGAGAATTGGGGGCGCGCGATCCGAGGGGGGGGGGGGGGTCATGACCAAAATCATTCAAGCTGTCGAGAGTCTGAATAATTTACTTGTCTTTACTAACTTAAAACTGTACTTGAGCCACGGAGCCACGGAGACCCCGATGTCACATCGGGGTCTCCGTGGCATATACAAAAACATAGGCAGACATGGGGACCACCGCGCGTCGCCGACAGAACTAAAAACTTAAAACTATGAAACGGACGTTGGTTTTTTTACGTGTCTAATAAAGTTTTTACCTTAATAATAAGCCTGTTATAAAATATAGAATGTAGGATGCAAGAGCGAGAGCGAAGCAAACTCGACATATTGGGCACCCCACTCGTACGTAAGGTTCGAAAGGCTTATAATATTATATATATTATATTATAGGTAAGTCCAAAACCTAAACTACTGTAAAACGAGTTTAAGCTTTTCGTCATAATCGATAAAGTAAGTTCTCTTTCTGTATGATGGTCAAAAGAAAATAGTACCTATTTCAAGGTGGCGAGCTTAAATTTTTAGGCTCGCTTCGCTCGCTCACATTCTGTTGTGTTTTCTTCTTAAGTCGACAAAGCTAGTAATTCCTAGTCCTTTTGGAATGATCAAAAGAAAATCGAACCTATATGCGAGTGTGCAAAATTTTCGAGCTCGCTTATGCATTCTACAATCTCGTAGTTCCTTGGGCTTGCTTGCATAAGTCGACAATGTAACTCCTATTTCTGTTTCAAAATATAAAACAAAACCTAACCAAACCGAGGCGGGTTGTTAAAATTTTTGAGCTCGCTTCGCTCGCTTTTCTCACCCTATGTAATCTATAATCCCCGAAGGGTTAGACAAGGGTGTACCTTCATATAGTACTTACACCCCATTTCGCCAGTTATGTTTAAGTCCCATGCCATAGGGGGTGAGGCTCCTGCCACCAACCGGGCACAAATTCAGACTCCAGGCTAAACCTAATAACAATTTACCCAACCTAGGAATTAAACCCAGGACCTCATACCTCCCTTCGGCACCCATGGTGACCCCCCCCCCAAATCTTGGGCTGCGACCGCGCCTGAGTTACAATATCATCATGAATAGAAAAGTGTTACAATTACAACGTAAACAAGCAAGTCGTTAGTATAATGTTTTCGTTAGTTTTAGTGAGTATGACTTTCCATCTTTGCCAGCTCAAACAATTGACGGGCATCTCTCAATATTTTTTAAACTGTTGGATAGCCTATAAGGTGAGGATGCTTTTCAAATAATTAGTTTGCTTATAAAATTTTGAAATAATCGACTTTATTTACCTATGGTGTACCCACACGATGTAGGTCATCATCATCTGCCTAGCCTTTTCCCAACTATGTTAGGGTCGGCTTCCAGTCTAACCGGATGCAGCTGAGTACCAGTATTTTACATGGAGCGACTGCCTATCTGACCTCCACAACCCATGCAGTTACTGGGTAATACGAAACCCCTTGGTAAGACTGGTTGTCAGACTTTCGGGCTTCTGACGACCCGTAACGACTGTCAAAGAAAGATCCACGAATGACAGTCGGGGCCAACGGCTTAACGTGCTTTCCGAGGCACGGAGGGGTCTTGGTAAGTAAAGATGGTCACCCATCCACGGGCCAACCGTGGCAAGCGTAGCTTAACCTGATCGATCGACCCGTGCGGCTGTTATTACTTAGCCACAAGCCCCCCATGGTGCACGGTGTAGGTACACCGACGATGTTTTAATTTTGCTTCTTAAATTTTAATCATTGATATTTTTAACCAACTTCAAAAAAAGAGGTTCTATATTCGACCCGTATGTATGTACCTATGTTTGTATGTCCGCGATTTTCTCAAAAACTAATGAACCAATTTTGATAATTCTTTTACTAATGTGATCTACATACTTTCAGGAAGGTTTTAGTATATAATTCATTATTTAATTATTCTTATGTACGATATTATATGCATAAATGTACTGCATCTCCGGCATTTCTATGCGAATTTTTTTAATTCAATTCTTCAATGCACATTATTTGAATTTGTGTGGAAGGTACAACTAAAAAGTGAAAAATAACAACTTTTTTTACAAAAAAAACAACCGACTCCAAAAAAAAACTACAAAGTGATAAATAACTTTAATTTCGGAAGTCGGTGTCAAAAAACGAAAATGCGAAACCAACGACACCGACTTCCGAAATTAAAGTTATTTATCACTTTGTAGTTTTTTTTTTTTGAAGTCGGTTGTTTTTTTTGTAAAAAAGTTTTTCCAACTTCTGAATACCGATGCCGACAAATCTTCATACGTCACCTTCCAATTCAAACTGTACCTAATCGAAGCTATTGGGTTCTTTGATTTAGGGATAAATGCAAAATATATGGTCGTTGTACTTAATATTTTGAATTGATGAAATTTCCTCATATTTGCCAAAAGGCTCCATCAATGCGTCAGATATTTATATGTTCACTATACATGTAATGTAACACTATTGCACAGAAATTATCCGTTTAAAAATAGCCCGAAATTTTCAGTCGTCAGATTTTGGGAAAGCCCACAATTTCTTCGTCAGATTTGCCTATTATTTAAGTCATTATGGGTTTAGACCGCACACAATCATATGAAAATCAACGGCTCTGATGATCACTTTATTTTTAGCCCTTTTTATATGAAATCTGAAAGTGGACTCCTGACCAAGGGGCTCCTATCTGAAACTTTTTAAATATATTTTCAGTGTTCTCTCCTACCTACTCAGCTATCAATTTTTCGCCCTGAATATATGCTTACTTACTCAAAAACCCTCTGGGCTCCCCCTACCTTTCCGTCGCGTATTTTCAGTAGATTATGTCGGTAGGTACCTACTTTAGCAGACATACCTACATGTATGGGTGATCGCCAGTTTCTCAAATTCGATGTACAGACGCCAGAACATCAACCTACACCTAACTGTCAAATTTTCCCAATCAACATTGAACCTTATGCTTGAGCGATAAAGTTGAAAATCTATTACAGAAATCTGACAGATTGTAGTAGGTTGATGTGCTGGCGTCTGTACCTACCTACCATTATTAGCGCTCGGATACTGTTATACCTACTTAGTAGACCAAACGAAAATAATAACTTGAGTAAAAAAAAAACATTCAATATTATTTTTGATAAAAACTTTTTATTGCCGCAGAACAAACTAAAAAAAAGACTACGAAGGTTTATATTTTTCTCTATAATAAAACAATAAACAAGTGACTTAAGTGACGTTACCTACAAGTTTTTCTAAAACGTATTTGCAAGTATTTATTACCTACTTTCGTACAAAATAAAAGGATTCGTCAAAATGTGGTTTAAGAATCCTATGGCGAAAAAGCCACAACAGATATTGTTTTCCAGGAATACATATGGATCAAAAACAAAAGTAGAAAATTGGGACTACGCTATACATGCCGAAAAAAAAGATAATTATGCATATCGCGACAAGTTGAGTAACCACATCAGCACTTACAACCGCTGGGGGAATGAGGACCAAGGAACTAGTATGACCGAAACCCGCCACATGCTAGCACAGATATTCACCAAGACTGACCCGATATATTCCTTCAAGCCACTTGTAAATTTCACATCTTATCCATGCACAGAGTAAGTAAGTAGAATTACATAGGTTTGACACAGCGAAATCTATTATTTTAGGAACATAGACACCAAGAAGCTTATAGATAAAAGATAGACACACACAGAACACACAGCCCGAGAGATTAGGCTAAGGTTTATAAAGACCTAAGTATGTGTGTTATAATAATTGGTGAATTCTCGGACATGCGTTTCTCGCAGGTGGATACTACGTAAACGGAATAACCGTCTTCCGTCTAACTATGACAGCAAGTAGGGCGCTAGCTATATCTACCTTTTTTTTATCGTGAGGAAATCCTCATGGATGTCCACCACCCTGGGGTGGGTGGAGGGGTCTGTCAGACTCTTACTGACTAAAACCACACGGTGTCCTGCTGCTACCTTTAGCCAGGGTGCTGGAGTGTTCGTCACACTCCCCCGGCCAGATGTTGGCCCGCATGAATCCATGCGGACCCCGTCACCCTCAGCGGCCGCAAACGGCCACCATTCCTCTAGAGAGAGGCGCACGCGGAACACGGCGCGCCGCCGTCTCGGGTCTTTCACTGTTCAGGCAACAAACTCCCCAAGTCTGTTGACTGCAGGCCTCATCATAAGGCAGCCGGAGATCGTTCCGCGTTCTACGGCGCCCGGTGCGTCTGCTACGGATTAGAAGGGAGGTTGTATCCTCCCTCTCCCTTTCCGCCGCCTCCTTCGCGACCGTCACTTCCTCGCAGAAGGAGGCGACAGCGTCCCACGCGCTCTCACTTCCGACCATGGACTGGACCACGTCCGGAAGCGAGAGCGAGTATCCGCAGCGAGGTCCCGACGCTGCACTGCCCAAGCAGGGCATTCCAAAAGGGTGTGCTGCGCCGTGTCGTCGAGGCAATTACAATGATGGCAACCGGGTGCGGGTTCCCGGCCTATGCGGCACAGGTACTTTTTCCGAAGCACCCATGTCTGGACAATACCTGTGTCGGCCGGAAAGTAAGGGCGCCATGCTGTCTCTCCAGCCACTGCCTCACAACGGGTCTTACCGCCGCTATAGTGGCGAGCCCTGCGCTGGGTTGCGCAAGTCGTTGCTCCCATTCCACCACTAGGGTCTGGCGGCACTCGGCCCTGTACACCTCGACATGACGAGGCATCAGATGCTCGCCCCGCTCCAGCGCGTCCCGGCGCCACCGATATAGTGATGCTAGGATTTTAGCGTCAAGATCCCAGGGTGGTGATCCTGCCAAGAGGCTCGCCGACTCGAAGGAGACAGTACGGTACCCTCTTATCACCCTGACGGCCATTGCTCTCTGTGGTCTTCTCAGGTATTGCAGTGTTGCGGGAATGCGGGTCGTCAGGTTGTCCGCCCATACCGTACGATTCCGACATAGAGCTTCCGGCAGGAGGTATTTGGCCCCCCCAGATTAGGCAGCAATCGCGAGAGTACATTCATGGTGCTCATCAATCGGGGAGCCAACCGCTGAAAATGTGCCCCGAAGTTCCACCGGCTATCGAGGACGAGTCCTAGGTACTTCATTGTCGCTAAGACAGTCGCTTGCCGGAGCGTCTTCCCTCGTGTAGTACCTGTACCATCTAACTAATTAATAGCAGATACCTACCTACCTCTTCGGCGTGTATTCCCGTTGTCCCCGTGATCCGTGTCCCCGTTAACGGGGACAACGGGAATTTAATAAAATTATTAAAATTTATTCCCGTTGTCCCCGTTAACGGGGACAGCGTACGGGGACAACGGGAATTCAATAAAATTATTAAAATTACTTCCCGTTGTCCCCGTTAACGGGGACAGCGTACGGGGACAACGGGAATTTAATAAAATTACTAAAATTACTTCCCGTTGTCCCCGTTAATTTATTGTAATATATATTTTTCAAATTATGCCCGTCTAAATTAGAAATGAGAGTGCCTTAATAGAGAGAATATTATACCTATACAAATGTCTACATATAAACTTAAAAAACACATAATATCTAAATAATAGCTATACACATGAAATTTCAAATTACCTAAAATGTAAACAATAGTAGTAGTAGTATATTTTGTAATAAGGTACTAGCTTTCCGCCCGCGTGACTTTTATTTCCCGCGGGTACTACCGGATAAAAAACTAAGTACCTACACTATATTATTATGTAGTTTACGGGTATAAACTATTCCACAACCAAATTTTGTCAAGATCCGTCCAGCAGATTTTACGTGATTGCGGCATAAATATTTATATTTCCACTATTCTATTCTATAATTATTAGCACCGTAGACCACATACATACGCTGTGACAGGTTATACAGAAGACCGAAGAGTATAACCTGCCTCTCTGCTTAGCGTTTGTGGACTACGAGAAAGCCTTTGATTCGATCGAGACATGGGCTGTACTGCAGTCTCTTCAACGCGCAACGGTGCCAGATTGACTATCGGTACATCGAGGTGCTGAAGTGTCTGTACGAAAACGCCACTATGTCAGTCCGACTCCAGGATCAGACCTCGAAACCTATCCTTCTGCAGAAAGGTGTGAGACAGGGAGACGTTATCTCTCCAAAACTGTTCACCGGAGGATGTCTTTAAGGTTCTGAAATGGAAAGAAGCTGGCATTAAGATCAATGGCGAGTACATAACTCTCCTTCGGTTTGCCGACGATATCGTAGTCATGGCTGAGACTAGGTATGACCTCAGTAAATACCAATACTGTCCAGTTAGGTAGGTTCAACTTCGAGAGAGAGGTCAATCGTCGTATTCGACTCGGCTGGACAGCTGTATCGGTATAGTGTCAGGTCAATCTAGGTCTTGGGTCGTTTACCAGATTCGTAACGGGTTGCTTGTTGACGTATATAACTGTCCATAGAACCTCTCGATCTCTCTCAACAGCTCAGGTTTGGCGGATACGATCCTGCCATCATCGGTCTTCAGTTTCGTAAGCTGCATAATGCGGTGTGTATTAAAGCGGGGTAGATCGCTTTTCAAGGAGTTAGAGATCTGTCTATTGAGTTCTGGATAAGGTTGGCAATGTTTTTTTGTTTGTTGGCAATGTAACTACTCATCATCTGCCTAGCCTTTTCCCAACTATGTTGGGGTCGGCTTCCAGTCTAACCGGATGCAGCTGAATACCAGTATTTTACATGGAGCGACTGCCTATCTGACCTCCACAACCCAGTTACTGGGTAATACGATACCCCTTGGTAAGACTGGTTGTCAGACTTTCGGGCTTCTGACTACCCGTAACGACTGTCAAAGATCCACGAATGACAGCCGGGACCAACGGCTTAAGGTGCTTTCCGAGGCACGGAGGGGTCTCAGTATGTAAAGATGGTCACCCATCCTCAGACCAACCGCGGCAAGCGTAGCTTAACCTGATCGATCGACCAGTGCGGCTGTTATTATTTAGCTACGGGCCCCATATAGGTACCTACTATTACCACTTTAAAATATTAACGGTTTTAAATAGATAGTATAAGTGTAAAAGAAGAACTCATGTTCTTCTTTTACACTTTTACCGACATCAAGTCACGATTTACCACTGTTAAGTTCACATCACAACTAAATTTCTAGCTTCAATTGACATAAAGGGAGGAATTCTGAACTGGGATTTAGAATGAGCCAATCAGAGCTTCACAAAAAACAATGTGATCTGTGCTTTTGTTCCGCGGCTGCATCTTTTCAAGGTCACGTGTTATAAGTTTCGTAGGTACTCAATTAGGAAACAAACGCGCATATTTCACTAATATGTATGATTATTATTTATTTATTTATTACTTTTAAGAAGGCTTACAGACTAATTACAAATAATAGGTAACAACAACACATTATCAACAAGCCTCCACAGATATATAACATATCGATTACTTAAAGCCTAACAAATAAAGTTCATTGTGTACCTACATAAGTAAATAGTTTAAGTTAGTTTTATTTGTTTATTTATGTTACTAAATATGAGCTCAAGAACCACTAGAAGGCGCATCGTTCGCAAAAAATTATTTGGCTAAGAGCGTCCTTGCTGTGCTTATCTTAGTGCAAAATAAATCAACATCGTGTTCAGAAGATACATCATTGAAGCTTCGAGTGCTTCTTATACACATATAATACTAAATATTTTTAAAACAAACACATTCTTTACATTCGTTAATTATAAATATTTATGCCGCAATCACGTAAAATCTGCCGGACGGATCTTGACTAAAGGACATCATTCATTTTGGACCAAAAACTGAAAGTGCCGGCCAGGATAAAAATGTGTAATATTCGGATAGAACTCACAATTCCTATCATTTTTTACTACGACACCAAATCTGTGCGCCCTTTGGTTACGGTGTTAAACACTTTTAAAATACAATAAAAATGTTATTATGAAGTTGTTATTTTCATACATTTGATCATGTATATTTAATTATTCATACTGTGTATGTCCTTTTGATGTGCAATAAAATGAATTCTATTCTCTATTAAGAGAGTATTTTCATCATTGATACTCTACGCACCGCACAGGCACAGACAGAGCGTCACAATTCACAACAAGTCCAAACCTGTTTTAAGCAGGTACCTGGAAAATCACCGGTTTGTCCCTCCCCGCCGCCCGCAACTACTGTACCCCGCGTCACCCGTCTTTTGTTTTGTTCAGTTATCCATGCGACTCTTGTTACATCGGACGGCTAAATCGCGACTTGCACTCCTCAGTTAATATTGTTATTCTTGTTTGTTGTTATTTGTTTATAGTTATTTTTTGTTATTGTTATTGTTTTAACTGACGTTATGAGTGGACAATTGTGTATTTCGTGTCGTACGCCTGTCGGTAATCGTCGAAGTTATACTTGGACTTCCCGAGAATCACAGCATACGGATGTTGCACAGTTTGTTATTGAAGATCTATTAGTTCGACAGGTATGAATCATTATTATTTTATTTCATTTTATATACAGACCTTTACCTACCTAGAGTTTTATATGATTTTGACTAAGTCTTTATTTCATCATTTCCTTGTCTGTATACCAGTTTATCTGATGTCGGCGCAGTATGTTTTCTTTTTCCAAATAATTTGGTCACTTGCCATCAACTCATTCATTTTGACCATTTATTAGAATTATTTATTTCACACGTTTTTGTATCTATATATAAGTACTCCTTTGTTAAGTACAAAGGAGTACTTATATATAGATTAGAATATCACGGCTCATGTATGTACATGTGCAACGAATAATACATGTTTCTTGTTTTACAGGAAGAACCTACAGAGGTTATTTGTCGACCCTGTTGGCAACGGGCTGAGCGTCGGTATCTCCGACACCAACGTGAAGTGGATCATGATGTTGCAGACGAAGAAGTCAACGCTGAACCTCATGCTTCACCAACCGTTTTACCCGGGTTCAGCCGTACCGGTAATTCGGCGAAAACGTGTGTATTTCAACACTGTCAAAATGCAACGAGGCACAGAGTACCCGAAGATATCATACTACGAATGTTATGCCGCTACAGCCTATTTATAACCGAAAATAGCCGTGTATGCAGTGAACACCTTGAGCAAGCTGAATGGCATTTACTTGCTTTGCAAGACAATTTAATCGGAGGATTCAGTGCAACTCAAATTGTTTGTGCTCTAAGATTATTAATGAGCCATATCAGCACAGAAGTTTTAGATTTTGAACATTATGAACTAATAAATGATAAAGAATTTCATGACTGGACTGGCCTGACTATTGAACAGTTTACTGATTTATTAGCCAACACACCTAGCCTAAATCAAAGAAGAAACAAAAGAACTATTCTAGCAGCTTTGTTAGCAAAACTCCGAACTGGCGAATCAAACGCACGGCTAGCATCGATTTTTAAAACCAGCGAAGCCACTTACTCGCGAATCCTCCATACTGGCAGAGAAGCACTACTGCAGGACTTTGTTCCTATTCACTTAGGCTTTGACCATATGACCCGGGAAGATGTAGCACGGAGGAACCTTATGATTCCTGAAAGATTTTTTGGGAACCCGGCGAGTTCTACCGACGAAAGAAAAGCCATAACAATTGTCGATGGCACTTACATATATATACAAAAGAGTTCAAACTACTTTTTTCAAAGGAAATCCTATAGCAGCCACAAGTTCAGAAACTTATTAAAGCCGTTTCTGTTTGTCTGTTGTGACGGGCACGTCATAGAAGTTTCTGGTCCACACGCTGCTACTTCTTCAGATGCGCAAATAATGCTTGATATTGTACAAAGTGAAAATGATTATGGCGACGGATTATTTCAATGGTTTTACCGAAATGGGGACGTATTTATTTTGGACCGTGGCTTTAGAGATGCAATTTCCAGCCTTGAAGGATATGGATACACCGCTAAGATGCCCGAGACAAAGCTCCCTGGGGAAACGCAACTTACGACAGAACAAGCTAATAAGTCGCGACTTGTTACTATTTGCCGATGGGTCGTAGAAGTCGTAAATGGCCGATTTAAAAGAGATTTCCGGCTGCTGAGACACGTCAACATCAATATAACACTGCACAATATGATGGATTATTTTAGAATTGCTGCCGCATTAATAAATGCCTATCACATTTTGATAGTGGATAACGTTCACGCTACTGATATCCTTCAAATAATAGGTGAAAGAATAAACACGCCCAATACACTGGGAGATCTTGTGAATAGACACAATTTAAACCGAAGGCGAGCACAGTTCCAACCCATGGCTGCGGATATGACAGATTTCAATGATTTTCCAACATTGACAGAAGACGATTTAATATTATTCAGCCTTGGTGTATATCAGCTCAAACAAGCAAAAAGTTATTACGGAGAGCACCTTCAATCCGACGGAGTTTTTATCATTGAGCTCGGTGGTGGGATTCCTCTGGAAATAGTCAGGGAACTTGAAGGGGAAGACTTGTGGATTATAAGAGGACGAATACAATCCCGCCACATCCAAGCCAAAAAATACCATGTGTACATTGCACTAGATCGGGCAGCAAATGGTCGTCGAGCATTAGCTCATTATTATTGTACATGCAATATCGGCAAGAGGACCATTGGATGCTGCTCACATACCATGACCATAGTCTGGTACATGGGTTATGCTAGACATGACCCATACCTCACCCCACCTGCAATAGGATTAGATGATGTATAATATGTTAGATTAGGACAAATATAAATGAATTTATACAATTTAATGTTGTTTCATTTTGCTCTTTTTTACCTAAATGAAAGGTACTGAATCTAAATGAGGTGCTGTTGGTATTGTTGCTTGTTTTTTTTTCATATTTACTATATTTGACCAAATGTATTAAAATAACACACATCTTATAACATTTTATTTCACATTATTTTTAAAAGCACGTAACAACATAACCATAGGGCGCACAGGTTTGGTGCCATAGTAAAACATAATAGGAATTTGGTGATCTATCCGAATATTACGTTTTTTTTTTCTGGCCGGCACTTTCAGATTTGGCCCAAAAATGTATGAAACGTGAATGATGTCCTTTGGTTGTGGAATAGTTTATACCCGTAAACTACATAATAATATAGTGTAGGTACTTAGTTTTTTATCCGGTAGTACCCGCGGGAAATAAAAGTCACGCGGGCGGAAAGCTAGTACCTTATTACAAAATATACTACTACTACTATTGTTTACATTTTAGGTAATTTGAAATTTCATGTGTATAGCTATTATTTAGATATTATGTGTTTTTTAAGTTTATATGTAGACATTTGTATAGGTATAATTTAGATATTATGTGTTTTTTAAGTTTATATGTAGACATTTGTATAGGTATAATATTCTCTCTATTAAGGCACTCTCATTTCTAATTTAGACGGGCATAATTTGAAAAATATATATTACAATAAATTAACGGGGACAACGGGAAGTAATTTTAGTAATTTTATTAAATTCCCGTTGTCCCCGTACGCTGTCCCCGTTAACGGGGACAACGGGAAGTAATTTTAATAATTTTATTGAATTCCCGTTGTCCCCGTACGCTGTCCCCGTTAACGGGGACAACGGGAATAAATTTTAATAATTTTATTAAATTCCCGTTGTCCCCGTTAACGGGGACACGGATCACGGGGACAACGGGAATACACGCTCTTCGGTTCTCAAGTTCGTTGAAGCAATTTCGATTGTATAGCGTCAACAACAACACAGCGTCAATGGGGACACCTCATGTTTTAAAATATTATACCTACTGCTATAGTATTGAATTTTTACGAATAAGAGTCCTAAATAATACTTTCAAAAAAGAGCACACTGCATGACGTTGATTCGAACCAAAGCATCCGCCCCAATGTCGCCATTCAATACGCCGCAGTTTTGACTACGCAGCCAGACAGCGAGCTTGTTGCGGTTTCGATGAATTTGTAATTAACCATCGTCTGAATCGATGAATTTGTAACAAACTATCGTCGTTCTACTTTATCATTTGGTCTCATGATGGATAGTCTAATTGATGGCGGCTGTTATAAATGAGGGTATGCATTCATTTTATCTATTACCTGAGTTAAGTACCTACAAGTAAACATTATATACACACGACTACAATTCTCGTAGTCCCCGGAGGCCGGAGGGTTAGGCAGAGGCACAGGTGTAAGTGTACCTATAGAACTAAGTCCACCCACATTTCGTCAGTTATTCGCAAGTTATTTTACTAAAGTTATTACTAATTATAAGAACAAACATTGTTGTTCTTTATAAACAAAATGCTAATGTAGGTAGCAAGTAGCAATTAAAATAAATACTTTTAGGAAAACTCTTTGTTATGTTTGTAACTTAAGGGGGAAGTGCCAGGGTAGCCTGCGAAATTCAAATTTACTTACGTTTTTCGCAATTTTCAGATCAGTGTCAGGTTGTATTTTGATCAAAAGTTGATTCGCGACTATGTCAACAAATCTCTTATGGAAAACTGCTTAGTGGTACAAATCTAACTTAGAAAGATGTATTAATGATTCTAATGATTATAATTCTATAAATACGTACCTGTTATTGTCGCGAATCAAATTTTGATCAAGATACAACCTGACACTGGCCTGCAAATTGCAAAAAACGTAAGAAAATTTGAATTTCGCGGTCTACAAAAATGCAAAATGAAGTACCTAAAAAAGCAAACCATACGTTTAATAATAATAATAATATTCTTTATTTTTCGGACAACAATGATCCAGCGTGTTAGCATACAATATTATAACTTATTAAGTACTAGTGTTAGTAGTTCAAATACCGTAGAGCAGGCAGAGTAAATATAGTATTGTGAAAAAAGACATCCCCAAATTAATGTTGAGTGATTATCCTCCTCACAAAACTTTTAATAATCGGAGAGTCAATACTCTCCGCCATAGTTTTTAGAATACTGTTGCCACTCGCACGTACGTATTTACAGAATTATAATCATTAGAATCATTAATACATCTTTCTAAGTTAGATTTGTACCACGACAACAAATCTCTTATGGAAAACAGCTTAGTGGTACAAATCTAACTTAGAAAGACGTATTAATGATTCTAATGATTATAATTCTATAATACGTACCTGTTATTGTCGCGAATCAAATTTTGATCAAGATACAACCTGACACTGGCCTGCAAATTGCAAAAAACGTAAGAAAATTTGAATTTCGCGGTCTACCACTGCGCATTTACCTTAAAAAATAAAACTTCGTTTCTGGGAATTGAACCTACAAATCCTACAATCATATCCGCTACAAGCACGGATGCTACAAGCGATCTAATTGGATTCATTCGATCTCTACTTGATGATTTGACTCCATCATGTTCTTCTGTATCGTTCCTTGATATCAACAAGGAACGATACAGAAGAACTTATCATAAACTTAACTTATCATAAAATGCTTTTGTAAGAATACAAAAAGCTGTTAGGCAGCATATCGGATTTGATTTTAGATTTCTTTTGCTGGGGTACCTACCTATTTGATGAAGCTGTGTGTAGCTACCTACACACCACAGAACAGATAAACTGGTCGTTGTTAGATCTACTAGGTACTTAAGTACCTACCACATTTCTTTAATTAAATAAAATTAGCAGATGGAGGTGGTGAGCCCTTATATTAATTATGAGTTTATTCAAACATTATTTATTTAATTTCTTTTACGTTATGTAGCACTCCAGGACGAAATAAATTAATGAAGAACGCAGACTTGGCTCAACTTCCTGCAGATTTCGGAGTGATGGATTACATTTCCACTCAGCAGAACGATTACAGAAACCCGTTCCCAGCAGTGACAAAACCGGTATATGTTATTCTATTACTGCTGAATCAACTTTATTATGGACTCCTCGCAGATCTAACATGATTTGTGTTATATCAACGTGTTGGACCGACGACGACCTTAAAAAGGTGGCTGGTGGCTGACTGGATGCGGAAGGCGGAGGAAAAGTTGTGGCAAAGCCTGGGAGAGACATGTCCAGCAGTGGACTGCGATAGGCTGAGTGATTGAATCCTGATTCCTCAAGTGTCGTAAGAGACGATTTTTTTAGTACCTAGGGCATGCATTAGGTTCTTTTTCTACGTTTTAAGTATGTCATATGCGGCGGCGATGACTCTAACCTATAGCGCCTTTTAAGCGGTAGGCTATTTTCAGCGATCTATGGGCCGACTGTGGCTCAGTTTTCAGTTCAGAAACGCCTATGTTCAGCCGCAAACTGTCAGTAGGAAGTAAGCTGATTATGATGATCAGGATATCTATCTAATCCAAAATTGCCGTACTTAGCTTTTTATGACAAACATTGATATTCACCACTATCTCAAAAGTAGGTACTACCTGTTGTACTAATAACTAAATGTTGATAATTAATTTCAGTTGACGATGTCATCTCCACCCTGGCTGTTGAACCGCGTGATCCGCTCGGACCTCACACACAACCACGGCACTGCACCACCGCGTGGCGACTACCAGTGCCTTGATACACACACACCAATTGGACACATTCGTCACATGAGATTATTCCGCTATCAATCTTTCGATCCTTCATCATGTCTCCAAGACTTTCCCCACTATAACCAAGTTGTTGCTAAATGATGAAACCAAAAATTAATTTATGCAACCTTTTATTACAATTATTCATACAAAAACTAAACAAAAATGAAATTAAACACAAACAACAACAAAAAATACAATATACATACATACTTAAACAGAACTTAGAATTAATTTTTGTTACCAAAGAAATTTTGTCGTAGGTACGTGGTAATACCTACAACATACCTTCGTATAATAATTTTCAAGCTCATGTTATATTTTTAAGTTAAATCCTATTTCAGGATTAAAATAACACAAAGAATTTGCAGCACATTAAACAAATTTATTGTTATGTGTTTGAACACATTGATCATCAACTTCTTTTTTGGTTATGTATCTTAATTTTTAAACAACATGATTTACAATATAATGCAATTTAAAACTTAATTTTGTTTTTCATTTTTGTTCATGCTCCCCTGAAAAGCGATTGCTTCATGGTTGCCACTGTCAGACTAGCAATACCTACTGGCTTATGGTATAATCTCGGTACATTGGGACACAATCTTACATACCTTTTGAATTGTCATTACATTCTACTAGACAGTGTATAATGTTTAACAACGATCTTCGAGGTACCTAACAAAGAGCAAAGGTAGCCATAATAACAAGCCACTCGGTTTGAAGGACTAGTCCGAAATTCAGGATTGTACAGTCTGGTTGCGGTAGGCATGCAGTTCTGACGACTGCAGCCTGTGCGGGCTGCGCCTGACTCTGGCTTCATCTTCACTTGTATTTTTTCAAAAAGAATAATCTTATTTTAATGGGCTATAAAGCAAAATCCTCTACATATGATGCATCTTGAGACGTGCTCTACGAAAAACTATCCCTGGACGTACGCACTATCATTTTACGTACGTGTTCGATAGAATCAAGATTAATTTAAACCCGATCAGCTCAGGTGAATAATACAATGTAAGTTAGTTTGTTTGAACGCGATGATCTCTGGAACTACCAGTCGGATTTGAAAAAGACTTTTGCATTTGATAGTCCAATTCTTGAGGAAAGTTGAAGGATATTAAACATCACGCTACGACCCGTAGGAGCCGACAAAAATAACAAGTCAGAAAGGACGCGAAGTGAAAACGAAGTAATAGAGCGGGCAGGCGATGCGCAGCTACGGGTGGGGGCCAGGGGCCGAAATTTCACGCGGATGAAGTCGCGGGCGGAAGCTATTATTATTAGTATTGTATACAGGACAATTGAACATGTCCTATTTGAAGCCGGTTAAAAAGTCTACTGGGTTACTCCAAAGTTACGACATACTTTCGTACAGGTCCGTATCTTCGTCGACGGACTTAAAGAGTAGGACACCAGACTGACTCGCGCGTGGCCACAAATCCGCATGATAGAAAAAAGGCCCTAAGAGATAGTAATAAGAGTATTTTAGTGGATGACCTATGTAATGTATACAACAGATAATTTTCTCTGATAATATTCAATGTCTTTTAATCTATGCAAAATGTAACTTGGAATAGTATTTTTATTTAAAATAGGGAGAGTATCTTATTGTTTAAATGAGAATTACCCTGTGCCCTATCTCGGCTATCTATGTTCCCTTTAATATATCTATTGGAATTTCAATGTGCGAGTATTTACAATAGTTGAATTTTGTAACAGTTATTATATAGTATTATAAAGTATTTCAATTAGATGAAATATTATTTTTTGGAAATAATGAATTACAAGAAACCAATTAACAAATTGTTTGCACTAAAGCATAAATAACACAGTCACGGTATGATTGCTAAAATATTATAATACGGAACTCTAGTTGCCAATTTAATTAAGTGAGTTGTTTTTGTAATATTGTTGTGGTATATTCAACAATTCAACAAGTCCATTTATAAATTACATAAAATCAAGAATCTAGGTTCATTGCGTACGCCTTCTTTTAAAACCTTTACCTTTCTTAGACTTCATCTTGTGTTTCCGAGGCTGGCGACTACTGCTTGTACCTGTGATTTCATCAGCAATCATTCCTACTGTTGATAACTTTTTCCTGCGGTTTTTCTCTGCTTTTGTAACTGGCAGACGTGTTAAATAATTTTCTTCATATTCAGTCTTTTCCAGTTCGTATTTAGATATTGACTGCTTAACATGATTTCCTGTGCTCACTTCCAGTGGTGCTTCAGAATATTCATCACGCAGTTCGCGCATTATACTTGAGTTGAGGAATTGCTTCTTTGACTTCTCCTTGTTCTTCTTGTCACTATCAACTCTTGAAGAGTTTTCATCAAAGTGTACTGCAGCTAACTTAGGAGGCACATAAATATTTGCTTTGCTGCTCTTCTCTTTCTTGTTCTCTCCCTCATCTGAAGATTCACTAGATTCCTCAGACTCATTTATCTTACTCACTAAATTTGCAGGATTAGCGTGATATGCTTGAGGATCATCTTCAGATGTGCCACCAATAACAGCAGTTTTAACAAGTTTGTCAATTTGGTATTTTAATTTTGAATCTATGGGACGAATTTTTTCGAGAACAGTTCTTATTTCAATAAGCCTCTCAATTGATGGATCTGATTCTATTCTTTCACCGGAGCACTTTCTTAATACAATATAAGTTAAATTTATTAAATAACTAAGTAGCATTTGATATTTCATTTCCAAAAAACTAAGTCCTTTATCTGTTGACAGTTCTCCACTTTTGACCCGCACCAGCATGTTGTCCACAAGCTGTGACACCTGCTGGACATTAGTGTTCATTTCTTTGAGCAGTTTAACAGCTTGAGGCAGGTCAGGCTGCTCCATTTCTTCTGAAGCCTGTAAATAATAGTTCCATTATTACACTACAATGTCTTCAATCACTTTCCAATACGGTAGTTATAGTTATTATTCTTTGCTGACACCATACAAAATCCCCTCAAAATGTTATTATAAATTATGACTAATCACATGGCATATCTAAACTTCAAAACAATCACCTGCACCATGATGCTGTGTAGTTAACCTCTTCCGTAACTTTGGCTTACAAAATCACTTTTATAATAACTTGGATAGCAGCTCAGGGACTGTTGCAGGATCGAACGAACCAAAAAACACATAAAAATAAAAATAAAACAACTAGGTATTCTCTGCGAATATTGAGTGCGACGCACTTTTTTTTAAGTGTAGCTTCTATCAAAAAGTACTCTGTGGCTGGTGGCATAGAGTAAGTCACAGAGTACATTATAGAGTATAATAACGTTCCTTGCTGGTGGCTGAGCTACACAGCACCTAGGAGTATATGTGTTCTGTGCACAGCACAGACCAGATCAAAAAGTACTCTGTGGTAAGCCCCCTGCTATTGGAAAGTTGGAACTTGGAAACTATAGACAGCTTAGACCACAGACATCCACAGACAGCTTACTGTGCTGCTACAACGCAACAAGACTTTTTGGCCTGTCAATATCATTCAATATTATGTCTTTTGGTGTAATTTACCAACCACAATACAACCACGTTACGCTATATTTGACTCAAACCATACGGTTGGTTGGTTTTAAAATGAATTGCGTAGTTTAGGAGGAAGGTAAGGTGCGTAGTATTCTTACAATTTAATTTTAGTTGTACAGGTATTTCATGAATGTTAGGCACCTGCCCCACCACCAACGATTAGCGAGAAGCGAATAGAGCTAGGAACTAAAAACGAGTTATATGTTTGACAGAGTTAATTCTCGCCAGTGATGCGATCATTTTTTTTTTACTGACATGGGACATACAATTTTTTGTTGCTTTGTCTAGTTGCTTCATCCTCGTCGGTGGTGGGACAGCCGAACAGGGGTCGGACGGAGCAAAAAGAGTGATTTAGAATGGTAGCAGGTGGCGTTCTATAGTTTCTGCCTGCCCTAAAAGGTTCCTGTTACCGCCCGGCCACGACTTTTGGCTTAACGGCAAGCGGCGCGGCGAGTGTTGTGGCAAGCGGCGCGGCGAGCGGCACGGCAAACGGCGCGGCGAGACCCGTGACAAGCGGCGCGGTGTCTTTGTCAAATGCACTGCTAGCGTTGACGCTGCGAGCGGTGCGAGTCTTGGCATGGTTCATACCAGGCCGTTACCGCCCGGCCACGGCCTTGCCGCTATCAGCGGCAGCTTAGCGCGGGGTGGTGACCGGTAAAAACAAATATACCAAAATGTATGAACCATGCCACGACGCACCGCTCGCAGCGTCAACGCTAGACAAAAGAAACCACGCCGCTTGCCGCGCCGTTTGCCGCTAAGCCAAAAGTCGTGGCCGGGCGGTTAGGGTACATATGCCAGCAGATCAAGCTACCCGAAACTGTATCCCAATCAACTTTGAACTATGCTTTAGCGATAAAGTTGAAAATCTATTAAAGAAATTTGACAGATTGTAGTGGATTGATGTGCTGGGGGCTTACCACCAGCTCTTATAGCAGGGCAGAAGTTGAACTGCATTGCTTTTTTGTACTATGACGTCATATTAGCAGGCCTGCAGTAGGCCTGCTACGTTGACGTTTACAAATACTGTTCACTGCTGTTCACCTTGTTTTTTGTATAGAATTTCATACCATGACGTGCTAATTGACAGCAGCAAAACGACTAATTGAACGCCTGTAATGTCAAAATAACCCGTCTTGAATAAGTTACTACTAGAGCAACTTATTCAACATTGTTTTTGTTGAGATACAATGTTAAAGTTTTCCTAGCTTAGCAACACTTCCTAAATTGATGTGTACAGTTTGGCAAGAAAGTCCTGAAACGGAACTAAAATATTTAATCATTGGCAACACTCGCTCTGCCTCGTCGAGTAAGGTACATATTCTGTCATTTCTTGTAATCGGTGACTGTTTCTCGTGTTTATTTTTATTTATTTGCGTTATTGTGGTGATACTGGTGACCCATTGTGTACATAAAGAACAGATCTGTTATTCACAGCTCCGCAAGACCGATAATTTGTAGTGTACGTGAGATGTTTGGCGGAACTCGAGGCCGGACAAATTTTATCCGATCTCAACGATGTGTATAAAAGAACCGGTGAAATGACAGGTAAAATTAATTTTTATACATGTAATCAGATGTAATGTGTGTATTTCAAGGTGCAATATCTAGTATAAACCTTTCATACAATCATTGAAATGTACATGCACGAATTTGAGGTTATGTTTACAAAACACATTCAGATTACAGCGCATTCGTATAATTTTGATACTTTTGGTTAATATTGTTTAGTTGTTTTTATTTTATTGTTCTAGGCAGTGGCTGAACAAGCGTTTCAGAGCATTTCAGTTGACGACTGGAAAAAATCACGTCAATATGTCATGAAAATACAAAAAGGTTATTTTCGAAGGGGGCAAACTCTGCTGTACATTGGAAAAGACATATCTGCAGGTAGCCAGCAGAGTTTTGGTGAAAGCTCACACCAAGACATGGATGAAGACTTTTCGGGTGTGGAATACTTAGAGGAAAACATTTTTGATTCTGATTAAAATTTTTGATTCTGATGTTTGTTTTTTAGTTTTTGTTTAGAACACCAACTATGGAACATTTTGCCTGTGGTTAGCGGAGAACTTGGATTCGTGGGATACAGTCACACAGTAGTAAAGCTTCCAACTTGTCACTGTGATCTAAACCCTATTGAATTAATCTGGGGTCTTGTAAAACATGAAATTGTCTTATATAATGTGGGATTAGTTGACATCAAGGTATTTTGAAATACCTAATAAGTTTATTTTTAATTCATTGAAATAAATAACTACAAATGTTATCGTTTTAGGCAATGGCTGAACAAGCGTTTCAGAGGTTTTCTTTTTTTCATAAAACCCACCTATTCACATTGATTGTCAAAAAAAAAGAAGTATCAAAACCGTTTTCGTCGTACTATATAGGGTTACAACATGCACGATAGTAGCGCCACCATTATTTTCACGACTTTTTTGCCAAGCTGTAATGCCCTTATTATTGTGCCAGTGTCTATGATAGGTTCCTTGTCTATGTACACACTCTGAAGTACTCTCTAGAGTCTAGTGTAAGAGACGCCATGTTTTGAGTTACTACGTAAGCCTTTGCTAATAAACCCTGCTAAAACAGACTATCCGTGCTTCAATACCTGCTCCAATATTTACAGGTTATGGGCCCAGAGCACTTAGTTTGTTTCCAGATCGTGGCAGTGGTTTATTTTGGGAGTGAGCAAATTGAGTTGGATACGTCCCGGTACGAAGTCTTGAGGCCTGCACGTGCATCGAGGCGTCATGGAGCAATCCACACATAATTCGTTAAAATTGTCTGGAGGGGACAACTGGGCGGTTTGGAGGTTCCAGATGGAGGTAATATTTAGGGGCCGAGGCTTGTTTCAAATAGTTTGTGGCCAAAAGGAAAAACCACCGGCAGAGGAACAAAGTGAGGTAAAGACATGGCTGGAGAGCGACGCAAAAGCCCAGGAATTGATAGTGACGCGAATGGATTCAGGACCACTCACACATTTACTATCATGCACCACATCTGCCGGTATGTGGACCAAACTGAAGTCGGTGTACGAAAGGGAATCTGCTGTCAGCATACACCTACTGCAGCAGAAGTTCTTTTCTTTGGAATTTGGCCATGATTCTGTGACTACAGTGATGTCAAGATTGGAGGAAATCAGCAACAAATTGAAACAAGCAGGTGAGCCGCTTTCTGAGAAAATGATTGTAACAAAAGTGCTGATGTCGTTGCCGGAGAGGTTCAAGCACTTCCGATCAGCCTGGGAGTCCGTCCCTATCGAGAAGCAGACATTGATTGAGTTGACTTCGCGATTGCTCATCGAAGAAGACAGAAGTGACCAGTCCATTCAACTACAGGAGACCGCTTTGGCTAGTGTAAGCAAACAGGGTAAATGCTACGCTTGCGGGAAGGAGGGCCACTTTGCAAAAGATTGCAAAGAGAATAAGAAAAAGGAGACGAGGACTTGCAATTATTGCAAAAAGAGAGGTCACTTAAGAGCAGATTGCAGATCTTTAAAGGACAAGGAAAGGAAGCAGATCCTAGCTCCAGAGAAAAATGCTTTCATGTGCAGGAGTAGTCCGTGTCAAGATTTTGGCACAGGAAACTGGTATATGGACACGGGTGCCAGTGAGCATATGTGTTGCAGTAAGGAGTTATTTAGCAAGCTAAACCATCTGAGAGGCTCGATAAAGGTTGCTGTGGGAGACGGCAAGCTTCTGGATGTTATTGGGCGTGGTAGTGTGGAACTGTTCGCGTGGAACGGGTCAGAGTTCATTAAAACAGTGTTAAGTGAAGTACTTTATGTGCCAGAGTTAAAATTCAATCTTTTTTCGGTAGGAACTGTTTTGGATAAAGGTTTTCATTTAGTTTCTGATAACAATGATTGTAAGTTTGTAAACAGTAAAGGTTATGTATGTGCATTGTCAAAACGAGTAAACAAAATGTATCATATGCTGTTTTCACGTACTGGAACACAATCTGAGATGTCTATGGCCACTTTAAAAGTTCAAAATGAAAAGCATTCTATGGCTACTTTTTTAAAATCGGAACCGGAACGCAATGGTGACATTGACATCTGTGATGGTAATTCTTTTTGTAGTTGTAAACATGTAAAACCTTATGAGAATCTTGGTGTTATGACAAACTTAGGGCTAGTAAATTTATCGAAAAGGGTGGAGTCCTTAACTGTATGGCATCGAAGGTTATGTCATCAGGATATTACGCACATTAGGGAGTATTTGAAGCGTAATTGTGTTGAATTCGTGGATGACTATGTTGCCTGTGAGGAGCGCTTGGCGGGCAAGCAGCATCGACTGCCCTTCCCTTCTAGCTTGTCGAGAGCTAATGAGCCCCTTGAACTTGTTCATGCAGATGTATGCGGGCCTATGGAGACACCTTCACTCGGGGGAGCGAGGTATTTTTTACTTCTGAAGGATGACCATTCGGGTTTTCGCAAGGTGTTTTTTATGAAACATAAAGATGAGGTTAAGGGCTTTATTAAGAATTTCATAGTGAAATTTGAAAGAGAAATTGGTGTCAGAATGAAGATCCTAAGGAGTGACAATGGACTAGAGTTTATAAATGCCGAATTACGTACATTTTTGAGTGAGAATGGGATAACACACCAGAGAAGCACTGTGTATACACCTCAGCAGAATGGAAGAGCTGAGAGAGAAATGCGTACCTTAGTAGAAGCTGCTCGATCCATGATCACAGGTATGTCTAAAGTTTTCTGGGCAGAGGCCATAAACACGGCTGCTTATGTACTTAATCGAACAGGTCCAAGTCCTGTGAGAGGTAAAACTCCTTTTGAAGCCTTTTATAGAAGAGATTCACCTTTGTTAGATTTAAAAGTGTTTGGGACTCGTGTATCTGTCCTTGTACCTAAAGAGAAGAGGTTGAAACTAGATCCTAAGAATAAGATGGGTATCTTTGTAGGTTATGAAGTTGATGTGAAAGGGTACAGAATATTCATATCATCCTCGAGAAAAATTGAGGTACATCGAGATGTTGTCTTCTTACCGCAAGTAGTACCTGAAAAGGAAAGAGGTGATGTTCCTAGTAAAGAAGACGGCGTGATAAGCTGTGATGAGAAAAGTACAGACAGGATTCCAGCTTTAGAGGGAGAACAGCGAGAAGAAGCAAGAATTGAGAATGTTGAGGGAAATTGTAGTTCATCCAGAGGAGACAGAGAGGTTGGTGAAGACCAAGAAACGGGAGAAAGTAAAGAGACTGTTGAAGACCAAGCGATTAGCCCTGAAGAGGATCATTTTGAGGATGCAGATGATGCATTGGAAAATGCAACCAATGAAGAAGAGTTGCCACATAGTTTAAGACCCAGAAGGCGCTGCCAACAACCTAAATATTTAGAAGACTATGAGTTAGGTTTGTTGATGACGGGGGTTGATGAAGACCCTAGTACCTACTCTGAAGCAATGTTTAGTGTTGATGCTGAGCATTGGAAGAATGCCATTGAAAATGAGATGCAAGCCTTGGGAGAGAATAACACCTGGGATCTTGTGGACAAACCAAATGATTGTAGTTTGATAGATACAAAGTGGGTATTTAGACGGAAAAGAGATGAAAAAGGTAGAGTCATATCTTTCAAAGCACGACTCGTAGCAAAGGGGTTCCAGCAAAAAACCTATTCTGAAATATATAGCCCGGTGGCCAGGCTGACCTCATTGCGTGTGTTTCTGGCCTTTTGTAATAACATTAATATTCCTATACATCAGCTTGATGTTTGCAGTGCTTTTTTGTATGGAAATATAGTGGGTGACTGTTATATTAAATTGCCTATTGGGTATAGTCATTGTGAGAATGAAAAAGTTTGTAAACTTAATAAATCATTATATGGTCTGAAGGATTCGCCCAAAAATTGGAATGTTAAGTTTCACAATGTTATTACTGGTTTAGGATTTGTAAGAAGTAATTTTGAGTATTGTTTATATACAAAGATAGAAAATAATTGTAAAACATATTTACTTCTGTACATTGATGATTTGTTACTAGCTTCTACTTGTGAGGGTGAAATAAACAAGCTAAACCTTTTACTGAGTAAGAGTTTTAAAATGAAGAACTTGGGTCTGATAAGAAACTATTTGGGAATGAATATTGTGCAAAATGTAAGGGAGGGAACTATATCTATTTGTCAGAGTGCTTATTTAGAGAAGATTTTAAGAGATTTTGGTATGTTTGAATGTAATTCTGTTTCTACTCCCATGGAGGAAAATTTTGACCACAGTGTTCTGAAGAGAGATAAATCTGAAAATGATGCTATTGAAAATAGATGTAGGAGATTGATAGGATCTTTGATGTATGCTATGTTATGTTCGAGACCAGATATTTGTGTAGCATTAAATATTCTCAGCAGATACCAATCTTGTGCTAGTTTAGATTTATGGAATGCCTTGAAACGTGTTCTACGTTATATTAAGGGTACTCTAAACTTAAGTTTGTCATTTACTAGAAATAAGAATTGTTCTGATGCCATTGTTGGTTATGTTGACTCGGATTGGGCTGGTGACAGAGTGGACAGGAGGTCTACAGGGGGCTACTTATTTAAAATTTTGGATGGATGTACCGTCTCATGGGTATCAAAGAAACAGCCCACTGTTTCTTTGTCATCAACTGAATCAGAATTCGTAGCTTTAAGTATGGCAACTAGTGAAGCTTGTTGGCTTAGTAACTTGTATTGTAGTCTTTCTGGTATTGAGGCTGTTGTTGTACTCTTTGAGGATAATATGCCAGTTATAAGTTTGTGTAAGAACCCTCAATTTCATCATAAGTTAAAACATATAGATGTCAAAGTATTGTTTGTAAGAGAAAAGGTCTTTGCTAAGAAAATAGTTTTGAAGTATATTGGTTCTAGTGAACAACCAGCTGATGCCTTAACAAAGCCTTTAGGTAGAGTCAAGTTTCAAAAGTTTAGAAGCATGTTAGGTCTTAGTACATGAGTGTTTTATGTGAAAGAAAATTGGTTAGATGTTTCAACATTGAGGGAGGGTGTTGAGATACAATGTTAAAGTTTTCCTAGCTTAGCAACACTTCCTAAATTGATGTGTAATGCCCTTATTATTGTGCCAGTGTCTATGATAGGTTCCTTGTCTATGTACACACTCTGAAGTACTCTCTAGAGTCTAGTGTAAGAGACGCCATGTTTTGAGTTACTACGTAAGCCTTTGCTAATAAACCCTGCTAAAACAGACTATCCGTGCTTCAATACCTGCTCCAATATTTACAGTTTTGTAATTCAGTGCCCAATATACCTATCAAAAAGTACTCTGTGCAATATACAACACTGATTTTTATTATAAGCTCTCATTTTGTAGATGTGTGACGAGCACGAAATATTTGAAGAGTGAATATCGAAAAGAAGAAGAGAATAAAGAAGGAAATAAATAACCCTTTTGAAATAAATAAAGGGAATTTATGAATTAATGTTTTTCTTATTTGACCTAGTACTAAAAATAAAATAATAGTGATCACACATAGTAATGGGGAAGACAACTGTCAAAGTGGCGCTGTATACGATTGTTCCAAAGTAACTGTCAAATTGTATAACATAAATAAAAGTTGATCAAAAATATTTATAAAATGACTAAGTGCTGTGTAATTGGGTGTAAAAACGTAGGAACCCACAAGTTTCCAATAAATCCTAGTATAAGAAGAAAGTGGATAGCTGCCGTAAGGATTAAAAACTTTGTGCCTACTAGAACGACGAGGTTATGTCGAGATCATTTTCATGAAAATGATTACCAAACATTAAGTATGACTACAGGTGGGTTCTATAAACGATAGTTCTTCTATTTAAGATAGTATCCATATACCTAAATTAATAGCATTATATGTATCATGTCTTTAAATATTCATTATTGTTCATCATGTTTCAAGGTTTGCCCTGCGTACACAAATTTTTAAAGAAAGAAGCAGTACCAAGTATATTTTCATGGAACCAGAAAAGGATATCAGGCAGTGCTCATGCAAGAGACGAAAGACATAATAAAAGAAACATTCAAAAGAATCTTTTCCAACACCTGTTGAGTAATAAAAACCCATATCATATCCTTCAACGTCTATTGACCCACAGCCTTCCACGTCTATTGACCCACAGCCTTCTACTTCTCAAAATCCACAAATATAATGGAATACCAAGAAGAATTGGAAATTTCTTATCTTGATACACCTGTTGATTGCAGTGACAATGTTAACAATCCAAATAGGTACCAAAACATCAGTTTCTACTCAGACTGCCACAATGCTGTCTCTTTTTTCCGCAGACATTTTACTAAGTGATGATGAGTCAGTAAAGTTTTACACTGGGTTAGAAAATTATCAAAAATTTAAACTTGTTTTGTCAACGTTACTGCCTATGGCAGATCATCTGAAATACAGGTGGTGTGGGGTAAGCGGAGTTTCTACTGAAGATCAGTTCCTTATGATGCTGATAAAATTACGAAGAGGAAGTCCTGATCTTGAACTTTCAAAAATGTTTGGTATTAGAAAGACACAAGTGTCGAACATATTTGTAACATGGGTCAACTTTGTCAATGACTTATGGTCAATAATAGACATTTGGCCTCAAAGAGACCTCATTAATTTTTATATGCCTGCAGAGTACAAACAAAATAAAATGCCAACAAGGTTGATTATAGACTGCACCGAAATACCTATCACAAAACCAAGTGATCCAAAATCACAGCAAATTACTTTTAGTTACTATAAAAATAGAAATACCATAAAGTTTTTAGTGGGTTCTACCCCCGGAGGTTTGTTATCCTATTGTTCAGAGGGTTTTGGAGGCTCAATCAGTGATCGGCAAATGATTGAGAGAAGTAAGCTGATAAAATTGTGTGATGAAGGAGATAGCATAATGGCAGACCGGGGTTTTAATGTTCAGGACCTATTTGCATCCAAGGGCATTGGTATAAATATCCCTACTTTCTTGCGTGGAAAAGCTCAATTGCCAGGCCTTGCCCTTCTACATGATAGGAAAATAGCCTCACAACGTGTACATATAGAACGCTTAATTGGCTTAACTAAGACTTATAAAATATAAAAAACTGAGCTTAATGCTTACTATGTTCCTTTAGCTTCCAAAATATTTTTTATATGCTTAATGTTATGCAATTTCCGAGAGTGTATCATAAATAAAACTCATAAATAACTTTTAGGTGTTTTTATTATATTATAATAATCCTTATACAAATATTTATTTATAATTTCAGCCTTCATATAGTTATTGTAAAAATAATCTAATTTTAATAGTCTTTCAAGCGGAGGTAAAATAGAGTTGCTATTTATATCATGGTACATCTCCAATGGTGGAAGTATAATAGAGGGTTCTGCTGGATTTGGAGACAGTTGTGGTGCATCAAAGTTAAAGTTTTTGTCGTACAGCTCCAACCTGGAAAAAAAATGTCCAATTAAACATCACTCTATAGGTATCTCCGAAAGTTAAAAGAACCATTACTTAAATAGCCGCAGCATGTGTAAATATAATCCTGAATTAGTGATATTCAATAACATTTTAACATAAATACAACAAGATTGCCATAGAAAATTTAAAAAATACTTATATAATAAATATACATACTATTGACTAATAAGTTATTCGATTATAATATTATTCATTCAAACATTGTAAGGGTATATTATTATACTCTTTGGTATTGATTTCAAAGACCTAAAGTTGACCTAGATACAAAAAAACGGCTTATAAAGATTTTTTTTCAAGAGTATTACCTTTCCACTAAATCAGCTTTTCTTCCTTTTACAGACGCCCCTCTTCTCTTTAACTCTGCTTTGAGTTCAAGCAAGCTCCACGTTGAATACATTTTCGCGTCCATGTCTTCAAATAAACCACACAAATCGCCCACAATGAGTTTTTTCTTGCTTTGTTTACACTTCAGGAAATGTCAAACTGACGCCATTGGGAACAACCGCACGCAGCGCCATCTGAAATTAGCTTTATCTTGCCATCCCCATTAAGTAACTAATGCAATCAGTGTACCCCTATGCTGCTTAACATCTACCTACACTAATGGTCAACCGGTGAGCCTAAACACAATCCGCTTTCTGTACGCAGACGACCTGGCATTAACTTGCCAAGCCAATGACTTTGAGGAGATTGAAAACAACCTTTCTAGCGCCCTCTCAGATCTCGGCCATTATTATGCTGAGAACGCCCTGAAACCAAATCCCTCTAAAACGCAGTCTTGCGCATTGCACCTTCGTAACAGAAAAGCGGGTCGAACACTGAATATCTCATGGCAAGGGGTTCCAATCATCCACAGTACTCACCCAAAGTATCTTGGCATCACTTTGGATAGGTCCCCTAACTTCCGGAGAAACTGCGAAAAACAGAAAGTGCATACCTACCAGAAATCACTTACTCCGTCGCCTAACATCCACCAGATGGGGCGCATCTGCTCAAGTCCAGCGAACAACTGGAATGGCGCTTTGTGTCTCCGCAGGCCTGTCCAGTATGGGACCAATCAGCCCACGCTAAGTTAGTGGATACAGCTCTAAATGAGACATTAATGATTATTACTGGTTGCTTAAAACCGACCCCGTTACGATTGCTGTATCCACTGACTGGCATCGCGCTTCCAGAATGTCGCAGGACTATAGCCAGCCGCATCGAAAGGGCGAAGCTACACGCTACCCACGCCACTCACTCAATGCACAATTTTAATTCAGTCACAGTGGCTTAAAAGCCGCATGTTTATGTTCCCTAGATGTGATTATAGTGGTACAGACGCCAGCACATCAACCTACACCTAACTGTCAAATTTTCCCAATCAACATTGAACCTTATGCTTTAGCGATAAAGTTGAAAATCTATTACAGAAATCTGACAGATTGTAGTAGTATCTGACATACCGTAATAATAGTTAAACTTCGTCTAACGGGATACCTACTGAGAAATACGATCATACCTCCCGTATTATTATTAAACTCTTTGGATCACACCCTAAAACAAACTAAAAGAGCTATCGTTTAGTGAGTAGTTCGGTCTCGGTTTTATAATTTAGTAAAATAATGCACTGTTCAGTAATAAATAGTAGGAATTAGGTAGTGTACGGTTAACGGTTTATTAAATCAAAAATCACATAATTTTCAAAATATTTTTATTACTTCATGTAGGATATCAATTTCAACGTCAGACGACATAAAAGTAAATAAGAGTCAGTGGGTCGTCTTAGGGGCGTAGTATTTCATCTAAAATTATGCAGGTCGC
This sequence comes from Hydraecia micacea, assembly GCA_914767645.1. Lineage (NCBI taxonomy): Eukaryota > Metazoa > Arthropoda > Insecta > Lepidoptera > Noctuidae > Hydraecia > Hydraecia micacea. Next base: position 12,899,207 of record OU611778.1, read on the forward strand.
TCCACTTCTCATCTTGATACCATGTCCAAGATCTCTACATGTGCACAACAGCCAAACGCGAACAATGTCCTCAAACATTGCCTGGAGTAAATGCTGTACCGTCTTGAAGATTCCATGTTCATTAAAATCCTTCAATTACACACGGGAAAACAGAAATATCAATTTCATGCAATTTGAAATAAACGGAATAAATAAATTAATGAAATTGAAATGTTGTTGTCACTTGACAGTCTTGCCACTTGTCTTTCTGACAGTGTCAGATAGTGCTGCGGCTTGATTATATGTAACTCGTTACTCTAAATAAAATAAAGTCTGGAGTTAATTTTCTCTCGATTTGATCTTTCGATTTTTTTTGTATGCGTTTCAAATATACGAAGCTGCTAGGTATGAATTTGAGGTAGGTACTGGAGGGAGGTAGTACATAATCTAAGATATAAGATATGATATCTTATATTCAACTTTTCGAACTACATAATCGGGACGAGTATACAGGGTTATTTTTCAAAGACCAGCCAAATTTAAGGGTGTGGTACAGACTATAAAACTGAAGAACTTTCTCTATGGGACCAATATCGAAATCGCGAAAAATTTATCAACTGTCCCATAGAAAACTTCAATAGTGTTAAATCGTACTGCAACCATGTAAATAGCAATGAAACAATGTAGTTTTGTATGATTCTTGTAATAATGTAATTATAGTTACACAAAAGCACATGCGTAAAAACGCGGTAAAAGCAAGAATGACAACGTCCGTTTTACGTCAGAGACAATTGACATAGATCACTAATTCGTTCTGTAACCATAGACTATAACAGTTCCTCCCTCACTTAGAAGCGACTGTTTCACCCCCCGGAACGTAAATCTGACGATATCAACTTGGTTTACTAATTTACAAACATTATTAACTTAAAGATTGTAACATTAACATACAATATAATCATAACCCAAACTATATCTAGGTATTACAAATCAAGGCGAACTACTGGCTTCCTAACTCTTTGACTCCTACGCAAACCTTGTTCTGAGCATGAGTTGCCCGAACCGGTGTTCGCTTCGGCCTCAGAATTTGCAACAATATTTGGATCAAAGTCCGGTTGAGCAACCGTTGGCTCAGAGCCTGGTTGAGCAACCGTACTAGAGTCCGAACACGGCTCAGCTGGAGAAGAGTCTAAATTTGAATGACAGGCAGGAGTCAGACTGGAAATCGGTAGTTCGTTATTCCCCTTCTCCTCAGCGACGGGTGCATTCGTACTTTCCTCGGATATGGGTATATTACCGCCCACTTTACGTATCTGATCAATGTGTCGACGCCACAGCATGCCATTGTCAAGTTTAACTGAATAATGTAGCTTCCCGAAAACCTTATTAATCACCCCCAGCTTCCAATGACCCTCATTCGTATAGTTTCTAGCAACCACTCTATCCCCAGGTACTAATGTTCTCACACGCGCCACCTTCACCTCTCTCTCGAAAGGCTCTGTACTATTGTTTGGACAAATTGGATCCTTTCGGGGAAGCACTGCACTCTTGTTTGGACAAATTAATGAAAACCGCGAGTTAGGCTGGTAGGACAAAACCAGGTCACTTGGAGATCTGCCTGTAGCAGGGTGTGGTGTAATGCGATATTGAAAAAGAATTTGGTTTAACTTGGCTTCCAATGAACCTCCCAATGTGCTGAGACAGCGTAATTTATTCTTAAGGGTTTGAACATAGCGTTCTACTTGTCCATTTGTAGCCGGGTTGTACGGAGCTGACCGCCTGTGTGTGATTCCGCGCATTTTAAGAAACTCATTAAATTTAGGATTAACAAATTGTGTTCCATTATCACTAGTCAAAATATCTGGGTAACCGAAGGTTGTAAAAATTTTGTCTAATACTTCAATTGTAGAATCTGTGTCTATTCTATTTAAAATATGAATTTCAGGCCACTTTGAAAATGCGTCAATTAGTAATAGAAAATATACATTATGGAACCTGCCGGCAAAATCAATGTGCACTCGTTCGAATGGTTTCGACGGGTATTCCCAGGTATGTTTGGGCGCTACCGAAGGTGGTGAATTTAAATGTAAGGAGCATTCCATGCAATTCTTTACTAATTCCCTAATGTCTTTGTCCATCCCAGGCCACCAGCAGTAGCTCCTAGCCAAAGCCAACATCCTAGTAGCTCCGAAATGACATGAATGCAGGTCCTTTAATATCTTGCTTCTCAAGCATATAGGCACAACAACGCGGCTCCCTCTCATTAAGCAATCATTTTGCAAGGAAAACTCTATTTGGTCAATACCGAACCTGTCATTTGGAGGCACCATCTTCCCAGTTCGTAGCGCCCCCAACAATGGCTTAAGCGTAATGTCATGAAGTGTAGCGGCAGCAATGTCAGTGACCGTCACGGGCAGAACAGTAATCATACTGACTTGAACAACATCTGCTTCCTCGAGCGTTGTTGATGGCACTTCCTCCGCCATAGGCAACCGCGAGAAGACATCTGCATTTGCATTACTCTTCGTGTTTTTGTATTTAATATCGTACTGGAACCCTTGTAAAAAAATGGCATAGTGTTGCATGCGTGTAGCAGAAAAATGAGGTAAGGCTTTAGATGGTGAGAAAATTTGAACAAGCGGTTTATGGTCCGTGTAAAGGATAAATTTTCTCCCATATAGGTATTGAAAAAAACGTTTAACGCCAAACACAATTCCATAAGCCTCTTTATCAATCTGTGCCCATTTCCTTTGTGTAACATTTAAAGTCTGAGAAGCATATTGAATCGGGCGTTCAGTACCATCCGGCATAATGTGTGAAAGTACAGCTCCCACCCCCGTAGAAGAAGCATCTGTAGCCAAAATTAAAGGTAAGCTTGGTGTGTAATGAGCGAGTACCGTGTCTGAAAGCATTTGCTTCTTTATCACCGATAGTGCCTTTTCACAATCAGCAGACCAAACCCAATTAGTTTCCTTTCTTAATAGTTCATGCAATGGTTCTAATGTATCACTTAAATTTGGTAAAAACCTGCCATAGTAATTAACTAAACCTAAGAGGGCTTGCAGTTCTGAGATATTTTTAGGTTGAAGAGCACCAACTACAGCTCTTATTTTACTGTCTGATTTATGGATTCCATCTCTACTGATTTTGTACCCACAATATTCAATCATATTTTTCATAAACTCTGATTTCTCTAAATTAACTTTCAAACCAAATTCAGAAAGCCTAGCAAAAACTTGTTCCAGCCTATCAAGATGTTCCTCATCATTTGGAGCTGATATCCGGATATCATCAATAAAGCAATGTACCCCCGGTATTCCTTTTAGTATATTCTCAATCTTCCTTTGCCATTTTGCTGGAGCACAGTTAAGACCAAACATTAATCGTGTACATTTGTAAAGCCCTTTGTGGGTATTAAGTGTAAGTAAATGTTGATCTTCTTCTCTAACTTCCCAATTTAAGTAAGCATTTCGAAGGTCAATTTTAGAAAATTTGTCACCACCAGCCAAACCATTAAATAACTCTTCTGAAGTTGGTAAAGGATGTTTATCAACTAGTAAATTTTTATTTAAGGTTGTCTTGTAATCTCCACAAAGCCTAATTTTGCCATTCGCTTTCACTACTGGTACCACTGGAGTGGCATATTCACTATAATCAACTTTGATCAAAACCCCTTCCTTTACCAAATTATCAATTTCCATTTCAACTCTCTCCTTCAATGCAAAAGGCACTGGTCTAGCCCTATAGAAAATAGGTTTGGCATTTTCTTTCAAGTGCAATGCAACTGGGTCACCTTTAATTTTACCTACGCTTTTGTCATCAAACAATGTACAGTACTTTTTAAATAGTTTTTGTAAAGAATGGGCATGCGACACAATACCTGGAGATACTTGATTAACCTGTGCTATGCAATCCCTGAAGCCACAAAATGTGTTAAAATTATTGATCCATTCCCTTCCCAGGAGTGGGTGCTGGTTCCCCGATATGATGTATAACTTGACACTTCTACTCTCCTTTCCAATGGCAGCTGTTACGTTAGCGACACCTAAAACATTTAAAAATTGATTAGAATAAGTACACAGTTTAGTTTTTGTGGAAACCAATTCCTCATCACAAATTTTTCTATAGTCTTCCAGGTTCATTATGGACACTGCTGACCCACTGTCAAATTCCATTGACACTTCGAACCCATTGATTTTTACTTTTATCCAAAACTTGTTTGTATTTGCATTAATGTTGCAATTATTAACAAATACCACCTCCTCTGTATTATAATCCACTTGGCCTGTTACATCCACAGCATTTACTCTTTTTAATCGAAGGCACATCTTTCTAAGGTGTCCTGTTTTCTGGCAGAAATTACATTTAGTGTTCATCATAGTGCATTTGTTGGCATAATGGTTTCCACCACATCGGAAACACACAATGTTTGATGATGTTGCTGGCCCAGATTTATCCAACGACCCTGTGTTGTCATTAGTGCCTGGCTTTGTTTGTGGTGGTGGAGCAGATGAAGGTTTCTTTTTATTTATGTACACTGCCTGTACCTCTCTCTCAATTGTTTGTGTTCCCTCTGCTTGAGCACTTTCTATGCCTGTGGCAACCCTCACTGCTTGTTCTAATGTTAGCTTGCTTGACTCAAGAAGCCTGTCACGTATTTTTTGTGATCTGACACCACACACGAACTGATTTCTCAAGGCTGTATCTAGAAAAGTACCAAAGTTGCAGGTCGACGCCATTTTCCTTAACGACGCTAAATATTCCTTAATCGATTCACCTTCTCTTTGGTGACGGTGATGATATTTAAAGTATTCCGCAATCTCCAACGGGTCTGGATCTAAGTGTTTAGTAAGGATTTCAACATTTTGACTATACGTATTTGTGCTTGGTTCCGCTGGCGAGACTAGGTCACATAAAGTCTCGTATAGATCCGCACCGATGTAATGAAGAAGATAGGAGTTCTTATCTCCTTCCACCGTGATGTCGTAAATAGTTAAGGCACTTTCAAACCTCTGCACCCATCTTTTAAACTTGTTTTTATTATCATAAAATTCTATAAAATTAGGTGGCACTTTAGCCATGATTCACTGCAGAAACTTCACCAATTCTCGTCGCCACTGTTAAATCGTACTGCAACCATGTAAATAGCAATGAAACAATGTAGTTTTGTATGATTCTTGTAATAATGTAATTATAGTTACACAAAAGCACATGCGTAAAAACGCGGTAAAAGCAAGAATGACAACGTCCGTTTTACGTCAGAGACAATTGACATAGATCACTAATTCGTTCTGTAACCATAGACTATAACAAATAGGTACTCGACTTAAACGTATGGGACGGCTGAATTTTTATTCGCGATTACGATATTGGTCCCATGGAGAAAGTTGTTCAGTTGTGATGGTCTGTACCGCACCCTTAAATTTGGCTGGTCTTTGAAAAATAACCCTGTATAATTATGTTCTGTGATCGGGTCAATCGAGTGCCTGACCGTTAATCACAGAAGTACTAGTATGTAGCAAATGACTGAGTAACAACACTAGTCAAACTGACAAGAAACCAAAAACTGCAATCCATTTCACGTTGATTTTTAAACTACTTTACGCGAGAGTAAGCAAATATAAAAATGGGATTAAACACAGGAGGACCTACTGCAGCGTCAATGGTAAATTTTTCTACTTAGTTTTGGTTTCCACCTCGAACTATAATTAGGTATATATTATTTTTTTATATATTAAGTCGTTAAATACGTTTCAATACACGTATTTATTACGCTGACGACATCTGGAATATTGAATCAATTGAGTGCATTATCAAAACATTTTCTTTTTATTACGATTTCGTGATCCCGGTTAAACTTTATTAAAAAAATCGATCATTTTAAATGATAATACGGTTATTTTTTTTAGGTATAATATAATTTATTTGGCGCGCCAAATTTTTTTTTTAATTGTTGCATGAATTATCCCTCAGACCAACAAAAAAAGATAGACAGCGCGCCGCGAACATTAAAAGTGAAGCCATCTTTTTATCTATGTGTGTATTGAAGGGTTGCCATTTGTTAATTTTTTTCCCTATAATTTGGGGATATTTGTGTGGGTAGGAACTAGTATAATATTGTACGAGTATTGTTGAGTATGGTACCTCAATTGTTTAGATTTTAGAAGGACTTCTATTAAAAAAAAAACAACTCATATTTTCAATCAACTTTATTAAATATTATTACTTATATTATTTATTTTTAATTTCATTATTAATTGGAAACCTAAAATATTAAATACATATAAAAAGAAAATGGGAATATAACTCGAAAGAAATCATATTTATATGTATACTTAGATTAATCGAATGGGGAAATTTTAAATCGTCTTATGGCAACCCCCGCACTTTATGTCACTGCTTTCGTTCGTTGAGGTTTTTTGTTCCAAGTAACCTAAAATTCATAGATAAATAATAAAGAAACGATGTTATTTCAAGTACTTATAAATGAAAAGCGATTCCGTGAGACTTTTTGTGTGATTTTACAACTTTTCACTACACAGGAAGGCATAATTATATTTTTTAAATCTATGTTATCTTGACGACGACTTGTGACAAACTAAGAGCAATGAGCATGGTTTTAGTGTAGGTGTGTGCGTGAGCGTGTATGTTTACTTGCAGGAGCACGGTTTTGTGGCTTCACTTTTGATGTTTGCGGCGCGCTGTCTATCTTTTTTTATTGGTCTGAGGAATTATCCACACACGTTCAAAATCACGTTGAGTCTTTCAAAGATACAAAGTTGTTTTGACCGTGAAATTGAGCTTTATAGTGCTTTTAGATAATGTATCAAGGTAACTTGTTATACATAATCATAGTTAAAATATGTATATACCCAAGAAAATCAAGTTTCTATTATTAAAAAAAAAACCGGTAATATGAAAATAGACTTAGATGTAAGTTTTTGAACGATGCCTATTAAAAAGACAATGGCATTAAAGCAGGCCACAGACAAGCTTTACCATTCAACTTTGGTGAACTTCGTTCAATAGTCGTTAACTTTTATTACTCTCATAGTACGATTATTAGCAGGGCAGAAGTAGGCCTGCATTTGAACTGACTGGAAATTGAACGTTTCTGTAAAAGGTCATGGTAAGCCCCCTGGCGTCTGTAGCTATTTATGTTATGTAAAAACGATTTTCTTAAGTTCAAGGTAAAAGCTCAGGGTAGCCCCCGAAATTCCGCATGGGGTTTCGGGCTACTAATTTATTACGTAAGACGATTTGAGAGGAGTCCCAGCAAGTCTTATTTTTTCCCCACTACGGCGAAGCAAAAGGAGGGTTATGATTTTGACCGGTATGTATGTATGTTCATCTGTTCCCTCATAACTTCAAAACTACTTATAATTTGAAAAATGAGTTAAAAGCGTCTTGACTGTCTGCTGGTTATAGGCTATGTGACATCTCTATAGAGGACATAAAGTAATGAATTTATAATTAAATATTTTGGGGTGGTGCCTTGTGGGATATCAAATGAAAGGGGGTAATTAGCACATTTCAAAAATATAATTATTACTGAAATAAACCCCAAAATAATTAAATAAAAAAGTTTAAAAACTAAAACCCGACTACAGGAAAAGAATGAAACAAGAAAGTAGGTAGTACCTACCTGTGGTCGCATGCTTAAAATTGTGTATGTTAGCTTAAAATTGTGTATGTTAGTATGTATGTACAGCGGCATGCGACCACGGGAAGGTACTTTCTTGTTTCATTCTTTTCAGTAGTCGGCTTTTATTTCTTACGTGGGAATGGGTCTAGAACTAGAACTCTAGACTGTTCTTACGTAAGATCACTAAAGAAAGCAAAAATTATAAGTTTTTAATTTTTGAAGTGAAAACTTCTTTAGCGGCGTTGTATGTACACTTTTTTTGTAATGGGTAAAAAATGTTAAACTCGCGTCAGGACACGTGACCTGATCGAAAATTCGTAAGGCCTCATTTACGGAGACGCGGGGCGTCGCGCGTTGCGTTGAGCGGCGCGGCCCGCACTGAATTCAAATATATGGCGTTGTATGAGTGCGTTTACGGAGAAGCGATTTTAGACGCGTTTGTTTGAATTAGGGCGTTTTTTGCGGCCGAGCCCGCGGATGGCACCGACGCGTCCCACGCGGCGTTTATCGCGGTGGCGCACGCAGCGGCAATTCTCGATGAAGCAATGTCGCGCCGCGTGCTTCGCTACACGCTAGAGGATTCGCCGATGACTTATTTTTCTTACGTAGAAGGGGGGGGGGGGGGGGGTCAGAAAGTTGTCAAAACGTAATTTTCTAAAAAATATTGATAAGACTGAAAAACATGAACGAAGCCATAACTAAACGTCAGACTTTTGTGTGAAATAAAACGTCAGAGTCAGACAGATTTTTATTGACAGTTGACAGATGGGAGACGAAGGAAGCGATCGTAGAATGATTATATTTTCCTTTAGTTTTAACTGAATAATATTTATTAAAATATGTTGTCGGTGCGTATTCCAGTAATGCTACTATGGTAAACTCGTTTTTACTAGTCGAAAATATAATGTATTGTTTTTTTCAGGTTCTTTTTCATTGCTTTTTACTTAGTAGCTTCATTCACTTTAGCAATGGATTCTATGTACCCGGGGTGGCTCCGGTGGAATTCAAAAAAGGCCAGAGAATTGAAGTGAAAGCCGTCAAAATGACCAGCATACACACACAACTTCCATATGAGTACTATTCTTTACCTTTGTGTTTACCCAAGAATGGTACATTTGTATATAAATCAGAAAATTTAGGCGAGGTGTTACGTGGAGACCGTATAGTAAACACTCCGTATGAAGTCCATATGGCGGAGAATAGTAAGTGCAGACTTCTATGTCACCATAAAAATAACCCCATAAACTGGAGTGTGGAAGAATCTGAAAAAGTGGCTAGCCGCATTGAACATGAGTATTTTGTGCATTTGTGAGTATAACTTGTTAGTTGGTATATATTATTTAAGTAGACTTAAATATCATTTGTGTGTCAAATATTGCTAATTTATAAACTTATTATATGGACTTTTTCAGGCTTGTTGATAATTTACCAGTGGCCACCAGAATTACAAACACTGATACTTCAGAAAGAAGTATAGAGCAAGGTTATCGTCTTGGTTTTATGTCCAAAGGCAAAGCATACATCAATAACCATTTAAAGCTATTGCTCAAATATCACAAGCATAGCCAGTAAGTATATTTCTCTTTTGTGAGATCATTATTTATGTATGTGTACAGGCCCTGTGAAAAAAAAAAATAATGTAAAATAAATCCTAACTACTATTTATTTCCCATTATTGCAAATTATTTAATTTATTAGTCAAAATGGCAAAAGTTAGTTTCATTTCAGCATAATCAGCCTATCATGTTCCCACTGCCGGGACACAGGCCTCCTCTCAGTGAAGAAATAATTACTTGTCCCTCAGTGATTATTTCTTTGGGATTCAAAGTGAGCTCAATCAATTGGGACATAGAATACTAGTGGTTGAATAAATGTATAAATTATTAAAAGCCAATGAACAGCTTCATTTTGTAAAATTTGTTTCCAGGGACTCTTACAGAGTTGTTGGATTTGAAGTGGAGACCATTTCTGTGGATAAAGATGATCTGGCCTTTGTTGATGATTCTTGCCAGTTTCCATCGGATCCTAATCCGCAACTGGTCAATGAAGACACAGGCACAAAGTTATATTTTACATATTCTGTTGAGTGGGGAGAGTCTGATATAAGCTGGGCATCCAGATGGGATATATATTTAGGCATGAAAGATGTACAAATCCATTGGTTCTCTATTGTTAATTCTATTGTAGTGTTGTTCTTCTTATCAGGTAATTTGTTGTTTTTTATGTTTACATTTTATAGCTTTGAAGGTTCATTGGAGATATGTACAACAAATAAGATGTAAATTATTACACTTTGCTAATCTAAATCTTAATTTGAATCTTACAGGTTCCGCCAACAACTTCGTCAGCATGAAATTTCACCCTCCCCCATCTCCCAAAGGGTGGAATTTCGAAAAACCCTTTCTTAGTGGATACCTACTCTTCACAAAGAACACTCCCTCCAAATTTCATGTCTCTATATTATAGATTTTATATAATAGATAAGAAACAATATTTTGTGAAAGAAAATTATGTTTCAACATTAACAGTAAAATCAGGATTATTAAAAAACATTAAGAATGTTTACATTTCCAGGTATTTTGACAATGATAATGGTACGCACATTAAGAAGAGATATAGCTCGTTATAATTCAGATGAGAGTATTGATGATATGATGGAAGAAACTGGCTGGAAGCTAGTGCACGGAGATGTTTTTCGCCCACCACCCAAAAGAATGTTGTTTGCTGCTGTTATTGGTAGTGGCATTCAAGTCTTCTTGATGGCACTCATTACAATCTGTAAGAAACCGGCAATATTTAGCATCCTTTTTTATTGTTGTAACCACAGCAAGCTACTTGATACATTACAAAATAAAATATCAAATATTTGGAACTTATCATATTATTGAAATTATGAAAAACTGCGATCACTGTGTTTTCTTTATCACTACCAGTCGATAATACCATTAAAATTTTACCTAAGTTGAAATTTTAATTAGGTATTATTTTAATAACCCAACATAAATAATGTGTCATGTGGAAATTTATTTTAACTACGAATATTAAAAGCTCTTTACTTTGTATTTAATATAGCTGATCAACTAATAAGTTTATACTTTTCAGTTATTGCTATGCTCGGCATGTTGTCACCGGCGAGCCGGGGTGCGTTAATGACTGCTGCTATATTTCTTTATGTATTCATGGGTCTCATTGCGGGCTATTACTCGGCTCGCTTATACAACACTATGAAGGGAAAGCAATGGAAGCAGGCTGCATTTCTGACGGCGACACTATACCCAGCTATTGTTTTTGGCACATGTTTCTTCTTGAACTTTTTTATCATGGGTAAACATTCCAGTGGTGCAGTACCATTTTCGACCATGATGGCTTTATTATGTCTTTGGTTCTGCATTTCATTGCCATTAGTATACTTGGGATATTATTTTGGGTGTCGGAAACAACCATTCCAACATCCAGTAAGAACTAATTTTATTCCAAGAAAAGTCCCTGAACAAGTTTGGTACATGAACATCTTTATTTGGTAAGACTTTTAATAATTTTACACGAACTATATAATATGGCATGATTAATTTATGCATTCATGTTACAAAATTCCTCATTGATGTAGATAAGGTATAAAACAGACTGGTTTATCAAAATAAACTATTGAGTGATTGAGTATTTGGGGTCTAATAGATTAATTATATATGCAATATCAACATCATTAACTATGCTATAGTTTTATCATGGCACAATGCCATCGTGTTTGCTTTGAGCCTTATCAATGTGTACATTGGGAAATTTCTACTTTTACTGTTTGTTATGCTGTGATAATATACCTACTTAAAAATTGTTTCAGCATTTTGATGGCTGGCATTCTACCATTTGGAGCTGTATTCATTGAACTGTTTTTCATTTTTAATGCACTGTGGGAGAACCAATTTTATTATCTCTTTGGATTTTTGTTCCTCGTGTTTTGTATATTAGTGGTGTCTGTCTCACAAATATCAATTGTTATGGTGTATTTCCAACTCTGTGGAGAGGTAATGACATGTTCTTTTATTTTGTTTTGTGATTTTTCGAACATAATATAAACTGATTGGTATTTATTGTCGTTTTCTATTGTTTACAGGATTATCATTGGTGGTGGAAGAGTTTCATCGTCTCAGGAGGTTCTGCTGTGTATATTTTAATATACTCCATATTTTACTTTTTCACGAAATTGGAAATCACAGAGTTTATACCGACACTGCTTTATATTGGCTACACAGGTAATTCAATACAAAATGTACTATGCAGCAATAGAATAGCGCTTTTATTTATATCAAACTACATAATATATACTTACTACTGCTTGCTATGCTATGCTTAGGTACTAGACTATTTCATAAGTTCTGAGCTCTCACTTCATTTTATAGCCAAGTAAGCAGTAGTGCATTTTCCTTACTACTAGCATTGTCCAGTCAACTATTTGGGCGCCTTCCGAATTGCGTTAAAAGCGATTATATCGCGAATCCGACCAAATTTAATAGTCACAAAATATAAGGGCTATTGAGTAATAATTGTGACATTGCGCGTTGGTCGGATTCGCGATATTATCGCTTTTGACGCAATTCGGAACGTAGGGTTTATTTCTGCTAATTATAATGTTGCCACATTAAGGGGTTGCTTTACAAGTGTACGTCCGGCGTCCTCTACTAGGCAGTCATGCTGCCAAACTTTCTGACTTTATTTACATTGGAATGAGCTATTGTCAGCATAGTAAAAAGGGTAACTGTGCTTACCCTGTCAACTACAGAACAATCGCCATAACCGCCATACTATAAAGTTATGGAAAGGGTTCTTAATAATCAGCTGCTAGCATACCTGGCAGACGATAAGCTTCTCACTTATGATAACTGAGGAGCAGTATGGCTTCCGCCGTAGTCGGTCAACTGCATAGCTTCTTGTTTATGTTACGCATGTCTGGGGCGAGGCTATTGAGAGACACGGTGAAGCCCTTACTCTGTCCCTTGATATATCAAAGACTTTTGACAAGGTCAGGCATGCAAGTCTATCAAGCTCCCTGCGTTTGGAATCCCCTGCTGACTTTTGCAACTGGATTTTCAACTTCCTGAGTGAGCAATCGATCAGAGTGGTCATATATGACTGCTCATCGGATCATATGGCATATTGATGCCGGTGTTCCTCGGGGGTCCGTTCTTTCTGCGACTATATCTGCTGCATATTAACGGCCTACTACAGCTGGGTGCTATTGGGTACGCAGATGACAGCACAGTCTCAGAAAGATACCTGTCCAGTGCAAGAGCCTGCAGAGAGGATATAGCTACTCTTAGAGAGGCTATGGTGGCGCGGATGAACTTGACCCTAAATCTCGTTTCCTAGTGGGGCGACGACAATCTGGTCAAGTTCGACGCTCAGTAAACAGGCCTGTATTTTCACTGCCAAAAGTAGCCAGTTCCAATTATCTTGTACTTTCTGAGGTGCATCTGTACCAGTAACCGGCCGCCTGAAGCTTTTGGGCATGGAGTTGATGTCAGATATCAACTTCGGCTCAACCATCGAGTCAAAACCACAGACTGCAGCCAAAAAGCTGCGTATCCTAGATAAGTTGAGGCGATACTTCGCATCTGGACAGTTTTTGGGCTTGTACAAAGTTCAGGTTTGTTCCTGTATGGAGTATTGCAGCCACTTACGGGAGTACTCAGCCACATACCAGCTTGCTGCACTTGACTCGGTGGTACGTAGAGCAAAAAGGCTCATAGGCGACGAGGCGCTGGGTTTCACAGCCTGGCTCATCGGCGTAATGTTGCTTGCCTGTCTGTCTTCTACAGACTGTACTACGGAGAGTGTGCGCAGAAGCTCCACGACCTGATCCCACCATCTCCCTTTCACTAGCGGACTACCAGACGTACTGCAGGCTACCATCCGCTATGGCTATATGGTCTATTTACCGAATAGTCGTACTCAGCGCTTCTCCCTCCACATTTACCTATTATGCGGACGGCCAAAGTGTGGAACTCTGTGCCAGCATTTGCGTTCCGTTACACGTATAACCCGTTAGGTTAAAAAACAAGAATGAGTAGCCATCCTCTGAGCTTGCTCGTTCGACCATAGACCTCATCCATCGCTTTCCACCAGGCGAGATCGATCGGTTAAGAGCTGGCCAATTTTGCAATAAAAAAAAATCAGTTAAGGGCGCGTTTCCGCTGAGGTGAAAACACACTACATCGCATCTCCCGTCTTGTCTACGTCTATGATTCTAATTAATCGTTTTGTGCACATCTCCGCCTCAATGGAAACGCTCTCTAAGGCGCGAATTAGCGAGCGGGAAGGCCAGACGTCAGCACTGGAGTTATTAATTTTATTATATTTTGTTACAGGTCTTATGGTGTTAACATTTTGGCTTCTCACTGGCACCATAGGATTCTTCGCAGCATACACATTTATAAGAAAAATTTATGCGGCTGTTAAGATTGACTAAGTTTAATTTGTAGCCATTACTATTTTATTTAAGTTGGTATGAATGACGAATGAATTGAACAAAGATCTTTTGCTGATTTATACATATTGTGCATATGATTTGTGTAAATAGGTATGTAGTTAAAAATTGCATTTTCAAACACAATTTTATTTGACTATTATTATAATAAGATCAATTTTGTATTATTTCGAATTTTAAGATTCTTATTTATAAATATGTAGAAATTTAAAACACTGCCTGCTTTCTTCATGATCTTAAAGAATCTATTCCATTTGTACTGTTTTAGATTGTATTAATAAAATTATGGTCTCATGTTCGACCACTATCTCACCTGATGGTCAGAGATTAGCTTTCCGTAGATACAGATACCTACTGTATCAAATGGTTAGTCTCTCAATAGGATCATGTTTGTCAATAATTGAGTTCTCATATTTTATTTAACTATCATTATAATTTTTAAACATGCATTAGTGGCTATTAAATCTCCTTAGAATGTTTAAAATTTTACTTATAAGTACCTACCCAAAACATGAAAATTAGAAAAAAATTAAAAGTTGTTTCATTCATAGTAATCTTAGCACTCCGCCCCTAAAACGACATTATGGCAAGAAACGAATAATAAAAAGCCTAAAACAAAAATAGAATCCGTTGCCCAGCCCAACGAACTCTACAGTGAAAGAGTATACCTTCTGCCAAGTATCACCACTAATGGCGCTAATGCTACGGCTATATTGTCGCGACAACTCGCGCGTTCTCACTGTCACACCGCTCAACGTCTCGCTGGACGAGCGTGCGAAGTGTAGTTCGCGTTATCGCGACAATGTAGCCCTAGCATGTCAGCATACGTATTCAAAAATTGTTTCGTACTTCGTAGTATGTCAACTAATTAATTAAGATTTAAGTAGAATTATATTCATAAATTCGGTGCGTACCGGTGACGTCATATGGATTAGTTCACCGCGGGAGAGTATGCCGCGGGCATCGATCGCTTGCTACCGCACGTTCTTTTGTTGAGTTGAGAACCGCCAAAAACATTGTAAAATGGGTGCCTCACTTTTAATTCTATTAGTAGAAAGATATGAAGAATTATTGAAACATCGACAATATTCAAATAGGTGGGTAGGCCTTCAGTGTGGGACGCAACGTGTGTCGATACTCTTGCGACATCCCATCTTTCTGGCGCTGCTGCTGCGGCTGCGGAAAACATCAAGCAGCAAAAACTTAATAACCTTATCGGAAATTATATTTTCGAGCCGTTTGGGGTTGAAACCCGCCTCGGGCCGTGGGGTCCGAGTGCTCATGGTAATGCCGCCAGTCTCTTGGGTACAACATTACCAGTCGACAGCGATGCGGATGAATTTTTCGACGCTATATTTTAGTTTGTGTACCTATAGTTTTAGTTTTTAGGATTTAAATTTATTTTGTTATTTTTATTAATTAATTAGGTAGGTATTAGTCTACCTTGGTCCACCTTAAGCCGTTGGACCCGGCTGCCATTTGTAGATCTTTGACAGTCAGTCGTTACGGGTAGTCAGAATTCCGAAAGTCTGGCTATCAGTCTTACTAAGGTCCGGCGGTATGTATATCGATTTTATTCAATTTCGAGCGGCCATTGTTATTTACCTACCTCTTTGGCAAATTTAGTTCGGCCGGACCTTAGGTAATCTAATGTGTACAAAAAGTCGTATTTTTTAAATAATTTAATTCGTTTTCTGAAGCGATTGTCTTGTTTACACTGGAGTATAATATGTGTTCTATGGTTTACACTGACTGTCCTTGCCATGTCCTTGGTCCTTTGCTCTTTTTTTTACAATGGCACTGCATGGACAATTTATAAGTTCATGTGGCACTGTCATTCGCTTTTCCGAACGAACATTCAGCAGTGTCAACTTTCAAGTTAAAACTGTCAACTAAGTGTCAAAAATGACCGGAGAACCGAAATGTCATTTTGCGCATTGATAAAATAAATATTTATTTTTACTTAAAAACGTAGTATTTTCTACGTAATTATTATTAAGTTTCTAAATTTCTATGTACAAAATGGAAACCAAAGTAGCAATAGTAACGGGAAGTAACAGAGGCATAGGATTCGAAATAGTGAAAGGGCTGTGCCAAAAGTTTGATGGTGCTGTGTACCTTACGGCTAGAAACGAAGACAGAGGACGGCAAGCCGTAAAGAAATTACAAGACTTAGGCCTAAAACCTCTATTCCACTTATTGGACGTCACAAGCGAGAAAAGTGTTCAAGACTTAGCTACACACATTTCAACACATCACTCTGGCATTGATGTTTTGGTAAACAACGCCGGTATCCTAGACTTTGATAAGGCTATCTCATCACACGAAGACGCTAAGAGACTCATCGATACGAACTTTATGAGTTTGTTGTCAATATCAAAGATATTATACCCTCTACTCTCAAACACAGCCAGAATAATAAACATTAGTAGTGATTGGGGGTTACTATCGAATGTACGTAAACAAGTTTGGCTAGACACGTTGGTTAAAGAAGATCTTACAGTTGAAGAAATCTTAGACTTTGTAAATGAGTTTTTGCGGGCAGCTAAAAATGGAAAAAGTTCTTTTGTTTCCATTGCGGGCCATTTCGGAGATTATAAAGTGTCTAAAGTGGCTATGTCAGCGCTAACATTTGTTCAGCAGAGGCAGTTCCTTGAACAAGGTAAAAACATTTCTATAAACTGTGTCCACCCAGGATTTGTAATGACTGACATGACCAAAGGCATGGGTGACTTCACCCCGGAACGAGGGGCGCGAGCTCCTCTGTACTTGGCACTAGAAGCACCCCAGTCACTAAAAGGAGCGTTCATATGGCATGATTGTCATCATGTTAATTGGGATGACTAAGGATGTAATGGCTTTTTAAATTGTTAGTGTTACAACCATGTTAATCCTGTGATATCAGTGTCACATGCACTTTAAACGAAAATACATGATTTCTTCTAGTTTACATGTTTTTATTTGTTACATATTATAATCTGAGCTATTGTATATAATATGTACTTATATTTTCCTGTATGGAGGTTGTGAATCATTTACTTAACAGCACATGTATATTTGTTGGCCTAATTGTGACTAATGTAAATTCTTTATACCTGTTCACTTTTAAAATGCCATCATCACTATGTTATAGGATGATGTAAAGTTAGTATTTGTTAGTAAAAATTATTCAAATCAAAAAAATTCAACTGTTTTCTTTGATGTATTAAGTTCCTTATGTATATGTATTGGTCACTCACTCTCATTATCATTATTTATTATTTCATTCTCAACATTTATGTATTGTTCACTTACTCTATATTATTTTTATATATTTTCACATGATTATTCCTTTCAACATGATTAACAATATCTATTTTTCAGTATCTTGGATAATAAGGTAGAATTTTATAGTAAACAATTAGTGAAAGCTCTTAGGAGAAATTATTATTATTTCATCATTTATGTAAAAAGCAAATGCGAAACAAATTTTGTGACTGATTGTGGTACAAGAAGTTCAATATTGAGAAAAAAAAGCTTGATGTATTTTGTAAAATTACTGTAATGTTATGATGAAATCCTTAATGAAATTTCTCCACCAAGACAAACCTAGTTTTGAAAAGTCTAGGGAACTCCATTTTGTACAACCCAAAGAAAAAAGGACAAATATGTAAACATGAAAGACTGTAAGCATAACATAATATTATATCAAACGTGTTTAGTAAGTATGTTTAAATGAAACAAGGCAATGAACAATATAATAGTTGTATGATAACCTTTTGATAACTTGTACAGTCTGTTGATAACGTAATTCAGTGGGGTTGATGAATCAGTTCTGTACTTTAAATATTTATAGAGAACATTATGAATTAGATATATTATGTCATTAAAAATGACAAGTTATAAATGCGCTATTGTGTTGCAATTATCATCTAAAGTACCTAATCTGTAAAACACCAACCTCAATAATTTCATCATGTCGGTCTGTATGTATTGTCCGTATGTCGGTCGCAGAACCCGCAGATAACATACATAAATGTGCCAAAAACCCATCACCAGCATCAATACAGAAAGTTAATTTTCTAGAATTTGTGTTATGAAATTTAATAAAACCACAGCAACAGCCTGTTTCACAGTTATGTCAGACCTCTGTCAGCAGGTCAGCAGCTAGGTGCCTACAATGTAGGTAGGTACATAGCGACGGCACACATCATTTCAGCGAATGTTAATGTAGGTACTGATTTAAAATTCACGAAATAAATGTATTTTCTATTCTGTGGATTTTTATAATTACGAGTTATTCAAAGGTAATAGTCGATACAGAACCCCTACCTATTGGTACCGACTGGATAATACAATCCCCACTTAAACAATCGAGATAAGTAGGTAGGTAGGTGGCGAGGGCTGCCTACCTATATGGCAACTCGAAGCAGTCATCATGAATTCATGACTGACCGCTTTAGCTGCGACTTAAGTAGGTAGTAGCAGCAGTAAACACAATCTTCGTTACATTGACATACATAGCTAGGTACCTATACGAGACCGCTTCAGCAGTAGCGACCTCTGCGCGGTTAGCAGCATTTCCATCATGCGGTCCAGCAGTCGCAAGATACCGAATGTTTTTAGGGTTCCGTACCACAATGGCAAAAAGGAACCCTTATGGTGCGACTCAGACTGAGTCAAAGAGCGCAGTTTGCACATTCTCAAACATTTTTTCTTTTAAAATGTAAAAAAAAATCCTTTAAAATTCCATTTAAAAAAAGTTCCCCCCCTTATCTCCGAAGTTTGCATAGAGAAAATTCTGAAATTATTCTATGTGATAGAAGTTTATGTAAAGATTAGAGGAAAAATAAAACGATGTCTCTAAATAGCACACTTTTTCAGAAATCGGGAGTTTTTGGGTTTTTCCAGTAAGGAATTTTTCAGTAACCACCCGAAGTTTTGAAGTTAGCGGAGTGATACCCCCGTGCCACGTTAAACCGTTGGTCATGCGCCTAATTGCATAACACACTATCAATTACAATCCGAATCATTTTGAACAGTGGCGGAGCAAGAGCTAAATTGCATGTGGGCAACATACATTTTGCGAGGCCCTCGCGGTAGGCGGTAACGCAAAAAGATGGATTTGAAAACTGATATTTTTTATTTAGGTATTAAGTAAGTATGGACAATCAAAAAGCTACAAAAGAAACGATTATAGATACTCGTAAATTATAAGTAGGAAACATTTTCAAATTGAAATCGTTAAAACGAATCATATGATCCCAAACTCGAGGGGTTTACTAGTAGCCCTGAAGAGTTCCATCGTTATCAACGCGAAAAAATTTGCTCGTCCTGCCTTCGAGGTGCGAGTCCGTGCGAGGCCCCTAGGAGAGCGAGGCCGTAGGCGGTGGCCCACGTCGCCCACGCTTTACGCCGCCTCTGATTTTGAAGGATATTGCTAATCCATTGCTTCATATGTTCGAAAAATTTGTCTTTTCAACAACGTAAATAAATAACGCAATAAATTAATGTGTTGTTAAACTGTCAAAATAAAAGCCATTCCCACTGTTGGTGTGTTAGCTACGCAATTACCGCACTGATCTCTCTCCGGTCGTGTCGGATTGCCGTCCTATCGGAATATGAGAGTGAGGGAAGAGTGAGTGCACCTGTCGTGTCGGCGCACACACTTGTGCACCAGAATATCTCCGTCGTAGATGGCTAGTCTCCGTCCTCCGATGACATTGGCTGCAATGGTCGAAATTCGGTCTGGAGGACAATGCATTCGTTTGCTATTCTGCCGAAACGATTTAAGCCCACGTAAGCCTACGCACGGGCGGTTATCAAACGCAACCGTGTCCTAGGTTTTTAACTCTCGGCGTTGAGGCGAACGTTGAGAATCCAACAGAGAGCATCCCTAGCGCATTAAAAGAGTTGGAATTTCAACTTTCAGCGCTAAGCCGAGTGTTGAAAAAACGTAACGGAAACAATCCAGTGCGCGGTAAAAAAGCGTCACGGAAAAAAGCGCTCGTGCCTACACTGCCTACAGATAGTGCAATCCACGAAGACGCGCCCCACTCTTCTTCCTAATCGTAATATCGCCAGTTAATTCCGCTATTGTTTTGTTTTTTCGATACACGCTATAATTACCCATTAAGAAATAAGTAATTTGTGTGTATCGAAAAGACTAAAACACTAGCGGAGTGTTGCACACTTGTAGTGTAAGAGATTAGGAAGAAGAGTGGGGCGCGTCTTCGTGGATTGCACTATCTGTACTAATGTAGCGATCGAGCGTGGATCGGCGCTGGCGCCTAGCCTTCGCTACGCAGCATCTACGAAACACGCTACGAGATGTCTACAAACGCTACGCCGCGCGCAACGCTTTGTTCGAGGCACTACTGATGATTTGGAAAGCATAGCATAATCTGCCGATAATGTTCCTACTGCTAGGACGCAGGCCTCCACTCTGCGTGAGGGAGTGGGCCATAATCTACCATGCAGGCCCAGTGCGGGTTTGGAAAGAAACAAAAGAATTCTAATAGCTAGGTAATTTAGTAGGTATTATAGTTGTTCTTATTTCAGTTAGCCATTTTGCTGTAGGTAACTCGTAAGACTTAAGTCAGATGATGATGATAGAGTTAATAATTTTACTTACTTAGGTAAATATTTGTATTAGTAGAATAACCGCTGTGTTTTAACTACTTATAAGTAATAATTTTATTGGTAGTATGTATTAGGTATGTACCATATAGGTACCATCTACTTACTTACAACAAATAAAAAACTACTTAAAAAAAAAAGTTTTGGCTTGGCTGGTTATCTCGTAAGATCAGCCGCATTTTAAAAATCAAACCAAACTCTACGTTCTATAGCGCCCACGTGTGTCAAGTTAACTTATTGTTGAATGTTTATGGATATTCTAATAGTGTATAGAAACCGCCTACAGAAGCCGTATACACCTCAGATATAGGCGTTAGTCGCCCATAATACACTACCCCTTTACCGTCCACTGTTACGATTTTATAATACAATTAGGGAGTAAGGCAGGGATCGACATCGACATTAGAATCCATACAAGGCCCTGCTTGTGCATTGGTAGGTACTACCGTAATGAGATTTGTTGCTAAGTAAGTATCGAAGGGTTGACACGGATAAACAAGTAAGTAGGTATAAATAAATCGACATGTGTACCTATATACCATACATAATTAGGTACCTAGGTATATAAAGAAACTGGCAAAATGTACCAAGATGTTATGTGGCTTTAGGTAGATTTCAGCAAGTCGGGCATTATCCGGAAAATTTAGTAGGTACCTACCTAATATAGGTACGTATTGCACAAAACGTACTTACTGAATTTAAATGATTGAATTGGTATTTTTGTAAAACCTATTTACATCCTTCTATTAACAATTAAAGTAGGTAGGCACGTAGAGTACCAACGTCACACGTCAACACGCCACATTTTTCTCAACCATTATATTAATAAGAACTTTTTAAAACTTTTGTCAGCTCATAAACAAGAGAAAAGTTTGAAAAAAGGCAAGATCTGTAAATCTTATTGCATTTCTTAACATCATCATCTGGAGCAGAAAATATATCATCTTTACTGCGAATTTCTATCGCAGACTGCGATAGAACTGTGGTTTCTTGTGACATGCACTTTCTTCATGCCCCGATATTGTACTTACCTACTTAATCTGAATAGGTATCTATAAGTACCTAGCTTGTGTAAACGTAACTAATAAAAGCAAGTTAAAACAGGTAGGTAAACAAATTGAATCCTATGTTAGGTATATTTTTACGAAAGTTAACACGTATCTTGTCTCGACAGTGTCATTCGATTAATAAAGCTATTAAAATAATTGAGTCGGACCAAATTACAAAATTCTTTTAGTGTCACCTACAATACCTACAACGGAATTGATAACTATCACGCGACACTCGTTATTTTGATTTCCTTAGTACATTACCTCTTGGCAACGAAATGAAAATGCTTTGATAAACACGATTAATTCCGAATGACTCGTGTTAGTTCTCATGTACGTAATGTTCATTTCATATGCCGTAATTGTTTGTTTACATGGAGGCGTCTAGTGTCGGCGTCCGTCGATATCTTTCAGTTGATTGTTGATTTAATTTTGGTACTTTATTAGATAGAAGTAAGTAGTTCAGTATGATATTTTTTGGTGATTTTGAAATATTAGATACGGTTTTAAAGATATTATTTAGATTTCAAACAATGGAGTGAGACATCCAGATTGGTAGCGGGATTGTCCGAAAGGGTTACCGCTGCCCGGAACATAAAGGGCTAAGGAAGGAACACGGGTGGGTTTTAGTCAGTAAGAGTCTGACACTCCCTTCCGCTCCACCCAGAGCGGGAGGAGTCATTAGATGATTTCCCATCCATAAAAAAAAGACATCCAGATTTGAGTTACCTTATCCCAAAAACAAAGTCTTTTAAATAAGTAATCAGTTAATCGTGTATACTGCCTTGTTGGTCTAACGGTTACCTACAAGCGCTATTGCTCAGCATGAGGTCCTGAGTTCGATTTGCAGGTTGGGCAGTGTTCTAGGGTTATTCCATTAGGAATTTCTCAGTAGCAGCCCGGAGTCTGGATTCGTGCCCGGTTGATGGCAACAGAATCGCTTCCTGTTACATGGAGTACAGCATAATCAGTCTATATAATGTTCCCACTGCGGGGACACAGGCCTCCTCTCTGTGAGAGCGAGTGGGCATTAATCCGCCACGCGGGCCCAGAGCGAGTTGGTAGATGTCACATGTCTTCGAATTTTTAGTTCTAGGACTACATGGGACTTAACCACAACTGGCAAAATTTGGGTGTGATAGGTACTCCTCTGCCTAATAACCCTTTGGGGATTACATGCGAGATGTTATGTCGTGTAAAGACATCATTTACATTTTAGAGGGCCATCCACTTGAGTTACCTTATCCCAAAAACAAACTCTATTAAATAAGTAATAATTTAATCATGTGTGCAGGTCATCTAAGGCTGCTCGCTGTAGTAGAGTCATGCGTTTCAATTATTTTAGTAAAGTCACGAGTCAAACCTCTGGCTCGTTCTGAATTAGTTGAATAATAATTATCAAAACACGAGACAAATCGGAAATAATACCTAATGCTCAATCGGGAATAGTTACTAGAGTTAGGTGAAAACTAATGGTTGGTGTATTGAAAGACCGATAACATTAAGGGTGGTCGTCACACATCTGACGGAAGATGCGTCGGGCGCATTTTTCAGATAGTACGCTAGCCGCACTAACGCATCATCGGTTGAGTGTGTATCGTTGAATGTTTAATTAGAAGATGTGGAACAGATCTCCTTAATATCTTTTTCGTTAACCTTTCGCGACCTCTGATTACAACATCGAATCGGACATCATAAGAAACCCAATTGTAGTTTGATAAATAATCATTATTTCTAGTAAGTACTATTTCATTCCTTTGTTCAAATTAGACAGCTAGAAGAGACTTTAACCAAAAATGTTTCTACCTACCTACCTACTCATTTTCAATCTAGTTACCTGCCACCTACATACTATCTGTGGCGCCTACTTATATAATAACTGCAATGTTTTTGCTGTAGAACTTTGGGATTTAAAATAAAACATCCACGATATTTCACAAATATTTATATTGAACTGGCCTTAATAAATTACAACTTAAAACCAAACTTATAAAAACTGACTGACGATTCCACTTTTAAGCAAATGGGTGATGACAATATTAAAATATGTGTGTCCAAAACTTTGAAAGGTAGTAAAACGGTTTAACCGCAGTACTTTACCGTGAAAATTTGGTATTTTTAATATTATACTTGACAAAGGTAATTTTTAATAAAATACCTAAGTACTTATTTCTAAACGCCTCGATAATGCTGCTCACATTATTCAGTCACAATTCAAGTCGTAAGATAAGGACGAGTCAATCGTCGCTGACCGCTGTACTCTCTTTGGTGTTCTAGCCGTTAAGTCTTCACGTAACAACGTAACTTTTACAAATGAAAACACGCGACTGTATGCTATACCTACCTAAACATAATAAGGTACATCTGATTTTTACAATAACATAAAATTTCACACTTCAATTACATTGACATAAAACACTTATAAACCGTCTTTTTAATACACATTCAAAAAAATAGTGTTTCTGTTTAATTTTTAGTGCAGTCTCATATAAGAAATTAGGTATAGCCTCTAATGAATTACGTCTATATTTTTCAATATCTATAAAACACAACTTATTCCTAAAGTAAATGCATTATGACAAAATATACATTAATAATTATATTTGTTTCAAATGGTGACATATTAATGGTAGGTAATATAGCCGACATATAGGTACGATGCCACTGAATACTTAGTTCCTACGTTGCTGCTTACGTGAATAACTATATATTACAACATCGGCTAATAGTACCTAAGTAGGTAGTATCAGCAAAGTAAATAAATCGATAAGACGACTGCTTAGGGAGGATTTGCCTCCACACAAAGGAGGTTGGTAACAGACCAATTAACACGTGAATTTCTCATTTGAGTGGTAAAGTGATTTGTATGGTCACTTGAATAATACTTTATTTTTAACACTTGGAATTAGCTGAAACTGATTGATTATAATGCTTAGAATTGAAAAGCTCTAAACGCAAATGACATAGGTATTTTGAAACGACTAATCTTTAAAACTACACAACTTGTATATTATTTCAAGGCCCACGTGGCGTTTCGATACACATATTAATATTATTATTGGTCAACTACACAGAATAAATAAACTAAAATATATGACGCCTTAGTTCTAGTCTAAATAAATAAAGCGTTTCACACTCGACTAAATAAGACACTTTACTTTGGTATTATTAGACTACATAACTTACCTACTGTATACCAGCGGGGTAATTGCGTAACACACTATCAGTAGTTTATCTTGACAGTTCAACAGCATTCATTGCGTTATTTAAGTTGTTGACCAGACAAATTTTTCGAACGTATAAAGCAATGTATTAGCAATATCTTTCATAATGATTCAGATTATGATTGAAAGTGTGTTACGCTATTAGGGTGCTGGCTGCTGTCAAACAATGGTGAACAAACTGTACCATTATTTATTTATTATAGGTATCACTGTATCGAGGGACGGACATTTTAGTGTGTCATACTAAACATATACATATTAATCAAACTACTCGTAGTTCCCTTTAGAACATGGGTAATTAGTAACAACACATTTCACAGGTTTTTCTTAAGGCACTAAAGGTAACAATTATTTTTATTTACACAGACAACCCCTAGTAATACAACCTTGTGATTCTGCCACTCTAAAAGTTTTACATAATCTTAGAGAGTTGCATATATGTAAAAGATATTTAAGAGCTTTCGTATCAATAGATTTCACCGACAGGGTCATTAAGTAACGTACTAATTTTCATCATTGAAAAAATTCAGGCTTCAAATTCATGTCAGAAATAAGGATGATTTTCACCAAACGGCTCGTATCGCATCGGATCGGAAAGGATACGAACTGATAAGAACGGATGCGGTGACAGCCGATCGCGTCCGGCAAGATGTCGACGCCGTCGACGCATACGATCGGCTAGCTACCGTCGCTTGCTCTGCGCCTAGTCAAATAGTTTCATTCCTACCATGTTGACGTGTTCTAATTTTTGAAAATGGTTAAAGTTGACGTAGTATTGTTGGCTATTGCATTAGAAGCAGAAGAAAACAATCATAAAACACAGAAGAGGAAAAGAAAAATTTGGAGGACAGCCGAAAGGATTCGATCGGATACGACGGCAGGAGAACGGAGCCGTACGCGCGTCACAGGCGTCGCAGCATACTTTCGGCTACGATCGCGTGTCGCGGAAGACGCGCGCGGTCAAGCTGCTGTGCGCGGCTTGGTACCTAATACAGACTTTAAGTACTGTGTACACGATTTAATATTGTTTAAAGATTGTAAAATCCATTCCGATCCGATGCGATACGAGCCGTTTGGTGGAAATCATCCTATATTCTACCTACAAATACACTTATACATATTTGTACAAATAGTGGAACTATAGGCATGTATTGCTGCAGCTGTGAATCCTTGGGTTTAATTGGTGATGAGTGGGGTGAGTGGGGCCGAGGGTTCGTCGCCGTAGTACCTGTAGCGATGGGGGACCTGCAGCGCGGCGGGCTCGGCGGCGTCCGCGTGCTGCGAGTCGCGGTGGCGGCGCAGGTCCACCTTGCGCTGGAAGGCCTTGTCACACAGGCCGCACGAGAAGGGCTTGTACCCGGTGTGCTTGCGCATGTGCGTGATCAAATTCGAGCTCTGGCTGAACGCCTTGGAGCACACTACGCACTTGTGCGGCTTTTCACCTAAAACAAAAGAGTTTATTTTATTATCACCGTCTGCGATCAATGATTACTTTTTTTTTTATGCAGTAGTTAGTTCTTAAAAATGTAAGCTATACAATTTCTAAGTAAGACTTGGTAGTGGCTCTACAGTTTTGTAAACAGGACATTTAAACATTGAGAGCTTTTCATAACGGAATTCGCCTAAAATAGGTAGAAACTTATGCCAAATAACATAGCATAACATCACAGTCGAGCTAACGATTTTCTAATTACTAAACGACTTAAAGCATTATGTATCACTTCGTCAAGTAATTAAAGCTTGTATAAGTGGAGCAATACTTGTCATAATCATTGGCTATTTATTATTTACAGTGAGGTTCCCGAACTGATTTAATATGCAACGTCGCCTTGTACACCGGTATTTATTAACTTTAACGGTAATTGTTTGTAGCTCGATATAACGATATAACACCAACCTGTTTCATAAAACTTTATTATTCGGAGGGTTAAGGACAGGAGGATCTTCATGACATTATTTATTTTGTGTAATGAATCACGTTTCATTAAAAACATCAAAACCATCGGCAAGTTTACCTGACCAGTTACTTAAAATCTCCAAAGATAGTTTACGAATAAAATTATAGCAAAAAATGCAAATGTCATTTTATAGATAGAACAGGATTTAAGTTTACTTTTTGTTTGTGCCGTGATCGGCGTGCACGTGAAGGCCTGTGAAGGCTGCGCGGCTAATTGCAGGCCGAGCCGCATTTTGGAATATTGATGATGAGGCATTTATCGGGAGGACGAGCACCATGTAAGGCCGCTGTAAATCATTCGGAACAGGGCAGAGACGTGACGAGATGTCTCCGGCCAAGACAAATATGTCCGCCACATTTTTTAGCTACTATAATTCGTCTCGTTGAGCTTACTGGAAGTAGTCGGACCACTGAAAAACTTATGAGACATTTATTTTTCTTACAGTTCGACCGTTTTTTTTTGAACACCATATACTTATCCATTGTGTGATAGGTACTTAGGCTTTTCTCATTCAGACGTTCTTTTACAACCATTTAAAGCAAATTATTTATTTTTGAGAATTAGAATTCAGGAATGTAACTATTTATGTGAACAAGACGTTAGTGGTTAGGTACTAATCATCGTAAAGCTCTACAAACCGACGAAAGCCCTGTTTAAACTGTTGAGCATTGCAAGCGCATATTTTTTTGCTTATTGGAAATTCATTAAGTGCAGTGGACGACGCGCGACGGGCTGCGATTTGCCGTCGAAAACGTAATTGCACAGCATTTAAATATTTAATTCCCAAGGCATCGTCTGCGATGTGTCGCGTGATTGCTTTTATTGGGCGACTGCCTATATGTTTTCCATTTAATTAACTTGTTTCACAGTAGAGAAGTCTAGGCTATGCTCGGTTATAACACTATATCATGTACTTATACAGCTTAATAAATCGACGAGGATAAAGTCGGATAACGTCTTCAGCAGCTGTTTACTGTCATTCCGATTAAAAGGGCAATCGTCGGAGATTACCTATCATTACACGCTCGACACGAACGTACGTGGGTATCGCAGGCGACTAATTGAGAAAGTAAAATTTTATGTGAATAAATAAATTAACAGCTACTTGGTAATGATACAAATTCTTAAAAAGGACGACACGATTGATATTATGATGGCGAAGAGTAAAATAATGATATCGGATTTATTAATCGCAATAAAACGTGGTATAACGTTTTTTTGCCGCGGAGCTGACTTGTTTAGATGCTGTAGCTGCAATGAACACCTTTTCATGAAGTCTTATTTGATAGCTCCGGGTTTATCTTCATTGGAGATTGATGTTAACAACATAATACAGTTAAGCTTTGAGCGTGGTACACAAAAATGATGGTTTTAAAGATAAAGAAGTTAAATTATTAACGGCTTCAGAAAATAGAGTACCTATTTTTTATATAATCTACTATTTACATCTATCAATATAAAAAGCATAGGCACCTAGTTACTGAAAAAACGACCTAATACAAACACATTTTTAACTCTTTAGTGATAGACATTATCCATATTAAGGTAGCAATAAAAGTTTCAAAAGAAATGATAGGTCTTCGTAAAGTTGTGTAATAAGGGGACGCGCTGACACTTCGTTACGTAAAACATGAAACAGTTGTCACAATAATTTGAGTTTCACACTACTTGGAACTGAATACACCATATAATTTAGTTCCTGGTTGACAAGAAAGTGTTATTGTTTAATAAACCTTTTTATTTGTAAGAATTAAGAACCAACCTTCTTTTAGTGTTTGTCAAATACGTAGATACCTACCAACCTAATTAGTTCTTAGTGTGTTTTATCAGTAAAAATAATCTGATGTTTTTTACTTTAAATAAAGTTTTTTAACTTAAGTTTTTTGTAAATTTTTGATAAATACGCGTAGGTACGTAGCATTGAAGAAGTCTTAAATAACTTCTAGTAGGTACGTTATTGAGGTCATGTTACTGATGTTACTAGACTAGGACTGTTACAAAATTCCCTATCTCTCGCGGCGGTTCGCTTTCGTCACCCAACAAATACTTACTCGTAAGTACAACAGGATTAAAATGTTAACAACAGAAACTGAAACTGTGTTTTGTCAATAAGTCCTTGAATAATGCATTCATTTTAAACGAAAATGTTCTTTTACGCAGTTGGAAAATGCACCACATTTGTACCTACTTGTGCAAATAAAAGAACACTTATCAGCTTCAATTTGCTTTGAGCTCAATGATTTTAGCAAAAATTAAAACGTTGGTTTATCTTTCTTTACATGTATTAAGTACCTGTACAACTATGTTTTTGAAAGAAAACTACGGTTTTTTATTTTTCTATATGTGCACTATTAATTAGCACCTGAAAATTCAGGTAAGTATTTACTAAATTTATGGAGTAAAGCAATAGTGAACACAAACCTGTGTGTATGTAGGTATGCTTCTTCATGTCGGACTTCTGGTGGAACCGCTTGCCGCAGTACTGGCAGGGGTAGGGCCGCGTGTCCGAGTGTATCAGCAGGTGCGTGGACAGCGTGCTCGAGCGCTTGAAGCACTTTCCGCACTGCTTGCACTACACCAACAAACAACATACGTATAAAGTAAGTCATCGCTTAATGGTACAACACATCCCTCTAATATATTTATTGGATGCCAGCAAGTCGCCGATGCTAATAGCCCATAATAGTTCCCTTTGACTGACGTGTGAAGGAATATTGCAATTCAGTCACTTGACCCCACGACAAATGCTTAGAAATCGGGTGAAATATAGCCAAGTAAGTACGACACTAGATATAATTATAAACGTGGCGAGGACAGCGTCCATCACCTTCAGTTAGACGGTGACAGCCAGTAATAAACTAATAACAGGGCTTTACCCCTTTCTACACTTTTCTTTGATTTCCCATCTAGCATCGGCTTTTAATTTTTTTTTCATTGCCTAGTAATTAGCGTCTGTTAACCGGTTATTATCCGTAAGTAAGTCTTTTTCACGAGAATGACTAATAAAAGAATAGTTTGAATTAAATCAAATGTAGGAACGTAATATGATGGGTATATTTTTATTGATTTCTGTGTCAAGACTCCACGCTGGAGTCTACGTGGTATGTTATTTAATTTATTCTTATTTTACTTGACATTGATGTAACGTAGTTTGCGTACCAGTTTTAAATACCATAGGAATTTGTTTACGGATTCAAAACGTATTAGCAAAAATATTCACATACGAAACTACCTTTTGCAAGGGGCGACTAGAATCAATGCTATTTTTTTGTACATTTTGACGTTCAAAAGAGGCTTTTATGTGCCTATTTTGAAATCAATGATTTGACTTTGATATGTAGCCAAAGGTTCAATCGTAAGTTGAAGTGCTGCGCGCTTTCTTGATATAAAACCAGTAACGTAGTACATATGTACCTACGTAATTGGTTTTTGAATTCCACACAAAGCTTGAAAAGCAAGCAGAATGTGTTCTGTTCACCTTTGTTTGTGAGACAAAAGATTTTTAACTAAGTAAGTACTTACAGTGACTTTGCTTTAGATTTATTGAATCAGATGTCTTTGGTATGCAATGGAATAATTTCGTTACTAATTTAGTTTATTTAGTCGACACACAGATTCCACGTTAGATATGGATTGTTTTGAAGGAGGATTTCATAATCACTCGTTTTATGTCATGTTCGTGGATTGTAAAAATGTTGAAAACTTTTCGAGAATCCTACATTTTAATATATTATTATTTAAATTGGTTATTGATAAGCGCAACAACACCTTTAGTATCTATAATTGGACCACGTATAGTGGTTCTAGAAGATTCGTAAAGTGACGTAACGGTTTTGAGAAAATTTTGATGAAAGTTCATTGGAAAATTCGCAGGTGAAAATTGGCGTTTAGTAGGTTTTTTTTTAAGTTTTGCGACGTTACGTCACTACAGATACTCATAAGAAGAGATCATAAGAAGACAATCGGCTTTGTTTGTAGTCGTAACTATTCGCAGGCTGATATAAAGCATAAGAACGGGAAAATATGTTGTACGGCTATTAGTTGGGTGGTTAGTCGTTAAGTATGCGGCGCATGATAATCCACGGCACAAATCCGCGTAGCGGGCCCTGTGACAGTTGGCCGGGCAGCTGCAGCGCCTCGCGCCTCACAAAAACCGCTACTTTTTTGGTCGCCTTTTTATACAATCGATGCACTCTCTTATAAACAACACAGGTGCTAGGGTATGACCGTCCACATATGGTTATCGACTTGTACCACGTAGAGAGGTGATTTTTTATGATAGCCGTTTGAATTTAAAAAATCTAGTGTCTTTTTTTCCGAAACTGGCTTTTTATTAACGGCTTTTTGAAACCTGCTACGGTCCCTCGCGAGGGTAAAAACGACTGCTATATGTCTTAATGGGAACTTAAAATGATTACAAGAAAACTTTAATTGTCGCTACTTTAGTTTTATCGCGATATTCAATTAAATAAAAACATATTTCTATATGTTTTTCTTCGACAACGATCATTGAAATAAATTATGTTGTAACTAAACTTTGAAACTTGTAATATCTTTCAGGGAAGGTTCCTGAAATATCGACTGCACCTAGCTTACTTATTTTTTTTAATATGACTTGTAAACGTGATTCCGATATACTATTTACAGATATAATTTACATAGGTAAGTATACCTACCTACACCAGACGGAACCTTTTTATACTTGTCAAGTAAGTCATTACTTTATATTAGATTAACATATATTTCACCTAAGAAAGGAAAGAGGTTGCGAACCTAGGTTTATACCTTCTGTGAAAATAGTGAAAGTTACTAATAAGTTAAAGTGGCGTAGGATATAGTTACCTACCTACTGAGGTATAGTAATTTATACTAAATCTATGCGTAGGGCGCTACTGCGCTGGATTGCGACTTTTCTTCTAAAACTTTCAGAACAAGAACAGTATGCTAAAAGATGAACTTATATTTCTATGATGAACACCAAAAGAAAATAATAACCAAAAATAATATTTGGAAAAACAAACTCCGAGAAAATTGCTATCTATTATTGTAGTATTTATTCTGTCATTTCATGTCAGTAGGTATAGCAAAATTCAGTCCTACTTTTCAGTAAACATAAGCGTGATTTTATGTGCTTTTGTAATGGAATTTGTTTTGTTTTGGATGGAATTTAGTCGTAAGAGTTTGAAGTAGAGTGCGGTGAGGGAGCGACGCGTGAGTGGCGCGTGGCGCGCACGAGCCGGCTCTGTCGCCACCCGCCATTGTTCAACTACGTGCACTTATTAATGCGATCATAATTACAATTTATTATTCCGTCATAAATTACTAATTAGTCAATGTACCAAAATACCTACAAGGGAATGACGATCTTTCTTCATAACGGGAAAATATAAATATTTATTTATTGACGATAATTATCTTCGCCAGCGGTTATTATTTCCATGTTTATTAATTAAATTGACTTAAAAACTTTTATTTTCTCTGTTGTTCGATACAGGTAGTAGTCGTGTCACTTTCAATTATGCACGGCTTGGTATCGATGATACCTAACAAACGCTCAACACTTTATTTAAATGATAAAGTGTGGCATTGTGGAGAGGCTCTACAACATATTTATCTTCGTATGACACAAGGTAATTATTCGTCCAATTATAATCTGCCGCGCCGTGATATTAAAAGTTGGAATTTTGATTAAAACCGATGCGGATTTTTATAACGGCGGCTCGTAGAAAAAACGAAAGGCACAAAAATGGCGAGAAGACGAGCCAGCAGGCTCCATGTGAGCCGCTAGCGGACGACGCGCCTGCGCAGCGCGACCCGTTCCGATACGCGACTACTTATTAAGACAGGGGCAGTTTTTGCTATTTGATTTGTTAAAGAGACTAAAACGGATACTGGTTTGCTATTTTAAAGCATTTTGAACGGAAACTGTACAGTTATTCTGAACTTGTTAAAGGATATAGCTACCTCGATGTTGGAGCTATGTACCTATTAAGAATTAATGCTATAGATTACTTACTTGGAATGATTTTTCATTTCTGTTTTCGTTTTTGAGGAGTAGAGAGAAGTTGAGGTCTCCGGCTGGCGAGGGTTTGATGGGGTAGGTGTGGTGCGCGGGCGCGGAGGGGCAGCGGCGCGGCTCTGCGCTCGGAGGGCGCTCGGCCTCGTCCGGGTTACTGCGGCATCTCTTGACTAGTTCCAGAGGCGTGTCCATGTCGTCGTGGCCCTCCCATCGTGAGATCGGTGACTCTTCTCCTACTTCCACTTTCTCACGTTCACATGCACTTCCCGGAGACCAAATCTGACGGTTTTTTGTTGATAAGTTAAGAGGAAGCTCTTCCTCGTCATCTGCAAACAAGAGAAAAACATTGTTCCATATGCTTAGGTAGGAAATAACAGTTTATTGTACCAATGCAATACTGTGTCAACATACAGATGAGTGCTGACAGTTTCTCTACGTCTGTTCTTCATACTTCTATAAAGTCGGACGAGTCAAATCGGGCGTCTGTGGAGTGACTTATGAAATCTGTACAGGTGCGCCAGTGTTTGCCGACGGTACTTACGTCATTGTTTGCCCAACAATACATTAAAAACTTGCATACACTTTTGTCTTCATTCACGGAAGATGAGTATCAAAAGAATCTGATTGTTTTTGTGATGGTACCCAAACAACAGAAGTTGTGATTTTAGAACTGAGTCTTACTGTATAGAATGAGTACCTATACCTACCAACTAAGTATAAAATTGAATTATCCATTACGAAATCCTCAACTTAACCTAATTTAACCTATCATCTTTTGTCAAACTCAAAGCATTTATTTCAATTAAACCATTTACAGTCACTTATGAATTGTCAAAGTATCGGTCTGTTAGTCAGAATGTTGAAGCTGGCTGCCCATTCCAAAAAGTAGATCTCTATTGAGAAGAACGGACAATAAACTTGAAACGACACTTTTACGAAAATGACGAGATATTACAAAATCCTGGGTAGATTATTCTTGTCGCTTCTATATGTGAACATAATGCAAAAAAATAAAATAAAGAAACATTTAAAATTAGAATATTAAAAATAAATCCTGGCAGTTAACAAATTACCAGTTTCAACCGACGGCGTCCGTTAACGAACATGACGCGTGGATCAGCACCATCCAACTCAAGCATTTTCCCAATTGTCCCCACAGTAAAATACCGTAAGACATGATGCTATCAAAGCAACTAAAATAGACCAGTCTCGCGGTATACACGTCTATTAATTGACGGATTTTCCAAACAGCGTAAGCGGCTGAACTTAACCGCCTTGCAAGTGATGTTAAGTGAGGACCCCACTGTAGCTTTGAGTCAAGCGTGATCCCCAGGAAAACCGCCTTTTCCACGAATTCTAGTACTTATCTCCTTATTCATAAAAATGTGGCATTAACTACTTCTAACATTCGGTAAGGCGAATCTTATGCGCTTAGTTTTCTTCTCATTTATTTATTTACAGTAAACCAATGATAAACCTTAAGCATAGCGTTATTTACGTCGTCAAGCTTCTGTGCATGTCTGTTTACTTAAAAATCAGTGACGTGTCATCAGCAAATACAAAACTTTAACAACTTCAACCGACCATTTGTGGTCGGTTTTACAGTAAATGAGGTAAATCATTATGTATACTAAAAAGAGGAGCAGACCCAATATTGAGTTTGAGATTAATATATATATATACCTATTAATATATATTAATATATATTACCTATTAATGTTTTCAGTTACAGTTCACAAACGGTAGAGTTTGATAGCTGAAGTTATCACTTCACTTGTATTCCTTTCTTCTATTGAATGTATTACTTACTACTAAGTTTGAGGGTATTAAAAACAGGTTACGCTTTCAATTTGCAATTAAGTACTTAAAACTGATAACATACAAACCACTTCATTTCATTGTTCTTAATTAAATCTTCAAAATAAATTTTCTTATCGAAAGCAATTACGTCAGAAATAAATAAAAATCAAGCACTTATTGAAGTTCTTACGCCCTGTTTGTTAGTTATCTACGAGGTTGCGTCGTAACCGGTACCAATGTGGATAAGAGACAATTAGAATTCAATTTTGTTTGGCGACAATAAGTGGCGAAGGTACTTCGTCGCTTTTCCTTGGAGCGTAGGAACAAGCGCGCTGGCTCCACCGGCGGAGGTAAACGACATGTAAACGACGACATATCAGCGCCTCGAGTTATTAATCGGTGCCTTACACTGATAGCTATTCTAATGAGTGTTATTCAGGAGAAGCCGCGTAAGGAGGCCGAGGCGAACGATGTTTTGTAATGCCGCGAACGTATCTAATTACCATTTTTAGGATTCTTGAAACACGTAAACACTTTCAGTGCGAGGTGATTTACTCTGCTTATATGAATTCCAATGCGAAGACTTACACTATGTACAGCTTACACAAACATTAATTCTTCAGACTTTGATTTAAGTACTCGATCCATTTATAGTAGGTAATTGCAAATATGTAAGTAGGTCAAGTATTGACTGAAAATGACTTTCAATACAATGTAATTCTAGTGAATTACAAATAAAATATTACACACTAACTACATGGTATCTATTGTCAGCTGCAACATGTCCAGACACTTAAACACAGTGTTCTACAATAGAACTAGGGTACCGTGAGTCACATACGATTTAAAAAACTTTTTAAAACTCTACCAGATTGACATCTGTAAGTAACATGCTAGGTAAGTATTAGATTAGAGTAATTAGTTACTTTCCCGGCGGCTTTTCATGATGCGGTTAAAGAAAATATGATGATTTAAGGCTCTCGTAGACAGGCGGGACGCGACGGTACGACATGATTCTGGTAGAACAATTTCCACGAAGTTTTCATAGAAATTGTTCTACTAGAGACGCGTCAAGCTGTCGCACAATGTCATCATCTGCCTAACCTTTTCCCAACTATGTTGCGGTCGGCTCCCAGTCTAACCGGATGCAGCTGAATACCAATATTTTACATGGAGCGACTGCCTATCTGACCTCCACAACCCATTTACTGGGTAATACGATACCCCTTGGTAAGACTGTTTATCAAACTTTCGGGCTACTGACGACCCGTAACGACTGTTAAAGATCCACGAATGACAGCCGGGACCAACGGCTTAACGTGCTTTCCGAGGCACGGTCGCACAATGTATGATTTTTTAAATCTAGCGGTATAAAATACCTATAAAACAAGGAAGGAAGTTGGACGTAAAACCCCTTTTGTAATGGAAGCTAATTGGCTTATCGATGCGACTATTCAAGTAAGTATAGGAATAATAGGGCGTGTACGTGTTTTGTTATATTTACCCCAACATAGGTTACGTCGTGTTTGTCTCAGAGCGGATCCGAAGTTGTCGCCTACCGCTTCATTGTGAAGGTTGTGTTGTGAAAATACGTGCTTATATTACTTGTTTTAGCAATGGAGAAAATGTCTCTAGGTTTGTAGAATACTTATATATATAGGGAGACTGGTAATTAGTGACCGATACTCAAAACCCGTGATTGTACTCATGATAACACATAACTTTTAAAAAAAAAATCTGCTGTTCAGTACATTTTGACCAGTTAGGCGAACATAAACGACTAAACAGCAGATTTTTTTTCGCAACTTCAGGTTTGGTCCCATAGTAAAAGTTGTTTGTTATCATGAGTACCTACAATCACGTGTTTAGGTATCGGTCAATAATAATTATCAGTCACCCTATATAAATATATATTTTACGTTACCATGATCAAAATTAAATGTCAGTAGGTAACTGTGTAGTTAGGATGATTATTTTACAAAATCTTTTTAAGTAGTTGTATTCCTTAGAGTGCGAAAACTTTTGTACGCCTTTGTACGTCATGATAACGTTTTCAGTATGTCAATAAACCCTTATTGGATTAAACTAAAGTAGTATTAGCTGCGTTCTTTTGCGGGTTTGAAAATTATGTTCGTTTTTACAGGGAGATAACTTTACTGTCTATGTCAATAAAAGAGCTTTTTGAAAATTTGCAGGATTCATACAATACTTCCGGACGGGTTAGATCTAAACCTGAAAGTGTGTTTATGGAGATCCTCAAGAGCAAATCTACCGGGTCTGAACGAAATAATGATAGTGACGGCGATAACGATACCGACGAAACGGGCAGTACAAAAATCAGTGATTCTGATGATTAAGTAGCTTAAAAAAATTAAAATAGAATTATTAATTATTTCAAGACACAACAATTGTTTTATTTAAACATATAATTTTTTCCGCCTAGATTGCAAAATCTTATACTTTGTGTCGCGTCACGCCTTCAGCAGGAACCTATAGATTCCCTTCATCATTTGCAACAAACCGAATCACTTAAAAGTTGAATGGGCGAAAAAATACATTTATGAACAATTTTCAGTAATTTTTCAATTGTGTAGCTGCAGACCTTTCAACATGTTTTTTTCAGTTACTTATCTTGCAGTTGGAGAAGGCTTTGATGCTGTTGGAAATAAAGCAAGATAGTTACCATCTCTTGGCGGGGTATGCCTAGCGTGGTCGATGGGTGGTCGCACGAACTGCGGGGAGGCGCGCGGCATCAGCAGTGGCCAGACTCCTGCGCCACTGTACAGTGCTCCCAAGCCGCTGCAGTACATTAGCGCTCCCAGTTCTGAACACAAAACATTAGCTGGATGACACGAGTTCTTTTCTAAATCGGATGAAAAATAATGGAACTGCAATCAGGAGGGATAAGTTCTATTGTCAAGAGACGAATGAGATATTTGTTTTGAACTGAACAGGTCAAAAAGGTCTTTTTAATACACAGGGCTCGACTGAGCAGTGATCACATACCAGTAGCTCGCGCGTATTGCTTGAGCGCTCTCCCTGCTATCTCGATGTCTCCTAACTGGAGTAGATCCAGTCGGTGATGTGAGAGCGAGTCGGGCGAGCGCGGAGGTGAGTGCGGCGACGGCGGGGTGCGGGGGGAGACGCTGCCTTCTGGTGACGGGAATCGGTGAGCTGGTGGCGGTGGTGAGGAGGGCTGGAACTGCTCCGCCAGCCGCGACAGCAGGACGTGCCGAGACATCCTAAGCAAAAGAACAAAAAAAAATAGTTTAGATATCAGAAATGTTGGCACTTTTTTGCAGATTCTGGAGGCTATCTCAAGAATGCTAATTTAAGAAGAATACGTTGAAGGTTCCTTCGAGAAAATACCGCGAAAAAGGTAACAAAATTAAAAATTCCTCAACTGGCAATCTCTTTTGTTTTCACGCAGCTAAAATAACAGAACGTGAATAAATTACAGGTAATAACGATTCCTTAACAATTAACGCCTGCATCACAATGTTAAGTAAGAACTTCCATTATGCGTCCAATTAGAACAAACCACCTGAGCTTTTGAATTGTCATTGACTAGTAGAGCCTTATCGATCGATCGTATTGCAACCATTCTGCTTTCCCGTGGGAACCTTCAGTTTTCTGAAGAGCTTTAGGTATTTATAGCTTTTGTAATAAGCTTCATATTTACATTAAATAATGTTTATTTTATTTTTAAAGTGACACAATTATTCATTCATAAAATGGTTTAAAGCCCGCTAAGGGAAAACTGGATATCTCAACGATTTCTCGTTTCTGCCTGTTGCTGTTTTTTGAAGTCAATGGCATCTAGATTTTTACCAAGGACACATACTCACCCTCATAATGGGTTTATCTTTTAAAAACAACATAAGTATCTATTAATTACGTATTGTATTACTTCACGTAATAAAAAACTACATAATAGCCATAACTTCACAAAATTTTCTAAATGATAACGGCGGCGGCGTTGTCAGTCACCTTGTCCACGAAGACAACTCAATATGACGGTAAGTAGGTACCGTGTTTATCAAGATTTTACGGTCAGCGCGGATCAATTCAAAAGTTGCGATATCATCTTTGTTTTACGTGACCGACGTCATTAGTGTCCATCCGACTACCTACGTACGTACTTGTTGACAGCCCTTGCTGATTAATCCGACCGCTTGTTTGTTGACAGCGAATCGTATTAAAAGCTCAATCAAGCAAATGAAGAATCAGAATAATGGAAGTGGTCGGTGGCGAAGCGCGGCCGGCGCCCGCTGCGTACGCGCATTAATAATGCACGTGGCGAGTAAAACAATCTTCATTAGACTAACACACATTACATATTTACAGAATGGATGTCCGCGTGTTCCCATACCATTTCACCGCGCTTCCATTAGGAATTAAACTCGAGGAGCTCACCAGCACCAGTATAGGCGGAGACATTACATTTGTCGTCGTAAATTATAAGTAATGATGTCGGACAATGATTTGCAAAATTTACTAATTACAATAATGCCCAAACAGACTCATTAACGAATAGTTTACGTTGTAGATATTGATCACATTCATGGTATCCACGAAGGGGCAGTTCAATTTTCTTGTCTTACAAATGCAAACCAATTGATTCGTGCTATTACTACTAATTGGCTAACAAGCTGGCTGACGCGAGGGTTGTGTGTCGCAATTTCTTGTTTCAATAAAGCAAGGCTTTATTTATTAGATCGCGAGTAGCAATTACCTGCTGCACGACGATTGCCACCTTATTTTTTTTCTTACGGTACAGTGGGAACTCGAGCAAATGTTGAGAAAATCAATCAGCGCAAAAACTGTCCGTAGATTATATTGATGTTTACTCTATTTGTTCATGTCTATTGAATCTTTTAAATCTTTACATACACCTGTATGTTATAAAGTGCTGTCCGCCGTATGTTATCTTTTGATGTAAACAGGTGTTTCTTAGAAAAAAGATTAAATCAAAATCTGACTCTGACTATTTGAACAGATTTCTTAACAAATCTTGTTATCAATGTAATGAGTATTTTACATAATTTTAAGACTCAGTTTTATTAATTAAATACAGAGTACAATGAATAATTACGCTTTTAACCTCTGTAGAAGCAGAGTGCTGCACTCTCTACAAGTCAATAAGCATACAGAGCCTTGTAGCCTGCCATGATACAGACTGAAAATTAATCATTTCATCGATATTCGTGGTCCCGGTTTCACGGTGCAGGTTGCAAAGTAAATTGCGTTTGCTTGCGCGTAATTAAAACATACGGTTCATAATGTAAAAATGATCAGGAGCTTAAAACAGTGTTGTTTTTCATATTTGATATTAATTGGAGGTAAATCTAGCTACTTTCCCTTGTTTTTCTTTTTAACTGTAATATTATCATTCAGAATAGTGTGCGTAGGAATAATAATAGATACCTACTAGTATATCTTATGATAATAATTATTTCTATAATTCTTGTTGTTCAAAAAACGTGCTATAAATCTTATACCAGAAGACCAAAAGAAAATGGTAATTGAGTACAATGTAAACGCCCAATTAACCAAATTAAAAAACAATTGATTCGCAGACAAAAATGATTTCACCGCCTGTGGTTTTATCTCCCCGGGTTGTTTTTGTGTTGAATACTTCTAGGTATTCAACATGTCGGAACACATGTACAAATTTGGTTTCGCTTTGTTTGTATATTGGTGTAAGAATATAGAAATGCAGATTATTTGCTCGACGGTGCATCTCCAGACGTGTGGCTTAGCGACTTGTATTACATTACAGTAGGTACATTGTCGCTTGTATAAACATAGACATGAGCAAATATATGAAAAGTAGATCTTTCAGAATGCAGTTCTTGCTTCCGTGAATTGCGCATGATTTCGATTTTCTAGACATGCAGATTATCGAGGTAGTAGCAGAATGTTCAATGCGCTCTTCTAAGATAGAGATTATAGCTAGTAAATGTTTGGTTGCTCTGAGATTTTAAATCATTGTAGGTACAGATTTTCAGCACTTTTTCCTTTTTTTAAGAAATAACAAAGTTCTAGTTTTAAGAATAAGAATTAAAGTTATTACACCCGTCATTGGCAATGTTACATTGCAAGTTTGCAAGAGAATTATTTATCTACTTGTGCAAATTAAGTCTAAGTAAAAATTATTTGAATAAGTAGGTGAACTTTATATATTCAAAGTAAATGCTGTAACAATTACGTAAATTAAAGAAATTTAATATAATGTGCAATAATGTGCATTGTGGGAAGATAGGTAGGTAGGTACAGTCACCTAGTTATAAAATAAGTTGTGAGTTGATAATACAAAATTTTAAGCTATTTGGAACTAAAAACATATTCATAATAAGTAAGATATCTTTAAACTAAAGTGATCCAATTAATTTAACAGTGAGTTTTTCCGTTGACATCATCAATCACACAAATGTTATGAAGAAATACTTTTATGAGGAAAACAGTATTAGGAATTTTGTAATCTGCTGTCTATTAATGATACAATAAGTTAAATCATAATTTCTAAAAAGAACTTACCTCAAACGGAACTTGTACGCAGCTACGAAGATCTATTTCACTCACTGCTACGAAACACTAGGGTCTAGGTTTTTTTTTTTCAATCAGTCCAATGTACACCATAAATCTAATGTCATTTTATTTTAGATAGACAAATAAAATAAAATTAATAATAAATGCAGCGAACGATATGACGTCGCGAAAATCGTAAGGCTGCGTAGGATCGGATCCCGTCACTGACTGCTACGGTGCGTCGCGTTTGGCGCCCGGCACCTGACTGAAATAAGGCTCGCGCGCCCCGACCTACCCGACTGCTCTTCCACAATAACGTTCTTTTTTCAAAACTCTGCTAACAAAAAAGAGGTCGGACGGAGGCTGAGCAATAAAGAAATGATTTGATGAAACAGCCACTTGACAGGTGGCTCGCGTCGCATCCTCGCAGGCAGCACTTAATTGTTGGTTGCGCTTACGTTGACGGCGCAGAGTATGCACTGAAAAATGGCTTTTAAGTATTAATGCCCACAAATAAGCGGTTGCTCTCATGTGACATTAAAACACTTGCATTAAGAATTGCAAGATTAGTTGCGCATAGACCGGTCCGCTACTTGGACGAAGCCTCAGGTTGGTTGAATACATGCCATGTTCCTGAATTAACTATGTACTGGTAAATACTAGTTAATTTGATTTGTACCCAAAACTGAGATTAACTCAATGCACGAGGCTTAGATTTCTCGTAGCGTTGCGCCCCGCCCACCGCGCGCTATTGGTTGCCATCTAGAGCTGGGCGGAGCGTTGCTTAGATACTAACTTAGAAGCCTTTTTAACGTAACAATCTAATATTATTTATTTACAAAACGATTCGTTTAATTTTATTATTTTAGAGCTTTAATGTAAATTAATATACCTTGAATACTGACCGATTAGAATATGAATTAAATGTCATGTCGGACATAAAAATCGGCAGATGATGATGATGATGGACATCATCATCATCAAAATCTGCAAATTAACAAGTTATTTTAGCAGAACACGTAATTTCTTATACTCAGCAACCCAACCAGGTTATGATAAGACTAAACTCACCTAAATCAGGGTTTGGCAGACGTATACATCTATAGTACCTACACCTACATTTTGTCATTTATGTTTAAGTCCCATGTAACAGGGGGCGAGCCTATAAGCCAGACTTCGGGCTGCTACTGAGAAATTCTAGATGGAAAACCAAACGACCCCTTTGCCCGACCCGAGAATAGAACCCAGAGGCAGATTAATTTACTTTAATACCCCTGACCTCGGGTCAGGGGTACTACATAGCTCCCGTAGGCCCGGTCATAGCTACCATGTCGCGGCGACATAATGTGGGCAAGCAGAGGTTACGTGTGAAAAGTGACGCTGCAAATTCTTGCAGTTGCGTTTGCGTTAGTTGTGATGTGGTGTGTCTAGTGTTTGCAGACAGATCGACTTCGTCCGTGATAGTGTCGTCGCGACGACGCAACGTTGTGCAGGTTGCGTTGTGGCTGCAACGTCGTCGTCTTGATGTGGTCGGTATCACTATCACACACACGGTTGATTTCGGCGGCCAAATGTGGTCCGTGTGATTAGACTATTCATTTTCATACAAATTAGCGACCGTCCACGTGGTGTCGATGTGGTGTGATTGTGGTACGTATGATCGGGTTAAGAAAATCTTTGCTAAGTCGCCTGAGAATACAGTTTTGTTGATTTGGAAAATCTGATGACGCCTATATTTTGATCTGAGA
This sequence comes from Hydraecia micacea, assembly GCA_914767645.1. Lineage (NCBI taxonomy): Eukaryota > Metazoa > Arthropoda > Insecta > Lepidoptera > Noctuidae > Hydraecia > Hydraecia micacea. The sequence continues at coordinate 12,942,259 of OU611778.1, forward strand.
CTACCCTCAGATTCCATGACGACTGGTTTGTAAAAATAAGACAAAACGTCTTAAAACGTACAGCAATTAATTAGCATTACTTAAAAAAATCACATTTACTTGCATGCGGAGACTTGTTTTTACTGATTAAACGCTGTAAGCCCGAAGAAAAACTGATTAACTTTGCATAAATAGGTAGGTAATACTTCTTGTGAATTGCCCATGGCTTGACAGATGGAAAGGTGCTCTACGAACTTGCATGAGAAATTGGCGATCGATACTTTACCTGACACTTTAAATGCCTTATTATGTATTACAGTCCCAATTAAAATGTTCCATAAAAACTATTTATGTGACTAAAAATAAATTGTAGGTACCTACATAAATTATTTTTATGCTGTGAGCAGGAGACAGATATAAATCTTTACTAAGAATGTAGAGCTATTGATTAGTAGTGAATTGACAGTTTCATATTAGTTTACAAATTATTACATCACTCTAATCTCTCTAATCTTATATAGTTTAGAAATTATTGCAGTTTCTTTAATACAAAGCCATACATCAGTGGCCAAACTGTAAATTGCAACTTAGTATCCTAGTAGGTATCTAAGTTTTTCCAGCAACGCAACAATTCTCAGCTTTTTAGAATATTGTCTTTCATTAATCACATTTTCACCTGATCAAGCGATTGTAATAGCAATCTCGGGAAATTCAATTAGACGGATAATCTGCTTTGGTTGCTGCGTGTTTTGTTACGCGAGGACTTGTAGGGCTTCAGTGGGGGAAGTGCTTCAGCGAGTGCAGGCGCGGGGGAGGGCGCGTGCAGCGCGGGGTGGGGGGAGGCAGGGGGGAGAGCCACGGGGGCTGTAAACATAACGGCGAGCGCGTGTCGGGGTGCGGGGGGCGCGAGACGCGGGAGCGCGGGGCGCAGGGCGCGCGTCACGGCCCGTTAGCGCGGATCCTCGGCGCGTGCACATGTCGCCCCGGCACGCGCCCGCGCCACTTTTTGTCCTTCTTTTTTCTGTTGCTGTTTTTGTTTTCTCCCTTTGTTCAAAATACGAATTAAAGCCTCCTTTTCGATTTCTGGGTGAATTAATGAAGCCGGGTTTAAGATATCACGATCGTAAGCCTGATAAGATTTTGTAATTCATTCATAGTTCGTTGTGACTTTTATTTTTGGATGTCCCCGATTTCGATTAACGGGGCACAAGTTGTGACACTATAAGAGACCTATATAAAGTGGTAAGGATCTGGAGCTAGGCGGCAGAGGGTTAAATAGGTTATCTATTAACGATTTATATTTTAGTTATCACAAGATTTGTATTAGTAATCTCAAAAACCTGAAACCAAAAGTGGACAAGTAGTGCGGGGAGATGTATGAAGATAAAAACTATGCAAATCCTTAAACACGTTCATAAAGTATGCGAGTACATGGTTGATAGATAAGTAAATCAAAATAAAACAGTTGAAGGGTAGGTACGTATGTTTCAGCTGCAGGCGTACAGAACCGGTCGCAGGCGCGCGGCGGTGGTGCGGTGCTGCGCCGGCGCAGGCGGCTGACGCTGTCGCCGTGCGCCATTCCTTACAGTCAACTTTTATTAATTGGGCAGATGAGAGCCACGGCTTCCATGATGAATGCTTATCCCTTATACGGCCAGCAGTTCGCGAAACCTTTTATAGATTCTCAATTAAAAGTGTCTATTATAGTTAATAGGACGATCAGACATTGTAGCGTTTATAGAAACGAGAATATTTGCTTTAAGTATTTATAAAAACAGGTAATATAACGGAAAAGACGATTAAGTGGAATAAAATATAGTGTAGGGGTGCGGGTGGCAGGTGGCTGCGGCTTAGGGATGCTCCCATTGTTCCGACTTAGATATCGACACGCAATGTGATTTGGAGACAAATAACTCAAGTCTTATTGTGTTTTCTACGTACTTTTATTGTTTTATATTTCTTAAATGTTTTATTGATAATAGGTGGAAAATTATACTTTCAGATCTTGACATTGTAACTTTAATCAGAAAAGCCTATCTACCTATCCTATACCTATCTCTGAATTCTATTGGTAGATATACATAATGAAATAGGCAAATATTTTTGAGGTGTTTACACATGTTAATTATGATTTTCAGTTTCGAATCGACACATATAAAAGCGTTCGTGTAAAATGCCAACATATTTAAATAGAGACGGAACCCAAATGAAGATGTAGTTAATTCATAGCGTGCTTGACTGCTTGTATTGATCACTGGGTTCCACTCCAGCCGGAATTTTTCACATTCCTCTTTGTGACCTTGACGTATAAGAAGTCAGTGCACGAATTAAGACTTAAGAGAGGTACATAAATCTTAAAGGTTTTTTCCAACAATCCGCTCAATTAAGCACACATTAACACTAGCAATATATACAAAATTAAATAAATAAGTTTAATTAACTCGGTCATAGAAACGGAACGAGCTGCGCACGTAATAATACTAAATCATTCAGTTATTGATAAATACTTATTAATAACTTTCTAACTAACATAAACATAATTTCTTGATTTACTAAGAATGTTATATTTTGTTGCATTGTTGTTTGCACGGCATTAAAAACAGTTTCGTAGAGCTTTCTTACTACTGCTACGAGCTACGCAATGCTCTACGGTCGTAGCACTAAGTTAAGTTTACAAAAATATTAGCTTTAAATAATGTTAAAATCTAACTGTCGATAACTGGGATCGACACATGTCGCGTCTAAGGAGCACCCTCAGTGCTTGAGACAAGATTCAGCACGCGAGTCGGCGCGATGCCTGCGCCCGCGCCATGTGCCCTTAACGGATTTATTGAAGCGCCTGCGCGTGCCATGCGTCATCCACTTGTGTGCATCGGCTTTATTTGTTCAATGTATGAGACTGGGTGTACACTTTCTCTACGCTTTATCGAGGAACCGATTAAGAAAACGGTAGTATAGAGTAGTAACCTGTTATCTACGTGTTTCCAAAATGCAAGCAAAAGTCGTAGCACCACGTCATCTGGTATGCCTTGCAAAAGCTCAAGGAGTCGTATGCTTATAATTAATATAAAGAAAATTAAATGGTAGACGAAAAATAATCACAATCAAAAATATTTCATATTTCGCGCAGGCAATTTTAAGTAAAGTACAAAATGTTAATAAAACAAAAAGCTAGGATATCTTTGATTTATTATTATTAGTTACCTATGTTAAATTAACGATAGCACAGTCAACTGCACGTCTGTTGTAGAATTAGACATTGACAGACTTTATGTCGTAGCAGTTAGTAGCTTTATGTCGTAACAGTTAGTAGCTTTGTGTCGTAGCAGTTAGTAGCTTTATGTCGTAACAGTTAGTAGCTTTGTGTCGTAGCAGTTAGTAGCTTTATGTCGTAACAGTTAGTAGCTTTATGTCGTAGCAGTTACTAGCTTTATCTCGTAGTACTTAGTAGCTTTATGTCATAGCATTTAGAAGCTTTATGTCGTAGCAGTTAGTAGCTTTATGTCGTAGCATTTAGAAGCTTTATCTCGTAGCAGTTAGTAGCTTTATGTCGTAGCATTTAGAAGCTTTATGTCGTAGCAGTTAGTAGCTTTATGTCGTAGCATTTAGATGCTTTATGTCGTAGCAGTTAGTAGCTTTATGTCGTAGCAGTTAGTAGCTTTATGTCGTAGCAGTTAGTATCTTTATGTCGTAGCAGTTAGTATCTTTATGTCGTAGCAGTTAATATATTTATGTCGTAGCAGTTAGTAGCGTTATGTCGTAGCAGTTAGTATCTTTATGTCATAGCAGTTAGTATCTTTATGTCGTAGCAGTTAGTATCTTTATGTCGTAGCAGTTAGTATCTTTATGTCGTAGCAGTTAGTAGCGTTATGTCGTAGCAGTTAGTAGCTTTATGTCGTAGCAGTTAGTAGCTTTATGTCGTAGCAGTTAGTAGCTTTATGTCGTAGCGGGTGGCTATCGTAGTTCCAAGTAATACCGTTGACGTGCAGTTGACTGTACATCCATAATACTTGTTGGTTTATCAAAATGCTGTTTATGATTACGACAGAAACAAGGAATTCGTTTTGAAGTTCTCAAACATAATACCGACCATGCGAAAATACGCAGCCACACATATGCGTGTTTATTCTAAGGCAACAGAAGGGAATCCCAAAAATCAGTGTAATATTTTATCGCCTAAACATCCGTTACTAACGGTATCAATTTGCATATCTTAGCAGTTGGAGGCCTAGTTAGGAGGCGACTGCGTCGAGTCATATGGCGGGCGTCGGCTGAAACCGTAAAAGCTTGTGGAGTGTGAGCATTGTGTGCATCGTGCGGTGCGGCGGTGCGGACGACACGCCCGCTCATTACGACGAAAAACTGCGCTCCTCTCCGCTAATTGCGATCATTCTTACGCCGTACGCGCTCTCATATTGAGTGAGCACATGTTCCCGTAGCCGAGGCCGCGCACACCGCGCAGGCGCGCACTGCTGCTATGTTGCGGTTTTCGATTACTGCGTGTGTAATTGTGTAATGCGCGAGTCCTCGGCAAAAACTTACGTTTCAGATCTTTATATCTTATATTAATACATTATTAAATATACAGCAAGTAAGGTTTGCGGTAACCGACTGCTGGGCGCACTCGAGAGCTTGCGTGTGCGCATAAGTAAGGCTTAACAATCGCGTCTATAGTTTTCAAAAGAACACAGGCATTCACTTGACTTTTGATTATTGGTAGCTATCAGAGGCATACACAGGCATGCGTACGTGTATTCTTTGACAATTTAATAGCATATGCGCTTGCACCTGCCATTGCAAAAAGTAGACGCACGCTTCAGGCAGTGAAGCGCGGAATTCGTCGCCGCGGTCGTCCTCTAGCCTATCTTATACGCTATTTATTGGTAATTGATTGGAAAGGTGCATTAAGCCCCCGCGTTATGTTTTTATAACGTTTGACCATACTTGGATTTGCTGGGTCTTTAGACCAGCCCTAAACCTAAATACTTATGTATAATATGTCTTGTTTTCTCATTTCAAGTACACCGACATACCTGCTCTGCTATTTATATTATAATTATATGCCATTGATAGGCAAGGTTTTCCTTTTATGTCACCCTTTGTAAACAGCAACTTGAATTAGAATTTGATCAGTCGGAAAATGTATCCTGACAGTCGCGTAGTTACTGTGTTGTCCTTATTTTCAAAATGTTTGTCTCAGAAACGAATCTATGCACCAAGAACAATGTTATCAGAGACACTACTTCCCAGAACGAGAACTAATAATGTAATTAGTTTATTTTTTTAACAGGTTTTATCAAATAAGTTGTAGAGGCCTTCTTTTAAGTATGCAGATACTTACCTGTAACAGAAGACCTCCGTCTTCCATATTTATGTATGTGTACACATACAAAGCATTTTAATAATATAATTTTAACAAAGTAGGTACAATAAAAAGAAACTACTGCGTCGTTAGTGTAGCTGTGGCTACGCGACTCCTCCTGATCGTTAAGTTCTGGGTGGAATACTCAGGACAAGCAAAGTGGTACCTATTAGGTTTCTGGACTACCTATTGATTTTTGATGATAGAAAAAGCCCCCTTAAATGGGACTGAAATTTGAAATATAATTGGTGAAATGGGGTTTACTAAAGGTACAGACCTAGTTACCTACATCTGACCTTTCAGGGAATTACAGCCTACATTCAATATAATCCAAAACTGCAACAAATCCTTTCGCTAATTGGTAGGTAGGCACACTATTGCCTACGAAATGTTTTTGAATCCGATAGAAATTCGTAGCACGTTTCTACGACGAAATTTTAAGCGCCTATGTAATGGTTACACAAACAAATTCAAACAGATTTTAGTTTTCGTTTACGTCAAAAACCATTTTCTTCAAGTTGCTCTTTGTCATGTTCTTGAGTTTGATTGTTTCTACTTTATAGTCACAGTTTATAGTCACCTATACGTATCGTGTACTGTGTTGATACAGATTTTCTTATGCTTTGTCTCAGGATTTTTTAAATGATGAAATTAAAAATTTCAATCTTTTGCAATGCAAACATAGAACATAAAATTACTAAATTAAATGTGTTCAGGTTTTATTTCTGTGGGCAACGATCAGCCTGGTTTGGGCGGCTCGCAAGACTCGCAAACGCTCAGTGAAGATGTCTGGGCGAGTTAACGCGTGCCCTGCGGCGGCGGCTGCGGTCGCCGCTCATGTCCGCTTAATGACTGTTTTAACTACTGTTGGTAAATCATGCTTTTACGTCCTTCGGGCTCAGATATACGACGCCGCGACTCAGCTGCGCATCATGATTCAGAATTTAAGGGCAATTATCGTATGCAATCGAATAATATCGACAACAGAAAGGTTGTACGCGGAGATCTATAAAACTCTTAAGATGTCCCAAATATAACCTATATTTCAGTAAAATCGTCGTCACCACGGAATAAAATGGCATGTGTAAAGCTATATTTTTATTTAACGACATAATATTTTTATCCATACACACGACAATCGAAATAAACTTCGCAATGTGGGATCCCGAGCGACAACTCGAAATTCAGATACAAAAAAATTGGGTTAGCGCAATTAACCGCCAAAGGTGCCGCGATTTTGCTGGCGGATAATGAATGGGCAATCACGCGCCTTTGATAAGAGCGCAGGGTGACCAGCTAGCGGTAACCCTGGGCCGCGAAGGAGCCGCGTCCCGGGGCCCAGAGGCGCGTGCGGCGCGGGGGCCGGGGCAGCTCGCGCCCGCGTCGCGCGGCGGGGAGCGGCCGGCAGGTGGCGCGAAGGCCACTCCGGGACCGGGAGCGCGTCGCCTCCAGTTAATTGATTCCAATCTGAGAAGCGGCTCACGATAATTCACTCCGTAAGTAAGTGTGTATCCACTCTCGCTCTTTGGTAATTATAAAACGGTCGACAGGTAACGGCATTTCGTATTCCTATTGTTTTTGTATTGATTGTTATATTCAGGTTGCGTTTATCTAAATAATTGACATTTACGTGTTATCAAGTGTATGAAACGAAGGTTATTTTTTCTTCTTGTTTGATAATTTCCACATGTATTTACATTTTATGGTAATTTTATCGATACGCATTTAAATTTTGGTTCTGTAGGCACCTCCGAAAATCAGTGTAACTGCCAAGTAATGAAAGATACCTATTAAGCATAGAAACCTCTGAAAAACTGGATAATACTTAAGTTAGGCAATTTATTGAACAGAAATGTCAAGGTTTCAACACAAAGATCAAATAGATCGAAATTCAGGTTCAAGCAAGTCATATTATGGATCAAGATATTATTTACTCTGTATAGTACATGAATTGATCATTTTGCGAGTGCATACCTGCCTATGGATTACAGAACCATTGATTTTCATTAAGTGAAGTCTAGAAGACGGTGGCATAGCAAAAAACGAGCTTTTGGACCGAGCCGGCCGCGGGCCGCCCGCGCCGCCGTGCGCCGGACTGAACCGATTTAATTGCCGTCATTAATCCGTGGACAAGACCGTTTCCTTTGCACAGTGGCTATTTTAAGTGCGTATCGCCATTTTCTGTCCATTTTACTAAAGTAATAATAGGTATCGATATTGAAAATTACTTAATGTTAATATTTAACGACCGCGATAAATATTTGGAAGGAAACAACTGCAATGAGTTCCAACAACTACATGCAGTTTACTTATGAAAATACTATTGATTTACATGTTAATAACTTTTAATACAGGTATTTGACCATGTGTAATTGGTTTTTACTGACCACTTTAAAACAATGGACCGAATCTAGTAGACAATGGTATCTCACATAACCGTTTATCGTTAACTTTTTGCTTTATACACACAGGAGATTACCTACATCTGAAGATATAAAAGCTTTGATCAAATCAGACAATTTCATAAAAGCAAAGAATGAAAAGAGCATTTATGAATTCGTTTAAAAATGTTGATTATAGCTTTGAGTTTTCATTGGTTTGGACTGAAATAAATACTTACGTATGCAGAATTTGTCTAAGATTGGACGTCAAACCTCGGGCACACAACTAGCGATAGTCAGACTAGTGTCGTAAACCGTCTATTTTGGCTAAATATCGTCGATTATTGAGAAGGAATGTTCGTGTGTTCGGTGCCTGTTGACAGAGGCACAACCCTGTGAACATTTTCGAGGATTACACGCATGACAGTTTTAAATTATGCTGTTTACTCATGAAAAACGACAGCAGCCATGATTAATTACTCGTCAATGCTCATGTTGGCAGGTAACAAAACATACGAAGCATTTTAGTTGTTATTGATAAAAAGCTACTGAGTATGATAAAACACTTTGTTAACTAGTGTGATTAAAATCAAATACAAAAAATACTAATCAAAGGGCGAGTGTGTTGTAAAGTAGCTGTTTCCATATATGTAAGCAGACAGCAGGTAGCGGGTATCGGCGAACGGTGCGTGCGACTTGCGCGGAGAGCGCACGCGCCTAGTAATTACGCGCAAAAGGTCGCGCGCGCACATTGCGCTCGCCCGCGCCGCCTGCGCATGCCCCATTCCACCACCATTACACCGTCGTCGCCTCGGGCTCATCTTCACTTTCAAGCAACATTAAACGCGCTATGTACTGACGTCATTAGATCCTGTAACATGATCCTTCGTCATTAAATCCTACGCCGTCCCGACCGTCGCTAATGGCTTGCTCAATGTAAATGCTAATGTGGAACCTGTCTACGATAGCATAATTTCGGCTAACTTTATTTATATTTGTGTCTTTATCTTTTAATTAGGATTACTTACAATTATTTCGAGGATTGTTTATGTTTAAGAAATTCGTGAATTTGCTTATTGGTAAGAAATGTCAACAGCACACTGCAAGCTATTACCTTCTACTTGCTACTCTTCCAAGAGAACTAGATAACTGTCAGTCGCGAACTCACGGTACTCGCCTTTCGTAAACTTTGCCCATTGGCTGCCAGTTGTCCTATCATCTTGTCAAGTAGGTATTTTTGGTAGACGATAATAATCTAGCCAGTAATAGTGAGTAGTGGCTGCAATTGATAGTGTTGACTATGCTAATGTATTTTTTGTATACTTGCTAGTTCATAATAAGAAGGTACGTATCGTAGGTCTGTAAACTTTCCATGAAAATCATGAAGAGCAGAAATCTGGATAAGTTAACATAGAAATGTTTGTTTTGTACACGACCATGAACGTTTTATCCTATGTCTTATGCAATAAACGCAAAAATACCATTCATTATGCAAATACCATAGATTCATTTTGCGAATGAAGAAATAATCTCTACCACATAAAGTGATTCCCCATTCACTAACTACCTATGCATACGAGATATTTATGTAAACTACCCATCGCATTATGGCTTATGGACCAGTCGCAATACCAGCAAGTAATTTGAAAAATGCAAGCTTATGTCGGCAATTACCCTGTATTAATTAGGTATCAAACCATGCCAGCTAAGTATAGAGAATTCAGTAACCGTATCAAAGCTGCATCATTCCGTACGTACGTAACTATGTTCTGTGCCACCATTGACCGCTTAATCTTTTAGACAGAAATTATACTGTACGCTTCACAGCAAAAGTATTTACTGCAATAAAATTTAATAGTGAAAACTACTTACTATTTTCGATAATCCAATGACATTTTGCTTGCCGAAGGGTTTATTTTATAAAATATATATATATACTTAGCTAGTTACCTTAACAATAAAAACTTCAAAAATATCCTAAAACCAAAAAGTTTCTTAGCCATCTCAGTATTAGCCCACGTACTTAGATAATAACTTACTGTAGAGATTTAAAAATAGAGTAACTATCAAAATCTAGACTTTCCTGAAAGAAAGGAATGCTCTTAATCAAAGCCTCATCAGATTCCTCTTCTTCATCAGATGGCTCCCATTTGTCGCCAAAAATCATTCTGTAGACGACAGTATCAATATAATATCGTAAATGCTTTTAACGATTCCATTTAAACGTACGTAAAGTTATGCAAAAACGTAAGCCGAGTGCCAGTGTTAAGCTTTCATATTGCCATAGTAAATTGTATATAGGATGACGCTATTCGAAATTGAAGATATTTTCAAGATTTTATGAGTAGCTATGGGTATAGCACGGTCTGCACGGCACCCGCCATGATTGCATTTAGTATTATGAGTCCTCCGATAAATTAACATAATATAGCAATAATTATTGTCGATCGACTTATAAATTACCTACCTAAATGTACGCGCGGGTACGACGTTCAGGGCAATTTATGAGAGAGTTATGTATAATATTCTGTGATATTATTTAGTGACAAAGATTGATACTCTATCAAAGCTATTTATTAAAATCGTATAGAATCTCAAGGTGCAAAGAATTTAAATCAATGTAGACCGGTATCGCAAATGAATTAGTTAAATGAAGCAATTACATAACTTGACGAAGGTAAAAAAACAAATGGTTAGTAAGTTTGTTAAATTGCATACATTTTTTCTGGTTATAATAAATATGTTTTTGAAATAGTAACTACTAACCTACACTACTGCTGGCAACAATTGATAGCAGTCTTTTCATTTCAGTCAATAAGAATGTGATACAAAATTTTCTTTTGTCATAGTGCTAAATTATATTTACTCAGCAGTCAGCATATTATTCATTGTATTTTAGTCAGTGCATATTTTTCAGGAAATGTACAAAATGTTTAAAAGGGGATTTTACTGACTGCACATTTGAATAAATGTAATTGCCAGCAGTAAATGGTGTTTATTTGAGAACCGTCTGGGAAAACTTTGGTATTTACTGTTTTCGAGGTTAATAGGTATTTAACTTTTTATACTAATAAAAAACTTTGATATGAGTTTATAATAAAACAATGCACATTCTTTGTTTATCAAAAGCCGTCAACAATATAATAAGGATGTGTTCCGATAAATGACCGCTCGCCACGGTCACTCTGTCCGGTTAATTATTAAAGTCAATTGCAATTAAGTGTCGGCGGCGACGGCATGTGGTAGTGGCACAACAAAGCCTACATTAAGTAGGTACGGCCATGAATTTCATGTGTTATGATTGAGCGACAAGTTCGCGCATCGCCCGCGCCGTCGCGTGTCGGTCGCACAGCTTGACGCGACGCGTCGCGGCTCACCGCGTCTACTAGTCGTAACATCTGCCGTCGCCTTTATGACCCAACGGACGTCACCTTAACCTGCCTAGTAAACAAGTCTTACTGCAATCTTTATGAATTATATATAATCTACAAAAGTAAATTCCAGATTTTCCCTACATACTTACAGTTATAAAAAATCAAAGATAGTAAGTATTTCGATTCTCTCAGGCAGTTATTAGAACAGTCTGTGTCTAGATATCAGACACCCGTTTGCAGAGATTCTGCATAACCATAAAAATATGAATATTTTAATGTCTGATTACCATTCTTATTACAGAAATTAAGAGATGAAAAGAGTTATTTAATTTCAATGTTACTTTGACGGCGAGTTCATATCAATGAAGATAAAAATTTTACGATTTTAATTACGTATAAAGTCATAATCTGGAAGCACTCATAGCAAGCAATTAGGTATTTAATAATCACAATTTAATATCCACATCTGAACTGAATAAAATAACTTTATTGCGGATTATAAAAACCAAGTTTTAAACTCTGTAGTTAATAGGCGTTTTATTGCTTACTTGTGGTCATTAATTGATTGCAGTTATCCGGAAAAAGGCCTCATGTATTTTTTATTTAATACATTTCTAAACAACTTAAATAATACATATTTAGAATCTGTTATTGTAGGTATGTTGGACTATATTGAAAGTGAATATTTTTTTCGCCAAATTGCAAGTGCGTTCGTTGCGCATAATAGCTGAGCAGGCTACGCGGTTATAAATAAAACTTTCGCGCGGCGCAAGCGCGTTAAATCGAATCCGACGATGGCTGGAACTCGTCCTGGCGCACCTGCGACAATTTTTATAGTATAAATTTGCATTAATTCATTTAGTCCTGTTTTCAACGCGGCGTATAAATGGGTTAGCCGGTAAGTGGTGGGATCTAGCCGCTGCCGGGCGGCGAGGCGCGGGCGCGGGTGCGAGCCGCCCGGCGCACGTCGCGTGTCCACCTTTCAGAGTTAATCGACAGACAACAAGCCCACGCGTCTACTGTATTTTCTTTTGTTGAGTTTGAAGTATCTATGACTTGAGCTGAAATGGTTTAAGTTAAAATGGGATTATGATTATTTTATTAAGTACTTTACTGTACTTACATAGGTGGGTAACAGGTTGTAAAATATTATAAGAAGGCACAAGAACAAAGGTAGGTAGCAGAATGAAAGCTGATTTCGGCAGACCAGGGAGAAAAGAGTTACTTATCATCGTTCTTGTGACATTGTTTGTAATGGGAAAGTAAGCTAATTAAATAAAAAAAAACTCTGTCTATGTTATATCTGTTCTAAAAACCTGGCACTAAGTTAACTGATACCGCGTTTACTAGACAAAAAGTTTGCTAACAGCAGGCAGACCTGAGAAAATCTATGTGTATTCTGTATACAAAGCCTGTCTACTTACTGAGATCGTATCTGTAGTAATTATCTATCGACTGTCAGCTATCATCTCCGTAAGACAACTTGCGCGCGTTTATTATCTAAATATGTTTTAGATTTTTACTTATTTTGCCTTCAGGCTGTATAAAAATACACTTCTGCGGTTTTAGATCCGCTCCATAAAATGTTTTTATTTGAACTATGATTACAATGTAAGGTTTCTATATAAAATGCAAACAGAAATAAACTCGATGGTAAACTGTGACTTTAAGGGCGAATTTGACCAAACGTTAAACCTAGAATAGGTCTGATCCTTAGAATAAAAGTTGAATTTTTGACAGTTTTTCCAAACTAGAACTTTCTGACGTCAATTTTATTCCGCAGTTAAAAGACTTTGGTAAAATCAGCCCTAAGTTGAAAATTTTCGTCTTTCTGAAAAACAAAGGATATATCGGTTATTTGTCGTAACTTGTACCCATTTGAATGACAAAAATCTACCCCTATCACAGTAATTTCCCATAATATGTTATCAATTTATCATGCACCAATCACCGACCCCCAACCTATCAATGGCAAACGTGGTCCTCCCCGGATCGATTACAGTAGCGGTTTATGGTATACCACATTCATCAGTGAACAGTTACGGGCCGCTGTGATGAGCATCCGCTCACTTTCCATTTCATATGGAGGAGCATAAACAGGTTCTGTTCACACCCAATTTACTCAGTGGTTTAATAAAACTCACACGTGTTTCTTACATGGGAATACACTTAAGACTGCTGGTTATATAACGTACGCATACTATAATGACAATATAACATTAGACGTTACAAGGATCCGGGCTAACCGTCGGCGTCGGCGTAACGTTAGCTTTGTTTATTTATTCATTTCGTGTTCACTTCACATTTTCCCACGGCTTAAAACATAGTGACGTCATTTCAGGTTTTACAGCTTCATTAAACCAGAACTTATATTTAGCTTAGACCATATAGATTTTTCATGCCCTACAGGCCTACAATCTACTCTCATTACATTCGAGTAAATATATAGTAAATGCATCAATAATAATAAAGTGATTTATGATTGCAGTTTTTATAAGTGTGGGTCAATTATAATATTGCTTACGAAAACTATTTAGTAATAAATTAAAGGGGCGATTAATAGCTGATAACAGATCGGCATAACTTATGGTTCAATGTAATTTTTTTTTTATAAAAACTGTTTTTAATATAACTTTCCTGGATATATCCAATAGGCAACCAACATTTATAATAATATCCGTATCTGAGTAAATGTTCAAGAGTGTACTAAAAAGCCCGCAGTACAAAAGACATCAACGATCTAATCGTTATGTGTGCATACGCAGTTTTTATGACTCAACACATTTAAATGATTTTTATGAGAATTAGTTGTGGACTATTTATAAGCATACGATTAGTGCGCTACGTCCATAATTATAATGATAGTGGTGTCATTACCAACCAGTGAATGATAATAGTAATAATACCTAGATTCGTAACGAATCACAAAAAAAATACTTCCCTAATAGGAATCTGTGTAGAATTATTTTTTACTTGTTACGACAGTTTTTAATACATTTTTTGAGTCCAGAAATACTTCTAAGAAACTTTCTCCTTGTAGAGTCATCTGTAAAACAAAACCGCGACAGTTTTTATGAGATGCCTTATGATGTTCTAAAAAATTCAAGAAGTTTTTCGTTATTCAAAAAAGTCGTGGGGTTGCACTCCGTTTACGGCTACAGTTACTTTGTTGCTGGATCAGACTTGGTTGCCAGTTCAAAATTTATTCAGTCCGTTTTTATTTACTCGCAAACACCTTTCAGTAGGTAGTAATAGTAATATGTGGATAGGTTATGTTTAATTTATTACTTGCTTTGTCGTTTGCTGTAAAGATGTACCTATAGTTATTGTTATTTGCATGTCAAACTATATTACCTACCTGTATTTATAGGAGATCATAATAATTTTAATAACAATACAATTATCAGTAGACGTATAAAGCCTTGTTTTTATGGATGCTTGTTCAATCATAACAAGAACCGTCGTACGCGCAGCGATGAAGAATAACAATCGCGTAAGTAAATCAGAAACTTAATCACATAATCTTCGGGTTAACGATTTCCATGTTTACTAAATATAGTATTCTATTAATTTTAGACCTTAGTATTATATGATTATAACCGCCGTAATATTTATGTTTTCTTTTAACCTTAGATAAAATGGGCATAAATAGTCAGGTGCGATTCACTATAATATCAATGAATATTAATTAAACCATAGATATTCGACAGATCCAGTAGCAAGATTTCCTTGGTTCGTATAATAATGTGTCTGCAAGGTTTGGTGATCGTCCCTCGAATCGCTGGCGATGGCTCTGCGCCATATGGTGGCCGCCCTGCGCATGCGCTCGTGCCCACTCCAAATTGCAGGTTATATCAATTGGTCTCGTTCAAGGGGAACCTAACGTTGGGACGAGCCTGGTGTTAGTATAATTGTTTGCACTTAAAACTACGAGTTCATGTACCGTTACGAATTTACACACGCGAACACAGATATTTTTAAATCGTTTGACAAAGTTTGATTTGGATAAGTAACGCTTTGGCGTAGACATGACATAATTAGAAGGTAAATCTATGCATGTTTTCTGATGCTAATATTCCAACGTTTAGCACTAGAGTTTCCCTTTGGAATCTGTTGATGACGTGTGTACGAAGCCTGGTTAGACATGTAGGTATGATAGGAAAATCTAGGATCTCCTGTTTTGAAACTCAGAGAATAGTTAGTGATTTATCGGCATCTAACTAAGTAGGGTCCTGAAAATAAAAAGGGTGCCGCTTTTGAAGCCACAGAAGTAAAAACTGATTCTTAAAAGCTTACTGATAGACAGGTGCCTAAATCAAGTCATGCCAAGCAATCAATAGAAACCAATAGGTATCTATTTATATCCAATTCTATGATAAATATTAATATCATTATAATAATAATAAGTATCATTAATCATAAGTCCGTTATGTTCCAGTCATCCTCCCAATTATAAAAATCTACGTCCATTTTGATCTAGCACTCCCACATCTCCGCTGAAAACCATAACGAATCGTCCACGAGATTAATTCCGTAACGTGTCGACATTTTAATTGTTACACATTGTTTTAGATGGAGGCAATATGTCGGAGGCGGTGGGCCGTTATCTGATGAAATATGTCCGTTATGATTGGCAAACAAACAGTATGGCGCCGCCATATGTCGCGGCACGTGCGCCCGCGCATCCAACGCGCTGCTCACTCACCGGTGAAACTGTAAACCACAGAGTGTAAGATGGATAGATAGCGCCTTGCAAGAGATGCTTTTATTTCTAACAGTATTTATGTTGTTATTCAGTTTTCAGTACAGGACTTCCCAGCCAGTTTCAAATGAAAACTGATAGATCCAAGATCATCCTCTTCTAGTTGTTAACTATACCTAAAAAAAAAACATTTATTTCTAGCAACACAATAACAACCTTAGCAACATATAATATATATAAAAGAATAAAAAAAAGAATAACATAAGATCTCATGACGAATTTATATGGTTGTTAGAGAGTAATTCACACTGACCTCCGTACTAGTAAAAACTGTATCACGACAGGTCAGTCTTCCTCGATCTCCGACAATCACACACTTAATCAGTGAACCTAGTATTTTAAGATATTTAGCAGGTAGTTTGGTAATAATTATTACATTGCTATCATTACTACAAATCGTAAGATGGCTAAAATTAGAAAACATTAAGTAGGTATATGCAAAATATTTAGACAATAAATTGTTTAAAAGAAGATGTTGTGTTGATGTTTGTATGGTGTAGTGTGTTAATGTGATTGAATGTGTGTGAATACCACTTGTAAACCCCCCACCCCACCTATATGTATCTATATATTACCTACAATAAGATTGCTTCTGCAGATTTTACTGATTGTGTGAATGCTGTTTGCATGTGGGACCGAATCATTGTAGCTTTTGTACAACACTTTTTACCTAAAACCGTTGCACGAATGCCAGATTTAGGCTCTATCTAAAGATCTATGTCAATTTTAGTGTCCGTTGCGTGCGGAAGGGGAACAGGTAAGTATAAGTTCGTAACCGAAGTACATATCCATCTTAGAGCTTCAAGGATTTCGTTACCGGTTGTAGTAGATTGTCATCTCTATGGTTAAAGAAGCCAGTGCGCGCGCGCCGTCCATCCGTCAGTGTAATCGCTAGTTAATCATTTTTCGGTTGATGGGGTTCATTGTGCTTCCCCTACACGGATTATAACTCATAGCCAATTTTAAGCGTGCAAAATTTTTCAAATTACTTTTTTTTTTAGATAATATTTATCATGGAGATGCGTGGCGTCAACGAGGTCTTCAAACAATAACAATGTGTGGACGTCATCGGTCGCCCGTATGGCGCGACCGCGACGTGAACCTACCGCTGACATTGAACTCTACAGCTCGAAGTGGGTGGTGATGGGAAAAGCTACAACATTTTAATTTATCTACAATTTTATCTCATCGATCTGTGAGATTAGGGTGTATCTGTACTTAATTTCCATTTCTGACACCACAGTTCGTATCACTACCATTCGCAATTTCCCACATGATTTACTAATCACTAGTCTAGGTAGGTAAGTAGGTAGGTGTTACCTAGATTGGATTGGCATATCGCTATCTTTCCTAAAAAGCTTTGAAACCCTCTCTAAAAAATATCTTATTCCTTCAATGTCTTCAATTAGAAACACCTTTTGTAATATCAATAGGAGAGTGTTATCTGCTTGCAATAAAGTTTGCAAATAAATGATAATTGAGTATCTTTCTAATAACTAAATAAGATAATGCCACTCCTGCGGGCTTCTTAGATAATATACGTAGCGAAAGCTGATAGCGAGTAAGTAACTACGATTACTTGATACGGTCTTTTTTTCCTTATTTATGGAATACTAGCTTTTGCCCGCGACTTCGTCCGCGTATATGTCGGTTATCGCGGACGCAGACGAAGTCGAAGTCGAATAAAAAGTAGCCTATGTCCTTTGTTGGGGTTCACACTTACCCTGTACCAAATTTCACACAAATCGGTTCAGTAGTTTAGGCGTGAAGAAAAGACAGACAGACAGACAGACAGACAGAGTTACTTTCGCATTTATAATATTAGTTAGGATTGTTTCACACACAATGAAACTTGCTTAAGGGAAGGTACTAAGTGAGAACTCCCTCAATTACAGGATAATTTTGATTCAAAATAATTAATTAGAATTTGACCTAGACTAGAGTCAAGAGCAAGTCCATTTCAAATAAAAAATAATAATAATATGGCAACCATTAAATTTATCTTACGTGAAATCTGGCTTCCTTATTTGAGAAGAAAAAACATGAAAATCAGAATACTGAACCAAGTGTGAATATCAATGAAAAATAAATAATTAGTTATCGTAGTTTTGGCGTAGCACTCGCGTTGTGAGTTACCAAGATGGTAAAAACACTAATTGTTTTTTTTTTCATTAGAAGAACAGATTTTAGTTACTGATGAATTATTTTATACAGAGTACCTAATTATACAATGAGATAGATAATGTAAAATGGCATGAGCACACCTTCCATTATTTAGTATTTTCTTACAATGTGTAAGGATATCAGTTTTGATGGTATCCAAAACTGCATAACAATACTTACACATTAACAAACTAATTTATGTAAAAATAAATGTTAATGTAAGCCATGTCTCCCCACGATTGTGGTAGTGAGGAGCCCGCATGCCGCCTCGTGGCGTAGTGCGGTGATTTGCATGCTCCTCAAAGCGAACCGATCACTTCCACGATAACTTTAACAGCTTCGACGGTTATAAATAAAACACATGACGCACTAACTAATCAGACGTTGAATCAAACTCGTGTAGGTACATACGTGGGCACTTAGCTAATCAAAGGTTACCTATGGGGACAGTGGGGACACATCGAAAGATATGAAATAAATGGGTACGTTCTTAGGTGTCTATAGACTGCAATGCCATTTATAAGCAGTAGAATAAAAGCAGTTTAATTTACGTAGGTACCTACAACTAATTTACGAAACTAAAAAATCGATTAAACTTTAATGTATCCTTTGAAATTAATGTTATAGGTAAACTAATAAAAAGGTCCACTCACGAAACATTTAGCTAAGGAAAGCGATGTTGATGCGTTGCCTATTAGTTCCCATAGGAAATTAATTTGCCCCAAACTGCTGATGCCTAATAAACAATGATAAGATTGCAAATGTGTTTACTCACACAATTAATACACCCTACAAAATAAAAACATTTCAATATCTCCGTCTATATTTTCAATTAAGATAAAGAAGTGGTTCAATAAATGGGAACATTTTGAATAGCATTTCGCAACAGAGGAAACAATATATTTTAAGTTTACGCGATTAACGTGTCGAATTCTTCGCTAGCGATAAAGACAATAAAACAAATAAATTATTGTAGCGAGGTGTATCTATTATTAGAGGATGATATTAATTGCGCGTACGCACCTGGGCGTGCAGGTGACTGTTTCAATTTGGGGTCAGCCATGGTTTTGACACCGTCCAACATTTTAAAGAATTGTGGGAATGACACCGCACAGAGATAAGTACTTAGATAGTGTTTGTTTTTTAGGTATATTATGCATTTGTGATATATTTAAATGTTATATAATATACTTTCGGAATAAAAACCCGTGCAGGTAGGTACCTGTCATCATTAGGAATTATTTACTACGGGTCCTTTGTAGTACCTAAGTAATTGTACTTACCCATAATACCTACCGCATACATATCGGTAGGTATAACCTAAGTATAACGCTGGACGACAAAGATTAAAGTTACAGACCAATGCCTGGACGCATGTAGGCAGGTAGGTACCCATTGGACTTACCTGCCTACCCATAGAGCTAGAAGTTGAGAAGTTAGTCTTGGATATTATTGAAATGCGGTGCCGAATTGCCGATAAAAATTGTTAGGATCAAGAAACTCGAGAAATTGCTGAGAAAAATCGCTAGACGCCATCATTTAAGCGCAGGCCACACCGCCAGCTAGCGGGCGGGCGGGCTAGGCGGCCGAACATCGTTTCACCTCTTTACATACTTCGATTCACACCGCGAGCTACCGACTAACCTAACGAGCTAAGCTAACGAAATATCCGACGATTCTAGCGAAGCTACTCGTTCACCTCGTTGGCGCGCCCGCGCTTCGCTAGCTTAGCTCGCCCGCCAGCCCGCTCGCCCGGTTCGTTCGCCGACAATGGACAGATAGAACGCTAACCTCTCGCTCTCCCATCCGCGCCCCCCGCTTCGCCCGCTCCGCGCGCTCCGTCAAGTCTCAAGCTCGTCTGTCCGTAGTTTTCGGTGTGAACCCTATAGTTTAGCTCGCCAATATTTCGCGTAGTTTGTATAGTTTCCTTCGTTCGCTTCGCCCACCCGCCTAGCCCGCCCGCCCGCTAGCTGGCGGTGTGGCCTGCGCTTTAGTAGGTAAATTAATTTCAAGATGTAGGTAGGTACAGCATTTTTATGTTACGAAGCGACACGCGCTTTATTGGTGGTTACCAAGTGTACAAACACGCTGGGAATGTGTGCACAGGGTGGGCAATAATCGTGAATCAAACGAAACAGGGCGATAGTTGGGGTTATTTTTAGTAAAAAATATGTTTGTGCGAGAGCCCTAACTTGATCTCCTTAAAATTTATGACAATTTGAGTGTTTACAGTAAGGTTCTAAAGTTACAAATAATTTTTCGTGAGCCTTAAAAGATATTGAAAAAAGTGCCAATACCTACTGATAAATCATGGTACCCACTGTCATAAAAGCACTGTTGTAGTGATGATACTTTTTTTAATTTTTTTATTATTATTCCTTTATTTCATTATTTACATATAAATTATATTTTTAAATATTAGCATATAAAATATAGAAAAACATTTAAAAATATAAAAAATAGTAGCCCACCGGTATCGGGAACAGGGTCCAAGCTACCGGCGGTCAGGGCTCCAGAGAGAGGAACCTCCGGACAATGCGGGCCGTGTCCAGAAGTACCGCTTTCTGAATCAAGCCCTTGATCCAGCTGCCCAACGAGAGCCTCCTTAGGTGTTGGTCGAGACTCTTGGCTATTAACCCATTGGCAGTCACGACTATCGGCACAATGATCGCTGAGTCCACATCCCACATGTCGACAACCTCGCGAGCCAAGTCAAGATACTTGATTTGTTTATCTTTCTCGGCTTTCACGAGGTTCTCGTCATGTGGGACGGTTATGTCAACAATCATTGCACGCCGCTCTGATCGATCCACCACCACTATATCAGGCTTATTGGCAACAATAGTCCTGTCAGTGATGATGGATCGATCCCAGTACAACGTGATATTACCATTTTCGAGAACTGGGTCGGGCACATACTTGTAGTACGGCACCTCCGATTCCACAAGGTTGTATTTTATTATTATTATTTTTTTTTTTACTGTAAATAACCTCAACTATCGCCCTGTTTCGTTTGATTCACGATTTTTTGCCCACCCTGTATAAGCGCAGGAGCTCTCAGTAGGTACCTTAAGAATACATTTTTATTTCAGAAAAACACATCGCACTGCTAACACAAGACTATCAACTCAAAAACTAATTTCTCACACAATACTGTATTAACTCCAAATTTGGAAATAACTTGATAGCCTGCAATCTCTGAAATTACTCATAATTAAAGAAACCCCTTAATTATATCACTAATTTTAAATCAGTGTTCACTTTTTACAATCGTTAACAGGAAACGAGTAATCAGTTTTCCATCATTTCTGAAAAAAGCTTCATTTTGAGTTGATACAGTCTTGTGTTAGCAGTGTGACATTTAGGTAAGGTTCACAAAAACAATTTTCCAACTAAAAATTAACATTACGGAAAAAACTCTATCGTTGGTTGGTGCCTGTACTAATGAATGAAAATCATTGTATCACAGACACCAGCGCCATCCAAGATAGGTTACATAAGAGACAATGGCGAAGTTGGAAGTGTGTGTATTATGTGCTGACGCTACTCGTCTTCACGCACACATTCAGGGCTTGTTCGCACACTTGGTTAAGACACGTAAAGCGCGCGTCGCTTTACGACATAAAAATACAAAAATAAATAAACGATTGTCAGCTGTTGACTTATGTTTTGATTTATGATAATTCATGATGTAGGTACTGCCATCTATATTCAATTCTACGCGTTTCTATCACCAAGAAGTAATGCTGTGTGCCGCTGTGGTGCCGGTGAGAAAGGAAAAAGTGTGCACTACAACAATACTATCTATGGTGTGAATGGGTACAGCACATATTGTAGGTCTCGCATAAACCACAGGGCAGGTACACCTCTGAATCCAATAATTAATCTATTCCGCTAGGAAACTGGGGTGTTACCTATGATCAAGTAGTGGCATCCTCTCTATGCTGACCACTGAAAACAATGCTGAGGCTAATCTTGAAGGCCAAAAATGAAATTTACATATTTCAGTTGTGAGCCGAAACACGTATATGCGGCACTTTTCAATCAGACAACTGCCATAGCTTACCTACTGTTATCTGCCATTTAACATTAATAATTTACTACTTACGCATAATAAATGGAGTCTCTATCTGTGGTATGTTGTAGTTAAAACTCAATTAAACATTAACTATCTTTGTTCAGTGTCCAATCCAAACCACATTATGATCTGTTATGCATTGTATTTACGTGGATACCTACAACCAAAAATTCCTAGGTCGGAGGTTAAAATAAAAGTCCATACTAACACTTTCCCGTTTATTTAGAATATTCAATAATATTTTATCACATGTCGGTAAGAGTTGACAATAAGCACGCCAAGCATTCTTGTATCTTACCACGACCGGCGGTAGACGATCTACTCTGCCAGACCAACACCAGTGGAAAACATATTGAAGAACAAAGAAAAACAAAAGAAGTACAGTTATCATAGTAACTTGTCAAATAATTAATCATAAGTAAAACCTTTCATAGATTTAATAAAATATTTAGCAGTTGAAAGCTCTGTTTAATTCAGCTGTTATATAAATTCCCTGTAACTTTAATCACTAACAAAAAGAGTACAATTCTGTAAGTTGCCATATCAAAAATGTTGGAAACTATCGCATAATTATAGTGTGTGGTGTTAAATATTAGCCGTCCCCAGATTATCAAAAAATATAGTTTATCAGGAAAATATAGTCTGCCCTTCTTGTTAATCTGAAGTACATAAATGGTTTTTTGTCGAAACTATTTTATTAAGCATATTTGCACCATTCAATTAATGGATGCAAAGATAAAAAGTGGTATTCTTGAAACGACGAATATATAATTATATTTTACAGTTCTTTTACGTCAATGAAGCTTTTAACACACTTGTAATGAGTCATAAAATTGTCATAATAATCAGGTTTTAGCAGAAGATTATCAGAATAACATTTGCAAACAGGATGAATACATTGTATTAATGTTTTGAATGAGTTCAAGTGCACCTGTGTTGAATGATCGTAAAAATATAGTAACCAGAGTAAGTAATTAAAAAAGGACCATTTAGTTATGTTTTAAAGAACACCGGTAATATCGGCCTGTCAAATTCACCTTGTCGGTACTACGTCCGTTAACGTTATAAAAATATATTACAATACATACATAAATTATAGTATGTAAGTATAGTTGTATTGTTCAATAGCGTAACTTACGGAACGTTCATATCCTATACTGAAGTGCGGCTAAGGTGCAAATTTGCATTATTATAATTTGTAATGCTATACTTATTTCCAACATTTCATTATTAATACATATGATATTAACTTCTTGTGTAAATTTAAACTTTGATTAATCTAGTGAATAACATTTAGGTAAATAAATGCGCCTAGTATGCTTGCAGTAAACAATTTAGAGAGAAAGGTACATAGTTAACATAATATCATAGAGCTTGCTTGATACATTCGTACTATCACTTATATCACGGTAAGAATTATGTAATAAAGTAGTAGGTATAGGTACGTCGTAGCCCCGTTTAAGAATAACATAATGAAAGTCGGAGACTTATCGTCTAGAAGACAGATAATGAACGGGCTGACATAGCGCGAAAATGCCTTCTATTTAGCATATATATATATTCGAATCAGTAGCATTTTTATAGCAAATATTACATATCATCACGTCATTGTGGTAAAGGCTACGAAGGACCAAAACGGACCGACTTATTAAAAGGCAACGCAAGACCGTAATGTAAATGATAGCACGGGTCTTAGCCCTCGTACATACAGACATATCTTAGATATATGCACGAAATTATATAGAACTAACAATAATGGTAACTAAATCTAGCACAGCAAAACTATTCATCAGACATAATCATTACTTCTAGACCTTAAAATCTGTTCAGGTTCAGATTTTAAAGAGCCTGAAGACGACTATCCCCAATAACACATAATATTATATAATATTCGACTACATAAAAAAGTAAGAAAGATACTTAATATCAATAGGTACACAATAGTAGGAATAACACTTGAGGTCACAAGTAATAAACAATAGTATAGAAGAATAAAACATTCTAAACAATGAGCTATTAAACCACGACGAATTAACTTATTTTAATGATACACTTTCTTTTAATTTAGAGGCCTAATACATACTTAGAAAAACTGATAACATTGGTGTCTTTCAAGTCAGTACCTATTATAATATGACTATTATAAGGCTGAGTATTTCACTTGGACTAATAAGTTGCATGATGAGTTATGTACCATAAGAGATGGATATGTGAGATGACACAATGCGGCCTTAAAAAAGTGTTCGTAAAATACTCAAGCTTATAACAACATAAATACATAACTAATTAACATTGTAATATGATTGTAAGAATAATATGTTTATGTATCACCGACGAATTGCTTAGAGCTTAGCGAGATTAAATTATTTGGATAAGGCAAGAAAGATCCATAGTTAACTATTTGCTGGTTGATGGAACCATGTATTTTACAGTTATTGTTACACAACAAATAACCAGACAGCGAAATGTTTCTTTGGAATGCAAACGTGAATAAAATACTACCTAACATTAGTATTTATTTAGGATTATATAAATATTCTGAACATTTAAATACATGTTTGTGATTATAAGTACAGAGTGAATTATCTCATGTAAATACTGTGATATAGTAAATTGTATTATTTAGAATATGAAAGGCGTAAAAATGCAGAATTTATATATATTTTTTCTAAGATATATTTTCAACAAATTGAAAAGTTCTGTACATAAACAGTTACAAAATGAGACATCGTAACCAACAATTAGTCTAGATATATTACTGTAGATAAAAGTGATAGATATTGAATATTAATGAAACATTCCAGTTTGTTAGGTAGTAAATTATGAAGGTATTGAGTTTGACGAAGTAATCACTCGATTTACATTCCGTTAGTTATTTAGTATGTAAACTACATTCATTACAAGCCTCCCATAAGATCACTGGACATGATCGACGGCATGTGCAGCTCTACATGCCTACCTGTATATATCGTGAGTATACTAGTTTATAAAAAGTAACCACCTATGCCTTCGTTGAGAGATCATGCGGTGTTTATATAAATAACATAAAAATTGCATTGTTAGTAATAATAATAATACCAGCCTATTATTGTCCTACTGCAGGGCAAAAGCCTCTTCTCAAACTGAGAAGGTACGAGCATTGATGGCAATTTCAGATTTTTATTAACTACTAGCTGCTCGCCGCGGTTTCACCCAAGTCTCGATGTCGTGGGAATATCAGGATAAAAGTATCCTATATCCTTATCCAGGTCATGGTCTACCCATGTGCCAAATTTCATTCAAATCCGTTCAACCGTTTTAGCGTGAAAGTGTAGCACACAAACGTAAAATTCAAATCTTCTCTCTTTATAATATTAGTTTAGATAAGTCCACGTTTCTTCACGATGTTTTCATTCACCGATGTCATTCCAGTAAATTGCATTGTTTAAAATAAAATTGGAAGAGATAGTTTATCTAAAACCTTAACCATATCAGTATTTTGCATTGCTTTTTATACTTTTATTTAGTAATCGTATACTCATAAATTCAAACGTAATGGTTGACTAATATTTTGAACATACAATATTGTAAAAATTATTAAATTCCGCAGTGGTAGCCTCCATCTCACCCCGAAGGCATAGACGCATTACGAGTATCTATAGATAACAATGAGCACTATTATGAAAAAATATTTTTCTAATCTGCGAATAATATTGTAAAATATAATATTTAGGTGGGCTATAATATTATGTATCTATTTAAAGCGGACATGTATCATTTGAATATACAGTAAATCCGATATACACATTTATAATAATTATAGGGAACTGTGACGGAGTTACTTTACTAACGAGAGAACCAGTATATACAAATATATTGCAATAACATCTGTTACGGAACACCATGCAGTGTAAACAGTGGGGCCGCGGCGTCGGCGCCGGCGCCGGCGATGTGGCTAATTGTATGCTAACGACCACCTCATCTCGACTCTTTCTGATGAATATTCTGTTTAACATAGCCTTCACTTTCTATAAATTAATTATAACTTGGTCTACAGCCAAGGAAAATGAACAGTTTGTATACTAACTAGGATATTGTCTCAAAATTTCGTCATGCAAGTAAGATTAAAAATATTGCATATTTAGCTGCAGTAAATGCCAAAGAACCTCATTCTTTTATTATTGGTACTATTAAATGCATTCAAGTGTATCCATAAACGAGTAACGTCGAACAATTTGATTTCAAACGTTCTCGTAATAGTTGCCACACGGAATTTACCTCGGCTCCAACAACCGCGACCCTGAACATTTTAACTAACTCAGCTGTCACAAAAATTATCGATTATAGGATTTAGGAATATCATTTACAGTGCGAAGATAGATGTACAACCAATAAAAATTAATGAGATTTCAAGTTGTAGTTATTAGAATACTCTTAGTACCCTGGGTTCTAGTCTTGTCAGACACAAAATTGTGTGTAAAAACACTGCTCTCCTAGCAGACTAATGTCAGTCAGTACAACACATTTACATCAACTACGTTGACGCACATCATACGGAGCGATTCGATATACACAGGGTTTTCACTTTTACTATTAGCTTAAATATCTGTGTGGAACGACAATGAATTTCATGTAGTGTAATTACAAAGACACGTGCATATCGAATCGTTTGCTCATTAATGTTCATATCTCATTTTAATTTGCTCACGAGTGTTTTCAACCTTAAACCGAACGACTCAACGCCAGGACTCCGTCGTAATATCTATCTTTCGCACTGTTACATAAATGCCTTACAGTGATCACCATTGAATGTACTAAATAGATAGATCGCAGTTATAATAAGCCTAACGTTAAAATATTGTGTACTTATTTGTGCACTAAAGATGTGAGCCTCCTCATACCCGATTTAGTAGTGCCTTTGGTTTTCTTAGTCTGCTCTTTGACGCCCCTGAAAAGTGAACAAAAAGTTTGTCAGATTCTGAAATAAGGCGTTGTATAATAATAATATTGTAAGTACAATATTTAGACTAGTTTCGGCAGTTCTATTATGATTTTTATGGGACTATTGTAATTGAAATGCATTAGGTGAGTGTGGGATACAAGTGGAATCCTCAGACCAAATAAAAAACCAAGACAGAGGACTGTCAACTGTAAAGTGAGGCCGGTTTCGTAAACATGTGTGCACTTAGTGAAGTGTAGTTTGATTCTAAATGGTTGTAAAATTGTGCATGTGAGCGTGTATGCACAGAGCGGAGGTGTAGTTTTGGCATGCTTCACTGTATTGTTCGCAGCGCTATGTCTTGACTTTTTTATTTGGTCTGAGGTCGAATCTAATAAATAATACTTACTATAACAAATTAATGCTATTTTCTACATAAGTGTGAATATTATTGATCGTTACATCGAGCTCTTACTCTTGAATCAAATTTTCCGGGATTTCGTTTTCTCCGAGACTCGGATAGCACAAATTGAAAGTCGTATATCTATATTCACGATACAGTGAAACCGAAAAAAATAAACATAAATTATCAGGGATTAAGCAAACACTGTGTTTAAATTATTATAAGTGACCGTTGCTTTTCCTTGGACCTTGGCATTTTGCCTTATTTCTGAAATATTAACTATGCATAGCATGATTTAATTGTCTGCAATCATAAAAGCTCTCAAAGGCTGCTCGCTTTATTGTGATTGTGTGCTCTATTTCTGCATTCAAATGTATGTATTGAAAGTAGAACACGTGACACTTTTAACTTCGTCAAACGTGGTTATTTAGTTTATGTCCTACGCGCTATTTAGGAAATGATATTGAATTGAACATGGCAAATATCTGCCTTTCGCTCGCCAAATACTTATGCGTGCGAGAAGGCTATACTATGGTAAACGTGTTGTATATAAAGTGGTTGACTTCGTGCTCATTGTCATTCTTTCAGAGGTGGTGAAAGTATACATGAGTGTAAACAACTTTCACTGTGGGACCAACTTTGTAATATTGAAAAATAAAAACTGTTGGTTTAAACTATAAAAGAAAAACATTCACCCAATAAAATGAACGAAACTGGGTTTTTATCACAATATTTTAGTTTTTTCAGTGATAAAGTTGAATGGGTAAGGCCGTACCTAGACACAAAGTTAATTGTAGCATTATGTTATGTTGATTTTTGTTGGCCTCTTGGAGTAGTTGGAAACAAATGTATGGGCCCACCCTCCAATAGTAACATGTGATATACCGTTGGATAGGGCTTATGTCAATTTTATTCCACGAATAAAAATCAGCCAGCAGACCAAGCTGTTTTTTTTTTGACTTTGCCCCACACTAATTTCTCCTGTACTGTGGGTGCGTTTACAAACATTTAAACTCACATAGACAAACAGCCAGACCCGGAACAACTACTTAGAGGTCATACAAATATTTGTTCCGTGCGGGAATCGAACCCGCGACACGCAGCGCAGCATTAATCGCTTAACCACTGCGCCATTCATGCCGTCCGAGTCTGGGTAATGTTTAGCTTATAGTGAAGTAAATTACGATAATTCATCGCTTAGATTCGGATCACTTTTATGGCAGTATAATAGTTAGTATAACTCCGAAAGTACTGACTTTTAACCTTAGTCGTAATATTAAATTTTATTCTGCATACAAATACCTATTCATTCATGAGTATCTTATTTCTATTGAGAGGTGGGCCCACCATTTCTCATTGTCCTTTCTAATGTTATTTCAAATGGTGTATAGGATTAATTAAACTACTCCCTGAGGGCATAAAATACAGACATAGTTCATAATGCTAGTCAATTTTTTTTTTTGGATACGGCCCCCTTGCAATATTATCCATTGTCCTTTGTTTATATTTATTCCCCCTGAAAGGATACTAAGGAGTAGAAGGTAAAGTGGACTTCACTGGACTGTGACTTACAGATAGCGCGTAAGGTCCTCAATGTCGACGAGCATGGAGTCCTGTCCCATGTGCAGCTCGTCACGCGCCATCAGCATCTTGACGAGCGAGTCGTTCAGCGACTCGATCTGAGAGTGCAGCTCGTTCACTATCACCTGCAAATACGAATAATAACCGTCTAGAGCAAAAGAAACTCCGTAAATACGTTTACTTTTATGTATTCATGTATACTTTTTAGGACTAGGTACCCATTACAGTAAGCATTAGCATGATTCAATAAAGATATTAAAATAATACAGTTAATCAACTTAATTTACGATCTCCGAGTTTCTCAATTTAATCTGTTGGTGAATGCTATTTAAATTGTATAATTGCTATTGTATATTGGTCATCAAATCACAACAGCTAACATGAGATATATCTCATCAGGCTTTAATATGCGCTTTGCGCCTATGATTGTCCTACTGCAGGGCAAATGCCTCTTCTCATACAGGAGCAGGCTTTCAGGAACCCAAAATTAAATATAATTATTGTATTTAAATGTTATAATTGGACATAAGATTTACCCGATCATTGATTGGTCTCGCTCCAACCTTTCGTATTTTAATTGTGTCGATAATTACGGCATTCAACAAGTTAAGAAACAATGTAAAATTTTACTTTCATCAATAATCCTACTTGGAACATCTACGCCTTCCCCATGTTCAAATAAAACCGATATCGAAATGTAAATAATATTATGGGTAGGTTGGTCGTCTGGAAGAGATTAGCATATGTGCGATAGTACCACAGGTTGAGTAGGTATTAATAATATTCCTTGTTGAATTTATCGTATTAGGTGTTTGTTACGAGTTTATCTATATGGACATTTTATCCTCAACATGTAAGAAATAATAATGTTCAGTCAGATAGTACCTACACAAACGCATTGTTATAATGTACCGTTGGAAAGTTTAAGCATTAATCTTTATAGTCATAAAGACTACTAACGGTGTCTAAAGTCATTACATACTGTACAATTAAGCTTTAAGAATAATTTGAACCTTACGTAGTACTTATTAAAGTTTTAAATGTTATGGAGATCAATAACTTCGTGTCAATTACTGAAGGTAATTACACAACACCCCACGCATATAATACACGGTATGCTAATATTATAAATGCGAAAGTGAATCTGTCTGTTTTATTAGTTTCCACAGTTTAGCCACAGGTTTGCAAGTTTTAATATTGTATTTCTGTTAGCAAACAGGTCGATGCCCCTGAACTGCCGCCTAATTGAAAGTTGTTAAAGCCGTCATGGAGACTTGCAATAGGTACTCAAACCATTGTTATTACGTTGCCGACCTCAGTGACTACCTCCACGTCTTATAGCAATTTTATTTTAATATTACTTCACCACTGTAAAGTAATATTTCCCATTGGAAATGGAGCTATAAGTCTTGTAAGTATAGCTCTTTTTCTCACACTGAAGTAAGATCAAAATAATACTGTTATAAGAGGTGGTGGCTGTCCCCTGGCCGGCGACCGTAGTACCAAAATGGTCTCACGTCCCTGTAATTTCACCGATTCCATACCCTTGGAATCGGAACTGCGAAATGCAAAATGGTGGCGGAAGTGCTTTGTACTTGAACGTGATTTCACCCCAAAATATGAAAGATCAACACTCTGAAATATACCCTTTTTATTTATTTATTTTACCCTTTATTTTGTGTGGAATAAACAGTTTGCAAATAACTAATTCGACAAAAAAAAACAAAATCTTAACACAATAGTCATTGTGGTTGAATAAATCCATTGTATAAATGGTCTTTGTGCATGAGTCAGCTTGTGCCGGAGTCGATCTTGATCCTCAAGGCCGCGGCGAAACGTCATAAAAACCAGCAATCGTATCATATTGTACGTTTACTTACAATGTTCGGTATTCTAGATCAGTTCGACACGAATCTTTAGAACGGCAAACAGTAGTGTCGTGTGAAAGCAGAATTATGCATACAATATGAATCATATGAGCACAATATCGCAACATACCGAAAATAGTTAAGTGGGAAGTTATTGATATTCATAAATAAATGCAGTTTCATAACTTATGATGGCATAGAGCGTGGGATAATTTATGTATTAAGTAATGCATTCGTCCTGAATAACTTTGAAACAAAACCATGTTTACTTAGTTATACTACAGTAGTCTTTGTATCAGCATCTAGACATTTGAAAATGCAGGGAAGCACTTCAAGGCCTTTTCTTCAAGTACTTAGATATATTTATTTGTTGAAGTCGTAACTACTAAAGTAGACAACATAATCTTAGGGTTATGTTGTCTACTGTAGTAGTTACGACTAAAGTCCGACCGCGGCAGATTTGCCAAAGATGTAAACAACAATGCCACTCGAAATAGAATAAAATCGATAAACAAGAGTTTTTATTTTAAGTACCTACCTAATGTTAGATTTCGTCTAAAATACTCTTGTTTATCGATTTTATTCAATTTCGAGCGGCCATTGTTGGCCATCTTTGGCAAATCTGCCGCGGTCGGACCTTATGTTGTCTAGTTTAGTTTGTTTCGGTCCGGCTGAATACCCCAACAACTTTCATAAATGATACAGTACTAGAGGGATGTCCTTATTGTAAACTGATATTACCTGCACAGCAGCGTGGGTATTAACAGAATTAAATATCAAGAAGTTTTATACGAGTATATACGAGTATTGACTTGAGGGCCCCACTCTTAAACATTTGCCACATAATCGCCCACTAGGAAAATATTCGCATCATTTTTCTAATATAAAATAAACTTTATTTCTATAGCAATTGGGGTTTTTTTACATTGGCTTAATGCACAAAAACATTTGAAAAAATACGCCTTGTGGAGTGCCAGCATTCGGGAACTGTCTCATGTTAATAAATCCCCAGAAATACGTGCCGTGTTAGCGTATGCTAACTGACAATCTATACAAATAAATAAAATTGAAGTGTCACTTACAACACAACAACAACAACTTTAGGTACTAAAAATGCATATGAACGTGAAAGTATGCGATACCTATGACAAAAACATTTTTTTTTTCTGTCTGTCTGTTTGTTCCGGTTAATCTCCGAAACGGCAGGACCGATTACTTTTATTTTAGAAAAATAATTAGGGTTCTGCGCAAAAAAATTAAAACCAATGAAATCCAATTTGTTTTCCGACATGCACGCGAACGGAGTCGCGGGCACAGTCAGTGGCAAATAACTTCATTTAATGGTTTATGTTTCTTTAATGAAATCCAATTTGTTTTCCGACATGCACGCGAACGGAGTCGCGGGCACAGTCAGTGGCAAATAACTTCATTTAATGGTTTATGTTTCTTTGTTTTGTTTATACCTATATTATTTGTTTATATTATGTATTATTTTGCATAATACTGTATAGAATAAAGTTCTTCTGCACAGAGACAGTTGTGCTGCTGAGTAGTTTGTTGCGCTACTTCTTCCCAATAAAAGCATTAGGAATTGGTGAAGGGCGGGCGTTTTGGTGAACTGTCTTATGTAATTTTTACGTTCAAAAAGCGCTGATTCTCACAAATTAGTTTTAATTTTGATATGAAACAAACCTGCAACTGCGCGATGTTCATGTCGGTGAGTAGCTGTCGCGACACGCGGCGGCGGTCGGGTGCGAGCGGCACGTTGGCCTTCTGCATGCTGCGCCGGAGCATCTCCGTCACCGGCGACACCGCGCGGCTACGGCGCTCGCGCTGCAATAGTGCACGACACTATGATTACACTTGCTGACAATAGGCTGAATGTCGCATATGTGATCGCCCGATTTATTTATTTTTGGAATGTGTCTTTCTTTATTACTACTTGTCCATAGAACTTCCAGGTACTTAATTTAAATATAATCTGGGTTTAATTTTTAATAAGGTATAGGATAGGATATCATGCTGCAGACATAATTTAAAAACGATTGCTGAATGAATTACTGAGTACATAAATCGCTTCACCAGTTAAATAAGTAACAACTTAATTATACATAATTATGATACAAAACTCAACCAGGCATTCAACATACTAGTCTAGTTCAATACATTCTTAGATAATGAAAAACGCATTGTAGTTTCATACCTCCATTTGTATACGAGCCATTTCTTTTGCCTGTGCCAGTGCAACCCTGGCCTCAGTCTGTAGAGTTGCTTGTAGGACATAGAAGTCAGACTCTTTTATTTCAATGTGCCCTAGAGAATGCGATGACCTCGACTTTGTCTTTAATGAAAGGGACGTAGGGCGTAGTTTTGCACCTGCAAACAAGTAAGAAACATAAATATTCTGTAAGATAGATAAACTAATATTGATTACATGCAAGATATTTTAAAAGAGAAATTATAAAAAAAACTAATATGCTCCATGACTAACAACAAAAACTCAATTTTCAATTGTTAGAAACATAATGCACTCTTGTAATTTACTTTTTTATCAATAACTTTCATTTTTACTGTTACAATAGAACTCAAAAGCCAAGACAGGGAAAGTTAAATGCTCAATGGCAAGCCTTCTGTAATGGTGTTAATGTAAAATCAATTGTCCGCACACAGAGCGACCCCAACATGAAACAATAGGCAGGATGTACTCACCACTCTGCACGGTGCTTATTTTGTCATGTTTTGTGATGTTAACTGATAGCGGTCTTGTTTGATACGGATGGTTGTAGCCCGACTTGCTAAAAATACTTGACCGTGACAAACTTTTTGTATTATTGTAATTTTTTTCTAAGTCTGATGCTTGAGATTCATTGTCAGATGCTGTCTCATTCATGAAACATATTTGTAGGTTCATCCCTGTACCAGACACCACAACACATTTAGTATGAGAACATCACAAAGTGATTGTGGAATATAGAACGTAGATACAATCTGCATGTTGTTGGAATAAGCTAAGTTTCTAAGTTTTTTCAGCAATAATTACTGGAATATAAACAAGAAATGAAAAGTTTTGGCCCTTTTTGGTATTAAATGCAGATTGTAAATAAAAAACTGATTTTCAAAAGTCTCATTTATATACATATATTTACTAGCTGACCCAACAAACAAACTTCATACCTCCTCAGATTTTTATTTTTATTTTTACCATGTTTTAATAAGTAGGAACCCTCACTGGCGTCCCCAGAACACCCTACCAAAGTTTCATCACAATCTGACCAATGATTTCGGAATGCATAGAGGACAAAAATAGAAACATTGATTTTTATTTATATAGATAGATCATAGAAGAGATAGATAGATTACTGCTTTGAAACTTTTGAAAACGAGTAGTTTATGTGGTATAAATGGAAACATCAATTAGTTACATACAACCCAATAGCATGTGACAAAATATCTAGTCTTTTTGTGTTTATTTTATCTGTACTGATATTACTTTATCATGGTTGACTGTCAAAACAAGGATAACTATTTAAGCAATTATCTAATAGAGATAAATTAATTAGTGCTTAACAAACAGCACAAATTGCTTTAATTAATTATTGTTTACATAGTATCTTGTTATTGTTTATATGAGCTATCTGTTTATGATTCTACACCAAACATTGACTTTTATAGCAATGTGTAATACTCACCACTTTGAAGTCGTGAATGCAGACTGGGTTTCTTCCCGGGCCGATCCGTGTGACCCATACTGTAGTACTCCTCGGCATCTGCTCCCATCGCCAGTCGCCTCCTGATCTCTTCTCTGTCATTGCGTTTCTGAAGTAAAAGGCAGCATGAGAATCCACTTCAAATAATTATATGAAGAATGCTTATGTGGTATATTCAAAGCTAGAATGGTTAAAATTAATAATGGGTACGTAGGCATTAAAAAGTATATTTCAGTTTATTTTATATTAATATATTGTATAAATAGTCTGTCAATATCTTTCGGTATTATTCTATTAAAATTAAAAAGTATTATTTCTACTTTCTACTAAGGTCTGCTAGCATGTGTCCACAGTCAACTGGTGCAGGTGAACACACACAAACATCTACAAAATAAAATAGACCAAAATGAAAATATTGAAAATGACTCAGGAAATGATTAAATTCACTTTGCTTTCAACCCTTACATTTTTGTCATAAGGAACATGGTCAGTTACAGTCACAATTCTTGTAAATTTCTCTAAGATGTTAGGATTATTGTCAGCTAGATGAGGCCACTCAATCTCAGTCAGGGCATTACATTCTGCTGAGCCAACAGCTCTTGGACTCAAAACAGTATCGTCACAATTTTCAACGTGAACATTTTCACTGTCACTTTTATTGAACAACTTCGTCTTGAAGAGATGTAAACTTCGTTTGAATCCAGATTTTTCTATAATATCTGTGTTCACGTTATCATGGATTTCTTCAGATGTTTTGCTAAATTTCCTTCGAATGTTAGTAACTAAATTTTCGAACATATTAAAAACTAGTCAGTCTTCTTTATTTTGGCAATAATATGGCACGGATTGCTGTTGTACAAACGATAACTGCAAATCAACTAAAGTAAACAAAAAAATGGAAGTCCTGTCATTCCTGTCATTTTGACATTTAGGACAAGGTCAAAAAGTGTTCCATTTAACCTATATCCAATATGTTGAGCTTGAGCAGTAACTCGAAGTTGAAAAAAAAAAATTAAAAATTGAAAATAAACTTACCAAGCAACAAATGTTGTCAACAGATTCGTGGTTATCATAAGTAATAGTGTATAAATCCAATAAAAATCTGGTATCTTTTTTATAATGTCTTTGTTCCGAGTTAACAAAATAAGGCATTGACGCCATCACTTAACTGAATTTACAATATAAAAACAACAGAAACTTATAATGCAGTCTAAGCACTACTCGCACACTTTGCGGAATGAATCGGTATTTAGTAAGAGACTGGCAGCCTGCTACGCCGCTGAATCACCTTAGAAAGCTGAACGTACTACCTATTGATAATTAACTGTTACACATGGCTGCGGCAGACGTGGATCAAACGCGAATGTGCGGTTACCGTTAACTTAACAGCGCGGAATTTAAACTGTTGTTTACGTTTTATTTTACCAAGTGTAGAAAAATCAGTCAAGAGTGTAGATTTAATGTTAGGTACAGACGCCAGCACATCAACCTACTACAATCTGTCAGATTTCTGTAATAGATTTTCAACTTTATCGCTAAAACATAAGGTTCAATGTTGATTGGGAAAATTTGACAGTTAGGTGTAGGTTGATGTGCTGGCGTCTGTACTTACTTCTTAATTTTGTATAGGTATTATGTACCTACCTACCCAGTCTACCCGTTGGTACGTATACGTACGGGCAGACCGGGCCGAGACTTGTTGGATTACCTAGGTAGGGTGAGGTTTAATAAGAGAAACAATGTTTATTAAATTGATTGGACTCACCCGTCTTTCGGCTTCTTTTGCAGCTTTCAAATGGTTCTCAATAGCATCCAAATCTAATTTGGGTAACGCTGTTTCAATGTTGTATACGTCAAAACTCCCTGGAAAATATAAGAGAAAAGAAAATAGGTAGGTAGTTAATAAACTGCTTTTTACCTATCTAGCAAACAATAACCAGCGGTCTGCTCTCATAATACAACAATAAATTAGAATAATAATTTTACAGAATTTACATTATACCTAACAGGCAAATTAAACTACTTTGGTAGATTAACGAGTGATAAATTTAGGTAAGTAGGTAGGTACCTACTTCTACCAAAACAACACTCACTGGAAAAAAAATCTATTATTTAAAGTGTAAAAGTTAAAGATTTGGCTAGGTCATGTAAAATACATGCTAATGAAGCGTAATCACCTAGCATATATCATATAAAATTACACATAATCTATATAAGTACCTACATATTTTATTATTATAATGGTGTGTGTGTGTGTGGTATGCACACTAAAATGAAATAAATGGATGG
The DNA here is from genome assembly GCA_914767645.1 of Hydraecia micacea. Taxonomy (NCBI): domain Eukaryota; kingdom Metazoa; phylum Arthropoda; class Insecta; order Lepidoptera; family Noctuidae; genus Hydraecia; species Hydraecia micacea. The sequence goes on from OU611778.1 coordinate 12,979,124, forward strand.
TAGAAAGGATACGAATCATCCTTATTACCATAGTTATTACCGGTAACAAAAAGAAGTAGGTAACATCTCTGTTGTAGCTTGTTCGTTAGCCAGCTGCTACCTATCCCTGTGCCGGCTCTCGGAAACACAGTCGTGAACATAATTACCTAAAGGTTTAACGTGCTATATGCGTAAAAAAAGTTAGTAAATAAAATGAAAGGTGACTTATCGAGCCTTTTCAGGAAGAAGATCGTAACCGCCATTTTGCATATTTTACAGGAGAAGGTGATGCAAAATGCAAAATCAGTTGATCTGGCGATTGATATTAAAACAGTTTTTTGGGATTTTTGGCGCTTACGATGTTCTTCCTGAAAAGGCTCGTTATATTAAGTAACAACTATCTACAAAACAAAAACTATGTAAAATGGCCGACTTACCCAAATCTACATCTTTTGAGTTATCATTTTTACGGACGGATGCTTTACTTTGAGCAGTGCGGTAAGAGTTTTTACTTGAAGTAATTTCTTTTTGTTTCTCTCTGGCCGCCTTGGGTTCACTGAAGTATGAATGCATTTTAGATTACACTATTACACAATTTCAAAAAAATTGTTGTACCACGCCTCATTTACAAGAATTCTACTAATTCAATGTGGCCAGCTAAAAACTGATATCTACAAGGAATTCCCGAGCACGTCGTGTGTACTTCCCTTCTTAATTTATCGGAGTTATACGTGCTGCGTCAAATCTATTTTAAACGTTAGTATGAGGCAATGAATTTGCATACGGAGGTTGCACTGTTTTACAACCACGATACTTAGGTACAAACTGTTCAAGTTACCTTATCAGGCACTTGCTTTAATAGTCATATAGGATAGGTAGTATCTAATTCACAAATATAAATTATAGGAATGAGAAAATTCATGAAACCAAACTGAAAATATGAAAACTACTTACTTTGGTGACCGTATTGTATTATTTCTGACACTAACATGGTTATCAGTATGCCTGATAGTTTTGCTAACATCTGGTTTGTCTTGCGTATGAATACTATTTAGTAAACAGTAACCTTTAGAATGATGTGCTATCTCATTAGAATTTCCATCTATAATAACTGTTTCTTTTTTACTTTCGGCCCATAGTCGATCACGTTCACGCATTTCATCTAGTTTTGGAATTATCTTTCTAAGCTCAGTGCTGAGCTGCTTAATTGTATTCTCCACATTAAGGCTCAACTTCTCCGTGTCATAATCGTTGACATTGATTTCGTCCTTCCCATCTGACAGAAACGCGTCCGTAATCTTTCCATTGGTGTTATTCTCTATTAGTAAAAACGTAGGCCTACTTAAACTCATTTCTGTTCGGGTATTTTTTTCATTTTCTTTATTTATTTCACTAACTTCTTTGTCTATCGTTTGTTGTTGAGTCAAACTATCTTTTAAACTATCCTCATTTTCATCACACTGCGTTTCCACTAATTTCTTAATAACGTGATTAACAACGTCACTTATATTATTAATAGTATTTTCAATAGGTTTTGCAAAAGTGTCTTTTATATCTTTGCGTAATTCTTCTAAGTCGTCTTGGATGTTGATATTGTAGTTAAGTAATTGTTTAATTTCATCTTCAATTTCTTTATTGAAATCACCAATAATATCTTTGGCGTGGAAGTTATTTTCTATATCTGCATCAGTGCAATTCAAATCATAATTGAACGCCTCATCATTGTTATTATTATTTTTAGATATAGTTTTTAGAAGATCTGGTATATCATTTTTTATTTGACTATCTACAAATTTTTGTTGTAAATAAGATTTATTTTGTGGTGACAACAATGTTGTTTTTACTAGATCAGATTTTACGTTATTATTATTGTTGATATTTTTGTAATCCGTGGTTCCATTTTGGTTAGGTTCAGGTTCATATGCCAGGTCAGTTATTTCTATATCAACATCATCATCAGTCATTTCATTTTCTGAATGGTAAAAATTTTCTATATTTGATGAATAATCCTTAAACAAGCAAAATATTCAATTATCAGTACAAATGTATAAAAGTGTCCCAACCATGTAAATCTGCAGGAGTTACCTACACAAATAGGTAGAACTGGGTAGAAGCCCACATAAATGTAGGTAATACACATAAATAAGTAAGTAGTCACGGTTCCCGGCCCAGTAGCATTCAGTAACAACTGGGGCTTCCTTTGTGTCGCTGTAACGAGCAAAGTTTAAACACTTCCAAGGATTCTTTTTGTAAGTGAAACTTTACCTGTAATGTGTGCGCTAAGTGTTGGAAGCCAGGATAATTTGGATTCACAATTCCCCTTGGCACAGGATGGATGCCGTTCTCAGACATCTCATCTGTGTCAGAATGCTCAAATGCTCTTTCCTCGTCGATTGGCGTAGGTTCTGCAGATACATTAGTATTATCTGAAATAGTTTGTAGATACATTTTAGTTTTCCTATTCTTGCTTCTGATTTTTGAAAAAAAGTGTTGAACGATTAATATCTAAATAATACCAACTTAAGAAACCTTCGCAAGGAGCACGGACGGTGGCTGTGGTTTTCTCCAGATTTTCCGTCTCGCTGTTATTGCACGACGGCACGGTATTCACGTGCCTGCTGTTGATCCGGTACTGTCGATTGCATACCAACTCCGCGCTCGGAGTCGAAGCTTCACTGTTTGCACCGTTTCCTCTGACAGTCGAGTAATTCTCAAAGGTCTCTGAATTCCTTTGACAGTTATAAACTGTGTTACAATTCGTAACTTGCGAGTAATCCGTTGTGTTCTCACGTAAATTGGATTCTGTACTGTTCGCAGTCAACCAAGTTCTGTTATCGGGATTTCCGTGTGACGATATGTCCTGGCGATTGTATACTGCGATGTTACCATTGTCTGTCGTTTTGATCCTCATGATTACCTGTAAAGAAACATTAGGTAATTAGAATAATAATGTCCTTTAATAGATAAAAACTGGATTTGATTAAGTGCCTAATGTTTTATTTAGTAAGGCCTCATTATTAAAACGCTGGCGTAAACTCATGAATATTCATTTGAATTTATTGTAGATAAGTGTGGCGTAGCTATACAATAAATATAACCCACAAAGCAGACAAATGTAGGTATTACAAACCACAATTCCACAGTTGGAAAGAGTATCGGACGTCAGGACGTGTCACAAACGTCCACCCAAATGACATTTTATATAGAAGTAGAGAGACAGACATTTCCCTAATAAAACATTTACCTAACTAGCCACTAGCCACATTAAATACCTGAGGAAAATAACCAAAAAAATTGAGATACGGAATGTGAAGGTAAACATTTTTTTAAGAATTCGATCCACCGCTGTAATATCTAGATAGAACCGTTACTAAGGTTATATTATAATCATTGAATTTTATGTCCTAAATCCATATAGGGTGATATTGCGGATCAGTACCGGATATTGTGAGCACGGCGCGGTTGAGGCGGGCGGCGTGGGGCGGGCGGGGGCCAAACACACGCCGCGGCGTGTCTCAAGTCCGACCCCAACCCCGCACGCACCCACTTAATAAACCGACGGACCTCACCCATATTTACTAAAGATAACATTACGAAAAAAACCACAGAGCACTGACTTTTCTTACTTATCCCACGCGATTTTAAATATGAGGAAACTGTCGAATCCTTTGCCTCGGCCCGCAAAGAAAAACCTACTTACATATAAAATTCATGGATATGCTAACGCTCCAATATTAAAGGAATATTTTGAATAAGTTACATGGGAAATTCTATAAATGTATATCTAGATGTACGCACAAATTACAAAGTTATGGACCTTTCGTATTCGCTTTAAAAGCAAATTTTTAAAATCATGAAAACCAAGGAACGTAATTTATCTTGCCAAGCAATCGTAAGTAGTTATTGACCGTATTAATTTCGTCGATACCTAGTTAACCCAATGTGTTGGCAGCAACGATATCGTCCACAAATAGTGCTATTTATCCACTATTGTTGGTGAGTTTAAGCAAGGCATTAGCGGTCATTGACCCAATAAGTACCTACATTTTATATACAGATTCTAGTACCTAAGTACGACAACATTCTGAATCGATAGGAATATCGATATCATCAACATTTTCCATGAATGACCATATTATCTAGTATCGTTCTAGTTTATTGGTCGGATTTACAAAGGGCAATTCCCGCTATTACCATGCTAAAACGCACCAACTACAGCCGGCTTATTCTGTAAAAATCTCACCGTAAAAACTTAGATGAAGTGAGCTTCAAGTGAGCTGTCAGTGATGCTAGGGATTGGCACTATTGATAGCTCACTTCACCTAAGTTTTCACGGTGAGGTTTTTAGAGAATAGATCGGCAGAACAGTGGCTGCAAAAAGTAGTTTGGCGCTGCTGGAAATTGTAAGGAGCTGAAGTCAAACCAATCGTCCCGTTAACTTTACACAGACCCGTATCACGTATGAAAGATCATACGAGTATTAATGTCAACCGAGAAAGTTTTAAATTACTCGATAAGATTTTTAGTACAATGGATTGCTTCTAGCGAGTTACTACTTATCGCGCAGCTCATTGGTTCAAGCATAAAACTTTAAATTTTATGACTCTGGAGAACGTATTCCTTAGATAAGTAAGAGATTTAATTAATTTTAACTCCGCCGCCACGCCGCGGTATCTAATGGCACTTAGGTAAGAATTTCAGTCTAATATAAACACGATCTTATTTTTCTTAACGGTCTCATAATCTTGCTTTTTCATTGCGTAAAATGAAAGTGAATTGGATTTTAAGATTAGAGTTAGGAATAAGCTACTATGGCGTGGGTACCTACCTAAGTATTATTTTCTAAGTATTCTTAAATAGGTGGATACGAACGTGTTATTATTATATACGATTTAATTTTATTATATGAAGCAGTCTGACTACCAAATCTCATATGATTATTATTATGAGCCTGTTATGTCCCACTCCAGGGCAAAGGCTTCCCTTCCGTCTTTCCATTTTTTCGTGTCTCTTGCTACATCTGGCTGGCCAATCCTTTAGATAGGCATCCAATTCGTCACGCCATGTCTTTCTGGGCCTACCGCGTTGCCCGATTCCTGTTATTCTGAAACCAGTCAGTGGCTACTTTTGCCCATCTCAGTCAGTGGCTACTTTTGCAAATCTCATACCTATTGCTTTTTTTAAATCGATAAGGTACCTACTTACTTTAAGTATCTAGGATGAATTCTAAAGGCCCGTTGTACCTACCTATTACTGCAGACAAAGCCGACTAGCAATATTAAGCTTAGTAGATTGTTATAGAATAGGTACTGGAGCTGGGGAACGTATCAGCGTGGCTGGATGCCAGCAAATTGATTTCCTGCCTACAAGCGGAAACTAATCTCATTAAGGAGAAAACTTCAGGGCCCTTTACACTTCAAATAACACTGAGAAAACACGAAATGAAGCTCATTTTTGTCGCTCGAATGAAAGCGAGAGCCTTTTGTGTTCCCTAACAATCTCGTTAAGATGCCTAAATAAAGCAATTCAGCTTTATAATTGTTAATTTCTGAGCAGTAACGATCTTTGTTTAGGATAATTTTGCAGAAACGTGCTCCGCTCGTACCGCATCCCGGCTCAAATGGATATTTCGGGACGCGACATCCACAAATATTTATATTTTATGGTCACATTTAAAGCGCCTGTTTACATTTTAAATTAAGTACTTAAATAAAAATGTAATCTTTGAAAAAAAAAATTGTATTTAGGTCGATGGTAAGTATCATTCAGTGGGTAACATAAAGTACCAAAGTACCGACCGACTCCATCAGCGTAACGTAACGTTCGCTTTGTTGAATGTCGGACCCTATTAAAACTTTTCCGTAGTTTTATTTGTCTTCATAATTTATGCAAACATAGTAAGATATGGGAAAGTACTGGACCCTTTGTTGAAAATGCCTAATCTATACCAATTAGTCTCTCTTCATTTCTGTCTGTGCGACCGCGTTGTTCTTCTGAACTTCAACGCACTTCAACGGAACGGATTTTGATGCGGATGTCACCATCATTTAGAGAATTCATTCCGCAAGTTTTAGGCGTTTTATAATAATAAATAAATCTCGATGTTTTTTTAAGTTGCCATCCCATCACTATACTAACTTATATTTAAGTAATAACTTATATCTACTTCAAACAAATATCGGTATTAATGGTCTCTTCCAAAAGTTTCATGAGTACCTGATGAAATTGTTATATCTAAACAAACCTTGTTCACGGAATAAATCATTTAAATTCTTACGTAATCACTCAATAAAGAGAACACATTCATCTGTAGGTAGATATTTAAGGTTTTATATTGGTATCACCACTTTTTCCAACAATGATTGTATGAAGACGAAAATAGAATTATACGAGTAAAATGAATTAGTATTCAAATAATTCAATCAAAGCACTCAATTTGCAAGTGGCACTACGAATTGGCATCCACAGGTAGGTTTTCTGATCCATTTGTTTCATTTTCATCAGATGCTTTTGGAACAGACCATAAATACCGCCATTGACGAGCTGTGGGTATAGAAAAGTACCTATTCACTCCTCTGCCTCACTGTCATATAAGATGAAAGGCTGTTTAATTTCAACGACCTCGTAAGTTCGCAACTATAACCTACCAAGTTTGTTTTTGTCATTGTTATTTTGACCTAATTCTATAGAATTGAATAAAACGGTTTCATTCATTTGAATAAGGGCGAGATACCTTTGCTCCAGTCTATAAAAAGCCTGACCTAGTTTAACTGACTTCATTAATGTTAATATTACCCATTTACTTACTTCGGGAACGGAATTCATTCGAGCCAAATCTTTGTTCTTTCAACCTGTAACTGCTTGTTAGCTTTAACAAGGTAGGTGAAAACTTCGCAGTGTTCTCTAAAACTTACACAAAAAGGGACTGGACTACCGTTAAGATAACGCTGAGATGGAAACTTTGTCAAGAATCATTTACATTTCTATACATACAAACGTTGTGCGTAAGTTAGGTACCATCTTAGGGAAGGTTTGAGAGTCCTCGTCCTACAAGTTTTTTTTAGAAGTAATGACATACCTACTCCTTAAACGGAAACTGAAAGCAAATCACAAGGCCGGCTATAAGCGTATCGGGTCGAATCGTTTGCTATCTACCTACACAAGTAATATATTATTCAAGCGGCCTTTCACACAAGCCCTCTTCACAGTGAACATAATTGATTTACCTAATCTGTAAGTTAATGGCATGGAAAGTGCGCCTATATTAATTTTAGTACCTAAGTAAGTACTAAGTACCCAAAAGCAATCAAGGTAGATTCCATTTCTCCTTGTTTCTATTAAAGCATTTTGTTTTCAGCATCAGCATTAGATCTAAGTACTTACCTGTTTATTGTTATTTTTTTATGTTCTAAAATCATTTTCATTGTTTTCATAATAACTAAGATAGACCTCTATTATTTGGAAGGGACCCAAACAACAAAATTTTAACCTAATAAAGGCTAATGCCGATTAGCTCCGACTACGTTTTTAATGACACATAACTTTTCCTTTCGCGGCGGCCCACGACTAGGTACAAAGGCCGGTAATAACAGAGTTTTATCGATCAAACAGCTAACAATCCATTGCGAAGCCTCTATAATACTGAAATACCGTACAATGTTATATTGGAGCACGGGGGAATGAAGGAAAATTCATTTTGTTTATTATTGACGCGTAAACTGTGCGTTTAGACCCTAATACACTCTCGGGATGCGAATACCTCAGAGCGAGGACATTATTTCGTGTTATTAGAATGTATGGGACAAGATAGTGACATATCGTGTTGTGGACTATCGATTCTCAGGGTTCCGGCTCGCACTAGCGCGGCGTGAGTCGTGAGGAGGCAGCGCCGCATCTAATATTTATAGCGCGGCGTTACAGAGTGCGAGTGTCGAACGGTCGCTGCCCGCCGCGCCGCACCGCGCCGACCGTCATCAATTGCTCCGGACATCAAGGTATACGTAAAATAAATAAAATTACTTAGCCATATTTTCGAGTTGGGACTTCATGTATTACGGACCCAACGGAATTTATTTCACAAACGAGGTCGTTCGCCTGTTGGAGACAATTTATTTAAACTGAAATTTAATCTAATAACACTCATTGTTGCTATTCATGACCATAGATTTAAGCCTCCATTTCAACGATTTGAGAAAGACAATTGCTACTAGAACCCTTCCGTTCCCTTGAGCTCGGTACCTAATACCTTTGCAATGGGCTATTTGAAAAATGAAGATAATGAAATTCCACGTCGATCCGAGATTCAAGGAGGAAAGAAAACGAAACATCGTGCTGTAGTTACCTATCTATAGGTGTGCACTTATTTAGCGGCTCTTGGCCACACTTGTGAAAGTTAATAATAAGTGAAAGGCAACTTTTATATAAACTTCTACGTTGAGAAATCAAAAGCTTTCAACTGCGTAGCACAAACTTTGAACTAAAGTTTATCAACCAAATAGGTTTCACATTTCAAGCAGTGGAAATCTCGGAGTGGTACCATTAATAGTTTTGCTTGAAAAATAATAAAACATGATAGCGATTTTGACGTTAAAGAATTATTTTCGTCTTTTAAATTATCCGGCCGTAAAGTTTGGTTCCCCGCCCGTTTCCCACGATAATCCGGTGTTTTGAAAATACCCTTCTTTACCATGGATGTCGGGCAGAGGCTATTACCTTATGAAATCGCGTAAAAGCTTTTGCTACAATAATAAATGGACTATGTAAAATGAGGGTACTGAACTCTTAAGTGATGCTTGACGGTCTCCGTCGCCGGCGTCGGCTCTCAGCAGCAATTTGGGTCATCTGATACAATAACCATTTGAATCAAAGTTTTGTAAATTGTTGGAATAGGCCGTTAGAACGGTTTACAAGAACCTACAAAATCCCATTACACTTAACGTAGATGACTTGCGCACAATTTGCACGCGAGGCAAGGACGAACCTCGCACCGTAGGTCTACACCAGTCGTTATAGCACTTTAATTTCAATTCTGTGACCCTTATAATTTGTAACTACTCATTCGTTTATTTTAATTATATTGACATTTTATTATTTTCTGATCTATTCTGTTGTAGTATTGTGAAATTTTATTATATTTTATGTAATATGGGTTTTACCTAAATTAAATGAAATTTATTTTATTTTCTTAAACTACCAGGCATGTACTATACCTGTAATATTATACCTTAGTTACATAGTCACTTTTCTAAGGATTCGTGACTTCAGTTCCAGAAGTGACTTCGCAGCATTGGTACTTCAGTAAAAATAACTAAAGTGTTATGGCTTGTAAACAAACGGAAAATATGTTACAAAAAAATGTTATGAGAATTTTTCCAATTCCAATTTTTTTCTGGGACATTTAACATAATATTTTGATGTAGCACCTACTTATAGCCTTTTTTTGGCGGGTTAAAATACGTAAGAGTCGGTTAGGTTGGCGTGACCCGGCGCGCCCTCAGCCTTCGCCCTACGCGTTAATGGCTCCGGCATGATGGATAGCTCAAGTACTGCACGACACAATCGCGGCCCGACACCCATGGGGCCTTATTTATAAAAAGCCGACCAAATAAATATTAATTATTTTTTAATTGGATACGACCGCGACGCTAAACGGGGAATATTTATTTTTATTAGACCGTAGGTACTCTACTTAGCTGAAAAAGTGTGTTTAGTTAGTTTTACCTTCAAAATATTTTAAGCGAAGTAAACACGACTTAGGTACGAGATTTAGGTCGTGGGTTCGACCCCCAGCAGGCACTTTACTTTGTGTAAATTATATCATCACCACTGCTCTCAAAACGAAAAAGGAAAACATCGTGTCGAAGCCGGCATGCACAGAGTACTTTTTGATAGACTGAAACCGGCATGTCCTATAGAACCAAAAACTTGAAGACATGTGACATCTGTCAGTGCCAACCCGCACTGGACCCGCGTGGTTGTTTATGGCCTTTTACAGAGAGCACTCCCAGCAGTGAGAACATTAGGCAGATTATGTTTATGCTTAAACATATACTTTTTCGATTAAGTATCAGTTTTCTTTGTTCAGTTCGTTTTGTTTGCTCACTATAACATGACCTAATACACTATTCGTTTCTTTAAGGTAAGTAGATACCGCTCTGCCCTAACCACTTCCAATAATCCAATAAAACGAACATAGAACGAAATGTTCAGAGTAGTTTTGTTTTCAGATTTAGTATCTAATGAGGCGAATACAAATCGTTCCGGTTCAGTGCGGGCTGGCACGATCTATCCATTAGCTATGACAGTAGCAGGTACTAGTCGCAAATAGGTTCAAGCCAATTAATTAATAATAACATATTATTTTACATGCATTAAGGCAGATTGTACAAGGCTCATATAATAATTAATGTTAACATCTCATTGTGTACCTACTTTCTGTGCAAATAAACGATATTATATTCTATACATTTGGGTAATACGGGTGTGAAGTGACGTGTTTTATTATCAAATTATTGTTATGTTTTCAGACAAAATAAAATTGCAATGGTTTTTAATACTTGTGAAGTACCTCACCTTATATGTTTTTTTAACAGCCTCTGAAAACCCAAACTCCTGAGAACAAATAACATAATGTCAATGAATAAAAGGTTAAGTTTCAGGTAAACCTTTTTGACCTTTTTGGCATCTAATGTTAAATGAGATTAGATATGGTATCTAATCTTGGTTATTTCTGTCGTTAACGGAGCTTTAACGTTATACTACCTATACCTACATGACCTACCTAGGTCTAGGCCTTGTCCTAACAAAACTTTGATAAAAATCTACATGAGAATTAGTTGCTTTGTTTATCTACTTACAATCTGATCATTACCAGAAATTAATAATTGGTTTTCAGTTGGTTTAACTGTATAGTTTGGAAACGCCCCCGATTGAACCCAAATACACGAACCTCCACCGGCTCGGTAGACATCCCATTGGATCCCACAATGACGACTTGATGTCGTTTGTACAATGGGACCGCTGCCCCTCAATTGATTGTGTAAATATTTATTATGCTGCCCATCAAATCATATGAGTGTGCATTTATGAAAAGAGTTGGATAAAAAGCTTATATGTCAACGCAATTAAATCTTTAATATTCAGATTTCAGTGTGCAAGTGTAGTTTAGTACCACATGATTCTAGACCCCCTAGCGTAAATATTTTCGTCGGTTATCCGACTGCGAATTAGAAGCAATACGTTTTTCGCTTTGAGAACCCATGGATCTCAAAAGTCACTTATTTTAAAGCCACTCTCTTACAGATGCAAGAAAGCCTTCGCCAAACAGAACGGTTCTGTGGGTTACTAGATAAAATCCAAAGATAATCTGACCAACCTTTTAAAAGTAGGTATGGCATAGAAACAAAAAGAAAATCAGCTGTTTCATAGAAAAGTGACCTACGCGGTCAAAATGTATGGAACAGCAATTTTTTTAATAACCTACTTGTACCTTAAATTTCAACACAGGGGATCAGAATCACGTACTGAATCCATGGTAAAGGGATGCGCGTCAATGTCCCTGCCACATTATAGAAACAGGTACGCTAAAAATCCACCCAAACTCTGTCGTTGTACGTATCAGAGCTGTGCATCATCATCTGCCTAGCCTTTTTTCCAACTATGTTGGGGTCGGCTTCCAGTCTAACCGGATGCAGCTGAATACCAGTATTTTACATGGAGCGACAAGGCAGTCGCTCCTGCGAGTGGAGATCAGGTAGGCACTTGATCTCCACAAGTCCACGACTCAGTTACTGGGATATACGATACCCCTTGGAAAGACTGATTGTCAGACCTTCAGGCTTCTGACTACTAGTAACGACTGTCAAAGATCCGCGAATGACAGCCGGGACCAACAGCTTAACGTGCTTTCCGAGGCACGGAGGGGTTTCGGTATGTAAAGATGGTCACCCATCCACAAAGCAACCGCGGCAAGCGTAGCTTAACCTGATCGATCGACCTGTGCGGCTGTTATTATTTAGCCACGGGCCCCTCACGTATCAGAGCTGTGCATCATTCTAAATTACCATTTCTCACTAAATAAAGTCTTGTTTCAGCAATTTTTGTTTAATTTGGTTGCAACCTCTTTAGTTGCAATAACATAACTGGCTAGTTTTGGATAAAAATATAAATAACTGCCATTACAGTATTATTTTTAATTTATTTGTTCTTAAAATAATTAATAGCTTTATTGGTAGTTTTCTATCTAAAGTGGCCAAGACTAAGTATATCTTTTTTCTTTGATTATTGTATTTCATTCATAGATTAAAGAGGATATTGGAGGATTATTGGTAAAGAGGTTATATCTGTTTTTATTCAACCTGTTTGTGTCTGAATCTGTTGTTACAAATATATTTTGGTTTTGTTTACTTATGTCCAGATATACACACTACACTAGGTTATGCATGACAGAGAAAACGGCAAAAGAAAACACGTCATTTATAACCGCGTTTCATAGTTCAGGATAACTGTATAGTGTATGGTGTTCTACCCTACACGTTCAAGTTTACATGTAGAATTGTAGATACAGTTGATTGCACATTAGTACAGTTATTGTAGGGTGCTGTGTAAATCAAAACAAACCAACACACGCTAGCTATGACGATTATCCACTAGCAGGTTTGAGTACTTGAAACGTTATGTAATTGTAGTTGATATTTTTATAAAGAGAAGTGCAAGGGGACTATCTACAAGCCCAACCAGTTATATAAAATCAATGTATCATAGACGCTTGTGTTGATCAGGAGACTGGGATAAGCTTAGGTAGAAATATCAGCATTTACTAGATAATAATTGCGCTGACTGCCTCGTTCGGAGGAAATGCGGTCGGAGAGACTTTTGCAAAAGCCTAAGTAAAAGTCATAATTCGCGGTTTGGCTCTCACCTATTTCCTCCTCCAATATTGGAACAATTTAAAAGATATTGCATAAACTGAATAAGATGGATATATAATGTGTCCCTATGTTTTTCTTTTTTACACAGCTTTTTTTTTTGACAGCTGTTTAAATCAGCATTTTTTTAGGGTTCTAGTGCTTATAAAAATAATGTATCATCAAAAAGGAAAACATAGGGACATACAAGTCGTTAATATTTATTATTCTATAAAAAATCATTGCTTTGTGGTCATTAACCAGAAAGAAAACGGGCGAGATCGTTTCTATGGAGAAACGACCGCTCGCATTTCCTCTTAAAAGCGCTACTGCTGAGTATGAGGTCCTGGGTTAGCTTCCCGGGTCGGGCAAAGTGTTTTCCATCTGGAATTTCTTAGCAGCAGCCCGTAGTCTGGATGTGGGCCCAAAAACATCAACAACATAATCAGCCTATAATGTTCCCACTGCTGGGACACAGGCCTCCTCTCAGTGAGAGGTAGTGGGCCGTAATCCACCACGCGGGCCCAGTGCGAGTTGGCAGATGTCACGTCTTCGAATTTTTGGCTTTAGGACATGCCGGTTTCCTCACGATGTTTTCCTTCACCGATTTGAGAGTGGTGATAAAATAATTTACACAAAGTAAAGCGCCTGTCTGGATTCGAACCTACGACCTCGTAAGTCGCGGCCGTTACCACTTGGCCAGCATTGCTCTCATGTGATGTGATGTGGGCCCGGTTTATGGCAATAGGCTCGTCTCCTATTACATGGAACATAAACATAACTGGGCAAATGTGTATACTATAGGTGTATTTCTGCCTACCCCGTCAGTGAATACAAGCGAGATGTTATGTTATGTAATAACATCCTCAACTAACAGCACTTAGTTCTGATTGTTCATGATATTGTTACGAATGAAGCTCTATATTTTTATAATTACTTTGCTTTTTGTTTTGACGGTAGATATTATTTAACCTTCCGCGAGGTAGGTAAACAGTAAAAACGTTGCCAAAGCAAGGGTTTGGATTCTGTTCGTCATGCCAAGAAAACAGGCTAATGATACGCAGGAGAATAAATACATAAATTGTAACGTTCTCTTTGGCAAGCAAACTATTCTGCGCTCGATAGCTTAGCTGAAACTATATAGGTACGTTGGGGTTTTCTAATTTTAAGTACTAATGGCACTTCTCAAAACTTTATAGACTGATAAATTAATGTAGATAAACACTAAACATTGCAGATGCCAGTGATTTCTGCCATGACCGACAACGTCGCGACGCCGGCGTCGCGCTGGAGGCGAGACGGCCAGGCCCCGTCTGGCAGACGCCGGCAGTCTAGAACACTTTATTTCTATTATTATTTAAGTGATAAATGCACAGACGAGAATAGACAGGCGGGGAGACGGTATAAAAAATAAGAACGCCATTATTTTGCCCTTCTGTGTAATCTCTTATAAACAATGTAGGTATTAAGTTTACCTTTTGAATAGGTCGATAACATTTTTAGGCCCTGACGAAAACAAGAAGGTGTTGTTGTAATATTAAAGCTTTTGTCTGATAGTGACAACATTATCTAAACAGATGCTGACGTTAATACAGGTTTTTCAGGTATTTTAGTAAAATAATTGTAAATATTACACGTGAAGACAGTAAAAATGCACCAGCTTTTGGTTTGTTGTAGGTACAGTTGTTTGATTGCATAATCAATAATTACTTCGAATTTCTACATACTACGTTGCTATTCTTGGTAATAACTAGGTAAGTAGTTACTACGAACTTAGTCTGAATGTTCATTGTGTATTATAATTAGCTTTACTTTACATAAATCATTCAGCATTGCCTTTGAAGTTAACATACGTCCATTAACCATTCGTTATGCAAATTATATGTAAACTGTAGATATATAATATTCCACTACTCTGTAACTTCAAACAAGTATGTGAATAGTGTTACCGTATTATTCATGAGATAATAGGGAATAGGAATTGCACAGTTTTAATTGTGTTAATTTATGTGATCCTCACATCACATTTGGCATTTTGGCCAAAAGCGTAACCCATGGATCTTCTCATACCAACGTTATAGGTAAGTCTACGAACGACGCCTACGAGAAAAAGTGGCGTAGGCCGTCGTAGACCGCTCGTAGGCCATTCGTAGCAGCGTAGCAAGGACTACGACATATTTTTGTCCTGTGGCTGTAGGTACTAATTGATAAGCTAAGATAACTCTTTATTTGTATAAACGTGTATATATAGCAGCATGTAAGATATTAAATAATTAAAATCCAATTACGTTTAGCTTCATACAGCGATGTACAATTAATATTAAACATGCAAATATGGTTAATATTTATTATCTATCGATGTTAACGAAAAAAGAGATTTGATTTATGTTACCTACATATAATTAATCAGAAACATTAGACTATGTACGGTTACCAAAGGTAACCAGGGTCGTCGGATATAGTTGAAGTTTAGAATGAAACCGGTGGATGTTTTTGAATAAAATTTAATTAAATTAATAGGAAACTAACAGTTCATTTGTCAAGTTAAATATCATTCAAAAACATCCATCGGTTTCTTACTAAACTTCAACTATATATCTGACGACACTGGTTACTTATCTCTTTTGGTGACTGTACAAAACCCGGTAAAATTCAGTTCAGCAAACGTTTTATCCATATGTTTTATCTAACCGATTTTCAGTAGTGTGTGGTGGTGTGTGTGCGTGTAACGTCATACAATACAAATTAACGTTTTGGCCCCACGAGGTAGGCCTGTGGGGACTAGTTCAGTACATAATGGTAGTTATTAGGCTAATTTGCTCGGCATACGCCCACTGGACATTATGATAAACTGGACATTAGCATATCATTATGTATGCGTGGCGTATAATCCAAAGAAAATATGGGACACATTTCAGCTATAGGTAAAATAGGAAACTTTATTTGTTAAACAAACTGACTGCCTACTTAAATTGTCGGTATAATGAAATCACAACTGTCATTGTGTGACAGTTGTATGAAATGGTAATAACACGGCAAATTGACGTAGGCTGTCAATTCGCTTAAAAATGAATCTCCCTGGCTGTACACCGGATTAATGATTCTCGTAATACAATACTCGCGCGAAGAGAAAATATCCGTAGTTTCAATTACTTCGAGCTTCGCGATAGTCTTTTGTCAGTGTTAAGCGAAGTCTATCGACAGCCGCCTTTTGTAATAAAAAGCTATACTTAACTTACAAAACTAACAACTTCCAACGATTATATTGAAACCGTCATAACAATGATTCAGAATTCTATTCAGGCTTTGAATTAGTATCGATTTTCCGCCATAAGCCTTCGGCGACGCTGCAACCACATAATTCTAGAATGTTTAACATTGTACGAGGCAACGTTTTACTTCGCGACCTTACAGATGCTTAGGTACTTATTGCAGTTCCACTGAAACAGCTTACACGCCATTTTGCTCCTTTTGTACAAATAAAATATGTATCAGTCTTTTTCTTTAATCAGACTAGCAGATACTGGAAATGTTGTGACGGTTTTTCGTGAATCTTTCATTCTGATTACTACCATTCATCGTGCTGAAACTACGTTCACATCATCGACGAGGAACTGGTATATCGTTCGTGAATCAATTTGAAATTCAAAGAAGGTACGCTATGACGACTTTTTAATTGAGACTGTTGAAAAGGAACAGCGCTATTGTAGTTTCAAGTACATCATCATCATCTGCCTAGCCTTTTCCCAACTATGTTGGGGTCGGCTTCCAGTCTAACCGGATGCACCTGAATACCAGTATTTTACATGGAGCGACTGCCTATCTGACCTCCACAACCCAGTTACTGGGTAATACGATACCCCTTGGTAAGACTGGTAGTTTCAAGTACATATAGAGGCTAAATAAATTGGTACTGACGTCGCAGTATACCTAGTATGAATGTATTTCAATTCAACCAGTCCAAACTTAAATAACATCATAGAAATAAGTAAATAGCTCCGCGGCCAAGCTAGCAAATAAGCTGCGAACGTCCGAACAATACAGCGGCATTAAGACGTAACACAACCCTACGAAACCTTATCGCCATACTCCGCTGGCACTTAGTTGGGTTTACTTTTAAATAAACTACATAAGTAGTTAAATACAATGTAAGTATACCGTTCTATGTTCTTCGAAGAAAGAAACACGTAGAGCGTCGACCATAAAATAGTGTTATGTGACGTCAATACTTCACAATACTTCATGTAATCACGCTAATATGAAGTATGTAAACAGCGCCGGCAGTAAACCTTTATTTGGTCCGGTCAGGCTACAACACACACTTATTCGGGCGAAAGAAATGTCGAGTAGTGTAATGTAAATAACGTTTCTCGATTACATAGGGCGCCGTCGCCATTAATCGAGTTGGCACAACTACTATCGAACTGCCGACCCAGGCTAGGGTCTAACAAACATTGTGTTGTCTGTTTTCGTATTGCCAAGCAAGACAAGACCACATTTACATATAAATAAGTGGTCAGGTTTTTATGTGTCCATTAAAAACGTCTGCGGTGTGAATGTGAGACTCTGATGCCATGCGAGCGATTAGAAAATGCCAGCGTGGCTTATATTTAATCTGAAACGTAGACCAGGCTACGAAACCTATTAATATTTTCGATCAAGCATCTTAAGTAGTTGATTACCTATACAATATTAACGACGATAAGTATTTCACAAAGTTTATCCTAAAACCAATTAAGAGAGGCAAAGAAATTCTCACCTAACTTGTTCAAAAAGTATCAAGCGAAACGCGATTTTGATTAACTCAATAGGTACTTAGGAACTCGTTGGATGCGAGAAGCACAAAACCGGTCGAAGTGGAGGTGCTTGGGGGAGGCCTATGTCCAGCAGTGGACGTCTTTCTGCTGAAATGATGATGATGATGATGAATAGGTACTTCCTTAATTGGAGTAGGTCGCTTTATCAAAGTTGCCATGTAGGTTATACCCATTAGGCCTAGCACTCAACAGCACTTTAGGTCTCAACCTTTTGCTCCCATTAAAGCAATGCTTAATCAATTTAGTATCGTGCGTTGTTGGCTGGCAGGTCGAGCTATGCATTAAGTAAAGTTCACGCTGGCAATAAAGTGACCGGCGGTAAATGAACCGTTCGCGCCGTAAATAGCGCTTACGACCGCCACCGGCCCTTTCCTCACTACTCACTCACTGCTGCTCCAATCGTTTTAGTACTTGACTACTGTGGAACTACCCCGCGGACGGCTTGTACGACAACAGCAGCAATTTAACTTCACAACGTTGTTTTCTACCCTAATATAATTATATGCGGAACTCAACACCGCAAATCTAAATACTTACAGTACAAATAAATACCATATCTTATTCCAGTGTTACTTCTGCAAGCATCAGCAATCAGGCACCTACCACTTTCATTTTTTTTTTATTGCGCTAGGGTTACAAAAAGCAGACGTTGCTTGCCGATGGTAAAAATAGCAGCAAGGAGTTGCGCACCTCGGAAAATGCAGCCCGCTAGTGATTGCAATTCATTGTACTGTCTGACATTGCATTTTGAACCTTAAGCACAAAGCCGATTTTAATTTGTAAATACAAACTGACTGAAAACTTGTCACTGAATATGTGTGCGTATCTACAAGTTGTTATTTAAAAATCCATATCAACCATATTCAGCTTCATTTGACAATGTGAAATCTGATGGGAAACAAACCCATAGAAAAACTCACCTGTACAGGGCGCCATCCTGGCTGTATGTTGGCTTTAGCGCAGTCACTGAATAATAAATGCACCTCGCAAGGTTATCTTTTATTTGTCCGTACACTACAAATCCAATGCAACGATTCCACGTTGTCCTCAATAACGTACGTACTCATTCACTGTGCGCGTCTATATGGAGGCTTTACGTCACTTAGGCTAACGAGGTTGTAGTATAGAGTCGGTACGTGGGAGGCGCGGGCGGACGGTTTCTGGTCGACGTGCACCCCGCCCGCCTTTCGGTGCAAAATGATCGCGTGGCGTGGCGGTCGCACGCACCCCGCGCGCGCCCCGGCTGCAGGCGGGGTGACTTTTGCATAGTAAATACTAGGATTTAAGATAAAATAACCTCTATTGTTTATACTTAACATTATGAACATGTGTTGCATGACCCCTTTAGAATAACAAGACCGTGGTACAGTTATATCTCTAAACGTTTTACAAATAAATTGTATAGAAATGGAAATGAAGTGTAACCTTGTTCGTGGACACTATGCTCAGTAACTTTCATATTTTTTTTATTCTGGAAATAGCCTGGATACACAAATATCTCATTCGGTGTAAAACTGTGTTCTATTTAAGTTATGCATTGCATTCGCGGCCTAGGTCACTACCGCGCAGGTCTGTTTAAAGTCGCCAATGAATTTGTGTGAATGTTTTATAGTTTGCAGGACGCCATCTGATTGTGCATACGAGAGCACGCCGCAGTTTGCTATTAATTTGCAGCTTTACCTACATATAAATAGCATCGTCTGCAGGCACTCTTCTTAAGTACCTGCTATATCTATTTTAATGTTAACATTAACTTGTGTAGCAATGTGATTAAATATCGATTCTATTCTCTAGTTTATAATAGTAGTCTATGGATTCTATATTAAGCTTTTTTAATCATCACAAATTCATATTGAACCAAGCCTCATTTTACTGCGGTGACCTTGCCGATCGTCGAGCTGTTTTTTAAATAGATTTTCACTGATAGGAAATAACCATAGCAACCTTTAAAACGGTCGTAAAATTGATTTGATGACGGTGTATCCTATGGTTCTACGCGAAGTTGTAAAATTTTTATACGACTCACAATACAAACAGAATTCATATCGGTCGTTACATTTGATGTGGCTTTAAGGATTCATTCATAGTAAGTAAATAGTTACGTGCGAACTCTGAACCTATATGTAGACGGTGAGACCGAAAAACCGATTGGGAAAAGCCCTCTGGTTTTAGCATCGGAGCTAAGGACATCCTGTTCTTTATCCGGATGTTTTCATAGAAACTCGGCAATGTTCAGTGAAAATGGAAAATGCCTAGATGTCGCTTTAGTCAACCTTTTGCTGAAGTAGTTCACTTTTCTTCCACAAAGATATACGGAGCTTCACGACCTCAGACACTGGCAGGCAAGCTTACTGTTTATACTTCCCTCCGCTAGATGGCACTTGTCATGCACCTGTGGCCCAACTGCTTTACTATTTTCACCCTCCAACAGATGGCGTTAAAACGCGTTTGTAAGGTCACGATAGTGACAGAATGGATACAGTGCAATGTATTTCATTGAACCTCATAAATATGCATAATCCACAACTGTTAAATATTTAACAGTGTTAAAGCTTGCTCAATGACACCAATCAATAAAGACGGTAGGGCAGAGTAGGGCTTGTGCATTTACTTTAGAAATAAGTATTATAAAACCTAAATAAATCTTTGAAAGAATTTAGTACTTTTGTTATATGTTGCTACACGTACAGTCAACCACTGCTAGGAGGTATAGGTACATGCATTAGAGATACCTGAGATACCTTCTTGATATTTTCATAAACTTAACCACGTTTTTTCGTTACCTAATGAATACAACTAAAGTATAAAGTTTTTCAACGATTAATTCAGTTTTTATAATACATATTTCTAAAGTACTATAGTACCTACACAGTAGCACAGCTGTTCCATATACACACTAATTGCAGGACCGCACATGAGTGGTAACAATTTGACGTTGACAGCGCCTTCGTAGCAGTAAGAGCGATGTTCTTAGTGCAAGTGTTACCACATAGACGGGACTGTACCTAAAAGAGAACAAATATTTTTACTAGCCCTCTTACATTTTGGTAGGTACTGAGCGCGCATATATTTTTCTTTTTTTTATAAATGGCTCATATGGCTCATATTATAAATGGTTCCTCAATAAATTCAGGCCTACAGCCAGGGCGAGCGCGCATCGCCAGTGCAGTGAAATATATAGTACTTTTATTTTATTTATTAAAAAATTAAAGTATCAATATACTTATATATTTTTAATTGATATTGTTTAAGCAAATATTGGAGTCTATTTTGGTATAAATACTAAGTAAAAATGATGTACAAGTTCGGAGATATTCAGACTTGTTTCCAGTAGAAAATTGAACTAGGTCCAGTCGTTTTTAGGGTTTCGTAGTCAACAAGGAACCCTTATAGTTTCGCCATGTCCGTCTGTCCGTCCGCAGCTTAGCTCAGACTCTTAGTACCTACTAGAAAGCTATAATTTGGCATGGATACCTATACATATTAATCACGCCGACAAAGTGATAAAATAAAATCTTGAAAAAAACTCTTTTTAGGGTAGGTACCTCTACACGTAAAGTGGGGATGTTTTAATTTCTCGTCTTCCCCATGGTGTGGGGTAAACAATTTTTTCGATTCAGGGATCCGTTTGTGAAATATTAAGCTTTAAAGTGCTAATTTTTGCTAGAATCAACTTGGATGAAGTGTCCCCCCCCCCTGCCAGCTAAATGGTTGTATTTGGATATGTGAAAAAAATTACGGTAGTAGTATATGTACCTATATAACGAAGTTAAAAGGGAAATTATCACAGCTAAGTAGGCTTTACAAGTTTACGAGTAATACTCGACCAACTTACATTTGCAGTTGCAATGTATCTATGGGAGAACATGATTTTCAACTAAGTACAATGTTAAGTTCGTTCTTGGGATTAATTCATTTGAACTACGGAACCCTTCATTGTGCGTGGTCCGACACGCACTTGACCGGTTTTTTCTTTATTTATAAGGCATATAACAAAAATGTATTCTATTATTCTAAAAGTATAAATTTTATTTGTGGTATGAGAAAAATTGTTTTGACGGATTATATTCAACAGAATCTGCGAATTAGAGCTCTCAAATCAGCTCTCCATGAGTTTTTTCCAAAACATGCATTAGGAGAACGATTATTGCTAAATAAATAGATTTAAAAAAATCGCTTTATTATTAAGTATTCTAGCACAGAAAACGAACTATCTTTACCAATTAATTGTTATTTATACCAACCAACGAATAGTATTCAATTCCAACGAGGAAATCATGCATCTACGCGCATTTTTGTAATAGGCCTCTTAACACAAAAAAAATCACTTTTTAAAAGAGGCTGTTAAATATAGACTTTATTGGACATTGATTGCTTTATCTGAAAATCGCATGCGGAATTCAGGGTGATAATAAACTTAATTAATCATTCGTGGCACCTACCTACGTTTCGTTTTCAGTCTTCCTTTGGGCAATAAAATGTTTGTGATCGATTCAAAGCCAACTGGTTCATTAAATAGCGGTGTTTTCGATTTGAAGTTAATTAATTAGGTGTATACTCGAATTCGGGGATAATGAATTGTAAACAACACCAAACAACTCACGCCCTGTCCATTTCCATAAGTATCACCTCACTGGCTAATATTTGTACCAAAGCAAATGCAATCGGCATGTCCTAGAACCAAAAATTCAAAGACCTGTGACATCTAGCAACCCGCACTGGACCCGCGTGGTAGGTTATGGCTAACGCTCCATCTCACCGAGAGGAGGCCTGTGTGCCAGCAGTGGGACATTATAGGCTACTCATGCTTATACTATGTGCAGTTGAGTAGCACACTATCAGTAGCAATGGCTTTCTATTTGACAGTTCAACAACATTCATTGCGTTATTTACGTTGTTGAGCAGTGGAAATTTTTCGAACATATGAAACAATGACTTAGCAATATTCTTCAAAATTATTCAGATTGAGATTGATAGTGTGTTACGCAATTAGGGTACTGTTCTCATACAATTCGTGCCGATATGCGAGAAGAAGACCTTAGTACAATGTGATGTTATTTGTAAATAGATACTAAAACCAAAGCTTTCACAAACGATGCTTTTAAAATTCAGCGCTTGTCGGTCTGTTGCTCCAATACGGAACAACTCCTTTTATTTCGTAGGAAGTGTCATCAAAAAATTATTGTGTTCTAGATAATTTAAAACCTCAGATACCCTACTTCTTACCTATTTATACTTACTTGTCTAGATACATATAATTTAAGCAATATTAGATACTTGAAAATATAATAATAATAAAAAACAATATATAACAAAAAAATAATAATATCATATCATATTATATCTTTCATACTCGTAATATAGTTAAAAACCTAGAAAAGTGTTTCTTCAAATGTTTAATTTTTTTTGTTCCGGTTTTAAGCTCCTAAACCTGGCCTATAGGATAAAACATAAATGAAAATTCATACATGTTGCCTAATTGTCCGTCCGGCAATATCACAGATCATCATATTTCCCACCCCGCGACCCACTATCACGTTTACATAATAACAAAGCTCTCCACACAACTTTATTTGCGGGAATAAAGTGGCATTTCCACGGCTTCGCCCGGGGAATTTCTTTATTCCTAATACCGTCTCCAAGGTTGACGGTCTGTGCGATACAGTTATAACAACAGCAGCGTATTCCAGCGAGGAACACGTTCAAGAGTTTGAAGAGTAAACGATTTATATGTTAATGAAGTACAATTACGTCTGTGGCAATAACTTTATTTAGGAATATTATGTAAGTATTCAAAAGCTTGGTGGGTAAAGAATACATAAATATGTACTCAAAATACGAAACTAAAACTATTTATAGGTATATCTGTACTATATTTTTGTCCTTAGATTTAAGCAGCAAATCACCGACAAAACAGGGCCTCGTCCGACACAATTTATGTGGCTTGACTTTCATTGCAAGCGGAAAACCCCTGGCCCTGTTATAATTACTTTGGGAGCAAACCTGAGTCGATTACGCAACATTATTATAAATGAGTATACTTAATTCTGTAAAATTCGTATCTGTAGTATAGACATTAACATTATGTTTTGTTATAAAGTAACTTCTGCAGCTGCTTCTACCACGAGGGATTTAGATCCCTCTTCAATTGTGGAAACTCCATTACAATCGATTATCAAGTTTGCCACGGTCGTTTATAAAAGGAAAGTTTTAGTTTGTTATCTTAATTCAATCTCAAATCGATTTTATTCAATTGTCAGGAGTTTCAAAAGTAGATTAGTGTACGTACCCGTTTTGTGTATTCGAGCCGGAGCCGGAGCCGGAGAACGAACTATTGAGCGTACTCATACGACGTACGAAGCGTGTCTGATTTAACGCTACGACAATAATTTATACATGTCGCTATGGTCGACTAGCAACTTAGTTTCATAAAGTTAGTTATCACGATTTACATTGCCACATATTGCTGTTCTGCCAATCCTGCCTTAGTATAATAATCAATCGACACTCAAGCACCCTTCCACTTTTAATCATAATCACAAAATCTAAGATTCTTTGGCAAAGTATGGATTATTATTTCTGTAGTAAAACTTTTGTACTTCTAAGGTTAATCCTTGACAACTTATGAAAAGTTCACCTTTCACCACTGCTACGGTGTTGTGTTATAACAAAACGAAATGAATTTCAATGCAATTTCGTATAAAATATTCAAGTTTAGTTTTGTTCATAAATAAGCAAACTATTAGTAGTTATTTACAATTCATCAAAGTTTATATCGCTGCCACAGTTCAATAATGTAAACGGGTTGTTATTTGGTTTATAACTAGGTACCTACTAGGCTTTAGGCTTTATCTGTAGTGACTAACCGCCTACTGTGCTTTATACACATGAGCCTAAAATATAGTTCAGTCTAAAATGGGACAAACCGTCGCTGTTGACAATCTGGGCTTGCGGCTTGCTCGTTTTAATTTTGAGAGTGCTTTTGTATGTGTTTGAATCTACTAGGTTTGTGCAATGTCATCCAGTATAGGTCGATATTTTATACCAAAATTTCGTATTTTTACTTGTCTAATGCATGCTTTTTTACTGAGAAATTGGAAATCTGGCCAACGATATCCTACCATGGAATGTAATGACAGGGGAATGAATTTGGCGATACAATATTATCGTGCCTACTTATGTTGCAATTTCACCCGCATCCATTGTTTTTGTTCTTATTATAATGATGATTCCACTAGAACTGGTCCTTGAAGTGGAAAGACAGTAGGGAGGCCTAGGCCTTTGCCCCGCAGTGGGACATTACAAACTAATAATATAATATACTCGTATAATGATAGCTGATAGACTGCTGTCGTAACAATTGCGTTCATAAAGCTCACCCCCAGTTCGCCATGTTTTATTAGATTGATGATCATCATCAACTCCTCATACTATTTCTTCTCTTGTAAACTGCATCAATAAATATTGTGAGTTGTCAATAATGTGGCTGGGAAAACATTGCCTTATTCACGGATTTTCTCACTGGGCTAATTGGATTGGCGTTTTACTCGCAAAGAAAGAACTTGTTACCCATCCCCTTGTCATAATTCCTTAATCGTGTTAATAACGCCCACAAAAGAGGATCAGACCGTTCAGAAATTTAAGTATATACAGGCGCACGGTTTAGAAGCGAAATCGATTAAAAAAACCTTACAAACACAGTCGTGTGCGTTCAAAAGTAGGAACATAAAAACCGGAAATGGTAGCAAATGCCAAATGGGAAGCAAGTAAAATATTCCATTTGTGTCGCTACCGAAATGGCGGTGATATCAGAGGGCAGAAACACTATCATTAACATGGGGCCGGAACGAATGTTTTTAAACATGTTGTTTTTTATTTCGATAAATTATAAATGTTTTTATACATTTTTGTATGACATAATTTAACTGTAAGGCTGACTACTCATAACTTATAAAAAGTCGTAAAAACCGTAACGACCGACTGCATAGCTTCAATAATGGCGCATCTTGTAGTTCGGACATAAAGCTGCACTCTACAAGTCTAGCTTACTGGATCGCTAAGTGACGTCATCTTAAAGCTCCACATGCGTCACATGAAGACGGCTTTCTCGTTCAAAACTAAATTGTGGGATGACACATGTTTATCTACAGTCTTCTGGTTTAAATCCCCCACATTATAACTTATTGCATTTATTACGCAGTCTAACACCTTCATACAATGAGAAACCTCAATATAAGCATTCTATTTTAGTATCTTTTCTAAATAGATCTTACGTATTATTTTCAGCGACAGAATGTTTGGAGTTTTTTTTTATATTAAATCTCATAATACGACATCAAAGTAAACGTTGAACGACACACATTGTGGGGGGACATCCACTTCATAATAATATATTCTACTTGCGTCGTGCACTGAACGCGCCGATAGGAGCCGCCGCCTGACACGTTGTTGGTTATGAAATAACGTGGAACCAAAGGCTTTTCATGCCACAGACTGGTCCTTTATTAACAACTAGCTGTCCCGACAGACGTTAAATTTAATTCCATAATTCATTAAAAAAAACAATAGAAAAAAATCACTTTTAGTTTTTCCCGAATATGAACATTTTCTGGGAAACTTCTCCAATTTTTCATACCATAAAAACACAATTCGGACTGTTACAAACATTTTAAAATAATAGTTTGCCATATCGGTCCAGCCGTTTTCAAGTGATGCGCTTAGCAACGAACAGCAATTCGTTTTTATTATATTTATGATCTATGCTTGAATTACAACTATAATAGCCTGACTTTAGAACAGACAGTTGAAAGTCAAAAGTTATAATTTATGAATATACACTGAAGGAATAAACTCGTGTTGTGGTAGCATCGATTTTGTAATTTGGACTCCTCCCTCCCTGACCGAACTTGTTTCATATTACCTATTTCATATAACAGTGTGTGTTGTTTCTGAAAGTTACTATAAATGCACAGTATTTTACGCCTTTGTTGTCTTGAAAAACGTCAGCGTTACAAAAGGCTAAACTTGTTTTACCCCCTTCCTTCCCCCCACACTCCTCCTCTTGTCTAAAACCCAATTCTCTTTCCATTGTTCAGTGAGCCTCAAAAAGATGTGTAAATCGACAAGAATTTATTTTAGGGAATATGCAAGTAATTTAAAAGTGTTGGCTGGGACGGACTAGATGTGGAAGGCGGAGGACAGGGTTTTGTGGCGCAGCCTGGGAGAGGCCTATGTCCAGCAGTGGACTGCGATGGCTGAGTTGAATTCATTATTTTATGCAAACTCAAAACACTTCCTCTTCGAAAATGGCGGAAGTGACGTAAAAAGCCATGTGAATAAATATCTATTCTCAGCAAACTGCTTGAAATCTCACTAAGGCAAATAAGTATGTGCGATTACTGTTTGAATAAAACACAAAAAATAATGTAATAAATATGATTTGAGGATATGTGAAGAAATTCGTGGATAATGACGTACAATCTTTGTTCTGCAATATTGTATCAATGTGTGCCACAAATACTTAATTTCAGCTACACATTGATATCATAATATTGAACACAAATTTATTGTAGACTAAATTCTTGTCGATGTATACATCTCTTTGAGGCTGCCTGTACATTCCAGAAATATATCATTGCCAAAACAAAAGTGCCAAGAGAGCAGGCTACGAAAATAAAGCTTGTTGATAAATTCGTAGCACGTCTACGAAAAGCGTAGCACTTGATTTTTACAAGATAGTGTTAATTAAGGCATCGAGTTTTGCTTTCCTTGAAATGTTTCTGTTACAATTCCGGGTAGAGGGATGTTTTGAAAGGGATTTGGTTACTTTTGTGTTTATGTTCACGCTATAGACGTTGCGTCATTGCGTGGTAGAAGCACAATAAGTGTAAATGTCACGACATTTTAAAATCTATTCGTTACAGTACTTTATAAGTTACTAGCTGACCCATCGAACTTCGTACCGCCATCGATATCAGTCAATCCGTGCTCGAGTTATCATCAAAAAACCATTCCATACAAAATTTATGAGAAAATGAATTATATTTCTTTTTTCGTGAATTTTTCCCATGTTTTAATAGTTATTCTGCTATTCTGGGCGGAGACAAATCCAACAAATCAAAGATCATAAAAGATCGGTCTAGCGTTCTTGAGTTATAAATGGTGTAACTAACCCGACTTTGTTTTATTTATAGATTGTACCGGACCGGACACACGTTGTCCTGCCCGAACAGAGCCACCTACCGGTTCCAATTTATGAATCTAAACATCCAGGGACTCACTCAAACACAAAAAATGCATAAAAATCGGTCCAGCTGTTTAGGAGTTCGATGACAGAAGAATTATATAATTACACAGGGTCAAATTAAATTTGCTAGCGAAACCCCGCAGACGCGATGGGTATCGATATCGAAACACGACAAATAAAAATAAAAATGATTCATTAATTTGTCCCTTGAAGTGTCATTGATAAATTGCGTTGAGATATCGAAACATATCACGTTTGTGAAGTTGACACAATAAAACTGTGATGTTTAAACTGATATCTCAAGTAACTACACTACCAGCCGTCGTTCATTCCAAAAATAAATAAAATTTATTATTTTTTTGTTTTTATCATTTTTAGATATCGATACCCAATGCGTCTGCGAAGTTTCGCTAATTAATTTAATTTGACCCTGTATATATGTATATTCGAAAAATATAATCATGTATGTAGATATTTCTACCTTAGATATTATATGCCTTTGTAATAAGTGCCAGTACTAGACCAGCCACTCGAAGCCAGACAAGTACTGCGGGCAAATGAAACGAGTAAGAAGGGCCTAAAACAGCCCCCCAGACAATCAGATTGAATGAAGCACTACTAAACTGCTTAACACTATTGTCTTCTAATCACAAGAAATAAATCTATCATTGAAATAAGCATATACAATAGTCGGCTTTTTACAGGATAATTCTACGATACGAATGAAAACATTATCTAAATGTATTGCTATAGTTGATAACAAAATATGAAAAATACCACATCTGCAATGAGTTATCATCTTATCACTTATCAGTTAAATCAATCATTTTCCTAAATTAATCATCAAACACATACACAACACGCATAACGCATACGTAATCGAAAACACCCCGTAAAACATAATCCTCTGAGCAGGCCGCACTGAATGAAAGCTATATTAAATAACAACATTATTATGTTCGCTAAAGCCCTTAAGTAACCAATTAACTACGAGTATTCTTCTCGGATACGAGTACAGTGTCAGTTCATAACTCGCTGTCATTTCCATTCGCAGGCAGACTCTTGAACTTGTTCCACTGTTTGTTACTAGGTACTACAATCTTGTACCCAATTATCTGTTCGTAGAAAAGACTAGAATGCTTTGACTAACAAGTCTTAAGTACTCGTATTTCTTGGAATAATGGTATGTTTAAGAATTTTGCAAAATTTTGCTCTTTCTTATTGACGTGACAACGTCTTATAAATCGATGAACGCCGGCTGCAGCACGAAAAAGCATGACTCATTGTCACGTTCCGCCTGAGCCAAGCGTGCAAGCGAGAGCGCGGAACAAGCGATAGAGAGGCACGATCAGCCTAAGCGTTCGGCTTGTGACGCATCTATCTGATGTTTTCTTATGACGTTATCCTAGCATCCAGCGATATCTTAGTAAATTGACTACCAAACCTGTTATAGCACATGGCAACCGTACCGCACTAGCAACAAGAACATAATTATTACATACGGTAGTTCCGGCACTGTTTTATGCTATTAATACAAAATTGCCATTTATAATATTATAATAAATATTGTCCGTACACACGCCGGGAAGATTGGTGTTAGGGGCCTAATTTCTACTTTGCACCAGGTCCTCTGATCTGAAGTTACGTCACAGCACATAATCCTTTTCATCATAGAACACTTTCATAGGGTCATAGAAATTGAAAGATTTTAATTTGTCAAATTAAAAGAGGTTGCACTGTTTCAAGTGCAGTATCTTTTTGCTTTTAACATCAAAAGTACTGGCCGTTCATGATAAAAAAA
The DNA here is from genome assembly GCA_914767645.1 of Hydraecia micacea. NCBI lineage: Eukaryota > Metazoa > Arthropoda > Insecta > Lepidoptera > Noctuidae > Hydraecia > Hydraecia micacea. Next base: position 13,008,872 of record OU611778.1, read on the forward strand.
GGAGATGCCATTAAAGCTTTTTTTTTTTATTCTTTTTCTACATAATTATGGCGTCTGGTTTTTTTTTATATGAAGTAGCCTGTAAAGTGTAATTTAAACCTTAATAAAGACTTTTTAGTTAAACGTTACTTAAAATACGACATGAACAGCGGTAAATAAAAGGAGAAAGAAATGAAGTCGATACATACATAAGTATCCTATTCATTTCTTGATTACAAAGCCAGAATCCTGAATCGATAAGGGCTCATAGACGAAATGACGCGGCCAGGACAGACGGTGTGGCGCTCCGAGCCTCGATACTTAGCCGCAAGACCGCAGGCCAATCTACTGGCAATGTACTTACATAGCCAATGTAAAGGAATAGGCACAATCTATGTAGGCGCTTCGTGGCGGCAGCGCTGATTACTTTACTCTGTAGTTCAGTACTAGTTACGACCTAGATTCAACATTTGTGATTTCAGGGGGGGCTACAAGACATAATACTTTAATAAGATCATAGGAAAAGTATTGTAACGTGTAAGTAAAACTTGCTGGAAAAACTGCATCATATTTTTTGATTGTACATAAGTACCTACCTACAAATAGGTACAAGTATATTATTTTTTGTTAGGTAGGCGATGTAGAAAAAACAAAAAAATACAGACAACACGTTTTTCTCGTGGTATAATGATGTCATTTTAATAAAGCTTTTAACTTTCTAACTTTTTATAAAAAAAAAAAACCTCATTTGGTGTTTGTTACAAAGCCTACAACTTGAAATATCAACAATACTCTAGCTAGAACTCTCTTTACTTATATGAAAAGGCCTGAGGTGACTAAAGTTTATCTTGTATCTAATACTCATTATGGAGTTATTTGAATATTATAAAGCATAAGCCTATTATATTGTCTTGAACCCATTATTTACATTACGCAAACTATTATTATTATAGTCATCATCTAAATAGAAAATGCATTTTGTTTGTCTATTAATCTATAATGTTGTTGGAAACACTATTATATTACGTAGGTAAGCTCGCTGAAGCCTTGGTCGTGAGGACATGCTGTTGTCCTGTAAGTAGGTCTTATAACAAGGAAAAATAAATAAATAGGAACACGGATAATTCGTTACTCGCCACCAATCATTTTAATCTGGCAAGGCGATATCCTCGCATAAATCGCTACTAAGATCTGGGATCATGTTGAGGAAAAACGTGTTGGTTCTACGTGTCGGTTTTACTTTTTCATTTATGTTTATGTAGGTATGAACTACGAGTAGCTGTGCCCGCAACTTCATTCGCGTGGATGTCGGAAAACAATAATGTGTCTCTTTACTAAATCTTTTTCTCTAATAAAAGTAAATTACTCCTTATAACATCAGATCTTCCAGTGAAAGTCCCGTCAAAATTGGTCCAGCCATTTCGGAGATTAGCCGGAACAAACAGACAGACAAAAATCTTAAAAATTGTTTATTTGTTATACCTAAGTACCGTAGGATATATCAGCATTTAGTAAAAAGCTGTTATTTTGATATTACAAACAAACACTTCTATTTTATTTATTTGTATGTATGTAAATAGATGTGACGGGTGACGGGTTTCGTTCTTTTTCTACAGTCATGATTGAGTTTCATCCATAGTAAAAGTAATACCTAATAAAAAACTTCCATCCGTTGTCATGTTGGTACTAATAGATAAATACATCGCTAGATTACTCACGGGGAAACATGTAACGCTATTGATGTTGATCCATTACGTGCGTGAAATTGAATCACAAGTTAGCGTCTCAACATTTATGAAGATATATATTTTACTTAAGATTACGCTACGCGGTATAGGTCGCTATTCTACTTTGCAACCCCACGTAATCCTGACAACGAAACCCTTTCAATCGTAACTAACTACGTATTTAAGATTTTCAATTCAATTTAGGTACAACACTAACAGTGAGGAATTAATCAGAACCCTAACGTTACGCCGTCCCTCGACATTTGGAAGATATAATCGAAAGATAAAGTTGTTATAATTTGAACGATAAACGTTGGCAGACATTTCAGAACTTCGTAAGATCCATCTAGCCGTCAGCAAAATCAGCAAACGTAAGGGATCTTTTCTTCGAAAACAGGTATTACACAAACTGCCTTCAGGCGAAATGTAACGATCCCTCGAACAAGGCCTTGGCCGAGCCATAACTTTAAAATATTAGCTAGATGTGCCGGATCGTAATCGGCAACAAAACCTTGTTTACTCACCTATTTACAGCAAATTACAATAAGTAATTGCCAACTTTGATAACCGAACAGAAACTGTAGGTAAACACTATAAAGTGAATAAATCGGGTAAAATAAAAAAGCTGTCAAACAAACTCGAGATTGTCTCAATAAACAAAAATGTTTACGATTCTGCTTTTGTTCGACACAGCGAGAGAAGTTTCTTATGTTCAGTGTTGAGCTTTTATTTTTATGTGGTACAGGTGCAGCTATTCCAGAGTGAATAGTGAGCGGAACCGCACCTCACTACATCCTCTTATGTAACAGACAGTGGCGCCATTGTGAACCACAATGAGCCGCGCGAGCACGAGTGCGCATTCACAATTATCACCAGGCGCTGAAGTGACGCCCGCGCGCACTAATTGGGTCAAGGTTCCTAACCCGGGTAACGATAAACAAATAAAATATGTCTAGGGACTTATTTTATGTTTGTTTCTGAGTTCTTGTTATTTACATACTTGGTTAATTCGAAACACTCGAAAACAAAAACAATTATTTCAATGGAGGAGCTTCTCATACTCAGTACTTTTGTTCCCTACACGCTCACCACTACCCTTTGTCCTGGACTAGCGACAATTTAAGAAAACCCTTTCGGTACGACCTGTTAATTGACTGTATTATGTAACCTGTACTAAGTACCTAAGTATAACAAAAAACATACGAACACAATATTCACATTTTATAATTAAAAGTCATTAGCAATAGCAACCAATAGGTAAATGCCACTGAATATTGTGTTTCCTTCAAACAGCCAAACAGATCCCAAATCGAAATTGCCTTGATCACCAATTGAACACGCTTGGCGGATCACGACCGCAATTCGATTCAAATGTCGCTAACGAAGCTGCGTTCGAAGCAAACTTTCATATCCTTCCTTTAATACTTATTAACATAGTTTCATTACCTTTTTAGTACCCATCATGTCTTGTCGGACTTGTCGTAAAGGTTCCAACGCATTTGCGCGTACTAGTGTGAAGGACTGCTCGTAAAAATATGTACAGTCTACAGAATGTAGACAATGCCTTAGCGTGTTGCGGAGAGCTCGCTTACAAGGCAATCACACTGGAGGCGTTTTCATAACAAACAATGGACTCTTAGCGCCGTTCGCCAATACAAACGGGAGTGGATTGCTCTTCACAGCGTCAAGTTTGGAAACAAATACCCAACCATTGAGAGCTTTCTGCGTCAAAAGGTAATTTTCATGTAAGTAGGCAAAGAAATATCTGAAATAAACATCAAATAAGTTCCCCTAAATCCTTACCTAAGTAGAAATCTAGGTATATTATGACAACCCCAGTGGATTTATAGTATTGGATAACAAAAAAACCGCCGGACATTCTTTCGTATTACAATTTACCTTCTATTAGGGATAGAATAGGTAGGATATTATTTCCGAACCTTTCCACTACTCAATCTAATTTGAGCAACTTTCTGATGGTTCACTGACAATGCTTATTGCATTTAATTAATTAATGTAAGTTAACCGATCGCATAAGTTAAGTTTCATAAAATATGCATGCAGAATATTTTATTCAATCGAATATACAAGTGAAAGATTTTCCTTTGAAATTGAAATTCGTCTTTGGCACAGCCGCACAGCGCACAAAACGAACTCTATATCCCTCTCCCAGATATTTGTTTTATCTGAATCATCTGCGATGACAGAGGAAAAGTTAAAATTTTGGAGCTGACAAAACGAGGCACGAAAAGCATTTTACTCCTATACCCCATATGAAGATTTATAACGTAACTTCAGCAGTCAATTTATTTTCTTAAGAATTTTCCTCTTGAGAGAGTCCTTTACCTGTTAAGACTGCTAACGTTTAATGTCGAGCCATTTCATTTAACTTCCTCCTAACTTTTAACTCAGATAAAAACGTAGTAAAAGTTGATTGTCTGGGAGAACATGGCAGAAGAAATATAACGAAAGTAACTGACTACTATACGTTTTTAAGTAAAAATATTTTGAACAGGTGTTCTTTAAAAGTAGCCTGTTATATCGAAATCTTTTATAACCAGCAAGTAAGCCTTGCTAAGTGATATAAATATGCGAGGGCGTGATAATTTGACGGGCGGGCGTTTGGCGTCGTATCGCAAAATTCCGCGCTTTATTTTTGTCATCTTATACTAACTTAATAAAGCTGAACAGTTTGTTTGAACCCGCTAACTCTGGAACTACCTTTCGGATTTGAAAAATTCTTTATGCTTTTAATAGCCCACTTTTCAAGGAAGTGTGAGGCTATTTAACGTCACGCTACGAAATTTAGAAGCAGAGCAAAAAGAGAAAAATCAGAAAGAACGCTGAGCTAAAACGAAGTAATAGCGCGGACAGGCGACGTGGACCGAGAAAGTTTTATAAAAATATGACAGTTGTTTTAGTATGCATATTGTGTATCTTACGACTTCCACGCGAACGAAGTCGCGAGCAGAATCTATTGATATAATAAAATTATCGAAGCGTCCGTCTGCACCCAACTGGGCCACATTCCGACTAACTTCAGGGCGACAAGTTAAAGGACAGAGTTGCACTCCAAGACCCGGGAAACTAGATTACATGAGTTGGCACAACGCCAGTTGTTTGTAAATATAATTTTTGTAATACCAGTATTCAGTCCACTGTTGTCCATTTTATTAAAATCTGCTAGTTCTAAACTGATCTCAAGTTGGTCGTCTCAAAATACTTAGCACCAATTTTTTGCTCGTACTTGCCAAACTACAAGCTAAAACTAAAACTGCTAAAACTTTATAAAATTACGCTGTTTATTGATTTTCGTTCTGTTTATAAAGGAGTAAGTAACGTTCAAAGTGAATTCTCATCTGAAGTCATGAACATGTTCAAGTAATTTTTATTCAAATAAGTTTGAAAAAGTGTCCTGGTTCCAATTAGGAAGCCTTCTGGTCTGCTGACGTTGCAATGAATAACTAATTAAGTACCTTATATATTTTCCGCAATTAAAATTTTCTCCATCGAGTATTTTCCGGTTTCTTCAGGTTAATTGTGTTAATTGTGTACTATTTTTTTTTCTATTAAGTTATGCAGATATAAAGACATTGTAGATCTGTATTGTACGGGTATTCCGTTCCTCATCAATACTTGTTCGAACAGCCGGAGAAAATATCCCTCCAAGGTCAATAAACGAAGATTCGTATTGGAGTTTCGAACTACGCCAATGCGAAAAATATCCAGATATTGTCCCCAACCTTCCTTAGACAAATATTTTTGTTTGTGTAATACTCGTATGCTTCGCATGTAAAGATAGGCGAACAGCCGTTAAGGTGCGTCATCGTGGCACATTTACATGAACTGTCTTTTGGAATCTTGCCCCCTAAGTGGATCGATGGCGTACGGCGCGCGGCGGTCGCCCATTCATCATCCAACCGAACCTAACACCCTTTATACACATTAATTTGTAACACCCACCCGCAGTTTGGTAGAATCTTTACATACATAATATATAAGCATGTCAGTTCTTTTGAAATTCTTTCAATAACTATAGGTTTTTTTAATAATTTACCTAGGAGTTTCCGGATGACAACGATATGGAGGAGTACTTCGATGATTAATGTGATGTATTTATTTGTATTGTTATAGTTGTAATAGCCATTTAATTAATTGTTACTGTTAGTTACCTAAGATTTTTTTTGGTTTCCAGGACTTTTAAATTGTAGTCTTGGTTGTGGCTTTACTTTTTTCCACGTAAGTAACGTGTGAAAATGAGAAAACTTTTCGTATTACTATCAACGAGGTCTGTGGCGTTCGTAGATATCGAAGGAAGAATCTTACGGTCCAGTAAAGTTTTGTAATATTTTGTATACGAACAAATTGAAGCAAGAACTAAACACATGCACAATAGAGTGGATACTTAGGAATGTAGATTAGACTACATTTTGAATTGGAAATAGCTAGTGTGTGTAGCCATTTTGCACTTGTAAACGACGAGCACGTCTGATCTGCACCTAATGAACCTATTAACCCGAACCTGATGAAAGTTTTTACACTGATTTTGCAGGTCCTTGACTATAAATAACTACCCAGTCGGGGAAAGCTGTTTAACCTCCAATGCACGTTTAAACTCTCAGTAGAAGAAAACGTATGGCTGTGGCGGCCGGGATAAGGATTGTGTTACTACTCACGCTCTCTGCGATCCCTTAACCGACGCAGTTTGCTGAACGGACAAACGGAGTACCATTTTGGAATTTTCGGACCCAATGACTCGAATTGAAAGTAATGCCAGTGTCCCTTCAAATTATGCTCATACCATAAGAAAATGGGGTGCGTTTCTGTCTGTGTGAGTAGGTAATACTTGTACAGCTACAAAAGTGGTGTAGGTAGAGTAGGTAGGTATAGCTAGGGCACCCCAGCAACGGGGGTTGTGGAATGGAATTTCTTTTAAATCCTTTATTGAATTACAGAAAGTCACAAGCTCGAGTCGAGACGCAAGTCAAATCAAACTAAACTTGAAGATCTGTGGTTCGGTGAAGCTTTTTGAGCAGAAATATAAAATGCTAAAATCGATAACAGATTTGAAAACAAAAAAACATCCTTGAATGAAATGTAAGTAAGTCTCGTAATATACAAAGTGCTTTTTATAGCATTCCAAATTACTTCTCTCAACAAATGTAGAAATATGAATATAATTCGTTGCGTGACAGACCGGTATCAATAAAGTGGGGTGATATAAGCTGCGTGTAGGCGAATGTACAATACAACAAACTTTGTGGTAAACCTCTGTCTATAAGTAGGTACCTGCTTTTTTCTAATTTACGAATTCGACGTTCGGTTGTACTAATAGCCATCTATATATCGGTCTCAGTGATAAGAATTGTGATGGAAGGTGGTCAATGCTTTAATTGGAGCATAGAGTTGCACATTAGCCAAATTCTGTAGACTCTTGATTTTTATACAATGTATGTATAGATCTCCTGACGATATTTTCGTCATTGCACTCAAGTTAAACTAATTTTATTCACCTACTTCATAATAATTATTATGAACATGGATTCACAAGAATTGTTACGTTGCTACGTTATCTGTATCTCTAATGAGACACGTAAATGCGCCTCAAGAAACGCCGACGTTAGGCAAATTCGTTTATTTGTCCGTAAGATTTATCAAGGCCTTGCCGAACGCTTCGAGTGATGAATGGAATATTTCATGTCGACAAGCTTAACTACGTATTTTTAACCATATTTTCTGTACAATTTTCATTTTTAAATGTTTTTTTTATATTTTCGTTTGACTTTAGTTATGTATTAACAACTCCTTTCATTTTAAAAGGTAAAATATTACTAGATGGACCCTTAACAAAGTCCAAATCAGCTGCGAAAAAAGAAGACAAGCTAAGCACCTGCCTAGGTAGTGATAGAGTTTGTCCAAAGTACCATAACCAAGGTAACCATCCCGAAAATTCTTATAAGAAACAAATAACCTTTTAACTAATCTCTTCATGTCTTTCCCATGGATAAAATCCATTTCGATCCCCCGCGAAGTCCTTAGACTGAAATTTGCATAAAACTTCAAGGACAAACACATCAGTCACTATAACTTGGTTTACCACAGACACCGGAGCTGAAGAGAGTGGTTTATTGCCATAACCATTAGGAGAATCACTAAAGGTTCTTTACTGTGACCCTCATAGATATTTTGAAACTGCGGGCTCCTAAAATAAATACAGGTTAAACAAAATTCGTCCACTCAGCAGACGAAACGATTTTTACTAGGTAAGAGAGCTTCGTTCAAACATATAGGTACGTGTGGAAATCCCAGGTAGGTGAAAATATCTAATTAACTCCTAGGTACTCCTAGATAATTTGGCCTAGGTCCGCTTCACTTTTGCTCAAATAAGAAAGCCTAATCACTAATCTATAGATAGGTACTCAAATCTATGTATAGTTATAAATAAATCGGGATTTATGCTTGATCATTGCCCGTAATGATTACGGGTCGACTAGTGCACCTAAGTATTAAGACAGAAACGCTAAGAACAGCAATAAGGGTTTCAGTCACTGAATTAAACCAAGCTATACTCGCCTACCACCTCCATCAATATGATGATGCTGCCCCTACTAACAAAGGCGATTTATAGTAATTTTAACTTTATATTCCCTATCACCTCCCTCTCACCGAGAGGAGGACTGTGTCCCAGCAGTGGGAACATTACAGGTTGATTATGTTATGTTATGTATTCCCTATGGGTAGACTTCACTGCAATTTACCAAGTTCTAACAAAATGTAAGTCTCTTATGATTATGATATTGCCGTAAATTTCAGCCATGGGAAAGTGGAATGCTGGAGAACCACATTGTTATAAATTACACCACTTACCCTAGTTCCTACATAATAAATAAGCATCCTTGCCAATAGAGCCTCCGTAGATAAACTATTTAGGGAACTATTATGGATTAACTAAACCCTTAGATTAACTTACAAACCACATTATATTTGTAATCATTTTAATTGTAAATCAGCAGTATTAAGCTTCTCGCCATGATTATAAGCCAGTTGGTAGCATACTAATAATGTAGGTAGGTACTGGTACTTAGTAACCTAAATTAGAAAAAGTTTTTATGTACCATACTCAAACAAATACCTAGATATTATTAATAGATGCAATCAGTACCATTTTAGGTACCTAAATACTTTTTTTTACTTTTGCTAGCTTTGAATGGTAATGTAGAAATATTTGCATTAATTCACAATTGTCCCGAAATTAACGCACACCACCAAGCACCCCAATTAGAATAGATGTTATAATCATAATACATACACTAAATGTATGCTATTATAAACATTGTTTATTTATTAAATTAGTTAATACTGATTGTGGGAGAAAATTGTGTTCACATTAAAAATATACCTACGCACGCACACAGTCCCACACATATAAGAGTCTAGCGTAGCTGGTACTTTATCCATTTAGGTTTGTTTTGTCTGTACAGCAGAAGTGTGACTGTAATTTAGGTAATTTTAATTATTTTTGGGTAAAAAAATTACCAATAAGAAATCGATTCAGTAAACAATTCTGAACAAACTACTTTCATAATGAGCATCAATTCAGTTACACATTGTATATGTTTGTCGTTGAAAGCTGTTATCTGGGTCAATAAATCTTTTAACAGCGGGAGATGGTATCGTCCATACTACACTAGCGAACTTACCTGCTTACAATTCTTGAACGCGTGACTATAGAAACGAAACCCCTATTTCTTTTAGTGCAGGAAAACAAGTACGTAGATACGACACGTGGTTGTGATTAATAATATATATACCAGCGCAATCAAACTAATACCGAATATCAATAGGTAGTTAGTTTAACTTTTACCATTTCTACGATAAGTTTAAGATATGGGCATCCTTTTATTATGTTTGTATGTACCTCTTAGTCACGATTTTAAACTGGCACACTACTTAAGTATAAAATATTGCAATGGCGCGGTTTGAATTAAAATAGAATGAACCTGGCTAAGTTTCTGTTATGGGTTCCTACTGGACTATGAAGGACACTAGGTATTGAAATTAATGTAGAAGACATTATGACGAATATTATTAAGGTGTGATCCCACCAGCACCGCAAGCAATCAAAAACAAGTATACAAGAGTTGGTAAAAAAATAACATTGTGTGCCAGCCGAATAAGTACCAATTCGCTCAGTAATAGTGATTCGACAAGGCGAATTTGTTCGATCGAAGGCTCGTTTTAGAACGTCCTCCCCAAAGCTTTTTGTCCTAGCTTGTAATATTCGGTTCAACTTCAACGTAGGTACTTACTGCTTAAATGCTGATGAATGCTCATTAAACGCGAAAGCTTGTGGCATTGACGCACCTTCACATAATTATCTACGATGACGAACTTTTTCTGTTTATTATATAGGAAATGATAATCAAATCGATCGTGTTGGTTAATATAAAATAACAAGATCTTTATGTTACATCGTCAAATACGTCATAATTATAGTCCTCGTTCCGATGATAGCAATCCATTGCTAATTTTCCTGCCTTTCGTGACTCTCTGATGAGTAGCAAAGCTAAATTAACAGGTCAGCAGTGAACAGTCACACGTTCAATTAGTAATGGGTACTATTGCAGTTACCTAGATATTTTATTAAATTTAATAAGTGTTAGAATAATATAATTATCAATAGATTAGAAGACTACTAGTTTCCATGAATTGTGAGCTGTGTGTGCTACTGAAGCTGAAATGAACGCAATAGAAAAGCATCATTTAATATAATAGTTAATTAAAAACTGTATTCATAGATCTATATCGGTACCATCGATGGGTACCTAAAAAAAGGTTTTAAAATATAAAAAAACTTTAAAACTGGTTAAAAGGTTTTAGTTGGTTACGTCGTCGTGCAGATACGACTTACTTCTTTTGGTATGAAAATGGCTTTGAAGAATAGAGGAAATATTAAGAAATGTATGTTATAAGTTTTCGGATACCTACATAAGTGGATATAATACCTACAAAAAAACAATATGCATACAATAACAAGTTTATAGATCTATGAACATTCTATGATAAACGTTTCAGGATAAAAAGATATACTAAGTGGAATATTTATACAATTTATAGTAACTACCTAGGAATAATACTGCGTACGTTGAACGACTGAATACTATTTATAACGTATAAAACAAATGGTATAAATCCCTCAGATGGAGGGTCCCTTTCTGGTTTTTATAAAGGAGCGCGATTTACATTTAGCATTTTACGAGCTGGGCCGACTTCCCCAGAGCTCTGCTTTATGCCTATCTTCTTATCGCAAAAAATGGTAATATAAAATAATATATAATCTCGTTGTCTGCCTTAACACCTAAACTTTATGCATAATTATTCAAAATTCATGCAAATGAAACGTGAACCCCATGAAGACTCCGTGCGGACTTAGATTTATAATAATGTGGGGTGACTAACTAGTAGGAAACAAAAAATGTTTCGTTCAAGTTTTACGTAACTACCTACACCTACTTGCTTAAAATTTCTGTTACTCATAAATACTATAAACAAAATACACGTATGCATCAACGAAAAAATACAATTGAGTTATGAGCAAAAACTTCAGAGGAAACCCTAAAAATCATAAAAAGTATCATTAAACACGTAACTATCTTAAATATATTCTAATTTAATTGATCACAAATAATAAAGCCACTTACGTATGCAAGATAAATCCGTTGTGTACACTTTCACGTGAAGGTTCAGTCGGAGTCGTAAGGCGAGTGGTACGGCCGCGGAGCAGCGCAGGGCGGGCGCATTACGTAGCCAATGCGCCCCTACTGAAGGACTGACTGTGACGTTGGCCCGGCCGCCCCGCCCGCATACACCACTTCCTTGCCTGCCAAGTGCGACATGGGACCACGAGAATTTTTTTTTTATTTCAAAATTTTTATCAAGTTTTGTAGCGCGTAGGCCGGCTACGAGTTGCTACGGCGTAGCAAAACCGTAGCTCTCCGGATATCAGTCTCACATACATGCATGCAATTTATTTGTAACAAATTCAAAATATTGAAGCGTATATTGTTTTTCGCAACTCATTAATCGATTCAATTTAATATTTCAGGTAAGTAACAAAATTGATTTTTTTCATTGGTAGGTAAGTATCTAAATCCTTTTAACGCTGAAAATCTGAACTCACAAACCAGCCGATAAAAGCCATTTAACCGGAAACTCGAATAAGCTCGATGTCGGATTAAAGCCTTCGGAGGGTAATGCGATGATCGCGGCTTTATTTTAGAGATATTTCCCGCTTTGGCTTACACAATATTGGCTGTGAAGCCCCTGTATAAAGTAGGTATTGTACGTCTCATCAAATAGATAACTTACAATAATCATTAACTTGCGAGATTCGGTAAAGAAAATGTCGTCTTTTGCTATAAATTAATTTCCGACTGAAATGACTACGTTGTATTAGGTCGGTACCTAATATCGTACCTACCTACGAACGTATACATACCTAAACATTTAATAACAAAAAATCTCTATACAATCTTATTACAAAACGAGTTCTAACTTAAACCTAGCCTAAAACCTTAGGGCCAGTTACTGTATTTTGAACTTTATTCCTACAAACGTAAAATTCTTAATGCAAAATTGACAACTTACACTCGGTTTTAACGTCAGTTTTTGTATTAAGAACTTTAACTCTTGTCGGATTATAATCCGACAGGAGTTAAAGTTCTTAAAAAAGTTCGAAAAAAAATGGTTCGATGGCCTGGGTCTAAAGATAAACCTTGTTTTGTAATAAGGCCATATGTATCTAAGCATGTAAGTACTTAAGTAGTGGGCGACGCAAAAATAGGTATAAAATAAATGACTTAATTTTAAAATGCCTTAGCTTTTTTTAAAGGTGCACCTAAATCTTATTTATTTGACCTGCAATGTTATTCTGGTAAAGTTGAAAAACTACCTATTTTCCTATTTATCTTCTCAAGACGGGGTAGCGGGATCGTCCGAAAGGGTTACCGCTGCCCCGGAACATAAAGGGCTAAGGAAGGAACACGGGTGGGTTTTAGTCAGTAAGAGTCTGACACTCTCTTCCGCTCCACCCAGAGGGGAGGAGTCATTAGATGATTTCCCATCCAAAAAAAAAATACTTAATACGGTTTAGCTGCCGTTTTAGAGCTGCTTCACTCTTCTCAATACTTTTTGCGACGAATTCTTCTTTGTTGGAACCTTTTAGGGCCACCAAGGTATTTGGCTTGTTCTCAATATAGCCGCGGGTCTTCGAAAAACTACAGGTAAAATAACTGTGAAAGGACTGGTAGTCCTTTCACAGTTATTTTACCTCTGATTTTGCATCACTGTTCAAATCACAGTGATCTTTATTTTCATTCTAATAAGGTTGCTGTTATTAAAGATACAAATTTAATACAATCATCATTTCAGCCGAAAGACGTCCACGGCTGGGCATAGGCCTCCACTGTTACTTTCAGTCTATCAAAAAGTACTCTGTGACTGTTACCGTAACGACACCGCTTCGGATGTGTTCGGCTGTCCTCGGGATGTACTCGGTTTTAATGTATTTCCGATATATGTCAGTGAGTGATGGCAAAGTATTCTGTTTGTGTTTTGTTTTCACTTCTATCGGCACTCCCGGAGTGCCACTGTATTTTTTTTTTCTACAAATATGTTATGCACAAGGTTTGTATCATCAGTATCACACATATTTGTCGGACAGCGACCAATCTCCTTATTATACGAGTTATGAAAAAAAATATCAGTATTAAGAAAACGCGATCTCAAATTCAGTGGTTTTTTATTTGTCAAGACATCATAACTACCCACGTGCCACAGAGTACCTACTTTTTGATAGACTGAAAATAACTACCTTTAAACAAGACAAGGTTGTCTATTGTGACACTCATTGCACTCAAAAAAGTTTTCATACTCAGATTTTAGTACAGGTTGCATGCATTAATTAACGTTATCACCTTCTCTCAATGTAAGTAGTCCCATAATATCCACAAGCTTGCGAAGCCTAAGTCTGGGCAACGGCTTGGTGAGAAGATCCGCTAGTTGAAGCTCGCTTGTTACCTTCTTTATTAGCAGTTCTCCATTATTCACAAGCTCTCTTACGAAGAAGTGACGTGTGGGGATGTGTTTGGTGTGTCGGTGAAACTCTGGATTCTCAGCTAACTTTATTGCTGCTTCGTTACCCACTAGTAACGTAGGAAGACCCTTAAGTTTTACGAGACTTCCTATGAGCCGAGTCAACCATACAAATTCTCTCGCAGCTTCACTGGCAGCGATTGCTTCAGCTTCCGTTGTCGAAATAGTGACACTTTACTGTCTCTGACTCATCCAGGAGACTGGTCCTCCGGTATATAGGCAAAGTACCTACTCCAGAAGTCGATCTTCCAGTTCCAATATCGCCTGCGTGGTCAGCATCACTGTATGATTCTATAATTCCAATTTTATAGTTCTTTTTATACATAATACTGAGATCGATATCCGTGGCTGAAATCAATTGTGCTACGTTTTACTCTGACACAATCCGCTTGAGTCGTTTTCTCCAGACTCCTTGACACGACACTGACTGCATATATTGCATACGCAGTCTGTCAGATCTTAATCCGACCATTAGGTACATATGCAAGTGCCCCAACCACTTGCCTGTAGTTTTTCAGAACGTTATACTCATCGTTCTCGTTTTGTGAGACCGGAAATCTCACATTTCATCATCATATCATGGGTGGTTTTCATGGTCGAGGGTGCTTAAGCCGGGTATTTTCTCGTGGTCCTACTATTTTGTCCTACCAGTAGGTCCACGAGGGTATGTTATTGCTGTTGGTCCTACTGAAGTTTAGAAACTAAAATGTACCTCCTGTATATAGGAATTGACTGGATAGGTGTGGGGCGTGTCTCAGTTTCAGTCTTCATACTGCCTTCTCTTTATATCTTAGAAAGCATTTTGTATGTTCGCAAAAACTTAGGACTTTTCAAAATAAGATGCGATTTCCATAATAAGTATAAATACACGTAGTAAACATGAAATTGTGATACCTAACTAAAACAAGCTAGTCCTTTCTTATAAACAGTATCCGCTTTTATAACAAGTTGCCAAAACCAAAGAATTATAAAAAAAAAATATTAGATAAATTATAATGGTATAATAGACATAGGATATTGGTCAAAAAAAAGTAATATGTCATCAACGATATTTTTTAAAAGAGGTATGTACTAAAAGTGATGTTGACTCACTAAGAAAGCAGTACTTATGAAGACTGAAACTGAGACACGCCCCACACCTATCCAGTCAATTTCATTATACAGGAGGTACATTTTAGTTTCTAAACTTCAGTAGGACCAACAGCAATAACATACCCTCGTGGACCTACTGGTAGGACAAAATAGTAGGACCACGAGAAAATACCCCTTAAGCCAATAGCGACAAAGTCGAAAGTAAAATAGGTGTTTGAAATAGAATAGGTACCTACAGAGATCTCCATTTTTTGCCGTTTATGGCGTTTATGGCGTGGTTCAAGTAGGTAGGCATACGAAATTACAATAAATTAGTCTTTGCAGAACAGACAGACACCTTTATGACAGCTTGTAGAAGGCTCTTTTTAAAAACGCGTATTAAACTAACTTTCTTTCTCCTTCTATTATATACGAATGTGTGTGTGCGTACGAGTACCTTCGATATCCGTCCGTGTACGTAAAGAACATCTTTCCTGAAGGGGGTCCCCCGACCGCACACTTTTTTTTTAGCAACTATAACAATCGAAAATGGCTAAACCTATTAAAATCCAACATTTTTTAAAAATAAATAAACCCTGGATATACCCTTATCTCCAGGGTTTCTAAATCAAAAATGTTGAATTGGGTAGACGGTCAGTTTGCCACTGAATCAAAACTAAAAAAAAAAGAAAAGCGTCTTTCAAATCTAACACGATCCATTTATTAAAACCTTTTTTTGTCTGTCTTTTTCTATTTTATATGATTGTGTGTGCATGCGAATATCGCATAAGGATTTTTATTATTTTCGAATTTGGTCATCCACACACAACACACTTGGGAAATTCACTTACCTGAAGTTGTAAAAAAAGTAAATATAAGTACAATACGAAAATATTTATTAAGTAAAATGTAAATAATAACATGTATATCAATAGTATCAACTCTAATTACACGGAATCACGCAAGTTGGCTGATAATATCCGTCAGCACCCACTGAGTGTCGCTGTGATAAGTGAATATCCGTTAACTCTGCCTCTCCAAAGTCGTAGTCAGCGAATTTCTTAAGCACCTCCGTGCCGTCGAAAGTTTCCCTTGGCCGTCTTGTGTTTCTTGCTGATGACGCAGAATTGTCAGCGTTCACGTTTTCTGAATGAGTCCTATACTTAGAATTGATTAAAGTTACATGCAGTTTCACACTGTCTCTGTCATATTCTCTGTTCATAAATCCTGTAAGTAAAGAGACACATATAAGTTGAATCCTTTCTGTATCTAAACTTATTTATTCTAAAGAAGTTCTAAATTATATTTTAAAAACATTTCATCATCACCTGCTTTATAAAAATGATCCACTAACGCATCAGCTAGCTGTTGAATCAACCCCTTCGAGTTTCCCTCTTCTTGAACAAGTCCATACAGAACATCAATTTGTGATGGATCATCATTCATGTATGACAGTCCTTTTAGTCTAATCTTTAATGGTAAATGCCCTTCAAGTATAGGCCTGAAAACAAACACTTTTTTTTATTAAATGTGAAGAAATAATAATTAGCCATGTGAACAGTAAAATAAAAGGATAAGTACAATAGGTAATTAAAATAATAATACTTAAATTATTCTCACATGACAACTTTTTCTCTAGCTTCAGTAAGTAGCTGGGATGCCCACAATCTCTCCTCGTTGTCCATCAAGCACATTACACCAAGTGTAAGATGCAGCTTATTTGGTTTGATAAATAGAGACTTATCAAGATTTCTGCTAGGGCACTCACGCATAACACTTGCCTGAAAAGACAAAATAGGTGAGAATTTTCAAAATAAGAATTTAAACACCACCATTTTATCACCACTGCTCTCAAAACGGTGAAGGAAAACATCGTGAGGAAACCGGCACGTCCTAGAATCGAAAATTCGAAGAAATGTGACATTCACCGACCCGCACTGGGCCCGCGTGTTGGATTACGGCTCACTCCTGCTCAGAGAGAAGAGGCCCGTGCCTCAGCAGTGAGAACGTAATAGGCTGAAAATGTCGCGTGCATAGCGAAGGCTCTTACTGGACCTTTTTGAAATTTTAGTCCTCCAATCATAGCAGCTTAAAATAAGATAAGACAGCAGATTCACTCTTTTGTAACTTGGATCAGATTTTTAGCAACTAAGGATTAATTTTAAGAATTAAGAATCCACATGGAACATAATTATTACGCTTAAGGTACAATTCCGAACGGCACGGCAGACCGCAGACGGTGGCGACATTGCGGTTGACAATAATCGCTGGCGACGCGACGTCATCTTCGATGGCAGTGGCACTTCTCTGCTTCAGTTTCACGAAACTAATTTGTTAATCAAAATTCGTCTTCTGTTAGAGACAGCTACAGTTACGGTATGCACTATGCTGTCTGCAGCAGCGAGCGGCACTGTCGCCATCCGCGGAAGCGTTTTCAAAAAATACTTAGAAACCAGTAGTGTTGCTGCAGTTAAGCCTAAATGCCACTACAGGCTGCGGCTTGCGGCCTGCCATCGCCTTTTTAACTGTTCCGTTGTGCGGGCAGTTGATTATTGAAGCAAATATTATATAGGTTGAAGTTTCGTTCGAGTTCTCAGAATATTCTTTGATTATAATCACCTCAAATTCTTCAAATCTATTCTGTATGTTCAGCTGGTTCATTGGTATTGATATAAAATGTGTTGACTTCTGTTTCATTCTAGATGACGTCACTATTATATTTATTCTTCTTCTTGCTGCTTTTACACTCTGAAAAATTAAATTATCGATTTATAAAAGTTATTGTATTTGTTGACTTGGAATTTTATTAAAACATGGATTGGTCAAAGGTTAAACAACACTATGAGGTCCCAGAGGTCGGTTTGCGGATGGGCGACCATCCAATTCATACTGAGACCCATCCATGCCTCAGAAAGCATGTTATGCCTTTGATCTTGGCTGTCCTTTTTAGATCTGTGACAGATGATACTAGCAATCAGAAGCCCGAAAGTCTGACAACCAGTCTTACCAGGTACTTAAGGGGTATTCCGTATTGTGTCAGCCAGTAACTGGGTTGTGTGAGGTTACTGAAGCCACACCACATATAATATTGGTATTCAGCTGCAACCAGTTTGACTGGAAGCCTACAACAATATAGTTAAAAGGCTATGCATAAGGTGATGAATAATCAATATTTAAAAATATATTTACAGATGCTGTGGGTCCAAATATAACAATGTCACCTTCCTGGCCATGTTTCGGTATCTTAATATCTGTCTTAGTATCTCTCTCAATTCTAATTTTGGTTGCTCCCTTCTTTCCTATAATTGATCCAAGATAATGTCTGCAAATTAAATAAATGATTAATGTGTGGGACCATGTGTTTATCACACCCAACCCTGCAATGTCATGGAGGCAGTGTAGGGTGCTGTTGTATTGGGTCTTATATTATGCTGAGAGATGGCGTTTTTGCCTGGATGTGACACAAATTGTTTTTTTTTTTGTATTTTTGTTCTTTTTATGCATCATGTTTATACCACAAATAAACAATTTCTTTTTCTTTTTCACTGCAAATGCAATGGTCTAAACTCTAAATTATAATATAGGTAGCCATATTTCATAAAACATGCATGCAATTACAATTTTTTTAATACAAGTAACTTGCACTTACTTAGATACATGTACACTGGTGCTGTACCTAGAATTATCTACCATCACTACTTCAAAGTCATCATCATCTCCTTCATCAAGAACATCATTGCATGCTATTTCTGCAAAGAAATTATTTAAATTAGATTATTTACTATGAACATAAGATTATCTATTATTTGATCATTATGATAGCTTTTGCCAGCGGTTTACCCGTGTGAAAGTCGAAAATTATCTCATGGGAAGGTACAACCGGGAATAAATAAAAGTATCTACAGGACATGGTCTACACAGCAATGCCACTGCTAAATCCATTCAGCCGTTGAGGCATAGTAAATAAATAAACATCCAAATTCACAAACGGACTTTAATTTTTATTTTCCGCAGACATAAGCTAGTTTTTAATAGATTATAAATAAATTGTAAAGTTATTATGCATTCCCTGTTTTCTGCATAGACTAATACCTAATTAATGATGACATTCGTAGATAAAATACTATTACTATAAACTTACCATTTTCATACAAGTCGTGTTCTTGGAAAGTAGTTGTATCTACAGCTGGATCATTCACCCTATAACATCTGCCTTCTATCCACTTTACGTGTGGTCTAATGATGTCTGTCATATTTTTATTTATAAAATCTAGTTTAGAAACTGAACTGTAATCTACTGTAGTCTGTTTACTACATTTACGTTTTGATTTTGAGAGTATGGCTCATAGATTAATATACTCTAATAGTATGCCTGGGGTCTTTAGGTTTTATTACGAGTATCACTCGCCCATTTACAAGCCAGCAACAAACAAGTCGCAATTTCAAGAAATCTAAAACGATTGTGATTATTTTTACTTTTCTTCACTTATTTGCATTTTATTTTATTTTCTTTTATTGAAGTTTTATCAGCAGCTTCTGTCCAGTGTATTTTAATAAATAAACCTACATTCCTGAGAAGAATTAATTCACAGGGAGAATAACTGAATAATCTCACAGCAAAGAGTATAACGTAGACAGAGGAAAATAATGATCTCAGAGTACTTTTTGATAGACTGAAAATAATGATTTATAAATTGATAATACGAATACGAGAGGCTCTCAGTTACACAAATGTTTGACGTTGACATAAGCATACCCTATATAAAAATGTACTCTGTGGACATAAGCAAGTTAGCAATTAGTTACTATACTCTATGGTTATGGAAGCCGACCCCAACATAGTTGGGAAAAGGCTAGGCAGATGATGATGACTCTATGGTTAGCAACATACTCTTTGGTTAGCAACGTAGACAGAGTAAAACTATAGACTGCTGGTCATCTTCTATCTCACTTACACAAGAAAAAGAAAAATATATATAAGATTCTTGCAAAGAAAAGGGACAGAGCCCAACATCTTTTGTCCCTTATTGCGTATCCACATTTTTCAAGGTCAGCACTTCAGTTGCTAAACAAAGTTTGACGTTTGATACGCCTTCGAAAGTGGTAGCGACGAAATTTTAAATTATTTTACTTGATAGTGTGAAACATAAGAACTATTTTGTGTTTACCGTTGAGGATTGACTGTAGCTATTGCTGCAAAATGGTACGGTGCAGTGTTCTTGGCTGCAAAAGTGATAGTGAGAAGAAAATTGCCGGATTGTCCTTTCATTCGTAAGTAGCTAAATATTTTAGTTTATTCGGTGGAAGACAGTGAAAGTTTTCAATTAATATCATTTATAAACTGTTAAAATACATATACAGTTGTTTCAAGATAAAATGAGTGCTGAATTATGTTATTATTACATATTGTTTTTATATAACCTCAAAGCTCAGTGTTGCCTACTTTTTACTGAGATACTACCCTATTTTAGGGGAAAATAGTACGCCAGTAAGATATATTGCAATAAATTACCTTCTTCAATAATTTCAGATAAATGCTTTATTAGAGTGTATGTATAGTGCTGGCAGCAAATTTGTTCCACTTTTCGCCGGGCGTAATATTATATCTTTACCTTTTACTACCTATTTATAGTATAAAATATTGTATTTATAGTAGGTATTAGTGTTAAAATCTCAGATTTCCTGCCAAACCAGAATCACGGGAATTACAAAATTAGTACTGTTTCAAGGCCAATAAATAAGACTAACAAAATTGTATGCTTGCGGACTTATAAAATGTAAGCATAAAGCAAACTTTCGGAGGGACGGCGAATATGTTTGGTTAGTTGGATTTAACATTTTTTTTTAGAAAATCTTTGTTAACGTTATCAATCTCGCAATCTTCTTCACCAACCAGCACTTTTGATTTCAATTCTGTAAGGACATGTTCTAAATCTGCCACTCTTTTAGTTTTTTTATGACAATCTGCAACATTCATAAATGTCAAACTTGTTGTGCACATTAAATATGAATTAATTATTTGACTTTGATGTTTTATTTCTATTTATAAAGCCTGTGCGTTGGTACAAAGTAGATAATAGTAATTGAAAAACATCTAAACATTCGGGGTAAAATCACCTCAAAGGGGGTAACCCTAAAGTTTCAAGTACCTTGATTTTCTGTCCCTTACTGCGACACGCTGAGCAGTAGTCTATAGTTTTACTCTGTCTACGGTTAGCAAGCATTAGGTACTGAACGTCAAAAATTGCGTCTGTACCATAGATATAGAATTCCGTAGATTGGGCATGAGAGTGAATGAGAGCTCCCGCTTTAACGGAACTTTGCTGTGTTAGAAAGAGAGAGAAAGTGACGCTGTTAACAGGGCCAAACACGTATTTGCTACCGGCCCATACCGGCCCCGGTGACTGTTTACGTGAGCGTTTCGGCAATTATTTAAGCGAACTAGAGTGATAACCTGTGATTAAATAACCATAATACGATGGTTTCTTGTGCAGTACCAGGATGTGAATCTTCCAAAAAGAAAAACCCCCAGGATTACTCGTTTCACCAGTAAGTTTACAATGTGTTTTAATCGTTATTTCTGCATTAACAATGCACTAATAAGCCGGCTATAAGCAAAATATGATGAGAACATTATTATACTTACGATTTAGATGAATTAGCATGCTTACAACCACCGTATTTAAGAAATAACAAATAGAGAAATACGAAGGAGTTATAACCTCATTTTTTAGTGATGCGATAGCCTAATTTTTGTTGATATCGACAGCTAAGATAGGTAGCTTCATACAAATGCATAATCTTAGAAAAATAGATTATATTTAAGTACTTATTGTAACAAACAAAATATACTTAGATCAATGGTTTTTGGTCTCGTTTGATTGTTGACATTACCAATCTACGGAATTCTAAATCTATGGTCTGTACAGCACATACTAATTGCATGCATGAAGCAAGCTATCAAGGGTAGCGGGATCGTCCGAAAGGGTTACCGCTGCCTGCGGAACATAAAGGGCTAAGGAAGGAACACGGGTGGGTTTTAGTCAGTAAGAGTCTGACACTCCCTTCCGCTCCACCCAGAGCGGGAGGAGTCATTAGATGATTTCCCATCCAAAAAAAAAAAAAAAGCAAGCTATCAACATTCAACAATTTAGGAGTTTAGGAGTACTAAAGCGCTTATTACACTTCGCTGAATTTAGTCGTCCTAATTCAGTCGTTACTGAATTTAGTCAAGTATAATCGCACTCAGCAATCTAGCATGCTAAATTCAGAAGCAAGGACGGTTTTTAACTGACTGAATAATTTAGCACCTAATTAGAAACGCATTTAGAAAGGTGTAATCGCATTTAGTTGCTGATTTCAGTCGCTTCGTGCGTGAGGACGTAAAGTTTTGTAATTCCCGAATAAAAAAGTGAAGTGCGAGTGCGGTGCGCAGCGTAGTATGTACAGACGCCGGCACATCAACCTACACCTAACTGTCAAATTTTCCCAATCAACATTGAACCTTATGCTTTAGCGATAAAGTTGAAAATCTATTACAGAAATCTGACAGATTGTAGTAGGTTGATGTGCTGGCGTCTGTACACACGGCTACACATCAAGCTATACATTTCCAGTTTTAGCTGGCCTTGCATTGTATAGGTTTTTCGTACAATCAGAAGTCAGCTTATTCTGGTTATGTATAGCTTGATGTGTAGCCGTGTGTACATACACAATACCTACGAAATGAAAAAAGAAGTTATGCTCAATATTTTAGAGCGGTATTAAAGATATGCTCTATCTTTGTAACAAAAATTTGTTACTTAATTGACTAATTAAATTATTAATTAATTAATTGTGCTAGCAGCCAGGGCTAAACAAAGGCCAATTTTTTGGTGTTTGGACAATACTGGAGCCATCCTCGTACACGACACGTCCGACTACGTCGTGCTACGTCGTGCGTCGTGATAATTGATTCAGTAACTAAATAAGGACAGTGTGATCAGAAGTTGTTACCATACCTACGTTTAGAACCAAACCTAATTTTTGTTTTACAAAAACCCAACCTAACTTATGTGTATACATAGTAATAGTGTACCGCAATATTGATGATATATTTACTAAATTATAATCATTAAAATTTGAATTATGTGGGTTACATTGTTTCGTACACCTACAGGCAACAGTACCTATTTGGTAAGTTTCTGAAAAGATTGTTTTCTTATACTGCCTAGTGGTGACGTGTTTTTTTTTTTGCCAAAACGCGTGTTGTAGTAGACTTTGCTACGCTCGACGCTCGTACGCTGAAACTATTCATGTAACAAAAGGAAAGATACCTACTACATAAATTATTATAGGATATTTACAAACTATTTCATTGTAAAATGAGTCGGAAAGGAAAGGAGAATTTTCGATTTTTAAACGATTGTTCTGGTGAAAGCCGGCTTATTTTTTAGAAAATCGCCTGTTGCTGATGGAAGAACGTTCGTCTGAAATTATTAGTGTTGGTTTTGTCAATTTTAACACGGAATTCTAAAAATACCAAACTTTATATGGAATCATGTATACCAGCATGTAAGTATAGGTACTTAGCATGTAGGTATACAGCAAAGCTCTCCAACCAAACCTGTCCTAGACAGAATCATGCGCATTCCATCTCCGCAATAAACACTCAAATCGGGCCCATAGCATCACGTGTCGAGGAACTAAGGTTGTACATTGCTCAAACACGAAATACCTAGGAGTAACATTAGATAGGGCACTAACGAATAAGTCACACTGCTACAAAACCAAGCAGAAGGTCGGGACACGGAATAATCTGTTACGTCGCCTAATTTCTACTAATTGGGGAGCAGCACCCGATGTCCTTCGCATAACTGGCATGCTCTTGTGCTTCTCTGCTGAAGAAT
The DNA here is from genome assembly GCA_914767645.1 of Hydraecia micacea. Taxonomy (NCBI): domain Eukaryota; kingdom Metazoa; phylum Arthropoda; class Insecta; order Lepidoptera; family Noctuidae; genus Hydraecia; species Hydraecia micacea. The sequence goes on from OU611778.1 coordinate 13,032,690, forward strand.
TTGCGTGTCCAGTCGTAGTAACTATTTAGTAATCTGTGGTCCAGTGTGGTAGCGATCCGCTTACGCCAAACAGGTGGACACTGCCCTGAATGAGACGTGTCGGATAATATCGGGCTGCTTAAAACAGACTACTCTCTCTCTCTCTAGCTTTACTTGTTTGTGCACCACCTGCCGTACGAAGGGATGTCGCATGCGCACTGGAAAAAAAGAACCATGCAGCACCCTAATTGCGTAACACACTCAATCTCAATCTAAATCATTTTGAAGGATATTGCTAATCCATTGTTCCTATGTTCGCAAAATGTGTCTGCTCAACAACGTAAATAACGCAATGAATGCTGTTGAACTGTCAAAATGAAACCCATTGCAACTGTTAGTTACGCAATTACCCCGCAGGAATCCGATTCCCAACATCCCCTCTACAATTACACAACGACCCCGGGTAGACTTAAAAGTCGTAAGAGCTTCTTACACACTACGTAGGCCATCAAGAACAAACCCCAGGAAAATTTGTCTCTAGGCTGTAATCTGCAGTGGCCTGGCTATATGGAAAGCCCTCAATCGATTGCGTACCCAAGTTGAGCGCTGCAGACACAATCTGTCGAAGTGGGGGATAACTGACCCATCCAATACCCAGTGCGAGTGCGGTGCCTCTAATCACACCATGCCCACTTGCTGGAATGCCCTGAGTTCCCGTTTACCTGCACCTTGGATGACTTAATGAATGCTACTGATGCCGCAATCAACGTGGACACCTACTGGGCTCAAACAATATAAAATATCGAAGAAGAGTGCCATCGACACGAAAAGAAGAAGAAGCATGCATGTATAACTAACTGTTTAATTACCTAATGGCATTGATGCTGCTGATGTTTAAATAGGTTGGTATCATAGAAATGATATATCTATGGTTGGTATACAAACAAATGGATGTTACGAGAAAAGGCGAGTGAGCGAGTCAGTCAGTATGCTTATTGCTCTCAATTGTGGACAAGGCGTAATAGTACAGGCGATAAGACGTCTGATAAGCTTATCATTAACCTATTGCGCTGCTAAGTAATATAGTATTTATATTTTCGTTTGTAATATAGTTAAATGACACTGCATCTTACGTGCTCGTGTTTTCTTTCTTGAACAATAATAATTATAAGACCTTGAAAAATGGACAAAAACTTTCCGAGGGTAGTAAATACGTCTTATTTGTCAAATTACCATTATACTAACGTAAATAAAGAAGGTAAGTTACCTTATAATTATCTTTAATTGTGATTTCACAGGGCATGGTTTGATACAGTTAGCCTCAATAAGATGTTAGGTACTTCGATAACTCATTACCTACTCAATATATAATAATTATGTTTTGTAATTATCTTTTTAGGTTCACTGTGCATTGTAATTAGGTAGGTATATGGTGTTCTACCTTTTCTCACTGTGCTATTTTTGTAATACTTTGTGCAATAGGATTGCATACATAGATATCGTGAATCAACAGCACACATAGAGTAAGTAATGTTATAGTTACTTTACTCTTTGGTAATGTGACCGCACATAACCATTGACAACCTCAATGCACATAACATAACACATAACATAAGTGCTTGCCTAAGCTACATTCCGAATTATGCCATAATCGCTCACAGCACACATTAATAAATAATTTGCGTTCCGATTTAGTTATCATAGCACACGAATCAAATCTGAAAGGGATCGTGACCGTATCAAATCAAGCCATTCAGTATTCTCTGTATGAAACTCCCTACTGCAACGCACACTAATCGGAATCGTAACGTAATTGCCTCACCTCGGGATAAGCCTCCCGTATTATTATTATACTCTTTGAGATAAGCTCACGAACCGCGGTGCGGTGCGTTACGGCTCGTCGTCTCCGCGCTTACTATTCTCCGTACCCGAGCTTACGTCTCTTCGTCCTCCCTTGCCCCTCTCACTCCTTCCGCGGCCTAGTTGCAGCACCATCAACCAGCGGTCGGTGAGCCGTAAGCGCGGCCGCGGCGTCGCCTAGCAGTAGCCGAGTCGACGTATCGGAGTTTCTGATCCGCTTTGGTTACGTGCTTACGTTAGGTTGACGCCTGTTTGTCGCCGAGGCTACCCTATATTATACTGTAGTCTTTGTTCGAGGCGAAAGGCGATACGGTGACGATCCTTTTCCGAGTTTGTATATCATATGTGTACCTTTAGTGTGGATAGAGCTTTAGGCGATTCCATCTGTTGCCCGCAAAATTAAAATATTCTTAGCGCTGCTGGCGATTAAAATATTCTGAGACTATTCCGCGAAATCATAACGATTTCCCTCAAATAGTATATCTGGGGAGCTCTTATTTCACTAACTCCATGCCAGGCAGGCAGACCGAGCCAGACCACTGGACCACAGAGTACATTTATATCACTGGACTGACATGACAGTGGCAGTCTATCTTCGTGGTGTCTGTGGTGTCAACGTGCTGCAGACCATCTGCAGACAGTGACAGAGTAGATATTTGACATTGACATACAATGGGAATGACGATGACGTAAATGTGATGTGAAATAATGACTGAAATAATGTAAACATAAACACAATCCCATCAATCTTTCTGTAAAAATTATCTCAATTTAACGGGCTACTAAAACAAAGCGAGGCTATAATGATTTTTCAGAAACATTAGAATCTGGTAGGTGTCTACCTTAGTCTGGTAGGTGTCTACCTTAGTTGTACCTACATTGTTTTGAGTGAGTGCAAGTCGCAGTGTGATATTTTAAGTTTCTACTCCTACATGTCCCGTATCTTCACATCTTGTTTATTTTCCAGATGGAAATAAAATGCATGGATCTCGGCGTGTTATAACATTTTGCCTGCTCACTACAGTTTTGCCTTCGATCCTGATTGTGTTACCCTTGTATCTGAGAAATATAAGATATGCTGATGTCATGTATAAAATATCAGACTCTGATGTTATCCAAATTCATAAAGGTCAATCATCAATATTTTGTGAGAAGCATTCACTAAAAATGAATACTACGTTTAGTGCATTCCAAATGAAAGGTACACCAGAAATATCAAATGAGCGGAAACATATTCGATTAAAAAAGTCAATGACCTTACCAGATGATACATTAGAATATTGGGGATTTTATTTATTAAAAGGGGCTGCTGTTGAATTGAAAGCATGTTCACGTCATAAAGGCTCAAAGATTCTAGTTGTTAAAGGAGACAAGATATTGAACACATGTGGAATTTTGGATGGATATAATAGGCATGAAAAAGGCCTTCCAAAAGTGGAACACCAAGGAGTTCTAGTGACATTAGAAAAACCTGATTACAGACTTAAAAACTATAATGCTTCACAACATAATATAACACATAATAAAGAAGAAGACACCATGGACAAAAAGGCTGATAATAACCCCCAGGACTTGATGCTGAACAATGTCAAAGATGATTATTATACAAGAAAAAAGAAACATAATGATCAAGAGAGACTAAGAAGAGATATAAAAAATATACCATTACATAATCCTAACACTTTATTAGATACTGGCGTATATCATGGTGGAAATTCTTTCAATGGTACTGTGAACCTACAGGAACCAATATCTAGATTTGAGAATAATTTGCATGAATGTTTTCATGATACAATTTTAATAAATCGTTTATTCCCCTTCTCCATGCAATGTAACAGTACAAATTACTTAGAAAATACTACCATCCTCAAGGTAGTTCATGAAGTACTCCTTGATGGATATTATTATTATATATTCTATACAGATAATGGGGTTAATGATATACATGCAATTTTCGATATTTATAAACCAACATTCCAATATGTAAATAATTCTGAATCTAAAGTATGTGTTAATAAAACTGAATGTGAATTTAATATAGACTTCTTTAGTGATGAATTAGTTATAGTTGAAAAACCCACTAAAGAAGGTTTACAAAATGAAGAAAGTGACTCTTCAATTCTAGTATCTATATGTCATCCTCGAATTTCTGTTTATATATTTTTTCCTATATCTGTCTTGTTACTTATACTCCTTTTTGCATTTTTATGATATTTGTTAATAGTTTTATTTCATTTAATTTTAGTCAACATGAACATTACCAGAAGTGTGATATTAATTTATTAAGTTTTTAGAGTTTATGTTTAGTGATGTTAAATGATGAATAAAAGTTGTGAAATTATATTGGATATAATAAGTAGGTAATATAATAACGAAGACATAAGGCTGCGTTCACACCAAACGTATGTAAATGGTATAGTACTTATAGGCCGACAACTGTGAAAAACAATGGACAGACAGTAGGTGGCTGACATTGTTTTTTTCTTATAGTTTGAACTTGACGCGCACAGTCGGGGGCCGACTATACGTTTGGTGTAATGGCGGCCTAATAATTGTTGTGATACCTAATATAAAAAGTAATGAAATCCGGCCGTTTTTTTTAATTCCGCAGGTCCTAAACGCAAAAAACGCAAGGTTTATAATGCCTAAAAGTATAATTATGATCGGATGAGTACAGGAAACCAGAAAAATATACTTAACTAGCTTACCAGTAGTTTCGGCTGTACGTTGATATGTCAGTCAGTCAGTTCTCCTTTTATATATATAGATAGATGATAATCTTCTGGATATATGCTAGTTACATACCTACCCGTGTGCTGTGTTGAAAACATAATACATACAAATAATTTGATACGATAGAGAAAAATCATGAAGATACCTCTAAAAACTTTCTTTTCGCAATAAAAACGGTATGGTTTTTATTGCGAAAAGATATACATATAATCATTCTGATTTTTTGTCAGATTATTCTACAAGAAACATACTAAAGCACTTGTGATTTAATTTTTTAGTCCAAACAATAGATTTTTTGTAAATAGATATTGCTTCATAATTTTGCTATAAATTACCAGCGTTGTCATCGCGCTTCTCTTTCTTTTCTATGCAGTCCGACATTGACTACGCTTTAGGTCATGTAGTCCGGGCCCCTTATCTCAAAAACCCCGTTTACACGATGCAACTTTGTTGCATAATTATAGTTATTGACTAGCTGTGCCCGCGACTTCGTCCACGTGGAATAGTGACTTTTCGGGCAGCATATTTTGAACTACATATACCGTCGTTTGAGTAGCTAAAAATTTACTTTACAGTAATGCTTCTCTGTATACGATATTTGACGTATGGCCATCTGGGATGAAAGCATACAGGCTCCTAGGATTGCTAACCCGTGACAGAGCCACATACAACTGACCGTGCGAGAAACAGCTGATACTTAGATCTACACCCACAACTTTCAGCGTCTGACCTTGGGCTTTATTAATTGTCATCACAAAACATAGGCTGACTGGAAACTGGACTTGTTTAAAACTAAATGGAAAATTGTTTGGAGTGAGAGGAATCAGAGGAATGAAAACACTTTCACCTTTTCCACACCCTGTTAAAATCTCTGCTTCTATCAGATTTTGTTGTAAATTGGTCACTTTTAACCTGGTGCCATTGCAAAGTTTTGGGGGGCTTAAATTTCTAAGAAGCATTATGGGTACGCCTACTTTTAATTTTATTTTATGTGCTGGTAGTCCAGGAGCATTGAGGGATTCTAAAAATTCTACTGGGTAGCTTGTACAGGCTCCTAGGATTGCTAACCCGTGACAGAGCCACATACAACTGACCGTGCGAGAAACAGCTGATACTTAGATCTACACCCACAACTTTCAGCGTCTGACCTTGGGCTTTATTAATTGTCATCACAAAACATAGGCTGACTGGAAACTGGACTCGTTTAAAACTAAATGGAAAATTTTTTGGAGTGAGAGGAATCCGAGGAATGAAAACACTCACCTTTTCCACACCCTGTTAAAATCTCTGCTTCTATCAGATTTTGTTGTAAATTGATCACTTTTAACCTGGTGCCATTGCAAAGTTTTGGGGGGCTTAAATTTCTAAGAAGCATTATGGGTACGCCTACTTTTAATTTTATTTTATGTGCTGGTAGTCCAGGAGCATTGAGGGATTCTAAAAATTCTACTGGGTAGCTTGTAGATTCTCCTTCTTCCATGACTCTGGCTTTATATAGCCACGGACGCGCAGGCGCGAGGCGTGTACGTACTCTGATAGAATACCTTAACAATTAATGTTCGCCGTGATTCTTTAAATTGACATAACTTTTTTATTTATGAACCGATTGACATGAAATAAACACTAACTGTTAAGTGAAGCTTACTATAATATATTAGTGAAAACCGCATCTAAATCGAATAAGCCGTTTCTGATATTAGCGTGCACAAACACACAGACAAACAGATAAACCGACAAACAGACAAACAGACAAAAAAAAATGTAATTACAAATTCGGGTTCGGCATCGATATAATAACAACCCCTGCTACTTTTTTTTTATATATTTCCATTGTACAGACACCACTTTTCTACAATTTTATTATATGTATAGATTGGTATCGTCTTACACCAGTCACCACGTAAAATTCCCCTGTTCCTTATATACCTACTGATATATCTCCACTGGTAGGGATATTTGGAGATTTTTCCAATTATCCCTACCGGTACAGGTATATAGAACCTTGTGCTCGATATATCCCTACTGATCCGCACTGGTTGGGATAGTTGGATTTTTTAACTATCCCAACCAGATATTGCTTCAATATGGTACCTATGCAACAAACTTGCATCGTGTAAACGGAGTTTTTGAGATAAGGGGACTACATGACCTAAAGCGCGGTCACTGTTTTTATAGGCGCATTGACGTGGAGTTGCGGACACCAGCCCGTATTACCTATATACAGGGTTATTGGAAAAACACCAAAAACCTCTTAAGATGTCATTGTACTCATCATTATGAACAACTTTTACTATGGGACCAAACCTGAAATCGCAAAAATAAAATCAGCTGTTCCCTACATTTATGTTCGTATAATACGTCAAAATGTAGGGAAAAGCAGATTTTTTTTTCGCGATTTCAGGTTTGGTCCCATAGTAAAAGTTTTTCATAATGATGAGTACAATGACCTCTTAAGAGGTTTTTGGTGTTTTTCCAATAACCCTGTATATATACCTAGATACCTACGCGCTACGTATCGATCAAATTCAAAACTGCGCCCTGTTTGCGTAACACACTATCAATCTAAATAATTTTGAAGAATATTGCTAATCCATTGCTTCTTAAAAAAATTGTCTGCATACATAACGCAATGCATTAGGGTAGGGTAGGGTAAGGTACCTACATAACGCAGTGCATTCCTTGATTGGATTAGATAAGTAGGTACCTACCGCAAATAGTAAAGAAATCGCGAGACGAACCCCAGCAGCTAAACTTACCGACGACTGCACAAACTGGACGCTGTTTAAAATAAACTGTTCTGACGCAATTTAGGTAGGTATACTCAGCACTCAGTAGCTAAAAAATAAACTATGAAGACCATGACAAGCTCAGCGGTATTCGCTGCCGCTGTGGGTAGAGGTACATACCGCGCGGATTTCGCTCAGGTATTTACCTAGTATAAAGTTCCGCGGCTAGAGCAGAATAGTTGGTGCCATAATACCACCTTGCTGGCGTCTGTACCAATTTTTTGTTCGAGTAGGTACTAATTAGTACCAATTGAGTAGGTACTAATTATTTACCAAATATGGAAGCGATTGGCGGGGTTGTGGTGGGGTAGCGGTAGTCACGGACATTACCAATTGATTATTAATTATTTACCAAATATGAAGCGGTTGGTGGGGTGGGGTGGCGGTAGTCACGGACATCTGGAACAGCTATTGGGCCATGAAAGATCTAATGAAGGGTGATCTTCCTTTGTACCATAAGAGAAGTCTCATTGACTTGTGCATACTTCCCATCCTCACATTATTATGGTGGTCAAACATTGTTAGCGCGGGGAGCAATAAATGAGTGGACTGTATTCTAGGGCAATGGTTTAATGCCGTTGTCAATTACAACAACTTTCCCGGACAAACAGTTAATGGTATCGTCCGTCGGCGTAGCGGTGGAAGCGAATGGTCGTCGAGTGAAGCCGTGTCGTCGCCGCGCCGCGCCGCGCCTTAGCTTGCTGATGACGCGCTGATCACGCTACCTGCACGTGCAGGTCGCGCGCATGTTGTGGTGCGTTGGGTTCGATTCTCAACAAACATGGTCTTTGACAAATCAGCAGAGGTCCACGCTCGAGGTTTGCCAGAGGGCTATGGAACGGAGTATTCTGGGTACCAAACTAACAGTTTTTTTTTTTTTTCAATAAACAGCTTTCTAAAAACCAGTTCGAAATTTAAATAAAACCTTTGATAAGTTACCAATAAGTTACCTCCTTGGTTGCCATGTTTCGGAGTAAAAGATCGTTCCATTTTTACATTACACGACAGGTATGAGTTTACTATGTAATTTATTAGGCCGCAAAACACGGCAGATACGGTTTTCATACAACTTTTCCCGGCCGCTGCTCGCATGAATTTGGCCAGTAAGTACAGCAATTTCGATTTATCTCGAAGGTTGTTAAAATAATGCTCAAATTTCCAAGCATGTTTGAGAAAAGATTATAATGCGAGGCTGTTTAGAACGTATTATAATATCAAATGCCAACCCAAATGTTCATAATAAAATACACGAGTTCATTAAGCTTTAAATACAATAAGGTCATGCTAACATAGATACTTAACAAAAATTGGTTGTCTGTAAAGTCGGTTTACGGACGATAATTTTACGTGATAACGTCATAAAACATGCCTCTCTATCGCTTGCACGCTAGGCTCAGACGGAACGTGACAATAAGTCATGCTTTTTCGTGCGTGCTGCGCCGCGTTCATCGATTTATAAGACGTAATCACGTCAAAAAACCTTTTCAAAACTTAAATGACAAACACAAGGTGGGACCGGACCGGAGTAGAAGAAGCTTTGCTTCTGCGGGGAGTGACTGTGGCGCGACGTTAGTGCTAATTCGGAAACGTTTTGTATGAATTCCAAAATCGTTCCAGATTTTCGCTATAATTGATGAATAGGTCTAAATTAAATTTCATTGTTTTCTGGTAATCCACAGGATGCAAAATTGATTGTGATGTGTGTGCTATTAGGCACGTTATTATATCAGCGACGCAGACGGGAAATATCGCGTTGAATTCCTAGATAAGTTCAATGTTAGTATCGCTTTTGATTCATGGGCACAACAGCTTGTATTTTTTTTTTTTTAGTTTTCAGATTATTTTATTTGTGGAATAAAATTGACGTCGGACAGGTTTTGTATCGATAATCTGTCAAAAAAATTCAAAATTTATTCGCAGGATAAAACTAACTGCCGGTACTTACCTATAAACATTGGTTGAATTCGCACCAATAATAGTTCTGGCCGAACTAGCCCAAACTGAGAGAATTCTATATAGGTGGGTGGAACACCATCTTGAATTATTCTGTGCACAATATTGTTGTTTTAGTTGAAAGTTTTTTTGTTGTGCCTGAATCTGGTTTGAATAAATTTAATTTCTTTCTTTCACAACTACTACTACTTTTACTACATATTTTCTTTTATAACGTTCAGAATCAGCCAATTAGCGCTAATACTAAGGCGAGTATCACATCTCCGCCGCGAAACCACAGTAGGCCATAACTTGTCGGTTGTCAAGCGAAACAGCCTGTTCTAACGCGCAGATTAGATTATGATCCTATCTTTCTTTTCCGCGTAATTTCACAGATTTGCTCGGAAGCCTGTTAAGGTGGATCCACACATTGCGAGCATGCGCTCCGCACGGCGCACAACGCATGCCTCGGCTTGAGGCGTGCGTGTTGACAAATTATACCAACATATGCTCGGGTCGAGCCATCGCGTGCGAAGCAAATGCTCGAGGCAAGTAGGCGCGCAGACTTGGCAAGGCATGCGCTCCGCACGGCGCACAACGCACAGCGCGTGTGCGCCGCACACGCGCTATTCGCTGTGCGCCGTGTGGCGGCCGGCTCATTGCGAGCAGTGCGTTGCGTTTGGATGGTTGTGTCCGCCTCGCTGCGGATGTACGCGCGCATTATGAACGACAAAGAAATGTTAAGAAAAGCAGTTTTATTATACGAAAGTAATAGATTATTATGGGATCCTAAATATAATCATTATTTTAATAAAAATAAAAAAGAAGACGAATGGCGTTTTCTTTCCTTTTCTTTTCAATAATTGAATTAATAATTATAAAAGCAGCAGCGGATACGCGCACGCGATGCAAAGGCGCCATCTTGACTGCTGCTGTGTGGGTTGGATCGGCCCGAGCATGCGCTGCGCGCTGTTTGGCCCGAGCAAACGCAGTTTCATTTTCGCAGTCGAGGCGTGCGTTGATATTCTACGCGGCGCACGCCTCGAACGTGCATGCGCGGCTACGTCCACACCTAACGTAATGCTCGCACTGAGGCACTTTGATCTTGAAGCATTTGCCGACATACGTTGGCTCGCCCTCGCGCGTGCGGAGCGCATGCCTCGCCACGAATATACAGGTCCACACTTGGCGAGGCATGCGCACGCGCTGTGCGTTGTGCGCCGTGCGGAGCGCATGCCTTGCCAAGTCTGCGCGCCTACTTGCCTCGAGCATTTGCTTCGCACGCGATGGCTCGACCCGAGCATATGTTGGTATAATTTGTCAACACGCACGCCTCAAGCCGAGGCATGCGTTGTGCGCCGTGCGGAGCGCATGCTCGCAATGTGTAGATCCACCTTAACACCTCCGCGCTCAGCCGGCTATTTTGTAGCGGTGCCGCGTTTTATTTCGCCAATTTTATAAAGCGAAACTTCAATATTTTTGTAAAATGGATGTTGATTTTGCAGAAAAAATAATAGTAGACGTACACTGTATTTACTACGTTGAAATCGACAACATTTCTCAGATTGCTACAATTCAACAACTCTCATGATGTTCAGCTCGAATCGCGACATAATGTAGTAATGTTTCTTAGCGGAATTCTCGTGGCGGTGTGCTAAGGTCCTAATCGTTGTTGTTCGTGATTTACTAAGACAAATAGCTCCTATGATTGCGAAAACCAGGTCCTTTTATTTTAGGATTTTCCCAAATTAGATTTTTTCAATTACCTATCCTACTATGACAAATATAATGCCTACTAGTTCATAAAATAAAAAGTACTTGCCAGAAATGATGGTACGATTCTGGAGTAGGATTGATAAGGATGATTTGAGATCAGGTAATATGAATAAATTTTCATTGGTTCTGGTCGACTAGTTATTTTCAGACATTTTACAGGAACACGTCATTGCAACAACTAAGATGTCCATAACTTGAAATTCAATGTTTCGATTTTTTCTGATAGTTCCTGTTAGCAACGCAGCTCCAATTGATCAAATCTGGAATAGCGAGCATAAGAATATTATCGTAGTGATATGGGGGTACTATCAGTTTAGTGTTGAAAGAGTTAACACACAGAAAAATTGTCATGCGTTTATATCTGAATATTGATTGTCACAGTGTTTATAAGCTAAAATTAACATTATGTTATTAAATGTATTTGGAATAAGATCAGTTGCATTACTTATATAAAGATAATATTATGTAAGCGTAGGAACCTTAATTATCATTTTTGTCAAAAGTCACTAATACTTCGAACAAAATTTATTCCAAAAATATAAATAATTCGAAATGAACATAAAAACCATGTAGAAAACAATCTTTTAAAAAGTAAAATGCAAAAGCAAATGTAAATGGGAGTACAGGATACAATAAGGACCTGTTAAAAGAAAGTAATGAACATATTGAGGAAATTTTGATTTATTATTTCCACATAGTTGTGTCCAAAGTGCGTTTCACAGGCTCAGTAGGTAGATCTTCTGTAAACAAAATTTACACAATTCAATACAATTGCTTTAGAGAAATTAAGGTTCCGATCGGGAATGGAGCGCTACAATTTTCAAGTATATCAATAACAATACAGTTGAGATATTTCATTATATTTATTTAGGGTATTACAAAAACAGTTACCATATTATGTACAACTGGAAAAAAAGTTACAATACAGTGGGTTTCCTTCTAGAACTTTTGTGATTGAAATAGCCTCTCCAGTACCCGATGAGACCTCTGTGCAGGTGGCAGAGAGGCCTGCGCGGAACGGGGGCCATCCGGCCGAGCCGGTCTTACTCCTAACTATGTATATTAAACTTATATTGATACGTCTATTATAGTATAATGTAATCATTAATTAAACTAAAACGATTATATCGGTCCGAACGAAATGAGTTCCAATGAAAATTCGGCACAGCGGTTATTAGAAGGCTCCTCCTAATACACACACCTTATAAATATCGCAATAGAACGCAGGACACAAAGTATAAACCGGGTAAGCGCAGGCTCCTCAGATGAGGTTAGCCACATCGCTGGGCATTTCCGAGATGCTTGTATGGTAAAACTCCTCAATATCCTTGAGCGCTCTCCTGTCAGCTTCAGTAACGAAGTTGATAGCAATTCCTTTACGGCCGAAACGACCTCCTCTTCCAATTCTGAAAAATAGAAAACACGACTTTAATTCCTGGGTACTTACTAAAATATCTTTTCCTATTTTATCATGGTCTAGGGCACAGACCACTAGTTCTAGGCATTTATCATCCTCCAGTATTATGGGTGTTAAGATACAGTTTTATTTATAGATAAGTATCTATCAATATGTTAAGATGAGCATAAATTTATGGTCAGGCGATTCGTTTCATATTTCATTTTCGCGATTTCTTTCATCATCATAATCAGCCTATGATGTTCCCACTGCTGGGACACAGGTCTCCTCTCTTCGAGAATGCGGGCCCAGTGCAGGTTGGTAATGTCACATGTCATCAAATTTTAGGTTCTAGGACATGCTGGTTTCCTCAGTTTTGAGAGTTTGGTTCTGAAAGACTCAATGATATATTGTCCTTGTCGATTGGAGTATGAACCTTCTCACTGTGACTTATGTTTGGACAGAGTGCAAGAGCAAGGCCTGTAAACTGCACAGTAGTTGCCACATACAGGGCAAAGTACTTTGGTAACCCAGGTACCCTATGTGAGATGGTCAGTAACATCAAGGCGTTGCTCGCCTTCCTTTAGGAGCTGGGGTGAATCGAATAATCGATTTTTCCACCCATACGCAAAATACGCGCATTGAAGTGGAGTTGCGGACACCAGCCCGTATTGCCTATTACCTAAGGTTGGTTCCTTACTGGAAGTGCATCCTATTTATCTTTTATATTAAAGAGAAGGCCTTATCAAACATAAAATATGCGTACAAAAAAATACATGACCGCACTTACCGATGAATGTAGTTTTCACGGTTAGTGGGCAGATCATAATTGATGACGCAAGAAACTTGCTGCACGTCAATACCGCGGGCAAGTAAATCAGTTGTGATCAGGACACGAGACGATCCTGTACGGAACTGCCGCATAATCACTTCACGCTCACGCTGGTCCATATCGCCGTGCATAGCAGACACAGTGAAATCACGCTCATGCATGGATTCAGTCAGCCAGTCCACCTGAAATGTAATGATAGATTTATAAATAACATTGAATTCATCAGCATACTATTCATAATTTTCTTTGTGTAAAAAGTAGAATAATATCACTTGGTAGAGGGTAAGTATGAACATGATATTGATTATAACTACATTTAACTCAAATGAACCACAGGTGCAACTTGTCACTTGATATGCCATTATGACACCTCAATTCCTGTTTGTATTCAAACATTTACAAATCTTACTAAAATAGGCTTTTTTATGTATAATTACTTAAATGCCCAATTGTAATTACCTTGCGACGAGTGTTGCAGAAGATAACAGCCTGAGCGATGGAGAGGGTGTCGTACAAGTCACAGAGGGTCTCCAACTTCCATTCTTCAAGTTCAATGGCAATATAGAACTGTTTAATACCTTCCAGTGTTAACTATAAAAAGATATAAGAAAATTATGTTATTGATATAATTATAATATACTTTAACTCCTTACTAATAAACATATCAAATGAATAGTTACACACAGATTTCTCGAAACTTTCGAAAGAAGACAAAGCGTTGTGTAACTATACAGACTATATACAATGTTTATTAGTAAGGAGTAAGCATGCACATTATTGAAACAAATCCTATGTTATGAATACTACAGTAGAATTACTAATAATCTACCACAGCCTTTCTTTCTAAAGGCACAAGCTGATATTTAAATAATACTTTAATTTTAACTAAACTATTTTAGTTTTACTGACTCATTGTCAGTGTAAGGTTCTAGATTCAATTATGTTTGGGTTTCTATTATTAATTTCTCAGTAGCAGCCTGGAGTCTTGTACAGAATTTGTACCCATAGCATATTCAGCCTATAATGTTCACACTGCTGGGACACAGCCCTCCTCTCGGTGAGAGGGAGTGGGCCATAATCCACCATGCAGGCCCAGTGCAAGAAACCTACAACTTGTATGTTGCAGCTATTATCACTGGGCAACCACTGCTCTAAAGTCTAATTTGTGCCCTGTTGCTGACAAAAAGGCTCACCCCCTATTAACCAGCACTTAAGCAACTGGCAAAATGTGTGTTCTATCCACTTCTGCACAATCCTTGGGGAATACATGTGTTAATAATGTTGTTATGTGTGTGTTACTTTAGATAAACATAGTTTACTTTACTTCAATTTCTAAAACATTGCAGGTTGTAATTATAAAATATGGACAGTTACATACCTCCTCCTTTTGCACAAGAATGCGCACAGGGTCTCTCATGAAGCATCGAGACACCTCCAATACATCGTCTGGCATGGTGGCAGACAGCAAAATAACTTGAACATCAGCAGACAACATCTTGAATACATCATGAATTTGATCTTTGAATCTGAAATGTTTTATACACAATTTTTGTTAAGACTGAAGGAGAAATTAAAAAATTCACATGTACACCACCCTCAGTCAGTTTATTTATGTAAATCATAATAATAGAAAAACAGCTCAGTAAGTTGTTCTGCAAACTTTCTTGAGGAAAAGGATTAGCATTTTATGGAAATCAAAATAAATTTATAGCTTCTACAGTCAATCAATAACAGCAGTCTGGATTTGCTACTGGTTGATGATAATAGGGTCACCCCCTATTACATAGGACTTAACTGGCGAAATATGGACCAGTCACAGTTAATGTGAATCATAATAATACAAAAACTGCTCAGTTAGTAGGTTGTTATTCTGCAGAACTGTCTTGGAGAAAAAGGATGAGCATTTTATGGAAATCATAATAAATTTATAGGTTCTACAGTCAATCAATAACAGCAGTCTTGCATTTGCTACTGGTTGATGATAATAGGGTCACCCCCTATCTATTACATAGGACTTCAAAATAACTGGTGAAATATGGATCTATTATAGGTACACCTCTGCCTAACCCTACAGGAAAATAAGCTTGATGTTATGTATATTGGTAGCTAGAGAAAACATGACTTTTCTAATTGAATTTATAATACAATATTAGTGTGACTCACCCTCTGGACAACATTTCATCAGCTTCATCCAGCACGAATAGCTTGATAGTGTTAGCCCGCAGTGCACGGCGCGTTATCATGTCGTAGACGCGACCAGGCGTGCCCACCACCACATGAACACCACTCTCCAGCTGACGCACATCCTCGCGCACATTGGTGCCTCCAATGCAGGCATGACATTTAGCATTCAAGTGATCACCAAGAGCTATCACCACCTAAAAATATTACACTGTTAAGTCCAAACTCTAAAGCATTAATAATTAATCACCAAACACATCACAAAGCCAACCACAGTTCATACCTTCTGAATTTGCTGAGCCAGCTCTCTGGTTGGGGCCAGAATCAGTGCTTGGCATTCACGAATACTGGTATCAATTTGTTGAAGAATTGAAATCGAGAAAGTAGCAGTTTTGCCAGTTCCTGACTGAGCTTGAGCTATAACATCGCGGCCCTGAATGCAAGGCATAATAGCGCGTTGCTGGATAGCCGACGGTTTTTCAAAACCATAGGCGTAAATTCCTCTCAGCAATTCTTCCTTCAAATTCATGTCATCAAAGCTTTCCACGACCTGATGCCAGTTAGTATCCAGGTTCCCTTGAGGTTCCATCCCCGGAGGTCCATCATAGCTTCCTTGATCTTTTGATGGCCCATTTTTGGAATCCTCCGGCCAATCTTCTGATCTGTGAATCAATAGTTTTTGACATTAAATTAACATTTTATCGATCGATATGTGGTTAACCTTGTTTGAATGAATTAGCAAAAATCATTAAAAATTGCATTATTAGTAGCACTTCTGTCAAATTGGCATATCATAGTTGTAAAGTAAACGTTAGAAATAAAAGCAATACATCAAAATCAACATAGAACTTACTACAATATGTTTTTTATACAAAATCAAGAAGAGCAATAGTTACTAGTATGTAAAACACGTGCGCTGAATCAGACTTGCAATAATGTACTCCTACCAGCGCCATGTTGGCAATCGGCGACAGGGACATTGAAATTATTTCACAATTTATGGCAAATTAGATGAAATTACTAAGCCTTAACGAAACCTAGTGTTTTTTCTAGCAAATATATCATACAAACTTATGGTAGAAAGGCTCATCTAGCTCAAGAACTCAACTTACCTTCTTTCAGGTGAATAAGACATGTTCCAATCGCGGTAGCTGAACGGAAAAGAACTAGCAAAGCATAAGCAAGGTCAAGTTAAGTTAACAGAAGCTTTTTTTATAGGTTTTGCGAAATTAAGTACTTTATTGAACAAATAGTACAAAAATAATTTTAATATATTTTTTTATGATTTATAAAATTGTTAAAAGTCGATAAACGTGGTCTATTACAACAATGTGAATATTACTAAATTATTGGGGAATAAAATAGCGGAAGTACGTCACGAAAATCTATGGAACACAGGCCTCTATATACGAAATTCTCAACGCACTATCGATTAGTAGTCTATTGCCATTTATGATAGGTTTTTTTTTTCATAAAAACACATAAGCCTTAGAGTAAGAAAGCTAAGAAGCACTTTGAACACCTAATATTGATTTTCCCCAAATAACGTCATGCTAAATCTCATTACGTTTTATAAAATATAGTTCAAAATAAACTTAAAAAACCACATAAAAGATACGCCACCCCAAGACACAAATTAATGTATGTAAAAGCACCAGGGTAGCGCGCGAAACTCAAATTTTCAGGTCAGTATCGTATGTTATAATAATCAAAATATTTATTATTCGCAACCGTAATAAATATGCGTTTACAGTATCATTATCATATTGAAGATCAAATTTTTGAATTTGACTCTATACAACTCTTTAGCTTCATGAGTTGTAAAGAGTTGCTCTACACACCTCCATAGCCTTGGTATGAAAAATATATTTCCGTTTTCAAAGATAAGTTTGTTTAAAAAGTCTGAGACATCGTTTTATTTTTCCTGTTACTACTGTTATTTTTAGCCTGCATCATCTCACTGCTGGGCAAAGACCTCTCCTCATGACTTCCAGCTCTTTCAATCCAGGGCTAAAGTGGACCACTGCTCGTTTATTTTGTCCAGCTCGTCCCGCCATCTTCTACGGGGTTTGGTGCGACGCCTTTTACCTGTATCAGGGCTCCACATGGTGGTTATTTTGGCCCACAGCTAATTGGGCATACGGCAGGACGTGGTCAGCCCAGTCCCACTTCAACGTTGCGAATATGTGACGCCTAGAATACTGCGCTCCATTGCACGTTGGCAAACCTTGTGTTTGTATTTTTCCTGTAAAACTATATAACATAAACGTATCAACTCAATTGATTTCAGAAGTTTGAGTTTGCCTACTTCAGAGATAACGGGGGTATTTTACAGATATTTTTCATTAAAGAACGCGATAACTAAAACAAAAATGCAATTAATTTAGTTACTTTAAAAATTTAATTCTCCGTTTCGTCTCATGTGCATGCTCGAAGCACTGCAGTATCTTCGCAGTTCTATAAGGGTTCGGTATCTTTGTACTGAACCCATAATGAATTGTAACATATGTTTTGTTTACAAGCAATAAACTCTGAATATAGTGTTCATTACATCTTAGATGCACTTCACAAAGCGCGCGAGCATGTAAATCCTCACTCTCTTTCTATGTCGCAGTCGTCTTGAAGTCTGTCCGTCATAATGTGCCCTAAATATGACTGAAATTGCTTTATGACCTTAATGGTCACACCATTCAAAATTAAATATAGACTGGATATGTTCTCCAGACCAACTCCAGATCTGAATACCGTAGAACAATGATGATGTGATGGTTTTTGAACGTTACATTTCATCCCGTAAGCATCAGCATAATGTAACAACAGACATCAGTTTCCTCAAGTCTTTGATCGAGGAACTCAGAATAACCATCTCATTCTCATCAGCCTAACTCAAGCTATACACACAGATTTTGCCTAGGTGACAACTGACAGCCAACTTTCTTTAGTTCTGAGTTTCGAGATCAAGTCGTTGATATATAGGCTAAAATGGATTTATTAATTTATTACTATTTTTAACCGACTTCTAAAAAGGAGGAGGTTCTCAATTCGGATGTTTATATATTTTTTTATGTATGTTCGGGCATAGCTCTGTCATATACAGGGTTATTGGAAAAACACCAAAAACCTCTTAAGAGGTCATTGTACTCATCATTATGAACAACTTTTACTATGGGACCAAACCTGAAATCGCAAAAATAAAATCAGCTGTTCCCTACATTTATGTTCGTATAATACGTCAAAATGTAGGGAAAAGCAGATTTTTTTTTCGCGATTTCAGGTTTGGTCCCATAGTAAAAGTTGTTCATAATGATGAGTACAATGACCTCTTAAGAGGTTTTTGGTGTTTTTCCAATAACCCTGTATAGACGGATTTGCAAAATTCTTTTTTTGTTCGAAAGAAGTTTATTTCGAAATGATCCCATTTAAATTTTGTAAAGATCTGATGATGAACAACGGAACTCTTCAATAAATGCCAGCAAAGCAACCGCGATTGCTGCTATCGCATACGTATGCATTGTTCAAGCAATCACACAACATAAAATCACGCCTGTACCCTGTAAAGGGGTACGCTAGATGTGTTCAGTATACCACGGTACACCCTCATTTCTGACAAAAGTTGTTATTAGGGTACCTCTAATCTAAAAATTCTCTTTTTAATGGATAAGGTAAACTTCAGGGGTAAATTGCATGAACTTTGCTTAGGTAGTTTTTGAATTAGCTTCAATAATACGAATTTTTTCCACTTAGTTTATATTGATGCATGTTTTAGTAGCTTCCTGTCACTGATATTTACATAGCAAGTAGTGTTATATGAATTTGTGTGGGGTAGGTACAACTAAAATGTGAAAAATAAATCTTAAAAAAAAAAACAACCGACTTCCAAAAAAAAAACACTATAAAGTGAAAAATAACTAATTTCGGAAGTCGGTGTCAAAAAACGAAAATGCGAAACCAACGACACCGACTTCCGAAATTAAAGTTATTTTTCACTTTGTAGTCTTTTTTTGGAAGTCGGTTTTTTTTTCTTTTAAATAGATTATATTCTATTTTTAACCGACGAAAAAACGGAGGAGGTTCTCAAGTCGACGCGTATATTTTGTAAATGTAAGAGCGTTGTAGGACTTGTAGGCCTTGAAGACTTCTAGATGCTTCGGGTTGCTGACCATTTTATATTTAGTTAAATACCTTCTGTTACTTTTTGAAAGGTGTGTCCTCCCATATCTATTTACAGTGTTATTTGAAAACATTGTAAAAAAAATATTTTAACAAAATCATAAATCATTTTCTGTTTTTATAGTTTTAAGGTGTATTTATTTTGCTGTAATGCCAATAAACGCATTTTTCTTTCTTTCTTTCATATATTATACCCTCCGTGGTTGGCTAAAAAGAGTAACCATGTCGTTTTTTGCCGTAGGAAATGACCTTGGAACCATGCACCTATCTTCTGGCTTTTGATAAGTGCACGTATACAGGGTTATTGGAAAAATCCAACAACCTCTTAAGACGTCATTGTACTCATCATTATGAACCACTTTTACTATGGGACCAAACCCGAAATCGCGAAAAAATTCAGCTGTTCCCTACTTTATGTTCGTATAACTCGTCAAAATGTAGGGAACAGCTGATTTTTTTGCGCAATTTCAGGTTTGGTCTCATAGTAAAAGTTGTTCATAATGACCTCTTAAGAGGTTGTTGATTTTTTTTCAATAACCCTATACAGGTTAATAGGTTTAAGTCAAATAAAATATTTTGAATACTTTGAATTAGCAACTACTCAGGTGGATGCCAGGTTGATCGTCTAAGACGTTTGTGTAGACTGGTTACATTTTTCTTTTTATTTCCGATTTGAGAAACGCTCTTTTCAGCACAGCTTTTCTGTATATTTTTTGTCTATGATAAGTAATCATAAACAAAATTTACTTCTGTTAAGTTGGTGACTTGTTCTTCCGGTCGTGTCTATGACTACGCTGCCATTTTGGAACGGCAGTGCTTTTTGTTCGTGTGAAGCGCTTGCTCGTTGTGAGGAGTAGATTGTGATTTAGTCAAGTGTAGTTTTATTTTAAGTCGAACTCAATCAAAATGAGCTGGCAAGATTATGTCGATAAACAGTTAATGGCATCCAGATGTGTTACAAAAGCTGCGATTGCCGGTCACGATGGGAATGTCTGGGCCAAGTCAGAAGGCTTCGAAGTAAGTTTTTCCTCTGTCAAGTTACTTACTACGCGGTCAGTGATTTGCAAAATTTTAATTTTGCTGTGAACATCAGTGCCAAATAGTGTTATCAAGTGCAGTTCGTATTAGGTTCGACGGATGACGAATTCTTTATCCGGCGAGTTTGACAAGATGGCGACATGTGGTGGAGCCTGCTATTCGGATTAGAAACGTGAAATTCGCCGCACTAAAAATGATAATGCTTAAAAGTCATAATTTATAACATTGATTTGCTATTACTGTTGCCATATATTAATGAATTTATTGCCTTTATTTGTGCTAAGCAAAAGCTGACACTGCCGGCCGGTACATTGTCAGGGTATCATCATATCAACATCTTTAAGTGAACCCCGGTCAATTCTTCTGTCTAATAACTGTGTTCAATATTTTAAGATTATAGGTACTTGTATAGAATATTTAGAAATTCTACTGGTTAAAGTATGCTTACGACGACCTGTTGTCAAATTAATACTTTACCGATAAGTTATTCGCCGAAGCAAACTATCACAAATGATAGCGCTCAACTCATCACCCTAAGGGCCGTATTAACAGAACCTCACTCAAGACAAGCATTAGGTACTTAAAACTAGTTTCAATCAATCAAATTGCTTTAAACGAGTTGTAATGTGTCAAGTTATGTGAATGTAATGTAATGCTTGAGTTTTGAGTGAGGATCTGTAATACGGGCCTAAGACTGGAAGAATATAACAACTATTAAATAAATTATTTCAGTTTCCCCAACAATTTGGCCGACAAATCACAAACGAATGTAGTGACGATTATTGCACGTGAACCCTAAATTACAGAGGCGTAATATTCAGCGTTTAGAGCTATGTATAACGCTTTTTTTCTAAAAACTAGTTATTATATTAAGACAACCTCAGACCAAAGCATTCCCTTAAATAAAAGGGGAAAATCTTAAATTACTCAAAGTTTTAATAAAAATACAGGACAGAATTATAATTATTATAAATGATAATAGTACTTTCTGCATTGTTATTCATGAAGCAATAGTGATACAGTTCTGGCACTACGAAAAGGTCACAAAATTACTTTTGCTGGGGGTGGAATAATACTATTATAATTTATGTTTAAGAATTTTATGTTTGTTGCACACAACTTGGAACCCCAATATTTCTATCAGTAAATAACACCATTTGAAGGTGTGGTCAGTGACAAATGTTTTAGGGTAACAATTTTAGTCACATGTTTAGGAAATCCAACAAAGTAATAATTACTGCAAAATACTTTTTGAGTGCCCAATTTGGCTGTGAACAAAACTTGGAATTCCTTATGTATTGTGACAGTAAAATTCCCTTTTTCCTTGATTAATTCCTGTTTGATGCACTAATTTGTCATTTAACATGTTGACTGCCAGACAACAGACACAATAGAGAATCTATTGTTGGCAGTCACTGGTGACAGTGGTGGCAGTCAATGACTTAATTTGGTTCTTTCTTATATAATTTGTTTTTGACTTATAGTCAGGCCTGAATTCCTGAAGGGTTAGACAGAGATCTATTTAAAGTGTCCCACATTCTCATTTGTTATTGAGTGACAAGTTATTTTTCTTCAAGCTTGTGGTTCCACAGACCTGAAAAATAAGATCCTTTAATCAGTGTCATGTATGTTTAGGTAAGGACACTGAAAGTTTGGCTGTTAAACTAATTCAGATAATGCTGTATTTTCAAATTCAGAATCAAAGTAGTTTTGACATAGCCTACTTAATTTTTTAGGAAGACTTCTTTATAAATATAACATTTATAACAGTGGCGAAGGGTGAATTTATGACAGAGGTAGGCGGGAGCAAAAAAAAAATGCCAAAAGAAAATTTCAATGATGAATTGACTATAGAGTGGTTATGTTCTGAATTTTCGAAGGGAAGCTGGTGAGAATCGAGTTGTATGGTACCTTCGCCACTGATTTATAACCATATATTCATCATAGTACAAATCAAATACCTTTCTATTAAATTAAAATATTCTTTCATCTTATTTAAAACAAACAAAGAAAGAAAGAAAATATGTTTATTTGCGGTAAACATGATGCAATAAAGAACATAAACACAAAAAATAATAAGAAAGGGTTGGGGAAACATGCGTCACAACCACGCAAAATGGCTAACATTCAGCATTAATGCAAGACAGAGCCCCGGCACTGGTTTTCAGGACAAAGGTTTTTTTTTTTTTCAAAGAATCTTGTTATAAAAAATAGGTATATGACAGTGTATTTTGTTGTTTAGAGAGCATAGGTACTAATCATGACCAAGTAGTAACTTCCACTTAGGGCTGATTTTTCAATCAACAGATAATTTTTATTTGTGGAATAAAATTGACGTCTTGACAGATTTTTACGGAAGAGCTGTCAAAAATTCAAAATTATTCCTCCAATAAAATTATCTGGCATTGGGAAAATCATCCCTTAGTTGAATGTTTAATTGCAATAATGATTAAATCAAGCAATGATGGACCAATATCCCAACCACTTTGTCCTCATCTAAACCAAATGTATTTTTTGGGGTACCAATCATCTATCTAGACAACCTGTTTTCACTTGCTATTAGGTGGTTTTACATAAATTTTACTTCCTCTAATCAATGGGAAAACAAATCCATTTATCAAATTTGCTTACTGGTTACAGACATCTAACTACCTTGCCTTGCATCTAATCTAACTAGCCTTTATTAGTAATGCACTGCAGGGCAAAGGCATCCCACTTCCTTTTCTACACCATTATTTTTTCTGCCAATGTGTTCATATTAAATAAATAATAATATACCTACAAGCTGACTGGTTAAAAGGACAAAATTAAGAGAGACATGTTCTATGTTATGGGTTTGGTTTCTGCACTTAGTCCTTCACACTTGAAGGACTAAGTGCACAGGTCCACTCACCTATGTGCCATGGCAGCAGTCGGTGGTTATTCCAACCAGCCCACCTCCTGCCAGAAGTTGATTAAGCCCCCTGGCCTGTTGAGAACATCAGTGTCTCGTGATGGTCCCCGTCACCAGGCGCAGGTCTTTTCTGTCCAGGCATAGTAAATGTCCGGTTAGCTTGCCATCTAATGATGGCATGGCTTCATTGGACTGCCTGCAGCCCGGTGACGAGGTCCAGCAGCTCTCTGCTTGTGTGTGGGTGTGCTTCTATAGCCACCTGCATAGTTGGTTGAAGGGGATTGGCACAACAGGTTCCGATCCACAACAACAGAGACATAGAAAGCAGATTCATTCAGTATTTGATGATTCTCATTTCTACTTTATTTAATGTTCTGAAGGACCATGTTTTTTTTTTTAATTCATTGCAAGCAACATCTGACCATACATACTGAAATTTTTGCTAAATATTGACCATGAGTTGATTTAAGACCAATCCCATAGATTTTACTCAATGTCCTTTATCAAAATTAGGCATATACTTGTTTAAAGTTCAATGTTTTTACACACAACTACTACAACTACTTCACAACCACTACAAGAAACAGCCGTGAGATGTGGAAAATTTGATTAACTTTGCTTGGGTAACTCAAAAACTATATACGTACTAATAATAATCGTATATAATACGACTTTTTTCCACTTAGTTTATACTAGCTGCGCCCCGCGGTTTCACCCGCGTAAATGTCGATCCCGTGGGAATATCGGGATAAAAAGTAGCCTATATGTTAAATCCAGGGCGTCAAATACCACCATACAACATTTTATCAAAATTGGTCCAGCTGTTTGAGCTTGGAAGAAGTAACAAACATTAAACACACACACAAACTTTCGCCTTTATAATATACACTTGCGTGCAAAAAAATTGGCCCACCCCATGCTCTCCATTTGAGACACGATATCACAAAAATCGTAATGAATATAATTTATTATTTTATACTATGTGAAGGTAGGTAAGGTACAGTTTATTTAAACATACATTATATTTTGTTCAAAGCAATATTCTTGATAAGATCGACTCGATTCTTCAGATGTCCCCATTACTCACTTTTGCTCGGAAAAAGTGTGTGACTTTTTTTGTCAATGAACTTAACAAACTTGTTGGCAAAAAATAAATGATTTGATTTGATTTGAACTTAAAAATTTGTGTATTTCTGTTTGTTTAATCAAAATTGAACTTGATTTTTTTAACGGGCTTCAAAAAAAATGGAGCTTCTTTATTCAACCCCATATTTATAAGTTAGAGATTTTCTCAAAAACTAATGAATCTGTTTTGATAATTCTTTCACTAATGTAATCTACATACTTTCAGAAAGGTTTTAACATACAATATATTAGGTTATTGTTAGTAAAACTTCTTGAATTATATTGTTTCAAATCGAAGAGCATGGGGTGGGTCAGTTTTATTGCACGCAAGTGTATAATATTAGTGTGATTGATGATGTTTTAACTGATATTTACATAGCAAGTAGTGTTAATTGAATTTGTATGGGGTAGGTACAACTAAAAAGTGAAAAACAAAAACTTAAAATAAAAAAATAAAACTTTAATTTCGGAAGTCGGTGTCAAAAAACGAAAATGACACCGACTTCCGCAATTAAAGTTATTTTTCGCTTTGTAATGTTTTTTTTGAAGTCTGATGTTTTTTTTTGTAAAAATGTTTTCTCCCAACTATATTCCAGTCTTAACCAGCCGGGACCAATGGCTTAATATGCTTTCCGAGGCCCTGAGGGGTCTTGGTATGTCATTTATGGTCATACATTTGGACCGACCGTGACATGCGTAGCTTAACCATAGATTGACCCGTGCAACTTTTATTCCTTGACCTCAGGCACAATAATTTTGACAAATGATAATTTTGCTTGCATAGTAAGGAGTGAATGAATTTGTGAAGGGTAACCACAAAAAAAAAACCCTAGATTAAACTAACTTCCATTTCGGAAGTCGCTATCTTTGGTTTTGTTTAATTTTTTGTCACCGACTTCCGAAACTGCTTATTCAGTGTTTATTTTAACTGTTTTTATTTTTGTAAAAAAGTTTTTTTAGTAATATGGAAAAAAAAATCGTTTAGTTTTAATGCCGACCATATTTGTACAAATATGACCACCCAAATGACATCACTTTATAGAGCATAGTTTTCTACGCCATATTTATTGTTTATTTTTGCTCAAACTAACATTTTGACGTTTGTTAATAGATATCAAAAGATGAAGTCGCGAAGATAGTGGCTGGTTTCGAAAATGAATCACTGTTAACGAGTGGTGGCCTGACGATAGCGGGTACACGGTACATCTACCTCAGTGGCACAGACCGCATCATACGCGCAAAACTCGGCAAGGTTGGCGTGCACTGCATGAAGACACAGCAAGGTAGGCATTTGTTGTTATTATGTAAACCCCGCCCTGAGGGCAGAGTTATTAGAATTAAAATATTTTGATATAATGCAAAATATGGTGTGTCTAGGTAGGTATGTCGTATGGCAACATGGTATTAACAATATGTGGCAGTTCAATGGTTGACAGCACTTGACCGGATCAATAAAATATACAATATCATAACTACCGGACCCTTATCTAAGGGTGGTGGTTTTAAAGAGGGGTTCTCAGAGGTAGAGTTTTTAGAGCTGTTCTCGTATTTTTAGGAATGGTTAACATTCTAATCTCAGTCTCTGACTCCAGACTGTCAAAAATACTTACCTCTAATTTACTTAAATTGTTGATGCGTTTTTGACATTGATTAATTATTGATTGATACTTGAATTAGAATACTTTTTATTTACGAGAATTGACCTTCTGACCTTGACACATCAAGCACCTGCTTTTGTATTCAGTCGGTTCTTTCTTCTTGAATATCCATATTACGTGTTAATTTATACTATCTTTATTAATATTATACGTGCGACATCACTTGCCCATACCAAGTTATTGATTCCCTTTCAAGTTTTTCCTCTAATACACTTACCTCAACTTCTCAGCTCCGCTGCATTCTATTCTTTCATACGTCATATTCACATGCCAGTTCAGATTCAAACAGAATGACAGCTGGTCTTGATAGGATTTGTAAATTGCCAATGTTTATATTAATAAACTAGTAGCGACAGCAATTAAATTAATAATATTGTGACTGTGCTGGACTCCTTCGATAAAGATTGGTCCTTAAATAGCCCTAGATAGAGAGTAGGAATGTATTTGCCTTGCAAAGGGAAAATTATAATGGTGATCTAATGTTAGCTTCATAGCTCCAGCAGTTACCCGCGACTTCGTCTGCGTGTATTTTGTATTTCATTATTTTTAATACAAATATCCACGATGAAAAGTATTTGTCCTTCTCCAGTTCCCAGGCTACATAAGCTTGGTGTGAAATAGTAACAGACAGACGGAGTTACTTTCGCATTAATAATATTACTATGACCAAACATGTTATGTATGATATTCATTTCTGATTAGATTTGTAACTGCTACCGTCAAAATAATTCATTGTTTCGTAATTGTAAATTACTTTTATGTTGATGTTACGTACAGTAAAGTTGTAATCTTCATTATGTTAACGAAAGGGAAAGTTCGTAAGGTACTTAGGCACGGTTATGTGCGGGGAAAGTGAATCAAAGTAACGGTCGTACATATTCTACAGCAGCTAGTTTATTTTAATGTTTTGTTTCAGCCGTCGTAATTTCTCTGTATGAAGAACCCATCCAACCCCAGCAAGCCGCATCCGTAGTGGAGAAGTTAGGAGACTATTTAATTACCTGTGGTTATTAGAGGTGAGTTCTCATTTTTAACGTTTTACACCCCGGGATGTGTAAAGTATTAAATTGCACTGAAGACTTCAAACATCATTTCTTTCTTTTACAGATCGAAGCGCGCCGTGATCTAAGAATACTATAAGATAATATTTTTTCCACAGGGAAATAAGTAACTGCATTTTGTATATTCTATAAAGTGATAAGGACCGTTCAGTTGTTTTGATATTCGATAAATTATGGCGACATCAGTGCGTGATGCGTTTCGTAACTGTGTGCAGATGCAATTACTTTGCGGATTTCGGACCCTTTTTATACGCTCACCGCTTCCATAAAGTAATTGTGAACTGTAATGGTTTAAACATGTATTTTAAAGTTTGCTTTTATTGACCAGTTTGCAAGCAGGTCTCAAAGCATGATGTATAGAGATTTTTTTAGGTTTCTTCTCAAGCATTCTGATACTTTATCTGGCGTGTACAATGATCTAAATTATAATTGAGGTAGACTTGAAAATAGCGTCACTAACCATCTAGACAAAAATGCCCGCGTACAGATGCTTGAAGAGAAGTTATAATAACCACGTAATGAAATTACTGTAACAACATTATACAACATATATATATAATTATAAATAGCATTTGTGTAAGGGCTTGTTACAAATTGAAAGACACTGTAACCCAAGTATTACGATTTTAATTGAAGATCTCTAGTCCCACTGGATCCATCGTGTGAGTAATATCCGACACATCGTGCGTGGCGCGAGGCCCGCCGCGACGCGCCGCGGCCGCGGCCTCCACATGGCCCGCTATTACAGTTTTCTGCTATGCTTTCTTTTTAATTGTGCCGCATTTATAATCTTGTGTAGTGAGTAATAAACATTTGCATTCTGTTCTATTCTATCTCTTAGCTGCAGAAATAGAAGCGCTCAATTACCCTGTATCCTCAGACAAGGCTTGCAGTAAACGAAGGGTGCATATTGTTTATATTTGATATTACTACTATAGCTTTGTACATTGTTTCTGATAAGCGATGGGAACTGTGTCTATCTAATAATAAAATGATTTGTATTATAATATTTTGTTTTTTTTGAAAATCAACCACCTGAGTTGCAGGAAGAAAAGATAAAATTAAAAACCTTATTTTATTGCTAATGAACATAATTTATTTTCCTTTTGACAAAATCTACAGTATTAAGAGTTAAGTACACTCGAATACAAGGATTGGTATAAAATGTTTTAACTTGTAGCAATAATAATTTATCAAGTGATTTTGGTTCTTTAAAGTCCAACACCCGAGGATTTTTCACTAATGTAGTTATAAATTATTTTCAGAGAATTTATGAAAAAAGGTTTAAAGTTAAGTTGCGTTACTATCTATATTTAATTAAAGTAGATTTCCTCTGATGACATACAAATTGCTGTTTATTCGTTATTTCACTAAAGAGCATTTATATAACAGTATTATATCAAAGAAATGAAAACGCGTTTGTTTTACTTACTACGTGGTTATCTACATTTCTACAATTCTATACGAAAAGAAAACGCTTGTCGTGTATGAATAAAATACATAGGTACTTATCACATCTTAACAAATAAATTATGCGTTGATAAAAAGCAGGAATTATACAAATCAATACACAATGTTTTATATCATCCCTATACATCAGATTTATTAAAATAATAATACTCCAAGTCCCATAAGCCAACACATCTTATATAACTAATTGATTCCGTAACTCAACAAGCCATTGAGAACTGTACTATCAACTACTGTAGTCTCGCACAACTGCTGTAGTCTATCAGTGTTGGTTATTAATTTTATTTCATTACAAGTATTTCATCGAATGATTGACATGACGTATTAAACGTGTTTCAAAAATATATTCGTCATGTTCGACTGTTCGTTCAAGCAGACTTTTTATTAGTCTTTCTCTCCGAAGTAATACGCTCATTAATTTGTTACACTTATCGTCCGAACATTTTCTTGATTTCCATCCTTACTGTGTGCGGGAAAAACAACATCATGAATCGTGATCAAGTCGAAAATCTCCCATGGTGTTGCTTCAAGGGTGCTCTAGAGAGTAATGGCGAGATTTTTTCCAAAGGCTTCTAAAAAACCCTTTGCGTTGCTTCTGTCCTGGGTGCTCCTCGCCTGTTGACAATGAAAAGATAGTGTTTAATTCTAAATGTATGTCGCTGGCACAAGTACACATAGGGAAAATTAATAGGTATCTCAAAAAACCTTAACGAGATTATTTTTGGCGAAATGTGAAAGTTCTCCATCCGTCATATAATGGGTCTTTTGTGCAAATTGGGCTAACATTGGTTATTTCACAGATTCAAAACCCAACCTGGGAAGTATGTACGTACTGCCTAAGAAATTATTTTATAAACAAGTAGGCAAAATGAGATGAAATGCAATAAATAAATGTTACACTGGTTGAAAGATTAGCGTCAGGACCCCTGGACCAATAGAGATATTTGATGTTTAGAAAATACCAAAATTTCCGAAGTCCGAGTTTTCCGTTAGTCAAGTATCTATATGAGATGTTTCATGTTTTGCTCTACCAAGATAAATTTGCTTCCGCTGTATGGTAGATAGATACAAATACATACGAAGATAGTATTTTCCTGTTGCTATAATTATGCCAATGATAATGGAAGTTAAAAACGTCGTTTTGTAGTACCTAATTAGAAATAATAAATTGTGTTCCTATTATCTACTAGACATCTCTGGGTCTCTTATAAGTGAAGAAGTTAATGTTGAAATGATTCCAAGCACTATAAAGTACTAGGTAGGTACTGGTGGGTATTGTTAAATTCAACGCTTATAGGGTCGTTCGTGAGTCGTCAACCCTCTATTGGGGAACGCGAATGTCAAGTGTACGAGCGTGCCGCAGCCGGCTCGTTCGTTGGTGTCTCGGCAAGCAGATCGATACAGGCGCGTAGGTACGCTGCCGCGAGCCGTGGGAAGAGCTTTCGGCCCGGAACGGCACGTACTAACTTTGCTGAACTACGCCGTCCTTCTCTACCTCGCCTCGGTCATTGGAATCACCAATTACTAAAGTTCTGTAATCCCTATAACAATGTGATATAAGTACTTATTTAATATCTACATACAAAAGTATAAATCTAGGATATTAATATAGGTATTCAAAGATACTGAATGTTGGTTAACCGTTACATAACGTTAACTTTATGTACGTTCACTTGTTCAGTCGTGTTCAGACGAACCTAATTAGCTGCACTTTTTTTTTAGACGCTGGATAGTCATGAATTATTTTAAAGCTCACAAGACCGTGAATGATTACTCTCCAGACAGATACCAATAATGCACCTTGATAAATTCATGTAAAATATCTATATATTGTTATTTTACACAGCGTCGATGTAAAAATAAAATGCCTAAATTTAAATAGTTGGAAATTCCGATATTTCATCTATGAAGTAACGAGACCTGTTAGTAGGGCATCCGAAAATAAACCGCAGTAAGTAGGTAGTTTCCAGCACGCGTCCCAAATGCCATGCACGCTGCCTAAAATAGTCGTGGACTGAGCCACGTGAGATGCCGCACCCGACATCCGACTCCGATGCTTGAAGCGTAATTTGTTCGTCTTACATTGAATTCATTGATTGACTGTAAGGCAGTTCTATCACATGTTCTATTTCTAGTTGCTATTTCCCCCCTCCATTTGTTAGTAAATTAAATAGATCTTATGCGTACTGTAAGTACCAACCTATTCCGTGGTATGTAACTGCCAAGAATTCATCTCTGGAACCTTTTTCTAAATTAAACTATGTTACGTTATATTTGGAAAACCTAAAAAATCTATTTACACAATATTTAATGATTATTCAGCTGTGCGGCATAGCGGGCCTGTGTATTAATAGCATGTCTTGTGCAGTGGAGGTCCATCCAATTCAAGTTCATTGGCTAGACTCCCCGCAAAGGTAACGCCACTGGCGTCCTATGATCCAGCTAAAGATCTACCTAGATAAATAATGGTACCTAATCGGCACTTCAGTAGCTGAATTAATTTTTGAACTAGAATAAATTAATAATGATTTTATTCTATTCGGGAAACTTACAGCTAATATAAACAGTGCTCTCGAATAATATGCATTTGAAGGCCATTTACAAGTTTCCACTGATAAACAATCTCTCTTATCAAAAACATTAGGTATTAATGCAAGCTGTGCAATAACAAAATTTTTAGTAAAGGGTAAGCGTTTACTAAACACCAACAGGGAATTATTTTTCCTATACCCATTGACTCAAATTCTCTCAATATTCAAAATTATTATAACAATGAGGAGAATAAATTTATATCCTAAAACTGTGTTTGAAAGGGGGAAAATGATAACTGCGGAAGCTCTGTAGAAATTCGTCGACGGTAGATGCAGAGTTCCGGGTGGCAGCCAGCGAAGACACATTGGAGTTTGGACTGGGGCATACACAGACACAGATGACAAATTAATCTGTCTATAGGTACCTACAGGAAATAACTCTGGTTCATGCGTAAGCTTTTACATAATCTAAAGATTTAGGAACAAAATTGCATCAATCTCATGAATCTGACGAACTTATTGAATGATCCACTTGTAAACGGATCGTACATAGGTACTTAGTAACTTCAGTCGATGGTTTTCTGGTGACAAAGGAAATTTTTAACTAATCAGGTCACGAAGATCGAGTTGGAGAAGTGTGAAGGGCTGATGTGCGAGGGACGCGTGGCGTGTGGGGGGGGGGGGGGGAGGTGCGCGGGGTCCAGGGGTCGTCGACACTTCGGTGAAGGGCAGCGAGGTCGGTGCGTTCGCTTTCG
Source organism: Hydraecia micacea (assembly GCA_914767645.1). NCBI lineage: Eukaryota > Metazoa > Arthropoda > Insecta > Lepidoptera > Noctuidae > Hydraecia > Hydraecia micacea. Next base: position 13,064,866 of record OU611778.1, read on the forward strand.
TAGGCGCGCGGCGGGCGGCGCGGCGCGGTGGCGGCGTCCACGGCTCCGCGTATTGATCGCAGCCTCCCGCACTCTATTCGCGCTACCATCTGTACTTGGATTTCCGAAACATCTACTGCCATTTGGATTTTATTCCTACGAAGATTTTTATTTAAAGTAGGTACCTAACTGATTAAATTAAACTTTCAAACGGCATTGATCCATCATTACTTATTCATTAAGCTATTCTTAGTTATTGAGACGATTTGGTATTCTTTTCATTGAACTATATCGGTGTATGTAGTAGGTACATTAATAAGCATAGGTACTAAGTAGTACTAATTTCAATAGGTATGTTCCTGTTAAATTATCTATATATATAAAAGGAGAACTGACTGACTGACATATCAACGCACAGCCCAAACCGCTGGGTCTAGAGATTCCAAATTTGGCACGTACGTTCCTTATGAGGTCTAGGGGTGCACTAAGAAAGGATTTTTCAAAATTCATCCCCTAAGGGGGTGAATGGGGGGGGGGTGAAATTTCACGCGGACGAAGTCGCGGGAAGAAGCTAGTCTATATATATAAAAGGAGAACTGACTGACTGACATATCAACGCACAGCCCAAACCGCTGGGTCTAGAGATTCCAAATTTGGCACGTACGTTCCTTATGAGGTCTAGGGGTGCACTAAGAAAGGATTTTTCAAAATTCATCCCCTAAGGGGGTGAATGGGGGGGGTGAAATTTCACGCGGACGAAGTCGCGGGAAGAAGCTAGTCAAAAATAGATAAGTACCTACTTAATAAAACAAAGATAACATTGGCACATCAATAGGCTGCTACTTTGCACATTAATTAATTGTTTATAATTAGGTAGGTATACTTATAAACAAAATCATTTTTTTTTTAGTTATAGCCCTGAGTGTAACGTAAGTCAGCTGGGTTGCCGCAGCGACCGCGGCTGCCTGCGCCGGCTATTGTTCGGCAACACGATCACTTAGGTACACTAATAATGCAGTGCCTGCGCTTGCGCTTGCCTTTATTAACTTTCCTATCTAAACTGATATTCGAAAGAGGTAAAAGGTAATCTCTAGAAGTTTTACTCACGAAAATTCTTTCACTCATAGAAAGCTTCACGCAGCAAGCACTATCGCAGCAGGGTGCCATATGATTATTGCTGTTTTAAAAATAGTTGTTTAGCATATTTATTCACTTAATGTATTTTTATATCAAGTCGAAAAAAAATTAGCTGATTGACTGCTTTTTCGGCGTGCGCTGACCAAAGACAAGTAGGTAGGTAGGTAGCAATTGCAAAAATATTGATTTCTTAAAAGTCTACGATATAGGTAGGTACCTACTTACCTACTTATTATCTAATTTCTATACATATTTAAGTAGATAGAATAAAGGTTTTGCATGGTTTTAGAAATAAAGACATCATTAGACAATTTGTAATCAGTTTTCAAACGCTTAAGGTTCTGTAAGAATAATAATAAATATTGTATTTGTTAGGTAAGTACTTAGTATTGTGTTCTGTGCAATATTCTTCCCCGTAAATCTTGTGCTTGTGCGGCCATTGAACTGCGATAAACGGCGATGTATTGACCTCTTATCACTGGCGCAACTCTTATTAATTTTACCTTGTTATTGAGTGCTAATAAAATTAATAAGCTTGTATTATTATTGTTTTGGCTCATTCTTTGAAAAATATTGTAGGTAACCACGGTATGCACCTAGCGGAGACGCTTTCGAACCATAAGCAATTTTAATGTAATAGCTCGAGTGCACTAATTAACAACGAGAGGCGAACGTATCCGCGGCAACAATATTTACCGTTTGTGCAAAATGCAAAACTAATTGGGGTTTTGAGCAGTGGCTAGCAACACTAGTTACTAAGGTTAGGTATAGCAAGTCTCTGAAATGAAATTGATAACTATAGTCGAATATTTTATTAAACATTCAACTTAGATTGATGCCAGAAGCGTGATAATATGCAGGTCAGTAGGTAGGTAGGTGACAATAAATGACCTTGACCATCTTTACTTTCTCCGAGTACCTAACCTAGGCCCGCGAGAACATACCTACGCTCGAACTGAGTCGCCGATGGGCGAGACACTTGGTAGAAACAAAAACTGCTCCACACTAGCAAAGTAAAACATTTGAACTCACTTAAACAGCCAGACCTGGAATAACTAGGTATCATAACAGTTGTTTCGTACGGGAACCGAACCCGCGACACGCAGCGCATCGGCCATAGCTCAGCCGCTACAAAAACCGTGCAGGCTAACTAATCTTTGTAACGATAGGCTCACTTTTGAAGAATAAGGGATCGTTTCTTGTAGATTTGGTAGGGACCAACGTATGTTATAAGTATTTAGAATATAAGGCATAGGTATATGAATGTGTTCAGGAACGTGTCCTATGATAGCGGCCTCACGTCTTAATAATATGTGTGAATTGTGTGATATATTATATTGCGTAATAATAAACATTGTTCTTGCTTTATGTACTACAGAACTTATACCTACTGCAAAATTCACCACGTTAGAATTTATGGGGATACTTAATTAAATCTAATAACAGGTAGCCAGAGGTGCAAGATCATGTAATGTAGGGTAACTTAACTATTGAAGAAATGTTCCACTTCCACCTAGGAAAACAGAGTGAGGTAGTTATCGATAGCTTCAAAGTTATGAAGTGTACCTCATTGATGGTTTAGTTACTCTCTTCCGGTATTGAACACAACAGACAGTCTAATCTGCGCATCAAGGCGGAACTGATCCAGTCCATAACTGTGGCTGTATTATAAGGCGCGAAGAATGATTGTGACGTGCACCTTGCGGGTGTGTAAGTGGGTAAACTTACCTACTTACTGTTAGAACAAAAAGACTCGCTTGAGAAGTCAGTATTTTATTGTCTCTGGTAAAGTAGTGAATCATTATTATACGTAGGTACCTTAATCTGCATTCGCGACTTATTTACCAAAAATGTAAACAAATAGGAAAAGTAACTTGAATCCCTACACAATAAAGTGCAGTTTACTTTACGCTACAACTTCAAAATTTTTTTTATTGCTTTTTTAATAGTGCTAGTCACTCTGAAATCAACTTATATACGATTAAAATAAAGTTGACATTTGTTTAACTTGAAATAACATCAATTTGAATCATTAATTTGAATAGACTACAGTGTTATGATATGTAGGTAGACATGAGGAAATTAATTCACATAGAAAATAATACCTGAGCATTTCTCAAAATTTTTGACCGTAGTTTTCACTAATTTTCAAGTAACAAAATAAGAACTTTTATTTCTACCTTAACTAATATTTTACAGGTTTTTTGTATAAAAACTCTACTTTTAGCTAGCTGTATATGTCCTAAATATACATATATTAGTAAACCATAATATGTGAAAAATATGTCCTACATATACATATATTAGAAAACCTGTAAAATATTAGTTAAGGTCGAAATAAAAGTTCTTATTTTGTTACTTGGAAATTAGTGAAAACTACGGTCAAAAATTTTGAGAAATGCTCACCTACGAAAGCAAGATGGATTCTTAAACTTTGTTCTAACATTTCGAAATGAACTAAATGATGCTTGCCTTGGACTATTGATTGCGTAAAAATAAAGTTCGCCAAATGTGTTCGCGGTCAGCCGACATTACAGCATGAATTATTAATTGTAGGCAATGTTCAGTACAAGTTCATTAACCTTACACTATGACATCAACTGGAAGCCTGTACGCCTCGCTCTACTAAATAAATTATAATCATGACTCTCGAAAATCAATTAGCATTTTTGTAATTTTACCTTTAAAATTCCTAATGCTGGAATAGAAAGTAAAGAAACCAATGGCAGCTGGGAAAAGTGATCTACCTATCGTAACATAATTAATTATAATATAGGTGTAAGTAGGTATAGGTGCCAGTGCTAGCTGTTGCTCGCGACTTGGGTGCGTTTATTTTGTACCTACATCATCATTTTTTAATTTATGTAAGTACAAATTTCCTGGATGGAAAGTTTAAACTTTTTTTTCCAGAAGCCTCAATGGTTTAGGCGTGAAAAGGTAAAAGGCCGACAAAGTTACTTTCGAGTTATAATACTTATTAATTATGGAATTTATCTAAGTTATTATAAAATAATAAGAACTAGTAAAATATCTAGGTCTGTAGTCTATAGCAAAACGTGGGCTGCTCGTTAGGCACAGCTGTAAAACATATAGGTACCTGGTACCTGTAGGTATGTATTGTATATTATTCCTTCGATTTTTTTCTATGGGTTAGTTATTTATGTATATAATTATGTGACTAAAGCGGGCGGCACATTGCTCGCAGAACAGATGGCCGATGGGGCCGAAAGTTTCTGGAGTGGCGACCGCGTATCGGAAGACGTGGCGTTGGAAGGCCCCCCACAAGGTAGACCGACGATCTTGTGAAGGCCGCAGGAACCCGTTGGATGCGAGAAGCACAAAACCGGTCGAAGTGGAGTGGAGGTGCTTGGGCTGGGGGAGGCCTATGTCCAGCAGTGGACGTCTTTCGACTACCTAAATGATGTGGCTGAATCATAGAAATGTAATAAATAGGGCTAAATAAATGGCTAAGTACTTGAACAATATTGAAATGATGAAATTAAAAAGTATTTTATGCTGTCGTGTTCACTACTGGAACCGATCCAAATTGCGAAAATGAGGCGAATGTTTATCAGCATCTGTGGTTGCGAATTAACGAATTGCGTTCGCTTGCTTAATTATTAAAGGTAAAGATAAATGTGGATACTTATGAGAACATCAACTATGAAAATACCCGTACTTGAAGATGTACCTATTTTATAAAAGTCATTGTTTAGCTTTATTTTATTCAAGTAACTGGCAGCTTTTAAAACTTAATTTGTACGTGCATAACTCATACTTACATTGTAAGTGGTTAACAAAAGATATAATGCTATCTCAATGAGTGATGATAAAAGCGCGTCAGAACATCAATTATGGAATACCACCCAAGTAGCAAACAAATGTCTAAAAAAGGTATTGTAGATATCTTGAAGGCAAGTAGACGAATTCCAGCGGTTGTCTTGGCTAAAACTATTATGTCCCTCAAGATATCTTCTAGATACACTCCAAGGGGGAGTTAAGTAAAAGTGGGCACAGCATTTAAGAACATGTTAAGAAAGAGTTAATACTACTGTTTAGATAAACTTTAACCCTATTTAAGAATGTGGTTTTGCAGAAGTCTTAAGCACTGACTTCAAGATATCTTGTAGGTTGACTTAAGATCAAGAAATAGACTTAAAGATATCTACAATACCGAATTAAAACTATCAATATTGAATTGCAGATATTCAATCTTATCTTAGTGAAGTATAAATAAAAACTTATTTTGCTTTAAAATGCTTTAAGTAACATTACTTTAGAAAATATGGTGAACTTTTAAAGTATTACAAAAACTGTTTTAAGACTTATGAAAATGGCGATAAAACAACAATTTTTTATGACTAGAAAAGGCTTTCTTATGTCGTTGAATGCATTAGAAATTTAAAACGCATGATCATTTCTCGTGTAAAATCTATAGATAGTGCTATAAAACAGACGGGCTTTTAAAATACTACAAAACAAACAATAAAATGTTGTATAATAATATTGCAAATTAAAAAAATTGTGGCATTTAGTGCAGATTACTACATTTTCTATAAATGTGTGAGTTATTAATGTAATTAGAATTACTATAACAAAAATGTAAGTTCAATCTACTCTAGTTTTTGATGAAGTGTTGTCGGCAATTTTTTAATAATTTTTTCACTTAAAGTGCAAAATGGCGTTAAATCTTATTTTTCCTAACGAAGTAAGACTTTAGATAATGCTGATTTTGTAAGGCTAGTTCAGACAAATTAAAGACAAGTTACACTTGAAGTAGTACTACTTAAGAGATATTATACTTAACCTATACTAAAAACCGTTTTGGTGAAGTACTATTTAATTTGTTTGGTATTAAGTGATTCTATAGTTTGATTTAGTTAAAACCAGATTACGTCTTAATGTTTTCTTAACTTGTCATTTCATCGTCCTTGTGTGGTTCTTGGTTATTTTGTGGTGAAAACAGGTTTATGCAAGATAGTCGAAAGAATATTATAAATAGGACTTGTCAGCAGGGAACAGCTGATTTTTTTCCACTTACTCACTACCACTGAATGAAAAATAATTGAGATGTAACATTTGGTAGGTATAAGAAAAGGAAAATTAATTATCACATATAAATGATCGCAATTTTTAGGTATCTCAATGCCGTTTTGCAAAATTTCCTTCATTTCAATATCTACAGATTCAATTCTACAGATTTTACTGTTTTCAGAAGTGTTCTAGCGTCTTTTGGCACAACACCCGGATCATGCTTGTAAATAATCTGCAATAAGCCATTGATTGCAGTATGTGGTATATTGTGATCAATAGACCAGTTTCTTAATTGGACTCTAAAACCAAAATCACGATCAACTTTCGATGTGTTACAATCAGCTGTCGATTCATTAGAGTCGGAATCACAGTCCACTTTACGATTTCCAAATTTTCCGCGGTATCATCTTCCTCGAAGATATCGCATTGTTAGTAACGTTTGCAGCACTTATAGGCACATTGGTTAAGTTTAATTTTTTATATTTTATAACACGCCGACGAAAGCCACCAGATCTTTTTATTTTTTCCACTTTATCCATATTTCTACTTGGTTCTATTTGAAGAGAACGTCCCGTTAAATGTATTTTTACTCTAAACTTACTAATTTTAGTCAAAAAGGAATAAAATATACTCAGGAAAATCAGTTTCTAGAATTTGGTATTATAATTATCTTAATTCTATCTACAAAATCAATTTTTTCTTTGTTTGTCTAAAAAGGTACTTCAATTATTCAATTGAGTTTTAAGTGAGCTTTAAAATATTCTGAGTATAGTAAAAAAATATTTTTAGTTTTAACTGTAGACATACTTAATACAAACTAGTTTTAAGAATACTTAACTTGGTTTTTGGTATTCCTAACTTACTTAAGTAGCGCTAGTTTAAAACGATTTAGTATTAAAGAAAGAAAAGACTTAACGAAATCCTTTTTGATTTAGCTAAATCCAACTTTAGATAAAGTATAGATATGTAAGATTTAATCACTATTCTTGTTTGCTACTTGGGCACGACACTTGACTCACCTAGTCTGCTGTACATACATAATGGACGGGAAGATTCTAACCAATTAACTAATCGCTTATTCCCAGTTGAAAAGTGGTTGTTATGCTAGGTGACGTCACCGACTCATCGCTCTATCGATAAAAACTGACACGAGTTGGACACGTTAACCGAACGTGAACTGTTGTTTATTTTACTCGACATATTATGTTAGAAAAACAAAGGCATAAAACATAATGCGGTACCTATTAGGTAACTGAAATGCAACGCATAACATAACTCTTCTTGGCAGTCGGGTAAAAACAGAGACAGGCAGACTTCAGACTGAGGGCATCATCTTAATTTATGAAGAGATGACCAAACCAAATCGATTTACGATTACGAGTGAGTACCTAAAAATCTTTGAAAGTAATTTTGTCTTTGTGGACTAGACCTTCACTGCAACGAGAGCGAAGCAATAAGCCAATTCCTATTCTATTGATACACCTTTGAACTTGAGACCTAAGATGCCTAACGATATACTATGTTTTTCTCCTACTAGTAAAATAAAGTCAACGTTTAGTGCCCATCTTTAGGTTAGATTATTGGACGAACTTGTTTAAAAAGTGACGATTTTTACAGAGTGAAATGTTGAAGCGGGCCATGGAGGCTAAAGTATGGATTGTAAGATTTCATGATGTTCATTCATTAAATAAAAATGATACAATGTTTAATTGTTTATTGAAGAGATGTAATCTTTAGATACCTTTTACCTTTCTAATGGTGACAAAAATACAGAATGTTCTATTTATCGCATTTGTACGTACGTACATAAAAAGGGGTGCGCCAAAGTTCACCTAAATTTTCAACTCCGATAATTGGAAATCCGAAAATGTTCATCCTAACATTTTTCATCCTAAAGATCACAATTTCTAACTACTCTGTCTCTAATGTTCATAATTCCGAAGCATTCAACTTCATAATGTCAGTAGCAATAAACATCTATTATACTTTTATTTGTTTTCCTATATTTTCTCAACATAACCATCTTTTACACTATTATTCAAAGTCATATCTTTTTTGTTTAGATTTCTCTTTATTTATAATAATCAGTATTATATATTTAGGAATATATTTTTAAACAATAACACTTTACCCTTATATCACGGTACTATTTATAGTCGTTGGTTTAAGTTAGAACTGCGACCATAACGCACTAGCCGAGCGAGCGAAGCCAGAGTCCCGCTCCAGTCATTCACTCAAGTTCCAGAAAAGAATCGGTCCTATTCATAATTATTGGTTTAGGTTAGGTTAGAACTGTGACCACAACGCACGAGCCGAGCGAGCGAAGCGAGCGTGCCGCGGTAGCGGCCGGCGAAGTGCCAGAAACGAATGGGTCCTATAGTTATTGGTTTAGGTACGGTTAAAACTGCGGTATAAACTCCCAGGCCATAAACATAACCGTAAATGAGTCGTGTTTTATGAATTTCATTCATTTAAGACAAAAATCAGTGAAACGACCTTTAATCATTCTAAACAGTTGGTTTTTTAGACATAATTATCTCAGATATAGTTATAGTATTAAGTATGTAACAACAATAACCAAAAATAAAATGGCCTGTCTATCCACATATATTTTTTATTACACTTGGTAAATGTTTCTTTCTGAGTATGAGTGAAAATATTATGGTAATTATGTTTAGGGATAAAAGCGTTATGATAAAAAACAGTAGGAGTTTAAATATATTTACATTAATGATATTATTAATTACAATTTTCGGAAACATGAGTGTTATGAACATCGCCGGTAGCACTACAAATAGTATGAATGAAAACTATAGGATGAAAAATTTTAGGAAGAGTGATCATTCGGATTACAAATCATTAGGAAGAACAATTTCGGGTAAAGAACTTTAGGTGAGCCAATATGGACCCCATAAAAAGGCATGTAGGTGTTTATTTACTTAGCACTAAAAAGAGACAGCGTTTTAGAATTTCCATGTTGTAACGACATATACATTAGGTACTTGACTATACTAGTATCATATTTCTAGTGTTACACGAGCACGGAAGTCGGATGTCCTTTTATCTGGCAGTTTGTCCCATTGATAAGTCACGTCTGGCGACATGCTGACATTGTGTTTCAACGTTGTATTATCATTTATCCGGGTGTTGGGATGCTTTTGTGCAGGCGAGGATAATAATTATGGAAATAAGTAGGTAGCCATGTAAACGATACCGAGCTTGTGTTATGTTAGCGCTATGTAATGTAAACTCTACTTATATCAAGTTCATTGTTTTGTCTCGTACCAAGGCGACCGACGGTTATTATTGTTATTGTCGTAATTGATTGGACGAGCCGCTATTGGATCATAAATAATATACTTAATCTATTAATATTATCATATAGTATGACTCATTCCCGTTTACGTTATTGAGATAATTATCAATTTGAATAATAATAAGTACATTAATAACGCAGTTTACTGCCTTTGGCGGTTTGAAATAAAATCGTACATGCGAATATGATGTACCCAGTCGAATATCTAGGGAGGATTCCAATTTCCGCAAAAATGTGGTAGGATGGGGTGTCACGAGTCGCCCCTGCAGAGAGGGGTGTGCAGCGCGGGCCGGGCGCGGGGCGCGGCAGAGCACTAGGGGTGCCGGCTGCGCGCGCCGCGGGCCCCGGGCCCCGGGGACGCGCCGCGCCGCATGTGCGTTGTGTACCCCTCCCCGAACCCCGAACCCTTGCGCCGCAAACGAGGGGTGCTCCCTCCTTCTCTTCCCGATTGAAAGCTCGATTATTAAGCACTCATTCAAGCTTTAATACGCGATTATCACCATGGTAACTATGGACCGCAAGCCCACGATGTTAGTCAATGAGGTTTCGTTAGCATAAGAAGAACTGTCCTGTGGAGAGATACCAGATGGTTTTGGGAGGAACTGACCGTTTGCGGAGCGGGCTGCTGGCGACGTGGCTTCCTTGTTTCGAGAATTTTCTTTCTCCTTCCCGTTGTTCCCTAGAACAAATCAAAGAAATTGAAAAAGGAGTTAATTAATTTTATTCTATTTTAAAACAATATTTTGCAGTTAAATCGGTCCTTGTGTAAATAAATACCAAAAGTAAAAGAAATTAAAACTCCCTCGCAAATGCTCAGGTACGCGTAATACGTAATAGTGTGTAAGTACAACTCCCTAAATGTAGGTATAGCAAATAGCAATCAATGTTGAGCCAGCCAAGAACTTGCTACGAGTATAACTCGAGGGCGTTGTTGGCAGAGGACAGGTGTGCTATCGGTCACATATAGGTAGTTCGCCGATACTAATATTAGATCCCAAGTCCCAATATAACAGCAGAGCGAATTGATGAATTATCGAATCGCCATCCGAGAGCAACTGACACGCCTTTCTATCTTTAAACCCAAAAGAAAACGAATCTTTAAACCCAAAAGAAAACGAGCTGAATGACAATTTATGAAATAAGAAACATTTGGTCGTTTACAATGGTACCGGAGTAATGATCGAGTAGTAGGAGGGACTCGGAAATAACTTACCACAACCACAAAGTAATAGTGACGTAATTTCAGAAAGATAAAATTACTATAATATCGATACAGGTAACATTACATTTCAAAGTGATGTCGACGATCGATAACACACGTCTACATCAACTTGAGGGAATCGATGACACTCACCAACACCTAACTAAAAGTAATCGATACATTATCAGTTCTTACAATAATGCGTTTATTGCTTATTGATTGCAAGTCTCTATCAACGATGAAACGACCTACACTGAAAAACAATAAAATTCCTAGACCTAGGCACTTATCGCTAAATCTTTTTGTATTCATTAAATAGTTATAACTAATTAACAGGAAAAATAGTTTCGTTATTGAATCACTGTTATATTTATTTATTTAAACAATACATTATTTAAAATCCATATTTCCTGTTGCTGTTTCCTCTACACAATGACCGATAACACCATTGTGGAGTGGTTTTCAAACGAATTAGTTTCAATATAAACCGGAAATATCTGGGAGCAGATAGAGGAGTGCAGGAGTGGTCGAAGGTCCGCAGAGCAGATAGAGGAGTGCAGGAGTGGTCGAAGGTCCGCAGAGCGCGGCACATTCCCGGGAGGATCCTTTTTGCCGCGGCTGCCTGTCAGACCGGTTCTATTGCGATCGTTCACCCGAGCACACTCGCTTGCAAATTTACATTGCACGGTTTCTTCTACAAAGTAACAAATCGCAAATGAGTATTATTCGATACACACTTATTATTATCGATTTTGCTGCGTCATCTCATTATTATTCTACTAAGTTCTCGGAACGATACCTCAGGTTGAGGCGACCGTTTGGACTTGTGACTATGCTCCGTGGTCAGTTGATGGTGACCGTTCTTGTGTTGTTAGGACATTGCTCATAACAACACCGTCTGCAAAATCCTGATTTCGTACAGAATCACATTTTCATTTAAATAAAAGATGAAAATCATTTAAGACTAAAACTATAAAAAATACTAATGTACCTTACATACATAATGCTAATCTTCGTGACTGATAGTGTTCACAAATCTATTTTGCCGATCGTAAATTTTCTTTTTGTTTCATAGTGGCACAATGTACGATTAATCAATAAAGATATTTAAGCTCAGTCGCTTGCACCGAATTCAAGTAACGATTGTTCCAAGAGGCGGACGAGGCGACCTTGGCAGTGGCGTTGACTCGGACGGCCTCAAATCGCAACCATCCGTCGCGCCATAGATTGAACACATGAGCCATAATAAAGCTCCTGTGCTTACTCGACATAGGCAATTAGAACTATGATTTTTGAACATGTTCATGTAAGTAACCACTAGATTTACCTAAAGCAGTAAAGATATCGCTGCTGTGTGTGTGGTTATGGTGTGGTCAGATAGCAGCCGTCTCGTGTAATATGTTGATATTCTGTTACATCTAGTTGGGTCCTAACTAGACCTTGTATATATTACGTTCCCAATAATTGGAAATTATAAAAGGAAAATACTAGTAAAATAAAAATACAGTGGGTGTCATCAATGGGACTGCCATTAGGTACCTACTTTTACAATTATTACAATTTTGTCTGTCCTTCAGTTACGGAGCTTTATCTCAGTACCATGAGAGAGACCCAGGTAAACGAAATATCACAGATTTTGAGGTGACTAAAATTTAACATCAAAAATGATTCTTCAAGGAGGCTTCCTATGCCTCGAATTAGGTATCTAATTTTTTTACGATTTTTGCAATGGCTGCATTAAAATCATATAGAATCGTTCAGGGACTGTGTGAGCTACGTGTCTCTGTCAATATTATGTGGTTAACATAGAAACTAAATGGTCAACATTCCACGAAGTAAAGGAAGGAAATCATGTATTTCCTTCCCTAAGTTTATTATACCTAGCTAATAGTACCACTCATTAGCAGCCAGTTGGACAAACCAAAAACCGTTGAGGAATATCTGAGTGAGTGTTACTTGTTATTTGAATTTTTTTAAGTTTTATGTGTTGTGTGCATATCTCCAAGGCGATCAAACTTTCACTGGGATTATAAAATCTCTGGTTTATATTTAGACCTATTAATGCTGATTTTAAACTGCGGCTATCGATATAACTTTGCCACTTTGGTCAACAGGAAAAGTATGCGTACCTAGTTGTGTACATTGTATGAAATCAATCGGACTAAACACTGACATCGATCTGACACTTTGTACAAATTAATCAAAGGTAGGTATAGATAAGTTGTATGAGTAGGTAACTATTAATGTGAGAAACTGGTAATCGATAATAATCAGAGTAAATTCGGTGCTTGCATTTATGACTGTTTCTAAAATACAGCATATGTTAGCCAATCTATTATCGGTAGCTTAGTAATGAGGAGAATTAAAATAATTATTATTTATCGTTGTTATTATTCCTCCTAGGTTTAACATAATAAGTAATTAATTAAAGTTATCGTTCTCTTGCAAGGGCATAAGGATGCCAAAACATTTGGCGTAAGGATGCCAAATGGTTATGGGTCGGCGCAACATGTCTTCTTCGATACTTCTTTTTCTATTAGTCGTCACCTCGGTACTTTTAAATTAAAGTACCTATGATAAATAATTCAAAATTAAATAACCAGCAATATAGTTGGCACTCATTGGATACCGAACCCTATAATTAGGTGTCTATTTTTTTTATTAATTACTGAGTCAAAATTAAAACTGACGCAAATGTAACACGCTGTATAATTTTTCCTTATTTGGTAGATAATAATTATAAATGAAAGGGTATTTTGCATTTTATATGTTATTGGGAGCATGTGTCAATCGGTGAGAAATGGCTTTCGAAAGTTTCGTGTTTTTTATTGTAGGTATGGTAGCTACTTGAAATGCTGTTCCAGTTATTTACCGCAATCTTCATCAATTAACCAATATACCTTTTACTATTTAAATTTTTTTTAGAGGAAATACATTTCGTGGAGTCTATATACTTAAGTATCTACTTGCTAGACTCACGCAATAATTTTCCCTGAATTATTAATCGGTTTTCTTGCCTGTGAACTATAAGTTAATGAAATCAAATCCTGCGCTAGGACTGTGTTTTAGTCAGTAACAGTAAAAGTGCAGTGTGTAAGTACGGAGTTGTGTGCTCAGGTGTACCCACTAACTAGGCATGCCGCATGCGGTATGTGGGTGATGGTCGCAGGCGGCGGCACCGCGGCCCGCGACCACCGACCGACGACCGACGACCGCCACGTCTGGATTGGAGACGAGTTTAAAAATACATTTACAGCTCGTTCGATTCTCGCTATGGAAAATAACAAATTTATACCGACTCTATTGATTTTATTTGGTATCATTTATAGCTTGAACATTGTATGATATGAATACATACAACCAGTTATTGAACTGTGCGAAGTTAGTGCCTTATCGAATGTTGATGATGACTCATGCCTTTTATTGTTCAAAGAACTGTTTCGATTAGCGTAGGTACGCTCATTACAAGGATTATTAATAAGAGATGATTGTAACATGTCACAAAGAAGTAATCAGGGCGTAAGTCGAGCGTGGCGCCTCGCCATATTGTATTACCACGAGGCACGAGGTCGCGGTCGAGCGTGTGATACGAAAGGATACCACTAAGGTTAAGCTTTGTAATCTCACGCACAAAGGTTTTAACTAGATTACGAGAAATTATCAACTCTTTTCTGCAGCGACCCACAAAACATTCAGTATCCATTTGCTTCACCGAAAACGTGCAAATCGATTGCTATTAAAATTGTGACGGAAATGAGTCACTTAGTTGAAAGAAAGTGTTATCGTTGCTAAGCGTTTTAACTTATCTTTATTTCTTTATGCGTGTTGGCAGGCAGTCGTATAAGACATTCAATTCAATTGATTTGCCATTGCTTAAATTCTTTTGTCAAACTCAAATAAATAAATATGGTAGCTCGTAAACACTGTAAGTACGTATCTATTAATCTTTTGTATCCAGTTCAACATGTGAAGTAGTGATCCATGAACATGATCGTTTCAGTGAATGTGTACTCGACTGTACAGCGCCATATGGCACTGGCGGTTGTCGACGGAGTCATAACCATAAAAAGGTTTATGAAGCTTTTAGGTTACACGCCGGCAAAGGTCGTGCATCAACATGTACCCAGTGAATAACGACACTCTTTTAAGGGACCGTTTGGAGAGCTCATGGATTGAGAACACATAAGTACCATCATTGTATCAATAGACGTGTCATGTTCTCTACAGAGCAACATGAACAGATAGGCCTATATAATAATTTCTCGAGGATATTAAGTCGAGAATACGTGGCCCATCTGGATTTATAACCAGTATCTAAATTCAGTTTAATTAAGCTAACGAGTCTAAAAGAATTATGTGTAAGAATTATACGTGTTGAAGTGTCTTCAGGCGAGACAGTCTTGAATAAATATGGATTACGAACAGGAGCACAGAACGTCTGCACTTCTAAACAAACTGGAGTGTTGCGTGCTACGCTGAAGTTTATTGGTGTTTTTAATAAAGATTTATTTGCCAACTACTGAGTCGCCGGTCGTTTAACTTTTGCTTAAATTAATTGTGCCCAGCCCACATATTGAGTGCTCGTAGCTACTCACGTACATGTGTAAAGTCGAAGCTGGTACATTAGGACTGGTGAGCACGTGGGCATCCAAGGTGAAGGTCGCTCGTGAAGGCGTTGCGTAATTGAAATTCAACAGATATTTTCCAATACCCAATACATAAAGTACACCACAGTGCGGACGTCAGTGAAGCTTACCCATGATGACCTCGCTTTGGTCATGTTATAGATAAGTATGTATATAATCATTCCTCAAGTAGCAGTCAGGCAAATGGCTGTTTTATAAAGTTAACTCATAAACATATTCATCAGCTGTTTCATCTACCAACATTAATATAAAGAGTTGCCCTCGAGACATGACGAGTCCCAAAAGTGAGTCTCTAAAGTATTTTATGTTTTCTCGACTGTAACATTCCAACCTGAATACTGGGAAAACGTTCACGAAACTTCAACTAAAAATATAACGGAAAAGCTGAGTTGAGTTGCTTACTGTTTTCAAATGTATCAAGAATATCTATTTTTATGATTTCGGTTTCCTTGAAAGAAATACTTTTAAGGCAGAATCATTGGAAAGTGGTTCAGTCCAAGTTATAGTCACACCGAGTAAAAAGTAAATTGTCGTTGGTTTAGTCAGTTTCTATGCCCCTAATCTATATAAGCGTGTTAAAGTAAGTGGTTCGTGTAGCGCCAAGTCGAGTGGGCTAATCAGATTAGTTGACATTACTCTAAACGTTTCCCCTTTTGTTCTAAGCGCCGTTTGTTCTATCGCAGGTTCCTAACTAGATCCTTTACTTATTATTGTTTTTTTTCTGAAAGCTTGACGTAACTTAATATCTATATATGAAAAAGAGCATTGAAACCTATATGCCGTGTAATACTTACATGAGAAGATACGTAATAAATAAAAAATCGAAAAAAAAAAAAAAAAAAACCAAATACTTTAGGTAATAACGGCTGAATCTGCTTGTTCAATAAAATACGATAAATCCATCGAGAAGGTCCGGAGTTGTTTGTGACTATTATGAATATTTAAATTAACTCCTGTTTTTTCCGCAAATTGTAACTTAACAATGTTACGAATAATGGTAGAGGATAGGTAAGTAGTTAGAGGAAACGCGTATCACTGAAGGATGTCATTCCGACTGACTTTCAGTCGGAATGACATCCTTCAGTGATACGTGGCCTACCGTGGCGTCAGCGGTGTTAACAGAGAGGGCTGTCCAGGATCCAACAACAAGATTTTCTATATAACTATTTGAATATTAAAAAGGCCTTACTAACTACACACCGGATATATTATTCGTTGGGAGACGGATGTGGCGTCATTTGCATGCACGTCGCGTACGCAGGACAATGCATGCCTGCTGCGGAGTGCGGAGCTCCCGAAACGACCTTACTAGCAGAATATATTACATTGGTGTAAAACTAAGTTTTATTGCGCACAAGGGTTTGAGAAATTCAATAAGTAGGTACGGTTTTAATTTAACGTATTTAAATCTTTTAATATACTTACATATTCAATTAATTATAATTAGGTATTGTTGTTTATCGAAAACAGTTCATTAATAATGGACTATTTACGTACACATGACTAATTGTTTCGATTGTATAAATAACAAGTATTGTGTAATTCAGTTTTATGAACGTTTGTTTTAAGAATTCGTATAAAATCCAGATGCTGGTATAGGTAGGTTCCTAAAGGTAACTGGCAAAATGTCTGAGTACCTACAACGAAAAAAAAACTGCTCTTGCTAGATTATCAGTCAGACACTGTGTTGAACAGATATCGAATATTTCCTCTGATAGTAAATAATACCAGCAAAATATGGGTTTGGTTGAGCCAGGCCAGATAGCGTTGACGTTTGTTGATTACACCGCGCTATCACTCATACCACCGAATCAGATTGCGTTATCAATATTGGATACTGTGCGCCACAGATATGTCAGGCAAGTTGAAGGCGGTTCACTTTGTCCAAATGCAACGGCTTCAAAGTTCAAAGTATTCTCTAAATTTTGGTAGAATGTGAATAACAATAGGTATAATAGCCAATAGTAATAGACACTAGGCTAACTTATTTTTTGCAATATAGAACCCTGAAAACAACAATTTGATGCCGAAGGTGCTACTTAAATATCAAAGGGCTTTCCCTTGAAAACAGAGCCAAGTTTTAAATAACATGCCAGTGTACACAATTAATGAATGCTGGCCACCTTCCAAACTATTTCAGAGAAAATATTTTCCAGCGTTTTCTAATAAACGACACACATACTGTATCTAGAGTTTACACGTATAGAGTGGAAGACGTGTAGACTCAAAGGGGTAATTTCATGATGTGATAAAATTGGTGATAGGTGCGGATTCAGAATTTTAAACCTTAAATTTGAATCTATGACAACTGCAGTAGGTATGCGTAGTCATTAGACTAGTCAACTAAAATTAGGCACATGGCCTGCCATCATCGTGTTATACGTTATGTTTAGAGCCGTATCATTGACTCACTTTTCGAGCTAAATCAATGAGTCGATAAATTTGATGTCATTGTTATTCTAGAGTGCAATTATATATTATTCTTTACAGAAGATAGCGGCGAGGTCGTATGTAGGGCAGCAGTCGTCAGTGGTTGAGTCGCGCCGCGCTCCGGTCCGCTGTTACAGCTACGATCTTGGCCTCAAATCCTGACCGGTTACCTTCTTTGGCAGCGACCGGTTTAACAGACCAAGTTCTTTGTGGAAAAGTTGACTCTCTAACACTCATTATTTGCGTTAACGTATAACGTTACAAAGCAAATGTGTCGTTGGATGAACTATCAGGGCTTGTCGTGACGGATGTGTGAATAATCTGAGACACAAACGTGGCTTTCTGAGAAGTAATAATTTATGAGTGAGTAATAAATAATTACGGAGTCAGCCATTATCTACTTTCACGTCTCTATTAATCACGGAATATGGGTGTATTGGCATCTTTCCTGTCGCTGTCGGTGGCGCGCTGGCGTGAGGTGGTGACTCAGCGACGGCGACACTCATGCAGGGTGAGCGCGCCGTGATTCACTGACGGACGGCAGCGCCGCCATCACACCACGCCATACCTTGCCCCTCGCCATACTATTATGCACATATTGATGTCGCAGGTAACAGAATCGCCATTGTGTGCTATTCACTATTGTGCAGCCGAACTTTTTAGGTCCCCGTAAGCGATTGTTAACGCCTTATTGTTACACGGCTCGAATGTGCCGGTTTATTTAGACTGTAATAATAACAGGATTCTAAGCCCACAGACACAGACTAGGTAGTTTCATTCGAATTGTTATGTTTATGCATTATGAATATATGTATAATATTCATGTCTTGAGTCATGCCTGCAGCACGTTGTGTCAATTAAAATCTTAATTGTCTAGACTCTAGGTTCCGAGTTGTTTTGTTACATCGTCTGAATCTACACAGGTAGGTAGGCACTCAGCGGTTATTGTTTCTCTAACTGACACTGTCTACCTGAGTTTATAAAATAAAGTTTGCACACCCGGAGCACTTGTGGTTAAGTTAGTTCTGCTATCATATTTATCTACATGGTATTGGCGATTTTTCATGTATTGACCCTTTTTAGTCAGTCATACATTTTAGTTGCTCGCGTTAGTTGGCAACTCCGACTCATTAAAACAATGGAATATACATTACTTTAGATTTTTTTTCATCATTAGGTATATTTAGAGCTAAGAATATAGTGGCTTTTTATGTAGGAAGTAATCGATGTTAAAATACTGGAACTAGGTAGTATCTCATCGGCCCTTGTGTCATTGCCAAGAACCAGCAATATTAGTTGCTTTACAACTCTTTTCATTTAATTGCTACATGCAATGTACGAGTTAGTACCTACCTACATTATGCCTAATACTTTAAGTAATAACCTACACGTGTTTTAATACGCAGATGTTTTCTATGTGCGCACAATAAAATGGTATGGATATGGAGTCCTTACTTACAGTACCTATTTACTTTGTACAATTATACATAGGTATTACAATGCAGATTAGTTAACATATTAATTGAACAAAGTCCTAGTGATTGGGTCAATAGTTTTAATGAAGGTACGGTATAGGTACGCCAAGATAGAACGCATTACAAAAGGAAAATAAGTATGACTTGTCTTAAATCGATAGCACACATATTTCTTTTTGTGTCTCATAAAGTAAACAGCTATTTAGACACGTCCGCGGTTGTTTGTGCCGCGCGGGAATTAGTCACACACACAAATATCACTAACGAGTAACGAGCAACCGCAACCACTAACGCCATCTATTAGCAACAAACGTGAACACATATGAAATATAACGGTCAAAATAAAACGGTCTTTGTAACAAAAACATGATACGCAAGTAAATGTAGGTATGTTCAATCTTAATTAGTGCTTTAATTTATCCTATTAGAGAAGCTAACTCTAAATTGGGTGAAGTCATTACACTTATTCTGCACAATGCACACTTAATAAATTTCAGGCAAGGATTATTTATTACAATGAAATTATAACTAGAGAATGATTTAAGTAGTTATTACAAGAACACTGAACTGAAATAAGTAACGGTTTAACAAGATCAATGTCGATTACTTATAACATCTAATTAAATAACCTTGATAAACCAGAAATAGCCTTAAAGTAGAAAATTTTAACTTTCTAAAGTTTAAATAACTTGATGTCATGCATAATGATAAACAAAATTGCACATATTCGTTTAGAGGACACTCAAGATCATTGTTTCAGTTTTAATACATGAACAATATTTGGAAATCACCCAACTAATAAGTATCTTACGGTTATGTAATTTTCTATTTTATCGTTTAGTTGTTGGTTAGATATTATAAGGTTAATGGCACCTTATTATGGCACGTTATAAATGATGTCATGAATGGAATTCTTTACGGCGGGCGTGGCCATAAAGTGTATTGATGTTGAACCTTTGAAGATTGGAATTTACTTTTCACCTAAAGATCTTAAATAAAGACTCCTACACGTCTAAATTATTCGATTCAAGAGGAATCAATTTCAGACATGAAAAAGTTTCTTATTTCCAATCGCTGTTTGACGTCCGTAAACTACAGTCGAAATTATTCAAAATTTGTTCCGCAAACATGACTGTTTTTTAACAAAGAATAGGTATTTTCGGGAAGGTAATCTCTACTTATTCATTATTGCACGTAGGTACATAACGAGTGAGTATGTCTTATACGTGCTCATTATTTTGCCTTCAAATTCTGAGTAGGATGTGTTAATCAACATCGTGTCATTCTACACTTTAAGATGACTAATTGTTTGCCTATTCTATGAATAAATGATAAGATAGACCCATTAAGAACCTTAAAATAGAGTCGAAATGCAAATATAAAAAGCATTTAAGCACGTTTAAGTACTAAGTAGTATTTACCTAATGATAGGTACTTATGATTTTGTTAAACATACCTACATTAGTAATCATTAACATTAGAACATTAGTAATAATCGTTTTGTATTTATGTACCAATAAACATATTAACAGGAAACTCAAATGTTGACGAGGATGATAGTTAATCAGAGGGCGTATTCGGTTAAATACATATATTGTAGATGCTCTGACATAGCACAAAAGGGGAAATTATTAGCATGAAATTGATTTATATTCGTAATAAATTCAATCTGTCTAGCCTTTTGGGATCGGCTTCCAGTCTAAACGTAAGCAGCTGAATGCGAGTATTTTTACATAGAGCGACTGCCTATCTGACCTCGACAACCAAGTTACTGGGTAACACGATACCCCTTGGTAAGATCTGGTTATCAGACTTTTGGGCTTCTGACTAACCGTATTTTCGTCACACAAAATTAGAATCAATTAAGTGGTTGTAAGTTGAGTAGTTGCTTCTGCTGAAATATTTACAGGCAGGACAGTTTCAGATCGATATGATACTTAGTATGGAGATACTTGTGAGCGACTTCGATGTTCTGAGCAGTGTTATTTTGTAAATTGCATCTCAGTCTCCCTCAGCGTTTTAAAAAACGCCATCATTTGATGCTAACTCTGTTAGTTTTGATGAATTTACATTTTGGTGTTGCGTCCTACTGCGTAGCTCGTATAGGTCCGGAGTTCCGGCCTCGTCTACCCCCTTCACAATGCACACGCGAAGAGCTTACATTGTCAATTTACGTAGATGATCTAGCTAGACAATGTTAAAATTGTTGATTTTAAGTAGAGCCAGTCAGAGAGGTACAAATTCACCTTTAAATTAAACAAAATTAGTCAAATTTGCTCACCTTTTCGTATTAGTAAGCTGGTTACCCTGCGAAGCGCCTCCCTGGGTGACTTCTGGAAGAACTTAGGCGTCAGGTTTGGCGGCAGGGTGAGGGGCTTGCGGGCCGCGCTGCCCTCCCAGGCCACGGGGTGCTCCACCGCCATCTTGGACGAGGCTGTTAGTCGGTCCAGGTGCTCCGTTGAAGCGGGCCTGCCAGCAAGCGGACTGGTTAGAGAGCAGGTCAATGCGAGTTTAGAACGTTAGAATATTAATTTTGACTTAAATAAGGACTTAAGTAAGTTAAATAACAACCTCAGCATTAAGGTGGTTTGAGAATTTGATTGGATCTGAATAAGGCTACAACCAAGTCTTCCTAAAATTAGAATATAAGTTTAGTCATACTATTTTTTTTATGAGTGGCGTTCAAGCACGCAGCCCTCCTTATAGTAAGTGGTACCTATGGACATCTATAAACCAGGGGTACCGCAGTTGCGTTGCCTACCGTTTTCGACATGGACACTTTCAAGAAAAAATTGCAGGTAGTTCCTCTGCAATTTTTTCTTGAAACTGTCCATGTCGTAGCTTTGCGGAAAACCCTACCTACTGTATTAATGACTAAACCGTATGGCTAGTAAAAATAATAATTCAAGAAATAACCAATAATAAATAATAATAATAACATTTAACAAGATACCCCACTTTATATGAATCCTCGAGACTGCTGTTCAGGAAAGGTAGTTTACCACAACGATGAATTCCATTCATATTATACAACAGTACCAAATATTTATTAGACCTACATGTTGATAACATTTTGGACGTTCTGTTATGAGATTTTACAGCATGGATTTTCCTTAGTTTGAGGATAATTTTATTGTGTTGTCCTGGTAAACATTAACTGCCAGAACTGCACGGTAAACAGCGAATGCGGTGCTTTAGTTATCCACAATTTAACAATAATATATTTTAGGTACGGATTGAAAGGTTACAATGGTTATAACGATGTACCTACCTACTTATGTAATGAGTGGAGAAAACAAATATTTAAAACCTAATGGTCAAAATTCCCAAATCTGTCATGCCTATTGTCTGATGGTGGTGCATAGTACCTACCAATATAGAACCAACTCGAACGAATGACTAAACTAACTATAACTATTTTGATTATTTCTATTTTTTCGTTTACTACGAAAAAAGCAATTTTTTCCTATAAGTTAAACAGCAGCTAATATGAATATACTACCTATGTTTGTTCTATAAACGTGTCTTAGTTTTGTTTCAGTAGGTAGTTGTTATTTATTTAGTTTTAGTATTTGTAGTTGCTGGACCTCTCTCTTTAGTTAGAAAGAACTTTGCACTATTCTTACGTCAGTAAATAAAGTATGTTGTGGCCCAACACTGTGTCCATCGTCAGGAGTGGATTTTAATAGTTTGTAAATAAAATATATGGTTAGTAGACCATCTAAGAGTATTCATTCAGGCTACAACTTGATTCTCCTTTTTCATAGAGAGTCAAGTTGTAGCATGGTTCCTCTGCTGGTGGTGCATACCTGTGTCTCTGGCGAGGGTACCAGCCTCGGGGCGGGCCGCCAAGCCGCAGCAGGTCGGCGCCGGTGCAGACGCCGGTCGCGCCCATCACCGAGCCGCGCCCGTACCCGCCCAGCGTTGCTGAGCTCCCTGTTCACACAAAAACCATATTTTAATTAAATACCTTAGAAATTCAACGTCCTTCTCTTCTGACAGTCGTAAAAAGCAGGTAGGTACTGAAATCAGAGATCACTCGCGGATATTACAATCATATAACTTCATATAACTTCAAAACTGTGGTAACAGTATTGCACGACTAGCCAGAAGCCAGAAGCTTATAAGTTGACAGGAATGGGAATATACATACGTCACGGTTAAAAGAAAAGTCGGTATCAGCAAGGAGCTGGATTGACTGATCAACTGTCTAGAGAATGCCGAAGTGAAGCTTACTGTATCTAGCGTTTGGTTAGCTGTGGATCCCCGACCGCTGACCAACTATTAATACAAGTGTTAAGGTAGTCATTTCTTATACCTACTGCTTAATCTATTGTTTTCTAAAAGTGTTTGGGACCACTTAATTATAGCAGTTCTAAACCTCCTATCATACATACGAGTACATAGGTACATACCAAAATACTTATACGACTTTTGCCCATAGGTATTTATAACTTCTTACCAATAGCATAATATATTATGAAATGTACAAAGACACACATCGTTAGGTATTCCTTTGAGGGTCAAACCAGACATCATATTCAGTGTGATGCTGTTTTCCGCAAGTGTCCACGTACATGCTAGCTAGCTACCTACATAATTACGGGTTGCTGCAACAAGACGTATCCCTTGTTTCCTTATTTGTGGTATGTACTGTCTGGGGGAAACTCAGGCTATAAATGGACCTCTGCCTACATAAAGGACAGCGATAGCACAAGTTACTAGAAGTGGCCATAATCCGAGTTATAGTTGGTGACATTGGAACGCAACCTACTATAAACACTATATTACGGATATAAGGTTTGAATTTCAATAAAAAGCTAACCGCTTTAGTTTTTTTTTACATCGGGCATGCTGTCGCTTTCATTGTCACTTTTTGTTCGGTAAATTGGAAGGCGTCTAGCGGTAAAGACGTGAATTACAGGCCTGAATGAGTTGAAAATTAATGAAAACAATGAGACCTCGGCTTTTAGTAAGGTCAGACGAAAAAGAGTAGGTATTCCGATCAGCCGTAAATAAACAAGAACTGCCGTTTTCAGCATTCTGGTTATGGATGAAATAGAAAATATTATTATAGTTATATAATTACGTGACGTAAGGTTGTTATAACATGCTGAGAAGTTTAATAATGGATAGGAGCACAGCAGTGGAAACATAAACATCATTATGATTATTTCTATTATCAAGCTGTACAACACCATCCATGACATCATAGGAACGATTGTAGTTTTTAGGTATTATTAGTGCTTGCCATGTTAATAGGTAATTTGCTGGACTTGAACTATCTACATGTAAATTACTTGTTTGTTCCGTAGATGAGGTAAAGGACGCTTCTAATTATACAAATGTTATTGATGCACATTGTAATTTACATAGTTTTTGATAGATATAATGCATATGTAAAGTAAAATATTAAAACTAATTGAACTAATAAACAATAGTTTTATAATGAAACTAAATATTCGAGGGGCTTGTGGCTATATGATAACAGCCCCACGGGTCGACCAAAGGTTAAGCTACGCTTGCCGCGGTGGGTTCGTGGATGGGTGACCATCCATAACATATCGACACGGAGGGGTCCGTGCCTCGTAAAGCACGTTAAGCCTTTGGGGTCCCAGCTGTAGATCTTTGACAGTTGTTACGGTTAGTCAGAATTCCAAAAGTCTAGGACAAACCGCACTCCAATTGCGTAACGCACTCCGAAGGATTTTGGAGGAAATTCCGAATCTATTGCTACATATGTTCGAAAAATTGGTCTGCTCGACAACGTAAATAACGCAATGAATGTTGTCGGATCGTCAAAATGAAAGACAATAGAATTGTAAGATTGAGGGGTATCGTGGTACCCAGTAACTGGGTTGTGAAGCTTGTGAACTACCTATTCAGACAGTCGCTACATGTAAAATACTAGTATTCAGCTGCATCCGGTAAGACTGGAAGCCAACCCTAACATAGTTGGGAAAAAGCTGGGTAGATTTAATTAAATGAATTAAACTAAATGTTCAATAGTTCAGTGCTCCCCACGTGTACCTAATAAAACTTTTATTAGATGTGTGATGCTCAAAAATCTTTGTCCACAGTAGGGATGAGAATAATGATTGAAATTGTTTATTGGTTAATAGTTAATTGTTAAAAAAAATCGATATTCTTATTGGTTGACAATATTCGTTAATATTTTTATTCAAGTATCTACAACATGTTGAATATTCTATTAACTAATGCATGTTGAAATTGTTAACAACTTAAATCAACTATTAACCGACCGAAATATTTGTTAATAAAAATATCACTTCCTTTGTTTTTAGAATAAAATATCCCCAACAGTAATGTGTTTTATCGTAAGAGAGATACTTAGAGCATTGCAGAATGCACGTAACGGAATGAATATTTTAAATTATTAGTTCGACGTTGCCAATTTTGCACCGAAGAAGTTGATATGATATTTTTATTCGATAATGTTAATTTTGTTTATTGCATATCATAGTTCATTTTAAATATTAGTTAAATTTAATGGTTGATGGTTATATTTATAATCTCTAGTCCACAGTACACCGGAACTTCTCTAAGAGTGGGCAAATGTTATCAGAATAACCTCTGATAATGTAAGTACCTATATATGATTCGTATGTGTATGTTGATGTGGCCGTAGCGGTATTGGGAAAGTGTAGGCAATCAGTCATTCTGTGGTTGGTTTTAAGAAACTACTTATGTAATAAATTGTTCAGGCAAGATCAAGATTGAAGGAGAAAAGAAAAGTCTTCTAAAAAAGTAATATAAAATTGACCCATATATGACAGCTAACTGAGGGGCAATTCTTGTAATTTTAAGAACGTTCACAGTCTGGTCTCAGTTTGGTCTCAATCTGTCAAAAATACCTCTAATTTCTCTACATTTTTGACATATTTTGTCTGTCGCCGAGTTGAGATTACGACTAGATTTTGAACGTTTTAAATTACGAGCATTGACCTTCAGGTATATTGCTTTCTCAAATAAAAAAATAAGAAATACCTAAACAAGCACAAAACCTGGTTTCATTTGAAGCCTGAACTTGTCTCAATCTCAATGTGAGGACAATGTGTGTCAAAGGTCGGGAACTTAGAGACTATGTTTTTTAAGAAAATACCGAACAGCTTGGTCAGCTTGTTTGTAGTTGGGCTGTATGAGTTTTAAGAGACCATTATTTACGGTTGCACACATGCATCTGGTTTTAACCATTAGGTTAAAACTAGACCCATTAGGGCTAACTGATAACTCTGCCAAATCCAAAAAAAACCCTGTAATTGGTATGTTTGAAGAAAGTCGTGTGAAAAATTATTCGATTAAACCTTATAAGCTGGAGGCTATATATAGCACACTTCGATTTGGGTCTTTTTCGGTTACAGTAAAAGGCTCATTTTCGTTTGAACTTTTTAAAGGCTCATTTTCGTTTGAACTGTAAACAATAGCTTAAAATCCCCCAAATTTTTTGTTGGTTAAGATACGTTTTGAACATATTTTGGTATAAAATCATTATTATTTATACCAGTACGCGTACCATTACCACTTCTATCTCTACTACTACTTCTAGATATACAAGTGCATACGTGTAAATTACAATAATTGTCAGATGAACCTAAAATAAAAAAAAGGAAATTTTTAAACCAATTATGGCAAACATTTTGCTGTTGCTACGAAAGTACTACGAGAAGGCTACGACGTCGTAGAGGGCTTATATTTTGACCTTTGTTACATCTACTAACTACCTTTCCGCTTTCCGGTCCCGTACCTCGAAAACTAGTACAATTTACAACTTATTTTTAAGATAGGGGCCATTGTGACACCTATTCTGTGAACACAGTTTACCTATTACGGTTAAAAAGTTACAGCTCCGTGGCAGACAAACGCACAGATATACAGACGTATGAGGGTCCTATTGGCACCCTTAGGGTACGGAACCATAGAACAAAAGAACAAACATATTTTTAACTGAAACATGCACAAACTTTATACATAATCTGTACTAGTGTTGCTACGAATGTGCTACGAGAGTGCTACGACACCGTAGACGGGCCTTTTTTTGACCTTATCCTAAACTTTACGCGATAAACACACGTATTTATCTATTGTTACATTTGTTACTTAACTCTCGAGTGCCTCGCTTGCAGGTATAGATTAAACTATCCAAGAGGTGACTAGGCACCCTCGCAGCCTGCAAACGTAGCATGACCCCCGTCGAAACGAAAGACCAAATGACAGGTTGAGATAGATGTCTACGGTGCGATGTCGAAAAATAAGAAAATATGTCCCTGATAAATCTTTTCTTTGTAGTTCTCGTGATTTGTCGTTTGCTAAATGGTAGGTACCTACAGATGCCACAAGAGTTCGCCATATTTTACAGGTATAGGGCAGAGTTGCCGCGATTTACTAGATAATTATTTTATTTCCAATGAAAGTCTCCTTTTTTAAGTATCTTGTACGTCTCAATGAGCTTAAATCCTTATTCAATAGACCCGGATCTCAGTATTCCATTGTGTTTCAATCGCGATAGGTCAAAAAACAAATACCTTCGAGTATTTACAGCTTCTCTGAGCAACAGGAGGCCTATTATATTGGTTAAAGAAACTACAGCCTGAGGGTAAGTATGAAACATGAAATCATCATCTGCCCAGCCTTTTCACTACTAAGTTGGAGTCTAACCGGCTGCTGAATACTAGTATTTTACTTAAACAGACTGCCTATCTGACCTCGACAACCCAGTTACAGGGCAGCACGATATCCTTTGGTAAAACTGGTTGTCAGAATTTCGGGCTTCTAATTACCCGTAATGACATTCAAAGACTACCAATACCAGCCGTGACCAACGACCAACGTGAAATAATAATTTAAAATAAGTTAGCTAACCTATCGACTGTATTGAATTCATGGTGTTGTTCCGGGGCGGTCCGGTAGAGTTTCTCGGTGGGGTGCGCGGCACGTCGCATCCCCGCGCGAACACCGGCGTCTCGGGCAGGCTGGCTGACGTCTGCAGGGGCCCGCGCCCTGATGCTGCAGCTTCGCGGCTCTGGCGCTGCAGGGTCCTACGTCTGGCGCCGCTCGCTCCGATGTCTGAAAGTTTTTAAGGATGGTTTCTTCAGAATTTGCATGGAAGGTACGGGCGTGATCTTTTTACTGGATAATGCAACTTCGAACAGTCAAGTCTTTGGTAAATCTGGCACTGCTTAATTTTTTACCCTAACTTAATATTGCTACATACCGGTAGCTCGGCGAAGACGGCGCCATCTATCGATGTCTGTTTAAACTAACA
Source organism: Hydraecia micacea (assembly GCA_914767645.1). Lineage (NCBI taxonomy): Eukaryota > Metazoa > Arthropoda > Insecta > Lepidoptera > Noctuidae > Hydraecia > Hydraecia micacea. The sequence goes on from OU611778.1 coordinate 13,093,367, forward strand.
TTACTAGCATGCCGTTTTCCGACTATATTTTTAGAGTCAGGATAGGCGTCAGCGCACACCAAGAGCAGAGCAGAGCAGAGTATTTTCTGAGACTACTGAAAAATTAATCTTATGACAATTCCGTACATTGCAAAATTAAATACACGTCCATACTTGAACTTGATGCTCGACCATGCTTGAGCTTGCAAGATGCGTTCTACATGCGCGAGCGCGCTTGAGCCGCCACGCCACCGCGCGCCGCCCGCGCTCAGTATTGCTACAGCGAGATTTACTGTCTGGACGTGTGTTTACTACCCACGGCGCGGCCGGCGTCAGTTAGAAATCATGGACGAAGAAAATTTTATTTTATTTACATATTCTTCATGTTCCTCTTCCTCTGCCAAAAGGGCGATAATTACCAAGTCCCAATCAATATTGAACACTTCTGCCAACGTCGGATTTTGGCATCAAACTGGTCATGCACGCCCGCCTGGCAACCCAGAGCATTTACAACGGAGCTTGCTCACGGAGGGGCGAGCATGCCGCCTGCATGGTCGAGCAGAAAACATTTTGCTCGACCATACGCGAGCATTTTGCAGTTCGGTGTGCGCTGACCCTAGGACGTTACACATAGAGTAGTAAATACTTAGAAAATACTTTGACTTGTCAAGCGAGTAAGTGGGATGGTACTTACTCGATTGGCAAGTCTTCAGAATACCTAGGTACCTACCCCTTCGGGATCTAAGATTTTATATTTTGTATTGAAGCATGAATTACCAGGGATTGTATGAAGATGTATGTTTATACCGTGAGTCAGCCCAGCTATCATCTTGCTGACTGATTAATATTTTTACCACGACACGAGCATAAATATATAAAAAAAAAAAACTAAAATATTCGAGTGTTGTTATTGTCCCTCGCAGGCAGACTCTACTAGTATAAAGGTAAATAGTGAAGTAGAACGCATACCTGTAGGTAACGTTCTTCTGTCGGTTGAACCACTCTTGAAGTTACTGCTTCTCCTGTTTTTGTTGTAACTGGTTTCCATAGAGCGCGTCTTGAGGCTGTTTGTGGTGTCACGATGCGGCGGCACCGCGGGGGGTTCCGAAGGCCTGAGGTACAAATTTTTTATTTAAGTATCTATGAATATACTATGAATAGGTATATTATTTGATTCGATTAAGCATTTACCTTCTCCTAGACTCCATCGTTGGTGTTGGCAACGTGTCAGCTTTCTTCACATGACGTTTCTCTGAGGGAGTCTGCATAATTTCTGTATATTCATCTTCAACCTCCTGCACAGGCGAGGGAGGTAGGGGAGGAAATTTCGGCGAATCTGGGGTTTGCGGCAGAGGCCCCATCTCGTGCACTAATATCGGCGATGGGGGCAGCGGTAGCGGTGGGTGTCTGTACGAGTGCTCAACTATTTGAACATTGAGGGGGAAGTCACCGCCGCTCGACACAGCAGAGTCTGACGAAGATGGCTGCCGCATCAAACTAACTGGTACATCTTTGGCGCTCGTGGATTTATGCATACTGTTGGACCTCTTCGAACGGTCACGGCGATCCATCGACCGCTGATTCTGTATTTCATTGTGACTCGACGATTTCTGTATATCATGTCTCTTTTGTCTCTCTCTAGAACTATAACGGAAATTGTTTTCTAATATATCTTTAGATACGTCATCACAGTATTCATCCTTATGAATATTCCAGTCTTTAGGTATATATGGGGTAAAATGTTTTTGGTCCCGACCTTGACTTAATATAGCGCTAATATTGTTCTCGATCTTGCGCAGCGGCGAGGTGTCCCCGCTGGAGCCGGGCTCGCCGCTCTCCGCGTCCTCCTCCTCCTCCACCGTGGTGATGAGCGCCGTGCGGCCGGCGCCCGCCTCGTCGCCCAGGCTCGGCAGCGACACCACGCGCACCATGTTGGGAGGCACCGTGGTCAGTTCGTTGACGGTTTCGTTGCATTCCGTCGGAGGTGTCTCCTCTACTTTTCCTTCTCTTATGAGTGACTGAATATTATCGAAAGTCGATGAATACTTTTTAAAATCGGAAAACCTATTTTGTGGAGACAGTTTGCTCTGAACTTTAGACGTATGAGCTCCTTTCTCACTGTGTGATTTTCTACTTTTGGGACTATGGCCGAAGTACTCCTGCGCGATATATCTATCTGGACCGTTATTAAGATCTAAACTAAGACGAGATTTTGGCGATGTTATCTCTTTACTCAATCTAGAATTCGGTGTGCAAAGATCTATACTATATCTAGAGTTTGGAGTGTTAAGCTCACGGCTCAGTCTCGAGTTCAAGTCTACACTGTATCGAGATTGTGGCAAACTTAAATCGGAGCTCGGTCGGGAGTTATACGAGCCTACTGATCCGGAGCCGCTGATTGATATGCTCGATCCATCTATGGACTTATCAGTATCTAAACTTCTATTCAAGCTGTGACTATTGAGTAGGTTGGTGGGAGATTTGTTGGCCGTGTTCTTGTTGAAACTTGGTAACTGCTTTCGATTTTTGCCTTTTCTGATGACGTATGTACCACACGCTAGATCTTGTGCTCGTCTGCTTTCTTGTTCAGCATCTGAAGTGGGTGACACAAGGGTCTCACACTGCGTCAGTGGAGGTGGCGGCGGCCAGTACTCCTCTCCCCAATCATCGTCTACTCTTTGTGGTATTGAGCTTGTGCTAGAATGAGACTGATCACCTGACTTTCTTCTTCGTCGACCAATAACCTGTAACCAAGTAAAGAAAACTGTTACTAGTAATACACAGAATAAACGCGAGTAAACTGCAGGGCTTGTAGAAATTAGTATTGATATAATAAGTAGTATTAAGAAAGCAGTATTGAAATAGGTACTGTCATTAATTGATGGTTGTAGACTCAATTTCAATGATGGCAATATGAACTATATTAAGCCATTTAACTCCAGATGTGAGTATGATTATAATTCAGTTTGTTGTTTGCAAGTTGCAACCTTGAATAGAATTTCTCAGCGCCTATAGTTCATGGACCCTTGTAATGTAAGTGCTAATTAATTTTCTCGCTGTTATATACACAGTAAACAATTACCTTTGTGCTTCCTGGTGTAAGTAGAGGGTCATCACCATCGAGTGACACTTCCCAAGCTATGGAATTGCGTTTCGAAGGCGTAGTAACAGCGGGCGGCGGCGGCGGGAACGACTCCTCCAGCGAATCGTCCGAAAAGTGCTCTTCGTCGTTACTCTTACTCGAACTTCTCCTCTTACAGCTCACAACCATGTCCTCCGTAGATCCTCTACACACTTCTCTATGTCTCTCCATAGAACCGGCGAGAGTCCGCGGAGGTAATTTCCCTTTGGGTGATAACATTTCACCGTCCGACCTGCTGTCGCGTTTCATACTGCTCGTTCTTTCCGAGCTTTTCGTGTTAGAAGGTGAAATTTTTGGTACGTTGTATGTCGGTGAATGTGCTGGTTCCTTTTTGAATGGAATATTTGGCCCTGGATATATGGTGACTGGATGTTCATTGTATGGTTTGTCGTTGAATTCACTGGAGAAACCCATGAAGGGGAACACCGGTGGATTCTCGACACTGGGTGATTTCTTGAGGCCGGTGGGTGGCGCGTTGTGTCGCGGCGGCAGCCAGGCGGGCGCGATGTCGGGCTGCGGCGGGCGCGCGCCGTGCTGTAGCGACGCGAACCGGTACGGAGGCACTGGGGGCTGCTGCAGTTGGAAGTCGTTAGCTTCCGTGTCCTTTTCCCAGCCGTAGGGACGTTGGTGCCTTGTTTTTGGCTGAAATCAAGATTACCAGATTAAAGAACATATTTTCTTTAATGTTAATACTATCCTATCGACTTATAAATTATAAGGATTTCTTTCTTTCTGTGTTTTAATAAAAAACTGCATCTACTTACAAAAGTGGTCTGTGTGGCCGTGGTGATACCATTGACGCTGATGATGGAGTCCAGCCTCTCCTCTGCTTCCCGCTGTTCTGTTGATATCATACGCTTGGCTGAGTTCGCCGGTGACACTCTGTAACATTATTATGATATTGTTAGTAACTAATAAATAATGATGATGAATTATGATGTATTTAAACCACTGAGACTGAGGTCTATTTCGTAAAATGTTGTTCTCTATGATAAAATATATTAAAATATTCATGCTTTTAGGTATTAATTTATCGGGATCTGCGTACATTTGATTTATTAATCTGTCTGAAAGGTCTAAAAATTTGTTCTCTAAATTGGATTTTAGGATTCAGAATGAGTACAAAGGTACTCCTCAAGGAAACATATTCTATTCCATGTTTCAGTTATCAGTGGTTTAGACTGTAGCGGTATCTACAACGTCACATGCGAACCACGCGTCATACCTACTGACGTCACGCAAAATCCTGCATCTCGCAAGCAGAGTATCGCGCGCAACTAGCATAGATACAGCGGCCCGACATGAATCATCGGACAGTTGCCCGCCAGACACAACACCCGTCTGGTCGGAGGATCCTCCCTTTTCTATAGAGTATGAGTAAACTTTACACCCTGTTCCTCATACCTCTATAAGACTAACCTTTGTTTGTCAGGAATTTTTTGAATAGTTTTATATGTTTCAATACTAACTTGGGTAGTAATGTGGAGATGATGCGTTGGGCCTCCTCGGGCGGTGGCGGCGAGCGCGGCGACGGCGGGTCCGGGGGCGAAGGCTCCTCGCGCTCCTCCGTCGGACGGAATCCCAGCGCGAACTTCGCTCTGAAATATGCCACAAAAAACACGTCAGTAAGAAAACTCCCAAAATTATTTTCAGGTCCTTAGGTTAAACGAATCGGTTATTTCAGCATGCTATTAGGTACTAATCAATAGGAAAATACCTTCTCTTCACGCGAACCCATAATCAATCAAGTCAGTCTCCAGTCTGTCGCGTCAGTGCATATAGGTATGAATCCATAGACAAAAATGAAATGACTCTAGGTGACCCTAGCAAAAATGAGGGGGCCTATGTATTCTTCGAACAGAATCTACCTACTATGAGACTGTTATAGATAAGTACGCTATAATCATATTATGGGTACACGTATTAAATGTTATTGTATTTCAAAGCCACATGTCTAAGCAACAATAGCCGAACGACTTCGATTGGGTATACCAATGTAGGTACATTATCAACCATTATCTGTTATCATTGTCTATTGTTGTGGCCTAAAGTGGATGAGTCTATATTTGGGTATGCATGATGTAAATCAATAGGGCAAGAAATCGAATTCTGAAAAAAAGAACAACTTGGGTTCGTTGGATGGAAATGAGTTCTCGTTACCGCTATCTATAATTGCTTAGTCACAAAGTGTTATTTCGGTTATTTCCATTATAGCTTATGACAAACATATTGCGGAAATCTTTCTGTCTTTGTCTTCTCCGGAGACGACTGAACTCTAACTGTACCAGTTTAGTTGAAGTTTAGAAGTACAAATATCTAAGTTTTCAGACATTGCATCGTGTGAATTTTAAATTCTTGTCATACTTACGTAACACTAGCAAAGTATACAGCTTCATCCGGATAGATTGGAAGCCGACCTCAATATAGTTCGGAAAAGGCAAGCAGATGATGAGCTATTTGTTGGTTGATTACAAATAGCTTTACCTAGTCAGGTAGTCGCCTTTGGCTTTACGTATAGTATGATGTAAAATCAAATGATGCTATTGTTCTATTCTTAGAACTTACATTATTGTCTGTTTAAGCGATACTCCTACAAGAATGAGTTCCTCACCTCCTGCCGTTCATGCTCATGTATCCATCGTCCTCGGAGGTGTGTCCGGCGAGCGGTGAGTCGTCGTCCGTGGCGGGCGTGGCGGGAGTGGCGGGGGTCGCGGGGGTGGCCGGCGCGCGCGCCTCCAGCGACCGCGGCTCGCCCTCGTCGTACTCGCTCAGCACCTGGTCCAATAGCTCCAGCGAACGCTGCACGTCGTCGCACCCGCTGGAAACAAGGAAAGTATTGGAATTTAAAATAATGATTACTTGAAAGAAAATACTTCTATCTAACACAGTCTAAAAGGAACACAACGCACTCTGCAAAAATGCCAGACAACTAGTGCCTGAAGCTGGTTTTCAACTAGACCCGAAGTTGAGGTTTTGGATTTAAATCAGTTTTATACTTGCAGAAATTAGGTACACCCCACACTACCTACACTGTACACGCAAAGTACGCATCCGTGATAGTTCAAAGGAAAAGGCAGAATATATCGACTTCATGAAGGGGCAGGTCCTGCGACCAGCGGCTCCTACATGCTTAATAAGATAATCACAAGATCAACCTATTTAATAATAGCCTGAGTTCAGCTAAGTAGACTGCATGCACCTTGCACCGTAGGTACCAACATGCAGCTTTATCTCAACATCCATTTGAAGTCTTTGACCTGATGAAGACATTGTTACTTTCTCTTGACATAAAGCGAACCTGTCTTTTATGAGTCTTGTTAGTACTTGTTACCGATCTTGTTTAGCCAGCTTCATAAGTTGGTCAAAGAAAATTGAGAAATATCCAAAATTAAGTAGACAAACAACAGAAGTCTGAACTACATATATGTATTAAATATTCGGATAAAATATAGAAGAACCCGGCCGTATAAAATCCACAACAACACCGCGCACCGGCCGGCTTCTATTTCTAAAGCTAAACTATTTTTTATAAAATAAATAAGGGCCTCGTCCCTAAAGCTCAGTATTCAATAAAAATCGAATTCAATAACTCCGAGTCCCCGCAGTACTAGAGCGAACCCAATTTGCAACCGTGCAATTTCCGTGATGGTTTTCTAGTTGGATTGTCATACTAAATAAGTCAGCATAGCAAGTGGCGAGCGAGGTCGCACCACTCAATTCCCCGAGATAATGGTAAATTGAACTCATTTCCTTCACGAGGACTGGCTCCGCCTCGAGAACGCTTCCTTAACTGTTCCATTAGAACCGAATTAGAGGATAACGATATAGTTACATCCTTATATCAATCAGCCGTGACGTCCTTCTATTACGGTGATACTATCTGGACTGGACTAGGATCGTTGAACAATTTGCTTATCGGACACTGTCGGAGTATATTGTCTGAACTTTTTTTGCTTATCTATCTACTACTTTCTTTGAAACGAAATTATGATATTGTAATAAAAATGTTTTTTGTTCCAAGAGGTATAATAAATTCATCTTGGCATTTACTTTACGTAGGCGTTGTCGTTTTATGCCTTAGATACCTATTGCTGTATATCCAGTGTATTGTTCTAAAGGTCAAGGAAAGTTGCGAAGATCGCTTATCGGGGGAAGGTTACAAAGTAACCGTGTTATTGCAAGAATTTAAGTTAGAATTCATTCATAGAAAACTGGTAGTCTGTGAGCTTATTAAGCAAAATGGTTATATTTTAAAGGAAGCATGTCTTCAGTGCTGTAAAGTGGTTCTAGTGGAAGGCACAAAGCAACCCTTTAGAGAGAAGAGTGCTCTCTCGCCATCTTTCGATAAGCCTCCGCCGAGTGGCGGGGGTCGCCGGCCGGCATGCTCTTATATTTGCTCAATAAACTGCATTACACTACTTAAAATGCAAGGATCGACTTCACAGATTCTTCACAAACTCCATTAATTTGTTTTAAGTCCCGTGAAAATACTAAAAAGAAATACGTAAACTTGTAAACAAGTAGGTGGACTTTATGGCAAAGATAGATCAGATAGCCAGTTGCTATTCGGTTTATGATTTATTTCATAAATAAAGCATGCAAAGTTGAAAAGCTCTTAAGGTAGTGACTGGAAGGCCTGAGGCGGGTTTTTATAAAATTCTTGTTATGAATTCTTGACACGGAAAATCCGATATTTGGTAAAGTCATCGCTATCTCGATGGAGCGCTTGTCTCCTCCGGCGATCTGTCGCGATCGAGGGGATCATTAGTGTTCACCTCACTAATGATCCTCGCTGCGCGGTCGAGCGTAAGGGCACCAACAATCAAGTGGAAATACTTTTTTGGAGACAATCCATTGGTTCAATTTATTTAGATTCTCGACTGATAAAGCCTGATATAGGTAGGCATATACCATTATTCTTTTAAAAGAAGTATAGCTTGTTTATAAGTGTGTATTTAGGTAGGTACAAAGAAATCTTTTTAAAAATAAATGTTTTCCTTTATAAAAAAGCAGCTTAAACCACATACCTAATGATAGGTACTTATACATACCTAAATACAGGTACTTCTTCGTACTTTGGATGCAAACAAAAAAAAGAAGAAAAGGTCTAGTAAGACTATCAAAACTTGCAACTCTACGAAAAGGATACCTAGTGGGCAACACAATGTATTGTTCTTGTTCGTTCGCTAACGAAATACTGCGACGTATTGTGGGCCGCACATTTAGCAGGTAACACAATATCGGTTCCGCATCGGACGTACGCCCGTGGAAGCCTACTTGGCTATGCTCAGTAGACTTGTGCTCGTCAGTGTGTGTGTATCGCGTATTGCATTGTATCGCCCAGCCTGCCACAAAGCAGAGCACTCAGTATGAGTGCCGCGGCGGGCGCGTGCCTGCCTTTGTTTTATTTCACCCACACTCCTGCGCTTTCGAAACTTTTAAGGGAAACTTCAAATTGCGTTTCTCCTTTTAACTGGAGCTGGTTTGCGCTGATTAGTTGGATGGAGTCGGTTTAGTTGCTAATTTATTTTTGTTAGCGGTCACGGTATTTTATTCTCCTGCTCTGTATTCCGTATTTGTACTTGTAGAAGAGCTGGTGTTCATTAAAGCTATCAGAATGTCTTGGTAAGAGATATTATGCGTATCATAGACGTGTCAACGCCTCGGCGGCAGGCCTATATCTTGCTACGGTGAAGCAGGTACTATTTATGCGGAAATGAGTGCAGCGAGGCGGAAGTGCAAAGCAACCCCGTGTCGCACCCCCGCGCGGCGCTCTCGGCCGTCGACCTCGCGTACGTACGGCGCGCTACTTCGCTACCTCGCTACTTCGCCACACACAATAACAACTCAATGCCGTCGGCCTCTCAACACGACCCGCTATGGAAAATCTCTCGAAGGATCAATCAAACCTGAACTCGAGGCTACGTTGTCAACAGATGGCGTAATGCGATCCTACGTAGAAACTCTCTGTCCATGATAGTTGAGTACATTTCTATTTCAATAACAAAGGACTTGTGGCTGCTCTAATCAGGAACACATGACATAATATAATCTGCATAGTAATATGGAAACGGGTTCTTTTTACAATTGAGTGGGTAGATAAAAATACAGGTTTCATGTTATTGTAACGTATTGCGCTTCAAGCAAAACTATTAGCTTCTGTGTTCTTATAAGAATGTTGTATAACTTAAACATCTAGCCATCAGAAGATATGTATGAAGATTACATTAACTGCAACCTGGTAGTAACTTCAACCGGGTAAACACAGGTTTAGCCGGTTGAATTTACTACCAAGCTGTCTTAAGACGAGAAAATCCGAATAGTTGGTTGAAACTTGAAACTTTTTCAGTCCCGACATAATTCAACTAGTTGTTGAAGTGTACAGAAGTTGGCCAATTAGGAAGTTTTGTTAGTATTGTTCCTTAGGGATAAACACGTAGAGGTACTTTTAAAATCATTTAAAAAGTCAAGACAGTGCTCAATGTTGGTACCTAATAGTCACGGTGTTTCAGGACCGTTTCCATTATAATTTCAGGCCGTCGGTGACTGCTGAAACCGGGGCATGGAAATGTCTTGAAACAATTAAAGTGGCATCATCATGCTTGGTCGTCTTCGTCGGTTACTTGCATCGTTTGTATCATCTATGGGAAGGAAGTATGCCTATTGTTTCCCGGAAAGTCCAGAAACGATAACTATGTTAGGTAACTTTAAAGCATATTCTTGTATAAGTAAAAATAAGTTTATGTAATAAACGGAAGGTAAAGGAACGGTTTAAACGGTAAGCGGTAAAAACTATACCTTTCGATTTCTTTTCTCTGTCGTCGGCTAACAATGTTCTGATTGAAGGCGCTCAGTGCAACAATGCTGCTATGTACTGCAGATAACATATCTACTTTAAACATTACATTGTGATCGAAATCTTTGGTTCCCACGCTGATCTGAGAATTATAGGAAACAATGTATCAGAGCTTTTCATCTCGGAGAACAACCTAAGAGTCGACTTAGAGACATGACCTGGGTTTTCCAAGAACTCGCAATCGGTAGACGGTAAGCCAATAACTTGTTACCAACATAAATTAGCAGCATTTGAAGCTCTTCCTGTTTGGCTATGCAAACTACTAGTTTGGACGTTGTCTTTATAGTTACACGTTAAGTGACATACCTACTTCCTTGGTAGTTAGTTATCTAAGAAGCAGCAAAATGATTTTGAAGCTATCTGACTGTAATATAAGACTGGAATTTGGACATCAGATGAACCAACGGTTTTTGTAAAGCCTGAACATAAGGATGATTTGATTATACTACCCTGCATGTAATCTTATTAACCATCTTTTCCTTTTTCTCCCAAAGTAGGTCGGGGTGGGCTTTGGGTTCCGAGAATAACCAGATATCTTGCAACAGTAGGTAACTATCTCGGCCTTATTTAATCAATTAAAACATGTAGGACTACAAACTAAATGGAATACGGTAGGTATACCGTATTCCATTTAGTTTTCAATGAGATATAAATCCGTGGAATATCATAAAATGGTATGTAACGTGACCAAAATACAAGCGATCGGCTCGTTCGAAAATTTTCCGTAAAGTGCTTTCACTAAAATGAAAACTTGTTGTCGTCTATGAATGAGTGTCGACATGGCGGACTTCGAAGAGGTTTTCTTACAAATATTATTTTTTCGACAACCTTATATGATTATCGGGTGATCGAAGTTCCGGCCTCGTAAGTAACTAGCTTCTACCCGCGACTTCGTCCGCTTGAAATTTCTGTTTCGCCCGACCCAGCCACATTTGCGCTATTACTGTGTTCTTTCTGACTTTTTTTGTTTTTGCGCGACTCCTTAGTCTTAGCGTGATGTTAAGTAGCCTATAGAAGTATAGACTTCCTCCAGAATTGGGCTATCAAATGGACAAAAAATAAATCAAATTCGACTGGTAGATCCAGAGATTAGTGAGTTCAAACAAACAAACTCTTCTCTCTTCAGCTTTATTATTAGTATTATTATAGATGAGCGTTTGTCTTTCTAGTAGAAAAGAGTACGAAGCTGCGAAAAAACAATTTTTGGATAATAATTACGCTGCTATGAACTGGAAGCCGACCCCAACATAGTTGGGAAAAGGCTAGGCAGATGATGATGATGATGAATTACGCTGCTATGAAAGAACCTTTATTTCAATGCTTACGAGAGGCATTGAAATTAATGTCGATTAAGTTACTTTAATAATTAATTTCATCCCAAAATTTATTGTCCTTAACAGACGTTAAACCCACACTTTTGTATCTTCACAAAAAAGCTAGTTTTCAGTTTGACAAAATAGTAAAATTTTGATCTACCTAAAGGTAATTCTGCCTGAGACAGACTGGTCCCAAAATGCCCGAAATGACATTGATGCTCCACCAAGCCTTAGAAGTATAACGAAATGGGAGGAGTATTTCATTACTGTTTACGTAGGGACTAACTAGGTACCTTAGTACGTTATATATTATAACGGTAGGTCGGATAATAATCTATAATACATATTTGGCACTCTGAAACTGCGAGCGAACTGTTTTAATCAAATTTTGTGGAACAGGAAATTGGGATACAATAAAGGATGTACAGACAATGCTAGCGACGTAAATAGGCAAAGTTGGTAAACCCATATCAGTCGTATCATCAAACGCACTGCCATTAATTTTGTACGCTCGAGTACACTCGAAAACAAAATAACTTTGATACATAGATACGATACACTTTTGTCCACGACAGTCGAGGCCTGACTTATTCAGACCGATCCCGAAGTACAGTACAACGTACCTACCTCGAAGTACATACATTACATAATTTACACATGATTGAATCACGTGTATTTTTTTGTTTTCTATAAATAAATGTTTGATAGGTAGTGTACGTATTTTTCCCGTGTACCTATGTATTCTCAGCTGGTAGTCAACAACGACTACCTACAGGACAGTTGTTATTACCTACTACTAAAGGGAATTTAAAAAAAAATCGTATAATAATGTGATAATAGGCATGTGTCTACCGACCTATCATAAATTAATATAATAATGAGTTGTAAATGTTTTAATAAGCTAACTTTTTTTGTTCAAGGAAGTAATCTAATATGTAAGTATTGTATTGACAAATTGATAGAGTAGTTGATAGAGATATTCTTTCGATCATAAAATCACGTCCAGATTTGCACCCCTCATATTGAATGAAATCTTTGATATATCTATATTTCCTAAAGGTAGATAACACTTTGACTGTCTACGATAATATATTAAAGCCAAAGTTTCCTATTGATCAAAAGCCTTTGTAGGTTTGGCTCAGGCTTACAAAATAAATTAATCTAAGTGTACGGCGTCGGCAGGTACAGAGCGTTGTCTAAACATTATTGGAGGGCTGACTTCTAGCGGAAAATCCTCACCATCTTGGTTGTGTCGGAAGGAAGCTTTGAGGACACGCCAATAACCGCTGGAGCGGTAACAACACCTCCCAAAAACAAGCCCAGGAAGCAATTCCACTCGTGCGCGCTTGCAATAAGGTCGATATTCCAAATAAGCTTTCACTATTATCAGCTGCAGCGGCTTAAAGCAATTTTGTGAGTCAATATTGAACTTTTCAACTCATAGGAGCGATGTGTTCCCTCGCACTAAAATACTGTGCAAGAGTTTTTCACTGAACCACTTACATGGCCGTGCGGATCTGCGCAGCACTATTTTTGATATTTATTTTAGTTATTATAAGTTTCTGTCTGGCTAACTTTATACTATAGGAATCTACTTGGGTCTCCCTTGTTTTACCGAAAAAAAATTGCCAAATTATCACTTCCCAAACAAATTTTCGCATAATTTCACTTGCCAAATTATTACTTACCAAAAAATCTCTTTACAAATAATTGTTACGAAAACCTATGTTTGGCAATTGAACGTTTGAACAATAACTTGTTCACCAACTAGTACTTTTACCATTTTTTATCTAGTCAAATATTTCAGTTGGTATAAAATATTTTACGCAAAATTAAATAAGCGAAATATGTGGTGTCGTCCTACCTACCTAACCTAACCTAACCCAAATGATTCACCAACAATGGAGGGCATCTGGCGCTCGGTGGCCGCTACCGCGGCACGCTAGCTTTGCTCGCTCGCCTTCGCGCTTTAACGGTCACAGTTCTAACTTAACCTAACCTAAATGATTCACCAACAATAGAGGGGATCTGGCGCTCGGCGGCCGCTGCCGCGGCACGCTCGCTTCGCTCGCTCGCCTTCGCGCTTTAATGGTCGCAGTTCTAACCTAACCTAACCCAAATGATTCACCAACAATAGAGGGGATCTGGCGCTCAAAAAATAATATTAATGGGATCCTGCCGTTTTGCCGAAAAGATTTTGCCAAATTTTCATTACCCAAACAAATTTTAGCAACCTTTTTTTATACCAATGCAATATTTGGAATGATTTTAGTACGCACATTTTCATTTGGTCAAATTTTTACTCGGCAGAATATTACCTGGGATAATGTCATTAAGGCATTTGGTCTTTAATAAAATGATTTATTATAGCAAACAATATTTAGACAATGAACATAATAGTCAAATGTTTGTTATGGAAACGACATTCCGATTTTCAATACTCAGAATAAACTGCTAAAATTAGGATTCTGATCCAATTAGTATAACATTCATTTACGCATATAAATTCAAAATCTTTATGTAACGTTTAATGCAATTTACAAAAGTCTACTTTGTTATTAATATTTGTGTATTAATATTATTTTTTGAGCGCCAGATCCCCTCTATTGTTGGTGAATCATTTGGGTTAGGTTAGGTTAGAACTGCGACCATTAAAGCGCGAAGGCGAGCGAGCGAAGCGAGCGTGCCGCGGCAGCGGCCGCCGAGCGCCAGATCCCCTCTATTGTTGGTGAATCATTTAGGTTAGGTTAAGTTAGAACTGTGACCGTTAAAGCGCGAAGGCGAGCGAGCAAAGCTAGCGTGCCGCGGTAACGGCCACCGAGCGCCAGATGCCCTCCATTGTTGGTGAATCATTTGGGTTAGGTTAGGTTAGGTAGGTAGGACGACACCACATATTTCGCTTATTTAATTTTGCGTAAAATATGTTATACCAACTGAAATATTTGACTAGATAAAAAATGGTAAAAGTACAAGTTGGTGAACAAGTTATTGTTCAAACGTTCACTTGCCAAACATAGGTTTTCGTAACAATTATTTGTAAAGAGATTTTTTGGTAAGTAATAATTTGGCAAGTGAAATTATGCGAAAATTTGTTTGGGAAGTGATAATTTGGCAATTTTTTTTCGGTAAAACAAGGGAGACCCACAAATATTAATAACAAAGTAGACTTTTGTAAATTGCATTAAACGTTACATAAAGATTTTGAATTTATATGCGTAAATGAATGTTATACTAATTGGATCAGAATCCTAATTTTAGCAGTTTATTCTGAGTATTGAAAATCGGAATGTCGTTTCCATAACAAACATTATTTTGACTATTATGTTCATTGTCTAAATATTGTTTGCTGTAATAAATCACTTTATTAAAGACCAAATGCCTTAATGACATTATCCCAGGTAATATTCTGCCGAGTAAAAATTTGACCAAATGAAAATGTGCGTACTAAAATCATTCCAAATATTGCATTGGTATAAAAAAAGGTTGCTAAAATTTGTTTGGGTAATGAAAATTTGGCAAAATCTTTTCGGCAAAACGGCAGGATCCCAATCTACTTACTTAGGTATCTTAAAGGATTTGTGCAAAGCACAGGATATCCTTTGAAGACGCTCACCAATAAACGTTTAACTAACAGTAATCTAATATGTTTGAACTTTCAATTAAATTAAACTACTGGGTAGTTATCACACAGTCGATGTATCAAAGTGAGGGTAGATTACGCGCGGCGTCGTCGGATTGCGGTGTTAATTAAGCAATTAGGTCTCGTCAGCGGCCTCAGACCCGTCAGACGGCCTCCGCGTACCCGTCAGGCGGCCACGTCGGCCTCGTTAAGGTATTAAAACCGCCAAGCAGCCTCCTGCGACCTTATTATCAATCCCAAAGGCCGACGGGTAACTTACTAGATATATGTACGTAGACAGATAATAAAACCGACTCAACCCCTAAATGGCTGGGAACATTTATAAGCCGTAAATAATTTTAAAGGAAATGTATTTAGATAAAGCTTTTTTGTTGTTTCTCTTTACCAAACTAATAGATATATTTTTGGTACATTTTATAGAGCCAATGCTTTTTTATTGTAATTATACTTTCCAGTAGGTATTTACCTATTGGAAAGTATAATTGCATTGCCTTCTTTATTAAGAACGTCATGTGCTACGCGGAGCTGAATGTTGTATATACACACGGGAGATTGTATTTCGCTTGTGGGTACAGTCTGTGGCCGGGTGACATTTCTACCCTAAATCACGTGTGAGCATTTCATCGAAGCCGTGTTTACGACGCGTGGTTATACATATTACACAGGGTTCAGGGGCGTGGGAATGCAAAATATGTGGTACATCGCATTTTCATTTTAATTCCGAGTGGTCGAGTAATATTTCAGCAGAATAAACGTTCTCCCCGCTTTAATTTACGGTACGAGCGCGAAGATTAGTATTTATGGATTTTACTGCTTGTGGTTTAATTAGTGGTTATCAAATTAGTGCAACGGAAATCGTTTTTACGTTAAGTACCGCAGTGCCGCGAGTGAGGGTCTAACTAAATGGTCCCCTTTTCGAAACGCTTGCGTCGCGTGTCTGTTTCAGGCCTGCCGGGGAATTTAGTTTATATAAACTTAATAGACGGGATCTCATTGCTTGAAATTATGCTGATTTAGAAAGTTATAATTGAAAACTAATATTTTTATAATTTTACTAGCTAACAAAGTAATGCCTTATTCATTTTTTTTTGTTAGAAACCTTCTTTGGCGCGCGCACAACAACTTACTAAAGTTTCATCACAATCGGTCGAGCCAGTTTCGAGTTTTACGCACGGCAGTTGATTTTTGTATATAAAAAGAAGAGAGATTTAGGAAGCCCTTCGCTTTTGCCATTGTATAGTTAGAGTTATATAAAAAAACTCTGACTCTATAACACCTCTTCAGTATATCTATATTCAATTAATTAATTAGGTATACATTTATTGAATATTGGTAGTGATAAAACCCAAAGGATAAACTTTAAATTAAAATGGAATTGCAACAACATTTAACTTGTCTCTTCGTTATTTTTAATTTTTGCACAAGTAGTAGTGGCAGACATGCAGATAAAGCTTGTAAAGTGAGCCAAGGTACGCATATCTCCCGTGTTCGCAATATGGACGCTTTTTGTAACGGTTGTAAAAATGTGTCAAGTATGTTTAATTTAAACGATCATGTAGGGCTGTGCAGTGCGATCTACAAGTTATTACTTGTAAATGTATGTAGTCTTTTAGTCATTAAGCTTTCAGCCTGAACCTATTAAGTGTGTTAGATCGTTATTTTCTTATGATTAATGTTTATATACATGGTGGTCAAATAGTCGTGGATCAAACGAAATAGGGAGATAAAGGAGGTCATTTACAACGACTAATAATTTTTGGTAACGCTTCAAAGTTTTTGGAAAAAAATTAATTGTTCTTGAAATTTGGTACCCAGAGCTGCAATAGAACTTTTGTAGTGCTGATACATTATCTAGTAATAATACAACACCGTTTGTTTTATTGTTTTATATCACATTTTTTTATATTAGTCTAATTGTAAAAGAACTCGGTATCTACGAATAAGTTCGTAGCTCGATATACAAAAATATTATATATAAGCAATTGAATTATGGTCATACCGTAGAGATATTTTTTGTTGGAAATGACCTCCTTCATCTCCCTATTTCTTTTGATCCACGACTTTTTGACCAAATATTTTATAATATCTAAATTGTTTAGATTATTGTTAAGTTTAAAAATGCTCGAAATGGTAACACATAGGGTTGTGTTAGTACATTTTTGATCGTTAGTGTCTACGTTTGCCTGTTTGTCGCTCCATGTAAAATACTGGTATTCAGCTGCGTCCGGTTAGACTGGAAGCCGACCCCAACATATTTGGGAAAAGGCTAGGCAGATGTCTACGTTTGCCTATGGTTAGTGCCAACGATTTCTTTCACATCGAACTGGGACTGCGGCCCTGGCACTGGCACACAAACATCTATTAAACTACATATATTTAATTGGAGCTTAGAGTGATTTTTGTTCTCGTAAACTATTAACTGATTTAAAAAGAGAAATAGGTATTAATTATTCATTTTTAATTTAAATTACATTTTTGGAGGCCTTTGCCCAGCAGTGGGACAGTATAGGCTAAACAAAACAAAAAAATAAAATAAAATGCTTTAGCAGAGGTTTTAAATATCACTAAAGCCAGTTTTAGTAACTACCTACTACGGTTTTCAACTTTAAATTGACGATTCAGCGGTCACAACTTCACAAGTTCAACTAAGTATATTGTTTCGAAAGTTTGTATTGACCAGTCCAACTCGTAGTAAAGTACATACACGAAGGATACCTATAGAAGACATTAGTCAAGTTAAGACAGTGGCAGTAAGATTGTGTCTGGAGCTGCAGCCAGGCTATCGATTTTTGGCTGCGGCCAGACGGACGACGACGCGCCAATGAAAAACTATGCTTTTTGTTCACAACTCTAGTACCAACTGGTTCGCATGCATTCGTAAATCGACAAACTTTATGCAGATTAGTATTATAACTATCTAGACTAGACTCTAGTTTGAATGTGTGATGTTGAGATGTGCCTTTTTATAAGTCTATGATTTTGTATAAGTAGATATTTATAATATTTCTAGCAGTTTTGCTGAATTACTTATATTTGTACCTTTGTTTCGTCATTATAAAGTAGGTAATATTTGCATTTAAAACATTAAGCATACATAATTCATAATATTTTCGGGTGGCCGCGAGCCTATAAAACGGTTTACAAAAGCGTTGCACCATAATGCCGGGTAAGAGAATGATGGTAATAATACCATCGAGGGTTCCACGCTTCATAAATACTGGCACAGGCCCCTCCCCGCCCCCCTGCTTCATAAAAAGGATGCGCAGTTCTTACAATTTGAGAAGTTTGCGAGTTTCTCTTTATGTCTGCTGTTACGTAATGATATTTGTTAAACTTTTGATATGAAGTGTAACAAGGGGAGTTGTGCAGTGGCGTAACTGTACCGTTTGGGGCCCGTGGCAAATTCAAGGGATGGGGCCCTCCCTCAATGTTTTTTACTAACACTTCGCGCCGCGACTTCTTCCGCGTAAATTTTCCCCTACAAAATTTAACACCTGACTGCTTCATTGGTCTAGTGGTCGCAAGCGCTACTGCTGAGTAATGAGGTCCTGTTCAAAAAAATTGACAAACAATGGGAAAACATAAACGTTGTGTCGATACTGCCAGCATGTTACGAATGTGCTCGTGAACTTTTAAGTTAAAGGATTATCGGTTGGTTGCCCTGATTTCATTGAAGAAGGCGATTATTTGATGATTGGAGATTTTTGTTGTGGTTGGCACAGATGTACTGAAAGTAGGGGGCCAGATAACAAAGAGAAGTGGGAGAGTCAAAAAATTAAAGCAACGGTCAACGCCCTTTGCTCTCTGCTCTAGCATTTGGTAACCACATTAGAAGCGGCCGATGCGCAGAGATCGGACTTCTACTTACGCAGATTGAAAACAAATCGTATGCAGTCATTGAGGAGACGGTCAAGTTTGTTGAGGACATCTGCATTCAGGTCTTAGTAGCACAAATCACCATAATTGATGTTAGGGAAAATTAAGGAGTGCATAGGCATTGTTTTCGTACTCGAATCGTATCAGAAATGTGCACTGAAACTGTGTGAACTGAGTTGTGTCCAATAATACAATTCTGGATGGTATTGTTGTTGGTTATTTCAGGAAAGGGAGTTCAGTGGCGTTTCTTCAAATCTTGTTCAACTGTGCATTAGCTTGGAGCGATAATTAGAGTATCCTCAACCTATATCAACGTGGGATTAGATCTCAGATCTTAATCTGAGGATTAGACAAAATAAAAACCAGTTTTAGTTGCTTTGGAAAATTTTAAAAGCACTAGTACGCACCCACTTGGCGTTGCTGGTGTCCGCGTCGATGTGCGGCAATTTCAATACCTCCTTCTTCTCTTGTTTTGGTTACCTACTAAAATATTCTCTGAAGACTGGTTGACTCAAACTATAACCAAAAGTTAGTGTTGGTTGGCTCAGTCCATTGAAGTTACGGCCTCATATGTATGTATAAGTTCAAGAAAAAGAAGCTTTATTTGAAAGAATATAAGCCATTTACATTATTGTCGTCTCCTTCCCGAATGGGTAAACAAAACGAAATCGCACAGGAAAGTACGAGTAATTTTTACGAATTAATAAATTGTCGCCTCCCTCGCGAACGACGACAGTCGCCAAGGGTGACTGCGGCCCGAAGTACCGAACATAAGCAAATGTCGGCGGCTCCACAATAAGCGGAGACGCGCCGGATGCTGCAGCATTAGCTCATGATTTATACGTCTGGCAACACTACTGCGTTAACTCCGCAAACAATACAGGGGCCAGGGGTAGCTGCAACATGTATCAATGGACAACTCTTTCCTACCTACGACGCTATGGAGCTTAAACAAAACAGAAACGCTATAAACATGCAAATAAGTATCAGGGTACCACATCAAAGAGATTATTCTGATGGAATTTAAATATGAATGGGTAACATTCAAAGTGCACCGAACCGGTTCAATGGCGGCTTTTCGATTGTCCAAGAATGAAAGAAAAATCAAAACCAAATCAGTGTTTTGTTAGGGTCGTGTTTAACAAAAAACAAGCTTATTATGGCTTATTTTGATTTTATATAAACAATGAAAACTTCCGATGCTTCTGCAATAAACACGAGTCGCGAGAGATGAATTTGAAATTGTTTGCTGTGTTAAGTAGGAATCACTTCAGCCACAAATTGAAGGGTTAAAAGAGATGTCATTTTAAAAATCAATATAATCACGGTCGTTTACCTAGCCACCCCTACAATTTGTTGAGCCCCTTCGGTCGCCCGCGGTGCACTCGACCAACCCGGCGCGGCGCCCCGAGCAGAGGCACCGCTCTTTAAAGCTTGTGGGTAAAATTTGATCCCATACCCTTGTGCCACGGATGTACGGGTAGTCGGGTACCTATCTGCAGTTAATTATCTGCGTGCAGAGGGGACAGACGAGACGGGGGAAGACATCGCAAAATGCCAATTTCTCCCCCAGCTACCATTCGGGCCCAAGATTCATTCGAACCATTGGAACGTTAAGCCCCGTAATTAGTTTTAATTAAAACCATCAGAAAATAAATGGTTGATCGATATCGAACTGTTATTTTGGTATTAAAGCACCTTTTTCGTGTTTAATCATCTTGTGCGACGAGAATAAAGCAAAAACATCAGATTAAAATTCACTGAATATTCAGACAGTCTGCGACTTTAGCGATAAACCCATTCGTTGTGACGAATATAATTATAATGGGTATAACAGCAAGAAGTAATTCGTAAAAACGTTGGATAATAATATGTGGTGTGAAGTCATTAAGGTAAGTGCGAACAAAAGGCACCAGAGCGGGGGCCGCGCAGGTTACTAAGTACTCACAGGACGTTCAGCGAGCCTGAAAGAACTCCCTCCCACCTACATTTGTCTCGAGAGCGTAATTAGCGCCATCAAACGGATAAATTACATTAATCACACTTGCTTGCTGTGACCTCTCAACTTGTTAACGATGACTTGCTCGTCTAGAACGTCGTAAAGTGCATACGACGCTACAATCTGACATTGTCTTTGTGTTTTAGAGAAAGTTTATTAAAGTTTAAAACAGTGACAGTCGACAGACAATTAGAATTAAGTGGTTTATTTTGAAAGGGGTAGTTTAGTGCGTCCGTGTGTGGTTGGTTGCAGCCGGGAGCCGTGCGGCAGCGCGCGCTCCGGGGCGCCTCCCCCAGTAATTAGCCAGGAGCGCGGAGTGACGCCGACGACCAACGAGCTCCCGACGCGGCGTTGTTTGCTAACATCACTACCTCCGCATCCATTCATAAAAAAACATTTGAGATGAACAATGGCTAAAATGGCTATAAATAACATGCGCTATCTTATTCTGGATGGCGACAAGGACTGAAGGTGTGTGCATAATATATTCTCACAATATGGTCGAAGGCAAACATTTTCCCCTTATGAAAATATTGTTACAGATGAGATTTTTATTAAAAGAACTCCGTAAGATGTAAAAAGCCCTTAGAATTTTTGTAAAGGAGTTCATTTAAAAATATTATGCTATATGCTAAAACAAAAGTACTTCCTACCTACGAGCTGCACTGCATGTGACACATTTTCATTATAAGAATTAACACTTCACTTCCTCGTGTATATTTGTAAACATTTGAAATGAATCGGCAATGAAACAACAATATGACACGACATAGGAGGCCTAAGCGGAGTGGGAGGGGGCGGAGGAAGCGGACTGCGTACAGCTTAGCTCGCTGTTTTACACGCAATGTAAACAATGTGCTTACAAATCTCACAATATCATCTAGTCTGGAGGAATGCTGTGCGGGAGAGGCTTCACTTGAGTGCCTGCTCGTTAGCGAGAGAGCTTAAATTACGCCACAACTCTACGGAGCTCTTACATGCGTAACTTACTTAAAATAAATAAACGCAACACTGAAAAATGTTTTCATTTAATTTATCTGCGAACGGCCTCGCTAACGATGTTATGAGATGAGCAACACGATTGTTCGCGACAAATATCGAAGTGTTACCTACTTTAGCTTTTTTATTATATCTTGCGAATTGTCTGTTCGCAAGAAATGTTATTATTTTTATGTCAGACTTGAGTGGGAATGTTTGCCTTTGTAAGTTTTGTATAATAATATGTGAAGTGCCACAAGGAGCATAGTGATACAAGGGCTCGTGTTTGAACTAAAATGGATGAAGTATTTGAGACGTAATGTAATTTTACAAAGACATATGTACGACTGTATGAGAAAACCTTCCAGTTGACGTTGATTTACGTAAAATAAACTAAGAGTTTTACGACAAGTAGGCTAGGAATTATAAGAAAGAAACCGACGCGACGCCATAGTAGGGAAGCCCTCCTGTCTGTCAGTCACAAAGTTTATCTTTAACAGACGTACCTATAGATACTCTTGTCGCTGTCTGGCGGGTTATAAAGATTGACGTTTATTTTGCGTCTAGATATACCTTCACCTCTACCGACTAGTACATTCTTTCAGAACTGTAAGTATTATATTGAAAACGGAAATGTAAACTATTCGCATACCATAATCCGTAATTTTCTCATACCTAACAGTATTATGCAAAAGTTTCCTTGGAGTACTTTCCCTGGCATCTGCGGCTCCTCGGGCGTGCATCTGCCGGGGTGCGTGGGGGTGGCAGGGCACCGGGGGTGCGACCGAGGGGGGGGGTTGAGGAGGAGGCGAGCACCTTCACTTTCGTCCGCCACCAACAGCAGCGCCCCGACCTTCCCAACTGCACAACTTGCCCAATCCTCTCTGTTAAGCCTTTCATAACTCTGTTATCATGATATTATTAAAAGAATTCGTGGACTATCGCAACTTTTACAAATATTTCGTGACGAATTGACGAAATTTCCTAACCTTCTCGCTTTTTGGAAACCGTAAATTAAATAATTCCATATTTGTTGCGTAAATTGTGTATAATTTGAATATTAGTAAGCGTATTTTGCTATCCTCGGCACCGCCGCTTAAACGTGTTTTAATCAATTTGTAGGAGATAAGCGAAGAATGAACGATTATATTATTGATCAATACTGAATAATAAACCTCCGAATAAAATGTTAGAATGTTTCTACACTCCATAAAAGGCAGGCTTTCTCTAGACTCAACTGTCGCCTGGGATTAACTATATTTTCCTCTCTGCAAGACTCGCAGGTTAGCGTGGCATGACAATTAACTGATTCACTCTCTCTTTCAATTTCTTTTTCTATCTGTCTCATAATAATAAAACGTCCAGTTTAATAACCAATCTGGTAAAAAGTGCAGCCAATTAATTTCTATTGCAGTATTTAGCTCTAGGTGTGCATGGTAGTTTGTCTGCATTTATGAAATTATTTTATCGAATATGGTAGAACAATGGGCTTACACAGCCTACGGTATAATAACAGCCGGTCAGCGGAAGGCCGACATCGTTCCATTATGGAAATTGACAGGTGGATGGGGTGCCTAGACTGTGGGATGTTCGCCGTACCTAATACATTTAAATATTTTTACTCAGTGTATGTGAAACTGATCATACAGAAAATAGTTTAAGTAGCGTTCCATTCTGCAATCTGCAAGTGTAGTGTAGGTACTGTAGAGGCTGCCTATGAAGCCTCACCTCTATTATAATGCAGGCCGGTCATAATTGATGGCATCTGCTGTTCGACGTTCAAGCGTAGGTCAATAAAAGAGATTAGGTTTGACGTGTGAGATAAAAAGTGCTAATTCTAAAATATAATGAAAAAGAGTCTCCAAATAATATCTTATGAAATCATATAGGAGATTAATTGAATAAAAGGGCTCCCATCTATAGCTTAGTCGCCCTTTATAGTACCTACTATTGTGTCCACTTATTAATTTTGTCATGTTTTAACTGTTATTAATTCATAAATTATTATAGTTATTAAATCAAAATCTAAATTGGATACTGAACCGTATGCGAGGGTGTAACTTTTTTGTATACCACTAACTATGATATAGTTGCTTGTAAGGTCAGGACAGCGTGTCTTATCTGTGCTACAACACTTTCTCTGATTAGAGGAAGTGCCCACTAAATCATAGCGCACCCTAACACATGCGTTAGGTGTGGTTAGAATTTATAACAACTATAACTAATACGCATGTATCAATTTAACATATTATTTCGGGTTGAACACAGAATATTTATTTATGTTCTATTTTATAGGAGGATTTTTACCCCGATAAAACTACGTGAATTGAAAAAGAGTGCGTTTATCGAAAAGCTATTTAATTACTTGAGATAGTGTTTTGACATAAAGTCCCCTTATTATCAAACTGTTAACAGTGTCAACCCCTTGGTGCCCAATGCTGATTAAAGATGATCTTGAGGGCAAATTAGTACCTACTTACGCTCGACAGGAAACTGTTAGAGATTGCAGTAAGTTCAGATTAGTGTGCAAGGAAGAGGAAATTTCTATCCATCTTCAAAGCACCTATCAGAACACCCATAGGGATTAGCAGATGAAATTTTCAAGTACCAGAATCACAACATTCTCCGTGAATACAGATAAAGCCATTCAGCAACAAATTACTTTCAAGCGATCCAGGGCATTGTACAAACACAAAAAGGTTTTAAATTGGCGTATAAGTCTTGAATCGCATGCAAATATTGAGTGTATTGAGAAAGTGAAATGGGAAAAGGAACAGCTTCTCAATCAAAGAGCAACAGAAGTCCTAAGCAAATTGACCGAGCGTTCGGAGACGTCGAATATTTGGATTTGTGCTCGTATTGCCCTTTTCTTGTAATGCAATTATGAAACTGTCACTATTTCCATTGACAGTATAAGTATAATCCGCGGTGCAGAGGTACAAGAACATTGAACATTGACAGATTTCTTGAACATGAATTGTGTTCAAGAAACTATAAGCTTTCATTAATGTAGATAGTGTCGTTCTTTAAAGCCTACCTATAGGTTATTTTCTTTCACTCACCAGACTCATAAAAATCGAGCAAAATCGAAAGGGCTTTTATTATATTTTTTCCTTGACATTTCAATCAGCCCGAAATTCCATCCAACAGAAAAATATCTCTCAGTAATGTTTTGATTATTTATTCACCTCTGTAAATGATAACATGAATCGCTATCGTACATCAGAGGTCGGTTGTACACACGTATGAAGGTAATCTGCGAAATCGAAAACGTTCGGAAACTGTGATTCCGGGCAATTATAGATTTTATGCTCCATTTTCGATTGGAATATTCTCAGTCGACATCTAGCCACGTGTTAATTGATTTTGTGGGACTGGCGGAGTCGGCACTGCAGGCTGAACCGACGGAAGAAATCGAATCACTCGTAATATTATTACCTGCAGAGGGTGCCGTCATTATGAACTTAGCCATTAGGCATAGGTACATAGCGTCCGCCATAATGGTACGGTTTTATGAACTCACCATTACTGAAGACTATGAAAATATGCAGCAACTATTTTCACAGACATATTCCAATTTTAATCCTCATGGATTAATACTTACCTACTAGTTTATATTGAAATGATATTCAAGTTCTAAGAAGGACTGTCACTTTCATAATCGAGAATAAGTGCTATATTGTGTGGGTGGTCTTCGAATTTGTTTGTCTATCTTTAACATACGTTCAATATTAGACGTTCGGAGCGGTGTCGGCGATCACGAACAAAATACAGAATCCTAAGCAAATTGTTGAAATGGGTCCTGTGCGCGTATTTATTTACTTTTATCACAATATTGCGAACATTGAACACAGCAAAAGAATTTGTGGCTCGCGTCCACATTGGGGACCAAATTCGTTTACGTAGGTAGGTACCTATAACGTTGTGTAACTCTAATATTATAGTTTAGTCTCACTGAATAGGTACGGTACTATTCATTATAAATACATTAGCGTACGACTAAAGCAAGTTCTTTTATGTTAAATCATCTTTTCATAAAAGGCGATCCGGCTAAATCATCACGCCCACTAGCGTTTATGAAAACAAAAGTAAATCTTTGGAAACTAACTAGTATATTTGTAGTTTATTACGTTTTACTAAGTTACTAATTAATACAGCTCACGATTTTTTTCTTAAGGAAAATACAAGGAACCGTAATACGTAAAACATCGAGGGTTGAACGACAAATATCTCGCAGATAGTTTAAGTAGGTGCCCATCAAGAGGCATCTCTGAAACCCATTTTCTGAGTCCATTCCTAGAACTCTTGCAGAGTAAGATCCTGCCTTTACCTCTATTCCTAGAAAGCTATAAGCAGTTTATGTTCGAGAAAATACTTCCTTTGTCCTCCATCTGCGGAGAAATTTATAATAATAGCAAATAATATGCCTTGAATATTTAGTTCTTCATGTTACGGTCTACACAACACTCCCTCGTGCTCTATGGGCTACACCGCCTTTATATACATACACGCCTGTGTGTTTATCTACGTTCCCATTGATTTATGGTAAGCAGTGCAGAAGAACGAGCGGCAGCTTAGACTCGGTAATTGCTTTCCGGGTGAGTCGACAGAATTTGCATCGCGTGGTGCCGCGAGCGCGCGGCTCCATCACACCGAGATGACAGATATCCATCACTTTCATTGTAGCGTTTTGTAAATACACATCAAAGGCTTGTCTGCTACGCTCCATGCATCAAGGTTCCGGTTTTAATTAATCAACAACGTTATGAGCCATTCAAGTCAATTAGTCCAAATTGCATTTATCCAAATTAGTTATTACGTGTCCTCAGGGTGCGAGTGCCGTAGAGAATACTAATTTTATGAAGTAGTTATAGTGAGCTTTTCAAATTCCGTTGGATCTAATGGACTAATGAAAGTGTAAATTATGCACTTGGTGTTGGTCTGTGTAATGTGTCCTAGGTTTACATTAATTGTACAATGCCGTCTAGCCGCGCTGCAACGGAGCCGCCACCCGCGCCGCCACCCGCGCCGCCCCGCGCTCCGTGGCAGATGTTAATCGGGGGCAAACACTGAAAATAATTATGCAGCCGCCGGGCGCGGTGGTTCACAATATCAACTCGATGCAAACAAGATTATAAGTACTAAAACTAAGGCTCGAGCTTGCGCGACGTCTGGTGACATTTGTGTCAAGTGTCGCTCGAAATTAGTGGCCTTATTATAAGTAGTCGATGGGGATACGTGGTGAAGGGAGAAAACAAACGCATGATTTTCCGAGAGTCTCATGGATTGAAGGGTCATCGTGTGGAGAGCCGACAGCTTTGATCTGCTGCGGTAATGCGGCTGGCGGACCACATTCGCGGAAACTTTTACGGGACACTGACCCACTTCTAAACGACCAGTAAAAGTAATCTATAATGCGGCCCTCTCTAAGAATCCTCCCCTATTACAGAGACTGATAAAAAACAACAAGCACCTTGCCTTCGTTGTTATGTAAATAAAATAAATGTGGAATGGTTATAGCCATTTACTTTGATAAAGAAAACTACTAGTTTAAGCATGTTTTCATATCTACTTATGCACGATTCGCATCTGCATATTATTATTTTAGACGTATCTTAAATCCCCATAAAAAAGTAAATACGAGAGGTGTTTATTGTGTGTATGGAGGCGTTGTTAATCCTCGTTTAACTAAATTAACAGCAGTTGCGGTTGTAGAAGATGATTAAATCCATATTTACACACGTAGCTCGTTGGGTTCTTCATTAGGCACTGAAGGCTTGAAATTAAATGTCTTTGTATATTCTATTGTTCGGATATTTTGTACAATGTGGCGAAGTATCGTATGTAAAGTTGTACAGTGTATGAACAATGCATTCATTCGAGCGCCGCATTGACCCACAAATGGACGGCGAGCGAAGGTGAGACCTTGCACGTCGAAGAGGCTAATCAAACTTATGAGCTATTTCCTAGCCGTATAGAAGCGAGATACTGATTTATGACAAGCCCGTTGTGTCGTAAATAAGACAAGATCACTATACTTTGGCTGTGGCAGTTGATGCTTTATGCATATAAAATATTCTTTGGAGATTTGAATAAACAATATAATGCTCCAATGGGATTATTTTATAGTGCAACAATATAATCTTGGTAATCTTAAGAAAACTTTTAGTGTTCGTAAAAGTTGTAGTCAAAGAAATCTATCTACGTCTATATAAATTATGAATAACACATCATACAATGTGTTTAAATTTCGGTAAAGTCATTACGTACAATATAACATTTATAACGTCATAAAAGCTGTGAAAATAAGGCTGGTTTCCACGTTGTTGGTGGATTTATACCTGTGTTGTAAGTAACATGTTATTATAAGGCGCAAGAAGGTGCGAGGTGGGGTCTCGTGCGTGACGGATCACCGCCGAGATCAAGTCAAATATCGCGTCCCCGCTGCGCCGCCGCCGCCGCGCCGCTAGCTAGCGTGCCGGTAAAACAATATCTAATAATAGGTATGTGCAACACTCCTTTATGCTTTTTAAAACAACAAACGTATTTTGAAGTAACTTCGTTTTCTTCACACGACGCGCGACGTCTCTCTAACTATTTCAGTGATGAATTCGATAACAAAGCAAGCTTCGCAATGTTATGCAATAACATGAATGTAGAGCAGGTTAACAAAACAATCCCAATAGTTTATTTTGTTGTATACACGATGCAATGATGAAAAGTAAATATCTCGATTGTTTGAACAATCGCAAACAGAATGAACACGCGATGAATATTTTAAAAACATTTAATTTTAATAACTGTTATTCCAGAAAATTGTCATCAAAAGTTGGAGAGGTATGCAATGTACAAATAAAGTTCAACCGAGTGGGAAGCAAAGTTGCAGCGTACAATTTAAAGTTAGTCTAGGATGAGTACGAACTGAGGTGAGAAAACGTGGGGGGTACAGGAACCGTCAGTGGGGGGAGGGGGTGCACCGGACATCAGGTCTGGCAGTGTTCTCTGGCATTGATAAAGTTGCGCCGAAACCAGGGGTAAGTAACTTAACCGGTGCGCGGCGGCGGTCTAACTGCAGTTAGCCTCTAACATTGAACGCTCTGAAACGTCGTGAACTGAATAACTAGACTCTGTTCACAGGAATTTCAGCTGTTATATTTGTAGTAAAATTATTATTAGCCAATTATAATTTGGGAATGCGAAATACCAAATGAAGGGTTCACGAAGGCTGCGGCGGCGGACGGCTAGGTATTTTAGTTCGTTAATAAAACATCGTCTGCCTTCCCGAGTATCGCAATGCTAAAATCCCTAATTAACGTGAACCACATCAAAGTAACGTGGGGAATATTCACCGGGGACCCGTCTGCGAACTTCGACTTGAGGCGACAAGACGGATAGCGCCGCACCGCACCCGCGCCGCGCCGCGCCGCGCCAACTAATAGGGTGCATCGCTAACCGACTTGTATACTATTGTTCCCTAGTGCGGGATTTGTAACTTATCTATCGATTTGTTACTTACATGGACATATTAATGGAGGCACCATGCTCTTCTTTTGTAAAAGATTTGGATCGTTAACACATCCTTTCACAAATCCTTTTATTAAGTTAGTCTGCATAATACATTTGTATACCACAGCATTATTAGATAAAATAAAAATTCATTCTAAGGAATCCATTCAAGTTTTAATGTGAGAGAATTTGCCTTTGTTAGCTGTTAATATCTACTGTAAAAGTCATTTTTCACGAGGTGTTTCTTTGTAGCTCTAAATAATAACAACAACTTTATCAGAGAGTGAAAAGCGCCGGATGCCTCCGGAGACCGGCATTAAAAATATTAAAATAAGTAATTGCTCTATCAGGCCTGCACCTGCCGCCCGCCCAGGCGTGCCGTACCGCCCGCCCTTACCGCCACGCCCTTAAGTACTTTGTGATAAGGGCAATCGTGCGAGCTCCTCTGCGCACTTTACGTACATTTATGCCGTTCTATTTATAGTGAGGACAAAATAAACCCTTCACGACACGTGCCTGCGAGAGATATAAACAAACAAAGATGATGTCATAGTGCCGGTAAACATCCGCAGATTACAGCAAGAAGTGTTTTAAATGTAAATGCAGCGAACGTGTTGTAGAACTTAGTACGAATGTTTATAACATTGTGCCAATTACGTTAAGTGCCAAATCATGTCTGGCAGAGAAAGTCGGATGTAGGCCAACAATCGCGAAGAATATTGTCCTCGTGTGGGGGCAATATGAAGTGAGCCATAATAAGCAAATCAACTTTCCTAACAACACGTTGATGGAACTTTAATACTGTAGACCTCTCAAAATAAATTGTAATTATCGTTTTAGTTTGCACGTTATATTTGTGTATTATCCAATTTTATGGATATGATCAGGAATTGGGTGATTGAAGTAACACTTTACCAGATGCTATCCTAAGCTATGAGACCTTATTTTCGGTAAAAATCCAACTGTTCTCCTTGTATCAGGGATGAAGAACAGGGTGCCGTGAAAAATGATCGGTTAACACGAGCAGTTCAGGTTAATACTTACTCGGCGCCATTTTTTCCACCCCTGTGCAGCATGCCCGCTCGAGCCATCTCACACCCACGCCCTGAAAAAAAAACGTGCCATCCATTAACGTCAAGTCGTCCTCGAGCCTTTTCCGCATCTTTACGCTCACTAAATACAGTTTAGGCTCCTCTTAATTTATTATTAGTCGGATGATAGACCAAATTATGCCGGCCGTCCGTTTTCTCAACTTAATTTTTGTCTACATAAATAATGTATTTTGTTCCCCAGACCGAAGAGATTTCGGTACAACTGGCAATATTTCTTGAACGTTTTGTCTTTCTGTTTGGAATTTTGACAATATTTATGTACGTACTTACTACTAAGTCAAAGCATTATTAGATTTCAACAATAAGACCGTTTTTGCATACATAGGAATACAATTTAAGGAAAAGACTAATTTAATCAAAACATAACATTTGGCTTTCTAGTTTTCCTCATGATTTAAAAAGGTTATTTACCAACGATTTCGTGCAAAACTAAGAGTTTCCTTTAAGTAGCACCCTATATTTTTAACAAAGAACACGGAAACGGAAACAATACATCACCTTGAGCCGGATAAACTCCGAATCAATGTAATGCCTACTTGACAACTCCTTGGAGGATAAATGCAGTAATTTAACAATTTAATCAGCGATCTATTTGGCAAAGAACTTGATTGATGGCCAGGCGACGATATTTCAGCGCTGGCGCGTGTTGCAAAGCTTCTAAATTGCGACATCAACGGCGATAGGTACACAATGAAGCCGCCCTGGATTTATGAGCCGCTTCAGCGCCAAGAACAGCGTGAAATAGTTGGAATTTTCTTAGACAAACCGTCTACTGTAATTATCTTATTTATATTGATGTCTTTCAGCCTTCGTCCTTCGATTTATCGATTTCCTTTGTTAATTCTAAATGAAATCTTTATCAATACACTTCTTCTTTTCGTGTCGATGGTACTTTGTTTTTATATATTTTGAGTCCTGTAGGATGGCCACGATGTTTGCGGCATTCCTGGAACCCGCTTACTTGTTATAAAGAAGGCTTCTAAAATTCTTTAGTGCAAGTGAATGGGCACTTAGCACACTCCAGCAAGAGGGAGATTGAGAGCTTTATATTTAGGCAATACTACAGATCACGACCGGGCAGCAAATGTTCCTGGGGTTTGACGGAGTCGGGTATGGATGGCTTGCCTTCCCACAGTTTGCTTCCCTCATTGGTTGATTTTTTCACAAACAGCTCTTACGAATTTTGGATCTACCTGTATAGATGGGATGAATAAACTAAAATCTTTCTTTTTTAGATCTTTGTTCACCTACACATTCACCACCATTCACTACATACCCTTTGACTGCTTTTGTTGTACTTATTCTTGTAATTTTTTCTTCATTTATTTATTTTTCTGTTTTGTTTAGTAGAAATTACCTGCCTATTTATTCGTATGATGCCACTAAGTGAGGCCTGGTGCCCTGTGAAACAGTTTTTTTTCTAAAACCTACTTCAGGCACCATGTGATTTTTTGTAGTCCAAAACCATTGTGAGAGAAAACAAATAAACTTATTATTCTATTATTTCCTTAATTAGTAGACATGAGTATTTTCTGCAAAAAATGTCTAGAGATTTACAGTAAAACTTGCGTTTACCTTGCTATCAGTTTTGTTGAATTAAAGTAGGACGAAAAAGTGGATTATTGGCAATGTTTCCCCGTAATCTGCCCATTTCGCTCCTCGTTTTCATAAGGGAACACCATTGACAGCCATATTTTCTGGGGGAACCGGCGTAATGTATTATGTATGTAAGTCACTATTAGTGTTCTCTAATTTGTTGTTCCTTTTTATAATTGTACAGCAGTTTGTGCGGAGGTTGATTTTCACTAACACTAGGCAATAAGTTATTTTTGTTTTGTTACTAATACTATATGGATATTTTGTGTCCGAAATAAAGCTATTCTATTCTATTCTATAATTTTTTTTAACTCTGAGTGCTTGTACACACGGCTACACATCAAGCTATACATAACCAGTATAAGCTGACTTCTGATTGCATGAAAAACCTATACAATGCGAGGTCAACTCAAACTGGAAATGTATAGCTTGATGTGTAGCCGTGTGTACATATTACATTTTCAGTACCGTCAAAAGAAGTAGGTACCGTCATAATACTCTGTCGCCCACACTACATTGTTTGTGTGTTTTTTTGTCAATTAATTTACGCGGAAACACAATCACGAAAATAGTTTTTAATTACATTAAGTACCTGCGTCATGTTGCTAAAAATATACCTATGCCTTTGGTTCATTCACAAAAGTTAGCATGCCTGTTTGTAGTTACGCGCGAAGGGGCAACATTATGAACTTTTAAGTGGATTACAAACGATATTAGTCGTGAGCTTTCACTTTGTCATGTAATATAGCGTAGAACGCGAGTGATAATTTGGGAGAGCACGCGATGCCACCATTACCCCGGTTGCACTTGTCGACGTAGCCTGTGTCGTGAATAGTACCGGTATCAAAAGATTGTGATTGAACACGTGAGTGTTTCTACAAATCGGAGCTTTGCACATATATAGCTGTGCCGGTAATCCTGGAGGCGGCAAGGTGCACGCGAGCGACGGGTTCACACGCCGCAGCCGCAGCACGGCGCGGGCGGCTGACACGGAAATTGTTTTCTAATTGCTACTCTATTGGCTGGTAATGTTTTACGTCATTTTGCGGTGCAAATATCCGTTTTCACAATTGGATAGAGAATCCGATGAAACGTTTGCCTTTATCTACGAATATAAAATTCAAAGTCCTGACTGACTGATACACACAGCCTAAACCGCTGGTCCTAGAGACATGAGATTTGGAGGGTGCATTCTTTGTGAAGAGTAGGTATGCATATGCACTAAGTTAAGGGTTTTTGTAATTCCACCCCTAAGAGGGTGAATGGGGGAGGGTGAAATTTCACACGGACGAAGCCACGGGCAGAAGCTAGTGTTTACATAGACAACATTTTACATTTAGTGGCGAATAAAGATATTTAATTCATTTTAATATGATATTCATATTTCACTCAATTTTCAGTATATTCCACCCAATTTTGACGTCACAAAATCTTTAAACAAATATTATCGCGTGCTGTTTTTGTTATAGCTTATTTTACGACAGATTTTATTACTGCGCTAGTTTCGGAAAGTAATATAACTTGAATTTTGACGATAACGAAACAAGTATTCACAAAGCGTATTCTATTTCGTTGAGAGAATACATAAAAACTAGCAGTATGAAACGAAAAAATAAAAGGGCTTATGTATAAAAGCATAAGTAAGTCGTAAAATGCTGATTCCATTTTTGTATGCGGAATAAAATTGCAAAAATCTTATGCAAATGCGTGTTCAGTGAGTGTCGAGGGCCGCCGCCGCCGCCCGCGCCGTCCTCCGTCTGATACCGTATCTCGTAACGGTAGCAACTGATAAGCGTACCTTTAAACTTTACCCATTTTATTTTGCTCGAGTTACGGTTTGTGCTTACCTTGGGTTAGTGGACCCGTCTTATTTAGTTTCACACTCAATATCACTCGCGTTATATTATGTTTCTGCTGTAAACCGATAGCATAAGGAAGCTTATTATACAATGCGATGTTACAACTACGTAATAAACGTATATGTATGTGAGAAAATATTAATGTTGACTCACCTAGTCATTCGATCGGGGGGTCTGATGTGTTGTCTTTTAGTTTGGATCATTCCAGATACCTGAAACAAATATGTCTAGTTTAATTCTAGATCCTGAAATCTAATTATCTACCCCCGTTACATGTCGGGGACAACCTTGATATTTAACCAAACCATCTTTCTCCTGCTCTCATCCTAATTTATTTGGGGTCAACACATATTTTCTTCCATACTTCTCTATTAGTAGTCATCTCGGTACTCACCTCCTTTCTAACCAATATCATCATTTACACAGCTCATCCATCGTTTTTTTAGCTTCCCAAGCATTCCCAAGCTTCCCATTTAAGCAAACCAATGTTGTGAAAATTACCGTTGTTTCGTAGACAAAAAGTCGGAGCAGTTGCTACGAACTCGCATTTGTAAAGCTCATTGTATATCTATTAATCCATTTGCTCCCCAAGTCCCCACTACCAAATTAGAACTAAGAGTTGTCTATCGTAGCTACGCCTACTTCTTTTATCGATAACTTATTTTTACATGGAAATTCATCGCAACTTCATATCGCCACATATCATGACTTCACGAGAGCAACGTTCCAGATTCAAAATACCTTTGGTCGAACTGAAGCTGCCATTAAGCTGCTTGGAGTTAATATGAGCGTTACTTCGTTCTATATGTAGATGTTTGAAGGATACTCTATTAGAACTATATTGCGGACGAGTGCGCTCGACCTCAGCTGCTCGTGTCCCGCTAACACCGATCCAGATGACCCAAATGGAGCACCGACCCGTTTGCGGATCACTTCACTAACTCTTGGAACAAAACGAAACAGACCCACCGACAGATTAATATATGGGCTGCTGCTCCCGGCACAAAAGCTATTGACAATTAAGAGCAGTTTAGTATCCTCTGTTCCGTGATTCTATGGTATATTGGCAACATAAATCCTCGACTTCGGCGTCATTAACAATCGCGGTTTTTCGCGTCGCACCTGTGGCTGCAGTAAACATTTTTATAGCCCACAAATATACCACGCATTGTTTTGAACGTTGTTTTGTCAAACACAACATTATTATAACTGGTTTACATTGGGCACACTTTGTTTAGCACTATATATATTTGCGTTTGTAAATGAATTTTAGTTGCATATTTAATTATTTGGTTGTTATTACCTTATTAAAACAAGGGTAGCGGTTAGCTTTTACATTCAGACCGGCTGCGACGGAAACCATTCAGTTTTACTGTTTTGTTAATTAGCATCCGAACCCAATGTACTTAATGGCAAAGTTAATGAAAAAGTTTAAAGTTCGGCTCTTTATTTTAAGAGAAACTCAGCTGTGGGAGCTCCCATGAGCCGATACTCTGCAGTAACGTAACTGTGAAATTGTTAATAACGATCGACACGATTGTACTCACTAATTACTACCTGTAGGAACGAGGAAAATTAAACGAGAAATTCAATAAAGCTTTGTTCGTGCAAAAAACGGTCACTTTTCCCGTTTTATTGTCAGATATACGGTTTGTTCCGATACAGAGTTATGAAGGAGAACGGAATGTAGATAATTTACAGCGGCAGTCGGAACAAAGGCATCTCCGGCACGCGACCCACATCCTGTGCCACTATTCGATATCAACTTACTATAAAGTGACATCCGCCATACTACCTTCCTGAAAATATTTCCATTTCGACTTAAAAACGTTCGTCTCGTATTTTAACTTCTACGAAAAGACTCGCACCAGAGATTACTACTAGTATACTTTTATTATAATTTCTTTATTAAAAATTCTATGGTTTATAAATGAAAGAAATTGAGCTTGACATAAATGATGTTACAAACAATACAGCGACTATGAATTGACTGCACATGCCACGTGCGGTGCACCTCACTGTAGGCTGAGACTGCACAGCGCACAACACTATTACCCTCACCGCATCCACATAATAACCTGGTGTGCAGCGCCCCAGTTAGCCAGCGACAATGCAGAGAGCTATTAGAGCCGTCCATGTGTGTTAACCAGTTTAGTTCTTCTTGCTCGTTTTTTAACGTTGAATGGCCTGAAAAACAGAACGAGACCGGCAATCGGGTCGGGTCGGCTCCAATAAAAGCCCGTTGAGAACCTGATGTTTATAATACGACCCCTCCGTAATACATTGCTACCGCTGCTGGATATTATGTCAATACTGCATTGTAATTAACTTTAATTAAGGAGTCTTTGTTGCACAGACCTACTGAAATATTTCCTCTTTCTGGAAATGTACAAATATTGAGTTATTCCGGTCTGATTGGTTTGCTAAACGACTTAATTAACAAACAAAATAGTACAAACTAACAAACCTGTATCTGCGCCACAATGTTATTACGTTGTTCTTAGAACTCGGTAATACTTATATTACGAATTGTAAAACAGGATAAAGGATGACTACTTAGCAGAGGGATGTTTGAAATGAATACACGTTAAACATTTTATTTCAATGCGAATAGTGAATTCAAGAAGCTATTACCACTAATTGAACTAATTGCATGACAGGGAGCAGTTGTTTATTAATTGATAGGCACGCCTAATAGGATTAATTTGTAGCTCCATAAATCAATACGCGATTGAATGCAATAATATAACGAGCAGATTATTGTGATTGTACAATTGCTACAATGCTTTATTTATTTTTAAGGAATTTTCACAGAACAGTATGAACAATAAGAGTATTATCATATTTACAGATGCTACAACATAGCTGAAGGTTTTTGGTAAGCACATAACCAGATAAACATTTTAAAAATACTTTCAGAAGCAAATCCTGCGAGATCAAGTTCCTATGTGTATTTGAATTCTAATCAACAAAGCAACATTCGCAAGCGTGCCTCTCGCCTCTCGGTCCTCATTATCAAGATTTGTTTTGTAGGTACGTTATCGTGTTAACTACAAACGACAATTTTATTTTCATTATATTCGTGGCTGGTAGCGGCGGCAGTGCAGCGGTTGCATAAAGTACATCGTTTATAAAATGTAACAATGAACAATATTCACGAGGCGGGTGGTGCCTCTTATCGAGGCGGCCGCGCCGAGGCTCCTGCGCCCACAAGCTGATTGCGGCTCGTGTCAACAGTGCTGAAATAACTGACGCCGTTTTACAAATCATTTCAAGAATCTTCAACAAAAATTGAGACGAACCTTAAATATTTAGTTTTGTTCAATATTTTTAGATCATAAACGGAAAACAGCAAACATTCCGGACAAGCGTTGTGTTTTGTGGGATTTTAAAGACCCTGTGATGATTTTAATCTTAAATATTTGCACAAAAGTGAAAATTTGTAGGAAAACCCTTTTACAGACTGTATCAGGAACTTGAAATGTTTTTGCAACTCGGCGACTCTTTATCTGATTGTGGAGTGCCAACTGAAAAACTTATTTGCCTTCAGAAGAACAAGTTTCTTATTCCACTGGTTCTCCATTTCGATAAAGAGAAAATTTAATATTCTTAAAGCGATAAAAACGTCCGAATAGTTTATCAACACGTTCTTTGAGTGAGGGCTGGATTGAGAATAAAGTTAATATTAGGTAGACGCCTACTTTTGTCGAGATTACGTTTCTTTTGAGAATAAGCCTATACCGCTCGGTCATAAAGTAGGTCATTTGTTTCAAAGGCGGCACGTCAACTGTGATAGTAAAACTTTTTTTATGGCTCGATTACTGTGAAGACGGCGTGCTAGCTGGTTTCTCTGCCGATAGTGGCTGATGTTTACGGAGTCAGTATCACTGTGGGTATTCGCTTCATCTATTATACTAACCCCCTTACTAATAAACGTATCATATCAGATGAATAGTTACACACCGATTTCTCTCTTTCAGCCGTCAGTAATGTGACTTTCGAAAGAAGAAGAAAAAGCGTTGTGTAAACTATACAGACGCTATACAACGTTTATTAATATGGGGTTTAGTTTGTAACTTTCATTGTTACTCACTAACATCTCGTTAGATTAATGACTGCTGCATAGTCAATTAACTTTCGTAATAAATATGTCACTATTAGAAACTCGTATTCTGCTGAATGTTAGTGTAGGTACCAGTAATTACGATACTTAGGTACGCAGGAAAGATCATCTTAAGTATTCTGTGTAGGTGTAGCAACTAAATCCCTCGAGTTACTTTTATACATCTCGTTAAAAAGTCCACTATTGACGGGGAGGCAAAGTTGTTTCAGGAGCGAAGGTAAACAGTGGCATTGTGTCGCTCGAAAAGCAGACATCAAAAGGCGTGTATCAAAGACGAGTGTTGCCACATAGAGGGATGCGCGCCAGGGTGGCCCCCTTCAACATGTGAGGGCGCTGCCAGCTAGTTCGAATTTTACATGTAAACTACTCTACGGGAGACAGAATGGCAAAGCTTGTTTTTCTAACAAACATGCTTCCGAATTATATTACGTGAATATATAGGTAATAGCAACCGGCACACTAACCGCCTAAAACGAGAAGCATGAAAGCAACCTAGTTATCGTTATGAACGTAGCTTCAGATGGTAATAAATCTTATTCCATTCAGTTTATTAGCTGCAAATGCATTAACGACGAAACCAAAGACAAAGAATGGAACTTCTCAAACGACTTATTGCCAGAATCCTCAACTATAAGTTCTGCGGAACACAAGATGAGATGCGGAATGCTTGTAAGAAGTTTTGCGAACGATCGAGACCTTTTAAGAGAATGAACACGGGAGTCTTCTTCGAATTAATGAAAGCAAGATGCGGAGCAAGTGACCACATAAATTAACGCGAGTGAATATCTAAGTGATAGATAACGTTTAGTGATTCAGCAATAGGATCTTCGGAACTGTTCTCAACAACTACACTACACTAGAACAATAAAAGCAATTTAATTAAAGTACAAGACTTTTCTTTTCCCAAGGCGCATTTTTTACGAGTGTGTAGGAATTATTGGACCTAAGTAAGTCGTATTGAATAAATAAAAGGGCTTGAGAGCTCCGCTGGGGAAAAAATGTAGAAGTCGAGTAATTTACTGTAAATAATAAACGAAGAATTTCCCCTAACTTCGCGGAAGAGGAGATGTCGAGTCGAGGGCCCCATTAGACTTATGGGAATATAAAATATATCAATTAAAGACTTTCTCTGCGGATAACGTAGCACAAGAGATTCCAATTGTACAATTGAGGATAACGTGCCCATAAAACGCGTGAGTTGAACGGATGTGTATGTGCGACGCGACGTTTGTAAGTCGTCTTAGGTAACATGTGAGAACGGCTGGGAACATTAACAAAAGCTTCCCGATATAGATTCAAAGAGAGGTTTGTTTTCAAATCGCCATAGCAAAAGAAAGTCCGTCTCTCAGTGAAAGCGGACTGCAAATAAATCTTGGCTCGGGAAACAATGCATGCATTGTTCGCTGTAAATTGGTTTAAATAATTTACCTATAACACAGTTTGAACTTTGCCACGATGTAGATAAAATTAATAAAATTACTGGTTCTACTGAGTATCTGTTGCACTATTGTGAAGAACTTTCCTTGTGTTTCCTGATACAATTTGTATAGCTTTAGCTACTTACTCATTTCTTGTAAAGCAAGAAATCATGTCTTCAGTACGGTAGCTTCTTGTACTGCACGTTTTTACCTACAGTAACTCTCTAGTCGTTGGTCCTGCGCCTGATCTCTCTCCAGTCGTGTAGGGTTGCCCTCCCATCGGACTATGAGAGTGAAGGAAGAGGAAGTGCATCTGTGTCTGTCTGCGCGCACACTTGTGCACTGTAATTAAGTATATCCCGCGCCGAAGTCTAGTCTCCGATGAGATTGGCCGCCGTGGCCGAAATACGGTCTGGAGGACTTTAGCTCTATCTACTCTTAGTTTCCAATGGCTTACCTTTTATTCGATGTAGAACATGCGCATGATAGGTATCGCATTCATAAAAAGAGGATAGAGGTATATAATTTTATTTCTCGTTGGAATTTTTGCATAAGGATAGCCTACAGCAAAAAGTTAACAATAGGTAATTCGCATAACAACTGCATCGGTACAATAATAGGAGTAACAGAATAGCACAAACGCATTGTCAACATATTGATTGAACAATGCGAGACT
The DNA here is from genome assembly GCA_914767645.1 of Hydraecia micacea. Lineage (NCBI taxonomy): Eukaryota > Metazoa > Arthropoda > Insecta > Lepidoptera > Noctuidae > Hydraecia > Hydraecia micacea. Next base: position 13,133,443 of record OU611778.1, read on the forward strand.
GCAGCATGACCCAGATATACTCGTAACACGAGCGACCCACTGTGCACTGGTGTTAATGCTATTACAGGGATGCAGGGTGGCTAACACTTGTGTTTATACAAACTAATCCTGGCTTTACGATAAACTGCTTACACTAAACAAAGCCTCTTCATAATTCTGTGAAAAATAGGAAGCGGTGAAGGGTTTGCTATTTTGAGACTGTCTTTTGCAATGTTGTCATTTAAGTAGTTAGTGATTGAATACATCCGCGACGTTAGCACAGCGTATAATGGGCCATAAATGTATGGGGCATGTACACGGTGTCTACGTAGCGTTTAGTGTAGCGCCGAGCGTAGCGTGGCGCGCAGCATAGCCCGTAGTATAAACAAAGCTATGTAGTGCTCAAAACCAAACTGAAAGCATTCATTTCAATTAAACCAATTACAGGCACTTTTGAATTGTCAAAGGAGTCGATCAGTCAGAAAGATGAAGCTATGTAGTTACCCATTCCAAAACATAGTTGATACCTATGGCGAAGAACGGGTAAGGAACTCCACGGACACTCTTTTATATCAAAATATTGGTTACATCATTCAAATTGAAATTATACGTTTTAGAACGATGTAGACGTGTATGTTAAAAGCGTCCGTAGTAATCAAATTAAAAAAAAATTAAATAAGCCAGCTAAAGATCCAACACATGCGCCACCAACTGCCAGGGCACATTCAAGGCAATAAAAGACGTACCTAGTTAATGGTAGCTTTATAGGACATAGTACTTACATATGTTCTATGCAATTATAATATAATACTGAAACGTGCCTCGGAAAGTCTACACAGTGCTAACACAGTATCTGCAATGTACTTACGCGCCTATGCAGAGCCTACGCAGCGTCTACGCATCTATTCTCACGACGATTCGTCTTGTGCCATTTAACTGTGTATTTGGTTTTCAACGGAGCGATTTCTTGAGATTCATCAATATTTATGAGTAATCGTCAATGACGGATGTATGATTAATTAATGCAAGCTAATACTAAAAAGACTTACCTACCTAAGGTAAGTCTTGTTAGTATTTAGCTGTTACGAACCGCCACGAAGCACTATAAAACTAACCGAACCAGCACAAAGGAAACAAATTGACTGTACAGGTAAGTTCAGTTAACTTACAACTGCTACATATATTTTACGGGAATAACACACAGCAATGACTACGCGATCAAACGTTGCCATGGTAACGTCTGTTTTAAACGCGAACAAATTAAAACATTCTGTATACACTATACAGCCGAAATTAAGTTCATCTACTACATTAAGGCCAAATTTAACAAAACAGTTTCAGAAACTATAACTAAACTAGAAGATAATCGTAAACCCTCTATGCGCATAATAGAAAACGTATGTATTATTGGGTAAACTCGCGGGCATAAAACCTGGACATAAACGCGCGTGTCCCAACATTTTACGATAATTTTACTGGCTATATAAAACATGTGTGACTAATTTATTAGGTCCTGGCTTACGAAATACTTGAAGACAAGTTGTCAGTGCAGTCATAGTTTTGGTAGTTAAATACGACTGTAATGGCGAAATTTAACAATTAGTTCAACAAACACTTACACCTTCTTAACCCTTTAAATGAGAAAACAGATTGCTGTATGCCATCTCTATGATAAATATTTTATTATACCTAGTAGATAGATATATGCACACCTGCTCAAGTAGGATATAGTTTGAAGAACTCTTATTGCATGTATCATTCATAGCAGTACCCATATTCCAGCAAATTAATTATTTGAATTTGAATTTTTAAGCTTTGGTTGTTTAACCTCCAGTACTATATAAGTAGTTTCAAGATGATACCAACAGACAAAGATTTTTCTTAGACGGAGTAATCCTGATGCAGTTAGTTTACTAATTTTTCAGGAAAGTCAAGAGAAAGTAGATAAAAATTCAGGCCAGCCTTCAATTTCATATTGTTCAAGAACAGTGTGTAAATTACTTAGCTCTATGTTTCTCGAATAAAATAAAATAAAATATATAATTAAAACTAGATTGCAAAAATCTTAGAAAACAAACAGGTGAAATTAAACAAATAATTAAGTAAACAATCATCATGATCTGATTGGTAAAATTTTCTTCAACGAGTAACAAAGTACTATATCCAAGTTACGCAGGCGACTTTTGACATTTGGCGCTTTCCTAATACAGGAAGTTAAACTGGTAACCCTTTTCCTAAGTATAAATGTTACGTACCTAGAAACACTAGCAGTTAATATTCCCGTCCGTCTTGGAAAGTGATCTGAAACAATACAAAACTAATTAGCAAACATTTCAGAATAATTCAGATAAATTACACATTCTTAACAAGAATTAAAAAATACAGCTGTTTTTCTATATGAAAGTCAGGGAAATTATATATTATGCAAATTGATTAAGCACCAACTTAAATTGTCCGTATATTCAAATCACAACTGTCATATTTGACAGATGTATCAAACGGCTATAACGCGGCAAATTCACGTAGGGTTTCAATTTTCTCTGTACAAAAAGTGTCACTATAAATAAATAAATACAAATTACATACAACGATCATTGGGGGAATTCACGTGACCCAAATAAACTTACAGCGATATTTTCATGAATTTGTTATTACAAACGTCTGAACATAATGTAGTATAGGCACATTGAAAGTAAAGTTACATATAGAGGTAATAGAAAAAAGTTAGGTATCACGTGGTGTGCCACAGACGCTACCTTTCTCGGATAATAATTATGTACTGTACTGTGCATATGTATATATGAGAACTGAGATAGAAGTAGGTATAATATAGTCCTGCAGACTGTATTTCAGCCATGGTTGCCAATCTTAACAGACTAGCCTTCGGAGTGGGAGATATTATTAGTGCAACAGTGTGTGCAGACACAGGTGCACTCGCTCTTCTCTCGCTTTCATAGTCCGATGGGACGGCAATCCGACACGACTGGATAGAGATGAGGCGCAGGGCCAATTCCGAGGCACGGATGTATGACACCGCAAACTTCTTAGCTCCGGGCTTTTACTAAGAAATTCCTAATGGAAAAACCCAACAACACTTTGTCCAACTTGGAAATCGAGCCCAGGACCGCTCGGAGAATTGCTCAGCAATCACACTTGCGACCACGAGACCAACGGGGCAGATAGAAGTAGATAGTACTCGTAGTCTTAGATAGTACTCGTAGTCTTAGATAGGTACGAGTAAGCTGTCACTAGCAAGTGACAACCTAAAGGTAAAGTAAACTCACACAAAATCAAATTTCATATATGTTATACCTTAGCCTTTGAAGTATTCTAGGTAAACTAAAATATTGGTTTTAGAAACTTTAATGAACTAAGAACACAGGCGTAAGTCCTTGAACGTAAGCTTTTTAATTTAGGTTTACTTTAGGTTCAGAGGATTTAATTATAAAAGTTTCACAATGAATCTCAGTTTTGTATCGAAATGCTTTCATTTATTCCTTTTGTCTATCCCGTTTTCGCATTATTTTAAGCGAGATCAAATAAAACTTGTAGATCTTTACAGGAGAAAAGCTTTTAAAATCCACAGTAACTACCTACTACGTACTTTTTGTATATTATGATTTACTAGCTGACTCCCGGCGAACTTTGTAAAGCCTCAGAATCAATAAGACCGAATGTATCAGAAAATAAATTATCTTCATTACAATTTTTTTCGTGAATTTTTTCCATGTTTTAATAGTTATACTGCTATTCGGGGCAGAGACAAATCCAACGAATCAAAGATCATAAAAATCGGTCCAGCCGTTCTTGGTGTAAGTAACCCGACTTTTTTTTTTAAATTTATATAGATAGATTAAGAAATTCTATTCTATATTTACAGCTTTCTGCTCGAGTTAACTCTTTCATATCCGATTTGAAGCCTGCAATAATTGAAACGAACGGCGCAATATAAACAAGCAAAACAAAAGTGATGTTTCTATTGTGTTCGCTAAAGTCCGTTTATCCCGCAAGCGACAAAATTAAATTTTGAGTGACATTTTTTCCCTCTTTAACAGTCTCTGCAAACAAAGAAACAACACAGCAAGTGGTCAAACATAGTCACCTAATTTTGTTTGTGCGTGGAATGAAAAAAAATTCCTTTCCCGTTGAACGTCGGATTCGTGCCAACGGGAGCGTTTGATATCACCATAAACAAACAAACTTAACTTTCGTATTCGGGCGTAAAAACTCGGCCAAAGGGTTCACTGACAGGCCCATATTGAGTGTACAGGAACAAATTAGCATTTCACAGACACGCTACAAAATGCCTTTCAGTCGACTTAATGAACGCGGAACATCGTCATTAAACGCTTCAGAGATGTAAACGCACCTCCGACGCGCGACGTGAATCTTAGCCTAAATTTAGCAATTAGGGGTGCACCTACACGGCTACTTGTAAACATATTGATTAAGTCGAAGCTTCTGCAGAGTTTCAAGGATTAATGCAGTGCTTAGTCGGTCTATAAACTTAATTGAAGAGGATCTTCGCTGTTAGTTTTAGTAATTTATCGCAGGATTGAAAATGTTAAAGTAATCTTGAATTGTTTCAACAGAAATAAATACAGAAAGGTAAAATAAAGTCAAAATGAAAGTTTCAATTGTTTTTAATTGCACACAGTGATTATTGGTATAGTAGGTGTAGAGGTTTTACTGCGGACTCAGTTTACAAGTCCATATAAAATGAAAGCATACAGTGTACAGCGAGTTTAGAACGCACTTTCATAGTTTAACTCGGCATCAGTCGGGCCGTCGAAACCGCTGACTCCCACTCCATAAAAACTAATGGCGACCCATTTAGCGCTCCACCCACGGATCACAGAGCACTTTCACAGTTTCTCTATTATTGTTATATTTCACAATATACGTTGTAAAACTATTATAATGTTAACTTCTTCTCGTGACTGTCTGTGTGACCGCGTTGTTCTTCAAAACTACGCAACGGATTTTTATGCGGTTTTCAGTATAATTTAGAGAACTTATATAAACCTTCCGGAATAAATTCTCTAAATTATTCTGAATTTAGATATAATAAAGACATCTCCATGTCGTAAAACCCGTGCAAAGCAGGGGCGGGTCGCTAGTTATAAATAAAGTGGTAACAAAACAATTACCACTTTATTGGTTTTTTTTATTTCTGATGCTATGGTTATTATGAGCGCCAACATACTTAGAAAACAGTTAGGTACCTTTTTAATACCAAGAAACGTTACGAACTTACGAACGGCTATTAGAATACAAAAAGCAAAAGGTTTTTGGTAAACAAAATACGAAACAATAACAGTGTTGTAGAATAATGCTAAAAGCAGGTAGCGCGCTGGGGATACCTGAGTGTCAACAGCTCAGGATTTGAGGAGACATGCGAAATGCCGTAGCGACACCGTCGTCTGAAAATACTATAAATATTCCTTCTTACTTTCACGAATAACATTTGAAGAGACGGAAATAAATAAACTCTCGTACGAGTAGTTGTTTGCCTAAAAAACTACTGTAAGTATTTGCAATCGTGCCCCATAATACTTCATTGATATTTTTGTTACGGTCATCGATTTTCTCAGCACGGAGAGTCCTACTTTGTAAACCAAAGAATGTTGCGTAAATTATCGTTATGATATTTTACCCGGAATTTATCGGGGTGATCTAATAGAAGTAGATACTTAATAAATGTACCTACATATAAATAAAGTTCTGTGATAAAGCGGGTGCTATCAAAATGTTCTGACTCCGCGCCAGGATTGGCTTCCGGCTGGCGGAGGGCCAACTTCCTACACCAAGTCTCATGCTACTGGTCTTCGAGCAAGTAAAACCATGAAATTTACAACGTACTCCGCTTGTTATAATAATACTAGCTTCTGCCCGCGACTTCGTCCGCGTGAAATTTCGTCCTCCTCCCCTTTCACTCTCTTAGGGTCTTACTTTCGAAAAACCCTTTCTTAGTGGATACCTAGAGTAAGTGCGCCAAATATGGACTGGTTTTGTAATATGGACTACCTTCATTTCTCAGAAACCGTCCGTCGTATTAAGCCACCGATCGCCGCGCGCTAAGCTCCACCCCTCCCGCGCCTCGCTAATCGCTTGCCGGTCGGCAGAGAGAGCGCGCGTGTTCACTGCAGTCATTTTTCGTTTTTATCAACGCGCGATGTAATTTTTTACCTAATTTCGTAAGCTCATAATTTCAGCAAATATTACTGTTTGGGAAAGTGGATTAAACTAGGGGAAAGGTCTAAAAATTCTACAGCTAAAGGCAAGATCAGACAAACATGGGATAAAGATGATTTAATTTCTGATTTAATTTTAGGCAACACGTCCATTTTTTTATATAATTTTGAACCCAATTTACTGTGGTCCATATTTAAAACCATGTGGTCCATATTTTGTCCACTTTTTGCAAATGCAAAATAATCTTATATTTTAGAAAATGTTGATTATTTCTAAGATGTTCATGTTTCTTAAGAATTCTGATATTCGTTTTTGATACCAAATAATTATCGAACTGTTCAAAATATATAAGGCTGATTAATCTTTATAATTCTGAGTTTTATTTCACAAAATCCTTATGGTGGTCCATAATTGGCGCACTTACTCTACTCTTCACAAAGAACACACCCTCCAAATTTCATGTCTCTAGGACCAGCGGTTTAGGCTGTGCGTTGATATATCAGTCAGTCACGACTTTGAATTTTATATATATAATAATTATATATATTTGAATTTTATATATATATATATATTCAATTCCAAAGTAACCAGTAGGTAGTCAGCAAGCTGATTTTCCCGAATTTTCATGAACTGAAATTGTTCAGCCAACGATCTATTCCAAAATATCTACTACACGCGTAAAGGAATAAAAAAGTTATTCGGAGCTTTTGTACAACTTGGTGAGTAGTTCGAGAGTAGTCTGTTTCGCGGAACAAATTAAAATTAGTCCTATTTTCGTTTATTACTCTGGAGGGTCTGAAATTCTAAACTTTGACGTACAGTGAACTAGCTTTTATCGTAAGTGCCGGGAGCGAGAGCGAGGGGCGGAAAGGGGATGGAAGAAATATACATTGATATTTCCAGGGTCCTTTAGCGGCTGTCGCTATCGCGGCTCGAGTCACTCGGGGCTTCGAGCCTCCTCGAAGCACCACTGAGGGGCAGATTGTAATCCTGCTTTGTCAGTCAACCGCGGAGACAGGAAGTGGTCGAGTACTGTTCATGGTGGCGCGGGGTGCAAGGCGGAAGTGATGGGCGCTCACACATTGATTGTTCTATCAGAAATTGATGTCGGTCCAATTTACACAGTTCATTATACCCAATTCTGTTAATTACCTACCACTAACCGCTACTGTTAGTTAATTACTGAATAATTTTAACACATGTTAGTATTTATTTGAGCATTGTAGTTCCTACAATTATTTGGAAAAGTCATGTCCAATTTTTCGTTTTCATAAACGGAGAGTGTATTGTGAAACGTTTTTTTCTAATGCCTACCTACAATTTATCGTGCCTATCATAAATAACAAAGTATTTTATTACAATAAAATTTTAATGAAAAATATCGTAACAAACTCGAATAACATAAATCATCAAAAGTTTTGAACGTTGGCCATTTTTTCGGTGGCGTATTGATAAAATATGAATAACGTCCAAATATAGCATCGCGCATCGTCACAGTAGCTTAATATGGGCTTATATACTATAGTATACAAAGAGACAGCACAAATACTAGTAGTATTCACTGTACACTCTGTCTACAGAGTTAATATTTCTTGTAAGCGAAAAGTTTACTCTCCACGACGTTACTTGGAATGGCAATGAGCCGAACGGACATGTCACTTTTTATTTGCCTCTGCACTAATGCGCACTAATGGAGCAAAATGAGCAGAGTAACATGCTGTACCAACCAGTTAGATTAATCCTTAAACAAAGTAATATTGATGGACAATCTGTGTGACGTAACATTTAATGGGAGTTTCAGACTGATTGAGTGAACATGGCGCCTAGCCTATGAAGCTTTTTCAGGGGCTTAGCAAAACTTTCAGCGATTATAGTAGTCTTTATCACGCAACTTTTACTTTTACATTCATTTCAATTTCTAAGATAATATTTACATAATTTAAAAAAAGCTACCAGTATTAAAATAATATAGATACCTACAAATATATAAAAATCCCCTCCTTTTTACATACATATTTGTACAAATAATCAAAGAACACCAAAAATTCGTCCGCATCGCTGTCAACAGGAAAAGTGCCCAAAAGGCTGGCAGCATTGCCACGTTGTATGGCAATGTTGATTCTTTGGCCATAAAATACGACATTACACGACTATCATCCGAAACATGCTTGTATATGTGTAGATTATTTTTCGGCGATGCAAGTATGCGTAGCAATAAATAAATTCACTCACCAATACAAAGTAGGTAGTAAATACATTAATACATGGGTGTACATAAATTATGTCTATTACGAACAAACTAACATAATTACCATTGAGTTTTTATTACAAACGTAATATGCGTGCAAATATGTAAATGGCATGCCAATGTTCTACAAATGATTGCCAATTGCCAAAACTAACAGCGTTGTTTAATAGTATGTTAGTTTAAAGCTTTACGACATGCTCTTTCACTTTTCGAAAGTAATATGAATTGCTTTATTTTCCACATAACATAACATCACATTCACTGATATCTATACGCTTATCTATGTCGTAAGACCATTAATATGAATAAAATCCGCATAAATATATGTGTCCAATAAATTAAGATAGATTTGCATACATTTCGATGTTGTTTGATATGTCACTGACCGTTTTATTGCGCTAGTTTTCTGCATTTTAAGCACAACGAAAGTGTTTTGTGTATCTCAGCGGTACTTTTAAACGTAAATTTAAATGCACACATTAAAGTTATCTTATTGTTTTCAGCTGTCCCTGAGGTTTTCAGGTACTAAACTCCGTACTGTTCTACCATACCATTTATTGTTAATAGTGTAAAAAGGTTTAAAAAAATCGATTATTAGGAAAATGCAACACGAGAATAGATTTTACAGCTTCGGAGAGTCATAAAGGAAATCCTGAATAGGTATGCGATAATCTGAGTGCATGGCGAGTGACGTCACGGGCCACGTCCGACAGGACGCAGCTGTCGCGGCCGCAGCCCTAGCCTGGGAAAGCGTCGCCCTCGCGTGCTCTCCGCCGCGCTCGCGATGTCGCGTCCGCATCGCCCTGCGCCGCCCGCTTGCCCGCCGCCGCACAGTGGGCCCATACTGAAAATTAGTGGACTTAGGCAACAAAGTTCCAATATCGATGCGATTTTTTTTTATATGACGTGTTATGATATTCCTGACAACTTTTATTCTTATAACATTTCTTCTAAAGTTGATAGTTTGTCTTGAAAAAAATTAATTAGATTATTTTGTATGGAGCGAATCACGTTTAATTTTTTTTCTTCAATTGTACTAATATGTTGGGTGTGTGGCGTGAGTATATGATAGCTAGGGTCATTCTCTATCCACGAAAAAAAAAACAGCGCCGGCCATCTGCGGCAGCGCGAGTAATCATTCGGTAAAAAAAAATGTTTTGTAAGATTTTTTTTTGCCATTTAAAATAAATTCAAAGTAAATTTTTTGTGTCATTAGGCTAATTCACCTTTTCTTTATTAAATATATAGTTTTAACAGCGCATAGGTACTTATAACTAATTATTCTGGTAGAAATTTAGTAATTATTGCTATGTTATCGGTAGCACCTGCATTGTGATTGATGACTCATTTGTTATTGCGCTCGTCTAAGCGTATAACTAATGAGTCGTCGAAAAATGCTTGTCTCTGATTGGCTGTGTTATTTTTTTAACTGCACGTTATCTATTGTTGAATAAATATCGTAATAAGTTTCAGGTTATACTAATTTTGTTAATGATAGGTGAAATAATTTAAATTTGTACGGGCAAGTCGTTGATAATTATCTACATAATCAAGCGTATGAAACTGTGAAGTAATTGTAGCCCTGAAAAGGGCTGTTTGTCATATACCTAGCCCTGATGGGCTTTTGTGAGGATAATCTAGAGCCGGATCACATTATTTCTTGTTCCAGAAGTGCTAGTGGGTCCGGCAAATTTTCGGACTCTGCTATGAGGCATTCTTCTTCCTCCATAATCTCACTGTCACAGGGAGGCTCAGTAGTCTGTAACAACTGAATTGCTTCAGGCAACAACTCATTATGACCCTGTTTCAATATTTTAGGCCTTATGTAGGATATGTGGGGATCAGAGCTTATTAGAAGTCCATGGAGGATGTCTTCGTTTGTTGCTATTCTCCCCGTTTTCCGAGTGTGCCACTCCCTGACGTTTCTGAAGTCCTTATTACGGGCTTCCGAAGCTTCTTCAGATAAGATACCTAAAACGAATAAGTACATACATTTTAATTTCAAAACGCAATTGAGTCAAATAATACATCAAACTATATTTATTTTTTACTTACCGATTGGCAAAACACCAAAGTGGTTACAGATGTCTGCACCGTGCATTAGAAGTTTATGTACACTAACTGGCATGTAGTACCACGAATAGTGTTGCACGTACACATCAGCTGTTTCTCTGCAGTATCTTCTAAATTTTTCACAGTCAATGTTTTTGCCTGATGATATGGCTTGTAGAATAACGGAAAATCTGAAAATCAGATTTTCGTCAATTCCCGTTATTCTGGATGATCTTTTGTAATCTTGGAAAAAGCGCCTCGCAGTATTCCCGTCATTTGTAGTTCCAAAACCCTAAAATGGGAAAACAATACTGTAATATACAATACATAGAGATATAATACACAAACAACATAAAAAGAGCCAAAATTAAATACATACCTGTTTGACTATATCAATCAGCATTCCAGTTTGCTCACGAAACTCTTGTTGCGTGGTATTTTTTTTAGCTTGTTTCAAAGCCTTATGTTCGCCTCGAGCAGTCCATCGTTGAAAATCCAGATTATAAGATATATGGAGAAGACATTCCATACACCGAATCTTCATATGCAGTGAAGAAATTCCTTGTTTGTAAATTTCTTCACGAAGTGGTTTGGAAGTCAAAGCGTCTAAATTATTCATCTCGCTCGGTTTTGCCAAGCAAATAGGACACGTTGCATATGATGGTACTTCAGCAATAATATTGGCCACTTTTCCATCAATCATGGTCATATGCAATTCATGTGATACAATAATATTTCCACACTGTGTAGATATTCGTTCATCAATTTGTTTTTTCATCTCAGACTCTTCAGACATTATAAAATCAGCTGTCTCCGAAGTGAAAGTGAACTTCACCGGTCGACAGTACAGAGTTGAGCAAGGTGTGGGGTTCTCCCAAACTATATTTTCATTCCCAGAAGATGGGCTAGTAGACACTAGCCGAAGAGGGACGATGCTTATCATGACTACTGATGAATCATCGAACTCTGTAGACGTTTTCTGTTTATAATTGCTCTGCGACGAAGAACCATCAAGTCCCCATTTCCAGGTCAACTTGAGTTCTTTATTTTGAGACCTATCAACAGAATTACTAATACCTAGTAAAATCCTTTCCACAGTGTGGTCCAATAGCGCTTGCAATTTAATTTGAGCTCCTTTTTCGGTAATCTCCATACTCTCTTGTGGTGGGTAACATCTTTTCTTGGCATTTACAAGCTTTGGATAAGATGGAAAGGCAGCACAGTTTTCTTCTTTCAGAAATTGTCGAAGAGCTAAGTACTTCCATTTCGAGAGCGCAAGTGATGTATAAAGAGCTAAACAGTTATCTTCAGAGACAGTACTTAAGCTCTGCTTTTTGAATAGTCGCTCGTCTACTTCGGATAGGGCATCTGGATTACTGGAAAGGTATTCGATCACTTTTGCCAGATTCGTTTTGCCGTTGTCTTTCAATTTTGTTATGTACCAGGTCTGCAACTCTTCTTCGGAATTTTCTTCTACTATGGAAGTAGAACGTCTTTTTTTTTGCTTCTTACTTAACTCTTCGAATGGTTTTCTGTGCTCCTTTTCTGTAGATGTTCCCGCTTCCGCAGTACATACTGCAAGAGTAGGAACATGGGAATCTATATCCACAGGTTCAGATAAGACTGCGTCCGAAAAGCCCATCTCACTTCTCAGGTCAACACTGTCACAAACAGGCCAGTTGATGTTTTTTTCCAACCACTTGCGATTACTTACACGATTCATAAAAGTTTTTTGGTTTCTACTTGACTCTATCCACTTTTTATTTAGATTTACACAAAAAAGTCGACAGAACTCCTTGATTCGGTTCTTGTCTTCTTCAGAAACTTCGGTAGTCAAGACAGAAATGATACTTTCATATAGAAACATATGATTTTTCAGATCACCGCCACTTCTTAATTTCACAAAAAAATCTAGGTTGGTACAAAATCCAGCCATAGTTCTAATGTAAATATAAAAATAAAAGTATTTCACTGTGTTCACAAATAAGCGACAAGAGCGAAACTAGATGGACTTAATGAATGTCTTTATATTTATAGACAGTGTTAATTACTCAAGTAGTGGACACTGTTATCAGTGAGTGAAAATTATTCAGCCAATCAGAGACGAGCATTTTTCGATGACTCATTAGTTATGCGCTTAGCCGAGCGCAATAACAAATGAGTCATCAATCACAATGCAGGTGCTACCGATAACATAGCAATAATTACTAAATTTCTACCAGAATAATTAGTTATAAGTACCTATGCGCTGTTAAAACTATATATTTAATAAAGAGAAGGTGAATTAGCCTAATGACACAAAAAATTTACTTTGAATTTATTTTAAATGGCAAAAAAAAATCTTACATAACATTTTTTTTTACCGAATGATTACTCGCGCTGCCGCAGATGGCCGGCGCTGTTTTTTTTTTCATGGATAGAGAATGACCCTAGCTATCATATACTCACGCCACACACCCAACATATTAGTACAATTGAAGAAAAAAAATTAAACGTGATTCGCTCCATACAAAATAATCTAATTAATTTTTTTCAAGACAAACTATCAACTTTAGAAGAAATGTTATAAGAATAAAAGTTGTCAGGAATATCATAACACGTCATATAAAAAAAAATCGCATCGATATTGGAACTTTGTTGCCTAAGTCCACTAATTTTCAGTATGGGCCCACTGTGCGCCGACTCGCGCTGCGACATTGAACCGTTCACGACAATTATTATGAACGTGACTTACTTTTATTTTCACTATCACAACACAATGACAACAAAAGTATGTAAGTAGGTAATTAAAGCATGAACCGATATTTAATTAAGTAAACATTTTGGGATATTGTTGTCATATTTTGTATCTAAAGTTTCGTTTGCTTACAAATACCTGTAATAACTTAGTTTCTTTTAACCCACAAACAAATGTTATTTCCATTTTGTGGATCAGATATTTTGCTGTTGTGCAAGATGTAAGTTAATGATGCAGCCGCACCGTTCGCCGAAGATCTAATAATATCTCATTTGTTTTCATCCGCCCAGACTGTAGCCAAACGAAGCAGTGAGGCTTCCAGGCTTCCAGGCTCCCAGGCTCCCAGGCTCCCAGGCTCCCAGGTACCCGAGCGACTATATGAATTAAATAACATTTCAGCAAAACAGAACTGTAGTTGGTCTTACTTGAAGATAAATGACTACATGCAAATAATATACGTGTATTCGTGGAATAATTTGCATTGGAAATTATTATGATTGTATTTAATTGTTTACTTATATAAGAGCTTTTACTTCCGATTCCGACATCATGTTATTTTTTGAGATGTCGTAACATAAACAATTTTAGTTATTTGTCGCTTGAGGAAAACGTTAATTGGCGTTATTTTCGTTAAAGATTAAAACTGGCCTCATTCTCGGTAATTATAGGACTTGCAAAACTTGCATGTACGGCCTGCCAGTGACAGTCACTGTCTGCGGTGGACGAGCCTTAAGCACTGTTAAGCCTTGACCCTCTCACAACATAAGCATACGGCTCCCTTCTAATGTAGTTTGTTTAGTCTTAATAATAGTACATTAAATTTCTTACTTTTTAGATATAAACCAGTTAGCTATAGAATTTCCAATATGAATCAGTATTCATATTGGAAATTTAAAAGTTAAGCTCTACAAACTACACAAAGTAGTTAAAAGCGTAAATTTACCAATATTTCACTGTTTCTCTCCAATCACAGTAAATTAATGGTGTAGTGTAGGTATGTATGTATAATATCACCACGTTAGAATCTTTATATTCCCAAAGATCCTACATTTCACATGTACGACTTACCCTCTACTTTGCGGAATCTTCAAGATTTCGCAAAGTTCTGTTCTTTTTCAAGAATTTAAAGATCAGTAACACTACTTTCTACTGCTCTTGAAGATCTCACAACTAACGAGAGATGGATACTGGATAGTTTTAACATTTCTCGAAATTATTCTATTTGGTTAATATATTATGTAAACACATGCTTGCAGACATACATTAGTACCAAACTATGTTTATGATTGTAAATATATTCCCAGAGGAGATTGCGCCATTTTCAGATGCATATTACATGAATCGCACTAATGTTTGCATGTGTGCTCGTTATAATGCCCTTGGGTGTTTGAACTTGGGTTACTCCCAGTCCCACCGTCTAGCTGCCATACTCTGTCATATTTACAGACGCTCCCGGGGAAGAGGCAATAGCTGTTTAATGTAATTGCGTTTGAAGCTAAATGTCTGAATAGCTGACATATTTGTACCTGTTAATCTTAGATATCATTTTCAATTTAAAGCAAAACCTACTTATATTAAAATAAAAGCATTTCCTGTTGCTACATTAGGTAAAGCTACCAAATATACATAAATCTGTATTAGAAGCACGATATTTCTTCCGAATGCATATTGGATTTTGTTTCCAAGCGATAAATTTTTGTGAATATAGAGAGGTGCCTTTAACAATTCCATCAATACTGGTGACGTCGACGGTGTAAAAGGGATGGGGGCAAAAAATGTAACAATGCATTGTAAAGATCGTTACAGTAACTGCGCAGCATTTGAAATCGAGAGATTTGTATTGAATTTAAAACAATGAATAGGTACTAATAACTTTTATATTTAGAATGATGTACGTAATGTCACGTTGATCTTAGTATAAAAATTTTGGGCTCAATGTCCGCAAGATAAGTCCAACAGATATCTACCGATAACTTAACTTCTCTTATCGATTACTTATCAGAAAGCTACAATAAGAAAGTGCAATACGATAGCATCGGCATCCGCAAGACGTATTCTGCCGTATTCGGTCTGGATCTCAGTAAGCCACTGTGAGCCGCTTTATGGCCAACAAGAAGCTTGTGGATTTCAATTCTCTTTGTCAAGTGGACTGAGACGTCGGGAATGCGTTTAGAGACAAGAGCACTTACGGTGACCGATATCCTCAACTACGCTCAAGTCAGTGTTCAGACTTAGTTTGCGGCAACTTTTGCCGGCTACACGCAGTAAGTGTTTGCTCTTTATTTAGTAAAATCCGGTTAACAGAGCGGCGATTGAATATGAACAGTAATTTGCGAATAAGAGAAACTTAGTGAAAGCATCTTATTACTAGAAATCGCTGAAACAAGATACTTAGTTAAACTACATATACATATGTATATTTGGTAGAGATTCGTTTAGTTTTTTATTGGTGCGAGGTTACTTGCTTCATGTTGCAGCATCGTTACAGATCTGTAACCGTATGTGTAGTAAGTAGTCTGTTCCTGGTATAACTGCAGTGGAGCCGGCCGCAGTCGGCGAAGGCGTGTGTAATGGTTCATTGTTTTTGCCGTAAGTGGCCTGAGATTACACAAATTGATGCTTGTGTGTTTGAAGTGAAAGGAAGTGTTCTGTTCTAGATAATGGGCTCGCTTGTTTTTGTTTTTTAACAATGAATCGGTTTCTGATACCGCCTGGTATGTTATTGTTCTACTCATATATGAATTTTTGCTTACAGCACTACAACTACGCGAGTAGGTAACCAAATAACAAAAGCAAATTTTCTTAGTTTGTGGGGGTCACTCAGTCTCGAAGGTGCATTTATAATAAAGTTACGGTCACTGTGATACAACCGAGAGGTTCTAATGAATTCACTTAGCGTCTCTACGACAAGGTACCAATATACACAAGTGACGAATATGACGAATAACTTTGTTGACGATTACTTCATCGGCTCGCAGCTCACCTTCAAGTTGATGTACTAGTATGAATGTCACGGTCTATGATTTCACGGCATTAGTATTTTTACAGGCATATTTTTTGCGTTCCTAATTCAAATACTGAATGAGAATCCTTGAGGGATATTCCGCGCGTCATGTGCAACCAATCGCATTCCAGCTGATAGGATGTCAATCTACTTTACTGGTGAGATGCGCTCGGGAGCGGCGCGGCAGCCTACCGCTAACGTTGTGGTGGTTTCTATCGAAAATCACACCTTAGTCGCATTACCATCTGCACTCTTAGATCGGATTTGTCGGCAGATCAGTCTGGGAGCGACGCTAGTATTTGGCTGCTAGCAGAGTAGTTGTAAAACAAGTCTAGCGCTTTTGTCGCGTCTAGACGGCGCGCGTCGGATCTCTATCGGCTGCCGTAAAATTATGTGACGTGGCCGTTCAACGTACTGCTCTAGGAAATCCGGTTCAATTCGATCTTTACTTGCTTATTTAATTTATTATAGACCTTTCCAACTTCCTAAAAGTTCGACAAGCTTGCAGAAGCATTAGCTTCTACGATGCTACACAGCAAATTTGCTTCTTATTAATATAAGTTTTATAGAATCGATTATGCTACAAAATACCCCCTTCTCTTGGAACTTAAAACTTCTAAACGGATTTGTCTGATTTTTTGTTTTCTGGCAAAAACGGCAAGAGTGGCGCTTTCGTAGGAAAAAAAAATAGAAGGTAAATTTATAAAGAAATAAAAGTTTTAAGTTAAATAACTTACCGATAGTCTGTTAAAAATACAGACCACGTACCTACTTATATAGTTTAACATACTTAATACTTTTAACTTTACATCTACTTATTCAATCACTATTGGATCTCTAAACAATACTTAGTGCAGGATCAAAGTGTTCTGTTTAGTCAAGGAGCGTGACGTGTAACCCTAATAAGCATAGTTGAAGACGAAGTCTGAACACGTCGCGGCAACTATGGGTGCACCCTATGACTGTAGCACTGCACCCTACAGTTGCACCCCCGCCGATCAGCCGTGAACTACAATTTCCTCGCGCCAGCTGACAGCCTGAATAGACAGTAACACCGCCAATTACGTGGAAATCTTTCTAATGGCTGCAGGAATTTCTGACGATTTACATTTTGCACGTAAAACAAGGAATGCACTTTCAGCTTCTGGTCGATCAATATGTCCTATCGCAACAAGATCAAGATAAATCAATGCTACTTCTTCTGCTCTCTGCAGATATGTGCGCTTGTTTCACCGTCACTTGACGTCGTCGCCCGCGCCGTTTAAACACAGAGCATTAGTCCATTGCAGATCATGTCTCAAACGAGTGTGTGTATTTCAAATCCATTAGTATGTTTGCGTCACATACGCAACGTGTACAGGATTGTTTCACAATAGGTCGTTCGAGATAACTCGTACTAACTAAATAGAGTAAATGCAACAATGAGCAACAAAGAAATCTAGATCAAATGGACAATGAGGTGTTTACGAAACTCGTTAGTAATTTGTGAGGTGTTAGCAACTTTTCTCTGTGGTGAGAGTCGTGCTAAGTGGCGAAACTGTTGGCTTCACAATGGAACAAACGTTTGCTACTGGAGCACAGGCCGAACACTGCGCTCGCGCATATCTGTCGCGGGTCATCGCGCCGCAACCTTTCACTAGCGCCCGCACAGCCGCGCCGCGCCGGCTACTCGCACGAACGATACCTCAAGCTGTTCATAATGCTGATCTTCTCACGGACCACTACGTGATCGGAACCAAATTTCTATTTCGAAACATAATAATTTCTTTTCCAGCGAAATACACTGCCGTCTATTTTTTCCGAACAAAAATTAATATCTTCATAAAGAAGATATTGGAACCAACACTGTCATACCTATTGGATCAACAAAAACAAAGGCCCCAGGCGCTGTGCCTGTCTAAAGAAAACGACATACTACTTGGCGAAAACGTGAACGACGTGACGGACGAAAATAATAGTTGAGAGAAATCATTAATTATAAAAAAAAATCATAATAATATTTCCCCTGTGTCGTATATATGGCAACACTAGCCAATGTAACGCGGGGTCCGCGTTACTTTGGTTTTTGGCTAGTGTTCCCGGGCGGGCCTCGTTATTACAAGGATATGCGACATATCCGGGATGATGTGGCGAGACACGCGGTTACACGACGCGCGACGCAATACAACTGACATCTGCTTATTAGCCTGGGAAGGTGGCAAACCAAAGTGAATTTGAAGAGGTTTACTCAGAGTCAAATATAATAACGGGAAACCACTTGCAACTTGTTCTTTCCTGGTGTCTTACATTTAAAAGAAGTTTAAAGTGCAGAAAGAGCAAGAGCAGTGGATGATTCCGAGCTGAAATTATGACGATATGACATTTGACAATAACATCGTTAATCTTACATAACTCCTGAATTAATTTTCTTTCTAAAATTGGTTTCTGCAAACGAATTCCTACTGATCGATTATTCTATACGGTTCTAATATTTTTTTGAAGCATTATTACAAAAGTCAACGCTCTTGAAGTTTCCGGTGATCATAAATGATGTAAGGTATGTATATTATAATGTTTTTGAAGTAGTATTTTAGTGCTAGCCCGACTAAAGCTAGTAAATCACTTAAATTTCATGGTGAATGCATTTCTATCAAATGTAAATGCAGAGGCAATTATTTCTGAAATTTCATTACAATTTTTACCTATATTGAGAACGAATAATGTCGTGAAGCAAAATGTTCCCATCCTGGTATTACATTTTGTTTATAGTTGTTTTTGATTCGGTGAGTAATTTTAAATGAACAATGAAATAAACAAATAGCTACGGTATCAACAAAATTAATCATTATAACTTTAAAAAATTACGCAGGTTAAAGTACACTCGCATGAAACTACAGGTAAGGCTTTACAAATCATGGCTTTCAGGGATATATACTACTATGTACCTAAGTGTTTCTTAAAAAAAAAGAACTTACGTTTACCTATTTTAGATAAAACCCATGACGTAACTAAGGAACATGTCAGTGGAGTCGCTCCAGGCAATGGAAGTAAACTGCTTTTAAATGCCAAAAGAAAAGCTGAGGATTTTGATGAGGTTGGCGATAGTGACATCAGTGACAACAGTGGCAAAAGGTGGCAAGATCAGTCACAGAGTAGCATAGAAAGAGGTAAGAGAGACGAGTGAATAAAATGTCTTAAAAATTCTATAGAGTTTAGTTGAATGTTCTAAATTGTAACAAAGTAAAGTGATGAATTCACATTCTGTATATTTATAGATGAAGAATCCAACGACGATGATGATAACGACGACAGCTCAGAAGGTGGTAAGAAAGACAAGTGAACAAAATGATAAAAAAGTGTTCCAGTTCAACGTGTAGGTACATTATAGCCAGTTTACTCTTCAAAATCCTATAATAAAACACCGGCGAAGTGAGTATTGGACCACACACAATGAAAGGTTCCGTGGTTAGGATGAATGTATGCCTAGAAGAAGAAACTTAACTTTGTAGTTAAAAAATGTCCTCCCATAGATCGATTTACATCACGGTTAATTCTCCAACTACAAATGTAAGTTTGTAATCGCATTTTTTATGTGCCAAAACCACAAATTAGCGGGTTTCGAACTTTTGCATTTACTTGTGCTGTGAGACCTTGCTCCTTGCCAAATGTCATGATTCTAGGTCAAAGGGAAGTACCCTATAGGTTTTGATTAATTTGCAAGTATCAAAATGTGTCGCAAAAATTACCGTATTTTTTTATTCCGTTGACTTAGATCTCTAAGGGACCGTAGGCCGTAGACCTACGCATTTGATTTTAATTTCAACTTGACTCCTAAGTCTTGATAGACTGACGGACGGCCAACGAAGTGATCCTATGAGGGTTCCGTTTTTTCCTTTTCAGGTACGGACCCCTAAAACTGATGAATGTGGTCGATTATATTCATAGTTTGTTAGGTAGTATTTTATGTCTATTAGGATTTACAGATGGAAATCGTTTGTTCATTCGTTCAAAAGAATTAGTATTATTAATAGCCTGTGATGTCCCACTGCAGGGCAATGGCCACCCTACTCTCTTTCCACTTCTCTCTGTTCAAAGTGACCAGTTCTTGTTGAAGGAGTCCAGCTCATCCATCTCCGCCTGGGCATGCCACGATGACGCTTGCCATTAAGAGGGGAGGGACCCATTGGGTCGTAAGTTTGGCTCTTTGTTCGTCTCATATGCGCCAGATGTGTCCAGCCCAGTTCCATTTTAGCGCGGAAGCTTTCCAAGTGACATCAGTTATCTTTGTGATGGAACGGATGGTCGTATTCCTAAACCGGTCTGTTAGTTTGATAACCAGAATACTCCGTTCCATAGCCCTCTGGCAAACCTCGAGCGTGGACCTCTGTTGATTTGTCAAAGACCATGTTTGACCACCATATGTGAGGATGGGAAGTAAGCACACGTCAATGAGTCTTCTCTTAAGGGACAAAGGAAGATCACTCTTCATTAGGTCTTTCATGGCCCAATAGCTCTTCCAGGCATTTTCGGTGCGTCTTGCAACTTCTTTGTTTTGTCTTGCCTGGAAAGAAACTATTTGACCAAGATAGAGATACTCATCCACGTATTCAACCTCCCCACCAGCCACAGTGATCCTGCGATGCGCGCTGTTCGTCGTCAACTTGGTCTTTGACATATTCATCTGAAGTCCGACCCCTAGTTCAAAAGACATCATTTATTTATTTAGCATCTTAATTTAGATTTATTTTCAGATTTTAAGACAAGGGCACTGCAAACAGGTAAAAAATAAAAAATGAATTATTTATAATATTAATAAATAATTACAAACAAAGTAAAATTATCATGATGTTACTTCTCAAACAGGTGATGTTATGACTCCAGTCGATATGTTACCGATCGCTTCAAAGTTGCTGAAGAAAGGTTTGTAAATAAAATTAAAATATTTTTTTCAATTTAAGTATTGGTATCTAAACATACAGGATGAAATTGAAAATTTGCACCAACTCGAAGTAGGAGGTTCAGTAACTGTTACATAATCATCGTATGGTTATATTAAAAATAAATATCTATTGTTAGGCGACTGTTAATAAGGAATCCCGTGTGTTTACAATATCTGCTGCTATTATATCTGCTGATACCTATACGTGTGTATGCAATAGCTGTTCGTCTGGAATAATCTGTAAGGATGCAACAGTCAGTATATCAGTGTTGTGCCATTATGGTAGGGTAGCCCAGAGGGTTTTTGAGCAAGTTTGCAGGACGAACAGTTGATAGCTTAGTAGGTGCGGCATGATGAGAGAACACCGAAAATATATTTGTAAAGTTTCAGATAGGAGCCCCGTGGTGAGGAGACCACTTTCAGATTTCGAAAATGAACCAAAAATAAAATGATCGTCAGAGCCTTTGATTTTGGCATGATCGTGTTCGGCAGGGCGGCCTAGCACATAAAATCTGATGAGGCAATTCTGGGCTTTCCCTAAATCTGACTTGGAATAACTTATTTGAATAACTTTAATTCGCCCCGAATACCCTTTTAAAAATTGTCCAAATCTAAGTTTTCGTCAGATGTAAAGGATCTCTCATCGTGCCGCACCTACTCAGCTATCATCTTTTTGCCCTGCATATAATATGCTTGTTCAAAAACCCTCTGGGTTCCCTTACCAATAGGTAGTATGCAGGAACGCAGGTGTTCATTAATTTACTAAAAACGAAAAACTTCACAAGCAATAGGAAATTGCTACTGAAGGCTGCGGGTGTCGACCTCAGGACGAGCCGCTTCTCACAGGGATAACTGTACGTCGCTTGCTTCCGCGTCACCAGTCCTGACTCCTGAAAACTACACATGTAGTATACAGGGAAGTTTTATAAAAATGTGGCTGTTATTTTAGTATATTGTGGTGTCTTTCGACTTCCACGCGAACAAAGTCGCGGGCAGAAGCTAGTCTGCATTAAAATTGAACAACACTACAACACAACACTTTAATCTAAAGCACGGGTACCTATTTCTCAGCATCTAAACTTTATTTATTTCACATTTTTTCAAACATAAACCCCAATGTGTTCGCCAATGAGTTACGCGATTGGGGTGTTGACTTAAATACTTAACTTTAAAATTAATTAATCCTATTTTCTGTTTCAGTCCCAGGAGGTAAGAATTAAAGACAAGTTAAAAAACCTATAATAATATTGACGTCTAAATTTTTAGTAACCTAATATTTAAATTTACCTTCATCATCAAATGTAGGAGGCAAGGGAATTGTGAGTTCATCGAAAAGTCCTGAAGATTTGGCGGATAGACTGTTTGAAAATTACTGTATGTATATATAACTTAAATTAATGCGCTTTGTTTTAGTGTTATAGATGAAGATAAGTTAAACGCTTTTAATGTGTGATTTTATTATTATTTTATTTATTAAGGCCTCAAAAATAAAAAATAACAATTTTTACAGTCTTAACCACAAGAAGAATCGTATATGTGACTGGTAAGTAATTGTGTTTTCAGATTAGGTACACACACAATTTATTAATAAGTTTAGGTTTTTTAATCTGTTTTAAATTTATTTCAGATAAAGACATCTCTGGCTTGGATGCACTTCAAGCCCTGGCTCTCGATGGAGAAGGTACCTAGTATTGGCAAGAATTTTAGTTATTTTAAACCTTATCTGTGTACAAGTTACAATCAATTTGTTTCATTCAGTATGTTAGTTGACCAGAATGCATGTTTGATCTTACAATCATTCTAGTCATATTAGAGATAAATAGAGACTTTCGTGTTGCAGCTGTGAAAATGAGGAGTTCAGGCGATTCCATTACAGAAAAATCGATGCAAACTGTGAATTTAAATGGTAATAATACATTTACAAGAGACTTTATAAGTTTTGTAAAATGCAATATAATACCTATTTACGTAACATTTTCTATTTCAGGGCAATTTGTTCAATTTGATCAAAATCCTTTGAGATGTCACTATAAACGTAAGTAAATTACTTTACTTTCTTAGCTGGCATTTACAAAATCTCTATAGTGAGTGACTTTTGCTGTTATTCCAATTTATTGATGAATAGCAGCGCCCGCGGTTTCACCCGCGTGAGTTTGGATCCTTGGGAATATTGGGATAAAAAATCTCCAATGCTGGCTATAAACCAATCTGTGTCTGTATCTGTGTGCCAATTTTCATTCAAATCTGTTCAACGTTTTACGCGTGATTGAGTAACAAACATCCAAACATCTTCACAAACTTTTACATTTATAATATTAGTAAGATTGAAAAAAGTTTATTTTCTTTTTAGTGTTATTTAAAAAAGTCAGTCCTCCAGATTCCGTTTTAAGAAAAGGACAAAGTGGTACGTACTTTAGAATAGTCAAGTCAAGAAAAAGAATTAGATCATTCTGTAGAAAAGTATTAGACGGCAAAGCCACTTCCTAGAGTGCACCAAACCCACAATTAGGTAAACTGTATCGCTATTCGTGGGGTCTATTAAATGCAACTCAAAAGTTATAGAACCCATTGTAGAGTTTGCGGTCAATTAAACCCTCAAGGTCACTCCGTCTGTGGGTTTGTCTATCAAAGAACTGTATTTTTAGAACCGTAATAGCCATTCAGAAGAAACTCACAGAATACGCGTAGATAACTATGGCTGCTATCATGACAAATACTAATAAAATGGTGGCGGCATCTACATCGCTACACTGACGTAAGGCAAAAACCTGCATCGCGCAAGCAGAGTTTACCGGGCAACTAGCATATTCTGTAACGGTTGCGGCTTTGCACGTAGGCTGCGCAGGCCGTTAATAATTGGGTTAGAGTAAAGAAACACTTAGGCAAAGATCAAATGTATAGTTCTTAACAGTAGGTAGTAGTTTTGCATAGACACGTAGTAGTAACCTAGGTCACGGGTAAGGATACTCTAATCTTTCCTATACAACGTCCCGACATCAGTCGTCGGGCAGCAAGCCACCAGGCACGACACCCATCTGGTCGGAGGATCCGCCCTTTTCTATGGTGGTTGAGTGAACTTTAACTTTCTGTTCGTTATACCTCTATAAAATTAAAAGTCAAAAAGTAAGGAGGTCTTTGGATTTGGTTGGCCTCCTTGGTTCAAACCCTGTGCCACGTGGACTTGCATTTGGAGTTTGTATTAATTATTTTTTTCTTGATTTTTAGGAGGCATTACACCGTTCAATAAAATTTCTAAATTGGAAAAAAAAATGAGCCCTAATAGACATTTGATTATAAACCATAAAGGTCGTAAGTCGAATAAAGAAAATAATAAAGCAAATGAAGATGAGGTGGAAAAGGATGGACAACATAAAAAGTACAAACTAAGAAAGGAGGGAAAAAAGAATGGTACCTTCTGTGTATAAATTGATGATGTTGAACTGTTACTGATACATCAGTTTTTGCATAATATTCTTGTCATTTCTTAGGTCACATACCTAGGTACTTGATGACCGCAGTTTCTATATATACGTGTCACAAATATTCTACGATTTTTTTTTTAGCCATTGATGTCCTATTACTTGGCAAAGGCCCCCTACTCTCTTATCACTTCTCTCTGTCCAGAGCTGCCAAGGACCAATCTTTGTAAAAGGAGTCCAGCTCATCCCGCCATCTCCGTCTGGGCCTGCCGCGATGTCGTTTGCCATTAAGCGGGACCAACTTTATCATAAGTTTAGCCCACTGATCGTCTGACATGCGGCAGATATGTCCAGCCCAATTCCATTTAAGCGTGGCAGCTTTCCGAGTGACATCAATTATTTTAGTGATGGAACGGATTGTTGTATTCTAAACCCGGTCCACAAGTTTAATACCCAGAATACTCCGTTCCATAGCTCTCTGGCAAATCTCGAGCGTGGGCCTCTGCTGAATTGTCAATGACCATGTTTAAGAACCTGTCTGTTTTGTCACCCTTTTTGTGGAGAAGAATAATCAACGAGTGACAAAATGTGTGTGACAAAATTCCGGTTTTTAAAATACTGTTGAAAAAAATTGTAACATGTAGAACCCTTCTTCTACAGTTTCTCCTATTTTTAAGGCTTCAGTGATTACGCCATCGTCGCCTGGGCTCTTTATGAACTTCCCAGCCTGTTAAAGGTGGAATGTTATCGGAGCATGAATATACAGTTGCATTAGGTTGTACAGTCGGTTCCGCGCTGTACAGATTCTTTTAAAATTCTGTACAAATGTTCAAAATTTTGTCTCTGACTTTAATTATATTTCAACTAAAGTGGTTATCTGTATGCTTCAGTCTTCATCATCGTAATCATTGTCATATATGCCATGCTTCGCTAGTCAATGCGAGTCTCTTCCAGTTCTTACCAACTTCAATAATTCTTTAATAAATGAACGTCTTCTGTCAATAGTTTAGTGGTATAAAATATTAATTTAATTAACTGATTACATAGTGAAGAAACTTAAATCGAAGCAGAAACTCAAACACCGACAAAACAAAAGCAGTCGTAAGTACAAGTACAATATTATTTTTATCCGTTTCAAGATTTGCAATTTTTTTTTTCATAAGCGACAATTAAATTTAACTCAGGCGGAAGAATCATAATCGTGTGCTGAATTCATGGTTTCGGTTGGCGCGTGTCCCTGCCACCCTGTATATCAATTATATCCTGTATATTGACCGTTATCACTTTTTATTCAGTGGCTAGAAACAAGAAATTAAACAAGCAGCGTAAACACCAAAAGAAGAATCGCAGTGAGTATCTATGTTGATTAAATGATAACATAATTGTTGATATTGATTTCAAACGAAATAAATATTCCCAAAACAATAGTAGTTAATGACGTAATTTTACCTATACAGAGCCGAAGTTTACGGAGAAAGTGAAACGTCTAAGGAATAGAAATATCGGTTAGTTTACTATGATTGTAACATAGAGGGAGAAATCATTTAATATTAAGCATAGCTTTTATAAAATAATTTTGTTTATTCCAGATCTAAAAAATCTTATAACCACGACAAAGAGGCCGGTGTGCAAGTGGCGATATATCTGCAGGATCCCTGGCGACCTGGACTCTTGTCGGCTACACACTTCGTGTATCGATGGCATAAATAACAATCCTATGCTAGACAGTGAGGTTTATTACAGTTTTTCAAACCTCTTATGATACCGTTTTGGTTTTCATGAAAATCGCCCCGAAATTCCGTTGAGTATTTTACGCTATTCTTGTATTATAGTATCACGTATGTCTACATGGAAAATTCACCTTGTATAGGTATTTATGTCTAAATTTATTGGTTAAGTACCTAATTTTCTAAGTAGTCATTCTTAATGTACGTAATTACTGTATTCTTTGTAAAGTAGACATTGGTTTCATTAGATTACCTATTTGAAACATTTTCGGCTTGTGGTGGTAGACCAGTCACTAAAATTCAAAATAATTTAAATCCATGTTAGCCATTTACTTTATGCGCGCTAAAAATTACATAATCAAGGCCAATTTATTTATGGTAGGACATAACTGATCGTTCTGTTATACAAACATGTATTTCTTATCTTTCTATTATCCACAATAAATAATATGATTCATTGGTTGATTGATATATTGTATTTTTTGACAGCAAAATATGTTGACTCCAAACGAAGGCAAAACAAGGAAGAGGAGGAGCGACTACGGCTCTTCCGAAAAATGTGTAAGTTTTCAGTATAAAAACTTGTTGCGATTATTTAGGCTTTTCCCAACAGACGTTGTCCTGTCCAAAACATAGTAAAAAAAAAAGTTCCCTATCCATTTGCATAAAATTTTAAGACCTAGTATAACATGGCACACTTTTGTTTCTCCTAATTATATTTTCGCATAACATTATTTACCCATAACAGCTTACGCATAATTTCTCTAATCATAATAACATTCTAAAGCATAAATTTAGCATGCTCGTTTTATATCCAACGACGTCAGGTCGACGTGGGGCAAGGTGTATGGAGACATTACCCAAAATACATTAATATAATAATTAGCGTTTATTCCTCTTCTAACATGTTAAGAACCTCTGGATCGAAGGGTTTTCTGTTAATTTTAGGCAGTTTGCGCATCAGGGTTAGCAAGGGGTCAGAGGATATAAATAAGCGATTTATGATGTCCACAAGATTTTCAGTTCTAGAAGTTTTTCTACTAAAGCGCTCTCTATATGACCGGAAATTCTTATTTCTGGACTCCTGTGCTTCTTCGCTTAGCTGACCGATCGGTAATATAGCTTGTTTAATAATTTCGGGGCCATGAATTAATATTTTGTGAACAGTTGGGGTCATGGGCATCCAGGGATACAGAGTTACATAAAAAGTAGCTGTGTATCGACAATATATTTTGAATTTTTCATCATTTATTTTAAATCCACTAGATATAGTCTGCAAAATTATATAAAATCATTTTATCAACTGGGTTTCAATCTGTGTAATAGTGGCTGATTTTTCAAAGTTTTGGAAAAAAATGCGTGCTACATTTCCGTCATTGCTGTTTCCAAAGCCAGGTTTCGGTTTATCTACAATAAGAGACAGTTCCTTCTTAAACTCCTCTTGTATACGTGTTTTATTTTGTTCAACTAACTCTTTATTATTTTTATTCACGCGCCACTCCTGTGTAAAAGTGTAAAAGAGATTCAAATAGACGGATCCAGCAATGTAACACTGATAAGCCAAAAGATAAGATCTTCAAATTTGCGATCAAATGATTTGTATTTGCTATTAAAAAATACTTCTACTAAATCTTTTTTCTTCAAAACGACTTTGGGTGATACATCTGAAAATTTTTAGGAATACTCGTTAACGAAGAAAGCGACATTTTAAAATTATTTTAATTTGCGCAAAGTTCTTTTGGTGTTGTTTTTAGTTTCTCAATAAAGAAGGTTTAGGGTGCTTAAAACAATAATTCGTTTCAAAAGAACATTGCGCGAAATTTAGATATCGTTCAATTCGCTTCACAACTATTTGTAAAAAGTAAAAAATAATTTCGATAGGTTACACAACGAATTTATCCAATCCTAATTCTATTTTTATTAGTACTGACCTTGATCTCCACTCGCCATATTATAGTTTTGCGTTAACATTAATAGGGCCATAGTAACGAACACTTAAATTCCGTAGGTATTCAAAATTTTGAAATGCAGCAGCAATGAAAACAATGAACTTTACGGCAGTATGTAAGCAAACAGATAACCTTTGTGTTGATAATATCGTCTCTAACTGATGTGAAATTTATTAAACAATAATTGTACGTCAAGTTTTTTTCCAATTACCCACATTTTGGAAATGTGATTTTGGGTATTGCTTCCTTATAGCCTACCCCAGTGTGCGACGGAGCCCCGCTGTGCGGGGCTCCTATTTCTGTCTGCAGGGTTTAAAGGAACCTAACCAAACCGAACCTCGGGGTGCCCATGACGTCGTTTAGTATTATGCGAATTAAATTTATGCCAAAACAAATTAGCCTTAAAGATAATTATGACAACATAAACTGTATGCCAAAAAAATGGCAAAGTATTATTATGCCAAAACAAACTATGCCAAAATAGTTATGCCAAAGTATATTAGGAAAAAGAACATTATGCGAAAAGAAGGGATCACAAAAAAAGGACGTTCTGTTTTTCTCCAATTTTAAAAAAAACCGGGAACCTTTTCCAATGTTTCTTTTCATAAAAACCTAATTCAGACTATTACAAACATTTAAAAATAACAAATAGCCAAATCGGTTCAGCTGTACTCAAGTGATGCGCTTACCAATGAACAGCATTTCATTTTTATTTATATAGATAGACTAGGGAGACGCCCCGGCTTCGCGTGGGTGCAACAATGTACTGAAGTGACGACATGTCAAAACATCAAGATTTCTGTGCTAAATTTAAGTTAAATAATAAACATAATTTTATATTTTTTAATGTTTTTTATACTTATTTTTTATATTTTAAGAAATATTTAAAAATGTAACTAAAATATGTATATACATAAATAAACGAAACATAATAATAAATGCTCTCAAAATGATGGTGATAACCGCATCAAAATCTATTGTGGGCTATAGAAGAAATAAGCGGTCAAACAGACAGACACGAAAAGCGACTTTGTTTTATATTAAGTACCAATTATAGACAGACAAAAATTAAAAATATTGTTTTTTTGTTGTAAGTACCGTATACCGTAAAACGAGGTGAATAGGGATGCAGGGGTGAATCGGGACGAAACTTTAAAATGGATTTTAACATTGAAATCTCTTTTTTTTTGCCTAAAAGGACTCTTAATGTGTTTATTATATTATAATTAACTATTAAGTGCCCTTGTTGGCAATAAAATTTATTACATCAACGTTAAAATCCATTTTAAAGTTTCGTCCCGATTCACTCCTGCATGCCTATTCACCCCGTTTAACGGTAAGACTTTCATATGCATTTTGTAAAAACCTGTTTTACAAACAGACACTAATTCAATTTTATTTATTTGTATGTATAAATGTAGGTGTGCTTAGGTACCAAGTTACTAAATGTTGTGTATTTTGTGTTTCACGAACTGTGTCTAAATAAACGTTAAATTCATTCTTACTTTTTCTAAATCATTTTATTTGAATTCAACAGTCGGTATTACTGCCATGGATGAAGAAGTCGAAAAAATTGGTACGTTCATTGATATTCTTTAGTTTGGTTTTTGGATTTTTTTTTTTATTAGATAGTAGTATTAAACCATTAAGTAATTGAAGTAATTATTATTAATGGCGGTTTACAATTTCTCTTCAGTGGAACAACATGTTTTATTAGTGAAACCAGAAAACTTGAGTAAGCAATTTTTTTTTTAAATTATGAGTTAATATGTTATGTGACTGTTAACATAGACGCATTACATGGACCTAATAAACAATTTCAGGACCTGATATTAAGATAGAATCCATCAACGAATATTTCAATAATGTCATCATGGCTCAACACGAAGGTATGTAATAAATGTATTCATTTTATTGAACTCACATTGTCAGTTTCTGGGTACTACTCGTATGGTTAACTGTCACGTTTAGTGGTTTTTACCGACTTCACAAAAAGGAGGAGGTACTATGTTCGGCTGTTTGTATGTCTTTTTTTTTTTTTTTGTATGTTTGTTCAACGAATACTCCGCCAATTGTCGACGGATTTTCAAAATTATATTTTTGTTCGAAAGTAGATAGTTCTGAGGTGGTCTCACTGTCACCAAGTTAGGATCTGATAATGGGATCTTAGAGAAATCGAGAGCAACCCTCAAATTTTATAGGCTCACTTATTGTTTTTTGCATATTTTATGAAGTATCTTGTGTATTTGCGTATGGTTGTCACCATCTCAGGTAGCTGGGCTGATGATGGAAGGTACAACTCCTTAACAGTAAGAAGTTACTCGAACAGGCAAGGACTGTTTTAGTAAATTGTTTTGATGTTTGATAGGGCATTTGCCACATTTGGTCTCATGATCATCAAGTCATGACCTGATGCTGCAGTCAGGATAGTCTGCAGAGTACCTAACTCCTCGACAACTAACAGCAGATATATCGTGTTTAGGCTCATTGAAAAGGGCTCGATGTGTGGATAAACGTACTGTTAATGAGGAACACCGAAGTACATAGAGACCTGATGCTGAAGCCAGGAGCATCAGAAAAAGTAAAAACCTTGAAATTACAGCACCGTAGTCGTGTTTGGGTTCATTTTAAACAGGACTAAATTTTAAGTTCAATGCAATGTTGACATAAGTTTGGCCTGATGCTGCAGCCAGGATTATCAGCATCTAGTCTAATTAATGAATAAGGTATGCTTCAGAGGTGTATGAACTTTGCTTGGGTAGTTTTGGAATTAGTTTCAACAATACGTTTGTTTTCCACTTAGTTTATATTGATGATGTTTATCTTCCTGTCACTAATATTCACATAGCAAGTAGTGTTATATGAATTTGTATTATGGGGTAGGTACAACTAAAGAAAAATAAAAACTTTTTTACAAAAAAAAACAACCGACTTCCAAAAAAAAACACTACAAAGTGAAAAATAACTTTAATTTCGGAAGTCGGTGTCAAAAAAACGAAAATGTGGAACCAACGACACCGACTTCCGAAATTAAAGTTATTTTTCACTTTGTAGTGTTTTTTTTTGGAAGTCGGTTGTTTTTTTTGTAAAAAAGTTTTTATTTTTCGCTTTTTTCATAAACTAATAAGGTTTTTACTTTATTTGACAGGTTCGACCATAAGCGTCGGTTCAGATGAGGTAATATAACTAATAACTATGATTATACCGTAGACACGTCAGTTCGAACCCAAGCAGGCGCTTTACTTTGTGTAAATAATTTCCTCACGACTGTTCTTAAAACGGTGAAGGAAAACGTCGTGAGGAAGCCGGCATGTCCTAGAACCAAAAATTCGAAGACATGTGACATCTCACATCTACAGTACACCCGCACTGGGCCGGCGTTATAGATTACAGTCCACTCCCTCTCGAACAAAAGAGGCCTGTGTCCCAGCAGTGGGAACATTATAGGCTGATTATAAGGACCTACAAACCAATTTGAGGGAGAAATTTTAAATTAAAGCCAGACTAATTAAAACAAAATTTGAATTTAAATGATTTATTTTTCGTGTTCAAAATGTCTACCGTGATTCCTAATACAAGCACGGCCCCGTCTTCTCACTTCTGTTGTTGTTATTTTCAACATCATCTCCAGCTTCATTGTTTCAAACTCTGAATTAATTCTCTCTATAAATTCTTCTCTCGTGTTTATTTCAACATTCATATACACCAAGATGGGTTTCACCACGTGGAACCTGGAGTCAACCCGGGCAGACACGAACCTGACGGCGAAGGAGACATTTTGGCAGCACATCAAGCCGATCCTACTACCAGTACCAGAGCAGTAGCTCAAAATCTAAACATTTCACAATGGAAGGTGTGGCATACAACGCACCAAAGTGACAAATATCCGTTCCATAGCAGGAGTGTGCAAGGTCTGGAAGAGCAAACCCCAAAAAAAGAATACAGTTCTGCCGATTCCTCCTCAACAGAGACATCGAAAATGTGTAGTTCCTGAAATCAATCTTGTGGACGGATGAAAGCAAATTTTCTAGGGAGGGCATTACAAACTTTCATAAACTCCATGAATGGGCCGCCAAAGACAACAATCCACATTTTAAGAGGCAGGTGTCGTTTCAGAGGAAATTCTCTGTCAATGTATGGGCTGGAGTAATTGGCAGGACATTGATTGGGCCCTACTTCATATCGAATACTTTGAATGGTGAAAATTATTTGCACTTTCTACAAGTCGATTTACCAGTGCTGATAGAGGAAACCGGTGTCCCAATATTCGAAAGAGACCGAACAGTTATCTTTCAGCAAGACGGCTGTCCAGCGCATTTGAAGTTAAATGTAAGGGAACACTTAAATAATTGCTTTCCCGACAGCTGGATCGGCAGAGATGGACCCATCCCTTGGCCCGCTCGCTCACCAGATCTACCCCGCTCGAGTTTTTCGTGTGGGGCCGGGCCAAGGAACTGGTGTATACGAATGTTGAAATAAACACGGAGAAGAATTGATGGAGAGAATTAATTCAGCGTTTGAAACAGTGAAGCTGGAGATGGTGTTGGAACGATATAACGCTTAAAAATTGCTCGACTCGCCCTCACCGGTCACACGATGAGTGTAGCTGCCATGACACCAGCCCTTGCAAGTATAGCTACTGCCCGAGAGACTAGTCAAGTGTAGATACAAATATCTTGGCGTTTTGGGGGAAGGCGAATGGCGAGCATAAACAAAGAACGCGGAAGATATTATAGTGCACAAGTGTGTGCGCAGACACTGGTACAGTCTCTCTTCCTCTAGTCTCATAGTCCGTTGGCGTGCCAGAAACTCGTATGAAGCGGTAACACGCCGCGAATAGCTGCACTGCAGTTATTGACTTGGCCAGCCTGCTAGCTCGCACCGTGTAACCTAGCTTGTAATACCCTTATAGACTCGTAGGTACATGTATATTTTATGACTAATATAATTACGCACACGGAGCCGTAATTTCTATACTTTTTTATTTTTCAGTCGAATAAATTGAACACCCCTCATCCATTGGGTGCATTTGTCACAGACACAACACCCCAGGTATGATACCTACACACATAGTTGTTAACTGTTTGAAATCAGTTGTTGTCGACAAATTATAATTAAGTTATTTGTCATTTTACTAATTTTAAGGATTCGCTAAGTTCGAAAGAAGATCGGCGTCAAATTGGTGGTGAAAAGGTTACTAAGGTAACACGAAACAATTTTAATACATTTATAATACACTAGCTTCTGCCCGCGACTTCGTCCGCGTAAAATTTTACTTCCCCCCATTCACCCTCTGAAGGGTGGATTTGTAGAGTCAACATTAAGGAAGGGGCCCGCCAGGGCCGAAGCCTGCCGGGATAGCGGGATCGTCCGAAAGGGTTACCGCTGCCCCGGAACATAAAGGTCTAAGGAAGGAACACGGGTGGGTTTTAGTCAGTAAGAGTCTGACACCCCCTTCCGCTCCACCCAGAGCGGGAGGAGTCATTAGATGATTTCCCATCCAAAAAAAAAAGGGTGGATTTCGAAAAACCCTTTTTTAGTGGATACCTACTTACTCTTCACAAGGAACACAGACACACCGTCCAAATTTCATGTCTCTAGGACCAGCGGTTTAAGACAAGGCCTTCTCGTCGGAATATTTCATATTCAAGTTCAACTTAATGATTAATTAATATATTTAATTATGTCAGTTAACTCTTCAAAAATAATCTTGCAGATTGACCTTCATTGTTGTTATCGAGTTGTGTATCAATTTTGATTTTCGAGATGGTTCTACGCAACGCTTGTCTCTCTAGCCATTATAAAATATGAGTTGATAAAAAAAAAAACACAAAATATTTTAATAATAATAACAATACTCTATATGATAACTATATATACATATGTATGTCCATAAACACTATAGTTATAATATGTACATACATTTTTACGGTAAGATTACATATAACTAAGTGGAATACTAATACTTCGTAGCGAGTAACGACATCATAGAGTGGGTACCTACCTAAGTAGGTATTGTTGGTAGGCATTGTGCGCATTTATTGTTTTTAAATAACAATAAACATTGTTTGTTAGTAGTTTTATTTTTTACAATTTTTAAACTTTGTTTCTACCATTGGACAGCCTGTATAAAGTTTTAAATAATTTTATAACCAGGTAGTTATGAAGGCTTTGCAAAAAAGTATCGAATCAGTACGTAATGTATTGTACCAAATACACTACATTCTAAATATCTTTTCTTATTTTTTCTAGAATTATTATTAGATTATAGATTGTAGTATAAACTCGTAAACATAATGGAACTAGCAATTTTTGATCTTTCTTATATTTCAGATGAGTAGCACACCTACATCAAATATAAGAAATCCACACGATGTTCATGTAGTTTCAGAGTCAACTACGATGACGGCTCCAAGACGCAATAAAAGATATGTGATGTAAATTCTTGTACAACTTATTTCAAGCACCCTCGTAGTATCCAAGTTATGTGGAAACTTAATTTAGAAAGTTGCCCTATATGATTAAACCAGCTGGATAATTGCGTAACACACTATTAGTAGCAATGGCTTTAATTTTGACAGTTCAACAACATTCATTGCGTTATTTCCGTTGATGATCAGACAAATTTTTCGAACATATGAAGCAATGGATTAGCAAAATCCTTCAAAATGATTCAGATTGAGATTAATAGTGTGTTTCGCAATTAGGGTGCCGCTTCTGTCCGCCCGAAATTTCGCCCCCCGACCCACCGCGTCCCATCGCACCGCCCGTCCGCGCTATTACTTTGTGTTCCCTTAGCATTATTTCTGTCATTTTTTCTTTTTACTCGGCTCCTAAGAGTCATAGCGTGATGTTAAATAGCCTATAGCCTTCCTCAAGAATTAGGCTATCAAATGCAAACATATATTTTTTAATTCAGGTGGTTGTTGCAGATATTAGCGCGTTCAAACAAACAAACTCTTCAGCTTTATTGTTAGTACCTATAAATAAAAAAGCCCCTGGGCAGTTAGTCCGGTGACCACCCTGATGACTGACATGGGCTATTCAGATCGTGCCGATCAGCATTTGTATATTAGAACATTCGGCCAATCGAGGTAGGGAGCTGGCTGCTACTCCAGTTTTTAGTGACGACGCCAGCCAAATAATTTGTGACAGAACAATTCGAAAGTTAGAAGCATTTATTTATGGCCGAACGGCCTGATATCAGAACGTTCGGCCAACCTGAATCTCCGTAACTGAGGACCTTAGAGAAGCTGTTACTGAATAGAGAGTTAGTGATGCTTTTTGTGACAAGCAACCACTGCTTTACTATTACTCGTAATGCCACCGGTTAAAATCTATCTAACTAACCTGTATTGTCCCACTGCAGGGCAAAGTCCTCCCTCTCCCTTTTCCACACAATTCTGTCTTTTGCGAGTCAGACCCTACGGTAGGAGTCAAGCTCGTCCCACCATCTTCGCCTTGGCCTGCCGCGATGGCGTCGTGCGTTTAGTGGGTGTCAAAGACCAAGTTTGAGCACCATATGTAAGAATGGGGAGAATACACATGTCCATAATTCTCCTTTTGAGACATAGTGGTAGATCTCCTTTTAGAAGATCTTTCATTGACCAATAGCTCCTCCAGGACTCTCGGTGCGTCGAGCAACTTCTTTGTCTTGTCGCGCCTGGAAGGAGACTATTTGGCCTAGATAGATGTAGTCTTGGACATATGCAATCTCCTCACCCCCAATATATAGTCTCCTTTTGATGCTGTTAGTCATGAGTTTGGTCTCTGACATGTTCATCCTAAGCCCAATCTCGAGGCTCGCCTTGTTCAAGTCCTCGAGCATGTTACCTAACTCAGCCGCTGATGGGGAAAAAAGTACGATGTCATCGGCGAAGCGGAGGTTCGATAGTCTCTTGTCACCGATGACTAATCCCTTGTCTGCCCAGTTTTGTGCTAAAGTTATGAAGGCTTACTCAAGAGTGGCTGTAAAAAGCTTAGGGGACAACGGGTCTCCTTGCTTGACTCCTCTTTTAATCGGAAAGGACGGCCCAGTGGTGTTAATTTTGATTAATGCCGTGCTATTACTGTATATTGTCTTAAGTAAGTTGATTTAGGTGGGCTCTATATTTTGGTTAGTCAGAGCGTTGAAAAGTGAATCGTGGTTGAAGCTGTCGAAGGCCTTTGCGTTGTCGACGAATGCCAGATACAACGGTGTTTTAAATTCTGTGCAGTTTTCAATAAGTTGGTTTAGAGCATGCAGGTGGTCGGTGGTAGAAAGGCCTTGTCTGAATCCAGCCTATTCAGGTGGTTGATGGGAATTTAGTTGTTGAGATACGGTTTTCAATAACTTTCACAAATGCTTTATATAAATATGACACAAGGCTAATGCGGCGGTAGTTATTAATGTCGGTTTTATCGCCTTTTTTGTGTAGTAAGATTATAAGGGAGTGGCAAAATTTTGTGGGGACCACACCAGCATGGAGATTAAACAGATTGGTGACTTATGATATGACATTTGTCAATAACATCGTTAATCTTACATAACTCCTGAATTCATTTTCTTTCCAAAATTAGTTTCTGCAAACCAATTCCTAATGATCGATTATTCTATACGGTTCTAATCTTTTTTTGAAGCATTATTTCAAAAGTCAAATTTAATTCATTATTTCAAATGTAAGGTAGGAATTTTATGTTTTTGAAGTAGTAATTTAGTGCTAGCCCGAAGAAAGCTAGTAAATCACTTACATTTCATGGTCAATGCATTTCAGTAAATGCCGAGGCAATTATTTCTGAAATTTCGTTACAATCAATTTTACCTAAGTATATTCTGAAGGAATAATGTCGTGAAGCAAAATGTTCCCATCGTGGTTTTACATTATGTTTATTATTGTGTTTGATTCGGTGAGTAATTTTAAATGAACAATGAAATAAACAAATAGCTACCGTATTAAATAAAATGAATCATTACAACTTTAAAAAATTACTCAGGTTAAAGTACACTCGCATGAAACTACAGGTAAGGCTTTACAAATCATGGCTTTCAGGGATATACCTGCTATGTATGTGTTTATTTAAAAAAAAAGAACTTACGTTTACCTATTTTAGATAAAACCCATGACGTAACTAAGAAACATGTCAGTGGAGTCGCTCCAGGCAATGGAAGCAAACTGTTTCTAAATGCCAAAAGAAAAGCTGAGGATTTTGATGAGGATGGCGATAGTGAAATCAGTGACAACAGTGGCAAAAGGTGGCAAGATCAGTCACAGAGTAGCTTAGAAAGAGGTAAGAGAGACGATTTAACAAAATGTCTTAAAAAATCTATAGAGTTTAGTTGAATGTTCTAAATTGTAACAAAGTAAAGTGATGAATTCACATTCTATTTATTTATAGATGAAGAATCCAACGACGATGATGATAACGACGACAGCTCAGAAGGTGGTAAGAAAGACAAGTGAACAAAATGATAAAAAATTCTTCCAGTTCAACGTGTAGGGATATTATGACCAGTTTACTCTTCAAAATCCTATAATAAAAAACCAGCAAAGTGCGTATCGGACCACAAACAATGAAGGGTTCCGTAGTTAGGATGAATTTATCCCTTGAAGAACAAACTTAACTTTGTAGTTAAAAAATGTCCTACAAATGTAAGTTTGTAATCGCATTTTTTTATGTGATAAAACTATTAATTAGTTTCATTTACTTGTGCTGTGAGATCTTGCTTCTTGCCAAATATCATGATTCTAGGTCAACGGGAAGTACCCTATAGGTTTTTATTCATTTGCGAGTATCAAAACGTGTCGCAAAATGGCCGTATTTTTTTATTCCGTTGACTTAGAGCTCCAAGGGACCGTAGACCTACGCATTTGATACCTAATTTCAACTTGACCCCTCCACGCGTTGTTGAGAATAAGTGTATTGACAGACTGACGGACGGCCAACGAAGTGAGGGTCCCGTTTTTTTCTTTTCAGGTACGGAACCCTAAAACTGATGAATGAGGTCGATTATATTCATAGTTTGTTAGGTAGTATTTTATGTCTATTAGAATTTACATATGGAAATCATTTGTTCATTTAAAAAAAAATATTATTATTAGCCTGTGATGTCCCACTGCAGGGCAAAGGCCAACCTACTCTCTTTCCACTTCTCTCTGTTCAAAGTGCTACGGACCAGATCTTGTTGAAGGAGTCCAGCTCATCCTGCCATCTCCGTCTGGGCCTGCCACGATGTCGCTTGCCATTAAGAGGGACCCATTGGGTCGTAAGTTTGACCCATTGTTCGTCTGACATGCGCCAGATGTGTCCAGCTCAGTTCCATTTTAGCGTGGAAGCTTTCCAAGTGACATCAGTTATCTATG
Organism: Hydraecia micacea; assembly: GCA_914767645.1. Classification (NCBI taxonomy): domain Eukaryota; kingdom Metazoa; phylum Arthropoda; class Insecta; order Lepidoptera; family Noctuidae; genus Hydraecia; species Hydraecia micacea. Next base: position 13,172,011 of record OU611778.1, read on the forward strand.
TAATGGAACAGATGGTCGTATTGCTAACCCGGTCTGTTAGTTTGATACCCAGAATACTCCGTTCCATAGCCCTCTGGCAAAACTCGAGCGTGGACCTCTGCTGATTTGTCATAGACCATGTTTGACCACCATATGGGAAGTATACACACGTCAATGAGTCTTCTCTTAAGGAGTTAAGGGACTAAGGAAGATTACCCTTCATTGGGTCTTTCATGGCCCAATAGCTCCTCCAGGCATTTGCGGTGCCACCTGGAAAGAGACTATTTGACCAAGATAGAGATACTCATCTACGTATTCAACCTCCCAAACCGCCACAGTAATCCTGCGATGCGCGCTGTTCGTCATCAACTTACTCTTGGACATATTCATCTGAAGTCCGACCCCTAGTTCAAAAGAAGTTTAACATTATTCACATCATTTATGATCTTAATTTAGATTTATTTTCAGATTTTAAAACAAGGGCACTGCAAACAGGTAAAAACTAAAAATAAAAAATGAATTTTTATAATATTAATAAATAATTACAAAGAAAGTAAAATCGTCATCATGTTACTTCTCAAACAGGTGATCTTATAACTCCAGTCGATATGTTATCGATCGCCTCAAAGTTGCTGAAGAAAGGTTTGTAAATAAAATTAAAATATTTTTTTAAATCTAAGTATAGGTACATACAAACATACAAGATGAAATTGAAAACTTGCACCAACTCGAAGTAGGAGGTTCAGTAACTGTTACATAATCATCGTATTTACACACATCAAAAGTGTCTAGGGATCAAGCATTTTTATGCGGATTTCTTGAGATTGAGATGTGGCTTTGTAATAAATTTATGATTTTATAAATTTATATGGATCCTTTTTGGTGCATTTCATAATTTGAATCAGGAACTGTGAATCAAATTCGAGTAAAAGATGAAAATCAGCTGTCAATATTTTCCCTATAAAAACATACAACGCATTGAAGACATTATTAGTGCTACTGTTTCCCTACTACTGATTAAAACCAACGTTATTATGGAGCGGCAACGTCATTTAAGCAGGGAAGAAATGCTCAGAGCCGTGGGAATGATAGAAGCTGGTTCCCGGCAACGTACTGTGGCTTTAGCTCTGAATACAAGTCAGAGTGTTATCAGTCGACTTTGGACACGTTACCGAAGCACTGGTACCGTGGCTGAGCGCCATGGAGGACGGTATCGCTGCACCACACGGAGACAAGACCGATACATTCAAATCTTAACTCGAAGAGCTCCAACAATAACCGCCATGATGTTAGCCGTGAGGCTTCATCACTCTTCAGGGAACTTAATTAGCGACCAAACAGTCAGAAACCGCTTGCATGAAGTGAACCTTCATTCCCGAAGACCGCTACGGGTACCACCTATAGCAATGCACAATCGTAGGATTCGATATCAATGGGCTCTTGAACACAGAAATTGGGCAGAAGAACAATGGCGTTTCGTGTGCTTTTCTGATGAGTCTCGTTTTGGTATGAGACCGGATACAAGACGTATACGACACTGGAGAACCCCTGGACGCCAACAGCGATTAAAATCCTGCCAGGAAGTCCATCCTTATAGTGGTGGAACCATCATGGTATGGGCGGGTATTTGGATCGGCGGAAGAACTGAGTTGATTTGGATCAGAGGCAACCTCAACGCTCAAATTTATGCTGAGACGATTGTATCAGACGTCATCGTTCCTCTACAAGTGCAAATCGGTCCCTTATTTCAGTTAATGCATGATAATGCACGACCGCACACCGCAAGAGTTGTAAGACAGACTCTCGCCGCAGCTAACATCAATGTCCTGCCCTGGCCTGCTCAGTCGCCAGACTTGAACCCGATTGAGCATGCATGGGATATGCTACAGAGAAGAGCTCTGCCGAATATGGAGGGTATCCAGTCGCAAGAAGACCTTTTTTTGTTGTTGCAACGAACATGGGCTGCCATTCCACAGCGTGATTTGGATGAACTCATTTTGAGTATGCCAAACCGATGTTCTTGTGTTGTTAGTGTTCGCGGTAGAAACACGGATTATTAATTGTTTAAGTTACCCAATAAAATTTTAAAGAAAACTGTTATTTCAGTCTTTTTTTCGAACTTTTGTGTTAGTGGTTCAAATGTCAAAAATCCCTTTATTAGGAAAATGGCAAATTTCTTTATTAATGCAAAGGTGACTTGGTTTATCGTTACTGTGACAAACGAAAACACTTTATTTGATGAATCCTTAAAGAAAATTTTAATTAATATCAATCAGGAGAAAAGTTATTGCAAAAATATATGTTGATCCCTAGACACTTTTGATGTGTGTATTTAGGGACAACAAACAGTAGGTAGTGTATTAATAAGTAAACATAGGTTAGAACTTAATCGTATGGTTATAATATTAAAAAAACCAGCCAAGTGCGTGTCGGATCACGCACAATGAAGGGTTCCGTAGTTGGAATGAATTTATCTCAAAAACAAACTTAACATTGTAGTTTAAAAACATGTTCTCCTATACATTGCAACTGAAAATGTAAGTTTGTACGCACAATATGGACAGATTTACCATGTTGTTTTAAGACCGCAGACTTCTTATAGGTTTTCCTGTAATCTATAGGTATAGAACTATTTTCTGTATTTTGTTCAAAATTTTAGGCTAGTTAGCTAGTTTCGGAGATAAGGGGGGGAAACTCCGCTTCCGTGGCAAATCGCGGCGGAGCGGATGGACCTCCGGCGCGATCTCATGGTGGCACGGAAAGAGCGACTTTCGCAACCCAGCGCAGGGCACGCCACGATAGTGGCGATAAGACCCCTCTTTGAGGAGTGGCTAGAGAGGCGTCACGGCGTTCTCACCTACCGCCTGACGTAGGTCCTCACCGGACACGGATGTTTCGGGAGGTTCCTGCACATCATCAGGCGGGAGGAGACGCCCGGGTGTCATCATTGCGAGGATCGTCCAGAGGACACGGTGGGGCATACGGTGGAGGTCTGACCCGCTTGGGCGGAGCGCCGCCGTGTCCTCGTAGAGGCGATCGGCAGCGGCGGCGACCTCTCGCGTCCGGCCCTGGTTCAAGCCATGGTCCGGAGCGAGAGGGAGTGGGAGGCAGTCACCTCCATCTGCGAAGCAGTCATGCTAGCGAAGGAGGTGGTGGGACGGCTGAGGGAGAGAGCCTCACGTCTCAGCCGCCGTGGGAGACACTACGGGCGTCGGGAGCCGCGTGACGACTCCCGGCCACCGTAGGCGCGGGCCTGCGGACGGAGAGTAATGGGTAGCTCTCCGTCCGATCAGGACCAGGCCCGTGCCGGACGGCGCGTATGTGTTCCACGCGCGCCTCAAAGAGATGTCAGCATAAAGGAAGGGGCCCGCTAGGGCCGAAGCCTGCCGGGGTAGCAGGATCGTCCGAAATTGTTACCGCTGCCCCGGAACATAAAGGGCTAAGGAAGGAACACGGGTGGGTTTTAGTCAGTAGGAGTCTGACACTCCCTTCCGCTCCACCCAGAGCGGGAGGAGTCATTAGATGATTTCCCATCCAAAAAAAAAAGTAAAAGGGGGGAAAATATCAATTTTGGTCTATTTTCTTATATAACTTTAATACAATTTACTTTAAAATTATGAAAAATTTATATTTGAGATCCTCACAGTAAGCCCTTTCATATGTCATATGGTACGGATTGCGATACTTACTTTTTTTTTTAATTTTCTATTTGCCCCCAAATTCAAAATTTATTTATTTACGTTACACGTCTGTGTTTGGGTCACAGAGATATGTGTACCAAACTCCACTTAATCGGTACATTATATCAATATTATTGTTATCTGCTTAGATAGATACTGAAAATATATGTTAATTTAATTCACTGAATGTCCTATTTAACAAGTACATACTTTCATAGAGAGATGGCCTGAAACATCTGATTGCCTGATCTAGGTTTAAATAAACCTAGATCAGGCAACGCACTACATTACCTTCAGAGTACTATTTTTGACTGTAATCCCATATTTGTCATACCATAGTTTATATCCAGATTATTATAATCCTATTATAGGCCTAGATTGATATATACTACTGAACCATCGTGGGTCACTCAGAAAGTTTTGCAAAAAAAAAAATGATCTATAGGTATTTTTTTTTAAATTAAATCTTTTCAAAGAAAGGTACTCTCCACTAGCTTCTTTACAAAGTTTCATGCGTCTGAACCAGTTTCCGAAACACTTTTTCCAGTCCGCCGCAGACACCTCGTTTTCAGCCTGCTCGAACGCTGACAGCGCATCTCACCGTCTCTCATCACATCTTCCGGCGAAGAAAATTGTATCCCTTTGAGCTAATTTTTTATTTTCGGGAATAAAAGGATGTCACACGGTGCTAGGTCAGGGCTGTAAGGAGGGTGACCCAGGAGTTTGACCGGCGTTCTGTCCAGGAAGTCCCTCGTTTTGAGCGCGGTGTGTGAAGGCGCGTTGTCGTGGTGGAGCAGTAGTCCGCGGAGCCCTGTGTTTGGTCATTTGTTGCTCACAACAGAGAAAACTTCTGCCAAGCATTTGATAGTATACCATCATTTCAGCCGAAAGACGTCTACTGCTGGACATAGGCCTCCCCCAAGCACTTCCACTTCGACCGGTTCTGTGCTTCTCGCATCCAACGGGTTCCTGCGGCCTTCACAAGGTCGTCGGTCTACCTTGTGGGAGGCCTTCCAACGCTACGTCTTCCGGTACGCGGTCGCCACTTCAGAACCTTTCGGCCCCATCGGCCATCTGTTCTGCGAGCAATGTGCCCTGCCCACTGCCACTTAAGTTTGGCAATTCTTCGGGCTATGTCAGTTACCTTGGTCCTCCTGCGGATCTCCTCATTTCTGATTCGATCACGCCGGGAAACTCCAAGCATAGCCCTCTCCATTGCCCGCTTCTAGATCGCTTCACTTTGGTAGGCGTTGATTCGTTTTGAAACACTCAAACCGTCGACTGGTGCTTCGTTTCTGGATCATATTGATAAATCCAAGACTCATCACCTGTAATGATGTCGTAAACACGCCAAGACGGGCTTGCTTCAAATTTGTTTATCATATCACGGCAGCATAGCACCATTCCACCCGGGCCTGCTTCTGAGCATCGGTGAGGTTGTGCGGCACCCAGCGTGAATCTATCCTCCTCACGCGAAGATGCACGTGTGGAATTTCGTGAAGGCTTCCCGATCCAACCTGCAGTATGTGCAGAATCTCTTGATCAATCAATCAAACGTAAAATCCAAGGCCTTGGATTACATTTTTCACTGCTAGCACGTTTTCTTCCGTAACATAACAGCCGTCAAAGGGCGACCACTTCTTTCTTCATCCCCCAAAGTTGGTCGACCGCACTTGAATTCATTATACCAACGATACACGGTTGCCTTAGAAGGGCCTTCATCCAGGAATGCCATTTGAAGTCTATAGTACGATTCGTCCGGTTTCAGGCGACACTTGAAATCGTAAAAAATCATAGCGCGAAAATGTTCCCGGCGCAGATCAATTTTTTAATGAGACAAATAAGTTAAATAAGAACGCAAACAATGTGGAGGGAAATTTTGAAATTGGAACGTACCTATTATTACTTACAAATAATTATATTTTCAAAATAGATTATAACTGGTCAGTCTCTCATACATAAAAACTTTTTTTCGCAATACTTTCTGAGTGGCCTAGCTGGTAATTTTTGTGAACTTATTATTTCAATAATTTTTATTTTATTTTTTATTAATTAGATTCGGAGCAAATTGGCTGTGACAGACGGACGGACAGACACACGAATGATCCTATAAGGGGTTCGTTTTTTCCTTTGGAGGTACGGAACACTAATAAATATCTACTGAAGGCTGCGGGTGTCGACCTCAGGACGAGCTGCTTCTCACAGGGATAACTGTACGTCTCTTGCTCCCGCGTCACCAGTCCTGACTCCTGAAAACTACACACGTAGTATACAGGGAAGGTTTATAAAAATATGGCTGTTATTTTAGTATATTGTGGTGTCTTTCGACTTCCACGCGAACAAAGTCGCGGGCAAAAGCTAGTCTGCATTAAAATTGAACAACACTACAACACAACACTTTAATCTAAAGCACGGGGTACCTATTTCTCAGCATCCAAACTTGATTTATTTCACATTTTTTCAAACACAAACCCCAATGTGTTCGCCAATGAGTTACGCGATTGGGGTGTTGACTTAAATACTTAACTTTAAAATTAATAAACCCTATTTTGTGTTTCAGTCCCAGGAGGTAAGAATTAAAAACAACTTAAAAAAACTATAATAATATTGACGTCTAAATTGTTTAGTAACCTAATATTTAAATTTAACTTCATCATAAAATGTAGGAGGCAGGGGAATTGTGAGTTCATCGAAAAGTCCTGAAGATTTGGCGGATAAACTGTTTGAAACTTACTGTATGTATATAGATCTTAAATTAATGCGCTTTCTTTTAGTGTTATAGATGAAGATAAATTAAACGCTTTTAATGTGTTTTATTATTATTTTATTTATTAAAGCCTCCTGGACAATAAAACAACTATTTTTACAGTCATAACCACAAAAAGAATCGTATATTTGACTGGTAAGTAATTGTGTTTTCAGATACAAATTGATTAATAATTATGTTTAGGTTTTTTTTTAATCTGTTTTAAATTTATTTCAGATAAAGACCTCTCTGGCTTGGATGCACTTCAAGCCCTGGCTCTCGATGGAGAAGGTACCTAGTATTGGCAAGAATTTTAGTTATTTTAAACCTTATCTGTGTACAAGTTACAATCAATTTGTTTCATTCAGTATGTTAGTTGACCAGAATGCATGTTTGATCTTACAATAATTCTAGTCATATTAGAGATAAATAGAGACTTTCGTGTTGCAGCTGTGAAAATGAGGAGTTCAGGCGATTCCATTACAGGAAAATCGATGCAAACTGTGAATTTAAATGGTAATAATACATTTACAAGAGACTTTATAAGTTTTGTAAAATGCAATATAATACCTATTTACGTAACATTTTCTATTTCAGGGCAATTTGTTCAATTTGATCGAAATCCTTTGAGATGTCGCTATAAACGTAAGTAAATTACTTTACTTTTTTAGCTGGCATTTACGAAATCTCCATAGTGAGTGACTTTTGCTGTTGTTCCAATTTATTGATAATTTAAAACGTTTATTTTCTTTTTAGTGCTATTTAAAAAAGTCAGTCCTCGAGATACCGTTTTAAGGAAAGGACAAAGCGGTACGTACTTTTGAATAGTCAAGTCAAGAAAAAGGATTCGATCATTCTGTATAGAAATATTAGACGGCAAAGCCACTTCTTAGAGTGCACCAAACCCACTATTAGGTAAAATCATAACTATTAGGCATCGCGCAAGCAGAGTTTACCGGGCAACTAGAATATTTTGTAAAGGCTGGGGCTTTGCAGTTAGGCTGAGCAGGCCGTTAATAATTAGGTTAGAGTAAAGAAACACTTAGGCAAAGATCAAGTGTATAATTCTTTACACTAAGTAATAGGTTTACATAGACACGTAGTTGTAACCTAGGTCGCGGGTAAGGGCACTCTAATCGTTCCTATACAACGTCCCGACATCAATCGTCGGGCAGTAAGTTACCAGGCACGACATCCATCTGGTCGGAGGATCTGCCCTTTTCTATGTTTCTTGAGTGAACTTTAATTTCTTATCTATACTTCTATACTATACCAAGCCACTCAGAAAGTATTGCGAAAAAAAGTTTTTATGTATGAGAGACTTGCCAGTTATAATCTATTTTGAAAATATGATTATTACGTTCCAATTTTAAAATTTTCCTCCACATTGTTTGCGAATTGCGAGCTAATTTAAATTGTCGTGTCTCATTCAAAAATAGATCTGCACCGGGAACATTTTCGCGCTATGATTTTTTAAGATTTCAAGTGTCGCTTGAAACCGGACGAATCGTACGATATACTTCAAATGGCATTCCTGGATGACGGCCCTTCTAAGGGAACCGTGGGTCGTTGGTATATCAGGCCATCTCTCTATGAAAGTACTTGTTAAATAGGACATTCAGTGAATTAAATTAACATATATTTTCAGTACCTATCTAAGCAGATAACAATATAATAATTATATAATGGACCGATTAAGTTGAAATTTGGTACACATATGAATCTCTGTGACCCAAACACAGACGTGTAACGTAAATAAATGAATATTGAATTTGGGGAGCAAATAGAAAATTAAAAAAATAGTATCGCTATATATAATACTATATACAGGGTGTGTCGTAAATAGTGGTCCACCGTTAAGGATTCGATATACCAGCTAATTTACTATAACATATTACATTTTTAACCATTTTAGTAGTACATTTTTTTTTACAAAAATCGCTCTTGAATTTGCATGATTATGTTAAAAATTAGGGTTAAAATAGAGAAGAATTAAGTTTTTCTTCAAAAGCTCTAAGTTTACATAAAAAAACATAATTTTATACGATACCTCTAGTATTCAGAAGTACTTAACAGAAATCAAAATGAAAAAATAATGGTATTTGTTGAAACTACAACCAAATTTGTAACAAAAGGTAGAAATTTCGTAAATAAAACACAAAAAAAATTTTTTTTCGGAACCCTTGGGTAAAAATGGTTAAAATTCTAATATGTTATAGTAAATTATCTGGAATATCGAATCCTTAACGGTGGACCACTATTTACGACACACCCTGTATAATATTATACATATAGAGGTAAAGTTTGTGAGGTTTTAGGGGGTAATCTCTGGAACTACCAGTCGGATATGAAAAATTATTTTTACATTTGATAGTCCTATTCTTAAGGAATGCTATAGGCTTTTTAACATCACGCTATGTATCTTAGGACCCGAGCGAAAAAGTGATAGCGCGGGCAGGTGATGCGATGCGTCGAAGTGGGTCGGGAGAACAAGAAATTTCACGCCGACGAAGTCGCGGGCAGAAGCTAGTACCTCTATAAAATTAAAAGTCAAAAAGCAAGGAGTCTGTGGGTTTGGTTGCCCTCCTTGGTTCAAACCCTGTGCCACGTGGACTTGCATTTGATTGTAGTTTGTATTCATTATTTTTTTCTTGACTTTTAGGAGGCATTACACCGTTCAATAAAATTTCTAAATTGGAAAAAAAAAGAGTCCTTATATACATTTGATTATAAACCATACAGGTCAAAAGTCGAATAAAGAAAATAATAAAGCAAATGAAGATGAGGTGGAAATGGTGAAAAAGGATGGAGAACATAAAAAGTACAAAGTAAGCAAGGAGGGAAAAAAGAAAGGTACCTTTCTGTGTATAAATTGATGATGTTGAAGTGTTGATGATACATCAGTTTTTGCATAATATTCCTGTAATTTTTTAGGTCATATACCTAGGTACTTGATGACCGCAGTTTCTATATACACGTGTCACAAATATTCTACAAAAAAAAATTTTAACCTTTTATGTCCCACTGCTTGACATAGGCCTCCCTACTCTCTTTCCACTTCTCTCTGTCCAGAGCTGCCAAGGACCAATCTTTATCAAAGGAGTCGAGCTCATGCCGCTATCTCCGTCTGGGCCTGCCGCGATGTCGTTTGCCATTAAGCGGGACTCACTTTGTCGTAAGTTTAGCCCACTGATCGTCTGACATGCGGCAGATGTGTCCAGCCCAATTCTCTATAAGCGTGGCAGCTTTCCGAGTGACATCAATTATTTTAGTGATGGAACGGATTGTTGTACTTTAAACCCGGTCCACAAGTTTAATACCCAGAATACTCCGTTTCATAGCTCTCTGGCAAATCTCGAACGTGGCCCTCTCCTGAATTGTCAATGACCATGTTTGAGAACCTGTCTGTTTTGTCACCCTTTTTGTGGAGAAGAATACTCAAAGAGTGACAAAATGTGTGTGACAAAATTCCGGTTTTTAAAATACTGTTGAAAAAAATTGTAACGTGTAGAACCCTTCTTCTACAGTCTCTCCTATTTTTAAGGCTTCAGTGATTACGCCATCGTCGCCTGGGCTCTTACTATAGGTACTTCATGCTCCGCAGTACTTTATGAACTTCCCAGCCTGTTAAAGGTGGAATGTTATCGGAGCATGAATATACAGTTGCGTTAGGTTGTACAGTCGGTTCCGCGCTGTACAGATTCTTATAAAACTCTGTACAAATGTTCAAAATTTTGTCTCTGACTTTAATTATATTTCAACTAAAGTGGTTATCTGTATGCTTCAGTCTTCATCATCGTAATCATTGTCATATATGCCATGCTTCGCTAGTCAATGCGAGTATCTTCCAGGTCTTACCAACTTCAATAATTCTTTAATAAATGAACGTCTCCTGTCAATAGTTTAGTTTTTATAAAATATTAATTTAATTAACTGATTACATAGTGAAGAAACTGAAATCGAAGCAGAAACTCAAACACCGACAAAACAAAAGCAACCGTAAGTACAAGTACATACAATATTAGTTTTATCCGTTTCAAGATTTGCCCCTCGCAGTACTAAGTCTCGCGAACAAGTATCCATGCCATAGAAATCTTCATTCTTGTATCTAAGATCCATACTGAAAAGAGTGAGTTCACTCAATAATAATGGCGTTTCCGTGACAGTGAAGTCTGCGACATTGTGTGTATCAGAGGTGTCAAAATGAAACTAAAACGTCACCATCTTTTGAGGCGGTATGCGCTAGAGCATTTACATCTTTGCGTCCAGCATATAATCCGTCAATATGAAACCCAATTCCTGGCAGGCAGACAACGCACAGCGCTATATAGTGGAATGAATACAGGATGGCAGGGACATCGACGCGCAAACTGAAACCATGAATTCAGCACATGTTTCTAGATCGTAGAAATTTTCAGAAAGTTATAAAAAAAACTGCTGTTTCATAGAAAAGTGAAAACCTACGCGTTCAAAACAAATGGAACAGCAAATTATTTTTTCATAAGCGACAAAAAAAATTAACGCAGGCGGAAGAATCATAATCATGTGCTAAATTCATGGTTTCGGTTGGCGCGTGTCTCTGCCATCCTGTATATCAATTATATCCAGTAATATTGACCATTATCACTTTTTATTCAGTGGTTAGAATAGCCTAGAATCAAGAAATTAAACAAGCAGCGTAAACAACGAAAGATGATTAAACGATAACATAATTGATATTGATTTCAAGCGAAATATTCCCAAAACAATAGTAGTTAATGACGTAACTTTTCCTATACAGAGCCGAAGTTTACGGAGAAACTGAAACATCTAAGGAATAGAAATATCGGTTAGTTTACTATGATTGTAACATAGAGGGAGAAATCATTTAATATTAAACATAGCTTTTATAAAATAATTATGTTTATTCCAGATCTAAATATGACCATAACCACGACACAGAGGCCGGTGTGCAAGTGGCGATATATCTGCATGATCCCTGGCGAGCTGGACACGTGTAGGCTACACACTTCGTGTATCGATGGCATAAATAACAATCCTATGCTAGACAGTGAGATTTATTACAGTTTTTCAAACCTCTTATGATACCGTTTTTGTTTTCATGAAAATTGTATCACGTAGGTATATCTACTTGGAAAATTCACCTTGTATAGCTACTTATGTCTAAATTTATTGGTTAAGTACCCATTTTTCTAAGAAATCATTCTTAATGTACGTAATTACTGTATTATTTGTAAAGTGGACATTGGTTCCATTAGATTACCTATTTGAAACATATTCGGCTTGTGGTGGTAGATCAAAGTCACTAAAATGTATATACATAATCAAGGCCAATTTTATTATGGTAGGACATAACTGATCGATCTGTTATACAAACATTGTATTTCTTACCTTTTTATTATCCACAATAAATAACATGATTCATTGGTTAATTGATATATTGTATTTTTTGACAGCAAAATATGTTGACTCCAAACGAAGGCAAAACGAGGAAGAGGAGGACCGAGTACTGCACATCCGAAAAATGTGTAAGTTTTCCGTATAAAAACTTGTTGCGATTATTTAGGTTTTTCCCAACAGACGTTGTCCTGTCCGAAAAATAGTAAAAACAAACGTTCAGTTTTTCTCCAATTTGAAAAAAAACCGGGAACCTTTTCCAATGTTTCTTTTCATAAAAAACTAATTCGGACTATTACAAACATTTAAAAATAACAAATAGCCAAATCGGTTCAGCTGTACTCAAGTGATGCGCTTACCAACGAACAGCATTTCATTTTTATTTATATAGATAGACTAGGGAGACGCCCCGGCTTCGCATGGATGCAACAATGTACTGAAGTGAAGACATGTCAAAATTCTGATTCCTGTGCTAAAATTATAATATGTTCCGGAATAAATGCTCTCAAAATGATGGTGATAACCGCATCAAAATCTATTGTATAGAAGAAATAAGCGGTCAAACAGACAGACACGAAAAGCGACTTTGTTTTATATTAAGTACCAATTATAGACAGACAAAAAGGAGATGTTTCAAAATGGGCCAGGTCTATGTACAGTAGCTCAAAAAAAAAGAGAAAATCCTTAGAATTCGGGAAAAATACAGATAATTCAATTAAATTTATACTGTTGTGGGAGTGAATTGATATTTATCAATTATTTTTATCGACGTTCAATATGGCGTCTCACCGATTTAGTTACTCTGTGCTTAAAAACAATGACAGTAAACCATTGATCATAGAAAGAGACCTGTCAGCTGTTACAACAGTGTCACTTCATTTCAGAAATAATCATGTCAAACGTCATTAATCAATCAAAATGACAGCTTACCGCCATGACGGGTTTTTGTTGTGCGTTGCAATTTCAACTATAATTTCTTGTGTTTACCAGCAAACCAAGCCATTTTAAAGTAATTGGACAGTTGAGAACTGTTTTAAATTAATTTCCCTATTTTTAAGTATAGTGTACAAGGACACCTGGCCCAGGCTCCATATATATTTTGAAACATCTCCTTTAAAATATTGTTTTTTTGTTATAAGTACCGTATACGGTAAGACTTTCATATGCATTTTGTAAAAACCTGTTTTACAAACAGACACCAATTCAATTTTATTTATTTGTATGTATGAATGTAGGTATACTTAGGTTCCAAGTTACTAAATGTTGTGTATTTTGTGTTTCACGAACTGTGTCTAAATAAACGTTAATTTTTTTCTTATTTTTTCTAAATCATTTTATTTGCATTCAACAGTGGGTCTTACTGCCTTGGATGATGAAGTCGCAAAAATAGGTACGTTATTCTTTAGTTTGGTTTTTGGAATTGAATTTTTAATTAGTAGTATTATGTCATTGAAGTACCTAATTATTATTAAAGGCGGCTTACAATTTCTCTTCAGTGGGACAACATGTTGTATTAGTGAAACCAGAAAACATGAGTAAGCAATTTTTTATTTTTATTATTAGTTAATATGTTATGTGACTCACTGTTAACATAGACGCATTAAATGGACCTAATAAACAATTTCAGGACCTGATCGTAGGACAGAATCCCTCAGCGAATATTTCAATAAAGTCATCATGACTCAACACACATGTAAGTAATAAATTAATTCATTCTATTGAACTCACATTATCAATTTCTGGGTACTATGGGTGCCTGTCACGTTTAGTGGTTTTTCATAAACTAATGAGGTTTTTACTTAATTTGACAGCAACGACCCCAGGCGTCGGTTCAGATGAGGTAATATAACTAATAACAATGATTGATTATACTGACTAATATATTAGATCGTATTGAACCTGCGTAACTTATTACTCAAGAGTTTTCAAACAAAGCTTATATTTTCTTCCAATTTTGGTTGTCCAGAAACTGCTGATTGATACCAGTAGACTATGCTGTTCAAAGCTTACACAACAAGGATAGACTTTCACTATACCTACTTATATTGTAACGAATTCAAGTTTCACTGAAACATTACAAGTTTGACAACTTACTGAGATTATTGGTAGATATAAACAAACCCAAGTTATTTTGAGTAAAGATTCCGATGAACTTATTAATTTATTTTAAAAGGTTGATAATAATACAGTGTTTACTGCTAATGCTTTTAATACTAAACGCTTAAAAATTGCTCGACTCGCCCCCACCGGTCACACGATGAATGTAGCTGCCATGACCCAAGTCGTTGCAAGTATAGCTACTGCCCGAAAGACTAGTCAAGTGTAGATACAAATACCTTGGCGCTTTGGGGAAAGGCGAATGGCGAGCATAAACAAAGAACGCGGGAGATATTATAGTGCACAAGTGTGTGCGCCGATACTGGTGCACTCTCTCTTCCTCTCTACTCTCATAGTCCGTTGGCGTGCCAGAAACTCGTATGAAGCGGTAACACGCCGCGAATAGCTGCACTGCAGTTATTGACTTGGCCAGCCTGCTAGCTCGCACCGTGTAACCTAGCTTGTAATACCCTTATAGACTCGTAGGTACATGTATATTTTATGACTAATATAATTACGCACACGGAGCCGTAATTTCTATACTTTTTTATTTTTCAGTCGAATAAATTGAACACCCCTCATCCATTGGGTGCATTTGTCACAGACACAACACCCCAGGTATAATACTCACATGGTTGTTAACTGTTTGAAATCAGTTGTTGTCCACAAATTATAATTAAGTTATTTGTCATTTTACTCATTTTAAGGATTTGCTAAGTTCGAGAAAAGAGAAAATTGGTGGTGAAAAGGTTAATAAGGTAACACGAAACAATTTTAATACACTTATAATAGACTAGCTTCTGCCCGCGACTTCGTCCGCGTGAAATTTCACTTCCCCCCCATTAACCCTCTTAAGGGTGGAATTTCGAAAAACCCTTTCTTAGTGGATACCTACTCGTTCAAAGTTGATTGGGAAAATTTGACAGTTTCGGGTAGCTTGATGTGTTAGCGTCTGTACCTACGGAGAAGAACGGGCAAGAAACTTCACGGACACTCTTAATCAAAATAATATGGTCACAAAATATTGGTTACATCATTCATGTAAATTTTTTTTATTAGGCTTCAAGAAAAAAATAATACAGGGTTTCTAGTGGCAGATTTCAAAGTTTGAACAAACGTAATTTCTGAACGCAACACGTTAGAGTGGCGCGGGGGGCGTCGTTGAAAGCGTAAGCTCTGCGGATTTTTTGCTGCCATGGAGCGGTGGTGTGGAGTGCACGTGCACCGCGCTTTTGCCATCGAGGCGTACATTTCAAGTGCATTTTCCTTGACTTAGTAGTAGTTACGATATTCGTCGATTACGTGATGAACCATCGATCAACCTTATTGTCTTGGGTAGCAAAGTTCAGAGCTACAGGATCAACATTAAACAGCCCCAGACCAGGACCTATATAGGTTGACTGGTAATTAGTGACCGATACCTAGACACGTGATTGTACTCATGATAACAAACAACTTTTACTATGGGACTAAACCTGAAATCGCGAAAAAAAAATCAGCTGTTCCCAACATTTATGTTCGTATAACTCGTCAAAATGTAGGGAACAGCTGATTTTTTTTTCGCGAGTTCAGGTTGGGTCCCATAGTAAAAGTTGTTTGTTATCATGAGTACAATCACGTGTATAAGTATCGGTCACTAATTACCAGTCACCTTATATACCAGCGGTAGCCACGGACGAAAATGTTGAACGTGTTATGGTTTCTGTGACTGAAAGTCCTCGTTTATCACTTCGTGCACGTTCATCGATATTAGCAATTACGAAATCAACCTTACAGGTTATAATGCGAAAAAAACTCAAGTTCCATCCGTATAAAATTCAAATCGTTCAAGGTTTACACGATGCAGTCGCTCTGTAAACCCGTTTTTGAAAACATGCGTGCTAGACTTGTCGAGTGTGCTAGGTCAACATTTGGAGAACGTGGCAAAAAATTAAATCTGCATTAATCGTTTTTAAATAACAATAAACATTGTTTGTATTAGAGGTTTCGTTTTTTTTTTTACAATTTTTCAAACTTTGTTTGTACTATTGGACAGCCTGTATAAAGTTTTAAATAATTTTATAACCAGGTAGGTATGCAGGCTTTGCAAAAAAGTATCAAATCAGTACGTAATGTACGAACATGTTACCAAATTGAATATTCAAAAATATTTTACTTTTAATCAACTAAAAGGATTTTACATAATTTTATATAGGTACGTATACTCGTACGAGTATTACACAACTAACTAATACACTACATTCTAAATATATTTTCTTATTTTATCTAGAATTATTATTAGATTATAGATTGTAATATAAACCCGTAAACATAATGGAACTAGCAAATTTTGATCAGTAAATTTTTATATTTCAGATGAGTAGCACACCTACATCAAATTTAAGAAATCCACACGATGTCCATGTAGTTTCAGAGTCAACTACGATGACGGCTCCAAGACGCAATAAAAGATATGTGATGTAAATTCTTGTGCAACTTATTTCAAGCACCCTCGTAGTATCCAAGTTATGTGGAAACATAATTTAGAAAGTTGCCCTATATGATTAAACCAGCTGGATAATTGCGTAACCCACTTTAGTAGCAGTGGCTTTCATTTTGACAGTTCAACATCATTCATTGCGGTATTTACGTTGTTGACCAGACAAATGTTTCAAACATATGAAGCAATGGATTAGCAATATCCTTCAAAATGATTCAGATTGAGATTAACAGATGTGTTACGCAATTAGGGTGCTGCTTCTGTCCGCCCGAAATTTCGCCCCCCGACCCACCGCGTCCCATCGCACCGCCCGTCCGCGCTATTACTTTGTTTTCCCTTAGCATTATTTCTGTCATTTTTTCTTTTTACTCGGCTCCTAAGAGTCATAGCGTGATGTTAAATAGCCTATAGCCTTCCTCAAGAATTAGGCTATCAAATGCAAACATATATTTTTTAATTCAGGTGGTTGTTGCAGATATTAGCGCGTTCAAACAAACACTCTTCAGCTTTATTATTAGTACCTATAAATAAAAAAGCCCCTGGGCAGTTAGCCCGGTGACCACCCAGCTGACTGGATTGGGCTATTCAAATTATAAATGTAGTTCGTGCCGATCAGCAGTAGAACAAGTACCCATTCGAATTACTCATTCGCTTCTTTTGTTCTTTTTGTTAGCCCGTACTGTCCCACTGCAGGCCTTCCCCAAATCCTTCCAGGGACTCCGCGGCACCTCGAACCATCCCTCGCCGTACGCGTCCAGGACGCTACCTCTTTCATTCGCTTAGCTATCATCACAAAAAATGCCGCCCAAGAGGACACTACAGGAAAGTTTCAAAGATACTTGCCCACTACATATTCAACAATATAAAAAAATGAAATATCTTTTCCAATTGGATAACATGTTACGCAGCGATGTTCCTTACACCGTTTATTTGTTTATCATATCGCTCATTTAGAGAAACATCGACGTAACTGCTACTTTTTTACTTTTTTTTTTAAAGTCTATGCTTTCCTAACGTACCTACTTAAATACGCTTTCTAAGTGCTTTGTCATATTTAAATCCATTTACGTTGATGTTTCTCCAATTGAGCGATAAAGTAATATAATTTGTGTTGCTGTGTAAGGTCAGAAAAGGCGAAAGGTTACACGCGCCGACTTCCAAGTGTAGCCCCCGTCCCCACGGGCGATTTTAAAAGCAGTGATTTTTTATCGCGCACTCGATTTTCGACACACTGAAAATACACTGTTGGATTTTTTTAACATGCTAGAATGCACTCTGTTGGATTTCCAATGCCCGGCTCCGCGCCGAAAGTTGACAGTCCAGTGCGCGGTTAAAAATCGTCGCGTTATAAAATCGCCCGCGCTCACAATGGCTTACCACGATCTGACGCAAGTCTCTTCGAAGTCGGGCAAGGCCAGGCTACTGGGGATGCTCCAGATGTCCCGGAAATCAATGACATCGTTCACAACTTCCGTTCACACTGTTCAATAGCAGTGCCTTCACTGCGCTCTATAGAACCTATGCTTTAAATATCTTACGCTTTTGTTGAGGCTGATGAAGGCCCATGTTCAGCAGTAGCAGTTACGTGTTGAGGTGATGATGATGATGATGGTAAATTCAGTTTATATCTGTTCATTTGAAACCTTTACAAGTACTTACAGTCACTTTTTTGTTCGTCTGTCACAGAGATGCCTATCTCAAATAATATATCTTCTTCTGATACCTATTAACTTTATCAGGTTTATAAATGACTTGAAAGTAAGATGTTATTTATGCCAAAGAATTAGACTTATCTCATACGTATTTAGTATTCGCATAGTAATTTAGATATCTATTTAATTTCACACCGATACAAAACGAGTTCCTTACAACAAACGAGAAAGCGATGGCAGCCCGTTTTGAATTTCAAATGAATAGACCTAATCCATATTTCAGTTAAGGAAGATCTCGAGCCGCGATGGATTATTATACGAATCTCGAACCAAATCCAACGGTCAGATGAAAACTGTCGATAGCAGTGTTACGCAATGCTGTATTTAAATACAGAATATGAACATGTACTAATGAACAAATCGATTATGAACTACTTGTCATTGAAATATCAAGTGACAGATGTGGCATTTGTATTGCAATCAGTGAAAGTCCAGTGCCGCAGGCAAGTTGTATTGTTGTGTCGTGACCTTTAAACTCACAGGTAGGTACATAGTATACAAACAATACAATATACGTGATGGTGTTGTGTTGCATCTAGAGGTGCACGTATAGATGTTGACTTTCAAATGTCGATTGGTTAGTCGATAACTCGGACAGTAAATGTAGAATCAAAGGAGTTTGTAGCAGGCGTGATTGGAAACTATCAGAATAGTGCTTTCAAAACTACAAACTGTAAACATTAAAAACATGTTCCATAGGCCAACAAGCTTTTAAGTGATGTAAAGATACACTTAGAATTCTGAACACCAGAGAGTTTAGTCTGAAACATAAATATGTATTATACTTACTTAAACTAGCATCTTGCTTTGCATGCTATTAGGTACTTATAACACTTCAAGATAACTGCACATCATGCATATTAATTACAATCAAAATGAAAGTTTCGCAAAAGCTAGATTATGCAAATGTGCAGACTTCTTGTCATCTGTATTATACTGATGCAATATCTTTAAGAGATTTGCAAAATTATAAGGTTAATGAAGATCTAAATGTCTCGACCTAAGAAGTAGCTAATGCCACAAGTTCTATGCGCAATTAGGATCATATGCAACAATTTAGTCATGTAATTACAGTTCTAGAACGTTGTTTCCAAAACAACTGTGGAGTACTCCAAACTCCTCAAATAATATAAGTATTTGTATTTGAATTAAAACACAAAATTGTATTTGGGTGCATCAAACGCTCAGTGATCGCCAAGCCCGCGCTGTCAGGTGGATGACAGCCAGTGTTCCCACCCACCTTGTCGGGGTTGCCCTCACCGCCCGCTTTATGCACATTTATTCTAAATCAGTACTTGATAACGGAATACCACATCTCTTCCTTTTTTTTAGAAAATAAGTGAACCTTACTAATACCTTAGATTATGAGTTTAACATTAAACATTTTGTAAGTTACTCATTTTTAATTCTTCTAATTCGATGTTACAATCATTTCAATTTGAATAACATAAATTCTAGTAAACATATAAGTTTATATTTGCGTTTTATTACAAACTATTATTTTTGCTTCAGTATTACAATCATTTCAATTTGAATAACATAAATTCTAGTAAACATATCAGTTTATATTTGCATTTATTGCAAACTATTATTTTTGCTTCAGTATTCTATTTGTACTATATGTTTTTATTCAATATATTGTTTACATTGTTTTCTTTTATTCCTTTCTCCATTGAATTTTGATCTTCACCCGACATATAATTTTCATCATTAGATTCTGTATCAACAACTGTCCAATTTCCTTCTACACGCTTAAGATGAATTACGTTTCTTTTAAACTCTTGGCCGGTTGAATCATTACGGACATTTACTTCGTTGCCATGTGCACTGACCACTGTATGTGGCTCTGGATCGAAATTTGGCGTTAATTTATTACTTTTTACAAGATTCTTTACATATACCTTCTGACCAACTTCAATTTCTTGTTCTTTTGCTTTGCGTTTCTTATCCTCATTTATTTTCCCCTTTTCTTTCTTTTGAGTGTCTTTATCTCGGACTTCAGAATCTAAATCCATATTTTCAACACAAATTAAACTCGGCAACTTATCTCTAAACAAACGTCCATAAAATAATTCAGAAGGGGATTTCCCAGTTGTACCATGAGGAGTGCTGTTGTACATCATGAGGTATTTGAGTAAATCATCTTTCCAATCTGACTTCTGTATTTGACTTATTTTTAATCTTTTTAATATATCCCTATTCTGCCGTTCGACCTCTCCATTTTGCTGAGGCCAGTAAGGGATTGTGTAATAAATGCGAATTCCTAACTCTTCGCAAAATGATTTAAATTCTTGACTGGTGAATTGACGACCATTGTCGCAAGTTAAGCTAATTGGGATACCTAAACGGGAAAAAATTTCTTTGAGGACATTAATTGTATCTTTGGCTGTGATAGATCTCATAATTTTAATTTCTTTATAACGACTGAAATAATCAATTATGACAAAGAGATAGTCTCCACTGGGCAGTGGACCTAGGAAGTCTACAGCGGTGTCAACCCAAGCCTGAATTGGTAGCTCTCGCCTTTTCATCGGTGTAGGTGGGTTTGGACCGGACACTAAGATACAACCTCTACAATTTTTAACAACATTTTCTGCGTCTTTGTCGATTTTGGGCCACCAAACTTTTGTACGCAACCTAGCCTTCATGTTTACTATCCCGGGATGGCCTTCATGAGCAGCCGCTAACACTTCTTGTCTCAAATTAAAGGGAATCACAATTTTGTTTCCGCGCAATAACAGGTCCTCATGTAACCAGAGTTCCTTTTCAAATAATTTAAAATTATTTACCATTGGATTCCATTTGTTATTATGTAATCCGTCCCTAACGAGTATAAATTCTTTATCCAACTTAGATGCTTCTGAAATGCTTTTTAAAGACAACGCTGTTGGACGCGCATACTGTACAATTTGGTTGATATGGTATTCGCTCTCAAACGGAGTACAGTTTTGATTTGTGCAAAGTCGTGACAATGGGTCTGCAATATTAGATTTACCAGGTTTGTATACAACTTTGTAATTATATGCTTGTAACCTCAGAACCCAACGCTCAATTCGAGCACAGGGTTTCGACCGCGGTTTGAAAATTACCTCCAAAGGCTTGTGGTCTGTAATCAACTCGAACTCTTTCCCATATAAATACATGTGAAAATGCTCTACAGCCCAAACTAAAGCTAACGCTTCCTTTTCGGTTTGGCAGTAACGTTTTTCGACGTCCGTCAAGCTTTTATTTCCGAAAGCAATGATGCGCGGCCCAGTCGAATCATATTGTATAAGAACTGCCCCCAATCCTACAGGACTAGCATCAGCAATGACTTGTGTTCTGTCATCTGGGTCATAGTAACCCAACGTATCTATTTTGTTTAGACGTTGTTTGAGTTGTTTATAGGCTTCTTGCTGTTTAACTGTCCAGAAATTAAAAATGTCTGCATGTTTATGGAGTTTTTTTCTCAAAATTTCACGGATTGGTTCAGTCAAAGTGGCTAAATTCGGTATCCACTTCCCTACAAAATTAATCAAGCCTAGGAAGCTTTGGATCTCTTCGACATTTTTTGGTTTTCGAAAAGACTCAATTGTTTTTATATATTTGTCTAAAGGTCTTACCCCGTCTGTTGATAGTCGGTGTCCAAGAAATTCGATTTCTTTGGCCTTGAACAGACATTTCTTTTTATTTAGCAATACGTTATTTGCCTTGAGAACATGCAAGACCTGTTTGAGATTCTCGTCGTGCTCCTTATCATCTCTGCCACACACAATAATGTCGTCAATAAAATTTGCGACACCTTGGCATTTAATCAACATGTGTTCCATAATTTTCTGGAAATGTTCCGGAGCACTCGAGATACCAAACATGAGCCTTTTATACCTATATAAACCCTTGCTTGTAATAAATGTTGTAATTCCTCGACAATCTTCAGCAATCTCTACCTGGTGAAAAGCATTACAGACATCTAATTTGGAAAAGAATTTAGCTTTTCGGAATTTTGGCATTAATTGGTGCATAGTTGGCAAAATATGGTGTTCTCTAATGATTGCCTTATTTGCACAACGCATGTCAAGACAAATCCTAACGTCACCATCCTCTTTGAGAACGGGGACCATAGGGGAAACCCAAGGAGATGGTTCATTTACTGGTTCTATGATATCCATTTCCATTAACTCGTTAATCTTATTGTTGATTTTGACTTCTAATGGTATTGGAACACGCCTATATGGTTGACAAACAGGTGTAACCGTTTTGTCAATTGCAATTTTTAAAACAACATTTTTAAATTTTGGATATTGATTGACACTTACCTCATTAATGTCCAAACCTAGTTTTAATACTTTTAGTGTTATCGCGCTGTCTTTCCCCAATAAATTTCTTGTACCATCTTTTATCACATAAAATTTTGCCAAAATAGTTTCTGGACCTGCACGAATTTCAGCGTCAAACGATCCCAGTACTATCAGGGGATCTTTAGAACCGTAGGACATAAACTTTTTATCTGGGTTTTTCTTTTGATTCGTAACAATCACATTTTTTGTCTTCATACGATCCCAGGACTTCTCGCTGATGATGTTGCATTTACTCCCTGAGTCAATGAGCAGGTCTACGTCGACCCCACCAATTTGACATGAAATAGCAGCATCTTCATCGATGTGAAATATGTAGTCAATTTCTGCATCAGACTTGATCTTTTTTTTCAATAAACCCTCGGTATCGTCTTTCTCAAAACGACGCTTTTTTGAGTTAATTTTTTGGTCTCTAGGATTTGGTTTACGTTTATTTGCTCTTGTTCTGCACATTTTAAGGAAATGACCCTTATAACCACATTTGGCACATATTTTATCTTTGGCCACACATAGATCGCTGTCAAATGTATGATTTTTACTACCACACCTAGTGCATTCTATTTTTCTCTCATTAATTGTTTTGTTTTTCATAGTGTCTATTTTGTTCACATTTCCATTTTGTTTATCTTGGAAATCATTCATTTGTCTTTCGACAGTTTCGAGCGCATTAGCCTCCACAATAATTTTATTAACTGTAACTGTATCTCCCAACACCAGAATCCTCTTTCTCAACTCAGTTGACATACATTTTTCGGTTATCTGATCAATTAAACTCTCATTCTCATTTGAAAAATTACATTTGGCACTTTGACGGCGCAGCTTTACTAAAAACTTTTCAAATTTTTCACCCGGTTCTTGTCTCATTAATCGAAATAAATGCCGCTCAAACAGATTACTTTGTTTTGGGGCAAAATATTCATTCAATTTCTCTATTGCTATATTATAAACATCAACCGATTCCTTCTCCTCTACGTGAGCGCCGGGGATGTTAAAGTAAACATCTTGCAATGCTAACCCTCCGATATGCAAAAGAGATGCCCGTTTCTTAACTGATGCATCAATATTTGCGGCTTGAAAATAAATCTCTAACCCGCGTTTCCACTTTTCCCATCGAATACAAAGAGAATTTGATTCGCCGTCACAGTCGAACTGCTCAAGAGTATGTGTATTTTGAGACATAATGGGGTTTTCTGCAAATAAAATTCTTTCATTGTTGATTGAACCAAACTATTAAATAAACAAATGTTTTGAGAAAGGAGGAAACTGTGGTTATTTTAGTATTTTATTACAGTTATTCAATTTAGTACTCGCTGCTAAATATTAGCATATTTTGGCACTATTTTGATAGTTCACACTCACATTAAACTTGATGTCAGCACTATTTTTTTTTTTCTCACAAATAATACTTTCTCTGCTGACTATTTATGCCTCAACACATTTTAGTAAACAAGTTACTTGTTTCATAATAACATCTTTACATAGGTAATTAACATACAATCGGCTATCAACCCCCTTATTTAATTTTCTTTTTTTTTTTTTTTTGAACTATGAAGATGTATCTAAAATTTTCATAACCCTAAAGTTGCAACAAGAGTTATTATATTAATGCTTACTGTACCGTAATGAATAATGCCTACTTCTTTAAGGTACTTGCATATTTTTGTAACTGATCAATGTAAGATTTTATTGTTTACATAATTTTGTCTCACAATGTATCGTATTCCATGTGAGTAGAAAATGAACACACAACTTGTTGACCGCCGATTTGTACGTAATTAGATTTGGATTAATCTTTCAACGCTCACCGATTTTCCTCGTCGCCAATTGTGGAGTACTCCAAACTCCTCAAATAATATAAGTATTTGTATTTGAATTAAAACACAAAGTTGTATTTGGGTGCATCAAACGCTCAGTGATCGCCAAGCCCGCGCTGTCAGGTGGATGACAGCCAGTGTTCCCACCCACCTTGTCGGGGTTGCCCTCACCGCCCGCTTTATGCACATTTATTCTAAATCAGTACTTGATAACGGAATACCACAACAACAAACACGTAGCAGATCGCAACTAAGCTTACAAGTTACAGTCAGGGAGGTGGAACTACGTCGTGTGAATATTTGAAAGGTTGACATTTCAATTTGACTTTGTTACGCTCGGTTACCAGCGGCTGGTGAAACAGTGAGCGAGTTTTGATCGCTTTGAGCTTGCAAGTGACAGCATCGTTCTAAAACCTAATGTAGGAACTGCATACTGATGGCAATTTCTGACTAAATAGAAACTGAATACTTTACACTACTTTTCAGCAAAAACTCCTGAACCACGAGCTGACAATAACGAGTATTTTGTATGTACAGTCAACAAAACAGATAAATATGCAGGATCGTCGGATATAGTTGAAGTTTAATAAGAAACCGATGGATGTTCTCGAATAAAATTTATTTTTTTAAATAGAAAACAAAGAGCTCATTTACAGTCGACAACATCCATCGGTTTCTTACTAAACTTCAACTATATCCGACGATCCTGCATACTTATCTCTTTTGTTGACTGTACCTGTGCCTGTATTAAAAAAATAATCCCACCTAAACGTCCGCTCGTACACACAAATCGTCCGGCTATTGTAAACGTAAACGACGCACCCGTTTAATTACAGCTTTTATTCGCCTTTAGATATATTATTTTTGTTTGCCATGTCGGTGATGTCGGCACAATTATTTACCTACACGCAAAACTGATGCAAAACGCACAACGTTTTTAGTAAGAACATTTTTGAAATATTTTTCCGCAAATTGTTTTCGTTGAAGCCAAAAAATTTCATGGAAAATATAAAATATCAAGATTTTATTTTCTGTTGTATAGCTGCGTTCCATAACGGAAATTATTGCACGCATGGATGCTGCACGTAGATATATTATAAATAAGCCAAAGAAAATGTAGTGATCACTAATCACATCATTAGGATAATGATACGCATCCTAGCGTGTGTGGTCTTTGTGCCTAAGCTAAAAGTTGTAATACCGTACCTATTTCTAAGAACTTTAAAGGTTACCAATAATCACTCCTTTTGGTAACCTTTTTGGTTAGAAGAACTAGGTTACCCTGCGAATCAAGTTTACCCTTCCAGTAACAACTTGGCGGTATGTAGGTACCAGTAGTTCCCATAAATTCATTTTCATGTTTTACATTGTTAAAATGTTGTAGGTAGAATCCAAATGAATTTCAGAAATTAGCTATTTTAATAGGTGTGCGGTGCGACAGGTGAGCACACCCAATTACATTTCGATCAGGGCAGCGCCGGCGGCGGCGCGTGCGGTCGCCCTAACCGGATTATTGGCCGGCGCGGCGGCGCGGCGGCACGGCAGGGCTGCGCGGGCGGCGTGCCGGGGCCGACGACCTGCCGCCACCTCGCATTATAATTCGATACAGATTCATCAACAGCTTAACAACATTCACCAAGGCTCGCCGAGTTAGATTACATTAAGATGACGACCTTTGACCGCGCAACTTTCAACCAAATAGCGACATTTAGAATTTTTTTAGATAAGGCCAAACAGCAAAACCCAGTCGAAAATTTGTTTTGCTTTTCATAGAATTAAAAGAAATAACGAAGCAAGTAACTAAAACCAACCAAATTTATATTCAAACTGCAGTTCCAGACACAAAGAACACATTCCCGCGATAGGCAATATCAACAATCACACACTATATGAGCCACAGAGAAGAGCTTGCAGAAAAAGCTCGCTGCTGTGTCGCAGTTTACACAAACAAAACAAAACATATTATACAGCCAGTATGCATCGAGGCGGAAACTGATACACCGTAGACAAACATTGAAATGTGATATTTTTATGTGCTTCATATTGATGCGACCAAATGAAAAATAAACTAGAACACGTAGGTATCTGTTATGGAATCATTTGATTGGATATAAAAGCAATGCAGTCGTAGGCGTTCTAGTTAATTTTGTCAAATATTAATAATTGAATAAAAATATTATTTTTGGGCATCGTACAGTTTCAATTAATAGGGTTGCGTATCGATTTGTCGCTAAGCAACTTCAAAGGATTCCAATGACCCAAATATGTCAGTATATCAAAAAGATCGTAATCTGATTACATCGTTGATTCCCGGTTCGGTTTCTTTGGTTACAAAACGTCTATTCAACTTTAATTCTTTTATGGCTTCTCTAGCCTAATTAAATGCAGGGGAGTTAATAAACAAATGTATTATATTATATCTTTGAATTGTCTTATAATGAAAAACAAATAGAAAAATGAAATCAACTATCCAAAATACAAATCGTAAAAGAAATCGTTTTACTTGTTCAAACAAAATATGGGGATGAAGGATCAGGATCAGGACAGGTACCAAATTAACAGGAAATCCCTCTCTGATTTTTGCGTCAGGTAACAAAGTTTGTTTGAAACAAAAACACAAAACTGTATCAATACATGGAAACACAATTGATTGTTACATGCTATCCTCTTTTTGTAATATCTCGTGCATCGAACAAAAGTATCGATACAAAAGCAAACAGAAAGAGTTTGCTTTACTAATAAAAAAGTTATACGACCTTAATTAAAAACTGAATCAGATAAAGCGCAAACTCTATTCAGCTGAACGTGGAAATTCAATTCGTCCATTATGAATAGCCATCTGACTATTTACTTAACCTGTTTCAGAGAGCGAGACAAACCCCGCACTCATTTCACATTGATACTGCACCGACACGCGCACAAAGGAAATAAATGACTGTCACTGCGGGAAATAGAATTGACCTATCACATTGCGCCATCTTCTTTTTTATCTTACGTCGCTGTATAACAGGCTTTTTCTTTTTAAATTATTATTTGCACTTACTCTTAAAAGCGTGTTTCAATTACCTCCCTTGAAAGCATGTGAGGCAATCGTTTGGAAGTCGCATAAAGGGACGCACCTTAGCGAAGTTACGCCACTTCTAAAATATTCAAATCTCGGGGGCGACTTTCCCCGCGCTCCAGTAAAATGCAAAACAAGGAAAGTTTCCCCCTAAATCAACGGAGTCAGCAGAACGGCTCCCGGAGTCCCGGCTCGCGACAAACATACCCGGACAACAAACAAACTTTCATTTAGCTACAACGGTCGCGTTACTCAAATTTCAGCTGAAAGATGCTTTATTTCACCGCAAGAATTTAACATTGTCGTCTTGTTTAATTAGTGTGTCAAAACACTTTCTTGAGATTGCCTTTTCATTTTAATGCTTCGTGACATAAAAATAAACGACACATCATTATGAGACTTTCATCATAAATATTAGAAATGCATTTATGAATTATTCATTCAACACGATGCACATACTATCTCCACATATTGATGGAGGGTAAAATTTTGTAACAAGGATTTCACTTACTGCCATTCAACTCGTATACCTTGTTATGAATCGGATGTTTATGTAAGCTAAAAATACCGACATAGTCATCCAAACCCGGACATTTTCATTGGATTTTGTTTCCGGATATACAGTGAAGTGCGGACACAAAGAGGCAATAACAAAACAGCACTGCGCAACTCTCAGCAAAAAAGCCAAACATTGTTCACATATTAACTTCGAGGAGTTTTTCAATAAAATATAGTCTGTACTCTGTAACGGGCATCGGGCGCGGTACAGAATGCCTAACAATGGAGCAAAACAAACGAGATGGGCAGCTATTATCTCACTATAACCTAGTTTTGCATGGTGAGCGGGAAAAGCGAAACGAGGCTAAATTGCCAGCGAGTTGTTTTATAAATGGTCCAAACTTGAGAAAAAAGCAGCAAAAGCTGCCGCTTTAGCTAGTACTGTTGTTCGCGGAGTGGAGCGCACCCGCGCGCCGCCGCCGACGAGCTAGCGATTCCGGAATCAACATGCAGTATTGATAGCATTCTTTGTAAACAATATCGGAGAGTTGTTTGCTTACCTTTAGCTGAATGTTCAAAGGTGGTAACGACGTAGATCTGAAACGAAGCAACAAACATGTTACATTTTGTTGTGATTTATGTATGTCTAAGTTTAAAGTGGCGTAGCTCCACGAGGTTCACAATGAGGAGCGACAATACAGATCAATTAACAGTTCCAATTTAGGTATATGTACTAAGTACTTTTTGAGAATAGAACAGACAGAGAAACAATTTGCATAAATAATTACATGGATAGACATAAACAGAGTTGTAAAGACAATTGAACATTTTATTTACCCATCATTACGTGGGTACATATTAGCTACGAATGTTACGATGAGCTAAAAGAATTGATAGTAAACAAGTCACACCTCATCGAATACGCGACATATGTACGTATACAATAATTGCTTATGATATTGCATGTACCTAATCCTTTGTTATGTTGTATTGCGCAGTATCAGATGCCTTTGGGCGCTGGTCCCAAAGGCATCTGATTATAATATTACCATTAGGCAAGTAGAGGCAAGACATCCGCCGAGGCCCTGGGGTCGCCGAGGGATCGCAGCACGTACTCTCGTCCCCAATACGCACTCTAGCCGTCTTCACTTTCCCACCTAGTCAAGTGTTCGGAATAATAAAACTGTGTGCAATTCTTTAGCCTCTCGACAATGTCCCGAGCAGATCCATTGTGCTGCGTCACTTGCGTCCGTGTTCAAGAGCTTCGGGTAGCTTTAATTGTTCCATTATTACCCTTTCAACTTTTGTGCTTAACTTTGAGGTGTTATATTTTCGCTGAAATCAAAATGTTTTGAAAGAGTTTTATTAAATAATACTGAGAACAAGAAATAATCAGATGTTGTTCGTATTTCAATATTTATGTTCAATTAAACTAGTTCACTAAAGTTTAGTTGATACGAGACGAAAACTTGTTACGGACCCTACAGGAAAACACGCAAGATTTATTTTGTTTGATTAACTTAACAGAAAACTTAGTTGTCGAACACGCCCATTAATTTCAATCGTATTATCGTCTCTCTCTATTTATGGAGCTGTCATATAAATAATGCTCCCAGCCCATTAGCCTCGGCCACTGTGCGATCACCGATCACCGAACAGTATTACTGGGAGCCTGCGTGTAACATCGGGCCCATCAATATCTGTCATCAGTCACCGAGTAGCCAAATAAAAATGTACGATCAACCTCCGCCGATAGGCCATGACGTGCAGGTTCCTGTTACGATCTCATATTACATGAGATGACCTAATTCGCTGGAAATATTTCCCGTGCCATCGGGGAGATGAATGGTACCTATTGGCCGATAATCATGTTATTCATATTTCTATTTTAGTATAGCTGAAGCAATATTATGCTAGTCAGAAAATGTACAAAGTTAATTTAATAAAAGTAGCGTCTACAACTGTGTCAAGGATGATAAGCGGAAAATTTCCTTTAAAAGCGCGGGATTGAATAAGCCGATCTTTGTTGAAGCAGGCTGCCGCTTTTGCCTGCTAGTACACAGTAATGCCAGCCTTATAATAAACGGACATTTCTTTAGCACAATCATTTCCTAAAGACGTCTTGTATTCGTAGATAGTTACTGTATTAACCGTCGTGGAAAGTTACTCGCAAATCTGAAAGAGCGGGAAATTTCTGCTGCTCTGATAAATGTGAACTATTAAAATTGTATAAATCGGTAATTAGATGAGCTGGCATGCGGCCAGCGATAATCGGACAGCTGCATCGATGCCGCGGTAGTAGAGCACATGGCCACTAGAGTCTGTGTTGGTTCACTTTCATGTACATCGCAGGCGCACGCCCTCATTATGAAAACATTCATGACTCAGAGTAGGGCCGCTATCTTCTACAGCTGTACTTATGATGATACATGGGGATAATGGTCCGACTGTAAACTTATAATTGAAATGGAAAATATTTTATGCATTGCGTACCTAAGTACGTAGGCAGTGGTGAGTTCAATGTACTTAGCTACCCACCAGGGTAACTTTGAAAACCTATGTTAACCTTTAGAAATGGTCTCAGCAAAATTTCAAATAAAGGTCCTCCTACACAGAACGTAGGTACTTATTAATGTTAATCTTTACAAATAAAATGTAATTTTTGGACGAAATATAATAGTGAATTACTCACTTAATGTTTCTGGATAGCCGTCTCGAGGTATTACTTAGTTCTTCGTCAAAAAATATGAAACAATTTTCATAGTGCATTTGTGCTTAATTTGCTAAAGGGTGTTTTATGACTTAACGTGCATTAACAAAAATTTAATAAAAGGGCACGTGCCGAGGTAAGGGCCGGTCAATGACCTCACATGGTAGGTACCGTTAATTACTTTCGCAGGGAAGAATGTAGCACGCAATTATTCATTTAAGTACAACAAACAAACATTATCAATCACTTGGCGAATGTGATTTTGTTTAAACAGTCGTATTTAAAGTGTCAAGTTCCGTACAAAGGCTAGTCAAATCTGAACAAGTATTAGTATTATAACCTAATCAAAAATAATTTGACTAAAAGTGAATACAAATTTGTGCAAAAATATCTGTTGTAAATGCAAAATTGCATAGTAATTATTTCTCACTTGCTACATTTAAGGACACTCCAAAGTTTTGTGGCGACAATGTAGCGACATCGCCTTGAGGCATAAAAGAGAAAGCGAACGCCTATAAAGTGCTGTAGTTTATCATTGGGTTGTAAACAAGAGCCATGTATTCATCGAGGCTCCAACCAGCTCGTCACGTGGCGCGGACGTGGCATCCACAGGTCCTGATTGTACTCATCATAAAAACTCGTCACGTCACGTCTACCCCTCCCCTTAATGCTCGGAGAAAGCCTCCCCCTACAGCGGGAACTCGTCCCCAGGTTAGAAGCTTGTATCTCGACAGATTCGTACCTAACCACAGGTAATACGACCACTAACTGTATATAATTATTAAATGAAACGTCTGATCATCCGTTAGAACACTTAAAACTCGATTTGATTGTTCTACTTACCATAATTTTATTTTCTCATGCATAAATACATTATCTAAGTAAGTTCATTGAGGTGTATCATTTTTTGCAATGGATATTATCAGAAAATTTTACTGCAGGAGGCGATGAATGCAGATAACTAATTGTATGTAGCCGATGTGGAGATACGATACGCGAGCCGGTTGAGTAGGTACCTATATTTTTTGTATCGATTAAAGCGAGCAGAGCCGCGGGCAATACTAGTACTATATTATTAGAGTTTTGTAGTACGCTGTCTAGTTAAGCGAACATACAACTGCGACGGAAATAATATAGGATGTAGATGCACTTTCACACTCCATAGAGTCGTTGCTACGCCGTTTGACAGTAGCTGTCAAACGGCGTAGCAGCGTAGCAGCCTCTTAATGTTTTTTTGGTACAAGTAAAACTGTTTTAAGTGGTCAACGTGTACTGCATACATTGTGTTGGTTATGCTGAATTAGATTTTTAGAATTTCGCCACATATTTTGCACTATAAACCTGATGCGGAAAACGACTTTTTTTATTTCGCGTTGTTATTGCCTCTGAGTGGGGATTACTACAATTGGGTACAGAGTACAGCACTTAATTCGTTATCATTATTTATTATGTATATTATTTGCAATAATGTTAATGTTCTATAACATATTTTCTTAAAAATGCAAAACAATATAGCCATGACGACAAATAAGGTCACTAAAATAAAGTAACAAGACTTTGTTTTAGACATCGCAACGCTGACACCTGTTCTCTGTAGCTTTAGTATAATACGATATCATACGGCGAACATTTTACGTACAAACGGTAAGTAACGTGATGTTTTCGCACCTTCCTTAACACAGTTGACAAGCGTACTAAATGTGAGCGTGGAGATGGTCGCCTTCGCACAGATGAAGTAATATGAGATTATTTTAGCACATTTGCCGCAGCACGTACTCACGTAACAGTAGCAATGAAATAAAAGGAAACTGATATTATAATATTAACGCAAATGAAAAACGTATTCAAGTCAGCTTGAAGCCATTCTCATAAGGACCGTATATTACACGTCTTTTCAAACTTCTAACAAATAATTGTTTGGCACTTTATTCTATTATTGAGAGTCTAAACCCTTATTATACTTTCCGCGTGTTCTTTACTAAAACCACTTAAAAAATCCTACATTCGTTAAAACTTAAGTAATGACATCATTCCCATTACCACTGTTACGACTTGAATAGTTAGGAAATAAGTTACACCAAGAATTAATGTAGGTACACTTACGCAGATAAAATGGAATGGCACCGGGCCGCTGAATGCGACGTTGTTGCCGCAGTCCCGACCTCCAACCCTAAATGTATGACGCCCAAAGAGCCGTTGTATTATATGGCCGGCAACTTTGCGAAACAGCCGGGACAAATCGGGCACAATTTATTGTTTTGATTTTCTCGGAAAAGAGTTTTGCGATGTATTATGTACCGTTTTATTTAATATAACTTTGGGTGTGTAAGCGTAAAGCTGTCTATGAACCACTGACCTCTATTAAACACTTGTATAATACAGGGCAGTGTTTTGAACGCATCAGCTACATTGATAACGAGAATGTACTACGTGTAAACCAATCACTATTTACTGTATATTTTGAAGTTTATTCAAACAGAAGGCTATTTAAATGCTAAGTAATGGTTCGCTAAACTGTTGGATTTACACCAGACAGTATTACCATTTACAAAGTAAAAATAAATGCAAAGCTAAACAATAAAGCAACACAGACAACAGATCAAGGCCTAAATAATTGCAGCCAAATCTAATCGTCTCTATTTCATTTGTATTTTATGAATACAGCCATTAAAGAGTCTATTGTTAGAGGACAATGACCGCTAGAATTAACACATGTTACATTAGGTTTTTGCATACGAAGAATGAAAGACGTGTGTAATATTATTTTAATAAAAAAGTGTGCGAGACTTGTAACAAATGTGAACCGCGTGCAGTAAATAGTAGGTACATGCTCAAAGGCTCATGTAAATGCAGAGCTTTACGTTAATATTACTAAAGCATATTTCACATGCAACACTGATTTACATAATTTCATTGATTTTGTATCTTTATAACAAATATAACGCAATAATGCTAATATTGGGAAAACTGGATTGCATGTTTCATGAGCAATAGAAGTTGTAGTTGTGCCTAAAGTGGAGACAAGATCTCGCATATTATTATCTCTTATCACCTCGGACAAAAAATAATATAAAAAATCCGCACTTTTATCTTGTAAAGCTACTCAGATAGAAGTAATAACTAAGTTGGAAGTGGACTTTTAAAATTTGGGCTCCTGAGCTGAACATTAATGACCTACGCCGCCATTTTGAAGGGCTGTTTGAAGGAAAACCCCCTGTGCGCCCTCACAGGGGAAGTAATGCATTTTCCTTTATCACGGTGCGGACAGTTTGCGCACTTCTCGAGGGGGACCAGCTTTTACGATTATTGTGCTCACATCGTTACAACATGAGATCTGTAATAAAAAAACACTGGATTCGATCTCGCCCGCCGTAAAAGGCAGCGCAGTCGCTGAAACGCTCTAGTCAGATCCTTTTATGGAGTTAGTTCGATTTTAGGAAACCAATTTAGACTTGAACTTCAAGGTGAATCTCTAGGATGTTATAAAGGATACCAATATGGATACTAATAGGTATATATAGTGAGATTTATGACATCCGGTTTAGTAATTTAAGTTGTTGCTTTGGTTGAACGAACTTTCGGTTGGCCTATATTTCAACACGTCTTAAGGCAACAGTTTTTATAAAAGGGTTAGGTTTGGTTACAATATAAACAGTGTTACGACACGCGTCACAAGCGCGGCATTTCAAAGCGTTGTGTTGCAAGCATCAGGCGAGATCTAAAAATGTCAAATTCGTGTGGATATTTTGCCTTGGGAAGTAAAGTGACGGCTGGCTTCTACTGCGACGCGGCATGGCGGCACTCGGCAGTGCATCGCGCACCGGAACACTGTCGGCCACGCGGAGCGTGAAATAATGCACCACATGTTGAATAACATCGTAATTAATAGCATCGGGCGAAAGCGCAAGTGTTCACATGCGAGTTGGACGTAAAACTTGACTTATTAGAACATTAATTACGAATAGGGATAATGTAATGCAGCAGCACATAATTATGGTTGTTATGCGCTGTTGCGGAGGGGAGTGTGCTCGCTTCCTAACTGCGGAGTTTCACGAGGACTTGTAAAGTTCCAGTCGTAAGGATTATGCTTCACTTAATATTTTCATAGCAGATAATTACCATAAAAGAACAATGTTACAGTATTAAAACGTAAACAACAAACAATATGCTCTTCTAACCTATATTAATAACTTCACACTCAAAATGTCCACCTAGTTATCTTTCAGAATTCCCACCTGAGTTCATTGCCCCCTCAAAATTTATCTCTAAACTTATAACTGTCGCCGTGTCAGCCGTCGCAGTCGGACAACAAACATGGACTTATTATAGTTCACACTTGTCCATGTTTAGAACATCGACGACCAAAAGATAAAACATGCTCAACGTTTCCTGGGAACAGTTTTGAAGAAGTTGTATTTATTTGTGGATGTTGCATTAGTGGAAATACCATATTTAAGAGTCCAGTATTATCAATATCAATTGTCAAGACCTTATAAGCTAGGTTAAATTAATGAAAGTGTGATTTGCCGAATTTTTTGACTATGGCATCTCGTAGTTGACCTTGAGAGGTCGTGACTACT
Source organism: Hydraecia micacea (assembly GCA_914767645.1). NCBI lineage: Eukaryota > Metazoa > Arthropoda > Insecta > Lepidoptera > Noctuidae > Hydraecia > Hydraecia micacea. The sequence continues at coordinate 13,207,098 of OU611778.1, forward strand.
TAACCGGACTATCATGATTTGCCGAAGCACTGTGTAAGCACTATATAGGGCATTCGTGCGGGAGAAAGTGCGCTACTTGCGCGAGCGCAGCCCGTCCATCGTGAGAGCCGGGACGTGCTCACATTGCAAGTCGGCCACTCACCCACGGCGGCTGCAGCTCGCCTGTGCATCAAGGCCTAACTTATCAATGTGTCTATCAATCACACATCAAGCGTGACGGGAATAAAACCTCGTATTTGTAGTTGAATATGTATTAGCTGCAAATTTTCCAGGAGGCTTTTGCTTTTCCATGTTAGGCTTTGGCCTGCCCGTCTTAGAGTTTTTGAATAGAATATAGTTACAGATTTTTTGACCCATTGACTGTCATACTGATCGGCCATATTGTTTGTTTATTACGTAAGTTTACCAGTTCCAACTTTGAAATGGGCAATAAAACGTAGCACTCGTATTCAATTCACGTACAAAGTAGTATCCTTTTCAAATATTAAATCTGGGAACACAATTCGAAGTGTCGCATTACATCGTGTGTTCGGCGGATATGAATGCGAGGTCACGAGTGGCCGCGCGGCGCCTGCTCCGTGCTCCGAGCTCCGCAGGGTTTCACTAGAAAGCCTCCGATGACACCAGACACCGCGGCCGGCACAACTTGAGGCTGTAAATCTCGACGAAGTGGAAAGTAAACGCTTTCCAACATGCACTACTTCAGCAAATAGATGTCATTGTGCTCTCTGAACGCGGACAAAAGCAGTGGGATTATGTATCACGAAAATTCACAGAGCATTTTGGAATTATAGCACTCTCTAGATTCCTGAATTCCGGTTTGCTCGTCATAAAAACCGTTCATTCCTCGGCATGTTTGACAACTCAAAGTATAAAAGAAACATGGAATATAAATAGAATAGTAGAACATCCGGCGGAGGAGGCAATAAACAATCGAAGACCCTTCCTTGCAACGGTATAATTACTGAGTGATTTTTTTCTCTTTGTGTCTCGAACAACTACTGGCAGGAATGAAGTACCGACTTGGAGATTAATAAAAAATCTCACGGGAAGGAGAGAGTTGAGAGTCAGCGCTGGACTAAAGTTATTTTACAATAGAACAATCAGTGAGGAACATCACATAACAAAGTAGTTATGACAGCGGTCGATTATAACTTAGTAGGTACCTACGTTTTGTAGTTACTTAAAGTCGTTCTATTACAGTAGTACAGAATGTTTTACAGTGTCATTCTTATTAAAACCTTTATACTTTTTTCCAACAACCTTATAACTAACAAATCTTGCTTCCAAATAATATATTATTATTTATTGGTTGGTTTAGGCTACGAACATTCGTTATCATTGGACGGACTAAAGGAAAGCGCTCATGTTCAGCAGTAAACGTTTACGGACCGTTTTTTAAATCCCACTTGCTTTCCGGCTTCCCATTTACTTTTTATGTCGCCGTTTATTACATTCGTTGATTCATTATTCATTAATTACCCAGAAACGTTTTCATTTGATTGAAGATTAACCTGACGGTCGCATTGACTTTCCCATTCAATATTCATAACATGACATGTTTGCACGCTTAATTAATCATTTAATTGCTATCTATTTATGTAACATTCATTTCAACCGTTGTTGAATATTTTATGAAACTGCGTATTATGAAATTTACATAATATGTGGTGTTATTTGTTGTTATAGCCGTGTGCCAATTCCGCGTGCCGGGCATCGAACTGCTGCGCAAGCGGCGGCGGCGGCGCGGACGTGACCTCCGCCCGATATGCACAACGGGACCCCTTATTATTCAGCTCGTGAACCCTTGCCCTTATGTGTAAGATATGCAATTTCATTCTAATCAAAAGAAGTTAGTTAGTGAGTATTTTATTAATATTGTTGAGGTGGTAACTTGTAACAAAAACAATCTATTTATTGAAGTGCGACTAAACCTATTGTTTAATGATTAAATTAATAATATAATGAATAAAGGAACATTATTATTTAGTTCATTTGATTATTTAGCCTATTTTGGAGTAGGATCTTGACTGCTGAAAAAATTTACTAAAAAAGTTTTTCGACGAGTAAATGTTAATAGATTTCCGATTACAATAACGTCTAACTAGACATATTACCAGCTATCATAACGAGCTCATAATAAACTAGCCGCTACACAACTATCAATCCATCGTCACGATATTGTCACGGTTTAGAAATCGTAAGATATATTACTACATGTAGATAATTGTATACTATCAACTATGTGCACACCGTTAAGGATAGTTTAGACTATCTATTATATTGGTATGCAATTCTTATAATCACATTTTTTCTTATAATCCGTTTCACGATTTCATTGGCAATGAATTTTATTAAAAGATAAAACACGACGGAATTATAACCGTATTACGATGTCGACAATAGATGTCGACGGGGATTATTCCTTTCAGCTTACACAACAAAGCCGATCATACGCGTAACGAGCCGTGGTCGTCCAATAATAGTATGAACTATGAAACAATAAGTAATGGTTACCGATCTGATGCACGCAGCGCCACACTGGATAACTTTACAATCAGGTTCGATGACTAGATTGATGCAACGTGATTGTAGTCATTACACCACCATCATGCGACTTGAGCGGGTCATGTCAGGTTTGTTCACCGTCAATTGTTAAATGGGGTGAATTTGCAACGGTAGGATTATCTCAGCTATAAAACGAACAGGCTTGAAAGCGAGCTTCACCTTGAGATCACATTTGTTAAGGTGAGCGTGGTTTAATCTGGGAACGTGCTGTTTACGGCTGTAACAACAACAGATTTTGGTTTGAATTTGAATTTCGAGCGACTTGGACATTATTACTCTTTGTGTGTTGTTTTAACACTGCAAAAATACGTTCTTATGTACATACATACAGTTTTGACATTGCAATAAACAAAACTGCCAATCGGCTGATGTTATTGATATTTTTAAACAAAAAGCAGGTTTACAAAAAGTAATTAATTTAAAGTTTAATTTATCAGACCTATTAAAAAGCAAATCTGAAGTCCTTCAAACACCTATAAAATTACAAGAATTATAACAATATTGTTTTTGTTTTCAAATCCTTGAAATCCTTGAATTTCGTAGCGCTCGTAGCACTTTTCGTAGCGAGTATCGGTTGAAGTTATCCGGGAACTAACTTGGGTTGAGGGCGTAGCTTACAAATACTCCAATCAATCAATCATTATCCAATAATGTAATCGCCTCGGTAATTTAAACCGTAGTTTTAATTTCGATACGTATAATAAATGACAATAACCTTTCATCATAAATTAATATTTCGGTTAAATCGCACTGACACAATATGATCATATCCCTGTGGACCAGATTATTGGGAACTACCCTATTATCTATAGTTACACAAATATGTTAATGAGCACCCTTGAGCAGGTACCTCTTCCAAACAAATTGGCTTTTAAAGCTGCTGAGATACTCGAAAAGAGATTATCCCTGGAGTGTGCACTTAAATGTGATCCCTTTACTTTACTGACGTCCATATTGGTTAAAAAGTTCCTTAAGTTATAGCTAATATTGTTTTAATGAAGCTACATGTATATTTAGGTAGTAGGTAAGATTCTTGACTTGCTAGTGTGGAAAAACTCAAGACGGTGAGGTCATGGTAGCGTTAGATACCTACTTGTATTAATGTTTGCTGAAATAACACAGGAACAAACAACACTGATGTTTAAAACACCATATTTTACAAGCAAAGTATTTAGATTCTTTATCTAGACATTATTTAGTGCAGTTTATGCCATGTAGTGCAAGAATTCATGGGTTATGTTACTAAAATCGTTAAAATAAGTTGTTTCCCGTGTATTTTACGTCATATCGAATTAGGCAGGCGATGACAACATAATGCGTCTGGCGTCCTACGAGTATTAATGAACGTTTTTTGAGGTTCGTTAAAATATTCTGGCTTGTTAGTTATGCGGCACGGATTTTACATTAGGCTCTCGTATGGGTAAATAACCAAATACGGATATTTTTTTATTCCCACGCCCCGTTTAGGTGTTTCGTTTGACGGTTTTTTAATGTATTATGTATTCAAATTCACACAAGTAGGCGTTGACTAAGGTCTTCAACTATAGTTACCTATAATTAAACTTCAGATAGCCATGACCGAAGCTGACCTAATCGAATATCAAAGTTGTAAACTGTTTTACCTGCTTTGCGGTTCCGCGGATTTGAGTAGAACGTATTTATTTCAGACTAGGTGCTGCCCGCGACTTCGTTCGCGTGACATAATACCTTTTGATTTTCTTTCTTTTTCTAAAATAAAAGTAAGTCTAAGTTACCCCTCCCCTCCCCCATAAAAATCGTTTCGGAGATTAGCCAAAGTAAACAGACAGACAGACAATTTTTTTTTTTTTTAGGTAAGTGTCGTAGGTGTATACTTTCATACACATTTAGTAAAAAACTGTTATTTTGACATTTCAAACCGACACTTCAATTTTGTTTATTTTTATGTAAAGTATAGAAATAGTACTTTTACTTTTTGATATTATATACAGGTTTTGATGTATACCTACGTTACATATAGAAGGCATATAGAAGGCTTCAGGTGCGTATTAAGAAAAATGTATAAAAGGAAATGAGGCTCGCGGGTCGGGTCCGGGTTAATCATTGTTGGTAGCGTGACGTGCTCCATCACCCCGGGATCAGTGGCAATTTGTCAATCACCACGTGAATGCCCCTCACTAAAGCTTTCAATAAGCGGTCCCAATCCCGGCCTAGCTGACGACGCTATTATCAATATTCAATAAAATGTCAGACAGCAATTTTATTAGTCATTTCCAGTAGATAGGTAGTACTACGTCACGGAAGGGGTTGTGCTCAACAATAGAGAGAAACACTCGATTTATGTCCCTTCTCAATATAATGACCCGTATCTCCTACAAATCCAGATTAAGAGATTAGAAAGTAAAATAAATTGGATAAACTTTATTGATCTGAGACTGTATAAAGAAATATAATGTAAGTAAAGGAATTACGTCTATTTATTATCTAACTCAAAACATTCTGAACCATATTACTCAGTCATAACAGCTACTTTCTAGATTATTATGGTTATGAAACCGCAAAAACTTAACCAATGTTCATGCGACACGACAGTCTTGGTAAAGTAATTTCATAATTTCGAAATAAATACCGTACATCACTTTAAATAAACGACGTTATTTAACAATAAATAATGCTCAAACACGTCATTAGGAATGTCACGCTTGATTGGGTTACGATAGTTGCTGTTGATAGCATGATATCATTGACCACTTCGAGACCTTGTCATACCTTGTACAAACTGTTTACAGGTAAAAACGTGTTAACAATTCGAGTGTAATATCGAATGTGGCGACTGTCAATAAACACAGTGTCACTAATGCCCAGATTGTGATAAAATCATGTTTAATTTATCGCGTTTTTATACATTCGTGTTTGCTTTTGTTAGAACAGCATGCAATACGAAACAATGCTCTTTGCTTATTTAGTATAGCGATATGGATCGTTTACATACATTCATTTGTTAAAGTATAATTTCATTGTATATAAAACCAAGCTCAATCAAATTACACACAGTTACATCCCTAGATGTAGGCATAAAAGGAACTATAGGACGTGAATAGGCGCTTATTACTCTCAGTACAATTCCTTCAATTCCAATTTGCTCGCTGAAGATATCGTATGTCATCAAATCGATATTAATTAAAAGCGCTCAAACAATGCTGCCATTATTCGCTTCGCCAAAGCCGTCACGAGGGCCGATTGTCTCCGCAGTCAGTCCTCGTACCAAAGGCTCGCTTGCCACCACTACTATAGAGCTGTATATCTTATTTCCTTGCGGTTTTCATCAATTATCTGATATTCCCCTTTCCCAAGGGGCATTCAATATTGAACTGTCTACAGTAGGTAAAGTTATTCGATTTACTTGTAACAAGTAGATACCCATTTACTTTACGTCAACACTGCACGTAGTTATAATTAATCGGCGCTGTTTTTCTTAGCAGAAGAAGATACGATAGATATGTAATGATAAGTCACGATAATCAACAGCACGACAGGTCTAGAATGCATGCGTTCACTCGCAGTCCCGTTAGTTCAAAGACCCAAATAACAATGATCATAAGAGGCACGTGAAACTTTTTAATTAAATCGATTACACAGGCTCGATCGTTATGCGATACACGTAACACATGCAACAAAAACTTAATGTGTGCAGTTTGCTGCTTATTCTTTCTCGCGTGACAGTAATGGCGGAAAGTTAATTTGCTTGAAATGTTTCTCACGGTGTTCACAAGCGAGTCCAGACATTACTGTGATAGACATAATCGCAGGGCCATGAGTAACTTGTATGAAATGCTACAGTGAGATTAAGTGGTTTATTACCACACCTGTGTTTACGGTAAATACCGGTAACCGCACAACGGGAAAGTGCTGGTGAGGATAGTGATAGAATTATGTTTTATACATTGTGCCATGGTGATATTGTTAATCCAATTCAGCATTGAATGGGATAAGCTCGATATCAACGTAGACGAAATAACTTTATCTTTAGGAAAAGTACCTAGTTTTCGAGCTCTACCTAGCTCTCAGCTAAGTAGACAAGTACCTAATTAAATCACGGAATAGGCTGCGACACCTACTCGCATTAGGTGTGAGTCACGAACATCTGGCGTTATGCAAGACTCAGTATCAGCATAAGACAAGCAAGCAATCGCAAGCTTACTAACGACACTTGAATCTTTATGATTACTTCCAAATGTTCATTGCAAAGTGACGAGAAAAATATTTTTTAAACTACCAAAATGTCACGACGTAAATAGCTACGGAGCATTTTTTTACCCACCACGAGCACGATAAAAGCGCACGATGCTTTAGGCAATAAATCCTGAACTTTAGACCATCGTAGTGAACCACATTTAAATAGAGGAACATTAAAATGCCAAGCCCTTAATAGAAGATTACAAATAGCAGCAGCGTGTACTATTTGTGACCATTGTTTTGATCCATAAATATAGCATTTATAGAACCGCGATGGCGCGGCAAGAGCAAAGCGACTAACCAAAGCGAGCGTGTTCGTCGCGATTGGCAACGAGCGTGAAATGTGGGGCGACGCAGCTGAGCCGCTCACCAGATCGATACTTGATACGCACTCCGCGCTCTGAATGCCGTCGTGACCGGATTCGATGGTTTATCCATGAGAGGCCAATTTTCTAAAAATAAAGGAAACTGCATCGACCACTCGAGAGCAAAAACAACCGGTATACTAGCATAGAGCTCCTATAAATGGTAATGATCGGGTGTGCCAACAACCACTTGAATGATTTCATAAGTGATTCTTTGATGACTCATATAGCGGTCAAACACTTGTTCTATTTATAAATCAATTTGATTTGTAACCATTTGTAGGTTTCAAACTTAAAAGTTATTTATAGTTCTGGCGATAGCCGCGAGTACCTAGTAAATAGCAGTGGTCTAGAAAAAATACGTGAGTCACTTAACAAAGTACCTAGTAGAACACACGTGACGATAGAATAAACAAGAAAAGTGTTTAAAGTAATTCCAAGTTCGAGGTCAACTACTTTATCATTGTTAGCTAGGCGGCTGGGTGTGACGTGATCTGGATTCCCCGGCGGTTTTTAACGTCGCCCGTCGTCGGGCGCAGCACCACGTAGTACGTACAAACAACGGCGAATCAAACAATGACCCAGCTGCACTTTCACTTGTTTGTTTTGAATCGTATTCAATCACTCACTAAAAAGTTGTAATGACAATTTTTGCGCATTAATACAATTGAGGAAGTGAAGTTTCGGAAACTATGTGTAAATCGCATGTCTAACTAGCATTTTCTCTCAAAAAATAATCAAGACCTAACAAAAAAGAGAGAATATTTCAACGTCCATCTCATAATACCCGTGATTTGAAACAATCTTATTTTTTGCAGAGAATTTCGCCACAATCATCACTAGTCACGCGAATACACACAAACATTCTAGATTGGTTAATCCAAACATTTTCATAATAACTTTGTTACTGTAAGAGATGAAAAAGATAAGGTCGGTCGGAGTCGTAAGAAAAGATGATTCAATTAGAACCGGTCATAAAGTGGCATTTGATGACGGAACAGAGCGGTCACTTAGTGAGATTTGTCTGATGAGCCGTGACAGCCTGCGTCCATTATCCATAATAAATAGTGGCAGTGAGGAGCCGCTCCACTCCGTTATCCGTCATGCTTCGAGCCACGATCCGAACGGCAATAAATCAGTTTCGGTTTTTACTCTTCGAGCACATTATATCCGTTTCTCATGTAGAAAGAAAGATCCATCTAATCCTATGTTTCACAAATAAATTGATTTGATTTAAAAAAAAAAAAAAAACAAATATCTTCGCATTGTACGTGTCATCTCAACTTTATTATTATCGCTCATTGCCTCAATATTATTGGCATTAATTGTCTTTGATTGTTACATTTACCAATGGATTATTTCAAGGCTTCATATTTGTGTTCGGAATTATATTTTCATCAGTCTGACCTCCAAAAGAATCGACAAAGTTAAGATTCTTATCGACAGTGACAGTAGCACTATTTGAATAATGTTAGCTAGTGATGTAACGTTTGCTCATCTCGCATTCAATATCATCACCCGTAGCATCGCAGTAAGTTAATTTAAATGATGAGTTATGAATGTTATGATGCATGCGCTTTGTGGTTAATTAAAATTTAGTTGAATTATAAAAGGCGTGTGCTCGACCTTGAGCGTGCTCGCTCCGCTACACCCGCCAGTTCCGGTCTCTCTGTCTCGGTCTAAATACATCACCACACACATGTGTTAAGTCAACATTACTCAATTACACAATTTAAAGATCATCAAATACGTGTTAAATATGGAGCCTCCACTTTATTGGTAATTACATTACTTACATAATGCTTACGGAAGCGCAACTCATGAGCGGGATCATAAAATGATGTCATTTGTATTTTTAATTTGATTTAATGACTCGCGATGTAAATTATAGGTTGACATTACCTACTGTTTACACTGGCTTAAATGAACCCATCAATCCTCTACTCCACTCCTGGGCATCCAAAGAACTAAGAAAGGCGGAATTTTATGAAATATGTAGTCTTACATTGAAACTTAAACAACCGCAGAAACTTCATGCAAATGGAAATTAAAATATCGTGGGAACTACTTAAATGCCTTTAATGGTCGGTAAATCCTTATTTTTGCGTTGACTGATACTGCTACATCTCCCAAAATAGCTGTAGCACGAACAGAACGGCGGAATCCTTATTTGTTTGTGCCTTATTTATTAAAGCACAAACCTACTTCCTTATCGTGTTGTGCTAGGCATTAAATATGATATTTTTTTCATTTTTATTCGGATAAAGAAGGAAAAAGTTATTTTGGTTCAGTTCATCCCATTATGCATAAAGAAACGGCACAAACATTTCTGTTCAGAGGTAGTGGAACATTTTGGTAGCGTCCTTTTAGTAATGATATTTTCATGAGAAGCCTTTTATAACAATATTTTGGGTTGCAATGCGAAATATCGGATGTGCCGCAGTCATGCATTAATGAGACTAACCAGTCCGACCTCGACCCGCCTGTATCCCCCCCGTCCCCCAGCCGCCGGCTGCTATCAAACCTGTGCTAAGAGAATGAAGTCGCGTGAAAACTAATTAAACTTTGACCTCCTCACTTTAGTGTTATCTCGGACCACCACCTTGATATTGAATAAACAGCTATTAATAACTCATCACATTATTAGCCTTCCTGAGTGCAGACAAATATAAAAGTTGCCAAGGTGAGGAAAAAAGTTGCCGTTATTGAAGACTTACCAAAAGGGAGGCTGTGAACCATAAATAATGAGATGTAGGCAACGGAGGGTCATCTTTTTATCTCGCTACTTTACGACGCCGAATGCGTCACAAACACCCGTTCAGCTTCACACATATCTACTCTACTTATAAGAAACAGCGATCATAGGTATATCGCTGATTTTCAATGTTTCGATCATCCAAAACACACTAAATAAACCTGAATAAATATTAATTAGTGATGTCTACACTTCGGAGTTTTTACTTGTAAATGCAATGAATAAAAGATTGAGCAATGATTGCGCGCAAAACGATATCATTAGACAGTCATCATAGAGCAAATGTCGGCACAATGAAGATTGAAAGATTAAATTGCAGAGTGCGCTACATAATGAACATAACTTTTAGAATGGTCGACCTCATTGAGCAGTATGCTTGAACTCTGTTTGCTGGCGTCGCCCAGGTAACTCAATACGAGCTTGTCAAGGATACGAGCGCGCACACGGCGGCAGAGGGCACCGGTGCGAAGCAGGCGGCGTCCCTCGGGAGAGGTAATGTGGGACGCAACGAGTCTTTACATTCAACACGCATTAGAGGGACGACCCGCGCAACGTGACAGAGACACCGCCACTCATTAATGTGCTCACTAATTGCAATAATCTCATACACTGACCTTTTAATATACTATACATTAATCTTTTTTGTAACATGAGCAAAACTGCGCAGTAGGTACTCCTGTGCCGATGGCGTCACTCGTGCCTACAAACTGATGCCATCATTCTGAACTGAGAGCTGAGTCACAGCTCTGTGTGCCGCGTGGCGGGTCGCATGATTTACCATCAGTTTGTTTACAAACAGACCAAACTGCGGTCAGCCGGTCTGTTGATTACTTGCCCATTTCGAAACTCAGAATTAGCGATCGGCGCTTGCCCACATCAGTAGTTTACTTTTGTTCCTAATGAATTGTTTATCTACTTTGTTTAATGGACTGATCATAGATTAGATGAGATAAGATCTCGTAATCCCACATTGTTATCAGGTGAGACGAACGTGCCGCCTACGTTGGTAGAAGCGGTACCTAATCTAATTTTCTAAGTAGAAACAGCTCATGTAATATGTTGTAAGAACATACGAACACGTTGTAACGTAACCGTTACGTTACGCTATGTAATTTATTCTAATTTCCCATGGGTTGGGCTAATGACATCCTTTAAAAATGCCATTTCAGTTCCTAACACAATATCTTGAGGCAGTTCAACTTCAATTTCTATTCCAAGTATTAATTCGATTTCGATCGATTTATTTTGTGACTTGAGTAAAATTTTAAGCATAATTTGTTTAATAATTTAGAAGGGAATTGCTGCCATTGCGAGACGCGGCGCGGCTGAGCCGGGCGAGTGGAATTAATACCCACGCTACGGTACTTATTCTTATTGAAGAGGTAATATGAGTTGACTCGTTATTCTAGATCTAAATATAGCTCCTTAAAATAGGGCAGTAACAAAGTCATCTTTAGGGAAAGGAAACAGGTAGAAGTGAATCGTTGAATTTATTTCCTATCAGGAGCGGAGCGCAGCGGAGGAGGAAATGAAAAAGGGAAATGAACTGAGGTGCCAAGTTATATAATTTTTCTATTTAGAATTTATGAATCAAAATACGAATCGATAAGATGAGGTTGCTATGGGGATGACAGATTTCTTTAGAAAAGATTTAACAAGAGGCCTAGAGCCGTGTAAATAGTGGTCAGGGTGATACTGAATAAAAGCGTTTCCTATGTCTTAGTATCTCAAGGGCTTTGAAATATTAAATCAGATAAGGAAAAAGAGTGAAAGCTAAACGCTGTTCAATGTAACCTTGCTTGCACGTAGTGTATCTTACGAGTAAGAGGAAAATCTTTGAAATGCTTAAACGAAAATCCAATTAAGGTTAAGAGACGGTAAAATTCTGTTACTTTATAGAAGTAAATTGATATAAGTACTTATTTCTTTGGTCAATCATGTAGGTATCATACTCCCGTTATCGGGAAGTCATCAAGTCTTACCTATCTCGGTAAAAATCCAAACATTTTACTTCTAAGTATATGATGCGAAACCTGTTGAAGTTGTGTACTGAACACAAAATAAGTAGCAAGCCTGGTCATATAATAGAGGAGTGGAGGCGTGTTCAGTTCTGTCCGCCAGACGACCTCATCCCGTCGCCATTGTATCACGACTGGCGCTCATCAAATATGCACACCATCGCCTGAAAGAACGAGTAGTGCGACTACCCTCCGGCTCGCCTGCCGTCATATACTTTTATCATATCAGCCCGTGTATGTCCACTGTTGAACATGGATCCCCTAATTAACACAATGAGGGTACATCATCTCCCGGATCCTATATTGCAGAACGGTTCTTTTGTTTACGAATGTATTACTTATTACGTACGTTAAGTATTTTCTTTCTTTCTTTTCTTTCTATTATAGTATTCGCAATGGACGTTTAAATGCTGAACTGTAACAATAAGGGAGCCATTTTTAACTATGAATGGATCTTGGTAAAGTATGAAAATGCCGACTCCTACGCCATACGTACTTTATTTCATTGTACCTAGAATATTTGACCAATAACGATCGGTAAATGTATAGGAATTCGGCATCTTTAAACGGTTTTCAAAGTTTTATTCACTTCCATCAAAGGTTTATTTAGGTATCTCGAAGAATTATCATAAATATTATCAATACATTTTGCACAGACGTAGCAAAATTTTATAACTAACGGCCCGTAACGGTTCTCAAGTTTATGCTTTCTCACATAATTCTGTAAAACCTGTTTTCATTGTGTAATTACTGTACCTGAACCGGTCAGGAGCGATGCAGAAGGGGTTCATGGCTACCAAACCTGTTCGGATATTTTGATGGCAAGATTTATGGGAACCACTATGGGATAAGGTGCATCATGCTTTGTGCTTATCAAAATCGATAGTCACTTGATAACTAATTACGAAATTTCGGATTTTTTTACTCGGAACAGCAATACCTATAAGCCCGGTATCGTTTACTACTTAATAGTACTCTCTGTATTTTGTGCTAATAGCTTCTACGAAACGGAATACAAAGGACTTTTTTTACAAAACATTTTAGTACACAGGTTTTGGATCATTAGTAACAAAAGACTAGTTATTTGCTGTTCGCTAGAAGCTGTTCGTACGTCTACTCAAGGAAGCTAGAAATCTGCAAGACAAAATCAACGCAAATCTTGGCATTTGTATCTGGTAGATATATAAAGTAGTACACCTTCTAATAGTATATTTAGACACAAATTTAAAATGTAAGTTAAATAAGGATTACTTAAGCCTTTTTGGTTTTACGACCATCATCCATTTTCGTTGTTACGAGCGCTTTCATCCCACGCCGTAGAAAGCATTTCGCCAACGAGTGGGAAGAAACGTAATCTTCTGTTCACTTCTGAAGCTATCTAAATTAAAACGCTTTCACTAATTGATCAACGATCGAGACGCTCACAATAAAACGCTTGTTTACTTTCTTAAAATTTATTTGAGATGCTGTCGTCTTGAGCACCTAGAATTGAAACGTTTGTTATGAAAGCCATTGTTAAATAACGTAAATAACATTAAAACTACGAACTACAAAACTGAAATGTAAAAGATAAACGAACTATGTATATGAAAGAATTAATTAGAAACGAAATAAGAAAACATAACAAAAATTTAAGAAAGGACTAGTAAAGCCAACTTACCCATACTATGTTTTCATCCGGGAAATTGTGCGCGTACCTATCAGTAATAAGGCGGCGAGCAGTCACCACAGTGCATATTCCCAAGGTAAACAAAGATTACGTAAACGCAATCCCACGCACGCACGTCACCCGATCGATTTTCAAACTTTCGAATACGCCCACTTAGATTTTAAGAAAGACTAAGTTAGTCCTGTTCCGACAGCTCCACAACACTACATCCACAACACTATCTAACCAAAGTCTTTGTGCCCTTGAAATCGTACAGGTTATGTTATCGATAAAGCACAACACGCGCACTGACAGTTGGAGCAAACAATCACAAGTCAAGTTCGGAGCCGGGCTCTGGGATTCAGAGATGAATAGTCTGAGGGGAGTTCATTAAGTGTCTTTAATGAGAAGTCTCGTGCTGGTGTATCACGAAAAAGCTGCGATGTTCGCAAGGTTAGCGAGGCAGTCGTGGGGCTCGGGCACAGCGCGGCACTCGTGGCCGAGGTCGGGCGCCGACTGAGCCGCTTGGGCGCCGCGAGTGAGTGCCGAGGACGAAGCCCCGCGCTCCGCCGACGCCTGCCGCCTGCCGACAGTGCGCGCGCCTCTCCCACAAACAGCCTAGGTACCATAACATCCCAAATTATTTATTTTGATACAGCACACGACTTACACCATTCATTAGTCTTTTACATTTGTAACAAGAATCTGCAGTGGCTTTCCTAGCGACTCTACAAAAGTCAAGGTGACTCCACAAACAGATTTCAGGAATATTTGCTTTTGAATGTTTGTTGACACTTGACAGACATGCTGTAGCGTTCCATACTACTTATCTCCTAACGTTATAACTCTTGAATATTGGAAGATTGTACCAAAAATTTAATTCAGTTTAATTTCTTATCTTCATCCATTTTACCGTTCCCTTTACAAGGAAAATATGCAACGTTGAGTCGATTGATCCTGAGGCAAATCAAATTTCGGAAACACTCCTGAAAATCATGTAGGTACCTATACGCATACACGAAAGTTTGTGTAAAGAAAAGTTAAAAAACAAAGATGAAATAAATTAATTATAAGGAGAAATAATAGTACAAGAACGTGTTAAATATCAAAACCTTGTATAAAAGTGCAATGTGCAAACGAATTTCTAAAAATACTTATTGTTTTCTTAAAAACTGTCACATTTCTAGCGATGTTTACTGTGTGGCATTATTATAAAATAAATAACGCAATTTTATTTTCTTATAATATGGCCACAAATAGCTTATCGGCACCACGCACTCCTTGCATAATAATAGATGATAAATATCATTTGTTAGGAATTCCTCGATACATGCCGGGAGGGTGCGAGCAGTCACCGAGCGCGGCTCTGGCGGGGGCAGGTGATTGAGTCTTTATCGCAGCCGACGGACGGGGCCCGGGGGTGCAACATGCGTCCATGTCACTCTCACTTCCCCAGCCATTTATCATAAACAGAGTTTTCGAGAGTTCACCCAAGTGCCATGATAGCAAAAGAAACAGGGGAACGTCAAATTGTTAGATACAATGATTTGATAAATTTATGACAACCCTAAGAGAGTTTAAAGCGGAACAAAATGGGCAAAAAATTCTGCAGCAGTACCAACACCGAGTATCGAAAACAATGGTCTATTTGAAACAAAAGTAACTCTTTCTTTCGACTCCCATAAAATTTCACGTTAGTGTTTTGTGTTTGTTGTACCTGAGCCAAATGGACGGTGCTTAGTGGCAGGTAAGGTAAGTTAGGTAAGGTAAGAGGGAGGCAGGTACGGGCAGGTAAACGACGTCTGACCGCGGCCGCAGGGTATCCCACTAACCCGCGGCTTCCGAGAACCGCGGACACGCACCGGCCATGCCATGCCACGCCACGCCACGCCGCCACACCGCAGCCGACATTGACACCGACAAATAACAAGCGTCATGTGGATAACTCTGGCTGTCTGCCTTATTGAACACGCAACGGGTTTTACTTGCAATTATATAGCATGCGTATACAATATTGGAGAAATAATTTTTACTTTATACCAGCGAACACATCTCGAGGGGCTTGTGGCTAAGTAATAACAGCCGCACGGGTCGATCGATCAGGTTAAGCTACGCTTGCCACGGTTGGTCCGTGGATGGGTGACCATCTTTACATACCAAGACCCCTCCGTGCCTCGGAAAGCACGTTAAGCCGTTGGTCCCGGCTGTCATTCGTGGATCTTTGACAGTCGTTACGGGTAGTCAGAAGCCCGAAAGTCTGACAACCAGTCTTACCAAGGGGTATCGTATTACTCAATAACTGGGTTGTGGAGGTCAGATAGGCAGTCGCTCCATGTAAAATACTGGTACTCAGCTGCATCCGGTCAGACTGGAAGCCGACCCCAACATAGTTGGGAAAAGGCTAGGCAGATGATGATGATGACCAGCGAACACATCTCGAACGGCAGAAACATGATGTTAAAAATAAAATAATGCACGTCTGCTTTCTAAAACGATGCCAAGGCTAGATATCTAGTGCACACGTATGGAGAGTAATTGAAATAAACATTGATCGCCTGGTGTTGTTTGAAAATAAAGATGCTGCTGGTTTTTATAATAATTCAATATTAATGCCTGTTCCTAACAGCATCAAGGTTGTGTTATGTCTGTCTGGTATTTTTCGAAGAAATAGCACTTTCTATTTCCAGATAATAGCTGTAGCTAAATCCAAAAATTCTTAATACCGTTTCGATTGTCCCCCTTTTTCCCTATACTAAATCTTTCGCCCTGCAATTCCGTCACAAAAACTCAGGGAATATTAAAAAAGGGGTACGTCCAAAATCCATTTTTGTATAAATCCATAAATATTATCCACGTGTCACTACCTAACAAAAGTATATTTACATGAAATGTTTCCCTTGCCCTTAAGGGTATGCAATAGGTCGCGAATAAAAGGGCCTGCTCCCTCAATCATCTCGTCCCTATATGTAGATAAATTGAAAATGAGCTCTTTTTTACAATTACTGATGCAAATTGAATCCTTTCCTAAGCACTACAGCACCGCTGTACTTAGTACATATGATACTAGAAAGGTAAATGTAGACAAAGGGGTGCATGCTTAATTTTAAGCTGGATTTTTGCAGTTGTTGTGGAGTACGTGCGCCAGAAAACGAGGTACCTACACAACGAGAACTTCAAGGCGTTCGTGGTGCGCGTACCGAATTGTTATCTGCCCGTCGTCATGGAAGAAGACTTCTGGCCGCAGGACGTGGTGTTCCGTCGCTTCCGCGGACAAGTACTCGTACCACAGAACAGCACAAGATCAAGCTAGTGAAGTGAAGTACTATTTTACAATAAAAATATGTAATTTTAGGTTAAGGTAACTTTATCTATGGGCCTGCGTCGCCTGAAATAAATGAATAAATAAATAAGTGGTTACACTATGTAACTTATAAGTCTGGCTTTATAAATCAAATGTCGCAAAACTTAACAGCCCAAAATAAATCAATAGACCTCACCTTCACAGGTACAACACAGGTATGTACAGCTCCAAAGCCAACGACACAGCTCATCTGGTGGTCATTTCCTGTTCAGACGCGGCTCAGACACTGTGTATCTCTAAATATACATCCGAATATCGCAGATCGATAGTATGGAGTCGCATGCTTACACACTATGCGCCACAAAAATGTTCGTAAAGACTGAAAGGAATTAATATAATAATAATGTTATTCAAGTGAAATGTGTGAGAACACGCGCCTCGTATTTGTAAATATCGCTATGCAGATAAAACTCAGACTGTTTACATTCGCTCAACAGGAATAAGTTGTTCTAAACTGTTGTTGCATTGTGAGCGTACGGCTCTCATTCATCTTAAACCTTTTCAGATGCACGGTTTAATTCTCGCCAGACGAATGCAGCCGCGCCGCCGGCCGCCGCTCTCCGCGCTGGGACACATAAAAACGTTCATTTGCATGGGTGCTCCCGCAGACCTGGTATTTATCCAGTGTTACAATACCGCATAATAAAAGAACATAGTGGGCTTTGACGTCTGGCGCAAACCCTTTTAAAAATCTCTTGAAAAAATGCGCGAGTACTCGTGGGAGTACTGCTAATTAGCCGATTATGTACGTTACACCTGACGTTACTGAGGTCGAACATGCAATATTTTCGCACTCATACCTAAATTTCCGTTCCAACATAACAGTCTACACATGTATAATGTTGATGCCGGAGCCAGCAATTAAATGGACGGTAAATTACTACCGGCTGCAATTAGGACATGACACGCTCCTAATATTATGTTGTATGGACGTATAATACATGCTAGGATCAAGAGATTAGTGTTAGTAATAATGTATGGTGTTAAAGTTGGAATGGAATGGTACAAATGGCATCAGTATGGTGTTAGAGACAATGACTTCTCTTTTAATTATGAAATAAAAACTTTTCAGTGGTAAGTTTTTCTTTATATGTATTTTCATTGCATTGCATAACACCGTAATCCGTAGGTACCTGAAAAATCTTCAGTATTTCTGTAGTCGCGGACGACGTGTGGACGCTGCATTTTTCCGCATTCCATTCCGCCATGGGCGAAACATTTTATTGTCGCTTGTGTAATATGTCCAGGCGATCGCCGTTACTTGCAGACATTAGGTGTCCACCCCATAGCTCCCTTGCCCGCCGTTGCCCAAGGTACCATAACAAACAGTAATAACAACTTATCTTCATCGCCTGTTTCATTTCCGTGTCCAAGTTATCGCCACATTTCAGGCGCAGTACCCTCTTTTTGTCGTAGGTACTTACTTACATACGCGAGCATAACTTTCCCAACTTAGAATGATATAATAGAAATCCTTATGACAATTGACATAAGTAGGTACCTACGCTGAAACAAAGTTGCAATGACTGAAAAGTTTACAATACTTATAAGAGAAATTGATTTTCAATTATAACTGAGATTAATGTCACCCAGGCAGTTTTCCATTTTCATTTTTTTTTTAATTCATGTGTCCTATTTAAACCAAAATGGTGTAGTGTTTTAAAAACTACTACCTACCTCTAATCGACGAAAAATTATAAAAAATATTTCTTGGCAATAGCTAAAAATAGTCAATACTTACTGAACTCTACCAAATCGGATAAAATAAGAGAAATTGCCTTTTACTAGATCCTCGCGAACGTTACGTGACATCATTGTCGGGTCCTATCTCCCTATATCGTTGTAGTGGTTATAGTCGGGGAGATCGCCTCAAGTGGCGCCCGTGATTTAGTGGCCATTTTTCATGTGAATTGCACGTGGGCCAACCCAGGCCAACCTGAGCGGCGCGCTGCCCTCTCGCACCGCAATCAATTCAACTGTTTTTATTGCGCGCTCCGACCAATATATAGAAAACTAGAATTCGTTGAGGTTTCTCTTTTATAGACACGTGATTGGGTTCGATGCTACTTCGTTTTATATGCGGTAGTCTGGACCATATGCAATACAGTAAAAAATAGCACGTATAATTTTTTTCGCTTGCCATCACACGCTTTTCAAAATTCAATACGAAGCACGTTTCACAAAATAAAAACCGCGCTGCACATTTTTATTAAAATATTAACCCAAAGGTATCCCTATAGATGAAAGTCCCACATCAAAGGACTCGGGTAGTATGTTGTATTATTAAAAAACTAATGCTTTGCTACAAGATTATAAAAAGAGGAAACATACATGGTTTACGCAGATCTACTTTTATCTTCGATGCCCAAAATTCTGAAAAGGGATCCGACTGAATAATGAACAACTTTGAAAGGGAATTGTGGAACAAATGCACAGGCGAATTTCATTTTGGCAAGGGAAATGAAAAAATTGCGTCTGTTTCTGGAACGGGCCGCGCCGGGCCGGGCCGGGATGGTTCCGTAATTGGCGGACCTAAATGCCAATTATATCAATTAAATACGATTGCGGTTAGCGTGGCCCTTTTTGACGCTTTTTTGTGGATTTATATATTTTTAGTGTGCATTTATAGACTTAAAAAAGGTTTTCGGTTGGCAAGGCAATGTTTGCGAGAACAAAACAACAAACGGATCGCTAATGGCAGACTGAAAGCTGAAAAGGTAAAATATACAAATAAATATATTAGACAATAACTTTAAAATAGCTTCATGTCATATCAGCCAGTGGTCGTAAATGTCCTCTAATGAACCATGAATGTCATCATAAAGCGGTATAATTAATGGTCACGAGGGGATCATGTCATAATCAGCAAATTTGGCAGGTAGACTGGTGTTAGCATTTACTGCTGCACACTACTAGGATTACCCACAGGAGGATGACGATTATTCTTGTATATAAGTCACCACTAAAATAGACTGTCGTACGTGACAAATATTGGTTTAGTTGTGTGACCAAAAAAAGAAATGAAAATAAATGTCTGTACCTAGATGCAATTGAAAGTACGATTAAAGAGTAATAAAAAAGTGAGAGAATATTATTGGAAACAATTCAAGAGAAATGGTGGAACGTTTTTTGCTGGTCAGTTTAGTTGAAAATGCTAACAAATAGGTACATAATTACTGGGAATTATTTACGAAACTCAAGAATATCATAAATTGAATATCTCAAAATACTACAATGGCGTAATTATTCCGTTTCTTGGTGGTTTCAATGAAAAGAACTTAAGTTAGCTAAATGGTGGGCGACATTGTGAAGGGCCGACTAAAGTATTTAATTACGGAGAGGTTCTCGGCTGAGCCTCGTTTGTTTCGGTACAATCTTAGCTGTTGGCTGGAAGTAGGTTAGTAGGATCCATTATTTATTAGCGGAATACAGTATACTATTTGTAGATAGAACAAATTTTCGTACCAGTGCAAACAAGAGTAAGAAAAATCAATGCGGGGTATCCATGTGGATAAAAACCCCGTATTAATTATCAAGAAATAAAAAAAAATCAATGCAATATTTGCAGATCATGTACAGATTATAAGATTGCATGGAGTGATTTTTCAGAGGCCTAGCAAAAGCTTGTGAACTTTTATGAAAACCTTTTTTGACGTTGGTATTATTTATTTTGGTTTGAGCCATAGATATATGAAAGTACATTTCTATGGTTTGAGCAATGTAAGTTTATTTTCGCCGAAGGCAAAGCTTGCACATAATAAACAGTATTCTATTCTATACTTGCTTGGCAAGTTCCTGTTATCAAGGAGATTAGTTACATTTAAAATCTATTCTTAATATTATAAGGAGGTAAAATTTTTAAGTTTCTATGTAAGGGGTAATCATGGGAACTACTGATCCGATTCCGGCATTCTTTCACTAATGGGAACCTACAGTATGCCGAGTGTTATTATGATGGGATATTTTATGGTAATACAAGAAATTTGACGCGGACGAAGTCGCGGGCAGAGCAAGTATAATATAAAAACAAATATGCATAATCAAGTTATGTATTATATGTATACGTATATCGTGAGCACACGAGGCACCTCTAGCCTGTATTAAAACGCCCGCAAACTGTCGCTACACGCTGCAGCGAGCTACACTAAACTGATTTCCATCATTAAGGTGGCTGCGATACACCAGCGGGATACCTCACTCCCCCACATAAATTAATACTGCAGACACACCGTTTAAAAATATTAAATACAAGCTCCGCGCGTATCCTATGTAGTACGATACAATAGAAAATCAATTGTGTCTCATTAGCGGAGCTCAACAATTTGAAACCCAAATGAATTAGTCTGGCTTTACTTCTCCCTCAAAACCCTTCTGAATTTCCAATCAGATTAAGCTTATCATTAGATTAGGTAGATGACCCTGCATTTTGAGGTAATTTTTATTTTATTTTGGAAAATACTTAAGCCAGTTTATGCATAAGTATCTATGAAAAAAAAAAAATTAAGCCATCAGCAAAAATATTTAACTGATGAAAAACAAATTACAGCTATTACATTATGAATCGAGCAAAATTAAAGGAATTGTAAATAAACAAACAGCGTTGGATAGAAAATGCTAGGTTCTTTGACTGATGTTGAGAATCTCAGCCGCGCTCGTTACGCACTGAATACCACGTAATTGAGCCGTCCTTCATCCCGACTTCTTTGGTAAATTACACCCTTTCGTTGACCGCAACAGAAAATAAGGAGAGCATCCAAACAACAAGAAAATAAAAAGGTAATAAAAGTAAGTATTTCAAGATTCCACCCGTTCCTCTTAAAATTCCCAGGTCTCTTGAACACTATGTAGGTATGTATTATTCAAGTTCCGTGTGAAGATAAGAATGAAAAATGATGAACTTTTGTTAGCTACCTACTATTGCCCACTATGAGCAAACTTAAATACAGCCTACTCGATACTGCAGTCTTAAAAATACAACAAAGTGCGACACGACGCAGTTTAGTGTTAAGCTGCGCTCACACGTCACTTCACAATGGCGATAATGTCACGTGGTATTAAGATTTATTTCCTCTTAAAAGCGCTTTAACGCTCTAGCCAAGGTATGTGCTTCATAATTTTAGACTTCCTCGTGTAAAACTACTTTAATAAAAATGAGCAGACAAGATTACACATGAAATTGCAAAAGCAGAACAATAGTCGCATATTCAGCAAGACGACGACGTAGCACATTTCATGAGTCGTACGCCCGCCAGCCGTATAGTGTCCGAAAAGAAAAATGTGGGGCGGGGGACCCGGAATAGTGCGCGAGGTCGACGACCCGTGGGCGGGAGCCGGCCGGCTGCAGCCTTTAGCGCCTTCAGCATTCTTACATTATTTAGCGCGATCTATGATAACTAATGGTATATTTTGGCTATAATATCACCATGAGGGAGTTGAAATTGCGAAAAGAGGGCACATGTACCGGAGGGTCCTGCGCGGTGTAAACGACAGAGCCGGGCGGAACTTTATTTTTAAACTCTCCGGAAATAAAGGCGCTTGCTTCGATATGAGCGAACCATAAATCGGTCCCTGAAGACTTCTTGCCGGCTGTTATCTTTTATTCAGATGGACAGGCGCCGCCGCACCTATGACAAATGATGAGCAGCTGGGAGAAAGAAAGGCAACGAGTACGATGTTGTAATGTATCAGCAGTGACTAATGTTACTTGTTTGTTTGTACGAGAAAGTTTTTGCTTTGATGCTCACTGTAAATGTATTGTATTAAGGTAATACGTCGTAATATTAACGCTGAATAAATTCTAAGACTTATCGTAACAAATGCTTTATAAGCGCAATTAATTCAGGTTAGTTTCAGTTAATTCAACACCCTATCTCCAAAGACTGTTACTTAATTAATGGTATTTAATTTGATGAAGGCTGTATAACAAATTAAGCTAGATTGAAATGCCTGAATAACATTTTAGCTAGGCTTAGATGTAGATATTTATCACACGACTCTATGTATATATAAGGCTAGGTACATAATCATAAATGCGTTTTAAGCCAATTAATAAACACATTTATTATTGTTAAACACGTCGTCAATTAATTTAACTGCGTGATCGTAATCACAAGCAACTAAACACGTAATAACTATTATAGATAATAGTGATGGGAAAGTTCTGAGTGCTGTTACTACTATACTGCTACAATTTGGTGAAATAAATTAACGATAGTGCAAATCAAAACATACAGTTAATGGTTTTGTTAACATCAAACCTATTTAGGATAAGCATAGCAATCTCTCAGGTCTTTAATTTGAAGATTGTATTTTATTTTTGAAAATAAATAAAATTTTAAGCAATTAGTTGCTAAGTTGTTTATTGTCAATTCGTCATCATCTGCCTAGCCTTTTCCCAACTATATTGGGGTTGGCTTCCAGTCTAACCAGTATTGCTTTTTGTGAATTGTTTTATTTTAATTGATTTATCTCCCTGCTTGCTAATGTGTTTTCCATTACTGAAAAAAATCTTTGGTGTAATGACTGAATGTTCATTGGCTGTTCTGTGTAGTAACAACTTAATTCAAAGCACGCGCACAAATTGATTCAGGACTATAATCACAACAGACTTTGTGTCACGGAGCAATTGCGCCAATTGTCTGCGTTTTGTTGAGATGAAGGAGCTCTGCACTACGTGAAAATTCTTTCAGACATAGTATTTGCCTTCGTTAACATACCAACCTAATATTTTACTTCTCAAATGTTTTTTTTTTTTGTATTTGCACTGGCAAGCTGTTCAGTAGTTCCTAAGATAATAAAAAAAAAAAACTTCAAATAAAGATGTCTAATCGGCTGTAAATCTACTGGCCAAAACCAACTACCTACGTATTTATTTATCAAAGAAAAGCAAATTTCAAAAACAAATTATTTGGCTTGTTTGAGACCTTTATTTATAAACAGAGGTTTGGGACCTGCCTAATAAATCATTTCCTGGCATCAAGCTTTAAGGCGAGCCCAAAACCCCTCACTTGCACTGGCTCGTAAAAAGTAGCGGAGCTTGTAAATTGTATGAAATACGTACGTACGAGTAGGACGCAAGCTACGGGTTAGACGATGCTCGGTTATCTTAGTATCTACACGCCGTACAATCACTATATTCATAGTTTTATTTGACATGTGTCACTCTGCACAAGTCGGGAGGGGAACACCGTAAACTTCATCGTTGCCAAGCAAATAAACCGGCAATAAATTGATAGACATATACGCAGTCGACCGCCGCCGCCGCCGCCGCCCCTCATGGCAAGCTTACAGAACGGTGACGACGGGATTAGGTTTGTTTTTTTACATAAATGTCATTCGATTTCAGTTTATTTGCAGTACATTTTGAACGAATGACATAGTATTGAATTAATATTTAGTATATTTTGCGCAACTTTCAGGCTATTTTCATGCTATTTCCAAGAACAACAATAGCTACTATTAGCAGAGGGAGGTAACTAATATCTGCACAACTTGCGACATAAAATCACAACATAACATCACGCATGTACCTACAGCATGTACTCTCTGAAAGGTTAGGCATAACTTACGACTTTCCAAATTATTGGGAATCATTTCGGCATTTTGCTTTTTTATCATTTTGTTTTACTATGAAATCGTTTTGGTCTTTTCGTCAAAAATTATGCGGCCATCCCAGCAGCGAACGATACGAGAATACTTTTACCGCATTTACTTAGATTTTTATGATATTTAGTATATATGAAAATAAGCAGGGAGAGCTGCATATAGACTGGCGTATCTTTTGTTGATATCCGCGCGCCCCTCTCGCGAGCTGTATGCGAATCACGCGCGAATTTTCCATATAAAGTCAACATTTTTCATCAGAAGACGTTCACTCAACTCCTTGTCTCCCCCCTGTACCTCGCATCAACGCTTTCCAATTACATTACATTTAGCAAGAAAATTTCAAATTAATTGCATCACACATTTTATACCTTCGGGGATCATATTAATAATATTTTGATATGTAGGTACCGCAGCATAAAAAAAAAAATGTCACTCCGCTTGACAATGATTCTGCAATACGTACAATATTTTAAATGTTAATATCTAATCTAAATTCGTATTAATTCGACAGAACCCACCGTTCCTTTAGACAGCCATAATCGGATAATATCCCATCGGAAATCTTTTGATACCTAAGTATTAGGCAGCAATCCCGAGAGCCTTCGTTACCTCGAAATACGCAAAGAGAAATAGTGAATACGTAAACAACGTCAATATTGTATTATCATACCGTCGTTTCCTTAGTTAACAGGAAATTGACACCAGCAAACATAAAGAAAAGAAAATCGGCACCGTAACATTGTAAGGCATGTCGCTTCGAATATACATATTTTTCTTTTTTTAGACCTGAAATATTCGACGTACTAACAAGCTTTTCACAGGTTTTATTCCAGGAATATTGAACAACGCGAGGTCCCACACGGCGCCAATAGAACGTTTGAATATGCAAGCAGAGTTATGACCTAGTTCTATGAAAGTTGATGCGTTAACTTCCTTTCCACACTTTTTATACGCTTCACAGTTTTAATGCGAGTTTTCAATACGAGTTTGTACAGTGTACACGTTAAAGTGAAATACAGTTGACATGAAACAAGCACATAAAATAACGTAAGTATTTGATCATACATTGAATTGTATTTTATTTAAAATTGTGCTCTATTCTCAACAACTTTACACAAAGTAGCAAAAATATTTAACGAATTAAATGAAACAAAGCTGTTTAAAATTATACAATGAAAGGAATTAAATTAAGCAATCTAACTTCCAAAAGTCGCTTAATTACACTGTTCGAACTCAATTGACGTCTGACCTAAATCTGCATCTGAATGAGAACCCGGCTCAACTCTTCCGACAAGTTTAGCACAATCGCAGCTCAATCTTAATAATTCCAATCTCGCAGTTTGAATGTAAAGAGGTGCACTGTTAGGATTAGAGTGGTGATTTGACAAAGTTTCCGCATTTGGCACCAGGACTCGACGATACTAGACCCTCTACGAGCTGATCCGATCTTCAGCATTGCAGCGGCACAAGCAATCAGCTTGTATTGTACGTCGACACTCCTCAATTCCTCTGATGAAATCAAAATTCGATAAGAGATCATCTTCATAAAAAGTAAATTAAATATACATAGGCTGAACAAACAATTTCGATATCATATCCTGTTCCAAGATAAATGCCAAAAACGTTACAAATCTTACAAATGATGATAGATTTATTTATAAAACTTCAAAAATATATTTTCACAGCATCTTTCCCGCAATCAATAGAAAGCTCCCTCGGTTGAGATTAAATTGAATAGGCAATAATGCATTCCGATCCCTGATCTATCTCATCCGACTCATAAAACTTTCGAAGTAGAGAGGACGACGCGGCTTTACCAAGTTTTACTAAGAATAGAACGGCGCTCTAGTTTCATCATACGTTACTGATCAGTTTCACTCTACTCAACCGAGCAGAATAGCGGACTACGGAAACAAATAAAATGTTTTTATGACGCCCTAGATATAAATATTATACACAATAATCAAATTACAACCAATATTATTTGATTTTACGGGACTGTTTAAATGTCAAGTGGAAAAGATATCTATACCAGAAAGAGATCTTTTTCCAAGTTTTTTTGTACTTGCGGTAGATAATCGTCTATTTTATTAAGTGAGTCCTTGTTGGAAACTAAATATCTATGTATATGAAATAATATTCGTAGGTAATTCAAATTATTAAAGGCAGTCCTTAGTTTTAATTTAAAAAACGTTTTTTACAAAATATTTTAACCGGATTCCAGATTTTATTAAGACTGCGCGCTCTGAATTTATTTTCACATAATTTTATGTAAACAATAGTCAGACTTTCCACGGCTTTTTAATTCAATGAAAGAAATCCTGCGCTCATTCAGGCTACGTCCATCTCGTTAACCTTATTACCGAGTGTGGGTCCCGTATGCACCCTGCGGCGGAATTCAGTCCTTATTGCACACATTTTTCCATGACCAGTGAGAGTGACCTACAAAAAATATGAAGTTGTATTTCGCTATGAAAGAAACAGAGCCATATTTTTTTTCTAAAAAACAGAAATGCTAAAAATATTGAAGAGCCTAAAACATTGAAAGCGAATGCGGAAAATGTAGAAGAGGTGCATCTCAAACGCAATTACAGAATTTCATCCAAATGTTGAAAATAAGAGACAAACGTTAATTAACATGCTAAGTACTAAAACCAATTCTAAATACTCGTATTATGCAAGTACAGAACCAACACATTCCATTATGAAAATGAATCACAATCGGCTCAAAGAGGTTTTACAATTTATCGAGCCTATCACCGCAGCTCCATCAATCAATCCGTTGAAATCAGAGGCTCTGCTGAACGGGACCAGTTATAATTGTACCTAATTATTCCGAAGAGGCAATTATGTTCAAGGTTATACGCGACCTCGTTCCAGTGGATGCTACACAATCATATTTTGTATTTGCTATTGTTCCTCTGGGATTACTTTATAAATTGGATCCGTAGACCGTATGTTGTTGGGCGTGATGTTAGCTTTAACTATTTAGTAACTTGAAGTTACATTTTGTACTGTGGGTATCATTTAGTTGTATTTTATATTCAATTAAAGCTGTATCAGGTTCTCTCTTTAGAGATTAATTTTTAACCTTGCACACCGGTATTATTAATTAATTTCAATAAAAATGCAGTTTTATTTTCTAAACTGTTATAATAATTATGTTCAACTTTTTGCGTAAGTAAATTCTTATCTTCAGGAATAACAGCTTAAGTCATCACCGACCTTCTGTTTCCTTAGCGTGGTTACCTACCTTCCTACTTACTAAGGAAACATCGTTCAATATATAGATAGGTACAATAATTTAATGCCGTATAAAATAAGTCAATGAGTGAGGGTCTTCGATAATATTCTTCCCCTCTCTCCCTTTGTGTAGGTACGTAATGAAAATGAAGATTTATAGGGGGAGGTGAAAATTTGACACCTGCTTTCGATGTAACGAAAACCGTGGATGAAAAATTATATGCAATATTGTAATTGTTTGAAACACTTAATATCAAAGTTTGGGAGTTAAGTATTCAATAGACTTTAATATTGACTAGATTATATTATCATCATCAAAAATAATCAACATCATTATCAATAATTAATCATCACATCGTCATCATCTCGAACCATCTCTCATATAATCTTTAATATTGACTCAAAATTTAAAGAACACGCAGTTAATTAAAGTATTAATCATCATATATTTAACCTTAAGTAATTAAGGAAATGATAATTAAACGTAAAAACAAAAAAGACTTTTAATTTATTCTTTACACCTTACATTCTTTACGATTTTGTTTGCGAATACCAATTAAAAGTTTAATTTCCTTTGTTCCACTGATGGAAATACGACTTTGCGTCAACGAAGGTAAAGATATAAAGGCACTCTGACTTTGTTGTGTTATCCTATATTGAATAAAAATAATTTTTTATAGAAAAAACGAACTATCTTTAATGGACTGTAGTTATACCAACATAAAAACGTAGTTTCTAAGAATGAAAACAAGCAATTTGCAATCCTCGTCTTCGCATATTTCACCTACCAAATCCACTGTGAACGTAAATGAAAAAGTGCCTAAACGAACTTTTTCTTCTCAGATATCCTGAAAGGAAAAATCGTAAGTACTTAGAAAAGAGTGTCTAGATGTTTAGTAATATTTCTCGATCTGTCACCAGTGACGATTTCGCGTGCACCTAGGCAGGTAATAGAATTCGAGAGACTGTTAATAGGTACCTATACCTAGTATACAGGACTGTTCGTTAGGGTACCGTGATCGATCACGACTACAGAGAGCAAAATTTCATCAACTGCTCCGACACCGTTTGTGTAACTTTCAATTCAGCAGAACAAAAAAATTGCATCCTGCTGTTTGGTCAGAATTACGTATTTCAAGGTACTTTTGAGCAAATAGAAGTTAAGAAAGCTTTCGAACCTTCGAGCGCTGAAGGACGAGCGAGATGTGTCCATGGTGATAATTTACAGCGATCCCCACGGAATCATCCGTATAAACGGCGCCAATAAATCTCTTAGCATTTTTATTGTTTACTCCATAGCAAAATTATATTTTATTTGACGCTAAATACCCTTCATAAATATATCGGCAACATTTGCCCTGCCATTTACGACATCTGCTTTGGAATTATAGAATATTGATCACATTTCGCTCGCGACAAAGTCAACCGTTAAACTCGATTCCGTATCGATATTTTCTATAAGCTCGTTATATTATGGTTATGTGATGGTTGACTGATGAAGTTTAATCTAGTTATGCCGAATTAATTTCAATAGATAATAGAACAGGAACATCAAAAAGTGATCATTCATCGTTAGGCGCCGATCGGTAATGTCCGGAACTTGGCTCCGATTAGATTGTCTTCCGGACTTTCCAACTAACAAGTAGTTGGTAGCAAACTGTTCGAACTGCCGTCGCGACTGAATGGATGCTCGTGTATTAATATCCTGTTTAATAGCAACGCTCGATACAATGCTGGAGAGCCCTCGTACCTGGACGAGCGCGACTATTTACATTTACACATTCAATAACAGTTATGAACTTACGAATTATTAATCTGTAAAAATATTTATGTACGAATTTATCAACGCGTAAGAGCCCTTTATCTGACCATTAATTCAATGAACATTCCCTAAAAAGTAAATAAATCCTTCAGTAAAATACTTAAATCAAATATCATATTTTATTAACATTAACGTCAGCTTAATGAATTTATTGTTCATCTCGGTTTATGAGTTGAATGAAAACGATGCTGTTAAAAACAAATATAGCAAAGCAGTTTAATGGCGTCATATTTTATGTAAGCTTAGCTTTTATTTCATGAACCCTTGCATTCGTTTCAGAGATAACAAGTCGGAGCCGGCGACGTGCGCCATCGAGGCGCGCAAATATCCATCTCGGATGTAATTGGAAAGCTCGCTACAATAAAAGACTGGGGGTGACACGGGCCGATTTGGAGCCATACAGATGTGCCTACATCCACGTAACCATGTCAAGAACCTTCATTTCGTTTCAACAATTTGACTTAAATGTAAACCAGCTAACATTTTACGCGATTCATGTTCGAGATTGCGTTAAGAAGTCCCATTTACTTAATTATTTTGTAGCAGTTACAACTTTAGTGGGACCGTTAACTTCTTTATTTGCTTAACTAGCATAAATTGTGCATTTACGGTAGTCACAAATAATGAATAACTTATAAATACATAGTACAGAGCTACGCCGCATTTTATTAATAATAACGTCCTTGCCTCAGCCTGTAAATAGTATTCACAAGAGCATTAAGTACCTCTACTTACCGTTTAATTAGTACAAACGTAAAAAATATATTAATCCCGCTGTCTACCAAACAAATTTCAATTTACTCGCTTACGAAAACAGAAACAGCACAATTTATAGTTTGCTGACAACGCTGTCAGCAAATCCTACGCAATATGATAAAATGTTTTAATAGAAACAGATGAAATATTATACGAAATCCACTCCCGTCCCGCTGGATAATCGAAAGGTACGCAAAGCGGAAGAGAGGATCAGTCGCAGGTATGGATATGGATGGAAAAAATGAACGCGACGTTTGATGAAAAACAGCTACGCACGTGTTTCGCGCGTCACTGAGTCTACGCGCGCAGGCACCACATAGGCCTCGTAGCAACTAGCGAGTGTTGCGACTTCGCGGCCGGGTGGCCCGTGTAGTTTTAAATTAAAAACTTTTTCAAATGTTCAATTGAAAACATTTAAAAAAAATGAGAATTTTAACAGTATATCCTACCTACTAGGTAAATATATGGCGACTTTTAAATAAGTAACTAGGTACCTATTTCCCTATTGTAGATCAAACATAAAATTCTATTGATAAGGATTTTATGTCTGACAACAGAAGATCCAGTGGAACCGGATTTAGCCCAAAACTAATCCGTACACAGAGCTGATGGGTGCACAAGCGGATTAACTCGTGTTAACTAGGTTGCAAGCATGTAACAAAGCAACTAAATTTTAGACAATACATAGAGGGAGGAAGCCAGCTTATCTTGCACAGGCAGCCTGAACTAGGGCGACAAAGTCGAGCACAGGCCATTGACGTCATGAGTCTGATTCGGTAACCTCTCTTTGAATAATTTTCATGTAAATTTATTAAACAATAATTTTGTGACTCGGGTCGACATAATTCATGGAATCGTATTTACCCTAGTAATTTCTTCGCCAGTCAATTAGTGAGTGGCTTTAACAAAGATATTATCTATTAATTTGGGAGTAGTATGCACGAGTTTAGAGGTAATTTGATAAACACGACGAACATTCTTGAGGTTTCATGTCTACTCATTCATATGCTACCCCTCACCCACTTTACATAAGAATAGAAGTGCACCGTAATGCAATACGTTACAGTGATACGATGCGAATGTTTCCGAACTCGAACGACCACGATACGTAAATATTGGATTCGCATTTGATCTGGAACAAATCAGTCGCTATCGGCCGTAAACGTCATCTTCACAATGATAAATCGTTGCTCTGACCTGCTTACAAATGTAGCCAATACTCCTTCTTGTATGAGGATACATTTACCTAATACGACAAAAAACGCATTACTGAAATTCACATCCGATATAGGTACTTGTAAGTATAGTCCATTACATTAGTAAGTTGAGCAAACAAAAAGACCGAGATCTACATTTTGAACGAAGATGAAAGTAGGTTTTC
This sequence comes from Hydraecia micacea, assembly GCA_914767645.1. Classification (NCBI taxonomy): domain Eukaryota; kingdom Metazoa; phylum Arthropoda; class Insecta; order Lepidoptera; family Noctuidae; genus Hydraecia; species Hydraecia micacea. The sequence goes on from OU611778.1 coordinate 13,238,835, forward strand.
GATTGGTACATCGATTTTTTTGACAAAAGATAACACAGGAGTAATTGTCATTTCTTAAAATAAAAACAAACCTGAAAGCTCATGAACTTTGTAGGTCGACGAAAGAGCTCAACACCTAACTCAGTTTACAAATTACGAAACGTCAATACTAATATTTCTTGTTACGAACAAATTTTGAAATGGAAAACGAAATGCTATTTTTCACCGGAGCATCGAGCGGCTTTCGGCTCGTCACTCGATTAGGGAAGTGTTCATTAAATTACGCGATTGCCAGCGTCCAGTTTGTCGAGCAGATTGCACTGACGGTGAAAATTCCTACAAAATCAGCAAAAACCTGCCCCAGAATATTATTCGAGTTTTTGCCGAAGTTAATTGAAAATAAACGTTCAAAATAAGTGCCGATTTAATGTAAAAAGTTTATTTTTATACAGCCAACTAGCACTTCGTCCGCGTGGATTTCGCACTTTTCCCCAAAAACCCCTTACACTCCCCTAAAAAGGTTTTGAAAACTAATTACGACGATCTTTATTATTTACTTAAATAGGTATTCGGGCTAAAGACTGGTACTCAGCTGCATCCGGTTAGACTGGAAGCCGATCCCAACATTGTTGGGCAAAGGCTAGGCAGATGATGATGATAGGTATTCTGGCCAAGTTTCAAATATTCAGTTCAAAGGAATAAGATTTTACATATAAACTGTATCCCCTCTTTCCACATTAAAATCCTCCCCTTAAAATTTACTAACCATTTCTTTACCTGTTAGGAGTCGATTTTCGAAAAACCCATAAACTCTTTATTCTTTCTTTTCTGTCAAAAGTATAAATACTTACTAGTTTTCGAGTTAGACCGCTACAAACTTTGAAACCCACCCATTCAAGGGAGATTGGAGGGTTTCAAGGGGTAGTTTAGAAAAGCTAGAAATAACAAACTTACTTAGATACCTAGGAGCCAAGTTTATTGAGTCAAGAAATACGATTTTTCATACAAAAGACATCCCCTCTATTCATCCCCTTAAAGGTCGAATGTCAAAAACCCCTTCTTAGTGCTCCCCTACAGAAACCGTGTGCAAAATGTCACATTCCTAGTCCCAGTAGTTGCGGCTGTGCGTTGATACGTCAGTCAATCAGTCAGTTTCTCCTTTTTTGTATATATTTAGATAAACAAAAATAAGTACAAGCAATATTAATAAATTTAATATCCCCAATAGACTTGTTAATGAGGACCTATTGAGCAAGATGTCTTAATAATTTGAGAATTTTGAGATAATATTTCAAAACAGTAATTACCAATAATCACTGAGATCTCCATTGAACTATTGGCACATAGTTAATATGCTTCTATTAGCGCGAACCACAGCTCGCATCCACGAACATAAAATCAATAATACTTGTACCTATAATAGGTACCTATTGCAGTATTAGTAATTACTGCATGTTAGTTTTTTCGCTATTCATCCTTTTTGAGGTTTATTTTCAACCTCTTCTGTTATGTATGAGGCCTAACAAAAAAAAACTCAATTTTTAATCATTTTTAAATAATGAATTTCAAATACGTCAGTTGAGATTTTTTCGGTTAAACAAGTGACTGCTAAAATTCTGGTCTCAGAGGATTGACGTATTCTTTGGAAAATAAACACCAAAATTTTTAGAATGTGAATATTAAACATCAAGTTAAATATTATATTGATCTGTGTTCGTTTATGAAGTGAGGATACTTATTTTAACTCGGGGTTCTCCCGCAAGGTGAACCAAGTTGACTTCCGATGTTGACACAGGCACCTGGAATTTTAAACCTGACGGATTGGCTGGTAAAGGCGTTGTGTTCCAGTCATTCCGAGCCACCGGTCGCTGTCCGAGTTTCCGGAGTGTACCTGAAGCCTTTTTGTTCCTGCCAAGAACAAAGTACTCTCAACTCTAATACGAGTATTTTACTGTTATCTATTTTTTACTTCTTTAGCAGGTTTGTATTTTTTATGCAGACTATTTTAACCACGTTGACGTGGAATAGATATTGATTGCAATCATTATTTAGGCTCGTCGCGTGGCGTTAATAATTCCAAATTATTTTTTTCGATGCACAAGCTAAACCTATTTCTTCTAAATTGTATAATTTAATTTTTTATTCAATATTTGTGACCAGCTTCTTACAGTTTTGTTATTTTTTTTAATCATATCGTTTTATATTTTGCATTTTTTTTGTATTTGTTTTTTTTTTAAGTTCCAAATTATACGTATTCTATAGCGAAAGTGTCCGTTTTTCATTGTGTTTCGCTACACTATGTCTTGATTATGCTTTCAAATGAAGTTAAGCAGACTAGACATTTAATTTGCCTCTGTATTTTTGCATTGCTACCAATAAAAATACAACAGAAATTCAAATAGAAGAGACTGATTTAAATAAAGTATCTAAAGGTCTCAAAACTACTGACGTATTTAGAATCTAAAAGAGCCTACTCATTTTTTTACATTTTAATAAAATGCTGCTGCGTTATATTCATAAGGATAAGGATTGAAATTAAATATATAAAACGCATTTCTCAGTTACATGAGACTTGAAGTGACAAATATAATATATAATATAATATTCCACAACTATCACACAACGCCATCTAGTCCCAAGCTAAGCAGAGCTTGTGTTATGGGTACTAGACAACTGATAAACATACTTATATATTTCTAAATACATACATATTATAGATAAATTACAACCAGACACAGAACAAATGATCGTGCTCATCACACAAACATTTGTCCTGGGTGGGAATCGAACCCACGACCTCCGGCATAGCAGTCAGGGTCACTAACCACTAGACCATCAGGCCTGTCTAGAAGAGTAATCGTAAGAGAATACCATTTTTATGATATTGCCTACGATTTACTAAAACACCGTCCTCTTCTAAGCAAAACGAAGGTCCATTCAGAAGCTATGTAAACAAAACGACCTAAAATAATCATCCATGTCAATACAGAATTCGTTATTGTTATTTATCGATGCCGACTTCGCTACTTTATGAAATATCTTAGCAATATATATATGCTTTAGAATAATACGATATTTTTGGCACAATATTTTCTCATACTTACCGAAAAATACATAGTAAAATCTTTGTATCGTATCAGGGGCCATTGATGGAAAAATGATACACTTGCTGGTCTAGGTCGCCTAGCTTTAGGTGAATTTGGCAGACAACCAAGACTTCAAAATCCTGATTTATAGCTCCCATGTTACGACTAGTTTAGACCAATACACATGTAAAATAATACTGTATCTATAGTGGAGATACATTGCTTATTAAATTGGGGTATAGTTCTGATCGTCAATAATTGTTGATTTAGCATATAATAAGAATGAAAAAAATACATAACTTAGACAAGCAAAATTATACTTAATACAAATATATTTTTCCCATAACAAGCTTGTGTGTGTTCATCCATCTTTTAAATATTTGTCCAGTTTTCCCCCATTGACTAGAAGTCATACGGAGGGAGGCTCACATTTCGCTCTGCCTTCTGCTGAGTCGGGTAATAACTGCGACATATAATTTGGATTAGGTACCGTACGTCCGAATAATTATGTATTTACCCGAAGCATTTAACCTGTTATAATTAGGGCAACTTGATGAGCGATCCATTTTATTAGTGCGAAAGATAAAACTAATAAAATTAACTGCTTAATAAAGTTCACTTGGCGCAAACATCGTTGAAAAACTCCTTTGTCCCTAACTGGGTGGTTAGGGATAAAGGAGTTTTCCGAATTAGGGCTGATTTTTCTAACGCCAGATAATTTTATCGGAGGAATAATTTTGAATTTTTGGCAGTTCTTCCATACATAAAAGCTTTTTGTTACAAAAAAAAGCAACCGACTTCCAAAAAAGAGACTGCAAAGTGAAAAATAACTTTAATTTCGGAAGTCGGTGTCGTTGGTTGGTTGATTTTCGTTTTTGCCACCGACTTCCGAAATTAAAGTTACTTTTCACTTTGCAGTGTCTTTTTTGGAAGCCGGTTGCTTTTTTTTTGCAAAAAGGTTTTATTTTTCACTTTTAAGTGGTAAAGTTGAAAATCTATTAAAGAAAGGACAATGCCCATTTTGTTAGGAGTTTTGGGCCCCTAAAAAACTTCGCATGTCACGGTGGTTTTAACTTGGTTTTGTAGACCTGGAATTACCTTTTCATATCCTGAAATCGATTTTCAATTTTTCACCCTAGTTTAAGAGAAATCTAATTTTTTCGGATGCTGAAATTGAGGTTATAAAACAAGTTTTTTTTTGTTTTAAACATATTTGAAACTAAAATAATAATATTGTTAACCTCTTGACCGCTTGTGTTGCATTATGCGACACATATTTCCGTGTCCCTACCGCTTGTGTCGTATTTCTGCGACTGAGAACATGCATGTTTTTTTCGTTCTATTAACTGCGTGGTACAACTAAAACCATTATTATTTAATAATGCTTTTAGTTGTACCACGCAAATAAAAGTTTTTGATAATTATTTAATTGATACAACAATTTCCCCTTATATATTGTAGGTATTATTTTATCGATTTGTAGCCGCGCGCTGGGGGCACGGCAATTGATATTTAGCCAAGCGCTTAAAAGGTGTATTAATATTGATTCCTGAATTTAGAAAATACTACATAACTTCTCTTGCTAGATATTATAAAGGCTAAGTACTTGCGCTTACAAATATCCCTTGCCATGCCGTGCCGGCCGGCAGTCAGCGTTAAGTAGGCTGTGCCCTCACCACTAATAGGTAGTGTTTTTAAAAATAAATACTTACCTACGACTAAAGCCTTAGGTTAGAAGAGCTCATGGCAAGGTTACAACAACCGCACAGATCCATCTCTAGTTAACCTAAGATGCTCTATGGCTGCTTACTTTAAAAAAAAAACGACAATAAATAGTAGGTATAACATTTATTCTTCAAGGAATATATGGTCTAGAAATTGCGCTGGGGCGCTTATATCATTAAAACAACCCCAGCTTAATTACCACAATACGGTCATAGTACGAGCGTAGCACCCTACTGTACGATTTAACACTAAGCAACTAAAATAATAAGCAATGATACTCTCTAAAGAATTTGCCCTATCTTGCTCTCTACTCATCAAAATCAAAAGTCATTTATTCAAACTAGGCTGAGAATCAGCAGTTTTCGAACATCAAAATTACAAAAGACCGTCCCGCCAAAACGCCCGCCCTTCAGCACTTCCTGGTGCTTTCGCTGGGGAGAAGAAGTGGCGCAACAAACTCCCCAGCAGCACAGCTGTCTGTTCAGTTAGAAAATACATATAAATAAATATGTGTAATAAATCCTGCTACTCACATGTCTTGATATAATTCTAGCCATAACTAGATAATTGTTTTGACATGTCATTGAAGTCTAACTGTTTCTCAGTAGCTTTTTCAAGTTTTGTGAAAATATCATCTACTTGAAATCCAGTAAAATCTGAATATGGGGCTTCTAGTTCATCCTAAAGATTGCTATATAAATGATATCTGCAGATTCTTGCAGTGAAGGGAATATATACTTTTTGATGTAACAACAAAACTTCTTTTATAGTGCCTGGTACTAACAGACGTTAAGTGTTCGCACAACCAAGGAACAGGCAATGTCGTTAACTTGCCGAAACCCGTTTGTACTTTAGTGAATTAATTTTTGAAAATGTTCGAGGCAATTGTTGTTCCTGAGGTGGTGGAACCAGCAGTGGTAGTGGAGGTGGTATAGGAATCACAGCATCTGCGATGTTATCGTCCATGTTATCAGTCACTGGCGCAGACTCCACAGTGGGTTTGTTAACACCACCAATGGCCTGGCTCTGTATTCCTCTCGATGCAGACTCCCAACAAGCACGACGAACTCGTTCCAAATTCAAAGCCTAAAAATAAGAAAATATGATATATTATTATATACTATTTATTTTTGTTCAATTAGTTCAATCATAATTATAATGCCACGATTAAAACACTTACGTGATGAGCTGGTGTCCATCTTAGTATAAAGTTCCTTTGAGGACAGTCTTAACTAACCCTATGAGTTCTGCGACATGCAATTGGCATGCCACACGCAAAACATATGTTGAGGTGTCCAAGAGCAGGGGATACAAGGGATAGAGTTGTGGTTGATGATGTCTGGTTTTGTAATAATACAAAACATTCAACACACAGGATGTCATCAGAGGATATCTGAAAAGATAACAAAAGTAAATCAGTGAATTCCTAAATAGATAATACGTACATTTATTCATGTGCTCATTGCAATGGTCTAGGTTTTCTAACAGATCACCATACACTGCCTAAAACGTTAACTTTTGTTATAGTGGAAATAATAGATGAAGGCTCACTTAAAAACTAGAATAGAGTCAATTTGTTCACTTATCACTAAAACAAGAGTCCAAAGCTCATTTGTCACTAAAACAGGAGTCCAATATCACAAACCAAATCCACTGGAGAAACGTAAACGCTCAACTAGACAGCTTTAAATTGTAACGAATAAACGAACAGAATTAAATACGGAAGAATAAATATATCCAACTCGACGCAAAACGAACGGCACGAAGCAATTTGATTGATGCACTGATTTGACAGTTGATCTGTCAAGTGTGACCATGTTATTAAATATTTTGGTAATCGATTTACCAAATCGATTTGTTATTCATAATATTATTTACATAATTAATTAAAAAGATAATTATAAACGCTATTTAGGTATGTATAGGAGGTACTAACCTGAGTACTAACCATAATAATATCTGTGGTACCAACTTTTGTTTAGAAACTAATCAGGCATGAATGTAGCGTAATATTTCTGACGGTAGGAAATACCATGATACCTATGATAATATTTTTTTTAGTTTATTTACTACAGTCCGTCAAATCTAAGAAGTACCGTTTGACGTTTCATATTTTTCAACTTTGTTCATACGAATTCATCATAAAACCATGAATTTAGAAAGATTTCATTATTGTATCTAAAAATGTACAATTCTTAATATCTAAATGTAATTGAAAACTTTCAAACAAAGCAAAATAACACATATTTATAACTGTCAAACGGTACTTCTTAGATTTGACGGACTGTACTTCTATTTTCTTTATTTGAGCCCGCCCATCGTCTACTTCGCGCCTAATCAGTTACATGAGAGTGTTAGCTAGATTACGAAAGGAGAAAAGCTATTGTAGCCTATCTCCGATCATTTTAGTCGGCGGATTAGTAAAATATCGATATTTTCAATCGATTACAAATATTTAATTGACATGGTCTGTCGTATGGCAACATTCAGGTTAAGTTTTATGGCGGAACTGACATAAATTCAATAAAATAAATATTAATTTTGTTTTCCAATGCTAGGGTAAAAGAAATGTTGATAAAAATAACTTAAACATGTAAAAATACTACTTAATTTTTGAGAAGTAAATAGTCTTGACACGGTACCGAAACTAAGGGGCCCATTGGTGGTCATTCTCCTTTGACAGATTGTAGTAGCTCGATGTGCTGTACCTACCCCACACAAATTCGTATAACACTACTTGCTATGTAAATATCAGTGACAGGAAGGTATTATAACATCATCAATATAAACTAAGTGGTAAAAATACGTATTATTGACGCTAACTCAAAACCTACCCAATTTATATGGGACCGCCCCTGAGGCATACCCTAACTATTAAAAAAAATATTTTTGAAATCGATTTACAATTGTCGGAGTTATCGCGTAACATACATACAAAAAATCAATTTTGTTCACCTACTTGAATTTTTACCAGTAATTTTGGTTTAAAAACCAAACTACTGAACCGGTTGTGATGAAATTTCTATGGGGCCAATCTGAAAGTATAGCCTTACAAATAAAAGAATTTTGCAAATCGGCTTATAAACAACGGAATTCAGAGGTAACAAATATTAAAGAAAAAAAAATATAACCTACCGAATTGATAACCTCCTCCTTTTTTTTGAAGTCGGTTAAAAAACTGTCGGACGTCAATTTTATACGACGAATAAAAAATATCTGTCGTTTGAAAAATCAGCCCATGATCTAACACATAAACCCATCACATATAAAACGTAATCTGTGTAATAATAATTGATTAATTTATAGCACTTCGTTGATAAATTCACTGAAAATAAATTCTTAGTTGATAGAAATTACATTGCTTTAACTTGCGAATAAGTAGTCGGTGCAGGATCTACGACGGCAAAAAATGGGCCATGAAAAAAACAGCGTCACCATTTTTCGTATAAACCTTGATTATCTTCCATGATGAGACCGACAAGGTCCGCCGGTTACCGCAGCTATTTGCGTTGGATCCATCTGCGTCAACACATTATCCCAAAATTTTACCCTTTACTTAAAATACATGACGTTTACCCTGGGAAGCTTTCACACGTTCATCAATTTGATTCAGTGGAACATTATTTTAAAATCAAATAAATTATTAAACAGTACGGGTGAATGGATATCAAATAACAAAGTAACCGTCATTACTTCAATTAAAAAATTAATGTCTGCAAAAGCATGCTAGGTCGTAAATAGACGATGGGACGGTCGCCAATGTCCGCCTTAACTACGGCTCCAATCCATTTATCCAGTCAAAGTATCAAGGCAAGATTGATGGGGTGGATACTCAGCAACGACAAACAGAGTGCTCCAATTGGTTATACACATACATCCAGCAAACACAACCCGACAATATAGTGCTCAGAACTGTTCATCGATGTCTGGGTGAACAAGAACATAATAACATCTGTGTGGATATAATTATTTACCTGGTATAAAACTAAAAACTACGTCCCTTCTAAGTACAGCTATACCAAAAAATATAACAGAATTTTATAAAAACACAGCAGTTAAATAGAACAAAGAGACTTAGGACGAATGAATCTTTTGATATTCGTCATAGAATCGGAACGAAATAAACTACATAAAAATGTTTATATTCTTTTTCATAGCTCAATTGAGTGAAAGCCTCTTGTGAAATCCGAGCGATGAATAAAAACTGTGCTGTTATGAATGTGTAGGCACTGTTTTCATGTAATTTAGGCTGGAAAAACCTTCCGGGATTGGAATAATTTGATAGCAAATTACATAGGAGGTAGAACAGGTTTGCTTAAATGTTTTACCTGTTCCTAAAATTACTTATTAGGATTTGGCGTGGATGTGTGTGGCTGTATTTATGTATGAGGAATGCTCAGCTATTACCTACACATCGTGCCTGCGTTCCCGTTCGTTTTATTTTGTGTTGGTAGAAAGCCGTGGAATTTTGAAATGAAAGGAATCAGCTTACGTGACGCGGTCGCAAAGGGGCACCCGTACCGCACCAGCAAAACGAGAAACAAATTCACAGGAAATCTCATGCCCCAATTAATATTTTGCTACTACCGGAGCTGAACGGGCCGACATTTATTTATTTGTGTAAATCAAAGCTATTTCACTTGTTGAGGCCTTCTGGCGCGAAAAACTCAACAATTTTAATTGAGTTTACTTCAACTGGACGTGAGAAATATTTAACGTAAGTAGATGTAATTAGGTATGATTAATTCTAATTGTGAGTTTTGAAATGTATCTTTAAAGTTTGTCACTTATGAAATAAACGGAACTTCAAATAATTATGTTGCGACACCTATGGCAGTGTGTTGGCTACTGCCACATAGGTATCTAAACAGCTCTGTAATTTGTTATTCTATCAAATAAAACACGAGAAACGAGGAAACTTCAAGATTTAACTTCCTGATAAATGATTTTCGCGAGAGTGCAGACATTTATCTTTACGAAACTTTTACTCGTTTTATATAATTGTATTATTTATTTAACAATTTTGATAACAAGAAAAATAAGTTTTACTGAAAAAATAATTTTCAAAAATCCTCGGAGAAACCCGCTGTTATGGCAACGACGAAATTAAAGGCACAATCTATTAAGTATAATTAAATTTTGATGATTATCCAAGCCAATAATATGACCTATGTAAATTTTTCATAATGTTTGGTTTGACTTGACTTTACATTGTAAAGTACCGATGCAGGCTCTACCCCATGCTTCTTCTACCTAAAAATACATAGTTGCTTTAAAACATCGAAGTATCTTAGGTAGGCTGGACTGACTGGACAGATCCACTCAATCTGTGTGGTTCTTTCCTCAATAGACCATTTCAGACACCAATCTACATGGTCCTCAAAGATTATGTCCGGATTTTTACACATTGACATTTATTCATTTTATATATACAATGACATGAATATAACTTTGTAAAGTATTTTTATTTTATTTAATTATTGTGAATGTGAGGACTATGTGACTCATTTCTTTTTTCTGTTTTCCTTCTTAGTTAGTTTTAATCATGATCTGGCAGTTTGAGTAATTTACGCGGCCTACCCAAATGTCCTTTCTTTGGTATTGTTCGTCGAATCGTTGAGCTCCTCAAGTTCTGAGTTGAGCTGCACGATTTTTGACAAATGCGTGCACTAGCTGGACAGGTCCGCTCAATCTGTGTGGTTCTTTCCTCAAAAACCATTTCAGACACCAATCTACATGGTCTTCACATGATCTGGCCAAGATTTTGTCTGGACTTTAAAAGAGACTGTGACCTCTGAGTTTGTTTCGGCCTTTCTTCTCAGAGTAGTCAGATAGGAAACGCCGACCTCATCTAGCTTAAAAAAATATGATTGACGTCTAAAAGTGTTTGTACAAACCTATTTACAGAAATAAATCATTTATCATTTAGGTGGGTTAGGGTAATGACGTGGCTTATATCAAAATGTTATTATCTATCTTATCTATATATATAAAAGGAGAACTGACTGACTGACATATCAACGCACAGCCCAAACCGCTGGGTCTAGAGATTCCAAACTTGGCATGTAGGTTCCTTATGAGGTCTAGGGGCGCACTAAGAAAGGGTTTTTCGAAATTCCACCCCTAAGAGGATGAATGGGGGGGAGGGTGAAATTTCACGCGGACGAAGTCGCGGGCAGAAGCTAGTATTATATGTATAAAGATTTACAAGTTCTAGGTATAACACATAATATCTACACTACAAGTGCTAAGAAGTACCTACATGCGTATCTCCCCACAAACTTAGACATTTGCAAGGCCTTTGCGTGTAAGCCTCAGTAAGTTAAATTTTATATCTCCGCAGAGACCTGTAAATATCCATTACAAGTTTCACTAACTGGCTAAGAGACTACTAGTTAGCCAATAACGTGGCCGACTCTATTTCACGTTGTCCGCGTATCAAGACTACTAACCCACCTACGTGGTGTAAATTATTGTTAGGTTTGAATTAAATATGTACCTACCACATTAATTCATTAAGGCAAAGATATTTTTAGTTAGAGTGGCAAGAGTTCAAAATTCCACTCATCAACCAGTTTCGCATTCAAACGGTGTTTGTTCTTTTATGTATTTCTTCACATGCATCCGAAAAGCCATTCAAGTCGATAATAAGATAATTCTAAACATGATTCGGTTGACGATAGCATAATGTTAATTTGTATACCTAAATAATATTGTAATATTGATTTATTAGTAATATATTAGTTTGTCAAAGTATTTTAGTTGATTTGTTTATTCTTGTTGTTCAACAATTACTTAGATTAAAGCCCCCACTTGAGTGGTGGGCAAATTGACATGATTATCGTTCCTTCCGCCAACATGGACAGCCGTCTAACCAGTAGGTATAAGCTGACTTCTGATTGTATGAAAAACCTATACAATGCGAGGTCAGCTGAAACTGGAACTGTACAGCTTGATGTGTAGCCGTGTGTACTTACATAATTATCGACTAATTATTTATAAAAAATATAGTGGAATACCGAGCGAAGTTGCAAGTGTAAATTGTACGAGTACTACGGTGAATAGGTAATAAAAGTTAATATGTTTGTTTTATTCCTGGCCAAAATGACGCACTTCAATTCTACGTCGTCGTATGGAAGAAATTGTTCTCAAATGCCACAAAAGTCTGTTATTTCGCAGTTACCTTTACCCGTGAGTGCAAGCGTAGCAAGATAGGCGGTAACGGGGCGGCTAAGCGTCAGACTCATAATCACGCAAGACGCGAGTGTCAGGGCACCCGGGGCTGACAATTAGTGCACTGTGGCCCTCAGACGGCCCTCCGCCGACTTTCGCCGAGTTGAAACTAAACGCGACGGAATCACTCTCCACGAACTCAACACTCGCAAAACGTACGCCAGTTATAAATGTTGCAATTTTAATGTGGATGACAAAAACTGTTCTTACTTTGAAACTGCAATGCAACACTGCACATGCACACATGACGTTTTTGCGTATTGTTACAAGACATTTGATCCGCCTTTGAAGCATTTGTTGGTACTTAGGTATACCTTGCTTTTCCGTACGCAAAATACGCGCATTGACGTGGAGTTGCGGACACCAGCCCTTATTACCTATACCTTGCTTTGTAGTCTCAGCCTGTCTACTGAATGTCCATATTTAATTTAAACTATCACTTTCCTTTACAACTCTATTTAAAAAATCTGAAGTATTATTCCTACAAACTATAACAAAGTATCTACTTGTACTTATAAGTGTAACTAAGTACCTACGTAAGTAAGTATTTCTTTTTCACATTTGCAGCTTTGTCATCTAGGTATTTAATTAAACCGTTACGTAAACTAAGTAGTATAAAGAACAATAAAAAACAAAAATTAAAGACTTCATCCCTTTTAGCTTCAATATAAACACAAAGAACTTAGTCGTTTGATCTGAACAATGTCTATTGTTGGCTACGAATGTTAATCAGCGACTTTAACCGCATGGCCATCATTTTTAAGAGAACAGGAATTTAAAAAGAATGATAGATACTTTCTGGATGAGGTCAAAATTATTTTTATAGAATAATACAAAACTAGCACTGATCTTAAGTTTCTGAAGGAACTAGGTACCTCAATATTCAAAGATATATACCATTTTTTTTTTTTCGGGTGGAAACCTTCGAAATGCGCCTGGTCTTTGGGGATAAAACCAGGGAGTGTGGGATTTTTACCTCACTAAAACCACCCCGGCGGTCACCATCTGCACTATGGAAGGGGCACCGTTACCGCTCAAAAGACCAATCCGGAGCCCCCTCTGTGCAACTATACCTACTAAATAAATAATAGATATTTATACGAGTAAATTACCCATTGTTTCAAAGTTACCTGACTGATTATAATATGTATTTATTTATGTATCTATTATACAGCATTATATATATGTATCTATGTATCTATTATAGTATATTATTTTGCACCACTGACAACCCCATTTTTTTATATCCACGCAATCACTGTCCATTCCAAGGTTGCCTGGAAGAGATCGCAGAAAGCGATAAGGCCGCCCATTGTATGTTTTATGTGAACCATCGTTTTATTGTAATGTTTTTTCTGGTGTACAATAAAGTATATATAAATAAATAAATAAATAAATAATAACAAAATATTTGAGTGCTGTGCCGCTTTCAAAACCAAAGGATATTCTCCGTTATACCCAACTTCTCCAACTGCTATTTCTGTATTGAATGAATATTTGATTCTGTAACAAGCCGGAAGTGCAGGCTGAGAAGTAAGAAGGCTATGTCTAAATCGAGCAAATCGGAAGCTACATCTGCTTCCTAATTGGACAGCAGCGATGTTTAGCTTCGTTCAAACTAAGTAAAACCTATTTTTGTATTGCTCGTACTACGATTTCGTGAATTCGCGTAAGGACCTTTGTACAAACACGTTTTTCTTGTCGTGAAAAACTACGGTTTATTTCGCCATTTGTTGTATAAATCAATACGATAGCTTGTTGACAGACACATTTTTTCTACGGTGCGGTTTATACGCCGTACAAAGGGCCTAAGAGCGATGCCACACGGGCGTTGCCAATGCGTTGCGTCTCCGCAGCGCAGTGATTCGACGCAGTGAGAACACCAGCGCTGCGACGACGTTACCGCTCAGGCGTTGCAGCGCCGACGCAACGCATTGACAACGCCCGTGTAGCATCACCCTTAGCATTTGTTGTATCGCAGGTATGTACAGAATCTTTAGGTCGCAACTAGGTAGTTTCAAACATTGCAAGGACACTTAGTAACTGATTATGATGATGAGATAGGTAGCTGGAAAACGAGATGAAATCCAGATGGAGTCATAGGTAAGGAAGAGGTTAAGGACAGCTAGTTCAAATTATATTAATGAAACTATTACAACCTATCTTGTGCTGTAGGTAACTGTAACATAATGGTGATTTTGGCAATTGTACATGCTTAGACTCTCTCACTCTCAGCAATCAAATCAATACAGAGTTTATTTTCAAAGACCAGCCAAATTTAAGGGTGTGGTACAGACCATCAAACTGAATAACTTTCTCCATGGGACCAATATCGTAATCACGAAAAATTTATCATCTGTCCCAAAGTAAACTTCAATACCTACTTACCTACTCGACCTAAACGTATGGGACGGCTGAATTTTTATTCGCGATTACGATGTTGGTCCCATGGAGAAAGTTGTTCAGCTTGATGGTCTGTACCACACACCCTTAAATTTGATTTTTCTTTGAATACTAACCCTGTATACCTAGATAGATACCTGTATATATTATAATCTTAGCCTAGCACAACTGGCCACATTGTAGGTACCTAGGTACAGCTTTCCATCAAATAATCCCTGTACAACTACAAACTGTGTAGGAATCCGTCTACAGGTATAGGTACCTACTTATCTACGCTTATTTCTAAGCACTTATATTGCCAGAGTGGATCGGAGATGCCATTTCCCGCTCGATCGCTCTCAATCATACCCATATCAAAACCTTAGTGCGGTTGAGAAGTAAAAAAAAAATTATTTCAGTGATTCAACTTATATTCTGATCTTCTAACAAAGCTCATGTTATTTATTTTATAACGGCTTCTAAATCTTAAAATAAAAAATGTTTTCGCATCCTTTCTCGAAGCAACGTGGAGGAACATGTTGGTTATTAAAAGATAGCTAATGGCTATAATATAAATGACATCAATTTCATAAGTCAATTATTTAAATTCATATAGGGTTGATATTAAATCACAGTAACGCATCGCATATTCTCCGAAAAAATAATCCATTCCGCGCGCAAAATTGCGGGGAATCAAATTTTGTGAAAAACCTCGTTACCTCGTCGTTTTGCTACATTATGTACATACGTAGAGATAGAGATTTAGACGCATATGATGTGGGAATGAAAGAGTAATTTTCTACCCTGCCTCGCGTAACCGAATATAATCTCATTACTATTTATGTAAATGTGATGTGTACGAGTAATTTTACAAAGCGTGGGTTTGTGAGATGGTTATGTTCGCAATCACAGCGGAGACCTTACGTCAACACATTTAGGTAGATGCCCCATGAAGGGAATCGTTTGATCTCTTTGTTATTTGAGTACTTTTTATATATTAAGAGCTTCTTGATGCAGCTTTAACTACAACTTTTCCTAAAATTTCGGTACCTAGCGAAAACGTGCCAAAATTAATTCAAATTGTTCCGCCGCCGCGCCGCCGTGGAGAGTGGCAGCGCAGGACGGCGACAGCGGGCTGGCTGCATTAGCGGGCGTCACTCCCCTAGCAGACGTCGACGGAATTATACACAAAGTACCTATGACGTATACACAAAGTACCTATGACGTATACACAAAGTACCTATGACGTATACGTCACCTGTTTCAGATCTAATCAAAGCTGAAGGAACGACGAAGGGCCCGCCCCCCATCGGGTGACTTGATGAAGAGTAGGCTTTACAAATACGAATAATAATGAAAATATCATTAGAAATCATTATTGTAGAGTGATTATTGTTGCGCGGTGATGTCAGTTTTCGAGAAAATGGGATGAAGTAAAGGTGCCGCCGGTTGTTCAATACCCAAATAGGATGGGTAGGAGGTACACTTATTCATCAACCAATTGCACAGTTTTATCTACTCAAAGAATCTAGGTACCTACCTACTGTTAGCACTAGGTATAAAGCCTTATTTTTTCTTACCTTTAATATTCTGATTTTTGATGGACAAATTCCTTGACAATTTAAAAGTAAGTACTTACTTACTGGTTTATTAAGAAATGCTTTAAGTTTGAGTTTCTGAAGGCATGGCTATCCAGGTTTGAGTTTATGAGCAAAACATGATTGTAAACTCACTGCTTATTAAATATCATAATAGTGGTCCTAACTCCTAATCCTTAGACTAAAGCTGCGGCCGTATCGTTTTATTATTCATGGAAGACAAGATTAACAACCGTCCTTTCAGCAATTCAGCAGATGGTTAGGAACGTTAACATCAGACACAGTACGTTAGCGACAGGTAGCTAGTAGCCGTGCACCGTAATCCTTGCTGCAATTGGATTAATTAACGTGGCCTGTTTCACCCGACTAGATAAACTAGGCTGACACCTATCACCGAACCACTGGATATTGATTCAACCGGGATCCCTTCTTTTCGCATAATATTCTTTTTCCTAATATAGGCATAACTATTTTGGTATAATTTGTTTTGCCATAATAATACTTTGATATATATTTTTTTACATATACTTAGTTTATGTTGGCATAATTAGGTATCTTGAAGGCTAATTTGTTTTGGCATAATTTTTATTGGCATCTAAACAACGTCAGGGGCACCCCGAGGTTCGGTTTGGTTAGGTTCCTGACAGAAATAAGAGCCCCGCCCAGCGGGGCTCCGTCGAACTGACGTCGTTAGAAATAAAATGAGCATGCGAAATTTATGCTTAGAATGTTAAGCTTAATTAGAGAAATTATGCTTAGGTAAAAAAATTATGCGTAAGTAAATAATGTTATGCGAAAATATATTTCGGAGAAACAAAAGTATGCCACGTTATATTAAGTCTTAAAATTTTATGCAAATGGATAGAACCGATTCAACCATGACTTAGTTTTAACCAATCAACGTCCGGTCAAAAGATTCTAACTTAATTGAAGATTGGAATAGATTTGCTTCCCTAAAAGTAGGTAGGTAATTATAATTAGGTATATTATATTTATTAACAGGAGTTAACCTTTGTTTTCATTCTCAAGGTGACTTCACAGGGTAGATCAGATATCTAGCGCTGCAGTTGGTAAAAATAAACAATAACTACCTAAAACAAACTTTACGGTACTCCCAAACCCCAAAAAACAAATTAACTTGTTTTTATTAATTTGTTTTTTGGGGTTACTATCAAAATACGTACCAAAAACTAGTGCGATCAAAGTATACGATGCAGTATGAAGTTGATCACGATGATTATAATTTTTTTTTTCTCATAAAGGAGTGTCCAAAAATATTACTTTAATGTAAACATATACAACCCATAAAACCGATGTTACATTTATTTTTGTAAATTTTTCAGCCTTCTTAGTACAGAAATATTCAACCTCGAATTTTAAAATTGATCAAAATTGATCAATGTAACTCCATTTTACCGTAACTGGGAACCATTATAATCGAACGGTGATCTTGGCATTTGAAAGCAATTTTACGATTTAAGGGCCTATGCTATAGATATCCGCTGATCACAAATAACCAACAACGTTCTTAAGGTCTTTGTGGGGCTGAGCAGAACCATACCTATCATCAGCTTAACTCAGGTTGTTCATAGCGATCGTCCAACCTGAGCCCTACCGCGCGGTGCCTTGCTCAACTCCTTAATCAGCGGGGCAATTGCGTAACACATTATAAATCGGAATCGGTTTCAATTTGACAGTTCAACTACATTCATTGTATTATTTACGTGTTGAGCAGACAAATTTTTCGAACTTATGAAGCAATGGATTAGCAATTAGCAATTTGCTTCGAAATAATTCAGATTCCCATTGATAGCAATTAGGGTGCAGGTCGTTTACCTACGTAGAGATTAAACAGGTCGGAAGAGGTCAAACCCCTCTGCCTTTTTTTTATAAATGGCATCTCGCAGTTCAAGTACCTATGAGGTTGTCGTCTGCTTAACCGCGGGCTTGCCTATGGATGCCTCAATAATTTAACGCCTCCAGCCAGGGCTTAAAAACTAAGCGACTTCACGCTAAGGGCACCCCCTGTGGTGGACGGACCTCGGCTTAGGGCGTCGCTGGGAAAGGGCAGCAAGGGACAGGCTGGATCAGAATTATTTAGGAATGAATTTAAAACTACAGGCTCAGCAGCGTACCGCCGTGTCCTCGTAGAGGCGATCGGCAGCGGCGGCGACCTCTCGCGTCCGTCCCTGGTTCAAGCCATGGTCCGGAACGAGAGGGGGTGGGAGACAGTCACCTCCTTCTGCGAAGCAGTCATGCTAGCGAAGGAGCAGGCGGGATGGCTGACGGAGAGAGCCTCACGTCCCAGCCGCCGGGAGACGCTCCGGGCGTCGGGAGCCGCGGGACGACTCCCGGCCACCGTAGGCGCGGGCCTGCGGACGGAGAGTAATGGGTAGCTCACCGTTCGATCAGGACCGGGCCCGTGCCGGACGGCGCGTATGTGTTCCACGTGCACCTCAAAGAGATGTCAGCATAAGGGAAGGGGCTCGTTAGGTCCGAAGCCTGCCGGGGTAGCGGGATTGTCCGAAAGGGTTACCGCGGCCCCGTAACATAAAGGGCTAAGGAAGGAACACGGGTGGGTTTTAGTCAGTAAGAGTCTGACACTCCCTTCCGCTCCACCCAGAGCGGGAGGGGTCATTTGATGATTTCCCATCCATAAAAAAAAGGCTCAGCGGCGTGGGCTGGCTCGAGGAAGGGTCAGGGCGAACCCTCCTTATGCGGGAGGGAGAGTGTATTGGGCGGCCGGTAGACTCTCATTGCAAACATAGAAGGGGGCTACCGTGACCTTTTTGAAGAATGGAAACGGTTCTGGAAGGTTTGTATTCCATGCAGATGGTGAGGCTTAGCGTGTGCGAAGACGACGCAAGCATAGGTCATGATGGGACGGATGACCGCGGTGTAGACGCGCAAATTACCTACACTTGAGTGACAATTTGCTGCGGGCGGTCAGAGCCTACTGAGAGCGAAAGAGGTGCGCGAACGTGCCGTCTTTACGTGCTCACTGAAAGTGAGATAGTGGTCTAGGATAACAATAACACCTAAGTATTTAGCTTGCTTCTCCCAAGGGATCGGCTTGCCATACATAGTGATCGAACTGGGTCCCCCTGCCTAACACCACACGACAGTTTATAGTCTTTGGGCACAGAACAACCACATCGGATATTGTTGGACTGGTTACAATACTAATATCTGCCCCGTAATTCCAGCTGCCAGATTATACATTCTAGCATCCTCCACAACAGGTCATGATATATGATGTCAAAAGCGCGACTGAGATCGAGGAAACATGCAGCTTGAAAACCTGTATGAGGGCGAATATAGCCATGTTGGTTGAAACCTCTGGCCGAAAACCATCACTATCTTGGAACTATAATATGTGAGTGGTTGACCAAAAAGGGACCTGGAGGGATTGGAAACCGTTATTAATTTATTTTTTATTTTTTTATCTGTGGTCTTTTAGCTTTGTTTTGGTCTAACCAGAACATTTTTAGGTGCCGTAGTGTTTTTTTTATGATTTTTTTTGTGAGCCGAGGCAGTTTTGGAAAAATTAGTTTTTGTGATGTCAGACGCACATAAAGACAAGAAACTGACACTAAATAAGTCGCCAATAACGTAGTAACCGCAAACACGTGTTGACACTCACTAACGAAGTCGCATACTGACATAAAACATGCCGCAACTTGTTTCTACACGAAATTTCAAACGCGATTTACTCGAAATCAATTATTTTCCCTTGAGGTCCCTTTTTGGTCAACCACTCACATATTTATAGTTTTCAGAAATATTTTTTATCGGTAGGACTTACGAGCATCACAATCCTTTGATTTTTTTAATTTGCAACTGGTTGATATTTGTTTATCTGTATTCGTTTCCTCAATTTTGACAGTTCGCAGCTGGTGCTGTTGGATTGTTTCTGTTATGGATTTTTGAGACTTAAAAGCGTCGATAATACTTAAATTGTGGTGATAAACAAGTAGAATAATCTTAATTTACTACATTTGTAATAGTTTGTAAAATATTGGTTCCACTTGGCACAATGTTTAAGGTAAATACGTTGTTTTTACACTCTGCCTATACGCAGAAAATGCGTATTGTATACAACATTTTGTCCAATCCGTATGAAATATAAAACAAATACTGAGGTGTCTAGGATTCTGATTATCTTATGAATCTTATTTTGAGGAAAGAATTTGATGAAATAACATGTTGTCAATTTTCAACATGGCTCACTCCGGTCATTTGGTATGGTAGGTACTTTTATGTATAATCGTGATACGATAATGTACGTGACAGACGACACTAATCAACTTTAGTTGCAATGTAATAAGAAATTTATAATTGGTATGATCTCCAACTTGTTACATAAGACATTTCCATTGTTAGGACGAATAGGCGTAAGTGCCAACCAAAATACATGTTTACATGTATGTTGTTCCATTACAAAGCAGCATTCAGCCGAATAATGTTTATTTTATTTTCAGATCTACTACACCCAATTCTATTCAATGATCACAAAAACATAAAGGTAAATCAAGTAACCTACCCTCCATAAGTCCACATGCTTACTTTTATTGTTTTATATTATTAACAATCTCTTTAAAACAAAACAGTAGATATCAGTTAGTGATAAACAAATGGCTAAATATTGATTGATGTACTTATCTCTTAGGTAAGCTTAAATTCAGTAAATAAAATTCTTTTGTTATAGGACACACATCTTTGCAACTAGCTTAGTTATTACTTAGATGTTATAAAATAATGATAACAAAATCAACCTTTTTCTAAAGTTTTTTTTTTATCAAACAATAGTAAGGGGTCATACCCTTACTACAAACATTCTCTCTAAAAACAGGTGCAAACCTAGTTCTTTGTGAGGTTCTACAAGATTTGTCCAATATTATTTCAATGGATTATTTTAATTGATTTCTGATAATTGCATATTTTTCCTGAAGCACAGGGCAATGGACCCAGTTATAGACAATGAATGGCTTGGTTGCAAGAATGAACCAATTGACGAAATACAGAATGTTGGCAACATTGCTCGGAGCTGGCAGTGGAGGGAGCGGGGTATTAACCCACCCAACTACCCCAACAGCAAGACAGTTCTTGAAAACATGGCTGAAGACACACTTGTCCAGAAACCACTTCAAATAAGAGTATGACTATCTTCCTTTTTAATAAACCTTCAGATTTAAATTGTATGTTCATGTTCAGTTATAAAATTCAATCACATTTTAATGTTCTTACCTTAGATGATGATAATAAACATGTCATGTCAACTTTTTCTTTTCAGAGCTGTGATTTGCCAGGGTATCCAAGATCTACATTCTTAATGGTGTTTAGTCCTGATGGGTAAGTATTCTTATTTTTTTACCTTAGGAAGGTTCTTGACAAACAGTGGTACAGACTGGAAAAAGTATTTAACCAAGTGACCACACCCTTTGACTTCTAACTGACCTTATGTACAACTACTACTCAAAAGAACTTCATGTCAATATCCAATACTAATATTTTTGTCTAGTATTTCATATTCTGTAGCATAAATAGTCAGTTAAATCCATCATGGAGTTAAACATATCAGTCTATAGCTTTCAGGCATTGAAATCAATAGATTATAACACCACTTTAACCACCTATTAGCCTTGTAGCCAAGGACTCTAATGAGTGATTAGACCCAATATTGTTTGATCAGTCAAATGAGATCATGAAATTTAAACTGAAAACATCACACTGTGCTATGGCTCCTTACAAATAATTACATTATTGACTTTTTCTTTATAACTTTTTGAATAATGTCAAAGTTTTCGTGATAACTGAAATACATGCATACTTTTTAGGACTAAAGTAGCGTCTACACATGGGAACCACAATGTGTATGTGTCTGAACTGGCTAGTGGGAAGCATGTGCGTATATTGAAGGGGCATCCTCGCACTCCGTGGTGCATTGCCTTCCATCCATCACACCCCCTGCTCATCGGCTCTGGCTGTCTCGGTGGACAAGTCAGGGTGTGGGACATTGCAAGTGTGAGTTTTATATTGTATTTTCATAACAAGAATTAAAATTTTATTAAGTGCCTTCAGCAATTTAATAACAGCCGCACGGGTCGATCGATCAGGTTAAGCTACGCTTGCCGCGGTTGGTCCGTGGGTGGGGTGACAATTTACATACCAAGACCCCTCTGTTCCTCGAAAAGCACGTTAAGCTATTAGACCCTGCTGTCATTTGTGGACAGTCGTTACGGGTCGTCAGAAGCCCGAAAATCTGAAAACCAGTCTTACCAAGGGATATTGTATTACCTACCCAGTAAAAAGAAAAGAAAGAAAAAGTATTTATTGCGACTCGTACAGGAAGATGACAAACTAAACTAAACACAGTCAAAAATAAAAAAAGTAAAAGTAACTGGGTTGTGAAGGTCAGATAGGCAGTCGCTCCATGTAAAATACTGGTATTCAGTTGCACCCGGTTAGACTGGAAGCCAACCCCAACATAGTTCCAACATAGTTGGGAAAAGGCTAGACAGATAAGATAGCTCTAACAGAGGTTTGGTGTGTAAATTTATTTAATGAAGTTATAAGTATAGATCAAAATGTAAATAGAGAAATAATATTATATCAAAATGTAAACGGGGAAATAATATACCCAATAATATTATATATTTCCCTGTTTACATGTTGATATACTTAATATTCTTCATTTGAAGTCCAGTGATTAGAAAGCTAAATTAGAGAAAAAAATTGGAAATTTTACATTCCATTTTATTTATTTTGTTTTAAAATACATAAACATACTCATACTAATATTTCGTATCTGTATCCTTTTTATTGTGTGTAGGTACATAAATAATAAAATAAAGGATTACAGGATGGTCCTGAATATTTGCATTCATTTGTTGCTACAGGGTGGCAGTGAGGTGTGGAATGTTCGTAACGAAACTGTCATAGCTTCCATTGCGTTCCACCCTCGCGAGCAGCTGTTAGTGATAGCCACCTTCAATGAATTGTACTTTTGGGACTGGAGCAAGCCTGCCCCTTTTACCAAAGTCTCAACTAATAATCCTAACGAAAAAGTCAGGTACGTAAATAAGTCGCCACTTTGACAGCATCATGCTTGTATAGATAAATGCAATAAAATATATGTTTTATTTTATTAATAGACTTGTTTATCCATACTTATCAATGCATTACGACTTTATATAATAATTATCAGTTTTTGTCAATAATAATAATGTACAAAAGCACATGGGAAAGCACATCATAGGAGCACTAAAATTAGTTAGTTTTAAACTGCAATTAAATATGATGCATTCTTCTTAGCTTGTGTCTTTCAGATTTGTGGCTTTCGATGCTCTTGGCTATAAACTTATCACTGGAATATCACTATGGGCTGGTACGGGAGGGCCAGCGAACAACTCTGCGCAACAGCAGAACCCTGCGTCGGGTCCGACAAATAACCCCAATAATAATAACTCTAGAAGAGATGACAACGATGACAGTCCGGGCGGCAGCCGGGCGCAGGAGAGTCCCGGCTCTGCACAAGACATGATTGTAAACTCTTACCAAAACTTGGTGCAAAGATATGATAGTTTAGTGAGGAATTATCAAAGACTCTTTATGGTACGACACCGCCTAACCAACACTCCGCCGCCTCCAAATACGGTAATGGATAATGTTATTGAACTATCAGTATTAACGTAGGATAATCAAATCACATTGTTTTTTACAGTGTTGCTTACTGATAAAGTGTGTAATGTTCGCAGACGGATCGCGGTACGGACCCTATGGACACGGACTTCGGGCTTAGTAGTTCTGGCTGGATACGGGCCACGCGTTCTGCCATACCTACTCAGGATGATGGTAATAAGTTGCGAATTAATTATAAAACAACTGGAACCAAATGTCCTTTTCATACATAAGAAAAAATTTGGAAAATCCAAAAGTGCACGACTAATAATGCTCATTTGATCGAATGATCGTATAAACAAAATATAATAAAAAAAAGAGTAGATTTTTGAATACACTAGCAGCGCCCCGCGGTTTCCCCCGCATAAGTTTCCCATGGGAATATCGGGATAAAAACTATCCTGTCTTTTCCCGGGACTCAAACTATCTCTATACCAAATTTCATCTAAATCGGTTCAGCGGTTTAAGCGTGAAGAGGTAACAGACAGACATACTTTCGCATTTATAATATTAGTACGGATATGGATTCTACCTCTTACTTTTTTTTTTTTTACTATATTTTAATTAATTATAATTACACTACTTTGAATAAAAGAGCCATTTTCAATAGAGTTCCTCCTATGGGTGAAACGAATATATAAAAAAAAAAATTACTCAATTACGTAATTGATTTTTTTATAAGCTACAATGTTTTCAGGTTTCACACTTGATTGACGGGAATTTTTTTTATGTTTTTTTCGTTTCTACTGCATTAAGTCAATTTTTTAAAAGTACTGGTTTAATCTCCATTAAATTATCTATACAATCCATACTCATATTACAAATGCGAATGTATGTGTCTGTCTGAGTCCCGGGAAAGGACATAGGCTAGTTTTTATCCCGATATTACCACGGGAAACTTATGCGGGTGAAACCGCGGGGCGCTGCTAGTGGTATATAAATTAAGTAGGTGTACTAGCAGGAGTATAACAATAGAAACAGTTGCAGAAAGGAGGCAAAAAAAAAATTACGGAAATGGTCCCTTGCTTAGTCTTTAACCATGCTTATAATGATAATAAACGCAAATTTTCAGCGAATCCAACGCCCAGCACGTCTCGCGACCCCGTAGAGACCGCGGACACCGGCGACGGAGAGGGCAGCAGTCGCTTACTCAATCTAGATGTGTTGTCAATTGATAGCAACCCTTCCAGGTATGCAGTGATATAGTGGTTGACCAAACTTTAATAGAAACAGTTCGAGTTGACTACTTATTTCTCCTAAGACCAACACAGTTTAAATAAGAACATAAATGAATCTATGCATTTATACAGGATTTTTTTTATCAGTGCGCAAACTGGAACCTTAAATTCGGCACATGACTTATAATAACCATAATTTTTAAAAGAATTTTTTTTTGTTTTTTAACAACCTTCAAAAAAATTCAACGTATGCGGTTCAGAATCATGTACTTACTGAATTCATGGTGAAAGTTTGCGCACTGGTTACATTTTTTTTCATATATTTTAGCTTCACTTTAATATTTTCAGAAATCCAAGTTCATCAAATCAGGAGCGTTCGCTGTTCGGATCACGATCATCCGCTTTTCAACCGTTGAACGGTTCCGACAGATCGTACAGAACTATTGAGTACGAGAGTACTCGACTCTTACCAAATCCTTTCTCGTCCTCTAACGGAACACCGAGGCCGACCAGGGTTACTTTTACGGAAATCACTCCCTCCAGTTCGACGAATACGTCGCGCACTAGCATTTTCACTTCATCTAGAGGATCTTCTTTGGGACGAGACTTCTCACTTCGCCGACGAAACTTTTCCCCATTACAACAAAATACCGAGTCCACACGTAACGATCCTGCAACTGCAGCAACCACTCCTTCCGCATTGCCGTTTGTGCCACGACGCTCATTCCAGACTAGTGCTTCAGCTGGAAGCCAACCTTCAACGTCTGGTTCTTCTTCCTCTTCCTCACAAAGACCAACTATGACTAATTCATCTACACAGATGAGCCCCGTGACGGCGCCTGTCGATGCACAAACTATTAACGAAAGTCTTGATTTGATTCGTGATATTCTGCGTGACTCTGGTACAAGGTTGTTGAATCTAATCACTAATATGTCGTTATCCACTCTGGCCAGTGTTGAGCGCAGTATTCCGCGGCGAGGCAGCGCGTCGCGCGCGCACTCGGACGAGAGCGAGAGCGGCGGCCGCACGCGCGGTGGGCGGCCTCGGGTGCGACTGTTTAGCTCCACTTGGCGAAGAGAATTCTTGTCATCCAGTTCTGATTCGGACAGTGATCAGTCCTCGGAAGTTAATATTTTTAGGACTAGAAATACTACGTTTCGAGAAGACGAGTCCAGAGTTAATGATCGTCCGTCTGGAGTTAATGATCGTCCGTCTGCCTCGACTTCCTCCGAGAGACTGCTGCACCCTACAGATAGACTGGTGTTTGAATTGAATGATGAGACGCGCAATAGTGCTCCTCCTAAAGAGGCTGGACCGTCGCGAGAGGCAGGGGGAATCAATGTATCGTTGTCGAATAATCGGTTTCGTGTTCGAACACAAAGCGATTCTATGGGCACCGACGTAGAACCCTCTTCCGTATCAGTCGCGTCCTCAGCCACGACTGTGAGGGCCACGCCTGTGCCAGCCGCAGCCGCACCTGCACCAGTTGCAGCCACACCTACTGCAGCTGCTCCTACTGCAGCCGCACCTACTGCAGCCACACCTACTGCCCCTGAAGCCGCACCTACACAGGGAGGGAATGAGGCGGACGGAGCCGCAACATCAGAGCCACGTGCGCAAGGTACATCTGATTTCAATCCCGACAGACCGTCGACAAGTAGGGATGACTTTTGGAATAGAGGCGCCGCAGTTCCACCTGACGAAGCTTATAGAAAAGTAAAAAGCGGTGTACTCGCATTACAGAAGCACACTGTGCAATTGACGAATCTTTGGCTACGAGGAAATCGTACGACCATGAGAGAATTACGCGGGATGTGGGAAAATTTACGACGTCGCATACTTATGTTGCACAGGGAAACAGGAAGACAGGATGTTCCCAGTTATTATACTCGACCATTACTCGATCGGTGTATGATGTTGACTGACATGACGGATAATCTCACCCGCACTGCAAGAAACCTAAGAAATAATGCAAGAAATGAAGATAGTGACAGACATTCGACTGGAAGTCGTAATGCGCCTCAGAATCCTAACAATGCAAATAATAATCAGACTGAAGCCGAGCGAAATACATCAAATGACAATGCTACCGAGAGTAGACCAACCCAGGGGGGAAGGCCTTCTCACGTGCGATCTTCACCTAATACTCGGTTTTCTCCGCCTTTGAGAAGAAGGCTACAATCGAACTATCGTTGGCGTGCAGAAGATGAACTGAGGAGACGATGTCGAAATCCTACCGCGAATCGCTTGGCTCCGCGCTATACCAACCGCTCCCGCAGAGACTTCGCGCGCGCGATTGAAATAAGTGCTACCAGGCATGAAATACGCATGAGAGCCATGCAAGTATTATCAGTTATGTTCAATATGATGATGATGTGTCTGGAGGAACGCGGCCTCAGTCAACTCATCATTAGTATGCTGAGGACGCTTAAAAGGGCTCTAGCGTTGACTTGCTTAATCGTGATGTCAAACAGGAATAACACCCGAACAGCCACTAGCCAAGCTCCCACACCGCAACGTGTAGAATCCCTAGATGTCGTTCGTATTCAAAACGTTGAGCATAACGTTGACGTGAACGTTGATGGACCCGACGAGCTGGCGCCTCCTAGTAACCCACAGCGTGCTGCAGAATCGGTTGCGAACCGATCACAACAAAACGGTAAAGATAATAAAACTAAAACTGCTGAGAAACCGTCAACATCTCAGACTGAAACTGTCGAAAAAAGTAATAAAAATAAGAGACCACACGAAGAAACACCATCAACTTCACAGAATTCACAAAGGAGTAGAATTTCACAAAGGTATAGCAATCGTGTTGCCGTCCAAATAGCCGCCGCGAACAGGAATAATTCTGCAACTGCAAGAAATAGACGAGATCTGTACATGGAAACTAGGAGGCAAAAAGCATTGCATAGAACAAATCCTACTGCACATCCACTAATTAAAAAGAGGGTTTTACCTCCAGTATCAAATTATAGAATACCGGCACTGCGAAGTTTACCTTTGAGACCCAGCGTGTCGAGATTTAGAAGTCCGAGGGTCGATCCGCAAAATAGTGACCCTGTGGCCGGGCCCTCGAACGCTCCGCCACCCGGTGACAATCCTAATCTTCAGGAATCACCTGGAAGTGAGCTGATGAACGAGTTCGAACATAGGGTCAATTTTATACGCATTGCTCACATGCAGGCTGTGAGGCTGAGGAATGCGGCCAGAAACAGGTTCAGACGGCTGCAGACAATCCGTCTGTACACACCGTCGTCCGTGCGGGAGATGTTCTCTCTGCCGGCTAACAACACCGACAACGCGGCGCCCGGAGCCTCGCCCGGCCCCAGCGGCGCGGGTAGCGCGGCCGAGGGCACGGCGCGGCACCCGCTGGCCATGTTTCGGCCGCACATCCTGGCGGCGCGCGCCGACCCGGCCGGCCGCGAGGAGCTCAGCCACCAGTTTCACACCGTGCTCAACAACGTGGCCATGCCGCTCATGCAGATGAGCGACCTGCCCGGCAACGACGGCGGCGCGGCCCAGCGCCTGCCCAGGATACATGAATATTTGCAACCTATCATCCTGGCTCAGGTAAATGAAACGGCAACCTACATTATGCACGGCTCCAATAGAATCGCACTCGTAGAACTGGTCTAAGTGTAAATGTGGTGCAGAACGCAATGGTGGTGGACGACGAGGTGGGCGCGGGCGAGGCGGGCGCGCGGCGCCTGGCCGGCATGGCGGGGCTGCTGGACGCGGGCATCATCTCCGAGGCGCTGCCCGCGCCCTCGCACCGCGTGCAGGCCTGGGACTTCACCACCGGCTCCACGCCCGAGATATCAGACAGTATGATATTTTGTTTCTCATCTATATTTATCATCATATTATATTGTTTTTATACATTTTATTTATAAATATTAAAAAAAAAATCGCCACAGATTTCGGTGTGGTTTCCACCATCATTTAAAGAATTTATTCTGGAAGGTGTATGTACGACGGGCGTGCAATGTATTCTCGGTATCGGCATGAAAAAAGACGTAAATTCAAAAATAATTTTTATTATTCAATGTAATAGGGGTATTATCCCAATCCATTTATTACATCTCGAAATTAACTTTTCAATACTTACCCTGCAAAAATAATTTTCCTCTTTCTCTGAAAAATGCGCATTTATTGTCGCCTTGAGCTTTTCATCGTTGGAAAATCGTTTCCAACGAAGGTCTTTTTACAAGCTTTTATTTATCTTGCACTGTTCGTATGTAAGTATGTATGTAAGTTTTCCGTCAAAAATTGCAAACAATTTTTTTTTTCAAATTAGGGAACAAATAATAATCACTCGGGGCTAGGCCCGGGCTATAGGGTGGGTAGTTATTTTTTTCCAAACCACAATCTCGCACAGCAGCCTTGGAAACACGCGCCGTGTGGACCGGGGCGTTGTCGTGAAGAAGCAAAACACCGGTACACGGTGGTCAGTTTACCCCGTCTTTTTTCTTTAATTATATAGTATTTTTCGTAAAGTGGATGCGTAAGATACTTCGTATAAACGCAAACGTAAACGTAAAAAGGTGAAACCATAAGGTTTCACCTTTTTTGTGTGCTCAATCAGCAAATTTCCCTTGTGAGTCCCAAAACACCGTGGCCATGATTTTTCCGACAGACGGATCTACTTTGAATTTCTTAGGGGGCGCAGTACCCTTGTGCCACTGCATGGATTCTTGCTTACTTTCAGGGTCATAATGATGAACCCACATTTCATCTCCAGTAACAATTCGATCGAAAATACTAGATGGAATTTCACCACAGAGCTCTAAACTCTACAGCATTCGTTCGCACTTACTTTTGAAGCGCCTCAGATAATGGTGCCGATTCCCTTGCTCACAAACTAAACTAAATTTAAGTTCAGTGCATCTGTTTCTTTCTATTTCATTAAGAAAAGGACAGAAGATACATTTTAGTTTAGTCCTGTCAAATTAATCAGCGCCTGACACTACGTCATACAGGTTTAGACGTGATTAAAACCTTGCCTACTAAAATTACATCAATTTACGTCAGGCGCTGATTATTATTTTTATGTTTCTTGCGGTGTTTGGTGAATTTATGGAAACTGCTGTTTCCATATATTCTACATTATTATCAAATCAACTCACTTTTTTTTATTTATTTCATCAGGTACCAAGAATGTAGTAGTACAGCGATGCAGAATTCATAATGATGCTAGTATCGACATATCTAAAGATGGCAGGCTCTTGGTGGCGCTCCTTCCTGTGCCCAGGTTAAGAAATACGAACCATTGGCTCGGTAAGTAAATGTTGTGGAAAATAGTGCAAAGTGTAGTGTTAACTCTTTAAGAGGCTTTACGAAATTGAAACTTATTTTTTGAATCATTCCATATTTAGTATTGCCTTCGTCCCCGTGCTTTCAATCAGGGACTTGAAACGTTACTCAAAATAACGTTACGCGTAGTTCCAGTACCGATAATTTGTACCGTTCCACCAGGATCGTAACAAAATGAATTCCTTGGCTATAACGATACTGACAAACGGAACGAAATCTTAAACTGTTCACTAAACATATTATCAATATATCGTTATTAGTATAACGATATAATAACGTTATTCATTTCGTTACTCAACTTTGCCAGCTTCATGACTTATAAGATGACGTATGAACAATAACGTTACAAATGAATCTGTATCGTTTCACTTGTAACGTTATTACAAGCGGATAAGCTTAATGTTACTGATACCTATAACGTTACTTGTAATATTTTTCTAAGAAAATTATATTCTATAACGTTCTTTTTTTGTAACTATATTATTTATAGGTTTTAGTTTAGTATTGTTACAAATTTTGGAACGTTATGCGATAACATTAGTGGTAACGGAACGAAATTCATTTCGTTTTCAAGTCCCTGCTTTCAATACGGTATAGATGTATGAGGAACAGGGTGTAAAGTTCACTCATACTCTATAGAAAAGGGAGGATCCTCCGACCAGACGGGTGTTGTATCTGGCGGGCAACTGCCCGATGATTCATGTAGGGCCGTTGTATCTATGCTAGTTGCGCGGTAAACTCTGCTTGCGAGATGCAGGATTTGCGTGACGTCAGTATGACGCGTTGTTCGCACGTGGCGTTGTAGATACCGCTACATCACTCCCCCCGGAGACCGGAGGTCGATAGTGGGCTGAGTCTTGTATCTTGCGATGCTTGCCAGGCCAGCTGAGGTTCCAGTGAGTCGGAACCGGTTGCCGCATAGTTCCATAGTTCACGGTGAGTCGGAACTGTCTGCGAAGATGTCCCCAGTGAGTCGGGGTGGCGCTGCGTTATGCTCCAGTGCGTCGGATGTGGTACAGCGCCGGGTTGAGACTGACTGCTGGCGTCGACCAGGAGAGGCTTATTAAGGGCTCTGCTTGTAGACCGGCCGAAGGTGCAGTGTGCTGTGCCAAGGTTGCTGATGAGGCTGAGGGTGATGACCAGGTATGCGCGGTCGCTGCATGCTGGTGGTCAGGATACCCGTTGAAGCCGTGGGTGCTGGGCTGGCTGAGTGACTCGCCGCTCTAAAGCTTGCGGGAGTGATGATGATGACGTCACGCTGAAGTATTTGCACGAAGGCTGCGCTGACGTTCATGTTCGGGGTCACCAGTATAGAAGTATGAGGAACAGGGTGTAAAGTTCACTCATACTCTATAGAAAAGGGAGGATCCTCCTACCAGACGGGTGTTGTGTCTGGCGGGCAACTGCCCAATGATTCATGTCGGGCCATTGTATTTATGCTAGTTGCGCGGTAAACTCTGCTTGCGAGATGCAGGATTTGCGTGACGTCAGTATGACGCGTTGTTCGCATGTGGCGTTGTAGATACCGCTACAACGGCTTCTACACGATTTGGCATACTGAGTACCAGAGTCCTCAGCATATTCAGCCTTCTTCAATAAATGCATTTTTCAGGGCATGAAGTGTGACTGGAGGTGGCTTTCGGCTTTAACACATCTGTCAAGCTCGTCCCAAACTTGTTCGATGGCGTTTAGGTCAGGGCTTCTCGCTGGCCACTCCATTTGATGGATTCCCACGTCTTGAGGGTACTCGTTTACCAAATGAGCTGTGTGTACACATGCAATGCAATGGACATGTTCATTGAGAACCTCGTTTTCGTACCTCACAGCGGTCAGGTCAGATTGCCATTTTCTATCGGCACTAGCGCCGTGCGACCATCTTATGAAGAATCTCCCTTTTATAGGACTTTTTCTTCGAAACAAGCTTGTTAGAAAAGAAAAAAAATAAAGAAAATACGTTAAACACACAACAACAAACAAAACAAAAAAACTAACACCCGAAACATTTCCCTGGCCGTCTGTACACTCGACCTCTACCGTCATGATTATACAAAACGAATCTCGATCCATCAGATATGTAGATTACTCTGCCCCATTCGTCCTCACCCCATTCGATGTGCTCACGGGCATATCTTCATCTTGCAACTTTATGATGCCGTTCGAGTTGTGGGCCATTTGCTGGCCGCTAAGGTTTTAAATTGGCTTCTGCAAATGCAAGACGTCTCCTGACTGATCACCCACCACCACTGTCAAAGTTATTGCTGGAAAACTCCCGTCTGATGTCGATTTCTTAACACCGGGTCGTTGTGCACCTTGGCTTGCCATTGCTTGGTCTTCTTAGGTTAAGTCCAGTCTCCCTAAACTCTTGTCTGAACCACTTATTGGACAGTAGTGTCTCATACCCATTGTTCTGACCGTTAGTCTCTGGGATCTCCCCAATTGCACCATAGTGATGATCCTGATACATTTCTCTAATGTAAGAGGCGTGATGATACCTTTATTTACAAGTCAACGTCTGCCGTAAGCACTTTTACTTATAAAATCGATACGCAAAGGAAAAATCAATAAATAAATAAACTGGAAATTAAAAGTATTCAAATGTAATCCAAAATTATGGAACGTGACAATTTTTTTTTCTATCCATGACAGAACAGGTCAGTATGGAATATGGTTTTATGGCGTGCAATACAGGGTGTCACTGGAAGTATGGATCAAATCAAATAGGGACGTGGGCAAGGTCATTTCCAAACTTTTCAACCCTGAGAATGTCAGTGAATTTTTTACGGTTCAAAAGTTATGACCAATTTTTGTTTTTTTTTCAATCACTTCGCAGTGCTCATAGGAAAAAATCATTAAAAAAAAGCTATCAGGGCTATCAATTAATTTTTGTTAGTAACCCTGGTAGTTCTTTGCAAGTGGCTATTTTATATTGCTCGTCAGTGTAGTTGCACCACACATGGTACACAGACGACTCTGCCCCGTGCTAACAAGTGACAGTTACTGCAGGAGTGTATTCGCTGGAGTGGGCGCGCCTGGGCCAGTGCCTGCATACGGCGGTGCTGGAGCAGAGCGCGGTGTCGGTGGCGCTGTCGCCCACGGCGCGCCACCTGGCCGTGGGGCTGGGCTCGCGCCGCTTCACCACGGCGCCGCACGCGCGCAACAACGTCATCGCACTGCTGTACCGGCTCGAGCCGCTCGGTATGTACCGACCGCTTACGAGAACTCTTACGTTTGCTTTATTTTATTCCTCACAGTAAAAATGCCGTTCCGATTTAAATAATTTGTAATACTAAACAAATCTTAAAAGTTCTTTGATCCAACATCAGCCAGTAATGTCTAACGTTTTATATGTTTAACACTTACCCGTAACTTTGTTTTAATTTCTAGAAAGCTCAAGCCGCACGGGATTGTCTCCTATAAAAGAGTTGGAACAGAATTGGGAGCACGGCTTCACTAGCCTCAACTGCCTCCGATGGGCACCCCAACCTGGTCAAGGACTTGTCTATGCAAACAACACTGGACAACTCATTATCATGAGCTAAGTAGAAATGTCATGACATCAAAGCCATGGATGCTGTATGCCACTGCCACACTGACTGCCCTTTGTGTCATTCAGTAAATACATTTTGACGCATTTGTGGCACGATCTTCATGTTTATAACTACTAAAAGCGATTGGTTCATGTCTGTTTATATTTCATATTATAATGAATGACAAGTTGTATTTTAAAATATCATAATGCAATAATATTAGGATAGACTAATCACAAATTGTTTGATTGAAAGTGAATCCGATTTTAAAAATACACATAGTTGTAATGTCCAATGCCAATGTTCTTTAAAAATACACATAGTTGTAATGTCCAATGCCAATGTTCTTTAAATTGTAATTGATCTCGTGAATCATTGGGTTGGAACTGATTGTGCGACATATTTGTCTATGGAAACTGTTAATTAACTGAAAACTAATTGTTAAGGTTATTGTTCCAAATAAGGGTTGAAACTTTTATGCTTGTATTACGTATCGCATTGTTAATGTATAAACTACATAGACACATCAATGCGTGAGACTTGTAATACATGAGTGAGAGTATAGATTTATCGCCAGTCTTTAGATATTTATTCTTAGCAATAATCTGAAATTCTGAAAATTCATAGTGGGTACCTATCTATAACATTTTATAAGTTTGTTTTATTTTTCTTATAATTTTATTGTTTGTGTTATTGTGATACACTGCCTTCGTAAGTTGAAACTACATACATATTTGTGTATTCTATAAAACATCCAACTCTATAAGCAATCATGTTTCGATACTTGGTCATCTAAATTATTTTAGGTTTTCTTAGTGATTTCTATTAATAATTTTAAGAATATTTCTTGCGAAGGTAGTGTGATTTCGGTTCTTCCATAATTATTATACTATAATTTATAAAAATTCTGGCGCGGCGCCATTCTTTAAGTTGCTTTATTGGTACTAGCAATACAATATGCCATTTTTCTTCGTATTTATTCGTCATTAGTTAGTTTTTATTTAAATATAAACGATTTTCTAAAAACCTATCTATCATTTTAGGCTGGGTCTGCGCGTACTCTATTATACTTACCAACATTATTGAAAAACTTACTGTTCCAGTATTTTGTTAAATACATTTTAATGAGTATAATCTCGTTATCTGACTAATTGTGTTTAATTATTCCTGACACAAGACCAATCCTGAGCCGTGTGGCCAAGCCTGACTGATTTTTTCGCGTTTATAGACTGATGATTGATTCAACCAGGGTAAGATGGATAGTTGGACGACAAGTTCTGTAAAACTTGAGGAGGCGATATAAAATGATTTATCGTGAAATTTTGACTTGTATAATAATATTAATATTTCATGTTTACTGCAAAAGTTAGTGCCCAACGTTCAATCACTAACAATGATAGTAGTTAGTCAATTGCAATGTTATAAACAAGATTATAGTACCTACCACGAAAATTAAGATCTGATGTCAGAATAACAGAAATAATGTAAATCTATTTTGAAAAAAACTAGTTTATCGTCCGTTGGACGCGCCCTCACCCATTCGCCATACACAAGTGCATATAATTTCACCATACTTGGGTACCACGTGACAGAATTGGATGTACTTGTGTTTGTTGTAAGCGGACAGAACACAGCAGTGACACATAAATCAGTACACTCTATTAGATTTCCTACTTGTTGATTATTCCAATACTTGCACACACGAAAGTCTTGAAGAATCATCTGTTATACAGTTACTAATATCAGTCGATATTCACAAACATACAGACAGAAAAGTAGGTATCGCTGGATATAATGTGCCTACTAGATATAAAGAAATTGCTCTCCTATCTAGGATTTGATAATAAGCATCATATTTCTAGGGGAGGGGAGATGGTTTTAATTCGGTCGTTATCAGACGCCCACGATGTGTACCTACTGAATTGATTTTTATCTCTCAATGTTACGTTCAACGCTGAACAGAACTTCAGATCGTAGTGTAAGTGGTACTTATATTTCTTCCTACAACTGTCGTGAGTCACTAGATACATTATAGAAGTTATATTTAATGAGAAAGCAAATAATACATCTGCCAGAATTCAAACTTAGTTGGTTACATAAATTGCATGTTTTGGATGGTGAATTTTATCATCAAATATAGCGGTCAGACGCCCAACAGGATCATTATTAATTTATTTACCCTTTTAGAATAAGGTACGAAATCTGGATGACAACTGAAATAGTACTTACATTCAGACTTATCTGATAACACTGGAAGGTTCTACATGTACCACTTAAGAAGAGTAATATAATGTGCTGATGGATCTATTGAATGTTTTACCATTTGCCCTGCTCTATGTCACTAAATAAGCAGAATCCAATTTATTCTTATGATGTTACAACATTGGGTTACCTAACCCTGCAGGGAATTTTTGTTATTTTAATATGATTATCATCA
Source organism: Hydraecia micacea (assembly GCA_914767645.1). Classification (NCBI taxonomy): domain Eukaryota; kingdom Metazoa; phylum Arthropoda; class Insecta; order Lepidoptera; family Noctuidae; genus Hydraecia; species Hydraecia micacea. The sequence continues at coordinate 13,274,977 of OU611778.1, forward strand.
GAGATAAAATGTTAAGGTACTTTGTTACTATGTGTCATTTCATAATTTCTATTAAAATAAGATATCATTTATTTTACTATTTTCAGTTTAAGATAATGTTATCCGCGGAATAATTTCCACAGCCTTATGATACAAGGTATAATTTTGGAATGAATCTTGGTTTTATTTTGCGCTCCTTCCTTACCCTGACTATTCATATTTTCTGTTTCTAGATTGCGTGCTCTTGATTTTTAAGTTGCAGGTAATCTTAGTTTCCGCTCTTCTGAAGGCAAACTTAAAATATCTCCAGTCTTTAGTAGGTGCAGTGGGAATGAGGTATGTGGTGAAATTAATGACTGCATGACTACCAAACAGTAGCTGACAAAAAGATAAGATTTTATCTAATGGGTCCACTGGTTGTGCTATGTCGACTTACCTAACGCCACATTTAAATCCCAAATAGTTTTCACAATTATATTAATACATAATAAAAATAATACACACTACTAAAGACTAGAAATAAGTACCTACCTATCCCGACGATTCTTAAAACGAGTATTGACCGATCCATTACAGATACTTATTGAAACATTATTAGTAAATATTCACAGCTCTAAATAATAATACCCAATGCTATTCAGCGGATAAACTATTTGATCTTTTTCATGTAAATAATTTGCTCTTCAAATATGTTGTGATAATTGTAAGAATAGTTTAAAAGTAGCTGTACAGTTTTTATAAATAAGATTCTGTGTACAGATCCCTTTTTGTGTCTAATAAAATCCTAATAGATGGGAGAAGTGTTTCATTTTAACGCAACTTTAGCTCGTAATTAATAAGGGATATATTACTATTTACAAAAAAAATAAATTAAAATGATATAAATATTGTATTTATTCCGTTTCTATAGAATGTAATTGCATTAATGATGCTGACAAAATAATCATTATACATTAAAATATGATACAGCAATTTTGAAAACTTATAGTTACCTATCTAAAAATTTAATTTAATAAAAAATACCTATGTAAATTTTGCAAATATGTATCATCTGAATTAATACTAAGCATGGAACTAAATTATGTTAACGACATTAAAGTATGTTTTGTGATTGAAGTAAATAATGATAATATTTCTTGATGTAATCAAAACCAATACTGATAAGAATGATATACATATACAATATAAAATATATTTTCCTTCATGTTCAACAATTTATACTTCTGATATTGATTTAAAATACAAAAAATAAACATTACAAAACACTCCAATTTAAAATGTCATATATACAAAATCTCCTTAGATCACTGTTACCTGTTTTATTTAGTCATATGCAAAGAAAATAAAGAAAAACTTAGGGAACTTGCAGACTAATGTGACAAAATATAATGATAAATATTTCGATTGTGACTCCGAAGCTGTCACTAAACACGTCATAAAAACTAAAAATGGTTTTAACAACTTACAAAAGATATAAGTCAAACCATAAGTAACACTAATTCCTACAATTGTTTATTAAAAATGTTAATTTGCTCGTAGCACAAATATACTTTCCCTGACTCATCACAGACCAAATGTAAAATCTATTTAGATTTCCAATGTTTATTACTGAACCTTGTGTCTTTGCGGCGTCGCACAACACCCTCTGGTGACTTAGAAGCATTTAAATATAATAGCATCTATAACTAACTTCTTTCTGAGGAGGAAGTGGCGATTTAATGAAATGCAATAAGTGTTAGTGTTCCGACGGCTTGAGTTCTTTAATTTGCTTTATAAGGTAAGCCTTCTCATCATTGAACTGCTCATCCTCAGAACGATCTGTGTGGAATTTGGTGAGGAAGTCGACCAATTTATCTTGATTCCTTAGCAAGATATCCAATATTGGTTTAGGTTTATTAGGGTTGGCTACAAATACCTGAAACAATAATTAAGAATTAGTCAACAATGATTGTTATTACTACTACTGTAATTTGTAACATTTCAACATTAATTACAATTATTACCTTAAAAACATGGAAAGCCTCAAACTGAATATTACGGGACTTCTCTTTAAGCATATTCATCATAAGCTTAAGGTTATCAGGGTTTGTGATGTAACGTGTCATTATGGAGAAGTTGTGGCGGTCCAATAACAACTCTCCCAGTAGCTTCAGGCTCTGCCGTCGGGTCACATAGTTTTCAGAGTTGAGCAGTCGCTGATAATGACTGAACACTTTATCATAGTTTGTTTCTAGAAACTCAGCACACAACATTTTATGTCGTGTTAGCAATTCCTGGAAATAATAATGAAATATATTAGTTCCTTTCCAATTTATACAAATTAACATTCCTGTTCCACAGCCTAATGAGATAAGTAGAACTATGTATTCTGTAACCAACCATCATTTACATGAATTTCCAAATATAGACACAGTGAGTTCTGAGTTATATTGAAGTGCAAATGTTTAATGTAAGCACATTTAACACCATTGATTTCAGCATGATATAAAGGCTGTATGAAAGACAAACTGTTCAAATAAACAAACCTTAAAAGTAGAAAAGGCATCTGAGGCAATATCAAAAGTGGAAACTTCTACATAACGGAAGAAATTGTAAAAATCGTCTGAATACAACATTATTTTAGCCAAAGCCTCATATCGGGCACACTCCCGTAACATAGTTCCACAGTTGGATGCTATCTCCTGATGTTCATACCTGCAAATCACATAACATTATTACAGTACTATACATATACATTTATGTCACACAAGATAAACCAGAATATAAATAGCTGTTTATTGTTCTGTTTGTTAATTCCATTTCCATAAAATAAAAAAAAAGCCTACATACAATACTTTTTTTTTCTATCTATTTCCAAATCAAATCAGTTAAATACCATATATTTATAATAATACCCACCCTGACATCAAAGTAAAGAGTATCTCAGGTTTGGTGCATATGTACTCGACTGTGGGAGATCTGGTGCCAATCTGACGTCTAAGCACATTGTTGAACACTTGGGCAACATCCTTCTTGCCTTCAAAGTCGATGCGGTTTAGATTCTATATGCAAATGTATGACTCATTACATATTATGTTAATACAACAATTGATAATTTAATTGATCTAATACTCAAATGTTTAGATACCTGGATGAGAAGTAGAAGCAAATTGGTGTTGTACAGTTCCTGAGCTAACTGTGCTACTATGATATCCGTTTGTGGTTCGGCGTCGGATGTGCCATATAGCATGTTCTTTATCAAAACCTATTGACACAAAATCAACACTATAAATTGTCCACTTAGTTACCAATAAAATTTTTGACCTCCAAACATTGGTGTGCAACAGAATACTCACCAGATTTTTGCTCACATCTTCTTGAGCTTTTTCAGCTTTCTTATCACCCCTTTCTAAAGCAGTAACTGCATCTTTCAATGATCTCACAAGCTCCGCGGGGCTCTTTTGAGACTTACCAAAAAGAGGCATAGTATTTCGATAATTTAGACAGATGATCTAAGCAATACTGTCTACATAAGATTGTACCTGTAACCAACGAACCAATGCGTATAATTCCAACACAAAATCAGTTGTTTTATGCGACTGTTCTTGATATTTCACGAGAATGCAGGAGAAACGAAATTTGTCAAATTTATAAAACGATTGCCGACCTGCTACGAAGACACTGAACTTAAAAACAATGTTGAATTTAATTTAAAATTACTCAGATTGATGATAAATTCACGAATATTACTAAATATAACTCACTTTCAGATTAATTATTACAATTTTCTCTAGCAAGACAGACCACACGAAACGAACAGCTGTGATGTCAATAGAAATGTCTATTGCCAGTGTAAAAAAATATTTATGAGAGCAAATTTTACTCTAAAGCATACATTCTCGGTTACACCAATGATCTGGTTTGTTTCGGTCTCGTTTTGCTTTGTGTGGTCTGATTTTTATTTCAATCTATGGATATGTTCCATAGATTTTACTCTATAAAACAGGATAACGTGCATAGAGTATAGTAACTAAAAAGATAACGTGTCAAGTTGTCAACCTGGAATATTTAGGTTAGAAAGGTCTGTTCAGAATATTTCAGCACAAAATCTATTTAAAAAGTCATGGCTGAAACTGCTAGTGAAAAATTGTCAAAGAAGTGAGTACCGAGTGAACCAAAATGTTTACCTTGAGGAACCTGAGTGTCTTACCTCTTAGAACTAACCATTTCATCAATCGATATGCGAATTTCTCATCTGCTGTTAGCAAACGGTTAGTGATATTTTATATTTATTTATTTTTATAAATCATACTGATATGTTATTCTTTATTTTCATTATAGTGAATTGAAACGGCGACTGAAAGCCGAGCAAAAATTGAAAGAGAAGGCGGAAAAGGTCGCTCAGCTTCCAACTCCCGCGGCGGATAAGAAATCAACATCCAAAGCTGAAGAAGAGATCAGTCCCAATGAGTATTATAAGCTACGAACTGCTGCTGTTGCGGCTCTCAAGGAAGGTTCCAAAGAAGACCATCCATACCCCCACAAGTTCAATGTTACAATATCCTTAGAAGATTTCATTGAAAAGTACAATCATGTAAACAGTGGTGAAGTTCTAGACACTGTTACACTGTCTGTGGCAGGAAGAGTTCACTCTATTAGAGAGTCTGGAGCTAAACTGATTTTTTATGATTTGAGAGGTGAAGGTGTTAAAATACAGGTAAAGAAATAATTCAATTAGAAAATAATATTTTACAAATGAGAAATCTCTTGTATGAACATTTTTTTACATTATTATTTGTAATATGTACTACAAATTGTAATATTCCAGGTTATGGCTAATGCTAAAATGTATGAATCAGAAGAAAAATTTGTAGCTGATACCGACAAGCTAAGGAGAGGTGACATAATTGGGTGTGTTGGACATCCTGGCAAGACAAAGAAGGGAGAACTGTCTATTGTACCCAAAAGTATTAAACTTCTGTCTCCTTGCCTGCATATGCTGCCTCACTTGCACTTTGGGCTTAAAGATAAAGAAACCAGGTTTAGAAAGAGATATTTAGATCTTATTTTAAATGAGAGGGTAAGTTTATTTTGTTTTTTGATCTCATTATACAGGGTCAAATTAAATTAACTAGCAAAACTCTGCATATGTAATGGGTGGGGATATCTAAACACAATAAAATAAAAAGTACCTAAGTCTTATCTCAAGTCATTGTTAATTCTTTTCTTCCACAGGTAAGACAAACCTTTTACACTAGAGCAAGAATCATTGCCTATGTAAGGAAATTTTTGGACAATATTGGTTTCCTTGAAATTGAAACTCCAATGATGAACATGATCCCTGGTGGGGCCACAGCTAAGCCCTTTATCACACATCACAATGATCTCAACATGGATTTGTATATGAGGATAGCTCCAGAACTGTACCACAAGATGTTAGTAGTGGGTGGTCTGGACCGTGTCTATGAAATCGGCAGACAGTTCAGGAATGAAGGCATTGATATGACTCACAACCCAGAGTTTACTACATGTGAGTTCTACATGGCTTATGCAGATTACAATGACCTCATCAATATAACAGAAGCTATGTTGTCAGGCATGGTGAAAAGTATTCATGGCTCTTATAAAGTAAGTTGATGTAGAATAATTTCACAATAGTGTATCAATGTGTCTCATTTTCTTATTGCACTTTGTTATCTAAATGCATATCAATTCATGCGCTGTAACCCCTTTGTTTCAATTTCATAAGTCAAACAATAGGTTATCAAACATACTCTAACTACAGTGATAACTCCTAGATATACTGTTAAATGATAAATAGTAAATGCATCATTCATTTAATAAGACATGTGTTAAATCATTAATGAAGTGTTTAGGAGTACCTAATCTAATTAAGATTATTGAAAGTTAAAACATGTCATGAATGAAATTCTATTAATACTAATAGATAGATATCAAGGATATATAGATAATATTATTAACAAATACTTAATTTTATATTTACAGGTTAAATATCAACCAGATGGGCCTGATGGTGAAGAGGTGGAGATAGACTTTACTCCTCCATTTGCCAGAGTGCCAATGATTGCAAGCTTAGAAAAAGAATTGAATGTTAAACTACCACCAGCTGATCAATTAGATTCACAGGAAGCCAACCAGCTGTTAAGTCAGTTGTGTGAGAAACATGAAGTAAGTATGACTGAAGATACAGATACTTCATCATGTAATCAAGTACAGATACTTTATCTTGTGATAAAGTGAGACAATTACAAATACATAGTTTACCCTTCTAACTCAAACTCAAAGCATTTATTTCAATTAAGCTGTTTACAGGCACTTTTGAATTGTCAAAGAGTCGGTCAGTTAGTCAGAAAGTTGAAGCTAGTTGCCCATTCCAAAATGTAGATGGATAACAAGCAAGATACTCCAAGGACACTCATTTAGACAAGATATTACAAAATCCTGGATACCTAGTGAAAGGCATACCACTATAAAGCCAAAAGCATATACATAAAGCCCTACCACTAGCTGTGATGCTGTTCAGAATATAAACACCACAAATTCAAAACTGCCTTTAAATATCCTTTACTCAATACAAAATAAACATGCCAATAATTCTTTCTAGGTTGAATGTCCACCACCAAGGACCACAGCAAGACTACTAGATAAATTAGTAGGGGAGTTCCTGGAAGAAAAATGTATTAACCCCACATTTATATTGGACCACCCCCAGATCATGAGTCCTTTGTCCAAGTATCATAGAGATATCCCTGGTTTGACTGAAAGGTAAAACACAAAAATTCTGGTTAAAACAATTTTTTAGTTTTATTGCACTATTGTTTTATTTATTGTGAATTGTTACCCTCACACAAAGATGTTTTCTTCTAGATTTGAATTATTTGTAATGAAGAAAGAGGTCTGCAATGCCTACACTGAATTGAATGATCCAGCAACACAAAGGGAGAGGTTTGAACAGCAAGCCAAAAACCGAGCTGCGGGCGATGATGAGACTCCCCCGACTGATGAGGCGTTCTGTACTGCTCTTGAGTATGGCCTCCCACCTACGGCCGGGTGGGGACTGGGCATTGACCGTCTTACAATGTTCCTCACCAATTCAAATAACATCAAGGTAAGTTTATTAGAAGCAAGGTAGAGAAAACTAGTCATTCTATCCATCTATTTTATTACACAACTGAGTCCGAGAAGAGGGGTCCGTGGCTAAATAATAACAGCCGCACAGGTCGATTGATCAGGTTAAGCTTGCCACGGTTGGTCTGTGGATGGGTGACCATCTTTACATACTGAGACCCCTCCGTGCCTCGGAAAGCACGTTAAGCTGTTGGTCCCAGCTGTCATTTGTGGATCTTTGACAGTCGTTACGGGTAGTCAGAAGCCCGAAAGTCTGACAACCAGTCTTACCAAGGGGTATCGTATTACCCAGTAACTGGGTTGTGGAGGTCAGATAGGCAGTCACTCCATATAAAATACTGGTATTCAGCTGCATCCGGTTAGACTGGAAGCTGACCCCAACATAGTTGGGAAAAGGCTAGGCAGATGATGATGAACTGAGTGCAATGCAGCCTACACGCCTGCTTAGCCACCTGCCTGAGCGCTTTTTTCTTTACAACATTCAAATATTTGCAGATGATGTGGAAACAGTTGTCAAATTAAATGGTTTCAGATAATAGTATAGTTTTGTTATTTGTTTTATTTCAAATATATTTCTTTGTTTTTTCAGGAGGTACTGCTGTTCCCAGCTATGAAACCTGATGACCCCAATAAACATAATGTTGAAGGCGAAAATGCACCAGCTGAAGCTCCTGTTCAAAATGGTGCTTAGGCAATGATAATAAATATATTATTTAAGCATCCAAATGTGTGAAATGTAGTATTTATACAATATTGTAGTAACAGTAATTTGCCTTTTCATAAAAATAAATTATTACTACACTACTGTAATGATTTTTTAATTAAACAAAGTTTTTAGTAAAACTACATTTTTATTAATAAAAATAGTTCACCAGCAATGTGAGTTCTCAGATTATTTACGTTTTATTAATGAAATGCAATACAACAGCACTAAAAATTTTAAACTTTTGAGAGTTATTTACAAACACTGTCCTTGACTGTACTTAGGTCCGACTGCGCCAAATTTGCCAAAGATGTAAACAACAATGGTTGCTCGAAGTTTTTAAGTAATGTTTGTTTTCGTCTAGTTAGCTCGGAGATTTAGATAAAAACTAACATTACTTAAAATAAATACTCGTTTATCGATTTTGTTCAATTTCGAGCGGCCTTTGTTGTTTACATCTTTGGCAAATTTGGCACAGTCGGACTTTACATTTATTGCATTCATATTTTTGAAATAGAGGTATTTTTTAAACTAGTCTTCAATCTCACTATGAACAGTTGAATTGTAATGTTCACCTAGTCCATACATGTGTCTATGATATGTTATAACTAGCGGCGGACCCTCATATTCAGCACCTTGATCAATAGAGCCTGGTCCGGTTGCTTGTATGACACTTATTGGACATTTCAAAGAATTTGACAAAGCCCTGATCTCCAGCTGACCACCCCACACTTTAGTATTCTCTATTTTGCTACAATATTCATCAAACTCTTTACTGGTCAGCATCTCACATGTGTCCGGGTTAGTCATGAAAGGAATAAAATCGTCTTTATTTTGCCTCATGTAATTTGCTGCTCTTTTCCTTAAATTATCTACAGAGAATTCTTTCTGCTTGGTTAATGTAAATTGATGAGCTATGGCTTTGTATAGACAATCACCATCAGATGGAATTAATAAAATCTGAAGACCCTTTTCTTTTAACTTTGTAGTTATTGCCTGCAGTTCAGTGTTTCTGGGTCCGTGGAGGTTTTCTTGTTCTTGTTGTTTTATTTGTTCATCTCTTTCTTTTTCTTGTTGTGACTTCTTTTCTCTACGTTTTTGAGCTTTTGAGATTTTCACTTTTGATAGCTCATTATCAACACTAGTGAGAACCGAATCTGTAAGATCATCTTCATCTTTATTCGCAGAAGCAGAATCAATTTCTTGCTGATGTCGAAGGTCCATTTCAGCCTCTAACCTAGCTATTTCAGCTGTTAGCTCTTTCTTCTTCGTTTTGTCATTCTTTGCGGCTTTTTTTAATGCTTGAATTTGTGCTTGTAACTCTTTTTTTTCTTTTCGATGTTTACCCTCCAGTATGACTAATTCTTCATTTTCATTATCCATCGTTAAACTGATGAGTTAAATTAAAAGTTCACACGTACTAACCCGTAACCGGTGCAGAATTATTAGAACTTAGTTAGAAGAACTTCTCTTGATCTTTGTCATAATTTCCTAAACTATTTGGGCACAATGTTATGTCAGTGTCAGTCTGCTGTCACTGGCCACCACTTGAAAGACTTAACATTTGACAGTGACGGCAACCAGCACACAACCTTTAGCTAGTAGAAACCGCCAAGTTATTTTCATCGTCGTGGTTTTAGTTGATGTGGTAATTTAATAGTCTATTATTACGAAACTTATTTGATGTGATACATTTTCTTGTAATATTGCTGTGGAAGAATGAATCCTTGTTCAGTTGCCGCTCCTCAACAAGACTCTGAAGGCGATGGAAGATGGAATAGCATTGTAAGTTTTCAATATTTCAATAGTAATATTAATTCGTGAGCAGTTAGAATTTGCTACTAAAGACGGTTGAATTCACAATACATTATATGATTCATATACGTGGTATTTTTTTAAAAATTAGATTCGGATTGTTTTTGCTGACCTAAATGACTAATAATCGGAAAGTGCAGATTAGTGTAATCTGGCACCAATTAGTCAATTTACCTACACACAAGTTAAGGCGAAATCATCGAATAGTTTTATTCACTAAACGCGAAACATGGTCTCATAGGTGAATAAAATAACTGTTGTGTAGTAGCCGCTGTCTAGTAAGAGCTACACTTGTATTCACTTCTGTAAGTATATGGCATATTGTAACACATTTACATTAATTGCCTAATTTTTGTTACAGCATAATAGATTTTTGTCTGATGCAAAAGGCAAAGATGCTGATGTGATTTTCATTGGTGACTCCATCCTGCAAGCATTAGAGCACACTGAGGTTTGGAACCAATGGTTTGCGCCTCTGCACTGCCTCAACTTCAGTATCCACAAGGATCAGACTCAAAATGTTTTGTGGCGTATCAAGAATGGAGAACTTGATCATGTTGATCCTAAGGTTAGTGACACTTAGTCATTACACCTGTTTTTTCTCTTCCAATTTATTAAAAATAACTAAGTAATGCAAAACAGTAATTGAATATTCTGTATATTCCCTAAGTTTCTTATTTTAAACCGAGTTTAAATATGTATTCTGTGACTTTTAATGTTTTTATATTGATTTCAAACTCTTTGATGTTGTAGGTAATAGTTGTGCATGTTGGAACAAATAATGTTGAATACACTCCAGAGCAAGTGTGTGAAGGTATCCTAGAAATAATTAGAACAATCAGGGAGAAACACCCAAGTGCTTACATAGTATTGCCTGTAAGTATGGTTTAAAATAGTTCAGTGTTAAATATTTTTATTGTAAATCCTACTAATATTTCTGTATTTTATTCTAGAGTCTACTTCCTCGTGGTCAATACCCAAATACTTTAAGGGAGAAGAATTCAAAGATCAATCAAATTTTACGTGAAAAGGTTACTAACATGAATAAAGTGGAAATGGTTCCCATAGACAAAGGTTTTATACAAACCGATGGCACTATCAGTCACCATGATATGCATGACTACCTCACCCCAACTAATGCAGCTTGTCGGAAAGCATTTGAACCTATTTATGATCTACTACAACAAATTTTGTTTGAGGGAGAACCCGAAAAAGACTTAACACCTTCTGAATAATGCATTGTTCTATTTGTACTATATGGCAGCTTTTTTGCAGCAGGTTAATTGTGATGGAATCAGTAGTACTTATCATTAGCTTTTTTATATTAAGCTTAAGTGTCAAACATTTTAAACTATTAATAATTTATAAACCTTTACATTCCAAATTAGCATTATGATATTCTAATCGGCTGTGTTTATTTAATCACTTCATTTGAGATATTTTTTATTATAATGGCTTTATTACGTTTACGAGCTTGATTTAGCTTTAAGGTTATGCATTTTTATGTGCACAGTTTATTTGTGCACAACAGGGTTAGTACTTACCTTTCTAGTATTTATTTTCTCACAACCAAGAAATGATTTTATGTAACATTAGAGACAATGGGAAAAGTATTATGTTACTATTGTTATATTTTAGATCCTCTTTTTTTGGAGATATGTAGCAAAGCAATCTTGTTAGTTTAATTTTAGATGCTTAAATTATTCTTTTCATAGGTACTCACAAATGCAAGTACATTAGTTTTATTAATATTTAGCGTATTATTAATATTTTGCACATCACAGTAATGGAATTGTCTATAACCAAAGATCTAGGAAGATTACTTAACCAAAGTTATAACAGTATATGAATTGCATTGGATGATTTTAAATGCAATTCTATTTTTGATAACAACCTACATTTTTAAATTACATGATAAGATCAATATTAGTAAGCAGACATTGTTTGAGACTTTTTATTTTTGTTGCATGTGTAGCTAACATTGCACTAAATGTGCATTATCAAACACGGTAATGAATATTCTATAATATCACTGTAGGCATATTTAGTGACTATTTAACTGATAAGGTACTCATGTTGCCAAACAAGTTTGCTTGAATCTCGAAAGTTATGAAATATTTATTTGCATGAAGAAGCTTGAAAGTAAACAGTGCAATTATTTCTATATAATCATATCTTGTTTCATTTGACTACCCTTCCACTTACACTTCCAAATTAGATTTTGACAGGAATTTTGTTATTAGAAAAACATAAATTATTTATTTTGTACTACTAAGTTTATTAGTACACTATTAACTACTATAATGTCTAAATTGACACACTCACTACATAGAAGCTCTGTGAAATAATTGTAAACTAATATTTGTTGAACATTCTATTAAAATACAAACTGAATGGTAAAGTAGGACTAGCAAGTAGAAGTGACTTGTCGAATATGTTGAAGTTTTTCTTCTCAAGTTTAGCTAAGTACTTGTGTATAGCTGTAGCTGGTAAGAATATCTGCTTTGCAAGTTGAGGAACTTTAATGTCCCTTGCCTGAAAACAGTCAAAATCTCACATTAATAAAATTTACAATGATTATATTAACTTGCTTCCAACCGGATTAGGTTTTCCTTAGATATTGTAAATATGCAGTGAGATATGTTGGTCTTCTAGAGTAAAATCAATAGTTGAATGATACCATAAAGGTCTGTTGGTCTAATAGTAGGAAGCGCTACTGCTTAGCAAGAGGTCCTGGGTATGATTACCATGTTAACCTTTTGACCACAGCGCCAAGCTACAAATTACCTACAAAAGTCTGTCATGTGCTGGGCACATTTTGGTTTGTCATCTATACATGACTGTGGCGGTCAAAAAGTTAAGCAAAGTGTAATGGGAATTACCAGTAGCACATGGAGTCTCGATTTGTGCCCAGTTGCTGGCAGTCTGGCACTAGGCTAAACCACTATTACATGGGAATTAAACATAACTGGCAAAATAAGGGTGTACTATGGTACACTTCTGGCTATAAACTCAATTTGTGGTGTACCCTCTACTCTCACAACTAGTTACCTTGATTAAATGACTATTTGCCCGGGTGGCAACCTCAAATGCCACATTTCTCATTTGCTCACTGTCAATACATCTTAGAACATCTTCTTGACTTAGTTGGTTCTTCATAAGAACATCCATGGGCAAGGAAACCATTTTATGGTAACTGGATACATGGACAGACCTGAAACATGTGATTTGTAAGGATTACCAAATTGAATGTTATGTAATGTTCATTCTAAAGTATGAATCTTGTATAGTGCCTCCATACCTCAATATGTTAGCTATCCCTTGAGCTTTGCCCAAATGAGATGCAGCATGGTCAGCATGTACATCTTTAACTCCTGCTACACTCAATAGTAAATAATATATTGAAGAGACAGATTCTTCAGCATATTTCTCAATATCTTCCAAAGTTCTAAAGTATTTAGACTTTAACATATTACTTCTTGATGAAATAAGTCTTTCCAAATGCCTCCGCTGGAGTCCATAACTGCTGCATACCTAAATGTATGTAAAAATAAAATATAAAGGTAATCTGAACATTCAATATATCTCAATATTATTCAAACAATAAATTTAGTTCATTCACCTTAAATAGTTCTTGTACTACGGGATTGGCAGGCACAGCTTTTTCTGCGTTCACTTTATTATAAATGCCTTGGAGAGCATCTTGCCAGAATTGTAGTCTAAATGCAGCAGTTTGTGAGTCAGTTGTTAAATCTTGCACTCGAGCTATTTCTACGTTAAACGCTCTCAATACAAGTGCAGGAGAACGCAGAGATTTCGTCATGAGAAGAGTAGCCAAAAAATTTTCATAGTCATGCTGTCTATCTGCAAAATAAATAAAGTACCAGAAAATGCGATAAACATATCAGTCCGGACTTTCGTCTTATAAATTCATGTGAATACTAGTCTATTCACTACATAATATTATGGTTTATTTTTTACTTTATTATTATTATAAATTATTACTTTACGATGTCTGCGCAATAGCTGATTGATGTTTTTTTAGAAGTAGATTCACTTGTAAGAGATCGCGATATTATTCTCACAGGCTTTGAAGATTCTAACAAACGAATAAAAGTTCTGTGTTTATTCATGATTCTTTCTAAAATACTTTCGTGCACAGACTATTGCTTTCGTGATTCAACTTCAAGATTATCAGCTGAGCTAGAATTTGTTTTCTATTCTAACGTCATGTCAATTATGTCAAAACACTGAGTTTTTTTTTTTTTTTTTTTTTTTTTTTTTTTTTCTTTGGCTTCGCACGGTTTGTGCATTTAGCCAATGTCACGTTTTGTTTTTTATTGCGAAGGAAATAAAGGTAGGGAAACAGAAATATTATTATTCGGATTAATTATATCGGGATAAAAGGATAATAACTATAGGATCAGTATTCATAAAGGATAGAATAATGAGCTAAATACAATGACGAAACATTATAACTGAATACTATTGAATGTAATGAATGAGACTATACATTTATATACAGAAAAGCTATTTGTACAAAGTAAAGAAAGTATTGAAGTAGGAAAAGGAGTACTGAGGGACAAGAGGTTACTAAGAAAGGATGAACGGTCATATAAGGGACAGGAGAAAAAAATGTGATTTAAGTCGCCTACGTCTGTGCCACACAGGCAGATGGGGTCATCGATGATATGAAGTTTAGCAAGATGGGCTGGAGAGCAGACATGACCCAGTCTCATCCGTATTAGAATGGAGGTCTCCATCTTGCCAAACTTTGCCCTGCCAAACCACGGTTTTTCCGGAACGTCAGGTTGAATAAGGGAAAAATAACGACCCTTCGATTTGCTTCCGATATCCCAAGCTACCTTCCAGGTGTCTCGAAGAAAAGTCTTTGGTAACGTCGTGAGGTCATAGCAAAAATTTATATATGGAACTAGGTCTCCACATTGCACCGCATCACCGGCAAGTGTATCAGCCACTTCATTCCCATGGATTCCAGCATGGGCTGGAATCCACACAAATTGCAGTGTATTACCCTCAGAGATGGTTCTGAACGCAAATTCTCTTATTAAATAAATTATAGGAAACTGTGATTTGTGTTCAAAAGGGGATTTATTGATAGCTAGAAGAGCACTTTGAGAATCAGTAAAAATTATTGTATTTTTAAGCTTTAAAACACGAGTATATTCAATGGCTTTTAAAATGCCGAAACATTCCCCAGTAAAAACAGAAGCCTCAGGAGGTAGTTTTATTTTTTGTACGATATTGTATTGAGAATGGTAAGTACCTATCCCAACACAACCCGTCGGAGAATGCTTGGCAGCATCCGTAAATATATGGTGGTACTCTAAGTGTTCAGCTAGAAAATTATTAAAACTTGAATGGCAATCGGGATCTGATTTACTTACACAGTTATATTTTATGATGGGACTGAATAGTAAACTCTCATAACTACTGCTAAATAGAGGAAGTTTATTGGAACGATGAATAGGAGAAGAAAGTGAAAGGAATTTTTTATAGCTTACAACTAAACAAGGAGCACGTTTATGGGACCAGTAATCAGAAGATTCAATCTGCAACACTAATGAGTCCAGTTTAGGGATGAGAGGATGAGTTGAGATCTGAAGAATCCGGAACAAGTACTTATCAGATAGGAATTGTCTTCTAAGGTATAAAGGAGCTTCCCCGCATTCAACTTGGAGTGCATTAATGGGACTAGACTTCATGGCACCCGAAATAATGCGTAAAGCCTTAGACTGGATGCGATCCAACTTTTTAAAAGCCATAACACTACCTGGTTCCAGAACGAACAATCCATAATCCAGAGTGCTTCTGATGATTGCATTGTAAACGAGTTTCAAAGAAAAGGGATGTGCACCCCACCACACACCAGAGAGGCACCTAAGCATGTTTAGGTGATTTTCACATTTGTTAACAATATAATCACAATGAGGACCACTACTTAATTTGCAGTCAAGTATTATACCTAGATATTTGAATTTATCTTTCACTGGAATAGGTATTTCCTTATAAAAGAGATTTATTAATGGAATATTTCTCTTCCGGGTGAATAAAACAGCTGCGCTTTTGGACGTGGATAAATCCAAACCGTTTAGATGTAACCATGACTCCAAAGAAGATAAAGCAGAATTAATAGCATAGCTAGCTTGATCAACAGATTGGCTTGAAGAATATAATAATAAATCGTCGGCATATTGAAGAACCTTAACATTGTTAGTTAAGGACGAGTCTAAATCAAAAGTGTAAATATTGTAAAGAATGGGACTGAGCACAGAACCCTGTGGGAGACCTCTCCATACAAGACGAGATACCTCATGATCACCTATTAACATATTAACAGAGCGTTCAGTCAGGATATTAATAATGAAATTTGATAGATTCAATGGGACTTGTAAGGCTTTTAATTTGTTTTGTAAAACGGATAATACAACATTATCATAAGCTGCATTTATATCAAGGAAAACTGCAACGGTGGATTGGTTATTAGAGAATGATAACCGAATATCGGATGTTAAAATACTTAAACAGTCAGTTGTACTTTTACCTTTTCTAAAGCCATATTGTGACTCTGCCAAAAAGCCCTTACTTTCAACATACCATTCTAGGCGATTTTTAATTAAGTGTTCCGCTAATTTCATCAGAATTGAAGACAAAACTATAGGACGGTATGAAGAAGCTTCAGATGGAATTTTATTTGGTTTAAGGAATGGCAACACCCTTTGACGTTTCCATTCAACAGGGATGTTTCCTGTATTCATAATAGAATTAATAAGGTCTAAATAATAACTGAGGACGTCATCATTTAAATTAGCAAAAAATGAATACGGAATGCCATCAATGCCTGGTGCAGAATCCTTAGTTTTATGAATAACACCCTTTAATTCAGTAAGAGTGAATGGAAGATCTAGAGTCGTATGAGTATCATGGATAATGGATACGGGAGACAGCTCAGGAACAAAAGGAGGAGCTAATTTATCTAAAAATTCACTGGCTAAAGAATCCGGAATAGGGGAAGGGTTGTTATAAATGGATCTAAATCTACGAATATTACGCCAGACAATCGTAGGGTGAGTATTCGGTGAAATTGATGAGCAAAAGTTACGCCAAGATTCAAATTTTTTCTTCTTAAAAAGTTTATAAGTTTCATTTATTAAGTTATTAACGATTTCAAAATTAATATCAGACATATCAAGGGAATAGTTGTATTCTGCCTCTTTACGTTTTTTAATCATCTCTGTGCACTCAGAGTCCCACCACGGAGGCGAGGGAATTGTACTAATATTGTTATTTTTTACAGGAAAAACTTCATCTGCTGCTGCGATTAATATGAGAGCTAAAGCTTCAGCACAACTATTTTCATTGCCATTAGAAATAACGGGCAAGGAGCAAAGCTTTGTGTCAACAATGTTTCTAAATTTGTCCCAGTCATTATTATTTCTATTAGGAAGCTTATGTTTTAAGTTTGATCTCCTTAATGGAACATGTGGTTTGGAAAGAGGATAAGAAATAACTATTGGAAAATGATCACTTCCATAAGTAGAGGTTAAAGTATGCCAAGTTAATGAAGATGCTAAGTTTGGAGAACAGATAGAAAGGTCAATTGCGCTTTGGTTCTGATTGGGATCTGAACGGCGTGTGGCAGCACCTGAGTTCAAGATGCATAAATTATGTAAGTCTATTATATCTAGTAATTCGTCACCGTAACAATTAGAAGTTGAACAACCCCATGATTGATGATGGCAATTAAAGTCCCCCAATATTAAAAATGGCTTTGGAAGGCAAGAAAAGAGATTATCAATCTCTTGAAGAACAGAAGAAGAAGGGTGAGGAATGTAAATAGAAACAAGACAAGTATGATGCACTTTAATAGCTACAATTGAAATTTCCTCACTGTGAGGAGGTAAGGAAATGACAGAGAAAGGGATAGAATTCTTGATAAGTATAGCTACTCCACCATACCCATCAGATCTATCCTCTCTAATGGTTAAATAACCATTAATTTTAAAAATATGATTAGACTTGAGCCAAGTCTCTGATAAGGCAAAGGCAAATGGCTCATATTTGTTTAAAAGATAAATAACATCACTCTTTTTGTTTACCAGACTGCGGCAGTTCCACTGGATTATTTTGGATGTGTTGTCCATCATGAATGGATTGAGATACATTGAAAGAAGGGGCAACGTTGGACGGTGAAATGTTGAATTGAGATAGAAGATTGTGTAATGCAGAAAGAAAATCGTTTATGGAAAAATTTGTGTCTTTTTTTTCGTTTTGATTATTAGAAAAAGCACAACCATTAGATGGTTGGGGAAAGTCAAAATCTTTGATAATGGCATTGTGAGCCTCTTTATTATATCCTTGTACAGATTTGGGAGGGGAGCGTGGTTTGAGAAAGACAGTCTTTTTATAGCTACTTGAAGCCGGCATTCTATTAGATGAAGAGATTGATGGAGTATCCGCAAATTTTTTGGAAGGAGAAGATAAAAGTGTATCAGCATATGATTTAGTTACTGGGGGATATACTTTTGCCGCTTCAGCATAAGATACTGAACTTTGTGCCATGTATGTTTTAATTAATTTTTGTCTAGAAAATTCTGGGCATGACTTATTAGTAGCATAGTGAAAACCAGAGCAAAGGCAGCAAGATGCACTTTCTTGTTCTCTTTCACAACTGTCTCCAGTGTGGCCATTGCCACATTTATAACAACGAGGTTTGGACCTGCACTGAATTTTAGTGTGACCAAAACGACAGCAATTGAAACACTGTACAGTAGGGAAAATATATAAATCTACAGGTAATGCATTATAACACATAAAAATTCTTTTTGGTAGAACCTGTCCATCAAATGTAACAACTATGGATTGGGAAGGTTTCCAAATGGTTGTACCATCAACAATGGTTTTAAAATTGAGGCGTCTGACTTTCAAAATTGGACCGCAACCAATTGGTACTGTTATATTATCAATAACTTCCTCCGGAGACCATTCCGCAGGAACACCACGCACTAAACCCATTCTAGTAACATTAAAAGTAGGTATAAAAGCTTTGTAATTATATGTTTCAAGACTAGTGTTTGTAATAAAGGAATTTGCGTCCAGGAAATTTGAAAAGGATAAAGAGATTTTATTGCGACCGATTTTTTTGACGCTACCGTTAATTATATTTTGGAAGGCGTTGTGCTTTAGGAATTTGCCAAATGTTAATGGGTGCAATGTCGTTCCATCATCGGGTGAAATTACGTTTTTTTGAACGTGGATGACGTATGGCGAAATATCCGTTTTTTCATAATTTTTTCTACCAATCTGAGTGGGAACAACTAAGGACGGACCAGGAATATCAGGTTTTTTGTTAGGCGTATCAGAGCAGTTAGGCTCCGATGTAGTAGTTAGTGAGTCCGTACAACCACAACCCGAAGACTCGGAACCGTGGTTTTTGCGGGTACGGCGGCGTTTATTGCAGTGCTTGCACACATGCACACGGCTTCTTTTTAAAACCCGGGCTGAAGATGACCCATCGGTATCCATGCCCGATTCATTGGACGCAATAGTGACGAAATTGCCTGCCGGGGGCACAGAGTCCCCCGGGTCAGGCGGGTCATTCATTTTACCACTAAATAACTAAAAAAACTTACCAATATACTGAATAAAATAGAGAAAAACTAAAAAGAAATTAAAATAGAAAGAAAATGGAGCACTAAATGACTAAAACTATGACTACTGATCTTATAAATCTATATTTTAAAATCTTTTCTAAAAAACCGCGTCCACCAAGTCCGAAGTTTCCCGCTCTTTTTTTTCAGACTAATACTTGTCAGTGAAATTAGTGACATTTTCAAACACTGAGTTGGGATTAGTCATTGTGTCAAAATCAATAAGACAATCTTTTGTCTATAGACCATGCAGATATTCTCGCATTAGTCTACCCACAGTGTGCGCAGTATATAAACGCAAGTAGCTTAAAATGTAATACTAGACACACGCAGCGACTTGCTGGGGATTTCAAAATCTCACGTCCACACACTGTATGACTTACTAGTCAGACAACCTTAGGGACCAGAAGGAGCTCTACCGGATTACAAAAGCAAGAGGACGGAGTTCGAGGATCCTCTCTTTTCTATGGAGGATGAGTGAACTTTTCATCAATTGTGTTCAATAGGTTCGTGTGGGTGTTTGTTAACGCGACGGGCACATACCCGTTGCAACGAAACTCAACGGATACGCGCATGTCGCCCCTCGGCGCGACAGCGTTCGGTCCGATGCAGTGGACCACGTCATTTCATAGAAGTGTGTTGACGACAACGGATGTGCGCACGTTTTTGCCTATAATTATCATGAGTCATTCGAAAGAAGTTGCAGAACTTTCTTCCGTCTTTCTTTAAATCCTCCATGAGAGTATGGAATACTCCATAAGACTTCTTTCTAATAAAATAGGATGAACCCATAGCTTCTTTCTTTTTTTTTGTAGCTGCTGTTTTTTGTATAACTAGTAGGCCAGAATAAGCTTTTTCTATGCACTCGACATAACGTATGTACAGACGCCAGCACATCAACCTACTACAATCTGTCAGATTTCTGTAATAGATTTTCAACTTTATCGCTAAAGCATAAGGTTCAATGTTGATTGGGAGAATTTGACAGTTAGGTGTAGGTTGATGTGCTGGCGTCTGTACATGCACTTCTTTGCCCTTTAAGTACAGAACTGATATCGACAACAACGGACGCGCTCACGTTATATTTAGCGGATCGTGTACAAAGGTAACCGTTTCGCGTCGAACCGTTACCCGTTGACAAAAACGGTCGTTAACAAAGGGTCCATTTTCAATATCACACATTGATGTATAAAATTATTTTATATATCAATGATATCACAAGAAAAATAATATTATAGGATCCCATGAGCTCGTAATAATAATGTAAGTTGTTCAAACAATCCGTTGTGACGATAAATTCTTTATTTGATTTGCAGATTGAGCACCTAGGTACTTACTTATTTTCTTTTGATAAATTAATTTATTTACTTTAACACTGAACTGATTAATCAATCTTGTATTCCCGTACCTACCTTGATTTAAGAGCACTCCGTGCTTACATAGATATAGCAGCGGGTTTTCCCGTACAGATTGCTGCAGGTTGATCTACTCAAAGGAACGGTCACAATCTTTTACCTGTTTCTTTGAGTTACCCGCATCGATCGGTACCGGCTTGTCTTTACCGGGAACCCGTGGCATTATGTACGCACCCACGCTAGACTCGGTAAAGCATTATTTAAAGTGCAACTTCTGAACATCACTGATCGCTGTGTTTTCGTGAAGTAATGAATAAATAGGTCCTGGCACGAAGGAATATAAGTCTTCTTAAATAAAGAAATCTTCGTTAACAAAGTAAGTAGGTAGTGTAAGGTTTGTTTCTTCTTCTTTCGGTATCTTCAATTCTTCACTAATTGTTGATGAGTTTCCCTGAACGTTGTCCAATATTGTTTTGTTCCTACATCTGATTCTTTGATTCTTGCCTCAACGTAACCTTTTGTCTACCTGGTTTTAGGACATTTGCTCAAATTCACTTTTTTGTAATAAAGCAGTTTTGTCTTCTAAAACGTTAATTAACTCCGCAGTAGTACCTCTCATCACACCTTTTATTTTTTGCTAATATTAGCGAACCGTACTGTTATTGCTGATAAATGTCTACTATCAGCAATAACAGTGCGGTGTGTACACACGGCTACACATCAAGCTATACATAACAAGTAGGTATAAGCTGACTTCTGATTGTACGAAAAACCTATACAATGCGAGGTCAACTCAAACTGGAAATGTATAGCTTGATGTGTAGCCGTGTGTACTACTGCCAGCTTCGAATGAAGGAATGACGATGATATTAATATTTTTACGTCAATATACTGATAGTGTGTGGAGCGATATTTTTTTGTATATTGGAATAATCCGATTGAAAAGCTTTACTTATGTCTCTTCGCTCTTTCGAAAGTAATTCTGGAGTTTTAGGGCCCGTCTAAATGGCAAAAAAAAATTACACTCTTATCTCTCAAAATACAGTGATGAATCCTGTGTGATACAACTCATCAGATTCAGTGAGGGAAACCTTTAATTTTACATGAGAGTAGGTACTCTCTGTATTTTGTGGTATTGTTTTAGGGACCTCGCGCACTAGGCGGCCACGACCACGACCAGTGGCTGCAACGACCAAATTAACTAGAAACCATGTTGCGGCCAAGTGCGCGACGTGTATATGGTTTCTATAGTTAGCTTGGTCGCTGCGGCCACTGGCCGGAGTCGTGATCGTCTAGTGCGCGAGGTCCCTTAAAGTCAGCCACTGCTGGTTCATTTTTAGGGTTCCGTAGTCAACAAGGAACCCTTATAGTTTCGCTGTGTCCGTCTGTCCGTCCGTCCGTCCACAGCTTAGCTCAGAGACTCTTAGTACTATAAAGCTATAATTTGGCATGGATATACATACATATTAATCACGCCGACAAAGTGGTAAAATAAAATCATGAAAAAAATTTTTTTTAGGGTACCTCCTGCACACGTACAAGTGGGGATGTTTTTTTTTCTCGTCTACCCCATGGTGTGAGATATCGTTGGATAGGTCTTTCAAAAATATTGCGGGTTTATCTAAGCCTTTTTTCGATTCAGGAATCCGTTTGTGAAATATTAAGCATTAAAGTGCTAATTTTTGTTAGACTCAAGTGTCCCGTCCCCCCTGCCAGCTAAATGGCCAAACTAACGACCCAATGGGTCCCTCTTAATGGCAAACGACATCGTGGCAGGCCCAGACGGAGATGGCGGGATGAGCTGGACTCCTTTAACAAGAACCGGTCCTTAGCAGCTTTCAACAGAGAGAAGTGGAAAGAGAGTAGGGAGGCCTTTGCCCTGCAGTGGGACATTACAGGCTAATAATATATTATAATATATTCATAGACACTCTGCTGACCTATGATAATAAAAACTTAAATTGACTAGACTTCTCAATTCGACTGGGTCGGTCGTTAGGCGACGTAGGATGCAAGAGCGAGCGAAGGGCACCTCGAGGTTAGGTTTGGTTACTTTCCCCCCCGGTGGGTTCCCGCATTGTCGAGGCGGGGGGGCTCAGTAGCCGTGGCTTGGACACCCATGGTGAAGCGAAGAGGAACCCGAGGAGGGGCCGCTCGTCAGGGCTTTTGCCTGTAAGCCGACGGCGTAGCGGCCAACAAGTAGGTTGCGGTGCCGCTTGGTCGACATTGCAACTGAGGCGGGCCGCGATGTCGTGTGGGAGGCGTCGCGGCTGAGGGTTGGAGGCCGCGGCGGGAGAGGAGTGCCGGTATTGCGGTGCGCCGCTCTCCCTACCTTCCGCGGCCTTGACGGGGTCGCCACCGTCTGATGGCGGACGCGGTGGGGCCGCAGGGGAGGAGGAGTGTTGGTATGACGTTGGCCGCTCTCCCTATCCTCTGCGGCCGAAAATTGGCAGGTGGCGGGGCCAATTACCTGACCCGTCGCAGGGGGACCAAGGGTGCCCAGACACGGGGTCGTCTGGCACCCATGTGCTGGTTTGGTCCCAGGGGTGGTCACGGCGTGCTATGTGTTCTGGTGCGCCGGTAATGGGGAATACTCCCCAGAGGGGGGTCCGGTGACGGACAGCCGCGGCGGGTTCACGGATGAGTGCAAACGCGTGCCCGTGTTCCCGCCGTAAGCGGCAGAGGAGGACACCGTGGAGTTTTAGTGGGTTAGAGTCCCACATAACTGCACTATCTCCCCGTGATAGTGCAGAATGCATGAGCATTTCTCCACGTTAAAAAAAAAAAAAAAATGGTTAGGTTACTTTAAACCCTTTACACAGAAATAGGAGCCCCGCTAAGCAGGGCTCCGTCGACATAGAATGCAAGATTGAGCGAATGAGAATACAAAAATTTCCAAAGACCACAAAACAATAATACAATATTTATAATGTCGAGGCAATGTGATAAATAAGGAAGTTCAAATTATAATAATTTTTTTCGCTCTAAGTAGCTGCCCGGGCATTATGAAAAATGCCCGTATTTATTATCTACTTGCAGCTAAGTAGGCTTTACAAGTTTACGAGTAATAGTCGACCAACTTAAATTTGCAGTTGCAATGTATGGGAAAACATGATTTTCAACTGCAATATATTTAGTGACCGATACCTAAACACGTGATTGTACTCATGATAAAAAACAACTTTTACTATGGGACCAAACCTGAAATCGCGAAAAAAAAATCTGCTGTTCAGTACATTTTGACCAGTAGGCGAACAGAAACGACTAAACAGCAGATTTTTTTTTCGCAATTTCAGGTTTGGTCCCATACTTAGTTGTTTGTTATCATGAGTAAAGTCCGTCTCACGAAAGAAGTCCCGCAGATGCGGCGCCACAGGTATGCGAAGGAGTCATAAATCTTTATTTAATTATTTATCTCATCATCATAATATTACAGGCATTGTTTAATTAAATGCACAATCTTAAAGAAAGGTGTGTGAGGTAGGAGGGTTGTTGTTGGAATGTTGCTAACTATATAATAATAATTAGTTCAACATATTGCCGCGGGACTTCTTTCGTGGGACGGACTTTACAATCACGTGTTTTTTTTTTTTTTTTTTTTTTCTTGTCCCTGTGACTTTATCAAATTTCACAGACCTTATCCTTCTAATTTTAAAACTATGCTTACACAATTCAAATACTCTACCCTAATAGGGTCCTACACAAATTATTTGCAACTCTACTATCTTACTTTAATACATTTTCTGTACAGGCGGTCCTTCTTTTGTTAGCATTCTTGAACCGCTTGTGCCTATTCCTTCTACTCTTTTACATGCCGTTTACATTTTCTCTACAAGGTGTACCATTTTAAAACATTTCGTACAATCCTTGTGCCTATCTCTACGTCTACAGGTTTCCATTTTCTTTACAACTCTAGTTGTGCCTACTTTATTATTCTACTTAATTCTTAATCTAGTTATATTTACTTATTTTCTATCTTTTATTACTGTTTCTTATACTTACTTATAATATATATTACAATGCTAAACTTTATTTATACTTTTGCTTAATTCTTTTATTTCCTATTTTTGCCTTAACTTTACTACAGTGATATATTGTAAAAAATACATATTGTAGTAAATGCTTATTTACTCTTATTCCTATTGATTACAACGGTCACAATTTTTATACAGTACTCTAAGAATGTTTGCCGAGTATGTTTATCCCTAAGTAGAGTCTCTAGATTTTCCTTTATTAATTGAATTTCAATTCTCTGCTGAAAGTCGTACCTGTCTCTATTATGTACCGGGCAGTCCAGCAATAAATGGAATATTGTTTCCGCAGTATCAGGGTCACAAACACATGCGGGACTCTCCTTGCACTTGAATCGATGCAAGTACTGGGAGAGCCCCCCATGTCTAGTGAGAACTTGCGTTAGTAACCCCGCTGGCCTCATGCTCCTAACTACTCTGTAGGCGTCTATGGCATCCGGGAGGAACACTCTCGTTACGGAGGCCGTGTCACCCGACCTGTACCTCCCATTCCACTCGTCAAGGGAGTCCTTCCGGATTATCCGTTTGACGAATGAGACCGGAACCTGGTCGTAGTCGGGTTTCCTCCGGCTCGAGAGTGCAGCCTCTTTCGCGAGCTGATCAGCGCGTTCGTTTCCTATGAGACCCATATGCGCCTTCACCCAGTAAAAGCTCACAGTTTTCCCTTGGTTGAAGGCCTTCTTAAGGTTTTCGCGCGTCTCTACCGCCAATGGATGCAGGGCGTTATAGTTGGTGATGGTCTCCAGGGCCGACTTTGAGTCACTATAGATGCAGTAATCTCTCTCCGTGCGCTTCAGGGTCTCCTTTGGGGCTCTGCATATAGCGAGGATCTCCGCTTGGTACACGGTGCAGTACGCGGCCAAGCTAAGCTTGATTGTCTTGGTCTCAGTCTCACCATCCCATATAGATAACGCAGCCCCGACTTTGTCCTCAAGCTTGCTGCCGTCGGTGTAGATTTTTACCGCCTGCTCATTGCTGCTGTCGACCTGTGCTTGAGTAGTCAGGCTTTCGAAGGTCAACTCTACATGCAGAGCCGGATGTGGATTCTCCGCAAATCCCACCACACGTTCTGTCTCCCAGCACTAGCCGGGACGACCCTCTCCTTGCTTCGTACAGTGCGGCTGCCTCCTGTATTCGAAGGTCGAGAGGCAGTATCCCAGCCAGTACCAGTGCCGAGTTCAGGGAGACTGTGCGGTAGGACTTGCACAGTTTCTGTGCGAAGCCCCTCTGTACTGCATTCAACGCCTTCTGCGTTCCAATTTTCTTAGCTGCCGGTGCCCATGCGCCTGCAGCGTACAAGATGACCGGCTCCACCACTGCCGTATAAATTATACGGATGACTTCCGGATGCAGTCCCCAGCTTACTTTTGCGGCTCTAGAGAGCTGTTTGTACAGGTTTGCCGCCTTTTTGCAGACTTTTGCAACGTGGGTGTTAAAGGTCATCCGGTCGTCCAGAGTAAGTCCCAGAATTTTGATTTCTCTCGACATTCCAATGTCGATCCCCCCCATAGTCAGGAGTGGGGTGTCGTACTTAAGCTTACGCGTCAGCACCATCGCACAAGTTTTGTGCAGCGCAAACTTCAGCTTGTTCCGGACTCCCCACTCCTGAACATAGGCGAGAGCGGCATTGGCCTGCCTCGAGACCTCTAACCCCGTATCCCCGCTGAAAACCATCACGACGTCATCCGCATACGCCTGACAGTATACTCCGTCTTTTTCCAGACCATGTAATAGGGGGTCAAGTAACAAATTCCATAGTATCGGGCCGCCAATGGATCCCTGGACGCAACCTTTCTGGGTGTTTCTAGTGTGTTCCTCCCCGGCATACAATCACGTGTTTAAGTATCGGTCACTAATTACCAGTCACCCTACATATTACTTTTGAAATCATTGCTTGAAAAACATTACAAAAATTATAATTGCCACACACGCTTTTTTTAATGTATAGTATAATAGTCGACCACGAACCCTGTAGGTACTAATTGACCCATATTATAATGATGAATAAAATATTGAGTTTGTGGGGAGATTTTTAATGTCATTACCGATGGAAGAAATTACGGTAATATTGATGTCATTAGTACTGATAGTGTCTGGTCCGCTATTCACCTCTGGAATGCAGCTTGCTATTGTTCGCGCCAGTCGCCCGATGTCTTCGATAACTTGTTTTTTTTTCGTTAATTAGTGCTGCTCGATATTGACCACTATGTTCTTGAGAGGTTGAAGGTTGTATTTGCTTAGCAGGAATTTGGTAATTTAAAATGCGTATATGCTTTACGACTATTTAATTGCGCTATTGTGGTAGGGACATACCTACAGACATTAATAAACACTTAGCGATAACATAAATAAATAAAAGTCGTCTAGACCGTATTTCGGCCACGGCGGCCAATCTCAACGGAGAATAGCCTTTGGCGCGGATATAATTAATATAGTGTGCAAGTGTGCGCGCTGACACAGGTGCACTTCCTCTTCCCATAGTCCGATGGGACGGCAATCCGACACGACCGGAGAGAGATCAGGAGCAGGACCAACGGCTTAACGTGCTTTCCGACACACGGGGCAACGCCAACTTCCAAACGCCGGGCTGTTACTAAATTCCTAATGGAAAAACTCAATACACTTTGGGCGATTACATAATATAGGCATAACGGTGGTGTTTTTAGGAATTTAGGAGACTGAGGTATTAAGTCAAGGGAGTTGGTTTGAGACGACGCGACGGTAGGGTGCGGTCGAAGTAGTCTAGGCTAGGAGTAATAGAACTTAGTTGATAGCAACGAGACTATGTCTCTATGGAGAGATCGTACGCGAGAGTGTTATGTTATTTAATACGTTAAATGCTTAATACTTAAGTTTAGTTTTAGGCTAGGTTATATTAAGCGTGTAAGGCGCGTCAATCTCAGTGAGTGTGTTTGTGAACGAATTGGGTGAGTGTTGACTATTTTATCACTTCTTGTTCCTTTCTATGACGTGGTCGAGGTATTCTGCACCTGTGGGGTGAGTGTTGACTATTTTATCACTTCTTGTTCCTTTCTATGACGTGGTCGAGGTATTCTGCACCTGTGGGGTGAGTGTTGACTATTTTATCACTTCTTGTTCCTTTCTATGACGTGGTCGAGGTATTCTGCACCTGTGGGGTGAGTGTTGACTATTTTATCACTTCTTGTTCCTCTCTATGACGTGGTTGAGGTATCCTGCACCTGTGGGGTGAGTGTTGACTATTTAATCACTTCTTGTTTCTTTCTATGACATGGTCGAGGTATCCCGCACCTGTGTTTGGTTCTAGGGACTCGCGGAAAGCCATCTATGGGGTGTGACATTTACCAACAGTCTATAGTCAACCACAACCAGGACTTGACACTGACGCGTCACACTACTTATGATAGGCTGAACCGAATTATTACTTGCAACACTTTAGGGCTAATTTGAGTTATAATGCTATCTTGTAATTGTTTACGAACACAAATCAATCAAACGTTAGTGAAGGTTAGGTACCTATTTCCTATGGACTGACTGACTGTAGGTTGCTTTGAATCGTCACTTCACACTTCCCGGGAGGAGGGTAGGCTTCACAAAGTACATACCTTAAGCTGTATTGATCACAGAACAGTTAAATTATCTGTTCTGTGGTATTGATAGCCGTTCTAAGAAACGCTAGGAATTGGGTCTCGTTAAAACACACCCGGCCCCCGTAGGCCTCATAATGATACAAAAAAATAATATTTAGCGAGACACATCATTTGGATGCCCAGATAGAAACGCTCCGTTGCTAAACAAGGACTGTCTCACGGCTGCCGATTACAATGCAAGCATTCTTTAAATGGGGTAGAGAAGTGACGATTTCGAATAACCACTTCGGCGGCGTATTGCAAGGCAATCGTAAAGAATTCTGTAACAGAATTCAGCAGAATTCTGCTGTTCAGAATTTTTTACGCTTGCGCTAGTATTGTATTGTCTTAGTAAAGGGTGAATAGGTCGTTATAAGGGGTTATTACTACAGTACGACAAATGTCTCTCTACTCTCTTTCCACTTCACTCCATTCAAAACTTCTAAGTAACAGTTCTTATTGAATGAAACCAGCCCACCCCGCCATCTCCGTCTGTCTTGCCGCGATGTCACTTGCCATTACGAGGTTTTAGAGAGAAGGTAAGATTGCCATTGGGTCGTGAATTTGGCCCATTGGTGGACCGATATATTTGAATGATAAATAATAAATTCAATCGTTTTTCACACAAACAATTATTTCGTCGCACTACTTGATAATAACAATTGGTACATGGTGTAGAAATAATAGCAGTGGGAATAACATGAAAAAAAATCCTGTTACACTGGTGTTACATTCAGCACCCTAATTGCGTAACACACTATCAATCTCAATCTGAATCATTTTGAAGAATATTGCTATAATCCATTACTTCATGTTCGAAAAATTTGTCTGTTGAACTGTCAAAAATTAAAGCGATTGCTACTGATAGTGCGTTACACAATTACCCCGCTGGTGTGACTACGAGTCCGCTCCCTTTTTATTAAGTAGAATACTACAACGGAACCCTGAAATTAGATGTTTAGCTACAGTTTTCATAGAAGGACAGTGCACAAAATAGTTTAATTAATATCGGCTAATTTGCATTTCTAGTTTCGCGAGTCACAGCCGTACTTAAGTGAGGTGTAAAGAAAAAATATCATCATTATAGTCTCGATCTTGTATGAAGATGTCGTGTCGATTACGGGGCGGTAAGGAATGGGACGTGCGAGCTTCTTCATTAGCCCGCAATACATTTAATCCTATAAGAGACATCATTGAAACTCTTCGAATAAAGCCGAATCCGAATAAATCATACATCCCACTTTCAGTCGGTGAGTAAAACTTTATTTTTTACACTTACTTCAAGGCCATACACGTTTACGTATACAGGGTGGTCCAAACAGATGTCAATAAAAAAAATTAGATTCCTCATACCTAGGGGTATCCGAAAATACCCCATGTATGTTCCGCGTTTTTTGATAGTTTAAGAGATATGACTATTTTTTTTTTTAATTTTTGGGTAAATTCTTCGGGGACATCTTTAAAAATTTATAGCTTTTTTTCGACAAGCTCTATTTATGATTTTTTTTTGCGATGGGACTATCATGAAATACCCTTTAATTTATAAAAAAATATCTTCCCAACATTAGTGCATGATACAGTTTTTTTTACCGAAAGTGAGTAATTTACATTCTTACGATTAAAAGTTGATTTTCTTTTTCAATTTTGAAATGTTAACAAATGTTTCAGGTTCTACTATTCAACTCAAACTTTTAATCGATCTATATCTTTTAAACGTAAAATCAACTTCTCATCGCAAAAAAAAAAAAAGGTTTGGTTGATGAATTCTAAGTTAGCTGATGTACCTGCCGAATAATTTGTTATGTTCAATATGTACTTATTATTTTGTTAATATTTCAAAATTTCCAGGAGAATCAATGCTCTTTATTTCTTAATAATTTTCGCGCATGCGCTATTTCTATTTCTTTATAAGTTAGGTAGGTATATGCTAGCCTCCGTTCATTTTAATTTAAATGTCAATTATTACGTTTGAATTTTGAGTAGGGTGCTACCTATATTTGTCTTACTTAAAGCGCGTATTTTGTAGGTACCTAAGGGTCAGGGTTGTGTTTGTGTCGCTATATTCAAAGCTATGTTCGTGTTTATTATGGGTCAAACATGTTTTGGGTTTTCTAAACTACCTTACTAGATTCCAGCGTTTTCCGTGATTGCAGTTTGTCGTGCATTTGGTAGTATATCCAAAAAAGCTTAGGTACTGAGGAGACCTTCGACTGGGAGAAATTCGGGATCATTCAACTTGAGCCAAACTGTTTTTACAGCGTCATTCAAGATGTGGTCCTTAAATGTAGATTTGGAAAAGGAGAAGACCAAGAATACTACCTTGAGGAACGCCAAAGTTGAATCATTTCTGACGTTAGTTGACCACGCAGTTTGGTCAGATGTAGGAACTTTTTTATTGATATACAGGCTGTGGCGTAAATAGTGGTCCATCGTGAAGCATTCTATATACCAGATAATTTACTATAACATATTACAATTTTAACCATTTTTACCCAAGGGTTCCGAAAAAATATTATTTTTGTTTTTTTATTAACGAAATTGTCTTATCTTTTCTGTATCTTGGTATTTTGATGTTTTCGTATTATTTATTAAATGACATCGATTGAAGCTATTAAACTCGTACCTAATCATTCTTATTCACTTAGTATTGTTACGACCTGCGGTCAGGGTCGGTTTTACTCTTTCAGATGGAGCAATTATAGTACTTAGCATTGATTAATTAAAATTCAACATTTAGCTAAGTTTTGCATGATCGCGTTAGTTTTATAAATAATAGCAGATTGTACAACTAGTGCATAAAATGGCTCGTTTATGCCCGAGTTATACACTCTGCTTTTACCTTGGATTGCGAGAAAAATTAAACAGGCATGAAGTATAACCGTATATTATTAATCAAAAATGTTGCAAAATTGAAGAAGAGCATAGCTAATTCCCGCCACGAAACGTTTTAAAAGTTTTTTTTTTTAATTTTCAACATGCGTCATTCGGTACTTTATACTGACAAGTTATAAAAACGTTTCTTTACGTTTTTAAATAATAAATGACAACTACATATTTTATCTGGTTTTATTAAATTAACGATAGAAAACACGGAAGTGATATAAATTAAAGCAAATGAAATAAAATAACGACTTTAATCTGCGACGTTTTATTGTGCGTGTTCACACACGCACAATAAAACTGTTGGGCCTGATTACCTTAGTCTTAGAAAAAAAAAATACTTTATGCACTAGAACATAAAAAGCGATTTTATGTCGCCTACGCACAACATAAACACGAACTTTTAGAGCATGAGAATTGAAAAAGTCATTATTGTGTTGTCGTGGTTGTCGCCAATTGGTGTGATGAGGGATTTTATCAATAAATTCTTTTGAGACGAGTGATTTGATTTTTAATAGCGATTATATATAGCGATAGAATGACCGCTGTATAGGTCAAGTAGAGTGTTTTTATTATTGTTCCTAGATTTTTGGTTTCCTAGAAAAGCGGTTCCATCATATTATAACGGCCGTCATAAAAATCTGTCATTCACACCAGTAATTGACACTAAGTCATACCCCGCGGTCCATAGATTTAAATCGCTAGATTTACTCTCACCGTACAAGACTTAGTTACGCATGTAAAAGTGTCCCTACTGAAAAGAGTGAGCTCACCATTATTAAATAGCGTTTCCATGACAATCAAGCAGTGACATGCACTGCGTCATTGGGTGTGAGAGGTGTCAAAACGAAGTAGAAACTCGACCTTCTATTCTTCTTCTATCGATTTAAATCTTTGTCGCTGTCATCATTTTCATGCAATTTTCATGTCAGCTGTCACGTCAAGTGCGGCCACCCTTCTTCTAGGTCTAAAACCGATTGGCCGATCAATTATCTACCCGAACCATAGCTGAAACATTAAAAGCCTTGAAAATCTACCTACAAACTATCCATCACAATGTCAACGGTTTCTAATAAGAGATTAAACATAGGGAACGCTTAGAAACAATGCAGATATTTTTTATAGTTATTATGATGCGATGTAACTATGTCAACGGTTTCGTCAGCGCAATTAGGTAGATACTAAAACCTACCTAGTACAGTTAAGCATCTCTTGGTTCTGTTGACTCGAAATTCCCTGCGGTATCAACGAGATACTGTAGGTCAGTATTAAAAATTATTAATAAGTACTTACATAGGTATATATATACGGATACATATGGTACCTAGTTACACAACATTATTACGAACAAAATAATAAGACTACCATAGATCTGTGATGACAAGAAAATTAGAGATCAATTAGATATACCTAATATCTCAAGACTCAGTAGTTCAATATGACTATTTTCCTTGTCTGGGTTTTTATTATTTTTTGCATTTGCGATAAGTAATGTCTATATATTCGTTGTTAGTTACATTTTTACATAATTTATTTGTGACGCGAAATTACCCATCTACATAATTATTATAAAATCGCTTAAATACATAAATCTCGATTTTTATTGGTCGGTGTTGATCGTGCGACCAATGCGAACTATTTTTATATGCATATAAAATTTAAATTCAAGAATTAGGTAGGTATAATTTATCATGGTTTGAATAAGATATTTGGGCATATGCGGAATGCACCTAAAATTATCATTTTAGTCATATCATTGAACATGATGAAAGTCAAATGTCAAGGCATCAATACAAGTGTCAGTAGAAAGTTTAATAGGTTCGATTAGACGTACGTGCGTACTAACATACCTACCAAAATGCCTCTTTAGTTTAATTGATATATAATATCGGGAGAATTATTGTTCGTTTACCAAGCAATAGAAAGGGTACCTAAGTACTTCTAAAAACTGTTTGAATATCTGACTACAAAAGCGTCCTAATCCTTCCCAAAAAAATCATTATTAAAATAATTATGTAGATATTATTTTATTTATTTTGGACTAGGTATCTAAAGCAGGTAAGTATAAGAAACGTGGGATCAAATTTAAGGTTGTGGACGTGGTTGATTATTTTTTCGCGACTACGTTGTTGGTCCAATGGAGGAAGTTCTTCAGTTTGATGACCTGTCCCTAAAAGACCACACCTTTCTGATGCAACATGCATTTTAATCACGGCGTTACCCACACGTGCCAATGAGTGTGTTCTAATAGCTTCATTTAGTCATTTATATTCAAGTGGAGTGTTTTCTTATCCTTGTTACATGTGGAACGAGTTTCTTATTAGATAATAATTTTGGTGACCTTATGTTGTTGTTCAATGTTCTATGCGACGCAAATCGTGACATTTTATTCAGACTTAGATCATGCTCAGACACACCGCCTTCGTATCGAACCTTATACCTAGGTAGGTAGCTTTGGGTGTCACATAGATACATAGGTACTTATATTAGGTAGGTTATCGTTATCAATATCATCATCATCATTTCAGCCGAAAGATGTCCACTGCTGGACATAGGCCTCCCTCAAGCACCTCCACTTCGATAGGCCTTATTAGAGGTATTGTGGCCGTTGTAGGTAGGTAACTCATTATAAGTACATGAAGCAGGAAAATCTTATATTTCGCTACATCGACGAATAATTAAAATAAATCTATACCAATATTACCACTAAAGTTTGTTTGATCGCCCTAATCTCTGGAACTACTTGTCAGATTTGAAAAAACCTTTTTGCATTTGATAGCCCAATTCTTGAGAAAGGCGATACCTATGTTATCTATTAACATAACGCTAGGAATTTAAGGAGACGAGCAAAAATAATAAAAATTAGAAAGCACAATAACCGAAAACGAAGTAATAATGCGGACAGGCGATGCGATGCGACGGGGTGGGTCGGGGAATAAGAAATTTCACACGGACGAAGTCGCGGACAGAAGCTAGCATGTCAGTGGCGTAGCTATCAGAGGGCTAGGCGGTGTCGTGCACCGGGGCCCCCAAGCTCAGGGGGCCTCTCGGCCCCTGACCAGCAAACCTAGAACTGACCTAGCAAAAAAATTCTTCCACCTTCATTCTTTCTGTAGTGCTATTCTGCAAAAATCTCACCGTGAAACTTAGGTGAAGTGAGCTTAAAGTGAGCTGCCAATAGTGTTAATCCCTAGCATCAGGTTGAATGACAGCTCACTTTAAACTCACTTCACCTATGTTATCACGGTGATCTTTTTTACAGAATAGCACCGCTGTTGTTGTGTAAGTTCTTGTGTTTAGCCACTTCAACCAATCGGCTGTTATGCGACTGATTTATGAATACTAGCTTACTCTATTGAAATATTAGTAATGAACTGCACTGCCTTTTTTGACAAAATTCCATATCCTTGACATCTTCTACAAAATATTGTTACTTTACCTACTCATACACCCTAAACCATTTACATATTATGTGTATTTATGTTTTTACTTG
Source organism: Hydraecia micacea (assembly GCA_914767645.1). Taxonomy (NCBI): domain Eukaryota; kingdom Metazoa; phylum Arthropoda; class Insecta; order Lepidoptera; family Noctuidae; genus Hydraecia; species Hydraecia micacea. Next base: position 13,309,640 of record OU611778.1, read on the forward strand.
ATAAAATAGTTTAGATAGAGCCCAAACTTTTTTTTGCACCAGAGCCCCTGGTCACTTAGCTACGCCACTGTAGTAAGTACGTTATAATATCGTTAATCACCTTCATTTGAAAACACGATTAACGTGTTTTTTTGCAAATCATTGTTCAAGACATTAACACTTTTATGGGACAGTGACCAACATTTCTATAAGGTTGTTAATAAGGCTGACAATAATTATAATAGGTATTGCAATAATTCCAATTAATGACAGAACCTCCGAAATGCTCTACCATCTAACGATCTAGACTCGAAAGTGTATGTTTCAAAATTGGTGACAAAACTACTTTTTGCACTTAATTATTCAATGTAGGTACATACCCACATAAATTTTACTAAGTACGAACAGGGGAAGACAAGGCAGAACGGACCATTTAAGTGAGAATTAATATAGAAAAAAAAACTGTTTTTTTATTTATACTTTGCACCTATTGAGTACTTTGTACATTTTAAAGGAGTACCTATCTAGTTTCTTGTCCATTCGAAAAGATACGAAATTATCTTTTGGAAAGGGCGCGGGCGCCTAGAATTAATTCTTAGTAGTTTTTTGTAAATATATTGACGTTCAAAAGTACCTTTTAATGGCTTAATTGAAATAAATGACTTGACTTTGACTTTGATTCAACTTTTAAAATTAATCAATAATATATACTCTACGCTACTTATTAAATAAACATGAAATAAGTTCATAGATACATTAATATATAAATTAGTTTCTAAAACCTTAAATTGATCCGTTTTACCCTCATAAGCGTGGCACAACGGATCACACATGAAAGCAAAATGGACTGATCGTATAAAAAAGGTTTCGTAATATTGGGTTCACAGAGAAACACTGCCTTATCATAATCTTCGTCACGGCCAGCGCAAGCACAATGTCCCATAAGCGGACATGAACAATTGAACATTGAACCTATCCTCTACTTCATTCTGAAAACAAGCTTCCATCGTCGGATAAACTGTCATTTTTCATGTCATCTTTCTTAGATGTTTTAGTCCACTGATGCCACTAATGAACTATTTTTCGTTCCAAACTGAAGTACTTATCAGGAACTACGTTTAGACTTGGTGGATAAGTTTTTGATTTCTACGGAGATCTTAAATTCCTAATTTACTAGACTTTCTGTATTTTTGTGTTGTGCCTTATATTGACATAAGATATTTTTCAATTTCAGGCGACCCCACAGCCTTCGGAAATCTACAACCTTCTGAAAACATTATAGACGCCATATGTGATACTGCTAAACTCAACACAAGTCGGAACTATGGTCCTACGATTGGTTACCACGACGCTAGGCAGGCGGTGGCCGAGTACAGCGCTCACCAGGGCACAGTGACGGCGGAAGACGTGATCCTCTGCAGCGGGTGCTCCCATGCCATCGACCTCGCCCTCAGCGTCATCGCTGACGCTGGACAGAATGTCTTGATCCCCCGACCTGGGTACTTGATCCACAAAACTCTTGGAGAAGGACTGGGGATCGTTATAAAATATTATGACTTATTGGTGAGTTTTACTGTTCATCATCTAATCGGCCCGATGGTAAGTGGTACCTCAAATAATATGGTATCCCTATTAGTTTCTTACTTTTTCTCAACATCTCTGAATGGCTCTTTAGATGTTTCAAGTGATTTACGATACGACATCGATGAAATCGCTAATTCACACGTGAGATTGTTTCATGGAGGGGATTTAATTATTTTTTACTAGCTTCTGTCCGCGACGTCATCCGCGTGAAACTTGTGGAACTGCTGAATACTTCCCACTAGTTCCATACACGGAACTAGTGAGTTGCAGTAGTTCCATGTGGAACTAGCTACATGGAACTACTGGGAATAAAGGGTTCCCCCGACCCACCCCGTCGCAACGCATCGCCCGTCCGCACTATTACTTCGTTTTCACTTAGCTTGCTTTCTATTTTTCTTTTTGCTCGGCTCCTAAGGGTCCTAGCTTGATTTTAAATAGCCTATACAGCCTTTCTCAAGCCTTGGGCTATAAAATGCAAAAATATTTATTCAAATCCGACTGTTAGTTCTAGAGTTTAGCGCGTTCAAAGAAACAAACAAACTCTTCAGCTTCATTATTAGTATAGGTAGATAGAGAACATAACATTAAAACACGAACGTCGCTGATTTTTCAGCCTGACAAGAACTGGCAAGTGGATCTGGTGAGCCTAGAGAGTCAAATAGACGAGAAAACAGCAGCGATCATCGTTAACAATCCTTCTAACCCGTGCGGTTCGGTGTATACCAGCGAACATCTGAAAGACATAATCGATGTGGCATCGAGAAATCTCGTGCCGATAATTGCAGACGAAATTTATGAACACTTCGTTTTCTCCGATCACGAATTCACTGCGTTATCGTCTCTATCTAAAGATGTCCCAGTTTTGACTTGTAGCGGAGTCACGAAAAGATTTTTGGTGCCTGGCTGGCGACTGGGATGGGTGATCATACACGACCGCCAGAATATTTTAGGAAAAGAGGTTCGGAAAGGATTGTTAAGTATGTCGACTCGCATTTTGGGACCAAACACACTGATGCAGAAGGCTTTACCGAGAATTCTTAAAGAGACTCCGCAAAGTTTCTTCGACGAGACAATTCGTTTCATTGAGGTGAGATTTGAGGCATACATTTTCTTAGGGAGGCGCCCACGAGCAACTTTTGTCTCCGCAACAAATTTTTCTCTCACATCAAGGCTCCGGGTTTGTATGAAAGTGCGCGCATGTAGCGACGCGACAGCTGGGAGACTTTTTTGTCCGCGGGTTTGTCTCGGTGTCTTACAATAAGCGCACAGACCACAACCGTCTCTTCGAAATCCATGTTGATGAATGCGGCAAAATTTTACAAAAAAGTAGCGTTGCTGTCGCTCCCGTGTGCGCATCATCAAAATCTCGGCGAGGAAACAGCGACAGAAACAAAAAAATTGTGAGGCAACTAAGTTGCTCGTGGGCGCCCTACCTTTTGCACTACCTATCATATTAAGACTCCATAAAAATATTTTAGTGAGAATATAAAAAAAAAACACTGGTTAAAATCAGACTTATAGCTTTAACAGATAAGAGAGATCCCTACTCTTGCAAGTCACAGACATATGTAGGCCAAAATAATAAATTGAATAGATACTTACATACTTCATATTAAAAACAAAGCTTACCAGGAGCAGGGAGAGATCACCTCGCCAAGTATGCTTTTGCTTAGGATTACCTATTATTGCTTTATGAAATTAAAAATATGTAAGTAACCAAATATAACGTATAAATGTTTCAGAGTCAAGCTAAACTGGCTTACACGGAACTGCTGAAAGCTCCGGGACTGCGCCCTATCATGCCACAAGGGTCCATGTACATGATGATCGAGATCAAAACCTCACTATTCCCTAAATTCGACAACGAGCTGCAATTTATTTCTCAGATGTGTAATGAGCAATCTGTCCTTTGTATTCCCGGAAAGGTACGTTGTTTAATGACTGAAGTGCTAACGTGCTGTTGCAAAACCCATGTTCTAGTAATGTGTCTTTCTCCCTCGTACTAACCAAAATTGTTGCCCCATCGTTTTACAAAGCGTAATAAATCGATAGATCATATTTCAACTATTAGACAACATAGGTCTACATTTAATCCCCAGGCATTCTTTAGAGTTAGAAAGTACCAAAAATCATTTTTATGCCAACAGACGTAAACAGTTTATTGATTCGCTGGATTTCAGGTCTAAGCCCATGGTAGAAATTGACATGATTATCTAAACAAAAACAATTTATATGGTTATAGCCGTAAAACGATACGTCATGATTTTGGTCGTGGGCTCTCCTACTTTCGAATTTATTGTGCAATTGATTAACGCAAATCATTCGAGAAAGTGTTATTCATTACTTGTTAACAACGGTTTATTTAAATCATAATTTGACATAAAAAGGTATACCTACATCTTATATTTTTTCATGATATTTCAGTGTTTCAACTATCCAAACTTCATGCGGATCGTGCTCACTGTGCCTGAAGAGATTCTGCGCGAAGCCTGTCTTCGAATCACAGCTTTCTGTGAAGATCACATACTGAAGCAGCAATTGAAGAAACTGGACCATGACGTTGTATCCATCGTTAACGACGAGAAAACAAACGTGGCATCGAAAGAAAACTTGTCAAAGAATATTACTTAACATTAATTAAGTATGTCACAAATATACGATATACCTACTTAGTAAGAATTAATAATAACGAAGAAAAGAAATGTAAGCTCCTTGCAAACTATAAGAGACGAAAGTACCTATCTGTCTGTTGATTACTTATTAATTATAATAAAAAAATTAAATTCACTGAACGTCAACGCACAACCTAAACCACTGGTTGTAGAAGCATGAAAGTTTGCAGAAAAGTTTCATAAATGTATAGCGAAACAAAGGGAGGACTTTTAAAAATACCTCCCAAAAGGGGTAGGTAAATAGGGGATAAAAGTTCGTAATTTTTGCTGATGGGAAATCCCATTGTGCACATGGCTTGTTAAATATATTATAATTATTTATTTAACAGTTATTACTTTTGTTATTAAAAATGGGTCTAACTATTTGAATTTCAATTCAATCCATTTTGAATTCCATGAATTCCTTCCCCGAGGCGATGTCTGCAAAATGTCGCTGGATCAAAAAAGGTAAGAATGTAATTTTGATGTAGCTATAAAGACCAACTTCAGAAAAGATTTCTGTTGCCTGCGAGAAATTATTTAACATTGAAAAAATAAAACACTTGAAATTATTTATTACGATGTTGTAAACAAGATTTTTTTTTCAAATAGTTGAAAATTGCTATTTACAGTATAAAATATTTATTTATTTATTATAAATACATATTTTTTATCCCCATCATTCTCATTGGGCATGATTACTTGATTACACAATAAATGGTTACAAATAATGAACAGCGTGTAGTTATTTATTTCATGAACTGAGACGGACCTAGTATGTTACCTTGCGGCACCCATTGCACCTTTATTTATTTCACAGCAATTGTGATTTATCTTACAGGTTGTGATTTATTGATTAAAGCCAGCTTGGCCTCAATACTAAAAACAATGAATGTGAGACAGTGTTAAACCCCTTGCTCATCATGCTCAAAAACCAAGTGCGGGATCAGTAGGTGTACAATTCTTAAAATCTATTTGAAGCTGTATTGAGCTTGTATTCAGTTTATACTTACAATTTTATAATAGCAAATGTTTATTCTCTGCAAACACGTTGCTTCTTTGAATGCGAATGCATCTCTTTCGCAATAATATAGTCCGCGAATCGTATTCTGCACCCGATGTTACAATTACAGTAAGTTGTGTTACTGGTGTTACGAATTTTTTACCCAAAAAAAACCATTAATATTGAACAAATACATTATATTCAGGATTAATTTACACAAATGTATCTTTTGTTATCCGTTTAAATATCTAAGTTATCTGCTATAATCATCAAGATACACTAATTTAAAAATCTTGAAACAAAAGTGCGATTGCCCGCGATTAATTTATTTTGACATACTGTAATTATAACAGGGCGGGCAGTATTGCCGTCATCATATTTCTCAGTATGATTGATTAATCTGGCAATTTATTCTATGATTCTGTCTAGCTTAGCTTATACTGCGGATGTCACGATGTTCCAGGATCGAATTCTGGATCGGACCAAAAAGAAAGGGATTTAGGGTTATTCATCAAGAATTTCTCTGTACCACTCATCCGTGTCTCGCAGAGTTCGTAAAACCGTCTGTCCTGCGCCTCGAATCTCTTCGGTCGTGTGGGACTAGGCTTCGGACTATGGCAGTGAGGGATGGGACACTATTATAAATACACTCGAGAGCAATGAATTGTAAGCAATGAAATGTACAGTATGCCAAACCGCATAACCGCAGTGATGACAGCACGTCGGCACAGATATATTTATAATACTCTACGTGGGGTAATAAAAAGTACCTACTAAAACTCAAGAAAATTTTAAAGTTATAGAAAAAGAATTTGCTTTTCTATATTTGTCATAATATAAACATACCTAGTTATTTTTTTGTTTATGTATTTTTTTATGAATATAATAAATAAAGTGACACATACATTTTATTACTTTCATTTAAGGAACATTTAACACAACTTATTTAATTAAACTAGCATTCTTAGTTTCCGAGACTTTCAGGCATCTTTATGTGATGTGAACCTAATTTATTGCTCTCGAGTGTATTATCGACTGCGTAGTTGACTAGGTTTTGTTTCGATTGGCCGCCGTGACCGAAACTTGGTCGGTTAGTTTCACTTACACCCTTTGGATTGTTGCCGTCGGATAAGTAGTACAAAAAAGTATCTATTATATTAAGTGCCATTCCATAGAGATAATAGTTAAAATTATCAGTCGTTATCTCCTACCGGTTTACTACGTAGGCGCATAATAAATGTCTTGTTATTGTTTACGCATCCCTCTGTTTACATTCCGAAGTATGAGACGTAGTATTGGGCGTATTATCACAACACCAACAACATTGCTTACGTAGATACCTTGGTTAAGCTAATTACTTATAAGCTTACATAATTCCTTATTTTTAAGTTACCTCGTAGATAGAATAGAAGAATACCGGGAATTTTATACAGGGTGGCATGCATCGACGCGCAACTTGTAACCATAATTTCAGCACCACCCCCCTCCCCCTAGCGAAAAATGTTTTTTTTTTTATAACCGAAGAAAAAGGGGAAATAAGGTTATTGTATGGAGTTAATATCTCGCAAATGTGAGACTTTACGGGGTTTAGTCTTATATGTTTTCTGTTTGCATTGATGGCAGCTATCGATTTATATAGGTTTAAGGCGTGGCCGCCATTTTGATAAACAGTGGCACTCCGGGAGTGCTGACAGAAGTGAAAACTTGAACAATTACGTGTGTATTTTTATAAGCATAGTAATTTTATAAATTATGTTTGAAGGTCCTTCTTCCCAAAGAAAATGTACCGCGCGTTGATGTCTTTATAATGGCCAAAACTAAAAACAGAGGTGTCGGTAACGGTAACAGTGTCGCGAGGTCAATGGTTTTTCTCATCTCAAAAAATGCCCAACTCGCCTAAAGAAGGTTTCACTTTAAAAAAAATGGCGAACCTGTAGGTACGGACCTTCAAAGTAGTTCAAAGCCCTTTCGCCGCAGCGGGGTTCAGAATCATGTACAGAATCCGTGGTAAACTGGTAACAGAGTGCGCGTCGATGTCCTTCCCATCCTGTATAGAAACCCGGCAAAAACTCCTCAGATCTTGATATTCTTTAACAAATGTGCGGAATTTAATTTGTAGTAATTAAAAAAGTAATTGAAACTCTTCTGTCATTTCCGCTACTCTGCAACACCAAGAAAACCTACTTCAATCAAATCATCTGCAAACTGACTTCGTGCGTCATAGAGCCGCTAGCCTGGCACCATTTATTTCTTTGGGTGGTAATTTGTCAAATAACTTCTCCCGCTCTGGGCGAAGCGGGAGGGCGTGTCAGACTTTTACTGACTAAAACCAACACCTGTGCCTTCAGTTGCCTGTGCCAGGGGCCACGGTATCTCTTTCGAACAACCCGCGACCCTGGCAGGCATCGGCCCTAGCGGACCCCGTCAATAAGTGCTGACATCTCTGACATCTCTTTGAGGCGCGCGTGGAACACAACGCGCCATCGATCGGGCCTGGTCCTTACCGGATGGCGAGCTGCCCAATGCTCGCCGTACGCAAACCCGCTTCTACGGTGGCCGGGAATTTGCTGTCGACTCCCGACGCCCAGCTCAACAACGTTAATAACGCAATGAATGTTGTTGAACTGTCAAAATGAAAGCCATTGCTACTGATAGTGAGTTACGCAATTACCCCGCTGTTTTTAATTTTCCGAATCGTTCCGATCCATCACTTTTTCAATAATTGCCTATTAAAAAGAATGGATGCATGATATGGAGAACTTGTATTGTGTTATCACGCTCGTATTTTAACTTAATTACGTTAAGTAATTGTTATAAAATATTAACTTAACAAAAACAAAGGTTATAAGAACCAGTTTTATATACCTAACTGCTGTATCACTAAGGTACACTTGACACATATTTTGTAAGGGTCCCTGTAGATTTATTTTGACGGAACTACCTATTATTGTTATTGCTTTTCGCAAAATGTACCTATATTTCGCAGTAAACAATTGCAGCAGCTGCATCAATTTTTTTAAAGCTTTTAAAATCCAAGGTTTTATCTACTTAGAAGCCACCCAGCCAGCCTACAGTAATTTGGCTTAACAGCCATTTTTAGGGTCTGCAGTTACACTAACGAACTGAGTTTTAGATCAAGCAAATAATGTAAGTACAGAGGCCAGCACATCAAGCTACCCCAATCTGTCAAATTTTCCCAATTGAAAACGAACCTTATTCCTTTGTAGTAAAGTTGAAAATCTATTAAAGAAATTTTACATATTGTAGTAGCTTGATGTGCTGTCGTCTGTACATTGATATCAAGTGCGGGGGTTAACGTATTGTAAATTTGTAACTACATTAAGAGGTGGATTCATAGGATTTAAGATTTGGAATGAAGAAGTGAAGGGAGAGCCAGCCTCCTAAAATTAGCAAGTTCGAAGACATTCGCAAGCCTCTAATGCTAAACTTTCACAGCTAAGTACATGTATATATGTATGAACGTACATTGTACAAGCATCCTTAAGTACCTGCCTTCACTGAAATTTATGGTATTTTATTGATTAATTACACATTTATTCAAATAAAAAACTCAGTTTTACATTGTGAATGATCCAGAGAGTACTCAAATATATAAATCATTCGGTCATACTGAAAAGGTTTTGGAGGTATTTACCAAGTTATTTTTAAGTGAGAGAAGTAATGAATAAAATAAACAGATACATATTTATCATGCGCTTTAAAAGCGGTAAGCTTGTTATGTTGAAATAACAAAACTTTCCATGCCGTTCTGGAATACTACTCGGGGAAAACTACTGCGATGCAAGTTGTAAGTTCGATGTAAGGTAGGAAATGGGACATAACCACGGATATCGATAACATGTACAGGGTCAAAATAAATTGGCTAGCGAAACTTCACAGACGTGATGGGTATCGATATCTAAATACGATAAAACAAAAGAAAACCAGATTTTCTCAACTCATGCTTGAAGTAACAACACTACCAGCGGTCGTTGACCCCTAAAAATCGCAATCAAATATTTTTCATTTTATTTTATCGTGTTTAGATATCGATACCCATTAAGTCTGCAGAGTTTCGCTTGCTAATTTAATTTGACCCTGTATGTATTCTGTAGTCAGACCATCACAGTGTTTGTTTGAGAATGTTTTTCTTTGTTATCATTACCTACTTAGTTGTACAGTCACGAGCATAAGTATGAATACACTTGGCTTTATTCAAAGGCGATTTTCTCCTTTATTTTTCAATAGATGAAATTTTATGTTATTACGAACATAGTATTTTCGAACTCATAGGCTTATGTAAAGTGTCGTATTTCAACGTTGCATTCGTTATTTCACGAAAAAATCGCAATTGAAAGTTGCCAAGTGTTGACATATTAGTGCTCGTGACTGTACATAATCATTTTTGTTTGGAATATAGGGCCAGAGCACACGGAAAAAGCTCCGTCAAAGCTCTACTAAAGAGAAAGGATTTCAAATTAGTTTCTCTTCTTATTGTAAAATTTCCGTTCGTGTATCGCAGAAATTTTTTCTTCTTGTCTTTGACTAGTTTTGGGGATTGTACATAAGGAGGCAGAGCATAGAATATACAAGCAGTATTTGATAGGTATATTTTCTCCCGTTGAGTGAGTATATTACGTGCTAAACCTATCAGTAGGGGCAAATATGTGGCTTGTAGAATATATAAACAACCTGATTCTATTGCCGTCATCACATCTACATTTTCAAACCAGTTCCACGACTCGAGAGCCTGTGCTTGTCAAACGCCACTGTTCCGATACAAAACTGAGTTGTATCGAAATGCGAGCAATATTCTCAATTCAAGTTTAAGTGACACCGCTGCTTTTAATACTCCGCAAGTTTTGTGCCCATGTCGCGACGGTCTCGAGGAAGCAATACATGGGAGGTGCGTGCATCGACGTTGGCTCGCAATACCCATAACCTGATACGGGATATCGTCGAGAACCTTCAAGTGGAGCCGAACCCAGAGAAGCAGCTCATAGCGCTTTCAGTCGGTAAGTGTTTTGTGGCATTTTTAATTCTGACTTTCATTTTTTCGATACCTAAATTGAATTGTCTATGATAATGATAACATGAAAAGCCTGGAGTTTATAACAATCATGTTATTTACGGAGAAACCCAATGTAAAACATAACAAAAAAAAAACAGAATTCATGATGAAATACCTGATCCTGTTTCATAAAAATCTGATGGTTGTTCGTACAAATAACAACTTGTGCAGAAGTCTTCAACATCAGTTACAACAGGTAACTAATACTTTATTACGTCCATTAGTTCTGACGTAGGTAGGTACGAATTGTTTTTTTGAAATCCAGGAATATGTTTTACTGCCTACCTACTGAAATTGCTATTAGAGAGTACGACTTTCTAGTTGCAGACAGCACACAGTAGGTATTACGACGTTTTTAGCTACGTCATCATCTGCCTAGCCTTTTCCCAACTATGTTGAGGTCGGCTTCCAGTCGGTTTTAGCTATGTATGAAACGTTTTTAGCTATGTATGAAAAAAAAAATGTGGTAGGTAGAGACGCCAGCACATCAACCTACTACAATCTGTCAGATTTCTGTAATAGATTTTCAACTTTATCGCTAAAGCATAAGGTTCAATGTTGATTGGGAAAATCTGACAGTTAGGTGTAGGTTGATGTGCTGGCGTCTGTACATACATATACATACGCCTAATGCTCCGTAAAAGTTGCGAAAATTAAGCTGGCAGAAATGGGTTAGTAGTAGGCCGGTTATTTATAAATCAAGGTCAACAGGATTTCAATTTCACAATATTTTAAACAACATTGTTTTACACGTCAGGTGATCCGACAACTTTTGGAAATCTTAACCCTCCCGACCAAGTGCTGCAAGCTGTTCGGGAGAGTAATGAATGGCTTAGCAGCCGCAGTTATGGTCCTGCGAAGGGACACTTCGAGGCAAGGGCGGCCGTCGCGGAGTACAGTGCCCACCAGGGGGACATTTCACCGGAAGACGTCATCCTCTGCAGTGGATGTTCACATGCTATTGAACTTGCAATCACAGTGATTGCTGACTCAGGACAAAATGTGCTCGTTCCACGGCCAGGCTTCATGATTTACAAGACAGTAGCTGAAGGATTAGGCATTAATATCAAATATTACAACTTATTGGTATGTTTAGTTTAAAATTATTTAATGATTCCAGTCCAAATTATTGTATGTGCGTCAGCAACTGATGTTTTTTTTTTTTTTGAAAAATAATTGGAAAATATTACAGGTTTTTTTTGCATGAATTATGAGGAAATGTACGAAATTTAAGGGCATAGCAGCGGGATAGACAAGTATTAATATGAGGTGATGTTAAACGAGTTTCTAGAAGCATAACAAGTTTCTTGTGGAATGGATTTGCATACTGCTCATTTACGCTTTATTTTATTTATAACTGCGTAAATCCTTGATTAAAGGTTATTTAATGATACGATAGACCATAATTATGATGATGTTTTGTTGCAGCCAGATCAACAATGGAAGATAGACTTGGAGGATCTAGAGAGCCAAATAGATGATGATACCGCCGCGCTAGTTGTTATAAATCCGTCGAATCCGTGCGGCTCAGTGTACGACAAGGAGCATTTGTACGAGATACTCGATATAGCGTCGAGAAACCACGTGCCCATCATTGCTGATGAAATATACGAACATTTTGTTTTTTCTAACCACGAATTCACTGCATTATCGGCTCTCTCTAAAGATGTTCCGATACTTACATGTAGTGGTCTTACAAAGAGATTCTTAGTGCCCGGCTGGCGCACCGGCTGGGTGATCATCCACGATAGACATAATATATTTGGGGAGGAAGTTCGTCAGGGCCTGTCAAATCTGGCTACCAGAATTTTAGGACCAAACACCTTAATACAGCGGGCATTGCCAGCAATATTGACATGTACGCCACAGAGCTTTTTCGATGAAGTTGTGCTATTTATAGAGGTGAGTGAAAGGATACTTGTTTTGTTTTCATAATCATGTTAGGATTTCATATAGGTAGGTGATATATACCTATATGAAATCCTAACATGATTGACATGATGAGATTTGTTTTTTATTTATTTATAATTAAATACAATTTAAAAACGAACAATCTTTAAGAGTTCACTTTAACTATGGCAGCTTTTTAAAACTCGTACTTATGTTCATAGCATTACTTTACATATTAAAATAAGATTAGATTAGATTAGATTAGATTAGATTTCTTTATTTGTTTAAACATTGTATACATACAAGAGCATGCAAGATGTTACATAGTTTGAGTCCAATCATGTTTAGCCGTAAGTATCGGCGTACAAATATTTCCATAACATTGAAAATAGTTAACAATACAAAAAATCGAAAAAATGCAATTAAGACGTTTTAATTTAGAAACTTTACAAATTAGAAATTATTTTTATGTCATGTCAAAATTCAAAATAAGGCAAAAAACTTGTAAGTCAATCAAATACAAGAGTAATGTCAAAGTAATTACATAGTATGTCATTACAAGATTTATGTCAAATTTACAAGATTGATGTCAAAAATTTCTTCATACATATAAATTTAAATTGGTGTGGTGTCAGGAAAAAGATAAAATTATTCAATCAAAAACTTTTTCTGCAAGAAATTCGGAGACACTATAATATGCTTTTTGCGAAAGAAACATTTTTAATTGACGCTTAAATGCCTTACTATTTAGCTCCTTCCAACGTTTAGGCAATATGTTAAATATAGTAGGCGCCATGCATACGATACTTTTGCGCATGAGTGCCGTTTTTGCTGGGTAGACGCGAAGAATGGTCATATCCCGTCTGTTACGCGGTACAACGTCCTGTAGACGTGGGAACAGATTGGGGTTTGTTTTAACAAACATTGCGGATTCAAGGATATATAGACACGGAAGAGTTAATATCTTGTACCTTTTAAAATATGGTTTACATGTATCAACCGTTTTTAGCCCAAACATAGATCTAATGCATCTCTTTTGGGCTTTGAATGCTGTGTTAGCGTCGGTAGAATTTCCCCAAAATATGATACCGTATCTTAGGTGAGACGCAGCTAAGCCATGGTAGGCCGCAATCAAGGTATCTACATTCACCACTGCAGCTAGAGAGTGCAATGCAAATGCAGAACTACAAATTTTTTTGCAAAGGTTCTCGATTTGTGATTTCCAGTCAAGTCTTTTGTCAATTATTAGTCCAAGGAATTTAGTAGTATTCACTATTTCAACAATTTTATTATCTATATTTACGTCCATATTTTCTGTATTCAATCGTTGGCTAAAATGTATGATTTTAGTTTTATCTAAATTAATTTTTAAATTGTTATTGTTTAACCATTTTATTATAGATGTCAAGGCATTGTGAATGTCAAGTTTATATTGGATCATGTCATTATTATTACTAGAAATTGTCACTGTGCTATCATCTGCAAATAACGTCATAGGGTGTGAAATTGATTTTGGCAAGTCATTAATATATAGTGTAAAGAGTGGAGGTCCCAAAACACTACCTTGTGGAACACCAAAAGTAATTTGACGTTCATCTGATAAGTATATCTCTTCCTTTTTAGTTATTATATTAATTCTAGTGATTTCAGTCTTTTGCTTTCTCTTATCTAAATAGGATTTAATTAAATTAAGCACAGTACCTCTTATACCATAAGCGTCAAGTTTTTTAATTAAAATTTCATGTTTTACGTGGTCAAATGCTTGTGTCATATCGCAGAAGATAGCACATACAGGTGTTTTTTTGTCCACTTTTGTCAATACAGTGTATAAGAAGTCATATATCGCCATATTTATCGTCTTATTTTCGCGAAATCCCTTTTGCTCATTACATAATATATTGTTTTTTTCTACGTAACCGTTTAACTCCTTTTGAATGAATTTCTCAAATACTTTCGAGAAGATAGGAATTAGAGAAATAGGCCTGTAGAATTCCATGAGTTCTCTATCTTCTCTCTTAAATAATGGCTTAACGATCGCCATCTTTAGTGCGTCAGGAAACGTGCCAGCTACAATACATAAATTTATAATATGAGACAAATGGCCACTTATTTCCGATGCTACCGCTTTTATTACTTTGGTTGATATGCCATCGTACCCCACACTATTTGTGTTTTTTAAGGCCCTAATAAATCCCTGTGTCTGTTGTGGTGTACAGGGTGCCATAAACATCGAGTTTTTTTTACTTAAAATGGGTCGTGTAGTTTTATCACAAGCCTGGATGGGTTGTATTTTATTAATAAAATAGTCATTAAATTGATTAGCAATTTGTTTCGCGTCTGTAATTTGGTCATTCTTGGTTTTAATTTTCAAAATATAATTTTTAGGTACATTAAATTTACTTTGATTTATTATTTGCCAGGCGGTTTTACATTTATTGTGTGATGTTTTGATTTTATAGTTATTTTGTGAACGCTTTGTCAGAGTCATGATTTTTCTAAAAAGCTTAGAGTATTCCTTAAAGCGAGTTCTATTTAATTCATTTGCTTTTAATCTGTAGGTCCACATGAGTTGCCGTTTTTTCCTACTACAGGATTTAATACCTTTAGATATCCACCTTGGCTTTTTTAATACATTTATTGTAATCACAGTTTTAGGAAAACAGAGGTTGTAGTATAAAGAAAATATTTCATGAAACTTATTGTAGGCAATGTTAGGGTCATCCGTTTCATATATTTCGGAGAAGTAAACTCTGCTCATACAATATTTAAATTTCGATGTATTTTCCTTACTGTAATTTCGTCTAATAATACCGTATTTGTCAATCATACATATTTTATTTACTGGGCATTTTAAAATCTGGGCTGTGTGATCTGAAAGGGCAAACTCTAAGACGTGTGATTCACATCGTTTGTTATAATTATGCGCAAAGTTATCGATACACGTCCCACTTTCCGTTCGAGTTGGTTGATTTATTACTAGTTTTAGGTTGAAGCTAAGTAGAAGGCATTCAAACTCCATAGACTGATAATTCCTTTTCAATATATCTATATTGAAATCACCAGCTATGACAATGTTTTTATAGGCATTCTTTGATAATTCGTGTAAGACTGTTTCAAACTGATTAAAGAAACTATGAAGATTGTTCATATTTGGAATTCGGTACACACATACAAAGGCCGTATTGTATTTGGTGAGCTCAATGGCACAGCATTCAAATGTACCCGTTATTGACATTTTTGATATTTTTAATAACTTTTGACTTATTTACTTAAACTTCTCGCAATAATAAAACATTGATCAGGCAGGGGTCATAGTTCTTCCATGGTTCTTGGTAACCAGTCCACTTTAGCCACCCAAACCCTTAGTCCAACTTATTATTTTTCCACATCCTGCAATAGTCCTACACCAACCGGGGGTTATCCTTAGGTGCACTTGCGTCGGTTGGTGCCGCATTTCATTAAAATTTCCTAAGGGGCATCTGCGAGTTGGCTTCGGCCACTCTTACGCCTTCCAAAGAACCGGGACGCCATGGTTCCGAGATATGTAAAATCAAAGAAATAATAATACAAAGGCGGACTTAATGCCTTACACATTCTCACCAGTCAAGCAAGTGTGGTGGTCTTTTTATGCACTGATGCACAGTAAGTATTAAGATGTTTTTTTTTTTTTGTTTTCAGAATCAAGCAAAATTGGCGTTTGAAGAACTACGATGTGCTCCCGGTTTGCGTCCTATAATGCCACAGGGTGCAATGTACATGATGATTGAAATTAAATTGTCGTTGTTTCCAACTTTCAAGAATGAATTACAATTCGTTGAGCGCATGGTCTCAGAGCAGTCTGTGTTTTGCTTACCAGGACAGGTCAGTGCCTTATGTGTATGTCAACACGGCGTAAGGTACATCGACGTGCAAACGGATACCATGAATTCAGCATATGATACTAAATCTCCTAGTATGCATCGCGGCCTTTTCCACCTGATCACTTTAAAATGTATTGTAATTCACCGTGCATTAAAAATCATTGAATTAGACTAGCTACAAGAATGAGCCCGGAATTGTCCCTAGCGGTACTCCCATTTTAACACGTTTCTCTACGTAATACCTACAAGAATGATAAATGGCCGAAACATGTATCCGAAATTCTTATAATAAACTTTTAGACTAGTTTTACAAAGATCTATGGAATTCATCCAGAAGACCAATTCCAGTTATAAAAACATTTAAATCTAGTCGCAATCGCATCTCATTCTCAGCGACAATCAAATCTTGTCAAAAATTTAGCGATTTTTAGGGAGGTTAAAGGCATTTGTGACAGATTGAGACTGAGATTAGAATGCAAATTTTCTCAAAAATACGGGAATTGCTCCTCACATCATAAATGCATTTTTGTTTTGTTTTCAGTGTTTCGCGTATCCAAACTACATGAGGATTGTGTTAACTGTACCTGAAGACATAATGCGGGAGGCTTGCAAAAGAATAATACTCTTCTGTAACGACCACATTGTATCCCGAGAAACTATAAGGGAGATAGAGAGTAACTTGGTTACTGTATCCAGTGACAATGACGTCATCCGGGACAACGGTACTGCGCATGTTGCTTAGAAATTAGATTAATGTCTTTTGCTTATAATAGTGAAATAAATATCATTTATCTTTGAATAAATGGTTTCAATGTGCCTAAGGTATGTTTACTCGTAATAACACATTAAGTATGTGTCATAGTTATACCTATTAGACCTTTGAATATTTTGACATGTTGAAAACTGCAGCAGTTTTGTAGCAAGGATTTCGTAAGCTCAAAGGAACCAACTTGGATATTGCATATCCTTCTTAATTATCTCCGACTTTTATTATGACTCGTTTTTAAATTAATTGTCATCATAATCAAAAAATTACTTTAGGTGAATGCGCAGTGGTAGCCCGCGAAATTCAATTTTTCTTACGTTTTTTTGCAATTTTCAGGTCAGTGCCAGGTTTTATCTTGTTCACTTTAAGCACTTTGTTCTGATGGTACAAATCTAAGTTAGAAAGAAGTATTAATGATTCTAATGATTATAATTCTGTAAATATGTACCTGTTATAGTCGCGAATCAAATTTTGATCAAGATAAAACCTGACACTGACCTGAAAATTGCACAAAACTTAAGAAAAATTGAATTTCGCGGGCTACCACTGCGCATTCACCTTAAGTACGTGTTCATTAGTTGAAAATAAGGCGGTTATCACACTACCCCGGACACCGCTCCGGTGTGCGGTGCTGCGGTTTTTCACTTTGACTGTAGAATTTGATTTGTATACAAAAAACGCATTGTATAACGCACAGATACCGCATCTCCGTGCAGTCAACAGTTAAACTTAAAGACCATAGCACTGCATGCACACCGAAACGGTGTCCGGTGCAGTGTGATAACCGCCTAAATATGCATTTCAGGTGTTTTCTAGTTTACCCGAGTGTGGTAGCCAGTACACACACTGTTACTGAACTGTAGTGCGACTTAATGTTACGGAGATGATAATGAAAATGTAGTTATGATGATTGCATTTTGTGATGTCAGTGATTGTACAGACGCCAGCACATCAACCTACACCTAACTGTCAAATTTTCCCAATCAACATTGAACCTTATGCTTTAGCGATAAAGTTGAAAATCTATTACAGAAATCTGACAGATTGTAGATTGTAGTAGGTTGATGTGCTGGCGTCTGTACTTATATGCATCACGCACCTACCCAGTGCATGAGGATTGTATCACGCATGGATCAAGTGTAGCTTTGCAAATTTTCCGCCTACCTACGTAATAATTAACGTCAAAATATTCATACAACATCACGTCATTTAATAAATTCAAATAGATTGAGTGAAATCTCAAACTAGAGTATAACTATTATGAGCATATTTTACAAGTTATAACTAAGTATGGACAAATTTTGTGGTTACCCCTTTTGTTTATGTAAATAAAATATAAAAAGTAGTCGCCATTTTTATTTTATCATATTTCTATTGTTTTGTAGATCCAACGAATTCTCATATTTTAAGCATGTGAGTTACGGGCAGGAGTTATTTCGTATTAGAGATTTATTTAACTAATAAATAAACTTTATCTCGCGGTAATTTAAAAAAATAAAAGGCCCGGCCATACTCCATGCTTCCTATCGTCCAATCGGCATGATGCTGCAGGCTTGATCCAATCTGCAGTTCGTCCATATATACCACTCACGATCAGTTTAAACTGTCCAATCGGCAGCTACGTTCAGTTAAAGCCATGGCGTCACCAGTGACAGACGACGATGTTTAGCCGTTTTGGGCATTTTACTCGTGATAAAGAAACGAAAAAAAAACCGCCCAAGTGCGTGTTTGACCACGCACAATGAAGGGTTCCGTAGTTGGAATGAATTTATCCCAAAAACAAACTTAACATTGTAGTTGAAAATCATGTTCTCACATACAACAAATTACATTTGCACAACTTAAATTGGAGAGGTCAAAAGTGGTACAATATTCCGAATATTTTTAAACGCTAATGTGATGTACCTTATTAGAAAGCTTATTTTTTAAGCTACTCGATTAAAGTTAAATATGATTTTTTCAGGCGCCTGTTTTCGTAAAAATGTGAAAAATGTTTCACTACAAACAAAACGCACATAGCCTTTATTTATTCATTTCTATGCGATATAGTTATTTCAAATGTGGCTAAAGTTTCCGTTTCTATTAAATACTTTGAGATTTTATTATAATTTTAGCTGCAGCTCCATGAAATTGAGACAAAAAATATTGATTATCATTACAATGCAATATCAAAACGTGTCGAAAAAAGGTCAAATCTGTAAATGTCAGAATGACGTTGAAATAAAAAAACACCATAACCTCTGGTAAAAGTCCGCGAGGCGGAGTGGTTTTATTATGTAGAAAAATACGTCAACAAATGTATTAATGTACTTAATTATAAAGTACAAGTATGTAAATAACCACTTATTTCTATGATAATTGACAATGAGAAACGACAATGACAATGTCAGTCAGCAGTCACTGCTGACATTGTCATTGTCACGTCATTTGCCACAGGGCTGCCAACCCTAAAATATATACAATGTTTGTAATTAGTGATGCAAGCATTTTATTTTTCAACACTTGTTTAAAAAAAAAACGGGCGGCTGTAAAAAAAAATTAAATGCCCAAAGACATCAAAATGATTACCCTCTTTCAGCCTATGTAGCTCTGAAGGCTGTTTAAATTTTCAATTATTTTAGTACCAAGCCCCATACATTTATTGAACGTCTCCTTTGCAACTGCAAATTTAAGTTGGTCGACTATTACTCGTAAACTTGTAAAGTCTACTAATGGTTATCACAAACCCGCAATATTTTTGAAATACCTATCCAATGATGCCCCACACCAGGGGGTAGACGAGAGAAAAAAAAAACATCCCCACTTTACGTGTACAGGAGGTACTTACCCTAATTTTTTTTTTCAATATTGTATTTTACCACTTTGTCGGCGTGATTAATTTGTATATCCATATGCCAAATTATAGCTTTTTAGTAAGTAGGTACTAAGATTCTCTGAGCTAAGCTACGGACGTACGGAGTGTACGGACAGACGGTTATGGCGAAACTATGAGGGTACTTTGTTGACTACGGAACCCTAAAAAGAAAAGACCGAGCCGAGTGGTGCAAAAAGTGGTTAATGAAAAAAAATAGTTTACTTATACAAAATTAAAAGAATTGAGGATTACGCCTAAAGATTATCGTAATTATTGATATATAGACATAAACTCCAGTAGCTCTTCGCGGTACCGGGCTGTATTTTGCGACATGTTGAGAGAGCGCGCGCACGACGACGCCCACTACCGACAAAAATCATGACTCTACTGAACTGACGATCGCCGACCGCCATACACGCTCCAATCGGCATGATCTGATCAAGCCAAAAGAATTGAAATTGGATTGTTCCGTCAAGTATAACTATCATGCCAATCCACACCCACACACAGTCAGTTCTCACCGGCATAAGAAAACGATTCGTAGACTTTTCATCTGACCTCACTCGGTCTTTATTTTGTGTGACGTCGTCGTCGCTTGACCATAGGTATTTTTATGCAGAATAAAACTTAGTATTATGATTAAGGTTAAAAGTCAGTACTTTTGGACTTACACTGACATAATTATAAGTGATCCCAATTTAAGCAATTAATGATTGTTCATAAGATAAACATTTTGACCCACACTCAAACCGGACGGCAAGGTTGGCGCAGTGGTTAAGCGATTCCCCCCAACATGGGGGGCATGCGGGGCCCGCCAGCTAGGCGGGCATGCGCCGGGAGGGTTGTGGAAGTAAAGGCGGAGCCGGTTTCCCATGGCCCCCCCATCACGGCGATGTGGGTACACCGCTGAGTTTTAGTGGGTAACATACCCTGTCTCGACCCCCGCGAGCGGGGATGCGTAATGCATTTCTCAGCGAAAAAAAAAAAAAAAAAAAAAAGTGGTTAAGCGATTGACTGCTGCGCTTCGTGTCGCAGGTTCGATTCCCGCACGGAACAAATATTTGTATGACCTACAAGTAGTTGTTCTGGGTCTGGCTGTTTGTGTAGGTATGTGAATTTAAATGTTGGTAAACGCAACCAGAATACAGGAAATATTCCTAGAGAAAAACCCGTGTCGTGTCATATATTAATTGATCGAAACCAAGTTGGAAGAAACGTGATAACACAATATTATTCAATAGTAACTTTACTCTTTGATATTATTGCTCTAGCTTGATCAGACGGCGAACTGTAGGAACTTGCGCTCACATCATATCTTTGATTTGGTACCTAGGAGTTGGGATATATCAACCATTCGTGGCCCCCGCGGGTTTTTAAAATGATGTAATTGTCATTGATGTCCAGGACGAATAATAAATCTTTTTTGTTTTAAAGTGAAATACTTACATCTATTATTTCTATTCTACCTTTAAATATCCATAAAGAATATGTTAAACTGAGACGAAATCGTATCTCCGAAAGTACTAACATTTGACCATAATTTTATTAGTAGGTAACTAATGTTCCGCTTAAAAATCCCTATCCAACGGTATATCAAATGTTCCTATTGAAGGTTTGGCCCAGACCCCATACATCTGTTTCCCACTCTCCTTTATAGTTAGCAAATAAAGAGAATTTTATTATTAGTACCTTGGGCATTCTGTTATATTTCACAAATAAATAGCAACCATGGACTTATTATACAATAGCAACACTGATTGGTATTTTTTTCTACGCAAAAGCGTTCCAGGCCAAACCAAAACAAAACCTACATGTTTAAAGTGCGGAATATTCGCCCTCTCTATTTTACAAAGGTGACACACATCTTGCTATCTTCTAATATCATACCAAAATGTATACAAAAAAACACCGTGCGTGACTTGTCAATTTGTCATGCTTGTGACATTTTATTTTTTTGACAGTCAATTACGTCAATAAAACGAAGGAAGTGAGGACCGAGTCCGACACTGTTCCAAAATTCCAAATAATATCTAGTTACTAAGGAAATAAATAATAATCTGTCGATAAATAGTGTTTAGAAACTTCTATTTAGTTCATTGTTGCTGGGTAATTGTTAAGTATCAAAATGTCTCAAGTTAAATCGAACAAAAAGTTTAAATGGGCTCTGGATTTCAATCCAAAGTAAGTACTTACAGATTCAATATCACGCCCTAATTATAAATGTGTAACTAAATATCTAGTATGAAACGTTTTGCGTCGGTTATAATAATTATTTTTCTTTAGGACTCGTACACAGACAACTGAATTACCATCACCGCCAGGGTACAGCCAGTCCACCAATGCGAGCTACACGGAATCATCCAGAGATACTGATTCTAATTTACTTCTAATCAAAAAGCTGTGGGATGTTGCCCTGGGCCCTCTCAAACAAGTGCCAATGAACTTGTTCATAATGTACATGGCTGGAAACTCCATATCTATTTTCCCTATTATGATGGTAGGCATGCTGATTGTTCGACCAGTGAAAGCTTTATTTACAACCCAGAGCACATTCAAGATGGTTGAAGGCACTCAAGCAACAGGGCAGAAGTTTGTGTATTTTATTGGAAACATTGTTAACATTTTACTTGCTCTTTACAAATGCCAAAGTATGGGACTATTGCCCACACATTCAAGCGACTGGTTAGCTTTTGAAGAACCTCAAACAAGAGTTGAGCATATTGGCGGGGGGTTGTCACTTATATGAATAGGAGTGATTCAAACACTTGTATGTATTGCTAACTTTATTTAGTATATCATTGTATAGAACTACTTAAAATATTTACAATAAAGTAATTGAATGAGTCATCTTCTTTTAACACATTATCCTAGCCATATGTCTGCATCATTTATCTCCCTTCTTACTGTTGTTGCTGATATCTGCTAGTTTGCTTTGCACATAAGCTTGTGCTTTTCCAAATAATACCGATGGGTCTTCAACTTTGTCTATCTGTAGCAAAGAAAACCAATTTCTTGTTTAATTTTTTGATGCAACTATTACAGGGAGTGAATTTATTTTGATCAAGGAAATTGTTTAACCTTTTGACCGCCACGTCAAAAAAGCAAAAACATGACCTTAGCAAGTTACGAAATACCTACAAAAGTCTATCATGTAGTTGTGACTGTGGTGTTTTGGGCACATTTTGGTTTGTTATCTATAGGTACATGACTGTGCTGGTCAAAAGGTTCAATTCCTGGTTCAAGAAATGTATGTAGTTCTAGTAAGTAACATGTATTAACACTGAGGGGGCAGTGTATGGCCATAGGTGTAATAAATAACAATAAAAATTATATTGTCTTGTTCAGTGTCCTTCAACCTATGAAGGATCACACTCCATTTGGTAATAGTAGTAGTACTAAATGGAGTCCTACTTGATTTTGAAGTACTTAAAACATTAAATCAAAACAAATGGTAAAATATTATAGATCTATATGGCCTAGCTTGAGCCATCACACTAATATTATAAAGGCGAAAGTTTGTGTGTGTTTGTATGTTTGTTACTTCTTCACACACAAACTACTGAATGGATTTGTGAAATTTGGCACACGGATAGTTTATAACCAGGATTAACACATAGGATACTTTTATCCCGATAATCCCACGGGATCGAAACTTATGCGGGTGAAACCACAGTACATAACAAGAGTGCAAAAAATAATTCTTTATGAGTTACATAATTATTATTATGCCTTGTGCCAATTGTATGCATTTTCATTTAAAGGTAAGGTATGAAGGGCTTCCACCACATTTTACCCAACATTGTATTAACACTTTGTATCGGAACGGAATGTGGATCCACGCAGGACACAATGGCTTTTTCATTGTTTCTGTAATTACAGAATTCAACTGGTTAAAATATCAAACAAAATAAAAACAAAAAATAAATGCTAACCAAGATTTTTTGCTACTTGCTGCTGCCTTGTCACATTCCTCAGAAGCTCTCTTACAAAGTCCTTGCAGAGCACCCTGCATCAAGTAGAGATAGTATACATAATAATATGTACAATTTAATATGATATTGATTATTTAAAACTACAATTTAAATTAAGTAGCTACTTAATGTATCCAGAAATGTGACAGAGCAAAAGAGGCCATACAGTATTGTAGAATACCTACATTTATTTGAACCAGGAATAATGAGGTATAGGACAGAAGAAGGGTATTAGTAATGTTAGGTATTTGCAATAAAAAAAAAACCAATCAATCATGTAGGCCTCCTTTGCAGGACATGGAGTCTTGTGAATGATTAACAAAACATTATGATAACTTTAAAAACGAATTATTTATGTATGTTACCTTATAGTTTTGAGCTACATAGACTCCTGTGTAAACACCGCTACCAAATATGACCTAAAAATAATTTTAACATGGGTAAGTACATCATATAGCGTTTGCATTTTATTTGTACTTCATCATCAATTAAAAAATCAATTTATTAATCGCTGTATTCTCTTACACTAGTTTTGATAATTGATAATATACAACCCATGGCTATTTGTTAAACATTCCTGGAATAAAATGTCCTGTTATGACCTGGAGGTACTTTTATGGAACATTTGGCTTTTGAAAATTAAAAATTGAATTCATTTTTTAATAAAAATGAATTATTAATAAGTTAGCAATATTAATTCATTTTATATAAAACATAAACTGTCAATTTGACATTCTAATTCCAAATGTTTTGGTTATATCACTGACAAGTATGTTTATTTCTTATTTTGGGTTGTCACTATTGACAAATACAGGTAGAATTCTCATTTATGGTTCTAACAAAATTTTAGGCATTCGACCTTGCCCCACCAGTGGGGCGGCTGGTGGGGCAAAGTGGAATAATCCTTTTTAAATGGTTTTATATAATCTTTGTTGCCTATCTATATTCTTTCTTAAATTCTATATTGTATTCATACTCTTCAAGAGGTTACTTCTACTTCTTTGTTATATCAATGATTTAATTTTGTATGCTTTAAATAAGCTTCAACTAGAACTCTGCCATTTCTTGACACACTCTGTGCAGTAACACCGGCATTATGGAAGACCTTTGCTGTTGAAGAGAGCACTAATAGCACACAATAACCCTATGCCATGTCTTCTGCTTTTACTGTTCATAATTTTAGTCATTCCATGGCAATCTCAATTAATTTACCTACTAAAAGGTAATCCGTATATCTGTAAGCTTCAGTAAATAAATATGATAGTCCATAACAAAGCAGCTGCTGTAGGTACAAAGCCCCACGATGAATTGATAGATATCTACAATCTATTATTTGTTTGGCAGAAAATCTTTCGACTCCAGTAGGCAAGCATGACACAATGTGTTTTATAAGATGAATGAATACGACAGATTAATTTACTTCTATTGCTGCTAACCTAAACATTATAAAAATCATTTTTAGATTGATCCATTAAGTACAAACAAATTTTTTGTTTCGTAAGATGACGTCTTTTACAAAGTCTGAATACAAAGAGATCAGCTTTTTTGTAATTACCTACTTCGGTGATTATATGCAGAATCATTGTGGCATCATTATTTATTTTTATATTCAAATAACATGTAACCAGATGGTATTTAAATTTTTATTATATTAAATTACTCACCACTGCTTTAATCATTTTTATAATCATTAATTATATTTGATTCCTTCGAAGATTTTCGACGAATTCAATTCAGTAAAACCACTTATTTCTTACTTCACCTCACAGTGAAAGAAAGGATTTTCTTAAAAAAACTGCGCATACTTTTTGACACTGACAATGACAATGACTTTGACATTGCCTTTTTTTTTTAATTATTTTAATGGCTGGTTGCTGGGACCAATGCCTTTTGTTTTTTGTTGTAGTGGTGATGAATCGAGTTATCGACTGAGTCTTGATTCAAATAAACAAAATAATTATGTTCAGTAATTTTCTCCACACCTCACAGATATAATTGATTTTTAGTTAGTCTTTTTTTAGTTAGAGTTGTACAGACGCCAGCACATCAAGCAACCCGAAACTGTCAAATTTTCCCAATCAACTTTGAACCTTATGTTTTAGAATTAAAGTTGAAAATCTATTAAAGAAATTTTACAGATTGTAGTAGCTTGATGTGCTGGTGTCTGTACCATAAGAACAAATCTCTTATGGAAAAGTGCTTATGGTAGAAATGTAGCATAGAAAGATGTATTAATGATTTCAATGATTATAATTCTGTAAATACGTACCTGTTATTGTCGCGAATAAAATTTTGATCAAGATAAAACCTGACATTGACCTGCAAATTGCAAAAAACGTAAGAAAATTTGCATTTCGCGGTCCACCACTGCGCATTCACCTTAATGCCGTAGGCATTTTTTACCATTCAACCAGAAAGGTTGACTGGTAGAAAGAAGAAGAAGCCGGCCCCAACATATTTGGGAAAAGGCAAGGCAGACGATTATAGTAGAAAGACAAAAAAAGATGCAGTTTGAATTGCAAACCTCCTCCTTACTTTGAAGTCGGTTAAAAACATTGTATTTTTCTATGTCTATGGTTAAAATTGAATTAACTCGTCATTTGTCAAATCTGATGCTGATTTCGTTAGTTTCATTGGGAATCAAAACTGCTACTTGTTCTTCAGATGTCGCTACTATCCAGTGTCTAAGAACTTGATAGCTAGCTGACACTATCCATATTTTTTGTATGTTTCTTTTACGCATAAATAATTAATATGCCCTGTTGCACAGCTGTTGACTGCATAAATACGGGGAACCATGTATTTGCCAAAGATGTTAAAAGACGAAAACTGACGGAGAGTGCTCCAAAAAAAATTGGTAACCCGATATTTCGTCGAGATTATGCTATCATAATCAATGATATTTTAGTTCCCCACCAAAAGTGGCGGACTTTTTTGTTTGTAGAAAAGCAAGTTACAAGTTCATTAAAAATAGTCTAGTATTTTAAGTAACAAAAGGTATTTTAGTTAGGTTACCAACACAACATTCGATCTTCAAAAACGGCACACTAACGTTAACACATAACAAACGTATTATTGTAATGTCGCACAACTCTAGATGGCACGTGCGTGAAAGTAGGCCGTAACTGTAAAAATACAGTACAGGATAGCTATTCAAAACCATACGACAGTCTATCGTATCAAAAATTACACATTTCGATAACCTGATTTGACACGCCCTCTATCAAAAAGTACCACAGAGCAGAGTACTTTTTGATAGACTGAAAAGTACTGAAAAGCAAACAGCAGTCGGAAGAATAGCGGGCGTCTATTTGATTTAAACTGACAAAATTTCCGGGTTTTGGACTTGTGAACAGCGCTTAGAGGACTCCTACGAAAACATTGATTGATGTTCGATACGGTACGGAAACGTATCGAGTGGTTGTGAATAGCTATGCAGGAGCGAAAAGAGACAAGCATATTGCTTTCGTTGACGCCGCGCCTGTGCGACACTGAATTCACGTTTGCTAACTAGCCAACTTTCAACCTCAGTTTTAACGTGCCACCTAATTGTGGAGCGTGTATAACCTGCCCTACCTATCTATCTCTTTTTACTTCTTATAATTTGATTGGTTCCAATACCAATACAAATTCCCGTTATAGCTACCGGGCACAGTTATGCTCGCTACACTATAATATTCATACAATGGTGGGTAAAATATCGTCGATCAAACGAAACAGGGCGATAGTTGGGGTTATTTGCAGTAAAAAAAAAATATCATCACTACAAAAATGCTTTTATGACACTGGATAATATGATTTATGAGTATTGGCACTTTTTTCAATACCTATTGACGATTAAAAAAACGAACCATTTTACTGTCATTGCCTATTTTTTATTCTAAACCCTTAAATTGTCATAACTTTTAAGGAGATCAAGTTAGGGCTCTGCCACAGAGATATTTTTTACTGCTTATAACCCCAACTATTGCCCTGTTTCGTTTGATCCACGATTTTTAACCCACTCTGTATAAATAATTTGATAAAAATTTGATAATGTAATGGTTTGTCATGCAATGCGGTTTTAACTGCGTAAGCAACCATGAAACACTTAATACAGAATCATGAGGTAGAGTTTGCATGTGTATGAATAAAACTACAGTTTGATTTGTAATGTGCTAAACTGGGCAGGCATTTCCTAGCGTCTATGGCCGCCTTTAGGCATGCCACAGCCTTGGGGCTCTGGCAGAGGATTGGTCCTGTATGGTAATTATTCCCCGGGTAATCTTACTACGTAGGTAGGTACCTACGATTGTCAATCGTAGTATTTTGACAGTTTAAACCATGCCGTTCATAAACAACTTTCACGCGGTTTCGTTTATTGTGTCATAGTATTAGTAGCAGATGTCGTGATTAGCTACGGAATTGACATGGTTTCGTAGTAAATTAGGGCCCAGAACCAGACGAAAGTCTAGACGTCACGTGCCGGAGGGTGTATTTTGGCGGGCTCACAACGTTTAATTACACACATTGAAACAAATTCGCTTAGTTGTTCTGTTTACCTAGGAAGGTAAAAGTAAATAGGGATGCCAACAAACGGGCTTATAACCAGATTCTGGACAAATTCCTATTGGACAAACCCAACCCGTGACTTATAGATTCAACCCAGAACCCATGCTCCGCAATCGCACTTACGACCAAGACCGACAAAGCAGTCCAAAGGTCACCTTGTGTTATACTCAGAGGAAGCCATTCCCGCGCACTTTCCTTACTCAAATGCTGGGTACACATAGGTACGTGAAACGTTAACATTTCATATTTCGCGCGCTCTCTATTGTAAGTACAGACGCCAGCACATCAACCTACCCGAAACTGTCATATTTTCCCAATCAAATTTTAACCTTATCTTTTAGCAATAAAGTTGAAAATCTATTAAATAAATTTGACAGATTGTAGTAGCTTGATGTGCTGCCGTCTGTACATTGAGACGTTGAGACTTTGAGAGGTGTCCGAGAGAGAGCGCGGCAAGTGTAGTTTGCGTTACTGCGACAATGTAGCTGTAGCATAAATTACATATTTCAGAATATTGTAGCTGCTGTGTTTGGACAATTTCATCTTTAAGCTATGCTTGAAATAAAACAATGTTGTGAAAAAAAACGAAAACACGTAGTTATTATTATGACATGTTATTAAAAAAATAATACTTCTATTTACAAGAAAACATAATAAAAGTTAATTACAACATTGTGATGAACCTAAAAAATATTTTATTGACCTATTAATAAATACTATCATAATACTTTATTAACAGTTTTAGCAGGTAGGTAACCAGCTACTACACATCCCAATAAAAATAATATAGGTACCTTAACCCCCTTACTAATAAACGTTGTATAGCGTCTGTATAGTTACACAACGCTTTGTCTTCTTCTCACGAAAGGCAAATTACTGACGACTAAAATAGAGAAATCGGTGTGTAACTATTCACCTGGTAGAATACGTTTATTAGTAAGGGGGTCGGACAATAAGCATAACTATTATTTAATAATTTCTTTGTAGACAATCACGGCATAGACAATAAATAACCTTTTCGTTTTTATAGTCCCTTCGGTTTATTATCATGGTTTATTCTGTACAAAATGAAACACAGAAAAATGAAATGTCACAGTGAAATCTTACGTGAAGTGACCTTGAAGTGAGCTGTCTCTAATGACAATCCCTAGCATCAGGTGGAATGACAGCACTTCACCTTAGTTCTCACGGTGAGATTTTTACAGAATACATTGGCAATAATATAGGTACTGCTGTGATGTGATCATACACTGTAATATTTCAGACTAGAGCTAGGTAGGTACCTACTGTTAAGCATGCAAGTCTGAGTTTGACACCCTTAAACTACGGTTTCCTAGAACAGCGGTGGCCGCCACATAACGGACGCATTGACGGCTGTCATAAAATGATGGCAGCGGGGTTAGTTTTTACGGTGCCAAAAAACGCTCTCTAGGAAAACAACAACTTACTTTCATAAATAAAGTTTCAGTAGATACAGTCATTCGCCGGTAAATTGCTGACGCTATGTGGCGGTCACCGACTCACCGCTCTTGAAATTGTGGCATTAGACAAAAAAAAATCTGACTTTTCTATTACGTCAGCACTGATGCACACTTGGTAGGTGTACCTTTTGAGTGACCTATGCTTAGTTGCAAATGCTCGGGAGTAATTAGTAACCTAATGGTTTAGAAAAAAAATATTTTTCATTTGACTCTACAAAAATGTAGCTTACAATCGAGCACAATTACCAATTTTTTACGAGTAACGCACATGTAGGTATATATGTATACCTGTACATTCCATATTATAGTTCCTGATTCTACCAAACTTAATATATTTTACTGTCCATCATTTGGCGTACTACATAATTATTTATTTTCATAAATAGGAATACTTACCTAATGTCTTAAATCTAAATGAGGCAAGGAACATGAATAGTAACTATGAACTATTTCCAAACGTGATGGTTTGTGATCAGCGGATTTATTTGAAACTAATAATACTATCCCACTTAGTCATCACTCCCAGAGGGATGTACCTATATCGCGTCATACGTATGTGCGTATGTGTTATACTTATCTTATAACTACTAATATCTTATTATATAAAATTAATATTTAGAAACATAAAAACAAGAGCTTAGCTTACAAATGAAAGTGGTTCTACACTTACTTCCTAAATAATCAATTAAAATGATCCTTAATTAATTACTTAACCAAGTAAATATAATACTACACACAATTTTAACAACCATGAGTACGAAGATTATCACATAACATGTACCTACTGTTACAAGTTTAAAAGTATTTGTTTTCACATAAATCACTAGTACGTTGGTGCGCAATAATCACTGCCTATGTTACGCCACTACGGTGTCTCCAGTTTCTTTAAACCACACTTTAGACACAAATTATCCAATGAACGCACGTTAAGCGTCACTAGCACATACGTTATATAAGTATTCATAACCGAGTATTGTTTAAATTTGACTAACTTGTTTACTGTTCTGCATTTCTAAAAAGATATTGAATCGAGTCTTCATGTAGAGCAATCATTAACATGATAATGCCGCCCGAGAGTATTCCTAATATTGCAAGTAGTAAATTAATACTTTTACCATTGTTGTTCGCATTTATTTCAGGCACTAAATCTGCAAGTGCAATATAAAAGAAAGTCCCAGCTGTTGCGGCATAGATCCACTGGGACGCAGATTCATGGTCTTCCGCAAGCCAAATTCCACCTGCCATGCCCATAAAACTGAGCACAGACGAAAGTAGATTGTAATAAAGGGCACGTCTGATGCTCATTCCGGAACGAAGCAGCACAGCGAAATCTCCAAGCTCATGAGGGAGCTCGTGACAAAACACGGCCAATGCCGTTGCGAAACCAGTTACCGGATCTCCACTAAAGGCCGCTCCAATTGCCAGCCCATCTGTTAAATTGTGTAGTCCGTCTCCTACAATCACCATGAGCGCTGTCGACGTCATCGGCCGGTCGACGGGTGGCGGCGGAGAACCCGGCATCATCGCACCGAGCTCTATAGGCTCGATTTGTTTGCTTGAATCTGTCTTCAGTTCAGTTGACATTCCCGAATCGTGAGAGTGAGCGTGACCGCCATTTATCAATTGCATAATCGCTTCTACACTGTAGAAAAGTAAAATCGTGAGGAAGGTGACGCTGCATTTTAACACAACTTCGGTTTCTTCTTGAGGCGCAGAAGATGGGCCATGTGATTTGAGAGCATGTGGTAGGAGATGTAAGAGCGCGTCTCCGCACAATGTGCCGACTGCGACCGCCACCAGGAAATGTAGCACGTGGCTGAATATAGCCGACTTTAGCATTGGGACGATAGCTACTCCTAGTAAACCCGTAGCACTGATCACCAATATACTCAAGGTGGCGTATATCCAAGCTGGAATAAATAAAAATACCAATAAGTATTATAAATTTGTTGAAATTATTCATCGTACTTAGGTTACAGGTTAGGTAGGTAGGTACCTACCTACACTGGTCTCTATTAACCAATGGGCTATATTTAAAATAAAGTACAGATGCCAGCAAATCAACCTACTACAATCTGTCAAATTTCTTTAATAGATTTTTAACCTTACCTCTAAAGTATAAGGTTCAAAGTTGATTGGGAAAATTTGACAGTTTCGGGTAGGTTGATGTGCTGGCGTCTGTACCTACATTAAGCATGTTCAGTTACTTACTCCAAAACCTGTCTAATTTCGGTGCTGGTTCTTCTGTTTTGAAACAAGACCGCTGGTCTAGCTGATACACCAGAGCCGGACACATTTCCAGGAATGTTTTGGGCCTTATAGTTATGACTCCCGGCGCCTCGTTCTCCATTCCATACACTTCCAAAATTTCCCTTGGAGATAGACATGATTTCCGCAAAATGGGCTCAGCTGAAACTTTTGAATTATAGTTGTTAATAAAAACAGAAATTTAATTTTTACAAATATATTTTAAATTTATAACTCGTATATAAAAGCGATGCCCAATAACCGAGTAGGTGCTTTGAAATATAAACGTGCAACTGAATAACAATTTTCAACAATACGATTCATTCATGGATTTATGTGACAGATCCTTGGCCGGGGTCAGACGACTGCGCAAGAGCAGCCGGCCACTCGGTAATAGGATAATCGCGATTATAACGGACAATAAAATTCTCGGTCCATTGGCGTCATGAGCTTCATGTATTAGCAAGTAAAAAGACGTAATGCGAGCAGTACAAGCGAGAATTTTTAATAAAGTCACAATACCACAAGAGACTGGAAACTGGGAACTCTTTAAGGTCTTGGTTGGAATTGCATAGGTTGTACGTGATTTGAAATGAATAGGTTTATTGTGAACTAGCTTCTGCTCGCGACTTCGTCCGCGTGAAATTTCACCCTCCCCCCCATTCACCCTCTTAGGGGTGGAATTTCGAAAAACCCTTTCTTAGTGCACCCCTAGACCTCATAAGGAACCTACATGCCAAGTTTGGAATCTCTAGACCCAGCGGTTTGGGCTGTGCGTTGATATGTCAGTCAGTCAGTTCTCCTTTTATATATATAGATGAAAAATGTTCCAGTTATTGAATTCCTACGGAAAAAATATACATGATAAAACATGTTAGTTCCTTCATATAAGGGCTACGGCCTACATCGTTACTGCTGTCGCAATAAATGAGAAAGCAGCGGAACTATCTGCATCGCTTTCTACCAAACACTGGTACAAGTCACACCGGATTTCAAAACTGTTCATTTGTTGTTGTAATCTAACATTATTTAAAACAAAAATGAGGTAATATTATAATATTTTCACGTTTCTTCATTTAGTCAAAACACTTAGAGACTGATTAAGTCCTTCGAGGGCACCCATGCTGCTGGTAAAAACTAGAAAATGGCACATCGCCTCATTTTGCAAATATACCTATTATGTAGCATGTTAGATACAAATTAGTTTTTGAGAAAATCGGGGACATACAAACATACATACGGGTCGAATACAGAACTTCCTATTTGAAGTCGGTTAAAAAGATACATTTTGCGGGAAATAAGGATTGAACTATAAAAAGGCAATTTAAAGAGATTGGTCACAGCTCAGAAAGCTTGAATATAACGTACTTTGACTACATTTGAAATTAATAAAAAATTGTGACAGTCGTCTGGTCAGAAAATTATAATTTTTTGCTTTAGTGCACGATATTTGTAAATTGTATATTTTTATGCAAAATGGCTCTTTTCGTAGAATCGAAGCGTCCATCATGTTTTATGTAAAAAACTTAGATAGGCACAGTTCTGCAATGTTCATGAAACTTAATGATTTTGGAAACCAGCGATGTTTTTCTCTTTATTTGAATGCTTTTCATACAATACCAACACACGAGGGTAAAGGCACTATTTTCCAACGTGATCACTATATTTTTAGTAATAATCGGTGTGCTTTTTTTCTGAGAGCAGTGGTGGCCCAGTGGTAACGGCCCCGATTTACGAGTTGTAGGCAGTTGTAGGTCGTGGGTTCGAACCCAGGCAGTAACCTTTAATTTGTGTAAATATAATTTGATCACCACTGCTCTCAAAACGGTGAAGGAAAACATCGTGAGGAATGTTATGAATGTTAATCGGCATGTCCTAGAACCAAAAATTCTATGACATGTAACATCTACCAACCCGCACACAGCCCATTCCATCGCGAAGAGAGGAGGCCAGGTGGCCTACCATGATCTAATTAAAAACGATTCATAAACAAGACATTTCAATTTAGGTTCCTAAACTGCGTCGCTTGAGCTGCTCTATGGACGTCATGGTACCAAACAAGTATGAATGAAACCAAAACTTGCGACTCAGTTTGGGACCATCGCTGTCAGCAGATGGCACGACCTAAACTGAATCGTTAAACTGACGTCATGGTACGAATTAGAAGAACAGTTCAGTTTAGGTCCTAAAATGGATCGCGTTAAGAGCTCATGGTAGGCCCCCTGTGCTGTGTCCCAGCGGTGGGGGCATTATAGGCTGATTATGGTGTGCATTCGTTTCACAAGTCGGTTAATCTTTACTCACGCCAGCGCGAAGCAAGACAAAGGACAGCTTTACCTAATGAATGAAAAAATGAATCATTCTTGTTAGGCCAATCGATTTGTTATTTAAATATTATACGTCCACATCTGTAGTCTGTTTCCTTTTACTTGTTTCTTTAGTTAATTAACACCATATCCAATTCCAACATGTTGTGTCTAATTATACGGAATTTGTTTGTTGCAGATAAGTGGTTTTATGCTTTAAACTTCAGTAGGTAACAGTCGGGTTACATAACATAACATGACTGTATTCCCCCGTAAGGGTAAGGCACATATACACTTAGGTGGTACACCACATACGCACATTTCGCCAGTTATGGTTAAGTCACATGTAATAGGTAGGGGACGAGCCTTTTGCCATCAATAGGGCACAAATCCAGACTTCGCTGCTACTAAGTAATTTCAGATAGAAAACCCCAATAACACTTTGCCCGACCCGGGAATCGAACCCAGGAGCTCACGCTAGGCAGTCGGATTATAGTGAAGTAAAATTCAAATACCTACCCATCAGTAAGAATAATCGTGGCGTACGTAGTCTAGTCTATAGCATTACAAGTTTTTGCATAAATATCAGAGAATTCCGACAGTTCGTGTTCATTTCAAGGATAAAATAAAATTAACGACATTGTTACAAACATTGATTAGACCGTGTTTCCTCCTTTCCTTCAGGCCTTTATTCATGGCTTTCAAGGTTTATTCATTAGTCACGTTTAGTTGGTTGACTGAATGAACCATTTCTTTGTAATACAGCTTTTATTTTTAAAAGTTCATCAACGGGTTTCCAAAACCAGAAAATTGTACCATAGTATCACGCAAGTCTTAAAAATTGTGTTCTGTGCTTTCCCTAGACACAATTTTCAAGACTCTCTCATCTCTTTAGATGCCTTGGTCAGTGAAACCCGCCAGATTTATAGTGCTGCCAGTGCGCTGTATATAGAGCGGGATTCTTCATGAATGATGTACCTAATTGTGACTTTTTGTTCTGTCCTTCATAATACGTATTGTTGTAGTTAGCGTTTAATGTATATTATGTCACCGTATGATTGTAAACATCGTTAGTTTACAAATCTATCTCGGGAGATTGTAAACTGTCGATAAATTGTGTACCTACCATAACCTATTTATTTTTGATAGTCTATCCATGTCCAACCGTCAAATTGTGAACGAACCTGCACTTACCGACATGGTTCACAATCTGTCCGATTTTTTCACCCGTAAAATTGTGAACGAATCCTGATTTGTCGGCCTTGGCGGTAGCCGAAATCGTCGCAGCATTGTTACTGCAACCATTTCAGCAACAACCCACACAGTCAGGGAACCTCTACCAACCTACTCTACCTAACTGGGTTAGGTTAGAACTGTGACCAACCGCGCATGAGCCGAGCGAGCGAAGCGAGCGGTGCCACGGGCGGCAGCGACCTGCGAGCGCTACTTCCACATTGGTCGCAGTTGGCTATTTAGTATTAGCGCAAGGTGCGCTCCGTCGCATGAAAGTTTGATACCAGTTCACAATTTGTCGGTTTGCCATGGTCAGATAATGAACTATCGAAAACGAATGCGTTAAATTATAAATGGTTTGTTGCAGTTCACAATCTTTCGATAGTTTATAATCTCGCGAGATAGATTGCGATACATCAAATGAGAAGATCATTTTTCAAATTCGACTAGAGCGATTTGACCAGAGATTAGAGCGTTCAAACAAACAAACAAGCAAACTCTTCAGCTTTATTATTAGTATTATTATATTATATAATAGTATAGATTATTTTTGTGTTGAAGCCTTCATTTTCTGTTCAATGCGCAGCTTGAATTATTCCATGCGGTTGTTATCTAATCTTTTATACCTAATTATTATTTTAGATACACAAATAAATACCGACTTTGTATTTATTTATCTATTTATCAAGAATTTACTGCGGAGGAATTGTCAGCAACACTAAGTAAATAGGTAGAATCATTCATATCATTAAGCGTCTCGCTATATTGACATTTGTTTGTTGAATATGATAATAAACTCAACAAACCATACTTCTCGATTGTTGGTAATGCTATCGCTCTAAGTAACGTTATAAAGAGTGGCTCGGGGTGTACCTATATCAGATCCTTCCGAAGGGCAACAAGGCAAAAACAACGGTCAGGCACGCCGCACAAGTACAGCGGAAAATAATTGAAATAAAGATACAGTCCGGCCGCGTCGAGAGGATGCGTTCCTAAAACCTGTCAGTGCGACAATTTTATTCTAGTAGCTAATAAAGATAAAATTCACAAAACACGTATTCGTTTGTATGAAACTGACAAGTGTCAAGAACGCATTCTCTCGTCGCCGTCGGCCGCACAATAAGTCCCTTTTCGATAAACTTAAGATGAGATAATAACAATATACTGGACAATGTAAAAAGTGGCATAAGCAAAGAGATACATTAGTTATAACGATAATAAAGATACTCACTCGTAGTTGGAGATCTACGGTGCCTGTGCTGAGTATCGTGCAGCTGTCGGAAGGTCCCGTTGATGCGATGTATGGCGAGGTCGTGAGGTGACGTGAACACCCGGCCTCCGAGCCCTAGGCTGTCTAGTAGGTGCTCGAATCCCTGCAAAGATTATATTTAAATTGATAATATTTCAGAAATTAAATATAAGTAATACATTATATCACAACAAAGTCAAGTTAGTAGTTTGACCGAAAGTTGTAAAATCTTGGTCTAAAAGACGCTTTGCAAGTGCTACGCGGCGCTACGCTGCGTTTTCGCGGCGCCTACGCTACTGCTACGCGGTGCTACGCCATTTCGCTACGAGGCCACTGTCGCTGCAAAGACACTCAAAATCAAAGTTAGGTCAAATTCGTAATTTATATTTGGCTGTTTTGTATGTTGTAGTGCAGTTGAATGCGTTATCCGCGTATTTGCTAGCAGCTAGACTGTTAAGAACCAACTGTGTATAGCCAAAATGTTTGATATAGGTGAAAGGATCGTTATAGGAAATTTTTCCATTTGTAATCTATAGTGGCTTATAAATTATACGCTTAAAATTTGGTCAGATTACGTATCTAAAAGTATAATTTAAATCGCATCAGCTGATTTCCTATTTTTTTAAAATGGACTTGTTTTGTTGTCTTACCTAATCAGTCAATCAATGGTTTAAAATAATAATTGATTCGCACGTGTATATCAGTGGCACGTGTGTGTCGTGTATGGTCGTGTGGTCCAGTTGTTCTATCGCAAAATGTATGTACAGTCGAACAAGCTATTCGGTATAGATTACGTTACCTAACTTGTAACTACTTTAAAAAAATGTTGCGAGTAGTTTATTTTTACAACTATGCCAGAAGCTGAAAAAAATATTGCACACACAATAAAAACTGACCAAATGCGAGTTGGACTTGCACACAAAGGGTTCTTTACCACAAGGCAAAACACGCCGAAAAAAAACATGTTTCTTGTATGGAGAATATGGAAATACACACTGAAATTTTCAACTGTCTACCTGTTATGGTTCATGAGATACAGCCCGACTGTGGAGGCTTAGTAATAAGGTCCTTCGGGTATGGAACCCTAAAATCAATATATTGGCACTTGACATTATTATGGAAAGACGAACATTTTTGCCTGTATATACCATAAAGTTTGTTCGGCTGTATCCACTAATAAAAAACGACAAATAAGGTGATTTTTCGCTTGGCGCTGGATTGTTTATCGGCAACAATTCGAGAAAGGTGTGGAGGGTGTCGTCGTACGATTTACTCAGAACGTTACAACAGAAGTCACCAAGTCAAGTTGAAGGACAGTTGGTTTTATAGTAACAAGTTCCAATATCAGTGATAACTGCAACACTTAGATATCTTTTAAGGTAGTGAGGTATCAGTCGGAATTCGCAACGGTCATTGTATTTCGATAACTGTTAGAGGGATTAATGTTGTAAAGATACTAAGCACGTTTTTAATAATCGATAAAAACATGTTTTTGCCACAATTTGTAAAATAAATAGGTACATTCTTAAATATAATTCAATTTGCAATAGTTGTTTAATTTGTTTATGTTCCTAGGTACATTAGATTAGTTTGGTAAACAAAAGTGGACCGAGGAGGTTGAATACTTAATTGAGAATGTAGAACAATAACTGAAGGCGCATCGAACCTCAACCTTGAACCTGACCAATCGATCATACTGTGAGCTCAACCCATTATGAGATAAGCTGAACGATTTCCGCAGTAGGTAATTTCTGCACTTTGGGGAGAAAAGAGTTCAAGTAGTTTCTAGGTAGCGCCCACATCACACTTGTACAAGTATCTAAAGATATTACAATAATATGTTTAGATACTTTTGTGATTCAACAATAGAGCGTCATTGAGCTCCAAAATAATTAGGCAGTTGTCTTAAATGGAAATCGTGCGGCATAATGATATTCGACTTCGACTGTAAGGTTACCGCATTTATGATCTGAGCACAGACATATAAATTGAGAAAAGAAGCTGTAATAGGACAATAAACATTAAAAAAAAAACAGAATTTCAAATACTAGAATGCAAAAAACCGTTGTACGAGTGTGCACGAATATGTTTTCACAAATACTGCTATTGACATGTACCCAATTTATCAGCAATGTAACGGTAAATACGTAAAAATACATTCATAATATAATTTGACATATAAGTACCTACAAACATCACTCACTGAGATAAGGTGCAGTTTAAAATATAAAATGGAAATAAATTATCTATTTCCACTATATTTTTTTTGTAAGTAGGTATACTTATGAGCAGTCCACCGTGAGCCTCTTTCAATACTGACCTATTTTATAAAACACACTACACACACACATGCATGAGTCTACAATATCTATATTATCTATCCTATATCTCAAATCTTTAAACTACTTTTCTTAAATTAAAACCAGTTTCTCATCCTTAAGAATCTAAGAAGAGCATTCAACAGCTTACACTATTATTCCTGGTCCATATTTGACACACCTTTATGTACCACTTGACAAATTGTGATACATAGCTCGATAAGGGGCGAATTACTTTCTAACTATAGGTAGATTACAGCTGCAATTTCATTTATTACTTATAATAAATTGGTAGACGGTAGACGGTTCCTCAAGGGTCAATTCTCTGACCACAACTTCCGAAAGGTTTCTTAGATTGGATGTATATCAAAACAGCCTTGCATTGTAATACTGATGAACAACTACTGTGCAGATGTGTCGTATGGCACTAATTTGTGTCTTCCGGAAAGTCATAACGATGTTGGCCTTGACAATACAGGTGCATACACCTGTATTGTCAAGTTAACTGTCTTAACCATGGTTATGACAGTTAAAATAAAAACGGTTGGTTTGCCCGTTTTATTTTTCACTTTTGGTTATATTAAAAGAAACACAAACATATCAATATTCCATATGTAGGTTAACTACCTATGTGCGTCGAGAAATGAATATTATAGTGATATATATCTAGGGGAGGCCTATGTCCAGCAGTGGACGTCTTTCGGCTGAAATGATATATCTTCAAGTTTGCTCTTGACCTGAGGGTGACGGGTAGGTAATAAAAGTTAAGGGTCCTATGCGACAAAAACAAAAATGTTTCCGCACATCCCGGCCCTATCTTAATAACATAGCTAACAACATCTATGCAAACAATTCGTAGAATTTCAATAATGTGTAATTTCCTTATTGCTCTAACTAATTAAAGGATTAGTTATGTTAATAATATAATTATATTATGTTCTCTTATCACAATCACATTTATTCAAAATCTACAAATGCATATGATGTACATGTACAAGTATATTCTACGCCACCCCGAACAAACGCAAGTGATCGCACGGATGCGGACGATTCAACCGGACGACACAGTCAGTTTAGGAAATAGGCCGAAGCCGGAAGAATTGTTACAACAAAGCTGGTTTATTTATAAATATGGTTTTATGGTAGGACATTGACTTTACTTTAGTAGAAATAATATAAAACTCATGCAGCAAATAAATGTTACTCTAAAATTTTAATCAGATCTTCATTTTATGATAATTAGTACAAGTAGTAAATCACATCAAACTAAAACTCAAAGCATTTATGTCAATTAAACCATTTACAGGCACTTTTGAATTGTCAAGAAGTCGGTCAATCAGAAAATATGTAGCTAGTTGCCCATTCCAAAGCGTAGGTACTTACCTATGGAGAAGAACGGGCAAGAAACTCCATGGACACTCTTTTAAATTATTTTTTTACAAAAATATTAGTTACATCATTTATTTTGAATTTATTTATTATACGTGAGAACGATGTAAAAAAAAACTTAACAAAACAACAATCCAAAATCAAATAATTAAAAATAAGCCGAGGCAGCATGTTGGACTGTTCACCTGCACATACAATTAACAAACTCGTGTAAGTAATCTAATCGGTGAATGAGTGATCCACCTCAGAGTACATTCTGCTCTTAGGTACATTTCAAAACATCTGGCAGCATTCGCGCTAGGTGTTTATCTTTTCCATGAGAGAACAATACCCCAGAACAGAGGCATAATTTTTCGCAGTTTATTGGACTTGACGTTAATTTAGAAATAAAAGTATGCTATTATTATGTACTAGCTTCTATCCGCGACTTCGTCCGCGTGAAATTTCACCCTTCCCCCATTCACCCTCTTAGGGGAGGAATTTCGAAAACCCTTTCTTAGTGGACACCTACTTTTCACAAAGAACACATCATCCAAATTTCTTGTCTCTAGGACCAGCGGTTTAGGCTGTACGTTGATATATCAGTCAGTCATGGACTTTGAATTTTATATAATTATATAGATGTGGTCGGTATGCAATCTGCCCATAAAGCGCTGAAAATTAATTTACACGTTTTACACGTATTATGTACCTATAGGCATGTGTTACGTCTCGTAACAACCATAACGAAACGTCAAGAGTTCAGACTTCCTAAATAATGCTAACTTCAAGTGAACATTATGATAATATATACGCAATGC
The DNA here is from genome assembly GCA_914767645.1 of Hydraecia micacea. NCBI lineage: Eukaryota > Metazoa > Arthropoda > Insecta > Lepidoptera > Noctuidae > Hydraecia > Hydraecia micacea. The sequence continues at coordinate 13,350,843 of OU611778.1, forward strand.
GTGTAAGAGTTTAATTAGCAATAAAAACAATTACCCATTTTCTGATTACACAATTCATAGTAATAAGCAAATGGAATAAAATAACCAGTCACAGTATAACGACAAGGGCAAATAAGATGAATATTAAATGACATAATAAATAGGTTTGGTGTATTTTTCTTCTTGTAAGTAGGTATTGAAAGCAAAATCTGAATTCTTATTTAATGGAATAATCCCATATTATTCTTTATATTATACCTAATCTAAGAGTAATATCTGTTAATATTTGCTCCACATCCAAAGCATTTGTCTAGTCATCCAGTCCCCGTAGACAATCTGCGACTTCCTTTTCCGCAATTATAATACCAGTCGAAGATGTTTGTGAATTGTTAAAAGTCAACTCAAGAATACAAGCAAGAGTTATTCAATTATTTGTGTTTGTTTAAGAATGATCAGTATTACATTACTTAGCGCTAATCGGCTGAACATGCCTCTGACTGATACAGTATCATTCAAACAAACTATTCAATGAAAGAACAAAAGATGACTGATGTTTTGAAAACATAATGTAGATAGTAGGATATCAAGCGTCGAGAAATTTGATCCTATACAAAATACCGAAATACTTTTGAAATTGAGTTCAAATTAGCAGTTATCAATAGATGTAGGATTTAACTAAATATTGATAAGCAGGTGATAAGAAAACTGGCGTAACATTTTATACAAATAATGAAGTTATATAAATCAGTTCGATGAACTTCCGTTTATAAAATAGAAAAAGGTGGCTTTTATTTTGATAACATGCTGAAATTAAGAATTTAAGAAATTAGGTACCGAATGTTATTGTGTCGTGAGCAGGCTCGTTAAAACAGCTGCTTATTTAGTTGCAAACTGTCAAAGAGACCGATTAAACATATCGATACCGTTTCAATATTCAATCTAGGTTTTAACCACGGAACATAAAACATTTACAATGGTGTAATTAGCTGGCTCTACTCCTATAAAAAAAAAACAATGCACCCACCTCAAATGTGATGACGCCTTTATCTCCGTATTTATCGAATATTTTGTCAATGAAGTATTGCTCGGCAGGCAGGGTGTCGTTGAACTGGTTTCCAGCGGCCGCTGCAGCCACAGCGAGGCTGGCCGCTCCAGGGTCAGGGCCAATGCTGCTGCTGCTGTCGGCGGCGCATAGCGCCAGCGCCAGCACTACGACGGCGCTCGTTGTCAACATGGTCGCGACTGATATCCCCGCGCTCGCACCTCGCACGGTGGCACGCTGCGTGCGCCGGCGGCGGTCCCGCGCCTCCGCACCACACTATCAGCCGATCAGCTTCTACAGCGCTCCGATGAACGTGATAATGTGACGCGTCGCGTGGCGCTCGCGCATCAACCGACCGCTCTTTTGTTTATTTGTTTGGAAATTTCAATAAGTAATCGCGAATTGATTCAAACGTTAGACGCAGTTGTGGTAGCGTGTTTGTCACTTGAGGTGAGGTGTGCGTCTGCGACTCTGCGCGGTGACTTTCACCCGTCGCTCTCTGGAGGCTCCGAGGCCGGTTGAACACCGTTACTGATAATAAGGTGTAGTTACGGAGTGACCGGCATCGAGACAACCTATCATAGATGCCTATTTAATTTGCAACAGATAGGGTGTGACTACGCTCGAGGGTCTATATCAGCCATATCACTTGGGTATGGATTGTGGCTCGATGTGATACTGTTGGAAAATAAGCGTGGCATTAGAATTTATACCAATATCTAGTTATTTACAAATCATATCTTATATGGTATTTTTGACTGCTTTAAGTCAACAAATCAACGTAAATAGAGTTCTTGCGTAGAATTCATGCATATCGAATATTATGCTATGTCCGTTTGAAATTCGTTTTTATTGGTAAGTTACGGTGCTGAGTAAATAATTTAATAAATATGTAATTTACGTGTTTCCACTTCCTTCTTACGTTAATGCGAAACAAACTCTTTGTTTTTGCAGTAAGTTAATTTTTTGGTCTCGTGTAGTGCTTTTCAGTCCGAACACGTCCGCTGTATACGTATTACGAATTTACGATTACTATTCACGTCTAGGCACGTGTGTTCCTAGATTCCTACAAAGGCAGAGCGCATTTACAAAGAAACTCTACGTCAGGCCATTGATATTGTGTAAATTGTATCGTAATATTTAGAATCTCGGGTATTCATTGTATAAGATTGTAGGTCAAGCGTTCAAAGAGACAGTTGTCTACTGGCCACGATGGACCAACAAAACCAGAGTTGTTTCTGCAAACTACGAGAAAGAGTGGATAACACGAAAAATAAACAATAATAAGTTAATTGAGTAGTAAGTACGAACCTTGAGGTTGTGTTTACACAGGTGTGGGTAGGTACAAAGTTGATTAGAAAGTACGCCACAGATCAGTGAACAAGATCAGTTTTTCATCTCTACTAAACACTAATGATAGGTAGTTTGGTTAACGATAACGTCACGAAAATAGGTCTGTACAATTGTTTTGAAACTTCTTACTCTATAATCCAATTGTTATATAATTACCGAGGGTTTGAAAATCGAATAATACTCATCATTCTCCTGCTCTTATTCCTATTTATTTGGGATCGGCGCAACCTGTCTTTTTCTTCCATACTTCTCTTTTAGTCGTCATCTTGTTGTCACCCCCTTTCTAACCATACCTACAAGCTATAATGATTCACAGAGTCCATCCATCGTGCCATCATGTCGTCTCCTACTCTTATAGACATCGACATTCATACTCAAAACTTTCCTCACGTCATTTTCCTCATTTATACCGACCAACCAACCGATTTCCATACAACTTTTCAGTTACCGGTGCCACTTTTCGATTTCCTCTAACTCTTATGTACTCAAAAAACTGAAAAATACTACCGAGTAAAAAAATGCATTGTTTTCTAAATGTGCTTATGCCTACATAACGCCTAAGCAATGTGCTAATCTGTTTCAATTCGTAACGCTAGTACGTACCTAGTTGTTTAACATGGTTCAAAAGAACAGTGAAAAGTGATTAACTAATTTCGAGGGTATTATTAGCTATGGGCATTAATAGGATTTTAAATAAGGTAAGTACCTACCTGCTTTATGCAGTGTCGAATGAATGCGTAAGTGTGGACACCTTTGTTTAACTAACGTAATTCAATAACGAAGTAAAACTTTTAATAATAAGGAGTAGAATAATGCAGTTGAAATGTGTAATCTAGGGAAAATTTGAGGTTATCCAAGGTATGATTCTTTGTCCGTTCGTAGTAGGGAGGTCCCCGATTATTATCTTTAGTTTTTCGGAATCTTCCGGAGTTATAATCAGTCTGTCTTAGGTACAATATTCTGTACTTTAGAACGTTTATCAATTCATGTGACGGATTTAATCATCATCTAGGTACAAGCCAAGTGTTCGATGGGATTTCCCGTGGGCGAAAGTAACGAACTTCCATTTTTCATCCGGTTATAACCAGTTAAAGGGATGAATTAATAAATCCTTCCTTATGGCTCACTTAGATAGATAATACCTCTTTATTATATACCTACGCCATAAAAATTGCAGATAGGTATAAATAAATGTAAGGAAGGAAAGGAACACTTGTCAAAAATTTCATGATTCTAGGAGTCTTTGGTCAATTGGACCCACTCGAACTAGACCCGCGGGTCCAGGTTTATGCTGGGCGTTGTCTGTCAGTGAATTAATGAATTTCAGATTTTTATTAAGTAGAAGATAATGTACCTACATATTTATGTTATGATTCTCCCAAGCCTCAATATAGGTCACGAAGTGGCGTTTGATGCAGATGATTAGATTATTCTGAAAATGGTTAAATGATCTATCTTGGTTTTCTCTAAGGTACCTCAAATCAAATCAAAATATTTTTATTTCACATAAACCAACATGGGCACTTATGAAACGTCAGAAGCTAGGTGCACGGTTCCAATTGGTCTTTTCCTATGGAGAAGAACCGGCAAGAAACTCCATGGTTACTCTTTTAAAAATAATTGGCTTTTACAATGTTTTCGGGTATGGGAGGACAGCGTAGGCCTGTCAACAAGTACCAGGTACTTGATAAAATAAAAAATGGTCTACAGATCTAAAGTCTACGAGGCTTACAAAGTCCTCACATTTACAAAATAAGGATGTATCAAAAGGATAAACAAAATATAAAAATCTACTAAAACCAAGAGATATGATTGCCATTTCAACTAATAAAGAGGTGAAAAATTAAAATTGTCTGTATATAATGTCAAATAATAAAAAGATTATGTCAAAGAAGTATGTACAAATAAAAAATAAATATCGTAATTTGAGAGCAGTTAATAGACATTTACGTAGAACTTATGCCGTCAAAGAGGTGCCAGGGAAGCCACATGTGCAGAAGGAATTATTGTCAAACTACCTTGTCTTCAACGTAGTCTTTAATCTTATAATATGCTTTTTACCTAGGTAGGTAAGGTGGTTTTTCGGTTTATACCATCGTTTGATGCTTGCTGCACAGGTTGACGTCATCACATCAACGCTGGCTGTCGCTGAAAACCATAGCTGGGGCTCTTATAGAGTCTTAGCATTTTGCTGAGCGATGGCCATTTTGCGTGGATGTGATGCATGTTTTCCCCCAATTTGTTTTTTTTTTTTTGTGTTCTTTTTATGTTTGCCGTAACTAAATGTATTTGCCTAAATGTAATATGTTTGCCGTAACTAAATGTATTTTCTTAACTTCTTTCTACAAATGATTAACTACATTTTTATTTTATAAATTGTAGTGAAAACCGCATCAAAATCCGTTGTACAGACACACAAAAAGCGACTTTAATTTATTTACCGACTAGCAGCGCCCCGCGGTTTCACCCGCATAAGCTTCCCGTGGGAATACATTTCGGGATAAAAAACTATCCTATGTCCTTTCCCGGGACTCAAAGTATCTCTATACAAAATTTCACCTAAATCGGTTCAGCGGTTTAAGCGTGAAGAGGTAACAGACAGAGACACTTTCGCATTTATAATATTATAGTATGTATATATTTAAATAGTATAAGTATGGATAGGTAGATAGGCCGACCTATATAGGTGATCAAACTCTATTTTAGTGGAAACTGAATTCCTTGAAAAATCTTATTGAATACACTTTCAGCTAATTTCTTAGTTAATTATAAAAAAATATCTACAACAAAAATATATTTCGAATAACGAACTGTATCACACAATGGCCTTAATTTTATCACCGGTATCAATTATACGGGATTAGGGAGATACTATAATGTAGTCGTAAACATATCCTTAACAGTAAATAAGGCAATGTCAATGTTAACTCTATCTACGGAGGCGGGTTCTTGTGACATCGTTTATGTAATACGTATAGCCTTAGGAATAGGTAACTTCGTGAATAAATGTATGTTTTTATACGATAAGGGCAAGCGATGATTTTTAAATGTGTTGGTGATATTATTATTTATTTTTATGTTTTTACATATCTCGGGACCATGGGGTCCCGTCTCGGTCCTTTGGAAGGCGTACGAGGGGCCAAAGAAACTCGCAGAGGCCCCTTAGGAAATTTTACACTACAGGAACTGCTTGTGGAAACCCTGATTCTGTCTAGGTTGCACTGCGCTGATACAGTGTAGGGCCCGCGCTTATTATCTGGTACGGACCGCCTCATCCAAAGGGTACATACGCTTGTGCTCGGTTTGGTTACAACGTTCCTCGCAGAAACCGTGTACCTAACACATTTTCTAAACAAGCATTGTAGTTCAATCGCACATTACACTTGGCTTGCATTTTGATGGGTAGGTATGGTTAAAAATCAGAAAACAGGACTAAGGGTACCTGTACAAAAATCAAAGTATGGCCAAAGAATCAGCATTACCATACAACGGCAATACATGGCAGTGCTGCCAGCCTTTTGGGCACTTTTCCTGTTGACAATGATGCGGACGAATTTTTTGATGCTCTATGATTATTTCCCCTCCTTTTTCTATATACTGGTACAACAAGCTGTTGGCTTCCGAGTAGACGGGAATGTGATGCGGGAGAAGGCAATGCTCACAACGACTCTCGACTCAGTCTCAGGGTACAGCCTCTTTTAGAGGCAGCTTTCGTTATGCGGCTTCCAAAGTGTGGTAAGTATAACCTGCCATTACGGATTAGAGTATTTATTAACACGATCTATTACGATCACGATCGGTCTGCATTGTGTCATAGAAGCGCATCGAAAGCTGGATACGGTGACACTAAATGTCTCAATTGTATGATATAATTATGCGTCTACCTACCTACTAAAGTACAGTGCCCTCCAAAAGTTGACATTGTTCCACTTTAGCTGCAATCCCACATTATGATTTAAAATTCTAGTTTCAAATATATTTAAAGTAAGTAGGTATAGTTATTAAAGGATTACCTATTTTTTTAAATACCGGTTTTCAGTTTCATAATGTGGCATTGCAGCTGAAGTGGAAAAATGTCAACTAAATTTTGGAGTGCACTATGTTTCAGTGTTTCTGCCGGTTAATGTTACATGAAAATGTAAATAGCTGCTCTTATACAGTTACTTTCGTCTAATTACGTAATCTGTTTTATTTTTTTGTTTTGTTTTGAAATTTCATTTAATACTAGCATATCTGCCCGCGACTTCGTCCGCGTGAAATTTCGGCAACCCGCTCGCGTTCTTACTTCATTTTCGCTTAGTGTTCTTTCTGACTTTTTATCTTTTTGCTCGGCTCCTAAGGATCCTAGCGTGATGTTGAATAATCTAATAAGCGTCCTCAACAATTGGGCTATCAAATGCAAAAAGATTTTTTGAAATCCGACAGGTAGTTCCAGAGATTAGCGCGTGCAGACAGAGAGACGCGGCGGGGACGCGGGGACTTAGTTTTATAAAATGTAGTGATCGCACTATAATTACTAATGTACCTACATACTTATTTGTTATTATTATTATGTTATACTAATTTATTTTATTTATGTGCAAACGTTAAAGTATAAAACTGATATACATTCGACACCTCGCACTTCGGTCCAGTTGAAAACCAGCGTCAGGCATTAGTTGTCGGTCATTTGTTGCTGAACTGGCTCATTTGATTTCGTTTACTTGCAGTGTATGTTTAATGTATTTTCTCAAACATGTTTGGAAATTTGAGCATTATTTTGACAAACCTTCTTCGAGATAAATCGAAATTGCTGTACTGGCCAAATACATGCGAGCAGCGGCCGGCAAAAGTTGTATAAATATCCATATCTGTCGTAGTTTAGCGGCCAAATAAATTACATAGTAAACTCATATCTGTCGTGAAATTTAAAAATGGAACGATCTTTTACTCCGAAACATGGCAACCAAGGAGGTAACTTATCAAAGGTTTTATTTAAATTTCGAACTGGGGCTTGCAATTAGAAAGTTGTTTATTGAAAAAAAAAAAACAAATGAACACTTTAACTCGGGAAAAATTATTGTTGTTCGTTGTTCGTCATTGATTTTGAAAAGTAATTGTATTTGACAAAAAAGTTCTGCCTAGGTACTAAACTTAGTTTTATTTTCCGCACATTATTTGAGAAAAGTACTATATCTTGGCCACAACTAGGCATTGATGGACTTACGTATGTGTGCCTCGGCTTCTTCGCCCCATTTACAGGTTCGTCCATCAATGCCTCTTTTTCTGGCCGCTGCAGTAATGTACTATTTCTTTATTTTATTATAAACTGGCTTCTGCCCGCGACTTCGTCACCGTAAAATTTCTTGTTCTCCTGACACACTCAGTCGCATCGCAATCCCATCGCCTGCACGCGCTGTTACTTGCGGGTCCTAGCGTGATAATAAGTAGCCTACAACCTTCTTCAAGAATTGGGCGATCAATAATAATTTTTCAAATCCGACTGTTCCAGAGATTCGCGCGTTCAAACAAACAAAAAATCTCTTCAGCTTTATAGATATGTACGAGTGTCTTGTCTTTTGTGCATTATGATTTCACCACGTGGAGCGATTATGATTAAATGAATGGTATGAGCTGTTACTGACTATTTAATTTCACACTCACTTTGTAATAACATAATGTAACATCACGCCGGCAGAGGTGTACCTATAGCCTATAGGCTATACTGCCGTCATAAGGAAAAAGGGCATAACTAACATTTTTTCCGAAATTGAGTTCTATACATATTCGGAATCAGAAAAAAAGGCCCATCTGCTAATATTATTTGTACAATTTCGGAAAAAATGTTAGTTATGCCCTTTTTCCTTATGACGGCAGTATAGTATGTGTGAAACACCAACCGGAACTGGAAGTAGTTAAATGAATACAATAATTAGGATACGTAACTGACTTACCTATATTTCACAACTGCCCATACAGAAATCAATGCTTAGCACTACATACATACATACATAATCAGCCTATAATGTTCCCACTGCTCGGACACAGGCCTCCTCTCAGTGAGAGGGAGTGGGCCGTAATCCACCACGCGGGCCCAGTGCGGGTTGGCAGATGTCACATGTCTTCGAATTTTTGGTTCTAGGACATGCCGGTTTCCTCACGATGTTTTCTTTCACCGTTTTGAGAGCAGTGGTGATGAAATAATTTACACAAAGTAAAGCGCCTTTCTGGATTCGAACCTACGACCTACAACTCGTAAGTCGCGGCCGTTACCACTTGGCCACCACTGCTCTACTCTCTGCTTAGCACTAGGTACTATTTAACTCTCACGATCTATCGCGTCGAGTCCAAAATCCGTGGCTCACCCACATTTCGCAAATTGTAATAGGAGGCGACCCTATTGCCATCAACCAGGCAGATATCCATACCCCGGACCGCTACTGAGAAATTCCAGATGGAAACACCAAATAACACTTTGCCCGGCTTGAGATTCGAACCCAGGACCTGGTTTGAATCTCAAGTCGGGCAAAGTCATGTTTTCAGCAGTAGGGCTTGACCACCACTACACGACCACTAGACCAACGTCTTCATTCAGCACTGGCTTTGTAATTGTCGAAAGTTATTATGTGTCTTATGTACGTATTTTGACGACCACTGTCAACTGCCGGAATGTTTAGGGTCAGGACACATTGATCGATGGCGTTCGACGGTTTGTCTATACAGAAAGAGAGCAAAGTATGGAACGCCATACGCATCCTTTCGCATCGACGCGCGCGACGAACGCGCTCCGGCGCGGCGGCGGCGTAGTGTGCTCCTTTTCAATCGGCAAAGTGCGGAAGGCCGTCGATCAATGTGTCCTGACCCTTAATCGTCTGTCCTCGGTCTAGTGTACCTACTCAGAGAGATATACGTACGTAGGTACCTCCTCTGTATAAGCATATCTGTAGCTACTATTATACGAGGGGTCTGTGCTAACAAACATAGTCGTAAGTTTTACTAACAATCTTGTTGAGTCTTGGTTACTTATATAGGTACACTATGCTGACTCAACAAATCTATGCATAATCAGCCTATACTTAATGTTTTCACTGCTGGGACCATAGATAAACTGGGACACAGGCCTCCTCTCTTCGATAGTGAGTGGGCTGTAATCTTCCACGCGGGCCCAGTGCGGGTTGGTAGCCTAGATGTCACATGTCTTCGAATTTTTGGTTCTAAGACATTCCGGTTTTCTGACGACGTTTTCCTTCACATTTTTGAGAGCAGTGGTGATGAAATAATTTACATATAGTATAGCGCCTGCCTGGGTTCGAACCCACGACCTACAACTCGTAAGTCAAGGCCGATACCACGGGGCTACCACTGCTCTCAAATCCATGCAATAGACTGAAATTACATACAATTATTTGTCAGTAGGTTAGGTTTTGGGACATGTTATCTTAATCATTGTTTCTTCACGCTAATGATGTAACATAAGTATAATCAATATAAATCATCATCAATAAAAACATGATAAAAAAATAGGTGTAGGTAATATTAACATGTTGACGAAAAGAAAGTGCTCGAAATAGACCAAAACGCTACTATATTTATCGATGTAGTAAAAGATTGCCAAATCAGTAATAATTTACTTATTGGTATAGATAAAAATAATGTTTATCTTTTACGTCTAAGTTTCTTTCGATTAGTTCCCGATGCCCTCTATTTGTATTTCAGGTGGACTCGATCGTATCTAAAGTCCGGCCGCGCTAAATTTGTCACAGATGTAAACAACAATGGCCGCTCGAAATTGAATAAAATCGATATACAAGAACATTTATTTTAAGTAATGTTTGTTTTCGTCTAGTTAGTTCGGAGATTTAGATGCTCCCTACATTCCCATTCACTACATTTTGACGAGTTATGCGACCACAATTGTAGGAAAAGCTGATTTTTTTATCACGATTTCAGGTTTGGTCCCATAGTAAAAGTTGTTCGTAATTATGAGTACAATGACCCCTTAAGAGGAAAACGGTAATTAAAATTTCAACCTGTATAAGTAATATCACCCGCGTCGAAGGCTGGTCTCCGCTGAGATCAGTTGCCATGGTCGAAATTCGGCCTTGAGGACTTTATTTTATTTATTTAGTAGTAGTATAAGTTACACCTAAGGCACTAAGGTTTCGCTCCGATGTCGCGAAATCTCCTAAAGATTGGTGACAATAGAAAAAGTAATTGTGTCTCATTCATTAGTGATAGTTGAGCTACTACACAGTGTTTTATATTTGTTCAAGAAATAAACTTAAGGTCAAAATAACAGATTACAGACAGTCATTCGTAATATGTATTATATACAAAGTTCACAAAGTAAGGACGTACATACTTCAGAAAGAGTACACACGTAGTTACTTTATTACTCCACTTGAATTTTTAATGACGCTGTCCTCGTATTTGCTTTTTAGAACTACTCCGATATCTGTTTATTAGTGCTTATTGCTTGCTTACTCGAGCGATGTGCGAACGTAGATACTACTGTTTGTAGCAGTATTTACTGGCTGCGCCCAAAGCAAACATTCCCATCCACCGGCGGGACAGATAGCCAGAATCAACACGATACCTACTCTAATCGATATGTCAACATCAATTAAAAACATCGATAATATCTATAGTTTTTCATAACATGCGAGTATTTCATGACCAGGGTGGAAACATTAGTCTGACTCCATAAAAAGACATGTAAGTACAGGTGAATTTTTAATTAATAGAAAATATGCGATTGTGCTGAAGAAAATGTAAGGTATGCCGATAGAAGAAATAAAGTCTTTGTTTATGGAATGAATTCGCCAGTTTGCAACTGTTGGATGCTGCTTATTGGTATTGAGAGATACCTACGTGTCAAGGTTTATGAATTGCATAATGCATAGTCAGCCTATAATGTTCCGCCTCCTGTCTTCGAGAGGGAGTGGGGTTGTAGGTAATGCCTTTACCACGCGGGCCCAGTGCGGGTTGGTAAGTAGGTACATGTCACATGTCTTCGAATTTTTGGTTCTAGGACTTGCGGGATTCGTCAGGACGTTTTCCTTCACCGTTTTGAGATGTGGAAGTGGTGATGAAATTATTTACACAAAGTAAGCCCGGGTTCGAACCGACTCATAAGTCGGGCCCAAAGAGAATGGTTATAAACAAAAGATTAATATACCTCTGCTAATGATGATGAAGGGAGTTCGGGTATCTATGAGATAGTACAGGGAGTCTTTCGACTCATATTACCTATATATAAGGCGAGTTTTTATAGTCTTTGGTTGGGCCGTTACCTTGCACTGGGCCACCACTGCTTTGGTTTTTGAATTAAACATCGAAATATGTCGGTACCTACTGTATCCTTTATTTGCAGGTGAACCTGTTTACCTGTGCCAGAACGGCAGGTACACTGTTTGTCCACGTGTTAGATTTAAACGTTGCGACATTATATATTGAGTGTGATAATGGTTGGCCGTTGGACCTTCGTTTAACCATAACTTAACAATTCAAAAGTGCCTGTAATTGGTTTAATTGAAATAAATGCTTTGAGTTTGAGTTTGACAACCCATTTCCGTCTGTCGACTCTTGGGCTAAGGTATGGGCGTTATTTTTCGTCAATAGTTACAATAACTATCTACGAGGCATGTACCGGGATATCTAGTTTCGTGTTATACGATAAACTAGCGATTTTTGTAACGCGAGTACTTAACATTTCTAAATTGAATAAAAAACGACGAAAACGAATATTGAATGACATGAAACGAAACTGTTATGTTGAACATGTTATACAACGTTGTTTTCTTCGGGTACGGTACCGGTACCGGCCGCTACCGTAAAACGGGGTGAATAGGGATGCAGGGGTGAATCGGGACGAAACTTTAAAATGGATTTTAACATTGAAATAATTGTTTTTTTTTTGCCAAAAAGGGCTCTAATGTGTTAATTATATTATAATTAACTATTAAGTGTCCTTGTTGGCAATAAACTTTATGTATCAACGTTAAAATCCATTTTAAAGTTTCGTCCCGATTCACCCCTGCATCCCTATTCACCCCGTCTTACCGGTATTTATTGTTCTATGACTTGTAAAGTCGAAGCGGCGGCCGGCCGAAGGTTTTTATTTTATGTTCTTTATTGAAACAAAAGATTTATTTTATGAAAGGTAATTTGTGAAGCGAAACGAGAGTTCGAACGAACACGTGCGTAAGAGTAGGTAAGTACTTACTTATAATAAAAATTAGAGAATTTAGAGATTAGTTTACAATGGTATTTATTTTCATTTTCGTTTGGTAAATATGTAATACTTCGGTATGCCTATAATATCGCCGGTTGAAGAAAAATAACTGTAGTCAAAAAAATAAGTACTTAGATAGTTTTAAAACTGTTTCTGTGACTTCGACGTCAACAGTTACGTTACGTTTCGCGAAAATAACGTAACGACCCATGCCCAAGTTGGGCATGTATGGAGATAAGCAACGTACAGACGCCAGCACATCAACCTACTACAATCTGTCAGATTTCTGTAATAGATTTTCAACTTTATCGCTAAAGCATAAGGTTCAATGTTGATTGGGAAAATTTGACAGTTAGGTGTAGGTTGATGTGCTGGCGTCTGTACATAAACATAATAATTATGTTAGGTTTCACATTTACTTAGGTACCAACAACGTTTTGGACGTAACTTTTCTTCAGTCCTAATGGCAAAAATTTAGTTCTATTTGTTTTACTACGTTTATGCAATAAAATACTGTTCGTAGAATCTGCTCACTGCGCAATTCCTGAACTAAGAAGAAGAAAACTTGACTGTAAAAGTGTTTTCGTTCAAGTTTCGTGCGAAACCTCCGCCCGAAATCCGTTATACGAAGATGGCTGTAGGTAAAATACTTTTGCGAAAATAAAAGATGATCACAGTGGGTGCAGTTACTGTTACCAAACCGTTGGAGTGGATAAAAAAAAAGTTCCAAAACAAATATACTTATATATTTTTTGCGGACCTTATTATAACTAATCTAAGGATCCTAATCTAAAATTCCTCGGTAATCACTAAAGGCATGGTAATCTTTAAAGGCTAGACAGAATACTTATTAAATTATAATATATAAGTAGGTATGCTAACAGACTTAAAATAATAGTAGATAATATGTAAGTAAGTGGTTGTTACTTCCATTTTTCGAGATGCTTGTGGCGAAAAGCCGATGAGTTATGTATAACAACGTCCAAGCTTACTCAAAAGCTTATAAAACGATGTATACCTAGCTTTATCCCACTTACCTCGAGAAGTTATTGATGATGCTTAGATTGTATGTAATGTCGAAGTGTCCTAATGATGGTAATGTGACGATATTCAACGATTATTTTGTAAATACGTGGCTTGTAGAAACATTATTTTTTTGTAATAGATGGTCTTATTATATAATCAACAGAATCTAACCACAAACATGGTTGAATCTTGGCATGGAACTGTCAATAAAAAACCGCGAAATATGGCACAATTTTTAACTTTATTACAAGAAGAAACTAATTGTTTTGAAATCTTAACTATGCAAGTGCAAAAAGAGGGAGAGCATTATCATAATTATACATACAAAAACTCGTGAAACAATTGAAATGGGTGACCACATTTCTAGCACCATTTCGGATTTGGAAAATCACAAAATTTTGCTAACTTTTGGTATTTTAAGTGACCTTTTTCGCTAAGAACTAATTTTCAGATCATAGAAAAACACATGAGATTTAAAGATTTCTAGTTGGTATAGGTACTTATATTATGTTTTTTTTTTTTTTATGCAAATAGTTGATTATAGTTTTGCTCGTAAAAACTGATTGTAAAGACTGATTGTTTTAAATATTATGTAAACATAAGAAGAGGATATTTTGATATTGTAGTTAGTCACTGATTTTTGACGCTATTGTTAATTATTTTCGGTATTTTAGGAAAGTAATTGTTAATAGGTAATTGATATACAAGACTGATTATAGTAATTTATATTTATTAATCTTGTTGTACAAATACGTTTCAATTTATACATAGATTTATTGTTCTTAACATTTATAATTCTTATTGACTGATTATTGGTGATTGTTGTAAGTAATTGTATATTAAACTTTATCTTTTTCCAATAATTCCCTGACTTTTGCATAAGTAATATAGGTAACCCTACCTAAGGTTTTTTATTCAGACTGTACAAAATTTTCTTAAAAAAAAGTATAGACCGAAACACCACTCAAAAATATTAATAATAATGAAATTCCTGTTTCAAAACCTAAAAAACCGAAAATCTGAAAAAAGTTATTACTTACTCGGTATCCGGAGGTGATTTTCCAAAAACAAAAACTGGTATATATGCGCCCAAAGATGCTCTATCAGATCATATTTATATAAAATAAATATCTTGGGCAGTTACGTTATCAGAATTTATTTTAATTTTTTTAATGAAAAGATCACCTAAACTTCATGATATAAAAAATGTACCTATTTGAAATGGACACGTGGGTGTTTTACTCGTGCATTATAAATGTATCCCTTAATCGATAAATACCAAACAGCAGAGGGATTTTTTTATCAAATGGAACACTGTGCGTCGGATTAAGTACAGCTGAAGATGGGACAGTTGTCAACTAACTTTTGGAGGGCACTGTACGTTTAGGTAGTACGGAAGTTGATGTAGGTAGACTTGAGACCAGAGAGAATGTGGTCCGAATGTTTAACCTCTTGTCATATCCTATTCTAGTCATATTTGACGGAAACACAAAGTAAGTATATCCGCATAAAAAGTTCCGGAAAAATCCTGAAACGGTGGTTATTATTGCAGCAAAAACCTGTGTATTGAACTAGTGAACGTTTTGTAGGCTTCCGTAACGGTTACGAAACTTTAATTTGGCCAATTTTCACGGTAAGCATACAATGGCGAGTTGGCGACGCGACGAATACCTACCTACTTCATAACATTAATTATAGGTAGGTATAATGTACGTGATTTCAGAGCCAAGCACGTCAGTTTTCATGCCTCGCCGAGCACTGGCTTTAGTCGAAAAACTCAGCAAAATAAACGGAAACAAGTTATTTGTTGGACAAATAGCTCAAATAGGTACTAGGCTAGGTCTCTGTTTTTCTTTGTGTTATAATATAATATAAAGGTATAATAATTATAAGAAAATGCAGCGGCTTCCTAGTCAAGGTACATTATTGTGAGATATTAAGTACTAAATGTATTTTCCGGATTTTCTTTGTGTAACAATTTAAAATGGAAAAGTAACGTATAGTGATTCACAGTGTATAAATAAATAACAATGATAGGAAATGGCCAAGGTGGGAGTGAGTCGACAGACAACAAGGGACGTCGTGTTGGATACGCTGTTCAGTGATAGACGAATATAATCATTATGTGTTTATCTTTGGAAGTCATGGGGAGAGGCCTTTGCCCAGCAGTGGGATGATGCAGGCTAACAGTAACAGTTTATCTTACCAAGTACATTAGTAGGTATTTGTTTATCTTACCAAGTACATTAGTAGGTATTTGGCTGTTTATAAAACATCGCATTTTAATTTAAATAGGTATCCTATTTAGGTCATCTCACACATACAAGCACTGCGGCATTCGGCATCACCTCACCCCATCGGTTCTTCGGCGTCGACACCGCTCTTGTGGCTAGTCGAATAGCCTTGCCGGTGGTGGCAAGCCTGCGAAAACTAGGTGAGCGGAGCGAAGCCCTGCTGTAAGCTAGGTGTCTGCTCTTTACTAGCTGATCCTGAGCTGAGGCGATGCCGTTACAATGCTAATTTTAAGTGTTCGTAGCAATACTGAGTTTCATAGATAATCCTGAACGGCTCGAGTTTAATGAGAAAGATCCCGTGCAGTGCTTATAGGTACGTGTGCATTGAACGTTAGCGGGTCAGTCTATAATTTTCACCAGCTTAGAATCGACTAATAAAGCAAGCTTCATCTAAACATATTATAGCGGTTTTGTCATCATGCTAATAAGTAGATAATAATTAGTAAACATCCCTGAAGGGTGGGAAGATGTGTGTATACTTTTATAACACGCCCACATTATGCAAGTAAATATCATGTTATAGGGACGGGACGAGCCTATTGCTGTCGTGCACAAACCTAAACAGTTTGACCGACCTGAGGACCGAACCCAGAACCCCAGTCTCAGCAGTCGCACTGATGACTACTAGACGAAGCGGGCAGAAAAAATATGAATATATCTAATGAGGAACTGGGTTTAAGCTAACGCCTAGGAGGGGTGGTAAGGCTCCAAATCGTGCTCCAAGTGTACCTTCGTTCTGCATTGATCTAACTGCCTAACGATAGCTCCTCCATAGGTATTTTATGTTATTTAAGATTCTAGAATATTGGGTATATTATATTCCATTGGTCTTAAAAACTGTCGGCAAAATGAGCGCTGAATTCACTTAGGTATATCCTGTATAGAAAACCATGTGAGGAAACCTGGACTTAAATACATATAAGTCACCACTCTGGTTTAGGCAAGAGTGAGCATGCATGAGCATGCCCACTCTTGCTTAAACCAGAGTAGAAGGTATGAACCTTCTCTGCATTATGATATATCATAAATATTATTAATATATTGGAAACAGTTGGAAATGAATGGGTCAAAAACGTGGTAACAGAAATGTTTATCAAAAGCGCCTAGGACTTTGATTCGGCGTAGCGTTAACGTTACTGTAAATGAAAGCTATGACTATTATAGTGAGATTGTGCGATTGCATTGTGTACAACTAGGAGATGTATTGCTAGGCGTCTAAACCAAACTGTCATATGGGGCTAAAACCGTCACAGACCAACCAGAATGGGTTAACACGAGAACCATAGCTGTCCACGTACCATCTATACAAATAATATTAATTCCGAGTAGGCATAGTTACTATACCAGCTATATTTATGCGCACCGGGGCATGACGTAGGTAGCGGGTGATAACATCTGAATAAATACACGAACTAACAATGATTGTATTGTATTATCAATAAGAATTTTGTCATATACTTAACATCTATTCACATATAGATACTTAACCTATAACTCTATAGGAATCATCAGCTTATCTTAGTTATAACAGATCTGTACTTAATATTATGCCAATCCTACATATGCCACGTAAATCGACATAAAAATAAAAATAATAATAGCAAAAATAATTAATCAGATCACACTAAATAATACATAAATTTATATCGTAAAGATCATAAATCCTTGGAATCTTCGGGGAGGCATAGGAATATTTTGGAGCAGGCGAGGTTGAAGGAGTTGCATGCTGTGAGCAGCCATTGGGGTTTGTTGTTCCATACGATGAAGACGTAGTAAACTGGGACCCCGAGGGCGATGAAGGCGACGCCGATGCCGACCTCCATGGGATGTGTGAAGCAGGAGCAGATAACGACGAAGGTGCAGATGATGAGGAAGGAGATGGGCAGGATGATGTTGACGCGGATGGGCCGCATGAGGTGCGGCCGCGTGAAACGCATCCACAGGAGGCCGGCGACCGACGCCAGCGTGAACAGTGCCTCCACTGCCGTCACGTACACTATCAGGGACTCCACATTGTTCGACAGTAGCAGCATCAGCGTCGCTATGCACTGGAAGAAGGAAATTATTTGCTTTAATAACTGTTTCTCCCACAAGTCGACAGATGATGCTAGTTGTAGTTAGCATGTTTTTGCAGAGAATCTAGAAGAGAGTTTTGTTATCGGTCAAACTAGAGAGAAGATGTTACGGGTAGGGAAATTTATTTTTAAACAAAAGTCTCTTAACATATTCGACTTAATAATTTTATTGTCATTCAAGGTCAGCCTGAGAGCCTCATAAGTGTTTTTGTCTGAAAACACTGGGGTAATAACTAACTAGTTTAATCGGATATTTTTTATTCGTAATTACTGCATGTTAGTTTTTCGACATTCTTCCTTCTTTAAGAATGTATGCAACCTTTTTTGGTCATATTCCTGTCAAAAAATCTAACTTTTGAATAATGAATTTTTCTGGATTTTACGCCTTTTTAATTGTGGTTTTGATATAATTGTTAATATGATCATGGTAATGTGTTTGTGAACCGCTATATTTGGGGCAGCGCTCTACAGGATCGGCGAGTCGTTGACTCCCGAAAAAATAAAAACAATATACGAATTTATTTTCCGTATAATCTAGTTTCGTCCGAGGATTTAGTCAAGCCGAATTTTCGGTCCACCCACCTACATATTAACATTTATCTGCGGCTCTGCGCTGCGGTAGACAGCGAGCCCATTTCATCGGACATCCTCTTCATGTAATATCTTAGAAGTTATCAAGTGAGATACTGGAACAACTGGCAGAGATTCTACGTTATCGCGAAGGATTTGGACAAGATATGGCAGATTTTTAAGTTTTTTACCCTAGTAGATTTAGCCACTCTTATTTTAAAATAACTAAACATTGGTTCAAATCATTGCTTAAAATCTGTTGTTTAAATATCGCGTTATTTAAAATATTTGAATACACTTAGTCGTACCTATTCTCAATTAAAGTTACGTCTTCGTTTTACGGTTGCAACCGACATACCACGTTGCGTAACATAAATATTATAATCTATCACCTTTCTAAAAATTATAATATAAGGTACACACACCTAAGTTATTTCATGCTTTACGCATTTGTATTTTCAATTTTTTTTTTTTTTTTTTTATACCTTTTGTATTCGGACCTTTTTTGAAAATTAAAAAAAATATACGTGTTTAATAGCGACGCTCTCTTTCATTTTTATTTCGCTACAGTACCTACTGCTAGCAGGACTCGCGTCAGTCTTCCGGCAGGATGCAAACCAGTCCTTCCGGAAGTGTTTCCAGGACAAGGCATCGCACGATTTATTATTAAGGACTATAAGGACGGAAGTTGGGGTTGACCATAGATACCGTAGGGTTGACTAATAATTCGATAAAACTTAAATTATTGGGATTAAAACTTAACTTATTTACTTTTTTGTGAGCAGGATATTTGATAAGGAAACACAAATAATCCAACTAACAAAAAAGTATTTCATTGTTTGTCCAGAGTGGTTTAATTGCAAGTAGGTATTTCCCCACATTATGAATGTCTCCTGTATCGCGGGAGGCTAAAAGCGTTTATTTATAAACACAAATATCACACTAATAAACAGCTATTCCCAGAATATTCGGGTTCTTTATTTGACTTTTCTTCTTAGCGTGTCGATAGCAATCTAAATGTACTCGGCCCAGAATTCGGCTACTTGTTTGGCGCCATCACTAGCGTCCATCAATTCCTGTAACGTGCAGCTGACAGGACACGCAGGGCACGATATTAAGTGTCTCATCGTTTGTGGAACTGCACCACATTTACACTCCAAGGCGGAGTCGTCTATAAATCTCCACCTGCACGCGTAGCATGACGACGTTTTATCGACGGAAGAATAGACAAAATGACACATTGCCATGCTTAGACGCGTAGAATGCGTACAAATATTTCTACAATCTGTCATTTTGTCTATTCTTCCGTCGACAAAACTTTCAGTCTATCAAAAAGTACTCTGTGGACAAAACCCGTTTCTACGGCGGTCATGCTACGCGTGCTGAACAGGTTTTCCTTGCTTCGGCCAACCTGAGTACGGAGTCTGTTTAACGACTTCCAGGTTACCCAAGGTAACTCATGTCCAGGTGGGTGGGTGGTTTATTTGACTTGTTGTTAGGTATATCAGCCAAAACTGTAGAAGTTTCAAGTCAAGGTACCTACAAGCTATTTCTTAAATAGGTACACTGCCGAAGTACCCAGATTTCGACTAGGTATGTTAAAAATTATTATTTTATGATTCCATAAACTTTTGGGACTTCAGTATTTTGGCTTTATACCGAAAAACGCATTGTGATAACTACTTGTTATGTTAGTATATTTTAGAAACTATTTACCTTTTTATACGTGAGAAGCTAGGTATGCCTACTTTCCATCATGATCTCAATAGATATTGTTTATGTTAGCTAATCTTAAGTTAGTGGGCAAAATTGCAAAATTGTTCGTCTTGTCATTTCTTTTTACTTTGTTATTAATCTTAAGTTTAAGAAGTATTTTGCCATAATTTCTAAATTCTAGACCTTTTAGTTTTATTATTATTACTTATGTGTTATCAACTTCTTTCATATATCTAGGGTTATCACCTTTTTTTGAGATTACACTGTGCAAGTCCGAGGCTATTGTTACTTAGAGTACTTAAGATATATATTATATTCAGAAGCTGTTGATTTATAAAGGTACTCCCTACATAAATAATTAAATAAAGTATCATCTGCATGATGAAAGGCAGTATTCGTTAGAGGCTAACGTCATCTTGCCTCTTAAAATGATAGACGTACGTATATAATGTGATAATAATATGTAATAATGTGATTACTTTTTAGAATCTTAGATATTCATTTCTCTTTGATTAACTTTCCATTATGACCGTGTCAGAATTATCATCATAAATTATCAATATCATGATCATCTTTAATGCGATCTTAAAGTAGGTAATTAAAAGGAGGCATTAAAAAAAAGAACAAATTGAAAGAACGTAATGAATACTTTCTATCTAATCTCAAATGTACCTACTTAACTACCTACCTTATTATGATAGCGGTTACACACTTTTCCATTGCATTCTGTGAGTGAGATTAGTTGGAAACAAATTGAAAGTCTGCACCAAAATCGATTAAAAAACTTATTAGAATCAAGATTATTTTGTTACCTTGGTGCCAAGGAAAATTCAAAACTATTGAATTTTAATTCAAACAGAATAGCTACGTTTGTAGAAGAATTGAGTTAGTTTTCCGGTTTCAGTTTTTCGAGTATTTTTGTATTCATTTAGCGACTGAACTTAAACATTGATTTGTTAGTATTTAACTGAACAATAGTTATACCCTATGTTCATTATAAATCCTACTTACTTCTCTAGATTTAGTAGGTACTATTTCCTAGTCCTCGTAATAATCAACGGTTCAACCAGAGCTCCAAATTTTTTTTCTTTACACCTAATAAGTATTAAGTATAGTTACGATCTACTCTATTAGTTATTCTGTGTTTATACGTTAGTACTATTACTTATTCTGTGGTTATACTTACAAGGAATAATAAGGAAGGCACTGGAGTCAGCCTCTTTACATCAATCAGAGATATCGCAAGTGGTAAGTGTCCATTCCTGGCTCCAACGAAGAACAGCCTGGATGAGGCATAGATGGCCCCGTTTAGGGATCCAAAGGTGCATAGAGCGACGAATAGAGGCATGATCCAGGACATCACGCCGAGGATCTTGACGCTGAAGGTGACGGCGACGGCCTGGGAGGCATGGATCTCATCGTTGGTGAGGACTGCGAAGTACGCGACGTTGGTCAGCGCGTAGACTAGCGTCACCACTGGCATGGATATGCAGATAGCGCGCGGAAGGTTCCTGGAAAGGGAAACATGCATTATTTTAGCAGGTTAAGTTAGCAAGTTGTTTGTTTGCACTATCGATCAGGTAGATATTAAATCGGTGAGGTCCGCACCTACGCAAAATACGCGCTTAAACGTGGAGTATACAGGGTTATTGGAAAAACACCAACAACCTCTTAAGAGGTAATTGTACTCATCATTATGAACAATTTTTACTATGGGAGCAAACCTGAAATCGCGAAAAAAAATCAGCTGTTCCCTACATTTGTGTTCGTATAACTCGTCAAAATGTAGGGAACAGCTGATTTTTTTCACGATTTCAGGTTTGGTTCCATAGTAAAAGTTGTTCATAATGATGTGTACAATGACCTCTTAAGAGGTTGTTAGTGTTTTTACAATAACCCTGTATAATAGCGGAAATCAGCCCGCTATACAATACCACACAATACAGTGCAATAAGGCGGTGACACTCTGGTTACATAATGTCTAGCATAATCATAATCAGCCTATAATGTTCCCACTGCTGGGACACAGGCCTCCTCTATGTGAAAAGGGAATGGGCCGTAATCCACCAATCGGGCCCAGTGCGACTTGGTGGATGGCACATGTCTTAGAATTTTTGGTTCTAGGACATGTCGCTTTTTTACAAGCTTTTATTTAACTTGCAATGCAAGCTTTTATATCACAGAAATTATTGTGTAATGACTTTATAAGTTGATAGTAAAAGGTTTAAAGGAAAAGTTTATTTTATTCTTTTTAGCGCATTTAACTAAAAGCTTGTTTTTAAAAAAAGTTTTTTCACTTTTTCTTTCACGATGTTTTCCTTTACCGTTTCGAGAGCAGTGGTGATGAAATAAATTGCACAAAGTAAAGCGCCTGCCTGAGTTCGAACCCACTACCTGCTGCTCGTAAGTCGGGGCTGTTATGACTGGGCCACCACTGCTCCCTCCGACCCTCCACCTACATAGGTAATGTCAATCGCTAGTCCATCGTAGTCCACTGAACAGTTGTATTTCCATTTTGTTTTTATGTCTTATCTTTAAGCGAATCACATATATATTTTGTGAAAACCTAACAGAGTCATCAACATCAAAAAAACTACCTACAGAGAGAGGTAGCCCTACGGCCACCGACCTGCTACTGGCCCACTGTGGAAATGGAAACTAATAGTTTTAGTTTCCTTAGTACATACGTATTGAACAATATATATAGGTATATATATATCGTAGCTTGATTACGTATGACAACCTATTAAAAAATATCTTTATTATGAATTATCATTTATAACAACAAACTTAATACCAAATGTGCGAGAATTCCCATGACTCATACGAACTTTATGACTATACCTATTATTGTGTTTACACCACGGATAAACAAATGACCCACAACTAATGAGAGGGGCAAGATAATGTGCTCCCAACACTACTGGTTCACATTAAGTAATGCAGCTGAAATAATTGTCTATGAGAACTTTTAATGATAATGAGCTTTGGTAATGATTTTGTTTGTGGTCAACAAAAACATTACCTACCCCCGTAAGTAGGTACAAGTTATTTTATCTACTCGTTAATGTCGTTGACCATCTCTGCTCACTGCAGGGTCACATCTGTAGATCTTATTGTCTTTAGGGTCATCTATATATAAAACAAAGTCTGGTGAGTTATACCATTTATAACTCAAGAAAGGCTGGACCGATTTTTATGATCTTTGATTTGTTGGATTTTTCTCCGCCCCGAATAGCAGAATAACTATTAAAACAAGGGTAAACTCACGAAAACAAAAGATAATGAATTTTCTCCTACATTTTGTAAGGGACGGCTTTTGTGACGATATCTTGAGGGATTGTCTGATTTCGATTGACGGCGGTACGAAGCTCGCCGGCCGGGTCAGCTAGTTTCACATAAAAGTTTCAGAAGGAGGACTAAATTGACATTCAAAGACTCCTTTACAATCGTAAAGAATTTATATATCGAAATAACAAACTATTTATCAATCAACTCACTTGTACGGCTCTTTCAATTCCTCCGTGACGAAGTTCAAGTAGTTCCATCCGGAGTAAGAGAATAGCCCCGTATAAAAGGCAATGGCCAGTTCTCCGGGCTTTGTGATCGTGCCCTGCATCATGTTCTCCAAGTTCTCCGTGTGCCCGGAGAATAAGTACCACAGACTGGCGAAGAACGTGACCAGCAGGGCGAGGATCTTCGCCGCTGTGAACGAATCTTGCACTCGCGTCACCCACTTAACGTTGTAGCAGTTTATAACTGTCAGGAAACCTGGAAAGAAACAATTGAACAAATAAGATTAAGTACCTATTTTTATGTCTATACCGAAACGTAACGTTTTTATGAGCAGTTGTACGGCAGCATGTAGGAACATAATTATTACATTATTCAAGGGTCCACGATGCAGAACGGGATGGTAATGAATCATCATGAAGACGGATATATACTATACTTGTCCTTGATATGGATTTTATACAAACGTTAGATATCATTACTGATTTTAATACTTACCTAATAAAATAGTATATGTGTAGGTAATTAGTTATCTTACGGTGTATCGTCCCCAAAAAGTAGCTGATTCTTATTTGTTTTGCCGCGAATGGTCCGTCGTTATCTGATCTACGAGCTAAATCTAAAACATATGACCGACTTTAGCCAATCATCCACGCACTTACTAAAGCAGACGCACTATCAATCACGATCTGAATCATTTTGAAGCATATTGCTAATCCATTGGTTCATCTATTCGAAAAATGTGTCCGCTCACCTGCGTAAATAACGCAATGAATGTTGTTGAATTGTCAAAATTAAAGCCATTTCTGCTGTTAGTGTGTTACGCAATTACCCTGCTCTTACGGAAGTCGTCGTTTACATGGCAATAGCAAAATCACGTCGGGTTATTAAGTGCCCTTACTATACGTTGAGCGTGATAATTCCGCACAAGAGCGTGTGTCAGTACGATGCGGGAGGAAGCTCTCATTATCCTGTCAGGCGCAATCAGCGTGGCGACCGCGCCACAGTACACCTATATACCTACCGGGAGATAAAGACGCGGACACAGTAGCCCTACTCAAATGACAGCCTGAGGCCTCAAGCATAATCCTACGTTTGACCATTAGGGAAACGAAGTATTGTCGCGCATTATACCTATCATAATAGATGCACGATATACGGGGTTATTGGAAAAACATCAACAACCACTTAAGAGGTCATTTTACTCATCATTATGAACAACTTTTATTATGAGACCAAACCTGAAATCGCGAAAAAAAATCAGCTGTTCCCTACATTTATCTATATTCTATACAGGATGTTTGGCGCATGTACCGACACAATTTTGGGGATTTAAAGACACCATGTCCTAAGTGTGACGGTTATTGAGATGTTTTTTTTTTGTTTTTTCCATAAATTACCCGAAATCTCGCCTTACTTTTTTGTTTATAGTTGTAATTGCACGAAATAACTTTTATTGCATTCTGCAATGTAGGTATTTATAATCTGTTGTAAAAAATTACTTATGTTCTTCCAAATTATTTTTATTATACATGTATGAAAAATTACAACTTCTAAATTAATTCATTCATTCATTACTTAGGTCATGGGGTCTTTGGGTAAAACCTCGCAAATGACCCTCCCAACCCCCCAAAAAATTGTGTTGGTCCATGCGCCAAACATTCTGTATACAGGGTTATTGAAAAAACACCAACAAACTCACCATCATGAAAAAAATTTATTGTAAAAGTTGTTCATAATGATGTTCCCTACATTTATGTTCGTATAACTCAGTCAAAATGTAGGGAACAGAACAGCTGATATTTTTCGCGATTTCAGGTTTGGTCCCATTGTAAAAGTTGTTCGTAATTATGAGTACAATGACCTCTTAAGAGGTAGTTTGTGTTTTTCCAATAACCCTGTATATCATAGTGAAGCGATGTTGCACGTCTTGTTGAGTTGTTGTACGATTTTCCATCAGAAATGGGCCGCAGTGCATTTAAAGTAGGCGTTGAGTTGTGCTGATATTAAAATTATGAGTTGCAATTTCAGTAGTTTAATGTTTAATCACAGAAAATACAATAGATTCTATCTTCGCGTTTCCCATGGGGTTGTAGCAGGTGCTTGCAAAAGCATCAGCGGTTTTTTTTTGGAGCACATTCAGCAATGAATCTAGATTTGAAGATGTATGAGCTTACATATGTAATAAGCGTTAAAATTGCATGAAGTAACATACCGAGTCTCTGAATTATACCCACTTAACTTTGAAGTAACACATGCAATGATGAATAGGTAATTTAAAGCACTTATGATGAAGTCAACGATCCAGACATGTCAGATGAATGTGAGACATATGGCTTCGCCAATAATGATCTTTGTATACAACTCACGACTCACAATTGCATTGCTAACCAGATTTTACAATAACAAGCTCCCCTAATTCTTGAAATCCCATTTTGGAATGCAAAAATAAATCAATGGAACATTATTCCATGGAATCCAACCGGTTCGCAGCATGGGGTGATGATAATGCGTCCTCTGACGGCGAAAAATGATTTCTTATTGTTGAGCAAAACTGCATAACACGAGGCATACTTGTGCAAATTCCGTGAGAGAATTCTTAAATCGTCGTACAAGTTTCTTGGAAGCTGAACATCGATACAGGTTTCATGTTGAGATTACTGCGTATGATTGAGATGGGATGCGTTTCAAATAAGTTTTAACCTTTTCCATAATCAGCCAATGCCTCTTCCATTTTGTATTCATGAACAATGGATGATTTTATTGCTGTGTAAGAGATTGCAAACATTCCAATGCGAAATTATAAGGATGAGTTACCTACCTAAGTATTTGTAATTATGTCTTGTCCAAACCAAAATGATCAACACAGCCCTTATGTTGGGCCACGTAATTAAGAAATCACTGATACAAATAATGCAGGTGAGTTATTTATTACTGTTGAATTTAATAAAGCAACATTGATTGTAGGCGTAGATAAAATACCGTCTAACGAGGCTATGTTAAACTAACATTCGTTAGATCTGATCAAAAAGAGAAAAATCGGTCGTAATGGCGACCTAGTAACCAACCGGGAAACACGTTGACGCCATCGCATCGTTACCATAATCGGCTCATAGTTACATTTGACGTGAAAGGGGCAAAAAGTGTTTATCCAAACATGTGCTAGCATCGTTGTGATCGTTCTCGAGTAGGTCGTTAACCGGACTGAAGAAGATGTTCTATTTTTATGGGGTCTATTTTATGATGTTATCTCTCAACACGAAGACGTTAGATTTTATTTCTAGTATTTCAAATACCTAATAGAATGTACACATTTGCGCATGACGATGTTTGGATCAACTACATATATCTGCCATCTGTCTTTGGAAGACCTTTTAATTTTTATTTTGTTTTTACTACTCCGTCCCACGCATAGTAAGTCAGATATTTTAAAAATTGAAAACCTTGCCACAATAGTTAGCGTGGTAATGTTTTAATGATATTGGGACAGTTAACGATAACTTCAAGTATCAAAAACACTGCGATCACAGATATACCCAGTCCCAGTTAGAAACACAGCTTTATAATAGTGATAGTAGCAGAGCGTCAAATACAATCACGTGCGATAAATACGAGAAGTAGGTCTTGGTATCGAACCCTGCTTTGCATGCATCCATCACCTATTCGATAAACCACACATCGTTTTTTGGATACTAACATGTGATGGAAGCAGCTATCAGGCTCACAGCAGTGTCAGGAGGTGTGCAGGCTGGCCACAGAGGTTTAAGGATGTTCTGTGCGAAGGTCAGCGCCGTGATGGCGTTGCCAGTGGGTACCAGGATGAACAGCGCCACCCACAAGTACAGGAATGAAGGTAGAGGACCGAACGCTTCTCCTATGTACGCGTAGTCGCCCCCAGACTTTGGAATCATTGTACCTGAAATTGAAACACTATTATACATTTTATTGAGAAGGCACTGAAATCAAACTAATTTAGATAATCTGGGATCCCCGGAGAAACTTAATAAACAAAAAGTGAACGAATCATTTTCCTCACTGCGATAATAGTAAGTAGGTAATGTAGACAAAAAAGATGTAATAATAATTAATAATGATTAGGAAAACCTGCTACTATATCAGGAGCAAAGAATTAATGGCAATAATGCAGGAAGGGGAAAAATATTGTATTCCAAAAATACACGTAAACGGAGACGAAAGATATAATGAACCCTAAACTTAATGGTAACAAACTGTCTTTTAGAGATTATTTAACTATTAATTATTGTAAGGATTAATCAATTAGCGTTAACGCTGACTTACAAAAGTAGGTCAAAGCAGCATTCATGTTACTTTCAAGGCTCTGCTTTCAAGATTCAGATGAGTAGGTACCAAACCAAGCGTTGGCGTTGGAGCTAACCAAACATGTTTTCTTATTTTGGATCAGCTGGCTGATGTAACATCTTTGAACAGTTTCAACTTTGAAGGAACAATGTAAGCAATTAATATTCATACGTGCTTCACGAGTTTAAATCCAAGTAAAAGTTTTTCAAACTCGAAACGGTTTTTTGTCCGAATTTTGGGCTGATGAAATTGATTGAACGATTTCGAGTATGTACCTAAATATTTAATTTATTTTGGCTGATTAAAGTAACTGAAGTGGTTTTCCTCCTATTGTTAAATATATTATAACGAATAATTATAAGGAATCTAATTTTATAAGTAGTTTGTAAAATGTTGAACCATTCAAGCGACCCTAATCCAAACTAAGGTCAGGCTATTGTATGTAATTCTGTTCTTACGTGTATGTAAAATGGAACATTGACCGATTTTCTTAAACCTTTGTTATTTAGCTGTTGAAAATATTGATTCCGGGTTCATACAGAAGTTGCGTAATATATATAAAAATAAGTAGTATGCCATTATGTCTAGTTTTCGTTTTCATTGGGGAGAAGGTCATTTCCGAATCGAACTAGTTCAATATGTCAAGTATATTTTTAAATAAAATACATACCTATTAAAAATATTATAATGAAACTGTTTTTACGCAACCCAGATTCTACTACATTTTATGCTGCTACGTAACTTATTTTTTATATACATTAAACATGTTCAGAGCCATCCCGTTTTACCCTCCATCCAAGTTATAATATCGGGCTATTCGTTGTAAAAATACACGGTCTACTAAGGTCTAAGACTAACATTTGGGACACTCATAACTGCCAGAAAACATCTGCCTGTACTGTACATACAAAATGACCTCGGTAACAAGGGTTTTAATTTTGCGAGGGTCGAGACTGTTATGGGTCTTTCCCAATCCCAATGTAGTTGAGCACGATTTTGATTCATTAGCAGAGCAAACGCTTTTGTGGGCCAGTTCTGTTACGTCTTTGAGTACCTATACCTATTGACTATAGAAATCAATTCATCTAGATTCAGGTTTGCAATATGGGGCCTATCTTACTGGCGGCAGAAATACAGTTATGTTTAGGTAAGGGCACCATAAACATGAACGCTGCTACAAGGGTGTACCACTGTTACAATGAAGTGACAGAATTGTTTGTGTCGTAGCTTCTTTTTACTTTCTGTCCTACCCATTTTCATCAACGTAGATGGTACTGATTTATACACTCTCTGGCCGATCAAGAGGGAACTTATTCGCCACAATATGTACTATTTCTCTAGCCGATCAACAGGTTACTCACCTAGTTTTTCGCCATAATCCTATATAAGTACAATATACATTTTGACCCTAACGGCACATAATCGTCGGAATACTGTGAATACTTTATGAAGGAAGGGCAAAATTAAATATAGTTGCTTATCTTTAACGGGCAATAAAACTATCCTCGTCGTATCATATCGGGAATTTACGACTAAGTGTTGCCGCACACGGGCCACACGCGACAGCCACAAACGCCGCCTCAAGAGGCAAGAAACTGCCACAAAAGTAGCTGAAGCGCGCGACAGCCACTTGTGGCCGATGGTCGACATTTGCGGTCGGTGGTTGCTACTTTTTTTAACCCAGGCATGCAGTATCATAATGGACTCGGACGAAGAAGGTTTACTGAGGTAAGGGAGAGAGGGGCGCGGAATCGCGCGAGTGGCGTGTGGCGGCTTTTTGTGTCGGCGTTTAGTGGCCGGTGCGGGCCACAAGAAGCAAGCTGCGACGATTTGTAGCGTGTGGCCGCCACCGGCGCCAACCGTGTGCGGCAAGTTCATATAAAATGTATGAAAATTACAGGAAATATGCCAGTGGCGGCGTTTTGTGGTTGTGGCCCGTGGCCCGTGTGCGGGAGCCCTAAGTTGGCCTGTAATATAAGTTATGTGACATATTTTTTCGTACCTGAGTACGCCATACAGGTTGTCCTTTGATGTCGATAAAGATCTACTTAAATAAATAGGTAAGTTAAGTTACTGGTAAGTAATGGACAGACTATAGTAATCCGTGACCCCAATATTATAATATATGTAGATGTAGACTTAAAATATTTTGATTTCAAATATCGAATTATAATTTTGAAATCCGTCACATAGTTTTAAAAGGTCTATGCTTTTGATGTCTGTGAGACTGAATAATTAATTAATGTGTGGGTAGGTAGTAGGTACCCAGTTAATGCCTTATGCAGACTATAATAATAGCTTCTGCAAATAGAGTCCGTAACCCAGTCGATAACTCTGCATTGCGTTTTAGGTCAACTGTGCTTTAGTGCTGCAGTAGCTTAAACCTAATTAACCTTATTTACCTATAAGACCATTTATTATTGTTATTTTTTTTTCTTAAATAGATAGACTTAAGTGTTTTAATTTCATTTATGGATAGACCTAACTTCCACCGAAATGAATAGACACGAACGAAAATGCGTTTTTCGCATGTTTTTCCGATGGTAGAACCACTTTTTCATTTTTAACCGACTTCAAAAAAAGGAGGACGTTCCCAATACGCTTGAATATTTTTTTTTATGTTTGTTACCTCAGAACTCCGTTATTTATAAGCCGATTTGCAAAATTATTTTTTGTTGAAAGGATACTTATACTTTCAGATTGGACCCATGGAAATTTCATCAAAATTGGTTCAGTAGTTTGGCTTTTAAACCAAAATGACTGTTTCCACTTAGTTTCTAATGGCGATGTTATAATAACTTTCTAATATTTACATAGCAAGTACTGTTATACGAATTTGTGTGGGGTAGGTTCAACTAAAAACTGAAAAATAAAAACTTTTTTACAAAGTAAAAACAACCGACTTCCAAAGAAACACTACAAAGTGAACAATAACTTTAATTTCGGAAGTCGGTGACAAAAAACGAAAATGTGGAACAAAAGACACCGACTTCCGAAATTATAGTTATTTTTCAATTTGTAGTACCTAGTGTTTTTTGGAAGGCGGTTGTTTTTCTTTGTAAAAACGTTTTTTAATTAGGTACTTCTGTTACCTACTATCGTAATTTACGTTAATTAATAGATTCCGCATGCAAGTCAACTGAACGTGGTCAGATTAGCATATTATCATTATTATATATAAAGACATGTAAAGCACCGCGTGGTTTAATCAAACGACAATAACATAAAAATGAGGTAGGAAACTTATAATTTTATTATTTAATTAGACATTGCTTTAAAAGAAGCTTTGGAGAGACGACAAGTAGGTAGGCGTCAGTGCGTCCTATCACAGAGCATGTAACCTTTTACTCCCTACCATAGATATAATAGATATATGTATGAAAGAAGTGTTTTTTACATTTCTATGCTCCCTACACAGTCGGCCCCGATGCCAACCTTGCGGGCTGGATAATCTTTTTATCACGGCGCGATGGCATGTTTGTATTCTCGTCAAGCTCGCCGCAACACGAGAGATGGATGGACCACTGTTAAATACAGTTAAGTATACTGGACGGATCGGCTTGCTTGATGATGGTAGAAGGTGTAGGTGTAAATAGAAATCATCCACGAATGACAGTTTTCGCGGCTTGTGAGATTCTTTTTGATATTTATTGTATTAAGTGATTACTTACTGCAATTAGATACGTAAAACTACCAAGACTCACTGTTCTTTTATCGAGATAATCGGAACAGTAAATCTGGAAGCAGGTGTGAGTAAGTAACGGGTTCATTACACCTTGATAGCACAATTTAACTTCCGTCATTAATTAACGAGCGATGACGGCAGAACCTACATTTTTGTTTCATGATTAGTTCTCTTACCTAACTCTGCATAGCAGAGAGCCCCGATCATTGAGAGGAAGCCGGAGAGTACCCACACGATCAGCGCCATGCCCTTGGACCCAGCATATTTGAGAGCTAGGCTTGGGGACACGAATATTCCTGATCCAACTATGACACCGACAATGATAGCCACTCCATTTACCAGGCCTAGCTCCTTCTTCAAACGAACCCCTCCATTGGATTCTTTATCACCGGTGTCTTTAGTTTCTGGACCCATTTCCATCGTTTTCGGCGGCAGAACATCGATATCACTCACTTTCGCCATGATCAAAGTTTATAAATAACAAATTCTTTGTAGACACACGCGACTTGTATGCGTAACACTAATAAAATTTTAAACACTTTTATACATTGTCAAAAAGTAAATGTAGCTCAGCCGAAATTCTGAAGCACTGTCATACAAACATTGCATCACACTGCGGTGTGAGCTGCGGCGGGAAACACCACGTGCGGCGATGAACACCATCGAACTACCATGGACTGATAAAAAATACTCCAGCGGTTTACTAGCCGACAGTAGCTGATAACACGACAGAAACCAACAATAAATATTAGTGTAAAAGCAGCTTCACATTGTTGTATTTAGGTTAAAATATTCAGCACATTCTGGACACGTTTTTAAAATAAGCTATTGTGTTCTTAATTTGTCTTTAAAAAATATCGACTTTATTTAATTTATGAGACAATTTTTTATTTCGCTTTTTTCCCGGTCGCGATCGTATCATAATATGCTACGAGGAGTCGACGTCCGGCGTTACGTCCGCTTGCCTTACTATTCACTAAGCTACTTTGCAAGTTAACCACGAGCACAGTCGTCTGCGTCCGCGAGGATGACTCAGACACGAAACGGCATGGATCGACCACCATACCGAGTTAAAATCAACTCTAACGTTAAAGCAATTGAGCGTACTTTCAATGTGGTGACGGGCACGAGAATTCACTGCCAAGTTCGTACAACTAGTTCTTTTTTATCTCGTTCTCACCATCACCGTCCTATGTGCACCACACGTGTCCTACATTTGGCAAAGTAATTTTTTTAAACAATAACTTCTAAAACTATGATAAAGTGCCACCACGTTCAGTGATGGGCACATTCACCGTCTATAAGAGGATTAGGTTCTTCCGTAAGCAGGATATGAGCAATTCATATACTTATAGCTTGCTCGCTGCAAAGAGGTCAATGACAGTGTGGTGATACGAGATATCAATCATTACCTATGGTGAAAGCTACTGTTTCCCATCCGACTACCTAGACCTAGATAGGTATTTACTGTAAGTACTGGTAATCCAACTACTGCATTGTATTAGGCCCCTACTTTAGAATTTAGATAAGTCGTGTTATCTTTAATAAACCTCGTCCAGTAATGCCACTTGTTATAAGTAGGTTTACCTTATTTATCTTCTTGGTTCTAACTGAACGCACCAAGGCGCGTTTGTAGATTTAATATTTTGATTTAAATCTTCAAATGAATTCAGATGAATATTCAGTCTGCGGGAGTGGGACTAGGGGTTGCTTTCAAATGATTTCGGTTTTTCGTAAATAAATTTAGGTATACCTAGTTGAATTAGAAACGGATTATCAGTTCATGTGATTTCCGTAGAGGTTAGGTATGTTTAATGAGATTTAACATAACATCATCACGCCTCTTTTACCACGAAGGTTAGGCAGATGTGCACATTTGGCCATTTCGTTATGAGGGGGCGAGCAGGCGCGGTCCGGGGGTGGGAGGTCGTGGGGGTCATGACCCCCCCAAAATCATTCAAGCTGTCCAGTCTGAATGATTTACTTGTCTTACTAACTTAAAACTGTACTTTAGCTACGGAGACCCCGATGTCCATAATTATGCAAAAACATTAAGGTGAATGCGCAGTTTTAGCCCGCGAAATTAAATTTTTCTTACGTTTTTAGGGCTCCGTAGGTATACCTACCCAAAGGGTAAAAACCGGACACTAAGTATTACTAAGACTCCACTGTCCGTCTCTCTGTCTGTCACCAGGCTGTATCTCATGAACCGTGATAGCTAGACAGTTGAAATTTTCACGGATGATGTATTTCTTTTTCCGCTATAACAACAAATAAAATAAATATTTAAGGGGGCTCCCATACAATAGACGTGATTTTTTTTGCCGTTTTTGTTCGATATTAATAACAGCAACAGGTAGCGCGCTTGAAATATTTACAGAATGGGTAGGTAGGTACATACTTAGTTAGTTGTATATTCACTTTAAAAATAAATAATTACTCAAGTACCTAAATTAAAATAAATTAAGGGGGGCTCCCATACAAAAAACGTGATTTTTTTATATATATATAATGTTCAATATTGTACGGTGGCACGGAACCCTTCGTGTGGGAGTCCGACTCGCACTTGGAAGGTTTTTTTGCAATTTTCAGGTCAGTTTCAGGTTGTATCTTGATCAAAATAACTGCTGTAAAAAGTTTAAGCTTTTCGTCATAATTCGAAAAAGTAGCTATCTATGTTCTTTTTCTGCATGTTGGTCAAAAGAAAACAGAACCTATTTCAAGGTGGGGTGCTAAAATTTTCAGGCTCGCTCACATTTTGTTGATTCTTGAGCTTTTCTTCATAAGTCGACAAAGTAATTCCTAGTCCTTTTGGAATGATCAAAAAGAAATCGAACCTATTGTGTGTGTGCAAAATTTTCGAGTTCGATTTGGCATTCTACATTCTCGTGGTTGCTTGGGCTTGCCTGCGTAAGTCGACAATGTAACTCCTATTTCTGCTTGAAAATATAAAACAAAACCTAACCAAACAGGGGCGGGTTATTCAAATTTTCGCGCTCGCTTCGCTTGCTCTTCCCACCCTACGTAATCTATGATCCCCGTAGGGTTAGGCAGGTGCGTACCTTCATATAGTACTACACCCCCATTTCGCCAGATATGTTTCCAAGTCCCATGTCATATTGTCATAGGGGGTGAGCCTCCTGCCACCAACCGGGCACAAATTCAGACTCCAGGCTAAACCTAATAAAATAACACGTTACCCAATCTAGGAATTGAACGCGGGACCTCATGCTCAGCTGCTCAGCAGTAAAACTTGCGACCCCTAGACCAACGAGATGTAGGTACTTACCTCCCTTATTATATATATTATATTCCTTGGAAATCATGAAGCCCCCCCCCCCTCCCCTCTGGGCTGCGACCGCGCCTGGGGACGAGCCTATTGGCACCAGGCGGGTCCAGACTCCGGGATGCTACTCAAAAATTTCTAATGGAAAATCCCAATAACACTACCCGACCTTCCTATGAGCCGAATACAGGACCTTATGCTCAGCACAGTTACAACCACTAGTTCAGCGAGGCAGTTTGATAAGATAAGAGTGTTTGTAAAAAAGCTTTATATCGCGCACTAGAACTATAATGAGTTAACTTTTTACGCAGGATATATGGGTCATCATGATGACCCACAATATCGGTTCGATGAAATGTGGACACTTGACTCGCTAACAAGTTGAATCCACTAACATG
This sequence comes from Hydraecia micacea, assembly GCA_914767645.1. Taxonomy (NCBI): domain Eukaryota; kingdom Metazoa; phylum Arthropoda; class Insecta; order Lepidoptera; family Noctuidae; genus Hydraecia; species Hydraecia micacea. The sequence continues at coordinate 13,386,313 of OU611778.1, forward strand.
TTAAAAAATTGTACTTCTGGAAGAATCCCCCACTGTTCATGATATTTTTATTTTACTGTATCTTGAAGACAGCAAGCGTTAGGTTGTGGAATAAAAATGACAGTTTGAGTTTTTGTATAGAAAAACATACACAACCTGCAATAATACAGAACCTGCTTTTTTGAGGTCGGTAAAAAATATGTTAACTGCCATTTTTATTTTTCAGATAAATATTATCTGGCGATTGAAAAATCGACACTAAGAATAGCGTTTCTGGAGGCGACCTCAGTGTATACGTTGAGTGAATCAAGAATCTGTGTCGTGTATATAGCTACGTTACGTGAGACTTTAGCCAAATACCTACATAGAAGGATGAGAGGAGAGGAAGACAGCTGGAGTAGCCTTTACTTATGTAGCTGCAGAAGCGAATTTATGTTCGTGTTTGTTTACTTTATATTACTAACAATTGGTAGAAACACTAACTAAACGAAAGATAACGAATTTATTGATTACGGCATACACCCAAAATGCGGCAACACCTAGTTTAAGGCGACATCTCTACAGGCGAGGGAGCTACGGCGTTTGTCTCGCCGTGCCATCAAATTCTCGCTGCAATGATATCGCCGTACGGACATTGCTTCATACAGTTTCTATTGAATTTGATGCCAGGGCGTGACAGTCGCCTTGATACTCTCGCCCGTGTTAATGGCGTTTTAGTGCTAATAACCTCTCGAATAACGTCGCTCGATTGATGGCAAATGAGCGCAGCCGACGTCAATCGATAGTTTTTATTAGAAGATCCATTCGATCGACGTCAATGGATGGATCAAAAAGTACTCTGTGATACTAACTACTCCAATCTAACCCTTAACCGACAAACTGGTGGTAGGTGCTGGCTAATAAAATTACAGATGGCTACAGTAGGAAGAGCAGCCTCACTGCTGGGACACAGACCTCCTCTCTGTGAGAGGGAGTGGGCCATAATCCACGCGGACCCAGTGCGAGTTGGTAGAAGTCACATGCCTTTGATTTTTTGGTTCTAGGACATACCATGTTGTTTCCTCACGATGTTTTCCTTTCCCATTTTGAGAGCAGTGTTGATAAAATAAATTACACAAAGCGCCTGCCTGGGTTCGAACCCACGACTCGTAATGTTATAATAATAAGTGCTCCTCTAAACCTATTATTTTGAAGTGCCTGCAAAAGGAACTTCAAAATAATGGGTCTGGTAATTAAATAATTAGGTCAATGTAGGGTAAATACATAATTAGAATGTTTAGATTTAGACTTTCATGTATTTTGTAAAGAAATAAACGAAACAATGTGATAATATCATAACAATAAATAAAAATCGGAGTTAGTTATGCAGGGTGAAATTTTAATCACCGTTTTCCTCTTAAGGGGTCATTGTACTCATCATTATGAACAACTTTTACTATGGGACCAAACATGAAATCGCGAAAAAAAAATCATCCGTTTCCTTCATTTTGACGAGTTATGCGAACATAAATGTAGGATACAGCTGATTTTTTTTCACGATTTCGGTTTTGGTCCCAAAGTAAAAGTTGTTCATAATGATGAGTACAATGACCCCTTAAGAGAAAAACGGTGATTAAAATTTCAGCCTATATAAAACCAATAAAAGCGGTTTTAATCATTGTCTTTGTTTACTTCGTATTTAAATATTCTTGCGGTTCCATCATCCGAGGTGGTTAATATTAAGCTTTCTTTTGGGTTGTAACATAGATCTAGGACTTCGGAGCGGTTTCCTGTGAGCATCTGGCTTCTCTCGCCTGTCCTGCCTTCATATACCCGTATGGATCCGTCGAGGCAGCCGGTGACCAGGTGGTTCTTGACCCACACCATCTTGGTGACGCCGCCTACCGCGTCGTCTGATTTGGCACACTGATGACGAACCATTTGTCTGGGGATATCCCATATGCTTACAGCTCCAGTTAGTGTACCTGTAACATTAATTGTGTATTATGTTATGAATAAAGAGTTCAATGTAACAGTAAAGGCCTGTACATACGTAAGCAGTATTTGCTACTGTCTGCGGTAGAGAAAAAAATCAAGTGGGTATGCGGTAATATTACTGTACACACCAAAGCGGATTTCGCTATCCTTGTGGGTAGAATACCGAGTTCGAGTTTCGCTGAGAAACAATACCTATGCGGTACTATAGCACCAACTATTCCGCTCTAGCCGCGGAACTTGATACTAAATACCTGAGCGAAACCCGCGCGGTATGCACTTCTACCCACAGCGGCAGCGAATACCGCTCAGGTCGCTCTAGCCGCGGAACTTGATACTAAATACCTGAGTGAAACCCGCGCGGTATGTACTTTTTTTACTTTGAATAGACCTTACGAATGGTAAATTGTTAGTCAAATATAATTTATGTTTGGTTGGAAAGTAATAATAAGATAGTGATAACAATGAACAGTTTGCTGGGTATGACAAGGAGTAGGTATAAAATTATAATAAGTGCCTACAGGATAATTGGCCTGGCCGCAGACTTCTGGAGACCACTCATTGTAGTTTGGCTAACATTTTTTTTAAGCTTTTTTTAAAGGGGACTCGTCAATGAAGCCGTGACTTTCAACATTTCTTACGTTTTTTGCAAATTGCAGTGGTGTTTTACGTTGTATGTTAATCAAAATGAATTTTGCGGCATTAAGAGGAAATGTGGTCAGAGACTTTTGAAAAATCCTAAGTAAAAAGTCGTAATTCGAGGTTTGGTTCTCGCCTATTTCCTCCTCCAATATTGGAATAATTTAAAAGATATTTCATAAACTAAATAAAAAGGATATAAATACTGTGTCCCTATGTTTTTCTTTTTTCATTAATAGTTTTCAAATTTGTATACTAGGCCTCTGTTGACAGTCAGTGGTTTAAATCTGCATTTTTTGAGGGTTCTAGTGCTTATAAAAATAATGTATCAAAATGGAAAACATAGGGACATACAAGTAGTTAATATTTATTATTCTGTAAAAAATCATTGCTTTATGGTTATTAAACAGGAAGAAAACAAGCGAGAGTGTTTCTATGGAGAAACAACTACCCGTGTTTCCTCTTAATGATAAAATGATTACCAATTTACCATCTAATACCTTTCATTCATATAGTTACAGAAGACAGAGATTATAAAAATCATTATTTACCTGTAGCAAGAAATCCTAACTGTGGGTCTTGTCCAAAGGCAACAGTTTCTAAGTCATTCTCTGTTTCCATCTGACCTACAACCTTGCCATTGTTTGTTGTGGTCAGTACAATTTTACCTGTGGAAAATAGAACATATTACGTCAGAAAATATTAAAGAATTAGCATAACACTTAGAATTAAGAGCTGGTAATCCATACTAATATCATAAATGCGAAAGTGTGTCCGTCTGTTACCTATTGACACTTAAACCGCTGAACCGATTTAGATGAAATTTGGTATTGAGATAGTTTGAGTCCTGGAAATGACACAGGACAGTTTTTATCCCGATATTCCCACGGAATCGAAATTTATGCGGGTGAAGCCGCGGGGCGTTGCTAATAAAGTAATTAAGAGACTTTTGAAGAATGTCAAAGTTACAGTAAAATAAAAAGGTTGAAAATATAAAAAAAAAACAAATCTGTAGCAGTGTTCATAATCTCAGATAATTTACATTCCATCCTTCATCATTCCTAATCAGTTATGTACTTTAATGAAATGTATTCTAAGTTGATTTTAGTGACCATTATTTTGTAACAAAAAGGTCCTAATAAGATTTTGGTTGCAGTGGAATTTGAACTTTTTTAAGTATGACATTCAGCTTGTTGTTCCATAATTTGAAAATTATCTCAATCCTTAATTCAAATATACATACAGTATGGCAGATGAATTATGGCCAGTCTGAACATAGGTACTACAAACTTTTGCATATTTTCTCTCATTCACACTCGTCTCATGTCACCATTTGGACCCTTAAACATGTTAGTGCACAACCTCCTGAGCAAATTTCCAACTGTGATACATCGGATTTACTGTATTCATTGCAACATTCCCCGAAACTGACTCATATTAGAAAACCAAAAGTAAAATAAGAATCAACATCTCACCATCTGTAGAAATAGATGCCATAAGATTGCCATCAGGATGTGTATCAATAGCTGTCACTCTGATCTCGTGAACTGATGCCGGTACCTGCTGCAGGACTGCAGATGTCTTCAGGTCCCATATCTTCACTGCTCCATCTTCATAGCCTGCCGCTAAGCGAACTCCATCTTGGAACAACTGGAATCATAATTATTTTGATCAATTCTTGTAAATATAATTCTTATATAACTGATAAAGATTGCTTTGCTATCTTGGTAATGTTTAAGAGTGACTTCTCAGTTTTACTCTCAATGAAGATGACTTGCAAAATGTAGAAAACTAAACAATGTGAATAGGTATGAATCACTCAAAATGTGAGACTTATTGGTGACTTTTCTAACCAGATAGGTAACTGTTAATTGCTGATGAGTGATCATTTTTTTAAGATACACAATCAAGCATTAATAATGCCATTTACAGATAAAATTCCCATTTATGCTTACCTTTCCACACTCTACTTTTATATTGTGTCCTTGCAAGACTTTAGTCTCTCCAGAGGGTACTTTGAATACATAAATATCTCCAGCCACAGTTCCAAATACAAGCACTCGTGCTTTATCATGCCACAAGCCCCATGTTAAGTCATCAGCTTCATACTCAAAGGCAACTGTCCATGGTAGTTGCTGGTTTTCTTCTGTGTTGCATTTCCAAACTTTGATTAGTCCAGACATGTCAGCCGTGGCCAAGTATGCTCCATCACAACTGAAGCCAACAAAGATGACTGAGTCCTTGTGTCCGACACAGTCCATGACCAACTGCCCATCGCTAACCGACCACACATAAGCTTTATCGTCTTCTCCACCAGTCACCGCCAGCTTGCCATCAGGATGAAGATCACAACAAAACACTGATCCAACATGCTTACTGAACACAAAAGCTGCATGATCCTCTGGAGGTTCCATGTCCATGTCCTCTTCTTCTACACCTAACATCTCTTCTAGATCTTCTAACTGCACCTCTTCAACCTCATCGTAATAGAACATTTCTTCTTCATCCATGCCTGTTATTTCGTCGCCGTTTACAGACGACGGCGGCGTGTCTTCTTGCTGATCACGCATTATCTAGAACCATTATTACACAATTATTAATACAATATTAAAACAATAAACGAAATAATGGCGCAATATCAAAGATTACAATTACTCAAGAAATATACTACTCTCTAACGTGAGCAATTACTAAAGTTTACTAAACTAACCTCTTTCTTATGTCTTCACAATGTTTAAACTTTAGATTTCAATTTAATATTATGCTTGTTCCTGTCGTATAATTAAATTTTCTGAAGTGCACACGACTTGTAATGACATAAATTTACTAGATAATCGTCTGTTGTAACTTGTAAACACGTTCCACGAGTTAAAATATTAAAAAAACTGCTCTTGCCCAACAAATTCACAACATACTGTCATTTCACGTTTTGACGTTTTCTTGTCCCGTCAGTTGGTTGGCTGTCACCTGTCAGCTTGTCCATAGAGATGCTACATAAAGTCCGGCCCATTGACATAGTTCCTATCTCAATGGTCCGGCCGCGCTTTTGCCAAAGATCAAGCAAGAAGCTTATAGATAAAAGTGGAGGCAACACTCTGAATACCTATCTGAAGACGACTGTGGTCGGACACTCTCTTTCTAAATACACACATAAGAATGAGACAGTGATATGTGCTTTCTTTGTCATATGTATGCATTTAGAAAGAGAGCGTCAGCCCACAGTCGGTTTCACTTAGGTATTAAGAGTGTTGTCTCCATTTTTACCTATAAGCTTCTTGCCAAAGATGTAAACAACAATGGCCGCTCGAAGTTGAATAAAATCGATATACAAGAACATTTTTTAATGTTTGCTTTCGCCTGAATCTCCGAGCTAATTAGACGAAAACAAACATTACTTCCAATAAATTTTCTTGTATATCGATTTTATATAGCTCAAGGGTTGGCTTTTATGCACCCCGGCACGGCGGCGGCGGTGGTGACGACCCAGTATAGATTGAGGCAAAAAATGTACAATATATGAATAAAAACCGTCGCAGCAACCATCGCCGTTCAGTAGAAATTCGGCCAAATTCAAGGCATTGTTCAAATGAATAGTGAACTAAAAATAATCGTCTAGGACACTTGAAAGATGTGACATACATACAGTCATGTAATACATGCTTACCTAAGAGTCCGGCCGCGCTAAAGCCAATGATGTAATAAGAATGGCCGTTCGAAATTGAATAAAATCGATATACAAGAAAATTTATTGGAAGTAATGTTTGTTTTCGTCTAATTAGCTCGGAGATTCAGGCGAAAGCAAACATTAAAAAATGTTCTTGTATATCGATTTTATTCAACTTCGAGCGGCCATTGTTGTTTACATCTTTGGCAAGAAGCTTATAGGTAAAAATGGAGACAACACTCTTAATACCTAAGTGAAACCGACTGTGGGCTGACGCTCTCTTTCTAAATGCATACATATTATGACAAAGAAAGCACATATCACTGTCTCATTCTTATGTGTGTATTTAGAAAGAGAGTGTCCGACCACAGTCGTCTTCAGATAGGTATTCAGAGTGTTGCCTCCACTTTTATCTATAAGCTTCTTGATCTTTGGCAAAAGCGCGGCCGGACCATTGAGATAGGAACTATGTCAATGGGCCGGACTTTATGTAGCATCTCTATGGGCAAGCTGACAGGTGACAGCCAACTGACGGGACAAGAAAACGTCAAAACGTGAAATGACAGTATGTTGTGAATTTGTGGCAAGAGCAGTTTTTTTAATATTCTATTATGAGCTAACACAATGTCTGTGCACTACCGTATTCATCAACAGTTCAACACCCGGTGCTGAATAATACGCAGCTCCACCTCGTAAGATTATACATACCCTTTTGTCAAGGTAATCGATTTGAAAATCTAAAACGTATAATTAACTCTTTTGGAATCGATTTACACGAGGAGATGGGGTACCCAAAATCATATTTTTTTTAATTTTCTATAAAAACTTTGTAGGCATAAATATTATGTATAACCATGTTAAATTACAGCTATTTTGTACCAAGGGTCTCTGCGTTAAGCTGCGAACAGACAGACAGACTTTTACTTTTTACGGTTTACTACGGAACCCTAAAAATAAGTCCTTGCAAATGCCTTGTATCCATGTAAAAAAAAATATTGTACAAGTGTTTTTGATTTTTGACAATGACATCTCAATCTCAAACTGACAATCGGACTTTGACATTTTAGTAATGTAAATTTTTAGGTTAAGTATTGTGAAATAAATAATCAGTTTTAAGAAACTGTTATTAAAAATAGAGACTTAAATTTTACTGATAGCCAGGATAAGTAATACTTAAAAATGGCATCACTTAAAAAAGGTACCAAATAATTATGTTACGTTTATCAGCAATTTCTATACTTAAAAAAAATATTATTTATATGAATGACCTCTTATTTTCTCTCTTACAGTTTTGTTACCAACGCAGGCGTCTTTTCTGATATCTAAACGATTTCGTGGGAAGATTAATATCCAAAGACCGAAGAAACCTCACTTCGAGAGACAGCTTCTGATCGACATATCTAAACCTGTGTATGGGCCTCCCAAATACACGTTACCTGATGCTGCTCTTTGCGATAGAGGAAAGAAACTGTACGCAAAGCAGATCGACAATCCTTTCGAAAGAATATTAGCAAATGAATGCCTCAACTGGTTCAACACATCAAAAATGGTTATATTTTTACATGTCAATGCAATAAGTATGGAAGATAAAACTCCGATTTTCGCTGCACTAGCAAAAAACAACATGCATTTAAGAACTTATGGCAAAAAGATTGTCAGCATGGCAACGACTGGGACTCGCTATGAAGCTGTGAATCACTTGTTCACATCACACCAAAACATGCTCTTCGGACAACCTGAAAATGTTACCAAGATGTTCAAGATAATGAAGAAAGCACCTCAATTAGTTATAATGGGTTGGTAATCAATGCAATCTTATTATTTGATAAGTTTACTATTATTTATCAATTGTAACAGAATTTTAAAGTCTTTAAGTCTTATATTTTTTATGAACAAGGATTCTATTTTCCCAGTTTCATCAATTTCCTGTCTACTAAATATTTTAAACAAAATTATTCTTCCATTTTCAGCCGGCATCATACAAGACAGGCTGATGTCAAAGAATGAGTTACTTGAATACAGTCAAAATCAGAACATTGATGTGGCCAGGAGTCAACTGTGTGCAGTACTTGAGAGTGCAGGGTCTTGTCTTGTGAGACAACTGAATCAGGGGCCACAAACTCTTGTTGGTTATCTAGAAAAACATGTGGAACTGAAGAACACCCCCAGCATTGAATCCCAAGACAGTGTCAAGAAAGAACCTGAGAGTTCAGAATAATTTTGTTGATATGTAGATTTATTTGTTAGTATAAGAGTTAGAAGATTTCATTGTAGTTTCCTTTACTTATTGATAACTAGCTGCTGCCCGCGACTCCGTCCGCGTGAAATCCTATCCTAACCAAGTTTCTTTTTATAATATAAAAGTAGCCTAAGTTACTCCTTATTACATCAGCTATCTGCCAGTGAAAGTCCTGTCAAAATCGGTCCACCCGTTTCAGATATTAGCCAGAACAAACAGACAGACAGACACAAACAAAATTTGTAAAAAATGTTATTTTGGTATATGTACAGTGTATACAATACATCCATATGCATTTAGTAAAAAGCCGTTATTTTAATATTACAAACAGACACTCCAACTTTATTTATTTGTATATCTATACAAATAAATAAAATTGGAGTGTCTGTTCACTACAAAATCTATAACCACATTTTGACGAGTTATACGAACATAAATGTAGGGAACAGCTGATTTTTTTTTCGCGATTTCAGGTTTGTTCCCATAGTAAAAGTTGTTTGTTATCATGAGTACAATCACGTGTTTAAGTATCTGTCACTAATTACCAGTCACCCTATATATCTATACATCTGTATAGATTAGGGTTTATTTCAAAATCATTTATAATTGAATGTTATTGTGGCAGGTGGCTGCATAATCAATCAACCATATATCATATAAATGGCGAGTAACTGACAGATCTAACTTATTTTGCATGTTTATTAACCAGTTGAATGTCATAATTACAGAAACAATTAAAAAGTCATTGTGTCTCACGTGGATCTAAGTTCGATATGAAGGATTAATAATTGAAAATTAAACTTTACTTCAACCTAAGATACCAATTTCTAAGATAGTGTAGAGTCGTTGCGCCATAACTTTCGGTCGTCAAACAAGGGGCGTGTGTGGCTGCACTGTCATCACACAAGGTATATATGTGGCCGCATTGTCGTAGCACTCTGCCGTCACACAAAGGGTGTGTGGCCGCACTATCGTCGCACAAGGGGTTTGTGTGGCCACATTGTCGTAATCGTCGGTCGTCACACAACGGGTATGTGTGGCGGCATTGTCGTAACATTCTGTCGTCACACAAAGGGTGTGTGGCCGCGCTATCGTCACACAAGAGGTTTGTGTGGCCACAGTGTCGTAATACTCGGTCGTCACACAAGGGGTATATGTGTCCGTATTGTCGTAACACTCACACAAGGGGTGTGTGGCCGCACTATCGTCACACAAGGGGTTTGTGCGGCCACATTGTCGTAACACTCGGTCGTCACACCAAGGGTGTCTGGCCGCACTATCGTCACACAAGGGGATTGTGTGGCCACATTTTCGTAATACTCGGTCGTCACACCAAGGGTGTGTGGCCGCACTATAGTCACACAAGGGGTTTGTGTGGCAGTGTGGCTACATAGTCGTAACACTCGGTCGTCACACTTAAGGGTTATGTGTGGCGCACTGTGTTAATTCTCGGCCGTCACAAAACAGAAACAACGACTTGATTACTTAGGTATTCGTTTTCGTTTTGTTGGCTTCTCTGACACGTTTAAAATAAGACAATTTTAATATTTAACAAAATGTATTTTATTTCAATCTTGAAACACAATCTTTGGTTGGAGTTACAACTTATAACTACTTAGTCCAATAGAGATCAAAAGTTAATGACTATTCAAGCAGGATTGCTTCCACGAGATTCTTACTTTTAATAATACTTGAGCAACACTGATTAATTGGCAATACGTAATAGTAAATTTTATTTACGTAGCTGGCTAATCTTAACTAAAAAATACAAACAATATTCATATTGGCAGTTACCCTATTACAAAGAGTATTCTCCAGTTTAAAATATTAATAGACAAATGTTCAATTTTCTTAACTCTATTGATCACGGTGCTGCGATGCGGCTGGTAGCAGTCGCTAGGGCAGTCAGAGCCACTGCCGCTTCCACCTCGTCTCGATCGTGACGGGATAACGTATTTATCGTAATCCGTTGGATCTTTGTGTCTGGCTTTCTTCGTTTCCCATCAGCCCACCACGAATAGTTACACTCGCTTGGTTGGAATCGGGCTGCACTCTCCAGCCACTTACTAAGTAACATCGGACTTGTGATCACTTTTGTTTCCTCTGCTCCATTCTCATTTGCATCTGGTTTGTACGAATTATTGTTGAAGTTCACGCACTTTTCTTTCATAATTGACGACGTATTGGAATCGTCGTGGTGGTATTCAGTGATCGTTTCGGGACTGCCAGTTAGTTCGCCATCATTGTCATCTGGGTTGGTGGGGTCGGACTCGCTCCATATGCTATCGTCGGAGCAGATGCTGAACTGTTCCACGTTGCCCTGTGCGCGATCATTGTACGTGCGAATCAGGTGTCCCCATGTTTGTTGATTTCTATCTACGTTCACATTTTTCAACTTTCTTCGCCAGTTGGCAAACCAGTTACAAATCTGTAAATAGATAATTTCGATTTAATTTAACATTGTTTGATAGTAGGCACCTACTTAGATAGGTACCTACTAATCTTCGGGACCTACATACGACTTAGTAAATTGTTGAAATTGAATATAATTTGCTGATAGGTACCCGTCTCTATTAGTTTATGAATTTTGCACTAATCACTTCATGATACCTAGTACAATATGTACAATAGTCAATTTAGTTTTCACTTAACGTTAATCGGTGAACAGTAGTCAACAAAGCGGGGACAAAAATAGTGCCTATTTATGTACAAATAGCAATTTCTGGCATCGATCCAATTAGGTTGCTGTTAGGCACAAACATGATACCTATGTATAAAAATCAGAAAACAATGAACTTTAAAATAATGTTTTTAATGACTTACTTGTATGTATGTGAGGCCCGTTTCGCGAGACAAATATTTTTTTTCTTCTCTGTTAGGGTACGGGTTATCTCTTCGACGCACTAGCCAGTCTTTTAGATAGCGCTTAATTTCTGGTGTGAATAGCCTCTTTTGCGGACGCTGGCCTGCGACTAAGCTCCTTCTGTAAAAGTAACAAAAAATCGTTGTAAATAGGTACTCTGGCACTAATGGAAAATAAAAACATGGACAAAACATCGGGGTTACATTTTTTAATAAAGGGCATTGAGGCATTGTGGATGATACGTAAGTGACGCACAAAGAAAATGATACTGAATACTGAAAGTAATGACTCATGCATGTCAATGTTTGTAGCCACTAACCGAGTGTATCGTCTGTTTCTGACAGGTCTCGAGGACTTGCCGAGATCTTCTTTCTTCGTCGTATCAGTCATGATGTCTTCTTTGCCTTTCTCAGATGTATGGATGAGTGTCATCTGATCTTGGATTACTTGATTTACACTTAAATGATTGTCCAGATGAGTAAACAGCTGAAGAGCGACACGTAATGTGTGGACAGCACGTGCAAGGGCAGCTCCGCTTGCGACACGACTCGTGTCTCGCAACACTGCCGCTGCGGGGGATGCTCGGTGATCTATTAAAAAAATAAGGACATGATGACATAAATAGATTGTCTTTCGAAGAGTATACTGTTTAATTAAGTGAAACAGTTAGATAGGTAACAGTATGTTGTAGTGGCCGCATTGATGTAACCGAAACATGACGATCACATTCCACAGTTCACTTTTAGATGTTATTTATCCGCGATACCCTCCGGAAGTGCACTTTGGATATTTTATGTCGATTTATTTCAATTCGTTAACTCTACTTTAATTAGACGTATTATTTTGAGGTTTTCGTATTCAGTAATTACCACAATGAACAAAAAACATGTTAACTATTACGTGTGCTCGAGGGTCAATGTTCTTGTTTTTGAATGGCCGAATAAAATGTAGTGTTAATTAGATAGTTTACTGAGTGAGAACGACCGCACTGATTCATTGAAGTGATTTGTGTACGATACAATTTTATTTTACTTGTAAGTTTTGCCACAATGTGAAAATTCTGGTACGTACCTGTGTGCGGGAAAGCTCGGGGATTGTGTGAAAATGGCGTCGGATAAGCGCGCGACGGCAGCGCCGCGGCGCGGGCGCATCGCTGCTGCAAATACGTGTTATTTCAGGATGTCTCCCGCGATGTCTTCAAAAACATGATTACAATGATCAACATATTTATACAAGCGGTATGTATATAAATCTGTTATTTTTGGTACTTAGATCAATAGCATGTTATTATGATATTTTTTGTTAGTTTAGATTGTAGAGCAAGATTCTTTGTAAACTAACAAGCCAACACAAAATCTTATAATAAATTATAACCTATGAAATACGCGTTTTACAGACTATTCAGGAAGACATGACATTAATAGTGCATCAGTTACTATAAAATGTTTGGCCAGTTGTAGAGTCGTCTGTTATAGTCACGACTGTTTATTGTAACGGTATGTTAGGAGGATCACGAATTCACGACTATAGTAGCTAGACGTGTTTCAATGGTTTAGATCACGAGAGTGTCAATGCAGTGTTCGGGACCACTTCATCTTTCTTTGCCTGTTGAAAAGTCGTATATTCCGATTCCTATTAGCTTTAAAGACATAGGTAGGTAGGTATAGGGACCACAATGCTGCCCTGCTACATAGGACACTCTGAGATACATTTCTGACCTCTGAGTTTGTTTCTGCCTTTATTCTCACAATAGTCAGATAGGAAACGCCGACCTCATCTAGCTTTTTTTAAAATTTATTTTATAATATGACATGTAAAAGTGATTATTTATTTAATACTTCAAGCACATGAATGTACAGAGGCGGACTAAAAGTAAAAGCGATTCCGAAATCCTATTTACAAAATAAACAATTTCATTTCATATCACTCAAGGGTGTTCCAAATGATAGGAATATACCGATACCGAAAGATCTGTAGATACTGCTAATGATAGCAGACATAAGGTTCAATCGTTGGCCTATGCAGGAGGCTAACAATGTTTCAGCACTTACACTTTGCCGCAGAATTGCGAATGGGCTCGTCTGTACTCACGCCTGAGGGGTAATTGAAAATTGTTCTATTGTTATGGTTTTTGTAATATTAGACCTATGCTGCTTTCATAAGGAGAGGCTCTAGTGGCCATGTCCAAGGTAGATGCATAGGTATGTATGTGGGCATGTACTTATTCGGCTGATTTTTAGGGTTCCGTACCTCAAAAGGAAAAAACAGAACCCTTATAGAATCACTCATGTGTCTGTCTGTCACAGCCAATTTGCTCCGAATCTAATGCACCGATTAAGTTGAAATTTGGTTCACATATGAATCTCTGTGACCCAAACACAGACGTGTAACGTAAATAAATGAATTCTGAATATGGGGGTCATTTTTGGGAGGCAAATAGAAAATTTAAAAAAAAGTTTCTCAATCTGTACCGTGTGATATGTCACAGTAGCCCTTTCATTGTCAAATGAAAGGGCTTACTGTGAGATCTCAAATATTTTTTTTCATAATTTTAACATAAAATGTATTAAGGTTGTTTAAGAAAATAGACGAAAATTGACCATTTCCCCCTTTTCTCCGAATCTAATTGTTCTATATCTGTAGATTACAGGAAAACCTATAAGAAGTATGTGGTCTTAAAACAACATGGTAAATCTCTCAATATTGTGCGTAGGTACAAACTTACGTTTTCAGTTGGAATGTATGAGAGAACATGTTTTTCAACTACAATGTTAAGTTTGTTCTTGGGATAAATTCATTCCGACTATGGAACCTTTCATTGTGGGTGGTCCGACACGCATTTGGCCGGTTTTCAATAGTCAGATAGCTTATATCTGAAGAATAATGATGATCCTCAAATAAAAGTTATCGGACTATTGAAAAATCAGCCCTAAGTGTCCAACGCCAGTGCATATATCTATTTATGGAAGGGTATCAGCAGAAATATTGCTCCATTTTTTAAAAGAGGATTTGGAAACTTCCTTTTATATTGCTACTCTGAAGTAGAAGAAACAGGTAAGTACCTAGCCTAGCGATTGAAGACTGTCTAGAAAACCCTAAGTAAGTAAGTAGGAGCAATGGAGGCTTAACATCAGAACATAGTTGATTCAGAATTGCAGAAAAAAACCGAGAATTTGATTTCATTGTAATTATGAGCACTGTTTTGTTGAAACTGCCTGTTGAATGTGTTTTACTATCTGCCATTACATAATTATTATCTTTTACTGTCTACTCCACTTAACTCCTTGGAATGTCGCAAGAAAGTACCTAAGTGCTCTGTGGTCGCAAGTGACAAGTCCCTAACTAAACTAACAAATAGCTCCGACAATGTTCAAGTAGTTTCGTGGTGGTTATTATTAAAAACGTGCCCAGGAACATGATGCAACTACTTCATTCTCTATCGTCATTGCAGTTGTCGAGCAGTAACCAACCGCGAAGTGTAATTGAAAATTGTTAATATCACTGCTATTGTTTTATCGCTACAATTTAACACATTCAGTAAGTAATGTGTTTCGTTTCTGTCAAAGTTTAAAAAAGAGCCCTGAATGTGAATGTGCCGGCAACAAGTTCAACTTGGGGCAATTGGTTTCGCTGTCCTTGTCTGGTGTGTGTGGGACACAATGGTGGTGTCCCTCTCGGGTTCGACGCGGGCCCGACGCGCGTGGTGTTCCGACTAGCGCTGTAGCGCTCCACACATGCGCTGCGGCGACTACTCGGAGTGGTCGGCTGAATCGCGTCCTTATTACACTGCGCCTGACGTCAGCACCGCATCGTCTATTCCAGTTTCGCAGATGATAAAAATGGTAACAGAAAGTGATTCAGTCGTGTGAGATATTCCAAGGTGGCCAGTCACTCCATGGGCGTGTGATCCGCGGCACAGCGTGGATAGCGCGCGTATTTGACCCACGTGCGTCGCGTTTACCGGTGTACGCGATTGATTTTTTGCGGAATGGGTGAAGAATCTCAGGCCAGCAATGGCAAAGTGGTTTTAAAACGTAAAATAACATTGTTTAATGGAGTTGGCATTATTATTGGGACTATTATTGGTTCCGGAATATTTATATCTCCGACTGGAGTATTCTTATACACAGGGTAAGCAGAGTGTTCAAGTTTCCCGCCTTTTGGACTATTGTTTTCAGTCACTTGTTCGCGTGTTCAAATTGAATTCTTCAGTTTTTATCGGTTCACACTTATCGCTGAATTCGAGACGCAAGATTTGTTTGTTAAATAAACAATGTTCCGATTGCTAAATTAAAATGAGGAAATCGGATATTTTCGTGAATACTTTAAATTAATTGCATATTTATCAGTGTTGTGTTATCTATGTTTTACTTATTTATATGAATTTATCTTTTCACTGTTAAGCAAATATAACACGACCTTATTAATTACAACTGCTTCCTTGATTTCCATGTTGGTAATAGATATCTTATCTACGGCATAGTTTTATTAACCTGCAGTTTATTTTTTACTCACTTAGATTTTATTATACATAATCTGCTACCTAACAATGTCTTAATAAAATACAACATCAATAAATGCAAGGCCATTCAAAGTTTGCAAAACGAACGAAATTTACTTATACAGGGTTATTGGAAAAACACTAATAACCTCTTGCACTCATCATTATGAACAACTTTTAATATGGGACCAACCTGAAATTGCGGAAAAAAATCAGCTGTTCCCTACATTTATGTTCGTATAACTCTTCAAAATGATGGGAACAGCTGATTTTTTTCGTGATTTCATGTTTGGTCCCATAGTAAAAGTTGTTCATAATGATGAGTACAATGACCTCTTAAGAGGTTGTTGGTGTTTTTCCAATAACCCTGTATAACTTTGTTTACAGAACAGTAAAGTTGCGTTACCAAATTATCGCAATCCCAAATAATCCGTGTATTCATTATGTTATTACCTACATATTATACCAGTTTTATTGGTCAGTAGGTGACACCGGTTGCAAACTTTCATTTATGGCATTGTACACACCTGTGGCTTGGCTGCCATGCATAAGTACAGTCAGCATGTCAACTAACCTAACCTGCCCAGTTTTCCGAAGTAGCTAGGTGATATATTAAAGAATTCCTACCTATTTGGGATATTTTCCTATTTTTTTAAATAACTAATGTAACAAAGCTGATATAACACTGACTTCTTAAACTCTTCATTCAGTAGGAAACTATTATATACAGGATGGTATATATCGACGCACAACCTATCGACAGACGACGCGTTATCATGGATTCAGTACAAAATTGTAAACCATCCTGCGTCGAAATTTTTCGTCAGTTATTAAAAAAAAATATGTAGGGCTGCCATACATTTTGGCCGCGTAGGTATTGCACTTTTCTATTAAAAAAAAACTGTTTTTTTTAATATAGGAGAATGAATTCTGAATTTCAAGGTTTCAGTGTAGTTGTAACAGTTTTGAGTTAAACTTATAATTTCTGCAACTTTACAAAGACTGTGGTGTTATCTGTACCTATTATACCTACTGAATCTGCAGGTAACCAGATGGTTCTAATAACAAGAGTGGTGAACGGACCCCTTACAACTTAGCGACACGGCCAAGGTTGCTTAGCTAGGTGACACCTAGCTATAGCTACTCTAGGCAACTTATAGAATAAACTTAGTTACCCTTTAGAAATCAAAAGTCAAGAGATTACGAGTATAACTATGTACTTACAAAGGGAACTTTTTGTGTCGTCGCGACTCACTATGCGGTAACATAGCTAGGTATAATATTTAGCTGCTGGCTACGTTGAATTAACAAGGGTACCTACTTACCTACATAGTTTTAACTGATGACTACGAAGATACCTAAGTACCTACGTGGATTTCGAGAAACCCTTTAGGAATCAACAATTTATAACTACAAAGGGAACTGTTTGTGTCGCGACTCACGATGATGCTGTAACATAGCTAGGTATTTCGTAATATTTAGCTGCTAGTTGCGTTAAATTAACATAGGTCCCTACCTACATAGTTTCAACTGATGACTATGTAGATACCTAGACGTGGATTTCGAGAAGCCCTATAGAAAAAGAAAGTCAAGAGCTCCAAACTTAGTGGGAACGATTGTTTCTCAATGTGTTTACATAGTACATACATATTTCGTAATAGGTATTAAGTATATCGCTTCTGGTTCAATAAACATACTTAGTTCAAACTGATGACTATGCAGATATTTCTGCTTAGATACATTATGTATAACGGGCTGGTGGCCGCAACTCTTACGTCCAAGCGCGTAACTATTTTACTTAGACATCTTTGTACGCAAAATAAAATAAAAATTCTGTTTAAGTACAGACGGCCGACACGTCAACCTACTACAATCTTGTCAAATTTATTTAATAAATTTTCAACTTTATTACTAAATCATAAGGTTCAAAATTGATTGGAAAAAATTGACAGTTTCGGGTAGGTTGAAGTGCTTGGCGTCTGTACATAAAAGTAAAACTACAGCATAAAATATCAATTGCTGATAACTGTAATAACAACGGCTTGTGGTTAAGTAATCAATCAGATTAAGCTACGCTTGCCGCGGTTGGTGCATGGAAGGGTAACCATCTTTATATATCAAGACCTCCTTTGCCTCGGAAAGCACGTCATTCGTGAATCTTTGGCATTCGTTCATTCGTTCGTCAGGAGCCCGAAACTCTGACAACCAGTCTTACTAAGGGGTATCGTATTACCCACTACAAGTACAGAAAGGCAGTCGCTTCATGTTAAATACTGGTAGTCAGCTGCATCCGGTGAGACTGGAAGTTGACCTCAATATTATGAAGTTGGAAAAAGCCTTGGCAAGATGATGACAAAATATTAATCGCGCTTTTATCCGTAATATTTCTTTAACAAATGACTGATTCAATTAACACCCTTTCTGCCTTCTGCCATTTTAACCTATTTCTAATAAAGAACAGTAATTATTTTCTCATTAATTGACTTGTTAATTACCGCGATCAACAAACGGTATTCGGGTCAATGACCCTTCACATTCTTACATATCGTATGTTCTAAATAGTTAATGATCTTTTAAAAAGGGATTAATGGAAATTCGATACCTTATCGACTTCATACCACCTTAAAGGATCGAGTTTCGTGCTCCTATTGTATTCTAATTTTGTTGAAATCCTTTGGGCTGGTGATTTTGTTTAAAACATTAGTTCAACGTAAGAGGCATTTTTCAAATTCAAATCTAGGCTTCTACTTCTTACCGATGTTCTGCCCGCGACTTCGTCTGTATAAAATTATCTTGTTCCCCCGACCCACCCCGTCGCGCATCGCATCGCATAGGTATTAGGTATGTCCGCGCGTTTTTGCTCAGCGTTCGATCAGACGTTTTTGTTGCGTGAGCCGTAGCCTTCCTCAAGAATTGGGCTATCAAATGCATAAAGAATCCAACTGGTAGTTCCAGAGATTATCGCGTTCAAACTCTTCAGATTTATTATTGGTATAATATATATAGATTTAAGTTATATTAGATGCTATCAGCAGATTCTAGTTACACGATAACTAAGTATACGAGTACGTACTAAATTGATGACTGATATGTAAGGCAGTCAGCCACTGTACCAAACCTGTTGCCTGGCAACCACACCTCTTTTTCCTAGTACCATAAAATATTACTTTGCCACGTATAATTAATTCCCAGAATTTATCCTTATTGACGACACCATCGGACGGTGCATTAAATTATATAACGTCATTTTATTGTTCGTATTCTTCTCAGCAAACCCTTTCATTTGATACCCGGCCATTATTTAGGAGTGAAAAAAAAACTAGTCCGCGATCTTTAGGAGTTGGCACCGATGAAAAGTGTATATTCTTATTTTTCCTATAAGTGGAACTACTGAATACTCCCAGTCTCTCACTAGTTCCGTACACGGAACTAGTGAGTTGGAGTAGTTCCATGTGGAACTAGCTTCATGGAACCACAAGGGAATAAAGGGCAATAACACAGGCTGTTTCTTTTTTTAAATCTACGAGTTCGATTCCTAGCTAGAGCAATTGATTATTCAAAAATCGAATGATGCAGTTTTAGTTTTCATCAATATCGACCCCGTGACTCCTTTAAATATGTATTTTTCGATATTACGTATAGTTTCGGATTTAGTCATCCATGCTGACTTGAATACACAGACGAATTGATAACCTCCCTCTTTTAGTTATAGGTTAGAAATAAATTTGTATCTCATGATCTTTCATTTAGGTAATCTCTTTAACTCGCGTCTGGCGGCCTAAGCAGAAGTGTAGGTAGGGGTTTATTTAACAAAACTCACTAAACGAACTACGAGTATCACGGAGAATTGGGGGCGATATCAGTAACGATATCGATCGTAGAGGTTCGTAGTTACAATAAAACCTTGAATAGAAAAATGTGACGACGACGTAAACAAGTCGTTAGTTTAATGTTTTCGTTAATTTTAGTGAGTATGACTTTCCATCTTTGCAAGCTTTATCAAACAATTGACGGGCATGTCTCAATATTTTTTTAAATGTTGATAGCTCGTTGGTTAGCCTATAAGATGAGGATGTTTTGCAAATAATTAGTTTACTTATGGTCATAGTAAAATTTTAAAATAATCAACTTTGTTTGTGGTCTACTCCGACGATGTTTAAATTTTTCTATTTAACTATTAATAATTACTATTAAGTGTTTGATATTTTCCAATTTCTTAATACCGACAAATCTTTACAAAAGAGTTAGCTTCAAATTCAAATAGCAATAAAAGCTACTCGGTTAGTTAATTTAAGTGATAAATGCAAAATTATAACAACTTTTGGGTACTTTTGTGAATCAATGAAATTTTTACATATTTTCCAAAAGGCTAGATCAATCCATCAGATATTTATATATTCGCTATCAGGACATGTGACGCTATTGCACAGAATAACTTTTATTCGCCCTGAATATCCTTTTAAAAATTGTCCAAATCGGATTTTTCAGTCGTCAGATTTAGTGAAAGCCCACAATTTCTTCATCAGATTTTCCTATTTAATTCATTATGGGTTAGGCCGCACACGATCATGCCTAAATCAACGACTCTGAAGATAATTTTTTTATGGCCC
The DNA here is from genome assembly GCA_914767645.1 of Hydraecia micacea. Classification (NCBI taxonomy): domain Eukaryota; kingdom Metazoa; phylum Arthropoda; class Insecta; order Lepidoptera; family Noctuidae; genus Hydraecia; species Hydraecia micacea. The sequence goes on from OU611778.1 coordinate 13,406,782, forward strand.
TTTTTTGAAATCTGAAAGTGGACTCCTGACCACGGGGCTACTAGGTATCAGAAACTTGTCAAATATATTTTCGGTGTTCTCTAATTATGCCACGCCTACTCAGCTATCAACTTTTTGCCCTGCATAATTATGCTTGCTCAAAAACCCTCTGCTACCAAATGTACCTACCGTAATTGCAGTATAATATCTAAACATTTAACAAGTACTGCAATCACGTTCAGGATTTTCTCACGATAGTTTTTCAAGGCGCGACTGACACGCTTGCCTAGATTCATTCATAGACCTAAAACTGGTAGACCGTGGCACTGAAACGTTGCACTATATAATAGCACTCACCATAGACAATTTTATACCCTTTAGGTAGGTAGGTACTTTATAACATCCGAAATGGTGAAAAATGTTTAATGTGTATCAAAGTTAAACATAGAAAAATGCATAAGAAAACATGATGGATAGTCTTTTCGTGGATCTCTACCAGACTCTACCTACAGAATCTGAAGGCCAATTCTCGTAATAACGTTCAAAATCTAGTCGCAGTCTCATCTCGGCTACAAACAAATGTCAAAATCTTGTCAAAAATACAGGTAAATTAGAAGAATTTTTGACAGATTTAGACTGAGATCAAACTGTGAACGTTCTTAAAATTACGAGAATTGCCCCTCTGATGTTTCGATTTTGTGACCTCTCGAGAATAATACGCATCTAATAATATCTAGTTACAATATTATTCGTTAGATACAAACAATTACCTATCTGTCAAATTAAAATATTGCAGTAATATTTCTCTTAATATTATCGACTCCTGTTATATAAATAAATTGTTGATAAGCGGTGTTAATTATATCGATAGGTAATTATGTATAGTCAACAAAAGAGATAAGTATGCAGGATCGTCAGATATAGTTGAAGTTTAGTAAGACACCGAGGGATGTTCTCGAATAAAATTTAATTTTATTAATAGAAAACAATCATCTCATTTATCAAATTAAATTTCAGTCCACAACATCCATCGGTTTCTTACTAAACTTCAACCATATCCGACGATCCTGCATACTTATCTCTTTTGTTGATTGATACATACATTGGGGCTTGGTTGTTCCTAATACCTTATAAGTAGTAGCTAAGTATAAGTAAGTACTTAAGTAATTAACTAAGTAACATTATCCGCAAGGCAACCGCAAACCAACGGCAAAACCTACAATCCTGTTTCTAGTTTATTTATATACCATAATTATGTACCCATTCATAAAAAGTAGTTTAGTCGTTAATAGTTCCAACACATATTCTTAAATTCTACCTAATTTTAATGACTGAATCGTCTCAGCTCCAAATAGTGTCCTATGAATAGACTCAACTCACTATTCGTGGCTGTAGAAATGTAATTAGGGATGACTAAGAAAACACTTTAGGATAACAAATATAAGGGACTTCCCGTATTGAAATACTTAGAAGATCATCTGCGAGCGTCGCGTATAGTAATGACCTCGTTTTGCAGTAGGATAGCTACTAAGCGCTGCTACTGATGTAGCAAGAAGAATTAACATTTGTTGAACCTCTGCTATAACGGGAACGTATACTTTTACCGGACAAAATCCTTAATCGAACGTAGAAAAAATTAATAATAAAGATCTAAATTGATGCTGATAATTTAAGTAATTCGCATTTCAATTCACCTGCCGATTGTTTATTTCTCCATGAACTTATTATCTTAATTTGTCGTAGGTCAGTTGGTGCGTCATTGATAATATGGCTTGCGAGCGGTCTGCTTTCAACCCTTGGGGCCCTGTGCTACGCAGAGTTGGGCACCTCCATCACGAGGTCTGGAGGTGACTACGCCTACATCTACACAGCCTTCGGGCCCCTGCCTGCCTTCCTGCGCATGTGGATCGCGCTACTCATCATCAGACCGACCACGCAGGCCATAGTGGCCCTCACCTTCGGCCACTACGTCGTGAAGCCTTTCTTCCCGGAATGTGACCCACCGGAACTGGCTGTCAAACTTCTTGCTGCTGTCTGTTTATGTAAGTAAAGTGCTTCTAGTTTATCATACTTACGTATTTGATTTTAGCTGTTGCCCGTGATTCGTCTGCGACCCAGGATGAAAAGTAGACTATGTCCTTACCCAGGTCATGGTCTAGGTATAGGTATGTGTGCCAAATTTCATCCAAATCCGTTCAGCTTTTTTAGCGTGAACTCGTAACAAAGAAACTCACTTTCGCATTTATAATATTACTGTGGATGGCCCGCGACTTCGTCTGCGTGCATTTTGTGTTTAATACAAATATCCACGATGAAATGTAGTCTATGTCCTAATCCAGGTCATGGTCTACCGATGTGCCTTTCATCCAAATCCGCTCAGACGTTTTAGCGTGAAAGCGTAACAAACAAACATACAAAAAATCAAATCTTTTCTCTTTATAGGTAAATAAATACTAGTTTAGATTTGTATGGAAGTATAGATGTGATGGACGTTATTGAAGCACAGAATATAATTTTAGTATGGTTTATGCATTATAGATGACTCATATACTAAGACACATTGATGGATAAGGCTGGGCTGCCCGTTGATGTTTACGATTAACACTGCACGATCTCAATGTCAATCTTAATAAACGTACCTAATAAGAACTGATTTCCCCCTAATGTTCTATAAGTGACGCGAGTAAATTAAATAATGGCAAATCAAAATGAAATCGACAGCATGAAGTGGGTTGAATTGATGATAAACGATGTGGATTTTTTGTGGGAGATTTTAAATTAGCAGCATTTTATATTGGCCAATGGCAGTAAATTACAATAGTTACTGGGTCACTTGTTTTGGTTTTCGTAAGCTGTAAATCAGTAATGTGATACACTAAATTGTTTAAAGGTTCTTAAATGGCATCGTACTTAAATCGCTACAATATAAACTTCAAGAACTTATGTATTTTTTTTACTATATATCCACCAAAAGGCAAGATTAATAAAAGCACGTGAATTTTACTTATTGTAAGTATATTTTTAACTCGAGAATCTACATTTTATATCGCTCGCATGCAACGTGCAAGTTGCATGCGGGCGATATAAAATGTAGATTATCTTAAGAGCACGAAGGTTTGTTACCAACTGGTTGTAAAAGGTTCTCAAGTGTAAAAAACGTAATTAAAAATACTTCAAAAAAATAAAACTTATCACACATTTTTATACGTAAATCCAGTTGCCTACAGTCGTGGTAAATATATATATTCTAGTCCTTCAATTCAAATCAACAAACAAAGACAGATCTAAAGTCATCCGCGTCATCGATTACAAAAAATCCAAATATTCAACTCCATATTTCCAACACTGGAAGCCGACCTCAACATAGATGGGAAAATGCTAGGCAGATGATGATGATGATTCTACTCCATATTTCTAAATATAGGCTCATGCTAAATACAAGGCCTCTGACATCGCTGACTTGTGACTTCTTCATACCTAATAAAGAACGGAATTTGTCTGATCAATACTCAGTACTCTGTTGTAGTGGTTCCTAAGCAAGTTTTATGGGCATGTTGATACAATCCGTTGGGAACGCTTTCTTTCGATCTTCGTTCACGGCTCGGGTGTCAGCATTGTTTGGACAAACAATCATTGGCTTCCTTCCTATGGTGAAAGCCAATTGGCCCGTAGTTTTCCTTTTCGTTATGATGCAATAGTTATTAGTTCATTCAAGACATCGTCGTGTTTATCTCTATAAGGAATTTCGAGTTTCTTCAAGATTTTTGATTATATAGGAGTTTTCCCCATTATTATCTACGGCTTCTCCCACTGCATTTGCACAGTACCTACCTAACTAATATTCGTACATGAAATCAAGTGATTTAACGGATGTGACGTAGAGTTCGTTCATTCGACAATGGTAACAGAAAAACTAACTTGCGTAGGACACACACAATATTACCTAAGAACCGTATTACTATACCCTAAGTCATCAATTCAGATAATTTATGTAAACAAAGGTGATAACAGATCAAAAAAATATCGTCTTAGTGGTAATTCACATAAAATGGCGGAAAACAAGGTTAGACTTGCTTTTAAGTACTGATTTTAGAAATAATAATTTAAAAAATATCATACCGTGTTAATTTTAATAAGTTTTCGGTGTTAAACAAAGTTATTAAAAAAAGAAAATATTGTGGTACAAAATATTTTATGATACTGGTAACACTACAGGCGTTCCCAACATTTTCAAATTCAGACTCAGACACATAATGAAAAATATTTTTCTCATAAATGTTTTGTCTAATAAATGCAATTTCTTAAATTTGTATGTTTTATTTAGCCACTTACATCTTCAACAACACACATGTTACAACTCTCATTCATAGATTCATATCGTAAGGAGTAAGCTCCTTCCAGGCAAGACATTTGCCACGTGTTGGATTTTGGGAGGCCTACGCCTAGCTACGGTCCTGTTCGGATACGGTATTTTGTTTGCATAGATCATATAAATAGTTAACTGTAATTAAAAGATAGAAAAAAATTATGTTAAATTGTTGTGCACCACTGTCCTGTCATTTTGACAGTGACATTTCTTTGTTTACTTAAATTATCTGAATTGATGATTTAGGGTATAGTTTTTGTTTTTTTTTTGTTACTCAAGCATGACCCACAGATATTGTGCCCAACTTAGATAAACAATACATACAACGTTGTCGAGTCCATGCCACGCCACACTTCGCCACAATACGATGATTACAAGTACAACAATAGGTAGCCAGCGTGTCGATTTATTACGATACGAGAGAATGTGTGTCAAAGTAACTTTCCGATGCTGCTTCAATTAACGGAGCTGGAGTAGGTACGTACATTGTTCATTAGAAAAACTTCAACCGAAAATGTTGTAATTTTTATTGAAGAATCTTAGAAAAAACATTCTGCTTTTCAGCAAGTAGGTAGGTACGCCACGTTAGCCAAAATCAGGGCCTTATCCGATCGATTCTAGAAGATCTAAATATATGCGTGCTAAAATATACGAATGAATGATGAAGTTCTACCTGTACCTAATTTGAAGTCCCTGTATTCTATGTACATACTTGAAGTGCAAACTCTGAAAATAAATTCGTCGGTCAATAGTCTTAAGGCTGACGCATAACAAGCTAACCATTCATTAAGAGAGAGGATTGACATCACTAAAGTTGTACCTATCTCAAACTCTCAAGTCAAGCAAAAGTGTAGATCTGGTTGGAATCGGAATCGTTACTAAAACAACGGCAGACTGTTCCCCTATCATTGTATGGGCACATTGGGCACCTGGATCATTGACCAACTGTTCGGCAGTAATGGAGGTACCCCTCTTTTTATTTATAGACTTGACCCTACCTAGAAATATTATCTGAGATAGAAGGATTGATAATAAAACTCTTTCGATTTGTAGACGTGAATTTAAAACCCTGAAACATTTTATAATGTTAGGTACTTATGGGCTTGTGGCTAATTAATAACAGCCGCATGTGTCGATCGATCAGGTTAAGCTACGCTTGCCGCGGTTGGTCAGTGGATGGGTGACCATCTAGGCCATCTACACATACCAAGACCCCTCCGTGCCTCGGAATGCACGATAAGCCGTTGGTCCCGGCTGTCATTCGTGGATCTTTGACAGTCGTTACGGGTTGTCAGAAGCCCGAAAGTCTGACAACCACCAGTCTTACCAAGGGGTATCGTATTACCCAGTAACTGGGTTGTGTAGGTCAGAAAGGCAGTCGCTGCATGTAAAATACTGGTATTCAGCTGCATCCGGTTAGACTAGAAGCGGACTCTAACATAGTAAGAACAAGGCTAGGCAGATGATGATGATGACTTAGGGTGATGATGACTTTCATGATGTTTAACAGATAAATTAAAAAAAAATGGAACAGAACTTGTATAAAGTTATATCTATTAAAGTTCCTGCAGTTAGGCTCGTACCAAGTATTTGTACTTCTGTTCAAAGTTCAGTTTTTTACCTATAACCGTATTACGAACCACAAAGTTGGACTAGCTAGGCCCAATCGTATTTATAACTGGTAGCTCAAAACAGGAAACGAAAACTTGTCTTTAAAATACACAGTCCACTCATCCATAAGCTCGATTCATGTTTATATCAGTTGGTCAGAAACTCGCCTAGCAACATCTCCGATTTATCATCTGTTATCAACTGACATACAAGTCATTTGCTAATGCGAAATTAATTGCTTACCCTTTCAACCCTTGTTCATGGTAATCAAGATAACGATGTACTTATCTATTTATACATGCATTTCTAACGGGACCTAGTACATAACTAATGGTATCCCATCAGTGCAAGCGATCCTGATAATTTATTCGTGGCAGTCTTGCTTACCAACGTAGAGCGTGAATAAATTTACCAGTTTATTTATAACATTGTAGGTATGCGTGTGATGTGGGACCTCAGGTATGTTGTGGCGTTTACAATTTTTCCTCAATTCATGCGGTCATCTAGGCTTATGTGGAATCATTACTTAATTAGTCATCCATTACAACAGTGTTTATTCCTGTTTTGCAGGGACAGGGAGTTCCCTATAATGATACCTACAATATTTAGTCAACACTAGTAGGTACTTTGCCAGCGACTTTGTCCACTCTACATGGCCTATCCTGTTAGAATTTTGATAAAATATCTGACCTAGCTCCTCGTCTACGTTACAAAAGATCCTTTCAGCTTTTATGTTTGGGCTTGGCCACAGAACAGTTAAAAGAGGTCTTGGCTTTGATGAATTAGTCAGTGACAGTGAGTGAGTGTTTTTGTTTCAATAATTAGGTAGGTACCAAAAAGTCGGTACAATTTCATTAACTACTTAAAACCCGAAGGAAGGTTATTGTTACACTCCATTGTTAATACTTATCTCCAATTAACTGCCTAGCCTTTTAACTAAACGGCGCCGTTCAACTAGCGGCCTGAATGATATTCAGCCATTCAATCAAATAGCTAGGCAAATGACTTGGATCGCTAACGTTTAACTACTATACATAACATATATTACCATCCAATTTAATAAAGTGTTAATAAAAAGAGATTTTCCAACAAGGAAAATTCAAATATTCAAATACCATCGGGAATTCCATACAAATAAGATATTCATCAGTTTAATTTGGAGCCAAGAAAGATAAATGAAAATCTATAGGTATAGGAAGCCTTTAATTCTTTGATTGCATTGCGTCTCGGGGCGGAACTGCCGGCGGAAACCCCACTTAACTCAATTGCTGTTGATAGATGAACTGCTCTGAAAATGAACCTCCATCTTGTCAGTCAATGCTGGCGTAAATTAGTTAGCCTGTATCTGTGTGTATGTGTCTTGTGAAGTTTTCCGTTTGTAAATGATGGAAATCCTGCCATGTCCTGGCTGGACTCCTGGCTATATTTATTTGTGTGACGCTAATGTTTTGTAGATACAATTCACAATTCTTTAATACATTCCATAATGTTGGTAAAACAGTTGGTAGGAAGCTATTATGGACCCTGTCGGGCACAGCATAGTAGGAGAGAGGAGGAAGATAAACTAAGCTTCTGCGTTGTAGGGAAATACGCGCTAATTTCAGAGTTAATTTCCTAATATAAACATGTATTCTTGTCTCAATCTTGGCCCACATTGTACTCACGATAGTAGGTAGGTAATGTTTACGCAACCAGTTTCAACAACGTGTTTATTTCGCGGAGCTTGATCTAATGACATGTTCAGGTTGCGGTCACGTAACTCGACTCTTGAAATTACGACTGACAAAGATCTTGTTCTAAATCCTTTAAATAATGAGAATGAATATGAAAGTAGTTATATCAAAGATCTGCACCCTAATTGCGTAACACGCCTTCAAAAACAATCTGAATCAATTTGAAGGATACAATAAACAATAAAATACTTATAAGCCGATGCATTGAAGAAAGGAATCTTAAATGGCGGCTTGTACTTGCGTTGACAGATAGTACAGTTAGCATGTAAAATTTCAAGCCAAAGTTTTTTTTTTTCAAAGGAGTCATAATAACTGTCTCCGCACAGTACACACGACCAACCAACGAAACAACAATAAAACAAAACTGAACAACAATAACAAACAGGTAACAACGGAATATATAACAAGGAATTCGTAAAAAGGATCACTGAGCGCGTCAAGAGTTCAAGACAGCGTGGAAGCAAATCAAGACTAATTTTATTTCTGCTTACGGTACGCGCGAGAGTGAGTATAGACGGCACTAGTGTGCGAGCGAGAGAACATGATAAGCGCCGCCATTTAAGATTCCTTTCTTTGATGAACCGGGTTATAACCGTTTTTTAAATATAAAATCACTTTTTTAATATAATAATATAATATATAATATAACATAATATATATACATATAATATAACTAAGCGTAAAACTATTAGTTTGCAGCTTCGAAAGACCTGTGCAAACTACGTGGTGCTCGAAAAACCTCGAAATTTTCGGACTTCTTTCAGTTTTTTACTTATGACTTCAAGCATCGTACGGAAAAGTCACATTTTTAAAGTATATAAAACGTGTATCCCGAGTTTTATTGGACCTACAGAGCTATGGCTGGGCTCAAATTTTGTATATTTTATTTAAAAATGTATTGGGTGACTTTTCCGTAGGATGCACCTTTTAGCGCATGGGAGAATCCCCCCCGCCGTTCCCCCACCTTCCTGCTCACCTCAGGGATCTCAGGATAGTACTTACTTCTAATGTTCTATGTATCTCTTGCCTTGACCGAGAGTCAAGTACAAAGACTACCATTTTTTTAATCCCATTATTTACCTGCAACTCCTGCAAGTAGTAGTAAAATGTAACTGTCTAAGTAAACCACGAGATAATTACAATAAGCAGTTTTTAAAACTTACCACAGAAAAAAAATTGGTAGGAAATATAATATGCAATATAAAATTAAATATTTCAATACCAGTATTGAAAAATAACAAAAAATATATTTGAAGCCCTAATTGCTACTTTTAGTGCGCAGTACTGAAACGGTTTAGACCTTTTCAGTACTGTGATGGCCTACATTATCATATTATCTACCTTTTATTGTTGACTAGCCTTGCTTCGCACGGGTGCAATGGTGAGATGTCAAAATATCGAGATTTCTATGCTGTATAGTTACCTATCTAAATATGAATGCACACATACCTTCCGGAATGAATGCTCTAAAATTCTAAACTATAATGAAAACGGCATCAAAATCCATAGTGTAGTTTAGTGTAGTGTAGTTAGAAGATCTGACGGTAACATAAACACACACTAAAAGCGACTTTTTTTAAATATCATGTGCAGATGTAAACATAGTTTGACAATGATCTAGGATCTGAGCTTAGAAGACTAATCTTAAAAAATTAAAATACCTATGAGCGGGGTTATAAGTTCTAAAAAAACAAACCAACACTGAGAATGAACTAGTTTAGAGTAAGTGAGTAACGTGACTGTTTAATGAGAAACCCTACAGGGTGTGAAAGTATTAGAAACTACTAAGCAGCTCACTTAAATTACTTATCAGGTTTAGTTTGAATGCACAACGCTTATTTTCAGTTTTATTTATTTTGTCATTGTTCCTTCAGATTTATTGTTTGTGTCAAATCTCACCTTGCAATTTGCACCTCGTGTTCCTCACATATGGTGGTCAAACATGGTCTTTGACAAATCAGCAGAGGTCTACGCTCGAGGTTTGCCAAAGGGCTATGGAACGGAGTATTCTGGGTATCAAACTAACAGACCGGGTTAAGGAATACGACCATCCGTTCCATCACAAAGATAACTGATGTCACTTGGAAAGCTGCCACGCTAAAATGGAATTGGGCTGGACACATCTGCCGCATGTCAGATGAACAATGGGCCAAACTAACGACCCAATGGGTCCCTCTTAATGGCAAACTACATCGTGGCAGGCCCAGACGGAGATGGCGGGATGAGCTGGGCTCCTTCAACAAGAACTGGTCCTTAGCAGCTTTGAACAGAGAGAAGTGGAAAGAGAGTAGGGAGGCCTTTGCCCTGCAGTGGGACATCACAGGCTAATAATAATTTATGGTACAAGGTATGATCACGGTATGATCGTAAGCGGAAACCTAAGACGCCATACTATCGTATAACAAAATATGAGCAGTAGCGACAAGTCTCACCGAAATATGATCCGGAACTATTTGTCTGGAAGCATGTGACGTACTTAAACGAACCTAATGACTCGCTGAAAGTGGATCACTTAGAACAATTTATTTTGCAACGAATATAATTTCCATGTTGTTCCTATGTGTGTGCTGTCGTCACTCATAACGTCATGTTTGATGCAGCCGTAAAATGTTTGAAAGCTAATGCTAAAAATTCATGTCATGTAGGCGTATGTCCTTGACCGGAACCCTGATGTTTCGAGACGCGAGATTATAAATTTAAATTTCTCCATTCGTTCAAACTGTAGTGTGATTTATGTTATTATTATTTATATCCTCAACTTTTCTGCATTTTCATGATAGTGTCTGGTATTGGGCTGGCTATTAGCATTTGCACGACACGGTGACAAGTGTGTACTGTCTTTTTTATTGTAATGTGCGTTTTATTTGTTCATAATAAACATTTTTTCTTTCTTTCTCTTTGACCATGAAAATAAATACTTAAACAAACGCATTGGGTTAATATCTGTTAGTAGAGTGATAGTTTCATTCAAAATTCCGTTCAATATTGAAGCAACAACACAATGAATGTGTGCCTAAGCGGCACGTAATTACGTTCGAGGACACGCACACAAGCAAATAATAATGTTGCAAGTAAATTTCATTTTCCCCAGCATGTGGGGAAAATGTAAGTAATCCTACTGAATGACTATTTCATGAAATCTTGACATTTTAGGATTATACTAACTTAACAAGTTGTTTTACTGATTCTAATGATTATAATTCTGTAAATACATATTTATTACGGTCGCGAATCATATTTTAATCAACGTACAACTTAATACTGTCCAGCAAATTGCAAAAAATTTTAGAAAATTTGAATTTCGCTACCTTAGCGCGGCGAGTGGGAACCGTAATAATATTTGACAATAAAAATACCTACATAGATGTGGATTGGGATTATAGACACTACATAATTATAATAACAAAAAATGGGGTAAAATATTTTCCCAAGCCTAGCAACATTTTCATTGTAATGGCGGCTGTCAAATTTACGATTTATTATTTTGTTTTGATGAATGTTTTATACAAAAATATAAGATGCTAGGCTGTAATTACCCGTGAAATGGTATCTTTAAACGTTTTTCATGATTATGTGATGAGTTGTGACCTTGTGACACCCTTTCACTGCACAGTACGTCATTTTTTTGCGAAAATGCGGGAGCTCTTTACAGTAGTACTTGGTCTTGAGTACTGACGCGCCGAAAGTCGTACGTAGCCTTAAAAGGCTAACTTGAAATGGCTTCACTTTGCGTGCGACTACTGCGGTTCTAAGCCTATTAATTCTATGTCTGTTAGTATAACTAATTAAGACTATGTTATTATATAATTATGCAGGTTATTTATATTTTCCCCCTTTCTTTCCACCTCTTCCTGTCCAGAGCTGCCAAGGAGCAATCTTTTTTCTTTAAAAAAGATTGATTGACTGAACTCCTTTGAGTTCAGTTCATCCCGCCATCTCCGTCTGGGCCTGCCGCGATGTCGTTTTTTTATGTAGGCAGTTTATGACAAATTGTTGTAAAATGTTTTCTTAAGTTATTGCTTAGAAAGAACATGATACTTCGAAATACATGTTTAGCATAATCACAGGCCTCCTGTCTTCGAGAGGCTGTAATCTACCACGCGGTCCCAGTGTGGGTTGGTAGATCTTCTGAAGACTTAGTTAATTTAAGATATTTTAAATTTAATTCTTTATCCTTTGCTTCACAGGTATCCTGACAGCGGTCAACTGCATCAGCGTGCGATGGACCATGCGGATACAGGATGTGTTCACCTCATCCAAGCTGTTGGCGTTGATCGTCATCATCATCTCCGGTCTCTACTATATATGCATCGGTAAGTTGATAATGATTCATTACATTGTAACTGAGAGATAAGGAACCAGGGCCTCCTTTCCAAGTCCGTCAACGAGAAACGGGCCCGTCCAAAAGTAGTTTGAAACTTCGGAGTGAACCCTACACCGAATTAATTAACTTTTGCGGACGAGCATAATCACATCAGAAGTAGGGACAACTGTCAAATCGTGTCGTAATTCATTCTTAGGTCGGGCCCCAAACTAGTCTCATGTCCGTAGGTGATACGAGTAGGAATCTCACGTAACTTCGGCCGAAACTACGGATTTAGTGCTTAGAGAGTGGAGGTCTTCCTCCTGCTGCATCGTATCTTCAATTTCGTTCGCCTACTCAACTCCAAATCTTCAACCCAAGTAACAAGATGTTTTTCACGGATTTTCCGTATTATGTCAAAATGATACGAGTCAACTCAGTCGTCTTTTTTATTTTTTTTTATTTCAAATAGGCACACTAAAGGCACTTTTGAACGTAAAAAATTATAATAAAACGAATTGATTCTACAGTCCGTCAAATCTAAGAAGTACCGTTTGACGTTTCATATTTTTCAATCAGTTTCGATAACCTTTTTCATAAAACCATGAATTTAGAAAGATTTCATTATTGTATCTAAAAATGTACAATTCTTAATATCTAAATGTAATTGAAAACTTTCAAACAAAGCAAAATAACACATATTTACACCTGTCAAACGGTACTTCTTAGATTTGACGGACTGTAGTCGCCCATTCCAAAAGGTAGTTTTCGTATGGAGAAGAATGGGCAAGAAACTCCACCGTTACTCTTTTAAAATGTTTTACAAGTTTTTGTATACATTCATTATATAATTATATGTGAAGACGATGCATCTAGAATAAAAATTAGTCTACCAACAAAAGGTAAAAAGAATTAAAAATAAAGCAATGACAGGTAAATCAATTATGTGATAGATACGAGTACATGGTGCACACATTTTTACAAATATTGTTAAAGTAGATTATTTTTATATAATTTTAACAAGTGTGTGAGTTACTGTAGTCACAAAAATGTAAACCTAATGTCATAAAAAAATAAGAATATAAATTAAATTAGCGACCAGTTTGATTTTGTCTAGACTCTAGATTGTCCTATGGAGCAGGATCTTCTAATTTGTAATATCCTTGTTTACAAAGTGTCCTTTTAATATGAGTTTGAAATTTTCTTTCATTTAATTGCAATATGTCACAAGGTATTTTGTTGTAGCATTTAACAAAGTACCCCATAAAAGATGTATTGTACTTTAGATAATCTGAAAAAAGGTTGATCTAATTTATCTTTATAGTACGAACACGGTCAATTGTTATTGTATAGTACGAACGAAATACCTACGTCAATTTTAATGTTTTTATCGGAAATATGTGATGAGCTAATGTATCTATACGGGAACAATAATTATTGATACAATAGTCTGATAAGACTATGTTACGGACGATTACGCGTGCACATCACATAGGTAGGTAGGTACCTTCCTTCATAGATAAGCGTTTGGTGGGTCAACTGATAGAATGAATGATAGACCAAGGTCGGGTAGAACAGCCTATTGTATTGTAACCGACTCAGAAGCCTCTAAGGAGTTCACATGATTAATTTAGCGACTTCGCAGAATCACTTTGATTGACTTAGGTATTGCTTATCTTACATGAGTATGCTTGAGTACAAAAAAAATAATACAAAAAGTTTATTGCAGTAACTTGTACAACTTTTACAGTAAATCTTACATAGGGACCTCCTTTTAAGTAAAGATATACGGTACCTGTGCTAGGAGAAAGAATAGGCCTGGCATATATAAGTTCGCCAACACAATATATACGTTAGGTATTATGCGGGGGAGTGGAGGCCACTTTATACGGAAATTTGGAGAGGTCAGTGCAGCAGCTGGATGTAAAATTCACGCTAATAATGACTTGAGAATAACAACTTAGTACTTACGTATTCATGTTAATTTATTTTGCGTTCCACAAGGAAAAAAGATGTTTACAAAAAGCTTAGAGCTAAGAGCCGTTGTAGACCCTGTTAGGGCACAGCAAATATTTATATTTGATACATAGCAGCTATTACTTAACAGTTAAAAATCTAAACATAGAAACTAAAGTTAAAATAAAATTATACTTACATGAAAACTGAATATATAAGTAGAAGAATAATAAGTAGATCAGGTTTACGTGTATCACTATTAGAGACAATTTATAGATTCAGTAGGTAGGTAGCATTTTATATAAATAAATATTGTTTTACCTATCTTTAAAATAGATTATGGCTATCTCTAAACGGTCGTATTTGTGTACCCTACCTAAAGCTGATTGATAGTCTAATAGTTTGTCATAATCTTTGTAGGCCATGCAGACCACGAGGCAGTTGGTACTGAGTGTCTATTTATGGCTGACGTGTGTTGTTGACGGAGTTGACGACCTTTATCTTAGAAGCCACCCGCTATTATACTGGCAGTTGGATTCCGTTTATGCATACTTTTATGGCTAAAACCTGTTTCGATAAAAATAAGTTACTACATATTGGTAGGTATATTTAAGAGCAGGCTCAGTTATTTACGTGTGGGATACAACAGGCAATAGTGTCTTTGAGTGTGTTAATTAGGCACACCATAGAATGATCAAGAATGAAATCCGTTTGGAAAAAGCGAGGCTAAATAAATTTTCCCCATAGCTAGCGGTCTTTGCAGATAAACATAAAAGTGGCCTGTTACAGTCACAGAATGCGTTCCTAACACCTGTCTGTGCGACAATTCTAGTAGCTAATAAAGATCAAATTTGCAAAACACGTATATAAGTACATTTATAGAAAACTGACACGTGTCACGAATGCATTCTCTCAACGACGGCCAAACTGTAGTTTTGATAAACGTCGAATGATTTAGGGAAGCGTTCGGCGTTCTACCGTTTCTGATTACCCCATGGGGCATAATCGTAAGTTTATGTCGAGTATGTATGAGTAACACACTTATACGTTTGTCTCAGTAGATAGATTGATTAACGATAATGATGGACTTCGTTGTCAGCTTCCGATAGCTCTCCTTCAACAGCTAGATTGAGGCATGGCGTGGGCACTGTGGCCTGTGTGGCCTGTAGGTAGAGTTGTTTATTCCGCAAAGGAAGTACTCGTGTATCTAAGTATGTTATGATGTACATAACATACTTAGATACACGAGTACTTCCTTTACGACGCGGTAAATAACATTGAGGTTTGGCACAACTGCATATATTATATACTATACCTATAAATATGCAACCATCAAGTTTTATGGCAGCTTAAATGGGAACGAAATGAGTCATCATTCATCAGCTGTGTCCCATTCCATTCTACTTACATAGGCATCTTCTGGACACACTCGGTCCATCGTAGACTTTAGGACATCGTAGGCTTTCCATCAGTCGAGATCGAGGTAAAGCGCCGTTCCCTAATTGCATACTTAACACTATTAATCTAAATCTGAATAGGTAATTTTGAACGATATTGCTAATCCATTGCTTCATATGTTCGAAAAATGTGTCTGATTAGCAACGTATACAACGCAATGAAATTAAAGAATGTCTTTGAACTGTAAAAAAAACCGTCAAGTGCGTATCCATGCACAATGAAGGGTTCCGTAGTTGAAATGAATTTATCCCAAAAACAAACTTAACATTGTAGTTGAAAAACATGTTCTCCCATACATTCCAACTGAAAATGTAAGTTTGTACGCACAATATTGAGAGATTTACCATGTTGTTTTAAGACCACAGACTTCTTATAGGTTTTCCTGTAATCTATAAGTATAAAACTATTCTCTGTTTTTTTTTTTTCGAAATTTTAGGCTCAGTAGATTCCGAGTTAAGGGGGGGATGGTTAATTTACTTTAAAATTATGAAATAAATATATTTGAAATCCTCACAGTAAGCACTTTCATTAGATATATCACACGGTACCTACAGATTGCGATACTTTTTTAATTTTCAATTTGACCCCCCGAAAAGACCCCCATATTCAAAATTCATTTATTTACGTTATACGTCTGTGTTTGGGTCACAGAGGTTCATCTGTGTACCTTTCAACTTAATCGGTCCATTAGATTCGGAGCAAATTGGCTGTGACAGACGGACAGACAGACAGACAGACCCATGAGTGATCCTATAAGGGTTCCGTTTTTTTCCTTTTGACGTACGGAACCCTAAAAATGAAACCAATTGCTACCGGTAATGTGTTACGCAATTACCCAGCTAACCAATTAAGCAAAAAAAAAGCAATGGAACTCCAAAGAGTAAATATATTTTCCGTTTAAAATATTCAATACACAGTAATAAGAGAAGTTATGTGAGTATCAAGAGAGAAAGTAAAACGTAACATTTTTTATTTGATTACTTTATTATCGGATGAATTAGAAAGTATAGAAAGTTTGAAGGGCCTATCTTGATAACAATAATTACCTTCGTAACAACTTGTCAGTCGTGTAGACATTCTCTTCCGTATGAATTTATTGAACGCAGTGATGAGGAAGTATTAAGATGGAAAGTATTAAAAAGAAAGCTCAAAGGGTGGGCAATTATAATATCATAAAACGAGCGTCAAGTCTACGTGACACTCGTTTTTTGAGGTCTACCTCTATCCGCTATCTGAGGCCTTATACAACCCCTCGCTGGATTGCGGCCCCATACTGTACAGAACAGTACTGGCCACAGCGCCAGGTGCCTAGGTTGTAGTAGCTCTGCGTTAATGAGTGTTTGTCACTGGTCAGTCCTTGCATTAATTTATAATTATAGTACTTACTAATTCCATGGCCTTTGCCATACAGCATTGTCGGTAGGAAGACGTACAAATACGGTAGTCTTTAAAATCAATAATAAATAAAGTTGCTTGGGATCTAAATAACTAATGACACGAAGAAGCGATGTCACCAATTAACTTTAACATTCTTAATGAAATAATATTTTGGATATGATAAATGATGTACCTACGTATTCTTACATAATAATAAATGCTTCATTTCTTAAGCTTAAAAATTTGAGATCGTGATAATAACATAGAGTTCACGTTCACGGGCACCTCGGGTGGAAACTATAGTACGCTAGTTAAATATGATAATTTCGTAATATACAGGCTGTCCGGTAATTAATGGATAACCTCTTCAGGGGTCATTGTACTTATCATTATGAACAACTGGGACCAAACCTGAAATCGCGAAAAAAGAATCAGTAGTTTCCTACATTTAGACCAGTTATGCGAATAGCTTTTTTTTTTTTTGGGATATCATGTTTGGTCCCGTAGTAAAAGTTGTTCATAATATTATTATTATAAACAACTTTTAGGGGTCATTGTACTTATGTACAATGACCTCTTAAGAGGTTATCCATTAATTACCGGACACCCTGTATAATGCCTGATTTTAAGGATTTATACAGACTTTATTGTACACCAAAAAATACATAACAAAAAAAAAATTGATCGAATACTGAAAATATATACAATGCGCGGCCTTATCGCTTTCTGCGATTTCTTCCGGGCAACTTTGGAAAGCTCGAATGGACAGTGATTTACCTGGACATAAAATGGGATTGTCGTTGGTGCAATAAACATGTTAAGTATAAGAAAGTATATAGTATAAGAAAGAAACCTTTGGCAACGATCGATACACTTACCGCATTTATTGTACAAGGTGTTAAAAATTTACCCGACAAACTTTAAGAGGTACTTTAGACCATCGCATCGAACTGAACAACTTTCACTATGGGATCAACTCTGAAATCACGAAAAAAAAATCAGTGTTCAATACCTACTTGGTCAAAATGTATGAAACAGCTGATTTTTGTCGTGATTTCAGAGTTGGTCCCATGGTGAAAGTTGTTCAGTTCGATGGTCAAAAGTACCTCTTAAAGTTTGTCGGATTAATTTTTTAACACTTTGTTTACGTTAGAATTTAGAAGGGTAGGCAGGTGGGCATGGGCCCAGGAATGAACCCTTTATAAGTATGGACTTGTAAAGTTAAAAGCCATAACGGACATGAATAAATTAATGAGAGGGGCTCGTGGCCATATAATAACAGCCATACGCGACGGGGCGATCAAAGGTTTAGCTACGCTTGCCGCGATCGGATCGTGGATGACCATCCATTTCATATCAATACTCTTCCGTACCTCGGAAAACACGTTAAGCTGTTGGTCCCGGCTGTCATTTGTAATCTTTGACAGTCGTTACGGGTTTTCAGAATCTCAAAAGTCTGACAACCAGTCTCACCAACGGGTATCGCGTTACCCAGTAACTTGGGTTGTGGAGGTCAGATAGGCAGTCGTTCGGTGTAAAATAATGGTGTTCAGCTGCATCCGGTTAACATAGTTGGGAAAAGGCAAGGCAGATTGATTGGTCGTGGATAAATAAATAATTATTCACTGATCCGTGAAACACGTCATGCTCATTATCCTGTGTGACTGGAACAGATGATAGAGTCTGGGGGAAGTTTCGCGCACTAAATACGCCCGGCATCGGCACCCATCCGTAACACACTTTCAATCTCATGCTGAATCATTTTAAAGGATATTGCTAATCCATTGCTTCATATGTGCGAAAAATTTGTCTGCTCAACAACGTAGATAACACAATGAGAGTTATAAAACTGTCAAAATTAAAGCCATTGCTACTGGTAGGTACTGGTAGAGCTTGGGTATAGCGATGCAATTCGAATGCCAATGTGTGCAGAAAGTAAATTAAAATGAGGACAAATATAATTATTATAAAATAATCGATTTCGTATAATTATTTTAAACAGCCCGAAGTCGAAATGCAAATCAATGTCCGTACAACGTTGTGGAGTAAAATGCAGTATTCGCTTATCAGCACTGTCATTAACTAATTTATAGCCAGCAAAGCTATCAATGGAGGCGTTCTTCCATTATTATGATTTATTCAACGAATATGCTTCGTTGTTGTGTTCATACCTATGTATGTAGTACGCAATAAATAAATGATGATGATGATGTCTGGCAATGATAGGAAAAAATTCTAGAACCTATTCCCATATTTATATCCCTCTCGCAAGTATAATTACTTGATATGTTTTATTAATGCATCACTGGAGATGAAATACTATACTGCCTGCGTTAATTATCTAGCTACAGAATTACACACAACTACCGACAATGTACATCGCAACACATGGAGCTTATCTTTTTATTACATAACATGTAAGAAGTGTGTTATCACTACCTAATTGTCTGGTAAACCCGTGCCTTGTCTAATCTTGCTAAATCTGCTAGGGTTTAAAGGAATTTATGTGTTGAAGTTACAACTTATTTGCTAATTTTCATGATTGCACCTACCACTTTTTGTCTCTGCATCACCCAAAGGTTGACTGGTAGAAAATGCCTATGGCATTAAGTTCGCCTCTGTACATTTATGTGCTTGAAGTGTTAAATAAATAAATAATCCATTAAAGTTTATAAACTTTAATGGATTATTAAATAACTGTGCGAGCATTAGTGCTATTGCATTGATGAAATCAGATCTGCTGTTACCTACTTATAATTTTATTATCGTATCTTTACAAGGAGGGTTTGCTTTTCAAGTCATCCAAATATAGAGGTTATAAGTTTTTTTTTTGTCAATTATCAGGTCACACTGAAAACTTCGACGCAGCATTTGAGGGAGAGTTCAGCGCTGGCAACATTGCTCTCGCCTTTTACTCAGGATTGTTCGCGTTCGGGGGATGGAACTACCTCAACTTCGTCACTGAAGAACTACAGGATCCTTACAAGTGAGTCTTTTCCTCATTATATGAACACAAAATACAGGTCAAATTAAATCAGCTAGCGAAACTCTGTAGACGTGTTGGGTATTGAAATCTAAACATGATAGGTACTTAAAACAAAAAAAATATTGATTTGATTATTTTTTTTCTGGGGTCAAATCCCTATCCATTTGCATACATTTTTAAGACCTAATATAACTTGGCATAATTTTGTTTCTCCTAATTATATTTTCGCATAACGGCTTACGCATAATTTTTTTAAGCATAATTTCTCTAATCATAATAATGATTAAGCATAATATTCTAAAGCATACATTTAGCGTGCTCGTTTTATTTCCAACGACGTCAGGTCGACGGAGCCTCGCTGCGCGGGGCTCCTATTTCTGTCTGCAGGGTTTAAAGGAACCTAACCTAACCGAAACTCGGGGTGCCCCTGACGTCGTTTAGTATTATGCAAATTAAATTTATGCCAAAACAAATTAGCCTTCAAGATAATTATGCCAACATAAACTGTATGCCAAAAAAAATATGGCAAAGTATTATTATGGCAAAACAAATTAACCAAAATAGTTATGCCAAAGTATATTAGGAAAAAGAACATTATGCGAAAAGAAGGGATCCCGTTTGGGTACTTATTGAAAATTAGTTTTTTTTTTGTGTAAACTTCACATGACATACGTGATCAATATCGAAACTCGATAAAACAAAACAAAATCCTACATATTTTCTAAACTCATACTTGGAAGTCACTAACTGCGGTCGATGTAACCAAAAAAAATTTTTTTTTTGTATTGTTAGATATCGATAACACAAATACAAAAATACAGGGTCAAATTAAATTAGTTAGCGAAACGCTAGCTAATTTAACCCTGTATAGCCAGAATTTTTTCTAGAAAAAGAACCTAATCTATCCAAAGTTTGCTTGCCATGAACAACATACCTTTTAGAGAATAAAAGTACAATTCCGCTGAGTTTAATAACTTTGAAACAGATAACGAGGCAGAACCTTTTTTTCTGCGATCCTTAGTCCGGAACTAGCATCATTGTGAAGAAAACACGTGCGTCGATTTCAATATGAGTACACACTTAATAAATCTGTGCACCTGACACTTATCTAGAATCATAGATAATAACGCTAAGCGTGAATTTTCCAAGGATACTGCTAATAGTCAGTATACCTATTCGTATTGGTAAAGGAACACACGAACGAGTTGCGTCATTCAAAGTGGAGCAAATAAAAGGATCGGTGTCAAGATCGTCGATTTGGTATTGTATTAGGCTAGGGTTGCATTGGGATAGATTCTAAAATCCGTCTGAAGTGGTTCCCTAGAGAGCTCCTCAAATACCCCTATTGTTTGGCTTCGCGATTATGGTTGGCGTGCACGAATCGACTATGTCCTTCAAATAAGCTGCTAAATGTAGTGATGTTCCAATGTCCCACGCCGCCGCCGTGCTTTTGGATTTTAAATTGAAACTAGAAATTACAATGACATAGGAATGTTGGCATAGAATGTTATTTTATTCATTGGGTAGCTAAAGCCAAGTGTTCTCAGTTTCTCACTCTTCCTATTGCATGTTTTATTCATTGAGACATTTATTTCGCGCCGGTTGATAGTGAGTAGCGACCGCTAAAAATTTCGGTATAACTTTTACAGTATTTACTCGAGAGGAAATACACGCATTGAGGTTTATTTGAATAGCAGCAGAGTATCTTGACTTGATATTGTTTTCTGCGAGAATCGATTTAATTAAATTGTTTTGCAAATGCGTTGATAATGGTTTGTGTAATTGCTTAGGTTCTGTAAATGTAAGTTAATAGCATGTTAAGCAACCTGCAAAATTAATAAAGTCTTAGAAATTCTTGAGATAAGACGGTGATTTTCTTTTAGTCACCTAACAAATTAAGCTTCTATTAATATTTTTGAAAATTCGTTAAATCATTTGTGGATAAAGCGATACTTCATTAGCTTACCTGTAGCTGTGTAGTTATAAATCAAAATCAAAAGGCTAGATACGGATTATTTCTTGATAAATTGTAAGCTCGCAGAATCTTAGCTTTCGTGGTTCTTCATGGTTCCACAGGTTCTCTTACAATAAAAAGGAAATCCACTTTAAAAGTTCACGTAAGTAACTCTATGCATGTCTAATCGATTATAAAATCAATGAGCACTTTGCACATCCCTAGTCAGACCTTTGGAATAGACTGGGAGCATGGAACAAAATTTTAACACGCCATTAAATTAAATTGGGAATAAGTTTCTACGACGAGAATTTCATTAATATAGTTTTGTCACAGTTGGCTGGCCGCCAATAAGCGTCATTTACTCAACGATGCATTTATTTTATCATGTTATCAAAATCAGCGTTGAACTGTTGACTCATCTGATATTTTCACCGTGATTAATAATATTTTAAAACGTAAACAATGGATCTACTTTGCATATTATTATTAGTTAAATAATTAAATATTGATAGAGGTTCATATTTCGAAGGTCAGCAGATAAAATATATACTTAAAGCGTATTTACGTTAGGAAAGCAGACGTAAAAAAAAAGTAGTAGTTACATCGATGTTTCTCCAAATGAGCGATAATAATCCTCTATCTAATTTATGACGTTTTGGATGGAGATAACATCCTGAATTTATGTGCATGGCCATAATCACTATACTTATTAATAAATGTCAGGTTATTAGCTACTATAATATTGTAAGACTTACTATAGAATCCCGCAGCCTAATTTCGTAACACACAATCAACGTCAATCTGAATAATTTTGAAGGATATTGCTATCCATTCCTTCATAAATCACACTGCTAACACAAGACTGTATCAACTCAATAATTAATTTCTCACACAATACTGTATTAACTCCAAATTTGGAAATAACTTGATAACCTGCAATCTCTGAAGTTACTCATAATTAAAGAAACCCCTAAATTTTATCACTAATTTTAAAACAGTGTTCACGTTTTACAATCGTTAACAGGAAACGAGTAATCAGTTTTCCATCATTTCTAAAAAAATGCTTCATTTTGAGTTGATACAGTCTTGGGTTAGCAGTGCGAAATGTTCGATAAATTTATCTGCTCAACATCGTGAATATTTTTGAACTGTCAAAATGAAAGCCATTGCTACTGATAGTGTGTTATCCATTCACCTCGCTGCGCTGTTCAGTTCATTGATATTAGATACCTACTCAAGTCTAAGCACAAAATGATTTTTTTTAATTTGCACACGCTTTTGTCATGTTCATGATAAGTGAAATTCCCAACATTCCACACTGAGAGTAATAAGGTTTTATGTGCTATAAATTCATTCCATTCTGTTTCAGGAATTTGCCCCGCGCGATATGGATCGCCATGCCCATGGTGACTATTATCTACGTGATGGCAAACTTGGCCTACTTTGCTGTCGTCACCAAGCTTGAAATGATGTCAAACCCTGCGGTGGCTGCGGTAAGCATATTTTTTATAATATTTGGGTTGAAAATCTCCGTCCCACTAGTCCCATTGACCCAGTCCCATGATGGGACAAGTGGGATAATTATGTCCCATAGGTCCTAATAATGCAGCTGAAGTGTTTGTTTGTTTGAACGCGCTATCTCTGGAACTAGCAGTCGGATTTGAAACTATCTTTTTGCATTCGATAGCCGAATTCTTGAGGAACGCTGTTTAACATCACGCTAGGACCCTTAGGAGCCGAGTAAAAAGATAAAAAAGTCAGAAAGAACGCTAAGCGAAAATTAAGTAAGTAGGTAATAGCGCCGCGGGCAGGCGATGCGATTCACTGGGTGGGTCGGGGGAACAAGAAGATTCACGCAGACGAGATCGTAGGCAGTAGCTAGTGATCTTTCTTCTACGCTTCTTTATTATAACTCACTATACCAATGAGAGCATTATAGTTTCTATCAACTGATGGCAACTCGTCTGGTTGTCGTTGAAATGTTGATACCTACTTTATCAAATCTCGTCTCATCAGCATTACATTAACCAACATTGTTCGTTTATAGAAGTCCTAACCCAAAGTGTTTGTGTGCTATAGTCCGCGCGGAACTAGTTGGCCGCGCCTTAGGTATGTGAAAGGTCGGACCGTGGGTGGGATGAAGGAGGGGCGGGGGCGCATTACTCAGTACGAGCGTTGCGAACCGCCGCCGCCGCCTCATCCCTGTCCCCACCTCAGCGGCCAACTAGTTCCGCGCGGACTATACACAGTGTTCTTTTCCGCTACGATTTTTTTTGACAGGCCTGATGGTCTAGTGGTTAGTGACCCTGACTGCTATGCCGGAGGTCGTGGGTTCGATTCCCACCCAGGACAAATGTTTGTGTGATGAGCACGATCATTTGTTCTGTGTCTGGTTGTAATTTATCTATAATATGTATGTATTTAGAAATATATAAGTATGTTTATCAGTTGTCTAGTACCCATAACACAAGCTCTGCTTAGCTTGGGACTAGATGGCGTTGTGTGATAGTTGTGGAATATTATTATTATTATTATTTTCTATAGGTTTATCAAATTCAAGCTGAGTTGTTGGCAAGACAATGGAATTGAGAAAACTAATAAAAATATAACCTCCTCAAGAATGTTAAGTAGGTATACTTACTTACCTAGAATAGAATAGCTACTTTGATAGTAAGTATATTAGGTAGTAGATATACAGGGTCAGATTAAATTAGCTAGCGAAACTCTGCAGTCGTGATGGGTATCGATATCTAAATACTAATCAAATTAGACACCTGTATAGATAAATAAATCGTTTATTTGGTGCACACAAAAGACATAGCACAACATATAAAAGCATGATGAAATAATAACCAATTACATGAATACATATTAGAGAATAGCTACAAGGTACCAGTAGGTACTTATATAAAAAAACAAAGAAGAAAACAAGACATATTGCGATGTCACACTGAAAAACATAATTTCTTACTACAGCACTTAAGACTCACTGACTTTATACAGTAAGCAGAAATGTTTGTAAAACAGTAAAAGACAAAACAGTAACTTTTAATTAATGAACATACTTAGGTACTATTTACTGAAAAAAACAACAAAAAAAAGGAAAACCACCATTACTGTAATGTAGTAAATTTCAATGGTTTGAACGATATCTCCCGTGATATCACCAAATGAATAAAACAGTTAATTTTGTGACCTTTTAGCTAAGTTTACTGTCATGACGGTAACATTTTGCCTCAAGCTTTAACTGTTTTCGGATCAGTAATAAATACTGTTTTGAACGTTAAGCTCATATGAAACTGTTTAAAGCAATTCAGATTATTGTTTTTTCATTTTTATTTACTGATTATTTCTTTCAGTGCACTTTTGACTATGACACACTTTAAAATAAAAATAAAATAACGAACATACACAGTGCGGTGTGCGTCTCAAGGTTGCAGGGCTCCGGCGGCTGTCCGACGCGAGCTTATCGTCGCAGAAGGTTTGCTCACCACAACAGGAAGCCAGCCAGCCTCAGCCGCGGGGCGAGGGTTACACGGAGTTACACCCACCTGCTTCTCAGCTCGCGGGTCCCCTTGGCCCTCCGCGCCTACGCGGGTTTAAATTACACTCTAGGGGTAGGGCAGACAAGACTACGTGGAGTCGGTTTTGCAGCGATTCGTTTCTGTCACTAACTTTTGTAGCACAACATATTGAATTTTTAAAAGGTCTTCTAACCTAACCTATCCGAATCGAGGTGTTAACCATAATGACGGTATGAATAGATATTTTAAACGATAGACCTAATGATTTCGATTAAAAGTAAAGAAATTATATCGACAGTTGGTATATCTCACGTTTATTATTATATCTTGTGAACCTTATTGTAATGAAAATATACCAAAAAAATTTATATCATATGAGACGCATCCATCATCGCTGGATTAAAAATATCTATTATAAATAATTACAGAAAACTGCCGCTCAATTGATGTTATTCCATTTACTGTTGCATAAGAGCGTTAATTCTAATGTTAGCTAAATAGCCGCAGACCAGGAAAATTGCAAAGACATCGCAGTTGATGCAATTAGTGGTCGTTAAATAAATACATAGGTTCCTACGTATTTGAGCCTAGTACAAGGCCAAGTGACAATCCAGTGCTTGTGATAGGGTCACGATTTCACGAACTAATGGAAGAAATATTATCTTGTTATGTTAAGCTGTCTTACAGCTTTAGTACGGTAGGTACCTGGTGTACCTACCTGAGATAACTACAAACATTATCCTCATGGAATAGGACAATATTTTTATTATTTATAAAGCGTAACATTTTATTGAAAAGATTTATCATGTTGGATTTCATGTAAATAATACAAAACATGGTCAAGTCTAATTGACAATACATATTATTTTACGTCATCATTTCGACAGCTGACTAATATGGCCTTTATTCAGACGTGTCTCGGTGGATTTGTGACCACGTTTTTATTTTCATCGTGCAAAAGGATGTTGTTTTTGATACTGGCCATTCTTTAAAATTCTGACTGCTATCTGACTTATACGATGGTCCTTATTTTAATGAATACCAAGAGTAGGTAGGTACCACTCTAGAGTCTTTTCGGTTTATTTATGCAAGTTTTCTATTGGAGCCTTGGAGCTATTCGCGGTCGGACTGTCATCATCTGCAATAAAAACCACTCCCTGAATTCCCTAACAAAATATCAGTAGGTACAATACCCAATTTATCCATCGGAGTGTAGTATGATCCAATACATAATTATGTGGGCTATGAATGCACTTTGTTCATGTTTGGTTTTTACAATATGGTTGCAACAGTGGTTTTATTATTTTTCTTCTTTCTTGACAGCCCTAGGTATAAGATAAAGCTCTGGCCATAATGACGAACCTCGCGCGGGATGCGAGACGTGATTTCCAGCGTTGATTGTTTATATGATTAAGAAGTCACGCGACTGTTCCTGCCAGTTTGAACACCTCCATACAATTAGTTGACACAATCGGTGCGTGCGAATGTTGCCCGCGTGAGATTCCCCTGTTAGGTCAGAGTTTAACTTTTATGAAAATGTATGCCTGATAGGTCACGCCTTGGTACGGAGGTAATACAGCTTGCAGAGTCAGTAGTGGGGCTGTCTGCTCCATGCGTCGGGAATCTCTCAATACACGCAAAAACCAAATCCATGTTAAAGTTATTCATATGTTTCATTGTTCTACTTTGGCAGGTGTTCGGCGACCGTTTGTTTGCCGGGTGGAGCTGGATGATTCCCGTGTTCGTGGCACTGTCTACATTCGGCGGGGTCAACGGAGTCTTGTTCACATCAGCCCGACTGTTCGCGACCGGAGCGCAAGAGGGACACATGCCTGCTTTCTTCTCACTCTTCCACATTAAGAAGCAAACGCCCATACCTTCGCTGATGTTCACTGTAAGTAGCCAAAAATCTGCATGTTCGTAGGAATATTTATTGAGTTATTGTCAGTAAAAACATTAAGTAACCAACATATTTATTGAATTATGTTACAATCAGCATTTGAGAAGTTCGATTTAAACTTCCAGTGTTTCTTCTCGCTCCTGATGTTGACGACGAGCAACGTGTTTGATCTCATCAACTACTTCTCACAAACGCTGTGGCTGTCCGTGGGTGCTTCGGTCGTCGGCATGCTGTGGCTGCGGCGCGTTAAGCCGGACATACCGAGACCCATCAAGGTCAACATCGTCATACCGTACCTGTTCCTCATCGCCATTGGCTGCTTAGTGGTCATACCGGCCATTACGCGACCTAAAGACACCGCTATTGGTGTAGCTATACTCCTCTCTGGCATCCCAGTGTACTACCTGTGTGTCAAATGGAAGAGCAAGCCTGAAATGTACCATTCTTTCTCCGGTTGTATACTGAGGTTTCTACAGAAACTTTGCTCATGTATTTTCGTAGAATCCTCTGAAAAAATGTCGAATTGAACCAACATTGTAGAAAGAATTTGGATTTAGATTGCGTTTGTCTGGAACGAAATGTCGAAAATTGGATTGGCGAAAATATTAAATAACACCCGATTAGATATTTACTTAAATGTAACGGACCAATCTGATACCTGAGTATGTAGTTACACGAATTCAAAATCGTTCATTTTAACATGATACTGTGATAAACGTGTTTCTTCTACAAACGTATCCGAGTACTAAATCAGTTCGTTTTATGAAAAAACAGCTTCAATCTTAGCGTTCTGCCACAGGTTCTGCTCCATGTTCGCCAAATATATGTTATTTAAGTGAATGTTTGCTTATTAATTGAAAAATAATGCTAATAATGCAAAAATATATGCCAGTTTAATACGTCGCAAAGATAATCATTGAGTTTACTGTTTGTACAGGAGCAAACTCAGATATTTAGGTATGTAAAAAGTGACAAGAAAACAATAATTTTTCAGAATATTTCGACAATATTAAACCAAGTCAGTATTCATAGACGATCTGCTTTACTGAATAATAATATCCTACGGAAGCCGCGAGGCCCGCATGCGGGGAAAACCGCATGCACCGGGAACCGTAATGCAAATTGCTACTTTGCTGTAGGTATGTCTCGTTTGTGCTGAAAACATAAGATTTTCTTTATCAGCTGGGAGATTTGGAGAACTTATGGCTTACTCATGCAAAATAGGCTTAAAATATTTATATTTAGGGTGCAGTTGCATCCGTCATTTATATAAAAATAAGATATGGTATATATTATCTATAAAAGCTTAATGTACCTATTTGTATCTTCAAGCGATGTTACTTCTGTAAACCTACCTAATTTATATTGGTAGGTATGTCGTGGTTGCTCTCTGAATATCTATTTTATTTAAAAATTTAGATGTAAGAGTATTTATATTTTAATCATTATAAGGTACGGACATTCCTACAAAGCACTGTTTTTATTAGACCTAAAGTTTAGGCTATATTTGTTAGTTTTGCTACGTTTTTTTACAACTGTTTTGAGATATGTATTCAGACTTTTTGTAGTTACAATGTTATTTATACAAAAATATTATGACGTATTTATAAAAAAAAATGTATTTAAAAAGGGTAGCTAGATATAAGTTTAATAAATGTGACTGTCAGTGTCTTAAAACATGATAACAAAAAGTGTAACCAGTTCAACAGTACCTAACCATTTTCAATGATTAGAAATAATTTTATCGAATTAAAGAAAATAATACATGTATAGATTATGCATAAGGTACCTACATATTATATAACATATTTATATATGAATGTTTACTTATGTAACTACAAAAACGGTTAAAATAAAACATTAAGTATACTTATCAATTAATCATGTTTCATTCAAATTCCAAAGACAATAAGTTTCCTGTATAAAATGTATAGGGCCGTTATACTCATATGTTATTACAGGCTTGCAGAAAAGGGACAGGTATTTGCCGTTTAGTCGCTGTGTCTCTTTCTAGAGAGTGGTCACTTGTGAGGCTGAGGCTCAATCCATTCTTTATGTCTATGGTTTTTCTTTACTGCCTACTGTACTACCTTTATTTATCTAATACAGGGTGACTTGTAATGTGACGTATTCCTTCCAAGACGTGATAGTGGTTACACTATGGTCACTAGTGGTCATACTATTTTATGGGGTGCATAAAGCCTAGGCGAAAATTCATGGGATTCGCAAACATCCAAATACCCACTAAATATCTCTCATTTCTCTAAACTCTCAAACTGAATGACTTTAATTGCTATTCCATTGGGTACCTAATACTTTAAAAAACCTTTCGATGTAACCAAATTTTGTAAACCGTTAAACAGTTAAAAGTCATATAGGTACCTACTTACATAAGTTAATATTAACCATTTTGAAAAATCTTCTACGTATACATGAACTTAGACAACATTTATCTAAAAATATCATTGCATTAAGAGCACAAATTACGGGAAATGCTATCTAATGAGATACAAAAATATTTAAAGGTGCTGATAAAACAGTCGATAATGCTGGATAGGCCGAATTTGGAAATTGTTTAAATATTTAAAATGTCAGTGATAATCGAGCTGGTCGTGAAAACCTATGCTCAGTATAATATTGTATAGGCCGACCGCTTAACAGAGACGTTGCCTGAGGTAGCAGCGCGGTGCGGGAGGGGTGTGGTGACGTAATGCGAAAGCTCAGTGATTCGTCAACTTGTGACAACTATTACTCCTCCCGCACCGTACAGCTACCACAGGCAATGTCTCAGTTAAGAAAGAAAGAAAAAGTATTCTCGTATAGGAAGATCACAAACTAAACTAAACAGTAAAAAATAAAAATCCAAGTTATATAAAAAAAGAGTAATAAAAACAAAAATGAAACAGAACGTCCTATACGAGGCCAAAAGGCTCCTATCTCAGCATGATGCTGCAACATTTAAAAAATAAATGTGACAGCGCTGGTGTTCTGATAGGGCCCGCTGTGATGTCACGGGCAGTTACAGAAATAAATAAATAATAAAATAGGTATAATGATTATGTAAAATATTAGCAAATACAATAAAATAAATTAGTTAAGCGGTCGGCTTATAGTCCACTGTAATCGTAAATAAGTAAAACGTTCCTGTCCTGCCCGTAATTTACAAAAAATAAAATAGAAAACATTTTTAAAGCGTTTTTCTCGTATGTCTACACTAATAGGTATTATAAAGAGGAAAGATTTGTTTGAATTGAATAGGCTCCGAAACTACTGGACCGATCTGAAAAATTATTTTTATATTGGATAGTCCATTTATCGAGGAAGGCTATAGGCGCACATCACGCTACAACCAATAGGAGCGGAGCATCAATGAAAAATGTTGCAAAACGGGAAAAAAATATTCCTTTTGAGAGCTTCCGTTGCGTGCGGTGCGTAAACGGTTCAAGTTACGCAAAAATCATGTATGACGGAATTTTTCCCCTTTAAAAGTTCTAAAAAAAGCCCGCGACAGCATAAGTCTATCTTTTAAGGTTGACTCACAATATCCTTTTTTATGGTAATCAAATTTGTTCTAAAATGATGTATTATTTGCGTAGGTGTTTTTATAAACATGATATTAATCCTTATCCAAATAAATACGTTATTTATCTCAAGTATTTAATTTTGAACAAAATTGCCTTTGACATCATTCGATTTCAATCAATATCTTAGGAGATATCATAGTTTTAAAATAAATCGACACCGTTGCCGGTAGCTCTGCGAGGTTTATGTAGTACTATAGTTCCACTCCTACTGATCATAGCATCAATCTTAAATAATACTTTTAAAGTAATGGAATATATTTTAGTAGGTTTTTTCCTCAAATCAACGCGGGTGAAACCGCAGGGCACTGCTAGTTTTCAATAAAAACTTCATGAGACATGACAATGATTACCTACCTACTGGCACAATATAAAACCCCCTTAATTATCCGCAGTGTCAAACTTGATGTGTCAAACCGTCAAACTTTTAAGAATAACAATTGTATAAAAATGTTGAATATAAAACATTTATGTTTTGTGGATGTAGCGAGACAAACTCGGAAGCTCAGCCTCTGTGCTCCGCTATACGGACATAGGTGGTACCCCGATGCGGAATATCTTAAACAATTCGCCGGTTCAGTGATGTACCCTACGCCAGAGACCAACAAGTATTTCAGAATAATCCATCATGCAAAACTATACCCGGTTGAACGCAAGCTTCAAAACATGTATATTAATTTCGGGCCTCAACATCCAGCTGCTCACGGCGTTCTTCGGTTAATACTGGAACTGGACGGCGAGACTGTAGTCAGAGCTGACCCTCACATAGGGTTCCTGCACAGAGCCACCGAGAAACTGATGGAACATAAACATTATAATCAGAGTTTGCCCTTCATGGATCGTCTAGATTACGTATCCGTTATGGCAAACGAGCAAGCTTTCGTCATTGCTGTTGAAAAGCTTCTTAACATAGAAGTTCCACCGAGGGGTAAGGCAATTCGAATCCTATGCGCTGAATTGAGTCGTGTAGCAAATCATATGCTGAATGTCTCAGGCACAATTCTTGATTGTGGTGGTATAACACCTTTCTTTTGGATGTGTGAGGAACGAGAGAAAATTTATGAAATGTTTGAGAGAATTTGCGGCGCTAGAGTTCACTGCGCCTATATTCGACCCGGTGGAGTGAGCCAGGATATTCCCATTGGTTATCTCGACGATATTTACGAAATATGTAGTAAGATGCAAGTTCGTTTTGATGAAACTGAAGATCTTGCAACCACGAACCGATTGTTTTATGTTAGGACTGCAGGTATTGGCCTTATAAGTGCGCACGAAGCTATGTCTCTGGGCTTCACGGGGCCTATGTTACGCAACTCTGGAGTCAAATGGGATATAAGAATTAACGACCCGTATGATGGATATGACTTATACCATTTTGATGGCGTTGTTGGAACATTTGGTGATATGTATGACCGATACCTGGTACGTTTCGAAGAAATGCGTCAAAGTTTACGAATTATAAATCAAGTTCTTGACACGATGCCTGAAGGAGAATATAAAACTGACGATTCCAAAGTTAGTTTGCCTTCAAGAAAGGAAATGAAAACATCAATGGAATCCTTAATTCATCATTTTAAGTTATGCTCCGAGGGATATCCTGTGCCACCTGGAGTTACATATACCGCAATAGAAGCGCCAAAAGGCGAAATGGGTATCTACATGGTGTCTGACGGTACTTCCATTCCGTATCGGGTGCACTTACGTCCGGCTTCATATACCCATTTATTGGGACTAAGTGTCATGGGCCCACAGTTAATGCTTGCTGATATTACTATGCTTATTGCGTCAATTGACGTTGTTTTTGGAGACGTCGATCGTTAATTTGGTATTTTCAATGCTTGTTATTTTTTTTTCATACCTAGGTATATAAAATATGCTTTTTATTAGTAGGTACCTAACTATTTTGCCTAGAAAATAATTATGTGACCCATTGGTAATATAATATTGCTGATTTTCTTAAATATATTATTTATTTTAAATAAGGCTGTTCTTTTAAAGTTTACAGAGACAGACAGACACGAGTTCACAAGACTATTACTCTCGTCCTAACCGAGAGCGACTGTCGCGCGACGCGAATACGCGATTACATTATTGTTTTTATATGTGTCACAAATGCACTGACTGGCGAGGTCCACTCAATCTGTGTGGTTCTTTCCTCAAAAGAACATTTCAGACATCATTGCTACATCAGGTAGGTACACATGTAAATGTTCGATTATGCCGATCATTCTCACCTCTAAAACTGTCAAGTGTCATGCTTGAAGTTTCTGATGTGAAGTAAGATCAGTCTAGGATTTTTATAATAATGTTTTAGGCGGTTTTATTTTAGGTATACGTGGCAAAGTTTTTAGTCTACTTTTAGAAGTGGAATTTAGAAAATTTATTATTAATGTCTGCTTCGAAAACCAAAATATTGAAATAAGTTGCTTAAAATAACTAAAGCTATAGGTAAATGAAAAATAAACCTGACAAAAACGGCAGCGCAGAGGCCAACCGCAATTAAAACTTTATTGCACCAATAATGTAGTAAGTATAACAACAGCATCAATTATGGACCCTGTCGGGCACAACATTTTAAATAAGTAGGAGAGAGGTTTATGGTTTTCCATATAATAAAATGTTTATTATTATGTCCTTTCTATCTGTTTTTAACAATACAATTTGTTTTTAAATATAATTTAGTACTCATTTATTTATTCTCTGAATATAATTACAAACTAACCGTACCCGCGACTTTTCTCACATGACTGTTTATCTTTTATTTACTTACATTCATAGATCCATAATTATTATATGCATAAACTCACGCCTTTTCTCATGGGGGTTGGGCGGAAACTACAGAACACCATTTGATCTGTGGTTCTAGCACAAACGCGTGGAATAAACACAGCGTAAATTCGTACGATTTTTGCCGTAGCTCTGACGTAGCACTAGCGTCGCACTGTCGGTCGTAGCACTAGCGTAGCTTTGATGTAGCACTGGCGTAGCTTTGGTGTAGCATTGGCGTAGCATTTTCGTTCGTAGCATTGTCGTAGTATTGGCGTAGTATTGGCCTAGCACCCTACAAAACGGTTAATATTGAGTTCGCCTTTTTATTTTTACTTTTGTGTTGGCAACACCGAGTGAAGCTACTTCGAGTGCTGGCTGGCGGTGAAGTTTTTGAAGGAAGGAACTTCCATAAATTATAAACAGCTTCCCGCCATTACAATTTTTCTCATGCCGCGAAGCGCGTTTGATTTTGTTATTTTCGAATTAATATATTAATATGATTGCATTTAAATAGCTAATACGTGTTTTAAACACCCTCCGTATAGAAACAGTTAATATCAAAAGTGTGCGTAAAACTTCTCGCGTCCAAAAAGTAAAGTTAAACTAAATAATGGGTAAAACTGGTAAAAGACGCTTATAAGCGTAAACACAAGGCAAAGCGCGCTCGTAAATTATCTAGTAGTAGCAATACCGGTTAAGGGTGAGGCCACACCACAGAACAGATAAAGAGGTTAGAAGGGCCTTGTGGGCGGGGCAGGCGCGCCGCACGTTTGAGCAGACACTCAAATGTCGACCGAAATTTGATTCACCCGCTCACAATCGCTTTCTTGTTGTGACAGCGTCCGAAGTTCCGCGGAAAAAAACAATTATGCCGTCTTGCGCTATTATAACGTGTCGAAAAAGAAGCCAGGAGTGTAATGTAGCCCGAGGAGGGATTTCTTTTCACCGGTAAGTCCAAAAACATTAAAATACGAGTGATATTTGTAATTATTATAAAAGTATTATGTAGTTTGTAGACAAAAACGATAAAATCGCATTTAGGTGCAAAATTATACATTGCTTGCAATACATGGGTACGATCTTGCACGACGTGAGCGATTGCGCAATGTATTGCGTTCCCAGCGATCGTCGCGTGCGTCGAGCCAAAGCTTGAATTCTATGCGTATCGATAGTGTTGTACCAAATTGTAAACAATGTCGATATTAAGTATGTGTGTACGAATGATTATTTTCAGTAATATTATAATTAAAATAACTTTGTTTATTAACATTAATTATTGTTTATTGTGGATTATTAATTTAGTACTTACCTAACTTAATGGGTTTTTCGTCTAAAATTTGAATTGAGGTTAGCAATTTATGATGCAAACATTAATTTTTTTTTAGGTTTCCAACAGATCCAGCTACAAGAAAACTGTGGATTGAGGCAACTGGTAGAATTGAATG
This sequence comes from Hydraecia micacea, assembly GCA_914767645.1. Taxonomy (NCBI): domain Eukaryota; kingdom Metazoa; phylum Arthropoda; class Insecta; order Lepidoptera; family Noctuidae; genus Hydraecia; species Hydraecia micacea. Next base: position 13,441,727 of record OU611778.1, read on the forward strand.
GATACCTACTAAATGTAGCACAATTTGTTCGCAACATTTTACAGAAAACGATTATGTAATAAAACATTCAGGGAAAAGATACTTAAAATCAGGAGCTCACTTACTTTAACCCAAATAATTGTTCAATATTAAAATACTTATTTAAATTTCGCGGCAGTATCGGATGCTCCCCTTAATTTTTGACATTAATATTTATTATTTATGTTGAATAAATATAAAGTTATAAGTTAGATGTCTGTAAATATTTTGTTAAAAGAGTTTCTTCGTAGAAATATGTATTTAGTTTCCGTGTTCTGTTACGGGTGGCGCTGTTGCCTTTTACCTTTTTGTGTAGACAAATGTCATGCCCCTTTGTGCTCTATAGTAAACACCGTTTATACAGAAATCTAACGTGTCTTATTGAAATATTACTAAAATCCCAATAGGTTATGGGCCCAGACACATGATAAGTAAATATTTCAATAAAAAGTCAAGTTAAGAGCAAGATTACTACCGGTGTAAAACTGGTCTACGTAATGGAGGTTACGAACGCGATGAAAATTGAGAAGTTTGATGGCAGAAATTTCAAACAATGGAAATTTCAAGTAAAATGTGCATTAAGAGCAAAGGGATTGAACATAGAAAAGGCAAGACCCTTGGAAACCAGTTCGCAAGTGCAGTGGGATAAAGATGATGGTATGGCCATGTTCATTTTAACGTCGTCCATGGATTTGAACCAAATATCTCTTATAGAAAACTGCGAGACTGCTAAACAAGTCATGACAAAATTAGAAGCAATCTATGAACAGAAATCAGAATATAACAAAATGTTAATTCATGAGAAGTTCTACCAATATTCATATAGTGCCAGTGATACGATGGCACAGCATGTGTCCAAGGTGGAAGGCTTAGCAAAGCAGCTACGGGAGACTGGTGAGAAGATCAGTGACACAGCAGTAATGACAAAGATTCTAAGCACGTTACCATCAACATATCGTTCGCTTAGACAAGCATGGTTGTCACTCGATGAAGATCGTCAAACAATTCAAAACCTCACTTCTCGCTTAGTGGATGAAGAAGCCAGCCTTGCCAGCGATACAAGTAGTAGTGAGATTGCATTAGTGACGTCAAAAGGAGATTCCAAATCAAGAAATGGAAATAAACAGAATGCTTCAGATGATCAAAGAAATTCAAGTCATAGATTTGTATGCTACAATTGCAACAAAAGAGGCCATTTCGCTAGAGATTGCAGGATGCCAAAGAAAAAGTACAATGATAAGAAACCTAACAATATGTTGGCATTCAGCGCCGAAGGTTACTCATCTGAACATGACGAAGAGGCATGGATACTAGATAGTGGAGCCTCAATGCACATGACCTTCAAGCGTGACTACTTCTGTGAGTTGAACGAGTCTCAATACAACAATTCTGTTAAATTGGGTAACAAACAGAATATCAAAGTATGTGGTGAAGGAACTATACTGATGGATAAACAAGTTAATGGTACAGACGCCAGCACATCAACCTACTACAATCTGTCAGATTTCTGTAATAGATTTTCAACTTTATCGCTAAAGCATAAGGTTCAATGTCGATTGGGAAAATTTGACAGTTAGGTGTAGGTTGATGTGCTGGCGTCTGTACATGGGAGAGATGTAAACTTGAGCATGTGTTATATGTACCTGATTTACGGAGAAATCTGTTTTCTGAAGGTGCTGCCACTAGAAGAGGATATATAATAGTAAAGAATAATGAAAAAGCAATGATAATGAAGAATAATGTTGTTGTTATGAGTGCAAGATTAACAGAGAACAATTTATATGAATTGGATGTCAAAACAATCAAACAAGAAAATTGTAATATTGTGCAAACAGATATAAAAGTTTGGCATGAAAGATTAGGACATTTGAATGTCAAGGAACTTCAAAATATGTGTAAGAATGGTGCGATTCCAGTTAAATTGAGTGGAAATCAGAATTTTGTTTGTGAAGCGTGCCAATATGGGAAGCAAGCAAGACGCCCCTTCTTGAAATCTACCCGAGGTCCAACACAGCCTGGTGAAATTGTGTACAGCGATGTGTGCGGTCCTATAGAAGAACCTTCTGTGTCGGGTATGAAGTACTTTGTTTTGTTCAAAGATGGAGCCACAAGTTATCGCCATGTTTACTTCATGAAACATAAGAGTGAAGTATTTCAATGTTTTCTGAAGTACAATGCAATTGTGAAGAACAGATTTCAACGTGATTTGCACATACTACATACAGATAATGGTTGTGAATATGTGAACCAAGAATTTACATCATTTCTGGAGAAAAGCGGAATAACCCATGAACGTACTGCCCCGTATACCCCACAACAGAATGGGAGAGCAGAGAGAGAGATGCGTTCTATCATGGAAACTGCAAGAACTATGTTATATGCAAAGGACATTCCCTTAAACTTGTGGGCAGAAGCTGTCAACTGTGCAGTATATTTGTTGAATAGAAATACATCAAGCCAGACGGGAGATGTTACGCCATTTGAACTGTGGCATGGAGTAAAACCGAACTTACAACATATCAGAATATTTGGATCCATTGGTTATGTACATGTTCCAAAAGAAAAGCGAAGGAAGCTTGCCAAGAAAAGTGTGAAGATGTTGTTAGTTGGATATGACCATGGTAATTATAGAATGTATGATCAAAATACCAGGAAGATTACAATATCGCGGGACGTGAAGTTTGATGAATGTAGTACACCAGAAGAAAAACAAAGTTTTGTAGAAATAAGAGTTGAACAAGAAGAAAAAGAACATTCTACAGTGTCTACCTCATGGCGTGAGTTTCAAGATCAACGCGATGTACCTGAAGAGATTTCTTCAGATGATAGCATGAAGAGTTTAGAAGATATAGATGAAAGTTATATCCCTCCAAAAGGTATACATTTCGAACAGGAGGAACAGAGAAACATCACGTTACGTCCTCGTCGACATAATAAGTTAGAAGCTAATTTTACAGAGTTGGAAGTACCTAATACTTATGAAGAAGCGATGAATAGTCCAAATTCTCATCTATGGAAGAAAGCTGTGGCTGAAGAGCTTCAGTCACACGAAGAAAATCAAACTTGGATACTGACTGATCGAACTGAGAAGAAGCCTGCTTCTTGTAAGTGGATGTTCACTTTAAAGAAGAATAAAGATGGAGAAATAGTACGATCCAAAGCACGAGGATTCACACAAGTCAAGGGCTTGGACTATAATGAGACTTTTTCCCCCACTAGCAGGTATGATACCATCAGGGTGCTGCTTAGCATCGCTGCGAGAGACGAACTACAGATTGAGCAATTTGATGTGAAGACGGCCTTTTTGTATGGTGAGCTCTCCGAGGAAATATACATGGAGGTGCCAGCGGGATTGGAAACTGAGTCTTCAAAAGTATGTAAATTAATTTCCCATATAGAGAAGCAGTGGGAGCATTGCTATTCTGGTCATCTGTATCTAGACCTGACTTAGCATATGCTGTGAATGTTGTTAGCAGGTGTGTCAATGACCCAGGTCCAGGTCACGTTACAGCTGTGAAAAGAATCTTACGTTATTTAATTCAATTATTATTAGAGATAATATGATGATATATTTTTAATGTGGCTAATGTTTAATGTTTGAGGATTAAATTCGTGATTGATTTCTGAAATTGTTGAAACAAAGGATGTAAGTTAAAAGTAAAAATACATATGTAGTGAATTATTAAGTCTACCTTATAAATTTAAGTGGGAGTGTTGAATAAATATAAAGTTATAAGTTAGATGTCTGTAAATATTTTGTTAAAAGAGTTTCTTCGTAGAAATATGTATTTAGTTTCCGTGTTCTGTTACGGGTGGCGCTGTTGCCTTTTACCTTTTTGTGTAGACAAATGTCATGCCCCTTTGTGCTCTATAGTAAACACCGTTTATACAGAAATCTAACGTGTCTTATTGAAATATTACTAAAATCCCAATAATTTATTTAGGAAGTCCACATTATTCGTACCGTACCCGCAACTTAAAAGATCGCAAAACTTTAATTAACAAAACTACAGTAATTTTATCGATATCATTGATCGACCTTTTGGTCGCCGTAACATACATGAGAAATAAATTGCTGTGTGCGTGTACGTCAAACGCAGTGTTTGCGTTAGTGTGACAACCAATAGCAAACACGCGATCTAAGTGCATGTGGTTTATTTGTGTGCGTAATGCGCGTACGTATTGATCTCTTGCTTGTAGTGGAGTGAAAGAGTGGGAGACATGCGGCGACACGCGTTCTAATACAAATCGGGAACTATTTCCTTTCTAACCTCTTTTATCTGTTCTGTGGGCCACACGATGCGTTAACGGTGTGGTGCGGCGCCGGAGCGGTGCCGCAACGTCATTCTACATACAAATCACTATGCCATGTCACACGATGCATTGGGCGGCGTCGCACCCACCGTAGGCGCGCCGCGCCGCCGCGCCGCCGTGCTTGCGACCTGCGAGACGAGGTGGGGAGGGGTGATGCGCTGCGGCGCGCACCACGGTAAACAGCGTTCTACTGCGATGCCGCACCGCCCGTGTTGCACCCTATAGCTCGAATTAATTGCGGTGCGTTGCCGCACCGCACCGTTACCGCATCGTGAGGCCTCGCTCTTAGCAGCAGCAGTACGAGTTCTAACAGTAGCGGCTCATGAACACCCCCGCTGGCATCTCGCAAAAGGATATGGGTATCTAAAGCAAAAGATACCGGAACTGTGAGTACAATTTTGCATATGATACCGGATTTTGACCCCTTGAACGATAATACCTATTACTTCTTGGTTAAACGTGATAGAATCGTATGCATTAACATTTTCCTGGACAAATAAGCTCAAAGGCTCTGCTAAAATCTGTACGAGTCTTTATTGCGTAATGACCACATGTGGCCTACTTCGCTGTGGACAGATTGGAAGGAAAATCTTTCTAATACATTTAGAGTGAAGAGAAATACGTTTGACCTACTTAGCGAAATCGTCGACCGGAAACCTGTGGAAAATCAACCGCTATATGACTTCTTTTTTGAACAAAAATCGAAAATTGATAGTCCGTGCTTAGTTTTACTGAAAATGACGTAGGTAATCTCGATAATATTAGGAAAATATCGGCGATAATAACATAACAGCGTCCGTTGAGGCTAGCAACTTTAAATCATGCGATAGTTTAGCTGGATTTTTGAACAGCCGCGTTTACAAAGCAAAAATCGTTAAACAAATGGTTAACCACAGCCCACAGAAACACTCGTGATAATGTTAAGGTTCCATGTCAAGTTCAAAGTTCTGTTTCCCAAACATCAACGGCAAATACCCGACAAAACCGGATCAACCGTGACTAATCTAACCCCAAGTCAACGTAAACCCATAGAGCGTTATAATTGCGGAGACAATCACAAACGATTTCAATGTTCGGTGAAATGTTAATTTTGCGGTAAAAAAGGTCACTCGGAAACTTCATGTTTTCATAAAAAGCGACAAAGTTGAACAAACAAAAGACCACGCGCTTTTGGCAGTGTGCTTTGGTTGCGTGGTAGCGACATCGGCTGTCTCAGCTTTCCGTAAGGTTCCCTCTTAGACATTGTGTATAATATGGCATGATCAAAAATATACTTGGCACGCTGTAATTTAGTGAGAATTTGGTACCTCCTCTGAGAATATCAACCAAACACAGAAAGGGAAGACAACAGTTGTAAATTACTAAAAGTTGTCAATGTCAAAACTTAAATGTCACCAAATGTCACTTTGAACCTGACATGCTGAATCTGCCAAGTGCCATTGCCAGCTGCAAATTAATATTGTTCATACTTCTTTGTCAAGTCACTTTTGTTTGTCATTATTTCGCCACCCAAACAGTTAGCAGTTGAATAGAAAACAATAAATAAATAAATTCAAAGCAACCATGCTAAAATTTCAAATAGTTTCTTCAAGAACAGTGGAAGGTTTTGATAATGAAAAGAAATTCGTTGCTTACATGGTACAAGCAAAACAAGCTACAGAATCAGGAATCAGGGAGATAGATCCAGACCCAGCAAATGTTGAGAGACGGTACACCCACTTCCAAGATCTGTACCACGGTCTGAAAAAGGAATTTCCGGCTCTGCTAAGCAGTATTTCATTTCCTAGAAAGGTAAATAAGTGTACTTAAATGTTTAGTTCTTTGTTATTATTATGAGTCATAACTTTAAATTAATCAAGTAGGCGTATTATGTAGTCTACATTTTTTGTTAGTTTAGTTTGCTTTTCTTGAAACACATAGTTTTCTGTTGGAAGACAGGATCTAAGACACAGTAATTCAATTAGCTACTTTATGTACTAATTAGTTGCTAATATTGTAATGTCTCTGTAATATATGTAAATTACCATTACTTAGAAGACTTTTGTGAAACATTACTTGCTATAGAGTGGTATTTATTATAATTCTTATTTGAACTCATTTCAGATAGTCATGGGCAACTTCGATCCAAACTTGATTTCCACACGATGTACTGCATTTGAGTCACTACTAGACTTGATAGCGAGTGAGTCACGGCTTCGGGACTCCCCGGCTACTATCACATTCTTCCAGGACATTGAGCTAAATGAAGCTAAACAACTGATTAATGAGGGCAAGTTCGATCAAGCACTGTCAGTTTTGGAGACAAGTTTTAAATTATTAAACAAGGTTAGTAGATGAGCATATATTTAACCTTTTAGCTGCCCGACTTCACATCAGTTGTCATGCTGCCAGAGCCCGAAAAAAAAAACACCTAAAATAATTACCTGATAGAATACAGCATAACTAAATAAAAAAGCAGATTAAACGAGCTGTGGTATTTGGTCGTAAATGACCCTGGCGAAATGGACACGACAATTTTTGTCGGGTTAATCCCGATAAGTGGTTAAAAGGTTATAAAAACTTATTATTATTAGCCTATGTCGTCCCACTGCAGGGCAAAGGCCTCCCTTTCTTTTTCCACTCCTCTGTCTTGAGCTAGTGTGGACCAATCTTGTATGTAGGAGTCAAGCTCATCCCGCCATCTTCTCTTGGGTCTGCCTCAATGTCACTGGGTGTTTAAAAAAAATAGTCTTATTTATAGAATGATTAAGTGTTTATTTTCTTTTGTTAGTGGATTCACCTTCAGTTGATAATGTTAACCATTATCTAGTAACTCTTGAGTTAAATGACTAAAACAATTACACTAATATTGGGAAAATAATGACATCACAAGCATCCCATTTTGAGCAACACAAGTGAGTTTTTAATGAATATTAAAGGATGAATACTTTGTATCAATGAATTGATACAGTGGGATTTTCCAGTGTTTGCCTATTTAAGAGGCCAATCATAGTATGTTCATGTTGCTGTGCAATAGTACAAATTAATATCTGTAGGGTGTGGCATAAACTGTAAGATAACCCTTGAACAGCAGATAATTACGATAGGTTCCAAATACGTCATGCACAAATATTTACATCACAGACTGCGTAATGCAAAGATTTAATTTTACCAGTAAAATTCTTTGGGGCATCAAATGGGTCGTCAGTAGCCCGAAAGTCTGACAACCTGTCTTACCAAGGGATATAGTATTAGGTACCCAGTAAGCTGCATCCGATTAGACTGGAAGCCGACCCCCAACATACTTGGGACACTCAGGAAATTTTGCGATAATAAATAAAAATGTTCTATAGGTAAATATGTTTTTATTAAATATTTTCAAAGTACTCTCGACTAGCCTCTATACAAAGTTTCATGCGTCTGAACCAGATTTCGAAACACTTATTCCAGTCTGCCGCAGACACCTCGTTTACAGCCTGCTCGAACGCTGACAGTGCATCTTCCGGCGACGAAAATTGTATCCATTTGAGCAGATTTTTCATTTTCGGGAATAAAAAGAAGTCACACGGTGCTAGGTCAGGGCTGTAGGAGGATGACCCAGGAGTTTGACCGGCGTGCTGTTGAGGAAGTCCCTCGTTTAAAGCGCGGTGTGTTCTCGTGGTGGAGCAATAGCCCGCGGAGCCCTGTGTTTGGGCGCTTGTTGCTCACAACAGAGAAAACTGTTGCCATGCAACCATTTGGTAGTATACCATTCAGCGTTGATGCTTCTTTGGTTTCGTAAAGGAATTGACACCAAGTAGCCAGTCAAATTGAAAAAGCTCGCGATCAAAATTTCCCCCCGCTTCTAGATCGCTTCACTTTGGTAGGCGTTGATTCGTTTTGAAACACCCAAACCGTCGACTGGCGCTTCGTTTCTGGGGGTCTACTCCCTAAGCACGAAGTCCGTCGCTTCGGGCTTCGTTACGGGCGTTTCCTACTCCCTATGACCTACGAACGGATGAATCGTTCGGGGCCCGAGCGAAGAATGAATGACAACGCGATTTGACTGTTGTCCCTACTCCCGATGTGTTTTTCCCCGTCCGAACAGTTGAACATGACACTGGTTTTGACGGATAGTTATGTCAGTTGATACGACATCAAAATAGTTCTCGTGCTATCGACGAAAGTTACTAAAATAAAATAATTTCAAACTATGGCTGCTTTTTTATTGATTGAAGAAGCTTTATAGGAAGAGCGGAGGCAACGTCGGTATCATTTACGCCGAAACTTTAGGTTGGCGAGTATTCCCGACGTTGAGTTCATAGGGAACTATAGACTCACTCGGGAATTATTCTAGGGCTTATGTGCGGATTTAATACCTCTTTTGCCTCAACATGGCCTCAACACATATGCCGAAGTGGTGTTGATCCAAGAATGAAAGTAAGGACATATTAAAGTTTCTGCAACTTATTGAGCTGTATTACCAATCCGTCCCACCCATTTACTGTGGTCTTTGTTTACTTTTGGATCCTCACTCTTTGCCACTGCTCGACGGACTCAGTGCAACTTCCCATTGAGTTAAGGGAGTTGCACAGGTTTTCCCACAGCCATTTTGAGCGAACTCTCCCGTCGGCACCCCTCAATAATCCGCGAGCCAATTCTTTGTTCTCACCCATAAAATCGAGAAGGGCCTCAATTTGCCAGTGAGTTGCTGCAGCGGTTGGGGACATTTTACACAATTAACCATGGAATGGAAAGCTAATTAGAATACAGAAAACTTCCCGGCTGACAAAGTATATGAACTTTTTTTAAATCAACATCGTACCTACTATAGCCATAGAAAAACCCGTGCTATACTTTGACATTTCATTTGAAAATTTCCTTCAAAAAGTAAACAGGCAAAGGTATCAACAGGATGATGCCGGTTTCCGGACAAAAATGGCAAAAATAATTCAATTCTATATTTAAGACATAATAAAAAGTATATTTTAAAATATGTTGTCAATTTCTAACGACAAAAGTATTAATTTTTGTTTAATAAGCTAAAAAACTACAAAATAAGTAAACCGGTAATCGACCGGTAAAATAACGCAACTCTATCGCCATGCGTCCTTCGTTCACGAATATTGTCTATGATTCCGTTTGAAACTGATGAATCCGAAATCGTTAGGGAGTAGGGTTCAGTCCGACGTATCGGGCTACTGTCGGACGGGCCGTTCACTTCGTTGACGGACTTAGGGAGTAGACCCCCTGGATCGTATTGATAAATCCAAGACTCATCACCAGTAATGATTTCGTAAACACGCGGAGACGAGCCTGGCTTCAAATTTGTTTATCACGGCACCATTCCACCCGGGCCTGCCTTTGAGCATCGGTGAGGTTGTGCGGCACCCAGTGTGAAACTATCCTCCTCACGCGAAGATGCACGTGTAGAATTTCGTGAAGGCTTCCTGATCCAACCTGCAGTATGTGCTGAATCTATTGATACGTAACCTACTGTCTTGGATTAAAATTTTCACTGCTAGCACGTTTTCTTCCGTAACAGCCGTCAAAGGGCGACCTCTTCTTTCTTCATCCTCCAAAGTTAGTCGACCGCGCTAGAATTCGTTATACCAACGATACAAGGTTGTCTTAGAAGCGCCTTCATCTATGAATGCCATTTGAAGTATATCGTACGATTCGTCCGGTTTCAGGCAACATTTGAAATCGTAAAAAATCATAGCGCGAAAATGAATTAGCTCGCAAATAATGTGGAGGGAAATTTTTAAATTGGAACGTACCTATTTTTACTTACAAATATAATCATATTTTCAAAATAGATTGTAACTGGCCAGTCTCTCATAAATAAAAACTTTTTTGCAATACTTTCTGAGTGGCCTGGTAGTTGGGAAAAGGCTAGGCAGATGGTTCCTATAGTACCTATTCCTGTAATTCCTATGCTGTTATGTAGCCTATTGTCAGTGAGAAAAGTGGGTTTTCCTACATCAATTATTTGACTATGGCCTATTGTAGCCCTCTATCTACTTTCTCGTTAAAAATTAAGACCACTTGCACTACAAATCACTTAAGTATACGTTTTGTGCTAAACAGAACAATGTTTTAAATTCGTTTAAACGTATTTATTTGGCGATTTCTGGTGGAAGCTGGCCTTAATGAATATGCTATCGTTTTCCAGGTGTACACGGACCGATCGCGCGTAGTACTTGGTACGTTGTGTCGCATCGTGGCGTGCGCAGGCGCAAGCGACGGCACCCTGGCCGGACCCGTAGAGCGCTGGGCGCAACTCGCGCTCAAACGATACGAGGCTGTCAGTGACTCCGACTTGCTGCTCATATACGTACCTCTCTTACATACATGCATTTCTATATGGTAAGTATTCTGTTCGTAATTTATAGGTAATTCTATTGGTAATTTGGTTTTGGCTAATAAAACCGTGAAGGTTCCATCTGTACATAATATTATAAATTAGTCTCTTTTCGTGTCTGTCTGCGTCACCGCGTTGTTCTTCTAAACTACACAACGGATTTTGCGGTTTTCTCCATCGTTTAGAAAATTTATCACGGAAGGTTTATATCTATAAAATACATAAATATTAAATTTACATAAAATAAAGAAATTTAAGTTTTGTCCAGTCGTAAAAACCGCGCAAAACATGGGCAGGTCGCTAGTAAATCTGTACATATTATAAATTAATGTCGCCTTTCGTGTTTGTCTGTGTGACCGCGTTGGTCTTTTAAACTACGCGACAGATTTTGATACGGTTTTCATACTTTTCACCATTATTTGGAGAATTAAAAAAAATAAAATAAAGAAACGATGTTTTGTCAAGTCGTAAACGCAAAAGGCTCCCTTTTGCTTTTTTCACTTAATATGCATCAAGCTCGTCCCGTCATCTACGCTTGGGTCTACCGCGATGCCGTTGGACGTTTTCAGGGACCCAAATTGGTGGTCTTAGCCCACAGTTGCATTCAACATGCGGCAAACGCGTCCAATCCAGTCCCGTTTGAACTTTGCTGCTTTTTGGGCGACGCCGGCGATTTGTTTTGAATACTTAATTAAATATTTATAAAATATTAAAGTTGGTAAAATAATAAACATTATTATTAATACTATATTATGTAGAATGGATTTCTATCTAAATAGTGTAATTAATCAATTTCTGGTAGCTATGTGTTCTAGCACACATTAATTCTGTACTTACCAGTTTCCCTTTATAAAGAAAAAGAGAAAGACAAAACATTTATTAAGAACATACTAAAAGCTCCCAACACAACATGTTATAGTAGAAATAAATGAAAAAAAAAGTGTAAATTGCGTTGAGAGAAATTAGCACTTTAAAGTGCAAGTAAGTTTTATGAATATTTGATTGTGACATAATTATCAAATGCTGTAACGAAAGGTTTTGATATTTTCAGTAAAGAACTATACAATGATAATGTTAGCATTTTTCTTCAGTGAAAATATAATTTGTTAACCTACCATTACATTCAAATCTACAGTCACAGCACATCGATCTTCCGATATTGCGTAGGTAGGATTAAAGATATAGAAAATTACCTTGTTTTTGGGAAGTACCTACTTTAAGGACCTATTTATACATTATATTTTATGCACGTGATATCAGTTATCTATGGCTCTTGCAAGTCAGCTGGTAATGTAAATAATGACACAATCTAATAGTATGAGACTTGCGAATAAACAAATGAACTGATAACACAACAATAGAAAACAGTTCAATGAATTATTCATTGAACTGTTGAAAGCATAGTTGAAAGATATAATGCGTCGTAAATAATATGATTTATTTAGTTAGTGTTTGTCATAAAACTGATAATAATGTACCTATCCTTGGTACTGTTGGCGGCGTAACTTAAACAAGCTCTTTGTGTATAAGTGGATTACTCGAGTAAGGGATGATTTATGCTGGACTGTCACGGGCGCGACCCGCTCCGTGTCTGCTCAATTTAACGGACGGGACATGGACGTGTACCATGAACTACTTCATTTAAAATGTTCGTGAAGTTTTGGATTTGTACCTCGCCTGCGTCTCGTAGGTAGGTACATGGCACGGCTCGCGTCCGGCACGGTCTAGCAGCAGGATAATAAATACCCTAAATAATTAGAATTCAGGAGCATTTTTAACCTCAGTTCATTTTACCATACTTATCGAAGATTGTCTAACAGACTTACCAACCCTATATCTAACTAGGTACTTAATAAAAATCTAAAATTCACTGAGAGACAACGCACTACCTAAACCGAAGTCTAGAAGCATGAAATTTCGCACAAGAGTTCCTTAATACAGAATGAAATTAAAAACTTGCGACAAATCGAAACAAGAGGTGTAGTAACTGTTACATAATAATCATTATAAACTGTCATTTCCCAAATATAAATTCTTGAAAAAATCGTGTAGTTATCGCCTTAGATAGATAGTGCAAATTAAGTTATTGCCCTCAAGTAGACAACAATTATCGTCAATCCAATTTTTATTTTTTTATTTTTTATGATAACTAGTAAGAAAATTAAAGTAAGTACTTACTTATCCATTTTAGCGCGCGCCGGGTAAGCAATCCAATCATCGCTGAGTTCACAACATGAAGCAAGTTGGCAACGCGTTGAACTAGCGCTATTTACCTAATTTTGACCATTTCTAAGAAAAAAAAGGGCGCGCGACGACGACGTTGCCAAATCGCTCGCCTACTACGGGCACGTTGTGCATCCCTTTCCTTAATGACATGCTCTACTTTATTAAATAAAACAGGTTGAATTAGATATTTTAATTTGTTCGAGGAAATGTGGTCGGAGAGATTTTTTGAAAAAGCCCAAGTAAAAAGTCATAATTCGAGGTTTGGCTTTCGCCTATTTTCTCCTCCAATATTGGACCAATTTATAAAATATTTCATAAACAGAATAAGAAGGATATATATTGTGTCCCTATGTTTTCCTTTTTGATGATACCTTGTTTTTAAAAGCACTAGAACCCTCAAAAAATGCTCAAAATTGCCGCTGTCAACAGAGGCCTAGTGTACAAATTTGACAACTATTAATGAAAAAAGAAAACCATAGGGACACAGTATAGGTATATCTTTCTTATTCTGTTTATGAAATATCTTTTGAATTAGTCCAATATTGGAGGAGAAAATAGGCAAGAGCCAAACCTCAAATTATGACTTTTTACTTAGGCTTTTTCAAAAAGTCTCTCCGACCGCATTTCATTTTAAGGGGTTAAATATTGGATGAAAGTTTGTATAAAAGTTTGACATTTTTGCCAATGGAAAATCCCAGCGGACACACGGTTTTTCACATTATTAAATACATAATTAATTTCAGGGAGACACTCGGCAGAGACAAGACGAAGTTGGTCGAAGAGCTGAACGACCTACGTAAGCGTGGGATGAAGGTGGACTCCGTGCCAAGCCTCATGGAAGCTGTGGACATTCTCACCACAGTCTAATATAATAAGTGGTTCAACATCATTTTGACTGCCTGTTTCATGACTACTATTGGAATGTATGTATGTATGTTGCGACATTTTAAGACCAAATTGAGAATCTTTTAATAATTTTGAGCATGTGGTTGCTAATGCTAAGTCAGACTTTAGAGTATTCAAAATATTCAAGTGGCATGTCTAATGCCGTCAGAGGGAAGTGTCAAAATCATCATTTGTCCAGTGTGACAAGAGATGAGGCTGTATGATGTGTGATGACCTGTATAACTCCACCTTGGCACGATTAAAGCTCTATTACGAATACTTCCAAATATCTCCATATATCATGTATTTAATAAAACTGACCTGAAAGTCCCTAGATTGTACCACAAAGGTTTACTTGCACGCGTCCGTACATCATAAACTCATAACAAACATTCTAAATCCATGCTTGATATTCACGGACTCGAACTGTTTTAATTCAACATTAATCCAACAGATGGCGTCATTTACTAAAAGTCAAATTTTGAGGGCATTATGAAATTTTTATTATTGCAAAAGCTCTGTGTTATAGTGTATGTCTGTAACGGCGAACCATTAACTATATTCGTGCCAATTTTCTATAATAATCTATCGTATTGGCAAATATTATAATAATTAAGCAGATGTAGTAGTATGTTTGATAGTCGTCAAAGTAAAGTGATCATTATGAATTAAATTTTTTTCCTCTTACGTACGCTAAGCAACGAAAGTTGGTTAACGCTGTTACTTTTACAGTGAATTAACGTGAAATTATTCGATACTTTGGTTTCCTGCATTTTTTTTTCTTAAAACTTGACAGTTCTTATAATATTCATTTATATCACATCCCTTCTACTTTCTTAAATATTTATGGTTGAAAAACTGAAGTGCTAACTAACTTTTTTTGGTGTCTATACCTCAATGAATGCTATTTCCACAACTTTGTATGCCTCTGGTTCGCCATTTTTGAGATGTATATTAGTAGTAAGTTTTCTCATTTTGTTTAATTGTAGCGATTTTTGTATATTTGTTGTTTGAAATGTATACGCGTTAACTTTATTGTATTGGTTTGTATCTCATTAGATTGTAAGTAAAGTTATTTGTTTGAATTATTTATCTATTTTTGTTAAAAATTAAATAAATGATTAGGTAGCGCTTTTGTCAGGTATTTACACATTATATGTAAAACATAATAGTTTAGGAAAGAAACAATTGGATTGTGCCTCGGCTTTGCTATTTTTAGTTCCATAATAAGATTTTCTTCCTTAAGGGGGAAGCGACATGGTAGCCCGCGAAATTCAAATTTTCTTACGTTTTTTTTGCAATTTGCAGTACCTAGCGCACTCCCCCTTAAATTATATTGAGGGAAATAAAGTGAACTCGTCAATGTGTAGGTATTAGAATTTTCTATAATCAATTTTGGCATTTTATGGGTCAGTAGTCCCTTATCAACAGATATTTTATATTTTTCAATACGAGCTAAAAAGTGCTTGATATTAAGAATCTCTTGTTCATTGTAATGAACTAATGCCGTGCTGGTCAATTTCACAAACGTTTTGAAGATTCTAGAGCTTAAAAACGATTTTAAACTTTTCCAAAGCTCTGATAATGCTCCAAATATTAATATAAACGCGTTTTATTATACCTAAGCTTTAATTTATGTAAAATGATATTAGTCTAGTCTACTCACAAAATATAATGTAAAAAAACATCATATTACGGCGACATCTATGAAATAGCTATAGAACAGCACTGTAATTATTTAAAAGTCAATTAATTACGTATTGTAGCAGTTATAAACGTTTGATAATCTGCATTTTAATGTGCATGGCTTGGTAATTTACTCGAGATTTAATGTACAGGGTCAAATTAAATTAGCTAGCGGAACTCCACAGACGTAATGGGTATCGATATCTAAACATAATAAAATAAAAAATAAATTAATAATCATGATGTTTTTTTGTGAGGTCATCGACCGCAGTTAGTGTAATCGCTTGAAATATCGGTTTAAAAATCAGTTTTTTTTTGTGTTAACTTTACAGATGTGCTGGATATCTAAGCATGATAAAACAAAATAAAACAGATTTTCTCAATTCTTACTTTAAGTAACAACAATACAAGCGGTCATTGACCCTCCCAAAAAAGAACATCAAATCTTTATTGTTTTTGTTAAATCGTGTTTAGATATATCGATACCCATCACGTCCGCAGAGTTTCGCTACCTAATTTAATTTGACCCTGTATTATTTGGTTTAAAACAGGTCTTAATAAAAAAAAAATAAGCATAATATTCAAGGTAACAATCTAGATAATAGGAATTTAGACAATATAACATCCACCAGCAGAAGTTATTAACTCGAATTTTAACTATGTATTAAGTTTCTACAAAAATCATATTTAATCTGCATCTAATCGGTTTAAGCGGCTAGACGTTTTCTATGATATTATTGTTTATATTAATGCTAATGTTAAGACGACTGATATTTTATATACATTTGTAGCCATCGTAGGAATAATAAAATTATATACATACTTATTTCTCATTGTGGTTTTTATTTATAAAATAATTTCCCCTGATAATAGACACTTGCTGAAGTTGCTGCCTGGCTAATATTCATACCACAGCATCAATCAATCAATCAACTCAGCCTATCGCGGTCCACTGCTGGACATAGGCCTCTCCCAGGCTGCGCCACAACACCTTGTCCTCCGCCTTACACAGTCTCAGCCACACCATGAGCGTTTGTTATATTCGAACTACATAGTTTTTGCCGATACGGGAGAAAAAGAGACTCATTTAAGGACGGGTTGTTTCACGTACACTTGACGCACGCGTATAAGTCAAAAACCGGCCAAGTGCGTGTCGGGCCACGCACAATGAAAGGTTCCGTACCGTAGTTGGAATGAATTTATCCCAAGAACAAACTTAACATTGTAGTTGAAATTCATGTTCTCCCATACGTTGCAACTGCAAATTTAAGTTGGTCGACTATTACTCGTAAACTTGTAAATCCTACTTAGCTGTGATAGTTTTCCTTTTAATTTCGTTATATATGTATAATACTGCCGTGATTTTTTTCACGTATCCAAAGGCAACCATTTAGCTGGCAGGGGGGCACGGGACACTTTTTTTTTGTGGATGGGAAATCATCTAATGACTCCTCCCGCTCTGGGTGGAGCGGAAGGGAGTGTCAGACTCTTACTGACTAAAACCCACCCGTGTTCCTTCCTTAGCCCTTTATGTTCCGGGGCAGCGGTAACCCTTTCGGACGATCCCGCTACCCCGGCAGGCTTCGGCCCTGGCGGGCCCCCCTTCCTTAATGCTGACATCTCTTTGAGGCGCGCGTGGAACACATACGCGCCGTCCGGCACGGGCCTGGTCCTGATCGGACGGAGAGCTACCCATTACTCTCCGTCCGCAGGCCCGCGCCTACGGTGGCCGGGAGTCGTCACGCGGCTCCCGACGCCCGTAGCGTCTCCCGCGGCGGCCGAGGCGTGAGGCTCTCTCCCTGAGCCGTCCCGCCACCTCCTTGACTCTAACAAAAATGAGTACTTTAAAGCTTAATATTTCACAAACAGATCCCGAAATATTTTTAAAAGATACCCCACACTATGGGGTAGACGTGAAAAAAAAAACATCCCCACTTTGACGTGTAGAGGAGGTACCCTAAAAATATTCTTTTCCAGATTTTATTTTACCATTTTACCATTTGAATAATATGTATATAAAAATGTATGTATATAAATTATAGCTCTCTAGTACTAAGAGTCTCTGAGCTAAGCTGCGGACGGACGGACAGACGGACATGGCAAAACTATAAGGGTTACTTGTTGACTACGGAACCCCAAAAATGGCGCGAACTATCGTCATACCATAAAAGGGTTGTTTCAAATTACAATTACAAAATTATGGTCTTGCCGTAAGTCAAATAATCACGAGTAGGTATGTAATCGTTATTATTTCACCTACGTATGTTACGTTAACCAACCGTTTGAACCAACCGGCCCTAAATGGGCTTCGTTCTTCGTAGTACAGTGGTCACCGAAAATATGAAAACAATGGAAGCCAACACCGAAAAAATACACTAAGAGATTTTAGCAATCTTGATGATATTGTTATAGGGCGACATTTTCAATCAATCTGCCTAGCCTTTTTCCAACTATGTTGTGGTCGGGTTCCAGTCTAACCGGATGCAGCTGAATACCAGTATTTTACATGTAGCTATTGCTTATCTGACCCCCATAATCCAGTAACTAGGTATGGTAAGACTGGTTGTCAGACTGTCAGGTTTAAGACGACCCGTAACAACAGTCAAAGATCAAATAATGACAGCCAGTCTCCAGCTTCTCCGGGGCACGGAGGGGTCTCGGTATGTAAAGATGGTCACCCATCCACAGACTGACCGCGGCAAGCGCAGCTTAATCTGATCGATCGACCCGTGCGGCTGTTCGGGCGACCTTATCGCTCACCGATAAAGGCCTTAGGATAAAGAAAAAAAATAGTTGTTACACAGGCCACAAAACTTCAAATGCATACTCAGCCTAGCTTATAATGTTCCCGGGGTGCTGGGACACAAGCCTCCTCTCGGCTGAGAGGTAGAGAGCCGTAATCCACCACGCGGACCCAGTGTGGGTTGGTAGATACCTATAGATGTCACGTGTCTTCGAATTGCTGGATCTAGGACACGCCGGTTTCCTAACGATCTTTTCCATCACCGTTTTGAGAGCTCCAAAGCCTAGCGTTATTCACAATATTATTTTAAAAGAATGTTGACGCAAGTTATGGTAACGAAAAGTTAATTTATATGTACCTAGGTATAATATCACTGATGAGGTTGATTCCCAGGTCCGACAAAGTGTTATTGGGTTTTTCAATCTAGAATTTCGGAGTAGCACCCCGGAGTCTGGATGTGTGCCCAGTTGATGGCAAAAAAAAGAGGTAAAAATCAAACGAGACCTCATTACCCACTCAATCATTATTTGCTTAGATTGTAGGTAGAGATTTGTTGTAACAATCGTGGACTGTCCTTGTGACCTGTCGGGCACAGCCAAAGAAAAAATTTAAGGAAGAGGACTTATCTAAAGTCCGACCGCGCCAAATTTGCCGCCAAAGATGCAAACAACAATGGCCGCTCGAAATTGAATAAAATGGATAAACAAGAGTATTTATTTTAAGTAACGTTTGTTTTCGTCTAGTTAGCTCGGAGATTTAGACGAAAACAAACGTTACTTAAAATAAATACTCTTGTTTATCCATTTTATTCAATTTCGAGCGGCCATTGTTGTTTGCATCTTTGGCAAATTTGGCGCGGTCGGACCTTATACATGCAAACTAACTTATTCTAAGTACAATTTAGGGTAACATTTTACCTCTAGGGCAATAAGCTAATAACTGTAAAGAGCCATAATTATAAGTATGTGTTATGCCGCTGCTCATACCTACTTAAATAAACCCTTTCGAATACTGACTTTGTCTTGTAGTCGGTTAAAAGCATAACATAAACCATTTTTTGTCATAGGTACTTACGTGATGCCGCTCCGTCATAAAACATTGATCAATTTAGTAAATTGATTGGGGATTCACCAAAACAATTTGCCCTTCATAAAGGTAAATTAATTTGGTTCAATTATTTGATGTGAGGGCCCTAATACTGCGGTTGAGTGGTTCCTTCATTACCGGTACTTAGGTACATGAACCAATATTTTCAGTCATGCACTTGGATAACGATTTCGTTCCATACGGATACCTACTTTATTATTTTGATGCGATACGATATTGATTAATTGTTTTTGAAAGGTCAGTGCAAAAGTGTATTTTTAGTATGGCGTAGGTCTCATAGTTTATTGGAGGAATGGGGTGGCAAAAAATACTGGCTGGTATTTTTGCGCATTTGTATAAGTTACTCGGCTAAAGAATGAATAATAAAGTTGCACTTTCACTAATTTTTTTTTCAACCCTAATTCAAGGGAAGAAGGCGTGAGTTATCTGTGTAGATGTATGTACATATAAAGTTTCCGAAATGCGGAATAACTGTAGTGGGTGGGGTTTCGATATAAGTAACATATTCAGCTCAACTCAAGTTCCCAAGTACCTACTCTCTTCACATAATCGTTCTCAAAAACGCATGCAATGTCGGGGGCATGAGCATCAGTGTTGACTCGAGCGAGGTTCCGTCACGCGAGGCCGCAGCCAACCCACAAATGCTTCAAATCACCTAATTGATTCGCGTGGCAGTCTCCTTAGACACGGCAAGCCGGCGAGGACTGCTGTCTGACCGCCCTAGGGGACTTGTTTGCGATCCCGTCAGCCCCAAGTTTGTTAATTCCTCGAGGAAGTTTCTTGTGGCATGCGATAGAGCATCCAGATTTATCCATTTAGTTATGTGGACTTTTAAGGCATAGATATTTAAGAATATTTAAACTAGTTTGGGCTATGATTTGAGCTTTTGACTGGTCTAGTTGTCGCAATCGCGACTGCTGAGCAGCAGAGGGCTCAATCTCCAGGTTGTGGAAAGGTTGTTGCGTTTTTCCATTAGATTTTTCGTAGTCGTAGTCCGCGCAGATGTATGCCGCCTTATCGCTGGATAGTCCGCAACACCTCCACCAAGCACCATCAGTTTATCATAAAGAAATATCTTTTTACGTCCTTTTGCTTATTTCAATCTTTTAATAAATCTCAATTAAGAAAGTCATAATAATTTTTCGTCAATTTTACAACTTGGGTAGATACCCAAATTAAGTTCAGTTAAGGTAGATATCTACCCAAAAAGGAATTGGAAATTAGATACTAAGTAGAGGCTTTTCAAGTTCATCCGTACTTTACCAACAAGCGCAGGCTTTGCGCTGCAACCGGCGGAGTAGGTAATTGCGTAACACACTATCAGTAGCAATGGCTTTCATTTTGTCAGTTCAACAACATAGGTGATATTCGCTGGTTCAATGTCTTGAGTTCTCTAGCTTTATTTTACCTGTAGGTAAGCGTTAGTAAGTCTCTGAAGACCACTTCCGAGGTTTTTTTACACAAGAACCTCAATATCCTGCAGCAAAGTTAATTTCAGCAAAAATATAAAAGAGACGTACCTACCTATTAATCTGGAAAGCTGGTTTTTCATTACAGGTCTGTAGAAGGAAGCAATAGATAGGTAAGGAAGTCCTTTAAGAAGCAACTTTGTTTTAAGCGCGCCTGGTAACCGCCATAAATCAGCCGTTCAGAATTTACGAGGGCCCTCCGCAAATCGGTTTATATTTTCGATAAATAAAATTGGCGCGGGTTTTGCGAGGTAAGCAGAGGCAGTTAGGAGCGCGTCGCCGCCCGGCGCCGCCAGCTGCCGCGTGCACATAAACCCGACTACCCTCGCGTTTTCTTGCTGACAATTTTTTCCTGCTCCGGTCATTACGCAGCTGGGCCCCGAGACAAAACGGCGAATCGTTTAAGCCCTCTCCGGAGACCGTCCAATTTTATTGTGTGTACCTAGTCGAAATTGATATGCCGCGCGAGCGTCGACGGCTTGCTCCATATGACGGACACAGGTCCCGCAAGGGACCATTTGCTGCCTCGCGAATTTTGGGCACTAAACCTTACAAATGGCGATCGCTTCTTTGATGTTCTGTCGTAACGCGAATAAGATGTTTGTCCCAATAATGTGAACCGAATATCGGGAATAAAATGGTCCATCTATATGAATTTATTATTGAGAAGACCTTGAGGTCAAGGATGGGGTGTTTAAATTCTTTAAGGCTGCCTGGCTGTTCATCGACTCAAAACAGTAAAATATTTTTTCAGGACTACGGTGCCTCTTTTCTTTTTCTACAATAAGAAGTCTGTGGAAAAGTCAGACAATCCGTCAATCAATTTCGGTTTGTCATTCAAAATAATGTGTTTTTCAATAAGCTCCTCTCAATAGCTATACCTACCTACACAAAGATGATTGATAAGGATTGCGATATAACCATAATACTAGGAGTGATTGTCGTATTCGCACTTCCGCTGACGTTACTGGTTCCAGGGTTCTCTGTGTGGGATGTGGTGCCCAAGGTGCGGATCTCGCGCCTGCATATCTTCAGCCAGGACCTGGCCTGGCCGCAGTTGAACACTGCCATTATTTTGCTTCTGTTGATCTTTTTCTGCTTTTATCTTGAAATTCGGAAACGAAAGTACGTACCTTTTTACCCACGACGGTACGGAGACGGTATATGCGTTTGGGGTGAGAGGATGTGTGTTTGTTTGTGTGTGCAAACCAATGTTGCTAGACTACTAGTCCGATTTTGATGCGGTTTTCAGTGATGGGTTTGGATTTGATTGGTGCATGTTTTTAGATATGTGTTACGGTGACAACTCACCAGGGGGCGCTGCAGTAAACATTTTTTTGTGCAAAACAAAACTACTAGTCCGATTTGGATGCGGTTTTCATCATCAATAATGGGTTTGTGGTTGATTAGTGAAAATTCTTAAATAGGTGTTACGGTGGAAAATCACAAGGAGGCGCTGTGGTATTATATTTTTGTGTATAATAAACCTATGCTCTTTTAAAAGTTTGAAATAAAAAGCAAAATTAAAATTTTAGAAAAACCCACGACGGTTAAATGTAATTGGAAAATAATAAAATAATTTAAAAAACCCCCGACTTAAAGAATTTATGTAACGAGACTAAAACAGGACCGTTCTGTGGGACACCTTCTATTCTAAGAGGTCCCCCGACTGCTATATGAATTTATCTGTTTTAGTCTCGTTACATAATTTTTTTAAGTCGGGAGTTTTGAAATTATTTTCCAATTACATTTAACCGTCGTGGGTTTTTACAAAAATTTTAATTTTGCTTCCGTTCATGCCCCTACCATTTCTCCCGCTGGCGGCTAGAGGTAGGCCTCTAGTCGAAAAGGTAGGGGTACCTACCTACTCAGGAAACTTGCTTGCAAGCACCGTGTTAATCGGTTATTCGTCATCATCCTATTGCAGCGTTCTGGTGGACATAGGTAGGCTTCTTTAAGGTGAATGCGCAGTGGTAGACCGCGAAATTCATGTTTTCTTACGTTTTTTGCAATTTTCAGGTCAGTGTCAGGTTGTATCTTGATCAAAATTTGATTCGCGACTATAAGTGGTACGTATCTATAAAATTATAATCATTAGAATCATTAATACATCTTTCTAAGTTAGATTTGTACCATAACAAGAAATATCTTATGGAAAAGTGCTTAATGGTACAAATCTAATGCTTATAATTCTGTAAATACGTAGTATACGTAGTTATAGTCGCGAATCAAATTTTGATCAAGATAAAACCTGACACTGACCTGAAAATTGCAAAAAACGTAAGAAAAATTTAATTTCGCGGGTTACCACTGCGCATTCATCTTAAACGCACGTCAGTCAACTCGATTCTCGCTGCTCTCATCCAGCTGCTACCACCCATACTGCTAAATTACGGACTTCGCACCATCTAGCCAGAGATGGCGTCATCCCTTAGAGGAATGCGAAGCATAACACTTTCCATACCTCGCTAAGCGACTTGGAATTTGTGGACTAGTCGTACCTACCTACCGCTTTATTCACTTACAAATTATTCCATCTAGGTTAGACGACATGGTTGAAAAGGTGCTCACGGTGAGCCAAGCCACGGACGTGACGATGGAGGTGGAGCGCGATCGCCAGGCGAACGCAGTCCGCGTGTGTGTGAACCTACTGGATGCTTCTGCCGAGCACTACGAGAACCTCGTGCTACTGCGAGACGAGCTCCGGAAACGAGAGAAGCTCAAAAAGCAGCACCCGCCGGCAATCGTACCAAGCTCTTCATTCTAATAGTCTTCGGGGGGACGAATACGATGGAAAAATCTACGTAACCATTTTTATATATTTTTTTTTGTAATGTTTTGTAAAACAAAAAATCCACATTCATCATTGTGTTCCTTACATGAACCCTCATTGGCAACCATACAATTTAATTATCAGTGGATTTTGTTCGTAAAGAAAATGCTTGTGTGTCGTAATTCATGTTAGTTGACTTTTAGGAATAAACAAATATTTTTTTCTGATCAACATTAGGTATCCTTCAGTTTGATTTAGTACCTCTATCTACTACCAATATACCCAATACAGGGTGAAAGGGACATGGACGATAAGGCTTTACTATATTATTCAACTGGGCAGCGGAAGATTTCTCAATTCTCTATAGCCCAGTTGGTATTTGGACGATGAAAACGTATAATTTTCCCCATAGACCAATTGGTCCATGTATCACCGACGAACTGAAACCATTAATTCAGGACATGATTCTAGGAAAGCGGTAATGGACGTCAGATTCCAAGTAGGTCAGATTACATGTACGTCATTTTTCAGTTAGGACATTTTGACCCCTGGCGTAGAAAATTAATGTCCGTTATCAAAAAAATCTACTGTTTCATAGAAGCGTGCAATACCCCACTACGCGGTCAAAATGTATGGAACAGCAATTTTTTTTAATAACCGGCGATATATTTAAACCCAGGGGTTTTCAAAATCATGTACTGAATCCATCGCAACCCAGGTTACGCGTTGTATATCATGGCAAGACTGACAAATTAACTTCAGCCTATGATATCTGGAATAATCCAAATACCGCTCAGAACTGTCATAAATTCATAATCGATTATTATATTTTACGGATTGTTGCACTTGCATTAATGCAGAAAGTTGCTGCTCTTGCCCATAATTTACTATCTACTTAAACTGCTGGGATACAGGCCTCCTCTCTGTGAGAGAGAGTTTGCCTTAAACCACCACGCGGGCCCAGTGCGGGTTGGCGGATATCACATGTTTCGAATTTTTGGTTCTAGGACATGCCGGTTTCCTCACGATGTTTTCCTTCACCGTTTTGAGAGCAGTGGTGATGAAATAATTTACACAAAGTAAAGCGCCTGTCTGGCTTCGAACCTACGACCTGACTCGTAAGTCGCAGTTGTTACTACTGGGCCACTACTGCTCCACGGATTAATAATCGTAATTATGTAACCGAAGTACCTAACTACTTAATAATAAGTATTTTCTCGTGCAAAAAGGTGCTGCTCTTGTTTACCTATACGTTTAAGCCTGCGGGGTAAATGCGTAGCACACTAACAGTAGCAATGACTTTAATTCTGACAGTTCAACAACATTCATTGCGTTATTTACGTTGTTGAGCAGACAAATTTTTCCAACTTAAGAAGCTATGGATTAGCAATATCCTTCAAAATGATTCAGATTGTTATTGAAAGTGTGATGATAATTTAACCAAACGGATCAGGAAACATATCTGTGGATGCCATTTTGTGCTACTTACAAATGCGTGCTGATTATTTGAAGACTTAAAAACCCAAAATTCTAGTTTTTAATCATTGATGAAGACTTTATTTGACCATCATAATCATAATCAGCCTATAATGGTCCCACTGCTGGGACACAGGCCTCCTCTCGGTGAGAGGGAGTGGGCCGTAATCCACCACGCGGGCCCAGTGCGGGTTGGCAGATGTCACATGTCTTCGAATATTTGGTTCTAGGACATGCCGGTTTTCTCACAATGTTTTCCTTCACCTTTTTGAGCATTAGCGGCGTTTTAGCATTAGATTTTGAGCGTTTATTTGACCATTGAGGCTAATTTTATAACCACCAACCGACTACATTGTCGATTATTTCTCAATTACAATTCATGAATTCAATAAGGTTATTCAAACAATCATTTTGAAAAAAAAAATTGTGAGATCATAGAGGTATGAGGAACAGGGTGTAAAGTTCACTCATACTCTATAGAAAAGGGAGGATCCTCCGACCAGACGGGTGTTGTGTCTGGCGGGCAACTGCCCGATGATCCATATCGGGCCACTGTATCTATGCTAGTTGCGCGGTAAACTCTGCTTGCGAGATGCAGGATTTCGTGACGTCAGTATGACGCGTTGTTCGCATGTGGCGTTGTAGATACCGCTACAAGATATTATAAAGCTAAAACCCTTTGAAAGTTGTTGTTGGTGGCCCAGTGGTATCGGCCTCGATTTACGAGTTGTACGTCGTGAGTTCGAACCCAGACAGACGCTTTACTTTGTGTATTTGACTTTGATTCATGATTTGTAGAACCAAAAATTCGAAGACATGTGACATTACATCTACCAACCCGCAACCAGAACAGGGTTTGTTTACTCTTTCATCAGATATTATACTTTGGAGTTGTACTACGAGTATGTAGGTATATGTAGTGCGGTCAGCAACAAAAGTCGATTAACACTTCAGTTTTTTTAATCTTAGTTATTGAGCAAAATATTTATTCAAAATTGCAGCAGAAGATTTTTTTTTTAATATAAACTCTATGCTATTATGTGAAAAGCTAAAAAGCAAGTTTATTAAAAAAAAAAAATGTTGTCAATTTAATAATATGTAAAAATGACAGTGTTAGTCGAATTTTGTTGCTGACTGTACACTAGCTTTTTCCGCGCCCGCGGCTTCGCCTGCGTCAAGGTCGGAAATTATTCCACAGCATCGTGCTACCGGAATTTATATTATAGTATCCTATGTCCTAACCCAGGTCATAGCCTATCTGAATGCCCTTGATATAAATCTGTTCAGCCGTTACGGCATGAAAAGAAGACAGGCAGATAATAAATACAAATAATCTTTTTTAGGGTTCCGTAACTCAAAATGAAAAATTGGAAACCCTTATACGCTAAATTCGTTGTCTGTCAAGACCCTTTTTCTCAGGAACGCGTGGAGGTTTCAAATTGAAATAGATATAAAAAACAAAGGTCAATTGGAGCTACAAAGTTCCAAGTCAAACTCCCAAGTTAACGCAATAAAAAATACGGCCATTTATACCGCATATGTTGACACTTACAAATAAAACAATGCAACGGAAGAAAAGTCTTACAGTTCAAGTAAAGAGAAAAATTCGAAAATTGGTATTTTATAGTAATACTAGCTGAACCGGCGATCTTCGTACCGCTTCAGATTAATTAAGAACGAATGTATGAGAAAATGAATTATCTAAAAAAAAATCTCACGTTTTAATAGTTATTCTGCTATTCGAGGCGGAGACATATCCAACAAATCAAATGTCTGAAAAATCGGCCCAGCTGTTCTTAGTTATAAGTAAATGGTGTAACTAACCCGACTTTGTTTTATTTATATAGATCGATATAATAGACTATAACTGCAAAGTTTATTCTTCAATCTGTCTTGAAATATCATTTAGTCAAACCGGTCCACTCCACTCTATTAAAAGTTCTTTTTTTAACTGAAAAGTTTAGTTTGCTCTACAATCGGGAGTTGGAAATTTGGGCAGCCGGGCAAGCACAGGTTTGAGACGGAACCCTCAAGGCGCGAGTCCTACTCACACTTGTTAAGTTTTTTAAATAAATAAATCAGGTTTTCTAAATGTCTTAAAATAATAATAATTTTTGTAAGTATAAAAATTATCATTTGAGAACCTTGCACGTGCGCTACAAACTCTGTCTGTCCGCAAAATACCTACTTAAACCGTAAAAGTCAACTAAAAAGTAAGTACCGATGACCGTTGTGATAATAAGAGTTTTTATTCTAGGTACTGTCTCAGTGCTAGAAGTGTTCATTAAAGCAAGGCAACGTCCTGAGGCTCTCGCGGGACGCTGCCGACGCGAAAAAACCAATCTGGAGCTAGCAATTATGGCAAATGACCTAATTAGACCCCACCGGTGCGCCGGGCCCGTCTCGCCACCGCAAGATTTTTCACCTCCCCCGTTGTTTGCGGTCTCCGAGAGAATTGGCTTTTAATATGTGTCGAGTTATTTTGTTTTGTGTGAATACCATGGACTAACGGAGTGGATCATAGTTTTTTTTGTAGGTAAGTTTGTCTATGTTTTGGAAATATTGCTTTGTTGCGACGTTTTTTTTTTGTGTCTACGGCGCACAGAATAAATAATTATTTGCTTCAATCTGGTTAGTGCTTCACATTTGTTTTGTAGTTACAATTATTTTTCTTCTCTTATTTCAGTATGAGCTGTAGAATATTACCAAGCTAATCTTGTTGTCCACAGACAGACAGCTAGCTTGTGGGCAGGTTAGCATCGCGGCCCAATGGAACTGTATCCCACCCAGGTAAGTCTACTTATACAAAATTTTCTTGCGTGAGAATTTTCATTTTCAGTTGTCATTTACGTTTTTGAAATTGGTGATTATATTTTTAACTAATATTGGTACTACGTAAGTAGGTTTTGCGTTTATATTTCAAATTCGATCGTCTGTTCTTACAAGTCGCAATGTGTTTCGGTTTACGACATACGAAGTCAGCGTTACGACAGTTGTGGTCGTTAATCGCGACTAAATAAACTCAAACGTGCCATGTCTTCTCGCAACTTTGTCGCAATTCTCTAACAGCCAGATTTAAGAGGAAATTAACAAAAGTTCTTGATGACGAATAAGTAGGTACCGCGTTTGGAATCCTCACTTCAAAGAAAAGGAACAGACGAGTGGTGCACGATCGTGACAAGTCTTTGATAAATGAGAAAACACAGAAATCGGTACTCATTTGTTGACACGAGATAGTTTTGTCTGGGTGCTAGAATCCTTGCTCGGAGACACATTTGTCTCAGCCGCGTCTCCGCTGCGGCGCGGTGTTAGCGGCATGAGCGCGCCTTCCTCTATTTTTATTAGACGGATCCGCCGGGAGCGGATCAGCCGCTCGCAAAAATAAATAAAACTGTTATTGAGATAAGCATCTGCGCGGCGAGGCTTTTCGCTAAGTCCCGCTGTGTCGCGCTGAGCAATGTACCGAGATATGTTCGGATTACGGCGCGCCGCAGCTCCGTGCGCTTTCCTTCATATCTACTGCTTTTCTTCAGTGTTTTGCAGCTGGAACCTATTTACAAAAAATATCTTCTGTATTTAGGTATTTAGAGGCATTATAAACTTTGTAAGTTATTCATAAAAAGCGTTTAAAAGAAATGAGCTCGTACCGTAAAGTAAACTTTCGTAATGCTTCAAGCCCTCATTAAGGGTACCGAAAATAAAAACAATTACAAAGATGCCGCGTGCTGTTCAAGAGCTCTTAAGTGGGACAACTGAAGACATAAAGTGGCAAAGTTTAGGGTGCGTGTGCGTGGAGACGTAGACGCACGGATAAGGTGCACTCATGAAGAGGCTGGCTTGGCACGGCCAGCTTATTGTTGCGGCAAATTGGCCGCGCACCGCACCTGCGGCGCCCTGGCGACCACCTGCCCACCCCCGGATTAATTTCTCATCACACCGCCCGTCTTCCCGGGAAATAATGAACACGACATCCTCCGAGAAAAATGCCACTGAGCCCAGAGATGTCGCTCCACTTGATTAATAAACTCTGTATAGCTGTAGCCTGTTGTGGCTCACATTTTTATGACCACGCTCTCCTGAAATTGGGGAAAAATTATAAAACGACTTTGAAAATACTTGTACTACTCTGTTTTTATTAAGAATACTTACACGAAAGAGATTACAAAATATCGCAAATAGCTAACACTACGAAGCTACCCACTTAACAGTGTTCGCGACGCAGATGGCAATTTCACGGTTCACAACATCTTGCCTTGTATCCCATATTGTTTTTTATAACTCTGATAAAGTATTTGTTATCTACATGTATGATACAACAGTTTGCCAATAATTCATTTAGAAAAACATAATTGCGAAACATTGTCGCGAAACTGCAACGGTCCTTAATTAGAACATTGGTAACAATTACTAAAAATGTAGATAATTATATTAAAAGTTACATCGTCGTCACATCATTTACATGGCACCGGCAGCTTTCAGTCGTTACGAACAATTTCGGCGACATTATATTACCGAAATTTGATTTTAAACGGCGACATTGTGACCACAAAGTCACGAACGCGTCATGCGATACTTTCGTCGCAGCCGCAAGATGGCCGGGAGCATCTGTCGGTTTGTCGCTCTTTCCCTGCAAATAACCGTTTTCTTGATACAATTACTCGAATGTTGTTATTATTGCGGTTCACTACATTCATATAAACACTTTGCGTAATTTAAAAAATACAGCAAACAAACATCGTCATATTATTTAAATGTTAAGAAATGGTAGGGTTTGTATTTGTAGTTACTTTTGTTTATTTGTAAGGCTAGATAGATGTTTAAAATGATAAAAGTAAACTGCCTTAACAGACATAGTAGATGCGTTTAGCGTTAGCAAACGTCTAGAGATGATTTGAAAAAGTTAGATCTGCTACGCCGTAGCTCCTGGCTACGCTGCGCTCAAAGATGGATTTCTTGACAGTAATGAACTTAACTCATTTTTCGTCTTTCGTTGTGTTGGTTGTGTTGGTTGTGTTGCACAAGAAAACTTATACAATGTGATAGATTTACCTTATAAGTCGGCAGACTTACCAACCTGGCAAGGTTACCGTTAGGTTGGTTAGGTACCTACCACGGTGCGTCGAAGCAAGTAAAGTAAGAAAGTTACATATGTCATAGAGTTCTTTTGATGCAGCTCAAGTCATATGATAATGCAGATGATCACATTTTGTTTATCTTTGAAAAGTTAAATTACGATTGCTTACACAAATCTAATCTCAGAATTATTTCTGACGACTTAAGTATGTCAATTGTTTTTGCAAATATAACAAGCTCTTCTAGGCTTTTCTGAAACGGTTATAAATATTCGATTTAAAAGAATCCAGTTTTTTTAAATAACGTTGTATGAGAGATTAAAGATTAATTCCATATTCCTGTAAATATGTATGTACCAGTGGCGAAGGTACCATACTACTCGATTCCCACCGGCTTCCCTTTGAAAATTCAGAACATAACCACTCTAGTCTATTCATAATTGAAATTTTCTTTTGGAATTGTTTTTTACTCCGGCCTACCTCTGTCATAAATTCACCCTTCGCCACCTCCATACTTTCTAAACTACATAATCTACTAAGAAGTAAAATAAGTTCTATGACATTTATATGCACAAATCATTCAATTTGAATACCTAGTTGCTCCTTTAAAGACAGTAGACCGAATCTACATAAATTTAAATTGTCTTCTGTGGCTTCCCTGGAATTATTTATGTCACTATTTATTGTATTAACATAAATTGGACATGAGTTATTTTATTGGCCCGAATGCGTCGAGAATGCGTTGGACAAAGGTTATGATAGTAATTCAGATTTGTCGTAGCTCGTAAATGCAGCGTTTGTTTATTTTATATAGCTACGATAGTAATGGTCCTTGATGTGCGCAGTAGAAGTCAGTTTTATATGCGCGTATAAAATAGTAGTCAATTGGTAGGTATAAGTACCCACGTACCATACCCGAGGTCAAAGTCTATATGAATTTTCCAGTGGGCGTAATGAAGTTTTCCGCCATAGCAATTTGTTTAAACGAATTGCCATAAATAAAATTAACATAGAATGTAGACGTATCAAACGGTTTTCTCTTAGTAATGAAATTGTGGAACTTACAATAGGTAATTTAAAAATATTAAGTGTACTATCGTTTTTTTTTGTCCACAGTGTTCATTATCTTAATATATAAGTCAATGATTATCCTCTATGTTTGTATGTGTCTACTTTAAAAACACGATACCATAAAGTATTGTTGTAAATACGAAGAAATTCATTCAGTAATTAAAATTAATCAATGTTTCAAAGATTTCTATCCAGATATCTGTTCTGCATATTGTTTTTGTATAACAAACACACACAACATACACACAATAGTACTAACTTTCAAAGTCTTTCATAATTATTGGTATAATAAAAATAATCTATTTCCTGTTTTTGTACAAATAACTTGAATCGTGTCTGCTTAGCGTCTTGTAAGTATTAGGTGTTATGTTACAGTCGGCTGCAACTCATCATAGTTTTAAGGAACCGACGAGAAAAAGTCTAAGGGTTATACTGTGAAATAGGCACTATCAACTAGAGAAAAGATAAATTTAAAAAAAAAATGTGGTACCCCCGCATAACTTAATCGGAATTTATCTGGAAGTGGTGGAAAAGGTCGTAGGGACCGTTTCGTATCATCGTTACCAAATCAAGAATTTCATCAAAAATCGCTAGAATTATTTTCAACATGAATACAACTGCATGTTACACATCGATGTGTATTTAATGCCACCGGCACTCGATCATTCTTGTCCAAACACAGAATATCGAGGGCATTCATATCCTCGTATGAAATCAGTATAGCGGAGCGTTTTGTGGTCTGACTCGGCAGGGGTCCGGCATTCAGCGCCATCCCTTAGGTACTTTAATTCAATAATCGCGTATGAGACACAACACGAGTCTATGAGCCATCGGTACATCGGAACCTACTAACGATCATGCGACAGGCATGTCATGGCTTTGGTTGATGGCTTATCTTTGACCATAGAGTGAATTGTGTTTGAGTGAGTGTGAGTGTATTACGTACTACAATTTTATTTAGAAAGTAAATGTAGGTAATTTGCATAGGTTGCATTGAGCATAGGTAGGTAAGGTACATATACTCTTACCGCCCTTTAATTGACAACTGCTGTGCAAAATTGCAAATGCCATCTACCTATAGCGATGACCTTAAAGTAATTTCAATAGGCTTTCACAGACAATTGATTACGAGAGTTGCCTAAAAGCTTTTGAAAGTTCACAGAGTCACGACTTCACGAGTCAGAAAGTCTAATCAAATTAACATAAGAGTTGATTGAAGAAAATGAGGTAACTAGGCTCTCATTATCAGGGATATTGGAAATGATTATACAACTGGAACAAATAAATAAACGCTAACACCAAGCAGTAAAGGTTTACGATTTAAACGAAAACCTTAGCCCTATCTGCTCTCTGTTATCGCATGTAGTTTGTAACAGTTCGGTTGTCAGTTTACTCTGTGAATAGTTTAGCGTAATGGGGTATTGTTAGAGCGGCTGGCGCCGAGCGGCGAGTAACGTCTTTCAGTAACATTACTGTAATGTCCACCCACTCGGCGACGCGCCCCGCTGGCCCGACAGTCCCACATCCATCGATATCACAGTACACAGCTTCACTATCTGCTTGATAATCATTAGGGACCATCTATGTAGCATTCCGCACATATTTATCATCAATCAACGTAGGACAATGCAGCAAGATGAACTTTACATTTGTTATTTAGGAAACATTTAAATATTTGTGTAATAAATAACGCCAAATAACTTTAAAATGACCACAAATAATGAAAATGGACGTTAATCATAATATACAATGTCTCTTTGGGACAATACCATCATTTCATTTGATATGTTAACGATATAGCACCAACAATCTCACATTAAGCCTTTTCATCTGTCAAGTCTTAACAGCCATGGAATTGGGTTGTAATTTACGATTTTATCTCGGCGGGCACCCCGCATAGGGGCAGCGGTCAGTGTGGCCGGCGAAAAAACTTGCACCGGGGTAATAGAGGGATAATGGTCATCGGGCGGCCACCACGCCCGTCCTGTTGTGACTTGCCAAAATAGAGTCGTAATAATGAAAGATGGCCCGCGTAAGTTGCGCGTAATTTAGTGCGATCTGGTAACGAGCGCTGGGGGCCGTTTGTAGCTGTTTGTCCGGTGCGCGCCTCTCTTGTTGTATTAAGTGGTCGGGGGTGATTCAGTTTCACTTTTGTTGGTCACTTTATGTCCGTTTCGTATTTATTACCGACATCGGCAGTAGATAACGTTGCCACTGTTAATAATAGCGGCCACTCGATTATTGTGCGATTCAAAGCGGCGGGATGATAAATGGGATACGTATATGAGTCGTCAAGGATCGAGGTCGCGTTAAGCCAGCAGTCGAGATTGATGCTGGTCGGCCGCCTGTGCCTGACAAATAGTTGGTCCACCGGAGGCATCGCAGGGCGTCTTGCCATAAATAAGGATTACGCTCCTGACCACGCAGTCTTGTGGAGTGGACGCAGAACAGCCCCGTGACGGCTCCTGGCGCCGCACGAGACTCATGTCAAACGTCTCGTCGTCCGCATCGTTTGTTACTCGAGACACTTACTTGAGAAATCCAGCAGCTCTATAATAAATTGTATCGCCTTCATTTACAAAGTCTTTTCGTCTTTGGCTTTCTCGAGTCGCGAATTTGCGTTACTTCGGCGCCTTAGTCCCAAATCACAAGTTAGAAGACGGGTATCAAGTTTGGCACGAGAAGCGCTAAGCCTCGGCTGTTTTAGACTCGGCGGCGATGTTTCAATCGTAAGTGCGCCTGCGGCTTAAGGGCTCACCCCTACTCCGGGATGCGTTGAAACGCGCCTAACCTTCATTTCATTTATACCGTTTTCACCGTCTTTACAACCTATTTTGGTTCACCAACTCAAGTTGCTGCATTATCAAAATTGTAGATTATTATGTACTTCAGTAACTTGTGTTTCATCCTTCACGTTTCTCTAGCTGTTGTAAATAAATTACTGATCAAAGAGGCACTCTTCGATTGTTTCTGTCGTGCATCTGCTAAGTAGATTGTAAATTGACTCGCTCGATAAAGCTGAATAGTCAGAGTTTGGAGAAAGGGCTTAAGTTAACGATGATAATCTCTCTGATGGCTTGGGGTTGGGGTGAACATTATCTCACTTACACTGAATAGTTATGTACTCATTTAAGTGTCGTAACGAAACATCAGGGTGTCTAGTATAGCTTTCAATAGGGTACAAAGCAATGCCATAAAGTAAGAAATAACTACCTTAAGTACCTAATCGTTTGGCTTTACCATCACTTGTGTTAGTAGAAATATTAGTGACAAATACACAATTAATCAAAGTTGTAAGTGGGCATTGTATCTACCGTGTATATTAAGTTTAACTGCATTACAGTAGATAACAGGAAGTCGTAACGTCTCATCTTACCTCGGAACCGGGACGTGTGCACCCCATTCCATAATTAGGGGTCATAGTGTTATCTTGTGAAATCTCCAATTACATAGATGTGTATGGGCAGCGGGCGGACAAGGTCCAGCCTCCGAGGATTAGCCGATGGTTAGTCTTCTCACGTCGTGGCGAGCCGGGGTTTCAATTAGAGCGACCCGCCCGGCACCGGCCCGCCCGCACAAATGACAATATTGGTTTATTATAGCCTCCCATGAATATGTAACGTAACTTTGTTATGAGTCAATATCGTAAACCTGTACGTACTGAACAAACGTTACAGATAAATGATATACCTCTTTATATGACACAAGTATGAAAAAGTTAACGGCGCTGGTCATAGACGGTCCGAGCTCGACCCACCTTTTACGAATGGTATTATTACATGGTACATTAAAGGGTTGTTGCGTACTGTATCTACATATTTTTTAACGTTTTAATCATGGATCTACATAATAATGTGGAACGGGACTTCCCGTCCATCCGACAACTTGATTGATGTGCCTTCCTAGATTTATACGCCCAAAAAGTAACACGCTACACGTCCGCAAAGCTTTTACCACACAAATATGGCATCCGTAATACCTTTGTTTTATTTTTAAATACGACCCTTTCATAATTAGCGTAATAAATTATAAAATGATAATAATACGAGGGCCATCTTGTGAAACGCTTTAATACCGCGCGTCGGGGGGCGCCGCCGGCGACCGCATGTCAATCACTCTCCCGAATGTAGAACAATTCTTATTTCGAAAAAGAATAAAAAATGAGTATCACTTTTATTTTGTGTCCCACTTTGTCCAGTTGGGTCGCCGTGGGCTCGACAGAGACAACGTATGAAATCGGTCTTGTGGTAACATCTGTGCTTTATAATAGACGCTTACGTAGGCTTCTTTTCGGGGATCGGTGCGAGCCCGGTGGGATCGCTTTAACATGATTGATCTGTTTATTTTACATTTTAAAGGAGCATTTTTACGGTTGCTTGTCAACTTAATAACAAAGTGTTTTATTTCGGGATACGTTAAGTTCAGTTTTATTGATAGGTTTCTTTTAACATTATTCATTATTATTTATTCCTTGCGACGTTCTGAGATTTTTCAAAGGTATTTTTTTTTCTATTAGTCATTGATTTGGTTGGTATTGGCATGTTCAGGGATAATGTTATGATGATGAATTACAACGACGTAAATGCAGAATAAATAGGCGCCACTTATGAATTGGAAGTGGTCCTAAAAATAGATGTTTTAAGAGTTAGAAGTGAAGTGTGTGTGGAGGCGCCAGGGGTTAGAGAGAGTGCTACTGTGTATCGATAGTTAACATTGAACAAAGTAAGAGGTCGGCGAATGTGTGGGCAGAGCTTTTAACGTCGCCGTCGGCGTCGGCGCAGGCGCACTGTGGCGGTACGGGCCACCGCTATCATACCAGACCGACAGGTGCCGATCTACTTATGTGTTTTGAGAACTACCAATGACTCTATTAAAGTGGTCTGCGTAACCGGGTTTTCAAATAAAATGACTTGTAGAGAACAGGGTCTATTAGTGCTTCAATTACTTTCATTGATGTTTAGGTAACGTTTGAGGAAAAGTAAGACGTAAGTGAGAAGGTTGTTACATTTTGTCCTAAATTCAGATCTATGTTTAATGAACCAGCAAAAAATTATGATAGAAATGAAATGTAGAGCAGGGTATTCACGTTTTCTTTTCAAAATACTTTGCAAGTCTAAAGTTTAATTGTTTTGATTCTTAAGCGCCTACCTACCTTAGAAAGTTATAAAAAAAACTAAACAACATCAAAAAACATTGTTTATTAAAAAGCTCATCGACAAAATCAATTAGAAAAAACTTCGAAGAACAAATTAATAGCGGGTATCGTTTAAGACGTGGTGTTTGTATTGTGCGCGGCTCGTTAAAGAGGCAAAAAAACGTTGCTCCGGCGCAGGCAGGCAAGCCGCTTGGCTTATCGGAAGCAATTACACGTTGTTCACTTTATTAATTTCCATAACTACCCTCGCGACATCAAAGCGAGCCGCGATCGCGTGCGCCGCCCTCGCGCAGCGGCGCAAGCGACGGAAAACTGCCTGGGTGAGAAAGGGTTTGGGAAATTGTTCGTGTGCAAAGTTCTTTTTACCGACTTCACAAAAAGGAGGAGGTACTATGTTCGGCTGTTTGTATGTTTTTTTTTTTGTATGTTTGTTCATCGAATACTCCGCCAATTGTCGACGGATTTTCAAAATTCTTTTTTTGTTCGAAATTAGATAGTTCTGAGGTGGTCCCACTGTCACTAAGTTAGGATCTGATGATGGGATCTTAGAGAAATCGAGGGCAACCCTCAAATTTTATAGGCTCACTTATTGTTTTTCGCATATTTTATTAAGTATCTTGTGTATTTGCGTATGGTTGTCACCATCTCAGGTAGCTGGGCTGATGATGGAAGGTACAACTCCTTAACAGTAAGAAGTTACTCGAACAGGCAAGGACTGTTTTTGTAAATTGTTTTGATGTTTGATAGGGCATTTGCCACATTTGGTCTCATGATCATCAAGTCATGACCTGATGCTGCAGTCAGGATAGTCTGCAGAGTACCTAACTCCTCGACAACTAACAGCAGATATATCGTGTTTAGGCTCATTGAAAAGGGCTCGATGTGTGGATAAACGTAGGTACTGTTAATGAGGAACACCGAAGTACATAGAGACCTGATGCTGAAGCCAGGAGCATCAGAAAAAGTACAAACCTTGAAATTACAGCACCGTAGTCGTGTTTGGGCTCATTTTAAACAGGACTAAATTTTAAATTCAATGCAATGTTGACATAAGTTTGGCCTGATGCTGCAGCCAGGATTATCTGCATCTAGTCTAATTAATGAATAAGGTATGCTTCAGAGGTAGTCCCATATAAATTTTATGAACTTTGCTTGGGTAGTTTTGGAATTAGCTTCAACAATACGTTTGTTTTCCACTTAGTTTAAATTGATGGGGTCTTACTACAAAAACTTAAACACTTGTTCAACGTGTGTCTAATGTCAGTGTTACGTCAAAGTCCACAGAAATATGTCGTGTTTAAAAGGTGTTTAGCCTAAACAACTGTTAAACACTGTTTTGTGGTAGTAAGGATAATGTTTATCTTCCTGTCACTAATATTCACATAGCAAGTAGTGTTATATGAATTTGTATTATGGGGTAGGTACTTACAACTAAAAAGCGAAAAATAAAAACTTTTTTACAAAAAAAAAACAACCGACTTCCAAAAAAAAACACTACAAAGTGAAAAATAACTTTAATTTCGGAAGTCGGTGTCAAAAAAACGAAAATGTGGAACCAACGACACCGACTTCCGAAATTAAAGTTATTTTTCACTTTGTAGTGTTTTTTTTTGGAAGTCGGTTGTTTTTTTTTTGTAAAAAACTTTTATAGTTTTGCAGTTTGATAAATCTTTATTAGGTAATTTTACGTTATTTTAGTTGATTATTGTTACGCATCTTAAGTATAATATTTTGCCTAGCGACGAAATGACCTACGATGTATTATTAAGATAAAAAGTTTATCTTTTCGTTCATGAGTACCTAGATGCTTTCCTTTTAAATATTGTTCAATCGTAATTCCATAGTGTGCCCCCTTGTTACGTCTCATGACTTGCGCCAGCGCCTGTGCTACTGTTTACCGCGTTGAAACCCTTGAAGACGTTTTAACTACGCTCTCGGCCTGGCACATACACTCTTTGATGTTTAGCGACACATCAAATACTCTCTGCTCTTCAAAACACATTCATCCTTTGAAAATTTGTATGATGTAGATAAATACTGATTTACAAGAGACAGTCGCTACCTTTTTTATTCTTCGTCCGATATGTAAAGTATCTCCAATAAAAGACAGGCGAATCGCAGGATACAATAAATCAGTATTCCAAAACAAACAAAATCTCCATACATCGCGAGAGGTGAACAGTGGAACAGAGGAGAGACTTATCTCGCTAAAACGATTCCCACATAAATAAAGCTCATCGGATATGAAACCGTATTTACATAAGAAAAATATAAAGAGGCCTAAACGATAGGTCCATAAGGGCGTCGTATCGGGCGAGCCGGCACTCGGGACGCCACTCACGTCCACGAGGAGCGCTGCGCCTTTAATAACAATACGAAATATCAGTTCGTTCCTCCGATCGCAAATCTACGTCAATAACATATCCAATAGTAGCGCTCAATTCATTTCGACATAATCTAATATAGCGGGGCACGTTTCCCGCCTAAATCTACCGCCACATGTCGCCAAGATGGCCGACCGGGCGAAACGCGAAACTAAACAAAAAGGAGATCACGAATCGGTAATATCTTTCGAGTCCATAAAGTTAAACGTTTATTTGCAGCGATATTTTGTCCTTTTGTAGATATTGCTTTACTATGTAAGCACTGGACGTGGGTTTGCTCCCGTTGATATTGGTGGAAAATTGCCCAGAAAAAATTAAAGTCAACCACTCGTATCTACTTCGTTGTTACGTGAATAAACAAATTCAGTTAACATTTAAACAGATTTCACAGTAATTTCAGCCAAATTGCTGCCAATTTTCTCTAAAGAGTTATTTTGAAACCGACTTGGTTTAGCTAATTGGACCACTTTGTTGCGGTTTAAGGAAACCTAGGATTAAGTCAAATGACTACATCAAAGTCCATTTAAATTATTAGCATTAAAAATACAATTGTACCTATAGTATGTAAGGAGGAACGTGATTACTTTTCAATACGGCTTTTTGGTCATATTGAAATACCTACCAAAACATTTTTACATAATTTTACTATGAAAAACTGTCTTCAATATTATGGACAGTCTGAAGAAGATGAAAATAACTACAATATTTTAGGTAAGGTAACCAACTAACCATATTTAGTCATAATTTTCTTATTTTCATGAGAGTTATCCGCGGAAGTAGAAAATGTTAAACGACTTTCATAATAACGTTGTGGTCATAATTATGACTTTGTATTTTAATGATAATTGAGTAATACTTACTCGTAAGAATAATGAATTAATGAGGAATGAGGTGCCTAACACGCTTAGAAGAAGACACGTTCTTGGTTTACTAACAGACATAACGTGGAAAATGCTGCATAATTAATGCTGAGTTAACAACCATTCCAAATTAAAACATTAAGTAAGTAGAAAGATTACCAAACTTCCTGAAAATCGGGAAAATCCGAAAGCAAAATCAAGTCAAATTCCAAATAAATCACAAATAGTTTCCCTTAGTCACGACGTAGCCATGTAAAGCAAGCATTAACGTAATTCGTCAGTACAAACAGTGGTTCGGAATGGCCGCAATTAAGCTGGCCTTTCTAATGCATTGATTGATCCATCATCGGACGACAATCGAAGGAAGTGCTGCTTTGTCTGCCAGCCCGCATTGAGCGCGGACGTGCCATCAGAATTGATGTGTAGACTAGACATGTCGCGGGATGGTTTTATGCCTATTTCGAAGTGAAAACTTCTTTAGGCGCGTTGGGCATTTTTTGAGATTGGGAAGAAACCATTGAATTCGCGCCACTGTTACCATAACCGACACCGTTTCGGATGTGTTCGGCTGTCCTCGGGATGTACTCGGTTTTAATGTATATCCGATATGTCAGTGAGTGATGGCAAAATATTCTGTTTGTGTTTTGTTTTCACTTCTGTGGGCACTCCCGGAGTGCCACATTTTTTTTAAAATTTGTTTTCAGGTTTTAGGTGTATTGACGCGAATAAATCGGTACAGCATAAATTAATGAAATGCACCGACCCCAGCGTGGTTTGACCAGACTCGATTAATAGAATGAACCCCAAGATTTGCACTAGCCCCTGAAGCCTCAGGTTTCATGGTGCTACAGAAACCATTGCATTTCAAGGAGTAGACCAGGTGGTATCGTAATGGTAGGAAACACGTGCCCTTGGGATAGGGAAGGATAACATATGATTTCAAAAGCTAATTTATCTTACTTGAATAAGTTTTTTTTATGCTACCAATCTCAAGGTCTGTCATCTGAAAGATCATATCCATGTGTTAGGTTCATAATCTATCTATTATGGTCTTTGGCGGTTTATAAAATCTTAACTTGAACTTTGAAATAATGAAACCTATTTCTTAACACACTTTTTTTTTTGTTTTTTTTCTGGCCTCTGTTGAATCAATGCTATATACAAAAGGCCTCCCCTATGCTTATTCAATTTTCTTTGTGTTTTGTCTTCTCCGGCCAATCGGAACAGGTTCAAATTGTCAACCCATAAATATGGAAAGTACAATACCAGTATGTCTCTATGAATAGCAATAAATCATATTCTGTATTCTAGAATGATACATTCGTGTGAGAATTCTACCAAATTCTCAAACTGCGATGTTTGATCTATGTCAGTAATAGCAGGCTACACCGATTGATCCGTCATTGTGGCGGAGAGCAGTGATTTCAGCAGGAATTGTTCCACTGGACACCTGCGTAATACACGAACAAAGCTTTCGAGTTGATTGAAAGAACATTTGAATTAAATACATGTTTTAAGGTGAAACCAATGAAAAACTTTGAATGTTCAATAACCATATTTCTTACTCTGAACACAATGCCTTGTCATTGTCATTGGTAATGGCTCTAATAGGTAGATAGATCTACTTTAGCCGTAAGATGCAACCTCATCCTGAAATCTTTGTCACCTCTTTAGGGAAATCTATGATAAGTTCCATCACGGTTCATCACGATTCCTTCCTCGAGAATATTGATGATACACATCGAATCCTGGAATTCTATGACGGTCCTTGGAAAAGTCCTCCGAATTTTCCGATACAAATTTTCTTTCGGACCAATCAGGTTGCAGCTGATCAAAACAAACGAGTTGGCACGATTCTATGTACAGACCAGTGAGCGTTTTCTATTAAGACCATGATCTGTCACGAACTGCCATATTCTTGGGCTGTGATGGCGGCTGTCGGCGAGATGTAAGGGTCGTCGGTCACGTGCGGCGATTGCTATTGATTTCCATTTAATTCGGCGCGTGCTTCCACCGGCCTGCCTACCGACGCGCTGCTATCAACGACAAATTGCTGCTGATCCTCTGCTGCCTTCATTTCCACTGATTGAAGGGTGCTGTTGCTTTTGTGTTTTGTTTGCAGCTTGGTTTTTGTTTGTGGATTTTACTGGTATGGAGGCTTTAGGGCTTGGATGTTGAAGTTAGCAAGT
The DNA here is from genome assembly GCA_914767645.1 of Hydraecia micacea. NCBI lineage: Eukaryota > Metazoa > Arthropoda > Insecta > Lepidoptera > Noctuidae > Hydraecia > Hydraecia micacea. The sequence continues at coordinate 13,483,477 of OU611778.1, forward strand.
GAAAGTCTGACGACATGTGTTAATTCCATAATTTTAAATCCAATACGAGTATTAGAATCAAGAAGCAATGCTAAGGTGATGATGACGTCTTATCTATGTTTTCTAAATATGCTTTGCTTTCGGTTTTTGATTTGTATATGGAAGTACTGGTTAGCTACCGACGATGAAAAGTCGGTAGGCAACAAATAATTTAGTAGTCATCTCGGTAGTAAGTAGTTATCGTACATAATAATATAGTGTGATTGTATTAGATGAAATAGTCTGTCCTCGGGGATCGAGACAATAGCGCGCGTGACTCCATCTCGCACCGTCCGCACTACCACCGCTACGCTGCGCCCGCGCTGCTGATTGCATAGAATTTTCTATATACAATGATATTCTATTAGATGACCTACACCTTGATTACTGACGTATTTTCCAGCTACCCAGAAAATTGTACAACAACAATTTAAACTCTCGGAGGCAATTTAAAAAGTTGGTTAAATATAAACCTTTATTTGATCAATTACTTTTTGATACCCTTTTTTGCAAAGGAAATTGTTTTTTTATTGAGCCCAGTAAATTTCAAGACGGCTTACGCCGCCCAAAAATTAATTGATCGGATCTCGTTTCTCAGAGGAAACAGCGCGGAAGAGTTTTAATTAGCGAGAAAAAAGCACCACAAAACTTCCGACGTAAAAAACCGGGAGACAAGGGTGGGCGTAGCGAGGAATAAAAATCTCCCGCTCGTAATGCGGGCAACATTTGTGTGAGGAAGACGCTCAGTAATGGAAGACAAATTTCAATATAATTTGCAATACATAAGCGTGTTACTTTAATAGCCCAGAACCACCCTTCAAATTAAACGGGGCTTAAGTTTTATTTTATTTTTTCCTCGTTGGTTCGATCGTGTTGTGGGCGCGTAAGCAAGCTTCGCGGGCTCGGGGAGAGTCGCACAGGCCGCCCCGGGAAAAAATATAATCCGAGCAAATTAATTGCTCCTACAGGCAATAGTGGCGCGGCCGCGATGCCGCCAAATCAAATTAAGGACGCGCTATAAAAACCAAATTAGTGCCCGCTTTAACCGTGAGGGGGTATTTAGTTACAAGACGTTAGTTCAAATTCCGCCATTTTCATTAACAATAAATATCCCCTTGCAGCCGCACAGAATCCTTATTGTTTTACTTTTTACACCCTTGTGTCCCGAGCGGGATATAGCGCGGACGACTGCGACGTCTTGTACTGAGGCTGGCTAATTTGTTCTTTTTGTTTACTTACCGGGCAAAGGTAATAAAAATTTGTGTTGCGCGAATTGTATGGACTTTAAATTTTATATAGCCGCCGGTGCCGGGCGAGTTTTGCATTTAATTGGGAAAAATTTAGGGTCGGCGAAGCGCTTCTGTGCGGATTCTTAAACTAATTGGATGGCCGTTACAACTTTTTTGTCTTAAACTTTTACGCAATTGAAGTAGGGGTGAAAAGGGACATTAGAAAACATAAATTTTACTTCTAATATCCGTAAGTATTACGCAACATTTTGGAAGATCTGGATGAATTCCGTTGGTCCGTTATTTGGGTCGTTCTTATTACATAGATGCAGTTATCACTAAGGGGTGAATTTGATGTGTTTTTTTGAGGTCGGCGGGTGGTTAATTAGAGGCGATGTTGTGAATTAGAGGGCGGTGGTGATCTAAAACAATAAGCTGACCCCGTCATTAGTGGTCGGCAACCCGCTGCAGATTGCTGCACCTCCCTAATGTGACGACATTTAGTCCCTTCGCATTTAATTTCGTATTTATTGCGTCGGGGTACCTGTGCTATGCAATTGTGTTATTAAGTTTATGTTCCCTTCTTTTTAATAATATTTATTTAAATTCCATTTCAGCCTTTATTTTAGTCACAATAAAATTTTATGTTCAGTAACCCGTAATCATATTCAGTTGGAGAAATTATTTTTGGAAAGAAAGATTGGTATAAAACTAGGTACCTACTTAGGTACTTTGGTGGCTTAAATTAAAATATCCAACTCATATTTTAAAACAAATTGTATGTATATGTCAGGACATAAATTATTATGTATATAATTTTCCCGTAAGTAAATATTAAACTGTGGACACAGATGCACTGAGTGAAAGTTGTGGAATTCTTCGCGGTTCTTCCTTCTTCAATTGGAATTTCTTATTGCTTTTGATGTTTAGGAAGGTCTTATTTTTTATATAAACTTTTGCAGAAATCACCAAATAGTAGGTATACCTACCTACTTTCTTATTAAAAGTTGCGTTGCGTTAATTACAAGCTGTTTACCAATTTTTTTCATTTTTAAATACCTGGCACTTAATGAACTAACGACAAAAAACGTAAATTAAGAAAAAAACCTAACGCATCAAATCTCCTTTCAAGCCAGTCGTGAAGTATGTCCGGAACTAATTACACGTGAGATAGATGCGAGAAGGAAATTGAATTCAGTATTAATATTATCAATTAAGGTAATTGCTGCGAACTAAAACCTTATGGTGAAATAAATGTAGTAGAAGGGCGCAAATGATGCTAGGATTTATGAGTTCCGCTTTACCTGGTAGCAAATGTGTGATTTATCAATATTTTAGCTTGTCATACCTTAGCTTCTAGAAGACATAAGGCACATAGAATCACTACAAGTGATTAGCAGAGAAAGGAATTTGTAGAATAAATACATATTTTCCAAAATTCTTGCCGCAGTAGTGGCCCAGTGTTAACGGCCGCGACTAACGAGTTGTAGGTCGTAGGTTCGAACCCAGACATTCACATTAATTTATGTAAATTATTTCATCACCACTGCTCTCAAAACGGTGAAGGAAAACATCGTGAGGAAACCGATAAGTCCTAGAACCAAAAATTCGAAGACGTGTGACATCTACCAACCCGCATTGGGCCCGCGTGGTAGATTACGCATTTTCTCTAACCGAGAGGAGGCCTGTGTCCCAGCAGTGGGAACATAAAACGCTGATTATGCTTATAAACATAAAAATATCTGGGTATTTTTAATTTTAGCCGCCTTTGTTAATTTCCAAATAATTGAATATAACTTTTTAACCTACAGCAGAGGTGAGACCGTTGAAAATAATTTTCTTTCAATATTTATTTAGAATGAAAATGAAAACTTATCTATTTCCCTACAACATCCCGTTGGCGTTATAGTGTTACAGTCTTTTTCCGATCGTTGACTTCTGTATTCTCACAAACGTTGCTTTCATCAGTAATTATTTACCGATATAATAGACTAATTAATATTTGCCATCGTGGTGAAAGCATTAGCGAATCGACAGAAGTCGATTGACCAGGGTACTCCGGACGTAACTGAAGATCGGAGGGTACGACAATGGCCCACCTTCCATCCCATAACGCATGTCCTGACAACTGTGCACTTGATGATCTTATGACTGCGTCATTGAGCGGAATTCGCGTAGCTGAATTTTGGGCCAAAGATGTTTGAGCTTTTTGCCATTGATACGCTAAGAAGAAGATAGAATAACGTCTGATTTCAGCAACTTTTAGAAGATATCCTTAGCTCTACATTATCACGTCATGTTAATGAAGATGGCTGCTATTTTAATTGACCTCATTAAATACCTTTTGTTTATAACCGGATCAGATCAGTATCAACTTAATAACTCATAAGTATACTCCATATATTTACATACTAAAAGCCTAATTTCATCACAACGATTAAAATCTGTTCTTGTCTATATTTCAGTCGATTAAAAAACTGTCCATTACACGATCAATGTGTGTATGAAAACATAATAACAGTTCAACATGAATGGTATAAACACATTGTTTGGTGTTCGGCATTATTATAGGGCTGAAAAGCCGCCATACGAATATCGTAATTATATTATTAAAATTACCACGACGATTGCAGGAAACATGTTATTTAACGTAGAGGCGATACGATCTTATCGCCTGATCCTAATACCCGATGTGTGGATATTATCGTGCTACCTGACGAAATCGCCCGGATATACTGTGGATATTCGACACATGGCCGACATTAACGTTTTGTGTACAGGCTGTAGTTTTTAATGTTGGTCGATTTAGGCTATATAATTACCTACTGAAAGTTTTTCGAAATTATTATATATTTTTTTTAGTTTGCTTTTTTCGTCATATGATTTTACATAAGACAAGCCGCCTGCTCGATGGGATTTCCCGTCGGTAAAAATGACGACCTTCATAGTAACTATCATCCCCTATTGAACTTCTTTGGGAAATGAATTTTCAAAAATCCGTCTGTAGTACTCACGTTCGTTATAAAATAAACTTTTATGCAAAATTTCATGCTTCAAAACCCAGCGGTTTAGGCTGCGCGATGTCTGTCAGCGAACGAATTTAAGAATTTTATTAATATCTTTTCGCTTATATTATTTTGATTAATAAAAAATATACCCATTATTTCTCATCGATACCCAGAGACCGATACAGTGTACCAAAATTAGTAGAGCATTGAGCACGACAAAGATGAAAGCTCCATTTTCAGAATATTCACATGAAAATCAGCTTTTCATATCTTTGCGATAAAGGGTATTTTATCTTGTCATGTATTCAAAAGTTCTTGGCTTGTTACCAATCAACATTACCACAATACTCACCTAGTTTTTCATTTTCCACGGCGCTCGCCGTCGCATCGCCCGCCGCCGCTTCACCAATGTGTTCGTTACCTTAGGATTAGTAAGGAAAACCCTTCAGTTGACCTTTACTATATGGAGAGATGAAAAGCCTTAGTTTTTTGTTTTGTAAGAAAGTGTAATGACATATCAATATAATTTGATTGTGTTATTTCATTGGTGCATCAAAATTACCAAATGCAAACGGCTTAATCTGTCAAGCTCCGCTAATGAGACGCAATTGATTTTCTATTGTTTCGTGACCGATAGGTCACACGCGGAGCTTGACCGAACTTACTTCAACAAGAAGTTGTTAATATTGAACACGCCGTATAAAGTATTATTACGAGACAATGCGGTCTGTTTGTCTATCACGATAATCTGTGGACTGCTCATTTCAATTCCGTGTTGTGTAAACGCCCTAATGGACTCCGGTAATGTGACACGCTTGACGATTTTACTCACAAATTGTTGTACGAAACTCTATTACAATCTAATGACAGTCACCGTCTAATTGCAAGGTTATTACGTTTTGTTGTGCACGCGGCTTAATGATAGCGCTGGGTAATTATTGAGCGAGGTGAAACCCTGAAGATGTGTCGAATTGAATCGTCGGACCCGTAATGACGGGGCGCGGGCGCTGCCGGATGCCGCCGCATTAACCAACTATCAATGGCCGTATAAGATTAATTTTTAATTGTCTTTACCCCCGGGCTACGACTCGATACACATTCTTTATATACGTAAATTGCAGTATATCTTGTATTTTAATAAGTAGCTGCGTGATTGATATTTTATTTGCAACTGTGTGGCTTTAAAATGTGTTATTAGCAATGGAAATACGGTTCATTTGAATAAAAAACCTGATGGATTGATACATTTTGTAGATTCGGTGAATTAATTTAAAAGGGTGCAATCAATTTTTTTTAATATTATCATAATTTATTCATGGCATGATATTTTGACTTTCTCTATCACGAAATCTAAACATGAAACTCTATGATTAAAAACCTAAAAGACCGCCACATCATTTATACATTTTAAAATATAAGCGCCATCATTAACCATGTGTAAGTAGGCCACTCGATACAGGCCTGTCACGACTGTCATCAGCGTCACAACCATGAAATATGGAAACGCTACGATCCACCGTATCACGGTAATCTCACACAACATCTAGAGCGAGTGACGAATAGATTTCGTGAATAATTTACCAGACAATGGACTGTCAACTCTTTTATTGTATCATGTATTTCGGTATTGTCGTGTCGAACGTCACGAGAAAGTGGCATTTGTTCGTAATAACGTTTAAATATGTTTGCGTAAGCTTTGTGAAAGCGTAATGACTGGCGAAAACAAACGCCATGAAATGATAGATATAATTTCTGGAGGGTGAATGTAAAGTCGTGTTGTGTTGTAAATTAATGTTATGTTATGTTATTCTTGATTAGAATCTGCGTTTGCAACATACAGGAAAATTCAGCTGTAAATGTTTGAAAACATGTTCACGATGACGATACAGTATTTTATGGTTTAAGACATTTATTTCTCACAGAATACAATTATTCACTTGGAATAAGAAACACTGCTTGCATACATATGTAAAACGTTCATTGGAATGAGTATCGGAATGAATATGTTTAAAGTTAGACATTGGTACAATAATTGCTAGTTGTTAACTTATTATGATGTTAGTATAATAAACTATGCTAAAAGATATCAAGGATATAAGGTAATTATTAAATATTTTTTTTATGTAGGTAATCTGCAAAAATATTAAGACTATGATTGAGACCATATTACGTATCGAAACAGTTTTTTCGGGGTGATTTCTTTATACATATATAGCATAATCAGCCTATAACATTCCCACTGCTGGCACACAGGCCTCTTCTCTATGAGAGGGATCGGGCCGTAATCCACCACGTGGGCCTAGAGGGGGTTGGTAGACGTCACATGTTTTTTTAATTTTTGGTTCTAGGACATGCCGGTTTCCTCATGGTGTTTTCCTTCACCGTTCTGAGAGCAGTAGTGATGAAATAATTTACACAACGTAAAGTAAGTAAGTACCTGTCTGGGTTCGAACCCACGACATACAACTCGTAAGTCGCGGCCGTTACCACTGGACCACCACTGCTCAACATATACCTACTTAGGTACAGGTTTTTCCCAAAAGAAAAGTTTCAGAAATACGGATTAAGTATGTCAAATGGGCCAGCTTCTAATTATCTTATATTTATTATATCGTCAGATTTCTATTATAATTTGCAAATGAAAGACATGTCACTCCACTTACAACTTAATGAGTGCCGAGCTGGAACTCGGTCGCTAATTGCAGAAGAGTGGAACACGGTAAGTGGCCGGGAAAATGTTAGTATGACGAAGAAAAAGATGGAAGATATGCTACACTACAACGTATATGAGCACTAACAAGCTTCCATTCAACACTGCTTTATCTAAGAATTAACAGAAAAATATTTTGTAAGTATTAAGGCGGGTACTGACTGGCATTACGGGGCGTAGTGTAACGTGTTACATAGCGAGCGTTCATTGCAGTCAGTACGGGGAAGCAAGGCGCTCGCAACGAGCAACGAGCGGCTCGTTGTTCGCTGCGAGTGCTCCACCCCGCTGTCGGTTTTTTGGCGAATCTATTTTTTTTTAATTCTATTTTTCTTCTTAATTTGGATTATACAATAATTGAGTAAAATCAAAGATCCCAACACAAATTCGTCATCCGATATCTTGACTAGGAGTGGCAACGAATCTGGAGCACGGGCGAGCAAAGAGTTCGAAACGAGTATGTTACACACGAACTTGTTGATTTTGTTGAACACGGCGTAACGTAACATGCTCGCTACGAATGGTACATTACGGCCCGTAACACCGGCCAGTACCCACCTGTAACACGAACATCTAGTTAATAATGTACCATTTGGTCATTGACGTGCCTATGCAGTGCGATATATTTGGGGGTAAACGAAACTTGTTAAATGAATTGGAAGTATATCTACTTCGCTTTTATTCACGTAGGTTTGGATCAAGGTTCAAATTATACATTACGCGCGGTAACGTTACTCTAGAATCTATATGGGTCTATGCGTAACACACAGCAGTCTGAAAACAAAATTTTGCTAGGAACAAAGTGGAGAGAAGAATCTAATTTCTTAACCTTTCTTTCTTTAATTTTGATGTTTAAAACTAAATAGTCGATATTTTTAAAACCGTTGTGCATCCCATTCTATTACACTTTTCAAAGATAAGAAAAAGTAAGAATATCCTGTAAAACCGACCGAAGCGGATTTGTTTGTCGCCCGACGCCCGGTACCTACTCGGTGTGGTGTAAATCTCGACCTCTTATTTTTGCCGCGTCGCCTGAGACGGACCTGGATTGATTTACGGGGCCAAGTGACTCGCCCCACCCGACCCCGGCTTACTCCTAACTAAGCTTTATTCTGGGATTACGCAAAACACACGCCACCGATCGCTGTGACGTGTGCCGAATTGAGAACAGCTCGCCTCTACGAAGGGTTGACTTTTGAGAGGTTAAATAGGCTCTTGGAAAGTTGTTTTTTACGGCTTTTATTAATCGCACGGTTTTGGCTATCTTACCAAGTTGTAATAAATAATGTATTCGTGTAATAACTCCATTAATGACCGTGATTTTATTTCCCACACTTAGCTAAACGCAAACAGCAGAGGAATGAATATTTATGAAGAAAGAGATAAACTCATTTATGGCATAATTTAAGCCACTTTCGAAAATACCATCGATTGGTCAGATCCCGCGGAACTTTAATAAATCCCGGTATTCTGTTTAAGTTATTACACCTATTAAACGCAAAGTAAGAAGACACGTTCCGCCATTAAGGCAGTCTCAAGCAGCGGGCCGGCTGAAGCGCGGGATATTATCGCGCCGCTTGTTGCCCGCGTAAAATAATAATGGCCGAACTTCCGGTGCCGGCGGCGCGGAAAACTTAAGCGAAAAAGGCGGGAAACGCCCCCGGCCGTCGCCGCTAACTTTGTTAACCGCTCGGATGTGACGTCACTTAATTTATTAACACATCCCCTACCTCCGCCGAGAGGTAATTCTTGGTTTTTACGACACTTTTCCACTTCTCACTCAACGTGCTACAATATTGTAGCGCCGCCGTAGACGAATAGTTTTGTTGACACTCTGTTTTTAACTACTCATTTCTTTTATTATTGAAGAAGAAACCTGCTTATAATTATTATCTTAGACGAAATAACTATATCAGAATTAGGGTTTTTTTTTTCAGGGAAAAGTGACTTAAAGTAGGAACCTGATTTCCTGCTCTAAGAACGAATAAAACTGTTTACCTACAATCTACATCAATAATGTTGTAGGTACGAGTATGTCAGTTACCTACTAAGTTATATAACATGGGATCCAATAAATATTTAAATTAAGACGTGGCTTTTGTTTATTGTTACTAATTAAGATATTGAAAATATTTCCATCAAAATTATTAAATTTAGTTATGACGCTAATAAGATTAAAACTAATAATGTTTTAAGTATCGTAATTTATTGCTTGAGGATCAAAAGGTTAATAACGTTATTAGAATATTTTATCAGGCGCTTCTTTTGTCATTCTCTTAATTATGTTGACGAACGGTATACCTACTCGTATAGGTAATACTAGCTGCTGCCCGCGATTTCGTCCGCGTGAAATCCTATCCTAACTAAAAATATTTGTTTTTTCTAAAATAAAAGTAGCCCAAGTTAATCCTTATTACATCAGCAATCTACCAGTGCAAGTCCCGTCAAAATCGGTCCAGCCGTTTCAGAGATTTGCTGGAATAAACAGACAGACAGACAGATAGACAAAAAATTTAAAAATATATATTTTGGTATATCTACCGTGTATACATCCATATGCATTTAATAAAAAGCGGTTATTTTAATATTACAAAAAAACACTCCAATTTAATTTATTTGTATAGATTAAAAGTTTTAATATAAATTATGTCAAAATCAAATCTGCCCAGCCTTTTCTCAACTACATATCGTTCATTTAGAGAAACATCGACGTAACTGCTACTTTACTTTATTTACGTCTTTGTTTCTTCTAACGTAAATACGCTTTCTAAGTGCTTTGTCATATTTAACTAATTTTTGGGAAACAATACATTTACGTCGATGTTTCTCCAAATGAGCGAGATGTTGCGGTCGACTTCCAGTCTAACCAGATGCAGCTGTATTATACATGGAGCCGATCAGTATTTTACAAGGGGCGACTGTCTATCTGACCTCCACAACCCAGTGACTACTACCTACACGATACCCCTTGGTGGGACTGGTTGCCAGACTTTTGGGCTTCTGACTATCCGTAACGACTGTCAAAGAATTATGAATGCCAGCCAGAGGGGTCTTGATATCTAATGGATGGTCACCCATCCTCGAACTGACCGCGGAAAGCGTAGCTTAACCTTTTTATTATAAATACATTATGTAGGTATTCTATAAAGATCATTCCAGAATAAAGTGTCAATGTGTTTTTAATATTTAAAAAGATCTCCAGATTGTAGTGTACGAGTATGCCCGCCACAAACGTCGCGTCCATCGATAACGACAAGTGAAACTTAAAAACAACGTTCCCGAAAAACATAGCCGACGGAAAATCAATAATCGAAACCGCACAGAGAGCACTCGAATAAATACACACCGACTATCCAATAAAACACGTGAATCGTTTACAATTAAAGCTTTAAATCGGCAATAGGTGTTGCCATAAATCGGACGAGAAAACAATCAGCGAGGCAGCGTCGTTCGCAATTAGCGCTACGCGGCTCGATAAATTTGCATTAATGCTTTCGAAAAATCCGAGCGGCAATAATTTTCGCGTGCCATGTGTTGTATAGTGCGCCTACCCCTACCTACTTTTTCACTGCGGCCGCTGCCAAACGGACCCGGAGCTACTTTTTTCAGCGAACAGATTTACTCCGTTCACCTGTAGTTTCAGTATCAGATATCTGTCCGGTTGTTTCTCGTGTTTTGGCATATTGAGTTGTATCGTAAACTACGGCAGGTATTTACTTGCTTTGTAAGCTGGAAGTGCACCTATATGTAAGACAATAAGAGTTGTTTGAGAGGAAGATATAGGCATGGTTTTAAAAAAACCTTGTTTTTTACATTATTATGCTTTCGCATCTCATTTAAAAGGCATATAAGTTGACCCTTCTTTCCATGAGAATATGAACTGGTAACTTATGCATATTAAAGCTTACTTAACGTATTTCTTCAAATTAAGATGCAGAAACGCAAGCAAGGGCTCTATCTCGAAAAATGTTCAAAATAATCCCTTTCCCTAAAATAGGGCAGTACGAGTCGCGAGTGCGCGGCGCGCGGCGCCCGAGTCTCGGATGGACATATTTCCACGTTGGCAATTCACGCGTATCCGCGCTTGATTTACGCAACGCCCCCCGCCTCAGTGCACTTTACACTTTTGCAGCTCCGCGTGCACCAACGCCTATTAATTGATATTCGCCGCGACACACTCCACACATTTTTATACACAATTCCCGATAAACAATTTTTAGAGCGAAACATTTTTTGCACAACTTTTCCGAAACGTTTGGTGCAACACACCCAAGAATCAGGTTGGACTGCTTTCGGCTACTCTATGACGTACAAAGCAGGATTTAATTAATATTAATAAGTTTCTTAATCCTACCACCGATACAATTAGTAGATTTTAAATGAGACATTATAAACGGTATTTATATCGGTGTGTTTGTTTTTTTCCCTTTTTCAATCAGCCGAAACTATCGGGCTTAGCTAAAATGGTGTTCGATCTTGCGTAGGCGTCGAAATCAATTTAGCATGCTAATAAGCGAGTCTCCCGGCGAGATAATGAGTCTTTATAAGTGTGGGGCGCCCACCTCTCGGTGCACACTTCACGCGTGAAGATAACCGGTTTGTTAATAACCCGCGCTTGGCGATAAATACTCTATGAACATTGAACATAACGCGAAACTCACGGTTTACATAAAACGAACGATTTGTACGACTAGTGTGTACTTTACGTCTTTTTAATAGTGTATTTATTTAAAGTTGGTTTTTTTTATAGATTTGTTTTAAGTTAATGGTGAATGGCGCAGGAGCGTGGTTGTCACGCTGGGCATTATGTCCGATATATTTCCATGTTTATGTCTTATGGTCCCAAAACTCTATGTGGGCTTTTTAGCTATGAAAAAACAATTGAGTTCGATTAAATTGTTTGGGTGTTTTATAAGAGAAAACTATGGAACGGTAGGGCATTTGCATGCACAGTTTCATTTCGATAGTTACACCCACCGTACTGTTTTCTCAGTATGTTACTTGTGATCATTGGTACTTGTCGGCTATCAAAATGCAAATACTTACAAGTACGAGTATCGTCATCGACATAATTTGAATACAAGATTAATTTGTTGACTGAAATATCGTCAAGTTTTATTAAGCCATGTCGCTTGCGTTACCAATGTGTTGTATTCTATTTCATCATAAAAACGTAGCGTCCGGTGCAATACCTGTATTTACTTTTTTGTTATTTATTGAATATTTATAGCATATAATAAACTGGAATGACAACTGCGCACAGCACATCGAGAAGGAATAGTATTAAAAACATTTTTCAAATTTTGTGGAGACGTTAACAGCGATATTAAATAACATCTCTATTCACAATAAAATGCGTCATAAAAATGTTTAGGGATAGTCAGGACAGACGAGCGAGCCGGAAGAGTGTCGCCGCGGGGGTGAGCAGACCTGCCTAATATATGAAAATATTCAATTTTATAACATTCTGTAGCGATAACATCTTCCTGTCGATTTGATATTTTCGGCGGTAAGGTAATATTATACGCTGGTCAGTGAATGGAGGATGGTGCCACGCTGCGCGAGCGCCTGCCAACATCGTAACTTAACACTTAATCATTTATACGGACACTTTATAGTACCCAGGGCTGCGATGCTGAGGACCTCGGCCACAATGTCACTCGACCACTGGACGTCTCCGGAGATGCCTGTCTACTAACGACCTACGTTGTTATATATTGCTACTCACTTAAATATAATGCTCTATGATCCCACGTGGAATATTAATATCAACATTATAAAATAATATCTTCATAATTTGCTTTTCATTCATTTAACATTTTACTCCTCCCTGGACTCGTACGGACCACCAACTCAGACAATTGTTTTGCCAAACAGTAACTGACATCAACTTATTAAGTTATTCCCAACGATCTCACGACATTATCACACAAGAACAACGTGGCAACCAGTGTCGTTCGTCCATTAAACTGTGTACATAAAAGGGCAGGAGCGCAAGCGCAGATGTCATAAGTCAGGCAAGTGAGGTGGACGATAAATTAGCGGGCGCCTGGTTGAGGACGACGGCATGCGTGGGCGACCGGTAGCCTATAGACTGTATAGTGTATCTACACTCCTGCTTACGCAGTATCAAGTTACAGTTTGCAAACTGTAGGTACCTACTATTTCAGGGTTTTTGGGGTTGTACTAGGTTTTTAAATAGCTATTGTTAAATGTTGGTCATTCTTTCACAGAATGCAAGGATGAGAAAGTAAGTTCTTGGCAATCTTCTGATAAAACATATACCTGCAATGATTAGAGCAGCTTATTGTAATTTTCGTGAATCCGGCATTACTTCATGTCATCGTAAATTCATAATAGGTATTTCCACTGCTGAAACATGGGCAGCAAAATTGTTGAACTGAAAATGTAATTCAGATAGCAATAAAGCGGATTAGGAAATTAAAGCAATCATTCAAGCAAAACACATGTTTGCGCTCTGCAAAAAAAGCCTCCAGGATAGATGATAGTATTTTTTTTCGTTTTTAAAATTCAATCAATTAATTCTAAATTCATTCTAACATGGTGTTCAGTTCTTCATACTTGGAAGAGTTCAAAAATTATGATATCTACCTTTATTTGAAAATAACCGAGAGTCAATACACACCACGGATATCGAATACACACCATACTATATGTCGAAAATAAGTTTATTTTTATTCAAACTGTGACCGAATGAATATATCTCCCAAGTGCATCGAAATCAATGAGAGTGAGTCAGGGACTGATGCCAAAACCCGCGAACAATAACAAACAAGCAGTCCGTGTCCTCCGCAAGTTACGAGGGGCAGCACAAAAACATCGTTAGTCAACGAACTGCTACCTACCATCAGCCCATAACACAGTTCATTATTTATATTAACAGTTTAGCAGTCAGTGGCAGCTCTCTCGATCCCGACTTATGGCCGCGTGAATATGCGTGGGCATTATTTGTACCCTTGTTAAGCGCTGAGGATATTATAAAAATGATTCCTTTATCCGCGCTGTGACACTCGCTGGAAATTGGTCGTTTAATTTATGATCATCATAAAAAAGGATTCGAACCCGTGCAGGTTGGAATTTCATTCATAAGAACGCAGAGGCGTTCGGGTCTTTATGGATGGATGTTTTCATTAATTTAACGCGGATCCGGCGATGCCACCGAGGTGTCGGGTGTCCGGTGACACGCACACAGATCTGACAGATAGCCAGGCTCGTGCGGCGACTACCGTTCATCCTTCTTCAACATTTTTGTCACACCTCTCAGGTTTCTCTGACGTCATCTACACAAATAGCATTCAGATCAAAGTTTCCAAGTCTCTCTGATTGCGGAGCTTTGATAAGTACCGATCTATCTATGGTATGAAGAAGTGCAACTCATGGTCAAGTCGTGTTATGGTTATTTACATATTAAATCTCGCATTCCTCGAGAGTCGAGTGCGTGACTTAATTTATTGCCGCGATCAATGTAAAATAATTCTTAGACATTACAGAAGATCAGTCATTATTCATTATGAGTGGTGGATGATGCGGCAGGGGAGCGCGTCAGGCCACCGAGTGACCGCCAGAGGTGCGCGCAAGCACATCATCAGATAAGCGACAATAACTCGATACGCGTTCCAAATAAGCTCAGGAGCGCATTAGTTAGCCCGGTGACCGACACCGACAGTTCGCCTAATCCACTCAAAACATTCGGAGACATTTGTCGGCTCGCGGCAGGGATCGGGTGATCGATAGCGCGACTCGCCACAAAACGATAGATAAAAGCCGATAAGTCAGAAGAAATATGACGCGAACAAAATCGGGAGATGTACGTAATAAGATAAAAGTCAAACAATGATTCGACCGCGGATTCGCCGCGGCATAATTTATGTGACAACGCGTGATGGACGAGCGGCGACTTTCGGTAAACTATTTACATACGGCGGCGGCCGCGCTGTCGGATTGGGTTCTGCTTGTGACAGAGGGTGGGGCTTAGTACCGAAAACAAATGTCACTGTTATTTATTAGGTTACGGTACTATTAAGCCTAAGACGGGAATTATGGTTTGGGGATAGCCAAACCTTTCGGTAGCGCCTAATCCGGCGAAAAATTCTGGAAAAGCTCTACTTAGATATCGGTAGTACTTGTCACTTTAAGGGCTAAAACTTTAATTACTATTAAGCATGCATTTTAATAATCTCATTATTCGTAATTTCACGAGTGCCGCAGTTCGTAACATCCAACTTTAACTGAGTTAAGTTTGCGAGTGACTTCTAGACGTCTCGGCGTCTTCGTAGCGCGGCGGTGCGGTCCCACGGCGATCTCTCTAATTGAATCAAATCCCGCGGTCTCGCGCCCGCCGCCAACTCCCTTAGCACGTCGACTTAGATTACTTCCGTCTGTAAGCAGGTAGGGACCATCATATACCTGGTTATATGCACAAGGCGTTGCAAATAATAATGTGATGTGACTACTCGTGCAGAACGGAAAGTTGTAATTCTGTTTGTCCATGCTGTCGCAATTTTTTCTTATATTGAATATAAAGTAAACGTTCCGAAGTATGTACATATATGGGTGGTACAAATGTACCAATTTTAAAAGTGAAATTATATTAAGTTTGATATAAATAATAGTTACAAATCAAATGCTTTAAGGCAGTATTCATCTTTTCCTGCTACACAAGTCTCTACGCAGCTCCTACGCAGCTCCTACGCAGCCTCCACGCAGACTCTTGGTGGAGTTGAAGAATAATAATGTATATTGCACAAAAGAAAAGAAAACATACTTTGTAACTGCTGAAGTCCGAAAACAGCTTCTATTTATCTATCCACATTGAACTTATTGCTTAGAGATGGTTGGGCTGATTCAGTGGGGTGATAGCTGTCGCCGTGTCGGGAGTTCGGGACACAAATTGAGTTGGTAGCTACAGAGGACGGTCGTAGGTGAAAACGTTAGGCGAGCGACAATCCCCGCGGAGACAGCGCCGAGGCAGCTCCGTTTTTATCTCGACACTGTACGGTGCGGCGCGGCGCGGGCGCTCGACCGTGTAATTGGATGAGAACGGCGCGATCCCAATAGCGCGCCCTTATCTGTTCGCGGCAAATCCACCCCCGCCCGCCCCTCCGCACACCCGCGACGCCCGACAATAAGTTTTTAGTGAGTAATTCAAGATAACCCCTTGATGTTGTTCATTTTCACACTTCCTTTCGCGAGAACAGCTCTTTATTGCGTAATATGTAACTGTCTCGTCGCCGACGGGAGTCCCGGGGGCTCGTGCACAAACTTCGCCCCTTTTATGATGTTAATGCGATCGCCTCCGACCCTCCTATCTGGATAATGATAATTGCTTTTTCCGAAATTATTGTTTGATGTTGTCGCTCGATGTAATTTCTCGAAGTCCTTTTAAATGGAGTTTTGACTCTTGACGTTAGCAGGTAATTTGTTTTAAATATTTCTAGGCAATTTACTAGAATAATTATTGTGTTGAACAAAAGTAATCAAGTGCTTTCTTAAAAGACTATTTACTTTAAATTGTGTTTTCATTTCTTTACCTTAGATACTCCTACAATGTTACATTTATAGGTATTTTTATGGGTGAAAAAATTGTGAAAGCACTACTTATTATATTATCCACCACTGCAAATGTATCCTGCGAATTTCCTTCACATAAACTATCCTGCTTTCGATACTTATACTCGACGCTAAGGAATCTGCACTACATTTTCCCTCGTGTAGCTACCAGCCTCCCTTTGTTCTACTTTGTATACTTACTTACTTAGTTAGTTTTTATTGATCAGATTATTAAAAACTCAGTTGTTGGGATATGTATAATCAGCCTATAACATTACCACTACTGGGACATGGGCCTCCTCTCTGTGTTGGGATATTAGTATGTCTGACTTCTAACTTACGTTTCATTGCAATTGAATATTTTTAAATAGGTACCTACTAACTTTAAAATATTCAATTGCAATGAAACGTACGTTAGAAGCCAGAGGTTTAAGTTATAAAACACAAAATTATTACTGAACCATGTTTCCCTCAATCTTTTTTTGTGACCCAAACAGAAATAACGGAAATGTGTTTTCATGTTGAATCATGACTTATACCATACTACAAATAAAAATCTTCGTTGAAAATCTACGGTAATCATTTTACACAAGAGATATATCAGTAGACACACGGCAATCCTTTCTAATGGGCGCACGATAAGCTGCAAAGTCCTAAAATGCGCCACATCTCGCCCAGTGCGGGAGGCAGTGTTCTGTTTATCTTTATCATTTACGTGTACGGCATGGTTCAGGAGTGTGCTCGCGAACTGTCGTCATATTCCAGCGCTATCAGATGGCCTCCCCCGGGGACGCGCTATCTCCGCGCCTAACCGCTGCCCCGGAAACAACTGCTCGCTACAACTACGACATGTTTATATTTTTAAATTATACCTAATGTTTTGGTGGGGAAATTCTTATGCAGTGTTTTTCTCGCGGTTTTTGAAGGGCTTTTTTCGGTTTCCTTTCATACAAGTAAGGTATCATGAGAAAAAATATCCACGCCCGATTGTTATTTCATAATATCGTTTAAGCTTCTTTATAAGTGCTACTAAGGTCGACATGCTCGTATCCTTTAATATTTAATTGACAAAGAGCACCTTAAAAAACCGAATGATTCAAAGACCTGTTTAGCATCCGCAAATTTAACGCTTTTATATACCTACATATTACCTAAAATGATCGGCAGATTCAATCTTATAAACCCCATTCAATAACGCAAAAAGCAATTTGGAAGTTCGTAGAACAATTTCGTCAGATCAAAACACGAATGAAGCTCATCTGGCGAGGGATCAATACAAGAGGCTTCGTGTACCTTGTGCCAGGAGTCGCGGCTCACGTCGCCAGCTCTCATTTAAGGATCCGCCGAAAACTTATTTTTTACTGTGTTCATTATTTTGAGTGAAATTGCGAGAGCATTAAGTTGAGTATAGGGTGGGACGCGACGGGCCTATTACCGGCCGCCTTGTAATCAGAGCCGCGCTGGCCCCATGGCCCCATCCGCGCCAACACAACACTCGAAACACATATCATTAATTTGTTAGCGATTTCTTGGACTGTTCCTCGAATTGCTGCGAAGTGACATACCATGTAACTGTTATTACCTTTCGAAAGAGAGAACTGTGAATTCAGTTATTTAAAAGTATTTTGGCAGCACAGGTTGCCGTCAAGTTTTTTTATTTTTGCGTCTTCGAGGCCTTATTGTAGTCTTTTTATTGGGATTTCTGTAAAAAAGTCGATAACATTGATCATTATACCTTAAAGTTGCATATGCATGTAATATATTCAGCATAATTTTACACTTGGATGTTACAATTTAACATAGAGTCGGTATCGGCGCGGCGCGGCGGCGGCGCGGGCAGGCGGACAGAGCGGGGCCCGTGGCAACGCATCATAAACGTGCCATCGGCGCACCAGCCCTATAATTTCCTCCCTAATTTTCCCATTTTAAACCTGTGATCCAAATTAGGATTTGCATAAAATTGTTAATGACAGTTAACGCAATATTCGACGTGTCAAAATTGGCGTCTACCTATTCCAATTTTATTATGGACTATATTATCGCCGAGATCGTCTTAAATTGGGTTCGAGCGGGTAATTTGGCTTAAACATTCGGTTGAGCAGAAGCTAAAAAAGTTAATGTGAACGGTATTAGAATCGCTTTTTATAATGCCGTGCACGTAAGCTATATAATGTCTGCTAAGTGTCCCGCACAATGGGAACATTCTGCTAGAATGACTGTCATGAAACAGAGAAGGTAACAGTGACCGCAGAGATTACAAAATGTTACGAAGCCGTAGTTTCTTGGGTGGCAATAATTACTTATTCTAACACTTTATTACAGCTAAATAATGATAATAAGTGAGTGAGAGAGCTCGGCGGTGGCGTGTCTCCTGTAGCCTGTAATCTTGTGCCGGCCCTCAATCACGCATTTCTCACCCGGGCGCGTTGAAAAAATAATACCTCCCGAGATTTTGTCTATAATTTGTCGGATGCCGCACGTCCGCCGCACGTACGGAACCGCGCACACCCGAAATGTAGCAGCTGAATCGGTTTCTATTCCTTTGTTATTTTATTTAGACAGTAGCTTTCTAATATATCTACACTATAATTTTCGGTAGATAAGTATAATCGACTTCTGTCGAGTTTTAATATAAGCAATTTGGAGTGTTACGCGGAATTACAGATTTTGTCTGAGTTTTCGTGAGGTGTATTGATTTCGGTATACCTAAAGCAAAAAAAACAATTGAAAAACGTTAGATGGTCCTATTTTTGCTATGGTTGGTTGGTATTACATACATCAGATTTATCTCACAATAGCGTTTATCCTGTCAATCGTAGTCTATTCATTCGCCACGTGTGTTGTAACCGCACCGAAATTCCCGATGTTATGGGAAATTAGCCGACAAACTTACACATTCTATAGTGTTATTTTGACAGTTGACTGACAGTTGCTTTCGATGAAGAATTATGCGTAACCGACAAGTGACGTAAACCGAGATATTATTATAACAACATGGCCTTTATTTCCACAGGGCAGCCATCAAAACAGTTAACACCGTAACAATGTGAACTTGGGCAAACAATAAAATATGGAAATGAAAAAAGGTGCATGTTTTAAGAACAAGCTTGTCGGCTTGAAGTGTTGTATAAAACAGTACAATAAAGTATAATCTTAAATAATAGCTGTTACTGCTTCGCTTGGACATCACTATCGGGGATGTTCTTCGATTCAGTCCGATATGTTTCATACGACATTATTGGCAAGAAAAATAAACTGTTCTCCGAAGTTCGATACGCGATACAATCAGGACACGAACGAGGAACGTTTAGCTCGCCACACTGTCACTTGGGCCACACAGCTCGGCCTGTCAAGCTGGATGAACGATTGCTTTTTGAACGCTACCTACAGTCCCGGGCCACTCAGACGCACAATGTCCATTCATGTAAGACAAGTTCGTGTTGCTGCCACAAAATCGAAGTTAATCTTCTTCATCTTTACGCCTTTTTATCCTCGCGGGTTAGTAATAAGCCGGAAGACACATTTAATTTAAACTGTCTACGTAACAAATGGTGTTCCCGTGTATCATGTGTGACATTTTGTGGGCACATTAAGAGGGCGCGACGGAAAGAAGGCTCGTACGCAGCGCACCTAGCACGCTCTATCGTGACAAGATCTATGACATGATAGTGCTACTAGGCTTGCTTTTAGCAGTGACATGATATGCCCCGGTAAATTGATTGTCACCTTTATGTTCAGTCGTTTTAGATGACAACAATTTGCGCGTGAAGAAAATAGTTACACCGGCATATAATTTACGCGATATTCTGACGTAAAACAAAATAATTGCCGTGACAAATCCATAACTGTTGGCGAATTGTCGTAATATGTTTTTTTATAAGGCCTTCGACAGACAGTGGCGGCAGGTGAGAGAGTTGATCGACGCTCGATAAATTGGATTGACAGCTGGTGTGTTGCTTGCGCAAGAGTTGCTGCCGCTTTCGTGTCAGACTTGTTTGCGTTTCCCAACTTGCAGATAATCGCAACAATCTTCTACTGTTAGAGCTATTGTGTTGCTAATTTACTGGTGTTTTGTTGTAGAGATTTGTTAATAGTTCGTTTAGCAAGATAAGCTGTTTAGAAGCTAATCATGCAATGAAAGCGAAGGCTTGTAACACTGGCATCAGTAGTATAATATAAGTTTCGTCTGAGTCGTTGGTAAAGCTTTGTTTTCTGCCAGAATTCAGAATGTTATGGTTTCAGATTTTTGGTCGAATTATAGATGGGAAAAATGTTATTGTTCCTCTTGAAAATAATATTGCATGAGGCTGATTTAACTAAAAAGCTCAAGTAATTAATTAGCTCCTAACATTTATTTATAACATTAAATATACTCGTATGTGTTTTTATGTCATTACTTAATCAATCGATTTTTTCCGAATCATCCCCTATACCAACGTTGTATTAATCAAACATTTACTTACATGTTCATATTATAATACAAGATAGTTCCGTGTTCACATTCGGGGAGCAGCGGCAGAGGTGGTGGTAATGTCCCATTGTACTTGAGTGACTGTCGCGTCGCCTAGTGACGGATTACCGGCTCTTTAGCCGCTTATTGATACACAAGGCTTTGTATCCATTACCTTTGGTTGCAGCCGACCGCTGGAGCTCGGAATATAGGCTAGGGATACAATGTACATAGAGATAGGGGCTTTTGGAGCTTTTTCAGAAAAAAAAAACGTGTTTGGACACAAACATGCACATAGAGCAGTGGTAGCCCAGTGGTAACGGCCCCCGCCTTACGAGTTGTAGACCGTCGGTTCGCACCCAGGCAGGCGCTTTACTTTGTGTAAACAATTTCATCGCCACTGCTCTTAAAACGGTGAAAGAATGAGGAAACCGGCATGTCCTAAAATAAAAAAAATCGAAGACATGTGACATATACCAACGCTCACTGGGCCCGCGTGGTAGATTATAGCCCACTCCGTCTCAAAGAGAGGAGGCCTATGTTTCAGCAGTAGGAACATTGTAAATATACATGATTAATTATGCTGCTATGCACATAGTGTGACCTCCAATTATTGCAGCCTAACGAATGACGATACTGGGCAATGAGGCTTGTTAAAGACCAAAGGTGGCTTACAAATAAGTCTTAAAAATCTCGTTTGAATCAAAAAGACTATGAACCGATCAGAGACGACGGAAAAGAAGAATGTACTTAGACTTACTCGTCAAACATTCATGACGTCATTAGGAAAAAGAGTCATCATTGAAATCGGTTTTGTGTAACTTTTTACTTAGAAACCACCTAAGTAAAAAGTTACGACCCGCCTAGATCCTATTAGATATAGCAGTTTTCAGCACAAACTTATAACCCACATCACGTAGATCAAATACTGTCACCGACATAGCAACGTCTTTACCTATACACATAATTAAACAGAGTCACGTATCATTTAAGCGGAGATTAAGGATGTACTCCAATGACCCTTGCGATTAGTAGCCGTGGAGGAAGCCAGTGCCGGTGGCTCCGGAACGCAAAGCCGCCGGTAATTGCGGCTTCGCCGATATCCCGGCAAGCCCCAACTTATCCCCGAGGATGTTCGTTAGTGATGCCCACTCACTCAGCCGTACGGAAAACACTTTCGAACAATTGCCAACTGACTGTGTTGCTCCAAAACAAAATGCTATTAAGCTGAGTCAATATCGAATGACATTTCACGACTGTGAATTTTTGAGAGGCTAATTTCAAGCTACGCTCAATATTGCAAATCATTGAATAATGTTTTATAGTAACTCAAATATTAAACCTGTGCAAATATTCGCAGAAGGCTTCTTCGTGACTGACTATACTTCCTTGCCAAGTTCTCCGTGACTTAATAAGAATAAAGTAAGTACAGTAATATCTGTCTAATCTTCGTGTAAGTAGCAGGACCAAGCTCAATGTCTACTTGGCACATTTTCTAAGGTCCGAGGATCAATGACATAAAAACAATCACACTGATAAATTACTATCAGAGTTAACTAACTGAAGTGAATGTTAGTGATTTCTTTCACCGCGCGGCTGCCGCCCGCACTGCTGCGCATGCGCAAGTCATCCAGGCATCTCGGCGGCCATCACAAATTACAAACAAAAAGCTAGGAGCGTCCTAATCTGACGTCGCATCACGTTCGATCATCGACTGATAATGATTTACGGACACGCTGAACGGTGATAGGTGATCAGCTCCATAACAATTGATTCTCGTTTGTTGAACTTGTGCGCGCATCATCCATTTCTGTTTATTGTACTAGTCATTGAACAGCATCGAATCGCACACGCCGATATGTACTCAACAAATCAGTACAATAGATGTTCTGTAGGAGCAATCGCGCTTTCAGTTAATTCGGATATCGCGGAACAAGTCAATTTCGTAATAGGTCACGCGGCTTACTAAGCCTCTAATGAATTGTGATTTATGAGTTCGGTTTACACAATCCTTTGTTCAATTTTTCATATTTGGTAACTGGGCTGACGTTATCGATGATGTTGAACTGCAGTTATGTAGCTGATTCATGTAGCATTTTATCTATAAAAAAAGTTCAGTCAATGTCAGTTTAACAATCTACTTATAGTCGCATTAGCTTTTAGGTAGTATTACCCAAGTATTTATACGTACTGTTCCACAAAAAACTGATTGATCATCGGATTCACCTGTGAAATATTTTAAAAATGTAACAAAAGCGAAGAATTAAAATATCGATCGATCACAACACGAGTGTTGTTTGGCGCGTATCTGGCGGAGCTGGGTCGGCGGGGCACGGAGCCCACGTCAACCCACCTGTCCGATTAGCATCACCTCCTTTATACGGGTCACTCAGTGACGGCACTCCGCCGCACCAATTGAAATCTGTTTCGTTATGCCATGTCAAAGGATCTAGCTGACGCGGAGCGATGCCGCTGGGTTACATGGTGACTAATAGCAAGGAACGCAAAGCATTCCCCAACTTTATAACTGTTGCGTGATTCACAAGCAATCAACGTTATAGTCGGCACTCAGCGATATCAAACTTCCATTACCGTGCAATATCAATAGACTAACAATCGTCTGCTTAATTGATTACAAAAACAATGTTTTTATTGGCTCTCGGACCGGACGGATACGTTTACTTCCTCAGTTCTTGCATGTTAATCTGAATTAAAAGCAGCGACGTTACCAACTGCCGAGTATTAACCAGCGGGCCCTAGAGACTCCATTACGGGCAATAAAATGCCTATTATTATCGAGGGCCGAAAAGCTGATGCACGCGATGCAATTACTTGATTGGCGGTGTTCTGGCCTGTTCGGGCTGAGTCGTGATTGATGGTGTACATAATTAGAAAACACTTCAGCGTGTGTCTTCATCGGCGCAATCTTAATTGCGGGCAGCACTTACTGCGCTGAGTCAAACAGCACGTGCCACAGCATCGGTGCCTTGCGCCGAGCCGTCAATAATAATTCGATACTGTCTGAAAAACATTCACGTTTGATGTACGGCTTGGCTGCAACCACGATAACGGTTTGAACGCTGCTTTATATGCCACTGATATGAGCACAATCACATTTCATAAGACATTAACATTAAAGAAATTCTTTGAACGATTACCGTGTGTTGTTTATCCTACATTATAAAGGGTGCAGTTTTAACAGCTTAAAATTATAATGTTTTCATCTGAAGTCCTACAGATGTGTGACATCATTTGGATTCAGAAGCATGCTGGCTGCAACCTCACCACTGTGGTTATAAAATCGCAGGATTAGTAAGTTTAACAACAAATGATCAATAGCTCGACCTATCGCATTAAGTAATTAGGAAAGCATTCGACTTTATCTAAAGCGTTCGTTCAAATGACATTTTATCTATACTACTTACGAAAGAAAGAAAAGAAAGAGAATAAATTTGTTTAGCACAGCCTAAAAGGCACACAGTATATGTATATCAGATATATAAAAAATAAAAATCAAATAAAAAGTGTAAACAGCGATACGAGATGGCACAGAAAACATCATACCATAACCATCGTTTAAAACCAAAGTACTTATAAACTTACAAAACTGCAAACTGTCGTCTTAGTTATCGCAGTCCAGCATCTACCGAGGTTCCGGCATTTAGTAATTTTAGTGATTATTTCTAATTTGGTTACCACGGATTGGATCTCCATACGAAAACTACCGTTTGGAAGGGGTGACTAGAATCAATTCTATTTTATAGTGTAATTTTTGACGTTCAAAAGTGCCTTTTACGAGTATGTGCCTATTAGAAATAAATTTTTTGACTTTGACTTTGAGCTTGCGGGTGTTCATAAATTCCTAAATAACATAAGTACATAACAATCACGCCTGTGCTCCCCGAGGGGTTACGCAGAGGTATACCTAAACTACAGTGTAATACACCTAAATTCCGCCAGTTATCTTTAGTCCCAATAACACTTGGTCCAACCGGGGAATCGAACCCAGGACCTAATGCTTAGTGGTAGCGCTTGCGATCACTAGACTAAGGCTGCGTTTCCACCAGAGATGAGTTTTAGTTTTACGCACATCCCTCGCTACGCATGCTCGCTCATTCCTGGTGGAAACGCAGCCTTACGAGGCAGTCCTAAATTCCTAAATAAAATAGTAAAAAATATAAGTAATCTGTATCGTTTAAATTGTGATTAATTTAGTGATACTTACAAACATTAATTTAATAACCAATTGAGGTAATTAATTGTCTTAAAAGCACACATCATAATGACTCGAACTCCTTGAAAGATTTCAATTTCATTTCAATTTGCGTTCGGCGCTGTTTTCTTTCCATTTCTACATGTGTAAGACGCACTCAAAATACTTCCTAAGCTGCTTTGCAAATGATACAAACCATCAGGCGGAGAGTGAGCGGCCGATAGCGGCCGACACCTCGCAGATTTATGGCTGAATGCCGATATGGCCGCTATTTCCGGACGATATTGATATTTTCAACTCGCTGCTGTACGGCTATTAGCTCCCGACGCGCTAAAGTACTTCGCGAAGTGAATTCGCTGCACCTCAATGAACGCCAATATCAGTTCCATACTACGCGAACACACTGGAATAAAAATAACCATAAAAATGGTGATGCAAAACAAAGTAGTCCGCTCAGATTACGCTACGCACTGAAGGCTGGCGCGCTGCATTTTATATTATTTACCACGGATTTGTTGGAAGTGCATGCAATTGAAACTACTTTACAGTCGCAAAGCTTTTCTTAGCGTCGTTGCATAAGTCGAGGTCTGTGAGGCGGATGCAGATCGGCGGCCGGTAGCAGTGTGGCACCACGCGCGCTGCTCCGCAAGTAATCAACCTATTAATAAGGGGCTCAGCACTAATGCGACCAATTAAAACGGTGACTCTCGTCTTGAGACGCCCACAGTTTTTGGGCTCGTTCCAGCCGGATTAGGATTGCTTCGACGAACTTACTGTGTGTTTTATGCGTTCCGCCGGCCATGGTTCGCGCGATTGTGTTTTATCTCGTTTTCATGAGAATTTTATGTAAATTCGTGATATTAATATTCAATTGTCGATAGCAGTCATCGCCCGTAATTTCAGCCAGGGGCGAGCATTAAGTATGGACCGTGACCGCGTTGACAGGGCGGGAGGAGGGCGGCGGCGGCGTCTTTGTCGGCGTCGTTCTTTGATCGGTGCGCGGGCGCCAGTAGCGACGGGATCGAGTGCCAGTTTACGAGCACCGACGCGTTTTATTACCAGCTGCCTGCTTCAATCAATAAGCGCGAACGGCCATTAGCCAACCTACGCTGTGCCAATGTTGCAGCGGCCAAAATTCGCACGCCTGCTTCATTGCCTTTGATTTCCACGTACTCCTGATTCATTTGAAAGAATAAAACAAATGTGTTACATTACTTCTGACTCCACTGATCTTTATTAAAGTAATTTAGATAATGTGATTAACGTTTCTGTCTTGCGAATGAAAGGTAAATACAACGTAATCAGCTACTTAAATCTGTTTGTGCAAGTTGTAACAATCAGCTGAGGTAAATGGGAAGTTGTAACAAGTTATTATAAGTATGTACTTACTTACCATTGTTGCGGTAAGGCTTGAAACAGGAGATTATACCAGAGGGGCAATTCTCGTAATTTTAAGAACGTTCACAGTCTGATCTCAGTCTCAATCTGTCAAAAATACCTCTAATTTCCCTACATTCTGACAAGTTTTTGACATTTGTTTGTCGCCGATATGACACTGCGACTAGATTTTGAACGTTTTAAATTACGAGAATTGGCCTTCTGATACTTAGTGTAGCTTTGCTTACAGCGTTAATAAATAAAAAACAAATGAATATGGCGTTTATGTTGCGCATTTTTTTAATAGGGTATTCAGAATACCCTCTAGGCGCGTTGTACTTACCCAATAAGGGTCTCTTTAAAAGGACAGTTCACAACTGAATAAGTATATGATAGAGTCTGCATCCCTTTAGACTGAAAGCGGACTCCATCATAGTTCGGAAAAGACTATGCAGATTATATTATACATAACAGAAGTAGAGGTAACCATATAACACTTCAAATTAATAAGAATAATAAGGTCCCGCATGACGCATGACGCAAACCTCGTGATAGCTGAAAAAGATAAACAAGATTTAGTATCTTGACCTGGCTCGCGAGGTTGTCGACATGTAGGATGTGGATACAGCAGTCATTGTGCCGATTGTCGTGATGATCAATGGCATAGGTAATAGTCAAGTGCCTTGATCAACACCTGAGGAGGGTCTCGTTAGGTTGCTGGATCAAGGGCTTAGTCCAGAAAGCGGTACTTCTGGACACGGCGCGTATTGTTAGGAGGTTCCTCTCTCAGGTGCCCTGACCATCAGTAGCTTGGACCCTGCTCCCAATACCGGTGGCCTACTATTTTTTTTTTTGTATTTTCTAAAAATATTTAAATATGTAACTTATAAGTACCTATGTAGGTATGTAAAAAAATAACGGAAATATTAATACCAGCCTATTATTGTCCCACTGTAGGGCAACGGCCTTAAACAGCATTTTATTTTAAATGGATCTATTTTAGCATCAAAATTGATAACATAAAGCACTCGTGAAAAGACAATCAATACTTAGGTACTCTCTTTTGCATCGCTGCAAAACTTCGTTTGAACTAAATCATTCATGCTCCAGTTAGAAATGCATAGAAAACACAGCAGCTTAGTTTCAGCCGACGGCAGATGTCGTCATGTTAGCGCTCGCCATGCATGGATCGTTTAAAACAATTAATCGATACAAGCGGCTACCGAGCGGCGAGCGATTCTCTCGAGTAATATATTTAACGTCATTAAGTATCGATACGATATCGATATCGTTTACGTGCTATAAGGAGAGTACCGCGAATCTGCGCAAAAACACTTTCATCAACACCAACTAAGGACGGGACGGTAATTAGCTTCGATTGCCAACGAGGACGGCTTCATGCAATGTGGATTAATTTAGTCAAATGTGCATTATGTTTTTAATGTTTCTGAATGTTTTAACATTTTTTTTAAATAATTTCTTTAAGTTTTTTTAAAGTATCTATATACCTACTTGTGTTTTAGTAGCGACAACAGAAAAGCACTTATTTAGAAAATGTTACGATTGTATGGGAAAGCATGATTCTGACGCTCGATTGAGCTGGATATGACTTCAATCTCATTTAGAGGTAATACCTACACTATTTTCCTAATTCATAAACTTCATTGACACGGCCCTTCCAATTTTCTTTTATATTTTCTCTTCCCTCAGATTTATGAATGTAAAAATCTTGGGATGCATTCACACATGGTTCCTTTCAGCTCACCACCATCCAAGTAATAAAATGATATCGTTACAGCAGCGCAGCAGGGCCGCAGTAATAGGCGACGCCGGTCCTCTGGCGGCCGAATTTGCAAAAAATCACGCCTCAACAGTAAACCTTTGTGTACTTGCAGTTCGTACGGTCTACATAAAAGTCTGGAAGCCAAGGATGGGACAAAATAGATTTATCAAAAGACCGCTTATTTATTTGGGTTATCCTCGTAGAAACTATAGCAAATACCAAGTCTTGGTATTTGCTATAGTTTCTATTATGTTTCTAATTATTATCTTTTGACGGCTACACTAAGCTTATGAATCAAACTTTTCGCGTTCTAGAATCAAATTTGCGCAGAGCTCTGTAACCAAGCAGAAGCCGCTCGCTACTGATATATGAGGAATCAATATGTGTTGGTATCCACTTGCTTCACACTACAGTCCAGCGTAAGTTAGGTCCTTGTAATCAAAACTGCATCGTTGTTGAAAGTTATAGACATATGGATACAACCGGCGCCGTAACACACTAACAGTAACAGTGGCTTTCGTTTTACAGTTCAACGACATTCATTGCGTTATTTACGGTGTTGAGCAGACACATTTTTCGAACATATGAAGCATTGGATTAGCTTATACCTATCCTTTAAAATGATTGACATTGTGATTGAACGATTGATTACTTATAATTATTGATTACTCTTATGGCTGTCAAATAAAAGCTAGGCTAAACCTTAATGCCTCTTACATTTGCAAGAACTGGTATTTATAGATACTTACTCTCCTAAAAAGATCTTTTGGCGCTCGAATGAAGTTGATAAGGGAGCGCTGTTAGTAAGCATTTTGTGCAATTGTTTTGTGAAATATGAGGGGCTTGTGGCTAAGTAATAACAGCCGCACGGGTCGATCGATCAGGTTACGCTACGCTTGCCGCCCGTCCGTGAATGGGAGACGATCTTTACATATCGAGACTCCACCGTGCCTCGGAAAGCACGTTAAGCCGTTACGGGTCGTCAGAAGCCTAAAAAGTCTGACAACCAGTCTTACTAACGGGTATCGTATTACCCGTAACTGGGTTGTGGAGGTCAGATAGGCAGTCGTTTCATGTAAAACACTGATATTCGGCTGCATCTGGTTAGACTGGAAGCCAACCCCAACATAGTTCTACCGTAGAACTGTTCAGTAGAACTAGTGGGAACAAACCGAAATATACCTATATTTTCACTCAGTTAGCAAAATCGAACCTCTGAAAGATAATGCACCATATTTGCGGACGCTACGTGTGAGAGCGGGCGGCACAAAGAGCGGGCGAGCCAAGCTTACAGGTGCTTAAATCGCGATCAAACATGAACGAGACTCTCTCTCCGCTACCTCGCATAAATAATACCGCTCCGCACATGATAATTTATATACCTTATATGAAACTTACACGCTTATCCGCCAACTTAATGGTGAGAAAATTGAATCGCAGCGTTGAATATTCTTAGCACGCCAGTGTTTTTAATTACGCTAGGTTAGTGAAGTTTATGGTGATTATGTGTAGATTTATTCAATCAATCAGTCTAGCCTTTTCTCAAGTATGCTGGGGTCGGCTTCCAGTTTAATCGCATCCGGTTGTGCGTGTAAAATATATCCGTTGCATCCAGCTGAATATCAAGCTGTATTTTACATTGAGCGACTGTCTGTCTGACCTCACCAACCCAGTTAGTGGGTAACACACTAGGTACCCCTTAGTAAGACTGTTTGTCAGACTTTACCGTCTCTGACAGTCAGGTTTCACTACCCCAATGACTGTCAAAGACTACCGAATGATAGCCGGTACCAATGGCTATACCTACGTGCTTTCCGAGGCACGGAGGAGTCTGGATGTATATATAATGGTCATCCATCCACCAACCTTTGATTGACCCGTGCGGCTGTTATCATTTAGGAAAGAGTTAAATGAAGATCTATTACCAAGTGGTAAATAATCTGCAGGGGAGAACTTCTTGTTTACCTATGCCTACATCGGTTAGTGTAAAATGTGACATGGTGCATGTCAAACACAACATTCAGATCAAACATAATATGCGAGAGACATACTTAATTCGTTTATTATTTTTACGCGCCCTTACCTACTTACATGCTGCTGAAACATGTAGTCGAACTACCTTAGAAGTTATCTTCTAACAACCAATAGCCAAAAGAACCTCTATAAAAACTTACAAAGCCCATTCATATTTTCTTAACAACTCTACAAAGAGCTCTTAAGAGCACTAGAACAGTATCAAATGTGTGGCGCCAGGATCCTCGACAGTCGGCAGCTCAGTGTACGTGGATAATCTCTTAGTGAGCCGCCGAATCCATCACTCTTGAGTACGTAAATAGACTGAGGAAAAAATGCATGTGCCCCAGTTATCTGCGGCTCTGCAGAGCTGTGCCTGTACTTGTTGCTATCGGGATAATGCGCCTTTTTTGTATGCCGCCTATACTTATAGGTACGGTTTACCTATTCAAGTAGGCATGTGGAAAGAAGTAACAAAGCTGTAAGTAGATAAGCAACAAAACTCTTTAAATTCTTGCGACCGCGAAAATTTTGACATCTTGCAACTCTGTTTGTTTGACTACTAATGTTACGTGGGATGTGTGAGATGAAATCCTCAGTCATCGGTTCTACAATAGACGTAGGTAAGGAGGTATAAGAAAAAACAGAAATACAACTCATGTAAAGTATCACTATACTTTGTTTGTCCTCTTAACATTATTAACACATCTGTTGCAGGAAAACATCTCTCTTCACCCAAATGGTCGCAGATCACAATTGTCACCAATTAACAGGGTGTGGGCGCGCAAAAAACGACCACCATGATGGAAACACCTTGGCTAATGTGCCAGTTGACAAACCAAGATACAGGGCGTGAAAAAAATATAGTTTTGCGAAACCGCAGGGGTGCCACGTTAGTGGTCGCCTTGTCCAAACATAGACCTCCATCGGTGAACACGTGGACGAGTTCTGATAGGTTTTTAATGAACTTGCAACTTTATTGTAGTTTAATGAAAGTGAGATTAAGAATTGTGTCTATTTTGAAGTACTCAGAACAGTATAGGAGGTCGACTGCCCTCTTTTACCTTAGGTGGTCTAGAATAAATTGCTTTTTAAAATAAGGGCCGCTTGTTTGTCCTATTTTTTGTTGAAAATTAATCTATTTAGAATATAAAAATGGGGGCCCGATTGAATTCATGTAGCATCTGTCGAATTTGCGATGACAGCTAGTTTAGTCACTGCTGTTTATAACTAGTAGTACGCCTGGATCAGAACAGTATTTAACTTTGAAATATACATACCTAAATTTTATTTGATGACTTTGCTCTGTTCGTAGCACAAGTCTGTTCACGAATATCTTTTTCCTCGCCAATATAATATCATTAAATAATTCGATTACCAACATGAATAACACATTCCTCAGTGCCACAGTGTAACAAAAAGTATCGCCAAATCATTCACCTACAATAACAAAATCCTTGAACTTTATTTCAATATAAAAAGGACCAATTTCTCTCAAGTCATTGTGCAGGCCACACAGAGTAACCGCAAATATGGCGCTTATGGTTAACTGCTTACCCATTTAGATTATACTAGGAGACGCCCACGATAATTCACGAGTACAATAGGGGCCACTGAAAGTGTCTTTGATAGTCTTGAGTGAGTCGCGAGTGAGTTCCTTGTGTCCTTCGTGATCAATGACACAGTAGGAGCTAACGAGACTTGTATGATGGTGGCAGATGTCTACTGGTTAGGGGGTTTATGTATTAGGGTGGTTCCTATTGTAGATGTACAAAAAGGCCAATTGTTGATCGACTTCTTCAGTGGAATTAATTAATCATCATGAAGCACAGCATGCTTTATCTTGTGATTGTTGTTTAATAAAGATTTCTTAATGTTATAAATAATTTAAGGCAGATCTGTATAACATAGAGGTAGGTGAACCGTGAATAGACCCTCATTTGTGTTATAGATTTGAAAATAAGATAAGTTTTGAATATTTACAAAAAAAATTAAATGACACGACTACATGGAAAAGTACTTTATTACATAAATCTCAATGAAGTTTATGATACTGTTAAGAAAAAAAAACTTACCTACAAGAACGTATAAAAAAGTTCACTTTAATATCATGCTTTATCTTTAGGTACTTTGAAGTTTGTCTTTCTAGAGCTAGATCAAAATAATATAAAAACTACATACTGAAAACTTTTTAAGACACTTCAATCAATCAGAAACCTCATACCCGCCGTAATTGAACCCCTCTACAGCAATCATATTTTATATTAAATTATAATCATATTTCAACTATTTGTCACAAGTCACTTTATGACCAACAAAGATGTTCGTCAAACAATAATTGTCTCTTGTTCAAGGGGGGCACAACCTTTAGTGAATGAGCTTTATAACACCATAAGAATGAAAACAACGACGTGCAATATATAATAATAGTCATTTAAAGCCACAAATAGACACCTGGTGAACCATGCTGTGCCGTGTTGGCTAAATAAAGCCATCTTCACATTCATCTTGACAAAATATTTTGGACATTTGAAGTGCCATTACCATTATTAACTCAACTCAAAAAACTCAAAGCATTTATTTCAATTAAACCAATTACAGGCACTTTTGAATTGTCAAGGGGTCGGTCAGTCAGTGCCGCCTATGAAGTTTCACTTCAAAAAAGATTGTGGATTTTCAGATAGCTTTTCATTGCTATTAGGAAGTTATATGATTACGTAGTTAGAGTACCGCCAATGTTTTGTTCTTTAACAGTTATTTACCAGTGTATCGACCCGCAAAGAGTCGAGGGAAACGGCCAATTTAATGTTCGTAGCCCATGAGCAAGCAAACGGTCTCAATTTACTGTAGGTAGGTAGGTACTTAACTCGCCTGCTTCTTATGCAAAGCTACATACATCCGGCATCGACGGTGCTTGACTTGAGCTTACAAATAAATATGGAGATGCAACCATAAGCGATACTATATTAAGGACAGGATTACTCGCTGTAATATCGTGACACTCTGTAATGAGCCCTGATATTTATTCGAGGATTTATTTACTTACAAAAGCATAATAAAATAAGACGGAATGCGCGTCGTGTCGAGTGAAGGCAGCGACCGACCGAGCTAGATATGTCTTCGTCACAATTTACATAAATGATGTATGCGATCCGCCTAATACTGTGCGCTGGTCATTTATTAAGCAGTTGAGTAGTTGCGCGCGCGCAGCCGGGCCGCATAGCGCGCGTGCCGGCCGCGCCGCCGACAGCCGGCCCGGCCGCGGACCACACCAGAACAACACTTGGACCTCAACACAGAATGCCATGCTCGGTTCTGGGTCAACCTTGTTGACGTATGTAAATGGACAAAACGATTGTTATCTCCAGATAAGAACTGGACGTCACTTGCCTCATAACACAACGGTGCCATTCCAGTCGAATGGAACTCAAGTAGAACTCCGAAATTGTAACATCATTTATATTTTTTTGCAAATATGTCATCTGGTCACAAAAACTATGAAATGTTGGGAACTATTAGTGTGTATCCACGTGTGAGCGCACGCCCCCCGGCGGCCGGTGGTCGAGCGCGGGTGGTCCGCGCGCGCCCGCTCCACGCGTCAGCTTCACACGTCTACTCGACACGATTCTACTACACGGCACTCACGAAACCCAAACAGCCCTACGGCTGACGTCAGAAGACACAATTTCCAGCAATACGAAAAAAATACAATGTTACCTTTGGAAGATCACCGATGCACCAAGCAACTCATTATACATGATAGTAGGTCTACCGAAAGTAAAGATTTGGTCGTAATAACAGATGGGTGTTAATTGCTATCATGAGGCGTCAATAATTGTTTTTTTAGTCATTGATGGCAATGGAAGTTCCGGGTTATGAAAGTTTTTGTAGGGTGTAATCAAGTCGTAATCAGCGGTTTGGCTAGAGCGTGTGAGCTACTCCGCGGCCTCACCTCAACGCGGGAAATTATTAGTTTGGTGGATCTATTCCGGCGCGAGTTCGTGTTGAGGCGCCTGTGAGTGCCGTATGAAGACATTAGAGCGATCTTTATGAGCCGTTGCGTGTGGTTCCGTGTGTAATTCATGGCGCAATCACATCTCTCGTGTCTCAGCAATTTATGACTAAACATCGGTTTGTAACACCATTGAATCATGATTATTCATTTTTTGCTATTAGAGGGACATTTAGAGGCACACACGTAGGTATTACCAGCCTCACCCGGAACCTTCCTAAGTCATTAATAAATAAGGCAAACACAAGTTTCGGAAAACAATTTGTAACGCCTTACTACGATCATAAATCACAGGCGTGCATCTTGTTTCACAGAATCGGAGCATTGCCGAAATATTTAGAATCGTTTCTGTCATCTCGCGGGTTGGTTTTTGTGGATGCTGGTTTTTGTGCGGGACCGCTACCGACGGCGCTAATGAGATGAGACTGATGAAAGTTGTGTGCACCCACACTAGCTATTCGTTTTACTAAACAAACCGTGCAAATTGATAATACTTCAGCATTATTGTACATTAAATAAACAGTTAATTAAATATGCATAATAACAAGTTGTGTAGCTACATTGTGCAGTAAGACAGTCGTGAACTCAGGGCCACCCACGCCCACCTAATAGTCAGACGCCACAGACTAGAAGCACGGAAATCGTCCGTGACGTCGCTTGAAGCATGTCATGCTCCTCTGGCTACCTCGAAATTCAGAACACTGGCGAGTAGGCTACCCGATCCCTATCTCCTTCAATCCCAAATTGTCATCTTATAAAAACATATATTAAGCTACAATTCCCGCTACATTTAGGGTGACACCGTGGTTTTCTTCTTATACCTATACGTAAAAATACAATCAGCATAACAAAAACAAGAAAACAATCTTGCATATAAAATTTTCTATACAACGAAAGCGGGATCCGACAGATCCTATCGCAAAACCCACTATTTTCCATCGGAGTCGGCCATATTTTTGTCAATTTTTCGTCTGACGTATCCCATTTCCTATTCAGAAAAAAACATGTAGCAGACGTGAAGTTGGAAAACAAGGGAACGGAAAAAAGAGCGTCTCGTTTGAAACGACAGATAATCGTGTTAGCCGGCCGCACCGGCGAATAACTGATGCGAGCCGCCCGCGCCGAGCCGCGCCCGCGCCCGCTGCACCGAACACAATGAGATTGCGGTGTTTTTTCCGCCGACGCTCCGCTGAGACAAACAAGGGATGCAAATTCGTGTTGACACCGCGATCCATCTTGTTCGCCTCTCCGGAGACCAGTTCCTGAATAAATAGTACCGTGATTGAGACGTCCCGGCGGTTTATTTGTACGGGTATGTAGAACGGTTGCAGATGTTTTTCTTGGCGGTCGAACCGAAAAATAAGTCTCGATTTCGCTATGCGAGAGTAATAAATAAGCGTGAGGTCAGTGAGTAGTGGATGCCAGCAGTTTAGTTTCGCTTAATCTTGGAAACAAAACTGGCGGTGTATCGTAAAACAGGGGCAGTGCGACCGCGGCGCGCCGCTACCAACTGTGACCTTACTGAATGAAGAACAGCGCCCGCCTCGCGCCGCGACACAGACTAACGCCCTGCACTGAATATTTAAAGCAGCTTTACTACTTTTTATCTTTCAGCATAACTGTAATATTTTCTTTTCCATCTTATCCTAACATTGAATGATTCTTTTGAAATATATTACAAACAAATTGTTATACTTAGGTACATTACACCCTTCATCTACAAAACATAAGCAATGAACAAATATAAAATCTCATTCCTACTGATATTTTCAATTTTCACCACAATTTCTCGACTGTGCACGCTTCCGTCGCCTACACGGTGGCAACGTAAGGGTACAGCGAATAGATCATCCTCTGGATCGGGCCGCGCCGCGCCACTGTCCAATAAATATATTGTTTCGCGCACAGCCAGCGCAGATAAAGCAAGCTCGCGCCTCGCTCTGCCTCGCTGCCTTTGGGTACCGCTTTACTAAGAGCGGGACTTACATTTCAAATTTTGGAACACTGACAACAAATGAATTTATCAATAAAAAATTAGTGCTACGATTATGGCTACGAGCCTCTACGCGTACTACGCGCAGCTTAGTTGTGAAACGATTTTATAAGGACTTTTTTAGTATACAAGTAAAGTAAATAAAGTGCAGATATTACTGTGGCAATATAACAAAGTCAAACAATAACATAGTCTTTGTCAAAGTAATGTAATTTACGACTCGTATAGTTGCGTAGTATAAGAGCTACGAGGGTCTACGAGGCGTAGCCAATTCGTTGTCAATTTAGGTTATCAACTATGTATGATTTTCTTGTAGTTTCTACATTAGAACAATTCATTTTAATAAAGAAAACGTGCATTCTTAAAAGAAGGTAATAAGTGATAAAGAATAGACAAAAGAATATAAAGATAAAGAATACACTTTGTATTTTGAATTGTCTTTTCAAGAAGGTTTAATCATATTGATGTCTTCATCGCTCGCATTATGACCATACCCTGACTTCTATGCCCGGAACAGTGTCAGCCAAACGCGGAGAGCTTGGCGTTTGCACATTATGACTAGCCGAGGGTGTGTTATATTACATTTATTTATCATTTCAGTGTTTTACTACCCACCACCGAAATACTGCGGGTCAAGCATGAAATGACCAGTGGAGGTTCTAGTGCGATCTTACTTCACGATGCCGTACTGTGCCTGAACATATTTATACGTGCAGTATAATTAAAATTAGTTTTGTAGAATATTATTCTTAGAGTAAATGGAGTTATTGCTGCTAATTTAACATAATTGTTTTCTCAGCGCAAAACGCGGTAACTTTAGAAACGGGCCATGAGTATAATTTACATGGTCTTTTAACTACCGGCCGCTAATAAACTGAAAATTAAACATGTTTTCCATCATCACGGCGGTGTGTTTACCACGAATATTCAACTGATTGTAGAAAAACCTTAGGTAAATCCGTAACCTATTTACCTAGAAAATTGTTGGGGGGAAAACGGATGATTCAAGTTTGCTATCAGAGCGGGGGTTGTAGGAACGGAAAGAGAGCAAATAAACAAAAGTGGAGAGAAACCAATACGATTTAGCGAGTCCCCGGAGAGGCCCCGACGCCCGCGTGTCGGACCGGCGTATTGTCACGACGAGGATACGTTACATGAAGCGTTTAGATTTACACCAGTATGTCTTTAAAGAAATGCATGTGGGGAAATCGTTACTTGGGAATGGTGTAATGTAAAGGGGAAATCAGAGGGGCAATTCCCGTATTTTTAAGAACGTTTGCTTTCTAATCTTAGTCGCAATCTGTCAAAAATACAATCAATTTACATACATTTTTGACAAGTTTTTGACAGTGACTGTCGCTGAGTTGATATTGCGACTTGAATTGGCACGTTTTTTAAGTACGAGAATTTTATTGGCCTTCTGATTCTGTCATGGTTATAAGATTTTATATTTGCTGAGATATTCTTGTTTATTAGTTCGTTGTTTCTTCTTATGATTTCGTTTAATGTTAATACGTAGGTAAAGAAAAATGTAAACGTCGGTCGAATAATTAGCTACCATGTATTTTTTGTGTCCAAGCTATGTAACTACACTGGAAGTGGGTATATGTATATCGTAATGTTCTTAATAATTAAGTATTATAAATTTTTTCATCCCGGGATTTGGAGAGCTGAATTTTTTACCAAAACACAAGTAGGTAATCTTGTTCACCATAAACAGCCTATTAGCGGCCGGGACCCACTTAGGTTCACACACTGGAGGCTCTTAATCACGATAAAAGTAGTAGTACGATGTGTCGCCCATTAATTAAGATCGGACCTTCGTAATTTATTCAGGTGACAAGGAGCGGCGCTGGGCGACGTTTTGTAGCTGTCGTGTGGCTCGCAACGGTCGCAGGTTGCCACGTCGCGCCGTGGTCGCGCGACAAAACGGAAAATGCAGCATTGGGTATGTGACTATGAGGAAACAGTTAAGACATTTTCAGAAATAAAATGTACTTAAAAAAGGAAGTAAATAAGTACGAGTGAAATAAATAAGTACTATAATAAAATCATTTATTCGCTGACAACAGACATTCTAAGCCGCGGGGTCTAGAGGCACAAAATTTTGCACAAGAGTTTTTTTTCATATGAAACTGGGCCATAATTCACTATGTCCACTAATCGATTCCTTACTCGAAACAACGTCAATTCCTTAGCTAATCCCGCCAACTTCACGTTCATTTCGCGCAGTTTCTGTCATTGTGTCATAGAGAATAAGGCCCCAGAGCACTAAGGAAGAATTTTTGAAAGATTGTTTGGTAGTTTCTTTATTTTTGCTGATGGGAAATCCCATTGGGCACACGGTTTGTCTTATAAGAAATCTTGTGAGTTGTAGCCAATGTACTACCTACGTAATTAAAGCTAATTTTGGATCGTTTGTTAAACTTTATCAATTTAAATAAGTATCTAAATGAATGAAAATCAAACGAATGCAATACTATCAGTACACAATCTACGTTTAACATCAGTGTCTAATAGCGGCGAAGCATACAAATCAAAAAGAAAAATATCATGTTGATAATGATAAAGCTTTAAAACAACTGCAAAAGCCAGCAAAAGCTCAAACACACAATATGCACAACAAAATAAACATATTAGACATTCCTTTAAATTCAGTTTCTTGGTTCTTTTCAGTATCAGTGTGGGAGCAGGGTGCCGCAACAAAAAGACTCGTGCGAAGAAGATGGATTGTGTGTACTTCACCACCGAGCCAGAGCGATCACATGTTACACATTGTACTTAGCCTTTTTTTTTTTGCTCTTCGAACTAACCTCCTGATATGTCAATTAGAAGGTGTATTTTATTAGGAGTGTTTGCTGAATAATTTAGACTGTATTTTGTTGTCTAGCCAACCTTGTAGACTCAAGAAGAATCATTGTATCAATCATTGAAGACTTCAAGTTATAAACTTTATTGAAAATATTGTGAGCTTCGTTTATAATTGGCTATAACAAAAAAAAACAAATGTATACAAAGTGTGTCTTTTTCATTGTAGAATTAATACTATAAACTAAAACATTCCAAGACATATTACTGTAAGTACCTACTTAATACGTAGGTAATTAACACGCAAAAAGACTTGTCCGAAGAAGACGGATCGTGTGTACTTCACCACCAAGCCAGCGGTCACATGTTACACATTGTAGGTACTTAAGCCTTTTTTGCTCTTCTAACTACCCCCGTAATACGTCATTTAGAAGGTGTGTTTTATTAGGACTGTTTGCAGAATAATTTACATTATATTTTGTTGTCTTGTCTACCTTTTAGAATCAGTTTCACAGAAGAATTCAGGTTAGGTATTTATACAGGCTGTCCCTGGAAGTATGGATCAAATTGAATAGGGGTGTGGGCAAGGTCAGTTCCAAACTTTTTAAACCTGAGAATGTCGGTGAATTTTTTTACGGTTCAAAAGTTTTTATTTCGCGCACTATGGGAATTGATTGAAAAAAAAAAACAAAAATTGGTCATAACTATTGAACTGTAAAAAAATTCACCGACATTCTCAGGGTTGAAAAGTTTGGAAATGACCTTGCCCACGGCCCTATTCGATTTGATCCATACTTCCAGGGGCACCCTGTATTTTGTTGAAAATAACGTGAGGTTCGTTTAGCATTATCAGTCTATAATGTTTCCAGTGCTGGGAGACAGGCCTTATCTCTACGAGAGGGAGTAGGCCGTAATACACCACGCCGACCCATTTCTTCGAATTTTTTGATCTAGGACATGCCGGTTTCCTCACGATGTTTTCCTTCACTGTCTTGAGAGCAGTGGTGAGGAAATTATTTACACAAAGTGCCTACCTGGGCTAGAACTCACGACCTACAACTCGATAGTTAAAATATGTCGGTAGTAAAATGTGTTTCTTTTTTTATCTTATAACTAGTATTTTAAATAAAAAAAA
Organism: Hydraecia micacea; assembly: GCA_914767645.1. Taxonomy (NCBI): domain Eukaryota; kingdom Metazoa; phylum Arthropoda; class Insecta; order Lepidoptera; family Noctuidae; genus Hydraecia; species Hydraecia micacea. Next base: position 13,523,793 of record OU611778.1, read on the forward strand.
ATACGTGTGGCACTCGGGGACTGCCGCGGTAAAGCTATTGCATAGCAACGCACACAAACACCGTGCCGAAGTCTGCCGAACTGATACGACGTTAGACGATGCTTAGGTTTATTTTCGTTACGGAATTTCTTCATTCGGTCGCCGCGCTCAAAGCCCAAGATAAAAGCTATGCAATAGCTTAATAAGCCAATAATCATAAAACATGTTTTGTTTTCAAAGCATAACATCTAAAGAAACTAAAACATTCTTAAACACTGTACCTACATATGTAATTAACATAATAGCACGTAACCTCAACGTTATTACCTGTTACCATCTAATCAGTGGATAATTAGAAAATGGATATACACGAAATGAAACCTCTGTTTGGGCAGCCTTCATGAAAAATGTACAAAGAAGTTTTAATTATATGTTAGTAAAAAAGGGGTTTAATTACAATATCAGAAATTAAATTGAGTAAGTATACGGTAAGTAGTTCATAAGCCTACTGTTAGGTATTATAAGTAAAGAAAATAGGGCTATATTGACTATGCCGGGTATAGGCTTACGAAATATGTTTAAAGGGGAAACCCCAAACACATTATTCTTTTCCAGTTCCTAATCATTATCAATTCGGCCGAAAGATGTCCACTGTTAGACATAGACCTCCTCCAAGCACCGACACTTCGACCGGTTCTGTGTTTCTCGCATCCAGCGGATTCCTGCAGCCTTCGTCAGGTCATCGGTCCTCCTTGTGGGAGGCCTTCCAATGCTACGTCTTCTGGTTCGCGGTCGCCACTCCAGAACCGGCCCCATCAGCTATCTGTTCTGCGAGCAATGTGCTACCCACTGCCACTTAAGTTTGGCAATTCTTCAGGCTATGTCGGTTACCCTGGTTCCCCAACGGATCTCTTCATTTCTGATTCGTACACGTAAGGAAACTCCAAGCATAGCCCTCTCCGTCAGTACATCAGTTCCCGATCAATGCAAATTCAATCTGTTAATTGTTACGTAAGTATTTGACTTCTAATATCATTATTTCTTACATAAAGTCTATAACAATATTTGCGGGGTAACCCATAACCAGTAGCAATGGGTTATGGGGATACCTTTATTTTCCTGTTTCATATTCCGCTCACTTTTTAAAGGGAGCAAGCATAATAGTAACATAGATCTACTATTAGGTTGTAGTTTCCATGCATAATGTGGGTAGTATTGCACTGTATGATTTAACTGTTTCAATAAGGGAACGGTGCTAAAATTTTATCGTTCCAGAAAGCGGGTAGGCAGCTGCGTAGCCATCTATTGGATGGACGGGCCGGTGCAATAGTGTGCATACGTCTACTTAGACTAACTTAGAGCAATATGTTATGTATGTAGGGTAATATGAAGTCTCAGTGCAAGTTTAGAAAATATATTCCAGTGTTTTGGGGTCATTTTGAGTCATACGTAGTAGTTTGTAGTTTGTGTTATCTTTTCCTGACGGTGCTTTTAAATTACAAATAGTTAAATAATAATAATGGTTGTCACAATTATTGTTTTTAGTAAAACGCTGTTTATCGAGATGTCTTATTTATTTCTGTATGCTAAGATCTTAGCTGAACAAATATTGATAGATAATTAGGCAGAGCAGACTGTGAAAAATAATGGTTTTGTGGAAAATACATAAATATGATTTACTTTAGTAATATATTATTTAAAAAACAAAGTCGGGTTAGTTACACCATTTATAACTCAAGAACTGCTGGAGAGATTTTTATGATCTTAGATTTGTTGGATTTGTCTCCGTCTCGAATAGCAGAATAAAGACATTTGAAAAATTTACGAAAAAAAAAGATGATTCATTTTCTCACGATAACGATTAACGACGACGATAACGAATTGACTGATTTCGATGGCGCTACGAAGTTCGCCGGGTCAGCCAGTTCTTAAATAAAAATGAAAAGCTGTTCGTTAGTAGGTACTTAAGCTCATCACTTGGGAACGTCTGGACCGATTAGGCTATTTTTGTGTTAAAATGTTATCGAATTAGGTTTTTATGGAAAGAAACATTGGCAAAGTTGTCCGATTTTTTTTTATTCTGTAAAAACTGATGACCATATTTTTTTCTATGAGATTTTTGTATGAACTGAAGACCAATTTGGACAAGACAACGTCTGCCGGGTCAGCTATTTGAATATAGTACAGATTAGAATAATTCTAATCTAAATGCTTTTGGCTTCTAAATTATTTAGAAGCCAAAAGCATTTTAATCATAAATAACGTTCCCTAATAATCCTCCATCATTCAAACATAATGTCACCTCTAGTTAACAAATCCATTTTTGACCGAAAATAAAATTTAGTGGAAACCTCTTCTAAAACTACCAAAGGCTGGCCATTGAAAAAACGAAGCATGTCGCGTACTCGGACAATACTTAGCGAAGAATTGCCTCTCCCACGCAGACTTGCACAGGATGCACACAACAATCCCAAAATATCATAAGCAACTCTATGTTTCCGAAATAAAGTTGAGTTTCGCTTGTGGAGTGGCCGTCCCGCCTACAAGGGGCGTCCGTTCCCCCTCTTTCGCCGTCGTCGCGAGTGCGTTCACACGAGTTGCTACTTTTAAATTTTAATCACAACTTGGTCGTTGATTTGGACAAAAAGTGAAATGGACGTGTCCTGTGACAACTGAAATGTTTGCAGTGTCATTTGTATGTAATGCAGTGATATAACCCGGGTAGGTTGTGATAATTGAATTTTTTATATCGAGGTGATTCATTGGTTTTATTTTGATGAGTCGTGGGGAGTTGGTAGATAATAGTCGCAGGGGAATATGTACCTAATGTACTATATAATGACAATTTTTCATATTAGAAAAGCAAACAATACTGGTGTTCCATTTTGAATATTTTGTGTGCATGTTGACGGTTTCCATTTTGACTTTAAAAGTAGCTTGTTCAAAGGTAACTTTAACATTTATGTCCACCAATGAACTACCTACTTGTTTACCTAAATAAACAATAAAAACCCCATGAAAGTTAAATTAGGTCACAGGCTTCCATGAAAATTGTTCACAGGTGGTTAAAAAAAACCGAGTTTGTTTGAAAACTTTATTATTATTGTATTTGTTTTTGTTTCATTCGCTTCGTATGGATTCTGTATTTTTATCGGTGTGAAACTGTGAGTGGCAATCGATGTTACGACTATTTCAGTTGTAAAATAGTTTTTTAGTGTGAGTGTAAAACTGAAAACTCATTAAAATTAACGACTCCGAGTTATAAATTATTTTCCTAAGAAAAATTAAAAGAGAGAAGAAGTGATTTGAGTACCTACCTACCTATGTTATTATATCAGTTTAAGAATTCGATGAAAGTGGTTTTGTATTTAAGTAGGTAGGTATATGAAGATACTTTTTACAAGCTTTTATTTTTTAATTATTTGGTTTACTTATTCAACATTCAAGACCGTGTTAAAAATGTTTAGTAGGTACTCTAGTCAGTGTTGACTTCAGTGACATTTTGACTATATTTCGGATTTTTTTCAGAAAAGTCGTAACAATACTTCAGCCTTGTAAAGACAGAGAAATTAATTGCTTCACAAATTGACTACCTGCTAACTTACATTGTCCGTAAATTCAAATCATAACTGTCATTCTTTGACAGTTGTGCGACATTGCTATAATACGGCAAATTCGCGTAATTTTTCAATTTGATTAACTTAATATCCCTGACGGTACCTACTACCTACCTCATTTAAGTACCTAAGAGTCAAAAGTTCATACATATAAAACATTACAATAGTTGGTACTTTTTTGTATCTACTTTTTATTTCATAACTAGCAGCGCCCCGCGGTTTCACCTGAGTACGTTTCGATTTCAAAAAAAATCTGGACAGGGCCACCCTTATCACCTAGGGGTATAAAAATAGCCTACAACCTATTCTAAGACCTACCAAATATACACAAAAAATTTCATAAAAATCGGTCAAGCCGTTTCGGAGGAGTTTGATAACAAACACTGTGACACGAGATTTTTACATAATATAAGATTATGTACTAATGTAAGATTAAGTTATGAACTCTATTAAAACAGATTACAAGTCAATGTTCAGGAAAATGTGCCTCTTGATAGCCGACCTTGAAATTGGTAATTACAGAGAAAATTCAGTGATTTATTACCTTCATTATTTTTAAACAACTAGCCATTAAGTTTAGTGGTAACACATTATTATTTTGAAAACCGTTGACTAAGTATCTATATGTACCTGTAGGTACCTAGTATTTATATGGTGTACATAATAAAGAGTATTCTATTCTACCTAAGAAATTTTCGTGGTGCAATGAAAGTGCTACGTTATTTTTACAACCCAGTCTTTCTTCACTTCTCATAATGCTTCAAGAATATTAGTTATTTCATTATTAATTACTAGCTGCTACCCGCGACTTCGTTCGCGTGGAAGTCGTATGCCACCATATTATACTGAAACTAGCAGCGCCCCGCGGATTCACCCACGAAAGTCTCGATCTTCTGGAAATATTGACATGAAAAGTATTGTATGTCCTAATCTAGGTCATGGTCTACCTGTGTGCCAGATTTTATCCGAATCCGCTTAGCCGTTTTAGCGTGAAAGCGTAACAAACAAACATACAAAAAACAAGCAATCAATCTTTATGATATTACTAGCTGCGCCCCGCGGTTTCACCCCCATAAGTGTCGATCCCGGGGGAATATCGGGATATAAAGTATCCTATGTGTTAATCCTGGTTATAAACTATATGTGTGCCAAATTTCGTCCAAATCCGTTCAGCCGTTTGTGCGTGAAGAAGTAACAAACATACAAACTCACTCACAAACTTTCGCCTTTATAATACTAGGTAATATAAGTATTAGTGAGATGGTAGCTTGCAAAGACCAACCCTTCGATTTGATACTAGCGTATTTTGTTCTTCCTAATTGAAGACAACTTATTCCTTTTTTTTTAATTAGCTACTTCCCACCGTTACCTATACCTATTTATTTTTCCCGCTGAAAATTCGTATATTACTACTATTCTGTAATAATGCAGTCAGTAACTAACTTATTCTTAAGTAAAGAAATACCCTACCATAATTATTAAATACGATCACCTACCTCAAAGAGCTATGAACAGGAAAACTTCAGTTAAAAGTTGTCAGGAAAGTAGCAAATATCGAGACGCGATGTATTTCTTCAATTTATTTTATGCAAAGGCAAAAATTAACTATTATGTCGTCTTTTTAAATATGTCTGAAAATAAATTTTGTCAATGTCAATAATATTTCTTTCGATTGTGCTAGATCAGCTGATCTAGCCTTCCCACTTCATATATCCTGAAAGTCAATTATTGCCGCTGAAAAACCACTTAGGTAGGCCACTATGTAGCACAGAGTTGATTTTGCTACGAACAAGGAAACTGTTTTCAAGAAAGTACCTACCAAATTTACAGACGCGATGTGTTTTTCAATATACGGATCTAATGTTCAAAAGCGATGTTATCTTTATATAAATATTTCTGAAACTACATCAACTTAACAACATGAAGTCAATATTTCTCTCGAGTAGAAAAGTACGACATCTTGGTGCGCAATTTCATAAAGAATTCATGCCGCTGCATTCATCATTATTATAAAACGTGTAAGTAATCAATTTTATTCAAAATACCGAAGGCTATTCAAAATTAACGAATAATAACAGTTATTATCGTTGCCTTACATGGAAATCAACAAAATAATTAATGCGATTCGTCACACAATTCGCGTATCGGCGGCCATTTGTACCGCTATTACCGGCACAACTTCGATAAGCTTTACTGCCTAACGACATGGTTAGTTTGAGCTCCTCGCACGTAATAAATTATTATAAATACAAAACTATGAGAAAGTCTGTGAGTTTAATTTTCCGCAAATTTGATCTAACGCTATAAAGGTGGGCAATCTCGCGCGTCGGCGCAGCGCTGGCGTTGATTGCGCATTACCACTGTTTACTCTGCCTCCTGCCTCCGCTCTGCACACGTAATGAAGTTTATAAGGTCGCTCTAATTGAGCGGTTACTGTTTCTACTTCCAGAGGTAAGGTTACAATAACATTGCCTTAGCAATAGAATTTAAGGGGCTGCAAAGCTTCGATGGGTCTCGCGTATTTCGAATTTCAGGGATTTTCTTTATTCGATTCAGTTAAATGGGACGCTGCTTTGGGAAAATAATTCTAATCAGTGTACAGTCACAGCCATCGGATTCAGATATTTTTGTACAAAGAATAAAAATAAGTGAAGGGATTTAAATTAAAATTTCAATTGGATGTTTCCGATTTGTCCCTGTTTTTCGTTCAGTCGATTTCCGTTAGCTTTTACTACGGTGAAGTAGAACTGGCAGATAAGCTAACGTAGCTCGCTATTTAATTAAATTCTATTTTTGCTTTTGTTAATTCAGAGGAAGTAATTTTGTTAAAAAATTAAAGTTTTTTTTTAAACTCATGCGCATATTGCCAACTTAAGTGCATGTATCACTTACTTCACAGCGTGCATAATGTAGATGTAGGCGTTTGCGCACACTCATTGAATTCTATGTAAATGTGCAAGCACCAACCCATCTGCTTGGAGCTATTTGCGTCATGTATTAAACTAAGGGCTTATTTATTCACGATATAACCGCAAATATTGCGACGCGGTAATCGGCGCGCGGGCACAGCCCCATCCATGGCGGCAAGCTCTCACAGTGCATAAATAGTGATGCGAAGCGTCGGCGCACCGAGTAATTCGAATAAATACCTCGATACAATCGGCTCACCGTTTAACGAGAGAGCCTTTTCCGCGCCGCGGTGAGCCGTTTAGCGAATTTCAATAGTTATCACGCGGAGAAAAACTCGCTCGGCGAGAGGGACGGGCGCGAGCGGCGAGGCCAGCGCGAGCGGGACGGACTTAATAAGAAAGAAATAATAAAAAAGCGGTTGTGTGTGCGTGGTCGGAGTGTGGTGGCATAGGGCGGCGATGCAGGCCCCTCCCTGTGGCGCGCCGCCTGCCGCCTGCCGCCGCCTCAGTCGAGTCCACAGCGCGCCGAGCCGCACCGGTCCGCTCTACCCGCGTCCAGAGCGCGCGTAAAAAGTTTCAACACACTGTACGAAACTCGCACACCGTGATTACGATACCGAACTACGTAGCGACCATTCATTCATGCGTTGTTCTATCAAAGACTCGCTGAAAAGTTTGTGTTTTTCATTTTATTCGGAAAATCTGTGATTTTTGCGATTCCTGTAAATCTTGAAAATTCTTGTTTTTTTTTAAAGTTAATTAACTTTAAATAATTTCATACGTTCGTTTATTTATTCCAAAGCTTAACTGGACAGTATTCATAGTCACCAGAAGCAAGTGCGAACTGCAGCAGAATCTCAACTTGAAAGTTGCAAAGATTATGTACTGGAACATCGATGGGATGTTCGGACGGTGACGGCGAGTGGTCAGCTGGGGGCAGGCTGGGCTCGCAAGCGGTCAACTTGATGCTGCTGCAGGGCGAGGGTCGGCAGGGGCCCGCCATGGAGGAGGACTGCTCCGCGCGGCCCTGCGCCACTGACTTCTCTATCGCGGCCATCATGGCCAGGGATCGTCAGGAGCGAAGAGAGAGGCGGAGGCACAGGGACCCCAGGGAAGACACGCTCATGCCTTTAGGTGAGTCTTTCAAACTTTGTAACTACTTTAAAAAAAACATACTTTTTTCTAGGTAGACTCAGAATCTACCTAAGACACATAAAACATAATCGGACTAACCATTAAGTACAATGATAATTAAACCTTGAGTAAAAATATGCACTATATAGTAAACTTAACAAGAAGAAATCAGTCAAAAAAGTTCAGAAGCAAACTGTATTGAGTTGTCAAAACCCATTAAAAACTTCTCCAAACTTAACTTCCAATAAGTTTAAGTTCCTTTCAGAAGTTTACTTCTTTTAAAGTTCAACAAAAACTTAATTAAGTAAGTGGGACTAGCCGCTGTAAACATTGTTTGACAGGCTCCCCTTTACAAGGTTAAGGCCAGGTAGAACGAATCTCTACAATAACACAATGATTAATTTCTTTCATAAAGCATTACAATCAATGTTAAGAATAGCTTATCAAGATTTTTTTGTGGTTTTTTTGTACTTTTTTTAATAAGATAGTAGCAACTTTCTTGATATTTTCCCGACTAACTTAGGTAGCAGCAATTTACTTGTAAGTTCATTTTTATAATGAAAATACTGTTAATATTTTTTTGAAACCAAGGGAAAGCTCTAAATGTTTTCCCAAAAATTATAATGTGCTTTGATCTTTTATTCTCTTCAATAGTATTTATATTATTCATTATTTTTTCGTCTCTTCAAAATACGTTATCAGATCATTAATTTAATAAGTTTAGAACAAATCTTAGGAATGATTTAGGCCTATAAAAACATTTGGAATAAACGCTACCATTTAAATACAAACAAATATGACAATGTTAAAAGCATATTTCCCTAATCGAACACAACGGCTATCGATTCGAAATGGCTGTCATTAAAGGTATTGTAATATTTTCTTGTAAAATGAAAACATTCCGATTACTATTATTTATAGCTAGTCCTTATCGCGAATAAATATTAATATAACCTATCAGCAAATTGTTCGCCACAAAATTTACGTTTACATAATGACTTTATATTATAAACTTGACCTGTGTCATTATGATAACAGAAAAAAGAAAAGGAACAACATTAAAAGGTAAAAAGGGATATGTTTAAAGTTATCATTCTGTTTTTTCATGTTGTTTAGACAAGCATACGTTTTTAACAATGTCCGTCAATAAAATATTCGACCTTTTTGTAAACTCACGAGTAATTTATGATACTACCTTTTAGTTACAGTAACTTTGATAGTGTCATAAAATTAAAATGGAAACTAAGTTTTATATCTTTAGCGAGAAACATTTTGAATCGAGGCTGCATCATATATTTTGATGATTATTTATCAGGTGCCTAAAGTATTTTTATTGATACTAATGTTGGGGCTTTGAAAAGTAGGTACAATTGAATGGGTTAGATTGGGTACACATTGTTACTCACAATTGTTGCTACCTGCTTTTGAGCTCTTTCGTTATTTACTAAGTACCAATTCTATTACCTACTCTAATAATATCATTATCTCTGTGAGTTTAAGAAAAATGTCTAATAAGAAAGATTCTTCAAAAATCACAACTCAATCCCACCATTTCTAAGTTAACAAATGCAGATGAACTTTGTACTTAGGTGTTTAAAACTCAAAATAACTACATCATCATTGCTATATAAATCAAGTCAAGTTAAAAACACCCAGTGATGTAGGCAATATGTAGGTAATACGGGCTGGTGTCCGCAACTCCACCTCAATGCGCGTATTTTGCGTACGGTGATGTAAGAAAAAATTAAAAACAAAATGTGCAGAATAATAATAATAATTGTTTATTTATCCAAAAGTAATACATAGACACAGATTAAACAAAAGTGGTAGAGTAACTAATATGCTTTTATCACTTTGTACATACCTACATACAAAATTTTAGGTGACAAAATAACTAAAATTATAAACCCTTTCTCTCAAACTAGGAGACCTGTATCTTAAGAGACAGAATTAATGAAGCTTAAATGAAAATTAATCACATGATATGAAATTATGGATATACGTTGATAATAGTTAATGAATATTCTTCTACTATAGCCATCATAGAAGTCCTTAAAAAGTTTTCACTGAGAGATGAAATATATGTTATTATTTTTTGACATCCTCATCCTCCTTTCTAATCCGGTTTCGATCACGGCCCTTGTATTTTAAACTCTTGGTGAATGCTATTTAGGTTGAATGTCAGTCTTTTCCAGCGACAACTAAGCAAAAAACGAAAACGGGAACATTTGTATCTACAAATAGTTAAATACTATCCATAATAGATGTATAATTAAGTCACTGCTAAAACATGTACCTATGCATTTCATTATCTAAAAAAATTGGTTAATCTTTAATAAATATTCTTACATTTAATACATTTAAAAAATAATAAGAATTATATTTACAAATTGATTAAATTACTCATGTTTGTATTTACACTAGCTGACCCGGCGAACTTCGTGCCGCCTCAGAATCAATAAGAACGAATGTATGAGACAATAAATTATCTTCATTATTTTTTTTTTCATAATTAGTAGAACAAATCAAAGACCATAAAAATCGATCCAGCCGTTCTTGAGTTACAAATGGTGTAACTAACCCGACTTTGTTTTATTTATATAGATAGATACATACAAAACTCAAAACTTCTTCCTATGGGGGTATGCAGAGACTATAGAACGTTACCTGCTACGATTAAGGATCCTTCCTTTTTAAGTATAATTAAACTGAATAGAAAAGCAAAATAATAAAAAAAGTAAAAGAAATCAATATAAAATGCTCTTAATTCGTTTGTACTGCACCTACTACATACTTGCTACGGCGCGCGGCGTAGCAAAAAGGTAACAAAATTTAAACTCTTTTTTTTGAGCTCAAAACTTAAACACAGCTCATTTTTATTGTAAAAAAGGAAGGAAGTTATGAACCTACGAATCTTTTACCACAAAAATGGGTGATAGGATTCTATTCACTGAAAAAAAAAATAAGCAAGTACTTTATTAAAAAATCGTCCTAGTCGTAGCGTAATTGAGTCATTTATTACTTTTTTTAAACCTGTATTGTCCCTTATTCTTCGTCTTCGTGTTGCTGGCATGACTTTTTCAGATCTTGTTGGTCCAAAACTTCGCCACTTCCACGGCGAATAATTGTCCCACGGCTGGGAAAAGGTCTTAACTTCTTAAGGTGATATATTAAAAAAAAATGTGGTATTTCTATTTCGTGTAACTTATTAAGTTTGTGGAATAGGGATTTAAAATTTTGATATTATGTTTTTTAAGACGGCGCCGACCATACGCCGACCGCACAGTGGCGCCCTCATCGTTTTTTTGGTTATTTCTTTTATTTTAAAATGAAAATGCAGAAAATAAGCACGTTAAGTTGTGCTGCTGTTAATATTATTACAAACGGTAGTTTTAGTGCTTATTTTTTGCATTTTCATTCTAAAATAAAATAAATAACCAAAAAAGCCATGAGGGCGCCACTGTGCGGTCGGCGTATGGTCGGCGCCCTCTTAACTCTTTGGTCTAGTATCATGTAAAAGCAATACACGATGCAATTAATTTTTCTCGATACAAAAATATTGCAAAGTTATATATATTCTTTTACTTTTTTCGACATCACGGCGTAACGCTTTAAAAGAGTTATTCAACTAAATTTACTTTAAAACATAGAGAATTATCATATCAAAGTTTATTCAAAGTAGTTTTAAGTTTAATTCATTTATTTTGTTAAAAAAGGAGTGAATTCGTTTTGGCACATAGGTACGTCGTTTTATTCCGAGAGCACGCACATTATAGCCATCACTCTACTTTCGCGTTCAAAAGTAATTGCATCACTTTCCCTCGCTTAGTAGGTTTTCGAGGATTTTAGACTTTCGAGGTAGCCCCTTAAGTGATTTGCATAAAAATATCTTGTTCCAATCTTCGTCTTACATGAATCCGATATACAATAAGCACCTGTTATTACTTTATATTGACATTCAATTTGCACAATGAAAAATAATTTGTAAAAAGCCGATTCCAATAAGCCTGAAGAGTTCTTTATAAATTCTCCAATTTATAATGTAGAGCTCGTGGCTACAAACTAACTTTGAAATTATTACTTATTTAGTATTGAATTTGTGTTTAATTCAACTATTTTTATAATGTTTCTTTTTCAATCTAAAATGGCTGTGTTATTTTATTTTTTGTTCAAAGTTAAAACTAATTAAATTAATTCCAAACACTTGGTAATTACACAGTTTCAAAAACTATTGACATTAAAGTCGCCAAAATTGCAACTGCATACAAATGTGATGACATTAATAAGCATTTGCAGTTTCAAAATTATTTACAGTTTAAAAAAGTAACTTAGGTGCCTAAATGCACTGCTTACATTGATTTTACTACAGCTGAAAATCAAATTAAAAAAATATATTAAAAAAAAAAACAACCAAATACCCAAATACCTACCTTGATAAATGATAAGCATACTGAAAGATCAAGGTTACGTTTACAGAAGTTTTGCTACGAAACTTACGACTTCACAAAATTTTAGAGTCTAGTACGATTATTATCAAAGATTGTGACCGGCTTAGTACTAATATTAAAGGTAATACCAATGATTGTTAAAAGTCAACATTTTTGTCCAAGTAGGTATCGTTCGCATGATGGCGTGTAGATGCTGCTAAAGCTTGAAATCTAGATGATAAAATTAATCTAGTGGATATTCATCCAAAGCAAAAAAAAAGTATGCAATCACAATATATTTCAACAACATAATGAAACGCGCAAACTTTAGCAAAATGGCAGCTAAGTAGGTATTAACAATCGGCATGGCTAACGTGATGATTATAACATTATCGTCTCAGGGTCGCTCTTTGTCGCTACGTAGCCGTAATCACCCACCAGAGGAAATTTACAGCCTGAAGTGATGATAAGGATTATCATAACAATGGGCCTATTCATTTGGTAGTACCTACCTATACGAGTATTGTGTTATACATGTTTTCTGCCAATTTTAACAGAAGCTTAGCGCAACACTAACTGCGGAAGACTATCAATTACAATCTGAATCATTTTGAAGGATACTCCTAATCCATTGCTTTATTTGTTTGAAATAATTGTCTGCTCAACAACTTAAATAACGCTATGAATGTCGTTGAACTGTCAAAATGAAAGTCATTGCTACTGATAGTGTGTTATGCAATTTCCGCGCTGCTTAGGTAGGTACTGTTGAAAAGTTATCTTGTAACTTCAAAGTAGGCGTATATAATAGGTAATTACTTCTGTAACGGCTTTAATTATTCATTTATGTACAAAAATGTCGTAATTATGGATATTTGAAGCAATTTAGCTAGCTTTAAAGGGCCTTAAATAAAATAGACTCTAATATGGGTTAAAAAGTTTACTAACTGAAAATCTTTTCCTACAGATCTTTTGAAGAACATTATTTTATATCTCTATAGTTTTTTTGTTTGGTGTTTTTCAAAAACGTACGGAACTATGCAATTTATTTCGTTTGAACTAAAATATCGGAAAACGTGACCAAACTTTGTATAAAAAGTAGGGTAGATACAGTAATTAGTTAATTAAAATCCGGGAACCGTAACACACTAACAGTAAGTAGCAATATCTTTCTTTTTGACAGCTCAACAACATTCACTGCGTTATTTAAGTTGTTGAGTAGACAAACTTTTGGAACATGTGAAGCAATGGATAATCAATCCTTCAAATTTATTATTCAGATTAAAATGTGTTACGCAATTAGTGTAAAAAGTCTAATTGCTCACAACATGCTAAGACACGTTCAATTTGATAAAGGGCCTATAAAAACAAGACGCTGAAAACTAAATCCAGGGACGCCGCACATTTTATTTTTTTAACACCTAAAATAATTATGACAGTTTGTCGGTTGTCAATCTGTCAGTTAATAGAGTGTGACATAGACGACGAAAAGATATATTTATAAAATATGTGTCAAAAGTATGTGATAAAGAAATTACAGATGTTCCAAACTGTTTTGATGCCGTCGCTTCTAAGATTGTAGCCTCATAATGACTTCTTATGATGACAGGTTTTTCTTCGCGACAAAGCGAAAAAATGTTTTAGTGGCTACTTAACTAAATATACATCTTTAATGACGCAACTATGTTTCTCGAGATTTCTAAATTAACTAAAAAACAATAATAAAATGTTAAGAATTTTTATTTATCATCCCACATTATTGACCTCGCATCTTTATGAAGGAAGACGATTGAGATATGTCATTTGTTCTTTCAGAAAAGTTCGTGGACGCGACAGCATCCGCCTCGGGTTCCCCGTCCCCGCCCCTCGCGGAGTTCGAGCGGGATTCCCCCGTGGATGTGTCGTCGACGTCGGAGGCCGGGTCGGCCAGCGGAGCCCCGAGCAGCTCCCGGCCCCTCTCACCGCCCCCCAGGAACCCGCAGCTCGCGGAGCGGTGGTCCAGCGAGGAGATGCGACACATACAGTGCCACCTCGAAACTAAAGAACTCTGGGACAAGTTCAACGAATTAGGAACAGAAATGATTATTACTAAGACTGGAAGGTGAGTTCTTATTGTTTTTTGAATAGTTTTAACTATCCTAGAATAAATCGAAGTAGATCGGTCATAAATTAGTCGGGAAGCATTAGTGCCATATCATTAACGCCTACTCGTTTATCTACGGTGTACACATTTAAATTAATTAAATGCCGATTGTCTCATAGCTTTTTTTCAGCAGCACTTTTATGGACTTGATTTCCGGCACATTGGATATTTGTCCATTATGACAAACGCTCAAATTGCAATTCATTTATTTTTAATGACCTGCGTTAAAACGGTCGGTTAAAAACAGAAGTCATTTTATCGCTATTAATTTTTCATTAATTGAACCGAGAGGCGGATTCATAACAAGCAGTACTGACGTAGAGCACGCGTTATTAACCACTTAAATGACGAAACGAATTGTTTTTAGGCTTCTGGTGTTGAACTTGACGAGAAATTAAAAACTCTGTGGTAGGTAGGTAATCGAATCGCGATTGTTGGTTAACGAGATCAAGGCAATATCGACGGCGCGTTTCAGAGGCGATAAGGTAGGTGGCACAGTGCGGGCGACGGCGCGAGGCGTGTCGGTCGCGGCGCGCTGCCGAACAATGGGCAATCGACCGCCGCCGCGCCGCGCCGCGCCGCGCCTCCGCTGCTAGCCGCCCGTGCGATACTCGCACGTTAAACAATGAACGCCACAATCAAAAACGTAACGATCACATCAATCGAACATAATATAATTGCCCTCCAAATAATCTGCTCGTTACAGCTACAACAGATCGAATTTTCATCTCATTAAAACCTGAAATTATCTGATGATGATCTGTATTATACAAGCTTAGGTACTTTTCCGATGCACAAGTTAGAAAAATCGTATCCTGCCATAAAGATTTCTTAGTATCCACCATCCAACTGGACCTGACTGTAAGACTAGTAAAATGATAACATAGTGGAGCTTACCCGGTTTAGGGCTAGTTCTAGCCCGGTTAGGTCATAAATAACTACGAGACGGCTGATAGATATAAATTATTGACTAATAATGGGCGCTAGAGACATTTCGTGTTAAAATTTAGACGCATCTTCATTAGACACATGGCTTTTCTTGCACATAGTCTTGGAAAAAGTTCACATGACAAACGTGGGACTATTGGAACTGCTGAAACAAATCAGAAAGAAGTACAAGGACTGCTGTCACATTAAAGTCTGATTAAACTCGACTAAATCTAAAAAGCAGTTGCTTGCTTAGCTATATTTGAAGTCCAAGCAGGTGAAAATGATTTGTGTGTAAGTGTTATCGAGGAAACACTAGGACGGTAGCGAGCCGCGCGGCGGAGCGGCGCACCGGCGACGCTTATCGACGCCCGCGTAAATCAACGCGACAGCCCACCGATCGTGACAAATTCGCAAACCTAATCTTTTGATAACGTTGTAGCTTACTCAGACAAACCGCACGATACCCGCCGCTTATAAACGCTCCACCTATATTCTCTTTGGGTTCGTTATTTCACATAACACCTAGACGTCTCTCGAAACTATCGATGAGGCTAATATCAAACAATATCCGATCGCTCGATACCTGAACCTAATTACGGAATCTAATCCATTTCACAGTCACCTTGGAATTTATTTAATGCTAAATACGTCGTCTCCATACAAATAAATGTGAACAAAGGCCGGGTATAATGTACAAAACAATGAAGGCTCTTTCACGGACTATAAAGCTGTATTAATATACCTCACTTATTTATTCCTTATAATGTTCTCGAGTTAACGACGCTTCGGGCGTCCAGTTTTTCTACCACGCACCATAAAATACGACATCTGGAAATATTACCAGACGCATTCATTTCCGAATTTAGCAACTCGGAATACAATAATAACAGTGTTGATTTGTTGTAATAACCGTTCGCAAAAAAATATTGTAGCCATGTTTCGTTTTTATGAGGATGTTTAGATGCGATAGATCTTCATAATTAGCTCGCGTTATCTCTTTTTCCACATTATCGATGCTTTAGATACGGCCGGTATCGGTAATAAAAGATGGCGCGCGATAGCAGGCGTTACAAAGGGCTTTGGGAAGTCGCAATGGGAGACAATTTGCCACACACCGTCACGCGAGCTTATCCGAGTCGGCCCCGTCGATTAGCATAAATCTCGCCAACTAACCGTCACAAATGAACGACGGGCGCGGGACGCGGGTAGCGGCTAAACAAACTGACGCGGGCGACGATGCGATCGCGCGACATTCGCATGTCGCGGCGACGATGCGCGACGAATCGCGACCGTCGGCCGCCCGCATAAATCAGCATTATCTCGCGAGATAGCCGCGCGCCTGGACCCACCCCGCCGTATCACGCGGAGCCCCGTGTCGTTCGAAAAAATTAATGACTTGGAAAAACGATTCGCTTATGAGGGATCTTTCACTGTAATTGAATTGCCCCGCAGAGATCGGCCGAATTGTCGCGCAATATGTCGAGTAGGTGGTACCGAATCAGGTGCACTGTCCTTTTAAAAGCTATCTACAAACAAATAGAGTCCTAATAGAAAACCAATGTATCAAAGTTACGAATGTTTGCCATAGTAATAAGTTCCGAACGGTCTCAATCAAATCCCTATTACTGATTTAATATTTCATGCCCTATAAAAAGTACAAAAGACAGAATGCAACGAAATGAAATCCCCACACATTATCTCACCCCAAAAGATAATCGCTGCACGCGTAATAGAATAATGTAAATATGTCGGTTTGTCCGTCGCTAGTTGGCATGCTAATCGCGTTTCTGTAAGCTCCGTTTTAAAACCTGCCGGGTTGTGCACCGCTCTTTTAGTTTATTCAACGGGGACCCATTTTTCATCCGCTCGGCAAATATTTTGATGTTTGTCGATTACGCGGCTTTGTGTGCAAAAGCTTTCATAAACGGAGAGTCCATCTGATGCCTTTGTTTATTCTGTTCGACAAATTAGGCGCGTTTTATTAATACGCTGATAATATCGGAAATGACAACTTCTGTCGATTGAATTAATTGTTATCATTAGTTATGAGGTTTTGTGTGTTTTTTGTCTGATTTGAAAGAGTGTGGGTTTTTCTAAAAAAATAATGTGTTTGAATAAATATAATGCAGAGGTGCGTGTTTTCCAATTAATGATAATATTAATTATAGTTATCGTGTTTTAACTATAGCTTTTAAAAATCAAATTCTGAATCATTTACGAAACCATAGTTGAATAAATCTGTGACCCAAAACATTATCGAAATACCGGATTTTCAAGTAGACTATATTTACTGCATTCAGATCAATAAACTCTAAAGACAATGATAGAGTTTATGTATTAAATTAACATAGACATAAGCGCGCAGTCATATAATGTATCATATATATGTGGGAACAGTGCTAACAGATTTAAATTAACATGTTTTACTAATACACAATCGGAACCGTCGTCGATAGCGGCTCGTAGCGCTGAAGATCTTTTCCGCGGGTTCTCGTTGCCAACACTCTAATCGTTGGAGCACACAGTTGGCAGCCGACCCGCTCTTTGATTTACTTCTCACCAGCATCCAACCATCGTAAATCTTCCACGTATGATATATAAACACACTTTTATGTTATACGTATGTATTCAAAGGCATTTTAACTTAACAGAAGATCACATAAAATCGCATCTAAATTAAGATTGTTCATGTTTATAAATTACTCGTCAACTCTTTGCGGGCTCGTGGCTCTGGCATGTAGTGAAATATTTTGACGTCTTTCTTTATAATGGGTGCGACACAAATCCGGTTGTTAGGGTTCCGTACCCAAAGGGTAAAAACGGGACCCTATTACTAAGACTTCGCTGTCTGTCCGTTCGTCTGTCTGTCACCAGCCTATACAGTCTCAAGAACCGCGATAGCTAGACAGTTGAAATTTTAACAAATTATGTATTTCTGTTGCCGCTATAACAACAAATACTAAAAACAAAATAAAATAAATATTTAAGGGGGCTCCCATACAACAAACGCGATTTTTTTGCCCTTTTTTGCTCGATATCAATAATGGCAACAGGTAGGCACTTGAAATATTCACAAAATACTCAGTTGTATTTTTACTTTAATAATAAAATTAAAATAAAATAAATATTTAAAGGGGGCTCACATACAACAAACGTGATTTTTTTATATATGTAATGTTAAATATTGTACGGTGCGTACGGAACCCTTCGTGTGCGAGTCCGACTCGCACTTGGCCGGTTTTTTTATTTTTGACAATCAGATGTGTAAATTTTTGAAGTCAGGTCGTGTCGGGTAAATCATTGGTTTTGTTTCTCAGATTTGTGTAGTCTTGGGTTTATCAGATTTGTAAACATCATAGATTTATATATTACAATTATCGCCTCGTTACAGTGATCGCAAGCGCCACTGCTGAGCATGAGGTCCTGGTTTCGATTCCCAGGTCAGCCATTGATATTGGGATTTTCTAACAGGAATTTCTTAGTATTTCTCAGTAGCCGGAGTCTGGATTTGGTCCCGGTTGATGGCAATAGGCTCGCCCTATTAGGTACATGGGACTTAAACATTACTTATGAAATGTGGGTGTACTATTGATACCGAAACACAGGCTATTGGTACAGACGCCAGCACATCAAGCTACTACAATCTGTCAAATGTCTTTAATAGATTTTCAACTTTATCGCGAAAGGATAAGGTACAAAGTTGATTGGGAAAAATTGACAGTTTCGGGTAGTTTGATGTGCTTGGCGACGTACCTAACCGAAATACAGGCGTTGCCTAGTTCGGTTGCAGTGGCTAAATCCATTTATTAGAAAATGAATACTGCCATCTTAATTTCTGTAAAATATTATTAAGTTTTTTTGTGAAATAAATTTACTTTACGTCTGCCTAATCCTTCGGGGATAACAGGCGTGATTTTATGTTATTTATATATCGCGCCAGGTTTATTTATGTTATTTATATATACTTTATACAAGAAAAAATATATTAAAAAAGAACTATCAGGGCTATCTGATAGCTTTTTTTAATGATTTTTTTTTTGTTTGAGCACTATGCGAAGTGATTGAAAAAAAACAAAAATTGATCATAACTTTTGAACCGTAAAAAAATTCACCGTCATTCTCAGGGTTAAAAAGTTTGGAAATGACCTTGCCCACGCCCCTATTCGATTTGATCCATACTTCCAGGGACACCCTGTATATTTCTATATTTATTTGGGTCAGAAATTTGTAATGGAAAAATTAATAAACGCTCGCTTTCAGATTTTCGTGGTCGCTGAAAAACACGTTTTTTTTTAAATCAATCATTTAATTTGACCCATTGAAATTTGTGAACATACCTAAGTAATGTACCTACCTAAAGTTAACATTTAAACTTTTCAAATATTATTGTAATGTCCCACGACCCAGCACATTTTTCCTGTAATGGCCCATCGCGCCACGAATTCCCACAACTAGCTCCGTAGCGATTTATCGAACAATATTGTAGCCTGCCCCGTGTGTACGTACCTACCTATCGTGTTTGTTAAAATTGCAACTTGTAAAGTACGCAATACTTTTGGATGCGCTTTATTAAATGTTTTAAAGTTTTATCAGTTATTAGGGTTCCGTACCTCAAAAGGAAAAAACGGAACCCTTATAGGATCACTCGTGTGTCTGTCTGTCCGTCCGTCTGTCACAGCCAATTTGCTCCGAATATAATTAAGTTGAAATTTGGTACACATAATTATGAATCTCTGTGACCCAAACACAGACGTGTAACGTAATTAAATGAATTTTGAATATGGGGGTCATTTTTGGGGGTCAAATAGAAAATTAAAAATGTTTCGCAATCTGTACCGTGTGACATATCAAATGAAGGGCTTACTGTGAGGATCTTAAATTTTTTTTTTTCATAATTTTAAAGTAAACTGTATTAAAGTTATTTAACAAAATAGACGAAAATTGTCCGTTCCCCCCTTATCTCCGAAAATACTGAGCCTAAAATTTTGAAAAAAATACAGAAAGTAGTTCTATACCTATAGATTACAGTGAAACCTATAAGAAGTCTGTGGTCTTAAAACAACATGGTAAATCTCTCAATATTTTGCGTACAAACTTACATTTTCAGATGGAATGTATGGGAGAACATGTTTTTCAACTACAATGTTATTTTTGTTCTTGTGATAAATTCATTCCAACTACGGAACCCTTCATTGTGCGTGGTCCGACACGCACTTGGCTGGTATTTTTCTACATATACTACTTAAAAATAAATAGTTTGATAAATAGTTTTAGATCACCAGTTAAAAATGATGGGTGGCAACAACGGTGTGTTTTTTCAAATAATATCATCTTCTCATCTTTTAACCTTGTTCTATTGATAAATCAAGTATCCATCCATATTTTCATATTCATGTTTTATGTCTTAGTTCTGCATATAGATAATTTAGAACTAACATAACTGATTTTGAAAAGCGATATCACGCCTGCTAGCGGTATTGTTAAATTTCATATCTATGATGTCGATATATTACCTATCAGCTATACCTATGTGCAGTATTCTTCATTGCATACACAAATTATGTTCCTAAAATTTATCGAAATGGGTCGGTTTAGGCGTATCCATAGCTTTAAAATATTTTCGCTGTTCAGATAACGCTGGGCGCACACCGCGCTTACACGTGCACGAGGCCAGCTCGCCATTTGTCGCACTCGCGCGATAATTGTTGATATACGATCGCGATCCGACACCGTAATTGTCAACGCTTAATCTTCTAATTGGCTCGCATTTACCAATGCCAACGTGTCGCCTCTGCCCATTCGCATCGATAGTTCGTTTTAAAAAAACATTGTCAAATTTTTCGTACAATCGTTAAACATAACCGACTCCTATAAAAGCTCGAATCGAGCAGAGTCGAAAAGCAATTCGCAACGCCAATTTCAAGAACAGTAAAAAGTGCGATTCACAAGTGCAACTTGAAACGGCGTTTAAGAGCGAACCGAGGGCGGCGCCCACCGGGGGCGAGAAAACAATTTGGAATTTTATCGGTGGCGAGGTGGGGGGTGCGGGTCGGCGGGGTGGCGGGGTGACGGGGTGGCGCGTTACCTCTGATTTATGTGCGACATTAGACGCGAGGTGGGCACGACGCGCGAAATGCACACGCGCCGCGAGGACCATTGCCGCTCACTTGCCACTCACTCACAACCCGCGCCCGCGCCGCCGCGCCGCCGTCTTCCATGCTACACTAGACATAGCGCACCTTTGTGACGCAGCCTAAGGTCCGGTACAACGTCAATATGACAAACAGATCAAGTATTGTTTAATTTTCTTAATTTCAGTTCTCTTTACAACTTATAAGCCTCAACAATATCACCCTGTTTAAATTAGAAGATCATAACTTGGCAGTCATTTCATCTCAAGCGAAGTTTTTGGCATTTATATTTTATCGAAAAAGCAGGATTAATTAATGAAACCTTAATACAGCTTAAACTTTACCAACTGATGCCGTGGATATTTCAGTGTCATTCCAATTCAAAAGCTAATTTCACTAAAACCTTAAATGAATCGAGTTGGTCGGAGCTCGCACATTATTTAACTTGCTCCAAGTTTAAATTGAAAACGCCACCAAACTCTTTGCGGAGTCAGAGTCAAAGGAGACGGATACGCTTTCATACAATTTTGGGCCTGGATGTAAAAAGATGAAATTGGTGTCAATTGATAGCTACAACATTAAAAAACAATCACTGAAAATTTTGCAGATTTTGGCAATCTGAGAGCCGAGGTAAAAGAGATTTAGGAAAAGTGAGGTTACGTAATAATCTGTACTTAACAGCCGATTTTTGAAGTGCGATTGTCAATTTTTACCCGACTGCCGAAGTAGGGTAATGGGTTTATCAGTATACGTATTTATATTTGTATGTATTTATGTTTGTTCCTCTGTAGCGTTCTAGAGACCAAACGCGTAAGCCGATTTTGATGATTCTTACGTCAATCGATTCGTCTTAACCATGTGAGTGTCGCTGGCTACATTAAAATTGAAAAAAATGGCGGCTTTTGGTCGCCATAGGATTGTGGGGGGCCCATTTTTTTTTTCAAACTGATCGTGTGCGGTGTCAAAATAAATGGTTTAAAAAAAATGGTTGCCACAATTTACACAACGATCCATGTGTCAATCAATATCCAATCGGTAGGTCGTTCGTAGAATCCAAAATAACAAGTCCAAGTTCAACGTTTATGCGGGGTTCTCCGTGTCCGGTATAGTAGCAAGGCAAGGGTCGTACAAGAAGGAAGATTAGAATTCCGTAGGAAAGCAGGGGTCGAGGAAAATATCAATAAAAGTATGGGAGGAAACACAGTCAAAACGCACACGCACTAGACGATTACTAAGGCTTTTTCAAAAGTCTCTCCGACCGCATTTCCTCCTGAAAGAACTCATCTATGAAAATATACTCTAGGGTACTTTTCTATTATTTCTCCAAGATTTATTTTTCTGTTTCATTGAGAAACGAGTGTCAATGTCATGTCATGCATGTCAAGTCAGAGCACAGAGTACTTTTTGACTGAGTCAGAATTAGCAGCAGTCTATCAAAAAATACTCTGTGGAGTTAGCACAGGTTAAAAATACAATAATCGATTAGTAAACGTGAATCTTAATTATGTAGATATTTAATTAGTTTAAACTCTTAATACTTTAATTGTAAGAGATTTAATTATTTTAATTGAATGAATCATCTGGTGAAAGCATTTTCCTAAATAGTATGAACTCTGTAACGGTAATCGATTATAATTGAATCGATATTCCAATTACTTCGTAACCCCAACTTAATTATTGGATATCTCATTTTCCAGATTGTAAATTGAGTTGATTTTTCACACTTTAAAATAGAAAAATATAACCTTTTTTTTAAGCCATACCTCAACTTATTACAATCAGGCCCAGAAATCCCCGTCTACTTTTGAACTTTGCCGCTGAATCGGAAATTTCTTTATAAATATCTTATTAAGCTTAAATTCAGTTGGTGTCACGCTGCCGACACTAATTTTATTCGTGAAAGACGGCGACTGAGCGACGGCGAGACGCGCGGCCGTAGGGAGCACTGAAAATGTATGCAAACGGGAAACGCGATATTTGACGGAGCTGAAAACGACAAAAGAATTAAGGAGGATGCGGCCGAGGGGAGCCGGCGGCGCGTCGCGGGCGTCGCGGCGTCGACGACACCGCCCGCCACCCCTGTCACATCGCGAATTCACTTTACTGTGTCTTATTAAGAGATTAGCTGTCATTTCAACGCGATCAAACCCTTTCATTAGAAAACAATGTATAAATTACTGAGAACCTCTAATAACCACTAATGATAAATCTACGATAAGTCTGTATTGAAACATGTCACAGAATAGATTACCATGTTTATAATTAAAGTGGAAACTGAACCACTAATTGGTCTATGATTGTAATGAAACGAAATGGAAAATTTTAATTTTCAGGCATTAATAATTCAAGCACTCAACCCTGTCTGTTGTTATCTAGGTTATGTGAAGTGAACACATGCAGCCTATTTGAATACGCGTGTAATAGATGTGTGATTCATGTAAATGTACCCTTAGCAAGTGTATCGCGAGCTAATCTGCCCCCTCACCCCCCGCGCCGCCAATATGCCGCGAGGGGTGGCGGGGTGCTCGAGAAAACGTGTAAACTAATTATGTACATTTTCGTAGCCACTTATTTACATAACCACGGCCTGAGCCCCGCTTTCACCGTGAATATTTCATTCGTAATCTTTACTTTGACGGTTTAATATGACAGCTGTTGTTTTGTTTGGAGGAAACTTTTAATTTTTGTCGTTTTCTTCCGGTGGCAGCACCCTTTGTGTGCGCGTTAGGCCGACGCCTCCCGTAATGATAGGTGATTGTCGAACAACTTTTTTGAATACGGATAAACGGCTGGGAAACTTCGTGAGGTGTAATTTGGAATTTTCGCCGAGACGTGTCGTTGTGTATTGTTGTCTGGCAATGGGGAAGGTGCTTATTATTTTGATGACTGTTTTGTCTACCGTCGGGGGAGTTATTGTATTGATAGTTCGGGGACAATAGATATCGATTGGGTCGGAGGGTTGTCACGTAACTGAGTACGTGCTAGCTAGACGAATGATTCATGAGTCGACAACAGGCCGAGTTGTTGTGAAGTGTACAGGAAGCCGATAAGTAAAACTATTAGTAGGTAATGAGCGAGTGTTGCGGCGTTTCGCGGGTATTTATACCGCGCCTTCGCGGGAACTAATTTATGGAAGTAAGTACGCGGAAAATGTTTATGTACGTACTTCGGCCCTCCCGCCCTGTGCCGTTGACATCCGGCGCCTTCGCTATTCGCTGCTACTAGGCAGCAG
The DNA here is from genome assembly GCA_914767645.1 of Hydraecia micacea. NCBI lineage: Eukaryota > Metazoa > Arthropoda > Insecta > Lepidoptera > Noctuidae > Hydraecia > Hydraecia micacea. The sequence continues at coordinate 13,548,292 of OU611778.1, forward strand.
ACGTGGAATTATAATACAGTAGTACTCAATCGTTTCGAGTTATACGTGAGCATACCATTGTACCTTTAGAATTACTTCTTGGAAACGATTACGAATTAGTTGGCAAAGAAAAAAACAATAAAATAGATCAGTTGAATTCTCAGAGGTAATAAACACAAGGCGTTGTTTCAGCACAAAACGAATGGCAAAGACCACCGCGCGCGCATCGCCGCGTCTTTGATGCAACAACGAGCTGGTGACAGATGCGTTTCATGTAGGCATTACTCACGGGACTGTCCGGCTCACTAATGACTCTTTGTGATTATTAACGGAATCAGAAACAACATCACGCCGTATTCCCAAAGAGTTAGGCAGAGGTGCACATAGTACACTCACATTTAGCCAGTTATGTTTAAGTCCCATGTAATAGGGGGCGAGCCTATTGCCATCAACCAGGCACAAAGCCAGACTCCGGGTTGCTACTGAAAATTTCATCATCTTCATCTACCTAGCCTTTTCTCAACTATGTTGGGGTCGGCTTCCAGTCTAACCGGATGCAACTGAATACCAGTATATTACATGTAGCGACTGCCTATCTGGCCTCCACAACCCAGTTACTGGGTAATACGATACCCCTTGGTAAGACTGGTTGTCAGACTTTCGGGCTTCTGATTACCCGTAACGACTGTCAATGATCCACGAATGACAGCCGGGACCAACGGCTTAACGTACTTTCCGAGGCACGGAGAGGTCTCGGTATTTAAAGATGGTCACCCCTCCACAGACCAACCGCGGCAAGCGTAGCTTAACCTGGTCGATCGAACTGTGCGGCTGTTATTATTTAGCCACGTGCCCCTCACTCCCCCACTGTCACACTCTCACTCTCCCCACTCTCTCACTCTCTTTGCTACTGAAAAATTACAGATGGAAAAATCTAATAGGTAACACCTTGCCCGATCAGGGAATCGAACCCAAGACCTCATGCCCAGCAGTAGCGCTTGCGACTATTACACCAAAGAGGTCCACTACCAAAGATCTTTTTAATAAAAGATGGTACAAACAGCTCTAATATTAGGGATTTTATGGGACGTTAAAACAACGAATAAGGACGTAAACATATTTCTAACACTTCGCAATACAATGATATCTTAGTGTTAGGTAGCCATTATTTCGTGTTACTATGTAGCGCTTAATGGGTTTGTACTATATAATAAAACAATTAATGTCAACTGAAATAGCAGAGCTGCGGTATAATGTGGAGCTGATTTTTCTTTACCACTCGCATAACATATACATGACATAATCAGCCTATAATGTTCCCACTGCTGGGACACAGGCCTCCTCTCGGCGAGAGGGAGTGGGACATAATCCACCATGCGGGCACAGCGCGAGTTGGTAGAGATGTCACATGTCTTCGAATTATAGTTTCTAGTATATTTCGGTTTCCTTACGGTGTTTTCCTTTACTATTTTTAAGAGCAGCGGTGATGAAATCATTTACACAAAGTAAGGCGCCTGTCTGGGTTCGAACCAACGACCTACAACCCATAAGTCAAGGTCGTTACCACTGGGCCACCACTGCTCACCACTCGCATATGAAGATGTTTTTCTTCTCAGCTTTCTAAGTCGTGAGTATTAATATTGTTAGGGCTATCTAAAGTGATATTCAAATAGTACCTATACTGATTGCTTCTCAGTCTAATTTGAGTACCTTATTTTTAATTGTAAGTTGAAGAGCATCATTAAAAGAAATCTCCCTACGTTAAAACATAAAACAAAAAACTAATACAAAAACTAATACTGAAACTCATCGCAACTATTTGGTGCGAGTCGCTAGCTATCATATAGGTCACGACATTATCGCGAAGCCTCCATCGCTAGGACTGAGACGAAGCTCCGCCCGCTCGCCGTTGACATGTAGCGTTTTAACAGTCAGTACGTGCCTCTACCACCCCTTACCACCCCCTACCACCCCCCACCCTGTAACCCCTAGAACTGACGACATTAGCAGCCGCAGACATAGGGCACGTCCCGGCCAGACGTTGACATAGGTAGCTAAAGTTACATTTTGTTTCAGCTTTACGTAATATTTTTTGAGAACGTTAGTTTGTAAGTTAGCTTTTTATAGGGGTTCTGTTTTTATGAGCCGTTAACAGGCTAGAATGACGTGGCTATGGCAGCGCTGTCATCAAGCTGCTGTTAAAATGGTTCTTAAAAAATGAGAAGGCCGTTAATTAATAGAATGTTATGTGATAGGTAAACATAATTTTATTTTTATTTTTATTGAAGAGCTTTTTGAAGCCATTTTTAAACTTTTTTGAAACATAAATTAAATTTTATGAAATTGATAATTTAATTTAACATGTTCATAAGATCACCTCTTGTTCGACCTTTTTTATTATTTTATAATAATATACTATTTCTGTACTTTCCATCCTATGTAACAAAGCTGATTTTCGCTTTATTTTGTAACTTGTAACCAATTCAACTAAATGTATCTCACACGCCCTAACATAATTAATTTTACCTACATATTATGCTACTGCTATGCACTTCTGTCAGTGACGAATTTACAATACCTAAAGCTGTAGATGATTTTTGTTATTTGTTTTAGTGAGTAAGTCGTTGAAGTGCCATATAAATAAATCACGTAGGTAAGCCTCATCAATCAATGTCAAGCCTACAACCACGCTAGAACATAAAAAAACAATTTGCACTAAAGGCCCTCCTTTTTTACCTACAAGCATTAATTTACTGAATTGATTCACCATAGCTTCGGTAAACATAAAAACATATAGGTGGTTCAAACCATAACTATATGTCATTGTATATAAAAATCGCAATGTAAAACATCGTATACACGATTATCTTCGATATTGCTTTTGATTTAAGGGCTATAGTGGTGTGTAGACGCGTTAGATGACATAACTGCCGACAACGGACTAGTGAGTTTACGCGGCCGTCGCAATGGCTCCCTCTTTATGGAAATGAAAACAACCTAACTATAGCCCTCTGTACCCTAGTGTTTCTAACTTACTACCTACCTAGCTGTTGGTTGTACCAAAGCCCGGCTTTGCGAGTTATGAAACAGTTGTTGCAAATTATTCTTTGATAAAACGCTTGCTTATATAAACAGTGCTTATTTTTTTGCTGAGAAATTGCAACTATAATTTCTTTAACGTTTCATGAAAAACTATTGGAGTACTGGCTAAGCCGTTAACATTGTATTTAATTCCAAATCCAGTTTGAAATCAAAAAGGATCGTTCCGGTATTTGGGAAGCAACCCTGAAGTTTCGAGCGCATTCTAAAATCACCAACGCGATGACGGGAATTCATCAATACCTACCAATGTTTAGTACAGCAACAGTAGTACTATTTGTAGATAATTTGGTAAGCATGCACACGTTACTAAACATTGCTATAATAAGCGAGTAGGGGGTAGACGACGCGGGGAGGTGCAAGCGGCAGTTTTCGCAATATTGTCGCCAAACTTCCCAATTTCGGTGTCGACTTGCGAAACTCCTCGCCGCGTTTTGTGAACCTTACAGGTGTGAGTACCTGCTTGCTATATGTAGCGTGCCGCCGTCTATGAACGTGACTCCAAATTGTGGGCTTTGCGGGAATTAGCGACGGATTTACAAGGAATAATTCGTGCGGGTGATGTAGGTACGTTTATCTGTGCGGAGTGGTTCTGTTTCCCGGATCCTTGCTGCTTGCATTGACGAAAAAGTACCGAGATATTTGTTTAAAACAAAATTGAACACTGTTTTCAGTTCCTTCTGCATCCGCTTTTTGTGTGCTTCTACAATTCCTAGTACACAATCACGACAAAAACTGACAGGTACGCTCCTCCCACAAAACATTGTACATTATTATTCATTCTCTAAAAATTCACTAACGACCGAAATAAGCGGGCAACAAGAGGAGTGCGAGCGTGTTCTGACATCGTTCGGCGTGCTATGTGACACCATTAGCGTAGCAGACCGCGCAAACAATAGGAACAAAACGAGGTGTCGGAATTTCGCGCGACGGCGGCGCGGATACCGAGCGAGCCGTCTCCGCCTCCAGTAGAACTATACTGAATTACACACGGATTTTATATAACTCGTATCTACAATACGGTTTGACAATCAGATAAATCTGGAGGTTTCTGTTTCATTAAATCTTTTATTGTACTATTTATCTTTTCGTAGCAAGTTCGTAGCAGTCGCTACGAGATAATGTCAAACCGGAATTACTGTTAGCAAATGAGTTGTTATGACAATGAGATATATTCCTCCAATAATTTTTCAGATCTTATTTTTCATTTATGATCATTTTTCTTCTATTTTCCCGAGATACGAGCACTTACTGCTAACACTGATAAAGCTTCACAACCACTTTGCAAGTCTCCAAAGCATAGATGTAGATTGAATATAATATGGACAGCAACGTTCGCTAGTCGTCCACTTCCGCGACTGCATGACGCGTCTCCAGCGTAGGAGCACCATACGTCTGCTGGGAGTGACAGATTCCACACTAAATTCCACACAGCACCGTACGATCCGCCTCCGCACAGTCCAAGCATTTCATTGCAAACCAACTATCTCAAAAGCCCTAAGAATGTTAAGTAGCTACGGATTAGTTTTGTCAATATGTTAACGTCTAATTAATATTTTGTTGAGTGCCCTTTTTCTTGTGAAAGCTACCTTAGGGACAAAAAGGCAATGCTTCCGGTGCAGGATGCAACACGCGCGCTACAATAAAGGCAGGTACACACGGTGTGTCATTACCTCGGCGCGCCGCAATTAAAATGGTACGCATAAGTAATATTTGTTTAAATTCACTAATTATGTTGCCACTAATAAATACTTACACGCCACATCTGCTGTGCTAATGGCGACGTAGTGCATTGTACAAATGTTTTATTTGGTACGCGCGCCGCCCGTCCGCGGACATGTCGTACCTTGTAATTTTCTGTTTGTGTGAAAACGGTTTTTACGTAAATATTTATTAGGATATAGGTAAATGTCAGGGTGGTGTCTTCAAATGCCACTGTGGAGGTAAAACACGTGTATGTTTTGTGAAAACATTTTACAGGCTAGCGATAGACAGCCGATGAGTTATAGGCAAGCTATACGGAGAATCATTTTATTCTTAGGTGTAAATATACGAATAAAAATAAAAAGAACAACTGGTTTTTATCTGTAGTAGATAACTCGTAGCTAGTCGTGTGTCGTCACATTACATACAGTTTTTACCATCGACTTAAGCATCAGCTTCGCTATTTAATTAAACAAGCGGAACCAGCCAGATACAAGTCAAAATCGACTAAGATAAATGATTTATTACGCGCACATTTTGATATGGCAATTGAAACTTATTAATAAATGAAGCGTTACAAATATTTTTACGGGCATTAGCATTAGCGAGTCGCAGGCGGCGTGTGACGGCACCACGCCGGGCGGCTGTACTTATCTCACATCTCCGTCTATCCGACAGAGATATTAATCAACAGGATTGACAAAATCGTGCGAGTGTCGAAAATTTGACGCGGTTTCGTACCCGGACCTCCCAGGAAGAACTATATTTCACTCGCGCCTCAGCCGCCGCCCAACCACGCCCCACAGCTCATTAACTGACTCTAATGCGCATCAATCTCATACTTTCTCCCTACGTGAAAAATTCACTAAGAACGACATGATATTTTTTTTCTTTCAGTAACGCTTTAACACGACTACATGTGTATTTCAACGTTCAAACTCCGGATTGATCCGATGCCACACATGCTGACAAAACAGCGGCATCTTAATACGATATTGATGATAGCTTACAAATAACCTATTCTAATGTTGTTGATATAAGCGGACAGGCTGATGGACATAATAATTAATTAGCACTCATGAAAAAACTAGTGTAACATAATGAGATGGTGGACGGGAACAGGCGCACAGGCGTACAGGCGATCCTGGATGTAATGATCCCGAGCGGCGCGCGATCATTTGTCATCGCGTCACTCACACGTCAGCGCCGCTGTTACGCCCTTTTCCTTTATAATCGCAAATCGAGATTGTGTGAAAAAGTTTAATAAGTAAACTAAATAAAAGGTAATGTATCACGTTGGCCAGTAACATTAATGCCGACAGAAAAACGTGATGAAATCTTTTGTGACGACACAAAACAATTGATATTTTCAGGTCAAATGTGAGCGTTGGATTGAGATGAAGTTGTAATAGGAACATACAATTATTGTTCAAACCTGTTACTCTTTAAGTTTGTACTAAAATAACTTGAATATAAAAGCAATACACGTATGAATAAATCACCATTCAATAGTGAAGTGTGCCTGTTCACATGCCCTTAGAGAAGGTTGACATTAAATGTCACGGACTAATTTGATGTAGGTCCAGTACGTGCTGCGAATGGTACAGATCTTACTGATAGCTTATTGTAACTCTTACAGGTCTAATTGATTTTATAATCCAAACTGCAACAACAAGGAGGGTCTGAACATCAGAGTTTTTGTAGGTTCGATATAATCAATCACTAATTCTGTCCGTATTAGTAGGCTGCAAAAAGATTTTCCTTCCATCTTTTCGTAACTTGGCTATATTTGCGCCTTTTTTCAACTTGCAACTTTGTGCATCACTCTGTTTTATAAATTGACATTAGTACAGTATCTCAGTATGAAGAGCAGTGGTGGCCCAGTGGTAACGATCACGACTTACGAGTTGTTGGTTATAGGTTCGAACCCAGACAGGCGCATTACTTTGTGTAAATTATTTTCATCACCTTGCTCTCAAAACGGTGAAGGAAAACATCGTGAGAAAACCGGCATGTCCTAGAACCAAAAATTCAAAGACATGTGACATCTACCAACCCGCAATGGGCCCGCGCTGTGGATTATGGCCCATTCCCTCTCACAGAGAGGAGGCCTGTGTCCCAGCAGTGGGTACATTATAGGCTGATTATGATTATGCTTAAGCAGTCTCTCAAAAATCGGCTACCAATTCCCGTCAGCCTACCTCAATTAATTTTCATGAACACTTCAACAACGATTTCGAAGTTAGAATTAGTTTTCTCGTAATAGGAGCTACAGTGTAAGGTTTCAAACGCACGTCAGCTCGGGAAGGCGACGAGTCGTGACCATGTCAAGCTCGTCAGTCAGCCAGCGTGTACACGACACCTCCCATCAATCCAACATGGTGACCATGACGAACAGTACACTTGGCTGCTTCAGTGCTTCACACTGTTTATAGACCGTGGATTGAAGCTACAACTAACATTTGCAAATCAAATGTCATTACGAAACGGGATTCAGATTTCTTTGTGCCAGTTTTGTATGAAACCTGTTTTCGCTTGAGTGATTTTCGTTAATTGAATTGTATGATGAGAATAGAAAATGAACTAAATAGTTTATGGGCTGAATGTCATCATCACTTATTTATAATTTTATAAGCCCTATACGCAATGCTCTTTGTATAATGCATAATAAGCCTATAGTGTTCCCACTGCTGGGACACAGGCCTCCTCTCAGTGAGAGGGAATGGGCCTTAATCCACCACGCAGGCCCAGTGCGGGTTGGTGGATGTCACATGTCTTCGAAATTTTGATTCTAGGACATGCCGGTTTCCTCACGAAGTTTTCGTTCACCATTTTGAGAGCAGTGGTGATGAAATAATTTACACAAAGTAAAGTGCCTGCTTGGGTTCGAACTCACGACCAACCAACCAACCACCAACCAACTCATAAGTCGCGGCCATTACCACTGGGCCACCACTGCACCAATGCTCTTTATAAATGTTAAAACTTTTTGCCTTAGTTTATCACAATCACCGATCTTTCCAATGCGTAGACAAACGCCTTCCATTTTCAAATACTTAAACACGATTCAAACCGAACTGGACTTTCACAGCACAACCATCGACGAGGAAGCCCGAAGCTGTCTCACAGACCAGCTGATACCAATCTACGTTTGACGAGATTATCCGAACTTACTCAATCGCAGGCGCTTGTTGTTTATCATCGCTTAACTGCACCACAATCGGCCGTAAGTAGGCCTATTATCCGACATGAAATATTCATTGGCCACCGACACAGATTGTTGTCACTCGTATTATGCAGCAGAAATCACTTAAGAACGGGTATAGAGAACTATTAGTGATAATTCGCGGTAATGGCTGCCCAAGCGAGTGCGCCGTGTACGACATGACACGACGCAAATGTATATAATGTAGCTAATTTTGATGATAGCGGTGTAATACATGAATATTTGAAAAAACATGCAATAAAAGAAAATTCTGTTTTGGCATGAGTACAAGATACAGAATTAATTAAAAAAAAACGTTTGTTGTAATTTAGTTCATTGTCAATGCAAACGAATATTTCACGTTTGTCTTCTTTGTCATAAATGTAAAAAAAAAACACTTAATACACGTACAAGGAGTGCGATGAATTTGTAAATTGAATCCAATAATGTTTGTCATGCACCTAGTACGTAAATAGGTACTAGTAATTTGCATAAGCAATTGGCACCTATCTCGTTTGTGCTATAACTACCCTATAACCACCTCTAAATAATTCAATAACCAACTTTTCAAGTCACGCAAGTAACTTTTATCACCACTTATATCTGGTCCGATAAATAATCTACCATTTACATTGCAAATATGTAAAAGATCTCTATGTAAACATTCGCAGTTTTACGAACAAATTATCAAGTATTATCATTAATAATATCACGCTACAGTTATCGAGTGGCTAGCGTCAAAACTGCGCTAATGAGTGCTCAGCATTCGCAATCGTGCCATCTGTCTCTAATCAACGAATCGAGTTAATTAAAACGCTTGGCAATATGGCGGCGGGGTGTAATTGCTATTAATAAAGCGCTTTCCTGTATAATTAGACGGCAGCGCGCGCGGATTGGCTGCTCGGCGAGCCCTAATCACGACGTGATAACATTGCGCTAATGGCGTGCATAGCTTTCTATTGCATAATCACGACCTGCGCTCTAACTGTCGACGGACTAATTCGGCTTTACTGTGTGATGTTACGCTTCAGTTTGTGTCATATTACTTTTTACATTTTTTGTTTTATGTCGTGTTGAATTATACCTACACAAATATAGTTTTTAATAGTTTTTCCTATGGCTTCCTCATAAATATTTCGTTAACTGTCGCTTAATAGCAGTCAAAATCCCATCTTGCTAATAAAATGTGTTAATTGAGTATCAAATTCACAAGACGGCTATAAATACATTTCGAAGATTCGTTGTGTTATTTTAAGTAACATCATTAAAGGATTCATGGTTGAAAAAAACCCAATTGTCCATAGAAACAGATTCATCAAATGAGACGCCGAAGGAAACAATGATTGACGAGTTCGCACCTCGGCTCGTGCCTTCCTAATTAAGACGACATGCGTGCGCGCACTGCTGCTACTCTTCGCGCTCGTTTAACTTGCAACACACTCGTCTTGCCCTGTGTCTCTGCTACACGTTTAATTGTTACGTTAACACTAACAATCCATTAAACATTCTCAACATTCGCATCACAACCACCATTAAATAAATTGCAGTCAACGTGAAAGATAAGCAAACATTTCCGACTTACATATAGGTAATAAAATGGGTTTCTCTTGCCATTTATAGCAGTAGAGAGAGAACTTTCATCCGAACAATACTAATCTATAGCAGACGTTAATTTATGACACCCGTATAAATTTCAATCATAGAAATGTATTTTAACAATGTCATAACGATAAAAGCGCGTTGTAAACGGGCGCCTCTTATTTCTGTCTTCGGTACATGCTCATTAAAGCGCGTCATGTGCGTCTCGGCGTTCTTTTGCTCTCGCTCGCTTTTCCGCTAACTTTTGGGTGGTAGGATGATGGACGACGTCGGTGGTCATATATCATTGCGGTAATATATCGCGAGTGCGCCGAGTGTCGCCATTAACGCATGCGCGCAATTGCCCGTGCTCGAGCGCCTGCACGAGCATGCACCATCGCCGCCGCTATAAGAAGCGTCTCACAAATCGACGCGCGCGACCACAGCTAAACGTGCATAAATCTTATTAATGCTATTCTTATTTTCGTCCACTCTCTCGATCTTGTAAAATCATTAGAACTCGCAGAACGACTGTCCGTCGCATCGGCATTGTTAAAATATCCCAGCGTTATATGGAGACATAAAATTTCCTACGAAGGAACGTCCCAATCAAAATTATATTGTAAATCATAATACTTGTACACAATGATGACGAACAGCCTGGGTGGTCGACAGTCATATCCCATCAGTTATAAATGTTCTTGTAGTTCGCGGGTCAAAAGCCGCATACCGTTTGCGCAAGCCCGATGGCGAATTGTCAAGCGTTCTCGCGCACCGCTGCGCCTCTGGCATTGTCGACAAAAAGTGAGAGGCCGATAGACGAAGCCGCGTCTCAGCTTACAACTAAAGATTTGTTGTTTCCGTTCTCGCCGCCTCAATGACTACCATTTTATGTCGATTAGGAGATAGTGTTTCACGCGCCCGCTACCGACACCAGTTTTTGTGACACTCCTTTCTGCTTACAACGAGTTTATTATCGTTGATCAGTTGCTGTCGGTTGTTTTTTGTGATTTCTACTTCAACGTTGCGTTGTTCTACTTTTAGTTTCTTTTTGTTTCGTGCTAAATAACTATGTAGTACCTAATCTACCTATATACAGTTCCCCTCTTCAAATTAGGAATGACAACAGGAAACCACAGTGGCGTAAGAGAACGAAACAGAAGCTATTATGTCGACCAACCGCAAGCGATTTTACTCAGTGAACATAAACATACACCTATACAAAAATGTCTACCCATTCATCTTTCTCCACAGAGACATTAAAGAATGTCTCCGTTAAGGAGGGGAAGGGGACGACAGCCTAGTATCAAAGTCGTATGAAACAATTCACGCTGAACCTTTATTTTTTCCTTGTGCCACCACAAAGGAGTATTCGAATTTGAGCTCTATCGTTGTTTGGTATTAGGATTTTTTATAGTTTTTATTGTAAATATTTATTATTGCTGACAATGTTTCTGCGGTGGGAAGGGTACCTAAATATAGACGGCCGACCCTCTTAACTAGGGACTACATTTATTGAGGGACACGCTGCACTGATGCGCCATTTGTGTAATATGAACTGGATTTTCCTGCGATGGTCCCTCTAATAAACTTTAAGCCTTTATGTGGTAGTTAATAGTAGATACCTATTGATGTACCTTCTATTTGTTATTTTCGTGGTATACCTAGGTTGAGTAGGTAATAATTAAATGCGTTAATTTGCGATACGATAACACTAGCTCTTAATGAGCGAAAGTAGATTTGTGTCGGTCTCAGCGAGCGATAACTTCAGTTCAGGCGAATAATTGACGAATAATTGCGTTAATGTGAAAATATACGGTTTAACACAACAATGGAACAAGGAAGTCGATAATATAGAAATGTATATTGTTATAACTTTATGTTTTGCACAAACAAGCGTCTTGACGTAAAATTAGCTTAGCGCGGTTTCTTTGTACTTGGTCATTTGTGTAAGAAAGCCTTATAATTACCTCTTTCTTTGAGGCACTTGGAGGTACTGTAAACATTTTAATGATTCTGGAAAGGCACCTTCAATGTCGCAAATTAACCTACAAATGTATAAATAATTTCCAGTAATCTATGAAGGAAAAACAGACAAGGAATAAGAAACGTCTGTTGTGTAGGTAATTTAGTCAATGTGCATGTGTGAAATTAGCTGAATTTCATGACTATACTTGTAAAATTTGTTCAAGTAACAGTAACGAAAGACTTCATTTTTCCTTTAAGTTCTTGAAAATAAAAAGTTAATCGGTTGTTTGGTACCTAATATTCACAAAATCCATTGCATACATCATGGACCTCCTCCATAAATACAGCAAGCGCAATAGCTACTATAACCTAAATACTAATACATCTTTATTTTCCGTACCAGACGCATGTTCCCGACGGTGCGCGTGTCGTTCGCGGGGTGTCGCGCGGACGCGCGCTACGCCGTGCTGCTGGACGTGGTGCCGGTGGACGGCAAGCGCTACCGCTACGCGTACCACCGCTCCTCCTGGCTGGTGGCCGGCAAGGCGGACCCCCCCGCGCCCGCGCGCCTCTACCCGCACCCCGACTCGCCCTTCTCCGGCGACCAGCTGCGCAAGCAGGTCGTCTCCTTCGAGAAGGTCAAGCTCACCAACAATGAGATGGACAAGAATGGACAGGTTAGTTATACAAAAAAACCTTTGTAATGTTGCTTGGCATATCAATTCACCTGATTTAATTGAACTGAGACATACTGAATCTAAAACTTTTTTGTTTTACGTCACAGCTGGTCCTAAACTCAATGCACAAATACCAACCGCGCATTCACCTGGTGTTACGACGAGAAGGAGCCATCAACGCGCCCATCACAGACTTAGAACAAGAAGAATTCAAGACGTTCATTTTCCCAGAGTGCGTCTTCACAGCCGTCACCGCGTATCAGAATCAACTCGTAAGTACCGTGACAGATTTGGCACACCTTGTTTACTATTGATGTCCATTTGCCACGTACGCAGTTTATTTGGCATCGGGAGTCCTGTTCTTAATTCTATCATTTGATTTCTAAAATAGATCAGAGAGACAAACGTTTGCAATCGCATAGCGCCGGTCGGCTGAGTATCGACGAATGCTATTTGAGTCGCACTAATTGCATCTCGCTGAAAGGTATGTCCAGTCTGAACAAAGGGAGGTGACACATAATTTTTTGTGTATCGACGGCCACACGCGGGCGACGCCGACGACGGACGGACAGCGCGCCTGACGCGTGCACACGGTGACGATTAAAGTTTTCACCCGAGCTAAATATAAAGTCCTAGTCGATGCCGAGTCGATCGTGTCCAGCGTCGTTTCGGCTATTATTGCCCGTGCTTTTTCCATGTATAATTTGCTCACCGAAGATTTCTGAGAACGGCCTGCTAAATTATGTCAACTTTCAAGTTAAACGTTCTCTGAAACTCACGTGCCAATTTCGATCACCAACGGTAAAACATTCGTGAGTCATTCGGCTGTTGTGAAAATAAGCTTCACAAAAGTTTCTCATGCGTTGTGCTTCGCAATTATTCGGCGTGCGAAATGTCTAATGACAGGTTGGGTGTGACTATGAGAAGTAGTCCGATGATTGAGAAATGTTCAGTAAATAAATTGGACACGTTGATTTAGTAACGTGGAGTATGTAGAGCAGTTAATAAGCACCCGCTGCCCGCTCCGCTTATGCACCCGCTGCCCGCACCGCTCATGCACCCGCTGCCCGCTCCGCTCATGCACCCGCGGGTGTCGCGGCTGCAGCCGGCTGCGCATGTGTCGCCACGCGCAATTAATTCTCTGTCACAAGAGCGTTTGGGCGTCTCCAAGTTCCTCGTTTTGTATCATCCCGCGTAGTAAAATAATTAGGACGTTTTGAGGTTCATAAAGGAAACGTTACTTTATATCGACAACGCGGTACATAAATCTTCATTCGTTCGTTAATTAGCTGTTACGGGCCCGGGTTTAGTATTACCATTTGTAGATATTTTATTACTTAAACAAATTAATTTCTTGCTTTATAAGGAGACTTTTTGTGATGTTGACCTATAGGAGGTATAACAGAAAGTGTACTACCATTTATAGGTATACATTTTCCTACAGATTAAACATTTTCCATTACGATAGTTAATATTGATAGAAACATGTGGCCATTAGTGTAAAGCATCAAGCATTGCCATTGAACGCTGTGCGGAGGCTCCACCTTCGCAGCCGGCTTCCAACGGCTCCCCAGGGTCGGCAATTATTGATTTTCATTGATTCTAACGCGTTCCTAGATTTACTGCCTACGCCTAGCGACAGTGCCATCCATTACCTACGATTGCGTTGTAGCTAGTTATGTAAGATTCCTACAAAGTACATACATAAATAGAAAGGCAATGGCTACTAAATGCATGTTTACAAAAGGTAGAAGAGGGCTCCGGCTAATCATGTGATATTGAATAAGACATAAAAAGGACATTTCATATAGCGATCAAACTGAGTTTTAAATCGGAGCATAGATAAACCACTTGACGAGGTAAAAAGCTCGGTATCAAAGCTTCGATCGCAAGTGTCCGGGCGGGCGGCGCGCGCGCTCCTCGATTTGGCTGACGTCACAACTCTGACAGCTAAAACATTTGTCGAACAGCGGAGATAGTGTCATTGATAACTCAATCCCTTATAACAATAAGAACACACTTAGCATGTTTGCACCTGCGCGGCGTGCCAACCAAGATCGATAAAGCCCGCATAACTTTATGTCGATGTCGTATAAAAAGTGGCCAGCTTAACACTTCATCAAAAAACGAAACACATAATCCCGCACCACTAATAAGAGATAAGAAAATGTGAATATTTTAACCACTAGGTATCTACATTTTCAGAAAAAAGTGTCACCGAAATTTACTGCGCGCGCGACGTTTGTTAAATCGATGGGAATGAAACATCATTATTGGTGCTTTATCATATCGAAACGTTGATATAAGATGAGATAAAGAGTTGTACAAAAAATGTGAGGTGTGTTTTTTGTGTGTGTATCGCGGTGTGAGACTGAGCGTCGCCTGCGCGCGCGCCGCGGGGCGGTTTCCCGGGAAAGCGCCGTGGGCCCGACCCGCTTCAATATTTAACATTTTTACACCCACCACACTATTGTCCTGTTGCTCGTTTTCTCTAGAAACCTTTGTCTGAGATTGGACTCGCATCGAGGTGACAATGTTTGTTGGAGTTTACGCATCCTCAATGCACACAATACGTTTTTTTATTAGCCGATGACTTGTGAATTTGTTATGATCGATTGCCTCTAGAGGATATTCTTGCAGTAAAAACTTGCGGATAGCAACCTGCGACGATATTTTAAACGTTTATAAACATGTTTATTATACCCTACATAATTGAAAATATTTTGTTTATATATGAATCTTTTTGCTAACCCTTTCCAAGAAATAGTCCTTTATTCACTGTTCCGACGCGGATGGACGCTTCTTTTAATATTCCATTAAGTTTCAAGTAGGTCCAATTTCCGTCATTTAGTTAGTCTTATTTATTTGTCTCAATGAAAACTATTTTCTCGTCTTGTGGAAACTTTTCAGATTTACTTGTTATTATTTTTTCAAATTTTTTGTCTATCATCTTCCACCTGCCACCTGCGATACTTGTGGTCAGTTGCACAGGTCAGTTGTCTTATTCCTTTCAATCATCATTATAAAAATAAAAACGAATATATTTCTTTACCTACTGATTTTGTACATACAATCAATCATAGCGATGGGTTTTCTCATTCTGAATAGTAATGTTGTTCACTAGAAGGCCTTTGCTTACTTAATAGCTTCAAATTGAGTTCAAAGACGTTTGTTCCAAACAAGTCTACTACTGATCTAACAAGCACGCAACACGTATGACAAATACAAAACGCACAACAAAATAAAACTATTAGAGAAATCGTGTCAGTAGTTGTGTTGGTCATGCTACATCACACTATTACGCGGCTTGAGGAGATAATCACGAAAATAACTGCGCACGTTCACTCTCATGTAGATGCAAACACGCTCAATACGCGCTTAATTGAAATTTATATCTCATTTCTCAGTATCAACAATCAATATTCTAAAATCTCCGAAGCTATTCTCACATTGAGCATCCATAAACGAGTTCTACGCGAGTATAATCGAACAATATAATGAAGGAGTAAAGGCAAACACAATTTCAATAACAAAGGGCACCATGACAAATAAACATATTTCACGGGCCAAAATGGCTGCGGTCAGGTGTCACGAGGTGTCCCTCCCGCACTCCCCGCTACCTCAAACCCCTCACGTTTCTTTTTCTTCACCAATAATCGATTCATTCTTTTTAATGCGATCCTTTTATATTTGTTAACTTATTGCTCGTTTGTATAACATCGTTTTGTTGATTTTTTTCTTTGCACTGTCATTAGTTTCTTGAATTACTTAACTTAAGTGTTTTATATTCTTTTTGGTTTTTAACTAAAAAAATATTAAAGTTTTTCATTAGAGATTAGAGACCTTTCAAGTGAGTTGAGAAGACATATTACTGCACATACGAACATTACCGAATACATAATGTGCAAAGAAAATGATGTAGGTAGATATATGCCATGCACTAAGCAGGAGGTGGTTACTTTTCAAATTACCAGTATAAAGGAAAATTTAAGGAATTGAAATACTGACCATAAAAACATCAAAGTCACTGTATCACTTCATTATTCAATAATTCAATAAATAATACCGCCCGATAACACGAAACGCACATAAGTCAAAAATACAAGAAGTCAACGTACTTGCTTAAGAGTGGATTTAAAATAATTTAAGATGAAATTATTTATTGGGTTTGTGTCTCTTTCTCACTTACGCTTCGTTACGAGGCGAGTGATATGGTGCTCTCGGTCTCTCCTACCATCGATCACTGGAGGTGTGACGTCACGCAGAGCCGTCGTGTGCGGCCCGACTCAATTTATTGCGTCTGCGCACCAAGCCACCACAGAAAAACTAAACATTTGTTTGTATACCAAGTCTTTAATTAATTTACAAATAACATAGTGTCGTATTCATAGATCATAAATTTACGTGTTAGAAATTTGGTGCACAAGCAGAAATTAGCATCTATCCTACACGCCTTTATCATTTGGTTCTTTACTTTTGCCCTGAGAATTTATCAAATTATTTGATTTATTGCAAACCTTTTTTCTTATAAGTAATTTAAGGAAATGTCTTTTTGACTTGAAAAAAATACAACATACTTCAGTTTGACTTACGTCAAACTCACTCCGGATAAAATCTATACCTATACAACAAATAATTGATGCTTTAAAAATTAACGTACCATTGAGATGTGGCAGATTGCCTACTCGCTAATATTTCGAGTTTACAGTCGTAACTACGGGCACGAATGTAAAGTAGACCTCATTCTAACAGTGGGTCCTCTAAAAGACCTGATGAATCGTTTAAACAGAGAGGCAGTAGATAGACTGCCAACCTACTAAGCTATCGCCATTTGGAATATATTATACCAAAATGAAATTCATAAAGGTAAATTTTCTATTAAATACAGGAAAACCCAAAGGCAGCTGAAATGTGGATGTGCAGAATGATATTAAGGATAGTGACAGAGATAGCAGACGATCTTTACAACTTGCACACAGTGTCATTTATAGTTTCTATAGGATCAGTGGGAGATAGTCTGCAACTGATTGACGCACTGGACGAGAGCGAAGGTGTTTGAAGCAGGAAATTTATTTATTGCCTTGATAATAAATCGTGCCTACTTTTCATAAACATTGGTGTCATTTTCTTTATTGTATTTTGTCCAAGTTACTTTTATAATGCTAGGTGTAGCTATACGCTTTCATTTCCATGGTTCGGACGAATAAAATTTAAGATGGAAAGGACATGAAACTGGGCGTTTACAAAAATGATCTGTTATAAACGCATCCCTTACTTTCCAAGTGTTATTTAAATTCACGAAACCGTTATCTGAAAGTCATTGCGTCTGAAAGTTATTGACAAATGTTGTTTCCAATCATGTAGGTAGAGGTTCTTACTAAACAAGTTTCGGAACTGCAATTAATTCGGACTGTTGCGAACACTTTCTGGGAATATTATCACATATTGGCCCGGTTATACCTACGTCGATGCCACATGCAGCGTTCATTATTTCGGTGCATTTACGAATTACTGTCAATAAAGCATCGGTTTTCTGGAAAGCGTCGTTACAGTGCGCAGCTGTAGGTCGTACGGGATTCACGAGACTTTTGATAGCAGAGCACTTTGAGGAACTCTCATTATACAGCTTTACATAACTACATTCATTTAACTGCCGCATTATTCAAAGGTTCATAATCACGAATTAACGGACGAGTAAAATTAGGAGAAACAGCTATTCTGGCTTAGCACTAAAACGTTAAATGCTTTTAAATATCTTTCGAATCGCTTAAGGTACAATTCACATTGCCTAGTTGTAGTAATTTATCTTACACAATAGAAAATAACCGTAAATTTCAAATAGGCATATTAGTAGGAAGTATCTCACAAATATCTTCTTCATATTATTTGAAAACTATTTAGTTTATAGTTTGTACGAACTCTGAAATACTTACATCAGCACCCTAATTGCGGAACACACTATCAGTCGGAATCTGAATCATTTTGAAGCAAATTGCTAATCCATTGCTTCATAAGTTCTTGAAAAATTTGTCTGCTCAACACGTAAGTAACGCAATGAATGTTGTTGAACTGTCAAAATGAAACCGATTCCGATTGATAATGTGTTACGCAATTGCCCCGCTGGTGACTTTCGTGTAAATGATGCTCAACAAGAAGGTGCAGCTAAATCTGCCGTTAGTTTACCTACTAATACATCAGTAGCAGATCGCTGAGTCGTCGTTCGTCACAGCACTGCATCAATCAATGAGATATGTAGGCAGAAGGAGCGCGCGCGCACGCTAACGTGACATTTATATATTCTTCACAATGTTCCTGTCGTGTCCTGATCGTCGCTCACGTGTTCCTTTACACTGCACACCGTTTCGTCTTGTTATGAACTGTCACTAAACATTCTAAGCGTGCATTCATTAGCATCCATTTTTACCAACAGTTATTTCTTCTGTAGATGTATTTAAGCTGAATCGATCGTACAACAGTGAAATAATAACATCTGGCAAAATATATTTTATGAAAATATCTCATCTCTTATATCTTCGTAAGTAAATGCTTAAATAAGACATAAATTCTCCTTAACTCCGCAGCTTCATTTATAAGCGCACGTGCAAGACATCTGTGGACAAGTTTTTACTGTCAAATCGGAGTATGAATCGCAGAATACGAGGCTGGTACTTCCATAAACAATACATCTCCAATAATTAGAGCATCGTTTGCAGAGCTGCGCGCGCGGCGGTCGCGGGGCGATGGCGCGACGCTCGTCTTTCTCTCCTTGACGCCTTTTTGTGAGATTTTTTGTTTCCCGCCCGGGAATAATGTCATTATGGCGCCTTTAATGTTGTCAGTGAACGGGAGCGCGCCGCCGCCGCCGCCGCCGCCCAGGGCGAACGTTTGTTGATACTTAAATTAGGTTGTTTTGACACGCCTCGTTCTTATGTTTGTACTAAATCTAATAAACGTCAGTAGCGAGAAAGCGTCTCATTCATTATTCCAGTGATAATATATTTTAAGTAGTCTTGTTTAATTGAATACTGTGGTATGTGGATGAAATGCGTGACTGCTAGTGGGAGTAGACTGGGTGTCGTTTACGTAAACGGAATTCAAAAACAAACATGAGGCATGGAAACAATTACGGGCGGTGGGACAGCGTGGCATACATAATGTATAATCCGTCAATATTGTCAGCTACTACTGGCATTGTGGTGGAGTCATTACGTGTGGCGCAGGCGCGTCGAGAGTGTCGCCATTGTAGTCAATGGCGCTGCCAGGTGGGTGTGCAAGTGTAAGTAGGTGACATGCCGATGACCCTCGCACTGCCGCGCCCCTTCGCTGCCTTAATGCACTCCACCAAGACATATGCACACCTAGATATAGATAATATAGATGAAGCTAAAACATCGAACCTCCTAAATATCCATAGTGCTTATATAGACATAATTATATGTATAAAGGTACCTTTATCATAGCCAAGTTATGTTTGTCTATCTTTCTCTTCAAAACTAAAATGCATGCTATTCTAATTCAAGCCAAGTCTCATTCTTCAAAGAAACTGACAACACACTCATTCATATCGCGAGGATGAATGTATATTTGAATGTCGTAGTGGCGGACGAATACTTACCTTCTGAACAAGGATCCGATTTCCACGACGGGATAAAATATTTGAATGGAATTTACATATTTGTTTCCACTTGGGCTAGTGGTGCTTGTATTTTTAGAGGCACTGAATGCAGTGGCTTCGAATTATAAAAGAATCATAAACAGGAAGACGACCTTAGTCAGAAGTTCGTTAGTGAACTTAACTTACCTACATCTTTTATTACAACAAACAATTCATTCAAAGATCAGATAAAGCGGGTATACTAAATAGATGACGACTGAACGCATATTTTTAGAAGAGATAATGTTAAATGGGCCACGAGTGGTAACAAATGTTCTTTGTCTAGTTTCCCTGTAACTATTTTCGAAATCATTAGTCTTCGAGTGACACGTTGCTCGTGAAATTACTCACCGCAAAACAGAACACTTGACACAGACTGGTCAATATTTTGTACTGTTTTTGATTTTCCTTTGATCAGAAACAATGAGACGGAGATATTTGTCAAAGCATTTCATAGATTAACGGAATTAACGCACCTCTGATGAACAACTTCAAAAGATACATAAATATCTTTAACGAAAATTAAGAAGTTAATTGTTCCTACAGTGGAATGTCCGGCAGTAATAAAGTAAACGCTTTACAATGTAACACTGATCATGAATTACTTCGACTGCGATTACCTACTGTTTTTTGTAACACATCTTTGTTTTGAAGTTATTGTTGTCAAAGGAAAGAATTAATTATATCGGTCTCATAAACCCTCATAAAACATTTTCGAAAAACACTCGTGCACTTCAAAAGTTAATTCATCTGAGATGGAAACCAAACGACACTACTTTTTTAAACGCGTTTTCGTCAATTTAACACTTGGCTGTTGCGTTACATTTTCCTCTAATTTCCTCGAGTTCGTTATGCTAAAAGGCGAGTAGTGCGAGTGTGAACATGTGAGAACAATGTACAATTAGGTGTCGCGTGGGCGTATGGACAGAGCGACAGGTATGCGACGGGCGGGGGAGGGGGCTGCCCGCGCCTCAATCGCCAGGTAATTACCGTCGCCGACTGGACATGCTGAAAGATTGACACCACCATGACCACTCTCGATGACTTGTTTATTGCTGGCCATTAAAAAATAATACATTTTTTTCTCACCTCGACATCATAAAACTGCCAAGAATATGCTAAAATTAGTATCGATATTGGTTTAATCCGCTCAGATATTAGGCGAGCAGGCGCTATTTAATGGTAACAGGTTTCTGTGGAAGGTTTTATCGTAAATATTATTCACAAATTGTGTGGAGCCTCAGCGGGGGCGCCGCCACTCAGCGAGGGGGCGATTTTTCATCGACGCTGCCTCTGCTCTGCCGAACACATTTTTTAACACCTCGCCCGAGCTTAAATCAAACATTTGCTTTATACATATTTTAACATAATTCTATTATTTTCCTTGCAATTAGTATCCATCAGTGCCTCAAAAGCTCACTTGTATGACCCAAGGTACTTTCTAATAGTTGTGCAAAAACAATACTGGAAGAGAGATTTACTACCATCGAACTTCCTTATTGGTTTCCAAATATGTAGATTTAGAAATATGACGACATTACCGGCTTCTGTAGCAACAATACTCGCTTAAATGCTACTATCAAACTTACATTACGTGGCACATTTAAAATGTGCACAGTATTGTAATACCGAGGTAGTCAACTAAAGTGATAAACCGATGTGGAATGTCGTCAATAAGTTAACCTTATTAGTTGGTGTGTGCTGAACGCCGCGGGTGGTGCTGCTACGGGCCCGTTCACACTGAGATATGGAGAACCTTTACTGACCCATTACAATATAAACGGCTGCATAATGAAATTAGCTCGCTTCGTCTGAACAGCTCCTTATGATAATCGTCGACCCTTCTCTTGCCATGCACGTATAATTGAAACCGCGCCTGTTACACCGCTATGTTACATCCTAAATTGATTACATTATTTGTATGAACACAGTTCTATAAATATTAGATCGTAGCTTCTTCAGTCAGAGGAAATCATAGTGTCTCTTTTGTTTCAGATCACGAAACTGAAAATCGACAGTAATCCATTCGCTAAGGGATTCCGTGACTCTTCACGTCTCACCGAGTTCGAGAGGTAACTATCATAATAACGTCTGTTGTTAGAGTGTAATTTTTTGCTAGTGAATCAATACGTTTATTATGAAGATATTTTTCATACTTAAACTTTTGTAGCGAAAGAAACTGTTATTTTGTAATGTCGATAGTTAATTAGATAGATACTCAAAAGTGGCAGCTATTAATTATTATTCATGAGTGTTCATTACGTGTCATTGCTCGTGCGACACAATTCGGTTAGTTCTCTAATCGTAGATGCGTTGGATACGCTCTCAGAAACAAACATAACTGTCTGATGCTGATTGATATCTCCACGCGAGCAATTATGTCTTTGTATTTATTGCTTCTTAGCCAATCCAATGTATTTAATCACGGGTGAGCCGACATCAAGTTTCCACCCGTGTAATTTATAATCTAACATTTTCTCTCACCACATTCGCTTCGCATATCTGATTCTTATTGCTCGCTTTCGCATTTCTAATGCCGTATTGCTTTATGTTCTCTTGATTATTGGGTGTTTTATTTTTTTTGTTTGTCTGTTGAGATACTATATCACGGGGGAGCACGAAAGAACATCAGTCTTCCCCGACGACGCGCGCTACAGCGCCGCCAGTCATAGGTAGATACGATCATACAATCATATTACATATCTGCATCAATTTACTCGCAAACGTTCACGTTGTCTAAAGTGTGGATTCGTACCTTTTCAGGGAAACGATGGAGTCGATGTTGGCGGAGCAGCACTTCCTGCGCTCACCACTGCGGCCCTTCGACCTGGACCAGCACAATAATAACCTAACGTTGGAGGAGAAGGCGATCCTGGCAGCTCGGTCACAGCTGTTCCTGCGCGCGGCGTACCCACTATACGGCGTGCCGGCGGCGGCGCTGTGGGGGCAATGGGCGTGCCTCGCACCGCAGCTCCTGGCACAGCAGCACCTAGCATCGGGCTCGGGGCTGCAGCTGCCGCGGCCGGTGTACGCGGGCGCGCTGGGCGCAGGCGGCGCGGGCCCTCAGCCGCTCGCGCAGCACCGCTTCTCGCCATACCCGCCGCGCCGCGCGTCTCCAGGCTCCTCGCCGGACTCGCTGCGCGACGCCAGCCCGCACCCGTCACCGCTGCACCCGCCGCACACCCCGCACACCCCGCACACCCCGCACGCGCCGCACCCGCCCCACAGCCCCACTTAGTGATAAAACGCGGAATAAAAACCTCCCCGAGATCTCCCTGTAATAATATGCGATATTGTATGAGAGTCTTTATATGGAATGTTTTCTGAGAGAACACAAAAGGAAATTTTGAAGTGCGTCGGTGGTTTGCTGCGAAACGAGATGGCGTCGTGAACTTTGATAATTTTATGCGCCGAGAAGTGAATAAACTGAGTGCGAGTGCGTGGAGAACATTTAGAAGTACGTCCTGAATCGTGAACGACGGAACACCGCGCGCTTCAGTAACTCTGTCGTTACTCAGACTGTGTAAAAGTTGTATTATATTGTAAAATATTATTTAACTGTACTTTAAATCTGTAATTATTGTTATATGTTCCTAATAGTTTCGTCTCGTAGTGATGGTTTCTGCTAAATTCATGTTATAGCAAATTAGAGTTAATTGCATCAAGAGAGCATTTGATTGCTGTGTACATTTTGTTTGATATCTTTCAGACTATTTGAAAACAAATATTGGAAGGGTTAGAACATTATAGAATGGATCGATGTCGTGAACATTGATAGCTCAATGGAAGTCACACTGACACACCGACACTGTTTTTGGCTGATTTCATCTTGTTTAGGTAAAATGTGCAATACAACAGAAAAAATGTTTTAGTGAAACTTAGAAGGTTAGTAAGATAGATGTATTGATAATTAAATAGTAGAAATTATATTGCTGTCTATGTTTACAATTAATTCCTACATCCGACTACAAACGGATGCATAGATGTACCTACACGGTTACTTGGTAGTTAAATTACAGTTATTATAAATAATATATTGCTAAAGAAAAAAATTAAATGTTTGTTAACATATACCTGACTTGTTTCATTTACCTTACGTGCAGTTCTCTCTACAGAAATGAAGTCTTGAAAGATACATTACCGTCCCCGTAATGCAGTATTTTAATTGGAATTTCGTCTAAGAAGCTGCCTGAATGACGATGGACGCAGATGCAGAGCCCAATAAGTTCAACAAACCGCATCAAAGAGAACGTAGAACATCCAAAAAACAAAAAATAACTCCTTACAATATGTACGTCAATACAATACAGGTACAAGTAATGTCTAGACCGAGACCTAGCGTCCAATAATAGCGTACCTAATGTCAAAAGTTAGTACAAGTACACTGAACATAAATACATTCACGAAGTAGGTACCTATCAGCTATTTAATAATAATAATAATAACCCCATCGCCGTATCTCTACGTTGACGTCGTGGTGGGGCTTGCGCGCTCCGAACTCTGGGCCTGTGCCGGAAAATTTTACTTTCCGGAATGGGTCTAAGGTGAGGAGCCAGACCAAGAGAGATACAGAAACCTGCAGGGCAGCATGTGGCGAGCTGTTGGGCAGTAGCGACCCCACGGACCCTATCTCCCGGGAGAACTCTTGTTCCTCACCTCTGGCTTGCCTTTATTGGCCGGCTGGAGTGAACAATGACGAGGAACAGAGCTCCCACCTCATTCTTGCCTTTATTGGCCGGCTTGAGTGGAGATTCGCAAGAGCAAACGTGCTCGGAGGAAGGAAGTATTCTAGTAAGATGCTGGTAGGGATCTTGACCGTACTTCCGGGATTGTCCTGATAGCCGTGGAATACCTCTCCACTCCTCATAAGCACCTCAGGACATGTTGCCCCCTTGTCGCTACGTCACTATGTACTAGCGACCGTTTCCGGGGGCCCATTATTGAGTGTGCAAGTCACCCCCTGCCATTTTATTCGTGTATATATAAAACATTGATCAGGCAGGGGTCATAGTTCTTCCATAGTTCTTGGTAACCAGTCCACTTTAGCCACCCAAACCCATAGTCAAACTTTTTATTTTTCCATATCCCGCAATAGTCCTACACGAACCGGGGGTTATCCTTGGGTGCACTTGCATAGTGCATACAGGGATAATCGTCGGTTGGTGCCACATTTCATTAAAATTTCCTAACGGGCCTCTGCGAGTTGGCTTCGGCCCCTCGTACGCCTTCCAAAGGACCGGGATCCCATGGTCCCGAGTATTTAAAAGAAAAAATAATAATAATAATAATAATGGATTGATAGCCAAGAGCCTCGACCAACACCTGAGGAGGCTCTCGTTGGCCAGCTGGATCAAGGGCTTGATTCAGAAAGCAGTACTTCTGGACACGGCTCGCATTGTCAGGAGGTTCCTCTCTCTGGAGCCCTGACCACCGGTAGCTTGGACCCTGTTCCCGATACCGGTGGGCTACTATTTTTTATATTTTTGAATGTTTTTATATATTTTTTTTATATTCTAATATTTAAAAATATAAATTATATGTATATAGACGAATAAAGGCAATAATAATAATAATAACTTTATTCACAAACTTTTTACAATAAATTCTATGAAAACCCTGACTTCTGAGCTAGGTAAAAACCTGTATTACAGAAGTCAGTGCCCTCTCCCACTTCTACTTGACACAAATTGTGAATAACAAAAAAAAATAAAAAAAAAGTAAAATAATAAGATGATTTGCAAGCAATAAGAAAATCTGTCTTTTGTAGTGCAAGTGTTCTACAAGACGAGCAGCGATACCTATGAAGACACTTACTCTTACTCAATGCAAAGTAAAGACAAATCAGGATCAACTTCGGTTTTAGCATAGGTACATTTTCAAGGTTCAAGCTTGGCATAACTTTACATTTTTTAGGGGTCGTTCTTCTTCTTGAATCTCGACTAGATCAGAATGTTTGAAACTGATGGACTTCAGGAATTGGTACATGGCAACGTCTACGCTAGGCGTAGGCAGTGCTACGAAAATATTTTGGTTATATGGGTATGTCAGCCTATCAGAGGGTCAAGACACAGAGGGAGACAGCTTTAAGGACTAAGGTGAAGTCCCACTGTTTAATTATGTTGATTCTTCCAACAACGAACTCATTATCATCATCATTTTCCTGCCCTTAGGTACTCCAATTTATTTGTGCTCATCGCAACATGACATTTTTTTCCATACTTTTCTATTAGTCGTCATCTCGGTCGTGACCCCCTTTCTAACCATATCATCATTCACACAGTCCATCCATCATTTCTTTGGTCTTCCCCTACTCTTATAGTCATAGACATTCATACTCCAAACTTTCCTCACGACATTTTCCACATTCCTCTGTATCAAGTTACACACACATACCATGATAACCGATTTCCACACAACTTTTCAGTTATAAAGAACTATAGTAACAAAAATGTTAAAGCAGGATAATGCTTGATCATTGGAAGATCATCATTTGCGTTGCATCCTCAGTCATTGTGAAAGTATTTCACATGATTAGCATGACTGTATGTTCATAAGACGAACTGTTCAACTTGAATTGAACTTGTAAGGTTCTCTATTTACCTACTATCTACGCAATTTGGCTGTAATTATTTCAATATCACCATTGATATCAAAATCATGTCGTCGTTTTTGTAAACGGCAAGGGACGTAGTTCACAACAAATTGTTTGTAATTTACTAGAGGGCCGTTAGATGGCGGTGGGCGTCGCATTAAGTACGTAACGTTATGGAGAAGCTCGGCTCAAAGCTCTAGCAGGACCGATACAAAATTAGCTTTTTGATTCCTTGTTTTATTTGGAGTTTCATGTTTTTTTACAGATACTGGTGATGAAAACTATGACTTATGTAAATAAAGGTAGACCGCTACACCACAATTACATATATTACCTAATTAGTTAACGACTAAGTAGTATTTTAATTACGAGCTTACTTGACTTTAATCTTCTTTCATTGAAATGAATAAATAGAACTTTGGCAAAAACATTCCGAATTTTCAAAATTTTTGTTGGAATTAGCACTCGTTTGTCTCTTTTGTACGAAAGTGTGACAGATTGCAAAATTGTAACAAATTAGAGCGCCGGCAGGCAATTATGCAAAGCGGCTATAAAGTTATCTTTAGGAAAACAACGGCGTCACCCCACGCCAACTATTCAATTAAAATGAAGCAGTGTCGAGGCGAGGCATTCGAGTCACATAGAGGAAGGGTCGACTACATCGAATTAGTTGCGCGCGTGGCTACATTACTGGGACAAATTTCACGTCCCTGGGGCCCCGGCCGCGGCCCGCAGGGTCGGGGATGCAACGCTAATCTAATCGGGATTGTAGCTAATAAATGTTGTAGCCAGTGACACAGCCACCAAGAATTTATTGCTTGTAAAAGTGTTTCCAATCGTAGATATTGTTCGGATGACGCTCCTATTCTGATAAGCCCCGATTGAATTTAACGTTTGACTGAATATTTCATTTGATTTTAGTGCCGGTTGTGATGTTGTTGCGTTAATTAAATATAGTGATGGGGGCAGTTTTTGCAGGGGATCGCGAAGGATCTGATGAACTCGTTAGATTACAGATTAACGATAAGCCGGTATTTATAGTAAAGTAACTCATCAGACATTTTGTACCAGTTTTTGATCACATCTATTTATTTACAAATGCTTTTGATATGCTCATATACAATCTAAGCTCCTATCATACATCGACTCAGGCCACCCTGGAACTATGACCATCATGCAACTGAAACATAAGTAGAGGTAGGTAAGTAGAGACAAAGCCTTATTCAGTATGGCTTATCGGCAGGCTGGCGGAGCAGGGGCATGTAATGCGGCGTTATTGGCCACTCGGCTCATAATCCCCTTTTAACTGCGGCTCCCGAGCCGTGCCGACGTGCCCCGAATGTTTATGTTCGGTTTCTTCTGGTCGTGAACATTCGCACTCCTTAGCTCTGATGTCGACGACACCACGTTACGTGCTGAAGGTGACATGATGTCGCCGAATTACTTGAGAATTCTTCAGTTTATCGAAGTTTCGATCTTTGTGTTTGGTTTTTCTCTTGAGTTTTCAGGAGATACTTAAGTATCTCCAAATAGGAGGAGATAGCTATTGATCTTCTTAGTTTTTAGTATATAGCACCATCTTGATTTTGTCTTTTATCAGTCTTAGTAGATATTGACTTGCTGGTAGGTAAAGAAACCTTGTTAGCTAACGGCAATATTCAAAGCCATGCACGGAACTGACAAGGGCAGGTACTAAATTATAATATTTTGTTTGAAAGTTTGACTAATAATGATATCCGAAAACAAAATAAAATCGAGTGTTTTTCGCGTCTTGTATTTATTTCTACACAAGCCATCATGCAATGAGAATCAAAACGGTTTTAATCGCCAGGCCTACGCCATGCAAGGTAGAACACAAGTTCTCTCGCAATCAAACCGGAACAGAACTTTACGATGTAACGTAGACACTTGAGAGCAACAGACATACCTTCTGTTCCCAACATTCGGGCTGTAAAGAACAATGTTCTATATCATTTACATAAAGCTTGATTTAATACATAGGTAGAGGGCCGGGAGACAGGGCGGAGCACGGCAGCCGGCGCTAATGTCGCTCGGCGAGCCACACATCTCCACATTTCAGTAAAACTGCAAACGTAACGGGGTAATAAATTCACGTTTATTACCGCAAATATATGTACTCTTACCTTGGCAGTCGCTACCGGAACAAATCGTGGGTCCGCCGTTTACGCGGTATACGCGAAACGTGCGTTATGAAATATTAACGTAAACGCGCGCGTTTGCTGAAACAATGCTTATAGAATAGAGCGTTCGGGCCTCATCGCTAAGGTGGGCACATTATCAGAATGGTGCGCTAATGGAATTGAGCATTTTTATTTATTGCCCCGTGTGTTCATTGGTGCGTGGCGTTTATGTGTATCGCGGCATAACTCACCGTTTATGATTATTTTATTTACGTTTTCATTTTGAACGTCTGCTCTACAGCTGAGTTAATTGAAATACTACAGCTGAAAGGAATAATTAAAAATAAATAAAGGCTCTCATGACTAATTTTAATAGGATAGTGTATAATGCCATTATCACTTATATGCATCGAGCACATTGTATTCCTTTGTATGTACCTACTGTGCAAGTAATCCCAGTGTGACTCTACTCGAGGCAAGAATAAAATAAATGTTAAGATTAATAAGACTTTTATTGACGTAACCTACTGTTTGTAGAGCAATCTAATTATTACCTACCCTATCCACATGAGAGTACCCACTTAAAAATAATGCAGTTCACGGAGCTCGCAGCGCATGTTGCAACTCGATAAAGTTATTCACGTTCAATAACGCGAATGATCTGACTTTTCCCGTTTTTCCTCTACGAATGGCTACTCCCTTCCTCTTCCCCCACTCCGGCGCCTCCCCGGCCTCCCCTTGCGGTGCAAAGTTGAGGGCATTAGCGTGTTATCGGCGGCAGCGGCGTGAAGAAGGCGCCCACCTGAACTGGTATTACACCACCCCTGACGACACGTACAAATTACGGTCGAAGCGAATTTCGACGAACACATTGCGGGCTGCAAATGAGCGGCTAAGGAAAAGGAACAAAGAAACCACGCATTGTAGGGAAAACTTTACATTACCCACTCACTCTCTAGCATCCCTAATAGGTGTAACAGATACTATCTATAAGCGTTGAGATGTGGGGATAGGTGGGAAGCGTGAACGTGTTTTGCAAACCAGCCGAGGAAATAAGTTGTCCCCAATTTTACTTTGTCGACCGCCACTGATAGCAGATAATGTAGTGTTACGAGGGAACTTTGTAAATGGAACCTTTTTCGTTATGTTTTATTCCACGAATGTTATGGTAATTTCGCCGACAGACCTTTGAGAGCAAAACATTTTTTCAAATTGTCTGTGTTTCTGGGATGTAGATTATTTACTCGCCGTTTGTTTTGTTTATCAGTAGATCACACTGTCGAATAACATTTTCCTACAAATAACTGGCGTCGTGCGTGCCTTTAATAGGATCATAATTTATTGCGTTGTATTGAAAACGAATTGTTCCCATCGAGTATTTCGCACGCCTATCGTAATGCATTCCTAATCAAATCCATGCGGTCACAGACATAAGCAAGTATCAAGTTTACGGGGCAGAGGTCCCGCGGGCCCTGAGCCCATTGACAGGTTATTGATACAAATAGTCCTCCCCTCCCCGCCCTACCGCACCCTGGCACTACCCCGCCGCACCCCGCACCCCCGGCACCCCCCGACAACACCAATAAAACCTGATTGATATTGTGTAAGTGCGCCCGGAAAATGTGGGAACTCGATTGATGTTACAGCCAAATTCGATTGGAGGAAAATTGAAAAGAACCGCAGTAACAAAGAAACTTTCATTCTATCTGAAGGTGTTAAAGTCGAAAATTGATTGGTTTAGGGAAGGTTTAATGTCTTTTCAGCATCGGGACGTGTATATTGATAGTAGTCGGAGGCGTGAATAGTGTTGTCTAATGGTGGAGCTACACGTGCTACCTAGGAGTACAGGTACCTACATGTGTATTGGTAGTAGTACCTCTTTGTAATTATTGGTTCCGATAATTTGATTCATTGTACGTTTACATGTTTGAGTTAATACACAATGCGATTATCTAAATAGGTACAAGTAGAACTGCTTAAGGCAACATCTACACTAGGAACGAACAAAATACGTTTCAACGCATTTTCCTGAATTTCATTTATGGTAGCATAAGTACCTGACACAGAGCCGAGGAATTCATACAAAATTAAAGACCTTTTATTTTCTATATTCTCTAAGTTTTCAGTAGGTACCTATAGGAAAAACATAATAATGTTTTGTGGGATCCAACGTCAAAAATATTAAACTGGGATCTAACGAAAATAAATCCTTTAAAAAACTGTAATATAATATTACCTAGGTATGTAATATATAGTGATAGTGGCGAAATTTTAGTAAGTACTTACGAATAAGAGGAAACTTAGCCCATATGATATTTAATTACTTTACTGGAATATGACAGAATAAAAATATTCGGTTTAAAAAAAAAATTATAGACCGATGGTTATTTAAATTCCGGTCACTGTCTAACCTTAGCTTAATATTTGAGTATACCTACTTCACGGAACATTGACATATCCGCGTGGGCGTTATTAACATCGATACTCGATAATATATCCAAAATGGTAGCAAAGAGACATGTCTCAGACATGCAAATAGTACCTACAGCTTAGTATAGTATCTTGACGAGACAGTGGCGACCTCAAGCGGTGTAGGCGGTAATTAACAGCTGATAGGCGTTACAACTAAGACAAGTTGACATGTACGATTTTACACTGGTCATTATTAACAAGGCTACCTCTTGTAGTTGTAAGCTACTTATTGTAGGACAGGTCTTTATAATTTTACATAAGTTTTGACAGTTATGTGTAACTGTGTAAGTGTGTCGAGGTTGCTGTAGTGTTCTTGTCGCAATAACTTACCTGTCTCATAGATATACCTAAGGTCCGGCCGCGCTAAATTTCGAATAAATTCGATATAGGTACATCGATTTTGAAGAACATTTATTTTAAGTAATGTTTGATTTCGTCTAGTTAGCTCGGAGATTTAGACGGAAACAAACATTACTAATAATAAATGTTCTTTCTTGTAGGTACCAATACCGATTTTATTCAATTTCGAGCGGCCATTGTTGTTTACATCTTTGGAAAATTTGGCGCGGCCGGACCTTACGTTTAAAACACCTTAATAATAAAGTCACTCCCGCACCCTATTATATCTATAATCTAATTTAATAAAGAAAAATCATAAATCAAAAATTGATAAAAATCTATTACCAACCATAATTAATCACTATTATTCGCTGCCTCAAAAATTAGTCACAGTCATTTTAACAACAAAAAAATCAGACAAACGGTAGCCACAAATACAATAAATCACCTAACAGCGGTTGAAAGGCGAACAATAATTGAGACAAGCAACTATTTTGCTTAGTAAGACCTCCGAGGGCCGACCGGCCCCGACTAGCCAAATGGAATAAGTATATTCGACTCGGATCAGTCCTATTTTTACGGCACACTTGAGGGTTAACGGGTGTGAATGGCCACCCCATTGTGGGAAAATATCTATTAAATATTTATGAACTTTATATTGAGCTCTGAATATTACTTGTATCGGCAAAATGTAATGTTTATAGTAATGTGCTGTGGGAGTGTTTTTATAGCTCATAACTGCTGAGTAAAAATTGATACCTACTTAGATCGTAACGTTAAAAAATGTAGTACATAGGGTTATGGAGGAATGGAGGAGCTTTCAAGGAAATGTATATTTTGCTCCGAATACAAGTTAATTTTCATGAAGGTTCACGTATGGAAAACATGAGTAAAAAAAAAAAGAATAAACTAAACTAACATTGTTAACTACACAAATTAAAATTAAAGACTTGAAAGAGCAGTGTAATTAAAATAATCAAAAATAATGTATAAAGTCGTTGTTACAATAACGAAACCAACAATAATTGCCAAACAACATAACAATAAAATCATCGAGCTATAACTATCGATAGGCATTTGCCGAAATCCCCCGACGCAGGCAATCACAGAGCTCAATGAGAATAGTGCAGGGCCGCATTACAAGCGTGGAATAAATCAATTACCAACACCCCCCGCGACAATTACACTTGTAAAGTTGTTTCGTGGTGATTTGCCCACCCGCACACACCCTCACACGCACGCACACACGCATGCGTGACCCCTGACGTTTTGGTAATAAGAGTATCAGTGTCGCTGTCTGTTTCAAACTACACTCACAAGCTTATGATACCCCAATCAGGCGACCCTCTGATTTGAGAGAATGATACCTTGAGTTACACAAAGGAAATTAAACTTTAGTTCGTTAGAATAGAATACGTTTTTGCCGGCGTTACATACGAAGGAAGAGTTTTCACAAATAAAGCAACGGATTCTGCTGTACAGCAATTTTATTATTATGAAATGAGTGAGTGTAGAGGCGTAAAATTAACTTGTCGGCGTCGGTCTGAGGGAACCTTTACATTGCGAACGGTTTCCGCCGAGATGTTACAGGCGGGTAAATGATACTTTATACAGCTGTTGTTGTATCATTAGGTAGGATCAAGATATGGAGTATTTAGAACCATATCTAATCATTAAACTGTATACTGTAATATTTTTTTATGGGGGAATATTTTGTTTGTGTCTGACAATTTATGGAAAGAAGACTGTGTTGTCACAGAGGTACGAAACCGGGAGTAAAGCGTGTTTTTACGTGTAGTTTTATTAGTATCTATTTGGTAAAGAACTTGTCGAAGTAACTGTCGATACAAGCAGCAGCTGTACATTAAAGGTACCTACACTCCTTTCAGACTTTCAGCGATATACAGTAGAGGTCTTTGCTGCAAACCCCTGAAAGGCGCATTATCAATGATTATTATCATCATTAAGTATTGTAAGCTTTGTAAGTAAGTATTATTATCATCATTAAGGGCGAATCCCACCAAACTTTTATATCTATATTCTTGTTCTCTTATATAAGTCTTGTCCTAAGAATATATTTTTTTAATTTTTGACATGTTTTTCCATACTCGAACTGTCAGACGTCAAATTATTCCACGAATAAAAGACTTTGGTATAATCAGCCCTAAGTATTTTGACTTCACCTTTTTGTAAACAAAATGAGCAAAAATATTGCATCGTTTTGAGAATTACATTATATAGGTAGTGTCGTAAAAGACACATTATGCTCCGATGAAGTAGAAATAAGTACAATCCATTAGTAGTCAATCTTGCAACAGGACGTTATAAAAGAATAATGGCGAAGAAAATACAGTTATATAACTGACTGGCTTTATATTATTACACTTGTTCCTAGAAGATTTCTCATATCCTATGTCCATTATGATAATTACGATAAACATTGTATGGCTCTTAAGTACTCATTGAAAGTTTATTTGCAATTCTATGTACGAGTGAACACTAATACAATGACTTCCTTTACGCTAAATCCAGACAACATAAGTTTCCTACAGTTTATAGACTTTAAACCAAGGCATAAATGGATAGGACTATCCATTTTTAAACGAAAGATGCGCAGTGTTCTAAGCGATAATACAATACGTGGCTCCAAAATCGGAGACAATTTTAAAATACGTGTGGTACATCTTGGGCAGCTTCGATACCCCCTTCACAATCAGCCTATAATGTTCCCACTGCTGGGACACTGGCCTCCTCTCGGTGAGAGGAAGTCGGCCGTAATCCACCACACGGGCCCAGTGCGGGTTGGTAGGTGTCACATGACTTTGAATTATTGGTTCTAGTCTAGGACATGCCGGCTACCTTACGATGCTTTGCTTTTCCGTTTTTGAGAGCCGCCTTGCGGACCAATAATTTATCATACAACAATTTCGTTTGTATCAATGATACGAGAAAATAAGATTAAGATTCACAATGTAGACAATGATAGATCTGCTCTATCATCGCCCCCATGAGTGTGGCAAGAATATCAAAATACCAAAAAACTTATAAACTAATGTACCATCATCTGTCTAGACAGATGATGATGGTACATTAGAAAAGGCTAGCCTTTTCCCAATAACGTAGGAATCGGCTTCCAGTGAACCGGATGCAGCTGCATACCAGTATTTTACACGGAGCGACTGCCTATCTGACCTCCACAACCCAGTAACTGGGTAATACGACACCCCTTGATAAGACTGGTTGTCAGACCGGCCCGTAACGACTGTCAAAGTTCCACGAATGGCAGCCGGGACATAACGTGTTTTCCGAGGCACGGAATCTTGTTATGTAAAGATGTTCACCCATCCACGGACAAACCGCGGCAAGCGTGACTTAACCTGATCGTTCGACCCCGTGCGGCTGGTATTAGTTAGCCACAAGCTCCATTAGGTGCGGAGTATAAATATGGTACGGAGTATGAGTATATAAGCATGTTACCATACTTCAGAATAAATACATGCCATGTTCTGCCATTAAATTCTGAGTAAAAGCCAACATTATTGCCAACGGTGTAGCTACAGCAGCATAACTTGTGCAGCTTGGTTAGCAGATTATTTTAGCTTAGCTCAGCTGTAGCTGCAAGTTTAGCAGTCACCACATTTGCCAAACTCCTACGTACTCGTAACTAGTTTGTTAGCGGGGCTTACCTCTAGCGGCTAACGTTTTTCAGTTAATCGGTTTTAAGCCAGGTGGACGATATTGTTGAGGATCATTTATAGCAAAAGCTAGTGTTGTGACAAAATGAGAAGAAATTAAATACACATAGGTTGATACTATTGTTTTTTTTCTATGGCATTATAAGCAAAACGTAATAATTGGTACAAGCACTAGCATAAGAGCAAATAAGTACCTTATGCCTAAGTACCTATGCAAGATTTCTTGAATCTTTAAATTTTAATTTATCTAGTTAGGGTAGTACGGACATCAACGCACAACCATAGATTCAGCGCATGATTCTGACTGCGTTGAAATTTTTCGTGGGTTTTTTTTTGTCTTTTCCATACATTTTGACCGCGTAGGTAATGGCACTTTTCTATGAAACAGCAGATTTTTTTTTGATAAATCGACGAAAAATTTCCACTCTAGGAGGTCTAGAATCATTTGTGCTGAATGATAGAATCATGGTTACAGTTTACGCGTCGATATATGCCACCTTGTACCTAATCTGCGTTCGCGATTTATTTGCCAAAAATGTAAACAAATATGAATTAATGGAAAAATAACTTTAATTCCTACACACTAAAGTTCAGTTTACGCTACAACTTCAACCATTTTTATAACTTTTTCGATTTCAAGTTTAGTCCTATAGTAAAAGTTGTTCATAATGATGAGTACAATGACCTCTTAAGAGGTTATTGGTGTTTTTCCAATAACCCTGTATATGTATAATATGTATTTTCTATTGAAAAACTTGTCAATAATTTATACCTACGTTTTCAAGTCTAGCAACTAGAATAGGTAATGCTAGCCAATGTTGCTAAAATAAACAAGACTATAAAACTAAGACGAAGTGCCCTTTAACTCAACACTTTGTTTGCATCCTATCATATTTCCTTCCCCTTGTTTTTCACCGATCGCCGCGCACATACCTACATGCAATGAACATCTGCAGAAGGCAAGTCAGAATAATAAAATTATATTTAGTAAATATCAGTATTTTGAACAACTCATAGAACTGATCTTTAACTTTTGGTCTGTTGTTTTTTTTTCTAATTCTAGGAGTGGCTTTAATTATTGTAGTTAGTCGTATCTGATGACTCTATTAGAACTTATTTATATACAGATAATTACGTGGTTTTTTAATAAATATAGGAAAAGCCAACCCTGGTAATGATTCAAAAAGAAGAAGATGACGAAGGCCTTCAAGCCAAACCCCCTAGAGTCCCTTTCTGGGGAGATTGTTGCGCCGCTTCTTCTTTTCAACTAAAGCACTAGGAAGTGGTGCAGTACATACGTTTTAGGGGACTGTCCCGTGTAACTTGTCCTGATTATCAGCCTAATTTCAATAAATGACATTCTTTTTAACCTTTGGAAACGATACTCGTAGCTATCCCTTTTCCTAAAACAAAAAGTATTCGGTATACCCGGCCATAACAGGAGTACCTATCGAGTATTAGAAAAATTTAAACGTTTTTATCTATCTTCATGTTATCTTTTCTCCTTTTTTAATCATTACCAGAGTCTGCTTTTACGTTTTACGCTTTTAGGCTCCCGCAGACTGGCGCGACGCGACTCTGGTACAACAATTTCTATAAAAACTTCATGGAAATTGCTCTATCGGAGCGTCGTCTCTTTTACATCACTCATACACGTCCAGTCTTTTCTAAAGCCCGATGTACTATACCTTCGTCTAAGCATTGTACCTCAAAATCCATGTCCGAACAAAAAAAAATTTCAGCACACCTAAACAATATTTGCAGAACTAACATTCGTGATTGACGATGCAGCGCAAGAATCGTAAAACCCGATGCCTCCGGAATGTGAGCAAAGTTGGACGACGCGTGTTTGAATAATACCACCTTTTATTTTATAGCCCACCATGTCGCCAGTTCACAGGTTTTGCAACATAAACCCTGGTAACAAAATATTAGCTAACAAGAACAGGAAGTTTTTGATATAGGAATCAAGTTTAAAGCTTAAGGTCTATGTAAGCATGCTGTAGTTTGAATAATCTATCATGCATTTCTCTTTTTCATTCATATTTTGTTCAGTATTCTAGGACCTATACTAATAGGGATGACGAATAACTTTTTTTTCTTAGTCTATCAGGTAGATTATTAAAAAGTATTGATCACGTCACGTATTTTTTCTTTTTTCACATAATCAAAACATTACAGAGATAATTATATTGATTTGAAATGTCGCATGACGTCACGTGTTGGTACAATTTTTACCTACACGTGACGTCACGAGCCCCCACTCCCAAACTTTGACACGCTTTATCTTTGTAATTTTTTGGTTGATTGACACAAGAAAAAATATGTGTCCATTATTTTTTGATAATCTAACTGACGGACTAAATAGAATTTCGTTTACTTTACCCCGTCGTCATCCCTATTATGAAAGGTGTTCTATAAAAGTTTTTGGTATAACTTTATGATCTTTTAGAATATTGAACTTGCCTTAATATATGTACGCTTTTATTATATATTTACGAAATTACTTATCCTAATCCTAACTATTCCTAACTTCCTATCCTAACTTTATAATACTATAAATGCGAAAGTAAGTTTGTTTGTTACCTTTTCACGCCTAAACCACTGAACCGGTCATCCTGAAAATTGTCAGGAGTACAGAAACGGACATAGGGTAAGGATACCTTTCATACCGAAAAAAAGTGCTGTTCCCTAGGAAAACAACAATAACGTTATTATGATAATAGATGGCGCCACGTGTATTGTTGTTTTCCTCGGGAACAGTACTTTTTTCGGGGTGAAAGGTACCCTATGTTCGTTTCTGTACACCTGATAACGTATATGCAAAATTTCAGGACGATCGGTTCAGTGGTTTAGGCGTGAAAAGGTAACAAACAAACTTCCTTTCGCATTTACAATATTAAAGTTAGGAATTAGATAGGATAGGATTTCACGCGGACGAAGTCGCGGGCAGCAACTAGTAGTTTATACATTTTGATCATTTCGTTTAAACAAAAATGATAATAATTAAATTGAGTACTTGTTGCTTGCTTGTTTTTGATATTATTTGTCTTATACTATCTAGTCATCACATAAAAAGATAATTGAGACCTCATAATGTAGACACTTGCTTTCTTATTTATTCGCACAAAAACATTACTTATCTATATTTACATCTATCGGTTAACATGGACCTGACCAACTTTACAAACATTAATAATGTTCGTACGTTGTGTCAGGTTTGCTTAAAATTGATTTAAGATATCGACTTAGTCCTTTTAAAACCTTGACTCGACTGCCTAACAATAGTCTGAGAGTTTCGTGTGGTATTCAAAGCTCTAAAACTTATTATAATATTATAGCCAAAGATATAAGCCAGTGGTGAGAATAATGTGAATGGATGTAGAAGAATGTACGTTAGTACACCTCTTACCAAAGTTTTAAAATAGGTTAAAACTTCTGTACCGTAAAATGGGGTTACATTGATCAATTTTGATCAATTTTAAAATTCGAGGTTGAATATTTCTGTACTAAGAAGGCTGAAAAATTTACAAAAATAAATGTAACATCGGTTTTATGGGTTGTATATGTTTACATTAAAGTAATATTTTTGGACACTCCTTTATGAGAAAAAAAAAATTATAATCATCGTGATCAACTTCATACTGCATCGGGGATACTTTGATCGCACTAGTTTTTGGTACGTATTTTGATAGTAACCCCAAAAAACAAATTAATATCGGTCCACAAATGTTTGTGCTGCAGTTGTTTTAAGATGATGGTTTCTGGGTGGGATTCTTTGATAAATACAAATAACTGTTTTTTTTTGTTCAAATCTATATACCTATTTAAATCTAATAAAATTTAAGTTAAGTTAAGTTTTTCATAACTCGAAAGTTGTTATCAAAGTAAACCCGTAGAATCAAACTAACCCCATTTTACCGGTACTTACTTACACACACACATTTTTATAATAAAAAGTGGTGTCATTAATCTCATCAGATTTGCAATGAAATTAACTGCAGTTCACAAACACCTTTTCATTTAATTTTTATTAATTTATGCATTAAAATATTTATAAAGAATACAATTACAGGCATTAACTTTATTGTACAAGAGGTGTGGCCCAAAAACATGTTGTGTACTGTCCGTTTAAATTCACAAAAGAAGTAATTACATTTTATAATTAAACGAATGTCACTGTTAATTGGGCGAGGCGATGAAAAAGTGGGTGCTAGCGTGTTGATGTGTTTAATGCAAATATTGAACGTTTAAATTAAGTAATATATTAAAACAGTCGGTTTAATGTAACTTTCGGTTACCGTATTAATCGTTGTAGGTAATGTGTTTTTTTGTTTGAATTCAAAATGTATGTTTCTGTAAGGTTATAAATGAAAGTTTGTAACTTGATATTATGACTACTATATATATTATACATTAATAATAAAATACCGGTGAAATGCGGTTAGTTTGATACTACGGGTTTACTTTGATAACAACTTTCGACTTATGAAAAACTTAACTTAACTTAAATTTTATTAGATTTAAATATAATAGATTTGAACAAAAAAAACAGTTATTTGTATTTATCAAAGAATCCCACCCAGAAACCATCATCTTAAAACAACTGCAGCACAAACATTTGTGGACCGATATTAATTTGTTTTTTGGGGTTACTATCAAAATACGTACCAAAAACTAGTGCGATCAAAGTATCCCCGATGCAGTATGAAGTTGATCACGATGATTATAATTTTTTTTTTTTTCTTATAAAGGAGTGTCCAAAAATATTACTTTAATGTAAACATATAAGTACAACCCATAAAACCGATGTTACATTTATTTTTGTAAATTTTTCAGCCTTCTTAGTACAGAAATATTCAACCTCGAATTTTTTAAATTGATCAAAATTGATCAATGTAACCCCATTTTACGGTACACTGTTGATAACCGCTGCAGAAGCTAACAGGAGTTAAAATATACTAAGTAATACCGACATTCTTTTGGATCTGGCTAGTGCGAATGTGTAAAAGGTTAAGTAAATCTTCTTGATTTGAAGGCGAGTATTAGGTACGTACCTACAAGAATATGATCTACTACTCCCTGACTATGAACGTTAGAAAGGCAAGTCAATCACATTCACTTTATTTTTGCATAAAGTCAGTTTTCTACATCAGGTTGACTCTCAATAAAAGTATATCTGTTGATACTGGGAGTAGCAGGAATACACAATTTGATAAAGTATGTTCCCACTGAGCTTCAATCCCCAAGGCGGTAAGTGAATTAAAATCAAATGTGTGCTACCACAATCACAACTTAAAATCACGAAAGAAAAAACTGTTTGAAATTCCGTGTCATATCGAAAATCTTCTGTAATATTTGATAAATTCGAGTTGATTGTATGCTTCGGCTTTGAAGGTTCTCTTCGGGTCGGCTTCGTCTTGAGGGTTTAGTGGTGGCGTG
Organism: Hydraecia micacea; assembly: GCA_914767645.1. Classification (NCBI taxonomy): domain Eukaryota; kingdom Metazoa; phylum Arthropoda; class Insecta; order Lepidoptera; family Noctuidae; genus Hydraecia; species Hydraecia micacea. The sequence continues at coordinate 13,588,837 of OU611778.1, forward strand.
ATGGATGGTCACCGTGGGAGTCGCCACAATAGTGCGCCGAGATGGTGGCTCGATAGCTTTCGGCAAACCGCGGCGTCACCAAGCGGAGATCGTATGATCAGATGCGCACAATGTGACAAGTCACTACGGACCGTATGGTGACGGATTTGAGGACTCGTGGGTTCAATGGTAGGTAGGTAAATGTTTGTGGAGCTTAGCTACGCGTATCGAGCAATGTGCTACGTCATGCTACTTTTTCGATTGATTCTATACATAGAATATATGCAATAATTATGCTACTTATGTAAATGAGCAAAGATTTTCACCTATTCGTTGCTACAATAGTATTTTTCCTTCCTTTCCTTTACGAGATGAAATCGGACTAGACTGAAAGTTCATCTGTACCATTACAGATTTTCTATCGCTTATTATACGACTCCTTGAGCTAACTTATCGTCTCCACATCCGGTACCAAGATGTATGACGTCATATATTATGTAATTATATCTGTAGGCTATATATGAACTGGTCTAGGATCAGAATCATCATCTGTGAGTATTGCGATACAGCGAACAAATCCATTTCTATGACTTCCGTCCTATTGTTAGATAAATCTAAACAGTTAAGTTTCTAGTTTATTGTAAGCTTGTATGGTAATTTTATTAGATTCTATAAAATATTGGGCATTTAATTACGTACTCAATGGACCGACACTAAATCTGTTATTGTTACAAAAAAGTTCGGCACATTAAACACTACAACATGTGAAGTTATAATGAACATCTAACAAATTGCCTAATTAGTTTAGGTACATTACACACAGACGAGTAAGTTGTCGAATATCCTAATACCCAAGGTGTGCAGTTAGGAGCGGGACACATCAAACGTTGGTAATGAAAGTGGCCGCGCGGGCGCAGCGCCGGATGCGCCAATTAAACTATCACATCATTCATTACTTTATTACAGAACGTCCCCCTCATCGCACCTCAATTATATGATCGTAAAACTTGCTACATATTGAGTATACGCTTCAGCTCTGCGTCATGTGCGCTTTCTACGACACTTTCTTTTAAGATGGAGGCGATGAAAATTGTTCAGTTCTATAAACTGAATTAGAACAAAGACTACTCTAGATATTTCCTTACGAACACATTGACTAATGTTTATCTTACATACGAGTATGAGTATTTTAGAATGAAAATGTAACTCAACAGTTTCAGTATCCATGTAATTTTCAGTGAAAGACAAATTGCAATTTTAAGCAAATGGCTTAAAAGAACAGTTTTTAATAATAAAATTAGTTTTTTCTTACTAAACTATACTCCTAAGGCCAATTCTCGTAATGTAAAACGTTAAAATTATAGTAGTTTTTAAAATTACGAGAATTGCCCCTCAGATGACCTAAGAGTTGATATTAACCTCATCGATCATCCTGTGAGGAACCACAAACGTTTTAATAGATAGTGATATAGGGAAAGTTTTGCAAGGTAATGTAATTAAGTTATTCCAGTGATACTTTGTAAGGTTTATAGCTCATGTAGCGTATACTAAATATGTTGAGCCTCAACAGTTTCTAAAAGTTCACTCCAATCGCGAATGTAACGGTCAATTGACGCAAACGAATACTATAAAATCTACTTTGTTGACATCACGAAACACGTTAGCCTTACGGTTTAGATGGCTATAAAGATAATAATGTTAAGATTATGTTATTTCCAGGTCGATAAAAACCCTTTGTAGACGAGGAACTCCAACGTAGTATCGTGTTAGAAGGTGGGCAAGCAGTAGTGGTAGACGGTAGCAAAATTAATTGCATTAAAGGTTATGATCGTTGTTGTTAAGTTAGTAAATGCTATGGAAAGTTGCCTTATGAACGACGGGTTATGTTCACTTCAGTGATCTGGTGGCCTACCATGATCTAATTAAAAACGATTCAAAAACAAGACATTTCAGTTTAGGTTCCTAAACTGCATCGCTTTAGCTGCTCTATGGATGTCATGGTACCAAACAAGTATGAATGAAACCAAAACTTGCGACTCAGTTTGGGACAATCGCTGTCAGCAGATGACACGGCCTAAACTGAATCGTTAAACTGACGTCATGGTACGAATTAGAAGAACAGTTCAGTTTAGGTCCTAAAATGGATCGCGTTAAGAGCTTGTGGTAGGCCTCCTGTTAATACATTGCTAAGGTGTTTACCTACTTTCACCTATTTCGTCGCTGATGTCCAACTTTTCTTTTTACTAAGTTATTGTGAGAAATCATTTCTTACAGCTCTTTCATAGCCATTTACAAAAGTCTATTAGTACCTAGTTCCGATGCCGAGAACATCTTGTAGGTTCAAAATCAAAAAAGTAATTTATTAAAATTAGGCTGAGAATCGGCACTTTTCGAACGTCAAAATTGCAAAAGACAGTCTCCCAAAACGCCCGCCCTTCATCACTTCCTAGTGCTTTCGCTGGGGAGAAGAAGTGGCGCAACTAACTCCCCAACAGCACAGCTGTCTGTTCAGCTGGAAAACAGAGCCAGTGAGAACTTATGCTGAAAACCAGCTTTATTCGACTAAAGTGCCTTCGAATGCTATATTAAAGTAAAGGACCTCTGGCTTATGAAGTAAAGCTAGCTATTCGCTAACATCCTTTTAGCATATCGCCGTCATGCTGCCAAAACCGATTATCTGCAATTTTGGTCAATTTTGTGTTAAAAATATCAATCGATTCAGTTTTTCATTTCTGTCGTCTGCCAATATCGGTTAAACTCAGAAACCCATTAGTTGCAGAGATACTCTGTGCATATAAAGGGTAATTGATCAATGTCTGTAAAAAGTCGCCAGACAAAAACGATTAAATTTGTTTAATGATAGGTTTTTCGATATTACGCTTGCTAAATAATATTAAACTCGTTTAATCGATTTTCTCATTTACGCACTGGAGCAGGTCTACAGATGATTTATTCTGCCATAGTATTTCAAATGCCGTTAGCCGGTTTTGGAAAAATATTTACTTATTGAAAACTTTAATAACATACGTCAGCAAAAATTAAATTATTAACTTTAACTCATTTTGGCCCGCGCCCTTAACATGCAAGATGAAATAATGTTTTTGTGAAAAATATAATTATATGCATTTAATTGATTTCGGGTATACTTACTACGGGTTCTATTAGATAAACGTCTCTGCAGCCAAAAGCGATTAAATGATGATACCTATAGTTGCCAGGGATTCGCGTTGGCGCGCGGCGCAGTTAGTTCGTTCATTCATTCATTCATTCAATTTTCATTACGACGCGACACATTCGGCTCGACGAAACTCAAACTCAAACTCAAAGCATTTATTTCAATTAAACCATTTACAGGCACTTTTGAATTGTCAAGAAGTCGGTCAGTCAGAAAAAATGAAGCTAGTTGCCCATTCCAAAGCGTAGGTACAGACGCCAGCACATCAACCTACCCCTAACTGTCAAATTTTCCCAATCAACATTGAACCTTATGCTTTAGCGATAAAGTTGAAAATCTATTACAGAAATCTGACAGATTGTAGTAGGTTGATGTGCTGGCGTCTGTACCTATGGAGAAGAACGGGCAAGAAACTCCATGGACACTCTTTTAAATTATGGTTTTACAAAAATATTAGTTACATCATTTATTTTGAATTTATAATCATATGTGAGAACGATGTAAAAAAAGGAAACTGTAACGGTTAACCAACAGTCGATTGGCCCATGAACCATTGGTCAACATTATCTGTAAACCTTTAACTTTTCATCCAAAGGATTTTACACCCATGAACGTTTCGCCAACATAACTCTATGTTAGTGAACGCTTAACCAACATGATGTTTTGACCAATAACTTTTCACCCAAAGAATAAGGCCAACAGACAGCGGGAAAGGTGAAAGTAAATAAAGGCTTGTAAAAATAATAATAAATATGATAGTTTTTAAATACTATTGCTCCGCCCCGTGGGGAAGATCACGTGGCGGGTCTAAGTTGGTTTACAAGCAATAATAAATAAGACATAGTCGACTATTTCTGTGAAAAGGGTTTAAAGTAACCTAACCAAACCTAACCTCGGGGTGCCCTTCGCTCGCTTTGCTCGCTCACTTGAACCGCTATCATCCACTTCGAACCTAAGTCCGAGTCGGGGTGCCCCAAGTCCCGAGCTCGCTTGGCTCGCTCTAGAATCCTAAGTTCTATTTGACATGGGTCAATTGTTCTTTGGGTGAAAAGTCATTGGTCAAAACATTATGTTGGTTGAGACTTACGCGTTAAAAGCGTCCAGAGTACAGCAAATAGTAACAAAACAACAATTCAAAATAAAATAATTCAAAATAAGCCGAAGCAGCTAAGTGATGACCAGCCCCAACTGACGGCGCCCGTTCACGAACATGACGCATAGATCAGCACCATTCAGCTCAACCATTTTGAAGGGAGCTAAATGATCCAACACACACGCCACCGTCAGCGAGACATTTGTGTGAGCATGACATACTATCAGCCGCCAGGGCTCATTCAAGTCAATGAAAGACATTACCCGGTAAATGGTAGCACTATAGTACATAGAACTCACATCTGTGCTATGCAATTATAATACAATACAAAGAAAATTGAGTTTATACAATGCAAAGATAGTCTTACAATCTTCAGCAGCTCCAACAGAATTTTCAAGTGTTAATCAATTAGTTGTGGTTGTGGAGCTGGACCAGCATTGAGCCAGGCATTTTTATCAGCCATGTAGTCCCCTAACTTATAATATGCCTGCCTGCATAGTGTGCGTTTTATACAAGACTTGAATTTTGTCTCATTCAGTTGAAGAATGTGGGGAGGTATTTTATTATAACATTTTAAACAGTACCCCATAAAAGATGAGTCTACTTTAGCCAGTCTGAAACCTGGTTGAACTAATAGGTCCCTATTTCTAGTACTATAATTATGTCTTTCACCTCTTTTGTTAAAAAGATGTAAATTTTTCCTTACATACATTATGTTTTCGTAGATATATTGACAAGGCACCGTCATGATGTTAATTTCCTTAAGCAATTCCCTTAGAGAATCACGCCTGCGGAGATTATATATGGCTCTGATGGCTCTTTTCTGCAGAATAAAAATAGAATCGATGTCTGCAGTCCATCCCCAAAGTAAAATACCGTAAGACATGATACTATGAAAGTAACTAAAGTAGACTAGTCTCGCGGTATCTATATCAGTGAATTGACGGATTTTTCTGACAGCATAAGCTGCTGAACTTAGCCGTCCTGCAAGAGATGTTAAATGAGGACCCCATTGTAGCCTTGAGTCGAGCGTGATCCCTAGGAAAACAGTTTTATCGACGAATTCTAGTTTCTCTTGATTCAATATTATCTCATAATCACTACCTTTGACATTTGGTAAAGAAAATCTTATGCACTTAGTTTTATTTCCATTTAATATTTAATTTCCATTTAATTAAACACCTCGTAACAAACAAAAACTCGATTACCATGTAATTATTTACATTGATCTTTTAAAATCAAGCTCAATAGCAATATCCAGCAGTGGGTTATAAAGTAGCCTGTGTTAATCCTGTGCCTTATCTATCCACCTACCAACTTTCATCTAAATCCGTTCAGTAGTTTCAGAGATTAATTTTGAAAGAGACCTGTGTCCAGCAGTGAGATACAAAGTAGCCTATGTGTTAATCCTTTGCCTTATCTATCTACTTACCGAATTTCATCCAAAACCGTTCTGTAGTTTCGGATATTAACGTGTACAGACAAAATGTATAGATGAGTATAAAAAGAATAAATGAAAAATTCTTAATTTTTTCGTCAGGTAAAACTAGCTAAAATGATGTCTAACTCTTTTTTCTGTTCTTCTGATAACATTCAATAGACACAACATTTTGTACATATGTATAATTGTACAATGAATATCTGCTTCTATGGATTATTAAAATTGTAAGACTTAAAGGTTCAAATTTAACAAAAAACTATTTTTGATAATTGGCAGCCAAAATTGATTAAAAGCAGTCCTCTCGGAGATATTTTTTTATTTTTATTCGTTTCTATAAGGATAATCGAATCAACTAGTCTTGCTTTCCACAGAAGGATAAATAATGCATCGGAAAAGAACTAAAAATATTAATGAAAGCTAGTATTTAACAAAACAATCTACAGTAAACTTTCAAATTGATTTATCTCTAATTGCATTATTGTGCATTTAGCTAACTTTGGCAGCATGACGACGAAATACTAAAGGAAAAACTTTATCACCCAAGAAATTGTTTTTGAAGTTTGTTTAAAATCACCTCAGTTATCAAGCACTAAAAGTTTTAACGTTAAACTGTTGCATATTAACATGCTATTGTCGATTATATCACGTTTTCCCAACAGACATGTTTTTATCGTAATTAAAAATAAGAATATTTATAAGTTTATTGCGTTTGAGTGGATGAGCACGGAAAGTCGGCACGATTTTGTTAAAGGTCGTCGAACATCAAAGAATTGTTTACTCTGTTGATGCACATACCAAGCAAGATAAGGGTTTTCATAAATACTTTATAGGTACAGCCTAGCATAAAGTGAACGTTGACGAGGGTATCAAATATATGTAATGATTCTAAATCATGATTCGTGATTCTGCTGACTTAACTAAAATTAAAAACAAATCAAATCACAACACAGGGAAGTTAAATCTGCTTAGACTTTTTTTATTGGAAATTTTCCTTTTATGAATACAAAAAAACTTTTTTACAAAAAAAAAAACAACCGACTTCCAAAAAAAATACTACACAGTGAAAAGTTATTAATTTCGGAAGTCGGTGTCGTTGGTTCCACATTTTCGTTTTTTTGACACCGGCTTCCGAAATTAATTAATTATCACTTTGTAGTGGTTTTTTTTTGGAAGTCGGTTGTTTTTATTAGTAAAAAAGTTCTTATTTTTCGCTTTTTAGTTGTACCTACCCCATAAAAATTCATATAACACTACTTGCTATGTGAATATTAGTAACAGGAAGATAAACATCATCAATATACACTAAGTGGAAAACAATCGTACCTATTGTTGAAGCTAATTCCAAAACTACCCAAGCAAAGTTCATAAAATTTATATGGGACCACCTCTGAAGCATACCTTATCCATTAAAAAATTAGAGAATTTTTAGATTAGAGGTACCCCAATAACAACTTTGACAGAAATAGGGTGTACCGTGGTATACTGAACACATCTGCGTACCCTTTTAGAGGATACAGGCGTGATGTTATGTTGTGCGATTGCTTAATCAATGCATACATAAGCCATAGCAGCAATCGCGGCTGATTTGCTGGCATTTATTGAAGAGTTCCGTTGTCTGTCTCCGAAACTCATAATCAGATCTTTACGAAATTTAAATGGGACCATTTCGGAATAAACTTCTTTCGAACAAAAAAGAATTTTGCAAATCCGTCTATACCTATATATGACGGAGTTACGAGTATGCCCGAACATACATAAAACATCAGAATTGCGAACCTCCTCCTTTTTAGAAGTCGGTTAAAAACTAAGGTTACAAATACACTTTAATGCGTTCTAAAATTTTAATGAATTCTGTAATGTAAAGTCGATGCCTATATTTATGAGTTATGCATTGGTTTATTTAGCTACTAACTGAGAAGCCATTGTTCTGTCAACAGATCAGTTCAAAAGCACAGACAGACAAATCATGGCTCAGTGTTCCCTTCAATGTTGGTTACTTTCAAAATAATGACCAAGTTCAGTAAACAGAAAAATAGAAAAAAAAGATTGGCAGTATTAATTTTCTAATAAATGGATGTAGCCATTGCAACTGAATTAGGCAAAGCCTGTATTTCGGTTTTCAGTACCTATAGTAACTGCTAGTTCGCAACTGTCTAGGGCAATTAAAAATAGTACTTGATTGCCCAAAAGAAACAATTTTTTTTTGCAAACAAAAACTGAAATGATCCTCTACAAAACCATGACCTCTCCACACTCACTCCACATGAAAACTGGCCTTCGCCCAGCAGAGGGACACAAAATAAGCGAACAAAAAAAAAAAGTTTCATGCAAAAAATATGATAAAATAGATAGGTACATTTGTATGGGTGTGAAGTACCTATCTATCTAGGTAATATCAAGGTAATTAGATAAGTATTCTTGATTAATAGCAAAGTAGATAGATCCATCACGTAACACATTCTTGTGCGTCAAATTATTCAGTTATTATAACGATCGTCGATTAACAGACGATCGGCGCAAGCGCAACTCGACAACATTGTTGTTGATTGTTAGCGATTTACGAACCGTGCAAGGAAATGTTACACAGAGTGTTCCGATTGTAACATTGTAGATAATGCTTGTATGTAGAACATTATACAGGTAAAAAAATAACCTTTGCGCAAACTTTAACCATGGATTCAGCATATGATTCTAGACCCCTAGCGAAGATATTTTTCACCGGTAGTAAAAAAATAATCAGCTGTATCATAGAAAAGCGCAATAATTACCTACGCGGTCAAAATGTTTGGAATAACAATTTGATTTATAACCGACGAAAAATTTCTCCGCTAGGGGTCTAGGATCATATTATGCAGAATTCGTGGATACAGTTTGATCACTAGTTATTTTTTTCCTGTATGTGGTCATAACCAGATGCTCAATATAATTCAGACTCAGCCCGTCAGTTGTTTTCAATTTTCGAGCAACAGACACCTACCTATATTTCCTTACTAGCTGACCCAGCGAACTTCATGCCGCCTCAGAATCAATGAGAACGAATGTATGAGAAAATGAATTATCTTCATTATTTTTCTTATCGTGAACATTTCCCACGTTGAGCCGTTAGTCCCGGCTGTCATTCGTGGATCTTTGGCAGTCGTTACGGGTCGTCAGAAGCCCGAAAGTCTGACAACCAGTCTTACCAAGGGGTTTCGTATTACCCAGTAACTGGGTTGTGGAGGTCAGATAGGCAGTCGCTCCATGTAAAATACTGGTACTCAACTGCATCCGGTTAGACTGGAAGCCGACCCCAACATAGTTGGGAAAAGGCTAGGCAGATGATGATCGTGAACATTTCCCATGTTTTAATAGTTGTGCTATTCAGGGCGGAGACAAATCAAACCAATTAAAGATCATAAAAATCGGTCCAGCTGTTCTTGAGTTATAAATGGTGCAACTAACACGACTTTGTTTTATTTAGGTACTAGCTGCGCCCCGCGGTTTCACCCGCATAGCCTCGCATAGGTATCGATCCCGTGGGAATATCAGGATAAAATGTATCCTATATGTTATTCTGATGTATAAGCTATATTGCTGTAAAGTTTCATCAAAATCCGTTCAGTAGTTTTTGCGTGAAAGAGTAACAAACATCAATCCATCTATCCTCACAAACTTTTGCATTTATAATATTAAAACGATAATATGATATATCGTCGTCATGCTGCCAAAGTTAGCTAAATGCACAATAATGCAATTAGAGATAAATCAATTTGAAAGTTTACTGTAGATTGTTTTGTTAAATACTAGCTTTCATTAATATTTTTAGTTCTTTTCCGATGCATTATTTATCCTTCTGTGGAAAGCAAGACTAGTTGATTCGATTATCCTTATAGAAACGAATAAAAATAAAAAAATATCTCCGAGAGGACTGCTTTTAATCAATTTTGGCTGCCAATTATCAAAAATAGTTTTTTGTTAAATTTGAACCTTTAAGTCTTACAATTTTAATAATCCATAGAAGCAGATATTCATTGTACAATTATACATATGTACAAAATGTTGTGTCTATTGAATGTTATCAGAAGAACAGAAAAAAGAGTTAGACATCATTTTAGCTAGTTTTACCTGACGAAAAAATTAAGAATTTTTCATTTATTCTTTTTATACTCATCTATACATTTTGTCTGTACACGTTAATATCCGAAACTACAGAACGGTTTTGGATGAAATTCGGTAAGTAGATAGATAAGGCAAAGGATTAACACATAGGCTACTTTGTATCTCACTGCTGGACACAGGTCTCTTTCAAAATTAATCTCTGAAACTACTGAACGGATTTAGATGAAAGTTGGTAGGTGGATAGATAAGGCACAGGATTAACACAGGCTACTTTATAACCCACTGCTGGATATTGCTATTGAGCTTGATTTTAAAAGATCAATGTAAATAATTACATGGTAATCGAGTTTTTGTTTGTTACGAGGTGTTTAATTAAATGGAAATTAAATATTAAATGGAAATAAAACTAAGTGCATAAGATTTTCTTTACCAAATGTCAAAGGTAGTGATTATGAGATAATATTGAATCAAGAGAAACTAGAATTCGTCGATAAAACTGTTTTCCTAGGGATCACGCTCGACTCAAGGCTACAATGGGGTCCTCATTTAACATCTCTTGCAGGACGGCTAAGTTCAGCAGCTTATGCTGTCAGAAAAATCCGTCAATTCACTGATATAGATACCGCGAGACTAGTCTACTTTAGTTACTTTCATAGTATCATGTCTTACGGTATTTTACTTTGGGGATGGACTGCAGACATCGATTCTATTTTTATTCTGCAGAAAAGAGCCATCAGAGCCATATATAATCTCCGCAGGCGTGATTCTCTAAGGGAATTGCTTAAGGAAATTAACATCATGACGGTGCCTTGTCAATATATCTACGAAAACATAATGTATGTAAGGAAAAATTTACATCTTTTTAACAAAAGAGGTGAAAGACATAATTATAGTACTAGAAATAGGGACCTATTAGTTCAACCAGGTTTCAGACTGGCTAAAGTAGACTCATCTTTTATGGGGTACTGTTTAAAATGTTATAATAAAATACCTCCCCACATTCTTCAACTGAATGAGACAAAATTCAAGTCTTGTATAAAACGCACACTATGCAGGCAGGCATATTATAAGTTAGGGGACTACATGGCTGATAAAAATGCCTGGCTCAATGCTGGTCCAGCTCCACAACCACAACTAATTGATTAACACTTGAAAATTCTGTTGGAGCTGCTGAAGATTGTAAGACTATCTTTGCATTGTATAAACTCAATTTTCTTTGTATTGTATTATAATTGCATAGCACAGATGTGAGTTCTATGTACTATAGTGCTACCATTTACCGGGTAATGTCTTTCATTGACTTGAATGAGCCCTGGCGGCTGATAGTATGTCATGCTCACACAAATGTCTCGCTGACGGTGGCGTGTGTGTTGGATCATTTAGCTCCCTTCAAAATGGTTGAGCTGAATGGTGCTGATCTATGCGTCATGTTCGTGAACGGGCGCCGTCAGTTGGGGCTGGTCATCACTTAGCTGCTTCGGCTTATTTTGAATTATTTTATTTTGAATTGTTGTTTTGTTACTATTTGCTGTACTCTGGACGCTTTTAACGCGTAAGTCTCAACCAACATAATGTTTTGACCAATGACTTTTCACCCAAAGAACAATTGACCCATGTCAAATAGAACTTAGGATTCTAGAGCGAGCCAAGCGAGCTCGGGACTTGGGGCACCCCGACTCGGACTTAGGTTCGAAGTGGATGATAGCGGTTCAAGTGAGCGAGCAAAGCGAGCGAAGGGCACCCCGAGGTTAGGTTTGGTTAGGTTACTTTAAACCCTTTTCACAGAAATAGTCGACTATGTCTTATTTATTATTGCTTGTAAACCAACTTAGACCCGCCACGTGATCTTCCCCACGGGGCGGAGCAATAGTATTTAAAAACTATCATATTTATTATTATTTTTACAAGCCTTTATTTACTTTCACCTTTCCCGCTGTCTGTTGGCCTTATTCTTTGGGTGAAAAGTTATTGGTCAAAACATCATGTTGGTTAAGCGTTCACTAACATAGAGTTATGTTGGCGAAACGTTCATGGGTGTAAAATCCTTTGGATGAAAAGTTAAAGGTTTACAGATAATGTTGACCAATGGTTCATGGGCCAATCGACTGTTGGTTAACCGTTACAGTTTCCTTTTTTTACATCGTTCTCACATATGATTATAAATTCAAAATAAATGATGTAACTAATATTTTTGTAAAACCATAATTTAAAAGAGTGTCCATGGAGTTTCTTGCCCGTTCTTCTCCATAGGTACAGACGCCAGCACATCAACCTACTACAATCTGTCAGATTTCTGTAATAGATTTTCAACTTTATCGCTAAAGCATAAGGTTCAATGTTGATTGGGAAAATTTGACTGTTTGGGGTAGGTTGATGTGCTGGCGTCTGTACCTACGCTTTGGAATGGGCAACTAGCTTCATTTTTTCTGACTGACCGACTTCTTGACAATTCAAAAGTGCCTGTAAATGGTTTAATTGAAATAAATGCTTTGAGTTTGAGTTTGAGTTTCGTCGAGCCGAATGTGTCGCGTCGTAATGAAAATTGAATGAATGAATGAATGAACGAACTAACTGCGCCGCGCGCCAACGCGAATCCCTGGCAACTATAGGTATCATCATTTAATCGCTTTTGGCTGCAGAGACGTTTATCTAATAGAACCCGTAGTAAGTATACCCGAAATCAATTAAATGCATATAATTATATTTTTCACAAAAACATTATTTCATCTTGCATGTTAAGGGCGCGGGCCAAAATGAGTTAAAGTTAATAATTTAATTTTTGCTGACGTATGTTATTAAAGTTTTCAATAAGTAAATATTTTTCCAAAACCGGCTAACGGCATTTGAAATACTATGGCAGAATAAATCATCTGTAGACCTGCTCCAGTGCGTAAATGAGAAAATCGATTAAACGAGTTTAATATTATTTAGCAAGCGTAATATCGAAAAACCTATCATTAAACAAATTTAATCGTTTTTGTCTGGCGACTTTTTACAGACATTGATCAATTACCCTTTATATGCACAGAGTATCTCTGCAACTAATGGGTTTCTGAGTTTAACCGATATTGGCAGACGACAGAAATGAAAAACTGAATCGATTGATATTTTTAACACAAAATTGACCAAAATTGCAGATAATCGGTTTTGGCAGCATGACGGCGATTTAACCTCTGTGTTCTTTTTTCGTGTAGATCAAATATAAGATTTTAATATCTCATACTGTGATATTTCTTTCTGGGCTCTGGATTTTCAGGAAGGTAATAAGCCAAGGACCTTAAATTAGGTAGGTACAATAAAATAGACATCTTATGGCTCAAAAACATAGCAAGTTATAGTCTCATTTGCCTTCCATGCAATAATCAAAATATTGTTCATTCGAAGTTGCGCCAATTTGCCAATAGGTACATGAGAAAGGCAGTCTGAATGAAACTGATGCCAACAGATACAAGTGTTTATGAGCAGCACGCATTTGTTGCAGCATCGCCTGCATCGGTGTGATCTGCACCGGTCGCCGGTCGCGGCGAGGCGTGGTCGCGAGATGTTATCACACCCATTAGCGGCCGTCGCGCCCAGCCACTATCAGCCACATCGCCACAACTTGCACCACTATCAAACATCATAATTCACAAATGCAACACACAATTACTAACGCAATCATCTCACAATAGGACTCATTTTTCAGTACCACCGTAAAAATCATAAAGGACCTTACTCAGACACTGACAAATGAGACTCATCTTTCTCTATTTTGTAATATTGTTCGATGTGATTTTTTCCGCGTTAGATTTTTGTTAACATCGATGCCTATCACATTCGTAATTTGCGTGATTCGGCCGTTTTCGATGATGATAGGTCGAGAGCCTTCGTCAAACGTCATTATGTTGGACAGAGCTATTTGAGTAGCTATTCGGGGAATGTCTCGCCCACGCAACATACTAGATGGGGCCTAATGCGTTTAGTATTGAATACAGACCGATATCGATCTTGTTCGTAGAATTTCGACGGCTTTGCCGTAAGGAAAGTTTATGCCATCAATAATAGCTTAAAGAGCTTGTCAGTGATGTGTTATGGCGTGATATTTTATTGATTATAGATAGGTATGCTTTTTTAAAGAAGAAGGCACTCGTAGTATGCTTCTAAAGAAAAAGTAAGTACTCTTTTTGGATGTGAAGTAGTTAGAAGTAGGTACTAAACTAAATCTTTCATACTATCTTAGCGCTTAAAGATTTGGTTGTTTAACTTCTGAATGCCATGATATCCTTTCAATATTTCCGTACGCAAAATACGCGCATTGACGTGGAGTTGCGGACACCAGCCCGTATTACCTATTATTTTTATTTGGTCACATTTTAATCTTACTAATATACCCGTTTCGGGAATAAAACGAGCTGTATGTCGCCGAAAAGAATCAGTAGTGCTCCGTTTTGCATTTACTTTTTGTGGAACACTGAAAAGGGAGACTCTCAGTTGTGGAGAGATTATTTAATGCTTTTAAGAATTTAACATGAATTTCCCACAAACATCTCTTATCTTCTCATACATCACAAAGTTAGACGCTTTTCAAATTGGTTGAAGTGCAAAAATGCTCAGTTTTTGCTGTAACACAGTATTATGGTGATTATACAGTGTTGCTAGATATTTTCATAATGAGCAGTCGTTACATGTAGGCGAGCAAGCGTGATAATAATTATCACGCTTGCTCGCCTACATGTATTGTCGGCTGATCATCGTCCGAAACATCTGCTACTCGATTGCACTCATCGCCTACTTAACATGCACCATGGCCATTTTTTTAATTACTTTATAATGCAGTGCGGAAACCGCAAGAAAACAGTATTCGCAATTATCGATGTAATCGAAATTAGACACGATTTCATGTTTATTTCATTGAACATTTAATATAATGTAAATCAAAATCATCATAGTGCATGGTATGCAAGTAGTTCATGCAAGCAGCAGCAATATTTTAATAGCAACGTAGGCAACATGTTTTGTTGAATATTTATAGCACGTGCACCTAAATCACAAGAAATGTTTCAATTTTATTTCGAGTAGACAAGAGTATTTATTCTTGTTCGACGCATGCGTTCAAGTGATTTATTTAGTTTGAGGAATGAATATTGTAGGGCTTAGAGAGAAAAGAGAACACCAAAGACCAGTTTCAGTCTTACCAAGGGGTATCGTGTTGCCTACGCACGTACTGGATTGTGGAGGTCAGATAGACAGTAGCTTCATGTGAAACACTTGTATTCAGCTGCATCTGGTAAGACTGGAAGCCTAAACCAAAATAGTTGGAAAAATGGACAGGCATATATGATGATGCAGAGAAAAGAGAAAAATTTGACATTTATTAAATGTGTAGGTACAGTATCGCTTCAGCTACTGCTTTCAATGTGCTGCAAGGATTATTAGACCAGATTGTCTATCCTTGCATTGCTATATTTCCAATATTGCTAGATTGCTTCAGACAAGACTGTCTGAATCAATCTTTTTGCTGAATATCACTTAAAAATACGAAGTAAGGTTGACATTCAGAAAGTGTTACAACGCGTCAATAGCTTTAATGGACGTGTCAACATGGCCGATTCCTATATCTAATTTGCGGACCGTTATAGGTTAAAAATGTGGAGCAGCGGTGGCCAAGTGGTAACGGCCGCGACTTACGAGTCGTAGGTCATAGGTTCGAACCCAGACAGGCGCAGTGGTGATGAAATTATTTTGTGTAAATAATTTCATCACCACTGCTCTCAAAACGGCGAAGGAAAACATTGTGAGAAAACCGGCATGTCCTAGAACCAAAAATTCGAAGACATGTGACATCTGCCAATCCGCACTGGGCCCGCGTGGTGGATTACGCCCCACTCCCTCTCATCGAGACGAGGCCAGCTGTGTCCCAGCAGTGGGGACATTATAGGCTGATTATGATGATTGGTTAAAATTGTATCTTTACCAACAATTGAGCAAAGACCTTATAGCTTTGCACAGTAGACCCCCTCCCATAAAAAAGTAATGGTCACTGGTCAAATTTGCTAACGGATCTATTCATATGCCCAGAGTTAGGCAATAAAATATGCTACCATTGCATAAGCAAAACGATTTGTTTTTAATTATAGGAACCAAGCTTAAATAAAAGTTCAGAAGCAGAGCCTTGACAACGTTAACGGTTGAAAAAACTTTCCATTGTACAATTTTTTTCAAAACCTATAGAAAAGTCTAAATTGCTGAAAGTAAATTCTAGGGCTCGGCTGACTAGCCGTGACTATAGAGATCGAAAGTGAATCGATTTGGGTCAGGAGCAAAGTCAACTCGATCCTCGTTTAGGTACCTCTTTATTATTTATCTGAATCACCTAGTCTATGATCTTGATAGTGAGGACTACTTAGCTCTCAAGCGTTTGCACCTACATTTATAGTAGTAATTGTACACCTTAATTGTACTCGTAATATATAGAAGAACACTAATTATTCAGCAGAACTTAAGTCATAGGTACTTTGTTAGACATAATATACACATGGGTAGGTAGGTACCTAATGTATCTAAGACAACTGGCATAATTTACGATGCCGTTGCACTTCCTTCCTACGTAGCGATATCATTGAACAAAGATCGATATCACCAATACCGGCTACGTCAAATAGCAACAATTTATGATTCGCGTAGCATACCCGAGCTGCGCGGACGTCGTGACCGGCCGCGAGCACAGCCGGCCGCGGGGAGGGGGGAGTGTTGTCGGCGAGAACAAAGAGCGGCAGTTCAAACGTGCCGCCGCGATGCCCGCTAATAAGCAATAAACAAGGGGGCGGAGTCGGGGGGCGCACCTGAGGGATCACCTCGCGCCGCGCGATGCTGCGTCCTCGCGACCTGAGCCTGCGCCGGCGCAGCCACACGCTCGATACAGATTTGATAAAAGTTATGAGCGGAGTGTTTCATAATATAGTTACTTAGGTACAGTCTGAACAATATTAGAAATGAAATGGGGTTTGAAAGACTTTAAAGAAGTATGGGTACCTATCAAGGATCATGGTGTCAAGTTCTCAACTTGTTAAGTAAATGTTTTTTCCTAAAATTACGTGAAAGATTTTCAGTTTTATCTATTAGGTCTAGTTTTTATTCATCTTTAAAACCATAATCCATAACAACTGTAAATCCACATCCTTTAACTTATGAAGTGGCCCCATCACCTGCAGACCACCATGCACGAATTCAGTGAAAATAAATTAAAACTACCAAGAATCGTGTGTCTGTCTATAGACAAGCATCAGAGCATCGACGCTCACTTTTCAGAGCAATTAATAGGCAATAAAATGGCGCAAATAGCGACACACATTGTTGGCGCTGTCCCGCCATTAGTGAGACAAGTAAAACTCTCACGCTCTGTACAGTCGACACGATAAATAGCTAACACTTTAGATGAGCGAAAAATCTAAAAGTACCTAAAAATACTTAATGGAGCGAAAATTAAGTGCATTTAGGTATAGGTATGATATGATAGCTCAACGTCAGTGGCGTAACTATAGGGTGACATTGGGGCAAAATGCCACGGGCCCGCAGCCAGAGGGGGCCCCCGGCCCGAGAGGGCCATCAGCACAGGAGGATCCTAACATAAGGACAGAAGTAGTCAGGTGTTAAATTTTGTAGGGGAAAATATGAAATGTACGCGGAAGAAGTCGCGGGAGAAGTGCCAATAAAAAAAAACTATAGGTAACGTTGGTTGAGCTACTTTACATTGAGGGATGGCCCTATCCCTTGAATTTGCCTCGGACCCCAAACGGTATAGTTACGCCTGTTGTATGTATGACTGTATAGATTTGAAGTCCATTATCTTCTGCCTGCACTTGTCCCATGTTTTCTTTTTCCATTCTTCCCCGCCCTTCCCTTACTCCCTTCTTTTTCATATCATTCCTCGCACAATCCATCCATGTTTTTTGGTCTTGCTCACCCTCTCCATCCATCAACATTTATACTCAACACTCTTTTAGTCACATGCGTTTCTTCTCGCCTCATCTCATGATAGATCCGAGGTTATGGAACGAATAGGACTAGACATCAGAATATCATGAGAGATATATTCAGGGAGTTAAGTATTCCTTAAGGCTAACGTTAAGAATACCCAGGGATCATTTACCTGATTGATAATACATTTTGATTAAGTATTCTTCTAGAGGCTTTTCGTCGAAACCGTCTTCGAAACCATTACTGATAGACTCTGCTGGCATCTCCTTTTTCGATTGCTACGCATTCAGACTTCTAGCACTTCGACTGTATGCACTAACACACAATTTTTCAACCTGAATGTACCTGAGTGTATCAATTTTAATTGTTTTTGCGTGTCATCATTTATGTTGCAACAATCTGCTCTTTTTAGGTAATAAAAGCCGGCTCGATAATAACTCTCAATTACTGTAAAATTCACCTGTACTTTGAAACTCTTTTAATTCGAAGTATTTTATTACTGCATCATAATTTATTATCCTTTCTTCTCTGTTTTAGGCTAGCCACACGCTAAGTTAGTTTTAGTCAGGTTTTTAAATTTTTTATCTCTCAAAGTGCCAATTTACACACAGCAGTTTGCTCTGCTGTAAAGTTTGGCTTGACTCCCAGTCCAAAGTTTTATAAATGATCTCATTGCACATGGGTTTGGTCTTTACAGTCATTCGGGTAAATAATAGAAAAATGTCGCAGATCTTAAGATTCTAAGCTCATCTGCCCTAATGCGGAAGTCCCCGAATAGTCATCAAGTCTCAGACATTCCTACAAATAAAATGAAACCAACTATCGTGGAAGGCGGTGGGGTATTAACCCTCTGCCCGCCACCGCTAGTGCTCAACCGTCCAGTGCAGCGAAATGGGCCGTGATGGGCACGTTGCCGCCATTATCGTTATTATCGACCGACTACTCTGTCCGTCTGTCTGAATCTTGCGATCGCCTTGAGCTGTTTCTATTCGCGTTTATGTTAATGTGCTAGAATTTACTTAGCCAGTTCGCTATGAACAAAGTGTGAAGGGAAAGGACTTGTTCTGAAAAAATAGTTGTCAATAAGTATATATAAGTAGGTATAAAAATATATGCCTGATTTTTGCTATTTTAATAATATAAAACTTTGTTTAAAAAAAATTGGTTTTGAATAGGGTAGTATTGAATCAGATAGAGAAAACGATACAATGGTCGGAAAAACTTTATGTATTTGTAGGTTGAACATGACGCAAGAAAGGAAAATCAAGAGTGTCAACTAAAAAAACGAATAAAAAGTAGGCAAGTAATTTTTTTTTTAATTTAAACCTTTTGTTAACCTACTACTTACATAAATATATCGGTAAACTGCAAAAGTTCACACGTGATATCGAAATCTTTACTGGAACATTTCGAGTGGCTTTTAGAAACACTGAGAACGTTCTAAGAAATACTTGGCTATAATAAAATTGAGAACGTTCGACTGTGGCCTTTAAAGTAGGTAGGTACAAATTGTACAACAGTGTTGAAAACAACTAAAGTATACGTTCTCTAACCATCCACTCGGAGACTGTAATAACGCAATGTTTATCAAAGTTCGCATTCGCACGTAGTTATCACAAGTAACAAGTACAGCGCAGTTAGGTAACCCTGCGGCGGTTAGTCTGTCCGTCTGTCGATCACACGTGGCTAACGACGTCTCCTCTCCGCACCGTGCCACGGCTGCCACTCACCCACACGATAATCATGCTACTTTGCACCAACTACCCTGTCAATCAACGCTCTAACTGTGCCATGCCTCTAAACACACAAATCTATACAAGTAATGAAAGTTAACTATTTTATTTACACAGCAAAAACAGCCTTGATTTTTACAATTCGCACAGGTGCCACGCCGCATCAATCGCCGTGATATCGCCAATAACAAAGCAATTGTTGGGAACACCGTGACGGAGTAATTCGTCGTTTCCCTTGCTGGACGCGACGATTAGCCCACCTCTATTTACTTGTCTATCCGATCGCTAGAGCTGGCAGCTGACGCCGGACGCGGCTGACAGACACACACCGTTACAACATTGACTTAGAAAAACGTTTGCCACGGACAACCGTTTTGCCGGCCCGGACGAGCGACACAAACATCTGGACCGCTCCCCGATTGATAGGTGCGGTACCTCGGTAATAGTCCGTGAATGTCTCACCTGATGTTTACTTGTCTTTCTATTCCCATTTGATCGAATTAGATTAAACGATTAAACAAGTCACGCTTCACGTCCCTAACCGTAAGCATCGCATTAGCTTGCACTTTAGGTGATTCTACACTTAAATGTTCCCACAGGCGCAATATGAACCGATCGCGATCGCGCATAGGCCACGACCGGGCACAGGGCTCGCACGTGGGCACCTACAGCGTCTATCGTGCTTAATCACTGATAAATCTGCCACACCACGGAACAATGCCACTACGGCGCTCGACAAATGAGCACAATTAATGCCAATAATTTCAAACGTTCCGCCGAACATAAAACTCGCCCCAAACAGTACATAACATTCATATCTCGCTTAAGTACTTCGGTTTTCCGATTCCTTTTAATCGATGTCAGAATCTAAAATTAGTTTCCTTTCTGTGCTGTGAGGTGCTTCTCGCGAGAATAGCACGTACATCTTTCAGCTAACAATGGACATTCGAACACGTCTTCTCTGACAGGATATTAAATCCTGAAGAGCTTTCTTCGAACTAGTGTTTCCCTTGAAAACTAATCAGCGCCAGCCATTATGGGATCAGTCTCCGTCTTTACGTACGCCAATATATCTCATGCGCTCCCCGGGCGAGGAGAGCGCTCGTCCCCGACGAATTAGCTCCGACAACGGCACAATAGTCCATAATTATGAAATGTGTTGTGATTCCAAAAGGATACGCAATTTTGCTCAGGCTGCGAACAATGCGAGACGGTAATGAAAGGAGTCAATCAGTCGATGTCTGCGAAATACGCCCGTGCTAATTTATGCATCGGCCGGCGCGCGGCCATTCTCTGCTTTAATGTCTCTCACGCAGACAAAGGGCGAGCCAGCCACATCAGCGCACGCTCAAATTGTAGCGAGTGCACGTGGGCTCTCCGATATCGTGTCAATGCAACGTGCGAAATATGAAAAACTAGAGTCACAGACATCGCGCTCATACGTGTGTCTTCCTCGCACGATACGTGAGCCCTATACTTATATCCTAGCCTCATATGAATTTATAGCGAACGCCGTATTATTTACTAGCATTATACGCACAATTTGCGAAGCTGTCGCAAGGGCCAGCTATAATTTCCCGATGGCAGCAGATCCATCAATACCCGCCTCGGGCTGCGGCCGCTTTCAATTTGTAGGCCGCTTACATCGCTGGCAATTACCGGACGGACGGAAGGCCGACCATCATCGATATACGCGCTTAATAATGCCTAATGACACTTAATAAAGACGGAAAATAAAAGTGTGACGATTATTTATTAGCCGTCTCGTAAATAGTAACGGTTCGTAGCTGTGGTTAAGAAATATAGCGTCCTTGATAGTTGATAGACCGGTGGGTAAAATGTACGGTTCGATTATTAAAGTACTTACCAGTTATTGTTTTATGCTTATATTTATAGAATCAAATTGATAGCTTTCTTTTTGCGTAAAGTTGCAATGGTACGTGTCTGATGCAAGTTTCGAAAGACTACATTATGGAGCCAGCATGTTGCTACGAAAGTTCACGACATAATTATTATCTTGCCTTTATTGTTCTTTAAATCCACAATTGGGAATCGTATTTGTACACAATTGGGAATTACATAAACTTTATTCGTTTTTGCAGACTGTAAAGTAATAAAGACAGCAATAGTTGAAGTTAATCAAGCGTGAAACAGACGGACCATGTTTGTTCACTGTCGGTAGTCTTTCCTTTTTTGTGCAATAAGTAATTGGTGATAACAGATTAATCTGCAGTCGAGATAACGTTAGGCAACTAGGTACCTACCTACATAGTTTTTAAACGAGTTGGGTTATTCCACCGTTTGCGATGTAAGTACCTAAATCTGTTGATTGAGAATTTAGCTCTCTTTTTTGAGTTAAAAAGAATCTCAGATGAGAGGCCTTCCTTAACCTACATAACTACAGTGCATAAAGACTGGCTCTTCAAAAAATATTATTGGAATGAAAGGGTTTATAATACGAGTTTGTAGGGTGGTGATATGAAGCGAATTCTTACAGTAATTGCAATATAATTATGCTCTTTAACAGTCAACATCCAAATTAAGAAATTGAGAGCTTCACCGCCATCTATCGGTAGTTGGATTTGTAGCCTTTTATTAACAAACGTACTTGTATAATATATGGTAAGATGGCCTCGGACTAGGTGGAGCGACGATCTTCAAAGTCAAAGTTTTTTACAATGAGTTCGCAAGGTTATCTATCCATCTCTGTCATCGACTCTCATCCACCGTAAATACAAGCTATATTATATTAGTTGGATGAGAGTAGCCGAAGAATTAAATAGCGTGTGATTGGAGAGGCCTCTCGCCTCGAGGCGTTCGGCAGTGTACTGATATAGCATAATCAACCTATAATGTTCCCACTGCTGGGATACAGGACGTCTCTCTGTGAAAGGTCTGTAACCCACTACGCGGGCCCAGTGCGGATTGTTGGATGTCACATCTCATCCAAATTTTGGTTTTGGACATGCCGGTTTCCTCACGGTGTTTTCCTTGATCGTTTGAAGAGCATTAATTGATGATGAATTTAAATTAAGTACACAAAGTAAGTAAAGCGCCTGTCTGGTTTCGAATTCGAACCTACGACCTGCAGCTCAGCAAGTCCGGGCCGTTGCCACTGGGCCTCCACTGCTCTACTAACTCCGGACTGCAATATACGGATGATGACCAGCAAAGTGCACAAAGCAGTGAGCCAGCTCAATACTTGCCTTTGCATTTTTAACTTAGTGTGAATAACTTTAGGGTACATTATTGATGTCTCATCTAAATTTATTTATTTAAAAAAGAAATATACTTCGAGGTAGGTATTTACAACTCTGTGTTATTTTTCTATCTATCTATTAGTAGTTAGTAGTTCAACATGGCTTTGGTCGTGTAGGTATGAGCATGCAATTTTTTTTATTGCAAAATGGGCCATATTTTGACTTCGATCTCGCCTGGTGGAAAACGATGGATAGGTCAAGATGGGACGAGCAAGCTCAGAAGATGTTTATTCACATTTTTGGTCAATTTCTCGACAGTGATTGCAGTGATTTTTTTTTTCTTTTTTTGTAGTTCCACAAACGTCATTTAATGTGATTTAAGCCTCAGCATGGCTTCTGCTGTTGCTGTTGCATTCTGTAGCTTCATGTAGCCGGTCAATATTGCCAGATTTTTCACAGAGTCAGACTAGGGAGTTTTCTATGAGTAAAATAAAACAACACCTAAGTTTCATTTCGGTTTATTAACACTTAGGGCTCAACCCTGATATGTGTCGCTACTTCCGCGCGTCGCTCGCATTCCGTACAAATATATTACAAATTAGAAGAGATTATGTATGTAATATGATACATACATAGGTAAAACTAAACTATGTAGATATATCAAGGAGCCTTTGCATCACAGGCCACGAAGAAAACTTAGGTCTACAAATCTCATGCCTGAATATCCGACGAAGAAGTTAAATTACATAATGTAATTATAATTAATTAGTGCATCCATTAATATCGATAAGAGAAATAAAATTATAGATTAACATAATTGGAATTCCAATATTTTCTTTTCAATTTATTTTTGAAGACAGTGAGATACCTTTGGTGGCCAGACTTCAGTGACTCAGTTGCTTATAGGAGAGTGCAGATGCAAAAAATCTAGAGAACGTAGTTGATTAAGCAATATGTATCGAAATCAATTTTATAAAGGAAGTGATCTCATATTTCTTTTAACAACATCCTTTTCCTAAAGTGGTTTTTGACTCAGTATTTAATCTGATTGATTGATCTGTAGATGTTGTGATGCATGTTTCCGTTTGATATGTTGTTTTTGAGCAACTTAATGAAGTTATAAATGTCAGATTAATAGGAACTTAGGATTACATTACGTCATCCTTTAGTTACTTAAGCCCCGTTCACACGATGCATTTTTCTTTCCTGAGGGGGAGTCAATAAAATTAAAACAACAAATGACTTGCATCGTTTTAAAATTTGTTTAAAAGGGGCATCTTTTTATTTCGTTGTTGCTTCAACTTATAGTATACCACAAGCGATTATATTGCACCATGTAAATCAGTCCTTAGTTCTATAAAATCGAACCAGTTGCTAGACAACAATTTGAAACAATTGACTGCAGCATATAAACAAAAGAATATCTAGGAACTGTTTTCTATCGATCAAAATTGCATCGGTTAAATTATAATGTTTAGATCCACTTTATAGGTAAAATAACTGTAACCACAGAAAGTCTATAAATATGTAAGTTAAACCCCATTAACATTATTGCTTGCACCCTCTCCCTCTCATCTACAATGATATTCCGATACAGAAGGGGGATTCGATGTTACATTTATCATCTTGTATTTATGATGTAGAAAGTTGTGCAAGTTTATTGACAGTTATTTTTATTGTTTAGTTAAGAAATTTTTAGAAAATTGATTAATTTTATATGAGAATAAATTTCTCTCATTTTACATATCGAACAGAATTCATTCAGCAAAAAAAAACTGTAGTGCACTTCTTTCGAAGTATACAGGATATTTTTACATTATAAGGAGTACATAAACGGTAAATACATAAGTACGACAATGTGAGCTTCCGCGACATATTTCTCTACTAAGACAATACTTCTTCAAAACCTCTTATTTGATATAAACATCTAGGTGACCCATCTATGTACAGTGCTTATCCTACAAAAATAATTTACTCAACCACTATACAGTACATACATTTTCATATATCTTAGGGCTACAAGTAGAATATAAATAGTCTTATATAATAGAATGTATACACATAGGTACATTAAAGATTATACATCACTTAAGTTTGGAATTCGTCTCAGAAGACGTTAATAAATCAGTTACTAATAAGGACTAGCCACATTTATCAGCATTAATCATAACTTATTTAAATTCGCATCGATTCACTTGATCTTTTATTTTCAACATGCACGTGGTTAGATGCTGCAAATTAATGCCGACTAGTGTGATTAGTCCCATAGACATGTGGAATGCGACACTTACATCATTCCATCGAATTTCTGGTATGAGTACACAAATATTATTTTTGTGTACCCTATTAACACCCTTTCTTTTATAAATGTTGCCTAACTTAAGAGACGATTAAACATCAATTATGTATGGTTAAACAGTTGGTAATCACTACTTAACTTTAAGCATCGTTTGATTTTGAACCCAAAAATGTTGATGATTAAGTAGTAGGTAGGTAAATGTCGCAGTCTTAATTCAAATTCTTCAATGTTAGTATGATCTCATCTCGCATTCGGCAGTGGTGGCAACGCTCCCAACGAATGTGTCTCCGGGATCGAGTTTTCACGATTACAATTTACGAAATAAGTTGCCATGCCATATTGAATGTGGACATACTGAATTAAAGTTATCTGGCATAATATATTTATATCTATAAAATTACTGGAAATATTTTATATTCTGGAATGTTTAATGTGGTCGAATCATAGTTTCAGGTAAGTGTTTTATTGCAAAATATTTTTTTCTTTGGTTTATTATATCAATCATAATGATGTTATGTAATAAAATAATGTTTCTGAGAGAGAAACGAAAAAATAAAATGATAAATGGAAATAAAAAACTAATATGTGCAGGTAACTATTGTTAATTAATATTCATTTCACTCTACATTAATATTACTTTTCAATATTATACTTTCGGGTAGGAACCTTGAAATTATGTTTTAAAGTACACAATATACCTATCGACAACCTCTTAAACTATTCAGTTACATACATTCGTCTATTAAGGTACTAATTTGAAACTCACTTTGAATAAAATAAATAGTCTTTTACTAGCCGTTCTCATCACTTATAGTCCAAGCGAGTAACTAGTACAAGTACTCGATAATGATCCATGATGGAGCGGTCGTCACAGCACGTCTTCGTTCAAACCCGGGGCATGCCAACAACTTCCAAATCCAGGTAAAGCGCAGTCTATTGCTAATGTATTGATTACCGTTTTACATTTTGGCAGTTGATCGGTAGAGCTTAAACAGACTGACTGTAAGAACCCGTGGCAGCCCTCACGTGGTTAAAAAAACATAGTCCAAGGAAGACCATCGTGGCAAGTTCACAGCGGATGTCTAGGCGAAGGCGAGTGCTGCGGGCGAGGCGGCTGGGGTGGCGCGTTGGGGTGCGCGGGGGGCGGGTAGGGGCAGTAGCGCAGTGGCGTGGGGGGCTTCTGCAACCACAGGTCGTGGGGCAGCGCCAGTGGCTGCGGCCAGGCGCTGGGCCATGCTCGGCCACCGAGAGCCAGCAGCTGGAGTGCAGCCGGCGACCTCGCCCACGCCGCTCGCTTCTCTGCCTCTTCGTCTGCACCTCCCGCGTACAGCCGCAGCGGAGACCGCAGCAACTGCTGCTCCATCAACATCAGCTCCATCGGGTCTCTGCGGAGAAGGAACAACACACACGTTAATGATGATCGTTACATACAGAGTGCAAAAAGTCACTAACTAAGTAACACAAAAGTTATTTCTGATACGCTAAAGCAGTCGTAGGGTTTCATTGTTGTTGTTACGACAGATATGCTCTCCATAATTAATTTAGATTTTGTAAGCAGATGTGAGCAGATAAAATGAAAACCCATCGTACCAAAGCCAGACGTAGCATTTCCAGTATCTGCGAACAGTTATACATCCGTAAGCTCTTATAAGAAATGTATTTTTGGAATAATATTCACATTGAGACGAAGTTTGTTTCTGATAGTAATAAGTCCTATTTCGGTAAAGTGTGCACGGTCGCGCCGAGTTCCGCGAACCTCTCGTTTGGCGAGACGGACTGTTCGTTGGGTTTCATCGGTCCGTAGTCTATAAAACCGAGTTCGAGGAACGACACCGGCCACCGGCGGCCACGTGGCGATTTCAAATCTCATAAAACGTTACGAACGTCACACTAGAAGCTGTTATGTAAAATTCAGCCTCGATGAAATACGACGTGGTCAGCTTTGTTTACGACTCGTACGTTTAGCTTTGATTTACAATGCCAGTATAACTCCAACATTTGCAATAAGCAGAATCTTTAAATAAAACACCTACCTCACATATTGTGTGGTAGGCATTTTTTAATACGCACTGCCCATATGGAAAAGTGTTAAACAAGGAGTGTATCGCTGTCGATTGTTTCTGCGAAGCATCTTTACGAGTAGTGTCGCAGTTAACGAGGCGCGCGGCGAGCTCGTGCGTGAGTGCGGCCCTTTACTGCGCCAGCGCGTGATGCCCTTTATCGGTTCCTGGAGGTTGTCGCGACCGCCACCGATCACGCTTCCCGTTAACTCGCTATTTTCGCGTCTCTACGAAACTATCGACACTTATAAGTGCGCAATAATGCGTCTTTCACGCCTGCTCAATAGAAATCTAGTTAGTGCTTGCTCCTTCCCGTTTTCTGCAGGGGAACACGTTTGTTGTGGAGCAACTGCGAGCAAGCGTAAATCTGAGGAGATGTTATTAATAATGGGCTCCGTCTTGAGATACGAGCGATAGTTCGAGAGCGGCAAATGAGCGTGACGACACGGCGTGCTCGAGCTAAGCCTCAAAATTGGCATGACATCACGAGATACCGTGTCGAATTTAATCTATCACCGGAGCGGGGCCCCGGGCGCCGGCGCGCTCTCCCCGGGAATTAAAAACAGGTAGTGCCCACACACGCTAACACATAATACAGATTTTTTATTTTATCTCCTAATTTCTATAAAAACGAATAATAGCCAGTATTATTGCTATAATAATCTCGAGTTAACAACAACGTCTCAGCGATTTCACACAATTTTATCACGCGATATTACCTCGACGTCAGTTTCACTCTGTCGTAGAGGATGAGTCTCGTAGAGCCGTAGCTCGTGGATAGAAAGCTTCACATGTTTCATGGAACAATTTAGTGACAGTTTCACATGTGATTTAATGACTAAGGCCGCTTTCACATTTAGGCGACTTTAGCAGCGCGACAGACGCGCGACCGAGAATTTCATATTATAAACAGAAGCGCGACCGCCGACATGGCGGTCGCGCTTGAAAAATGTGAAAGCGGTCTAAGTGCTTATGTACTTATATTTTATCTTCATGCCATCATGAATTACCTGCCTGCAAGTCTAAAAGCTTAAAGTTTTCCTCGCGTAAAAATAATTTTTAAAGCTCTCAATATTAAAACATTTTAACTTCGCGCATAATTGAAGGCAATCAAAACTGAATGTTAAATTGTGAACTAACACATTCCACAGCACTAATATCTTAAAATTT
The DNA here is from genome assembly GCA_914767645.1 of Hydraecia micacea. NCBI lineage: Eukaryota > Metazoa > Arthropoda > Insecta > Lepidoptera > Noctuidae > Hydraecia > Hydraecia micacea. The sequence goes on from OU611778.1 coordinate 13,617,041, forward strand.
ACACTTAAAGCTTTGAGTTACAAAAGGTCGTAAGTGGCGCGCTGCTAGTGCCGGGCGAGAAGGTCTGTTTCAACGGGTGGTTATGTCGTTTCGGGTGCTGCGGGGGCGTTAATGGCGTATTTATTATGATCTCGGTATCAGCAGTAATAGCCAACACTCTCCGCCGGCAAATTACAGGGCGGCGGCTCTCACAGGCCGCCGATAGGCCCGGCCGGCATGCTCGCGCGCTCTTATCGATATCTTGCGCCGACCGCTATCGATATTTGCCCGCAAATGCATAATGTGTCTATCTGATAAAAAGTGAAATATTATTTCCTTTACTCGTAATATTTTGCTTAATGCAGATTATTAGTGCACAGATTTATAGCATTTCCTTCGATCGTAAGCTTTCAGAAGGAATTTTATTATTATTATTCTACAAAGGATGGTTATTTATGGCGCGCATAAAAACATTTAAAGAATGTCAATTTGATCTATTTGAGGATAGTCCTCGGGTTGCCTGCAGTAAATCACTCACGCGGCTGACTCATTAGATATAAATAGCAATAAGTGCTGGGCCAACAGTTCATTGTCTATGATCGTGTAACTAAATGTGATAGATGGTTGATATTTAAAAAATAGTTAACGCAACGTAACTGTGAAACACGCAGCGTGCCGCGGGCAGCACGCCGTTGTCGTTAAAGTTATTTCTAGCTCGTAAGTGAATCGCATGCAATTAACGAAGAGGTGCGTCCGAGCATAAATATAATTCCTCGCCGCTAAATATCGGCTCTGATTGAGCGAGGTGCGGATCTTATTAATTAATGGATGAAAAGCCGCCTCGACCACCACGCCAAATAACTCCACCGCCCGATTCTCACACAATGGCAATTCATCATACTTATTGTCTGACGATTTCGGACGTCAGCGAAGGAAGTCATTAAGGCTGAGCGCCGTTAGGCGTTGTTTTAAATATTTATATTTATGAGTCGGTGTGAATCAGAATAGAAAGTATTAAATACTTGAGTAGTTGGACAATGCAAACGGAAGCGATTAGACGGCTTTTAAAATTAACCTACACTCGTCAAATCAAGTGGTGCGGGAGTAGGAGTGAGTGACAGACAGCGGAGTGGCAATTCCGCTCGAGATACTATCGATAGAGGTGTGCGTTGAGCTGAATTACCCACTGAGCTATGTGCGAGCGGTGAGCGCGGGCGCACAGTAGCGCCCGACACCAATCAACGGAGCACGCGATACAAGAACCTCTAATTATTCAGTCTTTCATTCCGTTATGTTCGCTCGAGTGAGAGCAACAGGAAGTGTCACTCGCTATTAAAATTAAACACGTTAATTTTCAGTCTCTTTGTACCTAATATAAAGCAGAATGTGGAACATTAAAATCGAGAGAGTCAATTCCTATCGTAACTTTACAATAATTTTTTTTTTGCCCATAAATATTGAATAGGGTTCCGATATTCAATTACATAAAAAATTATGTAGGTGTTATCGTAAAGTCCAAGTCATACAAAATATCCGGCAGTGGAATACGTAGAACGTGGGCAAGAAAACGCAGATCAAAGCCGGTAGCGATTGAACCGGCCAAAGTCACAGACTCAGTGGAAGCGGTAATCGCACCGATAACATCTCGAATTAACCGTCAATCACCGGTCCGAACTATCATCGAGGCGATGCTGTATCAATTAATACAAATCGGTAGCTACGCACTGACGCCTACGTCGATTACATTATTAATAGGTCCGATAATTCCGCCCGTCATGCTACTACTGTAACACAAAAAATCTTAAGAGCTAATGCGGGAGTTTTCGTAAGTACTCATTTGAAAGTAAACAATTCCTTACTCCAAAGATCACACAGGATGTATGAGAGCAGGTTGATCAATATATTTTTAATATTTCCTCTTAGGTCATAATTTAAACGTTGTCATCGCACAGAATACTAAACCATAAAAGCTACCACACAACCTTGTATTATAATCCGTGTAGTGAACGTCAAATTGCTTTCAATATACAATCTTAAAAGGTGAATCGGTAATTGTTTATGCATAGTCAATTCAGCAGGTTGTTGCTAAAGTATAAACACGTGAGCGAGAACGCGTCAGTCCACATGCACACCGCCTCCGGAGAACCGGTCCGGACTCCGGCCGTATGGGCATCACACCGATGGCCAGATAATAGAAATGCGCTTTAATTTGTCGTTTAGGGCATAATGAGGAGCGAGCCCTGTGATTACGCGCCGCCGCCGCCGGCTCCGGCCGCCGTTGACGTGAGCTGTTTCCACACGCCGCCGCCGCGCCGCAACCCGCCCTCCGCCCGCAACCACGCAACCTCGAACGTGTTAACACGAAACCTAAGATGCCTCCCTACTGACACCATAAACGAACTATCATATGATAGTAAAAAAAAAAAACTCCTATTAAACAGTAAAAAACATGAAGCGATTATCTGTTACCTGACTAAGTAGGTAAGCCAGACTCTTGCAATCTTGGTATTAACCAACATTGTCATTTAAATATGCCAATAGGTATGCTAATTATTAACACGTCTACAAGTCTCCATTACCTACCCGTATTAAGTTTTAACATCATTTTCCATGTTTTGATGAGGTCGTGAATTCATGGTAGAAGGACTGTACGCGATTTTCTTCACCAGGTAATAAACGTTTGAAATTCTATGGCGTTTTAGAAACCAACAAAAATTTTGTGCGACGAAAAGGAAGCTTATGCATTTTAGGGGAACTCTTTTGAACAATATTTTTTTCTCGGAAAAAAGAAATGGTTTTTCTGAGCGGTAATGTCCCACATAAAGGCACCCTTACCGATGTCCGTGGTTGATCGTGAGTCAAAAGTAGTGGTCCAGTCGGTCCATGGGAACGCCCGGCCGTTCCTCGCGGCGCATTCTCGCCTCAGTCACCCAACACCTCGACTTAATGAGCGAAACACGCTATATTCCGCTAAATATTAATTTTTACATTTAATTTATGGATCACGATCTTTGAGGTTGCATATATTTTCTAGCTACCTATTCATACTTTATTCAATGATCGATAACATTTTTCTGTACCTATTGGTCCCATTCCACTATGATAGAATTAATCACTTGAGATGTTGTCGCAGGTAGATTTTATCGATTTATTCCGGTCTGATCCCCTGAGCTCCCCCTACGTCCCCCCTCCTCGATCCCCTGCTATTTCGTCTTCTGTTTTAAACTCTGGCTTATCCACTTTATGGCACTAAATAAAAGTAAGCAGACTCTACCTAGACTTGAAATGCTAATTTGGCATTCATCTAAAATAGCTGGAACTACAGGAAAAATAAGTCTTGGACTGTGGATGGCTGTGACCTTTGCTTTAAGTTTTATGTCCCATTTACTAAAGAATGTTATTCTGGACTTGCAGTTTTAGGATATATTAAAATTCATAATTATTTGGACAAAGGAACGTTAAAAATATTACTAGCATCGTCATAATAAGTACCTTGGCTTTACTCTGTGGACACGCCCTTCAAGGTTTTCACGACTAATACCTTCTTTCAAAGCGACAAGGCGACTACAAAATGCTAATATAATAAGTATATTGTAACAGTGATTTATTTTACACGACTTGAAGTAATTATGTATTCTAGTTTACGTATATATATGTCGCAGCCAACTGGTTAAGTTAGCCGTTTAGTTAACCGCCTGGCCTTTGGAAGTAGTGCTCGCCTCGCTTCGCTCTTTCGGCTCGCACGCGGTTGACTAACCCATTTGATCGGAGTGCCCTTGCTTAGTTACTGCGACTAACTCGGTTCGCGCGTGATTGGGTACAGTCTTCCAACCTAAACTATAATTGAATATCATTCAGGCCGTTAGTTGAACGGCCGCCGTTTACTTAATAGGCTAGGCGGTTAACTAAACGGCTAATTAAACCAATTGGCTGCGACATATACATATTAGTAAATTTTGGAAAAATACCTACCATACCTGATCAAGCAAGATCATCATAATCAGTCTATATTGTTCCCACTGCTGGGACACAGGCCTCCTGTCTTCGAGAGGGAGTGGGCTATAATCTACCACGCGGGCCTATTGCGAGTTGGTAGAAGTCACATGTCTTCGAATTTTTAGTTCTAGGACATGCCGGTTTCCTCACGATATTTTCCTTCACCGTTTTGAGAGCAGTGGTGATGAAATAATTTACACAAAGTAAAACGTCTGTCTGGGTTCGAATCTACGACCTACAACTCGAAGTCGCGACCATTACCACTGGGCCACCACTGGTCTCTATCAAGCAAGATACTTGATATAAAATCTATTCTTGTCATCAAATCAAGGAGCTTGTGGCTAAAAAATAACAGCCGCGCGGGTCGATCGATCAGGTTAAGCTAAGCTAGCTTGCCGCGGTTGATCCGTGGATGGGTGACCATCTTTACATGCCAAGACCCCTCCGTGCCTCGGAAAGCACGTTAAGCCGTTGGTCCCGGCTGTCATTCGTGAATCTTTAACAGTTGTTACGGGTAGTCAGAAGCCCGAAAATCTGACAACCAATCTTACCAAGGGGTATCGTATTACCCAGTAACTGGGTTGTGGAGTGGTTGTGGTTAGACTGGAAGCCACTGACACCTGACATCAAATCGAGAAATTATAATTGTAATAAGTACCTACTTCAGTAAACCTTTTGCTTAATGGTTCATCTAAAGATAAGATAAGACCTGTCTTTCCTTCATTCTTTCTTTTTAACCAATATCCAGTAAAGCCACTTGCAATAGATCCAATCCATGCCTATGAATACCTACTGCAAATGGTTTTACTGGATATTGCTTTATCTATCTGTACATAGTTTTGAATACCACGAAGACGATGAGATTGTCTTTATTTTTTTATAGACAGTTTTGTAACCGGTGGGCATAGAAGCCACACTGCGTTGGATAAAATTACATTAAGAACTTCTAAAAAGGCACTGCAAGCCAAAAACATTGCCATAAAAAGTATAAAAAGTTCATTGAAGAAAACAAAGGCCTTTTTCAGAAGCATCATCGGCTATTTCGGGCTACATCAGAAGCAATTTTTCTGTCTTTGACAGCTAGTCTCAGCATCCACTTGGACCACTTGCAGTCTCGTTTTAAAATATCGGCCTGCGGGGTAATTTTTAATGGGTACGCTTACAGTAGTACACACGGCTACACATCAAGCTATACATAACCAGTATAAGCTGACATCTGATTGTATGAAAAACCTATACAATGCGAGGTCAACTCAAACTGGTAATGTATAGCTTGATGTGTAGCCGTGTGTACCTAATGACTTTCATTTTGACAGTTCAACGACATACGTTGCGTTATTTACGTTGTCGAGCTGACGAATTTTTCGAACATATGAAGCAATGGACTGGCAATATCCATTAAAATGATTCAGATTGTGATTGAACGTGTATTACTCAATTAGGGTGTTATATAATATTCTCATACATTATAACCGCTGCTGTGTCTGCTGCATTTGATGTGTCCAATCCAAAACTGATCATAAAAGACTAAAACTGAGGTTATTCACCAGCATGAGTAAACCGTAAGTTTATTGCACCCACATAAGTATTTCTCAGCAGTATAGACAACGTGAATAGTGGAAAATGTTCAAGTGATTGGTTTCCCACGTCTATCGAGTAAAGAGTCGATTGTTCTCGGCGAAAGGTGTCGAGACATCCACAATAGAAAGATATTGACGTTAAATACTGAACGACTGCGGTAAAAGTGAATACAATGGCGGTACTCGAAGATTCTACGAGATGTGTCAACAGAAACTGTGCTGAATTGATATGTGCAGTAGGTACCTTATAGAGGAACATAAACTGTGGGTAGATATTAGCTGTTCCCTTTTTAGTAAACCACTGACCCTCGATGAGTCATCGGTACCTATCTTTCTATCGGTAGTACCTATGCCTTAAGGGAATAATCTCCCACCCAAGCTTAGAACAATTTATTTTAGGCTATACCTACCTAAAACGTTTTTGCCTTACGATAATCATACATAACATAACATCTCGCAGTGTTTCCTCGAAGAGCTGGGCAGAGGTTCCTATAGTACACCCAAATTTCGCAAAACATACGACGTATTCCGGTTAGAAACCCTGAACCCCCTCCTCGTGTGTCTTACTTCAATCGGTAAATCTAAACCGCGACTTTTTTTTTCTTATTTTTTCTGCGATCAGTCCCTGAACTATGAGCAGCTTTGTTGTTCCATTTAATGTTACAGAGTGGTTTCTCCAGCGAGATTTCCCTCTTTATATTTCATAGCTGCATATCCTAGTTGGCACAGGCAAAGTCCATTACTGCTAGCCTTTCCAGACGTCTTTTATAATCCGGTTTTGTAAGAGCCTTCGCCAAAGGATTTGGTTGATTCTGAAAGCGTGCTCTGTAGCGACCTAATGGTCAAAAAGTCGCCTATGCTTATTGAGCTTTCTAAGTAATTCCTGTTTCCACAGAAGAATTAGATAATAATAAATACATCATCATATTATAAGCACCTCAGGACATGTTGCCCCCTTGTCGCTACGTCACTATGTTCAGCGACTGTTTCCGGGGGCCCATTATTGAGTGTGCAAGTCACCCCCTGCCATTGTATCCGTGTATATATAAAACATTGATCAGGCAGGGGTCATAGTTCTTGGTAACCAGTCCACTTTAGCCACCCAAACCCATAGTCCAACTTTTTGTTTTTCCATATCTTGCAATAGTCCTACACCAATCGGAGGTTGTCCTTATGTGTGCACTTGCATAGTGCATACAATAATAATCGTTGGTTGGTGCCGCATTTCATTAAAATTTCCTAAGAGGCCTCTGCGAGTTGGCTGTGGCCCCTCGTACGCCTTCCAAAGGACCGGGACCCCATGGTCCCAAGATATATAAAATCAATAATTAAAACACTTCATAATAAATAACCATAATAATATATAACTGTAGATGCTACCAAATTTTCCTAAAATACTGATTGAAGTTTCGACTGGAGGTCACAAAAAACAGAATTAGAAAATAGCGACCAATTATCTTAATTGACATTGAGGTTATAAAACCTAGATGTTTCCATGTCACGATATTAGCACCACAATATAATAGTACCTACTACACAGAAGTATTCAACATGCACAGAACGGCTTATTTAATGGTTTCTGCTAATAACGTGATAAAGTTTTATACGTTAGACAATAAAACTGATTAAACTATGACATCAGTTTTAGCACGACCGTTATTATAATTGTCCTATAAACTACTTCGCGTATTCATAAGAAGACTCGTTGTACATAGTTACTTTTGATGACTAGGTTCCAATGCTGCCTTAGGTTTTTGTATAAATATTAAAGTAATTTATATAAACAAAGTTCTTAAATAACAGGCGTTAATTTTCAATTAAAGGTGGAACTGGTTTTGAAAATTGTATTTCTGATGTTAAATTTAGTTATAAGTAGCAGCGCCCCGCAGTTTCACGCAGTTTCATATAGGGATAAAAACTATCCTATATCCTTTCCCGGGACTCAAACTATATCTCTATACCCATCTTAATCGGTTCAGCGGTTTAAGCGTGAAGAGGTAACAGACAGACAGACACACTTTCGCATTTATAATATTATTATGGATGAGACAAATCTTCCTTCTTCGATTACAAATCACTTGATGGCTACTGTAAAGTCGGTAGGTAGGTATGTTGTGAAGAAAAATCGCATTTAACTATATATATAACACCATTACGCCTATTTTACCCGAAGGGTTAGGTATTTGTCTAATCTGGTATTAACTTGACAGATAAACACATAGCTATAAAAGTATTATTATATGCTATTCATAACAATCTTGGGCACATTGCTATCGCTTCACTCGAGGGCACGTCCTCCATACACCCTCAAGATAATTTTTACGCCCATAATCTCATTCGCAATGTCGATTAACCGATAACGCGGATAACAACAGCCCTAAATGTGGGCTCGCTCAGCATTCGGCCGCACTCGTCCGATATCGCGGCAATCAGCGCAGGAACGGTTTTAATCTTTTATTCATGTTAAACCGTTGGCGGCAAATTGCAGGGCGGTGGACCTAATGCCTTTCAACTGTTGCTAATAACCTGTCAATTTATCAAACCGCACCATACGCCGCTTTAGACCACTTTAGCGCAAATAAACTAAACGTGCTGGATGCTCGTCACCGATTTTTGGAACCTTTAAGTATTGATGGGCTGTTAAAATTTAATGGTAGGATTTATGTATTCGTGTTAGGTTGGTACTTTAGGGTGATGGTCTAAACGCCATATATAAAGGACCGGAAATGCTCAACATGTTTTGCCAGAATCTTCATTCCTATTTAGTTTTGACGTCCAAAACAAAGCTTTATCCAAAAGCTCGCAGCTGATACTCAATCAAATATTTGAACTAGACAGACTGATAATGTCTTCATTATTATTATGGTACACTTGGCTCGGATTCGGTCACAGGACGTGTAGCTTTAGCATGCTCGTAGGTACATAGATATGTCACCTTCAACGCCACCCCCCTGGATGAAGAACGAAAGAGTTCGGCAAACATATCTTTGTTCTCCAGAAGGTACAATAAAGATGTAGCAACTCACCTATCAAAGTCCGTCAGTCGCGATGAATCTCTAAACCCTTTGGCAAAGGGGTTGGAGTCTATCTTGAGCTTGGTGATGAGCTGGTTCTGGTAGGCAGTAACTGCTGTGAACACCGTCTCCGGGAAGACGAAAGTGCGGTGCTGTTCCCGCGTCAGGTCCGTGATGGGGCCGCCTCCTTCGCGGACCTTCACCAGGTGGATCCGGGGTTGGTACCGGTGCATCGAGTTCAGAACGATCTGAGGGAAAAGAGGTACGATTTAGTCTTTGATTAATTATGTATAAATGATCTTCTACAGGAGTTGCATTAGATCTTTCATAGGGATGGTTGTGTACGTTCGTAAATATTGAGCACTTGAGCATACAACCTCGTTTTTGGCTAGTAAATAGAATGAAATAAACCATTTTGAAGGCTTTACACAATTGCTAATCTCTTCACAGAGAGAAGAAAATGCAAAATCTGTATAGGTGTATATAAAACAAAGTCGGGTTAGTTACACCATTTATAACTCAAGAACGGCTGGACCGATTTTTATGATCTTTGATTTGTTGGATTTATCTCCGCCCCGGATAGCAGAATAACTATTAAAACACGGGAAAATTTACAAAAAATAAATAAGATAATGCATTCTCTCATACATTTTGGGTTTTGATTCTGAGGCGGTACGAAGTTCGCCGGGTCAGCTAGTTTATCATAAAATAAAACTTCATAAAAGTTAAAACCTTCATACCAACTTTACGTTGAAACGGTTACATCATTACGACAATAATATGTTATTCAAGACTTCTACATTCAACCTATACTTAGGTAGAATAAAAACAACATACATATTTACACATTATATCTGGCTATTTAAAATTAAAAAGGAGATAATAGAGATAATTATATTGTGGTTACAAGTGGCCTAGCTACAGGCTCATTCACATGAATGCTAATTACAGATATTAACATTAATAAAGAGCGAAATAATATATTATTTAGTTATTTTTTAGCACAAAGACATGAGCCGAAAGTAGGCACATTTCCACAAGTTTTCCTTAATTAACCAAGTTTGACTAGAACATGTTGGCATAGGTACTCAACATTTTGGGATTTACAGACAAACACTTGAAGTCATCAGTCATAAGAATGTCTTAAGTTTAGTAATTAGGCAGATTAGGTAAAATATTAATGTAATTAATCAGAAGACAGATGTTTAGAATGATACCGCTGACGCAGGATACGTGGTTAGAGAGAGACGTGTGTTGAATAAAGTGATGGAAAGAGAGAGTGATTCAAAGAGAGAGAGAGAGAGAGAGAGAGATCTTGGTATTTTAAGAGTTAAGCATTTCATCATCAACCTGCATTTCTTGCTAGAACACCAGCGGGGTAATTTCGTAACACATTCACAATCCCAAACCTTACCATTTTAACAATTAATTCAAGAACAAGTATTCATTGCGTTATTTATGTTGTCGAGCAGACATAGGTATGGGGCAATGGATTATGAATTTCCAAAGTGTTTTACGCAATTCGGATGCCAGTCTCAACTACGGATGTGCCGTTGCCGGCAATATTGCCCGAAGTGGGAATATTGGTGGCAATATTGCCAGCAATATTGCCGGGAGTGGAAATATTTGGGAATATTGCTTAATTATAAGTCAAATTAAGTACGGAAACTATGTACAACACTTAAAATTAGCATTTAAAGGCCATAATCTACATTATATACAATAAAATATTGTTTTGGGCAAAATTGCCAATAATGCCAGCATTTTTGGCAATATTCCCGGTATTTTACCGGCAATATTGCCCATGTTGCCGCACACGATAGTGAATATAAGAAATAACACATAAATATTAAGATAAGAATTGACGATCGTTGTGTATTGAATAAAATACACAAATTCGAATCATTTCTTTTAATGTTGTACTCGTTTTTCATGTAAAATCACATAAAAAAAAAAACCACGAGTATAAATATATAATATGGAAATAACAAATGTAAATCTTAACAAATCGCTATCAAAACTACAAATAATCCACAAAAAATAACATTATTTTAATATTTCAATGCACTTGTTTCGGTAATCCTTACATAATCTTGCTCTGCGGTCTCATTTTGTCGGTTAGGAACGGACGTTAAAGTGACGTGCGCATTCTCCGAGAGATGCCCAGATATTGGTGCCGATTCTCTTGTCACAAATGCCTCTAAACTAAACTAAAAATCACTAAAATTTAGTTTATTCCTGTCAAACGACGATTTCCCATTCTGAAATTGACTAAAGTGACACAACTTAACTATGTTTTAGTTTGACAGCACTAAGATGGCACTGAGTTATTTAATCAATTGAAAATGGCAATTTTGCTATTCTGAATTTCACGTTTTTCATCTAAAATTTAGATTGTTTAACTAAATCATTTTTAATCGCGATTAAAAAGGTGTGGAATAAAATTAGTTGTCGTTGTAGAAAAAAATGTATACACCAACACCTCGACTTCAGATGCAAAAACAGTACTGTATTTTTTTTTTCTTTTGCTTATATCTCGAAAATGGTGTGTCCTATCGCAAAAGTAATGAAAATTTCGACCCCCTTTGTGAAACCCATAAACCCCCTAAAACTCAACATGTAGGTAATAATTTTTCATATTTTCCATACAAAAAGTGAAAATTCCTTAAAAAAACACGCCAAGTCTGCCCCTGCGCGCCTGCGGCTCTAAAAAAAATTCACGGGGTAGGGCAAACAAGTACCACGTGTCGGCGAGTCGCGATTGTCAAATTCGATTTTAGTTGTGTCAAAATTATTTTTAAATTTAGAGAATCTTTCATGCAGAATAGCTGTAAGATTCTCATAGCAAAAAGTAAGGAATTTTAGTGATAGTTTAGTTCGGTGTACAAGAGAATCGGCACCACTGTTCTCCCAACACAGTCCAAACCCCGTGCCGTGCATGTGCAGCGCGAAAGAGATGGAACATACATTGATGTTTATTCATATAATTGTGTCCTATCTTTATGCACGACATGCGTGTGCGTATTTCAAATATTTTATGATCGATGTACTTCACAAATATAACTAAAAGATGATAACACCTGCAGTAATAATAAAATATATTGGTATTATTTGACAGGCAACATTGGCAATATTGCCAATGTTGCTGGCAATATTGGTATTTTACCGGCAGTGGGAACATTGGGAATATTGCCGGCAGTGGCAATATTGCCACCAGGTCTCAACATTAGCTTTGTGAAGATTTCGCTGTTTTCTCTCTTTTCTGTTCAGTGTTGCGCATAAGGCTGCACAGAGAGTGGCTGAAGAGATTCAAATTAATATTCAGCTCATTAATTTATTACCTTTATGGAATTCTTAATAAAATTACTTAGTTTTAGACGGGGCTAGTAATTAAAATGACTAGGCGACAGGCGTGTAACTAGTAGGTAATTGAAATAACTAGTTTTTGGAATTAACTTTACGCTCGTAAAGAATAATGAATTTAGATATTAAATAGTAACTATAAATTTCAATATTGTTGCGTTCTTTAAAACTATTTGACAATACGCGCTTGATTTATTATCTATTTATTTTATTATTTATGCACAGTACGGTATAATTATAATTTGAGTGCAATGGTACCTACTGCTTATTTCTTAAGAAATTTGTTCCAGCAGACCTACGAGAGAAGAAATGAAAAAAAAATGTAGACATTACTGAGTAGGAACAAGAAGAGAAGAAAATTAATATTATCTGAAATCTTAACCTAAAATATACCTAAAATCTAAGTCCTGACTGACTGATATATCAACGCACAGCCTAAATCACTGGTCCTAGAGACATGAAGTTTGGGGACTAGGTATTCACTAAGAAAGGGTTTTTGAAATTCCACCCCTAAGCCAAAGCCTAAGCTAGTACTTAAATAAATACATAATGCTCAAATAATAAACACATAAATACCCACAGTTAAGAGGAAAGCTCAAATGCTCTTTACTATACCTACTTACTTTTTTTTCATTCTATCTAAATCATTCCATTACATTCCAGCCATACTTTACTAGACTCGCACACGAAATCTATTCACTCTAACATTAATTAGTAAACAACGCGTTATCTATTCACTAATAACAATGCCGGTGATTTCTCATAACGCAACGTGGTCCGTAATTAATAGGGCGATGTCTCGGCCGATGTGACGAGACGATAAGTCAGCCCGACGCAAACTGCCCATGGTTTTACTGCCCTGATGAGATAATTAAAGTCTGTAAATTAATTAATTTCACTGGCTAGTTATTTTTATTGCGGCACCGTGTTAATTGCGGAGGCAAAGGCGCCGATTCATTTTCGTTGTTAGATTGTTAACGTGACTGTTCTTCCTTTATGGTTCGTATAATTACTGTATTAGTTAAATGTGAGTATGAGTAGATTTTAATGTTTTGTGTTTCTACTTAAATGTACTTGTTTATGACTTCATCGGATTTTTCCATACTAATTCCCCCACCTAAGTGTAGGGTTGCCAGGTCTTAAAACCGAAAAGCCGGACAGACCAGCCAGTTTAGCCGGACATTTGGGTAAAAAAGCTGGACACCCTTAATTTTTTAGTGTTAGTAGGTATAACACGAATTAAAAAAAAAAAGTAAAACAAGGTTTTTTTGTGGCGAAGAAGCGACTAGAGTGGGGTGGTGATGAAGAGTGGCGGGACCCGGCGGGGGGTCCGCTCGCGCTATGTTCAAATTTAAAAAACCTAACAAAAGCCGGACAGGCCGGACACCGTCTGATTTGGCCGGACACGCAACCAAAAATCTTGACTGTGTCCGGCTTTATCGGGACGCCTGGCAACCCTACCTAAGTGCATGTCCATACCTTATTTTATAATCATCATCATCTGCCTTAGCCTTTTCTCAATAGACTAATTTCGGGTTCGATATCCAGTCAAAGCAAATGCAAAAGAATACTAGTATTTGACAATACTGTCACTAGGTAGGTAAGGCATCCTAATCTCGTCTTCTAGAAAAATCCCTAGCTGTATAATGTAATTGTCTTGGTTTTGATATGTGGTCAAAAACATCTCAACAGCAATATATCATTGGGTAGCACAAAGCCATAGGTGTGATGATCCTGGGCGTGGTGCACATCATTACAGCACCTCTAATACCCTCACCTGCGCCTAATGAATGGCCGTCCCGCCCTTATCCCGGGTCGCGCGGTGATATTCACTTTCAGTTATAATTACTGGGATCTATGGGTGATGGGACTAACACTTTATTAACACTTGATTTAAAATATTAACTGATTTGAACTGTGTTGAACAGTGAGCATTTTAAAATGATTTTTAACACGCACTTTGAGAACATATCCGTATGAATATTTTAGTCACATTGTAAATTAAGTTCTCCTGATAAAATGAATAAAGGTTCATTACGAAAATGGGACAAACTGGACCAAAATGTTATAAAATTAACCCTAAAATATTTTAATCTCAAATAAGACTACAGTGTCGTAAGCGCCTACACAGCGCTGTGGTAGCGCTACGCAGCGTTGTCGTAGTGCCTACGGATCATCATCGTAGCGCCTACGCAGCAGCATCTACGAGCGTTAACGCCTACGGTGGACAAAAGCAAACGAGTGGTGTTTATTGGGTTATGACTATTATATTTATTAAAGTCTATCCACAAGGTAGAACCCAATTGTTGTCGTGCTCTATTAGTTTACCTACTCTTTCTAAAATTACTGCAAAATTTTAATTTAATAAACTTTATAGTTAACTCTAAGTACCTACTTGTGGGTACTATAAGAAAAGAAAACCAGAAATTAAATGCATAATGTATTAACCACAGACACAACAATCATAATTATGAATATGCAAAACAATACCAACATAAAAATGATCATTTGAATACGCAAGCACCTGTAAGAGATCCCTACTTTCGGATAGCTACCATCTTAATCCGCAGATATCAATAGGTACCTAACAATTACGCATTCAATAAAACGAGAGCTGCCGATACGAAGGCATTACAATAATTATGCAACACGATAGTATCACGTACTGCGTAGGCGATGACATGAGCCGATCTGAAGGGATGCGGCGTGGAACAACCCACCCCAGCTCCCCTGAAACTACCCGTCGCACGAAATTAATCTTTAACGTCTAAGGAATAAGATGACGTTTGCGGTGGCGGTGAAAGTCGGCGATGGTTGTAATTGCGGTGGGAGGCGTTGGGAGGGTCGTGGGGAGGAGCGGAACATGGCCGACGGTGGGGGACAGATGGCTGCGGACCGCCGGCCGCGCTGGATGTGTCTGTGGCATCGCTAATCTATTATAGAGATAGAACGATGAACAATATTTTTTTTAACAGTATAGAAATACTAAAGTCATTAAAAGTTTATTAAATATTAAACGCATGAACAAATTTATAGTGTAACGATTTCCATAAAGTAAATAATTAAAACCAATTATATGTCTAACGTTCAAATTAATTAAAAAGACAGCAGCGTTTTTGTCTTTTTTTTTTAATTTTCATAAAATGGTTGGACTTTTGCTAATTTAAGTATATTGAAATTAATAAAAGTTCCATAAGCCTCAATTTGATGAATCCAATCAACAATAAAACGGTATGAATTAATGTTATTTTAATTCCGACGTATTCGGGTTGATTGTGTTAGTGCTCCGGGCGACTGTGTCGGGTCGAGCGGGCCTGCCGACTCGTCAATAAGCGGCTGCGTCGATATTTCGATTAGCGCGCGAGCCCGCGGATTACGGCGGATTTTCGCCTCCGCACCAGAGCGCCGACAAATTGGCCCATTTGTACCTTACGCCGAACACTCGTGACACGGTCTATAACGACACGCTATGTCTAAATAAATCCAACACCATCACTGGCCACTGCTACCGTTACGAACATTAAAAATATTTATGTGTCACACAGAATGCAAAATATTGTTTTATTAACAGCCAATATTATACGGTAACATGAGACGGGAGACTACAGTAGTACGAGAGTAGCTATTTAAATTGATAATGCAATAAAACCGATAACTAATGAGCACCTGCGTTCATGAATCAATAATTACTGAACGATAACATAAGGATGTCTAATGAATTAATTGGAATTATTAAAATTAATAAAAACTAATTAGACACCTTTGAGTTATTCATAATTTAATAAGGTAATTAACGGCATAGGAGGACGGATAAAGTTATAAAAATCATTGTAAACAATGTGACATTTATCTATTAATTCATAAACGGTACTCATTAAATATGTAGTAGAACATAAAGTACGGTTTAAATTGCCTCTGTCCGTAACAACGGTTATATAGGTAATGAATTTATTTTAAACAAACAGCACGTGTCCACTCAATATGAGATGTCAACAGATTGAATCGAGTTGGGCAGTGGGCGGCCACACTCGCGCACTCAACTCTCAACTAAGATTAAGTATGTGTTTTTTCTTTGTGTTAAGTATTATAAAAATAATAGACGAAGAAAGAAGAGTTATTTTTAAAAAAGTGTAGTTCCGTTCAAAAATGACAAAAGAATTGGTTTTACTCTGTATTTTTTTCTAAACTCAAAAATATAATCATAAACTTGAAAATCATCGCCAATACAATAAATTTAATTTAATAAAATTACTATTTAAAAATACTAATAGCATAAAATTGATAAAGATATTCGAATAAGAAAGAGCTTAGCTCGCGACTGTCCGTGTGTCGTCGAGGTTAAGTCAACAGCGGCGGTAAGCCATGAGTAACGATCCTCTAAAGTAGCGGATTTCTTTGCATTTGCATTAGTTGTGTTCGCAAAGCAATCGGACCCGTTTTATTATCGACACCACACTCGTAAATACTTTAATATTATTTGCTCACCGATTTTCAGATGTTTTCTTTTATTTCCATATACTGTAACTAACTATATTTTTTGGGTAAGTATGCTATTTTTATGTTCTACTTGTGTGCTTGACTGTACATTTCTGTATGAGAATATAAATATGTATAAGATAAAAATGAATAAGGATGAGACGTCTATGACAAATGAATGGGTCATCATATTAATGATAAATAGTTAATTAACAAATTCACACCTAGCACCAAATACGGTTACTTTTCATACATTATGCATATCTTAGAGATTTGTGTGCTCGAAAGTTATCTATAAATCAATAATATTCTACGTCAATGGCTTTAGGTATATTTCTTACCTACTGGGGAATTAAGTTGAAAGTACATAAATATTATAGTGCTTATAATAAGGCAAGCTTACATTTTATTACACAGTCATAATGTGAACGCACACAAAATCAAACAAATACCTACAATAATGCTTAAACTTTATACCTTAATCAATTTCATCTTTTATTGGCCGTAGCGTCTCAAGTTCACAAATTCATATGGAACATTAAAATAACTCAGAGGTACGTAAACGTTCATCATAACATCGGTGGCAGTAAAATATCTCCAAATAAAATACTCGCTCGTAAAGAGACTGACATCGGGAGTCCAATGTAAAACTGGTAAATCGTCATTTAACTAGAGAGGCGCGACGCGTCGCCGTCACCCGGGGAGTCACGATAAACGTCACCTCGGAATGAAAAAAAATATAAAAGTTATAATAAAAAACGACCTCCGATTGAAATGAAGTGAGACGATGGAAACAGAAAAACAAACAAGACTACAAATTGAAGTGAGAAATGTTATGTCGCTGTGCGCGCCCCCCGCGAGGCGCAGCTCTCGCGTTATGGGCAGAGCTTCTTAGAGCTATCGTTACTGCGCGTGATTAATACGCCGAGCGTATCAGTGACGCCGTGTCACCGCGCCATGTGACGCCCATAACTCTGCCAAATGAGCCCAGCTCCTCACGGTGGCGCCGACCGAATTTGCATACAATACGTGGGACAACCTGTCCCTCGCTCTGGACAACATTCCATCACAAGACTGGCATCAAATCATACCCACCAAAGATAACTTCAACAAATTCCTCTGAAAAGGTCATAAAGTATCTTCTTAATAGATTCGAGGTAGTTATGTTAGAAAACAATACACAATCGCCAACAACTTTCAATTCTAGAATGTTTAAGTTCCTCTCGACGGACGTAATAAGCAATAATTCATCGTAAATATAAAAACATAAGTTTCGCGGCGTAAATACGTGTTTCTTAGAGTCATATTTTATTGGTAATAATTACAACGAACGGAGTGATTTATATATTAGGCTTAAGTTGCTAAATTACAAGACAAACCGTTTTCCCTGCGTACATAAAATTTGTTGTTTAGTGGGCTCAGGCAGACAAGGAAGGTGACAACAGACTGGCTCGTAAACGCACACACACGCAGACATGCACACATGAAATAAATGAAAATGCCAACAATAAACGTATAAATGAGAACGTAACTATAATACTACGCTTTTACGCAACCAGGAACAAGTTGAGTTGATAAGAAATACTCAGATATCAATTGAATTGTGATTGAATACCTAGATATCAATTGGATTGTGATTGAATAGCATATAAGTATAGGTAATCACGAGTCGAGTGCGATGCGCGCTCGGAAATGGTCGCGTATCACTCTTCGCTAAAAATAATTTAATTTGCGTTTATCATAGGCATTAACTAGATACCTAGAAACCTTCATGAAGGAAGAGTTTTGGTCGAAAGGTGTGGCATACCGATGTTTTCGTGTGTTACGCGACACCACGCAGCGCAACACGACGCCGACACAGTCATCACTTCGTGCACAATAGTTTGTTTTTATAATTAAAATATGTATGTTTCTATGGGCCTACGTCGCCTGAAATAAATGGATTATTATATTATAACTAGCCTATAATATTCCCACTGCTGGGACATAGGCCTATTTTCTTCGAGAGGGAGTGGGCTGTAATCTACCACGCGGGTTCAGTGCGGGTTGGTAATGTCACATGTCTTCGAATTTTTGGTTCTAGGACATGCCGGTTTCCTCACAATGTTTTCCTTTACTGATTGAATATTTTGTAAAATTCAATTTAGGGTTCGGAGATATGAAAATTTAGGTGTAACAGCAAATTTAGTACAATCAACAACGAAAGTTAAACACAATATTACAAAAAAAAAAAAAACAAAACACAAACACTGGGTAAATTACTTCATAAGCTGAAAGAAGTTTCAGCGACTAAACTACATAGCTAATATTGTAAACTTTTAAGTCACTATGATATTGATTATAAGTGTTTCTATAAACATTCAGACTCTAAATCTATATGTTAGCCAGTCAGTCACAGAGTTTTTTTTGTATGGAAAGACAATTAAGACACATTCACTAGTACCTATGTATGTAGGTACTTACTATTTTGGTAGCACTCGGCTTTATTATTCAGCAAGTCTACAGTTTCCTTCATATTTTCTTTTATTAAGCGAGCCTCTTATTTTATAAAATTCTTGCCGTTAGTATTAACGTTAATTTCTACAAATTCCTTTATCTGCTATACACTTTGTAGTGCTGCGTTCCTATAAACAAAAACGAACCGTTTTGCTTACCAGTGGTAGCATTTTTTATTTCCAAATTGGGCATAAAAATAGATTCGTAAACTAACTTTACCTGTGATAACTACTTCCATTATGGACTACATTTGAAAGTAGCTATCACAAGTAAAATTACTACTATGCGAAGCTATTCGGTCTTTGCTTCATTATTAGTAAAGATACAAGAGTCTTAATCTTAACCAATAACGGTCCGTGAATTATAGGAATCGGCCATAAGTGATTCTAACTTTATCTTTTTGAGCGTTTTACGTCTTAACATAATTAACAGCACCGTCCTACTATTTAAATAATAGGCTTAAAGTTACGAAACGAATGCCAACATAAAAGTGTCACTGTAAAACAGAAAATTATTTATTAATTATAACATAAAATGTATTAGTGTAGTCGTTGTAAATCTTTGAGTAGGTATACCCACAATATTTTATTACTTATTTTAATGTCACAATAAGCCGAGTTAAATTTCGTTTTCGGCGTAAAGTTCCGAGTGCAAATAACCGATTGTGTTGTAAGTAACAGTTTTATAACTTATAATTCGGTCGTTCGGTCGAAATAAACTGAGTGCCAATATGTGGTGGGTAGTTTGAAAGGCATCGGCAATGGCGACCACTTCCGGCGTCTTGGCAACACCCACTGCTTATTCCAATTGCCCTTATTATGACATAAAAGTAATTCACGACACTCTCTGCTAACACCACCACAATGTATATTTAACAACCGTTAACCATATTTGAGTTCATTTTGTGTAGCTTTAATGATGGTCAAGTGAAGGGTTAACTTTATACGTTACGGGATCTAACATTAAAATTTACTTAAGATTCCCACAATATTTAATACTATTTGCGCTTTTAAAAAGTTGCTAAGGGTTTAGGTACTTTGTTAAAGCGCAAATAACAAACAGCCTATGTATTTTTTTACATTTTAATTCTGTATGTTTTACAGACTTAAAAAAAAGGAGGTTATCAATTCGACACGTATGTATGTAATATTATTGGAACTGCTTTATATTCACATATGACAATCTATCAGGGCTTCCAAACACATATACAAAATTTTATAGATGTATGTACATATGTATGTATGTTTGTCCACGCATTTCTCCGCAACTATTAATCGGATCGTGACCATTTTTTTATTGGCTCACATTTACTTACTTCAACTTATCGAACAGTCCAAGTTTCATCAAAATCGATTCAGTCATTTTCAAGATATGGACTAATACGTGTAAGTGTAACGGCCTGGTTTATTGATACGAGCTACGGGTGTAGTGTCAAAGGGAAAACATCTCAAAACCTTGGTCAAATTCTAGTGCAATATTTACAACAAAACTATGACCTACTTATTACAAATAAATGTTCCAGTTTTTACTTAAAACTAAAAATTACGAAATAAAAAAATAATTTAAAAAAATGACATTGACTTCAAAAAGAAATTAACTCAAAATTATGAAATAACTTTAATTTCGGAAGTCGGTGGCAAAAAACTAAAACTAAAATACAGATCGCAAGACACCGACTTCCGAAATTAAAGTTATTTCATAATTTTGAGTTAATTTCTTTTTTAAGTCGATTTAATTTTTTTAAATTACTTTTTTATGGTGTATATAATAAAGAGTATTCTATCTATATGTCAGTAGGTAGTGGTGGCCCAGGTTTAACGGCCTCGACTTACGAGTTGTGGGTCGTGAGTTCGAACCGAAGCAGGCACTTTATTTTGTGTAAATTATTTCATTACCACTGCTCTCAAAACGGTGAAGGAAAACATCGTGAGGAAACTGGCATGTTCTAGAACCAAAAATTCGAAGAAATGTGACGTCTATCAACACACACTGGGCCCGCGTAGTTGATTACGGCGCACTCCCTCTCACCGACAGGAGGCCTGTGTTCTAGCTGTGGAAACATTATAGGCTGTATTATGTATCTATCTGTCAGATAGACAGATTCTGTCTATCTATCTATCTAATAACAAGTCGGTAGTACCTTTTCTCATAAGCTGTACCTATAAGTACTTAGTATACTTATTCCTTCATTTCGCTCTACTGCAAAGTAAACGTCGATTACCCGATTAAGTTGCGGCGAAAACCCTTTTTTTTCCTTTCCCATACTAAACGGGAGCGATCAAGCCCCAAGCTCGACCGATTCTTCTCGCTAATTGCATGTGAGCAGAAACAATGAAAGCTCCCACTTCGCCGGTAATTGGACGCAATCAACTTACTTCGCCGTATTTTCATAAGCCGAGGATAATTATGAAGAGATATCAAAAGGTACTACCATGTAGTTTCGTGTTGTTAGGAGAAGTATCATCAAGTTATCGTGTGTCAATTTTCTAGAACCATTTCCACTTTACATGGCTTTTACATGGTCATAATGACATTCTTCAAACGGTTTGTTACTGGTCTGTGACTGCAAGAACGTGTTTACGATTGTAGTTTGAACTTTTTGTTTTGTTTAATTAGTTTAACACTTCAGTAGTGTTTGTAATAAAACACAGAGAGTAAGCAAAATATACCTAGATTTCACTTGTATTTAAATAAAGAAACAAAAAAAAACAATGGCTTTACACTCATAAACGTTTAACAAAAGTTAAAAAAGTGACAATAATAAACTGTGTGTTGCCACACTTAAAAATATTTAATTTGGTTCTAAATTATTATAAATAAGTGCAATTACTTAATCACCCTAATTTATAATAATTTGGAATATCAAAATATATGTTCACATTGTATTGAACAAGTGCGTTATGAGACTTCAGTCCTATTACGCTAAAAGTACCTGATAAACTGGTCTACTTACTCTACTTCACTAGCATCCAAATCCTACTATATCTGCACTTTCTTCATACCTACATAGTTTGACAAATAAGTAGTGTTTTAAAAATGTAGTTGAGTTATATGGTTTATCTATAAATTGATAGTTATGTCAGTGTCACTTACGTTATGAAAGTTTTATGAGTACGATTGTATTGCCCGTCCATGCCGTTAGATGTCATAAGATGATAAGCGTGTTGATATATTTATTACATTGGAAGGGCGCTGGTATTTCTAACTTTTTATACCAGTTATACCTATATAGCTAAGTGCGTATACCTTGCGTAGCTGTACGCAGTTTACAGCTTATGCATAATTATGATGTGTTTAATTAGGAACATTACGAAATACCACTTATATGTAGATGAGGGAAGATTAAAATATTAATAATAGTTATAGTAAAATTAGTCGCACTGTTTAACGAGTGAGTGCGGGTGCGGAGACGGTTAGTGGGCCCAAGGTGTATAATAATTACCGGTGTAAGGTCCACGCCGCACGAGCGCGCGCCTCGCCGCAGGAGTTCCGCCGACGCCGAATAACTTATTAATTTATATTACACCTAAACTCATATTCACTACCTCCTCGACTCACCTGTCTAGCTTGTTTGTTTTATAATCGCCTTATTTCAAAATACGTTAACGACGTGAAAATATCAACAGTAATTAAAAAACGCAAATGATCGTCGAGAATTGATGTTTGTCGTTGTTCATTAAGACGAGCGGTCGGCCGGCGTGGTGAGCGTTTTATTAAATTTTATTGGCTTGTATATTCATACAACGGCTCGGACGCCGCTATAAATTAAATGGGGATTATTAATGAAAGTATTTCGCGGATATCGGTGTGATACCTACGCGTGCGTCGAGTGCCGGTGTGCGCCAGCCCTGCCAACACAAAGTACAGCGTCAACCTACAACCCTGTTAATGACATCGGCTTTTTGGCTAATGACCGCCATTATCGTCTCACTGTCCACTCTCTAGCTGAAAAGTGAAACAAAGCACCGCTGTCGATGCATTTCACATACGTAATCACTTGTTTTACGTTTGTTTTACGTGAAAAAGTGTGTAATAAAGGAGATAAACGCCGCTATGCACACATCTTAAGTGCATTATAATTGCTTGACCTACTTGAGTCGAATGTTGCATAAAATAAATAAGGCCTAACGACATAATTCCGAGTCAGTGGAATAAATTGTAGTGATTATGTAAATAGGGTGTGTTTGCCTGGGGACTGTGCAAGTGTGCAAGTGGGGTCTGTGTGAAAGAGTGCCCTGAGCCCCGAGCTCTCGGGCGCTCGCTGCAGCAGCATTGCCTGCGGCTGACAAGCACCGCGGGCGCTCACAATGACAACTGATACAACATTAGTTTGTCATAAAATACCCTCGCCACTTTGACATTTAATGTTTCATTACCACATAAATAAATTACGGAAATGTTATCAGAGATCTGTAATTTTGTAAAATGTAAACAGTTTTATAACGTAAACAAAGTCGTTTGCTTCGTAAATTTTATAGCGAATTTTACATTAAATTAAAAGCTTCTAGTTTATGATGAAGACATTGTTGATTTGTTATCTATACTAAAGATTTTATCAGTTAAATATATTGTTATAATCTAGATCCTAAATTCACGGGTTATGGACATTTCCTTGCCATATAGCCAAATAAACCATTAGCAAAAAAAAAAACTGAATCTCTACTGTAATTTTTCGGTAAACTATTTCAATGTGGTCCTAATTAATAACTGCCATGTGTATATTTGTATTTCTAAAAGTTGTGAAGCATAAAGTTGTAATCTCATTATTTGAGTAAACGTCCAAAAAGCAGTTCATTAATCACCACAACTCGTGTTCAGTGTGGACCACGAACTGAACTGGCAATTTACATAAATTCATTAATTTTACCTTCGTTTCCTACTATTAACCTTGAGTTCTAATCATTATTGTACACAGAACATGTTTTTAAACATTATTAATTTTCTTCATGATTTTGGGGAAAAAAAGTTTTGTTTATTTAATCTTTCAGAGTATCTATCAGCTGTTTACTTTCCAGCGAATATAAACTGCTTTGAATAACAAACTATAGATAAGGTAAACAGGTTCCTATTAGTCTTAGTAATAAATCTTCTGAGTCGACAATTGCTATATTTTATAGCTCCAAGCGATCCTAAAAACTCTCGTTGATGCACTTTTGTGAAAACACGAAGGAAGTGCGTATCAAGTGTAACTACACACTTTTAATTATTATTAATAATTATAATACCCAACACCTCGGGCTATTATTACCATTATGTAATAGTAAATCATTCTATCAAGCAATAAATTATTTTTAACTGCCTACGTATAAAAATATTTGCATGTTCCTTTTGTTTATAGTCACTAGTTTATAACTGATATAGAAGTGCTACCTACCTGATAATAAATTGGTTTCAAAATATTGACGACACTTGTAGATTATTTTGAGCGCCAAATTGTAAGTCATTTTTAAGGAAAACGTAGCGTTTTCGCAGCGCCCGAGAGGGGTCTACATGGGGTCTACGCGGCGCCTACGCGGAATATATAAGTCACGAATGCGCTAACAAACGCGATAAGTGTAACAAAACTCTAAAATTGTGTACACCACTTTGCTACCTACCTCAATTCAGTTTTAAATCTAAAAATAATCATACTGATATAGGAGTATTTTACAAAAAAAACTTTGAAAATAGAAAATAAAGCTGCTCATTCATAGTAAGATAAATACACACAACTATGAGAAAGTAAAATATATTACATCAAGATTTACGGATTTAACACGCGAGTGTCGTTGGGAGGTCTTTGTGACCGGGGGCATATCGGCGCGGGGACGGGCCGACCGGCCGGGCGCTCGACGCTCGTACAATCGCGATCCGTCATCGCTACTCGCCACAGTCGCCACGCTTTCGTGTGACCGTTCTCATGAATTCTAATAATCTGACCTCATTCCAACACACGATTATACCAAGCTTTTAAATAAACCCTACAAACATTCACAAAGGTCTCTTCTACTTTATGAACGAATCTAGAAATTAACTTGAAAGCTTTTAAGGTTGTGTGGAATTCAGCTTTTAGTTTGTAATAGTTAGAAAAGCGGTGTTTAAAAAATCTGATAGTATTGTTCCTTTCCTATATTTAAACATAACGTACTGTAAACGTAGCATTACCTTTGTCTACAAAAAGGTGTAAAATGACGCACATTTTTCATGGCGGAGAAGTCCTTAGAGAAAACAAAAACAACCAAGTAACCCTGCGTAGCGCACGCAACTGGACACAACTCAGCATTTCAGGGTTACAGTTACAAGTGTCGTGAATGCAGCATTTATTTTATTATTTCGAGTACAGGCAGTTAAGTGGCGCGCTGATGATTAATTCGTCGGTTCCATGGAGTTTTTGTTCCACAATTAGGCGAGTGGACACGAACCCGCCGTGTCGAGTTGCGTGGCCTATACATTGTTACCGATGTTAACGACTCAGCAATTCCAGTTCCGTTTCTGATAATATATTGCTAATTAGAAGTTTTATTTATAAATATTTTCGTGTATTTAGCTGTTTCTTGAAGCGGAATAATATAAGCTTAGATTTATTGAGGGAAAACTTTAGTTTCGTGTAATGCCGGTAGCTCGAGTCTAATAATAATTAAGTAAGTATAGTGAGTAAGTCATATTAAATTGCAAGTAAACTCATTATTTATTTAAAATATAGCATTACGTATTTATTAGTCAAATCTTCCGCTTCGGTAAATTATTCTTACTCTTTATTTTTCATTGTTGATAAATTTATTTGGAACGTTATTTTTTTGTATCAAGGAAGTCCCGTTTGACCAAATTTTTTGTTATTGATGTGAAAATTATTCATATAAATTTATATTTTAGCGTCCTTCCAGAATAAACTGAAAGTTGATTGTTAAGGTTAATGTCTAGTAATAGTAAAACGCGCATACCTATATTGAAAGTGCATCCAGCTCCCTCAGAACCCCGAATTCATATATAAACAACCTTGAACTGGCGACTTCGCCTGCTTGAGCACATTATGTATATTAAAAGAAGTTATTTAATTAAATAAGTCCACGATACGAGCCCGATACCCATCGGTCTACTATGGGAAAGCCAATTAGGTGAGTTTTGGTGAGAGCCGGGTCATCCATCATATCGCCACGCCTCTCGGTTCCGTTCCGGCGCCCTCCGCCAACTAAACTTGAGTGCGTAACGTAACCTAGCATTGTTCAATTACAAACTATTGTTTAAGATGGAAAAAATGCGGAACGATGTTTCAGCTCAGATTATCCGCAATGGAAAAACTTTTGAGCCCATTGACAAATAATTTCCCGCAACATCGCGTTATTTGGTATTTTCTCTTTAATTATGACATAGCTAAATATTAATATAATAAACTTGTAATTATGAATTAATTACTATTTACTACAATAAAGTTACAATTTCAAAATGGATTGTCAAGATAGACTATAAAAATGCCGATAACGTGCATCTAACATGCCATAAGTCGTATGTGGCCAAACGAAGAAGATCCTTCGTCTAGTTAGCCTCATTAAACAATTACTTAATTAAAATTTGTAGTCTGGCAATAAACTTAGATGTAAAGTTACCGGACACCTGCTTGTTTATACAATTACAAGACATAAATACCCAACAAGTCTAAGTTATATTTAAGTTAAGTATTCATAACACGATCTACATAAAACGATAAAACTATGACAATAACAAACAACTAATTTAAAGTTCACTCTCATCAGTTGAAAATCAATTTACAATCGCGATACTATCGCAGTGCTATCCGCTCTTCATAACTGTCATATTCCTGACTAACCTATGTTAAGTAAATATTGCGGCCAGTGGACGAGACCGCTGCAGTTTAGTGCAGCAGGTCTGCGTGAAGGTCTTGGCAGGCTGGTGGTGTGTAGTCGTGACATTTGCCTGCGCGAGTGCGCACCTGCGCCGCGGAGGTAAGTAGCCGTGAGGTGCCGGCTGACGCGCCGCGACATGTGCGACTAATTTGTTGCCAGCGACGCACTCATTACACTCTCCCCGACGTCCCCCGACGCCCGAGGTGTCGCCGACACAACCATTTTGCCAGTAATTCTACAAATTGCCACACGCACGAGGAAGTGGTCCACGTGTCACGACGTCATCCCAAAGGATGTGTAACATGCAGGAAGCGTTTACAGGTTATTGAATGTTCTGTTCATTCCTGTTTTCTTTTATTCTTTTGTTACTTTTATGCAATATTTTTATGAATGAATCAGTGTCATCAATCATTCTGATTCCGTATTTAATTAAATCCTGCCGAATTATTTAAGCACTCATACAATTCGAGCGAACATATCGTAAAAGCCATCTCTACATTGAATTGCAAAGGTGGCCAGTGTATAATTAAATGTTGACGGATAATTTATAAACCTCGATTTGCAGTGGCGCACGCACTCGGCTAACCCGTAGCCGGCGTCAAGTAGTACCACTAATAGCCATTAGCTACTTTCTGGAGCAGAACCAAGTCGACTCAAAGTATACAGTTAAAAGTAGTGTCGAAGACACGATTTGTGTAATTAGAATTACATGAATGTATATCACCTGTGAAACATTTAGATGGTACACACTGGCGAGTCGCAGGCGCTCGTTAGCCGCTGGCGACACCCGGGGCGCACGTAAATCAACCGTTTTACGTCAACACTTTATAGCTCATTCAGGCTCGGCCGCTTTATCACCTTGTTCTTAGCGCTGCAACAACCTCCACACCACTCTCCCTTGAAACCGATACGTTTCACTTTGTTGTTTATAAATTACGACTCTAACAACCTATTGAATCAAATTATGATAATAATCAGAAGCGAGTACCACGCGTCACACACATCATCAATCACTAATTTCTAATAGAGCCTCGTCTCTATTTGTCTATCGTTATGATTAACGAAAAGGTCTTGACATAATAATTATTTCGTGACATCTGTATGTAAGGTGCTCACCTGTCCATTCTTGTCCATCTCATTGTTGGTGAGCTTGACCTTCTCGAAGGAGACGACCTGCTTGCGCAGCTGGTCGCCGGAGAAGGGCGAGTCGGGGTGCGGGTAGAGGCGCGCGGGCGCGGGGGGGTCCGCCTTGCCGGCCACCAGCCAGGAGGAGCGGTGGTACGCGTAGCGGTAGCGCTTGCCGTCCACCGGCACCACGTCCAGCAGCACGGCGTAGCGCGCGTCCGCGCGGCACCCCGCGAACGACACGCGCACCGTCGGGAACATGCGTCTGACAACCACACAAAACACACTCATTATAATTAATTGCCAACATTTAAAATAACTTATGTAAAGTTTTATGCAAATGATAAAGTTTGAAAGTTTCTGAAGAAATTTTATTAATATTGCAACACATTAAAACGACGTTAAAACTCAACTTTCAACTATAAATTTCCGAAGGGATGACGAAACGGACCTCACCGCACTAATGACCTCATAAGAACCGACCGAAAACTAAATTAGACATTACGAATACAAAAAGCTTACAAACCCCGAAAGTGTTTTACGAGACCAAAACACATGCTCGCAATAAAAAAAGATGATTAATGCATCTTAACAAAAACCACCAGAGATCCGGCCACGGACGGTGACTTGTATAATTACAGGGTGAAACGCGAACTAGGAAATCAAACAAATATGATGTATTCGATTTTAATGCACCCCTAAATGGGCCGAAGCGCTTCCTGCCGGTCAGGAACCGATAGCATCTCAACATCGTTTATTTATGATGTAGTCTTTCTTATTATATTTTTTATAAAATTTAAACGGCGCTTTTGTAATTTCGATGCCTAAACAAGTAGTCAGGGGCCTGTCAGATTACATAACCGTCAACTAACAATTTGCCTGTCAGCCATAATGCGATATAACGTCACATCGTCGTCGAGCTACGGTAGATTAGAAAAAAAGTTCTATTCGTTATTGCTCAAGGGAATTTGTGGAATGCAAGCAGTAAAATCCAGGAGTGAAAGAATGAATTAATAGTCTTCATAAAACACGATGTCAAACCAATCTTTGAAGTAAGTGTTATATTATCTAACGGCGAGGTATGAGAGTAGTCAATAAAACTTGAAGCAGCAGTATTAAAGTAGGTCGCAAGACGCGAGTTAAGCACTGGTCATAAATAAATGGTATTGAGGTGTGTTTGGAATGGTAGTGTCATATCGATGGGATCAGTGGTCAGGTTTGACAATGAGAGGAGTCGCGCGTCGTTAGGCGCTGGCGACGGTCGTGCCACCCAGAGCGCGCGAGTAATGAGCCGCATCCATCATGGATAACAATCGATCGCGACCACCAAATTGCGTCACATGCACCTCCAATACTTATCGTTTTTTTACCTCCTTAATAATTTTATGCAGTAATCGGGGTCAGTAAGTTTTTGTTTCCTTCAGCTGTAGTACGTCTCGACTACCAACACTCTACGGCGTTTTTTTATCAGCCCGATTCATCAAGTCGTTGAAAAAAATTACGAAATGAAAATGAATCTTAATTTCTTGCCATTAATAATTTGCAAATTACGCTTCCATTGTTCGCTTTTCCATTTAGGAAATAATCAGTGCTGCCATTATAATATTTTATAATCATATTAATCTTTCCATATACCTAGGTCTCACAGAAATCTAGCAAAAGAATAAATCTTACGCAACTACCACATCCACAAGTTATCCAGTGATCCCCTGAACGACGTCGTCTTTGATGTTGATTGAGTTATGAAAAGCGGTAACTAACTAACCTGCTTTTCCATATCATTGATTGAGCTTCTATGGACCATGGGTGGATGGAAATAAAGCTTGTTTTACACTGTACTTTACAAGGTACTTAACCTTCAATGTTTCTTGTGACCTTTCAGCTCATAATTAGGTACAACTTGTAAATGTCTTGTAATATGTAGCTTCAAGCAGTAAGCTGCAATTACCTGAAGATACAATGTTCGCAAATGTGTTAGAATTCTGATCAGCTATTTATGTAGATACTAAAATATGATCATAAAAAGCATATGACGTAACGTCTTAACTTATTAACAAGGAAGGCAAAGCAAGTTAACAATTAAAGAGGTCTGCAGATCTATATTAATAGCGCATTTCGCGAGTAATAAAGTTGGTAGAATCGTCGGCGGACCGTCGGTCTCGCGCATTTACATAATTCATTAATAAACGTCGGGCCGCGATGCCCTCGGATAAGCTTAACAAAATACCCAATTGAATGTATGTGTACGGACAAACGCGAGAACTTTTAACACAATTACTGTGTATGTAAATAGCTGTTAGATCATCGCACGAATAGATACTATTATAGTTTAAGTATCTAGTCGCCAAGGAACAATGTTGTAGAATGTCATCTGCCTAGCCTTTTCCCAACATGTTGGGGTCGGCTTCCAGTCTAACCGGATGCAGCTGAATACCAGTATTTTACATGGAGCGACTGCCTATCTGACCTCCACAACCCAGTTACTGGGTAATACGATACCCCTTGGTAAGACTTGTTATAAGACTTTCGGGCTTCTGACTACCCGTAACGACTGACAACCGGGACCAACGGCTTAACGTGCTTTCCGACTCGGAAAGTACGTTTAGTCGTTCCTCGTAATTTCCGAGGCACGGAGGGGCTCAGTATGTAAAGATGGTCACCCATCCACAGACCAACCGCGTGTTGTAGAATGTGTCCACAGGATATTACACATTCATAATAGTTTAGTATTTGACGTGAGAATTATTGGATTTCCCACATTATAAATGGCTCATCTAGTGCTGATATTAATGAATATTCCGTGTCGACTTCTAGCTTTGAATTCATTAACGTACTACCTATGGTTCATTTACTAGATAAAGTCAAACGCGTAAAATTTTAATTGCCAGAAATCGTTCGTAGATCTTGTAAAATAAAAAGATAAACTAGTTCACGAATTATATGAAATTAAGTTTTATTACAGTGAATTATTTTCATAAAATGTCTTGAGTTTAAATGCTTTTTGTTTGCGGTAGAAAACCGCAAGTATAGGTATGACAAGGAACGCATGAAAGAAGACTAATTTCAGTTGATTGAGTGCAACAATTAGGGAAGACCGCATCCGGAGCGAGGCGCGAATATGTCTGAATATGTCCCTGTTCCGAACTTCTGTCGTTATTGCTTGTTTGCAGAAAATAAAAGTGGTTTACGAACAATTGTAGTGTAATGTATGCAGTTGACAAAAATTATGGAATATAATAATATATCATGAGTCACGACGCGTCTGTTCGGTTTTACTTTTATATACTTAGTTTTAAGTGAACGTGAATCATAAAGGATGTATCGCAGACTTCCTTGATGGATAGATAAACAGTTTTTATATGATTTTCTTTAGTCTATGAGAAGACAAAGCTAAGCTAATGTTGTTTATCAAAAAATGCAAGTTATGAGATAGTGTCCCTTCAATACATTACAAGTTAGAACACAAGAACACATCAGCTGTTATACTTTTAATTTTTTCAGCTATGATTATGCATTAGTTACTTATAACCATCCATTAGCGATTATCCTACAGTAGATATAATTAAGTTATAAGCAAGCAGGGGACACCATGTTATTATGATTACAAACTATGCGCCTGCGCCAGATAATCAGATTATTGCGTTATTTATTATGTGAGTGTGACCTTTAGTGTAATTGCACGGTAAATAAATACAATTTTATTGTTTGTGCCTTTCTGGTAATAAGTCCTCGGTATTAATTGTCAACTGTTATTTCAAATTAATATGTTAGTTCCACGCGTTGCGTGAGCATTGAAATGGGTATTTATCTTGGACCATCTTTGAATGTCTAGAATTGTGTAGTATTTCAGTTGACGTATTATTTCATATTTGCCCTTTGCTGCAGTAGTTTCCCGGGTAGTGCATGATATATTGATTCACCTGTAACTAACAGGTACACTCGGATGTCGAACTAAACTAATAACCTGGCATTTAGCCGTGAAAACCCAGGCAGCGGCAGCGATGTAAATATTTCACGATTTGTGCCCGTATTGATACTGTTGCTCTACGATTTACTTATATTGGCGTCTTTATGTCGTTCTATTCTTGAACCTATCATTCCAGCTGTTGTTGGTAATACACAAAAGTCACAATAAAATCTAATGAATAAGAAAATTGGAGGATTAACACTAGGTATTCTTCATAAAAAAATAAAAATATGTATCCAATTGAATTGAAATGTGAATTGGAAATCAGGGTATCTAAATGAGTAATTATCGTAAGGATATCTTGCAAACATAACACTCACTACCTCAATTTAATATACGGCCAATTATTTTCAGTAGTTTCACTCAGCCATAAAGCGAAGAAAACCTTTGTAGAGGTTGGGAATAGGATTGATAAACTGACATGTTATACTCGTACAACGTGTTTTTTTTTATAACCAGGGTTATATTCTAGGTATACGTAAAAATAGTACAAAAATTCCTAGAATATGTGCTCCAAAAATGCGACGTCGTCATATTTCACGTAAAGGTGTTTTACATTAACAATCGTGACTGTCGAATTATTTTGTATGAAAAATGAAAACAAAAAAAAAGATAATTTAAAAATAATTCATATGCCAGTTGATTCTTTGATATGGTCTAATTCATAACCTAGAGTTATGGGATATAAAAAAACACTTTGTATTATGGTTACGCGTTACATTAGTAACTTAAAATAAAAAAACACACCTCGTATGAAACATTTTGAAAAGGCAAGAGCAAGTATATTCAATTTGTATGGACACAACGAATTCAAAAATGAAATTTGAATATTTGTCATGCTATTACTAAAAACCAGTCAAGTGCGAGTCGGACTGTTCGGGTTCTGTACTTTGAAGGTATGTAAATAGTTTATCACTGTTTTTTTTTTTGTAATGTAACTACAAATTTACAGATTTTTTCCTTTACTTGTGCTACATAAAATTGCTTCTTGCCAAATTTCATGACTCTAGGTCAACGGGAAGTACCCTATAGGTTTTGATTCCGGTTTTGATTCCGGAACATAAATGACCGTATATTTTGATTGCGTTGACTTAGAAGTTTGATTTTTTTTCACTGCTTCAAGGGATTGCAGCCCTGAGTATTTGTTTGATATTAATTTCAACTTGACAACTCCTCGCGTTCCTGACAAAAAGGTTCTTGACCGACGGACTGACAGACAGACAACGAAGTGATTTTATAAGGGTACCGTTCTTCTTTTTGAGGTACGGAACCAAAAAATTATGTTATTTATACCTTATGGTTATTAATCCACTTTCACTATCGTAGTCGAGCTTTAGATATCTTACATATTAAGTATCCTATTCCGTAAAAGTAAAGAAATATGTCTTGTGAAATTGATATGACTATTTAGATAAAAAAAATAAAGCTGTCACCGATTGAAATAGTGAACTAACTACTGTCCTGTATAAGCAATGTTGTATATAATATAATTACAGGAATTCTTTATTCCAGTAAATGAAAAAAATTGCTAGCGGGCCTACCAATGTTGCCACACCTTTTGCTGCCATTATTTAATCGCAACCTGTTAAGCATACCTAGATATTGTGATAGCAATTAACTCTGACATCGCCTGAGTACTAACAATAACCAACAAATATTTAACTTATAATTAAATGCAGGAAATTCTTCCACAAATAACTATTTAAATTTAAGAACATCGTACGAATAAGCATTCCGATCAAATATCACGTTTCCGTGCCATCGCGATAACATTTTCTTTCATATTATAGACTAGTAACCAGCCCCTGCTTCGCACGGTTTTTACGACTTGACAAAACATCGATATGTCTTCATTATATGCAAGTTTAATATTATTGTGTCATACATATGAACCTTCCGGAATAAGTTCTCTAAATTATAGTGAACACCGCATCAACATTGGTTGCGATGTTTAGAAGAACAGCACGCTCACACAGACAAACATGAAAAGCGACTTTAATTTATAATAATATGTACCTATAGAAGTGTTTGGTTCCGTTATAGAGCTATCATAAGGTGGTTATTCCACTACATGTCGTTGTCGCATCAATGGGTGGTATCATTATGGACGATAAGATCAATATAACACAAACTTTGAACTTTCGAGTCTTCACACTCCGTTTGACTTATCTCAATCGCTGATTCATAAAAAAAATTGTTCGTTTGTTGACATTTTAGGAGACACACAATTTGCTGTAACATTATCCTGCTATAATGAGTTATTTTTATAGGCATTAGAATAAGCAGTCCAATTTTACATTTAATAAAAGAAGAACCACGTTGAATAACATTTACGTCTGACAAATTTTGTATGGAAGAACTGTCAAAAATTCAAAATTATTCCTGTGATAAAATTATCTGGCGTTAGAACAATCAGCCCCCACAAGTTATTATAAAAGAGATTCCTATTTTCTGCTAATTGCGTAACATGTTTCTAGATATAGATAACATAATTCAGATAATTATATTTAAAGATGCACCATAAATATAACGACAGCGTTTACAACGGCTGCGTTTAATTTCGCAATCACATTAGCATTGCATAGCACTGTCATAAACGACTAACTGACTAAACAATCAGCATTGTGGGAAATTAGATAATATTGAAATATTCCACACCATTTATAAACGTCATATTCAATCAAGTAAAGTATTAATAAGACATGAATGCTGGCATCGAACAACTAACGAATATCTTATAGATCTTATTTAGAAACGGCGAAGGCATTGCGTAGGTAATTTATATCTATCCAATATCTAACCATTTACAATAAGTTGTTAGATATATGTATGTATTTATGAGTTGAATAGAAACATGACTGGTTTTCATGAAATGTCATCCACTCATACACAGCGCGTTCGCACGCAACTTGGGTCATCGACACCGTGTTTATATGTTTATTACAACTTTCAATTTATATATAATCCCGTTCATTAATTCTGCAATTACGCAATTAAACATGTCCTACTTAAAAATGTCCAATAGTCTTTCATTTTGTAATTGTATAAAATAAGAAAGCGTTTTGTAATTAATTGTCCTACTTTTATTTCTATTTGAGTCTTAAACGATTTTTTTATGGTAATGATTTCGTGTTCTTATACAAAAATAATTACTTTACTGGAGGGAAAGTTTTCCGTAATACGAAACCTATCAGCGAATGGTGTACAACATTGGTACACATGTAGTGCGTGTGTCGCGTGGCGCGTGTCAGTTGTCTGTCGCTTACGCGTCTCGTTATGTCGCGCGTCGTCGCCGCCACGCGTCACTCGCAACGCTAATCTCGCTATTCAAAACAAAATATCCTGTTACTATAACAAACGACGTCGTGTGAAAATTAATAAAAAATAAAATGGAAAAAATCAACAAGTTAGGACGCCCGCATCAAGCGTCAAGCGTCGCCACCGACCGAGACTGAGAGAGCCACGCGAACTGTCATCTGTCAAACCGCCATTTTAATTCCTGTGTAAATTATACAAATTGACACTTGACATGTTTTGTCGTCTCCCGGGTAATCGTGCGAAATGGAACTCTCATTTTATTACTTTTGTAAAGTGTCGGGAGTGCCCTCAAGTATATCTGGCCGTACGATCTCGGTTTATGTCTTCCTTTTGTTTAGCTACCAATCTGTTAGTGTAGCTCTCTACGATGATATGTTTTCTCACATTTTTTATGTGTCCCGATGATTACTAAAGATAAAAACAAAAGTGTAAATACTCCTCTACTTATTTTGAAATATAGAGCGTAGGATTATGTGGGAGTGATGAGTCAGATAGGTGCCTATACCTAATACGAGTATATGACAATGAGGTAAAATATATTGACAGATTAAGAAAGTTTCTTAGGTGAAGTTTTAAGTTTACGATGTCGTTATACGTGAAAAATAATGGAGACATAAATATTGTGAAAAGTGACGTTTTGTTAACGACCTCAAAGCAATGTGTATAAAGTAGCCGCGCGGCGGGGCGCCGCACTACAGGGAAACGCTTTGCTAATTAAAAATTCTTCTTTGTTTTTGCGTCCAGATTGTAGTTATGCGAGAAATGTTTTATTGTTTAACACACGATAATTTACAATAAGTAACATAGCATTAAGTGGAAGCGTGAAATTCTTGACTAAACTAGAGTTATTTGTGTAAATCAGTTCACGCTGGGTTTACGTATTTCTCACTTAACACCGTATTAAAATATGAACAGGAAATACAAAATAGATTAATGATGACGAGAAATTTTATTACCTATATAAATTAATGTTGCATTTTATTAACTGACTTCAAAAAAGGTTATGCATTCGGCGAGTATTTTTTTTTTTTATTAAAATTTTAAATAATTTAAATTAATATTAAAATGCCTTCGTAAACTTTTTAATCTACAACATATCCAAAGTCTAGGTACTACCTACTTGTTAAACAGCAAGTTCAATATCTGAGTTATTTCAAGAGAGTGCAAGGTGCTAAGGTGTACGTAAGCAATGATTTAAGAGGCCACATTAAACTTTTATTACACCGTGGCCTGTTCAGCTGGCTACGCGTTATTTTATCGAGAGACCCTTAAATATAACCCCATACAACCGAATTTAGTTTCGAAGAATTAGATATGAATACAAGGGTTGTGTAATATCCTATTAAATAATATTTTTATTGTAGCCAACGAACTTTTGTGTCTTATAAATAATTTTGTATACAGGGTGTTGTTTATACGCCTATATTTTCAAAAATCTAAGTGATAAGTAGCATCTGTTTTAGAATTAGAAGTTAATAGTCCTCCGCCTTTGTTATCAAAAGTCTAAATATATACTAAATTAAACCCTGATGTGTATGACTAACAAAGAAATACAACTTTCTTATGATAATATCGTTCCTATGTTAGAGTTATCCACTGTTTACTTACGTTATGCACTAAGTGGTTTAAACTATTTATGTAAGAATTATAGAGAAGTTATTAAATATTTATTATTGATTTTGTTCTTTAAAGTAAGCAAGTCCTAAAAATAGCTTTAACTACAGATCTACGAATAGGCATTTGTGTGAGAAACGTAGTATAAAAAACACACCTAAATAATAAAACAGTTTGTCAAGCGAATCGCCCTCGCGCTCTTTTGACGTTATAAGTCATGTGCCAATATAAAACTAATTAATATCGGTCGGCAATTATAGACCAGTTAACATTAACAAGGTGCCCTTTAATTATTATCGTTGGAATCTGACTATGACGTCGGGTTTACGACACTTCCGCCGGAACCCCTGACTGGTCATAAAGCTGACTAAACAATGCTCGATGTGCAACATTCGCCCTCGTAAACAACGTCACTACAACACAAATCCAACGGTGTGACTACCGACTAAATATTAAAAAACCGAATGACCCAATATAACTTTATAACCTTCATAAAACTTGAAATAGGTTAGTGTTATTCGGTATGCAGCAACACTTAACAAACCATAGATTTATGTTTTTATAACAGTTAAGATAAGATAATCCATAACTTCATAGACCGATCTCGGTAGTAGTAACGACACGGTGCGTGATGAACAACGCAATAAGCAATTTCTAAGCTGCATCAAATGAATTTCACATAAGGCAAAAACGTGAAATTGTAATCAAGTCATATCCAATGGGAAATTCATCGAGATGAACTAACTATTGTGGATGTGGCGATAAATCAACGGTTAATGTACAATTAAACAATTTCTCATGCTCAACACGATCGACTGGCATGTCACGTACATCTATATGTAGCCTACTATACTTGTTGGTCTGTTTAGATGTGTTTTGCTGCGCTTTCTGCGGTAATTATAAATGACTATAGTACAGAAATGCGTGAGCGCACCGTAGACAGGGCGTCGCCGGCGCCGATTATATCCCGCAACAGAACTGACCATCACTACGTGATAGGTCAGCGGTCATTATCACTCACCTAAAGCTCGTATACCGAACCATGTTCAGACCCAATTTACATGAAACATTTAAGTATTATTAAGTGTAATGAAATCGACACGAACACCGACCTACCTACCTATTAATATTAATATAGGACGTATTTTTTTATCAACTAAAATTGGTGGCCAAATGCTTTTCGACCTTTCTGTGTGAAGGCGTCACATAGCATTGCATAGCCACAAACAAAATCAAAGAAGAGCCGGCAAGAAACTCCACGGTTACTCTTTTAAAAATAATTTACTTTTACAATGTTTTCAAATTACAGTGTTAACAGGTAGGTATGAGAGGACAGTGTAGGCTAGGCAACAAGTACTAATAAAATAGATAATGGTCTACAAATTTACAGCCTACAAGACGCCTATCTAGCTATGCAACTGCTTATATCGAACCATTACTGTCATGGCACTTTCCAAGCTAAGATTAGTTCAGTTATCTGAAACCATGTCTTTCAATTAATTCATTAGTAAAGCATCACTGCCAGCAAAATACGAATAAACAAAGTAGTAAATGAACAAAGAGCGAAAGTAACCAATTTAAGGTGTCTCTTTGTTCATTTACACAAACGTTACGTGAACCAACTTAGGCCTGCAGTTCTATAGTAATTATGATATTTAAATAGAGTTAGATTTGAATGTTCGAAACTCAAGCCCGCTCAGTCATTAGCCAAGAGAGGGTAGACATTCCGTCATTATCCGTGTTCATTATAATCTTGGGAAAGTATCTCGAGCGCCACCTCGACTCGAGATTACGCAGTCGTAATTAACTGTTTTACACGCTCCCAATGGCTTCATTTCGCTAATGACCACCTCGACTCGTCCTTCTATCTACATATTCCAATCTCCAAGCCAATTTGTACCTTTCATGCAAGATTTTAAGACAGATTTTCATTCATGCTTGATTAGCTCAATTTAGCATCATTTATTGAGGAAACATCGTGTCTGTTTATTTGCAATAGTATAATCAAATTTCACTTAGACTTTACAGCTAAAACTTAATTTGTATCTAAGTTTTATGATGCTATAGTTTATCATCAGCTATGATAAGATGAAATCCGTTTTAAATAAAAATCTTGGTTTATTGATTACTGCTTATACTACTGTTTACTGCTTATAATGTCGGTGTTGATTTTATTGAATTTTATCAAGTTTTTCACTCTACTGTTGACGCTGCTACTTTATTTTCTTGTAACAATATTTTTTTTTTTTAATCTATGATATATAGTCGAGACTTTAAATTCGATTGCTGATTGAGTTTGCGAATAAAAATAACGTCACCTGGACTATAATGTTTCTTAAATATTTTCATCGAAATCAAAACCCTTTACATTTATTTTATATAGGTACTCGTATTCTTATCCTGTAAAACTGCGATAGCGTAATGGTCGTGTTAAAGTTGTACCTCGGATAGGCTCTTTTACTTTCACTAACTTTAACTGAATATTAAAAAATCCGACCAACCAATGTAAACACTTCAATCTAATCCAGTCTCCAGCGCGGGATTGAAGAAAGTCTAAAGTCGAATCATTTGTTTGCATTAAATTATTAAATAAATAATAAACCTCAAGTAGACTCTTGCTGTCAGGTAGTCGCTGATATCTTGCACAATCATACCCACATTAAATGTGAGACGATTGCACTAAGTAGGGGCTCGCTCTTATAAATTAGGATCGCATTTATTTATTTTATTTATGCGGATAATTCAAGGGATCTAGTGCAAGTAATGAAGAAGAACTAGCAGGGGATCCAGGGGGGTGGAGGGGGGTTTAGGAGATCAGACTGGAATAACTCGTATTAAATCATATCCAGAAGAATTTAACAAAATATATAACACTTTACAGTTGCAAAACAGGCTTGCAATAGTGAATAGGTACACTATTAGCATTCATTCAATCAACATCAATTACCAGCAACTATTTTAATTCCCTCAGTCTGCATCGCGGTCTTGTTAACAGAACATTTATCATAGGATCGCATTATGTTACCCCGTGTAATTACCATAAATATACAACTGCACTTTATGCCAGATGTACTGACTTACCTACTAGCCTTAATCGTATCCTCCACATATAATTTGTACGTATTCTGCCAATGCAAATGTGCTTATGAGTGCCTAATAGCTCTCGCAGTGGTATAGTGGCCTTCTTGCTGTCAACAAGGCTGCAATTATCTCATCAACGTAATGTAATGTAGTCGCTGATATCTTGCACAATCATACCCACATTAAATGTAAGACGATTGCACTAAGTAGGGGCTCGCTCTGATAAATTAGGATCGCATTCATTTATTTTATTTATGCGAATAATTCAAGGATCTAGTGCAAGTAATTGTGTGATAGTATCGTTAAATTAATTAAGCATGCTTGAATTGAAAAAGGGTTTAAGACTTTGCAAGTGAATTTACAAATTAACTCTTTTAATGTTACGTTGCAAAATAAAGTGAAAACATAGACCATGTTTTTTATAACTATTCCTATTAAGCACTATCTGCATAATCAACAAATTGCCATGCAAACAAAACAAGTTGTACACTTTCCATTAAAAAGATAATTTAACCACTCGCATCAAATATTCCACGCGTATTTATTATAATGTCAGTATCGTAACGATATAAAGTGATTTTAAAATAACTACATAATATCTTAATAATTGTATTCATATTTATAAACTGCTAATCTGTTGGTTTTCTGTGTCGTAAACTGTGCTCGCGTCTAGCACATTTGAATATAAACGAGATCATAATATTCGGATTGAACCACGCATCGCTGCTACACTCCTATCTCATCATAAGGGATCATGCACACCATTCTTTTACGATGTTTCCATAACGACTTTGCGCTTGGAAGACTTTTACTGCCTTTATTATAAACTAACTGTGAACGAACAACCAACGATTTTTTCCCTGATTTGTATTCTTTATATGACTAATTAATAAAATACTAATGTGTGCTCCGATATATTTATCTATTATTTTATTGTTTAGCAGTTTGTTATCATAAAAAATATGATATGCATACTAATGAATGCTTTCTTTCATAATGAACCGTGTGGACGGTTGCGGTAACGCATGGAGTCTGTAATAAAACTGTATTGTTTTATAACGAGAGTCTGTGAGGTGTAAATGACATGAATATGGCGGACCGGTTGTATGGAATAACAACAATTACACGTCACTCCCGTTAGTTCCCTAGTTACATAATGATACGTTATTAATTTTATGCCATTAAGGTACTTTTATTACAACATTTCCAGTATCTTACTAATTAATTAGTTATTTTGTTTCAAAATACAATTTTTACTGCACTAATGTCACCTGCTTTATCCGTAAAGTTATTTATTTTGCAAGTATTATAATGTGAGCGTTTATCAAGCGTAGAAATACAGCGTAGACGTCGTCGTAGCAGTAACGTGTGCGCGTAGGCGCGTATCAGGCGCGTAGCATGCACCACATAGGCGCGTAGACGCTGCGTAGCGCTTAGAAGCAACGCATACGCTGCGGAAACGCTGTATTTTTTCAGTGCAATAATTTACAAAATATGGTTAGGAAATGTTTGTGAACAAAATTATTATGTACTTACTGAAGAAGTTATTTTTAAAACAGTAATTTCAGTATTTTGTATGATGTACATACATACTGAATATTACAATGAAATTAACTACCTTTGTATGTGTAATTGTGTATGTGTTTTTTTTTTATGTTACGTACAGCATTGACAAGACATGATAGAATAACTCTACCTTAAACACCATTACACGCTTGAATATCAACCAACATACTAAATCTTTCTTTCATGAAATCCATCAAATTCAAAGCAGTTTAAATTGCAAATAATGTTCAGCTGTCATCCTACCTCAAAGCCGGGTTCAGACGGAGAGCTTTCTGCGGGTAACTGTACACATTATAAAGACGAGGTCACGCTGATAGATGCGATGCCTCGTCCACGTTAAATGCACCGTTGAACGTCTATAAAAGTCAATAAAGCGTAACGCAGGTGCCACACGAGACCGGTACAGATATCTTTAGATTGAACCCACGTGTTTAACGCATTCTGTTTCTCTACCAGCTATAAAGTCACATCTATCTCCTATATAATTACTTAAGCAGCCCCTTATCTGACTTAAACTTGACTGAATGTGTGTGTAATCTAAACCGTAATTATTATTTAATATCTCATTATAAATGAATTGATATTGATTGAAATGAACTGTTCAAGAGTTACCTTGTTTTGGAAACCTGATTGAAATCAGGATGATGAGAATATGCTGTGAAGGTGAGTTCTTCAAGTTTTCAAGTCGTTGTTAGCACTTTTGAATGACTAAGTTACGCAAATTAAGCAATTTAGCTAACAAACTAGAAACTTAATGATCGTAAGAACATGAACATCGTAATTCTTTGTTGACAACTATAATACCTCAATACTGCCGCGAATAATTACAGTTTCAAGCGCTTAATTTTTAATAATAACTTACTGCAACATGCTTAATAACATTATGTTAATGACATCACTGCATTGTATGAGGTCTCCAAGCTCTTTCCGCCAATTACATGCATAAAACGAGTATTATGTTCAAGCAGTGTAACCATGTTCCCACATATGCTCGCTCAAGATTGATATCGCCACTTAGCCGAAGTCAGCTGCTGATGTAATTAGCGATGCGACTCGCGACCCACTACGCGAATTTATCTTACACTCCTTATATCTCAACGGGTTGGTTTTACTTGCTTAAGCTAATTGAAACTGGTGAAAAATTGCGACCACATACCGAGCAATTTAATGTCGTTGCCTCCAGGTACGTACGAATGTAATTCAAACGATGCAATGTTTACTTTTAATCGTTAATGCTCCCTGGACCCTTCATAACCATAACTCGGCCGGCCACAATAAACTAACGTCTTTAGAACAACATTCGTAATGAACGAGACGTCCTTATTGATGTTTGTATGAAGACAGATAAATATCACAAGCTGGTAACTGTGCCGAGATGTTTTACTTGCCGGTTTCAAACGAAACCTTTATGTTTTCTTGAGAAACGAGAATTGATCGTTTGCAGATTTATGTGGCGTGGAAAAGGCTTGCACAATGTGATACTTATAGAATAGGCTGTAGTGTATAACAGATTGATGCGAGGTGTCAAATCGCTGTTAATGCAGTCCGAGTCTGTGGAGTGTGGCGAGTGGCGCGGCCGTGGAGGTGGCGTGACGGACAGAGGGCACGCTCGTTAGTGTGACCGCACCATTATCGATGATGGATGACCACCGCCGGCGCCATACCGACACCAGACAAATTTAATTTAGACCAC
Organism: Hydraecia micacea; assembly: GCA_914767645.1. Classification (NCBI taxonomy): domain Eukaryota; kingdom Metazoa; phylum Arthropoda; class Insecta; order Lepidoptera; family Noctuidae; genus Hydraecia; species Hydraecia micacea. The sequence continues at coordinate 13,660,150 of OU611778.1, forward strand.
TAATGTTGTGTACTGTTACTTATAGATAACGCGATTATCGTCAACGTGAACTATCTAATAGGTATCAAATATTGTTATTCACGTAAACACCTGAAGTATCAATCGTTAAACAGTTTATGAAAGGGCAATTATACTGAACTAACATATGTAATGTTTATCATCAGTCGTAATAATGTTTTTGCAAAGTTACACAGGAGAATCATGTTTGCATCAATGTAGGCATTACAAAGTTTCGATAATTTCTCAAGCACGTTAACGTGCTTACGGCGTACGCACATAAATTTTATAACGTAATTCCGTTTTAATGAGCACAAAATAACATTTACAGGTCGCTCGCGAAGAGATGTAAACTGCTTTAATTGCACCTTTAGCAATCGAGCACCTTGGTCGGTACGAGCGTCGAATCAACACCTTACATCCAAATTGGTACATAAACACGGCGCAATAAACGGGAGCCGGCGCGGCGGTTTACTGCGGACTTTTAGTTTATTGAAATAATAATGAGTAAAAATGTGCGGCGCTTGCCAAAACACGAGATGTTGACGGTGGAGCAGACAGCGGCGGTAGACAGGTAGCTCGTGGAGTATGTATGTGTATGACAGGGAGGCGGGTGGTAAATGCAGTCGGTCGGGGCGCTAACGGGCACGGGGCGCGGGGTGCGGGGCGGGGGGGGGCGGCAGGGTGCTGGGGAGCAGACGTCGTCGAGGAGCGTCGGAGGCTGCGATCGATGAAGCGCGGACACGCCTCGCGCACGCCACCGCAGCCCGCAGCCTACACTCATTGTTGATTCAGTCGCCGCTCCTTCGTCTACTATTATACGAGTAGGTACACCCTCGTACACGATGCCACTGAGTTCACTGCAGTTCACCCGAAAGCTTTCTGGATGAACATTCATCATCTGTAAACGAGTGACCTTATTCGGGCAGTCCTAACCCAACGACAGAACGTCTCAGAACGCCCGAAGTGAATCGAATCTCGTTTTATATTTTATAATGCATGTGAGCTGTCAAGACATGTTCCAAATGCGATGAGCGTGTTAAACGACTGTATTGTGATGCGCTGTCACTGCTGCGGCCGGTGCCTTTGGGCCAGACCCTCGCCACGTCGATATTATCTCGACTCACGGACTAGGAAGCCACTCGCTCCTACTAACATCCAGGCGGGAACACACAAAAATAAAACAACTTAATCTGACATCAAACGATTTTTAGAAATCCTTTTCAATAGCAGAGATTATTTACGGCTGAATAAGAAATAAGTTTCTACAAAACACTTTGTAGCGTACGTACCTAATAACGTGTTTACTGTTATAAAATCTGAAACAATTAGGTACCTAGCATCTAGCTACTTAGCATTTATTTACCTCTCGATTTGATTACAATGACTACATTAGTATTCTGGTTTCAATAGCGCTGTAATCTTACATACAAATTAACATATTCTAACTAATTATTATTGTTCACTTCTGATACAAAAAAACTATTCTAATAAAAAGGAGACAAAAACTAAACTCCGTTATCGGTCGGTACATCTGAAATCTTGTCAAAACGGTTAGTTAAGCGCGGGATCAGGCGATGAGTACAAAACGGGTGACGTGTAGTCGATCGCCGCGAGCGACTCAACCCGCACCCTACACACCAAGCTGAAATAATCCTAAATCTCACAGAAATAAGATCCATATTCCAGTGTGTGGATAAATACAAACTTTAAGATTACGATTTTGTGAGTGACGATCAATTTGAATTCCTCAGGACACTGATCCGTCACCGATAAAACACTCTAGCATCGTTTGGTGACAAGTCAGTTGTGCACTTGTAATCCCTGAGATTAAAGACATCTCCATTAACAGTCCGCCCCGAGCGCCTTTGACTTTGTGATGAAACCGACATAAGTTTTTAAATTGCGCATAACACATATCTAATTGCTTTATGTGCCCACTAATATGCCGTTAATTTCGTTATAATACCGCTGACGGAAGCAAATTATGAATATTATATCTATAAATTCTTTTATCTTCGGGCCGCTCCTCCATAATTTATCATCATAAAATAATAACTGCGAGAGTTAAGCAGGTTTAATGAGGCATCAGTCAAAATTACCACGCTTTGTAGAACACCACTAAAGTAAGCGTAAACAACTGCTCCGAATGCTCAAATATGAGTACCTATGTACACTTACATTTATTAGTCCTATGTAAGGTTCCAGCCGAGTTGGCAACAAGGGCTGTTCCGAGCGAGGGAGTGCGCGTCCGTGTGTTGGTGAGGTCGTCGGTACGCGCCGCGGCTCGTGTGTGCGACAACAGGTACAAGAATGCCTGGGATCCCGCATCCTGGTTGTGTTTATTTACGAAGTCGGAAGCATGTATCTAGACATATTATCTACCTACACATAGCCGACAATAAAGCATCGCCGTGCACCTAGTCGTACAGCTGTTGAGGCATGGCCGGATTTGCGCACAAACTGTAGTATGTCACGCGACACCAAGATAATAAAAACTTATCAAGCCGCTTATAGCTAATTAGGCGAACGCTTATTGTTATTTATACGCCTCACGATAGGTATTTACAAGTCAGCGGTGTCACAGGGTTCATGTCAGCATGAAAATACTACAAATATATTCATACGAGTAGGTTCCGAGCCTTTTAGCATTGTTGGATGAAATCGACGAAGTATACGACTTCATATACATTTTTAAACCATGACCTGACTGTTGAAGTTAAATATTGAAATTACCAAGTTTGATAGCAAAGTTATTACAAATTTTTAGTTGTCATTGAGCACTAAGCAGCGTGATTGTTTATAAGATAGTGTCACGGCATGTTGGTGCATATTGACGTGACAGCTTGCACCTGTATGTGCGGCGATCTAATTCGTCCGAATGTTAATGAGCGAGGTCCGCGCTGCGCCCGCGCCTCGCTGCGTAACCCGACGCCACACCTGTCCCGATATGAAATAATTTTTATTTACAGAGCCCTCCGGAGATTATGAATATTTCGTAGTGGTATCACGTCCGACATCGGACCGCATATTATGTTACATCGCAGAGTAACCTATGACGACCATAATTTACGTGCCGGACGCTCGCCCGCGCTGTCTCTACATTTTGGTAAATAATATTTTAACTTGACACCTTCCCTAGTAGTCGTTTGACAGAGTTTTTTTGTTAGATTCAATTGAAACATAGACGGTCGTAAAATGAAAATGTATTATGTTAATATTTCAATAGCAATATGAGTAGTTAAATTGTTGAGCAAGAAGTTTCCTTATCCGTTGCCATATTAACAATGTTAATGCTATGTAAAGTTGACACTTAAAGAATTGTGTTACTGATATGATACAAGACTTACTTGTATGCAGATTTACATGCCTACATTTTTACGTAATTTAACTTGTGCTACAGAGTTTATTTGGATAAACGCATACAATTTTCACCACTGCTCTCAAAACGGTGAAGGAAAACATCGTAAGGAAACCGGCATGTACTAGAACCAAAAATTCGAAGACAAGTGACATCTGCCAAACCGCACTGGGCCCGCGTGGTGGATTACGGCCTACTCCCTCTCAATGAGAGGAGGCCTGTGTCCCAGCAGTGGGAACATTATAGGCTGATTATGTATGTATGTATGTATGCAATTTTGTATACGTAACAATTACCTGCTAACATAGCTCATAGTCGTAACATTTCTACGTCTTTGCAAATCCAAAAAACACTTTTAATAAAACTGGAATTAATTATCAAAATCACATAGTGAGAGCCACCAGCGCAAGGTTTCGCAGTAACCAATAAATCAAGTTCCACACGCATCATAGTAATCCATACCGTGCCGTTTAGGGTTCCGTACACCAACAAAAAAATATAACATGATACTACACACTGCGTTTAATTTATTGAATATGTGTGCGTTTTTATTGGTGATTGTAAAATTGCTTTAAGGTGTGAAATTAAATGCATGCGATTGTAGGTCTTATTGCGTGGAGCTACTACTCAGGCTATAAAGTACGTGTGTCGACTAGTAATATTTTAAAGTATAGCAAAAAGGTGCATAATGATGAGCAAGTGGGGGTTGCGTGGAGAGCTGGCCCGGCGAGGAGTCATCAATCATGCGCAGGGCCGCCCCGTGACGAATGCCAAGCCAAACACCATTGTGACCAATGCCACCCACACGCGGGACAGTCGCGAATGCTTCTAGTGACGTCACGATATTTACGGGTTCCGTAACTCTTTACTTCTATGACAGTTGTGATACCTGAACTTCTTGAAGTGACATTTCATTAAGTCTAGCTACGAGTTTAAACAGTTAAACTTATAAGCCGGTCGGTCATTTATAAAATTTTCTCGTTTCTTATTTCGATAAGCTGAAGATGTTAAAAAAATGTTAGCAACCCGCAGTTTTATCATTATAATACACTTCTTACACAGTTTAATTCATTTAACTAACTTCAAAGACAACATTCAGAGCTTTTACCGTCCAGGCTAAACCTTTATCGATTTCCTCAAAAATCGGCACTAGACAAAACTCGTTGTTGTTGTATGGAACCCTAAAACCATGTAATTTTGTCTATTGCGAAAAAATGTTTTGTGAGTGCTCATTGACACAATCTTTGGACATAGTGGCACAATAAATTGTTGGTATATTAATGGTACCCTTACGCGGAAGTCCCTTCGTAGGAACTCCCCCGTCGCGAACACTATCAACTATGTTGTAAATGACCGATATTATTCACTAGAGTCTACCACACACGTGGTGGTATGTTTATAATGGATTAATATTTATTCGGAAATAAACACTGTTCATAAATTTAGTGCAAAAGTGTGCTGAGGAATGTTTGCTTTTGGTTTAACTAATATAATTAATTCTGGCAGCTAATAACACTACATAGATTCGATCAACAATCGGTTTGCCAGGTCAGTAATAAAATAACAACATGGCCGTTTACTGTAGCGGTCATTAGGAGGTATTTTCATCAGTGAAGTTGACTAATATGCAGATAAATCAGTTCGTAGCTTCCTGCTACGCAATCACTGCTACGGAAATGAATTGCTCCAGTGACAGTCGTAGCTACTACAGCTACGAGTAGGTACGTAGGTCCCCTGTAGCAATTTCACCTAGGCAGGCACACATATTCATAACGTCCGATTTAATCGGCCTCAGTTCACCTCGGGGAATGTATGGACCGCATGTGCAATTAATTGGCTTATCGTGAGTTTATTGATTCGGTAAGGCGATCCGTTTTAATTACCGCCATCGCTCATTTGCCGCTGATTGGCTCCCAACATACCTCAATATACTAGTGCACTAGTTTCTAATGAAACCCGGCCAATTTCAAGATATCTTGCAAATGAAACTGCAATCAGGACCGCCACGCCTTTTCACTTTATTCGCTTTACTGTTTTAATTAAGGAGACTATTAACGCCTGTAACCTTAACTCAATATTGACAAGAATTGCCAGCAAATAAACTCCACCGGTAGTTATGAATACGACAAGGCAGAATTATAGGTGGATATTTGCATTCTTTCGTTCATCGTTTTGCGCACATTGTACCTATATTCTCAAGGTTTAAGTACTACACGCTGCACAGTACTTAATGAGGACGCAGCGTATGTTTATAGTGCTGTCTGGTCTTCAATTGACTTTCTAGGCGAATGCTTTCAAAACACAACTGTGGTCTCTGTCGCATTGTATAATTTTGTATCGTAAAAAGGGTAACAAATATAAAAGTTGTTCGTTGAGCACATGTCGCGGCGCGGAGTCTGCTATTACAGCTAATTGACAGTCCGCACACGAGCTGTGTTTACTACGTATTTGTCACTTCCCCTCCGCTAATGACATGTTACGCACCTACGGCGGAGGACCTTTTGAAAATAAACAAATACATTGATGAGTGCCACGAGTGCGCGACCACAACGGCATGGCTCGCCTCATGGCGAACTATCAACCATGGAATTTACATAGGACGTTTTTTTACGAAGTACTTTCTAAGTTAGTTCAAATACTAACTTGTTTATGTTAAACTATTTAACAGAAATTATTACTAAGTTTGCCGTGTCAGAGATAAACGAAACCCAGTGATAACTAATCCCATAATAACGAATTAACTTCAACCCTCGGAGTGAGGAACTGCCGCAAACAAAGTTATCAATAATCACGATTTGGTTAATGGCCCGGGGCGGACGACGAGTTCCGTACAACGGACTCATAATAAAGATATAATATCAGCGCACTCTCCCGAGGGTGACGAATTGCTTGTACGATTAACTCTTAAACGACAAATAGAGGAACTCCCTTCCCGCAGCCCTCCCGCTCGGGGGTATACTAAGCCACGACTTCCGCTAATTATTCGGGGGAGCGGCTCGGCAAACATCGCCGTCCCCCTCGCACTCTGCGAGCCGATGCACATCTCCGCAAAAACTCTCTGAAAACCAAAATTTTCCCTTCTCCCGACGGGCGGTCATATTTCTTCCCTCTCGCTCCCATTAAACACGCCGTAAACGCTTTCCTTTTTTCACGCCCTCGCTCTAATAGAAAGGCAAATTACGAGCTTACGGGCGCGGACGGGTGGCGATGTACGAAACCGCCGCGACCGTGCCTGCTGCGTCCCGCTTTCACTCGCCGACACACATATTTCCGTACTACTCGGGAAAACAGGGGTCGACTACGTGAACTTTCACGTCATATGTTTATACTCGTATCTATCATGCTACTACAACACAACACACGTACAGCTACTTGCATCTAAATATCGATAGCTTTTTGCAACTACTCAGGAAATAACTCGCCTGAAGATAAATAAGTTGGCGGGGAATATAAAAACAAGCACATGACCTATTGAACAGAGAACAGTAAGTTAGTATCGACTTGTTAATGATAAAAATATTTATTGGCACGTCAGTAAATAGCGCACATTCTTTGCGATTAGAATGCGATAGAACATGGCGCCTATTCCCTGTCTGAAGAGCGGGTGTTTTTCAAGTACCTGGTCATCCTGTCTAACCGGAATAAAAATATATTAGGTACTTATTTATTTATTAAATTAACAAGCCTGGTGGCAATGCACTTATTAAATTAAATGCCTAACTAACAACTTATAAAGGTGCTACTTACCTATAGTCACGAACACCTTTTGTTCAAGAATACTTATTATAATGTCAATCATCATCTCAATAAAGATAAGTACCGAACTAAGTACTGATGCAAACTGTCAGATGTCAATGATGGTTAAGGTATGAAGATATTTAAGTACCTAGGTATGCTACCTACGAATGGCGCGAATTGCTGACTGAATAAGACTAGAAAATAGATCGAAGAAAAGCTTCGAACAATAATCCTCAATAAAAAATTGGTTGAAATTAACAGATTACCAACATAACTTAAATAAAAACTTAGTAAGACCAGCAAACACTCTATCTACTTAAGTATATACTTGTGATTGTCATCGACACCGAAAGTAATTTTGAACTCCAATTTTTATATCGAATACATCAACGTCATAATAATAAAGCGGTTATTATTTTCAGGCAGGAACACAAGAGCGCAGGCTGTCAGCCCCGGACTCCCCGAGTGAGTCGTTGTACACGAGCCTTGAACATGGCGACAAAGCTGACGAGCGGCTCGCGTGACGTCAGACATTCCACATTGTATGCACCCCTGCTCCTGTGATCAACTCAAAGGTTTCACCGACCAATAATGTCATTAAACCAAAAGTCTAGCGCATGAGAATAGACTGCCTGAGTAAAGAATCAGTGCCGAGACGAAGTTTCAAAGATGTGATTCAGGATAAGCGGTTTCGAAGCGGTTGAATTGGAGTAGGAATAGCTCCATAATGGGCTCTAGTCTAAGAATTTCTTAGCCGAAGGAATCATTTCAGTTCGACACTATCCAAATTGCCTATTTTCGGCCTCCAAGTTTCTGTTTTGAAAAGATTCACTGTCCTCTGGCATCTCCAAAATAATAGAGTACCCCAAAACTGACTCGATTGTTTCAACTACTCAAATTATAGTATCCGTGAGCATGTCTACCACCGTGACGTGTTCCAAATTACAAATCAAACATCGGCGGCGTCACAAATGTAACCTCCAGTTCCATGATTCGGTAATGAGCACGTGCCGTCAGATTGTGGCTTGTTCATACAAATGGCAGTCATTTTCGAGTTATCGACTTAACACCGCCGCGGAAATGGAAAATAATAACTTCATCGCTGGGCGGCGACACGTACGGATATAATTTGGACGCATTAGACGTCGTTTGTACGAAAACTTGCGCCATAGTGCGCGACTAACTCATTATTGTTTTGTTATTTCGTTACCTTCCTTCAGCCCTCGGCAAAGCGAAACTATTTTTTTTTTCTGTTTTTCTACTCCATGCATCATTATGGATTAAGCAACAAATGTATTTAAATTTTATAGAAAGAACAACATTTTCTGCTTTCACAAGTATATTAAATCCATAAATCTAAATTTCGCTCGCAATTGCACTCTGTGAAATAGAATAATTACTTGATTGCATCAATTGCACCTCAGGCACTTTTAGCGATATTACAGTTATTCGTTTATGATTTACCGTCACTTATCCGATGTACGTGACTCAAGAAGCCTTTAAAATCTTAAGTAGCATCTGTGAGGTAGTCAACGACACCGACACGTTGGAACCAACCCTTACTTCCGCGACATGAGCTATGATTACGTTTTTGTTACATCGACGGGTTCGGCCACCCCGAATCCACATAAAAATAATTTATTCTACAGAGGGGTAGCTGTGAAAATTTAACGCTCTATTTGAAAAAAGTGACACCACATGACGATGTCTAATTCGACGTCTATCCTTTACTTTCTGGCTATGTGTGAGAGTGACAACATGCTACCCCGTTTTTTAGTTTACAGCCTGAAGCGACGTTTATGATTCAAAAAGTTCACGGTGCAACTGCCGTGTGGTATTGCTTCCGTGTGCGGAGTGCTGATCGACGCGACACTAACGACCTCACTTAATTAGTAACTCGACAGATGACACACAGAACTCCTGCTAGGCCCACGTCTGTTGCTCTCAATCAACAGTCAACTTAATTGCTGTTTACGTGCAATAATTATGTCGTAAGAAAACAGTTAACTTGCAATGATAAATTGAACATTTACTAATGATACTTTGGGCAAGTGACATTGACCGTTATAAAGTATGTGTGATACAAATCAATACAATGACAGATGGGGCAGCTCGGTCAATGATCAAATTCTGATGCGATAACAAGGCCACTTTACTGTAAGGAACCAAAAAAGAGCGTCGTCAGTTCCGGAGTACTGCGAGAGAGGTCGCGCGGGCATGCAGTGGTTCGTGTGGTAACGAGAAGCGGGTCGGGGGTCGCAGTCGCGGTCGCGGACACCTCACAATGGCTCGTTTGGTGCACAATGCCGCCCCCTCGCGGCCCACTTCATTACGCGTGTATTGTGCCACACACGGCCACGCGCACCTAGTGCCGTGCTGTGCGACTCCTGTGACCCACCGCCGCCGGTGGCCTGCCGAAGCATTCCACACTAAGCGAACCTTTGTTTTTCAAGTGCCAGTAATTATATTTATTATCCGGTAATTACTTCAATCGCAAGCACCTCTATGTTCAAAGCAATTAAACTCTATAAACAAATTACTATAACAGTAACATCATAACATACTACGCTACATCATAATTCATTGATTAATTTACTAAGAGACCCCTGGCGTTACGTCGGTATTAATCAGCGAATTAAAGCAATCAATCACAATGAATCGACGTGTAATACGCCACAGAGCTAGAATATTAAATCATTATCTATTTAAGCATCGAATGTTCGGCTAATAATAGTCGAGATAATATCTCATTGAGCGGTGTGAGTGGAATGGCAATGCGCGCGAGTGAAGCTATCACAATGGGCGTAGGAGTAAAACCAACACGCGCCCGCGCACCCAGCACAATACCGAGCTCACAATGGAGGGCTAATTGTGCGACGACAGGCAGATACCACCTCATTGTTACTCATGCCAAGAATTAAAACCCGATGTTGTTATTCTGTTCCTACTAGTTTCGGGGTCGCTTCCGGGCAATCACGCAGCTTTCCAAACACCTCTATCGACCTCTGACTACGTTAATCGACGCGTAAAATTAACTTCAAAATTCGATTATGAGTGTACAGTCAAAAACATCAAGAACATATCTTCAATGCAACGTCAACGAGCCGTGAGATGAATGATGATTACTCTCTATAAGATTCCCGAAATCGCCGGCCGCTGTCCATGATTACGTAATCAATCTCCGTCGGCGTCTGCCGTCAGCCTTTCATCGAGCTGCGCAGGCGCATCACTCTCCCCTGTATTCAAGCGCTTTTTACACCTTTTTTCGTAATTATTTAAAGTCGCTTATTATGTTTTAGGCGTTAATGCCTGTTAAATGACCACCCTCTTAATGATGTTCCTCCTCTTAGTGCCTCGATCTCATTTTAAGTACGGCCCTTGGTACTTTATGGTCAAATCGATTTTAAAACGGGTGTTATGATGAAAAATTACACAATTTTCGTCGAAATACTTAAGGAGTTTCTTGGAGCATAAATCATGAATTCTTTACGATGCTAAGTTTTAAGATAAAGAAGTGATACGGGAATGTATTCGCAACCGTCTCCCGGAGCTGTCGGTTGCACAATCGCCCGGTAGCTGACAGTTCTCACCGGGTGCGTGGGCGCAGCCTCATTGTGCGCACATCTCATTTTCTCGCATTGAAGTCACAGCAACCAGTAGCTAATACTCTCAACATTAATCATTGTGAAATCGCAATACGTTTATTGTGATCTGTTTATGTGTATTAAATCTGTTGGCTGTTGTTGTTATGCTTTAAGAAACGCCAACTACCTACTGATCACGTGTGTTCGTGTGTTTATGAACGATAAATGATTGATCGTCTTTATAGCAGTGCTTGTATGCATATGTTGTTACAAAAACAAATTATATCAATATAATCTAATCAAAGCAAAATAATAAGTAGTCATTCAATGTACTGATATTCAGCTGCATCCGGTTAGACTGGAAGCCGACCCCAATTGGGAAAAAGGCTAGGCAGATTGATTGACTCGAACCTACGTACCTATTATATCTTACAGTCATATAAATGCAATAGGTACATTTCCAACATTTTATTCTATGTGAAGTATTTCCACGAACTAATTTCGCTTTGAGTATTAATTAATTCGTGTGATGAACATAATTGCGTTTTATTGCAAGACGTTGGCGGTGCGGCTTGATCGAATTATCGCGCGATCGGTGCGCGTGCGCCGTCCGCCGAGCGGACACGAACGCGCCTACCTCATCACCTTACCAATTAGGTAGTAACTACGACTTACATTGATGAAAATACGACAAGTTTACGTGTAAACCGCCAATACAGACTTCCTTGGCTGATTCTAAATTGCTGGGTAGGAGCACGTAGAAGTCTTATAAAAAAATATTGAAACTACATTCTTTCCGCAAACTACTAACCTTTGCTGCCTTGATAGTAAAGCTACTTAATTGGTACACTTATAATGTATTAAAACGGCATACCTAAATTTATACGTCAAAATATTTGGTATTTAGGATTATAAGACCAGTATTTGATAAAAACCTGACAATGCAACATTCTAATAAAAAACCAAAAAAAAAAAATGTTAAAAAATGCGTGCGTTGAACTCTTTTCTTAAGCGGTTGCGCGGGAGTGCGCGGACGTGTCAAGTTGAAAGGTGCATTAGTGCAAAATAACACGTAGCCACGAAAATTTCAATTAAGTTTAATGCACATGTCGCCGCCCCTTCCCCCCCTACCCCCATTCTCCCTTAGCCCCAACACGATTTATTAAAACCGATTACGAAGCGAGCTAAACCGACGCTCGATTGACTTTGCACTTGCTTTATCGATGCCGATACATTTGATTCCCTAAAATATGATAACGTTATCCCCATCAACGGCTTTATTACACGAAACAGGTGATTTAAGTGTTCGTTTTATTTTAATGTCTTGTAAATGTGGTCTGATAACATATTTTAATTTAGTTACTGACATAAAGAAAATCAATTTCTTATTAACTGCTGGGTTTTTATTTAAGGCTAAGTAACTTTTAGTTTCTGTTAAGTTTGAATAACAAAAACAGTAGTTAGGCAATACATTGTCTCAAAATACGACATTAGGTTGGTATTAAAAAAAACCTACTTATAGGTAGCTACGATTTGATAATATCTAAACCCCTGTTGTTTATAAAACGCATAGCAATCACACAAACAAAACAAGACATCCCCAAAAGTGATCGATATCTCAAACAGTTCGCCGTTAAACCCTATAAAATACAGTTGAATAAGTTTAAAATTCTCAATACGGAGGCACCTGTTAGAGCCGCCCTCGGCCGGCAAAAACTGTATTATAACCACTCATAATCAACAGTAATCATTGACTACAATAACTGTCAAAACGGCACTAAATATTGTTTGTTAAATGCCATAAGTTTTGTATTTTTTTCAACGGTCCACACCTTGGAGCTTCGAGCGGGCTCGAGCGGACCGAGTCGGCACAAAGGAGTAGGTGCGGATCAACAGTGCCAGCCTGCCAGGTGCTAAAGGTTAACATTAATACGAGTATACTTGCTTATATTTCCTCTTTAATATTCAAATGAATACCCACGCACCTTATAAGTTGAAAGTGTTTATTTTCTAATCTAATGATAGCCCGACGTACCTACAACCTAAGTGGTATTATTTAGATAGCCAATTTTACAATTCTGGGTGCTAATAGCCCTAATTTTAAATAATTGCTGCACATAAAGGAACGAATAAATTCTAATTCATTATGCAAAACATATTTTTGCAGTAAATTGTTCGCATAAAGAAAGGCATTTTCTTTGTTTCCAGAGTTCGTTACTAAAAGTGAAACTACAACCTATAATCGTGACCGAAAGGTCATGATAAAGTTTCAATCAGTAGAAAACATAGTCTACCTGGTTTAGACACGCACATCTTATAATGCATGGGCATCACGTCCGCCGACACACCGGTGGGTAATTGTCGAGGCATTAAAAACCGATAAAAACCATTAATACGACGGGCGATCGGTCAAATTGCGGATACCGATAATTTACGTAAGAGACGCCCCTCGCACCGCCGTCCGCGAGATGCACTCCAACTGATAATTAAATGAACTACGAGTGCGATGTACAGTCAACAAAAGAGATAAGTATGCAGGGTCGTCGGATATACTTGAAGTTTCGTAAGAAACCAATGGGTGTTATTGACTGAAATTTTATTTAATAAATGAGCCGTTTGTTTCCTATTAATAAAATTAAATTTTATTCGAGAACATCTATCGGTTTCCTCTAAACCTCAACTATATCCGATGATCCTGCATACTTATCTCTTTTGTTGACTGTACCTACGTACTGATATGTGTTTGCATTTTAATTATATAGGTAAATCAAAGTTATAAATGAGAGCTCGTAATTATCTATGCGCTCCAATTGACGCCAAACTAATTGACAGATATTGATCGATTGCGCTACTTGAAAGAGAAAACATTTTATATTAATTGCTTTTACAAGAAGGTGCACTTAAATATTATTAATTTTCAGAATTTCAAGTGAAGCAAGCAATAAAGAACTAATCATCACGGATTTATTTGTAAGCGAAAGGTTGTCTGCACATTTTAAATTTCGCGGTAGAGCGCTCAGACATAATTTCAACACTGTTTTATTGTATGGATTCGCCGATGACGTACGATGTTGAAGTCAACCGCAAACCGATATTGCAATAACGTGGTTAACGATAAGCGTCCGACGTAAAAAAGGCACATTATGACCTAAAATTCAAATATTTTGGACAGCTCATTGTCGAGAAAGGTCCAGTGGACATAAATCGTCCTCCAGTTAGCTCCCTCTAACAAAGTCCACTCGGCAGTAAAGTGGCCGCTTGTAAATCAAAACGACGAATCGAAAAAATGAAAAAAGTAAATAAATCGAGACGGAGCCGACGTTTCTCGTGAGCCACGCAACACTAGTGATGCGCTACTTAGTTGTACGAGGGCACTGTCGATAAAATATCCTGTGCGTGTACCGTAATAAAAACCTATCTGATGCGAAACTTCCGTAATCCGATAAAGGCACGTTTATAAGAAACAAATAATTTTTACCTAGTTTATTTTCCTTGACAATAATAAATGTAAAAAGAAATACAAAACCACTATCTCAGAGTCAATATCATAACGCATATCCATTCCAAATATTTATAAGCTTATAAACCTTATAGTAGAATTAGGAAAATTTCGATAATAAAGTACAATATTTGGAGGTCCCGGGCAGACCGTATCGATGTGGAAAGGAACGGATTGTGCATCACAATAAAAAAAGATAAAGCGTATTACGGGATGTCCGGAGATAAGGGCCACTTTATGTTTTCATATTAAGTTTGACATAAAAATGAACGCAGTAACACATTTTACTGCTATTGGCTGCCTTTGTTAGTTTAACACTCGTCTTGCCGAACTGTTCTTACTAGGTAGGTACTGTTTAACATTCATAGACCTAGCAGATTCAATAATATAAAATGTACCTACACGAATTGGAACAAGTTTATTGGTAATTGAAATCTGTTTCTTGAAATTGAGATACTAGGTTTCTAATAAAACCGAACTCGTTTTCAATTCTAGTGAAACGATTACTATTTCGATAGCCATGCTATAAATCAATTACACAACGATTACTAGATAAGTTTGGTTTTGTTAGCTTTTAATGTGGCTATGATTTTTTATTTTCCGCGACACTTGTTAAGATATCAGCTTAGAACATCTCTAAAAGAAATTAATAGACAACGCATTACGCATTGTAAAGCAATTTGAAAACACGCTCCGCCACCCTCCCCTTGTAAAATTTGTCCCCGATATCCCGTTTTGATTGGACGGCTTGATTTATCTCTTGTTTAGGCATACAGTGAACATTACCCATTGTTGATCCTTTTATATTTTAAAATAATTTTATTAAAAAAGCTATAAACAAAAATAAAATAGCAAATTACGCAGAAGGGATTGTTTTCGTCAAAAAATTACTTTTGTCAATCATCTATTTTGACCGCGTTGTTTCAATTTTTATTGAAAATGCCAAGCACGCAACATACAATTTTTCTGTATATCTAATACCAGTCTGTCGGTATTTTTTTGATTTTATTTACAATTTATTGGCTCAAGTATCAAAACTTGCCGGTCCCGTATATCAATAGTGTTCGCAGTGAGAGTAACAATAGGATCCCTTCCCCGGAGATTGAAACGCTCTCCGGGCTACTGCCGGCTACAGTGATTTAGACTAACTGCACTTGTTGCGATACGGGGGGCACTCCCCATTGCAGATAACATATGACAGGCGGCTAATACGAGGATTATACTCATTCCACACACTTGTTCCGTAAGCTATTTTACCGTAACTGCGCCAGAACGCCGAGCTACAAGCCTGCATCAGAGCAACTAATGATACAAAACTACAGTCATTCCGCTAAGTTACTAGGTAGATCTTATTTTGCCGCGACACTTATGTTCGAACCTGTTCACAACTCCTGCCATGGAAACGAGATATTTTATCGCAAACTATAACTTCGCCTCACAGGTAATAAATATTACCATTATTGAATAAAAATATATCATAAACAAAATTCCTGGAGGTGAATAAAATGTTCAAAGCATGTTTTACAGATCTTATTAAAATTTGTCAAGCACCTAACTAAGATTTTTATTTGTACGTTGTTTGACGTGTCAATATTGCGCGCGCGCCTCTGGAGGGTAGTATGTCAGACGCGACAGTGTTCCCGGGGCGATCTGGGCGGCAGGCTCCGTACACAATGCCAATTTTCCGCTCACCGCCACCGACTACGCAATTATTTAGATAAACCTC
The DNA here is from genome assembly GCA_914767645.1 of Hydraecia micacea. Taxonomy (NCBI): domain Eukaryota; kingdom Metazoa; phylum Arthropoda; class Insecta; order Lepidoptera; family Noctuidae; genus Hydraecia; species Hydraecia micacea. The sequence goes on from OU611778.1 coordinate 13,676,055, forward strand.
TCGGCGTGACTATAAAAACATCTTCCCCTCCCCCTCGCAACGCTGTTTGTTGTCTTTGGGGCTTTGTGAATTTATAGCCCGGCATTACGCCGACGGTTAGGAAAAAATGTACTTTTAATTTATCTCGTTAAAGGGTTGAAGGACGGCCGGGTTCGCGAAGTAATTATTCCGGAATTGGCCACTTTAGCTGATGAATCCATTCCGCTCTACCCTTTATTGTAGGGCGATTGTGGAGTGAATTAATTTGTTTTTGACTCCGATCTCAACGGAGTGAAAGATTACATTATGTTGATGAGTGTAGCAATTATTTAATTAATTCGTTTTCTTGGTCGTTAGAAGTTCCAATATTTGACAGACTAGTGAGATATAAAAACTTTTAAATCATCATCTGCCTATACTTTTCCCAACTATGTTGGGGTCGGCTTCCAGTCTAACCGGCAAAAAAAAACTTTTAAATATAATATCTAATTACGTTACAAAGTGCTCGTTTACACTATACAGCCGGTATATTCTGTAAAAATCTCACCGTGAAAACTTAGGTGAAATGAGTTTGAAGTGAGGTGTCATTCCAGCTAATGCTAGGGATTGACACTATTGACAGCTCACTTCACCTAAGTTCTCACGGCATAGAATAACTATAGTACTTAGCTCACGGCAAGATTTGTATAGAATAGACCGGCATTTATGAGTATATCTACTAGTCACATTGCACCTAATATTTATTAAATTACGAAACTGCCTGTTTAAACCACTCTTAAAACCCTTGCACTTAATGTTTTAATAAAAAAGGGTACCTAATCATCATAAAACAAAATCATAATAAAGTCATAAAAACTTAATTCACGATAAATAAAACGTGGAACAATCAATGTCATTGTTAGCAAAAGATGAGAGACACGACTTAAAACATTCAGAAACAATTTCATGGATTTATACCGATTGATTGCTAAACTTCTTGAGTGGGAGGTGAACTTTTGTTATGAAAAGGGACAAAGAAATAGAATTTCCAAAAACGTCATGTAAAACAATTAAAAGGCACGATAGTCATTTTTCCTGGGAAACGGCACATTTCGTCACGCTCAACCTGTAGTTTATAGAACACGTTAGCGATGACCTACCCCTGCTTCGCACAGGTTTTACGACTTGACAACACATCGAGAATTCTTTATTTTTAGCAAGTTTAATATACACATAAACCTTCCAGAATCAATACTCTTAATGACGGTGAAAACAGCATCAAAATCCGTTGCGTAGTTTAGAAGACCAACGCGCCACACAGATAAGACACGAAAAGCGATTTTCATTTATAATTAGGTAGATATAGATAATATAGCAAATGGTTTACCTGCCAGTCTTAGTGATGATCATCTCGGTGCCAAGGTCATGGAACTTGTCCCATAGCTCCTTGGTTTCAAGCTGGCAGTCTACGGAAAGCAACTCCTCACAGTTGCAGGAGGTTGCAGGAGGTAGCGGCCGCGCGGGTGACGGCGTGTCCCGCTCGCCCAGCTCTGTTTATAAAGAAGTCTTGTTAGAAATATGGCCAGGAGGCTTCTCTCCAACTTCTTCAACATGAGAATAGGTCGTACCTCAGTTATTTTTATCAGCGCAGTGGTAGCGGAACTGACTGCCGTTAGTGCGACCACACGCAATTTCAATGCCGTCATTAGTGAAGGCTATTTTAATGCTAACACAGTACTATTTGAGTTTAAGGGCTGCAAGGAATTTAGTGTCTTTAACTGCAAGAAGCTGCCTTTTCAGCTATGGTACAAATGGACTTTATATACCTTTTCTAAGTATTCTATATAGTATATAATTAGAAAATGTGTAGTACCAAAGTAAGGTATTAAAAATTATGCCTAGATCTTTCCCTTACGCCAGTTTTGAAATATGAACCTTGCATGGGTGCGAATTCGCACCTTTTCCATGCTCTATAACAAGTTAGTTGAAAACCAATTAATTCAGCTGACTTCCTCACACAGAAAAAAACTAATGGGAGTGGTTAAAAATGTACATACGTCAGAAATACGACATTTTAATCCATATTGTTACATTTCTAGTTGTAGGTAGGTACTTAGTCTACTCTATTAAAAATACCATAAACATTATTCGAGCAGGTAGGTACTGTAGTTACTACGACCACGACCGTTGTAGCAAACCCATAAGATTGTTGTTCAATGAATATGGATGTCATTCTACTACAGGACTGTCATAGAAGGAAACAAGTATTGCATGTTGTAAAAATATAGCAACAATGTGAGTAATGTGACCTTATGTTAAGGCTCAGTTTATATGGATATGGCTCGAAACAACATGCATTAGTCAGTGGTTATTAGCTATGTTAAGTTTTATGAAGTTCTAAACTCATAATATAGACCTAAGGTGAACTGCAGCTACGAAAAATCGATGGTTTAAATTAAGGCAAACAGGACACACCAATTTTTAAAGCTGTGAGTGTATTAGGTCTGCAATGGGTATGGAATATATAGGGTGACTGGTAATTAGTGACCGATACCTAAACACGTGATTGTACTCATGATAACAAATAACTTTTACTATGGGACCAAACCCGAAATCGCGAAAAATATCTGCTGTTCAGTACATTTTGACCAGTTAGGCGAACAAAAACGACTAAACAGCAGATTTTTTTTCGCAATTTCAGGTTTGGTCCGATAGTAAAAGTTGTTTGTTATCATGAGTACAATCATGTGTTTAAGTATCGGTCACTAATTACCAGTCACCCTATATAGGTATATTGTTGAAATTATGATAATACCTTTAACCATTTCAGCTGTTAGGTATTCATAATTGAGATTTCAGAAACTATGCCAGACAACATTATGTTTTGAATATAAAAAGTATTTAAAATCTCAATTATTGAAAACATCATTATGTCTCTGAAATGGAACGATATTTTATTTAAATACGTTTAGCGCTAAATGTAGTGTTATTGATTTGTGATGCAGTGGGCTTTAAATGATAAATGATTTTATTTCTGTAAGTAGGTTTGCACAATCACTTTTACACGTCAATCAAATTTTTAAAACTAGACGAGGTCGGTTTTAATGATTTTGCGCATTTTTCTATTTTATGATAATGCACTACACTGCCTTTACTTATATTTATTTGAAAGTTAAGATTTATGTTTTCATTAAAAAAACAGTTAAACAAAGAGAAAAGTAATACAGACTTGCAACTTTTAAAGAATGTGTGGTGGGGGTGTGTGTGTTCACTTGAGTAGTCAAGTCTTTTACATCACTCATTTACCTACATTTATAAGTGTGTTAAGCATAAAAATGTATTATGCAAACAACAAAAATCATTTTTATTACACAGTAAGTACTTATAGTGAAAAGATAAATATTTTTGCTTTTATAGTCTAACCCTTTTGTTGACTGTACCTAATGATACCTATAGAGTTAATAATACCCATGAAAAAGTTATTTGTTTGATGTTTTAGTTATGTTTATTGTTTAGTTACCTACAGAAAGTTATCAAAATAGTTCTAAATTTATCACACTAATATTATAAAGACGAAAGTTTGCGAGTGTGTTTGTATCTTTGTTACTTCTTCACGCACAAACGGCTGGACCAATTTTGATAAAATTTGGTATAGAAGTAGCTGACACCATAGGACACTTTTTATCTCGATATTCCCACGGGATCGAAACTTATGCGGGTGAAACCGCGGGGCGCTACTAGTTAAAGTTAAAGAATAAAATAAAATCTTGAATTTTATAGCTTTGAAAAATTTTATGCTTTTATTTGATGAAAATTGAATCTTAAATAGTAAATATAAATACATTTGATTTGATTCGGTTTTCGTGATTTCATTTACAGTTTTGATTGATGAATTGCCCTTGCGATAAAATTGTTGCAGCCCATAGGCAAAGTTAATAAATTTTAAATTATATTATCTTGTTAGTGCCGAATTATAATTCGGCACTAACAAGATAATATAATTTCTTCAAATGAGAGGCAGCTACCTACTTACTCAGACAATTCTTTTAATTTAAGAAAACTTCTCAGCACAATTTTTAATTGACAGTATTGTTGCTCTACTACCTAAAACTTGGTAGATAATTATAATAAACCCCAATTACAGACAATAAACTTATTAACTACACATTTACAAGTCAGAGCTTGTTATCTAGCCACCTCTGTGACTACATTATAGTTTTCTACTCGCATTAAATAAGAAGCCGGTGCAGCAGTGTGAGAACCGAATTGTGTCGGGCTGAGAAAGTTTGTTTATAATGTTAATAACACTTGTCTTATAACAACTTCAATTACTTTTTGTTGTACAGTAATGGCCGCCGCCGCAAGAAGCAGCAGTAAAGCAGTAAATTGCGCTGAGATATCACGTTTATAAATAAATAGTGAGTGAATTAGGCCTTTAGGAGATAAAGTTATATTTCGTGGAGAATTTAAGGATGAATTGGTGCAGATAATTTCGCTAGGTTTGCTAATAAAGTAAAACTATAACCTGCATCCTAATTTCGTAACACACTATCAATCACAATCGGAATCATTTTGAATACATTGCTTCCTATGTTCAAAAAAATTGTCTGCTCAAACTTACAACAACGCAATGAATGTTGTTGAACTGTCAAAATGAAAGCCATTCTTACAGTGTGTTTCGCAATTACCCCGGTACTCGGGACGGCAGGTGACGCCCGCCGTCCGAAAATCTCTTTACGTACCTTCTTATCCCAAATATTTCTTGCTGTCGGTATTGTGCAAAATTTTATTGCTTAAAACTTGATAGGTTTATTATTTATTTATTACAAGTTACTCATGTACTACTACTAACTTCTTACTTATGTTCACAATTCAATCACATTGTTTCTGTAACTCTTTTATAATAATGTTTGATTTAATTAATTACTGCAACTACCAATATGCTTTTAATGTCAACACCTGTCTCCTAACAATGTGATACAGGGTGGCAGAGACACCATGTAACCATGAATTCAGTACATGAGTCTAGACTTCCTTGAGTTGAAACTTTTAATCGGTTATCAAAAAAAAAACAGTGGCACTCCGGGAGTGCCGACAGAAGTGAAAACTTGAACAAAATTACGTGTGTATTTTTTTATCGTCATGTAAACAAAACACAAACAGAATACTTTGCCGTAATTTTTTTTGATCAGTGTTATAATTTCAGTAATTTTTTTTTTTTTTGAATACTTTGCCGTCACTCACTGACTTATCGGAAATACATTAAAACCGAGTACATCCCGAGGACAGCCGAACACATCCGTATGTAGCGCGGTGTCGGTAACAGTGTCGCGAGTTCAATGGTTTTTCCCATCTCAAAAAATGCCCAACGCGCCTAAAGATGTTTTCACTTCAAAAATCAGCTGTTTCATAGAAAAGTTCAATACCTACCAGTGGCGAAGGTACCATACAACTCGATTCCCACCGGCTTCCCTTCGAAAATTCAGAACATAACCACTCTGTAGTTAATTCATCATTGAAATTTTCTTTTGGAATTTTTTTTTTGCTCCGGCCTACCTCTGTCATAAATTCACCCTTCGCCACTGATACCTACACGGACGAAATATATGGAAAAGCAATTTGTTTTTTTTAATAACCTTCTCAAACTTTCAGCGCAGTGGTGTTCAGACTCATAAACTGAATTCATGGACCCCCTGCCACAAAGTAAACTTTAAAAAAAATCATTCACCATGTGTCACAGGTCTTTCCTTACACACATTAATCTCCTTTAAAAAAACTATATTCCTGTCAATACTGACCAGAGGAAGGCGCAGGGGAAGGCACGGCGTGGTCGGACGCGTCCCGCTCGCCGTCCGAGCATTGTTCCACGTCCACCTCAACATCTTCGTCCGGCAGCGGGGACCGGCAGCTCGACGCTGGCGAGCTGAGCGATGCCGGTGAACTCTGCCGAGATACCGAACCTAGGGAGAAGAAGGGGTTAGAACTGATTATTACTTATTTATTTATTACTAAAGTTTTGAGTCTTGGACTTAAAAGTATGCCCCACAAATCCGTTTTCACAGTTTGTCTGTGGGAAAGGATTATATCAGTAAAGTTTATTAGTGTAGACGTCCACAGACCTCCCCCATATGATAACATAACTTCATCAAAATCGTAAAGCGTTGAGAAAATCGCTTCTCTTCATTACTAAATTGAAGGTTCAGCATTTTGAAAATTCCATTAGGTAGGAATATTTGCTAGAAGTTCAACAAGGAAACCTATAAGGTAGAAAAGGGTAAGAGAAAAAGTTGTGAATGATGATAATGACGATGATAATCTACTAGTTAGCCAGTATATAGCTGTAAGAGCAGACAATGTGTTTAAAAAGCGGATAAAGGTACACACACAGCTTCTTGACATACCTACAGGGTGGGGACGTCAACACGACAGTAATTAACTACGTTCCTAGTCTACAAACAAGAATTCAATCAAATACAGCATTTATATTCAATAGTCACTAGAGTTAGTCGGCTGATTAGCACAATGCATAATAAGCCCATCACTACTATTTAATTGTGTGAAAAAAACGTTTTTTTTTAACTTCGAGGTTGATGTTTTGGGGAAGGCCTTTGTCCAAAAGCCGGACAGTGTCAGCAAACCAAAAAATAGGTATTTCATGGTTTATGACTACCATGCACTAGTATTGACAGTGTTTTCATTTATTGACGTATTGTTGTCCCCACATGGTATATCAAGCTGATCTGAAATCGGTTTACCCTGTTTCTAACTAGCAAGAGAAAAATCCCATAGGGCAGTGAAGGTATACAACTGGTATTAGATGACTGGCACACAACTCGGTAAGTAAAGCTTTGGTTTTCTAGGAAAGCGGTTCGTCATATTATAACGGCCGACATGAATATCTGACATTTTCACTAGTATTTGACATCGGGGTTAAAAAAAACGCTCTGGTTTTGGCAGCCGATGAAATGACGATGAAAATTACTTTCTCGAGCAATATCAACATCCTGCCCTTATCTAAATTAATTTATTTATTATTAAAGCACATCAACAACACAAACACAAACATTTACAAATAACAGAGAACAGAGACATGGACTAGTGTTTACGTACTTATTTAATGTCTATCGTGTGTATCTTTTGACGTTCAAAAGTGCCTTTAGTGTGCCTAATTGAAATAAATGATTTGACTTTGACTTTGACTTCTTCGTCCGTACATCTTTATTAGATGTCATATATTTTAATTACGCTTTTATTATGTCCTCAGTCTCAATCTGTCAAAAATAGCTAGCTGTTCGCTACATTTTTGAGAAGTTTTTGACATTGATTATCGCTGAGATGAGATTGCGACTAGATTTTGAACGTTTTTAATTACGAGAATTGGTATTTTGATGTGACAACTCAAGTTGCAAGCTTTGAAGCTTCCCCGAAAGACGCCATTATATTTATAATTATTTCCGTGTCCTATAGCCATTCATGGAATTAGTATGTACTATATATTGTAGCCATGGATTTAGTACGTACTATGTAGCCATTTCATAAGACTGTCAGAGAATGACATTTGTGATTTGAACAAATAGGTAGAGAATTTAAGTTGCTTGTCAATATGCTTATCAATGAATTTCCCTGACTTCACAGCACGAGTAAAAACAGAGATTTAAAACTTTATCAACCCTGGACTGAAAACCAAAGCCGCGAATAATCTAACTTTGTTAACTAACAGCACCATTAAACCTAATGAAACGAGGTGTTAGCCCGGTACAGCTAAGTATTAGCTTTAGTGATACAAAATAGCTACTAGCCCAGCAGCTCCACCAGCGATTATTTTTCGTCCCAGGGAAATTAACCAGTGGCGTAACTCACCAATAGGATATCATCATTCTTCTGCCTTTATCTCAATTTATTTGAGGTCAGCGCAACATGTCTTTTTCTTCCATACTTCTCTATTAGTCGTCATCTAGGTAAGTAGTCACTCCCCTTTACTATATCATCTTTCACACAGTCCATCCAGCATCGTTTCATTGGTCTTCGCCTGCCTTTATAGTCATCCACATTCATACTCAAAAGTTTTCTCACAACATTTTTCCTCATTCCTCCCCATCACCATGACAACCGATAAATTCACCAATAGGATATCTCAACATTAAAATATCATCAGAGCTAACCTCTTGGCAATTACACAAAAAAAAAGGAAATATATGAAATTCAAAAACTAGATGGAAGATTTGGCAATAAATTATTTGTTTTGATTATTTGGTTCTTAATTAACTACCTACCTTATCTTCTTCAAATTGTTAACGTAGGTAAGTATTAACTAATGTGGTCCGCTAGGGCCGGTGCATGCCAGGGTCCCGGGTTGTTCGAAAGAGTTACCGTGCCCCCTGGCACAGGCAACTGAAGGAACACGGGTGGGTTTTAGGTAGTAAAAGTCGAACATCCCCCCCAGATCCAGATCCCTCCAGATTTTTCCCGCTCCGCGCAGAGCGGAAGAAATTACTTGAGATATGCCACCCGTAAAAAAAAATGTTTACGTAAGTAGTCCCTTTAAGGAAAAATAGCTGCTCTGTAGTTTTTTGGGTAATTTAAATAATTCAAAATCTATCACATCCACCGAGGCTTTATTTATTTATTGAGCCTTGAAAATTGTGTTGAATCGTATCAACATAATATTACAGAATTATACCTACATAGAACCTTCTATAAAATAGCAACCATGTCTGAGCGAAATTGAAAGCAAAAAAAAAAGTACTTAATAAGACCTCAATAACTTATAAAAACTAAGGGAAAAATTTATGGTTTCTCATAAAATACAAAATAACACGACACAAAAGTAAAAGTAAACTACCTAAGTACTTACTTTTAGCACAAACGTTGCATTTGCAATTAAATAGCAATAAGGGCCCTGGGTGGGCCACCGTTATCTGAGTTGTAAAAAGAAAACAAATTTGAGAGCAGTTGCGTTATCTTTTGGCTTTTTAATTCGCTCACAAAGCGCACCATATAATCTGGCGCGCCATAAATTTATCTTTTTTTTTCACCCTAATCTTTGCGACCAAGGCGCTTCTGAATATCCTAATAGATATTGATGTACGATTAAATCATTGATGCTGTCAAAACAAAATAACAAATGACGGTCATTTGTTATTTTTTTTTTCAAATAGGTAATCTTCAAATGTTTAAGAAATTTTAAAAATAATATATGGTCTCTAGTATTTTTATGTAGAAATTCAAATAAACGGCCCCCTTTAATGTCAGAAATGAGACAATTTTGTAAAACAGATAAATTACGAGATTAAAATGATAATTATTACAGTTTTAATATCTTACAATTACATATATGGCTGGGCTGTATCATGGTGGTTCCCTGATTAAGCCATAAAGTGAAGTCAGTCTTGCATGTCATTTTATTTTCATTCCGTTCTAACTTCAGTTATAAATTAATTGTTGGAATTTTAATAATATTCCACTTAAGTAATATTTATTCGTTGTACAAAAACAATAGTTTACAAGTATATTATCATTCCTAGTCTGTTTGATGGATATCAGTAACTGATGATATTATGATCACAATTTGAACATAAATCGGTTAATTACATGTAGGTAGGTACTTAGTTAAATTGTAAAACACATCAAGGTGTTTAGTAGATAAATGTAAGTAAGTATTAAAAATTAGCTACAAAGATATCCTTTTTATCTGCACTAAAATAAAATGCAAAAGGTTTTGAAGCAATGCTTAATCTAGGGCTGACTTTTCCATCCCCAGATAACTTTTATTCGAAGAATAAAATTGATGTTTGACAGTTTTTGTATGAAATAACTGTCAAAATTTCAAAATTATTCCTCGAATAAAGTTATCAGGTGGTTGAAAAACCATATCTAAATCACATAATCCATTGATGGAATTCAATTTGATTTCTTCACTTTTCATTTAAAGCCAGATTAAATATAGTACATACCTACCTAATTACCATAATAATATTATTATCTAATAATGATTAAGAGGTAGGAACGAGCTGCAGAACTTTCCATAATAAGTAATTGATAACTACGTCATCTAATGATGATGATAAAATATAGTTCATTTTAACGTTTAAGTTTTGATTCTACCCTTAACTTCCAACAAAAAATATTAGCTATGTGGCCATACGGGTAGATAAATACGAAATAAAAATAATAATGGTGTATATTTGTAGTAAGTTGCGTGTCGGTACACTTCGGGCGGTGTCGGGCGCGTTCGGTTCCACACAATTAAAGGCGTTCTACACGATCCAGACCGACCGCCGACAGAGGTGACCTTGGTCCAGTTGGTATGAAAATCTACCGTGTAGACGTTGGTCGGTCGACCAAATATGGGCGGGGTCAAACGACCTTTGGACAACCTTGGTCGGAAGCGCATCCATCGCGACAGGCTGCGTCCGTGGTCGGCCCCAACCGTCTGGAACGCTGTTGTCCGACGGGAGAGCTTCAGTGTGCGATTGTCAGTCAATGTGGGCGCACGTCATCGCGTGTCACAGCGATGGATTAGAATAGAATATATTTATTTGCTTTAAAACATGGTACATTAAGGTCTTATAAATAAAGTGATGATCTTACATGTTTCGCCATGGACTGGCATGCAAATATTTAAACATACTAAATGTGACTTTAACGCATTAATTTGTTAAAATTAACATATTTTTAATAACATTGGTTATTAGGGTTTCGTATCTATTTGAACACATAAGAATAATAGGTATATAAAGTAATATAATTAAAACTCAGCATCATATCTTATATTTTATCGTCTATTTTTTTATCAAAAAATTCTTTTACACTATAAAAACAATTATCAATAAGCCATTTGTGTAGTTTTGATTTAAAGCGTTTTAGAGGGAGTTCCTTTATTTCTTTTGGAATATTGTTGAATATTTTTATTGCTGTGATAAAGCTATTCTTATGTCATAATGTGCTTTGATGTGAAGGAATTCTTAGCCGTGTTGGGTCTCGACGGGTATATTTTTTTAATGTAAGTCGCATGTTATAAAAAATGTAGAGTGCTTTTTATTGATTCACAAAACGAACCCCGCGAACGAGAGGTTCTGACCAAATTTATATCTTTATACACTGATTTATCATGTCTTTGGTACATTGGATCTAATTTATATAAAGATAAGAATAAGAAAATGTTTAATTAATTTTTATTTTTTTTTAATAATTAATTTTTCTTCTTCACTCAAGCATAAAAAAGTTAAATTGCCAAACCGACCTTCCGTTGCTTTGAAAGGCAAGGAGCCATATTGATACGTCATTACGCTGTGAACACCGGATGGAATTGACAAGTTGATGTCAACCACCGACCGTGTAGAACGAATACAAAAGTTGGTTGATCCGACCAAGGTCACCTCTGTCGGCGGTCGGTCTGGATCGTGTAGAACGCCTTTTAATCTGAAATAACGAACTGACCCGTAACACGACTCCTGCGCATGTGCGCCTGCTCCCACCACACCAATTAGCATTAAACCCTTTTTAAATACGTCTCCAGCTTTATAGCTGGGTTTTAGTGTAATGTTGAATTGTTCTAGCTGCATGTTTTGATTTGGACTCGTAATTAACTAAATACAAACGCATTGGCTCAGATTCCACTTTTTGAAAGCTTATATGAGCGAAACTAAACTAGCTGAAAGGATCACTGACTTATTAGAAGACTTCTATAATGGGCCAGCATTATTTTATAACATAATATCATCAGTGCAATGAGTTTGATTTCTAAAAAATTATTAGCAAATAGTTAAATAAACCAAATGGCACGACCTCTTTTTCACAAGAAATGCTCATTATACATTACATAATTATTACAATTCAGCGTACCACCTACAAACCTAACTAAATCTTTCAGGATCATTGCAGAAAATGACTGATCATTGCAAACTTAAAATCCATGCCAAATCCAAATGATGGATATTGAATGAGAGATATTGAATATCTAAGCAACGTATAGTTTTAAATAAAAATCTTACACTAAGTTGCCATTGCTTTTCGTTTTTAATTAGGTAGGTATCATACCGAAACGAAAAGCTGTATCAACTGTTACAGTATTTTGTTCTATTTTTCGTACTTACGCTAGTTTCACTTGGAAAATATCTTGAGAATTCTTCATCAAGATTTATTATATATTGCTTCAAAACTCAAACTCAAAGCATTTATTTCAAATAAACCAATTACAGGCACTTTTGAATTGCCAAGGGGTCGGTCATTCAAAAAGATGAAGCTAGTTGTCTAATGCTAGATTTCATTCGTTATACTAGATATCAAAGTCTTTCTTTTCAATCCAAAAACTATTTTCCCTATCTTTCGCAAGCTTGTAATCATCCATAGATAGGTACTTGCAAACTCGTTAAGGTGCAGTAATTTCGTAAAGATTAACGTAAAGCCTATGTTCAGATTGAAATATTTGTCCAAATTCGAATCCTAGCTTACAGTGCCATTTAATTTATAGAATGAGTTCTAAAAATACACCTTAAATAACTAAAATAATGAATATTTTAAACCTAATAATCTAAGATGGACGTAAATGGTTACGCATCCGTAACCACTTGCATCCACTTTTTACATGGATGATTGCATTATTTTTGCAAAACGCAATTTTTTCGAACTTATCATTGAATTGCCCATGTTACATCAAATTAACTATGATAACTATTAGAAGTATTGTAAAATAACCGCAAAATGCAGAAAAACTAGATAGGTAGAGTCATTTAGGTAGGTACCTAGAGTCCGTCAAAAGCATTCTCATAAAAGGGTCAATTACTATAAATATCAGTTAAGTGATGGAACGAACCATTATTTGAAAACTCACAGCAGGATTCCTTATAAGATCTCCAATAATAATAACCAAAAACCAAGTGAAAATGGGTGCATAGGTACCTACCTTCACATTATAGGTTATGCAGCTAAAATAATAGGTATTTTCACAATATAGGTACCTACAAGTGTTTTGAAGTAGGACTCTATATCTATTCAGCGAAATTTCGCGAAAACGATTGTGAATGTGATCAGAATAGGGAGGTAATTAAGTAATTTACTAAGCAGTAGTTTTCCTAAATAACCTACCCTCTATTGGCTTAAATTCGTACCAACACTGTTCACAATATCTATATAATGTAATTAATTATGGTTGTGTAAATAGGCCTGTTTGAAAACTGCACTGCCAAGATTTTCTTTTTTTTTCGCCAAATTCAATCTTATTCTAAAGGATTCTTACTTTTCTCTGTTTTTGACGACTATGCGATTGCTCTAGATTTTATTTTTCGCATTTCTTCTTCATATTATCTGATAGATCGATAGATTTGCAGAGAAATTAATTTTTATCAAGCATGTTAGTGTTAATAAGTAAGTGTTTAATTAGGCCTATAGTACCGGTATGTGGCGGTGTTTGCGCGACGGGGCTGCGCGGCTCGGCGCCGCTGCGGGCCATGATCGCCGCGATGGAGAAGTCAGTCGCCCTCGTCTTGCCTTCCTCGGCCACCATCCTCTCGCCTCCGGCCCTCCAACACTCCGCGCTTTCCACATCCATGAAACAACTCTCAGTACCTCAGTCCAACACTAATCTTCACCCAACATCTCACCGATACCGGCCCGTACATTGTTTTCGTTTATGCATTTTCTTTGAAAGAAAAATATTTTACACCGAATTTATATTTTCAAAATTTTGACCGTTACGAAATTATTTTCATTTTTAATTCGGGCAATTACTTTTTTTTTTTAACTAAAACCACTTTTTGAGTTAAACCGTGTTAATGCACAATTACGAATCAATTAAATCGTCGGACGATCGTTAAACGCGTATTTAAATAGCAGTCGAAATTGTCCGTCGTGGTACACAAGCGAAAGCGGTACGGCGGCTGAGCGCGGACTGAGCGCGGCGCGGGCGCGGCGTGCGGGGCGGGGCGGGCAGGCGGGGCCGCCTCCCCAGGCAACCACTGGCCGCGCTACCCGCTGTCACCGATACCTCCCTCCCCTCCCCACCCTGAACACCCCGACCACTAAGCTTTTCAATAACAATAAAAATAATAATATTAATTCCATATTTGCTCACCGCCATTGTATGCGTGTCATCATAGAAAATAAATTTCAGCTTTTATAGTTGACTCTATCAATCAATAAAATAATTAATCATCATCCCACAGCTGATCTTTTATATTTTATAAAACGGCAATCTATCGGTTCTTATACAATAAGTTTATTGTCCCTAAAGATACATTCAACATAATATAGGTATCCGCTTTGTAGGTATGCGAATGAGTTTTCATGAAAATTGTGTCAAGTGAAAACGCGCGCGCAGTCACCGCGCGGGTGCGCCGCCCATAAAAACAGATCAGTAGATCAGAGCGAGATAGACATAGACTATAGTGGGCGTGCGCATGCGTTAGAAAGAGTTGAAAGGATTTATAACGTGCAACAAAGTACTTTCAAAGACGTAACTTTACCAATACTTCGTGAAACTTTACAGAGCGTGCATATAATTTGTAAATTTTTGAAAAAGTTGTTTGTTTTACCAAATGTGCGAAGCGATAAGTTTTTAGCACGTTTCTCGTTACTTTCTAACATTTCATAAAACTGACTTCAATCACTTTTCATGGCAGACAAGAAACTTATGAAATACGGAATAATGTAGAGTGGGTAGCTTTGTACCTACCTACCTATTATTTTAATTTTTAGGCTGAGAGTGTAAAATGAAACAGTTTCTGAGGAATTGTAACATAATTATATTTACTTATTGACTAGGTAGGTACGAGATCTTAGTCAGTCAGTCTATACTTAGTCAATATCAAATACCAAAGAAAAAAATAAAAAATAAATTCCTACCCAATAAGCAAAATATTATCTAATATTATACCTATAGTGACATTATACCTACCTATTTTATAAGGTTTATAACCTGTCGCAAACGCAATAGGTTCCTACATACCTAATTTTATAGTCTGTCAGCATAACCACTACCTAAGTACTTAGGTAGGTACCAACATATGGGTACTTAAATAGGTACTTATAGGTAAGCAAGTACCTATATTATGATCTTTGCAATATCTTTATCAATTTAAGAGGGTTCATCCGTTAGAGCCACGATGGAGTCAAAATTGATGATTTCCGAGGGGCAATAAAACTATAATGTGTTTAATTTATAGATAAGATATTGACGTCATATTATTCGGAATTTCATAATCTAGTGCATGGCTGAAAAACATTTTCAATTGTTTGTATGGTTTTCTCATTAGAACAGTTTTTATGCAAGCCTTTTTTTAAACTAGCGATCGACGGTCCACGCAGATGCAAGATATTAGTAAAACTGTATACGACAAACTTATAACAACATTACTTTATAAAAAATAATAACATTTATTAGTGCCTGGCTCAAAAAAAAACACGATTACTGCAAGTTTTCATTCAAGAAAAGTATATTCAAAAGTGTCAATTTTAGCCACTTTTCGAGATATTAAACGTGTTAGTTTAGGATGAAATCTGAAATATTTATATTTTCTTTTAGACCTAATAAATGAAGACATTTACGTTCTAAAACATGGTTCCAATATTTTTTTAATAACTTATATATTTATTTAACTATGAATTATTTAGTACTGCTATATAATCGGCGCGGATTCACGCCAGCGCTCAGTGCCGGCTTACCTAAACGCGAGGCGCACCGCTCTGGAGTAATGCTCTTAAGATATTTTGTGACAAAGTAAGAAACAATTAAAAAGTTAATTGAAAAATAATTGCAAATATAGGTAAGTAATCATACATAATTAATACAGCACATTCGAGTTTCTCATTCTTTGTTTACGACTTAAACTTAGGATTATGAATTACCACACCTACTTTAACGCGTAGGTAAGTCTTTTTTTTTACATCGTTCTCGCCATAGATCTATGGTTCTCACATAGGTATAATTATAAATTCAACATAAATAATGTAACTAATATTTTTGTAAAAATATAATTTAAAAGAGTGTCCATGGAGTTTCTTGCCCGTTCTTCTCCATAGATAGATACCTACGCTTTGGAATGGGCAACTAGCTTCATATTTTCTGACTGACCGACTTCTTCACAATTCAAAAGTGCCTGTAAATGGTTTAATTAAAATAAATGCTTTGAGTTTGAGTTTGACTTACCCTATGTATAAGTACCTAGGTATTATTAATGACCTACCTAAATTGTAAAATATGTACTTATTTAAAGCAGAACTTTTTTTTGAAGAAGTAGTTAAGTGTAATTCGTTCACATTATCTCTGCACCTCGCTCGATGACGGCGATGTTCGCTGGTGATGATGATGATAGATAAGCATCTCTAGAAATATGACTTTTGTTACCCGACTGGCCGGATGTATATGTACGAGGTTTAGATTGAAGGATTCTGTGATTGAATATATACTTACACCGTGTTCCGGACGATATACATAAACTTCGACTAGATGTTCAGACCATGGAAATAAGCATTTTCATTATGGGCACATTAATGAATTCTTATTTTTTAGTTTTTGTTAATTTTCATACAAACTAAATACCTTGACGTAAATCGCGCCTCTTTATCCGAATTGGCAACGACTTAATTTTTATTCATAAGATTTGGCGGGCTGAAACTTGTCAAAACTAAGTTAAGATCCTTTCTCACTGCATAGCTCAATTAAATTTCATTAAATGAAATTACAAATATCTTTGTAACGAAGCCTTTTTAAGTACCTACTACTTCCTTTTTAGATTTAATTTGTAAAAGCTATAAAAGCGTTTGACAAAGTTTATGGATAACGTGAAGAACACGGTGTACCTATATATATAATTAATAAATGAATAAGCGAGGTGCAGAGATATTGTGAACGCACTATTAGGTACGGTACGGTAGACAGTAAGTAGGTACTTACATACTTACCGTTCAAAAAAAAAATCCTGTGTCTTTCGCAAAAACGATTAATTTAAATACATGACCAAAAAATTCAACAGAATCAATGGCAGAAGCTAAAAATTATGTTGTAATGTCATGTAGGTATGTGTTTGTTTATTAAGAAATGAATTAAAAGCTAATGTTCTATATATTATGTAAAATTCTTACTATTTAACTATTTTATTGCATTAAAGAATTCTAATGTTTATTTAGGTAATGAAAGTTACATTTCTAGGAACTGTTTCAGATGAGTTTATGGGGGAAGTAGGTATTTGAACAATTAACTAGAAATACAAGTCTTTGGCCTTCACCAAGAAAGACATTGTTACCCTTTCTCTATTGCTAGAAATGAGGCAACTATACTTACGAGCATTGTAGCAAACAAACTGATAAAAGGTAAATCCGACACAGATGACAGCAGTGCTTTCTACATAAATTGTTTAATTTTTTCCTAGCCACTAAGAATTAATCATTTATAAAATCTAGACTCCAGAGCCTGGGCTCTGAAAAACAATTATTTTTGAGGGCCTAAGTTCTGAGATTGGTCAGAACAATTCTAGACAGTCAGTCTTTAGGAGTCTGGAATCGCTAACCAGACTTGAGCAAGCTTAGTGATGTCTGCTAATATTATTTATGTTATATGAAGTCCTTTTTTTGACATTGGTTTCTATTGCTATTTATTATTAATTAATTTTTCAAATTCCTTATAATTTTTTTTTTTAATTGTCCATGCTTATTTTAATTTTAATCAGAAACATTTGTACGCCCTCTGGCTTAACATAATAGCGCACTATTCTATCTTTATAATAACATCATTATTGTACCTATGTTCAACAAATTAATAAATGACTTATGACTTATGCAATACAAGAAATAAGTCCTGCTTATGAAGTTATTACAAGCTTCAAGAAAACGAGATATAAGTCATGCCCCGCTACTGAAAATAGACAGTTGATCAACTTGAGTCGTCTTTTCCCTTCGAGATACATCAACCTGAACAAAGACTATAGATTACCTTCGCAATAGATTCACTACTTCGCTATTTGCTTACGAGTTACTCTTCATACATAACGTGAAAGCATTTGATGGAGTGGGCCCCATAACATTAAATAATGCAAGCGCTCTGTGAAATGAGGACGTCTCAGACGTTTGTTCTTCTCGTGTGAGGAATGAAGAGTGAGGCATCGTGTTCTTCATCGCGTATGATGTGACGTCAGCGGAAGATGTTGAGTACAGCAAATTGTAGGGTTGCCTACCACGCGATGTTTCTGAAGTGATTGCATTGTGTATGTGACCAATTTCTTAAAGCATAACCTGCAAAAATAACTATATTATTATATTGCTTAATTCGGGCCATAAAAACGATAAGAAGCTTACTATAGATAGGTACTTAACTAGTTTTTAACACAGTTGTGCTGTGCTGAAAAGTCATGTCTTTGACTGTAACTGCTGGCATAAGGCAAATTTGTTCATTTCTAGCCTGCATACCAAACTGTTTTATTGTCTGTACCTACATCATCAGCCAAGCTCACTTTGGCTTTCAAAACACTATTTGAAATTATAGCCCAACACTAATATCCGCTGCCTACACCCATGTTTTAAGTAACTATTTTATTTCAATACCCGCAGTGACATAGAGCTCTTACATAAACTCTACTTAAAGATATTTACAACATGCATCAAGGGCTTCATAGATTTCGACACCCCTCGTGAGGCAGGGAACAAAACAGCACCACACAAGTATAAAAGCTCCGTCGCGAAACAGATATGCACGTATGGTATGGTACCTACTCCACGCTCAAAACACTCGCGTTATTTGTGAAAATATGAAAAATACTACGTACTTAAGAGGCAATAACTCTCTGGGAGAGGCATTAAGAGGCATTATGAGCCACTCGGATGTTTTTCAATTTGGTGGAATGGCGTCTGCGGTGTTCATCTTTATGGCAATGTGTACCTAACTTGAATGCTTCGACAGCGCTTCAGCCCTGCGCGTCTGCCTCTACCTACTGAGTGCCCACACTCTCAGTTTATTTCACTGACGAACACGCGAATGTCTCGCCACTACTCAAATGTACCAGCTCGCACACAAACTTATTGCTACATCGGGTTTATGTATTTCAAATTAGCGAATTAATTTGATTGCACATTGTTAGAAACGACGTAACCTATAGAGCAATCGTAAAGTAACTATTTCTCTACAGGAGTTAAGTTAATTAAACTCTTGTTTGCCAATATACTAAAGTTAAGTAGGAAGCATAAAACTGAAGTATTGTGTTGGCTCAGTTGCCTGTATAGCCAATACAATAAAAATATTTGCTATTTTTTAAACCAACTAATCCTACAACAGTCGTCACAACACAACACTATGTAGCAGAGGAACTCATAATTCATTCTCAAAATCAACACTATTGACAAGTTGATATAGTAAAAAAAATAGGAAATTGTGTAAAAATAAGCTGCGTGGAGCGAAACACAATGCAAACCATTGTGTTATATTGCGTAAAACGAAACGGCGAGGTACAAGACCGATCTCGGCGCCCTTTTTTTTTTAATTTGGAAATCGAATGTCAAAACGTCAGTGAGCCTATGAAAGCAACCAAATATTACTGGCGTGTTGGGAACACACACGCGGCAGTGGCCACACAGGACGCCATATTGCAACATTAGAAAACGGCCGTAAGTTATGCGTTTTCGCGCAAAAAGTTAACGCAATCAAATCAACGACATATCGGTCACACGCCAACCGTGAAATGAAGTGTTCAGCCGACGCGACGGCCGCTTGCCTGGAAATTGGTTTTGAATGCGTGTTGAAATAATGATGTTCTGTTTCTATTAGGTAACGTTTCATGTTTTATTACCTACAGCAATCCAATGTTGCATTGTGAAAAAAGAGGTAGACCTACTTACCTCTTTTTAAAACACATTGAAACGTTGTTATGTAGAAAAACCACATTTCCATTCAGTTATTTAACGTACTTTACTTGTTTTAGCTCTTTTCAGGTTGACTTGAACTGAGATCGTTGTCACAATGTACACAAGCTAAACCCGGACGCACGTGTAGTTTCAGCATCAACATATTATATAATATACCTTCTCTGTAGTCTGTCGTAGCACCCGTAGCTTATCGTCTACGACCGCTACGCGGCTTATTAAAAAAAATGATTTACGACTTAGACAGTAAGACATTCTGTCTCTTGATTCTTTCCTGTGGGGTAATTGCGAAACACACTAATCAGTAGCAATGGCTTTCATTTTGACAGTTTAACAACATTCATTGCATTATTTACGCTGTTAAGCAGACTAATTTTTCGAACATATGAAGCAATAGATTAGCAATATCCTTCAAAATTATTCAGATTGTGATTGAAAGTGCATTTCGCAATAAAGGGTGCTGTACTTACGGTTACTCCTCGTACCTACTGAATTTCATGTACCTAGACATACCCATTAAATTGCTGTGATTAGAGATGAATTAAATTAAATTTTACTTAAGAGGACTACATGACCTAAAGCGCGGTCACTGTCGGACTGCATAAAAAAGACAGAGAAGCGCGATAACACAACGCTGGTAATTTATTGCAAAATATGAAGCAATTATTGATTTACGAAAAATCTATTGTTTGGACTAAAAAATTGAAACACTAAAGTTTTAGTATGTTGCTTGTAGAATAATCTGACAAAAAATCATAATGATTGTATGTATATTAGTATGGTTTTTATTGTAAAAAGAATTTTTTTTAGAGGTAACTTCATGATTTTTTTCTATCATACAAAATAATTTGAATTATGTTTTCAACACACTATCTAGCTAGTTAATATCCTGAAGAATATCATGTATTTTTTTTATTTTGTTTACTGTAGTCGATCATATAATTTTATTGTTTCTAAAAGTTGCGTTTTTTGGTTTAGGTCCTGTAAGCCCCTTAAGTAAGAAGTGTACGTTATGTTTCAGAAAAAAATCAGTCAGTAAAATACAGCATGATATAACTGTGATATAGTGCCGTTGTCAATGTGATATGTTGAGTAATGAAAAATACATTCAGCATTTTCATGTAACCTCGCTAAATAAACTGAAGATTCACCCGTGACAGCGCTCACAAAAACTGTTCATATACAAATACGACAAACTGATGCCATAAAATGTCATAAAAAATATTGCGCACATCGCTCGGTAAAAATAATAAGAGAACATAAAAAGGCTGTTGGTGGGGAGCGAGCCGAGAGAGGTGAGGAGCAACAAATCGCGCGCATTATAAATGACAAATGTAAGCTGCGCGCACGCGGTGTAGGGTTTCGCCCACCCGCGCGCCGGATTAGTTTCAGCTTACTTTCCGCTCCGCTCCCTGCTCTGCACCGAAATAGCACTCGCCCTCTGCCCTTGACGTCTGACATACTGATATCAATACTACACTGATCCTGAACTACACTCATTTATTTACAAAAATACAAATAGAAAGATTTTTTTCTTAAATTGTAGTGTTCTTGCCGTACCTACGTAGCTTTCTTGGATAACACTTTATGAGGCTTTATACCTACATTTGTTGGTAGGTTTGCGGATAGGTGGATAATAGACAGTCAAGTAATATTAATGAATGTTGTGCCTTCATGATCATTAAGAGGCAACACGTGAAAAGCTCGTCTACTATTTTTAGTAGGTAATCTCTATCCCTATTTGGGTGAGTTAATGATGGTAGAGCTCTTCTAATGGGCATCTAGTTACGGGATGCTTGATGTGATTCAGTACATAAAGTAATAAATTTAACAGCAAAGGCTAGTGAGAGGCGGTGTGACGTAAATCCGGTAATGGTGTGTCCGGACCCCGCGTGTAGCGCGTGTGAGAGCGACAATGCGCCCGCGCCGGCCGGTACAATGGCTGCTCTACGCTCGCAACTAAACCTATTGAATAATTCTCACTTGAGAGTATTTAAGCTTTTATCGAGGTGCGGCCATAAATCGGTGCGCAGACGCTGTAATCCCCGCCCCCGCTGCGCCCGCGTCCCGCCGCTAGCTATAAACAGAAGTCAACGTGTTGGACTTATAAATCGTGCTCTTAACTATTGTATCTTACGCCACAATAATGAAGTTAGCTCGTTCAGGAAGAAATACGGGCACCACGTGGGTGGCCGCCGCGGTCGGAATAAATCCCCACAGATTATTGCATACGAATGCGTTTAAATGATTTTTTGTGTGTAAGGCGGTAGTCTGCGTTGACACCCGAAGCTCCGCAGCCGGTGAAAGGGTCCCTGAAAAAACAAACGTTGACCGAGCGGCGCGGGCGCACAGCGATAACGTGGCGACGACGTGTCAGCCCGTCCTCAACTTTAACGATCTCGTCAATAACCGTAAAACAGATTCTAATGACTAAATCTTCTAGGATATTTGATAAAGGCAGTCGTAAATTGTGAGGTTTTTTTATAAAATATCCTTTCAAATGGTGATTTACTCGTGGACCTAAGAATAAATCTGTGTCATCTTACTCTTACGAGTGACGATGTCATCAGAGGTTAAGAATTTTAAATATGCAAAATGTTCAAGAGTGTCGTGTGTGTTTTATGATAGTCGCAGTTTTCACTTCCTAGACAGCAGCTTCGTAGACCTATCAAACAAAGATTAGACTAAAAAAAAGGATAAGTACTTAGTTTTTTCTTAAGTCTACATGATTTAACCCTTCGTATGCCGGAACGTAGATCCACGCGAGATACAATGGCTTTTTAATTGTGTCGGTAATTACGACATACAACCGGTTAATAGACACTTGGGTAGACACATTGCAAACATAAATTCGGTTCGCCCAATTTTATAATCTCAAAATTTGTGTGAGCCATACTTCCTGTCAAACATCAACCAAGTTACTGGGAGTGTGCCAGCGTGCAAGGTTACCACATGTTCAGCGTAAACGTATACAAGTAACCACGATGAGACATGAGAAAGGTCGTGACGAATGTTCGCCATTGATCGCCGAACAGAAAGCGCGTCAAAAGGCGTGCGTAATCGCCCTTATAAACAAACACTCGCGCTCAACACTAAAACTGATATATTTCACCAAACTTTTATATTCGTTCGCTCCAACTTAAAATATATTACTTTTTCTTTAGCACCTTTTGTATCTTTTAGTGCCTTGTGTCCCCGCTTTTATGGGTGCAGGCGGTTCGTAAATCATTGTAGCAGAAGTGGTGTATACAATCGTAAACAATAACGTTTCCCGCGGGGCGAGATGGCGCGGGCGGTCGGTCGCCAGCACCTCGGCCGCAGGCGGCGACAATCAAGCCTAGTTATCTAGACTCACTAATTATTGTTTTCAAACGTTTTTACCATCTGAGCAATCATTGCCCATTGTTCTCGAAATGCGTAAAGTCTTATTTGAAAGAACTTAACAGAAACCAAGGAATCAGTCGAACATACAAAGAGAAATTCGAATAAAAATATGGAGAGAAGTAGCTCTCATAATATTAAGCCATAAAATTATTTAATATTATTTTGACAAAGAAAACAATTTTCACACCGAGTTCAATGTGGACATTACATTCCCAATAACCGTTAATCCGGAGACGTGCCACAGTTATAAATTAAACTTTATATCATTTTTAATGACCGCCTCGAATGGTGTTTTGATTGCGGCCGGCTGGAGGCGTCGACAACTCGACACGATGATAAGGCGACAGTTAACGCGACACACAAAAAACGCACGTTTAATGGCCAAAAAACCGACTCTCGCGCAACGCACAACAGCTCAGCCTGCGACCCGATCACCACATAGACACACTTTTATGTAGATTCCTACATCGCGACACACTTCAGTTTTACGAATAGGTATAAAGCCCGACTTGACGTTAGAAGACTTCAATAATTTTAAAATATAATATGCCTAATACCTCGTTTTGTAGAGCATTATAGATTTCAACTCGCGACCATGACACGACCGCGCTTTAAAATAACTGAACTTTTTTCAGCAGTAAACAACAATTAAATTTTCGAAATGCGGTTTTTGTTTGACTTTAGTGTGCATATCGTTGTAATTTAACGCTTATTGGTGTTTAAACAGCTAAATAAACCGTGAAACGAGGCCACAAAACGCGTAAAGACCATCGAACGATAACAAAAAGAGCGCCATTAATCTCTCATTGTGTGACGTCGGTGAAACGTCCCGTTTTGTTTGCGGACTCGTCCCGATTTAAACGAATATCACTCGTTTACAGTTTGCCATTGTCCTTAAACCGACTGGGTGTGAGCAGACACAATGAACTTTACAAATGGGGCGAAAATAACTGTCTATACATCATAACTGTGTACACAAGCCGTAAATTAAATGATGTATGGCAATAGAAACGCCCGTCATATCCTGTGATACTATCGGCCCGTTTCAGCGACTGATACAGGTTAATGGCGTGATGTGACCAGTCTCGATTACAGGGTAGAGATAGTATGATCAGTTACTTCACCGTGTAATTTGTCGGCATTTGCAAAGTGATAACATTTTACTAGTACTTCAAACGTTTCTTCCAAATTCCGAGCGCATTGCACCGAGGACCGTTCGCTCATCCGCTAAACAAGAATTAGTTGCTATATGAATATTCTTTTGTAGTGTTGGTCCCACGAGGCGCACGTCCCGCGTCCCGGGGCCGCCCGCTTCTCATGCTCCGATTGACAGGCCGGGACGTGTGACGTCCATTGTCACGCTGACATGTTGACACTGTCAAACTTGACTTCTGTCCGGATTCCGCATGTAAATCGTAAATACGGAAACATTACCCGCTTGCTAGACGCGCACAATGTAACGACAAATTAAATAATAGAATAATGTAGAGAAGTTTACCGCGCGCAGCTGCCGTTTTGTTGCAAACGTTTTTGATGATTATTGACGTCAACGCAGACACGAGAATAGTAGATATATCGCGTTACTTGTAGAACTAGACTGCAAACTGACACACAGGAAAGGCAATAGTCGGAAATGTTTAATTTTTTAAATAACAATAACATTTTAATGTAAGTTAACATATAATCATACACATTTTTTTTTTATATTTCTATTTTATCGAAACGTTTTCATTATATTTTTTATAACAACAAACCTGATATCATTGTTTCCTCATTGGAATTCATTTTGTTAATGATTGTACTTGTGTGGAAAACACATACCTAAATGGCGCTAAGCAGACGCTACGCAATCTGCTACGCATACGGTAAGCAGACGCTACGCTTCTGCTACGAATCTGCAACGCTTCCGCTACGCAGCGTCGACGCAGCTCATCTCATACGTTGATCAAAATGCCATACTTAGGTATCCAAAAGACTCCATAAATAGACGTTAAAAGTGGATCGTCAACCTCGGTTAGCTGCACTGAGGGAATTCCAGTAATATGGTGTAGGACTAAAGATGACTAAAGAAGCTTCACTACGATTGGTATGTAGCAATTACCAAATATACACTTAAATCTCCATATTAAACATTTCTAAAACTGTTAACTAAATCTCATTCAAGTTAAACAAGAATTCGAGACGACAGTTTGAAAGAAAACATAAGTTTAAAATGAGCAAATGAGTATACGAGCCATGTTTCGCCCCCCGTGGTCAGTCACCCTGCCCGCTCTCCTGCCGCGCACACAGCCTGGTGACAAACTGACAATTTAACTATTCACCTCTAATGTTGTTTAGGGAATATTCAATGGCTAAACAAACCGTTTTATTTATGGCCATGTTGTGCGCCCACAATGAGAGCCTCGTCTTAAATTCTTTTTAAGCTGTTTCATTTCCGGACACAAAAACAAATCAGGTTCCAAGTGTTTTGGTTCTTTGTTATTTTTGCATGGTGGTTTTTTTTTCTTTGGGTTCTTTTACATGTGATCTTGAATTCTATACAGCCAAGCTTTCCTCTCCCTATTCAAAGAAATAATCGGATATAATATCGATATTATGTAATATCTATGATACTCAACTAACTGGAGATCTACAAAAGCTAATCTCAAACAAAAACAATCTCGGACATAAGTGAAGTGATCGCTCCAGGAAACATTGTACGTAATCTGTGTGTATTACACAAAGATTGCTCGTCTATTGGGGAGCGCTCCGCCCCTGCTATTAGCCTCGCTGTATCTATCCCTGCTTCCCCTCGTCTTTGTCCGCCGCTAATCCGCCGGGGAAGTGGCTAAATATCTTGTGTAAATAAACATTTCGCCTGTACCATTGTCAGGGGATGAGCGCTGCAACGAATCGGATTATGCGGCGTAAGGTGACGGTATCATACTCCGTAATTAGTTTGAACTAAAGCAGGATTTATTGTTTGTTTTGAACTGATCTGTTCTGATTGGGGGGTTGCACCGGTTGGAGTTGATGTTTTATTAAACAAATTTGAGTTTATGTAGTTATTTAAAACTAGCTTCTGTCCGCGCCTTCGTCCGCGTGAAATTTCTTGTTCACCCGACCCACCACGTCGCA
Organism: Hydraecia micacea; assembly: GCA_914767645.1. Taxonomy (NCBI): domain Eukaryota; kingdom Metazoa; phylum Arthropoda; class Insecta; order Lepidoptera; family Noctuidae; genus Hydraecia; species Hydraecia micacea. Next base: position 13,702,359 of record OU611778.1, read on the forward strand.
TCGCATCGCCTGTCTGCGCTATTAATTAGCATTCTTTCAGAATCTTTTCATTTTGCTCAGCTTCTAAGGGTCCTAGCATGTTAAATAGCCTAGCCTTCCTCAAGGATTCGGCTATCAAATGCAAAAGATTGTTCTAATCAGACTGGAAGTTCCAGAGATTAACGCGTTCAAACTAACAAACTCTTCAGCTTTATTATTAGTATAGATATAGATTACTATTCTATAATCGTAATTTTTTAGTATTCCACTACTGGACAGGGGCACTGGTCACTCCAATTGCACAACACTGAACTCGACCCCAAGCCACTCTCCCTCCTAAGTATTTCCAGTAATCGTTCCATATTACTTAAATGATATTTCAAAATCTCACCACATGTGAAGCGAAATGTTTGTTTCTTAAATCACAAAATAAATCAATGTCTGTTCGGGAAAAGCAATTGCATGTGACGGTCGAGGAAACATTCCGCAATATGAATCAGAACTGGCAAACGTAACATATCATCGGATATGAAGAATTATCTTCGTCTAAGTAGGTATACCTATTTATAGGTACAATATTATAAATTCAATTCGTGACTGTCTATGACCGCGTTTTGCTTCTAAACTCCGCAATGAATGGATTTTAATTCTGTTTTCACCATCAATTTATTCCGGAAGGTTTATGTGCATAGAAAATGAATCATTAGCTTACATACCTATATTAAATGACTCTCAGTATTTTTTCAAGGCGTAAAAACTGTGATAGCCCAGTGGTAACGGCCGCGACTTACGAATAGTAGGTCGCAGGTTCGAACACAGACAGGCGCTTTACTTTGTGTAAATTATTTCATCACCACTGCTCTTTAAAAACGGTGAAGGAAATAGCATCGTAAGGAAACTGACATGTTTTAGAACTAAACAACTCTGATCCAAATTGATTACGGCCCACTTTCTCTCAGCGAGAGGAGGCCTGTGTCCTAGCAGTGGCAACATTGTAGGCTGATTATGTATACTTATGTATAAACTATGCGAAGCAAGAGCGGGCCGCCAGTTATAAATAAACATTATCTGAAGTGAAGAAGTTCGAAGACCTGCATTCCTATTAGTTTTGTTCTTATTCGATACAAAGGTTGTTACACGTAATAGAATCCACTACCGAAAACAAACAATAGTAGTGCTCACTTGACGTGAGGTAACAATGGTAAGGATTATCATAGTGAGTGCAACAGCAGACAGGTCTCCGCCCAACGGTGCCAGCCTGCCACTCCGTACCAACGAGCAATATGGAAATATATCCAGTGACTATCTTTAGTTATGCTCCCTACACGACATTTACAAAGAGCTGTCTCATTAGACACCAGTTTTTTACCACTGTATAACATTTCCTAAATTATATTATTATGCTTATATTTGTGCAAGAAAAATCAAGTCATCCTCCGAGTAAGCCCATAGGTAGGTAGTCTGTTCCAAAAGTAAAAAATGTAAACAGATTGATCAGAAAATGTAACCTGTGGAAGCCAATTTTTAGTGTCACTTGTAAAGTTGCAAATTGAGTGCTTTGATTTGGTTACTTCAATAATTAAACCCGAAATTGTTATTTTAAGTCACCTTGAAATGTTTTCTTTTGTACAATTGATTTTCATTTTATATATTTTCTTTTGTACGTCGATTATTTTTCAATTACAATTTAAGAACGTTATTCAAACAATAATTGTGGAATAAAGTTGAGATACAAAGTTGAAACCTTCTAAATACAGACAAATGTGTTAGGTACTCTTACCCTTAGTAAATGATTGCATAAGAATTTAACCTGAAAAGGGTTTGTTTACACTTTTATCAGATACTTTTGGAACGGACCATAGAGGTTTTGCATGGCTTTGAGAACCAACCTCCACGAATAAACATACACTGACACCTTTTCCCTGAGGGGGTAGACAGAAACCACAGAACGCTGAGTTCTATTTCAGGTTAATAATATATATTAATCAAAGGACAGTTTGCAAATTGCTTGATAACACAGGATATACCAAACCAATTTCCTTAAGGTACAGTAACGATAATCCAACAACCTATGTATAGGTAGTATAGAGGCAAGGATACCCACCTATCCATAGGACATGGAGTTTGCATAATATCTGAGCCTAATCTAATTTTAGTGTAGCATCGTCGGCGTCGGCTCCGGCCGATGACGTTGCACATAGCGAGGAAGGCCGGGCGCGCGCCGCATGCCTATTCATGAGGCGACGGCTGCGCTGTGCTCGTTGTGCTCCCCACCGCATTTGAATAAATACAATTAACTTGTTTGTTTTATTCAGCTCTCGCACCCCTGCCTGGTGACCTGACCTTCCAGTGACATTCACATTCCATATCAAAATCCAAAACAAGGCCTACCTTTTCGGTTTGCCCTTAAACGATCTCATCGATGGCGGCCCTTGGTGAAATTGAAAACTATTTCGCTCAAGGATAATATTCAAATTGCGGCTAATGGTGATATTCGGCAGGGGGCGACTCAAAGGCGAGCAGGCCGCGGTGCCTGCACTGTTATTATCTCAACACCATCGCGCTCTCACCTCACCCATTCCTTTTTTAACAGACGCCTCCATCTTCTTCGTTCCCTCGCCGACCGAGCGAGAGCTGCGCTCGTTTATACTAAACTCGACTCGGGGGCGTACCTCTGACAATTTATCATTTAGCGTTGCCTACAGACATTATTTGAAACGCATTAAAATCGCGGTTGTGGAAAATTTGTCGGCATCGAAATTAGTACTCCTCTCGAAGTGCATAATTTATCGCTTAGGCCGCATCCGGCGAGCGCGATATTTCTAATTAGAAATTCATTGACGTTGATGATCCCGAGCTTCTAACGTCATAGTGGAACCTAAATGGATTCCCAGCCACTTCATTATTAACTAACTTATTGGCGCTGTAGTCCACTATAGATAGTCACAGTTAAGTAGTCATCGCTTACCATAATTATGTTATTTATTATTGTACCTACCTACTGAGTTATGAAGTATTAGAATTCAAATTAATTTCCAGAATCCGGTTAATTTTAATCACCACTTTGTATAAGCTCAATAATTTCTTAACGATCCATATCTCGATAAGCGTCAAGCGCCTTATGGTAACTACTTAACTGTAAATAATTATCGCTGAGAAGGTTTTGATGATATCAAGTTACAGTTAAGGTTCAGATAAAAATTGCTTGAAAGATGAAAAGCCGGAAGCAGTACCTTATAGGTATGAATGGAATCCTCGTGAATTATTTAAACTAATTTTATATTTCGCCCTTTATAATGTTGCAAACTATATTCTACATTTTTGATGGATGTGCAATCACATGTTTCATTCGTGCAGTAGAAGGCTCGCGCGGGAGAGTGGATCACGGACTGCGCTGGCCGCTGCCCTGAGGAAGCTGTCACGCGCGGCGCGAACACGTGATGAATATGTATCGGCAGGCTGTAGCGGCGCCTTGTAATTTGAGACTCGCCGGTAATTATTTACGTGAGAATGGGCCCGGGCCGGTGCCCCCGCCGCCCCGTGCATCACCCCGCTCAGCCCCTCTCACCGGAACGAATTGTTGATTGCGCGCGAGTTGAGATGCCGCCGCCAGATTGCTGCTCACGCTCCGGTGGCCAGCGCTGCGCCCGCGCAGACGCGACGACTGCCCGCTCCAACAGAGCCTCACTTGTTATGTTGCTATACCTGATACGCAACACTCAACGTACAAGCTGCGACAAGCAAAAAACCAGCTTCATTGCAAAAATATACAACGGTTGTAAATGACCCACTACAGGTTTCTGGACTACCTGAACCATACAGCTAGAATATGAGAGGGTATTAAATGAACTAGCTCTATATTTTGTATATTCAAAACGAATAAATCTTAAATACCATAAGCACGTTCCCACACGAAGCTAAAAGAAAAACTCGTTGGCGTATCAAAAATGTCTCATTTAAAACAGATAAATCACATCACATTAGCACGGCAATTTAGCACGAGACGACAATATAAGCGGAACACCGATCTCATAACGAGTATTTTTTCATTTTTTCGAGAAACCTCGCGTTGGAGTGATGACGGTTGTTTTGACTTGTCCTGACATTTGCGTGTTCGAGTCCCGTGCAGACTCCGACGATATTGGCCCACTCGACCGACTATAATGTAACCTAAATTAATTTGTGAAACGACTACCTGTGTTGTGATCTCTTTAAAAGTTACAGTAACAGAGTAAAACCGACAAAATATTAAATTTCCATGTATTAAAATCAATATTCGTAAAGTCAATAAAGTTGGTGCAGGAAATTAAACTGTAGAGAACAATATTATTAATATAGTCATAAAATTAACAAACAAGAACATAAACAAATTACAGACCAACGCCCAACTATTTAAATTGAAATTAAAAACACAAAGAATATGAAGTTGTACGTTTCTTGTATCATTAAATTATGCTGGTAGGTATTTGTAATTTGTAATAAAGTAGCTCACGATACACGGTCATGGTATTAAAGTACATTCAATGCCATCTGGCGATATAAATAGAAACTAAACAGATATGTGGCAAGTGGCTACCTAAATAACTAGATGTTGAGGCAGGCCAGTGTGCTATGAATCTCACACGTGATATTGTTTTCATAATCGTTTAAAATTATTAAATTGACAAGGACACTTGGGCCCACTGTGTTTGTTTGAATAACAAAATGTTAAATGACTGCTTTCAATAAGTGGGCACGCCGTGCTGGCGCCCCGCGGTGTCCCCTAAGCACACACAGACCGCGGGGCGCCGCACCCTGCCCGCGCCCTGCACACTAATAACACCGTCTTTCCCTCTGTCATGCCTTATTTCATCCAGCCATCTCTTGTTTTTTCCATATTGTCGTTTTTTCGAGCTGTGAGCCCACTCGGAACATTAACAATAAAACAAGTTCCTGATGATAGTAATCCTTCATCCTCATTGTCTTTTGGCAGTTTCGTGGAATAATATATGTTGTGCTCTCGCGACTTGATATCTGAACGTCATATTATAAATGGCGTCGTTTAAAATATTTTAATACCCTCTACATCACGGCGATATTAATTTAGTACGCTTGAGTTGAGCGGTCGCGGTGCCACCGATGGAATGTTAAATGACGGATTACCGACCGCCGAGATTGAAAGATAACCAACCGTTCGAAATGCTGGAGATTCTATCATTGCCACATCTCGTAAGCTTTCTTTTACTCTATAATACCTTATGTTTGAATATGCTGGTTCATACCTCTTAAGTAAATCAAACTGAAAACAAACATGAAAAAGTTCAATACCTAAGTTAAAACGGACGAATAATGACTTACTGATATAATACTACAAGCGAAGACTACAAGTAGCAAACTCCACAGTTATAGGAGATTCCACCTTTTTATGTTTATTAAACAAAACAGAGTACATAACTTATTTTATCTGTATCAATCAGCGTGTAGATAACTGTGCGTTACTTAGCAACGGTAGTCATGACAAGTTGAAGTCTGTCTCACAGAGTCTGTCTTTTACCAAGTAGCTTGCTACATATTAGTAATCTGTGTTACCAAGAGAAGCAAAGTTATATTATTCTGCATACTTTTACGTATTTTTATTAATAATGGTACGGATCACTGTAGAAATGGTGCGTAAAAAGGCTGAACATCATGACCGCATGCTAGCGCCGCTGGAAGAGATCGCATTGCATCAGGAGAACATTGAGAAAATAGAATACATACAGGACTGGTGTCCGAAACTCAAGATACTGCTAATGCAAAATAATCTCATCGCCAAGATAGAAAATTTTAATAAGTTGAAACATCTGGTTTACTTGAACTTGGCTATCAACAACATAGAAGTCATCGAAAACTTGGAAAGATGTGAATCATTAGAAAAATTAGATCTTACTCTCAACTTTATCGGAGAAATCGTGAGCGTAGAAAGTCTTACAGGTAACTATAACTTGTCTAACTTGTATCTAACAGGGAATCCTTGCACTGATTATGAAAACTATCGTGATTTTGTAATTGGTACTTTACCCCAACTCAATCGCCTCGACGGCCATGAAATCGATAGATCTGACCGAATTAAAGCGTTACAGAACCTTCCAATCATAAGGTCAGACATACTTTTTGAACAAGAAAACTATAGGCATCAGAGACAAAAGCAGAAATCCCGCCTTGAACGGGATATACAAGACAAATGGGATAACGAATACAAAGACATGGATCCGGATGAACGGAACAAGAAATTTTACGCAGAAAAATGTGAAAATGCCCCTGAAGTGCGCTACGAAATAGAAAAAATGCGTCAATTAAAACTGAAGAGTTATGAAACTGTGGAAAAGAAGGAGGAAAAACGAGTGTACAAGTTTTTTGCTCCAGACGGCAGACCATACAATATAAACCAAGCAAAAATTGACTTTACATTTAGTGACACCGATCCCGAAAACTATGTTTTGGACTTAGCCGTGTACAAACACATGGATTCAAACCTTGTTGATGTTGATGTCCAGCCTAACTACGTAAGAGTTATGATCAAAGATAAGATATTCCAACTCCATCTACCGACGGAGGTCAAAACTACCAACTCCACCGCCAAGCGATCACAGATCACAGGACGCTTACTTGTAACGATGCCAAGGTGTAACGCTGTTGTTAAAAAGCCCCCTTTTCCTAAAAATGATAGTAAGAAAGAAGCCCAGCTACTCTCGGAGCATACTGCAAAAGATTGTCATAGTCACAATGGGCAAACAACGAGAGAATATTTAGAAATAGGTCCACCAGACAAGGTTCTAGATTTTAGTAAAATAACTCAGCAAAGGCCGAAGCCTGATTACATTGATCCTAGAATTAATTTAGTTGGAAAACAGCCTTCACCAGACTTTGTTGATAATCCGGAGGTGCCTGACCTCATTTAAAGGTTAACTCATTCATGGACAACACTTGTAGCAGCAAAAACACGGGCTAGAAAAAGAAGAAACTTTAATTTGTATAATCTTTAATTTTTTCATTTTTGTAATTTATTAGAGCACCAATTGATGCAGTCTTAATTATACACAAATATCTAGGTAACTATAATATTTATAGTGTTATACTTGAATTGTACCGGAATACTGTGTAATAAGTTGGAAAATAAAATACGGTAGGTATATTATTAGCACATGTGACTTATTCTTATAATTTAAATTCATTAGATATCTTACATTAGGAACAGAATAAATAACTTAAATAATAATATTGTTGAGACTGCACAAATTAATTATTGACTATTAGAGACGGGCAATGAGGACATTCGTGGAGTAAAATGTTGCATCAATATCTCTATTTTGCAAAGAAAATAAGAGGCTGAAGCTTCACTTAATAATAAAATTAAAGCTACACTTGAATGCTTAACATATTAACTTCTAAGGATTAGTCATTCAATTATATTATTCAGTTTAGAATGACCTGACAAACACAAAACAGATAATTTGCCATATATGTAAAATACAGCCGTAGACTTGTCGCAACTCGTAAATTTAAATACTTTACATTAAATAATGAATTATCTAAGCATCTATCTAGATTTGATGACTCTCAGCAGCATCAGGAGGCAGGCCGTTGGTAGCAGCAGGCGGCGCGACCATGAACGACAGGAACCCATCAACGTCTCGCATTTCCTTAGACGTGAACTTGGCAGAAATCTGGTGGCGACCAGCCCACGGTGGCGTTAACTTATACTGAGCAGTCGCAAACTCTCCTGGCGCCACATTCTGGGAAAACGGAAAGTTACGTAGGTAAGTAAGCTTCGCATGATTCCAAACTTGATGCCTTGCGGTACTCCCGTTATACTCGAACGCGTTGTAGTTCACTAATTTTAGAGCAGATGGCGCTGGTAGTATCGCTTGAAAAAATTATATTGAAACTAATTGGACACAATTTTACAATAATATTTCCAGTATTATGATGTAAAAATTAATTTAAGTTGAATATTAGGTTAAAAACTAGAGTTAACTGATTAACAAATATGGTTTCAATGTGGTTACTTTCACATACTTTAGAACAAAAGAAAACATGAAGTGCTATGGCCTAACTATCCTTAAAAAAATAATATCAATTAAATTTCTTACCTCATCTAACTGAATCTTAAGCTGCTCCTCAAGACCAGGTCCTTGAATGTAAAACTTGCCCTTGGTGAGTGGGATGGGCAGTGGGTTCTCCACCTTAACGGAGACGGTGAACTCCTGGCGTGACACCGGTTTTCCATCAATGCTGATCTTGATATCAGGGTTGCGGACTCTGAAGTCATCTTGCGCGAAGAAGTCGAAGTTTCTGTCCACGATTGAAGCTAAGCAGGCGATGTTGAAGGAAGCCTGTAAGATTATAAAGCTAATGTTAACAAGGCTTAAAATTTTGAAAAAAAATAAGTTGAAGTGAATAATGATACATTTTTGTTATAAGGTTGCTATTCGGTTGCTTCTGTCAGAGGTATAATAACTATGAACGGACTATGTACAGCATGTATCAGAAATGTGTGGTCATATTAAACCGTACGAATATGGCAAATTCCACCACAAGGAATAGTATCATAATTATGAATTATATCTTAACTAATAGATAGACCCATAACCAGCCCCGGATCTAGAATGATTTCGAGGCGGGGCAAAAAGTTCCGTCTGCCATCCCCCGTCCCGCCAATCCTTTAGGTACCTACTTAAACTTTTCCAAAAAGCCTTATTTTTAACCTACATGAACCATATCGGAATTTTTTTCAAATTAGCGTAGGTCAGGATAAGGCTTGCAATAAATCGTAAGATTATAGCTGCTATAATTTTACGAGAATTAGAATGCACGAACGAGCGAAGCGAGCGCGAAAAATATCCACTCCACTCTGCCTCAGATAAGTTAGATTTTTTAAGTAGTTTTAAGAATTAAGAGTCAAAGCTGCAAGAGCGCGCGAAGCGTGCTCGAAAATTTTGCCAGCAATATATTAGTCAAATTTTATCGATCTATAATCCGCCAAACCAACAGGAGCGCCAGCGATATGGTAAAAAATTAAAAGAAATCGTGTCGCCTTTGCACTAATAGGCGTCGGAAAGGGCGCCCCCGCTACACAATCAGCCTGTAATGTTCCCACTGCTGCGACACAGGCCTCCTTTCTGTAAGTGGAAGTGGGCCATAATCCACCACGTGGGTGCAACCTGGTCATACCGTTTGATTACCTATGCCTACGCTCATAGACATGTAAAAAACAGCCTACGCTATTCACCTAGTGATTACCTCAGTGCGCTACCTTCAGAGAAAGATAATACTTAGGTGTTGCGCGTCTCATTCAAGCCTAGTTCCGGTGCGCTCGCGCTGGGTGGTGTACTTGTCTGTCACGCTTGAATTTACCGCCCCCTGAAGTTGGCGCCCGGGGCACTGGCCCCGGCTAGCCCTCCTTCCCCCTAGATCCGGGGCTGCCCATAACACACGCTTTTGTTTGCAAATAAGGCCTAAGTGGGAATCACAGAATGCCAATTCCTACAATCCTTACCTTTTCATAAAAATATCAATATTACCTGATCAACCAGCTTCTTATAATAGTCATCAAAGGTGACCAGCAGCTTGATGAGCTCTTTGGCTTCTGGTTCCATGTTGAGATCGAACTCGGTCCTCTTCACTCCTTCACCGGTCACTCCCGTGTACGTCACTGTGTCTACACGTAGGATACCCTTCACTTGGTGTGAGTTCGTAGTTGAACGATTCCGGATGTGTAGGACCTGGAATTCATGAAAATGTTGTTTAAACACCTACAACCCTAATTGCCAGGGTCAGACTGACATTATGAAGAAATAGTCATAAATTTTATACATACACATGTTTATTACGATTTACGACCAACAACCACTTCGTTCCCATTGCTAAACTATATGCAACGACTCGTTATGTACTATTTTTATTTCGTGCTGGTTTATTTGGGTTGATTGAAAGTATTTAACCAACTTCTGACTCAAACAGTGGAATATTTTTTAAATTTCAACATACCACATTAAAGTCCTGTCCAATCTTGATGTCGTCATGAAGCTCGAAGTCAAAAGTGACGTCATTGAAAGCATCGTTGAGGTAATACCGCGCAAAGATGCTCTCCGACTTGCGCAGCGCCTTCTCCATCGTCATGCGTTCTTCGCGTGATCGTTCTGGGTACTTGTATGTGTTTGTAATGTCCTGAAATGTCAGTGAATAAGTGTTGTTGAATCGTATTAAATTATCGAGAGTTATACAGAAACTGAACAGAACACTGAACTGAGAACTGGGATTTATAGAATAAATCCCAGTTCTCAGTTCAATGTTCTGTCAAAACTAGGGTTTTGCAGGGCTCTGTATTTTAACTCGTAAACTTTAGTTTACGTGTAGAATAATTATTTACTTAGTAGTAAGACCACCCCAGTAAGGTGTCTTGGATCTTATGATTTATACCAAATTATATTCACTACAAAAAATACTTATTCAAGATTATACAAACCATTATTAGAAAAATCCTACATACCTCTCGTTCCATTTTTCCAATGGTTTTCGTTGAAATATTTTGTCCAATAGAGACTGTGTCACGAGCCATCAGTTTCAGCGGTTGGATCTCCCCGGAATATTTCCATAATACCTGAAATAATACATGCAAAAAATCGACATTCGTTTTAAAAATTCGTTCACATCTAGCAATTATAGGACCTACCTACAAGACTAAACCATTACAATTTGGCTTGCCCTACTATGGAATTCAGGGTAAAATGATTTAAAATACCTTATCAGCATTGACTTCAGCAAAGACGTAGGCGGCGTCGTAAGGTCTCTGCAGTTCTCCGTCCCTGACTGCTCTTAGGGAAGCTGGTCCACAACGGAACATGTCCTCAGAGGTCTCTTGTGGCGTTGAGTCCAGGGCTTGCCAGCCGCCGTACTCTGCGCCCAAATCTGGACGGTCCATCCATGCCTGTAAAAAAACAGAATATGAAAGTTACATGAGGGAATTGGTGGATTTTTATTTCGACATAGATTAGTTGATAGTCAGAAGCAACATTCAAATGTAAGTGGCATCTGCAATATCGAAAGAATCACAGAGTACAAATTCCAAAATAAAACCTAACGGCCTAAGTACAAACACCGGTAATAAAGATTAAAAGTTAATAGCTTTAAGCATTCAAAGGTTATCTGGGTTAAGTTATTTATAACATTAGCGAAATGAGTCATCAATCGATCTGATTTTGTGTAGGACGCAAGCGCATACACTTAGAGACTATTTTAAGCCTCGATAATAGGGCTAGTAGTAGCTGTAACCCACGATTTGTTGCATCATAAAAATTCCCAATCGTGCAAAACGCATGAAAGTTGGCTAAATATTTGTACTAAAGCAATCAACACTACACCAAAGCAGCTACCCACAACCATCAACAAAACTCTGAATAGCTTTTCTGCTCACCTCGTTCCAAACGTGGTAATTCCACACAGAGTCCTTGGTGAACTCCTCAAGAGTCTCTCCTTTATCATCCTTGATGATATCGATGGTGAGACTTCCTTGACTGTCGTGAGCTGCATCGTATCCTGACACAGGTCGGCAAGGAATACCAAGAGCTCGGCAAACTGTAAAATATTATAACAATTTTTAAACCAATTCATTAGGCCATTGAAATCAACGTTACAACACTTTGTATCTCCGGGCATTTAGTTCTTGAAATAAATAATATATACCTACGGAAAAGGTCATTCAAGAAACAAAGTCCAGTGGTATGAGTAATAATTTTAATTTTAATGGCCTTTGGCGAACAATTGGACATTTTTTGCTTATTTAGCTGAATATTGTAACCACACTTACTCGTAGTCAGCACACCGGCGTACACCCAACACTGTCCATATTTGACGGGCTTCTTCTTCTCATAATACTTCTGTAGGATTGCCAAGGAGCCGACCCACTTGAGCGGATGAGTCCCTCCGCTGTAGTCCGAGACCTCGGAAGCCCAGTTGCCGATGATAACACCGTTGTCGTCTTGAGCGTTCACGGCAGCTGACAACGCTCTGCATGTCCGGATTGGATCACTCCTGGCGCGGCCTTTGACCTAAAAACAAAGGCTCGGTTAATAATTCTAGTAAAACAACGAATCATGATTACTTGTAAACGTTAAGATATCGGATCTCTCCGCTTTTCTCATCTAGAAAGTTGAGGCAAAACTCGTTTCTAAGTGGAAATCTAAAATCAAATACCTTTCCAATTTCTCTGACTAGATAAAGTGCACAGTCCAGTATATCTTTTTCGTATTGTGCGTAGTTCCAGGGTGTCGGTTTGATTCGATTGTATACTCCTCTGAACATCAATCCGCCATCTTCTAATACATATTCGTCACGATGGCTGTGACCTGAAAAAATACCCCAATTACTTATACTATTTTATTTTGGTTAGCTAGTTGTTATAAATTAGTCCGTAACAGTAGATATATTTATGATTTTGGCGTATTAAAGAAACAGTTGATTAAAAGTTTCCGGTTGTGCAAGCGGAAAATAATTATTTTGGGTCGTCATCATCCTAGGCGAAGATTATTCTACTTATTTATCAATAAAAAAATGTACCTACCTGGCATATAAACAGTATCAGTCAAGCACCAAGGGTTGAAGAGTACGTAGATCGGCAAAGGATGTCTGTAGCTGAGAGAGCTGCCTCCACTAAGTCTTGTGTCCACATCGAGCTTCCACGCGGCCACAATGCAGTCCGCGGCAGGGGTCACAGCTACCATGAGGTGAGAGTCCATCTGACCCTCGTACGTCGCACTCCATGCTCCGAAGGTCTCGGAACCCTTCTCCAGTAAAGGAACAGCGGCAGACGTTTCATCCGACGGTCCTCGTGTTTCAACATCTAAACAACAGAATTATAGTCATGGTATTATTTTTATCACTTACTTACGTCGCGTCGCCCTAATGCGAAGGGTTACGTAATATTCCATTTGTAGCGGTGTTCCAACACGTAATTAATTGGCAAGATAAATATCAGGCACCAAATATTTTAAAATGGAACCTTGAACATCGGTATCTGCGATCAAATAATCCTAACAAACTGAATGGACATCCTCTTACAAATCCTTTTTTTGCATGTTCATGGTCATCAACAGACAAAGTGGGCATGTCTTAAAAATCTGTAGATATGTCTTAAGATGAAAAAAAAATGTGTAACTTTTAAGTCTATACTTTGGTCAGTTCGTAAGCACAAGACTTCCTTTTAAGTAGGTAACATAGATTTGTGGAATTTCGTCTAGACAGAACTTTCAAGTCAAGCGAACCTGTCGTGGACCTACCATACACACCTGCAACGTAGAAAATAAAGGAGACGGCATCTCTACTGGCATCGTACGGCCTGTTAAGTAATAAATCTAGTTTAAACGCCTGTCCTCTTCGCACGACCAGGCATCTGTCGACGTTCCTTGTCATCAGGTTAAACTTGTGCGTGTGGTGGTTCTCGCCATTTGTGTCGACACAGAAATCAATTCCCTGCACTGCAAGCACGCCCTGGCGCGTCGCGTCGACGACATCTGAATAAACAAACAGAAACTATGTTACAATGCATTCAAATACTTATTCTCACGAGTACAGGACCTGTTGCAGAATAATTGAGACTGACTCATTTTAGACCTTGGAACAATTAGGCTATTTTTTTGCCTACATGAAACCGAGCTTATCAGAATGTCAAAAGGACATCAACCAAAAAATAAAAGAAGGTACTATTCTATAAAAATTGCAAGTGTAATTGGAAAAATAAACCACACCGAATACATTAACTTTTTAATGCTCATATCGTATTATGAAACTGAACGCTAATGGATCATTATGAATGAAAACCTCTAAACCACTATTCGTCATGGTCAAAAATTTTCGCGCCCAAGAATTGGCTACCAGCCAAGACGTCAATCGTACATTATACACATATCGTAATTTCTTAAATAATAGTGGACTACATTTTGATTTTGTTCATAGATTTTATTTGTACAAAATTCTTCAAAAAATCTTATAACTCTCATTATTTTGGTCATTATTTCTCCATCTTATTTATCACTATACTCGTATATTTATTACTTACTTCTAGTACTTATACCTAAATAGAGAACAAAATATTTATGTTGATTACTATATTTTTAATTCCAATAGTTTATCTATGCTTATCGTTTATTACCTGGTTGAAACGGCACATTCACAATAACATGTCTTTCCCGCCTCCCAAAATACCGCCGCCACAAACTTTTAAAATACTCCATTATTTTATGATCACATTAAATTCTCAGCTAATTTAAACATTACAGAACCACTTGTAGCCACATATAAACATCCGCCAGTTTCGTTCACAATCGAGCACAGATCGTACGGTGCTAATTATTTGAACATACGTGTAGTTCTTTTTGCATGCCGTCATGGACTGCGAGCTGCAGCGTGAAACTCAGCATCTAATCCTACATCCAAGACGGCCGGTGATGTCATAGTCAACAAGCAATGAAAAGCTTCATCTAGTTACTAAGAAACCGATCTTGTTCATTGACAAAACGAAGGCTAGTCAGTGTTACTCATATCATTAGTATCTATAAAATCATGCCTTAGAAAGAGAGGTGATATCATAAGAATTTGTCAACTTAACTGTAATGCTATTCTGTAAAAATCTCACCGTGAAAACTTAGGTGAAGTGAGCTTAAAGTGAGCTGTCAATAGTGTCAATCCCTAGCATCAGGTGGAATGACAGCTCACTTTAAACTCACTTCACCTAAGTTATCACGGTGATCTTTGTACAGAATAGCACCGCTGATCTATGAATTCATTGCTAAACAATTTTCTATTGGACATTAATAAAGTAGATAACCTCGGGTACAAAACCAATGATTAGTCAAGAATAAAGATATAGATATTACTTTACTATAATGTCCATAAAATTTGAATTTAATAACCATTTGTTCAACTGCCATGCACTATGAAGTTATCAGATTCAATATGTTACATGAGGAAAATAGAAGGTCCAAGTTATAAATCTTGACTCTCGTTAGATTATCTTATGAGTATGTAAATACCTACCTACTGAGCCGCTGCGTTATTTATGTCAGTTCGTTGAAATCCCATATACTTATTGAGCTACTTTACACAACATTATTAATAAATCTTTCCAAATCTACCTTATACACCTATAAATTGTTACTCTCTATCAGTATAAATTGTAGATATCTATTAATTAACACTAACATTTGACCCTTTAATGCGGGTCAATTGAAGTCGTGCGTTCCCTATATCTTCATTTGATAACCATTACGAATGAATATTTAAAGAAAATAATTTTATTGCCTATGAAGGTCAGAATGTGTGGTAGATCTTTAAATTGACATTGTTAGTCCACTAATTTTCTGCGCATGCTCAACTAGCGTTTTACCAGTACACATCTGGTTAAGCCTCGTCTTTTAAAATGATCACGCAAATAGTTCTAAATGTAGTCAACGTATTATCTAAATTTGAGTTTAGACAACTCAATACCATTGACCTCACAAAGTTTTAGAGCTGGGTCGCTAAGCAACAACTTGGGCATACTAAACACTTAACAAGGCCGATCGACTCCTTTCATCGTCCGTCTGGTAAATAACTTATTTGGTATTAATTACCACGTGGGACGCTAGACCTAGCTATACCGGGATATATATCGGCCTTCGGAATAATCAGCGAATATATACATGGTCCCACACACACCGCACACGGTGATCGCGTAGGTTTGCGATTAGGAAGCGATGTAAGATGCGCTTAGATAACTATTAATAGAGACCATATTAAGATGAACGCTTGATTTTAATCTATGAATGCGATCTTATCTTGCAAATTATTCATATCGCATGTACACGTGTGATGTCTTGATCAGTACTTTACATTTATCAGATTCACAACTAGCCTATATCGATTGCGATCTAGGATAATGGAAATGTCTTGGTTGGTCGAACTGACAAGGCTTTGCAAAGCTTTTGCTTAACCACTTCAAAGAAGTTTTAATGGCTCTTCTTCGCTTCCTTCTATTAAATTTTATTTTTCTTCTACTACGTGCTCATTTTCATCAGCTAATTAAAGGAGAACAATACATTTTACGATATAATCTACAAAGGAATTCGAACTCGGTCACTATATTAAAACACTCATCGCAATTTAATATTGATCTCATAAATTAGAGCCAGCACATCAAAGTGGACTAATTCATGCTATTAAACTGGGAACTTAGAATGCAGTGTTATCTTTACTACTATATGTGACATACATAGTCATAACGTCTAGAGTGGCATCCGAAAGTTCTAAATAAAAGACATTTGTAAAACTCCTTCATTCTTAGATAGTCAGTTGTTTCATAAGGACATTCTACTCTAAAACTAAACAAGAATATAATATAGGAATCAATCATTTAAGTACTACTAATTTTTAAGCAATAATTTTTTAAACATGCAAAAGGAAATTCGCGCATTTTGGCTGTTGAATCAAGGCTGAATGCTTTAGTCCTGCTTCATGTCAGAATTCTTTCATTTACCTGGAGGAGATTCTTTTAACAAAAATTGTGCACTAAAGAGCTTTTCTTTTGAGATCCTTATTAAGAGTGTTGTAATAATTTAGAAGTACCTAATCGTTGCGTATGCTGATACCGTCAGCCAAAACATCTGAATTATACCAATTACGATTCTATTTTTCAGATTTAAAAGAAATAACTAGATCTTTCCGAAAAATCCTTTTCCTATTTTTCAACCTGACCTACTTTATTTGACTGCTGCATCAACATCTGCCGACAATAACTCCATTACGATCTAGAATTTTGATCGCGCGCACGAAACACGAACTTTTTAATTATTTCGATCTATTTCAGGAACGAATCTCGGTTTCAGTGACTCACTTAGGTACTACCATAGAGTTACGTAAGAACGGAAGACGATGGTCTACAAAATTTGGGTATTTTTATTTACTTAGTTAGTTAAGAAAACGCTGTTATGTCCGGATATTTCGGCAACTACCTAAGTGTTGACATTGACAAATGTGGAAAATATCGCACATCCTCAACCATTTTGAAGGACGTAAGTTCCAGTTGAGTAATATCTACATTCTTTTTAGTCAGCAGTAGCCATTTAGTCATTTACTTAGGTAAATAGTCACATTCATTTATAAGGATTTTAGGAAGATTCCTGTCCACACTTCAGTAGGTCAGTAGGAAACGTCTGCCGTAAAACAAGATAGTTAGGTACTTATTGTATGCTAATATACATGCTCTTTGTATTCATACAGCTATTATTGCCAATTGCCGTACGCAAAATACCGCGGTTTGGCGTGGGGTTGCGGACACCAGCCCGTATTACCCACCTACCTACCTATTGCCAATTTCGCAGAACGAACGATGTCTATCTACAAGGCTTTAAATGTTATGAACGAAACTAAACAGTTTCTTTCATAACATTTTAATCCTTGTAATATACTGTATGGAGGATAACCTAACAGAAACCTGTTAGGTTATTGTCGAGGTTCCATATCTAGCATTTTATTTATTCTGAGAGGTTTTTTGTGACTAATTAAACATTTTTTGTAACTATTTCGACTGATTTACACAACCGAAGGAGAAAAAAAAAAAGAGAGAGAGTGTAAAATTTGACAATGTTCAGTTGTGAGATGGTTTTCATTTTCAGATCCAAAGGGGTAATTGCGCAACACGCAATTGATAGCCTGCAATGGCCTTCATTTTGACAGTTCAGCCACGTTCAGTGTGTTATTTACGTTGCTGGGCAAAATAATTTTTCATACCTATGAAGCAATGGATTAGGGATTTGATTTCCTTTTAAAACCCTCGGATTATGATTGGGAATGTGTTACGCAATTCTAGCGCTCATTAATAAGGCATCTACTTAATATTACGAATGACAATAAGGGACTGTAGTTCACACATTGAACGCAGACGCATCTGCACATATTAGGTACCTATTCGTGCGTGACCAATCCGAAACCGGTTTCAATATAAATGTAGACAGACACGTTAATTAAGTACATTTGTCTTTTTAGCAATCAAGAAGCTAATTAACGTGGCCTTATGTGATGATGTTTTATCTGTGATGTTTACAACTGTCAATAATGGCCGAACCTTTATTAAAGTTAACGAATGTACGGACGAAGCAATATAGTAGGACGGATCTGCGCTCGCCAGTTCACCTTGGAATTGCATGTCGTGACATAAGCGTACAGCCTCTATTTCTTATTCGTCAACTTGTTTAAGAAGCATTCCTTTGAACAGCGTTGTATGTGACTGTACTTTCGATCTGTAAAGAGTTTTGTATGCAGTTATTGACGTAGCCATTGTTTATTTATTTAAGTATTACGAGTTTCTGTCCGCGACTTCGCCCGCGTGAAAATAAAATATTATCGGCAATACTGTAATGCTATTCTATAAAAATCTCACCGTGAAAACTT
Source organism: Hydraecia micacea (assembly GCA_914767645.1). Lineage (NCBI taxonomy): Eukaryota > Metazoa > Arthropoda > Insecta > Lepidoptera > Noctuidae > Hydraecia > Hydraecia micacea. Next base: position 13,720,779 of record OU611778.1, read on the forward strand.
AGTTGAAGTGAGCTTAAAGTGAGCTGTCAATAGTGTCAATCCCTAGCATCAGGTGGAATGACAGCTCACTTTAAGCTCACTTCACCTAAGTTATCACGGTGATCTTTTTACAGAATAGTACCGCTGTAGCTAATTACTTACTGAAAGAATTTTCGGAATCGGATCAATAGTTCCAAAGATTAACCCTACATACAAACTCACAATCTCTTTATAATCTTCTATACATACAAATAAATAAAATTGAAATTAAGTCTGTTTGTAATATACATAACAGCTTTTTATTAAATGCATATCGTCACTGGAAAGGAGAAAATGCTAAAGCGCCATTTGTGCCAAAATGAGTTAGGTATATATATCGTTAGATTCGATTTTTTTTTCTGCGTCGATCTGTTTAGGTTTCAAAAAAAAATATATTGAAAATAAATTGTTAAAAAAAATCTACTCCAACGAAATATTGTGTAACAACTCATTTTGGCCCAAATGTAAATCGACAAAGTATTACTATTATGTTACTTTTTATGCACGGTGATTTTAAGTGAATCTTCTTAGACTTTGACTGCATTATCCTTATGCAAGACAATAGTCTTATTGCGCTACGGATGACGGTAATTACCTACTATAATAAAATTAATAACAAGTAGGTCTGTAGGAAGGACCAAAGAACGTAGGTTTTAACTGAGAAACACATGAATGAATAATCATACCTGTGTTATTATTATTAGGTATTTCGCAACGGGGAAAACTCAATGAGTTAGAGGGCTATGACGACATAATTTAGTACCACTTACTGACCTAGGTACACGTAATCCCATATAAGTTCAGTAGGAAGGAAATAGGTACCTATAATACAATTTACCATGACAATTTGTTTACCTATTGTTCCTATACTTATTAGGCGATAAATGTAGGGGACATGCGATTGTGAAATCACTGGTATTTCCTGAATCCAAATTCCTGTTTTATGAATGCCATCATTAGCATCAGATGTAGATATTGCGCATGATTGTAACAGTTTACAGCAATTACGAAGATAGATAGATATTATGTACAATCAACAAAAGAGATAAGTATGGAGGATCGTCGGATATAGTTGAAGTTTAGTAAGAAACCGATGGATGTTGTCGACTGAAATTTAATTTGATGAGCTGTTTGTTTTCTATTAATAAAACTAAATTTTATTCGAGAACAGCCATCGGTTTCTTACTAAACTTCAACTATATCCGACGATCCTGCATACTTATCTCTTTTGTAGACTGTACCTACACCATAAAAATTGCAGATACAAATGTAGACATTTTACAAGGAGTGACACAATGGGCCGTCATGTCGCTAAAAGCGATCGTTTCAAGACAACCTTTGGATGGATTAAGGCAGAAGGAGTACAGTATTGAAGGTAGTATGTGAAAAAAATTACATATGTACAATAAATACATACATGATACCTAAAACATATTATACCTACTTATCTAAAAAAATATCAATAATAATCATGAAACAAGTGCAAAGTACAAGAACAATTTAGTACGAACTTTCGACTAACGGACTACTCACACTTATTCTCAGCTTTTGTCCATAGAAAACAACGATGTTGTATGAGATGCGTACGCATTCGTTCAGTCGCGGAAAGCTGAACGGACTCCATACAAAATCGTTATTTTCTATGGACAAAAGCTGAACAGAGCTGAATAAGTGTGAGGTCCCTTAGTTGGTAGAGCAAAGAGTTCCGAATACTTAGTTAAAAAAAATACTTTAGGGCTTTATAGTTCTCAATCTACTTAAGAAGAGAACAAAACTTGTTATTAAGATAACACTTCATGACTTGTCTTATCGTAACGACATGTAGGCAATTAATAGGTAGGTACACTACTATTAAAAGCGTAGGTACATGCGTAGGCGCCAATGCAATGACGTACCTATGTCCCATTCATATAAAGAAATATTCCTATATATTAAGCGTTTTTAATAGCTGTCAATTATGTTTTCTGTTGGATTGCAACAATCATTGCAATAATAATTTTTTTTTTTTTTATTTTTATTGAAAACATTCCATTGTCATTGCAGCTTCAGGGAATATTTATTGTTTAATGACCTCACAAACATCAGAATGAATATAAAACTTTAGTAACAAATACTTAGTAAACATCAAAATTCTTGCAAAAGTCCGTAGAAAATATGGAGTCATGTAATTCGACAACAATAGATATTAATTAAGAATCCTTTGCTTACCACTTTGTGCAAACAAAGTCATCTAATTGAAACCTGATAAAAATATGAATCAGTCTTTTATGATTACTGAACCATCATTACGATCAAGTTTAATAAAATCCCCAGACCAGTACAAGTACTGACATACCAATAGGTAAGTACGTGTAGTGTAAACCAGTTCGCAAACAGTAAGTAGTGTTCGAATATCAAGAGACCTCGAGGGACAGAACAGGTTAGGCGCAAAGTGATAAATGGTAGAACTAATAATCGCGCTACTGACATCAAGGTAGTGAAGTCGCGATGTTTGGAACACAAAATATATTTCTAAACAAAGGAAAGAAATTCTACTGTTATGTAAATTTAATAACAAATATTTTTACAGGCATCACAAATCTCTGACCCGACAGACGTTACCCGGTAAAAATTTTAATAATTCGTAAGTACCACTGATAATAATACTCTAAGGTAAGTACAAAATTCCCATAGAAAATACACTTTCAATTTTCCCGTTTTTTTGGCAGCTGGTTAATTTGAACCACCTCGCATTAAGAAAAATCAGTTTTAAATATTTTGAAGTAGATAAACCTACATCTTTGTTTGGAAGAGCGTGTCTATGCATTTCAATTTCCACGTTTTCTCAAAAATATACTAAAAATTTTGGTTCAGTTCTCGCTGCGATACCGGCTGTGCTAAATAAAAGCCACAAGTTATATTTTTAACTCACTTCAATACGATACAAACCCATAAATTAAACTGTGTTTGTAATCAGCCTTGTTTGTTTCTGTCATACCTATTTAAATTTCGAATTCTATAATGACTGACAGGAAAAAATAGGTCAGAATAAGTTCCCGAACGAAAGTTGGACAGTGTTCAAAAATTTTACTTGCACTTTCATTCATGTTAGGTATATTGACGATCTCAGTATTTGTCAACGGATCTGCTATGTCGACACAGTTACCACTCAACAAGAAAAGCGTGGTTTTCTTACTACCTACTTACTTACTGAAAAGTTAGCTAAATAATTAACCACATTAAAGGTTTGCAAAATAAGGAGTAATGGGCAGGCGATGAGTAAGATAAGGTGGAAGTAGACTATCAATCATTATGCTCCTCTTAATATTGTTAAGATAATCCTTTACTTGTCTTACTCATAAATAGTTTACGTACTTATATAGTAGATAATTTTGTAGATTTACTTTACAATAGTTTAAGTTATGATGACGCTGACATGCCACTATAATATCTACGGTAGGATAAAAGCCTCATAAAAAATGTAAGAATAAAAAAGGTAATCCTCTTAGTAAGCTACATTAGACACTCGAGAAAAAGTGTGAATTACAATATTTCTATTAACTATTAGGTATATCTGTAGGTACTAACAGCAGTTAGGAAACAGTGATTCATTAGAATCAAACAAAAAATTAACTAACAACCAAGTCTACACCTAAAATCTTGACAAGTTAATTTTTATTACACCTACACTATTTATAGTATCCTTTGTTTTACAAAGAACTTGAACAAGTAACAATTGCACATGCATGAGTAATGTTGTACATGCAAGTTGAAATACAACTAAGTTTATTTTAAAACGCGTTCGATATTTTCAGTTTGAAACGACTTGTAAAACTTTGAAACTTAAGTGCAGCTGACTTAAGTTTCAAAGTTTTACAAGTCGTTTTCTACAAAAATTGGTCTGTATAAAGTTGTATACCTATTTGATGATATATTTAGGAATTTTAGCAAACCTATACTTAATACCTATTAGCTTCATTTTCATTAATTTCTAGGCGTGGCGTATAATAAAGATCTTTTCAGTTAAGTATCTGTACCTATACACTACACCATAATACGAATGTAGTTATAGGTAATCTCTGCATTCGCGATTTATTAGCCAAAAATGTAAACAAATATGAGTTTATGGAAAAATAACTTTAAACACGTTTAAATCCTACCTAATGATCCTACACAATTAAGTTCAGTTTACGCTACATGCTACAACTTCAAACATTTTTATAACTTTTTCAATAGTGCTAGTCACTAAAATCAACTTAATTACCATTAAAATAAAGTTGATATTTGTTTAACTTGAAATAATATTAATTTGAATCATAAGTTTGAATGGACATCAGGTAGTTGTGTAATTCTACCGTTTGGTGTCTCAGCTGGTAGAGTCGATGCGACGACAGACGACCTTTCATCGTAAACAGTCAGTTTTTATTAAAATTATTATGTTAATGAGTAGTTACCAACACGTGTTATATTATCTATTATAAAACATGAGGTAACACTGTGTCTTGCAAATTAATCAAGACAGATACGTAGGAGAACTCATTATCTTAAATGTTAATATGGAAGAATTTTTATCATCATCTGAATATATTGAATTTATATTTAGAGTTTATATCATCACTCCGTTTTTTAGTCATTATTTATTTAAGGTGACCCTGACTTACCGTTAACGTAAGAGGTGTCCCATTGAGGAGGTCGCGGCAACTCTTTGAGGTCATAAGAGTCCGATTTGCGAAACCCGCAGCACAAACACTGTGGCGGGCAACAGTGGGCCAACTTGCTCTTCACAGCACCCATTTCACTATAACCAATCACTCACTAACAACCACATAAAAAATATAATGAACTATAATCTCTTTCAACTCGTTTTGTAGACCACTCTAATATCAATTAACGCACTAAAACGCGATTAGATCACAACCGCTTAAAACAATCCTTAGTACGCACAGTTTGCACAGCTTTCCACAATGTAAACAAATTATCAGCTGTTATTTGAATTAATCGTTTATCGATCGGATAAACAGTCACTTGCGTAGCTTTTATTAAATAAGCTTGTGCGAACGTTGTCTTGCGCGTGCGCACCTCGGCGCGGGATCAGTAGGTCTGTGCTCAGTCTCTGCTGGGCATCCTCGCTACCTTCGCTCGTGTGACCTCTTATCACAACCGCGGAATGTAGGGTCACGTCACATCAACGTCAGTCTTTCACAGGAATAAATACCACTGAATCACAATTAAACCTAAATCATAACTACGCACGGGTGTTTAAGTAGAAAAAAATTCCCCATAAGTTTCAATGAGTACCTACAACAAAATAAGGAAAGTACCGTTTCAAACCAACATGATGGCAAACACTGTCATAGCTACCTGTTTAGCTGAAACTTTTTAGTCACTATTCTTCACAGTCGGTAAACATGACCTCAGACATACACAGTAGGTAAGTAGGTAAATGCACCTGATTTTCCTAACTTTAAATAAAATCGAAATTCACCTCAACATATATAAATTTAATAAAACTTTTGTTTAATATGAGTGTTCAATAAATAATACAGATCTGTTAATAAAATGATGGGTATTAGGTATACTTGCAGTAGAACAAGTACAAAAAAATCAAAGAGGTTGCATTGCACTATTAAGAGTACGTAGGTACAGGCTGTTTTACACGAAAAAAAAGAAAGAAAGCTATTTACTCGCTAACGAAAAAAACAATTAAAAAAAACTCTAATGGCATCATCATTTTGATCCGCAGTGGCCAGTTTTCAGCTATCTATCTTCCATAAATTACTAAAAAGGTTCCATTAATATTTTGATTATTCATTTTTCTTAACGAAACTTGATCACGTAAGGATTTCGGTGAACAACTTAAGGATTCCTTAGAAGGGAATGATTCCAGTTCAGCTAAACAGCTGAGCTGTCGCGATCGAGTAAGAACGATAATTTTCTTAGTAAATTCCATTGATTTATCTTTATTTTCCTCCTATTTTACTAACGATAAGCTGATTACATTACCTTCCGTATACAATTTATTTATCATTCACCTATAGCTATAATTATTAACTTAATCTTGTAATAGGCAGTCATGCACGTGTGTTTTACAAGACGCGCCTTGTGTGTACATCATACCGTGAACAAACATAATAGATAGTAAACGTTTGACAAAATATAAGTTACACACGATTATGTTAATTTACAACACAGATGACATCATCGCCCACGTCTCGGCTCTCGCGGTCTTCCTTGTAATTGGCTGATGAAGGCCCCACTCTTCAATTAAAGCAATCAGTTTTTTTTTTCCTTTTTCTGTATGAATGAATACGTTTACAGGGTCAAATTAAATTAGCTAGCGCAACTCCGCAGACGTGATGGGAATCGATATCTAAACACGAAAACACAAAAAAGAAATTAATTTTATGTTTTTTTTTTTGGGGTCATCGACCGCAGTTAGTGTATTGAAATATCAGTTTAAAAAACCCGTTTTTATGTAAACTTTACAGAAGTGTGTGTGAAGTGATTAGTATCGATAACTAAAGAAGATAAAACAATAATATATAAGTCAATGGGATAAAACATATATTCTCAACTTATACTTCAAGTAACAATACTACCCGCGGGCGTTGACCCCTAAAAAAACATCAATTATTTTTTGAAGTGAAAACTAGGCGCGTTGGGCGTTTTTTGAGATGGGAAAAAACTATTGAACTCGCGCTACTGTTACCGTAATCGACACTGCTTCGGATGTGTTCGGCTGTCCTCGAGATGTACTCGGTTTTGATGTGACATACATCGATTATGTTTGTGTTTTGTTTTCACTTTTGTCGGCACTCCTGGAGTGCCACTGTTTTTTTTTTCATTTTATCGTGTTCAGATATCGATACTCATCACGTCCGCAGAGTTTCGCTAGCTAATTTAACTTGACCCTGTACCTATAAAGAATCATATTATTCAGTATTGTTAGTAATTTTCCAAGAATCCGTTATTATATCAGGGTTGCGGTCAAACAGACGTTTCAGAGAGTCCAGACATTGACGCATCATTACCTACCAGTACCAGTTAACTTTGACCTATTTTTTCCGTAATAAAAATGAATTATTTCAGAGAATAATTATGATTTAGCTCTAGTTTGAGTGCACAAGAACACAGACCATAAATCAGAACTTAATTTAAGAAGTGTTTAAGATAAAGACTGGTTTAACATTGGGTATCTGAAAACGGCGTCTGAGTCACCGAGATAAGGCGACCTTTTAAAATGCTATCCGAGTTACCGACTGTTACGAGAACCATTTAGCAACAGCAACAAATATGATCGAAGCACCTAATACAGATAAATAGATAAATAAATTGTAACAAAATGGGTGCTTTAATAACACTGGTCTATATATAATAAATTTATCCGGACAAGGTTTAACTCCAAATTAGGAATGTGTCTTTTTCCTCTTTAAGGACAACTTTTGAAGGCAAAAATCCTCCTTAGATTTCTTGTTTACATGTCAATAGTCATGAAAAGACTTTGAAATACTTGAAGTACTTTGACGTACGTATGGCTTGCCTATTACTTCGTTACTAAGTTCTAAGAAGACGTACTTATTTAGCAAAAAAAAAATTGCGTCTGCATCAGACTTGCATCCTTGTTATTTTATGACGATGTTATTAACCGTGAAAACACGTAAACCATAACAGTTTTCAGGTTATTAAAATATGCATCGGAATCCATTACGAGCAACGTTCGCCAAAGCACGTTCCTATTACAAAGTACAAGAGCTAACATTCAATATCCAGGCAAAAAATAGAAATCCCAGACCGGTCTTTAGGTACGATAAACACAAATTATGAAGAAAACAATTCTCAATTTTAGAATATAATTAAATAATAATATTTTTTATTCATCCTCACTCATAGTGTGACTGAATTAATTAGGTACTAAAGGCAACAATAAGGGCCGCTTCGTTACTTGTTTTGTTTTGATAAACTCATTAAAGGTATAAGGTTAATGTACTTAACATAGGGACTTTAGTAAGTACCAAATGCTGAGGATTCCCTCCCAGCTATCTAGGTAGGTATAGGTATAAAGCTGCACTTATGTTTTCGTGCGAACCACTTTAGTCACACAAATTGGACTTCATACTTTGTGTACCTAATATTAGATAGATACCACTAAAGAATAAAGATGAGTTGCAGACTTGCAGCAAAGTCATTGCTGTAAGTACTTCCCTACTTATACTGGGTGTAATTTTAATCACCGTTATCCTCTTAAGGGGTCATTGTACTCATCATTATGAACAACGTTTACTATGGGACCAAACATGAAATCGCGAAAAAAATCAGCTGCTCCCTACATTTTGACGAGTAATGGGAACATAACATGTAGGGAACAGCTGATTTTTTTCACGAAATCGAAATCGTTTACTACGGACTAAACGTTGTTCATAATGATGAGTACAATGACCCCTTAAGAGGATAACGGTGATTAAAATTACACCCTGTATACAAATTAAGATCGAGATAGGTAGGTAGGAACTTTGAATGAAATCTTATCATTTGCAGTGAATGCTTTTTATTTTTGAGATCCCAAAAACACACAAACACCGTGCAAATTATTATAATTAAGTGTTACAAAGTTTTTGTTATATAATGATTACAATAGTTTCATAAAAACTTAAAAAAATATGCAATAGGCAAATATATAAAAAGTTATAAGTATAAAAATCATAATAATTTCTTAACACTAAACTCTTTCGTACAGAGTAGTTCATATATATCAAAACAATGGCACTTGAAGCATCGGTTTCCTTAAAATTAAGAATACATTTATAAAATAACATTATTATCACACAGTGAAAAACGTGAATTATTATAAAATTACTTTTTTTGTTATTTTTATTTGAAATGTGCCGGTGATACAAACGATATACATCAGTACATAATACTAAATTAATAAATCCATTAAAACTTGCCAAGTCATCGTTATTAGGTATCGATTTGTTCGTTAGTAACAAAAGTATTCTAGATGCAACATTCGTACATTCAATTAAAAAACTCACAAAAAATAGTCTTGTCATAAATATGGAATAACTATAATAGCCAAGAAAGCATGGCGTCAAGTGGACGTTTAAGATGTGGTCTTGATGATGACGACCTCTTCTTCTTGAACATACAAATGCTGTTCTGGCGCTACGTAAGATACGTAGGATCGGTCCATCTGCAGCGCGGGAGGAGAGGCAGGCCCCGGCGAGGTGCGCGGCGAGGGTGCGCGGGGCCCGGGGGCTAGCTAGCCGCGCACATTCACCATAGTGCAGCCGAAGATCTCGTCCAGCTGCCGCGATGAGAACGTCACCACGATGCGGCGCTCGCCATGTCGCCGCGGCACGAACTTGTCCTGGTAGTTCACGAACTCACCCGGCTTCACATCACGGAATCTTATCTGGAAGAAGAAATCCATTTCTGAGCCCTGTTCTTTTTCTTTCTTTCATTTGTAAAATTGGCAGTTGTATTTTACCTGTCTTGGCCTCTGCACACCAGGTCCCTCGAAGGTGAAGTAGCAGTCGGTCAGGTGAACATTCAGTGGGTTCTGGAAGCTGAATGTCACAGCGCATTCTTGTCCAATGCATGGCTGGCCCCTCACCTACCAAACATTATCATCGGTGATTCGAAATTGTATGTGTGTAAAAATATAGAATACAACCGATTGAAGAGTACATATAACCACCTGCACTTGCATCCTTGGCTTGTGTAGTGGGAAGTCATCCTCATCGGACCAGGCCTGACGAGTCTGCTTCACGTAAGCCATAGCGTGCACCTTCACCATGGTGTGGTCCACAAGCTTGTCCATATATTCCTGAGGTGTGACGTGTAGTTTCAGCACTTCACGCTGTCCAGCGCGTACGATGAACTCTCCCTGAGCCCTTCGCAGACGCGAGGCGATGGCGCCAGTGTAATAGCATGACGAAGCTGTCAGCACGCACCAAATGGTGCGATCTTCATGAGATTTGTTCTGTTGAAAAAAGCCAAATTATAAATATCTAGTTTCATGGATGACATTTAAACAATTTACAAGGCATAAAAATTCATTTCATTGCTGTATAACTAAGTACCTGAATATTCATCGTGCAATCAAACGGCTGTCCATAAGGCACGAGGTCAATGTCCATAAGATCAAAGTAAACGTCTTCAAAATTGCGATCAGGGTATTCATAGTATTGCTGCAGGCGCTGGTAGCCGCGACACGACGCAATAACAGCCAGGCGCTCGGGAGATGAGCTGTCGACCGTCTTGTACTCGTGTGTGATCTCCAACATGTCACTGTCACCTTCATCATCGTCACGGTTCGGGTTCTTCGTAAGAATCTTCCGGCCAACTCTATAAAATGATGGGATAATTTTGATGGGGGATTTAATGACAAATACGAAACGTCAATACTAATATTGATGAGTTTCAGTTCTAATGTACTCACTGATACTGGTTTGAAGCCATCCTAATGAATCCCCATTCAGAATTCTCCTCTTCTTGGAAGTGGCAGAGTTCTGCGTTGAGTTGACAATACATGAAGGGCGTATCATATTGGAAGCCAACCTCACCGCGGCGGACAGCCTCAACGCTAGCTGGTCCGCAGTGGTACACAGCTTCAGCTTCTTCCTGAGGCGTGGAATCAATGATCTGCCAGCCACTGTAACCTGAAGTAGAAATTTTAAAAAAATATAGGTAACCTTCGCGATTAGTTAACGAACTCATTTTTGTAAAATTCGTATTTTTTTTACCTTGCGGCAAATCCGGTCGCTGCATCCATACATCATTCCATACGTGGAAGTTCCAGCAGGAATCGTAGCAATCTTCATCAGGTCCATTTGGTACTTCGTTGCCATCACGATCGAAATATTTATCCACAGTGAATGTTCGGTTCGTATCATGGGCTGACACGTAGTTGGTGACCGAACGGCAGGGAATACCTAAAATCAAGATTAAATTATATGATGAACTGTCTGTTACTCTTGAAGTACCCAATCAAGAACAAAGCATATAACATTTCAGTACCAAGAGCACGGCAAATGGAGACCACAAGCCCGGAGTATACCCAGCACTGGCCGTATTCGACTGGCCTGCCTCCATCGGTGAGGTAGCGTTCCATGATAGCCACAGAGCCGGTCCAGGCATGAGGCGCTACGCCGTCCTTATATTCGCCGTCGTAACGGCCAACCATCAGCCCGTCATCGTCATGGTTCGCGTTTATCTAAAACACAAGACACCGCGTGAAAAGTTTTGTGAAATGATACCTTTATTTATAATCATAGTCATCTAAATAATAAAGATATATCATAAAATTTAATTCATATTGATCAACTTACCATCGACGAAATCGCCCTGCAAACACGAACTGGGTTACCGCGTTCAGAATGCTCGAGGCCACTTCGCTCCAACATGTACATGCAAGCAGGTAACACCACGTCATCAAATTGCCCGTAAATCCATTTGCGACCCTTCGGTTGACGCCAGGTGCCACACCAGATTTTTCCTTGCTCGTTGAGCACATATTCCTTCCTAGATGATTCATTATCCATGTAGACGGGGTCCTCACGGCACCAAGGATTGAATAGCATGTAGATGTCTTCATCGCATTTGTAGTCGTGGCGGTTGTCGCGCTGGCCAAAGCGGTTGGTTTGTACCCAGCAGTTCCATACGCCAACCGGAGCAGTAGCCGGTACATGTACTTGAAAGGTAATTGTGTTGCCATCTTGACGCTGAATGCTAATGTCCCATCTGTCCATATCATGAGCAAGAGACGCCAAGTTCTGCATGGAGCCATGGCGTGAACCGTATCCTCGACCAAATGTAGAATGCTGAGCTGTGCCTCCATAGCGATCCATCATCGGGCGATCCATAGGTCCATGCGGGCTTAGAGGACTGTGTTGCAAGGGCAATGGCTCGTTGCTGAACGAACTGCGGCGAACTCCATAAGTCGTAGTCTCTCTCATTCCACTCATCGGTCCCATCGAGCCCATTGTTCCCATGGTTCCCATGGTGCTCATAGTTCCCATTGGCCCCATGGAACCCATGGTGCCCATAGTTCCCATTGATCCCATAGGAGCCATAGATCCCATAGGAGCCATACTGGTACTTGTGTCCTGCATGCGAGACATTCCCATTCCCATGCCCATTCCCATCATATCACGGGAATGTTGGAAGACGCCCTGCTGGTTGCTCCAGTTCACAGGCAGAACTACTCGTGTTCCTTTAGTAACGCTGGGCTTAGGACCTGTAAAAAGAGGTCAATTTAGTGCTTTCGGATTTTCGAATATTGTACGATACTCGTATTTTAGAATACAAAGTTCGTGGTAGGTAGTACATCGATGACAAACCAGTGTATGATAAAATTAAAAATATATAACTTACCAAAGCAAAAGACGATGCGAATCATATCTTGTTGCTTGTCATAGGTCCTGTCGAAGCGGACGGCAAAGAAGAAGTTCTGGCCCCTCCTTAGAACTGGGTTCGGGAGGATATTATCGTTCACCAAGTCATATTGCTCTGTATGATGATCTTTGGAGTTGTCACGGGAATAGAATTCAGTGAGCTCCACCTTCAGTGGCTGCTGAGAATAATAACTTTGAGGAATCATCTCCATGGTGTCCTGGCGACGGCGGCGTTCATTTTGATCAGCCATCTTGCAAATCAAGTTGTGAGTGTACTGCGTGTTAGGGCTGTTCCTCATCGAGTGCTTCATGCGGTGCAGCGAGCCGGTGCTGTGCGAGCGGCCCGGGCGATGTTGAGCAGTAGGCCCGGCACGCTGCATCGGCCAACGACGAGTTTGTCCAGGGCGCTGGCAGAAGCTGGAGATATTGTAATAGGCAGACAACCCAGGAACATAGTTCGAAGGCATTCCACCGATCGTCATTTGCTGGTCCCTCATGCAGCTCAGCGTGCTCATACCGGATGTCAGTCCAGTTATTCCACCCAAACCCATTCCAGTCATGCTGGATGTCATGCTTGAGGACATCCTGTCCATGCTAGATCTTCTGACCATAGACATCCTTGCGTAGAAGCTGTTCGTGTATCCAAATATTCCAAGTCCCGATGTAGGACCTCACTGTGCTCCGGAATGACACCAGAGCGAATGATGTCGTTGGAAAGATTCGGGACCTTTATATAGTGCTAATGGGCATAAAGGATCGTTCACCGCCCTTAGGTGTCAGTTGACATCGCAGGCGCCGGAGTCACCAGCTTCTGGGAGTGCTATTGTCTATGTTCACTGACTCGTAGTTAAAACAAGTACACCTCTCTTACATAAAACTAGTTACTACGCTAACTAACACTCGGGGCGTTACGAATAGTTACGATGTACACTCGGGGCGTTACGATGTACACTCGTGTAGAGAATTGTTTACTAATAATTTGTTTACCTACATCTATTAGGTAAAAAAAGCATTATGTAAGAGCTTAGAATCAGAATAATTTTTATAACCTACTTAAAACATTTTTTTTTTATTACACGATTTATTTATTTTTCCGTTATGGGTACCGATGTTATTCTTATTATGTAAGTAATCTGTCTCCCCATTGAAAAACATTGTCAGGTCACCACTTGCACATTGTCAGATCTCATTATTTAACACCCTAACCTCCATGTGGTGTATGTTGTAAACCTGTGAAAAATAACTTTAAAGGTTTTAATAAATAAGTACCTATACCGCTTTGACCGTAAATAGTACTTAATATATTTACATTCTTAGACTTAGGTCGTTTATCCACCACAATCGATGACCACAACCGACAGCACCACCTACTGCTGGACATAAGACTTCCTAACTTGCGCCATAACCCTCATTGTTCCTTAGCATTAATACACCCCACATCCTCTTTAGATCGTCAGACAACGGGACCACAGAGTAGGTACAAACGAGACAATGGACTAAGTATTACCTAGCTATGGTAAGAACACTTCTGTGCTCAACTATACGACATATCTAATATTTTATTCAGACAACACGTTTTAAAATACAACACGCACTATTCTATGTTCACCTATTGTTTTACATAAAGCAAGGTAACGGACACTGCTACCAAATGCACGAGTCGCCTTTTGTGTTCAGTTTGACTTGACTTAGCAACCTGGAGTACGATAGCTCAGTTTTCTACTACAACGGCTTGTCTAGGAGGTATATTGGAGGGTTTTTAGGGATATTCCTGCTTCTATTTCTGGAAGAATAGGTAACCTACCTGGAAAAAATATTGAGATTTAGTAGGTAACTATCTACCAATAATCACTATGGATTGTCTCATACGTATTACAAATTTAATTTTCTTGTATCATGGTACTCGTAAGTCAACTTAGACCATTTGATTTAGTCACGGTTTAGTGGTCTAAAACCTAAGTCAACCGCAAGTCGTGGTTGCCGGCAACAAATTGACATTGACAGCGCGTTATTCCATCAGTTTTCGATAAAGTGTTTCCACTGACGTCAGAAGTGTAGTTGACTAATATACCCACAATATTCATAAGGGTAATTATAGGTACAGACGCCAGCACATCAACCTACACCTAACTGTCAAATTTTCCCAATCAACATTGAACCTTATGCTTTAGCGATAAAGTTGAAAATCTATTACAGAAATCTGACAGATTGTAGTAGGTTGATGTGCTGGCGTCTGTACATACCGAAGATGCTCGCGACCGCGGTCGGTATCTCGATACCTCGAAGTTGATACCTACTCGCTATTTCTACTTGGATGGCGGTGCGAACACGTTCGGTTCAATCGCACCTGAAAGCTCAGTTGCTCAGTCGTGTGCTTGTACTGAACCCTACTACCTACTACAGAGCAACATGTTGTAGCAACTTTCTTCCATTCTCTGGCTGAAAAACTGATGGTTTTTCTCCCGCTTATCCCACAAAGCAGATCGAATTATTAAATAAAATCACGTCGCACCTGCTTATCCACAATTTAACTCACAAAACTGGGCCCGAGAGTGAAACCACTTGACCAATCTCGAGCCAGATCACACCAATGCTTGTTGTCGATCATGTTTTTACGTAGGCATTGAGGTAAACCCCCAGGCCCCAAGCAGCCCGCGATGTATCGCAGTTAGCTATACTTCGGCATGTGCGTGTCTATTAGCATGCATTTGTTTTACATAGAGGTGACATCGTGGTAGCGAGTTAAACTGCGACCACGAGGTACCTATATAAAAAAAAATTAATTTGGACTCAGTTCGTGAAACACAAAATATATATAAAAAAATTATACTTAATAATGTTTAAACTAAAATAATGTAGTGTTCCTCATCTAATTACCCTAATACCTAAGTATTTTTGCTCTAAAGCCGATTGAGCTGGATATTTTGTTTATTATGTTTTTTTTAATTCCAGAATGCTTTACTCGACTTCATGAGTCATGACATGTCCTGTTTTGGCATCCAGCATATCGTATTCAAGACGAGCAAAAATCCCCGTATCGTTGTTGTGCTGGCACCGTGCGCATGGTGGATGGGATTCACAAAGCGTTCTTCCTTTTATAAAGTAGACTCTGCCCAGCAATATTATGTCTTCTACTAGGTACCATTTTTGTCCCATAGGTATAGGTACACGGCGACATAATATGCTATACATTTCCAGTTTTAACTGACCTCGCATTGCATAGGTTTTTCGTACAATGAGAAGTCAGCTTGTACTGGAAATGTATAGTTTAATATGTCGCCGTGCGTAACTAGGTACAGTCAACAAAAGAGATAAGTATGCAGGATCGTCGGATATAGTTGAAGTTTAGTAAGAAACCGATGGATGTTGTCGACTGAAATTTAATTTGATAAAAGAGCTGTTTGTTTTCTATTAATAAAATTAAATTTTATTCGAGAACATCCATCGGTTTCTTACTAAACTTCAACTATATCCGACGATCCTGCATACTTATCTCTTTTGTTGACTGTACATACCTACATCATTTCGCGGCTTGTACTCAGACTAAGGATTTTTTTACTCCAACCTTTTCGTTCTAGAAATCTACAGTCCTTGCAGTTATTTCCTCTCACAGAGCATGTTCCTCTCTGACAGCAGCAAGCAGCCCGATAGCAACCTTAAAGTAGGTAACGAAAATAAATATTAGGTTCCTATAACCTACCTATCACTGGGATTTTGACAGTGGTGCAATCAGAGATGAAATCTGTGAAACGACTGTACCTCTGTACCTAGACTATAATTGCAACAAGCAGTCAATGGCACGGGTGTGCGATTGACTGTACTTTATTGTGACCGATATACATAATAGCGCCCTCTGTTATGGGATAGCGGAGGCAATGTAGGCGTGTCCTTCTGTTTGTACCATACGACGCTAGAGGGCTTCAGCATTTATGAATGAAATATTGGATAATTGCTTGCGCTCCTCGACACTAGAGGGACGATTTATGAATGAATCACTGTTTAGTATGAATGTATTATTGTGGTTGTCGCCTCTCGACACCGCAGCAGCACTGTAGTACATACTGGAATGTTCTCGAAATTTCTAGAAGCCGGAAGTTGATGTAAACGAAAGCCATGTCCGCCCAGTCGTATATTTTATTGTTCAGTTCGCTTCCAGAGGTAAGAAGATTCACTAGTCTCGTAATTGTTGTAACCGCGTATTGCTATAGGACACGGTATCTTTAACTAAAGCCACGCTTGCTTATTATCAGTGTATGTAATTATAATATAATAAAACCTGTGGATATTGAGAATAAATCTGGTAGAACAGTTTCACATTGAATTGGCCTTTCATTCAAACAGCTACCATTTAGTCCTCTGTCCTCAACATTGGTCCTTCTAGCCGGATATAGGCACGCATGGCTTTGGTTTGTCCTTACGCGAGTGGTATTGTGGTGATAGTGCAGTACCTGTCGACATGGTGAAGACACGCGGTATGCAAGAACCCGTCTCAGCGGCCACGGAAGGGGACGAGCCCGTTTCCACGGAATCGGAGACAGCGGTGCGACCGACAGGCACACCCGAAGATTTCGTCACAGATTCGGTCCAGACCCAGCCTCACAGCCCTGAGGCGACGACACCTCCACACAGAAAACCACTAGAAGAGACGAAATATCACACGAAGGCGTTAGCCCGAGCGAGATTGGAGCTCGCCGCCGCTAGGCTAGCGCTCTTGGAAGCAGAATCAGCAGAAGAAGAACTATTGGCGGGAAGCTCGACTGCGACATCGAAACGGCAGATGGACGCCGCGGACATGCTAGACGAACACCGCGGCCACACCCATCTGTCGCAATTGCAAGCCATGTCGCCTCATTCTGAGTCGCCAAACCCGCCGCGGCGCGCCAACACGGCGCCACGCGCTAACGCGACGCCACACGACGCTCCGTCGCCCTCGTCACAGCGCGAGCGCGGTGACGCGGGGAATCTGCTGAAGGGACTCACGCAGGCATTGTTAGAGGTAGCACGGGGTAACCCCGTTGCCAGCAGGTATGGATTTGATTTACCTATCTTTAGTGGCCACTCAGGCGAATGGCTGCATTTTAAAGCAGCATATAATGAGTCTGCGTCGACTCACACAGAGGCAGGGAATTTGGCCCGCCTCAGAAAATCTTTGAGAGGACCCGCGATGGAGGCAGTCAAATGCCTATTTCTGGGATCCTCTGCCGTTCAAATCATGCAAAGGTTAGAATCTCGGTTTGGACGACCAAACGCGTTAATAACGTATGAACTAGGTAAATTACGTCAGTTACCTAAACTATCTGATAACCCTACAGACATATGTGTGTTTGCATCAAAGGTCACGAATGCCATTGCCGCGGTACAAGCTCTGAAAAGAACAGAATTTCTACATAGCCCGGAAATGATTTCCGTAATTTCAGAAAAGCTAACAGTTACGCTTAGGAGCCGGTGGTATGATTACGAGATGGCTGCGGGTGACGCGGAGCCCGGTCTAATAGTGTTGGGACGATTTCTCGATAGAGAGGCTGATCTCAATGCGCGTCACGCCTCGGCAGAGGTAGAACGTAAACAAGAAAATCCACAACGATCGGCTCACAAGACATTTAAAATGGCAGAGACCAATAAAACACCATGTGTTATATGCAACGACAATTGTGGCAGCGTGGCTGTCTGTACCAAATTTAGGAAAATGTCGATAACTGATAGATGGGAAACTGCACGTAAAAACAAATTATGTTTCAGGTGCCTAAAGCGACGAACTTGGAAGCACAAATGCAAAAGTAAGCAGTGTGAAGAGCAAGACTGCGAGCATTATCATCACGGCCTACTGCACAGTGATAGTAGGCGCGGGACACGCGCCGACACTGCGCCGCACGCTGACGCTGCGCTGCACGCTGACATCGCACAGCACGCCGACATCGCACAGCACGCCGTTATCAGCAGCACGAGCACGCCGCGCAGGAACAACCAAGTTTTGCTGAAAGTAGTACCAGTGACACTATCGGGACCAAACGGTAAAGTAGACTCATTTGCTTTGTTAGACGATGGATCGACAATAACGCTACTTACTACTGACGTCGCGCAGCGAATAGGCGCAGAAGGCCCAAACGAACCATTTTACATCGAGGCGGTAGCGGGCACGCGCATTGACGCTACGAACTCATGCCGGGTCAAGGTAAATATACGAGGCAAACACACGACCGAAGGCATAGACATCGAAGCCAGAACCATCGACAAACTCGAATTATCAAGCCAGTCGATATTCGCAAATGATCTAGCGGGCCTCGATCATCTGACATCTATAATCGAGCAGCTCTCATATGATGCAGGCGTGCCAACTGTCTTAATAGGCCAGGACAACTGGGCGCTCCTGCTCGCCTCTGAAGTGCGAGTAGGCACAAAGAATCAACCGGTAGCGTCACGTACACCGCTTGGCTGGGCTTTACATGGTCGAACCTGTAATCTGACAAAAGTACATGTAGTACCACAGGCCAGAGAACGCTGCAGCCATGTAAGTACAGACGAGTCTATTGAAAAGCTCATGCAAGAATATTTTAGCCTGGAGTCACTAGGAGTGCGTCCACACCGCCCGCAAGCAGACCCAGAGATGAGAGCGTTGAAAATATTAAAGGAAACTACTCGCGCTCTACCTGAAGGCGGTTACGAAACAGGTTTGTTATGGAAGAATGAAGGTAGGTGTTTTCCAGATAACCACGCCTCCGCACTCAGTCGACTACAAGGTATTGAAAACCGTTTATGCAAAGACCAAACTCTGAAACAAAAATATTCAGAGCAGATGAAGTCACTGATAACAAATGGGTATGCAGAGCTAGCACCACCGACGCTATCTAGCGGATGCAAGTGGTACTTACCACATTTTCCAGTAATTAATCCATCTAAGCCGGGTAAAGTCAGAATTGTGTATGACGCGGCGGCACGCACGCATGGGGTGTGCCTCAATGATTATCTTTTGACAGGCCCAGATCTCTTACAATCACTCCTTGGCGTGTTAATGCGATTCAGACAAAAACCGGTCGCAGTGTCGGCAGACATAAAAGATATGTTTTTACGTATATCAGTGAGAGCGGAAGACAGAAACGCACTTCGTTTTCTATGGCGCGATGACCCGACTTCATCGCCCATCGAATATAGAATGAAAGCGGTTTTATTTGGTGCGACCTCTTCCCCAAGTACCGCGATTTATGTCAAAAATTATAACGCGCACGTTCATGAGGCTGACTACCCCGAAGCGGTGGACTCTATAGTTCGAAATCACTATATGGATGATTTTTTACAGAGCTTCGATGACACAGAAGAAGCGAACCGAGTGTCCAAAGCAGTCGACGCTGTACAACGGCGAGGTAACTTCACACTACAGAAGTGGGCATCCAACGAGTCTGCGGCCGTCGCAGGACTCGCGAACGAGCCAGTGGAGGACACTCTGCTCAACAAGGAGGAGAAAATCCTCGGCCTTATCTGGCAACACTGCAATGACACTTTAGGATTCAATTTCAGGAAAGTAGACCCTTCTTATTTAGACAAACAGGTTACGAAACGTCAGTTACTGAAAACAGCAATGTCTTTGTATGACCCACTGGGACTAGCCGCGCCGTTTACGACACAAGCAAAGTGCATATTGCAAGACACTTGGCGTTTAAATATCGGTTGGGACGAGCGTCTACCTAAAAGTCTAGAACGTAAATGGCACGACTGGTTAATTGCTCTGCAAATTCTAAAAGGCGTTCGTATTCCACGATGTTACCCGGGATATAATGACTCGACTAGAGTAGAATTGCACGTATTCGTAGACGCGAGCGAACGGGCCTACGCCGCCGCAGCATTTTGGCGTTCAGTGAACGGCATAGGTCATGTTAACGTGTCGCTCGCGGCAGCGAAAGGGCGCGTTGCGCCCCTTAAGGTCACATCTATACCTAGACTTGAATTACAGGCTGCCGTTCTCGGCGGGCGACTGGCACGCTGCGTGGAAGAAGAACACGACCGTCGCGCCGACCGCCGAGTCTTCTGGTCCGACTCGCGCACCGTGCTAGCGTGGCTGCGCGCCGGCGCGCGCACTTTCAAACCGTTCGTCGCTCACCGAATAGCGGAACTAGAAGAAACCACCCAGCGAAGCGAATGGCGCTGGGTCCCCACTGCTGACAATGTCGCCGACGACTCGACTCGCGATACACCGACTCACTTCTCTGCGAGCCACCGCTGGTACAACGGCCCTTCGTTTCTGTACGACGACGAAAACGCCTGGCCGCAGGAGACAGACTCGACACCCTACATCAACACGGGAGAGGAGCGTGTCACCACTACCGCTGCTCACGAACGGCCGACCATAACAGAGGCGCTACCCGACGTCACACGTTTCTCTTCCTGGTTGCGACTCATCCGAGCCACAGCACGCGTGCTGCAATTCATCGACCTATGTAGAGTGATCCACACCACGGCCGCTACCCGCAAACGCAATAGACGCGTTACTGCAGACGACCCGAACTGGACGGCGAAGCGACGGGAGGCTACGACAACGCGATCTGGACCACAGAGGCACAACTTCAGAGTAACTCCAACGGTCTACATACCACTTGGTACGCAGTACACACGTCAAGCCGAGATCTTGTGGACGCGCGCTGTACAGGAAGAATGTTTTGTAAATGAATTGCGGGATGTTACCGGCGGGAGAGCAGTATCAGCTGACAGCCGTTTGAATCGGCTATCTCTGACAGTCGACGAACACAACATAATGAGAATACGCTCGCGCATCGCTGCGGCAGCTGACATATCACGACAAACACAGTCGCCAGCAGTACTAGATGGCGACCACCGCTACTGTCGGTTGTACATAGACTGGATTCATCGAAAGTTGCATCACAGCGGCGTGGAATGCGTAGTGAACGAGGTCCGCCAACACTACTGGATCCTTCGCTTGAGGCCCTCCGTCCGTGCAGTAATCAAGCTCTGCCAGCCCTGTAGACTACGTCGAGCCGCGCCGCCAGAGCCACTGACCGGTGACTTACCACCCTGTCGACTGGCACACCATCAACGTCCGTTCACACACACAGGACTGGACTATTTCGGACCGATTTCTGTCACAGTAGCGAGACATCACGAAAAGCGCTACGTGGCATTGTTCACATGCCTCACTACGCGTGCGGTTCACTTAGAAGTTGCCGCCTCGCTATCAACGGATGCCGCTATACTCGCGTTAAGGCGCATGATGGCGCGCCGCGGATGTCCTGAAGTCATTTGGAGTGACAACGGCACCAATTTCCACGGAGCGGATGCTGAGCTTCGCAAAGCAGCTTTAGAGTCGCTACAACGCGAAGCAGAGGTACGACATATCGACTGGCGCTACATACCACCAGGAGCGCCGTTCATGGGCGGAGCATGGGAGAGGTTGGTACGCTCTGTAAAGACCGCACTGAATGCTACACTAATCGACCGGCATCCGTATGAAGATGTGCTTCATACACTGCTGACAGAGATAGAACACACTGTCAATTCGCGACCTCTGACCCATGTGTCGGTCAACCCAGACGACGAGGAGGCTTTGACGCCTAACCACTTTCTGCTTGGCGCGCCCTCTAGAGTCCCGCTACCGGGGATTTTTACAAAACCGGATGAACTACGCCATTCACATTGGAGAGCGTCGCAACGACTAGCGGACCTGTTTTGGCAACGATGGGTGCGTGAAGTACTACCCACACTTCAAAACCGGCGGGAGCCGCATGGACGTGGCGACACAATCAAGGTGGGCGATTTGGTCGTTGTAGTGGACCCAAATTTACCGAGAAACATATGGCCAAAGGGGAGAGTCGAACACATGTACCCGGGCGCGGATGGGGTCGTCAGAGTCGTCGACGTCAAAACCAAGAGTGGTAAAATGCGTCGTCCTGTCAGACGTCTCGTCATCATACCAGTAGAATAAACTTAGTTATACTCATGTATTGTATTGTAACCAGTGGTGTGGTTAGATTTCATATGTTGTTTCCTTGCCTGGCGTCACTCCAAGGCCATGCTGTTAGGAGAAGTTTTAATTCAATTGATTTAATATATTGCAGAGCAAGGCTCTTGGAGTGACTACCATTAGTGTTTGTATTGGTATTTATAACCATTTCATTTATCCAACTAACAGCTGAGTAGCATAAGTCTGAGCAAAACCACAGAATAACTAATAGTACCTACTTAGGTAGTACTTACTATTGCACTTACCTAGTATTGTGTAATTTGATTCATGTAAGTGAATTTAGATCCTTGTTAAGATGGGTCATTGTTTGTGTCGGCGTTATTGCAGGATCATGCTGTTAGGAGAAGTTTTTAATTCATTTGATTTAATATATAGCAGAGCAAGGGTCCTGCAGTGACTACCCTTAATTTATATGTATATGTTCTAAACTATTTATTGATTTAAGTACAAGTTATTACTGCATGTAACACTTGTTAGATTAAGACGTTAGAGTAACTTGAATTGTCATGGATCTCTGTAAAGTGTATATCAGTCACTAGTGATAACATTATGTACATTTTATGTACACGGCGGGAGTAATGTGACCGATATACATAATAGCGCCCTCTGTTATGGGATAGCGGAGGCAATGTAGGCGTGTCCTTCTGTTTGTACCATACGACGCTAGAGGGCTTCAGCATTTATGAATGAAATATTGGATAATTGCTTGCGCTCCTCGACACTAGAGGGACGATTTATGAATGAATCACTGTTTAGTATGAATGTATTATTGTGGTTGTCGCCTCTCGACACCGCAGCAGCACTGTAGTACATACTGGAATGTTCTCGAAATTTCTAGAAGCCGGAAGTTGATGTAAACGAAAGCCATGTCCGCCCAGTCGTATATTTTATTGTTCAGTTCGCTTCCAGAGGTAAGAAGATTCACTAGTCTCGTAATTGTTGTAACCGCGTATTGCTATAGGACACGGTATCTTTAACTAAAGCCACGCTTGCTTATTATCAGTGTATGTAATTATAATATAATAAAACCTGTGGATATTGAGAATAAATCTGGTAGAACAGTTTCACATTGAATTGGCCTTTCATTCAAACAGCTACCATTTAGTCCTCTGTCCTCAACATTATAGTACTTACTAATTTCGTAATTCAATTTTTTTCAAAACCAGTTTTCAATCAAAACTAAACAAAATATTTGGTGTAGCAACACTTGTGACTCGTTGCATAGCAACAGTTTGTTGTTATTGATCATTAAAACAAAATGTCAAATGCTTGTGATATAATCTCAATATTTTACGATTCTCAATTTCTCATAGATGATTGTAATGTTTGGTACATTTTCTGGTTCATAAATGGATAAAGAATGGGTTTCTATAACCTGTTTAGTTATAATGTGAAAGTGAAATACGTGAGTTGCTTTTTTTCTGTAGCAACGTTTTTTACTTTGACTACCACAATACTAAACCTCATTTTACCGTTTATAATAGCATATAGAGGCAGGGGTAAGCATTTAAGCAATATGAGTTCTACGCGTCGTCATTTCTTGACGGATTTCTTAATTTCTGAGGTTTTTTTTAGGGTTCTGGCTACGATCACACAGCTTTTATGAGCAACCAGTAATACACTTTACGTATGAGTACCTGCTCGAAGCCGAAGCTGGTGACCCCAGTAAACCTATTGCATGTGGTGAAACTAATGGAAAATATGCAAATTTTATGAAAAATGAAGAGAACTGTGCGGATTTCCAAGTAATATGCAATGTGCATTATAATTTATGCAGAGTGGGAAACAAATGTATGGGGTCTGGGTCCACCCTTCAATAGTAACATGTGATATACCATTGGATAGGGCTTTTTAAGCGGAACATTAGTTAATAATAAAACTATAGTCAAATGTTAGTACTTTCGGAGATTCGACGTCTTAAAGTCGTTTCAGTCTAACATATTCGTTATGGATATATTTTATAAGGTAGAATAGTAATACATGTATTTGCACACAACACAGTTACGATGTTGTTCATTGTTTGGCGCCGCCTCAAAATTACCTAGGTTTATTATTTAGGTACCTATTGCTTTTTAGTTTTTTCGGGGTTAATTTTTTTTGTTTAAAAGTTTTTATCCACAAAACCAATCGAGATGCAGTTCAGTAGTCCATTAAGGACTGACTTCCAATGCCAGATAATTTTATCGGAGGAATAATTTTTATTTTTTGACAATTTTTCCATACAAAAACTGTCAGATGTCAATTTTATTCCACAAATAAAAATTATCTGTTGATTGAAAAATCAGTCAGCAGACAAAACTGTTTTTTTTTCACTTTGCCCCCCACTCTAGGAATTTCTCCTGTATTGCGAGTGTGTTTACAAACATTTAAACTCACATACACAAACAGCTAGACCCGGAACAACTACTTATAGGTCATAAAAATATTTATTCCGTGCGGGAATCGAACCCGCGACACGCAGCGAAGCATTAATCGCTTAACACTGCGCCAACCATGCCGTCAGAGTCTGGGTAATGTTTATCTAAAGGCCTGCGCAGACGAGGGACAATTTGTACGCGGACAAATTGTCCGCAACGATAGAATGTATGGAAATCCCAGCAGTCTACTCGTCCTTCGTGTGCGTTACTGCATAGATTTCCATACGTTCTATCGTTGCGGACAATTTGTCCGCGTACAAATTGTCCCTCGTCTGCGCAGGCCTTAATAATGAAGTAAACTGCAATCACTAATTTGCTTAGATTGGGATCACTTTTATGGCAGTATAATAGTATAACTTCGAAAGTACTGACTTTTAACCTTAGTCGTAATACTAAGTTTTATTCTGCATACCTATTCATTCATGAGTATCTTATTTCTATTGAGAGGTGGACCCACCATTTCTCATTGTCCTTTTATGTAATTAAGTACCATTACTAAGTAAATCACAATCTTCTATTTTAGGTGCAGGAATATGATATGAGTGGCAATGACAAGACTGATTTATTAGATTTCAAATTCAATCTCAATTTGCCACAGGACAGGACACTAACATCTATAATGTTAATCTTAAATCTAGATTTTCAATTAAAGGTATTATCTTTGTTTTGTTCCAACATTTTAAGGTTCAGCCAAAGAACTTTTGATTTAGTTTTACTGCAACCAATTACAAAACCATCTTATGAATTTGTTTCAGTCTATTTGTCCCATGCACATGCAAAGTTTGGCTGTAATTAACAAAGAGTTTGCAACACCACCGTCTGGGTTCAAATATTTTGCTGATCTTCAATTCTACCAAACATTCCATTTGCCCTGCAAACAAAACCTAATACATACTAAATACAACTATTCCGTATTTCATTTTGATAAAAACACTCATGAGAATGCAATAGATCACATCCTGGAGAACTATTTTATGAGAGATGGTAAGATAAATTAATATAAATTCTATAAATATATGAATACAACTTTGTGATGATGACAAAATAATATATTGTTATTATTTTTGCAGTTACAACACATACCAAAAATTTATATTCAAGAAGTCAAAATGGGCATACTGGCTCAATGCAAATACAGATAAGTCTCAGAGTACCAGAAATGGAAATCAAATATGTTCCAAGTTTAATTCAAGAACTAAAATGGGCATGGCCTCAGTATCTTTCCCTGGTAGTTGTCTTCTATTGGATATTTCACAAAATCAAAATGTTTGTATTCAATAACCGTTTAATTATGGCTTGGGAAATACAGCCTTGGAAAAAAGAGAATTCAGCAATGAAAAAGAAGTACTTTTTATAATTATTCTGCCTGATAGC
The DNA here is from genome assembly GCA_914767645.1 of Hydraecia micacea. NCBI lineage: Eukaryota > Metazoa > Arthropoda > Insecta > Lepidoptera > Noctuidae > Hydraecia > Hydraecia micacea. The sequence continues at coordinate 13,746,929 of OU611778.1, forward strand.
GGAACAATTAACCCGTTGAATGCAGTAATTACAGAAATGATTAAAAAGCCATTTTGTCCTGTGTGGATTCACGTTCCAGCACATACAAAGGGTTGAAGCAGAAGTAAACAAATTGTCTTCCTGTTCCTGTACAAATGTATGAGTGTTGTGATTGCTGTATTATGGCAGCAGCTATTGGTTACTGACAATTCAAGTTTAGCTCAATTCATAAATGTCCAGTTTGCCCCAAATATTGAAAAATAGTCAAAAGTTCCATAAAATATAAATTAAAGATTTTTATAAAAGTATGCTAAGTATTTTTATTCAATTCAAACATTTAACAAACATTACCTAAATCTCTAAGTTTATTTTACAATTTACAACTTTGACCATGGTTTTCACTGGTTTAATGTGAGTGTGGAAAAGGCGCTTCCCAAGTCGTGTTTGCTGTCCAGTTCTGCCCTATTATCTTCAATAATAAAAGTCTTGGCAGAGTAATCATCTAGCTGCACTAGCAAGTAACGGCATAAATAATTTCCATATTCATTCTGCAACAAAAACAAACTAATATGTATAGTAGATCTATGATAGCAGGTGTATATGTGCATAGAGGATTTTGTTTGAGGTGGGCTTCAATAATATAACCATTCAATGGATCAAAGGACATGTGGTTTGCTAAGCAATGATGCAGTCGACAAACTCGCCAGACGGGGGTTGCATGGCACTAGTGGAACATCTCATTTAACAGGCTCTCCGACTGTCTAAACAACAGCTGCGTACATTTACAGCAGCTATAACTGGCCATGGGTCATATAAACACCTCTTTGTCATAGGAGTCACAGACAGTCCACTATGCAGGGCCTGCATGGAGGATGACGAGACAGCAGATTATGTGCTTCTAAACTGTCAGGTGGTTGCCACATAAAGGCCAAACTACTTCGGTAATCCAGGTACCCTCTGTAAGATTGTCAGTAATAACAAGACATTGCTGGCCTTCCATGAGGAGCTGGGATAGAATGAATAATCTGTTTTCCCATCTGTATGCAAAATGCTATGGACACCAGCCTGTATTACCTATTATGTGTGCATAACATAAGTACTATGTAGATAGCCTAATAAGTTTCCATTAAATTTGATTAAATAAGTCTATAATATTTCTAAGAAATAACAGGGCAAAATGGAATAGTAAAACATGACAAGGTCAGGCAGAAGATGTGTAAGAAAGGATTTTTATGGATTTACCTGTTTCATATCAAGTTCAACAACAGCTTTGTTCCTTATTCCTTTGATGTAAAACCTCATCCTCATGTGTTTGACCCCTTCCTTCTCATACACAGCATGACTGACATGAGTGCGTCTCCTCCTGGTGGTTTCTTCTCCATAACCTTTGATTGGAGCTCCTAAGGCATCTTCCACTCTCGGATCCTGAAAAAACATCATTCAAGAGGTTCAGCAATACTGTCCAAATAAATAGTACCTACCTCATTATTTATATATTACACATAATATAATTTACCAATATAAACCAGATAATGAATGATAGTGTAAGAGGTGAAATTATTAAATCTGTTCTACTCACATTTTTACACTTTGCTAGTGCCTCTGAGTAAATACTGTTGGGGCTATTACTTGAAAACAACTCTCGGAACACATAGTAAAAGATGACACTAGTGACACCTGCGCCCAATAAAATGATTCCAGTATATGTTGCAGTCTTAGTCGTCTCTTTGATTTTTTCCCCTAGAGGTCGGACATCTGTAGTTACTTCACTTCTCTCTTGACTCCTAGCCAAGCCGCTTTCCTTTCGGGTTGAATAATAGCGGACATATCTAATCTTCGATGATTGTAAAATTGCAGGAACACAATCGACTGTGTTAGTAGTGCGCAAAACTGTAAACAATTTGGATATTATAGTCATAGTTTACGCTCCACTTTACTAGCTTTCACAGACTACTTAGAGATACTACGTATCTAGCTTTGTTTACGGGAAAAAATCCTCGAGGTCTATTTTTGCAAACAAAAATAAAATTGTCAGAAAATTTCATCCTGACTGCTTATGTCATTAACAGCTGATAAGATAAAATGACCACAGAATACATATACTCAATTACGCATGACGGAGAATATCATGATTTTCAATTTCATCTTTTTTTTAATTTGTTATATTACAAAATTGATTCTTATTTAACTTTACTGCTCTTGCTCGCCTATTAATAATTCGAATTCAAATTATTAATTCTTATTGTTCAAAATGTACAGAGGCAGGCAGGGGTGCCATTGTCAAGAGCACCCATTTAGCTTTTTTTTTTTATTGTAAGTATTTTTGAACAGAACTTTTTGTGTATAATCGACATTGACAATTCATGACGCGTTCCAAAACAAATTATCATTTAAAGCTTAATGACGGATTTTGTCTCTTTCTACACACATTAAAAAAAAGAGAAGCCACATCATGTAATAAATTATTAGTCTCCAGAAACGCTGAAACGCAACTCATTTTTATCGATCGATTTGCGTAGCAAGCACGGAGTACTAAGTACTTTTTCTTTTATATCTATGGAAGTTGCAAGCGAGCGCTAACTTGGACGATTTTTGATTGCTCTAATAAATTTATTTTATGTAAATGTAAAGTAATAATAAATATGAAGTTTGTGATTCATGTGGTACACTTATATATATATCAGAGAATATTAACGTAATAGTTTGATATTCTACTGTTTATAATATCCACGAAACAATGGATTGGATAATTTCGGACGAGTTAGGGCTTACTGTGGGCCATCTAGTAGGATGGGGAGCAGCTGGTGCTATGATAATTGGTGGCGCCGCTCCATACATCCCACAGTATAGACAAATCAAGAGGACACAAGATGCCGAAGGGTTCTCTTTATACGTTTGTTTAGCACTGCTCATAGCGAATACTCTAAGGATATTGTTTTGGTATGTTTCATTATAATCATCATATCAACCTTTATGCCATCATCTTCTAATATTATCACTACCATTATGTTTGTAGCCAGTCAGTAGTAATATTGTTCAATTTCCTAAACTATAAAAAACTGGTCAAGTGCGAATTGGACTCACGCACCGAGGGTTCCGTACAAATTTGTAGACCATATGTAAATAGTTTATCACGGTTTTTTTTTATGTATCTTAAGTACAAATTTACGGTTTGCCGATTTTTTCCTTTACTTGTGCTACTTCTTGCCAAATTTCATGATTCTAGGTCAAGCAGAAGTACCCTATAGGTTTTCATTCCGGAACATAAACACATGTCATTGTATCTTTTGATTGCGTTGACTTAGAAGTTTAATTTTTCACTGCTTCAAGGGATTGCAGCCCCTGAGTATTTGATATTTCAACTTGATAACTCCACACATTCCTGATAAAAAGGGACTTGACCGACGGACAACAAACTGATCTTTTAAGGGTTCCTTTTGAGGTACGGAACCCTAAAAAAACACAATATGTTGCTAGGATTACATCATGTGGCTACAGGAGCCCTAAGGAGGCTTTACAGCAATATGCAAGGCTACCCATCCCAAGTGACATCATTTTTTTTTTATTTCCATAATATTTCTAAATATGATTGTTAATTTGTTACTATCATTAGCACCTACTCTGGTACTCTTTTATAGTACCAAAATGTTAGCTATTACAGTAGCTATACTTATATTTTATCACTATGTTTAAATAGTAGCAGATAAATATTGATATCTAGACACAAGTTTATCGCTGACATTAAATAGGAATTTCTAGGAATAATTAAAATTCTGTTTCCTTTGATTTAAAAATTAGCCCAGATAACAAATCCTTCAGATTTAAAAGAACCTTGAAAATTGCCAGTCATCAGGATTCACTTCTGTTCTAACTAATAACAAACCATCAAAGAAGAACTACATGAGTTGCTAATATGTAATTAAATGTTTAAAATATGTAACTGTTTTTCAGGTTTGGTAAACGCTATGAGTTACCTCTATTGATCCAAAGCATAGTAATGAATATCACAATGTTTGTCATGATACACCTGTGTGTAAATGTACGAAAAAAGAACCAAATCATAAGGTCAAGGGAGAGAATATTCACAGGTTGGTATTTATAAGTGACCCCCACATGTAGGATTATGGTTTTATTTTCAGTATTAAGTATAGTAAATATGATACAACATTGCACTGTAATTACTATATGCAACCTTACAATTTATTGCTAATTAATCATAATGGTTTATAAACCCTGTAGTTAAACAACATTATAGTTTAACCCATTTAGTTTTGTTTCTTGGTATACAGGATGAATTTTTCAAGTGGGTGTGGCCAAATCCGAAACTATGAGGAATAGCGAAAAGTACTCAAGGCAGTCTCGGGCTCGATTTTGATGAAAACTAAACCTGCATCATTGGATTTTTGAAAAATTATTTCTAACCAGGAATTGAACCTGTCAGTTTTGAAAAAAAAAACTGTATTATTACACCATTCGATAGTGTCGCAAGTGATAGTGTGCAGTGTGATAGTGTGTGTGTAATAAGGATCGATTTCTGGGATGTAATGACATACGGCAAACTAAAGAAAATATTTTTATATTTTTCTTATGTGGTTTATATTATTATAATATTTTTATATTATGGTTTATGGGTAGGTATACCCATAAACCTTAACTGATTAATTGTTCAAAATGATGACCATTGTTTTCAATACATAGCTGGATTCGACGTCTCAAGGATTGTACTGCATACAAAATTTGAATTTAAAACAATATTGTGAAGGTGACTGCGCTGTGGGCGTGTGTTAACAAAAATATTGAGCATCATTTCGAAAAAGGTACAGGGAATGTAGTTATGAATACTTTAAAATAAGAAGCAGTTTATTAAAATGCAACATTTTCCTTAAGTTTGTTGTATGTCATTACTTCCCAAAATGTGATCGTTATTAGGGACACTATCAAATGGTGTAATAATAGTTTGTTTTTTATTATCAAAATCAGCGGGTTCGATTCCTGGCTAGAGTGTTGATTTTTCAAAAATCCAATGATGCAGTTTCAGTTTTCATCAAAATCAAGCACGAGACTCCTTTGAGTACTTTTCGCTATTCCTCATAGTTTCGAATTTGGCCACCCACGCCCACTTCAAAAATTCACCCTGTATATTTACTTTCTTTTTATTTCTCCTCAATCATATCAAGATATGAAGAGACACCTTATAACATTTATAACCCACTAACTTCCCTGTATATTATTTTAATTTGCTATGGATAATTTTACTTTAACATTATTTTATGTTCTGTTTGGTGGTTGGTGTGATTGATGGTGAAATTAGGTGCAATTTTCATGTTATATATACTGTTGTGTTGTGTGAACGGCTCAGCTCAGCCGGATCAAACGGCACGCTGGCTGGACCAGCGCAGCGGCATCGCCGGCGGCGAGAAGCCTCATAGCTTCTATGGTGAGTGCCAGCTCTCTCCTCCATGTCATAAGGATTGCTGCAGTTTGTCCATGTGCAAGTCACCATTACCTACTGTTTTTGTTTCAGCAACCCCCATGCTTTGACAATATTTTTTGGAGTTTACAGCATATTAATTTGTTACATGATCTGGGATTAAACTTTCTTTTTGATTATCATCTTGCTTTTATATGCTTTCTTTCATCTTTCCATTGCATGTTTTCAGTGTTTCCATATAATTAATGGAAATGGCGTATGTATGTAGGTATTAATTAAATCAAATTAAGTAGTTTTATTTTTCATTGATAGCAGCTTTTTATCATCAAGGTCAAATGTCATACCATTATAATATATTTTTACACCACACAAATGTGTAGCTAACCTCAGTTCAATGCTCTAATAATTATACAAGTTATTTGGTATCTATGAAGTCACGACTGGGTCAAATTCGTGTCAGATATCTTATCTATTTATTGATGTCATTTACTTCGGCATGATTTCCTACTTCAGTGTAAGCATCGTGGTATTTATAAATGTATTAACAAATTACACTACTAACAATATTAAAATACTTATAGTTTGTGCATTGTTAATATGGTGTGGTTGGTATACAAATTATATTTGCTATCATTTAATGTAGAGCCTCATTAAATAACATTGTTGTTATATCTGTTTCAGATATGGAAAGAAAGTATTTCTGGGCCTGGACAGACTTCCAGAGCTATGTAGACTGCATGTTGGTATTCTCGGTGCTGGGCGCGGCGATCACGTACTTGTTAATAGACTTCGCGCCGTTCGTGGAAATGATCGGGTTCCTCGCTCTGTTCACTGAGGCCATGCTTGGTGCACCTCAGATAGCCAAAAATCACAAAAACAAAAGTACTGAGGGCATGAGGTAAACATCACTTGATATCATTAGGTACATCAGCCTCCACTACCAGTCCACTGCTGCTCTTAGGTCTCTTAAGAGTCCCTTACAGTTGTAACTAAATATAGGAAAGCAAATGGTTTGGAAAACGCAGTATTAACTCGCGATGCTCACTCTCAGTTTATTACGGCACAATGTTTAGAAAGGGTGCCCTTAGCAATCCGCAGACGCCATGTGGATTGCTATGTAAAGGCGACCACCAAAGCATACAAGTTTTGTGTGTAGTCCTCCGGACCGAATTTCAGCCACGGCATCCAATCTCAACGGAGACTACCCATCTACGCAGGAAATATTTTAGTGCACAAGTGTGTGCGCAGACACAGGTGCACTCACTCTTCCCTCACTCTCATAGTCCGATGGGACGGCAATCCGACATGACCGGAGAGAGATCAGGCGCAGGACCAACGTCGTCGTTGTGTGATAAATACAATGTATAGAATAATTATTATTGGTATCCAACATCAAGATAAAAAAAATGTCATCTATTTTAATGTACCAGGGCGGCCTTTTCCGCCTGTACATTTATTTCGCCTAAATCCTGCGGCGGCGCCAAGTCACGCCCTTTTAAAGTTTTCGCCTATGAGGAAAGCGATAACGCAATTAGTTGCAAACTGCACAGCACAGCTTAGTGACGCATCACGTGTACTCCCTTTGTGAATTTAATGGACGAACTATTTGACCTTGGCGCGTTTACTAGAGCGCTTCTATTTTTTGACTACAAGCTAAAATGAACTTAGTGGTGGTCAGGCGGAGTGTCCGCGATAGTACCTATGATTCCAACTTATTTGTTTATTTCAGCGTAAGCATGGTGATAATGTGGACTTGTGGTGACGTATTCAAGACTGGATACTTCGTTTTAAGGGAGGCGCCTCCTCAGTTTTGGGTGTGTGGCAGTCTTCAAGTCTCATTAGACGTCGTTCTTCTCTCCCAAGTGAGTATCGTTTTCGAAGTACACTATGACGTCTTAAAACAAGCTTTCCGCCATGGCTCAAAACTGTCTCGGTTTATTTTCTACCAGTAAAAATATATTTTGGCAAGCATACACCGTTGACGTAGTCTTAAGCCAAACTCGTGTCTTGAAAGGAATTATAACACTTGAACAAATTAATATTATACTTTGTAATACACCAAACGATGTTTTATGGCTGACTTGCGTACAGGAAACGCAGGGATTGTCTGGTCATGTCGCCTAAGATGATATTATAACTACGTTGCACGAAGGGCGAACTAGCCGTAATACCCACGGTTGACTTACAGATGGTCAGGTGATGACACTCTGACGATATCGGTTCGCATGTGGGTGCCCAGCCTTCCGATATTCAGTCCTCGCTTTAACACCGGGTTACCTACCTGTAAGGGTGAGTGACGTACAACGAATCGGGATCGACGATCACTAGACAACTTCCATACATTTGCAAACGGGTGTAGTCGGCGGGATTGTTTGAATGTCATCCTATCGCTTTTGTGCTGCTTCTTTATTTTATTTGCAAATTATTATTTCGTTTTTTAGGTCTTGTTATGTTTTTAACATCAAGTCCCATTTAAGGTGCATGATCCTTTTTTTTCTTAACGTTGCCACTGGGTATTTCTCCTGCATCATGAGTTTACAAAGTCAAATCTTACATGCACATACAACCAGACCCGGAACAACTATTTGTAGGCCATACAAATATTTGTTCCGTGGGGAAATCGAATCTGTGACCAGTAGCGTAGAAATCATCGCTCAGCCACCGCGTTTGCCGTAGCGGAAAAATGGTATCTACAACAACATATTTTGCGTGAGACCTCTTTAATAACAATATGATAGTCCGCCAATCACATCTTCACTAACAAAGGGCCTCACACAATTTGAACATACTCATCTAGAAAATAAGTAGAAGACAAAGAAATTAGTTGCATCAATGAATCAAATCGGCCTGTCGACTCAACGGCTGGATATAGAACTCTCCTAAGATGCACCCCACAACACTCAGACCTTCTTCTTGAACAATAGGTACTATCTATCTACTAAGCTACAGCATCTTTTAAATGTTACTATAAAAAGTCGAATATCAGTGGCTGCCTATTCATCGTTGATGGTTTTTTCTAGCCACTAAGGATTTTAGGCAAATTACACACTTTTTAGTGTAAATACACTGCACTATGATTACGATCACACACACCCTAAGCTGGTGTGAGTAATCGATAAGGACGCCGGGCGTGCCGATAACACGCGACATGGTCGAAATGGGAAGCACGTCACACAGATGCGTCGCGCACCGATAACCATAAACAGTAGTGACGTGTAGATATAATTAAATTATGCTCAAATGCAACATGACTGTGATGGCAATGGCGTCTCAAATAACCGCCGTAGTGTGGCTGAAGCTTTATCTGTCGCGTGAATAGAGAAAAAGAAGGGATTTTGCCGATTACAGTCGGATGCCAACGAAAGTAGTACAAACGCCAGCACATCAAGCTACCCGAAACTGTCAAATTTTCCTAATCAACTTTGAACCTTATGCTTTAGCGATAATGTTGAAAATCTATTATAGAAATTTGACAGATTGATGTAGTAGCTCGATGTGCTGGCGTCTCTACCTAGTATTTTTTATGTAGGTACAATTCTGTAATAGTATTCGTTTATTATTGCAGGTGTGGCTGTACCGCGCCAACACCGCGGCGGCGAGGCGGATGCGTCGGGGCGACTAGCAATGGATAGAGACCGAGTTATAGCACCCGCCGGCCGAGGCGCCTCCCCCGAGCGCACGCAGCGCCTCCATCGCGATCAGCGCCAGCATTGCGTACTGTGCACCTTACACGGTACAATTAATTTGCCTTCCCTACATATTATGACGATATTTTCTACGACATTCCTGTGGGTTGTGTGAAAATTAAATTCTTTTACATCTGAAATTCAAGAACGTTGAAACGTATTTAACCCAAACGATGATCAAATTATCTATGGTGCAAAATGAATTGACATTTGGAACGAAGCCTGTAAATCGAAATTGGACATTTTTATTACGTTCTAGTGGTTGCAATAATTCCTTAGGTAGACGGTGCTATAGGTTTGTGCCTAAATGTTTATCAACGACGTTCATGAAAGAAGTCTAGTGATGATGTTTGATCTATTGTTATTATAAAAGTGAACATAGTCATCGATAGCTGATATAAAATTAGTGACCAAAAAAAATCCTGTCTTTTTAAGGTGATTTAACTAGTCCTAACAATTAGGCGCAATAAGACTAAAAATGCTTGGTAGGTTGTAAATGGTATGAATAATAATTAATATGTTATTCACACCACAAAAAAACATAAATCTAGAAAAAAATTATCGAAACTTAATAATAATCATCACAAATATATTATAGTACAAGCAAGCATTTTTAGCGTAGCAAGACGGGTTGTCGACTACAGCAATAATATTTATTTTGTTGCTGTTCATAGAAAAGTACAATATTATCTATGTTATTTTTTTATAATATGTTTGACTGTATGGATTGCTTTTAATAAACACATGTCTTCTAAATAAAGTAATATTAAACACGTAAAACTATGCCCCAATGAAAGAATTAAATGAGCATTGTTCTTAACTTCCCATGGGCTATATCAATAAACTAGTGTATACTATAACTTGTAAATAATATACATATTATAATTATAATTGTTTATTCCCAAAAGTCAAACAGTCAGTACTGCATTTCATAGCTTCGAGTTATGGGATACAATAGTGGTTAGGTAACTTCCGTAAAAATGCCAATTTAGATAAAAGTACATAAATTAATTATACACTACGATATATTATGTATGATATTATAAACTATACCTACTATACATTATAATATATTTAGGCAATTTATTAATGTGTCCCCAAAGAACCAAAATATTTGTCTATGGTTTCACGTTGGGTATTATAAAAATCGGGGATTACTACTGACATAAAATGCAGTATTAAATAAAATATTTATAGAAAGATTTTCAACAATATAATTATAATAGTTTCAGAGTTTTGCCTCATCAATTTCAATGCGTCTACAATTTCAGCTTTGATAATGAAGTATTATAAAATATTTACATTCCTCGATATTTTATTCCATTTAACCTTTTTTGGTACATGTACACGAACATTTTGTAAGAATGATAATTCCGACTGTTTCAATAAAAAAGTGTTCCAAAAAATCTTTTGATAGTGCTTCTAATTTTATAACTTATTAAAAATAGCCATGACTGTAAAGTTTATTCCTAAATTATTGCGTGTTAAGTGTTTGTGTATCGTAAATCGCATTTGTTGGCTTTGGATGTATTTTATCTTTTTATTACTAATCTAATGTTAAAACAATTTATTAAATTCCGAGTTATTTTTAAATGATTTAGAAAAATAAAATTTAAATTATAATTGGCCTTATTTCCTCGAATTTTTCTCTTGTACATGTGTACCTACTACTTGAAGGATTGTATGTAAGTAAAAAGATGGATTACTTATTATTAATTATGAGTTCTAGTGTTAATGTTTTGTATTTATCTTAAAAATGTGGCTAACGTCGAGATCAAACTATTCTCTCATTCGTTTAAGTATAGCAATGCATAATAGTTGCTGTTATGTTTATTTAATTAAAATATAAAGTATTATTGTTGATGCAAGTATATGTGACACCCGGTTTCTTCCAAAAAACTAAAATCTAACACGAAAATTCGCTGAGACTGTCATATGATTTGATTGGCTGTTGTTATTTCAGTCAGCCAATCACAGGCAGGAAACCGGCATGTCCTAGAATCAAAAATTCGAAAACATGTGACATCCGCCAACCCGCACTGAGCCTGTGTGGTGGATTATGGCCCACTCCCTCTCACAGAGTGGAGGCCTGTGTACCAGCAGTGGGAACATTGTAGGCTGATTATTATAATCTCAGCAGTCATTAGCTTAACAGTTTGTTAGCTAATTTTTGTGTTATTTAAGAAGCCTTTCAGAAACCGATTGTTAGTGTTGACATTCATTGAAGTCACCTATATGTACAAATGCGTTTATATTTAGCTAAATGTAGTAAAAAAAAACAAAGTGCATAGAGTTTTTGTGGGAACATATTCCTGAGTATTTAATACGTACTGCGTAAGGAGATGTATAATTGAAGGGTGCTCTGTTTTACTACAATAAAATTATCGCTCTTCATTTATGATTATTGTAAATCCATTCTGTATTTAATAATAATATAAGTAGTTACTGCATACATTGTCATTAAGAACACATATTTTCCCTCTTTTTTACTTAGCTATGGAAAACACATTTTTTTCCTCGAAAAATTAATTTTCTATTAACAAAAATTCTAGGTAACTCGTATCGTTCAAGAGAAAGAGAAAAAAGGAAGTTTTCTTTTCCATGAAACTTTGAAGTTTTTGTTATGTACAGACGCCAGCACATCAAGCTACAACAATCTGTCAAATTTCTTTAATAGATTTGCAACTTTATCGCTAAAGCATAAGGTTCAAAGTTGATTGGGAAAATTTGACAGTTTCAGGTAGCTTGATGTACTGGCGTCTGTACCTACGCATTTGAATATTCGAAAGGTAAAGTGATTTTGCCTAAAAAGCATAAACGTATCTATCTACGAAGTAATTACCTTCTTATTCCTAAAATATGTATAATTGTTATTTTTAATGGCAGGAGCTGTTGCCATCAGTACAACGACACTAATCTAATATGTTTGCTCTTTACATAAAAGATTTCAACATTTTTTACGAACAATTCAATATAATTATTGTAATTGTAAATATTATTGTATTTAAATTGCTAAATTAATAATACTATTGCTTCCGCCAATTGTTAAAACATCATCATTTATTTTTATATATTTATTCTTATTTAATATTTGTGTTACGTCTTCTTGGTTAAGATATAAAGTAGGAGTCACTTAATTATACAATATATTTGAAGGTAAATAACTGTGAAATATGAAGTTGAGAGAGAGAGATAAGTATATAAATGTGATGCAACATATCATACTTATAATGATATACATATATGTAATAATTTCTGTTCTATAAAAATATATGAATATATTTGTCAATTAATATTAAGTAGATATTGTAAATGAATGAAATGTAAATTTACCATCGTATGTTGTGATGACAAATGTACATGTGTATTTGTTGTGATTTTATGAGTTACATTTTCTTAAATGAAATAAAGTTATATTATTTGTTAAAACATTTGTACTTATTTATTTAATTTTAACTATCCTATCACATAAAGATACTTCTTTGATTGTTTATGACATGCACGCATGTGATATTTATTTTACTGGTCTTGAATCACTCAGAAAAATATCAGCAATAATAGATGATGCAATAAACTTCGAACAATCAAATGGTTAAATGAGTAAGTTGGTAGCTAAACGAGCTACCGAATTTTATAAACGCTATTGTACACGCTTTTTCAAGAAAGGAACCTCTGCAATCAACATAACAGAGCTCACCCACGTCATCGATGGTTGTCGACAGCAGCTAAGCCTAAACTGTGAGTAATTGGAGCTCTATGTTGTGGGGGATAAAGTGTTACGGGGTGTAGGGATGCAGTGGTGTTGTCAAGGGTGGATCGATGGGAACGAGAGGCAGTAATGCGTAGCGCGCCCTCTGGCGAGGCGGCGCGACGGCGGCAGTGTGCCGGCAGGCGGGCGGCGCGCGGTCGTGTTCTCTGTGTGTCTCTGTGCTCCGGGTGCAGCCTCCGACACTCGAGGTGAGGACAGTGCATCACTTGATAACGTCAACCACCCAAATCGCTCGCATACACATCCCACCCACACCTAGTTTGCGCATCACATTGATTTAAGATTATGTGATCAAGTGCCCGAATTTATTTTTCTTGTAAAGTTTTAGATTGTGCGTGCGTATATACCTTAGAGATGTTTTATACCTTTATATGCGTAAAAAATTGGTACGTAATCCATGCAGACACATAGGTAGGAAATTTGTCTTTTTTGAGTAACGAACAATGTTATAGTATCTCCTCGTTACCTACTCATACCGTTACAAAGCTCCTGGGAGTAGACTGTAATGAGCTTACACTAGTGCTCATTCCGAGAAAGGCTAGGTCGCGCTAAGTAAGTAAATAACACTGCGGGTGAAATCTCAAACGGCCTAATTAAAATTTTACTCCCAAGCTTTAAGAGTAGTTAGGTTTCATACTTAAACCTAATTAGTAATCGGATAAGTAAGCAGGTAGACATTACTTATTTTAGCAGGGGATTAGCAGGAGGTAGTTTGTCGTAGGACCTTCCAATATTTTTGCAATTCATTTCAACATCATCAACGGCCTCTTCCCTTTATGCTTCCCTGCTCCGTGCGAGTTCATTTTTTCCAATCACATAAACGGTTCGTTTCAACTTTCTACAAAGTTCGTGAGCCGCTATAAATCGCGATATGTAGGTTTATTCCCCGCGCCCAATTTATTTATTGTAGCAACCAAACCATGGGGAGTTTATGAGCTCTGTTTCTTGCGGCGATGATAAGATAAGAAAAGATTTGTTCAGTGGGTCGTCAAAGGGGCGGTTTATGAGAACGAGGATTTTATATTCTTCGAAGAATTGATTTTGAGATAGCGTAGATATTATATGGCCACACCACACTCATATTCCAAACACGTAGGGACCTTCGTAAATATTTCAACTTATCGGAAAGGAGTTACCTACTTACAGTCGCAGTCGTAACCATAGGTGACAAACAATGACTATGTGGTTTAATTCTCTTTGGTGACAAATAAATGTTGCAGTACCTACCTACCTTTAACTTCTTTGCAATGTGATACAAATGAATGGTACAGACGCCAGCACATCAACCTACTACAATCTGTCAGATTTCTGTAATAGATTTTCAACTTTATCGCGAAAGCATAAGGTTCAATGTTGATTGTGAAAATTCGACAGTTAGGGGTAGGTTGATGTGCTGGCGTCTGTACCTTAAATGATAGATAGACTCTTTACATACTACCGAATCTTATAGTTTCGGTTTGTAGGTAGGCACTTTACGGATACCGTATTTAAAACTTAAATCTAACATGACTGTTCAATACATAGAATTAATAGGCTCTAAGGTTCAATATTGATTGACTTAATTGTTCAAATATTATATTGTTATAGGTAGATAGGTAGGTACACAGTTTCTACCATAGTCATAACAATATGAGTTAATTTAAAAAATAAATAAAGGTATTTTGGTTTGTCATAATTGGTATCAGTAATCTAAGTCCATCCATGTACAGACGCCAGCACATCAAGCTACCCGAAACTGTAAATTTTTGCCTATCAACTTGGAACCTTATACTTCAGCGATAAAGTTGAAAATCTATAACAGATTGTAGTAGCTTAATGTGCTGACGTCTGTACCTAGTTGTAGGTAGGTACAGTAGCCTCCAAAAGTTAGTTGACATTTTTCCACCTCAGCATAGTCAGCATGTAAAATTCTACTTTCAAATGTTTGAACCACAGAACAGATAAATTTAACTGTTCTGTGGTTTGAACACACACACTATGACACTATACCTACCTACCTAACGTTTTTATTGTCTAACGGCCGAACCCAATTAAGTACCTATCTATCAGGAGTTTTGGCATACCTACTGGAGGTAGAAAAACCTATCAATCTCTAGTTTTAACGTCCCAATAATCTATATCAGTAGCGATCTATATGATTATATTAAAGATAGTGTGGCAGTTATAATTATACTGACAGTTCGCTACTAATGGTAGCCCAATAATAGCGATCTGTCAATAGTTTATTATTGGGTTCGGCCGTAATTCCACTACCAATTGCTTACCTACAATAAAAAATAATCAACAAATCCGTTATGTTTACCTGGAATATTTTTTAAATTGAAATCATAATGTCGCAACACAGCTGAAGTGGAAAAATTTCAACTGTCTTTTGGAGGTCACTGTAAGTATATGGTTGGCTTAGTTGGTGGTGGAACCGTGTTAGTTGTTAGTTAGTTTGAAGTTGCATCTTTTATATAGATAGGAACCATGCGAAATGCGACACGTCTCTCAATATCTCGAGGTGATCGCGACTATTCACGACAGCATGAATATGGAATTCAGTCCTTTATTTACCTAGGTATCTTTTATCTCTTTGCTGTATGTAAATAAAA
Organism: Hydraecia micacea; assembly: GCA_914767645.1. Lineage (NCBI taxonomy): Eukaryota > Metazoa > Arthropoda > Insecta > Lepidoptera > Noctuidae > Hydraecia > Hydraecia micacea. The sequence continues at coordinate 13,762,388 of OU611778.1, forward strand.
TACACCGGAATCCAATTAAGTAGAAAACAAATTCAATTTTTGACATCTTTGTTTGTATGTAGGTACTAAGTAGTATTTATTAATAGGTTATTTCATTTTTGGCTTATGAAAAAAAAAACAAGATTTCTGCCATGGGCACGGGCTTCTAAGTATTTCGTTCACTTTGTATAAATACCTTGTTTTTGTACAGAAGACGGTAAAAAAAACAACCTGTATGTCCACATAAATATCAGTTGATTCCTGCCTGAGTCCCAATGCAGATTCGATATAAACACAACACAGATATAAGTACCTTATATTTAATCAGAAACCTGGAATGTTAGGAATTCGTCACTTCCCGCAGCCCGCAGGCTAATAAGCGGCTGATTTGCATAAAAGTACAGTCGGTATAAGCGACGTTACGTTTTTATTCGCATTACGTGCCAACGTGACAATAATAAAAATAATTACAATTTTAACGAACATTATTGCGTGCTAGCAATTCTTCCGGGACCAACATCACTAAATCAAGATGGCTAAGCTAAATCGTGACTAATGTTTGTTACACGATAAATTCACATTGCACTAGCAATTTATGCTCAACGAGACAGGTACCTACCTAGCACAACGTATTGCTATTCTCAGGGAATTGTACATGCTTGGAATACTATATGTAGTAGGATTGCTATCGCCACGCTAAGAAGAAGGTACCTACTTACCTTGCTTATTAAACCAGGATCATATTTTTTATAAGTAACTGAGTCAGTAGCAATACAAAACTATGTGCTATTGCCGCCAACGACTATACAACCTCTTTGATTGCCGCAGACAGTTACGTAACAGTGCGAAATAATAAACAAAAGATAAAAGAATGATGTTTATATAGGTCTATACGTAACTAATCGTAGCTAAGAGTACCTAATGTTGTCTTTTTTATTTTACGTATGTATGTAGGGAAGAACAAATAATATTACTTACAAAGAGAAAATATTTAATTTTTGTTTGTTTCTTACGCTTTCACGCTAAAACGGCTGAATTCATTTGGATGAATTTTGGCACATTGGTAGACCATGATCTGGATTAGGACATAAGACACTTTTTATCCCGATATTCCCAAGCGTGTGGAAACTGTGGAACCGCAGGGTAAAGTTATTACAAATATTGGTGAACAAGTAACACACCCGACCCAAGGTGAATATGTCAAGTGAATTTTAATTGCTCATTCGGTATAAAGTCGTATGTAAGTACCTACCTACCTAACATTTTTGTTTTGGTGCCAAAACAAAAAACGTAAAAAACACGATGCAATATTTTACAACAAAGTGTAAAAAATTAAACCGACAAACTTTAAGAGGTGCTTCAGAGCATTGAACTGAACAACTTTCACTATGGTACCAACTCTGAAATCCAAAAAAAAAAATCAGCTGTTACATACATTTTAGTCAAGTAGGTATTGAACTTTTGTATTAAACAGCAGATTTTTTTTTCGTGATTTCAGAGTTGGTCCCATAGTGAAAGTTGTTCAGTTCGATGGTCTAAAGCACCTCTTAAAGTTTGTGGGTTAATTTTTTAACACCTTTATACATACATGGGAAGAAAGAGATGTCCTGAACTCCTGCCTGCCTAAACTTTAAGGCTCCCGCAGAAAGGCGCGACGCGACGGTGTGGCGCAATTCTGGCAGAACAATTTCCAAGTTTTCATAGAAAATTTTCAACTAGGGTCGTGTACGTCGCGAACTCGCGACTGCGCAGAGTCTAAGCCACGGAAGCTTGAAACATGAAACGCCGTTAGGTTCTTTTTGCGACGACGAAGGCATTAAGTAGGTAAAGGATTTTTGAAAATTCTTCCCTTAAAATATGGGATGTTTGTCTTTGTATTTTTTAAGTAACATTATAAGTCATTTTTAAGTCATTTTTAAGTAACATTATAAATGAAAATTTAAATTTAGCGTTTTGGTTAAAAAGTATGAAGTAGGTATTGGAAATTTTGGAAATTTTACCTCTAAGAAAGAGGGTAAAATAGGGTAGGTAAGTATGAGACTTTGTATGAAAATTCATCAGATTTATATTTAAGTTTTTGGTAAAAAAAAATTAAGAAAACAGGTAAAAATAATATGGGATGGATGTTTGTATGGGAAAAACTGTCGCACTCGCACGACGAAGTCGCTAACGAGGTCTAGTTGTTTTGTATGAGATAGTCACCTGTCACATCGTTCATATCTTACCAACTTATTATTATAAAGTTATGAAATCACTTACTTACTTACCAGATTATACAGGGTTATTGGAAAAACACCATATAACTTCTTAAGAGGTCATTGTACTCATCATTATGAACAACTTTTACTATGGGACCTAACCTGGCATCGTAAAAAAAAATCAGCTGTTCCCTACATTTTGACGAGTTATTACGAATATAAATTATGTAGGAAACAGCTGATTTTTTTTCGCGATTTCAGGTTTGGTCCCATAGTAAAAGTTGTTCATAATTACCCTATATTATACTATAGTCTTTGTTCATAATGATGAGTGTTCGTGTTTTTCCAATAACCCTGTATTTTGGATAATTATTAAATAATTTCATGAAGGATACATACTTACTTACATAGTGTAGCGAAAAAAAGAAAACAGGAAATCTCTTTTCGACACAGAACACGTTTAATTTCCTTTTTTAAATTATGTCCGAATATTATATAAAAAAATATCAAAATTAGCATAAAAAATGTAGAAAATACAAAAAAAAACTCGAAGCAGCTTGTCACATTGCATTGTATCGATGGGTTTATAAAAATTATACAGAAGTAAGAAATAGGTACATTAGGTTTTCATACCAAAATTTATATTAATTTTGCAACGCGACGAATTTAAATTATGGTTGCAACCAAAACCCTCACTACGTCCACTGCAATAGGTACCTACTCGTATCTCTATTAGATTTCCTCGGTAACAGTAGGTAGGTAGCAATTGTGTTGAACTGTCCCTACAGAGTCAACTAAACTTGAAATCTTTATAAACCGGCTGACTTTTTTCGCCGTCTGGAGAAAAACAGGGTAAAAGGTGAAGTAGAAACCCATGGCACGGCTTTTTTATCACAATAAATCATCGATCACTCTATGCAATAAAAAAATATACTTTAATTTACTTAAGTACTTTCAATCCTTTCATTGAAGCGAAGCCGACCGCGCGTAAAGTTGATTTTTTATTATATTATTTGTCGATTTTTTTTTTGTTTGTTTTAGTATGAAAAGTTTACGTCAAATTAGTCATCATCATTATCATTTCAGCCGAAAGACGTCCACTGCTGGACATAGGCCTCCCCCAAGCACCTCCACTTCGGCCGGTTTTGTGCTTCTCGGATCCAACGAGTTCCTGCGGCCTTCACAAGGTCGTCGATCCGTAAAGGTGGTCACCCATCCACGGACTAACCGCGGCCAGCGTAGCTTAGCCTGATCGATCGACCCGTGCGGCTGTTATTACTAAGCCACAAGCCTCTTAGTCTGTTGAAAAATGTCTAATCAATAAAGCTGACATAGTGGAATATCTTTATTTACGACTAGCTGTACCCCGCGGTTTCACCTGACGTTTAATTTAAAAGAAATCGGATTATTTATAAATTACTTCGTTTTCGCATAGCGAGCTCTCTGATTGTTTTTCCTCGGCTCCTAGGGGTTGTAGCGTGATTTTAAATAGCCTCAAGACATGGGTTATCAAAACAGCCACACAGGTCGATCGATCAGGTTAAGCTACGCTTGCCGCGGTTGGTCTGTGGATGGGTGACCATCTTTACATACTGAGACCCCTCCGTGCCTCGGAAAGCACGTTAAGCCGTTGGTCCCGGCTGTCATTCGTGGATCTTTGACAGTCGTTACGGGTAGACAGAAGCCCGAAAGTCTGACAACCAGTCTTACCAAGGGGTATCGTATACCCAGTAACTGGGTTGTGGAGGTCAGATAGGCAGTCGCTCCATGTAAAATACTGGTATTCAGCTGCATCCGGTTAGACTGGAAGGCTAGGCAGATGAATGTTGTTGAACTGTCAAAATGAAACCCATTGTTACTGATAGTGTGTTACGCAATTACCCCGCTGTAGGTACCTAGTTTCAGAGACAGTTTACAAAAAAATTTAAAAACAAACTCTTCAGCTTTATTGATTAGTATAGATATATTTAGATAGAAGATAAAACGTCGCCGCCTTGTGGTTTTACAAGTAGGTACACACGACTACTTACACATCAAGCTATAAATTTTCAGTTTTAGCTGACCTCTCATTGTATAGGTTTTTCTTACAATCAAAAGGCAGCTTATACTGGTTATGTATAACTTGATGTGTACCTAACTAGCGGCCCGCCCCAGCTTCGCACGGGTGCAATTGTTTTTTTCGAATTTCTGTGTAATTTTCTTTCATACAAACCTTGTCCTGGTAATACCGAACACAAAAAAAAACCAATTTGGTGCAGTCATTCGGAAGTTATGCGCTTACAGACATTTCGGCAACTTTGTTTTATCTATATATATAAAAGGAGAACTGACTGACTGACATATCAACGTACAGCCGAAACTACTGGGGCTAGGAATGTGAAATTTTGCACACGGCTTCCTATTATAATGTAGGGGAGCACTAAGAAGGGGTTTTTGGAAATTTAACCTTTAAGGGGGTGTTTCACGCGGACGAAGTCGCGGGCATAAGCTAGTATTACATACTCGTATGTCCTTACATAGGTAATATAAAACAAAGTTGACGTGATATCCTTATATCACGTCAGTTTTGAAAACAATCAAGTAGGCAGGTAGGTACCTAGCTATGTAAACTGTACGAAGCATAACAAGCTGAGGTGAATTCCGTCTAGTTACTCAAGTTTCATTGAAATGAAAAACAAAAGAAGCAAATAAATAACAAGCAAAATCATCATGTTTTGATACATATATCTAACAGTTTTCAAACAACAGTCTTCAGGAAGCGCCACTCTGTTTAGTCATAGTAATTGATAGCTATCAATGCTATCATACTGCGAAACATTATCATGAAACTCTTCATTTCTCCGAGGAATGCGAAGGCTGGCGAAAAAGGATGCAATAAAATCTTTGTCTTTGAAATATATCCCGAGCTTTTGGATTAAAACCGAACACACCTAAGATGATTAAAGCTGCTGAGAATGGAGCGCCCACGAGTTTCTCAATTTACACAAAGCAGTATTGAATTTGATTTAGGTAGGTACCTTTAGTGCGCACTAGCTGCAGCCTGCAAGTTTATAATTTAGGTTAGTATCTCGAATCAGGTACCTACCCAGGCGCGGTCCGAGGGGGGGGGGGGGGGTCATGGGGGTCATGAAAATCATTCAAGCTGTCGAGAGTCTGAATGATTGACTGCCGACTGAAGTACAAACTTAAAACTTTGAAATGACAGCGGGTTTTTAACGCGCCTAAAATAGTTTTTCCTTTAAAAAGCCTGTTATAAAATATAGAATCTAGGATTCAATAGCGAGCGAAGCAAATTCGGGATATTGGGCACCCCACTCGTACGTAAGGTTGGAAAGGCTTAGGTTAAGGCCAGATTGCAAAACCTAAACTGCTGTAAAACGAGTTTAAGCTTTTCGTCATAATTCGATAAAGTAAGTTCTCTTTTTGTATGATGGGTAAAAGAAAACAGAGACTATTCAAGGTGGGGTGCTAAAATTTTCAGGCTCGCTACGCTCGCTCTTGCAATTTACATTAGTTCTTGAGCTTTTCTACAAAAGCCGACAAAGCAAGTAATTCCTAGTCCTTTTGGAACGATCAAAAGAAAATCGAACCTATCCGAGAGTGTGCAACATTTTCGAGCTCGCTTCAATCGCTCTTGGATTTTAAATTCTGATAGTTGCTGGGGCTTGCCTGCATAAGTCGACAATGTGACTCCTATTTCTACTTGAAAATACAAAACAAAATATTTATCATACAGAGGCGGGTTGTTAAAATTTTCGAGCCCGCTTCGCTCGCTCTCCCCACCCTGTACAATCTACCGTTCTAATACATACGACCAATTTGGCAGCAATTAAGTAACACCCCCCCCTTTGTAAAAGCTGCGTCCCTGAATAGCATAAGTAATGTGGAACTGGAGATGTTCATGAACCTTAACATATCATCACGCCTTTAATCCCCAAAGGGTTGGCAGGGGTGTACCTTCATATAGCTTACTCCCACATTTCACCAGTTATTAAGTGAAATGTCATAGAGGGCTACTGCCGCTAACCCGACACAAATCCAGACTCTAAGCTGCTTCTGAGAAATTTCTGATGGAAAAACCCCTTAAAACTTTACCCGACCTAGGAATCGAACCCAGCTTCTTAGCTGTAGGTCCTCCTCATGCTCAGTAGTAACGCTTGCGACCACTAGACCAACGAAGAGTTTTACCTCCCTTAAAATATTCCTCGGCACCCATGATGACCCCCCCCCCCCCATTTTGGGCTGCGACCGCGCCTGTACCTACCTCTGGAAATGCCTGGCCTCACTAGGTGTTTCCCTTCCCATAGGTTGCAAAATTTGCTTTGCAGGAATGCCTCCAATCTCGAATTACTTCAATGATCAAATATTTGCAAACAAAGAAATCACAACAATGGTTCTCGTTACGAGAATGTGTATAAAATACTGTAAACGAACAATGAACTTCAGTGAATCCTGCAAGCACTAGGTATATTTTGACGGCACGTATCTGCGACATACATGTCTACAAGCTTTAATATTTACATGTCTCCAAGCTTTAATATCGCTGGAACGCCCATTATTATGAAGAGGGTTGTCATTCCAGTGGTGCAGCTCTCACCACAACCGCACATTTCCATATACTGCGCACAACATCTCATATAATAATTGTACGTACAAGCACATGATTCTATATCTGTAGACTGTAGAGTTAGTCCTGCGGGGGAATTGCGTAGCACATTAATTATCAATCGGAATCGGTTTCATTTTGACAGTTCAACAACATTCATTGCGTTATTTACGTGTTGAGCACACACATTTTTCGAACTGATGAAGCAATGGATTAGCAATTTGCTTCAGAATGATTCAGATTCCGATTGATAGTGTGTTACGCAATTAGGGTGCAGTTCTCGTTTCTATAGCCTTGTATTTCAGATACTTAGGTAGGTATATATTTTTGATCATGATTGTAGGTACACGATGACTGATGCATGCATACCGTCTGTTGGGACAGGTCAACTCAAAGCTGCAATGGCTCTTGCTTCAAAAGGCCCTTCCAGAAATTACCCTGCATTGTTAGACTCACTTAATAAAATCCTAATAATATTTAATTTCAACTTTTTTAATGAATTATAACGTTGCTAAATTGAAGATTACACCTGTGACGTAGCATGACAACTGATTAGACTGGAATTACGTTTAGTCGGTTAACTAAGTCGCGTGGTTTTTTGTTTACCTTTATTTAACTACCTACCTAAACCTATGGAATATACGAGTAGTTTTAAAATATTGACGTGTAAAAGTTTCACAAAAGATTTCTTACTCACAGAAATAAACATTTAATTTAATTTTACCTAGACTGACTGAAACCGAAAAGTAATTTGTGTTTCAATAAAGCTGGTTCAGCAAATATTTTGCTAAATATCTGTGGTATTCGTATTCGTGCCAAGCTACCTTTAATCGTGCTAGGACCTCTCGAGTCTGTGTCTACCTGTAGAACTGGTTTGCATACTTGCTCTCGTGTTGTTATTATCAGAAGGGCTCTAGAGTTTATGCAATTGGCTGCAATTTAACTTGAGGTGGTACGTTTGTATGGAAATCACGTTCAATATTCCCATTGACGTTAAAAGCTCAGGTGGACAGATCCACCGCATTTCATTATAGAGGGAGGCAGATATTTTTTAGTCGATTTTCAATAAGTAAACGGTAAGTTTTCTTTACTCGCCGCAAAAATGTTCTATATTTCCGACTAAAATGAGTTCGATGTTTTTCCGCCCCAATTTTCATATTGAGGAAAGTATTTTTTAAATTGCCTCTTCAAAAAACCAATTAACATGCAAATGAACGAGATGACACGTACTAAAAGTAAATATATAACATCGTAACTCATTCTGTCTGTGTTGTGGAGGGATTTAAGTGGCGAGGGGTGTCATTCCTCACAGTCCCCGAGGCCTTGCAACGTGGCGCGTCGCCGCCGCCGGCAGCTCTAACATCGAACAGGGTGACCCCCTCCCCTACCGACATTTGTACCGGACCACGTCTCGACAGGATTTCCCGATGAACGCATATTTTTTATACCCACAAGCCCACAATCGTATATTTTATGAATGTTCCAGAAAAGTATTTTCCTTTATTATGTGAATGCCGCGTGTGGCCGCCTGTTGGAATAATGGATATGGAAAACTTTTACCTTCACGATGCCGGTGTCCATTACACGGTAGGTTTTGCGTCAATTAATTCCAAAAGTCACGAATGACGAAAGAATGATGGTCAGTGATGGAATTCAATCGACATTAGACGCTCATTCTGACTGATCGTCAGTCATATCCAAGGTTTTACAGAGAAGACACGACGGGTTCACTCAAGATTGTAAATGGATATTCAAATAGGAAAAGCCTGTATGCTTATTGTTGAGGTGAGAGGTATTTTATGGATCGAAATGATAATACTTAAATACGTACTTCATGTTGACATAATAGGAGTGACAGGACAAAAATAAAATATAATAAAATAGGATTAGCGACTCATTGATGACACTGCAGACCCACCGTACCCCTGACCGTACCCCTGGTGGTACGGTGGGTCTTTTAAAGTTAAACGATAGTTAAACGAGACTGTATGAAGTGACCGTAGCTATAAAACTAACTATAACTCATCATCTGCCTAGCCTTTTCCAACTATGTTGGGGTCGGCTTCCAGTCTAACCGGATACAGCTGACTACCAGTCTTTTACATGGAGCGACTGCCTATCTCACCTCCACAACTCAGTTACTGGGTAATACGATAACCTTTGGTAAGATTGGTTGTCAGACTTTCGGGCTTCTGACTACCCGTAACGACTGTCAAATATACACGAATGACAGCCGGGACCAACGGCTTAACGTGCTTTCCGAGGCACGGAGGAGTCTCGGTATGTAAAGATGGTCACCCATCCACAGACCGACCGCGACAAGCGTAGTTTAACCTGATCGATCGACCTGTACGGTTGTTATTACTTAGCCACAGGCCCCTAACTAACTATGAACAAATTATAAAAATCATACACCTTTTGTATTGAGGATTCTTGGCATCCCACAACTGAGAGAGCGTCCCAAAATGTCAAAACAAACATCTGTGTCCGACTCCATCGCTGTCTGCGCGCTGACCACAGAACACATAAGTATAGGTACTCCTAACGGAGGGCGCTGACTGACGGGTGATTGACGAAATGCCATTACACGTTCACTCAAAAGTCATGATTGATGGTTTCAGATGCAAAAATCAAAATATTCTGGCTCTTGTGGTACAAGACCTCCTAGTACCGACGCCAGCACATCAAGCTACTACAATCTGTCAAATTTCTTTAATAGATTTTCAACTTTATCGCTAAAGCAAAAGCAAGCTAAGGTTCAAAGTTGATTAGGAAAATTTTACAGTTTCGGGTAGCTTGAAGTGCTGGCGTCTGTACAAGAGCCAGGGCTACACTGATTATTGTGTCTTCTTGAAGTGAAAATAAATAAATTATTATTAAATTCAGAGATTTCCGTCAATCACTATCAGGCAACCATCAGTCACTGTATTAGACTGTCAGTCACAACAATACTTGATTGTGATAAAACTGACAGCAAAACCTACAGTCTAATGGGCGCCTATTCCTTTTGTACAGTCAACCGCACATCAGTGATTACAAATTGACATTGACAGCCCCTTAATGTCGTAGCAGTAGGTAAGTGAATTATTTTTGAGTGCAAGTATTACCTCTGATATGCAGTTAATTGTACGGTGTCATATATATGTAGGTAGGTATGTGAAAAGGTACCTATATTATTTCATGTCATTCAGATAGAATCTGTAATTTGCTTGCCTGTGTATGCTTGTGTTTTTAAAAACTGCAAATAAAAATAAAATTTTATGGCATCTTCAGTAGCATATTTAACAAATTAAGTGCCGACCTATTTATTATGAACTCTCATTGTAATATTTGTACCTAATTTAAACAGACAAAGGCATTGCCTGTTTAAATGATCATAGAAACAAAATGCTATGACTTAACTGTATGAAACTTCCGCGGAAGATATTAAATAAAACTTCGGGATGTTGGTTCAGTACTTTCCAAATTCTCGCCGCGACGTTGACATACTCGTCTCAGTGTTGCTATCTTATAAACAAGGCAACAAAGAGCTTTGAGCAAGGCCCAGAGCTTCCTCGGGGGTGTAAATTTTCCTGAAGTCTCGCTTTCCTCATCCTGTTCCCAGTGCAACTCGCAAAAGCTCCGGCGGTCACAAACGGAACATAAAATTGTCTACATTTGCGCCCTCCCAACACCCTCTACCTGTACATGACGTTGCTTATGGTGTTTATTAAGTACATTATGGGATCTACCTATAAGCGTGTGAAGCTGTTGCATACTATTTTCACTGATATTCATCATTGACATTTCATTGTTTTCAGTGAAAATATTGTGCAACAGCTTCAGCTTCGCCCCTAAGACAACTTGCTTTAAAAGTTTTCAAATGAACTTTTTAGGAATTAAGTACCTACTTTGGTACTTTTTGTAACGTCAAAACCCGTACATGTCCATAAAATGTAAGTATAGAAATACTCGCGCGTTATAACGTTATCGTGGACGAAAAGCTAAAAGCGTCTTCATATATTTCCATAAAATTTACTCCCTATAAACAACAATGTGCTGCAATGACACCTACGTCTAAGTAGGTCGAAGTGGAGGTGCTTGGGGGAGGCCTATGTCCGGCAGTGGACGTCTTTCGGCTGAAATGATGATGATGATGACACCTACGTTGCAGTATTTCGCTTACGTAATTTTTCTCGTCGAGAACAAAACATTTGTTATAATTACTATTACTACTTTGTTGCAAGCTGTTAGTTTAGCAGTTATACCTACATAATACTTAATATTATATATTAATCTCATCAACCAGAAAATAACTGCGAGAGTAGTCTAACGCATTATGTCCATGTTAAGTAATATGATGTTGTAGGAGGTCCTGCTTGTCGCACGCATTTATAACCAGCATTTAAATCTGACTCTTATCTCACGCAATACAACAAGTTATTTTCATCACTGTATTTCCTATGGAGCCTTTAAGTTTGTGTTGCGTTGTATCATTCATAGTAAGTAATTGTAGTACCTACTAAAGTGCTGTTTTATTACAGCTTGTTATCTTCAAAAATATTGCCATCTGAATTCAACTGAGTGCGATACGTGCGCGTTAGGGGTCTGCTCTGACGTCATTTGTGGAGGTGGAGGTCGCCGGCTCCCCCCTTCTCCCACCCTCTTACACCCCGTCACCCCTAACTACGCGCGCATCTCTTGAACGTAGTGCTGTTATCGAAGTTCCGTTAATGAATTCGCATTAATTGCTGGTGCTGTTTCCAATTATTGAAAGACTTCTGGCGTTTAGAATTCGATTTGAGGCAAGTTACCTTTCTACGATAGTTAAGGTTTTGTGATGAATGATTCGCGATTTATTGAATAGATTATTGTTTCAACCACTGCCTATTCTTAATCGGTGTTTGACTCAAGAAAAAAAAAGAATGTACCTACCTAGGTAGTTACAGAATATTTTTAAAATCTGTAGATGATCTGGGTATTAATATGGATAAAGTATTTTTTTTATTGCTTACCAACCTATAAACTGTGTAAGTAATCAAGGCTATCCGCTGGCTTCAGACTCCAGTTCATCGGACGACTGCATATCATTTTCTCTGCACACAAGCAAGAGCAAGCTTGGCATTTCAGTGCAATTTATAATGCCTGTTTCCACAAACAACTTTTGATTCATATTAAATTACATTTTACGTGGAATGGGCTTACTAAGACGACGCATTGTGATGAGTCGACGCTTCACTAGCAAAGCTCTTGCAATGTTCCGGGACATTAGGGATTTGCGTTGCGTAAGGCGTATTCCACAAGCAATAACCCTCCCTTTATTATTTCCACATTGTTTACGAGCATACACAAAGTTTCTTGAACTAAGTGTAGCTGAGTTCAACTCAACATCAACAATTTCCCAATGCATAAACGATTCCGGAGCTAACGTCCGGTTACCAACAACTACAAAACTACATTTTATGAGCTGCAAGATCTTTAAGCTTGTAGCTTTCCTTTTGCATTAGATAGGTACCTGTTCCTCCTCGGATGCAATATCATATCATCGCTATAATAATAATAAGACATTTATTTCAGACGTAGTCCATATCTGTTAGTAACACAAAAAACCTTATAAAACTATACTTAATTATGGAACGTTTAAAAAACTTCGGTAACTTCCTTGCACAGGCTTTAATTTTCTTTTTCGCCCTAATTTCTTTAAATCGTTGCTAAGCTCAATTTTGTCGAATCGAATACATTTTTTTATGTACAGACGCCAGCACATCAAGCTACCCAAAACTGTCAAATATTCCCAATCAACTTTGATTCTTATGCTTTAGCGATACAGTTGAAAATCTATTAAAGAAATTAGACAGATTGTAGTAGCTTGATGTGCTGGCGTCTGTACCTAACCATTTCTGAACTGTTGTATGACGTGGTATCAACTTATTGGCAAAACATTCAAATTACGAAATAGGGAAAGCTCCGGAACGAAACAAGTAGTTTGATCATAGTTCCAGCAGTCGGAACACGAGGGGAGCGAAGTTGTAAAATACTACAAGGGGTGGCACGCTTGAGAACGCGCTTAATCAAACGATTTTATTGAGATTCATTACAGGGGCAGAGCGAGGTTAGTTTGTATTTGTCTTTGTACTAATATAGACACTGCCTATTCGAAGGTCGTTTCCAGTCCAAAAATATGTTGTCTATCCTTGGATTCTATATTGTCTTTGTTGACATTGATAGCCTAGATTAATAGCCGTGCCTTCTTTTACATCTTACATAGCATTATCGAGATGGGTTTAGAGCATGTTTAGAGCGCCATATTGAAAACTGCTTTAGTAACAAGTTTTTTGAGTCGCTAGTCGCTGCCGCATTCATTGCATATTTTATCATTACGTAAGTACCTAATTATTATTGCCCTCTAAAAATCATTCGGAGTTAATTGAACAAAAATACGTTTGGAAACGTATGTAGGTACATAACCTACCTAATAGGTACATGTCCAAGTTCGATATTATTTCATTAGAACTAACTTTTGCGCATCCAAAATATACAATGCTTTTAGAGGTTTTAACAAAACGCAAAGTTTAGGGATCATAAACGGACCGTGAACCATGGTGGCTTGTAGTTATAGGTAGAAGCGTCTAAAATAGTTCATGCCTATATGTGCAGTTGCATAGTACTTAGTACTTTGTTTATTTGGTAATTAAAACAGCGCTGAAAAGATTAATCCACGACTCAACTAACTACCCACTCCAGTTTGTGATCCTATCAAAAATTACCGACATACATGCTTCAAGGATAATGTTACTAATAACATCAAGGATTAAATCGGTCAGTAGACCCGTTCTGCCAGGCTTAGTGATTATATTTTAATAAATGGGATTACTTGTAGGTATTTATATCCCTACCTACGGCACGCAGACTAACTCCACTGCTCCAGTGTGCGTTATGTACGTACCTACACTGGAAGCTGTTTTGATATTCTAGACACAGTAAAATAACAAGTACTTAGTACAAGAATGCGGTTTCTCACGTGGTCACTGCATTACTATTTCGAAATTTGAAAAGTCTTGACGAAAAGCCGGCATTCCGGGCGGATGGTACTCGTAACAAAACAATTTCGGAACTGTTGATAAGGAACCTAAACAACAGACCAACAGTCCCGATATTGTTATGTTGACTCGCGCTGCAAGACTGCCAGCAAGGGAACCACAGTCTTGCAGCTCAGTTTTCTGATATCCCTAAGAATTTTAACGTTATATAAATATTAACGCACAGAGCATTCCGGCTCATTTCCACGATATGCTGGTAAACTTTGACTGTAAGAACGTACATGGTATTCTCATTTCTTGACCTTTTCTCCCTTCAAAAAGTTACTCTCTTCCCGGCCTCTTCTTTCCCTTTTGTATATAATATAATGTGCTCTTTTCAAGAGAAAAGAGCAGAGAGGAGTGCAAGAGCACTCCTCTCTATCTCAAGAAACGTTTCCAGTTTCTTTGCGACTCCCGCACGAAATTTTTAAGATCATCAGATAACTTGTAGCTTTTAAAATGCCTATGCATTCCACAACTTTCCTAGATAAATCCTTTACTTGCAGCGGGTTATGTCCGGTTTCTGAGGTTTTTAAACGGAGTTTATCCATTTGATGGTGAGTTCGATATCGTACCTATTTCTGAACACGTCATTAAGGAAGAATTTAGCTTAAAAGTCGAGTGAATTATTATCGAAGGTTTATCTGAGAACCTCAAAAACCGAGCATATGGAAAGAATTCGCTTAAATAGATAATTATGTCGAACCAACAGCTATTGAAAGTTTAAACTCCGTTTAAGAATTCTTCAGAAACCGCTGAGTGATCTATTTCTTATTTTATTTTAGGAATTCCTATAATAGAGCTCCTTAGTAAAGTGGGCGGTAGGTATAGTGGTAAGTAGGTGGTAGTAAATGATACAGTGATGATAAGATCTAATTATGGTCCGAGTTCAAAGACTAGAAACATAATCTAATTGCCATAGTAGAGTGGTTTCCATTAAACTAACACAGTGTTCTGTGCCATAACCTAATGGTGAAATAGAGCTTTAGAAATAAATATATACCTATTATGTTTTCCACCGAAAAAGATTGGGCGTTGTCATTAAATAAAAACAAGATTCTAGGATCAGATCCTTCATACTTAGTAAAATTGCGGATATTTTAGCTTAGTTATGTACTAAAATTAGAGGACCTCAGTCATGTTCTGTCTATAAATCAGCGATGTTCTAAAAAGTGTAATGTATTTAGAGCGCGTATTGATCGGGTGAATTTATTAGCCGCTTCCACAATGAGCCTTTTAGTCCTGAGGGACATAATCATGTCGGGCAACCTGCCAATAACGAGTAGGCTTCGAGGCTCCGGTTATTGGACGTCCTATCGTCAGCCAGGGCCAAGGTCAACGCGAGGACACCACAGTCTAGAAATACCAGTTAACTGATATAAAATGCTACAGTATGTACACATTATTTATTCTAAGTATATAATATATTTAATTTATAGCCTGAAGTACCTACGTGTACGTATACTCGTATACGTATTCGTATGAATAAATATCATTAGTTTATTACCATTTATTGTTTTATGCTCGTGGGTACCTAATTAATAACAGCCGCACGGGTTTATCGAAGGTTAGGGTAAAAGCTTTACTTGCCGCGGTCGGTTCGTGAAAGGGTGGCCATCCATTCAAAGTCAAAGTCAAATCATTTATTTCAAATAGGCACACTAAAGGCCCTTTTGAACGTCAAAAATTATAATAAAACGAATTGATTCTAGTCTCCCATTCCAAAGGGTAGTTTTCGTATGGAGGAGAATGGGCAAGAACTTCACCGTTACTCTTTTAAAAATGTTTTACAACTTTTTGTATACCTACATTCATTATATAATTATATGTGAAGACGATGCATCTAGAATAAAAATTAGTCTACCAACAAAATGTAAAAATAATTAGAAATAAAGCAATGACATTTCATATCAAGACTCCTTCGTGCATCAAAAGCACGTCCCGGCTGTCATTGGTAGCTAGATCTTTGACAGTCGTTACGGATATTCAGAAGCCCAAAAGTCTGACAACCAGTTTTACCAAGGGGTACTCTTTGATTATATAATGTGGGTACTGTGCTACCAACTAATTATAGGTTGTAGAGGTCAGATAGGCTGTCACTATGTAAAATACTGTTGTCAGCTGCATCCGGTTGGACTGGAAGCTGTCCCCATGTTAATATCGCTCTAGTCAAAATCGACGTACAATCTATACGAATAGGCAAAATGATACATTTCAGACATTTTCAGGTCGATATAGATAAATGGCCTTTCAGATTTATTGAAAACTCCAAGTGAATACAATACATTGTGATGCATTCCATTTTATAAAACGCAGGAGAATAGGCTATTAGTTATATCTACCAATTTAAATAAGATTAACTTGTAAAGAATCTCAATTGTTTTAGCAGCTGCTGACTGAATGTTCAGGAGATCAAAGTGATAGGTATTAATTAGCTAGGTCGCTAGGAGCTGTAAATCACGCAGGGCCAGTTAGTTGGCTGCATGTAAAATGTCTCACTGAAAACACTTTGTACCTAGTACTTAGTTAGTTACATATTAGTAGGTAAGAATAGGAATAATGTATTGGTCCATTGTTATTGTTACAAAATAAAAGATAATCAAAACAATAAAATTGATTAGAAACACAAACAGCTTCAATAAAACTCACTTTCAAACTGAAAACAATTATAATATTATATGCTGATTATTTAATTTTGAACAGTGGTCCTCAAACTAGGCAGCGCCTGTTTCTTGGGGGCCTGAGTTGGGTTATCTTAATTCGAGGACATGTTTGCCTTTTAACTTAATTTCAGAATGCTTGAAAATGGACAGAACACTTAATTAAATAAGGGTATTAAACTATCAAGATAAAATAAAAATAAATAGAGCAAAATAAAAGAATTCTAAATAATGTTATAATGTGTGTGTGGGTTTTTGTGTGAAGGAACGGAATGACTGTGTGAATGACTTTATTGGAAACACAGATAAAAAGAAATAATGATTACTTATAAAAAATTAGTCATTGAGAAACACAAATATTTTGCTGACGAGTCATTCAAATATCAACTTGTTTCTTTCTTTTACAGTGAGTGACGAAACAAAGAAATGACGAAGTTCTGAGGAATTAAAGGTGCGGCAACTGGATCAGCGAACTCTGGGAACTGCAAAAGTTTGTGTTGCGCCGCGCCGGCGCAGCTGGCCGAGGTACGGTGATACGGTCACTGTGGGTGTGCACTGTGCAGCGACGGCCAGCGGTCGTGCGGACATGCGGACATGCGATTCACGCGGCGACGCACTGTGACACACATGCGCGCGCTCCGCCACGCATCCGCCGAGGTGCGATAACCGACCTCCTCCAGCTTGCCAAGTTTCGATTTCATCGACACTCTCGCTTCGTAGTCGCACGTGAGTTGCAGCAGACGCCGCACATCACGGACCCTCGCCGTGCGAGACGCCTCGAGTAATGTAACACATGCCGAACACTTGAAAGATTACTGCCTGCATACATCTCCACGGACTCCACATTCGAATAAAATATTTTGACGTTTTCGTGACATGCGGCGTGGACGTCACGACAGACGTGCGAAAATAAAATAAACATCGTGTGAAAGTTAAATTATCGTTTCGGAGAGTTTAGTGCAGTTATTGGAAGTGTAGTTCAATTAGTGCATCATGACGTCCCGGTCAAAGGAGAAGGTAGCAGCCGCCTTCCGCAAGCTATTCCGTTCTCCCGAGAAGTTGGACAATGATGGCGCAGGGCCGAGTGGATCACCAGCGCGACGAGGTCTGCTGCGGCGGCACAGGTACACCTCCCACTAATACATATCATTCATCATTCAAACTGTTCTAGTATCAGCTGTTGAGCACAATAATTCGAAATCGGTAGAATATTTGAAAATGAAGAATTTCATAAACTGCATACAATGTGCAAATGAGTCAGCGACACCGATGTTGCGAGCTGTAACATCAGTCTGAAGAAGATGTTTGATAACACAAGTGACGGCTGGTCACGTAGTCGCTCATTCACGGTACCCACCGCCATCGCCAGAGGACTATCACTGTCATGTCAAACGTTCACACAATCACTTCTTGGTCAGCTCTTCAGTGATTTCATAACAAACAGTAAATAACACACATGGAGCACGGACCCACGGTTATGCGCTGAGGGTTACGCGTTCAAGAAAACATTATCTAGGCCCAACGCAAACAAGCTTAACTATTTGTAAACAACGTTAATTACAATAAACACGTTAATAACATTATAGTGATTTCAGCGCTAGAATGTGGGTAGATATTAAGCATACCTAATTAACGTAGGTAAATGCATCGATTTCGCATTTTATAATTCCATCGTTTTGTAATACATAGTTGATGATGATTAGGTAGAATCGCTCAACGTTTCCACAAACATGAATCCTACAAATCCATTAGGTATATTATTCAAATATTTTGAAAATGTGGCTCTATCTTATGAACCTCCCTAACCATAACCTTGCCCTGACAGAGTTCACAGAACACGACGACGACGTTACGTACCTATTCAGCTATCTCTAACGATGCGATGCGATGATCTTCCGATAAGGAAGAATTCTATCAGTTTTATCACCCATCGGCAATGTTTGCTAATTTCTAAGCAAAAATATATCTAATGTTTCTCTGAAGACAACTTACAGGGTGATTTTATGTGTAATGAATGTATCATTCAATAGGGGTATCGTATTACCCAGTAACTGGGTTGTGGAGGTCAGATAGGCAGACGCTCCATGTAAAATACTGGTATTCAGCTGCATACGGTTAGACTAGGAGCCGACCAAGTTGCGAAAAGGCTAGGTAGATGATGATGAATCATTCATTACCTAAATCTGTAATCTGTATCGTCATAATAATATCATAAAGAACATGTTGCTCATGCCGAAATGTTTAAAATTCAACTCGTTTTATAATCTACTTTACACACCAAACCAAATGCTCCCAATCATTCAGCCAACCTTTGAATAAGTTTACGCTGATAAAAAGATTCAGGTCAAATAAGCTTTAAACAAAAATATTTTTAGACACGATGCATTGACCTACTTTCATTACGCTAGATAATTCCGTAAATATTGCAAAACCTGATACAACTAAGTATGCTATAAATCATCTAAATAGACAAAGTACCTACAATGATAGTCCAGAAATAACCGTTATAAGGTTTCCTATAAATTATACAGTGTTTTAAGATCAAGGCAAAAATTTTAAACACGCAAGTGTTAGTAACACATTCATTTAAGGTCAATACTAACTAACTGGATATATATTCTACACGCTTGAGTGACGACCAAATGTTAAAACAAATATAACACACGTCAATGCCGCATAAACTTGGCAAGCTGCGCTTATTCGATAAATATTTGAAAGCTATGTGGGGAAGGTCGATAATATTGTCCATCACAACATTGATGCGGTTTCTACCTTTAGGTAATTATATGTTAGATAAGAAAGCGGTAAGATAAGGTCAGGGATGAGTAACGTATCAAATTTCTGAACGACGGAAAACTCATCAAGCCCGACGACGGTAACATCTGTCAAGCGTTGATAGTCAAGCACCAGCGCGCCTATGTCACTTTTACTTTCATTCAAGTAACAATAGATAATTAGTTGGCCACCACTTGGAATTGCGGATCAGATTCTACGTGATATTCTGTCTCCAGTGGCCGACAAACAAAGGCATTGTTTACATATACAGAAGCTCACGGGCACCGCGATATATTATACCCGTTATTGACGCTACAGCTACAATGACTGACGTATCAATGCGGAATATCGCAACAAAGGAGTCTCAAGCAAAAGGCCACACGCAACCGCAACGCACTGTCTGTTTATCCAGCCATTGTTAATTATGACACACCAATATAAACAGCGATGGAAAATAAACAAAACATTAGCGATCCATTAGGTGCATGTCATCTGATTAGATAGGGCTTGATATTAATAGGTCAACATATGAACATGAATAGTTAATCAGACGATGACTTAACACGAACCTTTTGAATATTTTGTTAACTTATCATTACTAATGGACTTTATTGTTAGCTGTAATCAATTCTATGGATGGCATACTAGTGAACACAGTCGTGTGGACTTTACTTGGTTGAGTATTGTTTTACATTTAATCATTAGGCACTAGGCAGAAACTCGGTACGTCATTAGATTTTAACTGTGTTTAACCACAAGTTTAACTGTGATGAGTCAATGAGTCTATAACAAATGTTATCTTCCAAACAACAGATTAATGACTCCAATAAAAGCATAAAATGTAATTAGTTCATGCAAAAATGCAGAAGTCTTTATTGATATTATTATTGGACTTAATTGTTCCGCTAATTAAGTTTGATTATAAATGGTGAATTAAATAACATTTAAATGACTACGGAAATGGGCAATAACATGTTTCTGATGACGATCAAATTGACTCATAGCATCCTGGTAGTACGTAGGTATTTTATATGGACATCGACATTGAGGTTTTCAATGGAATGTTCATAAGCTATATCTGTGTAAGTATGTATGAATTTATAAAATGTGGTAAATGGCGTTGTTAATGTATGCCAGTGCATCTTAGTCCTCCTGGTCCTAAAGATGTGATGTGATATCACATCTTTTTAAATTAATCAGCTGGGCTACTCGTTTCACACTCGTTTTCTCCATAAGTTCTCCAAGGACTCGGAAACTACTTACTCACTGCGGACTTAAATCCGTCTCTGGTGCGACTGCAAATACTGCAACCATTCTTTTTCTGCGTCTCTAACGGAATGGCCCTGTCATTCGTCTGGAATAATCTTATCTCGAGTGACAAATCTCTCTCTTGACTGTGACGGTGTCTTAACATTTCATTATGTAACTCGAGTTCTTGCACAGTGACTGTTAAATGTTATGCTTTAGATCTCCAGAGCTGTTTATCGAATTATTCAAGTATTTGTAACGATCTCACGCTGCTGGTCACTGGTGAATAATGGTGTGTTCGCCAAAGTTTACAATTTAAATATCACCTTCACCGGTATTATCTTGTTAAGAAATGTGACCTTTAAAAAAAACATATTTGTACCTACACGTAGGTATATGAAGTAACTGACAGGATATATTTTTTGAAGAATGCATTGGAGTCTCTGTTTACCTTCGGTCAGTGATTCCAGTACAAACTAAAATAAAGGTTCTTAATAAAGACCTTCTAGATTCAATAAGGTCCTAAAAAAATCCCTTGGTGAACTCCTTTTGAAACTGCTATTGGTCCGGCTGTATGTACAGTCAACAAAAGAGATAAGTATGCAGGATCGTCGGATATAGTTGAAGTTTAGTAAGAAACCGATGGATGTTGTTGACTGAAAATTTTGCTAAATGAGCTGCTTGTTTTCTATTAATAAAATTAAATTTTATTCGAGAACATCCATCGGTTTCTTACTAAACTTCAACTACCTATATCCGACGATCCTGCATACTTATTTCTTTTGTTGACTGTACCTAATTCTGTATGTATGTGGATCTCGCATTTTTGCATTATGACGTAATTGATTGATGCTCTTCTCATGAACCTTTTTTCAAAAGTTCTGCCATGTTTTACTGTGTAGGTAACTATTATCTCGGGGCCAAGTCAAATGCCTTTTCCAAGTCTGCGACCAGAATTAGGTAAGTATTTTATTTCCAATGAAACTGTTAGACGGGTATCTACTAGTCGGTAGGGCTAGGATGAAAACATTAGTTATTCTCAGTGACGGTATCAACTATCTAGTACAGACTCCGGTTGAACCAGACAAACAGGAGCTAGCTGCTAGGTGGCATGCACGCCCGCGCCGCCCACTTCACTTTCAAATCTAAAAATACGCGATGTTTATAGAAAATTTCCCTGAACCGTTTATGTCGTTATGTTGGCTATCTAGTGCTAGTCGATCGATTTTATATGAATTGTTAATAAATGTTAGTCGTGCAAGGTCGATATAACCTTTAGACGCACTTAGTTCAGTACAGGCTCTTTAAATATTTTAAACTCCCATAATCTGAGCTTTACAATTAAACCTTTGATTATATAATGTCTAGATAGAGCGTCGCCCTACAATCAAAACAAAGAAAACGAGGCAACAATTTCAAACATGTGTGCGTGCGGGCGGTGTTTTACACTGTGCATCTGTGTCTCTGTGTGCGTGCATAATGATACCAGCTACTACAATTCTCCCATAAATCACATATTAAAAAAATTGACTATACGAATAATATAAGTAAGTTTTAGGTGTATGTTTGTAGTATTATTCAGTTTTAGTAGTGTCTTTATTTACTTGTATTTATAAATAAAAAACACTATTTAATTGAATTAGAGTTGTGTGTGTGAATGTTGTGTTATATTAAATCTGCTAAGTTAATTCAATTAGAATATTTAACTTTTTAGGCAGTTTGTATTTGGAAATTTCAAATGAAATATCACAGATAATACGAATGGAATAAATTAATCTTATTAAAATTACTCTTGGCACCTTTGAAATCAGTTTATTGGACCCAATGCAACAATAATCATTAAAATGGGCTCATAAACAAAAAAGTTATACGCGAACATTATATTATTATAAAAAAGTACAGACGAATTGAAAAACTTCACCATTTTTGAAATCGAATAATAAAAGTACATTAACTAAATAATATAAACGTAACCATAAAGCAACGAATATACCCACAAAAAAAGGACGTTAAGTTGGGAGAATGGAAAAAGAAACTGGCAACACTGATAAAATATGGCGTAATAGGGCGTAATTTGGTAAATATAAAAACAAAAAACAAATACGTAGTTTTTTTGGTTACTTACTGATGATATGTGATGTGTTTGGTGTTTTTTACCCTTCCTTTATAATTTCGGCACAGTTTAATAGCACATACCGTCATTTTATCGCTGTTATTTGTTTATTACTTAGCGCGCGTAATACGTAGTGACACCATAGCGGTACGATCGGCACTAATCGGCGGGTAAGTACTTACAGTCCAACAGTTGGCTGGTATTTTTTGACACGTTTGCGCGCAATTGATGCTCTATCTAGACATTATATAATCAAAGAATTAAACTTGTTTTTAATTAAATATGAAAATTAAGTATATTTACGCAGTAGGTACATAATGTAGCGGTATCTACAACGCCACATGCGAACAACGCGACATTCTGACGTCACGCAAATCCTGCATCTCGCAACCAGAGTTTACCGCGCAACTAGCATACCTAGATAAAACGGCCCGACATGAATCATCTCATCATACATAATTATGTGTCCCTCACCTAGGTATATGATATATACCTACCTATGCCCATGTGAGATTATGATACTTACCCATAGATAATTATATGAAAGTATGTACTTACCCAATACATTACAATGAAAGCGAGAGAAGTACTTATAAAAAATCCTCAACTCAAAGTAGGTACCCAAATACCTACTCATTGCTCGGTGATGGCGATGTATTAAAGCAATAATAAGTAAGTACATTATAATATATTACTATGTTCAGTACAAAATAGATAATATACCTATACCAACATAACTGGGTATACAAGTAGGTAGGTATCCGGTGAGATAAATAAGCAGTCCCTGGTCATTTATTGTTTCAATAACACACTTTCAACGTAGGCATTATAAATTATGCAGAAACTATTTTTAGATCGAATGTGCAGCTTATCGCTGGGCTGGAAGTTGTTTACGTAATCTCTGCAGCAGTATACTTATGCATAATATGCTTTGAATAAATTTTAATCTCCTGGAAGTCATTGACCTGTCCGGGGCGCATTACACTCGCCACATCATTGGAGTCAATCCAAAACCAAAAGGCATTATTTAAATCATTTTTACTGGTGCAATAAATGTGTATTGTACAGACGCCAGCACATACAAGCTACCCGAAACCGTCACATTTTCCCAATTAACTTTGAACCTTATGTTTTAGCAATAAAGTTGAAAATCTATTAAAGAAATTTGACAGATTGTAGTAGCTTGATGTGCTGGCGTCTGTACATTTATTTTAATTAACCGTTGAAGTATACACAAACCCTGGTGATTGATCAAAAGGATTAGGTATCTAATGGTATGCGGATGCCCCATTTTCGTTATAACCATTCACTGTTTTGGGGCTTTTCAATTAGTTACTTACACAAAAACATGATTAACTAAGACGTGTCTTGACTAAGTAGGTAACCTTTTTGGCAAGTTTTTATGTAGGTTGCAGGTTGGAATGAATAGCGTACGTCAGTCCGTCCGTCTAATGATGACTAATGACTAATGAGGAAGCTAGAAGAACTCATTAGTAAAAACCGTAAGTAGACCAAAACTGCCGTTTCGTAAAAAAATTAGGATTATCTTAAAATTAGTCCATGGAAATAATAGATCTTCTTCATTTCTGCGTTTCCTGGTATTAGATACGTTTTGTTTATGTAGTGCGTGGAATATTAATAAGGAACGTGTTAGTTTTCTTTTGATGACATCATGGTAGGTACCTACCTATTTATTGAAATGAAGAAATGAACGTTTATTTACATACCTTCAACGTATTGTATTATAATATCATTGCCTTCAACGTGGTTTCATTGACTAGTGTTGTGAACTTGTGATTACTTTGACGCCAACGGTATGGTCGTTGTTTGACGCATTGACAGCATTCATTGTGAGCATTATTGGCAGACAGCATTCCGCTCACAATGTATTCGCAGCGAGAATACTTTAGGTACCTACCTACTGGTTCGCATACTAACTGACTAGGGCATTCAATGAATTGAATTTGTATGATTCCCGAAGCTCTTTGTTGTTATTACTTATAGGTATAAACAAAGGTTTTCTAATAAACGCTATACCTACCTACCTATGTGCTTGTGCGTGGCTAAGGTCGCTAAATCATTTGGAACGGGTAAACAAACAACGTCGAAGACATAACTGCATTCAAGTGATATTTTATTATAATTATTTGCATATAAATGGTTCTGAATTTGAATCATGCACGATGCAGCAACAATACTGGGACAAAAACGTGACTGTGTAATTTAAACATGCTTATCATATTATTCAAATTGTACAATCAGCCGGCGGATAGCAAAAGGATCACTTTTAGAACGATGCCGCTAGTTTCAATATTTAGTGTTAATGATTGATCTGTTACCAGTGGCGTAGTTACCCTAAGGCTATATTATGGGGGGCGGTAGATTTTCTTGATACAAGCATTATGCTTTCTTCTAGCCTGCTGCCCGTGTTCTCTTGATACAAGCATTATGCTTTCTTCTAGCCTGCTGCCCGTGTTCTCTTGATACAAGCATTATGCTTTCTTCTAGCCTGCTGCCCGTGTTCTCTGATACAAGCACTGTGCTTTCTTCTAGCCTGCTGTCCTGTGTTCTCTTGATACAAGCACTATGCTTTCTTCCATTCTGCTGCCCGTGTTATCTTGATACAAACACTATGCTTTCTTCTAGCCTGCTGTCCCGTGTTCTCTTGATACAAGCACTATGCTTTCTTCCATTCTGCTGCCCGTGTTATCTTGATACAAACACTATGCTTTCTTCTAGCCTGCTGTCCCGTGTTCTCTTGATACAAGCACTATGCTTTCTTCCATTCTGCTGCCCGTGTTATCTTGATACAAACACTATGCTTTCTTCTAGCCTGCTGTCCCGTGTTATCTTGATACAAGCACTATGCTTTCTTCCATTCTGCTGCCCGTGTTATCTTGATACAAACACTATGCTTTCTTCTAGCCTGCTGTCCCGTGTTATCTTGATACAAGCACTATGCTTTCTTCCATTCTGCTGCCCGTGTTATCTTGATACAAACACTATGCTTTCTTCTAGCCTGCTGTCCCGTGTTATCTTGATACAAGCACTATGCTTTCTTCCATTCTGCTGCCCGTGTTATCTTGATACAAACACTATGCTTTCTTTTAGCCTGCTGTCCCGTGTTATCTTGATACAAACACTATGCTTTCTTCCATTCTGCTGCCCGTGTTATCTTGATACAAACACTATGCTTTCTTCTAGCCTGCTGTCCCGTGTTATCTTGATACAAGCACTATGCTTTCTTCCATTCTGCTGCCCGTGTTATCTTGATACAAACACTATGCTTTCTTCTAGCCTGCTGTCCCGTGTTATCTTGATACAAGCACTATGCTTTCTTCCATTCTGCTGCCCGTGTTATCTTGATACAAACACTATGCTTTCTTTTAGCCTGCTGTCCCGTGTTATCTTGATACAAACACTATGCTTTCTTCCATTCTGCTGCCCGTGTTATCTTGATACAAACACTATGCTTTCTTCTAGCCTGCTGTCCCGTGTTCTCTTGATACAAGCACTATGCTTTCTTCCATTCTGCTGCCCGTGTTATCTTGATACAAACACTATGCTTTCTTCTAGCCTGCTGTCCCGTGTTCTCTTGATACAAGCACTATGCTTTCTTCCATTCTGCTGCCCGTGTTATCTTGATACAAACACTATGTTTTCTTCTAGCCTGCTGTCCCGTATTCTC
Source organism: Hydraecia micacea (assembly GCA_914767645.1). NCBI lineage: Eukaryota > Metazoa > Arthropoda > Insecta > Lepidoptera > Noctuidae > Hydraecia > Hydraecia micacea. The sequence goes on from OU611778.1 coordinate 13,788,713, forward strand.
TTGATACAAGCACTATGCTTTCTTCCATTCTGCTGCCCGTGTTATCTTGATACAAACACTATGTTTTCTTCTAGCCTGCTGCCCGTATTCTCTTGATACAAGCACTATGCTTTCTTCTAGCCTGCTATCCCGTGTTCAGGGTTAATGGAGGACACCAAAATTTATGCCGTTCTGAGGATTTCAATAATGCGTTTATTATCCTATTATTTATATGTATATTGGAAGGTGTGTTTACTTAGATATACTACGTGAGACGTGTGATCCTACAAGGCTAAATTTTAGACTAGTAGTACAGTCACTGCGAAGGTAAGGATTTCGGTCAAGTGGTAAGGGCAGGCTCGAATAGTAAAAAATAATATTTATGAATTAGAAAGAGAAAGAAGATAGTGTTGAAGTATGATCACATGATGCACGCCCCCTCAAAAATAAATCCTTTCCTTTTTAATTACGATAAACAGCTTTATACAATTACAAAATCACACACCTTCCTATAAATTTCTCTGTCACTGGGAAATGGGAATACAATCATCATGGTCCAACAATTTTGTTGCGCAGGATTAGGGAAACCCAGAAAAACCTAATCAGACCATTATCAATCAATTCATCCATTATATTATAACTGGATACTATTAATGTTATTCATCTACATATTATAACCAAGCTCTTATAATTATCATATCCTTATCATTTTATTTATCCACGTTGAATATTATACGTCACCCCGAGTTTCATTCTCATCTCGGTGAAACGCACCACGGGTAATGATTTTGCCAGGACATCAGCCAGCTGGTTATCTGTAGAAACATAAACCATTTTAATCACATTTTCCTCAACCTGTTCTCTAGAAAATTGATACTGTTTTAGATCTTTTGTGACTAATTTTATATTGTGCTAATAAGTAGGATTGTTCGCGATGCATATTATGCATCCATTATTATCCTCATAAATACAAATAGAATCTGGTATCGCAATGCCAATACTTGTTACTAATGACTTTAACCACAAAGTTTCTTTTACTGCTTCTTTACTCTGCTTCAGTGGATGATGTTGCCACTGTATGCTGCCTTTTTGTTTGCCAGCATATTATTGTGCATTGATCAAATAATGTAAACAAATAACCCGTAGTAATGTTTCTATCTACTGTATTACTACCGCAGTCAGAATCAACGAAGCTCGCAGCATGATCATCAAACACCCGATAAGATTTCTACAAGGGGCACTTGTTATTTCACACGAATTTAATGCTTCGTAATCTAGTTTACATTCAAGGTTTAGTTTGTTTTCTTTAAAGGGAAATAACCAAGTCAGAAAAAAAGTTACTTTGGATCAAGAAAAATAAAAACAGTTCTTGAGATGTTTAATGTGAGTGGTTATTTTGATTCCCAGAAACATTTGATCTCTTTTTAAGTATACCATTTTAAAATTGTTCATTATGTAAGTATGTTGTGTATTTATAGTATTTATATCTGCGGTTGAAATCACAAGATCGTCAACATAAAGTAAAACATTAATACCGTATTCTTTAAAACATGACCTGCATTAAAAATGTAAATGCACCGGTCCGCTGATGAGTATTGAAAACCCCTTTTTATCAAAGCTTGCTCAAACATTTGGAACCAACAGCGTGCAGACTGTTTCAATCCTCATTCAGTTTCTCATTCAAAAATGCTGTATTTACATCCACATGGTGAACCAGCAAATTAAACTGATTCGCTAAAGCTGATAGTCTAAAACTTACAATCCTCGCAACAGATGCAAACTTTTCGTTATCAATCAAATCAAAAAACCACGAGCCACTAATCTCGCTTTATACTTCAAGGGTTTTCCAAACACATCATTTTTTACTATAAATACCCACTTACAATCGATAATATTTCTATTATCTGGTTTTGGTAGGTACTAAAGTGAATTAATTTCTTCTTTGATAGCATTTTCCCATAAATGCCTATGCTCCCTGGTTTTAATTTCTGTATACGATTGAGGAATTTGAAATATCAAAGATTCTGCACACATCAAGTAGTTATCATAAGACTGTTCTCATCATTTTCATTATAAGAAACACTTGGCATGTTTTGAGATAATTTTCATTGTGATATGAAGACCGGTTCAAGCGCTTCCCTGTTTTATGAACAGATTTATGAGCAGGTATTGCTTCCGTTGTATACCTACTCATACAATCTGATTGATTCTTATGAGATCCACACCTCTTTTTAAAATGGTGTACATGTACAAAGTCAGAGTTGTCAACAACAAAGTTATTGCTATTTCTAGCCATAATCCGTCCCGGGCGCAGGTTTCACTGTCCTATTTGATAAGAATTTAATCTCATCCATACATAACCACATCTCTGACTCCACAAACTTTACAGATTTATTAGGAGTTAACACAGCCTCACCCCAGAACAATTGATTTAATTTAGACCCTTGTACCATTGTACGACTCCGTTCTGTTATTGTTCTTATCATACGTTCGGCAACACTGTGGGCAACATCATTCAAAGCCGGAGTATGTGGCACTGTTAAGTGGTAGCTAATACCTTACCGCGCGCAGAACTCTTTTTTATTTCATTTGGTTACAAATTCCCCTCCATTATCACAATATAAGTTAACAATTCTCAAACAAAAACGTGCTTCACTTTATGCTACATAATCCCAAAACGTAACAAAAAAATCTAATTTACGAGCTTACAAGTAGGTAAGTGTATTCATCCACAAAAATCACAAAATAATTGTTTGCCATCAATAGACGAAGGACCGCAAACATTTTGTGTGCACTTAAAATAATTTTGTTTTCGATTTGTTAAACAGGCATGCTTGTTTCCCATAAATACAAGCCTCACAAAATTTATCGTTTGGCATAATATTATAAATTTTATCAATATCAGAAAATAATTTCTTTCTTTTTATTTCCATAAATTTTGATTTGCCTATATGGCCTAATCTTTGATGCCACAATTCATAATTATTATTTACGACTCTATTAAAGCATAATAAAAAAAAAAAAAATAGTTTATTGATAACCTTAAACGTACAACAAATTTGAGATTGGAGCCTCCTTTTAAGCAAAAGATGCCTGTATTAGGAGACTCCGCTCTTTCAAAAACAAGAAGTGTAAACTATACAATACGAGTACATGATAAAAAACAAGGTGATTTGAGTGAATGAAGGTGGGTGTGTGTAAGTGAGGGTGTGTGAGGATGTGTGTGTGAGGGTGTGTTTGTGTGGAGTATAGTGCTAGTGTATCTGTTGTAGAAGTGATTCAGTCTCACTATAGGTTAGCTTTCTTATCCATTCCGTTAGTATTTTTTTGCATTCATAACCATTCTTAGGGTAGACGTAAATGTGTTTATTAATAGTATTATAAAGCTGAGCAGATCGTTTACAAAGTTGAATACTGGCAAATACTGTTCTTGTTTGTGGTATTTTTAATATGATGTCTTTTCTTCTTCTAGCCACTATTCTGGGATCATAGGTTAGTGATTTATGTTTTGTGAGAACAACTTGAGTAATGTAAAGCTTCCGGACCGTTAAAAGGTTACTGACTTGATACAGTTTTTCAGTACAATATCTCCGTTTCTTAAAATACATGCACTTGATGAGAGCCCGTTGTGCTCGCTCTAATTCTAAAAATTTAGTTTTGGAAGCCCCCCCCCAAATAGGGATGCAGTATAGCAATACTGATTGTGCAAGCGCTAAATATATCACATTTAGGAAGTTTTTGTTCCTGTCTGAAGGAGTACATAGATTTATAGGTATTATATGTCTAAGTGTCCTGAAAATCCAGCTTAGTTTTCTGATTCTGTTAGCAACTTGATCAATATGGGGATGCCAAGATAACCTCTGGTCGACGATAATACCCAAATATTTGATATGAGGTACTCTGTTTATAGTTGAGCAGCTGCAGTGTGAGTGACTTCCTGCATCGCATAGGTGAACTTTAAGATTAAAGTCAGTACTGGGCCTACTGGGTTGTGTACGATTGCACACACTGAAACATATGTAGTTAGTTTTGGATATGTTCAGTGTGAGTATGCATGTTTAGAAAGAACAAAGTTAATGCCGATAAGATTGTTCAAAGACTCGCCCTTTATTACCGGCTTACCATCATTGTACACACGGTTACACATCAAGCTATACATTTCCAGATTTTCCAGTTTTAGCTGACCTCGCATTTTATAGGTATTTCGTACAATCAGAAGTCGGCTTATACTGGTTATCTATAGATTGATGTGCAGCCGTGTGTACACAACAACACTACCGTTTTTATCAAAAACGACAGTCATTCCCGTTCGCTGCATTTTCTTTACCGATAGCAGGTTGTAGGGAATATCAGAACAGAAAAGTACATCCCATAGTATACCCAGACGCCCATCTTACGGGTAACGGGGAGATCACCTTTCTTTGTCGCTTGTATAAACGTGCCATTTTTCGCTACAGAAATGTTTATTGGCTTTTCAAGCTCAGTGAAGTTTAGGGCCAAATCTTCTCGATTTATTAAATGATCTGAGGCTACAGAATCCAAAATAAAAGTAATATCGTTTTGCCCGTCATTTCTGTCATTTGTATCATTGCCCGTCATAAAATCAAATGCAGAAGTATTTGGTTCCGACTTCCGAACTCACCATCTGAACCGTTTTATTGTTGGTTCTTTTGTTTTCAATATTAAACCTTTGTATGAAAAACAATGCTTTTTCAAATGTCCCTTTTTGCCACAGTGAACACATTTCTTGGGTTTAAAATTGTTCTTGAACGGTTTTACTGACATTTGCTTCTAAGTTTCAGCCTGAATCTTTTAGACTTAGATCATGCCCTTCGCTTGTTAGTTTGATTTCATGATCTTATAATCTCGTTTTCACAAAAGCTAACGGTATATTATCTTCATTCAATGTCTCTATTGCGCTTATGATCCGATGCTGCTATAGCTGTTCTGTAGAGTCATGAAAAGGTGGGTCACTTTATCGGATTACTCTAATTTCGCACCTGCAGCCATAAGTTCGGTGACAATCTCATCAAATATTTGGAAATGTATGATTAATTTGGTATCACCATCCAATTTCAAGTTCAGCAACCTTTTTCTAAGAGACAGCTGCGTCGCCACGCTTTTTCTTTCAAAGATAGAATCTTGGCTTCGCGAAAAGTTGTTTTGGTCTTGTTATTTGCAAACATTGTAAAAGCCAATTATTTTTAAAAGAGCAACCGTGGAGTTTCTTGCCGGCTCTTCTCCATAGGAAACGACCAATTGGAACCGTGCACCTAGCTTCTGACGTTTCATAAGTGCCCATGTAGGTTTATGTGAAATAAAATATTTTGATTTTGTAGTCAGGCCAAGTAGGTACCTATATAATGATAATGAGTTGAGTCTGATAAAAACTCTATACCTAATCGAATTCTCAGCTGATGCATTATTTTTAAGCCACTCAGCACTTATTTCAGTCGGAGATTCATCGTCGATACCATAAAGTTCAGAACTCCAAGTTCAATTCGAAATTTCCACACACTATACTTTTCTCTGTAGATCCATTTTGATCATTTGATTAGATGTCCACTTTGATGTTCCTTTTAGATCTTAAGTCCATTTAACTTTTAGCTCGGCTCTAACGATTCATAGCGTGATGTTACATATCCTGCAGCCTTCCTCAAGAACTGGACTGTCAAATGCAAAAATAATTTTTCAAATCGGACTGGTAATTCCAGAGATTGGCGCGTTCAAACAAACAAACTCTTCATCTTTATTATTAGTACTAGCTAGGTATAGCTTCTGCCCGCGTGTTTCTGGTACCCTCGACCCACCCCGTCGCATCGCATCTCCTGCCCGCAGTGTCATTTCGTTTTCGCTTAGTGATCTTTTTGACTTTTCTTTCTTTTTGCTCAGCTTCTAAGGGTCATAGCGTGATGTTAGCCTATAGCTTTCCTCAAAAATGGGGCTATCAGGTGCAAAATAGTAGATTGTTGCATCGTTGGTGCCCGAGTGCAGGCGAGGGCACTTTTACACGAGTGCATTAATTACTCACTTTAGCAAAGTGCGTAATCTACTTTTCTTTCAACTACCAAGGTACCGTGATAAAATAATGACCTACTCAAAATAAAAACTCAAGGTAATGTAAACAAACTTTAATTCATCTTCACCTCAAACATTTACAATTATTAAATGTGCAGTTATTAATAGTGAAATTTGCACTTTTACTTGGAACATTTATTCTAGTATTATTTTTTGGTTTATTTGGAATCCGACGATACAGGTAGACGCCGGATCAATTTCAAATAATTTCCATGAGAAGTAGACGAACGTGGTGATGTTAATCGTTGCAAATGAATTGATTCTTTATTCAGCCGATTTTTATTTTCAGCCAGAATCTTTTTGATCCAATGCATACATTTTATATTAAACTTAATGGGAGACATTAAACCTCTGGGGTAAATTTATATCTAAATAAAAAATAAAAAACAGTGCATTAATGAAAAACAGTGCAACAATGAGATTTCATAAGTATAACATTTCTGCACTGTTTTGGTTCTATGCAAAAAATACGTCCTTTGTGATCACAGTTTGTGATCGGTTTTGTAGTGATTAATGATAATTGATAACATTACTACGTAGCTGAAAGAAAAGAATTTTTCAAATCCGAGTCGTAGTTTCAAGGATTAGCGCGTTAAAAAACTCTTCAGCTTTATTATTACTTAGTATACCTACATAAGTAGTAGACTATTTAAACCTAACCTATCCAAGGCGGGGGTGCTAAAAGACGATATAAATCTATGACTAATAGTAGGTACCTAATTTTTAATGCTAGGGTGCAAAATTTGTCATTAGGGGCTGTTCATTTATTACGTAAGACAATTTTGACCACTTTCTGACCCCCCCTCCCCCTACGTAAGAAAAGTTGAGACTTGGATTAACCCCCTCCCCCCTTTTTAATCTTACGTAATATCCGTATCTACCAAAATTGCAAAGACAATTTAGCAAAAACTTATAATTTTTGCTTACTTTTGTGATCTTACGTAAGAACAGTCTAGACCCCTCCCACCCCTAAGAAAGAAAAAATAAGACTTATTTGGACCCCCTCCCCCCTCAAACCGTCTTAAGTACGTAATAAATGAACAGCCCTTTATCTTACGACTTCTTCTTTACATAAGACTTATTTGGACCCCCTCCCCCCTCAAATCGTCTTACCTACGTAATAAATGAACAAATACAGCCGAGGCGAGATTGCAGCCCGAGCCGAAGGCGACTGATAAATGGAGACGAGAGTGAGTAAGCAATGACAAATGCTCACGCGTATCAAACGACGATGTTCAAGTGTTCAACACACTTGCAAAGGGATAAGGGAAAGGAAAATATTTCAGTAAATTACTAAAAGCAGCAGAAAATTCACGGAGCGGTTTTATTTGGCCCAGGGAACCAAATCATACCTAAACTAAAACACGCCACTGTCTATCACAGTTCTTTGTGTGAAATCCCTGCCCAGATTGCGACATCCAAGGCGTTTATGAACGTCATAACACTCTCAGCCAACGTGTTGGCTACTGCTACCTGGCTGCCAGCTCCGGTATTTACTAGAAGTAACTCATTCCGATTGTTGGCTTTACATGACATGACATTTATCACCCTCTGTGGCGGTCATTACCCAAGGCTGTGAATATATTGCCAAATACCGGGTTTCTATAGACAGGTAACTGTACAGTAGGTACCTACCTAACTTTCAATGTATTGTGGCAATAGCAACCTACCTATACTGTTAGTATTAGCCTGCATCGTGCCACTACTGGGCAAGGGCCTCTCCCAATGACTTCCAGCTCTTTCGATCCAGGGCTAAAGTAGACCTCTGGTCGTTTTTCTCCTGCTCGTCATTCTGGCTGTGTCTGGGCGCCACGTACTCATCGGGCTATCAAACTATTATCATTTATTTACCATCAAACTTCCCGTGCTTGTTTTTAACATTTTGCCTGTAACGGAACCTGAATAGATACGCATAGTGCAATAAGCATAACTATCCTAACACAAGACATGTAAGTATGTACCTACCTAACTTTAAACACGGGGACGAGCATTCTTGCTTATTAAATAGGTAATATTTAACCGGTAATAAATGATAATAACTCAAGCTTGATAATGTTGTAGTGATGATTAAATATGTATTTTGTAACAAATTCTTTTTTTATTATTTCCACACTAACTTTAACACTTTTGATGCCAATCAGTAGCAAAAGTGTAACTTTTCTCATTTTTAGGGTTTCGTACCCAAAGGGTAAAAACGGGACCCTATTACTAAGACTCCAATGTCCGTCTGTCTGTCTGTCTATCACCATGCTGTATCTCATGAACCGTGATAGCTAGACAGTTGAAAATTTCACAGATGATGTAGTTCTGTTGCCGCTATAACAACAAATACTAAAAACAGAATAAAATAAATATTTAAGGGGGGCTCCCATACAACAAACGTGATTTTTTTGCCGTTTTTTGCTCGATTTTAGTAACGGCAACAGGTAGACGCTTGAAATATTTACAGAATATGTACCTTAGTTATATATTCACTTTAAAAATAAATAATTAAATTAAAATAAAAAAATAAAGGGGGGGCACTCATACAACAAACGTGATTTTTTTATTAAATATTGTACGGTGGTACGGAACCTTTCGTGTGCGAGTCTGACTCGCACTTGGCCGGTTTTTATAGTAACGTGCGATGACTTGCAGAGTGAAAACAAAATTTATTTTGATTTTCGTCAAGTCGGTCGTCCCAAATGGGCCGTAGGCATGTAGGACGAGTTGACGAATCACTCGATAGTTGTATGCATAGATACTTACCTATATGAAAGAATATTTCTATGGTTGTATGGTTAGGTACCTAATAACTACCTAACTCATAAACAAACCAGTGACTCGTAGGTACCTACCAACTATCTAAAGAATACATAGGAATGCATTTAGGTCAATGATATTTATAAACTGAAGAGTGTAGGTACCTACGTAAACGATGCAGGTTCACGCGTGACCACAAACACGACTTGTTTACTGGAGAACACATTCACATCTCTTGAACTGGTTGACGAATGAGTTCATTGAAATCTGAACTACCTACGTACCCACTAAAAACGTTTGAAGGCCCATTAATTAGATACCCATTTAACATTGTTTTTCGTTTTCCGTATGGTGCCAAAAAGCGAAATAAACATCAAAACATGTTTAACGATAGATCATTGCCACTACTCATTCATTGTCCTACTTTTAAAAATAAATGCTGGGCAAAGGCCTCTCCCCATTACTTCCAGCTCTTTTGATCCAGGGCTAAAGTAGACCACTACTTATTCATTTATTTTCTCCAGCTCGTCCCGCCATCCACATAGTGGTGGTTATTTGGGCCCACAGCTCATTGGACATACGACAGATGTGTCTAAAATAAATTATTATCTTAATTCCCAGAGACGGCGTAAGTCCAGCAGAAGCGGCAGCTGCAAGTCTGCCAGCCAGTCCGTCAGCTACAACTCTCGTAAAGAAAAAGGCTGGAGGAGCTAATGAGGTGCGCGAGCGCGCTGCAGCCGTGCGTACACGCAGGCTAATGAAAGAATTGAAAGAGATCCAGCGGATACAGAACAGCCGGCCTGATCCTGTATTCACGGTGAGTACCTACCCGCGAAATTCGAAACTTCTTCACTACTGTAATCTACACACATCAAAAGTGTCTAGGGATCAAGCATTTTTATGCGGATTTCTTGAGATTGAGATGTGGCTTTGTAATAAATTTATGATTTTATAAATTTATATGGATCCTTTTTGGTGCATTTCATAATTTGAATCAGGAACTGTGAATCAAATTCGAGTAAAAGATGAAAATCAGCTGTCAATATTTTCCCTATAAAAACATAAAACGCATTGAAGACATTATTAGTGCTACTGTTTCCCTACTACTGATTAAAACCAACGTTATTATGGAGCGGCGACGTCATTTAAGCAGGGAAGAAATGCTCAGAGCCGTGGGAATGATAGAAGCTGGTTCCCGGCAACGTAATGTGGCTTTAGCTCTGAATACAAGTCAGAGTGTTATCAGTCGACTTTGGACACGTTACCGAAGCACTGGTACCGTGGCTGAGCGCCATGGAGGACGGTATCGCTGCACCACACGGAGACAAGACCGATACATTCAAATCTTAACTCGAAGAGCTCCAACAATAACCGCCATGATGTTAGCCGTGAGGCTTCATCACTCTTCAGGGAACTTAATTAGCGACCAAACAGTCAGAAACCGCTTGCATGAAGTGAACCTTCATTCCCGAAGACCGCTACGGGTACCACCTATAGCAATGCACAATCGTAGGATTCGATATCAATGGGCTCTTGAACACAGAAATTGGGCAGAAGAACAATGGCGTTTCGTGTGCTTTTCTGATGAGTCTCGTTTTGGTATGAGACCGGATACAAGACGTATACGACACTGGAGAACCCCTGGACGCCAACAGCGATTAAAATCCTGCCAGGAAGTCCATCCTTATAGTGGTGGAACCATCATGGTATGGGCGGGTATTTGGATCGGCGGAAGAACTGAGTTGATTTGGATCAGAGGCAACCTCAACGCTCAAATTTATGCTGAGACGATTGTATCAGACGTCATCGTTCCTCTACAAGTGCAAATCGGTCCCTTATTTCAGTTAATGCATGATAATGCACGACCGCACACCGCAAGAGTTGTAAGACAGACTCTCGCCGCAGCTAACATCAATGTCCTGCCCTGGCCTGCTCAGTCGCCAGACTTGAACCCGATTGAGCATGCATGGGATATGCTACAGAGAAGAGCTCTGCCGAATATGGAGGGTATCCAGTCGCAAGAAGACCTTTTTTTGTTGTTGCAACGAACATGGGCTGCCATTCCACAGCGTGATTTGGATGAACTCATTTTGAGTATGCCAAACCGATGTTCTTGTGTTGTTAGTGTTCGCGGTAGAAACACGGATTATTAATTGTTTAAGTTACCCAATAAAATTTTAAAGAAAATTGTTATTTCAGTCTTTTTTTCGAACTTTTGTGTTAGTGGTTCAAATGTCAAAAATCCCTTTATTAGGAAAATGGCAAATTTCTTTAGGTGACTTGGTTTATCGTTACTGTGACAAACGAAAACACTTTATTTGATGAATCCTTAAAGAAAATTTTAATTAATATCAATCAGGAGAAAAGTTATTGCAAAAATATATGTTGATCCCTAGACACTTTTGATGTGTGTATATACAAAATACTGTCTCCCATTGAAGCCGTGGCAGATATTTTTATAGCACCTTACCTACTTATATATATTTTTATGTATGTTCGGGCATAACATAAACGGATTTAGGAAAATATTTTTTTTGTTCGAAAGAGGTTTATTCCGAAATGGTCCCATTTAAATTTTGTAAAGATCTGATGATGAGTTTCGGAGACGGACAACGGAACTCTTCAATAAATGCCAGCAAATCAGCCACGATTGCTGCTATCGCATAGTATGCATTGTTTACGCAATCACACAACATAACATCACGCCTGTACCCTCTAAAGGGGTACCTACGCACTACGCAGTTGTGTTCAATAGCTTAAATTCCTGTCACTGATATTCACATAGCAACTAGTGTTATATGAATATGTGTGGGGGTAGGTAGGTACTTACAACTAAAATGTGAAAAATAAAAACTTTTTTACAAAAAAAAACAACTGACTTCCAAAAAAAATCACTACAATAACTTTAATTTCGGAAGTCGGTGTCAAAAAACGAAAATGCGGAACCAACGACACCGAATTCCGAAATTAAAGTTATTTTTCACTTTGTAGTATTTTTTTGGAATTCGGTTGTGTTTTTTTTTGTAAAAAAGTTTTTCTATAATGAAGTGTAAAAATATCACGCAAAGTACCTAAACCTAAGTTTGGAATGCGATTGTAAATGGAGCCGTAATTAAATCAAAATCCGTAAAGAATTCACGATGTTATGATTATGATTCTCATAATAGGTACCTAATTTTATTAGGTAGATAAGTATAGTCTATCTCCGTTACTGATTATGCAACAGCAAAACGTTTTATACAATTTTTTATGGTTTCTCTTTGTTAATTGGTTAAGTTACTCAACCGTTTCGTTTACATTTTGCTTGGTGCCTTCACTTCGATAAAATAAAACACAAGGATTATCTACAGAAACACGGCACGCTTAGGTTCAAGGACTCGAAACGCACATTTATTACGAAAATTTAGTCATAAATCTTAGTTTATCGGGCAGTTAGTATCTTCTCACTAGTTCAGTATTAAAGAGCAGTAGGTAGGTAGGTATATAATCAACCATAGTGGATAACTGTAGAATTGATCCTATTTACAAACGACAGTTCGGTTCGGTAGGACTGGCCGAGGCCATCTGTGCTCTTCCAAAATGTCATGCACGTAGTAGGTACACCACCACTGATTATAAGAGGCTTTACCTTCTGTCACAATATAATATTATGGCAGGTCTGTGACAACGACAAGCCAGCTAAGATAGCACTCTGCCTCTGCAACCACTCAGTTCCTTTATCATAATGGTTAGGAATTGTTATCCTTTGTTCAGCTTGTCATGACCACGATCCACTCCACGATAGGACGATCAGATATATTGAAGTAGTCTACTAATTATACAGGGTTATTGGAAAAACACCAACAACCTCTTAAGAGGTCATTGTACTCATCATTATGAACAACTTTTACTATGGGACCAAACCTGAAATCGCGAAAAAAAAAAACAGCTGTTCCCTACATTGTATGTTCGTATAACTCGTAAAAATGTAGGGAACAGCTGTTTTATTTTTTCGCAATTTCAGGATTGGTCCCATAGGTAATCTGTGCCCATAGTAAAAGTTGTTCATAATGATTTAAGTGCACTGACCTCGTGATTTTCCAATAACCCTGTAGGTATAAAAGATCTTATCTATATTATAAAAAATAAAGACTGTTCGTTGGTAAAACCTGGATGATGCTGGCACAGGAGCGTGGGGATTCTCACAAGAGGGGCCTATTTGTGCCCAAAGCCCCATCAGTGGGTGAAGTCGGTCTTTGGATGATGATGAGTCTAATATCAACGTTTGTTCCAGGTGGAATTGGTAAACGACAACCTGTTCGAATGGCACGTGCGCCTGCACCAGATCGACCCGGAGAGCGAACTGTCGAGCGACCTCCGCGAGCTTCACATTCCTAACATACTACTGCATCTGATATTCCCAGAGAACTTCCCCTTCGCACCGCCTTTCATGCGGGTTATCGAACCCAGGATAGAGAAGGGTTTCGTCATGGAAGGTGAGGATTCTTATCTTTTAATGGCAGCAGACTACGTTCACCAATATATCAGGCCAAGAAGTCAGGAGTCTCGCCATTTATAGGACTCCAATGAAGGTACAACTCCGAGCTATACCTTCACAAGTAATAGGTACTTTGCCCGACTGGAACTAAATGTTCGGAAACTCTCTCTTCTAGTCTTATTGCTTTCCACTATTCATGTTATTTCATTAATCGTTTGTTAAGGTGGTGCAATTTGTATGGAACTGCTAACCCCACGCGGCTGGGCTTCCGCGTACACAGTAGAAGCTGTGGTGATGCAATTCGCTGCATCTGTGGTGAAGGGGCAGGGCCGAGTAGCGCGGGCGCCGCCGAGGCCCTCCTGCGAGTTCACGCGCCGCCGCGCCGAAGAAGCATTCCGCTCGGTTGTCAAAACACATGACAAATACGGTTGGGTCACGCCGGCACTCTCCGATGGTTGAGCTGCTAAGGTTCTCAATCCTTATATTCTCCTTATACATAGTTACAGTAACTACATTTTTTCTGTAAAATCATTACTAATTTATGTGCAGTGGTTTGTAACATTGACCCAAATACGAGTCCTCACGACTGATCACGAGCTACATTTCGTAAGAGCATCATTTATCAATTTAGACGACGACGTCCACGAAATGGAGGGCTCTCAATAGGATTACTACACAAATACCTAGTGTTATAAGCTAGACAGTTCATTTAATTCATACTAACATGAATGTTTTCTATTCGCAGTTTGAGCTGATCAACTTTAATGCAGAACAGATCTCTTATAATAATTATTTTTCAAGAACAATTTTTAGTCGTAAATAGTGCAAATTTTGATATTGCTCTGCTCTGTGTAATTAGTCTATGTCATCTTGTCTAAAATCAGTGGAGTATTTTAAGTCGAAAAAAATATACATTCAATATAAGTCTAGGATGAAATGGGGACGATGCAATTCAATCTTCTAAAAAGAAGTTTATTATAATAGGTACATACTAACACAACATTGTCGCAAAGTGCATGTTATACTGGTTACACAAGCACCTCAACACGCCAACCTTCTACAGTATTCTCTGTGTGGTATTAAGAAACTCTTCCTATAAACAAGGTCACGACTGCCCCCGTTGTTCGTGACCAGTCATAAAGCAGACTTGGAGCCAACAGCAGTGCAAGGAGTTTGGGAGTGATGCTGTTATAGACAATGTTTGAAAACAATCTTTAGCTAATAAAATGTGGTCTCTTCATGCATTTCCCGTCTATATGTGTAATTTATTATGTTGTGCCAAACTCGAATGCTCATTGCCTATTTTGTAAAGCTCAATTTTTTCGAAAGTTCCCATTAAATTTTCAAATATTCAATTCCAAAAGTAAAGAGATGGCTAAAAAAAACCTAGAATCGTCAGAAATTTTATATGTGCCATTTTTATAGGCATAATATGTACAACAAAAATATATAATAATTTACTGCAAAAACGACGTGGTATACTAGATATTTTTTGATCAATGAAACAATAACAAAACATTTTTAGATCTATGTTCTATGTTATGGGTTTGGTTTCCGCACTAAGTCCTTCAAATGGACCATTGTGCGTGGGCCATGGCGGCCGTCGGTGGTTATTCCAACCAGCCCACCTCCCTCCAGAAGCTGACTAAGTCTCCTGGTCTGTTAAGAACATCTGTGTACGATTTGGGTGTCTCGAGGGTTTCTGATCTAATCTGGGTGACGCCTGTGCACTCAAAGAGCACATGCGCAATGGTTTCCTCAGCCTCCATGCAAGCCCTGCACAGGGGACTGTCCGTTATGCCTATAGTGTGGAAATGTTTGTTCAGCGAGCAGTGTCCCGTGATGGTCCACGTCACCAGGCGCAGGCCTTTCCTGTCCAGTCGTAATAAACGCCTGGCAAGCTTGCCATCCAATAATGACATAGCTTCCTTGGATTGCCTGCAGCCTGGTGACGGCGACCACCATCTTTCTGCTTGTGTGTGGGTGTGCTCCTGTAGCCACCTGCGTAGTAGGTTGAAGGGGATGGGCACGATAGGTTGCGGTCCACAAACTAACATACTGGATGGATTGGTGGAACATTTTTGGATTCTGAAAAATCTATTGTAGCCGTGATCTATGAATTCGTTGGGGTCCGTAAATATAAAAATGTTGTTATTAGGAAGTATTATCTCCGAAAAAATCCTATAATTATGTAAATGTGATCAAACATCGTCATCAAAATCAAAACTCAATAAATATTTCAACTACTGTCGTTACTTTACACCACGAACAATGATGATGACTAACATTAAATTTTCATCTGATGAATGTAAAGAAAAGGATAGACCAAGTTTGCGGCTGTTCAGAATCAAAACCTAGTAACTCATAATTTCAAAAATGTCCAGGAAAAGCCAAAAACATGTTTGCATCCTTAATCGTCTGCCCTATTTGAACCATTAGAGTTAGGGTTATGAATGTTAGACCAAAATGTGCGTAATAAAATCAGCTACACTTTTCAATTGTCTTTTACTCAAGAAGGCGTTCAGTACAGCTTAGAACCTCCTTACTATTTAATAATTTGATCAAACTAGACATGGATTACAAATTAGCTTGACTTGCTCAATATTTTTTTAAATTTATCTTATGAAAATGGCTGTTTTAAGCACCTGGTCACAAGGACCTATACCTAGTAAGTCAGAAAATTGAATAAAACGAATTTCCCAAAAATCTGAGATACTAGGTTATGAATTTGAACAGCCGTTTGATGCTAAAAGCAAGAGTGAGAGAAACTACCTGCTCTAGCTACCTGTGTTCGGGATAGTGGGTTTTCTGAGCTAGCGCCGCGCGCAGGCGGCGCGACGCAGACCAATAAATGAATGGCATACGTTATTTCGCTCTAACGCCCCCATCCGTGCCGGAGTCCCTCAGGGATCCGTGTTATCCCCCCTTAAGTTCACCATTCACCAGTGACATTCCCAATAGAAAAAAAGGCTCAGTTGGCTCTATTCGCCGACAACACTGCCATTTACTATACGGGTCGCTGTCAGGACTCTACCGCTCGCACTCTCCAGACCTCCGCAATCGTCTTAGGCGCTTGGTTCCGGAAATGGAGAATCGAGGTCAACCCCGATAAGAGTCAGGCGGTGCTCTTCTCGAAACCGCGTCGACTCGCCCCCCTCCTCCCCAGTCCGGTCACTCTGTATGGCAAGCCGATCCCTTGGGAGAAGCAAGTTAAATACTTAGGTGTTATCCTCGCCCACCATCTTACTTTCAGAGACCACATAAAGACGGCTCGTTCGCGCGCCTCTTTCGCTCTCAGTAGGCTCTACTTCTTACTGACCGCCCGCAGCAAATTATCACTCAAGTGCAAATTGCGCCTCTACACCGCGGTCATCCGCCCATCATGACCTATGCTTGCGTAGCGCTAAGCCTCACCATCTGTAGAGAATGTAGATCCTCTAGAACCGTTTCCTCAGAAAGGTCACGGAAGCCCCCTTAATGTCCGCAATGAGAATCTACACAGATCTCAGAATGCCCACCATCCAGCAGTTCATGAAACGCTTTTCCAAGCGCTTCTTTGATACTGCTATAACGCAACCCCAATCCCCTGATTGCGGCGGCCGCCCGATACACTCCCTCGCGCATATATGTAGGATTCGCCGAACGAGGCATAAAAATAATAATCAAATAGAAACACACACATCATCACATCACTTACCATCTCCCCCCCCCCCCCTCTCTCTCTCTTCTCATCTCTCTCATTACTTCCCAGAATTTGATCCTTAGGGACACTATCGAATGGTGTAATAATACAGTGTTTTTTTATCAAAATCAAAGGGTTCGATTCCTGGCTAGAAATATTGATTTTTCAAAAATCCAATGATGTAGTTTTTGTTTTCATTAAAATCGAGCACGAGACTCCTTTGAGTACTTTTCGCTATTACTCATACTTTCGAATTTGGCCACCCACGCCCACTTGAAAATTCATTCTGTATAAAAATTATTAATATTTATAAAAATTAAAATATGTATTAAAGGGTATATTTTTTACATTATTTTAATATATTATCATAATTTATTATACTAAAGAGATTGTGATAAAATAAAAGTCATAATCAATGTAAGTATGAATAGCAAAAAGTATAATAACTTTTAGGCTGATTTTTTTAAACCATACTGGGTTTACTATAGCGAACCCATTTTTATACATTTCTTTGCTGGCGATTCTGCGTTTTTTGTCTATGAACTTTTAGTCATGTCCTTTTGAATTAAAATTGAAAATAAAATATTTTGCAGAACAAAAATATTGATGTTTTAAAGGAAATGTTTCCGTCCCAAAGTCATTTAATCATTTTGATAATATTAGAAATTTGTAGTTTTTAAAATCCACCAAAATGATTCTAAAGTATGGTAGTTTGTCATTTCATCTTTGATCTATTCTTTGTATTTATCTATACAATACCTGGAATATATAAGTGTACTTGTATGTAATACCTAATGAAACAGCCTAGGCTGCATGCTTTGTGTAAAGTCTGTATTAGTAAAACTGCAGCTATTTCAATAGTAGTGAAAAGCTCAAATTAGTTAATAATTTTTAAATTGTGAAATGAAAGGCTTGTGGTAAAATTAATGTAAATTAGGAAAAAAAAAATAGAAAATTGATGTTGTTAATTTGTGTGGTGAACCAAAGATGTTTTATTTTTATGTAAACTTCATTCAGCGCAAATATGTGTAAATTATACTTTGTCTATATGTACAATGTTATAGGTGTAATAATAAATACCTGCTCAAATGACGACTTGATTTTAATTTAAAAACGTGCTAGCAACACCCCTTGTAAGCATCTCATGAAAATTGACATTTAACATAATACAAAATTATAAATGCAATTATCAGTAATTGTATAAAGTAATACAACAAAATAAATGTTTAACCACTCAGCCTAAAAGGAACTTAACATATGTGCCCATTATCCTGAATGCAGACTATGTTTCTTAACAAATAGGCACATTTTACAGGAATGACCTCCGATATAGTTGTCACTTTTTAGCATGGCAATAATGTTCAATGACCCACCTACATTTTCTAGCATTTTTATTTCAAAAACTGAAATAAGGTCCTTTAACATCTTAAATCAATATCTATCGTGATCTTCAACATGTTCCAAAAACAAACAACCATATAGTTTAATGTTTGGGTTCCTAAATAGCACCACTATTGCCATGCTAAAATGCAACAACTTTATCAATTGAAAGAAATGTTGTAAAGTGTAATCACTTTATACAAGAAATGAAAATTAATATTATTAGATATAAATACAAGATGGAAACTATCACAAGCCAGATCAGAGCCCTCCTCGCAGTGCCAGCACTAAGTGGAGGACTGACCCTCCTTGAACTTTGTAGTCTTGCGCTGTCTTCTCATCATTCCTGGAAAAGAAACAAGCATCTTTGAAAAATAAATTAAATTAGTTTGGATAGTGAACATAGTTACTGGATGAGGCTGGCACAGGTATGTAGAAATTGGCAAAAGCAAAGAGTGGCCTATCAGTGGTTGAACTTAGGGTGTGGTCATAATAATGATCTTGAGTATACTTTCTAAAAAAGGTTGAATAATATTCTAAATGAAGCTGACTTAAATCAGAATTACTCTTAGCAAGTAATGTTATTGCTGCTGTGCTGCTGTATACAATTTAGTCAAGTACATGATTTTGAAGCCTCTCAGGTCACTGTTTTGAAAGAACTGTAAATCAGTTTTATCTGATTTTGAAATGGTAGGATTAATATTGCAAGCATGACTCAACAAAGTAAAGTCTCGTGCATCCCACTTGTTTTCATGGCTGCTATATCAGATGTGAAAATATGATGATATTCTATAAATACTGATAACAGAGGGGCAATTCTAGTAATTTAAAACTTTCAAAATCGTAGTTGCAGTCTCATCTCGGCGACAAACAAATGTCAAAAACTTGTCGAAATGTAGGGAAATTAGAAGTATTTTTTGACAGATTGAGACTGAGATCACACTGTGAACGTTCTTAAGATTACGAGAATTGCCTCTCTGGTATCTGTACTAAGAACACGTCGAGTGAGAGTATTATATTTTCTAAACTGACGAAACGATGTAATGCCTAAATCGGTAACAAAGAAACAAGTTCACAAGAATACTTACATCTGTTTTCCGGAAAATATAAGACGTTGTTGCTGTGGTGGAATACCTTCTTTTTCTTCCACTCTCTCTTTGATCCTTTCTACTTTATCTGTAGGTTCTATGTCTATCTCAATTTCCTTTCCCGTGAGCGTCTGAGAAAGAAACGAGGTTATGAATTGTAAATAATAATACCTTCAACAAATTATATCGTCTGTAATTTGTTTTACCTTCACTTTAATCAACATGTTGATAGAGTTATTTGTTTAATATCAATAACTAAACCACTAAAATCAATGTTCTTTGCAAATAATGCGCTATTTTTCGGTACGGTAAAATATTTTGTCACTTTTGCTTGCTAATCCTTTGACATTTTGTTTGGCACATTTGACAGTTTGACACTGTCAAATTGACAGTTTAGAGTTGTGCTTAGGACGAAACTAACGAATGTTTTCGATTGGAAATGGGATAGAAAGTTGCCAAGTTTCGCCACTAGTGGCACCAGCAGGACATTAACATCATCATCATCTTCTTGCCCATGTTCCATGTTACATGGGGTCGGCGCAACACGTTTTCTTTTTTCATTCTCCCATGTCAGCTGTCATGCTATCTTTCACCCCCTTTTCTTTCATGTCGTTTCTCACACCATCCATCAATATTTTCTTTGACCTTTCTCTCACAGCCATCTAGTCTCTCTTCTCATTACTCATTCACATGCGTTTTCCCCCTCCTCATTATATATGCCCGTACTAAGTCAATCGATTTCGTTTCAACTTTTCTGTTACTAGCACCACTTCCTGTTATACTTACTAGCAACGCCCCGTGGTCTCACCCGCATAATTATGTTTCCCGTGAGAATATCGGGATATAAACTATCCTATGTCCTTTCTCGCGACTCAAACTATCTCTATGCATCTAAATCGGTTCATTGGTTTAAGCGTGAATAGTTAAAACAGACAGACACACTTTCTCATTTGTAATAATTATTACTTATTAGTATGGATTTCCATCTGTTCCATCTGCTAGAATATCCCAAATGTCCGTTCACTTGCACCCTTGAGGCCTTGACGATCTGAAGAACGTCTCTGACGTCGCAATCCACCTACAAGGCCCAAACCAAACAGTTTATGCATCATAGTTGTACCGTCGAAACGAAAAGAAGAAGAAATACTAATTTCTTATTTTTAACCAGTGCCTGTAATATGATTTAGAGAAATTAGAGCTAGATAAAGATTTATTTTATGATTTATTAATTTATTTTACAACTAATTGTACTCTGACATCTAAGTGTTGCCGCACACGGGCCACACGCGACAGCCACAAACGCCGCCACAAGAGGCAAGAAACTGCCACAAAAGTAGCTGAAGCGCGCGACAGCCACTTGTGGCCGATGGTCGACACTTGCGGTCGGTGGTTGCTACTTTTTTTAACCCAGGCATGCAGTATCATAATGGACTCGGACGAAGAAGGTAAGGGAGAGAGGGGCGCGGAATCGCGCGAGTGGCGTGTGGCGGCTTTTTGTGTCGGCGTTTAGTGGCCGGTGCGGGCCACAAGAAGCAAGCTGCGACGATTTGTAGCGTGTGGCTGCCACCGGCGCCAACCGTGTGCGGCGAGTCCATATAAAATGTATGAAAATTACAGGAAATATGGCAGTGGCGGCGTTTTGTGGTTGTGGCCCGTGGCCCGTGTGCGGGAGCCCTAATTAGTTCCCCACGTCGCCATTCAAAAGATAAAATAATTTCAAGTTTGGTTGTAACGTTGCACCTTGCAAGTTACAATTTAAAAGAGTTTAGTCTAAGTAACTAATAATAACTAAGCTATTTACACTTAAAAAAAACAATAAAATTTACACAAACTTTCAAAAATAACCTAGTATAATATTTATAATTAAACCTAACACTTAAATGCAACATTAAAATTAAATAATAATATACGGAACCTTCGAGTGATTATTAACTTAAAGGGTCCTCGTAATGAACGCCTGCGCAGCGTCGCCGAGGAGTGGCGATTCGGTTGGGCTCGGGAAGGACGATGACTAGTCAAATTAAGAGCGTCTGAGGTGAAGGCTGTGTCACTCGCTCCGAACCTACCTAAATAAGTTTATTAAATACTTCGCGAAATCCCTCTAGGGTAAGTTTCCATGTATCTTATTAGAAGTGCTAACTGTAAGGTGTTCTTAGAACTTCTCAAACTAGTTTTCTGCTGTATTTCTTCCTACCTTCCTATCTGGGACACTGTGACCTCTCGACCTACGAGACGTGGTTCCAACAGTTTGCTTACGCTTCCGTTTCTGTCTGGACTTCCAGGAGTCTAGTCTACCCTACAACCCTTTCATCGCGGCGTGGTTCCGGTGTTAAGGAAGACCCTACGTGAAGATCCTCTGCTGCGGAGTGATTCACGTCTACCCTACGCTGAAATTAGCAACTTGTACCGAACCTGGAACTGGAGCCGACAGTTGCGGCAAAGTCCGAGACGGAACCATCATCATCACCTGGAGACGGTTCAGGCCAGTGTTCCTACCCCATTACTACCCTCTGCAATCAGGACTTGTGATGGCCACGGAAGTTTAGGCAATAAATAATAAGTGTACCTGATCATCTAGCTCTTATTATTTATAACCCCCTACATACCTACCTGCTGGCAACCCCCCATAAGGGAAGAGTCACACGGTAACAGCCTAAAATATTAAGCTATTAAAGTTTAAACTTTTAGGCGATTACCGGTTTTTACTGTACTCAACTCTAGCCGAATTCGTTCGGAAATCATCAAAGACGACAAGTTGTCAATGTCAAAAAAAAAAAGATAAATAAATGTCAAGTCAATCTGCTCCAGATACAGCTAGTCAGCTACCAGCTATTTGTTTTGTATTTTCTTGTTTATTTTCAGGTGGAAGTTAAACAATTTTATCCTGGCTTATCAAACTATAACGGTACGGTAAAAATATGTCACAGCTCCAGCCAATATTCAACCGAATAGAAAAACTTACCCATACAGGTAATTTGTTATCACATTGTTTTGTTGCTATTTCGTTGTTGTATTTGCGTTAAACATAAATTCTGTTTTCTTATCTATTTCAGAAGGGCATAGCGAATTTGTTTCGATACTCAAAGATATCGCCATAAATGAAAATCAGTTGATATCAAATGACTCTTTTAGAATATTAAAATCGTTTTTACAAAAGATATTCAGTGCTATAGACGAACTTTCTACTGAGCTAAAAAACGACGAAACTATTCTGATCAGTGTGAAGAACCAAAAACGTTTACGAACCTGTTTTCAACTAATAACATCTCTTGGTATTTCACCATGTCTGATACCAGGGATTGGATTAAAGTTGTCAAAGAGATGTCTCACCGGGGCCATGCTTCCAAGACTTTCCTTAAGTGATGAACAAAAGTATGAGATGCTTGTAGACTGCACAGATTTCATCACAAGAAGTTACAGTGTATCAGCCCTCAAAACTATAATCATTACTCTGCACCTCTCAGATTATTTGGCAGCATTGATACAGTTGGCATTTGCACCATTTAAAAAACCAGGCACATACAATAATTTTACTATGACTCAAGAAATATATGATAAACTCAGTGAAGACAGGAAAAAGTATGTCAGTGTTTATAATCATCTTGTAAATAATTGTTTTCAACCTATTCTTATGAAGGAGCTATTGGTCCTACAGAGTGGTACAGAGCCGTGTCCCCCAGCGTTTGCTAAAAGAGTCATAGCAAAAGAGTTGAGCCAAAGGTTAATAGCTCCAGGAGGCTTACTGAGCTTGATCAGATGTTTTATAGAAAGCTATGATATAGACACAGGTTTTGAATGGAAGAAAATTGACATGATTTGCAGAATCATAGCAGCAAGACATGGAAGCAGTTCAGAAAGTGAATATCTTGCCAACATTTGTTCTCAGTTGCAAGAGATACTGATTGTGAACAACACACATTACTTAGCAGCAGCTGTAGCGTGTGTGTTGAACTTAAATGATAAGTTCCCTCAAGCAGACCCTGTGGTTTTGTTAGTCAGTAAGGTCTTCCAGGCCTTTGATTACAATTATTTAATGACAAATTGTAATTTGCCTGGTACTGTCATACTATCCCCTCAAGAAGTTGAACAAAAGATAAATGTTTTACATGCTTGTGTGTGTTCCACCAAGCTAGACTGGCCTATTCAACTTTTGATACCAAACCTATATTTAATTTATTCCATTGGAGTTAAGTGTACAAAGAATGATGAATTGAAAATAAAATTGAAAGATATTATATTAAAAAGTTTAGAGAAACTAAGAAGAGAAGAATTATTTGATATAGTTAAAACATTTTTATTTGGTAAAGAAGCTTCCTGTACTTCAGGAATTCTTGTTGAAGAATTTGATGCTGGCGTTGCTGTCAAATCAGTGGCAAGTCGTGAAGATTATGTAAAAGATGAAGCTGTGATATACTTTATGAACTTATTTAAAAGTGCAACTGATGATGCACTTGTAACAAATATATTTTCAATAGCTTTAAAAGTATTAATAGACTTAAATGATAGAAGACGAAAAATAGGCAATAAAGAAATACTATTCAGTGAGGATGATCCTGTTTTAATAGATGAAACTGATCAACAGTATGCAATCATTCTTCAGTTACTCTCAGAAATATCCACATCACCCAAAATAGTGAATGCTTTAAAGACAAATCCCATGATTGTGTCTGATTTTGTTGAACATTTTATTTTGAAACAGAATTCAGATAAGGAAGATGAATGTGTCACTGTTGCTCTGGTGTTACTGAACACTATTCTGTCAAATTCAAATAAAATAGATGTAAGGTTTAGAAATTTAATACCAGTTTTAAGAAGAATAGGCGACAATGATTCAAGCTTGAACAGTATTCTGTGTAAAGAAACACTGTCCCTGATATCTGAAGAAGCACCTCAGAAGAAGGATACAGCATGTGAGAAGGCAATATCTGATATATTTGATGAGCTGCTGCCTGTTAGAGCTCATGGAATCATTGCACTAACAAAACTCATTGATACTGGAGATGCTGAAACTATTTCTAAGAAACATTATATATTTTGCATCTTCCAGGTATGTTTAAAGTCTATTCTGTACTAGCTGCGCCCCGCGGTTTCATCCGCGATAAGTTTTGATCCCGTCGGAATATCGTGATAAAAATTATCCTATGTCCTAATCCAGGTCGTGGTCTACCCATGTTCCAAATTTCATCCAAATCCATCCAGAAATTTTAGTCTGAAAGCTTAATAAACAACACAAACAAAAATTCAATTCTGTTCTCTTTATTATAAATATTAGTTTAAGATTATGCAACTGCTTATCTTCTGCTTGATTTTTTCCATTGCAACGCATGCATTTAATATTTCATTTACGATATTTTTGCAGGAACAGCTAAAAGATCCAGACTCCTATATCTACCTATCAGCTGTTAATGGTCTAGCGTCGCTCTGCACACACTGTACTGAAGATGTATTGCAAATACTATGTAAAGAGTTCTTACAAGAGAAGAGAACTATGGAACAGAGGAATATTGAAACAAATGAGAGTCAAAATAAAAATGCTGAGTTGAGAATGAAGATTGGCGATGTTATTGTAAAAGTTACCAAGAGATTAGGTAAATATGAACTAGTTATCATTATTTAAAGTTATGCGACAGTCCCTTTTTGTCCATATCTGAGTTTTCACCCTCTCCAAGGAGGTCCTCTATAAGTCTATGTTTTCGTAAACAACATTTCAAAATGCAGTAGGCCTGATTTGTGTACTACTGAAGATCTGAGGGGCAATTCTTGTAATTTTAAGAACGTTCACAGTCTGATCTGTCTCAAACTGTCAAAAATACCTCTTAATCTCCCTACATTTTGACAAGTTTTTGACATTTGTTTGTCGCTGAGATGAGACTGCGACTAGATTTTGAATGTTGTAAATTCCGAGTATTGGCCTTCTGATTCTAGATCTGTATGTTATTCTTAGAAAACTCTGAAAATAGGTAAAGCTATTCATAAAATATAATTTGTTTTTACGTTTCTTGACATTTCTCGGGACCCTGGGACATTTAGAAGGCGTACGAGGGGCCAAAGTAAACTCGCAGAGGCCCGTTAGACGTTTTTAATTAAACGAGTTCATAGGAAACGAGGCACCAAATTTTATTTCTTATTACAGGTGAAATGGCAGTAGTCCACAAGACTATCCTACTGAACACAATGCTCTGTGGAGTAAATGATGGAGATCCTCTAATCAGGACATCCGCCTTGTCAAACCTGGCTGAAATCGCGCTGGTGCTGCACTACAGAATAGGAAGTATTATATATGAGGTAAATATCTTTTAGAAAAATGGCTATAAGCCTAAGCGAAAAATAAAGAGGACCTCAGAGCAGAGGACTTTTTAACTATTAAAAAATAAACCTTATTGTTAGGAATTTAAAGTGCATGCGACACCGCGTATGCGCACTCTAGTCCCCCTAAAGAGCTATTTGAAGTCTGCGCCGATGTTCGTACAACTTTGAATTTTATGGCACAAATTATAAAGTGTATTGTTCAATATCATCAGAACATCTTCTGTTCTGCACGCCTCTATGGTCTGCACGGAGCCTAAATTCGTGTCGTAGTTAGAGAACTATTATAAAATTTGTTCACATTTTGTTTTAGGTGCTGTATTGTATTTGGAGTATAATAGAAACTGACAAAGCAATTGAGTGTCGACGAGCCGCTGTCATGGTCATATCAAGCTTAATAAAAGGTTTGGGCAAGGAGACCTTACTCCAACTAAAAGATAATCTACTCCCTATCTACAGAACACTAAAAAACTTGTATAGAGACAATAATGAGGACACAACTGTTCGTCTTCACGCCCAAATAGCTTTAGAAGAACTAAACGAAATTGTCAACCAGTTCCTATTCCCAGAAGTGAAGATGGAAAAACAAATATTTGTACTGGACGAATCACAAGATGTGTTCAAATAAAACATCGTAAGTTTCACATTATTCGTTTTATTCATACTCATTTTTGTATTTGTATTAACTTAAAATTAAATTAAACACAAGCAGACATACGAAAAACATGGAATTTAGTTTAACTACATATTTTTACTGCCATTAACAAATTATTGAACATAAATATGTACCGAAATCAATTCCAAATTCATTTAGATTCCGTATGCCCGCTTCACACATGTCTTATATAAAGGATAGTCGATAATATCTATGGCAATCATAGTATTGATGTTAGTGATCCAAGTGCAAAGCAAATACTGGCCACGTTGAATTAAAATGCCAATAGTTTCTACCAAATAAACTTATCAATACATTTAAATATCATTAAATTTTTTCGTACCTATACGAAATTATCATACGAAAGTCTGCCCCGAATATCAAGTTTTCACATCTTGTCTAGGGTCTTTATATTTTTATTTACATTAGGTACTTAGGACTGATTTTATCAAAGTCTGTTATCTTTTATCCTTGGAATAAAATTAACATCTGACAGTATTTGTATGGAAAAACTGTCAACAAATCAAAATTTATTCACAGGATAAGACTCTCTAAACCTAATAGGTATAAAAGTTTGGTCGATTTCGCCCTTATTCAACTTGACCAACTTTACGATATTTTCAGTTTGGACAAAACGTGCACTTACACCTATCAATTAAATTAGATCAATCACAATAATATTACAAAATAATCACGCTTCGGACGTATTATCGCCGTCGTTAGGCTTTTTAGGGGTTCCTTCGTCTTTTTCCGACAGCGAAATTGAATACACAGAGCTTTTGTCAGAGAATCTGTCTCTATTCCGTCTGCTGAAGATTCCACTGCGCGCCAGCGACGAGACCGTCGCGATAGATATGTTGTCTCTGTCAGCTTGCGGTACCACCTTCCATATTAATAGTGCGATGCCGCCAAACGCAGCCACTACTAAGAACATAACCAATGTGACCTCACCAAACGCGCCTGGAATAATAAATCGAATGTAAGGAGGACGGTAATAAATCATAACCGAATCATTGAAGAACCGTTTAGACTACAATATACATACTTTGTTGTGACTCCTCCTTTCTCGCTTCGAGTCTGGCAGGTTGTAGCTCGTTGTAGTCCATGTCCTGGTTCTCGTAGGGTTCGACAGATCCACTCGAAGGTTTATTCTGGTGCAGCACGTCCCCAGGGTTGGATTTTGGCAAGTTAATGCCGGCTCTGACTGTCAGTGTCTCGGGTTTGTAGGTACAGAGGACCAAGAACCTGGGAGAAACGAAGAAAATAAATACTTAATCGAATCAGAACTATTATATCCTATCTTGCAGCTCGGTCGTGAAAATAGGACCTTTTTTAACTTCCGATATTCTTTTGACTTACCGTCTTGTGCTGTGCGTAAGAATGGGTAGATTCTCTTGCACAATCACGTAGGTAGCGACTGTAGTGTCGTTCACTTCGGACCCGCACTCGTCGTGGTGTATCCGCAAGATGTACGCATCTTGGGCGCTATTCGGATTGCCCTGGATTGAACATCGCTCCGGGCCACCATCTGCTGCTTCCACAGCGATGCGACCTCCGAAGAACGGACCCGTAGATACTTCAACTTCACTCGCGTGTGGCAGGCATTGCGTAGCGCGAGCTGAAACTGGAAAAGCAATATTTTCTAGCGTTTGGTCATAAGGGTATCTACATTTATGTCCTTGCAATGGGACCTGAGCTATAGCATCTGCGTTAAGTGCATGGGCGCTTTGAATATTGCGCCTAATTCATTCAGGATAATGAATAATGAATTCAAGTCTTGTAGCATGGCATGGATTTTCAGGTCTAGTTGTAGTTAACAGTGGTTGCCACGGAAAAAAAAATAAGTTTCCTTACATCCTTTCGTGGGTACGATGATAATTTTCGAGCTAATCGATTGCGGGTCAGCCAAATCTCGGGCGTCTCGCCGGACTGGCCTAACTTCGAAGGAGTATGTTGTAGCCATACGCAAGCCGATGATGCGCGTGCTGTACATGCGCCCGCGTCTAATTCCGGACGGCTGGCTCGTGGTTGTTGACGCTTCTGTAGTACTGGGCGAGAGTTTGGTGGATTTTTCTTCTTCTGCTGTGTCAATCACCTTGAAGACCAAAGTAATATTATATTTCACGAGGCAAGTTATTCTCAGAGATTACGTTACCCAGTATTTTCAGACAATTTACTACGACCAAGAAACAGCTTTACCAAGAATCGTGTTAACGGCAAGATTGCCAACAATAAAGTTTATTGTAGCTCAGCAGTGCGGATAATGATGTCAACGTAAAGCTCAATGTTTAAATATAATCTGATTCAATAAAAGAGAAAGGCTACAAACACTGGCAGCGGTGCTATATTAACACGTAAATACAGTAATGACTGGCGGGCATGTTCCTTGTCACAGTCACGCTCGGCGCGCAAACCCCGGCCCATTATCTCCCGTTTCGGAGTGCCAACTCATAGCCAACATATTCCATTGTAGAATGTCATAGTTTTTAACTACTTACTTATATTTCACATGACTGTGACATATTGGTTATATAAGTTCACGACAACAATTTCTAATTCAATACCTTGGTCCTGCAGCGATATTGTCCCCATGCTTGCAACTCGCAGTAATGCACTTGAAATGCCAAGACTTTCGGCCTGTCCTCTTCATCAGGCTTGCCGTACTCCCATCGTAGTCTCACGTCGCGAAAGTCAGGCTCACCAATCAGATGCAGCACTTCTGTAAAACACAAACATAAAAAAATCTAGAAATTCCGTTCCGATAATAAATATCTATAGGGGTGTTTAACGTTACGCTCGGATGGGTCAGCAATGCAGCGATCCGAGCGTGCCATTAACCCAATGACTTGCTCACTGAGCCGTTGTTGCTTCCAATAATTATAGTATCATCGATGTAATGGGATCTCCCTTGCGCTAGTTAGACGAGCCGACTTGAAACCAGTGCGTGTATAGCGAAATATCTCACATTACGAATACTTAGTTCAATCATATTCAGGCCCCGGGCGTATGGCGCATCATAATATATGGAATTAGTTCACTCGTCACCTTGTGAAAGAGTAAGTAGGCACTAGGCGCCTAAGTAAATAATTTCTACTTGAAGGAAACCACGCGTCTCCACTTATGATGATTGAATAAACAATGCTTCGGTATACTAATTTGAGAGGCGACTACATGTAGGTAGATCTCCGAACATAATAAAAACAGACAGTATTTTCAAACAAGTAGATATATTTTAACCATTCGCTCTAGAAATTCTCCCATTAAAAGTCCATCTGGTAGTAAATATTTTGACGAAGTTCACAATCACGAACAACTTTTTTTTGTAACACGAACAACTTTTTTTTTGCTACCAACCTGCTATGATATCGAAGTCAACATAATTAATGGGTGTTAATATTATCGATACGAAATGATCGAGGACCTATCAATCAACGCAGCAACAAGTTTATAGCGATTCTAAAATATGGGCTATTAGGTCTGTGTTATAAATATAAAGACTTTATGAAGTGCAATAAGCTCGAAAGTGTACCTGTGTATTTAGTTGCCTAGATTTTACAGGTACCTACCTACTAAAAGGTTGTCAATCTTACTACCTACATTGAGAATATCAAAAGGATTATTTTCCTAGTACCTAGTTCTAGGCTACTAGGGTAAAAAGTGCCACTATAAATGTTATAATTGTAGGTACTTTACTTTACAATTATAGAATTTATAGATACTATCAAACGAATCGCCCAATCGCATTCCTCCGCTAGCGTTGGAAATAGAGGAGTCAGGGTATGCCTATACCCTGAGCTCTCTATTTATAACTATACAGGATTATTGGAAAAACACAAGCAACCTTTCAAGAGATCATTGTGCTCATCATTATGAACAACTTTTACTATGGGACCAAACCTGAAATCGCGAAAAAAAATCAGCGGTTCCCTACATTTATTTTCGTATAACTCGTCAAAATGTAGGGAACAGCTGATTTTTTTTCGCGATTTCAGGTTTGGTCCCTTAGCAAAAGCTGTTCATAATGTTGAGTACAATGACCTCTTAAGAGGTTGTTGGTGTTTTCCCAATAACACTGTATATATATTTATAAATAACTATATTGCTAGTTATTATAGGTGCCTACCTATAATAACTAGCAATATAGTTATTTTCCCTATCCTATAATAGAGCTTTTCCGTGAGTACATGAATACCAGTTGCTAGATCCATAAAATGGCGTTTGCCGCTTTAATAGTGATTTAATTTGCAGTTTCGTTAAGGCAGTGCGCACTTCTAACTTTTAACAACGTCCAGGGATGAGTATATGTTTGGCATCTAACTATACGGTACCTTAACGCAAAATCGCTAACTTTTACATTGGTGGTGGTGTTGATTCATAATTAGACCCTTCTGATGAGAATTGTATTTCTGTAGTTAATCGATGGACAAATATTAAATGAAGATACATAATGTATGGTATGGATATTAAATATGGCCAGGACGCTTAACCCTTCGCGAGTTCATCATAATCAGCTTATAATGTTCCCACTGCTGGGACACAGGCCTCCACTCAGCGAGAGGGAGTGGGCCGTAATCCACCACACGGCACGGGCCCAATTCGGGTTGGTGGATGTCACATGTCTTCGAATTTTTTGTTCTAGGACATGTCGGTTTCCTCACGATGTTTTCCTTCACCGTTTTGAGAGCAGTGGTGATGAAATAATTTACACAAAGTAAAGTGCCTGTCTGGGTTCGAACCTACGACCTACAACTCGTAAGTCGTGTTCGTTACCATTGGGCCACCACTGCTCATGCGGGTTCATGATGATTCAAAAATTTCAATAGCCGCGTTTTAAATACGCAAACGAACAAAAATAAACGGGGCCGGTTCCCAAAAGTACGTATTTAATTAATACGAGTAAAGTGTTCGAGATACAAGTCATAAACGAAATAAGAAACCAAAATCATATTGTATATTTATTTGCTTGACTTTACATTACCGGAAGCACCTACAAGGAAAAAGTTTCGCTGAACATAACAAAGAATGGTCCAAATAATGTTTTTAACATAAATGGGCGCATCGCCCTCGATCGCAATAAAACCAGAAATTGTTCAGGCCATGAAATGGAATTGCAATGTTATTTACATTAAATTTTTAATATACCACAATATTTGAAAACGGATGTGGCCTCGCGACGCTCTGAGAGGAAGCACCCGGTATCTAAAATCAGTAGGTATTATAGGTACTCAAAACATAATCTGATATTCATACCTACGCTACGTATATGATGACTGCTGGTGAGTCAGCGCGTCCCTAATCGTGTAGTGAGAGCTACACGATTAGGGACATATGCATGCGCTGACTCAACAGGTCCACTCAAATCTATGTGGTTCTTTCCTCAAAAGACCAATCTGTCTGACCAAAATAATAATGTCTGGACAAAGCACATAGGATTTGTGTCCCGGGACATCTCGTGTCTCGACGTCCCGAGAGTTTTTGTAAATTAAGCTGTCTCGGGTCCGGAGACCTTCAGGTTCTTCGAGGGGACTTTCGAGACTCGAGGCACTGGCTACTACAGATTACAGTCCCAAAATACGGATGTTTTCACTTCGTATTTGAGTAAAACTGTACTTATTGCTTTTGCGGAAGAACTATTGCAGACTTTTGGAAAATTTCCCTCGTATCCAAACACCCTGGACTTTAAACAAAACTGTGATCGAGTTTCTTTCAGTGTTTCTTCTCAGAGAAGTCGGAGAGGAAACACCAACCTCATCTAGTTTAAAAAAATTAAATCCTGCTTATAAAAATAAATATTAAGACAATAAATAGATTAAAAGCAGGAGGATTAAGTGCAATAATGGATATTAATAGAATGATTTGGTAAAAGGGAAAAAGAAGAAAGGGTGAAAAGAAGGATTACATAATTTGGCAGAAGCCTGAATGAACTGACACTATTTCTTGACAAAGAACATTATTTACCAACTATGGGTAATTGCCTACATTACATAAATCTGCGTGTCGTGATACCTACATCATTATATAAAATAATGTTATGTGGTGAGCATAATGGCACAGATTTGATGGTATGACGGATGCGCAGGCGGCTAGCATGACCCAACGACTGGACCAGAACGACCATTGTGACTGCCGGACGGTACAATATCTACCTACAACCTATGGAATCAACTCAGTTTTCAAACAATCAACTGATACCTAAGCATTTATACAAACCTAGATGTTATTTATCTAATGACGTAATATGTAGCAAGTGTAAAGAATCGAAAGTAAAAATGCAGTTATGCTAGTAATTAGCGAAACGTCTCAGCTTTCTTCCGAAAGCGATTGTAATCATTACCGCGTTTTTTGCGACTCTATTCAATGCATAATACTTTGCGACTTTTTATCATCTGTACTGTACATGTAGCTTGAGTGAACGGAGCAACTTCTAGGTCTATTTTTACACGCTTCTCTGTAGAGGTATCTAATATTACCTACAGTACAGTATAGGAAATGCGTGAGGGACTTCTTCATTATGTAAGCTCTTAAAGTTGATGTTATATCTTGAACGCTCTTTAACAATAGTTTCAAATTGATGGCAGTTTTTACCACAATCTGTTTCCGCGAACACTCTTACGAGCTAACCGTCACCGACTATCCGCGTTTGTT
The DNA here is from genome assembly GCA_914767645.1 of Hydraecia micacea. Lineage (NCBI taxonomy): Eukaryota > Metazoa > Arthropoda > Insecta > Lepidoptera > Noctuidae > Hydraecia > Hydraecia micacea. Next base: position 13,821,745 of record OU611778.1, read on the forward strand.
TTATTTTACATCATCACGCCTGCCTAAATCTTCTGGGTATACAGGCTGTATACCCAGAAGATTTAGGCAGTTGTACCTATAATACACCCACATTTCGCCAGTTAAGTCCCACGCAATTTAAAAGGGGGCGAGCCTATAGGCTGCTACTGAGAATTTCCAAATGGAAAACCCAAAAAAAACTTTGCTCGATTCGGGAGTCGAAACCATGACCTCTTGCTCAGTAATAGCGCTTGCGAGTGCGACCACTAGACCAACGAGGCAGTCAATTTAAGTTTTTATTTTACCTAAATGTAAATAAAGTTATCACTTTCAGAAAAATCTACATTGCTTTCGAGTGGTTTTACATGTTGATGAATTCGTAACAGTGAATTGTCATTGTGACGAGCGAGTGGCGCGAAACGGCTCCATCCAAACAATAACGCATTTCACGCGTGATGCTCTTCCTGCCCAGCTTTATGGGGCCATCTGATTTCATGGTGTCAATGCGGCACCGCTAACACAGACGTGGATACACATCGGAACCAATGGAAACTGTACGAAATCATGATCATTCCAGATTTTTGCCAGCCGGCCGGAGTTCGTAAGGTCTACCTATTTTACACGCAGTTATTGCGACTGCCTGCTTAACTCCGACTAATTGAAAAGTCGGAGCTAGGCAGGCACAAGCGCCATATTCGAGGGGACAGTCCGGTACACACAGAGAGAATTAACATCAAACTGCAGCAGCATTGCTCGACTTAGCAAAACCAATCTCCACATCGTTTTTAAGCTAAGTAGGTACCTTCTCCAGACTACTCGACAATACAGAATGCATAATCGATATTTTTCTGCCAAGGTGTTCCACATAGCATAACGGAGTAAACTAAATGTCCCTTAATTCAATTCAGTGCAGACTATTATGTCTGCCATGCATACAAAAGCAATAAAAAACACCATGGTCAATGATATGCATCGTTGCGCGCACGTTCAAGAATTCCGAGATCCGATTGTTTTTGGTTCGCGATGCAACGACAAGAATAGCGACTATTCAACTGCCACCGTTTAGGGTTGAAGAAAGACGCATATTTTTTATTCGACTGAATAAATTCTATTGGTATTTTATAGGTTCAAGTACTTACATATAAATGAACTGCTAGGAATACTTAGAAATAAATCACAGCCTGAACATAAAACAAGTTATCTTGATGACATTGTAGTACCTAGTGCGTCCACCGAGATTCCAGCAGCCGCCGGGCGTTATTTAAGTAGCCTGTAAATATGCCAGCAATCTGAAGGATCTCTGACATTACTCTGTTGCGTTCCACCGTCAACAAGCACCTGCATGAGTGTGTAATTTGCAATTTGTAGCAATTTCTTTATATTACAAAACAGAAAATAATTTGTCCCATATTTAAAAAAAAATAGCATAGTAACGACTTAGTTGCTTGTCACAAGAAACTCTGAAGGGTCCCAAGACTCATTTAATGGCATGACTAAAGAGAGTCTCGAGACCCTTCAAAATCGGAGAAACGATGTAAACCTATATTCAATTGTTAGGCGTGCGTGTATAATCGCCGTTTTTACCGAATTCAATTAAAAGTGACCCACTGGCGAAGACGCGCGAACAGAACAAAACAGTCTACCTACCTGGAACTTCTCGGACAAAACAGACAACATAACAAGTCCAAAACTTTGTCACAATGGTGCTTCTTAGCAACAGACGAAATCGAGGGCAGATGAAATGGAAACAAGCTAAGAAAGATTAAATTTTGAATGCCAATTATGTACTTAACTGTAACTGTATTAAGTGTTTTCTTGTAATTTGTATGCATCGTATAAGTAGCCGTCCAAAAGTTTGTATTTATATTAATTGTACCTAATGCTCACGCTATATAAACAGCTAGAAATTGAGGTGACGATGTCTTTTATAATGTTTTTGCTTAGAAATTTGGTCAGACTTAAGTAGCGTGTCGTAGTGTATTTTGATTTTTCTTTTTAATCTTAACCGTCTAATTACTTGTTTACTCAAAGCAAAGCTTTTGTAATTAGTTAATTGTATGGGCATTAGAGCGTGAAGTGTCTGGAATACTTGAAAAAATAGTTGCCATAGCGGGCACCCGACGGCTTGGTGCATTGGCGCCGACGCGCCGTCTTCAGATAAAATGTTTTAGGTGTGCTTACAAGATGTAAACCTACTTGAATATTTTTTATTTGTTGAACATTGTAAGTCTAGCGAGGGGTCAGCACTTGACAGTTGGCATTTGAGCAGCTGTATCCGTTATGTTTGCACAGTTACTGAATGCGACCGCTGAGATTCGTGCCCTTTGTTGACCCTGCGTAACATACCGATGGTCTTCTTACAACACAAACGTGACAACACATATACATTGCTCTTTTAGTAGGTAGGTAGTTATATATTTTAGGACATGCCATGCATGGTAACTCCGATTCCATTACCTACCATAGGGTAGGTAATGGAATCGGAGTTACCATGCATGGCATGTCCTAGGTAGTAGGTAAGTATTTAGGACGTAGGTATAGACCTACGTCCTAAATACTTACCTACTACCAGTCCAAATTATCTTAGACGTACTTAGACAAGTATAGGTCTAAGATAATTATATTTTATTAAGAAATAATTACTTAGTAGTAATTAGTGTACCTAGTACCTATTAGTAAATACTACATGTTAATTCTTTGACATTCATCCTACTTTAAGAATATATGCAACCTTTTTTTTTGGTTAATTTGCCTGATAGTCCACTTAACCCAAGGAGTTGTAGAGTGCGTGAGCTGGGCCCTAAGCGATTTTTTCAGAAAGTTCTTCAGGGTGCTTAGGGAGTAAACATACTAAAAGTCCACGCGTCTAGGAGGTGACCCGGATTGGTTAAAGTTCCCACTTTTGAGTTTTTCGCTAATATCTTTAAAACGTCGCGTCGTAGAGAAAAAATATCTTTTAAGTACCTACATAATGAAAGCTAATAAAATTTTCTACTTTTATCTTACACTTTTTTCGAATTCCTACCCATTTTCGAACTAAGTACACGTTCCGGATAAGTGAAAATTTTCGACAAAACGACTTTTATCAAACACTACTTAGCGGTTGCCTGCTACTTCGTTCGCGTTAGTTCGGGATAAAAAGTAGCCAATATGTTAATCTATTTACCTACCAAATTTCATCCAAATCCGTTCAGCCGTTGAGTTATCGAAACGTTTATCTATGTACTTTTATGAATGTACTCTCAAACCGTGAATTCCTTTTTTGTCATCTGGTTTCGCCCGAGGATTTTGCAAGCCGAATTTTCAAATCTCCACCCTCCTACCATTTTGCTCCTGGCTGAATTGCAGTAGAGAGCGAGCAGTAGGTACACTGATATCAATGATGTGCGCTGACTCTAAGCTTACCTACCTGCTAATGAAAGGTGCTATGGCCTTAATGTATAGGAAGAGTGTAATATCGTAAGTAGTTAGAGACTACCAACTGTCGTGGGTTTTCACTTTGGTAGAACTGAGATTGGATTTTATTGTGACAGAATAAAATTAGGAATACATCGCGTTTACTAGTGATTATAAAAAGTTCAAAGATTTTCGAGACAATAAAACTGTAAATAACTGAACTGTATATGAGTTTTAATACATACGGTAAACAGAACAAATGAAAACAACCTGCTTCGGTTATTAAAATCTAAGAATCATAAACATTGTGAGTATGCAATTGCATAAACTTAAATATATTGCAAGAATTATGAAGATTTGCAGTTTTGCACGTAGGTAAGCTATGTGCGGGCGCCATCGTGAAATAGCCACGGGTAACGGCCAGCTCGATCGCCAATAAAACGAATAACCGTTTATGGTTGTGCAACTGGAAGAGGCGAAGTGGTTACCTACCGTTCCCAAGAACTTTTATGGATAACCACTGAGATACTGAAGGTAGGTACTTATATCCCTGTGGTGTAGAAAAGCCACAACGCAGTAACGGACCTGTTGTTAAGCCTGTACCAGCCATTAAACGGCTAAAATCTAGTCTAGAGTTTTTATACACGGAATAAATATCTAATTAATAAGATCTGAACGTTGATTCACTGTCTGCAAAAGGCAATTTAAGTGGGTAAGGTACCTAATCGAAAATGGCCAAAGTTTAATAAGGCCGAAGAGCCGTTATCGATTGCAAATCGGTATTCCACGCGATGACTAGGAGGAACCTAAATTACTTAATGTGGTAGATGAATGTGGGTGGTGATTTTCTGTTTTGGCTGAGCGAGTATCCGCAGAAGGCTCGGCCGACGACCAACGAACGCTCAGGACTCAGACCTACATGCAAGTTAGGTACCAAGCTACACTGCACCCACCAGATTTATGTTGGAGGCATACATGCATCCGTGTGCAACGGTACCTATATCTACATTATAAATAGTACACGGACATCGAATACCTCTCTATGAAATGATTTATTGACTTTTGCCCGCATCTTTGTTCGCCAGGACATCGGGACGATGCTGATGGATTGATTACATAGTTTTGATGAATTCCGATAGTAGGTACGCACAATGACAGTTAGGGCAACTGACCATTTGTTGAATAATATTCAAATCTATATGTCTATCTATCTAATCTATTGATTATGATATATATGAGAAAACGGGTCAACTAAATATGATTCCGTAAAGAGGATCTAAAGAAACGTATGTGAGCAACAAACGACGATGTACGTTTCATTTGATTTAAGAATCTATGCTGAATAAGTAATCTCAATAGAATGAGCCGGAGAATGACACCAAAGAAAAAGAAAGATGGATGGATTGTATGAGGGATAATAGAGACTGTTTTATGACCAGGCGAATTGGGCTAGTTGGTTCAATAACAGCAGTACCTACCTACCTGTGTAGGTAGGTAAAAACTAAATACAAAACAAAAATAAAATAATAATTTTGCCATATAGGTATGTCTCTATTTATATGCAGCGTTTACCATACAGCCAACATAATCATTTACGAAAACATAAAAATAATTTCTAAAAGTGAAAACAAGATGGGAGCCATGTGGTACTCCAGAGCGTAGGTACGTGGATTGTGAACAATAGGTACCTACCTATGCCCAATATGCCTGGAGCACATCACTAAAAGGGAGCAAGTAAATGAAAATGTGAAGACTGACAAGTGACAAGGCCGAATGAAAATGGGATGGAGAGACGAGAGTAGCAGAAGAAAAACGAAGAAAGAACAATTCAACAATCTGTAAAAATAATTAAATATGTGGTTTAGGGCAAAGAAAACCATATAATATGATTCAAATAAGATTAAAGAAAGTTAATTTGTCTAAGAAATGCGTTAGACTTGGAAATATTTTCTATAGCGTCGTGGCTATGCAGAAAAGCCCCGCGGCGATCGTTCACTTTGGTTGGGACCTTATCCGCCGGTCAGTACCTACACATTATGTTCCCCTTTCTGTGTCCGCTAATGACTAGGCTCTATTGATAGCCAAACTGTAGCCTATCATTATCTATTATTAGCTTTACTGTTCCATTACTTATCATATTGTTCGATTGTTACCTACTTAATTCGTTTTAAATAAAAATTTGCAGCTAAGTAATTTAATTTATCTTACATAAATTAATAGGATGTAGGTACGTACCTAAGCATCGATTTACACGTAAACATAGGGCAATGGCTTCAGGAAAACAGACGGTGTCGCGCACGATTTCGTAAAATTTAATAACTGGAAAAGCCTTTGTAGCAGAGTGCGAGTCGAAATGTCAGTACAGTTCTTGAATCTAATTTGAAAAAATCCCAGATCGTTATGGGATATTCACCTAACTATTGTATTATTAAAGGTGTTGTTAGCCTAAGTGCAGCGCAGAAACTTAGGTAACTTTTTGTACCTACTTAAACTATGATTTTTAATTTGCTAGACCAAAATGACAGTTAACACATCAAATCAAATCAAAAGTCATTTATTCAAATTAGGCTGAGAATCAGCACTTTTCGAACGTCAAAATTACAAAAGACAGTCCCCCAAAACGCCCGCCCTTCACCACTTCCTAGTGCTTTCGCTGGGAAGAAGAAGTGGCGCAACAAACTCCCCAGCAGCACAGCTGACTGTTTAGTTAGAAAATACTTAATTGTATACAATACTAGGTATGCAAAGCAATAAACATTACAAGACACAGAACAATAAAAACTATACGTACTCAAGCAAAAAAATATAAACTAAAAATGTAAACAAAAACTTACTAGGTAATTACCTAAATAAAAGCCTCCAGGCCTAAAGGGCCTGACAGCATAGATATTTATGCAATGCTGGGTTCTGTTCACATATTATAGCTGTCACTTGAAGTCGCAATTCGCAAATAATAAACTAAGTAGGACCATCGAAGTAAAATAAATAAACAAGTTACTAATAACAACAATAAATCCTTGCTCAGCAAGGCGACCAGTCATCACAAGCAGCACTCGTTCACGAGCATAACGCAAAGATCAGCCATTACCGACATATTTGAGGGAAGGAGTAGGTAAAGCCGACCCCCGACGCTACGAACTTGCTGCCGCTGCCGGTTGCTCAGGCAAGAATAATATGATCAATCGTCGAGGTCGCTAGCTAACCACATAAATTGTAATCAACTCATTAAAAAACATTGAAATGAGAAGATTATGTCAATAATAAATTAAAATAAAATTAAACTGAATTAACTTATAAAGTCAAATAAAATAAACAATTACTTATATCCTTACTTATATCCTGTCAGTAAGCTAATTCTGGAGAAAGAACATAAACATTGTCTTGAGTTAATCAGCGCGACCATTTTTTTTTAATGGCATTTCGTAGTTGACCTTGAGAGGCCGTGACTACTTAACCGGACTATCCTGTAGTTGCCTTAAGAGGACTACATGACCTAAAGCGCGGTCTTTGTCGGACTGCATAGAAAAGAAAGAGAAGCGCGATGCCACAACGCTGGTAATTTATTGCAAAATATGAAGCAATTATCGATTTACGAAAAATCTAGTGTTTGGACAAAAAAACTAAAACACTATAGTTTTAGTATGTTGCTTGTAGAATAATCTGACAAAAAATCATAATGATTCTATGTATATTAGTATGAATTTTGTTGTAAAAAAAAAGTTTTTAGAGGTATCTTCATGATTTTTTTCTATCGTACCAAATAAGTTGTATTATGTTTTCAACACACTATCTCCCTCGCATTTATCCTGAAGAATATCATATATTTTTTTGAGTTTTTTTACTGTAGTTTATCATATACTTTTATTGTTTCTAAAACTTGCGTTTTTTGCGTTTAGGTCTTCTAAGCCCCTTAAGTAAACTCAAAGCCTCCAGCCAGGGGCGAATATTTAATATACTAAGCGACTACACGCTAAGGGCACCTCCTGTGGGGTAGGAACCTCGGCTTAGGGCGTCGCTGGGGAGAGGGTAGCTAGATGAGACAGGCTGGATCAAATTATTATTACCTATTTAAGCTTGATGAGATCGGCGTTTCCTATCTGACTACTCTGAGAAGAAAGGCCGAAACAAACTCAAAGGTCACAGTCGGGAATTTAAAGCTACAGGCTCAGCTACGGCGCGGGCTGGCACTTCATCTAGCAAGGGTCTGGGGGGGCATTTAGTTGGGGACGTCGTCGCGAGTGACCTCGGTGGCGATGTCGGAATGAACTATTCTTATCGTTTAACAAGTCGTTGATGGAATAGTAGGTATGCCTTTGAACAAAGGTTGGATTTTACTTGAGCTTTAAACGCATTAAAAGGCAAATCTAGCAAAAAAGAGGGTAGCTTGTTATAAAAGGTTAAGCCAAGCCCAACAAATGAGTTATGAATCTTATGAAGTCGGTGAAAGGGACCACGTAGTTTGTCCTTATTTCTAGTGTTAACATTGTAAGTATCACTGCTTTTAGAGTACAGTGTATATTTTGTCTAATATTATAATTATGATGTTGGCGAAGATTAATATTGTGATACAACCGTGAGAATACCAATATCTTTAAAATAACAAGATATACTTACAATACTAAACTAGCTGACCGACAGACGTTATATATCCTGATTCCTAGAACTCGATCGCAGCACCACCTACCACAATTGTGAATCTAAACCACCCAGGGAAATCCACACAAAATCGCTCCAGCCGTTTAGGAGGAGTTCAGTGACATACCTACACACGTACAGAAGAATTATAATTATCCTAGCTTCTGCACGCAACTTCGTCTGCGTGAAATTTTCAAAAGACACTTGGCGCCATCTATTATTAGGGTAGAGACACCAAAGAGTACGCATATTAGAAACTTTTATTTATTAAAAAATCAACTTTAGTATTACACTTTTTACTTTTTACTTAATACAAGCTTTGGTCATTTAGGAACATAAATTTAAACACAAATCTTAAGAAAGAATCTCAAATAATATAAAAACGCCTTAAACTTAATACTTGTCACGTGCGCACTCTTAGGGTGCCGTGTTGCAAAGAGTACGCAGTAAGAAGCAGTCATACAAGCTAAGAGTGCGCAAGAGAGCGAACTGAAGTCATCTGGTCCGGAGCAAGAGATTCTTTTAGGATTTCCTCTGTAAATACCAATTTTCTGTTAGATTTTCTTTTGTATTTACCCATCTCTTGGCAGTCCTGTGAAAAAATAATGTAAAAAATCTCAAAATAAAAACATGCTGTTCACATTTGCTTCATACAAGCTAAGAGTACGCATGCGTACTCTTTGGGTGCGTACTCTTACCTAATACGTGTATTTTTTCATAAAGCTCAAAATTATCGACAACAAATGTAATGGCGACATAACCTCTCATAATAAACAAAGTTTGGAAGACACGTTTCTAGAATAATAACAGTTTTTGTATTCAAATCAATAGCAAATCTTACAAAACAAGTTTAAAAATGATAAAAATTAAGATCAAACACTCCGAAAATCTATTTTTAGCTATAAAATTCAAAATAAATACCTTAGCGATGTGAATAGTTGTCCAACACTTTGACATAACATGTGCCACTGACAGGTGACAGTAGTGTTGCTATTTCATAATAAAAGACATCTAATAAACGCACTGCGTACTCTTTGGTAGCGCGTACTCTTTGGTGGCTCTACTATATAATAACGTTATTGTTGTTTTCCTCGGGAACAGTACTTTTTTTCGGGATGAAAGGTACCCTATGTCCGTTTCTGTACACCTGGCAACGTATATGCAAAATTTCAGGGTGATCGGTTCAGTGGTTTAGGCATGAAAAGGTAACAAACAAACTTACTTTCGCATTTATAATACAGTTAGGACTTAGGATTAGGAAGTTAGGATTTAAAGATAATGACATGTTGACAAAAAAAAAGTCGATCGCAGCTGTCATTTTAGTCTAGCAAATTAAAAACCAGAGTTTAACTAAGTACTTGGGGTGAGGTTTTGGCGCCGTTTTCGAAACTACGTGGTTTTTTCATTTTCTTTATTTAGGCTGTCGAATGAGTGTAATTTAGTAGTATAGTGTAGCAGTGTTGTTTGTAGTGTGGCTCAGTGTTAGCGAAGGTAGGTTTTAATATTAATTTAGTTTATTTTTAAATATTTTACCCGGCATCCATTATGGATACCAAAAAACCCCCTGACCCTCCCGATGCCTTTGATTACACTCCGATGTTAACAGTTTCCCTCCCCGATGACAATGTGATAAATAATTCAATGGATTTCGAATCTACAAGTAGGAAAAGAATGGCTACTTCTTCTCCGACTACTGTAGCGAACCCTCCAAAACTAACAAAAAAAGAAATGGGAAGACAGTCTTACACGGTAAGGGATAATCCGCCATATATTGTACACGTTTCTTTAAAAGACGGCGACACCCCTGGTACTGTTCTACATCCGGTTAAATTTGGAATGTTTTTGACGCAAAACAACTACAGCAATATTCTCCTGGGTAGTGTCAAACGTCTAGGAAGAAACAAAGTTTCAGTTGAGTTTAAGTCTCATCAGGATGCAAACAGCTTTTTGATAAGTCGTACATTACTTCAGAATAACTTCATTGCTACAATTCCCCAGTTCAATATTACTCGTTTGGGTCTCGTTAGAGACGTACCATCAGAATGGACAGAGGATGAGGTTATTGAAAATATCAAGGTTCCTGTTGGATGTGGCCCCGTTATAAAGGCAAGGAGAATGAGCCGAAAGGTGACTTCTCTGGGTGTTACAGAGTGGAAACCCACTCAAACCGTTGTTTTGACTTTTGACGGACAAGTCTTACCGAATCGAGTTTATTGTTTTTACTCTGCCCTTTCAGTCGAGAGATACATGTACCCAACTATTCAATGTTTCAATTGTTGTCGTTTCGGTCACACACGTACAGTATGTCGCTCAAAACCCCGCTGCTTTAAATGTGGCCAAGACCACCCAGGTGATGGATGCCAAGTTCCCACTGATTGTGCCATTTGTGTATCTTGTTCTGGCAATCATTATGCTAATGATAAGGCTTGTCCTGAGCTTGGTCGGCAAAAGGGCATTAAAGCTCTTATGGCTGAGAAATCTGTCTCTTATGCGGAGGCAAGTCAGGTTTTCCCTCCGGTTTCAAGATCGTATGCTGAAGTGTCTAGAGCATCCCAAAAATCAAAACCAATACCTAGGTCGCCCGATCATCCCAGTTCTGCTCCCCAAACAACAAAATCATACCGTAAAACGGTCTTCCTAAAACCCAAATCTCATTCCCCCCTTTCACCTAGCTATGACAAACAGGCTCATCAAGCCCTTATTCAGGATTACTCCTTTTCTCCCTCTCAAAATGGCTGTGCTTTCCCCACGGAAGGTACAAGCAATCCTGATAAGTCTGAAAATATTCTTAATATTATAGCCAATATCCTACTAACAGTATTAGCTAAGCCTGCACAATCCTTACCTGACCACGTTGCCAACAAACTGTCATCCATTGTTAAATATATTAATAATGTTCCACCCCCTGACATTCCTTCAATGGAACGTGAGGAGTATTACTCCTAGGAAACCTGACCTTCTCTTTATCATTAATAAATACAAACCATCGATCTGCAGCATTGCTGAGACATGGCTTCGTTCTGATAGTAATTTCAGGATTCCGTGTTTCAGTAGTGTTCGTCATGACAGACCAGATGGATATGGAGGATGTGCTTTGTTCATTAATAACAAAGTACCATTCTCCCCAATTCCTCTACCCTTCGTTGGTGACACCATCAATGTTGTTGCTGTTAAGGCTGAGGGTATAAATATCTTTAGTTTTTATATTGCACACCCACAAATTGAAGATCTTATTACAGTTAAAAGTTTGCTAAGTAGTACACAAGGTCCATTACTTGTTATGGGCGATTTTAATGGCCATCATTATAGATGGGGTTCAGAAAACTGCGACAACTTTGGTATAGGCCTAGTGGATATATTAGATGAACTAAACCTATGTGTAATTAATAATGGCAGTTCCACACGTAGGTCTGCGCCAGGGCAGAACAGCAGCTGTGTTGATTTAACATTCTGTTCGTCTAGTATAGCCAGCCTTTTTAATTGGAGTCGCTTGAATATGACATATGGGAGTGATCACTATCCCATCATGGTCGAAATCCCTTCCAAGACTATCCCTGACAAAATTTCCCCTCCTCTGTTAAAATACCAGCTGAACTCAGCAGATTGGGACACCTACTCAAAAATTTTAGACTTACGTGTCTCTTCTCTCCCATCCATTAACGCTGAGTCCACGCAGGAATGCTTTTCGTCATTCTCCCATACAATATCTTCTACAGCAGATGATTGCTTCCCTTCAAAAAAAGTGCCAACAGGCAAAATTCCATCCCCGCCATGGTGGGATAGGGAATGCTCTGCCGTGATCAGGGCCAGGAATGAGGCCGAAATGAACTTCAACTCCGACATGAACCTGGATAACATCATTGCCTTTCAACATATCTTGGCTAAGTCCAAAAAATTACTTAAGAATAAAAAGAGAGAAGGTTGGCAGAAATATTGTGGCTCGCTGAATCCATCCACTCCAGTGTCGGCCGTGTGGCGTAAGCTGAAGTCGTTCAGGAGTAGTTTGAGTCCCCCCTCCGGGACCATACTATCTGAGGAACTGGGTAACCAGTTTCTTTCTAAACTGGCCCCAATCTATGTTCCTAATTTGGATGAATGTGTCGCTACGGGCTCCCGGCTAGCATCAGATGACCCTCTGGATAAGCCTTTTACTCTGGGGGAGCTTAAATCGGTCCTCGCCCATGTAAAGGATTCTGCTCCTGGAGTGGATGGATTCCCTTACTCCTTCATTACAAAAGCGGGTGATAAGACCCATCAATATTATCTGGACTTAGCTAACTATTGTTTTTCTTCCGGTTATATTCCTCCTGATTGGAAGGTTCAAGTGGTAATTCCTATATTAAAACACGGTAAAGATCCTAGTGATCATTGTTCTTACAGGCCGATTGCTCTATCGTCCATACTTATTAAGCTTCTAGAGCACTTGATTAAAAACCGTCTTGAATGGTTTGTAGAAAGCAGGAAACTGCTCCCAACGACTCAATTCGGCTTCAGGAAAGGTCTGGGTACAGCTGATAGTGTGGGGACCCTTACATCAGGGATCCGTCTGGCCCTTAGCAGGAATGAGTCTGTGGTAGCCGTTTTCTTAGATATTTCGGCTGCCTATGATTCTGTTCTCCTCCCAGTTCTCAGGCAGAAGATGCAAGAGCTGAGAATCCCGGCTAGGATTCGTCAAATCATATGCAGCATTTTTTTAGAACGTCGTGTTACACTCAGGATACCGGGGGAGAACTCTGAGCCGAGGTCGGTTTGCAGGGGTCTTCCTCAAGGATCTGTGCTTAGTCCCCTCTTATATAACATCTATACTTCTGATCTTCATTCTTGTTTAAATTTTAACTGTAACATTCTTCAGTATGCTGACGATATTGCATTATTTGTCTCTGGCACTTCCATCCAGGATGCCGCTCAGTCCATTAATATATCTTTGTCCTCATTAAACCAATGGCTTTTAGATCACGGGTTATCTTTAAGTGCTCCAAAAAGTTCAGCAGTTGTCTTCACTCGTAAACGCCTTATCCCCCAAGTCGACATTAATATTGACGGCCAAGCAATTCCAGTTGAGGAGAAGGCCAGGTTCCTGGGGGTTACCCTGGATTCCAAATTGTCAGGAGTGGATCACATTGGTAATACGGTTAAAAAATGTGAGCGCTCGGTCTCGGTCCTTAAGGCTTTGGCAGGTGTCTGGTGGGGTGCTCACCCATACACCTTAAAACTCGTCTACAATGCGCTGGTTAGAAGCGTGCTGGATTACTGCAGTTACTTAATTGAGCCGTGTAACAAAGATGCTCTGCGTAGACTGGATTCTGTCCAGGCCAAATGTCTAAGGACCGTGACTGGTGCCATGAAATCCTCCCCCATAAACGCTCTCCAGGTAGAATGTGCAGAACCCCCTCTTAACCTTCGTAGACAATACTTAGCAGACCGTTTCTTGTCAAAAGTTTTCTCCCTTTCGTCCCATCCTTTACTCCCCATTTTAGAACAAATCTACCTCTCTCTTAACGCGTCTTCCTACTGGAATAATAAATCTATTCCATTGATGAGTAGGTACAGAGAGCTTAAACACCTCTCCTCACCTGTTTGTCAACACCCCACTCTTCCGGTCTTTTCCTCCTCATATGAGGTGGTCCATTTCAAACCAAAGGTCGTTTTGAGACTTGGTATCACCAAAAACTCTCAGGACGTAAAGGGTGACTTCGATCGGGCCATTAAAAGATACTGGGAGGGTTGGAATTTGTTTTATACGGACGCATCCAAATTGTCTTCAACAGGATGTACAGGTGTTTCTGCGTATTTTCAAAACTCTAAAATAGCCCTCTTATTCCAATGTCCACCAGAGACCTCAGTATTTACAGGGGAATGCATCGGTATCCTAGAAGCCATCAATTTCATTCTAACTCATAACATTAAAAATTCAGTCATTTTCTCAGATTCGCGCAGTAGTATTCAAGCTTTAGCTCAAAACCAACTTAAATCTAAAATTCACAGTAAACTCATCTTTGATATACTAAATTTACTATTTACTTGTTCGAACAACGGTTTAAACATTGAAATAGCTTGGGTTCCCAGTCACTCGGGTATAGGTGGCAACGAGTGTGCCGATTCTCTGGCAAAATTTGCTACATCTAACCCGGTGGATCGGAAGCACTACGTGGTGCATAGCTACGACTTACGGACTGACACCAAACATAAGCTGTACAACTCGTGGTCAGCAGTGTGGCAGTTAAGTTCGAAGCTCAAGGGGGCATACTACGCCAGTATTCAACCCGACATCCAGCGGAAACCTTGGTTTTTTAAATGCCCAAAATTATCCAGAACAACTGTTGCAACCTTGTGTAGACTGAGACTTGGCCACTGCTGCAGTCCAGTATTCTTAAATAAAATCCGTGTTCGTGACAGTTCCTTGTGCGAATGCGGTCTTGATGATGGTACTCTGGACCACATCTTTTTCTCTTGTCCATTAAATTCCCAATCATTTGACTTGTATCATAAGCTTTCCAAAATTAAAATCCCTCTTCCTATCAACTTCCATTCCCTCTTGACTAAGTTTTCTCCTAATCTTATCCAAATCTTGTCAACTTTTTTAAACTTAAATAAAATCAAATTGTAGTTTGGTATGTAGTAATAATAACTTTGTAAATATATTAATGTAGATAGATTTGTGATGTTGTGTGTATATTTAAATATATATTCTTCTTTTTCTTCGTTCTTTTAGCTACTATTTTTGTAACTAGTAATACCACAAAGTTCGACGGCTCACCTCGCTGTACTGCCGTCACCACTTGACATTGGCAGAATAGTCGACATCGGCTCAGTTGCCAAAAAGGAAAAAAAAAAAAAAACTAAGTACTTAATATTATTTAAAAATCAGAATAATCTGACCGACTTTTGTGACATTTAGCTCACATGAGAAATCGAAAACTTATTACGATAAGTACCTACGTAGCCTTGTTAGAACACTTCTGTTAACTAGATAGTTTACTATGCGATGACTTAGCACGTTTGAAGAACGAAACCGGCACGTCTAATTTTAATATTACGACAAATGTTATCGACACAAATCAAAAATGAAATTATCAGCTAATTAACGTGACGTGAAGTCAAACACGTTCAGTGAAAGCAGTTTCACACTTGGCCCATTTAGCACCGTCACAGAACAAGAGCAAAACCAAAACGATCATGCGTTTCGGCGCGACATTTTTCTCGTTAGACCATAGAGATCTAAAAAGCTCGTTTTATGGAGGATTACAGCGAATGTGGCGGACAGGTTATTAGAGCGGCATCACCGCATCACGTCGGGTCGGGGATGTCGCCGCGAGTTCGCGACTCACACGCTACCGTTATCGTATGCTAATGCCGACCGCGAAATGTTCCACACCGATGTCTCGTAATAAATGCACGCTATGGACCCACGCCTGCCCACCCAATACACGTCGGTATAGCGTTACAATACCATATCGATACGCCAAAATTGATTGACTGGTAAAAATAGCTGTGGAAAAAAAAATTATGAGCAGCTTTATTTTCGCGATTTAAATGTGTTATGGAATGGACCAAATGTTTTGCGGCTAAGCCATACCGCACCGGTACAACTTTTGTAGACCACGAAATAAACAGTAAAATGTAGGTTTATGTAGATAAGCTGTGAATATGATTGATATTATTTTGGTCAAATAGGAATAGGTAGGCAGGAAAGCAGATTTTGAATTGAAATAAGTATGTACTTTTTTTTCGTTAGCCTCTAGTGTTCCACTGCTGGGCACAGGCCTCCCTCATTTTCTTCCACATTTTCCTTATGCTGTGCCTTCTCCGTCCAATCTTTTAGGAACGAGTCCAAATCGTCACGCCAGCGTTTCTTAGGCCTGCCTCGGTGACGACGCCCGTCTTAAGGCACCCACTGTGTGACGACTTTGGCTCATCTGTCTGGATGCATCCTATAAGTGTGAACTTATTAACCAATAAAACCGGGCCACATGAATCATTATTTTCGATCTTAGGCAACTCATTATGACCAAACAAAAAAGTCTTAGTGGCAATAAATACTGCATCATCTCTAATAGTCTCTATTAAATTCTACAAATACCTAAGGGCAGAATAAATGTGACGTAAATCACAGCTAGTTGGCCATCGTTTTTGCCATAGTTTGCACTGGACACGGGTAATCCATCATAATGCAAGTTGGCGAGCAGCGGGCATTAGCTGGAGCTGAGCTGACGGTATCTGTGATTTGGCTGAGCGCGGTCGGTCAGCCCGCGGCGATTGTCTCTTGTTATCGTTGAGCACTTTGTTGCTAGTCGAAGCTAGCTCTACTGCCTACTTTTCTGTTCCGTATCGTACCTGCATAACAATCAGAATATAGAAGAATTCAATTCGTCACGAGTCATCTGTCTGTCATTGTCCGCGGCCTAGATACATTGCTCGAAGATTTTGGTAACTATCAATCGAATCAGTCCATGTCATGTAAACAATGGAAATAATGTAGATCGCCGATTACAGAGACATAATCAGAAATAGACGAGTACTAAAATATTGTGCCGGTACCAATTGTTCTGTTGTGCAGTTAATTTGACCGAGGCAATCTCGGAGATGGTGAGATAAGCCGTGCAGATGGGCCGCGTTCCCGCTGCGGCTGCGATCCGTGACATACTTAGATAACATTAGACGAACGTTTCCTGCCAGGTTTGAATATGTCCCACCACACTGGGATACGGTTACATGGTAATTATGTAGGATGTTGCTAAACCGTTACGATAAACCTTTCTAGCCGTGTACCTATAATAAGGTATCGTTCTATAGTCTCGTTCGTTAGCTGCACAAAGAATATCGACAGAGGGTTATCACACGTTCATCTTCGTGGCTGACGTGAATTACATGAGTGCCGTTAAGGTTATGGTTGCAATAATGTGGGAAAAGTGTGAAACATCGATAGTCTGCGGTAAGTGAACAATTGTTGTAGCCGTATGAGCTGTATCGGACCAATGTTGCGTAAACTTGTGTATGCGAGTGCGACAGAGTATAATAGTCTCATAACTCGACACGCAGCTACGTCCTCATTGCAGTACCTTTTTTGTTGGCTCCATGTGATGTGATTTATTTAGATTAGAAGCTGAAGGTAACATACCTAAACGCCACATTCTTGATACCAAAGATAAAACCGTAATTAAAGAAAACAAGTTAATCATTGATTAAGAGCTAACTCATTAGCTAAACAGTTACTAAGTAATCAATGATTAGCGAGATTTTTATAAAAAAGCTGTAAAAGTATAAGCTAAGTAAGGCTGCTAACTGCCAATAATGCAAATAAATCTGACTGGTGCATAGATTTTCAAAGCGATCAGTTCTGGTTCAATTCTGTGTCGCCTGCATCAAATCGCCACGGTGCGATTCGACAAATAAGGTGTTTTATTTTTTGGTCGTGATGTCGAACTCTGAAATTATTTATGGCGGACGCGACAGTTGCAATGTTAGCTAAAGTCGAAAGCACGCGACGAAAACTTTCAATGTGCGACGTAGAATATTTTTTAGTTACAAATACTTAAACAATAAAACATCAGGGCTGCTTTACCCGAAGGGTTAGCCAGAGGTATTTAGTGGTTGCAAGCACTGCAAGAGCATGAGGTCGACTCCCAGGTCTGGCCAAGTGGTAGGTATTGGGTTAGTTTTGCTTTGTACAGCGTCTTCAAGGTGTCTGATACAAAATATATGACTCCGATGTCCCTACCTATCTTCTGATGCATCGCTACGTCACGAGCACGAAACGACACGTAAGCCTAGTGTGAATCTGACTTTATCAACGACCGCGTATGAACCGTCTATATCTAGACCGTATTTCAGCCATTGCGACCAATCTCAACGGAGACTAGCCTTCGGCACAAGTGTGTGCGCAGACCAGGTGCACTCTATCTTCCTACACTCTCATAATCCGATGGGACGCTACGCACTCCGACGCGACCGGAGAGAGACATCGGCTTCACGTGCTTTCCGAGGAGTTTGGATGTTACTAAGAAATTCCTAATGAGAAAACCGGTCTATTTCAAAATACTAGGTACTCATTCCAAGCGCCAAATGCAACATTTTTGTTTCTATGCCATTACCTGCCTACAGACAGTGTAGTATGAACGGTACTTATTTATTTCCTACATTCTAACATCTATTTCAATTCAAATTGTCTAAATGGAGTGTGATGAAATGAGAATGCAAATTAAAAGTAGGTTGTACGTTATACAGCTCAGCCGAACCGACCCACACGCGAACTCAGATTTTTCGACAATTTATTCTCCTACTGAGTTTGAGCAGTCACCACTAGGCAGTGATAAAAATGAAGTACTGATTTAGGAAGTACTTACGAGAGACTGTATGATTTGATACTGGTATTCAGCGAATCATAGTTAGACTGGAAGCCGACGCCAACATAGTTGGGAAAATGCTAAGCAGATGATGATAAAGAGGTAATAAATTGTTTGAAAGAAACGTAGTGTAGATTAACAGCAGTAAGCAATCTGTAGAAATTAGGAAGTGCAATTCACTTCAAATTCACAAGATCATAGTCTTAATTTTTTCATAAATGCCTCGTCTTTTTCACTAAAAAGTTTCACGCATTCGTTCGTTTCTGAGTTAACTAGATGATTTCCATTACTATCCCCGTTTGAAGACGGCACACATTATTTTTTTGTGTCTTTATATTTTCGTGAAACAAGGACTCTTTATCATGGAGCAGCCGTGTCAGCAAGGCGAGAAGACTTGCCATGCACATTGCTGGGGGTTGCAGCCAGAGCAACGAGTTCCCAAACAGTGGGGGCGCGCCCCATTTGTGGGACGTACAATGACCCAACATTCTCCTAAATTCTTCACCTTTTCTGCCATAAGTCGATAAAGTTACTCTTATTTGAATTATTAAAAGTGATATTTACCTAGGTATCCCAGTGATTTTAAAAGAAAGTGAAAGGGGGGCGCGTATGTAAAAAGGTTGGGAACACCTGAGCTTGAGCAACAAGGCGGTGAAAGAAAAAAATACCATCTATTTTCTATTTAATCACTCCAGTCTGAAGGGAGAGTCTGGATCTGAGCTATATTTTTGGAATTCTATCCATACTTTCCGAGTTTAAGGTAGCACAATAGCACTACCCAATGTAAGGCAACTGTACCTATACTGCAGGTATTTTGAGATGTAAAGGATTGTCAAACCTTCATTTTCCATCATCATCATCCTTCGATCCGTATCCCAAATTTTCTTCCATATCTACATCTCCATCGGCCGCCATCTCAGTGATTCGCTTTCTTCCTAGTCATAACATCCTTCACACCATTCATTCACCTTTTCTATGGTTTGCCTCTTTTCTTATCGACAGCCATCCACATTAAAATTTATTGCATGAAGAATAAGAATCTGAATGAAAGACGATTGAATTGAATGTATGATCTGAATCATCGAGAGCGGTCCATTGGTCGCGCTAGCTAGAGCATACGACGACACGCACACTTCACGTAAAATTTATTGTAACTTCTTGTGCTACTACGCTTCAGAGTTATTTTCATGAAATCTGAAGAAGATCCGTTATACTGATTGCGGATAAACATGTAAGAACTCAATTGTAGAACATAGGTAGTAGGTACCTATGTAAGTAATTATGGTAATCCTCATGAAACAGGACCGCATAAAACAATTGGGCATCAATTCGAAGAATATAGCACATTTCTAAAGATGGTAGCAATATTTAGTAGCATCAAGGACCCAATTAAAAGAGAGGGGCGGCAACGAATCCACTAAGGACTGGATTAAAGGACTGAATATTGAAATGCGAGGGAACGGGATTTTCGAATTTAAATACCCGAGCTCCCAAGCTAATATCAGCCCGAAATTAACTTCTGCTTCCCTCCCCTTCCCCTCCCCTTAAAAAACATCCCAATCCCTTATAAAAAACATGTTTTTTATAAGGGATTTCATTACAAAATATTAGTTACAAAATACATCTCACCTTCATTAGGATCAATTTCATCGATAGGAGACACAAAAGGGATTCGAAAAATAATTCCAATCAAAAATAAATATGTACCGCAAACCATCATGTCCCGATTATAAAAATATAGCAACACATTAATTTATAATGAATAAAGACCGGTATGTAAAAAGTTCGCGTTTACGTGTAGGCTTTCGCGGTTGCGCAGGCGCCGGCGCTATGAGCGTACATGCGTTTGCGCTGCAGTGGCCACCGAGCGACTAACCAATAACATCGTCGAGACAAGCGACGCTTTTGGATGGTCACAGTTAGTCGTCGCGACCTACGAGCATGAAAGGATTTGAAGTTCAAAACAACTTTTATGATGGTTTTACTGCAAATCTGAAAAATAGACAGGTCCTGTGAAAAATACTGGCTCATAATAATGATTCGATATGTAAGTTTATAGGCAGTCGCTCCATGTAAAATACTGGTATTCAGCTGCATCCGGTTAGACTGGAAGCCGACCCTAACATAGTTGGGAAAAGGCTAGGCAGATGATGATGATGTAAGTTTAGTATATTATGTTTTTGAAGACAAAACGTTCGATATGCACACCTACAGCAATGGACTGCATTATTTGTTTATTCATCAGAAAATTTAACCCTAAGTAAGTAGGTACCTACCTACTTTCATTAAATATTAGCGAAACCTCATAGTGGCTGAGTATGTAGGTACGAAGCTACGTAGTATCTAAGTGGTAGTTTTATGTTTAGAGAAATGCATAAATAGGAAAAATACGTTCGTAGTAGAGAAGGGAACTCCGAGGTGCGAAGGCCTGTTTCAGGCAAGGGTATAAGTTTTTTTTTAGTTTAAGGTTGGGGAGGCTTACAAGACATACACACGGCCTTATACTTAATGTTCTTAAAAAAACAGAGTGTAAACTTTCAACCAATTACCGAACCCACAAAATCGTGACTACAAAATATATATTTTATTTTATTTTTATAGTCTTTTTTATATTTTATTTATAGCATTGTTAAGACGTTGCGTCGATTGTTGCTAGAATGTGATAATAGTACCTAGTATTACATAAACTTTCTGACACTTAACTATTACAGTTTCTAGAGAGATTGCATGACGCTATATTTACTGATGTAGAGACGCCGATTAATTTGCGCATGCGTGGTAGTGCCCCTCTGACATTCAATGCTCAGCAAGATCTTTAGCAACATATGGATAAATAAACAGGAAAAAGTGAATTAAAAGCTCAAAAATAAATAGGAAATGGGCAACCAGTTCAAAAACGTGGCGGTCATAGCCTGTCTGAAAACGTTTCTTTTTGTTTTCAACGTCGTGTTTTGGGTAATATTAATTTCAATATTTAGATATTTGTTTTTTCCTTATTTAATGAAAACATTATACTTACTTTTTAAAGTTTATTATGTTGTGAATGCTATAAAGAAAATGGAAAACGCCTGTTGTTTATTCATCTCATATTATGGTGGTTTTAAGATT
Organism: Hydraecia micacea; assembly: GCA_914767645.1. Lineage (NCBI taxonomy): Eukaryota > Metazoa > Arthropoda > Insecta > Lepidoptera > Noctuidae > Hydraecia > Hydraecia micacea. The sequence goes on from OU611778.1 coordinate 13,843,206, forward strand.
TTTTTGCATCCAGCTGTTATTAAGTACCTATTCATGGAGCGTAGGTACTAAGTACTTATGTTATTTTCTGGGTACTGAGTGATGAGTTTATCTATCGCAATAAACACGAGTTTATCTAGGTCATTACCTATGTATGTGTCTATCAATAGTTTAAGCTACTTATATTTAGGTAGATATCTAAAAATTAAATGATTCTAATTCAATAAATACCCACACAACACGGGCTCAGTTTTCCCTGTTGTCCTACCCTGAGAGCGGTTCTGCACTACATCAGTAGGCAGAACCGCTCTAAGGTGCACTCGTACCTAAGGTCCGGCCGGGTAAGGGATTTTACATATAATCAAAGGGACTTTACATGTATTTGATTCAAGTTGGGCTCGTTTATTAATGTAGGTAATACATTACAGGAAAATAAAATAAAAGCTACACACAACTACAAGAAAATAAAATATAAGCTACTAGCCTACTTATAAATAAAAACACCACTAAGTAATAACCAAAAAAGAAATTAAAAAAGCGCAAGTGCTACTTCGATAGAAATCCAAAGTGAAATCAGAACGTGCATGAAATATTTAATCCGTTGAGTATTGCTTGACAAAACATGTGCCTTTCAGTTCACAGGGCTCCTACTGCTACTGGTGGGGCTATGGGCCGAGTTCGATCTGCACAAGTACATGGAACTGTCGCCAGAGTTCTCGGGGACTGCTCCTCACGTATTGATCGGTATCGCCTGCCTCATCGTCCTTGTTAGCTCGATCGCATTCTCCTGCATCATCAAGGGCCAGCCAGTTCTACTTTACATTGTAAGTAAGCGTTATTTTCTTTTTCGGGTTGTTGGCCAGACATGGTGGTAGTGGATATAACCTTCCCTATGTTTCTCCTCCATTTTGCACAGTCAATATGCTTGGAGTACAATCAGACATCCTCTGATTGTTTAAATCATGTGAACATCTTGTATTCTTCCAGTATGGTGGATTCCTGGCATGTATCTTCATGATGGACGCGGGCGTAGGCGCCGCAGCGGCGTGCTACCGGGACACCTTCGCCAAGAGTCTCCACGATGGCCTCACTCAAACGATCACAAACAATTATCCGCACAAAGCCAACTTCGACTTCGCACAAAAGAACGTGAGTGTGCGATTATTTAATTTGCGAGCTATTCCAGTTTGATGCAAACCGGTAATTGTGATCCACCAGTGGATTACATTGGGGATCAGCGGGGTAGGTACATAACACACTATTAGTAGCAATGGCATTTTGACAGTTCAACAACATTCATTGTATTAAATAACGTTGTTGAGCAGACACATTTTTCGAACATATAAAGCAATGGATTAGCAATAACCTTCAAAATGATTCAGATTGCGATTGATATCTAAGTAGCGTGTTACGCAATTAGGGTTCTGAGGTAGACCCTGAGTTCGGTAAAAATTAATCCACGTAAGGCTTAGGTAATGTTCTCTAATGTTAAATTGATCCCTAAAGTTATTTTTATCACCTCTCTCCCCATCCTTAGTTTATTGCCTCTCTTGTATTCAGCGGGTAATTAACAATTCCGTGCGCGTGTCTAACAGTTGCGCTGCTGTGGCGTATCTAACTACACGGACTGGATAAGACTGTCACCACAGAAGGTGATCCCTATCTCGTGCTGCCTCGACCCCAACGACTGCGTGACGGCTAATTACAGCGACGTCTTCCAACAAGTAAGAAACGTTTGAAAATGTTTTACAACAAATAACTGTAGTTAAGGATAGGTATCACGGCGGTTAGGTATCTCCGCTGAGTTAGAGATGTATAGGTACCCGAGAATAGTGCTCAGAATACCCTATATCTTCTCGAAGACATGACCCGATTTTGTCGTAACCTTTCATTTGACTCAATAACAAGCCGAAAGTATGTATATTCACTTGTATAAGTTCGATTTTTTTGAGAATCATGCCTCTTGCTAAAGCAAGTTACGTTAAAATATCCCCACCGACCTGTAGGTACATATAGAATCTAATTATCCCACTTGGCCAAAAATAAAAGACAATGATCATTGATCACCACGCCTAGGCTCACTGCGATTTTCTTAGCGATTGTCCTCATAAGTCCTCACCATCAATGCGTTTTAACTGTAGCCTATAGTAAGTAAAAACGCTTGCAAAGTGCTAATGTTTTCTGTACCTAATGTGTTGTTTATGATACTTTGTGTGTCAGGGCTGCTACGCGGTGATCTCGGAATACTTGGAAAACAACATCGACCTAGTGATAGGCGTCGCCATCGGCACCGCACTCCTCCCGCTCGTCGGCACATTTCTGTCGTGTTTCCTAGCCAGTTACATCAAGAAATCTAAATACGACGTGGTCAACTAGCGACTTGAATACTCAACGATTACGACTTGTCCGCGAATCTCAATTTTTCTAATCTCTTCTCGACTGACGCTATCCATGTTGGACATATTTGCATTTTTAATATTATAAATTATATAAATTAAAAAAATATTTATTAGAATTTATGTTTACATCTTTAATATTTTTTTTAAATCGATGTATTCTACAAATATTATACGCATAATCAATTTTTAAACGTTATTAAACTTGAAGCAAAGCATTTCATTGTTTTATTTCTAACACTTGCTTCTGCCCGCGACTTCGTCCGCGAGGAATTTCATGTTCTCCCGACCCATCCCGTCGCATCGCATCGCCCGCCCGCGCTTTTACCTCGTTTTCTTTTTGCTCGGCTCCTAAGGGTCCTGGCGTGATGTTAAATAGGCTATAGCCTTTTTCAAGAATTGGGCTATCAAATGCAGAAATAATTTTTCTAATCCGACTGGTAGTTCCAGAGATTCAAACTCTTCAGCTTTATTATTAATATTATATATAGATTTCAATAAAAACCCAAGGGATCAATACGAAAATATTTATTTTCCGATAATCTTATGTGTATCAGAGTATAATTACAGTCTTATGATAATTATGTACAACTTGGCAGTTTGCACCTTACAAAACAAGAAACATAATAAAATTATAAATAAATGTATGTAAGTTTCTATTACTAGGAACAAGTTTGGAACATAACAATAACTTGTTGGGCATAGACAATAATGTGGTAACTATTAACTTATTCATTGATCTAACTATAATTTTGTCACTTTAGTCACTATCAGAGCTATTCTTATCATCCTTGGCTTCAGCAGCCTGTTCCTGCTTGTAATGCCGGTATTCCGGCTTCAACTCCCACATGTTCTTGTGTGGATTCTTCAAGTTATAGTTACATACTTCTTTCAAAATCTCTTTTAGGTACACAATAGGCTGTCTGGTAATCTGAAACAGAAATAGAGGTCACAGCTTTTGATTGCATAACAATTATTTCAAAATCAAAACCCTTTTTTATATTTTCAAGTAAAACATACTCTTAAAATTACTGAAGGTTTTATCGAATACAAATAAAATCGACCGAACCGAATATTCGTCAAGATTTGACGCGCTATATCGTGCATCCGTTGCATCACTAATTCAAGTCTGTGCTTGTCGAGCACATTGAATGTCCCCAAACAAACATGCAATCCTTTGATTAGATAAATAGCATGTATTGTGCACTTTTATTGGCTAATTATAAAAAGATTGTGATAAAACAATACAAACCTACTACTTTTATTTCTTGTATCACACTAATATTATAAAGGCGAAACTTTGTGTGTGTGTGTGTGTTTGTTACTTCTTCACGCTCAAACGGCTGGACCAATTTTGATAAAATTTTGTATGGAGGTAGCTGACACCCTGGATTAACATATAGGCTACTTTTTATCACGATATTCCCACGGGATTGACATTTACGCGGGTGAAACCGCGGGGCGCAGTTAGTTCGACCATAATTGCTTCTAATCAAAGCAAAGTATTATTATTAATATATCTCTTTACATAGACAGAATAAATGATAAGACACACTTGCTATGGTGCAATTATGTGATTGTGCTACTTCATATATGCTTATAGACTTTAGAGGCAACTTTTTATAATACATTATTATTTGGTAGAATGTTTGGCATTTTTGGTGAATAATAAGCCAACAAAACAACAAAACTTCTTTCTGCATAATTGGCACTGTAACATACCTTTTGTAAGTCTTTAATGTTGTAATACTGATGCTTTTCAAATGCAGCAAACAGCATGTTGAGAACTGCATCTTTGTCATCCCTGGCTTTCTTTCCTTCAGCAGTCTTCTTCTTCATGTAGTCAATCTGTAGCAAATAATACATCTGTGGTTAAGTTCTAGTAGATTACCAGCAACACAAGGGTGACAATTGACTGGGAAAGTGTGTGCAACATAGATTATTTTATAAATGGCATCTCATAGGTCAACCTAGGGGAGATTGTTGATTGCTTAGGGCCTAAGCAACTAACAACTCCTAGGTTCCTCAATGCCTCAATTAATTAATGCCTCCAGCCAGGGCTTTAAAAAACTAAGCAACTACACGCTGCGGACCTCAACTTAGGGCATCACTGGGGGAGGGCCGCATGGGACAGGCTGGATTGGATTTATGCAACATTGATAGCATGCAATGTGTGTAAATAGCAATGTGATTGAATAGTGGTCACAACATGTCTTGCTTCTTGCTGAGGCTTCACAAGAATAAACAAGTCTCACGAAAACCCTCAAGACTTTCAATAAAGTTCTTCTACACCAATCCCAGCCACAGTGAATGTGCCATTTATGATACAGAAAGACTCAAGGTCCAAGCTTGGTAGCAAGCAATTGGAGAACTTAACATCAGAATAAAAAAAAATACGATGACATATTTGCATGAGCTCAATAATTACAATTTAAAACATTTATTATGACATAAAAGGCACATGTAGCAAGCTTCTGATTTGCAATCTATAACAAAATAGATTATGAATTGGTTTTGTCTTACATTGTGTTTGTGGTCAGATATTGGTTTGAAGTTCTGCACTATCCTGTCTAGTTGTTGCACCTGCCGCTGAGGCATAGAGGCCTTCCTTATAGATTCCGATTTCAACTTATAATAAGTATTGTCAGCATATGGCCTACATTCTAATTTCTGTACAATTCTACCCTCCATGTAAAGCTTCTCTGATTCAGGTACCACTGAATCTGTGTTAGAAGCTGAAAAAAAACGTCATCAAGTTTAGAGGGTGGCTATTCTTTGTTAGTCATTAGCTATCTTGATATAAAGTTCTTAATTAAAACATCAATCTGAACCTTTACATAAATGCAAACATAACAATAACAAATGTACTCATAGTAGTTTGCCAAGTATTACAGTACACTATACGTACGGATTGCATGAGAGAATACTCCTAGGGATTGTCTCGTTACATTCGACACGTCAAGACGATGTTCTTTTGGTATGTTTTGTTCTCCAGGCTCTTTGAGGCAAAGCACAGCCTCAGACAGTGATAATTGCACCTGAGCTCTCTGTCCTGGCGCTCGTGAGATCTTCAACTTGCCTACTTCGATATTTCCTTGTGCTTTTTCCCATTTGTTGGCTATGTATTTCGGAACTTTAACGAGCCAAACTCCCCGGCCTGTGTTTGATAAGTCCAATTCACGGTCTATATGGGGAACAGCAGGTGGAGTAGTCATTTTAATTTTGCACCTTTTACTTTTCTGATATTAGGTAGATATTATTGTTCAATTAAGCTATTTTATCTTTATCAAGTTTTGCAATTTATTCCTTGACTCTTTCAGCTTGACTTGACAATTGACAATGACATTGAGTTTGGGGTGGGCAGGATTTGACAAGTTGACAATGTATAAGCCCACGTACACACGGACGTAAAAATAATTATCGCGGCGGAATGTTTTTTTCTGTTTGGAAGAGCATGCACGTACAGTCCGTCAAATCTAAGAAGTACCGTTTGACAGTTATAAATATGTGTTATTTTGCTTTGTTTGAAAGTTTTCAATTACATTTAGATATTAAGAATTGTACATTTTTAGATACAATAATGAAATCTTTCTAAATTCATGGTTTTATGATGAATTCGTATGAACAAAGTTGAAAAATATGAAACGTCAAACGGTACTTCTTAGATTTGACGGACTGTAATAGATTGGGAATACTATGGAATAGGTTTAATTTGATCACAATTTTATTAGCGTTTAATGTTGGGTCACATTTACGGCAGCTGAGTGCAGATCTTGAGATTTTATAACTATAATGTCAGTCAAAGCGTGTGGTACTAGTACTTACTAATTCCATGATAGTATTTCGCTTTTTTATCTGGTTTTAAAAGTAGAAACGTCAGTATCCTGTCATGGACCTATAAAAAGGTCCATGTATCCCCCGTCAGGGTATATTTGTTCTGTGATGTATCCTGTTAATTAACTACGATTAAAATACTAGGTAAGCAAATAATAACTAATACCTAATAATTAATAAAAATAACAAAAATAAATCCTAACCTAACTAAAACTATACCCAAACTAAAATATTAAAACGTCGAAAAATTAATTCGCATTGCTATATATAATTATATTTATTCTCTACTAGCTGTTGCCCGCGACTTCGTCTGCGATCCAGGATGAAAATTAGCTTGTGGTTAGTTTTCGTCTAAATCTCCGAGCTAACTAGACGAAAACAATCACTACCTCTTGTTTATCGATTTTATTCAATTTTGAGCGACCATTGTTGTTTACATCTTTGGCATTTGGCGCGGTCGGACTTTAGGATAGGATAAGAAGCAGGGACGGTTACCAAGTATCCCGATCTATGGTATATTATGTTCTGTGGTCAGTATGTGTCAATTTCAATGGGGAAGAAAACTGACAACTTTTGCCATTGGTGTCGCTGGTAACGCTTGACTCACAGAAAATGACATTAGCTGTCAAATTACATACAAAACTTGTTTACATAAAACTTTGGACGGCATTTGACAAAAAAATGCCGCGTTGTGTTGTAATCGGTTGTAATAACAATGGAAATCATTCATTTCCTAAAGACTTACAATTAAAAAAACTATGGGAAAGGGCGACAAAGATACGCAATTTTACAGCTTCAGAAAATTCGAGGATATGTTCGAACCATTTTAAAGAAACAGACTATCAAGGAGTAAGTCATGCTACAGGTTAGTGATACCTTTATTCACTTATTATAAAATATACTGCCTTGTTGGTCCAGTGGTCGCAAGCGCGATTGCTGAACATAGGGTTTTTACATTAGGACTTTCTCAATAGCAGCCTGGAGTCTGGATTTATGCCTGGTTAATGGCAATAGGCTCGCCCCCTATTACATGAGACGGTTGTACTATAACACCTCTGCCGAACCCTTCGGGGAATACAAGGCGTAATGTTATGTTAGGTTATGTTTATAAAATATATTTGAAAGGAATTTGTATATCGTAAAGAATTGAGTCTATAACTTCCATAATCTTTTTACTTTCAGGACTGGCTCAAGTACACAGATATTTAAAAAAGACAGCGATTCCAACAATTTTCGCTTGGACCAAAGCAACTACCTCTACTGCAGCTGCTAGGGAGCAGCGGTATTTGCAACGTTCTTTGCGAAAAGAATTGTTCCCATCTACTTCACAACCACTTACTTTTGATGATGCTTTTCAAGTTATACCTGAAGAAGCAGAACATTTACCCGAAGTTCCTGACTTTCAAAATGAAATTGAAGTAACAACTGCTGATCTTAGTGCACCGACTTCAGCTCAAATTACAACCTCAACCCAAACGCCTCACATACTTAGACTATTTTCATTTCAAGATATGATGTCTGATGCTAGATCAGTACTATTTTACACAGGATTAGAAAACATTAACAAATTTAACTTAATATTATCTACACTATTACCCATGGCAAATCATTTAAAATATAGAGGCAGTCAAGTTATTAATGTATCTATTGAAGACCAGTTACTTTTGATGTTAATAAAATTAAGAAGAAACAAACAAGATTTTGAACTGTCTAAAATATTTGGCATTAGCACCACTGAAGTTGGTAACATTTTTATAACATGGGTAAATTTTGTATATGAATTATGGTCTCTAGTAAATATCTGGCCTAGCCGGGATCTCGTAGATTACTACATGCCAAAATCATTCAAACAACATCATCCAAAAACTAGAGTAATTGTTGATGGCACCGAAGTATTTATTGCAAAACCAAATAATCCAATTTCTCAGCAAGCTACATTTAGTAGTTATAAGCATCACAACACCATAAAGTTTCTAGTGGGTGCCACACCTGGAGGTCTTATATCCTTTTGCTCGGAGGGATATGCTGGTTCTACAAGTGACCGTCAAATAACAGAACGCAGTTCACTTTTGACCTTATGCGATGAGAAAGATGCAATAATGGCAGATCGAGGCTTCAATGTTCAAGATTTATTTGAACACAAAAATGTATCCATTTACACACCAACATTTTTGAAAGGTTTGACTCAACTACCTGGAATAAAATTAAAGCATGATCGCCAATTAGCTAAAAATCGCATTCATATTGAACGGCTAATTGGATTAACGAAAACATTCAAAATATTGAAATCTGATGTGAATACTTACTATGTGCCATTGCTGTCCAGAATATTTTTCATATGTGTAATGCTATGTAATTTTAAAGAAGGAATTGTTAAATAAAATAAATTAAATCTTAAGTAGTTTTCTTTATTATTTGTTCATAGTTTTTGTAAACATATTTATTTAAAATAGCTTTCTTAAAAAACTGTATATAAAAAGTGTCTATGATTGTTAACATTTCATTAATGAAATCATTATCTATTGCCACAAACATTACTTTCATATCTACAAAAGTAAATATGATTAAATTGCAATACTTTCTGCCAGTGCAATATAGCTGTCCTTGTACTTGGTAGTAGCATGGAGACCCTTTTTTTAATTTCAAGCCATCATTACCGTCTTGCACTAAATATGGCACAGTTAAATGAGTTATTTTTTTATATCTACTGCAGTATGGACACTTAATTTCGACAATTGTTTCATCGTCAAGGAGGCCATCGGGTGATGCACCAAGGTATGGACGTGCAATTGAAATAAACAATCCACATTCATTCACCTGCAATTCCATATCTTCCATGTACTTTTGAAGAGCAACTTTTTCATTAATAATTCCATGATTGGTAGCTCTTGAAAAAAACTTTTGTGGATTTAATATTTGGCTAGCAAACTTTTCTTGATTTGTGCTTCTGAGGTGACATATTGTGTGAAGTTTACTAGCAGTAATCCTCACCTTGCGATGATTAGTCCACTTGGGATTATTTGCCTGACCTCGAGTCTCAAGCTCAATGGCAGCGGCTTGCTCTGGGCTTATTGACAAAAGATTTAAGGATTCCAATAACTTTGATTCAGTGCTAACATTGCTGTAGCAGTGGTCCCATTCAACTGCATAAGGGTTTGCTGGTTCATATAACTGCTTGATGGGCATGCTTGAAGATACATAGTTTGTTACCAAACTCCTAAATCTATTATTGTATTGTATTTTATGTATTTTTAATGTACACGGCGAAAATATAATATTGTCTATATTTCTCTTCATTGGTAGTTTTGAAGTTTTTAAAGGCGTAGAGCTAAACAACTTTCTGGGTACATGAAACTTTTGCAGTTTTTCTGTGGGCATTTGGTATTTAATTATAATTTTTTCACGTACCATATGGTCAACAGCATAAAGCACCATGGCCACATGTTTACAGTGGGCAGTTATTCCACTACCAGCCACACATTCACATGAAGTCTCTTCAATTTGGCCGCTTGCATGTAATTTTACATTTACCTCATATTGCAGTCTTTTCATTGAAGCTTTGCAAAGACCTTTGATAAATGTATATTCATTATCTGATGCAGCTCTAATTACCACTAAAAATCTTGATTCGTATAATTGTAGACCATCATCTGGCTTTTTATCAAACCTGTAATAACAGATAAAATTATTTAAAAAATGCTTTATATTGTATTGTTGAAAAATAAATGGGTACATTTAGAAGAATGGACGTTTATTAATCTCATCTTAGGAAGGTACATACCTACTTACTCATTGTAATATAAATGAATATGTTGCTTTGTTAGAGAAGGAAGCTTTGTGCTGCTATTAATATCATGATAACTCTCTGGAGGTGGAAGATACATCTTGGTATCATCAGTTTCATGCTGCTGAGGTATCCCAAAGTTCAAATTACGATCAAATGATTCGATTCTGTAACAGATTTAATTAAAATTCAGATTTAATTTCTACATTATGTTCGTAGCTCATAAACATCGGACATCGAATATGTTATAAAACTAATGTGTGAGTACGTAAACGTTTGTAATTGCTACGATAATATTAATGAACGACATGTTGCTATTTATAAATATGGGTTATTTGCTTCTATTAACAAGAAAATAGGCTGTAAATACCTGCTGACCAGATCCGCTTTTCGGCCTCTTAGTGAAGCTCCTCGGTTCTTCAGTTCAGCTTTTAACTGAGGTACAGTCCACGTTGAATACATTGTTCGTTATTAACAAAAAAATACACGCTAGTTCCTGTTATAATTATTTTAAAACTCGAAAAACATTGAGAGTAAAAAATGACAGTTGGATGTTATGAGTCATGCGTTAGCAGCGCCACCTGTTCATAGTTTTGCGATTTCTTCTCCATTAGTAATACTGGTCGTAGTCTGTGGGTGGTGTCAATAGTAAATGCCATTCTTGTCAGATTTGTCCGATATGTTTTTTTGTAAAAAAAATGTTTTAGTCTCCGCTTTAGGAGTATAGTGTTCTGTGGTTTTAGTTTAGATTTCTGTGATCTATGTGTTTCTGCCCAAGATGTTTTACAATTATTACTACATTTCGCTTTCGCAATAGAGTAATGTGAAATCATGTTTGGATACAGTAAAGAGGCAGTAAGAGTGAAAGTCAAGGTTTGTATTGTGATTTGTGTTGATCTTTTAATAAATTAAAAGTGGAACATCTGTTTCGTTCATTAATGGTCATCATTTTAATATTCCTACTCCGTTTACTACATAGACAGGCTCTATGTTTCTATTTAACTTGAGTATCAGTAATCAATATCAGGGAATTCTACTAAGTAAAAGTATGTCAGAAGAACCCATTGTTTGGAACAAAATTATGAAAGTTTCTATTAAAGTGAGTCTGTGTATGTTGCTTACTCTACAAATTATTTTGCATGTGTGTGTTTTTATTATTAACGTGTGTTGACCCACTGCTAGGCCTCCTCATTATTTATCTGAATTAATAATTTATTTTTTCATAGAAATGTGAGGGTAAGCTTCAACCTGAGTTGAGGAAGTTTTCTGTTGACCCTCAAATAACATCTCTGGAAGTGTTACAAAGCATTTTGGTGAAAGCATTTGATATCAAGTCAGATTTTACACTATCTTACCGAACTACTGATGATTATGGACAAGAAATCTATTTACCTCTACTCTCTGACTGGGATCTGGATGCAGCTTTTCTTAAGTATGTTATATTCCATACATTAGTAATCCATTCATACTAATATAAATTTGGGTCAGTGGGTCGTCTTGCGGATTTTCATGCCTAAATTTTCATGCCTAAACCACAGAACAGTTTTCAATAAAATTTTGCAAGGAGATAGATAGCATCCTGGGGAAAGACATAGGCTACTTTTTGTCCCGGTAGCACATTCCCGTGAGCTAATTTACGACATCCACGTGGGCAATCAATGCTATTTTAAATACTGGAAAGAATCAAATAATGATAAACATTTGCATTTACTGCCAAATAATTTAACACTCGACATTTTCAACAATTATTTTGCTACCAATTTCAGGGCACATAATATAGCCCTTAATCAGAGGTCAGAACCATGTGTGCAGCTAAAAGTGGATATGAGACCGTTTGCGGAGGCCTCAGAGGACTGGGAGCCACCAAGTGTGAGCCAGGCTGCTCCAATGGTTAGCCAGAACTACAAGGAGCAGCCTACCGTGGCTCCAGCACAGCATCAGACTGAGAAACAGGAAATACAAACAGGCTTGCAAGGAATGATCATGAACCAGGTATGTTTTGTTTTGTTATTACAGATTTTTCATTAATAAGTTCTTATTACTAGCAATTTAGGTTGCTCATTATTACAAGTTTTAGGTCAGTGGCACTAAGTGGCCATGCAAATTTTTTACACTCCACTTTGTGTGACAACTCGGTGTAGCAGAGTGGAATAATCCAAACCATCTTAGTATTCTACTAGGCTAGTTATTCTTCTTCTTCTTCTTCTTTTCGTTTCAATGTATATCGACATTGCTTATACTGTTTGGGCCCAATAGGTGGCCACATTTATTGCGGCGTCAGAGGCGTTATTCAGCTCGTCAAGGGTGCAGGTTAAAGGACATTTGGGACTGTAGCAGATGGGGCATAGTTTGTTCAGGAGCACCACACTCGCACTTGGATGAGTCGGAAATTCCCTATTTAGCAAATAATGTTTGCAGCATCCTATTTATATACGCAATCGATCCAGTGCTTTCCGGGTAGGCCACTGTAGTTTGCGACCAGGGGGAGGGGTTCGGGGCACGTGTTCTTGAGGCTTTATGAAGGCTTGAGGTGGTGGATACCTCTGTTTCTACAATTTATGCTCTTTAAGTGGCCTGCCTTGGATTACCTGTGTGGACCATAAGAAGATCCGGCGACATTTGGCAAGAATACGTCTTTAAAATTGCTTCCATGCAAGTAAAAAAAACCAATGATAACAAAATCGGGGGATACAGTTTGGTGTTGCACCTTCATATCTATCATCCCCATCCTAAATTCAATTACACCATTGGATAGCTAAAGGATCAAAGAATTCATTACGCCAAGTGAGGACTGTGACACATCCCGCGCGGTGGTGGGGGAAGCGCCGCCATTTTACTTTTGACTCGGAAAAGCTACGACGTTCGTTTCAGTTTCAATCGTCAGCTCTTGTCAAAATCTATCGATTGTATACAAAATATTAGTGTAAAATAGTGACTGAATATAATGTATTAAAATAAAAAGAAAAATAATATCAAAAATATATAATGTCGTCCTATACGCGTAAAAAGCCAAATCAAAATACAGTGATCGTATACGGTTGAATAGGGCTTCTCAAGAGCAATCGAATGATACTTATGGTACCAATAAAACACCATATGACCGAGTCAAGCAGTGCCGGGAACGTAAAAGAATGAATGCGGCCGAGCGGATTAACCCCGTTACGTAAAGGTATTCACGTACAACACACGGCCGTGCCCAAGACAGAGCCACTTTAGTCTACCCGGAGTAGTCGTGTAGTCGTAGAGTCTCATTTAGGGTGAGGTCTACCTGCTTGGCGTTAACGGATCGGTACCACACTGGGCATGCAAATTCGCCAGCAGAATAGCATAGAGACAGACCAGTTGTACGAAAAACATTGGATACTGCTCCCTAGTTAGTGGAAATTAGGCGATGTAGCAAATTATTGCGGGTCCGGACCTTTTGCTTTGTTTTATAACAGTGTGACTTAAACGTTACGGCCCTATCCAACGTATTCGAGTAGTGTTCGACCTCAGTTCCTTGCCACGTGATGTTAAGTGACTGATTTAAATTCCTGTTGCGGAGATGGAATGCGCACGACTGTGTCTGGGACGGGTTCGGCCGGAGAACATTACTGTCATAACACTTTCCCAGTAAGTCGAATGTCAAAGTCAATGTATGCTCCACATCACCACATCATCAGAAGTTGCTGATTGTGTCGCTAGGGCCAAGTCATCCGCGTACAGGAGGTGGTAGGTCGTTGGTATATATGTATGTTAAAAAGCGTTGGCGCTAACACACTGCCTTGAGGGAGACCGTAACTCCTCCCGTCGCCATTTATTCTTACCAGACTGGAAGCACACCTGGAAACGGTGAATGTGCGGTGAGTTCGCTTAGTGTGCGAAAAAGTCCTGGTCATTAGTTAGGGTGTTTACTTTGCAAAGTAATCTCTTGATAACATGATGTCATAAGCTGCCAAAAGGTCAACAAATACGACACCAGTGACTTTGTTAGGCTTGGCCTCGTACCCATCCTCTAATTATACTTACTCCTTCTCCGAGACAGATTTACGAGTAGTAGCGCGGTAATGTACCAGCGCCATCACAATTTCAAAGCTTAAAAAAAATAAAAATAAAAACTGTTCTCTCGTCGGGCAACACTGTATGTATATGTCATTACGTGTTTTTGTGCTTAGCGCTGTCACTACGTTCTCTCAACAAAATACAAGTTTTATTGAATTTTCTTAGATAATTATGTATACAACAATACTAAAATCGATTATCATTAGTATATTCACGACATATGATGTGTGTGGACGACTATTTATCGAAATAAGAAGTGAACTCTGGTGCCGGCGTGAGTTTGTTTACAAGCGTTTTTTTTGTTTATGAAGAAAACAGGTATAGTATCAAATTATTGAAAAAATGAAGAATGATCAATCTGCCGAAGCATCAATAAGGTAAGACTTGAATTTATTCAAGAATTCGGTAATAAACTAATAACCTAAAAATACCATAAAGTTTTCTAAGTTCGCTTTTACTTATGTCAAATGACGATTTCCGGTGTTTCCGGTCATTGACTAAACAAACTCACTCGAAGACTAAAAACTTCTAGAATGATGTGCACAGTTCAATTGTTCATTCGGTTAACGGTTTTTTCGGGATTATATGGACAATTCGTTTTTCTGTGACTATTCGGTATTTACTGTGGTTTTCCAAACAAAATGGGTAAACGGAAGAATAAGGACCCGGATTATATCAAGAACAAAATAAGAAAATTACAAAGGAAACTGGAAAAGATACCGGTCGAAGTGGATTCAGAAACCTCTTCACCGCCATGTTCACCGCCGGCGCGGTCTCCATCACCCTTGCCATCTGCACTGCGGCCTCCAGTCGCTCATCTAACCGAAGCACCGTCGACATCTGTCCTAAATATACCTGCTCAGAACGATCCAGAACAAGAACTTATTACAGGTCTGTAAAACATGAAATAAAATTCATTTTTGTTACCCATATTTTAACAATGTACACTTCAAACGCCTGGGTGATCCCAATACAGGGATAATTATGTTCAGAACACTTAAGCGCCACCACATGCGGGTGGACACTGTGTCAAACCTCATAAAATATATGGCAAGCGCTATCACACTGCGGGTAGACAACGCCAAAAAATGTATTTCCACATTGGAATACTATTGACTTAGCGCTATCACTAAGCGGATAGACATGTCTATATCTTTCACTTGAAATTTTCAGATGACAGTCTACCTGACGAACTTTTACAAGCTCTGGGAACTGAAGGAGAGGAAAATGCTGAAGTTGGAGAAGCTATCCGACCAGAACTAGCACTTCGTTGGACGAGGATCACACAGACAGGGCTCGGTAAAGAACCTCGAGAGGCCATTATCAAGAAATATCCCACGCCTATCAATTTTCCACGGGCAGTGGCTCCTTCAATGAATGCAGAGATATCAGCTTCTCTCTCAGACCCAACTCTCAAAAGGGATAAAAGGATCAGTTATAGACAAAATCTAACCGGAAAACTCATGACTTGTCTCGGAAAATCATTGAGCAAGGTACTGATGGGTAACATAAGCAGTAAAGTCCTCGTTGAAGAAATAAGTGATGCAGCAAAATTAGCTGCTGAGATTTATTTTCAAGACTCTTCTTCTAGAAGATTTTTTGCATTGGCTGGTGTCAATAAAGTGGTACAAGATGCAGTACGGACAGCAATACCAGATGACACATTATTCGGGACAGACTGTGCTGAAAAAATTAGGGCGGCACAAGCAATACAAAAAGCAGGATCCATGATAAAAACAACAGAAAAGAAGGCATTCAAATCAGGCACTCAAAAGAAACAGGTAAACTGGAGAGGCCCGCCGCAATACCAACAACAGCAAAGAGCTCGCGGCGGGCATCACCCTCAACAACACCAGCATCAGCGACAACCACGTCTGGATCAAACACGCTGGAAGACTCAGAAGCCAGCTCCACCCAGCTCCAAGTCCAGATACCGCAGATAGACACTCAGGTACATGCAGGTAGACTCAAGTACTATAGGAACAACTGGTGTGAAATAACCAGTGACCCAGTAGTTCTAAAATGGATTGAAGGTTATGAGATTCCATTCAGGGAAACTCCACCTCTCTACCAAGCTGTGCTACAACATTGGTCAGAGAAAGAAAAAGAATTAATTAAACTAGAAATTGAAAAGCTAATTACTTTAGGCACAGTCTCAGAATGTTCCTTCTGTCCAAATCAGTTTACATCTCCAATATTTTTAGTTCCAAAACCCAATGGCTCATATAGATTTATATTAAATTTGAAAAAACTTAATAGTTTTATAGATACAGAACATTTCAAATTAGAAGATATAAGAACAGCTTGCAAACTTATATCGAAAGATTGCTTTATGTCCTCTATAGATTTAAAGGAAGCCTATTTTTCAGTACCTATAACAGATAATTATAAAAAATATTTAAGGTTCACCTTTGACGGCCACTTATTTGAATTTAATGCTCTACCTTATGGATTATGTACTGCACCATTTGTTTTTACAAAACTACTGAAACCAGTTTGTACTCACCTTAGAAACAATAACATCATCATGACATGTTATTTAGATGACAGTCTATATTTCCATAAATCGAAAAGACAATGCGAGGAAAATGTAAAATTTGTAGTAACTCTTTTACAAGATTTAGGGTTTGTCATCAATCTTGAAAAGAGCCACCTTAAACCAAGTCAATCATGTCACTATTTGGGTTTTATTTGGGAATCAACAAATCTTACCTTATCGGTTCCCCAACAAAAACAAATTGCAATATTAGACAAAATTAAAACTTATCAAAGTAAAACTCAATGTCCAATTAGAGAATTCTCTCAATTGCTAGGAACATTAAGTTCAATTTGTCCAGCCATTCCTTATGGCTGGGCATATACCAAGATTTTAGAGAGAGAGAGATATTTAGAGTTGATAAAGTCAAATGATAATTATGATACAATAATGCCCCTTAAAAGTATAATTCACCCAGAATTAGACTGGTGGAGTAAGAATTTACACAAATGTAATCCAATAAAACAATACAAATTTAAAATAGAAATACTAACAGATGCCTCAACTACTGGTTGGGGAGCTGTGTGTGAACACTATAAAACTTCCGGTTCATGGTCAGATTTAGAAAAGAATTATCACATAAATTATTTAGAGTTAAAAGCCGCCTTCTTAGGGCTCCAATGTTTTACAAAAGATTTGCATGACTGTGAGGTGTTATTAAGAGTAGACAATACTACTGCAGTGGCATATATCAACAAAATGGGGGGAGTTCAGTTTCCCCATTTGAATAGTATTACTAGAGATATATGGCAATGGTGTGAAGAAAGGAATATATGGATTTATACATCTTACATTAATACCAAAGAAAATTATGAAGCTGACAGAGAATCGAGAAAAATCAACATTGAATGGGAGCTTTCTCAATCAGCTTATAGTAAAATAGTAAATTGGTTTGGGGAACCGGATATTGATTTGTTTGCTTCTAGAATAAACAGTAAATGTGAAAAGTTTGTATCATGGAAATGTGACCCTGAAGTCTTCCAAGTTGATGCATTCACTCTCAACTGGACTAATTATTTCTTTTATGCATTCCCTCCATTCTCACTAATATTAAAATTCCTTCAAAAAATCAAGACCGATATGGCAACAGGCATCTTAGTTTTTCCATATTGGCCATCTCAACCATGGTTCCCACTATTGGAGTCATTATTAACCAAAGAATTATTAATCTTTGAACCAAATATAAAGTTATTATCCTCTCCTTTCAGAGAAAGTCACCCCCTCCACCACCAACTTACCCTGGCTGCAGGGCTGCTCTCAGCGAGGCATACGTAAGAAGAGGCACACCAAATTCAGCCCTCCAAATCATGTTAAATTCATTATCTAATAATTCCATGAAACAGTATGACTCGCCCTTAAAATCTTGGTGGCTATTTTGTAACAAATGTAACATAGACACCTATGAAGCCTCAATTCCCTATATTTTGAAATTTTTAAGTGAATCCCTTGAATCAGGGGCATCATATGGTACAATAAATACTACCAGATCAGCCCTTTCACTGTTAATCAGTTCTAAAATTGGATCCGATGAAAGGATTAAACGATTCATGCGTGGGGTATACCGTACAAAACCGCCTACTCCAAAGTACAATTTTACTTGGGACCCTGGGGTTGTATTAACATATTTAGCAACTCTTTATCCCAATGAAGATATAAGTTTAGACAAATTAACCAAAAAAGTAGTAACTATTCTTGCTCTCACTACAGGACATAGAGTGCAAACTTTAGCTTTAATTAATATTAAAAATATGAAAGTTATGAGTGATGGAATTCAGATATACATTCCAGACATAATAAAAACCTCAAAAACAGGCAACCTTCAGCCACTATTACATCTAAAAACTTTTGAAAGTAGAATTGAGATTTGTCCAGTTTCTACTGTAAAATGTTACATTGATAGAACTAAACCACTTAGAAGTGGTACTGACAAGCTAATACTAACCTTTAAAAAACCACACCTTAGTGCCTCAACTCAAACTATAAGCCGATGGATTAAAACAACGTTACATGAGTCTGGAATTGATGTAAATACATTCACAGCACACAGCACCAGACATGCTTCCACATCAGCTGCTAAAAGATCTGGTATCAGCATAGACCAAATACAAAGAACAGCTGGGTGGTCACGGAACTCGGCCACCTTTGCTAGACATTATAACAGGCCAGTTATTCAAGATACAACGGTTTTCAGTGATGTAATATGTAACACCGTGAATAACCCAACTTGAAATTGTTGATCTCTTAATCTGAATTGTTACTGATTGGTTATTGTTATACAAAGATTCTGTGATTTTAATAAATACCTTACTATTTTTACTACCATGTATTTATTAACTCATAAACAACCCTACCTGACTTCAAACATCTACTCGTAAATCTGTCTCGGAGAAGGAGTAAGTATAATTATATGATTAAACGAACTTACCTTAAGTGAAGTTCTATCATAATTATACGAAGCTCCTTCTCCGAGACAGAGTCTCCCAACCCATCCCTACTAAAGTTTTCCCAATTATAGGGTTGTTTTAACTAGCTTTAAACGAAATGACATATACATACAGTGTTGCCCGACGAGAGAACAGTTTTTATTTTTATTTTTTTTAAGCTTTGAAATTGTGATGGCGCTGGTACATTACCGCGCTACTACTCGTAAATCTGTCTCGGAGAAGGAGCTTCGTATAATTATGATAGAACTTCACTTAAGGTAAGTTCGTTTAATCATATAATTATATTACCTTAGCCCGGAGGAACTGGCTGCAGCAAGTTTATCTGGTTTCGGTAGTGCATCGATTTTTGTTTTTCTCCAAAGTTTAGGAACGTTTGCAGTAACCATGCATGTAGGCTTACATCTATAGTGTTATGGGTAACAGCTAAACTGGTATTATTTTTGTAAACTTTGTCAGAATTTGAAAATTCCATAATAAGGAAACAGGCTCTTGCCAGCAGTGTGATGCACATCCATTTTGCAGCACGCAATATTATAAACGCGAAAGTTTGTGAGGATGGATGGATGGATGTTTGTTACTCTTTCACGCAAAAGCTACTGAACGTATTTGGATGAAACTTTACAGTCATATAGCTTATACATTAGAATAACACATAGGATAATTTTTATCCCGCTATTCCCAGGGGTCGACACTTATGCGGGTGAAACCGCGGGGCGCAGCTAATACTTAAATAAATTAAAGGATGGGTGATAATGTTTTGTATCCGGGCTGATATCTGTTGTGTTTATATTATCAAGGTCATCAACTGAAAATAGTATGATGCAATATATCTGCCTAAATCATTCTGACTGTCTCATTCTCATTAGCAGCAGAGTCAGTGGTACTGATCGTTCCTTGAGTTGAGTGGTGGTACACAAACAACATCCATGCCACTTATTTACTCTGCTAGTTAGTGAAAGGCCTAGATAGCTAGTTAACACAAATTAGCACTGTCTCTTGCCATCTTCACTTTCTGCTTGGCATACTTACGATAAAAAGCAGAAAGATAGCCGGATGGTGGTGACACCCTTAAATTTTTATTTGTCTAGTTGTGCATGGTGTAGTGTTGGTCTATAACTACAAGTTTAGTTTCCTTTGTTGTACAAGTGTTAGTGGGTTTTTCACTTAGGACATTACAAGTTATAAAAACTGTATTGCAATATTCTTGTTACCCTTTGACAAACTATTTTCTTGTCAGGTTGAAAAAACATTCAACATGGTGACACGAGCTCTGAACCTGTATGATGACCCGAACAACGCACCGCGGCCGCCACTGAGTGACATCGAGTTTAGAGCATTCCTGGATGCTGTTGGACAGATCACTAATACCTCCAAGCTAAGGGAAGTCATATACTGTGGAGGCATCGATCCCAGCCTCAGGTTGGTATAAAACTTATTTGTGTATAAATATTAGGCTACTAGCTTCTGTCCGCGACTTCTAAATTTAAATTTCTTGTTCCCCCGACCCAGCCCGTCGCATCGCATCGCCTGCCCGCGCTGTTACTTAGTTTTCGCTTAGCGTTTTTTACTCGGGTCCTAAAGGTACTAGCCTATAGCCTTCCTCAAGAATTGGGCTATCAAATGAAAATATAATTTTTGAAATCCGACTGGCATTTCTAGAGATTAGCGTGTTCAAACAAACAAACTTTTCAGCTTTATTATTAGTATTAAGGCTGCAGTCTTGCAAAATTCACTCGCGGCGAATTGTTTGCGCAACTTTGTATTTTTTTTTTAAACAAAATAATGCAATTATATGTAATATTATTATTGCATATAAATAACCATAATATAAGTAATAGCTAGTTATTTTTTTAAGTTCATCTAGGTGGATTATGTTAGGTAAATCAAGTGTTAAATACAGCTCTTTCGCGCCCAACATCATTTCGAGTTCTGTTTGTGCGCTTAGTTTATGGCAATGAAGAATTAATTTACAAATCTGTTCAGCGCATAATTAGCTGAACATTCTCGTCTTCAAAATGCGCTTATTAGTTTTTTCTAATTATCTTTCATTTTCTTAATTCAGAGGTCACAATTTCATCAAAATTCTCTGTTTTTATCTCTTAATAAACGGTTTGTTTCATAATAACTATGCATCGCATGAATGTAATAATTAGATTATTTTAATGCCAAGAGTTCAATAAACAAATACTAAAAAAAGTAGCACCTAAATCACCTTACCCTAACAATAATAATAATTTTAAAAGACCTACAAAAAATGAGTTTATAATCGAGAACTGATAGAAAAATTCTTCAGTGGCCGCTGCACGGTCGTAGCGTTCAGACGTGTGGTCCACGACGAATTTTAACTGTTCCCTCTCGCTCTAACTTTGCTCCTGCTCTAACGTAGGTTGCGCACTGTTGTGGATGTAAAGTTGCTCTACTTTAATACATTTTGTTTAATTTTTCGTGTTTTGTAAATATTTTTGTTTTAGTAATAGGTTTTGTAAATATTTGTGTATCAGTAATAGTTTTGTAAATAATTGATTTCAATATGGATCGTAAACGTAAAAACAAATATGCTTGTACGAAAAAAAGAAAATTGGGCTCAAACGTAGAAGTGATGAAGAGAAATAGAATCCAAAGGTAAGTAGAACTGTTTACAATATTCATGTTTAGGGCCTACCTACAAGGTCAAATTAAATTAGCTAGCGAGACTCCACAGACGTGATGGGTATCAATATCTAAACAAAAAAAAGTATTAATTTGAATTTGATGATGTTTTTTTGGATCATCAACCGCCTGCTTCGCCGCCGCCGCCCGGTAGTGTAGGCTCTTAAAATATCGAATTCAGCCTTAGTCACTTTTATATTCTAAATGCGATTTACGTGTGTACATGTTTGTTTCCTCTAAACTCCGTTACGGCAGAATGAGTACGGATAAAATTTTGTATGGAGGTAGCCTAAAACCTCAAAGAAATCACAGGCTGCTACATAATATTAGTATTACGATGATTTTGTACTAATACTTCTGAAAACTGTGTTAGTAATATAACTTATTTATTTTCACAGGTCCGCTGCTGGCTCTCGTCTACCATTTTCAGATGTTAGCAACCTTTCAGAAGGTCAAAATATTAATCCTACCTCTTCTACTATGGGAGTTCCAGTGATGATTGAAAATATTGACAGAACTGAAAATGTAATAAACTCAAATAAGAAAATGAACCGGAAACGAACATTTGAGGAGGCTTTTCCTTTTCGCCGAATTTCCGTAAGGAAACGTCAACAACCTGTAACTATTAGCGACGACCAACAGCTACAAATTGAAAATGAAACAGAAATGACCAACGATGACGAACTGTTTAGCCTAGAAGGGCGCAGAATCGTATCGATCAAATATTTTTTAGAAATATTGGGGAAGATTGCTGATCATAACGAAAAATCTTTTGGATGCAGGTATAGAAATCTCAAATGTATCGGTGAGCGACGTAAAGGTTTTATATCAAAACTGCGTTTCAAGTGTGAACTCTGTAATTCTGAATTTGAGATAAACACTGAAGATCCGTCTAACACTTGTGATGTGAATCACGGTATAGTTGCAGGTATTATTAGTATTGGCTGTGGGTTGGGAAATTTAAATGAATGGGCAAGTAATACTGATATACCTGGTATATCAAAAAATTTATACGCTCAAACAAGCAAAAAAGTTTACGAATGGTTCCATAAAACGGCAGTAGAAGAAATGGCCAAGGCAGGCATCGAAGAGGCAGAACATGCAAAAGAAATTGGCAGTGTTGACTGTGAAGGTACACCAATGATTGATGTAATAGCTGACGGGTGTTGGTCCAAAAGATCTTTCCGTACTAACTATTCAGCATCATCAGGTGCAGCAGCAATAATCGGTGCATACACTGGTAAAATTTTATATCTTGGTGTAAAAAATAAATACTGCATAGTATGTGCAAAAGCTGAAAATAAAAAAATTGAACCTGCAAATCACATATGTTATAAGAACTATTCTGGTAGCTCTTCCAGTATGGAATCAACGTCGCTTGTTGAAGGATTTGGTAAATCTCTTGAAACTCATGGTTTAATATATGCTAGACTGATATCAGATGGTGATTCAAGTACTCATAAAAAAATATTAGAAAGCAATCCATATAAAAACTGCAAGGTTCAGAAGATCGAGTGCAGAAACCATCTGCTAAGAAATCTATGTAACAAACTGAGAGCACTCACTAAAGATACTCACATTCCTATTCAATTAAGGAAACTTTTAACTGACTTCAAAATCATGAAGTTACGCAGATACACAGTGCGGGCTATAAAATTAAGGAAACATGGAGACATTTCTGACAGTCAAAAAATGGTTAAACTTCGTGCAGATATTTTGAATGCATTACACCATTCTTTTGGTAGTCACTCTGATTGCGATGACGCCATATGCCCAGCAACTGACAAAACTGACCGAAATACGGCACTTGATGTAGGTAACACGGTTTTGTGGAGAAAAATGAGTCAAATTGTCTTGTTTTTGGCTGCAAACGCTAAAAGTCTCATTTTTGACGTTGATAGCAATCCTGCTGAGACATTCAATTCAGTGATTGCCAAATATGTGGGGGGGAAACGAATTAATTACACACTTAAAAATTCATACCAGGAAAGGTGTTCTGCTTCAGTTATTTCTTTTAACACTAAGCGACCAATAAACGCTATCTATAAATGCATATTTAATAAACCTACTGGCAAATATACAAATGTGTATGAGGCACAAAAAGTGAAAAGAAAAGTTTACAAAAGACTATTTCGAAAAAAAATCCGTAGAAATATGAATGATCCAGATTATGGACAGAAAGCTCAAAGACCAGATATGACCGATGAAGATTTTCAGATGACAAAAAATGAATTTCTTAAACTAATGGAACTTTCTGATCAACAAAGAGACGAACTACAGAAACAGACGATAGATCAAAGTTCCAGTCAGGAATGGTTAGAAAATAGAAAAAAATAGATTAACCGCGTCTATTTTTGGAAAAATATGTAAACGGAAAGAAAACATTAGCTGCGCTCCTTTAGTGAAAGCTATTGTGAAACCGCAAAACTTGTCAAATGTCCCATCGATCACATATGGTAGAAATAATGAACAAACAGCATTAACTCAGTTATCTCTGCAGGAAAACGTCACAATTGCCCGCTGCGGTCTTTATGTTCATAAAACGCTTCAATATTTAGGAGCCAGTCCCGATGGTTTTTATAAAGACAAAGACGGAAAAACAGGACTGGTAGAAGTAAAATGCCCGTTTTCTGCAAAAAACATGCAAGCTGAAGAAGCTATAAAAGCAAAAAAAATAAAATTTTGGAAATTTAATACTAGCAAAAACACGTTTGTGATTGACAAAAACCACGATTATTATTTCCAAATTCAGGGCCAATTAAACATTACAGAGATGGACTTGTGCTTATTTGCCGTATGGACTGGAGAGGAGTACTCAATGAAAGTCGAATATATAAAAAGAGACCCTACGTTCTGGCACAAAAAAATGGAAGGCCCATTGTCTAAATTTTATTTGCATTGTTTGCTTCCTGAGCTAATTGATTCCCGCCTTGAACGCTCAATGCCAATAAAAGACCCGCCTTATATCATTCAAGCTATTGAGAATAAAGTAAAAAGAAATAAGAACGCGTCCGCGTCTTCTGCCGCAGACGCTGTCGTTTAGGAAAGGATGTCACCAAAATCTGCCCAAACGAAGTACCGTGGTACACTTAGTGGCATAAAATAAACTAGATTACACTGAATAATATTGCATTAATATTTATTCTTATGGATGCCCGGGGACGAGAATAAAATAACAACAAAAAGCACGCTATTTTGGCACCCTTTCATCGGCACACTACCTACCATACTTATATAAAAAAAAACTGTCAAGTTGACAGCTGTCTTCTGTCAGCTTCAACCACTGTTGCATTAGTGTTTAATTTCTCTTTGCACTGTTGTTTCGTTTCGAATATTTATAAATAAGTAATTCAATCTGAATTCAATAATAATCCGTACCCCGAAACGCAGAAACGACGGAATGATAAAATGTGAATGACATTTACGAAAATGTCAGCTCGAGTGTCAACCAAATGTAACGTGTAAAGTTGCCACTTAATTGTGTTATAGGTAGGTAATTAAAATAATAAAACATAATTTATTATGTTGTTTTAAATTATGTAAGGATAAAGGTACAATTATTTTCGAATTCCTCTATTTTTTCTCTACGATTTGGTACACGTGTACCTCGAGGTACATGTTTGGGCAAAGTTGTATGGGCTTTTGCTGACCTCCTTAATTCCTGCAGAGCGTAATACACAGTGCACAGAGTTACGTATATCTTGAGAAGAAACAACAATTTTGTGTTTATAACTACTTATAAAAAATATAATAAACTTGTTTTACATGTAAATATTGCGTATTCTTTTAACCTTAAAAATAATGCTTCACACTCACACTCATTGACTCCCCCCACTATACCTAACGCCAAAACGCCAAAAAAATCTGGATTAAAGGTCATTGACCCTCATATATTTATTCAAATACGTAATTCCGAAAACAGAAATAATGACATAAACTTGTCCCGAAACGACCTTTATCGTAATCCTTGACTTTTTCTAGTAATAAAAAACGATTCATAATGTATTGTCGGAGTACCTACGCAGAGAAATTAAGGAAAGAGCAATGAGCTTTATTTCTATATAATGTTCTATTTCGCGGATACTACAGAACACACAAAAACACTGACAACTAACACCGAGACCCAAGTACCATTCACATATAAATAAATATTGAATAATACTTAGTAGAGCAACTTTCCGAACGTGTCAAATATTGTTTAATAATATTACGCTAGGTTGGATGAATGCGGGGACTGCGCGGAGCCCGGGTGCAGACGCTCGGCGCGTGGACTCGCCACATGCGATTCTTAGATTGCGCAATAGAAGACTAGGCCCTTAAGAATCATTCCACTTTACTTATACATTATCTTCTAAAAGTTAATAGTAGTTTAAAATGATAGTCCCCCTTAAACATTGTGTATTAAATATAAATAACAGTGTGGTATTTTATTTCAGAAAAGTTGTTTGGAAACATATCCTCAACGTTTATCCTGAGGGTATGACAGGCAAAGAGAGAATGGACTACATTAAACGGAAAGCAAATGAATATTATGCACTTAGAACCAGATGGAAAGACTGTATCCAAAAAGGAATGGTCAGTAGACAATATGCAATGAAATGTAATATTATGACTATACAGGGTGGCAGGGACACCGAGAAACTGTACCATACATTAAGCACATGATTCTAGACCCCCTAGTCCAGAAATCTTCAGCAATTTAAAAAAAAATTACTGTTGTGTAGAAAACCTACGCGGTCAAAATGTACAGCATTTTTTTTTTCGTTCAGACTCATGTAATAAATCCATGGTAATAGGTTGTGAATCATGTATTATCTTACAATTTCATTAGAATTAAAGTAAATTGTGCTTTTTTTCAGGTAAATGCTGACTTAGCTTATGTGACTGGTATGGTTCGAAAAGACGTCTTGAGAACTGACAGACATCATAACTTTTATGCTGGCAGTGATGATAACCAAAATATAGCTTCTCTCTTCAATATATTAACTACGTAAGTTGTTTACCAGAATAACGCTAGTCTTTTGAGGCTATACAGTCCGTCGCTGACTAATAAACTCTTTTCTTCTGCAGGTACGCCCTGAACCATCCCACAGTAAGTTATTGTCAAGGCATGTCGGACTTAGCATCGCCATTACTTGTGACGATGGGTGACGAGGCGCATGCGTACATATGTCTGTGTGCGCTCATGACACGTTTGTACCCCAACTTTTTACTAGACGGAGAAGCCATGACTGTAAAGTTCACACATTTGACTGAGTCCCTACAAGTTTACGACCCTGATTTCTACAACTACTTAAAATCCCAACAGGCTGACGACTTACTGTTTTGCTATCGATGGTTACTCTTAGAAATGAAACGAGAATTTGCCTTTGATGACGCTCTCAGAATGCTCGAAGTATTATGGGCATCCTTGCCTCAAAAAACTCCAACAGCTGAATTATGCCTCAAAGAAAAAGAATTTGATCCAGCGATGGAAATAGACGACGATCCGCCGCCTTTGAGTCCACTGATAAAAGCTCCCAGAGAAAATGCTTACACTAAAGTATGCGCTATGAGAAGACAGAGCTCAAGCTTTAGCCTCGCGAACGTGAAAGCGCCCAAACTTGCCACTTGCAAGCAGATGAATCACAGCTTAGACGAAAATGCAACACGTAAAGTAGTAACCAACTCGTCACTTCGACACGCAAAGGAGTTTCAAAGCTTAGATGATGCTACTTTACCAATGCAGAAACCGAAGTTAGATAGATATGAGACAGAGAAAAATAAAGAAAACAATTTATCACCAAAAGACTCCAAGCTGCACAATAAAAGAAGTATGAAAAGTGTTCCAGAGCACGAGAAATCTCCATCGACACAAGAGGCTCATGCTCCCGCGTGGTCCAGTACTGGGAACTTGATGAACGGGACCTCACACGGAGACGTGAAAGACACGCCTCTGGGAAACCAAATCAGATTGTTACGAGATAAAATATCCGTACATAATAATAAATTCTTTTCTTCACTCGACAAGCTTGACTCGGACTCAGTTGTTAGCATAGACTCCTCTTCTAATAAACCGAAAGTAAAAATGATTAAAAATTTAAACGAGTTTCTTAATTTTGCCACCGGAAGTAAAGTAGGCGCTGTCACACAAGAGAAATTACAAAGAACACATTCGGTTATAGAAAGAAGTTCTAAGGAATGTCCAAGAATAACTCTCACTAAAACATCTCTTGACGATGTGAGGGTACATAATAAAACAGAAAAAACGAATAAATTAAATAAGAACATTTATTCAGATACAAATGATGGCAGCAGTCCTGATGACTCACAGGAGTACTACCCTATGACAACATCTATGACTAGAGAATTAAGACTTGAATTAGAACATTTGGACCGTCAAGTTTTTGGCCCTTCTTATATTAACAGGTGTAGTATGATGTACGACTCCCCTTCAGACTCGACTAGTACTGACGACAAACCGACACATGATTGTACTGAAATAAAGCAAGACCTTAAAATCATTGAACCAACAGAAACTCGACCACAATTATTAGAAACCGTGAAGAAGTCGCCCTTACTTGAAACTGTTAGGTCGAATGCTAGAAGCGCTGAAGATATTTATTTATGGGAAAACCCATTGCACAGAAATACGCCGACGACACGAACGACAGCGAGCTGCCCGCAGACACCCGACGAACAGGCGGAACTGGATTTCGATGGTGACACTGGCGAAATATTTGAAGAACATTCTGGTAAAAAATCCATTACACCAATAAGATTGTTAAGAAAAAACCAGTCGTTAGAGCCCCAAGAGTTAGGCCGAGATACAAAACAATCTAGTACCCATTCCAGTGGATCAGAATCTTCTGAGAAAGATGTTGGTGAATCGACAAACGTAGACACCGTTAAAAGTAATCAACTGTATAATTCCAATACGTCGAGGTCACAAAAGTTCTTCTCAAGTATGTCGCAAGAATTGGAAAACGCAAAAAAGAACTGCGAGTCCCTTTTAAATGCCAAACAAACTAATCTACACAGTGTTGCGTCAACAATTAATAGCTTTCAGAAGAAATACGAGGTATTTAAACCTCCAATTCAAAAAACTGCAAGTGTGTCTTCAGTAACCAGTGACGGTTCAACTAAAACAAGTACTATAAGCAGTCTTCCACCGCCAACCGTGTTTGGAGGTGGGAATCCATTTTTGATGTTCCTTTGTTTAACTGTCCTGTTACAACATAGAGACTACATTATGAGAAATCGTATGGATTACAACGAGCTCGCTATGCATTTTGACAAAATGGTTCGTAAACACAATGTTAACAGGGTACTGAACCAGGCGCGACAAATGTATGCTATTTATTTGAAACAGCAAGCACATAAGACTGGCGATATAACGACTTAATTTAAGGATGAGAAGATCTCTTGTAATAATTTTATTGCTCATAAGATAATTTTGGTCATTATAATTATGTATGTATTAAAACACCATTAGGGTAAGTATTACATTATTAGTAACGTATATAATCCCAATTTTCTGTAAAGTATGGCAATTAAATTCTAATTCACGGGTCCTTTGGTAGAAACTATAATAAAGTCGGACCACTACCTCTGCATATAAGTCAGTGAAAGAAAAATCAACTAGCTCACGTTATTATTCTATTGTATCCTACTGTCTCAATGTCCTGATTAATAACATTTCGTTATTTAAATTGACTACCAAAATGATGTGCATTTAAAATCAAATTCACCCTGCATTATAATCTATCAAGCAGCAATATTATTATTGAATCTGTAGTTTTTAGTGTTACATAATATGTTAATGATGATTCCAAAGAGCCTTTATTTGATAAATAAATTGTGATATTTTATTTTTCTTAATATGTACTTTACGACAATAAAAACAAAAGCTTTTGCGTTATTATGTAGCTGTATATTTAATTGCATTCCGTTATGCATAATCTTTATTTTATGTATTGGATAATTATAATTTATGATCCTAAAAAGTATTATTTTTTATTATACTTATTTTTAATCTGCAATCAAATCGGATATTATTATGAATTCTAGTCCTTTTTCAATATTATGCAAATGCTTTTCCGAAATGTTGCTTGCTGGCCTATGCATTTATATTATTTGTACTTATATTTAATAAAATCATTAAATTCCAAGTGCATATTCCATTCATTTTAAATGAATACTGATTGTAAAATGCTGCAATTTAGTCATGTAAATAAACAATCTAATGAAAACGCCTACTTGTATTATTTGCAATGTATGTCTTGAGCTACGTGCCCACCTGCAAAAAACAGGCCAACTCTCCGAACATGTTGCGCATAAAGCCGGGTACTCACTAGCGAGCTGTAACTGTAACCGACTGGCCGAAGGTGCAGTGTGCTGTGCCAAGGTTGCTGATGAGGCTGAGGGTGATGACCAGGTATGCGCGGTCGCTGCATGCTGGTGGTCAGGGTACCCGTTGAAGCCGTGGGTGCTGGGCTGGCTGGGTGACTCGCCGCTCTAAAGCTTGCGGGAGTGATGATGATGACGTCACGCTGAAGTATTTGCACGAAGGCTGCGCTGACGTTCATGTTCGGGGTCACCAGTATAGAGGTAAATGATAAATGATTTTATTTCTGTAAGTAGGTTTGCACAAACACTTTTACACGTCAATCATATTTTAAAAACTAGATGAGGTCGGCGTTTCCTATCTGACTACTTTGAGAAGAAAGGCCGAAACAAACTCAGAGGTCACAGTCTCTTTTAAAGTCCAGACATAATCTTGGTCAGGTTATATGAAGACCATGATGTAGATCGAAGTCCGAGATGGTCTTTTGAAGAAAGAACCACACAGATTGAGTGGACCTGTCCAGTCAGTGCACGCATTTGTCAGAATTCGTGCAGCTCAACTCAGAACTTAAGGAGCTCAACGATTCGACGAACAATACCAAAGAAAGGACATTTGGGTAGGCCACATAAAATACTCAAACTGCCAGACCATGACAAAACTAAACAGAACAAAGAAAATAATCAAAATAAAAAAAGTAAAAAATAAAATAAAATGACCCACATTGTCTTCACACTCACAATAATTAAAATAATATAATACTTTACAAAGTAAGCAGATGTCATTGTTTATATAAAATACATTAATGTCAATGCGTATATAAAAAAAAAAAAAAAAACAATATGTTCAAAATACAAAATTGGAAGCAGATCAATCCCAAGCTTTTTTGTCCTCAATGTAATCTTTAACAGTATAAAAGGCTTTCTGGCACAACTTACGTTTAATGAATGATTTGAATTTATTAAGGTATGGTATAAGGTATGAGGAACAGGGTGTAAAGTTCACTCATACTCTATAGAAAAGGGAGGATCCTCCTACCAGACGGGTGTTGTGTCTGGCGGGCAACTGCCCAATGATTCATTTCCTGACCACCAGCATGCAGCGACCGCGCATACCTGGTCATCACCCTCAGCCTCATCAGCAACCTTGGCACAGCACACTGCACCTTCGGCCGGTCTACAAGCAGAGCCCTTAATAAGCCTCTCCTGGTCGACGCCAGCAGTCAGCCTCAACCCGGCGCTATACCTCATCCGACGCACTGGAGCATAACGCAGCGCCACCCCGACTCACTGGGGACATATTCGCAGACAGTTCCGACTCACCGTGAACTATGCGGCAACCGGTTCCGACTCACTGGAACCTCAGCTGGCCTGGCAAGTATCGCAAGATACAAGACTCAGCCCACTATCGACCTCCGGTCTCCGGGGGGGAGTGATGTAGCGGTATCTACAACGCCACATGCGAACAACGCGTCATACTGACGTCACGCAAATCCTGCATCTCGCAAGCAGAGTTTACCGCGCAACTAGCATAGATACAACGGCCCGAAATGAATCATTGGGCAGTTGCCCGCCAGACACAACACCCGTCTGGTCGGAGGATCCTCCCTTTTCTATAGAGTATGAGTGAACTTTACACCCTGTTCCTCATACTTCTATAGTTGCATGTACTGTAACCAAAAAACATAATGTGGACGTGGTTCGCAAACCTGCTGCGAGCGGTACGCGTGCGGCTCGCAGCGAACAACTTACTCATTTCTAAACTGTTACCAAAAACATAATGTGTACACACGGCTACACATCAAGCTATACATTTCCAGTTTTCGCTGACCTCGGATTGTATAGATTTTTCGTACAATCAGAACTCAGCTTATACTGGTTATGTATAGCTTGATGTGTAGCCGTGTGTACGTGGTTCGCAAGCCTGCGACGAACGCTACACGAGCGACTCGCAGCGAGCCGACGATTGTCGGTTTTTACCGCGCTCGCAGTGCGTCTGACATCGTGGAGTACTCCCCGTACACACTAGAACCTCGTTACTGTATCTGTTTGGTTACAGTTACAGCTCGCAAAATGAGTACCTACGCTCGGTGAAACCGTTTCGGCGACGTCGTGAGCCGTAATTGTAAAACGCGTACACACTAGAACCTCGTTACTGTATCACATAAGTTACGGTTACAGCTCGCTAATGAGTACCCGGCTTTAGGTGTCTGTTTCGTGTGGGATGAATTCAAGGACAGATATGATTAGGATCGGGACACATTGATCGACGGCGTTCGACGGTTTGTCCATACAAAAAGAGAGCAAAGTATGGAACGACGCGACGTACGCATCCTTTCGCATCGATGGCGACAAACGCGCTCCGGCGGCGATCGACAGCGTTCGACGGTTTGTCCATACAAAAAGAAAGCACATACGCACGTATGTGCTCTCCACCACTCCTTTTCAATCGGCAAAGTGCGAAAGGCCGTCGATCAATGTGTCCCGACCTATTGAGTTCGGCCGTTAGTGCTAAGCTACATACGATATCCAAATTACTTATAAGAAGACTATGGTCACATGGTTATATTTGCTGTTGTCAAAGGAACGACTGACTTTCAGTCTATCAAAAAACTACTCTGTGCGACTGACGTATTTCCGACATATATAATTATAATTATGTTAAGATGTTGCACCTAGAGCAAAATTACTATGGTGGTTATTAAACCGCAGTATTTCATCTAGGATGACGCCAAGCAGTTTTATTACTTGCAACTGCGCGGTTTTCATTTTGGCTGTAAAGGGCCAAGGGTCAGTTTCACGCGTTTGCCCCATTCGCTGTTGTTAGCGAGAATGCTGAGTTGCTACACTGTTTCAGGTGTATCCGCCGTAACCACCCAGCAGGACGTCATCCACGAAGGCGTGCATATGGCAGCCCAATGGTAGTTGCATGTCCAGGATCACATTCCATAACACCGGACCACACGCGGATGTTTGAATGCAACCCTTTGTCAGGGTTTTGCGCACTCGGACTACCGCGTAGTCTAACGTGGCGGTTCTGTCCTGCACGTAGTTTTTGATTACCCCATAGATGTTTTGCGGCGTTCCAAATGTTTAAGGCGATGGAAAAGGGCAGGCCATCAAGCGTTGTCAAACGTCTGTTATTGCTGTGGCAAGTTTGTGGTTCTGTTTGGCGTGGCGTAGGTTCAGTTTGATGCCCACCTCAGCGTGGAATATCCCGAATACTGGAATAAGAACTATGGGGCGGAAGTATTTGAGATCCGTTGGATCATCCTTTCCCGTTTTGAGAATGATCTTGACATAGGCTTCCTTCCTTATTTAAAAAGAAAACATAATAAATAAGACACAAGCCCCGTAGTGTCACGTTTCCGAGATATTAACGTTCAAAGTTGATCACGTGACATCCATAATTTTTTAACTTGCTTTCATCTTGTTGCACAGATGTTTGATTACTTTAAACTTTCAATGTGATTATTTCTAACATCTAAGCAACAAGATGTAAGCAAGTTCAGAAAATATGGATGTCACGTGATCACCTTTGAACGGTATAGTAAAGCCTTGTGCGGACTAAGCGTTCCAATGTACACGCAGTCGGTTACTCGACCAAAACGAGAACGATAGTCCGTACCTGCTGGTACGGACTATCGTTCCTGTGTCCTCATTTTAGTCGCGTAACCGACCACGCGTATACTGGAACGCTTAGTCCGTACAAGGCTTTAGCGCCACGAAAGATGAGACTTGACACACCACGTGGTTAGACTAGCGCAGTACACGATTTTAGGCACAGAGTACATTTTTATATTTTAGGTCTCTTTAGCGGTATGAGGTCTGAGCGCCGGACGGGACCGGACGTCATAGGGGCGGCGGAAAGAGCGCGGGAGGCGGGGTCAAGTCTCATCTTTCGTGGCGCTAACTATAATATCTCTGATACGTAGTGACACTTTGCGGGGTCTGGTTGGTTCTATTATGTTTTCTGTTTGCATTCATGTCAGCTATTGATTTTTATAGGTTACATGCGTGGCCGCCATATTGAGAAAAAATCAAAATGGCGCGACAGTACTACAGTAGGTAAGTACTTACCTATGCCAGGCTCCATAAAAAAATCTTCAATCCCATTTCAAAACCCAATAGTACCCTATCCCTTGCCCTGCACACGGCACGCGCGAGCACTGCGGGCGTGTGCGGAGAGCGGGGCGCAGGTCGCGCGAGGTCGCTGATACGCTGCAGTGTCGACATTATCGGTATTTGAACATAAAAAAAATATTGAACTAACGGATTATCGGCAGACGATATCAACTGAATCACCTTGATTAGGTACCTACTGATTGATTAAATAAACAAATATTATATTTGTTTATTTAATCAATCAGTAGGTTAGGTACCTAAAGATAGACACATACTTAGGTAATAATTACACTAGGTAAATACTAATAAGCCGTCAAACACCACAAGTGCGACCAAATGCGAGCCAGCGCCATCTTCAATGACGTGTTGCTACTTGCTACTCTTCTGTAAATCGGCTATCCTTTTTTTTGGGAATGGCATCTCGCAGTTCAACCTATGAGGTTGTCGTCTGCTTAACCGGACTTGCCTGTGGATGCCTCAAAATTAAGGCCTCATATCGACTATCCAGCAATAAGACTATCTTTATATACCAGCGGGGTAATTGCGTAACCCACTATCAGTAGTTATGGGTTTCATTTTGACAATTCAACAATATTCATTGCGTTATTTACGTTATTGAGCAGGCACATTTTTCGAACATAAGAAGCAATGGATTGCAATCGATTTGTCATCTAAAAACTCCCTTACTGAGTAGTATGACTTGGATTCCAGAAATTGTTGTTTTGTTTACTTCTCTAATGACATTTGGCAATTTATTAATTTTTATGGACATAAGTAACTAAACAGCTGGTTAAGTGCATTTTGAGTCGGAATTGAGGTAGGTATGTTTATTTTGTGCTTCTTCGCAAGTGGTGTAAAAATCTGTGTTTTCTGATTTTACATAATTCTAAGATATATAGGGTGACTGGTAATTAGTGACCGATACCAAAACACGTGATTCTACTCATGATAACAAACAACTTTTACTATGGGACCAAACCTGAAATCGCGAAAAAAAGATCAGCTGTTCCCTACATTTATGTTCGTAATAACTCGTCAAAATGTAGGGAACAGCTGATTTTTTTTTTCGCGATTTCAGGTTTGGTCCCATAGTAAAAGTTGTTTGTTATCATGAGTACAATCACGTGTTTAAGTACAGTCACCCTATATAGGGAAGTGTGAGTATTTTGTGTTTTCGGAAGTGTGGTTTGCAGCTGTTTGTTCTAGATTTGTTAAAATAAAAATGGTTTGTGAATCTGTACTGTTACCCCACAGCATGAACCCATAGCTGAGCCAAGCCTGGGCATAAGCATAGTACCTACCTAAGTGACAAGTGCAGTTTGCAGGTTGGTAGTTTTTTAATTTCGCGTAGGTAGAGCATACGAAAATTTTGATAGGTTTGCTCTTCATTTTCTGTATAAGTATAGGATTTCCAATTTATGTGGGTATCTATAGACAAACCGAGGAAAGTAAATCGTTCCAGTTTAGTATTATTAAAAATGAAATTAAATTTTAATGGGGATGAAAACTAATTATACCTACCTAAGTACTTAAGTAATTTTGTTTTGGTGAAGTTAATTTCTGGATTATAATTATCCATCCAGTTTACAACTCAACTGTAGAAAGAAGGGAGTTTAATTTGGCGTTTATATTGTCATCGTTTTTGCATGAGGTGATATGAATGCATCAGGCCTGTTTTTTCTCGAAAGGATAAATCCCTACTTATGATGGAGGGTAGGGACCCCTGTCTATAGTGTATATTATAGGTACCCTCATTTCGCTATCGGGCCGCGCCTATTTCCATCTACCAGGCAGGTGCCCGGTTTATGGAAATAGGCTCATCTGCGCATGCGCATCTCCTAGGCGCATCTGTGCTACTAAAACGCGTTTTCTCTATTAAAAGTATTTTTCTCGGTAGGTACGCCCGTGGGTACGCCTTAGCTTAGTTATAAGTACATAAATTAGGGATGAGCCAATATCCTCACACATTCGGTTTAACCGAACTTAACTTCGGCATTCGGCTAAAGGTTCAAATGAACATTCGATACAAGAACATCTCAAAGTTGTTCAATTAATCAACGTTATCTGCCAGGACTGCAGGAGTCTGGTACGTTTTTGTTCGTTTTCGAATTCGGTTCAAACCATGTGCGGCCTATCCCTATAGGTATACCTACGTAAAATAAGTATGTTGAACAGTAGAGTAGGTGAACGTCCCAGTCCCAAACCAGCTAAGAAGATATTTTGACTTTAATTATTTAACTGTCATTTTAACAGATTTTGACGGAAGACCTTAGTTCTATGTTATTTTTTAAGTTAGTTGAGCTAAATCCTAGAAGTTGAACTGTTCCTTAGTTGGACCAACACTACCCGGTTATTGACCAAGATTGAGCCAGTAATTGACCAACGTACCTATTGACTTATACGTGAATAAAATAAAAGACCATTTACTTATTACATTTTAAAATCAACGTTTATTGAGATTTAACTTTTGTATACCTAGACGCCAGCACAGCCAGGGTATCGTATTACCCAGTAACTGGGTTGTGGAGGTCAGATAGGCAGTCGCTCCATTTAAAATACTGGTATTCAACTGCATCAGGTTAGACTGGAAGCCGACCCCAATATAGTTGGGAAAAGGCTAGGCAGACGATGATGATAGACGCCAGCACATCAAGCTACCTGAAACTGTAAAATTTTCCCAATCAACTTTGAACCTTACCTATGCTTTAGCAATAAAGTTGAAAATCTATTTAAAAAAATTGACAGACTGTAGTAGCTTGATGTGCTGGCATCTGTACCTACCTAGGTCAATGAGATTCCAACAGGTTTCCCAAATTTTCCCAGTCACTTGAATTTCTTCCATTGCTTTATAAACAACTTCTTGTTAAAACTTGAAGAATTTTTTCTTGGGTGGCATTTCGTGGCTTAAACAGAATAATCAATAGAAGGTACATAAGTATTCTAAAATAAAATTTTCCATAGAAAATGTAAAAATGAAAGATTCAGTCTTTACACCATGTACTTAGGTATTATATATTGAAAAAAAAATCAAGTCAATTTTAACAGGACGCCTAAAATATACAATGTCTGGTCAACTCCACGAACACTATGAATATACCTATCCCAAACCACTGGTCAACTAGGTACTCCAATATGTTAATTAAAATCGTCAATTTTGTATTGTGCATCAATATAATCAAAGGGAATTGTTGAAAGATCAATAATAACGACAAAAAACGTAAATTTAAGAAATAACCAGTACCTACTTAGTAAACCATATGGTCAACTATTAGGCAACCTATACCTACAATATGCGTTCCAGTAGTTAACCAGTCTCAGAAACCTATTAAAAACAAAAAAATTGTTAAAACATATCTGCTATCATTATACTGATAAATATATTAACTACATTTCACAAAATATTTACAATTTACTACAAAAATTCTACAATTTACTTAAATGAATTGAACTTTACCTTTCATAGCATTGGCGGCCGAACGGCGAGTGAACAAAACACGTGGCGACAAAAATGAAAAAGAAAGCTACCTATATTTTTTAATTTATTCACCTGAAATTCACAGTAGTAGATTCTCAAAGATGTAATAAGGTAACCCAGATTTAAAAAAAACCTATAGATATTGGCGCGATTTCTTAAAATGTTGACCTATAGACGCAAATGGTCAACTACAGGTGACTGCTTTGGGACTGGTACGTCCACGGTCCACCCTACCTATAGTTGTTGTTGTTTGTTACGAATATTCATACAATCACTTCAAAACAAAGTTTTTAAAAGGGTGACCCTAAACCCTCCTAAGACTCCCAACTTATTAAAATAGTTTTAACCGGTCAAAAGTAGTATTCACTGATATTTGCAGTCAAAAGAAGCATTTTGAGGTCGCTGATGACGATCATGGCCATAGATATAATATGCTGTTTTTTACATTTTTATGATCATGGCAGAGAGTCCGAGGCATGTCCGAGGTGTCCGCCGGCGCGTTCTTCACCGGTATTGCCCGACGCGACGCGACGCGCCGTTCCAGCACCTGCCAGTGAGTACCTAGTATCTACTTACCCGGCACTAAGCTAGCCGCCCGAGCCCTGAGCTGACCTTCTGCAGGATTTGTAGACTTCGCCCACTGACTAGTCAGGGACTTTTACAAATTACGAAACTGCTATACTTACTTAGTTTAAATACATTGTGATTAGATAATGTTATGTCGTGCCGTGGATATAAAAGGTCTGAGAGCGATTGAACACTCATAGTAGGCACGAAACGAGCCCTAGCATGAAGTACTTATTGATGTTGTTGGTGGTGGCGTTAGCGGCGCAGGTGCAGGCCGAGGAGGCCATCACGCTGCACTACCACGAGACCGTGGGCATTCCGGAGGCGGCGCGCCTCAAGCAGGCCGAGTTCGCCACCGACTTCGACGGCTCCCGGATCATCGGAGGCTCGCCTGCAGCTGTCGGCACCTATCCCTTCTTGGTACTTATATATTTCAACTATAAGTAAGTATATCGAATCCGGTATAGTGTACAGTTCGGGCTGACCGGACGGGTTGTGTGGCGCAGGTGGGGCTGGTGATCACGCTCAGCTCGGGCAGCACGTCGGTGTGCGGCTCGTCCATGCTGAGCAACACGCGCGCGCTCACGGCGGCGCATTGCTGGTGGGACGGCCGCAACCAGGCGCGCCAGTTCACGCTGGTTTTCGGCTCGGCGCGGCTGTTCTCCGGCGGCACGCGCGTGGCCACCTCTAGCGTGCAGAT
The DNA here is from genome assembly GCA_914767645.1 of Hydraecia micacea. Taxonomy (NCBI): domain Eukaryota; kingdom Metazoa; phylum Arthropoda; class Insecta; order Lepidoptera; family Noctuidae; genus Hydraecia; species Hydraecia micacea. The sequence continues at coordinate 13,882,058 of OU611778.1, forward strand.
GCACTCCGGGTACAACCCCAACAACCTCAACAATGACGTCGCCATGATCTCCTTCAACTCGGTGCCATACTCTAGTAAGTAACGCTGCAAGACGCTCACGACCCACACCGCACCCGAGCTGACGACGCTCCTCTGTTACAGACGCAGTGCGCGCGGTGGCGCTGCCGAGCGGCTCACTGGTCAACAGCAACTTCGCGGGCTCGTGGGCGCAAGCCGCCGGCTACGGCAAGACCAGCGACGGTAAGTAACCGCATGCTGCTGTGTTGCTTTAGTACTTAAGGAAGGTAAGTATTACAAGACAGGGAATGTTTGGAAGGAAAATGCCCGTGTCCCAACAGTGGGACACGATACAGTAAAAAAAAAAACTATTAAGTACAGACGCCAGCACATCAACCTACACCTAACTGTCAAATTTTCCCAATCAACATTGAACCTTATGCTTTAGCGATAAAGTTGAAAATCTATTACAGAAATCTGACAGATTGTAGTAGGTTGATGTGCTGGCGTCTGTACCTACTTAAGTTTAATATTTGTATTTGTTCTTGGAACATTGTGCAATGATCGTGTACGCACTGCGACAGCCGCCGGCATCTCGCAGAGCCAGTTCCAGAGCCACGTGTCGCTGCAGGTGATCACGAACGCGGCGTGCGCGCAGTTCTTCGGCGGCATCATCACGGCGTCCACGCTGTGCACCAGTGGCGGCAGCGGCAACAGCGCGGTGGGCACGTGCAGCGGCGACTCCGGTGGCCCGCTCGCAGTCTCCAGCGGCGGCCAGCGCGTGCTGGTGCGTCCTGGACTCCCGCCATAGTGCCACACTCTCCTCGCATATGTCACTTGTCTAAACAGTTGTTATATGTCAACAGATTGGTGTGACGTCATTCGGTTCGTCGCGCGGCTGCCAGGTTGGGTTTCCATCTGGATTCGCTCGGGTCACCTCCTTCTTGACTTGGATACGAGCAAGACTCTGAACGCGATTCACCACCCCACAACGAATTTTGTGATTTTATTGATAATAAAAATGATACAATCACCAATTATACCAATCAATTTTATTAAGTGCTGTTTTGAGAACCTTTCTCACTTCAGCCTCGCGCTATGAACAATGGCCTCAGTTATCTCAAACTCAGTGCTACCATAAATAAGGAGGAGCAATCCTTGTATCGATTAAAAAATAGTCAAAACGTTTTTATATCTATTTAATAATGGTTTTAGTTATATCACGCAGTTAATAGGACGAAAATAGAACGAAAAAATCATGCTTTTCTCTGTCGCAGAAATACGACACGAGCGGTAGGGGCACGGATATAATGTGTGTCGCATAAATGCGACACAAGCGATCAAAAGGTTAACAAAGATATCACAGGCCGTATGGATAACGATCGATAGGATATTTTTTTCTTATACCTACCTAGGTAGTTTGTATAAAAATTTTACATACTGAACTGTTGTTATTACTATTCCGGCATCCATAAAATGTGCACGAGTGTACCTACATCTCCTAAACAGCTCAATACCATTGAAAACTTAATTTGGTCGGGTTATACGCGGAGATTTAGTATGGAAGAGTAATGAAAGCTAATTTCTCTTAAAATACAACGCTTAGGAATCTGAATTTTTGGGTCACTATAACTTCTTTAGGATTACTAATTTTTGTATAAAGGGAAGAAATCACCGAGTTTTTAATAGGGAAATCTTCTTGTCTGTCCTTCCTCGTTTTAATCCATCCAAAGGTTGTCTTTAAAAGATCGCTTTTAGCGATAAGACCGCCCATTATGTCACCCATTGTAAAGTTTCTATATTTATGTCTGTAATTTATATGGTGTACATAATAAAGAGTATTCTATTCTATTCTTCAAATGAAAAACACCGTCACTACGGCCACCCCACCAATGGCGTGGTACTTATATCTAGTAAACTACTGGAGTACTTACTAATTTTGAATTACGGGTACTAATTTTCTATGTAGGTTTGAGGAAAGCGACAAGCTCCTCAAACATGGAATCAACACTCAAAAACTCCTGCTGAACGAGCGCGCGAAAGTTAGGTATCATCGCTGATTTCTCGGTAAATATCTTACAAATGTTTCAGTTCTGTTTTTTTTTACGAAATGAATCACATATCCCTCCCTCTCACCGAGAGGAGGCCTGTGTCCCAGCAGTGGGAACATTATAGGCTGATTATGTATATATGATGAATCACATATAAGGGTACTAAACTAATTAGTACCAATTTAGTACTAATTATTTACCAAAGGAAAGTGGGAAACAAATGTATGGAGTCTGGGCCCACCCTTCAATAGTAAGTAATATGTGATTATACCGTTGGATAGGGCTCTTTAAGCGGAACATTAGTTACTAATAAAACTATGGTCAAATGTTAGTACTTTCGGAGATAAGTCGTCTCAGTCTAACATATTCTTTATGTATATGTATTAGGTAGAATCATATTCCGGGTAGAATAGTAATAATACATGTATTTGCACACAACACAGTTACGATGTTGTTCCATTTTCCACGAAACCAATCGAGATGCAGTTCAGTGTCTTTTCCAACGCCAGATAATTTTATTGCGTTCCTTCCTCGTGGTCAAACTTAATGGTCAAATTGGAGTCTAATTTTGATTTTTTGACAATGTTTCCATACAAAAACTGTCAGATGTCAATTTTATTCCACGAATGAAAATTATCTGTCGATTGAAAAATCATCCAGCAGACAAAGCTGTTTTTTTTTTTAGCTTTGCCCCATACTAGGAATTTCTCCTGTACCTATTGTGGGCGCGTTTACAAACATTTAATCAAGACAAACAGCCAGACCCGGAACAACTACTTATTGGTCATACAAATATTTGTTCCGTGTGGGAATCGAACCCGCGACACGCAGCGCAGCATTAATCGCTTAACCACTGCGCCAACCATGCCATCCGAGTCTGGGTAAAGTTTATCTTATAATGAAGTAAACTACGATCATTGATTTGCTTAGATTGGGATCACTTTTATAGCAGTACAATAGTATAACTCCGAAAGTACTGACTTTTAACCTTAGTCGTAATACTAAGTTTTATTCTGCATAAAAATACCTATTCATTCATGAGTACCTATATTATTTCTATTGAGGTGGGCCCATCATGTCTCATTGTCCTTTATGGAAGCGATTGGCGTTGGTGGTCCGGCGGTAGTCACGGACATAAAATATTGATAAACAACACTTTTGTCGATATTTTTATTGCCGTGATAGTTACAGTATTATCGTTGTAAAACATTGAGAGAAGCAAACGGTGGCCACTGTGAATTTCAATACGGTAATTCTATTTATCACACGGTGACCGGCCGTCCTGACATCAGAATGAACGGTCACCCTTAAAATGTTTTTTTTTTTCTTATAAAATACGATGGAAGCAATTGTTTGAGAATGGAAGCAAATAGAAGCAATAGGGAAGCAATTCTTGGGCATAAATTCAACGTTAAATATGTAGGTTTAAAGAACTTTATTTCTCATAAGAACTTACAGTGTTCGCTTACAATGAGATACTTAAGTGATTATAACTATGTAGTTCATTAGTTAGTTACCTCTAGGGTGCTGGAGACATTATATTAGTGATTATAACTAGTGGGTACCGTTAATATTAGTTACTTCTAGGGTGTTGGAGACATATTATCATGTATTATTAATCGACTTCCAAGGATGTTTGCATTCTAAGACACAGATCAAGGCAACACACCGCAACACCTAAATAAACTAAAACTTTCAGTTCACCTCGGATGTTGCGAAGTATTGCCCCAATCTGCGTTTGAATGTGTTTATATTGTCACATTTTTTCAAATCCTCCGGTAAACTATTGAACAGCCGTGCGCCTTCAACCAATATCGTTTTTTTACCGTAATTAGTGCGAGCGTGCGCTGGTTTTATCTGGATTTTGTTTTTATTCCTTACGTTATAAGTTATGTTTTTCATATGTAGTTGTATGTTCGATTGAACAGTTTTGGTGATGATTCTTTTAATTAGGACGCATGTGTAGTATTTGTAAAGATGAGTTATATTTAGTAGTTTGGTTTTTTTGTATAGTGTTCTTGTCGGAGTTAAATAGTGATAGTGAAATAATGTTTTTATAATTTTGTTTTGTGTTCTTTGTAGTGGGTCTAGGTAAGTTTTCGCAGCTGACCCCCATAGCTCAACTAAATATTCAAGATGAGATTTAACCAGAGAGTTATATATTATTTTACGTACTTTTTTTGGAATGCAGTTTGAAACTTTACGCAGTGCTGCCAGTAATGACATCAATTTTGTTTTGACATGGTTGATGTGATGTTTCCAAGTTAGTTTGTCGTCTACATGTAATCCTAGGTATTTTTCATAGGTTGACCGTTTGAGAACTTCTTTATCTATTGTGAGTGGTGTGAACTCTGGTAACGGTTTATTTTTGGCGCAAAAAATCATGAAAGATGTTTTTGCGGCGTTAATAGTAAGTAAATTACATTTTAGCCACTCGTTCAGTAGGTCAAGGTCGCTTTGTGCGTCCGTTATAATGTTATGAATAGATTTATTGAAATAGAATAGACATGTGTCATCTGCGTATAGAGTTAAGTGCCCTCTAAGTCCTATGTTATTAATATTATTAATATAGATTAGGAAGAGTAGTGAGCTAATAACGGAGCCTTGGGGACAGCCATACGTAATGTTTTGAACAGAGCTAGTGAACTTGTCTAATCTAACTACTTGGCGCCTATTCTGTAGATATGATGTGAACATATCGAGTGCGCTGCCTGTGATACCTATATTATTCAGTTTCTGGATGAGCTTTTGATGACTTACTGTGTCGAATGCTTTTTTTAAATCAATAAATATCCCTAAAACCACATTTCTTTTATCAATATTTGTTTTTATTTTTGTTATTAAGTCTACTGCAGCTGTTAGAGTACTTGACTTGGCTCGAAAGCCATACTGTTGGTCTATCAAGAAATTTTTGTCATTTAGGTATTTACTTAGCCGATTATATAGAACTCGTTCGAATATCTTTGATAGCACTGGCAAGATCGACACCGGCCTATAGTTACCCGGGTCAGTTCTACTTCCGGATTTATAAATAGGGCTAACCCTAGCAATCTTAAGGGTATCGGGAAAAATACCTCGAGATAAGCACACGTTTATACAGTCCGTTAATCTACTAATTATTATAAGTTTTAAACATTTGATCGCCTTAGTGCTGATGCCATCTAGACCTGTGCTTGTGTTGCTGTCAAGGTCGTCAATAATTCTAGATATTTCATCTGTGCTACATGGGGAGAGCTCGGGTAGCGTTATGCTATGTGTGTAATTATAGTCGTACATAAAAACATTATCGGTGTTTACGTGGTATTTGATGGGGATTTTGTTAGCTAGGTCTGCGCCTATTGATGAAAAAAACAAGTTAAATAGGTCACATATTGCATTACCTTCTGTAATGAGGCCTGAGTTCGACATCAGTTTAGGAGGGGCACGGCTGTCGTCCTTAATTTTATTCAAAGCTAAATTATTAATAAGGTTCCACATTTTCTTCGGTTGATTGAGATTAATTTTAAATAAGTTGAGGTAGTACTTCTTCTTCTGTGTCTTGATCAGATTTATTACCTTGTGTTGCTCTTCGTTGAAGTTTTTCTTTAGGTCATCGTTTTTTGGGTGTGATTTTGTTTGTTGCCATAATGTGTTTCGTGAGTTTATTGAATCGATAATATCTCGGTTTATCCAGTCTTTTTGTGGTAGGTTTAGTATTTTAGTTTTGTCTACTTTGCTCTTATTGACTTGTTCCGAAATAGATCTCTCTAGATAATTATAGTCATTGTCTTCATTGCTGTAGGCAGCTGTCAGAGTGGAGTTATATAACTTTGTGTAATCCAGTGCTTTATAATGTTTTTTCTTGCTTATTTGCGGCTCCAAGCTGCCTATTTCCAGAAATATTTGTTTATGATCTGATAGGCTCGACTCCACTATTGACATACTGAATGAATGGTTGCTTATGTTTGTACATATGTGGTCTAATATAGTGTTTGTTGTATCGGTTTCACGAGTACTATATAGTTTATTTATATTATTTAATACTTCGTAGCCAGTTTCTTTAATTTCATTTAGATATTTTGTGCTTTGAGTTTCCTTGTTCAGAAGGTCTATATTGAAGTCGCCAAACACTATCGCTCTTCTTCTTTGTTCTAATTGCAGTGTGTACCTTTCTAAAAAGTTATTTATATTTGACTCACCAGGCTTATATATTGCTCCTACGTTCAGCGATAATTTCTCTATGTATATCCATAAATAGTGGTTTCCATTTTCACATAAGTCTGCTGTTGTTTCATACACTATACTGTTGTGCACGTATATGGAAACGCCTCCACCTTTGCGATTCCGCCTGTAGTTGTAAACATGACTATAGTTAGGTAATTGATATAATTTTGCGTCGTTTTCTGAAGTAATCCATGTCTCGGTGAATATTAATAGATGTACGGCTCGTGGGATCGATTTTACTATGCACCTAATCTCATCTAGTTTGCCAGTTTTCCTGATGCTACGTAAGTTGGCATAGAAGAATCGTAACGAGGACGGGTGAAGTGGAATGTCTTCGTATTTTTTTGCTATATGTACGCCTAGTGACCGTTCATCCTGACGGAGACTGCTATTTTTCTAAAAACGAGCTCTTCTAGCGTCGAGTGTACCTTTAGGTAGAACGGCTGTCGCCCCCAGTGGGTTCCCGCATTGTCGAGGCACCCACGGTGAAGCGAAGAGGAAACCGGGGAGGGGCCGCTCGTCAGGGTTTTTGCCTGTAAGCCGACGACGTAGCGGCCAACAAGTAGGTTGCGGTGCGGCTTGAGCAACATCGCAACTGAGGCGGGCCGCGATGTCGTATGGGAGGCGTCGCGGCTGAGAGTGAGGGGCGGGAGAGGAGTGCCGGTATTGCGGTGCGCCGCTCTCCCTACCTTCCGCGGCCTTGACAGGGTCGCCACCGTCTGGTGGCGGACGCGGTGGAGTCACAGGGGAGGAGGAGTGTTGCTATGACGTTGGCCGCTCTCCTTATCTTCTGCAGCCAAAAATTGGCAGGCGGCGGGGTTAATGACCTGTTAATGACCCGTCGCAGGGGGACCAAGGGTGCGCAGACACGGGGTCGTCTGGCGCCCATGTGCTGGTTTGGTCCCTGGGGTGTTCACGACGTGCTATGTGCTCCGGTGAAGGGGAATACTCCCCAGAGGAGGGTCCGGTGACGGACAGCCGCGGCGGGTTCACGAATGAGTGCTAATGCTAACGCGCGCCCGTGTTCCCGCCGTAAGTGACAGAGGAGGACACCGTGGAGTTATAGTGGGTTAGGGTCCCACATAACTGCACTATCTCCCCGTGGTATTGCAGAATGCATAAGCATTTCTCCACGTTAAAAAAAGGCAGAACGGTTGTAAGGCGACTGATCTGAGAAAAAATCACCTTCAAGAATACAATAGGGCCATAAACGGACACTACGCGTAGTGGACGTATCGCCGCGCGACTCCCTCGAGCGAAGGGGCGGGGCTTAATTCACACAAGCACTGAGTCTCGGTTCGCGTTACATTGCGCGCAATAAAAAATAGCTTTTTCTTTACCTAACAATAAAAATCGGTTCCCAGCAATAATCACAGGTATCACAATACCGGTAAGCAATAATCACAATAGGTACAAGTATGCGTTGTTGACGGCTATGTGACGTGTCTTTTTAGGCCCCTCGCCCACGGAGACTTTTTGTAGCGATGCTGTCGCGCGATTCGTAAACGTGCGACAGCATCGATACTATCGCGCGTTAATCGCATTTGCAACGCGCTACAGAAGCGATGCCAACGCACTACTAAGGCGCTACAGCATCGCGACTGTATCGATGCAAACGCGCGACCGTGTCGGACGACATCAGGGAAAGAACGGAGGGTGGATGGCGCATGAGTGGAGAACCGAGCATCAGTGCAACACAATCGCGTTTGCATCGCGACTGAGAATCGTGGTGTGGGCGAGGGCAAACAGCTAGAGACCGCATCGCGACTGCATCGATGCGAACGCGCGACTGCATCGGTACAAAAAGTCGCCGTGGGCGAGAGGCCTTACACCCTGTAGATTTAGTCCTGATGCGCTCTCACAAAATAATGTTCATTTAAACAACTGATATAATATCCCCCTCACTTCCATGCAGCTAACAATTTTTTTTTTTTTTTTTTTTTGGGTTAGGTATCTAAATATATAAAAGAAGAAATGACTGACTGACATATCAACGCACAGCCCAAACCGCTGGGTCTAGAGATTCCAAATTTGGCACGTACGTTCCTTATGAGATCTAGGGGTGCACTAAGAAAGGATTTTTCAAAATTCACCCCCTAAGGGGGTTGAATGGGAGGGCACGCCACGATCGTGGCGATAAGACCCCTCTTTGAGGAGTGGCTTGAGAGGCGTCACGGCGTTCTCACCTACCGCCTGACGCAGGTCCTCACCGGACACGGATGTTTCGGGAGGTTCCTGCACATCATCAGGCGGGAGGAGACGCCCGGGTTTCACCATTGCGAGGATCACCCAGAGGACACGGTGGAGCATACGGTGGAGGTCTGCCCCGCTTGGGCGGAGCACCGCCGTGTCCTCGTAGAGGCGATCGGCAACGGCGGCGACCTCTCGCGTCCGGCCCTGGTTCAAGCCATGGTCCGGGGCGAGAGGGAGTGGGAGGCGGTCACCTCCTTCTGCGAAGCAGTCATGCTAGCGAAGGAGGTGGCGGGACGGCTCAGGGAGAGACCCGCACGCCTCAGCCGCCGCGGGAGACGCTACGGGCGTCGGGAGCCGCGTGACGACTCCCGGCCACCGTAGGCGCGGGCCTGCGGACGGAGAGTAATGGGTAGCTGCCCGTCCGATCAGGACCAGGCCCGTGCCGGACGGCGCGTATGTGTTCCACGCGCGCCTCAAAGAGATGTCAGCATAAAGGAAGGGGCCCGCCAGGGCCGAAGCCTGCCGGGGTAGCGGGATCGTCCGAAAGGGTTACCGCTGCCCCGGAACATAAAGGGCTAAGGAAGGAACACGGGTGGGTTTTAGTCAGTAAGAGTCTGACACTCCCTTCCGCTCCACCCAGAGCGGGAGGAGTCATTAGATGATTTCCCATCCAAAAAAAAAAAAAAAAAAGGGGGTGAATGGGGGGGGGGGGGGGTGAAATTTCACGCGGACGAAGTCGCGGGAAGAAGCTAGTATTATATAAGATTCTAAAAATCGTCTCATCCGACATGACTTTTCTTTTCGTTTTTTTTACAACTAAAAACATACTGCACTTTAGACTCCAAAGACTCCCCCACTGTTGGGACAGCTGATGCTCAGAAACTATTATTGTTATGATTTTCAGCCGGTATAAAGTACTGTTAGGTTTCATCAAGAAATAATAGGAGTATTCTGTTTGATTTTGATATCGCAGTTTTATTATTAGGGCATGAAAATAAAAACTAGTACAGGCTTGGTATTGTGAACTCTATTATACATAATTATAATTTAGTTTGCAACAGCTTGAAATTCCAGTTGTGTAATCAGTATAATTAGTGTAAGTAAACCGTAGGAAAAGTAAGGAGTAAATAACTCATTCTATGCTAACAAAATTGTCCATTCACTACATATCACACAAATACGCAACGACGCGTTATTAATCATCCTTAAGAGATGTTTTGTTGTTAATCTAAACTTTCCTTTACATTTTTAACTGGACTTGTCGGTTTCTCGTTCTTATTATTTTAAACCTTTCGAAAAGTTTTAATTTCTTTCTAAAGGGACAAAAAAAGCCATAATCTTCTACAATACTTGTTAATTTTATTACCGCCAAATCCTTAACACGACATTCACTAACTTACTGACTACACAACAATAATATCACATTACATCTTCCATTTTTCAGTCGACATGTTTTCCATTTTTTTTTCTGCTGCCTACAATCTATTTTCGTTTGTTCGATTCTAACACAGCAAAATAATATAATGAAAGCACTAAACCGGTTCTTCGATTTTGTTTACTTCCTCTTGTTGCCGCCGCCTCCAGACAGGATGATAGCAATGCGCATAAAGATGTTCAGGATATCCAAGTATACCGAAATAGCACTGTAACAAAATACTTAATTAATTAGACACGATAAACATATATTTTTATTGTTTTATTTATCTTTTGTATATAATATATCCTCTTCTATTGTGAATGTGAGAACGTTGTACGTTGTACCTACTTTATTAAGTACCTGGTACTTGTTGACAAGCCTACACTGTCCTCTTAATACTGTAATTTGAATATATTGTAAAAGCTAATTATTTTTAAAAGAGTAACCATGGAGGTCCTCATGCACCTAGCTTCGTACGTTTCATAAGTATGTTTATGTGAAATAAAATATCTGCAATACTACAGCGTTTCACGGCTTTAGGCCTAAATATAGTTATTTATGCTTAAAACCGATGTTTACTGTCCCAAATATCATAAATAAATACTATAAATATATTATAATATATGTATTTATGCTATTCAGGAAAAACAACAGGTTTCAAAATGAATTCAAACCATTTATTGGCAGAAAGATTAATAAATAATCTATATCAATCAGAGTCCGTCCAGACTGGGGCGCGGGGCGGGCGCGGGTGCGGGAACGCGCGCGGGCCGCCTGTCCGCACTGGAGCGCGGCTGCGTTCTGTATGTTGTCGTGTCCAGTGTTTGTTAAAATATAATATGGATGAAAGAGACTTATTTTTACTAGACAAAAGCTCGAACTAGTTTGAGAACACCGGACCCCGCGCGGGCCGCCCGCGCACTCACTCCGGCCACTTGTATGAACGAGCTATGGCGTGAGTTGCCCGCGCGCCCACTATGGACACTCAAAGGAAGTTCATATGTTTGAGTTCGATGCGCCGCGCCCGCTTCTCAGTCTGGTCAAATACTTAAATCTACTTAGGGCTGATTTTTCCAACGCCAGATAGTTTTATCCGAGAGATTGAAAAATTAGCCTAATGTAGTAATGACATTAGGGCTGATTTTTCAATCGGCCGATATTTTTTATTCGTGGAATAAAATTTACGTCTGATAGTTTTTGTATGGAAGAACTGTCAAATGATTCTGAATTATTCCTCGGATAAAATTATCTGGCGTTGGAAAAATCACCCTTAGACAACCAAAAACAAACGCAATGATTGAACAGAAGTTTGAGCGAGTTTCAATTTGATTGCATAACATAAATATTATTATTGGTGTTGGCAGGTCTTGCTCACGCGAAAACATTGAAGTCGTCAATATTATTGTGTAAAAATATTGTGCATTGTAGGTTTAGAGCTGCCTAATCAATCAACTGTGGACTAATGGCGCAATAAGGGAAAAAAAATCAAAAGTACTTACGAGTTTATCGGGTCGTAAGGCTGTAATCCATACATCGGATGCAACTCGGCGCGTTTTATGATACCCTGTGTGTCGTATAACAGGAAACCACCGAATACTATTAGACCTCCATATAAACTGAGTGAATACAGTCCTGAAACCAAGATTAATATGTTTATTTATAGTAAAGACGAGAATTAATAAATTCTAAAATTAAGCATTGCGCATTTTTGGAATGCCAAAAGCCCATTCTATACTCTATTTTGTATAAGGTTCGCACGACTACACATCAAGAAATACATAACCAGTATAAGCTGACTTCTGATTGTACGAAAAACCTATACAATGCGAGGTGAGCTAAAACTGGAAATGTATAGCTTAATGTGACGCCGTGTGTACATCCAACTTGGATGTACACATGGCGACACATTAAGCTATACTAACTAACTTGGATGATCCAAGTTTTTAGAAAAAATGTTTGGCCTTATAGTATCATCTGCTACTCATACTTATGCGAGTCTCTTTCTCGATGGGTCATATGAACACCCGGTACATAGGCACGTGTTTATTAGATGAACACTCATCTAATAAACATTTTTTGGCCAAGAAAAAAAAAAAAAAAAAAAAAAAATATAATTCAAAGATTATCCTCATATTTTATATAATAATTATTTATCATGTAAAAATAAAAATGGAAGCTCAAGTACCTGCTCCAAGTGCAGAAGTGTGTGGTACGAACATGCTGGCCAGCGAGGCGGCGAACACGGCGCCCAGGCCCATCGCGAGCGGCGCGCGCATGTTCAGGAACTCACCCGACGGCGCGCAGATCGCAATCGTGCTTAGACCGCCCACGACACCAGCCGTGTACCTGTCAAGAAAATCGCGTCAATATATGTATGCTCACTTTCATAAATGAAAGTTCATAAAACTTTTTTAAAGTAGTAGTAAGAGGAGGATTCTATTACCATAATGAAGAATTCATTATAGAGTTCTTCTGTATATATAAATAAATACTTCGTATGGAAACGGAACTGAAGGCCCATTGTGATTCAGAACGATGCTGGAGCAGGAGCTTTGCTTCTGATCTTAGCATTGTTTGTTTCTTTTAATCAACTACAGGACGCTTTAACAAAATGGTTTTACCAAGCAGCTCTAATCAGCGCCGCACCGCCGAGGAAACACATCGGTGCAATGACAGCCCCCATAATGCCCGTGTGTACTACCCATGCTAGCTGTTTAGCACCAAAACCTGGTGAGTAGTCCATGCCTCGTACCACCATGCCGGAACCGATCATTAAGCCCAATGTGATTATTATTGACTGAAATAAAAGATAGACACAACATCATAAGTTTATAGTTTGGTTGAGGGTTATAAGAGAGTGTAAACAGTTAGCAATCATGTAACATTGCAGGCAATGGTGGTTCACCACTTTTGACCCTAATACCCTTACTTATAAGGTTGAAAAGTGGTCAACTGCCAGTCTGCAATGGTACATTGTGGTTGTTAACTTACCATCCACCCATTTCTTGCAACTAAGTTTAACAATGCAGGTGTTCTAAATACTGTATAGGCACTGCCAGAAGTCAATAAAATGGAACCAGCAATGTATCCATATGTTGCCTTGATGCGATCTTTAACATATTTCGGCCAGAGACTGCAAATAAAGAAATAAATAAGTAAAAATTTCCATATTCCATCCATCACAATATTATTTACAGTAATTTTCATAATGTTTGCAGTAATATTACTTCCAAAATATGGAAATTATGGATTTTATTCTTACTCGCGCATGGTTTAAAAAGTTTGTTACAAACAATACGTGCTGTGTGCTTTCTATAATAATTAGCAGTATTGTTTGTAAGTTGTATATAAAGAGATATACAGGGTTATTGGAAAAACATTAACAACCTCTTAAGAGGTCATTGCACTCATCATTATGAACAAATTTTACTATGGGACCAAACCTGAAATTACGAAAGAAAATCAGCTGTTCCCTACATTTATGTTCCTATAACTCGTCAAAATGTAGGGAACAGCTGATGTTTCAGCTGGTTTTTTAAATTACTTTTTTTTTGTGTTACAAATGTGAAAGATTTTGCAGACAATTTAATTTTTGGTGCATTTTTTTACGATTTACATATTTATTGTATAATAGAAGATGTCAATATTTTCAGAACTACTCTATTATACAAATCAACCATACAGCGAACAGGTGAGTGCTTGCCAGAATTAGTTCGGCAAGAGTAATGTTGAGTTTAATAAAGTTCTAAAAATGTTTCAAGTAATATGATTGTACTTAATTTCTTATTAAATAAATAAAAACTATAGTAGTAGTTAAGTGACATATACATATTATGAGTATTAGTATGTTTTTCTTAACTAACATAAACTCCTTCCAAGATACAGGATTTTCCTAGTTTGGGGGGCAGGGTACTTAATTCTTATAGGACTTTTGACCCCACTACCTATCTTTTGTATCCAACCTTTGTAAAATCTATTTATGTTTGCATACCTCTCACTTAAATAAAATTATTGTCAAACTTTATGTTTTGTGAATAAAAGTTATTATTATTATTATTAATTAAATACATCTTGTAGGGCTTTTTTAGTATTGGTGTCATCAGTTTAGTCATAAATCTTATCAAATTCATAAATAAATAAGTATGTAGTGTTGTAACTTACTGTGCTTCGGTGCATACGCCAGGCCTCACTCCTGAACCGTAATAACAGAGTGCTGCCAAGCTCATGGCGGAAGCTCCTGCCAGAGCACCTTTTCCTAAGCTGAAGGCTGAAAATAATCAGGTGGACTTTGATAGCAACCCAAATAAATTAGGGCTAAGCTTTAGTTTAACATCCATCAAGTTTAGTCCATATTTTTTTAACAGAAAGATCTTATTATTAGAAGCTTCAACATAATAATATTTTAAGCAGCAGAGGTAAATGATTTCAGTTAGTTAGAATATTAAAAAATCATCTTAAAATCCCACCCCTTAAATTGATGGATGTTAAAGTAAAGTTCACTGGGATAACAAAGTTGTATGGCTGTGTGTGTGCTTAGTATTAGTTTTCATTTCACTAGGTACCTATCTTTTATGAAAATTAACTTGATTTTTATATGAGTTATTTATGCAATAAAACAACCAAAAGCGAAGCTTTAATATTGTGTTCAGTAGATTACATCAGCTAACAAAGATAATGGTCAGTGGGTCGTCTTAGGGGCGGATTTACTTAAATATTTAAATGTATAAAAGTAAGATTTACCATTGGGACTAGCAGGAGCCATCAGTTTCGCCCATAGTGAGGCGCCTGGGGCTGGAGAAACTACTCTGGAACGAGGTTCTCGGGCATAGTTCCGGATTACATAGTTTTTGGGAACAAAGTTCTTCGGTACAGGAGTTTTTAGGGTATGGCCTACGTTTAACGCGGAACGCGCCAGGCACATACGCGACAACATGATGCAATCTATAATAAAAAAAATATAAACACAATAATTAAAAATCTATTAGAAAGCCAAAAGAAAGCCTTACCAATGCTTTGAAAAAGAGAAGTACTAACAATTTGTTTAAGGCTGGGATTGATTTGTGGATTTGTATCTGCTATTTTTTCGAAATGTCAAAACAGTGAAAATTTTGATACTGCGTTTGATTCACAGAACGCTTAATACTCCTTGGTCTGATTTCAATGACGACTGAAAACTATGTTTTTTGATAGACTGAAATAATGACTATGTGACTTCTCCACTGGATCAGCCGGCCGGTTACAATTACAGTTCGTTTAGCAAACACGACACGATGATCGGTATAGAATAT
This sequence comes from Hydraecia micacea, assembly GCA_914767645.1. Lineage (NCBI taxonomy): Eukaryota > Metazoa > Arthropoda > Insecta > Lepidoptera > Noctuidae > Hydraecia > Hydraecia micacea. The sequence continues at coordinate 13,897,207 of OU611778.1, forward strand.
TCCAAATAAATCTTGCTTGAGTTTTGCCTTTTGCCTTGGAGTTTTCCGTAATATTCTGGAAAAATATTTGTATTCTGTGGCAGGCATCAGGCATGCAAACTTGCCAATACCCAGTGTTGCAAAAGTGAGATTTCGAAAAACATGTGACTTGCAAAGTAAAAAACGTGAAAAAATGCAATTTGTTACAACAATTTATTTTTTATTATTGAGAATGGGAACTCAAAACCTTTATTATAATATTTTTATATATTTTTATTAATGGTCCCTGGCTACCATTACACACACCTACATACCTCGCGTTTAGTGGGGTCTCCCACTAAACGCGAGGTATGTAAGGTTCTCCGTGGGTTATCCATTGCATCACATGAAAGCAATTTATACTAGTCCCTATTATTTTGGCTAATTTCTTGCATGATCCACTCAAAGTCTCGAACTCGATATGAATAATTCCTGTGCTATATAGTACAGACGCCAGCACATCAACCTACACCTAACTGTCAAATTTTCCCAATCAACATTGAACCTTATGCTTTAGCGATAAAGTTGAAAATCTATTACAGAAATCTGACAGATTGTAGTAGGTTGATGTGCTGGCGTCTGTACATACTAATTCCATGTTCGTAAGTCAAACAGGAGTGTCAAAGTCACATTTCTGCGACCCTTTAGGATATAATTATATTCTGTGCTTGTTGCGACTGTCACTGTCACGTCAGATGCGTCAGTGGCAAGCTCTTGGAGTATTAATGTTCTGTGGTGGCAAGTGGCAACCACAGCACAGAGTACTTTTTGATAGACTGAAAAACCACAGGGTGGCAACAACAGCAAATTCGAATTGTTTGATCGGCACAGCACGTGGTTTTAAAATAGAGAAAAAATATATTTTTTATAATATTGTGAGTGTAAATAGAGAGAATGAAGAAAGTCAAAGCCCCAGTAAAAACTTCTGAAAACTCAGGTTAGTTTGTGTGCTACATAATGTTCGCTATAGTTGAGTAAGTCATAACGTGTTCATATAACATCGAACCTCTGATAAAACCCACTATAAGCACCTGTAAGTTTGTAACTGCTAACCTGAAGACTGACCGCGATTATTTAATGAACTGCTGTTTTAGCCTAATGGGCCTCTTATACTTGTTTTGCGACTTGTTGTTCTAATTATTTAGCATGTTAGAACCAACTTGAGATCCTGAAGTACTGATTCAAATCACATGTTTGTAATCAGGTATGTTTAAAATGAAGCATCATATTAACGAAATATGTTTATGTAATTATTTCAGATTCTGAAGAAGAGGTCAGCCCTGAAACTCACAAGAAATCCTTGGAAAAGCTTAAAAAAACAGATCCAGATTTTTACAACTTCTTGGAAGAAAATGATGAAAATCTATTAAATTTTGATGTGGATTCTGGTGATGATGCATCAGGTAACGAGGATGGCGATGAGGATGATGATGACAGACTTCACAAACCAGGCCCACTCAGAGGGGACAGTGATGAAAGTGACTTTGAGGTATGTATTTTCATAATGTTTTGTAAAGTATTTTATTGTACAGATGCCAGCACATCAAGGTACTACAATTTGTCAAATTTCTTTAATAGATTTTCAACTTTGTCGCTGAAGTATAAGGTTCAAAGTTGACTGGGAAAATTTGACAGTTTCGGGTAGGTTGATGTGCTGGTGTCTGTACAACATTTATGGGCCTCATTTTTATTACTACTATGAGCCTGTTATGTCCCACTGCATATATATTACTCCAGCAGGAAAGTGGCTCCTAGAGTGATATGAGTGGAACGTATAATTAGTGTGTAATCTGCTGTGGATGTGCACAACATAAAATATTTGTGCACTTTGTTGTTTTGGAAAAGACTGAAAAAACAATTCCTGCTGCAGTAACATTGTTCCAGCAGGAAAATTCTAAACAAATGATCGGAGAGAGAAATATTGTGCATGGGCAGAGAGCCTATATTTGTGCAAAAATGTATGCCGAAAATATAATTTATGTGTCTTCAGGTTTTCAAGATATTGCATTTCCTGCTGGAGTAAAGTTTTGCAGAATTGTGTATCTCTAAAACCATTGTATGTGCGCCTGTAGAATAAACATAAACGGGTAGCTCTTGATTTGTGCGTATTAGTGACAGAATTAGATTTAAGAAAATATTTATAATTTTCAAGAAATCACGCTTTTTTGAAAACTCGAAAAAATACTGCAGCGCCTAAATGAGAAAACATATAAGTTTGCTGAAAACTGTATTCGGTCCTTATTGACCCTTATAATAACCATGAAAAGTTTCAGAAGTGTACATGCATGCGTTATTGAATAATATTGCTAAAAGTCAAATCTACAGTGTCACAACTTTGACAGCAATATACAAGAAACCGGCTCAACCCAAGATGTTAGGTGTAAACCAAAAATTAGTGCATTTAGTCAAAAATATGTAAGTGAAAATATTGAGCTTGGAATTTGTCACATTAAGTAGATATAAACAAAACATGAAAACAATGGCTGGTTATCCAACCAAATTCGATTGACTACAAAAAAGCGACAGATTTGTACATATCAATGACCTTCATGGGACTTATTAAAAGCAATTTTTTTTTTTATACTGACTGATTGTAGTATGAAGCTCAAACTTAAATTCGTGAAAGTAGCAATTAGTAAGCAATTACCGATACAAGAAACTTTTAGTAATTCTGCATCCTTCATGCTGGACACGAAGGCCACCATCCATCCTGACACCAGAATGGCTGGTCAAAAAAATATTCATATTTCTCTGAATGTATCATGTGTAGTAATTATTGAAGAAATGTAGCAAATATAAGCAATAGGATAGCAATTCTTGAATATACTCTCAGAACCGCTTGCCATAGGCAACCAGCCATTCTGACACTAACAAATAAAGAGCTACTCGTGTATGTTTATTCTACAGGCACACATACAATGGTTTTAGAGATACACGATTCTGCAAAACGTTACCCCAGCAGGAAATGCAATATCTCGAAAACCTGAAGACGCACAAATATTTACGGCGCATATTTTCGCACAATTATTTGTGAAAAAGTTGTTCCAGCAGGAATCGCTTTTTCCGTTTTTTTTCCAACACGACAAAGCACACAAATATTGTATGTGGTGTACATTCACAGCAGATTACGCACTAATTATATGTTCCACTCATATCACTCTAGGAGCCACTTTCCTGTTGGAGTAACATACAGTCCCACTGCAGGGCATAGGCCTCCCTTGAGTCTTTCCATTTTTCGGTCTCTTTTTCATTTTTACCCTAATTGTTTTAGTAGGAGCTAGGAGCCTAACTCATCATACTATCTCCTTCTGGGCCTTAAATTAAACAAACTTATTCTCACCCTTTCAGGATGAAGATGCAAAACCAGTTCAAGGAAAAATCACCCTGAAAATGGTTGCACAATGGCAAGCAGAACTGCAAAGTGAAGTCAAAGTGAAAATAACAACACTGACTACTGTCATAAAGGCTTTCAATGCGGCCATGGTCAGAGCCACCAGTGAAGATGGAGCCTCCGAGGGAGAATATAAAGTTGAAGGTATGATATATTTTTCCTAAAGAAGCAATTCTAGCTATAATTGCCTTTTATGCATCCAATAAAACAGTTTATGCAGTGGCTAAATGATTTGCTGCTGCACATAGGGTTTGGGGTGTAGTTTGATTTTTCTAGGAACAATTATTTGAATGCCAATATAGGTTGTTACAGGTTTACATATTATATAAACTCACGCTTTTTCTCCCCATGGGGCTAGGCAGAGAAACTACTGTTGTTACAAAGGAGAATGGGTAAGACCATACCCACACACAAAGTTAATTGTAGCATTATGAACTATGTTGATCTTTATTGCCCTCATGGAGTAGTTTAATTAATCCTAGGACAGCATGTCTTAATTCGAAATATTTAACTTATCCTTTCAAAACTTATTAACCAGCTTGTATACGTGGCTCAGAAATAAGATGGTGGTTTTGTCACCTTTTTGCTAGGGTACCCCGACCAAACGGGTTAATTGAGGTTGGAACTGTGACCAACCGCGCAAGCCGAGCGAGAGCTGCATCCGAGTTGATCGCAGTTACTGTGCTATTCAGTATTTTTAGGACCCCAAAATAGGAATTATTTGGCGTTCACAACAAGAGGCGCACTCATTATATTAGACTATTCAATAATATTTTTTGCAGCGCAAAATGAGAATGATTAAATGCTTTGTTTTGTGAAACTCAAATAATTACAGAAAGTTAAAAAGAGGCTCAATTATTTTAAAAAGTGCATCATTAGAAGCGCAAAAGTTTTTAGGGGTTCATTAATTTCAAAAAGTGTCCATCATCAGCAGGTCAACAAGTTTTTAGAGGATAAGTTAAATATTTCCCTTTATAAAATCAATCTTACTTCCTCAAATATCTTTTTTCTCCAAGTGAATTCAGATATGCTTTTTTAGGATTAATTAAACTACTCCCTGAGGGCATAAAACATAGACAAAGTTCATATTGCTACATTTAAATTTTATTTTGGGTACGGTGCCCATGGGGGCATACAGAATTACCCATTGTCCTTTAGTTGGTACTATAATATATTATTGTATATAATTAATCTTAAATGGGAGAATTCCCGGAGAAGGGTAACACATAGAATTTGAAATAGATTTCTAGACTTTTATAATTGGTGTCAAGTTGTATTAATGTGATTTGGCACTCTTCGTGAAAAGCGCCTACGAAGTTTGAAAATGAAAACTACTTATTTGCTTGTTTCACTCTATTATTGATGCCATTCGGTAAATAATAGTATCTTTTTTCTTTACAGGTTCATCGGTTTTCAATGCTGTTATACAGATGTGTGTCCTATATTTGCCAGGTGGCCTTAGAAAATATCTAGGCATGGAACAGTCTGGCAAAGACCCTCAGAAATGCAAACACTTCATTAAAATTAAAACTCACTTGATTTCATATCTTGGTGATTTACTGAAGTTGCTTGGAGGAGTAACATCAGAGAATATATTGACTGTGTTACTCAAACACTTGCATCAAATGTCTATTTATGTAGCTTGCTTCATAAGGATAGCAAAACAAGCACTGAAGAAACTGTTAACTTTCTGGAGTACAGGTGAAGAGACTGTGAGAGTGTTAGCCTTTCTCTGCATTTTGAGGATAACCAGAAACCAGCAACCAGCATTACTTGATCAGGTGTTAAAAGCCATGTACTTGACTTATGTTAAAAACTGTAAATTTGTCAGCCCTTCCACTTGGCCAGGAATCAACTTCATGAGAAGATCACTTGTGGAAATGTTCTCACTTGACCTAAATGTGTCATATCAGCATGTTTTCCTTTACATTCGACAGCTGGCTATCCACTTGAGAAATGCTATTGTTGTCCAAAAGATTGAAAATCGTCAAGCTGTTTATAACTGGCAGTTTGTGAATTCATTGCATTTGTGGGCAGACTTGTTGGGAGCCACTTCAAATAAAGCACAATTACAGCCATTGATCTACCCTCTGGTCATGATCATAACTAATACAATTAAACTTGTGCCAACACACCAATACTATCCTCTGAGATTCCACTGTGTTGAGATATTGGTAAATCTTTCCAAAGACTCCAATACGTTCATGCCGATTTTACCATTCCTTGTTGAGGTAAATATTTTAAAATAATTTTATACATTATAAAAAAAATTGAATTATATTGGTATAATAAAAGATAAAATTTTCATTTCTAGGTTTTAACAACTTTCGACTTTAATAAGAAGCATAAGAAAGTTTCAATGAAGCCATTAGATTTTTCATGCATTCTTAGACTAGCAAAGTCTCAACTTATGGAGAATGGGTTTAAAGACTCGGTTATAGAACGGCTGTATGGTCTAATGTTAGAGTATACAGCCAATGAGTCACACACAATTGCCTTCCCAGATGTAACACTGTTAGCTGCTATACAGGTATGTTGTGCTAAATTTTGTACAAACTACTCCATTATACAGGGTTACTTCATTACTTGTCGCGTGGTGGATTACGGCCCACTCCCTCTCACAGAGGCCCGTGTCCAGGGAGTGGGAAAATTATATGCAGATATTGTGGATCTAGCGCAATGTAATTCGACGTATTCCTTCCAGGACGTGATAGTGTGACCCATTTGCAGCAATTAAACGCCCGTAAAGCCTAGGCGAAAATTCATGGGGTTAGAGAAAAATATTTTTTTATGTATTTTAGAAAATTTCCTAAAGTTCGTCATTAAATATCACTTTTCTCTTAACTCTCGAATTGAATGACCTTCATTGCTATTCCATTGGATACCTGATACTTTAACAAATCTTTCTATGTAACCAAATGTTCTAAAACAACAAATACTTAAAAGTTAAAGGAAGAAGTTTATTAACCATTTCCAAAAATCATCTCTACATAAATGAACTTGTAACACCAGTTATATCAAAATTTTACTGTGACATTAAGCGTACAAATTACGGGGCAGACATCTTCATTTAATCAGCTATCTAACGAGGTACAAATATAAAAAAAAATAAAAATATTTAGAGATGATAAAACAGTCGATAATGCTGGCAAATGTCGAATTTGCAAATTATTGAAATATTTAAAAAATTAATGTTAATCGAATTAATTAACTGATTTATGTTATGTTTTTACCTTCTCACCACCCAGCAACTCTTCTTTAACTTTTAACTATTTGATGTTTCAGAACATTTGGCTACATAGAAAGATTTGCTGAAGTTGTTGTATCTGAAGGCCAATTCCTGTAATTAAAAACGTTCAAAATCTAGTCGCAATCTCGTCTCAGCGAAATCAATGTGAAAAATTTGTCAAAATTAGAGGTATTTTTGACAGATAGAGACTGAGATCAGACTGTGAATGTTCTTAAAATAAAATTAGGAGAATTGCCCCTCAGGTATCCAATGGAATAGCAATGAAGGCCATTCAATTTGAGAGTTAAGAGAAAAGTGATATTTAGTGACGAAATTTGGGAAATTTTCAAAAATACATAAAAATGTATTTTTATCGAATCCCATGAATTTTCGCCTAGGCTTTATGGGGTGCTTAATTGTTGCAAATGGGTCACACTATCACGTCCTGGAAGGAATACGTCGAATTAAAAGTAACCCTGTATGTAAAAATTGACAAATAAGTTTAATTTACCCAGAAATGAGACAGGCTGAATAGAAAATACTGATTATGTAAATTCATTAGCAACTGTAAAATGTATGTTAATAATAAAGATTAACTTGCACTGCTATATAATATCAATAGGCATATATTTCATAATTTATTTATTTTTGCAGATAAAACAGTTCTTAAAATCATGTTCTGTGTCAAATTACACGAAAAAGATGCGCCAGTTGCTTGAAAAAATCGAGGAAAACTCGAAATTTATAGAACGTGAGAGAGCTAAAATTAGTTTCTCTTTGAGTGAAGATAAAATGGTTGCAGCCTGGGAAACAAGTATTAGGACGAAAGGAACACCTCTACAGACATTCTTCGAGAACTGGAGTAAGATAAACAAGATCCAAAAACGTAAGAAGATTACCAAAAACGACGAGATTGCTGGTGAGCTGCCCAAGATAAAAAGGGCTAAGCTGTCTGATGATGCAATGCAGAATGCTCAAGCAGAAGATAAGGGGCCAGTGGAACTATTCCCATCTGACGACGAGGAAGAGGACGATCCTTTCAACATGGAATACGATGAAACCCCTGCACCGAAAGTAAAAGTAACAAAGAAGAAGGAAAAGAAAAAGCCCGCCAAGAAGAAAATGGTAGAAATCGACGACAATACAGTTGACGATAAAGATGATATTGTACAAGAATTTAGTGTAAGTGACTGGTAATAAATCTATCATTTTATTTAAACCTCATAAATCTTTGTATACTAATACAATGCAATAGAAATTAACAATAAACAATAAAATAATGAAACACGAGACAAAACAATACAGATCAAGGTTATGGATCAAGGATTCCGTGCAGAAAGTAGGTCCAGTGCACCTTTGGTGTTGATGGCTCCAAGTTCTCAATAGTGAGAGTACCAGTGGGCATATCTTTGCATCCTGCTGGTATTTCTGCCAAAAACACCTGTATCTTGATGTCCTGCAGAGTACAATAAAAATGCTTTATTGTAAAAGTGAGTTTAGACCAAACAAACATAGAACCAGTACATAACCAAGGGCATTATTTTCTTGATATTCTTGGCATTTTATTATGGATAGACCAACGAAAGAATGCACGATCCCTATTTACAAAAAAATAATTTGGGGTTAGAACGTGCATGCGCTCACAACATAACATAATCAGCCTATAATGTTCCCACTGCTGGGACACAGGCCTCCTCTCAGTGAGAGGGAGTGCATGCGCTCGTTTGGTCTAAATTAAGTCGCGAAATATATTTTTAAATACATATTTCTTACGGGCGCTTATTTTTTTTGAATACTACTATATCAAACTGACCTGAAAATTGCAAAAAAAAAGAGGCTCTGAATTTCGCGCGTCTCTGGCGCTTTCACCTTATTTATTTATTTATTAAAACTTTTCGCACAAAAAGGTACAAAGGCGGACTTAATGCCTTAGGCATTCTCTACCAGTCAACCTTACGATATGCTCGTTATTGGCTTTGCTGTGGTAGCACAGGGTATCTCAGAACGGTCCGACTATTTTGAGAGTGAACGAGACCCCAAACAAAGCGGGGTGGAGGTGAGGGAGGGGTAGCGTTTGAAAGATCTTTTCTTACATTTTTAGTTGCCGCCATGCCTTACACGGCAGAGCAACACTCATTTTGCGTGTGCTCATTATTTCGAGAACAATCGATCGCTCATTCGTGTTCGTCGGTTATTTCGACTTTATTATGGATTGCGCAATATTTGAGAATGCCACTATCCTCGCGTGGATCCAGGCATTCAACGTTACTGGAAACACACTAGGCGATATTCATCATGGTCCTCCAAGAACAGCAAGAACCCCTGGAAACATCGACTTAGTTGCGAATTCCGTAAGTCGACAGCCTCGTGTTAGCATTAGGAAGCGCGAATCGCTATTGGGGCCCTTTTTTGAAATCTGAAAGTGAACTCCTGACCACGGGGATCAGAAACTTTATAAATATATTTTCGGTGTTCTCTCCTCATGCCACACCTATTCAGCTATCAACTTTTCACCCTGAATATGCTTGATCAAAAACCCTGAATATGCTTGATCAAAAACATAACTGAGAGATTTGACGATGTTGACAACATTTTCTTCAGCGACTAGGCCTATTTTCATTTGAACGGTTATGTGAATCACCAAATTGCCGATTTTGGGCTGAGAGCAAGCCAACATTGTTGCATCAACGCCCTTTGCATAGCCCCAAAGTCAATGTGTGGGTCGCAGTCGGCAAAGTCCATTATTGGACCTTTATTTTTTGAAGACAATAGAGATACAGGCAGAGCGATTACGGCGCGCTAAATTGAGATGATACGCAACTTTTTTGGTCCGAGACTTGAGAAAGTGAGCACTATTATCCTCAATCGTGGTTCCAGCAAGATGGAGCCACTGCGCATACCACTAACAACTCGAGCAGCACTGCAAGAGTTGTTTCCCGAAAAAGTGATTTCTCAAAGGGGTAACATTGAGTGGCCACCACGGAGCCCTGATTTAACCCCACTTGATTTTTTCATGTAGGGTTATCTTAAAAGTGTTGTCTACGAGAACAATCCACAAAGTTTTGTAGATTAAGAAGAAACATTGAAGAGAAGATCAGATTTATTCCTCAGCAACTTCTTCGAAAAGTCTTCGCCAAAGAAACGGTCGTCATTTATCTAATGTAATATTCAGAAAGTAAAATTTCGTTCTTTGTGTAGGTAGGTACATTTTAGTATCAATAAATAAATAACTACAATTAACTTTTTTATTATTATCGTTCGAAAAAGTTGGATCGTTCTGAGACACCCTGTACTATTTTTTTTGCAAAAATAAATACTACCACAGCAAAGCCATTCAGCGGAAAATGCGGAAATAGTACCTATCTAATAGTTACTTATTACAATGATAGCCTTGGATGACAACTTTTCCGATAATTACCTTCTTGGGTCTAATGGATTCATATTGAGTCTTTACAAAGAATTCACCTCTGTCTACGTATATTTTAAATATTCGCACATCATCGAAAATGTTTTTAAACTCAATATATATGAACCCGCCGGCTTTTATTACGTATGGGCCTCGAGGTTTTGGTTTTGTTCCAGTTCCTGTTATGTTATATCTGTAAAGTGACATAATTACATAAGTAAGCCGAACGGTGAAGGTCATAGTAACGGCTATTGTTGAACCGGCAAGGAAGTATATGAGCGTCTATGCTGCGGCCGCAGCTGCGCCTATAGTCACGAGGTTCGCGCCATGACGCGGTACACGCTGATATAACCATAGCGATTGATAACTATTTGACATCGTAGCGAAACATCGGACTGTGCCCCAGTTATCGCCCGGGTGGCCACCACATTAGCTCTGTTAGCTTCAACACACGTTGCTTCGACCCCAGCACTATGGTGTTGGCCCTTTGATTATATAATGTCTAGATAGAGCGTCGCCCTACAATCAAAACAAAGAAAACGAGGCAACAATTTCAAACATGTGTGCGTGCGGGCGGTGTTTTACACTGTGCATCTATGTCTCTGTGTGCGTGAATAATGATACCAGCTACTACAATTCTCCCATAAATCACATATTAAAAAAATTGACTATACAAATAATATAAGTAAGTTTTAGGTGTATGTTTGTAGTATTATTCAGTTTTAGTAGTGTCTTTATTTACTTGTATTTATAAATAAAAAACACTATTTAATTGAATTAGAGTTGTGTGTGTGAATGTTGTGTTATATTAAATCAGCTAAGTTAATTCAATTAGAATATTTAACTTTTTAGGCAGTTTGTATTTGGAAATTTCAAATGAAAGATCACAGATAATACGAATGGAATAAATTAATCTTATTAAAATTACTCTTGGCACCTTTGAAATCAGTTTATTGGACCCAATGCAACAATAATCATTAAAATGGGCTCATAAACAAAAAAGTTATACGCGAACATTATATTATTATAAAAAAGTACAGACGAATTGAAAAACTTCACCATTTTTGAAATCGAATAATAAAAGTACATCAACTAAATAATATAAACGTAACCATAAAGCAACGAATATACCCACAAAAAAAGGACGTTAAGTTGGGAGAATGGAAAAAAGAAACTGGCAACACTGATAAAATATGGCGTAATAGGGCGTAATTTGGTAAATATAAAAACAAAAAACAAATACGTAGTTTTTTTGGTTACTTACTGATGATATGTGATGTGTTTGGTGTTTTTTACCCTTCCTTTATAATTTCGGCACAGTTTAATAGCACATACCGTCATTTTATCGCTGTTATTTGTTTATTACTTAGCGCGCGTAATACGTAGTGACACCAAAGCGGTACGATCGGCACTAATCGGCGGGTAAGTACTTACAGTCCAATAGTTGGCCGGTATTTTTTGACACGTTTGCGCGCAATTGATGCTCTATCTAGACATTATATAATCAAAGTGTTGGCCCTAACATTGGTGCAGCAACGTCATTTTGTGTAGCCGAAAACATGTTACAAACACCAACTGTAGGTACCTATGTAATGTTGTCAGCATCATGGGTCCCGCAATAAAAAAAGTATTTTAGGTAGGTACAGAAGCCAGCACATCAAGCTACCCGAAACTGTCAAATTTTCCCAATCAACCTTGAACCTTATGCTGTAGTGATAAAGATCTAATGAATAAATTTGACAGATTTTAATAGCTTGATGTTCTCCCACGAATTAATTGAAAATATATTTGGTATTTCTCTGGATCCACCACAAGACGGTCTTGACGCAGAACGTCACTTTCGCAAAATGTCATCTTGAAAAATTTGGTCACTTTCGTACAATGTCACTTCCGCAAAACGTCATTTTCGTACAACGTCATTTTCTCAAAACGTAATTTTCTAACAATGTCACTTTCGCAAAACGTCATTTTCTCAAATAATTTTTTCACGGTGACATTTTGCGAAAGTGACGTTCTGCTTCAAGACCCACAAGACACGAAACTGAAAAAATAAGAATGTTCTAAAACTAGGTAGACCGTATCTAAAGTTTACTGAGCCATTATAGGCGGCCGCATACAGGCAGCTCGAGTAGTTATTTATTTGTTGAACCGTTTCCAACTATTGGAGCAGTTTATAACAAAACAGAGGGCAAACGAGACGGGTGGGAGTAACTGCGCTAGATCAGTCAAGAGAAGTAAAGTGTTGCCATTGCCTTGCAATTGGCATTAGCAACACTGCTCGACTACACGATAGAACTTCGCCATTTTTGCTGACTGCTCAGTGATGAAGATGGTACAGACGCCAGCACATCAACCTACACCTAACTGTCAAATTTTCCCAATCAACATTGAACCTTATGCTTTAGCGATAAAGTTGAAAATCTATTACAGAAATCTGACAGATTGTAGTAGGTTGATGTGCTGGCGTCTGTACCTAGTACTTACTGTATGTAGCCGCTCCTTGAAGCGGTTAATCACGATTCACGACTGCTTCAAGCTGCCCGTGCAAGGCCGTTATTAGGTACTACTAATATGGCTAACTTACATAAATTCACCAGCAACGGGAGAATTAAAAGAAATTTTACAATGTTGAACACCGAGCTCCGTTGGTTCGAACCATACTAAAAACTTCCCTTTCTCAAGGGGTCCTAACACGAACTCCCCTTCTGCTATTATTGATGGATGAGACAACTGTAAAATAAAACAATTTAAAATACACAGTCTATGCGACTGCAGTAAAAAGTAAAAAATACGTGGAATCAGTAGGTAGGTAGGTACCTATTCGGAAAACGACAGGTAGGTACGGTACGGCCCCAGTTGTTTGAACTTGCGGTGGTGGACGGTGCCACAAATCACCATGTTATCGGTAACTGTAGGGAGGTACCTACCTACATATGTATGGTCCGTGTTTTAAATGTTGCGAGGCCAGGTGGCCTACCATGATCTAATTAAAAACGATTCAAAAGCAAGACATTTCAGTTTAGGTTCCTAAATTGCATCGCTCAAAGTCGTACCATGACGTCCAATACTCTCAGCGGCATTTGGATTGTTAAAAGTGAATGAAAGATCGCAATTTGTCGCTCAACCGCGTTTGAAACATTTTTGGTGAAAAAGAGACAACGCTATCATTATCAAATGAGTTTGTTTCGCGCACATTTTAGTGTCAGATACGTTCAGAAGCAAGTAACATTTTATTTGTTCTTAACTCAGTATCATCACTTTAAAGTAAAAAAGACCACTCAACAATTGTTTTTAAGATTCCACGTTAATGGGTAACTATTGTTATAATAATTCTTAGTCAAAGTACATAGGTATTTATTTACCTTTTGTTATTTATTATACGAAAAAAATTTTTTTATTTCGACGTAATAAAACAAATTATGTTTCTGTGTCGAACGCACGAGAGTAAAAAAAGTTGTGTGAGTTGTCATAGTGTGAGGCAGAATATTCCTCTCCCGTATTATTATATTATACTCTTTAATCTTCCCGTATTATACTCTTTAATCTTCCTCTCAAAAAAACTCAAATACAAAGAGTAAAGTAATATAGCTCAAATACCTACAAGTGTTCATCAGGTTAAAGAAAAACAAATGCGGTTAAAAAAGGCATGTAAAACAGGTATTTTAGACTTTAAAAGAAAGATTAAAGTGCATTACATTGATTTTTGTAAAATTCCACTAAAATAGCACTAAAAAACTTTATTTTCGTCAATAATTCACCAAACGTTTCAGTTTATGTTAAGGAAATAGTAACTTTTATTGAATCGCTTATTTCGACAGTTAGGCGTTTCAGTTGAGCTGCTCTATGGACGTCATGGTACCAAACAAGTATAAAATTAAATGAATGAAACCAAAACTTGCGACTCAGTTTGGGTCAATCCCTGTCAGATGGCATGGCCTAAATTGAATTGTTAAAATGACGTCATGGTACGAATTAGAAGAACAGTTCAGTTTAGGTCCTAAAATGGATCGCTTTAAGAGCTCGTGGTAGGCCTGCTGGTGGGCGGCGGCACAGATTAAGTAAAAAATAAATGTAAGGGTCTGTATTTAATAACAAGATAATAACCGTGCAATGGAAATCAGCCCTGGCGTCTGCCTTATTATGCACTCTGAGACGGATCGGAATACTAGTTCCCAGTGCAGTTTCGTGTTCCACATTCTTCTCTTTAGCAGGCAGACATTTCAAAATAACTTTGTAGACAAAAGTGCCGACTAAAAAATTATGCACCTCTAAATAGTCCTCAGTAACGCCAACCACTAAAGGTGAATATGTCATACTTAATGTAGCCTGAAATAAATATGCCGTTAGTTACTATGAGACTAATTTAAAATAAGTAGGTAGGGGTATAAAATTATTGCCCGATTATGTACAGACGCCAGCACGTCAAGTTACTACAATCTGTCAAATTTCTTTAATAGATTTTCAACTGTATCGCTAAAGTATAAATTTCAAAGTTGATTGGGAAAATTGGACAGTTTCGGGTAGCTTGATGTGCTGGCGTCTGTACAATGCTGGATACAGCGCCCTAGCCTAGCTTTGCCTAAATGCACCAATAAAGCCCTTCGCCCAGTTCATACTTATCTACGTGGTTCTTAACTCCTAGTACAAATTTTATTGAAGAGGCCGAATTCGATGCAAATATTCAAGTGTAAATAAATAATCTAGTTACTTCATGATTATGATTTAATACTCAATATACTTATTTGTTCATATGTTTATTTTTTTTATTCAAGAAGGTATAGTGCCACAAGTTTACCTGACCCCCTAATTAGGACTAACGAAATCTTACGCCTGTAATATTTTTTTCACCGACAGGGCCACCATCGCCGATGCCCTACGAATTAGGGCACGGCATCATTTCAGTAATGTTGGTACCTACTCTAGTTTGCAACAGCAGAAGTCGTACAGTCAGTTATAGCAATTAGCTGACCCACCTTTGCATAAATGGTTGAGATTTTTTAGAATACGAATCGTTACAATTTTATAATTCTTCTATATTTTATTTACTTTGCTGAAATAAATAGAATATAAAAGAATTTGCTTTTTAATTAAATTAAATAAATATTTATAACACTGTTAATTGTGTTATCATTGCTGTTTATACTTAGTAATAATGGTATTATTATGAAAGGTAATGTTGAGTATTATTGTGAAAGTAGGTATACAAGTATAGTTTTTTTTCAGTAGTTAAGAATGTTTGTTGGCACGGCATGGCCATCGTCAATATTTATTTGGAAAAACGGCACGAAGATGTATAGAGGTTCGCCATCCCTGTCATACGACATACTCCATTCATAATTCAACGTATTTTCACTTTAATTTTCATTATCATCTTACTCCATGGAAGTGCCAAAGTTCCATGAAAGTGAAACTTTAATTAATACAAAACCAATGAAATACGGTACCCACCAATGTACAGTCAACAAAAGAGATAAGTATGCAGGGTCGTAGGATATAGTTGAAGTTTAGTAAGAATCCGATGGATGTTCTCGAATAAAATGTTATTTTATTAATAGCAAACAGCTCATTTATCAAATTAAATTTCAGTCGACAACATCCATCGGTTTCTTACTAAACTTCAACTAAGTATATCCGACGATCCTGCATACTTATCTCTTTTGTTGACTGTACCTACACATTTTTATTGTGGAATAAAATGTACCTATTTTTCACGTATTAGGTAAGTAAACTAAATATTTTATAATCTAAAGTTATTATAATAGGTACCCAATAGCTTTAGTCCGCGGCTTCGCCCGCGTTGGGTTTGGAAATTAGCCCACGGAAATGTACAACCGGGATAAAAAGAAGTATCCTATGTACTAATCCAGGTCATGGTCTCCCTGTGTGCCAAATTTCATCAAAATCTGCCAAGCCGTTAGGCGTGATAAGCTAACAGACGAACAGTTACTTTTTATAATTTATCTGTAGGTACCTAGGTCCTATCTATTGATACCTATATCCTACTGGTATTAATATTATAAAGAATAAGTTATAGGAGGTGCACAATATCTAAAACAATAAGATATGAGAATATTTATAACCAACCTCTGAATTTCCATTGATTTTTAACATTTCTGGACATTGTAGTTTCTGAGAAATGACGTAAAATTCAACATCTTCGCCAAGTGGATTTTTAATAATTAGTTCATTTTGAGCCATCTCCCGCGCTCGACATTTGAAAGTCAAGGTGTCTACCACAGGACTCGGAGTTACCGACACGATGATGTTGTAGTATTGATACTCATGACTCATTTGGTTTATGAATATTACCTACAATCAAATATTTTAATTTTACTCTAGAAATCAATGTACATACGACTACACATCTATACATAACCAGTATAAGCTGACTTCTGATTGTACGAAAAACCTATACAATGCGAGGTCAACTCAAACTGGAAATCTATAGCTTGATGTGTAGCCGTGTGTACAAAATCATTTTAAAATCAAGACTAGAAATATTTATTTTAAACTTGCTGCGCCCCGCGGTTTCAATATAGCGGTGGGAATATAGGGATAAAAAGTAGCCTATATGTTTATCCAGGGTGTCAGCTACCTCCATACAAAATTTTATCAAAATATACCCAGCCGTTTGAGCGTGAAGAAGTAACAAACATATAAACACACACAATCACAAACTTTCGCCTTTATAATATTAGTGTGACTACTGAACTAAAAACTAGTTCCAAGGATATCTGCTTTAAAAAGAAGCTTTTACTTATAAATTACTAGCTTGGCTTCGCCCGCGTGGAAGTCGATCACGGCAACCACAGACTAAGACGGCAACGTAGGTACGGTCAGAAACAAAACTCGATTAACACTTCAGTTTTTTTAATGTTAGTTATTAAGCAAAATATTTGTTCAAAATTGCAGAAGAAAATTTTTTAGAATATAAACTGCAATTATGTGAAATGCTAAAAAGCAGTTTATTGAAAAAAATTGTTGTCAATTTAATAACATGTAAAAATTACAGTAATTATTAAATTGACAACAATTTTTTTCAATAAACTGCTTTTTAGTATTTCACATAATTGCAGTTTATATGGTTCTAAAAATTTTTCTTCAACAAACAAAAAAAAGTCAAACAAAAGTCGATACTTTTGTTGCTGACTGTACTACCAAGATAAAAAGTATCCTGTGTACCTAACTATGGTCTATAGATAAGCTAGTATTTTATTATTGAAAGTTTCTTCTTATAAAAACTTTTTTTATACTTATATTTAATTAATTTTGCACTTTTAATTTTTAGGGTTCCGTACCCAAAGGGTAAAAACGGGACCCTATTACTAAGACTCCACTGTCCGTCCGTCTGTCTATCTGTCACCAGGCTGTATCTCATGAACCATGATAGCTAGACAGTTTAATACATCATCTGTGAAAATTTCAACTGTTGAAATTTTCACAGATGATGTATTTCTGTTGCCGCTATAACAAAAAATGCTAAAAACAGAATAAAATAAATATTTAAGGGGGGCTCCCATACAACAAATGTGATTTTTTGCGGTTATTTGCTCGATGTTAATAACGGCAACAGGTAGATGCTTTAAATATTCACAGGATATTTAGTTGTATATTCACTTTAAAAATAAATAATTAAATTAAAATAAAATAAATATTTAAGGGGGACTCCCATACAGCAGACGTGATTTCTTGCCGTTTTTTCAGCGTGTTTTGCCTTGTGGTACGGAACCCTATGTGTGCGAGTCCAACTCGCACTTGGCCTGTTTTTATTTAATGATACAGAGGTATTACTTAATTCTAAACTCGCCAAACTTTTGCGTTTGATGGCGTCTGAATACAACGGAGCGCTCTATTAGTTTAGTTCACAAGTCATTGGCTATCTTCCGGCTGCATCATCAGACCAGCTCAATGGTAGTGGTACCACATTATTGCACTGGCACCGAAGTTGCCTTTTGAATAGCCTTTCAGATCAATCGGATGCCAGCAAGTGCTTGAAAGATGTTAGGTACAAATGTCTAACCGGAAACATACAACAAACGAAGAAACCTAAATAAAAGCTTGTAAAAATATTAGGTAGGTACAGGTAGGCATTGTACTGACTTTGAATGTCATTTGGCACTCCTCATAACCAACAAAGTTCCACCGGCACGTGGCAGCCGCCTCACCCCATGTTTTGATAGTTTCTGGGCATTTGACTTCGAAATACCCATCGAACTTTTCAGGAATTACCTTGACCATTTCTGTAGAGACTATGTACGACTCAGGGTGCTGAAAACAGTCATCTTTTTTAGGAGAAACTATAATGGCGATTACTTTTGCTTTTTGTTGCGTGACAATAAAACAATTTTTCTTATTCTTTATAAGGACTATTGAGTGACTCAATCAATTAGTAGGTACCAATTAACTAGCATCGCAATTACGTAACACACTTTCAATTTGTAATCCGAAGGATTTTGAAGGAAATTGCTAATCCATTGCTTTAGTTAACAAAGTGAAAGGCATTGCCATTGTAAGTGCGTTACGAAATTACATCACTGTTTACCAGAATGCATTTCTTCCGAACTCCAAACTTATTTCTGAAAATTACTTAGAGATAATTTTAAAGTAAACGTTTTTACAAAAGTAAGGATAAAGTACATGCTTTGCGCAGATTGTAAATACCTCAGTAATATTATAAACGAGTAATGGTTCAGTGTGGACGTCCTTGGCAGGTACACTTATGTTAATGGTTCCATTAGGGTTAGGTGATCCAGCAAATCCGGATAATGCGACGATTAATGCAGTCTCACCAAGAGGCGAGTATAAAACTTGACTCTATGTAACGGAAAGGAAGATATCTCAATAAATGAATATCTACAGGACATAAAGAAATTAATATAAGCAAAAGGTTAGATACTTCATGCTTTCCGAGACGTTTCGGTTTGAAAGTGACAGGAACATCCAACGCAGAATTAGGTTCAACATTAAATTCTTTCCAAGTTTCAAAAGGTCCTCCCGAAATTTCAGAAAGAATGAGCCAGAGATCGTCGGTTCTGAAAACGTCAATAAACATATATAGATATATCTACTTAGTTAGGAGGGGCTTGTGGCTAAGTCGTAACAGCCGCACGGATCGATCGATCAGGTTAAGCTACGCTTGCTGCGGTTGGTCCGTGGATGGGTAACCATCTTTACATACCTACCTATCTCCGTGCCTCGGAAAGCACGTTAAGCCGTTGGTCGTGGATCTTTGACAGTCGTTACGGGTCGTCAGAAACCCGAAAGTCTGACAACCAGTCTTACCGAGGGGTTTCGTATTACCCAGTAACTGGGTTGTGGAGGTTAGATAGGCAGTCGCTCCATATAAAATACTGGTACTCAGCTGCATCCGGTTAGACTGAAAGTCGACCCCACATTGTTGGGAAAACGCTAGGCAGATGATGATCTTAGTTAAAGCTAAGTTAGTTAAATTACAACATTATTTTTTATCTTAGAGCGGATTCCCACTGCGATGATACTGATATAATAAACGACAGTGTAGGTACCTACACACACTGTCGTTTATATCTTTTTAGGGATACGGGGTCGAGAACTTTTGGCTGAAAATAGGAAATAAAAACAAACTACAAATATCACACAAAAATATCACACCGTGCCATAATATTTACCTATGTAGGTTATTGTAGGTATATGTAAGCTCTATAAAATATAGTTAGGTACAAGCTTTGAACTGACGACTATAAATACTGTTTACTTACTCGTCACGATAAAGTGGGAACCGGCTTAATAACTCACACATTCATACTTACGGGTTGGTGATGACAATATAGTCGGTATGTTCGTCACGGACCGGACATTCCATATACAGAGTTATATTTTCAACGTTACCCATATCGATGCACGTCCCATAAAGGGCTAATTCCAGAGGCATATAGTTTTCTAAATTACAACTTGCCTGGAACATATGTAGGTTCAGTCAACAAAAACAGATAGATTTAACTTGTATAGAAAAAAAAAAAAACGTTATTTTGTGCAAATTCAGTTTTTTTTTATAACTAAGTAACTCGCTCGCGACTTAGCTCGCGTGGAGGACGACTTTACCAACTCAGAAAACGTAAAGGTGAATATATACTTAGGTGTTACAAAGAAGAAAAAACAGAATTTACAGGACTATCGTGTAGGATTGATATCTATAATACGTACCCATACTTTAATGAATGGGTTGTGATTGAGCGGCCTGAACGTTATAGTAAAGGTTACGTTGGTGTGGGCAGCTATTGTGCCGTACTGTGGGCTTATCGTGAACTCGTCCGATATCAATGGTTGCCACCAAAACCTGGATAAATAGTTTATATCAGAGATTTATTAAAATAAGCTAAATATGAACCAGGAATTCACAGACATAATGAAAAAATAAACCACCGACTTTCCATGTAGGTACCTCCAACAAATTTTATTATTTTGCACCAAGTGTTTTTGAATTAATATTGACAATGTATTTTATTTATTAAGTTTTAACTGACTAACGTGACATGACCGTATGACATTTATAGAGAAAACCGGATATCTATGGAGAAAACTGACTGTGAATGCAACTACCATGCAGGCTAGATAGGCAGATGTGGATGGACGACGAATCGTCCCATAAGGTTTTGGTGCACTACGAATTAACTTTTTTTTACAGCTTTGACATGCCTTAACTTTGGATTCCCCCGCTACTGGAGCAGCTGACGCTCAAATCTCTTAATATGCACTGAGGGCAAACTAATATTGTTATGATTTTTAGCCGATATAAAATAAATTGTTCAAACTAACGCTACCGCCCCTACTATGTACCTTAGTACTGGTATTTATTTAAGTAGAAAAAATAAAACAATCTAGGTAGTCTATTAATATTGAAATATTGTTTACCTAGCCCCAAAATCGCCTTTATTCAGTAGCATTACTTTGAGTTTCTTGCATCCGCTTTTGCGCACGCGGCCAAATTGAAGCGAGTTCTGACTGAAGACCAGTTTCATACCCGTGGCACAACCGCTCAGACTGACCAGAGGGCGCTCAAAGTTTAACACTTTCATATTTAACTAAAAGTAAACAAGTTGTTTAATGAACCTTCATTAAGAACAGTTAGTAGTTTCAAGTAAGCTATAGATCTTAGTTTCATGTAGGTTAGATCTATGATTCAAGTCAAACAAATTGTGTCAAATTAGAGTGCTGTCAGATCGGTCAAAGGTTTGACTCAAAGCAATTAAGCAAACCCTGTACTCTTCGCCACCAATTTGTCTTTTACCACAGCCACAGTAGGTACTCAGTAAAAGCAAGTTCACGCAACTCTGACAATGTCGTCGAAGCATGATTAGGTACCTACTAATCAAATGCCGATAATTTAATAAAAGCTCGTAAAAATTCAACATGCACTGCTCGCGCAATAAAACTTGTAGTTTGCATCGTGAATAAAAATGTAGGTACCTACAACAATTTTCTTACGATCAATTAGGTTTAAAACCAAGTACCTAGGTACAGTGAACCGCACGTCGACGTCCGTCGGTGGAAACACTGTGACCTTGAGAGTTTGAGAGGAACTGGTTTTGTTATCATTGACTGATGTGCCAACTGTAAGGTAGGTATGTACAATACAAGGTGGCAAGGACAACGACGCGCAAACTGAACCTATGAATTCAGCACATTATTATATAGGGTGACTGGTAATTACTGACCGATACCTAAACACGTGATTGTACTCATGATAACAAACAACTTTTACTATGGGACCAAACCTGAAATCGCGAAAAAAAATCTGCTGTTCCCTACATTTATGTTCGTATAACTCGTCAAAATGTAGGGAAAAGCTGATTTTTTTTTCGCGATTATATAGCGTAGAAATTTGTCGTCGATTATCAAAAAAAATCAGCTGTTTTATAAAAATCTACGCGGTCTAAAAAAAATTCAACTCATAGGGGTTCAGCATCATGTACTGAATCCATGGTAACAGGTCGTGCATCGATGTCCCCGCCACCCTGTATAAAATCTTTACTGTATGATCTTTTTACCTCTTGGGCATCAATATTTTTTTACCGAGAATTAGGTATAATACTTAAAGTTACAATATATAGAAGAACATCCAAAACTTGATATACCTGAACGTTGAGCGTGCTTATCAAGCCAACCGGCTTGAACTGTATCTTCACAGGCACTTTCCCGCGCGGAGCTATTAAGCTTTTATTCGGTATCACCTTCAAGGAGGACAATGCGTTTTCTATGTCCATGGAGATTTGGTTCCGAATTTTATCATTTTTGTATTTTTGCAACATTTGTACTCTGAGAAATTATACCAAAAACAGCGTATTATATCCATACTAGATACTACTTAGAACAGATACGTTATAAATTGTCTATATCTAAGCATCCTATAGGCCCGGAACATAAAGGGCTAAGGAAGGAACACGGATGGGTATTAGTCAGTAAGAGTCTGACACTACCTTCCGCTCCACCCAGAGCGGGAGGAGTCATTTGATGATATCCCATCCACAAAAAAAAACCATCCTATACTTAGGTAGTATATAATAATATCAACCTATTATTGTCCCTCTGCAGGGCAACGGTTTCTTCTCATACAGAGAAGGCAGGAGCATTTATCACCACGCTTGCTCAAGACGGGTTGCCGATATCAGACTTAGGTATAATAACTAAGTATTTTGGGCTAATAGTTATTATAAGTCTGAAATCGGCAATTCCGGCAAATCCTCGTTACAATAATTTCAGAAAACTAGATAATTTAAGTTGTAATAGAATTACAGTTTATTTACTAACAAAAACGGACGGCATGTACCTCGATGGCCCACCGTCAGACTGTGGAACAGCCGTCGCCGCAGGACTAAGACAAAAACTGGTAGCGTCAGACTTGGTCGTATCTTCCACAACAGGGTACATTTCTCTGAATATGTATGTGGCTTCAATTGGTATTTTGCTATGATTCATCACTTCTATTGTGCGAATAAACTTTTCTCCCAATTTTACGTGCCCTAGGTCAAAGCTCTTTTGACAACCTTCATAAAGATCAAACAGAAGAGGAACCCCTGGAAAATAAGCAACAAAAAATAATTATAATATTCCCCATGACTGGTAAATATCCTTTATTATGAACAGGACGGACCTTCTCCTTTAATAATGACATTTTCTTCGCAGAGCGAGTTCACCCAAAACTGTAAAGTGAACTCATACTTTTTTACTTGCTTCGGTCGGAAGTAGATCGCTATTTTCAGACGCTTCCCAGGTCTGACACTCGATACTTTTTCGTAATCTACTAACAGTTCCGGTATACTTGGAAAGTGCAAGTCGATACTGCAATTAAAAAGAAAATGTAGGTACCTCTATTACAGCAGCGAGCTTTCAACAAAACGGTTGTGGAAAATTAGTTTGGCATGAAACAAAGAATAAAATAAAGGACTTCCTTACATTATGGGCACTTTATCATCGTTAGTAAATGAAATGTTTTTCTTGTAGGTAGGATCCGGTGCATTGATAAAGCACCTCGAAAAATCAAATTCCATGCATGAAAAATGATATAAAGGCTTTTCAATTTCTGCGTGGATGAAAATACTGTATTCTGGGCCATCTGAAATCTAAACAAACAAAAAATAGCCACGAGTTATTTTAATTACACATACCAACATATTTAAATCATAAATTATATTCTTACTCCCGGATTCCGAAACGGAATCAGCAACATGTCAAAAGTAATCGTATCTCAAGTGATCCGGTTGGTTGTTCAAGTGTCAGTTTTTCATTGTAAACAAACAAGTGTCATGAAGAAACGTCAAGTTACTTTTGCAACATGCAAAATGCAGAATGTATTTTCTTGTCTTTATTGCAAGAAAGTAGCCGTCTCGAATGATTAACGGTTGGATTGCGATTGTTCTTCTAAGATCTCAATCGCAAGTGCTTACAAGAAATTATTTAAAATATAACCTCGTACGTACAGATAGGGTGACAGGGAAAGCTTGGACAGGCACTTGCGTGACAGTGAAGTACAGAGTACATTCCACTTTGTTAGCGGGCGTGACGTGCCCACTCTTCGGCTCCACTCTCAGCTGCATGTATTTTTTGACTTGAGAGTCGTTGTAGCACCAGTCGAAGAAAAACGTTGCAGAACCATCATTTTTTATTATAAACGGTATTGTTCTTTCATATGTTGAAGCAGTCTAAAATATTGTATAGTTGCATAAATGAATTGCAATTGAAAGATTTCATTACTACATAGGTAGGTACATGATATAAAAATAAGAGTCCTGACTCACTCACTGTCTGACTCATGAACACCTAGACCAAACCTTTGGACTTACACAGATGACATTTTGCAAAGACGTTCCTTTTAAAATGTAAACAGGGAAATACCGCCGGAATTTTCGAAATTCCGGCAAGGTCAATAATAACCGGCGAAAGTCGCTGGCAAAGTGATAGAAGACGATAAAAAAAAATATATCTGCTTTTATCTTTAGATTGTAGGTATTATAGGAATATCAAACACACCTGATCTAAATGTATATTGGTAATAGCTTCACTGTTAAGTACATGTTCATGACCAATTAAATAGTAGAGTACTTTAGGCTTAATGGAAAAGCTAAGCGCATTGACGCACAGCGTCAAAAACTTGGTCAAATACGTTACATTACAGAATATTTTAAACGACAGTGGGCCATCTTGGATTGGCGTGTATATTATCCTAGAAAAAGAAAATTTTACACCGAAGTAGTTAAGAAATAAAACAACAAAATAATCTATATATATAAAAGGAGAACTGACTGACTGACATATCAACGCACAGCCCAAACCGCTAGGTCTAGAGATTCCAAACTTGGCATGTAGGTTCCTTATGAGGTCTAGGGGTGCACTAAGAAAGGGTTTTTCGAAATTCCACCCCTAAGAGGGTGAATGGGGGGGAGGGTGAAATTTCACGCGGACGAAGTCGCGGGCAGAAGCTAGTATAAGTATATTAAGCAACAGTTCTTACTTAATTGGTGTTTCAGTTCTTGCTTTCAACGTTCCGTGATCTGGGTGGCAAATAACTGGCGTCTTCCCAGATTCGTTACACAACGAATTACCCTTGACTTCAAACATGAGATCTTCGGTCTCATTGTTTTTCAATAAAACGATGTTCGTCGTCGTGAAGCCAACTAGAGAGTTCCTTATGATAAGAATTGTCGGAACGAATATAACTTCAGGCTCTCTTACCATCCCTACAACTAATAAATTCATGTGTAGGTTATGTGCTGTTATTTCGAACTTCCATTGCGACTCGTAGTCCTGCAAAGATAAACATAGGTTTACTTTAAAGTTTACCTACAGCAAGTATAACCCTTTAAAAACTAATAAATTGATTACTTACCCCAGGGGCAGTAGGAGAAAACGTAAAGGTCACTTCTGTGGACGTGCCTCCTTCCACGTATCCCTTCAACTTGTTGCAATGAACTGGTATGAGTTCCGGCTTATCAGACAATATCATTTCGAATATGAATTCATACCCTCCGCTAGTTGGGTTTATCACATTGAATGTTCTAAAATGATGTAAAATAAGAGAAAATGGTGATCATGATATAGAGCGTGTTCATCATGTGCACAGTATTTTTTTCAATTAGGTATCTACTACGGACAACCCACACGGCACTGGTAAAACTGCCCCTGTAAAACCCGTCCCTATTTCTACGACATAAAACTGCCCCTGTAAAACCATCACTATTTCTACGACATAAAGGTGCTGTCTGTGTCAAATTGTTACCATGGACGTGCGGTTGCCAGTACCTTAACAACGTAATTTTTCGAACTGTCAAGAAAGTGATTTGAAGGTCCGTGGCATACCTACCTGCCCGCCATTTTAATATACAGGGTGACATCCATATTTTTTTAACTTATTGCATAGATTTTTGATATAATCACTATGAATGTTTAAAGTAAGTTATGTTTAAATTGATGAAGGCCTTAATTTTGAAAAAAGAAAAACAAAATGGCAGACAGTCGGTATGCCACCAGGCTCCATATAAAAATCTTGAATCCCCTTAGGATACTAATACAAACTTTTTGTAACATCCAGATCCCAATACATTGAACTCCAAAACAGTTATATGTTCAGGTAAAGCAACTCCTGCTCCTGAGGCCCTTCTTCTGCCTGAAGTTAAATAAGTGCTCTCCTCGATGTCTAAGTGGACGTAAGGTATCAGGGAGCGCACCGTTAGTTTGCACGCTATATTCTGATCGTACGGATCTAAATTATCTAAATAAAAGTGTTAGGTATTAGTAGATAATAATAGAAAGAAAGAATATTACTTAATACATTTATTTGTAACTATGACGCAAAGAAAAAACACGAAAAAGATAAAGTTTGGGGAAAATAAATATGTCCAATGTACAGGCTGTATCAACGCTGGGTTGTGAAGGTCAGATAGGCAGTCGCTCCATGTAAAATACTGGTATTCAGTTGCATCCGGTTAGACTGGAATCCGACCCCAACATAGTTGGGAAAAAGCTGCCTCAGATGATGATGATGATGTATCAGACAGGTTGGTCAAATTTTCGAACAAGATGCAGACCATCAAACTGAACAATTTTCTCCATAAATAATCAGCCATCCTATACATTTGGGCCGAAAAGCAATTGACATTTTGTACGGGACAGCTGATATTTTTTTCTCGATTACGATGTTGGTCCCATGAAGAAAGTTGTTCAGTATGATGGTCACACTTATAAATTTTACCACACCTTTTTGATACAATTTGTATACTAGATATATCAGAATTACAAAGTATTGAAAACTAATAATCTTGCTAGATATTCAGTTACCTATAGTACTTTTGAGCCTCACTCTATAGTCAAATGCATCAAGAGGCGCAAATGTGACTCTGAAAACTCTGCTTTCGCCAGGCTTCAAGCAATCTTTAACAGGCTCTATTGAGAACGGCAGGTCAACCTCAAACCATGTGTCGACGCTCTCCCTATCCAGGTTATTACTGAACAGCGTTACATTGCTGGGATCTGATACTGAAAAATTCAGTTATATTAATAAAAAAGGTTACTTTGTTTTATTTGAACACAAAAAGATTATGTAAATATATTATTTATAAACTCTAAGAAATCCAAAAAAAAATATTTTTACGTTTCTTTATAGGTAATAAGTATTCTGTATATTTATGCTATACCTTTTTCAACTAGAAGGCCAGGCAGGCCATTTCCGTTTGTTGTAACACTTGTGCGCGCATTATTTGGGTCCAATTCATTGAGGTCCTCCGGCGATGCCTAATAATTTCATGTCGATTAACGAAATATTGTTAAAAATGGGAAGGACAGGGTGTCCAGTGGCAGAATTCAAAGCTTCAAAAATTGTAAAAAAAAAAAACTACACCTCTAATACAAAGAATGTTTATTGTTATTTAAAAACAATAAATGCGGATTTTATTTTTTGAAAACCACGTTCTCCAAATGTTGACCATCGAGCCTAACACACTCATCAAATCTAGCACGCATGTTTTCAAAAACGCATTTACAGAGCGTCTGAATCGTGTAAATCTTGAACGATTTGAATTTTATGCGGATGAACTTGAGTTTTTTTCGCATTATAACCTGTAAGGTTGATTTCGTAATCCTAATCCTAACTAATATTATAAATGCGAAAGTAACTCTGTCTGTCTGTCTTTTCTTCACGCCTAAACTACTGAACCGATTTGTGTGAAATTTGGTACAGGGTAAGTGTGAACCCCAACAAAGGACATAGGCTACTTTTTATTCGACTTCGACTTCGTCTGCGTCCGCGATAACCGACATATACGCGGACGAAGTCGCGGGCAAAAGCTAGTTCCCAATATCGATGAACGTGCATGCACGAAGTGATAAAAGGGGATTTAGAAATCATAACACGTTCAACATTTTCGTCCGAGGCTACCGCTGGTATAGGTCCTGGTCTGGGGCTGTTTAATGTTGATCATGTAGCTCTGAACTTTACTACCCAAGACTAAATAAGTTTGATCGATGGTCCATCACGTAATCAATGAATATCGTAACGATTACTAAGTCGAGGACGTGTTTCAGTAAGCGAAATTCCACTTTAAATGTATGCCTCGATGGCAAAAGCGCGGTGCACTCCACACCACCGCTCCATGGCAGCTAAAAAATCCGCAGAGCTTACGCTTTCAACGACGCCTCCCGCGCTACTCTAACGTGTTCCGTTCAGAAATTACGTTTGTTCAAACTTTGAAATCTGCCACTGGACATCCTGTATATTATTATGTAATCAAACTAGTACAACTACGACGTAAACTAGTACGAGTAGGTACGCGGCCGCGGTGCTGGTCGAGTTGAAACCTCGGAGCAGTCGTAGCAGAGACGCGTAGCGGACCAGAGTGGCTACGCGCGACGTCCGCGTAGCCAATGGTCCGCTACGCGTCTTCGCCGTCATTAGAGTAGTCCATGCCCCCGGAAGCATTCGTGTGTAACGTATTCTTTCTTTCTATATGTACGTAATAGTGCAAGTTGTTAATGTATAATATTTTTTTGTAAACATAGATAAAGCGACAAAATAAATGGCTAGATTAAATTTCCTTTTCTATCATGAAACATGATCTGATATTATATATTAATAATATATAATTTTAAACTTATTTTACCCCATTTTATTTTCGTAAAAACAGTTTTTAATGAAACAGGAGATTTTTTTATACGAGTATTAAATATCTTTTGGCACTTGCGTTCTTTAATTTCTATTGATTTTCACTCATTAACCGACTTCAAAAAAAGGAGGAGGTTCTCAGTTCGGTTGTATTATTTTTTTTTTTTTTTTTTTTTTTAATGTTTGTTACCTCAGTAGGTACGCCGTCATTTATAAACCGATTTGGAAAATTCTTCTTTTATTTGAAAGTATATACTTTCAGATTGGTCCCATTGTCATCAGGTCAGGATCTGATGATGGGATCTTGGAGAAATCGAAGGAACTCTTCAAATATTATAGGCACACCTATAGCGATTTGGGTATTTTTTATAGTAACTCGTGCATTTGCTCTCGGAAAGCACCATTTGATGAAGTGGAACTGATGATGAAGACCACAGATGGCCACCGGAACTACTCAAGTATTTCACGGGTTGCAATTTCGATTACTTTAATATGGTTTCTAAGCAATTTATGCTCATCACAATGCGAATGGTGAAATGGAGCTGATGGTGGAACTACTCAAGTATTTCACGGGTTGCAATTTCGATTACTTTAATATGGTTTCTAAGCAATTTATGCTCATCACAATGCGAATGGTGAAATGGAGCTGATGGTGTCACCATTCGCAGGAGAACTCCTGAACAATTAACGTCCCTGCATCGGAAAAAATAATATTTTGTAAAAGGCGATGAGCAAGTCGACACTAGGCTATTGTAACTTAGGTAAATTACAAGCAGACCCACTAAAAAGCGAGAAATAAAAACTTTTTAACAAAAAAAAAACCGACTTCCAAAAAAACACTACAAAGTGAAAAATAACTAAAATACAGATCCAAAGACACCGACTTCCGAAATTAAAGTTATTTTTCACTTTGTAGTGTTTTTTTGGAAGTCGGTTTTTTTTTTGTTAAAAAGTTTTTATTTTCTCTTTCCGGTTAAACTCTCTTCATACATGAGTAGGTCGCATGTGCTACCCTAAACTATTTATTTAAAACATTAAGTTGAGTTGTTGCTTTGCTATAGTCGAATTAAAACTGATTCGCATTTTCTTTGTATCCAAAAATTGTAATGTTAAGAAAGTAGTTACCTATACACAGAGTGAGCAGCGTGAGGAACCTTAATCTAATAATAAAAAGGACAATACCTGTGGCTGCTTAATTTCGTATTTGTCTATTCTGGCTGGAAATTCATCTTCAATTTGAAAACTCCACATTATTTTCATCGGAACATGACCAACGTTTTCCACAGTGAAGTCGAATTGTCTTGTCTGAATATTAAAACCGAAAATGCTGATATGCTAATTTATTTGGGGTCGGCGCAATATGTGTTTTCTTCCATACTTCTCTATTAGTAGTCATCTCGGTAGTAACCCCCTTTCTAGCCATACCATCTTTCACACAGTGCATCCATATTTTCTTTGGTTTTTACTACTCTTATAGCCATATGTTCCTTACGACATTTTCCTTATTCCTCCGCATCACATGCCCATACCATGACAACAAGATCATATATATACTTAATTTAAAAGTGGTCATTATTAAAAACACTCAATACTTTACCTGATATACAAAAGTGTCGCGTAATTCTTTACTCTCAGGCAATGTAGAAACGTATTTTGTGTATTCCGTTTGTGCTGAATACACTATAACCATGTTTATTTTCCTTAGGAAAAAATCTGATGGTGTAATAGTTTGTTCATCAATAATAGTTTCGCATCTTTGATTAAGGCTTAGATCCCTGAAAACATTTTAATATTAAACATTTTAATGGAGTTTAGTTTCACGGCAGAAAATAATAATAGTCGTCGTAAGAATATTTTATTTTGCTGTACCTATAACCATTGCTTGGCTATTGTGTCTAATGTCACATCGCAAAACTTGCAATTATTTTTAGCCTCAGATTCTGCCGGAAGACGTAGCGTTGGAAGGCCTCTCACAAGAAGGACCAATGACCTGGTGAAGGCCGGAGGAATCCGCTGGATGCGAGAAGCACAAAACCGGTCGAATTGGGCGTGCCTATGTCCAGCAGGGGACGTCTTTCGGCTGAAATGATGATGATGATTCTACGGCGTTCCTCGTTTCAAGCAGCGCTGATTACCAAAGGATTGTATGTCTTTACCTCCATTCCTCCACCTTACATAGCTATTATGATAATAGGTATATTGCACTAAGTCTACGTCGATACTTGATGAAGGGTATATTCTCATGTTGACTTGCCTTCACCAGGTACTCCTCTCAGGGTAGGCCCTGAGAGGAGTACCTGGTGAATAATAACCTAAAGGTTTGCTGTATTCGTGTAACTTACGTATTGTGATCAAACAGCGTGACTATTTGACGGTTGTCCCAAGTAGTTCCTTTCACATCAAGTGTGAGAGCATCATCACTGATTGCCACTAAGGCACAAGATAGGAGTTCCTTTAAATAAAACGTATTAATTAAAATACTTTTGCAATATGTTAAAAATATAAATTAACTACCAATAATTTCTTACTTTTTTTAACGTAATAGGTTGGGCAGAGAAGAAAATAATTTCTATGTCCTTCTCTTCACCTGGGGAAATGTACCCCATAGACGGTTTTATGACTAAACATTCTACTTCGGTCCAGGTAAACTTGTACACCTTTTCAGAATTATTGACCATTACAACTGATCTCCTTTGTAAGGAACATAGCTCACAACCACCTGGAATTAAAAATACAGTATATGTATTTACATTTAATTATGTAGATGCATTTTCTGGATACTTGATATAGAGACAACCGCAGGTCAGTAGTTATAATTGAACTACAAAGACCGCCCTTTGCTACGAACAAAAGGCGACGCCAAAGTACCATGTACGTGCGGTTGACTGCACCTATGAAAAAATTACACTTTACCAAAATTTAATACGTATTTTAAAAGAGATGTTTCCGTGCTTGTTGTGTCCTTATCCCTGATTGAACTGGAGGACATCCGTTTCGGCTTCTTGCTACTGTCTACTTTTGATTTTCTCTTCTCGATACTAGTAGACGCTTTACTTTTTTTGTCGGTTGTAGACATGGTAGACATGGTCCTGTTTGCAGATAAAATAAACTTAATAACCGGCGATTATTAAGTTTATATTAGCCTCCTCCTTCGCGAGCATTACTGCTTCGCAGAAGGAGGCGACGGCTTCCCATGCACTCTCGCTCCGTACCATGGCCTGGACTAGGGCCGGACGCGAGAGATCGCCGCGCCGCCGTGAGGACGCGGCGGTGCTCTGCCCAAGCTGGGCAGACCTTCACCGTATGCTCCACCGTGTCCTCCGGGCGATCCACACAATGGTGACACCCGGGCGTTTCCTTCCGCCTTATCCGGAACAGGAACCTCCCGAAGCAGTCGTGTCCGGTGAGGACCTGCGTTAGGCGGAAGGTGACGGGTATAGGCATCAGAAAACATACATAGGTGGTGGAGGGATGACGGCACACACAGTAGTTATTTTAAATTCTAATTATCTTTTCGTTCGAGTCCAACCCACACCTGCCTAAACTACTTATGTCGGATCATGAAAAAGACCCGATGTTTCGCATCTCGGCCACCCATGATGCGACACAAGTATTTTTTAAAGTAAACTAACCCTTCTGCGGATGCCTTATACACATCAAGGTCTGTATCCATGGAAAGCATTTCTAGACCCATTAATATGACGTCTTCGATAAATGATTCACCTTCACACAATACCTAAAATAAATAAAAAAATATTAAATGTTTGGTTTCTACATAAAACTAATAATGAATTATTTATCTAGCCTGTCATTCGTAGGTCTTTGACAATCGTTACCAAGGGTGTCGTGTTACCCAGTAATTGGGTTGTGGAGGTCAGATAAGCTATCGCTCCATCTAAAATACTGGTATTCAGATGCATTCAATTAGACTGGAAGGTAACCTCAACATGGTTTGGAAAAGCCTTGGCAGATTGATTTGAATTAACTATGCTGCTTAAAATGATTCAAAATATTGTATGATCACTATGATAGTTTAACTTCGAATATTCAAAAGTAGGTTTCCCAAACCATTAAAGGTACACTATTATTATCTCACGGAGCGACTCGCACTTGTGGTAACTAAGTGTACGAGTACAAACACGCTGTGAATGTGTGCGTGAAGACGAGTAGCGTCAGCACATAACACGCAACACACTTCCAACTTCGCCATTGCCTCGGACGGTACCAACAGCTCCTGCACTTACACCAAAGAGTAAAGTAACTATATGTAGAGGGAAAGAGTGACAACTCTGTGGTAAAATTTGCATGTATGGAAAGTGCTGCCACCTTGAGTTTGGTGGGTGACCTAAGGCTCTAATAAATATACACATACCTATAGTTAAGCATACTTACTATAAGTAGCGAATCTTTATTATAATGTTTAGGGTCACAATCAGGGTATAACAAATAACAGTAACAAGTAACAATTTTAACATAATTAGCCGAGATAAACTCGGGATTTCGGGAAGCGCATCAACGTCGGGAAAGCCGGAGTTGCGGAGTTGACAATGATAATGGCGGATGGCCGGCGGCGACAATGACATTTGTTTGACAATTTGACAAACAAGAAAATGGCTGCCAAGTTTTTTTAACCCACCAAACTGCAGATGTCGCTGTCGTCTATGGAAATTGATGACAGTGCTAAGTGTGCCCCCCCCCCCCCTGACTTACACATTCATAGCGTAGTTGTACATTTGGTAGGTAACCACAATAAAAACGTGCTTCGCTTCGTGAGATAAAATACTATACTTAACAAGTAATTAAAAACATAGACGTTTATTATACTTACGGTAAAATATTCATAAGGATTATTTTTAATCGTCATATTTACTTCACACTTAGTTCGGCCCTTCCTTATTGGATTGTAATAAACATTTAATGTAACTACTTCATTAGGTTTCAGAATAACTTTCATTCGTAAATTGGTTTCAACTGAAAAGTTGTGATTATTTAATACTTAGATATATTACAATTAATATTCATAGTGACCACATTTTTATGGATGGACTATGTGAATGATGATATGGTTCGAGAAGGAGTGACTATCGAGATGACGACTAATAGAGAAGTATGGAAGAAAAAGACATGTTGCGCCGACCACAAATACATTGGCATGAGGGCAGCAGAATGATAAAGAGGATGAATGAGCATATTTTTATGGGTGTGGAACCTTTCTTTCATATATCTATGGTGGAACCTAAGATAGAAACACGCGTGTACGATACGACTACATACAGAAAGCAAAGCTAATAGAAATCTCTATTCCTAGACAGCACGATTCGCCGAAAACTTTGTTGGTAGAAAACATTGTTTGTAGATACCTCGATCCATAGGAAGCACTGTTGACATAGAGATCTCTGTTCATAGATAGCACTTCTTGCCGTAAACTTTGTTCATAGAAACGACTGTTTCCAGATACCTTGGTTCACAGAAAGCGCCTTTGGTTCACGGAAACCAATTAGATAATTATTTTTAAGTAAGTTGTATTCCCATTCGCTCGCTCTTGTATCCTATGAAGACGGAGCCCCGTTTCACGGGCTCCTATTTCTGTGTAAAGGGTTTAAAGTAACCTAACCAAACCTAACTTCGGGGTGCCCTTCGCTCGCTCTTGCATCCTATACGTTCTCTTGCATCGTATCTGGAAACAGTGGTGTCTATGAACAAAGTTTACGGCAAGAAGTGCAATCTATGAACAGAGATCTCTTTCAACAGTGCTTCCTATGGACCGAGATATCTACAAACAATGTTTTCTGTCAACAAAGTTTTCGGCGAAACATGCTGTCTAGGAATAGAGATTTCTATTAGCTTTGCTTTCTGTATGTAGTCGTATCGTACAAGCGTGTTTCTATCTTAGGTTCCACACCGTATTTTTATATTTAATACTAAATGTTGTTTACTAGATATTGTTTCTGTTACCATCAGGGCCATCTCGAACAGTAAGTCCATTGTCTGGCGCTGGATCCAACCAGAATAGAGGTCTTACTTCATCCATTAACTGTATAACTTGTAAAATGACTTTACTATTCACAGAACTTATGTTTTTAAAGAGAATAGCTTTCTTGCTGATGGAACCCAGACAAGTAACTGCAAACCGGAGCACGGCAAACCTCTGGTTTCGCAGCCGAGGTGATACCAATTCTATTCTAGGAATAACACCTTCACCTATTAGACATATCCTGAATGACCGTTCTTGGTTGTCTAGTAATTTTAATTTTATTTCCAACACCGCACGATATTCCTGAAAATATAATTTTGACAAATTTGTTTAGGTAATTCGAGGTTGAATTAATAATCTTGTTTAAATTAAGACCATTAACACGTTCACTGCGATACCAGATACGTACCTTGCATTCAGTGCGGGAGCGAAAAAGTCAAATTTACCGCTGGTGCGGGCCGTACGGGTGCTGTATCTTAGGAACTAAAAGGCATAGAAAAGAGACAAATATATTTTTGGGATTGTCTCGTTAATAATAACTAGATTTATGTAAAACTTAGGCTCAGATAGAACGTATTTTTTTATTTCAAGTGCAGGTACCAGAGGGGCAATTCTCGTAATTTTAAGCACGTTCATAGTCTGATCTCAGTCTCAATCTGTCAAGAATACCTAATTTGTATATTTTGACAAGTTTTTGACATTAATTGTCGCTGAGAGGAGATTGCGAGTAGATTTTGAAAGTTTTTAATTACGGGAATTGGAGTTCTATTTGAACTGGTATGAGAAAAACCTGGTACCGCACTGAAAGTTGGGTTTATTTGCAACATTGACGTACTCGAGACAAGTTGTGTTTTAATAAGGTAGAAAATATTTCTATAGCTACATTGTGTATTGACGTGGCGCGTTAGAGGCATATCGATATTATACAGTTTGTATGGTTAATTAGTTATTTATTGTTTCCATATTTGAAAGTCAAAAGAAAAATGTCCGAATTTTTACATTTGACCTGTCAATACGTGTCCAAATGACATACCTACTAATAATACACACATCAAAAGTGTCTAGGGATCAACATATATTTTTGCAATAACTTTTCTCCTGATTGATATTAATTAAAATTTTCTTTAAGGATTCATCAAATAAAGTGTTTTCGTTTGTCACAGTAACGATAAACCAAGTCACCTTTGCATTAATAAAGAAATTTGCCATTTTCCTAATAAAGGGATTTTTGACATTTGAACCACTAACACAAAAGTTCGAAAAAAAGACTGAAATAACAGTTTTCTTTAAAATTTTATTGGGTAACTTAAACAATTAATAATCCGTGTTTCTACCGCGAACGCTAACAACACAAGAACATCGGTTTGGCATACTCAAAATGAGTTCATCCAAATCACGCTGTGGAATGGCAGCCCATGTTCGTTGCAACAACAAAAAAAGGTCTTCTTGCGACTGGATACCCTCCATATTCGGCAGAGCTCTTCTCTGTAGCATATCCCATGCATGCTCAATCGGGTTCAAGTCTGGCGACTGAGCAGGCCAGGGCAGGACATTGATGTTAGCTGCGGCGAGAGTCTGTCTTACAACTCTTGCGGTGTGCGGTCGTGCATTATCATGCATTAACTGAAATAAGGGACCGATTTGCACTTGTAGAGGAACGATGACGTCTGATACAATCGTCTCAGCATAAATTTGAGCGTTGAGGTTGCCTCTGATCCAAATCAACTCAGTTCTTCCGCCGATCCAAATACCCGCCCATACCATGATGGTTCCACCACTATAAGGATGGACTTCCTGGCAGGATTTTAATCGCTGTTGGCGTCCAGGGGTTCTCCAGTGTCGTATACGTCTTGTATCCGGTCTCATACCAAAACGAGACTCATCAGAAAAGCACACGAAACGCCATTGTTCTTCTGCCCAATTTCTGTGTTCAAGAGCCCATTGATATCGAATCCTACGATTGTGCATTGCTATAGGTGGTACCCGTAGCGGTCTTCGGGAATGAAGGTTCACTTCATGCAAGCGGTTTCTGACTGTTTGGTCGCTAATTAAGTTCCCTGAAGAGTGATGAAGCCTCACGGCTAACATCATGGCGGTTATTGTTGGAGCTCTTCGAGTTAAGATTTGAATGTATCGGTCTTGTCTCCGTGTGGTGCAGCGATACCGTCCTCCATGGCGCTCAGCCACGGTACCAGTGCTTCGGTAACGTGTCCAAAGTCGACTGATAACACTCTGACTTGTATTCAGAGCTAAAGCCACAGTACGTTGCCGGGAACCAGCTTCTATCATTCCCACGGCTCTGAGCATTTCTTCCCTGCTTAAATGACGTCGCCGCTCCATAATAACGTTGGTTTTAATCAGTAGTAGGGAAACAGTAGCACTAATAATGTCTTCAATGCGTTGTATGTTTTAGTAGTTAGGATACGCCGGTTCTGGCTCACTCCTGAGTCACCACCCTCATCGGTCGTCAACGGACGACGAATCCTAAAAAAAAAAAAAAAAAAAAAAAGTTTGGTATGGTTGGTATGGTTTTGATGTGCTCTGAGCTCGAATCTGCGGTCCATTTTTGTGTAGGATGCACGGTTTCGGAGATGTGCAGATCGATTTACTCGTATCTAATTGAGTCATTAGCGTCCCATTATCTCTGATCGATTTACTCGTATCTAATTGAGTCATTAGCGTCCCATTATCTCTTACGATCTACCTCGCTTTTCTGAATCATCAATAAAACACATTCCTTCATTTTACTACCATTTTTATTTCCAAAATGTTGTTGCTTATACTCGTATAACAACTGGCTTGTGTAAAAATAATTATTGATGAACATTTAAATTGTAGCCTTGTCTACTTATAAAATAGGAGCGAAACATCTCATCCACTAAAATATCGTTGTACAGTGTGTTCCCTGTAAATATGCTCGTAAAACTATGCATTGAACGTCCCTGAAACTTAAATAGCAAATACATTAAGCAATATTCACCACAAACTGAAGTCCAATCATTCTGAATCCTATCAACATTCCAGTCCCATCTCTTACAATTCCTTTTCAAAAACTGGAGATGAAATCGCTCAGGTGTACGTCCATATGAATCAAAATATTGACCGATGTTATTCGTATCGATATGTACAGCTACCCAGTGTGAACCTGGTTTATCATCCGCATCCAAATTGCATATTATATACGTTGGTACATGGGTATACATAGGCAGTCTATTAGCAGCATAAACATTATTTTCTAGACTGGGATGAATCTTTTTCATATGTTTTTGTAATTCTAGTGTATCCATGATTTTACTGTTATTAGCAGATTATTACAGTACCAATCTATTCAATGGTTGTCATAGGAATGTTCAATTATAGTGATTTGTAAATATTAAATCGCATTCTTTGTGTGAGTCACAAAACAGGTTGATGATTCATAGAGTTAATTACTATCAGTTTCGTTTTGTGAATATTTAATTATAGTGATTTGTAAATA
This sequence comes from Hydraecia micacea, assembly GCA_914767645.1. NCBI lineage: Eukaryota > Metazoa > Arthropoda > Insecta > Lepidoptera > Noctuidae > Hydraecia > Hydraecia micacea. The sequence continues at coordinate 13,935,331 of OU611778.1, forward strand.
TTAAATCGCATATTATAGTGATTTGTAAATATTAAATCGCATTCTTTGTGTGAGTCACAAAACAGGTTGATGATTCATAGAGTTAATTACTATCAGTTTCGTTTTGTGAATATTTAATTATAGTGATTTGTAATTATTAAATCGCATTCTTTGTGTGAGTCACAAAACAGGTTGATGATTCATAGAGTTAATTACTATCAGTTTCGTTTTGTGAATATTTAATTATAGTGATTTGTAATTATTAAATCGCATTCTTTGTGTGAGTCACAAAACAGGTTGATGATTCATAGAGTTAATTACTATCAGTTTCGTTTTGTGAATATTTAATTATAGTGATTTGTAAATATTAAATCGCATATTATAGTGATTTGTAAATATTAAATCGCATTCTTTGTGTGAGTCACAAAACAGGTTGATGATTCATAGAGTTAATTACTATCAGTTTCGTTTTGTGAATATTTAATTATAGTGATTTGTAATTATTAAATCGCATTCTTTGTGTGAGTCACAAAACAGGTTGATGATTCATAGAGTTAATTACTATCAGTTTCGTTTTGTGAATATTTAATTATAGTGATTTGTAATTATTAAATCGCATTCTTTGTGTGAGTCACAAAACAGGTTGATGATTCATAGAGTTAATTACTATCAGTTTCGTTTTGTGAATATTTAATTATAGTGATTTGTAATTATTAAATCGCATTCTTTGTGTGAGTCACAAAACAGGTTGATGATTCATAGAGTTAATTACTATCAGTTTCGTTTTGTGAATATTTAATTATAGTGATTTGTAATTATTAAATCGCATTCTTTGTGTGAGTCACAAAACAGGTTGATGATTCATAGAGTTAATTACTATCAGTTTCGTTTTGTGAATATTTAATTATAGTGATTTGTAAATATTAAATCGCATTCTTTGTTGGTGCTATATAAGATCGAACAGTTGCAGTCATGCAGTCAGTCTATGGTCGTTTGACCACAGTGGATTGTATACGTCTACCAATACTACGTTTGTGTTACTTCAACGCATCAATGACCATGGAGGTAAGTGTTTATTCTATTGACAAACTTACTTTTATTTCTATTGTTGTTTCCTTACGTGTGTATGTGATTAAGTGTAAACAAATTGATATTAACGTGATAACTCTGTTGTTGCAGAAATCATTCAACTTCGATGAAAATACCTATAAACAGTATTACTACTCGCCACTCTCCCCTCAGCACGAAGAAGAGAGTGACGACATCGTCATTAAGAACACATGCGCTGATGGAAAAAGGAAATCGCAGTCGATTGATCAATTTTTTGAAGTAGAATCAAAAATGAAAAAGAGCAAAAAGCTGTTATCGTCAACCGTCGCACGAGCCGCTAGAGATGGTGTATCATACATTTCTACTAATTCTGACGACGGAGACCAAGCGACGCATCTCATAAAAATTGAAAATATAAAGTATATTATTGATGTAGATGGGTTTCAGATGTTAAAGAATATGTACTTTAAAGAAGTGGCAATTTACAATGTTCAGGATAAAATTCTTTATTTGTTTTATATAAAACTCCCAACATGGTTATTAAATTATAAACATGATAAAACCATCATGTTTGTCACAAGATATATTCACGGTATGCAGTTAAAAAATTTTGACAATGATATTAGTTTTTCAGAGTTTGTAGAACGAATAAAGAGTTTTGACCCAAACAAACAGTTCACATGGGCTTACAAAGGGGGGATAATTGAAAGAGATTTTTTAACAAGTTTAGGGTTTATATCATATAATTTAGAAACAATTAATTGTCCGAAGGTAGAAGTAGTTATAGAAAATTTAAAATTACACCACCTTAAGAATTGTACGAGGCATGTGGTATATAAAGGAAAACCACCTCGCACCTGTCACTGTAGTGGTGTAGAGGTGCGAGCATTCTCAATGTGGTTAGAACACCATCTACTTAATCGATAAGTGTAGCATTTTTTTTTTTTTTTTTTTTTTTTTTTTTTTGTGTAGGTAGGTATCTAGTTGTTTTTTTTTTTTTCATAATTTGTATCTAGTTCATTTATATTGACTAGAAAATTATTTAGTATAAATTGGTAGCCTGTTGGTACCTATTATGTGTTTCACATGTATATCTAATAATAATAAACATTTAACTTTTGTCTATACCTAATTAACTGTTATTATTAAGTCTTTTTTTATATAATAATAATAATAAGGTTTTGTATTTTAGATATATCAAAAACTATAATGTATGATTTTCATTATAAATATATGATTCAAAAGTTTAGTAAAATCAAATTATTGTATACAGATACGGATAGTTTAGTATATCACATATTTACAGATGATTTTTACACTGATATAAAACCTGACCTTTCCTCGTACTTCGATACCTCAGATTATGATTCAAATAACATTTTTGAATATCCAAAATTGAATAAAAAGAAATTAGGTTTTTTCAAAGATGAAAATAATGGTAAAATCATGAAAGAATTTGTAGGTTTACGATCTAAAATGTACGCTTTTAACTTAGAGAACAAGACTATAGCCAAGGCAAAAGGGGTAAATAAATGTATCACTAAAAAGATGACAATGAATTGTTATAAGTCTTCTCTTTTTAATAAAAAAGTGCAATATTACAGTATGCTTAGATTTAAATCAATTAAACACACAAAAATTAAATAAGATTGGTTTATCGTATAATGACACAAAGAGGTATATTTTAGATAATAACATTGAAACATTAGCTTGGGGTCATTATAAATTGCGTTAAATGTTAATATTTTTTACTTTTATGTCTGTGTGTAAATAAAATTTGTATTGATTGTAAAATTTAATTATTGTTTGATTGTAAATAATGTAAGATAATTGTGGTTTCTATTTGTGTGTATACATTTGAGTTGATTGTAAAATTCTGATGTACTAATTATTGTGTTAGAAATAGTATTCAAATCATTCTGTTTTATAATATAATTTTAACATGATATATATATTATTTTTTTAAACAACACTTTCATTTCTTATTTCATCCCTCTGAACTTTAGACGTGTGTAATGTTCCACTTTATCCATCCGTTTACTGCTATTGTGGCGGGGCCAAGTGGATGTGGGAAGTCAAATTTTGTAACAAATTTCATAAAATCAGTTACAGAAATATGTAATTGTGATTTTAATCAAATCACATGGTGCTTTGATGAAATGCAACCTTTATATAATTTACCAAATGTTAACTATCATCAAGGAATTCCAAATCTTAATATGTTTGATGGTGAAAACCCACATCTTGTCATTATTGATGATCTAATGCGAGAGTCTGATGGACGAATTGTGGATATATTTACAAAAGGTAGTCATCACAGGAATCTTAGCGTATTTTATTTGACACAAAATTTATTTCATCAAGGTAAAGGACAAAGAGACATTTCTTTAAATTCAAGTTATATAATATATTTCAAAAATCCTCGAGATAAAACTCAAATAAGATATTTAGCGCGACAAGTGTCACCAGATAATCCAAAATTTATCGAAGATGCCTACAGGGATGCAACTTTAGAAGCGCATGGATATTTAATGGTAGATTTAAAACAGAATACAAATGATTTTTGTCGTATCAAGACAAATGTATTCCCATTTAATGGTTACTGCACAGTCTACGTCCCCACGAAAGAGTTTAAATACACCAAGAATCAAACAATTCAAATCATTTCTAAATGATGCATCGTCGACTCACAACGCATAAACATTTGCTAAACGCTTTGCATACGCTTAAACCAAAATATCAAAGAGCGTTACTTAAAACGTGTGATGAAGAAGAAATAAATTGTATTTGTGAATGTATTCATAACGTTTTACAAGGAAAGATACCTCTTAAAGATCAAGATAAACAAAAATTGAATAAACACAAAAATATACTCCGTAAACTGGTGCATAAGTGTAAACATAAACTAAGAAAAATATTATTATACAAAAAGGAGGGGCTTTCTTACCAATAATATTAGGTGCAATATTGAGTGGATTAGTAAGTGGACTAGCCAGTTAACATGGAAAATGCTAAGAAAATGATACTTATTGAACCTGGATTGATTGAAAAATTAAAACAAGAAAATAAGGTTACTAGTAATTTGTCTCGATTAGATATTGAAATGCAAAATATTATGAATAGTAAGACGGAAGACCGAAAAAAGTGGATGTTATATTTACAAACACTACAAAGATACCTTCACTTTACCGAAGAGGATCGTCAACCACTCAGATTACCAATTTATTCTGATACATCTAATGAAGATTCAAATGGGTCTAAAATTGGTTTTAAAAATAAAGATAGAGATCTAAAAAGTTCAGTTGATGCTGAATCTTTGTTGGAAGAGAAAGGATCCATTAAAAGTATAGAAAGTGAGGCAAATCCGCTGTATTCACCCACACAAATACTCAGTTTAATACCAAAAACTTATAATAAAAAAGGTGAGTCATTATTAAACTTAATTGGAATAAGTAAAAGTAAAATACGTTGGGATAATGAAGGTACAATCATAATTGATAATGAAAAAATTCCAGGAAGTAATATTGTTGATTTAGTAAATGATTCACTAAGACCCTTAAAAAAAAGTGATCCGATAGGGTGGGATAGATTTGCTAAAGCATTAAAAGATATTAAAGTACCACTTACTTATATTGGAAATCCAAAGAGATGTGAGTTTATTAAACAACTTCAAGCAAAAGATCTGAACAAAACCTCTGAGATTGAAGTTCAAGAGTTTTCTACACCGAGCAGTGGAGATAAAAGATCTATAACTAAAATACGTAAAAAGATCGATTGGGAAAAATGGACCCCGTACTAGAAGAAATTAACAGGATTTATTATGATCCATCTAACCCCGCTGGTTTTGGTAGTATTGATAAATTATCAAAAGCTATGAAGGGTAAAATGGATAATAAGCAAGTAAAGGAATGGTTACAATCACAAGAAACATATACATTACATAAACCCATTCGGAAAAAATTCCCGCGTAATAGGTACATTCTATCAAATATTAATGAGCTGTGGCAAGCTGATTTAAGTGATATGCGAACTTATTCTCAATATAATGATGGTTTCAACTACATACTTTGTGTTATTGATGTATTTAGTAAATATGCTTTTGCAAGACCAATGAAAAAGAAAAACTCAGAAACAACTAAAGAATGTTTTGAAAGTATATTTACTGAAAGTAATTCAACACCTACTCACATACAATCTGATAAAGGTACAGAATTTGTTTCAAAAGATGTACAAAAATACTTTAAATCCAAAAAGATAAATTACTATACCACTAACAATCCTGATATTAAGGCTAGTATTGTTGAACGATTTCAAAGAACTCTAAAAATGAAAATGTGGCGTTATTTCACTCACATCTACAACATCTATATATCTATAAGTATTATTATTAATACTTATAGATATATAGATGTTTTACAAGATTTAATGTACTCTTATAATCACAGCATTCACTCGAGTATTAAGATGTGCCCATGTGATGTAAGTTCCAACAATATTATGACAGTTTGGACTAATCTTTATGATAGAGGTTCAAACAAACTTTCCTTAGAAAATCCAAAACCAAATTTCAACGTGGGTGATTATGTTCGAATAACTAAATATAAACATGTTTTCCAAAAAGGATATGAATCAAATTGGAGTGATGAAATATTTATTATATCTTCAATAATTGATAGATCTCCATGGGTTGTTTATACAATAACAGATTTACAAAATGAACCAATAGTTGGTACTTTTTATGAAAGAGAATTACAGAAGGTCACTTACAACCCCACCTCACAATATAAAATAGATAAAATAATCGGCACTCGTTATTCGGGTAACAGAAAAGAAGTATTAGTGAAGTGGAAAGGTTATCCAGATAAATTTAACAGTTGGATTTTAGCTTCTAGTTTAAAAGAAATATGAATAAAGAAAGTTTTTATTTAACTTTGCTCAGCAATAGTTCAATGGAATACTTTCCTGATAACAAGACCACAAATTTTTCAACAAAATTACCAAAAGCTATGAAATTAGAAGGTGAATGGTCGGTTGGAGTTGTTGAGTTTCAATATCCATGCACCATGTTTACTGTTCAAGATCATGAAAATGTTGTATACATCACAAAAACCATGTTAATGCCTAATGAAGATAAACAGTCAACAGTGTACTACAAAAAACATATTCCCGCTACCAACTACGATAACGTTGAACATATTTTAAGAGCGTTAAATGGTATCAGAGAGAACTTGAAATTTCGTTATGATGAAATAACAAAATTTGTGTCTGTTTCTGTTTTGGATAAAAATATAAAATCCGTAACATTATCACCCAAATTAAGTTTACAACTAGGTTATGAACCAAATATAAATCTCCTAGACAGAAATTTTGGGAAGTGTCCTGCTAATTTACACTTAGGGTTACCATCTCAACTATTTCTATATTGCGACATTATCGACCCTCAGATTGTGGGTGATGTTATGACTCCGCTATTAAGAGTCATTTCATTAGATCCTTCAAAATACATTTATGGTGCGAATAAAATGCACGTTTTCTCTCCACCTCACTACTTACCTGTTATGCGAAGAGAGTTCGATACACTGGAAATAGATATAAGATCGAGCACAGGACAAAAAATACCATTCCAGTTTGGAACCGTGTGTATTAAACTACATTTCCGCAAATTATAATAATGTATTCTCCTCATGATCATCATAAATGTCCATATGAAAATTATTATTCACATCAAGCTGGATCAGGAGTTGGAGTAATTTATAAGGGTTCACCATACCAACGTGGTCATGGTATTGGGAGCTTCTTAGGAGGGTTATTTAGATCAGTTTTACCTTTACTTTCAAGTGGTGCTCGAGTGGTTGGTAAGGAGGCATTAAACGCTGGAGTAGGACTTTTATCAGATATGGTTCAAGCCCGTCCTATGGAAGCCTCAATAAAAGATCGCCTAAAGCAAGTTAGTACGAACTTAAAACGAAAGGCTGATGACAAAATTGATCGATTTAACATGACAGGATCTGGGTATATAACTAAAAGAAAACGATTGGCCTCGTTCATTCCACCACTAACAGCTAAAGTGAAAGCTACGAAAAAATTTGGTCTAAAACCAAAAAACATCAAAGATATATTTTCAAATTAAGTATGTCTTTCCTTCATAATCATTCTTGTGAGTGCGTTAAGTCAGAATTAGATTTGTTTGCATTACCGTCTACACAAACAAGCATTGAAAATGGATTGTGGATTCACTATAATCCAATTTCATCTCTTGCTGATGATGGACCTATCGAGTTTCAAGTTCCTGGAACAGGCGATGACTACATAGATTTGTCTCATACATTACTCCACATAAAGGCAAAAGTATTAAATCAAGATTCAACAAACTTGATATCAGCTACAGCAGTAGCACCTGTAAATAATTGGTTGCATTCACTTTTTAGTCAACTCGATGTTTATTTAAACCAAAAACTTGTATCACCACCTAATAATACCTATGCCTATCGAGCATACGTGGAAACCCTTTTAAACTATGCTCCTGCTGCTAAACAATCTCATCTTACTTGTAGTCTTTGGTATGAGGATACAGCCGGAAAAATGGATTCCACAGATGGTAAAAACATAGGATTTGTTAAAAGACAGGAATTAGTTAATGAAAGCAGGGAAATAGAAATGATTGGTCATCTTCATGGTGACATTTTCAATCAAGATAAATTTTTAATTAATGGTGTTGAAATGAGTGTAAAATTAGTTAGGTCAAGAGAGAGTTTTAATTTAATTGCTGGTTCAAATGATGTAAAGTTTAAAGTTTGCATTACGGACGCAACTCTTATTGTTCGAAGAGCACGAATTAATCCAAGTGTATTACTCGCACATCAGAAAGTTTTAGCTTCTACCACTGCTAAATATCCTATTACTCGTGCTGAAGTTAAAGTTTTAACAATTCCATCAGGTGTTCAAGGAAAAACTCTTGATAATATATTCTTAGGACAGGTACCCAAAAGATGTATTATTGGATTTGTGAGCAATTCCGCATTTAATGGTTCACTTACTAAAAATCCATTTAACTTTGAAAACTATGGTATTAACTCTTTCAGCTTATATATTGATGGTCAACAAATACCTTCAAAAGCTTTGCAACCATCTTTTAATAATAATATATTTACATCGGCATATCATACTCTATTCTCGGGGACTGGTATTCACTTTCTTAATGAAGGAAATGCAATCTCTCGTGAACAGTATGCCAAAGGCTACTGTCTTTTAGCATTTGATTTAACTCCTGATTTATCAGCTAACTCATCAGCTCATTGGAATCTCATAAAGCATGGTAGTGTAAGATTAGAAGTACGATTTGAATCCTCACTAATACAAACAATTAACTGTATTGTTTATGCTGAGTTTGATAATATTATTGAAATAGATAAAAATAGAAATGTTACTGTAGACTATAGTAGTTAAGGTTATAATGTGTGTTGTGTTTTAGATTTATGTGTTATGCTTAATACATTTTGTGTATATGTAACTAAAGGAAACATTATAAAATTAAATAAAACAAATTGTATGCAATGTATTATTTTTTATTTCTTTATAAACTCCCTATTTAATCTTAAACAAAACATTGTTCGAGTTTAAACTTTACATAAGCACACTGACTAAACCACTGAACATGCTGCTGCCAAGGATCATCATCATCTTCCCAATCTTTTAAACCACCACCACAATGGAAACACATGGTCCTGTCTCCATGACCAGTATAAAAGAAACCGGCTTCTGCAAGATCTTCAGGCTTCTGTTGCATAACGAGAGGCCAGTTTTCGAAACTGATCAACCGTCTAGATTTTGAACTGAAAAATGGATATTCAGCTCTTGGGTACTGCATATTCTTCACTTTTTCTTCTCCAATCAGTTTTGTAGTTTTGCTTTTCCATGAAGTGTTCTGTACACGTATACCACACTCATCTCTTCCTTCTGCTCTTGTTTTTCTCTCAGCATCACAAGACGACAGCTCCTTGGATCTAATGAGTACACAGAAGTACTTTAAGTGAACAGAATCACATTCACTAATGATCATTGTTAAAAAAGTATTTTTTAACTTTTTCACTTTCTGCTATTGTCTTTGTAATATTGTATACGAGGGCGTTTGTGTTGTCGTAGATGCTATCGTTATTATTCTTTACATAATATTTAATTCTCGTGGTAGCATGTTTCCAATGATCAGTAGTTGGAATCTTGCATAGCTTTTTCATATCGTACATTTCAATTTTTATGAGATGCGTCGCTTGGTCTCCGTCGTCAGAATTAGTAGAAATGTATGATACACCATCTCTAGCGGCTCGTGCGACGGTTGACGATAACAGCTTTTTGCTCTTTTTCATTTTTGATTCTACTTCAAAAAATTGATCAATCGACTGCGATTTCCTTTTTCCATCAGCGCATGTGTTCTTAATGACGATGTCGTCACTCTCTTCTTCGTGCTGAGGGGAGAGTGGCGAGTAGTAATACTGTTTATAGGTATTTTCATCGAAGTTGAATGATTTCTGCAACAACAGAGTTATCACGTTAATATCAATTTGTTTACACTTAATCACATACACACGTAAGGAAACAACAATAGAAATAAAAGTAAGTTTGTCAATAGAATAAACACTTACCTCCATGGTCATTGATGCGTTGAAGTAACACAAACGTAGTATTGGTAGACGTATACAATCCACTGTGGTCAAACGACCATAGACTGACTGCATGACTGCAACTGTTCGATCTTATATAGCACCAACAAAGAATGCGATTTAATATTTACAAATCACTATAATTAAATATTCACAAAACGAAACTGATAGTAATTAACTCTATGAATCATCAACCTGTTTTGTGACTCACACAAAGAATGCGATTTAATAATTACAAATCACTATAATTAAATATTCACAAAACGAAACTGATAGTAATTAACTCTATGAATCATCAACCTGTTTTGTGACTCACACAAAGAATGCGATTTAATAATTACAAATCACTATAATTAAATATTCACAAAACGAAACTGATAGTAATTAACTCTATGAATCATCAACCTGTTTTGTGACTCACACAAAGAATGCGATTTAATAATTACAAATCACTATAATTAAATATTCACAAAACGAAACTGATAGTAATTAACTCTATGAATCATCAACCTGTTTTGTGACTCACACAAAGAATGCGATTTAATAATTACAAATCACTATAATTAAATATTCACAAAACGAAACTGATAGTAATTAACTCTATGAATCATCAACCTGTTTTGTGACTCACACAAAGAATGCGATTTAATATTTACAAATCACTATAATATGCGATTTAATATTTACAAATCACTATAATTAAATATTCACAAAACGAAACTGATAGTAATTAACTCTATGAATCATCAACCTGTTTTGTGACTCACACAAAGAATGCGATTTAATATTTACAAATCACTATAATTGAACATTCCTATGACAACCATTGAATAGATTGGTACTGTAATAATCTGCTAATAACAGTAAAATCATGGATACACTAGAATTACAAAAACATATGAAAAAGATTCATCCCAGTCTAGAAAATAATGTTTATGCTGCTAATAGACTGCCTATGTATACCCATGTACCAACGTATATAATATGCAATTTGGATGCGGATGATAAACCAGGTTCACACTGGGTAGCTGTACATATCGATACGAATAACATCGGTCAATATTTTGATTCATATGGACGTACACCTGAGCGATTTCATCTCCAGTTTTTGAAAAGGAATTGTAAGAGATGGGACTGGAATGTTGATAGGATTCAGAATGATTGGACTTCAGTTTGTGGTGAATATTGCTTAATGTATTTGCTATTTAAGTTTCAGGGACGTTCAATGCATAGTTTTACGAGCATATTTACAGGGAACACACTGTACAACGATATTTTAGTGGATGAGATGTTTCGCTCCTATTTTATAAGTAGACAAGGCTACAATTTAAATGTTCATCAATAATTATTTTTACACAAGCCAGTTGTTATACGAGTATAAGCAACAACATTTTGGAAATAAAAATGGTAGTAAAATGAAGGAATGTGTTTTATTGATGATTCAGAAAAGCGAGGTAGATCGTAAGAGATAATGGGACGCTAATGACTCAATTAGATACGAGTAAATCGATCAGAGATAATGGGACGCTAATGACTCAATTAGATACGAGTAAATCGATCTGCACATCTCCGAAACCGTGCATCCTACACAAAAATGGACCGCAGATTCGAGCTCAGAGCACATCAAAACCATACCAACCATACCAAACTTTTTTTTTTTTTTTTTTTTTTTTTTTTTTTTTTTATAGGATTCGTCGTCCGTTGACGACCGATGAGGGCGGTGACTCAGGAGTGAGCTAGAACCGGCGTATCCTAACTACTTGTTTTTATAGGGAAAATATTGACAGCTGATTTTCATCTTTTACTCGAATTTGATTCACAGTTCCTGATTCAAATTATGAAATGCACCAAAAAGGATCCATATAAATTTATAAAATCATAAATTTACTACAAAGCCACATCTCAATCTCAAGAAATCCGCATAAAAATGCTTGATCCCTAGACACTTTTGATGTGTGTATTTTTTTTTTCAAATATGCTTGGAAATTTGAGCATTATTTTGACAACCTTCTTCGAGATAAATCGAAATTGCTGTACTGGCTAAATACATGCGACCAGCGGCCGGCAAAAAATTTATGAAAATCCATAAGTATCTGTCGTGGTTTAGCGGCCAAATAAATTACATAGTAAACTCATAGAACGATCTTTTACTCCGTAACATGGCAACCACGGAGGTAACTTATCAATGGTTTTATTTAAATATCGAACTGGCTTGCAAATTGAAAGCGATTAAAAACAAATTAACACTTTAACGCGGCAAAAATTATTGTTGTTCGTTGTTCGTCGTTGGCAAAAAATTTCTGCCTAGGTTCTACTTAGTTTTAATTTCCGCGCATTACGATGCGTCTTTTGCTGGCCACTGCAGTAATGTATCTACTATCTATCTATATCTTCACGCCAAATAGTAGGCAGGCCTTTCGCTTCTATAACATTCATAGCCCTTTTCCTGCACGCGTTTTTATGACTCAGAAACAGACTGAATATCGACTATACCACAGAACAGCTTTTATCTGTTCCGTGGACTATACTGTAAAAAGTAAGTATTATATTATTTTAATTATTGTGAATGTGAGGAGTATGTGGGTCATTGTTTCTGTTTTCATCATGGTCTGGCAGTTTGAGTAGTTTATGCGGCCTACCCAAATATCCTGCCTTTGGTATTGTTCGTCAAATCGTTGAGCTCCGAGTTGAGCTGCACGGTTACTGACAAATGCGTGCACTGACTGAACAGGTCCACTCAATCTGTGTGGTTCTTTCCTCAAAAGACCATTTCAGACACCAATCTACATGGTCTTCACATAATCTGACCAAGATTTTGTCTGGACTTTAAAAGAGACTGTGACCTCTGAGTTTGTTTCGGCCTTTCTTCTCAGAATAGTCAGATAGGAAACGCCGACCTCATCTAGCTTTAAAAAATATGATTGACGTGTAAAAGTGTTTGTACAAACCTACTTACAGAAAATAAATAATTTATCATTATCATTTACAGTATCGACTTTCTTTAGCACATCACCAACATTTTAGTAGTTAGTTCTATGCAGCTACCGGATATTATCGACCTGGCAAAGTTTGCGCATTATTTTTAACATTACCTAAAGAATTATTGGATTTATGTGCGACAGCAGGGTTTAGTCAAGCAACTAATGTAAATTACTTATATTATTATTTTTTTCAAATTGGATGTGATTTCAGTGAAACTGGATCGATACAATCTGGTAACGCATAAATATTGAATGTTTGCTGAGGAGATTCCCGCAGTGAACGTGTTAAGCCATCAATTTTGTAAAAGTAGGTAACTACTTTTTTATTTCGTTCGTCTGTTTTGAATATCACTTATTAAAAATACTACTTACATAAACGATTACATAAAACCCGAACTGCACCCTAAATTGCGTAACACACTTTCAATCACAATCTGAACAATTTTGAAGGCTATTGCTAATCCATTGCTTCATAAATGTTCGTAAAATTTGTCTGCTCAACAACGTAAATAACGCAATGAATGTTGTTGAACTGTCAAAATGAAAGCCATTGCTACTGATAGTGTGTTACGCAATTAGGTACCCCGCAGCACCGGAACTCCAGACCTTTATTGTTGGCATAGCATATTATTATGGCCCTAGGTCCCGTTCACGGCATCGAACAAGGGACTTGCGTCAAGCGACAGGAGCGCGTTGCTCATTCCCGTCCGTCGCGTCGCGAAGACTCGCGGCATGCTCTAAAACTTGTTGTCTTCGCAGCCGCTGTCGCAAGACGCGTATCGCTTGAGCGTGAAGCACGTGGCCACGGGGTAAGGGTTCATTATACTCATCATTCTGAATATATTTTAGTATGGACCCTCAGCTGTTCGCTACAGTTTGTCGATTTATGCCAACATAAATGTATGGAGCGTTCGATTTATTTTCTCTTTCAGGTTTGGTCCCATAGTTGTTTTCATAATGATGAGTACAATATTTTGAGTTTTTCAGTTATTTCAGTTAAACCTTGTAATATGTATTTAGTCGCCCAATACTTTATGAATAGTACATTATGAAACATGTGTGCTATGTTGATCAGTGCACCCGAGGCGGTATTATTCGCGCGAGCCATAGGCGAGCTCGATAAGGAAGCCGAGTGTATAATAATCAATGCACACGCGTTTCATGCGACGTTATTCAACACACTTGCGAGTAAAAAAGCAGACTTGTCTTGTTATTAACTTTTATGGAAAATAGCACGCTGGTTTTGTTTTTTCGCGCGCCGCGCTAGCAATGCGCGTGCAGGTGTAAATAAAGGCACTGGCAAAGCCGCTAAACAGCCTATATAAAATATAATAAATACAAAATAATGTTTAGACTAATCGTAGTGTTGTCTTATGTCAAATTGTAGTTTAGTTAGTATGGAATTAGAAAGTACTATAGGCATAGAGAAATATACATTAGTTCAGTGAGAACCTGCAATAATAGAACGACAGTCAGGGTCTTTTCCGTTTGGTTCCGGGAGGGACCACGGACAATAAATAAATTTTAGTTAATTTTGGGACCAAGGACAATTCAGACGACTTATTTTAAAAAAATAATTAAATATGGCCCGCGGATTCCTTTTGGCATGGAGTCTCTTTGATAAGATTTGAAAAAAGCGCACATCTCGGACTAGTAAATAGTTATCTGTGGCGTTACCGCACTAGTGCGGTAACATAAAGTAAAAAGCACGCGTGTTTAACACTGCATTATGGACCTAAGAGCGGTTTATTAAGGGCCACTTTACGAGCAAGTGTGTTGAAAAATCTATTATAGAGATAGTGTAACTACATTGCGTACTGACTATTGTAGGAATCATCGCACGTACCTGTAGCGCATCTGGACTGAAAATGATTCCCAGATTCTTATGCAACAAAGGTTCTATATGTGCGTCAAACTTGTCCAAAGAGAATATCTTTGGATTGGAATTAGACTGATGATGAAGTTGCATTTTGAGTACACATGCAACAAGTCCATTATTATAAAGATCTATTGATCCCGTGTGACTGGAATGGACTGTGACGCAAAAAAAGTGCATTGTCACCGAATTCTCCGCAAAAACACAATGTGGCGATGACTGTAATCAAGAAAAATGACAGAAACACATGCAATATCTAACTTTTCACGTTACGTGATAAATGTGATGTCAGTTGCAAACGTTACCTCTGGTACTTTATATTCTGATAGATTCTTAACAATTAAATGTTCTCTAAACGTGGTCTCAATATTCCACAGATCCAAAGTTGGCATAGCTCCCGTGCCCACCAACCTGAGAGGTACGCCTTGCGCCTCAGCAGGACACGTGTCACTTATAATAAAGCTAATGGTTTCCTCAAACTTGCGCGCTTGTGTCGCAAAGAATTGTATCTGTATGGTCCGGCTTGTTCCAGGTGGAAGAAGGTTGTCTTCATTCATTATAAGAAAGTTGCCACATTTTAATGGGGCGTTTTTAATTCTGTTGAATATTAATTAAGATAAATATTGCATGATTTTATTAAATAAACATTATAGTTAGCGCCGCGAAAGATAAGACTTGACCCTGCCTCCCGCGCTCTATCCGCCGCCCTATGACGTCCGGTCCCGAGCCCCGCTCAGACCTCATACCTACTTACCGCTAAAGAGACCTAAAATCGTGTACTGCTCAAATCGAACCACGTGGTGTGTGTCAAGTCTCATCTTTCGTGGCACGCATTGTACATTTCATTTTACTTAGAAGAAAAACAAGTAAAAAAGAAGTAAAGTACTACCAATACCATCTATGTAATGCAATAAAGAATTGAGTATTAAAAGTAATAAGAATCAATAGCGATTCTTATTTACCTAAAAATACTTAGGTATTTAGTCATGACGATGGCATACTTACTTAGTTGTTTTTTCTTTTGGGGCATGTTGAGGAGTGGGAGAGGGAGGATCACGGGTTTGGTATGCAACAGGCAACTCTATCTCGTAGGTTACGGGACACTTGCTTGTATTATTCAAAATAACCTCCCTCGTTATTCCAGTTCCGACTGCTATTATATGGAAATTCAATTCGCCCAACGGGAATAAGGTAAATCTTAAAATACAAATAAGTATATTTTTATTTTTTATCCTATTTTTTTATTCTTATATAAATGTATTTGTAGGCAGGATGTCAGGATCGGCTATTTTAAAGTAAAAACCGGCCAAGTGCATGTCGGGCCACGCACAGTGTAGGGTTCTGTAGTAGCCCGTTATCACAATATAGTACGATTCTGTTGTTCTTTATTCTGAATATAAGTAATGGTAAAGATATTAGGAGTTAATGGTTATAATAAAAAAAAAATTTCGAAAATGCAAGTTCAACGACTATTACTGCTAAACTAATAAAGTTATTAATTTTCCTTTAAAGTTCATGAAATGCAGTATCATCGTGAATCCAGATTTTTCAAGCCAGCAGTTTAGCTTTCAGAGGGGGGGGGGGGACGCCCTATTGGAACAAAAAATTTGCATTTTAAAGTTTAATATTTCGTAAATGGAGCATTAAATCGAAAAATAATTTTGGCAACCCCCAAGGCATTTGAGAAGACCTATTCAACGATACCACACGATGGGGTAGAAAACGAAAAAATTATTCATCCCCACTTCACATGTAGGAGAGCTACCCTAAAAAAAATATTTTCCAAAATTTTATTTTACCACTTTGTCGGCGTAATTGATATACACACTCATACAAAATTACAGCTTTCTAGTACTAACGGTCTCTTAGCAAAACCTCGGACAGACAGACAGACGGACATGACGAAACTATAAGGGTTCCTTGTCAGAACTACAGAACCCTAAAAAAGAAGGTAGTTTTACTTATTGATCAACTTTTATTCGATTAACTCACTTAATTAATGTATTATAATTGTGACTTAATTAATTATAATAATGAAGTCAAGAATAGAACGCCCCGACCGCTCCGGTGCACGTGCCGTTTACAATAGCACGAGTGACGATGCCGCGACGTACCGCCATCATATTCATAAGCATTACACAGGTTTGTGTATTTTATTTAGTCACATGAGATCAGTAAAAAATGCGTTTTTCGTAATAATACGTTAGAATCGATTACTTATTAGAATCTTGTAATGGGTTTCATATGAAAAACATATGGTACAATAACGTCACTTAGGCTGCATTTACAATTATACCTACGGACGATCCGTACGGTTAACGTTTTAGTGATCCACCTAGGGTATTAGTGTTTTGTAAATACAGCCTTAAAGTACCTAAGCAGTGAATAAATAAATAACCTGTTATTGAATATTTTTGTGAACAGGCATTTATAAATAATAATACCAGCCTATTAATTAATACTGTCCCACTGCAGGGCAAAGACCTCTTCTCATACAGAGAAGGCGGATTGACCACCACGGCAGCGTGGTGATCAAAACGTGTTTGACGATTTCAAACTAATAGGTATGAAGTATGAACTAACTTCTTTTTTATCGTGGGGCAGTTCTCATGCATTCTGCACTACCACGGGGAGATAGGGCAGTTATGTGGGACTCTAACCCATTAAAACTCCACGGTGTCCTCCTCTGCCGCTTGCGGTGGGAACACGGGCACGCGTTAGCACTCATCCGTGAATCTGTCGCGGCTGTCCGTCACCGGACCCTCCTCTGGGGAGTATTCCCCATCACCGGCGCACCAGAACACATAGCACGCGTAACCACCCCAGGGACCAAACCAGCACATGGGCGCCAGACGACCCCGTGTCTGGACACCCTTGGTCCCCCTGCGACGGGTCAGGTCATTGGCCCCGCCGCCTGCCAATTTTCGGCCGCAGAGGATAGGGAGAGCGGCCAACGTCATACCAACACTCCTCCTCCCCTGCGGCCCCACCGCGTCCGCCATCAGACGGTGGCGACCCCGTCAAGGCCACGGAAGGTAGGGAGAGCGGTGCACCGCACTACCGGCACTCCTCTCCCGCCGCGGCCTCCAACCCTCCGCCGCGATGCCTCTCATACAACATCGCGGCCCGCCTCAGTTGCGATGTTGCCCAAGCGGCACCGCAACCTACTTGTTGGCCGCTCCGTCGTCGGCTTACCGGCAAAAGCCCTGACGTGCGGCCCTTCCTCGGGTTCCTCTTTGCTTCACCGTGGGTGACCAAGCCACGGCTACTGAGCCCCTCCGCCTCGACAATGCGGGAACCCACCGGAGGAGAGGTATTAACTACCTAGTCCAAGTTTTCTCACGATGTCTTCCTTCACCGACGTTAGTAATGTTCAAGATAAACTCAGCACTTACGTGTTGTAAAACGAAGCAATGGTAATGCAAACTGGGAACTTGGCGACGACGACCTGGTTCTTGCTGCCGTCGAGCAGCGAGCAGATATACGCGGGCACGTTGACCAGGTTCATGGAGGTGGTCGGCGTGCACTCAAACTCGATGGTGACGAGCTTCATCGTGGCGGGGATCACCCCGCACTCCGGCATGCACTCGAAGGACCGCAGCAGGGACGGCTCCGGAAAGCTCTTAACCTTTTTTAACCTGATTGTTAGAGTTGTATGTTATTCAATTTTCTGTAATCATAATGTTGATAATTTTATATTCTTGCGCTAGGCTTGAATTTCCGGGTAGATGTGCTTTTAGAAATAAATATCTTTAACCGTATTTTATAAATTGAATATAACAGAAAACAATAGATAATGAAATTTTAACAATTCTAATATTTTATGATTAATACGATGTACATATTTATTATTACAAACCTGTAATAAATGTTATATTTGCCTCGATTGAGCAAGTACAATTCTCTGACAACTGTAGAGTTAACTTTGACGTTGCCATAATTAAGATAGTTCTCGCTTGGATTTTCATGAGCGCATTCAATCGTAACATCGTAGCATTCCGCGGATAATGACAAATTGTCTACCAACATTGGCTCTCCACGCCCTTCTGCGTCAAATATCTGTAAATTATCTATTCGATCAAATCAGATAATTAGCTAATACCTCCATAGCTACAAAGATCAATCTGCTAAAAGTATTTTTTCTACAAACATTATGATACATGTGGTCATGTGTGTTGTATAGATCATTGTACCCGAGGCGGTATTATACGCGCGAGCCGTAGGCAAGTGCGATAAGGAAGCCGAGTGTGTAATGATTAATACGAGTACACACGCGTTTCATAGGACGTTTTTCAACACACTTGCGAGGAAAAAAACAGACTCGTATTGTTATTAACTTTTATGGAAAATGGCGCTCTGGTTTTGTTTTTCCGCGCGCTGTGCTAGTGATGCGCGCACAGGTGTAAATAAAGGCACTGGCAAAACCGCTAAACAGCCTATATAAAAAATATAATAAACACAAATATACAGAAGAAAAACTCGCAAAAGTAGTTTTTAGACTAGATGCTGATAATCCTGGCTGCAGCATCAGGCCAGACTTATGTCAACATTGCTTTGAACTTAAAATTTAGTCCTGTTTAAAATGAACCCAAACACGACTACGGTGCTGTAATTTCAAGGTTTGTACTTTTTCTGATGGTCCTGGCTTCAGCATCAGGTCTCTATGTACTTCGGTGTTTCTCATTAATAGTACGTTTATCCACACATCGAGCCCTTTTCAATGAGCCTAAACACGATATATCTGCTGTTAGTTGTCGAGGAGTTAGGTACTCTGCAGACTATCCTGACTGCAGCATCAGGTCATGACTTGATGATCATGAGACCAAATGTGGCAAATGCCCTATCAAACATCAAAACAATTTACTAAAACAGTCCTTTCCTGTTCGAGTAGGTAACTTCTTACTGTTAAGGAGGTGTACCTTCCATCATCAGCCCAGCTACCTGAGATGGCGACAACCATACGAAAATACACAAGATACTTCATAAAATATGCGAAAAACAATAAGTGAGCCTATAAAATATGAGGGTTGCCCTCGATTTCTCTAAGATCCCATCATCAGATCCAAATTTGGTGACAGTGGGACCACCTCAGAACTATCTACTTTCGAACAAAAAAAGAATTTTGAAAATCCGTCGACAATTGGCGGAGTATTCGATGAACAAACATACAAAAAAAAAAACACAATCATCCGAACATAGTCTTACGGGTATTTTCTCGTGGTCCTACTATTTTGTCCTACCAGTAGGTCCACGAGGGTATGCTATTGCTGTTAGTCCTACTGAAGTTTTGAAACTAAAATGTACCTCCTGTATAAAGAAACTGACTGGATAGGTGTGGGGCGTGTCTCAGTTTCAGTCGTCGTACTGCCTTCTCTTTATATCTTAGAAAGCATTTTGTATGTTCGCAAAAACTTAGGACTTTTCAAAATAAGAAACGATTTCCATAATAAGTATATAAATACACGTAGTAAACATGAAATTGTGATACTTAACTAAAACAAGCTAGTCATTTGTTATAAACAGTATCTGCTTTACAATATTGCATTAAAGGGTTTATTAAAAAAAAAAAACATTTCATTAATATTTTAATAGGTACCTAATGAATTACTTGATAACATTCTAAAATCTCAAGTAGAATTAGTTCATGGTGTTAATAAAACAACCGGTAATTTTTTAGATAAATTAAGATTAGTTAAAAATTTATCTTAATTTATCTAAAAAATGCTTTCTAAGATATAAAGAGAAGGCAGTACGATGACTGAAACTGAGACACGCCCCACACCTATCCAGTCAGTTTCTTTATACAGGAGGTACATTTTAGTATCAAAACTTCAGTAGGACTAACAGCAATAGCATACCCTCGTGGACCTACTGGTAGGACAAAATAGTAGGACCACGAGAAAATACCCGTGGGGCGTGTCTCAGTTTCAGTCGTCGTACTGCCTTCTCTTTATATCTTAGAAAGCATTTTGTATGTTCGCAAAAACTTAGGACTTTTCAAAATAAGAAACGATTTCCATAATAAGTATATAAATACACGTAGTAAACATGAAATTGTGATACTTAACTAAAACAAGCTAGTCATTTGTTATAAACAGTATCTGCTTTACAATATTGCATTAAAGGGTTTATTAAAAAAAAAAAACATTTCATTAATATTTTAATAGGTACCTAATGAATTACTTGATAACATTCTAAAATCTCAAGTAGAATTAGTTCATGGTGTTAATAAAACAACCGGTAATTTTTTAGATAAATTAAGATTAGTTAAAAATTTATCCTAATTTATCTAAAAAATGCTTTCTAAGATATAAAGAGAAGGCAGTACGATGACTGAAACTGAGACACGCCCCACACCTATCCAGTCAGTTTCTTTATACAGGAGGTACATTTTAGTATCAAAACTTCAGTAGGACTAACAGCAATAGCATACCCTCGTGGACCTACTGGTAGGACAAAATAGTAGGACCACGAGAAAATACCCGTGGGGCGTGTCTCAGTTTCAGTCGTCGTACTGCCTTCTCTTTATATCTTAGAAAGCATTTTGTATGTTCGCAAAAACTTAGGACTTTTCAAAATAAGAAACGATTTCCATAATAAGTATATAAATACACGTAGTAAACATGAAATTGTGATACTTAACTAAAACAAGCTAGTCATTTGTTATAAACAGTATCTGCTTTACAATATTGCATTAAAGGGTTTATTAAAAAAAAAAAACATTTCATTAATATTTTAATAGGTACCTAATGAATTACTTGATAACATTCTAAAATCTCAAGTAGAATTAGTTCATGGTGTTAATAAAACAACCGGTAATTTTTTAGATAAATTAAGATTAGTTAAAAATTTATCTTAATTTATCTAAAAAATGCTTTCTAAGATATAAAGAGAAGGCAGTACGATGACTGAAACTGAGACACGCCCCACACCTATCCAGTCAGTTTCTTTATACAGGAGGTACATTTTAGTATCAAAACTTCAGTAGGACTAACAGCAATAGCATACCCTCGTGGACCTACTGGTAGGACAAAATAGTAGGACCACGAGAAAATACCCAGTCTTACGTCCTCCTTTTTGTGAAGTCGGTAAAAATGCACATTACCATCTATGAATTTTAAGAATAACTAACTACTAACCTCGCCAACATGATCAAATTTAAATTATTAATTTCCAAAAATTGTTAACATGTAACTTGATTTGATATTTATGAAATCTCATAGATGGTGCTGCTTCAAAATTTTCTTTATTCATTAAACTATGTTTCTCTTCCCAAGTTACTTAAATGGCGTAGTTTTCATAGTGTAAAGCTAGATAATAGCATGGCTTACTCAAAAACAACATTTAAATATGCGTCGTTAGATTAAACGCTGTCACAGAATGCGTAAGAAAAATAAAGATTCTCACCTCCTCCCCCGTAGGTGATAGCGTGATAATATGTAGCCTATATGTTGACCCGACCTCTTAGTAATATTCTTTTAGTTTAGCCCGGACATACATACAGACAAACAGACAAAAATTCTAAAAACTATACTTTTGGGTTCGAAATCTATTGTAGATCACGCTCCAAGATTTCTTTTAAAAAAATATTCAATGTACAGTTTTGACTTTCCTACGATTTTATTGTATGTATAGATACTAGTAAAAAATATGCGATAAAAAAACAGGCTTTCATGCCTTTTATGCTTAAATTTGTAAATATATAAAGTATGTTTAATCATTAAGTACAACAATATGACAAATACCGCATTACAATATTAGTTCTATAATTAAAAATATTCAGTTTTTATATTTTTAATACTAAGCTGTTTGGCGGCTTTCAGTTAGTGCCTGTGAAAACGTGAAAAAAAAAACTCGAAAAAAATTCCGCGAACCTTTTTCACAATGTTTGTTATAAAATATGTTTATGAAATTACCTATATGAAAATTATATGAAGTCTTCGCTCGCAAATGTGTTGAAAAATATCGTTTCGATACGCGAGAGCATTTGTCATTGCACTCCATTACGCCCTCACCTCCGGCGCACGCTGCAATGCTCGAGTACAATCACAAACTTGGCACACTTGCATCAAACTGTACTAAGTATTAAACCTTAAACACAATCCCCCTTACTAATAAACGTATTTTATCAGATGAATAGTTACACGCCGATTTCTCTCTTTCAGTCGTCAGTAATTTGACTTTCGAAAGAACAAGACAAAGCGTTGTGTAATAACTATACAGACGCTATACAACGTTTATTACTTACTTAGTAAGGGCGAATAAATATAAGGTAAAGAAAGATGCAACATACGTCAATCGTTAGGACTTTCTGTGAAATAACACCAACTCGGCACGCGATATATGTAACAGGAACCACTTGGTTGTCATGTCTCAGCACGATGCCCGATGTCTGAGCTATTATAAAATCTTCGACGAATTCTTGGGCGTTGCGTATCTTCCACATTATTGGCAGAATAGAATCGTTCTTTACAATAAATCTATCATCTTCTCGACGATAGAGTAGAAGCTTTCCGTATTCTGCATAGTGAGGTACGTCAAATGTAGGTTAAAATAATAAATACGACGTATGAAATGAAATACGTTATTACAAGTAAATGAATAATAATAACTTCCTCCAGGCCATACCTAGCCTGCGGGAGATATTACAATGCACAAGGGTGTGCGCAGACTCAGGTGCACTCTGTCTTCCCTTACTCTCATAGTCTGATGGGACGGCAATCCAACACGGCCGGAGAGAGATCAGGCGCAGGACCAACTTCCAAACTCCGGGCTGTTACTAAGAAATTCCTAATGGAAAAAACCCCAATAATACTGCCCAACCTTGGAATCGAACCCAGGATTACAAGCTCAGCAGTCCCGTTTGCGACCACGAGACCAACGGGGCAATATAAGTTAGAATAGCTCGTACAGAGGGAAGGAGCATAGTTCAAGAGATTGACGACGACGATTCAAGAAGACTTTTTTAATCAAAATGATGAACATAAATATATTTAAATCTTACCAATCATCTTAGTCAGCGGCAATATTTCAACGATCGGCAAAACTCCGATACAAGCGATGTTGACTGTTACTATTTCAGGATTGTCTTTGACGCAGAACAATAACACACTCGTGTGCACACCCACTACTGCAGGAGCCGCCGAAATTACCAGTTTGTCTCGACACCCGGGCTATGGAGGGAAAAAAATGGCATTTAATAAGGACCATGCTGAATTGCTAATGCAGAATTAAACTATGAACTACAAAGAAACTAAAATACAGTGAATTTGACGCGAATGTGTATTTTTGTTTCTTACTTCCAATTTTATAAACGTTTTGTCTATTTGAAATACTTCAGTCTCTTCTAGAAACTCGATTACAACATCTGCAGTGACAAGGGAGGAATTCTTTAAATCGATCGTGTAATCTTCTTCATAAATTCTAAAAATAAATTTTCATTTAATAGTTTAAAACGGGTTAGTCAAATAACAAGTTAAATAATTTTATATTTATTTGCCACAATACCTATTCATTCCTACAAATATTGGTCCGAATTCAAACACTTTAAGATCATCTAAATATGTTAGCTTATAGACGTTCTCTTCATGAGTTCTCCTTACAAAATTTTCGAACATCTTCTTTGGGCGGCTATCCAATCTGAAATAATAATGTACTTATAGCTCCCATGTAGCTCCACAGGTACAAGAATAAAAATCCGCGTCGAATGTATAGGTAAATGTTGAGAATACCTCGGTAAATCACAAATCCCGTTAACGTTAACATCAACTCTTGATTCAGGCCATCCACTAACTTCGATAAACCGTTTGACGCTATAGTTCCCTTCGTCTTGAGGACTAAAAGAATATTTGCACCTAACTAGGTCACCAGGTTGAAGTACTAAACGTGATCTAGTCGCTGAAATGAGCATCACTTAGGTTGAGCAAAGATATAAATGCGAGTCAGAATTGCGCATTGAGGGTTCCGTAAGTACCACCAAAACCATAAGTTTCAATACTCAATACTCAATTCTTTATTGCATTCCATATGTATTACATAGATGGTAAAATGGACGATGGATGAATGGATGGATGGGATGGATGGATGGATGGATGGATGGTGGAATGGAATGGATGGGGTAAATGGATGGATGGATGGTGGTGGTGGGGATGGTGGTGGAAGTTTATCTTATATTAGCCGCACCCCGCGGTTTCACCAGCATAAGTCTCGATGCCGTGGTGGTATCGGGATAAAAAATCCTATGTCCTAATCCAGGTCATGGTCTACCCATGTGCCAAATTTCAACCAAATCCGTTCAGCCGATTGTGCGTGAAGAAGTAACAAATATACAAACACACTCACAAACTTTCGCCTTTATAATATTATAGTGTGATGTGATTAGTTAACAATACAAATTATTATACGTATTTGCCATTACAAGAGGCCATAGTCACACGCAGTCAGTGAAAACTACAATCCACGAAATGACGATCCACAAAGGATTAAAACAAAGGAAGATATTTTGAGGCGGTCATACAAAAATCTTTCGTTACTGCAATATTCGTGCACTATAATGACTACTGCCTTAGGGCTGCAAGGCCAGACGAAAACTACTTACTAAAACTGCTATGTTTTAAAAACAAGTATTTACTTTGAATAGGTTTGACGCTGCGTAGCGGAAGTGGAAGAAACTCCTTTTCTTTGTCACTGTCCGCTTCAGGATGCGTCTCAAAAGACACTGAGGGAATATCACCTGTCGATGTTTGCGACGAAGTCACCTGGAAATACGCGTTGAATTTTTTTTTTTCAGATCTTTTTTTTTCAGATTTTTTCACGGGAATCCGTCGTCGGTCGAAAGTCATAATTATGACCGACGCCGAGGATAGGGCGATGCGCCTCAAGTGGATTTGGGCAGGACATCTAGTTAGACGAATAGATGTCCGACGGAGTAAAGCTGTGACCGAATGGCGGCCCAGGCTAGGCCATAGAAACCAGAGCCGTCCAAAAGCGCGTTGGGTTGATGATATCGTCAAACTCGCGGGAACCACTTGGATGAAGGCCGCACGGAACCGGGATGTATGGAACAAAAAAGTAGAGGGTTATACCCAGGAGTGGGTATACCGGGGTGAAATTATAATGTCCCATCGCTGGGCACTGACCTACCCCAAGTCTACTCTTTTCCCGGGACGCCGCGCCGCCACCCCCAACCTCATTTAACTCCAATAAGATCAAATAAAACTTGACAAGCTATCATATGTACCTTTTTGCCACAAATACAATGCCACTTTGAAAGAATGTTTATCACATTATCTTGGTTGGAGTCGTCCAACAAATTAAGATCGGTTAGTTGGTTACATTCGCATTTTTTTATCTGGAATACAATTCAATGTCAATGTTTATGGTGATAACAAATAATACATGTGAGTAATACATTTTCGTCACATAACTATTATATTTTCACCACACTTGCTCGAAAACTGACCTCATTGTACCTATTTTACAATGCAATGTATTGTATTGAACACGCGCGCCTTTTACGAGAGCGGGTTAAAGAGTTCGCGGAATGAAGGGGTCAGAGTGGGGAGGGGTTGACTTTTTTTACCTGTCACTACTTGGTGACTCAATACAAATATAAATACTAAGTTTCAGCCCGATCGGATCGATCCTTTGAGATTTCGCTGGATAAACAAGTAAATCGGGAAGAGAACACTGACTATGGAAAAAATTGAGTTTCGTGCCATGATAAAGCTCCTTACTAAGCAAGGAAAAACGCCTCAGATAATTATGGAAGAGATGTCATCTGTTTATGAGGACTCTTTCCCTGGAAAGTCGATGATTTACAAGTGACATAGTCTTTTCAAGCAAGGCAGAGACTCGATTAAAGACGATCAGCGCTCTGGTCGGCCGATTGAGGCTACATCTTCAGAAATTGTTGAAAAAGATTAAATACTTGTTTTCGAAGACGCTCGTCTGAAGAAAAAACAGATCGCAGAGATGACGGAAGTATCGTCTACGACTATTTTGAGCATTCTCTATGACCTTCTTGGCATGTCTAAGGTCAGTGCAAGATGGGTGCCGAGAATGCTCACACCGCTTCAAAAACAGCAGGGCGTCGAGTGTTCTCGCGTGTTTTTGGATCTGTGTAGTGAGAACAGAGATGAGTTTATGAACTGAATTGTAACTGGCTATGAAGGCGCGTATGTGTTCCACGCGCGCCTCAAAGAGATGTCAGCATAAAGGAAGGGGCCCGCCAGGGCCGAAGCCTGCCGGGGTAGCGGGATCGTCCGAAAGGGTTACCGCTGCCCCGGAACATAAAGGGCTAAGGAAGGAACACGGGTGGGTTTTAGTCAGTAAGAGTCTGACACTCCCTTCCGCTCCACCCAGAGCGGGAGGAGTCATTAGATGATTTCCCATCCAAAAAAAAAAAAAAACTGGCTATGAAACTTGGGTTCATCACTATGAACCTGAGTTAAAACAAGAGTCCATGCAGTGGCACAAAAAAGTCGCAGCAGCACCGCCTAAGAAGTCCAAGGTGTCACAATCGGCCGGAAAGATTATGGCTAAGTTTTTTGGGATTCAGAAGGGATTTTTTTAATCGATAATAAAGATAGAAGGTGTCAATATTACGGAGCAATACTACGCTACGCTACTAGAAACATTAAAAATGCAATTAATGAAAAAAGAAGGGGAAAGTGGTCTCGAGGTGTGCTCCTTTTGCACGACAACGCACCCGTTCACAAGAGTCATGTTGCTATGGCTGCCTTACACAAGTGCAGCTTCGAAACTCTGAACCACCCTACAGTCCAGATTTGCCCCCTTGTGATTATTATTTGTTCCCAAACATGAAAAAAGAGCTTCGTGGAATGAAATTCACCGATGACGAAGAAGTGAAGTCGGCTATTTCTGCTCTATTTTGAGGGCCTTGACGAAACATTTTTTTTCGAAGGTATAAACAAATTATTTGAAAGGTCTGAGAAGTGTATTGGGGTTAATGAAGAATATATTGAAAAGGAAAAATTATTTCATGTAAATTAAATAAACCGAATAACGGTACCTAAGTATAATCGATTTCAGGAATCGATATGATGAGTTGACAACACTCGGCGAGCGCGGAATGAATCGAACTAGTGAGAACAAACGTTAATTTCACCTCCCTTCCTTTTCATTCCGCGAACTTTTTGACCTCCCCTCGTACGTTGCATTCCCGCCCTAGAGCAGTAAATCACACCATAGGTCAGAAGATAGAACTATACAGGGTGGATTTTTGAGACGGGAAAGTATATCTAGTCTATACTAGAGATGTGTGATTTTTTTAACCTCACTAAGTAATCGTAAAGCCAAAAAAATCTGTAATTATATAATTACTTAGTTTTTTGGGCTAAGTAAATAATTTACTGAAACAGAGTTTACAACACAGTTAACACAGTTTATGTAAACATTGTATTTCATCAAATTATTTACTTTTGTATACAGATTAATATAAATTTCTGTTCGAAATACACTAGTATTCATTTTTATATTATACTATAGCATTCGTGGATCTTTGACAGTCGTTACATCGTCAGAAGCCCGAAAGTCTGACAACCAGTCTTACCGAGGGTTATCGTATTACCCAGTTTCTGGATTGTGGAGGTCAGATAGGCAGTCACTCCATGTAAAATACTGGTATTCAGCTGTATCCGGTTAGACTGGAAGCCGACTCCAAAATAGTTGGGAAAAGGCTAGGCAGATGATGATGATGGTGATTATACTATAGCTAACCCGGCGAACTTCGTACCGCCTCAGAATCAATAAATATCGTGTTTTTCCAATGCGCAAGGAAACTTTTTGACGAATGATTTTTTTTAATCAAAATCAGTCAATCCGTTCTCAATCATCAAAAAAGCGGTTTCATACAAAATGTATGAGAAAATGATCATTATCTTCATTACTTTTTCAAAATACGCGCATTGACGTGGAGTTGCGGATACCAGCCCGTATTACCTATTACCTATTACCTACTTTTTTCGTGAATTTTCCCTATGTTTTAATAATTATTCTGCTATTTGGGGTGGAGACAAATCGAACAAATCAAAGATCATAAAAATCGGCCTAGCCGTTCTTGAGTTATATATGGTGTAACTAACCCGACTTTGTATTATTTATATAGATAATATATGTAGTATAATAACTAGATACTAGTTGACCCGGCGAACTTCGTACCGCTTCAGAATATGAATTATCTTAATTTTTTTTTTCGTGAATTTATCCCATGTTTTTAATAGTTATTCTGCTATTCGGGGCGGAGACAAATCCAAGAAATCAAAGATCATGAAAATCGGTCCTGCCGTTCTTGAGTTATAAATTGTGTAACTAACCCGACTTTGTTTTATTTATTTAGATAAAGATTAGGTATTAATTAGGCTGTACGTTACGTACGTAACTTCATACCTTTGCATCGCCCTCTCCTTCAACTTGTGAAGGTTCGGCGCGCGCAAATTAAACAAAAGATTAACAAATATTTAAGTAACTAATTTAATTATTTTCAAAGTAATTCGGTTCTAGAAGAGCCGATTTTTTTTTTAGATTCCACGTCGCCATATAGGCACAAATGCATACGATAGTATGTTGCCATTAAAATTTAAAGAGAAATACATAGCAACCCCTGAAAAGTTCTATCTACTGGAAGAACAGCAAAAATGCCCAGTTATTTTCCGAGATTATATTTTTGGACCACTTCAATGAACTGTCAAATAAATCCAAGCTTAGTACGCTGTGTAGTATCTATAGGTATTATTAATTATAATAAAGGTGGAGTATCTCTTCCATGTTTTAGCACAGTTAGGACCAAAAATGGTGTTGACAAAAAAAAAAGTAATTCTTTTAATAGGTAAGTAATTAAATATTAACAAATAAGTTTAGGTTTTATTTATTTATTTTCTCAAACTCAAAGCATTTATTTCAATTAAACTATTTGAATTGTAAAGAAGTCGGTCAGTCCGAAAGATGAAGTTATAGTTTTCTATTCCAAAGCGTACTAAGTTCCTATGGAGACGAACGGACGAGGAACTAAATGGAAGATAAATCAAAAGAAATTTACAAAATATTGGTTATATCATCCATGTAGACAGTCATGGTGTGTTGAAAAAAAAAATCAAAATGTACTGCGTTGTTGCAAATTTTTATTCGTATAAACAGCCTACGCTTATTTAACTAAGAAGTTTAAGAAGATGTATTTATACATATTATATGTGTTTATTTAAGTATAATGTTAACTTTTTGCTTGTGTAGGTATAGTTAATATTTTAGTTTAAAACGTCACAAATATTCTTCTCTTCTTGTTCTCACACACTAAGTATTGTCTATATTTTTTTTAATTTCTGCTTTCGCCTGTCTGCTGGAAGGAATTTCTAAAGAAATAAGCAGTGCCTTTGTAATCAATACTTATATTATGTCATATCTGTTTTACTATTTACTGTATGTACAGACTCCTGCACATCAAGCTACCCGAAACTGTAAAATTTTCCCAATCAACTTTCAACCCTATGCTTTAGCGATAAAGTTGAAAATCGATTAAAGAAATTGGACAGATTGTAATAGCTTGATGTGCTGGCTTCTGTACATAAATCATAAAATAAATAAATAAGTTTACCGGCATTTCATCTAAGTACCTCCATTGAAGTGGTAGCTCATGATTTATTGTGGGGAAAGTTTTAGGCAACAAAACAGTGAATTCTTTTCTATTCACAGGACATTTAAGTATATCATATTCCACATCTTCTTTTAGAGCCTCAGTAAAACGGGCCCAATGCTCAAACATATATTTTATACCTTCCTTGTAACGCTTACAAGGGCACATAATAAGTGTCAGTGGGAAGCCTCTGTCTTCAAAGCAGACGTCAGACGTCTGAAATATTAAAAAGTTAACTCATATTTTCTTTTAAGAAAACACTGTAGGTAACTAGGTACGTGTGGTCTTTCCTACTATAAAAAGCGGCCAAGTGTGAGTCGGATTCGCCGCATACGAAAGGTTCCGTACCACAAGGCAAAAACGCCGAAAACACATTTTTGTACCTTTAATTTTTAAGTTTTTTATTATTTGTTGTTATAGCGGCACCCTACGAAAATTTCAACTGTCTACCTATTACGGTTCATGAGATACAGCCTGCTGACAGACAGACAAACGGACAGCGAAGGCTTAGTTATAGGCTTCCGTTGGCACCCTTTGGGTATGGAACCTTAAAAATGATTGCTGCGTTACAAACCTGAAGTTGCAATTCAGATTTTTTCTTGCTTTTCTTTTGGGCTGCGCCTACGACCTGACCGGTAAAGGTGTACAAAGGGTTCCCCACGTCAGCTACATCTATGATCCAATTGTTTGCAATGTTTATGAGATTCTCATATGTAGTTTTAATATATTCAGTGTATTTTGTATTCATTGCAGCATATTCACTAGTTGGTTTTCCTTAAATTCAAGTCATATTGTAGTAACTAAGAAAAAGTTGACAATACCTAATTAAAACCAAACTTTATATATATTATCCGTACCTCTATATTCGTCCTTTTTAACTCTTTTTTTAAGATCTTTAGGGTCCCCCCCTACTTCTGTTGGTAGTACATTCAAACTGCGCACTTCTAATAAATAAAATAGAGCTGTTATACTAAATACCTCGCATGGGAATTAATTCCTTTCGACCCTTGTATAACAAAATAATATAATCTACAATTCCCCGCATCATTTTTTACATATTTATAACTGCATCGCTTTACCATCCGCTAAGGCGAATCGCGCACTACAACGCGCCAAGCAACGGGGTGCAGATGACTTTTGATGATTTTTTACATACAAGTTCAATAAAAACGTGCTGCTGCGCGGGAAATTTGGCTCCGTTGCCCGCGCCCGGTCGCGTAGCGCGTTGTAGTGTGTGATCCACCTAAGGCTAAGGTAAAATGTTATGATGCACGTCATTAAACGTCAAAGTCTATTTTTTCATTTAAGAAAAATGTGATATTTCCAACCTGAGCGAAGTTTCAATTAACTGGCAGCTTTTGCCGAAATTGGTTAAGCAATAAATTTTATTATGAGGTCGATTACTTATACCCAATACAATAGGTACTAAGGTATAGGTAGGTATAGGTAATAGGAAACTCTCGTAAAAGGGACTTCCAGATAACTGCACCTAACATTTGAGACTCTACTTTCTAGTCTCTGTTTTTTAATTTATTTATCTGACATACTTAACTTACGAAATAAGTACTTTGACATTTAATGAAAAAAACAAATTGTGAATGTGACTTCAGGAACTGAAACTACATAGATACTCATGAATATCAATAACTTTTAAACACAGTTGCTTAACTTAGCAAAGGCTACGAAATTAATTCAAATACTTACATAGGTAACGTAACTCTACTGCACAAGCACTAGAGTACTTTTATCTCAGGAAGCGACGCGCGCTGTGAATAGCTCTAAGTACCGTCCTCCGAAACATGGGCGAAGCCGGCAGTGTGTGTGTGTGTTATATGTGATGACGCTACTCGTCTTCACGCACAGCGTGTTTGTACACTTGGTTACAACAAGTAAAGCGCACGTCGCTTCATGAGATAAAAGTATTGCACCAGTTCTTTAATATATAGGGTGACTGGTAATTACTGACCGATACCTAAACACGTGATTGTACTCATGATAACAAACAACTTTTACTATGGGACCAAATCTGAAATTGCGAAATAAAATCTGCTGTTTAGTCGTTTATGTTCGCCTAACTGGTCAAAATGTACTTGAACAACAGATTTTATTTTCGCGATTTCAGGTTTGGTCCCATAGTAAAAGTTGTTTGTTATCATGAATACAATCACGTGTTTAAGTATCGGTCACTAATTACCAGTCACCCTATATAGTTTGTTATTGCACAATATGGAGGGTCCGGGAGTATTTTATTAAACTGATGCGTCATATTAACGTCCGGTTGCCGTACCTACCTTTTCCTATCTTTTCTTTCTTAATGTTTTCTATTGGTGATGGTTTCAAATCTCTGAAATCGATATTGTGTAATTTTATTAACTTGTATTGAGTGCCCACAGATCACCTCCTCTTAACTCCTCTAAATACCGCATTGCAGGCAGTTGTTACCCATTAAGTCCCAGTAGATGGCCACGTTAATTGCGCATTAATTTTGTCACACATTCAATGATTTGGACTAATCTCGAAATAACGCTCACTCAGTAGGGATGGAGTAGGATTATGTTGATTTGGGTTAGAGTTATTTCAAACTTTCAGTGGTTTGGACTTTAGTTACGTACTATTGGTTGGCTGTCCCACTGCAAGATTGGTTTCACTTCATAACTAAGTAATAAGTTAAGGTTGTTTCATGATGTTTTCCTATCCCGATGTCTAAGATAAACTTAGAAAGTACATATGAATTGAAAAAGTCACATTGGTACTTGCCCGGTTTCGATTACTCGACCGTGTACATGAGAGGCAGGCGCCTAAAATACTGAGCCATCACTATTATGGAGTACGTGAGTATATGGCTCCACTCGTATAATTGTTTCATAATTGGTATGTAACTCTGATTTTTCAAGCTATATCCTCTTTACAGGTTCTAGTCTATATGAAAATCTGTTTTTTTTAATAAACGGTTTCTTAAAAGAGAAGTGTAACAAAGTACCTAATTAGGAAAATATTTTAATAAATTTCACTAAGTTTAAAACAAATATTATCGATATCTATTGCCGGTTTTCCCAAATAGCCAATCATAGCACAATTTTCTCTTTCCGCCACCTACCGCACCTCAAAATTTGGCGAAATCTAATCTATATTATGGAATCAGGCGTTACTTTACGGAAATCCATGACATTAAGATGTTATGTGTAATATCTAGTTTTAATTCCGTGCAATAAAAACCCAGGCTTGGATGCTGGAAGCAATCTCACCTTCACACGCTCATGCATATGCTGATGCAAGAAAGGTAATCATGCATATGCAAACATGCAGGAAAATGAGGATAGCATGCCACGCAACCGAACCTATACTCGACACGTGTTTCGCCCCTCCACGGGGCATCCTCAGGAGATGTTGACTCGTCGACCGCTAGTCGTAAAGTGAGCTCAACGCTCGGCTCCCCCCGCCTTATATACCCTCCCGATGACGCACGGTCAACACAAACGTCACGAAGACGTATGTGTCGAACTACCTGCAACTATACTTAAAAGCGGTGAGGTGACCAAGCTTGTTTGTTCATTCAGCAGTGCATAGCTGGTGTTATTATTATATTTAGAGATTTCTAACTGTTCCAACACACACAACCGGAAACCCTTATCACACACATGCAAAATGTTATATGTATTGTTGTCGCTCAAGGAATGGCCGGTATCAATTAAATGTTTTGCGAAATGAGATTTTTCTGGATGGCCATTCCTGTAAGCGGCAACATGTTCCCTATACCGTACTTCAAAATTACGGCCTGTCTGACCTACATAGACCCCGTTGCAATCATTGCATACTAATTTATAAACACCGGATTTTTTTTGAATCTTCTAACTTATCTTTACCGTTACACAGATTACGCAAATTGTGGTCTGAACGAAAAGCAACGTAAATATCATGTTTTCTAAGAATATTCGCGATTTTATCGGATAAAGGGCCCATGTAAGACAGACTACCGACATACTTGTTAATTGATTCGATGGGACATGCATAAAGTAGTGAGCGAACCCTGTCATCCTGTTTATTTTTAATTATATTATCAATGACTTGTTTGGAATACCCGTTTGAAATCGCGATTTGATATAATATGTTAAGTTCCTTGATGTAATTATCCGTGGACAGCGGGACTGACATTAAACGGTGGACATAGCTGCGAAAGGCTGCTAGCTTGCTTGGGGGGAGCCGAGCGTTGAGCTCACTTTACGACTAGCGGTCGACGAGTCAACATCTCCTGAGGATGCCCCGTGGAGGGGCGAAACACGTGTCGAGTATAGGTTCGGTTGCGTGGCATGCTATCCTCATTTTCCTGCATGTTTGCATATGCATGATTACCTTTCTTGCATCAGCATATGCATGAGCGTGTGAAGGTGAGATTGCTTCCAGCATCCAAGCCTGGGTTTTTATTGCACGGAATTAAAACTAGATATTACACATAACATCTTATTGAAATCTAATCTGAAAAAAAATTGAACAAGCGGTACCTAGAGCGAGTGATCTGTGGTGGCGCCTTGGGTACATAAGTTAAGATAAGGTGTTACTGATCGTGCGTCTGTAGGTGGTAGACGAACAGCGCATTGCGTCAAACATCAAGCACTCCTTCAATGCGTTGAATGCCAGCAGTATGGTAAATACCTGCTTTGGTTTGGCGCATATTATTATTTAACATGCATTAGATAACTTTGACTTACTAACTTACTGACTTAGATAACGATGACTGTCCAAATCCAGGATCTGAAAACCAGTCCCATCCAACTGCTCAGAGGCTCTAATATCCCCTAAGTTGTTTACAAATGCGTTGGAGGACGTCTTCAAGACACTGGACTGGACTGAACGGGGTATCAACGTGAACGGCGAGTACATTTCCCATCTTCGATTTGCCGATGACATCGTCATAATGACAGAGACGCTGGAACAGCTAGACGAAATGCTGCACAGCCTAAATGGAGCCTCTCGGTGCGTTGGCCTCAGTATGAATTTGGACAAGAGGAAAGTCACGTAAAATTCGCACGTCTTGCAGAGTCCAATCCACATTGAAGGGTTGCTTCTCGAAGTTGTGAAGGATTATGTCTACCTAGAGCAAAGTAATCCAGCTCGGTAGACACAACTTTGAGAAAGAAGCCGACAGAAGGATCCAGTTGGGTTGGGCAGCATTTGGCAAACTCCGTCAAGTCTTCTCGTCGCCTATTCCGCAGTGTTTGAATTCTAAGGTCTTCAACCAGTGCGTCCTGTCCGTCATGATAATATATATATATATATGGTGCTGAAACGTGGACACTTACGTTCCAAAAATACAAGGTCGCTCAGCGCGCTATGGAGCGAGCTATGCTCGGAGTCTCTTTGAAGGACAAAATCAGGAATGAAATTATCCGGAAAAGAACCAGAGTTACCGACATAGCTTGCAGAGTAATAAAGCTGATGTGGCCTGGCCATGTTTGTCGAAGGACCTACGGCCGGTGGAGCAGCCGAGTCCTGGAGTAGAGACCGCGTATCGGCCAGGGTCGTCAGAAGCCCGAAAATCTGACAACCAGCCTTACTAAGGGGTATGGTATTACCCAGTAACTGGGTTGTGGAGGTCAGTCACTCCATGTATAATACTGGCATTCAGCTGCTTCCGGTTAGACTGCAAGCCGACCCCAAGATAGTTAGAAAAGGCTAGGCAGATGATGATGAAGTTTTCCCAGAAACGATTCATGTGATTAGCAAAGTGGTTCGAGCTTACCTTATCTAAGTTAAACATAGGAAAACTTACAATCCGAATTTTTCTAAATATTTATTTCTTCTATGTTCTAATCCGTAAGTAATGTATATTGACTTCAATTCTGGAGAAACGTTGTCATACTCTTCTTCATCCATGTCTTCCAATGAGGTTACGATCTGCTCTATTTCCGTATCTTCGTACACTTTTGATTGGGATCTGTAGATATTTACAAATGTTAGGAGAACATGTAATTATTCCTATACTTAAGATTTCTGAAAGTAAAAAAAAATTGGGGCACAGCAATGAAATTACGCTGTATACGTAAACTGTTGAATGAAATAGTTAATCTACAGACAGCTACGCACTTGTACAATTCAAAAGCTATTTTCAACAACTGACGGATTTATATAGAAACGTCCGAGTTAAGCGTGCGAGTAGGCGAGTGCGGCCTGCGAGAGCACAGCCAGAATGTTCCCTACACGAATTCATACAATATTTACGAAAAATGTTTCAACCGCAACTTTTGACGGACCGGACAAGCCAGAAGAACAGTGATCGACGGCATACTGTGTAACAATCAAAAGTACTCACTCCAAAAGTAGGATGTCAGCTTCTCGTTGAGCTTCGTCGTATGTTTGGACCCATTTAGAGAAATCCGAATGACAGAGTACGAGATGCAGGTTCCGAATATTGCGTTTACATTTTATTAACGTGGTCAGTACTAAAGGAGGATTCTTTACTACGATACTTGTCAATGAGTCCACCACAAAACCGAGTTGGTATCTGGGTTGAAGGAATAACTCGGTAAGCAGTTGTTCAACTAAATCCTGTCAACAATGAAAGATAGGTAGAATTTAATTTTTTGCGGATATTCAATCTACCAAACGTACTTATTACATTTTATATAGCCCACTGTACCTACGTTATGATAAGTTATAATAATATAATGTGTATATAACCATCTGAAATAATGTCGTCGACCCCATAGCTTCCAACGCTGTCTGTGACACGATCGACGAGCTGGGAGACTTCTTTTTCTTCTTATCACTGCTTTTGGAACGAGGCGTAGTCGCGTTTCTTGTCATGGCTAAATATTTCATTTTCTTCAAAAGAATTTGAAATTCATCTTTATCTTCGACGAATTCATCTGTCGAAAGTTAATTAATTAAATGTTTTGTTTAATTATTAGATATTATTTTAATTGTTTAATTCTATAGTGTTGAATTCAAAGCAGGTCGGGCACAAACTACGTTTTTACCTTCATCTTGTTCAGGACTGGGCTCTGAGTCGACTTTCATATTTCTCATATTTCTCCTTATCATATCATAATTCTCGGCAATGGCGTTAACAAGCATTTCTTTTGCCGGGATGTCAGTGTCACATAACGCTTGAACTATGCTGTAATCCACATTTACCGTGGGTAGTTTTAAATGTTTAGCTACTGAATAAGCCATTTCTTGACAATGCATTTCTAAAACCAAGACATTTTTACGATGGATGAAGCGATATTATTCTTCATAACGGCTACCACAACAAGAATAAGGGTATTTCATTCTACTTCCTAGATAATCTTCGAATTATTTATCTCTTATGAATCCTTTGTCCGAATCCTAACTAACCATGGGCACATCACAAACACGATCAGTGAGTATTTATAAACTGCCCCGTGGTCTCGTGGTTGCAAGCGCGATTGCTGAGAGTAGTGGGGTCTTGACTTCGATTCCCGGGTCGGGCAAAGTGTTATTGAGTCTTTTCCATTAGGAATTTCTTAGTAAGAGCCCGAAGTTTGGAAGTTGGCTATGTGATACCCCCGTGCCTCGGAAAGCACGTTAAGGGATGATTTATATTAGACCGGGCCGTGCCCGGGGCGGATCATGCACGGTGTAGTAAGTATAAACTGCTTCATACAAAATGTATCTAACGTTTCAAATCCGTGCCCCGTCCGAGCCACGTACACGGCACGCCCCGGCCACGGCCCGGTCTAATATAAATCATCCCTAAACCGTTGGTCCTGCGCCTGATCTCTCTCCGGTCGTGTCGGATTGCCGTCCCATCGGACTATGAGAGTGAGGGTAGAGGGGATGCACCTGTGTCTGCACGCACACTTGTGCACTCTATTGTCTCCCGCGCCGAAGGCTAGTCTCCGTTGAGATTGGCCTCCGTGACCGAAATACGGTCTGGAGGACTTTATAAAATAGGAATTATTTGGGGATCGATTAAATACATATCAATAAAAATCTAACACGATCTACATACATAGTCTACAATATTACGCAAATCGGAAGTGCTCTCTCTACCTTCACACGGAGAGCCATGAAAAAATATGAGAACGCCTTTCATTTGTTTCTCGCTGGACGATTCCGCATAGCTATTATCAA
Source organism: Hydraecia micacea (assembly GCA_914767645.1). Taxonomy (NCBI): domain Eukaryota; kingdom Metazoa; phylum Arthropoda; class Insecta; order Lepidoptera; family Noctuidae; genus Hydraecia; species Hydraecia micacea. The sequence continues at coordinate 13,973,617 of OU611778.1, forward strand.
AATCATGTAAACATTCCTTTAACGGGTCCACACCTTTAGCCTTCATATCTCTCATTTCATCTGGAAGAATTAAAGATCACCACCCTATAACCGGATCGTAACGAACAGAAGTTGCCGTCTGAGTTTATTGGTTCATAAGCAATTGCTAGTACGTCGTCGAACCGCACATGAAACGCGATGGTGCACCATACCCATAATAGATATATATACGGTACTGTCACTGTCGCGTCCGCGAATCTGCACATCACGACTCGCGTACCGTGCTTGTCTGTGTCGGGCCTCTGGATACGCGACGGTATAGTGGGTGCCAACTGCCAACTCGTTGTAGTTCTACAAACTATAATTTTTTGCGCGTGTTGATATGGTCCGGTTGCGATTCGCGAAAGATCGAAGGATAAGGTAAATGGCGCAATGTTGTTCATAAACGTCAATGTCAATACATTTTCATGATCTAAGCATTTGCATTGACGTTTCAACGCTTTTATGTTCCTGCACGGACTAACTGTGCGTTCAAAATAATAGGGCACGGCGATAACCAGGCGGCTCCAAATCCGCCCCTAAGACGACCCACTGGCCCCAGAATCTCTATGAGCATATGCATATTCGTTCGGACGTAACCGCCCGGTCCCGGCTGTCTGAACGAGCGCTGAATAAATAGGCGAGCTGAATGGCAACAGTAACATACCTGCAATAATTTCAGCTTCTGTACGTGTCTGTGTAGGGAGTACTTGATATTTGGATTGTAAGTTCGGTTTCTGACTAGGTTTGGGGCTCTTCGATTTTCTAAATCCAATTATTCAAAATTAGCAACAAAAAAACCTATTGACCAGTCATTTCGTACTAAATTGAAACAGTTAAGTGGGCTATCATACTTATCTGTCATCTACACCTCTTTTAGAAACGTGGAGTAAAGTTACTCTAAGAATAAAGTCAAATGAACTATATGTAAGTGGGTGTCTATTACTCAATAAATCTATAAACTTGATATCTATTGAATGTTGGAAAACACATAGTTCCATGTGAGATGGTTCTCTATTGTGTTCCCTAACTTTTTTATCCATAATCAAAAGTGCCATAATTTTTTTTGTCATAATCATCATTTGTCCGAATGATAATAAACTTGCCAGAACTTAATGTCACATAGGTAGTCCCTTACTTCTCCTAAACTTGTTTGTCCAAAAATTATTATCCATAACACGTTTGCTATAAACTTCAGATGATTTCCCATCCAAAAAAAAAAAAAAGGGGTAGGGCAGACAAGACTGTGCGGAGTCCGATTTACAGCGATTCGTTTCTGTCCTAACCTAATTTTTAGCAAATGTTTTAGGACTAATAATTTTATTATTTAAATGAACATTCGGATTAATACAAATTATATAAAACAATACTTAGGACATATGACTTTATTTCATGCAAAATTAGGAGATTCAATCATTATATTTAGTACCTACTCGATATTATGACAGAATAGTTTTAGAAGTAAAGATATGTATAATATGTAAAACAAAATTTCGAATTTTTGAACATTATGGTTACTGAAGCTTATAAGTTTATAGCAGACGTGTTATCGATGATGATTTTCGGACAAACAATTTTAGGAGAAGAAAGGGAGTCGTTTGAGATTGTTTGGCCGATCACCATGAAACTTGGCACATACCTATGTATTTTTTCATGGAGATTGTGGTGGTGGACCTCCACGCAGGTAATGGTAAAGCTATGGGCTGAAACTAGTGAAACATATTAACAACAGAATACATACTTTGATGCTGCGACTGCAGCTTTAGCGGACACTTTGCTAAGAGCCAATTCTGCCTCTTTAATTCTGAAACAGAATTAGTAGAAAACTTTTAGATGAAACGAGAGATATCTTGAGAGATATATATGCACTTCCATTCAAAGAACCTGTAAGTAACGTTAATATCCAAATAGGTACTCCGAAATATTTTATTCCGAATTTCGATGTTCCGATTTTCAAAGTTCGAATTTCATAATACCTAAGAATTATAATGTCTGTTATTAAAATTCACGAAATTTATTTTACCGAAAGTCGTAAATGCGATTTATTTTCAGATTTTCATACGTTCGCAGAATCAAATGCTCGATGGATTTTCGGTCCGAAAAACGACATTCCGATTTTCAACACTCCGAATGAACTGCTAAAATTAGGATTCTGATTCAATTAGTATAATATTCAGTTACGCATATAAATTCAAAATTGTTATCATTTAAAAACGTCTACTTTATTATTAATTTTGTGTATTCATATTATTTCTTTGTGTTGTCTTCTTCTCCTTTATATACCTGCGTCGGGTACCATCTACTGTTATTCGAATCCTTTGGGTTAGGTTAGGTTAGAACAGTGGCCATTAACGCCAGATCGGGGTCTATTGTTGAGAACCAATACACTTGCTGGCCGTTGAGTTACTACAAGAACTATTGTATAGCAGAAAAGTAATGAACAGTGAATAAATTTTTCCCCTTACGCCCATGTGATGGTAGCGAAACGGCCAAGTCACATATTTTTGTAAAGCTAGTTAGAAGCTCTGATAACTTTTTGACAGTGCTAGTCATAATGTGGTCTCGTCCTTGCAACATTTTATATGAAAATGTTTTTGGTGGGATTTCACATTTTTGGATCTAAATTGCTTATGATAACATTTTTTTTTCTTTTTTTTTTTGGGGAATTGATTTAATAAATATGCATTTTATTATTTATAACAAGGAGCCCCTTTATATCAATTTTCAGACCTCTAGCATCAAAATTTGCAGAAGTCTCATTCAAACTTCCATCTCCTAGTTTAGGGGGTTGGGGTTAAAAGTTCCAAGTTTTAGAATTTTTTGTTGTTTGTGTTACAAAGCTTTTACTATGAACTTCTCTTAGGCGTGCAGGTGCAAGCAAGCATGCAGCAAGCATGCACACACTTCCTTGCGCTTCGCATCGCTCGTCTTGGTGGGGGCACTATCGTGCCCCCAGATAAACGTTAGCAATATTGGGAATTGTAAAAATAGGATGAATAATAAATCGGAGTTGTTAGTACTGTAGAGGCTGAGACCTCCTTCTTGAGACTGGCTGGCAATAATTTGATGACGTATTCCATTCGGGCATTCAAGCGTGTGTCAAATAAATTATGATGGTGTTTTTCCTATATAGAAGCAGTGCTAGTGTTTACCTTGAGACAATGTACTTCTATTAAATATATGAAATAAATGCTAATTAAAGCTTTACGCTCTTTAAATTATAAGATATGAGCAAGTATTGTGGGCTCATAGTTTACATAGTGACAGACACTCGGCTTAAGTTGAAACCAACTTTGCTAACGGGGCATAGCCTTCGCAAAGTGTGTTTGGTTGACACATTTGGTTCAGCTTATGTTTGAGGACACACAGTTTTGTCAGTAAGGACTGATATTTTTATAAAGTTAGAATTTTTTGAGAACGGAGTAGGAGTTTGAAGTTTTACTCTGGAGTACGGGCATATGATAAGATTTCTTCGATGAACCCTGGCCTCTTAAACTTTTCCCTCCCTCTGGCTCGATACTGTCCGATGGGGTTAAAAGAGTTTGATGTTAAGATCCTTTAATTTTTTAAGCCTCTTTGAACTCTCACATCAATTGTTTTCATTAGGAGACCGCGTCGCGTCCTTTACGCAGGTTTTGGCGTGACGAGGTTTAAGCATGACGAAGTTAGTTTGTATGAGTGTACATTGGCACTTGTAAGAGTTAACTTACCTGACACTTAACATAGTGTTGGATTCGTTCGTCCTGACTTAAGCCTGCTCTTGCAAGAGACGGACCTTACCATGTAAATTTAATTTCCTGCGTTAGGTAAGATTACGGTTAGGATAGGTAGGAAGAGCTTGGATGTCCGAACATGGCGAATAAAAGTCTTGTTTGGTAGTTGAGCTATGCCAATCCTTTTATTCGAAGGTGGGCGTAGCTGATGTAGAGGCTGAGACCTCCTTCTTGAGACTGGCTGGCAATAATTTGATGACGTATTCCATTCGGGCATTCAAGCGTGTGTCAAATAAATTATGATGGTGTTTTTTCCTATATAGAAGCAGTGCTAGTTTTTACCTTGAGACAATGTACTTCTATTAAATATATGAAATAAATGCTAATTAAAGCTTTACGCTCTTTAAATTATAAGATATGAGCAAGTATTGTGGGCTCATAGTTTACAGTACTTATTAGGAATTTTGAACCATTCGGAATTATGAAAATCGGTATTTTGAAATTCGTATTTGTTACTGACGGAATAAAAGTATTCGTACTCAGCCTATAATGTTCCCACTGCGTGGACACAGGCCTCCTCTCTGTGAGAGGGAGTGGGCCGTAATCCACCACGCGGGCCCAGTGCGTGTTGGTAGATGTCACATATCTTCGAATTTTTGGTTCTTACGATGTTTTCCTTCACCGTTTTGAGAGCAGTGGTGATGAAATAATTTACAGAAAGCCTAGCCTGAGTTCGAACATCGCATCAGAATGTTGGCTCTTCTCCTACTCTATACGCTCATACATTGTCGGGTGCAAAACGCCTTGTTTGTACAGGAGCAGAGCTTGTAAAAATGTTACGTACTTCTTGACTTGTTCCTGAAAATTATAGTAAAAGTCCACAACTTCTTGTGGCATTCCAACTCCTGGTGTAATAACTGGAACTAAAATTTCTTCTGGCTTGTTGTAGTATTTATAAAGTAATTGAAGTATTTCCTCTTCTTCTTTCCATTTGCTATAACAGGAAAGCGACACCGCATTAATATTAAGTATATTTTAGAACAGCATGTCTATACATAAACATAACATAACATAATCAGCCTATAATGTTCCCACTGCTGGGACACAGGCCTTCTCTCTGTGAGAGGGACTGGGCCGTAATCCACCACGCGGGCCCAGTGCGGGTTGGTAGATGTCACATGTCTTCGAATTTTTGTGTATATAAATATATCAAATATTACTATATCAAATATTATACTATATTATATACATAAACGTATAGTAATATTTGTTATACTTCTCAATGTCGTGGATACTTAGGTATACAGTGTGGATTGTTGAGCCGAGGCAGTAAGGGCAGATACCTTTAACGTCGTAGCTACAGGAAAACGTTCTTATGAGACTTAACTTTTTGTGCATACTTAATTGCTAACTTCATTTACAGATTTTGGAAAAATGGTACACAGCACAGTTATCAAGAAAAACGTCCAATGTCACGTTTTATTATGATGATGCCAATCGATGCAGTTTCGTATTACGAGTAAGGGATCTGTAAGTACTTACTGACCTGTCGAAAGACCCAGTATTGGGCACCGCGATGTAGATTTCATACACGCAACAAGATTTACTATAAATGAACGTAACATTCTTCTTGTGCACTAAATAACAGTTAAAAAGAAAAACAAAAAACAATCAAATTAATTTGAATCACTATTTTTGCCACGACGGATCTAGCTCTTTTTACACGACTGCCCAAAAAGGAGTGTAATGTATTCAGGGTTGATGTATGTTTGTATGTGAGTTTCTTTATTCCACCATAACTATAACTATAACTTGGGGTATCGTTAGAATCCTTAAATCATCCCGAGTGACACTAGCTATATTTTTTTTTAATCAATATAGCGGCAGTATGGCTCCATTTTGAAAAGTGGAAAAAAAAATCTTCAATTATTACAATATGGGTATCAAATTGAATGCGTTGATGAGCACATTCCAAATAGGTATATATAATTTATGGGCACCAGTTTTACTAAGGTACGGTGTACGTGCAAAACAACCATTTCATCTTTGGCTGTGCAAACGATTTAATCAGACTTTAATAAGACTGAGAATGTCTAAATGAGTGAATGGTTTCGTAGATGATTGAGTTTTAGAACTCTCTCATCATCACACCGTCACACGAGTAACATACTTAGGCTAGTAAAAAAAAAATGGGGACTGGGCCTAAAAAAAATGGTCCTTGATCTGTTTTTGTCACTAAAATGTATAAAATAAAAATAAATAATTAAAAAAATTAAAAACACGACTGCCCTGCCAAAAAACGAACTAAAAAGTAAAAAACAAGTTGTATTCCCTGACTAAACAGATAAATAAAATTGTCATTGCAGTCGGTGTACCTCTTATATTAAAAAGTGTTCCACAGAATGGTCCCCCGATTGCATTGACGGGTGTAGAAATTAAATAATATGATGAATGTACTTACTTATCACTATGAGCTATAATGAGCTCTATGGGAAAGGGACAAGGATTCGTTAGTCCGAAGTAAATGTCAGTGGTTTCAGCCCACGGCAGTGTCGGCGCGAAGTTGACGTTGGGACCGATGATATGCACGTGAGGGACTATGCCTTGTCCCGTCACTGGAATCGTCATTTTATTGGGGTTCATGTGAAATCTGAATATCAGTACGCCTTCGTACAACATCTGTGTAATGAAACCAGGCTTATTTATTTTATTATTTATGTACACACAGTAAAATGGATAGAGATACAGAACATGGGTTAGTTGTTATTTTTTTTTTATTAGCCTGCGCTGTCCCTCTGCTGGGACACCTCCCTCCACTCCTTCCATCTTTCGCGAGCCCGCGTCCTCCTTCCAGTTTTGATGGAACCTATCCAGCTCGTCCCGCCATCTCCTACTACTGTTAGTATGTTACGCAATTGCCCCTCTAATTCACGTCAGTGCAAACAGGGTGGTTTTTACGATGGTACATCAGAGGGCAGGCATGGTGTTTTTTTTACAAAAGGGATCGGTTTGTGTTCCAGTCGCAGGCAGGTGCTTTTTCAGAAACTCAAAATGCAGTTTTACTTTCCTCCAAAATCGAGATCATGGTTCTCTGACTACTTTACTAAGTAGATACTTAGATAGGTTTTTTTTTTTCATATTAATTTTTTTTGCGTTCCACAAGGTAAAAAAGATGTTTACAAAAGGCCTGGAGCTAGGAGCCGTTTTAGACCCTGTTAGGGCACAGCAAAAATTTATATTTGATACATAGCAGCTATTACTTAACAGTTAAAAATCTAAATCATAGAAACTAAAGTTAAAATAAAATTATACATGAAAACTGAATATATAAATAAGTAGAAGAATATATAAGTAGGTAGCTATTTTCTTAAAATACTATTAGTACATTTAGATAAAGTTATATTTACTTAAGTAATATTATCACAAACACTTATTTAATAAGAGATCATATTTTAAGGTTACAAATTATTAATAAAGAGATCAGGTTTACGTGTAGAGACAATTTATAGATTCAGTAGGTAGGTAACATTTTATAATTTACTTATTGTGTATTTAGTAGTTATGTTATATTTAGTTCAATAATCTTCTTGATAAATATACGCGTGTATATATTTAAAATGTATTTATTGCAATTATAATCTTTCATTTAAGTATTCTTTTATATTATAATAGCTTTTGTTTAACAGAAATAGTTTTACTTTATTCATAAAAATATTGTATTTATTTATATTTCTTATTTCAACTGGTAACTTATTACTTATATATTTTTTATCGACATGACATAGGAACTAGAGGAGTGCATTTTTAATCGGGATGTAGGTATGTTTAATCTATTTTTATCTCTTAAAGTAAATTTAGTTTGTATGTCTTCTCTTTTTGTGTAGAATTCCGGGTATCTTCGTACAAATTTACAGAGTTCAAAAATGTAGAGACACAGTAGGGTTAAAGTTTTTTGTTCCTGGAAGTGGTTACAGCTATCCGTTTGTTCAATATTGACTAGAATTCTAAAAAGTTTTTTTTTGTAGGGTGAATAGTGTGGTTGCGTCTGTGCTATTACCCCATAATATGACACCGTATTTAAGCCATGCATAGGCATAGGTATGCGTAATAAGTTACTACTGCAGTGTTCATATCTGTAGTTTTTTTGATTTCCCGAAGGGCGTACGAAAATTTTGATAATTTTGCTTTTAATTTTTGGATATGCGACTTCCAATTTATGTGTGTGTCTATGTCTAGTCCTAATAGGGTGAATTTATTTACTATTTCTAACTTATAATTTTTAAAACTGAAGTTTATTTGTATAGGTTTTTTTTTGTCGTGGGTGAAATGTCATTATTTTTGTTTGTTATAGTTAATTTCTTCCAATGAGTTGTAGCGTCAAGTATTGAATTTAATTTAGCATTAAGGTTGATATTAGTTTTGCTTGAGGCAAGAATGGATATATCATCCGCAAACAAAACACAAGGTTCACTGATATGCTTCGGGAGATCGTTTATGTAAACTAAGAATAGGAAGCAGCCTATTACACTACCCTGTGGAATTGAAGCGTTAATTGGTATGTTTTCGGATCGGAACAATTCTATTCGTTAGTTTTTTGGTTAAAATACTCTAATTCCACTAATTGCTCGCTATGCTGTAAATACGATGTGAACCATTCATGACATTTTCCACGGATCCCTATGCCATATACTTAGTTTGTTTAATAAGATGTTGAATTGTACTTTATCGCATGCTTTTGTAATATCAAGCAGTAATCCTATTGCATATTTTTTGGAGTTGATGATATCAAGGGTTCTTGTATATATTTATAGATGGCGAAGATTGTGGATCGGTTTTTTCTGAAGCCATTTTGACAGTCGTTAAATACACACATCAAAAGTGTCTAGGGATCAACATATATTTTTGCAATAACTTTTCTCCTGATTGATATTAATTAAAATTTTCTTTAAGGATTCATCAAATAAAGTGTTTTCGTTTGTCACAGTAACGATAAACCAAGTCACCTTTGCATTAATAAAGAAATTTGCCATTTTCCTAATAAAGGGATTTTTGACATTTGAACCACTAACACAAAAGTTCGAAAAAAAGACTGAAATAACAGTTTTCTTTAAAATTTTATTGGGTAACTTAAACAATTAATAATCCGTGTTTCTACCGCGAACACTAACAACACAAGAACATCGGTTTGGCATACTCAAAATGAGTTCATCCAAATCACGCTGTGGAATGGCAGCCCATGTTCGTTGCAACAACAAAAAAAAGTCTTCTTGCGACTGGATACCCTCCATATTCGGCAGAGCTCTTCTCTGTAGCATATACCATGCATGCTCAATCGGGTTCAAGTCTGGCGACTGAGCAGGCCAGGGCAGGACATTGATGTTAGCTGCGGCGAGAGTCTGTCTTACAACTCTTGCGGTGTGCGGTCGTGCATTATCATGCATTAACTGAAATAAGGGACCGATTTGCACTTGTAGAGGAACGATGACGTCTGATACAATCGTCTCAGCATACATTTGAGCGTTGAGGTTGCCTCTGATCCAAATCAACTCAGTTCTTCCGCCGATCCAAATACCCGCTCATACCATGATGGTTCCACCACTATAAGGATGGACTTCCTGGCAGGATTTTAATCGCTGTTGGCGTCCAGGGGTTCTCCAGTGTCGTATACGTCTTGTATCCGGTCTCATACCAAAACGAGACTCATCAGAAAAGCACACGAAACGCCATTGTTCTTCTGCCCAATTTCTGTGTTCAAGAGCCCATTGATATCGAATCCTACGATTGTGCATTGCTATAGGTGGTACCCGTAGCGGTCTTCGGGAATGAAGGTTCACTTCATGCAAGCGGTTTCTGACTGTTTGGTCGCTAATTAAGTTCCCTGAAGAGTGATGAAGCCTCACGGCTAACATCATGGCGGTTATTGTTGGAGCTCTTCGAGTTAAGATTTGAATGTATCGGTCTTGTCTCCGTGTGGTGCAGCGATACCGTCCTCCATGGCGCTCAGCCACGGTACCAGTGCTTCGGTAACGTGTCCAAAGTCGACTGATAACACTCTGACTTGTATTCAGAGCTAAAGCCACAGTACGTTGCCGGGAACCAGCTTCTATCATTCCCACGGCTCTGAGCATTTCTTCCCTGCTTAAATGACGTCGCCGCTCCATAATAACGTTGGTTTTAATCAGTAGTAGGGAAACAGTAGCACTAATAACGTCTTCAATGCGTTGTATGTTTTTATAGGGAAAATATTGACAGCTGATTTTCATCTTTTACTCGAATTTGATTCACAGTTCCTGATTCAAATGATGAAATGCACCAAAAAGGATCCATATAAATTTATAAAATCATAAATTTATTACAAAGCCACATCTCAATCTCAAGAAATCCGCATAAAAATGCTTGATCCCTAGACACTTTTGATGTGTGTATATTGTATTTTTCACAATAAGCATAGACACGGTTGCACATGGCTTTTTCAAGTATTTTTGATGCAGTTGGTAGGAGAGCGATGGGGCGGTAATTATTTGGGTCAGTTTTTGCATTTTTCTTGTGTATTGGCTTTATAAGGGCCTTTTTCAAGAGGTTAGGAAAAGCACCTTCCTCGAAAGATTGATTTATCAGTTTGTAGAATGGAAGAGTTAATTCATCTGCACATTGTCTCAGTAATGTAGGTGGGAGTTCGTCAACGCCATAGCTCGACTTATTTTTTAAGTTTTTTATTAATGCATTCACCTCGTAAGGATCTGCTGGACTCAGAAAGATCGAATTCTCTGTTGTCGACATTGCAGGTGTTCCTTTTGGTTTACTGCCAGATGGGCTTGTACTAATTTTCCCAATAGAAGCATAGAAATTATTAAAGATGTTTTGTGCTCTTTGGGCTCTGAAGTCATATTATTATTGTTTGTTTGTAGAGTTACATTCTGGTTTTCGCGTCTCATTTTTTTGTTTGTCCGTTCATTTATTATTCCCCACATGATTTTATCATTTTATGTTTAAAGTGTTGTTTTTTTGCTGTCACTACAGTTTTCTTTAATATTTTTTCATACTTCTTGTAATATTGTGTTAATATAGGGTTGTTTGTTTTAGTAATTAGTATCTTCAATTGTCTTTTATTTTTGCAACAGTTTTTTATACCTTTTGATAGCCAGTATTTATTATAATTTGTTTTTAATTTGTATTTTTGTAATGGGATACATTGATTTAGGATGCTAATTAGAATTTTGTTAAAAGCTTCATAGTTTTCATTAATATTTTTATCAGCCGCTATTATATCGTTCCAGTTTAGTTCTTGTAATTTTGATTGAAATTTTAACATATTTGTATTATTGAATCGCCTTTTTTTTGTACCAAGTTTTTCTTTGTTTGCTTTAGGTATGTTTAAATGTAAAATTATACTATTGTGATCGGAAAAACCTAACTCTGCTACTGTTGTGTACATATCTTTATATTTAAAGTTTGTGAATATGAGATCTAAACATGTTTTTGTAGTAGGTGTTATGCGTGTCGGGGTTTTTATGTGCTATGTGAATCTAAATTCCTGCATAAGATTTAAAACTTGGTTCGATTTTAAGTTATCAGACAGGATGTTTATATTAAAATCGCCTCCTATAATAACATTAAGCGTAGGGTAGATATTTAATGTTTACATATCTTAGAATTTTTTGTATTTGTTGGTAGTAGACCTAGCAAGCACCCTATAGTTTCGGATTATGCACAGAAGTCCCATCTCAAAATGATTTAACTCGGCTCGGACTGTTATTTATTAAGCTTTACCGCCATAAAAAATGTTGTTTTTTATGTTAGTTTCTACTAAATATATAAGGTTCGTTAATGGCTGTCGAAAAATAAAGCCACCAGTTTTGGTAATTAGCTTTTAAACGAGGGGCACTTTGAAGTTTTTTTTTTTACCATAAAAAAAAGAAAAACGAACTAAGTAGGTATAACATTTAAGTATATGTTTCCGTATTCCCAACTTCAATGTGAGAACAACAGATACAAAATTCGCTATTAAGAGTAGGTAAAATAACAGAACGACGAACCTCCGTTGTCGGTTTAAAAGCGACGCTGAGCCACCCTCCTTCCCCTGGTTCGTATTTTCCTGCACTGTCGAGCACTATCATAGGAAGAGTTCCCGGCGCCTTCAGCCTCAAAGTAACATACCAAATACATGTAGGTTTACCCCTAAAAAGAAACTTTAAGTAACACTCTGCGAAATTATTCCTGTATAACCCCAAGTACGAACGGACGTAAAAATATTGCGGCAGGATTTTATTGAGCACTGGATTGTCAACTCTCGGCGTTGAACCGAGCATTGAGAATCCAACTGTGGGCATCCCAGCGCGTCAAAACACTGTTGGATTGTCAACTCTCGGTGTTGAACCGAGCATTGAGAATCCAACTGTGGGCATCCCAGCGCGTCAAAACACTGTTGGATTGTCAACTCTCGGTGTTGAACCGAGCATTGAGAATCCAACTGTGGGCATCCCAGCGCGTCAAAACACTGTTGGATTGTCAACTCTCGGTGTTGAACCGAGCATTGAGAATCCAACTGTGGGCATCCCAGCGCGTCAAAACACTGTTGGATTGTCAACTCTCGGTGTTGAACCGAGCATTGAGAATCCAACTGTGGGCATCCCAGCGCGTCAAAACACTGTTGGATTGTCTACTCTCGGTGTTGAACCGAGCATTGAGAAATCCAACTGTGGGCATCCCAGCGCGTCAAAACACTGTTGGATTGTCAACTCTCGGTGTTGAACCGAGCATTGAGAATCCAACTGTGGGCATCCCAGCGCGTCAAAACACTGTTGGATTGTCAACTCTCGGTGGTGAACCGAGCATTGAGAATCCAACTGTGGGCATCCCAGCGCGTCAAAACACTGTTGGATTGTCAACTCTCGGTGTTGAACCGAGCATTGAGAATCCAACTGTGGGCATCCCAGCGCGTCAAAACACTGTTGGATTGTCAACTCTCGGCGCTAAGCAGTGCGTTAAAAATCAAGTGCGCGAAAAAAAATCACCGCGGGAAAAACGCACCCGTGCGTATTAATTTGGGCTAACAATGATACAAAGATAACTTTCTCTTTATAAAAATGAATTACTTACACGTTTCTTAATGGAATTGAACATATTATTTTATCCCCACACCTCACAGATCCAAAATCAATACATGAAACGTTGGAGGCTAAGTACGGCACCGCGCAGAGGGCTTTGATTTGTATTGGAATAGTCACACCATAGGGTACCTAATTAACAAAGACCACAATATTAGCAAAATAATATAGGTACAGACGCCAGCACATCAACCTACACCTAACTCTCAAATTTTCCCAATCAACATTGAACCTTATGCTTTAGCGATAAAGTTGAAAATCTATTACAGAAATCTGACAGATTGTAGTAGGTTGATGTGCTGGCGTCTGTACATGTGTACCTCTAGTATTTAAGACCATGTTTAGAGTTCCTACTTGAAATCGAATGACGCTAATATTGGATATTCATGAATATGGCTGTTACTAAAATAAAAATCCTTAAAACTATTCTGTAAAATCGTTTGAGAAGTGATGTTTCAAGATCGCGCTGCGATGATTCTTTGCCTATTAGGCATTGACCTGACGCGTTCATCATTTATCGATTTCAAATAGAACTATCGAGGTTACGTTTTTAGGAAAATGTTCTTCGAGCTAACGTTAATTTGAAGTAGGTAGGTAGCTATACTTAACCTCTAGGTTGAAAGATGTTTCCACATTCTGTTCCAGTTCGGTAAAGTCGACAGAAGTAGGCATGAATGTAACTTCAATTTTCCCGGACTCACCGGGACATAATTTTCCACATAGTTTCATTCCTAGCCACGAGGGAACATTTGTACCTTTAGCAAAATGTATCTTTGTCCCAATTGGTCCATAATTAATCACTTCAGTCGTGCATTGCACCTGTTGATTTTAATTAATTGAAATTCACGTGCGAATGTTTTCAATCAAGACGCGTACAGCTGCTGTCAGACCTCTATTATACAAGTACGCTGGACTTCATACTATCGATGACAAAATGAAGACATTTCATTTTCGCCATTTGGCGCTGATAGCAACGTGAGGTTCCGTGGAACTAATATTAGAGATGGGACATAGACATACTTATCCTTCGATAAAAAAAATATTTTATGAACTTTATCGATCGTTATAACCACAGAACAGATAATTACTGTTCTGTGGTTATAACCACTGAGAGTAATTTTTTGCTTAAGAGAAAAATATCGACTCACTCCCAGTTAATTTTATGCTTCATTTTTAAGTAATAGAATAATTGCTCTGCAAAGGTTAACTGAAAATTCATTAGGCAAGTTATAAACTAGCAGATAGTGTCCTAGTAAAGTTATAGCGCATGACGATCAGATCAGTGAGCTTTAAATATGAGGATAGGCATAAAACTTAGCCTAAAAGCTACTATAGTTGTGCAGAGTTGAGCTAATATCTCCTGGTTTTACATGTTTTACTAGTTTTACATGCTGAGCTGGAGTCACATTGGTTCGCAATGTGAACTAAAAACTATTGAGCTATTATGTTGCCATTTCGCTCTAACCTAGTAAATGAAATGGCAGTTGTATTCTTCGTGAGCTATTGCATTACATTTACGTAATAGCCATTACTTAAATAATACCTAGTCACTTTTGGTGTCAAATTTAGAAGAATTGAATCATCATCATCTGCCTAGCCTTTTCCCAAATATGTTGGGGTCGGCTTCCAGTCTAACCGGATGCAGCTGAATACCAATATTTTACATGGAGCGGCTGCCTATCTGACCTCTAAGTACAACCCTAACTGGGTAATACGATACCCCCTTGATAAGAGTGGTTGTCAGACTTTCGGGCTTCTGACGACCCGTAACGACTGTCAAAATTCCACGAATGACAGCCGAGACCAGCGGCTTAACGTGGTTTCCCGGAGGGGTCTTGGTATCTAGAGATGGTCACCCATCGACGGACCAACCGCGGCAAGCGTAGAGAATTGAAACATGTAAAATCCGCATGCATTCATACTAAAAATGTTCTAAATATCACGTAGTAAACACAAAATACACATAAAAAAGTCGTATTCCACGATTTAGACCTAAATCATCAGAGACGAACCAAACAACTCAACGTCCATTTGAAAGAACATGCCAATTTTAGTTCCTGAGAACCTCGAGCGGGGCACTATGAATCGGCACAAAAACAACTGTCACTTCGTATAGTATATTTAGTTCAGCGTACTTGTTTAATAGAGGTCAGTGGCGCAGAAGCTTTCTGCTTACCGTGCTTCCAGTAATAACTACTCCGTAGTCTATGACGTAGGGTACAGTTTGAAATCCGGTTATTGGTCCAACTTTTGAGGTTGTAAAGTAAGCGGTCAATATATCTGGACGGGTCTTTATATGATCTATAACCATTAGCCTTTCTATTGCTAACTCAATATCCATAATAGAAGGATATTCATCCTGGTAAGATTAAAAAAAATCATAAGTATTTCAGGTTTATAAGTATTAATTAATTAAAATAAGTAACTACGGCGGTATGGAAATATATTGATATTATTATTTACCCATGATGTGCAAATGTGCCAATCTTCTTGAAAATCTGGATCTTCGAAACATTTCTCGGTCAAAGGAGAATTTAAATGTTCCTCTTTGCCCTTACTAAACATTTCACTGATGGCTGCCAAATATTGTTGCGTCAAAGCTGGAATGGCCCTGTACCCTAATTTTGGATCCAACTGAAAGAATGTAACTTGTGTTTTTATTAGGAGAAAACAATCCAGGACTGTCTCGCTGAGTTACTTTGACAGGCACAGAACACTGATTTAGCTATAGCAACGAAAGCTTATCTAATGTATGATATGCACAATATTGTTTTGAATTTGCACAAAATGCATTTTTCTAAAGATTTAATGCAGCGCAATTTGGGAGTGTTGAAGAGAGAGCCGTGTGATCAACCCTCTTATTACATAACCAGGTCTACCTTATTAAGACCTGCTTTCAAGCCAGTTTTGTGTCGAAATTATTGCCGATTGGCAAGGTAAAGTTCTTAACACAAAACTGACAACGTACCCATAGTAGCAACCGGATTAAGTTGTCAGTGTTGTATTAAGAATTATATTTCGAGTAATTATATATCAGTATGGCTCTTAATACAAAAACTAAGTAAGTACTTAAAGCTGATTTAAGGTAAACCTTGTAATAAGGCCACAAAGGCTAAAATAATGCCGAC
Organism: Hydraecia micacea; assembly: GCA_914767645.1. NCBI lineage: Eukaryota > Metazoa > Arthropoda > Insecta > Lepidoptera > Noctuidae > Hydraecia > Hydraecia micacea. Next base: position 13,989,583 of record OU611778.1, read on the forward strand.
ATAGATTAGGAAGAAATTTAATGAACACACAATATGAGAATGACTTTTGGCATAGTCATGATATTATCATCGCCAAATGAAATTATCAAAGTTTTAATAATAGTTCGCAGTGCCCACAATGCTAATTGTTTATACATAGTTATGACATGGCGACATCTTCACGTCTATTCATAAACACTAAACAAAATCCGTTATAAAATTAACATTCTTAATTTAAATTGACTTCAGAATTGAGACTAAGGTTCGACGTAAACGAGTATGCGTTACCCTGGCAAAATTCCGCAAAATGTTGTGCTTTGGAAAGGTGAGACTATAACAAATAATTAGTGTATCATGAGGAGCAATTTGTTTACTAATAGCAAAATTTGTTTGGTTTGAATTGTAGTTTTAAAGTTATTTGAGAAAAACAGATTTTACTGCAGTAACGTTTGAAACGTTACCCTGGCAAATTCGTTTTTCAAAAATTCGTTTAGCCCGGAACCAAATACATTTTCATTTTCATTTTCACGATTTTGATTTTGATTTTGTTGCATAGTACCTAAATGTTTGTAAATAGCAAAATTTTTGTGTGTTATGACTTATGGTTCTTAAGTTATTTATGATTTTGCTGCGGTAACGTTTTGGGATTTCCCAGATCTCGAAAACGGCACCTCAATTTGTTTAAATTTGTTTATTAGTTTTTGATTTGGTTGACGTAAACCAATGTAATTAAATGGTTTCAAAAATCAGAAAAAACGGATTTGCAAGTAAACCACTTATAATATTACACTTATAACCAAATAAACAGCTGTAATAAATACCCGTGGTAGACGCTTATGACGTCAGGAATTTAAAAAAAAATTATCTTCATATCGTGTAAAGTTACAAAATCTAAAATTCCTGACATTATAAAATGTATTTAGTCCCGGGCTGAAAAACTGAAAAACGATTTTGCCAGGGTAACGTTTAAAACATTACTGCAGCAAAATCTGTTTTTCTCAAACAACTTTAAAACTACAATTCAAACAAATCGCTCCTCATGATACACTAATTATATTTGTTATAGTCTCACCTTCGGAATTTTGCCAAGGTAACGCACACCGTAAACGAGCCACCGGCCAAAGCCACTGGTAGCCCAGCGACAAACATTTCACATGCTTTTTCATACGTTTTGTATAGATTCGTCGCAAAGGTGTGTAGTTAGGGCCGATAATGACTGACATCGGCCGTTGACGTCTGTTCAATTTTTTTTTACAAAAATACGGTTATTAAAAAAAAATACTTACTTCTTCCGCAGCGGGTTTAGGTAACGTTATATATATCTGAGGTATAACACCCCAACCAAATACTTCTATAGGAATGTGAGGAAGATGCCCAATTTCTAACAAAAATATTCTATGGAAGTAGCCCACCACGCCAGGTCGCATTATGATTTTCATTTCGACTTCTTCCTCAGGTTCTAGTATTTTGTCAGGAGGCAATAATTCGAGAATGGTCCCATCTAGTTCATTTTCAAATATTGGCTCATTTAGGTATGTTTTATATTCAAAGTTTAGTAGCGCAGTGTTAGATATTTTTAACTCTTCAATGGCATGTTCATGAAAGGATCTAATTTTGAAATTTATATTTTCAGCACTTATTTTATACCTTAAATCACAGCTTTGTCCGGTTACAATGATCGACTCAGGTGGCCCACCCAGAACTTCACATTCCAGGATGGCGCGAACGCTAATATTACATTTTGGTCTAAATAGGACGTGCACGTATTGAACCTCGCCGGGTTTAAGCAGTCCTCGATGTAATACCAATTGCAATACGTCGTTAATGTCGGTTTTGTTTAAAGACTTAGAAAGCCTGGCAAATTTGTGGATCCACTCAAACTTTGTGTCATAATCACTGTCTAGCATAGGTGTGACTTTTTTAATCGTTTCGATTCTCATTAATTCTTCGTCCCTGAAGATAACCTCTCTATTAATACTATCACTGTATTTATCACGCATTGATCCGACTGATGTACAATTACTTAAATTGTCACGCTGATTGCTTTCTGGAATATAAAATTGGTACTGGAAGAATTTTGTAAATCATTAAACCGCGCGGCTAATTCTAAGAAGGCCATTACAGATTCATACAATTAATCATTTAATTACACAAATACCCACCTGTGCCTTCAGTGTCTTCAGTAGAGATCCGGTCTCGACTACACAGGAAACCGACTGGAATCTCAGGCTGTGTTTAAAAATAAGACTATTAAGTATTAGACGATGCATGTAGTAATAATTGTATCAAGTTTTATTATGTTTCGTCAGACTTTTTCCTAATAAAAATACTGAATTAAACTAGCTATTAACAAAATTTATCATTCCTCAAGGTCAAAGGGTTCAAGGTAAATCGATGTTAAGTACTTACAACAGGAAGATTTGTAATCAAACATTTTTTCCATTGAAATCTATAACAAACTATGAGTGGTGTAACATTTTGTATTTTTATGGTTTTGCTGTGTATACTCCCATTCAAAACACATTGAAAATCGACTCTCGGTGATAAGACAAATATATTTGGGAAGCTAATTTTTCCGATTAGTTTTATGGCATCCTAAAAACGAAAATAAACTCATAATTAAAACGTTCTAGATACCGTTTATAGGATTATTTATAATTAATAATTATGTGAAAGTAATTACTTTATTTTTGTGTCCTTTAAATTTGATTCTCATTAAATCGCAATAAACTCTAGACTTGAGATTTAAGTGTTTAGTAATATCGAATAGTATCTGCAGTTTCATAACCTCCTGGTCTTCTAATCGTTCCTCCACCATATGCGTGAGATTGAAAGCCATTTTAATTTTACGAATGTCTTGAAAAAAATCTAACGGTCCATCTCGTAATGGTTCCACGGGCTTCAATGTTAGGTAGTCAATGAACGTTCGAGATTGATGTGGACCTATTTTCTTTACTAGATTTTGAATATTTAAATCAGACTTCCGATATTGTATACAACAACACGTCATACTTTCTTCGTCATGTGGTATTTTATATGTGTTTTGCTTCTGAATGATTGCAAAGGGAGGTTTAACACATATTTCGAAGTCCAATGGTAGTTTAGAAACATTTTTAATAGTAATAATATCTGCAAAAGTATTGATCTGTTTTATTAAGAGAACTGTTTTCATTCGAATAGTAATGTTACTGTAAGTTTGATATCCACTGTACAATTCCATCGTACTTCTACCGAAGCCGTAGAGATTATACACGCTCTGCTCGCAACTATATTTATATCACTATAACGTTATGTTTTAAATGTCTTTGTCAAAACACTTGCTTGAAAAGTGATTCTTATCGCATCGCTTTTAGTAGGTAGTAAAAAATGTGCGGTTTTTTAAATCCCAGGAGGCTAAGAGTCTTTATTTCATTTAATGCCTGTTTGTAACTATTATCATTAAATTAGCTGTTAGATATAGTGAATAAGATAAATAAACATTATATTTCATAAATTTACTTATTGTTGTCAACAAACTAACATTTATTATTTTGCTATAAATAAAAATGTTTAGTTTTTATTTTTTTAATATAGGACTGTTTCGCGGCTTCTAGTTGGTGCCTTCTCCTTCAAAATTAGAAGACAAAGAACAATAAAGTATATATAAATAAATATAAATAAATAAACGTACATCCTCGAGCTGTTTGCACAAATATTTGTTACGAAAATGTATGTAAGTATGTTCATGAAATTTTATTCAGTGTTTCCTCGCAAGTGTGTTCAAAAACGTCGTTTGATACGCATGAGCATTTGTCATTGCACACTTGCATCAAAATATAGGCACTATTGAGTCAGCTTGAGTAACAGACTTATTTTTGCAGTTAGTTTTTACATTAGAAAGTTTCACACCTGTTAACTTATAGAATTCACTGTACGGTCCGTAGTCATACTGTAATTCTACAACTGAAGAGGACACTTCTATTTTCGGATCGACGAACTCCGCTATAATCGGGCACTCCAACAACAGCTCTTTTTTATTGATGCCTTCTACACTACCAATTAAGTACCACGTTTCCTTTATAGTCGTCACTTTATGAGAAGTCCCCGTTACTGTTAATTCAAATTTTTCCCCTGCGGAAATTTTAAATGCTCGTGGATCCAAATTGAAGAATCCTCTGAAAGCGGAGAAATGATTTATAATTATGATTTTATTTAATTACCAATGCACCATACTTAATCATACATACGTTGTCGCTTGTTTAGTTTTAGGTGGTTTGTAATATTCACTCCACTCCAGCGCATGCAACCGTGTCCCACAGTTATCCACAATAACTTTACATTCCAGAGGTATTTTAGTAAAATGTCGTCCCAGAACTATTTGGTCCCGTAGCTCACCGACCAATATGCTCGTTCCAATACCGGTTGCTGACAAAGGCACTAACTAGATTGTTAAAACAAATGTTTATTACTGAATATTCAGTTACATGCGAAAGTTTCATGATTGTAGTATTTATTAAGATGTGTATTTTAATGTATACTTTATTAGGCAGGTTGTTAGGCAAACTTGATTTGGAATTGTCAGTGTCAGTCAACCTGCTGAGGATACAAAAGAGATCATCACATTGTATCGCATTTGAATCGCGTGTGTCATTCACCATTAACACATATCATATAACACTAATTGTTCTTATTGATTATTTTATTACTTTTTAGTTAAATACGTAAAGTACCCTTTCACAGAAAGGGATTGTACTTACGATGTCCTTTACTTTCTCTAAATGTAACACCACTTTATTAGTATAGGTGGCGGCGTCGATCAAATACAAAGTTAATGTTAAATCTTTTTCTGCTTCAGGCTCTACGTAGCCTTCCGATGGTGATATTTGCCATCTTCCGTCTTTGCTCAACTAGAAAATTTTTAAAATTATGGTTCATGTTCATATTACAGTAACTATCGTATAAAACGACACCCAGTATCCTATGTAGGACCACATCAGCTGTACTTTGTTTAGTGCTTCAGATACAGAGCGGGTTGTTCTTCTGTCACATTGTAAACACATAAGTTGGTCCTGCGCCTGATCTCTCTCCGGTCGTGTCGGATTGCCATCCGATAGGACAATGAGAGTGAGGGAACAGAGAGTGCACCTGTGTCTGCGCACACACTTGTGCACTATAATATCTCGCCGCGTTGGCTAGTCGCCGCTGAAATTGACTGCCATGTCCGAAATTCGGTCTGGAGGACATTTCCGTTATTATTACATTGTAAACAAGGGCTCACCAGCGACGCGGTGAAGTTAACATTGACTGGGGAGTCATTGAACAGTGTTAGAACTTTCTCGGATTTCGTCAGTAATGTGCTTTGGCCCCAATGGAGTGCCATAGGAGTGCACGTCACGATTGGTCGGACACCGCAGCCCGTGATGTGACAAATCTCAATTGGTCTGGACTGCCCAAACAAATTCATCCTATTGTAAGAAACAGAAGATTTAAAAAATCTGTCTATGTTACTAACTGAACAAAGGAATCCTAAATAATGAAAATAGAGATATTCAGGCAACAGCTAATTAAGTCATAAGAACGAGCCATGATGACCTGAACAAGATTATGTCTGGACATTAAAAGAGACTGCGACTTCTAGGTTTGTTGCGACCTTTTTCTCAGAGTAGTCAGATAGCAAACGCCGACCTCAACTAATTTTTAAAATAAAAATATGATTGAAGTGTAAAAGTGTTTGTACAAACCTACTTACAGAAACAAAATCATTTATCATTAACAAGACACTAGGAATACTATTTAAGTACTTGCACACCTCACACAGCATTCCTGAACGCCGAGCACACTTGTTTTTATATTGACGGGGAGGCACATCGTACTGTTCGGTTCGATGAAACCTTGTTTTACCCCAACATTGACTTTTAAAGTGGTTTCTTCCTAAAAATAAACAAATAATACTTATGGTCCACTACTGTGCTGGAAGTTTTAAAAAATAAGTAATTCATTTAAAAAAATACTAAAGTGTCATGAGAGGGACGGATACCCGTTTTCAAAAATATTCCTACCAGGGCTACAAAGAGGTCTCCCCAACGACCATACAGCCCCATGGTCGTTGGGTCTCCCAGAGCGCTCGAACGCACAGGGTACAACAAATCTATTCGTTAACAACACTTGAAGGACAAACGACAGTATTTGTACAGACATCAAGGTACTAAAATCTGTCAAATTTCTTTAATAGATTTTCAACTTTATCCCTAAAGCATAAGGTTCAAAGTTGATTGAGAAAATTTGACAGTTTCGGGTAGGTTGATGTGCTGGCGTCTGTACATTACAATGAGACAATGCGCTCATAGATAAAGTACCTATAGTCAGGCCGTCGCGTCGAGAGAATGTTCCTGACACCTGTCTTTGTATGAAACTGACAGGTGTCAAGCACGCGTTCACTCGTCGGCCGTACTGTAGAGCCTACGCTTAATATGAATAATTTTAATCACCATGGCAACAAGGTGGTCAACTTCAACGAAAGCGCCAGGGTAGCTCGCGAAATTTAATTTTTTTTTACGATTTTTTGCAATTTGCTGGTCAGTATTAAGTTGAAAGTTGATTAAAATATGATTCGCGACCGTAACAAATATGTATTTACAGAATTATAATCATTAAAGTCATCAACGCAACTTTCTAAGACCAAGTAATCCTACTGAATGACTATTTCATGAAATCTTGACATTTTAGGATTATATCTAACTACTGATTCTAATTATTATAATTCTGAAAATACATATTTTTTACGGTCGCGAATCATATTTTAATCAACGTACAACTAAATACTAACCAGCAAATTGCAAAAAACGTAAGAAAATTTGTATTTCGCGGGCTACCTTAGCGCCTCCCCATTAATGACTTTTGTCGAAGAGACACCAAAATCATGCCAATATCACTTAGGTACTATGATAGACCACATACCATCATTCAAACTCTGATTGATCAAAGAATGATTTTTTGGACGTTGAAGATATGCTGGTCAATGTGAACCTCAAATAATTCCTGTTTTGGGGTCCTAAAAATACTAAATAGCCAATTAAGTAATACCAACTTGGTTGAAGTTAATGATAGATTATTTTAAAGTGAGGTCTCCGAGTTAAAGCTTGTTTTATTCCGATTGGCATGTTACTTCAAGAAAAGTTCTATTTTATAGTACCAACAGATCTGTCGAGTAGTGCCTATTCGAAGATAATAAATTATGCCATTAATTAAAAGAAAAACTTTAACAAGGAGAAGTAAAGTCAAGAAGAAGAAGTGAAGTAAAGTCGGTGCGAATACAGCATAATAATAATGTATTTGACATTCAATACAGAAGTCCCGAAAAGATCGCTCTTGTTCTCGCTTACCACTGGTTCTTCCAATGTGAAATAACCCCGAAAATCGTTCGAAGTAATAATTATTTCACTATAATAACAGAAGTCTAAGAAACAGGCTCGCTGTTTGATATCGGGCGCCGGCGTTATCTCGGGCACCATGGCGTTGTACATCACGGGGACAACTATCGGAGGACTATCGGACTTCTCCAGTTCCAGTTCAAGTGAGGTTTGATTGGCTCTCACTAAGTTCGCTGTCAAAGTGACCTGTGATGTAAAAATAGAAGGTCAAGTTTGGTTTAATAAGTTTAAATCCAAAGAAGCAAGAATAATGAAGCCCCTTATTCTTTTCGTGTCGATGGTACTCTTTCTTGTTGTTATTGTTTGAGCCCAGGTGTGGAGAAGTGGGGCGTGCTCTGATCGAAAGCACCGCACTCGCACTGGGTTTTGGATGTATTCCTCTCTACTGCCATGTTTATAAACTGATTGCAACGCGTCCACACATGTCAATAATAAAATTGTTGATAAACAGATGTTGTCGCTCGCCGAGCAAGAACTTGTCAACATGCCGTGATCAACTCAGCTACACGCAGTGTTGCCAGCAACTCGGCAACATGTTTATTAAACTTGGTTTATAAACAAAATTATTAATTGCACGACAGACTCACTATAGTGACATGGAAACTATGGCAGTGAACACCTGGTACATTGTTTTCCGGTGTTATTAAAGCTTTTTTTTTTCTAAACGTTGCTTTCAAAATTAAAATATTTTATTTTACATAAAACTACATGGGCACTTATGAAACGGTTCCAATTGGTCGTTCGTCTTTGTTATTGCTAGTGCATAGTAACCTCAAATAATCGAATGTTGAATTACCATGATTGTTATCCTCGACTCGGGATCTATGTCAACTTTATAGGGCTCAATATTGAACTCTCTTGGCCATTGAGGTATTTCTGGTTTAGGATAATCAGTGACGGCATAGTCGGTGAGTGTTATGCTGCTGATTTCAGGGCCATCAGACGAGATTTTTAAGGATCCGCTGACATGCACTACTGACTCATTGATAACATCCAACACCATCGTTTTAGGAACACCTATTGCAGCACATATTAAAATTGATTTAGTCATTTTTACCAATCTTGTCGATACGATAGAAAAAAAAGGCAACTTGAGTGGTAAAGTAAGCGTTATCAGAAGAAATATTCTTCTGTCCTATAACTCCGTAATAATAAATATTCATAATGATATTTGTATGTTCTTAAAATCAAGCGCAAAAGAATTAATTGTAAACCTTGGTATGCTACGATCGTAGCACGTAGCGCAACTCCGTCAAAATTTTAAACTTCTAGGAGGATATACGTCCTCCATCCATCCATTTACGAACGGAACGTAGCGATATTTGTAGGGTATTGTAGTTCCCTGCTACAATCGTTATTTCTTACAGTTATGAAAAATATTAGTTCTCACTACGATCGTAGCGCACACTTGTAGTAATTGTAGACCTTGCTACGATTGTAACGCACTCCGCTACGATCGTAGCGCTCGCCCGTAGCATCTGTAGACCTTGCTACAAAAAACTGCTACGTTCGTAGCAAAGCCTACGTTTTTCTACGAACGTAGCGACGTTCGTAGAGAATAGTAGACCCTGCTACGATCACTATTGCTGACTAGCAGTAGTGGTCGTGCATGAGACTTCATGCAATAATAAAAATTATAACATCTCGCTACATTGCTACGATTGTAGCGCAATCCTGAGAATCTGTAGACCTTGCTGCAAAGAAATTGCTACTTTCGTAGCAAGGTCCCCCCTCCCTCATCATCCCACATCACCCCTCCCATCCCTGGTGGTCATCGCTCTACGGGCGTAGGATTCCCTTGCGATTATAAGCCATCAGCTAGAAAAGTATCAATTTGTCCCCAGAAATGTCATATTGTTTTGTAATCTTCTAACGTAGCCTGCGCTTATTATTCATATTGCATTACCTTATTATTTCACAATCACGCATCTTACCTAAACTTATCATTCCAAAATCTAAACACGGAATGCTAAACGTAAGTGATGGATATATTACTTCGCCTCTGGAAATAACAAAAGGAATATTTTAATTCAAATAATCACAGAAATACACCAAGTTTAGTAAAATTAAGTAAACTTACTTCAAATAAAGCTTTAAAACAACATCTGTTTCGCGAATACTAAAGTTTATTTCTTCAAAATACGGTCCTTGATTAGAATTACAGAACGATATTACGAAAATTTCTTTATCTCCAGGTTTTAAACAGTGCATTGCTGGAGTACATGAAATTATGCTACCAAACAACGTAGGTAAGTCTTTATATACTATAACCCCGTTTATGTGACCTAAAATAAATTAAAATTAGAAATGTTTTTTTTTTCATAAATTTTATACTTTTAACTTGTGATGTGCAAATACCTTTATTGATAGCAACGATCTCATAATGATAAGTCTTGTTAATATAAACGCAATCCATGTCCAGCGTCTCGACGTTGAGGCAGATGGACGGCGGCAGCGAGACGCCCACCAGCTCCAGCGGCACGCGGTTCGTGAACCCGTCGATGTCAAGGTAAGCAGTCGTGTGGAATTCTCCTATTTGTTTCGGACAAAACGTTATTGTCAATTCTGTCGCTTTTTTGGGCCATAGTTTTCCTTTCTGTAGAACAAAATGTAATAAGTATTTAAACAGATCCATTCATAATTGTATCTTCAATGGTATTTACTCACAATTGGTTCTATTGAGAAGTGTGTATTTTGGTAATGTAACGATTCGTCCGCCACGAGCGCCTGGATTTCATCATAGAAAATCCGAGTGTAGACTCGTTCGTGCTCATCGCTGCTCAACACATCGTATTGCACTAACTTCATAGACTTCGCAGATTCATTATCTTTCATATTGTAAAATATTGTCGCTAGTTTCACTTTCTCTTCAAAATCTGCGAGTAAAGTCAGGCCCATTAAAAATACCCAATCGAAAACTGGTCTAGCAAATTAGAGTTCGATAACGACAATAAAGAAGTACTTTGTACTTCAAATAATGTTCTATGTTCTTTGTACTTTGCCCATAAGTTCAAGGTCACTCAGCGAGCTATGGAACGGGCTATGCTTGGAGTTTCTCTGTAGGATCGAATCCGCAACGAGCTGATTCGGCAGAGAACCAAAGTTGTCGACATAGCTCACAGAATAAGCAAGCGGAGGTGGCAATGGGCCGGCCATATTGGCCGTAGAACGCTGTCGTTGCGGTAGACGTGTTTTTAAGTGGAGACCGCGAATCGGTAAACGTAAGGTAGGACGCCCTCAAGCTAGGTGGAGCGACGATCTTGGCAGGATGGGTGGTAGCAGCTGGACGAGAGTTGTCGAAAATCGAGTTACATGGCGTGCAATAGAAGAGGGTTATGTCCAGCAGTGGACTGCCGAAGGCTGATGATGTACTTCAAATAATACGTACCGTAATACACACATTCGTTCTTCATACACATGTACGTGAGTACATGATCAGATTTATTGATAACTTTGTAGGTCTGCTGTCGCATCATGGTGTTGTAAGTGTCGCAGAACCGCACTACTTGTTTCTCGAGCGCTACGCTGACGGTGTGCGTACTCCCTGACAGTGTTATTCTAAAGTTTTCTCCTGACAATAATAATCACACATGTTGTAAGTTGCTTTAAAGTAAAATAATCAATTAACGCTAGCAGGCAGTACACAGTAGGTCTAATTACCAGTTTCAAAAGTTGCATATAATAAACCAGTCGTATCGCCCAAATGCATCGTTTTGAACGCTACTGTGATATCAATTTGTTGACCTTTATTTAAATAAGCTGACTTTGGTTGCGTCGAAAATGGGCTGCAAAAAAAGTATTTTTTTTATATTTATTTGCATTCAGAAATTCACTGATAATTAATCATAATCCGTTGACGTACCATTTACTAGTGAGTGTAAAGCCAGCAAGCACCTCGCCAATGTTGTGGATTGTGACCAAAACATGGTTTTCGACTTTCAGAGGAATCTTAGGAATCTCTATTTTATCGGGAAAGTCAAAAATTGGTCTCGGGCCCATAGCTTTAAAAAAAGTTTTATATTAAGTTTTGCTTTAATAAAAATAAAAAACCTGAAAAAAATAAATGTAAACTAACTAAAATCAGAAGCTTACCAATCAATGGCAAAACATATTGGTCGATATCAGTAAAAATCATTACTCTGTGAGTATAATCCTCATACTGAACAGGCGCGAAAGTAATAGCGAAGGTGGCGCTGATTCCTGGAGCTAATCTGGATAGTAACTGTGCACCGCATGGCTTGATGAAGAAGTACGAAGACTCTTTGAAGACCATGTTAAGAAATGTTGGACTCTGTTGAAAAAAACATTTACCAGACAGAACAAAATTGATGCTTTCTTAACTAAAGTAGCACAAAAATAACAAGTTTGTAACCTTGCTTATATTTTTAACAGAGAATTTAGCGACTATTTTTTCATTTGGTTTAAAGTTTTGAAACACAAGGAGCTTAGGCGTAAAAGATAACACAATCTTGTTGGGTTTCTTGCCGGCATTGCTTATAATGTTGTCAATTTCTATATTATTCAAATTCTGCAGGCGCTGCTGCGTAGTCATTTTCATTTCCCTCACATATTCCGACGGGATAATCTGTCAAGGAAGATAATGATCTTGAATAATAAATGGGATTTGAATAAGTGCGCTACCGTTGAGCATGAGGTCTTAGGTTAGATTCCCAGGTCGGGCAAAATGTTATTGGGTTTTTCCATTAGGCATTTCTCAGTAGCAGCCGCAGTTGGCTCGGGTGATCGCAATGTGCTCGCTCCGTGTTACATGGCACTTAAACATGACTGGCGCTATATGGGTGTACTGGAGGTACACCTCTTCCTAACCCTTTAGGGACAACAGGCATAGGGCAGGTAATTTGCAGTATTTGATAAATCAAAGTCTGATCGACGTTTGCATTTTACGAATAGGCACTGTCCAGCTACTTCCTAGATAATAGATGGTAAGGTACCTCAGTTGAAGCATGAACCAACTTCTTTTTAGAAAGTAAGTGGTACAGCTCCGAAGTAAAATAACCATTTTGTTTAAAATTATGCAATATTTCCATACTGCAATATTCAAACTACACATTGAAATGACGCAACGTTGTTTACATAGAAACGGAGCTTCCTGATAATATTTGAAATAAGTTCGAACGCTCAAACCGCAGAGGGTGAATCAAATAGGTTCCATAGAAACGTGAAACCTTGAAACAAAACCCTCTACTACAATAAACTCCTTAGCATCAAAACCGTAATTCATGCCACGAATTTAGTACTCATCTAACAATGGGACAGGCAAAGCGGCTAAGGGCCCTATCTCACAAGGACACAAATGGCGGCTCAACCTTGGTCGCACTGCCGATGTATGGCTGGTTGCGCATCCGATGGGACGCCTGGTGAGATACCCACCATAAAGCTGTATATACAGGGTGGACCATAAGGGTGTTGGCGATTTGCTTCCTTAATTTCTCGGAAATGCGCGGCGCGGGGAGGCGGCAAAAATTTCAAGGCTATGGTTTCAACCAGATGGTGCCACATGTCGTACAGCTAGGGTGTCTGTAGACCTGCTAAAAGAAATCTTCCCGGAAAAAAATCATTTCGAAAAGGAGGGATATTGAATGGCCTCCACGCAGTCCCGATCTCACTCCATGTGATTTTTTTCTATGGGGCTACCTTAAATCGGTGGTCTAAGAGAATAATCCGAGAGATTTGGAGAAGCTCAAAAGGAACATTATTCGGAAAATTTACTTGATATAACGTTTCGCCGAATTTTCCAAAATCTGCGACTTCGGTTTCAAGACTGCCAAGCAGCCGAGGGATGTCATTTAAACAACATTATTTTTAAGACGTAAAAAATCCAAGATTACTATTTTTTATAATACTAATAAAAAATGTTGTGTTACATAGTTTATTTTTATTTCATAATCAAACCGCCAAAACCCTTATAGATAAAATAAATAAAATTTGTTAGTAAGTAAGTAAGTAAGGTAGTAAGATAAGACAAAAACTAACTAACTAACACTCACAATGTAACAATGTCTGCTGCAGCATTGCCGGATATAAGGGCAATCCAATCTGTTGGCGACCATCGCCAGGACGGTGTTGGCACTGCCCCGCACTCTGCGCACCAGAGCCCATATGGCCCACCCTGTATTTTGCTGGCAGGGCAACCGTGGTTGCGCCACCATGGTGTCCCAGTGAGATATAAGCCTAACTGGCAATTGTCTGTCTGTTGAATACTCTGTGGTTGAATGTTTTAAGAGGAAATGTGGGTTGTCGGTTCTCCATAGAAACGCTCTCGCCTGTTTTCCTTCTGGTTAATGACCATAAAACAATGATTTTTTACAGAATAATAAATATTAACTACTTGTATGTCCCTATGTTTTCCTTTTTGATGATACATTATTTTTATAAGCACTAGGTAGAACCCTCAAAAAATGCTCAAAATTGCCGCTGTCAACAGAGGCCTAGTATACAAATTTGACAACTATTAAGTACCTAATGAAAAAAGAAAAACATAGGGACACATATATATCCTTCTTATTCAGTTTATGAACATCGTTTAATTTGGTCCAATATTGGAGGAGGAAATAGGCGAGAGCCAAACCTCGAATTATGACTTTTACATAGGCTTTTTCAAAAGTGTCTCAGACCGCATTTCCTCTTAAGGATACTAACCAGTATATTATGCGCTCTCGCCATAAAAATCTTCAGGTCTAAGTGATCACTACATAGCCGTGCCACTGAACTTGGTTTCAATTTTTTTGGGCGTAAGGCTTTGACCCACAGTTTTCTTCTGTTCTAGTCATCAGCAGGAAAACGGTGAGCCCCTTTATTATTACAATTCAGTTATTTTGTGCCCTACATCAAATTGTACAATCAGGCGCAGATCAATAAGAATTGAGTATTGATCTAGGTTTTCGCTCAAGGGGGCAAATAACTTCCCGTTCTGAAAGACCTTTAAAAAAAAAACGGTCAAGTGCGAGTCGGACAAGCGCACCGAGGGTTCCGTACAAATTTGTAGGTATGTAATAGTTTATCACGGGATTTTTTTTATGTAACTACAAATTTACGGTTTTCGTTTTTTTTTTTTTTTGCCGTATAACAAAAGTAAATTGGTAAGTAGATCCCTAATAGAGGCAAGATGAGAGACCTGCATAATGTATATATTAATTTAAAATACATAATAAGGTTTCAGTATTTAAACAAACCGGCCAAATGCGTGTGGGACCACGCACAATGACGGGTTCCGTAGTTGGGATGAATGATAAAAGGCGATAAGGGACATGTGACGAGGGGGGCGGGCGTCTGGTGCCCTGACACGACAAAACACGAATTATTATGTGGATACCTACGACACACCACCTATTATTATTAAATTATAGTTAATAGTTACCAGCAAATTCGACTTCTTCTTTACTCAATATTATAATAGTTCAATATTAAGAAACAATTTCGCAAGGTATTTGACTCCGGCCAGGGGGGCATTGGGATGAGTGCGGAAATAGCAGCGCGTCGTAATTTTAGTAGAATCGGGGCAACGCGGCCGCGGACAGAAATAGAGGCGGCGCACACGCGTCTTCCCGCTGTCAATTTCGTCCGCATAGGGAGCAAGATTAGCAGCCACCGGCCACTCGAGCCGCGAGGAAAGTGTAGCGCGGAGCCGCCGCCGACCTGCCGCATGCCTGGCCGCCGCGAGTGCAGTGATGAGGAACAGTGCGCAGTTGCATAATTATTGTGAAAATGAATTGTGGAACCTAATTTAGTGAATAATTAAAGTGTTGTGGCATCAAACTCAGTTTCAGTATATAACAAAACGAGACATCAGGTGAGATAAGATACAAAAGTTATCTAAACACGGAAGTTATTAGAACGGTGAGCTCTTATAAGAAGAGTATACCGCAGATAATGTTCACGAATATACTCTTGCTAATTGTTATTTACATAGAGTGAACACACTTTCGATATTTTGGGATATGAGTGGTGGAATATAGGTCGGCAAGGCGTCGACGACGCGGCAACGCCCGCTCTATCCCGGTCACAGCTGCCGTTTGCAAATGTTAATAATATCGGTATTATAATATCTAAGCTTAATTCGTAAATATCACTTTAATATTGCAATTAATCGTTGATTAATAGCAGTTACTGGAACAAATATTTGGTGTAGCTAGCCAAGAAAGTTTATATAAGTGGTAGGTATGTTGCACTGTGAACGTTTTGGAAAGCTAGAGTACTATTTTAGCCGCAAACTACCGGTAAATACGTCATCAGTAGCATTAATTGAGTTGACTATAAAATCAACGCTTGAAATGCAGTGAGAACCTAACCCGCCATCCATTTACTTAGTCAATTGATCAATTCCATACGAAGAAATGAAGTAAACTACAAACCGGTAAAACGTAAACAGCTACTCTTATTTCGTTTACACAATTAACACCTAGCGCAATGTACCTAAGTAGTTAACCTACCGTAGGTTAGGTAGGTACAGCTCCGGATCTAGGGGGAGGGAGGGGGGGGCAAATCCCCCTGCCTCAGGCGCCAACTTCAGGGGGCGCAAAATTCAAACGTGGCAGACAAGTGCACCAACCAGCGCACCGCAACTAGGCGATGAATGAGACGCGCAGCACCTAAGTATTATCTTTCTCTGAGGGTAGCGCACTGAGGTAATCACTACGTGATTAGCGTAGACTTAGGTAGTCAAACGGTATGAGCGGGTTGCGTCCGCGTGGTGGATTATGGCTCACTCTTGGGTATTTTAGTATTGCAACACCAACATTAAAAATGTAATTCAATGTGTTTTCTGTGGCAACTGCGACACTGGTCGAATACACATGTGAACCGATTTTGGCCGCCGTTTTATTTAATCTTCTGTGGCACCACACTACCAGCACCCAACACCATTACACCGCTGCACAACTCCCTCTCATAGAGAGGAGGCCTGTGTACCAGCAGTAGGAACATTATACGAGTAGGCTGATTGTGTAGCGGGGGCGCCCTTTCCGACGACTATAAGTACAAAGGCGACACGATTTCCTTTAATTTTATACCATAGCGCTTGCGCTCCTCTTGGATTACAGATTTTGAAGTGGCATACCATGAAATTTGCAAGTACCGGTAAGACGGGGTGAATAGGGATGCAGGGGTGAATCGGGACGAAACTTTAAAATGAATTTTAACGTTGATGTAATAAAATTTATTGCCAACAAGGACACTTAGAGTCCTTTTTGGCAAAGAAAACAATTATTTCAATGTTAAAATCCATTTTAAAGTTTCGTCCCGATTCACTCCTGCATCCCTATTCACCCCGTTTTACGGTAGTCAAAGTACCCTATAATAAAATGTACTCTGTGTAGTCACGTGTCGCGGAAAGTGTTAAGAATGATAAGGCCATCGGTTTTTTCAGAACAAAGAGTAAAATTGTAATTCTAATATGCTATAATCTAAGGTTTTTTTTCAAGCCGTATCCTGTCCTATCCTAATTTGAAAAATGTCAGACATGTTCATGTATGTATATAAAAAAGGCTTTATGGAAAAGGTTAAGTAGGTACCGATTGGATTGGCGGGGCCGCCCGGCCGGGGTGGCACATGGCATTTTTTGCCCCGCCTCGAAAACATTCTAGATCCGAGGCTGGGTAGATACAATTATATCGTGCATTTACAGAGATGCTGAAGGGTCGCGGTCGCGATCCGCGCAGCGTGACGTCGCCGCCGCCGGCGCACCTCGCGCACCTCGGGCGCGCGCCGGCGCAGGTCGGGGTACGTACGCCAGCGCTGCGCCCCACCACACCGTCGATGCACCGCGCACCTCACGCCAGGCCTGAGCCTGACTACGAGGTCGTGGAGTTCCCAAGTGATCAATACGTCAATGCTAAGATACAGCCGCCACCACCGCCGCCGCCGCGGCCTCCAACAGGTTTGTAAAATCTAAAGTTTAAATCTAAACCAATAATATCTAGTTGTTCGAAAAAACAGTATCTGGAGACGGGAGTGGCAATAATGTAAGTTAGAGCTTCTGTAAAATTCCGAAGGTGTTCACAGTCATTGCTCATTGCCTCAACAATAATTCGATTCCACTCAACATCAAGCCTGGGTTTGTGCCCGGTTGATGGCAATATTCACGCCCACAGGGGGCGTACATCGAAATGGGAAATGTGGATGTGCTGCTTTTAGGCATAGGTAAACCTCTGCACCCTTTGGGGGAGACTGGGGTGATGAATATGTTACGTGTCCACTCAACTTCACTCAAATACATTACAAATTAGTAAACAAACAATCGGAGAGGGGCCCACCGACCTTTAATTGTCTTATGAAAATATGAACTTTCAAGTACCTATGCTTATAGAATAGAATCACTTGAGAATTTATTTCTGGGAACTACTCGAGGGAGCTTGCATGGTGGTATTTTTCTTTCTACCAGCTAAAAAGTTTAAGCTCGTATTTAATCGAAACTTATTAAGCTTTTTGTCTTTGTGTAATGTCCCTACAGGTACTTCAAACAGTGTATTTCTTCAATCAAGAGGTGTTATTATGTATATAATTTAATTATAAATACCTAACATCAGGCTATCCTGAGGAAATTCTATCAGGGTGTACGAGTACCCTAGGTGCCCAAGTATTTCTATAGGTTGGCAGATGTATGTACTTTCGCGTGCCTGCTTTGGCCACTTTTAGTGTCTATTGAAGTTATACGATAAAGACGATCTTTTTATCGCTTTTGATTGGTTACATTTTTAAAAGCCCTTTTTCATCATCATCATCATATTTCAATATGATGATCAAAGACAAGCAAACGTACTCATCTATGATGATACTCACAGTAAATATAGGAGAACATCATCAACTTTGTCAAAATTAAATCAACGAGTCTCATAAGTAGGTACATAGTTTAAGTAATCGGTTTCTCTCCGAGGTTGAGAAAAGATATTCGATTGTATTCTCGATATTCTCCTTAAAAGCTGTACTTACTTCTATCTGTGTACAGGGGCCAACCTACCATACCTATTCACTTGTCCTGCAAATCACAACAACAAGGTGGCTGTTGCACATGGACCAAAATTGCAACCTGCTATAAGAGTTAAAAGTGTAATGGTTCCCCGCCCCCAGGTCACCCGGTCGACGCAGGCGCATCATGCGGGCTGTGCGGAGGAGGCGGCGCGCGCGTGCGCTGTGCCGAGTGCGGCCGGCGAGCGCTGTGCGCCTCCTGCGACGACATGTACCACCGACACCCCAAACGGAGACATCATCAGCGACAGGTCAGAAGCAACTCTTATAAAAATTCAAATCAGCTGTAAGGCGTGTGCTGCTGATTTTCAGGATCTCATTCCATATAAACAATATTTGGCCACGTCGCTCCGCTGCAGTGCTGTTTCGCTCAGTGCGTTATTACCTACAACGTTCCGTTTGCCTACTTTGTGTCGATGATAAGAGCAAGATACTTTGACAGGCCCTGGTTAATAGTAAATAATAATTTTCGTGTTCCAGGCATTATCGCCATCTCAGTTACGCGAAGACCGACCGCCACTTCCGCCAAAGGCAGCGCCACCTGTACCGCCGCCACGAAAACACAAGGTATGGCGTTACTTGACGTGTTATTCTTATACAGTATTTCTAATACTTAAAATTGTCGTGTTATAGATAAGCGGCGACAGAATGAGCGCTAGTCCCAAACCACCAGTAATGGACCAACGACGAGCGACTATTAGCTCACCGCATCATGTGGCTATGATGATGGGCACACACGGCCAGGCCCCCACTCTGCCACCCGGCAATCATATACCACCTCAACACGCCCAGCATGGCATGCATCAACAGATGCCCCTACATCTTCAAACTAAAATGACTACAACACCCACACCAAACCGCCTCGGCAGTATGCCATTTCTACCAACAAACATGCATGTGACCCCAGCTCAGCATGTACCTGTCCAGGGACAGTCTAATACACTGTCGCACATGAATGCAGCTTGGAATCGGGGATCACTACAAGGTTTTGGAATACACCCGAACATGGTAAATCTGATTTTATGTATTCATATCAATATTTTTTTTAACTTGTAGACAAAGTTAAGATTACACGCTCATTTATTTTTAGGCTGTACCAGCCGAGCAATGGGAAAATTCAGACAATATGGCCCCCACGATGCAAGGATGGGGCCGACCTATGCGTCGCGGAGCGTCGGTACTCGAACTAAGCGGTGGTGCAGCCACTAGTTGCGCCGGCTGTGCGCACTGCGCCCCAATGCCGTGGCGGTACGGCAGCTGCGCCAGCCTCGACCACCCCTGGGCCAACACAAACCCAGGATGGGCGCCCACATGCTGCACTCCTGGGCACCCCACTCACATGCAACCGCATCCACATATACATCCACCACAAACACCACAACCTTACAGGAGAGGTAGGCACTATGTATTTTAATATGCTTAATTACAGACAGGCTTAAAATACATCAGTAACTACTACGATTTACGAAGTAAGTCAGACACTGAACTTGGTTTTTCAGCTGAAAATCGTACAGCTTCTCGTGCTGCATCGCGCGCTGGGTCACGGGCAGCGTCTCCGGCTATGAGCGTGCGATCTCGTACGTCTCGGCGAATGAAGCACCGCACGCCATCACCGCCGCCACTTCCATCAAGTGATGCCGATTCGGAGAGTGAAAGCGAAAGTGATCATGGCCCTCCTAGTAAACCACAAGACAAGGAGGAAGATTCTCTTGGACCTGCTCCTCCGCCACCGAGCTCGACCTGGCAGTGCGAACACTGCACCTATGTGAACGAAGCCGGAGTTCGAGTGTGTGTCATCTGCTGCCGTACACCCGTAACTGTTCCTAAACCGATTACAAAGGATATAAGTGACAATTTTGAGAGACTGAAAATCACTCATAAACAATCCCCGTCACCTGCACGTGTTACGGAGGAGCCCCGTTTTGAACGAGGTTAATTTTATTTTATTTATTATTTACCTTTATTATCTCTCTGTATTGTAGGTACTCCAGGAGAATACCTACATATTTCTGTAACATTCCTAGAAACTACTAAAACTTGTTTAAATTTTCAGAGGTCGAAAAATCGAAAAAGAATTCTAAAAAAGAACGCACTTCAACTGGATGCGGGCCATCACCACCTCGAGAAGGAAATACTTCTAAGAAAACAATAAACCGTCTCGTCACGCCGACGAGAGAATCAAGTACCACCAATCATAACGACAAGATACAAGGAAGGCATGATATGGCCGTTGGTCCTTCACCACCTCGAGAGGTTCGCAATGGCACTAGAACAGACAGTACAGAGATATCTCCGTCACGAGATACTAATAAAACAATGCGAGTATCCCCCTTTCGCGACAGCAAAGAATTTCCACGGCCTGAAGTTCCAAAGCGGCACAGTATTTCTGTAGGGCCTTCACCGCCCCGAGACAATGCTTATGTTAACTCACCGCTAAAAAATCATTCGACAAATGTCCAAAAAAAGTCCACTGGGACATCTCCATCTCGAGACGCCGTTGTTGAGCGACACTCCTCATCGATAGCGAATAGTAAGAGTAACATGTCCAATACCGGTACATCTCCACCTCCTCAAAATATCTCTACTCAGGTAAGCCTTTGTTGAAGTTCGTTGTATCACACGCCCGATAAATTTAATAAGCTATGAAGAGAAGAATTTCATATTTTGGCCATATATCGTGGAAATAAACACTATAATGCAAATATCTATATAAATTCTACTTACGGGTTGCATCTGTATCTCCTTTAATCAAGGGTGTTCTAAAACACCCCAAGTATTTAGGAAGAGGCATTACACATACTGCAATCACTAGGCTGGTTTTCTAAGGAAACTGAGCTCTCAAAGCAAGCTACGTCAAGCATGTAGCGCAGCTAAATTCGCACTTTACAAATGTCAGACTCACGAATATCACACTATAAGTTTTAGCAAAGTTTCTTCCACTTGCTTAAGTATACGGTAAAAGCAAATTAATATTATAAATTAAAGTTAATGTTTGAATAATATAAATTCATCGAACAAAAATAAAAGTTTTATTAATATCCTTAACGGTGGACCACTATTTACGACACACCCTGTATGTACGTGTATAATATGTCCTGGAGTACTTTTATCGACACTTGTGTAGGTATTAGGATATTGTCTGTGCTCACATATATACTTACATAAGTTACCGCTTTAATAAAACGTTTGCAGACCTATGAAGTTCCGAACTCCAATGCATGGGAACGCGAACGCGCGCCATCCGTTACACGATCACGGCCACGGAGACGATTTCGAGATGATGGCAGAAGAGAAAGATCTCAAAGCAGGCATTCAATGTCCAGTGATACCCGTGTAAGTCGCTCAGAATAAATATTTCTGTTGCATGTATTAAAGTTTATAACTATTCGAAACTTATTAGTTCGTTCAGTATATTAAAAAAACTAAACGTTTAATGGCATCCACAGGAAAGCGATCGAAGCGTCCGTACAGCTGGTCCAGGTGGGTCCAACAGATGGGAGTGGCGCGAACGTGACAGCAGTCCTGGAGGTGAATGGGGAGACAATCACAGTCGACTGTCCCGTCGCGCGTCACATTTAGATCTACGTCGTGCTCGTCCTCATCGCCGCTCTACCTATTATGGCTCTGAGGTACAAATCTTTTAACATATATCTAAATCCGTTCTTAAACAATAACATGACGAAAAGCACTAGGTATGTTGTATAGACCGGTACTATGAACTCACCTGATTATTCATTTTCTTCTCAGGCGGCATCTCCGGAACGACAGTCCACTCGGGCGATTTCACTTGAAGCTCTAGCTGGAGCTGGCGCTATGCGAGAAGCAGAAAGAGGAATGGAGTTAGCTCAATTGATGGGTGAAGCTGAAAGGCTGGGCTTTAGCGCTGCCGAAGTGCAAGCAGCACTAACACAAAGTCCAGCATCACCATTAGCTTGGTTGAGAGAACGCTGGCCAAGTCTCTGCGCCGGAGTGCGCGCTGCCGCAGCACGACTCGCGCCTACTGCGGCTATCACAGAGTTGGAAGCGAGAGCCGCTCTCGCTAGACATAGAGGAGCTATGTGGCCAGCTGTGACAGAATGTGTCGATAGACACAAACGACAGGTAAATACGCCAGAAATCTATTTGGCGTGTTTTACATTTTAATTTTGAATGAATACATTCTGCATTCAGTAGTTTTATCACATTATCCTCACTGTCCCCACACCCAAAGGTCTGTTTATTAAGATTTTCGGTATAAATCATCGTGCTTCTAGCTTACTGACAGGACTTTGGGCGAGAAAGCACATGATTTAGCCACCAACGAGTTCAAGCTCAAGCACAACGTTTCTTTTCAGACGGAGCTTATGGGCGTCGGCGAAGAAGGAAGGCTACGCGGGCATGTTTGGGGCTCCCCTGTGGGTGCAGACGACGACGCAGCTCCTCCTCGCTCCTCATCCCGCCACTCTCACCGCATACGCGGTAATCTCAAACGAACAACAAACCAATAAAAATATCGTTGCATTACAAGATCACATCATCATCGTAACACGTCATAACCTTCACTTTACATTTCAGCAGAAGATAGTTCAGATGAGTTTGAAGCACCGACACCGCCTAGATTTCAAGACGACGACTGGATGTATTTACCACTAAACATAAATGTGAATGATTACGAAAGAGAAGCAAACGTTCCAGAAAATAAATACACCGACCGGAAAATTGTTGAGAAAACTGGTGATGTTGCAAAAAAATTAAAAATGCTTCTCCAAGAAGCCGGAGTACCTTCAATTGATGAAAACTTGCTATTACAAGGACTGCTATCTGGCAATACTTCATTCGAACCAGAAGCGAATCTTAATGTTAGTGCAAAGACACAACCAATTGATTTAATCCAATCTGAAAATGATTTTATAGATGCCTACAATGCCTTAACAAGGTCAAGTCCATTACCTAACATTAACGAAAAAAACAATAATACTGAAATTTTAAATGGAAATAAATTAGTCTTGCAGAATGACTTAAAGAAGAAGCAAATTATAAAAGCGAATAGATCTAACAATCACAAGCCAGAATCCCCAAACCAAAACGAAAATCAACAGACCGTTAAAATTGAACAATTACCTGATGTAAATAATATACCTCTTAAAAACGAACAAACAGATAACAATTTAGTACATTCGGGTAATGAACTTGGTCCACCAATAAATACACAAACGGACAGCCTTATTTTAAATTTAGAAAATCAAAATAATTATAATGATAGTATTTTAGAAAGTAATGGTAATCATCTTCCTAAAAATTTGAATAAATCTGAAGAAAATATTTCAGTCAGTAGAAATCACAGACAAATAGAAGAAAAATCCAATAATCTAACAGATATTGTGGATAACACGCAAAGACTTATACAACAGATGAAAGAAGAAATTAATTCTGATATAAATTCCATTGATGGCAGAACTGTATCACAAAGTGAAGCTGAATCTAGCAGCGATGAAACGAATGATGAACAAGAATCGAGCTATAGTGACACTGAAGAAAGAACGGACAACCTTACATCAGATGAAAAGGAAGTTACAAGTTCCGAAGATGAGGATCCATCAGAAAAACAGCAGGCGTTACAAGATATAACAAGTTCTGAGGAAAATGAGAATTTTGAAGAAGCTTTAGACCATGTAGAAAATCAGTTAGAGGATTTCAAGCACGCAAACATTGAAATGCTCGATTCTATAGCACGTACATTACGAGAAGAACATACTATTACAGTAGAAGTAAATGAACCACAGACACAAGATGTTTTAAGGCCCTCAAGAAAAGAAGATGTGAATAACAACGTGTTTAGAAGCGTTAACAGTTTCGAAGAAATTTATGAAGAGCTTAATACTCACAATAATGTCGATGTCGATCGAATAAGAGTCGTTAATAATGAACAAATAGTAAAAAATAACGGAGAAGACAATTACACTCCTAAAAATCTTGAATTATTTGCAAGAGAGGCAATCATTTTAACCGCAATGAAAACTATGGCTCCCACTAAATTAGTGTTTTCTGAAAATATACACCCGGTTTTCAATGCTATACTAGAAACCGTAGAGCAAAAACAGAATGATAATTCTATTAATGCTAAAGATATTATATCACAAGAAAAGGTCACACGTGAATCTGTTACAATAAACATGAATACACAATCAGATTTCGATCAAGGAGAACTTGGTGAAAATAATTATTCTGATAACGATTCTAATCAAATATTACTTATTAAAGAACCCCAACAACCACTTCCAGCCGATGGTCAGAACGCTCCACTTGCAATATTAAATATTGAAGAAAACATCAGAAGCAATGTAAACTCTGTAGGGGAGAACCCTTCAGATTCAGAACAAGCAGATAGTGCCAATAATGATAAAAAAAACATACCTAGTCAGTTTTCAGTTGATACGCCAAGTGATAACAGCAGTATTAAAAACTCTATAGCCAATAAGTCTAACATACCTAAACTGATAAGAATCATACCTAATAATAAGCCGAAAAACCATAATTCCCCAAAACTAATTGTTTCAAAGGTCCCAGTACGTCGAACATCAGTTAAACAATATCCAGCTCCTGCTCCTCCTAAATCCCACTTTGGTAACATTCAAAGTGGTCATGTAAAGCAATTACAAACTAGACTTTTCAATAACAAGGCAATTCCTTCCCAACCTATCCCTACAACATCTGAGATGTCCGAGGTAAAAGCAACCACTTCAACGTTGAGTAAGAAAAAACCAGCTCCTCCCCCGCCTTTAAAACATAAAGAGGAAAAACCGCTCTCGCCTCCTAAAACAACTACGCCACCGAAAGAAAAGAAGCCATTTTTCCGCGAAACCTGTCGTACAGAAGACGAATGGACCGATAGTGATTCGGACGACTCACAGTTAATCATCATAAAGCCAACTGAAGAGTCAATACATTCACCGCCATCACCACCTCCACCAGTTACTGTCCGAAGGGTGTCTGGTCAAATCATAGATTTGGCTAAAGTCCGACTTCCAGAAGGTTCACCCGAGGTAAGTTCAGATACATAATACTTACAAGTCACTGTAATACATACTTAGACATGCAACAAAAAAAAATTATAAATAAATCAACTTATAGAGACAAGCCCGAATGCTACTCGCAGAGGGTGCAACAGAAACATGGGAGCAAGCGCAGCTCGCAGTAGAGTTGATAAAGCAAGGCGCGGATCCGCCAGCAGCACTACTAGCTGCGCTTGAATGCATTGACCTATCATCTGCTCTAGCTTATTTATATCAAGACTGCGAACTCTGTGCATCTCGACTACCGGAACATGAGGTAAGAAAGTAAAATAACATTTCAATCATGATCGAAGTTCAATCACATAAAATGCGCCCTTGATTATTTTACAGATGGTGTCCATGTTGCGTTGCACTCATCGATGCTGTCGGGAATGCGCACACCATTATTTCACCGTACAAATAACGGAGAGAAGTATCGCTGACTGCGTATGTCCTTATTGTAAACTTCCAGAATTGGAAAGTCTACCTGAAGATGCCTGGCTTGAATATTTTGCTCATTTGGACATACTTTTAAAAACTCTGCTTGATATAGATGTGCACGAGTTGTTTCAAAGAAAGGTAAATGAAGTACTTACATTTTACAATTTACTATTTTATATGGTACCTAGGTACCTAATCATTATAATAGTGAAGTAAAATAACCGCTTTTGGTCTAATTACCATTGATTATTCATTTTGTCGGACATGTAATGATTTGTTACATAACCATAAGAAATGCAAACAAAGTAACAATAAAATCGGAGAAGGTAAAGACAGATTGTTTTTAGACTTCAGATGGACAAAAGGTTGAGGTTAGAGGTTGTTATTGTTGCTACAACAAAAATCAAGTCATTATTATGTTCACCCGGACATGATAATGATTTTAAATAAGTAATAATTGTTGACAGTTACGAGACCGAACCTTAGCTCGAGATCCAAACTTCAGGTGGTGTATGGAATGTTCGTCAGGATTTTTTGTTCATCCGAAACAAAAGAAAATACGCTGCCCGGAATGTCGCTCTATAAGTTGCGCGTCATGTAGGAAACCGGTAAGCTTCATGCAAATCTGTTTCACCGATTTTACAACCAATGATTTTATTAAAAATACCTACCTATAACAACAACTATATATTCATAAATATTTTACAGTGGAGTACTAATCACGAAGGACTGAATTGTGAACAATATACTGCGTGGCTAGAGGACAACGATCCTGAGCGGTCGGTCACTGCAATTCAACAACATTTACGAGACAATGGACTCGAGTGTCCACGGTGTCATTTTAAGTACTCCCTCTCCAGGTACTGATGAATTAATTTTAATTCTTCAATTTGAGTTTCTTAAAATTTTACCTATTTTGCAAGTAGATAGTACGATACTTCCATTACATATCGAGACTCCTCCGTGCCTCGGAAAACACGTTAAGCTGTTGGTCCCGGGTGTCATTCGTAGATCTTTGACAGTCGTTATGGGTAGTCAGAAGCCCAAAAAATTTGACAACCAGTCCAAGGGGTATCGTGTTACCCAGTTACTGGGTTGTGGAGGTCAGATAGGCAGTCGCTTCATATAAAATACTGGTACCTATTCAGCTGCATCCGGTTAGACTGGAAGTCGACCCTAACATTTGAGAAAAGGCTAGGCAGATTGATAGTCCGATAGGTACTTCATTATCTATGTTTGAAATTGTAATTAATTTCAGGGGAGGCTGCATGCATTTCACATGCACTCAATGCAAATACGAGTTCTGCTATGGCTGCGGGAAACCATTCACAATGGGCGCACGGTGTGGCCTGAGTGATTACTGCGCAAAGTTAGGACTACATTCGCATCACCCCCGAAACTGTCTGTTTTATTTAAGAGACAAAGAACCACATGAGTTGCAAACTTTACTTCAGGTAAGTACTTAATAAGTGAGATTAAATACTGCTTACAATGAATATGAAGAATTATTAACAAAGATTAATATAATAATTAAACTACCGTACGCAAAATACGCGCATTGATGTGGAGTTGCGGACACCAGAGCCCGTATTACCTATAATTAACTATGTACTTTTGGGAATAAATGTGGAACGTATTCTCCCTGGCTGCTCGTAAGCATCTATAAGTTGTGTTCAAAGAACGTGAGACGTGATAGTTCAACTGCAGTTAATATTATTGTAGTTGTCACACGTAGGATCATAGTCAGAAATTAGGTACAATATTTAGCACGTATTGTTATAGTACATTACTTACTAAAAAGAGGCATTGATGGACGAACGTATAAATGTGGGCCGAGGTGTGCCTCAGCCGAGGCACACATACGTAAATCCATCAATGCATAGTTGTGGCCAAGGCTTGTATAGTACTTTTCTCAAATATGCGCGGAAATTAAAACTAAGTAAATCAAATGGGAGCACTTTATTAATTTAAAATCCTATAAGTAACATTAAGATTATATGTTTAGACCGGCCTGTCCCAAAAAGAGGTGAGGCTTCACTTCATAGGCAGCCTCTACAGTACCTAGGCAGAACTTTTTTATTTGAAAATACAGTTATGTTGTTGAATGAGACGATCCAGCGCGCTCCGATTGCACGCGGCACCTCCACATCAACCGCGCATTGTTCTTGCCGCGCCCGATCGGAGCGCACTGGATCGTCCGGTGTGGATCCAGCTACAGCTTTCTATTTGCAAGCCAGTTCGATATTTAAATAAAAACTTTGATAAGTTACCTCCTTGGTTGCCATGTTTCGGAGAAAAAGATTGTTCCATTTTTAAATTACATGACAGATATGAGTTTACTATGTAATTTATTTGGCCACTAAACCACGACAGATATGGATTTTCATACAACTTTTGCCGGCCGCTGCTCGCATGTATTTGTCCAGTACAGCAATTTCGATTTATCTCTAAGAAGGTTGTCAAAATAATGCTCAGTTTGAGAAAACTAAATAAACTATAGGTAAGGATAAAATAGACTAATGAAATAAAATCTAGCCCCCCATACCCTTCGTATGCGAGTTCGACTCGCACTTGACCGGTTTTACTAAAGTAGAAATCGATTTTATTTCTAAATCGAAATGAAATCCCAGGCAATGTCAACCGTACCTACCTAGATTTATACTCGTGTTACTTAATTAAAGCTTTGTAGATGTAGACTCCCATAAATTACCGTAAAACTATGTTTTATTAAGGCTTTATGTACCTAATACTTACATCCTGTTCTCTCTTTATTTTTAGATGAACAACGTCACATTTGAAATAAACGCAGCGGAAGGCAGTGCCGGGCGATGTCCCGTACAGTTGCAGCGAGAAACACCGACAGGGCTTGTAGACGGCACGTGTGGCAATGAAGCACCCAACAATTACGCAGGGCTCTGCAAGTGAGTATAACGTATCTGGGACTAGGTAGACGACTAGGTAAGTATTTGTATAAGTACCTAGCACGGGTAATAAGTTCGATGAACCAACATAAGGGGTCTGCAAAGCATCGTTGCAGAATTTGCCTATCAATTAAGAAATATTTTGCAGAGAGGTGGAAAGAGAGTAGCAGTCTTTGTCCAGCAGTGGGACAATACGAGCTAATAAATAGGAATTATTTGCCGATCAAGTACTAGCTATATGCCATTGTTTATTGAAAAAAATCAGCAATGCAATCATTAGGTGTATGAATCTTGTTTTTCGAACAAATACTGGTGTGCGTTAACATTCACCATCACTCTGTATATGTCTGATTCAAATGAAATTAAATTAATTACTTAAATAATTTCTGATTGTTAACATCTAGATAGATACAGGATACTTACATATCGAGCATTCAGAGTGACATTGTAAAGTCAGTTATAGCACCTTTAAATAAATAAAAAATGATATCGATTCGTATTCTAAAAAAACACAACCATTTATGCAATGGTGGGTCAGCTAATTGCTATAACTGACTGTACATATAAGTATAAGTACAAGGTGAATACCTCGTAAATGGTCATTGTACTCAATATAAAAACAGATATGAATAACCTTTAGGCAACTAGGTGCATGGTGTATTACCTACTATAGGACCAACCGTGAAATCGCCAAAATAAAATCAACTGTTCCACAGTCCGCATAACTCGGCAAAATGTAGAAAACAGCAAATTGTTATTTTAATTATGTATACCTACCTACACCAACGAACTAAAGGTGTAAGTATTTCCATACTTCGTGATAATAGTGAATTAACTATCTAGTAGTTACGTACCTATAGGTACCTAAAGGTAACTACTATTACTACATTTCAAACTTGCTAATCGTAACCAAAACCTCATGGTTTTACGTTATAATAAGCCATAGTTACAGACACGTGACGATAGGAGGCCTATGTCAAACAGTGGAAGACTTTCGGCTGAATGATGATGATAACAGACACCGGCTATATGCTGAGCTAAGGTGATTTCAACGTCTATGTCGGTCGAGGCGAGCGAGGCGGTGAGTGAGGCATGTGCTTGCAGGAACCATTACCTGGAATACCTGAGTCGGTTGGTTCGTCGTTGCAGCATCGACCCGCTTCCGATCCTGGGAGTGGACGACCTCGAGACGCTGGTGAAGCGCGCCGCGCTCCGGCCGCCGCCTCGGCCCTACGGCACGCTAGAGGGCCTCTACAAGCGGGGCCTCGTCGAGGTGTGTTGACCACGGCTGTACTTACAGGACGCACTACGTGGAGTACCTGGCCGGGCTGGCGCGCGGGCTCGACCCCATCCCCATCATGGACGTGAGCGAGCTCGTAGCCGAGCTGCGCCGCCGCGCGCTGCCACTGCCCGAGCGCGGGCCCTGGGACACTGACCCCATCTATGCCGGGATGTGTGCGGAGGTACAGGCACCGAGTGCCTTCGTTACCTAACCATGGACAGCTTACTTACTTAACTACAAGATAAAAAGTACCCCTCAACGAATCTAATCTTTTAATTCCGCATTGTGGCAAAAATACTGGTCACAACTACAAGTCGTGAGTATGTCATATCCTTCAGGTAGGTAGAGTTCTACCAGTTCCCCAGAACAAAAAAATATTAGGTACCTTTTTGGGGCTATATCTAAGGCTCTAGTGAAATTTAGTGCAGGCGGTGAATTGGCGACTAATTTGTTGCTGTGTTGTGTTGTTGAATTATCTTCTACTACCATAACCATATTCAACCATCTATAGGCCGACCACTTAACTGAGTGAGACGTTGCCTGAGGACCCTGAGGTAGCTGCGCGATGCGGGAGGGGTGATAATTGTCACAAGTTGATGAATCACTGAGCTCTGGGATCACGTCACCACACCCCTCCCGCACCGCGCTGCTACCTCAGACAACGTCTCAGTTAAGCGGTCGGCCTATAGGTAGTCAACAAAAGAGATAAGTATGCAGGACCGTCGGATATAGTTGAAGTTTAGTAAGAAACCGATGATGTTTTGGACCGAAATTTAATTTGATAAATGTGCCGTTTGATTTCTATTACCTAATAAAATGTAATTTTATTCGAGAACATCCATCGGTTTCTTACTAAACTTCAATTATATCCGACGTTCCTGCATACTTATCTCTTTTGTTGGCTGTACAAGATTCTTTTCCGGCAACATAGACGCTTTTAATTGAGTTTAAGCTTCGTTCCCTTAACATGATAAGATATTCCTAAATTATGCTAGGTATTCCCAAAATATGATATTCTAAAAATCTGATAATATTTTGAACTCTTATTCAGCACCAGAATTATGTATGTACATGTACTTACATGCTATTTTTTAGTCGGTTAGCAAAACTGCGAAGAGCTAAGCTCACTGCTCGTAAACATTGTTTTGAAGTTAGGTACATGCGGCGCGCGCGCCGTTTCATACAATTTCTCGAAAAAAAACTCATCATAATCTTTTTAATTATGGAATCCAACAATACCCCATACGCTTATGTGCATTGATTTTTTTTTCATCCCTCGATTTCTTGTGTGGGGAATTGGGGAGTGTCCTTATTATTTTATTGGCTATTTCACTACACCTTTGTGAAGCGGTACAGAAAACGCACCTTACCAATTTTCATCGCCATAGTGCTAATAGTCTCACATCGGACGGACGGACAGATGGACATGATGAAATTTTAAGGGTTTCGTTTTGCCATTTGGCCACGGAACTCTAACAAGGGAGAAATAATACAAATCATTTTCTTACTTATTAATTACATTAAAAAAAATATTAATTCCCATATTTTGAGAATTCTAAGAGTTTTAAGAAAGGCATATTTTGGGAGTACCTAGCTTATTATGGGAACGAAGGAATTTTAGTACTACCATAGAATCTCTCTGTAGGGAAGTTGGAATATTTGAAAAAATCAGTATGTATGAGATGCCATTAAAAGTTTTTTTTTCTTTAGGTGTAAAAAATACAACTGGACAACCTACAAAATTGTTAAAACAAAGCTTACACAAGTTCTATAAAGCAACTACAACTGCCAAATTAATTTTACTTTTTTGTACTAAGTAGGTACTAACAGTTCAAAGTTACTAAAATATCAAATAAATTGTTACAGATTGTAAAAGAGAAGATTCCACTGGATTGACAACATATAAAATGACAAAGTGTCGGTTGCTTCAAAATATAATGGATTAACATTACTGAACCAATAAAAAATATATTTATATTATCATTAAAATAATTAAACACAATAATAATTATGATTTTATTGAGAGCTTACATTTATTTTCCTTGACCAATGATATTATATGTAAAAAGAGGTAATTGGTTTCCTACGCAATATTCGATATTCAAAAACGACACACTAAAGCTACGATTTCCTAAAAAAGCGGTGGCCGCACTTAACGGCCGTAGTAACAGCTGTCATAAAAATGATGACAGCGAGTAAGATTTAAATCGTTAGATTCGCACTACCACATTAAAAGGTAGTCGCGTTTCTGTTTGGTTTTGACATCTCTGACGCTCAATGACGCAGTGAATTGACTTGACTGTCATGGAAAGGCTATTTAATAATGTGGGCGCTCACTTTTCTCAGTATGGACACTTTTTCGCATGAGTAAGAAAGGTGAGAGCAAATCTAGCGATCTAAATCTTTGGGCGGGCTTTGACTTCCTGTCAAATACTGGTTTAAATTACAGATTTTCATGACGACCGTAATAATATAACGAAGCCGCTTTCCTAGAAAACCATCCTAAGATAACGTAATATCGTTATGTCACGCTATTAGATGACACGTGGTAGTAGGACGGCATGTCGTAATTAACAGAAACGACAAAGAGACAAACATACTATGCTTGCTTCCGTTGACGACGGTGCGACACTGAGTTCAGGTTTGCGAAATAGCCAAGTTTTAACGTGCCACATGCGGAGCGAGTATATTCTATCTAACTCTTTTTACTTAGAATAAAATTGTCCTTATCTATAAAATTGTTATCGTCGAGCGAAATGTTCATTCATATGGCGCTTGTCACGTTGTATATAATGCCTGGTGGAGTGCAGGCGGCTCTCGAGCGAGTCGGGCAGCGCACGCGGCTGCGCAGAGCGGGGTGCGGGCGCGGCTCGCTCGGCCGCGGCTTCGGCGGCGCGCTGCGAGGCCACGCGGCGCCCACGCTGCACCTCCCGCTCCGCTCCCGCTGCCACCATCTCCGCTAATCTAGCAGCTCTCTCGTCCCCAGTCATGCCCCCACGTTTTCTATTTTCCCTTTTTTCTACATCTTTACTATGCCTTTCTTCATCTCTAGTGTACTGCCTTCCAGAATAATGTCCACTCCCATAACTTTTTTTATCATTGTAACGCGTTTTCTTGTAATCTGTCTCATAGTCACGCCTCGGAACATGCCGTTCTGGAGTATCGCCTCTATATTTCTTAGGTGTTACTTCACCATCTGAATATTTTTTATTTTCAGAACTTTTCCTTTTTCGGGATTCCTTCTTGTCTCCTCGATGTTCGGACGATCTTTTACTGCTTTTTGTATCGTCAGTCCTGCCTTCTTTTTTATATTTTGATGATTTTTCATCATCACTATCACTATCTGATGAATGCTTACGTTCTTTTTTCTTCTTTTTCTGTTTTGATTTCTTTTTCTTCTTTTTACTTTTTTTGTCATCCGGGGATGAGTCAGCTGAAGAATCGTCAGAGTTTAGAAGAGTTGCCAAATCTATACTTTTCTGTCCCCCTAGAGCATTGAGTTTAGCTGCAAGCAGATTATCAAGATTTTTGTCTTTCGTTTTGGGTGATTTCTTGGATTTGCTTTCTTTTCTTAAATCCTACAAAAAAAATATATTGTTGTAGTACATTTTTGTATGTATATAGGTACAGTAAAGGTTTAAATAGGTCGAGCAATTTTAAAATGAGTACATTTGTTTCCCTCAACATTTTAGTTATGTTACAATGTTACCTTTTAAAAATCTGCTAAACAAAAACGAAAAATACAAGGAAAATTAATATTTGCGACTGATAAATGTTGCAGTTGCACACTATCCACTAGGTTAACCGTTTTTTTGTCAAATGGAACTAGTGATTGCAGCAACGTCATAACACACATTTCAATAATTTACACTTTAATTTGTATGTAGGTGAAGGAAACCGGCATGTCCTAGAACCAAACATTCGAAGACATGTGACATCTACCAACCCGCACTGGGCCCGCGTGGTGGATTACGGCCCACTCCCTCTCACCGAGAGGAGGCCTGTATCCCAGCAGTGGGAACATTATAGGCTGATTATGTATGTACGTATGTATGTATGTTGTATGTAGTATCGATTATCGATTTTTACAGTCGAATAAAAAATGGTGCGGTTTCTATGCCTGTGTTTTTTTTATTATTAAACACAAAACAATATAAATTAGCCGCTTTTTTACTTTCGTAGCGGAAATCAGCGTAAAAATAAAGTATGCACTGGTTTGTCGTATCAAATGTGTTGTAGTAAATACACATAAATATATGGTTTACTACATATTAAAACTCAACGTTTTTATGCATAACATTTTATGAAAGTTTTAAAACCGAAATAAAACATTAACATCTTGTTTATGGCGGCAAACCCGTATCCTGGCAAATCATTTATATATTTTATTGATATTTGAGTGGATGCAAGGTTTTTCTATACTGATTTACTTATAATATAAAATGATTATTTTCGATATATTCATTTGAAGCGATTACATTCAATCCCATCACTTAGTACAATAGAATGTAATATAATACCCAAGTGTATGACAACTTTACCAACAAAAATATTTGTCTACAAATCTGTATGTTCTATCCATCACTTTATAAATTATATGAATTCTTTAATATAAATACAGTTACTGTATGAACTATACACCAATTTGATAGAGATTTAGTCTTAAATATGTTTATATCAGACATTTTGAGTGTTTGCAATTAATATTAGCTCAGCAAAAGTTATAAAGTACTAAACAATCATTCATAAAATACAGCGAATTGTAAATGCTTATATATATTTTGTGAAAATTATTCATTTAATTAGAATAAAACAGATAAGATAAAGCATAAGAGGACACCTGTACTCTACCTGTTCTTTTCTCAATAACTCAGCCAGCCGGCGACGTTGTAAGGGATTGTTCAACAAGGCAGCACGAGCGGCCCGCTCCCGTTCTTTAATCAAAAGTAAGGGATCTTCGCGAATCTTCCGAGACATATCAACTTGTGTGTCGCCACTTGAAGTTAACATACTGGAGCCAACTACTCTTCTTGATACAGCTGGGATCATATCTTGTTCCTGTTTTTCTGATTGTTCAGCATTTTTATCAATTGATTTACCAAGCAAATATGCTTCTTGATCAACTTTCTTATCAGGTCTCTGAAAAAAAAAATGTTTATTTTATTGAACTAGTTAAGCAGTTATATCATAACTTTAATAAATTTAAATTAATTATCTTATGCTCTCTTGGGTAGTGAAAATAAGCATACAAAAATATAGCCAGAAACTAGAGTAGAAATGTAGATATTCATCATTGGACAATTTTAATCTTGTAACACGGCAATTTAAAATTATCAACAAACTAAAATGGAAGTTGCCTACATCATACATCCATGACAAACGGTTGTCATTAGCAGGGGAATTACTGCTGTGTTTCATTAGACTGTTCAATTCAGCACGATCCCGTTCTTCTGCACGTTCACGCTGTAACTCCATCATCCTCTTTTTCTCCTCGGCCACAGCCTGTTCCGCCTTCCACACACGCTCCTGATTTTTCATTGTATTTGGATGCCATGACTTCTTAGAATTCTAGAAGAGTAACAGAAATTGTTAGCTATTAACAAAGTGCTAGTCAGTCACATCAGGACTCAAAGTAGAAAGTAAGTAGCTTTTAACAGAAATTATTGATATAATTTGTAACTTTAGATCGTACCGAGAACTAAAACATATCTGTACAACACTATGACCTAGATCAAATAAATAGAAAACTTTACCAAATCTCCACCACCCATTTTGAAGTTGTGCCTATTAGAAATATAGGGATGATTTCTGTTTAAAGTCTAACTCAAGAGGGGAGTCAGCATATACTTCAAATATGGTTCAAACTTCTCCTTATTACATAGGATTATGTCAATAACACGTTTGTTTACAACGAAACCACACACCAACACAATGCTATATTATTTGCATAAACTCTCTGAATCAAACTAAATTATAATAAGTACACAGACAAAGTCCGATTAAGTTTTCTGTGGGATAGCAAATTTTAAAGTTTGCTATTTTAAAATCTATTCTATTCCATAAAATTAAAATTCAACTTTCTCCATGATTTTTGCCTGACTGAAACTGTCAAACTGACAGCTGCTGAAGTGCTGATAGACAACCACAGACTACGTCACAGAGTACTTTTACGACTACGTATAGGACATAGAGATAATAGAATACTGACAAATGAAATCAGAGTAACCCACGGAATTAATAAGTACTGTATTATTGGAGCAACGTGTAACCAACGTCTCATCATTTCTGACAAAGTACCGAGCAAGAAAATATTTACATAACTTAAAGTTTTAAATATGTACAGACGCCAGCACATCAACCTACACCTAACTGTCAAATTTTCCCAATCAACATTGAACCTTATGCTTTAGCGATAAAGTTGAAAATCTATTACAGAAATCTGACAGATTGTAGTAGGTTGATGTGCTGGCGTCTGTACATGTATCATGGCTAATGGCCGAAGTGCGGCTACACCTAGCTTTAGCCGGCCAAAGTGCGGCTAAACCTAGTTTTAGCCGGGTACAACTAGGTGTAGCCGGTTACATGTGGTTTGTGTGTACTTCGGGTGACATCGGTTGCATGGTTGCGGTCGGTCGATAGGCGACGTAGGATGCAAGAGCGAGCGAAGGGCACCCCGAGGTTAGGTTTGGTTAGGTTAGGTTAGGTTAATCATTAGAATCATTAATACATCTTTCTAAGTTAGATTTGTACCACGACAACAAATCTCTTATGGAAAACTGCTTAGTGGTACAAATCTAACTTAGAAAGATGTAAATGATTATAATTCTATAAATACGTACCTGTTATAGTCGCGAATCAAATTTTGATCAAGATACAACCTGACACTGACCTGCAAATTGCAAAAAACGTAAGAAAATTTGAATTTCGCGGTCTACCACTGCGTATTCACCTTAAACCCTTTACACAGAAATAGGAGCCCCGCATAGCGGGGCTCCGTCGATGTTCCGGCTTATCTTAAGTTTATGTTCACACCCACCTTTAGCCGTAAAATATATAATAAAAAACGAGGGGAAACAAACAGAGCATCAAAAAAAGATTAAACGAGGAGATTCTGACATCGCAAGTGGAACGCTGGCGATCAAAGTCTCGGCGTCTGTGTATTCCATGATTGCTCCTTCATAAAATCTTAGTCGCACGTCGTACACAGATTTTGACATGGTGACAAATCGGCTGTCAAAACCTCGTGAGATTTTGAAATCGCCAGTGTGAACCCATTATTAATGACTTAAATCCAGACTTCCAAACCAGAGGGGCAATTGCAATTCTCGTAATTTTAAGAACGTTCACAGTCTGGTCTCAGTCTAAATCTGTCAAAAATACCTCTAGTTTCCCTACATTTTTGACAAGTTATTGACATTTGTTTGTCGCCGAGATGAGACTGCGACTAGATTTTGAACGTTATAAATTACGAGAATTTGCCTTCAGATACAATGCGTGGCCAATATAAACTAAATAGATTGGAGGGCCTCAAAAACAAATACCCAAAGACCTTATATAGGCGAATGCGCAGTGGTAGACCGCGAAATTCAAATTTTCTTACGTTTTTTGCAAATTGCAGGTCAGTGTCAGGTTGTATCTTGATCATTCGCGTATATAACAGATACGTATTTATAGAATTATAATCATTAATACATTTGTCTAAGTTAGATTTGTACCATTAAGCACTTTTCCATAAGAGATTTGTTGTTATGGTACAAATCTAACTTAGAAAGATGTATGAATGATTCTAATGATTATAATTCTGTAAATACGTACCTGTTATAGTCGCGAATCAAATTTTGTTCAAGATAAAACCTGACACTGACCTGAAAATTGCAAAAACCGTAAGAAAATTTGAATGTCGCGGGCTACCGCCAGGGTTGCCCGCGAGATTCAATTTTTTTTTTTACGTTTTTTGCAATTTGCTGGTCTGTATTAAGTTGTACGTCATCAACATAACTCTAAGACCAAGTAATCCTACTGAATGACTATTTCATGAAATCTTGACATTTCAGGATTATACAAGTTGTATTAATTACTGATTCTAATTTTAATTTATTTTTACTTTTTTTTTTATTTTCAGCTTTTTAGTTTAAAATGTGAAAGATTTCGTAGGCGATTTAGTTCTTGGTAAGTACGTGTTTTATACGATTTGTCACTTCGAATTACTTTTAGTTGTATACACATATTTTTGTAATCACCTTTTAAAACCCTTTATTTTGATACCCCGCTCGATAGGTTTTGAGAAAAAAAAAATGTTTTGAAGACAGTATGGCGCCAAAAATCCTCCATTATGTTTTTTTTTTGTTTTGATATACCCTGTGTCACTCTCATAGTAAATACGAATCTAACGACACCCCTCAAGCTGAAATCGATCAAGCCGTTTAGGCTACAGAGCGTGCCAAACAATTATACATACATACATAGGTACACACTCTCGAAAAACATAACCCTCCTTCTGGCGCAGTCGAGTAAAAACAAGCCCATACCATTATTATATACAGGTTGGAATTGAAAACATGCGACAAATCGAAATGGGAGATTGTACTCATCATTATGATGAACAACTTTTACTATGGGACCAAACCTGAAATCGCGAATAAAAATCAGCCGTTCCCTACATTTTGACGAGTTATGCGGACATAAATGTAGGAAACAGCTGATTTTTTTTCGCGATTTCTGGTTTGGTCCCATAGTAAAGAGTTGTTCATAATTATGAGTACAATCTCCCATTTCGATTTGTCGCGTTTTCAATTTCACCCTGTATAATTTCTAACTCAAATGGGTCCCGCCTGCTTCGAACTTTTTTTTTTTTTTTGTTTACGCGGTAATGTTGGTAATGTTCTGTCTGTGAAACGGAAAAGCTATCGTAAAATATCGCAAAATAAAATGTAGATTTTGTTTCATGTATTTTTCTGCAACTTTAAATAAACATTTATAAAATGGGCTTGTTTTTAGCTTATCAGTTAGTTTTATTTTAAGGTTTCAATCGGGTTTTTGTTTTTTTTTTACTATTTTACCTGACTGCGCGACGCAAAGGACGGTAATGTGTTTATCAACCTACTTAATATACCTATTTAAATAATGGGCTCCAACGATACCTCACAACACAAGCTTATGTGAATTGAATTTTTATTCGCGGCTACATCAACATGTATACCTAATAGAGGGAGAACCACCCGATTGTTATTTCGTGATTTCACTATAATACCTACTTACCTAACATTAATTGCTTAGCGCCCTTAGCGGTGCACAAAATACATCTTTTTCCAATTTTGATCGATATAGGTAGTGCAAATTATGTAGTCTACGAGGAAAATGGGTGTGTAACATTCGGACGGACGACGCGGGCAGACGGGCATCGGGCATGACGGTTAAAAGAAATACTGGTTCCGATTTTGCCATAATTTGGCTACGGAACCCTAAAAATGAGGAAAATAACCATGATTACTTATTTCAAGTGCCCTTGTTATTATTACCTTGTTATTAGCGAAATAATAAGTATTTAGTATTTACCTACACATTCTCTAAATATAATACTTATGTACCTACCTACTTATAGCGGCGTTTTGCAGGACTATCGCAGTACCTATTCGCAGTGTCCACCTAGGTAGGTAAGGTACCTACCTACCTACTTCCATGTGAAAAACGGAAAAAGATAAACAATTAGCGGGTAGGTAAGTAGGTAAAAGTACAAGCAAAATGTTACCATTTCATTGAAACCA
The DNA here is from genome assembly GCA_914767645.1 of Hydraecia micacea. Taxonomy (NCBI): domain Eukaryota; kingdom Metazoa; phylum Arthropoda; class Insecta; order Lepidoptera; family Noctuidae; genus Hydraecia; species Hydraecia micacea. The sequence continues at coordinate 14,029,393 of OU611778.1, forward strand.
TTATATAATACTAGGTAGATTTTTGTCACCAGGTACAAAATTAGACTCTATAAAGCGGACATAGCACTTACTAAAACATAACAATAATTAATTTATACCAACGAAAGAATCGGGCGCTTGCTTTGTGCGAGGTTCCACGGGCGGCGCGGCGGCGGCGCAGGCCACAGCGGTGGTGGTGGCGGGGCGAGGGAGACGCGGGGCGGCCCGTGGCGCGGGTCAGTTGCGGTCGCGTTGAGGAAGGTTGAATCGGGCGCACGAGCCGTATGGCCTCAGTACCGCGGTTTCAAACGTTCGGTGACCGTGCAGCGCGTGTCGGTACTCCTCCCCGCGCGCCCGTCTCACCTATTGCTTGCGCCCGCCCGCCTCACTGTTCACTTTGTGAACTACGAACCTTTCCTCTGACAGTACGATATTGTATAGGTATCTACTAAAATACATTAGGTTCCTACCTACTGTATGTATACTAATTACTAAGAGTTGGAAATGTACAGTAGGTACTTAACTGAAATGGGTCACCTTGCGAATATGCTATTAGGTACCTACTAAGTATATAATGTACGTTATTAAAAATATTTGTTCCGTTTAGGTACACGTGTTAGAATCATTTAAATACCTACTCATTAATAAACAAGATATCCGTCCATCTTGTGACAATTATCTAGAATTCTAGACATTTAGTGGCTCGTAGAGGTTAGTACCTAGTTCTATCTTCCAAGTAGACAGAAAATGATTCAACTCATTTTCGAAAATAGGAGGCACATGTAGGTCCGGTCGTACGCCGCACGCTGCACATAAAATTTCTGGCAGAGGTGGTAATCTACGTTCGCGATTTATTTGCGAAAAATATAAACAAATTAAATATGAATTAATGGAAAAATAACTTTAAATCCTATTGAAGTTCAGTTTGCGCTACAACTTCAAACGTTCTTATAACTTTTTCAATAGTACTAGTCACTCTGAAATCAACTGAATTGACATTGCAATAAAGTTGATATTTGTATAACTTGAAATAGGATGGGGTGTGCAGCATTGCGCACTTTTACTATAGGTAGCCTTTTCCCAACTATGTTGGGGTCGGCCTCCAGTCTAACCGGATGCAGCTGAGTACCTACCAGTATTTTACATGGCCGCACATCAGTGGTAACAAAACCAATATAAGCCAATGATAATATATATAAAATATAAACTATACGTCGCCGTCGTGTCATTGATACAAGCTGGCCTTTTAATCTATGGAAACTCCGTACGACGACGCTAGGCCAACTCGAAGTCAAAGAGACGTGCGGCCTACTGTAGAATGTAGATACGTACCTAATATGGCTATAATTGTATGTGTTAGGAGGTCATTATAGTTTTTTTTTTTTTTAATGAAAGCACAAATAAGAACAGTTTCCTCTTTTATGCGTTGCTTACTTAAAATTAAGATAATTAAACGTCAAAAATGTATGGTAAACAGTCGCTAATCATTAAATATAACCAATGTTTATAAATAAACCCCTTTATGTAGGGAGATACATCGTGTTTTTATTTTAACAGGAAAAATCGCATTGTTTCTAAATTTCTATATCTCCAAAAGGAATATTCTGTATAGGTAATCGAAAAATTCATTAAAAAAAATAAACATTGAGAATTCTTTGTGATAAAGTATACTATTAGTTACCTACTCAAACAAAAGTAGGCGTAGTAAGATTATCATCTAAAAGTCAGAGAACTTCTACTAAGTTACGTAGCGACAATTCAATCAACAAAAAATAATCCCAAATTCAAAGTAACATACGTACGTGTAAGAGATGATTTATATTAGACCGGGCCCTTCAAGCCATACTACCCATCCGTTTTGGTAGTCTCGGCGTCCGCAAAATTACCAGTATTAGCTTACCGGCACTGAAAAGTTGACCGGGAAAATTTTAGCTCCCTGCCTGATTGACTGTGAAGTGCCGTGCTTGAACGACGCGGTGAACGCCTGGAAAGCGGCTTGCCCGGATACAGATCGCCCTGTAAACCCATCTACCCAGAGACAGTGGGATTAGCCGCTCTGCAGGTTGGTACGGAATAATTTAATCAATACGTCCACCAATTCTGCTGAGCGTCCCCGCCTGCTGGCTGTGGGTGAGTGGGAGTCGGGGCTCTGGCTTCAAGCACTCCCGTCACCCAACATAGGCGCACTATGCTGGGTGACACCACCTTTCGGCTCGCTACCTGTCTGCGTTTGGGCGCTCCTTGCGGGACTCCGCATTGCTGTCAGTGCGGTGAAGCTGTCGACTGCCTCGGACACCATGGCCAATCCTGCAGTAGGAGCGCAGGCCGGATAGCACGGCACGCCAGCATTAATGACATCATCCGTCGTGCTCTTGTCACCGCCGGGGTGCAAGCTCTTTTAGAACCCAACGGCCTGGCACGCGACGATGGATAGAGACCAGACGGAATGACCATAATGCCCTGGAAGTTAGGCAGACCTTTGGTGTGGGATGCAACATGTGTCGACACCCTTGCGCCATCCCATCTTCCTAACACGGTGGGCTGTGCTGGAGCGGCTGCTGCAGGTGCAGAAAACCTCAAACGACGAAAATATAGCAACCTGATTGGGAGTTATATGTTCGAGCCGTTTGGGGTTGAAACACTAGGGCCATGGGGTCCGAGTGCCCGCTTATTTTTTCATATAAATGAGGGGCTTGTGGCTAAGTAATATCAGCCGCACGGGTCGATCGATCAGGTTAAGCTACGCTTGCCGTGGTTGGTCCGTGGATGGGTGACCATCTTTACATACCAAGACCCCTCCGTGCCTCGGAAAGCACGTTAAGCCGTTGGTCCCGGCTGTCATTAGTGGATCTTTGACAGTCGTTACGGGTCGTCAGAAGCCCGAAAATCTGACAACCAGTCTTACCAAGGGGTATCGTATTACCCAGTAACTGGGTTGTGGAGGTCAGGTAGGCAGTCGCTCCATGTAAAATACTGGTATTCAGCTGCATCCGGTTAGACTGGAAGCCGACCCCAACATAGTTGGGAAAAGGCTAGGCAGATGATGATGATTTTTTCATATAAATGTACATATTATTAAAGTTTATATGTTAGCTTAAATTATGTAAATTAGTCGAATTAAATTGTGTTTTTTTAGTCATTATAATATATTGACAAGTTATTTATTCATTTACAAGGTGACACACCTATGAAAAGTGGTACCTAAGTAAATGAAATAAGTAGACAACATAAAACCTCAGACACCCCAACTTTTTATCATATCCTACTATTCTACCCTTTCTCCATCTCCTATAAATTATTATATACAGGGTCAAATTAAATTAGCTAGCGAAACTCCGCTGACGTGATAGGTATCTCTATCTAAACAGGATAAAACAAAAAGAAATAATTATATTGATGATTTTTTTGTGAGGTCATCGACCGCATAATAGTATTCACTTGACATCAGTTTAAAAATCAGTTTTTTCTTTTTTAAACTTCGCAGACGTCATTAGTATCGATATCTAAACACGATAAAACACATTTTCTCAACTCGTACTTCCAGTAACAACAATACCAGCGGTCGTTGACCCCTCATATTATCATCCGAACTACATACAAAGTTGCATTTCGATACGACTATACATAGATAGGTATAGAAGTACTTAGGTTAAAATTGTCTCCAAGATTGTATACATTGTGTGCTTGTTAGTTACACGTGAAGCTAATAAAATCAACGTCATTTGTTATTATCATTTTTACTACATAGATACATAACGCAACAAATCACACATACATCACGCAAACTAGGTAGGTACAGATGCCAGCACATCGAGCTAAGTACCCGAAACTGTCAAATTTTCCCAATCAACCAAGGCTATTAAAGAAATTTGACAGATCGTAGTAGCTTGATGTGCTGGCGTCTGTACATATTATATTTTATAAATCCATTAAATTATTGAAAATGGCTTCTCAACAAGCATAATGTGCTAAATCTCGACTAATAATACGATCGAGAACATAGATAGGTATATGAATTACATTTCTACGTTCCAGAACTAGTACTTAAAAATAGATAAAGTCCACTTTACCAAGTTCGTTCTCTATATTAATCTGACATTTGCGTTCACTTTTTTATGGAGTTTGACATTATACACCCTGTCGAATCTGGATTTAAAAAGAACTTTACATAAATATAAATGGGTTGCCTGGCCTGCATAATTATTCTACTCGTAGGTACTAAGTAGGTAGCCTTAGCAGTAATTAGGAAGGAAACTACCTAAGTACTTACCTACGATACTAAAACTAACGTAAAGTAAATATTTTTAACTACAATTTATTATATTTAGGGTGATTTAGGTAACTCAACGAAATAACTAGGTACTTTGAGAATGATTTCACAGGTCACCAGACCCACCTAACATAGTTCGCGTTATGTTGTTGTCCTAGCTAGACAGACAGATATCGTATCGGCGAGAGGGAGAGTGCGGAAGGCAGAGAGGACAGGGGGGTAAGGGAGTTACGCACGCGCAGTGTTGTCGAGAGTTCACACGCGCGCGTCGAAACCGCGGTGGGCCTCCACGTGTACGCTAGCATTGCCCTCCTTCACCCGCTCACCGCGTCCCGCGCGCGGTTCGTTCGGACATTCCAACCAACCTTCAACAAACGCGCAGTCTATCGCGTGGTAGGTATATGTATATACGTTATAATAGCGTTATGCTTGTGTAACAATTACAAATACCATAAAATAAGTTCTTATGATTGTATGAAAACAATTGATAATCCAAAATATTGGCGTAGAGTTAAAAATGTATATAAATAGAATGAATGAACCTAGAGTAGGTTACGTTACACAGATACTCTGATTGTATACCTACCTAATTCCTACTGAGTATACTTAGGTACATTTTTTTAAATAAATAATTTCATGTAAGGATACACAAGTGCCTGCCTACCTAATCCAGCAAAGGTTCTTAACCTTTAAAAAATCTGCGCTCACGAAGTGTAGACCTTAGTTTAGGCTGGGTGGGCAGTTAGTCCCAAGTAGCAACCTGGTAGCGGGTAGGCAGGTACCCAGTTTTAATGTTTTATGTGTTAGGTTTAAAGAAAGCAAAACCCGCACCCCGGTGTTAGTAAATAATCCGTGCAGATTAACTGAGTACTGAAAGGGAGAAGATTTTCAAAACAAAACACCTTTCATACCTACGAGTTATTACTATACCTTTGATTATATAAGTACTATACCTACATATTTCTTGCTGTAAGTATAGGCTTATTAGACAGGTTTTAACAGACTATGTAGGTAATTAGACACCTAAAACCGATTTTTATTTTTATGAATATAGGTACCTATATTGTAATCTACTGAAACGTTCAATGACAAACCTGCCTGCACCAGAGAAAAGGCATAACACAGAAATAATAGAAAAATCTAAGTTGGTAGGTACTTATTGATGTATTATGGCGTTTGTTTATTGTCCCCGCTGGCGCTCATGCCTCATAACGCGACCTATTCCGATCCGGCCAGCTCTGCAGCGCGGCATTCGGCTGCTGTCGGTCGAGTGAGTGTGTCGTTGTATTACTGCGTTACTCGCTGTTAGACCTTTGTACACAACCTACGCCAACATTAACAACATTGACCTCGCTAGAAAAATCATCATCGTTCATAACATGATAGGTAAGGATTTTTATTTTATATTATAACATGTATAATTATACATTCTGTTTACCTATGTGTGTCCATAGTACAAATTATTTTTATAATATTCAAGGTATTCATAGATAGGTCGGTAATTCGGTATACTTTCAGTTAACAATCAAAACACACAGAATTTAGTAAAACCGTAAACCAACAATTTTTTTTTAGATACGTACTTATTCTATGTAAATGTAATGTAAGAATGTAACCTATTTACAGCGAATTGTTTGATCCATGAGAGTATCAGGGGCAGGAACAATTTCGTGAATTTACGTAATGTTCACCCAGTCAGCACGCTCACACTGCTCACAGAGAGTACTCAGTATTGTCACTTCAAGTAGGAAAGAACGTACTTATCACTTGTGTCCCAAAACATTTCCTGACTTTTCTTTTACTTATCAGTAATCAAGGTCGTTTTAATATTATTATAAAATACAATAGGTATTTGAAACTAATACCCGAGTGTTAACGTTTGTCTTTATCGTCATCCTCATCGATGATTCTAATCTAAACATTTTTAATTAAATTTTTTTCTTGACTTTTGTAGGTAGTACGGTACCTAAGTATTATAAAAATAGTACCTAAGTACTTTCGAAGCTTTGTAAGGAGACTAACTAAAATGTAATCTAAAAAAATAGGTACCAAGAAATACCTACCTATAACCATGTACCTACCTAATAAATAATATTAGGTACGCTTGTAAATGGGGCGGGGTGGGGCGAGCGAGAGAGGGATATCTTCTTGAGTGAGTGCGAACAGCGGGGTCGGCGGCCCAAACACGTGGAGGCCTGCACCGCGGTTTCGACGCGATAGTGCCGCGGTGCAGGCCTCCACGTGCCGTCAGAGGACATTCACTCGGCTTATGCTCCGCTCGCCTCTTACCGCTCGCACCCCTGCGTGGCCGTATTATGTTGGTGCATCCTGATATTCCTGGTCGCTGCATGCCATACACAACAGACACTGTACTGTGAACGGTCGTCGCGTTTGAATCGGGGCGCTAAACGAATTGCGGTCGACATCAATAATGGAATCTTTATCGCATAATAAAATAAACCAATATCGTTCGACAGGTGAGGAGGAACGGGTCCATCAATGTGGCGAATGTGGACTTACGCTGTCCACTCGCAGTGCGCTAACAGCTCACGCGCGCTCTCACCGTGCCACTGCTGATGCCCATCGTTGCGACGTTTGCCATAAAACGTTCGCTGTGCCCGCAAGACTTGTGCGACATTATCGGACCCATACTGGAGAACGACCTTTTGAATGTGAATATTGCCACAAGATGTTTAGTGTGAAGGAGAACCTGCAAGTGCATCGTCGGATCCATACTAAAGAACGACCGTACCGGTGCGGAGTGTGTGACGCTGCTTTCGAGCACTCGGGGAAATTGCACCGCCATGCTCGCATACATACCGGAGAACGGCCGCACGCCTGCCCCCATTGCCACAAGACTTTTATTCAATCAGGACAGCTGGTCATCCATCTCCGGACCCACACGGGTGAAAAACCATACCGATGTCCGGCGCCCGGCTGCGGGAAAGGGTTCACCTGCTCGAAACAACTTAAAGTACACTCCCGTACACACACCGGTGAACGTCCGTACACTTGTGATATATGTCTCCGCGATTTTGGCTACAATCATGTGTTAAAATTACACCGTTTCCAACATTACGGCGAGCGATGTTATCGTTGTACTGTTTGCGACGGCACCTTCAACACCAAAAAACAAATGGAAGCCCATATTTATAAAGAACATGGCGCAGATACACCGCGCACTCAACAAATGTCATCTACGGGTTCACTAGTGGTTAATGGTAATGTTATGTGTGATTTGGTAGAAGCTGCTTTGCAGCAATTACCTCCGACCCCTCCTAGTTCTCCACCGTCTCCACAGTGTCCTGCGGCCCCGGCTGCCTCCACCGCCGTTGCGGCCTCTCCGTCACCGCCTGTCTCCCCGTCACCACCCTCACCGGCACTCACTACCTCAGTCCAATATACCTTTGCGCCATCTTCATTGCCGCCACGGAAACGGAAACTTATTCCCCAACCTGATACCGAGGTGCCAACTGTCCGGCACACGTCGGTAATACAATTTGCTCCAGCTGCCGCATCAGATTGAGTAATAAGCAATGTAGTATGTTATGTACTATAATTAGGTACCTAATTTAATGCTTACAAAATGTATCGTATATTCGTATTACATCCTGAATGTAGTATTTTATTAGTGTAATTTTCCAAGGCTTCTTTCAATTTTATTCATTGGCTGTTTGTTGTCTCTGAATGAGATTGTAGCGGTAGGTTAAGGTCATGTTAAGGTAAATTGTGTTGTGTAAGTAAGTAATTGAGTGTGTATGGCCTGTAGTATGTAGAGTATACACCTACAGTGGAGTGTGGAGACAGTTGTCTATTGAAACACGAATATCTGTAACCAATGGAATGAAAAAATGTTAATATTTAAGAGTTGAGGAAAAGACTAAAAGCTACTTAATAGGTAGGTAAGTGCATTTGTGCTGTTATTGATATACTTATAAGTTTTTATACCTATTTAATCTTGTAGGTATTTTTTAAGATTATTATATTAATAGGTTACAATAAAGTACAATAATGATTTTAATTAATTTATCGAATACTTATTTATTTTTCCCTTGGCTTTCGAATAGGATGAAATAAAAATCAATTTACTTAATTGTGATGTCGGATCCCATAGATCTAACAATACCCCACACTTTTATGAAATTGTTTTTTTTTCTCCACTTGTTAAGTCGCCGGCGGGCGCTAGGATAGATGCCTAAATAACATGCTGTTGTACTACGTATGTTATTTAGGCATCTGTCCTAGTGGAGATGCTATGCCAGCTGTGGGATTCAGTAGGATATAGTATAGTGCACTGACCGAGCGAGTGTTCGGTTGTTGATGTTTCGTTCAGAGAAACATCTACTTCCTTGGCGCGGGCGGAACCATAGAGTAAGTAACGTTCGGCGGAACAATACTATCATACCACACTGGTCACGCATATTCGCCTGCAGAGAAGCAGAGTGCTAGGCGAGTCGTCCGAAGCACCTTAGGTGGTTGAAATTAGGCACCTGAGCAAGTTGTTACGGGAACCGAAATTTTTCTTGGTTTTCAGACAATGGCTCTTAGGTAAATGTCAGCGCTTTGTCAAGGGTGACTCCCAAGTAGGGGCGATAACTTGCCAGTAGATGGTGTCCCAGGAAACCTGTACCAGCGAAGGTCTGTGGTCAGGGGACACTAATACCTATCGATTGGACCCCTATGTATGTTCCGCGATATTTTGTAGTTTTCGAGAAATTATAAAATTCTCTCCATCAGAAATTTTAACCTTGTGATCCAATTCTGAGCTACTACGAGTTAGAATTTTGATGTTTTGTGTTTTACAACATGTGAATACACATTCTAGCCACACACCAAAGAAACACCACTCAGAAAAAGTTATGACTAAAACCGCCTACAATTTAAAAAATCTAGAAATTAAACAAAAAAATAATAATTTCTCGAAAATTAAAAAATATCGCAGAACATACATAGGGGTTCAATCGATGGGTATTAGTGTTCCCTTACCACAGACCTTCGCTGATACAGGTTTCCTGGGACATCCTGTATAAATAATAGCGACACGCCGAATTGTTGCGGAGATGGAAAGCACAAGCCTGTTTTTGTGGGGTTCGGTCTGAGAGTGTTGTCGTTGTAGTATTTCCGAGACCTTCTAGGCCTGCCACTAGGATTTTTTCGGCATCTTCAAATTTATTTGTTTGGGAAGCCAAAGTGAGCTAGGTCATCAGCATAATTATTATAGAAACATTCCGCAGTGTTCAGCAGCAGGTTGGTCGTTGGTGTAATGTTGAAAAGAATGGGCGCCAAAATACTTTCCTGGGGCTGGCCGTTCCTCTGTGATCTTGTTCAAGAGGACATCCTCTTGAACTAACTACAAAAAAATAGCAGATGAAAATGCGTTACCATGTGGGTTACCACATGGTAACGCATTTAAAAAATAGTTACTCTATGTATATTCTATAGGTAGTTGCACATATTGAAATACCCAATATAAATTATTTATGTACCACTTTCAATTTTCTACCACAATTATCTATTGAAGTACTACCATTTAGTAGCGTTCCTCCTAAACACACCTACAATCAGTTAAAAAAAAAAAACTCGTACGGATCTTGAATAGCGTTTTGCTCACAGAACAGTAAAAGTAGTGCTTCGGTTTAGAAATTAGGTTATCGAATAAAGGTCTATTCAAACCTAAGCGGTTTTCGCTACCGTCTGCGGTAGAGAAAACCGAGTGGGTGTGCGGTAATATTACGGTTCACACCAAAGCGGATTTCGCTATCTTTGGGGGGAGAATATCGAGTTCGAGTTTCGCTCAGGAACAAGCGAAACAATACCTATGCGGTGCTATGCCACCAACAATTCCGCTCTATCCGCGGAACTTGATACTTACTAAATACCTGAGCGAAACCCGCGCGGTATCTCTACCCACGGCGGCAGCGAATACCGCCACAGATTACCGCTTAGGTTTGAATTTCCACCGCGAAAGAGTAATGAGCCGGAAAAGGCTAAGCGGAGCGGACTTCGTTTTCATCAAATAGGTTTGCGGGAACCACTGTACCTCCACACCCGGCGCATTTTGATACTAGGTATTTTTTTTTTTGATAGAATAGACCATTTTTAGTGTAATTTGAAAACTGCAAATTCTGAAAAACCATAGGGGCTGAGAAAAAAATTCCCGAAGTTTTTTTTTTTTTAAACCTGCGATTTTTATAGTAGCTATTTTTTTTTTGATAGAATAGACCCTTTTTAGTGTAAATTTGAAAACCGCAAATTTTGAAAAACCATAGGGGCTGAGAAAAAAATTCCCAGTTTTTTTTTTCGTTTGTGAGTGAAAGAGTTTAGTCGTCTGATTCCCACCACCGCAAAAGAGAAATGAACAGAGCATTCTTCGTTTCCAAAATATCGAGTGCCAAAATCAAAAATTCGGAAAAAAAAAATTTTTTTTTTTTTCACTATTTCGGCCATAACTTTTTTCATTTTTGATTTTCTCGAATAATTCTTTTTGCACGTTACAGCTCTCGTGAATACGTGTTTTTTGACCCTATTCTGAATATCATATCTTCACAACTCTCCGAGATATAAGGGGATCGCACTTTTTCGTGAAATCGGAGCCTATAGGAGCGAACGAAAAGACATTTTCAATTTCAAAACTCCCAATGGTAGGTATGTACAGACGCCAGCACATCAACCTATTCCAATCTGTCAGATTTCTGTAATAGATTTTCAACTTTATCGCTAAAGCATAAGGTTCAATGTTGATTGGGAAAATTTGACAGTTAGGTGTAGGTTGATGTGCTGGCGTCTGTACATCATTATTAAATTGTTTTCCCGGGTACTAAATGTCTGGCCAATCTATAATCTTATGAAAAGTTTTCTTTCGACGACGGTTTCTACAAAAAAAAAAACACCCACAGTTGCTGTCTTTTATCATCTTTGGAAAATACATGGGTCCCCGTATTTTTTACAGTAACAGCTGCGCCATGGGGCATATTATTTAATTATGCTGTTTGTGTATGTACAGACGCCAGCATATTAAGCTACCCGAAACTGTAAAATTTTCCCAATCGACTTTGAACCTTATGTTATAGTCATAAAGTTGAAAATCTAAGAAAGACAGATTGTAGTAGATTGATGTGTTGGCGTCTGTACAATTATTCATGTATGGATAGTGACAGCTAGCTGTCAAATTCTTGGATACGTGTTATAAAGCAACCATGAGCAACATCTGAAGTGACCCAGTGGCAGTTTATGTTTACCAATAAGAACAATGTCAATCAAGCAAAATATCCTTAGAGCACTCTACCGCTCTTTTTATGTCTGTTTCTACTTTGTCTGTGGTCTGTCTTTGGTTTCGAATGTTTACTTCTACAACTTGTCACTCTTGTCAGCTTGTCAAAGAGTAAAGTAACTATAGAGGGAAAGAGTGACAACTCTGTGGTAAAATTTGCATGTATGGAAAGTGCTGCCACCTTGAGTTTGGTGGGTGACCTAAGGCTCTAATAAATATACACATACCTATAGTTAAGCATACTTACTATAAGTAGCGAATCTTTATTATAATGTTTAGGGTCACAATTAGGGTTTAACAAATAACAGTAACAAGTAACAATTTTAACATAATTAGCTGAGATAAACTCGGGATTTCGGGAAGCGCATCAACGTCGGGAAAGCCGGAGTTGCGGAGTTGACAATGATAATGGCGGATGGCCGGCGGCGACAATGACATTTGTTTGACAATTTGACAAACAAGAAAATGGCTGCCAAGTTTTTTTAACCCACCAAACTGCAGATGTCGCTGTCGTCTATGGAAATTGATGACAGTGCTAAGTGTGCCCCCCCTGCAGCTTGTCTAGAATACCAGAGAAGAATACCTCTGTCTACGAGAATACCTTGATTTGATACCTCAGTAGTTTATCAATTATCTGTGGTAATATTTACAAAATGGAGTTTAGAATTGTGTTCATCTGTTGAAAAATCTATGGTTTGCTTGACCGGCACGATCGATATTTTGCTTCTGAGAGGCGTCTTGTGTATTTTGAAAAGGATTGCTTTCAGTGTTTAATCAAGGATTTGTTTCAAAATCAATCGTCCAAAATGGTATGTAAACATTGTTTTTCATTGTTTGATTTCTTCTGACTGATTTATACATAATATTTATATGATTAGAAATTGTTATTAGGTACCGTTTATTTCCCAAGCTTGTGCTTGATACCGGGAAAGCCGGCAAAATATACTGTACAAGATGACACGAAATTTGTAATATGAAATACACAAATCTACTCAAGTGTAATAAAAATAACAATAGCAATGTTTATTTTCAGACGATCGGGAAGAATAATAAAATGCAACAGCATATTAACTATAGGGTTAGAGTAATACTACAAGATTCACGAACATTCATTGGGACTTTCAAAGCGTTTGATAAACACATGAATTTAATTTTGGGAGACTGCGAAGAATTCAGGAAAATTAAATCCAAGAATAGCAAAACTGCAGATAGAGAGGAGAAAAGGACATTGGGATTTGTTCTGCTACGCGGTGAAAATATTGTGTCATTAACAATTGAAGGTCCGCCTCCACCAGAAGAAGGTTTGCCTCGCGTGCCAATTCCGGGCGCTATCGGAGGGCCTGGCGGTGGCCGTGCGGCAGGGCGAGGGGCTGGACCTGCGGGCGCTCCACCTGGCTTACAAGGACCTGCCAGAGGTGTTGGTGGGCCGTCTCAACAACATATGGCCCCTGGCTCTCGAGGGCAGTTGTCTGCCCCACCACAAATGCGTGGAGGACCTATGATGGGAGGACCGCCTCCAGGCATGATGGGAGCTCCTCCGGGAATGGGCCGAGGTGGGCCTGGAGGCCGAGGGCCTCCAGGAATGCGACGCTATTAGAATCAGTGCAGCGATGTGTGACACCGCATCAAGTGAAATAATCACTGTGTGTTGTTCATTTGTAATAACACTCCTTTAAACTAAAGGTTACTACCCATATACATTATCGTTTAAAACTAAAAAAAATGAATGTAGGTTGGGAATGAATTTCAATACCTAAGGCCATGCACATTTGGCTGTTGGATGAAATGATTCCAACCCTAAGACAACACTGACTTATAAGCCTGATTTTTTTGCATATGTACACATATCCAGTCCTGTTCAGATAAGCTCCTCAATGTATGGTAGGATTATGATTTGAAGAATCTTTAAAACCAAAAAGCTTGTTGGCAATAGGATAAGTCATGTTTCTCGAGGTACTAGCATTAAAACAATCCTCAGATTGGTAGATATTGTATCATTAATCAAATAATATATGTACTCTTGTAATAATGTCTAATGACAACCATGCGTTAAGAATGTATGTAGTCAGTCTTTTTTAATATTGTCTAATGACAACCATACGTAAAGATGGTCTTAGCTTTCATTCATACCTAATATAGTTTTTAAGCAATTCAATTTGTTTTTATTTGAACCTAAACTACTGAGGCTTGCGGGCTTGTTCAGGTTTTTAGCATCTTGCCTCGGATAAGGTTACCATTTGTACAGAAACAGGAGATGCTTTGTAGACTTTTGCAGAAAAGGTTAACAAAAGAAACTAAGGTCCGACTGCGCCAAATTTGCCAAAGATGTAAACAACAATGGCCGCTCGAAATTGAATAAAATATATAAACTAGTTTTTATATACTCTTGTTTATCTTGATTATCGATAAGAGGGAGCGAAGCGAAGAAGGTATCAGGCTACGGACACGAAGTCAGCGGGCGCGATGCGGCGGGGCGCGGGGTGCGGCGCGTTTCAATGATTCCTGATTCGGAAACCGGACGTATGCGGCCGGCCTAAGGCGAATACAGACATTGCGAGGCATGGCGTGCGCAGCGCACGGCGCTCATCCCATGCTTCGCAATGTGTGGACGTTCATATTCGTGCTGAGGCATGTGCTACGTACGGTCTCACCACGAATATGAACGTCCACACACTGCGTACCTACAAATTAGTCGGAACCCTCGGTGCACGAGTTGAACTCGCAATTGACCGGTATTTTTTTTGGGTAGATGATCCCATAAGGTTTTGGTGCGTTATATTTTTTATAATTTTGCTTATAACTTTGACATGCTGTCTACCTATGGATTATTGACTAATAAACAATATAATAATAGGCCGACCGCTTAACTGAGACGTTGCCTGAGGTAGCTGCGCGATGCGGGAGGGGTGATAGTTGTCACAAGTTGACGAATCACTGAGCACTCGTATCGTCACCACACCCCTCCCGCACCGCGCTGCTACCTCAGGCATAAGCTGTCTGCCTCACAGAGTACCTTTGGTATTGAATTTATAGTTTATTTCCGACTAGCTTGTGCCCGCGGCCTCGCACGCGTGGAGGGATATTATCCCAAGAGAACGTACTATCGGGATAAAAAGTATCCTACGTCCCATAACAATACCTATGCAAAATAATTTTAATTAAACTGGAATGTCTTATGTTAAAACATTTTTGTTTTGCCATCCTTGCCTAGAACATGAAGATTTTGTGGGCTGGATACTCGTGAGCACACCACATACAATTGCACATGAGAAAAACGGGTTTTTTTCTAAATGTACATCATCATCATCAGCCAGTCCACTGCTGGACATAGGTCTCTTCTATTGCACGCCATTCAACTCGATTTTCGGCAACTCTCATCCAGCTGCTACCAACCATCCTGTGAAAATCGTCGCTCTACCTAGCCCGAGGGCGTCCAACCTTACGTTTACCGATTCGCGGTCTCCACTCCAAGAACACGTCTACCCCAACGGTCATCGGTTCTACGGCTAATATGGCCGGCCCATTGCCATTTCAGCTTTTCTGTGAACTATGCTAAATGTACAGACGCCAGCACATCAACCTACTACAATCTGTCAGATTTCTGTAATAGATTTTCAACTTTATCGCTAAAGCATAAGGTTCAATGTTGATTGTGAAAATTTGACAGTTAGGGGTAGGTTGATGTGCTGGCGTCTGTACCTACACCAGCTACCGCATTTTTTTAAATTGGAATCGTAAATCTGTCGGAATTGTTGGAATACGGGAAATCAAAACATTTTCTCCTTTTGCTATTCCTGACATAGTTATTGCTTTTACAATATTCCGCCCCCAGGTGAGTAATTTGTAACCGTGTGCCAAGACAACTAACAACTTTTGAGATAGTGAAGGCAATTGACACTCGTCAACTGCGATTAACGGAAGTTAGATTAAATACTCGAAAGAGTAGAGATTTAGAAAACACTCGACCGAGAAGCGAGACCTGGTGGCCTACCATGATCTAATTAAAAACGATTCAAAAACAAGATATTTCAGTTTAGGTTCCTAAACTGCATCGCTTGAGCTGCTCTATGGACGTCATGGTACCAAACAAGTATGAATGAAACCAAAACTTGCGACTCAGTTTGGGACAATCGCTGTCAGCAGATGGCACGGCCTAAACTGAATCGTTAAACTGACATGGTACGAATTAGAAGAACAGATGGCCTACCATGATCTAATTAAAAACGATTCAAAAACAAGACATTTCAGTTTAAGTTCCTAAACTGCATTGCTTGAGCTGCTCTATGGACGTCATGGTACCAAACATGTATGAATGAAACCAAAACTTGCGACTCACTTTGGGACAATCGCTGTCAGCAGATGGCACGGCCTAAACTGAATCGTTAAACTTACGTCATGGTACGAATAAGAAGAACAGTTCAGTTTAGGTCCTAAAATGGATCGCGTTAAGAGCTTGTGGTAGGCCTCCTAACCTCGTACCTACTAAAAAAAATCCGATCGACGAACCAGCATAGCTATTCACAATCATACGACAAGCTATCGTATCGAACATGACATATTTTGACAACCTGATTTGCCTTGTTCCCGACAGCAAACAGCTATCGGAAGAATAAGCGGTCGTCTATTTTATTTAAACTGACAAAATTTTCGGATTTTGGACTAGAGAATAGCGTTTAGAGGTCTCCTACGATAACATTTATTGGTGTTCGATACGGTACGGAAGCGTATCGAATGGTTATGAATTGCTATGCAGAACTAGAACTTCGACCAGTTTGATCGATTTTTTTCCCGAGAAATGTACACAACGAAGCGAAGAGAAGAAGAACCAATTAAATTCAATATTATTAAGTCAACTATCTACGAACGAAAGAGTTTTTTAGAATCAAACGACCAACCTAACACGACCCTAATACGTTGCATGAATGAGGGTCACTATCCTGCGGAGTCTTAACGCCGCGATTCAGACAATCGCGTCATTTGCACAACGCCATCTATCGAGCACACTGGTAAACCTAAACTCTCCGTTCCAATAGTGATAACTTTTGACCGAGTGGGCCGATTTTAATGAATAATAAAAACTAACACCTCCAGATACAAACTATGACTATATTTCCAATCCCCTAAATCTCTTGAAAATAGTTACACAACAATTTCAATATTACTTACATGTGAATTTTAAAATCATCCCCTATTCTCTTGAGATTTGAATTTTCATATCCCTAACTTAAGAAATAACAGGTTTCCCATACAAACTTTCATTCTCTATATCCCATATTCCGATGTCCTTCCCCGGGTTGCTATCTATCTCTCTGTAAATTTTATCGAAATCCGTTGTGATTTAGGCGTGAAAAGGTAACATACAGACAGACAGACAGAATTACTTTCGAATTTACAATATTAGTATGGATGTCCACGACTGGGGAGACAGCGAAACAACTTTTAAAAATTATTCTCGTTGTCCACCACTGGGGGACACTTCATGGTTTGAATAGGTCGAATCTGTTCCAAAACCGAATCGGGGCACCCCCGACTTCACGTTTTTTTTTTGGCTGCTACCCCTAGTGTACGTCTAGGTATATAAAAACCGGAGGCGCGAAAGGAGAGCAACCCTCGCCCGCTGTAACAAAGCATAGGCTAGCAAGCCGAAGCTGCGGAGATGAGCATGGGTGCCTATCCTTTTTTACGTAAGGGCGGAGGGGTTGCACTTCCCGCAGCACCGGAGATGATGCAGAAGCAACTTAAAGTGTTTTGAGGTTAGGTTACAATAATTTTGTCCCCCAGTGGTGGGCAACGAGAATATTTTTAAAAGTTGTTTCGGTGTCCCCCAATGGTGGCCAAACAAGTGGTGGACATCGGGAATAATCGGAATATATTCGGCATTAAATAGACCGCAAAAATCGGACAGCAGGTGCCTCCTCTAATAGACCAGTATATCTGTAGCTATGTGTATGACATGTTGCGCTTGGCCAGCAGGGAAAGCATAATTATATAAATTATGAATAAAATATTTTTGATACCTACTACAGTTAAATTTAAAAAGAAAAAAAAAATCAATTCATAGTTTCAAGTTTTCCCTTCTGTCGGCAGTCTCCATGGCTTTTTTTATTTGATCTTTTTCGTCTAATTTTGTATGACCCGCTGCCGAGGCTGATTGATGTGTCAAGGTGAAAAAAAAACAACAATTAAAGTTGTAATTTATAATAATTAAATACATATTACAATAGAATGATCCATAATATGTACCTCACACTAAAATTACACTGCTCTTCTAGTCGACTGCATTAGCTTAAAAAAAACCGGCTAAGTGTATCGGACCACGCACAGTAATGGGTTTCAAGATAAGTATCGTTCATACATCTCGGCCTACGGCTTTAAAGAACTCTAATTGAAATGAATGAGATTTAAAAAAAATACTTGAAAATTGCAATTCTTCTAAAGCGATGGACAAGCAGACAGACCAAACGTGTGAATGTACAGACGCCAGCACATCAACCTACCCCTAACTGTCAAATTTTCCCAATCAATATTGAACCTTATGCTTTAGTGATAAAGTTGAAAATCTATTACAGAAATCTGACAGATTGTAGTAGGTTGATGTGCTGGCGTCTGTACACACGGCTACACATCAAGCTATATATTACCAGTTTTAGCTGACCTCGCATTGTATAGGTTATTCGTACAATCAGAAGTCAGCTTATACTGGTTATGTATAGCTTGATGTGTAGCCGTGTGTACATAACATGAAGTTACCAATAACAAGAGAAGAAGAAGAGAAGGTTGGTTGGCAAATTTCTCGAAAAAATCATCCTGAACAGGATGCGTCCTCATCTAGAAACCATACTTCCTGGACACCAATTCGGCTTCAGACAGCAGCATGGCACCATCGAGCAGGTCCATAGGTTGACAGACACGATTAGCCACACCCCGGAAAACAAAAAATACTGGTCCGCTGTCTTCCTGGACATTAGTCAAGCCTTTGACAGGGTCTGGCATGTGGGCCTCCTGTATACGCTGAAAAAATACCTACCTCACTCGTTCTTCTCTATACTAGAAAGCTACCTAGACAAACGATGTTTCGAAATCAAACTTAATCATGTCACATCAGACCTGCACGAAATCAGGTCTGGTGTACCTCAGGGGAGCATTTTGGGGCCTGTGCTGTACCTCATCTTCACTGCTGACATACCTACAGATGACAATACCTTAATCGCCACGTATGCAGATGATACTGCAATAATGTCAGTACACACCAACCCAGATATCGCATCAGCAAACCTACAGAAACACATTGGTTATATCTAACAGTGGCTAAAGATATGGAGAATAAAAGCGAACCAAAGCAAATCAGCACACGTCACCTTCACTCTGAGAAAAGGTAATTGTCCCCCAATAACATTAAATGGAGAACAAATTCCTCACGAAGACACTGCGAAATACCTCGGCATGCACCTAGATAGAAGACTAACTTGGCAAAAGCTTATCTGGAAGAAACGAAAGACCCTAGACTCAAAGCTGAGAAACATGTACTGGCTGATTGGTAAAAGGTCTCAGTTAACCAACGAAGGCAAAATGGCAATATACAAAACCATATTGAAACCAGTTTGGACGTATGGCATTGAACTCTGGGGAACAGCAACATTGAAATCCTGGAAAGGTTTCAGACCAAAGCCATTAGATCCATGGTTAACATCCCTAAATGCATACATAATAAATACATCATGCAAGATCTGAAACTCAAAACGGTGAAACAAGATCCCGCTGCACATAGTCAAAACTACTTCCTGGCTGCTGATTTAGTGGGATCTGGAAATACTGTATACACAAGACTGAGGAGGAATAGTGTTCCAATTCTAATAAACCGATTCCCAATAGAATAAGCGAGAGTGGCCAATGGACAATTCCTCAAAGACCAATTTACAGAAATATTCGAACAAAGGAGCAGCTAAATGTCTGAGGACAGATTGTTGTGTTAGGCAGAATACAAAAAAAAAGAACAAGAGAAAATAAAAAAAAAGCTGGGCGCGTCAAAAATTTTTTAATGTTATCTCCTCACCTCTAGGAACTCAACAAAAAAGTCCCATCTCCGAACACTCCACTTTTTAAGTATTTTTTGGTCTAATTGCAGTCTAAACTCTACACTATTGTAAGTGAATCGGCAGTTTCTTGGATTAGTAGGCTGCAGGTATGTTAGTTTTTGCGATAGCGATATATTGAAATGAATATAATAAATAAATAAATCCATTTATGCAGACTAATTACATGTCTATAGTTGTTACTGTTGTTAGTAACAAAGGTCTACAAATAAAAAAGAAGGAAAGAAATAAAAGTTATAAATTACAGTAGATATCTAATGCAAATGCGTACAAACATTACCTGTAAGCTAACAACAAAAGCTTACAAATACAATAAATTAACAATCTACTATATGTACCTACATATCTATACATATTATTAAATATTCGCTTTTCGCGTTATTTCTCATATCTATGAAGTTTTATGACGTGTTTGAACATTAACATTAAAGTTACATAAAATAAGGAAATATCGATGTTTTGACCACCTTTACACATCAGTGTAGTACACTGTACACTGTTGCACCCGTGCGTATCAAAGGCGAGTCACTAGCAGGTAATAGATACATTGCAATACAATCACCAATAGATACTCGACTACATCATCAATTTGCTTTAGTTGAATTTAAGGGGTTTTTACAATGGCTAGTGTGTGTACTGTTGTGTAAATATGGTTTCAGCACCAATTAAAGAGGTTTAAAGTAAGATGAGTTTCCCTAATGACAATAACCGCAAGATGGATGGCACCGTTTCCCGTCAACGCCACAACGACAGCCGCCGCTGGTGTCACCCTTGCCGCCCGGCCCCCAGCGCCGTCCGCGTGTCACCCAACATATCTCCGTTTTGCACGCTGAGCACTTCACCCAATCACATCCCCATTTTTTTGTTATTATGGCACTGCATTGAGGACATTCAAGAGCTTCTCCCTTGCTAATTAAGGAATTGAGCAGTGTTCGTGTACCATCGTCAGTTTCGTTTGCATTGGTGCTCTTACTCGCCGCTTGCTTAAGTTTAGCGCGATGCTGCTCACAAGTGTGTCCATCGTGAATAGCCTTAAATAGAATAAAACTAGTTAATATTACTGGCTAATCAGAAATCAGGGCCTGAATTACACACATAATGGGTCCATTCCTAAAACGAACAAAGGCACTCATAATACTTTCCCGGCAATGCGTGGCTGCAACATATTGCCGAAAAGTATGGCCCGGTTTGAATCTTTCCTGTATATCTTTTGGATAGCGGACTGAAGATTTCGACAAAATATCATGCTTCATTTTATCAATACTTAAAACCAAATGCAGTTTTGGTCCGTCTAGTTAGGGAAACAATATTTATTAGGTACCTACAGGGCTTACAGATATCCCAAGAAAAGCGTGCGATTTAGGAATCATCGCCGGTCTCCGGAAATACGAAAGCGCGATGAGTAGTTATTAGTTTTTACAACCATGGAAGTATACCCACTGGCCTATTTTATATTACCATGATTACAAAAATTATAGAAAATAACAACTCTATGCAATTCCAAAAAGCTTTTGAGTGACAGAGTAATAATAGGTGTATTACTACACAGTACAATACTTGGAAGCTTTGCTTCTATGCAGAGGGGCTACTCTGTGGCGGGGCGTTGATACGGGAAACGCATAACTTTTCTGGTTTAATTGTAATAATAATTATACCAGCCCATTATTGTCCCACTGCATGGTAAGGCAAAGGCCTCTTCTCATACAGAGAAGGCACGAGCATTGATTACCACGCTTGCTCAAGGTTTAATTGTATGTTACGAATATTATATTATTATCTTTCGAAATATATTTTACCTGGCATGGCACACAATTGATGCATTTGCACACGGGGCACGGAAAACGTTGGACGCCCGGTTCGCAAAGCGCCCAACCTTTACAATCACGAGTACGACAATGGAAGGCATTTCGAGTTCCGCTTTCTGCCGCAGCTAACCCCCGCGCCAGAAAGCGCTCGTAGTCCTGAGCAGGCACGAGGGCGCGGATTTCTCGTTCTTGTAGCATTCCACGACACCCCATAGCCGGGCAGGGGACATCTGGTTCTTCACAATGACGCACCACATCGGTCAAACAATCCTTGCAGAATATGTGTACGCATTCGCGCAACACTACTCCTTGACCGGGTGGATACTCTTCCATGCAAACTCCACACTCAAAGTTTTCTGCATTAGGAACTAATGCTTGTTGCTCCAGCTGTACAAGTTCACTATAAACGTCGCCTGTTTTTTTCTGCTGGTCGTTTGTTTCCTTACTCGCTATGCCATTGTGCTTTTGTGAGTTGGTTTCCAATTTAGTTTCTGAAATTACAAACAAGTCAAATTAATTTGGTTCATTATTTGATCATCATCATTGACATCTACCAACCCGCACTGGGTCCGCATGGTGTATTACAGCCCACTCCCTGGCAAACAGAGGAGGCCTGTGTCCCAGCGGTTCGAACTTTATTTAAGAAAAATACTATACAAGCCTTGGCTGCAACCAGTCTTTGATGGACTTACGTGTGTGTGCGCCACGGCTTCGCCTCGGCACACATTTTCACGTTACTCCATCAAGGTCTCTTTTGCAGGCCGCTGCAGTAATTTATTATTATCTAATGTAGCTATTCTGTAAGAAAACATCTAAATTACGTACCCACCTGATTCTACTACACATAAATAAAATGGTGCGCTGAAGTCCGGGCCAGCGAGTGATATGATAGGTGTGGTGTCGTTAACACACAGAGCACGACCAACAATCCAGCGTTGCAGATTCGTTGCTAGGCCAAGTGATGTCTCGGCTTCTCGGCGTAGGTCTCGTATACAAGCTTGGCGGTTTATACGCAGGTGTACAGGGCCCCTTGTTGCTTCTCGGTCCTCGACCAATACTGCTATTCTAAAATATATTTTTTAGATATAGATACAATAAATTATAGGGGCAGCGGGAATAGAATGAGCGGGAGGGGGAGGGATATTAATTTTAAAATTTAAGAAAATGTTAAATACGATACAAGACAAAGGTTGGCCTTAAATTATTAAATTGCACAATAAGCAAGCGTGTGAAAGTAAGCACTTATTACAGATGTTCTATGTCACGAAGTCCGTTTGGCTATGAATGTTGTCAAGCGTGCACATGCACATTGTTTTTGTGTGCGTAACCTCGAGAGCGCTCACTCAGTGTCGATCACAGAACACTATACTTCGGGACACGGTCCGGCCGGATCAGTAGTGTTTTTAGTTCGCGCCAAATTGTTTCACGGAGTAAGGTCAGCATGGCAACAAAACTAAGAAGAGTTGTCCATAGTGAGGTAATATTTATTTATACGTTTTCAATTAAAATTTTATACAAAGATACTTAATATAGGAATAGAAGTATTTATAAAATGAATGTTTTTTTGTGTTATAAAATGTTTATATATCTTAATTACTAGCTTTTGCCCGCGACTTCGTTCGCGTGGAATAGTGACTTCCGGCAGATTTTTGGTTTTACCCACATAGTTCCCGATCTCGCGGGATCTCTTCAAAAATGAAATGTGGAAGATATTCTAGGGAACTCTTCAAAAATCAACATAATGAGCCAATTTTAAATTTACGAAACGATCAATCCACAATTCCACGACAGTACCGAAGCGCTCGGCCGATACCCAACCAAATGCGTGTAACGAAACCATAGCGCGATCTATTTCGATCCCAACGCCATCTATCGAGCATAGTGATAACTCGGATTATTTATCTATACTCCGTTCGGGCATTTTCTTTGTACTAAAAGTTTTATTATATTGATATTATTTTTTTCATACCTTTTTACTATTTATTTACTTTTTTCCGATGAATTAAAACAATAACATGAACCGAACTCGTGTAACGATCGACACCATTATGTTGCGCGATCACCAACTCGACATATAGTACTAATAGAATTATCTATACTCCGTTAGAGCATTTTCTTTGTACTAAAAGTTGTATTATATTATATTTTCATACCTTTTTACTATTTATTTACATTTTTCCGATGAATTTTCAGTACTGAATTGATGCCGACTCTTGACCAATAGATGGCGCTGTATGTCCGGAATAAATTTAATTTTTTGTAATAAAAACTATCCTATGTCCTTTCTCAAGTTCCAAACTATGTCTGTACCAAATTTCACACAAATCGGTTCAGTAGTTTAGGCGTGAAGCAAAGACAGACAGACAGAGTTACTTTCGCATTTATAATATTAGTTTGGATTTTGATTACATTTTGTTTTAGGGTCGAAACATGATAGCTAGTGTTTTATCATTTTCTGCGAGAAGAATATGAATTTACAAAATCATTCATGGAACCCAACTGTGATTTGTCTCATTTACGAGACATTACACGGCGTACAGCTGAAGCTACGGGTGTTAGCCAAAAACAGTTCAAAGAATATTAAAAGAAGAGAAGGAATTGCAAAACGGAATCGGAAATCGAAAATTTATCTGATAGTGATTGAAAATACTGAATAGTCCTACTTGTTTCGTTTCCATTCTGTAATACCAATGCTTAATTAAATGCCTACATATTTTTAATATTTTTGTATTTATTGCAACTTAGATCTAATTTATTTACAAAAAGTATATACTTTTAAAACCAAAATTTTATTTCGATTATTAAATCTCGACTTGAATATATATCAGATTTCTTTGCTAACGTTACCCACTTTTACACACACAAGCGCGCTTGTCGGGATATGTCACTACTACAATCAAAGCCGAACGGACTTCGTGAAATAGAATATCTGTACTTCTCTTTATAATAATAGATCCTTTCTTTAGAAGTTAGATTATAATAGATATTAGATAGTAATCATGTATTCTTTATTCCCGCGTATTCTCTAGGCAAAATGTCTGTGATGTCTGGGATAACTTTATATGGTAATTATATAGTTTTCTAAAAATTCGAAATTGGAGAATTGTAGATCATTAGGTATGTCTTTCCGTCTGTATAGAGGAAAGTCACCAAATATGAAATAGTATCCTAATATGGAATTTCTTCATTTCTCTAAGACTATAAGTATGAAACGCAACACTCGACCATCTTCTGTTTTATTCGGTCTACTAACTATCACACTCACACCATCGAGTCAGTTGCGCGAACGCTTCACGTGTGGCAGGCGTGTTTTGTTTTGTTGTCGTGCAGAAAATTTTAAAGGTTAATTAATAAATGAGTATTACCAGCTGTTATGTTTGTATACATAAGTGTTATACTATTTAGTATATCGGTATTATGTTTATTTCACCATTTTGTGATCTTTTGTCATTTAAATATTGTGACTTGAAAAAATATTTAGAACAGTTTGAACTAGTATAAAAATCCAAATATGGACAGTGGGCTCTGGGCACATTATGATTGTGCTGGTCTCAATACTGAATACTTTATTGCATTCCATAATGTGTACATAGTTGGTATGTTAAAACATTGAATCAATTATGGACCCTGTCGGGCACAGCAAAGTTTGATACTGGTCCAGAGTTTGATACTTGGATCTGTGACTTTTGCAAGTAATTATGTAACTTCTTTCATTTATCACAATATGTTATATTCATTTAATTGATCTCAAAGATATTAATGTCCATTTTTGTTATTGTTATGTTGATTTATGCTTATATTCCATATATGGGTACCTATTCCATATTTGGTTACTCATTTGTGATTTTGTATTTTGTGTTAGATTTTAATTTCATAACTAATATATTTGATTAAAGGCTGTTAATTACTACATATAAATGTATGACTGATTAGTAAAACCATTAAACTGTTTTAATTTATATGAAGTTTTTTTTTTATATCCCAAAAACAAAATGGTATTCCATATTTGGTGACTTTCCTCTACCAATGTAAACTCCATTTTAACGTCACTCGATGTAACGACTTTAAACTTTATTTTATTATGTTTCGTTTGTCCCCGTTAACAGGGACACCGTCAATGGGGACAGCAGGAATAAAATTTTAATTATTTTTATTAAGTTCCGCTGTCCCCATTAACAGGGATACCGTCAGTGGGGACAACGGCAATGGACCTGTCTTTCACTCATAGTATTCGTGCTCATACATATGTTTCTTTTTGAAGCTTTATGGACCATATTAACGGCCGGCTACTGTTCTTAGTTCGTATTTGATCCTGAAAGCAAATGATCGAAAGTAATAATTAGCGTTATACTTACGTAACTTTATTGTCATCGTGCTTGTTAGGGGTGTCCTTTTCTTTGCGCTGTGTATCTCCATCCGTTTTATTTTGAACAGGTTTCAATTTAGAGGTGTCTGCTTTATAAACTAACGATGTAGTTACCTTATTTGGTACTACCACAGCACTTGAGTTAACTTTAACAACTGGAACTTTAGATGACGGTCTTTCTTTAATCAAGTTTGACGTTGGGCCTTGAGGCAGATTGTGTTCTTTTTGGTTAGAATCGTTATTTGTAGTGGATGTTCTAATTTTTGGTTCACCATCACCTCCCTTTAACTCTTCGTTATTGGCTGATGATGTCGATGGTTGGGATAATATTTGAGACGAAAATGACAGAACTGAACATGATAAACGTAATTGTGCTAGTTTAGCAGCTGCTTCTGCTGCTGCATGCTCGTCACCTCGAGCTATCGATTTTTCAAGTTGATTGATTAGATCTCTACGTCTTGAATGCTGATCTTGTGTCTCCGTACTGTTAGTCGAATTACGTTCTTTTGCTAACGACGGCAACTTTGATATTATTTCTTGAGTTTTATTTGGCTCTGGGACTTTTCTAGCTTCTGATAATATAATTGGTGGTTTGTCTTTTTGTGATAAATTTAGGTCTCCTTTGGTGCATTTCTCTATATTAGTTTTAGGCTTGTTTTCAATTTTGGTAATATTTTCAAAGGACACACTTATTTGAGATGTAGAAGGAACAGCCAGCACATCAGACGACGGAGTTGAAACGCTTGGTCTTTGGCAGATTCGATGTACCTTGTCTGAATTTACTTTATCAGGATTTAATATTTCATTTTTTAATTGTTTTTGCGCAATATTTGTTGATTGCGGTTTATCCAAGACGGAACTCTTAGGTACATACATTGGATTCAACAGCGACGATATTTTTAATGGCGTATTCAAAATCTTCATATCTTGTGTTTGTTTTTGTGGCGCTTTTTCAGGTTCTCTAACCTTAACACGACTATCAACAAATTCAGCTTGCGCGACACTTTCATTCTCAGTTGTAAGCTTGACTGCCAAGTTCAAATTATTGTTCACATTTTTTTTATATGCTGATATAACTTGTGCTACTAATGCAGCTTGTGCAGAGACTGGATACGAGTTTTTTGGTGAACTCGTCGACTCTGGTGCAGATTTTAAATCGACATTTGAGGTTAATGGCTGAGAAACATAATTTATTTTCTTTTCATCTTGCGTTGTTGATCCGACTCGAAGAGTAGGAGTTTCTGTAGAATAAAATTTCTTCCCTGAGTTTCTTGGTTCCACAGAAATTTGTTTTTCTGATTTGTTGATTAAATCATGTTTCGGTCGTTTAGGAAGCGAATCTTTCATTTCTTTTAACATTTCTTTGAGTTTTTGTTTGTCTTCTGCATCATAATTTCTGATCGGTAATAAGTCTTTTCCCGTTTGTGTGTAAGCTTTATTAGAAGTTTTAGCAAGTGCTTCTTTGTTATCTTTAGCAATTTCTGAAGACTGCACTTTATGTTTTGATACGCAATAGACGCAAGTAACTACTGTTGAGTCATATTTTCGTAAACAACTAATACAAAACCAAGACTCGGCTTGGTTAGAAGTGTGTGCACCAGACTTGTGAAATGTAGTATTGTTATTTTGTTCTGCTGCCTTTAATTTACATGTTTCAATTATTTCAGCCGCCTGTTTATCTAATTCACTTATACTCGGAAGTAGTTTCACTGCAGAAGTATCTATATATGAATTTCTTTTCTTACCGTCAAAAATTTGTTTCAAAAAACTTTTTTCAGGTTTCGTTTTCGTGTCTTTAGCGCTTGCATCTTTCTTACTATACTTTTCTGATTTACAACCCATCGTTACATCGCTATGTCTTGTTTTGGATTTATCTTGATAAGCGTTAGAACTCATTTGAGCAGCACTAGTGTTTACTTCGACGTTTTTCAAGATGTCTTTGTTCTTTTCCAATAGCCTTACAGGTGGTTGTGGTGCAGGTCGTTTTCTTGTATAACCGCGCGGTAGAGATACAGATGGGCCCACGGCCGATACAGGAGGCAGAGGTGCGCGCCGCTTACCAGGCACGTGTGCTAACCGACGTTGATAACACTCACTCGTAGCCCTCCTGTCGCGATCCCATCTACTGCCAGACTCAGCGTTTATTCTTCGTACTGGCGGTAAACTAAAAGCGTCGTAACCGCAATTTCCTTCACTCTTGAATAAACCGTATTTGCGGTGAAGCGTAATATCACGGTCGTGGTGACGTCGTAGGTTTCTATCATGCACTCTTTTTTTATATGAGTCTGTGGGAGGACCCGGCGGTGGCACTACTAGTGGTCCTCTCGCAGGTTGATAGCGCGCTGGCGTCAGGAAAGCGAAGCTTGCCACCGTTCTGTCAGAGCCGGCGCTAGAGAGGCTCTCGCTGGAATCTGAGCGGTCGTCGCGACGGAGCCAAGAGAATAACGTCCACAAGCCCGTAGACAGTGGACGAGGGCGACCCTCTACCTCTACGTCGTTGTTCATCACCCCTGAAATGGAATGCATTCGAAAATAAACGTTTTGTCTTGTTACAATCGGCATTGTAATATTTTATTTTCTTTAGGTGCACTGTAAATAAAACTTACACTAGCTTTTCAGAATCACCAGGAGGATCTTTTGCTTCATTTTCCCCGTGAGCCTCAAGGGAGTGTCGCCTAAGCACTAACTCAAAAATGCTTTTTCCCAAAAATAAGCTAACACTTTAACATAGATGGATTAACTAACTCAAAGCACCTCAAGACCTGAGATAGTCAGGTCGGTAAGCTTCCGTGTAACTAATAACCTAGGTGCACAGAAACTATTAAGATGCAATTACACAAATAAATAGCATGTATGTTAGAATTGGCATCAAATGTCACGATGTCATGAGTCTAAAATTGGGTAATTTGAACTTAAAACTTGTATTGATGATTTTAATCACTTCGCTTCATACATAAGTAGGTACCTACCTACTTATATGTTATGGTCGCGGATCAAAATATTTTGATCAATAGGTACTTATACTAACCTGAAAATTGCATAAACGTAAGACAATTTGAATTTCGCGTTACCCTGACGCGTCCGCCTTAATTTAAAACGAAATATAGGTACCTAATGCTCAAATCGAAATTACCAAATAAAAGAAGATGTATACCTACTTACATTTGATATTTCAGGGCTACATAATATACCTTCTAAGATTTATATACTGCAGTTTGACGACTAGTTTGTCTACATGACGACACCGCTAGATCGCTAGATAGGTTAACTATGCACCAATTAGATACAGTGGGTACTTACGTAGTGGTGAATCAATTCGGGTTCATAAGTTTCGTGTCTACTGTAAACTAGAACATATTAACCTCATTTCAGCATTTTATTGAGCAAAAAGTAGACTTATTCCGTTATTCACTTGATGATTTTTTTTTTCCGAAAATATCCATAGGCAGCAACATTTGGTGGAAATCAAAAATTCAATAAGAATCTTTTTCTATGTATCAACATAGACTATCAATTAATGGAACCGAACGTTGATTTGTGGACTAAACGTATAAACAGTGATCGCACTCGGTTCGCGACTGTGAACAAAGCGAGGTCGCGCTCGGGCACTGGCGATTAGCTGCGACTGCGCCGCACTCCGCCCGCCCAGCTATATTTAGAGGAACTTCGC
Organism: Hydraecia micacea; assembly: GCA_914767645.1. Lineage (NCBI taxonomy): Eukaryota > Metazoa > Arthropoda > Insecta > Lepidoptera > Noctuidae > Hydraecia > Hydraecia micacea. The sequence goes on from OU611778.1 coordinate 14,058,846, forward strand.
GACTTCGCTTTTGCTATTTTCATTTCATTCTTACACTAAAGGTGCTCCGACCTCACTTCTTTTAAATGTGAACTTCCTGGCGTTATTTGATCAATTATCTTATAGAAACTATTTTATTGTAATATGGCTAAATAGGTCAAATCAATACAGGTTGTGACCTATAATAAATTGAATGCAGCATCATCGGCAAGATATAGGTACGAGTACCTATGTACTACCCACACACAGCAGATACACGCGATGTAGGGTGTTTTAATACAATTAAATAAAATATTATCAATTAAAGAAACATCCTTACTTAAACGCTTTTTATTCTATATACTTACAAAAAACATGATCGACTGCCTACTTATTTCGATTGACTATACCCTATACAGTATTGTACCTAAAGATTTACCGAAGTACCGTATAAATAGAAAAATTATCGAAATGTTGTTGCAATAATTTAATTTCTCTTTCCGTCTTGGAAACAGTTACAACATAACTAAGGTTTATTCTTCGGCATAAATAAAAGTGATACCCAAATGTGGTCTACGGTATTTATTGACTTATTTCTTCAGGCGCCGATTTCGCTTTCGCAGAGTGCCCTTCGACAGAGCTATGGATGACTAACAAAGAGGCGGCCACACGTGCAGTTAGCTCCGCTTGATTTAACTCATGAGCCCACTCGACGCGCCCCCACTGCCTTAACTATAAACAAAAAATAAAATAAGATTTTATATGTCAACAACGTAGTAGGTACTGAGCATTCACGTGCAAAATGATGCACATTTAGTAAAATTCAACACCTCTTTCTTGTAGTGTCGATTCATGTTGAAATATTATGAAATTCAAGTAGGGAGTCATATTATACAGGAAGAAATTATACCTAAGTATGATCCAAAAAATTATAACATGTTTTGCAATACCGGGTATTTATTGTTACAAAAGGGGTCGGTTTCAATTGACCACTTTGCTTACAGAAAGGATTGGTCAACACTAGCTCAAGACAGAGAGGAGTGGAAAGAAGAAAGGGAGGCCTTTGACCTGCAGTGGGACAATGAATTACCGTAAAACAATATGTGGGCATCCAAGCAAAAAAGGTCCAGTTGTCGGTCGAGTTCCAAGATATACGCAGTTTTGTAGTTGGGTGAAAAATTGCATATCGCGATTTTAATTTATGCTCAATTATGTACAAGTTCATATAGTAAATGACTTCTAAGTACTTACCAGAAATTTAAGAGAAAAGTTTAGTAAAAAGGCCCTGGGTCACGTAAACGATCTTACAATTGTATTAATTTGCCAATTAGATCAGACGCAGTTACTTGTATACGACAGTTTTCTAATGAAAACGGTCTAGTATTACCGGGCCGATTACCTGGCCACCAATTTAGTTCTGATGTAATACTTTTACCTTGTAGTATGTCGAAAGCATACGTGTACAACAAATATTTGGAAACTGTAGCTTCACTCGATAAAACCCCTATTGGAAGAATTAGCGATCTCTGGGAAGATTTTTGTCCATAATATGTCGTTATACAGAAGCCGAAAACGGATCTTTGCGCAGTTTGTCAGAAAACGGTGATAACATTGGGACGAATGGCTGGTTTAGATGAAAGGGAAAAGGTACAGGTTGTAGAAAAGTCGAAGCAGCACCTTGATTTAGTACAAATTGAACGAAAATACTATAAAGATAAGGTGCAAATTGTTGTAATTTTGTATTTGAGAAGAAAAAACGTGTTTCATCAGGTTTGTTATTTTTATTGAAGTGACAGGTAACCTAGTTACATAGAATAAGAAGAATTTTGAATACAGTTAAAAGAACAGTATAAAGCCAGTATTATTACAACACGCCCCCTTAATCAAAATTCTCACAAATAAATAACATATACAAATGGACTCAAAATATACCAATTAAAAAAAAATGAAAATGTATACTAAATGCTGAAGTAAACGTGTAAAAATATATTTACACTAAACCTAAGCCTAGTACACATCTAACATGTGCCACACGCTGCAATCCTTTAGTTAAGATGTCAGCTGGCATATCACTTGATTTGGTATATTTTAAGTTTACCGAATTATCACTAATCTTTTCTCTAATAAAGTGATATCTGGTATCTATATGTTTCGTCCTATGGTGGTGTACCGGATTTAAGGCCAAACTCTGTGCACTCTGACTATCGGTACAAATAGTAACAGTATTAGGTAATAACTTTTGCCTTACCATAGGATCTGAAATTAATTCAGTGATAAACCTCCTTAAATAAATCACTTCCTTCGTAGCTTCAGTTATTGCCATATACTCGGCTTCCGCTGAGGACAAAGCTACGGTTTGCTGCTTCCGCGAGGCCCATGAAACCGGACTGCCTGCTAATTTGAAACAGTAACCTGTATAAGAACGGCGATCTATATTACAGTTTGCCCAATCGGCATCGCAAAATCCTACAAGGGGCATACTTGACTTTTTATAACAAATCGAGTAATCTAAAGTGCCTTTTAGATATTGTAAGACTCTCTTTGCGGCTAACCAGTGAGTCTTGTTGTACCGAGTATTGAACTGACTCAGGTAACTAGTCGCGTATGCGATGTCTGGACGAGTATTAACACTCAGGAACATGAGGCAACCAATTAATTCTTGATAGGGATACGCTTCTACATTATGATCACTATCAATGCTGGTACTGACCTCCAGTTTTCCAGATAATGGAGTTGCACATGTTTTGCAATTCTCCATTCCAAACTTTTGTAAAAGATTATTTATATAATTTTTCTGATGTACTTTTATTTCATCATTTTTTCTGGTTATATTTAAACCAAGATAATAGCTTAAATAACCCAAATCTTTTATCGAAAAATATTTTTGCAAGTCATTTTTGACGATGTCAAACGTCTTGTCATTACTGTAAAAAACAATTATGTCATCGACATAGACTGCAACGATAACCAACTCTTTTCCAAAAAGTTTCGTATACACACATGGTTCAGATATAGTTTTCACAAAACCAAAAGATGATAAAGTTTCATCTAACTTTATATTCCAGGCACGTGGAGCTTGTTTAAGTCCATACAAGGATTTTTGTAAGAGACACACTTTGTTCTCCATACCTTTTACTTTAAAACCTTGAGGTTGCTCCATGTAGACCTTCTCTTGCAGATCTCCATTTAAAAATGCAGTGTCAACGTCCAAGTGACGCATCTTCAAACCCAATTCGACTGCGAGAGCTAGTAGAGTACGCAAGGAGGAGTGCCGCACGACAGGAGCAAATGTTTCAGAATAATCTACACCTGGCGTCTGGGTGAATCCCTTAGCAACTAATCTTGCTTTGTACTTCACAACATTTCCTGCTGGATCTTTCTTTAACTTATAAACCCATTTACATGGTATAACTTTCTTGTTTTCTCTGTCAACCAATTTCCATGTGTTCAGCTTCATCAATGAATTATATTCATTCGTCATTGCCATCTGCCACTTCTCAACATCATCAGCCAATGTAGCCTCATTATACGTTCTAGGCTCATCAGACGCTTGACTAGAAACTTGGTATGAGAAGTAATTAGGAGGTTTCCGGTCTCTTGATGGATATCTACGTTGTCCATCAGTTTGACTAGTAGAAACTACTGCTTCCTCAATTGCCTCAAAAAATTGTTCAGTTTCAGCAGTCTGATCTTCAGTGACATCAGTATGGCCTGGAGCTGGTTCAACAGTGACCACTGGAATATGTTCAAAAGACTCTTGAATTGTACTAGTTTCTTCCTGTATAGGCAGACTATTATAAAGTACTAAAGGTTCAGTAGAAGTCTTAGTATTGTTGACATTTCTATTATTTAAAGAAGAAAAACAATCTTCAAAAAATGTAACGTCTCTAGACTTTTGTAAGGTTCTAGGACAAGATGAGTTTCTAAAAAGATAACTATTAGGATCTTCTGTATAGCCTACAAATATAGCTTCATCAGCTTTAAGATCCAATTTCTTACGGTTACAAGAAGGTATGTGTATAAGAGCTCTACACCCAAAAACTCTGAGATTACTTAGGTCTGGTTTGCAACCATTCCACAACTCATAGGGAGTTTTATTATTTAAGGCACGGTGTGGGCATCTATTCTTCAGGTACACAGCCGTTCGAACAGCATCTTCCCAAAAGGCCTTAGAAAGATCGCTTTCTGCCATAATAGAGCGTGCCTTTTCTACAATTGAGCGATTAGTGCGCTCGGCAACACCATTCTGCTGAGGGCTATATGGTACCGTAGTTTGATGCTGAATACCACAAGATCTAAGATAACTTGAGAATTCACTATTGACGAATTCCTTCCCATTATCCGTCCTTATTGTTTTAATTTGAGCCCCAGTTTGTCTTTCAACCATAGACTGGAAGTGACAAAATTTATCCTTTACCTCTGTCTTAGAAGAAATTAAATATACAAATATAGTTCTCGAAAAATCGTCAATAAAAATTAAAAAGTATTTATTACCCTGAAAGGAGCTAACTGACATTGGTCCACAAAGATCAGAGTGGATCAGTTCTAATATTGAAGTTGCTCTTTTATAAGTAATCGCTTTAAACGGTTTTCGAGCTTGTTTCGCTTGAACACAAGCAACACATGGATTTTTATCCACATCCTTATAATCAATAACCTTATGACTATTTTTCAGCAGATTCATACCGATGCGACATAAATGACCTAAACGCTTATGCCATACCTGATACCTAGAGATAGAATCAGAGTGCACATCATAGGCTCTAAATTGGGGAATATTCACCGCACAATCAAGTGTGTACAATCCACCACAGGGCGAGCCATGTAGAACCGCATCACCTGTAAAGGAGAAGGTTTTTGAATTAAATAAATTACAACCAGACTTATCAAACATTACAGTAAACCCTTTTTCTACTGCTGTCTTCACAGATAGAAGATTTGTTTGCAAGTTAGGTACATACATCACATCATTAATTATATTGACGTTGTTTTCGGTATTTATAGATATTTTACCGATGCCTTCAGCGTCAATCTTAGTCCCGTTTGCAACTGTTACCTTATTATCAATAGGCTTTAAGTCTACAAACCAATCTCGTCTTGAAGTCATATGTTTGGTAGCGCCTGAATCAATGTACCATTTGTCCATATCATAATTATTCGTTGCTCCTAAAGCAGACACAGAGGTCGAGTCCTTATTAGTGGGATTCTTCCTTTTCGTGACCTTCTTTTTCATTATAGGACAGTTTGGTCTCTTGTGACCAGGTTCTCCACAACCATAACACACAATTTTCTTTGCCTTTGACTCAACAGAAGAGGCATCAACCTTTGACTTCATAGCTGTCTCCAGTTTCATCGAGATTTCCTTGGACATTTCGTTCAGTAATTTGGACTTTACCAGTTCGGTGGTAACGTTAACATTATTATTTTCGAGAGCCATAATCAATGGGTCATATCTCGACGTTAGACCTCCCAATAGAATTGCAGCAATGGACGCATCATCTATTATTTTGTCTATATCCGCCAAATCTTGGGCAGTGGAAATAACAGAATTGATATACGACTCAATATTATTATCAAAGTCTTCAAGTCTCAATCTGTATAACTTCCGTTCTAAATGTAAACGCCGACCCATACCTTTGTCTTCATAAGCATTTTGTAGAGCTTTCCATGCTTCAGCTGCCGTAGTTGCACTTCGCACATGCGTAATTGCAGATGATTCAAGGGTAAGACAAATTTTAGTTAGTGCCTTCTGATCGCTCCTCATCTTTATGACATTGGAAACGTTCATCCCTGTTGGGTAGCCACTGACCGCTTCCCACAACTCCTCATGCATAAGGTAATTACGCATTTTAAACTTCCACGTGCTATACCCTTCTCTATTATGTAGGGTGAACATTGGAATTGAGGAACTACGCATACCTCGCTCATTTGTGTCTCCATTTGGGTTCGCCATCTCAGAAGAGTACTCGAAGAACTATTTTGTTTCGTACCCAAAAAAAAATCGCACAAATTTCACTTCAACAAATTCTTACCTACACATTTTTTTTTAATTAAACAAATACTTGAGCTACCATCGTGCTGATAACGATTTGTTGTAATTTTGTATTTGAGAAGAAAAAACGTGTTTCATCAGGTTTGTTATTTTTATTGAAGTGACAGGTAACCTAGTTACATAGAATAAGAAGAATTTTGAATACAGTTAAAAGAACAGTATAAAGCCAGTATTATTACAACACAAATGATTCGTTAACGGATTCTACTCTTACTCTTGGACGTCATGAACCATGTTCTTACGATGGCGTCATGCATTATTCTTTCGATTTTGCCCAACAGATACATTAACCGCATAAGTAGCTCTCAACAAATCGGGGCACTGTATTTTTTGACAAGGTTTAAAGTTAGTTTATTTGGAGTTGCTGCAGAGCCATTGAAAAAATTCGTAGTGTGCGTAATTCTTGAATCCTGCTCTACTGGGAAGGGAGCAAATGTATCATTTCAATGCTACCTACATAATTTTTTCTAAAATTTTGGCATACGCGAAAAAGATTGTCACGCAGATAATTGTGCTGGTCAACATAAAAATAACTTAACTTTGTCATGCAATATGCAACATTGCGAGTTTTAACAGGCAGACACCGAAGTTTCCGTATGTCTTTTCTTCCCGTGGGTCATACAAAGTTTGCTCCAGACATGTATTTCGGTCTATTAAAAAAAAGTTTCAGGAAATGGGAATGTAATAATTTAAATGATGTTATTGCAGCTGCTGTTCAAGCACGCCCGAAAACAAAATCAATAGTAGCTGTTCTTACTGATGAAAAAGAGAAACAAAAATGACGATGATGAGAAAGGAGAAACTTTTGTGAAAACTTACCGACTGGGCAAATTTTTTTCAATATGATTCTGTAACCATTAACCAACTTCTGCAATAAATGAAAATAATAGAGGGCACATGTTATGTTACGAAAAAATTACTGACAGTCAACCAACTGTAGCAAAGGTTTAGCACCCGAATAAGGAATACGGTTTTCCTTAAGAAAAATGCCCTGCAGGCATGACTTACGAAAGAAAATCGTATCTTTATAATAAAATTCGTGAATTCGTTAGTGAAGAATCTAAGGATATTTTATGCCCGAAATCCATTCCAAATGTTAACGAACCAAGTTCCACTAGCATTCCTAAAGATCACAATTCCGTGCCAACAACATCTGTTCAGAAACAAACAACTGAAAAGAGTACTGACAAAAACCAACATGTTCGTATTGCAAACAAATTGGGCATAAGAATTAGGTACGAGGAGGAATTTATTTTTGATTCCCAGCTATAACAATTTTTGTGTTTAATTTTGGTTACTGGTTATGTAATATCATAAAAGGTATCAGTACAGTAGCCAAAATAATCATTGTTCTGTTCAAATATTAATAAAAAATCTGGTCTTGTTATTTTATTAGTTCCTAAATATAATAAGAATATTTAATTTTAGTTTTTTATTACATTATGCTGTCGTATTTACTCACTTTTTACTAAATTCCGTCAAGTAGACTATGTATCAATCCTTTATTTCGATTTTAATTTTTTTATTTTGTAAAGTTACAAATATAAAATTATAAGTTGATTTCGTAGAGACTTTCTCAATCTACAATAATAAATCAAAATCTATGTAACAAGTAAGTAGAAGTGTTTTTTTTTTTCAATCTAACTTTGAAAATGCTTTTCTCAAATCAAGCTTTTCAGTTTCAACTTCAAATGTCCAATTTAAAAAAAATGTTCCAGTTTTTGAATATTTTTTTGATCCTTATTATCAATTGACTATTCTAGATATCGAATCTAGTCTTAACACTAAGTAGGTACTATTAGTTATTCTGTGTCTCAACTCAATACCTAACCACTGGACCCTTTTTGCTTGGAAGCCCATGTACTACGTTAGAACTTAATTTTCAGTGTCATGAATTGCCAAGAAAAAAAGCACGACTCACTCGCACCACAGGCCTCCATAATTTTCGGTGATTAGTTTTAAATACTAAAAAGTTTTACATATTATTGCTTTTGTTCTGACCACTTTTTAAGGTTACAGATGTTCTATGTCACGAAGTCCGTTTGGCTATGAATGTTGTCAAGCGTGCACATGCACATTGTTTTTGTGTGCGTAACCTCGAGAGCGCTCAGCTCAGTGTCGATCGGGACACGGTCCGCCGTCCGGATCAGGGGGTCTACTCCCTAAGCACGAAGTCCGTCGCTTCGGGCTTCGTTACGGGCGTTTCCTACTCCCTATGACCTACGAACGGATGAATCGTTCGGGGCCCGAGCGAAGAATGAATGACAACGCGATTTGACTGTTGTCCCTACTCCCGATGTGTTTTTCCCCGTCCGAACAGTTGAACATGACACTGGTTTTGACGGATAGTTATGTCAGTTGATACGACATCAAACTAGTTCTCGTGCTATCGACGAAAGTTACTAAAATAAAATAATTTCAAACTATGGCTGCTTTTTTATTGATTGAAGAAGCTTTACAGGAAGAGCGGAGGCAACGTCGGTATCATTTACGCCGAAACTTTAGGTTGGCGAGTATTCCCGACGTTGAGTTCATAGGGAACTATAGACTCACTCGGGAATTATTCTAGGGCTTATGTGCGGATTTAATACCTCTTTTGCCTCAACATGGCCTCAACACATACGCCGAAGTGGTGTTGATCCAAGAATGAAAGTAAGGACATATTAAAGTTTCTGCAACTTATTGAGCTGTATTACCAATCCGTCCCACCCATTTACTGTGGTCTTTGTTTACTTTTGGATCCTCACTCTTTGCCACTGCTCGACGGACTCAGTGCAACTTCCCATTGAGTTAAGGGAGTTGCACAGGTTTTCCCACAGCCATTTTGAGCGAACTCTCCCGTCGGCACCCCTCAATAATCCGCGAGCCAATTCTTTGTTCTCACCCATAAAATCGAGAAGGGCCTCAATTTGCCAGTGAGTTGCTGCAGCGGTTGGGGACATTTTACACAATTAACCATGGAATGGAAAGCTAATTAGAATACAGAAAACTTCCCGGCTGACAAAGTATATGAACTTTTTTAAAGTCACTTATTTAAATGCGTAGCATCAACATCGTACCTACTATAGCCATAGAAAAACCCGTGCTATATTTTGACATTTCATTTGAAAATTTCCTTCAAAAAGTAAACAGGCAAAGGTATCAACAGGATGATGCCGGTTTCCGGACAAAAATGGCAAAAATAATTCAATTCTATATTTAAGACATAATAAAAAGTATATTTTAAAATATGTTGTCAATTTCTAACGACAAAAGTATTAATTTTTGTTTAATAAGCTAAAAAACTACAAAATAAGTAAACCGGTAATCGACCGGTAAAATAACGCAACTCTATCGCCATGCGTCCTTCGTTCACGAATATTGTCTATGATTCCGTTTGAAACTGATGAATCCGAAATCGTTAGGGAGTAGGGTTCAGTCCGACGTATCGGACTACTGTCGGACGGGCCGTTCACTTCGTTGACGGACTTAGGGAGTAGACCCCCAGTAGTGTTTTTAGTTCGCGCCAAATTGTTTCACGGAGTAAGGTCAGCATGGCAACAAAACTAAGAAGAGTTGTCCATAGTGAGGTAATATTTATTTATACGTTTTCAATTAAAATTTTATACAAAGATACTTAATATAGGAATATAATTATATATATGTATAATTATATACAATTTCAAACAGATTAAAATTTGTCGAATGTTCGGCACATCACTAGCATGTATGGAGACTCGGCGTAATAGCCCCACAATTTTTTTTAAATGATTTCGAAGGAATTTAGATCCTCCTAGCTTAATGTAAAGCTTAGAATAGTATGTATTCCGCCGTGAATTTTATGAGCAAGTTAGTATTTTCTAAATAGATTCATAGATGGCAGAGATAAAATCAAACGTCGGAAAAGCCCCTCTGCGGGGTTTTCCCGCCGCTTTCCAGTCTTTTTTCATAAAATACTTTGGTTGTAACATAAAATATTGATTTTCTATAGAAGTAATACAGCGTAATCATTAACAAATAAATGCTTTTTATGATGCATTTACTAATTTGTTGTTATTGCTTGCTGTAGCAAAATCACAACTTTTTGAATTTCGCAAGTCACTTTTTTTAGGCGGAATAGCCCCGCAAGACCTTATTTATAAAATGAATGTTTTTTTGTGTTATAAAATGTTTATATTTCTTAATTATTTTGATTACATTTTGTTTTAGGGTCGAAACATGATAGCTAATGTTTATCATTTTCTGCGAGAAGAATATGAATTTATAAAATCATTCATGGAACCCAACTGTGATTTGTCTCATTTACGAGACATTATACGGCGTACAGCTGAAGCTACGGGTGTTAGCCAAAAACAGTTCAAAGAATATTAAAAGAAGAGAAGGAATTGCAAAACGGAATCGGAAATCGAAAATTTATATGTGTGTGATAGTGATTGAAAATACTGAATAGTCCTACTTGTTTCGTTTCCATTCTGTAATACCAATGCTTAATTAAATGCCTACATCTTCTTAATATTTTTGTATTTATTGCAACTTAGATCTAATTTATTTACAAAAAGTATATACTTTTAAAACCAAAATTTTATTTCGATTATTAAATCTCGACTTGAATATATATCAGATTTCTTTGCTAACGTTACCCACTTTTACACACACAAGCGCGCTTGTCGGGATATGTCACTACTACAATCAAAGCCGAACGGACTTCGTGAAATAGAATATCTGTACCTATACCTAACCTACCTATTACTTTCTCCGTCACTGTCATAGTATAATGCTTTGATCAAGATTGAACTCAAGATAGTATCACGAACAAAAACTCATTGCTCAGCTAGCCGCGATTGATAATACTACCTATTGGTACAGACGCCAGCACATCAACCTACCCCAAACTGTCAAATTTTCCCAATCAATCTTGAACCTTAAGCTTTAGCGATAAAGTTGAAAATCCATTAAAGAAATCTGACAGATTGTAGTAGGTTGATGTGCTGGCGTCTGTACATTTTTTTAGTCTTAATAACAAAATATTATAAACGGGTTTTTAAATATCATGAAATCCTGATTATAATCAATCTTAACACGCGAACATAAAGTTAAATTATGTTTGCGATATATTAACCCTTCGTAGCCGGAACGTAGATCCACGTGAGTCACAATAGCTTTTTAATTGTTTCGGTAATTACGGCATTCAACCGGTTAATGACTGTCTGTCGTCGCAGAAAATGTAAAAAAAAAAATATTTTGAAGCTTGAAAATAAAGTCATTTTGAATTAAGTATAGCTGCCTATTTATTCTAAAATATATAAAAATCTAAGCAATTGGGTTGAAAACATATATTATGTTGGTGCTTATTCTATTTATGATCGCACAATTCGCACAACATAAGGCCACGTTGTCTTATTTTTCGGGCCGTTTTCGAGGCACTACCCCTAGTGTATTCTTGATCGAAAATCATATGTCATGCTTTTTATGTGTCTTGTTTCACTAAAATAAAGCAGTTTCAAAAGAAATCTTGCTTATTATTATTTTCATAGTGTGATTCCAATATATTCCTATCATAGGCCACTTTTATATATGTAGAGCTCCGTTTGTTTTTCAAAACTAAAATAAACTTTTATTAATTCCGCTACTATACCTACTTACTTAGCCTTTGGTTCCTTACCTTGGTTAGTAAAGCTTTAACATTCTCGTGTATAACGGGTGTAAAAAGACAGCCGACAGTCACTTGTTCTTCCCGTCATTGTGCTTTTTTTATGGATCACACCTGATTACGGACATATTTAAGGTTTCAACTTTTTTTTTTTGTTTTTTTACTAAAACCACTTTTTAAATCTTATAATTTAACTCTTAATACCCTCAAGCACAATGTTTAGCGTGCGTTACATTGTCCACTACCCTGAACAACGATTTCTCACACATAACCCCTTACTAATAAACGTATTACTTATAGGTATCAGATGAATAGTTACACCCCCATTTCTCTCTTTCAGTAATTTGACTTTCGAAAGAAGAAGACAAAGCGTTGTGTAACTATACAGGCGCTATACAACGTTTATTAGTAAGGGGGTTAAAATTCCCAGCGCAGTTAGGTATGCCGCGGGCACTCCAATGATTTTTGTATTCTCAAATTATGCAAGATTTACCAACCTGGTATTCTTCCTCAAGTCGTGCCAAAAAAACAGCTTGCTTTGGTTCTAGTCGTCGCTCCACGCAGGCCAACATTAGCAGTGGCGATTTGAGCGCATCTACGCCGAACGTCATTGCTGTTTTAAAATAAATAAAAACAATCATTACATGCGTTTAACACTACCTACACTCGACCAGGTCAAGATTACCCTGACAGGATTTAGTAAAGTAAGTATAATAAATCTTATAATAATACTACTGATGGTTAGACTTATGACGAAGGGTTTGTTAACGTATGCTATTAAAAAAAAAAAAAACAGCACAGAGCGAGTCGGACATTTTACTATGTGCAAATGAAGATCTTTCATATGACACCCCATAACCCCACTCGACCTAAGGTCAATTTAAAAAGCGGGTTATTCCACTAACCCCCATTGACAATCCCCATCAATGAGGATTTGTGAAATCATCCTCCACAAATCCCCATTGACGTGTGATAGAGCTCATAATGGGGATTTCTGGAAAAAAGTTCACTGATCTCCATCAGTTGAAAAATAAAATACTAACAACATAAGTATTATGTAAGAATCGCGAAGTCTTTATTTCTTATAGAGGTATGATTTCAGTAACGGCTAAATGAATAGCCTAAGCGTAAAATATTTTAGCTAAAAGAATTAAATCACAGTCTAAATTTTACTAACGAATAATCTTCTATCTTTGTATAATCAAAGTCTTCTATCAACTTTTAAATTACTTTATGGTTCAGAGAATTTTAACACTGCGGTGTAGAATATTGCAGGTTTAGGTCAGCGCCATCTCTTGACCGATAGTGGAACTAATGTTGTAATTTTTGTTCATGATTTCTGTAAAAGTGTGCTATTTAGACATCGTTTTATTTTTCCTGTAATCTTTACATAAACTTCTATCACATAGAATAATTTCTGATTTTTCTCTACGCAAACTTCGGTGATGAGGGTACGGTATTGTTTTTTTACATTTTTCATAAAAATTCGAAAACTAGGTGACCTAAAAAAAAGTTTGAGAATTTGTAAATAGCGCTCTTTCTTATAATACCCCACATGCCCTAGTAAGCCACTTGCCACTTCGAATTTTTAAGACTTTTAGTCCCTGTTCAAAAAAAAAAAAAAAATTTGCAAAATAGTTGGGCAAACGTCATCTTATCATCTAAAACTATTCCAAATTTCAAGTTGATAGCATTAGTAGTTCTTGAGATATCCAGCTGTGACAGACGGACGGACAGACAGACAGACTGAGTCATACCCCTTTTTACCATTTTGGTACAGAACCCTAAAAATATGTCGCGTGAATAAAGATGCTTATTCTATATCTGTAACAATGAAAAATATTGACGCAAACAAGTAAAGTAAAAATAATTTGAAAACTGGGAAATAGCAAACAATCTGTGATTTAATAATAGATGTTTTTTTTATTATTTTAGGACAAGGAGCAACTGTCAGGGCCACATTCACAGATCGCACTTTAACCTCACTTTGCTAGCGTTAAAGTTAGCGTTTCATATGCTTGTTTTGTTTAGCATAACATGTATGCTCTTGTTTGCTCACATTCCAAATCTTACTCTATCTCTAAACATGAAGACTTTTTAATGGCTTCCCGTTGATTATGTTTTTATTTGTTTAATTAGCTGAAGTCTTCCATGCTCTATTAAATAAATAAATGTGAGCAAGTGATTTATACGAATATGAATGTTATTTTATTAATAATAAGGTTTGTATTCCTATTATATTTATGAAACACTTACTCTGCTTAGCAAAGTCAAAGCGCGGTCGCACGATTTACGAATATTTATTTCAATTCTTTGCAAAGTTATGCGAGATACATACCACTAAGTGCAGGAAAGTCATACGATAAATAGTATCTCGCTAAAACTGCTCTAGTGTCGGTAGTTACCGGCGGTGGTTCTAGACCCTTGGCTACCTCTTGAACTACATTGAACCTATTCTGGAACCATTCCAATATAGGGCCCCATTCCTGTTCCTGTAGTTTCCTTAAGTCTTCGTCTTCCTAAAAAAAAAAATTTGAAAATAAAAATAAAACTTGTGCAAAAGCTTTGATTTTGGTCTCCCTAGCCAGTTACGTATACGGCCGCACTTGCTGAAACTTGGCACAATAGGTACTTCACTTATGATCCGCAGAGCTATTCATAACCATTTGATTCACTATCCGATTCAATTGGATGGTTTATTTAGGGGAAACACTACGCCCTGGGATCTGCACACGAAAAACTTTGCGTCCCTCTGCGAAAATCCTTGCGTCTTTTTATAAAATAATTTAATATTATGATTTTGCAAATCAAAAATCGGAAATTTTTGATAGTTCTAATCAATATAAATAAATAAATAAAATTTGTTTATTTCAGGCAATTTTTGTCCATATAGTCATCACAAGGCAATCAACTAATCAGTTAGGTTGTAGACAACCTAACTGTTACCATGTACCATGTGACCATTTACTGGTCCTTATTACACCTGTTTATACCTGGAAACCCACTGGTAGGGACCAGAAAAAGGTAGGCAACCTAACTTACACATTCTACATGTTTAAATACTTTCAATTGCTAATTCATTTGGAAAATTAAAATTAGTTACAGTATTTTTAATTAATTATAACCATGAACCCTGCAAATGATATGAACATGGCCAGAAATCACACAAGACAGGGAGATTTGAAAGAAAAAAAGGGAGGCCTTTACCCAGCAGTGGGACACAAAATAGGTTAACGAAAAAAAAACAGCCATGAACATAATTATTTAATGAGGCATTATATGATTTTCATCCGGTAAATAGATGAGTGAAGATTGATCTTACTTTGGATCCTATTACTGCATAATTATACATGTATACATACCTCGGAATAAAAAAGAAGAGTGTCCGTAGAGAAGTAGTCTAGGAAATACATAGCAATATCATGTTGAGTCAACTTCGCAGGGTTGTCCAAAGCAGTGTTGCATAGTGCAGTCTAAAATCAAAAGAAAAAGTTGTTTTTCTGCAATAATATTATTAAAATCTGCTTGATACTTGGTGCAGAATAATACACATGGAACCACTGTACCTCCACACCCGGCGCATTTTGATACTAGGTATATTTTTTTGAATAGAATAGACCATTTTTAGTGTAATTTGAAAACCGCAAATTCTGAAAAACCATAGGGGCCGAGAAAAAAATTCCCAGTTTTTTTTTAAACCTGCGGTTTTTATAGTAGCTATTTTTTTTTTTGATAGAATAGACCCTTTTTAGTGTAAATTTGAAAACCGCAAATTTTGAAAAACCATAGGGGCTGAGAAAAAAATTCCCAGTTTTATTTTTTCGTTTGCGGAGCCCCTATTTCTGTGTAACCTAACCTCAAAAAACATAAAAGTTGCTTAAAAGGCGTAGTAGGAGCCCCGCTTCGCGGGGCTCTAGGGTCTAAAAAAAAAAATAACCACGAAGGGGATGGCGGGGTCTGTACGCTCGCTTCGCTCGCTCACTAGACCCCGCCATCCCCTTCTAACCTAACCTGTCCGAGTCGGGGTGCCCCAAGTCCTGAGCTCGCTTCGCTCGCTCTTGCATCCTAAGTTGTCATTACTAATGTTTTATTTTGTATATTATGTTGGTTTAGTGTGTAGTGGGTGTGGTTTAAAAAAAAAAAAAAACAACAGAATTTTTTTCTCGGCCCCTATGGTTTTTCAGAATTTGCGGTTTTCAAATTACACTAAAAAGGGTCTATTCTATCCAAAAAAAAATACCTACTATCAAAATGCGTCGGGTGTGGAGGTACAGTGGAGCCGTGGGATAATAAGCACTAATTAAAAAAAATACAAACCAGGTGCATAGTTGGCTGTGTTATTATTTCAGTTTGAGCATCCCACTCAGCGGCTATAGCACGAGCTAGCGGCTCACTGTGTACTGCCAATACATGGCCATTGGGTGTTTTCAGACGACGATGATCCAAAGTGATTTCCCATTTCTTGTCACTTTGTACAATACTCGTACCACGGTAAAATCTCTTACGTGTAGCTGTAAAAACAAGACAATAAAAAATATAGAACACAACAATATTTACGTACTTTTTCAGTAAAAAAACTTAATGGTACAATTTTATTATGATGTGTTGTTTACAGCTTACCATAATTCTGATATCTAGAGCACCTAGTACAGCTAGTTCTTAATAATCCTGTAACAGTGGGCGATAAAAGTAACATAATGTAATATTATTTGAAATATTTCTAATAAAGTTCGTTCTTCGGTGCTTCCTCCACAGTTCAGGTTCACCACAGAGCATGCAGTTGACTTAACACTGACAAGGGACAAGTGACAGTTTGGAATTTGGATCATTCGATTGACATAATTATATGAACATGGAAAAGACAAAAAAAAACAGACTAGAGTGCGTTTCAACCATGGACGTAATATTTTCAACAAATAGTTCCTATGCCGTTATGTTGGCCCCCCTGTCCTCCGCTAGGAATATTTGTGTTTTGTGCCCGTCTGTCAAGATAGTAGATATGGGAATGTGATATTGCGGATTTTTTAAAGATTTATAAGGTTTCCGTGTTAGAATCATGCACAAAACATTAAGGAGTGGTGAAAAATGAGAAGTGGTATACATTGCTGCCAACATAACGGCATAGGAACTATTTGTTGAAACGCACTCTACGTGAACGGTGAATGTCATGGGATCTTTTGGCGTTCGAACGATGTTAACAGAAGGGAGCTGTTGGTAAGAAAAACGTGGACTTATGACGAAAAAGCAATCCGTAGTCAATGATTTCTGTCGACTGTAGATAGAGAATAAAAAAAGATGGTGTTAGTTCTGATTTTGACCATGCACCAAAAAAACTTATCGTGAAAAAACTTACTAATTCCATGCATTGAACTCAAACTCTACCATTATGGAAAGTGCATTATGTGTAAAATGGATTTCATTGATAGATGGAATCCTATGTCCACACATCGTTGGCGACAAATCAACCGTCAAAACATGGGTGTGGACGTGACTGTTAGCAGTGATTTTATGTCGCTGGCTGACTGAGGTCGCTGGCTACACGAATTGCTGCAAACCTGTAAATACGTCACTGGTGGCAACCTCAGCAACCTGGTAGCTATATAGAATAGTGGTATCAATACTGTCTGGATGTGAACGACATGAATGTCGAAAAGGCGTAAGCTTTGCAATTTTCAGTAGGTTTTACCCGACTGCCCAAGAAGGAGGAATTTTCCACTTTGCCCAACCCGGGAATCCAACCCCAAGCCCCCACGCATGGCAGTCGCGTTTGCGACAAGACTTTAAAGAATAATTACATATGGAAAGATATTCTACAACGTTACGATTCCCGCTTACACCTACTTACAACACAAATAGTCACCATCTTGTCTCGAAATTCCGATGAATTCTCCTTTTCACGACCACTCTTTCCGTACGTCTATTTGTAAAGGCGCGTCCTCTCTTTTGGGGTCTCGAGGCCCCACCTCGCGAGGCTTTTGCAATGCGTCCCCATTAAGGCGCGTCCCCACTAGGACTCTGGACGCGCCTTCAACCTGCCGGTTGGCGGTCTACTTCAAAGGAAGCCGTGTGGCTCTAACTAGTAGAGACGGGCCGCGCGGCGTCCCCACTAGGGCCGCACAGCTCCGTGTAGCCAAGCAACGCGGCCGGCCTTTTTTTTTTTTTAACGTTGGTAAATGCTCATGCATTCTGCACTACCACGGGGAGATACTGCAGTTATGTGGGACTCTAACCCACTAAAACTCCACGGTGTCCTCCTCTGCCTCTTACGGCGGGAACACGGGCACGCGTTAGCACTCATCCGTGAACCCGCCGCGGCTGTCCATCACCGGACCCTCCTCTGGGTAGCATTATTCCCCATCACCGGCGCACCAGAACACATAGCACGCCGTGACCACCCCAGGGACCAAACCAGCACATGGACGCCAGACGACCCCGTGTCTGGGCACCCTTGGTCCCCCTGCGACGGGTCACTCGGGTCAGGTCATTTGCCCCGCTGCCGCCGCCTGCCAATTTTCGGCCGCAGAGGATAGGGAGAACGGCCAACGTCATACCAACATTCCTCCTCCCCTGTGGCCCCACCGCGTCCGTCACCAGACGGTGGCGACCCCGTCAAGGCCACGGAAGGTAGAGAGAGCGGCGCACCGCAATACGGGCACTCCTCTCCCGCCGCGGCCTTCATCCCTCAGCCGCGATGCCTGCCATACGACATCGCGGCCCGCCTCAGTTGCAATGTCGCCCAAGCGGCACCACAACCTAATTGTTGACCGCTACGTCGTCGGCTTACCGGCAAAAGCCCTGACGAGTGGCCTCTCCTCGGGTTCTTCTTCGCTTCACCATGGGTGACCAAGCCACGGCTACTGAGCCTCCCTGCCTCGACAATGTGGGAACCCATCAGGGGGGAAAGCGGCCGGCCTCGCTCAACCTGCCACTTGTCGGTCTACTTCAAAGAAAGTCGCGCGGCTCTGACTAGTTGGGACGGGCCGTGCGGCCGGTCAGCGCACTTGTAACCACCGCAAGTCCGCAACACTGAGTTGTTTGTATTCACACCAAAATGGAATGGACTAACGATTAAACTCTTTTATTAATTGATTTGTATTGGTGTTATGGGACTGTCGGAGTTGTATTTATTATAAACTCAAAACGAAATGGTGCCCTGATGGAGATTTCTATATGGTTATTACATAAACGCTGCTGAAGCAAATCTTCTTCGTACATCTCGAAAGCAACACCGCAAGGTGAGCCGTGAGGCTCATATAATAGGAATAGGGAACGCGTTGCAAAAAAAACAGCAAAAGCCTCGTGAGGCCAGCTCGAGGCTCCCAAAAGCCGCGCGTCCCTAGTGGGGACGGGCCTTTACAAGTATATCGCACGTTTGGCAACACTACTGAATGCTCGGCAGATTAATTTTTGGCAACACTACTTGTGACCGTGAGTGAGTGATGATCCGCCATTGACGATTGTTGAAGTAATTATTGTTGTGGTTGTGTACTTATTCTTAGTTTTGGGATAATTAATTTCGCAGATCGATCTGTGCATTAGGAAATTGTGACTTCTAGTTTACTTTTTCTCGTGACCATGTCTTCTATGGATATTGATCTGTAATTATACATTGATTTGGTGTTTAATACTATACATTTTTGTGGGACGACAAGTGAAGTGACGCGATCCCCTTGTATTAGGGCAAAACAAGCTATAAATAATTTGCATCCGTTCAGCAATTTGGTAGATCTATTTTTTCTTCTTATTTGTGATGTTCCCGCATTCCATCAGCGCGGAAGAAGAACAGAAGACGAAACTGATTCCGAGTGTAAACTTGCTACACTCAAAGAGAAAAGGAATATTCATACACCCCTCGGCTATGTACAGAAATAGTGTTCCGTGCTGCACTATAATACAGGCACCGTTTACCACAAGTAGTTTTAGTGGGTAAACTGAGGGAAATATATCATTAGAGAAAATGAAACTTCTAGAGAGTGGCCGCTTAGAGGCATTGAGCAGAGCTCTCTCGATCTTGAATGGAGATAGTGCCGTACAGGGTCGTGTGGAAAGCTACAGCTGCAAAATGGCTGGAGCTGAAAAATCTTTCTATAAGAGATTCACAGCTATTGGCGAAACAACACTTGAAGCATTGTCACCACCAGAGAGTGTTATGTACAGGTAAAATCATGGATTTTTTTCCTACAGCTATAAGGTGGACAAGCATATTAATCATCTATTATTTTTAAATCTGCAGCCGAAGTCTATCTGGTGACGAAGATGGCGTGCTCTGTGATACCATATCTCGTAAAACTCTGTTTTACTTGATTGCTACACTGAATGCTGCTTTTCCAGATTATGATTTTTCAATGGCAAAGGTAAGTGAAGTAATACTAAAGCCTACTTGCACCAAAAAAATTTGTTAAATTCATTTAGTGCATCTCCAAATGTTTTGCACTAAACATATTTAGTGATTAGTAGTGCAAGCGGGCCTTAATGACAAAATATGACAATTATGATTTGTATGTAATTATTGGAATTGATGCAAAATCAATCAATGAACACCAGATTTCAGTTTTTTTAAGAGGCCTATTCTGCCCCACTGCTGGGCATAGGTGTCCCTGAAGTCCTTCCAGGAATTTACTAATTATCTTAAGTGCCTGAGATCTATCAATCTCACCTGTTATAGGGAACTGATTTATGTATGATTCAATGGCTACTGAAATCCCGACGATTGTACACAACTTCAAGACAACTCGACCCGGGAATCGACCCTGACAACTCAATGTTGGTAACTGATATGACGCCTGATGTAGCTGCGTGGTGCGGGAGGCGTGATAATTGTCACAAGTTGACGAATGACAGCTCTCGGATCACGTTACCACACCCTCCCGCACCGCGCTGCTACCTCAGGCAACGTCTCAGTTAAGCGGTCGGCCTATAAACGCCTCCGACATACGAATGGGAACAATAGTTATTTGTGCCCCTACTAAAATACCGCCAATTGATGCCACATGGTAAGCGAACCTCCTCCTTGTGGAAACCACAAGGAGGAACGGTTCGCTTACCATTTCTAGGACTCCGTGGTAAAACCAGGAACTTTTATATTGATGTTTTTAAGTGACTGCTATTTATTTAGTGTTAATCTTTAAGATGTATTCGGTAACAATAACAACGGCAGAATTAACTTGGTTTTTAAAGTTTTTTCGAAAAATACTATAAATTAAAAATTTAGTTTGTGGTTGATAAAATCAATATTGTCCTAAAAATCCTAAATAGCCAAGTAACTACGACCAACTTGGATGTAGCGCTCGCCGGCCGGTGCATTGCTCGCTTCGCTCGCTCGGCTTTAGTGCGGTTGGTCAGTTCTAACCTAGCCTAACCCATTTGGTTGGGGCGTCCCGGCTTGATTACTACGATCAATTCTATCCGGTTCCACAGATTAATCACTTAGTCAGTTTACGTTTGTCGAGTGAGGGGCGACGAGTGTGACAGTAAAGAGTATCAGTTAAGTTGTCGAGATCAACTTGTTGTGATCAAGGTCGGGGTGAGTTGTCCAGGTCGAGATGTCGGGGTCAAGTTGTCGTGATACCATCCCGACATGTCAGAGCTAGACAGAATTGCTTGTACGTCGTACTCGTGATCAATAGCAGTTGCTAACAACTTATATTTGCAGTTGGAATGTATGGGAGAACATGATTTGACGTGATAACGTCTTATAAATAGATGAATGCCGGCTGCACGCACGAAAACGCATGACTCATTGTCACGTTCCGCCTGAGCCGAGCGTGCAAGCGAGAGCGCGGAACAAGCGATAGAGAGGCACGATGGGCTAAGCGCTTGACTTGTGACGCATCTATCTGATGTTTTCTCATGACGTTATCACGTAAAATTATCGTCCGTAAACAGACTTTACAGACAACCAGTTTTTTTTAAACTATAATATTAAGTTTGTTCTCGGGATAAATTCATCCAATTACGGAATCCTTCATTGTGCGTGATCCAACACGCAGTGGGCCGGTTATTTAGGGTTCCGTACCCAGAGGGTGCCAAAATGCCAACAGAACCCTATTACTAAGCCTCCGCTGTCCGTCCGTCTGACTGTCGCCGGGCTGTATCATGAACTGTAATAGGTAGACACTTAAAATTTTCATAGTGTATATTTCTATTGCCGCTATAAACAACAAAATAATTATAAAAATAAAATAAAGTATGAAATTAAATGGGCTCTCCATACAAGAGACGTGTTTATTTCGGTGTTTGTAGTCTTGAGGTACGGACCGAGGTCGGAACCCTTCGTGTGCGAGACCGACTCGCATTTGCTCGGTTTTTATTCTAAAGGAATGCACAATTCATAAAAGTCTAATTTGAGGTGTTCACAAGTTGGGCCAACAACGAGGTTCCTCCTTTTTACCGACTTCACAAAAAGGAGGAGGTACTATGTTCGGCTGTTTGTATGTTTGTTCATCGAATACTCCGCCAATTGTCGACGGATTTTCAAAATTCTTTTTTTGTTCGAAAGTAGATAGTTCTGAGGTGGTCCCACTGTCACCAAGTTAGGATCTGATGATGGGATCTTAGAGAAATCGAGGGCAACCCTCAAATTTTATAGGCTCACTTCTTGTTTTTCGCATATTTTATGAAGTATCTTGTGTATTTGCGTATGGTTGTCACCATCTCAGGTAGCTGGGCTGATGATGGAAGGTACAACTCCTCAACAGTAAGAAGTTACTCGAACAGGCAAGGACTGTTTTAGTAAATTGTTTTGATGTTTGATAGGGCATTTGCCACATTTGGTCTCATGATCATCAAGTCATGACCTGATGCTGCAGTCAGGATAGTCTGCAGAGTACCTAACTCCTCGACAACTAACAGCAGATATATCGTGTTTAGGCTCATTGAAAAGGGCTCGATGTGTGGATAAACGTACTGTTAATGAGGAACACCGAAGTACATAGAGACCTGATGCTGAAGCCAGGAGCATCAGAAAAAGTACAAACCTTGAAATTACAGCACCGTAGTCGTGTTTGGGCTCTAACTAAATTTTAAGTTCAATGCAATGTTGACATAAGTTTGGCCTGATGCTGCAGCCAGGATTATCAGCATCTAGTCTAATTAATGAATAAGGTATGCTTCAGAGGTGGTCCCATATAAATTTTATGAACTTTACTTGGGTAGTTTTGGAATTAGCTTCAACAATACGTTTGTTTTCCACTTAGTTTATATTGATGATGTTTATCTTCCTGTCGCTAATATTCACATAGCAAGTAGTGTTATATGAATTTGTATTATGGGGTAGGTACAACTAAAAAGCGAAAAATAAAAACTTTTTTACAAAAAAAAACAACCGACTTCCAAAAAAAACACTACAAAGTGAAAAATAACTTTAATTTCGGAAGTCGGTGTCAAAAAAACGAAAATGTGGAACCAACGACACCGACTTCCGAAATTAAAGTTATTTTTCACTTTGTAGTGTTTTTTTTGGAAGTCGGTTGTTTTTTATCGATATAGTGTCAATAGTTTCCGAAAAAAATGGCTCTGTGACATACAGACGGATGTACAGACGGACAGAACAAAATTATAACATTATTTTTCCATTCCACACACAGTGTTTTTCCATTTGGCATCGAAACCCTAATAAAATTTTGTTGGTACGCAGCGTATCAAACATACGAGGGGCGTTCAATGTTTTCTCGGTATCGGCATGAAAAAAGACGTAAATTCAATTAAAATAATTTTAATTTTTCAATGTATTATTATCTCAATGTATTACATCTCGAAATTAACTTTTCAATACCCTGTAAAACATAACTTTCCTCTTTCTCTAAAAAATGCGCATTTATTTCCGCCTTGAGGGCACGAAGGTCTTTTTTCAAATTAGGGAACAAATAATAATCACTCGGGGCTAGGTCCGGGCTATAGGGTTGCTGGTTAATTTAATCGAAACCACAATCTCGCACAACAGCCTTGGAAACACGCGCCGTGTGGACCAGGGCGTTGTCGTGAAGAAGCAATACACCGGTGGTCAGTTTACCCCGTCTTTTTTCTTTAATTGCTTCCCGTAAATTTCGTAAAGTGGATGTGTTGGATAGGATGCTGCGCTTATGGTTTCACCTTTTTTGTGTACTCAATCAGCAAAAGTCCTTCTGAGTCCTAAAACGCTGTGGCCATGATTTTTCCGTGTATGTGTGGTGCCGGACTTAAAGAATAGCACCACACCATACTTCCCGTGGGTGTCGTAAAAGGTGACTAGGGTTCGTACCGGAGAATGGGCAGCAGCGTTCTCTATGCATTTCACCATCATACTGCGATCGCCCCATCCCAAAAGAATGACAAGCACAAAAAACACATGGCCCCTAGTACCCGGCGGCCCGCCTACCCTTGGCTACGGTAGCGGCCAAGGCCACGGTGATGCAAGGGGTGCTAAGAATCCTCGGAAGAGATCCGGCTACCGCAAGAAGCACAAAAGCGGTCGAAGTGGAGGTGCTTGGGAGAAGCCTATGTCCAGCAGTGGACGTCTTTCGGCTGAAATGATGATGATTATGATGCATGATTTTCCAGCAGACGGAACGACTTTGAATTTCTTAGGGGTCCCAGCACCCTTCTTGTGCCACTGCATGGACTCTTGCTTACTTCCAGAGTCATAACGATGAACCCACGTTTCATCTCCAGTAGCAATTCGATCGAAAATACTTGATGGAACTTCACCACAGAACTCTCTACAGCAATCGATTCGCATTATTTTGCTGTTGAGGCGCCGTGAGCATTCGCGGCACCCATATTGCACCAAATTGCAATTGTATTGTTTCAAAGGTCATGAAGAATAGTGTGCATGTTAACGTTTTAATGAATTAATTAATAACCTGGCGGCAAGGTCGTTAAAAGATGCACATCAATAGATATAATTACCCATCTCTCCACTAGTCCAATGCTTGCTCTAGGATGCATATCCGGCAGGCTCTTAAATCCTTACCTATCTTTCGGGCACGTCTACCCTACCATACCGCGCCCCACGGTCTATTCCTTGATATGCAATGGTAGCTGTAGCACCATGAACATGAGGCTACAGGAGCTAGTGTGAATCTTGGGGTTCATTCGATTAATCGAGTCTGGTTTAACCACGCTGGGATCGGTGCAATGCATTCATTCATAATTAGTCAAATTACTTACCTCATTAGTAAATCACCCTGGTACCGAGAATACATTGCACGCCCCTCGTAACAACAACAACTATTAGTTTAATGGCCAGTGATTTAATAAATTACCGTGTAAAAGTTTTTTTTTTAATCTGACGTGTTTCATTTTTGTACTACATTACATATTGTGGCTAACGACTATTCTAATATATAACCATATTCTAGAAACTATCTATGAATAACTTTTGAACCTATGACTTTGTTAAATTTCACAGAGCAGTGAATTTAGTGCGGAGCCATCACTTAGTTGGGTACAAACCGCAGTTGATGCGAACTTGTCGGCAGTAGGCGGCGTGCGCTGGCGCCAGCTACGCCCGACGCTGTGGACTGCCGTCGATGAGGAGGTGGTTTTGCCAGAGTGTCGCATATACAGCTACAACCCGGATCTTGCCAGTGACCCTTTTGGAGAACCAGGCTGTCTGTGGGCATTCAACTATTTCTTTTACAACAGAAAGTTGAAAAGGATTGTCTTTTTCACATGTAGAGCAATGAGGTATCTAAGTTATACATAATACTAATATAAATAAAGCTCAAGGGTTTATTTGTTTGTTTGAACGCGCTAATACCGGGAAGTAACAGTCGGGATTTGAAAAATTATTTTTGTATTTGATAGCCAAAAAGAAAAGTCAGAAAGAACGCTAAGCGAACACGAATAATTGTACAGGCGGGTGATAAGATGCTATAGGATATATTTTATGTTAAAACATGAAAAACGCCGACGAAATCGCGGGCAGAAGCTAATTTGTATTACAGCAAGCATTGTCAACAGCATAAAACTCATTCAATCAGTACTCAATTTGATATTATTCTGGTTTTTCAGTCCTGTGTGTGCTGTCGACTCTGGCGTCGATTTTGCTATGGATGAAGACGACGAATACAACTAAATGAAGAAGAAAAAAAATACTTCCATTATAATCGTAAGACACTCAAACATATTTAGGTTTTAAAACCATCTAGCACAGTAAATCTGCACACCTATTATTACATTATACTTCATATGCTACCAAATCGACATTGTAAGGTTTGTTACAAAAATGTTTAAGTGGCAAATAAGTTATTATTATGTATTTTGATTGACCCTTCCTATGCCGCCGGAACGTGGATCTACGCGAGACACAATGGCTTTAATTTCATTGTTTCTGTAATTACGGCATGCAGCCAATTAAGTGCTATTATAAAATATACATTGAGTGATTATTTAGAAATGGAAACCGATATGTTTTATAAAAACCTTGCAATGTCAATTCGGCAGCGTATGCAATGGTTGTGTATACGTTGCTGAACCAATTATAATGTTCTATATTTACTTGTTAAAAATCAACTTGACATGTCAAATACAGAAAATATCAAGTACGGGAAAAAGTTTTATGATGGTTTTGGTTGCCACACGTATTTCCAATGTTTACCGCCAACTAATCTGCTAAAAGTATAAAACTGATTGCCACAAATTTTTTTAAATTCTTAAATTACCTACGTCAATGTTTTTTTGTCCGGATTTTTGTTTAATAGTCCTGTCTCGATTCCAACTTAGGATAACTTCGTGACTACTGACCATCAGGGGGTACGCCGAATGGGGAAGAAAACGCAAAGCTATAGCTATATGTGTGGCTGTTATCTCTTGACTCATTATATCGCTGTCAGTTTTATCACTCAATATTGATCAGGGTTTTCATTAGGCCAAAAGCATATCTGGCCATTAGGTATTTACCGCCTTTTGTCTTGTTAATAATAGAAGCCAGGTACCCTATTTTATAAATAGCTTTCATACCTATGTACTTAACCTCGAATTTTTGGAGGCATTGCGTAATCTGTCGCTCATTGTTTTTTTTTTTATTGTAGGTTTTTAGGCAAATAATGATATTCAGGTACAACACAATCTTTCTTTAAAAAATTTCTTTATCAGATGTGCCCGAAGTTTTTTGTAAAAAAACGTTTTGTATTTTATTTGACAGCTAATTACATTTTCTGTGAATCAATAGATACTAACAACACCCACGGCAAAATTTGTCAGTTTTCTTCCACATTGCTTGCCAGTTGCCAACCAAAAAAAAGGACATGCAAAGTTTATTTTTAAATAGAGAAAATAAATTGCTACCTTGGCTTGGTATTGCGAAAACAGTCCAGTTTTCATAGATTTATTCAGGTTTCAATATACAGTTCGATTATAATGTATAATATTTTATTATGTATTTTTATATGATTTATATGAAAGCATGTTCTTTATTCGTCCACTATTGAGATCATGCTAAGTGGAAAAAAAGTATAATTTAAATAATTGGAGTAGCATTAATTGATATATTTAATATTATTAAGCTCTAACAAATATTTCGAATGATGATAAGAACAAATCAAAACATTTTTATGACCGTTGGTTGTTGTATATATAATAATATATAAGTTTAATAGATTATACTTTAATAGTATGTAAAGATGGTATGTATGTATTCTAATGTTATTATAATACTTAAGCCTGATAAAAGACAGCAATATTAATGAATCAATTATTCCATGATACAGGTTGGAAAAAACGAAAACCAGGAAAACCTTTCTCAAGTCTTAAAGAATGCAAATGTAGCTCAAACACAGATAAAAGACTCTGCTTGTTAAACGTTTTGTTGTTTCGAATCGCGGAATGGGTGCAGGGAAATGCACAGGTGCACTATGATTGGCTATTTCAAAATATTTTCAAAGAAGGTTCTGCTTCACTATGGTAATGATGGGACAGAGGCATGTAATATCGACGATAGATATAGATACATTTTGTGAAGCTTATTGAGAATTATTTTATTGATTTTCCTACTTTGTAACTTGCACATTATTTAAGTACTTACCATAAAATATATTAAAAGAAACTGTTTAAATTAAAAAATGCTATTATGTAAACGAAAACCTGAAAATCTTTTGTGTCAGTGTTTGTAAAGAAAATTAAGTGTTTTTTCCTGAGACCAAGGGCACGATGATGATGATGATGATGAATCGACTTGTCCCTGAGCCTGACAAATGTTAGTTCTCTTACTCATACAGTCGGTTTTTATAAATATAACTAATATACTTCAATTCAATTCAAATAGCCTTTATTAGCAATCTTACAAACTAGTTTAACAATATATATATACTTACTTCCTCTTAATTTTAAACGTAATCTGCACTGGGCCAATTTACAAACTTGGGTACTAAGGGCATGATTCACAGACAGCACTTTGTTATCGCCTCCGATGTCGCGAAATCTCCTAAAGATCGGTAACAATAGACAAAGTAATTGTGTCTCATTCATTAGTGACAGTTGAGCCACTACATAAAGTTACGTGTTTAATTCGAGTATAAAGATAGTCTGTACGGAAATAAGGTTCATATTTTTGTATGAAACCCTTATTTAGCAAAGTAAAAAAGCGGTCTGTGAATCTCACCCTAAGCTTGTCCTCCATCCATGTCCTGCTGTACATAAAAATTGGGGATGTCGGCACCTTAGACTGCACGTCAGTGAGTAAAGAACCGAAACTCCGTACAACGCTAAATCAGCCCAAGGTCAAAGTATTACCACCCACGTGCGGTGTCGACTGTACGACATGAAATGTACGACGACGATACAGGTCAACACTTTTTATAATAGAAATGTGACTGTATAATTGTAGGTAGGTAACTACTCACCATTCGGGGTAGTTTTGTGATGTGAATTTTGAAAATGTGTAACTTTCAAACATTTACACAATTAGCAGCATTTTGAAAAGCTTCACACCAAACGCAGTGCGGTGCGGGCGCAGCACCTATTCCGATGTGAAAATTAAAATTGTATAATTATTCTTTTACGGCACTCGTTTTATTTTGGTGTGCAGTGTCTTGTAGATATGTATATCTCGACCTCTTGTATTCGTCGTTGTACAAAGTAAGCGTATTGAATAAGTTCAATGTTTGTTCTTTATGCTCAAACGAATATGTGAGTCTGTCTATCTGGCTGGCCCCAACGTGACTTATCAACAGATGATAGCTTTTCATAAAGACATTATTTTTTTACCTGAAGAAAATAAATAAGATATACATATTTTGTACCTCGACAGTTTTTGATTGAATGACGTTTTCATGAAGTGTCTAGCTAGCGGGCCCCTTATGATTATTTTATTGTTATTATACTTTCAGATCGCCCAATTGTGCACGGAGTTAGAAACTATTATGTACCTTACAAATCCAAAATGTCGACTTTTTGTGAGCTATATTTCAGAAGATATTCGTTAATTAAATAAGTATTTAACCAACGGACCTAAAGTCCGACTGCGCCAAATTTGTCAAAGATGTAAACAACAATGACCGCTCGAAATTGAATAAAATCGATAAAAAAGAGTATTTATTTTAATTAATGTTTGTTTTCCTCTAGTTAGCTCGAGAGATTTAGACAAAAACAAACATTACTTACTTGTTTTCGTCTAGTTAGCACGAAGATTTAGACGAAAACTAACATTACTTAAAATAAAAACTTGTTATCGATTTTATCCAATTTCGAGCGGCCATTGTTGTTTACATCTTTGGAAAATTTGGCGCTGTCGGACCTTAGTTAATTGGCGTTTGTACAATACAATTACGTCTTTGCTCGTGCACATTTGCAGTATTAAATAATTTTTATCTTTGCGGATTGTTTTACAGGAAAAGGACAAATAAGTATTTATTTGCTGTAATATACTTACAATAATAAATACTTAATAGTAAGTATAGTAACATAGATGTGTCTAGATTGTGTTAATTTTGTAGGCAACTTATAAAAAAGATTACGAGGTTAGTACTGAATTTTTCTTTGCTTTAGCTCGTCAGTTATCTTAGTAATTTTACATCAGTTAAGACAAGTCGGTGTTGTGCAGACATTGCTTTTAAATCTTATGAAGGCCAAAGGAAGTCGAAATTTTAAATTTGTAAGGTACATAATAGTATCATGCTCTTAACACTATTGTCTATATATATAAAAGGAGAACTGACTGACTGACATATCAACGCACAGCCCAAACCGCTGGGTCTAGAGATTCCAAATTTGGCACGTACGTTCCTTATGAGGTCTAGGGGTGCACTAAGAAAGGATTTTTCAAAATTCATCCCCTAAGGGGGTGAAAGGTGGGGGTGAAATTTCACGCGGACGAAGTCGCGGGAAGAAGCTAGTATGATATAAAAGAGTAGTATTTAAACACATTACCACTCCTTTGCGTCGCGCAGTCGGGTAAAAAAGTTCCTACTGGCTGGGCGTTTGTTTAAATAACGAATATCTTCTGAAGTATATATAGCTCACAGGGTCGAAATTTTGGATTTGTAAGGTACATAATAGTTTCTAGCTCCGAGCACTACTGGGCGATCTGATAGTATAATAACAATAAAAATAATCATAAGGGGCCCGCTAGCTAGACACTTCATAAAAACGTCATTCAGTCAAAAACTGTCAAGGTACAAAATATATCTTATTTATTTCCACAAAATAATGTCTTTAAGAAAAGCTATCACCTGTTGATAAATCTCGTTGGGGCCTGCCAGATAGACTCACACCAAACGAATTGGTGGTTTCACACTAATGATGACCTCCTTAGATACATCATCAAAGCGCCAGCACATCAACCTACTACAATCTGTCAGATTTCTGTAATAGATTTTCAACTTTATCGCTAAAGCATAAGGTTCAATGTTGATTGTGAAAATTTGACAGTTAGGGGTAGGTTGATGTGCTGGCGTCTGTACAACAATCTATAATTCGTGCGAGCTCTCAGAGTCCGACTTTTTTTTTGACACGTTTTCAGAAATATTAGTTATATAAGTACTGTATTCGATATGGAAAAATATGTGTAGTAACATTATTTAATGTCCTCTTGTATCAGTCTACATAATTTATGTACCTATTCTAAGAATGTAAAATAGAAAGTTGGGAGTTAACATAACAATTTGATTATTATTTTATGCGCAATATCTGCACTTCAGGCATTCGCCGACTATATGCACATATTAACTAACCCATAGAATATAATGAATGTTTTAATGACTACGACTAGGCATAATATACGATTTACACGGACCGGCGCGCTGCGGGCTGCTTTGGAGCGCATTTTACAATGTGTTTAAAGACAATGAAAAGTTAGGCCGCTATCCCATTGGCGTTTTACGAGCGTTGGCGCTACTCCAACGTCTGCGCAGCGCCAACGTTGCGCAGACGCGACGTTAACGTCGCGAGTTTCAGTGGTAACCCCCACCCGCGCGCCCACACAGACAGAGCGGGACGGCGTGATTGTTCCTGTTGCCAAAAAACGCAAGAAACTCGCGACGTTAACGTAGCGTCTGCGCAACGTTGGCGCTGCGCAGACGTTGGAGAAGCGCCAACGCTCGTAAAACGTCAGTGGGATAGCGGCTTGAATGTTAGGTATGTTTGCGTGGAATTTACACAGCTTGGAACCCCGTCCGATCCGTGCAAACGCCGCGGTAACGTTCGGCTGCCGTCGCATTTGGTCCGTTCCATTCGGCTACGGTCGCGTGTGCTCGGGGGTTATCGCCTGCCGGCAAGTTGAATAATTCAAATCGCAATTGGTTGCTCCATTCATGATAGCGTACCGGCGGATGCGCGCGCACGCAGTTGGCTTCCGCCGCGATCAGGCGCCGCCCAGGCCGGTGGAAACTGTACTCTAACGTCGCCAAACTAAAAACGAACGACGATATAAATCGCATATAGGTACGAAATCGTCGTCAGTTTGGCGGCAAAATGACTAGGTTCTTTAGACGCAATTAATTTGTCGTCTAAGAAAGTCATGACGGCCCAAAACGAGAGCGTTTAACACTGAAACCATGTTTATTAAAAATATATAGGCATAGAACCGTAATTTAATTAAGGTATACTTCATAAAAGATAGCTTGATCTCTGCGACAGCTGTCAGTAAAATCACGCCTATGAAGTCCTGAATTCCATAATAGTACAGGCAGTACCTGTCAATGTCGTACTTTATGGGCATGCCGACCTAATTAGTGATGGGCGATGAATCATCGTGACAACAGACTATAAACTATCGATATTTTAAATAAAGAGTGGAAGAAGGTGGTAACCAAATGCAGAAAACTAATGGAAGAAGATTGGGAGCGGGACGTCCGATTTGATAATATTTGCGAAAAAGAGTTTATAATAAATTTACAAGATTGTTATAGCGATTCAGAAACTGATTCAGATATGGATTTGGGGTGTATTCCTTTACGAGAATAAATGTATTTTATATTCAAATATTCGTTTAATTTAGTAACGTTTGTAATTAAATTAAACCCAATTAAATGTTACATTAGCATCGATAATAGTAAGAAATGTCGATAATTTCTATTGACAATTTTTATATCGTGACAACCCTAGGAATGTCAGTTTGACTTATGTCGCAGAGATCAAGCTATCTTTTATGTAGTATAGTTTATACAATTTTAACTTACGTACCTACATATTATTAGTTACTTTTTAATTCTTACATATAAACTCAGAGCTGGCGTCTAGTTTCGAATCGCTCAATGATGAGACGACTATAATTTTTGCTTCATGTTTGAAAGTTTTATGTATTTTTAGTTACAACACTGGACAAAAGTTGTAAAAAATAAAGATAAATTGCGAAAAAGAGCCCTTTATAATTTTCCACATAACATCCCTTTCCAGGAATTAATTCTCACCTGCAGTAAGACCGTCGCCTAAACGCCATATAGGTACTATACTTACAATCTATTAATGACCTAATGTGTTGATATTTGAAAAGATCGAGGATGTTCAACGCGACAGGGTTATTCTGGCGCGAGGCCAAAATTGGAGTATTGTATTGACAAAACAAGATGGCGACGTTGACTGTGACGCAAATTCGAAATCGCTGAGAACTTATCTCCATATTGGCAACGTGACACTTTAGGGCACACCATTAGTGTTGCCTAACTATCGATAGTCGATGTATCGATAGTTGACCTCGAAAAATAGTCACAATATCGATAGGCCTATCGATACTATTGAAATTTTACAATACTATCGATAGTATCTATCCAAGAAATTGAGCAATACTATTGATAAAGTGCAATACTATCGATACTATTGGGTACAGATACTATCGATACTATCACTATTGTGGTGTATTTTACTGCAATCACTGTCGAAACTATCGATAGTTTTACTACATCGATATTTTACCAAAATTCATACATTTGTTCCCAACGAGTAACACCCTCAAATGTCACACTGTTACTCGATGGGATTTTTTTCTGAAAAAATTCCCAACCGGTCACACTACCAGTCACGGGAACTCGCAATTTTCTCTTTCTAGCTCTTTTTTTTCTATTTGCGCAAGTCGTTTCTGGCACTCGCCGGCCGCTGCCGCGGCACCGCTCGCTTCGCTCGCTCGGCTCGTGCGTAGAGGGGTCTCAGTTTTAACCTAACCTAACCGATTGTTCCCAACGAGTCACACTGTGACATGTTACAGTGTGACTGGTTGGGAACACACCCTCATAGTGTTGGATTCAAACCTTAATTAGCGACTTATGCAGAAAAAGTGAAGTTAACCATCGAATTTACTAATTAATAATATTATCTTTGTCAGCGACTGTTTTTTAAATGGGTAAGTCATAATCCTTACAACATTGTATATTTTTACTTATAGTACAATTATAACACTTAAGATGAAGCCGACTATATTGTACTACGTATCGATACTATCGATAGTGATTGCAGTAAAATACACCACAATAGTGATAGTATCGATACTATCGATAGTATTGCACTTTGTCAATAGTATTGCTCAATTTCTTGGATAGACACTATCGATAGTATTGTAAAATTTCAATAGTATCGATAGAGCTATCGATATTGTGACTATTTTTCGAGGTCACGATAGTATCGACAACCTATCGATATGCAATCGATAGTAAGGCAACACTACACACCATATTCATGAACAGTTTGTTTAAGGGTGGTCGCACATCTGACGGCAAATCGTCGCGTAACGCCAGAACAGACAAGTAGATAATGGAGCTGATTCCCTTGTTCACAAACTAAACTAAAAAGTTCAGTACATCTTTATCTTTTTCATTTAGAAAAGGACAGAAGATAAATTTTAGTTTAGTCTTGTCAAATTAATCAGCGACAATAAGCGAAAGCGCGCTGAGATGACAAGCTAACCAGACGTTTACTACGCCTGGACAGGAAAGGCCTGCGCCTGGTGACGAGAACCATCTCGGGACACTGCTTTCTAAACAAACACTTCCACACAATAGGCATAACGGACACGGTGCAGGGTTTGCATGGAGACTGAGGAAACCGTTGCGCATGTGCTCTGTGAGTGCACAGGCGTCACCCAGATTAGGTCAGCAACCCTCGGGACACCCAGATCTTACACAGATGTTCTCAACAGACCAGGAGACATAATCAACTTCTGGAGGGAGGTGGGCTGGTTGGAATAACCACCAACGGCCGCCATGGCCCACACAATGGTTCACTTGAAGGACTAAGTGCGGAAACCAAACCCATAACATAGAAGTGAAAGCGCGGCGCCGCCGCCCGAACTAGTCTTTGAATAACTCTGAATATATACATCTATACATAAAAATAAATTAAAGTGTCCGTTTTTAATGTCAAAATAACATCTTTTTACTAAAGGCTTATGAAAGTACTGTAGTGTACTTATAATAAAAACATTTTTTAAATGTTTGTTTGTTGCGACTAATCTCCGAAACGACGGGGCCAATTTTGACGGGTCATTCACTGGCAGATAGCTGATGTTATAAGGAGTATAAGGCTACTTTTATTTTAGAAAACTAAAAAAAATAGAATCCAATATATGTAAATACCTTTTCAAGCATAAAGTACTGAACGGATTTCGAATACATTAGGCAAGCAGATAGATGACATCCTGGGGAAGGTCATAGGCTACCCCATATGATAAAAATTATTATGTTTATCATGGTTAGTTCACATGGTCTTTATTTTTATTATTAGATACCTGCAGGCCTACCACGAGCTCTTAAAGCGATCCATTTTAGGACCTAAACTGAACTGTTCTGCTAATTCGTACCATCACGTCAGTTTAACGATTTAATTTAGGCCGTGCCATCTGACAGCGATTGTCCCAAACTGAATCGCAAGTTTTGGTTTCATTCATTTAATTTTGTACTTGTTTGGTACCATGACGTCCATAGAGCAGCTCAACTGAAATGCTTAACTGTCAAAATTAGCGATTCAATAAAAGTTACTATTTCCCTAACATAAACTTAAAACTTTTGGTGAATTATTGACGAAAATAAAGTTTTTTAGTGCTATTTTAGTGGAATTTTACAAAAATCAATGCACTTTAATCTTTCTTTTGAAGTCTAAAATACCTGTTTTCCATGCCTTTATTAATCGCATTTGCTTTTCTTTAACCTGATAAACACTTGTATTTGAGTTTTTTGAGGAAGATCAAAGAGTAAGTATAATAATAATACGGGAGAGGAAGATTCTGCCTCACACTATGACAACTCACATAACTTTTTTTACTCACGTGCGTTCGAACGCAAATAAACAAATTATGTTTCTGTGTCGACACAGAAACATAATTTGTTTTATTACGTCGAAATAAAAAAAAAATTCGTATAATAAATAACAAAAGGTAAATAAATACCTATGTACAGACGCCAGCACATCAACCTACTACAATCTGTCAGATTTCTGTAATAGATTTTCAACTTTATCGCTAAAGCATAAGGTTCAATGTTGATTGGGAAAATTTGACAGTTAGGTGTAGGTTGATGTGCTGGCGTCTGTACTTTGACTAAGAATTATTATAACAATAGTTACCCATTAACGTGGAATCTTAAAAACAATTGTAGTGTCATTTTTACTTTAAAGTAATGATACTGAGTTAAGAACAAATAAAATGTTACTTGCTTCTGAACGTATCTGACACTAAAATGTGCGCGAAACAAACTTATTTGATAATAATAGCGTTCTCTTTTTCACCAAAAACGTTTCAAACGCGGTTCAGCGACAAATTGCGATCTTTCATTCACTTTTAACGATCCAAATGCCGCTGAGAGTATTGGACATCATGGTACGAATTTGAGCGATGCAGTTTAGGAACCTAAACTGAAATGTCTTGCTTTTGAATCCTTTTTAATTAGATCATGGTAGGCCATGCTGTTACTTTAGTGATAGCCGTTCGCGAGAAATAAGTAATCTGTGAGAAAGCATCAGCCAGTGTATCAGTGTTGTGCCATTGGGAAGCCGGTAGGTATATAAAGAAACACAGGCGTTCATTAGGTAGGTAAATTCACTAAAAACGTAAAACTTCGCAAGCAATGAGATTGACGACAAGGTGTTACTACTGGGCGGGAATATTCGTGTCCTTCACCACACAATCCTCACTTGAAAAATTCATGAAAATCAATTTTGAGAACGCCAAAAAATAGTCACCAAGGTAAAAAAATAATAGTCGCATTATGATTCCGAAGTTATAGCTATAGGTTGGTGAGGATTGTGTGGAGACCTTCACCACACAATCCTCACCTCTATCTAGTGCAACCAAACTGTTGGGAGTATCGACTTTGTTTTGTTTTATTATGATTTTTTTAAATATATTTCTGATAACTATTATGATTTGGCCTATTACCCGATTCCGGCTTGACGTCAACTTACGGAACAGCCTGTATATATATATATAATATATATATATTTATTTAAAAACCGTCTGCCCGACACCCTCGCACGCACCCGAACTGCCGCGCTGAATATTTGGCCACCGAATATTCAGCGCTTCGGCAGAGAGCGTGACGGAGTACTTGGTAATATAATAATAACACAATACTTAATATTGGAGATAATAAGTTACTCATACATAAGTGCCTACTAGCCTGGGAAGAGCTGTGCCTGATACAGGTTTTATTTAGCTTAAAGGGTGCTCCGGCCACGGCAAAATAATATAATCTTGTTTTTATTTATATCTGCTTTTTTAATGATTTTTCACCATGCAAAAGACTCATTTATGAAGTTATTGCCAGCTAGTAAAATGCCGTTGACCAATACTTTTTTTTTGGTCCTCGTTTGTCTATTGTTCTGACCCAGATGGTAAGTAGCTCCTTGAATCAATTTTTTGCACCCAAATATAATAAACCCCGAGAAAAAAACATCGAGTGCCGTGGCCTTTTTTTCTTGTCCGTTTTAATTTCATCTCTGCGCTACAGGTTGCTCCAAGATCCTATTTTAGAAAATCGTAAATAAATCAATAAATAATAACGTTTAATGAAATTAAAATATCGTTATAAATGGAAAACGCAGAACCGTATGTGTGTCAAATTAATGTCGCCATGTCAGCGGCACGTTGTATACATATCTAACAATTATACCGTTTTTAATACAACCAAAAAATAAGATTACAACAAAAAATACGTACTTAATAATTTTGTGCTCGGACGTAGGTACTCGACTCGAAAAATTTACGTAGAAGTTTACGTGGAAATTTAACATACCTACCTACTTCTACATAGTAAACCAGGCCGAAATTATCATGGTTGGAGACGACTATTTTTTGACACCAAATTCAAATTCAAAAACGTAAGCGTTCTGCTGTAATCAGGTGAGGATTGTGGCGTAAACCACCACGTAATCCTCACCAAGGCACTTTTATATATCTGGGAATCACTTAATGACTATTTTCGACATTTGGCATAGCGTTACGTCTATTTCTTGACTATTTTTTGGAATTGAAACCAAGTCAAGATACTCCCAGCCGTTTGGTTGCACTAGAGGTGAGGATTGTGTGGAGACCTTCATCACACAATCCTCTTCAACCTATAGCTACAAATTCTGAATCATTATGAGACTATTTTTTTTACCTTGGTGACTATTTCTTGAATATTTTTTGGCGTTCTCAAAATAGATTTTTATGAAGTTTTCAAAAGTGAGGATTGTGTGGTGAAGGACACGAATATTCCACGCGTACGAAATCGTGGGCAAAACTAGTTTAAATAAAAAACAAAAAAGCCAACTAAAAACTACTTAAAATGTACAAACAAAGAACCTTTTTAAAAACAAGCTTTTAATGAACTCAACAGTGTAAGAAGAACCTTCGCGCTTCAAGATTTTTAGAAAATATTACAGTTCTATGTTATCGTAAAGGATGATGCTTATTTTGGTACATCCTCCAATAGCCATGTAAAACTGAATAGAACTAGTAAGTATGGTTAAATAGTTACTATGGTGTCTAATTCCAAAGCCTTGCACACGTCAGTTTTAGCAATAAATAAGTTTTTTTTAGATATTTCATAATTCACTGCCCTTTCACCATTATTAAATAGGAATACGTCGACATCACACTCTACCCACTCAGTAACTGATCATGGATTCACTTTGGCGGCGTGTCGAAAGGTGAGGTGGTGAACTGGTGATGATCAGATGCTGGGCTGAATAGGGATGAAGACGGGGTCAAGTAAACGAAATTCTATTTAGTCCGTCAGTTAGATTATCAAAAAATAATGGACACATATTTTTTCTTGTGTCAATCAACCAAAAAATTACAAAGATAAAGCGTGTCAAAGTTTGGGAGTGGGGGCTCGTGACGTCACTTGTAGGTAAAAATTGTACCAACACGTGACGTCATGCGACATTTCAAATCAATATATCTCTGTAATGTTTTGTTTATGTGAAAAAAGAAAAAATACGTGCCCAATACTTTTTAATAATCTACCTGATAGACGAAGAAAAAAAAGTTAGTCGTCACCCCTATTGTGTGTGACCTTAACGGCCGCAAAATGACTATTCTCCTGTAAATCCTACTTATGATATTGTGGTTAAAAAAATTAAATAACGGGAAAAAGTCGATCGATCGCTTGTATTGTGTGCGCTCCGATTCTTACTATTCTGCGACCGTTCAGGTATTCGCACTCTGGACTCCGGTTATAGTTTTTCTTGTTAACGCCGGCTATCGCTTGGATTTTGTTACCTGTTCCGTTTGAATAGTAGAAGCATGACCCAAAACGCGGTCTTTGTCGGACTGCATAGAAAAGAAAGAGAAGCGCGTTGACAACGCTGGTAATTTATCTATTTACAAAAAATCTATTGTTTGGACTAAAAATTAAAGCTAAGCTATTTAAGTTTAAGCTTTAGTATGTTGCTTGTAGAATAATCTGACAAACAATTATAATGATTGTATGTATATTAGTATGGTTTTTATTGTAAAAAAAGTTTTTAGATGGGAGCCCCCCTTAATTTATTTTAATTTAATTATTTATTTTTTAAGTGAATATACAACTAAGTACCTATTCTGTAAATATTTCATGCGTCTACCTGTTGCAGTTATTAATATCGAGCAAATAAAGTAAAAAAAATCACGTTCGTTGTATGGGAGCCCCCCTTAAATATTTATTTTATTCTGTTTTTAGTATTTGTTGTTATAGAGGCAACAGAAATACATCATCTGTGAAAATGTCAACTGTCTAGCTATCACGGTTCATGAGATACAGCTTGGTGACAGACAGACGGGCAGTGGAGTCTTAGTAAGTCAGCTTCAAAACTTCATAAAATTATTTTGATGTTTTAGGCCTTTAAACATCAAGATACACGGCGGCGATTTAGGAGTGCAAGAGCGTATTTTGAGTAAAATAAAAAACAAGCAACATTACTAATTGGTTTCTCAAAAACTTTCAACTAACCAATTGCATGCAGCTTAGATGAGTTTTCTACGAGG
This sequence comes from Hydraecia micacea, assembly GCA_914767645.1. Taxonomy (NCBI): domain Eukaryota; kingdom Metazoa; phylum Arthropoda; class Insecta; order Lepidoptera; family Noctuidae; genus Hydraecia; species Hydraecia micacea. The sequence goes on from OU611778.1 coordinate 14,098,332, forward strand.
ATGTGTGGTGTTGGCAAACGGGTAGAATAAAAATGCGTATAAAAGAGGGTAGGGGCAGGCCAAAGAAACGATAGACTGACAGTGAGAAAGTAGCTAGTACGGGGGTGACTAATAGAGAAGTATACAAGATGAAAACATATTGCACTGAACCCAAATATATTGTGAAGGGCAAGAGAATGATGAGATACAAGTGCAGACATTTATTTAAAAAAATATATAAGGTCGTAAGTGTATACTGGCCGAATTTTACCGTCTAGAAAAATTGGGTTGGTGAGAACGCAGTAGAAAGCTTGCATTTCTTTTAAATAAAAATATATTTTACGTATAAATTTATAATCTATATTATTATTAATCTATAATTTATAAACTGTCAATACCACTACCAATTTGAAGCAAACTGAAAATATCAAAATTCAAATGATCCAATTTACTCTTTGCGCGGAAATTATGTGTAACATCGATAGCACCAGAACTTAAAAATTCATTTTACCGCATCACTAGACCATATATAGACAATTTGGAGCGGCCATTGTTGTTTACATCTTCGGAAAATATGATAACGATAGAGATTACGTCTTTGAGATTAGCAGCTATAGTAAGAAAAAACAAAATTTTATTAATACTACTTCAGTCCGAAAGGAAAAACACGGTATAAAAACACTTTTTTTTTTCAGAAAATATAATAAACAATCAAAACATAATAAACTTTTATCGAACTATACAACAGAGATGGGAGATTTAAAAATAAAAATATTCCATACGTATCGTCCATATAATAATATATCTAGCTATGTATAATATGTATGTACACGATGAATATTTACAGAGCGAGAAGCTAGCGCTTGTCGGCAGCAGGAGGCGGCGCGGGCTCGGGGTCGGGCGGGGCCTGCGGGGCCGGCGCGGGGTCCCTCAGCTTCGCGCGCGGCCGCCACGCGTCCAGCAGCGCCTCCACGCGCTCCTCAGTAGGCCCCCAGCGCGCGTGGCCGGCCGCGTTCTGCAGCCACACCACCACCGTGCCGCCGCCCCATCTGAAGTACACCTCGTTCCTGTGACATGTCACGTGTTATGTGGGCTATATGCGTATCTCCCGCCTCTACTTGTGACCTCTTTTAGTGTAGCGAGAAATCTACGGAAAAATGCGTGACGAAAGTTCGAGGTGCTTACGCCTACAATGCGAGTGATGCGGCCTATAAACAGTGGTGGGTACCTAATTCAACAAGAGTTGCAGGCGTAAGCAAGCCTTTTCTCTGTAGTGTCGCTAGACTTAATTAATTATTGCCGTCAAATTACACATCTGCCGCCTAATTTCGATTTTATGATAAGTAAATGAATATTTCGGAAGGAAAGCTAATTTACAAATGATAAAGCCCTTAACAATAATAATCAACATATTACCATAGTCTAACAAAATATCACTTTACAGTCAGTCAATGTGACCGTTTTTGCTACCAAGTAAATTAGGAAATATACCAGAGGCAATAGGTAGCCGAATTTTCCTATAAAACCGTGTGTGACACGTAGGTTTATAGCAAAACGAAAAGCACACAAGTAGATCTAAAGTTCGAGATGATCTGAGGACTATTAGCCGCCTATTATGGAAGTAATCCGCTGGCTGGAGGTCGACATCAAAAGAAATTATATTATTGTAAGAAATTACTCGGAACTAATTAAATTATAGGTGAGAACCGATGCAACAAATCTAGAACTAATGCCTGCAACCACAATCACTCTGTATGGCTTGTGAGCCGCAGACAGACTTCTCACTGCTCAGTGTATGTTTGGTTTGGAACCTCAGTCAGACTTGCTATTGCAAAATAAAAATACTAATACGATTAAAAGTCTAAGTACTCGTATAATGATGGACGATGAACCACAGTAAGAAGTACATTGTGGTATTTTGTCCCTTTACTGCCGTTCCAAATAATATGTTGAATTTTGCTTTCGCATTAATCCGAAATAAGCAATTAGGTAACGAAATGAACATGATTATGATTACGTTGGTCAAGAAGATACCTAATGTTCTCAAAGGAAATAATAAACGATGCGATACTTAGCTTAGGGTAATAAATATGGATAGGAGTACAATACAATAGTAATACGTAATAATCAAACGCATTAATTACATGTTCTATTGTCTTCGCTTCACAGCGAGTATCCGGTTCAATGGATTTGTTTTCGTAATTTCATAATATTCCACGTAGGTACACAACAAAACTAAGTATAGACCTGTAATTATAAGTATTTTACTAGTTTATACAGTTGGCGCAAAACAGTCATTATAGGTGCTGAAATTTATTATAAACGGTACATTTACCAGGTACATACATTTATCTTGGACACTTACTTTCACGTTCGGTTCTTCTCCAAGGGGTCAACTACATTTAAAACTTTAATGCCCGTTTTCACTAACATTAGGCGACATCTAAATGTAATGCCTAAATATTTTTGCACTGTTGGATTTTCAATAGCGTTGAACCGAGCGATGAACTAGCGGCCCGCCTCGGCTTCGCTCGGGTAATCAAAGACTACAGCAGAGAATAAGTATTTCTTTTTTATATTAACTTATCCATAACTTATAAGTCACAGTGCTATCAAACAAAATAGGAAGTCGCTACTCAATGTCTCTATGTACAGACGCCAGCACATCAACCTACCCCAATCTGTCAAATTTTCCCAATCAACTTTGAACCTTATACTTCAGTGATAAAGTTGAAAATCTATTAAAGAAATATGACAGATTGTAGTAACTTGATGTGCTGGCGTCTGTACCTCGTGTGGCACCGATCTGCTCATGCAAAGCAAGACTATATTGCCCTAAACGTAACGTGTCCAATAACTTCGGGTTGCCACAAACTGACCGCACTCAACTGGCGCACTATTTGTCAATTATCAAGTAAAAAGTTGTGTAACTCAACGATGCCCAGGCCGAAGTCTATATGCCTAAATAATAAAAAATGAGTGAGTAAGAGAGTTTTAAACTCTTTTTACTCGTCTGCGCAACAGCAGAAGTTATTAACTTTAACTGACTGTTGGCGGCTAGATTTCCCGTATTTGAAAACCCAAAGCCGTTATCACATAAATCAGGTAATTCCATAAAAATCTTTGATTTGTCATTCATAGTACAGACCGTGTTGGATTAGTCAATATAAATGTTAGTGTTACAGTTCTAACATTCAAAACTAGGATTTTAAATGATAGTGTGACATTACAGCTGAAGTGACTACTTTCAACTAACTTTTGGAGGCCACTGTATTAGTACAGAAGTTTAGATTACATTTAGGTGACGCCTAATGTTAATGAAAACTGGCATAATATATTTACAATCGGATTATGTAATAGTCTAATTAAGATTAAGATTTCAACATGCGTGAACTCAGCTGCAGTAAATGTGGCCCAAACCCTAAATGAATAAATGAATTTGTGAACAAACAAAACCTATTTTATGGAATATTTAATGAGGACGATGTCAATCAAATAATTTCACATGGTTACTTTAAAATTGAATCGTGTGAAAAATTACGCCAAAAAACTTAAAATATTTTTTTTTACTTTCAAGCTGTTAAAGGAGATGGATAACGGTTCCATACAAGCTCGGCCCAGACTGTACACCAATAAAACAATATGTATTATGAAGCAATAATAGTGTTTCATAGCCCTGTATATTGTCCGTCGTGGACATAAGACGCTTTCCAAATCTAATGACTCCAATAAATAAATTCAAACCTGTCGATTACATTGTAATCTGCTGTCTCCTAACATATTGAATTTCACTCGAATCTAACGACTGCGACTATATCCCAAATAATTAATTTAGACACGCGGTAACGTGTCAAGCCAAGTTCAAGCTAACAGAACTGGCGACCAGCACCGTGTGTATTAATAATATTACACTATAACAATATAATATTACACGAACCATTTGGAGCCATTTTTGACCCCCTCATAACTCAAAAACTATTTCACATAAACATGTCAAATTTGGTTCATATATTGAGACTTGCGAGATACATATTTGCTCCAAATTTCATAAACACACCTTAAACGGTTATTTAGATATTAACGTCCAAAAATCGTAATTTTTATCACTGACTGACCTATACATCAGAACTCTAACCCAGTTCCAGATGACCTAGAAAGTTCAAATTTGGCATCCAGATAGGCATAGGGTGAATACAAAGGAATAAATCAGAAACGAGTATTATAATTTTTCAATTAATAGATTCTATTAGGAACACTTACTTATAGTGCCTGTAATGTAAGAATCAGCAATGAAAATTGATGACAGCAGCACCCTAATTGCGTAACACATTATCAATCTGAATCTGAATCATTTTGAAGCAAATTGCTAATCCATTGCTGCATAAGTACGAAAAATTTGACTGCTCAACACGTAAATAACGCAATGAATATTGTTGAACTGTCAAAATGAAACCGATTCCGATTGATAATATGTTACGCAATAGCCCCGCTGATCTTTATGTGAATTTTAAGGTCTTTACGTGAACATATGACGAAAAAATTGAAATTATTGTAAAAAAATCCGGATACTGAATGGGCAATTCGCTCGAACATTTCAAAGGTACAAGAAAACAGAAAATAACACAAAAAAGACAACTATACCCCGTAAACGTAGGAAAATACAGTAGGTTAACAAAAACCATTTGATATTAATTTTATTATGAATAAGTAGGTACTTACTAATAATTTCTATACAAAAAGTAATGATATCCCATCAAAAACATAAATGTGAAATGAGAGCCAAGTTCAATATTATGATATACTAGCTGTTACCCGCGACTTCGTCCGCGTGGAATTATTTCGTGGGACCATATTTTTTTTATCTAAAATAAAAGTAGCCTAAGTTACTCCTTATTACATCAGCTCTCTGCCAGTGAAAGTCCCGTCAAAATCGGTCCAGCCGTTTCAGAGTTTAGCCGGAACAAACAGACAGACAAAAATTGTAAAAAAAATATTTTGGTTATGTACCTACCGTGATTTTTATAGGTAAGAATCTTATTAGTGGCGAATAAAAACGGGCTGCGATGCGGAATCTAGACTCTAGAGGGGGTTATCTGTGGTTTTTTGATACAGCCATTATAATAAAGTGGTCGTCGCGGGCGCTGGTGCACCATATTCTGCCAATTTTAGGTTGCCACATGTAAAGAAGACTCTCACGATTCCTTTTTACAGAAAATTTTCAGGAGATACTTTGAGAATTACAGCCGCTTGACACTGAGTTCGTCTTTCGACGGCTATCAAGCAGGCCCAAGCGGCCTACGTAGCGCTTTGTGACACGTTAATTTTTTTCTGAGATCGGCACAATTTACACACATAAATAAAAAATCGTAAAAACTAAATTTTACAGCTCGAAAGTAAAAAAATCTTTTGACTTACATTCCTGGCGAACTTGAAGAATAGCTCTACCATGATTTTTACAAAATTTAATTTTAAACTAACCTAATGTGAATAACTTCACTCAAACCAACTAAAGAAGCTACTTAGCACCTCTTCCCATTAAAAAGTTTAATTTGCTCACAAATTAGCGTTTAGGGCTTGGGCCACATTTACTGCCGCTGAATGTATAATGTATGTGTGTGTGTATGTGCATGCAGATTTAAATGACTCACTTGGTAAGGACATGTTGAAATCCGTGGCGGTACTCGTGCTCAAAAGCTGGAATAACCACCTAAAATAAAAAAAAATACTAAAATTATAAAATTATTTTTCACCTGAATATTGTTCCGGTTATCTATGTCAGCGAAGTGCTGCCACATGCTACGTTCACACAAATATTTTTAAACTTTTGCGAATTGATAACATTTAAGACCCAAAAAAAGTGTCTTCGTGAAGTATGCATGATCCAAAGCACTGACAGTTGCAAACCTTTTTTTTTTTATTTAAAATTATTAACAGTTCCGTCCATATACATTTATGAAGTTGTCATGTTTATTAAAAACTAGCTGTGCCCGCGACTTCGTCCGCGTGGAATAGTGACTTTTGGGGCAGCACATTTTAAATTACACATACCGTCGTTTGGGTAGCTAAAAATTTACTTTACAGTAATGTTTCTCTGTATTACCTTAACAAATGTTCGCCGTGATTCTTTAAATTGACATAACTTTTTTATTTATGAACCGATTGACATGAAATAAACACTAAATGTTAAGTGAAGCTTACTAAAATATATTAGTGAAACCCGCATCTAAATCGAATAAGCCGTTTCTGATATTAGCGTGCACAAACACACAAACAAACAGAAAAAAAAAATTAATTACACTTTCGGGTTCGGCATCGATATAATAACAACCCCTGCTACTTTTTTTTTATATATTTCCATTGTACAGACACCACTTTTCTACAATTTTATTATATGTATAGATATAGAAGATAACTATAGCCTATTTGAAACCCTATCCACTAAACGCCATCCAGGTGCTCTTAAGGTGAATGCGCAGTAGTAGACCGCGAAATTCAAATTTTCTTACGTTTTTTGCAACTTGCACGTAGGTCAGTGTCAGGTTGTATCTTGATAAAAATTTGATTCGCGAATAAGTATAACAGGTACGTATTTATAGAATTATAATCAAAAATAGTCAACAAACTACCTAAATCAATAAAGCTTCAAAAAACTTAAATACTTTTAAAAAACACTCCATAGGTTCCTGATACAGAAAGCATATTACACTATAAATTAATATTTAGAAGAAATATAAAATCTGTAATGCCATTTTCTTATACCTATGTATTAATTACCTACTTTCTTACTTTAGTTAATAAGATTACTTATAGTTACCTTATTGCTAGCGATTTAATACTGTTAATTAGCAGTAATCTATAATTGTATAAGACTGTTACTAATATTGCTACTTAGCAGTAATCTATAAGTAAGTATATAGACCTACCTATACATTCATTATCTACTGTGTAAGCAATATTTGTACGCCTTCCAAGGCAGCACATAGTGACACAACATAATTATGTTTTTATTTTATCCATCATGTACCACTACATTACACGTATTTGTACAAATAAATAAATTTGAATTAAAAGTGTATTGAGCCGCGTATTCACGGTACGTCCGCGCTCGTACCGCGTCCACTGGAATGACTATGCGGACGACACTCCAATTTGTATTCACATAAATCGACAAAATGTAGACAACTACATTTTGTCGATTTATGTGAATACAAATTAAAAAAATTATTATTGTGAGAAAAAGAAGAGGCTGCTCTACAAAGAGCAGCCTCTTCTTTTTCTCGCGATTTTATGGTGATAATATTTATGTTCTTTTATATTATGAATAACTATAAGAGCTCAAGCAGTTACATCTACGATGATAAAGTTTACCACACTAATAAAAGAGGAAACTATCGTAAAAATCTAAAATAAATTTAATTTGTCCGTAACGTAATTTTAAACAAGAAAGTGTAATTTATTAAAAACCCTTTTTACGATTTGTTTACCTTTAGTTAATTACCTAAACCAATGGAGTATAGTAATGATTACAAGTAGGAACCTGTTTTCTTTTGAAGTGGCTGGCTTGAAGCTTGTGTAAGGCGTGCGTCTGCCTGTCGGGCCATTCGGGCAGGATGACGACGAAGCTCAGCGGCTCGGCGGAGTCCTGCAGTAGCCGCTCCATGTGCCGCAGCGCCGCTTCCAACAGCTCCTCGCAATACGGCGGGTGCGCCACCATCGACCCGGACACTGGACGCAGCTCTAGAAATGGCCTAAGCAAATACTTTCTGATTAATGTGATGCAACGAAAACTGCTTTTACGAATGCGAGTAAAGTAGGCCGAATACGAACGAATGAACTAATGTAAACTTAATGCAAGTAATTTTTTAACGAAAATACAACAATCTATATACAGGGTGAATTTTTCAAGTGGGCGTGGTTGGCCAAATCCGAAACTATGAGGAATAGCGAAAAGTACTCAAAGGAGTCACGGGCTCAATTTTGATGAAAACTTAAATACGACTTTGGTGGAACGCTTATGCTTTTTAAGTCTTGTTAATGTCGATGTCAGTTGTTTACGAGTGTACAATTTAATTAATTTCAAATCTTCAAACAAATCAATTAACATTAAATTAATAGGACAAATGGTTAAATAAAATAATAGTATCTAAGTAGTTAGTAATCTAAAAATGTTTACTAATTTCCAAATAAGAAACACATCCCAAAGTACCGGCCGGCGAGCGCTACATCCAAGTTGGTCGCAGTTGGCGATAAACCATTATAAAACTGCACGCCCCTCCAATAAAATTTATATTTATATACAAATATTTGAAATGTTTATGCAACAAGCAGTGGAGGGGCGTTCAATTTTAAAATAGTTTATCTCTACTTGGTTATTTAGTATTTTTAGGACACCAAAATGTGAATTGAGGCTCACAAAAAGAGGCACATTTATATTATAGTATCCATTAAAATTCGATTAAATACTTGCATTAATAGCGATTCCTCCAAATCACGAAGCTAAGGATTAGATTATGAAATCAATACATACCCTCGAGATCCAAAGTAGGAGTCAGTATCGGCGAAAGCTGAACAATACTGTCTGAAGTAGCAGTCGAGCGGACTGGCGAAGCACTCGAAGGTGACGCCAAAGCAGCGGTGCAGGCACTCGAGCACCGGCACGGGCAGCGACATCTGCGTGAGGTGCGCCTCGCCGCCCGCGCCCACCCACGCCGCGTAGCGTCGCAGCAGGCACCACACGCGCGACAGAAACTGCTCGAACTTCTTGTCGTCGAAGCAGCTGTAGCGGTACAGACACTCCTGCGACACAAGCAATCATAATGATTACTGTTTATTTTTTATGGATTGATTGGTTGATATTATTGGAATGCGGCATTGCGGCAAGCGGTGCACAACAAATCTGCGAGGCGTACAATAAGTCCGCGGTGGATTGTTAACCGAGAGGTCGACTAAAAGCACACGACTCACAAGTCACAACCTCGCACACTGTGCTAGCACATCATGAAAGTGCTGATACGGCGGTGTCGATATTATATTGCCAATGAGGCTTCAGTAACTAAAAAAATTGAATACTTTTGCCTTTTATTTCGCAAAGGAAAAAAGGGAGCTTATACTCAACAGTGGGTTGAACCAGGCAGTCAATGATGACGATGATGAAGAAGAAAATAGAAAAGGACATCTAAAAGAGTGTTTTTTGCATGGCACCAATTGTCTACAACAAATTGCCCAAAAGTTGGAGAGAGCTAACAATACTTAAACTTAAACAAACAATGAAATCTTTTTTGGCACAAAAAGCATATTATAGTATTGCAGAATTTTTAAACGACTCATTGTGATAAAAATATATAACTTAAATATGCCATAATAAATGTTATTTAATTGAATTCCTATTGTAAATCTTCATAATATAATTTTATTATATGTAATTTGTATTATTGGACTAGTCAAATATAAAATGAATAATTGGATAATGTAAATGATTGAATATATTTGTTTAACTGACATTAATTAATGTAAATTGTAATATTTTAAAATCAATGTATTAATACTATTTTTATTTTATTTTGTCCAAGATATTTGCACGCCATAAGAAATGGCAAACATGTCGTGAACTAATCTTATTTACGACCTTGCATGCATCTATTATTTTAATTTTGTAGGTGTACACATGTTTGCGCAAATAAAATTTCTTATTCTTATTCTTAAAACTTTAAGTGAATAAAATATATTCAGGAGTTATTAAAAGAAACTTTAACATAGTCTCTTTTGTTTTTTTTTGCAACATGCTTCATTTGATGCCTTTAACAACGGATTCGTTATGACCCAGTGGTTAAGGTCTTATGCACGAAGTTGTGGGTTCGAAACCGGGCAAGTACCAATGCTAATTCAAAATTTCAAATGATTATACTAAATTGTCATATTATCTTTTCATTAGAATATATATATTTTATTTAATATTTTGTTTCCTAATTTATGTTACAGGTATTTTGTACCAAGCTTTTTTGTTTCAAGTGTTTATCAGTGGAAACTTGTAAATGGCCTTCAAATGCATATTGTTTAAGAGCACTGTTTATATTGTAGCTGTAAGTTTCCCGAATAGAATAAAATAAAAATACTACTGCAAATTTTTATGGAAAGAAAGTTTTCCATGCGAATTTTGTATGAATTACTTACTGAAATTTGGTCTGTCGGGTCAGCTCGTTAATCATAATAGCAACCAAAATAATTTAAAGGCAGGCTTACCAGCTTCTGTAAATACACGGCATTGAGAGCCTGTGTTTCGCCGAGATAGCGCAACAGCGTCTGATCGCGATCGAGAAAGTGCTCCACGAGCGGAGGCCGGGGCGCCGGCACCGCGAACTGCACTGGGTAACACCACACCTTGCGTAGGGCTGCCTGCTGCAACGGTGCTTGAAGTTCCTAATCATTACAAATATGTACATATTATAAATTAATGTCGCTTTTCGCGTGTCTGTCTGTGTGACCACGTCGTTCTTGCAAACTTGAAACTACGCAACGGGTTTTGATGCGGTGTTCACAATAATTTAGAGAATTTATTCCGGAAGGTTTATGTAAAGAAGAAAGAAAGAAAAAGATATAACGAAACTATATTTTAGTTTAAATTGAATGTGAATTATTTATTACATACTCAGTAACAAATTGTTTAGTACAAGACAATATAATTATTTTAATGATGCAATGCTATGGGTTTACCTGACTGCAGCAAGCCCAAAAGGTACCCTTTTTTATGTAATGTTTTTAATCCATCATTTTGACAGGGCAAAGCATTACCTGTATTCCGTTTTCTTTGAGTAAACCACTATGCCTTTCCCTTATTTTCCGAGCATATTCAGCCGACAGGTGGTAAATTTTGAGGCAGATTCCTTCAACAGATGCCTTCACAGTCTCGGCAAGGTGAGGTTGACACTGTCTCTGAAATTAATTAACAAAAAATCAAAACCAAATATTTTATTTTTATCATTGCAAGAACATTATAATTAGTGTGTGAACATTCGATTTCGGTTTCGGCCAGAAATTGGCCGAACCTTCGGCCCGACCGACACTTGCGTATGATGTTTGTGGGCTATTGGATTTGATAGAATACGAACGAGCGACTGATAGACAGACTGCGTTGACTTAGTAATGTGGTCCCGTTTTCAGCCAGCCAGTGTTTGCGAGTAGGGATTTACTCACTTTCTGGAAGATCACTCTAAGGGCAGCAGCAGATGCATATTAGTAACTATGCGTTCGATCACATTAGCAAAATCATACGTTTCATTACTTAGAAATTGCATCGCGTTTTGGCTCCTCATTCCGTTTGAGTCCGGTTTAAAAATTATGTTTCTAATGATGCTGAATTGTTTGGCGGAGAGATAAAGCATTGCATTGCATTTTTATTTATTTATTTTCACTAGGTACCTATATCGAGCTTCCGAAAAGCGATTAAATTGCTGATTGCTAATGGTAAAAGTTTGCGGTGTTAAGAGTTGATTCATGCATGCATCTGAAAAATTACTAAATTGGTAATCGCAAAAGCTAACCGTAGCATATCTGCGAGGGCCCTTATTTAAGTTAGGGATCATTATACAAGATATCAAAATGATTGCAAAATCAGCCCTTAATCAAGTTATTTGTAACAGCAGCACCCCACGGTTACACCCTTATATGTCTCTTATCTCGTCTCCATATATCCAGATATGACAGGCCTGATGGTCTAGTGGTTAGTGACCCTGACTGCTATGCCGGAGGTCGTGGGTTCGATTCCCACCCAGGACAAATGTTTGTGTGATGAGCACGATCATTTGTTCTGTGTCTGGTTGTAATTTATCTATAATATGTATGTATTTAGAAATATATAAGTATGTTTATCAGTTGTCTAGTACCCAAAACACAAGCTCTGCTTAGCTTGGGACTAGATGGCGTTGTGTGATAGTTGTGGAATATTATTATTATTATTATTTCCTTTATTCGTCTATATACATATAATTTATATTTTTAAATATTTGAATAAATAAAAAAAATATATAAAAACATTCAAAAATATAAAAAATAGTAGCCCACCGGTATCGGGAACAGGGTCCAAGCTACCGGTGGTCAGGGCTCCAGAGAGAGGAATCTCCTGACAATGCGAGCCGTGTCCAGAAGTACTGCTTTCTGAATCAAGCCCTTGATCCAGCTGGCCAACGAGAGCCTCCTCAGGTGTTGGTCGAGGCTCTTGGCTATCAATCCATTGGTTGGCTGTAACGACTATTGGCACAATGATTGCTGAGTCAACATCCCACATGTCGACAACCTCGCGAGCCAAGTCAAGATACTTGATTTGTTTATCTTTCTCGGCTTTCACGAGGTTTTCATCATGCGGGATGGTTATGTCAACAATCATTGCGCGCCTCTCTAATCGATCCATCACCACTATATCAGGCTTATTGGCAACAATAGTCCTGTCAGTGATGATGGATCGATCCCAGTACAATGTGATATTTCCATTTTCGAGAACTGGGTCGGGCACATACCTATAGTACGGCACCTCCGATTCCACAAGGCTGTATTTCAGAGCTAGTTGCTGGTGGATTATCCTGGCTACAAGGTTGTGTCTATGCAAGTACTCCCCGTTAGCTAGACGAGAACACCCGGAGATAATATGCCTGATTGATTCTCCCGGCCGGTGGCATGCCCGACAGATGTCAACCGTGCCGTCTTTCACAATAAATCTCCGGTAATTGTTCGTCATCATAACTTCGTCCATAATTGCACAGACAAAACCTTCGGTTTCTCCAAAAAGATCACCGAAACGCAGCCAGGCTACGGACGCTAGTAAATCTACATCGGGTCCATGTAGGGCCCGGAAAAAGCGTCCGTGAAGCTCCTTACTCTGCCATACCTCCATGCGATCATTAGTGTCAAGCACTACTGGTTTGCGCCAGTTCTCTTTACCTAAGGAGAGCGGGGTGAGGCCATTGTCCACCACGACTACATCTCGGTGCATCCCCACGTCGGTTTCAAGGAAATATTCCCTGAGACTGCATATCTCGCGATTGTGGAGAGTCTTAGCGTTTAAAAACCCTCGACCTCCACACTTTCGCGGAATATACAGCCTCATTACCGATGACCGTGGGTGATGCATTCGATTTGCAGTCAGCAGCGTACGGACCTTCCTATCCAGGACGTCGAGTTCGGTCTGAGTCCATTTGAGTATGCCAAAAGAGTACATCAAAACCGGCATGACCCAATCGTTGAAGGCACGCACCTTGTTTCCGCCTGAAAGAAGACTATTAAATACTTTTTTCAGGCGACCAAAGAAGCGCTCCTTCAACGATTGCTTCATGTCAGTAACATTGATGCCCAACGCTTCTGACATACCCAAATACTTATAGGTATCGGATGCGGAGAGGGCCCTAAGGTTTGTGGAATCCGAGAGTTGGTTTCCCACGGATTCCACAATCTCCCCTCGCTTAACATGCATGACCGCACATTTGTCCACACCAAATTCCATCCTGATGGCGCTACTAAAAGTTTCAGTAATTTTCAGTAGCTCCATCAGTTGCAAATTGTTGGGGGCAAAGAGTTTTAGGTCATCCATGTAAAGGAGGTGAGATATAACCTGACCACCTCTCCTCAGCCGATAGCCTAGACCTGAATCCTCCAGCAGTGTGTTTAGAGGATTCAAGGCCAAGCAGAACCAAAGCGGACTCAAACTGTGGCCCTGGAATATGCCTCGTTCGATCCTTATCGGCTCACTATTCCTCTGGATATTTCGACATCCTGGATAGCGAAGGACCGTCCTCCATTGTCCCATACACGACATCAGGAAGGTGCACAGAGTTGTATCTACTTTATACAACTCCAACACCCTCATGAGCCATGTATGTGGCACGGAGTCATAGGCCTTCTTATAATCTATCCAACATGTCGACAGATCCTTTCGGGAACGACGAACCTGTTGGTTAATGGTCATATCAATGAGGAGCAGCTCCTTAGTACCCCGGGACCCATTCTTACATCCATTTTGAGAGACAGACATGATGGAGTTGGTGTCTATATGTTTGTTAATTTTAGTTCTCAAAATAGATGTAAGAACTTTATAGACCGTCGGTAGACAAGTGATCGGTCTATAATTTTTGGGATCCGCGGTACTACCTGATTTATAGAGCAGGTGGGTTATTCCTGTCGTTAGGAATTGGGGTAGCGACCCTGACTCTAAGGCTGACTGGAACTGGGATGCCAAGCGGTCGTGCGACCGTTTGAACCATTTTATCCAAAAGTTGTGCAGCCCGTCCGGCCCTGGAGATTTCCAGTTAGGCAACGGACGGACTGCTCGAGCAACATCTTGGGGGCTGATGATAAGTGCCTCCATTTCTGGTATTAGATCGCACGCTCGCTCAATCTTCCCAGTCCAATCACCTTCGGTGTGACTGACAGGCACCGACCAGATGTTTCGCCAGAATGAACACATGGCGTCATCATCCGGCAGGCGCGTGTCAGTCACACCTTGGTCCGGTCGCTCCCAAGCCCTATAAACCCACCTTTCATCACTCTGGAATCTGCGATTCTGAGTGTACCGCTCCACTCTCCGTCTGTACCGACGAATACGGTTTGCCCACGCACAGATCTTCTGTTTCAAGAAGTCGATACGCTCTGTAACGCGGGACAAGTAATCTCGAGAACTAATATCTGTCCCCGAGAACGCCCGCCTCACAAAGCGCATCACTCTAGGACGAGTATTACCCTCCCTGAAACAGATTAGCTTGCCGATGAGTGCTCTAGCCTCACCGATACGACACTCAATCCTGCACTGCCAAGCTGGTACAGCTGGTTTTGGTCGTGGAGCTCTGTCACTGTTGGGGAATTTGACATGAGCTACACGACATGCCGCTACAGCTGCACAGTACAAAATTGAATGGGTATCGGCGAGGTCTTTGCTGTCGTTAAAACAATTTGACAACTGCGAGTCTAGAGCACACACCAGCGCCTTGTTTTTCTTGTGCATGGGCAAACGAGGTAAACGTGGTCTAAGTCCAGGTGGAATAGAGCGGTACTCACGGAAAGCATCCTCCAAAGCACTCCTCAATCTTGCATTGCACTGGGAACTCACGGATATAGCCTCGTCATCATCCTCTACGTCAACACAGTCGGGTCGCAGTGGAACACTGGGTTGCAGTTGCACCGCGACCAATGACGAAGCAGGCGTAACATGGCTATTCCGTGATTCGAGGCGTAGTCGATCAAGTACGACGTTATCCAGCATATGGTTACGCTGGATGACCCGCACCTGATCCGACAGTCGTTGCGCCGACACGTTGACAGCCGGTTCAAGCACCTGAAACAGAGAGAGCATCCGACCACGGTACGCAGTCAAGTTACTTCCCCCCTCTGTAGCCCCAAAGTATGCGCGCATGACATTTTCATTGACAGTTTGTGTCCATCTCATGCGCTGCACACTTCCACCGGGAGCGGGGACCCTCTCAGAGGCCGGTGGGCCTCGGAGTCCTAAGCTGGCCGGTGGTCGGCCTCTTCCACGCCGACATACTGGTGGTGGTGTCGTCGGCGGCGAAAAGTATTCGTCGCTCGAGCTCGACGCAACTGCAGCGGCCGGTGATACAGGACTCACGTCTGGAGCAGGTTCCGGCAACTGCGAGGCGGAGCTGAGCGACGAACCCGAAGATGTTGGGTGTGTGGTTGGTAATCGTCGTGCCCGACTTCTTGTTAGCATCTCGTGTTCATATTATATATATTTCATTTACTTCCATCCTGGTATAGATATATCGTGGTGCTAATATTGATCTTAAAAATGGTAGAATTCGTATCAAAACATTATTTATAAATGATTAATGATGAAAAATACTATAAAATACCACGGAGAAAAAATTTTTGCAACCGTCAATCTTGACAGTCGGGCCACAGATATTATTATTATATTATATTATATTATTATTTCCTTTATTCGTCTATATACATTTATAATTTATATTTTTAAATATTAGAATATAAAAAAAATATATAAAAACATTCAAAAATATAAAAAATAGTAGCCCACCGGTATCGGGAACAGGGTCCAAGCTACCGGTGGTCAGGGCTCCAGAGAGAGGAATCTCCTGACAATGCGAGCCGTGTCCAGAAGTACTGCTTTCTGAATCAAGCCCTTGATCCAGCTGGCCAACGAGAGCCTCCTCAGGTGTTGGTCGAGGCTCTTGGCTATCAATCCATTGGCTGTAACGACTATTGGCACAATGATTGCTGAGTCAACATCCCACATGTCGACAACCTCGCGAGCCAAGTCAAGATACTTGATTTGTTTATCTTTCTCGGCTTTCACGAGGTTTTCATCATGCGGGATGGTTATGTCAACAATCATTGCGCGCCTCTCTAATCGATCCATCACCACTATATCAGGCTTATTGGCAACAATAGTCCTGTCAGTGATGATGGATCGATCCCAGTACAATGTGATATTTCCATTTTCGAGAACTGGGTCGGGCACATACCTATAGTACGGCACCTCCGATTCCACAAGGCTGTATTTCAGAGCTAGTTGCTGGTGGATTATCCTGGCTACAAGGTTGTGTCTATGCAAGTACTCCCCGTTAGCTAGACGAGAACACCCGGAGATAATATGCCTGATTGATTCTCCCGGCCGGTGGCATGCCCGACAGATGTCAACCGTGCCGTCTTTCACAATAAATCTCCGGTAATTGTTCGTCATCATAACTTCGTCCATAATTGCACAGACAAAACCTTCGGTTTCTCCAAAAAGATCACCGAAACGCAGCCAGGCTACGGACGCTAGTAAATCTACATCGGGTCCATGTAGGGCCCGGAAAAAGCGTCCGTGAAGCTCCTTACTCTGCCATACCTCCATGCGATCATTAGTGTCAAGCACTACTGGTTTGCGCCAGTTCTCTTTACCTAAGGAGAGCGGGGTGAGGCCATTGTCCACCACGACTACATCTCGGTGCATCCCCACGTCGGTTTCAAGGAAATATTCCCTGAGACTGCATATCTCGCGATTGTGGAGAGTCTTAGCGTTTAAAAACCCTCGACCTCCACACTTTCGCGGAATATACAGCCTCATTACCGATGACCGTGGGTGATGCATTCGATTTGCAGTCAGCAGCGTACGGACCTTCCTATCCAGGGCGTCGAGTTCGGTCTGAGTCCATTTGAGTATGCCAAAAGAGTACATCAAAACCGGCATGACCCAATCGTTGAAGGCACGCACCCTGTTTCCGCCTGAAAGAAGACTATTAAATACTTTTTTCAGGCGACCAAAGAAGCGCTCCTTCAACGATTGCTTCATGTCAGTAACATTGATGCCCAACGCTTCTGACATACCCAAATACTTATAGGTATCGGATGCGGAGAGGGCCCTAAGGTTTGTGGAATCCGAGAGTTGGTTTCCCACGGATTCCACAATCTCCCCTCGCTTAACATGCATGACCGCACATTTGTCCACACCAAATTCCATCCTGATGGCGCTACTAAAAGTTTCAGTAATTTTCAGTAGCTCCATCAGTTGCAAATTGTTGGGGGCAAAGAGTTTTAGGTCATCCATGTAAAGGAGGTGAGATATAACCTGACCACCTCTCCTCAGCCGATAGCCTAGACCTGAATCCTCCAGCAGTGTGCTTAGAGGATTCAAGGCCAAGCAGAACCAAAGCGGACTCAAACTGTCGCCCTGGAATATGCCTCGTTCGATCCTTATCGGCTCACTATTCCTCTGGATATTTCGACATCCTGGATAGCGAAGGACCGTCCTCCATTGTCCCATACACGACATCAGGAAGGTGCACAGAGTTGTATCTACTTTATACAACTCCAACACCCTCATGAGCCATGTATGTGGCACGGAGTCATAGGCCTTCTTATAATCTATCCAACATGTCGACAGATCCTTTCGGGAACGACGAACCTGTTGGTTAATGGTCATATCAATGAGGAGCAGCTCCTTAGTACCCCGGGACCCATTCTATTATATTATTATTATTATAAAAGTATCCTATATCGTAATCCAGGTCATGATCTACTCATGTGCCCTTCAGCTGTTTTAACGTAACAAACAAACATAAAAAAAATTAAATCTTTTCTCTTTATATTAGAAATCTACGAAAAACGACGGGTCTCAGAAAATAATGACATTTAATTATCTAACTTTTTCTTAACTTCATAAGTTTAGGTTTCCGCCGAAACTTAAAGAGGAGCCAAAGGTTCGGTTACAGTTTTAGCTCATAAATCATGTTTCAGCCTGACATTAATAATAATGAAACAATATTATTGGTAGGCAGTCTATTATGTAGCTACTTTGTCTTGATACTGCACTACTGCAGTATGTGCTCTGCAGTTACAACCTTCTTTTCTAATTAATATGTCTGGTCATCAATCTTTTTAAACAGAATTTTTCATATTCTTGTAGCAATTTTGTAGCAAAATAAAAAAGATATATATTTCCACTAAAACATATATAATTTTTTATTATTAAAAACTGCATCAGAAATTGATATTATGAAAAATTTAATATTATAAAAACACAGTTGCATAACAGGTAAAATGTCCAAAATGTAAAGAGAATACGAAGAAATGTTAAGTTTTCTCGATTAACCATCCAAGATGGATGGTAAAACTTTGTTACGCTGGTTTACGAACTAGGGAATCAATAGTTGCCACTAAATTATGTAGGCTTTAAAAAGAATATTATCTCATAACATAACATAACATAATCAGCCTATAATGTTCCTACTGCTGGGACACAGGCCTCCTCTCTGTGAGAGGGAGTGGGCCGTAATCCACCACGTGGGCCCAGTGCGGGTTGGTAAATGTCACATGTCTTCGAATTTTTGGTTCTAGGACATGCTGGTTTCCTTCATCGTTTTGAGAGCAGTGGTGATGATATAATTTACACATTATCTCATAAAGATTACCTAAAATGTCCAGATTTAAAAAAAAACAGTCACGGATAAAGATTGACTAGTATTAAGGGGCCGGCAGAGCATGCGTAGTTCATACAGACATAATACCAAAATAATTTGTGAGTCAAACATATTCTTAATGTAGTGTGTATTTATTCCGATTGGATTACAGACCATCTAGGTTCCCAAATATATATTTTGAATGGACACTGATTTATAATGTTATACCGCAGAGGTCATTCTGCAATATACAGGGTGATTGGAAGATGGGTGCAAAGCTTTAAAGCGAGGATAGTACAGACAATTTAGAACCATTTAAGCCATGGTTGTCTTAGACGAAGTCTTACCAATTTTTTTTTACCTAATTTTTGTTTTTTCCAAAATTTTAAGTCAACTGCTTATTTATGGACAAATTGCATGATAAATGAATTAATTTTTTATTTATTTAATTAACGTAATGTGTAAACAATTTAGCAAATCATGTTTTAGGCCTCTGTGTCATAAAACATAAAAAAAAATTAAATTAGGAAAAAAAAATTGGTAAGACTTCGTCGAAGACAACCATGGCTTAAATAGTTCTAAATTGTCTGTACTATCTTCGCCTTAAAGCTTTGCACCCATCTTCCAATCACCCTGTATACCAAAAAAAACCCTATTTACAGTAAAATCTTAGCAATAATAAACAATTAATAAAACTACAATAATTACTTACTCTCAAGTGTGCCAGTCTGTCTTGGAAATCATCATATGTAGCTCCTACAGTTCGCCTCAACCATTGAAATGTGTCTTCAGCATTCCATTTTACTACCTTGCGACTTTCTGGTGATGCATTTCTTGATTCAATCATTTTCTTTGCTGCTTCTGCATATCTTGATAACTGTTTTCTTGCATCACCCGTAAACTTTGGATGAGTCAGCTTAATTGGAATGTCATTCATAATTTCCTCATACATTGAATGTGATATTTCTGGAAAACAATGACTAGGAAGCAGCGGGTCTGAACCACCCTGATCATTTACTTTTCTCTCCATCAACCATCTATTAAACGAGTCTTTAGGAGCATCAATGCTTTCTCTTGTGTGGCAAAGCTCTTGGTAGCACTGTCTTAATTTATTAGCCAAAGTAAATCTAAATCCTTCTATTTCTGGATGAGGATGTGGACAAATAGTAGGAGGCCTCTCGTAAATGACAACATTAGTTGGAACTTCTATGTCCCATGGCCCAGCAAGTACAAATTTCTTTGGTGGAGGTCCATTGTCCTCAGATGGACGACGTTTGTTTGCTCCAGGAGTCATATTACCCGCATTTGATGGCCCAGTATGACAAATACCTAATGGGTCAGTTATAGGATCAAAATCTCTCTTAACTGCTGGTAATTCCCACATCGATTCACCTGAAAGCTTGTTCCAAAAGTATGGTCTATTCTCTCTTTTGGACCAGTACTTCCGCCAGCCTTGTTGTAATAGATCTGGATGCAATTCAGCAGCTAGGTGTGGGGCCAATGGCACTGGTGCACCTGGTGTATGCGGCGTCTCACCACTTCCACTCGGCGACGACTGGAGTTCTGGTGAGGAGTCACTCTGAGTTGCATTACTCTCCCACGTCGAGGTTCCAGCGACTACTTTGTCACGAACATCATTCATGTTGGATGTTTGTTGGTACAACTATGTATTGTCTTCAACTCAATTGTCTATTAATAATTATATTCTTCCTATTCTTAGTATATTAATAATTATAATGAGAAGTAGAAAACCAATTAAACGCCAATAAGGTTCCAATAGGTAAGTATACTTTTTATTTGGAAACACAGTATTGATACCACCAAGTAATGAACACAGAAAAATTATGTTCAGTCAAACGGTACACATGATAACACATATTTAAAAATCACTCATACAAAATAAACAAAAACCTCATATCAAAACTAAGAAAACACCGCGGCGTATGATTTAAGAACCGTAGCGTAACTCCCCAAGCGCCGCCATCACAAAATGACAACTGAACTGAATTTATTTGGCGCTAGGGTTGTACCTGTATACCACTGAGTTTATTATTTATAGGTCAGTGCTGTATACTAATAAAGTATGTTGTAGTTGTACTCATTCAACTCCGAATAGGATGTAAACTATCGATATTATGTCAACATCTAGGAGATCCATTTAAATAATTTGTAGCGATGAAAAGCAATACTAATTCGCACGAAATCTAAGGCGTGCTACACATGTGTGCAAACTCGAACAATCGACATAGCCAGGTGGTAAATTTGAATGCATGTAGTAGTGTTCGAGAAAAAGGTAGCATACAGCGTCTAAGCTGGAGCGCCGTAAAAATCGATTGCAACATGTACGAGTATATTCGGCAAAAATAGACGACGATCGTAGGAGCCGAATAAAAGCAGAATATTTTAAGTGTCAGCTTTGTTCAATACTGCCGAATTCAATATATCAACCTGTGAACAAGTGTAATACGAGTAGCACGCCTTAGGATCCTAATAGTAATTTAAAATCAAATAGCTATGCAGGACCTCATGGACCATGATCAGCAGTAACGCTTGCGACCACTAGACCAACGAGATGTGTACCACCCTAAAAATATCCCTCGGCCGGCACCCATGGTAAAATCGCGTCATTGGAAATATATTTTATTGAATCTTTCCAGCAGTTTTTTCTCGTGAAAAATAGAGAAATAATAATATGGTCAGTTGTAGATCATATCATTAGGGGGAAGCGCCAAGGTAGCCCGCCAAATTTATAATTTCTTACGTTTTATGCAATTTGCAGGGCAGTGTTAGGTAGTATGTTGAACAAAATATGATCGCGGCCGTAACAAGTATGTATTTACAGAATTATGATTATTAAAATCATAAAAATACAACCGACCCTCGGTTGGAGTGTACGTAACGGGGCACTGAGGAAAAAAGGCTGAAATTAGCTAACTCGATTCTATCGTTTATAACACCTAAATATAAGGCTAAAAGCGTGTCGGTGTTTTTGTCTCCGACCAGCCGTTTGTCGTAAAAAAGATGTCGAAGAAATCGTATAATGAACACTGCCACATTGTGTGAGAGGACACACTAATGTGTGTTCTTCTTTTCAAGACCATTATTTCCGTATGTCCATAATACCAATGAATGTTTATGTCAAATGTTTAAGGTTTGGTGCGGTGGACTTTCTGGAAACTACTGATCATCGGGCCGAGTTGAGCCGCCCAGTCTCAGCTTGCCAATAACGCGTAGATCAGCCGCCTGCGTATGCAGACTGCACACGCAGGTGTTGGGTTTGATTTCCAAAATACTATGCCTCTTCGTTTTTCTGTCATTTTCTATCTGGACTTAAAAGCCTTAGTAGCCAGAACATTAAATTCCCAAAAAAAAAGTCAGTCCTGTCTTTACTTACTGTCAGTGTCATTATTTGTGTGATGAGTGAACTGTGAAATAAATTGTCCTTTCCGATCCGCTCCGAAACTGGATTGCTTTCTTTGCTTGGCTGTAATCTATTATGGACTTTACGGTAGGCTTTACCTCTTACCGGACTTACTGCATAATTTAAGAAAGTACCCAGCCAAATTCCGATTTCTGATTTTTGAGAAATAAGACGACCCACTGACCAAATTCTGTCCATTACTTGAGCGACAAATTTTCTGCTGCACAACAGTCGGACTGCTGCAGAGATTACATTTTGTTGAAATCAAAATCTCAAACCAACCAACAATGCATATTATGTACAAACAAATTTTTTCATCAGAAGCTAGATCTAGAGATAATAAAAAACATAGAAAGAACATAGTTTTACCTAAGTTGTACAAGAAACAATGGAAGCTGTAGTATTATCATCAGTAGATCTTCAAGCAAAACAATAATGACGCAGAGTAAAATTGAAATTCAGTGTCCATTAGATACAGAAATTCCAGAGTATGATTATAGTGACTGGAGTATTGATGGTGCGAACTTTCAGCAGTGTAACTTGGATTTCATAGACTTTTTTCATAATTATATGTTAAAAAATTTACCTTGTCTGATTCAAAATGTAACAGACAACTGGAAATGTGCCAGTCAGTGGGTAAAAGGTGACCAAATCAATTATGACAATTTAATTGAAGAATACGGTGATCTAATTGCTCCTGTTGCCGATTGTAAAAACATACAGTTTAATTCTCAATGCAAATCTGATATGAAGGTACATCAGTACATAGAGTATTTGCAGAACACAACAGATAGCAGAATATTATATTTAAAAGACTGGCACCTAAGAAGAAGTAGACCTGGTGACAAATTTTATGAGGTTCCACAATATTTTATTCTGGACTGGCTAAATGAATTTGCAATTGATAATCAAGAAGACGATTTTATGTTTGTGTACATTGGTCCTAAAGGATCGTGGTAAGAAATTATAATAAACTTTAATTTACATGGAAATCTATATATAAAATCTGGAAAAAAAAAATCAGCTGTTCCCTACATTTTGACGAGTTATGCAAATATAAAATGTAGGGAACAGCCGATTCTTTTTTTACAATTTCAGGTTTGGTCCCATAGTAAAACATAATGATGAGTACAATGACCCCTTAGAGTTATGGGATATAAAAAATACATGTATTTTTATTATTATATAAAACGAAAGTGGGGATAGTTACACCATTTATAACTCAAGAACTGCTGGACCGATTTGTATGATCTTTTATTTGTTGGATTTTTCTTCGCCCCAAATACCAGACACATAATTATGGTGGGAAGAATACTCCATTTCATTCTAAGGTCAAAACACAACATAGGGTTGTCGCAAAAGGTCAAAAAGTTTTTTCTTTTTTATAATTGTTGTGTCTGTTAAGTACTAACAAGTGTTTGTGTTCCTGAATGAATGAAAATCTGAAAAAAAATATTACTCGGTATCCAGAGGTGATTTTCCAAAAACAAAAACTGGAAAATATGCGCCCAAAGATGCTCTATCAAAATATATTTATATAAAACAAATATCTTGGACAGTTACGTTTTCAGAATTAAGTTTAATTTTTTTAATGAAAAGGTCACCTAAACTTGATCATTAACAAAAGTATTTGAAATGGACACGTGGGTGTTTTACTCATGCATTATAAATGCATCCCTTGATCGATAAACCATCAACACCAGATACCATACCAATACCATAAACAGCAGAGGATTTTTTTTTGACCAAATGGAACACTGTGCAGCGAGATTTACTAATAATAGTGCCAAATGTCTGCAAGCAAAAAATGTGTGACATAGTGTAGGTATGGACAGCTAGACATCAACATCATCTACCTACCTAGTCTTTTCCCAAGTATGTTGGGGTTAGCTTCCAGTCTTAACTGGAGTTGAAATGCCAGCATTCTACATGGAGTGACTGCGGAGCCAGTTGTATAGGATGAAATTATAAGTGTTAAATTTTTGTCATTTGGCTATGGAACTTGGGCCATTGATTTCGACCTTTACTTTGTTTACGAATGTTGTGTTTTGTTATTATTAATACAATGCATACAAAGATTTATGAATTGTTCCAGGACCCCTTTGCATGAAGATGTGTACTGTTCTTATAGCTGGTCAGTTAACGTTGTTGGAAGGAAAAAATGGATTTTGTTTCCTCCTGGAGAAGAGGACAAATTAAAAGATCGATTGGGTAATCTCCCTTTAGTATTTGAACCAGAAAAGTATCAAAATATCAAGTACTATGAGATCACACAAGAAGCAGGAGATGCTCTATTTGTCCCATCTGGTTGGCATCACCAAGTAATGAATGAAGCTCAAACAATTTCAGTTAATCATAATTGGATAAATGCTTGTAATATAGAGATAGTATGGAAGGCATTGGAACAATCTTTGGTAATAGTAGAACATCAAATAGAAGAGTGCAAGGGCACACCTGAATTTCCTGCTGAATGCCAGCTGATACTAAAATCTCACTTTGGCATGGATTTTGAGTCATTTGTGACATTTTTGTGTTATATTGCCAAGAAAAGGCTATCACAATTACAAGGGAATGAACAAGTATGTTGTAACCAATACTCTCTTGGAATAAGTATAATCAAGTTTGATTTAAAAAACATATTAAAAGTTTTGAACGCAATCTATGTACATCCAGTATTCTTAAATACAGAAATATTGTCCTCAAAACAGGATGAATTTATCCAAGTAAGAAAGGAACTGAGAGCTGTTTTCCCTTTATTATATTAAAAAGATGCTACAAATTTGACTTTATAATTGCATAAACATGCTCATTTTTTATAAGTTCTTCAATTTCAATCTTGCTGTATCCCAAGTCATATAATATTTCTATTGTATGCTGTCCTGGCATTGGTAAAGGTTCATGACCACTGGATATTCCTGGTGTGCGGGACATTTTCGGAGCCGGTTCAGGTACAACCATATTATTTATATCTCTATGAAACGCCGAATCAGATACGCGAAATTTATGTTTATCGACTGTGTCGATATTTAACACGGGAGTGACACATGCATCCAAGTTTTCAAATATCTGACACCATTCATCTTGGGTTTTCTCCAAAAAAACTTCTTGAAATTTTTTCTTACAATGTTCATTATCACCTGCTTGAACATATTCATCTTCAGGAAGTTGTAACCCTTTCAGAAAATCTGAATAAAATTGTGGTTCAAGTGCTCCAACCGCCATAAACTTGCCATCTTTAGTTTTGTATGTTTGATAACATGCAAATCCCCCATCTAAAGGATTTGTTCCGGGCTCGCCTGACCAAATTGGCAGTTGTCTTGATTTAAATAACCACTTTCCGATGTAAGCAGCTCCTTCCGTCATACTTGTATCTATAATTTGCCCTTTCCCTGATTTGGTTCTTTCAAATAAGGCTAATAATATACCTAAAGCACACAATACTCCACCTCCAGCAAAATCGCTCAAAAGATTAAGAGGTGGTGTTGGTGGTTGTTTATTTTTGCTAAGTAATGAAAGAATCCCAGACATGGCAACATAGTTTATATCATGTCCAGCTTTGTTTTTGTAGAATCCATTTTGGCCGTATCCAGTTAATCTTGCATAGATGAGGCGAGAGTTTCCTATCATCAGATGGTCAGGTCCTAGGCCCAGTTTTTCCATAACGCCTGGTCGAAAAGTATCCAAAAGAACATCCGAATCAGCACAAAGCTTTTTAAACACATTGATTCCTTCCTGGGTTTTTAAATTCACTGATATCATTCGTTTTCCGTTAGACATTACGTCGAATGGACTTGGATTCATCTGAAACAAAAACTTTAATTATAATATTACGTAAAGTTAAGATACAATGCTATTTCTGTACGTCCAGGAGTGCATGTATCTTTGCAACCCTTTTAGTAGCCAAGATACCTGCATTCCTGACGTTATTACAAAGGATGTTTTGAGATGGGTCTTGGGCGAAATCCGAAACTATGTGAAGTAGGTACCTAGGTAGAGTAAAGTGATCTAAGGAGTCATGCATGACCATTATTTTGAAGAAAATATCTATTTTATAGACAAATGGGTTATTAACAGGACAGGAATCAAATTTGATCATTTTGCATAAGTCTAAAATAAAGTTTAGATACAACTTAGATAGGTACTTACAGATAAAATACTGTTTCTGAAGATGGTATCAAACCAGGCTATTAGGAATTTAGGACTACAAAAATGACAATTACTGTAGTTTG
The DNA here is from genome assembly GCA_914767645.1 of Hydraecia micacea. Classification (NCBI taxonomy): domain Eukaryota; kingdom Metazoa; phylum Arthropoda; class Insecta; order Lepidoptera; family Noctuidae; genus Hydraecia; species Hydraecia micacea. The sequence continues at coordinate 14,124,857 of OU611778.1, forward strand.
TATGTAGGTACTACCTAATGTGGTGGTGGTGACTTAGGTGACTACTTACTAACCTTTTGAACGACAGTAACACTCGCCCCGAAATCTGCTAATAAGGTTCCGCACAATGGGCCTGGAGCTAAACCCATCATTTCTACGACTTTTACTCCTTTAAGTGCCATTTAAAAAAAATCTTATGCTGGAACAATACAATACCTATGAAAATTGCAGAAAATGAAAAGTCGAACGTTTTTATTTTAAACACTAATTATTGTAATGGTGGAACCTACTATTATGTAATTAGGGGCTGAACAAAAAGAAAAAAGTCAGAAAGATCGCTAAGCGACAACGAAGTGTCTGTGCCGGCAGGTGATAGGTAAGATGCGACGAGGTGGGTCGGGGGCCGTGAAAAGGTAGGAGACAGACAGCTGTCTCCTACCTTTTCACGCCTAAATCGATCACCGTCATTCTCTTGCCCTTATCCCAATTTATTTAGGGACGGCGGCGCCGAAATGAGTGAGTATACCTAAGAGAGAATAAGCCACCGAGATCATCAGCCGAAAGACGTCCACTGCTGGACATAGGAGGCCTCCCCCCAAGCACCTCCACTTCGACTCTGCCACCTTGAGTGAGACTACTAATGGAGGAGTATGGAATAAAAAGACATGTTGTGCCGGCTTATTCCCAGGCGCTCCATAATTTTATTCCCGGCGGCTCCAAATTAAAAAAGCAATGGGAACAATTTTAGTATTATATTATTTTAACTACCTAATAAAATTATGGAGCTCTTGAGAATCAATGTATGGAGTAAAATTGTTTGACGAACAATAGTTTTGGAGGTCCTCCTGGGAATAAGCCATCTCGGTAATAACCCCCTTTCTAGCCATATCATCTTTCACACAGTCCATTCATCGTTTATTTTGTTCTTCCCCTTCTGTTATAGCCATCCACATTCATACTCAAAACTTCCCTGGCGACATTTTCTTGATTTTTTTTTTTGATTTGATTTGATTTGACAAAACAAAAATGTTGAATATAATTATTTAAATCAAAATTTACACAATTAAAAGTCCCTAGAACAATCAACATAGCTATGCTATATGAATCTTGATTTAAAAATATACAAATTCCAGAAATTAATGCTTGAGAACTGTTCAAGCAAGAATGTTATAAGTAGTAGTTAGGTACATACCCAGAATTAACTTCTATCTGTTATTGTTTACATAGAAAAGTGTACCTCCACTAAAATATTGCACTATCGCACTTCCAAATTAATGCCGCAGGTTAAAGTCGACAAAATGAGGAACGAACAAACTGAATTTTTAATCAGTACAGTATCAGTCATTATCGGTAGCGACATCTCTTACAATCGGCGTATACTAAAACATTTAGTTACTATAGATCGTACTAGGTGGAGACTTAATTGTAAAAAGTGTTTCGATACCGTTTCTCAATATAATCTATGTAATTGTCAGGGTTTTTATCACAGAGTACTTTTTGATAGACTGAAAGTTTTTATATTTTTTACATAGATGTTCGTACAGATGACACGTGTCGAACAGTATGTACAGACGCCAGCACATCAACCTACTACAATCTGTCAGATTTCTGTAATAGATTTTCAACTTTATCGCTAAAGCATAAGGTACAATGTTGATTGGGAAAATTTGACAGTTAGGTGTAGGTTGATGTGCTGGCGTCTGTACAATAATCTTTTCGCGCGTTCCCTGTCGGAGCCATTGACATAGAAAAGTATGGACTGGAAATACCTACAAAAAAAGGGTGCATACCATAGATATAGAATTCCGTAGATTGGTAGGTAATGTCAACAATCAAACGAGACCAAAAACCATTGATCTAATTAGTATATTTTGTTTGTTACAATAAGTACTTAAATATAATCTATTTTTCTAAGATTATGCATTTGTATGAAGCTACCTATCTTAGCTGTCGATATCAACAAAAATTAGGCTATCGCATCACTAAAAAATGAGGTTATAACTCCTTCGTATTTCTCTATTTGTTATTTCTTAAATACGGTGGTTTTAGGCATGCTAATTCATCTAAATCGTAAGTATAATAATGTTCTCATCATATTTTGCTTATAGCCGGCTTATTAGTGCATTGTTAATGCAGAAATAACGATTAAAACACATTGTAAACTTACTGGTGAAACGAGTAATCCTGGGGGTTTTTCTTTTTGGAAGATTCACATCCTGGTACTGCACAAGAAACCATCGTATTATGGTTATTTAATCACAGGTTATCACTCTAGTTCGCTTAAATAATTGCCGAAACGCTCACGTAAACAGTCACCGGGGCCGGTATGGGCCGGTAGCAAATACGTGTTTGGCCCTGTTAACAGCGTCACTTTCTCTCTCTTTCTAACACAGCAAAGTTCCGTTAAAGCGGGAGCTCTCATTCACTCTCATGCCCAATCTACGGAAATTCTATATCTATGGTGCAATGCACCTACAACTGGGCTAATCTGAAACGGCTGGTCCAATTTTGATGGGACTTTCACTGACAGATATGTTACAAGGTACTCCTTGTAACATATCTGTCAGTGAAAGTCTTAGGCTACCTTTATTTTAGGCTACCTTTACTTACCTACTACCTTTACTTAGGCTACCTTTATTTTAGAAAAATAATTAGGGTTCCGCGCAAAAAAAATGCCATGTATAAATTATTTTTGATTTTGGTGAAATATTTTGATTTTGGTGCTGTGAAGTGTGAACCACAGGCCGGACCTAGCAAGGTCACTCGGACTGAATAAGACGCAGGATTATTTATGTTAACATCGCAGAATATACCGGTATCGTTTCAGCGGAGGAACTAGTTTCGGAAACTATTACGCCAAGTCGGCAACGGTACAACACTATTCCATTATGACATATTATTGTAAACAAACGAACGAATTAACAAATATAATAGAAAGGCCTGTTATACGGAAATGAACCCAAATATCAATACTTTAGCCATAAATTCATGATCACGTTACAATTGTTTTTACAACTTAAAATATTGTTGTCTCTTTTATCAAATAAAATTATCTCATTAGAAAGAATCAAAGAATGAGACATAATGATATTTCACTCATATTTGTATAAGCAAATGTATGTATAGAATAACGCGGTAGAATAAAGTGTGAAGTAGTATTGTTAACAACAATATACCCCTGTCAATGTCATGCAGGCGCCTAAGATCCTTGTAGCAGAATATAGTTGTGGTCGTGTGGCAGCTGCTTTCAGATCTTCGACTCGAGTCTGTATAATACATGGACTTATTTAAATCCATGGTATAATAATTATAACATAGATTTTGTAAAAATGTTGGGTTGCCAGACGAGTGCGAGACTGCGAGTGAATTATCGTGTCAATAATCGAAAATTATCGTATCCGATGAAAAATTGTCGCACAACTGCCAGAACCGAGCGAAACGCGCTATTTCGCAAAACTAGATATATGATAGGAATTTTAGGAAGTTATGAAATTAGACAGAAATAAAAAAATACTTATTTTATAAAAGAGTGGGATCATCGGAATCGCTATTTACATCTATCTCTGCAGCAGCGCCAGCCGTTTTCAGAACTGCTGAAGTCATTCGACATATCATTTTTTCAGTTGGTTCAAAACCATAACAGCATTCTTTTGATTGTTTTTTTTACTATTGCAAGTTTGTTTCTTATTCTGGTTTTCGTCAAAATATTTTTGCTGAATAGTCGTTCAGGGTCTGCATTTGAATGCCAAACACCACTTCGGAAGAGGGTTGGAGATTATCGCACATTGGCGTACGATAGTACAGACGCCAGCACATCAACCTACTACAATCTGTCAGATTTCTTTAATGGATTTTCAACTTTATTGCTAAAGCATAAGGTTCAAGATTGATTGGGAAAATTTGACAGTTTGGGGTAGGTTGATGTGCTGGCGTCTGTACATATTGTATCGTACATCGTACCGGTATCGAAATTATGGTATGTACAGACGCCAGCACATCAACCTACTACAATCTGTCAGATTTCTGTAATAGATTTTCAACTTTATCGCTAAAGAATAAGGTTCAATGTTGATTGGGAAAATTTGACAGTTAGGGGTAGGTTGATGTGCTGGCGTCTGTACATGTACGATAATTATCGTACGTCTGGCATCGCTGGCCGTTATAGAAGCAATCGTTGTGCGAATACGTGATCGTCGCAATAAATTGTTCGGAAAACTGGAAGGCACCATTGTCGACGCGACGACGCGATCAGCACCCTAATTGCGTAACACACTATCAATCGGAATCTGAATCATTTTGAAGCAAATTGCTAATCCATTGCTTCATAAGTTCGAAAAACTTGTGTGCTCAACACGTAAATAACGCAATGAATGCTGTTGAACTGTCAAAATGAAACCGATTCCGATTGATAATGTGTTACGCAATTCCCCCGCAGGTTTGCTAAACAAATGAACCCAACGATTGCGCACTCGCGCGCATATCGCCTTTTATTCAGTCAAAATCATTTTAATGGTTATTGTTCTCTAAATAGATAGTCCTCTTTTCGCGAATCATATTTTAGTTCTCTTTAGCGGTATGAGGTCTGAGCGCGGGACAGGACCGGACGTCATAGGGGCGGCCCAAAGAGCGCGGGAGGCGGAGTCAAGTCTCATCTTTCGTGGCGCTAACTAGGTTTAAGATACGATAATACATTGAGCAGACGGTGGACATTTTGACCGCGACGCGACGATAGAACGTATGGAAATCTAAGCAATAACGCACAGGGAACAGAAAACGAACGCACCCCCGAAGCTTGCCACATGATGTTGCTTGACGGTCATTCATGGACAAAATTACCGACGCGACGTCTGCGGATCATTCACAAGAGATACTTGTCAGTGTGGTAATGGGGATAATAACTGCCTCTTGCACATTTCAGATGTCGCTACTATCACTAGTCCAAGAATTTGACAGCTGGATGTTTGACTATCCATACATTACTTGTAAACAAGCTACTACTTTTACGCATAATTAATTGAATATGCTCCGTTGCTCAGCTGTTGAGTGTAAAATTACGGGGACTGAAAAAAATAAAACTGTGGAAGAAAGCTTTCCGCAAAAAAATGGAAATATTCCGATAATTCGTCGAGACTATGTGCTATTTACCTAAATACTTTTCTGCTGGCTGAAACTCGTAAACAAATGATGATCTATAAAACAAAGAACCATGCCTGTTTTCATTACAGGTAGTTGTGGTGTTAGTAATAAAGTAAAATGGATATGAATAAATTATTTGTAATATTATACATACATATTTATTATATTATACATTAGCTTAGCCGCTTGTAATAACGTTACAGGTGAAACGTTACAGATTTATAAGTAACGTTTTTCTCGATCCTGGTGGAACGGTACCGTAAATACGCGTAACGTTATTTTGAGTAACGTTTCGAGTCCTGCTATATAGACGCATTAGTAATCTGTGACACAAGTATTAGCAAAAAAAAAGAACTAAGCTGTCCAGCCAGTTTGCTATTCTAAGGAACGTTACGTTACTCTATGTTTGCTATTGCATGTATTTTGTGTATAATAACGAGAACTGATGTCTCTTCATTTTAGTCCGCGTTGTTTTGTATGCTGCGCTGATTGTTAAAGTGTTTCCTTCGAATTTGCCGAAATCTACATTCAGACAATTCTACGTTGTTTCGAAATTATCTTTTTCATCATTGAAATATTTGTGTCGGAAACTAGAGCAACATGTCTGTAGCATTTGCAGCACGCGGCAATCGGCCTCCTTTGACCCCGGCACAAATTCAAAAGATGTTAGATGAAAACGCTCATCTCATTCAAACCATTCAAGAATATCAATCCAAAGGTCAACTTATGGAGTGTCATCAGTATCAACAAGTATTACACAGGAATTTGGTCTATTTGGCCTCGATCGCAGATATCAACCAAAACATGCTTTCGGTAAATATATGAATTAACAACTTACTTATTTCTGATGATAGTGTTAACTTGGAAGTTTCCAAGTGTAAGTGTAATAATAAATAGTCAAAGCTTACAGAACATTGTTTCTATTCTGTAAGCTTTATTTGGTCAGTGGGTCGTCTTAGGGGTTTACCTATAATATACCTGGGTACCTCTATTAGCGATACATAATTATGGTTTGATGTTCATACAATGAAAATATGAATGTGTGTGAGTGTACCTACACTCTAAACTGGCTACATTTTCTTTACAATACACAGCATAGCATGGACATTGTCTCCTTTTTAGGGTTCTGTAGCCAAATGGCAAAAAAAGCCCTTATAATTTTGTCATGTCTGGAAGTCAGTCATTTCTCTTGGAGACTATCAGCACTATATCAATAAAAATTTACAAGTTGGGGAATTCTGTGCACCACTAAACAATGGTGTATTGATATTGCGGGTGGCACTCCCCATACATGTAACTGAAATGAAAAACAAAATCAATGAACATAAGTGTGTGGAGTATTTTAGGGTCCTTTCATTAAAAAACATGATGTTTCCATCTTAGCTAAATACACACAGGTATGTTTTGACTGTGTGACCAGTGACCTATTATTGTCCCACTGCAGGGCACTCTTCTCATACAGATATGCCAAGACTTTTAATCAACATGCTTGATGCTTGAGTGTATAAGTCTGAAATCGCCATCTTGTGGTTGGCGATTTCAGACATAAACACTCAAAACATGTTACATTGCATGCTGTGATAAACAGTGATTTTTCACTTCAATAATAATCATACCAATAACAATTTTATTTCTACACTATCTGTTAGTGCAATAATACAGCATGATTTTTTGTAATGAGAACCTCCTCCTTTTAATTTGATGGTTAAAAATGGCTTCTCAGTTTTCAGTTTGTTTTAGTCTGTTTAATTTTTGTTAAAAAACAAACTGCACTGGGCCCTCATGTTTTATAGCTACTCCTTCGCAAAGAAAGGAGGCCTGTCTTACAGCTGTGAAAATGTGTATAGGCTGATTGTTAGCGTCAGAATGGCTGGTTGCCTATGGCAAGCGGCTCTGGAAGTATATTCAAGAATTGCTACCTAATTGCTTATATTTGCTACATTTCTTCAATAATTGCTACATATGATACATTCAGAGAAATATGAACTTTTTTTTGACCAGCCATTCTGACGTCAGGATGGATGGTTGCCTCCGTGTTCAGCATGAAGGACGCAGAATTTCTAAAAGTTTGTTGCGTCAATAATTGCTTCCTAATTGCTTCTTTCACGGATTTCAGTTTGAGCTTCGTACATACATTAGGTAAAAAAATATAGCTTTTATTAAAATTTGTACAAAGAAGTGCCTAATAATTTGGAAAGGCAAAAGATTTTTTTGTACTACAGCGTCTTATTCAAATCGTGCAGGCGTTCACAAATGGGTCCCCCACCCCAGATCTGTTGACGCAGAATGTCCGTGACTACCGCCACCCCACCAAAGCCAATCACTTCCATATTTGGTAAATAATTACTACTCAATTAGTACTCTAACAATAAAATTTCTAAAATGCGGACGCAGAATTTCTAAAAGTTTGTTGTATCAATAATTGCTTACTAATTGCTACTTTCACGGATTTCAGTTTGAACTTCGTACATATATTAGGTAAATAAATATAGCTAGTATTAAAAGTACGAAGAAGTGCCTAATAATTTGGAAAGGCAAAATATTTTTTTGTACTACAGCGTCTTGTTCAAATCGTGCAGGCGTTTACTTCGACTTATTATAATGATGTTTGGATTTTTGGAGAGAAGCTGTTGAGTACTCTACAAACCGTACCAACCCTCAATAACACAATATTTACCAGTATTAGTATGTATAATACCTGGGTCGGATATACGTTGAAAACTGTTTGCTGTAAATAAAATCACATTTATTTATTTGACGAAAATGACGACGATCAACTTCATTTGCGCTTCAGTAACCTCCGCCTTGTACCACAACGTTCTTTTTACCGCTGCCCTAAGTGTTTGAAGCGCAAATGAACTACTAGGACAACTGGTCGAATCTTAGCTCTTATTTAGGTCAGGCTGGCTGGACAAATCTTCCAAATAGTTCGCATTTTCAGTTACCTGCTAAGATAATCAACTAAACGCGAAATACAAGTGAAATCTCTTTAGCAGCGCTGGTAGTCAATTATTATTTTGAATTAACACATACTTACGCTTTTAACTGCGGGAAAACCTTTTATTCCCACGGGAAAATCAAATACAAAGCAGGCGTGGCTGCTACCGGCCGATTAGTCGATTAAATAGAAACCCTTTATTTATGTAAAAATTATAATTATTACCTAGTTAAATGCGAGCTATTTTTAAGATTTGTCCAGCCAGCCTGGCCTAAATAAGAGCTAAGATTCGACCAGTTGTCCTAGTAGTTCATTTGCGCTTCAAACACTTAGGGCAGCGGTAAAAACAACGTTGTGGTACAAGGCGGAGGTTACTGAAGCGCAAATGAAGTTGATCGTCGTCATTTTCGTCAAATAAATAAATGTGATTTTATTTACAGCAAACAGTTTTCAACGTATATCCGACCCAGGTATTATACATACTAATACTAGTAAATATTGTGTTATTGAGGGTTGGTACGGTTTGTAGAGTACTCAACAGGTTCTCTCCAAACAATCCAAACATCATTATAATAAGGATGGTATTTAAAAGTACTTCAATTTATTCCCATTTCATTTACCTAATTTTGCCTGTGTTCCACCAAATATACTGAATGTGCACCAAAATATGTTAATTAAAATATGTCATAACGAGCATCTATTTAACAACTGTTGCAAATTTGTAAAAATAGTAATACACCTAATTTTAAAAACAAGCATTTTTTTTTTTAGTTTTACTTCAGATAATGCACTGCAAAATGTATTTGATGTCCAATGTAGCTTTATTAATAAAAAAATGAACACATTATAAAATGTAATGCTTACTAAAAATGTTTTTTTAATACTAATCAGTACGAACCATAATAATTCAAAATGTTAAACAAAGTCTTTACTCCTACAATGTTCACATTATCAGTCCACTCAATCTCTGCAGTACTTCTTTAAATTATTTCACCAATAAAGCGCACTTTGCCTTTGTAGGACGCCCACGTTTTCGTTTTTGCCCGATAGCTATGTTTTTGGCTTCTACTGGAGGTGTTATGTATTTCAGCCTGATCGCAAGTGGGTACGTATCAAAATCCCGAATTTTAAAATACCGATGGACGAAATCCCGAAAATTGAAACGCCGAATGGTTGTTTGGTCGAAAGTTTAAAATCCCGAAAGTTCATTTGCCCGAAAGTTTAAAATCCCGAAGTTCAAAATCCCGAAATTGTCACCGTTTCCGAGAAAAACTATTTTTTGTAAACCTAACTTCAAAACACTTAAAAGTTGCCAATTTTTTTTTAAATAATTAACCTATTTAGCCTACTAAAAATAATCTTTTTTTTTCTATTAGCGCAAGTCGTTTCTGGCGCCCATATTTTGTGTAAAAGTAATTTTTTTCTATATAATCCTGTCGTTTCTGGCACTCGCCGGCCGCTGCCGCGGCACCGCTCGCTTCGCTCGCTCGGCTCGTGCGTAGGGGTCACAGTTTTAACCTAACCTAACCTAACAATTTTAAAAAAATCGAACCGCCCCGCCTGCCATCGCCACGCCGCGCCTTCTCCGTCGCACAACAGAGAGCAATAGGCAGGCATATGCGCGTCGCAAGCGCGCCAAAACCATTTTCAGTAAAATAAATATAAGTCTTAGAAGTAATGTTTTACGAAATGCATTATTTGTTCTTCAATTATAATTATTTCAGTAACATTAAAGTTGTACAAAACCGTTTTAAATGGGTAGGTATACGGTACTAGGATGCATACTAAAAATTTTGTGTAACATTCAGGAATATTTGGTGCACGATCAGTATTTTTCGGGGAAGAATAAAATAGTTATTGTTATAATAGAATATTTGCAGCGCACTACAATAAAAAAGTGTTATATCTTGGTGTTAATTTGGAATTTGTTTGATGTAACATATTTTGTTGGCCGAGTAGTTTAATTATAGTAAAACAATTAAACGGGTTTAAGATCAATATTTTAGAAATGCATACATAGATGTACCTTAAGATTTTTGGTGAACACAAAAATATTATCCTTATAATAAGTCGAAGTGAACGCCTGCACGATTTGAACAAGACGCTGTAGTACAAAAAAATCTTTTGCCTTTCCAAATTATTAGGCACTTCTTCGTACTTTTAATACTAGCTATATTTATTTACCTAATGTATGTACGAAGTTCAAACTGAAATCCGTGAAAGTAGCAATTAGTAAGCAATTATTGATACAACAAACTTTTAGAAATTCTGCGTCCGCGTTTTAGAAATTTTATTGTTAGAGTACTAATTGAGTAGTAATTATTTACCAAATATGGAAGTGATTGGCTTTGGTGGGGTGGCGGTAGTCACGGACATTCTGCGTCAACAGATCTGGGGTGGGGGACCCATTTGTGAACGCCTGCACGATTTGAACAAGACGCTGTAGTACAAAAAAATCTTTTGCCTTTCCAAATTATTAGGCACTTCTTTGTACAAATTTTAATAAAAGCTATATTTTTTTACCTAATGTATGTACGAAGCTCAAACTGAAATCCGTGAAAGAAGCAATTAGGAAGCAATTATTGACGCAACAAACTTTTAGAAATTCTGCGTCCTTCATGCTGAACACGGAGGCAACCATCCATCCTGACGTCAGAATGGCTGGTCAAAAAAAAGTTCATATTTCTCTGAATGTATCATATGTAGCAATTATTGAAGAAATGTAGCAAATATAAGCAATTAGGTAGCAATTCTTGAATATACTTCCAGAGCCGCTTGCCATAGGCAACCAGCCATTCTGACGCTAACGGCTGATTATGCTAAAAAAAACCTAAATCTTTTTTGATACATACCTGTTGACAATATTCATTTGTAAATAAAATAAAATTGCTTTTTACAGCCTCCTCATCAGCTACCTGCTGGAAACTCGCAAGCACCTCCTATCAATTCACCTTCTCCAAGTGGTGGTGAGGTTTCTGGGGGAGCTCAGCCACCCTACAGGCCGCCTGGGGTTTCAACAACACCAACAAGACCAACACAATCTTATGGTCAACGACCATACCCACAGAATCAGTATCAAGGACAGTATCAAGGTGCACCAGGTGTTTACCCTCCACAACCAGGGTATGGACCACCTAGTCAAGGATATGGGCCTCCTAATCCTCCTCAACAACCACAGGGTTACCCTCCAAACTCAAACTATGGTCCCCCTATAACAACTTCACCTAGTAACTATCCACCATCAACACACCCAGGCCCAGGTTATCCTCCGTCATCGGCACAACAGCCCTACGCCCCGCCTCCTGGCAGTCCTGCTGCTGCTGGAACCCCTTACCCTGTACGTGGAGCAACGCAACCAGCTTATACTGGGAATTCAGCTTATCCACCATCACAAACTGGCTCAAATTACTCTAATGTTGGGGTTAGTACTTATAACAATTCTACTGGATCGCAACCTCAACCCTACCAATCGCAACCTTTCCCCAATACTACACCTACATCAGCTTATAGTACGACGCCCACATCACAGCCAAATCGTTCTCCTCAACCTCCGCCTACTGGTTATTCATCGCAAAATCCGCCAACTTCAGGTTATGGATCTCCATCCGCGCAATCCCCAACATATAATTCTAGTTCTCATGGAAATAACGCACCTCCTACTTCCGTGGCTTCTGGGGCACCATCATCGAGTGGCCCACCTGGCCAACAATATCCCCCTCCTGGACAAGCGTCACCTTACCCTCCAGCGACTCAGCCCCCTTACTCTAATCCATCATCTCAACCTGGAAGCCCAGCGCCATCTGTTTCTACAGCGCCACCTCCACAAGCGTCATACCAACAAAATCCACAAAACTATCCTCCAGCAGGAGGTGGTTATCCCCCACACGCTTATCAGCAAGGCTATCCCCCGGCTCAATATCCTCCGTCTCCGTACCCATATGCTCGTGCACCAACACCTGGTGCCCCTCCTCCCGGTGCTCCACAACCTTATCCAGGATATGGGTTCCAACCACCTACGCAACAGTAAAAGATAAGGCTACTGTAATGTCATGCAAGACTATTTCTTAATTTAAAATATTTTTTATTATAAAAATATATACCAACTTGGCATATAGGCATAATATCTTTTTATGAAATAAAATATTTTTTTCAATAGAAGTACCTGTCTAAGTACTAACTTGGTTTACAGCCTCGCGGTTCCCATGTGACTGAACGAGCGCAATTTTTTTTTTTTCAAAACTCCGCCGTCTTCCCATTGTTTTTAGTCTGCGGGATCCGTAACAGTGGTAAAGCTGACTTACTGATAGTATTGTTAAAAATGCATCTTAAACGATATTAAAATGGTTCTGTACTGCTTTATTTGTAGATCTAAATATACTTAGTTAAATCGACGATCATAATTGCAGTGGGCGCCCAAGAACGTTGGGGCAGCTTGATAGTATTTGCCTTGCACTAGGCACGAGCATTACGCGACACGACAACATTTTTTAAGAAGTTGCGCTTACCATCTTGTCATGCAAGTCAAGAAGGAAATGCCGCGCTTGTGTGTACTGTCCATGCCACACTCCCAGAATTAATTTCCGAAAATTTTTGAGCGTATCTATCCGATATGCCTTGACCACCACGATTGAGATCATGAAAATAATTATGTGATTTTATTAACCTTTTAACCGCCCGACTTTATATGAGTTGGCGTGCCCCCAGCGCCCGAACAAAAAAAAAAAAAAAAACGAAAAATAAACGCCGATGAAACGAGCTGTGATGATGTAATAATAATTCAGATTAAACGAGCTGTGTTATTTTGTCGTATATATACGACCCTGGCGGAATGGACACGAAAATATTTGTCGGATTAATCCGACGTAAGCGGTTAAAAGGTTAAAGGTAATGTCTCAAAATCTGTGAAGCTGCGTAATATAGTTTCTAAGTATTTGAAATTAAAACTTTTTATTTTCGCCATAATACTTTTGAATTAATCCAACGGTCCCCGCGGACCGGTCCGTTGCGTGAACACCAACAGTGCCCAAGCCAGGAAAAAGTGAACGCAGGAGTTATGCGAATGAAATTTGCCCCATCAAAATCAATTAGTGGGACACACGCAGTGGACTACTACATTGTGAGAAATCCACTTTGTCCCACTGGTGGGGCAAAGTAGAATAATACAATAGGCAAGGGTTTGGTTCAGACGTTAGACACTAATGTTGCAGAAGCATCAAAAAATGGTCCTCCACTAATGAATTCTGTTATGAGCTGATGATAAATCGCTTAAGTTATTTATATTATAATAAGAACCATCTGGATTAACTACCATTCGAACAAAAGCTACGTACAGTCGCCATCAGATATATTGTAGCAGACAAGGTGACCAAATACTTCTGAACAATTTAAAATGTCAATAAGTTCCATACACTACAAGTTACCATTAATATCTGAACATTCATTACTTCATTAATATCTGAGCAGATGCTTGTCAATAATTTCTATACAAACAACTAACCAAAAATATCTGAACACTTACAATATTATAACGTCAAGCTCAGCGTTAGGTAAGCTCAGTGTTTGTCTGCGTAGATACACTTGACGTTGTAAGTGTTCAGATATTTTTGGTTAGTTGTTTGTATAGAAATTATTGACAAGCATCTGCTCAGATATGAATGAAGTAATGAATGTTCAGATATTAATGGTAATTTGTAGTGTATGGAACTCATTGACATTTTAAATTGTTCAGAAGTATTTGGTCACCTTGTCTGCTACAATATATCTGATGGCGACTGTACACACGACTACTTAGTCGCCGGCGATTTCAAAATCGCACGTCCGCGCACTGGTTTTGACAGCAGATTTGTAGCTAGCGATCCCGAAATTGTCGGTGACTAAAGTCGCTGCGTTTATCATTATATTTGAAATGTAAACGTGTGTACATACGACCAAGCTATACATTTCTACTTTTAGCTGACCTCGTATTGTATAGGCTTTTCATACAATGTAAGGTCGTGTGCGTTACCCCAGCCAGAAAATTTCGAAAATCGTCACCTAAGTGCAATAGATGATTATATATACAGCTTCTGTAATTGGTAAGCAGATTGTTTAGTTTGGTAAGCTGATAGCTTTTTAACTATTTGATAAAAACAGTTCCGGCTTCTATTTAATTGGTATAATAGGTAATACGGGCTGGTGGCGCGTATTTTGCGTACGGGCATATTTCTATTTACTAAAATAACTTCAAAACGGTGAATTATTGTGGATGCTTTTATTGTGTAACAAATTATAACTAATTAGCCAGATGTCCTGTACAAAAATTATAATCATCCATTTAGCCAATTCCGAGATGCAGCAATCGTACAAACGTTACCGCAGCAGGATTTTAAATATCTTCGCAACCATAGCAAATACAAATTAAGTTGTAACATTTATTTCAACATACCCGTTAGAAAAAAAAAGATCTGGCTGCGGTAACGTTAAGACTCCAGCCGGAACTGTTTTTTATCAAATAATAAAAAAATCTGCTTATTAATTACAGAAGCTATATATCTAATTATCTATTGCACTTAGATGACGGTTTTCGACATTTTCTGGCTTTGGTAACGCACACGTTTGAGAGCTAAGAAGGCCCTCGTGCGTGCATGAGTGAAGGGAACTGGTCAAATTGGCTTTGACAGTTTATCACTGCTGCATGCTGCCTCCGACTAAGGAAATAAAGCTTCGGCAAACACAATTTTAGTGTTATGTATGATTAACACTTGTGCTAATTTAAGTATGTACTTATAAGTGATTCTCTTAATTAAGACTAAACTTAGAAAATAATGAATTCAATAAAAAATATAAATTCCGTCAAAATGTATTTCATTATTATATTATCCTAAATGATCACTTGGTTTGTCAAACAACCTGACACAAAGTCGAAATGTTCACTTAGCATTGAAATCCAGACCATTATAACACTTATTTACAAAAAAAAAACAACCGACTTAAAAAAAAACACTACAAAGTGATAAATAACTTTAATAATTATTTTATTGATCACTTTGTAATGTTTTTTTTGAAGTTGGTTGTTTTTTGATTGTAAAAAGTTTCTATTTTTACTTGTACCTACCCCACACAAATTCAACTAACACTAGTGCATTAAAGAATTCAAGACACCGACTAGAAGAATCATCAAAATTCGCAAAGAAATGCCGGAGATGCAGTACATTTATGCATATAACTTCGTACATAAGAATAATTATACTAACACATCCCTGAAAGTATGTAGATCACATTAATGAAAGAATTATCAAAATAGCTTCATTTGTTTTTGAAAAAATCGCGGACAATATAAACATACATACATTCGGGTCGAATTCAGAACCTCCTTTTTTGAAGTCGGTTAAAAAAGGAAATTATACTTATTTTCGTAACAGCTATAGAAGCTCCGAGGCGTGTTACTTACGTTCAACCATTCAGAATTATAATTTAATTGCTGAACGTAACATACGCTCTGAACGCGATCAAAGTCTATTAGCCTATGACTTTAGGGCGTATTTAGTGAAATAAATATATAACACTGATGGATATTTAACACGGATTTACTTTACTTAGGAAAAATAAGAAACTGATGACTTAACTTGGATTACTCAATTGGATTTACCTTAGTTATCAAAAAATAAACTGATGAATTCTGAATTTACAAAAAAAATACGAATTCTGATGACTAGGCAGCATGGTCCCTGACCCTAGCCTGTTCCATAAGGAACAAAAAAAAATTAGGGCGTATTATACGCCCAGTTTAGCTTCTATTTGTATAAAGTACCTACTACTTCTTTTCCTATGATTAAAGGTCACAGCTCATTAGAGCCACCCGGCACCCACCCCGCACCGCCTCGTCGCACGTCGTCCACTCGTTGTCGACAGGTGGTCCACGGGTGGACGCCGCGTTATCACCAATAAACGCCGCGCGGTCAACCAGTGGAGTGGTGGAGGAGTCAGTGGCAATGCGCAGTCAACGCAAGGCAAGCATGCGAGCAGCGAGTTGTCACCAAGTGGTCCACCCGCCGTCCGCGCGTGGAGGGCTTACGACCGAGGCGATCCGGTGACGCTACGGAGTTGACATAGTGAGCGCATACCCATACAAGTCCATATAAAGAATACTAGCCGCAGGAGGCTAGGCGGTGCGGAGTGGGTGCCGGGTGGCTCTAATGAGCTGTGACCTTTAATTACGAATTTTAATTGTTTTCTTCAAAAGATACAGACTGTTCCTCAAAGGGTTGGATAGAATCGTCATAATATTCCAACGGTAAATCCTCAATAAATGGTTGGGTAGGAAAAGCGGGTGGTGTCGTGTGTTTCTTCAATGGAAGTACTGTGTCAAATAAATAGCACATTGCACCCGTTTCGCCGGGTATAGCTACACCTAATGTCCAGATCACATTGTGCTTTGTGTTTATACGTAGAATTTTCACGCCACGTAGTATCCGCCATCTAAAAATAAATATTCAATAATTAAGACAAAGGTTTGAAACTTGTAACAGTCATAACATAATAGCTCAACTGTCACTAATGAGACACAATTACTTTTTTCTATTGTAACTAGATTGTAACCAATCTCTAGGAGATTTATGACAGTTGAAGGGATATAAAACACTGTAAATTAATATCTCTGGGGGTATTTTCTTGTAATAGTGAGGTAGGGACTTGAAGTAATAAAAAAATTGAAAATGTAATCCGCTCGCTCTAATCCTGAGACAGGGGTTTTGTGAAATTTTCGCGCAAAATTATATTTTTTTAAATTAACGGCTGTGATCTAGTTATTTAAAACGTAATTATTTTGTAACGGCTATATTATTTCCCTGACCATCGCTCCTGATTTGAAAAGACCCGGCAATGAGCTAGGTAGGGTTTTTTTTTTTTGCCTTCACGTTATTTTGTTTGTAAAGGATTTTTCATGATTTCTCAAAGTGTGCTAGAGACATCGTTTTTTTTTTCATGTAATATTTCATTAAATTCCCAATCATTTGACTTGTATCATAAGCTTTCCAAAATTAAAATCCCTCTTCCTATCAACTTCCATTCCCTCTTGACTAAGTTTTCTCCTAATCTTATCCAAATCTTGTCAACTTTTTTAAACTTAAATAAAATCAAATTGTAGTTTGGTATGTAGTAATAATAACTTTGTAAATATATTAATGTAGATAGATTTGTGATGTTGTGTGTATATTTAAATATATATTCTTCTTTTTCTTCGTTCTTTTAGCTACTATTTTTGTAACTAGTAATACCACAAAGTTCGACGGCTCACCTCGCTGTACTGCCGTCACCACTTGACGTTGGCAGAATAGTCGACATCGGCTCAGTTGCCAAAAAGGAAAAAAAAAAAAAAAAAAAAAAAAAAAGTACATAAACCTTCAATAACTAGATTTATTTCATTTTTATTTTCGCTTTGCAAACTAATGATATAAAAGCGGTATTTTTACAGAAATTCATGATATGTAGCGCGACATAAATAGAAAATAAGAATTATAATGTGCAATTAAAGCCATCACGTGTGACCCGACTAAAGAATTGAAACCCTCCATTTAGGCCATTGTTGCAATGAAATTAACAATATTTTTTCAATTCATTCTCTTGTTATACGGATAGAGAAGCATTATTTATATTTGTTTCAAATCTACAGCATTAGTAGTTCCAGAAATATGCAGCTGTGACAGACGAAGTGACAGTAACACCATAAGTATTCCTTTTTACCAGTTTGCAACTCATCCTCGTGTGTTATAATCTCAAAACAAATATTTTTATTAGTGACGTCGTTTATTTATTTGTTACGATAGCAAATAAATTAAAACTTTGCGAGCTACCTTAGTACATTAAAAGTTTCAAATCTATGATGAGGGAATCGAATGTTAGAAAATTGTTCAACATATTACTACCCTAGTTTTAATTTTAAAGCATCTGTTGTTTTTTTATTTTTCTGAAATATAAATGAACATACCTGTTTCCCATGTGCCCTGGCATTTTAGTACCAGGCCACACTCGTGCTTTTTCACCTCCAGCACCAATATTTCCTGGTCTTCGATGAGTTTTGGTGACACCATGTGACGCTGGCATTCCTTTAAATCCCCAACGCTTCATTACTCCTTGGAAGCCACGATCCATTCTGAATTTTTTTTTTATTTTCCTTGAAAATGGCTTTTAGAGAAAAATTAAATTATCATTCATCGACACGTTAGCTTGACGCGTCAAGCCAGCGTCAGCAGTGCACAGTAGACACCTTCTTTCCAATTTTCACCTATCGTAGAAAATTGAAAAGGTGTATTCGGTGCTGAGTGACATCCAGACAGGAATGATGAAATTATAAGTGTTCCGTTTTTGCCAGGTGGCTACGGAACCCTAAATTAGTTTTTGAGAAAATCGCGGACATACAAACATACATACATGCGGGTTGAATACAGAACCTCCTTTTTTTGAAGTTGGTTAAAAAGGCACCATTACCCCATACATTGTAGTCATTGGTGCCGATTCTCTTGTACACCGAACTAAACTAACTAAACTATCACTAAAATTCCTTACTTTTTGCTATTAGAATCTTACAGCTATTCTGCATGAAAAATTCTCTAAATTTAAAAATAATTTTGACACAACTAAAATCGAATTTGACAATTGCGACTCGTCGACCCGTGGTACTTGTTTGCCCTACCCGTGATTTTTTTTTAGAGCCGCAGGCGGGCAGGGGGCAGCCTTGGCGTGTTTTTTTTGGGATTTTTCACTTTTTGTATGGAAAATATGAAAAATTATTACCTACATGTTGAGTTTTAGGGGGCTTATGGGTTTTATAAAGGGGGGTCGAAATTTTCATTATTTTTGCGATAGGACACACCATTTTCGAGATATAAGCAAAAGAAAAAAAAATACTGTACTGTTTTTGCATCTGAAGTCGAGGTGTTGGTGTGACTTTCTGTTCATTTTTTTCTTCAACGACAACTAATTTTATTCCACACCTTTTTAATCGCGATTAAAAATAGTCAGATTTAGTTAAACAATCTAAATTTTAGGTGAAAAACGTGTAATTCAGAATAGCAAAATTGCAATGTTCAATAGATTAAATAACTCAGTGCCATCTTAGTGCTGTCAAACTAAAATATAGTTAAGTTGTGTCACTTTAGTCAATTTCAGAATAGGAAATCGTCGTCTGACAGGAATAAACTAAATTTTAGTGATTTTTAGTCTAGTTTAGAGGCATTTGTGACAAGAGAATCGGCACCATTGTCTTTTTGACTGTGTGAACTGTCATTCATGGGGTTCAAGACAAATCTAACGACATTTTTTTTTTTTTTTTTAATAATCAAGCTGTTTGGACTAAAATCATTGAAAAAACAATCAATTTTATTCAGGTGTAACCTTTCAATAACAGGGTTTTTTTATGAGTGTGTGCTTAATAACATAACATCACGCCTGTAAGGGATTACAGAGGGATCTGTATTTAATGTGACTCCTTATTTAATATTAAGACTATTCAGTGACATAGGTCTAGTTAGTGGTGGAGATTTACACATACCAGCCCCATACTTTTTTGCCCAATGTTCTTAAACCGGAGCCCATGTTTTTTTGGGTACAAGGGCTAAAAAAAATTCAACCTGTATATAATTTCCCGGGAAAGCTCAG
Source organism: Hydraecia micacea (assembly GCA_914767645.1). NCBI lineage: Eukaryota > Metazoa > Arthropoda > Insecta > Lepidoptera > Noctuidae > Hydraecia > Hydraecia micacea. Next base: position 14,144,544 of record OU611778.1, read on the forward strand.
AATCGAGATCGGTTTGGAGAGGTCTACCTCAGCGATCCGTACTTAGTCCCCTTTTATATAATATTTATACCTCTGATCTTCCTTCTTGCGTAAATTTTAACTGTAAAGTACAGACGCCAGCACATCAACCTACTACAATCTGTCAGATTTCTGTAATAGATTTTCAACTTTATCGCTAAAGAATAAGGTTCAATGTTGATTGGGAAAATTTGACAGTTAGGGGTAGGTTGATGTGCTGGCGTCTGTACTTCAATATGCTGACGATATTGCATTATTGGTCTGTGGCAGTTCCATCGAAGACGCCGCTCACTCTATTAATATCTTTTTGTCTTCATTAAATCAATGGCTCTCATGTCACGGTTTATCTTTAAGTGCTCCATACCGCAGTTGTCTTTACTCGTAAACGCCTTGTACCCCAGGTTAATATTGACGGTCAAGCTATCCCAATTGAAGAGAAGGCCAGTTTTCTGGGGGGTTATCCTGGATTCCAAATTGTCGGGAGTGCGAACATGATCCGTGTTCGTGACAGTTCCCTGTGCGAATGCAGTCTTGATGATGGTACTCTGGACCATATCTTTTTCTCTTGTCCTTTAAACTACCAATCCTTTGACTTATATCATAAGCTTTCCAAAATTAAAATCCCTCTTCCTACTAACTTCCATTCCCTCTTGAATAACTTTTCTCCTAAACCTATCAATATTTTATCATTTTTTCTAAATTTAAATGAAATTAAATTGTAGTTTAGTGTGTAGTAACAACTTTGTAAATATCTAGTAGATTTGTGGTGTTCTAAATAAAAAAAAAACAGTTGTCTAACAAAAATTGTCTCGTCCTTTCAGCTACTAACATTATAAATAGATAACTACCACGGAATGCAAAGTTCGACGGCTGCGGCTCACCTTGCTGCGTTGCCGTCACCACATGATGCTGGCAGAATAGTTGACATCGGCTCAGTTGCCATCAAAGAGAAAAAAAAAACATTTCACTTACGTTTTTGCTCGTACATCAATGTAGTTGCCGACTCTAAAGTGAGTTGCAAGCAATGGTGTTCCAGGTGGTATATATGCTTCTGGTGATACCATAAATCTGCATAAATGTCTCTTAGGCAGCATGCCAGCACTATTGAACAAACCGCAGTATTCTTTCGTTACAGTGCTAGGATCTATGGTGTCAGACCCAACTAACATACATCCCAATTTCTTTTTTTCTTTCCACATAGATTCCCCTGAGGTCTTCATTGGGTTAAATTCTTCTGGAGGGGTATATTTTATAACATGGTTGTCCACAACCTTAAATGGATACACAGAAACTTAGTAATTCATAATCAGCCTATAATTTTCCCACTACTGGGACACAGGCATCCTCTTTGTGAGAGGGAGTGGGCCGTAATCCACCACGCGGGCCCAGTGTGGATTGGTAGATGTCACATGTCTTCGAATTTTTGGTCCTAGAACATGCCAGTTTCCTCACTATGTTTTCCTTCACCGATTTGAGAGCAATGGTGATGAAATGATTCACACAAAGTAAAGCATCTGTCTGGGTTCGAACCTACGACCTACAACTCGTAAGTCGCGGCCGATACCACTGCTCTTGATATTATACAAGGCAAGGACCCTGTAAATGTGTTATTCACCTAATACATATATGTTGCATTGTACCTGTAATAATGTTGTCTGCATTTTCCTTCCATCTTTGGACCAAAGAGGATAATTCCCTATTTTACGAGCTATAAGCCCTACTCTGCGGGTTAGTGGGTTCCACTCAGCTGCTTTGTTTAAGTCAATATTTTCCAGAGGTGAGTGCAATGGGGTTTGACGTAGCAGTTTATCCTGCATTACCTCTTCAATAAAATGTTTATTTTCTTGAGTTATAAATTCCTCTGAGGCCTGAAATTTTTTCAAGCTTACAGATTAATTTTTTTCATGGATACAGCTCAGGGATACAGATTGAAAGAATAAACAAACCAAAAACGTTAATATCAATTATTATACATACCACTCTTTCTTTAGTTTCATACCAATACGGAGGTCGAAATCTAGGTTTTTGATATGAACGGGTGAAAACATGATCTATCCTGGAATAAAATAATAAAACGTGAGTTAAAAAGGTGGGAATTTGGAACTTAAAACATGATTAATGGAATTGAAAAGTAATATTTTATAACCTCAATTTGCTTAAAGAATTGCGTAAAAGGTTTAGGTTTCCAGATGCCATAATTGATACTTGTAACAAAATTTTTGTTTCGGCTCATGAAACCATTTAGCTTTTTGTAATTAATAAAATCTCAACTCCACAACACACAATAAACTCAAGAAAGTACTCTGTGCTCAAGTGAACTCGAGTAAACTCAAGTCGGGGGGGCACACTTAGCACTGTCATCTATTTCCATAGACGACAGCGACATCTGCAGTTTGGTGGGTTAAAAAAACTTGGCAGCCATTTTCTTGTTTGTCAAATTGTCAAACAAATGTCATTGTCGCCGCCGGCCATCCGCTATTATCATTGTCAACTCCCACAGAGTACTTTTTGATAGACTGTCAACTCCGCAACTCCGGCTTTCCCGACGTTGATGCGCTTCCCGAAATCCCGAGTTTATCTCAGCTAATTATGTTAAAATTGTTACTTGTTACTATTATTTGTTAAACCCTGATTGCACAGCTGATTGTGACCCTAAACATTATAATAAAGATTCGCTACTTATATATAATAAGTATGCTTAGCTATAGGTATGTGTATATTTATTAGAGCCTTAGGTCACCCACCAAACTCAAGGTGGCAGCACTTTCCATACATGCAAATTTTACCACAGAGTTGTCACTCTTTCCCTCTATAGTTACTTTACTCTTTGACTCAAGTTTTCTATTGAAAATGAAATCTGTTTTTTTGGCTTCGCACGGTTTGTGCATTTAGCCAATGTCACGTTTTGTTTTTTATTACGAAGGAAATAAAGGTAGGGAAACAGAAATATTATTATTCGGATTAATTATATCGGGATAAAAGGATAATAACTATAGGATCAGTTCATAAAGGATAGAACCCAACTATGGAGACGGCATATTCTACTATAGAAATAATAGTTATACAAATATCTGTCATATCGACACACACATGTCATAAAGCGTTTTGTTTCTTTTTAACTAATCAAGAGCTGCATATGAAAAGAGAGACGTCAAATGTTTGTCAAGTACTAAATTTGGCAACACTTTTGTGTGACGTCAAAATCATTTCTATGCGTGGTCGGTCGCCATGTTAAGTGCCGGGGTTTTTCCTCTATGTTGCCGAGTTTTGTGGTAGATGTGCTGTCAAACGGTTGATTGCTAGTGTTGGGTAAATAGTCGGATGCTTTGAGTTATTATCGATTATAATCCATAAGTGTCCATTAATAGCCTTGCAATGGATGATAATCCTGCTATTATATGATAATCTTGTGTAATAAGAAGTTGTGTGTGTGTTTCGAATTTTTCATTACCTAGTTTTGGTTGTGGTGATTGTTTATACTTTGTCTCAAGCCAAGTTAAACAAGGTATACATTTGCCGATTCGCGATCTCAATGGTCACTGTTAAATATAGTCGAATAGATGACCGCAACTATGTATTTTTTTAGCAATCTAGTATTATTTAAATGCCATTAATGTAATAACAAAAGTAATAATTAATAATCGAAGTTCGACCCGAGTATTGAACCTAGGACCCCACACTTAGCAATCGGTCTTGCGACCACTAGACCAACGGGGTAGGAAATAAATAATAATATTTTGTTGCCAGTCACGACATCATAAGTCTCCTGGTCCTGGTTAGTGTGTAAGCTCGTATGAACAATACTCTACACCTGTAGTAAGTAGGTAAATATATTACGAGAATATTGGCCTTCTGATATTGAATGAAGCTTGAGCAAGGTGACAAGTTACAACGTCTTATAAAACCAAGAAACATAAAACACCCACAACTTCTAAAATTCTTGTCACTTCAGCTGCATTACATTACAAGGCTAATTCGAAAAATTTTAATAAATAATAGAAAACAAAATCATGTAGGTTAAATAATGTCGATACCCGCTGCGCATGTTGCTCGCAGTTACAACCCTACGAAAGGCGGCCATCTTAAGTTCCCGAATTTTGTAGGTATACACGCTAATTTTGTAGGTATGACAAGTCCATAAGTTTTATTAGTCATTGGAAATACTAAATTGCCGTATATCTGAGGCAGGGTGCTCAATTTTTTGCGCTCTCTGTTGCACCGTCTAATTTCAGTTAAATCTTAAACTTTCTGCATTAGTCCGAGTCGACAAAGCAACTTCTCCAAATCTATCCGTCACGGGGTACTAAAATATACGAGCTCTCTTCGCTCGCTCTTGCAGCCTAGCCTTATGATGGGTAAACATACTTGAAACATAAGATGAAATGTAATATATATGATGAAAGGAACATCATCCAAAAAGTGCAATGCAACATGAAATGTAACATAACAACAAGGCGAAATTGTTTCAACGTGTTTCACGGTGTAACCACCGTTAGAGAGACTTGAATGAGTCGTCATTTCATAGCTAATGCTAGATATACACGTAGTGACTTTACTCGCCGGCGATCAAAATGTTACGCAACTACAAACACCTTGACATCGTTGGCCATATATTTTAGCGCTCCAGTAGCGCAGGGCGGCGCTGTTGGACAAAATAGCGGAGCGGAGTTTGTTCGGATTTTGGCCACGCGGGGAGTATAATAAATATGTCTGTGGCACGGATATCTATGGTCTTGTATTTTGCTTGCTACATATTAGTCATCTGTGACAAGGTTACGTGCTCTGTCTGTGGTGACAGGGGGTCTACTCCGAAGTGACACATTCGAATGATCGGAACGATCCGACACACGGCCGAACCGAATATTGTTGCCCTACTACGAAAAAGGTTCGGATTGGCTCAGCTTGGTCGGGACCATAGTCAATGTTCGAAAAGAGTGTCGGAACGAACGAAATGTAGTGCCAGAGGTGAACGTTTTATCGATATGTGTTTATAGTAATTAATACTCATTTCGATATAATTGCACTGTTGAATTACAGCGTAAAATTATTTTTTATAGTAAGAAAATAGAACTTTGCTTTTAATTCAATATTTATTCCTAAGAACATTGTAATATTTCTCGAAAAAACAATATATTTGTAGCTGGCATACAGATTGATTTGCCGATTGTCAAAATAAAAAGAAAATGGATAAAAGTCAAAGGATGACATGTAAACAAACAAAGGGAGAGATTGTGATTTTTATTATTGCAAAATTGAGAAAAAGTACTTTTAAACTCAAACCAACTCATCTGTCGCTATCGCTATAGCGATAATCGTATTTCGGTCGTTTATCGTCAAGTGCTGACTGAAGTGTAAAGTGTTAAAGTCAAGTTATGAGATGTACACAAAAAAACAAGCTAAATATACTATAAACTACATAAATTATTCACTTTACGCGTGATAAAGTGTCCCTTGGGCTTATCGTTTATCATGTTCGTGTTTTGGAAGTTTGGAAATGAAAGTTATGAACAAACATTCTGCAAGAACATGTCACCATGTCCAGACCGACAGCGGCACAAATTGATGCTCTACTCATCGAGATTTGGCCCAAGGCAACTTGAGGAGCATCGACAGTCGTACCTACGCTAAATCATCGACTGTGGGAAGAAATTTGCACCACGCTGAATGCTATATTATTTTTAGTCTTACTTGTAACAAATTGAAGATTAGTTCTAGTTGTTTAGTATTGTAAAAATATATATTATTCACTTTGATTATATAATGTCTAGATAGAGCGTCGCCCTACAATCAAAACAAAGAAAACGAGCCAACAATTTCAAACATGTGTGCGTGCGGGCGGTGTTTTACACTGTGCATCTATGTCTCTGTGTGCGTGAATAATGATACCAGCTACTACAATTCTCCCATAAATCACATATTAAAAAAATTGACTATACAAATAATATAAGTAAGTTTTAGGTGTATGTTTGTAGTATTATTCAGTTTTAGTAGTGTCTTTATTTACTTGTATTTATAAATAAAAAACACTATTTAATTGAATTAGAGTTGTGTGTGTGAATGTTGTGTTATATTAAATCAGCTAAGTTAATTCAATTAGAATATTTAACTTTTTAGGCAGTTTGTATTTGGAAATTTCAAATGAAAGATCACAGATAATACGAATGGAATAAATTAATCTTATTAAAATTACTCTTGGCACCTTTGAAATCAGTTTATTGGACCCAATGCAACAATAATCATTAAAATGGGCTCATAAACAAAAAAGTTATACGCGAACATTATATTATTATAAAAAAGTACAGACGAATTGAAAAACTTCACCATTTTTGAAATCGAATAATAAAAGTACATCAACTAAATAATATAAACGTAACCATAAAGCAACGAATATACCCACAAAAAAAGGACGTTAAGTTGGGAGAATGGAAAAAGAAACTGGCAACACTGATAAAATATGGCGTAATAGGGCGTAATTTGGTAAATATAAAAACAAAAAACAAATACGTAGTTTTTTTGATTACTTACTGATGATATGTAATGTGTTTGGTGTTTTTTACCCTTCCTTTATAATTTCGGCACAGTTTAATAGCACATACCGTCATTTTATCGCTGTTATTTGTTTATTACTTAGCGCGCGTAATACGTAGTGACACCAAAGCGGTACGATCGGCACTAATCGGCGGGTAAGTACTTACAGTCCAACAGTTGGCCGGTATTTTTTGACACGTTTGCGCGCAATTGATGCTCTATCTAGACATTATATAATCAAAGATTATTCATTATTATCTAATGATTGTATCAGTCTTTCCCTCTCTCTTTGTACCCTCCTCAAAGCATCTGCGACAAATCATCAGCAAATATAGCAGGCTGATAATATATCACCTGCCGGGAGTTCTCAGATTCAAAATCATCTTGGGTTAACTCCGGAGCACTCACTCCGGCCCTTACCTATGCACATATTATGCAAAACACAGCAGGGTAACATTATTCTGCCTGCTCTATGTGCATCCTAGTGCACCTCTCTTGCTGCCAAGAGACACCTCCATCAACCCTTGACTATCCCAAATGTGTGTTCAATGGTGGAGCAGGCACGCTGTTTACAATAAAAAAAATCTAGAGCATAAACCTTAAAAAAATAGGTTGGTACAATTTCCTTACACAAATCTTTTAATATCTTCCGAATGCGTGGTCCGATTTACATAAATCCAATTGGAATATTAGTTTTATACACAACTCTATCATTTGAGACCAAATTTATTTCAATATCTACATAAACAAAAAATCACATTTTCAAGTTACGTAATTATACCTATATGACAATCCTTACACATATTCCAGAAAATGCCTTACAAACTTACTTTAATCAGTGTTACTGGATTAGGATATGAAAACTAATAGTACAACAAAGCTAGATAAACTAATTACAAACAGTAACAAACATAAAATTGTAATAATTCATTAAATTCGATATGTTACGATAATCAAAAGGTAGCTACTTTGCTGTCGTGTATTTTGACATTAATTTCACGATGTAACTCTTGCCAAACTCAAATTATCGGTCAGTCTTTTCTCGTTCAGAGTAGGGTTTACGATACAACAAGTGTCAGAATGAAGTTCAGTCGGATCCGAACCTACCGAACCAAATAGAATGAACTTCGTAGTAGGAAATGACCGAACATTCGGCCGATACGATACATTTACCACTTCGGAGTAGACCCCCAGGCTTAGAGTAAGTAACGTTCCTTAGAGTGACAGGCAGGCACACAGCAATCCTCAGGGGGTCTACTCCGAAGTGACACATTCGAATGATCGGAACGATCCGACACACGGCCGAACCGAATATTGTTGCCCTACTACGAAAAAGGTTCGGATTGGCTCAGCTTGGTCGGGACCATAGTCAATGTTCGAAAAGAGTGTCGGAACGAACGAAATGTAGTGCCAGAGGTGAACGTTTTATCGATATGTGTTTATAGTAATTAATACTCATTTCGATATAATTGCACTGTTGAATTACAGCGTAAAATTATTTTTTATAGTAAGAAAATAGAACTTTGCTTTTAATTCAATATTTATTCCTAAGAACATTGTAATATTTCTCGAAAAAACAATATATTTGTAGCTGGCATACAGATTGATTTGCCGATTGTCAAAATAAAAAGAAAATGGATAAAAGTCAAAGGATGACATGTAAACAAACAAAGGGAGAGATTGTGATTTTTATTATTGCAAAATTGAGAAAAAGTACTTTTAAACTCAAACCAACTCATCTGTCGCTATCGCTATAGCGATAATCGTATTTCGGTCGTTTATCGTCAAGTGCTGACTGAAGTGTAAAGTGTTAAAGTCAAGTTATGAGATGTACACAAAAAAACAAGCTAAATATACTATAAACTACATAAATTATTCACTTTACGCGTGATAAAGTGTCCCTTGGGCTTATCGTTTATCATGTTCGTGTTTTGGAAGTTTGGAAATGAAAGTTATGAACAAACATTCTGCAAGAACATGTCACCATGTCCAGACCGACAGCGGCACAAATTGATGCTCTACTCATCGAGATTTGGCCCAAGGCAACTTGAGGAGCATCGACAGTCGTACCTACGCTAAATCATCGACTGTGGGAAGAAATTTGCACCACGCTGAATGCTATATTATTTTTAGTCTTACTTGTAACAAATTGAAGATTAGTTCTAGTTGTTTAGTATTGTAAAAATATATATTATTCACTTTGATTATATAATGTCTAGATAGAGCGTCGCCCTACAATCAAAACAAAGAAAACGAGCCAACAATTTCAAACATGTGTGCGTGCGGGCGGTGTTTTACACTGTGCATCTATGTCTCTGTGTGCGTGAATAATGATACCAGCTACTACAATTCTCCCATAAATCACATATTAAAAAAATTGACTATACAAATAATATAAGTAAGTTTTAGGTGTATGTTTGTAGTATTATTCAGTTTTAGTAGTGTCTTTATTTACTTGTATTTATAAATAAAAAACACTATTTAATTGAATTAGAGTTGTGTGTGTGAATGTTGTGTTATATTAAATCAGCTAAGTTAATTCAATTAGAATATTTAACTTTTTAGGCAGTTTGTATTTGGAAATTTCAAATGAAAGATCACAGATAATACGAATGGAATAAATTAATCTTATTAAAATTACTCTTGGCACCTTTGAAATCAGTTTATTGGACCCAATGCAACAATAATCATTAAAATGGGCTCATAAACAAAAAAGTTATACGCGAACATTATATTATTATAAAAAAGTACAGACGAATTGAAAAACTTCACCATTTTTGAAATCGAATAATAAAAGTACATCAACTAAATAATATAAACGTAACCATAAAGCAACGAATATACCCACAAAAAAAGGACGTTAAGTTGGGAGAATGGAAAAAGAAACTGGCAACACTGATAAAATATGGCGTAATAGGGCGTAATTTGGTAAATATAAAAACAAAAAACAAATACGTAGTTTTTTTGATTACTTACTGATGATATGTAATGTGTTTGGTGTTTTTTACCCTTCCTTTATAATTTCGGCACAGTTTAATAGCACATACCGTCATTTTATCGCTGTTATTTGTTTATTACTTAGCGCGCGTAATACGTAGTGACACCAAAGCGGTACGATCGGCACTAATCGGCGGGTAAGTACTTACAGTCCAACAGTTGGCCGGTATTTTTTGACACGTTTGCGCGCAATTGATGCTCTATCTAGACATTATATAATCAAAGATTATTCATTATTATCTAATGATTGTATCAGTCTTTCCCTCTCTCTTTGTACCCTCCTCAAAGCATCTGCGACAAATCATCAGCAAATATAGCAGGCTGATAATATATCACCTGCCGGGAGTTCTCAGATTCAAAATCATCTTGGGTTAACTCCGGAGCACTCACTCCGGCCCTTACCTATGCACATATTATGCAAAACACAGCAGGGTAACATTATTCTGCCTGCTCTATGTGCATCCTAGTGCACCTCTCTTGCTGCCAAGAGACACCTCCATCAACCCTTGACTATCCCAAATGTGTGTTCAATGGTGGAGCAGGCACGCTGTTTACAATAAAAAAAATCTAGAGCATAAACCTTAAAAAAATAGGTTGGTACAATTTCCTTACACAAATCTTTTAATATCTTCCGAATGCGTGGTCCGATTTACATAAATCCAATTGGAATATTAGTTTTATACACAACTCTATCATTTGAGACCAAATTTATTTCAATATCTACATAAACAAAAAATCACATTTTCAAGTTACGTAATTATACCTATATGACAATCCTTACACATATTCCAGAAAATGCCTTACAAACTTACTTTAATCAGTGTTACTGGATTAGGATATGAAAACTAATAGTACAACAAAGCTAGATAAACTAATTACAAACAGTAACAAACATAAAATTGTAATAATTCATTAAATTCGATATGTTACGATAATCAAAAGGTAGCTACTTTGCTGTCGTGTATTTTGACATTAATTTCACGATGTAACTCTTGCCAAACTCAAATTATCGGTCAGTCTTTTCTCGTTCAGAGTAGGGTTTACGATACAACAAGTGTCAGAATGAAGTTCAGTCGGATCCGAACCTACCGAACCAAATAGAATGAACTTCGTAGTAGGAAATGACCGAACATTCGGCCGATACGATACATTTACCACTTCGGAGTAGACCCCCAGGCTTAGAGTAAGTAACGTTCCTTAGAGTGACAGGCAGGCACACAGCAATCCTCAGGGGGTCTACTCCGAAGTGACACATTCGAATGATCGGAACGATCCGACACACGGCCGAACCGAATATTGTTGCCCTACTACGAAAAAGGTTCGGATTGGCTCAGCTTGGTCGGGACCATAGTCAATGTTCGAAAAGAGTGTCGGAACGAACGAAATGTAGTGCCAGAGGTGAACGTTTTATCGATATGTGTTTATAGTAATTAATACTCATTTCGATATAATTGCACTGTTGAATTACAGCGTAAAATTATTTTTTATAGTAAGAAAATAGAACTTTGCTTTTAATTCAATATTTATTCCTAAGAACATTGTAATATTTCTCGAAAAAACAATATATTTGTAGCTGGCATACAGATTGATTTGCCGATTGTCAAAATAAAAAGAAAATGGATAAAAGTCAAAGGATGACATGTAAACAAACAAAGGGAGAGATTGTGATTTTTATTATTGCAAAATTGAGAAAAAGTACTTTTAAACTCAAACCAACTCATCTGTCGCTATCGCTATAGCGATAATCGTATTTCGGTCGTTTATCGTCAAGTGCTGACTGAAGTGTAAAGTGTTAAAGTCAAGTTATGAGATGTACACAAAAAAACAAGCTAAATATACTATAAACTACATAAATTATTCACTTTACGCGTGATAAAGTGTCCCTTGGGCTTATCGTTTATCATGTTCGTGTTTTGGAAGTTTGGAAATGAAAGTTATGAACAAACATTCTGCAAGAACATGTCACCATGTCCAGACCGACAGCGGCACAAATTGATGCTCTACTCATCGAGATTTGGCCCAAGGCAACTTGAGGAGCATCGACAGTCGTACCTACGCTAAATCATCGACTGTGGGAAGAAATTTGCACCACGCTGAATGCTATATTATTTTTAGTCTTACTTGTAACAAATTGAAGATTAGTTCTAGTTGTTTAGTATTGTAAAAATATATATTATTCACTTTGATTATATAATGTCTAGATAGAGCGTCGCCCTACAATCAAAACAAAGAAAACGAGCCAACAATTTCAAACATGTGTGCGTGCGGGCGGTGTTTTACACTGTGCATCTATGTCTCTGTGTGCGTGAATAATGATACCAGCTACTACAATTCTCCCATAAATCACATATTAAAAAAATTGACTATACAAATAATATAAGTAAGTTTTAGGTGTATGTTTGTAGTATTATTCAGTTTTAGTAGTGTCTTTATTTACTTGTATTTATAAATAAAAAACACTATTTAATTGAATTAGAGTTGTGTGTGTGAATGTTGTGTTATATTAAATCAGCTAAGTTAATTCAATTAGAATATTTAACTTTTTAGGCAGTTTGTATTTGGAAATTTCAAATGAAAGATCACAGATAATACGAATGGAATAAATTAATCTTATTAAAATTACTCTTGGCACCTTTGAAATCAGTTTATTGGACCCAATGCAACAATAATCATTAAAATGGGCTCATAAACAAAAAAGTTATACGCGAACATTATATTATTATAAAAAAGTACAGACGAATTGAAAAACTTCACCATTTTTGAAATCGAATAATAAAAGTACATCAACTAAATAATATAAACGTAACCATAAAGCAACGAATATACCCACAAAAAAAGGACGTTAAGTTGGGAGAATGGAAAAAGAAACTGGCAACACTGATAAAATATGGCGTAATAGGGCGTAATTTGGTAAATATAAAAACAAAAAACAAATACGTAGTTTTTTTGATTACTTACTGATGATATGTAATGTGTTTGGTGTTTTTTACCCTTCCTTTATAATTTCGGCACAGTTTAATAGCACATACCGTCATTTTATCGCTGTTATTTGTTTATTACTTAGCGCGCGTAATACGTAGTGACACCAAAGCGGTACGATCGGCACTAATCGGCGGGTAAGTACTTACAGTCCAACAGTTGGCCGGTATTTTTTGACACGTTTGCGCGCAATTGATGCTCTATCTAGACATTATATAATCAAAGATTATTCATTATTATCTAATGATTGTATCAGTCTTTCCCTCTCTCTTTGTACCCTCCTCAAAGCATCTGCGACAAATCATCAGCAAATATAGCAGGCTGATAATATATCACCTGCCGGGAGTTCTCAGATTCAAAATCATCTTGGGTTAACTCCGGAGCACTCACTCCGGCCCTTACCTATGCACATATTATGCAAAACACAGCAGGGTAACATTATTCTGCCTGCTCTATGTGCATCCTAGTGCACCTCTCTTGCTGCCAAGAGACACCTCCATCAACCCTTGACTATCCCAAATGTGTGTTCAATGGTGGAGCAGGCACGCTGTTTACAATAAAAAAAATCTAGAGCATAAACCTTAAAAAAATAGGTTGGTACAATTTCCTTACACAAATCTTTTAATATCTTCCGAATGCGTGGTCCGATTTACATAAATCCAATTGGAATATTAGTTTTATACACAACTCTATCATTTGAGACCAAATTTATTTCAATATCTACATAAACAAAAAATCACATTTTCAAGTTACGTAATTATACCTATATGACAATCCTTACACATATTCCAGAAAATGCCTTACAAACTTACTTTAATCAGTGTTACTGGATTAGGATATGAAAACTAATAGTACAACAAAGCTAGATAAACTAATTACAAACAGTAACAAACATAAAATTGTAATAATTCATTAAATTCGATATGTTACGATAATCAAAAGGTAGCTACTTTGCTGTCGTGTATTTTGACATTAATTTCACGATGTAACTCTTGCCAAACTCAAATTATCGGTCAGTCTTTTCTCGTTCAGAGTAGGGTTTACGATACAACAAGTGTCAGAATGAAGTTCAGTCGGATCCGAACCTACCGAACCAAATAGAATGAACTTCGTAGTAGGAAATGACCGAACATTCGGCCGATACGATACATTTACCACTTCGGAGTAGACCCCCAGGCTTAGAGTAAGTAACGTTCCTTAGAGTGACAGGCAGGCACACAGCAATCCTCAGGGGGTCTACTCCGAAGTGACACATTCGAATGATCGGAACGATCCGACACACGGCCGAACCGAATATTGTTGCCCTACTACGAAAAAGGTTCGGATTGGCTCAGCTTGGTCGGGACCATAGTCAATGTTCGAAAAGAGTGTCGGAACGAACGAAATGTAGTGCCAGAGGTGAACGTTTTATCGATATGTGTTTATAGTAATTAATACTCATTTCGATATAATTGCACTGTTGAATTACAGCGTAAAATTATTTTTTATAGTAAGAAAATAGAACTTTGCTTTTAATTCAATATTTATTCCTAAGAACATTGTAATATTTCTCGAAAAAACAATATATTTGTAGCTGGCATACAGATTGATTTGCCGATTGTCAAAATAAAAAGAAAATGGATAAAAGTCAAAGGATGACATGTAAACAAACAAAGGGAGAGATTGTGATTTTTATTATTGCAAAATTGAGAAAAAGTACTTTTAAACTCAAACCAACTCATCTGTCGCTATCGCTATAGCGATAATCGTATTTCGGTCGTTTATCGTCAAGTGCTGACTGAAGTGTAAAGTGTTAAAGTCAAGTTATGAGATGTACACAAAAAAACAAGCTAAATATACTATAAACTACATAAATTATTCACTTTACGCGTGATAAAGTGTCCCTTGGGCTTATCGTTTATCATGTTCGTGTTTTGGAAGTTTGGAAATGAAAGTTATGAACAAACATTCTGCAAGAACATGTCACCATGTCCAGACCGACAGCGGCACAAATTGATGCTCTACTCATCGAGATTTGGCCCAAGGCAACTTGAGGAGCATCGACAGTCGTACCTACGCTAAATCATCGACTGTGGGAAGAAATTTGCACCACGCTGAATGCTATATTATTTTTAGTCTTACTTGTAACAAATTGAAGATTAGTTCTAGTTGTTTAGTATTGTAAAAATATATATTATTCACTTTGATTATATAATGTCTAGATAGAGCGTCGCCCTACAATCAAAACAAAGAAAACGAGCCAACAATTTCAAACATGTGTGCGTGCGGGCGGTGTTTTACACTGTGCATCTATGTCTCTGTGTGCGTGAATAATGATACCAGCTACTACAATTCTCCCATAAATCACATATTAAAAAAATTGACTATACAAATAATATAAGTAAGTTTTAGGTGTATGTTTGTAGTATTATTCAGTTTTAGTAGTGTCTTTATTTACTTGTATTTATAAATAAAAAACACTATTTAATTGAATTAGAGTTGTGTGTGTGAATGTTGTGTTATATTAAATCAGCTAAGTTAATTCAATTAGAATATTTAACTTTTTAGGCAGTTTGTATTTGGAAATTTCAAATGAAAGATCACAGATAATACGAATGGAATAAATTAATCTTATTAAAATTACTCTTGGCACCTTTGAAATCAGTTTATTGGACCCAATGCAACAATAATCATTAAAATGGGCTCATAAACAAAAAAGTTATACGCGAACATTATATTATTATAAAAAAGTACAGACGAATTGAAAAACTTCACCATTTTTGAAATCGAATAATAAAAGTACATCAACTAAATAATATAAACGTAACCATAAAGCAACGAATATACCCACAAAAAAAGGACGTTAAGTTGGGAGAATGGAAAAAGAAACTGGCAACACTGATAAAATATGGCGTAATAGGGCGTAATTTGGTAAATATAAAAACAAAAAACAAATACGTAGTTTTTTTGATTACTTACTGATGATATGTAATGTGTTTGGTGTTTTTTACCCTTCCTTTATAATTTCGGCACAGTTTAATAGCACATACCGTCATTTTATCGCTGTTATTTGTTTATTACTTAGCGCGCGTAATACGTAGTGACACCAAAGCGGTACGATCGGCACTAATCGGCGGGTAAGTACTTACAGTCCAACAGTTGGCCGGTATTTTTTGACACGTTTGCGCGCAATTGATGCTCTATCTAGACATTATATAATCAAAGATTATTCATTATTATCTAATGATTGTATCAGTCTTTCCCTCTCTCTTTGTACCCTCCTCAAAGCATCTGCGACAAATCATCAGCAAATATAGCAGGCTGATAATATATCACCTGCCGGGAGTTCTCAGATTCAAAATCATCTTGGGTTAACTCCGGAGCACTCACTCCGGCCCTTACCTATGCACATATTATGCAAAACACAGCAGGGTAACATTATTCTGCCTGCTCTATGTGCATCCTAGTGCACCTCTCTTGCTGCCAAGAGACACCTCCATCAACCCTTGACTATCCCAAATGTGTGTTCAATGGTGGAGCAGGCACGCTGTTTACAATAAAAAAAATCTAGAGCATAAACCTTAAAAAAATAGGTTGGTACAATTTCCTTACACAAATCTTTTAATATCTTCCGAATGCGTGGTCCGATTTACATAAATCCAATTGGAATATTAGTTTTATACACAACTCTATCATTTGAGACCAAATTTATTTCAATATCTACATAAACAAAAAATCACATTTTCAAGTTACGTAATTATACCTATATGACAATCCTTACACATATTCCAGAAAATGCCTTACAAACTTACTTTAATCAGTGTTACTGGATTAGGATATGAAAACTAATAGTACAACAAAGCTAGATAAACTAATTACAAACAGTAACAAACATAAAATTGTAATAATTCATTAAATTCGATATGTTACGATAATCAAAAGGTAGCTACTTTGCTGTCGTGTATTTTGACATTAATTTCACGATGTAACTCTTGCCAAACTCAAATTATCGGTCAGTCTTTTCTCGTTCAGAGTAGGGTTTACGATACAACAAGTGTCAGAATGAAGTTCAGTCGGATCCGAACCTACCGAACCAAATAGAATGAACTTCGTAGTAGGAAATGACCGAACATTCGGCCGATACGATACATTTACCACTTCGGAGTAGACCCCCAGCAATCACAGCATAGAAATAAAAAAATACGTGTGGCACTCGGGGACTGCCGCGGTAAAGCTATTGCATAGCAACGCACACAAACACCGTGCCGAAGTCTGCCGAACTGATACGACGTTAGACGATGCTTAGGTTTATTTTCGTTACGGAATTTCTTCATTCGGACGCCGCGCTCAAAGCCCAAGATAAAAGCTATGCAATAGCTTAAAAAAGAATTTTGAAAATCTGTCGACAATTGGCGGAGTATTCGATGAACAAACATACAAAAAAAACATACAAACAGCCGAACATAGTACCTCCTCCTTTTTGTGAAGTCGGTAAAAAGATAGAAATCACAGAGTATTAGAGTACCTACTTTTACTTTTTGAACAACTGAAGGACATGTATCCATGGTCATGAATAAAGATTATTAAAAAAAAAAATTACTTTTTGATAGAAATTCTTCTTTGTTTTATACTCAGGTTTTATAAGGAACGACTCTGTGCCAAAGAGTAAAGTAACTATAGCTCTGTGCTCTATGCTTTGTTTGTTTTGTTGAATGGAGTGAGGTTATGTTTGTTTTGTAAATCCAAAATGTATTTGAAAAAAATATTATATTTATCATTTTTATGTGTTCTAACACAATCGCAGAGCGATGATGTAATTATATTAGGCCCAGGACTCAAACCAGTAGAAATAATAATGCCGGCAAGATACTTTTTTATTAACTTTACACATATTAGTGCCCAATCGTGAGTAAATTAGCAATTTATTACTACAGTCAATGCGGTATTTACATTATCATATTAATAATAATTTATTAATTGTCGGATTGATATTGGGATTGTCCTGATAGCCGTGGAATACTTCTCCACTCCTCATAAGCACCTCAGGACATGTTGCCCCCTTGTCGCTACGTCACTATGTGCTAGCGACCGTTTCTGGGGGCCCATTATTGAGTGTGCAAGTCACCCCCTGCCATTTTATCCGTGTATATATAAAACATTGATCAGGCAGAAGTCATAGTTCTTCCATAGTTCTTGGTAACCAGTCCACTTCAGCCACCCAAACCCATAGTCCAACTTTTTATTATTCCATATCCTACAATAGACCTACACTAACCGGGTGTTATCCTTGGGTGCACTTGCATAGTGCATACAGGGATAATCGTCGGTTGGTGCCGCATTTCATTAAAATTTCCTAAGGGGCCTCTGCGAGTTGGCTTCGGCCCCTCGTACGCCTTCCAAAGGACCGGGACCCCATGGTCCCGAGATATATAAATAAACTATAAAAAAAAATATCAAAATTGTTACTAAAAATAATAAAAGATTTCCACTCTAAAATCAATATCTACAATATGCCATACACAAAAAACTTAACAAATACATGTCAGCTTCAGTCTGCAGATGATTGAATATTTTGTTATTATTTTTTTTGTTGACTTTAATCAGTCGCAAATGCAACTGCTGAGCTGAGCGTGGGGTCCTTCCTTAGTTTTTATGCTCGATTCCTATATAGTCCAGTTCATTCTGTCCATAATTAAAAATTGATTTGTGAAAACTGGTTGGTACTCTTACTGCCCCGTCTCAAAAATCCACCCTGTATAACAAAGTTTAGCTTAGTTGGCTCTAGAAGTTTACGAGTAACACACTACCAACTTATAAAATGTACTTGAATATGTAAAAATTTCATAGAAAATAACTTAGATGGCGTATAGCCAATAAGTCAAAACTTTGTAAATAGTTTTGTAAAATGGAAAAAATAAACATTAGTTTATTTATTAATGTTGCATAAGGAGATGTTTAAACATTAAAAAATGTGTGAATAAACAGTCACTAAGCACTACTTAACTTGAACCAATGTTTATAAATAAAGGGGAAGATTATGAAAACTACATAAATGTAATACTACTATAACTTTACACTCTCCTTACTGGGATAGGCAGAGAGGATTGAGCGGCACATAAGAGTGTTCGGTATTGTTGGATGCCTTAAATAAACAGATTGTGATGGTTCTAAGTGACTTTGTTATTTATGTCTTGTTATTCTCTATTAAAACTGCAGAAATAACATTGAAATGTAACTAATTTTTGCGGTTGATGAAATCCTACACCAACCCTGCACACCTACTGTGCATGCATACTTAAATATTAATCCTAACTATGGAACCCTATACTGTGTGTAATTTGACAGCCACTTGGCTGGATTTTTTTTTAATAGCCTTAAACAAAAGCACTTAGTTTGCCTTAAATACTATATTATTAATAATCGTTTTACAGGTATACTCCGGAAATAAATAAAAAATTGGTAGTTGAAATAGATGGCAAATCTACTACCAGCAAACATTGTCGTGTTTGGGTTAACAAATTAGACAGGAAAGATGGTACTTTCATTGTACGCTACAAGATATATGAAACATGCTTAGATTTGTCTATCAATGTGCACTATGATAGAAAAGATTTGGGAAAGTCACCATATAAGTTTAAAGGTTTGTATATTTTCTGCAAGCTGCCATTAACCTATTAAAAAAAAAAAACTTTTTTAAGATAATTACTATCTACCGCTGGGTAGGTTATTGGTAGATGCAATGTGACTTGTGAAGCCCGGGAAAATAACAATTAAAGGCAAATTTGAGAAAACAAAATGTTAGTGATAGTTTTTCACTGGTCCTGCATAAATCTTTTTAGTAAACATTTTGTTCAAAATTATGTAAGGAGTAAACTTGTAGTAACATAAAATTCACGGTAAACGAATAGTTCACGAAATATTGACTGTCAAAGGTCCCGAAAGTCAAATTGCTAAATATTTACTTTTGGGACCTTTGACTCTTTGACAGTCAATAATTTTTGTTAGTGTGTGGTATCTCAATGGACTTTTCGTACGGTATAGAAATATCTAAAGTCCATTGTGATGAATAAATAAATCTCCGCTAGTATTTTTTTCGCAAACAAAATGTTATTTTTCAGGGCTACACGTAGTCTAAGGGGTGCTACACACATGTTCGGGTCAGCTTGATTCTTCAAAGCCGGGCGGCCTAATCGAATATACATACTCGTAATATCAGGGGCGTGCCTTTTACTAAAGCCGAAAAGCCTGGCTTTCAATCAAACGTGAGCCTAACAATAAAAATAAAAAAAAAATCTACACAAGTAAACTTATAAAATTAACCAACTCAATCATGTCGCAAGAATTGATAAGAATAATATTTAACAAATAAACTCCGCGCATCCCGGCCGCCCGCTATACGTACGATGCAAGGTTGCCAGGTTTACATACTCAAAGAATAATTTGAAATTCCGCGCAGTTTTCTTCACGCGCATCATCGTTGTCAAACATCTCCAACGCCGCTTAGCTAGAGCGCAACAACAAAAATCGACCCGTCTCGCTCACACTAGTTGGCTTCAAGTTAGGCTTCTAGACATCTGACTATTTGTATAGAAATTCCTCACGTTGTTGATAATATTATTATGTACAGACGCCAGCACATCAACCTACACCTAACTGTCAAATTTTCCCAATCAACATTGAACCTTATGCTTTAGCGATAAAGTTGAAAATCTATTACAGAAATCTGACAGATTGGAGTAGGTTGATGTGCTGGCGTCTGTACTTATATCCCAAATTGTACTGATTTTTAACCGACTTCAAAAAAGGAGGTTCTGTATTCGACCCGTATGTATGTATGTATGTTTGTTTGTCCGCGATTTTCTCAAAAACTAATGAACCGATTTTGATAATTCTTTCACTAATGTGATCTACATACTTTCAGGAAGGTTTTAGTATATAATACATTATATAATTATTCTTATGTACGATGTTATATGCATAAATGTACTGCATCTCCGGCATTTCTATGCGAATTTTGATGATTCTTCTAGTCGGTGTCTTCAATTCCTCAATGCACTAGTGTTATTTGAATTTGTGTGGAGTAGGTACAACTAAAAAGTGAAAAATAAAAACTTTTTTACTAATTTTCAACCTCAACTAAAAATTCAGTCATTTTACACCAGTTATATATGTTGCAGTCAAAACTCTTAACCAGTCAAAAGTACTATTGACTAGCACATTCAGTCAAAAGTAATTTTGACCGTATGCTTTAGTCAATAATGCTTTTGACTGAAATAACAGTTAAAAGTACTTTTGCCCAATGGAGCTGGTTAAAAGTACTTTTGACTAAGTGATTCCGTCAAAAGTGGTTTTGACTGGTTGTATCAGTCAAAACTCTTAAAAAGTTAAGGTGGTCGATAAAAATAACGACAAACGCACATATAAATTTACAATCACGAATTACGTTTTGATTTTTTTTAAATTTGAATTATATTTAAAAATTATTTAAGAAAAGCGATTAACGTAATATAGGTAGTTAGGTACAGTGTTTTTATAACCTTGTGTTTTTATTACCTATTTTAATGACAATTTTTATGTGTATGTTTTCTTTGTATTGATTGTAATGCCAAATTTTTCGTAATAAACGATTTCACATTTATTTTTTTATTTTTATTCACATCTAACGAGTTAATAGTGCTTTTGACTGATGCTTTATTGCAGTTAAAACTACTTTTGACGAAGAGCGTCAGTCAAAAGTACTTTTAACCGCAAATTTGTAGTCAAAAGTACTAATAACCAATCATTTTCAGTCAAAAGTATTATTGACTAAAGCATACGGTCAAAAGTACTTTTGACTGATTTTGCTAGTCAATAGTACTTTTGACTGGTTAAGAGTTTTGACTGCAACATATATACTTAATTATATTATATACTAGCTTCTGCCCGCGACTTCGTCCGCGTGAAATTTCACCCTCCCTCATTCACTCTCTTAGGGGAAAAACCCTTTTTTTTGTGGATATCTACTCTTCACAAAGAACACGCCCTCCAAATTTCGTGTCTAGGTTTACGCTGTGCTTTAATATATCAGTCAGTCAGGACTTTTGAATTTTATATATGTATATAGCTTTGATTATATAATCAAAGGTATATAGATTATTAATACGAAAATAACACCAACATAATTTTTTGCAGGGCCAATTTATCCGGACCAGTGTGATTGTCCAGAAAAAGACTTTGAAAAGTGGTTAAATAATTATGGCTGCAAACAAACACATGAACAAATTACAAAAGATCTTGAGCCATTTCATAATTTAGATATGAAAGAGCAAGTACAAAAGATTATAGAAAAGTATCATCAGCCGGAAAGTAACAGTTTTTGCCACTATGCCATAAAACAAAACGAAATGTATCGTAATTGTTATGGGAAGCATGTTGGTTTTAATATGTTTTCTGATAATATTCTGTTATCTTTAATGAGGAAAGTAAATCTACCAGATATGGAACTGATAATAAATCTTGGTGATTGGCCCTTGGTTCACAAGCGTAACAAACCATTACCCGTTTTTTCATGGTGTGGCAGTGATGAAACTTATGACATTGTAATGCCAACATACGATTTGACAGAGTCTACTTTAGAAAATATGGGAAGGTAAATCACTAAATAATTTTGACATTAATTATATTCTCGTCTAACTATCTCTTTGTCTATATTATAATTTATAGTAAATACTTCTATGCCCGCGACTTCATAGCACGAATTTCTTTTTGCAGGCTTTCCCATAAAAAAATCAATGCCTCTTTTTTTTTTTTTTTGGATGGGAAGACATCTAATGACTCCTCCCGCTCTGGGTGGAGCGGAAGAGAGTGTCAGACTCTTAGTCTGCCTCTTACAATCCCTTTTATGGGTTGTTTAATAAAATTCTTACCAGAAACTTTGATATTTAATTTCATATTTATTACTTTAAAATCCGTAATGTCTGTCAGTCAACAATCAGTCTACGCAGTTTGTTTTAAGAGGGTGAAAACAGAAATTCAAAGGAAATACCCCCTTTGCGTTTCTTGGCATAATAAACTAGAAACTTGGTACAAATGCGTGCCTAAAGTTTAACATTTATACATTTTTAACTGACCCCCCGAAGGAAGGTATCGGGGGTCCAGGGGTTTTTAAAGTTTGTATGGAAGAAATAATAAGTTTTTGGATTCTCGAAAACCGCTAACTGGGCATAATCAAGTTTTAAGCTTGCTTCGATTAACTTGAAAATTGGTAAGAATAATCATAAAGTCTAATTAGGGAAAAGCAGCAAATTATTTTTCTTCAGAAATCAACCCAAGTCGCTGTGAAAAGGGGGAATAGGTACAGTTTGTGTGAAAGATTTTATTAGACTTGGCATAAAAAGGGACCTATGTAGGTAAATAATAATAATATGTAATAAATAATAATTACTGAAACTTTTAGTAGCGCCATCAGGATGGAATTTGGTGTGGACAAATGTGCGGTCATGCATGTTAAGCGAGGGGAGATTGTGGAATCCGTGGGAAACCAACTCTCGGATTCCACAAACCTTAGGGCCCTCTCCGCATCCGATACCTATAAGTATTTGGGTATGTCAGAAGCGTTGGGCATCAATGTTACTGACATGAAGCAATCGTTGAAGGAGCGCTTCTTTGGTCGCCTGAAAAAAGTATTTAATAGTCTTCTTTCAGGCGGAAACAAGGTGCGTGCCTTCAACGATTGGGTCATGCCGGTTTTGATGTACTCTTTTGGCATACTCAAATGGACTCAGACCGAACTCGACGCCCTGGATAGGAAGGTCCGTACGCTGCTGACTGCAAATCGAATGCATCACCCACGGTCATCGGTAATGAGGCTGTATATTCCGCGAAAGTGTGGAGGTCGAGGGTTTTTAAACGCTAAGACTCTCCACAATCGCGAGATATGCAGTCTCAGGGAATATTTACCGAGATGTAGTCGTGGTGGACAATGGCCTCACCCCGCTCTCCTTAGGTAAAGAGAACTGGCGCAAACCAGTAGTGCTTGACACTAATGATCGCATGGAGGTATGGCAGAGTAAGGAGCTTCACGGACGCTTTTTCCGGGCCCTACATGGACCCGATGTAGATTTACTAGCGTCCGTAGCCTGGCTGCGTTTCGGTGATCTTTTTGGAGAAACCGAAGGTTTTGTCTGTGCAATTATGGACGAAGTTATGATGACGAACAATTACCGGAGATTTATTGTGAAAGACGGCACGGTTGACATCTGTCGGGCATGCCACCGGCCGGGAGAATCAATCAGGCATATTATCTCCGGGTGTTCTCGTCTAGCTAACGGGGAGTACTTGCATAGACACAACCTTGTAGCCAGGATAATCCATCAGCAACTTGCTCTGAAATACAGCCTTGTGGAATCGGAGGTGCCGTACTATAGGTATGTGCCCGACCCAGTTCTCGAAAATGGAAATATCACATTGTACTGGGATCGATCCATCATCACTGACAGGACTATTGTTGCCAATAAGCCTGATATAGTGGTGATGGATCGATTAGAGCGGCGCGCAATGATTGTTGACATAACCGTCCCGCATGATGAGAACCTCGTGAAAGCCGAGAAAGATAAACAAATCAAGTATCTTGACTTGGCTCGCGAGGTTGTCGACATGTGGGATGTTGACTCAGCAATCATTGTGCCAATAGTCGTTACAGCCAATGGATTGATAGCCAAGAGCCTCGACCAACACCTGAGGAGGCTCTCGTTGGCCAGCTGGATCAAGGGCTTGATTCAGAAAGCAGTACTTCTGGACACGGCTCGCATTGTCAGGAGGTTCCTCTCTCTGGAGCCCTGACCACCGGTAGCTTGGACCCTGTTCCCGATACCGGTGGGCTACTATTTTTTATATTTTTGAATGTTTTTATATATTTTTTTATATTCTAATATTTAAAAATATAAATTATATGTATATAGACGAATAAAGGAAATAATATGTAATAATAAAGATCGTAATGAATAAGTTTCCCATACATCCCATAAAAGCCATCTTTTATGGGATGTATGGGAAACCCTAAAACATTCAACACCCTCTCCTCTACCATTAGAGGAGAGGGTGTTGAATGTTTTAGGGTTTTTTTTTACGCACATGCAGTCGTTGGTAATAGTTAGTACCTACCTATGTAATAATACTATTTTCCCTTAGATATAAGAAAGAAGTTATGTTTATGCATATTTTCTAATATTGTTTTTTTAATAATTACAGAGTTACTTTAGATACATTATCGGTTCAAAGTGGTGCAGAACATATATGGGAAGAGCGCGAGCCACGAGCTATTTGGCGTGGTCGAGATTCGCGTGCTGAACGTTTGAAACTTGTTGATATCGCACGCGCCAATCCAGACTTGTTTAATGTTTCTCTTACGAATTTCTTTTTCTTTAGAGATAAAGAGGCTCAATATGGACCAAAACAGCCCCATATATCATTCTTTAAATTTTTCGACGTAAGTTTTTCTTGTATTTCCGCTTAAATCAACTGCCTCCTACCTACCTGTTATGACTAACGGGACCGAGACGTGGACACTCATGGTACGACGGCTGGTTCTCAAGTTCCAAGGTTGGTCAGCGAGCTTTGGAAAGAGCCATGTTTGGAGTCTCCCTAATGGGGACGAAGTGAACCAGCAGAGAACCAAAGTTGTCAACATAGTTCACAGAATCAGCAAGCTGAAGTGGCAATGGGCCGCGCCGGCTATATTAGCTATATAGCTGTTTTTTTTTTTTTCAGTTTAAATATCAAATCAATGTTGACGGTACAGTCGCCGCGTATCGTATGCCGTACCTGTTAGCTGGCGGAGGTTTGGTTCTTAAACAGAATTCCCCTTATCACGAACATTTTTACAAGCAACTCACTGCTTGGGAACATTTTGTACCTGTAGCACGAGATTTGTCCGATTTAGTCGATCGTGTGAAATGGGCGCGCGAAAACGATCAGAAAGCACAACAAATTGCGATGAATGCAAAGAATTTCGGAAATGAACACTTATTGCCGCAGCATGTCATTTGTTACCATGCGGCTTTATTTTGGGTATGTTAATATTATCATAATTATTTACAGCTTACAGCTTACATTATTTACAGCTAACTATTTACACAAGACCGCTTGAGTAGCCTATAACCTCATAGGTTGACCTAGGTTTTGACCTTAAATTATTAATCATAAATCTATTAATTTAATTAAGCACAAATGAATGACACCCGTTCTAAAATGTAACTGTCAATTAAGTTAATGATTGTTTCAGTATGAAGCATGATTGGTGGTCGAGATCAAGTTCACAATCAAACTTTTTTTTTCAGGAATGGAGTAAAGTTGTAAAAAGCAAAGTGAATATAGAAAAAGGCATGACCCACGTTCAACAGCCTAAGAATGCTTGCGATTGCAAATCCCTAAAGCCAAATAACCGTGAAGATCTGTGATATTAAATATAATAATAATACCTACCTATTGAAATTAACAAAAGATCAAAAGTCGTAATCTCGTCATAATGTAGATAGTAGGTAAAAAAGTAACATATTTTTTTAATGTTATCATAAATAAGTACTTACAAGTTACAACTTTTATAAAAGTTATTTTTATTGCCTTATATAAGGTGCTATAAAATATCTGCTACGGCTACAATACTGTCTAGTATTGTGTATTATAGATTACAATAGTAAGGATACGTTATTGATCTTATGTCATTTTTTTCATACAAAAATATGTGCGTATAAATTTGAATTGATTTAGTTGCATGAAACCGTCCCATAGTAATTAGCTGTTGCCGCACCGTCATTTCATTTCGCAAATAGTGACGAAGCGACACATCGCGCGTAGTTTGTGAACCACGTTATGCGCAATAGAGTAAATGTTTATTTTAATTACCTACTTTATTTTCTCAAATTGATTTAACTATTCCGGGGTACAAAATTTCTTCACTACTGTAATCTATATACAAAATACTGTCTCCTATTGAAGCCGTGACAGATATCTTCATAGCACCTTTTATATATACATTTATAATCATCTTATTTTGAGCTAACTGCAAGATTTGATCATTATGAGCAACAATCGCTTGGTTCTAGCACAGATGCTAGGTTGCCAGGTGAGCGATAACACCGTATTGTATAAGCATTATGCAAGTATGTATCTTTGTTACTGTTATGGTGTACAATAAAGTACAATAATATTCAATCTATCTTGTTTTCAATTTATTTATTTAAAATAATAATTAGTCCTGGAGAGGATGGAATCACTACCGAAGCATTAAAAATCGGCTCTCCCATATTGCTGCCTCACCTTACCAACCTACAATACTGATATCAGGGAAAAGTACCTAATTCAATGTGCCATTCAAATAAAGTTCTTCTGCACAAAAAAGGTGATAAAAACGATATCGGAAATTATCGCCCAATAAGTCTGACATCTCATATAAAGCTTTTATTAAGGTGATACACAATAATTGCATAGATGGGAAACTGGACAAACATCAGCCGTGGCGGCTGTATCAAGTTCCCTGACGTTACATTTGGTATCTCTAGAATCTATTGCGATCACGGTTTAGTGCAACATCGCCATAAAGTTAAAACGTCACGTTTGTTTTCCCCGAAGGGTTAGACAGGGGTGTACCCTATAGCACACCCATATTTCGCCAGTTATGTTTAAGTCCCATATAATAAAGGGCGTGTCTATCGCTATCAACCGGACTCAAATTCAAACTCCGGGGGTGCGTTCCGAGTTAGGAATGTAATCGATTTGAGCGTGCTTAAACCTGTACCGAATTGGCGTTTATCAAGCTTAAATCGATTATATCGATTACATTCCTAACTCGGAACGCACCCCGGCTTGCCACTGAGAACCTGTTGATGGAAAAATACAATACTTAACACTTTTTTAATTATTAGTTAGTTACAAGTGAAGCTAATACAAGTGTGTTAAAAAATGCATTTTATTTCGTATTTTATAGAAAACTAGTTGCGCCCCGCGGTTTCACCCGCATAAGTGTCGATCCCGTGGGGATATCGGGATAAAAAGTATCCTAATATCCTATGTCCATTCCCGGGACTCAAACTATCTCTATACCTACCAAATTTCATCTAAATCAGTTCAGCGGTTTAAGCGTGAAGAGGTAACAGACAGACAGACACACTTTCGCATTTATAATATTATATAGTATGGATTACCTTTTGCCGCAGCTTCGCCCGCGTGGAGATCGAAAATTCTCCCACGGGTACGTACTACGTCTACCTTGTGCCATTTGCCGTTAAGGAGTAAAAACACAGACAGAGTTACTCTCGCATTAATTTTATTATAAGTAGGTATAGATCAGAACATTATTTCGAGCTTCTTAATTCTGAAGTCTTTAAAATAAATAACCTTTTAGGATTACCTACATCAGCATGATCCATATTAAACATTTTAATATTCTCATATCCTATAACAAGTTTTAAATAGCTATTTTGAAAGTTATGTCACGCCTGCCGAAATTACGTGACGAAAGTTCCGCGTACGCGTACGCCTGCAACACCTTTAATAACCAGCAACACATCAGGCGGATATGAATTTATTTATTGAGTAAGCAGTGAGCGCTATCTCGTATGAATTCTTCGCAAGAGGCGCTAGTGTAACGTGAGGTCTCCGAAATGTCAAATGTCTCTGTTTGTGGGTGGGCTACGCGGGTTTATTTCTAATTTGAATAATATTGTGAATATTTTGCAATACCTGAGATTAACTATGGCAAGTATGAGTTACGGGTCAATGAATGTCAGTGCTTTAACAGCAGAGCTAAGAAAAAGAGGTGCAAAATTCAGCGGGCTGAAAGAACAGTTCATTCAGAGGTTAGTTTGTTTACTGTTTACAAACACATTTTTGTTTTTTTTTTTATATGATTTAAGTGTAAACTTTGTTTTCACGCCCGTAATAACAAACTGAGAGCTAGACTTCAGGACCTTACTCGACAGTGGCGCCAACTGGTGAGCACAGAAACGGTAGTCCTCATTTCAGCGTAGGCGTAAACGTTCGGGTGGAACTTTCGGCTTTTGCATTTCGCCGTGTAATTTTCGTCATGGTGTGTCATAACAAACGAATACGACGAAGCGTACATTTTTGCGCCGAATAACGACAGTCAATTTACAAACAGCTTATACCAGCGAGCTATCGGTACATGGCGACGTCGGGGCTGCGGTAGAAGCACATGTAGGCGTCGGAGAGCAGGCGCTTGGCGTGCGCGGGCAGCGCGCGGTCCTGCGCGGCCGCGTGCAGGCCGCGCGCGCCCTCCTCGCTGAGCCACGCGCCCAGCTCCGAGATGCACACGATCTCCGGGATGTTGTAGCCGTTACGTTCGCCTAGAGTTACAACCACCACTCATCATTACTGTTAACGCTAAATACTCATCCAGATTGCTGCAGTCGTCAGGTGAAAATGAATTGCGGCATAGTCAGCCTTTAGTATGTACCACAGAGCATGAAGTAAATAATCAAATGGAATTTACATCGTCGAGACGAATTATGTGACCTTCGCTTCGCCGCGCCGTAGATATTGGCCTGTTTTCAATACGTTTCGAAACATAAGCTAATGTTACAGCACCATATTGATGCAAGACTTTGCCTTTGACAGTTTCGAATAGCCACTCCTCACTATATATATTTTTACTATGTAATTTAACGAGAAGTCTTATTTTATTGTAAAATACAATACCTGTAATCAGAATTGTCTTTAAATAATTAGAATTTAGTAATAGTAAATAATTAATAGCGATCTTACCTTTTCTATCAGCCATGGAATCAAAGAAACACCAGGGCGCATCATGGCCGACCCCTGCCTTGACGAAGGCCACGTAGTGACTTGTCTCAATGCACAGAACTGCAAAGAGTTCCATATACACTCGTGGAACAGGACAGGATTCCAGAATGTTAGCGAACTCTTCGCACACAGTGAGCGGTGTGGCCTGAAAAAATATTATAACGAGTTAGGTCATCGTTAATAGATAAACTAACAGCATGCAGCATAAGTGGCTGTTATTTAAAATCGCGGGTGTACCTACAGGGGTTCGCACAATAACACAACACGGTAAATCGTTTGAGACGTTTCTCGACCGACTTGTAAGGTGTTATTTTCTGTGTATTATTACTGTATTTCGAGTTAACCGGAACGCGTGTTAATACTTTTATATATAAACTTTAACACACCCTTTGGTCACTGCATATTTAATTGAGCCATTACCTTGTGGTGCGGGCGCGTGGCGTGCGCGATGCGGCGACAGTTGTCGCACAGCGCGCCCGCCTCCAGCGCCGCGCCGGCGCATGCGCTGCACTCCCAGCGCGCCAGCGAGCCGCACACCGTGCACTGGCGAGGCACTATGACAAATTATTGTATGTTAGAAAGTTGCGAGCAGCATTTTTAATTCCATGTTGCTTAAACAATGATTATGTTTCCTAATGCATACGCGGCTTAACGTGTTTTCATGCTAACATTGAAAAAGCTTATCGGATTATTGACTATTCAATCGCAGTACTCACAGCCCTCTATTAAATCAGTGACGTCCAAAAGAGGAGAAGGTAACACTCTTTGGTATAACTTGTATTGCTTGCCGAACCGTGGCATTTGAATTATGAAAGCTGCTGGAACCTGTAAATATAGTGAAGAATTTTTATTATCTATAGTCAAGTAAGTATTATTACGATTTCTCTTCAATACTGGTATATTTTAATTCTAGCTTATGAAAATCCTACCTCACTTAATTTCACACCAGATGTGGTAAACGACTGTTCCAAAAGCTGCTGTACGGTGGGTAACGAAACATGTTCATCTTTCTCAACAAACAGTTGATAACAGTACGCTTCTTGTCCTGAAGACAACTTCAGAAACGGCTCAGCTCGCAATAACTGCGCAACTAAACCATTTAAAAATTCTTCTGGATCCTGAAATAATAATTACAGTATAATAATTAGTATAAATTAAGGAAATTGGAAACATAAGCAAGTCAGTTATTATCCCCATTTGAATAAAGAAAATGAAGGAAAAAAAATATTTATAAGTAGTTAATAATTAAGTACATAGATAATTAATTATTGTAGATAGTTTGTTAAGCAATAAAAGTTTGCCACCAGCAGTAATTTGTACCTTTTCTTCGGATGTTAGACCAGGCACGTCAGAGAGCCTTTCAAGCAAAGTGCGTAACTTCATGACTCGGTCTGCGCGCACATAACCATGCTTTCTTAGTGGGTTCACAATTTCTTCTCGAAGGACCCGCTGGACTTCGGAATAATGCGGTGAGTCCTGTAACAGAATTTTCCATTCAACTGCACAGCATAGGCGACCTTACTTAGTACAATCAACCTATGAAAACTTTTAACATACATAGAACTTTGTCATATTAAGCGATGCAGATGGTACCGTCAAACAAATCTATACCATAGTATAGATTAGCTGTCAGCATATTATGCACGTATGCCCATGAGATAGTGATAGGCTTTAGGCTACGGACACGAAGTCAGCGGGCGCGGCGCGGCGGCGGCGCGGGGAGCGGCACCGTTTCAATGCATAGATTTATATGGAACTGGCCTCGAAGGCAGCGGCGCGGCGGGGCGCGGGGAGCGGCGTACGAGCGGTGTGCACTAGTCTAGCGGTGCCCGCGCGTTTGCATTGACAGTGTTGTGCATTTTATTTTTATTTTTTTAACGTCGTCGTTTCAAAATGTTGTCGAGGCCGAGTCTGCGTTGCCACGCCGCTCCCCGCGCCGCCGCCGCCGCCGCCCCGCATTCGCTGACTTCGTGTACGTGGCCTAACAGTCACTTATATAAATTGGTACTATCTAATGCGGACGGGTAATACTTTCCAATAAAATCGTACCGTGAAAGCCTCGCCTCGTTGGGCCTTAGTTCTTGGCTTACAACTGGGGCCAGACAAAAAGTTTGCATACGTGATGCAGAGGCAAGAACAGATTGTTTTAAGACAATTTTGTGGCTACCTATAATTATGTTTGCGCAAAATCGAAGCGTCGCATGCGAGACAGCACCAGCAGTATTTTATACACCATTATAACTAGGGTTGATTTTCCACTAGCACTCTTCCGAAGTAAAACGACATAACCTTTGAACATGACAAGTTTAATGTGACAAAGTCTAAAAGTAATTAGTCTTCGTAAGGTTTTTGTGCTTATTAACAACCCACAAATATGGCTTACTAACAATTCTTTTTGGGGTTCCGTACCTCAAAAGGAAAAACGGAACCCTTATAAGATCGGTCGGTCCGTCTGTCAAGACCCTTTTTCTCAGGAACGCGTGGAGTTATCAATTTAAAATAATATCAAATACTGAGGGCTGCAATACCTTGAAGCTGTGAAAAAATTTAACTTCTTAGTCAACGCAATCAAAAGATACGGGCGTTTATGTTCCGTTTAAGCCGCATATTTTGATACGCAAGGGAATCAATACCTATAGGGTACTTCTTGTTGACCTAGAACCATGAAATTTGGCAAGAAGCAATGTCATGTAGCACAAGAAGGAAAAACCGAAAACCATAAATTTGTAGTTACATTAGAAAAAAAAACGGGAAAAATATTCAAGACACGATTCCCGTGATAAACTATTTACATACTTACCTACAAATTTGTACGGAACCCTCGGTACGCGAGTCCGGCTCGCACTTGACCGGTTTTTTAATCTTTAAATGAGTGTTTTGTTTTTAACATCAAATCTCTTATCTGTAATGCGAGGAATTTTGTGCTAAAATTATTAGAATATTTTACCTCAGGCTCAGGCGGACGATATAAAAGTGCATCGAAGACGCTTGTGAAGGTGAACATGGCAAACAGTGTGGCATCGAGATAACAAGAGTTGTGATGTCCTTGAATGCCGCGGTTCTTGCCTGCCAGCTCTCCGAGCGAACTCAGCGGCGCCACCACACCAGGGACAACGGGACAGTCCGGCTGAAACATTTTGTATTGAGTTACGCTACGACCGCTACTATATTATTATAAGTTATCTCGTAGTTTATGCAGAAATTATAAACAATTTATGTGACGTATTTGTAGATAACTTATTGCTATTTTGTTGGTGCAGAGATTTTGGGATTTTTTGGCCAAAAAATAGAGACGGTCAGTATTGGCGTTGTCGCATTTGTAGTTGTAGTATTGGTCCTCTATTGAGTTGAAAAATATAAAGACTACCTCGTATCAACGAAAGCAGATCAACAAAGCGGCCTTGTATCATACCTGGTCGAAGCGGTCGGCGTCGTGCAAGTCGCTGCGGTCGGGCGGCGGCGTGTCGCGGAAGCGCGCGTCTCGGCGGCACAGCGGCAGCGGCACGAACAGCGCACGCCCGGCCGCGCACGAGAACAGGCGCGCGCCGCCGCGCGACCCGTCGCCCAGCCCGCACACGCTCTGTTCTAGCTCCACGCCGGCTGTCGCTGTGTCTACGTTAGATTTTACACACTCATTTATTTTTCGACCATTGTCAATTTAAAAATTCACGGTACTACTTATATCTATTTTTCCGTGTCCACATCCGGCATGCATTTCCACATTCTACGCGGGTCAAAGTTCCAAAACCGCATGTGGACGCTATTCCGTTAGTTCTTATAGCCTTACATGGTGCATGATGGCAAGTCACATGTGTAGACTGATTAAGGAATGTGATATGGTGTGGGCTCAGATATATACCTTGGTGATTTCAGAACAAAATCTCCTGAGCCTAAGCTACATAATCATTACAGCAATCCAGATGGATTGGTATGAATACCAGATTATGGATTGGTCAGTATAACTGATAAGCCGGTCAGTAGATTACTGGACGGCTTATCAGTTATAACTATTCCCAAACACCAACTGTTAGATACCTGATTAACCGAATGAATTAGTCAAAAGCCTGCGGTGAAGGAACACTGCGGCGCACAATACCGCCGTCTTGCAATAATCCACCAGCTAGTTTTACGCGGACTTTTAAGACCGCGGTAAAGCTTGCTAATCTTACCACATACCATCAATGACTCCTATCCATCTGACTACGCCATAGTAATGTTGGTCGACGTCTGTAGCGACTTCTACCAGCGATCCAACTCCGATGTCTTCAGCGACGTGTACGGGTGAGGGTCTGCAGGCCGGTGGAGCCGCCCGAGGCGACCCCAGCGTCGGCGAATCATATAACTCCTCAGGGGCAACTTCGGGGTTACATATGTCTAAAAATTATACAGTAAAAAGGAAATAAAAAGACCAATAGATTTAAAATAATTTAAAAAGAAACAGAAATCCCAAACTAGCAATATTTTGGTAAATTTTGATTCTAGAACACTACTTCGTCACCAGGAATCTATTGTAGTTAGTTTCCCACAATAAGTCCATACATAGCAAAATAAACAATGGTTTTTACAGAAATTTGAAATAGTTTAGGCCATACACTGTTCACATTCAAGCACACACAACGGTATTTCATCAATAGGTAAGTCACGTAAATACGACATGTTGGCGGGCGATGCACTGCGCGAGCGTGCCAGCCGGCCAGCCGCCCCCCTGCCTCACTAACGCCTAAAATTAGATCCTGAAAAGCTATAATTGACCGATAGATAGACGCGAGTTCTACGCTCAGTGGTCTAGCAAAATATTGTGGTGTTTGTAAATACAATTAAGAAGTAATCTGTGATACAATTAATATACTCCACAGCCATGAATAAACCGGTAAAGTATAGTCCTGTATGTCATAATAATATTAACAGTGAAAGTGTAATAATTATATCCTTAAAATTGATTGAGTGATGAACCTGATAACATTGACATCTTGCAAAGTCACCTTATTATTTTTGGTCTAATCTGAAGTTAAGGTAATTAAAAAGAGAAAATGTCTGTTTCAAAATTTATTTGCCTCTAAGACCAAGCAAGATAATTTTGTAATTGGTCCTTGGAATGGTTCTAGCATCATATTAAGATAATGATTCATTATTGCATACAAAGTTATGGGTATAAACAGATACATAATTAATCTGTCATCAAATACATTAATCATTAAAGATTCAGAAGACAAAACTTTTGGAGATCTCGAATCCAGACATTCTTGTAAGTTAAAGAATAGTGTTTTGTCTTGCAAAAAATAACTTAAAAAAAATCATAATGATTGTATGTATATTAGTATGGTATTTATTGTAAAAAAAAAGTTTTTAGAGGTATTTTCATGATTTTTTTCTATCATACCAAATAAGTTGTATTATGTTCTCAACACACTATCTACCTAACATATATCCTGAAGAATATCATATATATATATATATATTTTTTTTTTGTTTACTGTAGTTGATCATATACTTTTATTGTTTCTAAAACTTGGGTTTTTTGTGCTTAGGTTCTGTAAGCCCCTTAAGGTAATAAATTGTTTAATGGTATTTTTTTTTTAAAGTGAAATGTTAACTTTTATTTTTAGTTTTTGCTTTGTCAAAGGTAAGGTTGTAGGGAGGTAGGCCTATGTAACTTACATCTTCCAAACATGTTAATTCCATTATCTACTTTGTAGGTGGCTATGCAATAGAAAAGTTTAAGACTAGGTACTCATACTGCAATAAAAATCAATAATTTTAGTGTGGCAAAATATTAAAATACCTACCAACTAAAATTCCAGTCTCAATCTTCTTAGGTTCATGAACCATTTTTTGTTGTGAGTCTTTACTAATTATTGAAGGTAGTGGTTGAGTACTTGTTTTGTTGCGTCGGCGATCTAGTGCTAGATGAGCCAGTAAATTTACAGACTTGACTCGCTCATTGTGTGAAGTTCGCTGCATAGTGTGTTTGTAGTTATGCTGCAATGTTCCATACTCGGTGCGCACTGGCTCACGAGGTGCTGGTGGCCAGCTACCTCCAATCAAATTAAATAAGTCTACCTGAAATCATGCAACTTTTTATAATGATGATTGTATCTTGTGTTGTAGAATATGTTCTTAAATAAGATCATGCAATCATTATTATTCACTTTATTGAATCAAATTGAAAAAAATTCTCTGCAAGCTGTTTATAATAGGTACATGCAAGTTTGCTTTATTCATTCAATTGTTAGTCACAAAATAGTTCTGATTTGAATAATGCATAACTTTGTCCCTTATTACTTATTTGTAGCTTTAATATTGAACTAGTCCGTTTTTTTTTTGAGAAAAAGTTTGAAAGCAGCTGTCATTTTAGTCTAGCAAATTGGAAGTCACAGTTTATTATTGCCTAACTTGATTTTTCATATAATATAATAAATACTTTTTATTATTATCAGCCATTTCTGTCCCACTGCAGGGCAAAGTACTTACTTATTTACAATTATATTTAACACAAACTTATAACACCCCATCGTTTTTGCGTCGGGGGTTAAAAACAATTATAAACAAAATAAAGTTCAGGTTAAATTAATGGAAAAACTTCCCAAATAGATATTATTTTGAAGTTATCAATAAAATAATAAGAGTACCAAGTTTAATAACAATACACATGTACAGGTTAGACCACAACAGAAGTTAGCTGTTAGGTTCTTTAATGTTAAAGTATAAAGGTGCCATAATCACTTAATTGTTTTGTGACATTAATATCCATAAATATAAATATTATTTATCAAAACCTGTTGGGTGTCTCTGCTGTGATTTTTATCACTTTCTGAAGATATTTCACTCGTGTCATTATTCATACTCGTTTTCGAAGTGTATTCACACACAATCTACTAACTTCTAGCTTCTACTAAAGAATAAAATGCCTAATAAATTAATAAACGTTATATTTTGTCGGTCATTGCTTATTTATTTCGAAGGTACAAGCAGAAAACAACCAACCTGTTTATCTGTTTTTATCAGATAATCAAATAAGACATAAATGAGATCTATTTATCATCCACATATGCACAGAACACTTATCACATTATGTTCCATTGCAGGTTTTGTTTTTGTTATCTATCTCCGATTCTCTGATAGTTTCTTATAATGACGTTGACATATGTCAATTTGACGATTTGACGTCAATCTGCATCCGAGATTTTTTTATTATTACTATTTTAATGGCCTAGCTACCGGGACCTTTTAGCCA
Source organism: Hydraecia micacea (assembly GCA_914767645.1). Taxonomy (NCBI): domain Eukaryota; kingdom Metazoa; phylum Arthropoda; class Insecta; order Lepidoptera; family Noctuidae; genus Hydraecia; species Hydraecia micacea. Next base: position 14,181,076 of record OU611778.1, read on the forward strand.
AGACATTCGAGATTTTGCTGTGCAGTGGTCTGTGGATTGCATGGAATTTGTATGAACTATAGCTTGTGAAATGGGACGACAAATCGCCTATACAGGGTGACTTGTAATTTGACGTGTTCCTTCCAGGATTATGATAGTGTTTCCCATTTGCAACAATTAGCACCCCATAAAGCCTAGGCGAATTTCATGGAATTTGAGTAAACCCCAACTTATGTATTTTTATAATCTCCCAGAATTCGTCACTAAATATCACTTTTCTATAAACTCTCGAATTCAATAGCTTTCATTACTATTCTATTGGATAAATTTTCCTTAGACCAAAAAAAATCAAGTTAAGTATGAGGACCTAATCTTTAAACCTAATCTATATGAAATGAAGGCAAGACAAGCAAGACTCTGAGTTGTTATTTATTTACATAATCATTTTAATCCTAAATAAATCACAAACATGAAATTCGAAATGTAACTACCAAAGTTTCTGGTACTTACTAATTCCATCCATGATGGTGTGTGACCTTGTGACCCTACAACACTGACACTGCCTTTCAATCACAACCAATGTCAAATAGTGGTCAAAAAAATAAATACAAATGTAATATCAGTTTAGCTATCGAATGTTATTGGAATATAAATAATTGTGTTTCAATTGTATGCTAACAAATAAAGTAAAGTAAATAACTTAGTCATGATGTTAGGAGTCCGAACATTGTTTCTGTAGAACTTTGAAATATTTCAGTTTCTAACTTTAAAGTTTAATCACAGGTATTTTTTTTTGTCAAATATTCTCGTTTCTATTTACATGTACTTCGTTTAATATTTCTTACTTATTATAAACTTGTCTAAACTTACACATTTCACCTTGTTTCCGAAAGCTAAGCAACAAGAAAATATGAGTTTTAAATTTTGTTAAAAAGATGTTGTATTTTATGTATATGAACTTTTTACTTCTAATTTTACAGCCTATTCCAGAAATAATGATCCGTCAAGGAAGTATTGATGAGATAAATTCTCAACAATTTTTAAAGATATCTAATTATGAAGACACAGTCCGCCAACTGGATATATATTATGCCATAGGTATGTTTATTACCACAGAGATCACCATTATTGATCTTTATAAACCGTAACCGAATTTATTAAAACCTTAGTCCAAAAAAATCATAATAAATTTTAATAGTAGGAAAGTGGAGAAGTACTTTCTCAAAATAGGCAACAAAGTTATTATCTATTCTCCTTTTTTATTTCAAACAGACTTAGTATATTATAACCTTCACAAAATCTTAAAATGTTTTTCTTTGCAAATACTAAGTTGAGAACATTTATATAATAACTTTGTTTATATTATTTGCGCAGATATAATGTGTTACTGTTTGTTTGTCCCAAATAAATAAATAAATAAACATACAAAAACATTCAACTGACTAAAACACCTGGCTTATGGGCATTTTCACTTTTAAGCGTACCCTAAAAAAATAAAAGTGACTGAAAATAAATGGACATTGTAGTGAAAATAGTGGTCAGTTTTGTGACGTGTATTTTCAGCCAAATGTGTTTTAAACCTGTGTTATTGGAGTTTAAATTGTGCAAATTTGATTTTTGTGACGAGAGAAACTATACACTATTGTTGCACCAACTCTTTTAAATGTATTTGTAGTACTATTTTAGTAATTTTGGCAAATTCAATGTTGGTAAGGGGAGGAACATGCCAGAAACAGTTACTCTGAATATTTAAAATACTCATAAATTAATAATTCAAACGTATTTTACCAGGATTGCAGATGGATTCGTCAATTGAATATATATTTTACCATTTTATTCCAAAAATTAGACAATATGTCCACTATTTATCTTGCTATAACATTTTGAATAAGTGGGACATCCTCAAAATGGCGGGTACACTTAAAAGTGAAAATGCCCTTATACATATACCGGCTGACTTTTTTACCATCTAGGCATCTGGACAAAAACTGGGTATAAAAGATGAACAGAGTAGAAGCCTATATCACAGAAATTTCTTTTTCTTACATCCAGACGAAGCCATCGGCCTGCTTCAATCAAAGGATTGAATGTTGATAAGAATTCAAAGATAATTTCCATGTGTAGTTGAATTTTTATATTATTTGTCCATTTACCTTTTTTTTTGTGATAAAATTAAGAAATCTCTTTGCCATAGGCTTCTACTATGTTCACCTTTTATACCCTGTTTTTGTACAGATGGTAAAAAAGTATTAAAGTTGATTGTTTCTAATGTTTTACTAATGGGCCCATCTTTTTTTCAGTTAAAAGACAGTTATTAAGGTTCCAAAGCCCTATCACCGGCCTATTTCCAGTTTTGTCATCAGACCTCCACATAGGCAGTGTGAGGGATAGTATTTACTGTGCATCAGCAGTATGGGGCTTATATCAGGCATACAGGTTAGCAGTATTTTGTAATAAGGTAGTATTTTAAATCACTTTCATTTAAATTAAAAACAACTAATACAGCCCCTTTTTGACATATGTCTGTGAACTGATCAAGATTTTATGTCCAAACACAGTTAGTATTAAACCTTTCGGCATCAAATAAAAGAATTGTAAAATATTTCAGACGAATTGATGATGACCGAGGAAAATCGTACGAGCTGGGTCAGAGCACTGTTAAGTGCATGCGTGGCATCCTGGAGTGCTGGGTGAAGCAGTCGGCGCGGGTGGAGGCCTTTAAAACGCGCCAGAGCACTGCTCACGCACTACACGTCAAGTTCCACCTCACTACTGGGGAACCTGTCTTGACTGATGAACAGTACCATCATCTGCAGATAGATGTTGTTTCACTGTATCTATTGTTTCTTGTACAAATGATCACATCTGGACTACAGATTATTTATACCCAGGTAAAGGACTGGAGGACTTTGTCATTCAGTTACTTAAAAATATTTATACTAATATTATAAAGAGGTAAAATTTGATTGTTTGTATGTAGGGAGCTTCGAAGCTACTGAGCTGGTTCCGAACATTCTTTAATTAATGGAAAGCTACAGTATTGTTGAGTGTCATTCGATTTTTATGTTAAACCAAGAAAACTTGGGGACAAAGTTGTACTGTATATTGATTTTATGTTTTTTAACAGGATGAGGTGGCATTTGTCCAAAATTTAGTATATTATGTGGAGCGTGCATACAGAACGCCAGATTATGGCATGTGGGAAAGAGGATCTAAATATAATGATGGAAAGCCTGAAATCCATGCATCTTCAATTGGTATGTTATTTTATGAAAACAATATAGACACTTAGCAGGCATTTTGGACAAGTGATGTCATACATAAAAAAAATATGTTTCAGGCATGGCTAAGGCGGCTCTGGAAGCCATCAATGGATGCAATCTCTTCGGAGACAAAGGAGCATCATGGAGTGTAGTTTATGTAGATATTGATGCTCATAATCGCAACAGAAGTATTTTCGAAACTATGCTGCCGCGCGAATCAAGTTCCAAGGTAAATGCAGTTCAACTTCTAAGTAACGTCGTGTTTCGTAAAGGCAGGTATATTTATGAATATTGAGCTAGAGCCTGCGAGGAGCCTATACACCACATGCACGCATTAACCTGCAGCTTACTCAATTCACAATTGAATTTTATATTGAAATGGTGTATAAGCCCAGGTTCGCACGGGCGCATATTTCCTGAGGCGATTTTGCGAGCACGGGATTTTCAACGCAATGCTTTACGCCGAGAGTTAAAAATCCAACAGTGTGATTTTTGACGCACTGGGATGCGCTCTGTTGGATTCTCAATGCTCAGTTCAACACCCGGAGTTGAAAATACAGTGCGCGATCAAATCCCGCCGCGATATATTTAGGTACGTGAGTACGTGGGCTTATAAATTCATATAAGTACATACACACAAAGAAACCAAACCCACCACCACATTTTATCACAATTTACTAAGGAAGATTTTAATATCATATTGTGACAAAAACTGGAACTGCCTGATCACCCGCAAAGAATTATTTAAGCTATACCTAAATCTGCAATGCCTACGTATAGGCGATAAAATATGCATTGTTTACTTTGTTGAAATGAATTATGAAACTTAGATTTGTGTTTTAGGGTGTTGATGCTGCATTATTACCAACAGTATCATTCCCAGCTTTTGCCACGCATGAGGAACACCTAGTTCAGTTAACAAAAAATAATATTTTAAGACGTTTGCAAGGCAAATGTGGGTTCAAAAGGTTCAGCCGTGATGGGTACAAGTGCGTGCTAGAAGATCCGCACAGGAGGTACTACCATGAAGGAGAACTTAAGGAGTTTGATGGTGTCGAATCAGAGTGGCCTCTGTTCTATGTAATGATGATTATTGACGGCGTGTTCCGCACCCTGCCTGATCAAGTTGAAGAGTACCAGAAACTACTGAAAACTAGGATATATATGGACGAATTTGGAGGTGTGTTCCCCTTATTTAAGCTTAAGCTCTTGTCAAATTAAGGCGAATCTCGTGCGGGAAATTCGCTCGCGCTGATTGTGTCAACAGACTTGTAAGGAGGTGTTCAAACTGATGCGAATAGTCGTGTGACTTCCTAATCATTAAAATAGCGGACGTGCGCAGTCGAGTCCCGCGTTCGCATCTGTTTGACCAGAGCCTACACCTAACTCGTATTTTCCAAAAAAAACTTTTGTTACCTACTCCGTCCGTAATGATAATTTGTATATTATTTCAGATCCAGTTATTCCTTGGTATTATTACGTTCCTCGCGAGGGTATAGAAAATGAGCGCAGTGAACCAAACTCAGTGCGAAGATTACCTGCAAGTAAGTTCTAATGTAATTTTCAATTCAATCTTTTACGTACAGATCTAATGGGAAGCCAAAAGAACACAATACCATTAATTTGTAGCAGTTTGTAACGATACACAGCGATGTATTTTAATTTACGTGTCTTTATTTGTATTTAAACCTGTTGTCTTATTAATTACCTATTGACGAGGTACTCAAAAAAAAAAAACAAATATAAACAGCGTATGAGTTCGGGAAAATTAGGTAGGTACCAGCAAAATTGTTAAAATAAAGAATGTGTAGAAATATCTATATTTAAAAATCAATTCAACAATTCCAGATCACCCCAGTGACGGTAATGAAAAAGGTAAAAATGTAACAACATTCAGAATTACTGTTTTCTTCTTGTCTAACACTTATTCGTGTTTTTTTATGTATTTAACCACATTAACTTATATTTCTCGAATTTTCGGTGATTTAGTAAGCTTGCGTTTAATTTTTCTTGAATACTTACCAACATAAATAGGTATTTCTGTGAATTTCGCTTTTTCTCACTAGAGTAAATCGTTATTTACGATGAACTTTGCACATTGTACTAACTTTTTTTCTCGACGGTGACTAATACGCTTTTTAACGCGATATCAAAGGCGATTATCTAACACTTTTTCATTTGTATATAAAACTTTGTATACCTATCACTTGTAGCAGCTTCGTTTTGCAAAACTATTCCACATAAATGCTTTCCTCGATAGATTAGAATAAACTTTAGTCAGTAGGTAGTAGGTACCTACCACAGAACAGATTAAAGATTAACTGTTCTGTGGTACCTACCGATTGCATTTTTAACACACGATTTTGTATGAAATCAATCCTCAACATTTAAATTGATAAGTAAGTTTGCTTAAGTTTATTACTCGTACCTCTATCATGTTTCGATTCTGTAAATGACAAACAAGGTTAAGCGCTTGCTTATACAATACGAACACTACAAATTCTGTGAGTGAAGTTATTATATCATGGCGAAAAAGATTATAACATCATTAGTGGTTGGCATAGTTGCCAATGCCATAGTGATCTTTGTTCAAAAGCTTATTCTGTATAAAGCTTTTCGGTTGAGGGGGCACGGGTTAGGAGCGAGGTGGGCTTTGGAGAACAGGTGACAGAAAACAACTGGTGCTTATTTATTTAAGGGCTGACTTTTCAATAGTCCGGTAACTTTTATCTGAAGAATAAATATGACAGTTTTACATATTTTCCATACAAAAGCTGTCAAACAGCAATATTAATTCCTCAGAGAAAAGTTATCTGACTAATGAAAAATCAGCCCTCAATAGAACAAAACACATTGCCAGAGTAATTGGAAGGAAAAGGAAAAACCGCTACTGAGCATGAAGTACACTAAAGTACTACGTGTACATTTGATGAATTTATGTTATATTAACTTGATGTATTAGACACAGGTGGTCTGTTCCTCTGGGCGCAGTCGTTGTTCGTGTTGGCTCAGCTGCTGACCGGTGGACTGCTGCACGTCAACGAACTGGACCCCATCAGGAGGTACCTGCCTTCGTACAATCGACCTCGACGCGCCGGGCGGTACTCTGCTTTTCAGGTATACACTCATGTCATTAGAAAGGTCCAAGTTTATCCATGTTTTTATTATAATCCTGTATCTTGTTTACTTGTTACGCCTACCGGAAGGCGCAGCGTAGACTGTCGACCTGCGGGCCTAGAACGAGTGTTCATACTTCCTCGAGCGCTTTAACGTTCACTTACGTCAATTTTGTATGAAATATTATGTTTGCCATTAATGACACCAGACGGCGCTTATTCAGATTTAGTACAAATTGAAGTTTACACGATGGAATAGGTATAAAAAATTAAAAAGTCGCACTAAGATGAGAAGATGCGGCAGGCCTATGTCCAGCAGTGGTCATGTTTAGGCTGAAATTGTGAAAAAAAATCAGCTTTTCCCTACATTTTGACGAGTTATACGAACATAAATGTAGGGAACAGCTGATTTTTTTTCGCGATTTCAGGTTTGGTCCCATAGTAAAAGTTGTTCTGATGAGTAAAATGACCGCTTAAGATTAAGAGTTTGTTGGTGTTTTTCCAATAACCCTGTATAGAAGATGTATTGATTGGTTTAAAATTCAAAATTATTTTACTTTCATGTATAACACGCAGGGCAAACCCACTTGTGTAAGTATTGAGTAAACGTATGTCGGAATGAGTTACAAAAACTGCTGCACTGCATTCTGTGAAATTATTTCTTTGCATAACTTATACTTGCATGGAGCAGCTATGCCAAGGCCTTATTTAATACACTTTTATAATAAAAGGAAATAACAGTCTTTATTTTTTATGTTATTTGTTTACGTAAATTGCATTTCAATTTTGGGTAATAATGCCTTCTCTGTTCGGAAATTATACTTCACACTACATGCTGCATTTATATTAAATTAAATTATCCACGCACCTAAATCGTGCTTTTTCTAACCTACGCAATAGGTACACATAGAAATAATAATTAGTATTGAGTATAGGTACATTTATATATATAGGTATATTTCATGATGATTTTTTTCGCAGGGCATAGCAACAGATCTGGTGGTTCAAGTGGTGTTAATAGCAGAGTCTATGCGGCTGCAGGCCATGATGGGCACGTACGGCATACAGACGCAGACGCCACACGAAGTTGAACCTGTCCAGGTTAGATTTACATAATAATTATGTACTTACCCGGGACTTAATATGGTACATCGAGTTTTAAAAAGAGACAGTCGTACTTAGTTACGTAGGTATAAGTGAGACAGACGACGTTCTACAGTCAAATTTAAAAAAGAGACAATGTATCAAAGTAACGATCGCGTACTGAAAGTAACAGTTACAGTCACGAGCATAAATATATTTCAATGGACAGTACGCCATTAATATCTGATTTCATATTCATAAACACAGCAAATATAATGTGATCATCCGCGCAAGGCATAAATATAACAAACAAACAACGCCAAAATATAAGATACCGCATCGGCTTCTATCAAAAAAACGTGTCTTTTCTCAGAATTCATAAATATCGGACATTTCTTGTATTACAAATAACTACCTACTCAGTTCAGTTCAGATGAATGTGATTATTGTGATACCTCGTTGTGATCAAAATATCGGATAACCATAGAAATGTAAAAAACAGGAGAAGTGGCAAGGGGGCGTGTCTGTGTCCACGCGCCATGGGCAAATTGTGCCTGTACTCGGCAAATGGCCGTCTCCGCGAACTAGTGCGCTTTCGACCGTGATCGTGATAAAATATAAAAATGCCGAATTGTTCAGTGGTTTCCTGTAAAAACCGAAGTCAAAATAAAAACTTCGTATCTCATGGAATCACTTACCATATATAAGTAAAAGTATTTTACTGTATTTGTCTTTAAAATCATGAAAAACAACAAATGGTAAAATATTTCTTGCTTTTACTACGTTATTTTTGTTTTCAAATATCGCAGCGGCTGTACTATTTTTGCAGCAAATACATTGCTCCTTAACCACTAAGTATGTCGTTAAGTGACTGGACAAGCAATGTAAACATTACAAAACGATACTTTATTTTCGCCGAGCGTCGCATAGTACAGCCGCTGTGTCTTGCGGCGAGATAGTGATGTAGTTGGTAACGTCCACTAACGTAGGCTATCGACAACAATGTCGATTGCCCAACGAATATATTGCTATTATAGTTAATTTTTCAATTTGTCAACCGTTTTAACCCGGTTTATAGAAGACCTGACAAGATGACGTTTAAATCCGGTTGGTAGACCCTTGAGAAGATGTAAAATAATATTAAGTTTTTTATTTACTTCAATTATTTTTTTTAGCTACATTTTATTGATTTATAATATAATATGCTCTGGACATATCGTTTTTTATTTATTTTATTTTCATGACCGTACATTATTTTTAGTACAATAATGAATGGAAGAATCGATAACTTTCCGATTTAGTCAATCACTAGCGTATATGTAAAATAAATGGCTTTTGCACAGCATAACCACGCATAACGATAGCGATAGATGTTTTTGTGTGAGTAAGTTGTACGGTGCATGGTAAATGCACGTTGTGTTTGAGGAGTTAAGGTTTATAATTGATTGTGTAGTACGTTCTGATTTATGAATTGCAAGTGTGTGCGCGACTTTGTATCTATTGCTTTTGCTGAACTACATGTGTAGTTGTGGCGCGGTGGTGGGGCCAACCTAGCGACATCGGGTTCTGATACATTTTCAACTACCGGGCATATCTCCTTCTTTCATATATGCGGACAACACTTTGGCAGCACAAAAATCGGACAGTATAATGTGCCGAGTTTTCTTCTATATTGCAACCAGTGCCGCTCATATTGCAAAAATATGTGACATCTCACTAGAAGCATATTATCTTCGTACCTATGTTTCTATGTGTTGTGTTCTATTATTATAAAAAAAAAATACACCTTTTCTGTCTACCTACGTTATAAGCGAATAAATGATTTTTATTTTGTATTTCTAATGAATCATGAAATGAGATATTGGTGATCAGCTGTCTATAGTAATATATGTATTTATGCGCGTGAGCGCGTGACGTAACTCATCCGAAAAATAATGAAGTTCCACCAGTTATCCTTATGTGTCGTGAAAAGTGAGAATAAGTGAGTGAGTGATAATGGAGTGAAAATTTAGATTTAGGAAAGGTCTCGGGACTGATTTAAATTCATTCGGAAACAAAAAATATTAGTCTAAGCATAATGCATCAATAACTTATTTCCAAAGGTGTGCAGTTCAACGCAGTTGGTTCACGTGTACCGAGAGCTAGGGGTCTGCCCGAAGTTGAAGCTCACCGGACGTCCCATAAGACCCGTGGGCTCTCTCGGCACGAGCAAGGTATCTCTGATATTCCTCTTTTACGCAATGAAGCATTGTAACTTAGTCATTCATAGCTCATCGCATAATAGCGTAAAATCAAGTCCTCTGTCTAATCTGTAGAGCAGTCTACATCTTCTGGTTCCATCCCTAATAGATATAAAGAAAGAAAATACATTTAAATAAATAAAAAAACCGTTTTGTTCAAATCTCGTCCTATTTAATAAATATTGTTTCCTGTTCCTGATATTTGCACGCTGAAAAAACTTATGGATGCTACTCATAGTGCTAAACTCGTAGATAAGTTCTGCGTTGACACAGTTAAGACTGCCATCAATATGCTTAGAAGTAAAACATTGCTTCAGATATACAGGGTGTGTGGCATGACCGTGTTATGCTACCCGCTCATATTCGAAGTGTCGGAGTTCTACCTGTACAGAGACATGGCTTTGCTCATCGACGACATTAAGACTGAGCTGCAGTTCGTTGGCAAGTAAGACAACAAACTAAATATTGTTTATTTATTTTTTGGTTCTACTTTTCTTGGATGATTTCTACTAAAAATTATAAGTGCGACCTGAGGGGTTAATTAGGCACTTATAAGGCTCTTTTGAATGTCAACATTTACAAGAAAATAAAATTGATTCTAGTTGCCTCTTTCAAGAAAATGGTTTCATATGGAGATGATTTTTTTTTGCATAATGTTACAGTAAACTTATCACTCAATCAGCTAGTTTAAATATTAATACCAACGTAAAGATATATTTCGTACAGTTTCCAAAAAAAGTTGATGCTTAAAATAAATTATTTGATTTTGACTTTGTACCTAATTCTCAATACAATGTCAATTGATTTGAACGACGGAGATAAAGACGTAGTAAAGACAGGTTTTTTTTACTTAAGATGTTATTTTATTATTTAATGCTAGTTTATTCACAATAAACCCTAGTTTTCAGATATTCTAAGTTCGTTTCCACTGACCTCAGCCCCTACTCCCTCAAATATACATCAGTGTCATGTAACGTGTGTATCTTTTGTATTAAATAAATAAATACATAATGTGTTTTCCTCATTACTGTCACTAACATGGTCGTAGATACTGGCGCCTGTCGGGGCGGCCGACGGTGTGCTTGCTGGTGCGCGAGGAGCACATGCGTGACCCGCACTTCACGCACATGCTGGACCTGTTCGCGATGCTCAAGAAGGGCCACTGCGATGGCGTCAAAGTGCGCCTCGGGAGGCTCCAGAACTTGATCTCTAGCTCTTGCATGGGCAAGTACTCTTCTTTTTCTTACACCTTCATGACATAATCATATAATAGCAGCAACAAACTCTTATAGTTCTTTACCAGGTAGTTTATAGAACTGTAAACACACAACATATATTAAACTTAGATATGTTGTGTATGTCTATGAAAATAGGAGTAACTTCTACTAGGACACTCCTAAAAACAATCTGTCAGTGAAAAGCTATAGCTAAAAAAAATATATTAATCCTTAACGGCTTCATTGATTTTAACAAATGAGGTAGCTATGTATTTGTATTGACCCCATCAATCTGATCATACTAAATATATGTATAGAACTGGTATCTTTTTGGCGTACCTTGACCCAACCCCCACACAAAAATGAACACAGTTTTTGACTTGTGCTGTTTAACAAAAAAATAAATTGCCCATAGAACATCTGGACTTCATGAGCCAAGGCGAGTTCCCGTCGGAGATGTTCACTCAGTTCCGCCAGCTAGAGCATGAGTACATCGGTTACCAATCGTTGACTGACGTGCCGCGCACGCTCACGTACCGCGAAGAGAACATCTCCTACGAAGCCTTCAAGAACCGCTCCACACCCGACGTGGTGGCCGCTCTGAGGTCACTCGACAATATCTACGCCCAGTGCCAGCTGTGGGGCATCTTGATAGAAAGGGAGGGACCTATGTTTGAGGTGCGCATGTTATCAGTGCCTTCTTTATAAAGTCCGGAACGGACATGCATTTACTGTGTATCTGTCTTACTTGGTGACCAAATATTTAAAACCCGAATTTGATATAATTCTAACCCTACCTGTTTCTTCAAAGATGAACACTTAAAGCGTGTTGATACAAAATCAAGTACCGTATTTATTACAAATTTACAATACTGTTATAACGAACTTTTTATATTTTATTTGTGTATATTGTATGCCTTAGCCTGGGTCAAATGAATTTATTTTCTTTATATCGCACAGGTGAGCGGCAGTACGGCGCTGGAGGCGCTGAAGAGCCTATACCACAGCGCGGGCGTGCTGAGACACTGGCGCGCTGTGCGCTACTGCTCGTCGCTGCTGAACCACACCGTGGACTCTATCAGCCCCTTCATCACCACGGTGCTGGTCAACGGGAAACAGGTCATTACACCGCCCAAGTACTTCCTGATAATATACATGTATTCACATCTGCCTTGTGAATAACTTTTGTCGAGTTCGAGACGCCTATCGACGTTTTCGTTTTCGACGAACGTAAGATTTAATTTGCAATGATTTGAGCGAGCTCTTTCTAGAAGCAGCGACTATACCTACTACCGTATTTTGATCGAATAATGAGTCCTTCAAAAAAATCACTGTCATTTCGCAAAAGAGTTCGATAGGAACTACAGTGTATCACAGTCTAAGGTATTATATATATATTCTTGACTCCTTTTGCATTTCAATACTCAATACTTTATTGCATTCCATAATGTGTACATAGTTGGTATGTTAAAACATTGAATCAATTATGGACCCTGTCGGGCACAGCAAAGTTAATTTTTAATAGGAGAGAGGATGAAGGCGCTTTTTGTTAAGAAAATACTCGTAGTATAATTTGCTTTTATATTATTTAAATAAGTATTTATATATTTGGTTTTAAGTTATATTTTTATATTATTAACATATGCACGATTTATATTAATAACACTATAAATTATAATAAACTAAATATTTAAGTACAACTTTATTTTCTTGTAGAATGTTATTATTATTAATTGTGTATTGTTTAGCATATTATTTTTTAAATTAACAGTATTTTTGTGGTTTATAATGAATTTATATTCAAAATCAAATTTAAAATGAAATGTTATTTTATTATGTAAAAAATCGTTTTTATTGTTGTTGAAATTTATCGCTAAAATATTCGTCAATATTCTTACATTGAAAGTATATATTATAGAATAAATACTCCTTATTATGTACGTATGGATCATATAAATGACAACATAATACAAATGTATAAAATAGAGTAGCTCAGTTAATACGTATCTTTTCAAGTCTTTATACACATACCTTACATTACCTTTTGTCACCTACCTTTATAATATTTATTTATTGTTTAATTCTCATCTAGTTTTAACAATATTTTCGTTTCTATAAACAGCTAACAGTGGGCGTGATTGGTCAGAAGGAGACCGTTTTTGACAAACCCATGACGCCCGGCGAAATTCAGTCTGTCATGTACTCTACTATACAACCTTACGATGTTATTGGTGCAGTGTTACAACAGGTTAGTATATATATTAAAAGATCTTTATTTATTTATTAAGTAAGGCACGCCAACGACATATTTACAAGGATAGTAACAATAGGGTAACCTTATTTTAACGAGAAAATAGATATTTATGATTTTGATGGACATGTCAGTGGCAGTAACCTTATTACAAGCATCAAGCAGTATATAAAGATTACTGAATATCAGCATGGTTTCGTTAAATCCAGGTCGACCAATACTAACCTATTATGTTTTACATCGGCTTTATCTCAATGTCTTGACAACCGTATTCCAGTGGATGCCATATATACAGATTTTAGGAAGGCATTTGATAAAGTAGATCACTGCCTTCTTATCAATAAATTGCATCAATTGGGCGTGGGCGGAACTTTGATAGGGTGGTTTAAATCTTACCTGGAAAATAGATAATCAAAAGTGGTAGTTAACGGTAATTTCTCTGAATGCTATCTGGCAACTTCCGGAATTCTGCAAGGATCGCATTTGGGTCCGATTCTTTTTAACGATTTTATTAACGACATAACCGAATGCTTCAATCACTCCCGTTTCTATTTATTTGCTGACGACTTAAAGATAGTGAAGCCGATTCAGTGTAGCTTGGACTCTAATATGCTTCAGGACGACATCAACAGACTTGCAAACTGGTGCAAAGAAAACAAAATGCTTTTAAAAGTAGCGGCACAAATATGTAACATCGAAAAAACACCAAAATTATCTGACGAGACAAGCGACGCCAAAATATAGGATACTGCGTCGGCTTCAAAAAGATTTATGTCACCTCTCAGAATGCATAAATCAGCCGACTCGGTTTGGCTCATAGGAATGAATCCGATATTCCGATATTCAATGTCCGATATTTTTGTATTCTGTCTGAGAGGTGACACATCTTTCATATTTTGGCGTCGCTTGTCCCTTAGATGTCACATGCTTGTGCCGCTACTTGCTCATAAATGCCTTCCACAGATGATCACGTTGCGGTCTTCTTGAGAAAATATATTTGAGAGATGACACATCTTTTTGAAGCCGATGCGGTATCCTATATTTGGCGTCGGTTGTATTGTTGTTTCTTTGATGTGACATATCTTCGATGTGTGTCACATATTAGTGCCGTTACTGGCCTGGCCTTCCATAAATAACCACATATATATGCTGTCTTCTTGAGAACGGATATTTATGAATGAATTACGAAATCAGATATTATTACCACTCTGTCCATAGTAATTTATATTTATATTCGTGACTGTACGTGCAGGTCGCACCGTTCTATCTGTTTCGCGATGTGCTGCGATGTGGCTGTTATAAACCCTTTAAATAACTTTAACTTGAGATGAAGAAAGATATCAAATAAACAGCTACCTTACCCCACCAGGAAATCGTGCTGTACTCGGGGCGCCTGATCGCCACCAACCCGGACATGTTCCGCGGCATCCTGAAGATCCGCGTGGGCTGGGTGCTGCAGGCCATCCGCATCTACCTGAAGCTGTTCCCCGACGAGCAGCGCGCCGACGGCACGCTGGAGTCGCTCTCGCCCTACAAGCTGCGCACGCTGCTGCAGAAAGTGCTCACTGTCTCCGACTGGGCGGAGGAGAGAGCGTATGTTTTTATTATTTTTGTTTGTTTAAAATAACACATAATATCATGCCTGTAATCCCTGAAGAGTTAGGCAGAAGTGTACCCTCTAGTACACCAAAATTTCGCCAGTTATATTTGAGTCCCATATCTATGTGTGTATGTCGTGCGAGTCTTGATTCGTGCCCGGTTGATGTTTTAAATATTTCGACGCTTATTCTACCCGTAGCTTTACTCCCGCGTCTATCCCTAAAGATCCGTGCATATTTTCAGGAATAAAAATAATTATGCAAATTCACCTTTTTGTGGGCTGCATAAAATAATGTCGACGTTCGAAAGGTGCTGATATTTCAACTTAACTTGAAAATTTAAAAAACCAAGCGTTTATTTAACAGGTTGACACCGTTACAACGGCGACAATTAGAAGGCTGCCTGTGTCGCGTGCCAAAACACTTCTACATACAAGTCTGGGACATATTACTGCGAACACCGAAAGGAATTATAATTCAGGTTAGTACTTGTGAAACTTGAGGGGCTTGTGGCTAAGTAATAACAGCCGCACGGGTCGATCAATCAGGTTAAGCTACGCTTGCCGCGGTTGGTCCGTGTATGAGTGACCATCTTTACATACCGAGACCCCTCCGTGCCTCGGAAAGCACGTTAAGCCGTTGGTCCCGGCTGTCATTCGTAGAACTTTGACAGTCGTTACGGGTCGTCAGAAGACCGAAAGTCTGACAACCAGTCTTACCAAGGGGTTTAGTATTACCCAGTAACTGGGTTGTGGAGGTCAGATAGGCAGTCGCTCCATGTAAAATACTGGTACTCAGCTGCATCCGGTTAGACTAGAAGCCGACCCCAACATAGTTGAGAAAAGGCTAGGCAGATGATGACTTGTGAAACTTGTAAATAATTGGTTTGTTCGTGAAATTACCGTGACTTCGACTGAACTTTGCAACCAATAATAGTTTGGCGGTGCCAATTGATTTTTAAGACGCAAAACATTTGTCACTGCAGAAATTCGGCCATTATTGACGCATTTCTTAGCATGATTTAATTATTTTTTTAAACACAATAGATACTGCGATATCTGTTATCCCTCGTGATATCATTATGTTCGTTTAATATTTTACGTTTGAAGGAACGCATTGCAATGTTTATCTGATTGACGCTTTTTCAGAAGTTATTTAGCGTACAGGATTGTGCGCGGGAAACTCCTGCAATGTAGCCTTTCCCTTCCTCTTTAAAGGTACGCACGAATCGCGATTGATGTACCATGCGCGATTGAGCGAGTGCGCAAAGCCGGATATTGCCTGGCGAACCAGGGCCCGGTTACCGGTTGGAGTACTTAGTACGCACAGACAACGTCACTATGTGGGGACGCCTCAAGCTTTAAAATATTATACTGCTATAACATTGAATTTTTACGACTATCCAGCGAGCTTGTTGCGATTGCGATCAATTTGTAATACACTATCGTTCGTTCTACTTTATCATTCGGTCTCTGTCTAATTGGCAGTCGTTATAATTTAAGGGTAGGCATTCATTTTATTAAATGAGTTCAGTAAACATTAGTCAAAAAAATTACTACGATTCCCATCAAATTATTTTAGGCGAAAATCAACTGTCTAAATGGTAATTCGGCTAGGTAGCACAGCAGGTGACTAAAATCGCAAGTTCCAAAGTAGAGTAGGTTTCGACTGGTCGTGCGGCGACACATAAAACATAACATCACGTATGTCATCCCCGAAGAGTTAGGAAGCTATTTTTTTAATGTTATTTCTAACTCCAAGAACAAAAATTGTTGTTATTTATAAACAGAATATTCGTGATATTTTGCAGCAATAAATAAAATATACTATTTAGGGCTGATTTTTCCATCGCCAGATAACTTTTATTCGAGATAAGTTTGACAGTTTTTTTATGAAATAACTCAAAATTTCAAAATTATTCCTCGAATAAAGTTATCTCATGATTGAAAAATCAGCCCTAAGTATACGGTGTTTTACTTTATTTAATAGTTGATATTTGTACATTTTTTCAATCAATATTGCAAAATAACGTAGAAAAGAAGACCATAAATTAAAAAAAACATTCAAGTTTGTAATGTCGAAAAGAAAACTACGTGTCTGGGAACTCAGCCTCCAATCATATCCGCTACAAGCAAGCTTATAACCTCTGATTTAATTAGGCAGATACTAACATCGCTTAAATGTTCTTCCGTATCGTTGCTTGTCGATATACCTATCATAAAATGTTTCGTGTGTACCTTTGTATGTTCTGATCAAATCTCGAGTGACGCATGCTGCACGTTCACAGGGCCACTCGATCCCGGCGGAGCCGACGCTGGTGAACATGTCGCGCTCGGAGCTGGCGTTCGCGCTGCTGGTGGAGGAGGCGCTGGTGCGCGTGGAGGCGCCGGCGCGGCGCCAGCTGTGCGTGGAGCTGCTGTGCGTGCTGGCGACCATCCTGCGCCGCAACCCCGAGCTGTACCTGCAGCAACCGCTGCACGTCGACCGCCTCGTCGACGACGCGCAGCTCACCTTTACCAAGGTCAGCGAACATCTCTCTCTCTTGCCATCGTGGGGATTGGTGAATCTGGCTAAGTGTCTGATTTAAACGTTGCGATTTAATCGCCTGTGTTTTTTGTAGTTTTTTTTTTTTGTAAAAGAGGTTTATATTTTTTCCTTTAGTTGTTGCTATGTAAAAGACATTGACAGGAAGTTTTATTACATTATTAACATACACATAGTAGGATAGTAGAATGAACTTCGTATTATTGAAGCTTATTATAAAATAAAATTTATATGAGATCACCGCCGCGTGGGCTTCCTGCACGTAAATCGGCCCTGTAATCATCGAGAAATCGATGAACATACAAATGTACCTACAGATGAATATAGAACCTCCTCCTTTTTTGAAGTCGGTTACATGAGGAGACAAATCGAAATCATGGGTAGTTTTGGCGTACAGTTACGAGCATAAATATATTACTATGGCGGTAGCCAGACCGGCAATAATATCTGATTTCTTTCTGTTTGATTTCTTGTTTCATTCGTAAAAATCTGTTCTCAAAAAGACAGAAAACATATGTGATCATCTATGGATGTATGCCAAAACAAGTAGCGGCGCAAATACATATGTGACATCGAAGAAACACCAAAGCATTTGACGAGATATGCGACCCCAAAATATAGGCGGCTTTTTTTTTGGGGTCTAAGTAATAAGAACTAATTAGCGTCATAATTTGATTTGCTTTAAAAACAAAGCAGAATGGGTTAGAGCGTACCCAGACACAAAGTTAATTGTAGCAATATGAACTATGATGATCTTTGCTGCCCTCATGGAGTAGTTTAATTAATTCTAAGACAGCATGTCTGAATTCATCCATCAACCATTAATAAACGGAAATATTTTATTTATTCTCTCAAAACTTATTGACCGGCTAATGCTTATTGAAATTAATGCACCTCTAAAAATTTTTTAGCCTCGTTTCGTTACTCGTGGTCGTGGTGCGCGTAATGACGAACATAAGCGCGCGAGTCATAACTAGTCGGTGACTGCGCTGGCGTTCTATCACGAGTCATGGTCGAAGGCCAGCGCAGTCACCAGCACACAGGAGGGCAAGTCGGGGGAGCGAGGGGCGAGGTAGTGGTGCCAGGCGGTCTCATGATACATAAGACCGCCTGGCGCCGCCTCCCTCACACCTCCTCTCGCCTCGTGTGTGTGAGCGAGTGCACATTAGAATCCTACACTGCGATCATTTGGGCAAGGATCAACGTAAGGTCATTCAATTTGTTACAGTATTTTAGAGTAATCGAGACATTAGGACATTTCTTTTTCTTCACCCATGGGTTTTGTTATAGATCCTGGTTCAGAGCACAAAAATAGCTAAGGGTTTCAAAATGACGCTGTATTTATGAATTAATCATGAAATCCTAATCCTAACTTATATAATATTATAAATGCGAAAGTAAGTTTGTTTGTTTGTTACCTTTTCACGCCTAAACCACTGAACCGATCATCCTGAAATTTTGCATATATATGTTGTCAGGTGTACAGAAACGGACATGGTACCTTTCATCCCGAAAAAAAAGTGCTGTTCCCGAGGAAAACAACAATAACGTTATTATGATAATAGATGGCGCCACGTGTCTATTGAACTTTGTCACATTATTTAATTCTGATTTCTGAGGCGGTACGAAGTTCGCCGGGTCAGCTAGTCAGATATAATTGCCGGTCTGTCCATAGTAATTATATTTATGCTCGTGACTGTACATCATGGTAAAATAATCATTTTTCTACGTTTGTATCGAAAAATTATCGGCTCAGGCAGCCTTAGCTATTTAAAGATTTTAGAAGTGTATGAGAGGCGACGCGTGACGTGTGTAGTGTTATATCGTTCTGGCTTGCAGGATGGCGGACCGACGGACAGCAACGCGCTGGGCTCTGCGGCGCCCGGCGTGGCCGTCGGCTACCTCGCGCGCGCCGTCGTCAACAGCGTGCTCCAGGGCGCCGCCGCGCACCTGGAGCCCGCCGCGCAGCCCTCCTGCCTCGTGGCGTGACCGCGCTGCACTACTGCCTCGTGGCGTGACCGCGCTGCACTACTGCCTCGTGGCGTGACCGCGCTGCACTACTGCCTCGTGGCGTGACCGCGCTGCACTACTGCCTCGTGGCGTGACCGCGCTGCACTACTGCCTCGTGGCGTGACCGCGCTGCACTACTGCCTCGTGGCGTGACCGCGCTGCACTACTGCCTCGTGGCGTGACCGCGCTGCACTACTGCCTCGTGGCGTGACCGCGCTGCACTACTGCCTCGTGGCGTGACCGCGCTGCACTACTGCCTCGTGGCGTGACCGCGCTGCACTACTGCCTCGTGGCGTGACCGCGTTGCACTACTGCCTCGTGGCGTGACCGCGCTGCACTACTGCCTCGTGGAGTGACCGTGCTGCCAGCTCCTGCCATCTCTAAAAGAGCCCGCCGCGACCAACGATGTCTCATATCTCAAGTCAAAGGAAAAGGTTAAATTTATACTCGGCAACATGCAATGTTGCTAAGTTTCTCGGTGACCTATTTCAAAGCTAGTGGCTCACTTTTACGGCAATCGATACTTGCCCGCTGCAGGTATATGATAAAAGCAATTTTAAATGAATTCCATCAAGCTCAACCAGGCAAATCCAAAGTGAATGCAAAGTGAATGCTAACAAGCGTTGTTGTTAGCATTCACTTCTTTCCTTACGTTCTCTCAGACTCTGAATCGTGAGCTTATAAAGACTAGCGATACTACCGAATATTTTATCATACTTGTAACAGTTGTCTCAGCCACAAATAATGTTACAGCCATAATTAGATGTAAGTTAAAAATATTATGAGCGCGACTGATATTTAGGCCCACTTGCACCACAAATAACTAAACAAAAACATAGACATAGAATATTTAAAGCTAAACGTATTTTGAACATCATTCTGTCCGTCATCCTCAAACGCTTGAAAGAAATAGAACGATGTTTTAAGTTCGTTTAGCGTTAAATGCATTTAGTTATTAGTAGTGCAAGTAGGCCTTACTTTACAAAGTTGTTGTAAATATACTTGCGTTAAGTCTAGGCGATCCAATTTTTGTGCATAAACCATGTTTAAAAAACAAAATCAGTATGTTTTTTATTTGTAAAAAATGAAACTAAATGCGAGTATATTCCTCACATATTTGTTATTCATTCTAATTGTTATATTTTTATTAAATATTGGGGCATTAAAAAAGACATCTACAATCTACATGCATTTCTGTAATGGCTGCGAGTAGCACCGCTAAAAGTTCGGTTCGACCACTTTTGGCTGACTGTTGGTCAAGTTTACGTCAGCTCTAAAGGACCGCATTCCGATGCTGATATGCTGCATACAAAATAATATTGTTCAAATCTCAATAATAATGAAGCTATTGCATACACAACAGGCAAACAAAACAAACTGTTAATGTTTGTTTGTTTCTTTTACTAGTTTTTCTTCATGTGTTAGTCCTAAAAAGTCATAACATTCGAGTGACTGGGTATACAGCTAATGTACCAAACTTACTGTCCTCATATCGTCACTTCGCTAGTGAAGACTCAGATTAAATCTAAACAATATTATTTTGTATGAAGCAGCAAAGAAAGGCCTTTACCTATATATAAATTCTTTATTTCGGACAACGTATAAGATCCATTGTGTTAGTAAATTTCTTATAATTAATGTTAGTGAATTATTCTTTAAAAACTAATTTATCCGAGGCCGCTTCATGTGGACGACGCACAAGCGAAGGGAAAGTACTTCACTCGTTCATCACCCCCACAAAACGTCTCAGAATAGGAGAGTAGATGTTCTCCGCCACTGTCCTCAGAATACTGTTGTCACTGTCCCGCAGTCTTGCTATTAAGGACGAGATTTTTTTCCGCATGACCGCATAAAAGTCGTCAGTGCGATTAAGTGCAAACATCTCAGATGCGCTACAAAAACGGGGCAGTCCCAACAGCATTCTGAAAACATTATTATATTGGATGCGCAGGACCTCCAGCGATCTTTTGGTAATGCTGACCCACAGGCTTCCCGTGTACATACCCTGACAATACGCTTTGAAAAGGGTTATTTTAACCTGATTAGTACAACGGTGAAACCTGCGCGCCAACATATTCCCTCTTAACGCCAGTGCCCTGCGCTCCCTCTCTATGTCCACATTGTCTTTAAGGTCGTCGGTAAGTATGTGCCCCAGGTACTTAAAATTATTTACTCGCCTTATACTTAAGCCATTCAGAGTAAAGCTTGGTACATAGTCAGGGGCCTTACCAGCGGCCTTAAAAACCATGTATTCACTCTTGTTTACATTATAAACGAGTCGGTGTGTAGCTGCATAGTTCTCGCATACTCTCAACATCTCTCTAATCGATCCCGCAGTCGGGGCCAGCAGCACCATGTCGTCCGTGTAGCTGATATTATTAATGGTAACACCACCCACGCGGCATCCCACCCGCATGCTACCGAGCCCGGCCAGGAGATCATTCACATATAGGTTGAAGAGTCTAGGAGACGTCAGACCCCCCTGTCTCACACCGCACTCCAACCTATATGGATCAGAGTGTTGTTGACCATTTTACAACATTTGTTTGGTTTCCATACCAATATTGCAGAATTCTGAGAACTCCAGCCGGTATATTCCTGTCCCCCAGCTTTCTCCAGAGTACATCATACGACACGAGATCGAAAGCTCTGGAGAGATCCAGGAAACAGGCATACACCGTGGTTCTGCGGTCAGTATAGTATTGGACAGTATTCTTGAGACTTAAAATAGCACTCTCTGTCGATAATTTGGACTGAAAACCAAATTGTGCATCATGCACATGCAGATATTCTTTCAAGCATGAATCAAGAATACTGTCCAATATTTTGGCAATTGTAGTTGCGAGAGATATAGGACGATAGTTGCCTTTATCAGAGATGTCACCTGTTCGGTTTTTAACTATAGGCACTACTATTGTCTTCATAAGATCAGCTGGCAGATAGGCATGACTAATACACATTGTGTACAATAGAGAAAGGACCCTCGGTAGATGGACACCCGCATATTTGAAATGCTCTATGCTGAGCCCGTCATGCCCGGGAGATTTACCTCTATTCATATTTCTAATTGCGTTTCTAACTTGTTCCGCTGAAAAATAAATTAAAGGTTGCACTCCCTGACTGGCGGTCCCACCACCGGACATCGCAACTGAGGGACCAAGGGGAGACTGCACCTCAAACAATTCCCTAAACATATTAACAATACCCTCTGGATCTCCTTTCCCTCCAACGCTTACCGGCAAGCCAGGCCGAGTATTTAGATTATTTGTGGATTTCCAAAATTTACTAAAATTATTCTTAGCCCTCTGTTTAGCTATTATGTCCATTTTGATCTGATCCTGATTTTTCTGGCACCATTTAAGACGCCCCTTAAATATTTTACGTGCCTCATTCATTTGTTCATAAAATATTCCAGAAGTTGGACGGTTATTCAATACCCATATATCAAATTTAAGCCTGGCCTGTCGGTACGAATCGTGCACGTGTTTGTATGTACCTATGCCATGTTTTATAGACTATCGTTTTTTCAACAGATGCTAAGAGATTTTTATACAGAGATATTACTTGAGATGAGTCGGTTTGAAGTGGAGTCTCTTTTAAACTATTAGAGCTACGGGAATTAGTTTAGAAGCAACTAGATTAAATATTTTATTATCGGCGCCATGGTTCCTTCGAACAGTGGATAAAGACTCGCTCTACCTACCCATCTTAATAAAAAGTCCTGTTTATTTTATTTGAAAATGTATTATGCTGTGAAAGTTTTATGAAGATTGAGACTATGTCAATATGTGACATTACAACAAGTTAAATTATATTTTTTATGAAAATAAAGTTATGATATTATTATTTTGGTTTTATTGTAACTGCATTGTACCTAATTTATGGATTATTTAACCAAACACAACAAATATGCCAGACAACAAAAAGCGCTTGTATTTGCCCATTTTATTCATTTCTCATGTAAAATTGTGATTAAGTACAGTAGGTGGTGGTAAAATTTCGTAATTTCAAATTTAATGTCTCAGAAATCATAAAAAAATTCAATATGTAAATGGAGAACAAAAATAAAATATAAACACTTCTACAATTAGGATGTTTTATTATATAAAAACAATCACATGTATTCACAGGTAACAAAAAATCCTTCACACAAAACAGACTTTGTTCATACCATAGCACTCATTTCACTACTTAAATAAATTAAATTGGCAGTATGGCTACTATAGTCCATTGTATACTTTATTATTTGGTGTTTGTTTAAGTATTTTCCGTAGTGCTGAAACAAAAAAAAATAAAGAGTTATAAAATAAACATCAAAACTTGTCCTTTGTTCAATTAAACCATTACTAAGTAATAACAAAATACCTTCTTTATCTTCATCAGTGAAGTCCTGTTTTGGGAAATCAATATCAAAAGTGATGTAGAGATTTCCGTGAAGGTTATTGTTTTCAAAGTTGGGCATGCCTTCACCCTTCTTGCGGACACGGGCGCCAGCCCAAGTGACCTTGTCACGGGATACAGAGACTTTGTGACCATCTAAATGTACCAATTCCATTGTGAAACCGGCTAATGCATCCTGTAAAAATTATATTATAATAAATAAAAATCAACTGGGCAATGTTGTTTTCTATGCTTATTAACTAAACAGTAAGTCATTTTCGAAAGATTTGCTGAAAAAAATACTTAATCAAAATTTTAATAATAAGATTTTCAATCATACCATGCTCATGGTTGTTTTACTGTATAACTGCTATTCCGTGAAAGTGTGGAACCATGTAATGATTGGCTAATCAAGATAAGAATTTAATCTACACATAATAAAAAATATTTTATGTAGTATATTACTCATACCATGGACTATAATTGGACGGTTCAGCTCAGTACAGTTGCAATGGTTCATGATCACTTGAGATAAGAAATATAGCTTTTAACAACAATAGAAAAAATAAAAAAGGCTCTACTAACTCCTACCTATAGGGCTCACCCTCCCTATTTTGGCCTTTTTCTATGGATTGGTTGGTAAAAATGAGCATTGTCAGAGAGCAATGGAGCATCATCAGTGAAATTAGAAGAGCAAGTATAAAGTGTCATGCATCTGAGGAATAGAGGTGTGATGATTTTATTACAAAATCATAATTGCAGGCCCGTGGCTAAATAATAACAGCCGCACAGGTCGATCGACCAGGTTAAGCTATGCTTGCCGCGGTTGGTCTGTGGATGGGTAACCATCTTTGTAGACCGAGACCCCTCCGTGCCTCGGAAAGCACGTTAAGCCATTGGTCGCGGCTGTCATTCGTGGATCTTTGACAGTCGTTATGGGTAGTCAGAAGCCCGAAAGTCTGACAACTAGTCTTACCAAGGGGTATAGTATTATCCAGTAACTGGGTTGTGGAGGTCAGATCGGCAGTCGCTCCATGTAAAATACTGGTATTCAGCTGCGTCCGGTTAGACTGGAAGCCGACCCCAACATAGTTGGGAAAAGCCTAGGCAGATGATGACAATACACAGACATAGCCAAGACTATAACCTACCTGTAGAGTTATGGTGACATTGGTGTAGAGGTCATCTCCTTTACGTGTGTACTGTGGGTGTCTCTCAGTTGTGAACACAAAGATCAGGTCTCCAGGATCTCCATCCATGTGTGGTTCACCCTCTCCTCGTAATCTGGACTTATGACCGTCTGGTGCACCAACTTCTACCTGGAAAAATCATATAATTTTAAATTTTATTGTCATGTGCAGCAAGTATGAGAAGTTGGTGGTTTTATTTACAACAATTCATTTCATATAGCAGAAGTTGTTTTAGCTCATTTTTAACTTATGGAGAAACAAATGTAATTATACAAAGTGTTAAAAAATAATGATAACAGCATGTATTTTTTGGATTAGTTATCACTACCTGTCAGTTCTGTTGTAAAAATTAAGAATGAAATATTACAATAATTATAATTACTCGTACATTTATTTAGCCTATTATATGCATTTACATATCTCATAGGTATTGGAATAAGTAACAATTTTCATTAATTGTTATTAGAATAACAGTTCACAGAAAAAAAAAATCAAAGGTTTCTTTGCAATTTGCAGTTTGTACTGTAATAAAATAAAAGTTTGATGCGCCTGTTATAAATATGTATTTGCATATGAATAAGAATCATTTGAATCATCAAAAAAAATCTCGTAAGTGACTAATAAACTAACTATAAAACTTTGATTATAATATAATCAAAGCTATAAAAATAAATACAAATACAAAAGGATATTTAGGCGTCCAAGTACTTTTCCGTATCACTGTCATCCGGAAACGGGCCCAGAAGACTGGCAGCATTGCCACATTGAATGGCAATGCTAATTCTTTGGCCAAAGAACGACCCAGCCCTCTGGTCGCGTGAAGTATCGATCAGCCAGCGAGAAATTTCCTTAAAGAGGAGACACACACTCGGGCCCCATTACCAGAGCGTTTCCATCTCAAACAGCTCAAAGCTGTAGTTACCCATAAGGTTACAGTATTTGCACCGCTTGAGGGTCTCAGCAGCATCAAAATTCAATTTTGTTAGACATAAGCAAACAAAATAATGAAATATTATTAAAAAAATATTTAACTTTTGACATGAGGTCACATATAGAAGAAAAAACAAAAGAAAATGTAAATATTTTAAAATAAGAACTGAGATAAGAAAGTAGCGGTATCTACAACGCCACATGCGAACAACGCGTCATACTGACGTCACGCAAATCCTGCATCTCGCAAGCAGAGTTCACCGCGCAACTAGCATAGATACAACGGCCCGACATGAATTATCGGGCAGTTGCCCGCCAGACACAACACCCGTCAGGGAGGTTCCTCCCTTTTCTATACAGTATGAGTGAACTTTACACCCTGTTCCTCATACCTCTATAAGAACAATAAAATTAAAATGAGGTTTTATACCTTCTTGTTGGCTCTAACAATATTGCCAGACCAGAAAAATAAACAAAATCTGCCAATTAGTGAAAAAAGTAGGCAATATGATTAATTTAGAAACAGCCTGCATATGTATTTTATTGTCGGCTGTTCTAATTTCAACAACTCAAACCTTGTTATCGGAAGCTGGAAATATTTTAGTTATTTTGTATTGGGGTTTTTAAGCAACACTACCATATTTTCCTTAAGATATTGTAGCTCTTTGTGCCACTTATTTCTATTATCCAATAACGATAAGTAGTTATTCGACCACACCTTCCAAAAATGCTGCCATGCTTGTTCACAAGAATTCCAAAAACGATGTTGATTGGAAGGGACCTCTGTGATATCTGGGTGAGGATAAGATGTCAGGGAACTACAAATTATGAAATGTCTTGGAGTCAGCATCTCCTAAGTTAGAATAGACCTTAAAAGTCATGACTTCATTTTTCATGAAATAGTATTGCTGATTTAGGTGAATACTTCCGTAAATACATAATATAAAAAGTTAGTTGTGCCTGTAAATAACAGATACATCTAAGTTTCCAATTATCATACAACCTGCAAATTGCAAAACAACTGAATACAATTTGAATTTCAGACTGCCCTAGCACTTTCGCCTTAATATAAATAAACAAGGGTGGTGACTTTAAACTCCTTATTTATGACTGCAATTAAATCTAATATCTAAAAACATTCAAATATGCACAACAACAGGCATGAAGAGATAAAAATATGTACAATTTGCTCTTTGGCATTAAAATACATGTACAAAGCAAACAAAACTAAGGCTAAAATGAGTCAATGAAAAGTTCACAGAATCATTTTAATGTTTACTACTTCTGTCATTAAAAGACAACTCAAGATATCTAGAAGCTCCCTTTTCCGCGCTTAGTGCGGAAAAGGGAGCCCCATCATCATCATCAATATCTAGAAGCAGTTCTGTAAGTTCGAAACAAATGATCCACATATAAGAGACTCAGTTACCTCAATTTCAAGGAGCCTCTCTTCACTGACAAACTTGACATTAGGACATTCATCGCACACAGTCTGTTGCATCATCTGGAACCGGCCAGGACCAAGGTTCCTGGTTACCATCTCCTGTCTGCAGTTACACTTACGTGTACCTGATGCTGGTTTGATTACAGGCTTGTTTCTAGTTATCTACAAATAAACATATTATTCATTAAAAATATATTTCACGCACTTTTAATGCTATTCTTATCTTTGATTACTGTTACTAACCTCAATGAAATTTCCATTATAGAGCTCTTCAAGGGTAACCGTGAGATCCATAATAATATCCGCCCCGCGTGGTGTTTCGTGCTGTTGTGACTCGCCACCAAAGTGAAAACCGAAATCACCAAAGAAACTCGCAAATGGATCATTGTTATTCATCATACCGTCTTTCTTAAGACAGTCCTCACCGCAACGATCAAACAGCTCTCGCTTTTCGGGATCCGAAAGGGCTTCATACGCTGCACCAAGATCTTGGAATTTTTGGGACGCGTCGGGATCATCTTGATTCTTATCTGGATGCAGAGCTTTTGCTAATTTTCTGTAAGCTTTTTTGATTTCATTTGTGGTTGCAGAACGAGTTACACCGAGAATTTGATAGAAGTCCCGACCGGCCAAAGTCAGCACTAACGCAGACGTAAGATAAATTAAACATATATAGGCAGTGTTACTAAGCATTTTGTTAACTTTACACCTAGGAACTAATTTAGAAGCTAAAATAGCTTAAAATTCAAGTAAAAATCTGGAATGGTATTCCTCAACACATTTCGTCTTTTGACAACTGTACTAGTACTATTACTACACTACACAGTACACGAGTTGTAGTTTGACAAATGGCATACGAAGACAAATTCGTCCGCTTGCGATTGGTCTGAAACTTTTTATAACGAAAAAGTCTTAAGCACATTGATAAATCAATAACCTAGCGTTTAACGCCATGATTTTAAGTTTATAATAGCATGAAGATTTAATAAAATATTATCCAATCATCTGAAGACTCGTAGTCGTAATGTTACTAGATTGTAAAAATAATTTTATTGGTGTGTGATCAGAAAAATATTGGATATTGTACTGCCCCGTTGGTCTCGCGGTCGGAGTCCCACTGCTGAGCATTGGATCCTGGGTTCGATTCCCAGGTCGGGCAAAGTGTTATTGGGTTTGTATTATACCAAGCTAGGTACACACGCAGCGACTAACAACTCGCTGGTGATTTCAGATTTTGAAATCGCTAGTGACTAATCTGCTGTCAAAATCTGTGTGGGCGTGAGATTTAAAAATCGCTAGCGAGTCGCCGTCGCCTAATATCGCAATAGCAAAAGCCTCATGACTCACGAGGACGGGCCTCGCGAGGCTTTGAGGCTGCGCGGCCCGTAGTGGGAACGCGCCTTAATAGAGACGCGTTGCAAACAACAACAAAAGCATCGCGAGGCCGCGCCTTGCGAGACTATATGCCGCGCGGCCCTAGTGGAGCGTGTGGGGACGCGCCTTTAGGTACAGACGCCAGCACATCAACCTACTACAATCTGTCAGATTTCTGTAATAGATTTTTAACTTTATCGCTAAAGCATAAGGTTCAATGTTGATTGGGAAAACTTGACAGTTAGGTGTAGGTTGATGTGCTGGCGTCTGTACATTAAAATCTTTCAATAATACAGATTATAAAAAAGGATTAGAATAGCACGGTCTTACGGCCTGGGCACGACCTCGCCGCTATCAGCGGCAGCTTAGTGCGGGGCGGCGAGCGGTAAAAACAAATATACCAAAATGTATGAACCATGCCACGACGCGACGCACCGCTCGCAGCGTCAACGCTAGACAAAAGAAACCGCGCCGCTTGCCGCTAAGCCAAAAGTCGTAGCCGGGCGGTTATACCCTAACTTTAGGCAATTTATCACATTTATTTTATTTTATTACATGATTATTTATCAAATTACATTGAATATAATGTCCACTCCATGTTTCAATGTTTACCCTCTTATTCCTCTAAAGGCGCGTACCCACGACTACGTAATGCAAAGCCGCGCGGCCGAGCCTCGTGAGTGTGGACGTGAGCGAGCTCTGAGCTGCGTAACCATACAGAGCCTCGTGGCTGGCCTCGCTCAACCCGTCGGTTATCGGAATACTTCAAAGGAAGCCGCGCGGCTTTGGCTAGTGGGGTTGGGCTGCGCGGCTGGTCAGTGCATTTGTAACCGCCGCTACACCGAGTTATGTTTGTATTCGCTCCAAAATGGAGTGGACTGACGATCAAACTCTTTTATTAATGGATTTGCATCGGTTTTATGAGGCTGTTTATTTATTTAGGGACAAAACTGTTGGAGTTGATTTTAAACTAAATTCAAAAGGAATGATGCCCTGATGGAGATAGCTACATGCTTCCTACTACAAATGCATCTGAAGCTGAAAGCACCTCCTCTTATTCGTACATCTCGAAACCAATTGCACAAGGCAGGCCGCGCGGCTCTTATAATGGGAACGAGTTGTAAAAAACAGCAAAAGCCTTGCGAGGCCGGGCCTCGTGGCCTCAAAAGGCCACGTGGCCCAAGTGGGGGCGCGCATATGTATCATTTTATTAGTCGATTTCGAATTTGAAATCACTATGTATTTTTATTATCTGTGACATGGTCGCGTTTTTTGAAAAGTCATTGTGATTCTGAAATTGATCGCTTGACAGTGACGTTTTGCAGCATTGCTTGCAGAAATACAGTTCGGCTTTCTCATAAAATCCCATCAACACAAATAAAACTGAACCGTTGAATTTCACAAATAATACGTGAATAAACATGGCTTCTATTCTTGTACCAGAAGTCCCAGCACCAGGATTCTCATTTGAGAACTGCCAGCGGTAAGCAAACATTTTTTACAAACCGATTATTAATTCCTTGCTGTACAATTCCAATAACTTTCTTCTTTTTTTGCAGCAATGCTTTCTTAGCCCAGAAGGGATTTCCGGCCCCTAAAGCTACTAAAACCGGTACCACCATTGTGGGCATAATATACGCTGATGGGGTCATTCTGGGTGCAGATACTAGGGCGACTGAAAACACTGTCGTGTCTGATAAAAACTGTCAAAAAATACATTACCTAGCTGGCAACATGTACTGTTGCGGTGCCGGTACTGCCGCTGATACCGAAATGACTACGCAAACAGTTGCATCGCAGTTGGAGTTACAGAGACTGCATACAGGGCGCACGGTACCTGTTGAGACTGCCGCCACCCTATTGAAGCGTATGCTTTTCCGCTACCAAGGGTACATCGGTGCTGCTCTGGTTCTCGGTGGTGTTGATAGAACTGGGCCTCACATCTATTGCATTTACCCTCATGGATCTGTAGACAAATTACCCTATGCAACTATGGGTAAGATCACAGACTTATATTGGCAAGATTTTTTTCCACATATTTTATAAACATGTATTGTAATAATTTTTTTTAAACTAGGTTCTGGCTCCTTGGCTGCCATGGCAGTGTTTGAATCTGGTTGGAAGCCAAACATGAATGAGGAAGAAGGCAAGAAGCTTGTTCGTAATGCTATTGCTGCTGGTATCTTCAATGACTTGGGATCAGGTTCCAATGTTGACCTTTGTGTTATTCGCAACACAGGACCTGCTCAGTACCTCCGAACATATGAAGAGGCTAATGTTAAGGTAATTGTTTACAGAAGTATGCAGTTTATCGCTGCTAATTATAAAATTATTGATACTTAGATAGTAATGAACTTTTAAAATGATAATTTTTTTCAGGGCAAGAAGCAAGGGTCTTACAGATATGCCCTGGGCACTACAGCTGTGCTGAAGCAGCGCGTCATTCCCCTGGAGGTTACATCTGTTAACATCAGCAGTCCCCAGCCAATGGAAGTAGAACCTACCCACAGTCGTCGTTAATTTCATACAATTTTGCATTGTAAATTGTAATACTTATAAAATAAATGTAATTTTTTCTTACAAAATTGTTATTTATTTTAAATAAAACAACCATAATAATATAAAATAATAATTTAATAAACTCTCAATACAAAACTAAATACTTTTATGGACGGAATGACTTCAACAGGTGGCCTAACTAAATATCATCTATTCTATTCTAGACCCTTCAATAGTGCCACTGTTTTTTTTTATATCTGAGTATTTCAGTCTATAATTATTGTACTTAAATTAAAATTTATATACCTTCTGGACCCTTAAGGGATTTTTAAAAATAATAGAGAAACCCTTACTGTGTGTTAACTCATTCTTTTGGCATAAGAAAACTACTCACCGTCACCACACTGTTAATATTGTAATGCGCTTAGAAATAACTGCATAAAAGAAAGAAAATACTTTCCCTTAAACATTAATTTGTAATTTGAAGTTGAAACAAATATTAAGGTACTGCAATTACAAAATGATATGAACTTTATTTAAAATATGCAGAATTTTACTAAAAGGTTACTTTTACAGCTGCAGAGAATACTTTCTGTTTTAGATTGCATAAAATAGCATTATGCTCATAATTTGTATGGAAACAATGTCTATAAGTCTGCTCTTTGAGTGAACTCAATAGAACCACAGGTATGATGTTAACACACTTAAGGTATGAACTCAACAGAAGGATAATTATAGGGTCTAGCCACTTGTTCCGAGTAACCACAGGTTTAATGTTAACACACTTTACAAGGAAGGTAACAAACATGATTGTGTTACCCTATTAAGGTATAACTTAAGGGTAATTAATGCAGTCCCTAGTTAATACTTACATTTATTTTGATTATGCTTAATAACTAGGTATATTGATAATACACAAGATAAAGTGACAAGATCTTTGAAATGGCAGCTGAAGTAGAAATTCAGGTTGGTAATGTCTGTCATCCTTTTTTATGGATTATAAAATCCCAAGTATCTTTCCATCTGAGATTCAAAAGGTCATGCTCAGTCAGGTCAATGTTCCCATAGTTGATAACACTAAATTTTTTGAAAGTTATTACTACATATCCTAACCATACTGCAATGCATAAAATAAATATGTTTGTCAGGTGGCGAGTTTTTTCTTGCGACTGAAGAATGTAGTATATGTGATCCATGACGAATGATAAAAGTAAGATTTTAAATGTATACGCGGGCAAGTAGTGATGAAGAAACAGTGTACGGTCCATAAAGAAATAAGGTAAGTAGTGGATCCAGTAGCCCAAGAAGAGAATATAGCCGGCGTCATAAAACTTTTGCAACGCCAGCGCTGGTAGGTCGGTGCAGGCACGGCGCTGTCGAATGGCATACAGTGCGAGGAAAACACTGTATAGAACAACGCAAATTGATCCAGTGTACCAAGTTATTAGATTTCCGATTAAATGTACTTGAGCCTGAAAATAAAGTTTCGGTTAATTTATAGCCATAAAATAATATAAATAATGTAACTATTATTATAGGTACCTAAATTCGAAAGCGAGTATGTTTGTTTGTTACGCTTTCACGCTAAGATGGGCGAACGGATTTGGATGAAATTTGGCACATGGGTAGACAATGAGAGGTTGGGATAAGCTTAGGACATGGATACTTTTTTTCCGACCTCTACGCGGGCAAAAGCTAGTATCTTATAATTTGATTGTAAGAATAGATTTCCCAAAGTACTTACGTTTGAATTGGGAGATAGCCAATATGCGATGGACCGGACGAGCAGTGGCCACTCGGAAGGCTCACTCGCGAACATATGACCATGAGGCGCGTCGGGCGCGTGTGCTATCATTTTGTATTGCAACTCTGCAAACTTCTCCCAAAATGTTAACTGAGTCACAGCAGTCGGGATCATTTCGGCAGATACAAGTTCGCGTTCCCTTTCTTTTCTATCTTCAGCTAAAATAATAAAATTGAGTTAGCAATAAAATTGTTAAGGAAACGATAATAATTCTTATGATTTTTGGGTCTTGGTTACATGGCGAACGATTCTAAATGCCTGTACTGTCCAGCAGTAGAATATTGGCCCATGAGAATGACGATCTTGGTTACAACGTTGCATAATCAACCTATAATGTTCCCACTGCTAGGACACACGGCTCCTCTCTGAGAGAGGTAGTGGGTCATTGAGTAGCAGGATCGTCCGAAAGGGTTACCGCTGCCCCGGAACATAAAGGGCTAAGGAAGGAACACGGGTGGGTTTTAGTCAGTAAGAGTCTGACACTACCATTAGATGATTTCCCATCCAAAAAAAAAAAGGTGGGCCATAATCCACCACGCGGGCCCAGTTCGGGTTGGTGGATGTCACATGTCTTCGAATTTTTGGTTGTAGGACATGCCGGTTTCCTCACGATGTTTTCCTTCACTGTTTTGAGAGCATTGGAGATAAAATTAAATGCAGCAAGTAAAGCGCCTGCTTGGGTTCGAACACACGACGTACTCGTAAGTTGGGGCCGATACCACTGCTCTACCTGTTACAACGTTACCTTTCGTATATCGATGTTCTTCAACATTCCATACTGTATCTTGATGTGTCAGCACTTTATCAGCAACCACTTCATGCTGGTGGAAGCCCCACGAAGGTAGTTGGCGACCACTGAAACGTAGCGCAGAGCCAGAGTCTACGTGCACCAATCGAACCATAGACCGGATGCTGTCCCATGTCGCGTCTTCGCTGTCACGGTTCACGATATCAACTCGCCAGAGATTCTGTGCCGACATCGATACGTTATAGTCGATGTAGCAAGAAACTTCCTGAAAATTGATTAATGAAATTTGTAGATATTATACTAACATTATAATAATAATTATATGGCAGGAAGCGATTTCTAACGTAGGTAAGTGTAATCAGCGGCGCCCTAACTGGGAGGCAGTGCACTGTGCACATGACAGACGGGACCCGATAAACCATGTAATGTAATATGTAATAGGCCTTTTTGCCATACCTGAGACTGTGGTGACACAGGTGCGGCCACATCATGCGAGTTCAAAGCGCGACTAGTAATTCCATGAAGCAACTGTACAACATCTCCGTGTCGTATAGCGTCTGGCGGGCGCGACACGGTCAGCGACGCCTGATCCGGGCGTTTGACTATCCACCAGTTGTTGACGTCCTTGAAGCTGTAGCATGTGATCTGCTGCTGGTGAGACGAGCCGCGCCCGTCCGTGTACCGCACCGGGTACACGTGGGCGTGCGAGTGGAGCCAGCATGTGCGGCCATGAGTGTGCCTAAAACGAATCAAAATTTATTATAATCCAGTGCATCGATTGTTATCACTATTCAAATACGAATAAGATACAGAATGTAATAAATGATTACCGAAGAGTTATTTGAGAGCCGTGTGCCACATGCAAAGGTTGTCCCCGGGTTATACTTGCGAGTCCACCTTGTAGTGACGCTTGGAAAGCGCTTGTCATGACGCTATCGTGCGGGCCAGCTTTTGGCAGCATCATCAAATGAGCATAAAATACACCCACATACACCGCAAACGGAATAACGGTGAGCACAAGCAGTCTCCATAATGCTGACAAAGCAAGGCGAAGTCCGGATTCCGTACGACCAATCCATTGCCAAATCTGTCTTCCAACGAGGAAAACTGCTAGCAAGTACGAATATACGCCTGAGTATTTGACTCTGTAACGACAAATATAACGAATAAGTATTGGGTATGTGCATGATTCTATCAAACAATGCCTATGCATTTGAGGGGGTCTGGGGACTTTCGTTTTCGTTCTGTACTATGTACGGCATCCAGTCCAGTATAGTCAGCCCTGCACCAGTACTCCGCCTTTTCAAGCTTTATTTCGCTTTAAAATAGTACAGAGATGACTGACCCAGATTTTGCCTTATAAGTAGTATACCTACAATTTTCATACAAAGCGCGCGGTGCGGCGACAGTGCGGCGTCAGTACCTCGAACGCTCGACAACCCGCACCGCGAGCTTTGTATGAAAACAAACCACCGTCCGCGCGCAATACGACAAACGCACCGCTTCGGCACCGCAGCGGTCCGACACGAAACGTCTAAATTGAAAGCGCCCTATCTCCGGGTGGCGACTGGGAAGTTATTGCCCCCACTTCAAATCGCTGTACACTGCGGCGTGGGTAGCCAACCCCAACCCCCTCATCGTTGTCTGTCTTACGGCCGCGATGAGGGGGTTGGCGGTCAGACTTTTCCAATATGGTTTTATTAGTACCTAGTTATGTGATATTATTAGGGACATACAAACAAAATTTTCTTCAGCGTATTTGCTTTTAATCACATATTATTAGTCGCCACCCAGTGGCAACTGGGAATTTTATTCCGGATTACCACTGGGGATGACTGGGAATATTCGCGTTTTTGAACATTTTTGTTTAAAGTTGTTTTTTTTTTATATTTCAAGAAGATTTTCTATTGTTTTTATGTACTGATTAATAAAAGAGTTGAATGATGATTATGTTGATTGCACAACATTGTTTCTAAATCGACAATTCTTGAACTGCAGTTCTTCAAAGTTAACATTCTCGCTAAAAGGCTGATTGATGTTTGTTTGACCCTACAATGGCTGTAGCATAAGAATATCAAACAGAACGGAGGGAGATTTGAGTTATTGTTCCTTCGCATCCAGCGTAGGCGTTCGATAACGTCTCCGTAGCGTAAACGCGACGATTTCTATATCAACACGATGGTTATTTATACTTAAATGGTTACAAAATTATACTCACGAGAAGCAACAACCAAGTGAGAGTGCAGCAATGCAAAGCCAAACAACGCTCGCAAGGCCCGTGCGGCGAGTACTTTTAATGGCACACAAAATTCCACACAGTCCAAACAGTATCTGTATACTTTCTAGTAACATAAACCTTGACTGTGCTAAAAAACAATTTTCTGAAAGCATGCAATAAGTATCAGTTAAGAACTTGCCACTTGTCAAGCAGAGTATTGAACAATGCACCTTTACTTTTAACTTTCTAAACCTTGAATGCTGTATGAGTAAGGTCATGACACTCATGACTCATATTCATAGCTACAAACTAGCCAGATAATCACTTTTTAACTTAACTACAAAGTAGTTGCCAAAAACACATTTTAAATCATTTGAACTATATCCTCACTGCAGTTAGACTTTCTGCGACTCCGGTAAATACATAAATTACTAGCTTCCACCCGCAACTTCGTCCGCGTAAAATTTCTTGTTCCCCCGATCCATCCTGTCGCATCGCATCGCCTGCCCGCGCTATTATTGATTTTTTCTGACTTTTTTTTGTTTTTGCTCGGCTCCTAAGGGTTCTAGCGTAATGTTAAGTAGCCTTCCTCAAGAATTGGACTATCAAATGCAAAAGGTTTTTTATTTAATATGACTGGTAGTTTCAGAGATTAGTGCATTCAAACAAACAAACTCTTCAGCTTTATTATTAGTATCAGCAATTAACATTACAGGGTGGCATTTAATACTCACCAAATAGGACAAGAAGACCAGCCAGAATAGCAGTCCAGTGATAAAAAGATATCTCCAACATTAATTGATATGTAACTGCAACTAACATGCTGCCTGCTAGTGCTGGAATGAACCGCAGAGCCTTCACAGGCACATTCTCTGTATAAGGTGTACCTATTCTGTCAAAAGTAAAGTTTCCATCATAGCCTGCAGCACGGCCAGCTAAGTATAACAACTGTTTCCCAAGAGGTGGATGAGCATCAAAAAAGAAAACTCCCTTTGTATACAAAGATACATAACGGCCATAATGTAATTCATCAAACCTGCAAAAAAAAACATTTTGCTATATTGAAGAAATATTATATTTTAATGTTATGAAACATTATAATTATTACTATACTTCTCTCACCATGAGTCTTGATACCAAAATGAAAAATAAAAATATATATTGTTTATATTTGGAACCAAACAGTATGTGTACATTAATCTGTTTTGTCAGAATCATAAACATTCAACTAACAACATTATAAAAAAAAGCACACAAATCAGAGTGGTTTACGTATACATTAAGATATAGGCAGTAGGCACATCAAATCAAACATGTTTTTATCAAATCTATTAATATTATACAAATAAATGTTTGATCTTTTATCATAATAAAGAGTTATAAAGCTACTTACACAATATAGTGAGGTTCATCAAGGTTGGGTAGTCTAGTACATAGTGCTAATGCTAGTAGGCCAAGAAACACCAGATTTATTTCCAAATGTAAGTACACACCTAATGGTGACTGGTCTATCTTTTTGGATAGTGCTGTTTCTTTTCTTGGCTCTATTTCATCTTCAGCTGATACACTATCTTTTTGCTAGAATAATAATATACCTCATTATAGGTGCTGCTTATATTATTATTAGAATCTTTAAGATTATATAGACTGTAGAGGGAGATGTAAGACTAACAAAAACAGTGAATGTGTCCTGTTCACATTATTTTTAAAACTTAAATTATTAACGTAAAACAAAGAGGAAATAATGATAATAACTAGGTATATCTACTTATAGAATATTAAAAATGAAATTAATAAGTAAAATGAGTGTAAACATCAATAAAAGGAAATAATAATAAATCTATCTAGCTCATCCTCTTGAAAGTTCTAATTATATATTATCTAAAGACATCATACTAAGAATTTCAGTCAGGAAATAATTTAAAAACGCATTAAAAAAACTTCGAAGACATCAAACGTATTATTTGATGATCATGATGATGGGAAGGCAAGGGTACCGCTAATATGATTATAAGCACTTACGACTTCTGTTTCGGTATTTATGGGCGCTTCTATGTAACTGTCTCCCTCAAGTTCGCTGACCTCCTTAATTTTCTTTTTGATTAATCGTCGTTTGACACTTGTAGATAGATCCATATTTCAGTTTGAACTTTTACCACTCTTTTTGATTGAGTTTCATTCATGAATATTTAATAAATTAATTTCTAAAACTTATTTTCGCGTTCGTGTATTTCGCATCATTTCATTTCATAAGACTTTTATTTTACATGATTTGACGTACAGACGCCAGCACATCAACCTACTACAATCTGTCAGATTTCTGTAATAGATTTTCAACTTTATCGCTAAAGTATAAGGTTCAATGTTGATTGGGAAAATTTGACAGTTAGGTGTAGGTTGATGTGCTGGCGTCTGTACATGACAATGACGTTTGACGTCACATCACACTGTCCCACAGACTAGCACGAGTAAATATGTTCCTTCGCACTCGTAATCTCTTTGCTTTGCATTGGCACTGTCACAAAAGTAATGGTCACACATAAGCGTATTAGTAGTAACCACTGAGTACATAGTACTTACTAATTCTATGCCATACCATTGCTAAATAAGCCGTACGCGTACGAATCATGTCGCGGTTGGACGGTCGGTTCGTGGATGAGTTATAGAACCAAAGAGTAAAGTAACTATAAAAAGAGTAAAGTAACTATAAAGGGAAAGAGTGACAACTCTGTGGTAAAATTTGCATGTATGGAAAGTGCTGCCACCTTGAGTTTGGTGGGTGACCTAAGGCTCTAATAAATATACACATACCTATAGTTAAGCATACTTACTATAAGTAGCGAATCTTTATTATAAACTTGACCGTTAGTAGAAGCTTACAAGTATTGAGATAGGCGACTTCATTTCCCGCTTTAGCAGACCTCTCTTTCTACCCTGTAGTTTGTCTCTTTCGCACACACCTCCCCTCCTACCAGGCGGGCGAGGTAACAGGTGATCCGAGCTTGTTCGTCATTGGCGTGATATTTCCCGCGCAGTTCACTTGTGCTAAGACTAGACTAATATTTATTCTCTATTTTAATACCTATCAGTGATTCCAAGGAAGAACTCACGTAAGTGCACAAGTGATTTTATATTTTAAACGATGTTATCGTTCGATTTTAAAAAAATGTTTTAACACGTTCCAGCGCGGTATAGGTACGGCTATAGCCGTCATTTTAACAATAAAACTTGATTGTGTCTCGTTTACCGCGCGCGAACCTGTTAAAGACCTTTCTATTCATATTATTTTCTACCCTCAGTATTTCTTTTTAAGTATATGAATTCCTTTTAGAGATCGTGTCTTATTTAGGTTTTATTATATCCTTTTAAGGTAGTGTACCTAAACCCAGGAGCGCTTAACATGGGGTCCGATGTCCAAGATAAACCAGTGGCAACCGCTGGCGGATCGGGTACCAAACCGCAGAAATGTAAATCGCGTTTACGTGAACGGCACTCATCAATATCGAGCAGTAGTAGTAGTAGCAACTCGACATCATCATCTAGCTCCTCAAATCAAGGTTCAAAGAAAAGGAACTCTAAGCACCGTCGACGGCATCAGTCTAAAAAACGAAGGCGTGACCGTCATCTTATTGATAAATTATCGAAAGATGTAGAAAAGTTACAAAAAACCGTTCAGAGTTATGAATACCCTCCTATTTATAATTGTAATAGTGATAATGTTTCCTTTGTAAGCCGAGATGTAGATAACGAGCTTTATAACGAATATTGCGCCTCGCAGGCGTCACCAATACAGAATTCTGAGTATCCGGTAGTTGTACCGGATTTGTCCTTTGATATTGAAACGAAGTTAAAAGATCCCGCGGTTCCAAAAACTCCAGCAAATTATTTAAACATGTTAGACGAAGTTCAGCGTTTTGGGCAAAACACGTGGACTGATATTAGATACGCAGAAACACAAAAATTATATAACCATTCACCGGGATTTACGGAAATGGAATCAAACGAGGAGGTAAAGGCGTATGATAATATACGCCACCTGGCCTATTCCGATAAATCTTACGCAGCTATTACATTCGGCATTTTGAAGCAAAAAGAGGTTTTAATAAGTAGTTTACGTAACCTAATTGCATGGTCTCAAACGCCAGATGCTATTCTAACTGATTTAAAGAATAAAATTGATGAAATCTTTCTAAAAGGAGAACTTCAGAAAGTTTCTCAAGACCTCTTACAAATGGCTTGCGGCCACAGAGCAGAGACTATAGAAATGAGAAGGGACGGTATCCTTAAGTATATTAGAGACCCTTTAGTAAAAACGGCTGTAAATAAAATCCCTCCTTCAAATACACACATTTTCAATCCGGAAGCTCTCACATCGGCCCTTGAAAAAGCAGGCGGTGTTAGGAAGGCATTCTGGCCAGTGAACAGGCCTAGCAGCGGGAATGCTTCGCGAGCAAAACCCATTAATTCTGCTACACGTTTCCCCTCGCAGGGGCACGTACGTAATGTGCCATCGCATGGTCACGGTCACCCAAGCTATTGCTATGATGTATCAAGCAATATGCATGGCCCTCACACTCAGCCCTCGCAGGGTAATTATCAAGGCTACCATAACTACAACACGAAAACACAAAACAATGCTGTCTCAGACCAACGCGCTGGTAACTCTAACAATAGGAGTTCTAATAATAATTTTCGATCTCGCGGATCGCGACACTCTCAAAGAGGTCAGAAGCGCCGCTCGTCGCCTTCGGGCTACAGAGGCAACAAAAGGCAGAGACAATGACTCACAACCTTTCCTCGCCGGACAGTTAGCACATTTTGTCAACCAGTGGAAGCAACTGGGGGCCCCTTCCTTTATATTACGGATAATAACAGGGTATCGCATACCCTTTCGGCAAAGACCTCCTTTGATAACACCGGACCTAAAAGGCGATCGCCATCGCACCTTAGAGTCAGAGGAGATGTCTTCACTCATTCGTCAAATGAAACAACAAGGCGTGTTGAAAGTAGCACCTCTCACTCCAAGCTTTGTATCCTCCCTGTTCTTGGTACCAAAATGCGATGGATCATACCGACCTGTACTCAACCTACGATTGCTCAACCACTATGTGCTAACAGAACGGTTTCGATTAATAAACATGTTCCGCGTCCCAGACTTTCTCCAATCTCAGGATTGGATGTGCAAGGTCGACCTTTCGCAAGCTTACTTCAATCTGCCGATAGCAGAGTCACACAGGCGATTTTTACGTCTCCTTTACAGGGACGAGGTACTGGAAATGACATGCCTTCCGTTC
Organism: Hydraecia micacea; assembly: GCA_914767645.1. Taxonomy (NCBI): domain Eukaryota; kingdom Metazoa; phylum Arthropoda; class Insecta; order Lepidoptera; family Noctuidae; genus Hydraecia; species Hydraecia micacea. Next base: position 14,222,258 of record OU611778.1, read on the forward strand.
GGGCTAAGTACAGCCCCGAAAATTTTCGCTTGTCTTACAAATTGGATTGCTCAAATTCTTCGAGAAAAAGGTCTGAGAATAATAGTTTATTTAGACGATTTTCTGCTAACACATCAAGACCCAAAGGTATTAGTCCAGCAGCTGGATCTGCTATTGGAGACGCTAGAAATCCTCGGATTCCAAGTGAATTACGGAAAGTCTGTCCTTGTTCCGCAAAAGTCTATAACATATCTCGGAATTGTTTGGCATCCTTGGACGAATCACAAGCAACTACCAGCGGAAAAGTCATCTGCCGTAGTCAAAAAAGTCACACATGCTTTGATGACAGGCAAAATTTCCCTAAAAGAACTACAAAGCCTGGTAGGCCTACTGAACTTTGCAAGCTTTGCGGTCCCCCGAGGCAGGTTAAACTACCGGTCCACTCTGAAGTTCCTAAACTCCCTACCCGAGTACACAACCCCAACCAGATATGTGCTGCCTCGCTCGGTGTTAGACGAGATGCAATGGTGGCTTCAACATTGCCATCTTTCCTCCCCACTTCATATACCACCTCCGACACATTACTTAACTACGGACGCCTCGGACATAGCATGGGGAGGACAGCTCGACAACCAGACCATGTCAGGTGTTTGGAACACAGAGGAACGATTTTTACACAGCAACGTAAAGGAAATGTTAGCCATTCTGAGAGTCCTAGAGTTACAAGCGACAAACATAGCGGGAGGATCAGTTCTCATTCAATCGGACAACCGATCTGCGGTAGCCTATCTTCGCAACGAGGGCGGGACCAAGTCCCAGTTACTCATGAATGTCACATACAAAATTCTACGGATCCTGGACCATCATCAGATTCTATTCAAAATTTATTACATTCCCGGGAGGTTCAACAATCACGCGGATTGTTTATCCAGACACCGGCGGACCCCAGAGTGGCACTTAACATCGAGTTGCACAGAGATGATCTTTGCAAAAATGGGAATACCAGTGATCGACCTATTTGCATCCAAGACCGCAAGAGTAGTAGCAAATTATGCAAGCCTAGACTTGAACGATCACGAAGCGATGATTCACGATGCTTTCAGCACAACTTGGATTTTCCCTCTGGCATGGATATTCCCACCACCATTTCTTATTCCCAGAGTATTGATGCATCTCAATCAAGCAACAGGTCTGTACCTCATTGTAGTCCCACGTTGGGAGAAGGTATTCTGGCGGGCGGACCTGAAATCACGGGCAATCACAGCTCCCTTCACCTTAACGAATCTGAAACGATTCCTAGTCGACACGTCGACGGGGTTACCACCCCCCAAGGTCGAGAACATGGTTCTAGAGGTCTGGAAATGTGGGGGTGGGAAGACAAAATAAAAACATGGGATTCTAGTCAGGTTTCCTTACTTAAATCGGCGTGGCGTTCTTCGACGTGGAAAACTTACAGGGCACCATGGAATCGTTGGGTGGCATGGACAAAACAGCATAACATAGATCCAATGCATCCTGAAGCATCCCATTTAGCACAATTTTTGGCCGACCTATATATTAAATTTAAGTTCTCTTATAACACAATCGTCCTTCACAAATCAGTAGTTTCCACTCTCTGTAATACAGAACTGTCTGGTAAATTAGGTGAAAATGTTCTTGTAAAACATATAATAAAAGCAATATCTTTAAAAAATCCTATTACTCCGAAACCACCTATCTGGGACATTAACATACTGACCAATTTTATGAGTAATTACTCGGTAGACAGTACGAATATTTTCCAAACTGTTAGACATACTGTAGCATTGTTGTGCCTTTGTTCGGGTCGCAGGATTCACGACTTGACCCTTTTGGGAGTTGACGAAGACCAATGCATTATCAAGAATGACTTAATTACTCTCTGGCCTCAATTTGGGTCCAAAACAGACTGTAGAGATTATAGACAATCAGGGTGGAGTCTCATGGCTAACACTCAAAATCAAAACTTAAATCCTGTTTTTTGGGTCAATCAAACTATAGCCACGCTAAATGAAAGACGTAGAAGCTCTGGTACATCAAATTTATTTATAACCTTGCGAGGTTCACCATCACCTGCTTCCAGGACGGTCATTGCAGGTTGGTTCAAATCGCTTCTGAAGGCAGCAGGTATATCTGCAACGCCGGGAAGTGTGCGTTCGGCTGTAGCTTCTAGAAGTTGGATTGACAATTTCTCCCTGGAGGATATTTTAGAGAAAGGGAATTGGAAATCTGTAAAAACTTTTCAAAAATTCTATCGTCGAGAGGTAATGGTTTCCTCAAGTAATAGTAATCCTAATACGGATATTTCTACACTTTTTGTTCCGGTTCGTTGATTTTGGCACTAGATACTTAATTATTACAGTATTAAACATTAGTCAATTAAATTCAACTGATTATAAAATGATGATTTATCGTGTAATTATAATTATTGTTGATTAATTCTAAAATTGTCTACATTTATAAGTTTGTCAAGTGATAATTTCATTAATTATTTAAAATAGAAGTCTCTTTCTTCACACACTGCCTTTCATTTTATTTTACCTATTTTTATACAATATACACACCTACTACTTTCATGGTAGTTTATTGATACATAAATCCAATCACATTGGCGTTTTTCCTATAAACCACCAGGCGATAACAAACAGGTCTCAATACTTGTAAGCTTCTACTAACGGTCAAGTTTATAATAGAAGCGTTTTACCTGAAATAAAACGATTATTATATACTTACCTTAGTAGAAGCTTACATTTAATCTCTGCCTGGTGGCATTTCGACACAATGACGAACAAGCTCGGATCACCTGTTACCTCGCCCGCCTGGTAGGAGGGGAGGTGTGTGCGAAAGAGACAAACTACAGGGTAGAAAGAGAGGTCTGCTAAAGCGGGAAATGAAGTCGCCTATCTCAATACTTGTAAGCTTCTACTAAGGTAAGTATATAATAATCGTTTTATTTCAGGTAAAACGCTTCTATTATAATGTTTAGGGTCACAATCAGGGTTTAACAAATAACAGTAACAAGTAACAATTTTAACATAATTAGCTGAGAAAAACTCGGGATTTCGGGAAGCGCATCAACGTCGGGAAAGCCGGAGTTGCGGAGTTGACAATGATAATGGCGGATGGCCGGCGGCGACAATGATATTTGTTTGACAATTTGACAAACAAGAAAATGGCTGCCAAGTTTTTTTAACCCACCAAACTGCAGATGTCGCTGTCGTGTATGGAAATTGATGACAGTGCTAAGTGTGCCCCCCCGTATAGAACTGTATCAAGACCCCACCCCGTGCTTCAGAAAGCACACTTTCGATTTTTGCTTGCTACATTTTTCATCTTAGTTAATCCTGATATTAGAATATGATAAAAATATAAATTTTAGGTTGTTATTGAGTAAAATAAACAATTATTAGTATGTATTTCTGCCCTTAACGCATATTTACACAATCGCAGCGATTCGGCAAGCTCAATATGAGTTCATCCAAATCATATTGCGAAATAGCCACCCACGTCCGTTGTAACAGGCGAAAAAGATTTTCCGGTGTGTGTAGGGTATCCATACATGGCAGAGCTCTTCTTTGAATCATATCCCATGCGTGCTTAATGGTATTCAAGGGTGATTGAGCAGGCCATGGTAGGACGTTGATATTAGCTGCGACTGCGACAAGTGTGTTTGCAGCGACTGCCGGGACTCTGGACGTGAATTATCATGTTTAAGCTGAAATGAAGCACCAAATTGGGTCCGCAAAGGAATGACAACGTCTGATACAATCGTTTCAGCGTAAATCTATGCATTGAGATTGCCTCTGATCCATATTTCCACCTAGCACAGGAGTCAGGGCTTCAAATTAAAATGTAAAACCTTTTCTTATGTCAATAAAACTTTATTTATTATTATTATTATATCATGACTGTTCCAGTCAGTGGGTCGTTTTAGGGGCAGCACGTTGCCGAGAACCAGCTTCCAACACCCCCACGGCTCTGACAATTTCTTCTCGACTCAAATTGCATCTTCTCTCCATAATAATGTTCTCTTGCATTGATTCCACTCAAAAGTGTGACCTGAATTAGCCTCAAACCAGTTGGATCACGACTTGAGAGAATATTTTCATCTTTTGACCGAAATTCAAAAACTATTCCATTTTCATAGTCTATGGGAAAGAAAACAAGCGCGGGCGTAGATAGGAGTATATGAGTTCCACTGAGTTGATGTGTTACGTCCCTACGTTCCGAATTGCGTCAAAAGCGATAATATCGCGAATCCGACCAACGCGCAATGTCACAATTATTACTCAATAGCCCTTATATTTTGTGACTATTAAATTTGGTCGGATTCGCGATATAATCGCTTTTGACGCAATTCGGAACACGGGGGTAGATATACCCTACGTTCCGAATTGCGTCAAAAGCGATAATATCGCGAATCCGACCAACGCGCAATGTCACAATTATTACTCAATAGCCCTTATATTTTGTGACTATTAAATTTGGTCGGATTCGCGATATAATCGCTTTTAACGCAATTCGGAAGGCGCCCATAGAGTTCACGGGCGCGGGAATATAAATTGTCAGTGTCAATCAAACTGTCAACTTGAACTTTGTAAAAAATACTTTTCTTGTTGTTTGTAATTCTAACTTGTTAGTTGTTACTGTGGTTGTTACATGTTAGACTTATATCTTATTATATAAGAAAAGTACTCCGAGGTATTAATCTATGTATTATATTATATGTTGTACTCGTTGATTTTATTTTAAGCGCCGTATTATGGCTTCGATTGATCCTAAGGAAATTACTATATCATGTCCCATTTGTAATAAAGATTTTAAGAAAACTTTTATTGAAGAACACGCTAATAAATGTTTATTTCTGAATACATCGGAAGAAAGTAAATTAAAACAAAATAAAGTAGACCAACCGAATTTCAAAAGAAGTAGTTCACACTTCAACAATACTTTACATGAAAAACGTGCACGAATAAGCACAAGCCCAAGTTCTACCAAAAATATGGTGAGTATAATGAGTAAATAAAATAATAAGCAACCGGATCTGTATTTGGTTTATTATATTCAAGAAATGTATTTCCCGTAGAAACCACAATTGCCCGAAACTAGCTTAAAAACCCAAATAAAGGAAGTCAAAAGTATACCTCTGGCTGAACGCATGAGACCCCTACATCTGGAAGATGTTGTTGGGCAGACACAAGCTTTTGGTCCTGGGTCAATGTTAAGGTCGTCAATAGAACGGAAAATAATACCCAATATGATTCTTTGGGGTCCGCCTGGTTGTGGGAAGGTATTCCTGAACTTTATTACCTATTGTTAAATTTAATCATCTTTATAGCAAATATGTCAGATTTAGTCTTAGTCTAACCCTATGTAGCTTTTAGATAGATTGGCAAGTAATTCAAATAATTTTTCAAATCATAACAGAGCAGCATAGAAACCTCATAAGTTTAAATAATGATGATTCAATCTGGCAACTGTTATAATATAAAAAAAATGTATTTCAGACATCATTGGCTAATGTAATAGCTAATATTTGTAAAGAACAAAATAACATGCGATTTGTCAAGTTATCTGCTACAATGGCTGGCATAAATGATGTTAAAGAAGTGGTCAAAGTTGCCAAAAATGAAGCCCAGTTCAAAAGGCAGACTGTACTGTTCATGGATGAAATTCATAGGTACTATATTTTATTTTTATTGCTGAATGGGCCAGCTCTTGAGCTTGATCATGCCTGATGGAAAGCAATGGATGAGGTCTATGATGGAACTAGTGTGCCCAGATGATGCCTAAGGCACTGGAACTCCCACACATCGATGAAACACAGCAGGCTGCTTGACACCGGACCCCGGTGGGAGGGTGTTCGCAAACCAGATGGGAGTTAGCCCTACCACTGCAAGGGAAGAATTGGTCAGTCAAATAGGGTGTTGGGTGTGACTGTCCAGGATGCGCCGATTGCTCGGTTCAGTTGAGTAACTGACGGAACAAACTGCGCTACACGAGGAGGCTTACTAGTTGCATGACAACAAACCAACATTAAGTGAACAAATTATTATGTGGACTCAATTTCATTGTAGTCTCTCATTTTAGGTTCAACAAACTACAGCAGGACACATTTTTACCTCATGTAGAAAATGGTACAATCATTCTGGTTGGTGCTACTACTGAAAATCCCTCATTCAGTTTAAATAATGCACTGCTGAGCCGATGTCGGGTGGTTGTTATGGAAAAATTAAGTGCAGATGATATATTAATAATTTTAAAGCAAGCTCTTAAAAAGAGTGGAAAAGCAATTATAGGAAACCTCAGAGAAGACTCTGAAGAATCATCTGAAACTGATATTCTGGAGTAAGTTCTGTAAACAAATACATATTTTCTACTTTAATTTCAAGCTGAATTGTTTAGCAATGATATGGTTTTTGGTACCCAAAACAATTTACTCCCAGCTGTGTACTGTAAAACAGCAGTACACAACTGGATGCAAAATGGTTTTGGTTTGCACAGTACATACTGCATCTAATCTATTGAGATTAGACGCAGTATGTACGCAAAAGAAATGAACACTACAATGATGACTATTGAGTCATCATTGTAGTGTTCATTTCTTTTCTAGGTAGAATGATATTGCTTGGTAGTTATATTGTCTTTCACACACACAATCCAAATCAATAATCATATTTTAATAAACACTAAGTACCAACAACTTTATCTTTAAGATACATTGTAGAAGAAGCATCACTACAGTGGCTAGCAGAAGTTTGTGATGGAGATGCACGGGTTGCACTTGGAGCCCTGGAACTGGCACTTGCAGCAAGAGCTCCTGGGATTGCTCTGCTGAACACAGGGCCAGCAATAATTACACTTGAAGATATTAAAGAAGGCATAAAGGTGCGCCACATTGATTTTCTTTTTTTGTAGGGTTCCTTAGGTACCAGAATGGTAATATAGAAACCTAAAGAGGTTTTCCACAAATTAAATCCGCACTGGCAGGACAAGGGTATTGTTGTCGGGGAAAGGAGATTGACCAATCTAAGTTTCGCCGACGACATTATTCTCTTTTCTTCCTCAGCAGCCGAGCTAGGCGAAATGCTTGAACAACTGAGCCACGCCAGTCTTAAAGTCGGACTTAGGTACGATGAACATGTCAAAAACAAAGCTGATGATGAACAGCACCAAACGCAAGATAGAAATTGGGGGTGTGCAGGTTCAATATGTCCATCAGTACATTTACCTCGGCCAAATAGTATCCTATATATATATATATATATATATATGTTTATATATATATGCATGAGCGTGGGAAGGTGAGATTGCTTCCAGCATCCAAGCCTGGGTTTTTATTACACGGAATTAAAACTAGATATTACACATAACATCTTATTGTCATGGATTTCCGTAAAGTAACGCCTGATTCCATAATACAAATAGTATCCTTCCAGGCGAGACAGGACAAAGAAGTCGCTCGATGCGCAGAAGACGTCTGGAAGAACTATTGGTCGATGAATCATCTCATGAGAGGCCCTCCTGCTTTCACTAAAACAAACGCTCATGGACATGTGCATTCTTCCCACCCTCACCTGTGGACCACACTCAATTATGGCTAAACAGCCGGTGGAGGTCTGCCCCGCTTGGGCGGAGCACCGCCGTGTCCTCGTAGAGGCGATCGGCAGCGGCGGCGACCTCTCGCGTCCGGCCCTGGTTCAAGCCATGGTCCGGAGCGAGAGGGAGTGGGAGGCAGTCACCTCCTTCTGCGAAGCAGTCATGCTAGCGAAGGAGGTGGCGGGATGGCTCAGGGAGAGAGCCTCACGCCTCAGCCGCCGCGGGAGACGCTACGGGCGTCGTCGGGAGCCGCGTGACGACTCCCGGCCACCGCAGGCGCGGGCCTGCGGACGGAGAGTAATGGGTAGCTCTCCGTCCGATCAGAACCAGGCTCGTGCCGGACGGCGCGTATGTGTTCCACGCGCGCCTCAAAGAGATGTCAGCGTTAAGGAAGGGGCCCGCCAGGGCCGAAGCCTGCCGGAGTAGCGGGATCGTCCGAAAGGGTTACCGCTGCCCCGGAACATAAAGGGCTAAGGAAGGAACGGGTGGGGTTTAGTCAGTAAGTCTGACACTCCCTTCCGCTCCACCCAGAGCGGGAGGAGGCATTAAGATGATTTCCCATCCAAAAAAAAAAAAGCTAAATGAGTTTACTATTACAGAGATCACACATGATTTATGATCGAAAAGGTGAGGAGCACTATAATACCGTGTCGGCGATCCACAAGTCAATTCGAGCGAGCGACGACAACGCGGCTCTGTACTGGACCACGCGAGCATTACACGGTGGCGAGGATCCTTTGTATATAGCACGACGCCTGGTGCGGGCAGCTTGTGAAGATATAGGTAACTCACTTTTTTTATAAGTCCATGGTAACACAAAATTGGTAGGTGTTTGTCCATGGGCCCTGTCATATTTGCATAAATAGGGAGTTACCGAATTACCCTTATATAAACTTAAAGGGGAAGATACGTTACGCTCTAACATATTGCAATCACTAAACCTGGGCTTGGTGCACAGCAATATGCAACAAAACACACATCAATGATGACAGTTCAGATCAATTATAATTTTCAACAAATTTCATTTTTAGGGTTCCGTACATCAAAAGGAAAAAACGGAACCCTTATAGGATCACTCGTGTGTCTGTCTGTCTGTCCGTCTGTCACAGCCAATTTGCTCCGAATCTAATATGGTAAGTGTATATTATAATACACTCAGCGGCACGGAATCTTGGCCAAGCGCTTATCTCGCGATAGCAAAAGTTTTAAGTGTTTCTGATGAATGTTTGTTGTGCAGGTATGTCAAAAAATGTTTACTTTTAGTTCAAGAGGGTAATCCATTATGTTTAAGTGCACCACGACGAAACTTTCAATTTACAGTTGAATCGGATCACTTGAGCGACTAAGTTCACGTTTTAAATTTGTGTGTTGTGAAAAGTTTACTGTTCGGTTTTTGAATTATTGTGATTTTATGCTTTTAATTCAATAAGTAAAGGTGCTTTACAAGCAATAAAAATGCCTCTAACACCAGCACAGGTTTCACAAGCCGTTGCGTTAATTAACCAAGGGCTGACACAGCGTGAAGTTGCTACTGCTCTTAACGTACCACGGTCATCAATGCAGTATGCCCTTAAAAGATACCAGGAGACAGGACAGTACACCCGCAGGCCAGGCAGTGGAGGCGTAAGGTGCACATCGGCCCGAGACGACCGCTTTATTGTCTTGGAGATTTTGAGAAACCGCTACCTGACCGCTGTTGAGATACGCCAGCGGCTTCAAATTGTTAGAGGCGTTAATGTTAGTGAGCGTACGGTGAGAAGACGAATGGAGGAAGTCAATTTAAAAGCTTGTAGACCAGCACGAGGTCCAGAACTTCTCAGACAGCACCGAGTAGCTCGACTTCACTTCGCACGAGAACACATTAACTGGACCCACGAGCAATGGGCTAGAGTACTGTTCACAGACGAGTGTCGAATAGCTTTACGTTCTCCAGATGGTCGAGAACGAGTGTGGCGAAGAAGAGGAGAGCGGTTTTTACCCATTACTACCACTCAAACAGTAAGTTTCATGGAGGCTCAATAATGGTATGGGGAGGTATAAGTTCTGATGCACGTACAGAGTTGGTTATCGTCGATAATCGGCTAACAGCTGTTCGATACATCGAGGAAGTTCTTCAGGAACACGTAATGCCATATTCGGGGTTCATTGGACACGACCAATTCCTCCTAATGCACGATAATGCACGCCCACACGTTGCACATTGTGTTGAAGAATATCTGGAAGAGGTTGGCATACAAAAATTGCAATGGCCAGCTCGTAGCCCAGACTTAAACCCAATTGAGCATATCTGGGACATGCTCAAAAGAAAGATAAAGTCCAGCTCCAACCCGCCGGAAACTCTAAACCAGCTCCGAACTGCAGCGCTGGCCGCTTGGCGCAGTATACTGCAAGTTGATGTCCGAAACATCATCCAAAGTATGCCAGATCGAATGCAGGCAGTTATCAGGGCTAGAGGAGGAAACACCCGATATTAAAACGTATAGACAATAACGAAAAAGACCTTATTTTTTATTTTTTAGTGTTTTTAAATTTATAGTGAAAAATTCCTAATTTCAGTGAAAGTGCGTGAGTTTAAAAACTGATTTATTGGTGAGGTAATCTTTTAATTTCTAAGTTCTTAAAGCATAAGAGACACGTATTAAAGCCACTTACCCTTAATTTATTGTCATAAATGCAAATGCAAATTTTTTTATGCAAATAATCAGCAAAATCACGAGTGGCCAAGTTTCCGTGCCGGTGAGTGTATATGTAGTGTGTATTATAATGTTGTATGTATTTATAGTATTTTTAAGTTATATTAATATTGTATTGTATGTGTTTTTTATGGGCCTTGATGCCTGAAATAAATGGATAAATAAAATAAATAAATAATAAACAGGTTTAGCAGACCAGACTGCCGTCGTTGAAGCTGTTGCATGTTTACAAGGCTGTCAGCAAATTGGAATGCCAGAATGCGACGTTTTGCTTGCACAATGTGCTGTTAGACTTGCAAGAGCACCTAAAAGCACAGAAGTATACCGTGCTATGAAACGATGTCGAAAATCGCTGGTGGAAGCAAAGGGTCCTCTGCCACCAGTTCCACTCCATTTGCGAAATGCTCCTACGAAGCTTATGAAGCAACTAGGTAAATCATGTTGTATAATACTGTAAAAAGGTACCAAAGTGAGCAAAGGGGAAGCTCTGCTTACTTTCTAATTTTTTAGAAGAGAAAATCAGCACTTACACACGGTTTCTGGGACAAAAATTATCGACGCGTCAAAATAAATCGCAAGTCAAATGATGTGAATGGCTGATAATATACAGTGTTATTGGAAAAAAACCGACAACCTCTTAAGAGGTCATTGTACTCATCATTATGAACATCTTTTACTATGGGACCAAACCTGCAATCGCGAAAAAAAGAATCAGCTGTTCCCTACATTTGTGTTCGTATAACTCGTCAAAATGTAGGGAACAGCTGATTTATTTTCGCGATTTCCGGTTTGGTCCTATAGTAAAAGTTGTTCATAATGATGAGTACAATGACCTCTTGTAACTAGAAACGAAACTTATTCAATATCAAATTCATCGCAAAAATCGAGCAGTACCTCCTCTACATAGCTAATGAACTAACATACTGCTTTTCAGGTTATGGAAGTGGTTACAATATGTTACATAAAGACCAGTCTGGATTAAGCTACATGCCTGAGGGAATGGAGGATAATGATTTCTTCCATGGTGATGATGATAGATTTTAGTGAATGAAATGTTAATTAAATAAAATCACTTAATTACTAGTGTCAATGTTTTATTTATTTGGGATAATCTCATTACACAATTGTTTGACATGGTAAAAATTTACTATATACAAGACGCACACATAAATGTATGTAATATTACAAATTTACCTAGAGCATTGTACCTTTCGTAAGATGAATTGGCGCTTGCCACGATTTCCGATCCTAATTTTATAAAAATAAAATAACATTATTTATTTCTTACTTTACAAAATTTGCTACTGCACACATTGTGCACAATTTACATAACATCTGATGCAGCTTTATTCTTTCGGGTTCTCAAGTTTGTTAATGAATACTTCTAAGAATAATCTAGTGATCATTAGTAAATCATAGTTTGCATTATGTAGGTGGCGCTTCACAGTTTAAAATGTAAACAAAAGAGCCTCATTTTATATACAAATCACTCGAAATATTAAAACTGCATACACCACATTCTTCGATAGGTGCTGCAAGCCATTAAAGAAGCCACCATTCATAAATATACAATAACGTTCAAAGGAAATCACTGTCTCTTCGTAAATTTTGATCCAATTGTATGAATAGTAGATTTTTGATAGAGGCTAAAATAGTTATTTAGAAAGAAAAAAACTACTTTTAACATCAAAAAGTTCGCAAATCTATACAAGAAACTCTTAAATTCCCATTTAACACTAGTCTTAGCCTACAACTAATTAAGCTAAAGAGAACATTGTAACTAAAATAATATAAAATAAATTAGAATCAGACTTCTAATTTGGATCCTAATCTTGGGAGGAACACTATTCAGTTTGGGTCCAAATGTTTTATTATATCAATACTAAATCACTGAATAAAAATTTTACGTCAGAAATCCATAAAATAAATTCCATGTAAACAACATGTAGGAAGTGGAACGTTTTCAGATTTAACGAAAATAATAAAATAGTAATAGCTAATGCTAATATTGACCTTAGAAGATATATTCCGGACCGGCCATATCGATCGCCCAACGGAATTTATCACGTTGAGTTTTATTGTAGATCTTTTCAATTGGTACACCATGTTTTTTGCACCTGCAAAGACAAAATGAACGAAATTTAGTGATTATGGTAAGAATGTGTAATAATATGTCCAATTTCATCAAATTGTTTTGCTCTTACCAAGCTACCGAGATACGCGGATCAAGATAATTCAGTTTAGAAGTGCCAAGCGAAATCGTTTTATTTTCGTCGCGATCGGTCTCCTGGAGTTCTAGTTTTTTCAGTTGATCTCTCAGACGTTCTAGTGCTTTCTTTTTCTTATCACAAGCAAGCTTCTCTTTTACAGAACCTCGTTTGGCCGCCTTTGTAGATTCTCGCAAGTCTTCTTCTGCTTCATCAACTTGGTCACGTTTAGCTTGGATTTTGTCCTTCAAAGCTTCCATAGATTTTGAATGACCTGAAAATAATTGTTTAATAGAATTAAAGATTTTATGTAGTAAATTGAGATCTTTCGCATGTTGGACATAGCTAAGGCGTGGCGACCACCTAAGGGTTTTGTTAAATCCATGAAAAGACAAAAACTAAATTAAATTACCTTTGGGGACAGCACGTTGATGGTTACAAAGGACAGCAACTGCACGGTTTGCACGGTTGTAAGCCAGTATTTTCTCTGGTATTGATGCATCAGCATCAGTAAGCTCATCTAATTGTCTTTGCAGTGTAATAGATGCATTGTATGTACGGAAAACCTTTGCAGTTAGTCCAGGCATTAAATCTTTTAAGTGTTCATTTAGTGTTTGTGTATTAAGTCTGTCAAAGAGATCATCACTATCTTTTTTATTCTCCATGAACAACTCGAGATTCTTGAATACACGTTTTTCAACTGGAACTTCATTGTAGTATCTGATAGAATCTTTACCAAGAAAATCAAAGACGACCACATATTCTTTACCATCTTTTTCTTTATGCAAAGCAATGTGCTCAACACGCAATGAACAACAACCTACTGTGTCTGCTTGATCATCATCCTTTTCATTACCTGCTCTCAATGCTAGTTTATCAATAAAGTATAGAGCGACTGCACGTTGACGAACACGCATTTCTTTAGCCTTCCAATCATTTTTATAGTTTTCTCTGATTACATCAATACACTTGTGAAGTTTTCTGGCAGTTTCATACTTTTGCCAATCTTTCTCACCTTTTAATTTAGAACTAGGATTTAACATGACATATTTAGCTTGCCCTTGGACATTTTCTGTCCATGAAGCTAACCAAGTAACCGTGTTGTCATGGCGAACTTCTTTCCATTTACGTCCTTGCGGTGGTTTAGGTATTTTACTATCTTTAGAGCAGTTAATAAGCACATCCTCAGGCATTACACGTCTTTTCAACATTCCCATTTTCGGGTGTTCACCACGCCCTCTGAATAAACCAGGGGGTTCTATTCTAAAGTTCCCTATTTTTTCTTTATGGCCATCTATGGTACAGAAACCATACTCTTTTTGAATTTCCTCATTCTTGGCTTTAAGTGATGCTTTTTCTTCTTTCGTTCGATTCCTGTTTTTTTCTGAAACACTTGCGAAATAAGCTTGCATTTCTTTAAAATTGCATTTTGAGAGATCCTTTATTTGTTTTGTTTCTTCATGTGTCATAACTTTGCGCCAGTCAGTAAAAAAATTTGTGTTAAATGTGGATTTGGTTGTATATTCATGGTCTAACATTCGAGCGTAGAATCCCGCCACTTCTTCAGCATCTTGAGAAAGTCTCATCTCTTTACCATCATAAAAGAATCTAACATTTTCAGGCAAAGGTTCATAATCTGGTGCAAATACAGGTCCTTTGTGCTCCAAAAATTTCCATTTAGTTCCATCGTCCTTCTTTTCTTCCTCCCACCTTATGAAAGAAATTTAATGATAATGTCAAACATTTTAAGTTTAATATAGTTTACATCAAGATATTACCTGCATGTGTAGGTTAAGTGGTAAGAATCTTAATAATAAAAAAAACCTACACACACTTTGGCCTGCGATAACGCACTTTCCTCACAATAACTATAGGTGTTACCCTAAAAACCGATTTTACTTCTAAAATTTTTATTGACACATTCCTAAAGAACATCTTAAAGTAACATAACCTCAAAAAAGTTAATGTCACATTGTTGTAAGAAAGCGCCATCTGTTAGTTTCCTAGGTAACTAAGGTGATGAGGTTAGTGTGCTATTTTAGCATCATGGTGTTTAATGACCTTATTTCTGAAATTAAACTCACCACTTCCAGACTTCTTGTTCATCTTCTTGTTTCTTCTTGCGTTTGTTTGGACTGGGGCCATCATTTGCCTCATGCTTCACTTTACTTGGTTTTGTTACTGCTGGCTTTGATTTCTTCTTTTTTGGCTTTTCCTCTTCTTCCTCATCCATATCATCGTCGTAAACAGGTTCTGAATGAATATTATTACTGTAGATATATCCAGGAAATCATTTTGAAGACGACAAGAATAAAAAATGAATGACAACATGATAAATCACAAACCTTTTTTGATTTTAGACTTTTTAGACTTCTTACGCTGAAGTAATGGAATGTCTTCTTCACTCTCACTGGGGGCACGTCGTTTTTTACCAATAGGTTCAGACTGTTTAAAGAGGAATAAGATTAATTTGGTGCCAGTAGTCAACAACTTGAGGAAATAAATGATAAAAATCAAATGAATACCGATGGTGAATCTTCATCACTTTCATCTTCAGGTGGGAGTTCTGCCAATGGCTCATCCTTAAACTGTGATAGAGAATAATCACATGATGAAGCTGTTGTGTTGAGTCCTCCAAAATCATTGCTTTCATCATTCATTTCTCGCTTGACATCAACTTGATGTATCTATTTTAATTCAATAAGAAATTGTTATATTAAACAGAAGTTTGGAAAAAAAAAACAAATATATTGGTCTCTCAAATTAAATTCCATAGTATGTATGTACCATTTCTAATACTTTAAAGTGATTACCTGCATGGGCTCATCCTTGATGTGAGAATCTTGATATTCTGTATCAGATTTGATTTTATCATGTTTTTCACTACTGCTTTTCTCTTTGCTTTTACTGGAGCTATAGAAAATTAATTTATTGTAATTTGGTCAATAAATACAGATGATGTAGACACCTTAGGCATACAAATTTTAGTTTAACCAATAACTGGTATTTTATATTATTTGCTTCACAAAAGCTTTATATCTTCTATATTAAAAGCATTCATTCTACATTTTATGCAAATGAAGCTATGATTTTTAACTTATTCTTTACATAATGCTTTTTGTTTCCAGGTATGTAAATGAAGTTTAACCTATTGGTAATCATCACACAGACACCAAGAAATACAGAATCTAAATTTTTGATAAGATATTAACTTGAGCAAATTTGTAGAGCAATTCATCTAATTGCTAGCTGACATTTCCATTAAAAGAAATTCAATCTCTTCTCTTCAATAGTGTCATTAACATTACACACATTACATTAAGTACACAAATTAAAATACTGAAATACACAGAACAATTTTGACATAGTTGACATTTATAAAATGACATGCCAAATTGTTTTAATAATTTGATTAAATTTTATTGGATAACCTTAGAATGAAAAAGAAAAAAATGAGCTAACTGATAGAAAGTAATAAGAGAGAAATAGAAAATATGCATTTAATAAATACAATATTTGCGACCAACCTGTGTTTATCTTTAGAGCTTGAATTTTTGTCTTTATCACTGCGGTGTTTGTCACTTCTGTGCCGATCTTTTTCACGTTCTTTATCCTTGTCCTTAGACTTGTGATCTTTAGATGAACTCTTGTGATCTCGGTCTTTATCCTTAGATGTTGACGAGGATGATTTTTTATCACTACTGCTGCTCTTGTGTTTGTCCCTTTCACGGTCACTTCTCTCCTTGTCCCTGTGCTTGTCTTTCTCACTGCGGTGCTTGTCCTTGTCGCGATCTTTATCCTTGCTGCTGTGCTCTCTATCACCGCGCTCTTTATCTTTTTCACTGCGGTCTTTGTCTTTACTGGAGGACTTGTGTGAGCTGCTGTGATTTTTACTAGATGAGTGCTTGTCTTTATCGCTATAAATTAAATACTTAAATAACAAACTCTATCAGACCAACAATGCAGAAGGCAAGTTAACACAGAACCTTCTGGAAAAACTAACCTGCTGTGTTTGGACGAGCTCTTGTGGTTCCGATCTTTGTCTCGGTGCTTGTCCTTACTTGAACTTGATGACTTATGGCTGGATCTGTGCTTCTCGGAGCTACTGTAGCCATTGTGAACACCGTTCACGTGTTCATTTTTATTACCATTTACCTTTCCCTGAGAACAATTTACGACATTTTAACATTACCAAAATAATTGACATCAAATTGTCATTATGTAGTAAAATATTGAAAGCGCTATGAAACACTCTAAATATGTCGATTATTATTCCCGAAACTTTCCAAACCGACGCTTAGCTTCGGTTTGTTCGAACACTGTAGTTGACGCCATATTGGGACTTAGAAAATTTTCGCTTCGTGGAGAGTTGTGTTCGCCAGTAAACAGAACAATTCAGATTATCTTATGGCATAAATGTAATAATAACTGATAGATATTGAATATACGAATCTACTTAATCACTTACTGATTCACAATCATTGTCGCTAGCGGGATTTTCGACACTCATTTTGCCTACGTATTACCGACCGACGTTGTACAAAAAGTACGATGTACGATTACATGAGGCCGATCAAGCGAACGCAAAATTCTAAGTGCTGAGAAGTGACGAATGCGCATGCGCCGTTCCTCCCAAGATTGTTGATAGCTTCAGGTGAATCGGTTCAACGTGCCTAATTGAACGTTGTTCAGACCACTTTGTAGTGTTGCAGCATTCAAAACAGAATTTTATTTTCGTCTTGCGGGACTAGTCTAGTGTGACTGTGTGAGGCGAGAACATTTTTACGAAACACAAATTAATTTATTTTATTATATTATTTTTATTATACGTTGTTCAGATAGAGGCGGCGGCGCCCAGCAAATTTGTGGTGGAAAATATGCGTGGACGTATAAAATTCTAGCTTTTTCTCGCGGCTTGGCACGCATAGGTCGGAAATTATCCCATGGGACTGTACTCCCTCCCGGAAACAAAAGTATCCTGTATCCTATGTCCTAACTCAGGCGATGGTCTACCCGTGTACTAAAACCCAAGTCCGTTCAGCCAAGCGTAAAAAAATAACGGATGAGAGTAAAGCCGGTCCATCTCAGCTATACATCCGCTCAAGGCCGCCGTGTTTGACATAGCACTATCGTGCGCGCATCCAGCCTGCTAGATGTAATCGAATGAACGTAGTGAGCGCACGTGTATTTTAAGTTAAAATGCCACCAGTTTTGTCAAAACGCCAAAAAATGGGAGTTCTTCTGATGTTTTCAGCAGTAGCAGAAGAGAAGAAAAAAAAATAGGAACATATTTTGGATGATAAACGTTTTTGTTCATCTAGTCCGCATTTGATAGATTCCACAGACAAGACAGTGTGAGACTTATAAATCTTTACATACAGACTTTATACATGATCAAGCACGATGCACCATCCTTCGGACGTACAGACGCCAGCACATCAACCTACACCTAACTGTCAAATTTTCCCAATCAACATTGAACCTTATACTTTAGCGATAAAGTTGAAAATCTATTACAGAAATCTGACAGATTGTAGTAGGTTGATGTGCTGGCGTCTGTACGTCCACGCTATTCACTGTCTTATCTGCACGACGCGACGGTTCGCAGTTTCGCGGTGATGGGGGTGCTCGCTCGATGCAAAATTCGTCGAGCAAATCCAGCAAGAAAATAATAATAATTATCGACGTACGTCGAACCTATTCACTTCCGTCGTGCATCGTTCATGACTTTGGCGGGACATACAGCCAGATGGACCGTGTATGCGTGTAGCTTTACTTTCGCATTTATGTATGGATAGTATAGTGGATTTATGTATATTCATTCAATGGGGATAAAAATGCCACTTCCTCACTTCAGATGTCGCTACCACCAAGTGTCCAAGAATTTGACAACTAGCTGTCACTATCCTTATATCGATGCCTTAGCACCAACTACAAAAATTAAATTTTTTACTTTTTTTGATATAATACTTTACTAATATTACAATATTGAGATATGATGGAGTAAAAGGACTAGTCTTATGAATAGATGCATATTTTTTTGTTATTTTACTTGGATTTTCTACTGTTCTAGTCTAAACTTTTAAAAACTTTAAAGCTCTCTCCTCAAAAATGTAAATTTCGTAGTTGCAGTGCAATTGTGAACTAAGGCATCGATATATTTGTAAAAAGCACCTTCTTCTATGCATAACCGCATAATTAATTAAATGCTCCGTTGCGCTGTCATTCCACGTGATGCTGGGGATCACAGAGTACTTACTATTGAAAGCTCACTTCACTAAATTAAGTTTTCACGGTGAGATTTTTACAGAATAGATCGGCAGTTGGGTACTAAAAAACGGGGACCAAAGTCAATGACGGGGCCCATGTATCAAAGATGATAAAAGACGAAAACTGTAAGAGAAAGTCCTCCGGAAAAATAAACTGGAAACCCGATATTTCAGCGATACCGTCTATTTTGCTATCCTCCTGAACACTTATCTGACAAAGGAGAATGGATAAGATCCAGACACAAAGTTAATTGTAGCATTATGAACTATGTTGATATTTATTGCCCTCATAGAGTAGTTTTTAATCCTAAGACAGCATGTCTGAATTCACTTGGAGAAAAAAGTCATGTGAGGAAATGAAATTGATTTAGTAAATATTTAACTTATCCTTTCAAAACTTAGTCAATGTTATTGACCTGCTAATGATAAACACTTTTTGAAATAAATGTATAGAGGTAGGTATGAGGAACGAGTCCGCGTATCACTGGTCAGTTTCCCTCAGTCGTCAGTTTATTTAATTCGCCAGTTTCACTGATTCGTCAGTTTTCCCGATCTTTATTCGACAATTTCCAGTGTTTGCCAGTTTTATTCAATTCGTCAGCCAAAGTACAGTCGGTAGAAAACTGCACATACGACTGCTAATTTATATATAACAAGCAGTGCCCCGCGGTTTCACCCGCATCAGTGTCAATCCCGTGGGAATATCTGGATAAAAAGTATCCTATGTGTTATTCAAGCTATATTACTGTAAAGATTCATCCAAATCCGTTTGGTAGTTTTTGCGTGAAAGAGTAACAAACATCCATCCATCCTCACAAACTTTCGCCTTTATAATATTAGTGTGATAGTAGGATTAAGATCTATTTGATAACTTTTAGCCAGATTTATGGAATATTATACAAACTCATTGTTTATTCAACATTAAAAACCTTTTCCCTTGAGTGTACCAAACTGACGAATCGACGAAAACTGGCAAACACTGGAAACTGTCGAGTAAACACAACTGTCTAATCGGGAAAACTGACGAATCAGTGAAACTGGCTAATCAACGAAACTGGCAAATTAAATAAACTGACGACTGAGGGAAACTGACCAGTGATACGCGGACTCGAATAAATGAGTCCGCGTATCACTGGTCAGTTTCCCTCAGTCGTCATGAATGTAATTATTTGGGTGGGAGATAAGCGGTGGCACTAGAGACTCCTTACTATTCCGCAATGAAGGCATATCTCCGGATATCTATGATGGTAATAAACAACTGGCGAAATGTGGGTGTACTGCAGGTACTAGATAGGTACACCTAGCTCTGCCTAACCTTTCGGGAAATACAGGCGTGATGTTATGTTCATATGTTGTATTATATCTCGAGATATATAGGTACAGTCAACAGCAAAAGTGAATGATGAAATTTTTGAGTCAAAACTGATCACGAATATATGGCAGCTGTACTAGTAGTAAATGTTTGGTATAATTTACAATCACATACTTTTGAATCACTTCGACGCCACACAGTTCTGACGCGAACTCCGTTCATTAGTATTGAATTTCTGATTTTCATCATCTACTTTTGCTGTTGACTGTACGTGATACGTCTGAGAAAAGTTGTTTTCTTCGTTTGATATTGTAGGCCCGCATGGATTTTGAAATATGATTGCATTTTTACCTGACTACGGCGAAGCAAAAAGGAGGGTTATGATTTTGACCGGTATGTATGTTCATCTATTCGGGATCATAACTTCTAAACTGCTTGGCATAATTAGACAAGTGAGGTGTCGTTGGAAGCGTCTTGATCGTCCGCTGGTTATAGGCTATGTGACGTCACATTACATTGAATAAGACGCCCTCTAGCCGACATAATGCCATGATCTAAAAATTTCTCATTTTTAATCCTACCTTGTTGGGTATCAAATGAAAGGCCTTAATTAGAACATTTAAAAAATATAAATATGCCTGAAATTATACCCAAAATAATTAAATAAAAAATAAGTTTAAAAACTAAAACATGACTACTGAAAAGGATGTAACAAGAAAGTACCTTCCCGTGATTGCATGCTACCATAGCTTATAATATGTTAGTACAGCGGCATGCAACCACGGGAAGGTACTTTCTTGATTCATCCTTTTGAGTAGTTGGGTTTTAGTTTTTAAACTTATTTTTTATGAATTACAGTTAATTTGCTTATACCTGTTCCCCATTCAGATCTTCTGCTTCTCTTGTTAGGTACTTCTTATTCTTCACAATTCTTAAACCTGTATAACAGTATAGATTATTCCTGGTTCTAATGTATTTTAAGTATTCAACATGAGTCATAGGACTTTTAAAACATTTACTGACATAACAAATTATTTTATTAGCAAAGACGCACGGATTTAATACCAGAGTCTCCAGACGTAGTGTCTGTCTCTCTCTCTTAGTCCTATGTGAATGTTACAAAAGTCATTTTAGTGCAGAATTTATTATGGAATAAACTTGTCGAACCATCGATTTATGTAAACCCAATATAGTTTTAAGCATAAAACTGATTCACAGAACCTTATACTTACTGCAATTTTTTTTGCACATTTTTATAATGGCCTTTTCACACAGCATTTCCACTATTGTAATGAACATAAGTCAGGTGAAACTTTTTTTATGAAGTTTGGTTTTAATTGTTCTTATTTTCCTGGGCTATTTAAAAAAATATGACATATTTTTACACCATTAATTTTAAATCATTTACGTAAATTAATAACACTAATTTAGTACTAGCACACAATTATTAAATAATATAGAAAAACAACTTAGTAATTCATTAGGGCCCATGAAATGCGATGTCTCTGTCAATCTCAGGCCCTGAGCCCGAAATTACATAAAATAAAAATATAATTCACAAGACTGATGCAATCACAAAAGCATTAAAACAGTTACAACACATTGGTGCCGATTCCCTTGTTTACAAACTAAACTAAACTTAATTCAGCGCATCTTTTTCTTTCTATTTCAGAAGATAAATTTTATTTTAGTCTTGTCAAATTAAGGTCACAGCTCATTAGAGCCACCCGGCACCCACCCCGCACCGCCTCGTCGCACGGCGTCCACTCGTTGTCGACAGGTGGTCCACGGGTGGACGCCGCGTTATCACTAATAAACGTCGCGCGGTCAACCAGTGAACCCCGCACGGTCAACGAGTGAACGCCGAGTGGTCAATGAGTGAACGCCGAGTGGTCAACGAGTGGACGTCGCTTGGTCCACGAATTTTCGAGTAGTCTGTTAACAATTCTTTATTCATTTTGAAAGCAAAAACGATACGTCCGACTCGTTCGAAAGAAAGGCTGGGAATGAAGGGAGGGTGGGGAGCGGCGCATCGCCAAGTGTCGTCCTCGCGTGAATCATTCGCGGGCAGCGCGCGGTCCACTCGGGACCCGCGCGTTGGCAATGCGCAGTCAACGCAAGATAAGCATGCGAGCAGCGAGTTGTCACCGAGTGGTCCACCCGCCGTCCGCGCGTGGAGGGCTTACGACCGAGGCGATCAGGTGACGCTACGGAGTTGATATAGTGAGCGCATACCCATACAACTCCATATAAAGAATACTAGCCGCAGGAGGCGAGGCGGTGCGGAGTGGGTGCCGGGTGGCTCTAATGAGCTGTGACCTTAAAATCAGCGCCTGACACTACTCCATACACAAGTTTAGACATGATTAAAAACTTGCCTACTAAAATTACGTCAATTTACGTCAGGCGCTGATTAATTTGACAGGAGTAAACTAAAATTTATCTTCTGTCCTTTTCTTAATTAAAAAGAATGAAAAAGATGCACTGAACTTAAATTTAATTTAGTTTGTGAACAACAGAATCGGCACCAATATTTTTGATTGACGTCTAAGTGAATCTAGCATGCATAATTAAAGTAAAACAATTAGGTAGTATTACAATTATTAAACAAAACTTACAAAATGGGAATGTTTCCATAGTATATATTGAAAAAGTTTTGGGAAATCTTTATATCAAAGTACTGATATTGGTTTAAGGATATATTTTCAAGCTTCATAGTCTTATCCTATCATAGTGGATATGCATTTTATACACAAGTAGTTTTCCATTTCATTTAGAATTTCTAATAAATATTTGAATGGAAAAATATTCAATTAAGTAGCTAATTTTTGTTTGTAGATTGACTTTCTTCTTTCGGTTTTGAATACACAGGCTTTCCATTTGAATCCCAGGTGCTTTTCAGTTTTCTAAAGGCAAAAGCCATGTATACAGCTAAAAAAAATAGAAAGGGTATAAAATACTATTACATGTCATGAAGTTTATATAATAAACTTACTTTATTTAATGAATACTTACTGGCAACTTCCCATTCACATGAACTCATTGTGCCAACTCTGTCTCGCTCAGTCTTGTTATCCTTGCTCTCCCAGAACTGTTTAGCATGTTCATACTCTGCCTCATCAGCAATAAGCTCTTTCCCCGGAGGTGGAGGATAACTTTCAAAGCATACAATTCTTTGCAATAGTTGTCTGTACTTTTCTGAGTGATCTTTGAAGTAGTCTGCAAATCTTGCTTTGTATACTAATTCCAAACCAAAGTCAGAAGCAAGCTTAGTAAATAATTTAAAATTCACTAAAAATTCAGGGCAATCTACAACTCCCTCAAGATGAAAATCATACTTTCCACCAAAGAGTGGATAGCCTTTCTCAACATCAAACAGTAATTTAATGTTATAAATTCTATTTCCAAATGAGCCATCAGGAGATTTTTGTCCTCGCGACACAATTTCATTTGCATCAGGAATAGTTCCAAAAAAATAGCCACCTGGTTTTAAACACTCAGATATATTGGTAAGCATCCGCTTTGCCTGAGGTAAGCTTTCAAAGCTATAATGCAAGCCAAATTGGCAGCTTACAATATCGAAACTGATAGAGGGGTCTTTATATTTATCTCTCAGTGTCTCTTTAGAGCAATCTGCTGCAATGAATTCAGCAGAAAAAAGTCGACTACCCCGTGAACGAGAACGAAGATCGTCATATCTTGTCTGACACTGCTGCACTGATACTTCAGCAATATCAGCAAAAACAACATGTTCTACTCTGGCTTTTTGCCATTTACTTAAATCGCCACCTTTTCCACAGCATATATCCAATACTCTCAAGGATCTACCATAATCCTTTTCTCGAATTTTGTCTGTGTACTCTTGTATCAGTACACTTTTGACCCAATTATTAAAATTTCTGAGATAATATATGGGCGAATTGAATCTTTCTTTCAAGCCTTTCTCCTCCAAGTGGTTATAGTGGGCTGCCACCACAGAACTGTGTTCTTCAGTATGATATTTCTCTTTTGCTAAGACGTTACTATCGTCATCTTGATCAGCATGACGTTTTCTTACAACTTTATTAGTCTGCTCTTCGTCAACTTTAGGCTCACCGTTCTTTTCTTCTGAATTTTGGGAAGTACACGACATGTTCTGTGATTAAATTGGATATTTGTGAATGTTAAATGATCATTACCTTTTAACTAGCGTGATTCACTTCTTATATACTTATACTTCTTATATACTTATACAGATTCACAATCTTATATTAGATGATTCGTAAACTCGGAAAAAAGTCGAATTTTCAAATCCAAATAAAAAAAATACACGGATTGAATTGACGCATGTCACGATTTCTGAGCACAGAACACCAAAGAGTAAAGTAACTATAGAGGGACAGAACACTATTAACTATTTGCTCCTTTTCTGAGACTTGTGCCATAGAGTAAGTAACGTTCCTTATAACTTGTGCAATGTGCATAGAGGAAAAAAAAATTAGGACTTGTGACTTGTGCGAGTTGGCCGACTAAGTTTTATTAAAGGCGTTCTACACGATCCAGACCGACCGCCGACAGAGGTGACCTTGGTCGCGTCAACCAACTTTTGTATTCGTTCTACACGGTCGGTGGTTGACACCAACTTGTCAATTCCATCCGCGTAAAGACGTATCAATATGGCTCCTTGCCTTTCAAACCAACGGAAGGTCGGTTTGGCAATAACTTTTTTATGCTTGAGTGAAGAAGAAAAACTAATTATTAAAAAAAAAAAAAAAAAATAATTAAATATTTTCTTATTCTTATCTTTATATAAATTAGATCCAATGTATACCAAAGACATGATAAATCAGTGTATAAAGATATAAATTCGGTCAGAACCTCTCGTTCGCGGGGTTCGTTTTGTGAATCAATAAAGAGCACTATGTACAGACGCCAGCACATCAAGTTACTACAATCTGTCAAATTTCTTTAATAGATTTTCAACTTTATCGCTGAAGCATAAGGTTCAAAGTTGATTGGGAAAATTTGACAGATTGGGGTAGGTTGATGTGCTGGCGTCTGTACATTTTTTATAACATGCGACTTACATTCAAAATATACCCGTCGAGACCCAACACGGCTAAGAATTCCTTCACATCAAAGCACATTATGTCATAAGAATAGCTTTATCACAGCAATAAAAATATTCAACAATATTCCAAAAGAAATAAGGGAACTCCCTCTAAAACGCTACACAAATGGCTTATTGATAATTGTTTTTATAGTGTAAAAGAATTTTTTGATAAAAAAATAGACGATAAATATAAGATATGATGCTGAGTTTTAATTATATTACTTTATATACCTATTATTCTTATGTGTTCAAATAGATACGAAACCCTAATAACCAATGTTATTAAAAATATGTTAATTTTAACAAATTAATGCGTTAAAGTCACATTTAGTATGTTTAAATGTTTGCATGCCAGTCCATGGCGAAACATGTAAGATCATCACTTTATTTATAAGACCTTAATGTACCATGTTTTAAAGCAAATAAATATATTCTATTCTAATCCATCGCTGTGACACGCGATGACGTGCGCCCACATTGACTGACAAACGCACACTGAAGCTCTCCCGTTGGCCGACAGCGTTCCAGACGGTTGGGGCCGACCACGGACGCAGCTTGTCGTGATGGATGCGCTGCCGACCAAGGTTGTCCAAAGGTCGTTTGACCGCGCCCATATTTGGTCGGCGGACCAACGTCTACACGGTAGATTTTCACACCAACTGGACCAAGGTCACGTCTGTCGGCGGTCGGTCTGGATCGTGTAGAACGCCTTTTAGTCATTGTAGTAGCCGACTGACTGAGCGACTGACAGTCAGACACTCAACAGTAGTGACAGAAAGTTTTTCATGTTTTCTGAGATCTGGAACCCAGCCTTTTAAGTTCAAATCGTCAAGATAGCCTGCGAAATTCTTTTTTTCTTACGTTTTTTTTGCAATAAGCTAAACAGGTTGTATCACTGCGCTCAAACAAGTACGCTGGACTAAATATACAAATATGTTTTTTTGTGCCGATTCAAAGCGCCCCGCACCGAGGTTCTCAGGAACTAAAATTGGCACGTTCTTTCAAGTGGACGTTGAGTTGTTTGATTCGTCTCTGAAGACTTAGGCCTAAATCGTGGAATATGACTTTTTTTTGTGTATTTTGTGTTTACTCCGTGATATTTAGAACATTTTTAGTATGAAAGCATGCGCATTTTGTAAAACTCGCTATAAAAAAGGCAGCGGAATAACCTTGCACAATTAGTAAGTGAATTTCATGACTAAAGTCCGGCCGCACTAAATTTGCCAAAGCAGAGCAAATTATTCTAATACTTAAAAATGAAGCATAAAATAAGGGAAATAATAAGTGCAGCAACAAAAGTTTTCTTTAGCACCTGCAACCCAACGTCTTTTTTTGTATGTAGGCAACGAGTTAATAGAACAGCTTCTATTATATTAATTCATCATCTTTACTATTCCAACAGAATATCAAAATACCAGCGTCAATTTACGAACGTAAATTAAATATGACTGAGCTACCGATAAAGGGAATGGGCAACTAGCTTCAACTTTCTGACTAACTGACTGACTACTTATTTAATTTTGACAATTCAAAAGTGCCTGTACATGGTTTAATGAAATAAATGCTTTGATTTGATTTGATAAATATATTTACTTCGGAATTGATAACTCAGCGACTAAAATGTAAGTGGGCTACTTTATTTATTTTAGAGATTCAACATCTGTCTGAACTTCAACTAAATTGATAAACCATATTCTTTTTTCATGAAAATTAGCAACTTAAGCGCGGGAGTGTTTGTTTTTGATGACAATAATTTTTGTATGTTCAATTAGGTAGGTATAATAGTCAAGTCATCAATTACCGATTATTCCCGATGTCCACCACTTGTTTGGTCACCACAGGGGGACAGCGAAACATCTTTTAAAAATATTATTCTCGTTGTCCACCACTGGGGACACTTCATGGTTTGAATAGGTCGAATCTGTTCCAAAACCGAATCGGGGCACCCCCGACTTCACGTAGTCTTTTGGCTGCTACCCCTAGAGTGTATATATAAAAACCGGAGGCGCGAAGGGAGAGCAACCACAAATAAAATAAAACCCCCGCCCGCTGTAATAAAGCATATGCTCACCTCCGCAGCTTCGGCTTGCTGACGGCTCGCACGGGTGCCTATCCTTTGTTACGTAAGGGCGGAGGGGTTGCACTTCCCGCAGCGCCGGAGATGATACAGAAGCAACTTTGAGTGTTTTGAGGCTAGGTTACAATAAATAGATAAGTGACTGCATGAAATTAAAGCTCTCATTGACCATTATTTGATGACAATAATAAGGTAATTTTATGTTCAATATAGTAGATTCACTCATCAATTACTTATGCTAACGTATAAAAATATAAGGACTATTATGAAATTAGAGTACGTTGAAATTATTTTATAGATGCAGTTGATACACTTATTATAAGCTGGCAAAGCGTAGACATATCATTGCTTAAGTATTATCATCATGCTGCGTCATATTAACAGTAGCTTAATTTACAATATATGGTCGCTTGAAAAGCATTTCTTAGACGCTAAAAGTTCGTCGCTGACCTATTAATTAATTAGACAACTAAATATATTTGGAGACGAGAATTACATTTTAAAGAAGCTGCGTTAAATAACACCCTAAAAATAACTGGGAGTGATTCGATATTTTTTCTCTTAAGCAATAAATTACTCTCAGTGGTTACAACGTTCGATAAAGTTCATAAAAGTATTTTTTTATCGAAGGATATGTCCCATCTCTATATTAGTTCCACGGAACCTCACGTTGCTATCAGCGCCAAAATGGCGAAAATCAAATGTCTTCATTTTGTCATCGATAGTATGAAGTCCAGCGCTCTCGTATAATAGAGGTCAGTGGGTTGTATGAACAAAATATGATTCGCGACAAGGGTTGCCAACTCTCGAAAGGACCAACCCGGGAGAATTTAAAAAAATATTGTTGTTGGTGGGGGTAGGTTAGTTGAAAGAAAAGCTCTCAATCATTTATTAGTTTATTTACTTATATTTAAGTACTTTGCTTTCAAGCAGCATCGAATATTTAAGTTATGTTATTGTAAATATGCACCATTTTTATAAATAAACGATATTATTATTATAATATTTAACGGTTTTTAACCGACGAAAAAACGGAGGAGGTTATCAATTCGACGCGTATATATATACAGGGTGTCCCAGAAATAGTGAATCAAACTGCTATGGGAGGTAGCTTGACTAATGTCCCATCCATAAAAAATATGAAACAAAACAATTTTTTTTATACCATAAGTAGCTGGTTAAAATAGCAAGAAAACTTTTCGGTTAAAAAAAATCACATAAATTAAGTGGTCTGTACTCCAATAGTAGACATTATTTTTTGAAAAATGTTAACAATCAGTTGGAGCGAACTCTAACAATTAAAATTGGCAGAAAAAATGTACAAATAAACCCAAAACGAAATAATTAGAGCTGGAAACTTAGGAGAATTCGATGATTTTCCCGTTTCTCCGATATTCTTTTTTTTTTTGATGGCCATATGCGTTTTGTTTTGTTTCATATTTTTTATGGATGGGACATTAGTCAAGCTACCTCCCATAGCAGTTTGATTCACTATTTCTGGGACAGCCTGTATACATAACAGTTTGATTCACTATTTCTGGGACACCCTGTATATATTTTTTATTTTATGTATGATCAGATCACGCATAACTTCTTACAGAGCAGTCCGATTTTGATAATTCTTTTTTTATTGGAAAGTGTATACCCCGAGGGTGGTCCCATATAAAGTTGGAAAAAATATTCCAACCCTAAGGGTAGGAAAACAGGGGTGATTGATTTTTCACTCACTGATTGTAATGTAGGACGACGCATAACTTTTTACAGAGTAGTTCGATTTTGATACTTCTTTTACCAATGAACAAAGATCACTAAATTATTTTAAATTTAAAGAAATAACCAAATCAAATTACAATGCATTGTGAAGTCTCCAGCGATAAACATTAACATTCCAAACAAAAAATGCGCTCTCCGCGCGACCACTCACTCGCAACGATATTAATTTGCTTGTTTGGCGCCGACTCAAAATTACTTAGGTATACTTATCTACATTAGTTTAAGAACTATTTATTAAGGTTAAATAAAAAAGGTTTATTATTTTTTGTTTTTCTGTTTTTTCGGAGGTTTAATTTTTTTGTTAAAAAGTTTTTTACAACAAAATCAAAAGTTTTTACATGAAAAATCGAAGTTTGTTAAGTAGTATTAATGTAACTGCTTTTACAATTCCGTTTATTTCCTTGCTCCATACGAGTGAGTAGCGACGTGCGAGCGACCGACGGATCCATATAATTTTAGAAAAATCGGAGAAATTATTGCACCCCGGGAGGTCGGGAGGTTAACCATTATTACGGTATTACCGGAGTCTCCCGGGCAATCCTGGAGGGTTGGGAACCCTTCGCGACCGTAACAAGTATGTATTTACGGAATTATAATCCTTAAACTCATCAATACAACCCTCTACGTTCATTTAGCCCCATTGATTGTTATTTCATTAAAAAGTCATTCAATAGGCTGGCGCTTCCGCCTTAAATTGACAAAAGATATCTAATCTCTCCGAGGCTCTTCGAGCTTTTTTTTTTCATAAATCGACAAATAACTCCTATTATTGTACGAATTAGTCGAAAAATTTTCGGGCTCGCTTCGCTCGCTCTTCCATTGAAAGTACCTACTCTTACAAAGATCACCACAATCACTCGGCTATCAGCAATGCCAAAACTCAATATGTAGGTTTTTACAAAAGTAGTGTTGTTTGATACTTAATGGAATATGAGGAAAAGAACTTCTTTGTTTAAAAACGTCAATTTATGGCGACCGTTGAAGTAAATGGTTGACATAACAACACATAACAATCAAAAAGTACTCTGTGATATTATCATAGATTACATAATTTGTGATGTTTATTTATTAAAGTCGTAGTAAGTAGGTAATTAAAGTCGGTTAAAAATTATATTTTCTGTACTATTTAGTGGATTTTATTGACTACACTCCAAGATGGTTTCGGGATGGGGGTAAAATGTCAAGTGCGTAGTGGCCCTGGTCCTACGTATTCGTAGCCTTGGTCCTGCCTGGGTGAGTGATATGGAACAAAGCTGCTCCATACAGCTCATATAGATGATGAATAGATGTGTCTATTACAGAATCAATCATCCACTAATTTTCTACAAAGTGTGAGGTAGTTATTAGGCTTCTACCTACTAGGTACATGCCTGGTTGACCGACATGTATGAAGGTAAGTAGTATCCTTATCCTTACATACCGAAATTTCTGTACGCGCATAACTTCCGAATGACTGCACCAAATTGGATTAATCTTTTTTTGTTGTGTTCGGTATTGCCATCAGGACAAGGTATGGTTGAAAGAAAATTTCGAAAATTCGACAAAAAAATTTGCACCCGTGCGAATCTGGGGCGGGCCGCTTGTTCAAAATACTTAATTGAAAAAATGAAAAACCAGACTGCAACTAAAAAGTTCTAAACAAGATAATTTTGCAAGCAGTCTGGTATAGTTGGTGTAATTTATTTTAGTTCAATCTCAGATTCAGATTTGCTGCCACCAACTGCAATATCTAACAATTTGTGTGATGAAGCATGCGTTTATCCTGACTTCATGAACGGTCAATGAGCCAAGGGGCTCGTGGCTAAATGATAACAGCCGCACGGGTCGATCGAAGGTTAAGCTATACTTGCCGCGGTCGGTTCGTGGATGGGTAACCATCCATTACATGATATCGAGACCCCTCTGTGCCTCGGAAAGCACGTTGAGCTTTGGTCAAGGCCCAAAAGTCTGACAACCAGTCTTACCAAAGGGTATGTTACCATAGGTAGTCGACTATCCCCTCCGGTGGGTTCCCGCAATGTCGAGGCTGAGGGGGCTTAGTAGCCGTGGCTTGGTCACCCACGGTGAAGTGAAAAGGGA
The DNA here is from genome assembly GCA_914767645.1 of Hydraecia micacea. NCBI lineage: Eukaryota > Metazoa > Arthropoda > Insecta > Lepidoptera > Noctuidae > Hydraecia > Hydraecia micacea. The sequence goes on from OU611778.1 coordinate 14,253,356, forward strand.
ACCTGGGAAGGGGCCGCTCGTCAGGGCTTTTGCCGGTAAGTTGACGACGTAGCGGCCAACAAATAAGTTGCGGTGCCGCTTGGGCGGCATCGCAACTGAGGCGGGCCGCGATGTCGTATGGGAGGCATCGCTGCTGAGGGTTGGAGGCCGTGACGGGAGAGGAGTGCCGGTATTGCTATGTGTTCTGGTGCGCTGGTGATGGGGAATACTCCCCAGAGGAGGGTCCGGTCAGCCCGGTGACGGACAACCGCGCGGCGGGTTCACGGATGAGTGCTAACGCGTGCCCGTGTTCCCGCCGTAAGCGGTAGAGGAAACTGTGGAGTTTTAGAGAGTTAAAGTCCCACACATAGATATATGAAAGATACATTTCTATGGCCCCACATAACTGCACTATCTCCCCGTGGTAGTGCAGAATGCATGAGCATTTCTCCATGGTAAAAAAAAAGGTAGTCGACTATAGTCGCCCCCATGTAAAATTCTGGTATTCAGCTGCATCCGGTTAAAATGGAAGCCGAATAACGCATTTGGGAGAGGCTAGGCAGATTGCCTGATGAACGGTCGATTAGGTAAGTAGGTAGATGTCACCGCTACCTAACCTATCATCATGAAATGCAATAATAGGTATACCGGTAGGTATACCTAATATTGCTTACTTAGTTCATCAATTTTATTGATCTCTGATTGTGATAGAGCGAACAGCCCCATTACCTAGATAATAATTGTTAAAATCTCTGTGATCCTGATCACAGAGCAGTTACCTACATAATTTTGTTATCTCTCAACTGGGGAAAAATCAAAATTTGATTTATAACAATAGAAAAAGTAAGTAAGTAATGGTGTCTCATTGTCACAATGTTGAGCTCTTAGTCTTTGTTTCAATAATGCATACGGAGACAGACATCGATACGATACGAAACGCATTGTTGTTGTTATAAAATTGTGGTGATTTCCTACACGTAAAAACGGCTATGCAGGCGATAGTGAGACAGGGCAGGTCCGGAGGAGCCAGCCCGAGGAGAGGCGCGCGCGGCGGCGGGGCGCGGGGGCGCTGTGCCGTTACGTGGTGCGCGCGCGACGGCAGCGGTGCCACGACGCGGACGTGCTTCACTCAGTTCGTGCGCGAAAGTCGTTACCTGCGTCACACGATAGCACTTGCCCACACGCGAACACTATTTCTACAGCACGCCAAAGCGAAACGAATCAATTCATCAGCCAAGAGTATCATTGTTTGAATTTTAGTGATCGAGTGCACAGGACCTACAGGCACCTAATGCGTTGTTACAACCTTGTGAAGTAGTGAGAAAGCGCGTGACGTCAGAGACACCGGCCACCGCGATCATATGTTGGACGCGGATGCAGTGATGGAATGTGGCGTGTTGTTATGGTGACGTGCGATGGTGCAGTGTCTTGGATTACCTGGATTCTAGCCGCAACGCCGCCAAAGCGCGGTTCCTCCACGGGAACCATGCGTAGAAAAAGATGAGCCAGGATGCTGAGAGCTTGGTAATATCATTTTTGTAGTAACACTACTAACACAGGCACTGAGTGCCAAGTTTCATCGAGCCTCTTCGACACGAGCGAGTAGCGCGATGAGGTGTCTCACGAATACTCACGACTACTGACAAGTTCTATTAGATCACTATTGAGATAACTGCAGAGGCGATTTCAGTTTGGCTATTTATATTGATGATATTATAGACAGTAAACGTTGCTTAATACGTGTGTATTTACTTAAACTGGTGACATTCAAGGCTGGCTACATACATTCTGCTTAGTTAACGGATTATTAGTTATTATAAATGCAATATTTCCCAAAACTGCTGTTACAGATAATGAAGTAGATTGATATTTTCCTGTTATAATAAAAATAGTATTGGTATGTAGTGCCTCTGTGGTACACAACAGGAAAACTGGAACCCATACCTAAGTATACCTACTACAAACATCATCCAGTAGAACAAAAATTAAGTCCTCTTTCAATCACTACCCTTTGAACAACTTTACTGGTTAAATTTTAGCTGTCTGCATCGTCAATAGTTCGTGGAAATATTATTTGGTTGGGCGATGATTCAGTGCGTCGTGGGTGCTATATCTCGCCCACAGAGGTGTAGAGATCAACATAAGTAGATCCCATACCTATGCCTCGACTTATCGAAAAGGTTATTGACTTTATTTGCTGTCCATGGTATGATTTGCAGGCTACAACTATGTGCTACAACTCAGAAAGTTTTGTAATAAAATATCGTCACCGATGTATATTTCCCGTTATCATCATCTTAGCCTGCCTCAGCCTTGGCTATATGTATACATATGCTAGAACAGTATCGATTAATTGACTTGACTTTTGTAAAACATGAACATGAAGTCATACATTCTCAATTGCATAAAAAGTACGGCACAGATGTTGATTGCGATATTTGTTTTGTTATTCTAGCAATAACGCAAAATGTTGAAAGTGTTCGTGGGACTGGTGGCAGTGGCTTGCCACACGCTCGCTTGCTCCAGTTTCTGCACCATTGTTAACTTTCAGATTTCCTTCTGTTCTATGATAAATAGAGTAAGTAGTGTGGAAGGTGAAACGAAAAATTGACATCGATATCGGTTATCTTGGGCATTATGACGATAGACTCGCTTTTGGCCATGTATCACAAGCAATTGATGTAAAGGTACGATGCTATGGACAATAATGTAGGTACGCTTCCTTTGAAGCAACCTGTTCACGCACCTGACATAAAAGTTGCCTTTAACGTTATCGGAAAACGAATACTCATACGGAATACGGAAAAGAATTCCACTGTCAGAACGCGAAAATCTATTGGTGGAACATCGCTGTATTTCTAGCCGTCCGACTTTGGAAAGGTCTTGGAGGAGTGCGTTTAAATTATTCAATTTCGGCGCACACTTTCCGAAATGCGTAAGATAAAACACCGACAGACTTGCAGCTCTGCGGCGATGTTAATGAATGATGAACGAGAAGTCTCGCCATCAAATGCATTGCTGTTAAAATCAGCATCTTTAATAGCGTGAGATGTATCAAGTTCCACTAAGTAGTATGCCTAAGTAGTACGTACATAAGTTATCTTGTCTGATTTAGATTGGTAGCAACGTTATTTGATTCATCTAAAACGTCCATAACTGAGCTTTACCTATCTCTAATTCTCCTTTGAATGGGCTAAGGATGCATCAGACGCTATGATAAGTTATCTCACTGTAGGATAAGTTGAAGTAGCCTATCGGAACTGACAGGCTTAATAACCCTTACAGTCCTATCTTTATGTGAAATCAGAAAACATTTATCAGTTTTAATATTGCCTGAAGTAATCTCACTATCCGTCAGTACCTACCCTGACCCATTAGGCGCTCCGCAGACGGCGGTCAATTTGTCCGCGAATAACCGCGAGAGACATCATCCGAGAAGCACCGGCGGCGCGGTCTTTTTGCCCTCGTATATGCGTTGGTAGTATAGGATTTCCTTTGCACTACCGTTCGCGGTCAAATTGACCGGCCCGGCCCGCCCCGCCGTGTTTCGCGCCTTAATGTTATAGGTAATAAGTTATTTGTTAGACACTTATAAGTTGTTGAAAAGGTCTTGAGTTAAAATTTAACATTTCATTTCATTTAACATTTCTATGCTAATAAGATAAGATAGTTGTTTTATAATTTGGATAGTTGACGACGGTGCGCGAACATTTCGACAATCGCATTTTTCTGTAGAAAGTGAAACGGCCGGAGCCCGGACCTTCGACTAACACTTTCACGTTACATTGCGTTCCATAGAACTTGAAGTAACAGCTCGCATAATTATCGAAATTCTTTTTTATAAAAGACTGATTACCTAAAAAACTGTTTTATTTACTCAACAAATAATTTTTTTTATAAGTATATGCTTAGAAATTACAAATACTTATACAAATAATTAAAAAAAACTTAGTTTATTTCGTTACTGTTTGTTTGTCTGTGTGTTTCTCCTCAATTCCTCATGAATGTAACGACGACGTTATAGACAATAAGTCAATGGAAAAGTATGCAACAAAACAATGTCTGTTTAATATCGCGCGTTGAGATCTTTTACACACCAAGCTATGATTGTGTAATGTTTCGTCTATTCGTGTTTATTCTACAGCAATAACTATAGGTATCGTCTTCATGAATTTCATATAGAATATATCGAATAGAATCAGCTTTTCAGGTACAGACGCCAGCACATCAAGCTACTACAATCTGTCTTTCTTCAATAGATTTTCAACTTTATCGCTACAACATAAGGTTCAAGGTTGATTAGGGACATTTGACAGTTTCGGGTAGCTTGATGTGCTGGCGTCTGTACCAACATTTTTTTTGCTGTTTCTATTTTTTTGACCTATAAAATGGCGAAAGAGCATAGTTAGCAAAGATAGGTACAGTCAACAAAAGAAATAAGTATGCAGGATCGTCGGATATGGTTGAAGTTTTAGTAAGAAACCGATTTATGTTCTCGAATAAAATTTAATTTTATTATTAGAAAACATTTATCAAATTAAATTTCAGTCTACAACATCCATCGGTTTCTTGCCAAACTTCAACTATATCCGACGATCCTGCATACTTATCTCTTTTGTTGACTGTACCTACTATTGCTAACTATGCACTTTCGCCATTTAATAGGTCGCCATTGATAACTTTGCTGAAAAAATTGTGGGAGCGAAAATCAATAAAATCTTTGAAGGCGGTTTTGACTGTCTCATCGGAATTGTATTTTTTGCCTTGCAAGAAATTGTCCAAAATTCCGGATAAAGCGGTAATCTGTTGGAGCAAGGTCCGGGGAGGATGGTGGGTGTCGGAGATTTCTAATCGCATCTTATCTAATTTAGTGAGTTTGTATAGTGTGTGGTCTAGCGTTATCTTGAAGCAGCAGTGGGCTAGAGCAATTGACCACTGTCGGTTGTTTAACGGCTAGCTTTTACATCATGGTTTGCAATTGTTGACAATACAGTTCTGCCGTAATCGTCGGGCCAGATCTTAGGAAGCTGTAGTGGATGACACCGGCACTGGTCCACCAGACACTTATCACCTTTCACTTACCAACCTTACACCTTTTTCTGAGTCAACTTTCGCTTGGAGCAGGATTTCGGCTCAGTAGCCGTGGCTGGGACACCCACGGTGAAGCGAAGAGGAACCCGAGGAGGGGCCGCTCGTCAGGGCTTTTGCCTGTAAGCCGACGGCGTAGCGGCCAACAAATAGGTTGCGGTGCCGCTTGGGCGACATCGCAACTGAGGCGGGCCGCGATGTCGTGTGGGAGGCGTCGCGGCTGAGGGTTGGAGGCCGCGGCGGGAGAGGAGTGCCGGTATTGCGGTGCGCCGCTCTCCCTACCTTCCGCGGCCTTGACGGGGTCGCCACCGTCTGATGGCGGACGCGGTGGGGCCGCAGGGGAGGAGGAGTGTTGGTATGACGTTGGCCGCTCTCCCTATCCTCTGCGGCCGAAAATTGGCAGGTGGCGGGGCCAATTACCTGACCCGTCAAAGGGGGACCAAGGGTGCCCAGACACGGGGTCGTCTGGCACCCATGTGCTGGTTTGGTCCCAGAGGTGGTCACGGCGTGCTATGTGTTCTGGTGCGCCGATGATGGGGAATACTCCCCAGAGGGGGGTCCGGTGACGGACAGCCGCGGCGGGTTCACGGATGAGTGCAAACGCGTGCCCGTGTTCCCGCCGTAAGCGGCAGAGGAGGATACCGTGGAGTTTTAGTGGGTTAGAGTCCCACATAACTGCACTATCTCCCCGTGATAGTGCAGAATGCATGAGCATTTCTCCACGTTAAAAAAAAAAAAAAAAAAAAAAAAGGGTGCCCAGACACCGACTGCCGGGAGGACACGGCGTGGCATACGCTGGTAGAGTGTGCCGCTTGGGAGGAGCCGCGCCGTGCCCTCATCTCAGAAGTAGGCAGTGACCTGTCGCTGCCGGCCGTGGTCGAGTCGATGGTCGGCAGCGAAGAGTCCTGGGACGCGGTGGTTTCCTTCTGCGAAACAGTCGTCTCGCAGAAGGAGGCTGCGGAAAGGGAGAGGGAGATCTCGTCCACTCACCCGGCCCGCAGCAGGCGCACCGGGCGTCGGCGGAGGGCAGACAATGCCCTCTTCCGGCCCCCCTAAATGGGTCCAGGGGCGACGGACTCGGGGACGTCCATCGCCCCCCACACACTAGGACCCGAGGTGGCGGCGCGTAGTGTTCCACGCGCGCCCCTGTTAGACGTCACGGGGGGAGTCAAACACCTCACTACCCCCTGACCCGAGGAGGCCCGCAGTTGCGGGGCACTAGCCGGGGGTTGCGGAAGGATCGTAAGTTCCCGCGACCCCCGGCGTAGGTGTGAGATGGAACACCGGGGTGGTTTTTAGTCAGTAAGAGGCTGACAGACCCCGCCGCCCGCCCCAGGGCGGCGGACATCCATGAGGATTTTCCACACCGGAAACAAAAAAAAAAAAGGGTGCCCAGACACGGGGTCAAGTTTTCCAAATTATTGTGAACAGAACGATGTCAAAGAAAATAAAATGGCGCGAAAACAAATGAATGACTAAATACGAGACACAAATGCACAAGCCTAGAATTTGGAATTCCTAACCAAACGCCAGAAGAGTAAGTTAGTTAAGAGATTATGAAAATATTAGGAAACGTTATTACTTTACTAACGCCAGATATTTTACATCAAAGTGGCCAATAATAGCTCAAGAATTTTTATTATTATTTTTTGTTTGTTTGAACGCGCTTATCTCTGGAACTACCAGTCAGATTTGAAAAAATATTATTGTTTTTGATAGCAAAATTCTTGAGGAAGGCTATAAACCGAGCAAAAAGAAAAAAGTCTGTAAGAACGCCAAGCGTAAACGAATTAATAGTGCGGGCAGGCGATGTGATGCAATGGGGTGGGTCGGGGGAACAAAAATTTCACACGGAAGAAGTCGCGGGCAGAATCTAGTTCGTTAATAAAAGTAAGGTCTCAGAACGCTGCCTTGTGAAAAAAAAAATTGTTTTGTTATGTTCGTAAACATAATGGCTTAACTGTTTTGGTACACAATAACTGTTAGGGAATCGTTACCAAGATCAGCAAATTATTATTGTAAATTAATTCAGGCTCATTCATTATACATTTTTTTTTATATTGCTTAAACTATGTTAGTATACCTACTTAATTGAATAAGACACTTATATAACATAATCAGCCTATAATGTTCCCACTGCTGGGACACAGGTCTCCTCTCGGTGAGAGGGAGCGAGCCGTAATCCACCACGTGGGCCCAGTGCGGGTTGGCAGATGTCACATGTTTTCGAATTTTTGGTTCTAGGACATGCCGGTTTCCTCACGATGTTTTCCTTCACCGTTTTGAGAGCAGTGGTGATGAAATAATTTACACGAAGTAAAGCGCCTGTCTGGGTTCGAACCTACGACCTACAACTCGTAAGACACTTATATAGGAACATTAAAATTTATTTATAATATCATCTTCTGCAGACACCTGGCAACAATACATGCACTGCGCACAGGTGCCCCATCAGGTGGCCGTCAGTCTTACTAGCAATGACAATTTGGAAAACTTTCGATTCCACCATTTTCCTCTCATGACGTTACCTCGTATGCGTTTTTTTTTTAAATTTCTCATCCAAAAGCAAACCGCAGCAATTTGTTCTAAAAGTTTGATACAAAACGGTTTTAGGTTTAAGACAACTTAAACTTACTTTTAATCATCAAAATAAACAGATAATTATAATTCCACACCTACTAGCTGTGAATTATTTGCTGGTTTATTTACCTGTTATAGTGCTTAAATCATTGATAATATGTCTTCTGTAGCCGAATATTACAGGAATATTATCTATATGATTTAATGACGTAGCTCAATGCGTCGTCATGATTGTGGTGTGTCGGAAAACCCGAGAGAATCCTGCACATGCGTGGTTTCCTTGTCGCGTCAGTCCTCGCCTCGGTGTATGGTGTAGAGCGATAGAACTCGTCGCCGGCTCAGACGACGCGCGCCCCGCGTCGAGTGCGGAAGGCCATTACTTGTCAACGTTCGATGCCTTTACTTTACATTCAGTGACACCTAACACTTCCGAAAAATCTCGATTCAATAGTTTGAATGAAGTGTCTCAGTGAACCCATAAGTTTTAAATCATCAGTTTGTTTATTTCTCTTGTGTGTTAAAGATTTATGTGATTGTGAACAGTGAGATAACATTTTTGTCTTTTTATGTGTTTTAAGTTCAAGTGTAATTTGCATGGTAATTAGTTGCTATACCAATTAGTTGGTTATCGGGTATGTAGTTTATGCCAAGACTTAAGAGTCCCTTGTTTATTGTGATAAAATTAATCCTGAAGTGGATGTTTTGTGTCAACTGTGACCTTGGTTCATCAGCTGAGAGTTTCGCACAAACTATATTAGGTACTCAAATGTTACCATGAGCCCTGAGAAGGTACAAAGATGTTCAGTAGTCTGGGTGTGACTAGTAACAAAGACCCATGTGTGCACCCATAATCAGTCATAACATAACTGGGCTATATCTAATCTTCGTTATGAGAAGTTATTAAGGTTGATGACAGTTTTTGCGCGTATTTTTGTCTTAATGTATTCGTTAATTCATCATCATTTGCCTAGCCTTTGCCCAACTATGTTGGGGTCGACTTCCAGTCTAACCGGATGCAGCTGAATACCAGTATTTTACATGGAGCGACTGCCTATCTGACCTCCACAACCCAGTTACTGGGTAATACGATACCCTTCAGTAAGACTGGTTGATGTATTAGACTTAATGTATTCGTTAATTACTATATTATGTACTTATTTTTATTAAATAAAAGTATCATTCTTTAGTTATAATTCATAAATAGTCAGCTAGAAGACTACACTTGAAACCTTGTTTCATAGTTTGTGACAAATGAGTTGAATGTAGGGTACTTACTTATAAAAGGGCCGACGTGGGATTGATACAGCTTGCTTATTTAGTTAAAAATAAATGTATGGTATCGAGTACCAAAATATCAGGTCTCAGGCCTGAAAAACCAAGAAGTCAAAATCAAGTTGTCAAACTTACGGATGCTCCGTCGTGTAGGTACCTATCTTGTTTTAAATGCAAAAATGCTGTTACTATTGATGCTATTGAATAAATTGGTACCTACTTTATGTAATCATTTATATCAAGAAAAACTTATCTAATCATATTTAAATAATCAAGTAACGCAGAAACGCAGACAGCCGCTGGTAAAATATTCAAGTGAAAGACTCAACGCTTTGTATGTACATAAACAAAATGTTTAGTAGATTTGTTTAACGTAATTCTGCCATTCAGTGATAATAAGCTAGTCTACTGCCTAGATAATGAGTATGACTGTATGACCTATGAACACAAAGCCATACCTACATAAGGCGCACACGCAAAAAGTGGCGATTCATATGAGCAGATGAATAAATTAGTACGGTAGTAAATTAGTACGTATGGAAGCCAGGTAGGATTTTAAAAACCTTTTCGGTTCTTTGTACGATGTGCACCTGACGGCCGTTGTCGGCCACCTGTCGTTTCCACTCGAATTTGGTGCTTTTGCCGTATTTACAAGCGCTAAGGGCGAAATTTCGGGGCATTAAATAAATATGGAAGCGCACCTGGCGAGAGCATGGTTTGTGTTCAGTGCTCGTTTAAAAAGTTGTATAAATTATGCTTTAATTTTGGATACTTAACTTTTGAAGAATAATGATTTTTATTAAAAGTACGTGTCATGTTATCAAATAGACGAGACTAATCAAAACAAACAAATCTTTTCATCAATTTGGTCTGAAATGATAATGATAACGAATACAGTAAACTGTATTAATTCGATTTATGTCTCTATTCGTTAAGTCTGCTTTATCTTTGATAAACACAATTATTATAAGAAGACGTAATTCACAAGCTGAGCAGCATTTAATGCTAGTTTACGAGCGGTATATCTCAAAATACACTCACACTGACCCAGTAAGGAGTTCTCTAGAATTCCTCAGAATACGTTCCACCGCGGACCACTAGTTCTGTTGCAATTTGTTGCATTTTTAGCGTTTTTATGCATGTTGAAATCAGTATTGAGGTTAAAAGGAAAGCTAATCTTTTAAAGTACCTAGGTACTGTAAAACTCTAGATGAGAGCTTCACAATCAAATTAAACAGTGATCGCATTCTATAAGTTATATTCATAGTAAGACTTTACATTACCACATTAAAGCTAGCACTGACTAAAAAAAAATACCCAATGAAAATATTTGACACCTGCTTGAACGTTCGAATGGAACACACCCTCAATTATAACCAGCCTGCATTATAAAAGGTAAGGGTACATAGCCTCTACAGTACTTAGGCTATAAGTCATCGCATTTAGCAGATTATCGTATCGAGGATAGGTGTACCTACACAAGTTTCAGTCCTAGTACGTACTAAACAAGTTTGCCTACTGTATCCGGTATTTTTAAACATGCCAAAGTGGCAGCGTTGTTATTGTGCAACATGTGATATCCATAGTAAAAAGACGCTAATGTACCTAGTTCTCGTCGGCGGCCGCTCCCTTCCTCAATTATCCAATTTCCTCGTCAGATATCGACCTACTCTACAGACATATATTCTACGACTAAGCTACTCACATGCCTTAGTTATTCAGAACATATCGCATTTTTGCAATAAAATTCAACTTGTGCTTTAGAGCCGCGTTAGCGCAGCGGATGTGCAGCGTTTTCGCGCCTTTTGCAATCATGACGGAAATGATTGGGAACTAAAAAGTATAAAATGAACCTCAAAATAAACAATCCTTTTTTGCCAGTACCGATAACCGTAACTTCTAATTTGTCTTCTATTGTTTTAAAAATATATTTCTTTGAAATCGATGCAACGAAACCAACAATAGTGTTTCTACGTTGAAATAATTTCGTTGTGATTGTACCCAAACTAAAGCAGTTGCATGGTGTCTACGCGTTCGGTCTAGTCTGGGCTTACGTCTACGCGATTTCAACGGATTAAGTGTGCGAAAGTAAGAACACATTTACATGGATGCCGTAATAAATTAATGTTTCCACGATAATCCTCTGAAATAAAAGTCGGATGACCTTAAAATACAACTTCTGTCTGTGGAACATCGTTTCTGAGAAATTGAATGGTTCCTGTGGAAAATCGATAATCAAAGCTTCGCGGGATTTCCGACGTACTTATAAGAGAGAAATTGGTTTTTCTCCGAACTGGAAAGTATAGAGTTTTCAGAAAAGCTTAATGTTATTTTTGATTGAGTCCTGGGATTTTATGCTTTAGAACTACATAGTTGGCTTTTTTTAATAGTGTTCGTTTTTACAGTCGTAATCAAATCATATCACAATTCGAAGAATGTTTTATATCTTTGAACAAATGTATAGGTCGCAGATGTATTGTAGAATCTACTGTTTTACAAAACCGCTAGTTGTTTTACAAAACAGCTCCGTTATGTAAAACAACTGAACAAAGATCAGCGGTTTTCCATAATTACTGAACTTGAACGCACATACAGAATTGCATAAACGTTTTGCATTTATCAAAGTTTTACTCGGACTGCGTTCATCCTGTGGTCAGTGTGGAAAAGGAAAGGTGATAGGGTAATAGATAGTTACTCTAGAAGATATTATGAAACGCTAATTTCAGACATATCAATCTATTCAATCTTCACGTAGACTTTCGAATTTTTGAATTAATCTTGTAATGACATGTAACTAAGTGCCTACCTAATTGAATATAAGTAAACAAATAGTAATACGTAACAGTGAATACAAATGTCGGTCACACCATGTCACTGGTGTATGGCGGCGCGGGGGTGACAAAGAGGATGTCCTGTCTTCGACCGTTCATGTCGCACCTTTCCCTACAAATCCTACAATAACAGCTAAATTCAATCGTTTAATCGGATGTACTCAGTTTTGTTTAGCTTTCAGAGAACATGAATCATTACACCGTACAAAGAACTGACACACAGAACATTATTGCAGTGTTTATCTTTTTGTTACTTTACGTTTTACTGTACGAGTACCTACAATTTGTTTAAATAAAATCCCGTTTCAAGGGGGGGTTTGAAACGGGATTTTATTTTAATCATTCAATAAAAATATACAATGACACATGTTTGTGATTACAAGTCGTCTCCGGGCAGAATGCGTTTAGTTTTTATTATCAAATGATAAATAGCTTGTTGCTTGCGCGACCTTATCTTCCGACCTAGACCTTGATGCTTCGTCTCGTTCATCTAATCTAAAACAGTTACAATCAATTTATTTTTAGCTACAGAATGTAATTGTTGGGTGCGACAGTTTTCATTTATCTCTGTAAACATTGATGACTATAGTTGACGTCTTATCTTGGCATTAATTACATAACCGTTTAGTTGAATGGGTTAATGGATAAATCCTGAGTTTTCTATAGCACTATCTCTTTGTGTTAGGCTCCGCTGCAGCGCAAACTGGCGGGAGTAGTGTGAAGGAGCCGCGATGAGTGATATCGTAGATGACGACAGTATTTCGGTGGAGCAAGTGGAGGTCGGTTGAGATGCTGGTGCGAGGGTGCGTGGGGGGCGAGCTGCGGCACTCGCTGGCTGAGCGCACCAAAGCGCTGGCGGCGCAGTGCCACGCGCTGCGCTCACCGGCGCGCGCTGAGCGGAGCTGCGAGCGCCGCCGGAACAGACACCGAAAGTCACAAACGCGGTGGTATGTCAAAGTAAGTTTGGTCTAAGAACTTAAATCTGGGGCTTTTATTTTGTTTGGGAACCTAAGTCCTTGATTCTACCATGTTCAGTTAGGAACATGCATCAGGACCTCATGACATACCTACGCATTCGTCAGAACATGCTGAACGGTTACGATGAAGAAATATTACTATGGTATTCCTGAAAACAGAGTAAATTAACAGAAAACACTGAAAATGTATAGATTTTAATTGCAGACTGTCGTTTGGTGTAATGTATTGCTTGATTATTCATATTATATTGTAACAAAATATTACGAGTTTCGTTGAGTATAGGATATGTGTTGTTGAAGTTGGGTAATAGTACATTATGATTGCGGCTCGCGCGAATAATACCGCCTCGGATATAATGATGAATGCACACGCGTTTCATACGACGTTTTTCAACACACTTGCGAGGACCGACTTCCCGACTCCTACCTGTTATAGTCGCGAATCATATTTTGATCAAGATACAACCTGACACTGACCTGAAAATTGCAAAAAACGTAAGAAAAATTGAATATCGCGGATTACAACTGCGCATTCACCTTAAGGTAAAATTTTGGGACCAAGGACAATTCAGACTATTTAAAAAAAAAAGTCAAATTTGGCTCGCGGACTCCTTTTGGCATGAAGTGTCTTTGATGAGATTAAAAAAAAACGCACATCTCCGACCTCCGGCTATTAAATAGTTATTTGTAGCATTATAGCACTTGTGCAGTAACGTAAAGTAAAAAGCACGCGTTTTTGATACACTGCATTATGGACCTAAAAGCGGTTCATTAAGAGCCACTTTACGAGCAAGTGTGTTGAAAAGGTATTTGATCAAAGAACAAAATGTAAAATTAATGTTGCACCGCAGGAGTCAAATTCTGAGAACACAAGTCACTCCTTCTAAATCAGCTTCATCTACATCTACACTTTTACGTTTTATTGATAAGTCATAACGATAACATTACAGGATGTAGGTGTGTATTGCACACCGGATATTGATGTTTATAACAAATCATCTCAATGGATGAATCAATAGTTTCTATGATATTTACATGACAAAATGACGATCTTTTGTCGTTCGTTGACTCATTCATTGCCCATCATAAATATGTAAATATAATGTATACACTATATTAATGGAAAAAGCGAATACGTGTTAGGCATTTAATACCGTTACATCGAATTTATTTAAATTCTCTGAAAATAGAAAAGTGTCACATCGCATCGTACTAAACTTGTTTTAGAAACACATCTCGTATAATGTTTCTTCTCTTTTGTTCTCAACCGAAGTTTTCCTATAGCTGATGATTCTTTTCCTCAACACTTCGTCTGTTTTAGACAATTAATGCAACCAGTTATTTCCAGCTATTATCTTGTAAACTAGCGAATTAGAGAAGATGACGAAGTAATCTATATATATATAAAGGAGAAACTGACTGACTGACATATCAACGCACAGCCGAAACTACTGGGTCTAGGAATGTGAAATTTTGCACACGGCTTCCTTTTATAATATAGGGGAGCATTTTGGAAATTCAACTTTTAAGGAGGTGAAAAGGGGGGATTTTGTTTGTATGAAAAATCTTATTCCTTGAGTTAACGAACTTGAAAAGGAGAACTGACTGACTGACATATCAACGCACAGCCCAAACCGCTGGGTCTAGAGATTCCAAATTTGGCACGTACGTTCCTTATGAGGTCTAGGCGTGCACTAAGAAAGGATTTTTGAAAATTCATCCCCTAAGGGGGTGAATGGGGGGGGTGAAATTTCACGCGGACGAAGTCGCGGGAAGAAGCTAGTATTAACATATCCAGGAGTTTGGGGTTAAAGTGAGACTATTATGTAGATATGATGGCCATAAGTAAAGTTGCAAAATATTTAAAAATTTGACAATTTTCACACTTCTGTGAATGAATCTTGCTAACTCAATTTACAATTCAATATACCTATATACCTACATACATATTATTATTATATGTACTTATTTATCGTGTATCTACAAAGTCCTTCACGTACACGAAGTTGGTAAAATCGCCTTTCTTCAACCCGTCCTTGTAACATTCTAAAATGAAAAGAGGAACATTTATTAATATGTTATTATAACTTTTCGTCTACATTCGATGAACTAATAAGCTGGTTTGGATGTAGTAGAACGCGTAGATGATGAACGATTTACTAAACATGTATTGATTTTGTATGCGTTACTATGTTCTGACGTCATTGGTATGTAGATTCTTGATTCATGCTATTACGAATCTGAACGCTTTTCAGTAAATACTTACTTCCTTGGGAAGTCGGTTGAAAACTGGTGATTACGGATTGTTTTTTATGTTTTTTTTTTTGTGTTCAATTCATTCTGCGTCAATTATTTTGCAGTTAGCATTTGTGTTATCTACCATAGAATGCAATTGCAATGTGTTTAAAGTTTAGTTAATTTTGCAATCAGTGTCAGTGAATCGTCTTATCGGGTACGTCTGCAGGCTTCGTTAGCAATGCAGGTCAAGGCTTGAGTTATGTGAGCGTCAGTGGCGGCGCACGCACATAGGAATGCACGCGGGTAGCGCTCGAGAATGCGGCAGGCTGCTATGCGGGCCCTGGATACAAGTACTCAGTTATTTGGTAAATATTTACTACCTGAAAACCTGTACCTATAAAGCGTATCCTATAGGAGTACATATTAATAGCATTTTTCCCAGTGTAGCTTATGCATATTGATAGCATTTCCCAGTAACAGCGTGCTAACGCCGCCGCTCTGTTTTATAAACGACTAGCTGCTGCCCGGGACTTCGTCCGCGTGAAATTTCACCCTCTCCCCATTCACCCTCTTAGGGGTGGAATTTCAAAAAACCCTTTCTCAGTGCATACCTAGTCTTCACAAAGAACACACCCTCCAAATTTCATGCCTCTAGGACGAGCGGTTTAGGCTGTGCGTTGATATATCAGTCAGTCAGGACTTCGAATTTTATATATCTACGAGTAATATACGAGTATAAATACTGAATGAAAATTGTTTAAAACTGTTTCAATCGACTTGAAAAAAAAAGCAGGAAGTTCTCTCAATTTGGTTGTATTTTTATGTCTAAAACTCATTTTTTCAAATGAGTTAAGTAAAGCAACCTTTCAATAAACCCAGCTGGGCTTTCGATCTTACATATGCATTTAGAAATTTTATAATATTAATTATTTGAATTCAGGTTAGGTATCTTTAGATGTCTGTGTGTTTATGCATAGTCTAAGGTATATGCCTAAAAGTTTTGCTGTAAAAGTTATTTGTTTGAAGACTATTACAGTCTACAGAGGCATTACATCTACCTGCTCGTGTGGGGGCTATAATCTGTTATTATAAGGAAGAATCGGGACGTGCGGTGAAATAGGTCATGGGGTGGGCTTTGGGCTCACAAATGAAGCGCCTTGAAGAACGTCCTTGAGACAAGAGCAGCTTTATCACTTTGTGACCCGAAACATTTGTATAAAATATAAGTGGGCTCCTATTTTGCAGTTTGAATTATTTTGGCACAATTGAGTAAGTACCTGTAAGTCCGAAAGATCAAATTTTCTTGAATACCTATTTGTTTAGTGTGGCGATAATTGTCTGAACAAGAGCGTATTTGTGACTGACTTGTTTGTAGAACAAGTACTTTAGCTGTGACTCCGTATGAATCATAACTTCGTAAGTGACGAATCGTTTGTGGACGTACAAAGGTGATCGAATTATAATAGGTACCAAGTCATTCTACGGCTTCGTAGAATTTTGTGGAAATAAGATAATCACTATAAAAAACTCCATAAGCAGCACTGCCTTCCTTAAAATCATAACAACTAATTGTATTTTGAAACTGAAGGCTTATCTACTTACTATTAAGTAGATAGGTGAGCCTTCTTATTTAACTACGTCACAATCTATGTGGTCCTAAAGATACTTATAGAGTTTGTGCGTGACAACATACAGGGTGTCATCTTCACCTGTCACCACAACTAGCAATTATTTTGTCAATATCACAGATATAGATCCAACCTACCACCTTATGGCCTGCACCCTAATTGCGTAACACGCTTTCAATCAGAATCTGAATCATTTTGAAGGATATTGCTAATCCATTGCTTCATATGTTCGAAAAATTTGTCTGCTCAACAACGTAAATAACGCAATGAATGTTGTTGAACTGTCAAAGCGAAAGCCATTGCTACTGTTACTGTTACAACTGTATCTCTACTTCTCTAGCGGACATATTTCAAAAGCCTAAAGTGTTTGATTGATAAACATGTCGGCTATAAAATCATCAAACATTGGTAAGATAGCAACGATCAGCAGGTATTATGAAAGAACGCATCATTATGAATTTTTAGCAAATAAACTGACTCAAATATTGACACAGTACATTTCTATAACGTGATTACAAAGAAATGAATTGGCCTACATAGACATGTTTCCGAACGCTTATCATGTTGATCATGTCCCTTTATCTAAAACTAAGCAAATAATGGTTTCATTTGGATTATACTTATTATACTTATCACCTTTTCAATCAATCCTTCTGGTTCTGATGGATAACCTACTGTTTTCTAATATACCTGTATGTAACAGGATGCCGAGAGCTATTTCCTGGCGTACCGGTGACAGTCAACAAACCAAAATAGGTCAGCATGGTGCTTCATGCATGGAGGATGCTTCAGTTCTAACTAACAGCCACCTGGCCTCTAATTGCGTGCTATTGTTACTTTTACAAGTTACAAAAACAACATGGCCATTCTTCTTTGTTGGTTTGTTACCAGATCCCTAAAGCGTGATGTTTTTGAAATCTGAGATTGATGAAAGTGAACTTGACGAGTTGGTCTAAAATCAGAATTAGTGATCTCTAGCTGACTTTCGGTGACCTTCTCAGTTTCATTATCATCAACGGAATTTAATTGAAATTACGGAATGAAAATGTAACAGTCCGTACCTATGTGAATTTCTGCAAGTTGTTAAGTTAATTAGTCGGATGTTAATCACTGTATTGCATAGCTACACTTAGTAGTGGGTCACCCAGTGTCTGGCCTGAGGTCGTTGTCACCGTGACTATTCGGTCCGATGCTCGATACGTATCGATTGCAGAGGTGCCGACGAACTCTAGACTTGCTTATTTTTATTGTCGTCATAAGTCGTCAAGTACATTGCACTATAGTTAATTTTCTCCCCTTTTAAAGCGAATGAAATTCTTAGCAGCCGTGATAATTTTACACTGATGTGAAATACATAGTACTTATGTATTTGTATTCTGATTGTGATGGTCGCAGTACGCATGATTATATCGATGTTGAATGCTCACGCGGCCAGTATGATTACCATTCATACACGACCGAGGTTACATCATATTCAATACTTTTGGATAACTGAGCAGGTATGTAGTTGCCTTGTTTTCGGAAACCATTATTAAGTAAATAAAAAAATATTCTTTTGTATTATTTGAATAAAATTGTCATAAACATAGAGAGAGTCTGTACAAAGCATGTAAGTACATGGTTCAAAGTACGTGCTTTAAGTGTTTCTTGTAAGATTTCACCATAAAAGTAGTTGCTTCTTACTGCTTAGTATGTAAACTGTTGTGTTTACGTCGAGACGAGCTTGGAAAGTAAGAAAATGTGTGCAGTGTTGTTTTTCAAATAAGGAATGGTGCGAGTACTCGCCTTTATAAGCTGCCTCTCTAAAGCCGTGGCGTACGGTGCAAAAGGAATGACCGACATTTTTCTTAACATTGGTGTCAGCTTTTGCTTGCTGAATGCAGAGGGATGTTTCTTGCGGCATTCAAATGAATAGTCATGTAACGTCGGGTACTCGGTGCCAAGTTCGAAAGCTAATGCGATGTAGTTGTAGTGTATTAGTAGTTTGCTTAAGGTTGCCAACGATGGCACCGTCTTGCCCAATAGTTGGTGGGTGTTTGTTCCGGGTAGCATCAGTCGCGGCCAGGGCGTGCCGCCGCCCGGCCAAGCGCGTCCGTCACGCCACACGCCTGCCCCGCGTCGCACAATGCCCTCCGACTTCACCGCTGTCCTTTGTTTAACAACAGTTTTCTAATAAGCAACGACCACTTTTTGCCCGAAGACACGGTTCAATGTTTTATGAAGCTTGAGTTATAAGTAGAACATTGTCTATTAGTTACTTCTGTTTCCTATGTACAGAACATGGATAATCGATTCAATATACAAGTAGTTAACTACTACGTCTATTTTTTTTAGAAGTATTTTCCAAAGTTGGTAAAGGAGTTTTAAGAAATAAAGAAAAGTTGTCAGAAAAGTCAAAATTTATCAAGCCAAAGAGCCGTCGTTATGTATGGCTTTGAAACAGAGTGAGTGCATTTTTTGGGTTTATTGAAAGGTGGCGAGAGGGCGCGAACGTGTCAAAGTGTCGTACGTCTGCGTGGGAGGATGTACAAAGAACCTCTCAAATACTTCATAAGTAAATGGATTAGTAGCGGCCTTTTTACTCGAAAAAATGTTGTATGCGATAAGGTTGTCTCATAAACCTTTCCGGATTTATACGTTCAACGTTTGTAGTCATAACGATCATAATTAGTGTTCAATTAGTGTCCACAAGTGGATTAATAAATCGATATGAATAAATGTGTAAATATATCTCAGTGTGGGTAGTGACGTACCTACATACGTATGTGCATAGGGCTGCAACGGCTCTTCATTATACAGGCGCTAGGCGATGGTGTGGGAGTTATGGGACAGTGGGAGTGCGTCACTCGGGAGAGTCGCTCGCTCGTCACGTCTGCTGCCCGCTCCAACTGCCATTCTATTTCAGGCTCCGACGCTATTACCA
Source organism: Hydraecia micacea (assembly GCA_914767645.1). NCBI lineage: Eukaryota > Metazoa > Arthropoda > Insecta > Lepidoptera > Noctuidae > Hydraecia > Hydraecia micacea. The sequence continues at coordinate 14,272,872 of OU611778.1, forward strand.
TCCCAGCCTCTTCACGTTTTATTGCGTTCACATAACAACCTACGTCATAAACGTAGGGATATACAAATAAGGAGATATAATATCTTCAGCTGGTTAGTACTTTCCCGAGGTCAATAGTCTTATCAAACTGATACAGGTGATGCGGAATGTCAATGTTATGAGATAAAATACCTGTCACAATACCTTTGTCATTCTTAGAAATATTGATTTTGTTCGTTTGTTTCGAGAAATTCTATTTTTCGTAGCACCGCTACGAAATTCGTAGCAAACATTATTTATTTGTTTAAATACAGATTTGGGGCGTGAATATTTTTTTAGCTAGAAAAATAAGTTCATTAATAAACAAAAACAATAATAATACCTCATACGTACCCTGCGACCGATTCTACAGAGGCAGACATAATGAAAAGGTTTAACGTTTGTCTTGAGTTGTCTTATTTAAAAAATTTCATTATGAACACAAATAAGAGCAATGTCTGGCCGTCAATCATGATCTCATACCTAAGCCGCCCACAATTTTTTTTGAAAAGTACTTGCTTGTCAGGCTTAGTAGCTATTTTATTCCCTGAAGATAAAAAAAAAAACAATTTGAAATTAATTTTGATAAGGCCAATTATTTCAATATTATGGCGCAGCGTAGACTGACAGTTGGCGGTAATTGGGCTAGCATGGTGCTAGGGACTAGGGGTACACGGGGTGGCAAGGAAGTCACCCGACTTGTATCCTCCGCTATATTTAGACTGCTTCGCTGTAAATTGCATGCCCGATCGATATTAGCACTTACTGTTAACTTTCTAACAACTCTACTACAGGTTAAACTAGAATAAAATCGACTTTTACCCCGCGACCTATATTCGTAAATACGATTCACAATAGACGTCGTGGTGTATATACATTTAATGCCGACTATTAATCACAATGACTATGCAGTAAAAGAATTGCCTTGACGTCCCGCAGTGGATAGCGTACTAGTTTTCCACTGTAATTTAAACTTTGCAATTACTCTTTTACCTTGAATACTAATTTCGATTAACTCCGTCTTACAATTATTCTGTTTGACAGGTATAACTTCGTTAAGCCAAAAGATTTATTTTGTCTTCTAGGGTTTCGTTAGTCTAAATCTCGTAGCAATACTCGTAACAATTGGATTGAACGGACGTAAACCGGCTTGAGTCCGAAATTCTTCGAAGTTTTTGTTAGAAGGGTCCATTCGGTCCAATGTTTAGTCATGAGAGATTTTTCAAGCGATTGCACATTTGTGAAGGGCTCCAGATGGTCAAATGCGTGGGATGGCAATCTACGAAATCAATTGAGTATATTGTTGCTTGTCTCATCGATTGCTGGAACGTTCTACGAAGAATACGTGCTCGTTTGTCATGTGTTTTCTATATATACAACTAATACCTATGTAAAGATCCCACCGACTTCGTGTTGCTGGTACAGTACAACGAGAGAATCGATGCGATCAATATCATGTTTATAATTTGGGCATCACTGAATTTCAACAAGCATTTCTTTACTTTATCATGGAGAATCAATTTAATTTGGTACGACAGGAATCAAAAAGAGTTTACGGTTGAAAGGATTGCAACTTGGAAAATTGTTTATTCGGGAGATAACCATCAAAGTAGTAGTACGTAGTTGTTACATTAGAAAAGAAAGGTCAGGCGAGGTCAGCCGGCGCCGGCTGGACTGCTGGCGCGTTGTCAACTCTCGAAAACCGCACAATTTGTATATTTAATATACTTAACTATGTTTTGGAATTATATTTCAGTCATAATTGCCTTTCACACCTGCTAATTATCCTTTTCTGCACTAGAGTTCAGCTTTATAGAAATGTGATCTACGGGTAATCAGAAGCCCGAAAGTCTGACAACCAGTCTTACCAAGGGGTATAGGTATCGTATTACCCAGTAACTGGGTTGTGGACGTCAGGTCCATTCGCTCCATGTAAAATATTCAGCTGCATCCGGTTAGACTGGAAGCCGACCCCAACATAGTTGGGAAAAAGCTAGGTAGATGATGATGATGCAATTACTGAATAAATGGCAATGTTTAAAGATGAATTACTCGTAAAATTGATATTTTATTATAGTACTTACACCAGGCAAACCCTGTTAACGATTTGAAGTATACTCTACTTACATACTCGTAGCTCGCAAAAAGTGATGTGTGTACATAGGTACATGTGTAACATAATGTGTTGTTAGTTAGGTGTTCATTTCAATTTTCAATTGATCGCAACAACTTCGTAGTTGAGCAGGCAAGTTATTAATCGCTTCATTGGGTGCGCGCGAGCATATCGCTTCACGACTCACGACTCATTTCGACCAGTACTTGCGATAAAACTTATTTACTTTTCCTAAACTACGCTAATGTTTGCCAGTAAAAACTTTAAAAGAGATGTTATCCATAGGTAAATGTTGATTTTAGGTTTAGGCTTGGCGGCATCAAACGTTAGCTTAGCTTAACGATAACTATTAAAAGTTTGTTTATTTTTGTATTGAATATTTTGATGCTCGGAATATATTTTCTTTATTGTTTTTCCTTAAAGATGTGAAAAATACCTGCATAAATAGCTTATTTAACGGTAAAACATTGCAAATCTTTAGTGCTTTTGAAAAGGGTATTAGATTCTTGAATCAACTGTTATCTTTGTGGTTTTGTGGCCCAGATAAGAGTCCCTATCAATTTCGCTGGCTAAAAACAGAAAATTCCATTTTTTTCAGCGCAATTTTCTCAATGTCCTTAAGTTATCTACTTTTTTTTTAAATGCACAGTTATTTATCATCTATTTATCTAGTAAGTCTACAAATTAAAATTTTGATAACTACTTAATATAAATTAAGAAAAATAAAAATCTAACACACGTTTTTACGTAAACACGAAACACCATGTTTTTCAATTGCTTTTTTAGCTTACTGGTAGCAAATAACAATCTGAAAAAAATCCCAAATATTGGGAACATAGTATATTAGTAAGTCTACAATTTATTTTTTAAAAGTTTAATGAATTAGTACTTGTAAAAAAATGTTAAATGTAAAACTCCAATAAAATCATGTGCAAAACCGTCGTCTATGTGTAAGAATTGATTGAAAATAACAATAAGTGTTAAATATTTTAAAATTTGAGGTGTTTATCTACCAAACTCAATTTTTATATTTTAATTTAGACTACTTATTTAATTGTAGTAAAATATTTAAATAATGCCTTATAAACCGATGCGCTCGCTCGATGCATTCAGTCGCGCCCGAGGGCTTCTCGACGACGGACCTGTGTCGCCTGTGACGTTCGCCGCTCCCGACGTAACTAGCGAATCGCGCATGATTTTGTACTACGCCTGACCAGTTTTAAGACTAAGTATATTTATTTTTTTATTTTAATAGTGTGACTTATCAATGTTTTGTATTGTACTATTAGTAATATGGTGAATATATTTTTAGAAAATGGGTCGAAAAAGTGAACTTTATTATCATGGAAAAATCAAAGGTAAAAAGAATAAAGTTGAAAAAACACGAAAGGCACGTGCAGTTCTTAGGTAAATAATAATTGTTGCAATCACCTTAATTAATAAAATTGTAATAATTTACTATTATTTATATAGTCTAAAAATATTTTAATTGTATTTGTAGAGAATTACATGGCAGAAATCTACCAAAAATCAAATATTACTTGGAACATCATCAATGAGCAAAAACAAAAATACAAACACACAAACAAGACAAATTATAAAGTAACAGTGTACTCATTGTTGAAAAGCCTAATAAATAAATAAAATAAATAAGACAAAATGGCTCGCTATACTATACTCTCATGGTATGCGGTCTTATAGCGAGGGAAATACTACAGACCCCTTCGTTCTGTATTAGGTAAACAATAACACGTGTAATTCGTTTCAGACGTACCTTGTATACGCTGGTCACACTTTGTAATTTGCTTTTGCTATAGTGAATACTAGGTTAAGATGTTTTTATTTCAACGATATTTATTGTATTTAGGGGACCTAAACATAACATGTCATAATCACAATAAAATCCATCCAGTATTACGGAATCTTAGTAAGTAAAAACTATGGAGTACTAATAATAGCGGTTCCGGACCAAGATTATTTGTTCCCGCTTCATCGTACGCTTCAACGCACACTACGATTATCAGCTATAGTTCGAACGCACACAGACACATTGCGCTCCTATAATTACCTAATCTAGTAGCGCGCAGAAATTGATAGGGACTCTTATATATTACTCCTAAGTACCTAATAAATATATCGCATGTCAATAACTCGGTATTAATTCTTCTTAACATTAATGCAAAAATAATACATATACCTATGCCATAATTAGTGGAATATGTATTCAGTATTAAAATGAAATGTGCAAAAATAACAACTTACACATTTTAATTAACGCCATAGTGCCTTATTAGACGCACTATCTTGCCTTCAAGAGAAACAAGTTTTCATTTTTACGAAAATACTATCCCAAATCCCACTGCTTCTTCTCGTAGGTTTAAATGTCTGCTTCTACACTTTCTTTCGTGTGTGTTAGACAGATGTGGGCACTTATTCTGAAAGGTTCAGTTTAGTAGTATGTGATTAAGTTATGGATCTCTATTAAACTTTATAGGTCATGTCGTAAATATTGGGAGTGTAAGAAATTCCGTTATGCTTATGTTACAACTTTAACGTACTGCGTAGCGAAGCCAGTAAGGGCTGACACTTTAGCGTGTGAATTGAATGAAATCTTAAGGGGTAGTGCACAATCAACAATTTCCGTAAACATTAACCTTATCTGTACACGGTGTACTCTGTTGCTGATGAGATCGCAAAGGCTAAGCGAGTAATAGTTGAACCGAACAGCACGCAGAATACTGCAGTGTTTGTGTTCATTGCAGTTTGTCCGCAATGTGTACAGGAATATTTCATAAGAAATTAGGTACTGAAAGTTATTAGTACGTAAACCTATTGGATGTGCGAGTACTTGTTTGCGCTAATAGGATTATAATAACAAGCGGGATTGTTGCGTATATTTAAGCTTGTTTGATTCGACTCACACATATGTGGCGGCACGTGTTGTCGTGTTATGAAGCTAACACCTGGTACAGGGGCGGCGGGCCGGCGCGGGCGCGTCATTGACGTGCTCTATCGGAGTTTTTCACGCGATCTCTCCACGAAGAGAGCAGTCGTCGTGCGCCCGCGCTGCAGCGCCAGCGCTTCTCTATTACCTACATTACATATTTTGCAAACTTTTTATTATTATTTCTATATAATTATAATTGATTGTGGTTGTTACGTGTATCGTACAGTTATGCAATACATTTTCAAAATCCAGTAGAAGCAGTAGGTAACATTCTCAATATTAAATGTGTGAAAGTTTTTGATAAACTGTGTTAGTTATGCGACGTCCATGTAATATGCAAATTCACGATTTCATAATATCAACGTAGTAAAATGTGACGATAATTACATAGTTTATTAGACTGTAACGCAGCACTTAGTAGTAGAAAACTTGTTGTTATCGAGGGAGAGTTCGTTTCGGATCATTTACCGAGTGTCAGTGATTAAGAGGTGACAGTGGAGCTTAATTGCGTGAATCGATTAAAAGTTGCGTAGTGTCGGCTCTGGAGCCGGATGCCGAGGTGGACAACTGGACAAGTGTGCCGCTGTCCGCGTCCGCTGCGATTTCTCCCGCGTCACGCACGTCCGCGCTGCTCGCATACTCGCGCGCCTCTCGCCGCTGATTGATCCAATTATTGAATTACTGGATTTGCATGTGGATGTATCGTAGCGGCGCGGTGTGCAGTCGGTAGTGAAAGTGAGCGTGATGCGGGAGGCGCTCAGCTGAGGTGACGTCGCGTGACGTCGCGGACATGGGCCATGTGGAGGATCTGCGGCGTCAGTAAGGCCGAGCCCGCGCTGTTCGCTCGTAACCTAGACGATGACTATGTAAGCTGTCGTGTTGCAAACAACACCTACCTACAATCAACGCCAGTATTATGACATGTTCCTTATCTTTACAGCTTAATACGTTGTTGTAATGTACCTAATAACTATGACTAAACTATAAATTGAAGCTGTAGGTAAGTATGCACTTACGCGCATACGTTTAATAGGTGTCATATGCATTTGACGTGATAAACAAATAATGTCTTCTACCTCAAAATATTCGGTTCTAAAGAACTCTAAGCATTCATCACTTGTGTCGTTAGATAGCTCCGCTGAAGCAGACAATATAAGTGGAATTAGTTATCTTTCGAACTTGAACCATCAGGATGAAGTAGGCTGAAAAGAACTGTGTTTTACTTAGCGAATGTTATATGAGTCAATGTTGGTGTTGAACTATTATGTTGACCTGTTCGTGGTGTGTTCCAGCAGCCGACATGGCGGTTGTGGGGCGAGGAGCGCGTCGACGGCGCCATCTACACCGTCTACCTCAAGAAAGTTCGTTACCACCGACCGACGCGGAGTGCTTCTAATAGTGTGAGTATTAATAGGTACATGCTACTAAGTTCACCTAAGTAGGTAGCCAGCACTGTAGGTACCCTTCAGAAATACTACTGTTCAGCAGAGCCATATAGCTTATACAGTACTGTCACGAGAAAAATTACCTTACACTTACACAAGATTCAAAGCGATTATGTAAAGTATTGGTAGATATTTTATGGCATTATGAACATAGTATTATTGAAACCATACTATAACGAAATAGGTATTCTCACAAAGGTGCAGTTTTTATTTCATGAGAAAAAAGCTTTTGGATTTTACTACTAGGTATGTCAGTAACGAAACCATTGCAATTTATTTATTTATTGAGGATCTCCAACAAAGGATACACATACACAATAGAAATTTACAATAATAAAAAAGGTTCTTTTACGTGTGCTCCTTCAATTACAGGAGACCACAGCATGCACATATTCTGCATCACTCGTAGTTAGATAGATAGATAAACCATTTATTTGGCATATAAACATACGTACGTCTCTAGGTATAAATATTTATTCAAAACGGTTTTAAATATTAATTAGGATTGCATGATACAATGAACATTTACACAATGGGGTTTATTTATAAACGTTGATTAAAGTTAAGTGGCGTATAAACGACGAAAATGTATGGTTAAACAGTCGCTAATCACTTCTTAACTTTAAGCAAAGTTTATGAATAAAGGGGAATACTTATACGTAACTAAGACAATGTAATTATAATTATAAGTATGCTTATTTCATACTCACTGCCGTGACTTGATGACCTATGAGGAATCACTTATGTAGGCACTTGCTTACAGCACACATAAGTTTCAGTTAGTAAATAGTACAATATTGTTATACTACTCAATTTAAGGTTATATGTAAAAAATGTGGTTTTTCTATTTCGTGTAACTTGTTAAGTATGTGGTAATAGGGATTTAAAATGTTGGTATATGTTTTTTGACTCTTTGGTCTAGTATCATGTAAAAGGAATACACGATTCAATGATTTTTTCTCGATACAAAAAAATTGCAAAGTTATATTTTTTTTTTTTACTTTTTTCGACATCACGGCGTAACGCTTAAGATTTATTCAATGGAATTTAATTTAAAACATAAGAATTATCATATCAAAGTTTACTCAAAGTAGTTTTAAATTTAATTAATTTATTTCGTTAAAAAAGGAGTAAATTCGTTTTGGCACATACGTCGTTTTATTCCGAGCGCACGCACACTATAGCCATTAGGCCATTACTCTTCTTTTGCGTTTCAAAGTAATTGCATCACTTTCGCTCGCCTAGTAGGTTTTCGAGGGCCTTAATCTGGGGAACATCTAGGTGACACTCGCACCAACCAGCATCCTAATTGCGTAACAACAATAGTAATCATTTTGATGGATATTGCTAATCCATTGCTTCATATGTTGGCGAAAATTTTCTGCTCCAATAATGCAATGAATGTTGTTGAACTGTCAAAATGAAAGCCATTACTACTGATAGTGTGTTACGCAATTACCCCACAGGAAAGCATGGCACAAAAGGGAGGAGGCCTATAGGTACCTACCTACAGTGGGTGGACAAGGCTCAATGATGATAATTATGAATCAATAAATCTATCATGTTAAAACGATGCTAAATACGAGTACATAAACGATAAATGATTTTAATTCTGTAAGTAGGTTTGTATAAAAACTTTTAAAACGTCAATTAAAAACTAGATGAGATCGGCGTTTCCTATCGTACTAATCTGAGAAGAAAGACCGAAACAAATTCAGAACACCATGTAGATAAGTAAAATCTTTGGAACATTCCCACTTGTTCGAATTTTCAGTTTTCAACGCGTGAGAAAAGTATAATTAGGTACATTCGACATACTTAGCTGAAAACTTACAACAACACTGCAATTCTTTCTTACAATAACGAGATGGTAAACTATAAACATTGTCGATAGGTAAACTAATTCTATTTACTCGCTCTAGTTTATTACTCAATTACGTAGTTAGGTTCTGATTACACTAGTGTAATTCAGAAAGTAAGTAATGTTTAGTAATTACTTTTATTGTTTGCTAATAGATGGGGAATATAGTAATATACGACTACAGCTGTTTCACATTAAACGTTGTAGTTGCTTATTCCACTGTATACTGTCACCTTCATAATTATTGTTTTGATATAGCTCCATAAATTTGTAATATCCCTAGTTCAGTATTTTTTCTATTGTGTTTGTTTGTGCAGTACGTTACAGTTCCGATTTACGGCATGCGATAACATTTTGTATTGTACAAAGTGGCTATAAAACATCGCGGATCGGTCACAATCACAATCTGACAGAGCTATAATATTCATGTATACATATATTTGCTGTATATGTTAACTTCCCGGATGACCGACAATGGTGTACAAGGTTGTACATGACAATTACTGAATGTAATTTTGGCGTGTACCATACAATTTTAATTCTTTATTACCGTGTATCTTTTAATTAGTCCGCGCTGTAATGTATGGTTTATCACGATCTCCGTTATATAGAGCGGTGTGGCGACGATTAAAATGCACGAGCACGATTAAAACGCATGAACCATGCACACAAACTTTAGGAAAGTACATTTACGTTGGTGTGGTCCAAGTTCGTATTCGGGACTTGAAAGTCTTGAAACTATATTGCCTTGGAAATACTACTATTATCATTGCAAAAACTTTCAACAATATATGATATTTTTTGTCAGGTAATAATTAAATTAAATAAACATTTTTTTCAGATTATGTCCATAATTTTGTTAGTAACAATAATCTATAGTAAGTAAGTATATATAAAATTCAAAGGCCTGACTGACTGATATATCAACGCACAGCCTAAACCCCTGGTCCTAGAGACATGAAATTTGGGGTTGTGTTCTTTTTGAAGAGTAGGTATCCACTAAGAAAGGGTATTTCAAAATTCCACCCATAAGAGGGTGAATGGGGGGAGGGTGAAATTTTACACGGACGAAGTCGCCGGCAGAAGCAGTGCTTATGTAAATATGTTAGTATTGTTAGTTTTATATGTTATAATGAACTATATAATGACGTTCTGCTTATTGTTATTAATGTAATTGGTTTAGTTTGAGGAAAATGATTTTCAGTCTGACTGCTGATTGAGCAAATAGTCAATCGAGACACACTTGGTCGCTTTTTTTTAGGTAAGTATGTCAAACAATGCGGCGGTGTCAGCCGAATAGGTATTTGGATTTCGTTATTGATTCATCATTTTATTTCACTATAACTTTAAAAAAACTTACGTCTTTAAAATATTGTGCTTAAAATTGTGTTATACACATGACATGTTCAATGAAATCAGCAATGAATACGTATTTTCGTAAACAAAATTAGTTACTTATGGGTTTAATAGAAGTCAGTTAACCGCGACTTTGGAATTCCCCATATATGGTCCGTGGTAGACCGACTTTATATAAAACATTGGCAATATTTAAGGGATCGAGAATACTTCTTCAATGCCTATATAATATAAATTAAAGACACTTTTCGTGTCTGTCTGTGTGGCTGTGTTGTTTTCCTGAACAAACTACACAACGGATTTTGATGAGGTTTTCAGGATCCTTTAGAAAATTTATTCCGGAAGATTTATGTGCATAATACATTAATATTAAATTAATGTATTATTCGACTCTTCACGTGACCAGAGGGCTGGCCTATTTTTCGGCCAAAGAATCAGCATTGCCATACAACGTGGCAATGCTGCCAGCCTTTTGGGCACTTTTCCTGTTGACAGCGATGCGGACGAATTGTTTAATGCCCTTTGATTATTTCCCCTCCCTTTTTATATACCTGTACATATTATTATTTTAAGACTGTTAGCTTTTTAAATTATGTAAAAATATTAATTAAATTTATAACTGTACACCTACACTCTGTGAAAATTTCAGATCGTTTCTTCATTCTTACATCTTGCAAATATTGATTTTCAGTACTGCGAGACCACGCTATTTCAATGTCGTCAGATAGCAATCAAAACAGAGCAGGTACACAGCTGAAGACAAAGACACTGGCATGCAGTGTAAATATCATGAATCATTTACATTGTTGTCATTCGGTACTTATCCTCCTGCTAACATTCCCAAGAGGTCGTACGCTTGCGAATTATTACGAAATTATTTTAATCATTACTTGATATAAGAATGAATTCGTTTAGGTACACGAAAAATATTAAGGAAACAATGCAGGTTGAATGAATGAACGACAAAATGTTTTCCTTTCATTTTAATTATTCCATTCTTCATTTTGCTTACGTAACGACTTCTGGGAAAATATACTTCATTGACTGGCATAAGTAAAAGTGTTTTCGAAAATCTCGTTGATGTAAGAAACGCTGAAATGTGAAATGTGTAAGTACCAAACTAAAACAGGTAAATGGGTGGTATAGTCCGCGATTTATGAATGAGTATGGTAGATATCTGGGGATACCTATTAATCCAATATACATTATTATCCTCTGCACAAAACATGTTTGAAGACAATATACACATTATTCGGATACAATGAGCGAAACACAAGAGTACAATAGTAGTGTGAGATGTGGGAACCCGCAGTCATTAGTAACTTTAGTTTTGTTCGCTGATCTCACAATAGCTTGTCGACTAAATTGCATAAAATTACATATCTACATGTACCTACATACTTACATAGTTACTTGATACAGTGTGTTATTATGTCTGAAGCTGGTTTTGTTCTGTGTTCAAGTAGCTTTCTTAACTATTCAGTAGGGTTCTCGCAAAAGGCTCTCACCGCACCGTTTAAACTTGAATTGAATTCAGTTTGGTTGGGATTTTATTATAGGTTGAAATATTTATTTTACTTACGAAATACTTGACCTCTTTTTTATAGTGGATGGAATTAACATTTGAAGGAAATTACCATGTTCTTTTGTGGGTACCTAGATATTCGATTTACTTATTTACAGCCGTGCTATTCTGTAAAAATCTCACCATGAAAACTTAGGTGAAGTGAGCTTAACGTGAGCTGTCATTCCACCTGATGCTAGGGATTGACACAATTGACAACTCACTTTAAGCTCACTTCACCTAAGTTATCACGGTGAGATTTAACAGAATAGAGCGGCTGAATAGCTGATTGACATGACATGGACCCTTACAATAGGTTTAACTTTGTCCGGACGATTTAATTACGAATTTGATAATGTTGTTTTAATAACATTTTCAGCCATTTAGCTGAAAATGAATGAGTTTCGGAGGAGTTTGCTCAATCAATTTTGATTGAGCAAACTCCATGTCAACAAGATGGATCAAGGTAGCTTACGTTATAATTTGTGATGGCAAAACTGTCGCAGGATGGTATGAGCATAATAATTACAATTATAGGTTATTTACCGTAATTTCTAAATTCATTGTTGTTGTATGTGTGTCGTGGGAGCTTTGTGAATGACGCAGAAGGGCAGTATACGCATACTTTCGTCACTTAGGTAGGCATTTGACTTAGGGACTGATTTTCCTCATTTTTGTTATAAAACCACAACAACTCACAATTGAGTCATATTGACTTGCAAACTGGATCTAGTTACTCATCGGGACATTACTATGACGGCGATGTTACCTACATACCCACGGTTTATTCTATTTCACAAAACATTTCACATTTAGGCATTCTTTGACAAATTCATACACGCCTGTACGCACGTAGACAGAAACCATGGCATAGGTTTTTAGAATGAATAAACATAACTAAGTCCTACCTATTATGAATCAAAAGTAAACCTGATTAGCTACTTATTATTTATTTGTATATGTGGTTCCCAGGAGAGAAAAGGTCACCCATATCTTTTCATAAGTAAAAGTATGCAAAAACTCAAAAGGCCTGTGGAAAATGAGCACTGATATCCTACCATCACCAACCACCATTAACTGCCATTGTATTTGTAACAGATTCTTAGCAGGCTGAAGTACAAAAGCCACGTGCGGGTCCCGGGGGCCCGTGGCCCGTAGTTGGGTCGGTGTGATGATGATACTAATGTAATTTAAATCATGTTGTTTCCAGGAGTCAGATGACGAAATCTCCCATCTGGAATGGGAGACAGTGCGCGTGCGCTTCGTGAAGGCGGGCACTGTCGAGCGTCTGGTGGAGGCGCTCGCCACCGACGATGGTGAACTCGAGTCCACATACGTCAATGTGTTTCTAGCTACATATCGGTGAGTTATAGAATGATTATTATTTTCTTACGACGGCAAAAGACAAAGTCAGATTTGAGGCTGACTACCCAGGGTGCGCTAGACGAAAAAATGAAAACCGGGCCGCGCTCTACAGAAATTCGAATTAATATCCCATGTTCCGATTTATCATCGGTCATTTCTCGTGTTCGCTTGCTGCAGACTGATTCGCGAAGAACGTTAAAAGAAAGACAAAAAAAAATACGGAGTTATTTTCACTTTCACCGACCATTTTCGCGACAGTGCTGCAGAGGTAGAGATATGTTTAGTTACAAAGTTCTTTTTATTTATCGTTGTGGTTACCGTTTTCAGTTCGTTCGCGGAGTGCAGCCGAGTGCTGGACCTCCTCCTGCGACGATATGAAGCATTGGCTGCGGAGGACGTGCATCCAACAGCAGTCGACACGTCGCTGCAACACCGAAAGTGAGTCTTATGGTCAAATATCTGAGTACTGGAACCGCTTCATTTGTTTTAAAACTGGTGATCGTTACATAAATACCATCGTATATATAATAATAGACCATAACGAAGCCGTCATACACGCATTCTGTGCATCTAAACATATTTGTGCGATGATAATTGGTGGGAGACGACATTTCTTTTTGGTGTCAAAATTCGCTGTTTACGGTAGTACTGTGCTTATCTATATATATAAAAGGAGAACTGACTGACTGACATATCAACGTACAGCCGAAACTACTGGGGCTAGGAATGTGAAATTTTGCACACGGCTTCCTATTATAATGTAGGGGAGCACTAAGAAGGGGTTTTTGGAAATTTAACCTTTAAGGGGGTGAAAAGGGGGAGGGTGAAATTTCACGCGGACGAAGTCGCGGGTATAAGCTAGTGAGAGCATACAACGGAACAGGGGCCGTGTGAAGGATGATTTCCACCGAACAACTTACATCGCATCGGATCGGAAAGGATACGAACGGATGCGGCGACAGCCGATCGCGTCCGGCAGCATGTCGACGCATACGATTGGCTCGCTTGCGAACGTATCCGTTTCTGCGCCTAGTCAAATAGTTTCATTCCTATCGTGTTATAATTTTTGAAAATGGTTGATGTAGACGTATTGTTAGCTATTGTATTAGAAGAAGAAAATAATCATAAAACACAGAAGAGGAAAAGTAAAATTTGTACGACAGCCGGAAGGATTCGATCTGATACGACGACAGGCGAACGGAGCCGATCGCGCGTCGCAGCATACTTTCGGCTACGATCGCGTGTCACGGAAGACGCCTGCGGTCAAGCTGCTGTGCACGGCATGGTAATATAGACTTTAAATACTGTGTACCCGATATATTGTTTAAAGATTGTAAAATCCGTTCCGATCCGATGCGATGCGAGCGGTTTGGTGCAAATCATTCTTGAGTATTTAAAGTTAAGTTATACCATTTATAACTTAATTTCGTAAAAAAACATCAAAAACATCTAAGTAATCAGAAGGTTCCCAGGTGTGGTCTAGTACAAAACATTCTCATAATGTCGGGAATTACAAGTGACTGACGGCTAACTTGTTATGTTATGAAATGCAGATATACTACTTAATCATTGCACTGAATTTTTTTTCAAAGTAATAGAATTTGCAGGATCACTTTCATGTGCCAAATATGCTATAACATCATCATGTGTCATCATCATGTGTTTCAGGACTCTGGTGGCGTGTCTCCACGTGTGGCTGGACACGTACCCGGAAGACTTCCGCCAGCCCCCGCACCACCCCGCACTGCAACAGCTACTCGCCTTCACACAGGTTCATCTACCTGGGACGGAACTACACACGAAGGTATAAAAGCTCTTGTAATACTTAACTAGAACAATTATTAGTCGATAAAGTTAATTACTTTGTATTAATGTCCAATCTTGGGTGTGATTATTTGCAGGTATTACAGAAGTTAGCTGTATTCAGTGCTGAGCGCAATGGCGGGTGCGGCGTGGGCGGGCTGTGCCTGGCGGCCGGCATGCGCGTACCGGCGCACCACACGAGCGCCTACCGCCTGCCGCACGTGCCGCACCGGCACTTCGCCGAGCAGCTCACGCGCATGGACATGGAGCTGTTCAAGAAGCTCGTGCCGCACCAGTGCCTCGGCGCCGTCTGGTCCCGCCGGGACAAGGACCGCAACCACGACGCAGCTACCGTACTAGCAACCGTTAACCAATTCAACGCTGTATCGTTTCGAGTCATTTCGACGGTCCTGGTTGAACCGAACCTTAGGCCGCTCGAGCGCGCCGAAATCTTAGCGGCCTGGCTCGATATTGCCCGGGAACTGAGAGTGCTCAAAAACTTTTCTTCGTTAAAAGCGATCATCTCCGGACTACAGAGCAACCCTGTTTATAGACTGAGAAAGACGTGGGCGATACTAGCCAAAGAAAAAGCTGAATTATTCGATGAACTCGCGCGTATTTTTAGTGAAGACAATAATAGGTGGGCTCAGCGAGAGCTACTGATGCGCGAGGGTACCGCGAAGTTTGCAGACACAGTGGGTGAAAACGATCGTCAGTTACAAAAACTATTACACGAACGGGGTTCCCCTGGGGTCAGTCACGGGACCATCCCTTACCTTGGAACTTTTTTAACCGATCTCACTATGATCGATACCGCTATTCCGGACACCGTAGCTGATGGCTTAATTAATTTCGATAAGCGTCGCAAAGAATTCGAAGTTCTTGCGCAAATTAAGTTATTGCAGGGAGCTGCTAACGCCTACCACTTGCCTCAGGACTCGATGTTCGATAGGTGGTTCGACTCGGTCATTGTGCTGGATGACCGGGAGTCGTACCAGCTATCTTGCCAGATCGAACCGCCGACAAATCCTCCAAAGGAGAGGCGTCCAAAGAAAATAAACGATTCAAATAGCCACGGGCACAGAAAGAACGACTCGATCGCTAGCACCAGCTCAAGTAACAGCTCGCAGTTCTATTGCGAGACGGACGGTACGGCGACAGCGTGGAAGAGAGACAGTCTAGAGAGGCGGGTGTCGCCGACACGTCTGTCGCATGGCTCATCATCGTCGTCGCTGCCTTCGCTGGATGTCTCGCTGTCGAGCGCCAACAG
The DNA here is from genome assembly GCA_914767645.1 of Hydraecia micacea. NCBI lineage: Eukaryota > Metazoa > Arthropoda > Insecta > Lepidoptera > Noctuidae > Hydraecia > Hydraecia micacea. Next base: position 14,288,614 of record OU611778.1, read on the forward strand.
TGGTCAGAAGCCCGCCAACGGCAAGCCGGGCGGCGCCAGCCCGGCGGCCCCGGGCGTGCGCTCGGGCCCGGACTTCTACATCATCCGCGTGACGTACGAGTCGGACTGCGCGGAGACCGAGGGCGTGGTGCTGTACAAGTCCATCATGCTGTGCAACAACGAGCGCACGCCGCAGGTCATCCGCAACGCGATGCTCAAGCTCAACCTTGATGGCGATCCCGATGGATACACCTTGGCGCAAGTTCTCCCCGAGAAAGGTAAATGTTTTATATATGCTCTCTCAAATAAAGGTTTATTCTTACAATGTAACATAGGAATCCCTTCATATTTCTATATAATTTTTTTTTTGTAAGATTGGTAGTAGTTGGTTTCGCGATTGTGAATTTGTGCCCTGTCTTTAACGTTGAAAAGAAACGGGCGTACTTTGGCAAGTGCATTAAATAGCAATGTTGTTTTTTTCGTAAAGAATGGTTTAATATTTTTTATGCCTAGACAGAACCACATTCACCATCCCTTGTATGAGCTGGAGTTAATTACCGTTACAATAAATAATTATATTGTTACAGAAATGCTGCTCCCTGCTAACGCGAACGTGTATTATGCAGTAAATACTGCCTACAACCTGAACTTTATTCTGCGCCCGCGCAAGACGCAGCAGCTAGAACCGGTGGTTAACGGAAAATCGCGCGGCAAGCGCCCGTGATCGCACACAGTGATGATTCGATAGACAGTTGTGCTTAAAGGACTCCTACAGGTATTATACAACGGTGAGCGACGACAGTTCGGTGCTAGAGCGGACTCTTACACTCAGGGAATAAAATAGACTTCAAGAATTTCGCATTTATTTTTTAAAGATATTGTACCTACCTACCCGTATTTCCTACGTTTTTGGTAGATCTACAAAATGAGTTTTTGTTTCATAAAAAATTATTTTGCTTCATAAATCTTTCCATTCCAGTTTCGTTATTCAACCAAAGTCCCACGCATAATCTAATCACATATCGCTTCGAAGCTAACCTAGCCTTGTATTTGGAAGTTCCTTTGGTCATTTTGCGACTACCTAACGTAAATGCGGTCTGACGCGTTACTTACAACTTACTGTGTTCCCATGTATTCCTAACGTGCATTTCACGGTGTCTACGATGTAATATTTGTATTGTATACTCATGTAAATAACTTAATATAATGCCACCTCTAGCATAGTATTGTGAATTTAACTGTTTATGTATATGTGGATCGTTGTTTGTATATAATGTTTTGTAAATAGGAATCTCATGAAATAATATTGTAGTATAATACTGAGCCAAAGGCAATGTTCGTCTAATAGCAAGGTGCTGTACCACTTTTGTATAACGTTTTAGAAGCTTTAATGTGAAAATGTTTTATAAATTGAACTTCGTATTGTATTTCATACTTATAGTGTATATGTTTAAACGTAAAGAAGGGTCAAAAAACGGGATCAAAGTGATTCAAAAGATATTCACTACGCCAGTCGTTATAAGTCATGTTTTTGATAAATATACAACTAATGATGGCAAGGTAATTTTCAGATTAGGATCCATTTTAAATATTTACTGAATTTTATTTTCCTTGTTACTTCTCCTTCGTAATGTTTACCTGATGTATAAAAATATTGTACTTAACCGTTTTATTCCTGAAATATTTCACCTTGAAGTGGTCTTGTAGTTCCAGTAGAAGTAAATGTCGCTTTAGGTATGTGTTCATTGTTCGAAATGGCATCGAATCAAAGGCCATTTTATAAAAATAATAATTAAGTATGTCAAATCCATTATTTGCACACAAGTAAGTTAATATGTAGATCGTAAGCTCTACGTACTTACAGCCATACTTACATCAAATGTACCAATATTCACGAGTATCGTAGGTATATTTAATAAAGACAATATAACATTATCTATCTACTGCAATATACGCCGTGGTATTAAATACAAGTTCTTTTGACGTGACCATACGCATACGATAAAAATAAGATTCACGGTGTGCCTAATATACATTATTATTTAAATAGTATCGTTCATAATGTATTTAACTCATATATCTTACTTTCGATTATATTGTAACTGTTTGTATGTTACCTACCCTATGTATTAAGCTCCGAATGACATTCGAAATACTTTGTTTTTGTAAATATCTGTAAGTATCTAATAAAGTGTAATTTTGTAGTTTTCCACCAGTGTCGCTGTAACATGTTTATATTCGTATAATAAAAGTTAACGAAACCTTTTATGAATAGTTTTAATTAAATGACCTGTTTAGTGCAAAATAGTATACAGTGCAATAGATACATATTTGAGATAGCCTTCAGTATACCTGCAACCTTAGTAAGAGCAGCTGGTGATAATTGTACAGTCAACAAAAGAGATAAGTATGCAGGATAGTCGGATATAGTTGAAGTTGAGTAAGAAACCGATGGATGTTGTCGACTGAAATTTAATTTGATAAATGAGCTGTTTGTTTTCTATTAATAAAATTAAATTGTATTCGAGAACGTCCATCGGTTTCTTACTAAACTTCAACTATATCCGATGATCCTGCATACTAATCTTTTTTGTTGACTGTACAATAAAGTCGAAATTACACGCCTATGGGATGGCGTGCGTGAAAGAGGTATTGATCGTGCCTATATCAATCCTAGTGGTGCCACCTATGAAAGGTGTTCAAAAATTCGTCCACACATGAGTTTGTGGAGTATAGTGCTTCGCTACTACTCTGAGGTTTGTAATTCGAGGGTGTTCTGCCAGATAGCGTCTTCATATTCTCTTCTCCCTCTTTGAGCTTTGACCTCTTTACTAATGGCCACATGGGCGATTGTGAGGAAATATTGCCATAATATTGGCGCTTTGCACATATTGTCAGCGCAAAAAAGTAGGCTGCTGACCAACCATCTATTTTTTTGTCAATCGTATTGCTTGGATATATTGCTTTCTGGGATATTATTTATATTGGTATTCGCAAAAAAAATGTTGACACTGTTTTAGGCTGAAATGACTAGAAGTAAGCGTTTAGCATGTGGTTGAATATTTAGTACCTAAATGTTGGCAGGTCTTTGGGAGCACTGAAAAATATAGTGCCTTATGCTTTTAGAGCGACAACCGCTAGTTCGAAGGAATCCAGGTCTATGTAGCAGAGGATCTGGGCTTGGTGGTGGTGGCGCACCTGCGTGCCGCCACCGGTTGACAGCGGCTTGACTGAAAATTTCATGGCCAGCGTATCGAGCGGACACGCGCGCTCCGGCCGCGCAGTCGCGCCGCGCCGCCCGCCCGAGCGCCTCGCACGCTGCTCCCCGACACTCGCTCTGTGACAACCTTGCCGTGCCGACCCCGGCTCACAACAACAACACGCGCGACCTCCACACTACCGTCTTTACACGAGCGTCGATTCCTCCAGTGCCGGGTGTGCAGTGGTCGTGCCACGTGACCAGCTCCCGGGCCCCGCGGCCCGATATGTGAAAAACAAAGCCTTTGTGACAGCGCCGGCCAGCGGCATGTGGTGTGCCAGAGATACGCACAAAATGAAATAATAAGGTGAGCTGAACCAGCGTTAGTTTGACTTAAATCCTTATTCGATGAAGCCAGTTCATCCCTTGCTTTCGTGATGGATAACTTAGTGACTCAAATAAAAATTGCTTCTTAATTTTTTGACGTAACTTTCTTTCAAAAGCCTAAAGTATTCATTAGGTCAAAGACGTACTTTAACCTACGTGTAGGTTACCATATTGCATGATCAAGGTCAGAGTTAATTTATGTCATAATACATTTATCCAGATTATTGCCATAGGACGTACCTTCAAACTGATACTACCTACTGAGCTAGTTGTGTGGTGGGAGCGGCCGAAGTCCGTCCGTACAGCGAAGCTCTACGACTGCCGCAATCTGATTATGGCACACCCACTAAGCTACAAGATATTTATTCAACGATATTTTTAGTAATAACCTAGATATTAAGGGCTGACATAGAGGAAATATATCTATGACCTATTTATTACTTACACTTAGGTTAACTATTCTTAGCAAACGTGTGTTTTCGTAGCACTTTGGTAGCAGCTCGTAGCAGTGTTTTGTTTATTATATTAGCTGGATTCTGGATTCAGTAATTCACCATACAAACAGTTTGTAGATATTTATTTGGAGGTTTTCCATGAATCTCATAACTATAGGTTTTATTATAATGTTTTGTTACATTACGTTTTATGTTATGATGATATCTTTACGAACAAAGTTTTGAATTTTTGTAAAAATCGGAGGGAAATGGGTCAACCTATACTTTTGAATCCGAAATGTAGTCATCAACATAAATTAAGGTAAACCATGAATATTCGTTTTTAATAAGCTTATTATCAGCATTAGATATAGTTTGGCGTGCCGCAGGCTCGCGTGTCTGGGGCGCGGCGTGCACGCAAGTCGCACAAAACGATGCAATAACTCAGCCCCCTCACGTTTTGTTCTCATCGATCCTGGCATTCAGGGTTTGGGCATGGAATAGGACTGCTAATTAGTAAAAGTAACGGTTCTTTTATTGTGTCGTCTGGTTCCCAAAGAGAAAAGGCCCACCATATCCGTAGTGGCGTGAAGCACCTTTCACGCGACTACTGATGGTACTTATATAGAGAAGAAGATCGACAGCAAAGTCTTCCTGCGTCTGATTATTTAAAAACTGCGATCAAGTATCATTGTGCTTATTGATAGGTCCATGTTTAGCCGATGTTGGTCCAACTTACATAAAAACTAAACAATTGGTTTTATAGAAAAAATCGTTAGCTTTAAAAACAACTAATTAACGTCCTGCATCAAATCATCATAACGAAACTCTAAGCAGCAAGTTATCAGCTAATTATACAATTATCTCATTCACGCGGACTGTAATTATGCTATTTTTAGCGCCGAGCACCTTACAATGTGCTATTTACTTGCGGATCCAAGTTTACGCGGACCAAGTAAGTAGATTAACAGAATCTTTGAAACTTGTGTAATTTTCTTGTGAGTTCCTGCTCTTTGAATTATGAAATATTCTTTGGGCAATTTTGTGTTATCTACTTGGGCTCAGACTGAACATTGTTAGCAAACACTTGAAATTGTGCTCATGCTTTTGATTAATTTAAAAGGATACAATTCATATTCGACTACAGATATATCTTTTCAACATGTTGAAGACGTAAACTCTCCAGCTCATCTTCGCTTTTCTTTAATTCAAAGCTGACTGAAATTGGAAGTATTTTTTTATGATTTTTAAGGTGATCGTTCAGAATAACACACGGATTGAAATAGAAGGATGGTGATGGCATTTGCATATTCTAAGTATGCTGGGTACCTACTCTCTATCTGAAGCAATCTTAGAGTCGTATCTTACGACACCCCCGGGATGTTCGTAGTCGAGCGGAGGTAGTGTTATTTATTTGGGTACAGGAAATAACATTTATTCAGTGCCGTTATTTGCATATTAGGTTGTATGTGTACGACTTCAAAGGAAAAATAGATTCATTTATCTGCTGATCCGAGAATATACAGGTAAAAAAGTACATACCTCTATAAAATACCTACACAAAAACGTCAAATTCGTTTTGATTCGGATACGAAGATCTTCCTATTACCTACCAACACTCTCTATATCCGGTAGTACCTACCCACAAAAAGGTAACGGGGTCACAACTTTTATTGGTGAATAAATAGCGTGGAAATGAGATTGCAAGAGCAAGAATTTTGCAATTGTACCCTCGGTAATAACAGACCGAGTGCTCATCGCTTACGACGTGCATACCTACGAAATGCATTCTCGGAGACGATTCCTACGAGTTTCACCGGAAGGTGGGCTATAATACTCTATAATACTCTATAATTTCCTTACATTCTCAGAACACTGGGAAACTTCGGAATAGTTGCAGAGATAGTAGTGGAGGAAATCTATACAAATAAATAAAATTGGAGTGTGTATGGATGTATACACGGTACATATACCAAAATAACATTTTTTACAATTTTTGTCTGTCCGTTTGTTCCAGCTAATCTCTGAAACAGCTGGACCAATTTTGACGGGACTTTCACTGGCAGATAGCTGATGTAATAAGGGGTAACTTAGGCTACTTTTATTTTAGAAAAATAATTAGGGTTCCGCGCAAATAATTAAAATGTTTTCTGTCATGCACGCGAACGAAGTCGCGGGCACAGCTACTCGTAGTTACAAATAATAAAGGTGCTTTCATTTCTTGTTTCTTTTAAACTCTTTGCACGTTCTTACACCTTAATAAGTAATGTTCAATAATGGTTTATTCTGCTAACCTAAACTATGACTATAAAGTGTACGCTAAAACTAAACTATTTAACCTTCAAGAATTATATAAGTACTTTTCGCACTAAAGAAAATTTTATCAAACGTAATAGGTGCACTCACAATCACTCCTCACCACTACTGCACTAGGAATAGGGATAGTATAGAACTGCCTTCAGTTAGGACTTTTTACGGAAGATATTCAGTTCGAGGGAATACAGGTTTATAATAAGTTATCGAAAGAAATAAGAGATTCTTTATCAGTGAACATTATCAAACTTTAGCAAAGTTGTATTTGGCTTACCAACATTAATAAATCATTACTCACTGTATGTGCTCGATAGATCGAACGACGTTATGTTTATTGCTTTGTGAAGTTTCTCATATTTATGTGAACTATGTATTTTCTTGTTGAAAAATTTTTTTTGAACCGAACCTGATTTCAGTAGCTTTTACTCGTCATGGGCAAACAGTCTATTTTCAGCCAGCTCATCACAGATGTGACGCTGAGCATATTTATGTATCTACTACGGACCTAAATACCTACTTATACCCAAATCGTTTTTGGAAACCATAGTGCCACACTAGGAAAAAGTTACGAGTTTTGTGACTAAAGTATACATATTTAAAGTTTTCTTTAGAATGACAATTTATCTACCATCAGAGTATAAGCTTCAAAGGCATGCAAAATTTGCATAGTTATTCCGCCATCTTGAATAATGTGAAAAGAAAATATTTCTGTCAGCATTCTTGATGTTTTCATTCTTATATTTATTTTCTTTAGCCTTTTTGCCGACTGCTCAGGGTTATTCTAAGAGTTGTTCCATGTAAAGGAGTCGGATGTCGGACCACTGTTATTTACATTATACAATATCCTCCTTTAAACATGTATAGGAATGTATGTACTTTCTTTTGGAACAAGTTATAAATAAGGTAGTGTGTTATAATAAGCCAAACAGCAGCGTCTATAAGTTGATACATTTTGTATGCCAGCAGCATACCTAATATTAAGGGGCATAACCCCTAAGGAATAAATAACAATACAACAGCAAAAAATAAATAGTTTTTAAATGGTTTACTTTATACTGTACCTACACCTCACTTAGCAAAATGTTACAGGACCTACTCGTATATTGTGCTTGCTCATTACGGTGTTCTAAGATGGAACAGTAATATCTGCACATAGAAATACAAACTATCGAGATCGACCGTTGGAGATGGCGGATGGGGATGGATGGTGGGTCGATGGTAGTGGTATGTAGTTATACATACCTAGTTAAATATTTTATACCAATTAATTTACATGTCATAGTGATATTTAAAGTTTTGAACAAAGTTCGAATAATGAACAAAACATTTTTTTATGGTCATTCTATTTCGTTATCGATACCCAAGCTTCACTTTCACTTCAAGTTCCGCTAGCTAATTTAATTAGACCCTGTATATTATGAAACCAAAGAGATAAAGAGAGACCAAAGACAAAGAGTACCTGTATATTATTATGTACCTAATTGTAAGTATATGTCGAGTAGATCCTCCTAACTTGCGTTGTTGCGTCAGATGCGGGCTCATTGAAATCTCTTGTTATCTACGTTTCATTATCGATACTGCACCCACAATGATACTTCACCAGAAAACGAGAAAACGCTTTCAGTTTTACTTTATTTTCACCCAGAAAACGGTAGCAGTAAAATATCGTGCGGATTTATTTAATTTCATCATGGAAATTCCGCGAGCCACGTTAATTAAACAGAGATATAAATTATCCTCTGTTTTGACTCACAGCTACGTGAGTGAAATCCCGGGTATGAGGCTGAACGTTTATTAAATTAAAAAGAATGAAGTCGGATACCTGAGAATATTGGCAGGTCACTAATACTTTCGTCCGTTCGTTTCTTGTTCCCCGACCCACTCCGTCGCTTCGCATCACCTGCCCGCGCGATCACTTCTTTTCGCTTAGCGTTTTTTCTGACATTTTGCTCGACCCCTAAGGGTCACAGCGTAATGTTAAATAGCCTATAGCCTCCCTCAAGAATTGGCCTATCAAATGCAAAGAAATTTTCAAATCGGACTGGTAGTTCCAAAGAATACTCCCTACGTACAAATTTACAAACAAATTCGTATATACTTAGGTAAGTTTAGAATAAACGCTATCTTCTTACTAATACCAAAAACACAGGATAAAGTTACACCAAGAGTACATTGTGGCTGTGTAATAAGCTTATTAACTTTCCGTAGGGCGTATTAATAGCGGTAGGTTATTTATAACAAGGTTATAGTATCTATTATCGCCTTATTCATAAACGTCTTATAAATAAATAGTAGTGTCATATAGGACAATACCCTTGTCGTTTGAAATTGACATGGACTAGAAGTATTTAATGTTTGGATAATTATGTGGGAGAACTTTTATAATACTTTAGTTTATTAATAAGTAAGATTCAGGTCAATCCAATTTATCTGATAATAGCTACTTATATTATATACTTATCTACTGAAAGAAAAAAAAGATTTGGAGAAGAAATAATTGTATACCTTTTATTTGGGCGAAGAGAGGTTCAAATAATTTCGTTTCATTTCATTTGGCGTGTCTTTTCTGGCAAAGAAGGCTCCCGTGGGTGTCGTTAAAGGTGACTAAGGGATAATGGTGAGACGATGGTTAGCAGCTTTCCCCTAAACACTAATAACAATATATTGCGAGCACAATGTTTGTCAAGCGTGCTGATTATGGCAATATTCCCTGTGACGACCGTTCGTTCTTACGGTCTATTAGGGAACCTTGTTCAGCACTAAATGTTACCGAATTGTTATGATTTTATCCACATGATATCTGCATAATTATATATACATAAACTCGCGCCTTTTCCCTAATATTTCTGTACATAAGTATTGTTAATATTGTTCAAAATAATGTCGTATAAAATGGAACTCCGCTAATGGCTCGGCGGATATGGCGTCTGTTTATTTTGTAAGAAACAGTTTTATTTCACCGATGCTGCACACACAGAGATTTGAAAACAAGTTGATTTAAGGTAATGTTTGCACAGTTGCATGTATGTACTTACTTATTCCTTTGATCATATACCAGACTAAAGTTGACATTACATTTCTATACAGCATATTAAAATGTACATGTTATTTCAGAAACTAGATTTGAAACTAGCTTTTATTGTCACAAGTGCTACGACTCCAGATATATGTATGTAGGTAAAGAAAACTTCTCAAATGTCTCAGACAGAAATCATATTGACTTAGATAGTTACGTCTGTATTTTTAAGAAAAGCCAAAACTTGTCTTATGTATTATACCGACGTAGGTGGTACAGAGTGTGGCTTGGGATTAGGTACTATTAATTTGGGCCAATTGAACAACGGAAAGACTACTTTTTTCGACAATTCAGCTTGTCAGCGTTCCTTAACGTTTATTCGAACCATATAATCTTTTACTGTGCTCATAAATTATGGGAATAATAAATGGAAGACAATAAAAGGAATGCTGTAATTGTTTAATCGAAACTAAATTAGGTTTCTAGTGTCGTTTCTTATGCCATAAACTCTCTAGACAGGCTTATTTGACTTTTTTATGCGATTTGTGTTCGAGTAGTAAAAATTTACTGGCCATTACCCTCAGTCTCCTTTACGATGCCCGTGGAATGTGCACCCGTTGTAAACCGGGACACACTCGCCTGCTGAGCGAGCCAAAGAAGATTTTCATGTTTGCTCAAGCGCTCTCCACCTCCTTAGACGGTAAGTATATGGTGGTGGAGAGGAATTGATGACTAGATAGACGAGGTATCTTACTTAAAATATGTACTACCTAGATAATACCTAAGTATGATGTATAAAACCAGGTTCAATTATAATCTAAAAACGTTACGTCACGTTTAATGTTGAAAAAAAATGTATTTAATAATATTTACATAATTTAAAAACCAGCAGTCTTAAAATAATAATAATAATATGTACTGTATATATGAAAAAGGGAGGGGAAATAATTATAAGACATCAAAAATCTCGTCCGGCTCGTTGTCAACAGGAAAAGGGCCCAAAAGGTTGGCAGCATCGCCACGTTGTTTGGCAATTCTGATTATATGACCAAAAAATAAAAATAGAATCGAATTGTTAAAGTGGAAATGGGAAAAGTTTGGTTGTTTATAAGAGAATGCAGTCATAATACTTACATGGTGACCACGCATTGATCGATGAGCTAAACTTTATAAAACTTGAGGATATATTATGAAATGGGACTGGGCGGGTCATACGAATAGGATGCATCAAAACAGATGGGCCAGCACCGTCAAACAGTGGGTGTCCGAAGATGGAGGTCGACTCTGAGGCAGGCCTAAGAAACGATAGTGTGACGATTCGTACTCGTTTCTGATCGATTGGCCGAAGAAGGCACAACATAAAGAAAACTAGAAAAGTACGGGAAGACCTTTGCCCAGCATTGGGACAACATAGGTAAACAAAAAAGCAATATAAATAGATATTATCGTATAACAGTTACTTAAGTACCCTTAAAATCATGAGCAATTTTGCATTTACTAAAATATTTAGTATACACCCGAACAATATACCTAAACATAACTTTGAAACAGAAATATTTAAAGGTCTTTTGACACGCGAACTCGTTTCGTATTCAGGTTCACGTCGCGTCGGTTCTAAATCTTATGTATTATACGTAAAATTAACCTTTCTCTGGGTCTTTAATTACTTAAAGGTCCAAAGAACGGTTAATTTTACATATAACACATTAAAAAAAAAATTGGTTTACAATTACATCCTACTTGTATAAGTACCTGAAAAAAGTGGACCTTTGTATACATTAGTTGTTTTTTAGGACTATGATCTACTTAAATGCAGGTACACTTTCAGCTAATAATTTACTTATTTAAATAGTCTCATTAGAATCCTTGTTTTTGTTTTGAATTAATTGACATTAAGAACAAAAAATAGACAACATACCATAAAATAGTTTACTATTACAAATAAATAGTTTACTATTTTATGGTATGAAATGAATTTATTCATTTGTTATATTTACAAAGACTTAACTGAAAAGAGCAAAATATTCTCACTGTACAGTATTTTCCCACAAAAGCCACAAAGACCCTGCCAAGTATTCATTACACTACATGACAGGCAAGTTGGCACATATTAAGAACTATCACTTACTTATATTCGAAGAATTTCTTTGTCCCTGAACTATCTCATCGATTTTACGTGGACCTGCAGCTAAGTATAGAAGATAGAAGGTAGGTATTTGACATTCCTCGGTGTTCCTATGTGCCTGTAAGTGAATTCAGCGCGTAGATGGAATATTTGATTGTGAAAGGAATACCAATGAGTTTCCCCGAAGGAGATAATGCAAGTTCAATCGGAAATAAAAGTTCCATTTTCGATGGCTGAGTTGTAAATGAGCGTTGTATGTGGTACAATGCTAGCGCGATAGAATGTGACATTTAATATAGGTAGAGAATACGTATTTAAGTTATCAGATATCTACGTATATCTACATAACATAATATAATCAGCCTATAATGTTCCCACTGCTGGGACACAGGCCTCCTCTCAGTGAGAGGGAGTGGGCCGTAATCCACCACGCGGGCCCAGTGCGGGTTGGCAGATGTCATGTCTTCGAATTTTTGGTTCTAGGACATGCCTGTTTCCTCACGATGTTTTCCTTCGTTTTCCTTCACCGTTTTGAGAGCAGTGGTGATGAAATAATTTACACAAAGTAATGCGCCTGTCTGGATTCGAACCTCCGACCGTAACTCGTAAGTCGCGGCCGTTACCACTTGGCCACCACTGCTCTATAATATACTTCACGTATATCTATAATATACCTACTTATAATAAAGCTGATGAGTTTGTTTGTTTGAACGCGCTAATCTCCAAAAATAGGAACCAGTTGATTTGAAACAGTATTTTTACATTTGATAGCCAAATTCTTGAGGAAGGCTACTTAACGTAACGCTAGGACCATTAGGAGCCGAGCAAAAAGAAAAACAGTCAGATAGATTACTAAGCGAAAAAGAAGTAAAATATATTTATTGATTTATTTAGCTTACATGGCAAAATGTATGTCATGGAATAATGAATGATGGACTGAACAGTTGAAATAGAATTTAAGCATAGGTATACAGAGTCACTTCTAGCCTGACAATGAGTGCCGTTCAACCTGTAACGCGCATTTAATTGAATAAACAATAGCTTTTCAGTGGAGGGTTCGGGCTCGTAAATCACGGAAGACACGCTTATTTGATCGAAAGCCTTTGTACGTTCCGTAAACTAACAATAACCTACGTTCAGTTTGCATCGACAAGCATTGAAATACCTTTTGTAAGCGTAAGCGGCTCACGATACTTTGAAGTAGCGAAGTATTGAAGCGACGGTTCAATCAATAATTCAGGCAGCTTCAGTCCCTGTTTACTTTTTAACCGATTTCAAAAAGGAGTTTCTATGTTCGTCTTTATGTACTTATTTTTGTTTTCATTGATATTTTTCATCCATCGTGGACCACCTAAAAAAGTGAAAAATAAAAAACTACTTAATTTACAAAAAAAAAAACTTGAGAAACAACTTTTTCAAGTTTTTACATCGGAGCAATTTTTGTTGATAAATTGAATGATGAAAAATTTTGACTCACCTATTTTTATGATAAAACTTACCATTTAGCTGAAAAATGCAAAAAACCGATTTTTGCAACATTTGACTGTGAATAAATTTTTATTCACACGTCGGTTCGATGGGGACTTTTGACAATTTATTTGTAATGGTGTTCCTAACATTTATACCAATTTTCAGGTTTATGCGAATTAATGTAACCTTACCCCTATTTTTGAAGCTAACTTGACCGGACTAATATAACGTAGCTTTGAGAATACCTGCAGCGTGCCAAGTGTCAGTGTGTGTATTTCTATAGGTATAAATATCTACGTCAGCTGAACGCTCTCTTGATGAATGTGTTAGGTGACGGGGAGCGTTTAGCGCCCACAGACAATGCCTGCGCGAGTGCGCGCCCACTTACAGGAAATTCTAGCTCAACTTCACTCGTTTGCTGTCAGTTTCCGCCCACTCTCGCTCCAGTTCTCATTGAGAGGTTGTTTTTCACTCTTTAACTATAAACTAAATCGAAGGACCTAGTTGTTTGCGCAGCACTCGAGAGCCGTTCAAACGATGATGGGTCGTTACATTCTGTTCTTATTGCCACTTCTTTATTTTTTGTCATGCAGAAATACGAGTTATTCCGGTTGCAGCGGGACCGCTTGCTAAGCATGCAATACAGCGCTTTAAGTCTAGGAGCACTTATAAGAACAAATGATGTGACAGACGGTACATTTTATGATTTCAGATAAAAGGAAGGAATGAATTCTTTTAAAGAATTTAATGAATATTGTTCATAGTAGGTAACTACTGAAATAATGAGATGCGGTAGAGAGCTATTTTCATTTCTGAATGTCAGTATTTCGCAGGCGGGCCGTGTCGAGCCGTCCGTTGTCTGTGTCACGTCCTACCTCCACAGAACAGAATTGTTCGATTATTTTCGACTGTTTCATCGGCCCGAAGCAAATTAGTCCATTTGTATGCTAACGGACTTTCCGATTCGGATGTGAATATGGGTAAAAGAGTATTTATTGCTGCCGGCTTTTTGTTTTGTTATTCGCGAAACGGCATGCCCTTTTCATGCAGCCATTACTGTCACAGTGCGTAATTTTTTCCGGAATATGTGTGACACAAATGTTAAAATAAAATGCATGTAGGTAACACGTTACACGGTGTAATTGTAGCACGATTGATGTGCTGTTTTGAAGGTTTCAAGTACATAGTCCAGCCCAGCATTATTTGAGTAGTGTAAATTCTGTCTGTTCTTATCTTATTTGATTACCAGTTTTAAAGGTATGTAGGTGCCAGGTGGGACACAAATAATTCTCTTTGGTGGGATACTATAAGCTCAACTTGCATGGCAATAAACGAGCTGGATGTTTACGACTTTATATTTTCTCTGAGCTAAAACAACCATTCCGAATACGGTACACACTTACCTACTTCACAGTAAGAGTTTGCTAATAAATACGTCAAAGTTTTAATTTTTCCCCAGTTAGCTGTAATAACTTGCGCGAAACTCGCAATTTGCACACTCGGCAGTCCTATTTACGTTCTGAAACTACTTTTACCTACCACTCTATCTAATATGTAGATGGAAGTAGCTGGAATCTAAAGGAAATAATATAAAACCTTGAAACTATAAATAACCGAACACTATCCGTAATAAAAGGCTTCTCAGCCGATCGCAAGACTGGATCTACTTCTTATGAAAAATGATGCCATCAACAACCAGAGATAGGTAAACATTATGAGGGAAGATATTTTTAGAACAAATAAGACATACATTACTTTGAATATCATGTTGCGATGCTTGAAGACTGGATTCTATTTCGGTTTGTTTTGTGTACCTACATTTTTTTTTACTTTATTCTCATTTTGTATAGAGTAATATTCAACATTTTATTTAATGTTGAATAATAAGTTTATTCAAGAGTACTTACATAATATAGGCTATACAAATATAATATCTATGTATATCTAATACTAAAAATAACAAAATTATATAAAAATAATAAGTAGTTAATCGTATATGGTGTTGCGTAATGGCGTCTAGATAGTTTCTTAACATTGTGGAAATGCTGAATACTAAACAGTTGATTTGAATATTTTTCTAGAGTTCATAGTTCTTTACAAAGTTCGTGTTTTCATCAGCTTTATTGTGATTGGTGGAATTGCGTGAAAAGGGTGTGCCGTCGCCTTCCCTCAAATAATAACATGCTTTGTGGAAATATCGGACACGCTAGCAGAAGATCACGCGTCAATTAGCTGCATAACAATGGTTCCATGTTAAACTTTACTTGCTTTTAGACACAAATGTTTTGATTTATTTCGCTTAGCTTGGATTTTGTAGAACTTTATTGACTCTTGTTCCATTATGGGCTTAGGTATGCTTATTTTTGTAATTCTAAGTTTATTTCTGTAATTCTTTTTCCGTCTGATATAAATTCGTATCAAATGATTTCATTACCGGTGGCGGTGAGTTATTTCGTTATTAGATCGAAGGATGCTTTGTTCTTCAAGGACTCCTTTTTATTTCTTTTGCCTTTCCAAGATAGGTTCGTGACTGAGTTATTCGTGCAAAATTAAAAGTAAATTCTTTGTCAAAGCATTCTTGATCTAATTGAATGGTTCTTTTGATGTGTCGGGTTTCGGGCAGTTATCGACCAGGTGGAAAATATTCACAGATTGTGCTTTGAACCGGATAATTTCTATAGACCGCTGGGCCGTAGGTAAATTATAGGATCCTTTATAATTAACCCTGAATATAAACCTGTTTATTTTAATGTAAGAAACAAAGAAACTGATGAATAACATCTAAGCGGATTTACGACAAATACTTTAGCATTATATAGGCATGCAATAATATGGCAGAACCAAGGAAGTAAGCCGTCCGTGAGCCAGTGTTCGTAGTAAATCCGGTAGCCCAACTTCGTCCGTGTCCCATTGACCTAGATTCGCGCCCTTGAACCCCGACCCCCCCCGGCCCTCCACTCCGACACCCGGACGCTCCCGTGACGTCATAAATGCCCTCCGCAAGCATTGTCTTTTAAGTATATTGTTTTGTTCCAAAAAAAGATAGTTCCACTGTATGTCAACAAAGCTATTTAATTGTTTGGAATATGACACAAAGGAACAAAGGTGCTACGTTATCATTATCTGCTTGTTGTTCGAACAGGATACTATTGATTTTAAGCTTATCTTTTAGTAGGTCATAGGGATGATCGATTACAGCAGCTGATGTAGGATAGAATTTGTAAGATACGTGTTTGTACATCTACGTGAACAAATTATTCTGCTACCGTATCAAACAATCTAATCACCCAAATTTGTAGAAGACAAGACATGATTATCAAAGACTAGATAGGTTCTGAGAGTTGGAGTTTTGCCAAAGACTTTAACACCAGGCTGTTGAAGAGCCTATGAGCTGAAGAAATGACGCATAAATACAAAAGATATTTGTAAAATTCGCTATATTTCCATTAGTGCAAATGTTCATGATATTTTCAGAATGCTGCAGTACCTTTCTGCAGTAGTAATGAATGCTTGTTTATGCCTAGTAAACATGTTCAACAATGCCAATCAACGAATAAAGTTTAAAGCCAAGTAAATTGCATGTTTGATGTTTGCACTTCAACGAATGACTGCAATTTATTGAATGCAGGTTCACGCTTTACAGCAGAGCTTAATGAAGTGCTTTACCTGCCTACATATTTATTGTAATTTTGTATAATTACTTCATTATAAATGGGTACAATAAAGACGTGTTATTTATTACAAAATAAGTACATTACATAATTTAAAAAGTTAACAGTCTTAAAATAATATGTACAAGTATATATAAAAAATGAGGGGAAATAGTCAAAGGGCATAAAAAAATTCGTCTGCATTGCTGTCAATAGGAAACGTGCCCAAAAGGCTGGCAGCATTGCCACATTGTATGGCAATGCTATGCTGATTCTTTGGCCAAAAAATAGGCCAGCCCTCTGGTAACGTGAAGAGTCGACCAACCGCTTGGCGATGTCTAAGTGGGCATTCGGGCCCATGGCCCTAGTGTTTCAACCCCAAACCGCTCGAACATATAAGTTCCAAAGAGATTGGAGTATTTGCGCCGTTTGAGACTTTCCGCACCTGCAGCAGCCGCCCCAGCACAGCTCACCGTGCTTGGAAGAGGGGATGGTGCAAGGGTGTCGACACACGTTGCGTCTAGAAAATTTTTATGTTTGCTCAAAAAGAATACATTTGATTCGCTACTGTTGTAAAAGTATCGGGGGTATAGGAATTACCATCATTCAAAATATCTTATGAGAGCATCCAAGAGCGCATCCTTGAAGGAAGTTAACGATACGCAGATGCTTCATTTATGATACTAAGACGCGTACCCTTTTGTAACATGGTTACGTCTCTGAAAGACAACTTATAAGCAAATTCAATCGCACTTTTATTGGCTATAACTGGTCCATTAGGAAATAGCTTTTTTAATGTTTTGTCAGTTAAAAATGGAACAATAGATGTTACATATATCCTCTTTTTGTTTGCCAAAAATATATTGTCATATGAATGCCGAACATATCCATTCGTTATTTTTTGTGGATACTATAAATCTCTATAGTTTGAAAACAACGGAATAATTTAGTGGCAAATACCGTCTAGTGGCTCAGTTCAGTTCACTGGCGCCTCGTGGCGGTTATAGGCAAATTTTCCATTTGGTTGTCTGTGGTTCCAGCTTGTTTTCCGAGTCAGTGGCTCGCTCAAATCTATTCCTGTGAAGACATTTACGTAATAAAAAGTATGCAAAGTGTGTATGTCTGTGCAGGTAACATAGCGCAAAGGTTTATTATATAATCTGTTGTTTATGTTTTCTGCTTACGGTACTGTGCTTATATATAGCTTACTTACTGGTGTTTAGTTGGGCTTTCTCAAATGACTATAAATAGTCGATAAAGTCAAAGGATATTAGAGTGAAGGACTTCAAATATATAATAACAACCAATAATCAGTACTTAGCACATTACTTAGCTATTCACACCACAAGAACAGCGTATTTTCTGTTAGCTGTTATTAGGGTGCTTTCAGTGGTCCCATTTTACAATTACTTCGAAACCATTTGGAGCTTATTTCTGTGTTCAGCGATAAGGTTGGAAATTCGCTCGTTTCGAACCAAACGTCTTCTAAAATTCAATTAGAGAACTGTTTTGCATCTCATTGACTATGCACAGAAGGTATATAAATAAGACTTAGGTGGGTACACAGGAACACAAAATTGCCTATTTAATTTGTGCGGCGATTATAACGATTGGTTGAAACTAAATAGTTTTAAGTAATGCTCGAGACTTGAGTGAGGTTCTGTAATATGGGCCTTAGTGTCATAGACATAACCACGGGACATAACCCAGTGTTGATATGGGTATGCCTACTATAGGTATACTTCTACCTAACCTCTCGGGGAACACAGGCGTGATTTTATGTTATTAGGTTATAATAGGCACAATATTACTCTATAATAAGTATTACAAAACAAGATTTTTCTTTAGATCAGGTTAAACCACCGAGCCAGTTATTGAATTAAGAACCTTACTGTATTGAAGTGCAGTTCTTTATACAAAAATGACAGCTTAGTTCGGTGCTAAGTTGTCATTTTGAATAATAATAATAAGACCTTTGCTAACATCGAAATAAAGTTGGAAATACAAATACTGGCCCAAAGGTTTAGGCTAGAACTAAAGATAGATTTCGTTTTGTAATAAGACGGTAAACGTTTAACTCGTGTTCTTGTAATAACGTTTCTGCCATAAGTCTTTCCCCGAGAGAGCTACTTATTGCCATAATCACATGCTTGGCACACAGCTCGGGTCGTTCATTGTAGTATGGTGCTATTATTATACATCTGGACCCTGTGTATCCCTTCGGTACAATTCGTTAGTTGTCCTGTATGACTCCCAAGGGCATCTGTGGGCTTGTAACTTGGACACGCAGAAAATATAAGAACTTAACGTAAAGTGCAAGACTGAACGGCTAAGATCTACATGGACAAATTAAATTAGCTAGAGAAACTCTGCAGGCGTGATGGGTATTGATATTTAAACATGATAAAATAAAAAGATTTGATGATGTTTTTCCGCTGTAACTGTTATATGCCGACCGCTTTACTGAGACATAGCCTGAGGTAGCAGTGCAGTGCGGGAGGGGTGTGATGACGTGATGTAAGAGCTCAGTGATTCGTCAACTTGTGACAATTATCACCCCTCCCGCACCGCTCAGCTACCTCAGGCAACGTCTCAGTTAAGCGGTCGGCCTATAGCGTTGTGACTTGAAGTCACTCTACTATAGTTGAGAAAGTCTGGTTCTTTTGTTTTAGCATATTAAGTTATCGTTACCCATCACGTCTGTGGAGTTTACACAAAAAAAACCTACACTAACTGCGATCCATGATACCTACCATAATAAAAAAAAAAAAACATCAAATTAATTCCTTTTTATTATGTTTAGATATCTCTGGAGTTACGCTAGCTAATTTAATTTTATTCTGTATAAATGTTAGTTAACTTGTACTTTGACTTAGATATATTCCTGTCTCTGTCTTGCATTTGTGATTTGACAGTTATGCGAAGGAGTAACTGAAGATTTTGCTCTCATTTATTCATTAATCAATTGTTTATATAAAGCGCGGTCGCTTGGGCGGCGCGGCGCAACGCGACGGCAATAGTTTGTACAAATACCTATTTCTCAATTTTGTCGCAGACCGACTACGCTCTTAACCTAACTAACAGATTACCTAAAATAATGATTCAGTTTAGTGAGGTTGACTGCCCGGGTAGTGAGGCTGGTTGGTCTCGTGGTCGCAAGCGTGACTGTTGAGCGTGGGGTCCCGGGTTCGATTCCCGAGTCGGGTAAAGTGTTATTGAGTTTTTTTATTAGAAACTTAGTAACAGCCTGGGGTTTGGATGTTGGCGGTGTGATACCCCCGTGCCTCGGAAAGCACGTTAAGCCGTTGGTCCTGCGCCTGATCGCTCTCCGGTCGTGTAGGATTGCCGACCCATCGGACTATGAGAGGAAGGGAAGAGGGAGTGCACCTGTGTCTGCGCGCACACTTGTGCACAGTATCTCCCGCGCCGAAGGCTAGTCTGTTGAGATTGGCCGCTGTGGCCGAAATACGGTCTGGAGGACTTTATTTTATTTAGTGAGTTTAATCAACCTACCTGTAGCTGAACTTACACTCCTTTCACAGTTATTTTACCTCTGACAGCAGCAACCCAACAAAAACCTTATTATAACGAAAATAAAGATCATTGTGATTTTGACAGACTTGTCAGTAGCAGCAATCCAATAGCGATCTTATTACAACGATTATAAAGACCACTGTGATTCTGACAGTGATGAGGTAAAATTGTGAATGGAGACTGTAATCAAGTGACTCCGCAAAATACTGCATGTAGGTACAGAAGCCAGCACATCAAGCTACCCCAATCTGTCAAATTTTCCCAATTGAATATGAACCTTATTCCTTTGTAGTAAAGTTGAAAATCTATCAAATAAATTTGACAGATTGGGGTAGCTTGATGTGCTGGCCTCTGTACGTTAAAAAGTTCTCATGACAAAACAGACCAAAGTAAAAAGTTTTACGAATTTATTATTCTCAGCTCAAAAGAAATAAATTCTTATTGTATTCTGTGTTTCTTTAGTTGCTGAATTACGGTCTTATTTCACTGTAGTAGGCAAATTGTAAAAAATCTGCGAGGCTATTTTCAGGCTAGCGACTGCAGAATTGAATTTATAAGGTTAGAGCACACAGTGCCTAACTCCCAAAGGAGCGGGTGAACTTCGTTCTTAAAAAAAAATACGGTGGTACTTTCGGCAGGTCTAAAAGGTTTTTTATTAAGTTACGGCGCATCGGCGCAATTAGGGTGCGATGCTGAGCAGTTTTGTTTACGAGGCTTTACGATATGTGTGGGTTTTATGGATGAACAAATATGTGTGTGGGTTTTGCGAGTAGATGTTGATACCTAACCACGTTTATAAAATATGCTGACATGTATTCTTTAATATTGGGTATTTTTTCAATGATACAAAGAAAGACGCCTTGGGTACTGGCAGATGTCATTAAATAAATCCCCTGTTTTCTGGAAAAAGATTGAGAATGTTTCAAGGAATGTTTATTTCAGACTGCATAACAAACTGTTTTAGTTTATACCTTATTACTTAGCCGACTTTCCTGCAGTAGTTGAAATACCATTCGCCTCTAGGTAGGTACCTAAAAAGAATATGCAATTTCTTATGAAGAATTCTTCGGAAAAGATAATAAAGTATAATGAATTCTGTTGTATAGGTTTCTTGAAACGTTCTACCGGCAGTAAAAATGTATGAGACATGAAGTGGCACGACGTAAAAGTGATATAAAGTTGTAGGATGCGAGTCAGTTGGCGGTCGCCGGGGTTGGCCCCGAGCCAGGGACTCATCCGTCCATCCTTGGAACTTGCCGAGATAAATTATCACAAACAAATTGCATCCGTTTGGTCAATTTCTTTTAATAATATTTAAGACTAAGTAGTTTTATTGTCAACTGTTGCGTTGATTTGTATCTGTTTTTAGTTTCGGAAGAGGAATAACGGGGATAGGATTTTACTATCGGTTTTTTAAGCTGACATAGGCAATTATTGTACTCTTAGATATCTATATTTATTTAATACCATAAAATAAAGAGTTGCTACGATCAAAGATAGCACAATTTGTTCGTAGCACTCGTAGCTTTCGTAGCACTGTGCTACGAGTCACCCACTCGTAGCACTGTGCTACGAGTCCACCCTCTACGAACACAAATTGTTCTTGTATAAGTTCACTACAAGTTCAATGGGGTTTTGAACTCACAACCTTTGTATAGGCAGTCAAAGCCTTAGCCGTAGCCTCGACTATTCGTAACTCGGCTATTTACGGGTCATCCTTAGTTTCCTCAAGGTTCTTTTTTTATAATGTAGTAGACAAGCTGATAAAGGCAAAAGGTCACACAAGGGAGACTACATAGTGTATACATATACTATTTGATACATAGGGATGGACAATACAAAGAACACACTTTCCTCAAATATATTTCTTTAGTTATGTTTTTATTAAATCCGTACGAAAGGTGTGGCCAAAAGTTACGACCATTTTATCGTATCGTGCCTTTTATATTATTCAATTAGATATGTATCATGTGACTGCAGTGCAGACGTTATGCAACGGACCAGCGTTTGGTCACCGGTCATCAACTGACGACGTCATGTCATCTGTGCCACTGCAATGCACCCCATATTGGCCAACCAGGGGAGAGTATTTTTAAGACAAAAAAGTTATTCCATAGTAGGAAAATATTTTTTTTTTATAGACATTATACTTAATTTTATAATTATGTCCATTCAATTCTCTAGATTGATGTTATTTTAAGGCATAGGTACAGAAAGTGTTGGTATGAAAATAAACGGAAATACTTACCTAAATATCAGAAAGTTCATGACAACGAACAAAAGATATGTAGAATTTCACATGTATTTATTCATTTCTTGTTTACCAACCAGAAAGTCGTTTATAACTCAGCTGATAGGTGCAATTGAAAATGGGCCAAAGTGGGCTATTCTAAATAGGAGACGTGTGAGTTGCCAATTATTATGTGGAGGTGGGAGGGTGGAAGTATTAACTTTTATGAAAAACAAAGAAGGTTCTATTTTAGTGAAACCTTTTCAGTAAATTACGAGTTAAGTGACAGCTACTGGTTGTTTTCAGTCAAAATAATTATTAGAAGCCATAAAATATTTCTTTAAAAAAAAAACCTTTTTTTGAAAATATGGCATTATGATGCGTTTGGAGTGGCTAGTATTTTTTTATTAGGTATACGTAAATAAAACCTTTCTAAAGTTTGTTAGGAATCGTCGTTTCCAAATTCGCAATAATAATTATTGTGAACAGTTGATCTCGGCTAATTTCAACCGCACGAATAATAATTTTACGTATATTTAGCCGTCTTTCGGCAATGAAATGGCAGAGACCATTGTACTGGGAACAATAAAAAACCCTACATTTACCTAATTAGCTCCGCAAGCACACGACCGGAATTTTTATTTCCTTTTATTACACCTACGGGAGAAATAAAATAAGTTCCCGAGAATCATGCAAGCGTAGACTTGTCTGACATTCAATGTCCATATAAATGAGGAGTATAAGTAATCAGCATTATTTTGCGCATACGTAGGTACAGACGTAGACGGCAGCACATCAAGCTACCCGAAACTGACAATTTTTTTCCAATAAACTTTGAACCTTAAACTTTAGTGATAAAGTTCAAAATCTATTAAAGAAATTTGACAGATTGTAGTACGAGTAGCTTGATGTGCTGGCGTCTGTACCTACACATTTCAAGACAATCTTGTTTTTGTCATAGTGTACCTAAAACCTGCTCTTTCCAAAGGGGACCTAGAGTGCTACAAGGATTTTTCGCGCCTGGAGCCATTGAAAGGGCGTTGTTATAAGCATTTGTGAAATTGACACATAGATGGCTGAAATAACATGGTGGCGACTGGTGGCGTTAGTTCCTATTTTGGCCATGTATCAAAAGATGCATGTTCCGTTGTACTGACGCCAGCACATCAAGCTACCCGAAACTGTAAAATTTTCCCAATCGAATTTGAACCTTATGCTTTAGCGATAAAGTTGGAAATCTATTAAAGAAATTTGACAAATTGTAGTAGCTTGATGTGCTGGCGTCTGTACTTTCTCGCTACTGTGAACCCTAGGCTGATAATGTTCTTTTTATTTTATTTTTTATTGTTTTCATGATTTTGTTACATTTAACGATGTTTATGTTTGTATTTCCTGTGCGTGTTCCAAATACAATATTTTTCTTTATAATTAATGCCAGTCAGCCCATGATGTTCATGTTCAACTAAATAAACGGTAGTAACGCTGTCAGACACACCTTCATCAATCTGCGGTCCGACTGACCATCACATTTATCAGACTGGCTGAGGCCACCCAACTGTATTTAGTAAGCCTGTACTCGTATTCCTCAAAACGTTTAGGCTCAGTTGTTTATATACACTATGTCACATAATTAACGCAAGACCTCATACACCGCAATTAGAGTACTGAGTTAAAAGCATAATACAATGACCAAAACTTATGTTTTTTAAAGCTAACTATTATTATTAAGAAAATCGTGTTTACCCTTAGCATTACTTATTGCATTTAAAAATGAACCTTATTGCGTTGAAATAAGATTTAATTTTCTTTGGCTCTATCCGCGGTCAGTATGGCAAAATACCTATACTTATTAAAAGTTATTGAAATCGATTCAGTAGTCAAATATGAACAAACTACCTTCAGGACTTGATAGATAGATAAACCATTTATTTGGCGCATACAAAAGACAGCACAACAGACAAAAGTACCTACAATATTAGACGATAACCAATTACCCACATGAACATAATATAAAAGAAGGTGCCGATATAAACACAAAAGAAAAAACATACATAGGTATCGAAATAAAAGTGACACTATGATGAAAACTTAAAATTAAATTAAATTAATAAGAAATAAACACCAGTGCTGTGTGCGCCTCAAGGTTGTACCAAATGGGAGTCCAGCTCAGCATGTGTCAGGCAGATGTACCTGACGCTGATATTCTGCTGGATCCCTGCAGTGACACACGGACGTTGAGCAGACGAGATAAATTGGTGTTGTGACAGGTGTTAAGTGCAGAGTGAAGTTTTGTAAGTAGGTATACCCGACACTTTAATTACTTGCGTTTATTCTGTTACACCTTGTATACACCCACGTTTCGCCAGATATGTAAGTAAGGTCCTAGGGCCCGTGGCTCAATAATAACAGCCGCACAGATCAATTCATCAGGTTAAGCTACGCTTGCCGCAGCTGGTCTGTGGATGGGTGACCATCTTTACATACCGAGACCCCTCCGTGCCTCGAAAAGTACGTTAAGCCGTTGGTCCCGGCTGTCATTCCTGGATTTTTGGCAGTCGTTACGGGTAGTCAGAAGCCCGAAAATCTGACAACCAGTCTTACCAAGTGGTGTCGTATTACCCAGTAACTGGGTTGTGGAGGCGAGATAGGCAGTCGCTCCATGTAAAATACTGGTATTCAGCTGCATCCGGTTAGACTGGAAGCCGACCCCAACACAGTTGGGAAAAGGCTAGGCAGATGATGTACCTTAGTAAGGTCCTAGGGCGTAAACTAAATTATTAATTTACTGCTAAATTCCTAACTTACTATTGCAGTCGCGCCTGCGATCACTCACACTCAAAGCATTTTTACAGGGACTTTTGAATTGTCAAAAAGTCGGTCAGTTAGTTAGAAAGTTGAAGCTAGTCACTAGACCACTGAGGCAGATCGAAAATATGTATATAGGAACATTAGCTTCTGCCTACGACTTCGTCCACGTGGAAGCCAACTCTACCATAACATTTAAAAAAAATATCCTATGGCACTCGGCAGTGTAGTTTCTATCAGTCAAAGAATTTTTGAAATCGGATGAGCAGTGTCGGAGATTCCTACATCCAAACTTACAAACTTTACCTCTTTATAATATTAGTGTGTATATTTCTTGAAGTGTTAGGCAGAGGTGTACAGTCAACAAAACAGATAAGTATGCAGGATCATCGGATATAGTTGAAGTTTAGTAAGAAACCGATGGATGTTCTCGAATAAAATTTAATTTTATTAATAGAAAACAAACAGTTTATTTATCAAATTAAATTTCAGTCGAGAGCGTCCATCGGTTTCTTACTAAACTTCAACTATATCCGACAATCCAACATACTTATCTATTTTTTGACTGTACCTACATTAAACACCCACTTTTTGCCAGTCATGTTTAAGACCCAAGTAATAGGAGGCAAGAATATAAGAAATATACTTTAATTAAAGGTTATAAATTACATTGTAAGCGGTTTCTCGCGTTACATGTAATTTGGAGGGTATTTACCTAGATTTGGTGTATAAATGGCATATAAACAAGCGTGCGTTGAAAGGGCCGAGGTGACCGGAAGTGGACCGCCACGCCACCGGACATCGCGCCCAATGGTCGGAAGCTTATTTTGTACTTAAGCCTTCATTACGGACTTTATGACAGTTTACGACAAAGATGTACTTCTTTTATGTTATAGAATTTTCGGTCTCATGACCAAGATAAAGTACCTAGGTACTCTCTATTCAGTAGTTTTCAAATTACGAAAACAAAAAACAGTTTATAAAATCATTCTGTGTCCATTTTGATGATATTAAATTAAATATTAGTTTATTTATGGCAACTAGGCCCAATTGTTAGTAATATTGTATTTAAAAACTTTTGTTAGTAAACAAACGCAGAAAAAAAACAAAATTGTAAGGTTAGTTGTTGTGGGGTCGTCTGACCAGCAACTCCATAGCGTGCGACAACCAAGGAGCGTCGTACTCCTCTATCAACATACCTAGGATGCCGTTAGAACTAGACCGCGCTCATGACAAGATAGAATTTGTTATTTTGCGCATTATGGCGTAAAAATCATCGGTATGCCCAAATGCGAATATACCGGACGCATTACCATAGCGCGGCAGCCCCAACAGCATCCTGAAGCAGTTATTATATTGAATACGCAGGGCGTCTAGCGATCTCTTAGTATGCCTTACCCACGGGCCGCTCGTGTAGAACGATTGGCAATACGCTTTAAACAGCGTAATCTTTACCCCAATGTTGTTTGCCCTGACCGCTAGCGCCTTGCGCTCTCGATCTATAACTACGTCGTTTGTGAGGTCTCTGGTTAGAAAGTGTCCCAGGTATTTAAATTTGTCAACTCCTTTGAGTGGCAGCCCGTTCAGCATTACAACTGGGGCTATATACACGTCTACTGGAGGCCTCAAACAAAAACCATGTACTTATACACTTTTGTTTACATTGTAGAAAAACCCATGATTCGTGACATATCTCTCACACACGCGTAACTGATCGAGCCGGCCCTTGGGCCCAGCAACACCATGTCGTCGTTGTTTACACAAACGTTGTCTATCCAGTATCCGACACGCATACTGCTGAACCCGGCGATCAGCCCGTTTGTGTACAGGTTGAACAGCTTTGGTGAGGTCAAACCACCCTGTCTCACCCCGCAATCCAACTTGTACGTTTCGGACAGAGACCCTCCCCATTGAACATAGTTATGTTGATTAGTGTGCCAATATTTAAAGATCTCCAGGAGTTCGATTGATATTCCCGCTTCCCTCAGCTTCTTCCACAGGACACCATAGGCCACAAGGTCAAACTCCTTGGAAAGGTCAAGGAAGCAGACTTAAATGGGGGTATTTCTATCTATGTAATATCGGACATTTTGCTTGAGATCAAGAATTGCGCTTTCAGTGGAAAGCTTGGGCCTAAACCCAAACTGTGCGTCACGTAACTGTAAAATATTACCTAATTCTTGATCAAGTAAGCTGTCCAATACTTTCGCTGTTACAGTCGTGGCAAGCGATATTGGATGGATCAGAGACATCACCAGTTCTGCACCCTAATTGCGTAATACACTATCAATTGGAATCTGAATCATTTTGAAGAATTGCTAATCCATTGCTTCACAAGTTCGAAAAATTTGTCTGCTCAACACGCAAATAACGCAATGAATGTTGTTAATTGTCAAAATGAAACCGATTCCGATTGATAATGTGTTACGCAATTGCCCCGCTGTTCTTATATTTAAAAGTGACACCGTTAATGAACTTTAGTTGGTCACCGGGTACTACCTAGGTACAGTTATACAGTACGTCATACTTGTTAATCTGGCATAATTTCCAATATCATGGTGTTAAAAGCATTTAGGTAGTCCATGGGCCATGGCAGAGCCAATTACACATACGTGTGATATCATATTACCTATATACCGTGTTTGTGATAAGAGCAATTATCTCCAATGACCGTTTATTATAGCGGTCTACGAGGAGATGAAGCAAACGACGCTGATTGTATCTTTCTATATATAAAAATCAATTGCCGTGCGTTAGTCTCGCAAAAACTCGAAAATGGCTCGACCGATTGTGATGAAACTTTGGTAAGTTGTTGTGTGCGCGCCGGAGAAGGTTCCTAACAAAAAAAAATGAAAAAGGCATTGCAATTAGCTAGTTATTATTATAATATTAGGCAAGTGTGTTCGTGACTCCTTTCCAGAAGATTGATGGAACCAACTAGGATGGATCCACTGGAACCGTGCAACTTATCTTGTGGCTTTTGCTTTTTGTTTTTCCATATTTTAAAAACTCGGTTAAATCAATGAATCGCAGACTAATATTATGATAGTTATATATAATAGAAGATGATCAATTTAAAAACATCACACACTGGATGATACATAAAAAACCATTTTTACAAAAAAAATAACCGACTACAAAAAAAAACTATACTTAAAGTGATAAATAACTTTAATTTCGGAAGTCGGTGTCGTTGGTTCCGCATTTACTTTTTTTGACATTGAAATGCCTTGAAATGCCTGAGGTGCAGTATATTTATGCATATAACATCGTACATAAGAATAATTACATAATGTTTTATATACCTACCTACCTTCCTGAAAGTATGTAGATCATATTAGTGAAAGAATTATCAAAATTAGTTCATAAGTTTTTGAGAAAATCGCGGACATACAAACATACATACATACGGGTCGAATACAGAACCTCCTTTTTTGAAGTCGGTTAAAACAGTAGTAGCAATCTTCTAGAACTCACAGTAATTAAACACGGCAACAGACCGTGTCTCCTCAAAGGTTGTACTGCAATCGCTTTCAAGTAATAAGTGCCGCCACAACTCATTATGGTGTGGCAAACTTTAAGAGCCACGTAAAGCTTTATGCTTCGCTCACTTGATGGCTGAAGAAAGAGTCCTGTAAATGAGAAACTAATGGCAGTTCTGAAAGTTTATTGATACTGCAATGACGTGATATACAGGAGAATGTCTAGTCTAGAAGCTACTGTCACTGGTGTCGTAGAAAATAATCAGCTGTCCCTAACAAAACTTGAAGCAGCTTGAAAAACTGAGAGCAGTGGTGACCCAGTGGCATCGGCCTCGACTTACGATTTGTAGGTCATAAATTCTATCCCAGACAGGCACTTTGTTTATTTAATTTCATCACTGCTCTCAAAAACTGTGAAGAAAAGCCTCTTGAGGAAACCAGTATGT
Organism: Hydraecia micacea; assembly: GCA_914767645.1. Classification (NCBI taxonomy): domain Eukaryota; kingdom Metazoa; phylum Arthropoda; class Insecta; order Lepidoptera; family Noctuidae; genus Hydraecia; species Hydraecia micacea. The sequence continues at coordinate 14,317,684 of OU611778.1, forward strand.
CCTAGACCCAAAAAAAAAATCGAAGACGTGTGACATCGCACTGGGCTCGGGTGGTGGATTATGGCCCACTACCTCTCACAGAGCTGTGTCCTAGTAGTGGGAACATTATAGGCTGATTATGCTAAGCAAAACTTCATGCCTACTCGATGAATGTATGAAACTGCTAAACAAAACCTTCCTACTCGACTAGAATGTATGGCAGCTGAGAATATTTTCGCAATTACGATGTTAATCCCTTGGAGAAAGTTGTTGAGTTTGATAGCTTGTATCACACCCTAAAATATGACCACATATTTCTGAAACACGTTGGAGAACTATGTATATCCTATGAAGAAAGAATTTATAAAGCTTCTTTGATTGCCGCTCACGTTAAAAAAGTTGTCATAAGAAATTCTACGCGAGCGAATTCATTTGTATCTCTAAAATGTAAAACTCATTGACTTATATATTGCTAGGTAAAACTACCTTTGGCAACGGCTTGTAAATAATTGAAAACAATTAATGAATTAGAGTGTCCATAAAAATGTATGTCGTGGACTTGTGGTTCACGATCGAAGCTACAGTCGTCGGTCCCATAAATTGGACCGCGCCCAGGTGTTACGCTTACTACTTCCTTCGCTATGCCTAGGACTGTGGTACTGCGAATTATCCCTACCAACCACTTTTTCCTTTTTCCGAGAAACTAGCCCCACATCTAGAAACTCTTTTAATATCCAGTGGATTCTGTCCCCGAAGTGAGCAGTAATATTTTATAACGCAGCTACGAGCTTTATACTCCGGAACATTTCTTTAAAGTTACCTGGATTCTGTTGGTTGTTTTCTTGAGAAATATTTTAATACCCTTTAGAAAGTTTCATTTCACGAAACTAATAAGCAAACCGTCGTGGGATTGACATCTTTGCTGTTATTTTGCGAAAATAAGAAAATCGCCTAAGTAGCAAATACCGTGATTATTTAACTGACTATGAGTCAACTTCGCCAATGAAACTGAACGCGATTTACATACACACATCAAAAGTGTCTAGGGATCAACATATATTTTTGCAATAACTTTTCTCCTGATTGATATTAATTAAAATTTTCTTTAAGGATTCATCAAATAAAGTGTTTTCGTTTGTCACAGTAACGATAAACCAAGTCACCTTTGCATTAATAAAGAAATTTGCCATTTTCCTAATAAAGGGATTTTTGACATTTGAACCACTAACACAAAAGTTCGAAAAAAAGACTGAAATAACAGTTTTCTTTAAAATTTTATTGGGTAACTTAAACAATTAATAATCCGTGTTTCTACCGCGAACACTAACAACACAAGAACATCGGTTTGGCATACTCAAAATGGGTTCATCCAAATCACGCTGTGGAATGGCAGCCCATGTTCGTTGCAACAACAAAAAAAGGTCTTCTTGCGACTGGATACCCTCCATATTCGGCAGAGCTCTTCTCTGTAGCATATCCCATGCATGCTCAATCGGGTTCAAGTCTGGCGACTGAGCAGGCCAGGGCAGGACATTGATGTTAGCTGCGGCGAGAGTCTGTCTTACAACTCTTGCGGTGTGCGGTCGTGCATTATCATGCATTAACTGAAATAAGGGACCGATTTGCACTTGTAGAGGAACGATGACGTCTGATACAATCGTCTCAGCATAAATTTGAGCGTTGAGGTTGCCTCTGATCCAAATCAACTCAGTTCTTCCGCCGATCCAAATACCCGCCCATACCATGATGGTTCCACCACTATAAGGATGGACTTCCTGGCAGGATTTTAATCGCTGTTGGCGTCCAGGGGTTCTCCAGTGTCGTATACGTCTTGTATCCGGTCTCATACCAAAACGAGACTCATCAGAAAAGCACACGAAACGCCATTGTTCTTCTGCCCAATTTCTGTGTTCAAGAGCCCATTGATATCGAATCCTACGATTGTGCATTGCTATAGGTGGTACCCGTAGCGGTCTTCGGGAATGAAGGTTCACTTCATGCAAGCGGTTTCTGACTGTTTGGTCGCTAATTAAGTTCCCTGAAGAGTGATGAAGCCTCACGGCTAACATCATGGCGGTTATTGTTGGAGCTCTTCGAGTTAAGATTTGAATGTATCGGTCTTGTCTCCGTGTGGTGCAGCGATACCGTCCTCCGTGGCGCTCAGCCACGGTACCAGTGCTTCGGTAACGTGTCCAAAGTCGACTGATAACACTCTGACTTGTATTCAGAGCTAAAGCCACAGTACGTTGCCGGGAACCAGCTTCTATCATTCCCACGGCTCTGAGCATTTCTTCCCTGCTTAAATGACGTCGCCGCTCCATAATAACGTTGGTTTTAATCAGTAGTAGGGAAACAGTAGCACTAATAATGTCTTCAATGCGTTGTATGTTTTTATAGGGAAAATATTGACAGCTGATTTTCATCTTTTACTCGAATTTGATTCACAGTTCCTGATTCAAATTATGAAATGCACCAAAAAGGATCCATATAAATTTATAAAATCATAAATTTATTACAAAGCCACATCTCAATCTCAAGAAATCCGCATAAAAATGCTTGATCCCTAGACACTTTTGATGTGTGTATATTATCTAAACCGCGTTCATAAACTGTCAGTGCCATCATTGTTGTGTTCTTGAACGCAGTTTAGATTTGTCGATCGCGTTCAGTTTCATTAGTGAAATTCGGCCTAATTTGTCATAAGGAAAGCTTTAAAAATTTATTGAAAACGTTTTCCTTGAGCGACACACGTAATTTTCCGTGTTTGTTGTTCCAGAAAGCATCGTGACCCCCGGCATGAGGTCGGGGGAGGCGGGCGAGGGCTCCGAGCTGGCCGAGTTCGGCGCGCGCTGGCCCCCGCCCTACAACCAGGGCTACGGCTGGACACGCTCCGCCACGCCGCAGCACCCGCCCGCACATCACCTCGCCCGGCACTCCAGGAGCCACCAGGTACGCAACTAACCAGAGACATTTCGCAACGACCCATAAAATAAGACAAAGAAAGAAAACTTCCTGGGCCCTATATTTGTCAGAACATGACAAGAACGACATATTTTCTTGACAGCTGTAAACCAGAAAATGTAGGTGTAGCGGTATCTACAACGCCACATGCGAAGAACGCGTCATACTGACGTCACGCAAATCCTGCATCTCGCAAGCAGAGTTTACCGCGCAACTAGCATAGATACAACGGCCCGAAATGAATCATTGGGCAGTTGCCCGCCAGACACAACACCCGTCTGGTCGGAGGATCCTCCCTTTTCTATAGAGTATGAGTGAACTTTACACCCTGTTCCTCATACCTCTATATAGGTATAGATGAAACTTGTAAAACGTCGTACTTTCACCTGTCGGTTTTTAATAAATAGGCCCCTGTTCGTATTCTAATGAGCAGCCAGTATCAAGCAGTTCAGATTCGAAATATTACATCTGACTCACGTACTTACTGATAGATGTTGACGGCTTAAATAGCTACTTGCAAAATACTATTCACGTATTTACCTATATTGCTTGCTTATATTATAATTATTTACTTAGTCACTACTAAGTAAATATAATATTATGCTGTGGTGTTATAGCGAATGTGAGTACTAATAGAGACCATTTCTGGTTTAATGGTACAAAAAAAAACATGAACCTGTATAAAAATTGTAGATATCTATAAAAATAAATAAAATTGGACTGTCTGTTTGTAATATTAAAATAACCGCTTTGTACTAAATGCATATGGATGTATACACGGTAAATATTCCAAAATAACATTTTTTTAAATTTTTGTCTGCTTGTCTGTCTGTTTGTTTCGGCTAATCTCTGAAACGGCTGGACCGATTTTGACGGGACTTTCACTGGCAGATAGCTGAAGTAATAGGGAGTAACTTAGGCTACTTTTATTTTAGAAAAAAAAAATTGGGTCCCACGAAAAAAAATCCACGCGGACGAAGTCGCGGGTAACAGCTAGTCCTAACTAATATTATAAATGCGAAAGTAACTCTGTCTGTCTGTCTTTCTGTCTGTCTGTCTGTCTGTCTGTCTGTCTTTGCTTCACGCCTAAACTACTGAACCGATTTGTTTGAAATTTGGTACAGACATAGTTTGGAACTTGAGAAAGGACATAGGATAGTTTTTATTACAAAAAATAAAATAAAATAAAAAATAAAATTTATTCCGGACATACAGCGCCATCTATTGGTCAAGAGTCGGCATCAATTCAGTACTGAAAATTCATCGGAAAAATGTAAATATATAGTAAAAAGGTATGAAAATATAATATAATACAACTTTTAGTACAAAGAAAATGCTCTAACGGAGTATAGATAATTCTATTAGTACTATATGTCGAGTTGGTGATCGCGCAATGGTGTCGATCGTTACACGAGTTCAGTTCATGTTATTGTTTTAATTCATCGGAAAAAAGTAAATAAATAGTAAAAAGGTATGAAAAAAATAATATCAATATAATAAAACTTTTAGTACAAAGAAAATGCCCGAACGGAGTATAGATAAATAATCCGAGTTGTCACTATGCTCGATAGATGGCGTTGGGATCGAAATAGATCGCGCTATGGTATCGTTACACGCATTTGGTTGGGTTCCACATTTCATTTTTGAAGAGATCCCGCGAGATCGGGAACTATGTGGGTAAAACCAAAAATCTGCCGGAAGTCACTATTCCACGCGAACGAAGTCGCGGGCAAAAGCTAGTTATAAATAAAAAAAAAAAATGTGGCTTAAAAGTTTTATCCCATGTGGTCTATATCTTCCATTACTTCCATGCGCTGGTCCGAACACTTTTCAACCAACTTCAAAAAAAGGAGAAGGTTATGCAATCGGATAGCCTTTTTTCCATGATGTGTTTAAAAACTACTTCAAAATTTTGAATTTTTTACCCTAATGATAAATGTAGCTACCGCAAATGGACGTGGCTTTAAAAAAAAAACTAAACGGGTCACTGTATGTCGGTCGCAAGCGGTTGCTCTGTATTGTACTGCTTTTGTCCGAATGTCCGTGACCACCGCAGGACCACCAACGCCAATCGCTTCCATATTTGGTGAATAATTAGTACTCAATTGGTACTAATTAGTACTCTAACAAAAAAATTGGTACCTTCGTAGTTTTCGAGAAAATCGACTTTGAAGGTGGTCCTGCGGTAGTCACGCTCCCTTCAGCAGGACCACCATGAGCGCCGAAAAAGGGGGCATGCTACAGCTATTCTAAGTATACAAATAATTAGTACCCACAAATGTGATTAATTTCGTAAAAAAAACAGAACCGAAACATTTGTATTTACCGAGAAATCAACGATGATAACTTTCGCGCAATTGTTCAGCAGGACCACCATTTTGAATGTTGATTCCAAGTTTGAGAAGCTTGTCGCTTTCCTCAAACCTACATAGAAAATTAGTACCCTGCAAGATAAAATTAGTACCCAAAATTCAACATTAGTACTCCAGTAGTTTACGAGTAAATCGACTTTGAAGGTGGTCCTGCTGTGGTCACGGTGCAAAATTTTCATTTCAGGATTTCCCTATTAAAAACTCTGTGATTTCTTCCCAAATTTATACAAAAATTAGTACCCATAAAGAAGTTATAGCGACCAAAAATTCAGATTCCTAAGTGTTGTATTTCAAGAGAAATTAGCTTTCATTACTTTTCCATACTAAAACTCCGCGTATAACCCGACCAAATGAAGTTGTCAATCTAACTTAACTAAAACTCTAAAGAAACTACATATAAAAGTATAGATAGCGTCGAAAAATTCATCCGCATCGCTGTCATTTTTTTTTATTAGGTATTAGCAGAGAATTAAACGGTATTAGGTATTAGTTATTAGATATTTGCTTATTTTACTATTTGAATAAAAGTTGTTAATGGTATGGAGCTGTTTATGAAATGTAAACTCATGCAGATAAACTTATGGATGTCTCAATAGTAGGTAATAACAACAGTTCAATATCTAAATTTTATACAAACTGCGTATCTAAGTACATATAAAAAATAACCTATCGCTACCTTTGTTAATGACGTGAGTATGTAGGCACTCGAATAATTATTTTTCTGTATTGTAAGTACCTACCTATTCTCTGTGTTGTTATATGAATAAGAGCGATAGGTATGTCTTATTTATTTCTTTCTTTCCTACTAATTTACCGTTGATGCAAGCAGTACCTACCTAAGTATTAAAAACCTAGTTTACTGCAGTAACAATATGTTGCTAGTAACGCAAGTATAAAAGGATTACATAAGTAATAGGTACCTATATATTTGAATAATATGCATTGCAAAGAGCACATCACGCATGTTTTTAGGAAATATGTGTTTTCATATCAAGGTGTACTACTTACCTATTATCTTCGACAAGCACATACCTATATTTAAAATACCTACTATATCTATTTATAATATCGTTAATATCGAAATATTTCTGTAACTTTCTATTGCTAATTAGCCCTAATTTAAAGAAACTTTTTTTTTTAAATATATATTATACTTCCTTAGGAAATAATTATTAATTATATCGTTTTCTGAAACCTTTAAATATTGAGACATTTGACCTTTTGGAAATTGCATATTCATTTATTTCTTTGCTTAAAAAAATCTTGAAACCATAAACGAATAAAAAAAGAACTCCATGTACCCCGCACAACACGCTTCGCGAACGCTTTACTTCGATAGGAGTGAGGCGTATTTATCGTAAAAGTTATTGTATAACAGGTATCACAAGATAATAGACTGTAACTGTGACAAACAAACAGAAAAAACAGCTTCTGTTCCACGACCGACGAGATAACAGAATCCATCCAGTCACAAGCTTTTCTCTATTCATGCTTATGACAGTACCTTAGTTAGAATAAGATAACAAATGTTAATGTTACTGTGACACCCTGTTACATCGTCCGTTACAAGCGCTTTCCTTTTCTCGCATAGGTGTACACCTTCAGAAAGAGAAGTACCTACTCGTATGACTCAGGTTTTTTGGTCCTGTTAGCCGGTTACATGTTACTGCGATCGGATACACATCTTTACGAAATGTCTATTCGACCGTATTTTATTATAACTGTGTAACTGTGGTAACAGAGAACACAATAGTTTGAAATAACAGCCTGTAATTTGTAACAGGTTTTTGGAGCTGTTATTTACGTAGAACAGGAACAGGCGGAACAAATATGCGATTTTACCTGTTACAACCCACTCCTACTTCGGTAATAACCTGCGCGCCATGCTATGCATTTTAGCTTGTCTATGGTCCAATTCCCGCTCTTTTATACAAATTAAGGCGTGTTCGGAAATAGCACCCACGATATTTTATTATTCAAAATATATTACGTAACATTATTGAAACTACTTAGCAATAAATATTTACAGGTTAAATATCAGTTTTATTTGCAGTAAATACTTATTTTCGTTTAAATACAACAATAGGTTAAAAATTCTTTAATTAAAATGGCTTCATTCGTTTTTGAGAAAATCGCGGACATACAAACATAGGTACATACGGGTCGAATACAGAACCTCCTTTTTTAAAGTCGGTTAAAATACATCCAAGGTCCACAGAGATGTCAGTGAAAATTTGATAAAATCGACTTTAGGTACTGAAAAAATACATACCTACCTATTACTTATGTAATCCTTTTATATATTTTTTTTTATTATTTGATTCGCTTTATTTATTTTGGTGTGGGATTGTATTATTATCTATTTGATTCAATTATTTTTGACAGTATCTGCTATTTGATACAGCTGATAATCCTTTTATACTTGCGTTACTAGCAACATATTGTTACTGCAGTAAACTAGGTTTTTAATACTTAGGTAGGTACTGCTTGCATCAACGGTAAATTAGTAGGAAAGAAAGAAATAAATAAGACATACCTATCGCTCTTATTCATATAACAACACAGAGAATAGGTAGGTACTTACAATACAGAAAAATAATTATTCGAGTGCCTACATACTCACGTCATTAACAAAGGTAGCGATAGGTTATTTTTTATATGTACTTAGATACGCAGTTTGTATAAAATTTAGATATTGGACTGTTGTTATTACCTACTATTGAGACATCCATAAGTTTATCTGCATGAGTTTACATTTCATAAACAGCTCCATACCATTAACAACTTTTATTCAAATAGTAAAATAAGCAAATATCTAATAACTAATACCTAATACCGTTTAATTCTCTGCTAATACCTAATAAAAAAAAATGACAGCGATGCGGATGAATTTTTCGACGCTATCTATACTTTTATATGTAGTTTCTTTAGAGTTTTAGTTAAGTTAGATTGACAACTTCATTTGGTCGGGTTATACGCGGAGTTTTAGTATGGAAAAGTAATGAAAGCTAATTTCTCTTGAAATACAACACTTAGGAATCTGAATTTTTGGTCGCTATAACTTCTTTATGGGTACTAATTTTTGTATAAATTTGGGAAGAAATCACAGAGTTTTTAATAGGGAAATCCTGAAATGAAAATTTTGCACCGTGACCACAGCAGGACCACCTTCAAAGTCGATTTACTCGTAAACTACTGGAGTACTAATGTTGAATTTTGGGTACTAATTTTATCTTGCAGGGTACTAATTTTCTATGTAGGTTTGAGGAAAGCGACAAGCTTCTCAAACTTGGAATCAACATTCAAAATGGTGGTCCTGCTGAACAATTGCGCGAAAGTTATCATCGTTGATTTCTCGGTAAATACAAATGTTTCGGTTCTGTTTTTTTTACGAAATTAATCACATTTGTGGGTACTAATTATTTGTATACTTAGAATAGCTGTAGCATGCCCCCTTTTTCGGCGCTCATGGTGGTCCTGCTGAAGGGAGCGTGACTACCGCAGGACCACCTTCAAAGTCGATTTTCTCGAAAACTACGAAGGTACCAATTTTTTTGTTAGAGTACTAATTAGTACCAATTGAGTACTAATTATTCACCAAATATGGAAGCGATTGGCGTTGGTGGTCCTGCGGTGGTCACGGACATTTTGTCCGAAACTTCTCAATTGGGTTGGGGACACTGTTTTTATTACCTGCAAGAAATGTAAAACTAACATAAATCATTTAGGACAGTTTAAAAATCGTTTGAACAGTATAACAGTACACTTAAGAAGTGGTAAAATACCACTTCAATGCTTGACTGAAAAGATACCCAATCTTGAATTTTCACTTGTATTTCTGGAAAGCCTCGCAACGCAACTTAGAAAAGTGCATAACTCGACGTCCTACGCAGTCTCCAACGCGGACATTATTTAGCTTGTGAACTTTTTGCCCAACTTTACTTTCTGAGGCAGGCTCTTGGCTCCTTGCCACCATTTTAATATTTAAATACCACTTTAACATCCAGTCCACCATTAAAAGGGGTACCAATAATTGCAACAACGACTCTAACTTTCAAACTGCATGGTTAATGTAAAAGTTAAAAAAGAATTTCAATTTAACAATGTGCTGGAATTATAAGGTTACAAACTTTGGTAACTTTTAAAATATTAGTAAACATCTTTCAAGATAAGTTCTTACTTAGTTACTTTACGTTGAGTTAAATTGCATTTAGATTTCGGTCGATTGAGTTCGTCCAGTCGACATTGATCGCCTCAAAGCATAATCGATGGTCGATCGATACAAGTAATTTGGCTGCCATGAACGCGTGGATCGATCTGATTGGTTGACTCATGATTGATGTCATCGATTAACTTACCTATCTTATTTATTTGCCTTAAAGGTGATCACCTATGATTCAGTCTTTGTATAGAGTGTTGGGTTCCGTTGTAAGCAAGCAGTGGTTGCAGGACAACCGACACACAAGCTACGAGGCGGAAGACGCGCGGGGGAGGGCGCGGGGCGGGGTGTACTACTCGCCGCCAGGCACCTCGTACACCATCGTGGAGCGCCCGGCCTCCTCGCATGGCCACCACACCTCGTACTCGCACCACTACGCGGGCAAGCTGTCCCGGGCACCCTACCTCGGTTCTACTACCATTGCGAATAGTGCAGGTGATTCTTATGATATTGATTAGAAGTCCTTGTGAGACCCACTGTTGCCTTTCCTTTGGAGGTCTCAAGTGGAAACAGATAACTTTGCTCTAGAAATTGCTAGCTTGGAGAATAGAAATGACAAAATATCTTATGCAGGACTGTCTAAACTATATTATTTTGTGTGTAGCCGGAGCAACAAGCTTGAGGAACAGTACGAACCACCTGAGTGCGAACGGCAAGAAGCGGCCGATCTCGCCGGAGCAGGTGTTGCGGCTGTTCGGGCAGGGCGGGGCGGCCGCGCTGGGCAAGGCGCTGCCCCCGTCGCACCCGCCCGCACCGCTGCCCGCCCCCCTGCCCGCGCGCAGGCACTCGCCCGCCAGCAGCCCCAGCAGCACTACACATCATGTAAGTGCTCTTAATGCAACACTAATTGCATTATTTAGATGATGCCACCACCCAACTGGAGCACTACTAAATTAGCCTGCTACAGCGCAAGCCTGAAATTCGGGTTAATTCCGAGAACATTCGTGATTAATTAGAGTTCAATAGTCGTATAACTCTCTACTCAGTTATTCATAACTTGCACCTGTTTACTTCAGATGTAAGCAATTAGTACAGTTAGTTGTTAGTTAATATTCGGTATTAAACTAAAGTCATCAGACGCTCCACAACAATACCGATTAATCATCCATATTTAATATTCTTAGTAATAGAACTTTATATTTCAACAGCTGTTGAAATTGCGGTGCAGCAATTATTGAATCAATACTAGTTTCGTCAAGGATGTCAGTGGGTGAATTAAAGTTCCAAAAAATAGTTAAATATGAGGCTCGGCGGGGCAGGGGGTGTCATGTGTGTAAATTATTCCAGGGAGGCCGCGCTCGCCAGTCGATACCACTACTTTATTCATGACCACAGCGGCGACCGTTTAGGTGCCGACAGTATGGACATGACCACACAGAAATGAATGGGTTTTGCTTTATCCGCATAATTATGTACATAGGGTGTTTGTCTAATAAATTACTGGACCAGGTTAAATATTTGAAATTCCGTGTAGGTCTGACCCGAGTACTGGTCAGAATGCCTGAAAATAACTTACATGTACAATGAGAAATATTGTTATCGGTTGGTGAGGGAGTGTCCATACAAAGCTTATGGTGTCATGGTCACCGGCGGCGCAGCTGTCATCGTCACGTTCAGTCGCTGTCAGGAGACAGCCCCGATAGCCCAGCTCACACTTCATTTAACCGTTATTTGTAAAAGTAAAACATAACAAATCTTGATTTTACGCGAACTTTTCCTAGCTTTATCGTAAAATCGTTAGGGCCGGTGTCGTGCCATTTGACCCAATTACACTGTTTTTTTTTTTCCAAGGCGGGAACGATAAATATTTCAATTTGTGAACGACGGACGACTCGCCGACGATGGCGAAGGTTTCATTTCCACGTAACTGATGTGGTTAGCCGGGAGACATCAAATTTAATAACAGTAAATAGATAGAAACGGGTGAACGTAAATTGTGTTATCTGTCAGCCGTATAAAGTTTAAAGACATTTGCTCATAAGTTATCTATAGACGTTATCCTTTTTTTCTTCTAAGTTTGAGACTTTTCTTTATTTAGAACAAAAAAACCGACGTTATCCTTGGTTATTTGATTGTTGTAATTTCTGGAACAAAGAAAGCTGAAGAATGAGTTCTTAAATAGCCTTTAAACAGTGCGTGATGTGTCTCAGTGTAAGCTGGTTTAGTGACAACATATTCTTAACCGACGTTCCAAATTGGATTTCACCGAGAATAATGAGGTAATTTAGAATTTAATACAATTCTACTGAACTTTGTTTGCTAGGTTGCCAACGACTTAGATATACAAGGTGGGGCAAAAGTAAAGCAATGTCATAATTTAAATGTGCCATAATTATTGATAATGGCGTTATAATGTCATTGTGATTTGATACATAATAATATGTTGTAGACAGATAGAGAATTAGTCTGTTGACAATCCAATGGAGCGATACACACAGTCATGCAACGATGGAGATTTTGGAACACCAATTTTGGGGCCGCGTGATCTCCTGTTTGGACGATTTGAATCGGCCAGATCGCCAGATATATATTATATTAACAGCGCCAGACTTCTTCCTTTCGGGCTTTTTGAAATCTCGCGTTTACCACAATAAACTAAAAACCTTGCAAGTAGAAAAACCAATTTGGAGGATGTTTTGAGAACAACAATTCAAAATGCCGTAAAACTAGCACAAATGTGCATCACCTCTGGAGGTGGTCGTTTGACCCATATAATTTTTTCGACTTAATGTCATAGTTTTTACACCTTTAAATAAACTTTCCGTGAAAAAAGAGTCCAATTTTTATTTATTTCCAACCTGACAAAATGACATTACTTTTGCTCCACCGTGTACAGTCACGAGCACTAATATGTTAACACTTGGCAACTTTCAATTGCGATTTTTTCGTGAAATAACGAATGCAACGTTGAAATACGACACTACATAAACCTTGGGGCTCGAAAATACTATGTTCTTACTAACATAAAATTTCATTAAAAAAAAAGGAGAAAATCACCTTTGAATAAAGCCAAGTGTATACATACTTTTGCTCGTGACTGTACATACCTACTACGATAACACACACCAGACGTTAGAAATTACTTTGTTCTAAGCTTTGTTCAAACGAAGAAGTTAAAGCTGGAAACTTGTGTGCAATAATAGCTGTTTTTGAACTTTCGGTTTTAATCAATGAAAGTGTACTTAGGGGCTATTAACATCGCAAACTGAAAGCGAGCAGTTAATCACTGTTGGAAAGTGTAAGGTATCTTCAGTAAAGTTGTATGAGCGGCGCGCGGCGGCAGCTCGACGTATTCCCCGCTGAGCGAGTGAGCGATTACAGCTGGGATACACTTGTTGATGTAAATCATGCAGATTTACATCATATTATGTAGTATAGTATGCACGGTTATTGCCGTAAATTGTATGATGAAAATGTTGGTGAAAATGTTTTTCTTTTTTGTTTAAAAAAATTTCAAGAATAAATTGCTTGATCGTTGATTTCATTAGGTACTAACTGCTTCTGAAGAAGCGGCCTGATACATTCCGCGAGGCTATCATGAAGGGTTCAGATTGCATTACACTTACGCAAATATTGAACATACCCTAGCCCCAAAGACGTTTGCTAAGCAAAACCTAAAATAATTGTTTTGTAACAAGCAAAAAGAGCAAGTTATTCCATCTCCGCCGAGCCTTTGGCAATTTATGTTCTGTAACTGACACTTAAATAGACGTGGAATAAAAACATGAACATTGTACAATGCAAGCGAAAGCATAGTTTCCAAGTATATCTCGGGCGAGATTATTCGCGGCTCGGATCGCTTGCAGCGGCCCGGGCGGGCGGGCGAGTGTGGGGTAGCGGCGCCCAGCGCGCTAGGGCGGCCGGCAAATACAACTTCTTTGAGATGTTAAACGTTTGCCTCGAGAAACATTGTTTACGCAAAAGAGGGGCGCGCGTTTTATTGCTTATGAACACCGCGTCGAGTACAATATTGAGGGAAACAATTGTTTGAGCAGTCACTCGCGTTTCTAGAAATCATTTCCTTTCGCTATATATTTGGATTAAACTTCCCTTTTGCATTGCACCTTATTGAAGTATAAAGGATTAGAATTTTATTACTAGCAAGCACGCAGGGTAGGTATGTGTGTGTATTATTATTTTGGAAAACGCCGCCAGACATGCCAGGTCACGCTGTAATGTAAAGAAAACACGTCACTTAGTGAAAAATTAATAAATGCGGAAGGCGACTGTACCTAACCCAATAAAGCTCGCTACCTACATACATGTATTTTTCAAAACTTCCGAGCGTGTAGCGAATATGAGGTTTATGCCTCGTGGAATGAATTTAGGAAAACATTTGAACAGGAACTCTCCGAAGCAGTAGCTATACCCGTTTAACCTGAAGTAAAATTTCAACAACGAGGTTATTTATTTTATCGACAACGAGGTTATTTATTTTATCGTCAGGGAACATGAAGGCAGATTAAATATTTAAGTATTCTAGGGGAGAGGGTACGAAACTTGATTGCTTTCTCCTTAAATCTGACGATGTTTACTTTCTATCATCATAATTTAATGAGCGACTTAAGATCGAGCCTCTAAGCTACCTAAAAAGTTTACAGAACAACAATAAGGAGCACAACGATATTTCAACGAGCATAATTTGACAAGCTTCTGTTGAACAACAAAGGAGACGCGCCACTCGTTTTTTAGACAAACACCATTTTGTTTATGGAGCTAACAGGCACATCGCTCACGCCTTTCATCGCTTAAATATAGACAGACCTTTAAACGTAACAAAAATTACGAGTTAAAAGCCTAGAATAATAGATATTTATGAGTTGTTTGTTCTAAAGTATGGCGGCAGAATAAAGACTTATTATGAGTACAAATAACGTTTAAAAAATTTACTTAAAATACATAATTTAATTTTGCAGCGTCAGAGTTCAAAGAGATTGTAGCGAGTGACATTAGCTACAATCTCTACATATTTCTACACTCTGCCACTCTGTGTTTTAGTACCTACATTAGCTTTTGCAAATTCATCGTGCATATAATAGGGATAATCTTTTCATGCACTTTGCCTTTATATGACGAGATTGCAGATAAGACGGACATAAGTCTGATTCAGCTCCGGCTTCTAAACATTTTCAAACCGAAACGTGCTCGTATTAGTCATGATTCCAGCGCCAAAATTGTACGGCAACCAAAGCCGGACTGGCGTCCGTATTGATCCTGCTCTTAAAATACCTATGCATACTCTAGACTATTTAGCAGTGCATTAGTCGCACTCTTCAGCCACCAAAACTATAAGCTTTTAAATAAATAGTCGCCATTCATCAATATAATGAGTTTTCCAAAATAAATAAGAATGGATTGGACAGATATATAGCTTTTCTTCGGAAGATAATTTTACTATCTATTATTTTGGTACTGACAAATGTCCACGTCAGAATGATTAATGCTTCTGCTTCTCTATTAACCGTATTATTTGTTGGCAGGCAATATACCGTGGGGGTGAGCGGGAGAGGCCGTATTCGTCGGGCGGGGCGCCGCCGCCGCCGGCGGAACCCGCCACGCGCACCGTCACCATGAGCCGGGACCCCGCCGACTCGCATGGCTTTGGCATCTGTGTCAAAGGCGGGAAGGAGGCAGGTGGGAACCTTCCTTGTATATAACTAAAAACATCTTAGTGTAGATACTAGTTACCCTTGTCACACAGACAGCGAACACGTGACGAAATGTTTCTAAATTGCTGGACACAACACGTGAACAGAAAGTGTAGCAAAGTGTGCTCATTATACGATTCCGCCAAAGCCAGACAACTGTCAGTTTTCCACAGCTGACAGTAGTCTAGTTTTGCAGGTGGAGAAATAGAAAACTACTTAATACTCAGGTCATATTTAAACCCTGTTAACGTTATTTATGATCATTTGTTTCATTTGTCTTCGAATTCAGCCAAAGATCGGCCAAATCCTAAGATAACCACCCTAAATTTTGCTTGTTACCTAAAAATACATTCCCCACCCCACCACGTATAGGTTCGCTGTCTGTTCATTTATTTAAAACATAAACCTACATCATAGAATACATGGAATCATTAAATGTCGTTACGGCGTCTCCATGTTGTATCAACTCATTGTAGAGCTTTTTTACCACTGAACCGGCGCCCTAGACAAATCTAGATAGATATACGATTTAGTAGTCTTCTTAAAAACACCTCCATTACCTCGCAGTATCTAGCTAAAGTTATTAGGTACGTATTACCATTAGCCGATAGCCGTAAGCTACACAGCAAACGAGGCTGTCCTATCGATTATAAGCAAAAGCGTGGGAGGCACGCAAATAGCGCCGAGAGCGGTCAGTACCTAAACAATAACCCGATGCTATTTGTGATACAAGCTTTACGTGTTCTATTTGTATCATAACAATTTTCTTTATTGGCAACCCTTTGTGTGTCGAATACAATTGTGTGTAATATCGTGATGAATAGGGGTCTTTGCGTAACTGTTGATCTGTAATTAATTAATCGTTTAATAAATAACATGGGGTTCAAATTTCATAAGCCACTTTCAGAATAGGCACTTACGTCGAGGTTTCTAATTACTACTTACTAGGTTTCTGTTGTCGTGGCCTTTATGAAAATGATGTTAGTTTTAGCAAATTTAAAGTGGCCAATACAAAAACCAAATACGATTTAACTTAGTCGGCGTGCGCAAGCATTAGAACCATTTATTTTAAGTTTTAAAATAAAATTAAATATTCTGTCTTGTTCAGTAGGATAGGCGGTCGCTTGTGGCAACCTTAAATGATAATCCCGCTCGAGTGAACCCGACAGACGGCACGGCGCGGTGGGTTATTTAAATTGCATAAAATCTCTTACGAGAAAGTACGCCTATTATACATGAGCCACAAAGAAAATACGTTGCAATACACAAAGCAAGGGAATACAATACGTTGACGGGAAAAAAGAAAATACATGTTTTCTTGAATGATTGCGACGTACAAAATAATAAACCCGAGACACACGAGAGATTCTATGGCCTACTTCGGAAGCACGTAAATGAAGACGTGTAGATAACATCTTCGTATAAAAATAAAAATAAAAAAACAAAAACTTCGTATAAAAGTAAGTCTACTAAGTAAAGTTTAATATTCAGCCACAAAAACAAGATAAGATCCTCCTCGGTTTATATTGCATAAAGCCTCAATTGTGAAGGTTACATTGCGGCAACGTTTTCAAATTATGCGAGTTTCATAATTATCTGAATTTGTTCAGGCTAAATGCTGTAAAAGTTTGGACAAACAGAACCTGATAATTGGTGTTCATTCATGCATTGTATATAGCAATGTTTAGAGAAGCAACGTTTTCTTAGTCTTATGACATAGTTAAGTGAATTTGCAAAAAAACTTTAATTTAATATTAGGTATGCCAAATTAATATTACTTGTTTCAGTAGCCATAATAATAAATAACACGGTAAGCGAGAAGATGTGGAAAATCTAATGTTTGTCTATGGATTTTTTGGCGCCAAAATTGAAGAACGGACTTCAAAATGCTTTTATTAATTTTCTAATTTTATTTTGCATTTTGTTACGTTGGCTAGTTGTATTGTAGGTGTATAAATTTTAGTTAATTTAATAATATTTAGGCGTAGGTGTGTACATATCGAGAGTGGAGGAGGGCTCGGTGGCGGAGCGCGCGGGCCTTCGGCCTGGGGACTCCATTCTGCAAGTCAATGGCACTCCGTTCTCCGGGATCTCTCACGAAGATGCTCTTAAGGTAAGATATTCTGTCTTGTAAGATGACCCTGATATTCTAGCAGAATATTTATGAAGGGGACGTAATGGAAGAAACTGAATTTCAGTAATGTCATACGTACCGTACCAACATACAATTGCCTACAATACGTATGGATACCTACTATATTCTATTTGGTTTGTAAAGCAACATAAATTCTGTAGGTTACTTGTGTTTTACAATTTCGATTTCTCGACATTTCATGCATTATTCCTCTGTAATTAAGGTCGTTAAGCTTGACAGTTTAGATAAATAAATCAGCCTCCAAAATCCTCTATCTGGCGCTCGACCATTTTGTAAACCTTTGGGAGTCAAACACCTCGAAAGCTAGGAATCTTGATTTACATAATGATGGCGGGATGTTAATATCTGTGAATTACACGGTGATTAGATATAATAATATGACGAGGGCTCCAGTCAGACCTGTTGCTGTCGTAGTCGCTGGCAGCCTGTCTTGACGGTAAGCCAAATGACCCTAAGTGACGCGCGCCAAATGCCTTCACTACCAAACAGTTTCGCTGTTAAGAATATTTTAAACAGTTAACTTCGGTGTACCTGCCAAAATACAGAAGAAATTCGGTTTCATTTTATGATTCACTTTTCAAGACACTTAAACAGACATTCTGACACTGGTTTTTCTAGCTTTGGGTTACTGCCGTTCATTGTTGCATTAATTTATAACCTTTGGTAGAGATAAAACTATAAACGTCATCATCCTCTTGCCCAAAACCTTGATTTGGGGTCGGCACAACATGTCTTCTTCTTCCATACTTCTCTAGTAGTCATCTTAGTAGTGACCTATCTAGCCATATCATCTTTCACACTGTCCATCCATCTTTTCTTTGGTCTTCCCCTGCTCATACGCGTACTCAAAACTTTACTCATTCCTCCACATCCGATTTCCACAGTTTTCAGTCACTGGTGCCTCTTTCAGACTTCCTCTTTTATTCTGTTTTATTAACCCCCGACGCAAAAACGACGGGGTGTTATACCTACTCATTTCTTATTCTATCCATTCGCGTAACACCACACATCCGTCTTATCTCAGCTGCATGCAATTGCTGTTCATTCATCCCTTTTGTGGCCCAGCGAAACTATAAACCAGCCTATTTGAAATTAAAGAAAAAAAGAAATATATTTATTTAGCACATACCAAAAGACACACAATATACCAGATACATACATCAGATAAAAACAAACAAGAAAAAAAACGTGTAAAGTACGATCAAAAAAAAAAATTAAAAAGATAATAAAAAAAAAGCAGGAAAGTGTGCCTCACGGCTGCGCTAAAAAGGTCCAGTCCAAATTAAATAATACCTTTAGTTATTCTGTGAAAGTACCTAAAGAGCTATGGCCACATATTTGTAAAAGTTACATTAAACTGAGGAAAATCCAATTATAAACTGTAAATGCAAAAGGCTGGAAAATGCAAGTGACGTTTTTAGCATTAAACAAAGTGTTCGTAATTGCAGACTAGCTCGTCGGCTCATACTCGGTGGCACCACTTAACGGATGATGATCATGTGATTTATATGGCAGGCTGGCTAGGAAGCCAACATTATGCATACTTCAAGTACTAATGGTGTTGAGCGTTAAAAGGTTTTTAACATCTTTATCTTTCAAAGCTTAGCTGTTTATTTTAATCAGAGACTTTAAGAAAATGTTTTCAAACTTTGTAGTGCAATTTAAAGACTTGACAATACTTTGTGATTGTAAGGCTCATAGCATTTCTGAGAAAGAAATGCCTCCCACGAGGTATACTATCCTAGGTTGTATATTATCCAACTGTCACAGCCAACTCGGGCCGGACGTGTTTAATATCGACTTTGCAGTGTGTGACATCGGGAAATAGAGACCGTATTTCTATCTAAAGTTGTTATATGGAGTCAAAAGTATTGCAAGATCTAATCCATTTGAAGTTCCATGTTACAGATAAATCAAAGTCAATTAAAATTTTTGTGTGTGGTTTAATCGGATTATTCCACTTTGCCCCACCAGCCGCCCCACTGGTGGGGCAAGGTGGAATGCCTAAAATTTTGCAGTGGAATCTGCCCCACTAAATCGAAGTAGTGGGGCAGATTCCACTGCTTTAAAATCTTGTTGGATTCTGCCCCACTAGGGTTGGCACGTTAGAATAAACGTACAAACATTTTATTTTTGCAAATTTTTATTTCCTAGTTATTTCATACGATGTTTTGCACCAAATACAAACCACACTTTTGGGCATTTTTTATATTCTGATCGCTTTGTATGTATTTATTAAGGCGTGGCTTGGAAGGTTGGTTCTGCATAGATTTAGGACCGTTTAATAAGTTGTTTTATCATTGCTGACCCGACAGACGTTGTTCTGTCCAAATAATTTATACAAAAAGGCCAAATAAAATAGCTTTTTAATTTTTGCCCGAATTTTTCAATTTTCCGGTCTAAATACCTTATTGAGACTAGTGAGCAACATTAAAAAACCGGTCAAGACCGAGTCGGACTCGCGCACCGAGGGATCCGTACTATCATAATAATATGTTTTTAAATTTGCATCGGCGAGGCCTATATTAGTCAGAGAATTTTAACACTGTAGAATATTGCAATTTTAGGTTATCGTCGATAGTGGAAATAATGTAAGTTTTGTTGATGATTTCTGAAAAAGTGTGTTAGACATAGTTTTATTTTTCTTGTAATCGTTACATAAACTTCCATCACATAGAATAATTTCAGATTTTTCTCTATGCAAACTTCGGAGATTTTTTTTTAATTTTTCATCAAAAGTCGATGTGCATACTGCGCTCTTTCATATGATACCCCACATGCCCTAGTAGCCCCACTTCGAATTTCCCCTTTTCAATCCCTGTTGCAAAAAAAAAATTCTTTCTTATTTGCAAAATAGTTGGGAAAACGTCATCTAAAACTGTTCCAAATTTCAAGTTGATAGCATTAGGAGTTCTTGAGATATCCAGCTGTGACAGACAGACAGACAGACTGAGTCGCACCATACGGCTTCCATTTTACCATTTTGGTACGGAACCCTAATAAAACAAATCTGTCCAGCCGTTCTCAAGTGATAAGCTTAACAACGAATAGCATTTCATTTTTATTCATATACCTACTCGTAGATACGAGTAGTCTAGCTGACCCGACATACGTTGTCCTGTATAATCAATTGTTCATAATTATAAATCCTATACAAAAAAGGACTTTAAATTGTTCTCATTTTCTAATGTTCCGGGAAACTTTTCCAATTTTTCATTCTCTAAAAACCTTATTCGGACTATACATACCCAAATGCGCTTACCAAAGAATAGCATTTTATTTTTATATATTTATTATTAGATAGATTAGGACTACTCAAGATCTACTAAGGTATTTTGCAGTGTGTTTCTTATTTTAGTCTATTCAAATTTTGTCGAATGATATGAGGGAGAATGGTGTAAAATGTATTTTAACGACCTCACCGAGCTGCCGATTAGTTTATACGTAAAAGCGCTGATTGCCCGATTGGGAGTAACACGAACCACAAACAAGAGTTTTAAAAGTGTCCAAATGAAATAAATATTACGCTACTTGTCACAATGGGATTGTAAAACCTTCAATGACATGGAATAAAATTAAAGTTTAAATGATTGCTAAGCATTGTTTTACATTCTTTATTTATTTTACTAGCAGCGTAGCGCCCCGCGGTTTCACCCGCATAAGTCTCGATCCCGTGGATCGGAATAAAAAGTATCCCATATCCTTTCCCGGGACTCAAACTATCTCTATACCAAATTTCATCTAAATCGGTTCAGCGGTTTAAGCGTGAAGAGGTAACAGACAGACAGACAGACACACTTTTGCATTTATAATATTATTAGTATGGATAGAGGTTACAAGCTTAAAAAAAAACTTGAAAAATAATTATATTTAATTCAAAAGTTTAGGTGGATTTCATACATTTAGTTCTTACATTATAAAAACGAACACTTAAGAGTTTAAATTACAATAATCATTAAATTTTGCACATTATTCTGGTTATATTCAAGCACATTATTTACATTTTACTTTAACCTGAATATTCGACATGCAAACGGCATTACCACGGGTGGGTTTGGAAATGACAGGCGAACACGACAGGGAGACGTTTTGTATTTCCGTGCTAATGCCAACCGCAGGCACCTACCTACGCAACAAATAATACAGAAAATGTTCCCAACCTTAATACCTAAACAGATATTTTATTGCTGCGAAACTCTGCTTCGTGTATGGAAAACCATAATTCCTTGGTTTTATTGCTTGACCAACATATCGAAAGCATTTTTATGACTTCAGCTGTCCTGAATTAAGTACATATATAGGAATCGATGAGCTGTTATTATGTCATAATAACAAAATATGATTATGATTTCTAACATATTCCAGCATTTTGAAAATATTAAATCGTTACGTATGTAGGTACCATTTCCTTTTAGAAGAGGAAATACCTATTTGCTCGTTAATCTTGTATTCAGTGTATCGTGATTGAAAGCGTTTAAAGCTAACAAGAATCGGAAGGCGCTTTTCCGTTTGATATTTTCTTTTTATTGGAAGGCTAATGACGGTTGGCACATGGCTAGCACTCCTTATGCATTTGATAGCCGTGTTTGATTGTTTTTTGTTTATGTTATAAACACGTATTTTCAGGCTATGAACCCAATTTAATTACGTTTTTCTTTTGTTTTTATTTTAATTTTGTGTATACTTGATTGGACAATTATTTTCCAATCGGACCAATATGGATGTAATATATCAGAATCAACTCTGTCCTATGTCATTCTCAGAATTACATAGCATAAAATCACGCCTGAATTCCTCGAGGGGTTAGGTAGAGGTGTAGGTACCTGTAGAACACCCCCATTTCGCCAGTTATGTTTAAGGCCCGTGTAACAAGGGTCGAGCATTCAGCCGGGCACAAATCCAGACTCCGGGTTGCTACTGAGAAATTTCAGAATTACATCCAACTTTATATTCAAATTGCCTGCGTATAGAACTTCGATAAGTAAACAATATTGACTTTGCGAATATAGGTATCTCGTATCATTTCTAAGAGAAGCGAGGTGAAAGTTCCTAAGTCTACATCAAGTTTTGTTTTCTTTTCGGAAAAGTTTGTTTTCCTTTTGTTTCTCTGAAGGTACAAGCCAGTATTGGACTTGGAATGATATCGGCCATGTCAGTTATATTTCAGTTGTTCCCAAGTTTTTATGGCACTCATTTAGTAAGTACCAATCTTCTATATCTACTTACTTATTATTTATGTAAGTACTTATGGTTTGTATCGAAAGCCTAGAACGAAAGTTTCACTATTTGTGTTCTTTTTCAATAGACCGTACTTGGATGAATAGTACAGACCTTTACCTAAGAAGTATGAAAAATAAGGTAGGTATGTTGCAAATATTTTTATTGTAGCGGTGAGGTAGTACCTACACTATACTACCTGACCCACCCACTGGTGGGTCAGGTAAGCGGTACTATTTTTGCAGACGTTGTTGGACTTTTCCTTCCGCACTTGACGATATCGCTTGATTTACGATGCCGCTTCCTGACATTTACTGAAACCTTTTTGTAAAACACGACTTTAGTTGTTCCGCTACAAAGACATTGTGTTATATTATTAACATTTATCTTTAGAACTCTTCCGTTTGTGTAATATACCTGCATACATTTTATACTTATAACATAAACTTTGCAAGAAAGAGCTTTTAATCAATTAGAAAAGCTTAATCTGAAAAAATATTGTTCTCGCTCAGATCTAATTTCTTAAATGGTTATTCGTATTACGTAAAAGCATGTGGAAGTTATACAAATGTACCTATACCTATGTGCCAGATAGGGTGGCCAGTAGCGCCGCGCCGGCTGGCCGCGTGTCGCCGGGCTGTCCCGAGCTCCCGACCGTCGCGTCCCCCTGCCCATCAGCTGACGTGATTTTATCACACACAAATAAAAGTAGTCCCGCGAATAGTCATTTTCATTCCTTTTATAAAATAAATTCCCTTGAAACTAGATATTTACCAACTTTGTAGCCTAAAATGTATGTAGAAATGGAGCCAAGTTATTTTAGTGCCTTCACGGATAAGTTTTGTCGTAAAAAGATCTGGGCATGGTCTATCTTTGAATAACTTCGTTTGCTACTTGCTTATAGATTAGTATTTACCAATGGTTCTCAAAACAATAAAAGGAAAATCTAGAGCACAGTCGTTCCTACCTTCATTAGATAGGCGCTGTCACCGATTCCAGGAATACAGACTATTTCCCGAGATATTCCGCGTCGATTTGTTTCAAGTCCCTTCATTTCTGCAGACCTTTTGTCTTCTCTATGAAGTACCCTAGATATAGTTCCGCCATTTTTGCTCGGCAAAACTCCAAACCCAACCCTTCATAAGCAAGGACAAGAGATACGAAAAGGGACAACCAAACAAAACATTATGTTTTGTAGATTCCTGGCTACTTATTCGTTGAGCCGCGGATTTCATATTGCACCTTACCTACTGAATGTGATTCTACATTATATATTTCACTGAGTTTATAATAAAGAGCTTTTAATATTCCTGGCAATGTCAGCGCAGGTAAATTAATTTGGTTTAAATACAAATGCCTTCCTGGCCCAATTTCAGAACTCGAATACGAATATGTTTCTAATGTGTGTGATAATTCGATTTACGTAACATTAAGTTACTTTTACGAGTATTGGATAGCATAAATACATTTATGTGAAACATAAAATTTTATGCAGCAGAAAATAAAATTATCTTTTTGAATAGGTACCTATGAGCATGAAGGAAATTCCAATATGTTTTGATATTGAATTTTATTTTGTTTACGAATGCCTAATAGATGAATTGTGTCTTTAAATCATTGAAAACTGGGGACGGTTATTGAAAACAGAGTCATGTTTAGCTAGATGAAACTTTTAGGTTTCTTATTACATCGCAATCATTGGTCTCTAAACTAAAGCTACGTATTTTCTTAGATGTTAAAGTCATGTCGTCAGCTGACGATGACAGTGCGAACGGCGGGCGCGCTGGTAGGCCGCGCGTCGTGCTCGTGGATGGACCGCTACGGCCGGCCTGCCTCGCCGCCGCCGCAGCGCTCCTCGCGATCCAACAGCAAAGACCGCTCCATACGGAGGGTGAGTAAACTAAACAGCAGCTACTTTTGTTGAACGACTGCCAATGCTAACGCTATAGTACCTAAGTATAGCATGCAATTTATTATAACACCCTATTCGTCTATCTCGCATGCCAAGCAATGCAGACGTCATATTCCAAAAGTACTCACTAATGATAACGACAGTTACTTATACACACGTAAATTAATTTATGGCATCATAAATATTTTTATGGTCAATTCCGTTACGCGTAAATATGTTATGTCATTGCATATTGGGGTTAGAGGTCGGAGCGCTTTGTGGTATGCTAATCGCAGTCAACTAACCACAAAATTCTGTCGTTAGCGGTTGTAATGACGTCGGGCCGCAGCGCGCATCGATCTCTGTGACATCAACGCGCGATGAGCCCGATCATAATAAAGTACATTTTGGTGAATGAAGCCATTCTGAAGCCGTTGTGAGCACAGATTTAACGTGTTTATGGGTCCTTATGTATTATAATCACGTAACGTGCCAAAGCTTTCCCCTAATAGCAATTTCCGTAATGTTCTATCCGGAATGCCCTGAATTTTCGTATGCGTACAACGCATTTTCATTTTACGTAGCGAAGCTCTTGATGGACCGTAATAAATAGCTAATCTTATGAATTTGTGTGCAGGTTGACCTTTGTATAGAGCCGGGACAGTCATTAGGACTAATGATAAGAGGAGGACTGGAGTACAACCTCGGCATCTATATCACAGGGGTTGACAAGGATTCCGTAGCAGATAGAGCAGGACTTATGGTAATTATGCTTTCAATTACTTGATAAGTTCACCCGTTTGGGTAACTAATGATGATTCTTGGAACACAATATTGGAAATCCTAATAAAGTTATGGCTTTTCCCGTTACCTGTTGAACCTTCACTGAACTTAGAGGAAGAATTATTTTAAAGAAAACTCCTTTTTGTGTTATTTGTTAGGTGCTTTATGTGGCCGCACTTATATTGTACCTGTCTCGTGCCCTTTTTATTTATCACGTAAAAAGTATAAGAGGCCAATTTGGTCGATGTATTTATTGATATTTTAACATTTATTGCTCGAGGCCTGAGGATAAATGCCTTTTATAAGTGTCCTTTTGTTTTTGTATTTATTTATATAGTTAATCATTTAATTTAGGCCTAGTGCAAATAGTTAGTCGTGTTAAATATTGTAAAAAATATATATAATAAATGTTAGTGTTCCAATAATGTTAGAGACATAGGTTGAGAGACTTTCCTGTCAGAAATGTATTTTCAAAACATTTTTAAGTAGGCAATTGTATTTTATCAAAAGATAGGGAATGTAAATTTCCACTTACAGATTTAAATAATCGAGAACTAAGTTTCAATAAAATCCCCCTAAAATAATTTCCGCGCGATGTAAAAGGAATGCGGAGTAAGTTTACTGTGAATATAAATCTCAATTTAGTGCGCATAGTTTGCTGCAATTCGTTGTTAATTAACGCGACATCCAACTCTGGGAAACTTGCGGAGGCGGCAGGCAAGAGGCCTTCGAGACGGAATTGCATCGAAGTTTGTGCCGAGGGCGCTTCATAGTCGGCTAAATTACTGGTTTGTTTCCCATTAAACTTCCAGCGCTATGGAAATGACATTTTGCATAGCTGCTATTAAATGAAGTCCTAGTTTTGGAAGCGGTGTATTCAGAACTTATTCTACGAGTTGGTTGACTTTACAACAATGTTGCTGCGGACCGAATTGAACAAATATTATTAAATTTTCGTGTCGTGGGTAGCGATGCGAGGTGTGTTGGCAAATTTATAGCGTTTGAGTTAGATTCTCGCCACTCCCACGTTTTCTGCACGCTACCTAGCTATATCCGAACCTCGTAACTTACATTTGAAATTTCTACCAGTAACAATTTTCCAAGAATTTTCGTTATTCAAACCGCACTTGAAAATTATTGCTCGATCACACCTACCACCTCTAACCTATTAGAATAATGAAAGGTATCGATAAATTCTATAGATGAAAGGTTGGAATTTTTGTTGAAACAATAATTTATAACTTGTGAATAGTTTTGTAAAAGATGAGCTAAGTCATCAGCATCACTAATTGTTCTCATTTGTCTATTAGGTTGGAGACCAGATCATGGAGGTGAACAACCAGTCGTTCATCGACGTGACGCACGACGAGGCCGTCGCACAGCTCAAGTACCACAAACGAATGTCTTTGGTTGTAAAGGACGTCGGGAAGGTTCCTCACGCGTGCACCGCGTACGGAGAACGAGACGCGACACCAAGGTAACTATAGCATTCATATAATGCTGATCACGAAACTCAAGATTCATGAATGACGTCGTATTTTGTAAGGTGTATCGGAAACTCGTCTAGCTTGACCGCACATTAGCAAACGCTGTCTCAGCGTGGGAACGGCAGATGGCCGCTCGATAATCTATAAAGAAATCGCTGAACCAAGTTATGCCGTAACACAATAAACCCTTAATCAGCACAGGACTTCGTAAAGTGCCTAAATCTATTCTAGATAGCTTTTGTGCATAGTTTTCACTAATGTTAATTAAAATGTTTTTCATTCGTGTAGAAAAACAAAGCCATCCCGATCGCGTGAAATTATTTTCATTTACATTTGTTTCTAGAACAATGTTTTCTACTAGGTATATTGAACGAAATTACATGACTTGTAACTCAAACTAAAATAATAGGTTAAGTCTGACTGCTTTCTCGAAAACCATTATAAAATTGATTTTGGCACGATGACGTAAGGGGAACACCTGATGTCAGCCCAAGGTTCATAGATTAATCGAATGATGCATTCGATTTCCTTTTCGGCTTCGATAGTCAGTTTGTTACAGACAGGCATTTCGGGTAACCTGATAACCTCTTCACGACACACTTTTTAATTCACGAGAAATGGTAGCAGATTTTCAGTTGAAATTATACCAGGCTTTATTGGAGACTCCCAAACTTTACCTTAAGGTCCTTTACAAAGCCAAGGGTCAATTTTAGGTCTGTTTAAACAAATATCATATACATTAATACAGAGACCGAGATACTAGAGTATTATACACGGGAAGTACCCACGAATACGACGTTGTGTAACTTTATTCAACCGGATTCTCTCGCTCGTTATCATACGACGACCTAGACTCCATTCAGGGCCCTTATAATTCATAATGAGAAACCGCGAGTAACACAGTCTCATTATCATCTGAATAAGCAGGTGGTTATATAGGAATCATTTTAATTTAGTGTAGTACCGTACTGGTTTTGATATTATGAAAAAATCCCAGACATTGAGCAATTATAACACGCAGTTACGTTATTCACATAGTAGTTTTCGAAGCGTTTCAGTGCATCTTAGATCTTCAACCCTGAGTCTATGCAATAAAGGGAAAAGGAAATTATGGTGTAGTTATAAATAATCCGGAAGGTATAGCGCGTGTAGGGCCCCAAAAGGTGGACTCACAACCTGGTAACAGTCATGAGAATCCATGGGATACTTAGGGCACAGGATGGCCCTGTCCTCTCCGTGTCCAGCGGCTAATAGGCCTCCTCCAAATAACTGCACAACGACCGTCCGTTGTGGTTATGCTTGCGGAAGACCTATGTTTAGCCGTGGCCAAGTTTTAGCTTAATGATGTTGAATATTATGTGCTTTAGAATAAGCGGTTGGGGCAAACGCCGAGGCGCGGCGTCGACGGCGGTGGAGCAGAAGGCGCGCTCGCTGCTGCCGCAGTGCGACCTGCCCGCCATCGCCTACTACATGGAGGAGTATGCTGCCAGGAGACTCACGCCCGACTCCTTCCTCACCGTCGTCAGGGACCTTCTTGATACGCCGCAGAAGGTACGTCTAAATTTTGTACCATACATTAGCCTGTGTCCAAAAATATACCCTATGAGAAGATTAATTCGACGGTAGATGGTGAATGAGTGTATAGTATAGATTCACAGTACATCTCTCAACTGTAAACATCTTCTTAGCGTGTCGATCGCAATCTAGATTATGTTAGCCCAGAACTGAGCTACGACTGTAAACTAATGTCTGCCTATATGCAAACTTGTGCCATTGCAAGAATCGATCCCAATCCCTCTAGTGCAGGCGGTGCGGTGGCTCCGCCATCCGCGGCATTTAGGTCACATCACAAATATGCTACATGACAGCTTATACAGATAATTAGGTAGTAGGCACCGTTCCCTATTAAATTAGAGTGCTACGAAGAAACAATAAAATTTGATCGCTGTTTGACGGTTTGATGATCATCAATTTGAAAAGCCTTGTTACTATTCCAAAGGCGTGGTGAGGATTTCCCGTTTATACCGAATATATGTAACACATAAAATATACACCCCAAATAATACCATCTAAAGAACCTCATATAAGTGTAATGTATGTTAACCGATTTCGGATACTTTCAAAGACTTCTTTCTATTTTTGCCGAATTCAAGATTGTGCTCCATCGACCCTATTATCTTGGCCCCTTTGATCCCTACTTTGGGACATTCCGCACTAATAGTTACCTACATCTACGAATGAAAGTGTTTGTATGTGTAGCTTGGCTTTTCTCGTGTTAGCAATAGGGAAAACTAGGCTATAACTGGCTTCTAGAGATAATGTTTCGGATTACAACTGACTAATTGATGTGTAAACATTGCTTAGCTTCAGCGTTTCAGCATAGTAAGTAGTTTGTCTAGTGCCTTTAATTGATTCTAAATGAGATCGTTGTGCAGAATTATAATATTGTCTATCTTATCTCACAGTTTTGTACGTATTATTTTGTTTCATTTAAGTCTTTCACCGCGGCTAGAACGTTTCAATTTCCGTGAAAACTTATTCCATTTTATCGCGATAGTTCAGGTTCCTCGATAACTTCAGCTCTACGTGAAAGTAGTTTTTATTGATAAATAGAAATCCAATTTATTTCGATTCCAATCTCCCGATAGGGCCGTAGGGTTAGAAAATAGGCCACTTAGTTGATTAAGAATGTCTACTAACCAAATATGATTAGCGCAATGTTACATTTATTTAACTATCTTCATGAAATACATTTATTCTTATAGTCTAGCTTAAATACATAAGGTTTTCTTTTAGTACATTTCAATACATACACTTACTTAGGTCTAGAATATTTTTAGAAATGTTTCAGAGATCATTCTTTTAGATCACAATATAATATATAATAATATAATAGATCATAATATACCCTCATTGTGCGGGCATTCGATTCCGAGTAGACACGTAGACAGACACGTCTTTACTTGGACGTCTCGTGTTGCA
The DNA here is from genome assembly GCA_914767645.1 of Hydraecia micacea. NCBI lineage: Eukaryota > Metazoa > Arthropoda > Insecta > Lepidoptera > Noctuidae > Hydraecia > Hydraecia micacea. The sequence continues at coordinate 14,347,378 of OU611778.1, forward strand.
TTATTCAATACACCCCCAATTTTGTTCACCGAGACATCTCTTTCTATCGCATTTTACGTCTCGCCGCGCGGTTTTTTAAGATTAAAGTAATTAGTGGGATGTCATGAAGTGCGCGTGTAGACGTTATATCAATACACTACCATCAATCATACGCGGAATAACTTATGCCTTGTGAGACACGCTCGTCACATTACCAAACAGCAATTTATCTTTTGTAGCAGCCAGCGTGCACGAGTCCTGTTTACCTACGTTCAATTAATGATGTGTACATATGAGTATTTTAACGTTATTGTGTTATTTATCCTTTAGTCTAGGTATTTTCATTTAATTGAACTTCGGCTTCGGGATCTGTTTAAAATGTATGCATGATGCTGGTAAATTTATTTCGTATAGCAGCATATCTTGCATATAAGGCTGCGTATCCTTTGTTTCCCTACCTACCTGTTCAACCTACATTCTGCTCACAACCTCGACAATTTCGGTCCAGTGCTAGTTTTGCAGTGTTATTTCTTGATATAAATAATAAATGAGTGTTTCATTTGCAGTACACGCTTCTGACGGAGATACGAGAGTTCATGGTGCCGGAGGATAGGGCGAGGTTCGACGAGCTCGTGTATAGGAGAGGGGAGGAACCCGGCGACCATCACATTAAGGTAAATAACGTTTTTATAACTAAAATAACACAACTAACAATCTTTAGTAAATGTTTAAATAAAAGTAAAAGAGCAATTTATTACTTCATCCATACCACGAAGACTACTGGTGCACTGTGGTCGGATGTATTTTTTTAACGTTGAATTTTCACCCCCGGATTTTTAAATGCCCATGACTTATTCTCGTGGTGTGGATTAGTTAAAAGGTCGAAACCAGCGCTTTTGATCTCCTGAAAAAGTATCTACCTATAGGAACTTAGGTGATATTAAGGATTGTATCACTGAACCCAAAACCACATCTGCACACAGAGTACCTACCATAAACACAATAAAAGAAGCTTTGCAAATTGTAGAGTAAAATAATCATGTAAATATAAAGTAATTCACAAAGTTTTCACAATTAATCTCTTCTTCAGCGAAAAATAAAGGTAAAAGGCGTATTTTCTCTGAGTTTATTAGGCAGGCTTTCGTCTTACAATGTTGTAATCTGTGCTCTACCTGCAGTACCTAATTAGGATTCCGCCCTCTTTGCAAGATTGCTTGAACTAACTTAATTTAAACGATGTTTTTCTGTCGCTACAAGATAACTAAGTTAGTTTAATAAATAGTACTTTCGTTAACTTAACAAACGAATGAAACTTGTTATGATTACTTCAGTTGAAGAGAAGACTCGACTTTTGTTTAGTATAGTAGTATATCATATGGTACATGATAGTATATCCACATCACTAGAGTACATAAAATAACACACCTGCTCTGCGAAAACTGCAAATACATGATGAATGCATAAATCTTCATACATAGAACACACAAAAGTGTGTGTACACTTCAGTGCAAAATCATTTGCACAAAACTTAGTTGATGCTTACGATTTGTTGGTAGCGGGGTCCCGAGCGACACATGCTACCCTCCTCGACGATGCATGAGTTGCACGACCCGGTAAGTGCACACGCTTTACTTATTCACTTGACTGTACACAAGGACGTACACAGCTGCTCCAAATAATAGTCCCATCTTCTATTACAATACAAAAGATCTCGCAATAAAATTTAAAAAATCAGAGGATTAAGGATTGCCGAGTACGCCCCTGTCTCTGCATGTTCCATCGATGTCATAGTTTGATTGCTTTCTATAGTAGATTGAGCTTGTTTATAAATGGTTCATAAATGTATTATTTTAATAACACGTAGGCATCATAAAACATCAATGATACACCCATAAGGTCAGGCCTGACAAATGTAAGAATCCCATTGTGGCAAACATAATGTGACCCATGAGTTTACGCGTATTTTTCTGAACACTATGTCAACCACAACGTCTTCAATGTCTTTCGTAAATCTGTTTATCTCAGTTCATGGACTTTATAGAGTACTTTAGAGTTCAAAGTCCCTAATCAACTAAAAGTTAGTAAGTCTTTCACGTAAGTAGAGTTACGTGAGAAGTGGTTGAAAGTGTTGGGGCTTTCGGGTCAGGTTGCGGGTTATTGTTATAGGAGGGACCGGCGGAGGCACCTCTCGTAGCCGACCATCGCTCGCCCTCCGAGGACTCCGGCCTGGGCCTGCCACCGCATGACCATGCTTACAGGTGACCTCATTATATGACTGACCACACTTACATTAACATAGTTAGAGCTCTTTACACTAGGATTAAATACGACGTAGCGGCTTTCATGAAAAGCAGAAGGATATAAAAATGATTTGTCATTCAGCTGAGGCCGTGCGAGATCAGAGCCGCCAGCGCGCGAAACCGCACCTCTCTAATGAGCGAGGCGTAAATCCCTCATCGCCGGCGGGGCCTCTTATAAAGGCGCTTAAATGCTAAAGTACCATTAAAGTGCGAAAGCAAAGGCTGAGTCCTCGTCGAGCGTTCGCTTTCGTCCGCTCTTTTACATCTCACAGTGAAAATAACCCACAGTTTCCCACTAGCCCTTGTCAGCGCTCACTCTTGCGAACCGAGCATCTCATTGGCTGCTCGCCAAACACTTCCACTTTTATTCAGTATTGGAATCGATTGTTTTATGACGGCATAAACGTTCCCATTTATTGTCACCGGCGGTTTAGTGCCATTGTCCTGCATCCGTAAGTAAGGGTTGCTTTAAATTTACTGCCAGTAAAATCGATGCGAAAGCGACGTTAAACCTTTATTGAAGATCAATTTTGTCAAATTGTTTCAACGTAAACAATTCAGATTTATTATTGTCCCAGTCCATATTCACTTAGAAAAGTTATTTAACGGTTTTGTTGCATGGTGTTATTATGATAATAATGAGAAGATCAAACAATGCATTTCTTAAATGACAAAGAAGGCTCGAACAATTGATTTGTTACACCTGCACAAATGTAACTAAACTTGACGTTACACTATTCAGAGAAATTTTAAATTCGCGAATATTGTCTGTTTACTATTAGAACATTTAACATGAGTACATTATTTATTGTGAGGCTAAAATAAAATAAAAATCCATTAGGAGTAAGTAGGAAACAACGTTGACCGATTAAAACACAAAATTTAAATTAGGCCCCAGGACTCGCCAGTGCGTCCCTGTAAAATTTTTGCTCGTTCAAATCGGTTGATGGTTGAGTTTGTGTGTTCCGTATGGTGTTATGTGTGAACTAGTTGGTGTAGCTCTGTGTTGGCGTTATGTGACGGTGGTGTTGTCTGGGGCAGGAGCGGGCGCGCGTGGCGGCCCAGCGACGCGGCGGCCCCGGACGACGAACTGGAGCCCCCGCACGAGGTGATTTTGCCAGAATTACCTTCTACACTTATCTTGTCGACCACATTCACTTCTCTGCGCCTTGTCTATAGCAGTGTCCTGGGTGTCACTCGCGTTCTCATCACCGACCATCCACACTTACCTACTATAGATATATATTTCTACTGACCTTTACCAACAGCTGTTCTAGCTCATGCTCAAGTTCTACTTTAAGCTTGATTTTATAACTATAGTCATAATAACTTGAACACTGAACAATTACGGAAGCAGGTGATGCTGCATCGCTTTCATTGCAACTGTTCTTTTCATAGCAAAAATAACAAATATTTTTTGCATTACTTTGGAATTTGCTAATTAATTGAGTAGTGTAGCTGGAGTGGCACCTCGGCACTACCACTATAAAACTATGTATCTCACATTTTCTTGCATGAGTCGATAACGGCTAGCGAGTAGAACTAAAACAGCTCACAATTATGGCCGTTATTTCCTGTATATTGCATCCCATGGGTAAATCTGGCAAAATTCGGTTACCTATTTATTTTTCTCCTCGCAAAGAGGTCTATGGGGAACATTGGCAATTTAACTATGCGAAAATACCTATTCGGCAATAGCGGCCAATAACAGTGTTTTCTTTTGACTCTATTAGTATAGAATAGATTCAAGTAGCACTCTTCTCTTGGAAAATGTTTTCATTTATCTGCCAATGTGTGTGCGATGCTTAAGTAACTTAAAATATCCCAGTTAGGGCGATCACCATTTAAAAATAAACCTCACGCGTGTTTCATGAAAGAAAATAGTTTACAAGTTACTAATTCGTTTCATCTCGTATGACATCTAGATGACTAATGTAATTTAAAACATTATGACGTCATTGATAACACATTTATAAAGGGCGTTTGTTTAGAGTACTATTTTAGCTCGGAGAAACATCGGCTCGTTGGTCTAGGGGTATGATTCTCGCTTCGGGTGCGAGAGGTCCCGGGTTCAAATCCCGGACGAGCCCAGAGTGATTTCTTTTTGCGTTTGTATTTATTTTGTAGCTTTTTATTTGTATCAGTGTGTCTATTTATTTGTTTAAAAATAATAAAAATAATTATGTCGACAAATTCACGCATAAATAAGAAAATTAGGAAACAACATGCTTTTATGATTAACGTATTCAAGGTCCTTTTACAACCTTTTATGGGACTTTCCAACAAACTTTAATTATTTTAATCAGAAATAATAATAAAAATATTTTTATTAATTCACGTTTAACTTTTTAAAGAACCAACATTTTATGTTACATATAAATTGCCTATTTCTCGCGATGTGAAGTGCTACTACCTATTACTATATAGTTAATATTTGTTTTTAGGATAGAGGTACAGCCAACAAAATAATTGATTAGTCAGGCATAAAATTCTAGTAATCCACGAAAGTTTTAGTTTTTATTGCATGTATTTTTAAACAAAAGACACAGCTACTCCTTTGGGTCAGTGTTAGTTTTTTTTTAAATAAAATGGTTGCGATACCTGTGAACTTTCTTTGGAACTACTTTGTACCCGCTCTAATGAAATCCATCAAAACTAAAACTTGCTATGTACGTCACAAGGAACTTACCTTACTACTTTACTTAACCAAGTAATTAAGTAAATAAAAAAAACTTATTTGTTATACTTATCTATAGGAAGTTTGGCACCGTGCCAAAAAGGTACTAATAGAATCCTATCAGTGGGACACCTTTGTCCGTCTACCTGCCTATAAAAAGAACCCTTAAATAACCACGCCATTTTGAATGGTATCCAATTTTTGTTAAAGCTATTTTTAGGTTGGTACGTTCTGGCCGAATGGCAAAAACGGAAACGTTACATCTACGTCATGTCTGTCGGTCTGTCAGATTGTCAATATGTCACAGCAAGTGAAGTTTTCAGATGAAAAGAGTGTAGACCTTGGTGTAGACCGTATCCACTCCTTTATATACTTTTCATAACTCATAATCACAAAAGAGAAATTAATAAATAAACTATGAACACACAGTAAGACAAAATAACAAGTTTGTGAGTTTAGTTGTTTACCTAAAGAAGTCATGCAATTGATTATTAAATGCATGGATACTGGTTTTTTATCTTCTACTTATTAATATTCTGTAAAAATATATATAAAATGAACAATAGTATTAGATACGTAATAAGAATCCTTTTGCACATTCGACAACAGAGCTACTTATTATTTGATAAATGAACTATTTGTTTTCTATTAATTAAATTATTTTTATTCGAAAACATAAATCGGCTCCTTACTAAACGTCAACTATATCCGAGACCTTGGTTACTTATTACTTTTGGTGACCGTACCTATGCAGACAAAAAACAAACATCTTTTACTACTTTTCATAATATGTAGCTTTTTATGCATAAACACACTCAGACGTACAATGTCAAAGATTTTACTAGCACTCACACAATGGGTTACCTTAAAAAGATGTTGCAGTTACCTGCCTATTGTACATACCTACTTATTTCTCCTGCTGGCTGTACAACGTACCTACATCGTACTTTCTGGTATTAATAAATTGCCCCTATTTGAGAATTCCCTTTTCAATGTGGTTTTCATATCTCTTGGGATGTTGATTGTATGTATGAAATTCAGATGATGTATTGCATTACATAAATATACGGGAGGTTGGGAGTGGTTTATATTTATACGGGCCAAGATTTTCCAGTTTGGAATATCAGAAGTTTCTTATAACATGTCCTACGATTTCGAAAAAGAGTTGTTTTGTCTTTTTATATTAATTTAAATAGATTTCTTTATAGTTAGGAAGAAGGTATGTAGTACCTGCAGGAAAAAAATAAAACAGTAATTTTATATCTACTAAAACTGTTTTTTAATTAAGAGTAATTGGAAGGATAACGCCAAGAGCAAACTGTTCCGCTGAACAATTCTTTATAGAAGAATTGCTGTTCCCATAACCTTAACTAACCTTCGGCGAGGCTAGTATCGATTTAAATAAATGTGTACTTTTCACCGCGCCTTTTCTTGTTAGAATTAATGAGTTCTAAAGGCTAAACGCTAAACCATCTAATATTGTGACGTCAGTAAGTCGCGGCAAGCGCCATTTTGATATATCATAATGATAAGTTGAGCTTATACCTAGGATAACGAACTTGCCTCTAATCAGTTCTCTTTGTTAAAACTTATCTTAAAAGGTAAAAAAAATGGCGATCACAAAGAAATAAACGAGACATGAGAGTATAACTGAAGCGGTTTGCCACGGATTATAAGTTATCGCATTAATCAAGAAAGTATTCATTAATAAATAAAGTACATCTTTTATAAATGACGCTCAATATAAGAGCGAGCAAGGAAGGCCGCTTTGTCGGCAATGTGCCTTATCCTTCCCCAGTGTAATTAACCAATTAGCTAGTATAAGTAACTATACATAGAGTAGCTGTACTTCCAAAACGAAATTAGTCCAATAGAAGCTCGTTATGTAAGCTTATCTTGTTTGTCAACCTTCAGCCGCAGGTATCATTGTATTTTACCTTAGTGTCCGTAATATACAAAGATAAATGGACCAGGCTTCTTCTTCACAACAAAATGTTTATTTTATGTTTACCTAAGCAAATGTTGTTTAGGGTTAGGGTTTTTTGTACTAAGTATTTGTCAGTAACAACTTACCTAACTAATCTTCTACATCTGTAATAAAAATATAAATCCTATTTGTTCCCTAAAAACGGTTTCATCACGAGCAATTGTTACATAAATTTCGCGGATTTAAAGCGACAGTTATTGACCGCAAAGTATTTCACTGAGAAGGTAGAAAATTAAAAATATTTCCGTCGCGTACTTGCCGCGGGTGCGCCGTAAAATGTAAAGTTAACAGGGAGCCTCTTAAGCAAACCGTAGGACGGGCGCGTCCCAAGGGCGGTAAGGGCGGTAATGGCGGCAAGGGTGGCTTCAGGCGTTTGACTTTATCAGTGCGCGGCGCGCCGGCCGCTCGGCATGACGTCGCGGCGGCGGCGCCGCGTCGCCTTTCGCGACTACGTACCTATGGACGTGCGTGCGTGCGTACCATGGCCAAGGTACTCTCTACTTTCTTTCATACACAGTTCGGTAACATTCTCACCCTCTCCGTGATATAACACTAGACACGTAATGCGATTGCTTTCTATTTTCGGTTCGAAGTTTCAGGGCTAGTTTACAGTTTTGATCTTAGTTTCAAGATCTTAAGTTCAAAACGTTTGAAATATGTATAGAATATTTGAATGCCTGTTCGAGCTTAGTATCAAAAAGCAACTTCATAATATGTTTGTTCATTGATGTGTGATTCATTGTGTGTAGACTGTAGGAGCCCGCTCTTTAATGAAAATTTCGTGTACCTACATGGACATGCAATATAATCATAAGTTAACAGGAATGTAATGAACGTTAATATCTAATTAGAGAGTCCAGTAAAACAACCATTAATATTCAATCAGTCTTTGGGTGTATACAGTTTTACTTTTGGGATTTAATGAAATGTGCCATTGTTAAGCGCCTGATTTTTTTTAAGCTGCAAAAGTAACAGAACGAACATTTTGAAACTTACGTAGGATTCATATTCAACTTGAAGCTTTAAAAACAGTTTCTTTTATTAGAGCTACAAAAACAGTGTTTATGTTTAACACTTTGTTACTTAAGGAGGTTCCTCACTTGTGCTTAAAATTAATAATTTAAACATTATGCATAAATTCCCGTATGGCTCTTAGTTAGAAAGGTGTGAGCAAGTACTACGCAGATCACGGATTGTCCTGCATAATTAACGAGGTTGTTGTTTACAACCCTCTCCCTAACCGTTTCTATTGCGCGGCAGTGAATAAAGAGAACAAAAACGTCAATATATCACATTTTTATCAGTAGGTTAAAGCTCTCTAGTTAGTTACTTAGTAGTTAAAGCGACTCTGATACGTTCATTTCATATATCCTTTGTATTTCTAATCAAAAGTAATAACCCAACAACCGATCAATGAAATTAATTAAATTAGCAATATGCTAACCAGGTCGTTGATGTCTTCTCTTTGGGGAGTCATTGTTGCAGTTCATTCAACCGTTGTCGTGCCATCTCTGACAGCTTTATCTACAGCGTTTTAATCAATTGACGCAAATGTCAAGAGATAACTGTAGTGGGTACCTATATCACCTACTATAATAATAAATAATTGAATTCCATTCTTGCAATGTAACTTTCGTAGCACGTAGCACGCGTAGTGTTTCGTAGTCTCGTAGTCTCAAGGATCTCTTTTGTAAACGGTCAAAGAAAAACCTGACATTATCTACGATCTGTAGCAGGCAGGTGCTAGGATAAGGTCGTCTTTTAAAAGTGCCGGTTGATTCAGTGGGCTACGACTGCTACAAGAGTCGGAATGACCTATTTTCCTGTGTTGACACTTAGGATTTACGCGGGAACATGCCGCTGATAGGTTACGTAGACACTGCGTACTTATGAATAGATATTGCATATTACGACTGTACAGTACATTATATTATGTACTTACGTGTGTTTTTCTTAGGAGATAACAAGTGGGAGTATGTAAATTCCTGCTTAATTAGGAGAAGTAGGTATGTATGTAAAATGAGGTACCTATAGTGAATTTGAAACCAAAATGCACCAGACACAGAACCAATCAGACTAAGTAGTTTTATATGAAAACGAAAACACTATAAGGTTGTTTACTCAAATTGAACTAGGATTTGGGTCGACTTTATTTCATATTATAGGGTTATTTAGCCTTCATGCGTTGCGTGACTATTTATTGTAGTTATACATAAAACTATTGCGTTCAATGGCTCCGGTTAAGCCATAATAGCGAATGAGTACGATTCGATATTAAACACGCAAGTGACCAACTATAAGCTCACACCTGCTGTAAGTTTTACTTACAGTTTTTAAATGATATAACTTTTTTTTTTAATAATTAGGAATAGTCGTAATGTACAAGGATAAGCGTCCATCTAACCAAGAGTATTATACTTTCTCTCTTTCGCGATATAGGTACCGAAATTAAGTTGTAAATTTTCAGATAACCGTGTGTATCTGCGTCTACACGGAAGTTTATCCTTTAACAAACAGCCATTATGTATGTAACACTTTTGTTATGCAACAGACATGAAAGTAAACAATACATTATTATGTTTCGTGGGAATGTGTTTTTTATTACTTTACATTTTTTTTATTGAAAACGAAGCCAGTACAAATGAGACTGCGCGTCTTAATCTGCAATTTTATGCAGGTTCTATAGGGCAAAATATTTAATTGATTAATTTTATTGGGTATTTGTTTATTCGGGCTAGTCACATCAACGTCAGTATAGTTAAGATAGGATAGGTAAAGATATTGTCTTTCATAAAAATAATATTGTGAGCCTAAGTTTTTATTTGCTGAACTATGTACATGTCAAGCATAGAACAAAGCTCTGCCAGTAAAATTACCATATGTATTTGCGTTGTGGGAGTTTTTGTTATTTTTAGCATAGTTTAGGTGCTGCTAGAGCGATAACAATACTTAACAACCTAGCACTTCCGTGCGGCGTCGGCGCTAGTCGAAACTGTGCCAACATGCAAAAATAGCGTGAAAAATCAATTGAATCGTCGAGACAGTTAGTTGGTCATCCCTCGCCCTGCAGTTTAACCGCGAGTCTTCGCTGTTTCACATCCCTCTAACTTTCCTCCTTATGTCTTAGACATTTTTTATAACTAATAAACAACTTTGTATGTAGGTTGTAGTCTAGACGAAACTTTATCGTGTGCTACATAGAGTTACGTAGTTTGCTTGTATTACTTTCTTGCGTGTAAAGTGTGATGCATGTTATGATTTGTGACACGGTCCTGTCTAGTGTTTTCTACTTATAGTTCTACTGCGTTTCACATTGGTTGGTCTGTGACGTGTAATGTAAGCTTGCATATTATTCGGCATGTAAGGGTTATAACTCATGTTCATGTGCAGGAGTACGAGGAGGAGGGGCGGCGTTCGAGGCGACACTCGTCCCCGTGCAACTCGCGAGAGGGCAGCACCACCGCGCTACACACACAACACTACGATGATTCCGTAAGTAATCCATTGATTTTTATTACGTTCCACAGAATTATTATGTTAGTAAAATTGTGTGCTAAACTTATGGGACGAACCAAACTCCTTTAGGACATACGTGGTTTTCTTGTGAGGCGAACCTAGCTAGTTTTGTGGAAAATGCAGCTAACTAGCTTCCACGTATAAGACGTTTAAATAGACAACAACAAATTGCAATTTAATAAATTGGGACGGGTTACGTATAATGGTTCCATCGAAGCATTTTATGTTATCCAATCACGAACTTTTGAAACTTCGGACAACAATATCGTTCAATATATTTCTTGTTACTCCGGACGAAAATCAGAAATTAAGTACAGGTATTTTCGATACGTTAAGTACCTATATGCATTATGTACATCAACAAAAGCTGTTTATACGCTGGGTAACAATAATACAGGAAAAACTTGCGATGGTATTTACAACAATAACCATTTTGACCTTTCACACCAATCACTACTACTAACTTTTAAAGATCACATCGGTAAATACCTATTCTGATTCATCGCAAGGAAAAATATAGAAGAATAAGAAAGAATAAAAATATACTTTACATAACTGTAGGTATAACTTAAGTTATCGAACAATTTCGTTGGAATAATCAGAGGCTCTTGTTTATATGTATGTGTGTTGAAATAACACGGTGGATACCCACCAAAACTCATTTGTAACTGAATAGTTTGGCACCGTGCCAGCCCTCTGACACGGCCATCTTGATCTCACAGGTCCATCTAAAACGTTGTATGAAATATTACTAGCATAGCTTATATACATATTTCTACAATAGATATAGGTACATGCCTACATAGAAAGGAAGGACGCCTAAGCAATATTTTAATAATACTTATTTCTTTCAGAGCAGTTTTTCCCTCTCTTTCTTACCAGATAAATAAATTGTTCTAAATCAGCATTGCGTTGCTTCAGTGCGGTAGATACATTAACACCATTACTAATACATAAAACAACAATAAACGATACATCAATATTTATTTATAAAAGTATTTTAATACTTATGGAGATTCAATAAACTTATTCTAAAATAATGTCAGTCTAAATAACTATGTCTAATCGTAGCTAACAATATTACTGGTTTCGTAGCTAAACGTGATTCAGTAACACGAGAATAATATAAGGCATGTTTTTTTCTGCTTTATGGCAACTAAAGCAAATTTTAAAATTGTTGTTGGTTTTTAGTTAAACAAAAGTACAAATCTATGCAAATTAATACTGACAGCCTTTTTACATAAGAATACTAATGTCTTTCCGATCATAGTAACACAAATATTGTAACAAAGCACAAACGCACCTGCCATTTCTGTTGTAATCGGTACTGTACTGGGGGCATTTGACATTCAAACATATCCACTTTTAAATCTAGCATTATACATGACATGGGTACGATTTGTGGTTTAATATTCTATACCAAGAAGTCTCATCGTCTGAATTGAATTTGTCTTTTCAACATTGCCATTTGATTTTATCCCGCCGACAATGAAGTACATTTAAAGTCGATCACTAAATTGAAAGTTTAACAAAATAATAACACTATAACTAGTAGCTATGATAACAATAAACCGGACGATTAACGCGCGTAACACGTGTCCGTAACACTTCGTAAATTTAGCTAATTACGTTCATTTGTATCGAACCATGTCCGTCAAAGTGCTGGTGTAATCGCTAAAAACGGGTGCGTATGGGGTCATTATGCCATTGGCTAGGGTTAAAGCTAATTTAGACCTAATGCTCTGTTGGGAGGTCATAGTTTCTCTTGCAGTGATCGGCGTAGCTCTTCTGTCGCCTTAGTCAGGTCTTTGTCATGGCGGCGTTGCTTGCCAAGATCCCCTCCACAATCTTCTAGGTAATCCTTCGGCGGTTCTACGGGATATTTGCTCCCGAATTTCGGCCGCGGGATTCTGACGCGTTTGACATCGCCCAGCCAGCTTTCCATTTTCGATGTTTGAATACTTTGTTCTGAAAAATTAAGACATTATTTTTAAATATATGATTGTTTACAAGTAATTGCTAATCTAGCAAGTGCCCAACTTCTTAAGGTCTAATTCTTTGCCAAGAAATATAGTTAACGCAATAACAATGTACCACAACACAATTCATGAACAACGGAACATTTTTATAGTTGTGTAGTCTGATACAAGATCTATTGCCCAACTAGGAAACTGTTAGTAGTTATTAATTGATACAGATTCAATCATATCTGATCGAGTAAGTACAGGCCGTGCAAAAAGTGGCAACACGCACTACTTTGGCGCAGCACCGTTGGTCAATAGTTGTGTAAGTAACGATGGTCATTTGGGAGTGGTGAAATCCTAAATAAGCGCGGTTTCATCTCGGCGCCAGGCGTGGGTGCCGCCGTCAGGTAGTGTCGAGACATTTATGGTAAGGCAACACAGAACCATTTTGAAATGATTACACAAGTAATCTTAGTTGATCCAAGAGAAAACGGCGCTAGCAAAAAGTGAAATAGGTTCATTTGGTGCAGGATTTCTTAACCTTTTAACAGCTTACGCCGAATTAATCCGACAATATTTTCGTGTCCATTTCGCCAGGGTCATATACTTACGACCAAATACCACAACTCGTTTAATCTGCTTTTTTATTTAATTACGTTGTATTTTATCAGGTATTTACTTTTCGTTTTTTTTTTCGGGCGCTGTGGGCATGGCAACTGATATGAAGTCGGGCGGTTAAAAGGTTAAAGAATGATTAAATCGAAATATATCTCAACATCCAATGACCTCATCAATCACAATTCTACCTGCCGTTCGTAGTGATGAAGGGCCCCTCGGGGACCAATAGTTGGTTCCGGAAGAGAGGCAGACTGATATAGAATCTGACATTAATAATAAGTTCAATATCATTTAATTTGTGACAAATATTAGTCGAGTCACGTTCAATAGGAGATAATACCAAATGCAAATTTTATTACATGCGAATACAACATTTTATGCAATAAAACCAAGATAATAGCAACTTTAGTTTGTCTTGAGTAAACAAGTATCTTCATATACATATTACTATAAGAAGGCCTCGTTAACTGATATAGTTGTATGTTAATCGCATCTAAGTCGTGCTCGTTCGCTGGGTAACATAAAAAGTGATTAATAACTAGTCAGTCGTTCCGCGCATCTTAAGCGTAAAGACAAAGATATTTTATTGCACGAATAGCTTTCTCTAGCGAAAGTGTTGCTAAGCGCGGTGGCATTATTTCTCTGTGACGCTTTCAAATACAATTTGCGTCGTTATTAATAGGCACTTGATTTATGGGCTCTACGTTGTGGTATTTATGGATTGTCACATCAAAACAATTTGGGAAAGGAGTAGTGAGAACAGGTTCAATTCAAAGTATGTGTTGTTCTTAAGATCTCTGATAATTAATATTATTTAATAATAATTTACAGATATAGGAAGCGTTATCTTATAGGATATTGAGTATTACATTTTAGTCATATGGAACTTAATGTGAGACGGGGTCGTAATACACGTAATATCCGAGAAAGCGGGCCGACAGAATCAAATGCATTTACAGGTCCGGTAGTTGGTACGAATCGTGACTCACTGTAACCTACCGTGGGTGAGATCCGACACGACAAGCGGACACCCAAAGGAAGCACTGAGAAACAATTCTCAGAAAATTCTGACACAGCAATGATGAGAGTAATATCGGAAAAATAAGATAAGATATTGATGTGCGATAAACATATGAAGACATTGCATGATTGCGAAAACGATTGATACTGATATAATAGTTTTATGCAATTATTTGACAACCATAAATCCAATCACCAATTAATAAAATTGGTGATTGGATTTATAGGAAAGTAAATTTAATGAATTGGAGCGGAGTTTTGCAGGAAATTAAACTTTTTAGTTTTCTATAACTGGATTAAAAACTTCAAGCATTGTTGGTCAATTCTTCCTATAATAATCCAGTTAATACTATCTCTAATAAATTGTTTATTATAAACAAACTGCGTTAATAATAATACGAGTACATGTTGCGCTTGAGAGGAGCTCAGACTTGCCGGAAGTGGGACGTCGCGTGCGCATCGCCCACGCCTTTTGTCGTTTGTCCGTATTAATTTGTGCATGTAAATAAAGGAAAGTACATCAACAATGAAACATTATGAGTATGGATATCATACTGCAGTTGACTTTTTTATCACTTAGACGTTTTTTATCACTCAGACGTTTTTTATCACTCACAGGTGTTTTATCACTCATTGGAAAAATATGTCATAATGTTTCCAAGGAATGTTAAGTTAACCATGGTGTAATGGGGAGATAGTGACACTTTTACGATGCTCTAAATTGCTTTGGTACGTGACATTGTAAGTAACTCATGGGGCCTTTAACTATAGGTAATATTATGGTACTTTCTCTTTCCACTCGAAATAGCTGATATGTTTCGGATAAAGTTGGATTTCAATATGGTGCGGAATTTTAATTGAACCCTTGCTTACCTACATAATTCAAATCATCACCATGATTACCTATAATTTATAAAAGACGATTTATAACGTCCTAGGTGCTTTCCAATTTTTAGGGATCAAAATATATACTTAAATTGCAATAGTACATATAAGCCTAGCGTGATACTATGGTTGTGTACACAGTGCATTAAATAAATAAATATACATCAAGCTATAATTAAGAAAAAGGTATAAAACGATACGATATCCAAATGAGACTTGTCCAATTATAATAAAACGCGGTTTCACCCGCATAGGTTTCGATCCCGTGGGAATATCGGGATAAAAAGTACCTTATGTATTAATCCTGGTTATAAACTATCTGTGTGCCAAATTTTATCCAAATCCGTTCAGTAGTGTTTGCGTGAAATAATAACAAACATCCATCCATCCATCCTCACAAACTTTCGTATTTATAATATCAGTAGGATATTCAATTAGTCAATAAATAAGTGATTAACATTTTGAGATTCTCACCTAGTTGAAGCTAGTAGACCAGTAATTCGTAAAGAGCCAACAAGTAGGATACTTTCGCTACAAAAACAAGATTATTGTATAGTGTCGCACATTTAGGTGAGTGTGTTAGGTATGTCTGTCTATGGCAATTGTACTTAATGTACCTGTCATGACAATTTGATACCGTTACCTTGGCGATATTAGTGATAATACACCGACGTTCCACTTAGCAATTCCTTTGCGTCGCCGGTCGCCGCATCTGTGCAAGTGGGCTTTGGTATGTCAGTGTCAATCGCTTGTTTCAATTAGGAATTACTCTTGCAAGACAGAATTTCATTTTTGTTTATCACAAAGATTGGCGCAACAATTAGTTCGTTTTTTCTGTTCCTCAGAAATGACTTATGCGGAGAATTTGGTAATCTTATCATTTCTGCATACATAACTATCTGGATGCATAATATGCACCGGATAGTTGCATATCGCGTGACATTTACCAAATAAATATAGTACAATGCCGTTTGCTACAAGCAAATTATATAAGTAAAACGCAGCGCCAACAAGATTTTATAAATTGAAATGAACCAATAAATAGCGGAAGAATTACATTGTAAACGTTATTTGCATTATGTTGACCAATTAAACGCAGGAAACTGAAAAGATTGAGCGTCTAAACAGGAAGAGCAGGGGTACTTGTATGGTCTGACCCAATATTTCCTGCAATTACCTGCCGTTTCCCGTAAACTCGTCGTGCCACTTTCTACTTCGTTATTCTCGAAATGTTTTAAGTTGTCGACTTATATTCAAGTATTTATTTTTACTTCATTTGAGCCAAACAAGTTGTATAAAGATATTGAGCATAAAAGGTTGTTACTTTATTCACTTTGGTTAACTTTTTTGTAAACAGGAGATTAACTGGTTTCAAAACTTGCTGCCAGCTTACTTCTGAACAGGCGGTTATTACTTCTGATTAATCTTTCCAACTCCAAACAAACCATACAAAATAATATGAGATGAGTCACCAAAAAGTAACCAAAAATAGAGCCACATCCTCTTACTTGTGTGCATGGTAATTATAGATAATAAATAATACTGGTGGTCTTCACGGATTAAATGTATTTCGTGCAAGAATTTAATCTATTAAAAAGTAATCTAAGTGCTAGTTCATTACTTAATTAAAATGAAAACAGTTTCATGTACAGTCAACAAAAGAGATAAGTATGCAGGATCGTCGGATATAGTTGAAGTTTAGTAGGAAACCGATGGACGTTCTCGATTAAAATATTATTTTATTAACAGAAAACAAACAGCTCATTTATCAAATTAAATTTCAGTCGACAACATGCATCGGTTTCTTACTAAACTTCAACTATATCCGACGATCCTGCATACGTATCTCTTTTGTTGACTGTACCTACACACTCAAGACTTTAAAGACGATCCTATATATCACGCAAAACATAAATTTCTAGGCATGAATGATATAGTGGATACTGTCACTCATAAAATTGGACACGAAACTGACATTATTACCTAATGCTGTAATATGAAAACTTTCAGTAAAATATAGTTGAATTTTCTACATATTTGCACAAAAATGAATGAATGGTGATCGTTCACAGTATAAAACATATTTAAGCTAGAAAATGTATTTTAGAAGGAGCGCTTGTGGCTCATGTAGCGAGTTCACGAAGACGAATTTGCATAAGTATGTTAGTGGTGGAGAAAGGAGGTGCTCATTGAAAATCATATGTTCATGTGCCGTTCGATGGTAAAATAGTGCAAGTGTTTTAAGACGGCCCCATGGCCCGTCAGTCGATGAACGTCCGCTTTGTTTGGCTAGCGGGACTGCGACGTTATGCTATCACGAGCGCTCTCCCACGCCACCTCGCTAATTGCCAGTCTTGTTTGTCCATACAAACCTGCTCAAGAGCTCACGAGCCTCAGCGCTGCATGCTCATTTGCCTTTACCGCCTATTTATTATTTATCCGCTATCGTCTGTGACTCATTAATAATTCTGTACACGGAAATACAATAGCATTAACAAGGTTTGCCCTATTGGATTGTTGTTGGCTGGTAACAAGAGTATCAGTGTTGTGAATTTGAATGAAATGGGACACGTTTGGTGTAAAAACTAAGTTTGAATTAAGGCGATGAAAATCATATCTATATTTAGGTTCTCAAATTAAATTAAGTTTAATCGTTTTTTTTTTAATCTTTATCAATCATTTACGAGCTAACTGTTTTACAAGAGCAAGCATTTTTGTTCCTCCGTTTTTGAACACCATACCAAGTGCTACGTGTATTAAATAACCGAGTTATAGTGTCCTGTGTAGTTTCTAGGGCTCGCTGCAATCTCTCCATGTTGGTCGTGCGCTATTGTGACCTGCGGGTCGACATTAATCTCTACCTACACAGCTTTCGCGTACCGTAAACCTAATACATTAGCCCAATCAATGCCTCTCTCCCCATTCGTACACTGCATTAATAATGGGGCCGGCTCGTGGAAAATGTTTCCGTACTGTACTATAATAATAACGCATTTACGTAAACGACTACGCCAGTAATTCGTTAATACCTATAAGTCAAGTAAACGAGAGAACGGTTCTTTTTCAAAGGGCCGGAAAGTTATCGGTCCGTCGTCCCAACAAACTGTATAAGGAAGGTGTACCGTAACATTAACCCCTTTGCACGGCACGGCTCCGGTTCGTGATCTCAACAATATTTCTCGTGTAGTGTTATCTCGTGAGCGGCGATACAATAGAAAATAAAGACTTGTCGATTCAGCACGATAACAAAAAATTATGTAGAAACAGCGTTTCTTTATCCTATCACTAAGATACATGATGTTATGTTATCAGAAATCGATCAAAAGCGGCGATCAAAAGTAGATTGCGATATTATATTAAATCAATGTCACGATAAAAACTGAAATCAAGCAATGCACTTTTATTACAATCGTAATCC
Organism: Hydraecia micacea; assembly: GCA_914767645.1. Classification (NCBI taxonomy): domain Eukaryota; kingdom Metazoa; phylum Arthropoda; class Insecta; order Lepidoptera; family Noctuidae; genus Hydraecia; species Hydraecia micacea. The sequence goes on from OU611778.1 coordinate 14,365,742, forward strand.
TTAAAAGTCCCTAAATTCAATGCGTGATTCATATTGTTAAGAGTACCTATTACATTCAGACAGAGATGAAGTGCTCAAACATAGCAGCCTTGATATTTTTGATAGTCTAATGCACTTCACCCAATCTCAGAAGTGCTCGCCACCACGCCAGCTATCAGATGCCTGTACCACTAGTTCTGAATCTCTCCTAGCAAATGGTGAATAGTAATAGTCTACCATTCCATTCCAATCGTAGAAAGCGTGTCATGGAGCTTCGCCGGCTGTGTTGTGGATATATAAAAAAGTGCATAATTTACGATAACACAATAGCAATACAGACATCTCTTGAAGGCCTTCTGTCGAGCTGTGCTGTCCTTGTTGCATTCAACAAGTCAGTCACGCGTGGCGCCATAAAACGCAGGAAAAATAATATTTTACGAAATGCTGAGGATTAGCAAACCTTCCATAATACTTAGTTATATTGCCAAATTGGAATCTGCTACTTTATCTTTGTCAGTTAAAACAGCAGACATCAATATTTAGTAGGTGCCCCAAACGCAAAAGGATAGAAAGTGTGATAACAGGTAAACTGAGCGTCGAAAACTGAAGGGTTGTGGTTGGGTTGGTTCCATTGCTTTATAATATTTCCATCGAGTGAGACAAATTAATTATTTATATAATCCACTTTCTCTAAAACTGTTAATCTCAATATCCCATCGAAACCAATAAGTAAACAAATGAATAAGCAAGCAAATATCATGTTTTTATCAAAGTCGTCAAGCAAGAATTGTAAGTTGCTGACTTTTTAAACATAATCAAAATAATATTTATCGTTGAATGATTTATAGATAGGCGTAACCTTCGGTAAAATTAATAGTTTGTGAAAAAATAAGTTAAATGCATTTGTATTACACTGGGTACTTTATATGTCAAGGAACTCGAGTCGTGACCTGCTCGGTAACCAAAATTATAATAAAACAAGATAAAAACACAACGCGCATACTAATGACTCAGTTTTTATTACAAAGATTATGCTTTAATTTTTAGAAAAAACTGAATCTGAAGCGAATTGTGCGGCTCGTGATATTATACAACGAAGTGAGACAAGAACCATTTTTTCTGTCCATGGCCCGAAAAGAACCGACTGGCGGCCGAATGCAAGCTAAACTTGCTTTGATGAATGTGTTCTGAATAACGAACTAAGTAAAACCACATGACTGTACCTACTTATGGTAAATGTTAACACATACTATGGACTATAGGTACTATGAATTAATTGAATGAATACTTAAAAGCAAGTGTCTACAAGCCAAAGAAATTTGATTTCTAGAATCTTTATTATATAAAAATCAATGTTGACCTACTAAACAGTGTTGCTACTAAAACTGTCTTCTTAGTCATTATAATTTAAAACATTTATGAAATAAAATGTGGGCAAGATACACAAAAAACAATCCATGATCTTCGCACTAGGTACCTACTTGCACACATCACATTATAATGTCCAAAAACAAAAGGTACACAATCTTATTGTTTTGTTTACACCCTAGTAAACTAACTGCGATGTTGTAAGCGGATGTTTCTAGAGAACCGATGTATAAAACTGTATTTGGCATACTGGCCTCCATTAAATATTTAACTTACCTGTCACGGTTATCCTGTTGACAGCGAGATTGCACTACCTTCTATTTGTAAACAAGCGAGTAATTATGAAGTTAATCGAACGTGCACATGTGTCGGCGCTTGGAGCGAAACTGACCGCAAGAGCAAAGCGAGCGCCTGGCGCGGCCGTTGTGCGAATCGAGTTCACTTGATACTCAACTGGCTACGCAAGCCGCGTCGCGTCGCTTTGAGGTAGAATTGGTTGTATCATTGTATGCCACAGGCACTGGCTATGACCACCCACGCACACCATTGTCGATTTGTAGTCAATAACATCCCTGTCCCGACAGAATAATCGAACATCGTGTAGGAAAGGTACTAAAAATAAATTACGTCGGTACTAAACCAGTCAAAGCGAATATTTTCGAGATGGATTTATGAATGACGTGCGACGTTCGGTGTGAAAGCGAGCGTTACGTAAACAACGTGGTCGCCAAAGTAAATTTTAGTGTAATTAATGATCTTATGCGGAAGGAATATAGTAGTCTTATCTACATAATGTACTTACCTATATTTTTGAAATAAAAATAAAAATTATACAAAAATTACAATTCATTTTCATCCTACGCATAATAATTATGAATATGAGAGTTTTGTTGGTACCATGTTTTACAATTGACGCTTGAGATGCCAATCATCAAAAGCGTCGTGTCCGTGTCGAGGCATAACTAAAAGCTTCATGTTCTTGTGTTAATCAAACAAATGGTTATGAACAAATCGTCTTGCCAGCCGCACCGTTAGTTCCCACGCGGACATCATCCAAAACTGGACAAACCGGAACCAACCGAGCCAACCACCTGCGATTCCCATGTCTCGTGAACACTATAATTTATTTTTTTTACCACTTCAATCACGCCGCCCGATAAAACCTAATTAAAGTAACGATTAACATACATATTCGCCATTGTTGTAATAATTAGAATAAGGCGTAAGAACGCAGCTCTTAATTTAAAAGTTATTCGTATAATTTGGACGCTTGAATTATTTACACGCTTAGATGCTCTGTGATTCACTGACACACGCATTACCTATGTACATACATTTTAAGTACTTGTTCCAACTTGGTAATTCGCAGAGTTTTAAAACTCTGTCCATTGTCCTTTGCCACGTATCGAAATCCATATAAAACGTGTCGTATACTTCGCTTTTTACGTGGTTTTTCACACAGCATCATGTATTATTCATGTATATTAAATTAAAAACCAATATTTACCACACTGGGTTTTAAGGGTAGGAGAATGATGATTTACCACTCTGGTTCAATATTATCATGGCATGTAGGTACCTAACGGGCATAACGGGTAAAGCTCCGGATAAATAACAAATCAGGAAATGTATAACAAAGCGAAGTTAATTAAACATCTTTGTTATACGATCCATTCTTTACGCGTTTGTTTTGTTATGTAAAATGGATTAGCAGTTGAATAAAAATAAAAGAATAAAAACATTAAACAAAAAATAATCATGTCTGAAATCATAACCGTGGTCGCATGTTTTTAACACTCCTTCAATCACAATCTGAAAGATTTTAAGAGAGATTGCTAATACATTGCTTCGTACGTTTGAAAAATTCGTCTGTTCAACAACGTAAATGACGCGATAAATGTTATTGAACTCTCACAATTGAATGTATTGCCGTTGTAAGTGTGTTACGTGATTACCTCACAGGTACCTATCATTCTTCTTATTTATTTTGGGGGAGGACAAAGCGGCCACGGCTATAATTTCAAACAGGAAAATTAGTTTAGTATGAAATTCGCAATTTATTCGTCCAGTATTCGCAATATTGAATTTCCGGAAAATCGGTTCAGGTTGTACACATACTTACATACAGTATACACATATAACAAACCTATTCAAATAGCCAGTGAGATTCGTAAACCTTCCTTTTATATAAGGATTCTTTTTTTTTTAAGTGTTCAGGGTTAATGCATTGCCGAATCTACGTGTTCCAGTTTCTAATTCAATCGTCACGGATTTCTTTCTTTTGTCCATTTTATCAAACCACTTATTTCCAAACACAGGTTTTCAATAAAATAATTTTCTGTGCAGCGGGCAAGTACAATCCCTGCGAATGTCATTTATAATGCTGCTATTAGACGATAAATACATAATTATGATAAAACTGACATTATAGGAATTTGTCGTATTATTTTTCGTGCAACTTTATGACTTGGTAGAATCGCGTGGTCATCGGACACCTCTCAACTGACCACACACGTGTCTGTCACATACTTATCATATTTCACGTGAAGAAAGTCTGTAATTCAATCAATCGAGTTGTTTACAGCGATTAGTGAAGCGTACTCGGTGGTTGGCAAAAGTGAAATTAATGGCGGCTTTGTTCGATACGGTTACAGTATTAGAGCGGGTTTCACTAACAGGGCGTGGCTTTGTCTCCAGAAGCTTTCACGGTTCACTATACATAGCTTACCAATAGTTGTATGATTACACAAGAGTTAAACCCGTAGTGTAAGGCGGCTTATTCCCGCTGTATAAATAGAGAATCGAACGAAATAGACTTGTCGTCTGATATGATGAAATCGAAATCAATAAGTGGGAAAAGGTCCTGTTACTATGTAGGTATGTAAGGATTTCTTTTTATGTGGACATAGTGGAAACGTGTAACTGAAATTATATTTACTTACTACTTCAATGCGCTATACTATGAATAGCGAAACTAGTATAACTCGTAGTTTATTTGGTTTAGTGTGCGATTTGTGGGGTTGTATTTTTAGTGTTGGCGTTTAGAAAGTACAAATGAGCTACAGCTACATTAAATACGTGATATTTGATATTAATAACACCAATGTACTAACTCACTTTCAACGTAAATATCTGATCCCTACTATGAACAGTCCTTTGAAGTGATAAAATCAAATTATAGCACACTCTCTTGGGAATCCAATTACTAATCTCAATAGGTTAAATGAAAAAATAAAATAAAAAAGCCTAATATTTCTCAATACAATTATTTTGTACAAAAGATGGACGCTGCTATTCATGGCCCTGATTACAGTTCATTCATCAAAGATATTATTGGCTTTCTTAACACAGTCATAATAGATGATTTATAAGCGACCGAGCTCAGTCTCAGAATTTCACTCAACTTTTGCTTAAAGTTAAGTGAAATAGCTTCTCATAATATTTTTACGTTGGTTCATTCAACGATTTCAGGTAAGTATATCGATAATAGTATTTGAATGGAGTTGAAAGTCTTGAAAATATAGATGAAAAAAGATGCCATGAAAGGAAACGCTAATACATTTTCTTTTATCTGAAACTATTATGATTAGTCTGCCAGACGAACTAGTAGATAGATTACACTTTGAACTTGTTATTTTGATACTTAGGTATCTATGTATATCCAACACAAATTCTGATTTATTACTATTATAAAGTAGGTACTATTTGTAGTGTCCGACTGAAACACGATAATCAGCCGAAACCGAAACCATAACCGAACCCTCGGCTCCTCTTCTAGTTTCGGCCGAAACCGAAACCGAAACTTATGAAGTAAAGAAAAAGTAATTTCATTAAATGACATTATTTTCAGACACCCGTCGTTTTTAGTAGGTTGTTACAAATAATTTGATTACGATTTGATTATAGATTTTTTTGTGTTTTTGGCCGAACCCGGCCGAAACCGAACCTTCGGTCGTTCACTAAGTCAATTTGTAATATTTGCGGCAAGCACGTGTAACTGCGATTTAATTGGCTATTACTATGCATGTAAGTAGATAAAGAGTTACCAACGTATAGAGCTGTTAGTTTCATCTGGCACATATCCAACGGTAACACCAAGCCTTCGTACGTTGCCGTTCATACAATACGTTATCCAATGGCTAAATTAAATTTTGCTGAAATCATAAAGTATCTAACGGATATTGAGATTTGGAACACAGATAATGGAGAAGTTTCGTTTGTAATTACGACTGACAATGAGTGCGCATCGTTATTCGATGAGACGATACGAGGTTATCTTTACAATTTATAAGCTAACGGTGCTTGAAGTTTATAATAACAGGTTAATAATCCTCTATTGTCACGGAAGCGGTTAAAACGCGTATCTGTTCTTGCTTGAGGTTATAAATGTCTACGCCGCATGATGTACTTATACAGCTAGACTATGAGCACTCTGGTACGAGCAGTCAGATAACACGTATTTACTTAATAACTTCAAAAGAGCTGCAAACGTCACGTCCTAAAAACTTTCAACCCGTAATGTGTGTAGCCTCCATTGTAACGGACTTCATACACTTGCTCCGTATGTGTGTTACGTATGATTACGAATAAAGATTGTACGTAAGCGTGCACTTACAATAAAACTACGGGAAAGGTCAACGCGAACTAAAAAAGTACGAGTATTTAAAAAAATTATTTGTCCATGCGTGCAGTCACGACAACTGGAACAAGCGCTAATCATTACACATAATATACAAGGTGAGTATATTATGTGACGCCAGGCACGCTTTAACGAGGTAGTTTATATCTGATTCTTAATCCAAAGGGACCGAACGAACTCTTAATAAGCACCTCAGTAGGGTAGAATAAACTTGATCAAGCCTCTTTACTGTTATCGGGTTAAGCTAAGAGGTATTTTTGTAATTACATATCTTTCAAGATCCGAATCAACACTTTCCACATGTATGTATATGTAAACAAATAAATAAAATTGGAGTGTCTGTTATTAATATTAAAATAACCACTTTTTACTAAATGCATATGGATGTATACACGGTACATATACCAAAATAACATTTTTTACAATTTTTGTCAGTCTGTTTGTTCCGGCTAATCTGTGAAACGGCTGGACCGATTTTGACGGGACTTTCACTGGCAGATAGCTGATGTAATAAGGAGTAACTTAAGCTAGGTTTTATTTTATAGAAAAAGAATTCGGGTACCGCGCAAGAAAATTAAAACGTTTTTTAAGTCGCGGGCACAGCTAGTGTTATATACGGCCTTTCAAAGCTGAAACGTCAGCTCTACTTTCAGTGATAGCTTTTCACTTTCAATTTATCTCTAAAATATTTATTATATCAAGTATAACGGCAAATATTTAACTATGTGAAATGGGGTTGTGAGTCGCCGATAATAAAATATAGATAGCAGTGGTTCGGGTGCTTGTATCGGCGGCCGGCGCGCGTCGTACATCGCATCGGATCGGTGCGTGTTGGACGACATCGGCCGATTTTATCTCATTATTTATAGAAGACGCTAACGAGACGCAGCATGTCGCGCCTACTTCTAAATACGGCCCCTAGATACGCTAGATTTGTAGCAAACAATCTGGTTATGACAAACCTAGCGCTTTGTATTTTCTACACGTCCTTAAGATTGTTCTTAAGATAGACAAACCACCTTAAGATATTCAACAAGTTCAACGCCAATTTTAGGTAAACACGTAGAAACAATCACTATCGGGATCAAACAAAGTTTCGCCCAACCCTTGTTTTTACAAGATTTCTGATTCGTAATCGTAAGAGCACAAGAACATAAAGAAAGTTAGGTTTAGTGCAAAGCTGAAGATGAAGTTTTAAATATTTTTATAGGTATTGATTTTGGTTACTTGGCAAAACTAAAACGCTCTTTACCGTAATATATGTATAACGAAGTATGTGAAAATACCTATGTACCTGTAGGTGTGTGAAACAAAATGATTGTCTTCTTACATATATTACTTAACTGACTACAGTGCCCCGAAAAACAAACAAAAGAAGTATTATTTTCCAAATAATGTGTAGTTTTTCTTTGAACAAACGCTGAATTTGGTGACACATCCAAGACATAGCACAATTGATGGAAAGTTAACGCGACGGCGAGGCAAACAATATAAACACAATAGGACAAAATTGTTGCATGACTTGAAAGTTACCAACTACGTTCTAGCTCGGCTGGCGCTAGAGGAACAGTGATACAATCTTACCATTTTTGTTTCATGCTATCTGACAAATCTCACATGTAGGATCAGGTATGTATTTTAATTTATATCCAAGACTTGTTAAGATTATTTTTATTACGACAGCGTGCGGTGTAAAAGACCCTGTAACAGTCCAAACAAAACAGAGTAAAGGGTTAGTAAGTAATGTTAATTAAGGCTTGGCAACTAATTTCACCTTTACAAAATATGTAATGTTTTGTAGATAGCTAGCAATTTGTAGTATTTGCTCATTTTTCTAGCATCTTATACAGTTTTTAATAGAACAACTACTTACTCAATATAGATGTTATGATGTTACCTTACACTTTGTTCGAGTATACAGATTACGTGTTTTGTGAACCTACTTCGTAGCATAATCGCATCGGACTGAATTTTAAATCTATTAAGTAGGATATATCCTATTGAATCCTATAGTGTACCTGTCTTCAGCTAGATTTATGCTAGATGCTTAACAGTCACTTGAACATTGAACATGACAAAGAACACAAGCGGGTGCTGTGTGGCAAAACTCAGGGTGTTAGGAGTCGCGAGATAGATGAGTATCGGAAGGAGAACGATCTGGTCCTGAGTGAGTGTGATGTTTCAGTGCGGCTATCTCGAGGGGCTGCGCTCATCACTCGGTGGCTGGACGCAGAAAGTAAAATCATGGTACTGGGGACGACCTCTAGTAAGTGGCCCGGCCTCTCGCCGCCGGAATGACCAGCGAACTGTCCTAGCACATTAACGATTCTTACATTTGCACGAAATAAAAAAAAAAAACTTATTTTTTTTATTGGAAGTTCTTGCTTCGAATTCAAAACGATTGCTTGGTGTTAGTGAATTATTCAATTATTGTATGTTTTCACTTCTCTTATCGTTGCACTTCATTTCGGTGTTAATTTTGTTAGTAAAACATTTTATTTAACCCATGAATTTATTTCAAAGTAGTGACGCACATCTCAGTGATTTAATTTATCATTCCGGTTATTTCATTAGCCTGTAGAGGTACTATTGTCTTGAATGGATCGAGCTAACGTGCTGCATGAAAATTTAGTATAAACTGATGATCATGTCACAAATCCTCAATGTAATAAACTTCAGTACCCGAATAGTGCATTATAAATACAATTTCTAATTCATTTATTTTGTATTGAAATCAAGTTTTATTTATTAGAGCATGGTGGCGTAAAAGCATATCAGGACAAAAATGCGTTCAAAAATCTTTATTTCGTTTCTAGATTTTCTTCATTTATTTGTTGCATTTCCTTTGTTTTCTTATTCAGTTCGTGTCTGCTATAATTTTTGCTGTAACTAAATTCGCCTACTCAGGTAGGTAAACGGGATAAGAACTCTCTCCATAATACATTGTAACACTTGTAAAATATACCCACTTTGAACCACGCCACCGAGTGATCGAAACGCATGAATCCAAGCCTCTAGCACACATCTCACTTACAGCTTCTCAATACATTCGACGTATTATACTCACTGTACATTTTGTAACTGAGAGGCACAAGGTCGTAAATCAAGTCTACCTGTATCTGTACCCACTAGTCGCCGCCGCCGCGGCTGTAGCACGTCGCTGAGTTACTGCCCTCTGCCGCCCAGCTACACGTCTCCTCAATATTCTTAGAGCACTAACTTGTACTTAGAGGCTGAATTGAATTTGCTATTTATTAGCATAGTAGAGTAACAATTTTAGTGTGGATGTGTATAATTAGTTAATAGGACTTAGGAATTGGAGGCATATCAGTAATTTGTACCCGTATTTATGATGTCAATTGAACACACGAGAATCGAAAGTGACTTATTGTTTAGCTAGCAATAAAATAAAAGCAAACATTATGGAAAAGTGGTAACTTTTTATAGGAGTTAGCACACAATTTGTCACGAAGTTTCGACATGAAAGAGGATAGTGGTGCGTTGTTGGAGGAGCGGGGCGGTATCCGGCGGCACCAGTCCATGCAGCGGCTGCAGCACGACGCGCCCGACGAGGCCCGCGCTGCGCGCGTCGTGTCCGACCACCACGGCAACCTGCACATCACCGTCAAGAAGACCAAGCCCATCCTCGGCATCGCCATCGAGGGCGGCGCCAACACCAAGCACCCGCTGCCCAGGATTATCAATATTCATGTAAGTTGCTAACACTCGGCATTTCAATAACAGCCTGTCGCGTTTCATTCAGACATAAGCCTCTATTCAGAAGGTGCTATTACTTATTACTGCGAACACATTGGTAAAATTGCATTATCAGCAGCTGGTTATCCCAATAACCCAATTTCAGACTCTTGCTTTAGTCATAAAATTATGATTCCAGGAGCACGGGGCTGCTTATGAAGCTGGCGGGTTGGAGGTAGGCCAGTTGATCCTCGCGGTGGATGGACACCGCGTGGAGGGCCTCCAGCACCAAGACGTGGCGCGGTTGATCGCCGAATCCTTCGCACAGAGGGACAAACCGGTGAGCCATCCACGTGTTGTCACAACATTACACAATCAATAAGATACCAACTTAATTAAGATCAATGAATAACGCATTAATAGTTAATAGACATCAATCATACTCCAAAGTAGAAGAACACAATTGCATAATAAATTGTTTTTAATTGGCCACTTCTGAACAAGAATCGACCTAAATAAAACATTTGATAATCATGTTTACCGAGGGTAAATATCCATTGTATGTAACAAACAAGTATAAGCAACGTAACTGAACGTTTGCAGGAGATCGAGTTCCTAGTTGTGGAAGCAAAGAAGTCCAACTTGGAGCCGAAGCCAACCGCGCTGATTTTTTTGGAGGCCTAACATCTACTGTCCCTCCCCGCCAGCGACCCGCCGGCCGCGCAGGGCAGCGCGGCGGCGCGGGTCGCCCTCACCGCGCACACCACGGAATAGCCAACTCCAACCTGCGCTGCCACATGCTCTTCTGAGCGGCAGTGCCGGCGTGACACGTGACGTGACGTGACGTGACCGGCCGCAGGACGAGGGCTGTCCACTTGGCACAGGGAGGCGATGTACCACGCGCTGACGACGAGCCGTCCGGAGCGACGGAACAACACTACGAACCTTACATGCACCGCCCGACGGGTTTTGGATGAAATCTCTCGAGACCGCGATGCGACCGTCTGACGATGGACGCTACGGGAGTGATGAAATTTTTTAAAAAGTTTTCTAGGGGAGTAGCTATTAATCCGATTTTAACAGTAGGCGGCGACTGAATTTTATAAAAAGAATCTCCTACTTTTACCGTTTACTATAAGTTCATCTTAAAAACTAAAATCACAAAATTTTAAAATCACAATTTTTAAAAATTAGAGAGATCGATCAATTCCGCGACTAATTGAATAGAACTACGTAGAGTTGTAAAAAGATGACGATAACATAGATCTTTCGAATTTCATTTTGAATCGTGCTAAAATTCAATGGATCGGCAACGGTGCTACGAGAAGATATCATGTTTCAAGTAATGTATCGTCCTCGAGTTCAGAGTCATGTCCCCATCAGTAGTTGTCACTAGTGTTCGTGTAGAGTGCTTCCGGTCGGCACATCGCAAGGATCGCAAGTTCGGCCCCAGCGCGGCCAGGTCGGCGCGCTCCTAAGCAAGCTCACTCATGGTTTCGTCGGTTCCTTCATTGCTTGTACTGTCATTATGTCAGCTTTAAACTATTCATACATTTTCTGATAGAAATGAAACCGACACTTTAGTTCCAATTAGAAACCATTCGTTTCAAACCAAATTAAATACCATTTCGTAAAAATCCATGTTCTGATTACGTTCAGCTGTCTCTTGATTGAAACGCAAAACGTTGTACATTCGGTTCGTCCTCGGTATCGCTTCGTTTAGTTTGCTTAGAGAGTGTCACATAGAAGGTGCGTCAAACATGTCATTCCATCAGGTAGTTAAGCGGTGAGTTTACGAAAATTTGGCGGAGAGGGATTTTAGCCCACTCTTTATGGATATTTACGTAGAAATAAGTGAATGTGTGCAATATAATCAAATGTTAGATGTTAGAATCAATAAACAGTGTTCGGCGTCGATGTAATAGGTGATCACGCGGCGCGGGCTCGCGTCGGTCGTGCGGGAGACGCGCCGCGGGATGGCCGCTTTCCCGACTCCGGGTATCGATGTGAGTGTTGCTAGAGCTTCTACTATAACGTACAACTACAGCTGTAGATATTGTACACGTTCCCACAATAATAACTTGTATTTGTATAAATGTAACATGCTATAACTGAACCTCATTACCCCTTATTATCTCAACAAGCGACCGTTGTAAATATATATATCTGTATCTACTCATAAGCTGTAAATATCAATTTGAATGTATTGTAATATAAATTATTATAAATATTTATTGAAGTTAGTGCCAAAAGCATTTTACATTCCCCCACTAGGCGTGTACAGTACAAGTATCGCAGAGCCCCCGGCGCGCCGGAGGAGTCCTCTGCTGACATCCAGGTATCTATTACTTCCTACAGTTTATCGATTGCTAATCTCACTCAATACGCTTCTAATATTAGGATTTGATCATGATTGACATATACTTTGATTGTATCATTACAATACATAGCGTATTCAAGTAAATATCTATTAAAATTGTATACATTCACGTTGTACACGATATGGCGGCATGATTACTTCAGTTCCCTTTGAGAACACTTGTGAATAGTTCAAATTGTGTCACAATAGACATCCGCCTTTCCTGATTACTGTTTTATCCACAAAAATAACAATGAGCAGAAGTGCACTGAAACAAATATATTTTGTACGAGTAATTATAGTTAATTTTAAACTTATACCTAATTGTATTTAAAGTACCTATAAGTTTTTATGATTACACTTAAGCGTTCATGTATGTAAAGGCAGGCTCGTCTGACCAGCCAGCCTTCTATTTGAGTCAATTCATCATTTACGTACGTATTAAACACGTCAAACCAAAAGCAATGTAAGTAGGAATAAGAGATTATTTTAACAACAAACTATTTTAGGTTACCTAATGTGTTTTTGTGGTAACGACTTAATGAGTTCGCAAACCTGCAGATTGTTTTGTTCGGAGACTTGTTTACCAACAGCATGCAGACATTTATTTAGATGCGTCTCCAGCACTACGCCTTTGAATCCCGCAGTGCCTCTCGTTATTGGCAACCTATTTATCCTAAATATTGTAAGCCGTCCACTTATGTTGCATTTATTTCGTCCTCGGATGCTGTGAGGTGAACGTGGATTTATATCTGTATAATGGACCTTAGCTAATCTCAATGTGTTGGTAAACATTCCACAAGTGTTTAGGTGATATTTAAACTTTGCGCAGGTGTTTCGTTGAGAAGATCTATGTTGTAGTCTGTTGTTAAGTTTGTCGTTGATGACAAAAATATATTGTTATCTAGATAATTACTTATTGTTTTATTTGACTCCTGGTTGACTCTATCTGGGTCTGAGTGATGTTGCACACTCCAAGATCACGTACCTTATCTGCTGCACATATGGAATTAGTAGGTATGTACTATTTAGTACATCTTCACAACAACAGAGTCTATAACAATCGTGAGGTGCTGTTGACATAATCCGTATAATCAGTTCAGATTGATGATCAGATTATGTTGTCATTCTCACTCAGTATTCTGCTATCTATCACACCAATAAAGGCCCACGATTTCTTCGTTTGAGTATTATGATAGTGAATGATGATTATCTTTATAAATAATCCCGTTTATATCTCTTCATAGCCTTTCCTTTATATTACTCAAAATTCTCGCCGTATAGGCGTAGACAGGCAAGGATTTCTATTTACTATATTTCCCATAAGATGAATGTATCCTGATTAAGAACGAAATGCCCTGTAAATCATAAACCGCATTTTAAAACCGCGACGTCATCATAAAAACTATTAACCTATTTCTAGATGAAAGGCCTACGGCGTAGCGCTACGCCGTAGCAGGGAGTAAGAACTATACTTATCCAGGGAAAATATTCCAAATTGTGTAAATGAATGTTTTCCTATTATTGCTTATCATAATGGGTATGGAAAGGTACGAAATATAGTTTATATCGAGGTGTGCAATAGGTATAAAAAAAAAGATACCGAAAATATAAGTTTTTGCATGTTATTCTGTAGACCAGGGATGCACAGACCGCGGCCCGCGGGCCGCATGCGTCCCCCCGGCAATATGCCAGTGGCCCGCCATGCCAGCAAAAATATTCCCTCGTACAGACGCCAGCACATCAATCAACTACAAGCTGTCAAATTTCTTTAATAGATTTTCAACTTTATCGTTAAAGCATAAGGTTCAAAGTTGATTGGGAAAATTTTACAGTTTCGGGTAGCTTGACGTGCTGGCGTCTGTACATTTGAAGGAAAAATATTGTTGAGGTTTACAAATAATTTTGAATCGCACTCGTTACTAAGTGCGCTCGCTGTGCGGTGCATGATGCGTACTTGAATATGTTGTTGCATTGATAAAACTATGTACAAAGAGTTGCGCACAAATACCCTGAAATGCGCCAGCTTATTTGGTTCTACTTATATGTACATATATGTGAACAAACTTTTTCGGTATTGAATAATAATAAAACAAAAAATCGAAACCGCCTTGCAAATGAAATTTTGGAAGCTATTTTACGTGTAGCTACAAGTTTTGAGCCAAATGTTAAAAATATTGTAAGCACAATGCATTTTCACGCTTCAAACTAGTCTATTATTTTTTTAAATTAAATTTTTGGCTATTTTTATGTTTTTATTTTGTGCTGGTGGCCCGCCATTAGTTCATCATTTGCGCAAGTGGCCCATGGTCTCAATAAGTCTGTGCATCCCTGCTGTAGACAGTACTTTACACATATTATTTATTATCAGGAACCAAAACATCGTAAGAATATACTACATAACCTCCTATACAAATTGTAGGAGTGATGTTGTGTAGTTATGTGTAGCTTTAGTATGTTTGATTTAACCGATACGCCTGACGTCGAGAGCTGAGCAAATACTTGCGTCGCTCACTATTATTAGCCGATACAACGGCATCAAACGTACTATTACTAATAAATTACTCAGATAAGTTAATTGTTATTGTTATTCCAAGTAAATATGGCCATATCTTTGAAATGTTGTTTCTGGGTTATGCAATGTCCTTTGTGCTCTAGAATCGATATTTACCTTTAAAAGATAAGTTATAAATAAATCTCAATTTAGTAGGTTTTATAAAATATCACAAAATTTGTTTACTATTTCTTTCTGGTGTGAGAGTCATCGACGCGCAACTCGTTAACATGGATTCAGTAAGTACATGATTCTGATTCTCCCTGAGTTGTAATTTTTCGTCATTTATTAAAAAATAAATTTTCTGTTCCATACATTTTGACCGCGTAGGTATTGCAATTTTCTATGAAACAGTAGTTTTTTTTAATCAACGAAAAATTGGGTCTTTCGTGCGTTGATGTCCTTGCCACCCTGTATAAGGTTTGATTAAATAATCTAGGCAAAAGTTAAAAATAACCTGGCTGGAAAAGGATGCATCATTTTTGCTCTCATCTGAGGAACTAAAAAGTAATGAAAATCGTACATTTTTAAGTTACCTTAAAACGAAACATGCTGCTGATAATTAAGTTTCCCACGCCAAGATATTTATAAGCAACATTTTTTTTTTGTTAAAAAATTAGATAAAAACGAAATAACAACTCTTCAGTTCCTATGGTAATTTCAGAATAAGAACTTTTATCTCTTTCTTATCGTCTTAAAAATACGTGTGTTACAAACAATAGCTCCAGTTAGATAATTGTTGCTAGGTACAACTGTCTGCTATAATAATTCGGGTAGGTACAGTTGCAATGCTTAAATCTGATATCTACGACGTATGCCTCGCTCCATGTAGATACGGCCTGGTTTACGATTTGCAGATCTTATTGACTCCGCCTGGAGTTATTGCCATCCGATAAGAATACAGATCGTGACGATATTGCATTGCACGTAAATACTCGCTGTCATGGGCCATGACAGCGATCATCTGTCTCTCTTTCATACAGACCAATACATACCGTAATAAATTTGTAATTATAAAGGTGCAATTGCGTGCCGCTTATGTAGGTACCGACATACATTGTTATGCTAAAAACATAAATAGGTTTTCTAGGGCTGTATATGTATTTATTTTATGTGTATGTATTTGTTCTTACTGCATAAACAGGACTTCAGCTGAGTTCCCGGGGAGTTAGGCGATTTCTGTTTTGAAGATCGTGTAAAACACAAATTAAAAATGTCATTAGAACACAAATTAAAATGCCACTTATGACATTTTAATGTGTGTTCTTTGTTTGTGTGTGTGTGGCTAGTCTATTTCACTTACTTTCATAGTACCATGTCTTACGGTATTTTACTATGGGAAAGGGCTGCAGCAGATATCGAGTTTATCTTTATTTTGCAGAAAAAGCCATTAGAGCAAAATATGGCCTCCGCAGGGGCGGTTCTCTAAGGGAACTGTTTAAAGATATTAACATCATGACGGTAATGTACGTATAGAAAAATTTAAATCTTTTCAGTTAAAGAGGTGAAAGACACAACTATAGGACTAGAAATAGGGACCAATTAGTTCAACCAGGTTTCAGACTGGCTAAAGTAGACTCATCCTTCATAGGGTACTGTTTAAAATGTTACAATAAAATAACTCCCCAACTCCAACGAAATTCAAATCTTACATAAAACGCACACTATGCAGCCAAGTGGGTATATTATGAGTTGGGGGATTACATCGCTGATAATATTGTTGGAGCTGTCGAAGATTGAAAAAACTATCTTTGTATTTTATAAATTCAATCTCTTAGTATAATTGCAGAGCACACGTGTGAGCACTATGTACCTAAACTATAAAGCTACCATTTACAGGGTACGTCTTTCATTGACTTGAATGTGCCCTGGCGGCTGAGAGTATGTCACGCTCACTCAAATGTCCCGCTGGTGGTGGCGTGTGTGTTGGATCATTAAGTTCACTTCAAAATGGTTGAGCTGAATGGTGCTGATCCATACGCCATGTTCGTGAACGGGGGCCGTCAGTAGGGACTGGTCATCTCTTAGCCGCCACAGCTTAGGTATTTTACTTAATTTCAGAATTGCTTTTTTTTGGACCAATTTTATGATTTAAAAGAGTGTCCGTGAAGCTTCTTGCCCGTTCTTCTCCATTTATGTACCTACTACGCTTTGGAATGGGCAACTAGCTTCATCTTTCTGACTGACTGATCCCTTCACGTTTTGATAAGCACCTTTATTTATGTAATGAGTCACTAAAAATCGTATGGATGACTGATGAATACAAGAATTATGTTATTGAAGAAAATACGAAAACATTACATTCAATGCTTCAATAAATAGATATATTTCAGTAACACAATGACGTTTCCTCATCTATCGTTTGTTTACAAACTTATTCTAACATCTTTATATCAACCGTTAATGTCTCAAACATGTATGACCTATTATCTTATCTCGGCACGGGTTTGAAGTAACCCCAGTTTTTGAGCTACTCCAGAAACTTCCATAGGCAAAGAAAATATTACAATAATATTTATTTTTCACCAATGTTGTAAATATAAATATATTGCACAATACTGTGATTATAGGGAATGGTAGTAAACTTTTTTTTAGATTAACTCTACCGTCGTTTGATACAAATACATACAGAGATGGTACAAGTTCAAGGCGTTGAACTTAATATTCGCAGATTTTTGTTTTTGCATGTACCTGAATACCTACAAGCAAGGCGATTGCCCAAAATTCTTAAATCTGTATAACATGGGTAACAAATAGGTCACTCAAGCTGTTTTGAGAACAATGAAACTTGTGGAATACTTTTTTGCTCAGTCAAAACTTTCGAATTTAATAATTCGTTCGTTATTAAATCTTGAAATGGTCAATCGACTCGAAAAAAAGAAAACTTGACTTTTTTTTTAAATTACCTTAGTATCTGAATTAAAGCAGGAAAATAAACACTATAGATACCTTCATAACCCCAAAATATAGGTATATAATCATGCTATGCTGAATAAACATAAACTATTGACTAAACGTAGAAAACATGCACGTTTTAATTTTTTTTCTTGCTGATTTTGGATTGGAGTTGTTCGTAAGCTATGCCTTACAACAATAGAAGACTACCCATGTATTAGAATTGTGTATGCACATAGTACGTATTATTGAAAGGCTGCCAGTATCAAACCACTATATCTCCATATTCGATGATACTGTTTTACAATCAGGTATTCATTATTGTGTGTTGTATCCGCTGATAGCAGATACATCGCTATAGTTTTATGTTCAAGTCCTAGTTCACTACATTTTGTGTTGTGAGCCCTAGACTTTTTTGTTCTGTCAAATATTGCCGGACAAAAATGGTCTAAATCCAGGCAGAATGGCGGCGTTCAGCGGTACTCCCGGAAAGCATCCTCCAAAGCGCTCCTCAATCGTACCTACACTGCATTTGGAATTCACGGATAGATCCGTCATCATCCCCTTCATCAACGCGGTCGGGTCGCGGCGAAACACTGGGTAATTTTGGCAGTTGCACCGCGACCAGTGACGAAGCAGGCGTAATATGGCTATATTCCGTGATTCGAGACGTAGTCGTGGATGACGTCGAACTTGATCGACTACGCTCGAAACATAACCATACCCATAACCACATTAACCATATGGTTACGCTGGATTACATTCTGTTTCATCAAAGGGAACATTAAGAAACACAAAGATTAACAAATATACGTGTTTACTGAAGGGAGCTATCAGTGTAATTAACTAGTGGGCCCAGTTGACCAAAGACTCCAAAATACAACCCCAAGTTTGAGTTCATCAAATAAAAACAACACATCTATTGTTACTAAGTATACTCGTAACAATGAACTGTTGGCTGTCACAACAAAATACATATTATGAAATAATCAACAAAACGTACTAGTGCCTTCTTTAATATCAGATGATTTAGCTAGTTACATGAGCCATCGGCAGTTATATATGGCCGCGGTTGTCGTTAGGATCGAAAAATGTGGATTAGGTATTGTACGCCAAACAAGCATAGATTAATATACTCTAATACAAACAAGCATAGATTAATATACTCTAATACAAACAAGCACATTAATATCGTTGCGAGTGGTTGTGCGGAGAGCGCATTTTTTGTTTGGAATGTTAATGTTTATCGCTGGAGAACTCACGTTGCATTGTTAATTTGATTAGGTTATTTCTTTAAATTTAAGGTAATTTCGTGATCTTTGTTCATTGATTGTTTGCGCCGACTCAAAATTACTTAGGTATAGGTACTTATATTAGTTTAAGAACTTATTTATTAAGGTTAAATAAAAAAGGTTTATTATTTTTTGCTTTTCCGTTTTTTCGGAGGTTTAATTTTTTTGTTAAAAAGTTTTTAATATATCTATAATTTTTTGAGGCTATAATTTACTAATTACTACTATGCTTAATTTTGAATTACTTTTAAAATAGCTACCTACCTTACTTTAGCTATTAACTGTTGTATAATCCTACTTTAACTATTATTTATTATATAATTATATAATAAAATACATTTAAAAAAACAGGCTTTATATACCAACATGGGTAGGGTTTTTTATTTTTTTATTGTAATACACAACTCAGCATTAAAATCTGTGAATGAACAATAAATCACCCCTATTTTCCCACCCTTAGGGTAGGAATATTTTTTCAAAATTGATATGGGACGAACTTCGAGGTATCTAATAAAAAAACTGTAAAAAGTTATGCGTGGTCATACATTACAATCAGCGAGTGACCAATCAATCATCCCCCGTTTTCCTACCCTTAGGGCTGGATTTTTTGTTCCAAATTTATATGGGACCTATTTCGGGGTATACCCTTTCCAATAAAAAAACAATTATTAAAATCGGCCTCCTCTGTAAAAAGTTATGCGTGATCATACATTAAAAAATATATATATACGCATCGACTTAAGACCCTCCTCCGTTTTTTCGTCGGTTAAAAAATGTGGATTAGGTACAGGGGAATAAGAGAGGTAAATACTTCTTACGAACTAAAATAAAGAAGAATGAGAAGGGCAATGGAGAGGGCTATGCTTGGAGTTAGAAGACGTAGCGTTGGAAGGCCTCACAAGTTGGACCGCTAAATACGGGAAGCACAGAACAGGTCGAAGTGGCGGTGCTTGGGGGAGGCAGTATGTCCAGCAGTGGACGTCTTTCAGCTGAAATGATGACAGCGATAAGGTCAGGAAAAGAAATAAGTGGAAAGATTATTCAAGTCGGTATATTCTCTGCTTTCCAAATAAAATAAGAATCCTTCTTCTCAAACGAGTACTAATGCGGTACTCGTCACATAGCTACAGCGCAGCCTTATTGTAACCAAACAACCTACCTAAATCTGTAGGTCATTGTATCGGCAAAGCCGTGTTGCGCAAATCAGTCACTACCATAATCAGTTCATAATGTTCCCACTGCTGGGAGGGAGTATGCCAAAATCCACCACGCGGGCCCAGTACGGGTTAGTAAATGTCTCATGTCTTCGAATTTTTGGTTCTAGAACATTTCCTCGCGATGTTTTCCTTCACCGTTTTGAGAACAGTGGTGATGAAATAATTTACACAAAGTAAAAGCGCCTGTCTGGGTTCAAACCTACGACCTAGATACAACTCCTAAGTCGTGGCCGTTACCACTGGGCCACCCACCAGTAAACACTATTGCTCACATATCACGTATTTATATTTAAGTATTTCTGAATCTCTGAAGAAAATATCATTTTTTTAATCAAATAACTTTATTTATCACTTATCACACACAAAAGTTCTTTGTGCTACTATGACACATAATGTATAATTTGGACTCAGTCACGTTGTATAGGCGACCCAGTAAAATGGTTTTGATGACGTTGACTCTACGTATAACATTTCAAGATTCATCAATTTATCAGTGTAGATATTGAGCTGAGCACATGTCAAGGAAATACGTACCAAAATGAAATAGCGGTCAACTTACAAGCGGAAATAACCAGATATTATCTGTACTCTTAATTCTTATCGTTTTCATTAGAAATGTGAACGTTTACTATCTTCACTACATCTTTATAATAATATAGGGTATAGTGTTGTTACGTTACCATCGTTACCGTGTTCTCCTTGATTTATGGGATAACGCTTTTTGGACTTTCTTATGTTTCCTCATCAATGCAGCTTTTCACGCTGCAAGGATTTGGCAAGGAGATAGATGGCATCCTCGGGAAGGACATAGGCTACCCCGGTTGCATGTTACCGTGGCATGTTACCATGGGACCTATGTATCTAGACTATAATTATAGTTGTATAAAACAAGGACTTTTACGACAGCCTTTTTGATATGATACACGATTCAGCTCAGACATCGATTGATGAACTATGAACCATTTTATCTTGTTTGAAGATAAAATTATGAGACAAAAATATACCAGCAGTAAAATAATCTTAGATATCATCAACTACATATTTGACTAGTTTTGAAAGAGCAGAAAAAACATCTATCATATTGTACCCAGTAGGTAAAGTTATAGTTAGGTTCCAATAAACTTGAACAGATTAAAAACCGGATGATACTGCTGTTTCTAATTAATCCAAACCAAGATACCAATTAAATATTAACGTGTATTTCATTTAAATTCTCATTTTCTCTGCTCGTAGTAACGTTAAATTGTTGATTGATGCCTACCTAACAACTTGAAAAAAAAAACATACTTATTCGTTCACTGACAGACAACCCACAGCCAAACTGCGGGGTCTAGAAGCTTGATATTTTGCATAAGACTTCCTTTTATTAACCGACGAAAAAACGGAGGAGGTTATCAATTCGACGCGTATATTTTTATTTTACAAAAAAAAAGTCGGTTGTTTTTTTTTTGTAAAACCTATAGAAGGATTTTTGAAAACTCATCCCCTAAAGGGGTTAAACAAGGGATGAAAGTCTGTGTGGAAATTAGTGTTTTTTGCCGATGAGAAATCCTATCGAGCATACGGCTTGACTACTAACGGCCGAACCCAATTACCTATCTATCACCAGTTTTGGCATACTTCAGGTTGACAAACCTATCTATCTCTGGTTTTAACGTCCCAATAATCTATATCAGTCTGACAGTTATAATTATACTGGCTACCATCAGTAGCTATCTGTCAATAGGTTATTGGGTTCGGCCGTATATGTATAAAAATCTTATCATCGCGTGTCGTCCGTAGCATTTGCCTCTGCCGTATACGCGTACCGCTCGTGTGTATGAACACTAACACTTAAATTAATTCACTGACAGATAACGCACAGCCTGAACTGCTGGGTAAGCATGAGATTTTGCGCAAGAGTTAGATAACGGAAACAAGCACGAAGGATTTTTTTTAAATCCATTGCCTATTGGATGATGTCCGCGGGCCTGCGGACGGAGAGTAATGGGTAGCTCACCGTCCGATCAGGACCAGGCCCTTGCCGGACGGCGCGTATGTGTTCCACGCGCGCCTCAAAGAAATGTCAGCACAAGGGAAGGGGCCCGTTAGGGCCGAACCTTGCGGGGTCAGCAGGATTGTCCGAAAGGGTTACCGCTACCCCGGAACATAAAGGGCTAAGGAAGGAACGCGGGTGGGTTTTAGTCAGTAAGTGTGGACAGTGTGGACGCTTATAAACCGGACCTCATCTGTTTTAGTTATTACTTAGGTCCTACCCCCGTCGTCCGACCAGACAGGCCCGAATTGGCGTTGCAGTGTTCCACGCGCGCCACTCGAGAGTGGGTGCGGCCATTATAGGAATGGGCGCACGGGGAGGTGGGACCCGCTGAGGAACAGCGGGTCGAGGCCTGTCGGGGGAGCGGTGAATGCTTATGCGAATCCCGCACCCCCGGCCATAGGTAGAGGTGGAACACCGCGGTGGTTTTAGCCGGTAAGAGTCCGGCATGCCCCTCTGTCCCCCCCACGATGGAGGAAGTCCATGGGGATTTCCACCGCGCAACATAAAAAAAGGTCCTAACCTAACATACATAGGCTAATTTATTATTTTAAATTATTTTTACTAGGTCGTAGTCTGATTAAATAAAGTTTATTATTATTATCTATAATTAAGTTCTGCATAATTACATTACCTATTATCAAATTATTTACAGCCATTAGCTTCGGAAGACAAGAAATGTCACGACGATCACATGATTTTTACTCGACTGCGCGACGCAAAGGAGTGGTAATGTGTTTATCAGCCTATGTATGTATGTATGTTCCTTTGAAGCACTTTACAGACCAAACGCCTGGGCCGATTTTTATGATTCACACGTCAATCGATTTCTCTTAGTCCGGCGAGTGTCACTAAAGATATAACGTTAGTGAAAATTTAATATGGCGACTACTAGACGCCATATTGTAAAAATGAAAAAAATGAAAGTCAACAAACTATGTCAAGTGGGGTATCGTTGTTGAATAGTTACCTAACTGCGGCGAAGTCCAAAAGGAGGGTTATTACCCGACTGCGGCGAAGCCCACAAGGAGGGTTATGTGTTTGACCTGTATGTATGTATACATATGTATGTCAGTTTCTTTGTTCCCTCGTAACTCCTGAACGAATGAACAGATTTGGATAAATTATAAGTCTTTGGATTTGTCTTGGTGGCGCGAGTGAAACTGGCTACATGAAAATAAAAAAAAAGTAAAATGGCGGATTTAGGGTGCCATATTCTGGAGTTCGAAAATTTTTTTTCTTCTAATTCCATCGCGTGGGATATCAAAATGAAGGGTTTTAAAAGGTGATTTCAAAAATATATACAACTTATATGGTTAAAAGTAAAAAATTTGAGGATATAAAAGAAAATATAAAAGTTTGAGGTCCCGCCTGCTTCCAACTTTTATTTAATTTAAAATGGGCTTGTTTTTAGCTTTTAAGTTTTTTTTTTTAACTTATGTATTTTACCACAGTCGGGTTTTTAATTTTTTTAACATAAACATAACTTAATCAGCCTATAATGTTCCCACTGCTGGGACACAGGCCTCCTCTCAGTGAGAAGTTTAGTTTTTTTTAATTACTTTTTTTTTCAAATGTTATGAAGTACCTTAATAGCATGTGCATAATTATGATTAGATTATTCATTATAAGTAAATGTCGTTGGACTTCAACTACTTATTAAACAAATCAGAATGACTTGATAAAACAAATTCATTGTTGACACCTAATAAACAATTTCGTTCGATAATTTAGAAAGATTAGAAGAAGCCGCCACTGCTTACCGTTTTAAATTATAAAGTCTCTTAAGATAAAAATGATAAATGCGGCTACAACCTTGAAATGGCCAGCCAACCTATCCAAAAATGATGTCGATACTAACATGATAAAATCATATTTTATAACATGCGCTGCACTTTATTAATAATTGTCAACACCTGCTAAGATAAAGACCTCTACATTTAAATATTTTTTATATAAATCAGCCATAGTCTAAATATATTTCTGATGCAACAATATGTGGACAGATATCATGATTCATGAACACAGCGTGTTATTTTAAAGCGTCAGAATGGTTCGCCTGCCCCCCGCGAGTGTCGCTGTCCGCGTCAAAGCATTAGCCACGGTCGGCTTGCGTCCGCGTCGTGCCGGCAACGCCAGACGCACGCGCAGGTACGCGCACGGCCGCGTCTTGTGTCCAAGATCACGATACAAGCGTAGTAACTTGCATCAGCATCAGCCGCCACACGTGTTTACTGTTGCATTAGTTATACAATCAGTAGCAGTGTCGGCAGTCTGTTGTACATTGCTTTCTTTAGCATGGACTTTGACTTACAAAATTGTTTCCGTAAACTTTAAATTGCTTTTAACAATTTGCGTAAGTACCAATTTTCAGATTGTTACTGAACTTTTAGGTCAACTTACAAAAAAATATTGATAAAAACGACTCATGGAGACCCAAGCTGAATAAAGCCCCTGCCATCCGATAGTATACCATAATTTTTTTTAAACATATCTTCCTAAATTCATATTTCTATGTTCAGCGTTTGAGGCTGACACTCAATCGCGGAACTATTTTATAGGTATACTTAGAAAAAAGAAAATAAATACTAAGATATATTTAGTAATATAGGTATTTATAATGTAGGTACCTACATATAAGTACTTTCCTCTTATATCGTTTTATCTCAATAAAAAATACCAAACTATCACGCCCATTATAATAATTCGCGCGTGCTTAGAAAGAGGTCAGTTCGGAGGTGTATCGTGCTATTCATAATCTGCAAGTCACAATGTGTCGGTGTACGGGTCAGCACTATCACTCATTGAGATTTGTAATCCTAATCCAATATTGCTGCGTAATTTTCTAATAGGATTTCAGTAGGTTTTTCTAAAAAATGAGGGCAGGAGAAAATAAAAAATCTAACTTTAGGATTATGGGTAATATGTAAGATGCGATAGCAGCCGATCTTTTCCGAAAAATCTGACCGTCCGTACCTATAGCTCACTCACGGCAAGATTTTTCAGAAAAGATCAGCTGGACTAGTCAGCCAAGACAATGCGTTACTTTGCCTAATTGCTTCCTAGGTGTGCCGAGGGAAGGCTCCTTTCATAGACACATGTAGTTGTCATACTTGCTGGGCTGTGGTCGAACACCTGCATAAGGGACCATTTCTGTGACCACACATAGAATTGTTCATGCAGCCATACTTTTCGCTAAAAACTTATAACACAAACTGTAGACACGGAAGTCTTTCCCCAGGAATTTCAGTGGATCGCGTCGGTGGCTCGTGCGCAGCGTCAAATCTTGGGGGTGTTCTTCACCTGTGGGCACAACAGCCAACTGTAGGAATGTAACCACAACATCCTGTCGTTCTTTTGAATGCCGCTTTATCAAGACAGAACACCTGCATTCGTTTTTCTCCCAGAATGACGAATAAAAACATCTTTATCTATAGAAAGAGGAATCATACAAAGCATCAATGATTGAACGCTGAATATACCTACATAATTGACCGTCTAGGTCTGGATCTATACGAGCGATGATATCAGCGTTTAATACAAATCAATTAATATGTTTACAAACTATTTACAGCCTTTAATAAGATGATCAAGCTCCAAATGTACAATAATAAACTATGATAAACGTTTGTATTTTAATATGTTTGCTTATACCGGCCTATCTAAGGGTCACGCACGATTTGATAGCAGTAAACTGTTAGACTATCCTCGCTTGTCGTATGCCCTTAGTTGGGCCCTCTCAAGAAAGCCCCCCGAAAGTCTGACAACCAGTTTTACCAAGGGGTATCGAATTACCCAGTAACTGGGTTGTGGAGGTCAGATAGGCAGTCGCTCCATGTAAAATACTGGCACTCGGCTGCATCCGGTTAGACTGGAAGCCAACCCTAACATAGTTGGGAAAAGGCAGATGATGATGAGTTGGGCACTCTTTAGAAGTAACTATCAAAATCAATAAATGTAAATCATGCTGGGTGTGGGTATGTGATTACAGCACCAACTCTCCAGTTTCTGAGACGTTACTTGCTGCTAAATAATCCTATGCTGAAATAACTAGTAATTTCAAAGGTTGGCAAATAAATTCAAAAGAAATGTGGTACCTACCTAAGTTTTAGTTTGAAAGCCTAATAATTGGTGATAGATATACGTACCGCGGAACACCTAATGAATTAGGTTCATTAGGTGCGGGAAAGCATGCAGATGTGTGTGTCCCTTTTCTCCCTAACAGTGATAGCATTCGTTTTGGCTCACTACTACAGATTTTTTAGCTAAAGCCTCGTAATCTTTAGCAGTTTTATTTTTAACTAGCAGCGCCTCACGGTTTCACCCGCATAAGTCCCGATCTCATGGGAATATCGGGATAAAAAGTATCCTACGTGTTAATCCTAGATATGTAATAAACTATACCTATGTGTGCCAAATATTATCCAAATGCGTACAGTAGTTTTTACGTGAAAGAGTAACAAATATCCATCCTCACAAACTTTCGCGTTTATAATATTAGTAGGAGTAGGATTACTAGTTTTATATCCTGTTAGCATTTATTGTAAGGAAAAAAAGCAAATTGTCGAATTCCGAGAAAAGGCTATTTTGTTGATATAGTAAGCCCGCAATCGATTTGTTTGTTGTCATCAGATCGGAAGCGCCGGCGACCCGGCGAGCAGAAGCCGCGGTGCACGACATTCAATAAAAATATTACATCAGCCCCCACATGGGGCGTGCGAGGTCGTCGGTTCACACCTTTTAAATTTAGAACAGTTGTAACTTTTACAAACTATTGCTAAGCTAAACAAGTGTCTACGCAGCAAACGACAAGTTTTTTAATGTTTGTTATTTTTTTTAACTTCTTTTTCATCCTATCGATTTTTTAAATAAGCACCTGTTTTGAACAGAAAGGAGAACATATTTCATATTTCTGTTAATTTTTTAATATTTATCTTTTGTAACCCTTCTCCAAAAAGAGACTTAAAATTATGCTTTAGTTATTAATCTTTCCTTGTAGGTCCCTCACAAGGTTGACGGCCGGTGGTGAAGGCCGCGAGATGCGCTCAGGAGCTTGGGAAAGGCCTATGTCCAGTGACTTTCGGCTTAAATGATGATTATAAAAAACAACTCCAAACCTAAATGGAAACTATAATAAGTACCTGTTTCTAATGTTATTCGCGTGTAAGTAAGTATTTTTTAACAAGAAAATAAAAATAGTGCCTCTCACTGTTCGTTTCGTGATTCACTCACCTGTCATGTAGCCTATAGAAGGTACCCACGACCTAGCCGTGTTACTTCTACCTATTTAATTATATGTATATAAGTATATTAACATATTCTGCTGGATTCAATTGTCTCTACACTACTTTGCGAAGCCCCCACAGTTACAGTGGAGCCCTAGCCTTGCCCTAGTTACAGTGGAGTCTTGGATAGTTACATTACAGGGCTCACCGGGAGCATTCTCTCGGTGAGGGAGCGCCTTTAAATTCTAATGCTGAGCATAAAACAAAAACAAAATTTGTTTGAGTTAGAACCTACGTTAGAACTCGTTTCTTTGACTCGAACCAATCAGACAGACGATTTTCAAAGGTGACGCGTGACGCTGTTTGTAAGAAAGATGTCACGTGTCCGGTATAACTGTGATAATACACACGGAAATCGAGTGATACATAATCACCTTTGCGAATGCCTAACGGGATTGAGGACACCCAGAGACAGGACAAAACCAGTAATTTCCAATACGAAAATTTCTATTTTTTTTCTTTTCTTCTACCTATTTATAATTTCTAGACCTAGGAATTATTTAATAGCTTACGACAATTTGAGAACTAACTTTTAGGGCTGACAGGATGATATGACTTATTTTTGCCTTGTTTTCCAAATATTCAATATCTCTTACGTGGGACCCAAAAACTCTATCTAGGTACCTAAGTACTTTCAAGCGAGCTCTTAAATTAGATCCATTTTCTAAAACAGGCCTAAGTAACCTTAGTTAGACATACTGGTCATCTACTTGTTGCAATAGGTCGTTATTTCAGTTTTAATAAGACGTATAAAAATGCCGATATCTCCCGCATGGTCACGGCCTCAGCGTATGGTCATCATCTGACTCCTGACCTAAGATCACCCAATGATATTTGCTCCAATTTCATCCGGATCGCGCCTGATCTTTGGATTGGGACAGAACGTAGCAGACAGCTTGTATGTGCAATATCTATTATGTAATACTGAAACTTAGTACCTAACAGGATGCGCAGATACAGGTGAATGGGTGGAACTGAAACGTTGCCGCTTATGACCACACGTCACGTCGTCGGGAACGCAGGACAAGTTACTCACATTTACAAGTCTTACTAAAAATGATTTGTCTGATATTGTGCCTATTATTTATCACACTAAAGTTATAAAGGCGAAAGTTTGTGAGTGTGAGGGTGTGTGTATGTTTATATGTTTGTTACTTCTTTACGCTCAAACGGCTGGACCAATTTTGGGCGCAGCTAGTGACTAGCTGCGCCCCGCAGTTTGACCCGCGTAAGTGTCGATCCCGTGGGAATATCGGGATAAAAAGTATCCTATGTGTTAATCTAGGGTGTCAGCTACCTCTATACAACATTTTAACAAAATTGGTCCAGCGGTTTGAGCGTGAAGAAGTAACAAACATATAATAAACACCACACACACACATAGGCACACTCACAAACTTTCGCCTTTATAATATTAGTGTGATTGTACACCAGAATAAAATTAACACTACTTACAATATAATGGACAGACAGCCGTAGCGCTTTCTGCGATCTCTTCCAGGCAACCTTGGAATGGACAGATGCAAATGCAGATGCTAAATATACTTAAAAATAGATGCAATAAAAGTGTCCAGTTAATATTTTACCTGAAAGCATTGACATATTATGAAAACTAAAAAGTCGATACTTAGTAAATTAAGTATGCCAGAAAAAACGTTTTCCTTGCGAAATAAGTTTTAATGGACATTTTAATGAATACCCTTGACAGTAACTAGGTACCTATAATAACCAGTTTATTTTATATTACACAACATTTAACAATTATCTGAAGAAGCCGTAGTACTATTAACTTAGAAGAATAGTACTTATTAAAAAATCAGACGTGCCTTATCAATCGCGTATCGCGTCGTCTGCCATTGAGCAAAATTGGCGCAGTATCGATAAGACCTGCCTACATTGATGTACGTAGGCCTTTCTTTGCTTTCGATGGAATTAAATATTCTGAGTATTATTTTTATTACGTTTTATGTAGGTAATTATCCCGATATTGAATTATAATACCCGCAAAAGTCCTAGTGAATATGGCGTATACTTTTCAACCATGTACCTACCTATTTCATGATCATGATCTTGTAAAGTGCTCGGCAAGTTATCATATTGTAGGTAGTAAGTATATAACTATACCTTATCTTTTCCCTCATTAACAATGAGTAATTTAATTACTAATGAGTAATTTTAGTCAAAATAAATAAACAAACATTATGAACTTCCTATCAACATAAAAAAGCAAGATCATGCGTTTTAATTACATCGCATTTTCTTAGGAAACCACTTTTTCCACAAGGTTGCTTATGAAGGAAAAAAACAAAATGACTGACGCACTTCCTACTCTGAACATTATTTTTGTTCTGATTCAAGATCATTGTGCATTTGAGTAACATATTAAATAACAAGCATTTACGTAAAAACATGATGTATGTAACACGTAACGATATTTATAAACACACAGATAAAGATCCAAACCTACTTACAGAAATAAAATCATTTATCATAAAAAAAAAAAAACAGACGGGGTTTTACTTGCATATCATGCATACCTACAAGAAAAATTATTACTGTAGGTAGCCAAGAAGGCAATGATATCTATGTAGGTAACCTACCTAACTGAATCTTCACTTTTCCTTGTCGGCCTTCTTGGCAAGAGTGCTACTTACTATGGTAAAAAACCTGCAGGGTAATTGCGTAACACACTATCAGTAGCAATTGGTTTCATTTTGACAGTTCAACAACATTCATTGCGTTATTTAGGTACGTTGTTCAGCATACGCATTTTTCGAACATTTGAAGCAATGGATTAGCAATATCTATCAAAATGATTGAGATTGATAGTGTGTTACGCAATATAATAAGGGTGCTGGCTAGTCAGCAAAATTGGAAATGAGGCTGACTGTTCGCCAACATTTGATCAAACATTATATCTGCATTATTATTTTTATTCTATTATATTTGATATTATTATTCTAGACAAGCACCTTACTAATAAACCTTAAATCATTCTCAATCATCTTTAAAGCTTTGGTTTCCTATGATAGCGGTTCCTTTTCACCAATACCTATTTGACAATATGGTGTCATAAAATTGTCACCGTTCACCGACTTCTTAGAAAACCAATACATACCTGTTTATATTTTATATTAAAGCTATTAGTTTATCTCAGAAAATGCCTACATCATTATTATAATATAGTAAGTAATAGTAATTATAATACTTATAGTTTGCTAAGTACCTAATGTTATATAAGTACTTAATTAACAAATGCTTCCTCTCTAACTCACTTATTTTGGTGTGCCCGACAAGGGTCCATAATTATGATCTAATTATAAGTTTACCAACTAAGAATACCTACATGTGGAATGCAATAAAAGTTTTGATCCTGTAAAAATCACACCGTGAAACTTAGATGAAGTGAGCTCGGATATCTATGATTGCACCTGATGAGTATCCCTAGGGATTGACAGCTCACTTCAAGCTCACTATACCACTATACCAAGTTTTCAAGTTCAGTTTGTTACAGAATAGCTCGGTTGATCAAAGCCACCTTTTGCTAGGGTCATCTTAGGTAGGTATAGTCACCTCTTCGAGGCGACGACTATTTAGAAAAATCAAATCAATCAATTTATTTTATGACGTAATCAAATATTTTCTCCTCCGTCATCTCATAATCAAGAGATAAAACACTCATAGGAATGTTATGAACGGTCCTAAAAGTATAAACATTCATATTAGCCTTGATCTTGCGTACGAATGTCAAGAAAATATTACAGTTCAACGTCTTCGAATAGACTCGACACTTCGATTTTAATGGATAGTCCGTTTGGTAAACATCTCTGTAGTTAGGTACTTGGCCATCTAATAAATGTATTTTAGAATAGAGTAAATGAATACGTTTAGGCCGGACTAAACTTCCAAAAAAGCGGCCAAGTGCGAGCCGGACTCGCACACGAAGGGTTCCGTACCACCGTACAATATTTACCACACACATATTTGTTTAACACGTTGTTTGTGTGGGTCCCCTTTAATTTTTAACTTTATTTTATTTACATTATTTGTTACTTATACGATTTTTGATAAATTCGTGCATTGACTGAACAGGTCCGCTAAATCTGTGTTGTTCTTTCCTCAAAAGACCATTTCAGACTTCGATCTACATGATCTTCACATGATCTGACCAAGATTTTGTCTAGACTTTAAAAGAGACTGTAACCTCTGAGTTTGTTTCGGCCTTTCTTCTCAGAATAGTCAGATTGGAAACGCCGACCTCATCTAGCTTATAAAACACACAAGTGTTTGTACAAACCTACTTACAGAAAATAAATCATTTATCATTTACTATAGCGGGTTCGTTACTCTGTGAAAATTTCGAGTGTCTACCTATTCTGGTTCAAAAAAATACAACCCTGTGACAGACGGGCGGACAGACGGACGGTTAAAAAAGGACAGCGGAGCCTAAGGCCCGGTTTCCAACAAAGCGGAGAAGAGCGAAGAGGGAGATGTTTTGTAAACGACCAATAAGA
Organism: Hydraecia micacea; assembly: GCA_914767645.1. Taxonomy (NCBI): domain Eukaryota; kingdom Metazoa; phylum Arthropoda; class Insecta; order Lepidoptera; family Noctuidae; genus Hydraecia; species Hydraecia micacea. Next base: position 14,397,575 of record OU611778.1, read on the forward strand.
TAGCTACGCGGAGAGGAGATATGGAAATAACGGTATCTTATTGGCCGTTCTCGTCCCCTCCGCTCTTCTCCGTATTGGCGGAAACCGGGCCTTAGTAATAGGGTCCCGTTGGTGCTCTTTGAGTACGGAACCCTAAAAACTAAATATGGTCATCATTATACACTGGGTGCAGAGGCACGTGCCAACATGTCGCACCATCGGTGGAACAAGGGCACAACTAACAAAAAATCTGAAAATTAGCAATGTGCTTTAAAAACATCCCTTTATCTGGTGGAACAATACTTTACTTCTGTAAAGTACATACCTAAATTCGCAAAAGTTTACATATCCTAGGTATGTATGAGTAAAGTATTGTTCCACCAGATATAGGATGTTTTTAAAACATTATTGGCATACTTAACTCATTTTCAGATTTTGTTAGTTGTGCCCTTGTTCCACCGATGGTGCGATGTGTTGAGCCACGTAGTTATTAGTTGTTGTTACTAATTATTCTATATGGATTGTGTGTTTTTTTATGTGATCCGCAATAAACGTTATATTATATTATTATTATGCACACAGCTAGATACTATCACCGATTCTACACATAGGTATAGAAGCTTTATTTATTTATATAATATACTTACTTTATTGTACACCAGAAAACACAACAAAACATACAATGGGCGGCCTTATCGCTGTTTGCGATCTCTTTCAGGCAACCTTGGAATGGACAGTGATTGCGTGGACAAATTATTATTTGCCAGAACCATACGGCTATCCAAAACAGTATACTTCGTTCCAAAACACAAATCGCAGACGTGGGCAACACAGCCGCCAAACTAAAGTGGAATTGGGCAGGCCACATCTGCCGCATATAGCAACAGAATTGGGCAAAAGTAGCCACTGACTGGATTCCGAATAACAGGAATCGGCGACGCGGTAGGCCCAGAAAGTGAAGGCGTGATGAATTGGACGCGTATGTAAAGGATTGGTCAGATGTAGCAAGAGACAGGAGAAAATGGAAAGACGGAAGGGAGGCCTTTGCCCTGCAGTGGGACATAACAGGCTCATAATAATAATAATAATACGGCTATCCGGGCCATCTTACCTCACCTATCATTCTACAATGTCAAACCACAGACACATTACTGTGTCGTGTTGTGTCGTGACTCAGGAGTCAGGATACACCAATCAAACGAATCTGTTCAGGACTACTTCAAATCACAACCAGTTTTAATTGGCTAACACTGCGCCAGAAGGCGTCACGTCACGACACAACACAGTAATATAAATCCGTCTTTAAGTTAGCACCGGGTAACGACAGAATTCGTGATTGAGTGTCTTAGCAAAAGTACCTACTTACTACTTATCAAACTGCCGGTCTCATCATCTGCCTAGCTTTTTTCCAACTATGTTCTGGTCGGCTTCCAGTCTAACCGAATGCAGCTGAATACCAGTATTTTACATGGAGCGACTGCCTATCTGACCTCCACAACCCAGTTACTGTTTAATAGGATACTCCTTGGTAAGACTGGTTGTCAGATTTTCGGGCTTCTGACGAACCGTAACAACTGTCAAAGATCCACGAATGACAGCCGGGACCAACGGCTTAACGTGCTTTCCGAGGTTTGGTATGTAAAGATAGTCCAACCGCGGCAAGCGTAGCCTGAACGATCGATCCGTGCGGCTGTTATTACTTAGCCACAAGCCTCTTACCAAATTTCCGGTCTATTCTTTATAAATCTTACCGTGAGAACTTAGGTCAAGTGAGCTGCAGTGGCGAAGATACCATACAACTCGATTCTCACCGGCTTCCCTTCGAAAATTCAGAACATAACCACTCTATAGTCAATTCATCATTGAAATTTTCTTTTGGCTTTTTTTTTTGCTCCGGCCTACCTCTGTCTTCACCCTTCGCCACTGGTGAGCTGTCAATAGTGTCAAACCCTAGCATTAGGTGGAATGACAGCCTCCAAACTCACTTCACCTAAGCTTTCACGGTGATATTTTTACAGAATAGATGGCCGTTATCGCCTAATAATTAGTATTCAAGCGCAAAAAAAGGCTCGTTCCGCACGTCCGACAACATTATCACAAGATCTATTTACATATAAAATGAAAAACATCTGTGACGTCAATACAGTGTTTAGTGCCTATAATTACACGTCACATAATATTTTGATGAAGATGTGTTTATTCAAGTGAACGGATGACGGTTCGACGTACGCTTAATGTACCTATCATCAAATTACGAACTATCACAACATAATATCTGTGATAATATTATCTGTATGGCACAATTGAGATAATGTAGAGATTGAGCGTCACTAAGTTATCTGTTGATTCTAATCTTAGCTTCGTAACTTTAGTATTGTCGTCATAGCCAATGAACGTCCAACACTGAGCATTGGCCTCCTCTATCGCTGTTCTATAAATGGTCAAATGAAATTAGCTAGGGAAACTCCGCAGACGTGACGGGTATCGATATCTTAACATCCTACTTCCTACTAATATTATAACGCGAAAGTTTGTGAGGATGGATGGATGGATGTTTGTTACTCTTTCACGCAAAAACTACTGAACGGATTAGGATGAAAATTGGCACACAGATAGTTTATAACCTGGGTATAGTTCCTCAGTACACTTTTTTGTATTTTGTGGCACCAAATAAAAGTGTTATCTATTGGGTTTACGATTTAAGTAAGCATTTTAAATAGTAAGTACTTACAATTATAAAACAAAGTCGTTTTTCGTGTCTGTGTGGCGACTGCTTAAATCTTCTAAGCTGCACAATTTATTTTCATGCGGTTTTCACCATCATTTAAAGTGCATATTTTGGAATAGACATAAACCATGTGTGTGTATACTACCATGCACATTTTAAGTTAGATATTATATTGCACTCATCTCGATGTTTTTACATGTCGCCATTGCACTCGTGCAAAGCAGGGGCGGATCGCTAGCATTTTATATTTATGTTTTTATAAAATTTTGCTGGTCATGCTATTTATTTGATAGAAGTATCTACTTGTGTTGATACCCTTTTCAAAACAAAATGATAGCCGATTGTTTTAAACAGTTAAATGAAAACAGACCACACACACAGGCACAGGGCACATCACACCATATCCCTGTTTGTAAATAAAAAATCCAGCCATGTGCGAGTCGGACTCGCACACGAATGGTTCCGTACCACAACGCAAAACAACGAAAAAACACGTTTCTGGTATGGAGACCCCCTTTAATTTTTATTTTCTTATTTTATTTTGATTAAGTATTTGTTATTATAGCGGTACACACACACCCTCACACACACACAAACACATACACGGCGCACTGTGAAAATTTCAACTGTCTTCCTATTACGGTTCATGGAATACAGCGCGCTGCAAAAAATGATGGAAATAACACGTGTCTTGTATGGAGACCCCCTTTAATGTTAAATTTATTTTATTTTTATTATTTTTTATTATAGTGGCAATAGAAATACACACTCTGTGAACATTTCAACTGTATACCTATTACGGTTCATGAGATACAGCCCGCTGACAGTCAGATGGACAGACGGACGGACTGCGGAAGCTTTCGCCTTTTCTTCTAATGAAGAAGGCTATCTTAGCATATATACTTACTATGTTTATAATAACAATAGACAATAGGCCCTTTTTTAGTACGGACGTATAGAAATAAGCCTTTGTCGAGCAGTGGGACATTAGTGGCTAATAAAAAAATAAAAAAAGTATAGACATAAACGACGTATCTGCCTCCAACACAGTAATTATTATGCTAATATAGAGGAACGGTCAATCAAGATGACCTAAACCCTAATTAGAGAACCAGTTTAAAAATAAACCGTACCTTGGTCAGCCAATTTTGTATAATGCTGTAACAATAAAGATTTCTCGATAACTTTAATTTTAATTATGTAATCAGAATCGTAATTGAAAAGGTAGTGAAAATAATTATGTGATTAAAGGTTAACAGGTAGGGTATCATTATCATTAAAAAAACATTTTAACGCAATTAAGACTCTAATTGTTTCTATTGTTATAAAATCATCGGGTAAGACGGGTCAAACCATTTATGCAATGTACAGTCACCAAAGTTGAATAATTGATTATTTTTTTAAATAACTTCACATATCATCACGCGCGTATTCCCCGTATTTCGCGATGGGCAGAGATATACCTATAGTGCACCCACATTTGGCCAGCTTTTTGAGTCCCTAAAAGTAATAGGAAATCATACATCATTTTATTTTAATCATATTTTTTATATTTAAAGAAAACGAAACAGATGTAAGTATTAAAATGCTGAAAACCGCATCATTTTGTTTCCATTTGAATACTTCAACATCGAAATTGAGGGTTGGCATTTCGTTGCTAACCGTACCACTTGATTTTTAGTAGGTATCAATTCTTTGGAATCATTTTCTTAATGTCGCAAAAAATACAGAAATTTTCTGTCAATCATGAACTAAAAAGAATTATCTATTACAAGTAAGGATCACCATTTACGCCTATTTATTTTAGACTAGCGACCCACCCCTGCTTCGCTCGGTTTTTACATTTAGAAAAAAAAATCGAGATGCCTTTATTATATGTAAGTTTAATATGAATGTATTATACACATAAACCCTTAATTGTATAAATGATGTTGAAAACCACAAAACAACGCGGTCGCACAGACAGACATGAAAAGCGACTTTAATTAATAATATCTATGTAAATATAGATATAATATAACCCCCTGACTGCACATTTTGGTAGCTGAGTGTGGCGTCATGGATTCCCGGTTCGGGTAGTGTCATAGGCTCACTCTCTATTAAATGGGCCTAGAAAACAATAACTCTAGAACATAAAACCTGAAACACAGGTTTGAATAAACCTAGTGTTACTCGTGGCTAAATGTACAACTTTTGTAAATGTTTTTATTAAGTAAATAAAATAATAATTATTATAAAGGGCGTAAGTAATGGGTCTAATAATTAGTTGTACACCTCTGTGTCTTCTGGGAATACAGGATAATGCGATAGTGTTCCCTTTATCGTGCTGCATTCCTACATAATTTATGACACCACACATATCACAAGGACTTTCGACTCTCGTTTACTTACTATTTGCGTGTACCTACTAAGTTGATCCGTCTACGAAGAAAGTGTTTTTTTTTTTTTATTCTTCATTTAATTAGGGACTTTTATGACCGCAATGCGTATGACCATAGATATAGAATTCCGTAGATTGGGCATGAGAGTCAATGAGAGCTCCCGCTTTAACGGAACTTTGCTGTGTTAGAAAGAGAGAGAAAGTGACGCTGTTAACAGGGCCAAACACGTATTTGCTACCGGCCCATACCGGCCCCGGTGACTGTTTACGTGAGCGTTTCGGCAATTATTTAAGCGAACTAGAGTGATAACCTGTGATTAAATAACCATAATACGATGGTTTCTTGTGCAGTACCAGGATGTGAATCTTCCAAAAAGAAAAACCCCCAGGATTACTCGTTTCACCAGTAAGTTTACAATGTGTTTTAATCGTTATTTCTGCATTAACAATGCACTAATAAGCCGGCTATAAGCAAAATATGATGAGAACATTATTATACTTACGATTTAGATGAATTAGCATGCCTAAAACCACCGTATTTAAGAAATAACAAATAGAGAAATACGAAGGAGTTATAACCTCATTTTTTAGTGATGCGATAGCCTAATTTTTGTTGATATCGACAGCTAAGATAGGTAGCTTCATACAAATGCATAATCTTAGAAAAATAGATTATATTTAAGTACTTATTGTAACAAACAAAATATACTTAGATCAATGGTTTTTGGTCTCGTTTGATTGTTGACATTACCAATCTACGGAATTCTATATCTATGCGTATGACAGTCCCAAAAAGAAAGTGTTTGCAGTCTAGGTACGCACGACGCCATATCAAGGTATACATTACACTAGTTTACAAAAATGTTTTTTTTTTTGTTCATGAAATGAAACATATATTATTTATGTAGGCTATGGACGGTAATTAAAAAAATATTTTTTTAATTTCTCGTAGTAGGTACGTCACAATTCTAAGATATAGAGGTCTTTGAACATTTTTTAGGCAATAAATAAAATAATTGATAATTACAAAGAGATTGTTGAAAATATATTGCAAAATAATGAGCGTATGGGTATGTAAATATCTCACTAAAAATTAATTTTTTGCATTCCCATTTAGAATTTTTTCCAGAAAATTTTGGTAGTGTGAGTTATGAACACGGTGACCCATTTCACCAAGATTTAAAATCATTTGAGCAAAATTATCAAGGTTTTTGGGATCAAAATATGCTAGGTTGGTAGGATTGTTGGTCTGTTATGAGAGATACAGATGAAAATATTTGTAAAAAAGAGCAAAAATTACCCATTTTTAACTGTCTATTGTTTATTTAGAAGTAGTTTTTTGTAAAATTCTTAATAAATATTTCAAAAAACTGACGTGCTGGATTTTTTAAAATATTTTTTCCGAGATGTAGGTACCCAAAGTAACGTAGTCGTATATATTCCATTTCATGAACAAAAGTCATGTAAACTAGTGATCAGTATAAATAAGCTGACTTTTCATTGTGTGAAAAACCAATAGGTACCTACTTACACTATGCAAGTGCACCCAAGGATAACCCCCGGTTGGTGTAGGACTATTGCAGGATATGGAAAAATAAAAAGTTGGACTATGGGTTTGGGTGGCTAAAGTGGACTGGTTACCAAGTACTATGGAAGAACTATGACCCCTGCGTGATCAATGTTTTATATATACACGAATAAATTATTTTGCTTTGCGTTTTCATGCGTTGGGGCGCGGTAATGTTATACATTACCGTGGTTAGGGTGTCGGGCAGAAACCTTTTTCGTTCCATTTGTTTGTTTGTTTTAGTATTGGCTTGGTAAAGAATATAATTATGATTAATGTTGTATGTACCCACGGCGACATATCAAGCTATACATTTCCAGTTTTAGCTGACCTCGCATTGTAGGTAGGTATACAGGGATAATCGTCGGTTGGTTCCACATTTCATTAAAATTTCCTAAGGGGCCTCTGCGAGTTGGCTTCGGTCCCTCGTACGCCTTTCAAAGGACCGAAACCCCATGGTCCCGAGATAAGTAAAATAAAATACCTAGTATTATACATTCTAGGTATTAAAACTTTTCACCTGATTCTAACGCATTATGCTGAAAGAGTGTAAAGAAGCAAGAATTTAGAAATATTGCGTCATTGTTTGAAAAGAACAAAATTTATTACATATCGATGGTAAGGTGATGTTTTTGTCAACGCAGGCGCAGACGCAATCGCGAAAACGGTTTTCATCAGATGATATTATGTTATTCAACTAATAAGTATCTATGTCATTTTTGTTCAAGGACTGGCAGATCCATATCATTCAGGTTTTAGTTAATACTATAGCACCGGTAATTTTAAAAGGTCGTATTTTTTTTCGAACGTAATTTAAGTAGGTAGGTACATTAGTGTTACATAATGTCTTTAAATTCTCATAGCTAGTCATCATGTCCGTTACTTTACGTACAATATCAAAAAACCACACGAATAAGAATGACACCTATTATCTTATCTTAATTGAATAAGAAAATATCTCCATATATTAGGAACCGGACTTTAAATGAAGATGGTATCAAATAACGATGAGGATATTTTGGTTGGCAACATTGGATCCCCAAGTTATTTATAATCCATAAAGCCTCATGGGTTGGGAAGGAGTGTAAGGTACTACTTTTTATTAGGTCTGTAGGTATCTGCAAAACACGTTATTAAAAACATCCAATTAAAAGTTTATTTCACACTTTCACAGTAAGGTTCAAAAACTACCTAACTTTTATTATTTTCCATATGAAATATATTCTATCTATGAAAATCCTCAGAAAGGCATGTCACGAGCAGATGGAAATACTGTCCTGTAATCACAATCTTGCGGCCAGCCCCTTCAGGGGTAACTCCGCCTTTTCAGTTAATACCTAAATACCTATCTACCTATGCATATTATGATTAATGTAATGAAACCCGAGGGGAGTGAGCGAGAAGAAGCGCTCGCGTCATGAATTTTATCAAAATAATAACATTTCACGGAAATTGGGTCACACGTTTGTTTGATCAAAGAAATACGCTGCAATATCTGACGGTTGATAACGGAATGACGTGATTCGGTTGTTTGTGGGTGTCGTACGATGGGTGACGAAGGTTCGTTCACCGCCCTTCACTACGTCATCTCTCATCGAAATGGCAATAATAAGTACCCATTGGGATCCCAAATAGTTTGAATTTGAGTAAAGTTATTAAAAGTTGTCCCTGTAGGTACCTAATAGACTCTTGTTACAACAAATAAATCTATATCAATTATACAAAGTCGGGTTAGTTACACCATTTATAGCTGAAGAATGGCTGGACCAATTTTTACGATCTTTGATTTGTTGGATTTGTCTGCGCCCAGAATAACTACTTACATTGGACAAAATCACAAAAAAGTAATAATGAAGATAATTCATTTTCTCATACATTTTGAGTATGGAATGGCTTTTTTATTTATTCTGAGGCGGTACGAAGTTCGCCGGGTCAGCGAGTAAAGTATTACCTAATAAGTTATGTTATTTACCGAAATAACTGACAGGATTTTTATGGCAAAGAAAAACCATTCTTTATGATTACCTATAAAAATAAACATCCCAACCTAATAACTCAATATTTGTATACAATTTCAAACATAACTTAAGGTCAGATTATCTGAGCAATCGTGCCACCGTCCGTTGGTACTGATAACTTGTGCAGAGGTGTTGGCAGCACACGACGATGGAGGCGCGCGGACCGCGGCCCGTGCCAGCGCGCGCGCAAGATAGCGCAGAGTTACATCAGACCGAACAGCCGCGGCGCGTGCGCGGACCGCTATATAAGTTACGGTGCCGCGAGGAGCTACTCATTCACTAATCGCAAGTAATAGATGACAAGAGTATAATATTTTTGTGGCAATGTTCTACGCTCGCATGGTTTATCCTACTATCGTGATTAATAATAACCTGAAATACGAACAACTGTGGCATAGTGACAATTGGTGTGACAGTCATTCCCCTCGATTTGAGCATCAACAGAGATAACCCAGAGTCCTTCAGGTCCAGTGCAGTGATTAAAAGGTAAATATTATTTGTTTTGATTATAATGCAGTTTATACTTCCAAGCATGCATAAATAGAGTCGGAAAATTTATTCTGGAATAAAATTCAAATAAATTAAAAAGTTTCATAGAATCGAATTTTCACAAAGTAAATGTTTTAATGCATTTCTATTACTAATATTTTCAATCATCTAAATTGTTAGTTAAAAACTTTGAAATATGTAGAGGTTAACGACAGTCAGTTTTTTATCAATGAACTTTACGTTTGCGTCAAATGCGGGAGATAACTTGCCGCTGGCGTTATTGCCAAAGCTTCTCTTGATAAAAGCCCAAAAAAAGCCTAAAACGGCTGATAAAGATAAAAGCCGTTTTAAAAATTCGGGGTCACCTCAATGTCGAGATAACTTCTTTTAAGATACTGTCGTATAACAATGAAGCAGCCAACTGCCTTTAGGTTTTACTTTATATAGGAAAGTGTTGCAAATCCTTTGGTGGTGGGTTGTCTAGACGTGTAAACCGATCCGAGTTAACGGTATCGTATTTTAAGTATTCACGCTCTGCTGCTTTCGCTCAGGGATGGCACAAGCCCAAAAATAGTTTAGTCTGACATCCAGAACACGTGAAAAAAATATATAAATAATTTTATTTATATTTACAAACACATAGCACCTCAATGACCTTAAACATTTTTGACACAAAAACTAAGATCAATTTAGAATTTACACGTAATAGTTGACACCCCTAACAATGAATGAAATGCGGACACTAATATGGTTTCATAATTACTTTACAGAGTGACAAGCGGTCGATCAATCAATCGAGTCTAGATCACCTGAACGAGCTAACGTGTCTGTTAGACGGTACGAGACCAGAAGAAGAATTTATTGAGAAGAATCAAGTTTGAGAAGAATTAAGATGGCGACTGTACAGTCCCCTCCCGAGATGAGCCTTTCGGCATCTCTGCCAGTACCGCAGGAGCAATCTGAAATAGATCTGATGGCGCTAACCATGGCGGCGCTGCGCTTCGTCAACCCTTGGTCGGTGGAGGCCAAACCGAGCCAATGGGAAGACAAGATAGTCCCGGGAGCACCGGAGGCTAAAGATCGCACAATCACCCTCGCGGAAGTGAGGCTTCACGACTCGCCGCAAGATTGCTGGGTGGTCATCTACGATCGAGTATATGACATCACTACTTTCTTTGATGAGGTGAGTTCAAGACTTGAGCAATTTCTTGTAATTAAATTAATTCCCAAACAAAATATTCGCCCTCTTACATCTACTACCACTTTTTCAAATAAACATGTAGCTATAATGATATTTCCTGTTGTTACAGCACCCTGGTGGAGCGGACATAATGTTCGAGTACGCCGGCCACGACGCCAGCACCGCGTTCCGTAGCTCCGGCCACTCGCGCATGGCTAACAAAGCCCTGGAGCGATTCCTCGTCGGAGAACTTCCCATGCAAGAGCGCATGTACCGACGACCTGGGGGTTTCCGTCTCAGTGACTTACCAGAATGAGATAGCCAATTACACCAGCTTATGCACTGCCAAAGTAAAGAGAAGAAAGAAAAAGCAAAGAAGATGAAGTGGTATTAAGTTTAAGACCCGCCCACTAAACTCGTTTTTTATCCTTCCGTCTCTGTTAAATTCCAATAGCCCCTGATAGCGACCGGTCTTGGAGTCGTATTAAAATTTGTATTCATGGTCAAAAGAGGAAAAAATGTGGTCTTTAAAATGCTATAATTTCTTTCAACCAATCTAGTTGACACGGCATTGTACGTGTTGTTTTCTATAGCTAAGATTTAATTTAGTTTTATCAAACAACCAGCTTTACTTTAGAATTAAATAGGTATGTTGAGAATATGTTGTCACATTAACAGTTTCTTAAACCGAGATAGCAGGAGTAAGCATTATGTAGGTAGGTACGTACGATAAATTGATAATAATTTATTTCGCTAACCATGACTTGCTTATCCAATAATTTGTACTTTATAATAATTATTGTTACTGTTAACCTCAGTCAATGATGTCAGAGCTTTGATAAGCGCAGTCTTGTGAAAACGAACTTGCCAAGTGTACTTTTTCCACTATTCATCATGCTGTTGCCAAGTGGTGGATGTCTCTTAGTATTGTATGATATTTGCATTTATTTAAGTACCTAGATATTATTATTAAGTTTTTGACATTGCAGGACAGTAGTCGAGCGATCTTAATAATAATTTGTGTTCGTTGTTGTACGTCATATTTTCCGGGCATTGATAACATTATCTTGCTGGCCAAATTTGGCTGAGCTTGTTCCCAAACGAGAACACTATTAGACGTTGAGAAAGCTAAACTTACGTCCTGTTTGTATTAGTTACTTTAGATATAACTCAGTATTAATCCTAAAAGAGATGTATTGTAAATTGTAATTATTCGCTTAGATCTAGCAATAAGAACTTTCTCTTATGTTCCTATTATTTTTAATTAGTAAATATAATATTTGCATTAACACTTTTTTCTTTATTTACTTTTTTTTACCTTAAACATGCTTCATAAGATGGTCACAAACGGACATCTTAGAAAAAATGAAAAGTTCACATATAGTATCACGCCTGTAATCCCCGCAGGGTTAGACAGAGCTATGGTACACCCGCATTTTTATAAACACAATACACCACGCCAAACCACACTCATCAAACAATTTTTTTTTCCATTTCTTGACGTGTTCATCTAGTGAAAAAGTGGTTTTACCCTCCTGGCAAAATGTACTACGGTCGATAACAGTTTTCCTCATTGATAACCTAAGTATTACATCAAGCTACCTAATTATTAATAAATGTTAAATATGGTACCTCTACCTATCTTATGATATAATACAAAGCACCCGTACAAGCCCGGAGCCTGGATTTGTGTCCGGTTCATGGCAATAGGCTCGCCCCCTATTACATGGGACTCAAACATAACTGGCGAAATGTAGGTGTACTACTAGCAGATAAACCCCTGAGTTGCCCTTCGGAAAATACTTGCGTTATCCATACTAATAATATATAAATGCGAAAGTGTGTCTGTCTGTCTGTCTGTTACCTCTTCACGCTTAAACCGCTGAACCGATTTAGATGAAATTTGGTATAGAGATAGTTTGAGTCCCGGGAAAGGACATAGAATAGCTATTATCCCGATATTCCCACGGATCGAAACTTACGCGGGTGAAACCGCGGGGCGCTGCTAGTGTTTTAATAAGAAAAAGTGAATCAGCGTGTACCTGTTGTACACTTCCTTCATCACAAAACTTCCTAATTACTAGGTAATTCTTTGTTTATAAAACAATTAGTGATCGGCCCTTGTTTCGTACAGTTTGACTATTTGACAAAACATTAAAAATTCTTAATTATCTAATTTAAATAATAATACACATAAATCTTCCGGGATAAATTCTCTAAATGATGTTGAAAACCGAAACAAAATCCGATACACAGACATAAAGACAGACATGAAAAACAACTTCAATATACAGGGTGGCTGGAACATCCACGCGCATACTGAAACCATGAATTCAGCACATGATTCTAGATGCGTAGAAATATTACGTCGGCTATCAAAAAATATCAGTTGTTTTAAAAAAATTGCAATAACTACGCGATTCAAATGTAAGACAGTCCTTATTTTTTTTTTAGGTATAATATGAAGAGTATAAAGAAGATTACGATTTTTTTAAACAATAATTTGTCTCAATGATATTAAACAACCAACGCCTTTTGTTGCTAGCTGATTAACTTAACATTTATACCCAGAACATTACAAATCGTACTGTTAGTTTGGTTGTACATGATATGATATTACAATTCATAATGAAACCATTAACCAAATAAGTTAAAAGTTGCTGAGACACTAGAAAATTTCTTTACCAACATCCCTATAGAAGTTACAAAACCTCTCCCCTCATCATCTATGTATATTAGCTGAATTTCTTCTTAAAGAAAACTTCATTGCCACAATTAACTTATGGGGGATTTCAGTTAAGGTTCTTAGAGATATTATTGACAAAATTGCCCCTGCCCTAACAGGCGTATTTAATCAATGTTTAGAGTAGACAGTGGTACGTTTCCTGATTTGATGAAACATTGTAAAGTGGTGCCAATTTTCAAATCGGATAGTAAGTTTGATCCCTCAAATTATAGACATATCTGTGCTACCAGCATTGAGCAAAATCTATGAAAAAATCATGCTAGACCAGATTTTGTCACATTTTAACTCAAATGGGATTTTACATAGTCGCCAGTTTGATTTCACAAAAGGTAGGTCGACGAATGACGCGGGAGTAAAACTCATAAGAGGTGTAAGTCCCAGGGTGTAATTGGCATTTTCTGTGACCTCTCAAAAGCGTTTGACTGCGTTGAGCATAATACAATGATCTGTAAATTATACCATTACGGAATTCGTGGGCAAGCTGCTGATCTTGTTCTTTCCTATCTACCAAAGAGGTAGCAAAAAGTAAACGTTAACGAGGCGCCGTCCTCGGGGTCGGGGGCGTGCCTCAAGGCTCAATTCTCGGCCCTTTCCTATTTCTAGTTTATATTAATGACCTTCCTTACATGATGGCTAACTTATCGGATATAATTTAATTAGCTGATGACACTTCCCTTATTTTTAAAATAGATAGAAAATATACGGATGTCTTACATGTCAACGATAGTCTGGCTCTTCTTTCGAAACGGTTTGCAGCTAATAATCTTTTAATGCGAACAAAACGAAATTTCTTGAGAGTTCTTATACCAAATGTACCTCAAGTGGGTCTAAAAGTCTAAATTTAAAACTTGATGGCAAGAAACTAGATGCTATTACAGAAACTGTATTTCTAGGAATTACTTTAGAAATTACAATGGGGCGGCCACATTAGAGCTCATTCAGGTAGATTAAGGTCAGCTGCGTATGCAGTAAGAAAAATAAGGCAGTTGACAGATATAGCCTCAGCTAGGTTGGTATAGTAGTACTTTGCTTATTTCCACAGTATTATGTCTTATGGTGTTCTGCTGTGGGGAACGGCAGCTGACGTAGTTTCATTTTCATTTTAAAAAAGTCTATAAAATGTGTCAAATAATAATAATTCATTTATTTCAGGTAAATAACACCCAGACACGATTCACAGATTTTGACAAAAAATATTATTATTTAAACACGTAACTCCTTGAGGCACAGCTAGTATCATTTATATGTACGATCACCTCTATCGCAAGCCATGATAATTACCCGTAAGGGTCTCGAACTCTCGACCTCGCTTCCGACAACTAGTTAAAGCGGATATTGAATTGAAACAGCTAGTAAATACACTCGCATTTTAATAAATAATTAGTATAGTTATAAACAATAATTACTTAGCTTTATAATACAACAACATTTAGTAATAAGTAAGTACCTTTTAACCAACCGGGCCCGTGTGATAGATTACAGCCCACTCCCTCTCCAAGAGAGGAGGCCTGTGTCCTAGCAGTGGGAATATTATAAGCTGATTATGCTTAACCCTTTTTTTTTGCAGTCTCACACTTTCTTTCCGGATCTGAAACAAAAAAAAATTAAGATTCTCGTTAATTTTATAAAACGCAATGCCTCTCTGTCTGTCTGTTAGTGCCTCTGCCTTATGGTTCGCTGGTTTCCAAAAACTAGAACGTGAACAGGATTTTTCAATTAATCTCTTAATCACCGCTAATTAGACACAATTGACTTTCTATTGTAATAGGCCGATATCGGCCCGCGCTGGACTACTGGGCAGGTTTTAGACTTTGCGAGCGAAGTGGGGACAGTTAATTGTATGATGTGTAGGTTTCTATAATAATTTTAACACAACAATAAGTTTTTTTTTACTTCTCATGCTCTAAAATTTCGTGTTTATGTTGTGCGTAGGCGCTAGGCGACATAAAATCGCTTTTTATGTTCTAATGCATAACGTATTTTTTTTTTCTAAGACAAAGATAATCAGGCCCAACAGCCACACACACACACAATAAAACGTCGCAGAATAAAGTCGTTATTTTATTTCATTTGCTGTAATTTATATCACTTCCGTGTTTTCTATCGTTAATTTAATAAAACCTGATAAAATAGTTGTCATTTATTATTTAAAAACGCAAAGAAATATTTTTATGACTTGACAGTATGAAGTAGGTATGTACCCAAGTCGAATGGCACAATCAAGTTGAAAATTAAAAAAAAAAAACTTAATAAGTTTTGTGGCGGGAATTAGCTATTCTCTTCGTCAATTTTGCAACATTTTTGAACAGTGAGATTACTGTTACCTATATACTTTATGCCTGTTTCATTTTCTCGCAATCGAAGTGAAAAGCAGAGTGTATAACTCGGGCATAAACGAGCCATGCACTAGTTGTACAATCTACTATTTAAAAACGGACGGAACTCTTATTTATTTATTTATTTATTTATTGGCCTATCTACAATTGTTACACTGTTAAACCCAATAGTACAAGCAATATACAAGCATAGTGTACAATATGATGCGATAGACACAGCATGCAAAAAAAACTAAATTATAACATCAAAAGAAAAAAATATTTTTTTCAATAACAGTGCAGAAATAACACTCTCAACAACAGTGGGTGGATATACAAATACAGCAAATACAAAGGTGACAGAAAATAAATGAAAAAAGTCAATATGTTGGTTATGTTGGTTGTTCTTATATAACTTCTTCATGTCTGTCTGTCCATCTGATTTATCCGGAATTCCGGATGTCACACAGCCAATTTACTCGGAGACTACTTGCACTATACCGATGAAAATTGGAAAGAAGGTGTATTCTGTGCACCGATAACAATGGTGTCGTAAAATTAGGAAAAACATAATTACGGGTGGCTCTTCCCTTTCATGGTATTATATATAATATATTATGATGTTTCTAAGTGACTTTACTATTTAAATCAATAGTTTTTATGATATAGGATATTTTTGGTTACAACCGCAGAAATAACTTTGATTTTCATTTTTTTCGAGAAATACAAACAATTTTTTTCGGTCGATAAAATCAATTACTGTGAACATTCATCCCAACTCCGGACCCTTCACCGTATGTGGCCCGACACGCGCTTGACCGTTTTTTTTATACATTCCAGTACCCTTGTCAGACTGTTTCTAGGTGCCAAAGTTGATATAAGTATTAAATGGTTCAACACAACCTTTTAAATTACTGGCTCCTCTGCAGCTATAGTCGGTTAAGAGGAGGCTTGTACCTTAATAAGAATACTATGCGACAAAAAAAATGTTTCATTATTACATATTTTTTATTGTAGATGAGAGAGATCCATACTTTAAGTGTTTTCTACATGTGAGACTAGATACTGGGAGACCGTTAATAATACCAGTTATCTGTCTGACCCACGTCACGAGTGCAAATATGTGACCACGTATAAGGCAATCCACAAACTAGATACATTAGCTTCAAGCAGTGCCTAAAATGCTTTTTCTTATTATTTTAAATCCTAACTAACTAGCCTGTATTGTCCCACTGCAGGAGTCAGTCCCTTCGGTAGGAGTCAAGCTCGTCCCGCCATCTTCGTGTCGGCCTGCCGCGATGGCGTCGTGCGTTTAGTAGGACCCAATCGATATATTTCAATAATTTTAAATCCTAACTAATATTACAAATGCGAAAGTAAGTTTGTTTGTTTGTTACGATTTCACGCTGAAACGGCTGAATGGGTTCGAATTAAATTTGGCACGTGGATGGACCATGATCTGGAGTAGGACATACACTACACTACTGGTATGAGACTTCTTTCTTTTGGCACAACATGGCCTCGGTAATTACACCTTTGTTAATGGGAATATTGAAGATTAAAAGGATTAACCAGCGTTTCGTCAGATTACAAGGTGCGTAAAGCTGGCTACTCAGCCCAGCAATGCCCATGAACCGAATGTTCGACCCATGAACTGAAGTCACGAAGGGTAAGACTGATTATAAGTACTCACAATTGTTTGTAGCTGAGCTGATTGTTTGTACTAGCGTCATATCTCAAGTAGACCAGGAGCGCGAGGGTCATCAGTATCGCCGTGATCTGCAGCGTCCACTCCCGAGGCATGCCGCATTTAGACACCTTCACTTCTTCTGGCGTTATTGTCAACTGGAAATTACCAATTTTTTTTTTATTTTTGCTCAGGTTGGGGGATCGCCTGCAGGAGCAAGAATTGGTAGAAAATCATACCAACGTAGCCTTAGTGCACTCCCCAGGCTTTGCTATGACTCATCTAGCTTTACAAAGAAACTGTCAAGGAATGAGCGTAGGAGACGACGCTTTTTTACTCGTGCCATCGATTTACTATAAAGTCCTCTAGACCGAATTTCGGCCATGACAACCAATCTCAGCGGAGACCAGCCTTCGACGCGGGAGATATTATAGTGCACAAGTGTGTGCGCAGACACAGGTGCACTCTCTGTTCCCTCACTCTCATTGTCCGATGGGATGGCAATCCGACACGACCGGAGAGAGATCCGGCTCAGGGCCAACGGCTTAACGTGCTTTCCGAGGCACGAGGGTAGCACACCGCCAACTTCCAAACGGCGAGCGGGCTGTTACTAAGAAATTCCCAATGGAAAAACCCAATAACGCTTTGCCCGACCCGGGTATCGAACCCGGGACCCCACGTTCAGCAGTCGCACTTGCGACCACGAGACCAACGGGGCGGTTTACTAAAATAAGTGTCTAAAGACATTATCTTGATAAAAACAACACTTACCAAATAATACTTGGGGTCTAGTCTATTTCTCCACGAGAAGGAAGGTACTGTGTATTCAACGAACTCGATCTTGTGATCGGGAGTTGGCACAAAGCTATGTCTGACGACGCAACTGTGATGCGTGTGCGCACCGAACGCGGTGCGTGGGCGCAGGCTCTCCACTAAATACTCTGTAGACTCTTTGGACAGGCAGTCCCAACGCTCCTCGAACAAACTGTTCCTTTCAGGCAAAGGGGCCGCGTCTGGCTCCGTGCAACCGCTATCCGATTCTCTGTATAGAGGGTAGTGCTGAAAAGTTTATTTATTGTATTTTTTATCACATACGCAAAGGTCTGTTTAACAATCAAGTACAAGGATTTGGATCTGTTTCTGGACAGCTTAATGATATTGTAACAAATACAATACTTGGTAATTGTTTGTAAACACTCACCTGCATAATAATTGGTCTGCTATATCTTTCCAATTTCTTCTTCCCTTTGCATAGACTTGACCCACTGCTGCACTTTAATATATCTGCAAGGGTGAATAAAAATTAAATTTTCAAATAGTTATTTGGATTTATTACAATAAATAGTGCAGTTTCGCCACGCAGCGGGATCATCGCTTAGTACTAGACAGAGGGAAGTAACGCCCTAGACGAACTATCTGTATATGTGTTACGGCTAATAGCCGAAGTGCGGCGAAGTAGTTTTAGCCGGAACGTCGACGGAGCCCCGCTTCGCGGAGCTCCTATTTCTGTGTAAAAGGTTTAAAGTAACCTAACCTCGGGGTGCCCTTCGCTCGCTCTTGCATCCTACGTCGCCTATCGACCGACCGCCACCATGCAACCGATGTCACCCAAAGTACACACGAACCGCATGTGGCCAGCTGCACCTAGTTGTACCCGGCTAAAATTAGGTGTAGCTGCACTTCGGCTATTAGCCGTGACATAATATAAAATTCAGTCCTGACTGACTGATTTATTAACGCACAGCCTAAACTGCTGGTCCTAGGGACTTGAAATTTGGAGGGTGTTCTTTATGCAGAGTAGGTATCCACTAAGAAAGGGTTTTTTGAAAGTCCAGCCCTAAAAGGGTGAATGGGGAGAGGGTGAAATTTTACGCGGACGAACTGACAGAAGCTAGTATATATATAGTGCTAGTGTATATTTATGTCTGTAATTTATATGGTGTACATAATAAAGAGTATTCTATTCTATTCTAGTTTTCCTTATAGCCTTTCGTGCGAACTTTCAATATCCAAACCAAAAGCACCATGCCAAAATAAAAATCCACACAGCAAAATAAGAACCATAACTGAAAAGGTCGTAAAAGCAAAACTCACTTGATATGTTGGCTATTTGGGCAACAGTGCGTGCACACAGTGTGCAGCCGTCTCCTTCCATCGCCATAGAGTTGATAAGGACGAAGTGATTTCCCTTGATGCTGACTAACTGTACGGGCGGCGATTTCAGCCGAGTCTCGAACCTTTTCACCAGTTGCGGCGTTATCCTGTGAACATACTGCAGTTCATTTATAACGGTAAGTTGACTGTTCAGTTGAAGGTGAGTGCAAAGAACAAATACTAATGTAAAAATAATAAAATATTAAAGCTAATGGAAAAAGCTTCCAAGTTCGTATTTTTATAATGCAGTGGATTTTGTCTCACTCTCTTTAGTTGTGGAAAATTAATAATTACGATTTATTATTTACCTAAAGAAGTAATTCTGTTTACAACCAAAAAAATGAGATTTTTTATACAAACTGTTAAGCACCTTTTCAGTCTGACAGGGGATGATTTTTGCAAATCCTTTCTTAGTACACCCCTTTGTTTTAAACTACAATTACTACTGTTCAAAATTCAAGTTCTTCCAACTTTAGTTTTGGGTTGTGCAAGTCTTAGAAGCATAACCTGTTCTTTATAGTCTAAGATCCGGTATAAGAAATATATACTCTCATCTAACTCTTCTAAAATTCTAATTAAGCTTACTCAATCCACTTTCCCGAATTATTCTTCTGTTAATTAGAATTTATATTTAACAGCATCAGTACACAATTTAGCTAGGCAACCCATTTGCTATTGATATTTGTCATCGAAAAATAACAAAAATGAGGGTATATAATATTTCTTATACCAGATCTCGCACTATTATATTTATAAAAATTATTACCTGTAATGGAAGCCAATGTCATGGTTGCCGACAACAGAGTACATCGCAGTACCATCAGGGACTTTGAACAATTGATAAAATCTTTCAACATAATCATTGAATTCTTTTTCGGGACACCATAGGCCCTCATCAAAGAGATCACCTGAAAACAACATAATATTTAAGAGCCTCTGCACTACTCTACAAGAATGATTAAGTAAAGTCAGGTACCTAACTAGGCATGTTATTTGATAATGGCACAATGCCCATCCTAAGAGTGTATATCATGCTATGTAATTGTGTTTTATTGGGTAGGTTACAAATACCTAAAACAAAGACAACATCTGGGCTATGAAGAGTCATGGCTGACTGAAATGCACGATGCATCTGCCATTCTCGCCGCCACTTATCAACCCAGTGTCCATTCCGGGAGCCAAGGAGGTGTGTATCAGCTATAACCATCGCATACACTGGCTCCACACCGTCAGTTGGCTCTTTACTTAACGTTGACCAGCCGCACTGGAATTAATATTATACGTTTTATTTGTTATTCAAATACTTATTTCTGTATTTTAAATATAAGAGAGTTACCTGAATTTGCGTAACATAATAAATTAAGTATTCACAATAAACGTAAATCACAACTAGACCGATAAACAAGCGCGGAATTAAATTACTGAGATAACTTCGTCGCAATCTTCGTAACATTAATGCCATGTTTCTTTAGTATTCTAATTCAATTATATAGTTGATTGTTTCTCTCATATTAGCTCAATAATATAGTTTCAATACATGTTTCAATTATTCAGAATACTCTTTGCAATTCACATTTGCCCGGTTTGTATGCAAACAATCAATTTCATCATTAATGACACTTGTAGTGTACATGAGTGTTGCTTTCTAAGATTAAATATTATACCACATAACCACCTTTTCAATAAAAGTTTTGCATCAGTTTGGTAGAAATATGGAAATCTTACCAAAAAAAATAAGTTCACAACAAGACGCTTAGGTCAAGAAGCTGATTTGTTGGAGGCCTACCACAAGCTCTTAACGCGATCCATTTTAGGACCTAAACTGAACTGTTCTTCTGATTCGTACCATGACGTCAGTTTAACGATTCAGTTTAGGCCGTGCCATTCTGCTGACAGCGATTGTCCCAAACTGAGTCGCAAGTTTTGGTTTCATTCATACTTGTATGGTATACCATGACGTCCATAGAGCAGCTCAAGCGATGCAGTTTAGGAACCTAAACTGAAATGTCTTATTTTTGAATCGTTTTTAATTAGATCATAGTTGGCCACCTGATCTGAATCTGAGCGAAGACTGATGAAAAAAACAAGGTTCTACAATATTTTCACGATTTCAAAAGATTTATTATAATTTTGATTTAGGACATAATCCAAAAAAATATTACTATTTAAAAGACTTTTTTTCAAAGTAGCAATATGTAATTTATTACATTTTGTACTAAGCAAAATTTTGAAAAGCTTTTCAACGTAGTTTTTATCCCCTTAGCCTTTTTGATGAGTTTTATCTCAATTAACCAATCATTAACTTGGCTTCTTGAAATAATTATTTTGTTATTCTCAAAATCATCATTTCAATTATAAAAAACTACACAATGCGTGACAATACAAGAAATATATCCTCCGCCTAGAACGAAACGTATCTCCAGCTGATTGTTGATTGTCAAAATGACATCAAATTGTCAATATTGTTGAGATTTTGAACAAAAAGTTAAAAATAAATAAACTATGATTTCAATAATACAATAACTTTTAACGGTAGATAAGTATAATAACTTTAATAAAATAGTTCTTAAGTATGTCTATACACTGGAGTTCCGAAATAATGAAATGGGAGTATCGCGACTTGCAAGCCACGGCTATGTCCGTGGATTATTCGGGCAACAACGTGCTATTAGCGGGGCGACGATGGCTAGCGATCAAACAGCTCACGCAAGACGACGACTCGGGAGATATCGTGAAGAAGTACCCTCGTCACAGCAAGTATGATGCCGCCGGCGCCGAGTGGTGCCAGTCGTACCATGGACAGAAGCTTTGCGCAATCGCGGTATGCACAAAAATGTTTTTTTCAACTTAGTTTAAATATAAATTCATCAAATTATCGATAGGTATTCTTTCTTTCATTCCTATTTGTAACAGAAAAAACATAATGTTATTTTTTTTTTAATCCGTATACTAATATCCTTTATCTTTGTAAACTCTTTAATGAGAAGCAAACAAATGCTAACTAAATGCGTAGGTAATGTTACTGAAGTTTTTGTTGGCTGCCCTACTATTCTAAAGTTCATACTAATGTAAATAATTGTGTAACACAATTCCAGAGTAACCAAAGAGTTGATGTGTATGAATGGCGTGGAGGCAATGACTTAACTTGCATCTGTTCCCTCCGTGGACACACTAGAGTGGTCAGTGACACCCACTTCCATAGACAAGATCATAACTTGATTGCCACTTGCTCTATTGATACATTCACTCATTTGTGGGACTTAAGAGATGCAAGGAAACCTGTAGTCTCATTGTGTGCTGTTGGTAAGTGTGTTATATTGTACAATGCTTGATGTCGTAATGGATTACTACAACAAGGCTTTTTATTAACAAAAAGCCAAGTATAGATTATTTTTTATATCAATATGGAAAGTTATAACTTTATGATGTAATATGTATCTTTTAATGGTTCCAGCTGGTGCATCACAAGTTCAATGGAACAAGGTAGCAACCCATATAGTGGCCACTGCCCATGATGGTGACATTAAAATTTGGGATTACCGCAAACATTCTGCACCTATCCACTACATCTCTGCACATCTGTGCAAAATCCATGGAGTTGATTGGAGTCCCCACCACGAATACCAGCTGGTTACTTCAAGTCATGATGGCAGCATCAAATATTTTGACATTAATAATGCAAGAAGACCTGAGAATGTGATAATGACAAACTTCCCTGTGTGGCGCGCAATATACACGCCATTTGGAAGTGGATTACTGACCATAGGAGTAGGGTGGGGAGGGATGCCCAGAGTAGAACAGGCAGGAGTCATTGGCATCTGGGTAGGAGGGGCACTCACACACAGGCTGGTGGGTCACACTGACACAGTCCAGACCATGGTGTGGAGACCAAACACCTCGCCATCCAACTACCAACTGGTGACATGGGCAAGAGATCAATCACTCAGAGTTTGGACCATGCACCCATCTTTATTAAAAATGTGCAATCATTATCTTCCTGATGATGGTGAAAATGATGAGGACAATAATAGCGACAGTAAGTAATTTGGTTTCTTAAGTTTCGCACGGATGTAAAAATATCCCGGTGGGATTTTATCGTGCACTGGATTCTCAACTCTCGGTTTTCGGCTGCTCGACGGAATTCAGAATCCAACAGAGCGCAACCCAACGCGTCAAAAAAACGGACTGCTGGATTTTCAACTCTGGCCGCTAAGCAGTGCGTTGAAAATCCAGTGCGCGAAAAAACATCGCCGCGGGGAGAACGTGCCAGTGCGTTCCTGGGCTTATTGTTATCACATTGTAACTTGAATTGAATATTTATAAAACAAAATGGTTGTATTTCAGATGTTAGCTATGCTTCTACAGCAGAGTCTACAAATGATATCTCGATGGGAGATAACAAAGGTCAAGATATTGCATTGGTAAGCAGTTATCATAAAAAGTTAATGTCTACCGTATTATTACCGGGGTTTCTGGAGGGAGGTGAGCTGGTTGGTATAACCATCGACGGCAGCCAAGGCCCACGTTCAATGGTCCACCTAAAAGACTAAGTGCAGAAACCAAAATCTCTAACATAGAATATAGAACATACTGGGGTTTTGAGTAAAAAGTTCCCAAAGTCCCATATTCACTCTTAGTGTGCAACATATGACTCACAAAAAGCACTATTTTGCTGAAACAGTTGTTAAATGATAGTTGTTGGCTTGTGTCATGTTGCCCAATGTGTCACGCATAATGATGCGCAAACCTTGTTGCATTGGCTTTACTACTCATTTAGAGTAGACTTGACCAAATTAATTAATAACTACACAACATTCTTTAGGGTTACCAAAACCTCAAAGATATAAAATAAAATAATATTTCAGAACAAACTCCCGCACAAAACGAACACTTCGATCGACGAGGAGTTCGAGTCTATTCGCGAAATGGCGAACATAGAAGTAACGGACATGAACATTGAGACGCGAACGTGCCAGATACATTCTGAACGTAACGGATACGTCGCCAACCTACAAGTCACATTCCCCAGAAACGTTACCGAACAAACTATACCAAAGTTCTCTTGGCTATCAGGAACAAATGTTGATAGCCCCACTACTATCAAAATTCTACAGTCTATCAATAGAACTGCTTACCGCAAGAAGAAAGAAGGACACCGATGTCTGTTGCACTGTTTGAAAACATTAGCTACATCTATTGACGAGGTATTTACTTACTTTTGTTTTTCATTGCAATAAGTTCTACAATTTTGAATAGAAAAGCAATAAAATATGCATGCCTGAAATGTTAACAGCTTCTTTAGTTAGTTTAACATTTAAATACTAATCATTGCAAAAATAAACAACATTCCAAACATTAGAAAAGCATCCTATATAACATTCTAGATACCAGTGAAATCCAGTGACGATACCGACTCAATGAAATCAAGTCAAAGAAGTCAATCGGAGAGTGAGAACGCTGGTGACTCGTGCATACCATTCCCTAGAACTTGTGGGGCCAAGTGGTGCGGAGTTAGCACACTAGTTGTCTTCAACCGTCCGCCGAACGCGCGGCGACTGTCCCTGAAGCACGAGACCGGGACGCCGCGGTCGATGTCATCGTTGTCATTAACTCCGGGACTATTTGGCACCACTGGGTACAACTCTGTATCGCCCCACGCGACCACGACGCCGTCACCGACGAACGCGTCCGGTTTTCCGCAGCTGCATCATCGACATCCGTCGAATTCTATTACTACGTTCTATTTTCAAGATAGATGGGTAAGTTATAAGTTTGTTATAGTAATTTACATTTTTTGTCGTGTGAATATCCCTCTAGATACTCCGCCTTAGAAAGGTGTAAGGTATGTCGCACTTCTACTGAGTTCTACTGACACTTCGGAAGGAGGGGTATCTGGGATCTCTACCGCATATACTCCTGATTTCTATAATTATACCGTTGTTTCACGATTTAAATGATACAGTTCCTTTACAATACCTATAGGAGGGTAGCGGTAGCCAAAACATGTGAAGTTCAAATGATTCAATTGCTATTGCTTAATTAGTAATATTAAATCTTCCCCTGGCAGAAAGCGCAAGGTCGGCGCGCGGGGAGCATGCGTAGCCGCGGCAGTATATCTGGGTGCGTGGCACCGCGCGTCGTCATGTACGCCGCCCCTAACTTGTTCCCGCTGAGTCGCAACCTCGCTGAGAAATACGTTATCAATGCTGACAATCCCGTTGGTATGTACTACCTATCATATTAATTAAACTGATTCCTTAATTTACAACGGGAAGTTCGCTTTCGGCGCCGGTTCCTAATAGCGATATTTTTTGGGTGCTGTCCTTAGTCGTGCATGATCGATTATGTCAGGCATGATTCGGCAGGACAACCGGCCGGCAAAATATACATTCGATTTTGCCTGTGTCGAATCAAACCAACCCAAACGTAATTGAACTTCTCGCTAAAAAATGATGTAATTCTTATACAACAGAAATGTGCGAAACAAACGCGAAGTTGGCAACAGAAGAGGGTGAGACGGAGCTAACGCACGCGTGGAACCTCGCGGCACTGACCGCGCGGTCACTGCGTGCGCGCGTGTGCGACCACCTGGCGTCCAGCGAGGAGAGCATGGGCTGGGTCGGCCACCCGCTGTGCTGCAACCTGCTGCAGTCGCTGTGAGTCCACTCGTTAATTAATAACCTTTCGAGACCTACAAGACTTCTTAAAGAGCCACCAACAATAGATAATTAATTTTACCCTAGTCCAGGCGTCACCTCGTAGCAATTATTTTTTTCAAAAATATTCTATGTACTTATACTTTCGATTTCGTTACTTTTAGATTTCATTATATTTAGTAAACATTCTATTGTGATTATTGAGACCAATAATATTATATTTTTAATATCGCGACCGTTGAACACAGTCTTAGACCCGCTTGCAAATCACTATTCAAAATTCTCAACTTGGAAACATACATCGTCTTTGTTACAGAATATCTCACTATGCCAAAGCGTCGAACCTGCAGATGGCAGCAATGTTAGCATGTGCCTTCTCCATCTTCAATGATACCAGCAATTCTAGTTCACAGTCCACAATCAGCACATCTAGTTATGTGAGTATTCTTGGCTATGGAACTACTCTGTAATGCGGGTAATCTCTGCACAATATCTATGTGTTGTGTATGTGATAAAATACATATTAATTTACGTGAAAATTGTTCAGTGTTACCCCTCGAAAATTACAGATGAAAAATCCAAGTCTGTATTAAAATCACACCTGTATAAAAAAAAAATGTTATCCATTGTAGGGTAACGGCACATCCCCATACAGCACAGTGAATCAATACAGCGAGATCAGTGCGGACGGCTGGACGCTCCCCATCGTCCGCAGCAACTCATGTTCAGAAGCCGAGAACTTCTATACAGACTCCTCCGTCTCCAAGTCTGAGCGAGCCTCGTCGTGTGTGCTCGATGAAGCCACGGTACATCTGTATCATTGCTTTAAACGAGTGTACGCGGATATCTTACACCGCTGGCAGTTGATCTATAAGAAGACTGAGGTGAGTGAAGTTAGCAGATGTTTTGTAGGGTAAATTTTAAGATAATTATTCAAATTCCAAAGGGGATTGAAGATTTTTATATGGAGCCTGCTTGATTTTTATCAAAATGGCGGTTACTTATAGTACCTATATAAATCGATAGCTGACATGAATGGAATCAGAAAACATAATAGGACCAAACCCAGTAAAGCCTCATGTTTCCGAGATATTCTGCCGTTTTAATTAAAAAGGGCACAACTAACATTTTTCATGAAATTGAGTTATATATATATCCGGATAGGCCATTTTTTCCTGATTCCGGATATAAGTATACTCAATTTCATGATAAATGTTAGTTGTGCCCTTTTTAATTAAAACGGCAGTATTAACGTTCTAAGTTAATCTCGTAACATTCAAAATTTTTGTAACTTGCTTAAATTTTGTTGCATAGATGTTTGAAATAATCACTATAAATGTTTCAAATAATAATTGTAAAAAAAAAAAAAATATTGAGGGTGAAGTGAAGTTCACCCTCAATAATTTAGCTAGCACATCGCACATTAAACTTTTCTTTTTGCTCGGCTCCTAAGAGAGTCCTAACGTGATGTTAAATAGCGCTATAGCCTTTCTCAAGAATAGGGCTATCAAATGCAAAAATAATTTTTCAAATACGATTGGTCGTTCCAGAGATTAGCTCGTTCAAACAAACAAATGCGTCAGCTTTATTATTAGTATATTAGATATAGAAAATCAGCCTTGCTTGATATTGAAACTCATCTCGATTGATTGCCTTAGGTGCTGAAGCTGGTAGTAGACGGGAGCGGCAACTCGCCGGGGCGCGGGCCGGAGCTGGCCGCGGAGTGCTTCCGCTGCGGCGCGGCGGCGCGCGGCGCGGTGTGCACGCTGTGCGCGCGCCTGGCGCTGCGCTGTGCCGTGTGCGCGCGCCCCGTGCGAGGCTTGGCCGCCGCTTGCCACTACTGCGCGCACGCCGGACACGCCATGCATATGCTGCATTGGTAACCTACCTTCATTTAAACAGGCACATTTGCCTCCCGGGCGTGAATTGCAGTGGTCTATATGAAAAGCTCACAATCGATTGCGTACCCAAGTAGGCCGCTACAGACATCATTTGTCGAAGTGGGCGGTTACTGTTACTGACCCATCCAACAGGCATTGCGAGACGATTACCCACTTGCTGGAGTGTCCTAAGTGCCGTTCACTTTGATAACGTAAAGAATGTAATCAACATGCCCCACCTAGTGGGCTTAAGCAATATAAAAGCGAAGTACCATCGACACAACAAACAATTTCTTTTTAAAGAAACTTCACAGGCACAGTGGATATCATATCGACATCTACACAACAAAAACTTTTTTTTTAATCATAACTTCAAGTGACGTGCGATAATAATATGATGAATTTGACCTCGTCTTTTTTATTTGTCATCGTCTTTATAAAGGATGATGGGCAAAAATGTATGGAACCTGGAAATCGCTCCAACAGCAATATTTTTTAAACGACTAGAAAATATTTGTATGTACAATAATAGGTACTTTAGCGCTTGTTTTGTTGTCGGTTTCGAGTTATTTTGAATCCTATTTTTGATTGAATATTTGTTTGCTATTAATTGTTCACTAATGCCGAATTAACGGTTTTACGAGGGACTATCACCATCAAATATCGGGTTTTATTTAATGAACATCATCATCTACAATTTATTATAATATAAAGAAAACACATTTTATAACAATAAACGACATTTATTGTACCAATATGTTATAATAGATGATTATTAATGTATCTATTTATGTGACATTTGTATACATTAATATCATAAATTATAACATCGTTCAAAAACATTGCGGATTAGTGAAACCCTTACGGTTACGGTGGTCTTCCAATATGATATTCCGATCCATAAGCAGTTCAATATTCCTCTATTCAAGCCTAGGTCTACGTTTATGACCTAGTTTGAGATCAACTTCTCGCCAGTCACTCTTTCTCACTTCTCAGGTTCTCCCAGCACGACACGTGTCCGACCGGCTGCGGCTGCAAGTGCGTCATGGAAGGCAACTCCGTGTGGAAAGGCGTCAAGTACGTGTGAGCCTCGAACAACGTATGTAACTAACATTTAAGCGTAATGTAAATATCTCAGATAAATTATATGTCTATTGGGGAGAGTAGAGTAGATATTTGAATGTCGGCAGAAGCATTTACCTACTTACGGGCTTTTTGATAATGTTTATGCCATGAATTTTGGTGTAATATAACATTTGTGCTTATGAGTATGTACGGTAAACTTAGTGATCATACACACGAGCAGCACGCGTCAACTGCAGAGGCAACTGTAGACGTCGACGAGTGTCGACGGCCGTCGTCAACAATGTGCCGCTCGTGTATTTGAGCGCCGTATGTACTCAATTACGTTACGGCACGTTGTCGACGGCTGCAGTTGCCTTTGCCGTTGACGTGTGTCGTTCATGTGTTTGAACACTTAAGGCGCATGACACCACTGTGTAAAGGCCTGGTTCAGATCGATGGTAATCTGAAAACCTCTATATAGCTCTATGGCTTACCTATTAAGTACAGACTCATAAACCATTCGAATCGAATAACGTAACAACGATATGCGTTACACATATTTGTTTAATATATTTATGTAAGTAATGAATTATGAAGACTGGCAATTTTATACAATCCATTGTAATAAATAGTTACACAATTTTTATCAAGAATTTTATTTAACAAACTTTTATATTACAATTATTTTAAAACAAACCAACAAAAGTGTGCTCTTGATTATCTTAAAATGAGTGAGTGTATAATATTTGAAAGTATAATTT
This sequence comes from Hydraecia micacea, assembly GCA_914767645.1. Lineage (NCBI taxonomy): Eukaryota > Metazoa > Arthropoda > Insecta > Lepidoptera > Noctuidae > Hydraecia > Hydraecia micacea. The sequence goes on from OU611778.1 coordinate 14,427,180, forward strand.
AAATGCTTTACTTCAGTCTCTTTCAAGCATTTAATTATGCGATGTTTAGAAGCAGTTAATATTATACAGGTAGCAAGTTTAAGGTGTGTAAATATAATTATACAGTATGGAAACCACATAGGTATATACAATAAATTATACCAAATACTTGTCATCGCTTTTTCTGACGATATACAAAAAATTAACGAAAACGGATTCGAAAAAAAATCAGTTGTTCCCGTAGGCTGTTCCCTAAATGTATGTTCCCATAACTCGTCAAAATGTAGGGAACAGCAGATTTTTTTCGCGACCGATTTCGTTCATTTTTTGTATATCGTCAGAAAAGGCGATAACAAGTATGTGGTATAATGTATTGCATATACTTATGTGGTTTCCATACTGTATAAGTTAGTTTAAGATTACACAAAAAAATATCGGGATGATTAGTGGTAGCGAGATCATATAAATTATTATAATAATACAACTAATTAACATAACATCACGCCTGTAATCCCTGAAGGGTTAGCCAGCGCTGTACCTATAGTAACACCCACATTTCGCCAGTTATGTTAAAGTCCCATGTAATAGGTGGCGAGCCTGTTGCCATTAACCGGGTGCAAATCCAAACTCCGGGCTGCTACTGAAAAATTCCAGATGGAAAAACCCAATAATACTTTTCCCGACCGGGAAATCGAACCCAAGACCTCATGCTCAGCAGTAGAGCTTGAGACCACTAGACCAAGGAGGCAAACTAATAATTATAATAGAAAACAATAAACTTAATATTATGGCTAGTATCACCAAAAAAAAAAAAAAAAATCTAAATTATGTAAGTTAGCGTGGACAGTCACAATAGGTTAAAAATAATGAGTATTGTCTTCGATCGGCAATAGTATAGTTAGATTTCCGATGAGCGCATCAAAAACGCCCTGAAAAATAAGACCACAAATAATGTTGTGTGTGGTCTTATTTTGCATCATAGTTTTTTCAACCTTATTGCTTAGAAATTATTTATTTATTTTACCATTTATTTACTATACACACATATACAGGGTGTCCCAGGAGTCGACGTCAAGCCGGAATCGGGTAATTAATAAACCAAGTCATAATAGTTACCTATCAGTTATTATTATTATAAGCCTGTGTTGTCCCACTGCAGGGCAAAGGCCTCCCTTCCCTCTTTCCACTTTTCCCGGTCTACTGCGATTGTGGGCCAATCCTTTAAGAAGGCATCCAGCTCATCCCGCCATCTCTTTCTGGGCCTGCCGCGCAGTCGCTTCCTGCCATTGGGGATCCACAGAGTGGTGGCTTTTGCATATTGCTGCTCCGACAAGCGACAGATATGGCCAGCCCAGTTCCACTTTAGTGCAGCAGTTGTGCGGCCAGCGTCTATTAGAAAAATATTAAAAAAAACTCAAACTACTTACTTACCAAACTCGCATAGTACATTTTTTTTCAGTACAGTCAGTCAAAATTGGGCGAAGTTTAATTTTGAATATTTGGTTGTGCAAAGAGTGACATTTTCTTCCAAGCTGGAGCAGTTGGCTTTACATTTTAGGCAAGAGATTACAGTAACATTATTAAGGACCCATAACAAAAAAAAAGTTAAGATTTGTAGCAGCAGGAGTGAAACGACTCACAAGGTGCAGATTATCTCGATTTTTTTTTTAATGTCAATAATTTTTAACGTACACAACTTAGATTTGTTTTTTCTGATAACTATTATGACTTGGCCTATTACCCGATTCCGGTTTGACGTCGACTTCTGGGGCACCCTGTATAAACAGACAAGAAAAAAAGAACAGAAAAATAGGTGCAAAGGTGATGCTTATTTCTAAATAAACCTGTTCCAGCATACCTGCGATAGAGAGATGTAGACAGTTATTTTACCATAAATAAGTTTGTTCTTTTTTTGAAAATTCGTTTACTTTTCAATCAAAGTAATAAATATATTGCAAACGATAATAAACTTTATGTAAGAAAGTTAAGGTTTATTATCAAGTTATATGCAATCGCGGCCACTTGAGCGATATGTTTTTGTTCCTAATCCTTAGCTATTGTTGATCGAAGAGTATTGTATATCCTTTAAACTAAGTAATATACTCAGATATCAGACTATTTACAAGCAATTTTTGATACGAAGAGGCTTATAAGATTATACATAAAAATATACGTATTTTAAATATGTATATTGGGTCTAGTTAGCAATCGAGGGGTTAAAATGCGTTTTTTAGGACAAAAATATTTCTCTTGATTAGCTGCATTCTATTATAAATACATGTTAATATGTCGTATGTACATTATTATTTCTTATTGCATTATCAGTAACTACCTATAAGAGAAAAAAGAAACATTTAAGTAGGCACAATATAAAACGGAAAGGTTTAGGCACCAATTGTTTCAAGCGAACTACATCTAAAGGAATAATAATACTTTCAACTAAAATGAAAAATAAAAAAATAGTACAACAATATCAAACGAGAGATTCTTTCATGATTGATTTCTAATGTCTACTTTGAAAATTCGTGAAAATTTTGTAAAAGTTTTTATGTGATTCTGTACCTTATATTATTGTATTTTCTGAACACAATATTAGGTGTAAACTAGTTTAAATAATTCCAGGCGCTACCCAGACGTAGGACACCGTAAAACGTTCAGTTTTTTGTCGCACAATTAGGCGTATTGGTAGTTGAGTGTATTCGTTTCAACTAACATCAAACACATCGCTATTTTGAACCTTATTTGTTGCCGCGATGCGCTATTGCCGTATTTTTTTTATTTGCTTTTACCGCGCCTTAAGATCACCAATACTTATGTCTCAAATCATCCTAACTATAATATTATAAATGCGAAAGTAAGTTTGTTTGTTACCTTTTCACGCCTAAATCATTAAACAGATCATCCTGAAATTTTGCATATACGTTGTCAGGTGTACAGAAACAGACATAGGGTACCTTTCATTCCGAAATATAGTACTGTTCCCGAGGAAAACAACAATAATGTTATTATGATAATAGATGGCGTCATGTGTATTGTTGTTTTCCTCGGGAACAGCATTTTCTTTCGGGATGAAAGGTACCCTATATCCGTTTCTGTACACCTGACAACGTATATGCAAAATTTCAGGACGATCGGTCAGTGGTTTAGGCGTGAAAAGGTAACAAACAAACTTACTTTCGCATTTAAAATATTATATAGTAAAGGATAGTTAGGATAGGATTTCACGCGGACGAAGTCGCGGGCAGCAGCTAGTTTTAAATAAAGCATAGTTCAGAATCAAGTCGTTGTTTTTCATATAAGGAACAGAACACGTCCGCGTTTTCTCTATAACAAAATTTTAAAGTTGCCACTAAATCTAAGTATTAAATCTACTGTAGTGGTACAAAGTACGCATGCGCGGCGCAATTGCATGGATGCGGATCTCAGAGGCGAGTCGTTCTATTGTAGCAGCTAAAACAATAAACTGTTATTAGTAAAATTAATAATTACAATATTTAAAAAAAAAATTGCTCACAAATCAATGTGGCAATTTTTTAAGTCATTTGTATAGAACTGTTTGTATACAGCTATACATTATAACAATGTATCATAAAAGCTAGACTGACTGGGACGAGAAACAATTTATAAGGATCCGGTAAAAACTGATATTTATTGACTATAAAATCTACTATCTGACCTTCTATTTTCATAATAGGGTGCCTGGACTACTGTATTTAATACCTACCTACCTATTGGTAGAAATTACTTGTGCGATGTCATTCGTTTTGAATTAATTTATGAATCATGAGTAGTATAGGCAAGATATACAGGGTGGCAGGCACTATGACGTGCAGTCTGTTACCATGAGTTCAGTACACGATTCTGGATCCACCTGCCTTGGAATTTTTCGTCTACTTAAAACAAAATTGTTGTTCCATACCTTTTGACCGCGTAGGTATTGCACTTTTCTATGAAACAACAGATTTTTTTTTCATAACCAACGAAAGTTTTCAGTTTCAGAATCATGTACTGAACCATGGTAACCGGCTGCGCATCGATGTCCCTGCCAGTCTGTATATTTTTACAGTCGGGGAAAATGTACTGTTCAGCAGATTAAAACGCTATCTACGTAAACTTGCCGTGGCATAGCCATGTCATACCTACGACTGATAAATCATAACTATAGGCCGACCACTTTACTGAGACGTTGCATGAGGTAGATGCGCGGTGCGAGAACGGTGATAGTTGTCAAAAGTTGACGAATCACTGAGCTTTCGCATCATGTCACCACACCCCGTCCCGCACCGCGCTGCTACCTCAGGCAACGTCTCAGTTAAGCGGTAGGCCTATACTTTGTGATGTGCAAACACGGATAAATAGTAACTGGTAGTAATTTTGGTAAACAACTAATTTCCATAACTTAACATAGACAATCAAAAACTCAGGTGAGCATGGAATGCCACCGCACTGATAACATCAAACAATAATTACCTACTACTTTTAAAACCATCCTGTGCAATTTAAAATCTTGCTATAAATGTACTTAACAAAACAGTTCTATGGGTATTTTAAGTGTAACTAATGGACCTCTAGAGCTAATGTTATCTGAAATTCGTTCACGAGATAAACGTTTCAGTTGCTTACGTATCAACAGAATTATAAAAACCCATACCTATTTCATGATAATTACGTATAAAGTCTATAAAGTAAAATATCACGAATCCATCAAACTGCTATTGGCTTACATTTAGCGTTAGCTGGTCCAGTAGAGCTTGAATACCGTATAGAGATAGAGAATAGACATTAAAGTAGATTCACAGGGTCGCAGGGACATCCACGCACAACCTGTTACCATTCAGTAGGTACATGATTCTGAATCCCCAGTTGAAAGATTTCGTCGGTTATTTAAAAACAAAATTGCTGTTCATTTAGACTGCGTAAATATTGCACTTTTGTAGAAAACAGCAGATTTTTTTGAATAGCCGACAAAATTTTCAGCGCTGGTGGGTTCAAAATAAAGTACTGAATCCATGGTAACAGATTGTGCGTCGATGTCCCCGCCACCCTGTATACTCGTAGTTTTAGTCTAGATTCATTCAGTAATTAGACTTACGAAAAATATGAAAATGACCCTCAATTGAACCTCTGTAAAAGTTATAAAGCCTCAAAGAATGTTATAAATCATTTAGCAGTTTCTTGAGTACTGAAAATACACAGAGTCCTACTAATCTACTCGCGTTTGTCTTATAAACGGCGACAATATGATAAGGGTGACTTTGTTCGCTTCGTACCTCTCGAGCAGCCTGCGCTTGAGCTCAGGCGGGTAGGTGACGTATATGTAGTGGTCGTCGTGGTCGGGGTCGTCGAGCAGGGCTTCCTCGGCCGCCAAGCGCTCGCCACGCGTCGGCGACGAGTGCGTCGTCATCGACACCGACGCGCTGCCCGCCACGCTGCCTTCCTCCGAACTATACAGTTGTAGATAAGTTCAATTTTGGAAAAGAAAGGAGATAGGATAGTAAAGTAACGTGTGTACCTAATTGCTTGCGGTATGATGGGCTCGGCGAAGTCTTCATCCTCGACGTCTTGACGGTAAAGATGTTGGACCATTGAATTAATCAGAAACGTCTGTACAGAAGGCATCCTTTCCCAAAACAAAAATAGGTCATCTATGAGCATCTGAGTACGGTTAGCAACGTTAGAAAGTTCGTTTACACTTTACAGTGTTAGCAATACTTCTAAATTTACAAAAAATTATTCGATGTTTATTATTGTGTTTTAATACTCATGAGACAAGAGTTTGTTTTGTTATATTAGGTACAAATGTTCCGATTTAAAAAAAAAATATTTTGTATTTAGTAAAGATTAAAAAAAAACTGAAGTGTAACCGACTTTCGTTGCTGACTGTACCGCTAGAATCGCGGCTTCTGAATAACCAGGGCCGCTACACTGTTCTAGGATACTTGAGCCTCAATATTCTCTTATGGCACCAATTGTAGGAAGACATTGGTTAAAACCGATGACGAAGAACAATTTGACATCACTTTCCTTATCAAAAATCATTGTGTCCATCATGAACACTCATCACCAATATCACCATTCACCACCCACTCCTGGGCATAAGCCTCTTTGCTAATGCCAATCTCCACACTCCTGGACCAGACTCACCCATTCGACCGCGGTGGCCACAATGTCGTCCGCCTATCTCGCCCCCGGACAACACTTACTCAAACACAATCCAGATGATGTAATAGCACATGCACAGTGCCAGCGCGAGGCCGGTGGCGAGGGCCAGGAGAAGGGGCCAGGGGAAAGCGCGGGTCGAGGGGGCCGTGTCCTCCCAGTAGCGATCGCAGCTCAGGTACCAGCACACGGCGCGCTGCATCTCCTCTGACAAACAACGTCAACGAAAGATAATAGAATTTTCCTGCGGTGTAGAAAGTTGTTAAACATTGCACAGCCAACGATAAATTATGAAGTTATAAAATAAAACGTATAAAACCTTCAAGCTCGGTGAACTGATGTTGAGTAAGGTGTAACAGGAGCGTCGCTATGCAGGAGTGCACGATCCTTTCGCAGCGAACCTGAAAAACAGAAATAGACATTGAAATAGTTAATGAATTATAAGTTTATAACACAAGAAATGGTTTCTTGGAGGGCAGAAAACGAAAGAACCATGCACCACATGGTTTTCACAGGCGGTTAATAAAAGCAAATGACCTTGAGTGTCTGAAGGCGGGTGGGGTCACAAGCCGCTCGCTCGGCCTGCAGGTCGGCTAGCCTCTTCTGTCGGCTGTCGGGAGGAAGTGACGACTCCACTGTGTCAGCGTCGCAAAGCTCTGCCGTCTGATTTGCGTCCCCGTCACTGTCTTCTGTTCTTTTCTCTTCTGGCTCTGAAATTATAAGTACTATCTAGTCATTTCCATGGTTTTTAGAGATTTCAATTCAGCTGTTAATACGTTCCGCGTTGTTTAAACAAACAACGCAAGAACACTGTGTCCCATTGTTCCTTATTGACAGTCCGTTTACGTATCTCAAACCTAAACATGATCGACGAGTGAGTCCAAAACCGCGGTTTAGTCGCAGCTCATCTTTCCTGTTACACGAGCGAGCCAAACAGTTTTTCTGTAAAGTTAGTGAGGCACGTCGCGCTACCTAATACCGCGGTCTGACGATGATACATCAGCGAGCATTATCGGCGAGCCAACAAGACTGCGGGGTAAGCTCGCTGGTGGATCAGGACCAATAAGTCGTTAAGATGGCATTTGGAAATGCATTCATGTGAGTAAGGGTTTTCTTCTTCTGGGTAATAAAGCACATACCGGCTTCTTCCTCTCTTGCATCGGCGTCTGTTCGGGGACAGTCGGCGATGGGCGGAGGGGGCGCGGTGCGCGGGCGGTGTCGTCTCCGTGTCGCCACGCGCGCCACGCTCCGCGTCGCGGGCGGCGCTAGCGCTTTCTTCACTGCTTCTACGTCTTGCCACACCTGCATTGATTAATATAATAGTTACATTAACGTATGTATCAGGTAGATGTTAACCTTTAAGGAAGCAGCGCGAAACGTGCTAGTCTTCTGGTCAATCCATATTCTGGTGAAATGAATCCTCTAATTCATTTGTCGTAGGCATTTTGGAGGCTTTCGTTAAACCAAACTAAGTAAAGTTTCATAGTTTTGGTAACCACTTGGATCTGCCTTGACTCACCTCAATGTCAGTGCTCGGGCCGCCCGCGCCGCTAAGTAACCCGTGAGCGACCAGCACCTGGCACCGCATAATATCGCAGTAGTCTGCCAGGCACACTGCATCCTCTGCCTGTATTTATTTATTATTTATTAAACACTTTATTGTACTCCACTTATAACAACATTGACAAACGTTTAAAACTAGTGCACAATGGGCTTCATTACAAATGATGTTTTATGAGTACCTTTTTTTAGTAAAGTAAATAAAACCATGTATTGTCACGGGACAAATGTCCCGGACATCGGGAAAATACAGCCAATGAAATTAATTGTTAAACAAATTGTCAAAATCAAAAGTCATTTATTCAAACTAGGCTGAGAATCAGCACTTTTCGAACATCAAAATTACAAAAGACAGTCCCCCAAAACGCCCGCCCTTCACCGCTTCCTAATGCTTTCGCTGGGGAGAAGAAGTGGCGCAACAAAGTCCCCAGCAGCACAGCTGTCTGTTCAGTTAGAAAATACGGGTTTGTATACAATACTGGGTATGCAAATTAATTAACATTACAGGACACAGAACATTACATTTAATTATTTGCCATAATATGTCAGCTAGCCACGCCAAATATACCAACAAATACAATAAAATCTATATTTACTCAAGCAAAAAAATAATAAATCAAAATTTAAAATGTAAACAAAAACTTACTACTTAGGTACCTAAATAAAAGCCTCCAGGTGGCCTACCATGATCTAATTAAAATTAAAAACGATTCAAAAGCAAGACATTTCAGTTTAGGTTCCTAAACTGCATCGCTCAAAGTCGTATCATGACGTCCAATAGGTACTCTCAGCGGCATTTGGATCGTTAAAAGTGAATGAAAGATCGCAATTTGTCGCTGAACCGCGTTTGAAACGTTTTTGGTGAAAAAGAGACAACGCTATTATTGTCAAATGAGTTTGTTTCGCGCACATTTTAGTGTCAGATACGTTCAGAAGCAAGTAAAATTTTATTTGTTCTTAACTCAGTATTATTAGGTAAAGTAAAAAAGGCACTCAACAATAATGTTTTTAAGATTCCACGTTAATGGGTAACTATTTTTATAATAATTCTTAGTCAAAGTACATAGGTATTTATTTACCTTTTGTTATTTATTATACGAAAAAATATTTTTATTTCGACGTAATAAAACAAATTATGTTTTGCATGTCGATTCTGTAAAAATCTCACCGTGAAAACTTGCGTGGAGTGAGCTGTCAGTGTCATCCCACTGATGCTAGGGATTGACCAAGCAAACATTTATAATCATAATCGAGATTTTAATAATATTTTTTATGTTAATTCTATTGAAAATTTTATATAATTTCAAAGCTAGTATTTTAGTTGTCAAAACATTATTATTTCATGGGGGTTTTAAATAAAATAGCAGCACAGAAACTTAATGTTTTATTTTTTTCCTAGACTGACTAGTCAATATAGCCTGAGGCGTGAGCGCGTCACGCACTAACAGTAAATAAAATCTGTGGTGTCTGGGAGAAACCTGTTAAGTCCAAAAACGTATTTTTTCAGTATTAGACTTTTAAGGTTCAAGTTTAATTTATAAATCAGTTTGGTAAAGTAGAAAAAGCCAACCACCGCTACGATTCTCCCACTCCTATGATAGTTACACTTGTCAGCAATAGACAAAAATAAAATATGATTTTTTTTAATAACAACATAGTACCAAACTAAAAAATTACGAAAATGGATTCACGTTTAAGACAGCTAGACTAATGAAAATACGCATCGACATTGTTTGTTAGTTTGAGCGATGGTAGATCGAGTCTAGTAAAGACTAACAACGCTAATCTATTCAATTAGAAGAGATAGCCTAGTGTGTCAAGTCACCGAGTGCTAACGGTGTGCCTTGCTGACGCGTGACGGACCATGGTTAGACTTTAACCCCACGTAGTTTGTGTGGCGTGATCACTTCACTAGAACTAGTTACTAGTTAGACTGGAAGCCGACCCCAACATTGTTGGGACGCCTTACAAGTCAAATAAGTAAGAACAAATCTCCAATGTGATAATGACAGTGACTAACGCGCAAGCGCGGCGTGATCTTATCACTTCACCTGATTCACGCCATTAAATGTCATGGGTCGCGTGAAGTGGTCACTTCACCTGATTCACGCCATTAATTGTCATGGGTCGCGTGAAGTGATCACTTCACGCGACCCATGACATTTAATGTCGTGAATCGGGTGAAGTGATGATCACGCCGCGCTTGCGCGTTAGTCACTGTCATTATCACATTGGAGATTTGTTCTTACTTATTTAACTTGTAAGGCGTCCCAACAATGTTGGGGTCGGCTTCCAGTCTAACCGGATGCAGCTGAATACCAGTATTTTACATGGAGCGACTGCCTATCTGACCTCCACAACCCAGTTACTGGGTAATACGATACCCCTTGGTAAGACTGGTTGTCAGACTTTCGGGCTTCTGACTACCCGTAACGACTGTCAAAGATCCACGAATGACAGCCGGGACCAACGGCTTAAGGTGCTTTCCGAGGCACGGAGGGGTCTCAGTATGTAAAGATGGTCACCCATCCTCAGACCAACCGCGGCAAGCGTAGCTTAACCTGATTGATCGATCTGTGCGGCTGTTATTATTTAGCCACAGACCCCTCTACGCGTGCAAATATATTATTGTAAATAGATACCTACTTAGGTAACTCGCCGATGCCACTATTAAAAGAACATTAATCAAATAATATTACAAAATTCAACGGTTCAATCGACACTCGCTCAGCTCGCAATCAGAGTGTCTCCCGTAAAAATAACTAAGACCCGTATTTTTTATGCTAGTAACCCTTAAATGAAGTGGTTGGTGGCAACCCTACGCCGAAGTGATGTTGCTATGGTTACGAGATTCTTGGAAGTGAATTCGTAATTCACTTCCAAGAATCTCGTAACTACATTCCGAATTGCACTGTAATCGTTTACAGCTTGCTTACACTTTGACCCCAATTATTCTGTACGGTATAAATTACCTATTATTCCCCGCATAATCTTACCACGCCGTACGGTTGTCAAGCGTGGTATTTTGACAGTTCAAACCGGTTTCGTTCATTAAATTGTGTCATAGAGAATACGTAAATAGCAGATATGTATTGATTATATAGGTAAGGAATTGATGTGGTTTCGAAGTAAAGAATCATTAAGTGGGTCATATTGAATTAGGGCCCTTTTTCCGAATTAGCGTGAGCGCGATAACCATGTCCCGTAAGTCAACATAGATGAAGTCATGGCATGCGCCATCTTCCGATAACGGCGACCATGCCCTAAATTAATAATTATCACCTCGGGCGCTGTCACAAATGAATGACAGCCTGTTGTGCTGTTTTGTTTTGAGTCGCATCATAATATTTTGCCTTTAAACTAACGTGGAATTTTTTAAATCGTGCTTCCGCCAGTACAGTCGCCACCTTAACAAAGATGAAGAAATTCGTGGTGTATACACAAATAAATACTATAATCCAACCATCCAACCATTAGTACCTATTCAAGTGAATATAGTTTAGCTGCCATAATAGTGATTTATCTAAATCGGAACGCTAATTACTTATGTGAGCGCTGTGCCGAGCCATAACTCCCGCCGCGCATGCGCGTTAGGTATCAAACTAATTTTTTTTAATATCCAAGTGATCGCTGTGGGTGATGATGGCTTAATTCGGAACGAGCCAGAATTCACGCGCATGCGCGGCGTGAGACTCACGCCGTGAGTCACGCCGCGCATGCGCGTTAGACGCAAATCATCTAACAGGTCGAGGCTAAAAAACATAAAATTTGGGGACTTCGAACATTCAAACTCCACCACATGGGCAGTGAATAATACATCATTTAATTATTTGACGAATTCATCCATTGTCCAAGTTAAATAAGTAGTGGTAATGAATTTTTTTGATATCTAATGTCGAAGTTTCGCGCCAATCGTGCGTGTTTACATTTTTACTTTTCACAAATTTCACACACACACATGTAGATAAGATTTAAAATGAGACAAATATTATTGAAAATATTATGAACGACACGAAAATGCCCAAATCTTAACGTAATATTAAAACACAGGTCCAATAACACTTATTGTTCATTACCACTACTCAATTTGTGTTCAAAATCGCCGTCCATTATTGTTTTTTTTTTATCGTAATGATGTGCGAAAGCGATAATCCTAAACAATTTTTTTTTTATTTCGATTGACTCGGGTAATTAATATGTCGAATATCGGAAATCGATACTCGGAAATTGAAATAAAATTATTTTAAACATTAAAAACAATAAGCATTGTTAATAATAATGACTTATGCTTTTTAATGTAATTTTAATAGTTTTTTGGACATTATATTGAAACTGAGTCAATACCTGAGGACCTTTGACCATAATAGTCATTTATTGAACTTCGCGCCGAATTGTTTCTATATTTGAATAATTATCTTCGGAATGCGCTCGCCGCTTAATTTTTATTTATTTATTGTACAATTATTTATTTTTGATACTTTCTAATAGTTTGCTACAGAATGCCCAGTATACATTTTTTTAGGTAGGCTTAGCAAAAGATAGGGAATGATGATTATTAATTGTATAAATTGGGTATTCCGCAATCACTTTACATTTCAATATGTTTTGTTAGTTGTATGAGCTTGTTAGTTTTTGTTTCTATTAGTTTACTTGAGTACCTAATAAATTGTTTCTTTTTTGTGGTAGGTTACCAAAGAAATTTAAAAAACTGACCATGTTTATATCGGACCACGCACAGTCGGCACATTGAAAGGTTCCGTAGTTGGGTTGAATATTTACGCATGCAAAATGCACATAATTAATTTGATCAACTGCAAATATGTTTGTATTTCATAAACTCATCATTCATAAGTTCATAACGTACCCATAAATTAAAGTGCCGACCAGAAAAGAAAAGTACTGTTTTCTTATGGGGAATAACATCTTGAGCATTTCTTAGATATTATTACAGCAAAAGTCTGCAATTAACCCCTTGGCTGCTATTTGAGACTGAAAATGCCAAAAATCTTATTTTTATAACAACTGTTTTAAGCATAACTTTTAAAAAATACCAACTTTAATTTGAATATAACATCCCGAACATGTTTTGGCTACCTATGACCAAATGTAAGTAAGTATGTACGCAGTATCAATATACTGCGTAGCAGTGGCGAAGGTACCATACAACTCGATTCCCGCCGGCTTCCCTTCGAAAATTCAGAACATAACCGCTCTATAGTCAATTCATCATTGTAATTTTCTTTTGGTATTTTTTTTTTGCTCCAGCCTACCTCTGTCATAAATTCACCCTTCGCCACTGCTGCGTAGGTACATACTTACATTTGGTCATAAAAAAGTTAAGCAAATCTCTCAATAGAGATTTGCTTAACTTTTTTTTGTTATTATAAAAATATATTTATGACCCTCACGACAAGCCTTTTCATTTGATATATCACACGGTACCTACAGTAAGCAAAGCTTTTTTAAATTTTCTATGTGACCCCAAAAAGTAAACCCATAACCCGACATTTTAATGTCGTGAATCGGGTGAAGTGATTACGCCACACAAACTACGTGGGGTTAAATTCTAACCATGGTCTGTCACGCGTCAGCAAGGCACACCGTTAGCACTCGGTGACTTGAAACACTAGGTTATCTCTTCTAATTGATTATATTAGCGTTGTTAGTCTTTACTAGACTCACGACATTAAATGTTGTGAATCGGGTGAAGTGATCGCGCCACTCAAACTATGTGGGATTAAATTCTATGGTCCGTCAGCCAGGCACGCCGTTAGCACTCGATAACTTAACACAATTATCTCTTCTAATTGAATAGATTGGGTTACCAACGCTGAACATCGTCGCAGTCTTTTCTAGACTTGATCTACAATCGCTCATAGTAACAAACAAATAATGTCGATGCGTATTTTCATCAGTCTAGCTGTCTTAAACGTGAATGTTTTATTTTATTTACTGTTCGTGCGTGACTCGCTCGCGCCTCAGGCCATAATTATAAGGACTAGTCTAGGGAAAAAAATATATAAAAAAACAACATTGAGTTTCTGACTAAGATTCTGTTTTGCTATTTTATTTTAAAACCCCACAAAATATTAATGTTTTGATCACTAAAATACTAGCTTTGAAATTATATAAAATTTTCAATAGAATTAACATAAAAAAATATTATTAAAATCTCGATTATGATTGTAAATGTATGCTTGGTCAATCCCTAGTATCAGGTGGAATGACACTGACAGCTCACTCCACGCTCACTTCGCCTAAGTTTTCACGGCGAGATGGTTACAGAATCGCAGTGCTGTGTCGAACGCACGAGAGTAAAAAAAGTTGTGTGAGTTGTCATAGTGTGACCTGAGGCAGAATATTCCTCTCCCGTATTATTATTATACTCTTTGATCTTCCTCAAAAAACTCAAATACAAGTGTTCATCAGGTTAAAGAAAAACAAATGCGGTTAAAAAGGCATGTAAAACAGGTATTTTAGACTTTAAAAGAAAGATTAAAGTGCACTTACATTGATTTTTGTAAAATTCCACTAAAATAGCATTAAAAAACTTTATTTTCGTCAATAATTCACCAAACGTTTCAGTTTATGTTAGGGAAATAGTAACTTTTATTGAATCGCTTATTTTGACAGTTAGGCGTTTCAGTTGAGCTGCTCTATGGACGTCATGGTACCAAACAAGTATAAAATTAAATGAATTAAACCAAAACTTGCGACTCAGTTTGGGACAATCGCTGTCAGATGGCATGGCCTAAATTGAATCGTTAAACTGACTTCATGGTACGAATTAGCAGAACAGTTCAGTTTAGGTCCTAAAATGGATCGCTTTAAGAGCTCGTGGTAGGCCTGCAGGTATAGCTTACATATTTATGCAATGCTAGGTTTTGTTCACATGGCTGTCACTTGAAGTCACAAATGATAAACTAGGACCATCGAAGTAAAATAAATAAACAAGTTGTTACTAATGGACAATCGCTGTCAGATGGCATGGCCTAAATTGAATCGTTAAACTGACTTCATGGTACGAATTAGCAGAACAGTTCAGTTTAGGTCCTAAAATGGATCGCTTTAAGAGCTCGTGGTAGGCCTGCAGGTATAGCTTACATATTTATGCAATGCTAGGTTTTGTTCACATGGCTGTCACTTGAAGTCACAAATGATAAACTAGGACCATCGAAGTAAAATAAATAAACAAGTTGTTACTAATAACCACAAGCAACACCCGCTCACGAGCATAACGCAAAGATCAGCCATTACCCCCCCTCGCCATATTTAAGGGAAGGAGGCAACCCGACCCCCGACCGGTAGCGTGAACAATGTTAACATTGTGAATATCACTGTTTTTAGTGTACAAGTGTATATTTTGCCTAATATATAAAATGTTGGCAAAGATGAACTGTGATGCAACCGTGAGAATACCAATATCTTTAAAAAAATCTCTTAGAGAAACTGGGACCAAGTTGGTAAATTGCTCGAACAGCTCGTTTTTGCAGGACAAATATAATCAGCGGCTTTGCCCCACAGAAGAATACCGTAGGACATAATGCTGTGAAAATAACTAAAATAGACTAAACGAGCTGTATCAACGTCAGTGTATTGTCTTACTTTCCTGACGGCGTAGGCAGCCGATCTGAGCCTTCCTACTAGGCTTGATATATGTGGTCCACACTGAAGTTTGGCATCTACTGTTATTCCCAGAAAAATTGCCGAGGCCACAGTTTCAAGCACCTCTTTATCTAAGACGATGTTGGGTCCTAGATTTCTAACATTCGATAAGGCAAACTTTAGACATTTCGAAGATTTCTAACATTCGATAAGGCAAACTTTAGACATTCTTGGCATTGAGAAGTAAGTTATTTGACGTAAATCAATCCGTAACTATTGAGAGTGCACTGTTTACGTCGTCAAAATCTTGTCTATTCCTGTCTACTTTAAAAATAAGAGAGGTATCATCTGCAAACAGTACAACATCACAGATGCCCTTTAAATGGAATGGTAAATCGTTGATATATACGAAGAACAAGAATGGACCCAGTATTGAGCCTTGCGGTACAACTGAATTGGTAGCCCGGAAGATTTCACACCATTAACATCTACACATTGGAACTTATTATGTAAATAAGAATTTATTACGTTGAGAGCTTCGTTTTGGACACCGTAAAAACGTAGTTTACGTAAAAGCGTGTCATGGCGCACGCAATCAAAGGCTTTGGAAAGATCACAGAAAACTCCAATAGCATTTTGCGAGTTCTCCCATGCATTACATATGTGTTTATTTATTTATTTATATATACTTTATTGTACACCAGAAAAAACATTACAATAAAAACGATGATTCACATAAAACATACAATGGGCGGCCTTATCGCTTTCTGCGATCTCTTCCAGGCAACCTTGGAATGGACAGTGATTGCGTGGATATAAAAAAATGGGGTTGTCAGTGGTGCAAAATAATATACTATAATAGATACATAGATACATATATATAATGCTGTATAATAGATACATAAATAAATACATATTATATATACATATAAACAACGAAAATAAATGATGACTACAGATTATTGCAGCTACGAAAATAAAATTACAACAACAAGTAATGCTCCTTCACGAGTCTCTTAAATACAGCTAACGATTGCGCGCGTTTTATTTGAACTGGCAATGCATTCCATAAACGAGCGGCCTGAACAGAAAAGGATTTGTCAAAAAAAATTGTGGAATGCATTGGCATTTTAAACTTTAAATTATCCGATGATCTCAAAAACTTCGTGTGGGAGTCGCAAAGATACTGAAAACGTTTTTTAAGATAGAGAGGGGTGGAAGGGGAAAAGAGCACCTTATACAATAGGGAAAGAATATGAGCATTCCGGCGAAGGCGAATTGGTAACCACTTGTGCTTCACACGAAATTCAGAAACATGGTCATATTTACGCAAACCGAATATGAACCTTATACAGACATTTTGAAGCCGCTCAAGTTTATCGAGTTGGTCTTGGGTAAGGTCAAGATAGCTGGCATCAGCATAATCAAGAATGGGCAGAAGAAGGGACTGTGCAAGCGCAATCTTGGTGGCAGTTGGTAGAAAATTACGCAGTCTCTTCAAAGATGCAGCGGATGCAAATAGCTTGCGGCTAACTTCCTGTAGCTGGGCAGTCCAAGAGAAGTTCTTGTCAATAAATATCCCCAAGTTTTTAACTTTTTCGCTGAAGGGAATAATAGGGAATAAGTGTTTCAGCAAAGCAACACCCGCATCTGTAGTTGAACGACCTTTTGTAAAGCCATATTGTTTATTATGAAGGAGGCTATTCAAATTAAAATGTCTTAGCAACTGCTTGAGTATTCATTTTTCAAATATTTTGCTAAATGCAGGTAAGATAGAAATAGGCCTGAAATTGCCAACGTCATTTTTATTACCTGATTTAAATAATGGTATGTCTTTACTACTCTTCATGAGATCAAGAAAACTTCCAAAATCAACACATTTATTAAAAGTAACAGCAAGATAGGGGGCTACGATGTCTATTATATTACTTAAAAGTTTAATGGAGATGCCCCAGTAATCACCGGTGTTTTTAGACTTAAGTGTGTTAAAAACATTAACTACATCACGCGGGGTAACATGTTCGAAGCTAAATAAGCGACTAAATATAGGTACACTACCGGTGAATTTATGACAGAGGTAGGCCGGAGCAAAAAAAAAATTCCAAAAGAAAATTTCAATGATGAATTGACTATAGAGTGGTTATGTTCTGAATTTTCGAAGGGAAGTCGGTGGGAATCGAGTTGTATGGTACCTTCGCCACTGTACACTACTATGCAAAAGGATTTCAGCTTTAGACGGGGACAAAAGCACTAATCTTTTTGAATAATTTTTTACATACTCTAGGAAAGGAGTATCAAATCTGTATTTTTTCAAACCATATAACTCGTATAGTTTCGCTCTACTTTTATAAATACCTGGAGTAGCCCATTGGTTAAAGCCAACGGAGGATCCATTAATGTTAATGGTTTTGGTCTTGAAAGTAGATTGGTACTCTTTTTGCACATCATCAAAAAGGGCACCATTTAGGATCCTCGTGTTCTACTATAGATGGTGTAATTCTATGAGCTATATTATTTTTAAACATTTTGCAACGACTAGCTGTATAAGGCCTGCACTCAAGTTTATGCGGCTTTTTATTTAATGGCATGGGGAAGCTAGCTAATAAAACCACAGTGGTCAGACGTTAGGTAAGTCAGTTAACACTAATTTATTTTTGGCATCACAATTATGTTGATTATAATTTGCTTATCCATATACCATCTCATCCTTATATGTACCATCCAGCAAATGTTGCGAATCATGGATGCGACATGATGCGCATGTTTTATTCTTATAGTCAAACGTCACTTGCTACGTCACCTTATTAATCTGGTTCTTGTGTCGCTGGTCGAAGTGCGTGTCGAGGTGTCGTTCCTCGTAGAAGGACTTGCCACAGAATGCGCACGTCCACTGCGACGGCCGGTGTTGTAACTTGGCCGCGTGTTGTGGCGCGAATATGTCGCGCGCCGGGTGGAATGGACACTCCAGTGGTAGTTTCACCTGTAACACAGTTGTTTATGAAGAAAGCTGCCAATTTGGTATGCTTGATATTCAAGGTTGGCGTTATATTATCATCTTGTTTAGTAAGGTATACATAAGAAGAGGTGTACAATGCGTGCTACGAAAGATGGGACTTGACACACCACGTGGTCTGACTTGCGCAGTACACTATTTTAGGTCTCTTTAGCGGTATGAGCGCGGGACGGGATTGGACGTCACAGGGGCGGTGGAAAGAGCGCGGGAGGTGGGGTCAAATCTCATCTTTCGTGGCGCTAATTTTACAACAAAACGTTCGTCATAATGAAGTTTTCGGGATTAAATACACGTATAAGTATCATATCTATGTTGTATTTGTATATCGACCGGGCTGGCGTCCGCAACACCACGTCCAAGCGCGTATTTAACGTACTTAAATCAATATTTCTCTCTGCGTTTAGCATACTTACTTTGAAAGATTAAAAAGTCGGCTCATAATTAAAATCAGATGATTACCTACCTAACAGGCATGAGCAATGAAAATGATGTTTATGTTTTTTCAGTACGTGTTTGTGTATAAGTAGGTATAGTTGTGGATTTTAATAGCTTAAAAATATGAAGAATGACTCGATCTGTCCCGACGTGCTACCGATCCGGTGGAATCAATCCGCCCCGCTGACAGATTATCTCAGAGTGTTCTCGTCTAGCTAACGGAGAGTACTTGCATAGGTATAACTTTGTAGCCGGTATCCGTCAGCAACACACATACATAAGTGCATTTCTGTAAAGGTATATAAGTGTGTTTTTTTAGTTTGTGTTTTTCAATTAGCTGTCCAAATAAGTAAGTAAAAAACAGTTTAAGAAATCGGAAGTCCTACTTTTCATCTCTGCCGGAAATATTGTAGGCAATAAGCTGCTGGTAATGCAACCAATGACGAGAACCTCGTGAAGGTTGCCTCGCTAGGTTGTCGCTAGGTGGTATGTAGACTCAACGATCAATGTGCCGATAGTCATGTGGACACAATGCGTAGCACTGGCGGACTAAGGGGTTGGGGAGGGCGCAGGTTCGGTTCGCCCCAGGCTCCCGATCCTGGACGGCCCCAAAACTACTTTTTAATCAAATCCCAAACAAGACCAAAATATGTTTAGTAAATAAAAGGCAGTTTATATTTGGGAGCCCCCTACGCATGCTAAATATAAACGTAGGGTGCTGAAGTTTTCGAGCTCGCTCCGCTCGCTCTTGCATCGTACATTCATTTTGTTTCTTTCTCAGATTTCTCTGCGTGAGTCGACAAAGTAACTCATATTTATGTACAAAAGAAAATCTTACCTATCTGGGGAGGTGGGCTACAATATTTGAGCTCCCTCGGCTCGCTCTTGCACCCTAAGCTTTTTCAAACTTTTCTGTATAGGTTGACAAAGTAATTCCTATGTCTGTATAAATGTACAAAAGAAAATTTAAACTGTGAGGGTGCAAAAAATGTCGCTTTATTCATCTCGTCTGAAGCTCTAGCTTATTGTTGTCGACTAAGTATCTCTTCTATTTCTGTATCAATTGTCAAAATAAAACCTAACCTTTCCGTGTTACGGCCGTGTGTACGATGGGATAATCAATGATTTCTTTATTGGCTTAGCTAACGGAAACAATTAACCCCAGTGATAAGATTAGAATGCGACAAACTTATGGAAGTTATTACTTGTTTTCAGTTTTAAGTGAGGGTATGTGTATATGTGTGTACGTATGAATGAACACTCACCCAGATGTGTTGTTGTTTTATTTTAACACACTTTTCGGCGTAGCCGGGCGGCAAGATCGAGTCATTGCTTTAGGTCGACTTTGTCGACTAGGTTCAACAAATACTGCCAAATCGAATGTTCCGACCCGAACGAGACTGTGGTACACCTAACAGTAAGCTTTTCGATGCATCCAGCCCTGTGCCTATATGATGGGTAGGGTATTTTTTGTCGAGGATTTTCTTTACCTTTATTGTATAAAAACGTGGGCAAGACGCGTTGTCGCCTAGCAGATGGTGTGTGCAGTGCGAAAGGGTAGACAAACGTTTGCAATGATATTGCACTGGAAGATTTTCGACGCTCAGCTCAGCGCCGATAGTTGAAATCCAACAGTGCACTTTTTATCTGGGCATTACGGTGTTACATTTTAGGTGTCATGTAGTGTTAGTGAAATCGGGCATTAGGGTGTTGCTTGCACTTAATACTAAGAAGGTACTTTATATGAAAAAGAAGTAAAAACTTACCTGAAACCTCTCCAACACTGGGAGCCATTTGTTCTCTATAACTTTTCTTACTATTTTGGAGTTGTCACGAGAGCAAGTTATTTTGAAGACTGACGGCCCCGGCCAAGGGATCAGTGTGAGGAAGAGTAAGGCCAGGACCTGTGAACAAAACAATTCCTATGATTAATTACTCAAGCGTAGCTAATGAGACACAAATAATTTTATTGTCTATGTTGGTAGGTCTTGTGTCTCTTTTTATCACATTATTATTATTCTATGTTTCAATGATGTACTGCTGAAACAGAATCATCATCATCATCTGCCTAGCCTTTTCCCAACTATGTTGGGGTCGGCTTCCAGTCTAATCGGATGCAGCTGAATACCATAGTTTACATGGAGCGACTGCCTATCTGACCTCCACTACCCACTTAATGGATAATACGATACCCCTTGGTAAGACTGGTATTCGTGGATCTTTGACAGTCGTTACGGGACGTCAGAAGCCCGAAAGTCTGACAACCAGTCTTACTGCTGAAACAGAATATAACCTGATTATTTAGGTCAGGTATACCTGAATCTTGGAATCATCTCCCTTTTTCTTTTCTTTAAAACAATAATTAATTATCACATACTGGATTTGTAAAACGCATTGTACCAAACGTTCATGACTGTTCCTGAATTCTTAATTTCACCCTGACATTCTAAGAATCACTTTTAGTATTTATAAAACTCATTTGACACTTCACGAATTAATATTTATCTTTATTAACACTCACGGAAACACGTCATGATACACATTTTCACTGAATATACACGATACCCGCAGAACTTAAGAATCACAATGAGAATTAAGGTTATGCTTGTGTTATTCAACTATCGATTTTTAACCATCAGAGTTAACCTTATCCCCAAAGAAACGAAGGCTTACCTCGAGGGAGAACGAAGTGGTCCTCATTCATATCTCTTATACGGCAGATGGTCAAGGAAACTGTTTACATTAATCGTGAAATTGCTAGTTTATGACACAAAGTACAGGAGCCTCTACATGCGTTGCCATCACCGGTTCTTCCGCGCATGCGTACTGAACGCCCGGTCTCCCCTCTCGACAAAACTTGAAATTCTAATTACTGCGACCTTAAAAGTTGGCGTTTATTTATTGTTATTTGATGAACTTATATTTGTAACTTTCGATACAATTCAGTCAAAAGAGATGGTTGGAGTTAAAATTGTAGATAGTATTATGACTGACTAGCAGCTCCCCGCTGTTTCACCCGCTTAAGTGTCGATCCCGTGGGAATATCGGGATAAAAAGTATCCTATGTGTTATTCTGATGTATAAGCTATATTCTCCCTTATCCCTTATAGGGGGAGAGGTTCTATGGACAGTTATACACGCCAACAATCAACCCCGTTACGAATCTGGCAAACGAGCAAAGAGCTAGATTGACCCGACAGTATACCGAAGACATCCCGGACGTCTGCCTGTACAAGATTAGGATGGCTCTCAAGCAGATTAAAAACAACAAGGCGCCGGGTGATGACGGAATTACGGCCGAGCTCCTGAAGGCCGGCGGAAAACCCGTTCTTAAGGCCCTTCAGAAGCTGTTTGGTTCCGTCATACTCGAGGGTAAAACACCACAGGCATGGATTCTGTTCCACGCCTGTGGTGCCTGTCGCCTTTCTTAAGAATTATAGGCCCATCTCACTTCTGAGCCATGTCTACACGCTGTTTTCGAGAGTCATCACGAACCGTCTCGCGCGACGGTTTGACGCTTCCAGCCAAGCCGGATTCCGTAAAGGCTTTAGCACCGTTGACCACATACATACGCTGCGACAGGTTATACAGAAGACCGCAGAGTATAACCTACCTCTATGCTTAACGTTTGTGGACTACGAGAAAGCCTTTGATTCGATCGATACTAGGGAATGCAAATCCGCGGGGCAATTGCGTAACGCATTATCAATCGGAATCGGTTTCATTTTGACAGTTCAATAACATTCATTGCGTTATTTACGTGTGGAGCAGACAAATTTTTCTAACTTATGAAGCAATGGTTTAGCAATTTGCTTCAAAATGATTCAGATTCCGATTGATAGTGTGTTACGCAATTAGGGTACCGTTCTGTTTTAAAATCCGGATTTTTAAGAACGGATTTTTGATCCAATCCGGATTATCCGGATTTTACGGATTTTTCATGAAAATAAACATACCACCCATATTAGTTTGTTCATTTCTTATACTTATTTGCGTAAATGGATTAAAATAAAAGCACATGAAAATCAAATCAAATGTGGTACTACCTATGCCAAATCGAATGCCAAATAATCGAATATCAATTGATCGACCACTATAAATCGAACGTATAACGTTCTTAATATCGAATGGTTAATAAATCGAAAATTCCATATATCGTAGGTACCTACACTCAATACATCGAGTGTTCAAAATATCGAATGTTTGTTTGATCGAGCGTTCAACGCATCGCATATTCATTCTATCGAAATATCAATATACTGAATACTTTTTTTGTTTGAAAAATATTATGTTTGGGAAAATATTAATTCTCGTGAGACGGGAAATAATAAATTAGTTATCTATAAAAAAAACTCTAGCGGAGTATACAATATAGCAAATACTTAATTACGCTCGTACGCACGCTCATCACCTATGTTATAGTACTTACTTACTATACAGCCTACTAAAGGTATAGGGCGGGTACTTACTTCCCTTTGACATAAAATCATGAAATTTGGCAAGAAGCAAGGTGTCACAGCAAATGTAAAGGAAAAAGTCCAAAAATCGTTAATTTAAAAGTTTGGAATCGCATCTCAAACCAACATTTGCAGTTGGAGAACTGGCCGTATATCAATGTATGGGAAAACATGTTTTTCACATTCATCCTATCTTCCTCATAACTACGGAACTCTTCACTGTGCGTGGTCCGACACGCACTTTCTTTTTTTTTTCACATTTTTTTGACGGTAATTATTAATGGTTAACTATTTTAAGCTTTAATCTCTGCTGTCCCGTCCCGTTTGCCCCTAAGAATTCATTTACACTAGCTAGACACGATAAGATAGAAACTACGGTACCATCTAGGAATAGAAGAAACGCGTGTACAACTAATTGATTCGAAACGTCTTCAGCTTAGATAATTTATCACTTCTACTCATTCGTACAGATTAATTAAACGTGATATAGCAATCTACATCGCCTTACTTATTAACAACGCACGTAGGAATGAACCACGACCAGATGTTTCTGTCCTTGACTTGACTATTCAAGTCAAAGTCAAAGCATTTATTTCAAACTAGCTTCTTCCCGCGACTTCGTCCGCGTGAAATTTCACCCTCCCCATTCACCCCCTTAGGGTGTGAATTTTGAAAAATCCTTTCTTAGTGCACCCCTAGACCTCATAAGAAACCTACGTGCCAAATATTGGAATCTCTAGACCCAGCGGTTTGGGCTGTGTGTTGATATGTCAGTCAGTCAGTTCTCCTTTTATATATACATATAGAAGATAGGCACATAAAAGGCACTCATGAACGTCAAAATTAATTAAAATAAATAAAATAGAGTTGATTGAGAAGAATGGGCAAGAAACTCCACCGTTATTCTTATAAAATGTTTTACAAGATTTTGCATACATTAATTATGTAATAAGTACCACAATAGGTAAAAGAATTAAAAACGAAACCGTGACATATAAATTAATTATCTATGGTAAAAGTAAACGATTTTCATTTAGAAAAAATTAAAAAAATTAACAAGTAATAAGTCAGAGTGTGGGTTAAAGTAATTACAGAATGTAAAGTATATTTGTGTATTTATGTTTATTTATTTATGCTTATATTTATATGTAGTATGTAGGTATATATTATATTCATTGGTTTAATAAGTTTATGCGTATCTTTATATTTAAAATATTTATTCCTCAATGTTCAGGATTGCACCTACCACTGTTTGTTTCTGCATCACCCAAAGGTTGACTGGTAGAAAATGCCTACGGCATTAAGTCCGCCTCTGTACATTTGTGCTTAAAGTATTAAATAAATAAATAAACCACTGTCATTAATGTATTAACTTCTGACTACGCCGTTGTGTCTTGTATTTCTTATACAGGTTGGATAGTTGCACACCATATAGGAATTACCCTAAATGTCGCAAAATCAATCAATATCAGTACTGCACCCGCTGCTACTGTTGCTGCTTAGCTCCTTCGGCGACGTGAAGGCATCGCTATCGGGTGATAAAAAAACATCCATCCCTTAAAGTGAAGTTTACCCGTGAAACCGCACGGCAACCATAAGATGCAAAGGTCATAAAAAATAATCCAGGTATATTAGGTGCGTTGTGTGTTACAAAAATTTACAAATTAAGTACTATTTGAATCATGCTCCACCATCATACTAGGTCAAAATAGATTAGACGCTTTTCGTTTGCTCGAAGGGGGCACTTAAGGTGGAACTAGTCGCGAGCTAGAACTCACTGGTGGTCATGACCAAAAAGCACTCTGTTTTACGTAGCTTTTTGTCTGACAGAGATAGTAGCAGTGAAGAGCAGTTAGACGCTAGTCTACACGCATAACGTCTAGTTCTCATGCACAGAAACACCGTTCCGAACTGAAGGCGTGTAAAAAATTCGAAAAGTGTTTTGGAAAATCGAGTTTTATGAAAAAGCCACTGCATAAATCAATTACAAAAATAAAGTTTAGTGAGCTTTTCGATGACTGAGTTTTGTCGGTATCGACTTTGTTTTGAAGATTTTACAGTTCTTTTGTTACTTATTTACACCCAAAGATACGTTAAAAATAGCAAGAAAAACGAATCTTTGTTGGCTTCTAACTTTTTAATGGATGATTATTTTACTGTTCTGTTTCCGTACAGACAAAACTAATAATAAGACAAAACGATATCATATTTAACTTTGGATGCAGAATGTCAAACAGTGGAGTAATACTCTCCCGAAATTTGTGTGGAAAAAATATCGACTAGTGGCACCTTAGGAATGCAGCTTATCAGTACAAGAACTGCTACGTTTAAATAACAAACTTTTGTTGCTGGCGCTGTATTTTTGCGATGCAATCAATAGCACGCAAGTGTTTTGTGTTAATTTTAGAAGCGATCGTATGGGACTGTTGCAGTTGTGCATACTAACAAGCCATTAAAATTGCAATTAACATTGGTTTTTGTTTGATAACAGTCGTAAAGCCGCCGCCGAGCAGTGCCACTGCCGTGCACGCCGACACCTCCTCACTTTACAAGAGAATTGTCCTTACATAATAATACAGGTTAGTAAGTGATAAACGTCAATATGTCAAGTTACTGCACTCAAAAATATATAAGTAATAAAGCATCATGATTTGGTGATTTTTAGGGTTTCGTACCTCAAAAGAAAAAACGGAACCCTTGTAAGATCAATTCGTTGTCAAACTATTTAAAAACTATTTACATATCTACAAAGGATGATGACCATATTTGTATGAGACCCGTCCCCCCGCTTCAACAGATATTTTGTAGGTATGTGTTAGTAGGTTCACAAAGATCTATAAAAAGACTAACAACCAGTTCTAACTTCAAAATCCATGGGGTTTAGAAATAAATAAAAAAATTGTTTTATTAATCTTTCCTAATTCGCTAAGCTCGCCCCCCGCTCTGCAACAGATCTTTTGTATGTGTTATCAGGTTCATAAAGATCTATAAAAAGACTAGCAACCAGTTTTAACTTCAAAATCCATGGGGTCTAGAAATAAAATAAAAAATCGTTTTATTTATTTTTTCAAATTCAACAAACATGATATAGGTACCTATACTTAGTAGATTATTCACTAATGGGATAAAGTAGTGTCTTGTTGTCGCGGGAGCTATTTTGAATCCTAAACGCAACGAAGGATTCTAGGTTTGAGTTAACTACTGAGCGAAGCGAGAGAGTTAAGACTTGAATCCTGAGTGCAGTGAGGGATTCAAGCTCGCCCAAGACGAAGACCCCTTTATCCCCGAGGAGAATACTCTACTACTGCGAGGTAATTTAAACCAATTCGATTATTTATTTATTTAATGCACAATGTACACAACCATAGTTACATGCTAGGTTTAAACTAGTGAGTACATGACCCTGTTAGGCCGCAGCAAGATAACGTAAAATTAATAATATTGTAGTGAGTAGATATCTATTATCTAATATCACGTAGATTAGGAACTTTCACAATTAAAATATTATATCAATTAAACTTATAACGAAGTTTAATAACCGGGAATACCTAGTTATGGCAGTGTCATATACTATTTACCCGACTCCGTGACAGGACAGGGTTATGTTTTATGCGTACTTAACTATATACTTATCTTTTTATTTGGAATTTCTTATACCTTCGAAACATCCTAACGGCCGGATGGATTTTAATATATGAGGATTCTATCGACTCGTTTGGGTCGCGCGAAGATTATAGGCTAAGTTTTGTTTTTATAAAATCAAAATGGCGGATTTTAGACGATGAGAAAAGGTCTTGAAAAAAAATAGTAACATTACTATGTGGGGTATCAAAATTCAAAATAAAGGGCTTGAGGAGACGATTCCAAAAATATAACATACTAAAAGGATTCAAATAAAAATAAAATGTCTTTGGACAGGGTCTAGCGCTGGTCCTGGAACGGGTTCTGCTACAGTTTCTGCTATAAGTTCTGGATCATTCAAAACCCTGGCCTGATCGCTTCCTCTCAGATCAACAGAACTGTTGCCTCTTTGCCAGCATCTATGGCATACAGCTATAATGTTGTTGAACACAATCTGAAACGAGATTAAATAAAATGAACTTAGTGCACTTTATACGCCACAATAATTAATGAAAAGTGGTTAAATACATACCTGTGTAAGTCCATTTTGAATAATATGTTCAGCTAAATCAGGTCTACTTTGGGGCAAAGTATCCTGCAGGATATGTCGCCTTTCCGGTTTTCATTTAGTTAACAAAACAAAGTCCTTTAACGTGGCAGGTAAACTGGGGAATAAAGGCCATCCATTCAACTAATAAATACCAATTACTTATTTAATCATGTTTTATATCAGATCTAATATAATCACAAGCTATCTATCACCTTTTGAAAGTAATGCCTAGCATTTGAAGATACAAAACTAAAGGCATTATTACTAAGTGAGGTTAAAAATATAAACATGGTGCAGTTCACGTGCAGTTGGTGTAGGAATGTATTGTTCCTAGTCCCTATCGTTACAACGTTTTTCAACAGTTTAAAATGTTATTTAAACATTGTATAGTGTTCCCACCACACACGATCGGAAAAGAAATCTGGCAACGTTGTTTTAAAATGTTTTCAAAAACAGCCAATTTGAATAGCTATATATTACTGTCGAGATCGCTATGATTCATCGATACGCAACAGAAAGATGGAAGAAAGAATAAATTTTCCTTGTTTTTATGAAATTTCTAATATTTGGAAGACTAACTTTGTGCGCCATCCCGCATGGAGCCCTGTTTCTTGAAGATGAAGACCCTGACATATCCCTTTTTGATTCTTTTGAAAGTCAATATAGCAATGAAATTTTTACTATCAAAACTGAGGGCTGTGTTATTCCAGCAGTCAATTTCCAGGATTTCTCGATAAACAAATTATATGAACCCAAAAAGCCAACAAAATTATGTAAAAATTATAACAATCGCTTGTTAGGAAGCAACGGAACCCACATATGGATTACAAAAAGTAATTAAATAAACGTTATAAAATTAATAACGAATCAAACCTTGATTGTTGTTATCAATCCTTTCACCGACCACTATCATCTCGAAAAATATCTCGGAACATAATTGACAATAGAATCCAGTATCTGGATTGCATATTATTTCACTAGCTTTTGCCCGCGACTTCGTTCGCGTGGAATAGTGACTTCCGGCAGATTTTTGGTTTTACCCACATAGTTCCCGATCTCGCGGGATCTCTTCAAAAATGAAATGTGGAAGATATTCTAGGGAACTCTTCAAAAATCAACATAATGAGCCAATTTTAAATTTACGAAACGATCAATCCACAATTCCACGACAGTACCGAAGCGCTCGGCCGATACCCAACCAAATGCGTGTAACGAAACCATAGCGCGATCTATTTCGATCCCAACGCCATCTATCGAGCATAGTGACAACTCGGATTATTTATCTATACTCCGTTTGGGCATTTTCTTTGTACTAAAAGTTTTATTATATTGATATTATTTTTTTCATACCTTTTTACTATTTATTTACTTTTTTCCGATGAATTAAAACAATAACATGAACCGAACTCGTGTAACGATCGACACCATTGCGCGATCACCAACTCGACATATAGTACTAATAGAATTATCTATACTCCGTTAGAGCATTTTCTTTGTACTAAAAGTTGTATTATATTATATTTTCATACCTTTTTACTATTTATTTACATTTTTCCGATGAATTTTCAGTACTGCATTGATGCCGACTCTTGACCAATAGATGGCGCTATATGTCCGGAATAAATTTTATTTTTTATTTTATTTTTTGTAATAAAAACTATCCTATGTCCTTTCTCAAGTTCCAAACTATGTCTGTACCAAATTTCACACAAATCGGTTCAGTAGTTTAGGCGTGAAGCAAAGACAGACAGACAGACAGACAGACAGAAAGACAGACAGACAGAGTTACTTTCGCATTTATAATATTAGTTAGGATAATTTCATAGAAGTGAAAAACGAGTTCGTGAAAGTGACCTGTTTCTTTAATAACTGAGATATATATGAACAATATTTCGTATTTACAACGAAAAAGCCTTTACTTTAATAAGAGATCATCCGTTTAAGACGCCTGATAACCAATCAGTGTATAATATAATTATAATGGGAATAGGATCTATGTCAAGCCAAAACTTTCATCGAACCAATGCCCAATACTGTAGAATTGCTGAAAAAATTCAACGCGATAGAATTAAAGGACGACACTTTTCAGAATATGATATCAGCTCTAGTTGGCATGAATAGCTCCGAACTGAGAACCACTTGTTGGACGAAAACATGGTCTGCGTTGGAGAGCTGCCCTTTTATTTGGGAAAGGTTTAAAGACATGGGATATTACACGGCATTAGTGGAAGATACATACAGATTAGGTATGTTTAATAGAGAAAACTTTGGTTTTAGATGTGAACCTACAGATTACTAAGCCCATTTATTTATGAGTCTGAAACATTGGCCAGACAACAACATAACAAATACTATTTTGAAGTTCTACTAAATTGTGTTCAAGACATCATTACAACTGAAAAAATCTAAATTGTTCGGCGTTTTTTGGGAAAAATCGATGAGTCATGATAACTTAAATGATCATGTAAAGATGGATAAAGCATAATATGTTAGACTAGTTGCTGCCCGCGACTTCGTCCGCGTGAAATCCTATCCTAACTTAATATTATAAATGCGAAAGTAAGTTGGTTTGTTTGTTTGTTACCTTTTCACGCCTAAACCACTGAACCGATCGTTCTGAAATATTGCATATACGTTGTCAGGTGTACAGAAACGGACGAAAAAAAGATGTTCCCAAGGAAAACAACAATCACGTAGGCGTGAAAAGCTAACAAACAAACTTACTTTCGCATTTATAATATTATAGTTAGGAAGTTAGGATTAGTTAGGCTATCCTAACTAATTCTAACTTCCTAACTATACTATTTTTAGGATTAGTTAACAATATGGAATCCACTGGTTATTTAAATGACACAATATTGATCTTTATTTATTTATTTTGGGATGCATAAAGAAGCCTCCTCGTGTAGCGCAGTTTGTTCCGCCAGTTAGTTACTCAACTGAACCGAGCGCTCGGTGCATCCTGGACAGTCACACCCAACACCTTATTTGACTGGCCAATTCTTCCCTTGCGGTGGTAGGGCTAACGCCCGCCTGGTTAGCGACCACCCTCCCACCGGAGTCCCGCGTCAAGCAGCCTGCTGTGTTTCGTCGATGCGTGGGAGTTCCAGTGCCTCAGGCATCTTCTGGGCACGCTCGTTCCATCATAGACCTCATCCATCGCTTTCCATCAGGCGTGATCGAGGTCAAGAGCGGGCCCATTCAGCAATTTAAAAAAAATGTGATCATGGTATGGATATTGGAGATTTTGTCTTAACCAAACAAGGTTGGATAGAAGGATAGACCAGAGACTGCCCTTACGCTTCATTTTGATACTACCTTAATTTAGGAAACAATATAGATTAGCTTACCATAATTTGAAGGTGAATATGGGACGCCTCACAACCCCCTTTGACGTGCACAAAACGTTAATAGATCTCATTGAAATGACTGACTTACCTATCTAAGAAAAATATATTTTAAAAAGTACAGAATTATATACGCATGATAGAGGTATCAGCCTATTCCTAGAAATAGAACCTGTGATATGGTTGGCATAAGGAACACATGGTGCGCTTGCTATAATGATGTGAATGTGACACTTCCATCTAGTAGCCCAATACTTACAGATGCTGTTCAATTTATAAATAATCAATCAAGTAAATGAGATGTTGAAGCCCTATCCTGAATGCCTTAAACTCATAGTAGGTAGATGATATTATTATGGCAAAGGAGATGGTGTCCGCATACGAAATAAGCACTCAATTCCGTGACTTTAATATAGTAGTAGATTTTTTACACAACGATGCAGTATCACAAACGTCTGAATTGCCTCGATTTTCAGAGTTTATGTGTCGAAGATCCTCATGTAAAAATATTTTGTTATCGTAAAAGAGTATCGGTATAATAAATGCCTCCTCAATGTACCTGACTTATAAGACTAAATGATTCATAAAGGACGTTTGCGATAGTTTTTTTTTGTTTAGTTTTTTTTTAATCCTACTTTACCTACATCAGGATAATAGGTACCATACAATAGGATTATGGCCCACTCCCTCTCACAGAGAGGAGGTCTGTGTTCCAGCAGTGGGAATATTATAGACTGATTATGCAGTATCTAATAGTTAAGTATCATCTAGGGAGTTATTTTGGCGTTTGGACTTTTTGAGTTGGCTGCGTGTCTCTTAAAATGCTACTAAATGGAAAGGTTTTACATTTATAGTGACTGGTTGAAAGCGATATGTAAGATAACTAAACTTTGAGGATGCACGTACGAAACCAGGAGGTGAGGCTTAATTGTGATTTCAAACTTGCTGGTTTCGTGCTCACACCCTGAAGGCCCTGAAGCTTGAGTAGTCGGGTGAAAGCCGGAAACACTGTAAAATGCTTTAGCATGATCCAAAACTATGGTGAGAATCATAATGAGCGTGGGTATATATTTTTTTAATACCTGAAAAAATATCAAAGGATTTAGAATGCCACATACTTTCAGGAAGGTTTAAGTATTTAATACATTAGGTAATGATTCTTATGTACGAAGTTATATGCATAAATGTACTGCATCTCCGGCATTTCTATGCGAATTTTGATGATTTTTCTAGTCGGCGTCTTCAATTCTTCAATACACTGGTTTTAATTGAATTTGTACGGGGTAGGTACAACCAAAAGGTAAAAATAAAAACCTTTTTACAAAAAAAAAAACAGAAGACTTAAAAAAAACACTACAAAGAGATAAATAACTTTAATTTCGGAAGTCGGTGTCAAAAAACGAAAATGCGGAACCTACGGCACAGACTTCCTTGCTTCCATGCTTGGAGATTTGAGCATTATATTTAGACAACCTTCCTCGAGTTAAATCGATATTACTGTACTGGCCAAATACTTACATGCGAGCAGCGGCCAGCAAAAGTTGTATGAAAATCCATATCTGTCGTGGTTTAGCGGCCAAATAAATTACATAGTAAACTCATATCTGTCGTGTAATTTAAAAACGGAACGATCTTTTACTCCGAAACATGGCAACCAAGGAGGTAACTTATCAAAGGTTTTATTTACATTTCGAACTGGCTCGCAAATAGAAAGCTGTTTATTGACAAAAAAAAAACGAATGAACACTTTAACGTAGGAAAAATTATTGTTGTTCGTCATTGATTTTGAAAAATAATTGTATTTGACAAAAAAGTGCTGCCTAAGTACTACTTTGTTTTAATTTCCGCGCATTATTTGAGAAAAGTACTATACAAGCCTTGGCCACAACTAGACATTGATGGACTTACGTATGTGTACCTCGGCTTCACCTCGGCCCACATGTACACGTTCGTCCATCAATGGCTCTTTTGCTGGCCGCTGCAGTAATGTACTATTTCACATTGTAGTGATTTTTTTAAGTCGATTGTTTTTTTTTTTTTGTATAAAACTTCTTTACTTCCTTGACACTTGTCATATATATAGTTAGGGACCTAGCGCAGGTTTATTAATTACGCCCATAACTATAGATATATGAAAGAAGTTTTTTACAATTCTATGCCCATAACCAATATTAGTCGGCAGATCAGCGACTGTTCGCGTTCCAGAGAGTGTTCGGCCCAGCAGTGTAAGTAGTTAGGAATGACGCGCTCGGGCCGCGTTTTATTATAGGTTTGAATTCTTCAAAAAAATAGCAGAAACAATAGAGAAAATTTGTTTTGTTTAATTAAGAATCTTTTATAAATAATGTTGTATAGTTTATGTTTGGTCTATGGTTTTTATATATGTCATCTTGACTTGAAAAATAAACGTCAGTGTGCTACCAGCTATCCGTGAGTTCATTTCTCTTTTATAAATCCTAGGCCTTCACCCTCCGCAATATCCGCATACTTATCATTGGCGACGAGGACCCACGACAAAATAAAAAAAACATGGCTCACTTCGGTATTTTGTCAAGTTTTGACCATGTCAATCAGACATGGGAAAATTATAAGCAGCGGATTTTGCAATGGTACATTGCAAACGATGTAGACAGTGTGAAGGACCCAATAGTCGTTAAACGACGGGCAATATTGCTGAGCGCACTCGCCGACGGCACATACAAGCTTGCGGCCAATTTGGCTTTGCCAAAGGAAATTTCGCAGGTGCCTTTTGAAGATATTCTCATTCTTCTGGATAATCACTTCACGCATTGCGGATTTCTGAATGTAGAAGAAGCGCTGCGCGATCGATTTGTTATGGGTATGCGGCCGGGACCTGAGAAAGATAAGCTTTTTGCGCGTGATCTTCAAGATACCACACTGGCTAAAGCAGTGGAGTTGGCGGAGAGCGTGCACAGCGCACGCAAGGGAGCAGCAGCTTCGTCGTTGGCAGCGGTACAGGCGCCGCCGTCGAGTGAGTCGTTGTTCATCAACCAACTCAAAAGAATCGAGTGTTCACATTGAAAAGTGTTCAGTTTGCGGCTACAAGAACCACAAAACATCTCAGTGTCGGTTTGCAAGCTATACATGCAAGAAATGTAACGTAAAAGGCCACCTACGCCGAATGTGCAAAAAGATTAATTTCGTAGGAACTGGCGAATCTGGCGAGAGTGACGATGACGGTAAGACAAAAAAAATATGTTCATTCAGAGGTGAACCTATGATAGTATCGATTCAAAGTATTAAGCTAAAGTTCGAAGTAGATACCGGATCGGCAGTCACAGCAATTTCAGAAAAAGTATACAAAAAATATTTTAAATTGTTGCCATTGTCACCAACGAGGGATCAATTGTTTACATACACGGGGTGTGTTATTCAGTGTTTAGGGATAGTGCAATTGCCTATTAGATACTTGGACAAGACACAGGATGTTAATGTTAGAGTGATTCGCGATGGTGGTCCTCCAATTTTAGGGCGAGATTTTATTAGTTTGTTGAAATAGATTGAAACAACACTAAACCATTATTTAACATGGTACCTATATTAGAAGTAAAGAGCACACCATTGACAAGACATGTTATAACAGAGTGACATATAGAAAGAAGAAAAAACTATATTCACAAAGTATTAAGGTTGCATTCCAACTTATATTCCAACATCCTCTCCTGAATGCAAACCCATGGCTTTGTTGAAGAATTCATGCTTTGGTCGATGCAATGACTTCGTTAGTATATCAGCAACCATATCTTGACTCTTCTTGTAAATTACAGATACTTGATTGGTTGATACTTTTTCTCTGATAAAATGATACCACACGTCTATATGTTTCCTTCGTGCGTTATAACTTTCAGTACCTGAAATACTAATAGCGCTTTGGTTATCGCAGTAAATAATTATTGAAATATTTGCAAGCTCAGGCCAAAAATCTTCTTCTGATTGTTTTAACCTTGATATGGAATATTTCCAATAATATCTCTTCTTCAACGTCACCTTGCAAAAATGCTGTCACAGCATCCATTTGATGGATTTTTAATTGAAATTTTGCAGCTAATCCGATCAAATATTGAATTGATGAATATAGCAGCTGATCTAACAACTGGTGCGTCTTCATGATAATTAATCCCTTTGACTTGTTGGTAACCTTTAATAACGAGCCTTGCCTTATAGCGTGAGACATCACTAAATTCGTTTGTCTTTGTTTTATTTCATTTACATGGAAAAATCCTTTTTTTAACAGGTTTATCAAAGACTAATATTCTTCATTCATTGCTTGTTTCCACTCTCCTGCTTTCTCGCTTTTCAGAACCCTCTTCAAGGTTTTGTGGATCACTGTAAAGCAAGCTTGGTATTGACTCAGCATTCATGCAAATATAATATGATGTAGGACTTCTATCATTTAATTCAAGTCGTCGCGGTCGTCGCGATCTTAAATTTCTCAGAAATGTCGATGTGGAGTCGTCATCATTTTCGTTTGGTACGTATGTCTCGTCTGTGGGATCATCATACGTACTTGAACTTGAAGTGTCTGAAACACTAGTTACGTAGTAACTATTCAGTAATCTGTGACACTAGTGACCGGAGTTCTCGGTTTAGGAAGTATATCCTCATGAACATCATCACTTTCAGTTCTCACTTCAGGTTGACTTTTCATTATTATATTATTCCGCATTATTCCGCGGTTATTTCGCATGTGACGTCGCCGGCTTATCATCCCGCTAGTAACGGGCAGGCGGAAAGCTACGTGAAGGTGGTTAAAAAGGGAATCAAATCTTGTATGTTAAGTAATAGTAATGTTTCGGGATTAAATAATAACTTGCTTAAATATCTATTTCATTATAGAAATTCCATACATTCTGCAACAGGCTGTTCGCCTGCCCAGTTGGTATTCGGTCATAAATTGAGATCACGGTTAGATTTAATTACACCGGCGGCGTCTATCACTCTCACCCAAAACGTTGAAAAACAACAGTGTTTGCAGTCTAATGAGAAAAGTGACAAAACTATTAAATACTTTAAACAAGGAGACAGTGTATTGTATAAAAAAAACAGCACTAATAAACATGGGACTTGGAATAGAGGCGTAATAATTAAAAAAATAGGAAAGGTTGTTTATATTGTACAGGATTGCAATACTTTGTTGAAGGTAAAAAAACACAAGAATCAATTATTAGCATTCCACGGCACGGCAAGAAATTTTAATGGGCCGAGTGAATGTCCTATTGATTTAGAAGACTTACAAGGAACTTCGGAAAGTCAGAACCGAACCCGGCACCTCCAGAGGATGGTAGTACGTCGGACACTGGAGGGGAGGGAAATAGAGAAGACGAAGTATTCTATGATGCAACAGATGCGACTCATGGTGATACTCCTGTGGTATCAAGACAAACAATTGATGGAAAAATACTGCGGGGTGTGCCTAGAGTAGACTATAAGCGTTTTTATTAAAGATTTATGTTTATTTTGTCAAGCTAGGGAAAGGAATGTTGTATAGTTTATGTTTGGTCTATGGTTTTTATATATGTCATCTTGACTTGAAAAATAAACGTCAATTGTGCTACCAGCTATCCGTGAGTTCATTTCTCTTTTATAAATCCTAGGCCTTCGCCCTCCACAATATCCGCATACTTATCAATGAAGTTGAAAAAAAATCACATTATATTTAATATGTGGTTAGGAATTTTAAGACTATTTTAGCTCTTCTCGTCTGAAACACAGGATTACCTAGTTCAGACACGTAAGTCTTAGGAATTTAACTTAAGTACATTTAAGCAACACTGTACTTCACTGCCTTATAATTTTTAAATAAATATATTAGGTATTATTTATTTATTTGTCTAACATATCTAACATTTTTAAATATTTCTTAAAATATAAAATAAGTAAAATATAAAAAAATGGTGATCCACCGATGTCGGGATCAGGGTCCAAGCTACCGGTGATTAGAGCTCCAGAGACAGGAACCTCCTCACAATAAGAGCCGTATCGAGGAGTACTGCCTTTTGAATCAGGCCCTTGATCCAACCGCCTAACGAGAGCCTCGATGGATGTTGATCGAGGATTTCGGTCATCAGGCCATTGGCTGATACGACAATCGGCACAATGATAGCCGAGCTCACATTCCACATGTCAACAACCTCGTGAGCTAAGTCGAAATATAATTTGTTTCTCATTCTCAGCTTTCACGAGGTTCCCGTCATGTGGAATGGTAGGAACTTCGACAGTCAATTATTATTATTATTAATTATTATAGTTCTCTTTTGATGTACACATGGGTAGCGCCGTAGCGAGTGCTGCTGGACGTGGAGTGTGCTGTCAAGTCGCAAAGCTCACCGCGCCTGAGGGCGCATGCGCGCAGACTCCGCCCCGACCCCTCTATTCTGTCGCCCTGTGCGATCCTCGGCTACCTAGTGCTATCTTGCATGTTTCATAAGGCGACCATTAGTACGAACTTCATACTGAGACATTTTCAGTCAGTATTGAATCCGGGCACAACATCCCCCGGGCGTCTGGACTGCTCCCGTACCTACACGCGGCCGCTGCACATCTCAATAACATTATAATGAAACATGTACTTACATACACAGGCCCCGATGACGCTTAATGTCAAAACACATTCGATTCAATCAGTGTGAACGTAAATATTGTTTTAAATTAAAAATGACCAACCGATTACACTTCTTGTGTTGTTGTAACTTCAGTTTCCGATGTTTATGTCACTTCGTGTTTATCCAACGTTAAGTCAACTTCTTCCAAGGTGAGTGAATTAGTTCTTTGGTTCAGTAATGTTACAATACAGCTGTAGAAATACTGAAGTTAATTTAAATGATAGAAAATATTTTGATAGGTACCTACCATCCATTCCTTAAAACTCGCAAACTTGAGCGAAACTGTGAAACATCATTCCTGTTTATGTATGTGTTGACAAAAATAAGAAAGCTATTATAATCCATGCAAGAGCTAGATACACGTTAAAAAGTCTAAAAACAAATTCTATAAATAATAAATTAATTAAATAAATATTAAATATCGAAATATAAAATGTGTCAAAGAACACTCCGTAAGAAAAAAATTAAGTTTAAAAAACTGTAACCCGGCTACGGAAAAATAGACCTAATAGTACAGACGCCAGCACATCAACCTACACCTAACTGTCAAATTTTCCCAATCAACATTGAACCTTATGCTTTAGCGATAAAGTTGAAAATCTATTACAGAAATCTGACAGATTGTAGTAGGTTGATGTGCTGGCGTCTGTACCTAGACCCGCTTGGTTGCCTAATAGTTATCTATGTCCTACAAGGCCTTGCTTTGAAGAACTTGCCTTACTAAATTTAGTGAGGTTTTTTACTAAATTTAATATAGATACTAAGGGCTGATTTTTCAATCGACAGATAATTTTTTTTCGTAGAATAAAATTAACGTCTGACACATTTTTTATTGAAGAACTGTCAAAAATTCAAAACTATTCCTCAGATAAAACTTCTTCCATACAAAATCTCGTCGTCAATTTTATTCTACGAATAAAAATTATCTGTCGACTGAAAAATCTGCTCTTAGGGCTCATTTAAAAAAATCTATTATCCGTGGAATAAAATTGACGTCTGACATGTCTAGTATGGAAAAACTGTCAAAAATGCATAATTTATTCTCAAGATACCTAATACTTATTTTAGGTATAAAAGTTTGGTGAAATTCGCGTTTAGAAGTTTTTTTTTTCTTACCGGCACTGTCCCACTGCTAGGCAAAGGTCTCCTCCATACTATTCCACTCATTTTTGTCTGCTGCCTTTTCCTTTGAATTGAACACAAGTTACAAAAAAAAAAAAAAAAAACATCTATTCAAAAAGAACTAGTACCTATATTCTTCGTAAACAGGGACTATGATAAATGATTTTATTTATGTAAGTAGGTTTGCACAAACACTTTTACACGTCAATCATATTTTTAAAAACTAGATGAGGTCGGCGTTTCCTATCTGACTAGTCTGAGAAGAAAGGAGGAAACAAACTCAGAGGTCACAGTCTCTTAAAGTCCAGATATAATCTTGGTCAGGTTATTTATGAAGACCATGTAGATCGATGTCTGAGATGGTCTTTTGAGGAAAGAACCACACAGATTGAGTGTACCTGTCCAGTCAGTGCACGCATTTGTCAGAAATCGTGCAGCTCAACTCAAAACTTAAGGAGCTCAACGATTCGACGAACAATACCAAAGAAACGACATTTGGGTAGACCACATAAATTACTCAAACTGCCAGACCATGACAAAAACTAACTGAACACAGAGAATAACAAAAATAAAAATTAAATAAAATTACCCACATTGTCTTCACATTCACAATAATTAAAATAATATAATACTTTACAAAGTAAGCAAGCGTCATTGTTTTTATAAAATTCATTAATGTCAATGCGTACATAATTATAAAAAAAACATCCAAAATGCAAAAATTGGAAGCAGCTCAATCCCAAGCTTTTTTGTCCTCAATATAATCTTTAACGGTATAAAAGGCTTTCCGGCACAAACTAACGTTTAATGATTGATTTGAATTTATTAAGGCTTAGATCTTGAACGTGGCTTGGTAGTTTATCATCTGAACGAGCCACTTATTTTCTTGAGCCTTGTTGTAGGTAAGTACAGACGCCAGCACATCAACCTACACCTAACTGTCAAATTTTCCCAATCAACATTGAACCTTATGCTTTAGCGATAAAGTTGAAAATCTATTACAGAAATCTGACAGATTGTAGTAGGTTGATGTGCTGGCGTCTGTACAACAAAGTGTTTGTTTTTATATTTTTAAGGGCATATAAAAGATTTTCATAATCTCTTTAAATTTGTCTCTGAGAGAGTATGTCGGACTTTAATTTATAAATTGATCAAGTAGCTCGCTTCTGCAAAACAAAGATAGTCTGAAAATCGGCGGCATTTCCCCACAATAGAATACCGTATGACATTACACTATGAAAATGGCTAAAGTACACTAAACGGGCAGTCTCTATATCAGTTAAATTACGAATTTTTCTAACAGCGTATGCTGCGGAACTTAGCTTTTTTGACAATTTGTCTATATGTGGACCCCACTGAAGCTTAGCATCCAAAGTTATGCCCAAGAATACTGCGCTGTCTTCTGGATTTAATTCTTCGTCCTTTATTAACACATTAGTTTTCACCTGCCTAACGTGAGGTAGCGTAAACTGAATACATTTGTTTCTTTTTTTTCGGTGCGTGGTTTATTTTTTTTAAACCACCCAGAAGTAAGAGCCCTGCCAAGCGGGTCTCCGTCGACTGCGCCTAGAGCGAGCGATGAAAAATAACACATTTGCAATGACAACTTAGGATACAAGAGCGAACCGGGGCTCCGTCGACTAGGATGCAAGAGCGAAGCGGGGCTCCGTCGACTGAGCCTAAGCTCATACATTTTTGTAAATTTAAAAAATAAAATTAAAAAAAAAAAATAGTAAAAGAAAGAGGGGAGGGGGCTGCTACTTCTCCCTTCATTTTATTCGTCCCCACCTCTTCAGACTTTTAAATATATGTCAATACATGAAAATTCGAAAGTGAGGTTAGAATATTAAAAAGATCATATTCTCAATAAGTGGGGGATTCCGCAAGTTTTCCTTCACAGGGCGGGTTGTATACTAACTCCCACCCCTTAAATCGACGGCAGAGATACTAAAGTCGTACCCGTAAACAAACTTTACATGCTCTGTGAACAAACTAATAGCAAGTAAAATATAAAGTATTGTACCTGATATCAAGATGACAATGCAAAATTCACTTGTGCCGGTAACTGTCACCGATTTACATTGAAATATTTACACCTAAAAAACAACGTTTAATATCGAGCTTGAGACTGCGTATATCATCTTTATGCTGACGACTTGCAGCTTTACTGCCGGGCAGGTGTTGGCAACATATCAGATGCGATTGACGAGCTAAACCGGGATTTAGATGTCGTTAAAGACTGGTCTGATCGATTCAGGGTGGCGGTTAACCCCACCAAGTGTCAGGCTATCTTAGTAGGCAGCCCTTACAGCATGAGGAAGTTGAATGGCTTAACTGTGCCACCTGTAATTTTCGATAACTCAGTCATCCCGTTTAGCTCTGATGTTAAGAATCTTGGTCTGCATGTCGACTCTTGTCTTGGCTGGCGAAAGCAGGTCACGACTGTAAGTCATAAAGTCACCGGAACGTTGCGGTTGCTCTATCGATTGAAAAACCTTCTCCCTTCACACATAAAGGCAATGCTTGTACAGTCCCTAATATTTCCCATAATTGACTATCCGAGCACCGGCGGCTTTTATAATGGTTACCCATTCGCCAGCGCAGAGAGTTGAGGGCTCTTGACTACGTTGTTCTCCATTCTTGACAAACCCACTGCTCCTTCTTACACGACTTCCCAAATTCAATATTTATGCTCTGCCCATGCTAAAAATCTTCGTTCCACCAACAATCGCCTTCTACGATGTCCTTCTCACCGTTCTGGCTTCATTAATTCTTCTTTCTTTGTCCAGGCGGTCTTTCTGTGGAATGCGCTCCCTCTGAACATCTGGACGGCAACCAATCGGTTATCTTTTAAAGTGAAGGCACGTGAACATATCCGTCAGAAGTTGGCCGTAACATCCCACCGCTGATTTGCTGGATTCGTTATCTCCTGTGCCGATCATTTTTCTCCTGAAAGTTCATTTGGTTTATATGTATGTATGTATTAGTATTTATTACTGTATTTTATAGTCATTTCCTAGATATTTATCCTGTATGTTGCACCTGCCGTGTTTTGTATCTGCATCACCCTAAGGTTGACTGGTAGAATATGCCTCAGGCATTAAGTCCGCCTTTGTACAGTATTTTTATTTACTTGTGCATAAAGTTTTAATAAATAAATAATATTTAAAATTAAATTACAGCTGTTAGCTGTAGTGTTGCCACAGGAAAATACTAAATAGCTCTTTAATCCCTAGGGACTAAAAGTGATTTGAATTTGGAATGTGGATATTGGTCCCGATTCT
The DNA here is from genome assembly GCA_914767645.1 of Hydraecia micacea. NCBI lineage: Eukaryota > Metazoa > Arthropoda > Insecta > Lepidoptera > Noctuidae > Hydraecia > Hydraecia micacea. Next base: position 14,468,935 of record OU611778.1, read on the forward strand.
CTTGTCACAAATGCCTCTAAACTAGACTAAAAATCACCAAAATTTCGTTTATTCCTGTCAAACGACGATTTCCCATTCTGAAATTGACTAAAGTGACACAATTTAAGAGCGTTTACGACGTACGGCATTTCATACAAACTTTCAAGCCCTTGTTTGTCGAAGTGATTGAACCGATTATAATGAAACTTCATACGCATAAGCAGGATACAAAGGTCTAAAAAGTTAGTAAAAAACATTTTCGAAAAATTGTGTTACAGCCAAATTAGACCGATTTTAAATTTTCCATAGAAACAGCTATTTCCAGTTATCTTTTTTTAAAGAAGACATTTCGAAAATGTTTTTTACTAACTTTTTAGACCTTTGTATCCTGCTTATGCGTACGAAGTTTCATTAAAATCGGTTCATTCATTTCGAAAAACTAGGGCTTGAAAGTTTGTATGAAATGCCGTACGTTGTAAACGCTCTTAACTATATTTTAGATTGACAGCACTAAGATGGCACTGAGTTATAATCTATTGAAAATGGCAATTTTGCTATTCTGAATTTCACGTTTTCACCTAAAATTTTGATTGTCTAACTAAATCGAACTAAATCTGACAATTTTTAATCACGATTAAAAAGGCGTGGAATAAAATTAATTGAGATGAATAGAAATTCTTTGAATCCCTCGCTGCACTCTGGATTCAAAGAAACCCTTTAGGCGCATTATGTCCAATTCACAAAATTTCCAACTGTCCAATTCTCAATTGGTCCAGTTCGCAATTGGTCCAGTTCGTAATTAGTCCAGTTCGCAATTGGTCTAGTTCGCAATTGGTCCAGTTCGCGATTAGTCCAATTCGAAATTGGTCCAGTTCGCAATTAGGGGGGCGTCCTTAATAACGAGTGGCATTTTTTGAGACGACCCCCACGTGAGATTGGGTGAGATTCGGTTGGACTGGAAGTAAAAATGCATAATTTACTAGCTTTTGCCCGCGGCTTCGCCCGCGTGGAGGTCGGAAATTATTCACAGAAAATTCAACCCCCATTTCACCCTCTTATGGGTGGAATTTCGAAAAACCCTTTCTTAGTGGATACCTAATCAACATAATTATGGGCCCATAGAGCAGTACCTATCTAGAAATAATGATGTATTTTAAACATCAACGCTTAAACAATGTAAGACGAAGAAATATAATCTTTTGTGAAAAAGGTTTTAAGACTAACTTTACCATTTTGCAGTTCGATCAAATATTTTTTGTACTTTTTATCAACTTCTAATCATCCATGGTTTTACCAGCAGAGGTAACGCTGCAATACGTTTGTTGTTTAAAATATCAGAAAACGAAACGTAAAGGAAAAGTTACGTATTACGTATCTCTTATCTACTAAACTTCGTAAACAACTTTTTTTTAATGCCTTGAATTGTCATACTGCGATGCGGTTCAGCACAATAATTTCTGTGTATGAAATTAGATTTAAGAGAATTCAAATACCTTAAAAGGACATATACCTAACGACTGTAATTTGAATTGGTCAATTTGCGAACTGGACCATTTGCTAATTGGACGATTTGAGATTTGGTCAATTTGAGAATTGGACGATTTGAGATTTGGTCAATTTGAGAATTGGACGTTGTGAGAATTGGACATTTTGAGCCCACTGGACATACTCTCGCCTTCAAAATAGTTGTTTGCGAAGGGAGCAAACAATCTACTATTTTGGTGTTCCGTACCTACTTTAAAAAGTAAAATATTACGTACCAGTTACCTACAAATTGTAGGTACCTAATTGAAATAACCCGAAACAAGTTACTGAACTCGTCAATATGAAAAAAAAATCTGCTGTTGCATACATTTTCCCCTTTATTCATAAGCGTTACTTAAGTTAAGTAACGATTAGCGACTGTTTATTAACCATATCTACATTTTTAACGTCACTTAACTTTAATCATCGTTTATAAATAAATCCCTTTGACAAAATGTACACAACAGCAGATTTTTTTACATAAGTTTATATCTATGTAAAAAAGTTTTTATTTATCAGGATTTCATGGTTTGTCCCATAGTAAAATTTGTTTGACCTATTGCATGACCACCATAGAAATGGATTTTGTCGACGGAAGAATAGACAAAGATGACGTTTCGTGTAGCCGTACGACGCGACGGCACCAAAGTAGAAAGAGTCAACTGCACTTTTTATAAAATTCACTCTTACATAATTCGGGTTCATGGCTAAATAATAACAGCCGCACAGGTCGATCGATCAGGTTAAGCTACGCTTGCCGCGGTTGGTCTGTGGATGGGTGACCATCTTTACATACCGAGACCCTTCCGTGCCTCGGAAAGCCTGGACAGGTCCACTCAATCTGTGTGGTTCTTTCCTCAAAAGACCATTTCAGACACCAATCTACATGGTCCTCAAAGATTATGTCTGGATTTTTATATACACATTGACATTTATTCATTTTATATATACAATGACATGAATATTTACTTTGTAAAGTATTTTTATTTTATTTAATTATTGTGAATGTGAGGGCTATGTGGGTCATTTCTTTTTTCTGTTTTCTTTCTTAGTTAGTTTTAATCATGATCTGGCAGTTTGAAATGCAAATGTCCTTTCTTTGGTATTGTTCGTCGAATCGTTGAGCTCCTCAAGTTCTGAGTTGAGCTACACGATTTTTGACAAATGCGTGCACTGACTGGACAGGTCCGCTCAATCTGTGTGGTTCTTTCCTCAAAAGACCATTTCAGACACCAATCTACATGGTCTTCACATGATCTGACCAAAATTTTGTCTGGACTTTAAAAGAGACTGTGACCTCTGAGTTTGTTTCGGCCTTTCTTCTCAGAGTAGTCAGATAGGAAACGCCGACCTCATCTAGCTTTAAAAAAATATGATTGACGTGTAAAAGTGTTTGTACAAACCTACTTACAGAAATAAATCATTTATCATTTAAGCTAGGCAGATACGTATGTAAAGACAACTACAACAATTTTTCTCAAAGAGTCGAAGTACCGTATTTTGGAACAAAAAAAATATTACAGTAAAATTGGCCTTAACCACTAAAAATAAATGATACGTGACGAACTAAAAATAAATTATGTAAAATAAGAGAAGATAGCTTTGTTCTTCTATTAATTATCACAGTTTTGCGTTCAAAACGCTCTCCTGTAAAATCATGACTATGTAGATAACCGTATATACTTTGTGGCCGTCGAGTAGAAACTTTTCTACGGTCTTTAGCATGGCGATGGCGATTACAAAATCTCAACTGTCAGTTGTCAGTGTAATTTTGACAGTTGAGATAGAAAACTTTCTTCTGAAATAGTCTACCTACATAAAAAAGGACCTAGACAAAGATCGTTAGAAACGAAAGACAAAATGACAGATTGTAGAAGGATTTCTACGGCGCGATGTCAAAAATGGAGAAACGAAATGTCACTTTGAAAAAAAGAGCTATATTCATGGACGTATTATACGCTATGTCTATTCTTCATAGAAATAGAAAGCGTCATGCTAAGCCTGGCGTGTTTACAAACGCTTCTCCATGCCAACACTTGCTACGGGTTTGTGGTAAAGAAGCTTTTGGGCAGACAAGTTGTAAATACAGTACAGGCTACGTCCACAACGCATGAGCTGTGTTGAGGCGAAGAAGGAAATGCGTTTTGTTTGTACGCGAATGTGTTTACAAGAACTTCGTCTTCAAGTGTTGGCGTCACTTGCGCGGGTGTTGAGCTAAAGAATCTTTTGGGTCTATGAAAAAGTACTCTGTGGGGTAGACTAATAAAATTGTATGTACGAGCTGTGTATGTTGTACCTAAGCTTCTTTTTTTGAATAAACATTTTTTTTTCAGAATGGCCCATTTGTTGAAGGGCAGCGGTAGACTGCACTCGGTCCCGGTGCGGTTAAGATATCTCTTCCTACTCGCAATGGTGTTTGGCAGCAGTTTCATTATTATTTCCATTACCAATCGCACCGAGATATTTCACGTCAACAATGAACAACCCATTTCGCCCTTAAATTTTCATCAACACGAAATTGAGCATGAAGCAAGTTTCACAATCAAAACAGAAGGCTGTACGATACCCAGCTTGATAGCCTTAGACGAAACTATGAAACAGTTCAATCAACCTCCAACAAAGTTAAAAAGCTGCCCCAATGCCAACTATTCTCTTCTACAACGTAATGAAACACATATTTGGGTCGATCCTGAAGTTTTACAAGGTTTTCTTTTCTTTTCTAATGTTCATAAAGATGAATTCTCGTGTTGTTACAAATCATTTTACAGACCGAACTCGATCAAAAATGTTTATTCGGAGCATGTAGATGACAGAGTTGAATACGAAGATTGTCAGAATTTCTCTGATAGTATCAGAGTAAAACATGAATTTGTGACGGTCACTTGCAAATATGATAATAAACAGATCTACCAACAGTACTTTCTATTTGCACACAAAAAAACAATCCACAAGCCGAAAAATAAATCTAACGAAACATCCTACAATGTGATTGTGATGGGTATTGACGCCATTTCAAGATTAAATTTTCATAGAACCATGCCAAAAACTGTGGCTTACCTTAAAGAGAAAGGTGCTATTGAATTATTAGGTTACAACAAAGTGGGTGACAATACATTTCCTAACTTAACTCCTATGCTGCTCGGCATCAAAGACACCGACTTGAAGAGAACTTGTTGGCCGCGTTATGATGCCAATTTTGACAACTGTCCGTTTATCTGGCAGTGGTTTAGAGAAGCTGGATTTTATACAGCTCTGGGTGAAGATAGTGCAAAATTGGGTACTTTTAATTTTGCAAAATACGGATTTATCAAAACACCAACTGATTACTACATTAGAACTTTTATACATGAAGCAGAAGTTAACGTGGGTAATACCCAGGATTTTAATTCATTTATCTGTATGGGCAACAAATACTTTTACAAAGTACTTCTGGACTATATTCAAGATTTAACATCAATTTTACAATCTTCCAAGCTGTTTGGTTTTTTTTGGGAGGTGTCAATGAGTCATGATTACTTAACGTACCCGATGGCTATGGACGATAGTTACGAAAGATTTTTGAAAAGACTTGATAGTAATAACTATTTCGATAAAACTATTCTAATACTATTAAGTGATCATGGAATAAGGTGGGGTGCAATAAGATATACCAAACAAGGCCGGTTAGAAGAACGTCTGCCTTTTGTTCATATATTGCTGCCACCATCATTTCAAAACAATTACAATTTAGCTTACGATAATTTGCGAGAGAACAGCAGGCGTCTGACAACACCGTACGATATATATGCGACACTAATCGACTTGATCGATTTGGAAGTAATAAATAATAAAAATATAAAACAACGAACGGAATCACCTAACACTCAAAGTAGAAGTATGAGTCTGTTTCTGCCGATACCCAGAAATCGAACTTGTAAGATGGCTGGGATCGATGACCACTGGTGTACTTGTCACAAAGGTAAAAAAATATCACCAAAGAGCTTTGACGCTCGTGACGCAGCCGGACAACTAGTGAAGCATGTAAATGAACATTTGCAGGAGCACCGCCAATGTGCACAGCTGACACTTGCCGAAGTGCTGCACGTCACAGAGATGATGGCGGGGGAGCCGAGAGAGAAGGAGGTGGGGTGGCGCGAGTTCATGGCGGTGGTGCGCACCACGCCAGGCGACGGCGTGTTCGAGGGCACGCTGCGCCAGCGCAACGAGCACTGGAAGCTGGCCGGCACCATCAGCCGCCTCAACCTTTACGGAAACCAGAGCCACTGCGTGCACCACTACCAACTCAAATTGTATTGCTACTGTCGGTAGTTCTAAAAATGTGATCACAATCTAAATCACGTTAAAAATCTGTGATATTACCAAGAGTTGTTTCTACGAAATGTTAATAGACAGGTAACTTAGCTGTATGAGATCAAATATTTTAGTTAAGTACTTGGAAAGATATTGATGGAAAGATCCGGGCCCAATGATGCAAATAATAATTTTGACCTGGAACGTTATACTTTTTAGACGATTTTAGTACCTTACCTACACTAGAATACTAGAATATATACGATTTAATAGACATTATACGTACCCATCTATATACCTGGTATGTTGTAGATTTTTAAATACTTTGCTTTTAAAATCTACAGCCTTAGTTTATCGTTGGACATATCTGATATCTAACAATAACATATCTCTCTATCGGACGGTTTGATATCACGCCCTTCCGAATTTGTTCTATTCACGTAATTTAGGCAGATTGAAGCTATGAGGTGCCTACTTGTGAACTTGTACCAATATTCATATAAGTAGGTACACATTAAATATGAAACATCGGTAAACATTAATATTTGTGTCATGTTTTTATAATCTTTCGCACACCTTAACGACTTGACTCAAAGTAAAGTGTAGCTTCAATATCTAGGTAATCAAAAAACGAGTGAAAGAAATTGGCGGTGCGATGAGTAGGTAGGTATGCGTTACTGACGTTACTAACGCGTCGACCACTTCATACCAGTTGCAAGACGACGCAGCGCTGATGCGGCTCGGAGTTCTGGGGCTTCTCAAGACCAACTACTTAGTTGGTCTTGAGAAGCCCCAGAATTCCGAGCTGTACTTACAGCCCGCATATATTTTGTCGCTCCCACGAATCATGGGCAGTGCGCTGTTATGAAACTAAGAAATGATAGGGCCCATAGTCGCCGACGCGTTGTACACTAGTAGACTTTACGGGGTCGACTAGTAAACGCTGCGCTGAGTCGACCGCCATCTGTAATTTTCATCAGTATTTGACATTAAGGTGTCAAAAAACGCTTTTTATTCGGACAGTGTGGTGTGACCGTTCACCGCTTTCTTTTTATTTGGACAGTGTGGTGACCGTTTACCGCCTTCTTAGGAAACCAATGCTTAACGACGGCGTCGAGTTCGCGACTCTTTGCCGTTGAACCGAAAGTTAGAGTGGAGATATTGTTTGAATGGTGTCTAGTTGATATGATATGCGAAGGTCATTCATTAATTTGTTTGTTTTATGCCGTCAATATTGTATTCTCACCTTGATATTTCATCATTCAGAATCTGATTACTAGGTGACAATAAGTTAAAGGTTTGACTGTTTCTATCTAAATGCTTTGTTGGTTTGTGTGTCTGATAAAATAGCAAATGTTTTGTAAATCATAATTAGGTACAGACGCCAGCACATCAACCTACTACAATCTGTCAGATTTCTGTAATAGATTTTCAACTTTATCGCTAAAGCATAAGGTTCAATGTTGATTGGGAAAATTTGACAGTTAGATGTAGGTTGATGTGCTGGCGTCTGTACATAGATATTTTCATATGGTAGATAATAGGCACATTGAACTACAGTCCTTACAAGAAAAAGTAAGATAAGGATATTAAAAAGTAAGTTTGTTTACACTAAACGAATAATACTAATATCGTTAGTTTAGTGTAAATAAACTTACTTTTTAATATCATTATCTCACTTTTTCTTGTTGCTAGTTTATTTTATAAGTTTATCAGAACAATGTGCCAAAGCGAATTTTAATAAAGGTAGGCTATAGGCTAGGGGAAAATGTGTGGGGAAAAACGCAGCGAAATGCGCTCTTGATTCCATTACTTTCAAGTACTTACCTAGGTAGTACACACATCAACACGGTCTAGGGATATTTTTAAAAAAGCGAATTACTATCAATGTGTTAATTATTTATATGACATGTATATATTTAAAAGATACGTTATTTAATATTCTACCATTTTTTAATAATGGTTAAGGTACTTAGATTAAAATTTCAGGATTTTATGGAAAAAAAATGAAGCATAGACGGAAATCGTATATGAATGAACTTTTAATTTGTGAGTAAAAACTGAAAAAAATAGAAAAATCATTTAATTTGTGTTTATAAACTTGAAGTTAGTAGTCTGAGAAAGCGCCCATGATGTTCATAACACATCGGCAACGATTCGGCATGCTCAGAACAAGGTTGTCAATGTCTTGCTGCGGAATATTGTCCCATGTCCTTCTGAGGTGCGCAAAAAGTTGATCTTCTGTAGCCAGATTTTCAGGAACTTCCTTCAGAGCTCTTCTTTGCAGCATATCCCACGCATGCTCAATGGGATTTAGATCTGGCGATTGAGCAGGCCAGTCTAAGGCCCTAACATTATGTGTATGTAACCAAGCTGCTACCGTTCTCGCCGTGTGTGCCCGGGCATTGTCGTGCATGAGCAGGAAATCTTGCCCCATTTGTGTTCTGTGGGGCAAGATTACGGGCCCCAGCACCTGTTGGACGTATCGTTCTGCCGTCATATTGCCCCGCACCCAAACGAGATCCGTCCGTCCTCCAAGACGAATTCCTGCCCAAACCATAATTGTTCCTCCTTGGTATGGGTGAACTTCCTGAGGGTTCTGGAGACGGCTCCATCGTCCAGGAACTCGCCAAACACGCGTCCTTCGTGAATCTGGATGGAAGCCGAACCTGGATTCATCCGTGAACAGCACATTGGACCATTGCTCACGGCCCCAGTCCACGTGGTTCCGAACCCATTCTAATCGTCGTCCACGATTGCCTCTCCGTAAAAGTGGGACCCGGAGTGGTCTACGAGAGCGTAGATTGCTTTCATGCAGTCGCCTTCTTACGGTTTGGTCACTCACAAGCACTTGGTGTTCCACTCGCAGCCTTTGGACCAATTGAGTCGCCGTTGCATTTGGTTGTGCTCGCGCAGTAATTTGCAAAAATCGGTCTTGTCTGGGGGTAGTGATGCGACTTGGCCCCCGGTGCCTCTCCGCTACTTCACCTGTGGCACGATAGCGTGTCCACAATCTTGAAATTACATTTTGATGGGTCCCTATGGCCTCAGCAACATTACGCTGAACAGATCCAGCTTCCAGCATTCCCACAGCTCGTAACATCTCCGCCCTCGTCAAATGTCGGCGTTGCATGGCTACAATACCTCAATTTTAACTTTATCTTTCGTTTAAAAATGAAAAAAAACTGTAGCTAAACGTAATTCGTATTGTTTTCTAAATTTCGCACAAATGAAAATTCCCTCTCCTATAGGTACATCAAGACATTTTTTGCCACCGAAACAAAAGAATTTTCAAAAATTTAAATTTGGAATTAGTCTGAGATAAATTACAAACAAATCGGTGTATAAAAGATTCCAATGCGGCCAGTACTTTTCGAGTTATTTAATTGAGTATGAAATATCCCTAGACCGTGTTGATGTGTGTATGTCAAAATGCTCAGTCAGTAGGTAGGTACCATAACGGGGTGGAAAAACACGCGGCTGCGGCACTTTCAAAATCAAAAGTTATTTATTCAAATAATTAGGCTAAGAATCAGCACTTTTCGAACGTCAAAATTACATAAGACAGTCCCCCAAAAGCAAAACGCCCGCCCTTCACCACTTCCTAGTGCTTTCGCTGGAATGAAGAAATGGCACAACAAACTCCCCAGCAGCACAGTCACAGTATAACTAATAGTACACTTAGAAAAACTGCTACGATAAGTGGAATTACGTGCGCTAAATCCCGCGGCGATTTTCCGCTCTGACTTGCACCTAGCCTAAAGTAGATTTGAGAATAATCACATATCACAAAGATATAAAATTGTGTTTAAAGGACATTTATTTTAATTGTAATCAAAGTATAAGTACATGCTGAGATATGCAATAAAAGCTTATGTATTTTAAAACGATAAGGTAACTATAATTATAGGTAGGTACCTACTGTAACTGTTTACAATATCAAAAATACATATTGTTGTTTATAAATCTAGACATACTTATAAGACTTAGTATTATCTTAAATTTCTGTAAATATTTTTATGGTATATGGATAATTAAATTGTTAAAATAAGAAGAAATGGTAGCTTATTGTTTTTTTTTAATAAATTTAAACTTGTTGTTGTTTATAATTATATCTTCCTATTCCGCATATGTGCTCAATGTACCTAGTCAAATAGCACACCTGTAGCTAAGTACTAATGTTTAACTAACCAGAGAAACAAACATCAAACTATTTCTTTGGTGAAGTGTACAAAGAAATCTTTTGAGAAGAAAGTTGTCGATGGATGTCTTCAGTCCCCAATCAGCTATCTTCACGTAGACATCAGCTCCTCACAAATTACTTGCTGAACATAGACAACGGGAAACTATGCAGAACTTAAATTGCTGACAATGTTTTCTACGCATTTTAGCGTCCTAACACAATCAAATTATGAATCCTGCACCCTAATAGCGTAACACACAATCAATCACAACATAAATAATTTTAAAGGATCTAATACATTGCTTTACATGTTCGAAATATATTTTTGTGTTCAACAATAACCTGGAGCTCACTTAATTCACCTAGGTGCATTAACTATACTATTCGTAAACTTTAATCACTACTTACTTGTAGCTAAACGCAATTAATGTTGTTGAACTGTCAAAATGAAAGCCATTGCTACTGATAGTGTGTTACGCAACAACACAAAAATACAAGTACAGCCACGCGCATCCTAGGTCAGGGAGCAAGTGGGATATATATCACATATTTTTGCAATAAAAGCGGCACTCGTTTACTCGTTGCTCTTAGGAGAGAACGGCTTGAAAAATTACTCCTCAGATATTTATGCTGCTAGTAGGATGTAATTTTTTTAGCAATATGAGTGGCATTGATTGCGATATATTATATAGAAGAAAACGGCTGCCTGCTGCCAAAGTGATGTCAGATATTTTTGATCACAAAGAGGTATCACATTCTTCTGAACTGACTGAGTAGTCAGATATTTAGAACGCAAGACATGTTCAATATGTGTCATGCATTCTGAGAGGTGGCACATCTTTTTGAAGCCTTTTTGAAGATGTGGTGTCCTATAATACTCGTATACAGTATGTTAACTAACAGAGGGCGTTCTCGTTAACACGCAATAGTATAGCATCCATACATGCTCATCATCATCATCATCTGCCTAGCCTTTTCCCAACTATGTTGGGGTCGGCTTCCAGTCTAACCGAATGCAGCTGAATACCAGTATTTTACATGGAGTGACTGCCTGTCTGACCTCCACAACCCAGTTACTGGGTAATACGATACCCCTAGATAAGACTGGTTGTCAGACTTTCGGGCTTCTGACTACCCGTAACGACTGTCAAAGATCCACGAATGACAGCCGGGACCAACGGCTTAACGTGCTTTCCGAGGCACTGAGGGGTCTCATCCATACATGCTAAAAAAAATATTACCATTCGAAAATAAAATGTTTTAATTTTTTTTTTATAGGTATTGAAATATTCACTAAAATGTTAAATTGATACGTAAAATAAACACTGTACACGCGTACTTGAAGAACGGCAACGTCGCAGTTTATTTATGAATGACGGGCCGCGTGTGCATTAGATAGTTTTGGTGTTTTTTCTATGTGCCTTTATTGTGTGCCTTCAACATATGATCCCGTGTATTTCCTATCCTTCCGTACAGAAATTTCATTCATAAAATGAACAGACATGACATATTATTGCCGAACTGTCCACTGTATAATATTTATGCTCGTGACTGTACGTATATACCTGGTACTACGTAGGTGCCCACTTAGTGAGTTGGTGCTACGTGCGAGTCGCACGTTTAATAAACCGTGCTATGGGCGAGCCGCACGCTTCGTAGGCCATGCTACGGGCGAGCCGAAGGGTTCGTAGGCCGTGCTACGCGCGAGCCGCACGTTTCGTAAGCCGTGCTACGCACGAGCCACACGTTTCGTAGGCCGTGCTACCCCAAGCAGCACGCAAGCGTTTTCAACATCAATATACCAGCCTATTTAGAACTTAAGAGTTCTTTTAAAGACGTACAAGAGTGTCAAAAAATGATTTTGTCTTTGTAAGAGTGATTTATGAGTTATTATACAGCTCAAACTGTATAAAATCTTTATTGAGGGATCTGCGTAAGCTTGGGGTGCTTAAACAGAAAATTAAAACTCTACTATACAACTTTAAGTATTTTGTGACACTTAAATCTGGTTTCATCGTTAAAGCTGTATACAGGCTGTATTTTGCATGTGATCACTTACTTATTACAGCTCTAAGTGTTATTACAGTAACACTTGATACTTGTTTCTGTACAATGGTGTATGCAAACTCCGTTCTCAAACTTATTTTTATGGCGTAATTGTACATTGTTGTAAATACAGTGGTTTTATGACTTCTGTCTATGAGGGTGTTTTAAAACTAAAAAAATAAATGACAGCTATAGTACAGCTTTAGTCTGTATTACTGACACAGTCGCTCGATTGCATGACGAATTAAATTAATGTTTTCATTGGGAGAAATGCAATGTGGAAAAAAACAAAAAGATCTGGTGCAGTCAAGAGGAGGATTGAAAGGGAATATTTGAATATTACAAATCACTGACTTTATCAACTCTCGGCGAACAGATTTTACTCTGTGCTATCAACTAAACAAAACAATGTGTTTTATATGAACGAGTTATAAACTCTGCTTTTCACTTCGATTGCGAGTAAATCAAACAGTGATATAGCAAGTTAACATATACTTATGTATTTTAGTTTAAATTAAATTGGAACAATTTTTCAACTTTTTTACCTGAGTACATAAACATTAGGCTTGTGTGTAGGAGACCTATACTGCCAAATCACAAGTGCGTTTTTAATAAAATATTATTGATAAAGTGAGGAACGGATCAAAGTAATTTTGAGCTCAGGGGTTTTCATTTCTTTAAGTAACTTTAAAGAGCATTATAAGTTATACATAGAGAACTGATATACAGCCTAAGTAATAAAAATATTATATTATAAAGCTGATTAAAAGCCAATAGCTGTACAATGTAATCCATAACTTACTTAGTACAGCTATCAGACTATAATACTCTCCAAATACCGTTTAGGCTGCTTAGCTAATTGTCGCCATTTTGGAATGTTTAAAAACAAAATTTAAAGTATAATTAAAGGATTTTTTTTACAACACCTAAAGCCGCATCATGATAATCAGCTTGAATAATGATCACTGTGCCCTCATATCTATTACTTTAAAATATTTTTTTATTCTAACCTCAAAAACAAACATTTGCTTATCGTATTTAGTATTTTTCTTTATGTCAGCTCGATTATTTTGCTGGCGCGTGAATATTTTGAAGGAAAACATACACAGGTTCACGATAAATTTAATTTGCCCTTTCAATTCACCGAATAACACCATCAGATATACAAGTCTACACGGTTATCTTTTACTTCTAGTAATAAATATTAAATAATAGTGTCGCCATTATTAGAACGTTTATATTATACGCATAATGTCATCGAAAATATTTTTGTTTTATTTTTATTATTTTGTAATTCTCTTCAAAAACCTATTTACAGTCCGTCAAATCTAAGAAGTACCGTTTGACGTTTCATATTTTTCAAACCGAAACAACTTTGTTCATACGTACATTATTCAGTTTCGATAACCTTTTTCATAAAACCATGAATTTAGAAAGATTTCATTATTGTATCTAAAAATGTACAATTCTTAATATCTAAATGTAATTGAAAACTTTCAAACAAAGCAAAATAACACATATTTACACAGTAAATAATTTCTAATAGTTATATTCTTGACCTCATTACAAAGTTACGTAGTTAGGTCACTGCACGTAGTGTTGCGACTCTTCGGATACACTTGTATGCAAAAAAATCGTTTACATATACGAAAAATCGAATGTATTATTTACAAATTACACTTGACAACCAAACAAATATTTTTTCATGTGAATGGGATTTATCTCACATATTACGATTACATAACTAAATAGTTATGTAATCGTAAAATATGAGATAAAACCCATTCACCAAAAATACGTATTTATAAATCAAATATATTTGCTTCTTTAAAAAGTTGTCGAAAGCGATTTGTCGATTTTTGATTTTCGCGCCCAAATAAGTCGGGGTTTCTCGCGCTAACGCTGTCGAAATAGTAAATGGAGTCAGGGATAGTGTTTTTTACATTTATTTTTGTGTATGATAGTATGGGTTTGCATATTACAGAGAAATAAACAAATTTTTAACAAGCACATCCATTGATTTTACAATTACAATTTTTTCTTCTAAGTCTTATTTCTACGTCTAAAACTAATAAAAATAAGGTATGTAGAACCCATTCACAAAAATGTTGTTGCCTGATGTTATAAATTAACGACGTTACTGCGCGACCGCATAATGCACTGAATACACAGATACCCTAAAATAAATTAATTTAATTATTTTTAGGTCAATAGGCAAAATCGCAGGTGTCCAAGTCTCTACAATTTTTTTTTTCTGGCAACACTGCCAACTACAAGCGCACGCGGTCCGCTCGGTCGGTTCGGCGTCAGCAGTCTCTCGCCATCTTGGAAGCTGACTGTGCGCGTACTTGCTTTCTCGTTTGTGTTTTACAATTTGTGACTTGGCTATTACTTTTCTGGACTGATCATTCTTTATCCGTTTACCTTGGCAATATTTATACTGGACTCCGAACTAAGCAAGTGTTTATTAATAATGTCGAAAAGAGGACGTACTTTGAACAGCCAGGCTCGTGAATTGGTGGTGAAATTACACGAGTATTTTGAGCGTGAATCTCAAAATGGTGGACTTCTACTGCCAGTTACACAAGTTCGGGATCGCGTCGGTGAAGCTCTCGGTATTGGTAGCCGCACCGTTGGCAAAATATTAAGTGAAAAATATGGGCCTTCGGGGAGTGACAGTAACGTACTTCACACACCGAAAAAACGAAAAAGAAATAAACCTGTGACAGGCATCGATGAATTCGATAGTCATGCTATTAGAAACCATATATACGGGTATTTTACAAGAGGCGAATTTCCAACATTGGCAAAGTTATGTGCAACTTTAAAAGATGCCGGGCTGTATAAGGGAAGCATAGAGTCGTTGAGAACGGTAATAACAGGAATTGGCTTCAGATACAAAAAAGTTGACAAACGAAAAATTGTTATGGAGCGACATGACATAATTATGCAGCGACTAACATTCCTGCGCGAAGTTAAACAAATTATAAACTGGGATAATGTAATATTTTTGGACGAAACCTGGCTAAATTCCAACCATTCTGTGCCGAAAACATGGACTGATGATTCTGAAGCTTCGTGCTAGAAGGTGCCGATAGGAAAAGGTGGACGCCTCATAATATGCCATGCTGGGTCAGCGTCTACAGGCTTCGTGGAAAACTCTTTATTAGCTTTCCAATCCAAAAGCACTAAAGAGTATCATGAAGAAATGGACGCAGTAAGGTTCCGAGAGTGGTTCTTAAATTTATTACAGAATATCCCTCCTAACAGCACAATTATAATGGATAATGCCCCATACCACTCTGTGCAAATTGATAAAGCACCTACGTCAGCCAATAAGAAAGCAGATTTGGTGGCATGGCTGCAAAGAAAAGGAGTGGATGCCGACATGTCACTATTAAAAGCTGAATTATTACAGTTAGTGAAATTGCATAAACCACCAAAACCGACATATGTAATTGACCAATTGGCCGAAGAGCACGGGCACAAAGTCATACGACTTCCTCCGTACCATTGCCAATATAATGCCATTGAACTGATTTGGGCCCAAGTTAAAGGTAATATTTTATAATATTATAATAATAACACGAGTACTTCTAACATTTATAATTTAAACAATGGTTTTCGTCTGCTATCAAATAGTTACATTATTGTTTTACAGGTTATGCAGCAAGACACAACACAAAACCACCCTTCAGTGTCAAGAAAATGGAAGGTTTATTAAAGGAAGCATGTGCCCAAGTTACACAGGAAGATTGGAGTAAAGTAGTACAAAAAACAAAGAAAATAATAATGGACGACTTCGAAAGAGACGTACACTTTGATAATGTAATGGACAATCAACTGTTCATTAATTTAAATGACGATGATGACGAAGACGACGATACTAGTACTAGTAGTGAATAAAAAAATATCCTAAACATTTCTTTTATTTAATTATAACAATTGATTTCTTAAAATTCGGATATTATAGTAATCGATCTCTTAAAGTTCGGATATTATAGTAATCGATTTTTTCATCCCATCCCTATCATTCAATTGTCAGAACTGTCAAACGGTACTTCTTAGATTTGACGGACTGTAGAACACTTTTCTTTACAAAATAATTATAAGATAATATCTGTAGTACTCGTATAATGGTTTCTTCGTTCACCGAATAACAGCTTTAATACAGCTATTATACAGCTTCTCTATTGCTTCTACAACTACTATACAGCTCTACTAACGCAAAAAGCTGTATAATATGGGCCTTTTTTTACTTACAAGGATTGTATAAGCGCTTAAACAGCCTATATACAGCCTGAATATACAGCTTCTAGTATAAAAACCAACTTAAATACAGCTTGTATACAGCTTGCAATGCTACCGTGCTAGCCACACGTTTTGTAGACCGTCCAACAAGGCAGACTTGCGCATATGGAAATATTTATGTATCTGATTAAGAGGCCACTGCTGCACCGTGAGTGAAATGGTAGGAGAGAAAGGGCGAATAGAAGAACGGCTTATCGATTATGTTTGTAATATGGCTTATGTTCGTATGGTTTAGTTTTCACTTAATAAAGGGCATCATAGTGCCCTTTATTTAGTGAAAACTATGCTGAGGCTTACTAAATAAGTAGATATACAGAGTGAATTTTTCAAGTGGGCGTCGATTGCCAAATCAACAGGTTCGATTCCTGGCTAGAAATATTGATTTTTTCAAAAATCCTATGATGCAGTTTTAATTTCACCAAAATCGAGCGCGAGGCTCCTTTGCGTACTTTTCGCTATTTCTCATAGTTTCGAATTTGACCATCCACGCCCACTTGAAAAATTCAAGTGGGCGTGAATATTTTTGATTGATTTGATTAAAAATTAGTTTCAAAACTTCAGTAGGACCAACAGCAATAACATACCCTCGTGGACCATGTACGTTTGCCCCGCACGGCCCCCCATAATTTGCGATTTAGGTGTGCACCAATGCAATGTACTCGCCTCTAGGAGTATATGTACCGGTTTCTTTTTCAATGTACCTCTGTACTTTTGAAGAAATATGCAAAAAAAGGGGGCCGTGCCAGCCAAACGTTTTCAGCACGGCCCCCGTGTAACTTGAAAAATATATAGCGTATTAAAAAGTTTCATAAACTCAAGGAATGTACTTTATTAACACGTTCTATGTACCGTAACAGATATTGTGAATTCGTAATAACAAATAATATATAGATGTGGATAGGGGGCCGTGCTGAAAAAATAGAAATAAGAAAATATCTAAAAAAGACAAAACAACCTTAGCCAAAAACTATTAAAAAGTAATTCATGTTTGGCAAGTAACATATGTACCGCATTGGTTTCTCATACAACTTGCTAAATTAAAAAAATAAATCAATTTTAGTTTATTCAGCACGGCCCTCTATAGTTGCCTATATCTTTTTAAATATGACATATTTGTTTACAAAATTCGACTTCCTGAATTATGTATAGGAGTACATTCGTTCCAAATAAATTGCGATTATGGTGTATTAGTATTTTAAAAGTTAAATGGGATCAAAAATGTCCTAACATACAACTGTTGGGGTGACCATGGTTCCATAAATTACACACATACACACACACACACACATACATATATTCTATACCTATATTAATGAAATTAAGTATGTGACTACATTGAAATAAACATTCTTTTTTTACAATTTGTTTTTTTTTTTCTTGTTGACAAAGTCACGGTATATGAAATGAGAAATTACATTTGTCACGAATATTTTGACCGGCCATCGCATGTAAAGAAAATAACAGATTGTGAATGCAATGTTGCTAATTTGTTTGAACAAATGTTTGCCAACTTATTTTACAGTGCTCAGTTTAAAAAAGCTTGCACAAAAGAAGAATGCCAATATTGTGTAAAAATGATAAGACCTTTTATACCTTTGAATATTAACGTAATCGACCTGTTTGGCATTTTTGCATTAGAAGAGTCACTTGCTATCGAAACTACTTCTCAAATTTGTAAAAATGATTGCGATGGACTGTCATTTCAAGCTATAAATTACAAAATATTTATAACCTTTGATTTAAATGGAACAGACGCAATGGTTTTGTGTAATATTCCGGTCACTATTAATATTAAAAACCAAATTTATAATAATATAATATACAGTATGTTAACTAACTGAGGGCGTTCCCGTTAACCCGCAATAGTATAGCACCCATACATGCTAAAAAAAATATTACCATTCGAAAATAAAATGTTTTTTTTTTTTAATTAAAATATTCACTAAAAATGTTAAATTGATACGTAAAAGATCGCCGCACACGCGGCCCGTCATTCATAAATAAATTGCGACGTTGCCGTCCTTCAAGTACGCGTGTACAGAGTGTTTCTTTTACGTATCAATTTAACATTTTTAGTGAATATTTTAATATAAAAACATTTTATTTTCGAATGGTAATATTTTTTTAGCATGTATGGATGCTATACTATTGCGGATTAACGGGAACGCCCTTTGTTAGTTAACATACTGTATAAAATTATTTAAATTTATAATTTATAATTATTCCATAGGTACCTAAACGTAGGTTAAATTAGTTGCCTGTGATTATTCCAAATAATTAATGTGATTAATATAAGTAATATTATTGTAATGTAGGTAAGGTTCAATCAATGTGATTTGTTAGAAACGTATCTGTGATTTTTTATGCCTTTTAAGCTGTGTAGTGTTAGTGACACATAGTTTTTCTGCGATTATTCCATAGGTAAACGTAACTAATCTATAAAATGTAACGAAACTATAATTTTATTGTAATGTACCGTACATCAATCCGTGTGATATATTGGAAATATATCTGTGATTTTTTTAAGCCTTTTGAGCTATTTAGTCTTAGCGACACTTGTTGTTTTGTTCGATTTGCGACCTACTACTTACTACTATTATAGTTATCGTTAATACAGATTACGATATTTTTGATTTGTTTATTTTATTAAAGATTTACTCAATTTATGCAAAACTAATTATCTATAAGATTCAAATGACCATTTTCGACCACATCTGGCTGAGGTAACGGACACGATTTTTTATCCATTCTCACGTGGAATCATGGTCACCCCATCAGTTGTATGTTAGGATATTTTTGATCCAATTTAACTTTTAAAATACTAATACACCATAATCGCAATTTATTTGGAACGAATGTACTCCTATACATAATTCAGGAAGTCGAATTTTGTAAACAAACATGTCATATTTAAAAAGATATAGGCAACTATAGAGGGCCGTGCTGAATAAACTAAAATTGATTTATTTTTTTAATTTAGCAAGTTGTATGAGAAACCAATGCGGTACATATGTTACTTGCCAAACATGAATTCCTTTTTAATAGTTTTTGGCTAAGGTTGTTTTGTCTATTTTAGATATTTTCTTATTTCTTTTTTTTCAGCACGGCCCCCTATCCACATCTATATATTATTTGTTATTACGAATTCACAATATCTGTTACGGTACATAGAACGTGTTAATAAAGTACATTCCTTGAGTTTATGAAACTTTTTAATACGCTATATATTTTTCAAGTTACACGGGGGCCGTGCTGAAAACGTTTGGCTGGCACGGCCCCCTTTTTTTGCATATTTCTTCAAAAGTACAGAGGTACATTGAAAAAGAAACCGGTACATATACTCCTAGAGGCGAGTACATTGCATTGGTGCACCCCCAAATCGCAAATTCTGGGGGGCCGTGCGGGGCAAACGTACATCGTGGACCTACTGGTAGGACAAAATAGTAGGACCACGAGAAAATACCCAAGTAATCAGCTATTTAAAACAAAAGTTGAATATCTACTTGACCAAAATGTATGATATAGCTGATTTTTTTTTCGTGATTTAAGAGTTAGTCCCATAGTGAAAGTTGTTCAGTTCGATGGTCTAAAGCACCTCTTAAAGTTTGTCGGGTTATTTTTTTAACACTTTGTATTGATTTCATAGATGTGGACGCGGTTTTAACAATCACGCCACTGAAATTATCAGAATGTTTAGTAACTATGAGAAAATATTTTGAAAAGCGTCGCACTTATCACGACTAGCTTGCTTTACGTGGTGCATTGCAATAATATTCACCTGTTCGGAAAATAGGTACTAAGTATATACCTAGTTAAGTAGGTACGCATTTTAACTGGTTGAATGTCGTAATTACAGAAATAGTTAAACAGCCATTGTGTCTCGCGTGGATCCACGATTAATGCACGGCATACAAAGGGTTAATTGCAATGCATATTTCAGCAGTTTTGTGTTGTATTTCAGTAACTGTCTTAAAAGACGCTCTTGCAGTTATTACTAGTGGACTGTACACGATCCGTACAGAAGGATGTTCCATAGCTGGTTTGTCAGAAGTTAGTGAAAGTATAAAAAATATAGTGACTGCACCCCCTGAAGTACGTAACTGTTCTTCTATTGACCCTCTCGTCAAAACCAATGCGTCCCATATCTGGGTGGAGCGTCAAGCTTTCGACTTCTACAACGTATTGAATGAAGATACTTTTTATTGTTGCTACACATATTTTTCAGCACC
The DNA here is from genome assembly GCA_914767645.1 of Hydraecia micacea. Classification (NCBI taxonomy): domain Eukaryota; kingdom Metazoa; phylum Arthropoda; class Insecta; order Lepidoptera; family Noctuidae; genus Hydraecia; species Hydraecia micacea. The sequence continues at coordinate 14,489,497 of OU611778.1, forward strand.
AAACAACCTAGATAATATTGTTTATAGCGATTGCAAAGAATTTTTAACAGTGATAAAAGTGGAACACGAATTTGTGCATATTCAATGTTATCACTTTGACAGAGTAATTTACAGTGATTTCTTTTTATTCAATTACCATGACGATATTGCGCCGAATACGTCTCCTAACAAAGAAACATACAATATACTCATACTTGGGCTGGAAAGTATGTCACGACTAAATTTTCATCGAACTATGCCTTTAACGTCACTTTTTTTAAAGGAAAGAGGTTTTGTTGAGTTTCTTGGCTATGGTAAATTAGGGGATAACTCATTTCCTAACTTGTTTCCCATATTAACAGGACTCTCTTTCAAGTATGTCAAACAAAAATGTATTCGTAATTTCATATTTAATTTCGACAAGTGTACCAATGCATTTATCTGGGATAAGTTCAAAGAGAAAGGATACCACACAGCACTCGGCTCCGACAGTATTGCTGGCCTACTAGGCAAATACGAGTATCGCTTGTCGAAGTTACCGACCGATTACTATTTACAGCCATTTATTTTCGAAACGAGAAAATTATTCAAAAACCAAAGTTACCAATATCACAAGTGCATGGGCTTTAGATATTATTACACGGTTCTTTTAAAATATATATATGGGTTAACGCAACATGTAAAATTAAATAGATTGTTTGGTATGTTTTGGGAAGAATCTATAAGTCACGATAATCTTAATAACCCACACGTCATGGATGAGTCTTATTTCCACTTTTTAACTAATTTAGAACAAGATAATTATTTGAGGAAAACCATAGTTATATTACTAAGTGATCATGGAATGAGATTTGGGGACATAGTACGTACAGAACAAGGCCAGCTGGAAGAAGTTTTGCCATTACTGGGAATTCTTTTCCCTGAAGAGTTTAGACGCCGTTATAAACTAGCCTTTGAGAACATCAAACATAATGTCCATCGGTTAACCACGCCTTATGACATCCATGAGACACTTTTAGATCTACTGAATCCGGCTGCACTAGAAGATAATATGATCAGAATGAGAACTAATAGTTCTGTTATGAGTAAATCAAGTCTTTTTCTTCCTATATCTGCAATAAGAAATTGCACATCAGTTGGTATTGCAGAGCATTGGTGCCCGTGTCACCGAGGTCAGAAGATTAAGGTTGGAAGCAAAGTCAAAACGATAGCAGCACACAAACTTGTTGAGCTAATCAACAAGTTGTTACACGATTATCCACAGTGTCGTAAATTAATCCTTGGCCGTATATATGATGTTTATTTAGTGGAAAGTAACAAGCAATGGCGAATTTATACGGTAATGGTGAAAACAAGACCTGGAGGCGGTATTTTTGATGGCACTCTTATACACAGCAGATCGCACTGGGTGGTGTCTGGAACAGTAAGCCGCCTAAATCTTTATCGAAATCAAAGTGATTGTGTTACTGACGATTCAGTTAAAATGTATTGCTACTGTGGCTAAATCATGTAGGAAAAATAAAATGGAATGCACTTTGGATTACGTTTTTTTCGATACCTATTTCAATCCCTTTGTATTTGATATAGCTACATGCAACATCTGTTGAAGCAGAAATATAAAAACCGGTCAAGTGCGAGTTGGACTCGCACACGAAGGGTTCCGTACCGCCGTACAATATTTAACACTACATAGGTATATAAAAAAAAATCACGTTTGTTGTATGGGAGCCCCCCTTAATATATTTTATTTTAATTGAATTATTTATTTTTAAAGTGAATATACAACTAAGTACCTATTCTGTAAATATTTTTATATTTGAGTCGATTAAATGAAAGGTAAATTGCGGTTTACGATTTATGACGTATTAAAAAAAAACTACTTACTAGATCTCGTTCAAACCAATTTTCGGTGGAAGTTTACATGGTAATGTACATCATATATTTTTTTTAGTTTTATCATTCTCTTATTTTAGAAGTTACAGGGGGGGGACACACATTATACCATTTTGGAAGTGTCTCTCGCGCAAACCATTCAGTTTAGAAAAAAATTATATTAGAAACGTCAATATAATTTTTGAAGACCTATCCATACGTATGGGTTAGATGAAAAAAAAAATTCAGTTTCAGTTCTAAGTATGGGGAACCCCCAAAATTTATTGGTTTTTTTTTCTATTTTTGTGTGAAAATCTTAATGCGTTTCACAGAATACATTTACTTACCAAGTTTCAACAGTATAGTTCTTATAGTTTCGGAAAAAAGTGGCTGTGACATACGGACGGACAGACAGACAGACATGAATCCATAAGGGTTCCGTTTTTTGCCATTTGGCTACGGAACCCTAAAAAAGTTACTATGCAGGCTTTTGTAAAAGGATTAAAAGAACCATTGGGGTGTATAAGATGCATGCGCCCCGATATTATTGAAAAGGCCCTTGAATATGTACAGGAAGAACTTAACGTTATATATTTACAGGAACGAAGTGAGTTCTCAAAATCCACTACCCAAAAGAATTCTAACCCTGTAACCCACCCACGCAAATACCAATCCAGTTCCTCCACATCCATGTAGTAAAAATTTTAGCAGTACTAATTCCCAACTGGCCCAATCCCGTAGGAATTAGACCCAACCAACTAACACCACAACCATTTAAGTTCAACCCTAACTTTATTAATTAGCAGCCCGAATATCGCAAGCCTAATCGCACGCAGCAAATATTCCGTGGGGTACCTCAAAATTATAACGCTCAAAGTAACATGTTCCGTTTGCCACCTAGAAACATCCCGGCGCAAAATCAAAATCAAGGTCCTAAACCTATGAGCGGTGTACAGCATTTTACACCTAGACCCATGTTATCTGGCCATAATTAGCAGAATTCAGGTAATCCGCGCCACTAACAAATTATTAAATAAAAACTTTTTTACAAAAAAAAACAACCGACTTCCAAAAAAAACACTACAAAGTGAAAAATAACTTTAATTTTGGAAGTCGGTGTCGTTGGTTCCACATTTTCGTTTTTTTGACACCGACTTCCGAAATTAAAGTTATTTTTCACTTTGTAGTGTTTTTTTTGGAAGTCGGTTGTTTTTTTTTGTAAAAAAGTTTTTATTTTTCGCTTTTTAGTTGTACCTACCCCATAATACAAATTCATATAACACTAATTGCTATGTGAATATTAGTGACAGAAAGATAAACATCATCAATATAAACTGAGTGGAAAACAAACGTATTGTTGAATCTAATTCCAAAACTACCCAAGCAAAGTTCATAAAATTTATATGGGACCACCTCTGAAGCATACCTTATTCATTAATTAGACTAGATGCTGATAATCCTGGCTGCAGCATCAGGCCAGACTTATGTCAACATTGCATTGAACTTATAATTTAGTCCTGTTTAAAATGAGCCCAAACACGACTACGGTGCTGTAATTTCAAGGTTTGTACTTTTTCTGATGCTCCTGGCTTCAGCATCAGGTCTCTCTCGTGTTCCTCATTAACAGTATATTTATCCACACATCGAGCCCTTTTCAATGAGCCTAAACACGATATATCTGCTGTTAGTTGTCGAGGAGTTAGGCACTCTGCAGACTATCCTGATGCAGCATAAGGTCATGGCATGATGATCATGAGATGATCATGAGACCAAATGTGGCAAATGCCCTATCCATACCAAACATCAAAATAATTTACTAAAACGGGACCCTTGCCTGTTCGAGTAACTTCTTACTGTTAAGAAGTTGTACCTTCCATCATCAGCTCAGCTACCTGAGATGGTGACAACCATACGCAAATACACAAGATACTTCATAAAATATGCGAAAAACAATAAGTGAGCCTATAAAATTTGAGGGTTGCCCTCGATTTCTCTAAGATCCCATCATCAGATCCCGACTTGTTGACTATGGGACCATTTGGGAAGTATACCCTTTCCAACAAAAAAAGAATTTTTCAAATCGGTTGGCAAGCGACGGAGTTATGCGCGAACAAACCTAAAAAAAAAAAAAAAAAAAAAAAAAAAAATACAAACATTCGAATTGAGAACCTCCTCCTTTTTTAGAAGTCGGTTAAAAAATCGTGAAATGGACATGAATGAGTGCGCGTCATACGACGACTCATATTACCCGACGGAGTATTATTACGATCCGGACTGTTTTAATTACGATAACATTTACTACGACTATAGCCGGTTGTGCAACCATAATCCGACTCTGAGCGATGTAGGTGTTCAAGGAAAAGTTACAGGTTCAACTTAACCCCAGGCGGATCCAAGTCAGGATTTTCAGGAGGCACAGAAATAAAAAAAACAAAAATAGAATTGAATCTCCAAACTCAGCGTCAGTTGCCCTACATACTAATATCGGAACCGCCTTTAAAATTACTAATTGACACCGGCGCGAATCAGTCTTTTTATAAGTCCAGAAGCTGTAGAGAAATAGTTTCCGATTCTTCCCTTTTTTTTTTTTTTTTTTTTTTTTTTTTTTGGATGGGAAATCATCTAATGACTCCTCCCGCTCTGGGTGGAGCGGAAGGGAGTGTCAGACTCTTACTGACTAAAACCCACCCGTGTTCCTTCCTTAGCCCTTCTCTTTGAGGCGCGCGTGGAACACATACGCGCCGTCCGGCACGGGCCTGGTCCTGATCGGACAGAGAGCTACCCATTACGGTGAGATCGGCGATCGATCGCTTGCCTAAGCGGACGTGCTTTTTGTTTTGCTTATAATGTGTTATAATTAAATAATTACAATTAAATTGTTATTGGAATTGCATATGCAGTGTAAGCATTAAAACTAAAGAGTGTCGCGATTTGTTACAAACACTGACCTACGCTTTCATTGCATGCAATGAACTAAATCATATAGACTACTGTTACTGTGGGGAATATGGCTAGCTCAGGATCTAGCCCATTTTGCCGTAGCCAATTGCTCCAGCGAAGTCCTCCGGACTCCTCCGCCTTCACCAAATGAACAAGATAAGCCCATAGCCCCAACTCCACCAGCACCCACGGAACATGTGTTACCCGCTGAAGTTATACCCACATCGGAAATTCAGAAATGGATGAGCACGATAGAGTCCATCTTGAGCGAAGTATGCAGTATAGTAGCGGACGGCAAAATGAACGCTGACCAGAAGATCCGTGTGACCAATTTATGTCGTAAAGTGACTAGCGGGACATCTCAGATGGCTGTCCTGTATCAGTCCTTAACTCATAAAACTACTCAGGCGTACACCACTATTGAACACCTAAAAGAGAAGCAAGGCGTTGCAAATTCACTTCGGCAATTCAAAGAAGTCGTAGAAAGTAAAATGAAGCCCGCAGAAACAACTTCCTTCGCGGATATGGTCAAGAAGGGCACCAACAACTACATCCGCCCTGAAAATTTAAGCTCCATTGCTATTTACCATAGCGATAAAACTAAAACCAGCGACGACACGAAGTCTCTCGTCCAGGAAATCATCTCTCCCGAGGAACTGAAACTTCATGTTCGTAGCGTTCGTAAAGTGAGAAACGGAGGTGTCATCATCAGCACGGACAAGAGAGAAGACATTGAAAAATTGCGGAAGTCGGAGAAACTAGTTTCATCTGGCCTTACCGTTGAAGAACCAACAAAGCGCCGTCCAAGGGTTGCAGTTATTGGTGTCCCCGCAGCCCTAACTGAACAGGAAGTATTTGAGTGTATTTTCGAGCAAAACCTCTCTGAGAAGTTGCCGAACACAACGCGTGAGTCCCTCTTAACTACAATAAAATTAAGCCATAAATCAGGTAAGAAAAATCTGAGCACCTGTAATTATATTCTAGAGTTACCAGCTGATATCAGGAGAATTCTTATTGACCAAGGGCGAATTTTCATCAATTGGTCGTCCTGCCCCGTAAGAGATTTCACGATAGTCACCAGGTGCTTCAATTGTCAGCAATTCGGACATGCAGCCAAATATTGCCGAGAAACTAGCTCAACTTGTAACCACTGCGGAGAGACTGGTCATTCCTTTAAGGACTGCAGCAATAAAAATGCTCCCCACAAATGTGCGACGTGCAATCGCTTCAAGCGCAAAAGTGACCACAAAACTGGTGATGCTAGTTGCCCGGCACGCAAGTTCGCAGAGGAAAACTATATAAATTCTATAGATTATGAAGGCGCCTGAGAGCGCTACATATTTCATATCTTTTTAAGCACGCTAACAGTAGTTTAATTGTATATTTATATCTTAAATAGTAAATATAATTATGATTGATAATTTGCTTTATGATCTAGACAGCTTTTCTGTGTCTGAAACTAAAATATGTAATGTTGAAGACTGTAAACATTTTATTCCTGCTATAGATAAAACATTAACTGTGCTCACCCAAAACATTCGCAGCATAAACAGAAACATGAACGGTTTTGAAGTGTTGTTACAAAATCTTGGCATAAGCTGTGATATAATTGTCCTGACAGAATGCTGGTTGTCCAACCAGACACTCAATTTACCACCCCTGGATGGCTATTCTTCCCACAAAACCAACCGACATATCAATCAAAATGATGGCTTAGTAGTTTATATCAAGAAAAATCTGAAAGCAACAATAGAGGAACCGATAGGTCAGGATAGTAATTGCTTGATCATTGAAATTAGCCCCGATATATTGGAAATGGCTGTTTACAGACCTCCTTCTCAAGATATTGACCGATTTTTAGATTCTCTTGACACACTTCTAAACAAGATGTGTAATTTCAAAAACATTATACTAATAGGTGACATAAATATTAACATTGTTTCCGGGAAAATCGATAATCATGCCCATAATTACCTAAACATCTGCTCATATCACGGACTATTGCCAGCTTATCATTATCCCACGCATCAAAGTGGGTCATGCTTAGATCATATTATTTTGAAAACAAAAAAACTAACAAAAACATTCATTACAAATTCTTCGCTAACTGATCATCATTTTTTATTTTTTATTTGTATAGTAGGTTAGTTAGTCTTTTATTTTAGTATCTAGTGTATAGTATATAGTTATATTGTAATCATATTAAATAAAGTACATTTGTGTGTTTCAATTCAATATCATAATGCAATTTTACTAACATTGCAAATAACATTACCTAGAAAAAACTGCATGCGCAGCTATACCAAAGTCAATATGGCAAAACTTGAAACTGACATACGCAGCATAAATTTTGACCCAGTTTACAACTCATGCGACGCAAATACTTCCCTAAACTACTTTATAGGCTCACTGCAACATGCAATCTTTAAAAACACTTTCACTACAAAAATGCCTAGGAAATATAGTAATGTCAAACCCTGGATTACACCAGGTCTCGTCCGTTGTATAAGACATAGAGACAAATTGCACTTAAAATCTAAACTTGCACCTGACAACGAGGTACTTAGTATAACGTATAAAAGATATAGGAACTTCTGTAATAACCTTCTAAAGAAAATAAAAATCCAACATGATAAATATGAGCTCCAATCAGCAGGAAAAAATAGTAAACTAGTCTGGAAATATATAAGAACAAATACATTTACCGCAAAAAACTCCGAACCTGCACTTGATTTACTATCAACAGATATTAGCCCCTCTAAAGCAGCAGATAAAGTAAATGAATTTTTTGTCAATGTTGGTAAAAATTTGGCTGAAAAAACAACAATTAGAACTCTCCCTTGCCAACACCAGTTTATTGGAACTGTAAATCCAGTTAAGTCTTTTGTTTTATTAGATACCGACGTCGACGAAGTTTTAGGAATAATTTCCGGGTTAAAGGATGACAGTGCAGTCGGGTGGGATGATATACCAAATAGAATCCTTAAGAAATTTAAATACCTACTTGCTCAACCTTTAACACATATCTTTCAGCTATGTCTGTCTAAGGGGGTTTTTCCTAGCTTACTAAAAAAAGCATTGGTCACCCCTGTATTCAAATCTGGAGACAAGTACTGCGTTAATAATTACAGACCCATTTCAGTCTTAACAGGCCTCTCGAAAATTCTGGAGAGAATTATAAATAATAGGTTAATAAAATATCTTGAGGACAACAAATTACTTTCAGATAGTCAATTTGGTTTTAGACCAAAACGATCAACCTGCCAAGCAGTACACAAATTGACAAATTATATTTCTACAAATCTGGATAATGGCTTGCATTGCATGGGAATTTTCCTGGATCTTGCCAAGGCTTTCGACACTATTTCTTGCTCTAAACTATTGCACAAGCTTGAAACAATTGGGATAAGAGGAACACAACTCCTACTTTTTTCTGATTACCTTAGTGATCGTCATCAGTGTGTAAAACTCGGTCAGTATAAAAGTTCAGAACTTAAAAACAGCGGCTACGGCATTCCACAAGGAAGTATTTTGGGACCCACGTTGTTTTTAATTTACATTAATGAACTGTGCAACCTGACATTAGCAGACGGTGTCATAATGTCATATGCGGATGACACAGCCCTATTGTTCTCAGCTAAATCACGAGAGGAGGTCTATAAGTATGCTCAGAGTGGCTTTAACATTGTATCAAATTGGCTTCGTATGAATCTACTAACATTAAATGCAGATAAAACCAAGTATATTCTATTTAGAATGAGAAACACTAATATACCACTTACTAACCTTACCATTTATGCGCATAACTGTACGACAGATGCTGACGCTGCTTGTTCGTGTCCTACTCTAGTTAAAGCCGATCACATGAAATATTTAGGTGTCACAATTGACACAAATCTAAATTTCCGTAAACACATTGATTTGCAATGTACTAGAGTACGTAAACTCATATATATCTTTAAGAACTTACGCTACATTGCTGACTTTAAATTAATTAAACAGGTATATTTCGCTCTGTGCCAATCCGTACTTTCATACTGCATAACTTCATGGGGCGGTGCTGCAAAGTCAATCTTACTCCCTCTAGAACGTGCACAAAGAGCAGTTCTAAAGGTAGCCACCTTTAGGCCTTTCAGATTTCCTACACACCAGCTTTACATTGCATGTGAGGTGCTAACAGTACGCCAATTATTTATACTGCACATCATTTTACAGCAGCACGTTGAACTCGCCTATAAGCCAGTACCTTCTGACAAGCGAAGGAAGGATTTGGTCTGCATAAAGTCTCAAACTAGACATGCCTTTGTAAAGCGATTTTATGTCTATTTAGGACCCGATTTATATAATAAGCTCAATAGAATACTTAATATTTATAGTGCCAGTTACAAACATTGTAGTCTGAAGATACGCGAATATTTGGGTAAACTTGATTACACAGACACAGAAAGACTTCTAGAAGTACTACAATAATGATATAGTTATTAAATTGGTATTTTTATTTGTAATTAGTACCTAATGTAAATAGTATAGTATTATTTAAAAAGAAAAACTAAACATGGACAAATCAGCTGATCGCTTAGGATGGGGATGGCCTGAAACACAGGTTTTTATTAACCTAGCTCAGGCAGGTCGCCACAAGTTATAATGTCAGTACCAGCGCACCTTTCATAGGTAATTTAAAACCATGTAAATGAAACTAACTTTTATATAATTATTTAAGACAATCTGTTAAAAATTCGGTACTACTAAGTATTTTTAAGTTTGTAAATGTATTAATGTATTACTTTGTAAAAGAACCATTAAACCGATATTTTTAAATTTTTAAATATTACTCTCCGTCCGCAGGCCCGCGCCTACGGTGGCCGGGAGTCGTCACGCGGCTCCCGACGCCCGTAGCGTCTCCCGCGGCGGCTGAGGCGTGCGGCTCTCTCCCTGAGCCGTCCCGCCACCTCCTTCGCTAGCATGACTGCTTCGCAGAAGGAGGTGACCGCCTCCCACTCCCTCTCGCCCCGGACCATGGCTTGAACCAGGGCCGGACGCGAGAGGTCGCCGCCGTTGCCGATCGCCTCTACGAGGACACGGTGTGACGTTGCAAAAAATTAAATATTAATCGTGTCTAGTAGCGACACCTGCTGTAATTAACGGCGGACTAACGCCTTGGTTGTCAACGCTGTTCTACGTTGACACAGATGGCGTTGATGCCTTTTGTTTAGTTAATTAATTGCAAGTTTATTGGATAACTAAATATAAATAAACAAACTTACATAATTTACCACATTTTATTTTAAAAAACAATGTCTTATAAAATGAAGATACAAATCGATAAGAAATCTTATATGGTCTGTGAAAGATGATTCGAGAAACTGTCAGATTGGTCTGGAGGAAAAGGCGGGGTACGGTGTCCGGTCTTTACGATCATGGACACGAGCCTAAAGGCCGATTGAGAGGGACTTAATCCTAGGAGGATTGGGATGTGCCCAAATAACCCGATGGGGTTTTTATAAATATGAGCTGTTATAGGCAGAATTCCGTGAGTACTAAACCATTTTCTCTGTTCTTGCTGGATAGCCTATAGCTTAGATTCTTGCATGTGTGTTCTGACACGAGGACGTTGTTTCAGGTCTGGCTTTTATGCTAGCCTTTTAAGATTGGTGCTATGCGCGATTGATTTGATGCCTTGGTGTTGCGCCGTGTGATGATTTGGTATTCATCAGAGCGCAGGCGGATTTGAGGTTATCCCTTGCGGTGTGGTCCTCCGACGTTAGGAAGGCTTTACCTAGCCGAATCCAGGTGATGAGGGAGGTACGCCACTCCAGGTAGCGAAAGCGTCACCATCTTGTCCGTAGGCCGCGTTCGCGTGTGTTCACAGGTTTCTCCTGTGAACGACGCCAAGGACCCTGAACCGTCAACTGAGGGTGTTATACTGAAGGTTTTATAGAGAGTATTATCTGTGTGTCATTGTGATTTAATCTATGAGAGAGTTAGGCCTTTTGTAGGAACTAGGTTGTTTTAAGACCAGTTGTTGTAAGGATATTGTGTCTCGGGTTTGCTTAGTATAGTAGTTATTTTCCCTATATGAGCACAGTCCTAAAAAGGCCAATACATGTTCGATTGAGCTAGAAGTTGTTAATTCGATCACCTCACGGATTCGCTATAGCGACTCTGAGAAACTGCTATTTGTCTCATTGCTGGCGTTCACTGACACCACTAGGAACGGAGACTAGTTGTGTGGGTGTATGCCGTAGACTCTGGGAAGGGTACATTGGTTTAGTGGCTTGCCACATTGTTTGTAAGTACTTTCAATTTTGTATAATTCCAATAAACTTTGTGTTGTGTAAGAAGGTACTTGTTTAATTAATCCTTTCCTAGCAGGTTATACCTTATAAATTTACTTTAGCACGGTGGTGAGTAGTATAGTCAAATAGAAACCATCATCAGCTTGTTTCCAGTTTAATAAACATACAAACTACTAAAAACCGGGTTACAGTTGGCGCCCAACGGTATATAATTATTTAATTATATAGGGTGAACGAATTAATAACAATATCTCTCTCTCTCTCAATTCCCTCAGTTCTTTCAGTTGACGGATTCTTGTATTAGTTTAAGGCTAGTTTTTAAGTTTTAAATATAAAGTGGTCACCGCACCACAATCAAACCATTTCTTTTGTTGGACCGGTAAGGTGCAGAGTGTTGATAAAGGTCATTAACTTATTTATATGTATGCCCAACTCACAAGTTGGACAAGTGCATTGTGTTAATTATTTTGGGACTATATATATGTACCCAATGTTTGTTTAGAGGTTGGTGATTTAATATTACCTATATTTTGGAAGTTTATGTAGCATTATACTAGTAAGCATTTGTGGTAAAGTTTGTTTAACAGGTACAAGTAATAATTATTACAACTGGAAGATAATTAGTTTACAATATAAAACAACAGTTTTGTGTTATTATGTTCATGTGGTTGTTTAAGTTGAGGTCCTGATAAACTGTATTGCATTATTTTATAGTGAAACATTGTAAGTGTAAGGTATTATAAATCAATAGACCCAACATTAATTTCTGTAAAAGTTGTAAAACAATTGGGGGTAAACTTGAAAATTGTAAACAATTTCTATAAGGCAATTCTCAGAAGAGTTTTAGCAGTCTCTTATTTTGTTTAGAGGATTTCAGTAGTAAGATAATAACACTACAGGCAAGTTTCACTCTTATTAATTGGATTTTGCAATACAGGGAACTACAATTAGTAGAAATTAATGAACAATAATAGCCAACTTTCATTGAAACGGAACACTTGGAATCTTTATGACAACTGGTCGGTCACTTCGTCGTATAACGTTTTAACACTCATTATTTAACCCAGATTTAAAATACAACCACGGCATTTCATAGAACAGCATTGTTTTTATCAGCATTCGTTTTCATACATTGGTGCTTAACCTATAAAACACATTGACATTAGTGTCGTTTGACGTTTAATATATTAGGGTGCGTTCCGAAACGCGTTATACACAATTTGCGTTTTGTTTTGGGTTTCACTGTGGATTTAGAGACAGTGTATTAACATTCCCATCTTGCGGACGAATTGACTTATGAGGTTGCGGTTTATGCATTACTTGCATGCGACTCGTACATACATTTACTTGTAGTTTCTTGCTGTTTTTCAAAATATATGATTTTTTTTCATTACGTCGTGCAACTAGTGCTTTGGTAGCCTGAAACTTTGAGAATTATGTTCTTCTTGCTCACGGGATTCCTGAAACCGTGATTACCGTTAGTGTGGTTCAATTCACGGGATCAGAGTTTCATAGGCAATTATAGAAGTTTAACGTGCCTCAAGTTCATTATGGGCGCTCCACACACTAGCATGGTCGAAAGGTACATAAAAACGGCAAAATCAATTGTTTCGTCTTATAGATCATATGACAGGGATCTGAAGCTCACAAAAAAATTTATAGCTTTAAGTAGTGTACCAAAGGAAAAAAAAAAAATGGAAAGTAAGGGCTTACTATTAAAACTTTCCCAGAAAAAAAAAAAAAAATAAAATAAAAATAGTTTCAACAGACTGCCACCAACCAACCACCAGAACCGGTCGAAATGGGTAAATAGATTTTTTTTTAAATGTGTTTCTGATTATATAAAACTTAACACATCAGAGTCAACACTGTTTAAGCCAGACGGGTATATAAATATATTCAGCCATAATTTATATAAATATAAATATTTTTTTTTTTTTTTTGCTTGGTTGCTGGGACCTTTTAAGCAGGAGAATTTATATGATGTAGCATTATATGTAGGGATATGACTGTATACATAGAGAAACGATTATTAATAAATCGATAGTTCAGTCAAATAATAAAATCGATATAAACATAGTCATAGTCGATTTCATCTAAAATCGATTAATTTTATATATCCCTAATTATACAGTTTATTTATTAGCTGTAGTCCGTGTTTTCACGTATTGTTTTGAGGGCCATTCTTTCAGCGACCACGAAGCGTAACGTAACTATCATACGGTACATGGTATTTGCTTTGTTTTGTTTATATTATTATGAACGCGAGTTTTGGGTATTGATCAAACATTTTATACGGGGATTATGCCGTTTTGCATGCCTTGCGTTTAGTAACAAAATAAAAATATTTTTTTTTTTTTGCAAGTTTATTTTTTTTTTACGGAGCGGATAGTAACTCATAAAATAAGCCTTGACTGAAGCGGATCAGTGACTTCTAAAATAAGCCTTCACGTTGTTTGTAATCAAGCTCGCTTGGTTGTTTTTTTTTACGGAGCGGATAGTAACTCATAAAATAAGCCTTGACTGAAGCGGATCAGTGACTTCTAAAATAAGCCTTCACTAATGTTTTGTTTTGCCGATATAGCATTGTTGCTTCGGTGAGACTTTACATAGCACTAGTGCTTATCTAGTTACGAGCGGCAGGTGACTCTTAAAATAAGCCAAACCACCATTATGTTTTCAGAATATTTATTTCTGGGAACGCTGTATACGTCTTGCCTGGTGAGTTATGCACTTTGTTTGCCCAATATATGTATCAGCTCGCTGAACATATTCATCAGGAGGATCGTTTAATTTATAGTAAACAATTCAGAGTTCCACTGGTTTACAGACGGAATTCGGGAGTATGCAAGAGGTGGCTGCCTGCGATTTGAATGCAGGTGGCTACAGGATTGAAAGAGAAAGAAATTTAGGGATGTATGAAAGAATGGGGGGGTTATGCCCGGAATGTAGGAAGATTTGTAAGCAGAATAGGTTTCCTGGCAGTTTGGATTTTATAAGGTTCGTTATTTACTTACAGTTGGACAAAAATAAGGAAAGTATTTATATTTCATCTTTAAAATTAGTTTATGTCGTTTCACAACCATCGGTTTATAAATAGATCAGAACTCTTCCACTAGTTTCTATGAGAATTGGTAAACCCACTCCAGTGTTATAACACCGAGGGCGGTGTTGGTTTTTGCGTACACAAAAACCTTTTTGTGGGAAGAGGGGCATTGTGACGTTGCAAAAAATTAAATATTAATCGTGTCTAGTAGCGACACCTGCTGTAATTAACGGCGGACTAACGCCTTGGTTGTCAACGCTGTTCTACGTTGACACAGATGGCGTTGATGCCTTTTGTTTAGTTAATTAATTGCAAGTTTATTGGATAACTAAATATAAATAAACAAACTTACATAATTTACCACATTTTATTTTAAAAAACAATGTCTTATAAAATGAAGATACAAATCGATAAGAAATCTTATATGGTCTGTGAAAGATGATTCGAGAAACTGTCAGATTGGTCTGGAGGAAAAGGCGGGGTACGGTGTCCGGTCTTTACGATCATGGACACGAGCCTAAAGGCCGATTGAGAGGGACTTAATCCTAGGAGGATTGGGATGTGCCCAAATAACCCGATGGGGTTTTTATAAATATGAGCTGTTATAGGCAGAATTCCGTGAGTACTAAACCATTTTCTCTGTTCTTGCTGGATAGCCTATAGCTTAGATTCTTGCATGTGTGTTCTGACACGAGGACGTTGTTTCAGGTCTGGCTTTTATGCTAGCCTTTTAAGATTGGTGCTATGCGCGATTGATTTGATGCCTTGGTGTTGCGCCGTGTGATGATTTGGTATTCATCAGAGCGCAGGCGGATTTGAGGTTATCCCTTGCGGTGTGGTCCTCCGACGTTAGGAAGGCTTTACCTAGCCGAATCCAGGTGATGAGGGAGGTACGCCACTCCAGGTAGCGAAAGCGTCACCATCTTGTCCGTAGGCCGCGTTCGCGTGTGTTCACAGGTTTCTCCTGTGAACGACGCCAAGGACCCTGAACCGTCAACTGAGGGTGTTATACTGAAGGTTTTATAGAGAGTATTATCTGTGTGTCATTGTGATTTAATCTATGAGAGAGTTAGGCCTTTTGTAGGAACTAGGTTGTTTTAAGACCAGTTGTTGTAAGGATATTGTGTCTCGGGTTTGCTTAGTATAGTAGTTATTTTCCCTATATGAGCACAGTCCTAAAAAGGCCAATACATGTTCGATTGAGCTAGAAGTTGTTAATTCGATCACCTCACGGATTCGCTATAGCGACTCTGAGAAACTGCTATTTGTCTCATTGCTGGCGTTCACTGACACCACTAGGAACGGAGACTAGTTGTGTGGGTGTATGCCGTAGACTCTGGGAAGGGTACATTGGTTTAGTGGCTTGCCACATTGTTTGTAAGTACTTTCAATTTTGTATAATTCCAATAAACTTTGTGTTGTGTAAGAAGGTACTTGTTTAATTAATCCTTTCCTAGCAGGTTATACCTTATAAATTTACTTTAGCACGGTGGTGAGTAGTATAGTCAAATAGAAACCATCATCAGCTTGTTTCCAGTTTAATAAACATACAAACTACTAAAAACCGGGTTACAACGGCGGTGCTCCGCCCAAGCGGGGCAGACCTCCACCGTATGCTCCACCGTGTCCTCTGGGCGATCCTCGCAGTGGTGACACCCGGGCGTCTCCTCCCGCCTGATGATGTGCAGGAACCTCCCGAAACATCCGTGTCCGGTGAGGACCTGCGTCAGGCGGTAGGTGAGAACGCCGTGACGCCTCTCTAGCCACTCCTCAAAGAGGGGTCTTATCGCCACTATCGTGGCGTGCCCTGCGCTGGGTTGCGATAGTCGCTCTCTCCATGCCACCATGAGATCGCGCCGGAGGTCTGTCCGCTCCGCCGCTATTTGCCGCGGAAGCGGAGTTTCCCCCCGGCGTAGTGCCTCCGCGCGCCACTCATACAGGCGCGCAAGGACTTTCGCCTCCAGATCCCATGGCGGCATTCCGGCAAGGAGGCTTGCCGCCTCGCCCGAGATCGTGCGGTATCCCCGGATCAGCCTTACGGCTACCACCTTTTGGGGCGCGTTCAGGTAGTGGGCGGCTCGCAGCCGCAGTGAACGCGCCCACACCGGGGCCCCATATAGGGCCATGGACCGCACGACCCCCGCGTAAAGCCTCCGGCAGGAGGCGTTTGGCCCCCTCAGGTTGGGCAAGAGCCGCTTGAAGGCGGCCCCGGTCCGTTCCAGTTTGGGGGCCAAACGTCGAAAATGTTCGACGAAGTTCCACCGGCTGTCGAGGACGAGACCCAGGTATTTCATCGTTGCCTCGACGCCGATGTGAACCCCTCCTACCATCAGTTGGAATCCCGATGGTGGCCCGTTCCGGAGCCCATGAAAAGACATGGCCTCGGACTTGTGCAATGCCACCTCGAGACCCAACCGCCGGATCCTCTCCACGACTATCGCAACCCCTCGTGTCATTGCGTCGGCCGCCGCCTGATGCGACCTCCCCTGCGCCAGGACCAGCGTGTCGTCAGCGTAGCAAACCACGCTGACGCCATCAGGGAGGTCGGCCCGCAGCACCCAGTCGTAACCGATGTCCCACAGGAGCGGCCCCAGAACCGATCCCTGTGGGACACCGCACGACATCTCTCGCCGGTTCCAGTTCCCGTCGCGACCAGGGTAGATGACGGCTCTGTCCGTCAAATACGCCCCGACTATTCGACGGAGGTAGGTCGGCACCCGGTGATACCGGAGTGCCTCCCCAATGCAGCTCCAAGGCAGGGTATTAAACGCGTTGGCGATGTCGAGTGACACCGCCACGACGACCCCACCCTGGGACACCGCGTCCCCCGTCGTGAGGGCTCTCACGCGCATGATGGCGTCCACCGTCGAGCGCCCCTTGCGGAAGCCAAACTGGCTGTCCGCAAGATCCGGCCCTGTCCTCCCCAGGTGCCCGACGAGGCGGCCTGCAATTACTCTCTCAAAGAGCTTGCCCACCTCGTCGAGCAACACAATGGGCCGGTATGCGGACGGAGAGTCCGCAGGGCGCCCTGGCTTCTGAATGAGGACCAGCTTCCCCGTCTTCCAACGGAGTGGAAACTGGCCTCTCTCCATACATGCGCTTAAGAGCGCCTCCAGTCGAGGCCCGAGAGCCCTCGAGGCCAGGACCCAGGCTTTACCCGGCAAGCCGTCGGGTCCTGGGGCGGTATTTTTGGCCTTCAGCCTGCCTACCGCCGCTCTCAGATCTACCCCGGTCACTTCAGGGATGTCGTCGTCGCCGTTCGCGTGGTCCGCTTCGGGCACCGCAAGTGGCGGAGCCATGGGCGGGGGACTGTGCTCCCCGCGTGAAGGGAACAGAGCGCTCACCACCTCCTCCACCAGCTGGGGGCGGAGACTCTGCGTCAACGGGGGGGCCCAGGTGAGGAGTTTATTCCGCACCATTTTGTAAGGGCGCCCCCATGGATCTCTGTTCAGAGTCTCCACCATCTCCTCGCGGGCCGTATCCTTGGCCCGCAGGACAGCCTCTTGGAGGGCGGTCTTCGCCGCTCTGTACCCCTCGTACAGCTCCGCCTCCGTGGCTTCCGCATCCGGAGGGCGGATGCGGAGCCTGCGGTGCCTGGTGTACCGGTGTCGCACGTTGACGCACTCCTTGCGTAACGCCTCAACCTCCTGCGACCACCAGTACACCTGACGTCGGGCGCATCCTGGCCGGGCTCGGGGCATTGCCACGTCACAAATCTCGGACATGGCCTCCCGGAACCACTCCGCCTCATCGTCAATATCGGCAGGCCTGTCCGGTGATGACACCCAGGCCTGCACGATCGAGGCTTCCAGGAGGAGCTCCCGGTCCAGCTGCTTCAGCGCCCACCGCGGACCACTCGGGGCCTGTTGGACCAGCGCGCTAGAGGTCTGGGCGGAGACCTCGAATCGGATATACCGATGGTCGGAGTAGGTCTCCACCTCCTCCATGACGCGCCAGTCAATGACACGCTGTGACAGAGCGGGGCTGGCGAACGAGATGTCCACTACGGACTCACCCCGCATCCGCACACACGTAGGCACAGAACCCCGATTTAGGACGACCAGGCCTGTTTCCAGAGCCCAGTCCTCCACCATCCTGCCCCGCACATCCGTGCAACGGGAACCCCAGGCCAAATTCTTGGCGTTGAAGTCCCCGAGCACTAGCACGGAGCAGGAACGGTTTCCGGCGACGACGACACTCAACTCTGTTAAAGAGTTCTGGAACTCGGCGAGAGTTCGGCTCGGAGAGAAGTATACTCCCACTACTACAATCTCTCCGAACCGTGCTGCTACGCACCCCTGTCCCTTCGTGACACCTTCGAGGGACGGGGTACCGGCGGCAGCCGACGAAATTATGGTCACTGAGCCGCTCAGGTCCTCCACCCAGTTATCCCTGGGCGGGACAAAGTACGGCTCAGAGACCACGGCGATGTTAATCGACCACTGCGCCATGCTCTGGAGCAACAGATCCTGAGCGCAGGCGCAGTGGTTGATGTTCGCCTGGAGGAGGCGCAATGGAGGAGCCATTACTCCTCCATTTCTGCCTCCTCCCGAGCCCCTTGTGAGGGCTCCCCGGTGGCGGCGGCGGCGGCGGCGGCGGCGGCGGCGGCGGCGGCGGCGGCGGCGGCGGCGGCGGCGGCGGCGGCGGCGGCGGCGGCGGTGGCAGCAGTGGCGGCGACGGTGGGGGTGGCGACGGCGGCGGAGGGCCTACCTTTTCTCCTGGTTTCGGCGGGTGGAGCGCAGGACTTGCTCCCCGCCCGGTGATCGGCCGGCTTGCCAGCAGCCGCACATGCGACGCAGTGCGGCGCGGCGTTGCACGAGCCGGCCGTATGTCCGGGCTGACCGCAGCGGAAGCACAGAGTGCTGCGGTCCTCCGAGGTGCACTGGACGCCAACGTGGTGCCCCACATGGCATCGATAGCACCTCAGAGGTCTGGGTTCCAGCAGTTTGACCTGCGCTGACACCCAGCCCACCAGGAGCCTACGGCCCTCCACTGTCGTTCTGGCCGCCGTCACGGGGCAGCTTACCGTTACGGTTCGCATGCCCGCAAAGTCAGGACGTATGGTGCCCGCCTTCACCTGGTCGGCCAGACACCCGCCCGTCCTGACGACGGCGGCCACTAACTCTCCCTCCGTTACGGAGTCATCCAGGCCCATGATGCGCATGTCTGCGCACTTGACAGGCCTGGAGACTCGAGCCTCGTCCGCATTTAGGGACGCCCTTAGCTTCTCAGCTAGGGCGTCAGCGGTGGGGCCACTAGTCGCACCGGGGATCTCCAGCATGCGGGCACCAGTGGCGGTCACCCTATGCCGGAGGCCTCCGGTGATCCCCAGCTCCTGGAGGTCCACCGTCGCTTTCGCCTTGGTGAGCACGTCGCCGTACGTCACACCCCTCTTAACCGCGTCCGGCTGTAGCGTTATTACTACAGCCGCGGTCTTCGGGGCGCGAAGCCTAGCCGCGACGGCTCGCTCCTTTTGGCGCCGCCTTTGCGCCTTTTTCCTACCCGCCTTGGCCGCCTTCTTCTTCTCCCCGACCACCTGCCACTCGGCTTCGGTCGTGGGAGGAGTGGGAGTTTTTTGGGGGCAGGTCTTAGGCTCTGGGGCCTTCACCACCCGTGCCGTCCTGCCCTTCTTCTGGGCCTGCGCCGCAGTCTTGCCGACAGGCGCCGGTTTTGCCGGCGCCGGGGCTCCGCCAGCCGACGCTGGTTTCGCCGGCGCCGGGGCTCCGCCAGCCGACGCCGGTTTGGCCCGTCCAGACGGCCCGGGTTTCGGGGCGGCAGCTGCCGCAGCGGCCGCGTACGAGGCCGCCTTCGTCCCCGAGGCCGTCTTGCCCGCCAGGGGGGGACGCAGGACTATACCCTCCAGGGCGGCGAACCGCGCCTGGAAGGTCGCCAGCTCCTGCCGAACCAGGTTCAAGACCTGGTTCTCCACCGGCACGGGCTGGCTTGGCGGTTTTGCCTGCGGGTTGCCCCCGATTCTTCCCTTAAATTACGACCCGTTCGTTCGAAGTTACCAATGTACACGCGGTTAGTAGAAATAATTATTCTATAATTACCTTGCTTTGCGGAATTTAACGATCCAGAGGTATTTGTATTTGTTTTCATGAATATTTCGACGGTTTAATCGGTTTAGATTTGCTAACTAAATGGGAGTCTAAGATAGATTTAAAAGATCAGAGTTTAATAACGCGCACATTATCAAATCCTATCCTTAACTTTTCTACGTTATTTAATATTTCAAGTATTAATTCCTGTACACACATAATTACAATATAACTATATACTATACACTAGATACTAAAATAAAAGACTAACTAACCTACTATACAAATAAATAAAAAAAAAACCAAAGGACACTTAGGCGTCGAAGTACTCATCCGCATCGCTGTCATCCTTAACTTATATGAAGACATAATACCTGCTCAATCTTCGAAATTAGTTAGAATACCTATCGACGTTCCAAATGGTGCAGCATTAGAGTGAACAGACTATATGAAATTGCATCGTACGCGAGCGCCTTACTATTGTGGACAATAATCGCGGCTTAGAAAATACGAGCCCGAATGATATTATATAATATCACTAGACCGACCAGTGCACGCAAGTTTATTTAATATCGAGTGCACGCGTACCGAACATTGTACCACGCGGGTTCAAGAAGTGACAACGCGATTACGAACAGATCATTTAAACGAGGAGGAGAAGGTCAACCTTATAGCTCTTTGCTCAAAATATGCTGACGTTTTTTACATCGAAGGCGAAGCGTTAACCTTTACCAATCGAATAAACATCGAAAAACATCGTATTAAGACTACAGACGAGGTCCTGGTTTACACAAAAAGTTACAGATACCCATTTATTCATCGTCAGGACGTTAGAGAACAGATTTCAAAATGTTAGATCAGGGAATAATAAAGCCTTCAGATTCAGCATGGAGCTCACCCATTTGGGTGGTCCCCAAGAAAATGGATGCCTCGGGCAAACAAAAATGG
The DNA here is from genome assembly GCA_914767645.1 of Hydraecia micacea. Classification (NCBI taxonomy): domain Eukaryota; kingdom Metazoa; phylum Arthropoda; class Insecta; order Lepidoptera; family Noctuidae; genus Hydraecia; species Hydraecia micacea. The sequence goes on from OU611778.1 coordinate 14,510,619, forward strand.
TGTTTATTTGACTTTAGGAAACTCAATGAAAAAACTATCAACGACAAATGCCCTATCCCGAACATTAGCGATGTTCTTGAGAAACTAGGTAGGTGCCAATATTTCACCACTCTAGATCTGGCTAGCGGCTAATACCAGGTTGAGATGGACCCTCAGGATATTCAGAAAACAGCTTTTAATGTCGAACATGGACATATCGAGTTCCTTCGAATGCCCATGGGACTTAAGAAATCACCATCCACATTTCAAAGGGTTATAGACAATGTCCTCAGAGGTCTCCAGAATGACATATGCCTCGTCTATCTTGATGACATCATCGTTTTCTCTACGTCACTACAAGAGCATATGACCAATCTCGAAAAAGTTTTCAATAGACTTCGGGAATCGAACTTTAAGATCCAAAAGGATAAATCCGAATTTTCAAGGCATGAAACTGGTTATCTCGGACACATAATAAGTTGTGAAGGAATTAAACCTAATCCGGATAAGATTCATCCAATAGAAAAATACCCCATTTCAAAGACCCCAAAAGAAATTAAACAATTTTTAGGCCTTGTAGGTTATTATCGAAAATTTATCCCGGACTTTGCAAAGATTACGAAACCTCTCACAGCGTTTTTAAAAAAAGGTATAAAAGTTGTACCAGACTCCGAGTACATAAACAGTTTTGAAAAGTGTAAGATTCTCTTAACAAATGACCCTATACTAGAGTATCCCAATTTTGATAGGGAATTCATACTGACGACAGACGCTTCGAACGTTGCTATTGGAGCCGTTCTATCTCAAGGACATGTAGGTTCCGACAAACCTGTATGTTTTGCATCCCGAACCTTGAACGAAAGTGAACTTAACTACAGCACCATAGAAAAATAACTTCTTGCCATAGTTTGGGCCACTAAATATTTTAGACCGTACTTGTTTGGTCGTAAATTTTAAGTATTGACAAATCATAAACCTTTACAGTGGATGATGAACCTTAAAGAACCCAATTCGCGATTGACTAGATGGCTGAAACTTAGTGAATACGATTTTACCGTTATCTATAAGAAAGGTAAATCTAACACGAACGCCGTTGCCTTATCTCGGGTAGAGATTCACAATGAAGATACTAATACCTTAATAGACTAAATTATGTTCTTTGATTCCTAACTCATCAGAAAACCCGCCATCTGCTAACTCATCCACTGCAACCGTACACACCATTCACGAAAATCCCATACTAGAAATCCCAATCACAGCTATGCTTTACGATAGTAGAAGATGTCAAACGCACACCAGTAGTTACTAAGCCATTCGAAACTCACACGCGCGTAGCAGTCCAGATATCATCATCAAATTAGAACAAGATGTAGTCAATGCCCTTAAAGAATATGTGAACCCGAAAGTAAAAATCGGTATCCTAATAAATCCACCTCTTGCCATGTATTCCATCATACCAGTCATACAGGACAAGCTTAAGAGTTCGTATATGAACTTAGTACTAGCTAAGATAGAATTAGAAAACGTTAAAGATTATCTACGTCAGCAAGAGATAATTCAACACGACCATGACGGCAAAACTAATCGCCAAGGAATTACCGAATGTTATTTAGCCCTCTCAATAAAGTATTACTGGCCCAAAATGAAAGACCAAATAACCAAATTCATCAACGAATGCATTATTTGCGGGCAAGCTAAATATGACGGGAGACCTATTAGACCCCAGTTTAATATTGTACCCCCGGCAACAAAACCATTCGAAATAGTTCATATGGATTTATTCACTGTCCACAATTAAAAGTAAGTATGTTACATTTATAGATGTGTTTACCAAATATTGAATATTGTACCCACCATGGAGTTCCCTTAACTTTATTGACTGACAACGGAACAGAGTTTACCAATCAACTGTTCCTAGAATTTACACGCCTTCATAAGATAAACCATCATAGAGTTTTACCGCATTCGCCTAACGATAACGGTATCATCGAACGCTTCCATTCAACTCTCCTTGAACATATAAGAATATTAAAGTTACAACACAAAGAGGAGCCTATCGTAAATCTTATGCCTTATGCAATAATTGGTTATAATTCTTCAATACATAGTTTCACCAGATGCAGACCATTCGACTTATTAACTGGACACTGATCCACGCGATATTTTAGACATAGATTATACCCAACAATCATTACAACAGTACGTTCACAATCACAGGGCGCAAATGAAGGAAGTCTATAATATAATTAACGAAACCTCTTTATCAAATCGTACTGCGTTGATAGAAAATAGTAATCAGAACCGCGAATCCGAAATAGAATACGTTCCTCAACAACAGGTATTCATTAAGAACCCTTCTGCAAGCCGTCAGAAAACTACGCCGCGGTATACGGATACCCAAGATACCATTTTGGCTGATTTACCCATACACGTTTACACGTCCAAGAAACGTGGACCCGTAGCCAAAAATTGATTAAAAAGAGGCCCTAAGGAACCTACTTAACTTGTTGCAGGATTCTACTATTGCTGGTGCTTCGCGAGACCCAGTCATCGGAGATAAAACTTGAAAGCTTGGCCAATGGACCTGGCTTATTACCGTATAAACTTGGATCGACGAGAATGACCACTCATCATCATACATTTCTTCAGTATATGAATCTAAGGGACATTGAAAATCAAATTACAATACTACAATATCAGATATCAGAATACAAAAGTCGGCTTAGTAATGACACTTATACACTATTTGAATTCCAAATTAGTTATCTTACTAACAAAATTGGCAAAGTATCTAATCAGCTAAAATCTTTAGAGCCTGGTCGTGTAAAGAGAGGTCTAGTAGACAGTCTTGGATCGGTAATTAAGAGTATAACTGGAAATCTAGATTACACAGATGCCTTAAAATACGAAAATGTTATCAAAATTCTATTAATAATAACAATAAGTTAGTTAATAAATTTAACAATCACATCAGTCTCAGCAAAGAATGGATGTCTAAGCATAATAGCGTTTCTAATACAGTGGGTCGAAAATCAAAATAAAATCAATAGCACCTTAGAGTTACTATTAAATAACACTTATACAACAGCAGTGGTATTCTGTAAAAATCTCACCGTGAAAACTTAGGTGAAGTGAGCTGTCATTCTGGCTGATGCTAGGAATTGACAATATTGACAACTCACTTCACTTAAGTTTTCACGGTAAAATATTTACAGAATAGACCGGCAGGTAGTTTAATAGCCTATGCAAAGTTTGGTCAACTTACAACAACAAACTATCAGGATAAGTAGAGAAAGACTGTTCGAGCTGTATGGCCTTAAGCCTTACATCAATACTGAAACTTTCAGCAAGTATGTTGCTACATATTCAAAAATTTTTAGAAACACTTGCAAAATAGCCAAAGCTCTGTACATTAGCAACAAAATCAAGTCAGCAGAAAATAAAATAAAAACAGTTTGGAAAATTATAAATAACGAAACTAGTAGGAATAAAAAACGAAACACCGATTACACGTTGGAGACTTCACGTGGTGCCCTAAGCTCTAACTTAGAAGTAGCTCAAGAATTTGCAAATTTATTTTCTAATATACCATTAAAAACGACGGAAGCCTTAAATTCCTCACCCGACGTATCAATTGATTTATTAAGAGCGAACGTTCAAGCCTGCCCGGTTGAATTTCAATTTAAACATATTAACCCCGTAGTAGTAATAAAAGCTTTTAAGCAAATTAAGATCAAATTGACCGAAGATTATTGGGGAATGTCCATTAAAGTCTGTATCTCCATAATTGAGACTATTGCGCCTTACTTTAGCCTTAGTATTTAATTCGTGTGTTGATCAAGGAGTCTTCCCCGATTTAATGAAATACAGTAAGGTAATACCACTTTACAAATCCGGGGACTCTGTTTACTATATATTTAGTTATACATTTATAGCTTGGCGCTCGGCGAGGCATTGCGTTTTGTGTACGTTGGCGGCGAAAAGGTTAAATAAATTACATAATTTGTATTAGCATTGAATTTGTTGTTTGCCAAGTTTTCCAGAACACTCATGCTATCACTTATGACAATCCATTTATTATGTCCTGATTTTCAATATGTTTCAAAGCACTCAAAATAGCAACAGCTTCAGCTGTAAAAATACTTGAATTTTTGTAAATTTTTCGACCCTATATTTGTGAAGGGCTCATATATGGCAAAAGACACAGCCCTATCGTTCTTGGAACCGTCTGTATAAACAAATTTATGATCTGACCACTCAAATAACATTGCATTTACTTCCTCTTTTGTGGAAAAGTCCTTTTTTTTCTTCAAAATTATATTAATAGCTGGAAATTTACCAATAAAAGTTCCTTCATGGCAAGGCAAAATATGTTTGGATTGATGGATATTCAAATTTTGAATAAAGTTTACGAAACTTTGAAGACCTTGTAGCATAAAAATTGGTTCAGAAACTAAAGGAGTAATTGAATGTAACAAATTGACCGAAAGACTGTTACTAGATACACTATAAAGATTTTAAGTAATTAAATCGAATGCTTAATGGTGGAACATTACAATCAATCTGCATTGCATTGATAGGAGTACTTCTGAATGCTCCAGTTATTACACGTAAACATTTATTTTTGCTGCTCATAGTGCCCCTAAGCGTATACTCCAACTCTAACATGACCAAAATGACTACGAACTAATGATTTGTACAACAATAACAAAATTTTTGGGTCTGCACCCCAATATGAGCCAGAAAGAGATTTCAGGACATTATAAGCTTTATTTGCTGTACTCAGATAATAAAAAAATCGTATGATACAGTACCTATTTGAAATTTAGTAGTGTGATAGGCCATAATATATACATTATTTTGAAAGTAATATAATAGTGTATTTTTATATGAAGAGTATTTATTATTCCTGAAAAACTATGCGTGGATATTTTATGCAAAATACAATAGGTATTAGGTACAATTTAAGTATCGGTTTAATGTGTGGTTCATTTTAGAAGGAGAAGGAAATTAATATATGTACTAATATAAGAACAGTTTAATGACAAAAAATAATACAAATTGACCTTTGAGGTAAAAAAGTATAATAAAACAATTCATTGGCAATCACTGGTTGGTTTTCCAACTTATTTAAGTAGTATCGCTTTCCCCAGCTTCATACTCTATCTCAAAATCAGGTTCAGCACCAAATCCATCAATATCGTCTTCTACATTATTGTCACCTCTCAGATTTTTGTAGAATGTGTGAGCATCACGTGGAATCAAATGCATAAGGCTTTTGATATCGCTCAATTTCGCAGCTGCTATAGTTCATTCCGCCATGTTCCGCACGCCGGCCAAGAAAACCGCTAGCTCGTCTGTATCCGAGGGCTCGCCCGCGATCTGCAGAGAAAGCTGGGACCTCGCAGCCGACCGTGAGATGCAGCAGTGTTGAAAGTGAGGCCGGAAAGATAGAGCCCAAGGCAAAGTCCCCGGCCAACTCAAAACCTGGTGCAACTCCGCCGGTCACACAGAAAATCCCCTGCTCTCTGGGGACGCGGTGGGCCTCCGCAGATGCCGTGGTACCCAGCAATAAGCCCGAGACGAGGTACCCGAACTTGACAGCGGAGGCGAGAGCTTCCCTAAGTAAAGCAAAGCTGCACCTGGGCAACTCTCAAAATTTAAAGACCGAGATCAAGACGGAGGTTTTGGCTGCCATTACTCGGCTTTACGAAATTGTAAAAGAGTCGGAGAAGTCGAGACCCACTGTTATAGCTGCCTCCATACCGGCTGTCAACCAGACCAGCCTGCCCTCCCCAAACGAAGAAACTGGGGTAAAGAAAAAACTGGAAAAACAGTTGGAGGAAAACAGTGCCCTCCTTAAAGAAAACCTAATAAAAATGGAGTCGCTGCGAGACGCCTTAGCGACAAGGGAGTTCGTTGAGGAGAGGACATACGCGACTGTGGCTGCTGCGCACAACAGCCAAACCGGGGCTCAGGCCCTGGGGCGGGCAACGCTGCACTCCGTTGTCGTCTCCTCAACAAAAGAGACAGAAACAGGAGAAGAGGTTCTGGAAAGGGTGAGGAAGGCAGTCGATGCGAAGGAGGGTTGGGTGAAGGTGGAGAGGGTCAGAAAAGCGAAGGATAGGAAGATTATTATGGGGTGTCACTCAAAGGAGGAGAGGACAAAAATCAAGGAGAGGATTGAAGCAGCTGGGCAGGGCCTCGTCGTCGAGGAAGTGTCGAACCGGGACCCGCTTCTGATTCTGAGGGACGTTTTGCTTGTGCATAGTGACGAAGAAGTAGTAAGGGCCCTCAGAAATAGGTAGGTAATACGGGCTGGTATCCGCAACTCCACGTCAATGCGCGTATTTTGCGTAGGGCCCTCAGAAATCAGAATCGGGAACTCTTCCACGGCCTCGGAGACGAGGTCCAAAAGACGGAAATAAAATTCCGAAGGAAGACGCGCAACCCTCATCTGAACCACATTGTGCTCAGTGTCCCCCCATTAATCTGGAGGAGGGCCATCGCAGGTGGCAAACTTAGAATCGACCTCCAGATTGTGCGTGTCGAAGACCAGACGCCACTGGTGCAGTGCACCCGCTGCTTGGGCTTCGGGCATAGTAAGCGGTTCTGTAAGAACCCAGCCGATCTGTGCAGTCACTGTGGCGGCCCGCACTTAAGAGCGGACTGCCCGGACAGGCAAATGGGCGAAGCAGCGGTGTGCATAAATTGCACCAGGGAAAAACTGGGAAACACTGAGCACAATGCATTCAGTACTGAATGCCCTGTAAGGCGAAGGTGGGATGCCCTCGCTCGAGCCTCAATAGCGTATTGCTAAAGTTGCTCCTGATATCCACCAGTACAAAATAGTCCAGGCCAACCTGCAACGGAGTCAACTGGCCACAAAAGAGCTGTTGCTGGAGGCGGAAAAAGGCAAGCTTGCCGTAGCGCTGCTCCAGGAGCCTTATGTGGGTGGGGTGAGAAGGATGAAGGGCTACCGGGGCGTAAGGGTCTTCCAGAGCTCTGAGGGAGGAGAAGGGACTGTACAGGCAGCAGTAGCTGTCTTTGACCAAAGCCTGGATGTCATACAGTACCCGCAACTCACCACAAGTTTTTGAAATAAAGTGAGGTATCTATTATGCAAAAAGATCCAAACCGCATGGTATGAAAATTATACAACAATTATTGAGACTTTTAAAAGTTTTAAAAAGATCCATGCAACATTAATCTTTTGAAAACTATAAATCTTATTAATGTCTGTGTCCACGCCACGTGATACTTTTCTACATTTTTCAAAATTGGTGATTATGAGATGGTATCTTTCACACAGTATAAATTTTGTTAGGTTAATGTGGTCAAACCGCCTGGATCTTTTGTGCATATATGAAACTTGATGAGTACTTTATGGATATGTAGATAACTCGATTCTAGAAAAAGTGTTGGTTGGATCTTTTCTGCTTAACAGGGTCATTACTTTACTCTTTGCTGTAGATTCACAGGACCTGAAACAAAAGTACTCGCGACCAATAAGAATCGTAGTCTGTTTTTAACTTTTTATCCAGTACTGGCCAACCTATATTTTTCGTTAATCTACCGGACCATAGAGTAAAACAGCTTCACACGTAGACAGAGTTCTATCTATACGGTTTCACAGGATATTAGACTTTTTTTTATAACAGTAATAAATTAATAATAGAGGTTGAAGTCGCGCGAAACTGCTTTGCGATGAGCGGCACCGTCGTCGCAACCATTCGGTTAAACGCTAATGTGATGTATATATGTACCTTATTAGAAAGCTTATTTATACAAATCTAACTTAGAAAGATGCATTAATGATTCTAATGATTATAATTCTATAAATACGTACCTGTTATAGTCGCGAATCAAATTTTGATCAAGATACAACCTGAAACTGACCTAAAAATTGCAAAAAACGTAAGAAAATTTGAATTTCGCGGTCTACCACTGCGGATTCACCTTAATAACTGAATTTACAAAAAAAAGCCGATGTCGACTATTCTGCCAATGTCAAAAGTGCACAGAGCATGTAACCTGTTAAAAATGGCAAACTGATGAATTTATCTGAATTTACAAAAAAAAAATACGAATTAAACTGATGACTAGGCAGCATGATCCCTGACCCTAGCCTGTTCCACAAGGAACAAAAAAAAAAACAACAATAATTTTTCAGTCTATCAAAATGTCAATGATCAAAAACTTTAGTTATTATTTATTATTCTGAGATCAAAAAGGACTCTTGTGACCTTCTCCCAACTCAGTGCTTGTGATCAATGTTGTGACCACACAAAGTACCATAGATTAATATACTCTAAGAGTACTTTTTGATAGCTTGTGACAGTCAGTGACAGTGACAATGACAATAATCAAACCTCGATTCTCGATACACATTTTTTCCGAATAGTTATAAAAAATGTCATAGTTCATGAGATTTTTGTGCAATAAAAACGACACATAAATAAAAATGGCCCTTACATATAGGACTTTGTTTAACAAATATCATTACCTGCAAAATATAACCAAATCGGTGAAATGGAGTGTCGGTGATAAATATCAAATAAGAACTCTGGCAAGTGGTATTTGCTATCAAAATCCATACGCTCAAAGACCCGTGATTGACTCAAAAGTGATATCTTTCCAATCAAAATACTTAAGACTATATTCTACTACTCCAAGCTGCCCCCCTAATGCCGCGCCACCCGAAGATCCACCGAAGAGTAAGCAGGGGCTTATACAGAAGTTTAAAGCAATGTACAGAGATTACTGGTATGTCTTAATACCTGTCCACGTTGCTACATCTATCGTTTGGTTTGGAAGTTTTTACTACATTGTCAGAAGGTATATGTATATTTTATTTAACTTTAAATAATATTAAAGTAATCATTTTTGTTATACCCCCAATTACATTTTAACTTTATTGCAGTGGCGTTGATGTTTTAGCTGCATTCCAGTCAATAGGTGTCAGTGAATCAATAATTGGTCCCCTACGAGATTCACAAGCAGGATATTTTGCCATTGCATTAGCAATGTACAAGTTAGTAACACCTCTACGGTACGCTGTCACAATAGGTAATACCTGCATGCATATTATAACATGAAGTACCTAACACTAATGCAGTTTTTAAGAAAATTGGCTAGATCAACTGGGTTTAAAGTCCACTTCATATAATTACTTTGCTAGGCATATCATGTTCTGAATGTACTTTTAATGGTCTTTTAATGGTGTTGATGATAGGTTCAGGTATATAAGGTTTTATTACAACTGAAAAATCTTAATATTATAACAGTTGTCACATGAGAATATGTTGATAATGTCCATGACCACCGCCACCCCACCAACGCCAATTGCTTCCATGTTTGGTAAATAATTAGTACTCAATTGGTACTAATTAGTACTCTAACAAAAAAATTGGTACCTTAGTAGTTTTCGAGAAAATCGACTTTGAAGGTGGTCCTGCGGTGGTCACGCTCCCTTCAGCAGGACCACCATGAGCGCCGAAAAATGGGGCATGCTACAGCTATTCTAAGTATACAAATAATTAGTACCCATAAATGTGATTCATTTCGTGAAAAAAACAGAACTGAAATATTTGTATTTACCGAGAAATCAACGATGATTAAGGCCTGCGCAGACGAGGGACAATTTGTACGCGGACAAATTGTCCGCAACGATAGAACGTATGGAAATCTATGCAGTAACGCACACGAAGGACGAGTAGACTGCTGGGATTTCCATACATTCTATCGTTGCGGACAATTTGTCCGCGTACAAATTGTCCCTCGTCTGCGCAGGCCTTAAGTTTCGCGCAATCGTTCAGCAGGACCACGATTTTGAATGTTGATTCCAAGTTTGAGAAGCTTGTCACTTTCCTCAAACCTACATAGAAAATTAGTACCCTGCAAGGTAAAATTAGTACCCAAAATTCAACATTAGTACTCCAGTAGTTTAAGAGAAAATAGACTTTGAAGGTGGTCCTGCGGTGGTCACGGTGCAAAATTTTCATTTCAAGATTTCCCTAATAAAAACTCCGTGATTTCTTCCCAAATTTATACAAAAATTAGTACTCATAAAGAAGTTATAGCGACTAAAAATTCAGATTCCTTTCCTAAGTGTTGTATTTTAAGAGAAATTAGCTTTCATTACTTTTCCATACTAAAACTCCGCGTATAACCCGACCAAATTGAGTTGTCAATCTAACTCATTGAGATAGGAAAAAATCTTAACTTAACTAAAACTTTAAAGCTCATGCACATAAATATTTTTTCAGTACCTAATATGTACTTAGATTTTGTATAAATATTTAGATATTGAACTGTTGTTATTACTGTTCCGACATCCATAAATTTATGTGCATGAGCTTTAGTTTTAGTTACGTTAGATTGACAACTCAATTTGGTCGGGTTATACGCGGAGTTTTAGTATGGAAAAGTAATGAAAGCTAATTTCTCTTAAAATACAACACTTAGGAATCTGAATTTTTGGTCGCTATAACTTCTTTATGGGTACTAATTTTTGTATAAATTTGGGAAGAAATCACGGAGTTTTTAATAGGAAAATCTTAAAATGAAAATTTTGCACCGTGACCACCGCAGGACCACCTTCAAAGTCGATTTTCTCGTAAACTACTGGAGTACTAATGTTGAATTTTGGGTACTAATTTTATCTTGCAGGGTACTAATTTTCTATGTAGGTTTGAGGAAAGCGACAAGCTTCTCAAACTTGGAATCAACATTCAAAATCGTGGTCCTGCTGAACGATTGCGCGAAAGTTATCATCGTTGATTTCTCGGTAAATACAAATGTTTCAGTTCTGTTTTTTTTCACGAAATGAATCACATTTATGGGTACTAATTTATTTGTATACTTAGAATAGCTGTAGCCAGAGTTGGGCAAATTGTAATCAGATTAATGATTAAGGATTACGATTACATTTTGTAATCATCAATCAAGATTACAGATTACGGAAATTAATCAAGAAAGTAATCATATCGGTGATTAATGATTATTAGTTTGTAATCGTTATTTTGATTACTTTTTTGATTGATGCATACTAACTACATTTAGGAATTCGAAAAATAAAATCATTAACATTGGTGCCGATTCTCTTGTACACCGAACTAAACTAACTAAACTATCACTAAAATTCCTTACTTTTTGCTATTAGAATCTTACAGCTATTCTGCATGAAAAATTCTCTAAATTTAAAAATAATTTTGACACAACTAAAATCGAATTTGACAATTGCGACTCGTCGACCCGTGGTACTTGTTTACCCTACCCGTGATTTTTTTAGAGCCGCAGGCGGGCAGGGGGCAGCCTTGGCGTGTTTTTTTAGGGATTTTTCACTTTTTGTATGGAAAATATGAAAAATTATTACCTACATGTTGTTTTAGGGGGCTTGTGGGTTTTATAAAGGGGGTCGAAATTTTCATTATTTTTGCGATAGGACACACCATTTTCGAGATATAAGCAAAAGAAAAAAAAATACTGTACTGTTTTTGCATCTGAAGTCGAGGTGTTGGTGTGACTTTCTGTTCATTTTTTTCTTCAACGACAACTAATTTTATTCCACACCTTTTTAATCGCGATTAAAAATAGTCAGATTTAGTTAAACAATCTAAATTTTAGGTGAAAAACGTGTAATTCAGAATAGCAAAATTGCAATGTTCAATAGATTAAATAACTCAGTGCCATCTTAGTGCTGTCAAACTAAAATATAGTTAAGTTGTGTCACTTTAGTCAATTTCAGAATAGGAAATCGTCGTCTGACAGGAATAAACTAAATTTTAGTGATTTTTAGTCTAGTTTAGAGGCATTTGTGACAAGAGAATCGGCACCATTCTAAATCATCTTTATTTTTTGATCAGTCTCATGAATTAAAATTTTTTAATAATTATTAAGTATACTTAAGAAAACAATCAAGAATTATTTTTATGTGTGCCATGTGTGGCTTAAATTAGATTTTAAAAGCACCCTCTTTTCAAACATCTCATCCGAAAGTCTGTGTGATTTAGGTAAATTGGTCATGGTCGCATATGAGAAAAGTCTTTCGACAGGACCCGATGACGGAAGAGGTGTGTTATATTTTTTTTTTTAGAGGTGTGTTTTATTTTCGAATTTACTTAAGGATTTAAATTACGAAAGAGTACAAAACGTCCATGACATCCAAATTGGATCAGAAGTTTTTAGAAAAACGCAGATATACAAGATACATACTGATTGAATATAGAACCGCATTTATTAAAAATATGCTTAAAAAATTAATCAAATCTACCCATGTAATTAAGATTACTGACTATTGTAATCAAAACTAATGATTACAAATGTAGTCATGATTGAAAGTAATCAAGATTAAAAGTAATCATGATTGAAAGTAATCAAGATTAAAAGTAATCATGATTGATGTATTCATGATTACTTTCAATCAGATTATTAATCCGATTACAAAAGTAGTTGATTACGCCCAACTCTGGCTGTAGCATGCCCCCTTTTTCGGCGCTCATGGTGGTCCTGCTGAAGGGAGCGTGACTACCGCAGGACCACTAAAAACTAATCTGGGACATTTCGCCGCTCTCCCGAGACTCTGTAGGCAATACAATGAGTTGTCAAAGCGTTATGACCTGGACATAACCCTGCCCATTTCAAAATACAAAAAGAATTTAGCCACCGCAAAATAACTAAGTATAAAACTGTTACTTCTCTCTGAAATGTGAACTATTTATAATTAAAACTATACAATTGTAATATTACTGCTCAATCTTGACATGTTAATTTTTAATAATTGTTATTTTCCTCAAATTTATGCAATGTTATTTCTCAATTTTTTTATTTTGTCTACACCATTTGTATTATGAATGCTCAATCTTGGTACCTATGTTAATTTTATTTTTTTTCCTTCTATTTTCATAATTTGTGTGTTCATAATTTACTTTCTCTATTTTTATCGTGTTTACACCTAGTTATATGTGCATGCTGTGGTCTCCTGTAATTGAAGGAGCACATGTAAAAGAACCTTTTTTTATTATTGTAAATTTCTATTGTGTATGTGTATCCTTTGTTGGAGATCCTCAATAAATAAATAAATAAAAGTCGATTTTCTCGAAAACTACTAAGGTACCAATTTTTTTGTTAGAGTACTAATTAGTACCAATTGAGTACTAATTATTCACCAAACATGGAAGCGATTGGCGTTGGTGGGGTGGCGGTGGTCACGGACATGTTAATAACCTATGCACCACTATTGCTCATGAAATTAATAAATAAATAGATGATGATACAATCACATGATGCATAAAAGAAAGGAAAGATGCTGCCTTGTGGCACCACTACAGAATGGCCGTAATATCTCTAAAAGTGGAATGTTAAAGTCAAAGTTAAAATTATGTAGAATACTTTTTTAATTAAAATATATATTTCTGCAAAACAGTGTTAAATTTTCCTAGTTCCAAGCTGTAACGCAAGGACTCAAATGAATTATAATGCTTACCGTGTTGAATAAAATGTGATTACAAAATTTTATATCTTTCTAGGAGGGACTACAGTTGCTATTAGAAAATTAAAAGGAATAGGTTTCATTAAACCAGTTCCTTCCAGAGAACGAATGAAAGAAATATTCCAAGAGAAAAAAGACAATCTTCAAGATGCTTTCAAGGAGAGTCAAGCACAAATGAAAGAAAAACACACTCAGGTCATGAGGGAAATGAAACGTTACAAAACTGAAATGAGGAATTTGAAAAATAAGGTGAAGAAAATGTGATATTTTCAAAGATCCTATGTATAGCTAATGTTGTTAAAATAACATAATGATTAAATACCTTTTTAATGGCGGACTTTGGCTTGCTTAGCTGGAAATTAAACCATCTGCTAGTAATGATGAAAAAAGCCATAGGTTGTAATTTAAATTATATACAGTTATAAATTTTGTAATATTTATTACTTACATATATATAAAAAGAACTACACAACAAAATGTTTATTTCAAATAGAGTAGCTAGCTACATAATAATCACATAATTTTTCATCAAAATGTACATATAAAAACAGCTTAATCTAATTATATTAAGTACAAAACAAGACAGCACATTACTGGAATGTTTTATTGCGCCTTTCATCCTAAAATATTTCTAAAACTGTGACCAAAAACAATTAATATATAATATTATTATTATATATTTATTATTGTTAATATCAGGGGGCCTGTTGCAAGAATGTTACATATAGTATACACACCAACCAGGAGTGCTGTCCAGTCTAGCGCGTTAAATTAATAAATGCATTTCACATTGATGGCAGAACTACTAGCAGCCATAATACTAAGGGGTTTTAACATGTATTATTTCTTCTATCATATACAATGTGTAATGGAAATAATCAACAGTACAAATGTGGTGAATAGCATATGGTAAACAATATCTATTCATAGTTTAGGTCAAATAACCTTTCCAATACACATTGCGTATATACAGTTGAACAAGCTATTTGGTATAGAGGCAGCTAATGCAATTATTCTTTAACAATGTTGTGAGTATGCTGATTAGTCGATTCTTTTACATCACTTGTTATCACTGCCACAAATTTGTTTAGCACACAATATTGATACTATTGGCAGTATAGTGGAAACATGAATATTTTTGTCTGTATACCAATTAACTGTACATACATGATAACAAAAATATAGCTACTTCAAATGCAGTTATGAAACCAGACATAAGCTTAATAATTTATTAAAAACCAATTCCATGAGATGTGGTTATTCCATATATCAATTCCTTTGATAGTGTTCTCATAATTATTGAAATATTATCACTTTATGAATAAAATTATTGGATATCACAAAATATAATAGGCAAACCTGCTCTTGGCTAAAACATCACATTTCTCATTAATTTCTTAATTATTATTTGTTGCTAAAAATATAGTTTGCTTACAAAATGTAACGTAACCATACATCTTACTAACTATATCATTAATGAACTCTTCCTGTATGCTCATCAAATAGATAGATTTTGTAACATGACATTTACATTTAATCACATATACATTGATTATCTTTAACAACACATGTAAAAATGTTTTACTTGAGTTTACCATCATAAATTATGTTACGCATATTAAAGCTAATTACATTAAATGCTAATAGATGCAACATTGGCTATACAAAATCATTTTGAGCACTTATTTGGATACCTAATAGTAATATTAGCCTGTCAACTACATATTCTGATGTAATGTAATTGTTTTAACACTAGACGCCGCCGAAACAATGAAGTTCAGCCCATGTACTGGTAAGAAGCGGGGGAGAGATGAGGCGCTGGGGACTGGCCCGGCCCCGACGCCGCTCCGATCGTGGCCAAATGACAAGCACGACACATTAACTTACCTGAAATATTTTCATTGTTATTTAACACATACATAGTATTTTATATTTCACATTATATTATATATTTTGTATAACCAGAGTGTAAAACAATATTTATAAATACAATATAGAAAATGGTAACTTGAGCATATCATAAAAGTGTTTTTTATAAACCATATCCTGAATAACAATACATTCCGCCTGTATTCCCCTCAAAGGTAGTCAGATAGTTTCGCCGGTTATACAGGGCGAAAAACAAAGTAATTAAAAAAACTAAAAAACCTGACTGCAGTAAAAAACTTAAGTTGAAAAAAACTGAAAAGCTAAAAACAAGCCCATTTTAAATTAAATAAAAGTTGGAAGCAGGCGGGACCCATTTGAGTTTGAAAATATATAAATGGAATGGGTCCCGCCTGCTTCCAACTTTTATTTAATTTAAAATGGGCTTGTTTTTAGCTTTTCAGTTTTTTTCAACTTAAGTTTTTTACTGCAGTCAGGTTTTTTAGTTTTTTTAATTACTTTTTTTTATGTCCAGCTTTTTAGTTTACAAATTTTAATGAGTTTTTTTTTTATTTCGTGTTTTTCCGATTTGTCACTTCGAATTACTTTTAACCATAATATAGCTTGTATATTTTTGTAATCACCTTTTAAAACCCTTCATTTTTGATATCCCACTCGATGGTGTTAGAAGAAAAAAAAAATCGAATCGAACTTCACAATAATATGGCACCCCAAATCCGTCATTTTACTATGTATTGATTTTAACGTGGCCTATGACACTCGCGCTACCAAGACAAATCTAAAGACGTAATATTTATCCAAATCCGTTCATTCGTTTATGAGTTACGAGGGAAGAAAGAAACGGACATACATACATACAGGTCAAACACATAACCCTCCTTTTGGCTTCGCCGCAGTCGAGTAAAAAGTAATGACCTGGTGATTTTTTTACTAACCCCCTTACTAATAAACGTGGTATAGCGTCTGAATAGGTACACAACGATTTGTCTTCTTCTTTCGAAAGTCAAATTACTGACGACTGAAAGAGAGAAATCCATGTGTCCGTGTGTATTCTTCTGATATAATACGTTTATTAGTAAGGAAGTAACAAATGGGCCATTATTTGAGTTCTAATCTAGACTGGGCTGCTACTAAGAAACTGTTAGTGGAAAATCCATAAAGAAAGAAAAAACCGGTCAAGAGCGAGTCGAACTCGCGCACCTAGGGTTCCGTACCATCATAATTGTTACAAGTTTTTATTTAACTTGCAATGTATGTATGTAACTATGTTTGTTCGGATGATGATGAAAAGACAAGGGCGCCATATTCAGATCCTGCTCCATCCTGAATAATTTTGGGGCCATGTGACTTAAACGCACGACTTACCAGCTAGGGGGTAGCAGCGTTTATCAGGTTCGTCAGTCAGTTGCATTCCACATAGGCAACACATATAACAGTCAACATGGAAGTCCCGGTCCATTGACACAACCCTCACTGTCTCATCCGTCCCTTCAACTGGTGTAATACCTGGAATCAACCATTTTGATTAATTTATCATTATTAGGATATAGATAGTACAATTTTAGAAGTAAGAGGAGGTCCTTACCCTTTCCACAGCTAGCGCATTTAGGAGCAAACATTCGATGGTAATCATTAACACAGTAAATCTTGTTGTCAACATCCACAGTGAAGGGTACACCATCAAGGCACTCATTACACACACAGCAACGGAAACACCCTGGGTGATATGATTTCCCCATTGCTTGCAAGATCTGTAAACAACAAGTACCAATATAGTATTCCATACACAAAACAAAAACATGCAACAACAAAAAAAATGCCTTACCATTTCCATAATAAGGTGCCCACATATTGCACACTTCTCAGCAGTTTGTTGAAATCCGGAGTACTGTAACATTGAGATACAAAACGGTTACCTCATTATTTTCAACAGTGACAATGCAATATTTTCTTAGGTATGTACAGACGCCAGCACATCAATCTACCCCTAACTGTCAAATTTTCCCAATCAACATTGAACCTTATGCTTTAGCGATAAAGTTGAAAATCTATTACAGAAATCTGACAGATTGTAGCAGGTTGTTGTGCTGGCGTCTGTATATAACACATATATAATATTTATAATATTGAGTACGCACCAAATAGTCTTCTTCGCAGTAAACCTTGCCGTGTACATTGTAGAAAGCCTTGCCTCGTAATGCACGACCACATGAGCAACAGATGAAACAGTTTGTGTGGTAAAGGTTGCCCATTGCTTGGCAAGCTTGGCCAGCCCCCGTAACTCCTGCACCACATGTATGGCAGATGCCTAGGTGACAAGTGTAAGTCTGAATTCAATATTTTAAAGTGAACTAAAAGGCATATTAATTGAAGACTGACCAACACCATCTCATACCCTGAGATTTGGAAAATCATTGAACACTCATAGATAGACCTTTGTTCTTTTAAAATTTTAATTGAATTGAACTAAACACATTTCATTGGTTAAGAAAATGATGATGTTGTCTTACCAAAATATTCACCCTCCTCATCTTGCCTTTCCATTTCCTCTTCAAGTTGTCTAGTGAGTTCTTCTATCTTACGTTGAGCCTCACTGGGGCCAGGTGGACGTGGCGGTGTGATGCTGTATGGCAGCAAGCTTTTGCCACGACCTCCAGAGCCTCGAGAACCACCTGACACTTGGGACACAGAGCTTGGAGTAGGACTGGGAGCTGGGGACTGAGCCGGAGAACACAATGATGTCAGTCCTGATACTAAATTCCTAGAAGCAATAGATTCGGAAGCAAGGGAGACATTGTCTCTGTTAGCTGCTGCCACCACTGCAGCAGGGGAGCCACCAGTCATGCACACATAGTCTGAACCATTAGTATCTTCCACTATCTGCATTCTACTACCAACTGTGGACTTTGAATTAAACCCTCCATTAATTAATGGTTTCTCTTTTGCATTATTATTCCCAATATTTGGTTTGGGATGAAAGAATTTAGGACTTGCTGTAGCTGTTTGTACTTCAGTAGCAATGTTGGCTTTAGGTCTTTGGGCACTTGGAGCTATAGATGCATATATTGCTGTAGATGGTATAGTCACAATTTTATCATCAAAACTAATACTGTTATCATTCTTCAGGAGAGCACTCACATCTGTATACTTGGGAGGGGCGGACTTCATCACTGTGTAGTCACTGCCGGGGTTCTCATGAGATGTGTTGTATGGAGGTGGAGGTGGGGCCTTGTCTATTTTTACTTTCTCACTTGTTATCATTTGCGCCAAATTCCTAGTAACACCAGTGTTTGGCACTTGTGGACCAGGAACTGAGCCCTGTTGTATAAATCGCTGATCATGGTTTTGTTGAGGTTTGAATTCACTTTTCTTATCGTTATCTGAACACAACATATTTTCATACACTATTGGATTTACTTTAGTCTTGGAATTAACTGGCACTTGAGGTTGGGCTTTGCTGTAGCGTGTGTCGTAATAACCGTCGGACACTGGCGGCGGCGGCGCCTGCTGGTACAACTGGTGGTAATAGGGCGGCTGCGGCGACCGCTGCTCACCGTAATAATCTATATTTTCATAAACTGGTGGTGGGTACTGAGCATTCGGAATGGCTGGAATTTCGTATAGGTCGTCAGTTTGATAACTGAGCGACCTTTGCGATATAGAATCGATGGAACGTGTAGGACTTGAAGGCAGAGCAGCAGTGTTTATATCACGCTTATTGATTGACGCAATAGTTTCAACTCGTTTAGGCGTAGCAAACTTTGAAGCGGCTATGACATTCGATCGCTCGTAAAAACTATAATCTTGACGACTGTTTTGGCTATTATCCAGTACAAAGCTCTCTATTGCGCCCACAGGTCGGGTTTTGGCGAGAGAACTTGTGTTCGATGTTACGGCGCCGTGCGCTTGCTCAGTAACATCTTCAACTTTATTGGATAGTTTTAAATCTTGAAGACCAATAATACACCTTTGTTCGTCTGAGTTACTTCTGCGTGATGAATCCATGTTATGTTTCAGAGAGTCTATAACCACTATGCTAAATTGCTAAGTATGATATAAATGCAACTATTAACAATTAAAGTAAACTTTAGTTCTAAGCACTTCAACCCGAGTTCGAATGAATCATCTCAAAAATCGTCAAAATGATCTCTCAAATTGTGTCCTCAAACAAAACATCCACTAGGGATGATCTAACGATAACGATACAGATCGATAATTGAATTTGTTTATTATTAGCATAGTATTAGTCATTTTTTTAAAGGACACCTGCCACTTGCCTAAAACGATGTATACCCCATATTCAATGTACTCTGTGGTATACCCTTAGGTGTAGCCATGGACTTATTATGTAAGTAATATAATTATAATAAGATGTGTATACAAAAGTATGTTTGAATTTAATTTAGCCATAGGCACTGAGTACACTGTCTTTTGCCGCATGCGGTACCCGCAAAACCATAACAAGAAAAGTATTTCACAAAATCATGCGGGCAAAAACTTGTGGCGCAACCGCAACCGGCAGCAGCCAAAACAATGCAAGCACTCTCAGGGGTGGTTTTTTCTGCCGCCACGGGTTTTTATACTGCAATGCGTGCACATTAGCAGTTTTGCGATTACCGTGCGAGGCAAAAAATCGCTGTGGTTTCGGGCTATGAAGAAACGCAAAAAAGTTCTGGTAGCACGGACACATGAGGATGAATGGAACCTCTTAGCAGGGGGGGCACACTTAGCACTGTGATCAATTTCCATAGACGACAGCGACATCTGCAGTTTGGTGGGTTAAAAAAACTTGTTGGCAGCCATCTTGTCTTGTTTGTCCAATAAAATTGCCAAACAAATGTCATTGTCGCCGCCGGCCATCCGCCATTGTCATTGTCAACTCCGCAACTCCGGCTTTCCCGACGTTGATGCGCTTCCCGAAATCCCGAGTTTATCTCAGCTAATTCTGTTAAAATTATTACTTGTTACTGTTATTTGTTAAACCCTGATTGTGACCAATTGTGACCCTAAACATTATAATAAAGATTCGCTACTTATAGTAAGTATGCTTAACTATAGGTAGGTGTATATTTATTAGAGCCTTAGTTCACCCACCAAACTCAAGGTGGCAGCACTTTCCATACATGCAAATTTTACCACAGAGTTGTTACTCTTTCCCTCTATAGTTACTTTACTCTTTGCCTCTTAGTATGGAGCAACACATCAATACAACATCAATCATCTTTACATCAATCTAATCTCTAATCAAAATCCGATTGAGCTATGGTCGTCTAAGAACCCCCTAATGGAAGTGGACTGTAGACATGGAATTCGTAAGTACTAATTAGTACAACGAATCCATGAAAGCACCGAGAAGATGGAAGTAATAGTTACATGAAAATGAAATTGTTTAATCTGTAAATAAGACACTGGAATCACTTATAAAAGTCATATTATAAAATAATCCTTTTTTACTTTTTTTGTTTTGCTCCTAACTTAGAAATGCTCTAAGGCTTCTAAGGGTCCTAGCGTGATGTTAGTAAGTCTAAAAGTACAAAATTGAGTCAGCTGTTAGACTGGCCGCATCTGTACGGTTTCCTGATCAGGAATTCGGATTCGGAATCTCATGACATGAGACCACTTTGCATGAGACTAGCGCAGACGTTGATTTTATCATTTAAATTCCGAATACAAGTATTCGGAATTTATACTGCCAGTACGTAGAGTAAAACTTAAAAAAAAACTAGAGTAAAACTTCTTTCTGCTCCTACGCCAAGTCCTTTAGGTCTCTGTTGTGATCAGTCGGTATTATTAATATCCTATGCATGGATATTTTTCCACCGACATTATAACATTTTCGGGCTCACACATTTTTTTACGTAAAACAATGATCGCTAAAAAATATTAAACTACCTACACGTCCACTCGGCACAGCGCTCTGGCGAGGACTCACGAGGACTGAATCAACTGAATGAAAATTTCCATGCATGTGCGGCGGATTGTATGTACAGACGCCAGCACATCAACCTACACCTAACTGTCAAATTTTCCCAATCAACATTGAACCTTATGCTTTACCGATAAAGTTGAAAATCTATTACAGAAATCTGACAGATTGTAGTAGGTTGATGTGCTGGCGTCTGTACATACAAAATGTATGCGAGCGCTGCGTTCGGGATGACGTCATCCGGTTTTTTTTCCGTTCTTCATTCAGAACGCTCGAATTATTTTCGTTAGGAATTATTTCCGTCCGGAAAATATGAGAACGTTTGCGGTTAGAGATGATTTTGTATGAAATGCGTGCATTCAGTTTTTCGAATCTTAATTCCTGATCAGCATAGCTATTCACAATGTTATCGTATGAGTTCTCTAAACGCTGCTCACAAGTCCAAAACCCGAAAATTTTGTCAGTAGGTATAAAACAAATACACGACCGCTATTTTTCCGACAGCTATTTGTTATGGGGGGCAAGGAAAATCAGGTTATCGAAACGTGTCACTTTCGATACGATAGCTTGTCGTATGATTGTGAATAGCTATACAGGAAACCTAACCAGGAAACCGTACGTATGCGGGGGAGGCTAAGGTAGCCCGCGAAATTCAAACTTTCTTAAGTTTTTTGCAATTTGCTGGTCAGTATTATATTGTACAGACGCCAGCACATCAACCTACACCTAACTGTCAAATTTTCCCAATCAACATTGAACCTTATGCTTTAGCGATAAAGTTGAAAATCTATTACAGAAATCTGACAGATTGTAGTAGGTTGATGTGCTGGCGTCTGTACGTTGATTAAAATATGATTCGCGACCGTAACAAATATGTATTTACAGAATAACAATTATTAGAATCAGTAATACAACTTGTTAAGGTAGTATAATCCTAAAATGTCAAGATTTCATGAAATAGTCATTCAGTAGGATTACTTGGTCTTAGAGAGTTGTGTTGATGACTTTAATGATTATACCTAATTCTATAAATACATATTTGTTATGGTCGCGAATCATATTTTAATCATCGTGCAACTTAATACTGACCAGCAAATTGCAAAAAACATTAAAAAAAAAAACAATTTCGCGGGCTACCCTGGCGGGCCTTGGGTGGTGCGCGTGCGCTGTGGATGCTGTATTTTTTCATGGATCTAAGATATGGTCTTACGAGGCCGGCCGATTTTTTAAAATAGGTGTATAAAATATCGTTGTTGTTACGTTTTCGATACTCGGTATTATCGATATTTTTTTCTACAAAATTTATAGTAATCTGTGATTCTATGCACTCTGTGCTACTTAGTGACGAAACTCTATTATCTATATATGCCACTGAGATGGGAGAACTATGGAGACGGCATATTCTACTATAGAAATAATAGTTATACAAATATCTGTCATATCGACACACACATGTCAAAAAGCGTTTTGTTTCTTTTTAACTAATCAAGAGCTGCATATGAAAAGAGAGACGTCAAATGTTTGTCAAGTACTAAATTTGGCAACACTTTTGTGTGACGTCAAAATCATTTCTATGCGTGGTCGGTCGCCATGTTAACTGCCGGGGTTTTTCCTCTATGTTGCCGTGTTTTGTGGTAGATGTGCTGTCAAACGGTTGATTGCTAGTGTTGGGTAAATAGTCGGATGCTTTGAGTTATTATCGATTATAATCCATAAGTGTCCATTAATAGCCTTGCAATGGATATAATCCTGCTATTATATGATCATATAATTTTGACAAAAATTGTATGATCTTCTTGTGTAATAAGGAGTTGTGTGTGTGTTTCGAATTTTTCATCACCTAGTTTTGGTTGTGGTGATTGTTTATACTTTGTCTCAAGCCAAGTTAAACAAGGTATACATTTTCCGATTCGCGATCTCAATGGTTTTTGTATATATTCTGTTAAATATAGTCGAATAGATGACCGCAACTATTTATTTTTTTAGCAATCTAGTATTATTTAAATGCCATTAATGTAATAACAAAAGTAATAATTAATAATCGAATTTCGACCCGAGTATTGAACCTAGGACCCCACACTTAGCAATCGGTCTTGCGACCACTAGACCAACGGGGTAGGAAATAAATAATAATATTTTTTTGCCAATCACGACATCATAAGTCTCCTGGTCCTGGTTAGTGTGTAATGTAAGCTCGTATGAACAATACTCTACACCTGTAGTAAGTAGGTAAATATATTACGAGAATATTGGCCTTCTGATATTAAATGAAGCTTGAGAAAGGTGACAAGTTACAACGTCTTATAAAACCAAGAAAGATAAAACACCCACAACTTCTAAAATTCTTGTCACTTCAGCTGCAATACATTACGAGGCTAATTCGAAAAATTTAAATAAATAATAGAAAACAAATTCATGTAGGTTAAATAATGTCGATATCAGCTGCGCATGTTGCTCGCAGTTACAACCCTACGAAAGGCGGCCATCTTAACTGCCCGATTTTTGTAGGTATACACGCTAATTTTGTAGGTATGACAAGTCCATAAGTTTTATTAGTCATTGATATATGTGAGTGGTTGACCAAAAAGGGACCTCAAGGGAAAATAATTGATTTCGAGTAAATCGCGTTTGAAATTTCGTGTAGAAACAAGTTGCGGCATGTTTTATGTCAGTATGCGACTTCGTTAGTGAGTGTCAACACGTGTTTGCGGTTACTACGTTATTGGCGACTTATTTAGTGTCAGTTTCTTGTCTTTATGTGCGTCTGACATCACAAAAACTAATTTTTCCAAAACTGCCTCGGCTCACAAAAAAAATCATAAAAAAAAACACTACGGCACCTAAAAATATTCTGGTTAGACAAAACAAAGCTAAAAGACCACAGATTAAAAAATTCAAACAAAATAAATAACGGTTTCCAATCCCTCCAGGTCCCTTTTTGGTCAACCACTCACATATGCGTTCTGTGCTCCGCTAGGAGTATATGTGTTCTGTGGTTCTGTGAACGAAACTGTGGCGAAGTACTTATATTTGTGCGAATGTGCGTGCTATTTGACTATTTCTATAAAACATCATATTTTGTTATATATCTAACGTAATTGAGGGGAACTTCTAGTTCTCCTCTTTGATTATGTACGATACTGAAGAAGATCAATATGAAGAAATTGACGTGGAAGAAATATCTTCTGAACTCTGGCAGGAAGCTTGTTGGATTGTCATCAACGCTTACTTTGATGAAAAAGGTTTGGTACGCCAACAATTGGACAGTTTTGATGAATTCATCCAAATGTCTGTCCAGCGGATCGTAGAAGATTCACCGCCTATAGAATTGCAAGCGGAAGCTCAACATTCATCAGGTGAAATTGAAACTCCGCCGAGGTATCTTCTGAAATTCGATCAAATTTATTTATCTAAACCTACGCATTGGGAAAAAGATGGTGCTCCGTCACCTATGATGCCTAACGAAGCCCGTCTTCGAAACTTGACTTATTCTGCACCACTCTATGTAGATATAACTAAAACAATTGTTAAAGAACATGAAGACCCTGTTGAAACACAGCATCAAAAAACATTTATTGGGAAAATTCCTATAATGCTTAGATCTACCTATTGCCTTTTAAATAATTTGACTGACAGAGATTTGTCTGAATTGAATGAATGCCCACTTGACCCTGGTGGCTATTTTATCATCAATGGATCTGAAAAAGTATTAATTGCACAGGAAAAAATGGCAACAAATACCGTATATGTATTCAGTATGAAAGACGGTAAATTTGCTTACAAAACAGAAATCCGATCTTGTCTGGAACATAGTTCTAGGCCCACTTCTACTTTATGGGTTAATATGATGGCTCGTGGTGGGCAAAACATAAAAAAATCTGCAATTGGGCAAAGAATTATTGCAATTGTCCCATACATCAAACAAGAAATTCCAATCATGATTGTGTTCAGAGCTCTTGGTTTTGTAGCTGATCGAGATATACTGGAACACATTATTTATGATTTTGATGATCCAGAAATGATGGAAATGGTAAAACCCTCCCTTGATGAAGCTTTCGTAATTCAAGAACAAAATGTGGCTCTTAATTTCATTGGTGCCCGTGGAGCTCGCCCAGGTGTAACAAAGGAAAAGCGTATCAAATATGCTAGAGAAATTTTACAAAAAGAAATGTTGCCACATGTTGGTGTATCAGATTTTTGTGAAACTAAAAAAGCATACTTTTTGGGTTATATGGTACACAGATTGTTACTGGCCGCTTTGGGTCGTCGTGAACTAGATGACAGAGATCACTACGGCAATAAACGGTTGGATTTAGCTGGCCCTCTTCTTGCATTTTTATTCAGGGGTTTATTTAAAAATCTATTGAAAGAAGTCCGAATGTATGCTCAGAAATTCATTGACAGAGGAAAGGACTTTAATTTGGAATTAGCTATTAAGACTAAAATAATAACAGATGGTCTCAGATACTCCCTTGCTACTGGAAATTGGGGTGATCAAAAGAAAGCTCATCAGGCTAGAGCTGGTGTGTCACAAGTATTGAATAGATTAACTTTTGCTTCCACATTATCACATTTGAGACGTGTCAACTCTCCAATTGGCCGTGATGGTAAACTAGCCAAACCTCGACAATTACACAATACTTTGTGGGGTATGATTTGTCCTGCTGAAACACCTGAAGGTGCTGCTGTCGGTTTGGTGAAAAATCTTGCCTTAATGGCATATATCTCTGTGGGCAGTCAGCCATCTCCAATTCTAGAATTCTTGGAAGAATGGTCCATGGAAAATTTGGAAGAAATTGCACCTTCAGCTATAGCTGATGCTACAAAAATATTTGTAAATGGTTGTTGGGTTGGTATTCATAGAGATCCAGAACAATTGATGGCTACCTTGAGGAAACTGAGACGCCAAATGGACATCATTGTGTCTGAAGTGAGCATGATCCGCGATATTAGAGACAGAGAAATCAGAATTTACACAGATGCTGGTAGAATATGTCGCCCCTTGCTGATTGTAGAAAATGGAGCATTGTTATTGAAGAAGAAGCATATTGATGACCTTAAAGAGCGTGACTTCAATAATTATGGTTGGCAAAATTTGGTAGCAAGTGGGGTTGTCGAATATATAGACACCTTGGAAGAGGAGACTGTAATGATAGCAATGAGCCCAGATGACTTAGCTCAAGTAAAAGAATATGCATACTGTACTACATACACTCACTGTGAAATTCATCCTGCCATGATCCTGGGTGTGTGTGCTTCTATTATCCCATTCCCTGATCACAACCAGAGTCCTAGGAATACTTATCAAAGTGCCATGGGTAAACAAGCCATGGGAACTTACATTACCAACTTCCATGTAAGAATGGACACACTGGCTCATGTGTTATACTATCCACACAAACCGTTGGTGACTACAAGGTCTATGGAATATCTACGGTTTCGAGAATTGCCAGCAGGTATTAATTCAATAGTTGCAATCCTGTGCTATACTGGTTACAATCAAGAAGACAGTGTCATTTTGAATGCTTCTGCAGTTGAAAGAGGTTTCTTCCGATCTGTGTTTTATCGGTCTTATAAGGATGCTGAGTCCAAAAGAATTGGTGACCAAGAGGAACAGTTTGAGAAACCAACCAGACAAACATGTCAAGGCATGAGAAATGCTTTATATGATAAATTAGATGATGACGGCATTATCGCACCTGGTATAAGAGTATCTGGTGATGATGTTGTTATTGGAAAAACAATTACATTGCCTGAAAATGATGATGAATTAGAAGGCACAACAAAACGTTACACGAAGCGTGATGCGTCAACATTTTTACGTAACAGCGAAACCGGTATCGTCGACCAGGTAATGTTAACATTAAACAGTGAGGGATACAAATTTTGCAAAATTCGTGTCAGATCTGTCCGTATTCCTCAGATTGGAGACAAGTTTGCTTCACGTCATGGACAAAAAGGAACTTGTGGAATTCAGTATAGGCAAGAAGATATGCCATTTACTTGTGAGGGATTAACTCCTGACATTATTATTAATCCACATGCTATCCCATCTCGTATGACAATTGGTCACTTGATTGAGTGCATTCAAGGCAAAGTCTCTTCTAATAAAGGAGAAATTGGTGATGCTACACCGTTCAATGATGCTGTAAATGTGCAGAAAATTTCTTCTCTGTTACAAGAGTATGGCTATCATCTTCGTGGAAATGAAGTTATGTATAATGGACACACAGGGCGAAAGATAAATGCCCAAGTGTTCTTAGGCCCCACATATTATCAACGTTTGAAGCACATGGTGGATGACAAAATTCACTCCAGGGCTCGAGGACCTGTACAAATTTTAGTAAGACAACCTATGGAGGGCAGAGCTAGAGATGGTGGATTACGTTTTGGAGAAATGGAACGGGATTGTCAAATTGCTCATGGTGCTGCACAATTTTTGCGTGAGCGTCTTTTTGAAGTATCTGATCCTTATCGTATACATGTTTGCAATTTCTGCGGATTGATAGCAATTGCTAACTTACGAAATAATACTTTTGAATGCAAAGGTTGCAAGAACAAGACACAAATTTCGCAAATACGATTGCCATACGCTGCCAAATTACTATTCCAGGAGCTGATGTCTATGAATATATCACCAAGATTAATGGTAGTAAATTAAGAATAAAGTTCCCTTTATTTAAGTAAAATTAAATGCTATGAAGGTTGTAAACATGTCCGTGACCACCGCCACCCCACCAACGCCAATTGCTTCCATGTTTGGTAAATAATTAGTACTCAATTGGTACTAATTAGTACTCTAACAAAAAAATTGGTACCTTAGTAGTTTTCGAGAAAATCGACTTTGAAGGTGGTCCTGCGGTGGTCACGCTCCCTTCAGCAGGACCACCATGAGCGCCGAAAAAGGGGGCATGCTACAGCTATTCTAAGTATACAAATAATTAGTACCCATAAATGTGATTAATTTCGTGAAAAAAAACAGAACTGAAACATTTGTATTTACCGAGAAATCAACGATGATAACTTTCGCGCAATCGTTCAGCAGGACCACGATTTTGAATGTTGATTCCAAGTTTGAGAAGCTTGTCGCTTTCCTCAAACCTACATAGAAAATTAGTACCCTGCAAGATAAAATTAGTACCCAAAATTCAACATTAGTACTCCAGTAGTTTACGAGAAAATCGACTTTGAAGGTGGTCCTGCGGTGGTCACGGTGCAAAATTTTCATTTTAAGATTTTCCTATTAAAAACTCCGTGATTTCTTCCCAAATTTATACAAAAATTAGTACCCATAAAGAAGTTATAGCGACCAAAAATTCAGATTCCTAAGTGTTGTATTTTAAGAGAAATTAGCTTTCATTACTTTTCCATACTAAAACTCCGCGTATAACCCGACCAAATTGAGTTGTCAATCTAACGTAACTAAAACTTTAAAGCTCATGCACATAAATTTATGGATGTCGGAACAGTAATAACAACAGTTCAATATCTAAATTTTTATACAAAATCTAAGTACATATTAGGTACTGAAAAAATATTTATGTGCATGAGCTTTAAAGTTTTAGTTGTTAGATTGACAACTCAATTTGGTCGGGTTATACGCGGAGTTTTAGTATGGAAAGTAATGAAAACGAATTTCTCTTAAAATACAACACTTAGGAATCTGAATTTTTGGTCGCTATTACTTCTTTATGGGTACTAATTTTTGTATAAATTTGGGAAGAAATCACGGAGTTTTTAATAGGAAAATCTTGAAATGAACATTTTGCACCGTGACCACCGCAGGGTCCGCAGGACCACCTTCAAAGTCGATTTTCTCGTAAACTACTGGAGTACTAATGTTGAATTTTGGGTACTAATTTTATCTTGCAGGGTACTAATTTTCTATGTAGGTTTGAGGAAAGCGACAAGCTTCTCGAACTTGGAATCAACATTCAAAATCGTGGTCCTGCTGGACGATTGCGCGAAAGTTATCATCGTTGATTTCTCGGTAAATACAAATGTTTCAGTTCTGTTTTTTTCACGAAGTGAATCACATTTATGGGTACTAATTATTTGTATACTTAGAATAGCTGTAGCATGCCCCCTTTTTCGGCGCTCACGGTGGTCCTGCTGAAGGGAGCGTGACTACCGCAGGACCACCTTCAAAGTCGATTTTCTCGAAAAATACTAAGGTACCAATTTTTTTTTTAGAGTACTAATTAGTACCAATTGAGTACTAATTATTCACCAAACATGGAAGCGATTGGCGTTGGTGGGGTGGCGGTGGTCACGGACATGTTGTAAACTTCAATTTTGGATTTGTTTAATGTATTCATACAATTAATAAAAATAAATGCAACATTTCATATGACTTTTATTATCACAAAAATCGAGACAACATTAAATGCAGCTTAAACACAACAACTGTAATACAAAAGTGTACAATATGTATAATTCTCTTACTCCAATAATTTAATTAGATAATAATATCAAATGCAATAAGGTTTCATAAAATTGAGGTACCTAAAAATAAACATGTGACTCAGGTTGGCTGGACAAATCTTCAAAATAGCTCGCATTTAACTAGGTCAATCTTGAGGTGACAAACTTTATGTGACGGCTAAACACTTTTATTTCAGAATTTGTGACGCTACAGAATCTTTGATAATCGATCGAAAACTTGTCCAGCCAGCTTAAAAAAACACTTTTCGCTGGTCTCTCAATCTCGGTAGGTAACGGAAGTGATTTTGACGACTTTTTGCATATCAACGACGGGCGTCACATACATTTGTGACAGGCATCGAGGTAAAACTTTTGTGATACGTACAGCGGTTTAGTAGAAAAATCCAAAAATCTGTGTCCAGCCAGCTGGAACTTGCGTATAAAATTTCTGGCTGGCACTTCCGAATCTCAATAACGGGAGCGTTTTCGAATATCGTCGTTGATAGTCCAATTCCGCGTAACTAACATGGTTAAATACCGCGTATGTACAGACGCCAGCACATCAACCTACACCTAACTGTCAAATTTTCCCAATCAACATTGAACCTTATGCTTTAGCGATAAAGTTGAAAATCTATTACAGAAATCTGACAGATTGTAGTAGGTTGATGTGCTGGCGTCTGTACACTTCCGCTAGTTTTACATGAGGGTCAAAAAACTAAGTTTCTAAAAAACTAATAGGCCGAAATTTGAAGGAACTTGAATATATAGGACCGTTTCGTTCTCCTTAATACAAAATCCGGCCTATTAGTTTTTTAGAAACTTAGTTTTTTTACTCTAAAGTCAAACTAGCGAAAGTGTACATACGCGGTATTTAATAACGTTAGTTACGCGGAATTGGACTATCAACGACGATATGGTTCCTTTATTAACATTTAGTGACGCAATGTGTGACAGTAATAACGTTTGATTTATGGCGATTTACGAGAAATCAATAAAAACTTAATGTCCAGCCAGCCTGAGTTCAAGCTGGCTGAACACATGTATCTCCGCTGCCTGATGATCTACAGCCTTCGAAATATTATGTTCAATATTTTTTGACGGGGACGATAATGAATTTGTGACGGAGAAATTTTGCGTGCAATATTGTAGGTTTCATATAGGACTAAGTATATTTAAGGTGTTTTCTTTAGTGGACGAAAATCCGTGTATTGGTGATAGTAATAGTATCACCGAACGTATCATACGAACAACTGTAGGTATTTAAATCGATAGAAGACAAAAGTGTAGAAGTGAGGAAGGGGGGGGGGGGTGATTATTTACGTGCAGATATCTACTCTTTTTAGTAGGTAGGTATTGGTGTTATTCATGGTAAGATAGGTAGATATTGTGTCAAAATAACTAATACTCGAAGGTATTTAAATGAAAAAATAATGTTTGCTGTAAATAAAATCACATTTATTTATTTGTACTTATACAGCGTTTCAAATGACGAAAATTAATGGATGTACAGACGGCTACACATCAAGCTAACCGTAACCAGTATAAGCTGACTTCTGGTTGTACGTAAAACCTATAAAATGCGAGGTCGGCTAAAACTGGAAATGTATAGCTTGATGTGTAGCCGTGTGTACAATACAAAGCAGGCGTGGCTGCTACCGGCCGATTATGGTCACCTCACAATATTAATAGATCTTTGTATAGGAAAATTTAAATGATCAATATCTTTGAAACTGCTCAAAGTTTCTCCGTCACAAATTCAGGTTACCATTATCGTCCCCGTCACAAAATTTCGAACATATTTCGAAGGCCGTAGATCATCCATCAGGCAGCGGAGATACATGTGTCCAGCCAGCTTTAACTCAGGCTGGCTGGACATTAAGTTTTTATTGATTTCTCGTAAATCATTACATGTGACGCCATAAATGAAACGTTATTACTGTCACACATTGCGTCACTAAATGTTAGTAAAGGAACCATATTCGAAAACGCTCCCGTTATTGAGATTCGGAAGTGGCAGCCAGAAGTTTTATACGTAAATTCAAGCTGGCTGGACACAGATTTTTGCATTTTTCTACTAAACCGCTATACTTATCACAAAAGTTTTAGCTCGATGCCTGTCACAAATGTATGTGACGCCCGTTGATATGCAAAAAGTCGTCAAAATCACTTCCGTTACCGAGATTGAGAGACCAGCGAAAAGTGGTTTTTTAAGCTGGCTGGACACGTTTTCGATCGATTATCTAAGATTCTGTAGCGTCACAAATTCTGAAAAAAGGGTGTTCAGCCGTCACATAAAGTGCCCTATTGACCTAGTTAAATGCGAGCTATTTTGAAGATTTTTCCAGCTAGCCTGAGTCACATCAAATAAACTTTTTGACGTCACTATTTGATGTCACTATATGAAAGACATAATTATTTGAATGTACTAGATAATACATATTCTGTGCAGTTATGTATAGATTACAATATAAAGTGCAACCCTTTATTTATTACCAATAACGAAATCCATATATATACTTAGACATTGCACATAAAACATTTTAAATTATCAGTACAAGTGGGTAATGTCACCTTGTACCTTGTTTTACTGGTAACTTTCACATACTTAGACTAAAATATTTTTAACATAAACATCTGGTTATAAGAGAATAACTAAAATTTCTAAACAGCAAATATAATAACAATATGTATAGTTATGAGCTTTGCAATAGGAAGTTAATAGCTAACTAGAGTAACACTGTTTCTAAAATTTTTGATGAGAGCGTTTGACTTAATTTACATTTAATTGTGCGTTCCTGCACAATTTAATTCTTAAGTACAACACCAGCCTGTTTGTGCGCTTGATGGAAATTAGTTTAGTGCAAAACATTATTTGTACCTAGCATAATCATTAGGTAATGCCGTTTAAATTAATGTATGTAAATTAATAATAATCGAAAATAAGATGTTATCTTGTCGGTTACTTTTGTCTGTCAGATTACCTAATTGAATTGGTAGGTAGGGTAGGAACATCATAGCAAGATTTCGCCAATTCCTGAATTGAGTTAATAAAATATGCACCATGATTATTCTTAAATTATAACTATTTTACTGTACAACTTACGTATCTATGATCGATGTAATGCCGTGTGAGTTGCATACTGTATGCAGTCGTTTCAATTATTAATAATTAGAATAAATGGACGTTCAAGACAGTAATAAAAAACAACAGAACAACCTCAGCTAAAACCTTGCACTTTCCTGCCTTCTAATTTTCATATTAAGATCTATGATTTTTTTATTGTTTCATGATACACATTCTTCTGCATCTGATTACCTGCCTAAAATTAATTCCAGATATTGACATAATTATGTACTAAGAGTATAAAAAATAAAGCTACTTCCAAACTTACTATAGTCCGACTTTTAATTAGCTGCAGTAAAATGACACTTCTTACTGGCATTTCGTTAAAAAATGTTGCCACACTATCTCTACTATTGATGTGATTAAAACGCAATGAAACATCGTTTAGATGTTCGAAATTGACCAATTTTGATTTAACCGTAAACAATCAAATATTCTTTGTATTGATCGGATAAAAATATATGTTGTAGTTTCAAATTCGCGTAAATACATAGTTTACTTAAGATAATTTTGTTTTATTTTTTAATCTAAAACTCCTAATATATCGATCTAAGAACTCATTTTTTTTTAAATAAAGTTTTCATTAGGAATAAGGTTTACTATACAGGATAATTTGTAAAACACCAAAAACCTCAAAAATAAGAATATAAAAGATATGTTTGCTTTTTATAAATCCAATCCGATCACTGATGTGATGACAAAACAGTAATTAGGCACTGCTCAATGTTTTTGTTGTAAACTTATATTCTCCTGAATTTCATTATACAATAATAATATCCTCTAATAATATTATCTTCTTTTATAAAATCAATTTAACATGGATCGATTTTGAATTGAATGTTACTTGAATGAATCGATTATTTTGTCAAGCCACTATTTAAATTTCGTTAAAAAGTGGTAACACCTATGCTGTCATTTTACTGCAGCTAATTAAAAGTCCGACTAAATGCTGAATGTTGTGGCTAAGTATAGTTATAGTCGATCTCGTAATTGCATTATAGCTTTTGACAAAAACTCCCAGTAAATTAAAACTTCATTGAGGTTGAACCTAATTGCCACATTGGTCACAAAGCAACAATAGACCTTGACGTGTTATGACGTGCAACTGACATTGACCTTAGGGTGGTAGACTAATTACATGGTCGACTATACATATGACGACAATAATTCAGATGTCATGATTGGCTTACTTTTGTATAGAAGTAGACTTCACGTCCTACAATATTAATCTGTAAAGCTACTTGAAATTAATGAACTCAGCGCGATGGTGGCAGCGCCTGGTGTTCCATGTTTTCTTCATCCTTGGGTCGACTCCATTTTATCATGGTTTCAGGGGATCGGTACAGGAATACTAATTTAGCAAATAGATCCTCTTCTAAGGCCAGCTCGAGTGCTTCGCGTACCTATAAAATGATAAAAGTAAAATAACATTTTGCTGCAAATGAAATCTTGTGAAGACTTTCATTAAGTAAGTATATTTAAAAAAAAAGGAAACATTATAGGCTGATTATGCTATACAATCGTAGCTTTTGATATTGATATGTAATAAGCACTGGTATTTTATATACCCAAAAAAAACAAGAATCTATGAGCAGTTGTAAGAAGAAACAAACTTACCAGATAAATGTCAAGGCAGAGTTGCAGCAGTCTGTCAGCATTCGGTAGGTCGTCGAACATGATCCTTGTGTAAATGCCGGAGAAGAATCCTCGCAGCACTCGAGACGCCAAGAACACGAATGTGGTGTACAATCCGA
Source organism: Hydraecia micacea (assembly GCA_914767645.1). Classification (NCBI taxonomy): domain Eukaryota; kingdom Metazoa; phylum Arthropoda; class Insecta; order Lepidoptera; family Noctuidae; genus Hydraecia; species Hydraecia micacea. Next base: position 14,545,208 of record OU611778.1, read on the forward strand.
TGATGCTACAAACATTCACATAAATGTTAAAATACACGTAATTATCAGGATGTTTTAGAATTTGTATAATGGCTACCATGCATTGTCAGTAATACCTTCACATCCGTCTGACCTTTAGCCATTTTATGGAGTGACTCCAAAGGAAAGTTAACTAATTGTAAGATGAAGGGGTTTTAATAGGTACTTACCCACTGCCAGATATAAAGTTAAGTGTTTCTGGGAACAGTTTATCGTTAAAAGTGTACATCACGAGCATGTCGCAGTTGTTGAGCGGTATCGACAACAGTGGATCCTGGAAATATAATAAAATTAATTATATTACTTGCTTTTGAGAATCGGTTTTTGTTGCCTATTGCTACACCGAGTGTTTTAGGACTGCCAAATTGTATTTTTAGATTTTCGTGACAATTTAACGCAATAGTATTTTCAATTATGTGACAAAAACGTTTTCAGTTCTGTAAAAAATTAAAATGCGTGCATTATGTTAATTTTTATACACCGTACAATCCGGAGGCCGGTTGGCCTATTTGCTAACTTATGAAAGAAAAGTATCCCAACTTACCCGCAGAGAACAAGACTCTCGAACGCGCCAGTACATCACGTCATCTTTAGCTCTCTCCAATCGAAGTAGTACGTCCCGGAACACAAGTGATTCCTCATCTAAAATAACACAATGTTTAATTGAAAACTGAGCTTCTTTACATAGTATAAAACAAAGTCGCTCCCGCCCCCTGTAAGCTTAGATCTTTTAAACTCCGCAACGGATTTTAATGCAGTTTTCAGCAATAGATAGTGATTCAAGAGGAAGTTTTATATGTATAATACATGCATATTATAGTAGAGAAAAACCGAGAAATTCAAAGATTTGTAATGTGATGTCGTAACAAACATATTTTTGTGCGCTTACATTGCAAACGCTGGCTAAACCTTACGAGATAGATCAAATTAATGTACTACGGAATTGTATATCTTAAAAAGATCGATAAAAAAGTCCCCGATGGTATATGTTTGTCTCCTAAGGATAACCCACAGTAACAATTTTTATCTTTTACATATTAGAAAAAAATTATGGGCTATTTACCAAGCTATTTTAAAGTACAGTATTATTCCTCATCCAATTAAATACATTAGATACATTGTGCATTTCATGTAGATAAAAATTTCCCTTTACATCATATCATTAAAATGAATATCTTAGAAGATATCAGAGATTTAAAAAGCGGGGGCAGAGCGGCTGGCGGGGCGGTACGAAGTTCGCCGGGTCTGCTAGTAGGTATCATATAAACACTATGCAACGTTACAACTAAGGGATAGAGTGATTTCGATGAACTCTGACACCCAAAGTAAGATTTAACTTGTGTTTAGGGTGCCAGCGTCCTCGCCGATAATTGAACATAGTATAGGAGTAGTTGTAGGACGAGCACAGTATATTATTATTATGACAACTACTTACTAGTAAATGCCTAGGCATATAAGTTCAAGTAAACTATACAAGAAACTCACCTAATCCTGTGTTGGCTGGGATTAATGACGACGGAATTAGTTGGTACGCCGATTTTGTAGTACCCTTATTGAATACTTTCAAAAATTTCGGGAACAAGCCTGGTACGTTTAACCTGTCGATTAATAGTAATAGCATATTAATAAGGAAATAAGAATACGGTTTTAATGTTTAAAAGCAACATTTGACGAAAATTGTTATAAATTTAAGATTATTTACTAAGTATTTGAGAAAAAGTTAATAGGCTAGTTGACCGTTTTTGAGAAACCAATTAAAAAAGTTACTTGTGGTCTGGTCTTATTTCCCTCAAAATATGGAATATTTCAGCAAAATGGTGACATTAACCAAAAAAAATTTTCATTTCAATTCATTCCTTTCGTACGTCTATTGTTAATGCAATAGAAACATTAAGTCCGACGCATACCGTCTTATTACAAAACACGATCTAAACTTAGTACTGGGATTATTATTATATTGGGTTTGTTTCTAATATGTCTTTACCTATGACATTGCCGATTTTTGATACTGGCTATTGTGAAGGTCGATATCTTTAATTCTATTTAGAATTACAAAATTCAAATTAATTTTATAATATAGCATGACATGTTGTTTTTAGGGTTCCGTACCCAAAAGGTAAAAACGGGACCCTATTACTAAGACTCCACTGTCCGTCTGTCTGTCTGTCACCAGGCTGTATCTCATGAACCGTGATAGCTAGACAGTTGAAATGTTTACATGAATGAATGAATTGCACCGATCCCAGCGTGGTTAAACCAGACTCGAATAATCGAATGAACCCCAAGATTCACACTAGCTCCTGTAGCCTCATGTTCATTGTGCTACAGCTACCATTGCATATCAAGGAATAGACCGGGGGGCGCGGTAATGGTAGGGTAGACGTGCCCGAAGGATAGGTAAGGATTTAAGAGCCTACCGGATATGCATCCTTAGACAGTTGAAATGTTTACAGATGATGTATTTCTGTTGCCGCTTTACAACAAATACTAAAAACAGAATAAAATAAATATTTAAGGGGGCTCCCATACAACAAACGTGTATGTAGTGTTAAATATTGTACGGTGTAAATATTGCACGTCTATTGCATGGGAGCCCCCATTAAATATTTATTTTATTTTAATTTACTTAATAAATGTTTTTTTTTTAATTTTTATATTTGAGTTCATTAAATGAAAGGTAAATTGCGGTTTACGATTTATGACGTATTAAAAAAAAACTAATTACTAGATCTCGTTCAAACCAATTTTCGGTGGAAGTTTACATGGTAATGTACATCATATATTTTTTTTAGTTTTATCATTCTCTTATTTTAGAAGTTACATGGGGGGACACATTTTACCACTTTGGAAGTGTCTCTCGCGCAAACTATTCTGTTTAGAAAAAAAATGATATTAGAAACCTCAATATCATTTTTGAAGACCTATCCATAGATACCCCACACGTATAGGTTTGATGAAAAAAAAAAAATTGAGTTTCAGTTCTAAGTATAAGGAACCCCCAAAATTTATTGTTTTTTTTTTTCTATTTTTGTGTGAAAATCTTAATGCGGTTCACAGAATACATCTATCTACTTACCAAGTTTCAACAGTATAGTTCTTATAGTTTCGGAAAAAGTGGCAGTGACATACGGACGGACAGACAGACAGACATGAAGAATCCATAAGGGTTCCGTTTTTTGCCATTTGGACACGGAACCCTAAAAAGCTCGGAGAGTGGGCACCGTATGAACTCGCTGAATAAAAAAAACAAAATCGCGTCGAAGCACCGCACAACCGGCCGTCACAAAACTACAGGAGTTACGACTGGAAACTCTCCGTCACTCACCATACTCACCAGACCTTGATCCAACTTATCCCCATTTTTAGGGTTCCGTAGTTCTGACAAGGAACCCTTATAGTTTCGTCATGTCCGTCTGTCCGAGGTTTTGCTAAGAAACCGTTGGTACTAGAAAGCTGTAATTTTGTAGGAGTGTGTATATCAATTACGCCGACAAAGTGGTAAAATAAAATTTTGGAAAATATTTTTTTTTTAGGGTAGCTCCCCTACATGTGAAGTGGGGATGAATATTCTTTTCGTCGTCTACCCCATCGTGTGGGGTATCGTTGAATAGGTCTTCTATGGGGGTTGCTAAAATTATTTTTCGATTTAATGCTCCATTTACGAAATATTAAATTTTTAAGTGCAAATTTTTGTTCCAGGGCGTCCCCCCGCCCTTTAAAAGCTAAACTGCTGGCTTGAAAAATCTGGGAACATTCACGATGATAGTGCATTTCATGAACTTGAATGGAAAATTATAGCGGTTAAGATTACTTTATTAGTTTAGCAGTAATAGGCGTTGAACTTGGGTGTTGGATAATTTTGTACCAAATACAAAATCCGTAGCATTAATCCTTTAAAGTGACTAAGATGAAGTAGTTGCTTGTTTATAACGAGTAAAGACTTGCATTGAAAAACAAAATATGAATAAAAAAACAAAAAACCATAATAAATTATCATAAGTTTAACAATACTGCCGCTAGATGGCGCTGTACCGATGGGTTACGTTTTCATTCGAGTACCTATTATATAGAAGTCACAAACGAACTTTGTTTAATTTTCGAATTACAATTTTGTGAATTGAAATAATAACTTGGCAGCACGTACTCCTATTTTTTAGCTTTATCAGGAAGAAAGCGATTATTATTAGTTAATGGGAAATTATATGTGCGGCAACAAAAGTTTTCTTTAGCACGTGCAACCTAGCGTCTTTTTTTATATGTGGGCGACGAGTTAATAGAACAGCTTCAATTATATTAATTCATCATCTTTACTATTCCAACAGAATATCAAAAAACCAGCGTCAATTTACGAGCGTAAATTAATATGACTCCAAGCTACCGATAAATATATTTACTTCTGATTTGATAACTCAGCGACTAATGTTGTAAGTGAGCTACTTTATATATTTTAGAGATTCAACATCTGTCTGCTAATAAAATCAAATTCCAGCCTCAAAATTAGCAATCAAAGTTTTTCATTCAACAACTAAATTAATAAATCATATTCATTTTTCGTGAAAGTTTGCAACACAAGCGCGGGAGTGTACCTACCTGACGCTCGTTGGGAATCAGAGGGGCGCGACCGGCCATTTGCACCAATGAGCGAGCTCTATTCGGTGCGTGCAGCAACGAGTTCACGTGTATTTAGGGGTGATTTTATTGCCTTATTATTAAGATTTCTGTGATTAATGGCCACTGTGACTGTCCAGATTTTCACCGCAAGTATTCTTGCAAGCATTTGGTGGGTCTGGCTATCAGGATGAAACATGCATTTCCGCCGCCAGAAGCAAAAACACAAAAAATTGGTGTAAAGAGGAAGCGTGGGAGACTAGGTAAAGCACAACCTGCGCTGATTATTCAGTGACAAATAACAATGTTATTCATTATTTGATTGCCTTACATTATTGTAACTTAGGACATAAGTAGGCTCCACTGTACCTCCACACCCGACGCATTTTGATAGTAGGTATTTTTTTTTTGGATAGAATAGACCCTTTTTAGTGTAATTTGAAAACTGCAAATTCTGAAAAACCATAGGGGCCGAGAAAAAAATTCCGTTTTTTTTTTTTTTTTGAAAACCTCCACACCCACTACACACTAAACCAACATAATATACAAAATAACACATTAGTAATGACAACTTAGGATGCAAGAGCGAGCGAAGCGAGCTCAGGACTTGGGGCACTCCGACTCGGACAGGTTAGGTTAGAAGGGGATGGCGGGGTCTAGTGAGCGAGCGAAGCGAGCGAACAGACCCCGCCATCCCCTTCGTGGTTATTTTTTTTTTAGACCCTAGAGCCCCGCGAAGCGGGGCTCCTACTACGCCTTTTAAGCAACTTTTATGTTTTTTGAGGTTAGGTTACTCCGCAAACGAAAAAATAAAACTTTGGGAATTTTTTTCTCGGCCCCTATGGTTTTTCAGAATTTGCGGTTTTCAAATTACACTAAAAATGGTCTATTCTATCAAAAAAAAAAATACCTAGTATCAAAATGCGCCGGGTGTGGAGGTACAGTGGTTCCCATAAGTACAATTATACTTAACATAAAAACCTATGCTACTGCCATTAAAATTATCTGATTTACAAATAAAATAGTTGTTTGGTTTTAATTTTCCCTAAGGTGTGTCCAAACACAAACAAACAGAGAGTTGCAGATGTTTGTTTATGATAACAATATTTTTTGTATGTTCATTTGGGTAGGTATAATAGTCAATTACTTATGTTAACATTATAAATAGATAGGCGAATACATGAAATTATAGCTTTCATTGACCATTATTTGATGACAATAATAAGGAAATTTTATGTTCAAATATAGTAGATTCACTCATCAATTACTTATGCTAAAGTATAAAAATAAAGGTGACTCTATGAAATTAGAGTACGTTGATATTATTTTATAGATGAAGTTGATACACTCATTAGAAGCTGGCAATGAGTAGACATATCACAAATTTACTTGCTTAAGAATTATCACCATGTTGCGTCATATTAACAGTAGCTTGTTTTACAATATATGGTCGCTTATAAACCATTTATTAGACGCTAAAAGTTCGTCGCTGACCTATTAATTCATTAGACAACTAAATATATTTGCAGACGAGAATGACATTTTAAAGAAGCTGCCTTAATTAGCACCCTTAGTTAATGTCTAATCTGTTTAAATAATTATCTTCGAAAATCAACATTTTGTCATTAGTTTAGTATCGTTATTCGATAACAGATGGCGTTGTGCCGTGACGTCACTTTTGTAGATCGCGGTGTTAAGATTTTATTGCATGGTATGACCTCCGTGGTTACGTTATGTGTTAATGTTTTGTTTTACTCTGGACACCCTTGTCATATATTTAGCTACCATCGTCGGCATCGTCCTTTGCATCACACTACTGATCGACAATTCGATATCCCCGCACGTCTTAGCTGATAATTCAAATTTAAAGTCGATTTTTGTTACTATAACCATTAACTCCTAATATCTTTACCATTACTTATATTTAGAATAAAGAACAACAGAATCATACTATATTGTGATAATGGGCTACTACGGAACCCTACACTGTGCGTGGCCCGACACGCACTTGGCCGGTTTTTATACGGAATTTGAATAACTTTTTACAGGGGAAAAATTTCAAATCCAAAAAGGCGGTGAAAAACGCCTCTAAAGAGTTTATCGATTCCCGTCGTCGCTAGGATTTTTATAGCAGAGCCATTAACGAACTTCCATTAAAATGGTAAAGTACAAATAATGACCAAATACTTCGATTAAAGAAACACAAAATTTTCTTAATAAAATATGTTTAATTTTTTGTATGTAAAAGAGCAATTTCATACAATACCTAATATTTACAATTTGAAACTATAGTCTGGAAGCAGTGACGTGTCAGGCTCTGATTCGCGTTCAATGTCAATGTATGTTCTACACGAATATATCCCAAAAATATTAATCTAAAATCGTTTACAAAATTAATTTGATTTTATTAATTTTTATCTCACAACCATTCTACTGTACAATCTCTCAAGGTATTTTTCTTACTGTCAACTAGCCTATTGTATTACTTAAACTGCACATGCATGAATATAGTTTGAGCCCTGGCGTGTGAAACTATTAATGATTGACTCACCAGGTATCTGGATCGGTAGTGCCGTCTAACAGCTTCCTGAGTACTTCCCTCTGGGGGTTCGGCTGGTCATCTATGAACGCTTTGATGGGGACCTCTATATCTTTTTCTATGGTCGGCGGGTTTGGCACCGCGTTAGTCGGGTGCGTGATGACGTATGTGAACTTCACCACTAATGTAGCATCTGTTGGTGATTGAACGCATAATGTAAATTACATGGTGAATCATGCAAAACATTTTTCTAGTATTGTATTTTGGTAAAGTTGGGGTTGATGGTGATGACGGCTACGTCGTTATAAATTAAGCAGATTGACTACCGACTTATATTGTTCGTATATTCAAATCACAACGGTTATTCTTTTACAGTTGTTTGAAATGGTTATTATACCAGGGACTTGAAACGTTACTCAAATTAACGTTACGCGTAGTTCCGGTACCGATAATTTGTACCGTTCCACCAGAATCGTAACAAAATTAATTCCTTGGCTATAACGATACTGACAAACGGAACGAAATCTTAAACTGTTCAATAACAATCTTATCAATATATCGTTTTAGTATAACGATATAATAACGTTATTTATTTCGATACCCAACATTGCCAGCTTCATGACTTATAAGATGACGAAAAAGACGAAAAAGTATGAAGAATAACGTTACATATGAATCTATAACGCTTCACCCGTAGCCTTATTACAAGCGGATAAGCTTAATGTTACTGATACCTATAAAGTTACTTATAATATTGTTCTACGAAAATGATATTCTATAACGTTTTCTTTAAGTAACGTTATTGATATTTTTAGGTTTTAGTATCGTTACAAATTTTGGAACGTTATACGATAACATTAGTGGTAACGGAACGAAATTCATTTCGTTTTCAAGTCCCTGATGCAAATTCATGTATTGTCACGAGCATAAATATATTACTATGGATAGTTCGGCAATAATATCGAATTCCATGATTCATTCATAAATATCTACACCACAGACTACCTAGTATTTGTCTGTCCTTCCCCTTTTTAATCCATCCAAAGGTTGTCTTTAAATTATGGCTCTTAGCGATAAGACCGCCCATTGTGTCCCCCCTTGAAAAGTTTCTATATTTATGTCTGTAATTTATATGGTGTACATAATAAAGAGTATTCTATTACTACTAGATTACTAGACAAAATCAAACTGGTCGCTAATTTAATTTATATATTTTTTTAATGACATTAGTTTAACTTTTTGTGGCTACAGTAACTCACGCACTTGTTAAAATTATATAAAAATAATCTACTTTAACAATAGTTGTAAATATGTGAGCACCATGTATCTATCACATAATTGATTTACCTGTCATTGCTTTATTTTTAATTCTTTTTACCTTTTGTTGGCAGACTAATTTTTATTCTAGATGCATCGTCTTCACATATAAATATATAATTAATGTATACAAAACTTGTAAAACATTTTAAAAGAGTAACGGTGGAGTTTCTTGCCCATTCTTCTCCATACGAAAACTACCTTTTGGAATGGGCGGCTAGAATCAATTCTATTTATTATAATTTTTGACGTTCAAAAGTGCCTTTACTGTGCCTAATTGAAATAAATGATTTGACTTTATTCTGTTCTCAAGAAAACAGCAAATATATGTGATAATCTGTGGAAAGCATATAAAAGTAGCGGCACAAATAAGTGACAACAAAGCAACAAAAAAAATATTGAAGAGACAAGCGACGCCAAAGTATAGAATAACGCATCGACTTCAAAAAATGTTTTACCTCTCACGATGCATAAATATCGGGCATGTCATGCTTTATAAATATCTGCCTATTCAGCTTAGTTCAGATGAATGTGATATCTCATTGTGATAAAAAAATATATGACATCACTTGGGCAGCATACAAATCTGACAGTATAATGTTTCGAGTGTTCCTCTGTATCGCAATCAGTGCCGCTTATGTTGTTAAAATATGTGACATCTCATTGGAAGCATATTCATAAACATCTGAAAGACAATTTTTCGAACCGTTTTCTCCTACGTGGCATATCTAATCTCCGGTCTTATGGCTGGCAACAAAAATATCTGACAGTAATATTTCAAGTTAATATAAAGATCCTATCTACAGGGTATAAAAAAAAAGCGCAGATGCCCGAATAACCTGGCTTTCCTTTAATATTAATGAATGAATAATAAAATCCGAAATTATTGCCAATCTGTCTATAGTGATATATTTATGCTTTTACTGTGCATGTACTTAGTTGTATTGTTAGTACTGTAGGCACTCACTAGAAGCCGCCTCTCTCTTGAGCCGGTCGAGCTCGGGCGGCGAGATCTCCCACTTGAGCGTGGAGTTCGGGTTGATGCTGATGACGGCTACGTCGTTGTACATGTAGTTGGACAGGAACGTCTGTGCCGTGCGGTCCCGCGCGTACATGTTGCTGAGCTGAGTGTAGTCTTGTTCTCGGAAACTGGAAAATAATTAACCAGCTTATAATTTAAGCCTAGACTATATAGAAAAAGAAAGGGAAGGACCCTTAAAGGCCCTAAAAAGTTACCTATACTTATTCAAAAAATTCAAATCGGAGAAATAATGTGCATTAATTCATTTACACATTGTATTAAGGGTTTTTTAAAACGGATCCGGTATCTAAACATTGGGAGACCAGTGCCGTTCTCCATCAAGTGGCAGATTAGAAAGTAACAGATGGAGAAAAACCGGTCAAAAATTGAAACGGAGTCATGATCCACAGCAGTGGGGCAGCGATTAGCAAGTGACTAACATAAATGTCATGTTTAGCGCGTACGTACGAGTATTATACTTACACATAAATATTGTGTGATTGCGCCGACATTTGATAAACAGGCAAGAAAGGGCCGATACGGATCTTAACCGTCACATCAGTGGGTGGGTTGGGTTGTCCGACCTAAAATAAAATAAATATTTCAATATCGTGCTGATCGATAATTTTACTGTTCTTGGTTTATAAAAAATATGTGTCATGCATGAGAGATTATAGTTATGTGATGCTGTAATAATTACCGAATTCCCGAATGCGAAGAATACAAGCGGGAACCATATGATAGCGATGATTAAGGCGAGCACTCCTCCGCCCAGCAAGTACTTCGACGTGTTGGACTTCTTGGAGCCGCGCGGCTGAGGGAACTCGTTCTCTAGGTACCGGGAACACTGGAATAACGTGCCTGTGTTATAACGGGTGTTAAAGGCCCATCAGCATCAAGTAAGGGTGAAATTCATGCTTTCTTCCCGTCATTGTGAATATTTTTTGTCCTGGACCATGTTATGTTATTTTGTCCTGGGAACCGACTGGTTCTGAAGATATTGAAGCTTACAGCCTCATTTTTTTTAAATGAAAAAAGAAACCGTATTATCTGGCTACCGTTAGCGGCCGAGTAGCGGCTGGTATGGTTGAACTAATAGGTCAAATACCTTCAATAGAAAGACACTGGCGAAGATATCCTCCATCTTGAGCCAATCCATGAGGTTCATAGACGTGTCAGTCCATATCCAGTCCATAAGCGTCCGGAGCTCGAATAAGAACGGTACTACCATGAACCTGCGAATTTTAATTAAATTAATCTCATAAACAAAACATAACATACCATCACGCCTATTATACCCCGAAGGGTTCACTAAAAGTGTAAGTATATTCGGCACATTTCACCAGTAATGTTTATCTAAACTAGTATTAAAAGAGAAAAAATTGGATTTTTTGTATGTTTGTCACGCTAAAACGGCTGAATGGATTTGGATGAAATTAGGCACATGGGTAGACCAAATCAAAACTTCGGACTGCTATGGAGAACTTCCTATTGGAAAGTGCTTTAAAACTGCACTGCCCGACCTGGGACTCGAACTCCCACTTGCGCTGCCAAATTCTTAGCATTTACTATTATTTTAAATATTACCGAATATTGTTTAAGTTTAATCAAAATACGAGTTTGTTTTACCCTCTAAAGAAGACCATGTTGAGGAAGCGGTAGGACCTGCAGAGGAAGTTGCCGATGATGCGGCGCGGGTACCCGCAGCGGATCTGGTACGCCGACAGCAGGAGGTAGATGCATTTCAGCATGTACCACATCGGAGGCGGCAGCAGGGCGTTGAATGTCCTGAACAAGAGTATTATTGGATAGTATCAAAGGTACCTATGTATAAGTAGAATAGAAGATAGGTAGGTAGGTATTCAATTCATTAACCATTTTTTTATGGAAAAGGAGGTTCATTGTTATAATATTGAGGTTAATGTTTTAAAGTACAACAACAGCAGCCTATAAATTGAAGAAAAGTAGTTTTTTCATCGTCTCAAAAGTTTAAGCCAATAGATGGACAGAATACCCATGGCATTAAGTCCGCCTCTGTACATTAGTGTCCTTAAAGTATTAAATAAATACTCAAAAACCATAAACCCGCGCATAATTGAAAACACACAAACACAGTTAGTGAGAGGGAATAATTAGCGCCGCCATCCGTACTACGTGGGACTCTCAGAAAGTTTTGCGAAAATAAAAAAAAAAATGTAAAAAAGAAAATGATCTATAGGTAAATATTTTTATATTTAAATCTTTTCAAAGTACTCTCCACTAGCCTCTATACAAAGTTTCACGCGTCTGAACCAGTTTTCAAAATACTTTTTCCAGTCCGCCGCAGACACCTCGTTTACAGCCTGCTCGAAACGCTGACAGCGCATCTTCCGGCGACGAAAATTGTATCCCTTTGAGCAATTTTTTTATTTTCGGGAATAAAAATAAGTCACACACGGTTGCCTTAGAAGGGCCTTCATCCATGAATGCATAAAAGCTCGCAAACAATGTAGAGGGAAATTTTGAAATTGGAACGTACCTATTTTTACTTACAAATTACAAATAATCATGTTTTCAAAATAGATTATAACTGGTCAGTCTCTCATACATAAATAGTACATTACTGCAGCGGCCAGCAAAAGAGGCATTGATGGACGAACATCGCCTCGGCCCACATACGTAAGTCCATCAATGCCTAGTTGTGGCTAAGGCTTGTACGAGTAGGTATAGTACTTTTCTCAAATAATGCGCGGAAATTAAAACTAAGTAGTACCTAGGCAGAACTTTTTTGTCAAATACAATTACTTTTCAAAATCAATGACGAACAACAATAGTTTTTCCCGGCTTAGTGTTCATTTTTTTTTTTCAATAAACTGGTTTCTATTTGCAAGCCAGTTCGAAATTTAAATAAAACCTTTGATAAGTTACCTCCTTGGTTGCCATGTTACGGAGTAAAAGATTGTTCCATTTTTAAATTACACGACAGATATGGACTTTCATACAACTTTTTCCGGCCCCTGCTCGCATGTATTTGGCTAGTACAGCAATTTCGATTTATCTCGAAGAAGGTTGTCGCAATAATGCTCAAACCAAGCATGTTTGAGAAAACATTTTTTTCGCAATACTTTCTGAGTGGCCTGGTATACTAATATTATAAATACGAAAGTGTGTCCGTCTGTCTGTTACCTCTTCACGCTGAATCACGCTTAACCGCTGATCTGATTTAGATGAAATTTGGTATAGAGATAGTTTGAGTCCCGGGAAAGGACATAGGATAGTTTTTATCCCGATATTCCCACGGGATCGACACTTAACCGCGGGGCGCTGCTAGTTAACCTTTTAACCGCTTACGCCGGATTAATCCGACAAATATTTTCGTGTCCATTTCGCCAAGGTCGTATATTTACGACCAAATGCCACAGCTCGTTTAATCGGCTTTTTTATTTAATTAGGCTGTATTCTATCAGGTATTTATTTTTCGATTTACTGTGCCGGGCGCTGGGAGCACGACAACTGATATGAATTCGGGCGGTTAAAAGGTTAATAAATAGTTTCTGTAATGGCACGAATTTTAGCGATCCCATTTGTATGCATTTTCCATCATGATATCAAGTCTTACCTCTCAGTAATGAAAGGGAGTACGAAGAACATCCAGATATGCACTCCTATGATAAGCGCATACTGGAACAGAATCTTGCCGAGTATGAACTTGCGCAGGTACAGCGCTCGGTCGATGACGATCAGCGTGAACTGAAGGATCAACATCACGAGGAACGGGATCGGCACTTTGTTCTCTTCCAAGTACGCTTGTACGCCGCCGTCACCTTGATGCGTCTGAAGAACGAACATCAAGAATTGTTAAAGGAAAAACCAATTAAACGAATAGTACCTGTGAGGTACTGCTAGCTCAAAAGTAGATGGTTGAACTGTAAGAAGCCACAAGATTTTACTTTTAACAGTAAATTAATTTAAGTACACATCGATATTAGCACCAATAGGCTTACCCCAAACGCGGCGAATCCGAAAATAACGACAAGGAAATTGAAGAAATCACACAGGAACATATAAGCGTATATATCAGCGGTGACCCTCGCTCCCGGCGCTAACATGCGCTGGAAGAAACGGTGCATCGGACGCAGGTAGCGCTTTATGCTGCGGAAGATAAAGCATTTTACTAATTCGCAGCTTTATTCTACCTATTTTTACCATTAATATCAGATCAAATTATTTATTTGACGAAGGTGACGAACTTTTGGAGCATTCCGTAGAACTTGTACTTACGACAAAAGCACCACTTCCGGGTAATGCTTGTACGGATCCTCTAGCGTCGTTGACACAGCAATTATCGGTTCTTGGTCGTCGTTTACGCTGAAAAGATATCAAGAGTTTTAGTAAAATTAGAATAAGTTCAGATTTATCTGTGACCGCGTGACGGTCTGCATGGAAGTCGGAAAACAGCATAAATACCAGCATATACTTATTAAAATTACTGCGCCTGTGACCATTTCCGCGTGGATGCCTTAAGGTGGAACTAGTCGCGGGCTCGAACTCACTGGTGGTCATGGCCAAAAAGCACGCTGTCTCATCTAGCTTCGTGTCCGACAGAGATAGTATCAGTGATGAGCAGTTACACGCTAGTCTACACGCACAAGTCTAGTTCTCAGTCTCACGCCCAGAAACACCGTTCCGAACTGAAAGGCGCGTAAAAAAAATCGAAAAGTGCTTTGGAAAATCGAGTTTTATGAAAACACCACTACATAAATCAATTACAAATAAAGTTTATTGAACTCTTCTTTGTTTATTGAGCTTTGTTGGTACCGACTTTGTTTTGAAGATTTTACAGTTCTTTTATTACTTATTTACACCCAAAGTTACGAGTAATAGCAAGAAAAGCGAATCTTTGTTGGCTTATATTTTTTTAAGTAATGGCTTTTTATTTTACTATTCTGTTTCCGTACAGACAAAATTAATAATAAGATAAAACGTTATCATGTTTAACTTTGGATGGCTTGTTTGCTAAGTCACTAACATTTGTACGCCCTCTGGCTTAACATAGCGCACTATTATATATTATAACATCATTATTGTTGAAAATTATAGGAAACTTGGTAATTTTGGTATAGAAATCAGTAACATATTGTTGTGTAGGAGATTTTATTTGAAGTGACAATGTCATGTATAAAAAAGCCGGTCAAGTGCGTGTCGTATTCGCTGACTGATAGTTTCGTACCATGCTCTAACTAAAAGCCAAACATGACTACCTACCTAATTTGACTTTCTATACAAATCCTAACCTGATCCGACAATTTGCACGGAGTTTTTTTTTTTTGAGATTTGGATAAGACTTGTCATAGCCGGTGTTTTGAATTTAAATAAAGGACATAGAGCTACACTACTCACTCGTCACAAAAAAATTAAATTGAGGAAGTAGTTTACTATACCTTGGGGAGCTTTGTGTTTGATACTATATAGCAAAATAATAAATAAATAAAAACATATTAATTTACGGTACGGCTGGTCCATACATTCAAGGTCGCTCAGCGAGCTATGGAACGGGCTATGCTTGGGGTCTCTCTGAGGGATCGAATCCGCAACGAGGTGATCCGGCAGAGAACCAAAGCTGTCGACATAGCTCACAGAATAAGCAAGCTGAAGTGGCAATGGGCCGGCCATATTAGCCGTAGAACCGATGACCGCTGGGGTAGACGTGTTCTTGAGTGGAGACCGCGAATCGGTAAACGTAGCGTGGGACGCCCTCAGGCTAGGTGGAGCGACGATCTTCGCAGGCTGGCTGGTAGCAGCTGGATGAGAGTTGCCGAAAATCGAGTTGAATGGCGTGCAATAGGAGAGGCCTATGTCCAGCAGTGGACTGCTATAGGCTGATGATGATGATGATGATGATATTAATTTGGATTCACTCTAAAAACGGGCCCACATAGGGCGATGGTAACTGAAGAAGGAGTTATAAAATCCAACTTCACAAGGGAAGCTTGAAAAAATATTATCTATTTGAGTACCACTGCGTGTAGTGGGAAATGGTTGTAATAAAGACTGGTAAACAGCGTCACATATTAATTTGAATATTGCAGTATAGTCGTTACGAAGATAGTCTTCATTAAAATCTCCACATATTATGCAAGGACTGTTATGCGATAGTAAATTACTTACAAAACCTACTTCGCGACTGTTGGGACATTAGCATGATCTATAAAAAGCTATAATCTTCACTGAATTTATTTCGAAAATTACTGCTTCACAGTGGTCACCTCCAGCAATGTCAATGTAATACCGTGGGTTGCTATATTCAATATCATTTTTTGCTCATGCACACACACCAAAACCTGGGTTTGAACTACTGTTTAGGGCCATTAGTTCTAATTATTTCCTTAAAATTAGTTATATCAAAAGAATCTTGAGAACAGCTCCACGTTTCTGCTGCTAAGTAGATATCTGAAGCCATTATTTGAGGATCGCTTACAGTATCTTGCAAGTATGCACGTAAGGATTGAACATTATGGAACATAATTTGGTATGAACTGTGCGGCTCCCTCAAAAATCGATACATAGGTATTAGAGGATTTCGACGCAGCTTTTCCATTTCCATTACGACTGAATCTTGGTCGGAGGGTGGACGTGGAGGATGAAAACATTCAGTAACGATAAATAAACCTTCAGCACATGTGGCACGTGAGAAAGCAATAACATTGACCTTAAAATACCGGGCTTCACATGTACAACAACTTTTTCTAATGTGAACCCTAGCTTTTGTGAATTGTAACCGCCTCAGCTGGAACCAATGGGAATTGACCACGACGAACTTGTAGGTTGGTTGATTTATATCTTTTAATCCTCGACTAGTTTAATTACTTAGATACAATTAACTATAATTTTATTCGACAGCAACTATTTTTTTATTATAAATCTTATTTAGGAAAGAAACAATAGCGCGATACAACTGACGCTTAGCGCCATCTATCGACATTTCTATGGAGTTGTTCGAAATTTTCGAGTCAAATACAATTGGTCGACTATTACTCGTAAACTTGTAAAGCCCACTTAAGTGTGATAGTTTTCCTTTAAACTTCGTTATATATAGGTACTACTGCCGTAACATTTGAATTTCTAACTACAACCGTTTAGTTGGTAGAGGGGGGGGGGGGGGGGACACTTGACTCTAACAAAAATTGGTACTTTAAAGCTTGATGTCACGAACGGTTTACTTAATCAAAAAACGGTCTTCCCAAACCCCTAATATTTTTGAAAGACCTATCCAACAATATCCCAACACCACGGGAAGGACAAAAAAAAAATATCATCCCCATTTTACATGTAGGGGAGGTACCCTAAATAATTTTTTTTTTTATTTTACCACTTTTTCGGCGTCATTTGTATACTCATGCCAAATTACAACTTTCTAGTACCAATAGTTTTTGAGCTAAACCGCGGACAGAAGACAGACAGACGGACATGGCGAAACTATAAGGGTTCCTTGTTGACTACGGAACCCTAAAAACAAATACTTGTCAGCATAAAAACATATTAGGAATATTGAGATTAGCCAGTAGTAATTACAACAATTATTGTACCTATGTTCAACAAATTAATAAATGACTTATGATGCAAAATGTCAAACAGTGGAGTAATGCTCTCCCGAAAGTATGGAAAAAATATCGACTAGTGGCACCTTAAAACTACAATTTGTTGAGTGTACCTAACGACATACCCATTAAATCATTAGAGTATATTGACAAAATAACTTAATAAATAAAGTCAAAATCGACGACGTGGTTGCTAGCTAATAACAAATTTCTCATATCTCTGTTCCCACTGTGTTGTCATAGTTACGTGAACATGGAAATAGAAAAGCTGGATCCATTCAGATTTAGGTACATACTTGTAGTGGTCGTCTTCCGTCCCTTTCGAGGGCCCCGGCTCGTTTTCATCGTGCTGGATTGGAATTCTGCTGCTGTAGCCACCTTCGTTCCTATGAGCGCTATCGAACAATTCTGTGTCAACTCTATAAAATAAGAATATGCTATATAGTAAAAGTATTAATAATTTGTGTTCTTAAAACATGTTTATACATATTTATACTCATACATAAAATACGTTTTATAAATTATTCTTAATCGGTTGAAGGACACTGAACGAGGCGCAATAGACGTTTTAGTGCTATTACGTCAGGGGGCGTTTAGTGTCCCACAAAGTGTTAACTTTTAATTACACTAAATACCTAAATACATACTTTAGTTAATTTTTAATTCGATTTTACAATGCTAGCAAGTACCTTTTTTATTTAACATAGGCTTTAAATGTAATAAGGAATACAAACTCAGTCTGCAAAAATGCGCGATTTTAAACAAAATTAAAATCGATACTTATCTAATTATTGGGACTAAAATCATTATGATACTTTGCAACGCGCTTTTCTATATTCCGAATGATTGGCTGTGCAGACTGACTTCCAAAAGCGTTATAACTTTTTAAGTTATATTAAACGAGGCATTAATTTATAATTTACGTAATATCTATTAACAAAGATAAGGGATACACTCATTTACTTACTAGAAGGATCTGCTTTTATTTTACAAAGTACAGATTACGCTATAAGTGTATTCTACATACAATTTACAATATCACATCGCAAATTCTATAGTAGTTCAGTAGCACGTGACGTACTGCAGCGAGGAAGCGGGCATGCGTTGTTGGCGCAACTTGGGGAACTTGTGCGCAAACTCCCGGAACACTGAGCGGCGACGCCGCGCGCGGCGCTGCACGGGCTCGCGCGTCAGGCGCCGCTCCGCGTGCAGGCGCTGCCACACCAGGTTCGGCACGCGCGGGTCGGAGCGCGTGGCCGCCAGGTCCTGCATGGCCTGCGTGATGGTGGCCTGCACGTGGTACAGCCGGTCCACCAGCCGGTGACGACTGTCTGATCCGCACACCCCGCTATGTACTATCCGAACACCCACTACACACTACTACATATGCTACCACCTGCTTGCTACAGACAGCTGTCCTCGAAATCACAGATATTGAAACTGAGTGATGACAATGTCATTCGCCTGGTCATCATCATCAAGTCCTGTGTTTTAGGAATCAAAATCGGGCAAAATATTTCTACAATAACATAGCATCCGCGCGCACGCCGTACGTAGCAGCTTTAGTAGTAGTTTCGCACGAAATGTTTTGCCCGATTTTCAGGCGAATCGCCACCTTCAATTTCAATCATTTTTGCGAACAGACTACTCGTACGAAAGTAGGTCCATGGAAAAAAATGGCACAGTCACGAGCATAAATACTTCACACAACTTTCGAGCTTAGAATAAAAACTATCCTGATTTAATATTTCTCCGATACGACGTCCACCAAAAGTATTTGGCGATCGAATATCTGCCTGTTCCACTCTATTCATTTTATGCAAAAATGAACCTTATTACATGAACGTAAAATAAATCAAAGAACGCTCCTTGACCTTGCCCTTGATCTTGGACTTGGTTTTATGCACAAAATCTTAGTTGTGAGTAGTACAAAGATTAAAAATTCGGCAGATATAGTTTAATTTAACACGTAGTTTGTCCCACCGTACGCGAGTCTATCTGAATGTGAGTTAAATACATCATACGTACTCGGAATAGGTATTTGGACTAAGTATGTTTCGATTCTCGTACTTGGTGGACCCAGAACGCATATTAGCTAGTACGGCATCATCATCTGCCTAGCCTTTTCCCAACTAAGTTGGGGACGGCTTCCAGTCTAACCAGATGCAGCTGAATACCTGTATTTTATATGGAGCGACTGCCTATCTGACTTCCACAACCCAGTTACTGGGTAATACGGTTAGTAGTAATTAGCTAGTACGGCATAATTCTACTAAAACATAACATTTCTTTTTTTTGGCCAGTCGTGAGTGTATAAAACGGCGCGCTCAGAGCCGTTGCGGTACCGAAAAGGTACTTCTTTTAAAATATGTATGTTAATCCTAACACTTAAGAATCATGGCAGGATTTGTACAAAAAAATTAAGATGTTTGGAGAAGTTGGAATTCTAATTCTTATACTATTGGGTGCCTAAAGAGAATCTTCAGGCATTTACAATATTTTTATAAACCCGCAATAACAATATAATGTTCAAAGTAAATAGTTTAACGAGGAGCTCATTATTTCAGAACGAAACGGCGGCTGTCAGTGTGAACAGCAGTGGCAAAGATATCTTTAGATTCGCCCTACCGCGTCAAAACATAGTCGCATTTCTGATTCGTTTTGACACCTCCAATAAACAATGACGCAGTGACTGCACTTGATTGTCTTAAGGTGCCTGTAAACGGGCTACAGAAATTGCATCTTGCTGGCAATTTTTATTGACCAATATATCTCAGTATATTTGCAATGGTACCCTTGCTGCAATTTCATTTTGCAATACATTGCCGAGAGTAGCCCAGCAACATTCGGCAACTGGATTGATGAGAGATTTTGTTCGTACACGCGCGGCGTATTGCGGCTAGATAGATCTCGCAGGACAAAATAATTTTTTGTATGCCTCTTCGGTTGTTACATTAAACTTCGCGGCAATTAGGGCCCAAGCATCCTTCTTAAGGTTACGATCTTTATACACACTAGCTTCTACATCCCATAATTCAGGACGTACATGGATTTTATTAATAAAGTTCAAAATCTTTTCGTTTGACCACTCGGCCATGACGAACAGAATAAACAACAACGGACGGATACAAAACAACTTCACTAATCGCAGAACACGTGGTGAATTGAATAGGTTAGGTGCGCGTGCGAGAAGACAGCAGCGGTAGCTACAGGACGAGGCGAGAGGGGAGGCTAGCGAGGGAAAGAGATGCACCTATACAGCAGAGCAAGGACGATATACGGCAATATTGCAGTGAAGTCAAAGCGGGGTAAATCATTTGCAATATAGCCGGCTAGACATTAAATTCTTGCGACTATTATGCAATATCTTGTCAATATATCCGGGCTACACAGCAATATTGCAGCAATTGTTGCACTGTGTTGAGAGATATAATCGGCAACTTGGCGGCTATACTATTGCAGCAAGAAATTGTCAAAAAACTAGCCCGTTTACGAGCACCTTTAGAAACGCTATTTAATAGTGTGTGAGGGTGTGAGCTCACTCTTCTCAGTATGGTCACGTTTTCTTGTGACTAAAGTAAGGGCGGGGTTTGACTTAATGTCAAATACAGTCCATTTTTTTTAATAAATACAAAACGGGCAAAAACTGATATTTTCATTTCGAAACATTTTATTTATGCGGGGTTTTCAAAATATGATAAGTATATCAATCTACTCCTGGTAATGTATTCTCAACATTGGAAAATATTATGAACCTTGTAAATTAACTCTTTTTTTGTACAAATTAAAGTAAGGATCTCGCCATGGTTCTTTTGTACACGACTGTACATTTTATTATGTTTGTTCTACGGACCTACTTTTGTGCGAATCAACTACGCAAAAACGAATAAATTGAAAACCTCAATTCGCCGGAACAATTTTCGTGTGAAACGACAACTCAGCCATTTTTTTGTGTTGCTGGATACATGTTGCTGCCGTTGCTGGTCACATTTCAAGTTTTAGTGTAAAATACATATGTATCGGACGTCTGCTCTTCTGCAGTACCTCTTTATTCTTGAATAAGAGGCAAGCTTATTGTCGTTTTATTACTATAATATCATAAGAAACCAGAGGGGCAATTCTCGAAGGAACACAGTCTGATCTCAGTCTCAATCTGTCAAAAATACCTCTAATTTCCATGCATTTTTGACAAGTTTTTGACATTTGTTTGTCGCCAAGATGAGACTGCGACTAGATTTTCAACGTTTTAAATTACGAAAATTGGCCTTCAGAAGATATACAATGTAGGGATGACAATAAATTAAACATCATCTATCTAATGTCGTTCACAGTCTACGTACAAACAATCAATCAATATAACCAAAAGTTTAGTCACAGGGCATTTTTTTTTTTCATTTTATAAAAACCTGTTGCCAACTCGTGCACTTCAAAAATCTTCGCCAAATTCATTTGACACTTACCAAAACAATAACATTGAACTCCTCTGGAAATTAATCGCGATATCTGTTACTAGTTACTCATTAAAATGCAGTAAATAGCGTACACATTGTTATCATAATGTCTTTTTCATTAAATGGATCAAAGCAGAACTATGAAATATTCTCTTTTAAATTCGATTCTAAGATTTATTCGATAGTTACAGAATACTTCTATTCACTAGGTATTGCCAGTATGTTAATTTATTGCTGTATTGTCATCCCCGCGTTGTATAACATCCAGGGGAGTAAATAGCTATGAAAGGAAACTCACGGGCCTGACTGGTCGTGCAACTTGGCATACTTCCGTCCTACTTCACTGATGTGACCTTCAGCCACTAACTGAGTATCTTCAGGATTCAGTGGATACTCCATGTCTTCTCTTAATTCAATTTCTGGCGTCGATTCCTTCCATAGCCCCAGCGATTTCAGCATAAATCTGAATACAAAAGCAGACTATGTATTTTGTACTTAATATTATTTATTCCACTGTCCTGATAGGGTTAGCATTTAAATTATATTTTTTACTCAATATATTTATTGCATACATGTAAACATAGGTGGTAGGTTTTTACAGAATATGATCATTGAGGACCCCTGTCGGGCACAACAAAAGTAGGAGAGAGGAAGAGGGCTTTTATTTGACTACTTTGTTGTTATAATAAATATAGTGAATATTTTATAAAAAAACATGTAATTTAAAATTTGTCATTTAAATATTCATTGATATTATAATAGCGTTTATATAATAGAAATTGTTTTAATTTATTCATGAATGTATTATTTTTTTTCTTCTTTAATTTTATCTGGTAATTTATTATATACTAGCTGTGTCCGCGACTTCGTTCGCGTGAATGAGTCTGCATGACGGAAAATGTTTTATTTTTATTGCGCGGAACCGTAATTCTTTTTCTAAAATAAAAATAGCCTAAGTTACTCCTTATTACATCAGGTATCTGCCAGTGAAAATCCCGTCAAAATCGGTCCAGCCGTTTCAGAGATTAGCCGGAACAAACAGACAGGCAGACAAAAATTGTAAAAAATGTTATTTTGGTATATGTACCATGTATACATCCATATGCATTTAATAAAAAGCGGTTATTTTAATATTACAAACAGACACTCCAATTTTATTTATTTGTGTAGATAGATTTTAATTGAAATGACTAGTGCCCTTGTTGAATGCATTTTTATCTTAGAGCTTGGTAAGTTTAACTTATTTTTGGTGCCCTGTCAGTTCACCAAAAATTTATTTACAAATTTTTACTTGACAGACAACGATTGCCAAAAACATGATTTGTCATTTCATCATTATACAACAACAAGTTTGCCAAATAATTCACTTTACAAAATAATTACCCGATAAACTTTTGTTTAATAACGTGTTATTTGACAAACAATTAATTTTTTATTCATTTTATCTCATAAAAAAACGTTTGAGATAAAAACGTTTTACATATTGCCTTATTATTACGCAATTTCCTAAAAATTAAACTCATTCTTTCATCGACTTGCGCTAATAGAAAAGTGGGCTACCCGGAACCGAACTATTTAGAATAGGTTACTTTATTTAAAAAAAATGGATCGGTTAAAACTGTGACCCCCTACGCCAGAAACGACTAGATTATATAGAAAAAAATACTTGTCTGTAAATTATTTGACCCAAATGGAAAATGCCGTCATGATCGCTTTGTGACTGGTTTAGAAAATCTTTACATAGTATAATAAAACAAAGTCGCTCCTACTGTCTGTAAGCTTAGATCTTTTAAACTACGCAACGGATTTTAATGCAGTCGCTAGTGTATTATAAAATTATATTTTGTATAAACGTGATTTTTCCAAAAGAATCTAAATATTAAATGAAAAATGTATAAATGATTAAATATATCATCCGAAACATTTGTAAAGAGAAGCATTTGTCAAATAAATGTTTGTAAAGCGAGTGTTTATAAAATAAAATATTTGCGGAATGAGTTGTTTGTGAAATAAATAGTATACGAAACGTTGGTTGTAAACTAAAAATTTGTCAATGGAGTTTTGGGGAAACATTACTGAACCCTTATTTTTATGGCGCAATGTATATTTTGACTGTATATTTTCCCGTGTTGTGTAAAAGTGTTGATAATTTCGAATGAATTTGCATATTTCTAGAATGTATAAGCAGGGGAGGGTAAGTATTTTATGTTCTTGGAAATGAAGTTTGCAACTGTCGGTGTCTTCTATATTTACTAGGATTCTTATAAGTATTTTTTGCAATATGAAAAGTGTAGGCGCATCTGTGCTGTTTCCCCACATTATCACGCCGTAACTGTGCCACGCATATGCGTAGGCATAATATGTAACAAGTGCAGTTTTAAAATTAGTGGTTATTTTGACTTCACGAAGGTCGTATGCAAATTTGGATAGTTTTGATTTAATCTTTTTAACGTGTAATTTCCAATTTATGTTTGTGTCTATAGACAGGACAAGTAAAGTGAATTCATGAACGACTTCTATTGTTTTGCAGTTGTAGGTGAAGTTTATGTCTAGTGGGGTTTTTTGACGGGGGTGGAAGGGCTTTAGGTACTTATAGAAGTCCTATGAGGGTCAATGCAGACCATCGGAATAACTGTATAGTTTCTTCACATCAAAACTATAGTGTGTGTGGTGAACTGTGGTGATGTTTCATTGTTTTTAAAAGGATCCCTTCTTTTCGCACAATGTTCTTATTCCTAATATACTTTGGCATAACTATTTTGGTATAATTTGTTTTGACATAATAATACTTTGCCATTTTTTTTTGGCATACAGCTTATGTTGGCATAATTATCATGAAGGCTAATGTTTTGGCATACATTTAATAAAGTCGTTAGAAATAAAATGAGCATGCTAAATTATGCTTTAGAATGTTATGCTTAATCATTATTATGATTCGAGAAATTATGCTTTAAAAAAATATGCGTAAGCTGTTATGCGTAAATAATGTTATGCGAAAATATAATAGGAGAAACAAAATTATGCCAAGTTATATTAGGTCTTAAAATTGTATGCAAATGGATAGGGAACCGTTTTTAATTCGCGTCCTTATACAGGGTTAGTTTTCAAACACCAGCCAAATTTAAGGGTGGGGTACAGACCATCAAACTGAACAACTTTCTCCATGGGACCAATATCGTAATCGCGAAAAATTTATTAACTGTCCCATAGAAAACTTCAATAACTACTCGGTCTAAACGTATGGGACGGCTGAATATTTATTCGCGATTACGATGTTGGTCCCATGGACAAAATTGTTTAGTTTGATGGTCTGTACCAGACCCTTACTTGGCTGGTCTTTAAAAACTAACCCGGTACAGCGATACTCTTCAAATCCTATAGTCTGCCCTAACTTGTAACAAATTTGGATATTTACCGATGTAAAAAGATAATGAGCAGCAGAAGTAGGTCATAGAGAGCGTAATTGAATTTCCTCTCTATACCAATGATGCGTGGCGCAGTGAACGGCATGTTCGCAGGTATGACTTTCTGATTCCACGGCAGAATCTCGAATTGGAACATACTCTTTATGAGGACGATTACCTGGTGAATATAACATGACGGATAAGTTGAAGAGAACACGTTTATATATATTACATATTTTTTCGTATTACATACCTCAGTGTACGCGATCAGCGTTACCCAAAACGTTTTTGTAGGTCTCGGAATGGTGAGCGTTCCCCACATGAACACCATCAGAGGGAGGGGTATTGATAATATTGTTGCTGATTGTATCTGTAATTTGAATTATAATTTACTAATCACGCTATTAATACAGAGTGAGATGAGACAGGATTTCAGAGTAATACCCAGAAAATGCTTACAAATAGCTGGAGATTCTATAGGAAAACAACCGACTCCCAAAAAAAACAATATAATGTGAAAAATAACTTTAATTTTGGAAGTCGGTGTCGTTGGGTTCGCATTTTCGTTTTTTGGCACCGACTTCCGAAATTAAAGTTATTTTTCACTTTATAGTGTTTTTTTTGGAAGTCGTTTGGTTTTTTTTTTTTTTTGTAAAAAAGTTTTTGTTTTTCACTTTGTAGTTCCAGTATCCATCCCACATAAATTCATATATAACACTACTTGCTATGTAAATATTAGTGACTCAGCTATTAAAACATCATCAATATAAAATAAGTGGAAAAAATTCGTATTATTGAAGCCAACTCAAAAACTACCCAAGCAAAGTTAATAAAAAAATAAATGGAACCACCCCTGAGGCATACCCTATCCATTAAAAAAATATTTTTTGAAATCGATTTACAATTGCCGGAGACACCGCGTAACATACATACAAAAAAACAATGTCGTTTACTTGAATTTTTACCAGTAATTTTGGTTTAAAAACTAAACTATGAACCGATTTTGATATAATTTCTATGGGACCAATCTGAAAGTATATCCTTTCAAATAAAAAAAGAATTTTGCAAATCGGCTTATAAATTACAGAGTTCTGAGGTAACACACATAAAAAAAATATATTCAACCGAATTGATAACCTCCTCCTTTTTTTGAAGTCGGTTAAAAATCCATCGATTTCGCGACCGCAGCACTTGATTAAAAACTAAGTACTGTTTTACCCATTTCCAACTTTACTACTTAAAACTGCACTGCACACCAATAGTATGTTCACATTACCTGATTAATAAAAACCATGATATAGCACACTATGTCTGTATGCGCCAACACGGCGTACCAAAGCGCGTAGCCGAGGTGCACGAATGGCGAGCGATCCTGTTTGAACACCGAGTCGTCCTGGCCCTCCAGTGCAGTCACGTTGCCGCTGCAAATTAACATTTCTTTTATGGTATGCGTCATCGTTGCGAAAGGATTGGCTCTGCAGTCACCAATCCGCTTGCCCGGTGTGGTGACTATTGTGGGCATTAAACTTCCCGTGAATAAAGTGCCTAAACAACGGCCCCCAGTTTCTGGTGGTCCCGCTAATCCTGGTCAAGGTAGCGGTCACGGTAATGGCGGGACGGTGCGAAGAATACGATGTCGAAGCTTGGACACTGACAGTCGGGTTAGCCAACAAATTCAAGGTCGCTAAGCGCGGTATGGAAAGATCGGAAATGAAATTATCCGGAAAAGAACTAGAGTTACTTACATAGCTTGCAGAGTTAGCAAGCTGAAGTGGCAGTGAGATGGCCATATCTATATAAATAAAAATGAAATGCTGTTCGAGGTAATTGAGGATAGGATGAAATCCTGGACATAAGTATGTAGACATCAAAAAAGTATCTGAAGCTTTAATTTTTGTAATTAATTTTTAAACCGTTTTAATTGAATGCATTCGTGGAAATTGTTTTTAAAATAATATATAGGTATTTGTGGAACTAATAGTAAATAAATAAAAATTGCTTCGTTAAAATTATATTTTATGTAAATAGGCTAAAAAACATATTTGTTACGAAACGACATGCGACCTTGTCACAACGTAAACGCAACGATATGTAGTGTAGTTTTATAAGTAGATTACAGACTGAAAAAAATACGGAATAATTAGTCTTAAAAAAAATGTAGGGTCCATGCAACGTAATATGCATAGTTTTCACGTGCTCTCTATATTTACATTGACAAATACACGTACAAACATATTGATTCCATTTAAATCACACTTACCGTTTCTAAAGACGAAAATGTAATAAAAATACAATAAAAGCTGCGACAACGTGACGTATTGATAAGTGAGAGAAATAAGTTGTTACGTAAGTTATAAGTTGATATATAAATCGACAAAAAGTATAGCAAAAGCCCATCGCAAGCGACGATAACATTCAACGAGGCTTGTACTGCGAATCGTTCATCGCAATCTAGAATTTTTTACCAGATTGGATCGACTTCTTTTGTCTTTGCAAGTCTGTCGGAGCATCATCCGACTGTATACGTTATTATGAGTACGACAAGATCGACAGTACAAGTGAACGTTGTTAGCGGGCCACTGCACCTCGGGGACGACTGCAAGGAAAAGGCGCTCTCATGTTCGGACGTGTCATCTTCGTCGTCGGACTGGTGGCGCGAAGACGCACTGGACAGCGACAGTTGCGGGCGCCGCGGCGGCGGCGACGCATCCAGCCCGCGCTCCATACTAGGCGCCAATATCCGGATCTCGGGAACACTTATCTCGCTTAACTTACGGCTGGAAACACCCACCACGGTCATAGGTACGGTACCTTTGTGTTACAGTTCCTGGTGCCGGCTGTCGAGATCATATTCGATGTCTATCCAACCTTTGGGTAAGCACTAATATGAATGTGAATGATGCTAAAGTTTTAACATAATCATGAAATACCTACTATTACAAGTTATGGAAATCAAGTCGTAATTTTGAACTGATTTATGGATTTTCAAATGTTCTAAGAACTTACTAACATCGAATTACAACGGCTCAACCATTTTAAATGTAAGTCATAGAAATACAAACCCCATCTCTACTGGTGGTGCGAGTAGATTTTCGTCAAATAGTTCCATTTCGCGGGTACTAGGCAGCATGCAAACAAAACACTACTTACTAATCGAACCTAGGTGGCTACATGATAGTAATTTGCTAAATAATTAAAAATCTAGCAGCTTGATGTTTGTAACGTTGTTTAAATATTGACTTGAAAAAAAAGTACTTATAATATTTTCGCTAATTACGAGAATCCTAAGGCCGCTATCCCACTGGCGTTTTACGAGCGTTGGCGCTTCTCCACCGTCTGCGCATCCCCAACGTTGCGCAGACGCGACGTTCTAGTGGCAAGCGCTACATCCACTGAACGCAACGTTATCGCCGCACACATGCTGCGATTTGAGGTGTATAATCAGAGAAAAAATGAATTCCGACGAGGCTTTTTAGCTTTGCTACTTCGACGAAAAATACGTAAAAAAAAGAAAGCCTTAGCGTCAATTTTGGGAAAATCCTTTATGGGCCAATCGATTACAAGAAAGTGAATATTTCGCACTGTATTCTAATAATATTAAAAATAATGAATCGGAATTTTATAAATATTTGCGAATGCCGGAGACTACTTTGACAAACTTTTAGCAAGTGATTCAAAATGACATACCGTATTTAGACACTACTCTCAGAGATTCAGTGTCACCAGAAGAGAGGCTTGTTATAACTTTGAGGTAAAAACTAAAGCAGCTATAGTGCAAATGGCCGCCTGCTGTAACCCCCACCCGCGCCCACACAGACAGAGCGGGACGGCGTGGTTGTACCTGTTGCCAAAAAACGCAAGAAACTCGCAACGTTAACGTTGCGTCTGCGCAACGTTGGCGCTGCGCAGACGTTGGAGAAGCGCCAACGCTTGTAAAACGCCAGTGGGATAGCGGCCTAAAACTTTGGAAGTTGGAAGAGATTAGAAAAAGGAGGATTACATAGGTAATGTTTGTTTCCATTTTATGCAGATATAAACATTTCGATATGAACGTATAAACAGTTCAATAAAGATATAACTTTTGAAATGAGGTTTTCCCTATCCGGGTAATTTTCTTTTTATCTTAACTTTTTTAAACAACGTTGAAAAGTACTCAACATCTACACATACGAAATATTAAACTAAATCTAAACTAAGCATGCAGAAAGCATGGGCGTTTACTCATGCCAATTTCTAACGACTACTCATACAACCTATGAGAACATTTGGCAAACTCGTAATAACTTGGAAGCCCAGTTATAAAAAAAAATTTGCAACTGTTCAAAGTTTTCAGTAGGTAAGACCATAACTCACTGTTTCGCTAGTGTCTCTGGTAGTGGTTCCCATATCATCTGCGATCCTTCTCTTAAACCGATGCCGAAGCCCTCTTTTTCCTGAAAAATACAGTTGCAATGTTAATAATTTCCTTCTTTTCGCACACGACGTGCTCTTATTTACACGATAGTTCAGGAGCATAGCGAAGGATCTTTTTTCTTCAAGTTGAATTTGAGGTTCAGGCGATAGCCGAAACTGTTATGTTTAATGTACAGAAATCAAGCTATTTACAATCTGTCGATTTTCAACTTTATCGCTAAAGCACAAGGTTCAAAGTTGATTGGGAAAATTTTACAGTTTCGGGTAGCTTGGTGTGCTGGCGTCTGTACCTAGCCGTGAAAAAAATGTGACGTGGAAATTAGCAGCAACACTAAACTTGATATAACGGACAGAGGGTGGCAATTATTAACAGTTGTAGGTAAGTTTCTATCTGCTGTCATACCTTAAGTATTTTCTTTTCAATGGAGAGCGTTTTCGATACGTATCGATAGTCCCGGGAATATTTCATCACGTGTCGCGTTAGCGACGTTAGGAAACTCGAGACGAACGCCCACGCCGTCTCTATGTACGCGTTTATTTTGCTCACAAGTGTCTCTCGTTCTGAAACAAAGCAATATTGCTGACACCTCTACGTATTGTTGGGAAGTCGCAAAATGTTTTAATGGCCTAAGAATTTTTGTTCCCGGTCGGGGTGAGTGTATAGTCACCCTCGTTAGTACTTTATCACTTTAGGGTTGAATGTCTGTTGCACTTCGCAAAACGATAAGGTCCATTTTTGCGTACAAGATTAATGTGACAGTTAAATACGCTAATGGATTTGACATCGGTAACTTCTTAGGAGCCTTTAGTTAGAGGATGAGTTTCCAAAAAACGATGATATCTAACTTTTACTTATAATATAAGTATAAACCTTCCTCGTGAAACACTACGTCCATTGGCGAAAACCGTATGAAAATCCGTTCGGTAGTTTTTAAGTACCAACTTTCACGATTCTAATGGTGTTATGATAGAAAAAAATAATAGAAGCTTATGTATCCTACTTATAATATATTTAATACTAGCTTCTGCCCGCGACTTTATCCGCGTCAATTTCGTACATTCCTCTAAAAATTTCGAAAATGTATGTTTATGATCTTTTATCCTTTATTTAGATAAATAAGTACTCGGGCCAATTTTTGAGTTTATAGATCAAAGGGATCAGATTATTCAAATAAACTGTATCCCTGATTTTCACCTGATTTTTGATTTTTGCGGGAGGAGTCATTAGATGATTTCCCATCCACAAAAAAAAAAAAAAAAAAAAGGGGGTAGTTTATAAAAACATAAATTGCCAAACTTCATAATTTACTTAGATAAGTATTCGTGCCAAGTTTCAAGGTTATTAACTCAAGGAATAAGATTTTCCGTACAAACTTTCATCCCCTATTTAACTCCCTTAGGGGTCCAATTTCGAAAAATCCTTCCTTATTACTTGTCTACATTTGATTAAAAAGGCAACCTCTGTGCAAAATTTCAGCTTTCTAGGTCCAAGGGTTTGGGCTGGGCGTTG
Organism: Hydraecia micacea; assembly: GCA_914767645.1. Lineage (NCBI taxonomy): Eukaryota > Metazoa > Arthropoda > Insecta > Lepidoptera > Noctuidae > Hydraecia > Hydraecia micacea. The sequence continues at coordinate 14,576,066 of OU611778.1, forward strand.
ATGACTCAGTCAGGACTTTTCTTTTTATTTATTTCACACTAATATTATAAAGGCGAAAGTTTGTGTGTGTGTGTTTTTATGTTTGTTACTCCTTCACGCTCAAACGGCTGGACCAATTTTGATAAAATTTTGTATGGAGGTAGCTGACACCCTAGATTAACATATGTATAGGCTACTCTTTATCCCGATATTCCCACGGGATCGACATTTATGCGGGTGAAACCGCGGGGCGCAGCTAGTAGATTATAAATGTGAATGTTTGGATGTTTGTTACTCAATCACGCATAAAGGGCTGAATGGATTTGGATGAAACACACATAGTTTATAACCTAGATTAATACCTACATATGATACTTTTTATCCCGGTAAATTCCATTTCATAACGATTGTTTTAGATTCATTTATTTCACACATTTTTCATATCTTTCTGGACCCAATTCTGAAGTCTACGCAGACGAAGTCGCAGGCAGAAGTTAGTTTTTAAATAAAGTTTACGATATTTTTTTTTTGTTGGTCTAACCCATATTTTTGTTGCAAATTCCTATCGGATGTGTTGCATTCAGTGTGTGAAGATTCTTAACTGAACTGACCTGGGAACGGTGCGTATTCATCCATCTCCGTCAGCTGCCCCTCATCTTGTTCCGTCAGCTGCGTTTCAACTGGTTGCATGGACGACTTACGACGCATCTAATAACAGCAGCTTTTATTGTAATATCAACATGAGAAACAAAGTTACACAGAAGAAAGCATTGTATATGTAAAAAAAATGATGCGATGCGAAATCGTGATTGTAAAGTCAGGGAAATTAATTGTTTGCCAAATTGACTATTAAACTACTTGACCGTCACTGGAAGCTTTATTATGAGATGGCATTTCCGTTTCCCGTCGATTTCTTTCCAGTTTTCGTACTTTTATCCCCTCTATACTTCCGGCTCAGTGGCGCCACCTGGTGGTTGCGGGTAGTTTTTAGTTCTTGTAAAAGTATCACGCCATTTTGTTCATTGGCTTTTTATTCTCCGTCGAAGCAACTTGTGCGCAGTGACTGCGTCCGCGAGTTGCAGAATACGTAAAAGTGAATATTAAGTGAATACATATTTTATAAATTAAGTAAAAAAGTGTAGTGTTCTTCAAAGAGGATAAGTCTTGGACCGTAAGTACCCTCTTTTAGAGGTAACACTTTTTGAATAATTCATACGTGATCAAAGTTTTTAAACGGATTTTCCGTTCGGATCACTGCTGTTATTTTTTACTTTACTTTGAATATTTTCCAGTAAATTTTCGTAATCAATATTTGAATTGTAACAGTGTAAAGTGTATAAATCCATTGCATGAGACCTAACGTAATTCGTTTGCAGTGATGGAGGATAATAACCACAACCCTGTTACCCAGCCACAGGCTGTGGCTGGTCCGAGTGGACTGAATCGCAAGCGAGACCGAAGTAGCAGCAGCAGCAGTAGTGCTTCGAGTGTTAGTTCTTCAAGTACGTCTACTCCGGGCAGCAAAAAAGCGCGGTCCAACCGCCGTCGCCGCCATAAGAAAAGGAAACGTGCTCGACGTTCCAGTCATATGATGGACAAGCTTTTTAAGGAAATGGGTGAGCTTCGCAAACAAATTAATGCTACAAGTAACATTGATACAGCTTGTTATGATAACGCTTCTGTGTGTTCTGGAATTAGTGGTCAACTTTATGAACAAATTAGTGACGAGGGTTGTTCAAATCAAGAACATCAAAATACAAGTTTAGATTTCACTTTTGACATTGATACTAAGCTTAAAGAACCACTAGTTCCAAAAACCCCCGATAGTTTTTTGAAGAAGTTGGTAGATATCCAGCGTTTTGGTAGTACTTCTTGGTCAGAAGTGAGATACGCCGATACGCAAAAATTGTATAATCATACTCCTGGATTTATAGACCTGGAAACAAATGAGGAGGTAAAAGCATATGACACCTTACGTCATCTGGCACATGCCGATAAATCGTATGCAGCCTTAACCTACTGCATATTAAAACAAAGACAATCATTGCAGGAAGGTATTCGTAATCTTCTTTCATGGGCAAAAAATACAGACTGTATCAATTTTGATAATTTAAATGGGAAGATTGACGAATTATTTCAGCAGGGTGAATTTCATAAAATATCCTCAGACCTTTTGCAATTAGCCTGCGGCCATAGAGCCGAATGTATTGAAATGCGTAGAGAAACTATAACGAGTCAAGTTAGAGACCCCCTAGTGAAAGCATTTCTGAATAAAATACCTCCTTCAAGTACTTACATATTTAATGCAGAGCCTTTTACCTCTACTTTAGAGAAGGCTGGCGGGGTCCGTAAAGCTTTTTGGCCCCCAAAAACTGAAAGGTCTACACAGAAGCCATACCAACCTAGTAGCCGCCCCTCGCGGGGGCAAGGCGCACGAAAACCGACAGTTCCATCGCGTGGAACTCAGTTTAACGAACCAGGATCGCATATGCATACCTATCATAACCCACCCTCGCGGGGTGAATACCATAATCAGTGCCAACATACACATCACTCTTTAAGAGGTAACTCCTCGAGTAATCAAGGTGATCACTTCAATACTAGAAGTTCATTTCGAAACCGAGGCTCGCGGCCCGAACGTGGAAGTACACGAGGACGTGCAAACTCCTCAAAAAGTTCCAGGGGAAAAAGGTATAAACAATGACATGACACCGTTTCGGGCGGGTCGGTTGATACACTACCAAACACAATGGGCGGAAATGGGAGCAACAGAAATAGTTCTAAAATTAATTCAAGGGTATCGCATACCTTTCTTTCAAAAGCCCCCACTTGTCTATCCAGATGTAACGAAGGGGCCTTTTCAAACTCCTGTTTCAGAACAAATGTCTTCAATTGTAGACGAAATGAAACAGCAGGGAATTCTAAAGAAAGCGCTACCCTCGCCAAGCTTCATTTCCCCTTTATTTCTGGTTCCAAAATCCGACGGATCTGCCCGTCCCATATTCAATCTAAAATCACTAAACGAATATGTGATGACCGAGCCGTTTCATTTAATAAATATGTACCGCATTCCGGACTTTCTACAATCTCAGGACTGGATGTGCAAAATAGATTTGTCCCAAGCATATTTTCATGTAAGCGTAAACAAATCGCACAGACGCTTTCTGCGCCTAATATACAACCAGGAGTTGTTAGAAATGACTTGTCTTCCATTCGGTCTGAGCACTGCTCCAAAAACCTTTTCCATGCTCACGAACTGGGTGGCCCAAATATTGCGGGAAAAATGGAACATGAGGATCCTGGTATACCTGGACGATTATTTGCTAGTACACCAGAATGTTCACACGCTTCGCGAGCATGTCAAAATAACTGTTCAAATATTACAAAAACTGGGGTGGCAAATAAACTTCAAAAAATCTGTTCTTTCTCCTCAAAAGAGTATAATTTATTTAGGGATACTATGGAAACCATGGGAAAATCAAAAAATCCTACCAAAAGAAAAGGCTCAGGGCATCATCACAAAGATAAATCAGGCTCTCGAACAAGAGCAGTTAACGCTGAAGGAGTTGCAGAAAATAGTAGGACTTCTAAATTTTGCCAGTTTTGTTGTTCCACGGGGTCGGCTCAATCATCGACAGTTAGTAATTCTCATGAATTCACTGCCAGTCCTGCCACCAAAGTCCTACCCACTACCACAAGGTGTCTTAGAGGAACTAAAATGGTGGGCCCAAAATTGTCAAAGGTCAACACCTCTTCAGTACCCTCCCCCAATAAATTTTCTGGCTACAGATGCATCGGATCAAGCGTGGGGGGCACAACTGAACAATTTGGCTTTGTCAGGAACTTGGTCGCAAGAAGAGAAAACGCTGCATTGCAATCAAAAAGAGATGCTAGCAATATTATACGCTCTTCAGAACCAAGTTCATTGGCTTCATCAAAGTTCGCTCCTCATTCAAAGCGACAACAGAACTGCGGTGACATACCTACGAAAGGAAGGAGGTACGAGGACATTATCCCTGTTGGAAATAACTTATCGAATTCTGAATTTGTTAGACCAACATCAGATACACTTCAGCATACACTACATTCCGGGCAAATACAACAATCATGCAGACCACTTATCGCGCCTTCGCCAACCTCCAGAATGGCACTTACTACCGACTTGTGTAGAAATAGTATTTGCAAAATGGGGAACCCCAATAATAGATCTATTTGCCTCGGCGACTGCTCACGTAGTGTTCAATTATGTGTCTCTAGATCTAAAAGATCCTCAAGCTCTGTTCCACGATGCCTTCAGTGTCCCATGGAATTACCAGCTCGCATGGATATTTTCACCACCATTCCTAGTCCCCAAAGTCCTGTCTCACTTAAACCAGTCGACAGGAACATTCCTAATAGTAGTACCCCGATGGGAGAGGGTATTCTGGCGTGCGGATCTCAAAGCCCGAGCGCTCGCGGCTCCATTAACTCTGAGAAACCTACAGAGATACCTAATAGACACGTCGACGGGCCTCCCACCACCGAAGGTCGAGAACATCGTCCTCGAAGTTTGGAAATGTGGGGGTGGTCCGACACGATAAAGACATGGAACGCTCAACAATTATCACTGCTTAAAAATTCTTGGCGAAAATCGACTCTAAAAACCTATGAGGTAGCCTGGAAGCGCTGGGCGTCGTGGTGTCGTAATAAAAACCTTGACTTAATGAATCCCTCTGGTTCACAATTAGCGCAGTTTTTATGTGATTTATATTTAATTGATAAGTTGTCGTATAATTCAATACTTTTACATAAATCAGTAATATCTACACTAGGTAGCGCTGAAAATTCAAGTCGGTTAAGTTCACACGTTCTAGTGAAACATGTTTTAAAATCAATTGCCCTAAAAAATCCAAAGGTCACTAAGCCTCCAGTTTGGGATGTTAGTAAATTAATTTCATTTTTAACTAATTACACAATTGATTCGAATAACCTATTTCAAACGTCACGTCATACTGCAATTTTACTGTTGCTTTGCTCTGGTAGGCGAATACATGATCTAACTCTGCTTAATATTGATCCTAATCATTTCATAAGAGCTGATAACAGTATAATATTATGGCCTCGGTTTGGCTCCAAAACTGACAGCAGTAATTACAGGCAATCTGGCTGGAAATTGCTTGTAAATACCGATAGTTCTAACCTTGACCCTATATTCTGGATAGAAAGAACTATAGCATTATTAAACGACAGACGTAATGCGGCAAAATCGACTAATTTATTTATTACGATAAGAGGTGTGGCTAAACCTGCTTCACGTACAGTCATTGCAGGGTGGGTAAAGACCCTGTTTGGGGAAGCTGGCATTGCAGCCACTCCAGGTAGCACCCGGTCTGCTGTAGCCTCCAAAAGCTGGTTTCAAAATCATCCCCTCGACGAAATCTTGGCTCGTGGAAATTGGCGATCAGCCAATACATTCCAGAAGTTTTATAGACGAGAAATAATGAGAAGCACTGAGTCACAAAACGTGACACAATTGTTCAATCCAATCGATTAACATTGCTGAATAAATATTTTGTTTTCCTAGAACGGATATTCTTAAATTGGTTGTTAATTATTACAATTTATGATTTTTCATATTTACATGCTAATTATATTTGTAACCTTAAGTACACTCATCGAGGTACGTTAATTGAATTGCTTTACTTATACATTTATTTAAATAAATAAATGCATACTTATTAATTACACTTTTGTTTAATTTCATGCTTTATCACATTGGCCTATAGTATAATACTACATACTTCCAAGTTACATCAACGTGGCGTCACCAGGCGATAACAAACAGATCTCATAATAAAGCTTCCAGTGACGGTCAAGTAGTTTAATAGCAGCGTTTTACCTGAAATAAAACGCATATTAAAATACTTACCTCACTGGAAGCTTTTACTTTATTTCTGCCTGGTTATATGAGACAATGAACAAAATGGCGTGATACTTTTACAAGAACTAAAAACTACCCGCAACCACCAGGTGGCGCCACTGAGCCGGAAGTATAGAGGGGATAAAAGTACGAAAACTGGAAAGAAATCGACGGGAAACGGAAATGCCATCTCATAATAAAGCTTCCAGTGAGGTAAGTATTTTAATATGCGTTTTATTTCAGGTAAAACGCTGCTATTAAATTGCCTGTATAATCAAATCACAACTGTCATCATTTAACAGTTGTATGGTATGGCTATAACAAGGCAAATCGACGTAGTGTGTTAATTTGATAAACAATTTTTTTCCCTGACTTACTAGAGAACCAAAATAAGTTAAAATTTTAGTTTCTATAACCAGAATTTAATAGTGTTAGAAAAGGTTTGTATCTTTAAAATAACAAGCCAAATCAAATAATAATTTCACAACTTTGATTCTTTGACCGTTATATGAAATAGCTATACTTACCAAATAAAAGGAGATGAGAAATCCTGGGCCCAGCAGTTAACTAGTTGAAATGGGTATTAAAAAAACCGTTATATTTTTCTAAAGGAAATCACAAAATACAGTACCATGTTTCTATCTAGGAAGCGAGAAAAGTTAAATTAAGTTATGAAACTAAATAATCGATTAAATAAATGCCTGAATTCTTAGTAATCGATAATGAATAAATTGGTAAAATCTCAGAATAATGCATGAAAACCGAGTGACAAATGCTTATCAATCGTTTCGTGGGATCGATTCATAGCGAATCGAGTTCCTTTAATTTTTCTTCAGTTAGCAACACTGGTCACCAGTATAGTCTAAAATACTCTGTGCAGGTCACCAACTGACAGATGACAGGTAGAAAAAATCCGGCACTCATTTTCTTTCGTTGTGAATACGCGCGTATTTTCCATGTTATATTGAATAGCCCCACGACCTCAGCTCTGCAAAGGACTATTCGACGAATCTTGCTACTTTGAATTACCTGGCTCTCTATTTTGGACCACTGATTACGTCTATCGATCGGATATTGACGACATGGATCACTGTGTGAATTACCATTGCTACTTCATATAACTTGATTCCTGGATAGCCAAATTTCACCAAATTTTCAGTGAGGCCTTGTTATTATATCCTCTTACAAATAAGTCTAGGTTGATTGAGTTAACACCTGGGCCCAGGAAACTATGGAGTCTTTCCCTTCTCCTTTACGTAGTGTGTCAATTTGATAAACAATTAAGTTCCCTGACTGCACTACAAAACAAAAGTAAGTAAATATTTTGAATTTTTGGTTTTATAACTGGAATTTAAATCGTGTTACAAACGTTTCGTATTTATAAAATAATAAGAAAAATAAAAAAATACATACAAACATAAAAATACATGCAAAAGCCAAAACAAAAGTGCAAGCTATAATAAATACACACCAAAATGAACAAAAGTGGCGCAACCACACTGGATCTGGTTACTGAACCCGGGCTAGAGATCAAGTTTAAATGAACGATGCTTGTCTATGGGCAACTGTCTACTTTCGATAAAATCAGTCCCATGAACACCTGAACTCCTCAAGGCTTCCATTGTAGTAAATATATCGGGTGCCCGAATTCATGTGTACCCGAATGACTAGCCGGGTTAGGAGCATAACCCAGTGTAATTGCGCCTTAGGAGCTTCCATAAATGTTTAGCACGCTTATCATGTTTGTGATTACTTAGACACGGCTTGCAAAATGCATGTGTCTTAGCAGAGTCCGTTGAACCTGTATCTTGCTGTTCCATTGTATCTAATGTGAAGTCCCTAAATACATACCCGTAATGTAAAACCTGTGAATACTATTGGTGTGATGATTGCATTGGGGGCCATTACCTGCGGGTAGGAGATCGGGTCGCTGAGGGAGGACCGTCTGGATGAGCGAATGTTGGGCGCGGAGGCTCGGCGGAGACCCACGGCGGTCTTCCAGTCCGACTTGATCATCGAGCACAGCAGCTGCTCGGCCCACGCGACACAATCGTGAGCACACACGCACTCGAATCCAATACACGTTGCTTTAACTAGCCTTACCTACACTTTTTTGTTTCATTAATTAGCTACAGGTTTACCTTTGGATACCTTTTCTGAGTCGTCGAGTCTGATCGTTAAAACTGTGATTTACAAGTGTAACAACGTGTGCTGATTCGAGTAGCATGGTGGTGCAATAATTAATACCAGGCATTATGGTTAGTCACCTTAAGCGGACTGGACGTAACTTTGTACTACAACAAATAATATTCCCTTTACTTCTATACTAAGTCGGAGAGCTTGACATTCTGCTTTATCTAAAAGTATCCAGGGTAAGCGAACATGCGGGAACACCCAAGACGTACTATGTATAGTAACAGTCACCAATAAATACTTCTAATATCAAACATGCTTAGCTTATAACCAAAACACAGTACATCATTTTAAAACATTGTCTTTCTAAGTATCCCTTAAAATTTTATTTTTGTCTGGTGTTCCCATAATTTTGTGTTTTTAATGTGGCTAAAACGCTACTGAAATGTCCGAAAGGTGGTGTTCAAGAACTTGTTTGTGCATTGTGGTAGGCGCAAGCACGAATACTGATGACAATGTTCTCTTAGATATAGCATAACCCACAAATAACAACGCGTATACCTTCACCCACAACACTTCCTTATAATGGTCACCAGCAGGACTATGGCAATAAAACAACTTTTGGGATCAATATCTTTGAAATTCATGAGCCGGACACAAATTTCACTATAGAGTAAATATTTCCTTATCACCGTTTCGGTATTCAAAACTTACTTTTCAAATAAATGAGAATTTACCAGTGAAAAAGAGGTACCCTCCATAATCCCACTGTTTACCCCCAAGAAGAACCCCAATTGTCACAAAGTAACTGACCTTGCCAATTCCCATTTGTCGGGGGACTTCCTCGTCGGAGCTCGAACCCGAATCGTCATCATTCTGAATCTCCGTATCATCGAATTCATCGAACATGTAATAGTCCCCGGAACGTATAGCTGTAAGTACAAAAATATATGATAACACCATTTTAAAACGAAATAGGCGTAACTTTTAGCGGGAATTTATAAAATGTTAAAACAGTTAAAATGTTCCAAAACTTTTCAAATTACAGCAACAATCTCTAGTTACGCCTATTTGAAGAAATTGCATTTAGCTTTGCTACATAGTAACTTTTATTTAGTGCAAGCTTTTTATATAATTACACAAGTATATATTCTTATGAAGTCCATGCTTTTTGAACTAGTGGAAAGAGTAAAAATAAGACAGCCAAATAAAAAAAAAAAGAATACTACAGTAGTAGATTGTATTTTAATAGTAAAATTAACTGTACCAAATTAGTGAAAACAAAACAAAGTGTTATAGCAAACATAACCATGCAACATGCACGTAGTGAGGTTAGAGGTATATAAACATAGCAGTAACATGCAGACATTCGACTATGGCACAATCAGGCGCGCAAACACAAGTAAAGCCGACAACCGGCGCATTCTGTCTTAGGTTTCTTTATTTACAACATTCAACTGTAATACAAAATGTACATGTTTTATACATTATTTAAAAACAATTAAGACAGTCCCCGCCATGGTGGCGATGCAATTTGCCTAAATACCATCACCGACAAGCCGAGGAGGGGTTAGTAACGCATTACGGTTTCATAGCGAGCCTGGTTTAAGAACTTTACCCTTCTGATGGCTTGCTGGCGGCCTATACGTTGGTCTGTCCCGCACTACAAGAGAAAAGCATTACTCAACAGCAGCTCGCACACCATCACATTTATCACAGTTTCCGTGAGTAACATTAACGGGTATTAATATCAACATTTTAAACAGTTAACCACCCAAAATCAGGAAATGATTAATAAAGCTGTATTTGGTAGTTATAGACATATCACAGCTGGTCAAGACATAATAAATATGGCCGGATTTGACCTTCACGAAGATAGGTCTGTTTATAACTACTTGTAAATATGATTTTATCGTGGTAATTCGAAGTTCATGAGACCTGTAACACAGTTAACATAATTGGCGTCCGTTTTACTATAGCCAAATGAAACAAGTATTTTTGATATGTAAATAAATGACTACGTGGGAGTCATTCACTTACAAAAAGAAATGTTATGTCTTCAGGTTTAGTTTGAAAGACCAGAGCACAGTGTGATAATAATAAAATAACAAACACCTCCCACACCCGAGAGAACGCCACGGATATTTACCATCGTGTCTCTTTGTATACACGCGGCGTCTACGTAGACCCTCAGGATCTGATTCTATCCCTAAACGGAAGGGAAAAACAAATAAGTTTATATGAACGAAAAAATATGCTTTACATTTTATACAAAGTGCAACAGTTGGTGATGTTCAACTGATCGTGATTCAACAATAAAGGCCCGCTGCGACACGTCAGGTGTGCGGGGGAGCGGTTACACGTGTGGTGCGACTGCGGCTCAGCGCGGCTGGACTGCGACACGATGGACTGGCGCTGCAGCACGCTGGGGCTGGCCACCGTGTGGCGGCGTCGGATAGGCGGCGGCGAGAACACCGGGTACGACTCCTCCGGGCTGGGCGCGCGCGGCAGCAGCTCGGACGACGGCGGCGACTCGAACGATATGCGGCGCGGCTCCAAGTACGCGTCGAGCGATACGGTCATGAGCGCCGAGGAGGGAGAGGGCGGGCCGCCTTGCGAGGCGGGCAGGCTGGGCGCGGGCAGTGCGGGCAGCTCGGGGCGCGGCAGCGGGCGCGCGGGCGAGGGCGGCGCGGACGGCTCGCTGAGCGGCGTGTGGAAGCCGCGCGGTGAGGCGGGGCTGTCGGGCGTGTGGTAGCCGCGCGACTCCGAGTCGCCGCGCACCAGCGGCACCTGCTCCGACTCGCCCGCCATCGTCTCCTCCTCCTCGTCTGCTCAGGGAGTGCGCGAGGGAAACGGTCACGGAAGTATTATACCTCACTCGATGCTGACGAACGGAGCTATTGGTCTTTTTGTCTGGCCAATGACGCGTCCTTTCCCACAATTTCTCATAACATAATCGATACATTATGATATTAACATCGTATTGATCGCACTGTTGATCTTCCACATTAATTCGACATTGTTATTTAGATCGAAAAATTAAAGGAAGAAAATGAGGATATTCAGCGAATTAATATTATGACATTAACTCAATATTGCGATCAAGTTTCAAAATGCAGTATTTTTGGAAAAACAACTTACGAGTATAATACCACACATCAATTTCAGTTTTCGCTACTACTTTAAACATTTTTATGACTTTTTCAATAGTAATAGTCATTCTAAAATCAACTCAATTTACATTTACATAAAGTAGATTTTCATTAAAAGGAAATAACGAATTTTGACAATTTTGACGGCCGCGCCTCTGAGCGTCCAGTACAAAAAGCTACTTCAGCTGTCGACTGACTCCTCTGTCTTTCATACAATTTCACAGTCGGCGGCCGACCCTACTTTTGGTGTGAACGCGGCCATACTCAATATAAAATAAAAGACAATAAGTATACCTATATCGTGGTGGCTCCGTTCCTTGGTCATGGCACCATGTATTTTCTTCTGGTTTGCTTTTATTCTTTCCATTTTTACTTTGATTTTGTCTAGGATTTTCGACTCTTGTTCCTCCTGTACATTCATCTGTTTCTGACGGAGCTCCTCTATCAATTCTGCTCCTCTATAAGAAAAAAAAAACACATGTTTTATTTAGCTTCACTGCACCTTTTAGCTCCCTCAATTAAAATAATCTTGAAGAATGTTTGCCCTATAGAATGATTGGCATTACCTTGAAGCGAGCACAGTTGTAGCTTTGCTTTCGTCTATGACTCTGTAAAAGTAAAAGCTATGGAAGAGCCTTCGTTGCAGTATGAGGAAGGCAAAGCAAACTCCGTCCCACGCCAACCCTATATCTTCTTGGGGAACAGAACAGGCAGCCTCCTACAAAATAATAAAAAATAAATATCGTCATCATCAGACGTCATAAATTCATAACAACTATATTCGGATGGGACAGGTAAAAAACTGTCATTGATTTTTTCACTTTGTATTTCGGAAAGACGCGCTAGAAACGTTTCATCATTTCAGCCGAAAGACGTCCACTACTGGACATAGGCCTCCCCCAAGCACCTCCACTTCGACCGGTTTTGTGCTTCTCGCATCCAACGAGTTCCTGCGGCCTTCACAAGGTCGTCGGTCTACCTTATGGGAGGCGTGCCAACGCTACATCTTCCGGTACGCGGTCGCCAGTCCAGAACCTTCCGGCCCCATCGGCCATCTGTTCTGCGAGCAATGTGCCCTGCCCACCGCCACTTAAGTTTGGCAATTCTTCGGGCTATGTCGGCTACCTTGGTTCTCCTGCGGATTCGATCACGCAAAGAAACTCCAAGCATAGCCCTCTCCATTGCCCTTTGGGTGACTTTCAGCCTTCTAATAAGGCTCATTGTGAGCGACCTCGTTTCAGTGCCATATGTCATCACTGGCAACACGCACTGGTCAAAGACTTTCGTCTTGAGACACTGCGGTATGTGGGACGAGAGGATATTGCGTAGCTTCCCGAACGCTGCCCAGCCGAGTCGGATTCGACGATTGACCTCTTTTTCGAAGCTGGATCTACCTAACTGGACAGTTTGTCCTAGTAAATATACTTGTCCACGACTTCGAGTGTAGCGTCTCCGATCTTCATGAGAGTGGGTGTTACATGGGCATTTGACATGACCTTCGTTTTGCCCATGTTCATTTTCAGACCCACTCTTTCGGAGGCTCTACTGAGGTCATCGAGCATTGTACTGAGGTCCTCCATAGTCTCAGCTATGACTACTATATCGTCGGCAAACCAAAGGTGAGTTATGTACTCGCCATTGATGTTAATGCCAGCCCCTTTTCAGTCCAGAACCTTGAAGACATCCTCCAGTGCAGCGGTGAACAGTTTCGGAGAGATAGCGTCTCCCTGTCTAACATCTTTTTGCAGAAGGATATGTTTCGAGGTCTGATCCTGGAGTCGGACTGACATAGTGGCGTTTTCGTACAGACACTTCAGCACCTCGAGGTACCGATAGTCGATCTGGCACCGTTGAAGAGACTGCAGTACAGCCCATGTCTCGATCGAATCAAAGGCTTTCTCGTAGTCCACAAACGCTAAGCAGAGAGGCAGGTTATACTCTTCGGTCTTTTGTATAATCTGTCGCAGCGTATGTATGTGGTCTACGGTGCTAAAGCCTTTACGGAATCCGGCTTGTTCGGGAGGCTGGAAGTCGTCAAACTTGCGCGCGAGACGGTTCGTGGTGACTCTCGAAAACAGCTTGTAGACATGGCTCAGAAGTGAGATGGGCCTATAATTCTTAAGGGCATTGTCGCCCTTCTTAAAGAAAAGTATCACCACACCTCTGTTCCATGCCTGGGGTGTTTTACCCTCGTGTATGACGGAACCAAACAGCTTCTGAAGGGCCTTAAGAACGGGTTTTCCGCCGGCCTTCAGGAGCTCGGCCGTAATTCCGTCATCACCCGGCGCCTTGTTGTTTTTGAGCTGCTTCAGAGCCATCCTAATCTCGTACAGGCTGACGTCCGGGATGTCTTTGATATAGTGTCGGGTCAATGTAGCTCTTGGGTCATTTGCCAGATTCGTAACGGGGTTGCTTATTGACGTGTATAACTGTACATAGAACCTCTCGAGAGGTCGAGAGGTTCAACAGCTCAGGATTGGCGGATACGATCCTGCCATCATCGGTCTTCAGTTTCGTAAGCTGGCTCTGCCCAATAGACAGATCTCTAGCAAACACCTTGGAACCTTTATTCCGCTCCTTAATACGTTCTGTATTGAAGCGGCGAAGGTCACTTTTCAAGGACTTAGAGATCCGTCTGTTGAGCCGCCGGTACTTGAGCACACCATCTGAAGACTGCAGGATCATCTTGCGCCTCTTCTTCATGAGCCGCAAAGTAGGATTAAAGAGCTTCTTTTTTGTATTCGTACGACGGGTCTTGAAGATCTTAGACCCGACCGTATGCCCGTATGGACAGTTTCCATGAACACATCGTTATATTCGTCCACGGAGCTCCCTAGGCACTCGAAACGATTCTGAAGTTCGAGCTGAAAGCTCTCGGGGTTTTGAACTTGGATCGGCGCTGGGCGGAGCGTAGACTTCATCAGTCGAGACCTTTCCAGCTTTATATTTAAGTTCAATGTGCCTCTTACCATGCGGTGATCCCTTTCGGTTTTCACCGCGTTGATCACAGAGATGAGAGACATCATTGAATATTTGCTTCTTCATCGACATAATGAAGTCAATCTCATTTTTAGTTGCATCGTCCGGGCTCTACCAGGTCCACTTTCCATGCTCACGTTTTGTGAAGAAGGAATTCATCATAAAGGTAAAAGGTACCTACTGTTTGTATAAATAGAATAGTCTGGGGTGAACGTGACTCAACTCAGATAGCGAAATTCAAAAATGTATGTCATTCTAGACTTCGTGAAATTGATTTTCCTTCAGAACTAAGAAACTGCGCAGATAATATGTGTTGTAACAAAAGTCATAGAATCCTGTTAGATAACATGTATGACGAGATTATTTGCATACTGTCGGAGGCTGCTAAATATACTTATAATGTTACCGAAAAGCGTAGAGGTAAATACATTACTGGGTGGAACAGGCACGTCCGTGGCGCTCACGGGAGGGCTCGGCTATGTTTTCTAGCTTGGTTATATGGGGGTAAGCCCGGGGCCAGCCGTCTTTATAATGATATGTGTGAAACTAGGCGCGCTTTTAAATCCAAATTAAAGTGGTGTCAGGATAATGAACAACAGATAAAAATGGATATTATAGCTGAACTTCACTCAAACAAGAAATTTGGCCAGTTCTGGAAAAATACCAATAAAATGAATCATAAGCCGGGCCTCCCCGTCAGTGTGGCGGGAGTGCACGAGCCTAGTGAGATCGCCACTATGTTCTCCCACCATTTCAGGGTGGACTCTCCTCTGGGGCTAGCGCGGCAGGTGCCCGATGCTGAGGATGGTAGTGTGCGTAGTGTTCGCTTTACTGCGAAGGAAGTGCGTGCGGTGATCAAAGGCATAGTGAGGGGTAAATCCCCGGGTCACGATAGCCTTAGCATTGAGCACCTGCAGCACGCAGGTGTACACCTACCCAGAGTGCTTTCTATGTTTTTTACCCTGTGTTTAGGCCACTCCCATCTGCCCGATAATCTAATGCGTACTGTAGTTGTACCAATCATCAAGAACAAAACTGGTGATACATCAGATGTAAACAACTACAGGCCGATCTCTCTAGCCACAGTGGTCGCCAAAGTGCTGGACGGTCTGCTTGGTCAGCACCTGGCTCAGCACGTACCGCTAAACGACGCGCAGTTCGGCTTCAGGCCCGGGCTTTCCACCGAAAGTGCTATTCTGTGCCTCAAGCAGACTGTACAGTATTATACGAGTAGAAAGACCCCTGTGTATGCATGCTACCTTGATTTATCGAAAGCGTTCGATCTTGTATCGTACGATATTCTATGGGGTAAATTAAGGGATGAAACTTGTCTACCTAGGGAGATTGTACTATTATTTATGCATTGGTATAGTAATCAAAGGAATTGTGTAAGATGGGCAGGCGCTCTCTCGGAGGAGTACAGGTTGGAATGCGGGGTGAGGCAGGGGGGGCTGACCTCTCCCACGCTCTTCAACCTGTATGTCAACCGACTGATTGATGAGCTCAGCAGCACCGGCGTCGGGTGTCATATAGATGGAGTGTGTGTGAATAACATCAGCTACGCAGACGATATGGTGCTGCTGAGCCCTTCGATTGGTGCCTTACGAAGGCTCTTGAAAATTTGTGAGTCCTATGCGGTGACTCATGGGCTCAAATACAACACGAAGAAGAGTGAAATAATGGTTTTCAGGCCGGACAGTAAGCGATACACATATGTTCCGAAATTCACCTTATGTGGTATAGCTCTGAACAAAGTCGAGCAATTTAAATATTTGGGCCATTGGGTCACTGAAGACCTTAAGGACGGTGTGGACATGGAAAGGGAGCGCAGAGCGCTGTCTGTCCGATGCAACATGTTGGCCCGCAGGTTTTCAAGGTGCACGGGGACTGTCAAAGTTGCGCTTTTTAAAGCGTACTGTCAGTCCTTTTACACCTGCAGCCTGTGGGTTAGATATTCGCAGCGGACATACAGCGATCTGCGCGTTCAATACAATAACGCGTTTCGGGTGCTGTTGGGGCTGCCGCGCCACTGCAGCGCCTCCGCGATGTTCGCGGCGGCTCACACGGATTGCTTTGCGGCAATCATACGCAAACGGTGCGCTTCTATCATGCGCCGCACGCGCGACAGTCCCAACACCATCCTGCGCGCGCTGGTGGACCGGTGGGACTCTCCGATGCTGGCTCGCTGGATAAGGCTGCACGCAGTCGTATTGTGATTTGTCGCCATCAGCGGTGAGTCCACCCACTTACACAATTATTATTATATATTATTTAATTAATTTATGTCAATCAATTCAATCGAATCAATTATAATTATAATTATTACTAACACTAGTTTTTAAGCTCGCAATTGTACTAACAAATATGGATGTAGTCGTAGGATGAATCTGAAATAAATTATTATTATTATTATTATAAAGAGGCCTTCCTTCTCCATAAAACTAGCCAGTAGGTGCTAGGTGGCCCCGGTGGTTCCGTCGTCCAACTCCAAATTGCCCCACTCGCAGGTCATCATCGCTTCGTTTGACCAGTTTCGCGTTAAAGTCACCCATGACAACGGTGAAGTGAGTTTTAGAGCCATGCATGGCTCTGGAAATATCCTCAAAAATGGTCTCCACTTCATCGTCGGGGCGTGACGAGGTTGGGGCGTAAACATGTACCACCTTCAGCGAATACCTTGCGGATATTCCGAGTATAAGGTAAGCCACCTTGGTCGACACACTCTCGATCTTCACCACATTGCTCACAAGGGACTTGTGGACGATAAACCCGACACCACCTTGGGACTGCTGGTCGCCCTCCCGGAAATAGAGCAAGTTGCCAGATTTGAGGATTATCGAGTCCTCCCCCTCTCTTCGGACTTCAGATAACCCCACGATACTCCTTCGCAACCTGCTCAATTCTTCCTCGAGTTCGCAAATCTTCTCGTCGGTCCGGAGTGTATGCGTGTTATATGTTGTCAGGTCCAGTATTCAGTGATTGTGATGGCCGGATCGCTTCTGGGGATTCTTAGCACCTCTTGCCTCACCGTGAGCTTGGCCGGGCACTAGGGGCCAAGTATTATTTGTGCTCGTCATTGTTTGGGGAGTTTGCCGTAATCGCCACGCTTGGCATGCGGATTGGCGATCGCAGTATGATAGAAAAATGCATAGAGAACGCTGCTGCCCATTCTCCAGTACGTCCCTTAGTCGCCTTTTACGACACCCATGGGAAGTAGGATGGTGCTATTCTTTAAGTCCGGCACCTCACGGACAACTGAAACGTTTGTTTCGCATATATTTAGCCAAAAACTTAGTTTACTTACTTTAGTATACTCCATCTTAAGAAACCGCGCTATGTTTCCGCCGGCGAACTTGTCGACACAGCCTATACCTAGAAGCTGGACTAGCCAACACGCATGCTCTTGCATCACCGCGCTAAAGATGCAGCCCGGGATCTGAAGCAGGGTCTTCACTACCACCACTACTACGTTGTAACACAACAGCCACGACCACCTGATGACGCACCATGTAAAACGTTAATACATCAGCCCGGAAAAGATTTATTTTTGACAGTCTTTACTTAGCATTAGGTTTGGTTTTCGTACGTGTACGCCTAATAATAATATTTAATAATCACACCGCACTGGGCGCGCGTGGTGGTTTACGGCGCACTCCCTCTCTCAGAGGGGAGGCCTGTATACCAGCAGTGGGAACATTATACGCTGAGTATAAATGTATGTAATAATCATTTTAGAATCTATACGAACATCATACTTATCATCGAACTTGTGTTACGACGTCTCATACAATAGTTACAACAAAAAAAATTGAATATAAATAAAATAAATCAAGTAAGTTTTCAAGACTGCTCACCATTTTAATATAGCGCTTTTGGGGCGCAAATAGAAGTCGGTTCCTTGCCACAGAAATATAAAGGAGCCGATGAGATATCCCATAGAGAACAGGTTGACTCGGTTGGTGCCGGTCATAAACATGATCGCAAGCGTTACCCAAAGCATTCCCAAGAACACCATGCGCTTGATCACATCAAGCCATGTCCTGGAACGAATACAGATTATTCTTTATCATTAAATGTGGGACTGGAGGTGGGTATAATATTGAAGGCACAAAAGTGACAAATTAGTTAAATTGGAATTATAAAGTTAAGTCTATAATCATGGAGCAGATTAAAATGTACCAATAGGGTAATTTTACTTTAAAACGGTCCCTGCTTCGCTCAATATTCATAAGATCCACGATATATCTTGTAAGTTCAGTGTCAAACTGCAAATAACTCGGGTCTACATACTTTTGCAATTCAGGCTGAATCAACGAAGGGCTTAACCTGAATATCACCATTGAACTAACTTACCAAACGTTACTAAGGAAATCTGGTACAGGATTAACGAAGTTCGGCATCTCCCAATCATTGCCAATATTTTCGATATTCGATCCTCCAGGATAATTTGGATTCGCAGCCTTTTCTACACGGAACACTTTCATTTGTCGAGTGGCGAACATCAGTAGGAAGAAATCGAAGATGATTTTGAACGCGTGCGGCGGCGACTCGGCGTAAGGAAGGTACATCCATGTACGGATATGTTTCATTTGCTGAAAAATATTATTTTGTATTTTTTTAATCAGATTTAGCATACTTGTAAGCCAACAATAGGAAATACGCATGTTTGTCAGAGAAAACTGCTACAAATCTTGGCTTTTAGTGCTTATAATATTTTGCTGGATAAAGGCGAATCGCCAAAAATGTTTGGAAGCTGGTCTAAGAGCCAACAAAAACCACACATTAGACACTAGACAGGCATTTTCATATTATGCAATAAATACTACGGCGGCTCACTTCAAATCGCTGTGTGAAAAAGTTATGGCGATGTTTAGTAGCACTTAGACGGAGTTCATTACTTCTAGTGGTCTTAGTTAGAATATTTGCAAATATGTGCATTCCGATGATAATAGAATAGAGAGTGCTTATCTGATGATGGACCTGGACGCTAGATAACGGAATCCTTGCATGGCTACTAATTAACCCATCTAGTTGAAATGAGCTGCCATAGTAGTTATTGGTTATTGCATTACGACCTTGTCCTCTTCTCCTTTTTAGATTTCATGAAAAAGTCATAACAAACAAAAAAAACATTTGAAAATGTTGTCTTTTTAAAAAAAAATATGTTTTTGGTGAAAGGACCCCGCACAAAATGTAAGGAAAAGCCGTTCGGTGAATTTGGCTGAAGGACCCGGCACAAAATGTAAGGAAAAAGCCGTTTGGTGAATTTGGCTGAAATTTTGGTAACATCCTGATTGAAAGTTAAAATGGGCGCAATAAAAAATAATGACCAGTTTTAGAGATATAGCCATTTTTATGTTCGAATCAGGAAGATGATTTTTATATTATGTATAAACAAAAAGCATTCACAACAGGTTTTAATTAATATGTTATAGTTTTATAACATATTGCTACGTCTAATATACCCTGAAGAGGTAGGCAGAGATATTTAACACAAATTTCGAATAGTAGACAACTCGTCCGTCCGATTTTGTTGAAACTTTGAGATCTAGTTTTGAAAGTCTTTTTTAATGGAATATTTTTTTTTTAAATAATGTTTACAGCAATACATAATATTTACAATATAAAAAAAGATAAATACAATATATAAACCAAAGTCGCTTTACATATCTGACTTGTGTGACCTGCGATGCTATTCTGTAAAAAGATCACCGTGATAACTTAGGTGAAGTGAGCTTAAAAGTGAGCTGTCATTCAACCTGATGCTAGGGATTGACACTATTGGCAGCTCACTTTAAGCTAACTTCACCTAAGTTTTCACGGTGAGATTTTTACAGAATAGCAGTACTGAGCTGTGGCCACAATGGATTTCCCCAATATTTTAAAGAATCTATTTCGGATGATTTATGTGTACCTACCTATAATACATTAATATTTAACTTACTTACAGGGTGTAGAATGGCCCATCACATAACTGTTATCTATGCATGCTGTACATGAATGTTATCTATGCATGCTGTACAGAAATGATGGCTGGAAAACGACTTTTAGTGTGAAACATCGCTGTTTACCGCAGGGCGCAATGTAACGCACGCATAACACTGTGCTTTTGGGTGCATGCAATCCAACGGTACAGGAGTATAAGTTAAGCTATATTTTGTCGTGAATTACCTCATCTATTACTTTTGCGTAAGCCACTCAAACACAATAAAATAAATATGCACTGAGTTTTCAGTTTTGGTTTCGACAAAAAGTTAGAACTTTGACCTTCAATATGTCCGTAACCAGAAGGAAGGTTCCCAGGTACTGTCTAGAATAAAAAAAAAAACACAATGGCGGGGAGAACAAGTGATTCTCGATTTCTAAGCACAGATATATTTTGATATGTCGCCACATTAGTATATTGCGCCACTGCGAAGCAGGGGCGGGTCGCTAGTCTAATGTAAAACTAAAATAGGGCATCGAAAAATTCCAACGTATCTCTGTCGACTGGTAGCGCGTCCAAATAAATGACATCATTGCCAGGTTGAATGGCGATGCTTAGCCTCTGGCCTATGTAAAAAGCAGCCCTTTGGTCACGGGAAGGCAAGCAACCGTTTGGTGATTTCTTGAAAAAGGAGATGAGCGATGTTATCATATTTACGCTACTTGGGGTTGCGCGCTGCAGCAGCGGCAGCTCAGCAAGCCAAGTTACATTAGGCACTAGCATCTTGTATACTATGCAACATAATGTTGTCATTGTCTCGTAATTGCTTCAAAGCCTATATTTTCGCGGACGAATCGTACCGTCAAAGATTGTCTTAAAGAAATCAAGACGAACTGCAAGCTTGTCTTGATTTATAATTAAATAAAACCCACAACAATTCGTCACTAACGCCTTGTCGCAGGTTGCACAGAAAGCAAATGAAGAGTCTATAATATTATGAATTAGAACTTATTGTAATCGATGTGATTGCTTTTTGTTTATTTTTTAGCAGTAACTTTAACATGAGAATCATCTTCCTGACGAACAGGAATATCTCTAAAACTGGCCATAATTTTTTTTGCGTCCATATTGACTTTCAATCAGCATGTTACAGACTATACCTATTGTACCAAAATTTCAGCCTTTCTTCTTTTCATTTTTACTTTTTCCTTACATTTTGTGCGGGGTTCTTTCTAGCCTAGTTGAATGTTTTGCTGAGAATTAAAGTTTCTAGCCTAAGTGGTCCTACTACAAGGTTGATCTCGATGTTTTCTAAATTCTCCACAAGGTGTTTGTGGCCCGTTTTCACCAGCAAGCTCTGTAGTAAGAGATGTTTTTAATTTGCTTTACTAACAAATATCTTCTAACGATGATGCTGTTTGAAAAATATATTTAGAGTTTCCTAACGTACAGGGGTGTAACTTGGTGGGGAATGGCCATAGAAATGTAAAAAACAGGAGAAGTGGCAAGGGGGCGTGTCTGTGTCCACGCGCCATGGGCAAATTGTGCCTGTACTCGGCAAATGGCCGTCTCCGCGAACTAGTGCGCTTTCGACCGTGATCGTGATAAAATATAAAAATGCCGAGTTGTTCAGTGGTTTCCTGTAAAAACCGAAGTCAAAATAAAAACTTCGTAACTCATGGAATCACTTACCATATATAAGTAAAAGTATTTTACTGTATTTGTCTTTAAAATCATGAAAAACAACAAATGGTAAAATATTTCTTGCTTTTACTACGTTATTTTTGTTTTCAAATATCGCAGCGGCTGTACTATTTTTGCAGCAAATACATTGCTCCTTAACCACTAACCACTAACTATGTCGTCAAGTGACTGGACAAGCAATGTAAACATTACAAAACGATACTTTATTTTCGCCGAGCGTAGCATAGTACGGCCGCTGTGTCTTGCGGCGAGCTAGTGATGTAGTTGGTAATGTCCACTAACGTAGGCTATCGACAACAATGTCGATTGCCCAACGAATATATTGCTATTATAGTTAATTTTTAAATTTGTCAACCGTTTTAACCCGGTTCATAGAAGACCTGACAAGATTACGTTTAAATCCGGTTGGTAGACCCTTGAGAAGATGTAAAATAATATTAACTTTTTTATTTACTTCAATTATTTTTTTTAGCTACATTTTATTGATTTATAATATAATATGCTCTGGACATATCGTTTTTTATTTATTTTATTTTCATGACCGTACATTATTTTTAGTACAATAATTAATGGAAGAATCGATAACTTTCCGATTTAGTCAATCACTAGCGTATATGTAAAATAAATGGCTTTTGCACAGCACAACGATAGCGATAGATGTTTTTGTGTGAGTAAGTTGTACGGTGCATGGTAAATGCACGTTGTGTTTGAGGAGTTAAGGTTTATAATTGATTGTGTAGTACGTTCTGATTTATGAATTGCAAGTGTGTGCGCGACTTTGTATCTATTGCTTTTGCTGAACTACATAAATATGTAGTTGTGGCGCGGTGGTGGGGCCAACCTAGCGACATCGGGTTCTGATACATTTTCAACTAACGGGCATATCTCCTTCTTTCATATATCTATGGGAATGGCACTTGAAAAGAGAGGCCTACACTCAGTAATGGTGGGTGAAGTCGGGCTGTGGATGATGATGGATGTAGAGGGCTTGTAGGTGAACTAGAGCTTGCAAAATTATTCAATTATCTGAATAGTCTTCGATATCAAAGGACAATAATAATTACGTAAGCTCTGACAGCCCACCGACAAAGCTAGTGAGCCACCCACTACTGGACGAGTACAAAAATTAAACTAAAGTACGCGGCCAAACTTCATCAAACTATTAGGGCTTAATGTTGTGATTACAAATATTACAATACAAATCTACATTTACTTATACATAATAAATATTCTCACCATATTGAATAAATCTCTGATGGGTTCCTAGGGACGGAAAAATTAAAGGGGTGTAAATGAAAAGTCAAAACGGTTTAAAAAAGGTTCCGATAACATGAAACAGTCAATGTCACACTCAACTCTATCTCCCTCTTCCGAAGTTAAGCCGTTTCCGTGTCGGAAGTAAATCGTGTTTACATTTAGGGTTCCGGCAGCTACATAACTTTATGCACGTAACGTTTTAACGTTATACTTTTATTCGTATCTTTATATTGATATCTACACCCATGTTATAAATCCTAACTAATTATTATAAATGCGAAAGTAAGTTCGTTTGTTACCTTTTCACTCCTAAACCACTGAACCGATCATCCTGAAATATTGCATATACGTTGTCAGGTGTACAGAAACGGACATAGGGTACCTTTCATACCGAAAAAAAGTGCTGTTCCCGAGGAAAAAACCAATAACGTTATTATGATAATAGATGGCGCCACGTGTCTATTGAACTTTGTCACATTATTTAATTCTGAGGCGGTACGACTAAAAAAAAGAAATAGTGTTTGAGAATGTGCAAAAAGCGCTCTTTCATATGATACCCCACATGCGCTAGTAGGTGCCCTGTCAGTTTACCAAAAATGTATTTACAAATTTTTACTTGACAAACAACGATTGGCAAAAACATGATTTGTCGAGTCATCAATATACAACAACAAGTTTGCCAAATAATTCACTTTACAAAATAATTACCCGATAAACTTTTGTTTAATAGCGTGTTATTTGACAAACAATTCATTTTTTATTCATTTAATCTCATAAAAAAACGTTTGAGATAAAAACGTTTTACATATTGACTTATTATTACGCAATTTCCTAAAACTCATTCTGAAACTCATTCTTTCATCGACTTGCCCTAATAGAAACACAACCGACTTAAAAAAAAAAACTACAAAGTGATAAATAACTTTACTTTCGGAAGTCCGTGTCGTTGGTTCCGCATTTTCGTTTTTTGTTTGACACCGACTTCCGAAATTAAAGTTATTTATCACTTTGTGGTTTTTTTTAAGTCGGTTGTTTTTTTTTGTAAAAAAGTTTTTATTTTTCACTTTTTAGTTGTACCTACTCCACACAAATTCAAATAACACTAGTGCATTGAAGAATTGAAGACACCGACTAGAAGAATCATCAAAATTCGCATAGAAATGCCGGAGATGCAGTACATTTATGCATATAACATCGTACATAAGAATAATTACATAATTTATTATATACTAAAACCTTCCTGAAAGTATGTAGATCACATTAGTGAAAGAATTATCAAAATTGGTTCATTAGTTTTTGAGAAAATCGCGGAAATTTCAAGTTGATAGCATTAGTAGTTCTTGAGATATCCAGCTGTGACAGATGGACAGTCAGACAGACAGACTGAGTCGCACCGTAAGGGTTCCTTTTTACCATTTTGGTACGGAACCCTAATGAATCAAATTTACCTAATGTACATAATTAAGAGCTTTATTTTTCTAGTCGATGAACTAAGGAAGCACACAGCATAAAGTTTCATTCTTTCTGGCAATAAACACGAGAACTTAAAGTTACCGGATCGTCGGCCTCCCAAGGGTAAGTAACGCAGAACTGCGGCAGGAATCCCACAGCTATCATATACTGCAGGGGAACCAGGACGGTGATGTAGGCTGTGAACGTGGGCCACAGCTTGGCCTGCGCCACTCGGTGCATTGACACCAATATGAGCAGCCAGGCCGCGTACAGCACCGCGTACAGGTCCATACGAGAACCAATCACGCCCATTAGACATATCAAAGTTATCTGTAATGAAGCAAACACGCTATAGCCCACAACTTATTTAAGCGACATTAAAATAAAAGAAGCTCAAAAAAATCTTTTTGTCAAGGAATTTAAAGGAAAACTACTATTTATGCGACCCGTCCAAGGTGTCTGAAACTCGAATAGTATAAAGTTATTAGAAAGAATTAATAAAGTCGAAAAGAGCCATTAAAATTGAAGAACTTTCATTCAGCACTTTTAACGTTGTTGAGTATTTATACTGGTAGTAAAGAAAAATTCTCCCTAACGCAAACGCCAGCGTTACTAAATTTAGTAACGCTGGCGTTTGCGTTAGCGTGCTATGGCCGTAAGCTTTCAACAAAACTGTATTTGGGTAATATTTTTTTATTATTTAAAATAAAAAGATTTGGCTAAAGCCAGTATGTAAGATCAGAAGGTCAATTCCCGTAATTAAAAACGTTCAAAATCTAGTCGCAATCTCATCTCAGCGACAATCAATGTCAAAAACTTGTCAATAATGTAGGGAAATTAATGGTGTTTTTGACATATTGAAACTGAGATCAGACTGTGAACGTTCTTAAAGAGAATTGCCCTTCAGATGTTGTTTTTATGAAAATTGCAGATTAAACAACTAACCTCCACGCCAAACTTATAGAATCCGTAATTCATTAGATACTTGATACAGTGCACCAAGTCTACGTCAGCGTCCTTGCGCGTTATCTCAGGAAATATTGTCTTAGTTCTTTCTTTAGGTAACCTCCCGGACAATCTGTTAACAGATAATTACATTCAATCAATATTTATGTCGAGAAAATTCAACTTAATTACTTAATTGGAAGTCTTCAAACCTGAGCGATTTTTGTCTGTATCTCACCAGAGAATAAAAAGTGAAAACGGCTAAAAGACCTATGTATCCTTTGAGTATAGACACTAGCGGTTTTTTTTTGGTAGCCTTTGCAAATCCTAGCCATTCGGCATTGTTAAATACGGAATTATTCGAGGCACTGTTTTCATAATTCTGAAATATTTAATAAAAATAAAACATTACAAAAACAAAATAAGTACATCAATATTTCACCTTAAATTCGTTGGTTCAGGGCCCTATTTCTCGAAACTTATTAGACTAATAATATGAGTCTATGAACGAATATTTTTTACAAGTTTGCTAGTCTGCGTTTCTCGAAGCTACGGTAGTAAAATATTAGTTACTAGTTGCCAACTAATAAATCATCATCTCATCATCTGCCTAGCCTTTTCCCACCTATGTTGGGGTCGGCTTCCAGTCTAAATGGATGTAGCTGAATACCAGTATTTTACATGGAGCGACTGCCTATCTGAACTCCACAAACCAGTTACCGGGTGATACGATACCCCTTGGTAAGACTGGTTGTCAGACTTTCGGGCTTCTGACTACAACCAACTAATAAATATTAGCTAAAATTACCTGAGTAAATTCAATTTGGTTTCTTAAAAAAATGTGTTATTAAATACTCTTGTAAATAACACTGATAAAGCTATTAGTCTCAGAAGGCTTGTAAAAAGTAGTACTTAGTCAAAGTTATTAGACACCAAACAAATTTTTTAAAATGTGGTCAAATTCGGACACTTGCGGCCACAGATGTAGATACACCTAGATAACGCAAGAGAAACTACTTCGCGTGCCCAGCTTACGTACAAAAATCGTAAGCCGCCACTATCGCGCTCAGTCCCACCTGTCCCACAGACTACTTAGAGACTCAGTCCTGTGTACTGCTGGCTGGGTGAGCGCTCGCGCTGGCGCTAGGCCCCGGGGGTAAGGCGAGACGGATGCCGCACGCGGCGGCGTCTTTGAATCGATTTGATTTTCCCATCACTAAATAGTGCTTGGGACGTCATAGTAGGTAGTCAAAAAATGGCACGCTTGGTTATCATACAGATCGTGATACTTACTTGCATTATCTAGGTCTATCTATATATCTGTGCTTCCGACAGTGAAGGAGATACAGTAATAATGTTTGAGAAACCCCCAAACAGCATGTATTTTGCTTCTAATACATCAAAATTAAACGAATCCAAAAATGGCGGGAACTTTTCCGTTTTTTTTTTTTAATAAGTAAAGAGGCATGGGTAATAATTATGTCTACTCAGCCAAGCCAGTCTAATATTTTTTATTAGTCTGCTGTTTTTGAGAAACAGGAAATATTAGGACTTGTAATTTTTACACTAGTAACTAATATACTAGTAAACTAATAGTTTCGAGAAATAGGGCCCAGTACTTACGTCTTCCTCCGAACACTTGACATCAAAACTAGAATGTTTGATATAATCTATCTGGTAGACCATCTTAGCCATGAAATAAATACTTATTAGTGTCGATATAAGAAGTACGCAAACTCGTTGTTTCCCTGCATTGAGCCACAACACTGGTGCGATCATAAACATGATAGGAACATGCATCGCGCACACCTGTAATAATGAAAATAATAAAGTATTGACAACCAGCCTGCAAATGTCCCAATACCGCCTCTCTTACAATGAGAACTCAAAGTTCAAAAGATGACGATGATAATAATGATGATAATCTTGTCACACAAAGAAAGCAAAACTTTAAATGTGTCAAATGTAATATAGTTTTCACTGCTTTAGATAGCTCTTTATCTTTATCTGCTATAGCAATGTTGATCTTCGAAAATGGTTGATCCGTACTTCTAGTCTCGTTAGATTCAATTAGTTGACACTTTTATAGGTTGAAATGATGAAGTGTTGTTTACTAACGTTCATAACGCAGAGCAGCATCAAGGAAATGAAAACGATCTTGATTAGGTGTATGTCGAGGTACATGAAGACATAGTCTATGATCTCCTGCGCCGTGTGCTTAGAGGCGTGGTAGCCCCTCCGCAGCAGCGCCCACAGCCCCACGGTCGATTGCTCCGGCTGCTGCGTGCGCTCTGAGTTATGACCCGACACTTGTCTGCGAACACAAAAGGGTTGGAGATCTGTAAGCCTCTGCTCTATGGATTTTCGCCGAGAACTGAATATTTCAGTTATGGCTGAGAAACTCCTAAATGAAAAAAAAAAACCCAATAACACTCACTAATCTAAATCTCAAAAACTATTCCATAATATATGGCAGCTGATACCAATCTGTTTATTAAGCAAGTTAATTAAGGCAATATGGACATGCCAATAAATGGATTAAATTAATTTCATATTGGCATTTACGACGATACTAATTAATTGTCTGTGCAAGCTTAATTTTTAAAGCTATCGTACTGGTTGTTCTGAATTTCTAATAACTTAAGCAATCATTTTTTTACCAACCTTTGAGAATGTGCATGAGTAGGAGCTGGTTGTATTGAAGACAGCTCGATGGACTGATCCGGTTCCGTACCGGCTTGTGAACGTGGGTTTGTATCTTCAGATGGCAACTGTGGCAACTAAAAAGTATTTTAAACTTTAGCGATAAGCGCAGTCACATCCAAAATATGTTCGTCACCTTAAGGACTATTTTTGTCCGCTCATTTCACGATAGAATCTCCTTTACCGACTCAGCAATTCAGTCTGTTCACTCTGACTTTGCATCACTGTCCAAAGCACAGTGACTTTTATACTCATTCTAAAAAAGTTGCTAGTGGGTTGCTGCCACTGACAAGTCTGTCAGAATCACTGTGATCTTTAATCTCATTACAATAAGGTTGCTGTTAAGTTGTTGCTGTCAGAAGTAAAATAACTGTGAAAGGACTGTATTATGGCGTCGTCGTCTTCTTTTATATGTCAGACGGAATTAAAAATGTGACGACTGAATGTGACTCAAGAAAAAAAGATTGTACTTCATAATTTGAAAAGATTTTGGGTTGATGATTCAACATTGGTTGTTGGTGTATGCTAAATCTTTGTTATCAAGTATTCAAATATAATATTCTATGCAATAGTCTGTTCAGTGGCGTAGCTTCAAAAGATATTATGTGTCCTGACTTGATAAAGGAAATAACTTGAAAACTGTCAAATAAATAAAAGACTTGACTGTACAAACTGGAGCCTTCAGTTTGAGCAGCTTTAAAGCTGGCGACTGACCAAAAATCATATTGTTACCGTTATTACGTGAGGTTCGTAACGAAGTTATTAAGTTTCATGAAAGGGATTCGCTGTACTGGCAACACCAATGTCAATTTTTAGCATATTACATTACGTTCAAGTGATAGGTCAATCGACAGTTTTTGGGCATTACTACACCTCCGAAGCGAAAATAATTAGGTATGGGAAACCACTTAACGAATTCCGCTAAGAAACATTAGCACATTATGTCGCGATTCGAGTAGTGGAACATCATGAGTCAGTTAAATTGTAACATGTCCGCACTGTGCATGTACCTTTACAGTGAAGATAAGTTAAATTAGCCACATTAGATCACACGCCCGTAACCTATAGTTGTCGGGAACAATAACAGTCAACGTAGCCGAAATTGCCATGGGATATACATATATATGTTACGGTTAATAGCCGAAGTGCTGCTACACCTAGTTTTAGCCGGGCGGGTACAACTAAGTGCAGCATGCTACGTCGACGGAGCCCCGCTTCGCGGAGCTCCTATTTCTGTGTCAAAGGTTTAAAGTAACCTAACCAAACCTAACCTCGGGGTGCCCTTCGCTCCGGCTGCACCTAGTTGTACCCGGCTGCACCTAGTTGTACCCGGCTGCACCTAGTTGTACCCGGCTGCACCTAGTTGTACCCGGCTGCACCTAGTTGTACCCGGCTAAAACTAGGTGTAGCCGCATTCGGCTATTAGCCGTGATAACAATCGGAACAAAATGTCGTCGCTTTCGACTTAATACAGTATTGGTCTACTTCGGACCTCTAAGATTAGATTAGTTTTTCCGTAAAACCAACATCCATTTTACAAAAAAAAAAAAAAACTAGCTTTATAAACTTGTCGACTGCCATAGACACGTGCGAAACAAACGCAGCACCGCAAAAAAATAGCGGGCTGAGCGCGGAGGTGTAACCGGCTTCCGAGCAGATCAGCGAATTCACGCGGCAAAGAGATAGAATCATAATCA
Organism: Hydraecia micacea; assembly: GCA_914767645.1. NCBI lineage: Eukaryota > Metazoa > Arthropoda > Insecta > Lepidoptera > Noctuidae > Hydraecia > Hydraecia micacea. The sequence goes on from OU611778.1 coordinate 14,605,892, forward strand.
AATCAGTGTGTTAGAACAGACAGTTTCGTTTCTGTTTTGCTTGTCGTAGTCATGGCGGAACTACTGCGATTTCGCTATGGTTTCGCGGCGGAGATGTGAAACCCGCCTTACACTTTTCTTAATACTTACATCATCTCTCATTGTGGATGCTCCATCTTGACTTGGCTTACCCGACTCTGGTCGATTAGCTGCTAAACTATTTGATCTGTTACAAATAATATCAACATATAAGTACAATTTTATTTATGATCGTACTTAAAACTGTCATGCATGCACGCATGCGAGCACAAGTCGGCATTATATAATTATAATCATTTATTTGTCAGAATATGGGACATTATTATAGTCTTAAGATTAGTCAATGGCATCACGTCGCACCTTTCGATACTAACCTCGTCTTTGGGTCCGATAACGCCATAAAATCCTTATGGAAATAATGAACTTGCAATATAGTTATGATTAGGAATAATGTGGGTGTTAATAGTTTGATGAATAGATCCGATGGGTTGTACGGCTCCAATCCCAAATCTTGTTGTCTGAAATTAAATCATAAGTAATAAATACATTTAATCGGATAAATTTTTGTTTTCTTACATATTCCTTGATAGATTTTACTTACAAACTCTTGTTGATCATTAAGTATTTTTCTATTATCTTTGAAAAATCGTCGAACTGATAAATGTATAATAGAATAAGATTTATCATGGAGTATATGATGACCACTATCCAAAACATATACATTAATTTTCGGCACCAATACCAACTTATCTGAAAACAAAAGATAATTCGTGTGAGGTGTTTCTTGACTTGAAAAAATAATCTCAGCAACAACAATAAAGTAGGTAACATATAGATTAACATACAGGTGCACCTGTACGTTAATCTATATGTTACGTCTAATAGCCGAAGTGCGGCTACACCTAGGTTTAACCGAACCTAACCTCGGGGTGCCCTTCGCTCGCTCTTGCATCCTACGTCGCCTCCCGAAGTACACACGAACCACATGTGGCCGGCTGCACCTAGTTGTACCCGGCTAAAATTCGGTGTAGCCGCAGTTGTACCCGGCTAAAACTAGGTGTAACTGCACTTCGGCTATTAGCCGTGACATTTATATACCACTGTACACAATAAAATAATCATTTTTATTTATTATTATTTACCTGGAACATGAGTATAAACGCGAGGAAGAGGAACATGTAAATGATCCGGAAGATGGTCATGCGTTCGCCGGTGATGCCAATGACAAACAGCATGATGACCACGACGTAGATCCAATAGCGCGCGCACAACGCTCGCAGCACATCGCCGAGCGCACGCAGGAGATGAGAGCGACTCTCCTCTTCGCGCCGCGCTGTCAGAACGAACGACATTGTTTTTAGCAAGACTAGCAAGGTTATTGATAAAACTAGACTCCATGGTTACACTTCACGAACTTATATTCTTAACAACGACCTTCTATAGTGTGACTAGTATTATTTGACGTCTCTTCAAGTTCTGGTGGCTAGGGAAGCACTCCCCACATTGGATGGCCGCCTCACGAAACAGGTTCTCCGTCTAACTAAACAAAAGCTGCGTATTGTTACTGCAGCTTTAACTGGCCACGGGTCATTTAAAAAACACCTCTTTGTCATAGGAGTAACAGACAGTCCGCTGTGCAGGGCCTGCATGTATGACGACGAGACAGCGGCACATGTGCTTCTAAACTGCCCGGTGGTCGCCACGTACAGGGCAAAGTACTTCTGTAAACCATAGGTACAGACACGGACAAAAGTGGAGTAGCAATTTCACAAAGCAATAGATTGACACTTTGGTTTTACTTACGACCTTCTTTTAATTAGTCATTTCTCTACTATAGACACACACACTTACATTCATTTGCAACTGATTGTATTTCATAAATTCAACCGCTACGGTATATGGCATGATAGCCTAGCGGTTATCATATTTGGGTAAGTGCGTTCTGCGTAGCGATCCGTGAGTTCGAATCTCACGCGCGATGATAGTTTTTTTAATGTTTTATTAATTACTTCGAATAATCACGCTTTTGACTATAATATTTCCTTGTCATGTTCGTCTTGTGCGCTTAATTCGTAAAACTTTATGATTATACCCACATATATCTAAATAAATAAATTATAAGGTAGACAGTTAAGTTATACGAGTCATTCACCGCGATTAAATATAACGTTGTTGGTTGGTTGTTTATTGGCGACGTGTGTCTGTGTTCTATCTATTAGCCGTGTTGTAGTTCCTTTTAAAATGCAGAATATTGAAATTAAAGCGAATATGATCGCGCTGCGTAAAAGTGGACTTAATATAACACAAATATCTTATGAAACCGAACTTAATGTGAGTATTATGAATATGAGTTAATTATTTTTTCAAACATTTATTTTATTAAAATAGAACTGCTGATCCTTGTAGTTATTTTTTGAAACGTATTATAAGGTCTAAATAGATAAAAAAATTATAATTTCGAAGTCCTAGATTTTAAATGATGATTATCTTATATGTAACATTTCTATTTTCATTATAATTTTGTTTCTAAATCGTAGTTAATACTTATTCGTATTTTGCTAGTAGCCTAACAGTACTTCTTTTTTGTTTTAGAGAAATTACCTTCTGTGAGTCGGAGGGTCACTAAATAAGGAAGAGGGTAGCCTTGCCAGTTGAAAGCGACTGGTTATATACCAACGAGATATTTTGCCGAATTATTATTCAACACGTCTTTACGAACCGTTCGCCGTGCAAACGAAAACCAGCTCAAAAACCATAGTTGATTGAAAATCATAAACAAGAACGTTTACATTTTGCGATACAGCGATGGAAAGCAAGGAATTAGAAAATAAAAAAAATATATTAAATAAAAAATAGTAAATAATAATAAAATTATATTGTAGCATATTCGTAATAAGGATTATTTTGAGGTTTAGTTTCAATCTTCTTTTCGTAATGAAAGTGAATACTTAAGCTATAACCACAATAAGTCCTAAACTAGAAGTTTATTTATACCTACTTTATAAAATTATAACGAATAAACATTTTGTAATCACTTATAAAAGATTTTTATTCTTAACCCCATATTTCACTAACTATATAATAATAAAAACAATTATTACATTATTATTCTCGTTTATTAATTTATCGAATAATAAAAGAACAGATGAAGATAATTGTTGAAAAGAAAAAAAAAACCCATATCGAGATTAGAACCTAGTGTTTCTTTATCCAATATGTTACACTATGAGCTATTTGAACTTATTAGAACACTGTCAATTTTAGCAATCGTATGAACCGCCCAAGGTCATACGTAATTATACGCTGCGTGTGTGAAAAAGCTACCTATATGTTTTTGTTCGACACCAGTGTATAAATTCTGAGGTGTGCGTTCTGTGTTAATACACTTATACATACATATTAGGTACGGGTACGGCTTGTACTGCGCGTTCACAGCAAAACAATCCTTACCGTGCTACTCCACTTTTGTCCTTAGACTGTACCCTACGTGAGACGGTTAGTAACATCAAGGCGTTGCTGGCCTTCCTTGAGGAGCTGGGGTGGATCCAATAATCGATTTTCCCACCCGTATGCAAAATACGCGCATTGACGTGGAGTTGCGGACACCAGCCCATATTACCTATTACCTATTAGTGCGACTAGTATTTGACGTCTCTTCAAGTTCTGGTGTCTCTTCCAGTAAAGGAAATATGTTTGACAGTTTTGAGTTTGGATTTAATGTCAAATAGTGTGTAGTGAGTGTTGTTTTGCAAATGCTTGTGTTAGAAATAGACTGAATATAAAACGAATTGCTGTGATTGTCAGTAAGGAGCTAAGGAGAGGTGTTGAAATTTGGATACATGGTGAGTTTTTGAGACGAGTCCAAAACTCAAATAATTATATTTAGTTGTTATGGTCAAGCCAGGAATCGAACCCGAAGTAATATGAAAATACCATTTTCAACTTATTAAATTTTGATTTTTATCTGAACTTCCATCTCAAAAAATCAACATATACGGAATAATACATACTCGTCTTCATGAGTGAGACTCGAATCGAAATAAAACGGTTTGCAGTTTTGATTGATAATTAACAAAATTTGACAATGTGAAGTTCATAAATTATTGCAAAATTAGACTTTAGGTTGTTTAGTGTGATAAGCAGATTAAGAGTTTCAGCTGAAATGAGAAGACGTATCAGAAAGTTGAACTAAATATGGGAAATCATTCCTTACAGAATGGGATACAAAAATAGCGGTGAATTTATTGAAATAAGGCTGTGCCTCGTTTGCACACCACACGTTCTTGGTCAAGGCAGTTAGCGAAGTCGTCATTTGTAATTCCATTCTATAAGGCAACGTGTAGAATTTTTTATCAGATTACCGTTAACCAGACCTGTCCCAGGATAGAGATAAAATAGAAAACAAATTATTATATTTTAAAGATAATTTAGCAAATAAAAATAGTAATGATCAAAGTATTTTTTGTTTTCAAAAGTTTCAACGCTATGTCTAGAAATTCAAGCAATCGGGTACGATTACTTAAATCTCTAGAATGCTAGAAATATTTGAATGAATTATATTATTTTTTATTATTAAGTCAGGATCAGCTATATATCTATACAATAATGTCGTTAGTATCGCTTTTGCCTATACTTAAATACAGCCTCATATTCAGCCTGAAATGTTCCCACTGCTGGGACACTGGCCTCCCCTCTGTTAGAGGAAGTGGGTTGTAATCCACCAGGCGGATGTCACATGTCATCGAATTTTTGGTTCAAGGACATGCCGGTTTCCTCGTGATGTTTTTCTTCACCGTTTTGAGAGCAGTGGTACTTGATTTTGAATCCACGATCTACGTCTCGTAAGCAATGTGTAAGCAAGTTACCACTGGGCCACCACTGCTCTAAATACAGCCTGAAAAACTAAAATAATAGTAAATGCATAAAGAATTTTATATTCACCACTGGCTGCAGTTGAGGCAGTGACTTGCAAGGGCGCTGCCATGTCGGCGATGACCGAGGACTGTCGGCGCCGGCGCATGTCCTGCACGCGCTGCCTCAGCGTCACCCAGAACATGCACGTGAACAGCGACTTGATCAGCAGCGGCACGCACGACTCTCCCTCCGTGCGGCCCAGACCTATTTGTCGGAGATTAACCTCCTGAAAAACAAACATCATCATCAACCGAAGACCAGAGCCCGTTTTATGAAGTATTAAAGTACATTATTATATAAACATTTCTAGTGTTAATTACGCAATAACTAGACCACGCTTGGATGCAGTACATACAGCGTCACCGCCTCGGCCGCAAAAATACGATGGGGTTATTATGGTGCAACATTCAACCCAAACCTATACTCGACACATGTTTAACCTCTCTACAGGGCATCCTCATTCGATATTGATGAACGACGAGTCAGCATCTTCTGAAGATGCCCCGTGGAGGGGGAATTAACACTAAATAATTTTTACATAACATTATACTGTCATGGATGTCCGCAAAGTAACGCCATAACTTATCTGAAGTGTTAAAGCCATCATTGTTCCGTTGTGACAAAGAGATGGTGCTATCCGTGTGTATATTTTATAACTCTTGCACTGCAACAATGATGGCTATAACATATCACATCAGCCGAAGGTTTGGATGAGACACGCATAGACCAGAGACGCATGGCACAAAACCGAAGAACTCTATAGTCAGCAAAGCTGCCAATGATGATGATATCAGCCGAAAGACGTTTATGTCGGAAATTGCTAGAAACATTACAAAGTTTAAATGCCATCTTCACTGTATAAATATACCGATTATTATAAGCTTATAGGCCTATTCAAAACTAAGCGGTATTCGCTGCCGCTGTGAGTAGAGGTACGAGTACATACCGCGCGGGTTTCACTCAGGTATTTAGTATCAAGATCCGCGGCTAGAGCGACCTGAGCGGTATTCGCTGCCGCTGAGGGTAGAAGTGCATACCGACATGTTAACTTGAGATTCGACCTAAACTACAAAATGGCTAATAATTATTTATTTGATTGATTAGAATAACCATTGTATTTTCTTTTTGTATTGCTGATTATTATTTTTATTTTAAGAACTAGCTTCTGCCCGCGACTTCGTCGGCGTGAAATTTCACCCTCCCCCCATTCATCCTCTTAGGGGTGGAATTTCTAAAAACCCTTTCTTAGTGGATAGTCTTCACAAAGAACACACCCTCCAAACATGTCTCTAGGACCAGCGGTTTAGGCTGTGCGTTGATAAATCAGTCAGTCAGGACTTTGAATTAATAGCACTTTGCCCGCGACGTCGTCGCCCGCTTGTATTTCGTACTTTCCTCTAAAAATTTCGAAAATGTATGTTTATGATCTTTATCATTTATTTAGATAAATAAATATTCGGGCCAATTTTTAAGTTTATAGATCAAAGGAATCAGATTTTTCAAATAAACTGTTTCCCTGCTTTTCACCCCCACAGGGGTGGAATTTTGAAAACTCGTTTGGGATGTATTAATTACTTGACTCGAAGATTTATTTATATACCAATTTTCGAGTTAATCAAGCCACGCGGTAAAATCCTCCTCTGTATAATTAACGACCCCTTTTCACCCCGTTAGGGTTAGATTTTCGAAAAACCCTGATACACGTTATTCTTTATTTTTGGTCTTAAGTACAAATACTGAGTTTCGGGTTAATCGGACCGCGCGTTAAAATTCTTCCATACAAATTTTGACACCCCCAATCCCCCTTTTGGGGGTAGTTTAGAAAAACAAAAAATGCTAAACTTTATAATTTACTTAGATAAGTATTCGTGCCGATTTTCAAGTTTATTAACTCAAGGAATAAGATTTTTCATACAAACAAAATCCCTCCTTTTCACCCCCTTAGGGGGTGAGTTTTGGAAAATCCTTTCTTAGCGCACGTCTACATTATAATAGCTAGATGTGTGCCAAATTTCAGCGCAATCCGTTCAGTGGTTTGAGCTATGCATTGATAGATCAGTCAGTTAGTAACGGTTGCCTTTTATATAATTTTATACTTTTTGCTGTGCCCTACAGGGTCCATAATTGTACCTTAGCTTTAAGCCATTGTAAAACCTCTACAACATTATGGAATGCAAATAAATATATGAATATTAGGCGACGATAGTTGCCCATGGAAATGTTTAAGCCCAAGGTGCTGTTACTAAATTACGTTAACATTAAAATAAGAGCGATTTTAATTGGGGTTTCCCACAACGGGGTTTCCGATTAAATATCCAGATGCTGGATAAACAATTAGTTTTATACTAGTTACTTAGTGGTGTCTGTGTTATACTAACCGTAATATTACTAGGCAGCTCAGACTCGAGAAGGTTCATTCCGTAGATGTACTGTGCGATGAGCAGCAGCATGGCGTAGGTGACCAGCACAGGACTGGTCTTGAGCATAAACCCACGCTGGTCGTGACACAGCCACACTATGTTCGCCCACATCAGAAACACGAATGTCAACCACGAATGGAACATTATACTCCAAGCCATCATCGTGATCGTCGTAGCTATGTACGATGACCTGCAAACATCAATATAATAAAATCCCACCCAGATTCCCCAATGGCCAGGCTAAATAAAGATTTATACACCCACATTTTACTAAAGCATTGTTCATAATCTCAGATAATTACATTCAATCGTTAAGTAATCAGTTATCTACACTGACCTGCAAAACTAAGTATCACACTTTTAAAATTGGACTTTTTAAGTTCACAAGATAGGTTTGTTATCATTATGTGTATATTGTGTGATCACTTATTTCCAAGATTACTGGTAAACCCGTAATTGGCGACTGTGTGAGACAGAGACTTTTGTGATTATAGTACTTAAGATAATGTATACATAGAAGCTGTTGGTGTACCTTAATAATTAAATAAACAAGATATACTTTCGAAATAAAAAGGACTCGATAAAAAGTTTAATTTTGTATATAAAAACTTCATAGTCGAGAAACCTTCTTTTAAAAAATGGCTGAAAAGAGCTTTAAAAACAAAAATAATCCTTTTCGAATTACAATTTTACCATTCATTTTTTTTGTTTTGTTTTCTAAATTTTTCTTCATCGATGAGTCTTGTTACAAAAGCTAAGTTAGACAACAGCACATATCGATATCGATAAAATCGACGTCTATCAATTGTACATTCTTTTTAATTATATTGATAGGGTGTTAACTGGTTTTTGGAAATCAATTTGCCTTGTGAACTGTTTTAATCCACTTTTCTTTCAGTTCCGGAATATTTTGTAATCTAAAATGTAAACATTAAGTAATGTGTATTTTTTACCATTATCATCGTAATTTTTATCGTCAATAGTATAGACGTTGTTTTAACCTAACCCTACTAGAGTTCACGCACGCATTTGCACGTGTACAAACGTCATTTGGATATGTAGTTGTAATCGGTAAATATTTTGCGAGCGTTGTATGGAGTGTCCGAGGTGTGCCCGAAGGGACTACTTTAGTGACAGTACAGTGAGAAGAAGACTTGCTGAAGCAAATCTGAAACCCCGAAGACCAGCGAGTGGCCCCAAACTTGAGAGAGAGCATCGAGTAGCGAGACTGCGATACGCCCGTGAACACATACAGTGGGATGAAGAAGAGTGGTCAAGAATTTTATTCATAGATGAGTCTCGATTCTCACTTTACACTTCTGATGGAAGGCGAAGTGTCTACAGGCGGCCTGGTGAGCGATACCTTCAAGACTGCTTCTCAGAAAGAGACCAGTACGGTGGAGGTAGTGTACATGTATGGGCTGGCATATCTTCAAAAGGTCGCACAGAGTTAGTGGCCATAGAAAATGGCACTCTGACTGGGGAAGATATGCCTAAGAGATTCTCAACGAGTATGCAGGGCCGTATTTAGCAAATATGACTGATGCATCGATGCTGACGCATGATAATGCCCGGCCACACACGGCTCAGGTCGTGCAAGAGTATATTCAGGAGGTTAGTATCAGCGTGATGGCTTGGCCATCAAGAAGTCCTGATCTCAACCCGATTGAGCACGCTTGTGATGAGCTAGGGAGGCTAGTCAGAATCCGCAGACCACCACCTACCACCCTCAGGGCACTAAAACAGGCCCTGATTAAAGAATGGGAGAATATTTCCCAACATCGGCTCCGAAACCTCGTGTTCAGTACGTATGCCAAACCGGCTCGAAGCTGTAGTAAGAGCCCGAGGAGGCAAAACCAGTTATTAAAAATTAAATAACATGTAAAACGTACTTCTAAATGTTGATCGAGTTTTTTGACACTAAGCTAAAAATGGCTATTTTTATTGTTTTATCTTTTTTTTTAGTTAAAAACTAATGTATAGTTTACTAGATTCAAAGAAAGCTGATACAATTTTCTATAAAACGTTTTTTATTTTAAATCTCTAACTTCTATAGTTTGGAAAAAATTGACATTTTAAAAGTGTAGTACTTAGTTTTGCAGGCCAGTGTAAATTTGTAAAATGTATTCTAAGTTGATTTTTGAGTGAACACTTGTAACAGAAAGGTCCTAGTAAGTTTTTGGTTGCAATGGAATTTTAACTTTGTTAAGTAGTAGTATTAGTTTGTTAGTAGTAGTAGTAGGTATTCAGTTTGTTGTTCCATAACTTGAAAATGACCTTAAATTCTTGGCTCTAATATAGTTGTGTGTATGTTCATGGAACAGAAGAAGACTATTGACATCAACTATCTGACGTCATAATCAGCCTATAATGTTCCCACTGTTGGGACAAAGGCCTCCTCTCTGTGCGAGGGAGTGGGCCGTAATCCACCACGCGGGCCCAGCGCGGGTTGGTAGATGTCACATGTCTTCGAATTTTTGGTCCTAGGACATGCCGGTTCGTTCGATGTTTTCCTTCACCGTTTTGGGAGCAGTGGTGATGGAATTATTTACACAAAGTAAACCGCCTGTCTGGTTTCGAATCCACGACTTACAACTCGTAAGTCGCGGCCGATACCATTGGGCCACCACTGCTACCCTGATCTGACATGAAATTAACATATCTATGGACACAAACAAAGACCATCATCCGGACCAGAGACCCGTATATCGAACCCAAGGACCCCTACGCCCCGCGCTTGCCATCACTAGCAGGATAAAAATATCAATTTTACTGTAGAGATTGATGCTTGCTTTTTTAATGATTTCTGAATGTTTTGTAGTTTCCACAAACACACATCTAAGCGTCAATGTATCATCAAGGAAATAGTTTATTGTTTGTTGCTGACCTGACTAGAACTTGAAATAAGTCGACGACCGCTATAATAACATCATCCAACAAGGTAGGCTCGGAATCTTCTCCTGGAAAGTCTGTAATAAGTAAAAACCACAGACTTATTTATATAAAAACTGTATTTTACTGTCTTTGAAAAATACATTACAAAAGAATACATTTAACATTGTTTTCCAACAAATTGAATTATTTTTGAGGATATAAATAGAAGGAACTTTATTTATATTTAAAGATTACTAGCAACCCGCCCCTACTTCACACGGTTTTTAGTTAACGAAACATCAAGAATTCTGTATTTTATATAAGTTTAATAATGGTAATGTTATATACTTATAACCTTCCGAAATATTTTTTTCTAAATTATGGTGAAGACCGCATCAAAATCCATTGCGTAGTTTAGATAAACAACGCGGTCACACGGACAGACGCAAAAAGCGACTTTAATTTGTTATATGTATACAGGGTGTAATTGAATTCATGAGCATCCTTTTAAGGGGTCATTGTAATCATCATTATGAACAACTTTTACTATGGGACCAAACCTGAAATCGCGAAAAAAAAATCAGCTGTTCCCTACATTTTGACGAGTTACGCGAACATAAATGTAGGGAAAAGCTGATTTTTTTTCGCGATTTCAGGTTTGGTCCCATAGTAAAAGTTGTTCATAATGATGATTACAATGACCCCTTAAAAGGATGCTCATGAATTCAATTACACCCTGTATATTAAAAATCCGGTAGTCAGATACTTGAATGATATCCATTTCTATAGTAATAATATAATAAAGCTGGAGACTGTTTGTTTATTTGAACGCGCTAATCTATGGAACTGCAAGTCAGATTTGAAAAAAAAATCATATGGTAGTCCAATTCTTGAGGAAGGTTATAAGCTAGGTTATATTTAACATCACGCTACGACCCATAGGAACCGAGAAAAAACAAAATAAAAATCACATGGACGAAGTCGCGGGCAGAAGCTAGTCTCTTGTAAACATTCAATTGCAATTTATTTCGTACTAGCTTCTGCCCGCGGCTTCGCCCGCGTGGTTGTCGGAAATTATCCCACGGGACAGTACCGGTGAAGTAGCCCATGTCCTTCCCTAGGATGCTATCTATCTCTTTGCCAAATTTTATCGAAATCCGTTCAGTGGTTTAGGTGTGAAAAGGTAACATACAGAAAGAGGTACTTTCGATATGGCTCACTATTTTGGGCTTCTACATAAAAGGTAGATCATAATATATTCTGTCGCGAACATTTATTTACAACTGTTTAAGACAAATAGTCCCATGATACATTATATATAATAAAGGAGTATTACCTGCATCCTGAAGAACGACGGAACCCGTGGAGTCTTGTCGCATCTGACGCGCTGTGGACCCGGGCGGATTTTCAATTGTCCATTGTTTAGATGAATTCGGCCGTATTAGCTGTACGTTAATAAAAGTGTCAGAAACAGTTCTTAAAGGTTTATATTACAAAAATATGGTAGTATTATGTACGACGACACTGGCGGCTAAAATTAGCCATGTTGTTTTTTTTTTCTTTTTTTTTCAAAATTCATATTGCCAGTGTCACTTCTGGTGTCAAGAGTTGAAGAAAAATCTAATGATAGCTCATTTGTTCAAATCAATCTTGCCTTATCTTATTATGGAAAAATCTGTAATTTTTATCTAGTTTATATTTGCGCTGACAGATTTTTTATTAGTATTCTATGGAGTAACGTTTACTGCTTATTTAAAAGACTACTCAGTGAAAAAAGTGGCGTTATTGATGGGCATTCGGACCAATCCCAATACATTTTTGCCCCATGTCCTTTCAAATATAATTTTTCGTAATTCTCGACTTTTCAAAAATGCCTGTCAGGTAATGGTCTTATTGTAAAAAAAAATGTTACTTTCACTAGAAAAAAAAGTTATTGAAAAGATACTTTTTAGCGGTGGTTATACACAAACTACGAATGACACATACAATACACACAGACCAGGTATGTTATAACTGCCAACACACAACACAAGAGTATTAATGGATGTGCACAAGACGCGTGTTAGATCGATGAGCTGGTTAAATGTGATAACCAAGCATGGAATTGTTCTCCTACGCAGGTAATTTGCCAGTCATAATTTGGATTTTTACGCCATCTGAACCCGAACCAAGAAATACATGAGAGGAGTTTTTATCAACTTGGTTGTTAAAGGCAAAAAAATAAACGACAAGGAATAAGTGTTAGGTATTAGTTTCCAGTTTATAAAACAATGCATTTCTTGGCTTGGACGCACACAAGGCTTCCCACGAACACAAAATAGAAATAAAACAAAAGAAGATACCTACAGGATCAGTCTCTCTGGCCTCACTGCGGTGTGTTTGTGAATTAACGTACGGAATTGCACCCTATAAAAGAACGAAAGCTGGTTGCAAAACAAAATTTAATTACAATGAATATTTGAAGTGCCCAACTAAACCAAAATTAAATTCCAGTCCTGGGATCAGCAGAAGCGCCCATGCCTTGTCCTCAGTTGTTGAATGAAAAGAATTTTAAGTGGATTTTTATATACAATTTATCTACAAGAACGTGGCATGCAGTTATGAACATTATGAATTACTAAAACAAATTGAGCAGTAAAGCTAATATACAATGTGATCAAAGTTCTAAGTGCTCTACCAAAGTGACAAGAACTACTTAGCAATAAAACATGTTACATATCACGTAAAACTTTCAATATAAACATGAATGCCTGAAACTAAATACAAGTGATGCAAATAGCTACTGTTTAAATAACAGCAACCAGCAACTATATAGTGGATTTAATAACCACGTCAGGAATAAAGTCTAGAAACTTTACACTTGTGTTCAGAATCGATGTGAGAACCAATAAACTACTACGACAATAACAAAATGTGCAATAATGAATAAAAAGGGTCCCGTGAATAATTTTCTTAAGCTTACTCGAACTCTTTTAGAAGCAATTTTCCACTTATCCCGCGCGATACGCCGGCTGCCGCGGTGGAAGGATATGCTCCGCGACAGGGAACCGTTCCGCATGCCCTCTTCTAAGCCGGAAAGGGCGATCTTTTTTTTCGCCTAAGTTCCCAGTTTAATAGCACAAATAATATTAGTTGCTAAAGACTTTCATATGGCTCTTGTTTCAAAAGGGCTCGATGACAACTGATAGAATTTTTAGTAAAAACAATAGTTAAATAGTTAGTTTTAAAATATTTCAATCCAATTATTTTTTTTACACTTCTCTTGCTTAAGGTGTTGTAATTTTATACGAAGACATCGTTGTTTTTACTAATATCCCATATTACTCTGTCATTGTTTTGTAATGATTATATTATTAGTGTTGATTACCATTAAAGAAGGCTTAGAAGCATTTACAGTAAGTAATTAGTAGGCCGTACCTATTATTATCTTAGCATTAGAAGAAACATATTTCAAAGTTACCAATCTCATGTTATTTTAAGAAGCTTACAGCTGGTGGTCTTTAGGTTAGTCAAGGTAGAAATCGTTATCAAATCACAATATTATACTAAACTACTACATTACTATGCATACAACATACCTTAGGCTTGAACAGTTGTCGGGTCTCAAGTGCGAGGACGAAATAAGTGAACAGTATGACAAACGGACTCGCTAACGTTGCCCACATGTGGGTACCTGTTACTTCATATATAAAAAGTGATAGGTTTGTATCGTTGATAACTACTAATCTTGTTAAGCCAAAGTACCTGCAAATATTAAAGTTAATTTACGCTCTTACACATACGCATCTTATCTTACGCATATTTGTAAGTTTGGATGTTTGTTACACAATCACGCATTAACGGCTGAACGAATTTAAATAACATTTTTCGCAAAGGTAGACTATAAAGTAGAACATTATACCAGATCGGATTAATACTCTTCTAGTGTAAAAGTAGGTTAAGAATAACCTACACGGTAATGAATAGCCATTATGTTACAATGTTTGTACAATTATTGCTATTGGTCACGTTTACCATAAACATAAAACCGAAAGATTATAATTGCCCATACCTAGCAAATTCTCTATCCGGTGGATAGAGTTCCTCCAGTACCGTGCACTGGTAAGCTATCTCAACAATGACGTGGACGGCCATGATGGCCATGACGCAGCGGCATACCACTGCAAAGCCCCGGTTGAGCGGTTGGCCCAGCGCCCACGCAGTCGCTGAACCCATGAACACTAGGTAGTAGATACCAGACGTGACGCTGGGACGCATTATGCCGGAGAACATTATCAGCACCAAGCATAAATATTTTCCTGAAAAAAAAATATACGGGCTTCAGAGCTTAGCAAGGGTTCAAGTAACTTGAATAAGAATTGGATACTTTACTTATACCTGTATTGCTTTGTTATAACAACAATATGGATAGTGTAGTGTTCTTAAAATAGTCAAAAGCCGATTCATACTATTTGTTTCAGTAAGTCAGATAAAAAATTGTAAAGAAGTTGTTTTCTCGTCAATAAGTGTAGATAAAGAAGAATGGGCATTAAAGTCTATCGGTCTACTCAATTATTTCGAACGATCCAACAATCGCGCCACTATGTGCGAGAATTTTGGGTGCTTAGGTGGATCTATCAGACCCTACCAGGCATGCCAATAGCCACGAGCTTCGAAAATAAGGGGGCGTTCAAGTATTACGTAACGCAATTTGGGGAGAGGGGGGGGGGGGGTCTTGTAAAACGTTACGATGCGTTACATTCAAAAATTGCGTTACGTCGTAATACTTAAACGCCCCCAAGCCGGAGAAAGCCTAAAACTTTACCTGCACTTGTCATAAGGGGATACTTCTGGTATTTTGTTTCCGCTTTCGAAGATTCTTGCTCTGCCGATGGGACTACTAGCAATCGTTTGACTACCATATACACTAGCAGCGAAGATAAACTATTTAAAATCTGAAATGAAATGTAAGAATTAAAATTACTATTTTTTTATCGTTGATTTTTAATGTGCCGACAAGGAGAGAAAGCAACTCTAATTAAATTAAAACTTAGCTATTTGCTATAGTTAACTAAGTAGTCATAATTCCAATTTACATATTAACCTTAAATAAAATTCATATTTACCTCGGGAAGCATATAATGCACGGCCGTAAGTGGATCTATCGTGGTATAAGCCACAAAGCCTAGATTGTGGCCTATGGTACTTAGGATAGGGTACTGGGCTAGTAAGGTGCCGTAAGGTGCCACCGATCCCAGCGCCGTGTGCCATGCAATGTGCATCGACAGCATCAGGAATGATAGCACCACATTCAATAACAAAAATTTGCCGCGCCATCCTGGAAATGCAAAAAACTAAAACTAAAATACAGATCCCAAGACACCGACTTCCGAAATTAAAGTTATTTCATAATTTTGAGTTAATTTCTTTTTGAAGTTGATTTAATATTTTTAATTTACTTTTTTATCATTATATTATATAGGGACTTTTTTTTCTAAATGACCATTATTTTAATTTTCGGAAGAGGTTTTTAAGTTTGAGGCCGAGCCATAAACTTATGATAGCCGATTCCTTCAAATCGGATCAGACTAAAATAATAACTAGAACTTATTTATTTAAAATTAAGTCTTAAATTACACACATTTCAACGTACTGTGCCTATATTAGTCTGCTTTAGTACCTAAATATAATATATTTGTTAAATACTGCAAAACTCGGGTTTAGTTTTGTTTTTCCTGAAACTGCATACCTACTTATCATATTATATTTTTTCAACAATCCAACTGACTACGTACAGTACGTTACAGGCAAGATAAGGCACTCGTGTAACACGAAGCCAATATCGTTTCTACGATATATCTTCTAATAGACAGGGTATAATTAAAAAACTTGAAATTCTCTAAGATAATTTGTGTCCGACCGAAGCTTCGGCTTCGGCTTCGGCTTCGGCCACCTTCGGCCAAAAAAGCACCTTCGGTCAAATCTTCGGCTTCGGCCAAAAATTTGCCGAAGGTTTGGCCGAAGCCGAAGGTTTGCTAGTTGTCAAAATTTGAAATTTACTGAACGATGCTAGAGCGAGACGGAGAGTGTGCAGAGCAGCAGAGTTTCGCCGCGCCGCCGCACCGGACCAAACGACATGTATATGTTGGTCACTCGGCTCGTTATTGGCCTATTGGGCTAAATCTCTAAAGCTCTCACAATATGTATCTAGTATATTCTGAGATCAAAGTAACTATCGTATTTCTCAAGGTCAATGACACCTTCGGCTTCGGCTTCGGCTTCGGCCGAAGGTTTTGGTGAATACCGATTAATCGGCTTCGGCTTCGGCTTCGGCCAGAATTGCACCTTCGGTCGGACACTAAAGATAATGTACCCGTTAAAGGATTAAACTTTTTTCAATTATGGGGCTTACTTTGGGTGCACTGCTAAAACGCGAATGAATATCAGGTAAAGTACGGTCTTATGTAGGTGCTACAGAGGTACGGGAATAGTAAGTACTTTAATAATTATTCCTTTATATTTTTCTTGTTTCTTTCGAAAACAGGCAGGAGAGGGAGATCGATCGCCGAATCGAGAACGCCTGGAAAAGCTACTGGTCCATGAAGATGCTAATGAAGGGTGATCTACCAATCTCCCTGAAGCGCAAACTCATCGACATGTGTATTCTGCCCGTCCTAACCTACGGTGCTCAGACCTGGTCGCTCACCGAGTCGCAAAAGTTCCGCCTTGGAGTTTGCCAAAGAGCGATGGAACGCAGCATTCTGGGTGTTAAAAGACAGGACAGAATTCGGAACACCACGCTGCGTTCCAAAACGGGCATACTGGATGTAGGAAAGAAGGCTGCCAGGCTCAAATGGGATTGGGCGGGTCACATCAGCCGTATGCACGAGGACCGCTGGGCAAAAATCTTCACACAATGGGTGCCTGAAGATGGACGGCGCCGCCGAGGCCGGCCTAGAAAGAGATGGCGAGATGACCTGGACGCGTACAACGAGGGCTGGTTCGAGGTGGCGCGGGGAAAGAGTTCCTGGAAGGATTTGGGGGAGGCCTTTGCCCAGCAGTGGGACACTATAGGCTAACAAAAAAAAAAAAAAAAAAATCTTGTGCTTTCCTTTATATTTTTCTTATGCCTTTTATCTCAATATTTCAATTGGGGTGTCTGAGGTCTACCGATTGTTGTGTAACACAATCTACTTAGGTTATTAGACTTCATTTGTGCACTAAGTTCTTACCTCTGAATGTTCTGCCGTCTGGTACGCTTGTTAGTGGTGCTATTAAAAATAGCAGGATGTATATTAATGAGATGCCGAAAGGTCGGAGCGCTATACCTGTAAATAATAATAAAATAAATTATAATAGGGAAGTCACGACATAAAACAAGATGAGATCTTAATAATTGCAATACCTAAGGTAAAAAAAGAAGGTATTTATGTTATAAGTTTTTGGTAACATTTATAAATCATTTATATCATCAACAAAAACAAAACCTTTAATAGTGAAGTAAATTGAATGTGATGAAAATTAAACCACAAAAAGAAAACATGAAAAACGCCGAAACACGAAAAGAAAGTCAATAAAGGGAAAGTCGCAGACACTATAAATCACAGGCACGAGGCGCCGCCGGCTGGCAATAGGACGTCCAGAATTTTATTGTTTTAGCCTCCTTTACGTGCTCCAACTTCTAGCTAGGCGGCCGTCTTTATTTTTACATATAAATATTTTTTTAAACACACCAGTACCCCAGTTGCGTGACACATTTATATCTCCATATTGAAAAATTCTTCTGCTCGACAACGTAAATAACAGTGTTTTTTTTTAATTATCATAATGAAAGGCATTGCTATTGTAAGTGTGTAACGCAATGACCCCGCTGATTAGCCTGAATTGAGATTTTAAATAAAGTATTTGCTTAACTTATAACAAATTTTTGTATGGTGATAAACAATTTTTCATGAATGGTTGGTTTAAAATTATTGGTTTTAAGCATTTTGTATTTTATACTGAGTAAAATAAGCATAATTTATAAAATAACCAGGTACTTATATTAAAAATAAATATGTTTATTTGTCATTTTATTCCTAAAAAATAATCAACCTATGTAGTTTCGATATTAGGTTTTATTTTTGTTTATATTTGTCTCTAATATTGTTGCCCTCCTTTAACCTAAAGAAGGTTAACCCTGTATTTTTCTTATTTATATCCGAATAGGAATTTCAGTAGGTAATAGTGACATTGAACTGCTTTGGTGTTTGTGAGACTAACACATTCATCATCATTTAAAATCTGTTTCACGAGTTATGTGGACGGGAAATATTTATTAGAAGTATGCTATGCTCCTTATGTAGGAAGGAAACATACCTATTTATAAAATTCTAGGATTAACATGAGAAGTAGGTTCTTGTACGTATTTGTAATTTTGTACACAGTCTTGTTTGCCAGTCTTTTTCCATACATACTCGTATATGAGTACCTATTGTAGGTACTTAAATAAGTCCATACCAGTCATTAATAATGATGTATTCCGTAACTAACATTGGTTTGGCTTATTACTACCTATATGCATGCGTGACTCTCGTCAGTAACGTAACAATAGTTAATTAATTGTGTCTTAATTAATTTTATTTGTGAAAAAAAAGCAGAATCGGTGCTGTAAAAAGCTGTATCGAAAGAAGTGAACACAATATTGTGGGGCCTCGTTCGTTATGGCGGCCCCAAATGCCACAGTAACATTTAGAATTTGTTCCACTTCGTTTTATACCCTGCCCCAATTCCTCTTGCGTCCTATCACTGTCATAAAAACCATGCTTAATATTTTCTTATATAAGGTGGGATTAGCTATCATCAAAACATATAATGGCAAAAGTAGGGTTGCAAAAACCGGTTCCATATAATATAAACAAAAAATCTATAAACGTTCGAATTTGATGGAAAGGATTAGTTATGATGATAGATGCTGAAGATAAATCACCCATCACTTTCGACAAAAGTAAATATCGCTTACTTGAAATTATGTTACGCACGAATACGTTACTGACTTACTGTTTGCATAGCATGAGTGTGTCAATCGCAAAAACAAGTATGGCGCACTCCCCATACTTGTTTTATCTCTTTTTATCATCATAAAAAGAGATACCTAAGCACTAATATCAAATGTACCTACTCGTTAATTAATGAAAGTATCAGTGTATTTTTAGTGTGAATAGATCTTGAAGAATTTGTGTATAGTTTCTTTGCTACATTCAAATTAAATAATTCGGTCAGATCTTTTCGTTCTTTCTATTTTATCCTGCAATAGTATTATTTTTAGCAAAAAATTATTGCAAAAAGTTTTTTTTAGGTTTCAATTCGATTCTTGTAAATTTAATTATTGTTCTTAATCTTCTTTACATACTTAGTATAAATCAAAGTCGCTCCTGCTGTCTGTAGGTAAGCTTGGATCTTTTAAATTACGCAACGGATTTTAATGCAGTTTTCAGCAATAGATAGCATGATCCAAGAGGATAGTTTATAATATGTATAATACATGCATATTATAGTAGAGAAAAGCCGAGAAATTCAAAGATTTGTAATGTGATGTCGTAATAAACATATTTTTATGCGCTTACATTGCAAACGCTGCTGGCTAAACCTTACGAGATATAATTCGCCGCTCACGGCACATACAGGCGTACCTATCTCATTTTCAATCACTGTTCATGAGAGCCAAAAAACATTTTTTTTTGCCCGATTACTAAACGTTTTAATTTGTAATTTGATAACAAAGCCATCGAAACAAATTAAACGTGGTGTTAATTATGCTTATCGATGGGGGTTTAATAATATTTTACAGTACCTATCTAAAATTTTGCAAGGCTGTATTTTAAAAAAAGGCTTTGATTTCAGATACGCCTCTTTGTCGAGTCCCAATTTAAGAATAAAGAAAACTAGTTACAGTTAGGCCCCTGCCATTTTAATCAAAAACCAATCTACAATAACAAAAGGAATACTGAAATAATACAATAAAACAAAAATAATAGAGAAAGTTTATAAATCTAGTATGTCAAAGTCAAAGTTGCATATTGAATTAAAGGACTAAATATTAATTTTTATTCATGAGACAGTCTGTAATAGTAATCCTTGTACTCTTGAAGTCTTCTAATAGCAGTATTTCCTAAACAAAGACTAATAAGGTCTGCATATTTTGCCTTTGAAATTTGTTCTGTTGAAACAATAACAATATCTAGAAGAAATCCATACTAATATTATAAATGCGAAAGTGTGTCTGTCTTAACAGACAACCCAACTTAAAGCGTGAAAAGGTAACCCTCTTCACAATGGCTCAATCGGCAGATAGTATGATAAAATACAACATTTTTGTAAAAAATACCTATATTAAAAGTTACTGAAATCGATTCAGCAGTCAATTATGAACAAACTACTTTCAGGACTTGCGTTTATTCTGTTACACCTTGTATAATAATTTAATTATTGTTTTTATATAATAAATAATAATATAGTTAATTATTGTTAAATGATGCGTTGTTTTTTATATGGTCTTTGTGGGATTACTAATACGCTCATATTTTTCTTAAATTGGAAGAGGTACCTACATTATCATCTCGATATTGCTTCATTGTTGTAACGCAAAGCATGAAGACTATAAAATAAATATAGGTACTTAACATAATCCATAATCTTAATAGCCTATGGCATGTGTATTTTATGGTATTTAAGAAAATCTGACGAGGAAGATAAGTATCACAAGTTAGGCAAAGATATCCTTCATTCTGTAAATCGTAAAAAAAACAACGAACAGTTCCGTACGTACCACAAGGCAAAAACGCCGAAAAAAACACGTTTCTTGTATAGAGAGAGACCCCCTCTAATTTTTAACTTCATTTTTATTTTTTTATTTGTAGTTAATTTAATACACACGGAAAATGTCAACTATCTAGTAAGTATATTACGATTTATGAGAGAGAGCCTGCTGACAGGCAGACGGTTGGACGGACGCGGACGAACGGACGGACAGGGGTGGTTTAGTGATAGGCACCCTTTGGGTACAGAACCCTAAAAATGGAGAAAGTTTGCATGACCTCATGACTTCTGCAATCTTCCTTGAATTCCTGATACTATCTATGCGAAAAGAATTTCGCCAACATGAATGTAATAAAAAATAACAAGGTACTTACCTACCTACCAGCCGCAAAAATATGCACCTAACTAGACAATTTGAGACACACCCTGCCGACCTTTTACATGCAATATTATTATTAATGAACTTCTAATGCGAACTGACATGCATGTCATGTAGTAGCTAACCTAACTATTTTGTCACGGCTACAAAATGTAAATAAACAAGTACTTTATACCAATAATAATCATTATCTAATACCTATGCTGCATGCTCAGACAACAACGATTATAGTTGCATTTATAATGCTTTGATTCTCATTTCATGGTTAGATACTTAATTGAAATTTTAATAAACACCAGTGGCATACTTTTGTGTTATACGGGTAGTTATAACAGTAAAGGGAAAACTTTTTGTCTCAGACAATTTTTATGACTGCACCCTATTGCGTAAAACACTATCAATATTACAATCTGAACCATTTTGAAGGATATTGCTTATCCATTACTTCATATGTTCGAAAAATGTGTCTTCTCAGTAACGTAATATAACGCAATGAATTTTGTTGAACTGTCAAATTGAAAGCCATTGCTACTGAGTGTTTTACGAAATTACCCCGCAGGATGATAAGTTTTGAGTTACTGCTTATCGAAGCATGTTCCCTCAATAAATGTCATAAAAAAAAACAATAAGATTTTTGTAAGTACTTAAATAAAATAGAAAAAATGTGTTACTAGATAAATAAAAATATTGTTAGAACTAGCTTCCACCCGCGGTTTCGCCCGTGGTATGCCAATAAAATGTATGTCCTTCCACAGGGTTCAAAGTATATCCCTACCAAATTTCATCAAAACTTCAATTTTATTTATTTGTATGCATGTAAAGATAAATACCTATTGCAGTTTGCAGCTCATATCTTATCTAATCGACATCGACATACTAAGCGAAAGATTATACAAGTAAGTAGGTACACCAATCGTATATTTCGCGACTTTCATTTCATTCATAAAGTCCAAAATTTTATTGTTGTTAACTAGTTGTTAATTGTAAATAAAAAAACAACATGACAGATGTGACAGACGCTCGGACGGGTGAACAAGGCAGTGATTAGTGTTTCGCTTTTGCCCTTATCCCAATTTATTTGACGTCGGTGCAACATACCTACATTTTTCTTCCATACGTCTCTATTAGTCTTCATCTCGGTAGTCACTCCCTTTCTATATCATCTTTCACATAGTCAATTTCATCGTTTTTTTGGTCTTCCCTTACTCTTCTTATAGCCATCCACATTCATACTTACTCAAAACTTTCCATACAGCATTTTCCTCATTCCTTCGCATCACATGGCCATACCACGACAACCCACACAACTTTTCAGTCAACGGTATCACTTTTAGACTTCCCCTTATACAAAGTGTTAAAAAATTAACCTTACAAACTTTAAGAAGTGCTTTAGTTAGACCATCGAACTGAACAACTTTCACTACGGGACCAACTCTGAAATCACAAAAAAAAACTCTGCTGTTTCATACAAAAGGTCAATATCTACTTGACCAAAATGTATGAAACAGCAGATTTTTTTTTCGTGATTTCAGTGTTGGCCCCATAGTGAAAGTTGTTCAGTTCGATGGTCTAAAGAACCTCTTAAAGTTTGTAAGGTAATTTTTTTTAACACCTTATATATTCATTTCTTATTCTATCCATTCGCGTAAATCCACACATCACTCTTAGCATTCTTTGAATTTAAAAAGAAGAGAAATTAAACTGCGTATATCTAATGACGTTCCCAGTCTGCATATGAAAACTCAATCAAATATATCAAATAGTTTAGCTACAGCTAATCAAAGATTGGCAAAGCCCATTGTCGGCCCATCACTAAATAATTTGGAAAAAATTACTTTTTTATTTTCGATGCTATGATTAATTCGATAGTTCCAAAATAATCTTGTGCATTAGTATTGCCAGTGTTTTCATTTATTGTCGTATTGTTTCTCTGTATATATAACTACACATAACATGGGCCCGTTATTATTATCGTCGCGTCGATATCGCCTAAATGTTTACTTTTGTATTAAAACTTGATAAGGATTGACCCAAAGACGACGGCTAATGTAGCATAAAAGCACGAAAATAATAATATTACCATTTTCATTTTGCCTCTCTAATAATTGGCAAAATTGTTTAAACTTATTATTAAAAAAGTTTCACAAAGTTTCAAAATGGTCGTGCACGCGCTACGGACAGAAGCTCAGGGCAAGAAATTCTTTGAAGACTAAATCCGGTAGGTAATAATAATATTAATAAGTTATCCCAAAAAGAACAGGGGTCAACACATAGCTTGCTGAGCTAGGATTCTATGAAGCTGCATTAGCAGTGGGTCTGGCATGTCGAAGAACCGATGTCCATAAGCAGACAAGTCCATTGATCAGACCAATTACCAGACAAATATTTGATTGGAGATCACGAATTGGCAAACGCAGCGTAGGAACGCTCCTCGGCTAGACATACCGACGACATTAAACTAGACTGTCTGGATGTGGAAGGAGGAGAGTCGGGTATTATGGTGCAATTTGTGAGAAGCTTATGTCCAGTAGTGAAGGGGATAGGCTTAGTCATAGATTTTTTTTTGTTTTTATCTACGCTTACTGGCAGATAACACTGTTCTTAACCTATTTATGTTTCCTCTACAAGTGAATTTGTAATTCTTTTGAGAAATAAATATCTTTAACCGTATATACAAAAATAGTTGATTGAACTGTAACGCATATGCATAGTTCTCTTATTGACAGTTCTGTAGAGCTCTAAGCTAAGTCACACATACACTCGGGTTCTGGAACGAAAATTATCAGCGTGTCAAAATTAAATGCAAGCCAAGTGATCAGATTGGCAGTTGATAATTCAAACAACCAATCACAGCAGGTTACGCGTGATTTACAATTTGTTGGCTAATTTTTGTGTTAATTTTCGTTCCAGAAACCGGACGATGTTCTCTACATCTAACAGACGAAAAAATACCAGATAACCTTGAGAACTCTGTTTTACGTGGTCATCAAAACCTATAAAATATGCCTAATTATACCGTGTTAAAAGCCGAGATAGCGCTGCCAATGCGGTGGGAATATGAGCGGAGGTTCATTAAAAATAATATAATTTTTTGTAAACGAATATTTTTTTTAATAATCTGTTGCAAATCTTTAGAGGACCCACTACGGGACCCACCTGTCTATTAGCAAGAATGTGAACCCATTTTATAGGCTATAAATTAAACTCTTAAATTCTTCAAGTATATTTTTTGTGAAACCATTTAAAAAACTGGTTTCTGTCGTGACGCATAGGTATATTTTTTAGTACTTACTTAACCACTTATCCACAGGGAATGAAACGACGAATTAAAAATCAAGCTTGTATCTAATGTTCATATAAACAGACATTATAATGAAACAAACAATTCATTTGTTTCCATGGAACAATGGTGTGGACTGTGGAGGAAGTTAAACGCAGGTGACGCTATGGGAGAAAAACGTGTTTCCTAATAATAACTCAAACAGAGATGACGAAGTTTATTACGCTTACTTCGGTACAGATAAACATTATTCCTCAAAGTTAACTACACACAAATTAATGGTAATGTTCATAAGTGAAAAACGTGTATCATTTCGACTATGAAATCATTGTTCTATGAATTCACTGAAATCTGTCAAAATATGTTTTCATTGAATCATCAAACTCAAGCTCCGATATTGTGTTTGTGCAACAGTACGTTCAGTTTTGCTGACACAAATAGGTACAAGCCAAGTTAAAAATAAGACTGGAAATATAAACACGAAGAACATTCAGATTTCAGATGCAAACACAATTATGTGCACGATGTAACTCAGTAACTGTAAGTAGTCTCATTATCATAATAGGAGTATGTATTTTTAATATTTGCCATGCCGTTAGGTACGCATTTGTATAAAAGCCAATAGTAACCTATATTTACCTAATTATTACCCGTACGTAAAATACGCGAGTTGCGGACACCAGCCCGTATTACCTATTACCTAATTATTATTAACTCAACTGTCACTAACAAGTAGTAATGAGACACAATTACTTTTCTATTGTTACCGATCTCTAGGAGATTTCTGATGACAGTTGAAGGGAAATCAATTTTAATATCCTATTACAGCGGAACTGCAGAATACGTTTTATCACCCTGTATCATTAAATTATTAAGGACGAATTTAGAATCATGTAGATATGTAATTTCAAGTCACTGGGTGCATAATTACATGTCCATTTAAAATGACTAAAAAATAACTTAAACTACTTCATTTATGAAACCGAATATTTTCATGTTTAGATTTTGGGGAAATAATTGCGCATGCGCCACGCGGACATTGTATTTTCTGTATTCATGAAATAGCATCGAACCGAAAGCCTGTTCCAGTTCCAATCCACTGAAAAGGTTAAAATTTCGCATTTTGTAATTACCAAAAACTTGTTAAAAGTCGATGAGATCACTGTTAATGTAGGTTGGCACTTGCCAGTTAACCAGTTGAACTGTGGCGTGACCTTGTGAATCAGACGCTCCGATATGGCCATGCTATAGGTAGGTACCTACCGCACCGACCGACGCCGACGCCCGCCACGCCGGCCGCCGAATATGTTGCTCAACTACGTGCCTACTAACTAATAAACTAACTCCGGTTAATAAACAAAGCAGACCTTTACTATGTCTTTACCTTAATGCAATGCGTAAGCGTTAAACTCATAATAAGTAACTACTGTGAGCCGAACTTAAAAAAATATCGCCTTGATTGTTGTGATGAATGCCGTGCAAACGATAACCCCAAATGACATCATACCGAAATTAGTACATCATTTACGAGAGTCCTGTTTATTTCAATTTCAATTATTATAAATAATAGCTAAATGTACTAATAACATATTAAACTACTTAGTAAGTATATGATAGTGGAAAAAGTGGTATTAAATTCTATCATAATAATTTAATGAGAAGACCATACTTTAATGAAGATCAGATATAGATGAATTATTCAGTGCTCAACCTGGTCCTTCCTTATAAAAGTAATAAGATTACATATGGTCTAAAATAGAACGAAGGTCGGGCACCAACACGACACCATACCGCCATGTAACGATTTGCATTTGCAACCGCAATGATGATACCATAGCCGTGGATGATACTAATATGACAGGAAATTATTTGAGGAAATACTAAAATTATTTAAACCAAAGTGTCTTTTCCATAAATAACTGATGCTATTTACCTATAATTAGATAAGCATGTACTGGCCTAATGTTGTGTTAATCATAACGAGTTCGGTTTCTTTACTCATTTGCTATGAGTGTGTGAGACGGTGTGTGTATGTGTGCTGAATTTCAGCAGGGTTCTAGGGGTTCAACGTTACCTAAATACCAAATACTCATTACCTCTCCATTCACGCTAATTAAAGTGTATCAGGAGTTCAGGACAGATTTATAGTAAGTTGTTAATTAGTGTTTCAGTTAATTAAAAGCCACCGCCCAATTCACAATAATATGCTGTGAATGTTAGGTTCTGTTGTTTCATGGAATTAGATTTTGTTTTTAATATGGTTAAGTGCTGTACGAGGTGAGCTTGTATCATGTGTAATTAAAAGAGCAGTGGATATGACAGGGCGGGCGACCAGTGCGTGTACTAAAACGCGATTGTCCATCAGGGCGTGTACTGGAATAGTATACATAAATAATAATAGCATCTATATCTACGAAAAATTCGCAACTAATTCTCAGTTTTCCTTAAAGGTACACTTGTTTCCGAAAGCAACGTCAGACCGTAGATGGAACCGGCGTTGCGGTTGACAATAACCGCAAGTGAGACCGTGCTGCTGCCAAACTGGAGCGGGCCGGGGCCGCCTTGAAGCGGCTTCTGCCCAATCTTGGGGTCCAAACGCCTCCTGCCGGAGGCTCTACGCGGAGGTCGTGCGGTCCATGGCCCTTTACTTGGCACCAGTGTGGGCGCGTTCCGTGAGGCGGCGACCAGCCCGCCGGTTGAAAGCGTCCCAGAGGGTCATGGCCGTCCGGCTAGTCCGGGGATACCGCACGGTCTCCGGTAAGCCGGCGAGCTTCTTTGTCGGATTGCCGCCATGGGATCTGGAGGCAAAAGTAGGGATATGGGAGTGGCGCGAGGAGGCAAAACTTCGCTGCCGCGAGAAATCACGGCACAGCGGACAGAGCTCCGGCGGGATCTCATGGCGACATGGAGAGTGCGTCTGTCGCAACTCAGTGCTGGGCCCGCCACAATTGTGGCGATAAGTCTTTGAGGAGTGGTTTGAGAGGCGCCATGGCGTCCTCACTTTCCGCCTGACACAGGTCCTCACCGGACACGGCTGCTTCGGGAGGTTCCTGTTCCGTATAAGGCGAGAGGAAACGTCCGGGTGTCACCATTTTGTGGATCGCCCGGAGGATACGGTGGAGGTCTGTCCGGCTTGGGCGGAGTACCGCCTCGTCCTCATGGCGGCGATCGGCGGCGGCGATCTCTCGGTTCCGGCCCTGGTCCAGGCCATGGTACGGAGCGAGAGTGTCGTGCGAGCCCTTCTGCGAAGCAGTAATGCTTGTGAAGGAGGGGACAGAACGCGTGAGGGAGAGGCAATCTTTGCGCCCTCACGCCCCTAGTCGCCGCAACAGACGCCCTGGGCGTCGGGAGTAAAGATCTGATTCCCGGCCACCGTTAGGTGCGGGCTTGCGGACGGCGAGCAATGCGCAGTGCGCTGTCCAGTAAGGATCAGGCCCGGGTCGACGGCGCGTAGTGTTCCACGCGCGCCTCAAAGAGATGTTAGCACTAACTGACGGGGTCCGCTAGGGCCGAGGGCCGATGCCTGCCAGTGTCGCAGGTTGTTCGAAAGAGTTACCAATGTTACCATGGCCACTGGCACAGGCAACTGAAGGAACACAGGTGGGTTTTAGGCAGTAAAAGTCCGACACGCCCTCCCGCTCCGCCCAGAACGGGAGAAGTTATTTGATAATTTCCCACCCAAAAATAAATAAAAGACTGTGCTGCTGCGGTTTTAATTCCGATCACAACGTCACATCTACGACGGCAGCGGCAGTTCTCTTCTTCAGTTTCGCAAAATTCATGTCAAACAAAAATACGTCTTGTGATCTTGTCACTCTGTTCTGTTAGTGACTGCCACTGACAGCGCTACTGGTATATCGTCTGCACTTCTGCTGTCGCAAGCGTTTTTTGTAGAAATACATAGAGATTAGTGTGAAAATTGTCGCTGCGGTCTGCAGTTGGGTGGAGTTGTCGCTGCCGTCTGCGGTCTGCCGTCGCCCTCGGGATCGTATCTTAAGGCATTTGGTTGTGTAACAACACACTATTTTGAATTAATAATTTAAAACTACGATATAACAGGACAATGATGATTCATTTCATGATAGAGGTCAACGATAAACTGCCTGGCGTGTCTAGCAGGTTAGAGGTGGGAGGGACTTATTAAATAATACTTTATAGCACTTAGTAACCATTATAATATATGGCAAAATAAATGGTTTATCGACAACGGAAATTAAGGAAGCGAGTGATGAAAGAACGAATTGTCTATTTAAGCATACTACGGCAGTTGATACCGTGTCGTGCTGGTCGTGCACGATAACGGCAGGTTATCACGACTTGTATTCTTCGCAAAGGTACCGGGAACCAATTTGATTTACAAAAGGGTAGAGAGGTTTAATTAATGGCATTTTGTGAAGGCGGGTGTGGCCCATTAGCTGTGCAAACATTGCTGGCTCACGACATCCTCTAATATGTACACTGTACATTACTCGCTTACGTTATCGTGCACTTTAACCTCTTTATTTTAGTAGCACTTTATTATCAATGCACTTCCTGCTTGTATTACTGGCGCAATAAAATTATAGTTTCACGTCTGGCCCAGATTTGTACCTTTCGAATGGCTCATTCAGCTATAATTCTAACTGGCAATATTGTGATAGGATAGGCTATATTTTGGTTAACAAAGGAAGGGCAACCCATTTCATGAGGTTAACTGTATCATCAGTTCAACATTAAAATAAGGAAACCCAGCTATGACTCTATGAGTAAGTACGATCGATGTAATAGCACGCAAAAAGATTAAGTACATTAGATGAATATATATTATACCTATATACACAATGACATGGATATTTACTTTGTATATTATTATTATTTTAATAATTATAGTGAATGCGAGGGCTACCTATGTGGGTTACTTAATTATGTTATTTATTTAGTTAGATTACATGATTGTCTTGCAGTTTGAGTGCGACCTACCCAAATGTCCTTCTTTGGTATTGTTCGTCGAGTCTTTGAGCTCCTTAATTTCTGTGTTGCGCGAAACGATTACTGACACATGCTTGTACTGACTAGACAGGACCACTTTAATCTGTGTGGTTCTCTCCTCAGAAAACCATTTCAGACAGTTATCTACATGGTCCTCAGATGATCTGTCTCAGATTGTGACCTCTGAGTTTGTTTCGGTGTTCCATCTCAGAGTAGACCATACGAGTATATCTACTTTTTTTAATATGACGTGTCAGTTTTTGTACCTAAAAACCTACTTAAAGAAACAAAATATGTCATTTGTACCCTAAATAATATTCCTGAAAGATTAATTATTTGAATAGGTTACAATACAAATGAAATTGCAATCAACTTAAATGTTACCATTTCGGTGTCTGTAAAGTGTAAACTGCGGGTGTTAATGAGAGCGACGCTGCCCTTGCGCAATAACAGCACGACCTTTAACTCCGTTACAATTTATGTGGTTTACTTAATTTTTACGTTTACTTAACGTAATGATAAAATCACTATTTTTCGAAGAAAAGCGCGTTTTTGTTGCGTGCAAATATTATATAATAGGCAAAGGTGCAAACAGAGGGTCGAGCAGGTAATGCTCTACATTGGCGGATTTATAGGCCATGAGGGAATTAGGGTCAGGACTTGTATCCTTTACGACTATGACACGCATTTGCTTTTACACATTTTCATGGACACATGGAGTTGTATGTGTGTGCTAAACAAGTTTTACATGTAAATATACAAACCAAGGAGAAATTTCATCAGAGCAAGTACCCAAAACAGATAGCATTCTATTTTTTTCCTAATCACGTCCAATAAATTACTATCCAAATGCCAATAATTTAGGCTGCATTATGCATGTCACTAGGTGGTAGGTATGTAAATAAGAATTATAAAATAAAATAGTCTATAAGAAACCCGAGAAAAAACAAATTGTTGAAGCTACTTGAATGTATCGGGACTTCGGGCGTACGTACGGCTTGATTTTTCATAAACAACGGAAAGGCACTAGCAAAGCATCTATACAGGACCTGTGACTACCTGTAGGGATGTTGACAACTGCAGGTAGGTATAGCAGGAAATCTCAGAAATTATCAGTACCGCACGTAAAAAACAGGCCAACTTTCAACAGTACCTATAGAGGCATAGGTACCTACTCTTAGAAGTTAGGCTCTTCATGCGGCCGTAGCTAAGTGTGGTGGTAAGGAGACTATTAAAGTTGAGTCTTGCTCTTGTTACTACGTGGTAATAAAGGACTATATTTTGAAAGCGGAATAGTGGACTTGTGACTTTATAATAAAAGTAATCCAATACCTACTTACCTATTAATGGTGAAAGGGAGGAGGAGGCCTATTTTTAAAGCTGATACCACTCTAGTTATGCGGGCTGATAGGTATAATGATAATAAAGAACTTATTTATACCCAAAAATTCGACATTTTCAGTAAGCGCAGTTCAACAAACCTCAACGAGGACAAATCACTGGAGCGTGATATTAGGCATGCCTTCTTGGCGTTGCATGATGCAAATCTCATGTAAATATTGTGACACATATACCTATTAAAGGGTCCATTGACAAGGCCACGACAAGTCGGTCAACGGGTCATAGTACGAATCGTGAGGACGCACCCTGAACTAGCCGGCGCGCCCAGCCAGCGGGAGGGAGGATATGAGGACGTTACTCCTTCCCGCAATGCGACGATGCGTACCTCAATGAGTACATGCTTCGAAACCCGAATTGGAATTCTAAATTAGCAGACTTGGATTCTAGGTCAAAAACATTCTTAGGCATTTCCTTGTAAGTCGTAACGCGATTTTTATTATGAGCTGTACGCTGTATCTGTGGCAGTTAAAAAAGTCCTAATCTACTATTTATCGGGCGCAACGGTGACGTAAGATTTATTTCGGCAGTATGCAGAACTGAAGTGATGAGAATAAAATACATAATATTAAAAGCGCGGCGACACGCGGCCGGTTCCGGAGTATTGCGTCACATGTGCTATCACAAGAATGTTGCTTGATGTTTCATAGTTTTTTTCGTATTAACATTATATTAAACCTGTAGGATAATATTTCTGTTCGAAAGAAAATGTTCTACGATTTTGGATTTCTTTAATTTAAACATTAAACTGCTTTCCAAAACCAACATGTTCTACGTTTTGGATTTCATTAATTTAAAAATTAAACTGCTTTCAAAAACCAGTTAATCTATCTATACTAATAATAAAGCTGAAGAGTTTGTCTGAACGCGCTAATCTCTGTAACTACCAGTTGGATTTGAAAAATGGCGATGCTGTGTTTGTATGTTTGTTACTTCTTCACGCATAAACGGCTGGACCAATTTTGATAAAATTTGGTATGGAGGTAGCTGACACCTTGGATTAACACTTAGGATACTTTTTATCCCGATATTCCCGTGGGATCGAAACTTATGCGGGTGAAACCGCGGGGCACTGCTAGTTATAAAATCAAGCCTAAAACAAGGTACCTACTATTTCTGGAAGTCTGATGTAGGTGCCCAGGTGAATACAAAACTCTTTAAATGAAGTTTGTTAACCCATTGAAGGACACTGAACGAGACGCAATACTTTTATTGTTATCACATCTGGGGGTGTGTCCCGTAAAGTGTTAATAAGGCTATTATTTATAAATTAAATGGAACTTTCCTTGCAAATTGCAACCACATAACTTTGACCCAAATAAACATGATTAACTTTATTCCTTCATTAATCAAATATAGGCTCAATAAATCTTGCATTGAACAGTATTAAATTACTTAAAAAGTATTAGGTTCTTTTTCGCAATAAAACAGCTGTTATGGTGGATAATTGTGTAGATAATCTGAAATCTTTATATAAGTTACATCTAATTTCTTAACATAAAAAATAAAATCATATTATACTTACATAGCAGGAGACTAGTAGGCAGCACCAGCCGCACAAGTGCTGTCACTAAGAACTGCTTGGCCATGTTGATCACTGCAAACCTTAAACAATCAGTGCATAAAGGTACCACAAATATTATTATAAAGAGTCCATCCATGATTTATAAAATAAATTGACATACAAAACTAATAAAAATTGTGAAATAAGCAACAGCTTTTGTGTCCTAAACAACAATAAAAATAAAACCAAAAAATAATAAGTAAATAACCCTCTAACCAAAAGACCTATAATCCTATATCCTTTGTGTATTTTAATAATAAATTGTAAAAAGGGATGCAATATAATTATATAAACCTAAAATATATAATGAGGCTTTCATTCAGTGTTTATTTAAAGGTACAAGTCCGATGCGTAAGGTGATTAGGCTTCAACACAGGTAACAGGCTATTTAAACATCTTCATGTAAATTAATAAAGGATTCAATTTAAATCTTAATAAACAAAAAAAATTAAGTAAATATATTTTACACAACCATGTTCAAAAGTCAAATACATGCTTCTATTTTATAAAATCTAGCTAGCAAAGGTAATTCTTAAAATGAAATGATAAATTCTCGCATAAACAAACTAAAAAGTAAATAACGACAATTCGACGGCAGATAAACATTTTCAGAAAATGTTTATACACGTGTATACAATTATTAGGTAAAAGACAGAGTTACTGCACTAATAGCAACTTTATTTTGGGTAGCCGTCGTAGCCGAGTAACGAAAACAGAAATTTTCTGCTTACCTATTTTTTATAAGTTCAGAACTAAATTATCATGACATTTCAAAAACACACCACTTTAAACGTAAGTCAAGATTCGATACTATTTGTACAATAAAATTAGTGCATTCAAACATTTTACGACATCGTTTTATTTCTTGAAACAAAAACACGACCACGCACTCTACTAACAATTGACTGACACCAAAGTACTTTTTTCTGACACTAATAATAAATTTGACAATTTGACAGTGACACATTCACATTGACATAAAAACAAAAGTGTAGCCAAACCTCTGTATGAAAAAAATACTAATTTTATTTTTCACGTACGGTGCAGTCTAAAGCTTGGTCATTCTCTTATTTTTTTGCGAATCCTTGGCATGCAAGACTACGAGGTTTTGGTGCATGGTCAAAATCGGAACCAACGCCGTGATCTTGTTTTGTGTATACAATTATTTCTGTGAAAATTTCACAAAATGTTTACCAACAACGCCACCCACTCATGGTCATTTAGGCGCCAATAGATCCTTCTAGCACTCTATAGTATTGTACTTATTCTGTAAAGTAGAACATTTTATAATATTATGCATTTTGGCATTAACGCTTAAAACCAGCATGTTACATGGAGCGAATGCATATTCCTCCACAATCCAACGACTGGCCCTAGCAGGATTCCCCTTAATAATATAGGTTGTCAGACTTTTATGCTTCTGAGTCATGGAGAATAGAAGTAAGGAGAATTGACTAGTATGGGGATGGGGCGACAGTTGAAGAAGTGTCCAGCTTGATTCAGTAAATAACAGTTCAAAAACCCTCTACAATAGCGCTAGCGTAGGCAAAGGGTATGGCATGAATATAGCAGTTGAACGAATTGAAGTATGAGTTAGAAAATTTAATTATTTTAGTGACTAGAGTAGTTAGTGACAGCCGAGTATACCAAACCTCAACTATTACGTAGTCTAAAATAATTATGTAAACGTAACCTAACATTACTGCTGTGAGAAAACCTCACTCACTTTTTGCTACAGTGTCGCCACCCTAATTTAACGCAGTTTGATGGATCCCTTCTCAATATCATACATTGGATGAATAATAATAATCTCGTAATTAATCTAAGGTGATGCACTTTCATCAACGGAAACCACAACCAAATATTGATCTTATAATAACCATAAAATAGAAGAAGTAACCGGTCACTTCCCGATAATGTTAAGTTTTTAGGTATTACCATCGACAGTAAGCTTACTTGGAAACCCATGTTAGAAGAACTTTGTAAACGCCTGCACTCTTTCATTTATCAAAAAAAAGTAAATAAAGATACGTTGCTGGTAGCATACCAAGGACTTGTAGCTTCTGTGTTGCGAGATGGCGAATTTTTTTTGGAAGCAGTCGACTGACCGTGAGCTTATATTTAGGATGCAAAAAAGATGTGTCAGAGCAATGTGTAAGAAAAAAACAACGGATAGCTGTAGACCCTATTTTCAGTCTTTTAAAAATACTGACCCTTCCAGCATTATACATTTTGGAAACTGCGTTGTTTATGAAAAGAAACCCTCAATTATTTAAAAAAAATATCTTTCACTAGAAAAACGTGCCCAATATGTAAA
Source organism: Hydraecia micacea (assembly GCA_914767645.1). Taxonomy (NCBI): domain Eukaryota; kingdom Metazoa; phylum Arthropoda; class Insecta; order Lepidoptera; family Noctuidae; genus Hydraecia; species Hydraecia micacea. Next base: position 14,640,800 of record OU611778.1, read on the forward strand.
TAAACTATGTCATCTAAAATGTAAGACCTCATTGATGCGAAAAAGATTTTTTGGTATGGCACCTAAAGTGTATAAAATTCCTGATGACATAAAAAACATGACATTATGTATAAAAAGCCCTTATAAATTATTAATTGACAAATGTTATTAAACTGTAGACGAATTTTTGATTAATAATAAATAATAATAAGGGCTTGATTCAGAAAGCGGTACTTCTGGACACGGCCCGCATTGTCCGGAGGTTCCTCTCTCTGGAGCCCTGACCGCCGGTAGCTAGGACCCTGTTCCCGATACCGGTGGGCTACTATTTTTTATATTTTTAAATGTTTTTCTATATTTTATATGCTAATATTTAAAAATACTGGGTGAAATTTTAATGGTTGTTTTCCTCTTAAGGGGTCATTGTACTCATCATTATGAACAACTTTTACTATGGGACCAAACCTGAAATCGCGAAAAAAATATCAGCTGTTCCCTACATTTTTACGAGTTATACGAACATAAATGTAGGGAACAACTGATTTTTTTTTCGCGATTTCAGGTTTGGTCCCATAGTAAAAGTTGTTCATAATGATGAGTACAATGACCCCTTAAGAGGAAAACCACCATTAAAATTTCACCCAGTATAATTTATATGTAAATAATGAAATAAAGGAAAATAATAATAATGATGTTTTATTCATTAAATTGATTGGTAAAATTATTACATAAAAGTCTTAGAAATTATTTGCAAAGGTATAATAATGTTAGAATTAAATAATTATTATAATGATGCATTTTTTACCTTTTCATAATAATTACTATGACTATTATTTTATTGATTTTATTGTATTTGATGTTTTTTTTTCTGTTCTTGTAATTATAATCTAATGACACCTAGTATCACTTATAAATTTGTATGTCTCAATTATGACAAAACATAGCGCACCCTATTTATATAAACGCCTATGGTTCACAAATAAACGAATTGATTGATTGATTGATTGAAGGACACTTTTTCACAACAGAGTCAGTTCTCCTTACTTTTATTCTACATGTACTGACTGCCCGTAACTACTTTCAAAGAACTACGAATGACAGCCGAGACCGTGCTTTTTGAGGCATAGAGAGAACTATTGAAAGACAGAAATTCTTCAAATTCGTGATATTTTTATATTGACTAGTCAAATCACAGAACACTATTACTTAGTGGAGTCAAATTGTCGGGACTAGACAAGACAACAGAAGTGAAAAAATAAAAAAAAGTTGTCACGCAGTCGGGAAAAAATAAGTCCTTGTCAAACCAGTTCCTTGGGAGTTGGGAAAGCCAGAAAACATTGGCGCGGACTAATCAGCTTACAATAATTACAGTCAGCCTATTTTCGGTTGAAAGTTGCTATAATATACTACTATAATGGTAGAAATTTTATTCCACATTATTAGAGTTGCGTAGCACTGATGCGATTATTGGAAATTATCGGTTTACAATCTTTTTTTGATTTTCAATTCTTTTATATGATTGTTGCATTATATTAAATAATTTTTTGTATGTCTGAAAGTTTATTTATCTTTGTAAAATATATTTGTAAAATTCGATTTTTTTCGTAGCTACTCACCACTAGACTGAATTTATTTTTATTGCGAATTAATGGCGTAGCCAGGTGAGTTTTCTTGTTTATTTCTTATTTCATAGTGTTCCATGGCTTTCAATTGTTTTGTCTAAATGTTTTTCATCGAGCAAAATATTTAATCTTCTATAAAGTCAAAATTTTTCCAGCTAATCCGTTTTTATTACACGAAAAACCAATATTACGAGTAATGAACACGTATTGGATTTGTTCCGAATTTATTCGCTAGGATCATTCATTGTCATCACTTTCACTTTTCACACGATTTGCTATAATAGTGGTTCTAGTGTGCATCGAGGCGCTGTCGCCATGGATGAGTGAGTTTCCCGATAATTTTCCCCGTATTTGGTAGGTAGTTTCATTGTGAATAATTATGACAAGGTTACTCATATCCTCCAACAAAAATGTGACAATCATTGTTCGTGATTGTTCTGTGTCGGTAAACAAGCAATAACACAATAATCTATAATAATAAAATAAATATTCCTAATGTAAGTATTGTTTGTTTGTAGCACCATGTCGACCCTAACGAAAATGACCCGCACGGTTAAAAAACTGGAGGTGCCCAGACCCTTGAAATCGACGACCAGTTCCGCACACAACCGCAACTCTGTGTTGGATGTCAAAATAAACTCTGGTAAGAATTCTATAAGATCGGTCAATTTACCATTCTGTTTGCCAACTTTCATTATTTAGTTACAATATAATTTCTAATTGGAACAAACATTTTGTGTAAGTCATCACTTCCAGTGTTGTTATTGTGACTTGGTATTCAAGAAAAATGTTTGGCAGATGTGAAATGTTTGATATTTTGAATTTACGCAGGTATGTTGGATGTTGTTATTCCAAAAACTTTTCTGTTATTCAGTACCTACCTAAACAATTTAATTTTGTTTGGGTTTTTGCTTGGATTGTTGTTTCTATAATTATATACCTATAGTAAAATATTATTATAGTAAAAATATAACCTAACTCTTTTTCTTGCAAGTCTAATAGCAAATTATAAATATCTACTTAACACATTTATATGTACAAAGTAGTAGCTCCATTTTTATTGTGAAACGGATAACCTAGATGCCCCATTTATCACATACATTGCTTGATGTACTAACAACCTGTCGAAGTTAAGACCTGTTGTTCCAACAACCTGTTGACCTGATGACATGTCGCACACTTGGTTGTCAAACTAATGACATTCACTCCAAAAACTGGTAATAAGATGATATTAAGGCTGCATTCTGAAAGTTGGCAAAGTCACAAATTGCTGCAAAATATTTGACAGCTATTTTCGACATTGCCAGCTTTGAGAATACACCCTCTTGAGAGATTTGTTATTGTCTTGTTAATTGGACCGTTTTGATTACATGCAACAGATCTGAACTGTAAGTATTATCAGCATCATCATCGTCATGATCCTTTTGACAAAGTAAGTAATAGTGAAAAACATTTGTCCTTAGCAGAAATTTATGTAAGCCATTGTCCCATTTATTTATATATCTAGCAATCCACCCCTGCTTCGCATGATTTTTAAGACTTGACATAACATAGAAATTTCTTTAAATTTCAACAAAATGTTTAAAAAGGTGTATCATATAATTGTGACAATTTTAATCGCCTATTGTTGCCTACCATCTATCCTACAAAACATATCAATCATTATTTCAAAAGTATGATTTAATTAAATAAAATTCAAAATTTATTTATACTATCCAAAATAATGTCAACGGAGAATAACCAAGTATGTAGGAGATATAATAGTGCACAATTCGATGGCTCAACTGGCTGCACTGCCATCACCACATGACAGTTGCCAAAGAAGAAAAAAAATAGGTGCTGTCCCTGTTTTCTCACTCTCATAGTCAGATGGGACGGCATTCTGACACGACCAGGGAGAGATCAGGCACAGGAACAAGGTCTTAACGGGGCACGGAAGATGTCACTCCAGCGTCCAAACCCCAAACTGCTACGGGGAAGTTCTTAATTATTATTATGACATAATCAGCCTATCTGGTCAACATAAAAATGTTACAATTTGTCACCAACTTAATTTATACCAATGCACCAGTTCTTTATTTATTATATAGAATGGAAGGGTCTACGACGCGCAACCTGTTACCATGATTCTGAACGGCCCGGCATTGAGATTTTTCGTCAGTTATTTAAAAAAAAAAATTGCTGTTCCATACATTTTGACTGCGTAGGTATTGCACTTTACTAAAAAACAGCAGTTTTTTGATGACTTACCAGACATTTCTAAACTAGGTAGGGGGTCTAGTCATGTGCTGAATTTATGGTTACAGTTTGCGCGTCGGAATCATTGAAAGCAGTTCCATCATTCCGACATCATGATTACGGAACAGCAAGTTTCACGTTCTTTTACTCTTTAAGCAGATTCGTTATTAAATGCATTTAAATCAGAACACGCTAAAACTAGAGACAGCGCGGCGAGCCAAACGCCCAACTTTTGCACCCACCAAGTCTAATCATACACTAATTGCCTCAACATTAAAAATATCTTCATGTAATTTGTTCTTTGTTGCAGTCGATGACCTCATAGTGTTGACAGAAGCGGTGGCGTACCAAATGATGCAGGGTAACTATGACCGTGCGCTTCAAAGCAATGTGGCCACCATGTACTCTAATCTGAAGCTTTACGGCGCTCAGCTCGAAGCTCTTTACAAGGACTTTCTTGATAGGTTTGTGCACATTAAAGATTGGTTTCTTGCTTGTTATGAGGGAATACTTAAGGGTGGTTCTTTTAACATCTTTAGTTGTGTAGCTGAATATGTTATGAAGAACTGTTTGAAACCTTCTTTATGTTTCAGATACTTTGTTGTGTTCCGTAATGGTTCACAGGACGAACGATTGGATAAGAAAACTAGACTTCATCTTCTCGAGCTGATTGAGCTGCGCGCCAAACTCTGGCAGGGTTCCGACTACATGAGTCAATATTATAGACACCGCGGCACCCATGCCGAGGTAACGTTTTGCTTTATATTTATTCATAATACAATATTCAAGGCGCAAAACCAACTTCCGATAAACGTACAGCTGACCTAGTTAAGTAATAATACACATCCGGAATGGATTTGCTCGTAGCGTATTCTAAGCCTGTACTTGTTGCGGCGCAGCCACTGTTGGTGCCGACGATGGAGGGCTCGGGCTCTGGCGGCTCGGTGTCCCCGACGCTGGCTGCGCCCGCCGAGCCGCCCTCGCTGCTCGGGCCCGGCGAGATCATCAAGCCGTCGGGCAAGTTCCCCAAGCCCACCAAGATCCCTGGCAAGAATTACTCCAAGGACGAAGTTGTCATCAGGAATGCCGACTCCGGGAAAGGTGACATACATTCCTATTACATTATGAAACAATCTTTCTAAATGGGGACTTGCATGTTGAATATTTTGCGATTATTTGTCGATAAATCGAGGGCAAACGATGCATGACTGAGGTCGATATTACGCTTATCTGTTCTTAGTATTACTTAGACCAGTTCTAATGTACTTCGATAGTGCATGACGATAAGAAGGAAGCGAAACTGTATATTACGTATTGTATACTTTATAAAAATTATTTAAATGCTTTATTTCAATTTCTAAAGTGCCCTTAGATCTTGCTATCAACATGTCTCATCACCCAATTAAATACTAAATGTATTGTTTGATTGGGTTATTATAAAGTGAAGTTGAAAACAAGGAATTTGGGTGGTCGCTACAGGAGAGCCCCCTGGCGGCGTATCTGAAGTTGTGTTGTGGTGTTACAGTGATGGGTATCAAGGGCAGGAGGGTGCACATGATCGAGGAGCTAAGTGACACGATTATATCGTTTCAGCGAGGTATGAACGCACGGTGCGGGCTGTGCTGTGAGGCGCTTGCGCATGGTGTGGCGGGCTCTTCCCATATCCTCTGTTTTCTCTACCAAAAGATCTTTACTATCCATTATTTTAACACAAATCACCCTATCAGTCGTACTGTTATCAGTCTGGAACTAAATTTTAGGTTATATTATTTTCCCTTAGAAACTTTCATCTCTTACTAATGTTACCACATGCATAATTGTTTGGGAATGGTTTACATGAGTTATTAATTTTCAAAATAAAGTCATATTTCACCGCCTATTAATCGCAACTAGCTATGAGCTTATCAACTCCATACTAATAATAAAGACTAAAACTGTCGACTTGTGTGAGCTTGTCAGTCACAGGAATGTTAATGATTTCAGTGAGTCCCGGTGCAAAGGAACGTCTCGTCCAGATCACTGGGCCAAACGAGGAGAATGTAAAGTGAGTTATATTTACACATTTTTAGTTTATACTTATTTACCCAAGAGCTGTAAGTGGAACTGATTATTGAGATGTGAGGAACAGGGGGGAACGTTCCTTATCCTCCATCGAAAAGGAAGTCGCCACACGATTTTCACCTAATACTTCTCCGATTCTGAATTCATGTGTGATTTGTCGCGTGTGTCGCAGCCACGCCAAGCACCTGATCGGCGACACGATCCGCCGCAACGCGTCGCCCGTGCGGCTGGAGGGCGCGCTGGAGGCACAGCTGGCCGGCTCGCGCGCCTCGCTGGACTCCGCCGGCTCCGACGACGCGCCGCGCGCACAGGAGGTCGGTGAACAATCATTTATTTCTGTAAATCTTTTTGGTTCAAAAATCACGTTTGCACGGCAAAAATTAATTGTGTAAAACAAGACGAGTTTGTGTTTCCTATCCCGACTTTGAGAAGAAAGACCGAAGCAAACTCACAGGTCACAGTCTCTTTTATGGTGCGTTTAAACGGCGCGCAAACACGCCAGGCTCGGCTCGTGATTTAGCGCGCCACGCGCCGTTTAAACAGCCTACGCTCGGCGTGGCTCGGCACGGCTCGGCAAGTTAGATGATCAAAGGCGCGCGCGGCTCGGCTTGTGTTGGCGCAGGTGCGTTTAAACGGCGCGCAAACACGCGAGCCGAGCGACGCTCGGCTCGTGATTAAGCGCGCCACGCGCAACAACCTACGCTCGGCGCGGCGCGGCACGGCTCGGCAAAGCTTGAAGTCGGTTGTTTTTTTGTAAAAAAGTTTTTATTTTTCACTTTTTTGTTGTACCTACTCCACACAATTTCAAATAACACTAGTGCATTGCAGAATTGAAGACACCAACTAGAGGAATCATCAAAATTCGTATAGAAATGCCGGAGATGCAGTACATTTATGCATAGAACATCGTACATAAGAATAATTACATAATTTATTATATACTAAAACCTTCCTGAAAGTATGTAGATATCAGATTAGTGAAAGAATTATTAAAATTGGTTAACTAGTTTTTGAAAAAACCGCGGACATACAAACATACATACGGGTCGAATACAGAACCTCCTTTTTTGAAGTCTGTTAAAAATAGGCGACTACCTCCGTCGCGCGCTCTGTACCATCTGTTCTGGTTCAAATAAACTTTTTCTTTCTTTTTTTTTTTTTCGCCAGACCTTTTCTGGGACCCACATTGAGGTAGATTTGGCCCATGCCATGACTCATTCGACAGATACCAGTATGATATAAAGTCTTTTGGCTGTTTATTCTCTTGGTAATACTAAACTACTTGATACGAAGAATTATTTAGCTCATTCAAAACGGAAAATATTCGTTTGATTTTTTTTTTTTAAATTAGCATATTAACACAAGCCGAGCCGAGCGCGCCTTTGATCCGTGTCAAAAAAACGACAAGCGATGGATCGTACAAACTTTGCCGAGCCGTGCCGAGCCGCGCCGAGCGCAGGCGGTTAAACGGCGTGTGGCGCGCTGAATCACGTGCCGAGCCTCGCTCGGCTTGCGTGTTTGCGCGCCGTTTAAACGCACCTCCATCACGCCGTGTATACGATTAGGCTTGCGTTTCGGATTTAGCCGAGCCGGATCTACACGGACGGCGCGGCTCGCGTGGGCTCGTGCTACCCCGCGCCGTTTAAACGCACCTTTAAAGTCCATGCACGCATGGCATGACACATTATGATCGTCATGTCGATTTTTTTTACTCTTCAATATTTTTGCCTGATGTAGTTGTAGTTTATTGATCCCAGCTCTATAAAGTTTGTTATAGAATTATAATATTTATTTCCATTCTAAATTATTCAAACAAAATTGTATTTGTTCCAATGGACAAGTCAAAAAGTCGGTGGTTAGCCTACAGTCATAATTTATTTTATTTTAGAAATCCCCACACAATGCCCGGGCTCTACTTCATAGCTTCTCGACGAATGACGCCGCACTGGGGGAGTATAAGTACACTGTGACTTTCGGGCAACATTCCATTAAGATCACGGGCCAAAATTTGGATCTTGTAAAGGTGAGTCCTTTGCTACCCAATATTCGTAGAACCGGTGGTTATTGCATAAACGTGTGCTACAGCTTGTACCTTGGTGAATTGCAGACTGCGAAGTTAGTGTTAGACGAGTACTTCGAGAGCGCGGGCGCGCTGGAGGCGATGGGCGCGGGCTCGGGCGACTTCTTCACGTTGTCGCAGCGCCCCGCCGCCGCGCTGCTGCTGCGCGACGACGCCGCGCTCAACGGGGCCGACGACGACGTGTTCGTGGCCGACCACGACCACGCCGGTAACACCGCCTTAGCCTTCTGCGGCACTGTCGGCCGCGCCCACAGGACGAACTCGACTAGTTGACGGCAACGCTCGATGATTTACTTTGCTCATTTCTGGCAAGCTAATGTTAACTTTTCAAAGATTTACCAGCAGTAAGCATAGTGGTCGACGAGCCTTGCGTTTGTTCTCCATCGCATGAAACTTACAGAAGTTTTTTTTTTTTTAATTGGCTATTGAATGATTTGCCGCCTTCTATTTACACAAATATAGGTATCACAAAGTGCCACTTTATATAAGTACTATAATGCTTTAAAAGAGCATGAAATAGGAGTTCCAATTCAATTTGGTAGCATGAACGCACTTACAGTGATGGTGTGCAGTTTGTTAACAGACAGTTAGGCAGGTCTACATAGGGAGGATTAGACTGACTGAAGCATGTTAATTTTTATTTAGAAAAATATATATTCAACATCCTCATTACATCGAATTCGAAATCATTTCTTTCAGACTCAGTGTTTAGACTCATTTTTCTCAAGTATTTAATTTTGGAGTGTACAAGAAAATATTATGTATATTTATGTTACTGATATTTTATATTTATCTTCAAACCACCTCGATTCACGGTCGTGGCAGAGTATTTTTTTTAAATCATTTAACATCGAACATTTCGTAACAAATCATTAGTAATCACTACTATCTGCCATAAATGCTTAACCTAAAATATTCTATACTGAAGCAACTTCACCCCATTATAATTGTACCACTCCCTTGTTTGATAATATTACACTATTCATTTTTAATTCGTTAAACAACAAAACAAGTAAATATTGAATAAGTGTGGCAAACGAAGCCGATAGTAGGTATTAGCGAACAGGGCGTGGTGCGGTGATGGTGCGACGCGTGGTGTGGGTGTTGGGTCGGTATAGAGTAGTTAGGCGGCCGTGCTCTCGTGTGTGACGTGACTGTGACGTGTGCAGCGGCCGGGGACTCGGACAACACGCCGCGCCGCCCGCGCTTCTCGCGCGCCACCAGCATTGACAAGAATCAAGGTAACTCACACCTACTCAATAACACACTATTTTGGCCCACCTACCATCAATTAGCAATAGGGATAAAAACCACTGCCACTTGCTCACTCCAGATGTCACTACTGTCGAGTGTCCGTGAATTTGACAGCTAGCTATTTCTTTTACGAATAATTACTTGCAAAGCTGTTGTTTCCAAACATGTAATTATAAATATAAGAAAACTATGAGAGAAAGCTTTGCAAAGAAAATATGCCAAAGCCAGTAATTTTCCACTAAATCTCTTCCGATTATAGACGCATACGTTTTTATGGCTTAACTTATTAATTTGTGTATAAATTAGAAACTAATAGATGTCAAGGAACACTCAGCAGTGCTGCCATCTCATGATCGAGTCAGTTTTTAACCCCATTCATTGCAGCCCCTTCGAAGCTCATGCGATAATTATCAATATGCAACAGTAACTGATATAATCATAACTGGTGAATTAGTTGAAACATTTGGTAGCCTACAATGTTATTATATAAAACGGTTATGAATTTATCAAAACCGTATTATTTATTTGAATTATTACACACACACACACACACACTATTTCGAGCTATTGCCTGCGCACGCGTTTCATCAATAGGCCCACATAACATTTTAAAATTGTCTATTTTATCTTTTGAAACTTGGAAGTTTTAGCCCATGAAAATAAGTTTCAAGGCAAATCTGCGAATTTATTTCGCCTAGTAATGATTTATCTCCGGGATTATCTTTATCCAGCTGTGTATTGTGTGAAGTTCCTCTATGATAACTTGGGCGAAAAAAAATATCGATTGTCAAAGGACGCGAAATCGCGAGTCAGTTTTTATTTGCGAATATTTCGTCTAATATTGATTTTACGTCAATTTGTGTTAGAACAAGTTTCTTACTTACTGAATTTTGCACGACTCCTCGAAAATTCTCGTAGGATCAATGGTTCTCGAAACATACTGCTCAGAAAATATCAAGTAATGCGCAAACTACAGTTCTGAATGTTGTGTTATGCCAATAAGATGATAATTTACACGGCGCGTGCGCTCGACGTGGCTCTTTCGCATACAAGAAACATTAGAAATGTATAAAAAAATGGGGAAGATTTTTTTATTTTAAGTATGTAAAATAAATCTTCCCCATTTTTAAAGAAAGGAATATTTCCTATATGCCTATAGGAAATATTCCTTTTTTGGCAAAATAACTTTATTACCACAAGCTTAGTCTGTCGATTTTGATTTAACATTTCACGATGTGTCTATGCGTAAGCACTTATAGTTTCAAGGGTCGTGTAAATTGATAAATCCTTACCGATTCCAAAATGCCGTTTTATAAACAGTGATAGCCTGCGTATTCATAGTTTCCATAAATTCGATCATGTTGTGCATGTCCATAGAAGTCACCTAAATATTATTTTGTAAGACTTTCTGTCGTATAACATTTAAGCCATTTCATATTGTGCTAATATTTTTCATGTCCATATATATCGTTCCATAAAAATATCTAAAATGCAGCAGTCAGTCAAAAATGGTTAGTACTAATAATTATTCGTTTATTGCTTAAAAAGGAAACACTAATTATAATAAGAATGCATTCGAATGTGCTTTAACTTCATGACAGCTTGCAACAATTTGAAAATTATTTGCACGTGTATGCGTTTTTCTGCTTGCATATGATTTTAAGATAAACTAATTGATAGTATATAGGGTCTATCTATTCATACACGAAATATTTTAAGAGAAACATCTATAGGTGGTAAAGAGAACATAGCAAAAAAAAAAAATGTGTTTTTTTCTACGTAAGTAATTAGTATAATTATTACATTGCTTGAGACATTTTGCATAAAACCTTTACTCCCTATTCTATGAATGACCCGCCTCGGGGCGTCTCGTCGTATTCTCTGTCGGGCAGCGTGTTGGTGAGGGGTTGTATTCGCACGTTTCTTTTTTTTCTTCTTTATTCTTTCACATCATGTGTCCGCGCGACCACAGATTGTGAGGTGCCTGACGCAAACACCTGCCCACATCTCCTATTACATGCGACTTAACAATACGGTGAACTGTAGTGGACGTATGAAAATACACCTCTGCTTATCTCATCGGGGAATGCAGGCGTGATGATGTTAAAAATAAACCAACCTAGGTAGACTACATAACTCGACCTAGTCTTATTTTAATAGCTTATCGCTTACAGTAATAATGAATGTGAATTTAAATTACAAAAACACCTAGACCTAGGTAACATTTTGAGGAAATTTAATAATCTACCTTATTAAATTCCCTCCTTAAAATTTTAAGAAAAGGAATCTAGGTAATTAAAACAAATCTTAATCTACAGTACCTACAGATCTGTAAACTAGGAAAGTACCTACTAATAATAGCTGACGGGTCGGGTGAGGGTGGGTGCAACTCGAATTCGCATAAGTTAATTACCTCTGTGAGTTTACAACAAATTTACACCTGTTGAATAACCAACAATCAGGAGATCAAATTACATAATTATAATTATATTAAGTCAGTTTTTCGACAACTAATTTTATAAAACTCACGCTACGAGCGAGCGTCGAGTCGCAAACGTCAGCTGTTTGATGGTTGTGTACCTACCTATTCGTAAAGATGTGAACTTTAAGAAGTCTATCGTCTATTCAAACTAATGTTACAAATAGATGTCTTTATGTTAAGGTTAAACATACATCAACTACTATTGTAATGGTAATTAAGTTGATTTCAGAGTGACTAGCGCTATTGAAAAAGTTATAAAAATGTTTGAAGTTGTAGCGTTAGGGTCGGTTCACATCTGACGGAAGATGCGTCGCGTATTATCGGTCGCGTAACGCCAGAACAGACAATTATGTGATAAAACATTCAACCTTTCACACTTAACCGATGATGCGTTAGTGCATCGAGCGAATAAATAGACGCAGTCGAAGTTACGCTCGACGCATCTTCCGTCAGGTGTGAACCGACCCTTAACTGAACTTTATTGTGTAGGAATTCGGTTTCAAGAATTTATTTCTCTAAAAGAATTTTACAATATTCACTTAGAGTATATATATATACTTAGAGTCTCAAAAGTGGTCAGGCGTAGTACAAAATCACGCGCGATTCGCTAGTTACGTCGGGAGCGGCGAACGTCACAGGCGACACAGGTCCGTCGTCGAGAAGCCCTCGGGCGCGACTGAATGCATCGAGCGAGCGCATCGGTTTATAAGGCATTATTTAAATATTTTACTACAATTAAATAAGTAGTTTAAATTAAAATATAAAAATTGAGTTTGGTAGATAAACACTTCAACTTTTAAAATATTTAACACTTATTGTTATTTTCAATAAATTCTCACACATAGACGACGGTTTTGCACATGATTTTATTGGAGTTTTTCAGCTTAGTCAACATTTTTTTACAAGTACTAATTCATTAAACTTTAAAAAAATAAATTGTAGACTTACTAATATACTATGTGCCCAATATTTGGGTTTTTTTTTCAGATTGTTATTTGCTACCAGTAAGCTAAAAAAGCAATTGAAAAACATGGTGTTTCGTGTTTACGTAAAAACGTGTGTTAGATTTTTATTTTTGTTAATTTACATTAAGTAGTTATCAAAATTTTATTTTGTAGACTTACTAGATAAATAGGTGATAAATAACTGTGTATTTAAAAAAAAAGTAGATAACTTAAGGATACTGAGTAAATTGCGCTGAAAAAAATTGAATTTTCTGTTTTTAGACAGCGAAATTGATAGGGACTCTTAAAGACGTTTATAGTTTTTACATTTTAATATCATTTGGTAAACTATTATTTAATTTAGCTCCCTCAAATCTTATATTATATTTGCCATAATTTGTTCTTGGGATAGAGACTTCTTCGAGTGTTTAATTTACTGCTTCTTGTGTTATACTCGTATTTTTTTCTACTGAATGATATTTGAGACCGAATTAAAGTTATTTATCCATAAACTCATATTTGCTTACATTTCTGGCAAATAAATCGCGAATGCAGATTATGTGCGTGGCGCGGATTTATTTTATCAAAAATCTTACCAGAGATTCCTATCCCAATGTCGTTGCCCAACCTAGGTTTCGGAGGAAGCCCATCACGATCGGCACTCGCGAGGTAGGTACTTAGTTCATCCCTATGACAGCGTAATGGATGTTCATAAATAAGGAGCCAATACTTAAATAGCAAGTAATTTTGAATTACATATATCATTTTTTAAACAATATAAGAAGATTAAAAGAAAAATCGTTTCTTAGGTTTCTTTACCACCTATAAGTGCACTTACTCATCTCTTAAAAAATATTTCGTGTATGAATAGATAACCTTATATTTTGAATTTGCCTTAAAAATTGTTCGACTGGTCTTTCACCGAACCTTATATTTTGAATTTGCCATAAAAATTGTTCGAATGGTCTTTCACCGACACAAAAACGCCTGTGTGTTAGTTTATAATGGAACACGATACTGATCACAAATAAACGATACCTACAAATTTGAATGTGTCTATAGTAGATGTATATCATGTCCGTAAATACCGCCGCCCCACCAACGCCAATCGCTTCCATATTTAGTAAATAATTAGTTCTCAATTGGTACTAATTAGTACTCGAACAACAAAATTGGTACCTTAGCAGTTTTCAAGAAAATCTACTTTGAAGGTGGTCCGGTGGTAGTCACACTCCCTTCAGCAGGACCACCATGAGCGCCGAAAAAGGGGGCATGCTACAGCTATTCTAAGTATACAAATAATTATTACCCTTAAATGTGATTCGTACTAATTTACCGTTGCTGAAGGGAGCGTGACTACCGCCGGACCACCTTCAAAGTAGATTTTCTCGAAAACTGCTAAGGTACCAATTTTGTTGTTAGAGTACTAATTAAGGCCTGCGCAGACGAGGGACAATTTGTACGCGGACAAATTGTCCGCAACGATAGAACGTATGGAAATCTATGCAGTAACGCACACGAAGGACGAGTAGACTGCTGGGATTTCCATACATTCTATCGTTGCGGACAATTTGTCCGCGTACAAATTGTCCCTCGTCTGCGCAGGCCTTTAGTACCAATTGAGAACTAATTATTTACTAAATATGGAAGCGATTGGCGTTGGTGGGGCGGCGGTAGTCACGGACATGTCTCGCTGGCTCGACTGGTGTGGCAGCCGCTGACCTGGGTGCGCACGTTACAGGCGGAGCGGGGTCGCGGCAGACGTACACGTACGAGACGCTGGTGCAGTACGCCGACTCGCCGCTCAGCAAGCTGCCGCCCAGCGGCCTGGCCGCCTTCCCGCCCGAGCTGGCGCGCAAGGTAACGCTGAGCGCGCGCCGGCCGCCCGCGCGCGTGCTGCCCTTCCGCGTGTGGGCGCCGCTGCACCACCCCAACTACCTGGCCGCGCTGCTGTGCCGCAACTTCTACTGAGCCCGCCCCTCTCTCTCTCTCTATCTCACTATATCTCTCCCTCGACACTTGCGACCTGCATGCGTCCTAGCTTGCTTTTGTTTTCACCCGCCTTCTAATGATTGTGCATGATGGTGCATGAAAGGACCTATGTTCCAAGCATCTCGAGGTACCTCCTACTTATAGTTAGGTTAGTCGAAAATTCTAGTCCCACACATCTCATCCGTCTCCGGGCTGTAGCCCCGGCCCACTATTAGCCGATTAAGCGTAACGCTAGGTTAAATTATAAGCGATTCTTAAAGTAGGAAAAATGGATCTCAGTAGCGTAAGTTGTAAGTTAATAATAAGACTGACGCTAGTATTATGTGGGGAGTGGCCTCTAACACGAAAAGGTTGCCGCTCACCATTGCGAATGCCACTATTGACAAGGTTTCACCGTAGACTACCCAACCGTCGTGCCAAACTGAAGACAGACTAAGGATAACAATCTGAACATTATAGCACTGGAAATTCTTTATCGTTTTAGAAAAAAAATATTTTTCATTATTGAATTAATGGAAGAATTTTTTATTACTAATATATCAAGGTGTTTATTGACAGAATAATATTGATAAATCTTTTACGCAACGTTATTTACATGAGTAAACAGTTTTGAAAGGTTTATTAAGAATTTATTAACAATGCTAATATAAATTTGTGATGTCTCTTTGTTCATGCTGCTCGGACAGAATGGGTATTCGAGAGGGGATCGCTACAGGTAGACTGTTCGCCTTTAACTTGAGTGAAGTTCTAAATTGTATCTGTTGATTATCTGTTGTGTTCATTTGTTGTTATTGTTTTTAATTTGAGTAAGCATTAAAATTATCAGTGTTATTTCCTTACAATTATTGATTGTCAATTTATGGTTTAAAAATATAAAAATTTCAAAATATTTTCGTCTTTTGCCTGTTCTTACGCTTACCTCCTAACTAATCCACATAAAACTTAACCCTGCGGTGATCGGGATTTTCTTGTAAATAACCTCACAGCGGCGGTACGCTTTCAGAAGAAACTAACACAAACACCCGCAAGCACTAACTCATTCGATGTACAACATGGAAGGCGTCCGTCGATAAATGTGCTATCGTGTCCGACAGAGTTGCCTGGAGTTCGACAGCGTCAGCTACTTGAAGAAGGTGCGCGCATCCGGAGGCACCACCGTGGCCGCCGTAGACGCGCCCGACTCGCCCGAGCCCGAGTAACTCTCCTCGCCAGGTTCGCTCGCCTCACGCAACCTTCACATCGCACACAACACTACAAATTTTTTTCTAACGAAATAGGTAGGTGACTTAGGCACGAACAACTGTTACACGATACGCACTCACGCGAGCGAACCGGTCGAAACGCACAATATGGCAGCTGAGACCCGAGGCCGCTGCGGACGCGTCGCCGATCCTTTATTGAAGGAGACGCGAGTGATGTGTGAGCGCCTTGCCACGAGCTGCGCGACGTGTCCGTCCTATAAAACTCTTCATTTTAGCGAGCTTCACTCTTCGAACTAATTTAGCAGATTTATTTTAAGAGTATTAGCACACCAAAATATTTATTTTTATAGTGGTGGGTATAGTATACCTCATTTTTGTGAATATTTATTTCGTAAATTTGCTGTGGATCTGATAATGAAAAAAAAAAAATGTGATAAAACCTAAAAATGCATGTAACAAGCAAATATTACAATTTGCACAAATCCACAGTGTTACGTTGATCTCCCATCTCAATGTTTTTATTTACTTCCAACGGTTACATAAAACATTCTGAACAGAACATTTTTGACTAAGTCCATTTTGTCTTACAAACAACATTGATATTTTCATTAATTATTTTGTTGTATATATTGACTCTGTTAGTTTCGGATATCATAAGAGTGATTCCATTTATTATTATAAGATGAATGCATGCATTTCTTTCGTGTGTTTGTATACTCATTTTCAGACTTTCTAGTGTCTAGTCCTGACGAGTAATGTCGATTCTCACTATATCGTAAGCTTTTATAATTCTGAGGAAGCCTGCCAATCAATATATTATTATTATAAAAGGGATTAGATATTATGGTTTTCTTTATATTATTTAAAATATTGTTATTATATTTTTGTTGTATACTATTAGAGCTTTTAAATAAACTTGCTGTGCACTAAACCAAATAATTACTGTAGTGAGTCCTAAAATATATTTATACACTAACGTAATTTTCGTGAATTTGTGATTGCCAGGCTTTCTTACCCTATAAATGGTTTTAGTAAGATATCTCGAACACCTAGCATAATTCCGAAATATCCTATCCTAAAGGATACGAATTTATCTCCGTGTTGCAAAAATTGGGGGTTATAATATCGTCGGCTCAACCGACGTAAAATAATAAGACATCACTCGCTCACCTTATGTAAACCGAAAGTATTATAAAAAAAATTCAAGTGCAGGTATTATTATAAAAGACTATGTTATTTAATTTAATTTACTTTGATGAGGCTAGCGAGTGATCTTCACAATTTTACTTATCTTCAGTTGAAAAAAAACTTTAAAATAATTGGTGCTTGCTCCTTGGGGAAGTATTATCGTTGAATTTGTAATTAAAGATTTATGTTTACACGTTTGTTTTTATATCATAGACGTATGACTATAATTGTGAAAATTGATATACTAAATTTTCTAATATAGAAGCGTTTTATTTCTAAACCTAAACAAATTATGCAATTTAATTATCAAGTGTTATGTTATAAGCCGTCCGCTGCGTTAAGCGGGTGCTGCCGATAATAAAAACAGCGGTGCTATTCTGTAAAAAGATCACCGTGACAACTTAGGTGAAGTGAGCTGTCAATAGTGTCAATCGCTAGCATCAGGTGGAATGACAGCTCACTTTAAGCTCACTTCACCTAAGTTATCACGGTGATCGTTTTACAGAATAGCATTAAAGCACGCCGCGCGTGTCCCTTCGTCCAGCATACTCACCATGGAATCCTGATATTTCATGAATGTCAAAAAACTGTTCTGAAATAGTGCTAAATAGTGCCCAAAGGAAAAAAATAGTGCTCTTGTACTTGCGAAGTTATAGCCATAGTTCGATGAGTATGCTGGACGAAGGTTTCGCCCAGCATACTCACCTCCGTCCGGAGAATCTGTATACGCTTCAAACATAATTCATACTTCAAAAAATAGTTCCCAAATAGTGCCAAACGGTGCCCAAAAAGAAAAAACAGTGCTCGAATAACTTCGGAGTTATAGGCTTCGTTCAGTGAGTATGCTGGGCGTAGGTTCTACGCCCAGCATACTCACCTCAGTGCGCGAATATCGAACGAGCTATAGGTACAATTTACGTCTCAAAAAATTGTGCTTGAAATAGTGCCCAATATCAGTCCAATTTTTGCTTGACTTTTGACCTAGAAAACCATTAAATTTGATTGTAAACTTCTACATACATTACATTGAGTACAGTCGAATACAATATTATTAACTTTCTTTCTAACAATTTTTGTCTTGTGTAAATTATTAATTGTCTATGTAAGGGAGTATTTACTTTAGAATCGCAATATTATTAATTACACATTATTTTAATAATACTTTATAATAATATGATTAAGCGGGTATTTTCTCGTGGTCCTACTATTTTGTCCTACCAGTAGGTCCACGAGGGTATGCTATTGCTGTTAGTCCTACTGAAATTTTGAAACTAAAATGTACCTCCTGTATAAAGAAACTGACTGGATAGGTGTGGGGCGTGTCTCAGTTTCAGTCGTCGTACTGCCTTCTCTTTATATCTTAAAAAGCATTTTGTATGTTCGCAAAAACTTAGGACTTTTCAAAATAAGAAACGATTTCCATAATAAGTATATAAATACACGTAGTAAACATGAAATTGTGATACTTAACTAAAACAAGCTAGTCATTTGTTATAAACAGTATCTGCTTTACAATATTGCATTAAAGAGTTTATTAAAAAAAAAAAACATTTCATTAATATTTTAATAGGTACCTAATGAATTACTTGATAACATTCTAAAATCTCAAGTAGAATTAGTTCATGGTGTTAATAAAACAACCGGTAATTTTTTAGATAAATTAAGATTAGTTAAAAATGTATCTTAATTTATCTAAAAAATGCTTTCTAAGATATAAAGAGAAGGCAGTACGATGACTGAAACTGAGACACGCCCCACATCTATCCAGTCAGTTTCTTTATACAGGAGGTACATTTTAGTATCAAAACTTCAGTAGGACTAACAGCAATAGCATACCCTCGTGGACCTACTGGTAGGACAAAATAGTAGGACCACGAGAAAATACCCGATTAAGCCTTCGCGCGTCGCATGGGACCCCGGTAGCTAGGAACAATGATTTTATATATTTTGTCTAGATCACGGCGCTTGAAGGATTAAGATATCAAATGAAGTAAATCATGCATGAAAAATAAATTTGCTGTTATTAATGCTTACATTACAACTGACAAAATTATTCAAAATAATCATTTTCCGGATCAAGGACGGTACCACAACGTTTACGGAATTGACCTGTATTCCTCATGTGATAAAGTTCAATATAGTGTGGCAGTAATGGATGCACGTACGGTCAATAGGTATGGGGCTTACGACGCGCGGCGCCCGCGACGCAAATGAATATGTTTATGTTTAAATACTAGATGGCGCTGCCCTAACATCTTACGATTATTAGACAAGACTGATCTGTATTTTGAAGGTGATAAGGGTCCATTTTGTGTCACAAAGCGACGCGCGGCGCCCGCGACGCAAATGAATATGTTTATGTTTAAATACTAGATGGCGCTGCCCTAACATCTTACGATTATTAGACAAGACTGATCTGTATTTTGAAGGTGATAAGGGTCCATTTTGTGTCACAAAGCAATCGAAACGAACAAGCGCTTCTCAGTTTCTTTGTTTGTTTACTTCGTCGCACATCATTATAATAACGCCGGCTTTTGAGTTTGACTACATAGTGGGTTGCAAAACCAAACAATGTGTTGGTGATGTCATTATTTACCTATATAAAATTGTGTATCTAGTACGTAATCAATATAGGAGCTGCACCCAAATCAGTAAGTATATTTCAATTTATAATAGTGGCATTTAACTAAATTGATTTTACACTCATTCATTAATTGCACTGTAAAACTAGGTAGCAAGCGAGTTGTTTTTTATAAAAACACGTTCATTTTTTCGTTGAATATGACACTGTACACTTAAAATTAAGGACATGCTTAAGAAGTTTTAAAAATGGGTACCTACTTAGTTACTTTTTTAAAGGTTTGATGTAGGTAGGTACACACATAATAACGTAATGTAACTTGTTTGTTTATCTAATTGGATCTCAAATACCTATTTATATACCTACTTCTGCGGAGGCCTGGTTTTATCCTCCAATTCTACTGGAAATGAAACACTGTCTTATTTGCTAGGATATAATTTACTTTTCTTCAATTTTTTTATTACAAGCTTGTCCTCGTTACCCGTCAGGATCTGTTCTCGTCTTAAGTTCACGTTAGTTACATTTCAATATCGAAATAATCCAATAACATGAAGTCTACAATTAGAAAGTTTAATATTTTTGTCCAAAAACATGTGTCGACGACTGTACCCCATTTTACGTTAGTATGTAGAAGTTTACATTAAAATTTAATGGTTTTCTAGGTCAAAAGTCAAGCAAAAATTGGACTGATATTGGGCACTATTTCAAGCACAATTTTTTGAGACGTAAATTGTACCTATAGCTCGTTCGATATTCGCGCACTGAGGTGAGTATGCTGGGCGTAGAACCTACGCCCAGCATACTCACTGAACGAAGCCTATAACTCCGAAGTTATTCGAGCACTGTTTTTTCTTTTTGGGCACCGTTTGGCACTATTTGGGAACTATTTTTTGAAGTATGAATTATGTTTGAAGCGTATACAGATTCTCCGGACGGAGGTGAGTATGCTGGGCGAAACCTTCGTCCAGCATACTCATCGAACTATGGCTATAACTTCGCAAGTACAAGAGCACTATTTTTTTCCTTTGGGCACTATTTAGCACTATTTCAGAACAGTTTTTTGACATTCATGAAATATCAGGATTCCATGGTGAGTATGCTGGACGAAGGGACACCGCCGCGCGGGCACCCCCGCTCCGTGCAGCCGCTTAACGCAGCGGACGCTCTAATCTTGAAATTGATATTTTAACTAAGTGGGTACTTGTGCGGGGTCAGTGATGTCAAATATCCAGTAAAATACACCTGCATATAAATGACATAAAACTTAAAATAAAATCGTGATATGTAATTAATTTAATCTATATTTACAAAGACAATAATACACTTGATTTAATAACTTATAACAAAACAACAACTACGGTCTCCACAAATGCAAAATATTTTATTTTAATCTTAGTAAGTATATTATAATTATATTCTTATTGGGTTCCTATGGAAGCAATGTTTAGTATGGAATTAAAAGCTTGAAATCGATAGAAGTGTTAAAATGACTTCAATAAATAGTACATGTAAAATAAATAAATACATACTTCCAAAGTGGAATGCATGATTAGCTCTATGGCAAATGGCACGAAATGCAAAGATTAGTAACTTATCATTCACAAGCCAAAAAGCAGTTATTCCGTTTATTCACCCTAAGCTGTGGATTCTCGGACATGCTTTTCCGCGTATCTACCTTAGGATGGATAAACTGAATCAAGCAGACAGTAAAATAAGCATAAGGATATTTTATCCTTCAAAAGGAATGCCCGATAAACCTCGACTCTTGTCAAGTGCAGCAGCAGACAATTTTAGTCTTAACTAAATATCTATTAATTATACATGCGAAATCAAGTTCTATATTCGTATTATCCTAGAATATACATGGTTATTAAAAATTTGTCAGCCGGACTGTACTACAGTCCGGCTAACAAATTCTAATAGCTAATAAAAATCAAATTCGCAACACACGTATTCGTTAGTATGAAGAACACAATTCACTTGTCGGCCGAGGTGTGAAGAACACATTCACTTGTCGGCCGCACTGTACGTAGTATTATCAGCATGCTATGAGTGTTGTCATTAATTTGCTAGTGAAAACACAGTCCTCTGAAGCTACTTATTATTAGCACGCCTGGAATACATATACTAATAACCTTTTAACAGCTTGTGTCGCGTTTATGCGACAGATATTTCCGTGCCCCTACCGCTCGTGTCATTTTTATATGCGACAGAGACATGCATGATTTTTTCGTTTTATTTTTGTCCTATTAACTGCGTGGTACAACTAAAACCATTATTAGAGAAAAAAACTTTTTGACTACTTGTTAATCAATACAACGATTTCTCCTCCTTATTTATTGTAGGTATTATTTTATCGATTTGTAGCCGGGCGCTAGGGGCACGGCAATGAATATTTTTAGCAAGCGCTTAAAAGGTTAGTCTAGTCCTGTCAAATTCAGATACTCCATAGACAAGTTTCCGACGTGATTAAAAAATTGTCAATTTACGTCAAGCGCAGACTAATTTGACAGGACTAAACTAATATTTATCTTCTGTCCTTTTCTTAATTAAATAGAAAGAAAAAGATGCATTTAACTTAAATTTAGTTTAGTTTGTTAACAAGGGAATCGGAGCCTAAAAAAAAAGCACTGTCTGAAAAAGCAGTAGAAGACAATTTTTAAAGTGACAGCTAGCCTACCTGTTAATTTTCTCCAGTGAATTACTAATAGGAGTATAATTGCACCAATTTTACAATTTCCCACGTTCAATATTTAGCTGATGAGCAATAGCATCAATAAATAATAAATCTCTTTTTTTTTGGGAATGGCATCTCGCAGTTCAACCTATGAGAGGTTGTAATCTGCTTAACCGGCCTTGCCTTTGGATGCCTCAATAAATTAAGAACTCCAGCCAGGGCTTAACAAAATTAAAAACTAAGCAACTACACGCTAAGGGCACCCCCTGTGGGGTACAGACCTTGGCTTAGGGCGTCGGTCGCTGGGAGAGGGCAGCAAGGGACAGGCTAGATCGGAATTAAATAGATATGTCTATACACACATTTATCTATTTGTATATCGAATGCGTACATGTAGTGGATGGGGGCGGGGGTGCGTACGCGCAATTTAAGTTTAGACGATTACCCGTGCGTGTGACTTTATATGTTCTCAATGACGATCATTGCTCAGCAGCTTTCACAATATGCTACAATTAGGCTATATATTTCGTATTTTTACGACAGATTAATGAACACTTTTTGCTTACGACTAAATAATAGAAGCATAGACTTATACTTATTGATTTGAGCTCTAAAAATGCGCCATTTTACAATATAAAACAAAACCAAAAATGACCATAGGAATGTTATATTCCATGTAACTAACTCCTTTTAAGAAATGTGTTTGTTAGTATCAACCAAAACTTAGGCCTTGGTATCACATGCGGTGAACATTTGCTTAAATTATACATAACATGTACTAGCTTCTCTTATAATAATAATGTTACTATTCCTTTAAAAACTAGCATAAACAATAACGTTTACAACGTGATGAGACTTATTAAACAACAAATTCCTTTATAAGATGAAAATTTGAGGTAAAAAGGCAAATACTTGACACATGCAAGCTGCACGTAAAAACTGGATCGTAAATACTACATTCCAATAATAGCGCGGTACCTATATTTTTAAATTCTTTCAGCTAATTTATCAGTAATATTAGCGGAACGTAATCTAGCGTGTTGCATTATGTCAGCGGACAGATCGTCTACATTAGTGTAACGACATTTCTGGAAGTTAAATAAGTCTGCTATAAATCCTACTATTTCTGACTGGAAGGACTCGCACACGTCACGAAGACGCTCGTTAGGTCCAAGGTATCCCCACACGAGAACTGGCAGTAAATGCTCTGATATGGAGTAAAAATGCGCCATGAAACCGTCTGGAAACTGCAGGTACCGCCGCTTAGCCTTTATAACAGACCACACTGCCGTCGTCAATGCCTGGAATAATCGTTTATTAATTTAAATGGATAATACTTTCATGGATCACACTTAACTAATTTTGTTTAGCGAATCAACATACACTTTCTTTAAATCCATCTGACAGCCACCGATTGCGTACAACAGCAAGGACCGAGGAAGGCGGCGATGCGAGGTCTTCAAATGCATCCAATAAAATGTAGTCCAGCACCACATCGTAGAATGTCAAGGCCTGGAAGTATTGAAGCAATACGGTACAATCATGTTAGTAACAGATATTTATCTATTGCCGTATGGAATAGGTTGATGATAGTAATTAAAAAGAAAAACAGGAGGTACCCGGGCGTTACTATGGCACATGCAAGTTACAGGTATAAGTGACAGTTTGGCTTTGAGCCGGGAATACACATGTCAGTAATTTGCACAAAAGTATGCAAGAAGTTTACATGCCATTGAGTCATAACCATTTCTGATTGGTGTACCTATATCGCAATGGTATGCAAGCTACTTGTATACTTTCATGCAAGTTACTGGCGTATGTATTCCTGGCTTTATAGAACGTCATCTCGTCGTTTATATCTGTTTTACGGTCTCTTCCTAAAACTCTTATGTGCCATTTTAACGGCTGTCATGCCGTAAATAAATCATCATCTGCCTAGCCTTTTCCCAACTATGTTGGGGTCGGCTTCCAGTCGTACCTGATGCAACTGAATACCAGTATTTCACATGGAGCGACTGCCTATCTGACATCCACAAAATACGATACCCCTTGGCAAGACTGGTTGTCAGACTTGGGCTCTTGACGACCCGTAAAAACTGTCAAAGATCTACGAATGACAGCCGGGACCAACGGCTAAATGTGCTTTCCGAAGCACGGAGGGGTCTTGTAAAGATGGTCACCCATCCACGGATCAACCGCGGCAAGCGTAGCTTAACCTGATCGATCGACCCGTGCGGCTGTTATTACTTAGCCACAAAGGACCGTAAATAGATACGCATCATAATGCAGAAGTAGTTTGTTAAACTACTATTGAATGGAATGGCAAAAAATAATCAATACCTTCACACCCTTGGTTGTAAGTTCACTTTCTATCGTTGCCCAGTTTGCCCCGTCTGTTGCCCATGACACCATTTCTTCGTACGCCACCAAGAATTCCTTTGGTTCCTATTAAAATAAAAGTTTTCATGGGGAGGCGGCCACGTATTATTTTAAGTAGACAACATTATTGCCCACATGACAAGAAACGTATTAATTTTTTTTTTTTTTGTAATTAGACGTCAAGTTATTTCAAGCGATTTTGAACCAGGTGCGGTACACCTGTTAACTGTCTCCTCGACTTGCCTCGCACGTCTAAACTCTCCTAAACTCCTACGGTTCCTTCACAGTTATTTTACCTTTGACAGCAGCAACCTTATTGTGACGAGAATACAGATCACAGTTCTTTTGACAGACTTGTCAGTGGCAGTAACTCAATAGCAATCCCTTCATAGAATGGCAATTAAGATCACTGCGATTTTGAGTGATGCAAAATCAGAGGTAAAATAACTGAAAGGACAGTACAAGCAATTATGGTAAACTATTAGGGCCCCGCGGTTTCACCCGCATAAGTTTCGTTTATAATTCAATCATGATTCGAAAGACGTGGCGCCATCTATTATCATAATAACGTTATTGTTGTTTTTCTCGGGAACAGCACTTTTTTTCGGGATGAAAGGTAACAGACGCTAGCACATCAAGCTACTACAATCTGTCAAATTTCTTTAATAGATTAAGGTTCAAAGTTGATTGGGAAAATTTTACAGTTTCGGGTAGCTTGATGTGCTGGCGTCTGTACCCTATGTCCGTTTCTGTACACCTGAGAACGTATATGCAAAATTTCAGGATGATCGGTTCAGTGGTTTAGGCGTGAAAAGGTAACAAACAAACAGACAGAGTTACTTTCGAATTTATAATTGGATAGTTAGGATGGCACCTTAAAGGTCGATTACTGAAAAAAAAACTTGAATGGGGTTAAAAACTGGAAGCTCGTCCGTGAAATTTTACTTACTGTCATTCATTATCTGTCAATGTAAGTGTTTCTGTGGTTGTTTACTTTCCGTCACAAATTAAACGTTAAAATGAGTGCGTCTTGATAAGTGATGTGAGTTAATTTAAGAAAAAAAAAGGGTCTACCATTGGTAAAAGAGCAAAATTACGGGCTTTCCAATTTTCTCTTTACAGAGCTTTCTCCCAGTTTTCTTTTATTAAAATATTTGTAAAAAAAAAATGGATTGGCGTTTTTTTTTGCAATTAACAGCTGCGCAAAGTGTCGTAGTAAATAATTATTCATAAAAGTAGCTTGTTTACAAAAAAATGTATTGATAATGACTGGGAGCAGTCAAATTTATAGACTTGATATTAGTGACATCTGAAATGAGCAATGGGCAGTTTTTATCCCCATTAGCTGGTGTTGAGAATGTTTAGTACCTTATCAGCGAACAGCAGTAGGTCTGTGAGCACCTGCCTCCCCGCGTCCACGAACCACGCCCACACCGCCGCGTCCTTGAAGACCTGCGTGAAGGCCACGCGCAGGCAGTGCAGCTTGCACAGGAACTCCGAGTCCGAACCGCACTGCACCACTTCCGTACGCAGCGTCCTGGACAGAATACTCATTGCACACCAAATAATGGAAACAAAAAACTAGGGTGATATATTTGGGCGGTCAAAGGCATGACAGATGATAAAGGCATCGTCTGTGATGTGGCACCAGAGTCCAGCTCCTCAGTTGCACTTGGGTTCCTTGGAGTACACGACCGGGGAGGGATCATGCGCAGGACCAACGGCTTTTCGAGCTTTCCGTTTCAGACAGATTCGAATCTGCCTAAGCCCCGGCAAGCATGTAAAGACATTGGTCCTGCGCCTGATGTCTCCCTAGTCATGATGGATTGCCGTTCCATCGGACTATGAGAGTAAAGGAACTTATCTCAATCTCTGGCCGACAACTGCCACTATAGCGTAACATACGTAGGGGAATTTTATGCCAGGTCAAGAAAATAACTAAGAATAAAGAAAAATTGTTTATTTTTGCACAAATACAACAAACAAAACAACTAAATCTAAACAATAGTAAAATGTAGCCCAAAGCCAAGTTTTCATAATTCTACACGCAGCGACTTTGTTCGCCGTCGTCTCGCTGGCGATTTCAAAATATCATGTCCACACAGATTTTGACATACCTAGCATTAGTAAATAAAATATGAGTAGGAACTGAGGGTCAGCGTAGACAGAGCGGTAACTGCGCGAACATCCGCGCTACTGCTCTCGAACGCATGCGCAATCGCAATAGCGCACAGTACTCAATTATTAACAACTAGCTTTTGCCCGCGACTTCGTCCGCGTGGAATAATGACTTCCGGAAAAAAACAATTTATCCCCCTTTTCTCCCCGTTGGGAGGGAATTTCCAAAAATCCTCTCTTAGTGGTAGCCTACTCCTACACATGCCAAATTTCAGCTCTCTACTGCCAGTAGTTTCGGCTGTGCGTTGTCTGTCAGTCACTCAGTAACGGAAGAGTTTTATATATATAGATATAGATAGCTGTGCCCGCAACTCCGTCAGTGTGTAATTCCTTGTGTGTTATTAAGTTAATGTATTGGTAATATTGTTTAGATCACGTTCACATGAGGCTTAAGTACCTATACAACGAAAATACTTCAGCGCAAAGCTTCCGGGTAAACTATGTTGAAAGTCGACCCGTCCGGCACGTGAACATAAAGATTTCTAGAACTGCTAACCCGGGAAAGACCGACTTACAACAGTAACTGACCATGCGAGAAACAACTGACACTGAGATCTACTCCAGCAACACGAAAAGTCTGAGAAGAGCTTTGAGACGCCCGTGAAGAACGCGTATTTCTCATTCTCTTAGCTTCTCTCGAATTTCGAGATAAAGATAATCGTTTTTTAGGTGGCATTGTGTATTTTATTTTTAATCGACGGTAACTGAAAGTCCTTCAAGTACTGTAAATACAGAAACAATAGAAAGACAATAGCGGGCGGACGCCGGCGTCCGCTTGGGGCTTGAATAACTAAAAATATATAAATAGGTACCTAAACTACGTCTAATATATAAAATAATATATAATAAAACCTACTTCACTTAAAACTAAATACCTATAACTACTATAATTAATAATACCTCATCATCATCATCTGCCTAGCCTTTCCCCAACAATGTTGGGGTCGGCTTCCAGTCTAACCGGATGCAGCTAAATACCAGTATTTTACATGGAGCGACTGCCTATCTGACCTCCACAAACCAGTTACTGGGTAATACGATATCCCTTGGTAAGACTGGTTATGAGACTTTCGGGTTTCTGACTACCCGTAACGACTGTCAAAGATCCACGAATGACAGCCGGGACCAACGATTTAACGTGCTTTCCGAGGCACGGAGGGGTCTTGGTATGTAAAGATGGTCACCCATCCACGGACCAACCGCGGCAAGCGTAGCTTAACCTGATCGATCGACCCGTGCGGCTGATATTACTTAGCAACAATTAATAATACCTATACCTATAATTAATAAAAGTATCTACAGTCCGTCAAATCTAAGAAGTACCGTTTGACGTTTCATATTTTTCAATCAGTTTCGATAACCTTTTTCATAAAACCATGAATTTAGAAAGATTTCATTATTGTATCTAAAAATGTACAATTCTTAATATCTAAATGTAATTGAAAACTTTCAAACAAAGCAAAATAACACATATTTACACCTGTCAAACGGTACTTCTTAGATTTGACGGACTGTACGCTTGTACCTACTTAATATAAAAAAAAAAAACTGAACATAAATTAACCAAAACTTACCTACTACTAACCTA
This sequence comes from Hydraecia micacea, assembly GCA_914767645.1. Lineage (NCBI taxonomy): Eukaryota > Metazoa > Arthropoda > Insecta > Lepidoptera > Noctuidae > Hydraecia > Hydraecia micacea. Next base: position 14,669,245 of record OU611778.1, read on the forward strand.
TTACTACTTCACCTAAAAAGAAATAAAATGTAAAATATTAATAATTTGTAATTTGAACGAATATAATGCACTACCAAAATAACTAATACCTATTTTATAAAATAACAACAAAAGAAAACTAAATAAACGAAATTAATTTAAAGACTAAAAGTCGCGCTGATAAACAATATTGTCTGTCAATAAGGTCGAATGCTCGGAACGTCTACTCGCATCAACAGCCAAATAAACCGCGTCGAGCGCGGCGACCGTTACACAAAAATAATCCTTATTGCATGATTCAGTATTCACGCGCGATGGCTTATTAGCGTATTTCATGTATAACTTTGGTGTTTCTGTACCGATTTCTATGATTCTTTTTTTATTAAATAGGTAATAATGTTAAAAAATTTTAATTCGGGATGAATGAGAGTGTTATAAACGTAAGAGTAGACGAATATAATCAGAAAGCTCCGAACTGCTAAGCTATCGGGAGTTACACGTGTTATTGTGAGTCAACCATAAAAGATAGACATTTGCCGTCGAGGAATATTTTTTATATAATTTTAAGGAGAACATTTCCGTCATACATGATTTCTGTGTAGCTTTAACCATTAAGGCTGCACACGCGACGGAAGCTTAAAAAATGGAGTAAGTTCTCCTGTTTTCCCAACATTTCCCTTCACTGCTCTGCTCCTATTGATCGTAGCGTGATGAAAAGTATACTATAACCTGCCCAGGAGTATGAAGAACAATTGTACCAAGTTTCGTTGAAATCCGTCTAGTGGTTTTTGTTTCTATAAAGAACATACAGACAGACAGACAGACAGACAGACAAAAATTTTACTGATTGCATTTTTGGCGTCAGTATCGATCACTAATCACCCGTTGATAGTTATTTTGGAAATATATTTCATGTACAGAATTGACCTCTCTACAGATTTATTATAAGTATAGATATAGATAGATTTGAAAACCCTCCTTAGAAGCTTTGTGTCTGTGGGGTATATACGCGAGCGCATGCCGCAAGGAATTATACTTTGCACACTATTTTCAACTCTATTCATTATCAATTAACCAATGACAGCTCGAGCACCCCCGCTCTATCTGTGCTGACCCTAAGAAGTTCGTAAGCTAGGTGTTTGCAAGTGTAGCTGAGGGTCTTCTTTCCGATTTCCTAATCAATTAGTGTTAATTGGGATATCTAGTAGCAGCAAATCAATAAATGTAAATATGAAAAAAAAATATGCCTTAAAAAGCTATAAAAAGTTTACCTGTAAGGAATTCCGATTTCAAACTGTTTTACAGCGGCCTGATATAATTCCAAGTTTTCTAATTCTGGTAGTGCTTCTGTTAGATCGTCAAAGTCTCGTAGGTCAGCAACCTGAAATTAAAAAATAAATGTTTAGTAAGTGGATATAATAAGAACGCGTACCGCGAGGGCTGGTTTGAGGTGGCGCGGGAAAGGAGTTCCTTTAAGGACTTTGGGGAGGCCTTCGCCCGGCAGTGGGACAGTATAGGCTAAACAAAAAAAAAAAAAGTGGATACAGACTAGCGCACCCTGGGCACAATCAGTCCTGCTCACAACTTTTCTATTGGAAATTTTTTTTTTCACTACGCTAGGTCATCCTACTCTCCCGCTATGGCAATCTATTAGGCCACGCTATTCTCTCTCTCGAGAAGCATGTCCTGTTATATCAAATATATGAGCAAAGAAAATCTATGAAAATCAATGGTTTTATGAAACGTTTTCTAAATCCACTTACAAGTTTGTAGACAAGGATGCGATGACAGTGTCAATTTTATTTTCCACGGGTGGTGCACTCGTGCTAGGAGGGTAGGTATATAGGTACAGGATGGATTTTCGACACGGGACAGTAAATGCAGGTATTTTAACCATTGCAGCTAGGTACAGTAAAACGTTCTTAGGAGACTTGTCTACAACTTTTGATTATTTGCTAACTGCATTCACAGATTTTGGAAATATTGTTCAATCAACAAGAAAAAGCGGCTTTTCTAGTACTACCTCAGTTGGTCCAAGAGAATTTTAATCCTTTTATGAAACTGCATTGATAGGCATCATAAAAATTAAGCGTGAGATTTTTTTTTCCACCATAGACTTTTTTCCAGCTGACTGTACCATTTTTTCAAAATTCTGCTAATACTGATAACAGTAACTCAAAAAGTTACGGACGGTCTCCTAAGAACGGTTTCTTGTAACAACATTGTTAAGCTAAGCGCACATTAAAGTCGCAACGGGCCGCACCGCAACGTATTTTCATAAGTACATAAAAGTGCAGTATCCCGCCTGTAGTGTGCGTTGGTTCATGGAATGTACGAAGTGAAGAAGGAGGATTTTTGCAATGCATTGCTTTGGGGCGACGCCCGCCTCAATGTGCGTTACCGCCCGGCCACGATTTTTGGCTAAGCGGCAAGCAGCGCGGTTTCTTTTGTCTAGCGTTGACGCTGCGAGCGGTACGTCGTGGCATGGTTCATACATTTTGGTATATTTGTTTTTACCGCTCGCCGCCCCGCGCTAAGCTGACGCTGATAGCGGCGAGGTCGTCGCCAGGCCGTAAGCCTTTACGGTACCTGCCCTACTGCCCCGTCCCAAAAATCCTCCCTGTATAGATATAGAACAAGAAAGTAGTACCTATGGGCCCGTACCTGATCCTCTGCGGAGGCGAAGGACTCAGCGCTGGAGTGGTGGTCGCGGCGTGTGTGCGACGACGCCGTGTGCGCCGACAGCAGGCGCGCGCGCGGGCCCGGCGCCGCGCCCTCCGCGCCCGCGCCGCCGCCGCTCTCCGAGCGGAACAGCACCGAGCGCTGGTCCAGGAACAGCAGCTCGCACCGCTCCTGGAGCGCACAACGACACGGTTTAGGAAAGGACACTGTAATGCCTACACATAAAGTTATGTTACCGCTTAACTAAAGTTACTTCAATATTTTTATAACCGCGTAGATTGCTGCAAATGTTTTTGGCGCCTGAATAACATTGACATGGGGCCGTTGTTGGTATAATAACACTTCAACGTGAGGCATAAGTCGCGAATGGTTTGCCAGGCATAGCCTTGTGATGCACACAATTGCACAAAGAGCAAAACAGAAGGTAAAGACATCGTTTGTGATGTGGCTCTAGCTCAGCTCCTCAGTCGCACTTTGCCTCATCGGAGTAACCTCTAAGTACGACATTATTGCTATCTTAGGTAGAACCTGATTGAGGCTGGCACAGGAGCGTGGGGATTGGCACAAGCAGAGAGGCCTTTGCCCAGCAGCAGATGAAGTTGAACTGTGATGATTGACTGATGATGATTGGCAGTTTAGATATTTCTAGATGGGTCATCGCGTTTGTGTGCAGGGAGGTGGTACGGTAGGTACCTGTAAGAGGTAGGCGTCTTGCAGTAGGTCCTGTATCTCCCGGCAGAACTCGGCCTCCTCGGGCGACGTGAGCGCGAGTGTGCCCGACACGCCTCCGCGCGCGCCCAGCGAGAACGCAGCCAGCGCGTCCTCCCAATAGTTTATACTCGTCTCTAACGCCTCCATGCCTGGAACAGAACAATAACTGTTTATGGGAATATAAGTATCTAAGTAATTATTTTCTATGAATAGCTTCTATACAATGTAGGTGTACTTAGCTATTTCATAGCGAATATGTACATGTGTGAACAATTTATTAAGGTGTGTAACATCTGATACATGTATTTTTTGGTTAGAATAAAAAGAACCTTAAGAAATAAATAGTTTAATAAATTATAATTAATATAGATTTTTACATTATTTACTTGCATTGTTGAATACAATGTTTAAGTAATAGCTGTTTTTTTTTATAATTGGGGCTAATTTGCCAACCATAATGTGTCAAAACACATGCACCTACCTACAAGTCATTATGAGCTGCACATGACAATCCTGTGTGATGTGTCCTAAATCATATTTAGGTAGACCTACTCTATACAATGATTTCACACTGTCACTAAGTACCACTTTAAACCAATTCATTTAGTTTCATAAAATACATCTTGTTTCAACTCTGTTCTGTTAGCTTGCAGTGGATGCAAGTGTTGTAAAGCTTCTTGTACGCCACTGTTTAAGTCCTGCACCGTCCCCGCGATGGCTGTGAGCGCATCTGCTATCCGTTCATCTAGTAATGCTCGTCTTTCGTCCTGAGTTCTCATTGTGGTTGCCATTGACTCCAGTGCATCTGCCATTCTCTCGTCAGCTGCTACTCTTCGTTCCTCGAAGTCTATCGCCCATTTAGGTGGTGGAGAAACACCACGGAGTTCATCATCTGAAATATACAAAAAAAAATATGTTACTGTACTTTGTTCAACATTAATTGGCTTAAGTAGGTAAGTACTTAATTCTGTTTTCTTTTCAGAAAAGTTACAAACGATTTACAATATTATGATTCACTTGTTTTCATTACCTATAGGTGATCTAGGGGCACTAGTGACAGACCGTCTAATCTTCTCATTGGCCGGTGCACACCGTACTTTGAGGTTTTCCAAAGGTTCTGAATCCGAGTCTTCTGCCAGAAAATTATCAAGTTGGTTGGATGATGAGTCACCGGCTGCAACAGAGCCTTTTCCACTTAGTTCCAGAACTCTCACTTCTAAATCATTGAGTGGTATGCATCTGTTTGGTCCTCCCTCGGAGCCTGACCGGAATCTTCGGGCATTTGCTGCTTTTTTTCTACATTTGTGTCTCCATTCAAACCAATACTGAAATGTTAAATGTATGATGTTTGATTTCTTTTTTATTATTTTCATATATTCACCATTCAATATTCACCAATGCGGAAATGCATTGGTAGAATAAAACCAATTTATCATCAGTAGGTATTTAGTTTCACTATAAAATAATTTAGACTAAATTATTTAATATAGGTACCTTCTTCCAGCCATCAGGGGTCTTCAGTGCCCCTGACTGTACCGCGTTTAGTTGTTTGGCCAGCACTGACCATTTGTGTCGAGTCTTCTGATGAGACACCGGTGCACCAGGTAGCAGGCCTTTAGACATATATCTATTCTCTTCTAGAAAGTCCATCAGAATCTCCAACTGCTGCCTCAGTATGCGACGAGGCGGTGCCATCTAAATATAAATGCAACTAATTTTTTTTATAAATAACTAGGTACAGTAATTTGTCAAAGTAATATTTAAAAATAAACAAATAGGTAGTGTTTCATAGAAGCTATTTATCCATGTTATTACATACCTTGATTCCTTCCTCGAATATCAAACTTAGATATCAACTTTTAAAACATACACGAGAATGTTTACTTCAAGAAAATTATAATCGCGCGCTGTTTATTTGACATAAGCAATCTCCTTCTCAAAAGCAATAATAACAAGCGACATGTAATGGCGACTGCGGTGTCTTCTATCTGCAGCTATAGAGAGGCGCGACTGGGCGCGACGGCGACGCGCGTTCGACAACCCCTCCTTTATCGATTTTATAAAATATATTTTTGTCGAATTTATTATAACATAACGATCTGTTTAGCACAGTTTAGTTATTTATTGATAATACCAATGTTACCATAACCACATTTAGTATTTTGAAATAAAAGATATGAGAGCGCCATCTTGTATCGAGTAGCGGAATCTTTTAGCAACCGTGCGTAACATTTTGTGATTGAGTGATCAAGACCGTAAGTCAGTAACACTACGATTCTAAACCTTGCTGGCTGGAATACTACAAAAAAAAATACCTACATAATATCTACATAATTGTTTGTCTAACAAGTAAGTAGTAATTAATTTATTCGTGAACCTTCGGATGCTTGTGCTTTAGTCGGTTACTGCCTAACAAATAGGTACGTACGTAGGATCCCCTTAGGGTCCTAGGTCACTCAAGGCATTTAAATTTGTATATGCAGATAATAAAATTTTGTGATATCATCATAAAAGACTAGACTTTTTCTTATTGCAATACAACTTATTTTAGAAGCTCTATAGTTTGTTTGCACGATTATGTATACAAACAGAATATTAAGTATCTTTCTGAAATAACTACCCTTATAAAAATATTTTGCATTTCATATATTTTTTCCATTATATTTCAAAGTATATATTTTGAGTTCTCCAGGTTTAATATTTCTAAATCGACCGTTTAACTAAAACATGCAACATGCAAATCTGTGTCTGTGGGTTCCGTCGCGAACTCGCGAAGCAGTCAAGTGTCAGCTTACCGGCTTACGACCGGCACACTAATTAATTTACCCGGAATTTTACTTAATAAATTCATGAGTAAACGCTACAATCATTTTAGCCTTCCATTAGATAGGACGATTAAAATAAAACCTTGCTGTGCAATAAAATAATTACTCTCTTCATTATCAATTTGTTATGTTATGATGTATCTATCTATCTATCTATCATCTTACACAAAATACGAATAAGTAAGTACAATAATGCATAATCATTATGCCATTTAGATTTTTGATATCTTCTTAATCAGATACAAATAATTATTAAATCCAGTAGAATGCCTACGCGGCGTAGCCTGCTACGTCGCGTAGGCTACGCAGCTACGCCGATTTTTTTTTTTTAAATCTATCTAGTAAAAAATCACAAACTGCACGTAGAATGTTGTTTAGTTTACCTACTCATGATAAGTATTCATTTATGTTGAAAATCCGGCACTTATTTATTGATGCGCGTTTCTTTCGTATACCTAAGTTAGCAAATCAGTTTTCCAACTACTTATCTCCATTACGTACCTACTTACATAGGTAGACGACACTTCAGTACATTTTTTCTCTCAATACATCTATACAATAAATTAGATACGTGCGTAACTTTTTTTTCACAGCTATGGATTTGCCATGGTCACATGGAGTTGCGAATTTGGAGCCTCCGACCGGTTCCGAGAAGTTACATGATCAATAATAGCTAACTAACCACACTCTCTTATTATTACTTTAAGATAACATCGTTCGACAGCACGTAAGATTAATTAATTTGCTATTTAATTGATTATAGCTACGAAACTGATAAAAATATATTGGCGTTGATTGTATCTATGTGTATTTTTTGTTTACTTGAAATTCTTGTATGCATAGCTAGCTGTAGTTTGTAAGTACCTACATATATACTCAAAGATACAGTTATTAATGTATATGAGTGTAAAGTAGATGCCAACGTTTGGTAGTTTAATTCCGAAATACTTAGTTTAATCATAGCCGACACCAAACTGTCCGACGCCGACAGCGAAGGTTTCACATGAAAAGGGTAAGCCGCTTTTCTGCGAAACCTTAGCAGGTCAAATTAAATAAGTTTTGCTCTTCATAACAATTTCATTGGCTACATTAATAATAACATAAGGTAGATAATCCTTCGAAATAAAAATAAGCGTAAATCGCCGCCCACTTGTCAAATAAGCATTAATACAATGTACTAATATTAAGAATGTTTGTAGTCCGCTCACTCATAAGCTGGCGCCAACATACTACCTACTACGTTTTTATAAGCTGACCAAATTTAGTTCTTCCTATTGTATCGATGGCATGAAATTCAAATATGACCAAAGTCCGTTAATTATTAAATAATTATGCCAAGTTTCAGCTAAATGGGATGCCAGGATGTGCCTTAAAAAATGAATGACTAGTTTGTAAACGGAAACAAATAGAAGCAAGTTAATAAGAAGCAAATGAGACTGCACTTTCTGCAAAAGAGTATTTATTTTGAAAACCATAAATCCAGTTATTTCATTTGAAAAGTACCTATGCAAAAAGTTAAATAGCTAAGTGAGAAACTGATAGGGATGGATCTGGAGCGAGAGATAGAAGTATTAAAAGAGTTATGATGAGACATTCTGGCCGATCAACATTTTGCAAATATCTGGACTATAGCTGGTACTGACTATAGCCTGAATAGGTTTGGAACTTTAACATCATGAACTTTCTTGTCCTTAATGACCCTTTGACCAAATTTCTTGCAAGTTTAAACAATACCTACTTAAATGTGAAATGTAGTATCCAACGATGCAGTTTATAAACATATATTGGTCAATTTAGGAATATAGATTAGTCAGGTCCTATGGTGGACACTGTACTGGACGGACACTACACTGTCGGTGCAGCGAGCAGCAGCGCATGGCAGGCGGCGCGGTCGCGGGGCGCCGAGCGTCATTCGAGCATGGTCTCTCTGGCCGGCCTCCTCCCGCTTGTCGCGCTAGTCTGCCCGAGACTCCGCACTGCGGCGGTGTGCCCTATCGCTAAGCTCAGTATTATCACCGTGCTACATCTATCCGAAGCGTTCTTTTTCTAATCGTCAACTACAAATAACTGTGGATACATATCCAATATTAACTGCAAAGTGATTGATACATTGTTACAGTGTTGTGTATGAAAAACCGCGAATTCTGTGAGTTTTCTTAGAGGCTTCGCTGCTCTTCCTGGCTATATTGACGCCGATTTGTATCGTTCTGACAGGTAAGACAAGAGTCTAATTAATTGGACTTTCAATAAAAGCTTTACTTAATAACAATGTGTTTTTCTATAAGTTTAATTATGAAGTCTTATTTAATGTTTATTAGTCTATTATTTATTTACATTGTATTACATACCTAATTTAATTTTTAGAACTAGCTATCCTTATGTTAGCAATGTACTTAATTTTTGGTGGACCCTATCCCGTTTTGTTTCTACCTTCCTATACTTTATTTTCTATGAGCCGTTCGATATAAGAAGTTAGCCTGGTAAGAAGTTCGTTTTATATCTTTCCGTGGGTAATAGCAGTTTCAAGATTCAACGTAATCGACATTGAACAGTTAGATTATCAACCGAGGAACACTATAGGAGGTCTCAAGCGCTCCAAGCATTCTCTGGAACGTGAGCACTCAGAAGAGAATCTCCTGACACGTTTCTTATAAACCGGTTCACTCGGATACACGACTTATGCAATCGTAACTCTAATCGAATGAACAATGTCCAAAATATGTTTGAAAGTATATTCAGAGGTTCAGGTTAGAGGCATCAGTGTATTCAAATGTTATCTAATAAATAACTTACACACACACTCACGCTTAATAGTAACTTGTATTATCAATACGAGTGTACCTAGGTTAGTATTAGGTTGATGTCAATTTCATTCATCTGTTACAGCACATCATTTTTGAACCAAATATAATCTTTATGACTTCAAATAATACCTATGTCATCTAATTACGGCGTAAGTTAATCAGTAAAAATAACAGTTTGAAAATATGTAGGAATGCCAATTGCAATTCAATTACAATGAGACTTTAACATAAAAATTATCATAAAGATATATTTCTATGTTTAAGACTAAGAGCCTATAAGACATAAGATCATAGGACCTACGTTTAGTTTCATTCGCGCAAACAAATTGTTAGAAATTGATCTCATCGCTATTTTCGTACGTTTCATTTTGATAACATCACTGCATTTTATAAGACGCGTTTGTTATCGAAGTGCAAAATCGCGCAAACATCTGCTAGGGGCAAAGGACACTGAAGGTGTATTTTGTAAGTGTTGTTATTCTACATCGTAACGTAAGCTGCAGCTGCGGTTCCACGTGTATACTGTCAATACAAATAATGTGCCGACACAATTGCTGGAATTCACATTGTGTCGAAATCGGGCAAACAGATTTCACAAAAAAACCTTGCCAACCTTTTGGGACGAGCTAGTAGAGATATTCATTGGGTTTTTTCATTGTAGTCACTATCATAGAATTCACAGATCGTTTGGTGGACTTCTGGCCATGCGATGCAAACAATAAAATTGTAAACATAGCAACAGATTCTAATGTTTCGATTGTTGAACCCTCTGTTGTCGCGAGTCGCGACAACGACCAATTGGCGTCGTCGTATCGATCTGAGTCCATTCTAGCGACTACGTCATCGGGACACTGTCCACACACTAAAATAAACATCTAAATTCACTTTGGCTATTTTTAACTCTCCTGATTTAACTCCCAAATCTGAAAACTCTTTCGCTAAAAGTATATATGTTATGCAGAAAAGTATATAAACTATATATTTATAGTGTTCTGCCTTATTGGGATAAACCGTGAGTTATTTTTGTAGCCGGCGATTATCATAACGCAATTGTTAATAAGACGATGCCCCGGGAGAAGTCTCGCTAAATTGCCTTCATCGAGTCGCCTCCGCTTCTAGTTGGCCATTTCCGTTTGCTCGATCAAGTTGCTGCAGTTTATGCATCGATACTGTACAGTTTATTCATTTAAAGATAGTTTAATGATGAAAATATGAAGTGTTCACCGTCTCATCATTACTTCGACCTTAGAAAAGTGCTATAAGAAAATAACAATTGACTATCGCAAATTAGTTTAATAGGTGTGGAGAGAGAATGTATACGAGCAGTTAAATTAAACTTACCCGGAACCTACGGCTTTACTTAAAGTATGTTCACAGTATACATTAATTCAAATTTAATATTCTGGATTCGAAACCCCAGTTATGAAATTTACACGAGTATAAATCCATGGACCCCACAGCTTGGTTGCCCTACTTAGTTGTGTGCAGGCGTCACGGAGACATTTTGCGACGCAATAAGTAGGCGAGTTCTCGGCTGGAAAATTGTTCCAATTTTTAGGGTGGAACGCACCCCCGAAACATAATCAGCTAAATAGCCCAGACAAGGAACTTTATAAATCGCAGATCATGATAAAAATATAAATGTTATGCTGATTTTTGTCAAAACAGCTTAACAGTTGCTAATTTTGCTGTATCATTCAAACTGATACAGATTTGTATCAAAATCAAAATCAAAAGTCATTTATTCAAACTAGGCTGAGAATCAGCACTTTTCGAACGTCAAAATTACATAAGACAGTCCCCCAAAACGCCCGCCCTTCGCCACTTCCTAGTGCTTTCGCTGGGAAGAAGAAATGGCGGAACAAACTCCCCAGCAGTATGAAGTGCATCAACATTCTGCTACATGTGTTAAGTCACGTTTTGGTATCTTGCGGTGTTTTAAATTGCAAATAAAACAAAAGACAAACATGCAAATTGGATCGTTTTACTAGAGGACTTTTGTTTAGTTTTAGGTTCCCCTTCATTTCATAGCACTTGCTAAAGTTCAGACAGTGTCGTAACTACAATCACTGACTATTCATGATGCCAACATCTACTAAAATGGATTCTGTTCGAAACGGTGTTTATAAACAATTCGAAGACGTTATCCAAATAGAGGTGTACCATGCTTTGTTTTGCTATTGCTATTTTTCGATTAGCTCATAGGCACAGATGGTTGCTAATGATTTAGAGATAATACTTGTATGAGTTGTATCTGTGACCTCATCGTTACGATGTAGGTAAATGTTGTTCGTCTAATTTGCACGAAACGAGGTCACATTCTTCGCACCGAGGGTATACAGGGAAAGCTTTTTGTAATTTACCGCCATTACATCCAAGAGACAAACATTGTGCCAGAATAGTCAGGCTACTGCTAATATTTTTGATGTCTCTTCTTTTTTAGAATGTTATCGCAGTTTTCACACTTAGTGATTGTTGGTGTTTAGTAGATTGGTAAGTCGTGTCGAGTCAGCGATTCAGCGCAGAGTTGACACAACAATCAAGCAGGTCACGACACTAACGAAGGGCTTGGGGTCTAGTAGGTGAAAGTGGTTGATAAGGGGCTGAACGGAGGGCGGTTCTGGTATTCGTATGCAGGCCGCGCGGTGGCGGCGCGATCGATACGCGCCCGCGCGACGCCTCCCCGCGGTACGACTCACAAGTCTGCTACAACAAATATACTTGAGCTTATTAAATTTCTTTAAGATAACTCATCAATAACTGGCGAGTGAACGAATCTTCCGGTTCAAGAAATGCAAGGCTTCCTCTACGTCGTCACTCCTTTAGATGCGATGGAAATAATTGTAGGGCGATCCTTGTTTTTTAAGTGCTACTATATCCTGGAAGGGCTACTTTAAAGCTCATCCAAGAAATTACTACCACATTCACTTAATTGTAACTCGAGTGAATTCAGAATAAATGATGCCACGTTTTCGTGAACAAATTGTTTAGAAACGTATTTCTGGCAGCGATAACAAAGTATGGAAATTTATTTGACAGAGTATTTGCAATTGTAATTATTTAACCATCAAAGCGCGACGGGCGAAGTATTCTAAAGATAAGAAAATGACATCATCAACAGGATCGACCAAGGGAGAGAATAAAAAACTGTTGACATGAAGTAACTGATCAGTGAGGCGTAGAACACGCTCGGCCGGTGACCGCGTGGCCCTGATCTTGACGGAACAAGCTTGGTGATGACCTTCTGTGACCGTGTAAGATGTGGACTGCCAACAGATACGCATGAGCATAAATTTACCAACTATTATCCAAGTTTTCATGATCGCTTATGTCACAGCTAACTATAATAACGTATTATGACTTGTTAACAGGTCGAAGTACCTTAATCGTGATTTATTTGTCGCCGTAAATGGTGAAGCTAGCTTATTAAATGATTCACATCACAAAAAAGCGTGGGTGTTCAGTGCCATGTGCCATGGAGTAAGAACGAACGAGGTCGTTTAGTTTAGAACAGGACGTATTTTCTGTATAAGCCCGTATTCTTCATACTTAGGTACATACATTATAATATTTGTGAGTAAACAGAAACCCAATATAGTGAATTTGAGCTCGGAATCTCTCCCCTATAAGGGGTCTCCCTTTTTGTGTGGAATGCGCTAACTACTTACCAATAGCTTTAATGCACTTCCAATAGCAGTCCGACGTATATTGAGGGGAGCTATCAATGAAGGGATCCTGGCGTTTATTATACATAGCTTCTGTGTACTATTGCAGGAAATATTTGTATAAATGAGCATAGTTTAGATGTTAGTCTGGCATTCTGGAATATATGAGCGTTGTTTAATAAATGTCAGTCTTCAAATCTACTGTACCTATATGATCATAAGAATTTGAGATTTGTTGTAATAAACTAAACTATAAAGCTTCTCCGAAATCCAAAAAAAGAGTTTGAATCCAACCATGCATGTGTATAGCTAACGCCGATGGTCTAATTAATCAAACATCTAATGTCCGTAATTAGCACTAGTAATCATTGAGTAAGTAAATGTTAATTAGGAATTTAGCTCGATAGGGTATACCATAACTACAGCTGCCAGTATGAATCAATGAATTTCAATTAGCAGATGAACAGGAGTGCGGCTACGTCATCGTCATAACTGAACAAGTCCGCAATGCACTAAACATTGTACGCATTGCGAGCTGTTAGTTGTTATTGCATGCCCGCATGCTTTCACAGTTTCACCTACAGATGTACTATGACTTGTATCTACAGTCCGTCAAATCTAAGAAGTACCGTTTGACGTTTCATATTTTTCAACTTTGTTCATACGAATTCATCATAAAACCATGAATTTAGAAAGATTTCATTATTGTATCTAAAAATGTACAATTCTTAATATCTAAATGTAATTGAAAACTTTCAAACAAAGCAAAATAACACATATTTATAACTGTCAAACGGTACTTCTTAGATTTGACGGACTGTATATCTGGCAATTTGTCTACGTTTCAATTAGGTTGCCTACTGTAAGAGCCGGCAGATACAAATAATTTCAAAAGGGTAGCAGCCGAGACGTGAAAAGATGGAATGGAATAGAAAAATGACATAATACCATTTGATTTAATAATCTATTTGGTCAAAATATGGATCAGCAAATATCAAAAAAAAATATGATTAGATGATCAGCCGTTATAAGATAACGTTACCTAATAGATTCTTGCGTGGGTACCTGGATGCGTTCTTTTATTACAGTTTTTTTTGTAACGCGGCCATTGCTCCCCTTTTCGGACGACCCTTTGGACGAACAATGATTAGAGTAGAGTGAGGGGACCGAGATGCAGCTGCTCCTTTTCTTTTAGAAAACATATTTTTGTAATATTTGCTGAAGGAAGTAACTGGGTCGCGAAATGAGGCCAATTGTATTTTCTCCGATTAGACTGCACAATACGTTTACTGTATAGTTTAATTTAACGCTGCCAATATGCATTTCAAAGCTAATAGGCATAGTGACTAGGAGAAGATAAAAACGTCAATGACTGTTATACATCCATTTATAAAGGCAAGTTGCATTTATTTGCTGGGGTTTCTTTGCCTACCCACTTAGTACGTTGAAAGTTGATTGAGACAGTTTCTCAGCAATGTAAAAAGTGGTCGAGATGCGTCTGTTTCCAACATATATGACGCAACGTGAAACGCAATGTAGTCCCCATTCTGCAAGTGTGCAACTTTTTCCTCAGGCGCCAGACGATGGCGACACCTTGCTGTCACGACAGTCCCACTAAGTTTCTCCTTCATGAATAGTGTTAATTTTCCCGGCTTCGATTAACTTCATAACTTGTGTGGTATGTTTATATATTACACGTTACCCCATATCGAAGAATTGTAATAATAAGCTCGTGTGGTGTTTCAAAAGTGGGTGTTGTTCTTGAATCGGATGTAGGAACGTGATGTTATTTTACTTGTTCTGAGTGCTTTCTGTGAACACCGGCGTAGTCGAGACGAGGTTCGAGTTCATGGCCACTGGAACAATCGATTGGCGAGATTTGTGAGCGAGCTGCGTGCGTACCAAGCTCCGCAAGCTCCGGTAGCTGGACGCATTTAGTGGCGGTTGCCAACCTTGGCTAAGTCAAATATTTACCATACACCTATATCATTTCTATGGTAATAAATACCGTGAATACAAGTAGAGTATAATTTCGATTTATCCAATTCGTTGCTGTGGAAAATCTTGAATGTAATTAACATCGAATGTACATTATTTATATAATTTGACATACATATTATACCTACCTGTCATTGCTAATAACTTCATGGCATTTTTAAAAAAAAAATCTGACTTGAGAAACAAAATTTTAATAAATAAATGTAGTAATGAAAAATTGACCATATCGATACCTCTGGGCTCAAAGGTCGTAAAGGACATTTGGGCGAAAATGACTTATTGATACTGCTATACTCAGTTTTTAATTTCCTATCGATCTGTATATTCCGTTTTACGAAATTCGCAAAAAAAATGCCTTTACGACCCACATAATTTGAGACGTTAAACAAAGTTTACCGTGAAAATATGGATGTAAATAACACTTAGTTACCAGAGTGAACTCATTTTGGTAGTAAAGCAAAGTATAAAACAACTTTTGGGTGTAAAATACATAAAAAATATCAATTGTCTTATACCACCTTAGGTGGTTAATATAAGTCCCTCAAAAATTTGGATGTAAAGGACATCGTCTTTGCAAATTGTCCTGTACACCCCTACAATTTAAAATAAAAAAAATACAAGTGTCCTTTACTACCTAGTTTCATTTTAATTCTTTGCTTCCACTAAGGGCGTATATATAAACGTAAGTGAGGAATTGTCCCATAAATCCTAGAATATTCATAAAACAACGAATTTAATCTAAACTTACTACCTAACTTAATAAAAATTAAATAATTTACACAAAACTATTAACTCACAATTTTGTGAAATGTATTATAACGATTATTGAAATTACAAGATGTTCAAGTTTAGGTATCCACTTCATAATTATCGTAGAATTTGATTTCTGTACACAAACTTTCAACCCCTACCTTATTAAATTGTTTCTAATACTCGTTGTACATTACTTAAATATAAATAGCCTCCTCTATTGGCTAGGTTGTAAATAACTAGTATTCTAGAAAGTACGAAGTAGAAAACCGTTAACCCTCAAATGGTCAATCTTCACTTTTTAATAGAATGTGACAGAGTTCAAAATTCGCTATCTTTCTGTCTAAGAAACATTTTAACAATAATAAAAAGTTCCAAAGATATGAAAATATTTTAGACCGTTAAGTAACATAATTTCTGATGATTCCATCACTTGAAAGCATCTAACCCACACTTTTTCGCTTAATGTAGGTACTTTAAAATACCTTAACTGTCCGATGTGATGATTATTTTCTAGCCTTCTACTTAACTACAAGTACGTTATCTGATTTTTCTTGACTATAAAGGACTATAACTACTTTATAATTAAGCATTTAAAGAAAAGTTTAAGTGAAAAACTTAACTTATTTGCAGTTACCCGCCCTTAACGCTATTTTAGTTAAGCATTTAATTCCCATAATACTTTTCTTGAATATAATGCCTGTTTAATGAAAACGGTAAAAAAAAAATATAATTTTGCAACAAAGCAGCTAAGCTTCATTACTTAGCTAAAAGACAGTTAGCCGACTCTCGCGCTGTGTTCACTCCGGGGGTGAGCTGAGGGTGCTCAAGCCATCCGCCGTCCCGTCGGACTTAATCTTTCCACCCGGTGGGCCGTCTGCCACTGACACTGACTCAAAACTACAAGATCTAACTAAGATCAAAGAAGTGACGATATAGATGAAGATATTGAAACAAAAAAACCTAAACCTACAAGAAAACGATCCAAAAAAAGAAATACAATAATTCAAAGACTAGCAAGTCTCTTTAATTCTGTCATCTAAGAGAGTATAATGCCCGAGGCGTGGAGCAGAGATGCGGTGGTTCTGTTCTTCAAAAAAATCCTCGCTGAAGAACTATAGACCCATCTTACTTCTGAACCACGCATCCAAGCTGCTCTCGAGGGTCGTCACGAACTGTCTCGCCAAGAGATTTGTTGAGTTCCAGCCGTCAGATCGCGTGCGGGCATTGAGATGTTTGTACGACGCTGCCACGATGACTGTTCAGATCCAGGATTAAAAAACCACCCCATCCAACTGCTCAGAGGGGTGTTTACTCATCATCTCATCAAACAGATTCTGTTTATAAAGTTAAAGACAGTAGCTCATTTAAAAAAATTCGTCCGCATCGCTGTCAAGAGGATAAGTGCCCAAAAGGCTAGCAGGGCAGCATTACCGTGTTGGATGGCAATGCTTATTCTTTGGGCTAAAAATAGGCCAGCTCTCTGGTCACGCGTAGAGTCAACCAACCGCTTGGCGATGTCTCGAAATATTCGATAAGCACTCGGACCCCAAGGCCTTAGAGTTTCAACCCCAAACGGCTCAAACATATGGCTCCCAATAAGGTTGTTATATTTGCGCTGTTTGAGGTTTTCTGCTCCTGCAGTAGCCGCCCCAGCATAGCCCGCCGTGCTAGGAAGATAGGATGGAGCGAGGGTGTCGACACAGGTTGCATCCCACACCAAAGGCCTACCCAACTTCCAAGGCATTATGGTCATTCCATCTGGCCTCTTCCCATCGTCGCGTGCCAAGCCATTGAGTTCTAAAACAGCGGGCACCCCGACGGTGACAAGAGCCCAACGGATGATGTTGTTAATGCTGGCGTGCCGTGCCATCTGACCAGCGCACTCGCTGCAAGATACGCCATGGTGTCCGAGGCAGTCGACTGCTGCACCGCATTGACAGCGATGTGGAGCTCCGCAAGGAGCGCCCAGACGCAAACATGTAGCGAGCCAGAATGTGGTGTCACGCAGCATAGTGCCTATGTTGGGTGACGGTAGCGCTTCAAGCCAGAGGCCCGACTCCCAATCACCCACAGCCAGCAGGCGGGCACAGTCAGCAGTATTGGTGAACGTATTAAAAATATTAATTTATAATTTACAGATTTAGAGCTTTGTGTTCAATTACAAATAAACGATCTCAATTTGATTACAAAAATGCACGTTTTATTTGTATAATTATGTTATTTCATGAACATTTGTAAAGAAATTACAGTAGTATACACATAAATACATACAAAATTACATAATCCATTTAATATTTAAGTTTAGTTATTAATTTATCCTTTCAGAATACCTTAGCGGGTGGTCCTTTAAGAACCTAAAAATTATTACACTTGTCGATTATTTCCTTATTTTGTTTAGTTTTGTGCAGTAAAGTACATTTACGCCCTTAGGTTCATCATAGGATGAAAATTTTAAGGGTGTAAAGGACGTTTGTTTTTAAATTTATGGTCGTAAAGGAAATCTATCTCGGTAAATACAGCAGTAGGGTCATTTTTTAACACTGCCCTAGAGAATACTATAAATTCTAAACACTTTCTTCTTAGGTTTCATTTAAATAGCTCAAGAAACAAAAATGTTAGAGCAAATATAATTTTTTTTTTTTCGTTTTTTGCTTCTCCTGAAAAGTCGCATTTTGTCCTTTACGACCTTTGAGCCCAGAGGTATCGATATTATTTGATCACAAAAAAATGTTTTAAAAGCAACTGAATTACATTACATTGTTGCTGAATACAATGAGGTACAAATATGCAACACAGCGGCGGAACATTCAGCGATATTGTGGAACAATACAATTTCAGAATGTATGATGATGATGTGTTTTAGTGCACCACGAACATTCTCGTTGCTATTGCCAACGCGAAGAGCGGTGTTATTAAGTTGTCGAAGCTCGGTAAAATTAATTACTTACATTGAACCAACAAGCGGTTATCGCGGTCACCGCGAGGAAATTAAATGAACACGCGCGGACGCTTCTTAGTGGGCTTTACTTATTAGTGCTCTAATGTTAGGTGTGTGAATTGGTACATCAAAGATCAATACGAAATAGTTTCGTACTCAAAAATCACTGATCATATATCATCGTCGTCATCCGCTGGATCGTCTGTCGCCAGATCACTTCCAGAGCATTTTGTGTTCTTGAATAATTAAATTTTAATTATTTCAGCATATTCATTCTTGTGACCACCTGTAATGCTATTGTGCAAAAATCTCACCGTGAAAACTAATGTGAAGTGAGCTTAAAGTGAGCTGTCAATAGTGCCAATCCTAGCATCAGGTGGAACGACAGCTCACTTTAAGCTCACTTCACCTAAGTTATCACAGTGATCTTTTTACAGAATAGCACCGTTGTTTTTGACCCGAAGACTGACCTGCGTTTGTAATTACGTTATTAAGTTCAATTTAGTTTCCAATGAATTATTTCGGAGTCATCTATTTGAAATTCTCCGCATGATCGGAGGTGGCAGGTGTCGGCAGTTAAACAATGTCACGCAAGTATCGACTATCCCGAGCTTCCGGCGCGTGCGCAACCACGTGTTGTGTCCACGCATAATTACAAATAAATGTTATGGGCCTTTTACTGTAATGTTATTACATCTAGAGAAAATGTTTATCGTTGTTCACACTCTAAATGGCGTTAGAGTGCCTCTAGAATAATTTATAGCCACTTGAGCCTATCCTTTTTAGTGATACCATGATTTATTCTTCGTCATTGATAATTGGGTTGTAAAGTTTCGACTACAATGGAACCCGCACCACGTAATCCGGCTCTCACCGGCTATAATTTAATATCCGCCCGAAAATAATCCCATTTCCTCAGCATACCACTAATGCTGTATTGTATCATGTCTAATGTCCTTGACATTGATGAAATACAGATTTGTAGGGCTTCCCTACCCCAATACTTTTGTAATTCAGTGTGTGACATTCAGAATTTAGATATCACTCACTACTTATTATATAAAACAAAGTCCTCCCGCCGCGTCTGTCTGTCTGTCTGAACGCACTAAAATCTGGAACTACCAGCTGTCGAATTTGAAATATTCTTTTTGAATTCGTTCCAAATTTTTGAGAAATTTTGAAATTTCCCGCGGACGAAGTCGCGGGCAGAAGCTGTAGTATACAAATATATGGGATATACCAAGTACATATTTGGGATATAAGTAGTATAATTATGGACTATTAATCTAGTAGGGAAGTAGTTTTGATTGATTTCAAATCAGCATCCGAGGCTTAAGCTAGTCGAAACATCCGACATGAAACGTTATGTTCGACTTGTGATGGCTCATGCGATGCAAATGATTTATAGACTGGACACTGAAAATTGAAACGGAAGCCATACCGTTACAAATTCAGTCATATTATAATGTTGTATCTAGGTACTGTATCCTATCCAGGGTGGTAGGTACCTACATCGACGCGATAACTGTAACCATGAATTCAGTACATGATTCTAAACCCCCTAGCTAGTAGCTTAGAAATGTTTCGTCGGTTTTAAAAATCGCCACCCTGTATTTTCGAAAAGATGGCTCTATAGTTCTCAGTACTAGGCTCAATTTTTTATTAATTTCTAATTGGATTTTGCGAGGTAGATACGTATTATCTGTGAACGAGTATAACTCTCCTGTGGGAATGGCAAGTCGAAAATGTATTAGGTAGATAGGTACTCACGTACTTACCTTACCTACATAAGAGTTTTAAACAAGTTTGCTAAAAAAGAAGATATTGCAAAGTAGGTATAAAATATTTAAAAAAAATGTACCGTGCTAAAATGTGTGTGTCATGGAATAATAAATTATAATACATGAAGACAAATGAAGCAGAAACAGATATATTTATGTTTGTCGATCGACGAGGATACTGAGCTCATTCATAAACATTTTCGTGTTATCAGAATTTTATGGCAGCAGGCAGAATAAGTAAGCATTAGTCAGGGCCAGGGGCGACCATTTGTAAGCTTTTCGACGGTTTCGTGTGATATTCAAGCGAAATTGGAGATTCTCTCGAAGAATCGACTCTGACAAGAGATTAACATAGCAATCTCATTAATTAAAAGGTATCACAATCATACTGAATCCCCAGTGAGGCTCAAGGGCATGACGCACAGACGCACATTTATCGTCCAAGGCTAAAAGGAAGGTCTCGCCCGGGCGGGTGGCTGGTGTCCTTGGCTTTCTATGAAGGCTGATTGAAGGTTTCGATATTTTATACTCTCATTGAACCTGGGATGGGATATTACATTATATTGGAACAATGGAGAATTTGTGAAAGGATAAATAATACTAAAGAACGATAACCATAACTTAAAATATAAACGTCTCTTAATTCGTTCTATACAGCTTTCTAATTTATTATTAATGCAAAATTAGTTTAATTAGAATTCAGGAAGCCGTTGCGTTTCACGGTCATACATTTCCGGTGGTCCCTTTTGGAGGGCGCACGCCATTGCTAACGGTCGAGCATTATTTGAATTATATTATATTCAAATTCAAACAGAAGGATGTAATTGAGCCCTTAATGACAAATTGATAGGAACAGAAACGTTAGATAACACTGAAAGACGCCCTACGCTTCAGCGCTGATCGGATTGAGAGATTGCTAATGGCGGTAAGATAATATATGTGTGTTTGAGGCACTTTCATAAATGTCAAGTGTAACGACGTCATCCACTTCAGCCCCACTTCATTCATTTAGGTACTGCTCATTTTAATAATTTTCATAATATTAAAAAAACATGATTATTATAAGCATGATTTCAAGTTTCAGCTTACTGCATGGAACAATGAGGTTTATACAGATTCATGTAAATACATTGGAGTATACATAACATTTTTACCTTTACAATAGGCAGTTTGCTAGTAAAATACTAAACGTAAAACAAATAATCTGAAACTTTCCATTAAGAATGCACAAAGGAATATAACCGGTGGAGTATTAAAGCGGACAATGCGTCGGGTAACGGGACAAGGCACTAATTGTGAAGCGAGAACCGAAGTCTTCCGTTACCCGCTGCGCCACTGCACCACAGCCGTCTCCCGGGAACAACAACCAAACGACACGCGACACAACTAGACAAATAAAACGTAAACCGACCAACCATGGACCAGAATGATAAATGGATTTTTTCATCAGAGCTAGGCATAACCTGAAATGTGCCTGAATGTGAAACATTTTTAAAACATGGCAAAACCACAAGTCATTCCACGTAGCCGATGTAAAAAACGAGCAGTTTAATTTCGCAAAAGTGCTCCAAGTTTTTGCCAAATGCTTTTCTGGTATTCAACGTCAGCCTCCAGACAGCGAACACAAAATTATAACGGTAGGTACATGATTTTGAATTCACAGCGTCACGAGCACGACGAGAAACGATTGTCTGATGTGATGCTCGTAGAGATGAACATTCCTGTTTGCTTAATATATACTTAGAAGTGCAAGCAAGTAGGTTGTTTTAAAACGAGTGGCATATATTCCCCTCAAGTAATAGAACATTAGAAAAACATATTTAAATGGAGAATAAATTAATATAATAAGTCGTATTTAGTTCAGTGTGAACGTGCCGAGACTGTCGAAGAATTTGTTTATCATACTCGCTGGTCACGAACTCGGAACACACGCACGTCCTATCCTACGTATTCTACAATAATCACAATTCAGTAGGTAGGTGGTATTCATTAAGATGGAAAAAAATTATTCATATTATTATTTTATACCTACAACCGGCCTTTAGATTTGATATTGTTGTTTGTTTAATAAGAGCAAATAGGTAAAAAAAAAATTAAATAATAAGTTCTAATCATTGCTTTCATAAAATCTCTCATGGAAAAGACGCTGTTTATTTGACTTGTAAGGGGAGCACTTAAGAATGTGATGAAATGATTCCACAGAACTTTAAGCTAAGCATAAACTTCGACTTTTACAAATAAACAAAACACAGGTGCTCATGCATGAGTAGTTTTTTCTCAAAATATTGTTCAGAATGCTATGCAAGTCTATGTAAGTAAGCGTGACTAGCGTGAGGATATACAGTAGTCTAAAGAGAAGTGGCAGGCTGCTCGCAGGCAGCGAGAGCGTTGCGACATCTTCACAGGAGACATGTTGAACAAGCACTCCACTCGACTTGTAGTTGAAGCCACCGCACGTAACTTCACTAGAGAGTGCTCCAGTCTACGGTAAACTTTGTTCTTTGTTTGAGAACAGAGAATGCGAACGAATGTTTGTTTACAACGAATCAACCAAATCATTGAATCTATTTTTGATATGGAGACATTTTCAATGTAATTATAGCATTCGCATTCACAGGCACATTTAATTTATGGCTATTCATACAGCTGACGAGGATATCAATCACAATTGTTATGAAACCCTTGTCAAAGTGGGTAAAATGATTTATTTATTTAAGCTTTGATCGTAAAATCGCTCCACTTGAAGTTGGAGAGCCTGATCGCAGTCCACCGTCTGTAGCAATAAACTGTACCATTTTATTGCTAGGACTGGTAATAATAAAGCTCGTTATTGTTACGTCAAACCTTTATGCATTTCTCTATAACATTTGTATTAGTATTAGTATTTTTGCATCAGATTTTCATTGGATATCAATTGCATTCTCAATATACGTATATGTTGATGCGAGTACTTTAGACTCCTAATAAATTTAATACTGCGAGATTAAAGATATTTCGTTTCAATATATCATATGACCGTTGCACTTGAAGTGCGACTCCCGTTAGTACACGGTCCACTGATTATCCATCTCTCATTACTACACTTGCTCAAGGAGTACCTAATGCTGGATTGCACTCGACGCGAGACGTGTCAAGAGATATAATTAAAATGATTAAATATCTAGAAAGAACATATTACATCCTGGTTTTGCATCACTGTGCAATTCTACAACCAATCCAGAACAGGGTTAGATGCGGAAGGATTACATCTATGTATTACTTTATAAAGAGTCTGAAGAACGAACTGAATTGCATACCTAACTTTTTAAAAGATGATCTAAAAAGATCAAACTGAATAATGTGTTTTGTGTATTTTGAGGCTAAATAACATTAGTATATTAAATATACATTCGTTCTGTAATAGCAAACATGTAATGTTTGTGCCATCTGTGTCACGCGTTGTTTGAAATGACCGCGGAAATTAATCGACGACCTTGCCTCGTAATCGTTAACACGTCATTCTCCAAATTAATGTTATTGAAGGCGAAAAACATTATCCAGTAACATGGTAATCGTCTCCACGCCTAAATCACGAGACATTTATAGGTGTTAATTTGATTACGAGCAGCAATTTGTAAGTGTAGGATTCATCGTGTTGATCTTGTCTGTTTTAGAATATTCTCAATTTGGAAAACAGTGATTTAGTTTGTATATATGCTAGTGTTGCTAGGTACCATGGAAGACATACTGAAAAAGGGGATCAACAAAACGTAATACCAAACAAATTGATTGGATTCAAACAAACAACATGGAATGGAACATGCTCGGAAGCGAAACTCCGAAATGAATTTTCACGAGAGCCGTTCACGTCGGAAAAAAACATGCTACAGGTCGTGTAGTCGGTATAATTGACGTATTCTCTCGCTCGGCAGAATTTTCTACATGCTCGCATTGGAAACTGGATGAAGGCCATGCTCTCCTAGTTGCCCTATATTGTAACTGGGTCAAGTTTATACAAACAGGAAATGTGAATGAGGCTTCTGTAGGCATAGAGAAAAGCTATTAATTAAAATATCGAAGTAGATAGATAGACTTTTTTTGCTGGAAATGAGACTAGCTCAGGAAAAGTTTTTGTAGGGAAAAAATGTACAGGCTATAAGGGCTTACAGTACCTATGCATGAGAGGATATCAGAAGATTCAGAAGGCCAATTCTTGTAATTTAAAACGTTCAAAATCTAGTTGCAGTCTCATCTCAGCGACAAACAAATGTCAAAAACTTGTCAAAATGCAGGAAATTAGACGTATTTTTGACAGATTAAAACTGAGATCAGACTGTGAAAGTGTGAACATTCTTAAAATTACGAGAATTGCCCCTCTGATATAATTAAAGTAAATACTTGTAACTGTGGTACAAAACTTGTGAGCAAAAAGCAAATTGCAACAAAATGACTACCCAAACCTATGCATGAACCCATTGAGGCCATTGAATTCTGTGCGTGTAGGTATAGGTAGTACATTGGTACGGTCTCCCATTAGGTACACTTCATTTATTACAGTAAAAGTCCGGTAAATTATCGTTCCCTCCCGGTCCATTCTGTCCGTAGCTCACAGCATTGTTAATGGCTCTCACCACGCGGAATGCAGGGCTCTCGAATCCTTCCGTTATTATGGCGTTCATTAATGAATATTCAATACGTACGCTTTGTTCCTTTCCCGTCAAGCACAGAGTATATTCGAGTACTTCAATTAACTCCTATTTGTTAGATATGAGAGGTTCTCCGAGGAATGTGATAAGTACCGTCACAAAATTATAACTATGCAGCGTTTGCGTGTGAGTGGAACATGCATCAAGAATTTTACCATCCATACGTGACCGAGAAGTAAGCGAGTTCATTTGCGTCTCATCGTCAACTGGAGACATTTTTGCAAGCGAATGGTGAATTCGAAATGGTACGGTGACCGATGACTCATCCTTGCTCTGCTCTTAGTTCGTTGACCTCCTGTAACTTACAGCAGCCGTTATCGCTCCTACATAAGACTTACAATAATTTAGTTTTACGTTACAATAAAGTTTTAGTCTCAGTCAATCTCAATTACTATTAAAACCTTGAATTGGATTTCGTAGTATTCAAATGAGTGTTTTGAATCCAATAGAGACCTCGAATCATTCATCTTATGGCGAGAACAAATGATTCATCGAAGGATTGTAAATGCAAAGTGACGCATTGAATCTGTGAGTAATTCGTAGTAAGTTACGCGTATCAAGTCAGAATTGTATCACTATTATGATGACTCATTTCGCTCTGCAACATGTCCCTATAGAAATGTAGTACCCGGTGCGTGTGGTTTAATCCCTAGGCCGGACTACTAACAGCATTTCATATGCAAACGGCAAACTCTGCCCGCGTTCTGTTTACAAAGCGTAAAACTTTTTCGTTAGGGGAGCGAAAACTTGGTCCATTTACAATCATTTGAGGCTGAATAAAAATACATTTCGTGTCACAGAAAATACCTAATTACAGTTTTTCTAACATTAGAAGGTTTACAAATTCTGATTCAATACATTTTCTAGAAAAACCTTGAAGTTGTAAACGGTGATTGGAATAGGATTTACGTACTTATACATAAGTGTCATTTGTTAAACTTCGTTCGTGTCGCGCTAACTCCAGGACAGCGCAACTTAATTAGTGAGATATTGCACAATGTTTATTGTCCGAACAGTTTGTTCAGCGGGCAAAGTTGCTCGGCGGTAATTAATGCAAAATTTGAAAGCTCCCGGCCCATATAAACGCGAAGTTAACTGGCATCGAGTATTATACGTATGCGAACTTGTAATATAGAGGAATAATTTACTTCAGTGGACTTTCGTTGCTAATCGTACAGGTATCTAAGCAACTCGTTAACATTCATTTAAATAAAATACGTTGATGTTGAGAGCTATCTTTAGAAATAAAGCCATTAATGATGCCAAAAAATGTTAATCATTTACAATTCATAGAATGCCCAAGGACGTTGGTATTAAATTAACATAACCGGAACTGTTCAGAATGGCTATTTCTTTGTAAAGAAGTATCGATTTGTTTCCAACGCACGTTTAGTGTGAGCATAAAATTTATTGCACACTGTTTTAATATTTCATACAGACGAGTTTAAACTGTAACCGTTTTACTGTTTTATAATCCATATGGATTAACATTCATATCACGCCAACTCTTTTAAAATGTCCATGCTAGTCATCGATCACAACATTCACAACCTGTCACTCGCTACCATCATTCGAAACGCCAAAAGTTGCGAAACACACATTTGCGATTTTGTGATTTTATGTACGTGAGCAACTTACACAAGCGATAAAAATGTGACTTTTCAGAGAAACTCAATTTTTTAAACTCATGTCTACGAGGTAACATGACGATTCCAAAAAGTCTACCATGTTGTAACTGTGATGTTCCGCAATTATGTTAAAATCTAGAGAAGATTCTTAGCGGTTGTATAGTAAGGAGACCATTTCCATTTTCCTCAGCAGTCCCGAGACCCTGTTTGCAATAAATATGTAATGGAGGTACCCGGTATCGATTGCATTACTAGAGGGGAGTTTTTATTACGGAACAAGCATGACATCAGCAACAATATGTTACATGACATACTCTTTGTAATATTCTGGTGTCAGCACGAATATTAATATGGACTTATTTAATGGCGATCCCTAGTGAAAACACTCCAAGCTTGTGTTTAGTTAGTCATTTCCCAGAAGCGTTTCTAGGTATTTAGTTTACTAAGTAATTAGATTTTAAAATTATTCAGCATAAAACAACTTTTTTTATAAAAAAATATTGTCCTAGAAATTAGTAGTATTTCAAGTAATTTATTAAGAGGACTACATGACCTAAAGCGCGGTCTTTGTCGGACTGCATAGGAAAGAAAGAGAAGCGCGATGCCACAACGCTGGTAATTTATTGCAAAATATGAAGCAATTATCGATTTACGAAAAATCTAGTGTTTGGACAAAAAAACTAAAACACTATAGTTTTAGTATGTTGCTTGTAGAATAATCTGACAAAAAATCATAATGATTGTATGTATATTAGTATGAATTTTGTTGTAAATAAAAAGTTTTTAGAGGTATCTTCATGATTTTTTTCTATCGTACCAAATAAGTTGTATTATGTTTTCAACACACTATCTTCCTAGCATTTATCCTGAAGAATATCATATATTTTTTTTATTTTTTTTACTGTAGTCGATCATATACTTTTATTGTTTCTAAAAGTTGCGTTTTTTGCGTTTAGGTCCTGTAAGCCCCTTAAAAACAAAAATATTAAGAGTGTAACGGAAACTGATTACCTACTTCTAATATTTTGAAATTGGCGTTGGTAAGTATCAGACCATAAGTTGAGATTATCTTGAAATTGAATCCAATTTGAATTTCAAACCGAATTGTTTTCTAACCGTTTATCAGAGCATTATCCGTGGGGGAACCTCGATGTCGACCAAGCGATTAATGAAACCTTTTTTCGGCAAATGATGGCGGATAGCAATCCTCAATTAAAAGTCGAAAGTGTCCGAGATAAAAGAGGGATTAGTCGTAGACTCAGACGAATTGCTTTTAACCTATTTTTACCCCTAGAGGCGAATAATTGACTGCCTAAACGAATCTGTATTTTAATAATATTATGTATAGGTACCTCTATCCTAGTCCCTTTTAAGCTTAAAATATAATCTTCCATAAACTCAAAGATGTTGCTAATGAACACGCATGTTCCTACTCATTTCTTAATTTAGTTATACATATTATTCAATACTATCCAAAAGCATAAACTAATGAGCAACTAGGGCTGCAACCCCCATGTCGGTTTTATGATCGTTCAAGGGTACTAGAGTCCTGAATAAATAAAATGCAATTAGACTAGGGTGCTGCCTCATAGTAACACGCCTCTGAGAGAGAAACCATTTAATAAAAAAAATGTTTGAAACATCTCAATAAACCGCACAACAAAAAGAGGGAGGTGTGATTATCAATTTAAATGTAATATGCCGGAAAAGTGGATTGTACAATCCATTTTCGTGCCAACATTACAGCCAGCGAATCATTTACGCGAAGGGCTTTAAATTTTCTGATACCCATATTACACGCGCGATTACAATGTGATGGGACATTCTGGGTGAAACCGGCCACCATAATGGGATAACCTATGAGTTGATGGCTCGCGTTTCAGTCTGCTAATTCGGAGGCAGGTTGCGAAAAGGACGGGCCACGTGCGGGGCGTCGCCATGGCAACAGTGGAAACTACGCAGTTCCACAACCCCCCACCCTACGGGAACGACCTAAAGTCGCGGCATTTCCAAGTCAGCCGAGTGGATAAGGCTATTATTTATCCGCTTGGGCTTGATTTTTCCTTTACATTGTATGAAAACCTTGAACTAACGTAATATTAAGATAAGAAAACTTTGAAAATGACATTAGAATTGAAACTAGGAACTCAATGCAGAGCTGTACAATCCTAAAAAGAATATAAAAGGTATCGTATCGTAAAATAAATATATACTTCTGAGGGATCCTCATCAAATCAACGGCCCGTAATAATAACTCTATTACACAAAGGGATACACAAAGGGATGCGAGATTTTGTCAGGCAATTTAGTATGGGAGTGTGGGGGCGGTCTGCATGAACAGCCATATCTCGCGTCAAAAGACGTGCGACACATTATTTAGGCGGGTCTGATGACAAAGAGATTTGATATCATAGCCTGATTGATGATATGAAACATTTTAAAAGAATCTGATTTACAGGCAGCAGCTATTTTAGAATTAGTTTTCCTATTTGTGGTTGGTGGCAAAATCTTCGGATCAGCCACTCAAAAAACCGAAACCGAAAAAAACATTGTATCAAACAGGAACACGAAACAGTATTCAAAAACGTTTAAATAAAGCACATAAAACGCAAAGGTTGATCGTATTTTCCGAGTCCCTTGCCTCTTTGGTTATTTGACCCCTGTCAAGACAATTGCCTGTCCATCGGCTTCCCCTCGCGTTATTGGAAATCCCGGCTTCCTCGCGCGCTCTTGTGGTTAACGGAGCAATCTGCAAAATGGGACTATAAACCACATACACAATGCGGAATTTATACCTAATATATTGCCCATACAAACCAAACACGAAATAGGAAAACACGATCTGGGAAATGTTGTACGCTAACATCTCAATTACGATATTTATGGTTAGACAAAACTTGACAAAACCAATACTGCGAGGGAAAAAAGAGTAGGTAGGACACACGAACTCGTATAAATTGATTCGCTTCAGAGCTGTATCAGATAATGACCCATTAACTAACGAAGAGCCAGAAGCCGCTCATCCGGATGTCGGCGAATCTACTAGTTAATGGATAGATCGATCAAAAACGTTTCGGCCACTCGCTATATTGCAGATACGGAACGGAACTAAGTGCAGTCGGGTGACAATTTTCAGCGCTCGCATGAACCATGCACTTCCCGTGTACACTGTAATTATTAAACCGGAGACACAAGACATAAGACGCGGGTATCTGGTTTCCAAGTGTTCATTGTAGCAGTCGCAGACAATGGGACCGTTGCCGTAGCGAAGGCCGACTCAACGCCGCATAACGACTGCATTATAAAACCCAGTTGCATCAACTTTAACACGCATTCTTATGACTTGTTGCATAATCACGGATTTTTCCAGAATGACATTACTTACTCTATCTTCATCAATATTAATATTAAATGTAAATATATTCTAACACCATACTTAGGTAGAGTATTTTATTTCCATCCCATTGTTATGGTTAACCGCGTGTTTACTATTGACTGTTTTGCGGTCTTGAACATTATCATTTTAATTTTGTAATCGACAGTAAACTTTTTGCAAAGGTAATAAATCTGGCATACCTACGTACGTTTGTGCATACTCATGCACTTTTACTTATGAATTATGACTAATCTAAGCAGCTGCTTTAACTTGATATTGTCGAACATCTGTTGCATAAACGACTAACAAAACATAATAGACAGCTGCAACCACTTTACTGCAACTAGTTTTTATTGCAAAGATTCTCCACGTTCGCGACCATTAAATAATTATCTTCCTTGTACTGTAATACTGTTATATACCTGATACGAAGAACACAGTAATCAAATACATTAGTGTACACGATTATACGCAAGAAATTCTTACTACATCCTGGCCGGTTCATAACATTACTATAGGTTTTATAAAACTAACAGCTACACAGTTACATCAGTCACGTGAAGATATTTTTAATTTACACAACAAATTAAGGACAAGGTCTTGGCGTATGAGAATTGGACCAAAATAGTATCGATTAACCTAAATGACAATT
Organism: Hydraecia micacea; assembly: GCA_914767645.1. Classification (NCBI taxonomy): domain Eukaryota; kingdom Metazoa; phylum Arthropoda; class Insecta; order Lepidoptera; family Noctuidae; genus Hydraecia; species Hydraecia micacea. Next base: position 14,699,722 of record OU611778.1, read on the forward strand.
GAATACATTTAGGCGTAGCGAGAGACATGAGAAAATGCTGATAACGATTTTTTTTTTGTTTCAGATTTGGTGCACCAGCTAAGATTTGTTGTAAACCTGGAAATTTTATAGCCTTTCCAAATAAGGTAATTGTTTTTCTTAAAACTAAAAAGTTAAAATATGTATATACCATATGGGTATTTCTACATACTATTAGGATTGTACTTCGTTATTATGATCTTCTATTTAAAATACGCGTACTTCATGGTAATCAGTTTGAACTTGACAAAGTCAATTACAATTTGTAACGCAGTCACGGCGCAATTTCATAGTGGACATACCAAACATACCCAATGGCCAACAACTGAAGCGAGACGCACTCGACGCAAAAAGCACACGAAATTGACAATTTAATGGAATGTTTCGGTGATGCCATCTACGAACTAAAAATAGTCACGACGAGCACGTTCGAGAGCCCACTATCATCCTGTCAGGAGTCAGGACGGACCACAATTGGCCTCTCGAAATCAAACAAGTGCCGGATCTGCAACGCGAGTTACGCAAATGACCATTATCCTAACGACTTAATACGGAAATACAGAATACGCCTGGAAAACTTTAGAGAGCGTTTCAGGTTGGAAACTTGTGGGTTTCACTATAGGCCCGTTTTACATTCTAGTTTTACGAGCAGTATGAAAGTAGTAATATGAAATAATCTTGTTACCTAGTTTGTGGAACTGTCTAAAATTGGGAGTAAAAAGTGCAGCTAAAATTGGGCCAATGTGTCGTCAGAAAATCATAAGTGGCACTATTACCGACAATCAGACGGCGACCTTGCTGCTCGTTGTCGCGCAAATCGTGGGGAGCCCCAGATTGTCATCCTCTCCATTCCGGCATCCGCTTTTTGCACTTCATTACATAATACCCTAGATCCAAGTGTTTCATACTCGTTGGGTTAGATAAACAAGTATGCATGATCGATTTTCCACAAAATGTCATCTTCTTAATTCTTTATATCATTGACAACCATTAAATTACCAAAGGTTTAGATGTTTATACGGTTGTCCAACTCAATAAAGTACTAAAACACGTTTGTCAGCAGTATGCGAATATATATCGCGGACGCTCGAACACGACACGTTCTAAAATGGACAACGACTTGTCTGTGCGGCTCAACAAATTGCCGTAATCAATATGACTTATCTTCAGCAATTGATGTGTCGGTTTTCACACTATACTTTCTAATGTTTCTAGTCCACAATGTTGCAGACTGTTTTGTTTCATGTTTTTGACGTAGTTTTGAATGAAGATTTTATCATTGAAATTCGATGAGGTGAAAATTATTGATGATTCAATCATATCAACCTTAATAAAAGAAAGCATAAATCCATCGAAGGGCTACCTTTTTTTATTAAAATTGTCCAGAAACTTGAAACAACTGCCCAGCGCTGTCACATTTGACAGTGCAATCGTCTACATACTTAGCTAACACTGGTTTGTAAGTACTTTTTTTACTGTCCACATAATGTTATTTTGGGAACAGGTTGGTTCAGTACTCAAATAAATAATAGCGTTGAAAAAGTGGTCGTCCAACAAACTTTATTTGGACTGGACCAACAACTCCGGTGGGTAATGTTTTGCAGAGCGTGTACAATGAAGATTCATCGATATGTTTGCTTTATGCAGGTTGAAACTTCCGGTAATGATAATTTAAATATAACCAAAGTACTTACTCGCGAGTATAACATCGATGCCATTACATCAATTGAATAAATCATATAATCGGTATATCGATGTTATTCATGAATATAATGCCGATATGCAATATTCACACAGGTACACACATTTTATTGATATATAAATTATGCATGTATATCATGTATTCTGAGCACCCCTCACGATGTTTCTAGTGCTAAATTGAAATATTTATGTGAGCAGCCATATCCAGGTGTGAAAAACATGCTCCTACTCGCACTCCCAGGTTCCACTTACAAGGCGTGAACACTTGTTTGTTCCCGTCCGATACAAGAGCTATCACTACTTTATGAGCGTCTAATAAGTAAATTGTAAGCCAACATCTAACTACATAATTTCTAATAAATCTTTCGTTCCTTCATTTAACCACGTTTGACATGGAAAATTGCTACCTCTAGCAACGGTCCATGGATCGGCGCGGGCGGCAGGTGCGATGATACGGACTCTATCCGAGCTGGTGTTAATTAGCCCCTTGACGGTTGATTTATAGCCTAACTTTGCCTTAGGATAAACCGTGCTTAATTTATCTAAGCGCAAACTCCGGTCTACGGCCGATGACGTGCTAAAATTGTGGACGTCCGTTTAGATATAATAAATTATGCAGCGTTTAAGGAATATCTCTAGGCAATTCACTTTGATTAAGATAAGAATAAGAGCAATGCAGCAGGTTACACTCCCGCGTAATCTGTTTGATTATACTGTGGAAAACAGGTTACTAGGATAGCACACTCAACCAACCAGTTATTCCTCGTGAAATATTGAAATCTAAATAATTACTCACGCACTGCATAGTCAGACAAATAGCAATTCATATAAACGATAAGATTGAAAAGTACGGAAGACAAAATTGGCCCAAATTAAACAAAGTTGATTAAAATCTGACGATAACATGAGTCAGACACGTCAGACAGAACCCTTTCAAACTTTTTACAGACAGTACAACGAACTCGGAACGGAAATTACTGCAGGAACCTGAACTGTAATTATGATTAAAACAGCTTTGCCGTTATTATCATGGGACATCTCCCGACACCGTCACGCCTCGCGCATGGCACTGCCAACTCAATGCGAACAAATACTGCCCGTCCGAACGGAACTATCTCATTCATAATTTGAACTACCGGAAGTTAACTGTTCTACAAAGTCATTACAACAAGCAAAAAATATACTTTATTAAGTACATTGCCAATAACCTCGATTATGGTATCTAATGGAAGAGGTAGCAAGGTAAGTACCTGAGATAGCATGTGGGGCACGAACAAACCATAGCATGACAAATGTGGACATACCGTTCTCACCATTGCTACTACACCACTACACCAGTGTAATTACAGTCTTTCACATCCGTTCTAAGAACTATAAATGCAGATTTCATTGAAGAGCATTCGTATGCAAAGAGAAAATAAGACATAGTAAATATAACAACGAGATAAGCCCACCCTTCCTGTCGCAAACGATAAGAAATAATCGCCAGTTGTTATGCAAACCTGTTTGTGACAATTTTCAAAAGCACCTTTTAACCATACAATGTCTGTGATAAAAACAACGTTCAAATTCATTTGATTGGCGCCCATTGAGCACTTAATTGTGTTGTCAACTACGTCTACGAGCTCAAGGCGACATCGTCAACAAGCCACAAAGCCCGCATCCTATTGTTTTAAAGCTTTGAAGAGATACAAAAGTACGCCTTATGTAGAGATAGTCGCGACGACACCCCTCGCGGCTCGGTCAACGTAATTTGTTGCAATAATATATTGTATAACAAAACAACTCTAATAAAGGAGTCGGAATAGGTCGCGTCCTTAGATAAAGTAACATTACTTTTTGCTCTAATCATTTGTTAATTTCACCAATATTTCCCTGAAAAGCATTGAATCATTGAATTTACGGTCCATTTACAGTCCATTGCGATCAAGATAGGAATCTGAGGCGCCATAGTGTTCCAATATGTGAAGCAGGCAATGCATGCATGAAGTTGTTCCCACGCTATCAGCTGGTTCACGCACCAGCGCGCACGCGCAACGGCCCGCAACACTACTAGCGTCACCAGTCTGCCCGATAACAAACCTCACTGACCGAGAGCAAAAATTAATTAAAGTGAAAAAAAAATAAAATAAAAACAAAATCAAATAAAATGGCGAAGCTAGGCTAAAAAATTATTAAAAAATACAGTCGCCAATTTGGCAGCTCCGAGGGAAGAGCCAGTGACTAATAATAAAGAGAATGATTTATTGACAGTTAGCAGCGGTACACGAGAGACGATGGCGCCCGGGAGAGCAATTCACTGCGCCGCAAAAACTTATCACCGCATTCACTGGACTTACGTATGTTGCATTGTTCCGCGTGTACCGCTAACTTACTTGCAAAGATTACAAGTAAAGAAATACATAGTACCTACACGGAATACTTCATAAATAAACATTACTGCGTTTAATGGGAAACCCTTTCAGTTCAATGAACTACAATATATTTATTATATTGAGATAATTGTATATCTCTAAAGAAAAACCACAAAATTGGTAACGGTACTTGAAAATCCAATTTTGTGAGTACCTACTCCGTTCCAAACCTTCCGAAGATAATCAAGTGGCACTGATTTATAGTGAATGTAGAACATGGCATCTCTGAAGAGACATAATTGAAAAAAAAATGTAGTTACGGCATAAATGCGACCTTGTTCGTGCTTTCACTGAGCTGACAATGATCGGATATAAACCTTGGTTAAAGAAAGCCGAACTCGTTTCATTAGAGCTACAAAGATGAAACAGCGTTTGATAACGAAGCCATTACTGCGATAATTGCCTCCCAATGAGGACCGCCCATCTAACACCCGGCCGCGATACTATACTACTCAGAGTACTGCAATGTATTTAACCACGTTGACATGACAAATGGGGGTTCTAAATATAGAAGGAAACTGCGCAAAGCAATAGTGAACTTTATTGTTCGTACTTAATAAAATAAAAGCGTATGCTTAATGGTTTTATCCTGTCGTAAGATATGAAGAAAGGTCAATGGGACCCCTCGACAAATGGACATGATCTTGTGCAGCGTGCTTAATAGAATGAATTGGTTGGCAGTGTTAGCTGCGTAATTCAACTAGAAAACTTTTTATTTATTCTTCAAGAATGCAAAAGAGGACGTTGATATAACTGCATTAATAATTATTCATGGCTGTTGGAAATTTGTCATTCAATTCAATTGTGTCGGTGGTACCCAGACTTTAATAGAGGTGTAATACCGGTCGAGATACGGTACAGAGGTTGGTATTAAAGAATTCTCTATTAATTTTGCACCATTATAGTAAAAACTTCATCAATGCTGGCAGCGAAATTACAGAAAGTTCCTTTTAAAACCTACATATAAGGCTTGTTATTAAATTAGCACAGTGTCCGACTCACCCCAGAGGCTTTGCGCTAACGTTAACGGAATATTTGCATTGTAAGCAGCAGCACAACTGGGTTAAAAGCTTAGTGCTGTTTCGCAGAGTCGGATCAGCACAACAGTCATACATAGAACTTTTGTAGAGCGGGTGTGTTATCTATAAATCATCTATATGCCAACGTTGATATTTCAATGTATTAGAATATTTACTGATCAAACGTGTATGTAGGTACTTTGCTAAAATTAATCATGAACGGTAAGGTGTGTTCGGTTCAGCGACGCTGACATTTATTTGCTTCTGGTGACCCTCAACATGCTTCATAAAACATGCACGTGTATGTGACATTTCACAAGTTCTATTAATGTTTTAGAGAATACGGTACTTTAAATAGACCATCAAAACAAAATGACCATGCCTGCCAAGAAACTGCACGGAATATTATACTTCTCCAGTTTGCCAGTATATCTAGCAAGTAGGTATGTAGGTATGCCCCATTTCTGCATCGCACCAAGACTAAGAACTAAAGATCTATACAATTTCCTGTTATTGCTCCGCGTCATTTTTATTACTTGCATCATATTACCCCTTCGATCAATAATAGCGAAGTATTACCCAGAAATGTTGATACGTTGCAGTGGACAGTAATCCTGTCTAGTATTATTGATTGCATGTGTGTAATGCGATTAGTGCGCGAGCTATTGCCCGGGGAGCTTACCTACTTACAATAAGTAACTTAATCGATTGATTAAACGACGATATCTTTACGTGCTTAAGATAATATGGCTTTTAATATTGATGCCATCTATGGAAAATGTTATCGTAATGATCTATGTATAGAAGCTATTTAAAATTGTGACTCACACCTAACAGATATGGTTATAGCAAGAGTTCATAGTTAACGACAAGATTAATGATCTCTGCCGGGACAATGAAGCGTCGGAACTAAAGATAAACAAGTACCATCCCAAGTACTTGGTGCCGAGATAAATAATATAAGCGCAACAATTCAATGAATCGTATTCAAAGGTTCATTTCGGTTCACTTCTTGGATGAACTTTCTTTAGGTCATTCGGTACTCGGTTTTGGACTAAGAACTTAATCATTTCTATTTGGCAATACTGCTTCTATTTATGGCTGCAATCACGGATGCAATAATAGAAGCAAGAAGGACTACACGTTGAACTAATTCTAAAATCGAGAGAAGTAATGAGATTATTGAAGTGATACCCACGCTACCAATTTCGTCGTACCTACCATTAATGAACTAAAGGGCTTATACACAGTGGATAAAGAGAACATTCCGTTAACAACCGTGATCTCCTGATCCCCTTCGTCCGGCAAAATATTAACAGCATTGACATTTATAGAGATATTGAGATACATGGTTGCAATTTAGTTACGGCACTACAGGAACCGCACACCATTCATAAAATGTGACCTCGAATGGTGCAGTCACCACAGGCCACGTCGCTGAACATCATAAAATTTTATTGCCCACAATATTGTTACAAAATACAAGTTTGCCTTTACCAACATGATGTCATGTTTGAAAAATAACGTTTATGTACAATGACATTGCCAGTAGCGTTTTACTCGGATTTCATCATATACCAATTTACAATGGTCGTCCTTTCGACCGGGTAAAATAATGAAGCATAGAGGAGAGCTATTTTTATAGTTGCCAGTAAAGTATGACATGAAACCTGAAGTAAATTACCTAAAATTGTCGTTTTGTTTGAATAAGTTGTAAACTTCCGACCGAATACAAAAATAAATGAAACCCCTGTTCGTTTTCGTACCTACTTGGAAAAATGTGAAGTGAAAAAAAAATGCCAGAGGGGGTGGTGATGATTCAGTGAAGTGAGGTAACTCAGACGAAAGATTTCCCTGTTTTGTTTGTAGTTTGTCTCCCCTCGTCGCATCGAGAGTTGCTCTAAAACACGCAGACAGAAGGTATTGTGTTGGAAGGAACGTATGGGGTGTTTAAATTGACTCATTAAAGCCACCGCTGAGTAATTGTCTGAGCTTCCTTTGTAAACGTTATCAGTCTATCATCTAGTTCTACGAGGGAGACTGTGGTTTACTGTTCATTACTTGATGGTCAGATTAGGAATAAAACCTCAAAACTCTCTCAGCGTTGTGGAAATCTGAATTTCAGAAAAAAAAAACATCCTCTACATCAAAAAAGATTGTAGGAGGTTCGAACCTAGACAGGCGCTTTACTTTATGTAAATATAATTTCATCACCACTGCTCTCAAAATGGTGAACGAAAACATCGTGAGAAAGACGGCATGTCACAGAACCAAAACATCAAAGACATGTGACATCTACTACCAACCGGCACTGGGCCCGCGTGGTGGATTACGGCCCACTCCCTCTTACCGAGAGGAGGCCTGTGTCCCAGCAGTAGGAAGTAGGAACATTATAATAATTATGTAGGTTGATTGTGTATAGAAAAAGAACTATTAAACGTTGAGAATAGGCCGAAGCTACCATATAGAGCGTATACATAAATACCTACGGTGAAATCAGTTAATCGATTCTGCTAGGTGTCATATTGGCGGGCACACAAAAGCTGCGTTTGGACACGCTATGTGCACCGGCACAAAGGGACTCACATTGACTCGGGCTGACGGAACGCGACCTAGCCAAAGTGAATGGCCAAAATAAAATGGTATTCCAAAAAAACATTATTTCATTGATTCTTACCTACTCTAAATACCAGTCTTGAAGATATTTGATCATTTGTTATCATCTCTATATTTGTTATCATTTTCATGCCATGTCTACAGTCTAATGTCTTGGTAGGTGAATATTTTTTAGCGTTATCGTGTAACCTATGACCGAATTTAATTATTACTCCACATCTGGCGATACGGAATAAAGCCCATCTGTCCAAAATTAATGTTGAATACATAAAGCTACCGTGACTGATTCCAGCTACTTTATGAAGGAAGATCCCTATTCGAAAAGCAATATATCACAAGCTAATCAAATAACAAAGGAACGGGGTGTCGGGATTGTGCCACACAAAATGGTCCGTGTCAATCTCCAATTGAACTTATTAAACTGAATTTACTACATTTGTAGCGGCACTAACGATGAATTATTGGATCCTAATCTCGAGTAGATTTATTATTTAAAGGAACCCAAACCCTTGTGAAAAAGTAGAACCTGGTGAATTTCCAAAATGTGGGTTTTAAGTACTTATATCCCGTTTAACCGAAACTACATTGCAATAGATGTTAAACCATAAACCCGTCTTGAATAATGAATCTGCAATAAACTTTATGTCGTTTGGCTAAGTGAGATGAAATTTAGGATACTTGGTTTCTTTTTTTGTAGGAAAATCTTATTACAGATATATTTTAGATTAAAGTTAAAGCTATTATCAAACATACCTAATATTTTTATAATGTGGCTGTCACATGTCACATGTCAACTTACCTGAAAAAGAAAGGAAACGGAGATAAATAAAACTAAATAATTTAACCGAATCATAGTATCTAATAAGTTCTACAGTACGTCGGCAATAGAACGATCAACATATCAGTTAGGATTATTTATTTCTAAACTTATGATTAAAAAACGTTTAGCCATGGTTAGCCTTGGGTCATAAGTATACTGACAATTATATGGATTGTCTTGTAATTTAGGATCTATTAATCACCATATACGTTGCTGGCAGCATCATTAGGTATAGGACTCGTGAGAAATTAATAATTGCAGCTAGTACGAGTGTTAGATATTCTGTTTACCATCATTCCACTGCAGGTTTTTGTTTAATCGTTTCTAAATTAAATGCTCATGCTGTTAATGTGTTGCTTTGATCCTGATAGTCTATGATGATGATACCAAAATAATTTAAAATGGCAAAGATAACACACACGGAAGAAATGTTAAGTCATTACTTTAAAATATTACAAATCTATGTTTTCAAAAAGAATCAAACGATACATCATATTAATATAGGTAGTAAATGAAGATAACTTAAAGCAAATGCAAGTTTTTACAAGGTTTTCAACGGCAGCGTGTTCAATCGATTGTCTGCTACAACCTACTTCAGCCGTCTAAGTACCTTAGCGCTCGTTCTACTATGTTTGTTAATCTAAATTTGCTGTCGCTTGCATCGACCTCGTATCGTTTATTTTTTTTTTTATATAAAACTTATTTTTAATGTACCTGCTCATCGTCTCTGATGTTGGTAGGATACAGTATCTACTAACCATAAAAAGGTATTCTTGAGATGAGAAAATTTGTAAAATAGAATCAAAGACATAACCGTATCTCCCGTATCAACACTTTGCTAGGGGCGACATCGTCGAGCTCAGCGCGATCTGCTTTCAGTAACGTAACTTAGTCAAGGAAATTGAGTTTCCGGGCGATCGAAACCCACCACAACCTTTTTAGCCGATACACAGCTTATCGTGATATACAGGTGCATGGTAACAACAAAACCTTTGCTATATTTTTAAATTAATTTCTAACATGTTTACTGCCAATTACAAAACGCAATAAGCAGGGAAAAACGACTGCTTTTATATCTTGTGAATGTACATCTAGATAAAATTTGGGGGTCGTAGCAATTTATTACTGGAGGGAGGGTCGCAAGAATGTGATGCTATTTTCGGAGTTAGCTCACAAAATTCTTAATATAAACCACGAGGACAATGAAAGAAAATTTTAAATGACATCTTGTAGCAGCAAAATCTCAATTTGTTCTGGATTATGTAACTATACCCTTTGTACAATGTTTTCTACCCTCTGATTTGTAAAGCTATCAAAAAGCAATCGGTTGGAAAACAAAGACGCGCCACATTCAATTTTCTTTGTTTACCCATGGTGCCAAGTTTTAATTGTTCTTTTACGACTCGAATGTTATTTTTGCTTTTTACTTTATCAGAAATATTGTAGCTGATGCTGTGCGCTATAAATAGGTGCTTTCATACAAACTTATTTAAATCTACAAATTAAATCCATCAGTGTAAATATTGAGGTCAAGTAGGTAGGATATAATCTTTATCCATCGTTTAAAAATAAAATATATAGCTGGCATCATTGGATAAAATATTACATCACGTTAGTAATTTAAATTCAGGTTTAAGAATACCAAAGTTAGCTATTGAAACTGAAATCTAATAGAAAATTGAAACATTTTATCTACAAAGACGATTTTTCTTTGTTGCAGTGCCAAGATGAAGAAAAACAGAAATTGTCAAAGTGGGTGGTGGGTGGTGTTATTAACTGCCACTCTGGCGGTTCAAGTGGCAGCAGAAGCTGGAGTTGGACTGTACAACTCGAAGCTAAAGCAAGTCACAACCTCAAGCACTTTGAAGTGGACAAATCTCAAGAAAGAAGCCATGAGCAACTATGTCGTTGGGGCTGAATCTGAACAAGGTATAAGATGAATTCCTAAGTTTTACAATTTAGAATTTTTTAAAGGAGAGTTTAGATATATCCTTTTTATTATTTTCAGGTCCGATATACCTTTGCCGAGCACGTCACGAAGGGGATATGATTCTAGGACAACTGAGACCGGACTATACGTCTTGCGCTGTATCCGCAAGCAAGAGCTACAACATATTCGAGGTGCTAGAAAACATTGAAAACGCTTCTTTAATCAATTGGATACCTTGGTTTAGGTTTACTGCCAAACCTAGCGGAGGTGTAGTAGTAGATTCCTCTGTTGATTCAGTTTTTATTGGAAGAATGAAAGCCGAAAGCGGATATTCACATTATATCGGAAGGATTGCGTATGAAAACGTAATCGGACAGTTAATCACTTTTAATGACAAGAATAACCAAATGATAGAAAACAGTGGTGAAATCCTAAAAGAAATTGAACCCATTAGTTACAAGTTAGAGAATGTTGTGTTGGATCAAGCTACGGAACACGTTCGTCAAACAGAACCTGAAGTTTTTGAAGAGCGAATTCTAAGAAATGAAGACGAGGTTGGCGCTACTGTCACTACAGAAATCGAATACGACTTCAACTACACTTTATCTTGGGGTCACGGACATGGCATAGCCATTGGTCTTAATACGACGATAGAATCAGATGATGGTACTGTATTTCCGCACATACAGTGGGCTAACCCATTCACAGAGCGGAGGACGAAGTTTTATAAACTCGAACAATATCTAGAACCAGGCACAGCATGTAATGTAACATTCAGGGGGAACCTTACAGACCGTGACGTACAGTATACAGCTAAATTAGTAACTTTCTATAAAGATAATGACCCTAGGTCGAGGCAAATGAGAGGGCAGCGAATTGAAAATACTCTAGAGGTAGAAGCTATTTACGGGGAAATATATTTCCTAGCCAACAATACTTTGGTGCCAACGACCACAACCACTACCACCACTACGACGACAACTACGACGACTGCACCTCCAGAGACTGCGCCTCCAGCACCTGAAGAAAATGATGTAGCTGCCATGAAGAAGGCAGACCAACCTGCTCAGATGGACAGCAGTGATATGATGAATGAAAGCGGTGAAGGCATGGTTAAATCTTCGGTGCCAAAAGAAGATATAAAAAAATCTGTAGTCGGTGGACTCGGCAGCAACCCTAATGGAGCAACTATGAGGATTGTTACATTCACGTTATTTATCCCTGCGCTTATACTTTTACTTTAAAATGACAAGTTCAATTCTTTGTAAATAGCGAGAAAAATATCATTAAAATTATAGATGCTTGGTCGTTTATACATTTATGTACGTTTTGGCAACTGAGCTTGATGCTGTTGTTTATAAGTCGAGACACGGATCCTCGGCAAAATTATGTAAATATAAATATTTTGTTTTCTTGACATTCCTGTTATGTGATTTCATTCCAATATGTAAATTGAGGAGCCAAAATTAAACGCATAACTGTAAATAGTTATATCTGTAAATAGTTAACTGATATGGAAGTCGCAGAGCGGCGGGAGGAGGTTGTCATTAAATGTAATGACAGTGGAAACATCGTAGATAGGGATAATGATAGCGAGTGAAGTAAGACACTGTTACCAATGACAAGCTGTAATAAAATCACACATAATATGTACCTTGGACATTCACAGGACAGTAAACTCACATTTGTGATATCAGAATGAATTTCAAAATTCGAAATCACTTTTATAAGAGAAAATACGTTACCGTCAATATTTAAAATGTTGCAATGTACAAAACACAATATTTAGATATTCTTTATATTTTAAATAATGAATTTCGTTTGATACATTTGTTTTTGCTTGAAGGCTATAGCCATGTTTTTGAATAATTGTTAAATATAATCACAGTAAAAAGTTATGTGTAAAGTTTTAAGTAATTTATTTTTATCGTATTCCGTTACCTAATATTAATACACCTTAGAATTAATTGATTAAAATTGACCAACATTGTTGTTCCCGCTTGGTTTTGCTTTGCAAGGCAATTGTTGAGCATTAAATTCATCGCTCCCACTTTCCTGAGTATGCTTTAGTATGATACTACATTTGTATAGGTTTTGGTTATGAACAGTTTCACGCACAGTTCATTTCTTTCCGCGTAATAGTAAGTAAGCACATTTTTTAGTACCTCTTACCTTTTAGTATTTTGTATTTCCTAATTTTAATTGTTATTTATAATTTTAAGTTACAAGAGTCTAAAAATCCAGAATTAAGAGATATTATTAGTTAAAAGCGTATAGCAATAGCGTTTATTCACAAATAATTTATTTTGTTTTTATTCTTTCAATTTAAACATAAGCCTTGGTTCAGATGAAATTCTAATTATCCTTCAGATACAAATAAAAACTCAGCATGAGGCGTGAGGTTAGCTGAAGATGACTTTGTTATGTAAGCCAAAGTTATACTTTGTAAGTTTGCCTACTTTTGTTAATTAAGGCATTAAATCCATTAAAATTGCATCCCTCCGTCAAATCAACTCATCATTCTTGTTAGTTTTAGAAATGAGTAGATTAATAGATTTGGCAACGTTTGGTAGTAGTATGCTTAGCGGACTTTTGTCAATGTGTAAAGAAAATGGATGATATTTTTGTATGAATTGAAATCGATTGTAAGTGTTCGCCTTAATTGTAAGTGAACTGTCTTCATCTCTTTTAAGTTTATTATCGATCTTTTAATTTCTGTAGTTCCGAATGCGTCAGTATTCCTCTTCGCGGAATATTTTTCTTTAAGTTTATTAACATAAATGGTATACTCTTGGTTAATAATATTTTTTAAATTAACGTTTAATCAACGTCCCACCTAGCGTACCATTATTGGATAAGACTTAAAATATTATTATAACAAAAATATAATTTATTGGTCACTTTTTCAGCTTCAAAATATTTTTGTCTCTGATGTCGTAAATTAATGTTAGAACTTATTGCGAAACATTTAATAATATCTACAAAAGAAAGTCAAGGCCTGTATGTTCAACGTCTAATATTTAAGGAAATTGCTTCTTCCCAGGTAGAAAATCTATTCCATAATATTAAGGCATGTTCGATTGTTGTACCTATATGTAATTGAAATAGACCCTGCTAATTGGGTAGATATTATAACAATGAATCTCAGGACATCAAAATTGTTTTGCGAAGCATAATTGTGATGTTCCATGTAAGTTTACTTTGTTTAAATTCATTAAAGTGTAACTAAAAGACTTTGTGATTTTATTTTGTTCCATTCTAACCATCCACAACCTGCTGATGGAAGAAACAAATCTCACTGTTTATTATAAAAATATATATGACAAGTACATCAATATCGTGATCGTTACGTTTATACTTAGAAAGAATGATCTAAGCTTTAAATTAGCATGGTTATCTTGCCGCACCCGTATGCAAATAAGTGGTGATGGCGACGTCACCTCTGACTGATATTTGAATTGTTCAACATATTCTCACGACTATATACATACAATACAATTCATCCAGTATTTGCAATTAGGATAGCTTGGTATCAACTGCTATTTATAAATCCAATGTCGTCGACCATATTCTCAAACACGTCCATTCTAGATACTAAAGCACCTTTTAGGTCGCTAGTCTTCGAAGCCTGCTACAATCACACTTTATTATCTCGTGTCACTCTCATGCTTTGGCTAAAATATGTTCTCTTATCTATCTTGTACTTTGTAGTTTGACAGTTGTGCGACAGTGACAGGGATAATGCTTTTATGCTTAGCCAAAGGCCGAGATTAATAACTCTGTGAAAGACTCAGAAAACCCTCTATGTCAATTCAGTCAGGGGTAGGGTCATATCTATACGCCAAACTCTTATAGGTACACAGTTGAATTTGGCAGCTACATCAACCGCTGTAGCTACAGATTTTGTAACCTTCGAAGATGTGCACTTGTAACTTTACTTTTATATTCAGCAAGTGCATAGCTAGTTACTCTAGAATTCCAACGGCTTTTTGTATACTTACGAAATGCGAAGAATGTCCTTTCTTTCGTTGACCTTTAATTATTCGTTCAGATATCTGTTGACACGATGACTACATTAAATTTGCAATACCTAACCAATTAAGCTTAAATAGCCTTGCCACATCTTGAATACCTAAGAAGAAAGGTTAATGAATTCAAAATACTTTTAGACACATTCAGAGTTTGATTAAACTTTTCCATTATACTTTAAATAGAATGTTGAAAAGGAATCTCTTTGACGCAATGACGCAACTCAAAGCCGCAGTTCAGATTTTATCAAAAATATATTTCGCAGTTAACATTTTCCCAAAAAAGTCAGCATTTTCATTTATTTTGAGCTAGTAAGTAATTACGGTATTTTTATATGTCCTTATTACTATCCCCGGAAAACGAATCACTTTATCAAATTCTAAGTCTCGCCTGGACTTTTCCCTATCAGATTATATGCACCTGCATGCTTTCAAATTTTGTTTTGTCTGTTGCCTGGTGTTGGCAAACGTTATAGGATTTGCAGACGCATTAGTGGGAGACGTCTCGAAAACCGAGCCAGGGGGAACACGGCGCCTACGGGTCTCATTGTATCTGGCTTAACGGAGCGTGAAGAAATTAGGTGCCTATAGCAATACCAAAAAAATTGGGCATTCATTCAATTTAAAGTGTTCCGTTGGTTTATGGAATTTTATTGGCTGGAAAATGCTGAGCAAAGGTAAATAAAAATAATTACTTATTTGTCAAGATTCCATGAGTGATGCCAAGAGTGCAATTAATTAACAGCAGCTAAGCTACAGCTGCAAATTTTTCGTTCGTTTTAGGTCAAACCGTACTGCGCTTGTTTTCAGAATCGAAAAGATCGCATCATTCAATCTCAACATTGGCTGTATGTATGTGTGTAAACAAGAAGCTGGATGATGAGACAGCACAATTATCTCAGATTCGCAAAGGCAATGAACTTAGCCATGCAAGAAAAACCACTCTCTGTTAACTTGCAAAACATATTTTTTACAAATAACGAGAACCGGTACAAGTCTTTACACATTCAGGAAGACCGCTTTAACAGTAGCAAAAGTAAGTATTAGCTTACCTATGAGTAGGTCTAGGTAGACTGATTCTGAGTAAAGGTTTTATATCAAGATAATATTACTATGGGATAAGACTAACGATGAAAGATATAACTCATGTTTAAATATACAACCCCAGGGTTATGATGAAAGAGATATAGAAGATTCGACAGGCGAGGGACCAGAAGATGGTAGGTACATGATGGAATAGACGAAGACGAACGACGGAGACTAGAAGACCGCCGATTTCATGGTCAAAGAATGGTTGAATTACATCATTTTCAACAAGATGTCAGCGTCTATGAAAGACAGAACAGATCCTTAGGTAAATGTGGTGTAAGTAAAATAAGGTAAGTACCTAATCATGAAAAACTAAACAAATAACAAAACCCTAGTTATTTTATCTGAGTAAATGTGTAAATACTGGTAAATTTTTTCTTCGCAGTAAGGTTTCATCAACTGGTAACGGAGACGTACATAAACTTATGCCTTCTTCCCATGCGGAAGGCAGAAAATACAGAACGCCACCTGCTACGATCCTTACATAACGAGATGTTGCAGCATTCTTTCTCATTCAACACATGTGTTGATTCTCGAAAACTATTTCGGCCTTACGTATGTGGGGTTCAATTTGTTGCATTTTGGCCCCCCTATCAGCTCCTGACGGATATACGTCGAATTACAAGTAACCCTGTATACAAAACACATAAACTGCTGAGATAGCGTTGATATGATCATAAAAAGTAAATTTGTCCGTACCCTTGTAATACCGGGGCCTAGGAAACTTCCCCCGTGGAAGTATTTCATGGCCTTCACAAGGGCTGGGGCGGGGTTGCACTCAATATTCCTACCTATATGTAGGTAGGTACTATGCACGTGTCTATACTTTGTAGTTTATGTAGACACTAGCTAGACTAGATTTCAAAATGCTGAAGGTTTATGCAAAATATTTCCGTGATAGTGTTTAAATATCACACCTTTGAGCTTTTGAAATAATTACATACAATGATGTAGTAGCAATTTAATCATTGTATTAGATCGTTCGTGAATCATTAATTAGGTATTACCGCAATATTGGAAATATAAAATAGTATACTTGCCTATGATTAATGGGCTCCGTGCCTGTTACAATACTTAATAATGCATTTTAATTACTTATATATTATGAGTTCAGGGCACTTGACTTGCGTAATTCAATAACGTAAGTAGCTCTTAGTACTTAGTCGTAGGTGTTGTTAAGGAACTGAAGGCGAATAGCGAAATGCCTAGGTACATACCGGTAAAACGGGGTGAATAGGGATGCAGGGGTGAATCGGGACGAAACTTTAAAATGGATTTTAACGTTGATGTAATAAAGTTTATTGCCAACAAGGACACTTAATCGTTAATTATAATATAATAAACACATTAGTCTTTTTGGCAAAAAAAAAACAATTATTTCAATGTTAAAATCCATTTTAAAGTTTCGCCCCGATTCACCCCTGCATCCCTATTCACCCCGTTTTACGGTACATATTTTGTAGGTTTTATTTAACACCTTATTTAAGTCATAAATCGCTATAACACAGTTGATTTATTATAAATTGACTCATTTAATATAACATGACTTTGACTAATTACTTATTATGTTCTTTTCTATAAGTATTAAACCATAGGGAAAGTACAAATAACCACAAACAAATAATTATTCATAAATTATCATTAGATAGGTATAGGTACTTATATTACGTAGTTTGTGGCTAACTTTAATTCTGTGACAATTAATTATTTAATTTTGCAAATAGTCCGACATATCGCTGATTTGGAGAAACATCGACGTAACTCCTACTTTTTTTTTTAAGTCTGCTTTCCTAACGTAAATACGCTTTCTAAGTCCTTTGTCATATTTAACAAATTTTTGGGATAAAATACATTTACGTCGATGTTTCTCCAAATGAGCGATAATTATGTAGAGTTGGCAAACAGAAAAGTCAATGCAATGTATTTTATTTATAGTCAGGCAAATGGATGTGGCGTATTAAATAGCCTAATGCCCGTTTTCACCATCGTTCCCTCAAACACTCCTTAACTAAGAGTCTCTTAACATAAGAGACTCCTTAAATCAGCCCCTTACCCATTTGTTTTAGGACCATAAGTGTCCCTTAGGTGATGGTGAAAACGAAACTAATATTTAAAATTTCTTAAGGGTCTCCCTAAATTTAAGGAACGATGGTGAAAACGGGCATAAGTCCATTATAAGTTGGTTGACGGCGGCAATCTGTCATAGGCGGCAGGACTACACGCGTCATCACTTACCTAACCATTTAACGAGAACCCAGTTATTATTTCCCGGTAAAGTAACTGTAAAGCCGGGTCGTCGGTTTAATTTATAATGGACCAGACGTTCAATATCGCGTAGGCATTTCTAGCATTGTGTGACATTTCTTTGTTGTGACACAAATATGCGTCTAACACGTATGACACGTTACATCGTCATTATCTAGGTTGCTAATGCCTTCTTTTGTTTGGCTATTAATAAAGTAGGGTAAATACTTCAAAATAAATAAATAAGGGGGCCGTCGAGTTTTGACCTAAACAAACAGAAGAGTCAAGGAATTCCCTCATGCATAATGGCAGAATCGGTGTCCAGGCCTCCAGGGTTGTAGAATTAAGTGGCAGTTGAAAAATCGCTCTCGCATTTCGAATTTTCTAACTACTCAATATCGCTGCTTGCAAGGTTTATTAATAAATTATAATATTGTATATAAACATACTTAGTATATTGTAAGTATACTAAGTATGTTTCCGCTTATTACATCAAGTAATAAGTAGAGCTTTAAGTGCAAGCGGTAAGTAATGTGTGTTTATGACATTAGACGAGGTGCTTAACGTTATGTGATCCAAATAACTTTATGGGACTACTTTTACCATCTTCTAGAGCTGCCTATCCTCTCTCAAATCTTTATGGGGTCATTTTCTGACTAGAACAATGTAGAACAATGTGTGCATAGTAGAAAGTATTGTCAAGATTAGAATATAAATTATATCTAACACCTGTTTCTTCCATCGTTAAACAAGCAGTAATGTATGAAATAGATCAAAGCAAGTAAAGCAAACCTCAATAGAGCTCATTAACGTCAACATATCATCAAATTAGTTTGACTTTCCCCGCCCACAGCTAACATTTAACAAGGCAGTTCGTTAAAATATTGATAAACAGTGCCAAGATTGTCTATAAACTGTTCAAGATTAAGTACCAAATAGGAATAGGGGTAACTATTCTTGGTACCTGTAGAATAAAATGCTTGTTATTTTTAGCAGAAAAGTGTATTGATGACTATGGATGTCAAGTCATCTAGCTCGGTAGACACAACTTGATCCTGTTGAGTTGGGAAGCGTGGATAACTTCGACAAGTCTTCTGGCCCGCAATATTTGAAGATTAAGGACCTCAACCAGTGCGTCCTGTTCGTTATATTATAACATACAGTGCCGAAACGTGGACACTGATTTAACCGGCACTTGAACGAACCGCACCTGAGCACTTCCACTAACCGAGCGGACTATGCTCGGAGTTCCTTTGAAGGATAAAATCAGAAACAAAGTTTTCCGGAAAATAACCGGAGTTACCGACAAAGCTTGCAGAGTAAGCAAACTGAAGTGGCGGTGGGCTGGCCATGTTTGTCGAAGGACCGATGGTGTGGTTGGGACAGACTGGATGCGGAAGGCGGAGGACAGCGTGTTAAGCAGCATGAAGAGGTCTATATCCAGCAGTGGTCTACGATAGAGTTAATTAAGATTGAAACTGTATTTAGAAAATAGTTATATTACTATATATATACGTAAGTATATATATTATAGATAGTTACGAATTCATCCAGCAAAAATCTCAAGATAGTGATCGTAAAATGTCTTACCTACCTATAAGACTGACATAGAAAAGAGTGTACAAAAGTTTTATTTTATCTCATTCTATTCAGGAAACTTACAGCTAATTTATACAGTGTTCTTAAACAATATGACAATAGAGGCCATTTACACCTCCTCCGTCCTCACCGGACACGGATGTTTCGGGAGGTTCCTGCACATCATCAGGCGGGAGGAGACGCCCGGGTGTCACCACTGCGAGGATCGCCCAGAGGACACGGTGGAGCATACGGTGGAGGTCTGCCCCGCTTGGGCGGAGCACCGCCGTGTCCTCGTAGAGGCGATCGGCAACGGCGGCGACCTCTCGCGTCCGGCCCTGGTTCAAGCCATGGTCCGGGGCGAGAGGGAGTGGGAGGCGGTCACCTCCTTCTGCGAAGCAGTCATGCTAGCGAAGGAGGTGGCGGGACGGCTCAGGGAGAGAGCCGCACGCCTCAGCCGCCGCGGGAGACGCTACGGGCGTCGGGAGCCGCGTGACGACTCCCGGCCACCGTAGGCGCGGGCCTGCGGACGGAGAGTAATGGGTAGCTCTCTGTCCGATCAGGACCAGGCCCGTGCCGGACGGCGCGTATGTGTTCCACGCGCGCCTCAAAGAGATGTCAGCATTAAGGAAGGGGCCCGCCAGGGCCGAAGCCTGCCGGGGTAGCGGGATCGTCCGAAAGGGTTACCGCTGCCCCGGAACATAAAGGGCTAAGGAAGGAACACGGGTGGGTTTTAGTCAGTAAGAGTCTGACACTCCCTTCCGCTCCACGCAGAGCGGGAGGAGTCATTAGATGATTTCCCATCCAAAAAAAAAAAAAAAAAAAAAAAAAAGGCCATTTACAAGTTTTCACTGATAAACAATCATCAACAAGTTCTCTAAACGCTTAGGTACTTTTCCGTCTGAAAAGATGAAACTAGAGTTGCTATTATGTATATTTTCTAGATAAATGCAAACATTAAACAGTCAAGGATTTATTACGCAAGTTTTATTTAAGTAGGATTTTGCATCCATACCTAATGACGGATTTAATTAGATAGGAAACAAATGTCGTTCCCACGAAAGCAAATTGCAATGTAAATCACAGAGACATTGAAATGTTGCAAAATAAAGTAATATGCTTCAATATAACCTTTACCGGAATTTTAATAGCAATTAAAGTTGCTCTAACTAAACCTTGACTTAAAACACAAAACCAGTTTAGCAAATTATGAATAGGTAACAAATTGATACCCATGAATAATGTTTAAATTATTATATTTAAATTATTACCTCCGAGACCATCGAATCAAGGAGTAGTCAGACTAGCACCAAAAATAAATAAGAGTCGTTACGTCGTGAAATGCAATTTAGGCAGGGGAGTGCAGATCGCAAAAAGTCGTCCCAAGTTGAGTTTGGGATGGGCTCCGATGACTCATCAAGACGAACGTTAAAGTAGCTATTTTTAACTCACTGACGCAAGCCAAGTGCGGTAAAAGTTTATCGCCAATGTGGATTAAAAGAATAAAAATTATAATGAACGCCAACGCAGGGGAGCGATAGTGACAAAATATTCAGTAGGAAGTTTTACATAAGTAGTATGAATAAATAGACGAAAGAATATTACCAATGGTGATTATTTTCCTTGACATTTGAATAAAGATCTCCACATAGCCTATAATTGCAAATGCCGGCAGTTTGAAAGTTCACGGCACTGACATTTCTTCCTAGCACCGAATGGGTACGATTTGCAACGGTAGTCATCCGCCCACAAAGTCCCATAAAACAACCATTTCTCTGAGGCACCGTTGCGTGAGTATTTCCAAGGATACCATGAGCGTGAGCGCCGGTATGACGCTACCGACTCTGCAGGAAGTCTCATAAAGGCTGATTTAGACACGGTAAGTAACTGACTCCAAACTCGAGACAAGTCAGTGCTGACCCGATATTTAAATAGTGTAAATTCATTTGGGGTCAGTAATACTGAACTACTGACTCAGGGTCGGGTCAGCACTGACTTGTCTCGAGTTTGGAGTCAGTTACTACCCTGTCCAAATCAGCCTTTATGTTTCATTGAAGAATGAAAAGATTCAGTTTTATCCTCTACTAACAGCGCCCCGTGGTTTCACCCGCATAAGTTTCGATCCCGTCGTGATAAAAACTATCATAATTATGCATTGATAATCCTATGTCCTTTCCCGGGACTCAAACTATCTCTATAGACTCTATACCAAATTTGATCTAAATCGGTTCAGCGATTTAAGCGTGAAGAGGTAACAGACAGACACACTTTCGAATTTATAATATTAGTATGGATTATTTGATTAGATAGGTTAGATAGGTACTTGACCGAGATAAAAAATGAACGTAAGACTAACACGACATTAAACGTAAACAATATCATAATTATTGTTGAGTTTTATAAATTAGCACATGTTTTGAGATAAGACTGGATAGATAGTACGAGCATTGCCAATTAACAAACCCTGATACAAGCTTTAAGACAAACATACTTGCTGTAACAATTACCAGTATCATAGTGGGAACTGTGGTAAAAATAGGAATCAAGCTTTATAGTTTTGCGAGAGTATAATATAGGAATCCTAGAAGTAGGGTATTGTTATTTATGATTTGTTTTTAACATTCGATTTTCGAACTGTGAGTTGTGACCGTATAATAACTCTAGTACACATAACTAATATTTTACATTTGAGAAAAAAAATCATTCTGGGCCCCAATTCTGTGTGATAATTTCCCGCGTAAACTTACCACGTGCAAACCACGTACGGTCGTACGGTTGTCAAGCGTGGTATTCGCGCGGTCTCGTTCATTGTGTCATTCATTAGAGAATACGTTATTAGCAGATGTCGTGATTAGCTAAGGAATTGACGAGGTTTCGAAGTAATGAATCGTTAAGTGGTCATAGTGAATTAGGGCCCTGACCCGACGTGAACGAATAAGCACGTAAGGTCGCCGGACCTTACATCTTTGGCAACCGGTTTCTAAATTTTCCAAAGATGTATACAACAATGGTCACTCGAAATTGAATAAAATCGATATACAAGATTTTCGTCTAAATAAGTACCTACCTATTCAATTTCGAGCGGCCATTGTTGTTTACATCTTTGGCAAATGTTTGGCAAATTAAGAAACGCCGGACCTTAGGTCACATCACACAACCGTCGTTGCTTCATTTTATTTATTCCCGAAATCCCCGCCGACAGTTGTCGGGAGAAACCCGGTAATCGGTCTATTGTGTCATGGGCTCATGGTTAAAAATTTCGCAGAATGGCTTAATGTAATGGCTGTGATGTCATATAAATCAAACGGAAGGGTTCAGTAATTCGACAGCGCACCGTCATAATTTACGTGCGCAACTGGACATGGTAATAATGGTACTTTCCTATGGGTCCTCTTAACTCATGGGGTAAGATTCACAAAATCATCATAATAAGCAGGCAATGGTGTCTGTGATAAAATATTTTTGTTTGTAGGTACAGGAAGGTTACTTAGGTACCAACGATATACTTTTTCTGTAATGTTAATTTTCTACTTGGATAATTGGTTTTGTGAACCATAATACCTAAATATATTTTTCTAAACCAATATAATTATATGAAATTCAAAGTCCTGACTGATATATCAATGCACAACCTAAACCGCTGGTCCTAGAGACATGAAATTTGGAGGGTTGTTCTTTTTGAAGAGTAGGTATCCACTAAGAAAAGGTTTTTCGAAATTCCACCCCTAAGAGGGTGAATGGGGGGAGGGTGAAATTTCACGCGGACGAAGTCGCGGGCAGAAGCTAGTATAATTATAAAGAGTGAAGTTTATAATGGATGAAGTCAAAAAATACTTAGCCAATTTTTTAAATTCTTTCACGTAAGTATAGAAAGCTACATTATCAGCGACTAACATGGCCTAGGCATTTTATTTTTCAAAGAAATTAGAGATCGCTACGAAACGTGTATATTTTCCCGCCATGCGGTTTGTAGCGGGATTTTCCGCAAACTTCTCTATGAATGGCGTTGAAAACAATCTTATTCATGAATTGCTACGCTTACTAACATGTTTGAGCGAAGACTTTGGAAACAATAAAGAAGACTACGTCGGACGCAGAAGCTAAAAAGAACCCGTTGCATAAATAGTGGTGTTCCTTTTCACCCGAGGCGCATTCACGACCCTTTGTGGAGACATTTCAGCTGAGCCACGCGAGCCACGCTCAAAGGTACGTTGGAGGCGCTTTAATTATTCCCCACATGTAAGGGTACGGGAACTACGGAACAAGGAAGGGATCACAGAAGCTTTCCCTTGAGATCCCTCCAGGAAACGTTTGTTTACTAAACGGGTGCAATCGTCGGGATCAGGGACTTATGTTTTAAATGTTTTCTTAAACTTGGAACTATATGAATATTTTACTGCTTAACCCCCTTACTAATAAACGTATTTTCACAGAATAACTAATAGTGTACTTATTATGTCAAATTAATAGTTACCTACACACCGATTTCTCTCTTTCAGTCGTCAGTAGAGGTCAGTAATTTGACTTTCGAAAGAAGAAGACAAAGCGTTGTGTAACTATACAGACGCTATACTATAAAGCGTTTATTAGTAAGGGAGCAAGTATTTAAAATTCTAATTTTTTTCCCTATTATAATGTAAAAATAGTTCAGGTGTTAGTGTGTTACCGTAGATCGAAGGGTGTCACGGTGTTTGAAATTGCACACAAACTCTAATAAGAACAAAAAAAAAGTAAAGCATAGTAACCATAATGTTTCGCTGAAAGTTTAAAAAACAAAAAGATTTGGGCTCGTCCGGGATTTGAACCCGGGACCTCTCGCACCCTAAGCGAAAATCATACCCCTAGACCAACGAGCCGCTGGGAGATAGGTCGAAATAGCTGTACTGTACTAACAATGCTGTAAAATGATTAATTTTTTCTTATAAATATAGATTTTTTTAATTCACCGATAATTCAATAAGATTATACTACCGTACGCGATAATGATAAAGACACTCGTAGTGAACGGTGTGAAGTGGGTTCTACCTTGCCATTAAACAGCGCCATCTATTGGGCAATAGTTCGACGAATTTATCTCATACGTAATCAAACCACAGAATATATAATAGTACTTCAAACTCCCTATGTTTAATGGAATAATGACGTATAATGACATTATGATGGTAGGTTTTCCTGGTATTGTACAAAATGACTAGTCCCTATTATGGATTCCAAAGATAGATTACTATACTTATATTTATTTATTTTTCCTGCTAACGTCACGGCTTGATTTAAAAAGAAATTGTTGTTATTACAAGTAATTACTACCTACATTCTAATCCTACCTATAATAATAGTGAAAGCTTATTAGAAAGGTCTTCCGTCGGTACTTTGAGTAGGTACCCGTTACCCAAACGACAAACATTTAGCGTCATTTCGCATTGATGGTGATTTGAGTGGCTTTTAATGTACGCATAAATATATGACAGGTGCTTAAAACGCCAATAATCCTCGGTTTATAGGGCAGCCTTCGTATTAAGGACATTTCACAATAGACGGCGATATAGAGCATCTTATCTCGCAATCAGTCGTCATCCCGCGTGCCAGTAGGTCGGCGCGTGTCTGGAATAAGGATGCTACACAGTCACACCAAGTCAATCCCTAGGGGATCGATTACAGCTAACTATTGTTCTATAAACCTTGTACGGATACTGCGAAATGGCCTATTAAGTAATATCGTGTGCGTAATTGTTACCTATGTACGGCGGTACATGTACGTAATGGAATGGAGCACGATTTAGTTCACGGAGTACCTACCTGTCTTTGTACTCTAACACGTTTTTTATGCCGTTTTTTGTCGATAGATTGTTGTAGTAGCTCTAGTAAGTTAAAACATCCGTATTGGTAAATGGCATGGTAACAGGTACCTCCGTTAGTAATATATAAGTCAATGGGTACCTCCGTATAAAAAGATGTCGCTGTGGTGCTGAAGCTGAGTGTAGGAAGCTGAATAATGTGCCGAGTCAAAACAGCTATGAGCTATTTTAAGCTGAAGGCCGTTTTATTTACTTACCAAATAATCTATTTAAAAACAACCGAGGTCAACATCAAAGTACGTCCATTTAAACCTTACATAATTCAATAGAATTTTCCATAAATATTTCTATAAGCCACAAAAATGTTAACAAAAGACGGGCTCGTCCGGGATTTGAACCCGGGACCTCTCGCACCCAAAGCGAGAATCATACCCCTAGACCAACGAGCCACATGAGAAAGACAGCGAAATTAGTGATTGCGCCTGGTCTTGTACAAGCGGCGTATGAGTACGTCATCTACGATAACGGAGCCTCCGGTGAAAGGCCCAAAGACTAGAACGATGCTCTCAAACACAAGTGAACAGTATACAAAGCGGAACTAATATTCCAGTTTATTATCAAACGCTTCGTATTGTTTCCAAAGGGCAACTGGTAGCCTCGTTATCTAAGCTAGCCTTGATATTCAACTTGGTTGTAGGTCTGTACTCTGTAGGGAGGAAAGTGGTCTTTCCTGTTACGCGTACTTACCTACAACATTGTTTCATCTCCTAAGTTTTAAATAGTTACATAAGTAAACAAAACATTTAATGTCGTTTAGAAACAATCTTTTGTTTGATAAATAAGTATTGAATTCTTGTGAGCCAGCAGGCATTTTTAATTCGCTGTTTTTTCAGAAAAAATAAAACATTTAGCGAGCAGAAAAACAGCCGGTAGGTAAGAACTGGGTATTCATAGCTACTTATTTGTCATGTGACTTGCTAAGAGTACAGCTAAGAGTTCTAAGTTGGTACCTATCGCAAGCAAAACAAGCAAGACGCCAAGAGCAAGTAAATAAGTAGGATAATGTTTTTGTTATTTTTATCACAAAATAATCTTGAATAGGTAGCTACATAACCATAACAGAGAATTAAAAGTTCAGCACAGCTAGGGTTACCATCCGTCCGCATTTGTCCGCATATTTTCGACTTTTTGGCCCCCCTTGTAGACTTTGTCCAGCTTTGTCATGACTTTTCGACATAAGGGATTACAGGAAAATAACAAAAAGTTAAATGACGGACACATGACATTTAACTTTTTTATTTTCCCTACTGCAAAAAAAGAAAGATTAAAAATAGTAAGTAGTGGTAAGGTAGCCTATATACAGCAGTAAAATTATATTTTTATTTGTTTACCTGCTCGTATAGTTTTAGTAGGTCAGGGCAAGGACAGCTTGATCTTACCTCTGAGTTCTGACATCAGAAATCGTGAAATATTAGCGACGCGGTTGAATTAATAATACTTAGGTATCAATGCAGCAAATAGTTCTATTGCCACCTTGAGACAGACAACTATTTTTTTAATACCTGTAGCTAAGACCGGTACCTACGTAATTAATAAGAGAACCGTGTCGTATTTACTTTACTTAAAGGAATGGTACACACGTAACACACGACGACATATCAAGTTATACATTTCCAGTTTAGGCTGACCTCGCATTGTATACTTAGGCTTTTCGTACAACGAGAAGTCAGCTTATACTGGCAATGTAGAACTTGATATTATGTCGAGCGTAGGTACATACACTGTCGTAAAACTTGGACCTAATGAGGAACAGTAAAGTCTGCCTGTGCGGTCATTAACCTGCGTCCTAACTCGCTGGTCATACCTAGTATCGAATCTTGGCGTAATAACTTCCTAGGATCTTTCTATGGCTACTAAACAAGGTTTGTATAGCCCGAAATTCTCATAGTAAGAATTCAAAAACGGTTTCGAATGTACTTAATTATATTATTATTTGGCTTTTCTTTTTTTGGGACTTGCCTTTTTTATGCCATGAAGTGGAAAAAAAGCTGATGGCCCTGATGGTAAGTCGTGTAGCCTAGCCCGCCACCACACTATTCCCAACCACTGCAACTCGTGAAAGCCGTAATCAACAAGTGATGACCACCAGAAACCGCCTGAGAAGTCTTGGAAAATGATGCAACTATCTTGATGAAACCCGTAACGGAACTAATTAGAAAGAAAAGAACATTGGAGGAGCAAGATTTTACACTTCCTTCCATATCAAGCGGGAGACTTATAAAAGAGTAACCAACCGAGAGAGACCAATAGGCACAAAGGGAGTAAAGGGACGTTTACAATACAACTAAGATTCTGGGATAAGCCCGATTGAGCCAATATGTCCGGTCCGGTTTATCTATGAGAAGGATAACAAAATTAATAAGTAAGTACTTAGTTTAAAAACTACGAATAAAATCCGACATGCTTGTTAAGCCTCTAGACTAGGAATCCCACCTATTTGGGGTCAGAGACAGAATTACGACTTGATTGAAGCCATAACGAGCTATTATTAAATTACAGATCTTCCCAGTCAAGGTTCACAAGATCTTGATGTGATTTAAGCGATGAGGGATGTATACCTACTGCGATGTGACTAGGTACTGTCATATCATACCTCTTGGCTGAGATCATGCTAGTCACGAGTTTGAACGTGAACAATATTGTCAGCTGACAACATTATTTCTATTACCATTATTCTATTATTTGGGTACCGGTCAAAGTCAAAGTCAAATCATTTATTTCAATTAGGCACACTAAAGGCACTTTTGAACGTCAAAAATTATAGTAAAACGAATTGATTCTAGTCGCCCATTCCAAAAGGTAGTTTTCGTATGGAGAAGTATGGGCAAGAAACTCCACCGTTACTCTTTTAAAATGTTTTACAAGTTCTGTATAGGTACATTAATTATATAATTATATGTGAAGACGATGCATCTAGAATAAAAATTAGTCTGCCAACAAAAGGTAAAAAGAATTAAAAATAAAGCAATGACAGGTAAATCAATTACTTATGTGATAGATACATGGTGCTCACATATTTACAACTATTGTTAAAGTAGATTATTTTTATATAATTTTAACAAGTGTGTGAGTTACTGTAGCCACAAAAAGTAAAACTAATGTCATAAAAAAAATATATAAATTAAATTAGCGACCGGTGTTGCTAAATTGAATAATATATAGACGGCAAATTCACTAAAGGTCTAGCCTAGGAGGTAGGTCTGTAGGATTAAGTACCCATTGTTGTCATGATTATAATTAAAGTATAACTGATACAAGAACCTACATATTGGAAATACACACATCAAAAGTGTCTAGGGATCAACATATATTTTTGCAATAACTTTTCTCCTGATTGATATTAATTAAAATTTTCTTTAAGGATTCATCAAATAAAGTGTTTTCGTTTGTCACAGTAACGATAAACCAAGTCACCTTTGCATTAATAAAGAAATTTGCCATTTAAGGGATTTTTGACATTTGAACCACTAACACAAAAGTTCGAAAAAAAGACTGAAATAACAGTTTTCTTTAAAATTTTATTGGGTAACTTAAACAATTAATAATCCGTGTTTCTACCGCGAACACTAACAACACAAGAACATCGGTTTGGCATACTCAAAATGAGTTCATCCAAATCACGCTGTGGAATGGCAGCCCATGTTCGTTGCAACAACAAAAAAAGGTCTTCTTGCGACTGGATACCCTCCATATTCGGCAGAGCTCTTCTCTGTAGCATATCCCATGCATGCTCAATCGGGTTCAAGTCTGGCGACTGAGCAGGCCAGGGCAGGACATTGATGTTAGCTGCGGCGAGAGTCTGTCTTACAACTCTTGCGGTGTGCGGTCGTGCATTATCATGCATTAACTGAAATAAGGGACCGATTTGCACTTGTAGAGGAACGATGACGTCTGATACAATCGTCTCAGCATAAATTTGAGCGTTGAGGTTGCCTCTGATCCAAATCAACTCAGTTCTTCCGCCGATCCAAATACCCGCCCATACCATGATGGTTCCACCACTATAAGGATGGACTTCCTGGCAGGATTTTAATCGCTGTTGGCGTCCAGGGGTTCTCCAGTGTCGTATACGTCTTGTATCCGGTCTCATACCAAAACGAGACTCATCAGAAAAGCACACGAAACGCCATTGTTCTTCTGCCCAATTTCTGTGTTCAAGAGCCCATTGATATCGAATCCTACGATTGTGCATTGCTATAGGTGGTACCCGTAGCGGTCTTCGGGAATGAAGGTTCACTTCATGCAAGCGGTTTCTGACTGTTTGGTCGCTAATTAAGTTCCCTGAAGAGTGATGAAGCCTCACGGCTAACATCATGGCGGTTATTGTTGGAGCTCTTCGAGTTAAGATTTGAATGTATCGGTCTTGTCTCCGTGTGGTGCAGCGATACCGTCCTCCATGGCGCTCAGCCACGGTACCAGTGCTTCGGTAACGTGTCCAAAGTCGACTGATAACACTCTGACTTGTATTCAGAGCTAAAGCCACAGTACGTTGCCGGGAACCAGCTTCTATCATTCCCACGGCTCTGAGCATTTCTTCCCTGCTTAAATGACGTCGCCGCTCCATAATAACGTTGGTTTTAATCAGTAGTAGGGAAACAGTAGCACTAATAATGTCTTCAATGCGTTGTATGTTTTTATAGGGAAAATATTGACAGCTGATTTTCATCTTTTACTCGAATTTGATTCACAGTTCCTGATTCAAATTATGAAATGCACCAAAAAGGATCCATATAAATTTATAAAATCATAAATTTATTACAAAGCCACATCTCAATCTCAAGAAATCCGCATAAAAATGCTTGATCCCTAGACACTTTTGATGTGTGTAGATGTAGGAACACCTGAAAGCGGATCATAGATCCATTTAATTTTTTTATTAATAAAACTAAAGTAAGCAAATTGGTCCAATAACCAGTGGCGTGCATTGGTTTTCAGAATAGGTAGGCACTAGGCCGGGTCTAGTCTAGGCAAACGCGGTCACTAATCAGAAAAAAAAGTGAGGTCAAAAGTGTGGATATTAGAGTAGGCATGCCTACTTAAGGGTGATAAATTGCCAAGGTCGAACGTCACAATATTACGCGTGAGACGTACGTATTTTTAATTTTGTCGTATTAACTTGAACGAGTAAAGACCAATGACAATGTGCGAATAGTACGGAAGCCGGGTAGGCCGTCCCGCGACTGCCTACTGCCACGCGTGTTTGTATGAAGATTTTGTTTTTTGTTAGGTATGATAATTTAGTGAGCTTCTTAATTGTCACACATACTAAAATGTAATTGACAGGCTTATGTTGATATATCGGTAGGCACTGCTGATATGCCTATATGCAATGCACGCCACTGCCAATAACATAGGTTTTAAAGGTGGCGATCGGAGCACGCTGGGCACCCAACCCTGCCAAGGTCCGGCGTTTCTAAATTTGCCAAAGATGTAAACAACAATGGCCGCTTGATGAATAAAATCGATAAACAAGAACATTTATTTTAAGTAATGTTTGTTTTCGAGACGAAAACGAACATTACTTAAAATAAATGTTCTTGTTTATCGATCGAGCGGCCATTGTTGTTTACACCTTTGGCAAATTTAGAAACGCCGGACCTTAGCATCTTACTGACGGGTTAAATATGCATGGTAAGAGTATTTTCCATGGTTATGGTAGTAGAATTTCCTTTTTAAGCACATCCATTCATACTTAATAATTATCATAAATGCTAAAGTAACTAATAGTCTGTCTTTTAGCTTTGTCATCGAATTTTCACAGACACAGAACAGATTTCAATGACATTTGGCTCACTGGTCGACCATGACCCGGGTTAGGACATAGGACTTTTTATCCCGGTAATACGTTCCCGTGGAAAAACTTCCGACTTCCACGCGGGTGAAGCAGCGGGCAAAAGCTTGTAATAAAATAAGTAGTTCGTTTCGATATAAGACAAGAAAGTTAGCATGATTGTTTTCCAATTCGTGCTACCATAGAATCTACTCAAAGTAGACAGCATCGCGTTTCAGAATAGCTTGTCGTAAATTAATTTTTAACTATTTTTCTTTTGACATTGGAAATGTCTTTTCGTTCGCTGCAGTATAGGCTCCGATTCCACGAAAAAGTGCGATCCCCTTGTATCTCGGAGAGTTGTGAAGATATGATATTCAAAAAAGGCTCAAAAAACACGTATGTTCACGAGTGCTGTAAGGTGCAAAAAGAATTTTTCGAGAAAGTCAAAAATGAAAAATGTTATGGCCGAAATAGTGAAAAACAAAATTTTTTTTCTTTTCGAATTTTTGATTTTGGCGAACGGCGCACGATATTTTGAAAACGAAGAATGATATCAAAAATTTGAGAAAAACTCCTCTGGACAATTTAGTCAGCTACAATTTGAGCCTAAAACAAAGACGATACCCCTGTAGCCTAACCTTTCTGAAAAAGTCAGAACGACATTATCATTCAACGTTGTAGTTTTATTTTGTAACCTTTTCCTTATCCCGACTTTATCGTCGCTCAGCGACAATATTTTTTCCAATTCCGTAGATTCATTTCCAATGTGCTCGATAGCCGTGTGAGGCACAAAATCTGTGAATTTTTTTATATACATAGGTATGGCAGGAACATCGAAGCGCAAACAGTAACCATCATCATTCTAGACCTCCTCGCGAAGAAATTTTAGGTCGGCTATTTAAAAAAAAAAATTGCTGTTCCATACATTTTGGCCGCGTAGGTATTGTACTTTTGTATGAATTTTTATTTTGATAACCATTGAAAATTTTAAAGCAGCCAGGGGTAAATCATATATTATTATGCTGAATCCACGGTAACAGGTTGCGCGTTGATGTCACTGCCACCATGTATAGGTACCTCAGCTTAAGATACGATTACGTCGCAAATAATTTACCTAAAGAAGACCCACCCAATCAAGACATGCACATGTATCATCAACGTTTGACAGATCCAATAAAAAAAGGAACTAGCTGGCCGGCATGCTTAATTACCTATTGCCCAATTCAGTTTAAAACTACTACTTCATAGATGGCGAATACAATAGCTACTTAATTCCCAATTTGGGATAGGTATAACAGTGCAAATAGTCATGAAATCATGGCAGTAAAAAAAACCTAATCTCACGGTTAGTACCTAATTATTTACATAAAATTACGCCGTTACCAACAGCCTAGTGAACTCCTAGACCTAGGCGACAATTCTTACATGATTTACAATCATCTTCGTGGTACACTGATATTATTTACGCGAATTCCTATCACTCGACCAAACTATCCTATTTTGTTACCACTTATTGGAATAGCGACATCTAGGATTTATGTATTGAACAATAACGAAACTTAGACAACTACGTAACCACTTGCTTCCACTACTCGATAAGAGATGGCGCTCTAAAATTTTTGTAGCAACCCCACCTTTAAAATTCACTATCATTAAAATATAAAATAACTTTATTAGCAATCACTTATTAAGACGATAACATGAAAAAAATGTGATGCGACCAACACGATTATATAGTTGAAATAACTAGAATAAAAATTTATTTAAGTAGTTAAAACTTCACAAAATATTATATTACTAAAATGTATACCTATAAATTTAGTTATTATCACAAAATAATAAAAATACTTATAGTAATCATTATTCAATTCAAGACAAACATCTGAATTTAATTATGTATTTTTTACTGTGATTAATTTCGCTATTCGATAATAGATAGCGCTGGTATAAATAAGACTTGCTAAAACTTACCCATAACGCCCAGTTGCTGCGGCGATAGCGGCGCGGCATCTCCAGCTCCTGAGCCGATGGATCCCGACGCCAGAGACAGCCGCTCACTAAAGCCCAGAGGACTGCTGCGACCACCACTACTTGCAACTGACCCCATTCCTAAACAGAGAATTATGTTTGTTTAATTAAAAGTGACCTTTTTAAATATGCACAACTTAAAAAAAAATCTGTACAATGTTGAGGATACTGGTGTTATATTTTGAAGCATACTGAGAGTATTCACACATGAAAAGTTAAATTAAAGAAATGTTTGTGACCATTTGCAATCATTCTCAACGAATTGGCCAAAGTTGGCAATTGAAAGAGACTTGTAGATGGAAACTTTTGCCCATAAGTGGGGCTACATAAAAGTATATATTAATTAAACAAATGATTTAAGTATCACCTCCATTAGGGCTCCTCATTCGGGAAATTCTCTTGTTAATAGCCCTTTGAATCCGGGGATTAATGATGGGTTTAGCTCGCCG
Source organism: Hydraecia micacea (assembly GCA_914767645.1). NCBI lineage: Eukaryota > Metazoa > Arthropoda > Insecta > Lepidoptera > Noctuidae > Hydraecia > Hydraecia micacea. The sequence continues at coordinate 14,733,284 of OU611778.1, forward strand.
TCTTGCTAAGTACCTTGACAGCACTCCAACAACTACTGCACTTGTACCCACAACTCCTAAACTCCATAACACCACCTGGAAATGTATTATTAGCTAATTAGGTCATTGAATCAAGAAAAAACTTGTACTTTGTGATATTTTATTCTTTAATACTCATTCATATTAAACTACACATACACGCATATTTTAACGTAATCTGACTATGTAATTTAAATGCAATCACGAATGACCTTTAAATCATTACAATTTGTTTGAATTTGTTTTACATCTATGTATTTTCTATAAGAAAAAATCAAATATAATTATTGTTTCTTCTATATTCGGCGTTTCATTAAAAGAATTAGAATCTTGATCGATTGCAGATCATTAATTTGACAAAATTTAATAAATACAATTATTGGTTATGATAAATAATATTAAACCAAAATACTGACCTTCTGTGAAGTTGTTAACTGCACTTCACTAAAAGATATTGCTCGATGCCAATGTTTTAATTTATCAATTAACGGACTAGCTTGTATTAATAGCTGCATTATTCAATATTTAATTAAAAATACACTGTGTAAAATGTCTCTATTATCTTAATATTTACAACGCTGATATAATCAGCTCTTTTAGGTTATCTGTCAAAACACAACTATTGTCTTAATTTTTTTTGTAACACTACATTAACATAATTTGTATTCTATACGAAGTTGACTGTTCTATTCAAATCCCTTGAATTAAATAAACAACAGTCTATCAAAAAGTACTCTGTGATAAACAATCACAATATGCAATAACATCTAATAGACTAAAGATAATTTTAAATATTCGCGCTTTCTTCAGTCATATCATTTGACAAGTAAATAATGTCAAAATCAAAGATGACATTTTGGTAATTGGGCGTAGAAAGGAAGATTGTCGTCGCTTACGACGTGTATACATGATTGAAAAAGTATGGAATTTACTATCACTATTGAAAAAGAAAGCACACAGACTTATTAACTATAATTACTATAATTAATCCCGCAAGGATCTGTCGACATGTTGGATAGATTATAAGAAGGCCTACGACTCGGTACCACATACATGGCTCATGAGAGTGCTGGAGTTGTACAAGATAGATGCAACTCTACGCACCTTCCTTGAGTCGTGTATGGGGCAATGGAAGACGGTCCTTCGCTATCCAGGATGTCGGCAGATCCAGGGGAATGATGAGCCTGTATGGATTAAACGGGGAATATTTCAGGGCGACAGTTTGAGTCCACTTTGGTTCTGCTTAGCCCTGAATCCTCTAAGTACACTACTGGAGGATTCAGGTCTAGGCTATCGGCTAAGGAGAGGTGGTCAGGTCATATCTCACCTCCTCTACATGGATGATTTGAAACTCTTTGCCCCCACCAGATTGCATCTGATGGAACTACTGAAGGTAACTGAAACTTTCAGTAGCGCCATCAGGATGGAATTTGGCGTAGACAAATGTGCAGTCATGCATGTAAAGCGAGGGGAGATTATGGAATCCGAGGGAATTCAATTATCGGATTCCATAAACCTTAGATCCCTCTCCTCATCCGAAAGCTACAAGTATTTAGGTATGTCGGAAGCGTTAGGCATCAACGTTACTGACATGAAGCAATCGTTGAAGGAACGCTTCTTTTGTCGCTTGAGGAAGGTATTAATTAGTCTTCTTTCGGGCGGAAATAAGGTGCGCGCCTTCAATGGTTGGGTCATGCCGGTTTTGATGTACTCTTTCGGCATACTTAAATGGACTCAAACCGAACTCGACGCCCTGGATAGAAGGGTCCGTACACTGCTGACCGCAAATCGGATGCATCACCCACGATCATCGGTGATGAGACTGTATATCCCGCGGAAGTGCGGGGGTCGAGGCTTTTTAAATGCGAAGACCCTCCACAACCGCGAGGTGTGCAGTCTCAGGGAATATTTTTTAAAAGCTGAAGTGGGTATGCACCGTGATGTAGTTGCAGTGGACAAGGGGCTCACCCCGCTCTCCATGGCTAAAGAGAACTGGCGCAAACCTGTAGTACTTACTACCGATGACCGCAAGAAGGTATGGCAAAGCAAAGAGCTTCATGGGCGCTTCTATCGGGCTCTTCATGAGCCCGGTGTAGATTTCTTAGCGTCCGTATCCTGGCTACGTTTTGGTGACCTCTTCGGGGAAACCGAAGGTTTTGTCTGTGCAATTATGGACGAAGTTATCTTGACGAATAACTACCGGAGACATATTATGAAGGACGGGACGGTTGACGTGTGTCGGGCATGCCACCGCCCAGGTGAGTCTATCAGACATATTATCTCTGGTTGTTCTCGTCTGGCTAACGGCGAGTACTTGCACAGGCATAACCAAGTAGCCAGGATTATTCACCAGCAACTTGCTTTGAAATATAAACTTGTGGATTCTGAGGTACCGTATTACAAGTATGTGCCCGACCCAGTTCTTGAAAATGACCATGTCACGTTGTACTGGGATCGGTCTATCATTACTGACAGGACTATTGTCGCCAATAAGCCTGATATAGTGGTGATAGATCGATTAGCGCGCCGCACAATGATTGTCGATGTTACCATTCCACATGACGGGAATCTCGTGAAAGCTGAGAAAGAGAAACAAATGAAATATCTTGACTTATAGCACACGAGGTTGTTGACATGTGGAATGTGAGCTCGGCTGTCATTGTGCCGATTGTCGTATCGGCCAATGGCCTTATGGCCGAAGGCCTCGATGAACATCTATCGAGGCTTTCGTTAGGCGGTTGGATCAAGAGCCTGATTCAGAGGGCAGTACTCCTCGATACGGCTCGCATTGTGAGGAGGTTCCTGTCTCTGGAGCCCTAACCACCGGTAGCTTGGACCCTGTTCCCGACACCGGCGGACTACTATTTTTTTATATTTTTATAGGTTTTTTTTTTTTTTTTTTTTACTTATTTTTTATACTTTAAGAAATATTTAAAAATATAACCGAATATGTAAATAGATAAATAAACGAAATAATAATAATAACAATAATAATAATCTATAGAAGCAGAAGAGTTTGTTTAATTGAACATGTCAGAAACAACGCTAAGCGAAAACGAAGTAATAGTGCGGGCAGGCGATGTGATACGACGGTGAGGGTCGAGGAAACAAGAAAAATCACGCGGACAAAGTCGCGGGCAGAAGCTAGTTAATATGCTCCGTTGCACAGGTGCTGAAAAGAACGAGGACACAAGTATTGGGAGAAGATCTCCGAAAAAATTTGGAAAGCTGATATTTCGTCGAGACTATGTGCTATTCTTTTTAAACCTGACACCTATTGACCAGACGACTTCTATGGCAGAAATTCGTATACAGCGTAGGTGATGCTTCCTAGAAAACTAAGTCTGTTTTTATTGCCTACAGGCACTTGTGGTGTATTACGTTGTGTGGTATTACGTTAAGTAAAGGTGTGTGTGTTTGTTTATATTATCATATTAGATCAGTGCTAGAATTAAATCTCTGAATTTTTTCAGTCTTTTCCACTAATGCTGCATGTTTCACCAGTGGTAGACGCTTTCCTTTTCCTTAGGTCGTCTTTAATAGTGCTACACTCCAAGTCTTATACTTATTTATCTAGTTTTCGTTTTATTTGTGATCGAAATAAAAGTATGGCAAAACAATGGCGGCTTGTAGACTTTGAGCAGTGCTGCCATCCATGACGAGCTTTCAGTTTATAACTCCATTCTATTTTATGTTTCGTCGATTGAACTGCAATGTTCCCAACTCAAAAACACTAATATCACTAAACCCAGTGTTACCCTTACAACGCGTAATAAGAGAAATTATTACTTAACTCCGAGTTTACAAAATTTACACGACCAAGAATAACTTGATAGATAATAATATATAGGCACACAAGTTTGTACCGTCAAACTATCGGTATACGATCCACCTGATTGCCTGTGGTACTCGGGCGTAGTCGTTCCACCGCACGTGGACGTGAGCGCGTTTTTTGTAAAAATAACGTGTGGAGATGGAGACGCCTCTCACTATCGCTATCCCTTACAGTGTACACGACACCTAATCATTCTTTGTATACTCCGTTCGTCCGACCGAGACCGAGGGCGTGCCTGAGCAAGTGAAATAATTGAACGCGCCGTTACCATTGACATACAAAAGTATACGTGCCCAAGAAAGAACCATTGACATACAACAGTATGGACTGGAAATACCTACGAAAAAAGGGTGCATACCTACAACTGGTATTGTCTCATAAAATGGCTGCCATTGCTAGTGTTGTGTCTATCAAGGAACATAGGTGTTACTATAACTAGTATCGATACTAAATACGAGTCTTACTAGTTATCACGTTTAGATAATACCTAATAAATTATGTATACAAAGTCCGTTGTAATTGTAACAGAAAAAGATGAGTAGGTTATCTTACTTTCCGTTATCTATAAAAATAAATAAAATTTAAGTGTCTGTTGGTACTGTCAAAATAACAGCTTTTTACTAAATGCTTATAAAAATCTAAACAGTACTATTTTAACAAAATGGCATTTTTTTTTATTTTTGTCTGTCTGTCTGTTTGTTCCGGCTAATCTGAAACGGCTGGACCAATTTTGACGGGACTTTCACTGACAGATATGTTACAAGGAGTAACTTTTTTTTTTTTTTTTGTGGATGGGAAATCATCTAATGACTCCTCCCGCTCTGGGTGGAGCGGAAGGGAGTGTCAGACTCTTACTGACTAAAACCCACCCGTGTTCCTTCCTTAGCCCTTTATGTTCCGGGGCAGCGGTAACCCTTTCGGACGATCCCGCTACCCTACAAGGAGTAACTTAGGCTACCTTTATTTTAGAAAAATAATTAGGGTTCCGCGCAAAAAAAATGCCATGCATAAATTATTTTTGCGTTTGGTAGCCAGGATGGTTATAGGCTATTTAACATCACGTTACGACCCTTAGGAGCCGAGAAAACCTTTTGAAATTTCAATGTTAATAGATAGGGGAGGACAGTGTAGGCCTGTCAACAAGTACTTAACAAAATAGAAAACATTGTAAAAGCCAATTATTTTAAAAGTGTAACCATTGAGTTTCTTACCGTTTCTTCTCCATAGGAAACTACCAATTGGAACCGTGCACCTAGCTTCTGACGTTTCATAAAAGTGTCCATGTAGGTTTATGTGAAATATTTTGATTTTGGTGCTGTGAAGTGTGAACCACAGGCCGGACCTAGCAAGGTCACTCGGACTGAATAAGACGCAGGATTATTTATGTTAACATCGCAGAATATACCGGTATCGTTTCAGCGGAGGAACTAGTTTCGGAAACTATTACGCCAAGTCGGCAACGGTACAACACTATTCCATTATGACATATTATTGTAAACAAACGAACGAATTAACAAATATAATAGAAAGGCCTGTTATACGGAAATGAACCCAAATATCAATACTTTAGCCATAAATTCATGATCACGTTACAATTGTATCATCGAATGTGTATTATTGTATGTATTAATGCATGAAAACCGGCTACTAACCTGTGCAAAGACAATTGAGGTTGATTTTCATTCTTTCTTGCACCACACTTCACAATACAACACACAGGCATGTTGAGTTTCTGTTTCCCAACATTTACATGCAGTTTTAACAGGTAAAATCCTCGTAATTTTCTTGCAATCCTCAATAATACAAAAAATAAACAACCATTTGACAGCAAAACTACCATGAAACTCCGCGCATAAGATGGCTGCTATGGCACTTACCTACAACTGTCACTACGTCACGATAAAATATTGCCATAATGAGCAACAACTTAAATATTGTTGTCTCTTTTATCAAATAAAATTATCTCATTAGAAAGAATGAGACATAATGATATTTCACATTCTGAATCATATTTCACTCATATTTGTATAAGCAAATGTATGTATAGAATAACGCGGCATCTCCATGTTTTATGTACCTCAATGTTGCAATGTAATGTCAATGCTTGGTCTGTACTCTGTGTCAATGTCAACTTAACAAGCAAGCAAAGCGACTGACAAACAAATTCTGTCATCAAATTCAATCAAATAATTCATTTAATTCTCAATGTTTTCAATTTCCAGTCCAAGTATTTTACCGATATATTTTTTAATTAAAGTAATGTGATGAAAGTATAGTAATTATCTCACCTAATTATAAAAAAAAATGGATGTGATACATCAATCTTTGAGTCAGCAAACTTTGCAAAGCACTATTGAAGATCTTCCAGATGAAGTCTTGGAATTTATTTTAGGGTTTCTGCCACCGTATAAAGATTTACAGAATTGTATGATAGTTTGCAAACGATGGTATAATTGCTCTCAAAGTAAGTTGAATTTTTCGTATATCGCGTGGATGCATTACGAATGTCTGACTTATTTAATTATACATTATTTTGTATTTCAGATGTCTTACACAAAACATCAATAAAATTGATAAAAGCCGTTGGTGAGTTTAATATATTATGGAAAAATATAGCTCCAACTGATATGATGCCCACTATAACGAAAAGATTTTCACATGCTGCATGTGTTCTTGAGAACAACATGTACATATTTGGCGGGTGTACCACTAATGCTACTTCGTTTAATGATCTCTGGAGGTTTGATTTATCCATTAGACAGTGGGTAAGACCCCTTGCTACTGGCACATATCCCGTTCCAAAAGCATATACATCAATGGTTCATTATAAAGACTGTTTAATAGTTTTTGGTGGTTGGACATATCCTTCACTTTCTCAATATTATCAAAATGTTACTATGTTTAATGAAATACACTTTTACTGTGTGAATACAAATAAATGGATCTTAATAAATGCAACAAATTGCCCCCCTCCTATGGCGGGACATTCAGCTTGCATGTTTGGAGATGAAATGGTTGTGTTTGGAGGACTAGTTATGTCAGCTGCTCAAAATTATCAAATACAATGTTCTAATGATGTGTGGGTACTAGATGTGCCTACACTTACTTGGAGGAAACAACCAACCACCAAGCCAAGACCACCACCTAGATATGCACAATCTCTTATCTGTCTGGACTCTGATAGATTGATGCTTCTAGGGGGAGTTCAAACTTTACATAACCGCTTTGTGTATAGTGACTGCTGGGTACTGACAATGAAAGGTCCAACGTGGACATGGAAAGAACTGGCAGTCAAAAATAAAGAATGGGCTTCTGCTAATATATGGTGCAATCCTGCTTGTAGGGTTGGAGATAAGGTTGTGAGTTTAAGTAGAAGTAGAAATGGTTGGAATAGTGCAAAACCTTTAGTCACATCAGCTGTCAGGCTATCTGCACTAAGCAGACCTGAGGGTGCACCAGTGTCAGTTAGAGTAGAGCAAAGTTTGCAAAGGCCTCTGGATAGAGATCAGAATATTAATGGTAGGAGAGGAGTACTACCCAGACGACCAATGAATTCTCCAAGACAAGAACAACTGAACCCTAATGATGAGCCAGTTGCTGGCCCGAGTAATGAACAGGAGAGGCCTCAAAATCAAGCGGGGACTGAAAATAATCCAGATCAGAATGGACTTCTTGCTGGAACCAGTTCAGATGGAAAACTAAGCAATGGACTAGATGCTGGCAAGAAAGACCTGGCAATGAGAAGGAATAAAAATAAGGTAATCCAAAATAAAACATGCATCAAACTATAAATACAATACAATTTGTGTGTAAGAAAGGCTCAATTTAAAATTCTGTTTTGTAATATTTTTTTCCAGAATAAGGGGATGAAAATAGTAAGACAGTTGCAAGAAGCTAATAAGTACAGGATGGCTGCATTTGCTTGTGATACTTCCCAGATTAATTCATCTCCTGAAAATGATCTCATTAATCAAAGACAGATAGCTCACTTAGAAAATAGAAGAGAACAAATGCCTGCTCCACCAAACCCTCAGCCGAGGCAACCTGCAGTAAAGAAAGTTAAACGAAATACTTTGACTATGCATGTTTTGGATATTTCTACTGTTGTTGATGGAAATTCACTAAATTATGTGGCATGGCTCTGTCCTCGTTTGGGAGAAATGACTGGGGCACCAGAGGAGTTAGTAATGTATTCATTAGTCAAAGGGAATGGGGAGCTCATTATGTTTGGTGGTGTTCACAACGATATCAGTATTTTAAATTACTCTGAACATCAAAATAAGTACTCAAATTCATTGCATTTTATAACGCCACCCAGAGATACCATTTAAACTGCTGATGTATAATTTAAACTATTGCTTTGTCTTTCCTTTTTTTTGTGTATATTTTATTAGGTAATATTCTAGTTATTTATGCCTGCTGACTCTGACAAATAACGACTTCTTATTAAGTTTGAAAAATTGTTCAGTTATATTAATATGAGTATTTTTGTTGTTTATCATGTTATAGTTGCAAAGTAAAAATATTCGCTTTATAAAACTGTCTCACTTCCACAATCCAGTTCAATGTGTACCTAATAAAACTGTAATCTTATATGTTAATAATAATGAATGAAAATGTGTTCTGTGATTTCTGTTGTAAATATGGCTTATTGTATAATGTAACTAAGCTTATGATTAAAAGTTGATTTATTACTAAAAATATTTTAATTCAATTATTTCTCATAACAAAGATTATTTTTAGGGTCAGTCAGTGTCTTTAACAAGTCCTCCAAATACAGCAGCTGGAATTTCTTTTTTCTGAACGGGAGCAACTTCTCCTTCGTCTTCACTGTTCTCTGAATCCTCATCAATGTCAATTTCATCAGGATTCACCACTTTATCTGCTTCCTTGAGACCTTGTGTTTCACCCCGTACAAATGAAATATTACCTTTACTTTGAACTGCCATTTCAGCAGCTTTGGCTTCTAACATTCTCATACCATCCTTCATACCTGGTGCAAGATCTGAAACAGTACCAGCTGCTTGTGCAGCTGAGCTCAACATTTGAGCAGACATCATATTGACTTGTGTGTTATATGTAGCTTGAACACTGCGTTTAATTCTAAGCATTTCTCTCATTGTATCTTCATTACCATGTCTTACTTCAAACTCCTTCCATGTGTTCCAAAACTCCGCTGTAATCCTGGGATCACACATTTGACTACAATGCGCGTATATTGCCCGAGCCCTGTCAATTTCGCCAAGTCGTGTTTCCATTTCAGAAAAGCGTACACACATTTCCCTCGCTTTTTCATCAGGAAGAGTTTCAATGGCTTTTTCATATATTTGACGTGTTTTTGGCACGCCATATATTTCAGCAGCTTTTTTAATGTAAATATTAAACATTTCAAACATTTCTTCGGTGAGAACAGCAGTTGTCGCTCGTTCATAGACAGCCATAGCATGCCTTGCCAAACCATGCTCTTCCTCTAATTTTGCATATAGTAAAAATATAGATTTTGCAAATTCTGGTGGGCAATGTTCAAGACACTGTTCAAATAAATCTCTAGCTCTCTCTAACTTCGACCCTCCATACCTTTTTAAAAACTTGGTAAGATAAGTATTCCATATATCATATACATTGGGCCATTTAAATAATGCAATACCCTTTTCATATGCTCTAAAAGCTTCTTCAAAGTAATTATGTTCCTCTAAGAAAAGGCCATAGTTTATGATGATTTGTGGAGTAGCAATTTTTAAGTCTATAATATGATCATAAACAGCCTTACATGATTTATAAGTACCAAAACTTTCTTCCAAATCGGCATACATAGACCAAACCTTCAAAGACTTATACAACCGCATCTGTACCGTTTCAGTATCATCATGATATGCAACTTTTCGGCTGGGTAAAACAGTGGCTCTTTGCATTAACTTCAGGGCTTCTTCATAGTTTTCATGTCGTATTTCCATTTCTGCCCATTCACACCACACTGACGCTAAATCATCAACTTTAGCATAGTTTACTTGTGTTGCTTTTTCAAAAATAAGTCTTGCATCTTCTATTTGTTCATTTTTTTCATAAAATTTTGCAAATCCAACCCACAAAGTATATAGTTTGCCCACAGCAAGCTTAGGATCTACTGTTTGAACAGCCTCAGTGTAGGTATCAATAATCTCATGAGGTTTATCTTCATAAAGTTTAACTCTTTTATGCCATTCAGCAACATTGTGAGGGTTTTGCCTCAGAAGTACAGAGTTAAGCAACAATAATCTTCTTTCCATGAGGTATTCAAACCTTGCAAGCCTTAGCTCTAAATCAATATCATCATCTTCAGTGGGGCTAGGCTTTTTAGCAACTTCTTCCATTTTCTTGCTTAAGCTAAGCTCCTCAAATTGAGCATATGCATCAAATACTTGAGTAAAATCCCTTACTGTGGTTACAGTTTGTATAGCTTCTTCATAAATGTCTCGAGCTCTTTCGAATAAACCACTTCTTACATAGTAATCAGCAAGAGAATTCCATAAATGTCCCAGCTGGTCTGTGTAGCGCCTTAGTCCACCTCTAATAATAGCATCCACATTTAGAGTATGGATCTGATCTGGGTTCTTAGATATTAATTCACAAAGCTCATTCCAAAGCTGATGGTTTGATTTGCCATGTTTTGATTGAAAATTTTCATTATTTACTATTTGAGCCAACTTAACTGCAGCTTCATCTAATTTATTTATAGAAATTAAATAATCAATGTATTCTTCTGTATCTTCTGGACATAGTTTAAGGTATCTTCTAAATACCCTAACTGCTGTCTCAGAAATATTGTGTTTCTTCAGAAAGCTTAAATAAAGGGGCCATACTCTGTGATGTTGTGTTATTGGCAAAGCCCTCAAAGCACTGTCAAAGGCTTTTCTTGTTCCTGTTATCTTACATTGATCAGTTAGAAAAGTGCAGTAATCCATCCATATTCTAGGCATTTTATGCATAAACACCAAAGATCTTTCAAAACAATTGTTAACATCTTCAAAACAAACGTCAGTGATGCATTTGCCTCGAATTTGATTCCTTCTTAATTTAAGATAGTTATACCACAGTTTAAATGATCCAGGCAACTCTTTTAGAGCTCTCTCATAGATCATATTTATCTCATGTTTAGGTGCAGCTTTTTTATGTTCAATGTATCTTAGCCAGTGTTTAACTGAGAAGGGATTTCTCAATATCTCCTCCTCATATGGTAAATCTTCTTCACTCTGAAATTAAAAAATATTTCCGATATATTTAGGTTCATATGTAATTAACAATCTATTGTGAAGTCTTTATTTTATAAATGTGAAGAGAATGTCGTATGAAATAAAATTCGGAAATCTATTTGCATAATGTTTGTGTGCAGAAAATACATTTGCTAACCTAAATAATAGTGGCATCATGTAGCCTAATATGATAGAGAGAGGTGTATATTATGGAGCAATGCAATAGTCCTACCCACAACGAAGATAGAATTTGTTGAATATTTGTGTAGCTGTTGAATTGTGTTAGAATTCCTTTGCTTTGGAAAAAGACAATACCCCATTTTTTATAATTTCTACATCAAATTAAAAAGAAGTTCAACTCTTGACGCAGCAATATATAAGTAATTGTGCCTCATTAGTCGAAAGACGAAATGTTAAAAGGACGATTAGTTTGTATACTTACAAAAAATATGTCGATTTCTTTACCGTCGAGTAGAGGCATTTTGTATTATAAGGCTATTTCGATGTGACTGCCTTAAATTCTATATTATTTCAGATATAAAAACGGTGACGACTGAAATGCAATCAATTTACTAAAACAATATCGTTTTTCTAGGTTATCCCAACCCAATGACACTGACGCTGGCGTCGCTTATTGACAGAATGACAGATCAAAGAGAATGTAAACACTAGCGATTGAGCGATAGATTACATCACATTGGTTTTTTTTTATCAGTCCTCCACAGACTGTCAACCAATTTTTGTTCACACAAAAGATTTTCATTATTAGTTTTTTTTATTTCAGTAGGTACTATGCTGGGACATTTTCAGTTATAAGTGGCTGCACTCATGTACCACACGGCCACGACTTTTGGCTTAGCGGCAAGCGGCGCGGTTTCTTTTGTCTAGCGTTGACGCTGCGAGTGGTGCGTCGTGGCATGGTCCGCATGGTTCATACATTTTGGTATATTTGTTTTTACCACTCGCCGCACCGCGCTAAGCTGCCGCTGATAGTGGCAACGCCGTGGCTGGGCCGGTAAAAACGATGAAGATGATATCAGCAACGCGAACCCAAGTCTAAAACAGTTCGACACCGATTTTTGGAAACCCAAGTGTATTGTATTTCTTTAATTCATCCAGAGAAACTTTTATTATGACTGTGATTATGATTTCTGAGGAAGTTATTCTAGGGTTATTCCTTCAACCTGGCAAGCAACCGGGCTATAACTCAATAATCGAATATAAATAAAAATCAAAATATAAATCAATAATCGACTCCAATTATTCAGCGACTGAACGAGATGGCTTTATTTTCTTCAACCAATTTTTGAGGCCCTGCCCCGGTGAACTTTCTTCCACTAACTACTTCCATACATCCAACCCGACGTAATGGATCCATGATCTTCATATACGTTCAGTTTTCCTCTGTAACGCTGTACGTCAAAGATCTTATACGTTTTTAAGGTATGGTATAAGGTCTTTGGTCTACGTTAATCATAACCCAAGGAGGTTGTCATAACCCTATTACCCACATGATTATATAAGAAAGTAAATACTAGCGGACGGACTCTTTCATATAAAACTTTTTTTTTCTAGTTTTGGCACAGAATATATAATAGTACTAGACACCTATGGACGACTTTCATTGGTTGAACCATGAACCGTTGAACTTTAGTTGAAAAAGGTCAAAGACCGTTTCGATTGCCTTGAAAACCAACGATAGCAAAATCAAGTAAAATGCCAAAAAATCCTTGTTTATGATTCCGATGATAATGTACTCTGTGGCCATAAACAACAATGGCGACGGTAACAGCGCCGGTGGAAATGTGTGTTTTTAATCGCTTTTAGTTGTGCGAGACCAATGTTTTTCCTCTATAATGTCAAAACAAGGAAAAAGAAAAATTACTGTCGAATTACCGAAGTCAAAAGATCTAGCTAATAGGCCTAGTGTTTTCGAGCGTCTTGGTACCAAGAAATCTAGCGCTAAAAAAACAACTGAACATTGTAGACAGTGGGCACAAAACGGGAGTTGCGCTTACGGTAAAAGTTGTAAATTTGCATCAACCCATACATTAATAAGTCCATCGAAACAACGCGCAGCAAACAAAGATAGTGAACATAAACGTGCTGTGAAAGATGACCCTAAAAGTAGACTGCATTCGGCCGTGGTCGTGCGCTCAGGACGTAGTCCAGATGGTGAAATCGACAACTGGGATCAAAATGACCTAGAGTACGCAGACACAGACGTCCTTGAAAAAAGGCGACAACAACTGCAACGTGAATTAGAGTTGCAGTTGAAAATGGACTCTAGCAAAGATATGCGCAAGGACAAAAAGAAAACTATGTCAAGCACATCTTCATCACGAAGTTCTAGTTCTTCAAGCGTCTCTTCTTCTTCATCAGATAATAGCTCATCATCTTCATCATCTGGCAGGTATGGAAAGTTCAGAATCTTCAATGATTGATATTTAAATTGTATCTGTAATTATATGGTAATTACAAAATCTATTTTGTTTAAATCATTTCACTTCACATAACTTTTATGCTATAAATAACCTCATTACATTTCAGCCCATCTCAAAATTTATCTTTATTTCAGAGAAGCAAGACGAAAAGGAAAGAAAGGAAAGCTTAAAAGAAATTCTAGTTCATCATCAGATGGGGATGCACCATCTAAAAAGAAATTTATAAAAACTGATACTTTGAAAAGGGATAAAAGTGAACCTAAGAAAACAGTTGCAAAAAAAGATGACAGGCTTTTAAAAAAACAAGACGCCACAAAAAAGAAAACTGTTACTAAAACTGCAATTGGAAAAAAATCATTGTCACCAGGTAAAAAATCTGGTGGAACTCCTCCTATTACAACAAAAAGTCTTGCAAAAAGTACAGTCAAACATGGAAAATCTCCACCAAGGAGAGATAGAAACAGAAGTGCTTCTCCTCATAGCCTTAGAGAGAGAGACAAAGATAGAGATCGCACAAAAGAAAAGGAGAGAGAGAAAGAAAGAGAAAAGGAACGTGAGAAAGAAAGGGAACGAACCAGAGTCCGAAGTAGATCTCCAAGGAAAGCAAGATCAAGATCTCCCCGTCAGCATGCATCTCATTCAAAAGATTTAAGGAAGAAAGAAAGCTCAGAGCGCAGCAGACCTGTTTCACCTAAGAAACAAACCCGTCGAGACGGAAGTGCAGAGAGACACAGAAAGAGATCTGCAAGCAGAGATAGGGACCGAGGTCGTGATCATAAAGACAGATCATTGGAGAGACGAAAAGATAAACATGATGACAAAGATAGACATGATAGAAAGGATAGAGGTGGGCGTGACAGGAATAAAGATAATAAAAGAGATGACAGTAAGAGAAGAGGCAGAGATAGAGGTTTAGGTGGGAGAGGAGGAGCTGACAAAGGATTAGAAAAGCCTAATAAGCCTATGGAAAGACTTCTTCCCAGACCTGAGGAACGTTTAGCTGCTTTAGCTGCTATTTCAAATAGAGCACTAGATGTAGATAAAAATTCCTCCACATCTAAAGACCGACAGGATTCACATTCTGAAAGAGGTGGTCGTAAGCAGGATAGGCTTGAAAGGGATCGTTCTACAAAAAGAGACAGATTGGATAGCATGGACAGAGATCAAGGTGACTATGAAATGGGTATGGAACGTCAGTATGACAATGATCGCAACTTGGATCATTATGATAGAGTGGATGATCGTTATGAAGATGGTCCTAGAGAAGATGAGAGGTCTCCAGGTTACAATATGCAGGGAAGGGATAGACACTATGATACTGGTTATGACATGTCAGGACCCCCAAGGGGATATCCTGAAGATGATGATAGGTTGTATGGTGAACATATGGGTGAAAGGAGGGGTGTTGATATGGGTAAGATGAGTTTAATTTGTCATCTGAACTGAAATCAGAGCTTTCTATCCTAAATGTGCTTGTGTGTTTAAGGTTATGATGACCGCCGACCCCATCGAGATCGTTCCTGGGAAGGGCGTTCTGGTTCCATGGACCGTGAGCGTGGCTATATGCATCCGCATAAAGAATGGGATAATGATGAATACCGCCCAGGAGACCAGTGGGGCCGAGAGCGACATTGGCCTATGCATGACCCACAGGTTAACTATTACATAAATATACACATTTAATTTAATTGATTGAATTATAAATATGATTTGTTCTTTGTTCCTAATCCTTCTCCTCCTTTATTGCTATAGGTGAGTTTATACTACTATCAGACTTGGTATCGGAATGAACCAATTGATTATCGTAAAGACAATAAAAACCCTTGCCTTATTCTATCCCACATTTTCCTTGGCTGTCCTTATTCTCACTTTGGTATGTTGATGAGTTTATTTTTTTTTATATTTTCTTCTTTCAATCTGTATTTGTATATAATTAACTATGTGATTTCAGATGAACGAGTGGGGTGATAAAGAACCTGATGTGGATGCTTGGCACCATAGGGGCCATCCCCCAGGACCTCACCGTGGACGGATGCATGGTGAGATTAGATCTGTGTATTTAAGAATGTTAAGCCGGGTATCCACTTAGGTTCGCCGTGGTTTGCGAACGCGCCCGCTCCGCAAACCAAACATAATGGATACGTCGTGATCGCGGAGCGCGACTGGAGCACGATCGGAGCACGGCGGAGCGCTCGGGAAGCGGTTTTTTTGCGCGATCTCAAAGGGGAGCGCAGTTTGTTCGTGGACGCGAGCGTGTCACGACGTGTTTGTTAAGTTCGCGAACATGGAGTGGTCCGATGAAAAATGTCTACAGCTCATAGAAGAATTTGAGCTTTTTACTTACCTTAATGTTTTCCCTTAATACTTGAATTAATGCACGGCATACATCTGGAATGAATTTGCTGATTGCTTGTTTAGATATTTTAAACAAATATTGCATACTTGTAAAGCTATCGCCGGTGGCTAAAAATCTTAACGTCAGTGCTAATTTATCCTGGGATGTTAAGGCTTTTCGAAGTCTTGTATCTTTTTTTTTAAATTATTGGCGACACCAAATTCAATAAATATTCGAATTCGACTGAAGACATTCGAGTAAAATTTTTATAATGGCAACTTATTTCTTGGGATTTTAATATATGCATTATTTCATTATTTTTTCTTCCCTTATACATATTAGCTTGCCAAAATCGAGGAGGTCGTTTGTATTCCATCACAATATAATGTATCAAAATATAAGCTGCACTTCCTACTAATTCTGGAGGCGGCATGTTTGCACCGACCGTCTGTCGTGTGTCGACTGGAGACCGGAGCGCGGAATGTTAGTGCTCCGACAGGAGCACTGATGTTGCAGCCTAAGTGTGTACACTGTACACGTTCACGTTCGCGGAGCACACAGTGTTCGCAAACCACGGCGAACCTAAGTGGATACCCGGCTTTAGTGAGGGCTTTTTTCATGTTAGTGTAGAGCTCTTTAATAGAGCTTCATGTTAAGTCCCATGTAGACAGCTTGTTTTATGATTGTCATAATTTACTTACTGGTATAAATTTGCTGTTTAAGATGATTATGGACGCGGTATGAGAATGGATCTAGCTCGAGGAGACGGTAATAAGCGACGGGCTCCCAGAAATGAACCAGAACAAACCGCGAAGGAAACTCCACCAGCTACACAAACAGCACCCACAGCACCACCACGTCAGGAGGCCGAAATTGATGATAAACCAATACCTGATGATCTCAGTGAAATAAGTGATGATCCTGATGATATACTCAACAGGGAAGATGTAAGTGAATCAATAGCAAAAACACGTTTAGTTTTCTCCCCAAACTTTTAGTAATTCATCACCTTTTTGTTAGATGGCTGATCAAATTATGGATGAAGACAGTCAAACTGCTTTACCAAATGATGAAAGTGTATCCAAGCCAGAAGGTTCTGAGAAGGAATCAACACAGGTATGAAAGTTAATTGAAATAAAGAAGTAACATGGTCCTCTTGAATAACCCGAATATTCCCGATCATATAAATATCCCTGTCATCAACACTGTTGACGATCAGGAAAAAAAAGTTTCATTTGTCCACAATGTGGACGAACGGGACATTTTTGTTGCTTTTTTTCGATTGTTCTGGATCAGTAATATTCTTGTCGGTCACAGTGTTGACAAACAGGAACTTATGTTCCATTTTCCGGGAGCCTATTCCATGCTGTTACAACTTAGACATTTTCAAAAATATGCAATGTTTTTCTAGGATACAAGTGGTGCAGGTGAAGAAAAGGAATCACAAGAAGCTAAGGATGATGAAGATGTTACTAATTTGGACTTTGAGGAAATATCTGATGGAGAACTTGAAGAGGAGCGTACAAGAGGTAAATTAAAAGTAAAACAGAAAATAATAATATTCTGTAACATGAACATAGTAAAAAAGTAATATAATCATTTTTCAGCTGGTTTAGGCGATGCTCTCGGGGTTGACTGGGCCAGCTTAGTGGCAGATGTCCGCAGACGTGAACAGACTAGTGTCTCTTCCGGCGGCGCCCGCGATCGCTGGAGACCCGAGCGAGTTCTCGCACGTCTTGGGCTTTCCCTACATATGGCAGGGACGGAAATTGTACAAAGTGTCTTACAGAAAAATGCTGAAAGCTTGCAGTCAGATAAGAAAAAACAAGTGACTTTATTGGATAATTCTGACCAGAAAGATAAGGTTGTACAAAATGGTACACATGAGATTGATGCTAAAACTGAATCTGTGCCTGATGTTTCAACATTGCATCCAGTTGCTGCTATTCAGGTTTGTATTTATGAATTTAATTAAACACAGTTGTTGTTTCTTAGTATTTTAAACTGATGTTTTGATTTAATTCTTTTAGGTGGCTGTACAAAAGAGAAAGAGACAGCGTGCTGTATTGTTTGGATCTGGTTGTGAAATTACTCGTGGCTTGAGTGCACGACGAGATCTAGCTTTAAGGCGATATCTATGTCATTTACCTACAGCAGAAAGAACTGGTCCATCCCGTGTGACTCCACAAGCCTCTTTGTTTCATGCAGCTAGATCTCTGTTACTGCATGCTCCGGTCACTGGCTGACATAGAGACTAAACTTGGCTAGCCAGAGTTTAGACTACACAAGAAAAGAACTTCAAGTGCAATATTCAGATACAATGCTGTTTGTAAAAGTGGTCATTTAAAATCTTTATTAAAAAATGGTGGATTTAATACAGCTCTTGATTACAGCTGGTAGTGCAAATTGTGGATTTTAAGTGGTTCCGTGGTTATACCTACTTTATACAGCCGACAAAGTGAATCAGACATAATATGTTTTATGAACTACTCCAATTAGGACTTGACTTTGGATAATATAGGATAAGTGCATAGTGTTTCAAGGCAATGACATATTATTTGTGTTCCTGTATTAACTTCAAATATATTTTTTTTATCTAAAATACTTTATTATTAATAATAATTGGCGAATAAATACAATTGGTCATTATTATACTCAACAAAAAATACAAGTTTATTGTTGTTCTTTGAAATCCATTACAAATCTGCAGCACCTAAATTTCTTGGTCTTGTCCAAACAAAAATGATACATCTGAACCTGATGCATAATATTCTGGTAAGATGCAATTCCTAAAAACAAATTAAATATAGTTTATGTACAGACGCCAGCACATCAACCTACACCTAACTGTCAAATTTTCCCAATCAACATTGAACCTTATACTTTAGCGATAAAGTTGAAAATCTATTACAGAAATCTGACAGATTGTAGTAGGTTGATGTGCTGGCGTCTGTACATATTTTACAACAAATTAAATTTCAGAAAAGAACAAAAACAAACAAGCAGTTGTTCTAGCAGAGATTGAGTAAGCATTAAAATTTAATTAATTAAATGCTTATTCACTAATATGCATGCTACTGCAAATGAAAATAAAGGCCAGTTGATAACAACTGGTACATGTAACATGAGTACCAACTACATTTAACTTGCAATATTGAATCATTCAATGTAGCATGCATTGAAGGTACTTACTTCTTGAATAGAACAGCACCAGAAATTCCTTTAATTTTTAGCTGATATCCATCAACATGCAACATTGACCCTTCCTGTAGTCCCAATACAGGTGACGCATGACTCTGTGTTAAATATTCAAGTATTCTCTGGCTCCTTGTTTCACCCCTGTGTGTCTCACTTATTACATCAATATAATGAGGGTTGATGTTGAATGGAACAATACCAATTGCTTCAAAACTTGGAGGATAAATTATGGGCATATCATTAGTAGTGTGAATGCTTTTCGTTGCAACATTAGTTCCAGCACTGCTACCAATGTATACTAAGCTGCCTTCATCAACTTTCTTCCTTATTAAATTTACAAGCTTATTTTCATACAACGTTTTTAAAAGGAGAAATGTATTTCCTCCACCCACAAAAATTCCTTGAGAGCTGTTAATTCTTTCAATAACATTAGGATAGCTATGTAAACCTGTTACTGTAATTCCCCATGGTTCAATGACTTCTTTCATTTTAGCTGTGTAGTTATCATAGTCCTTTTGAGCATATGGGATGAAGACTAACTCAGATATACCATTTCTGAAATAAAAGATGATATTTTTTTTTACAAAAACAAGTTATAGAAACACAGTATTGTAAGATTATAAGTACTTACTTAGTGAGAAGATTGCATATTTCTTCTCTAGCAAACTCCAACGTAGAATAACCATAACAATTTGATGAAGAAAGTAACAATGCCTGACGCTGGGGAAGCATTTTGTACGAAGTACTGAAGTTTCTTTGCTTGACTGTCTTCAAATGTGCACTGAGATTGTTAATACCAAGGCGATACTGTTAAAAAGGAGATAAAACAACTTTTAATAGTGCATTATCTTGGTAAATTTCCTATTGTAATCGAATGAACAATTTATTGAGTTCTTATCAGTTAGTAAATAAAAAAAACTAAATAGAGTTGTAAACAACAGTAACAACATTTAATTAAAACATCAATTGTTTCTGTAGCGTTTATAGCTTTTAATATTACAATACAATTAAACTAACCCATTTGTTTGCAAGCAAATTATACTTTGATGTCGTTTTCAGATTATTTGACAAAAACAGCAGTTGGGCAGGAAATCGACTAGCAAAGGACGAAGAAAAATACATCAAAAACATTTAAATAAATAAGTACCTATCAAAAGTTATTTTTGTTGCTTGAGATTGTTGACTTTGAGGAGTCTGTTGGAGAGTGTGAAACTGGCTAACACAGCTGTCAGTCTGTCAAAAAGTACTCTGTGACAGCTGTTGTGTGTTGTTTGACTTTGACGTAAAGTGCTACAAGGACTAGTGTTGCAAAGAACTCAAGTCTTCGAGTCCTATATAAACGGACTCTGATGATGAATTACAAGACTCGACTCATTATAATAGGACTCCAAGAATAGAGAACTAAATTCTCTAAGAGCTCTTGAATGTTACATGAGAGCTCGAGTCTCTTTGTGCGCTCGAGTCCTTTTATGCGGCGAGTCGCACTCGAGTCCTCTTCGTGTATGAGTCTAGCAATTATTAATTTGTTACATTTACAGGACCGGGAGAAAGGCTCAGATAAAATAAAAAATAACAATATTGACTAAGGATATTTTTAATCATTTATAAACATCATTAAAAAATGGGTAATTTTAATTAAAGTCCAGTTATGATGTGAGACACATTGAAGCTTGTATAGTTTTATTGCCGAGACGGTTTCTTTTTTTAGTAATTAAATTGCCGGATCGAGAAAATGCTTGCTCGCTTGGTACACTCGTTGCTGAAATACTCAGAATATGAAAAGCTAATTTCTGAAGCTGGCAATCTAATAGTTTGTTGTGTCTAGGGGTTTCAAATACCGGATTTTTTCAATACCGGTATTAATACCGGATTGAAAATTTACAATACCGGGATCCCGGGATCCCGGTATTAGACTACTTTTTTTTCTACATTGTTTTTTTATTATTTTGTAGTGAATCTAATTAGTTTAAAACAATAAAATGCCGTTTTTTAAATATAAAAATCACTTTTAAATTATAACTATACTGTATAGGCCAGCCAGTCATGAAGTTCATGACACAAAAATCGCATTAGGGCGCCAAAAATTACACTGGGCTGATTTTTTAGGATGTTGTTAGGATAGTATGTATGTATTATTATTTATTATAAGCCTGTGTTGTCCGAATGCAGGGCAAAGGCCTATTCCCTCTTTCCACTTTTTCCGGTCTACTGCGATTGTGGGCCAATCCTTTAAAAAGGAGTCCAGCTCATCCAGCCATCTCTTTCTGGACCCGCCACGCTGTCGTTTTCTGCCATTGGGGATCCACTGAGTGGTGGCTTTTGCATATTGCTGCTCCGACATGCGACGGATATGGCCAGCCCAGTTCCACTTTAGTCCAGCATCTGTGCGGCCAGCGTCCGCTATTTGTATTTTGGAATGAAGTATAGAGTTCTTAATGCGATCTATGACTTTGACACCTAGTATACTTCGTTCCATAGACCGTTGGCAGACTCCAAGTGCGGACTTTTGACGCTTTGTAAGAGACCATGTTTGCGCTCCGTAGGTGAGGGTGGGAAGAATGCACATGTCCATGAACTTTCATTTTAGTAAATGCGGGAGAGGTCCTTTCATGAGATGTTTCATCGACCAATAGTTCTTCCAGGCATTTTCTGTGCGGCGAGCGACTTCTTTGTCCTGTCTCGCCTCGAAGGATACTATTTGGCTGAGGTAAATGTACCTACTGATGGACCAATTCAACCCACACCCCCAGTTTCTACATTGCGTTCGGTGTTGTTTGTCATTAGCTTTGTTTTCGACATGTTCATCGTAAGTCCGACTTGAAGACTGGCGTGGCTCAGTTGTTCGAGCATTTGGCCTGCTGAGGAAGCTGAGGAAGTATGTTACAAAACTGTATCTCGAGTTGTATTGGAACTACAGAGTTAGGGCTGCGCTCATATTTTGTACACTTTAAAAATGTGTTGGATGACTTTTCTGTAGGACGTACTTTTTAGAAGTTATAAGTCAAAAACTGTAGGAAGTCCGTAATTTCGAGGTTCTTCGTGCTCGAAAAACCTCGATATTTCGGACTTATATCCTTTTCACTTCAGGAATCTAAGGATAGTACTTCTATTCTTCTCTGTAATTCTTGCCTTGAACGTGAGGCAAAAATAAAGACTACCGTTTTTAATCCCATTCTTTACCTTCGCAAGTAGTAATAAAATGTAACTAACTCTGAATAAATGAACCACCAGATAATTAAAATACGCAGTTTTTAAAATTTACGTAGTTAAAAAAAAATTGAAATATAATGTGCAATAGAACGAAATTGTGACACTGTAGTTTCTACTGAAAATAAAATAAAATCACCAATACCGTAATCCCGGTATTGGATATTTCAATACCGGTATTGAAAAATGACAAAAAATGTCCGGGATCCCGGTATTAGCCAATACCGGGATACCGGTATTGGAAGCCCTAGTTGTGTCCACCAGGATACAATATCAGTTTCTTCTGTTTCTATAGGCATTGTCAAATATTCTTAAAGTTCATCTGTAATAATCGCTTTTTTTTAAATGGTTATGAGTTACATAACCACTAATTTAAACTTATCACCAATTCGAGTATTTTCGAATGATGAGCTTCAAGTCTTATCTTTATGCTCCGAGTTTTTCTTGAAGACTCGAGTTAATTTTAAGACTCGAGTCCTTTGTTAGACTCAAATGGCTGTTAAATGACTCGGGCTCGGCTTGACTCTAGACTCCGAGCCTTTTTAGCACACTGAGCCTCGCATAATTGAGTCGAGTCTTTAAAATTACGACTCGAGGACTCGAGTCCTTTGCAACACTAACAAGGACTCCCACTGGCTGGACTCCCGATTGACAATGGCATTGACTACTGCCGTCACCACATGACGTTGGCAGAATAGTCGACATCAGCTTAGCCGCTAACAAGCCTGCTGAGTCGCAAAACTCGCAGGTAAAACTAGCGGAAAAAATAAAAGGGGGTAAACGGAGCCGGTCGAAACCCAACAAGGTTTTGAAAAGGCAGGATCCAGAGAAGGACACGTGTGACAAGGATGGTTTCATCAAAGTGGAGAAGAAGAAGAAGAAGCGTCCTTGTCGGAACCAGTGCGGCACCGCGCTGGCAGGACCCAACATGCTGCTGCGTCCAGCAGTCCCGACGACGCAGCTGTACGTGTCCAGACTGCACCACTCCACGAAGGTTGAGGAGATCGTGGAGTACATGCGTGTCAAGACCAACTGGACTTTGAGGGTCGAGAAGTTGGAGTCGCGTCACAACACCAACTTCAAGTCGTTTGTGGTGCGTGTTCCGACACATCATCTCGAGAAGTTCCTCAAGGAAGAGTTCTGGCCGAAGGGGGTTGTGTACCGCCGGTTTCGTGGCCGGCTACATGACACCAGTCAGCGAAACACGACGCAGACACTTCGTGTTTAGTTAGTTTTTTTTTTAGTGTAATTATAATGTTGTATGTATTTATAGTATTGTTAAGTTATATTAATATTGTATTGTATGTGTTTTATATGGGCCTTGATGCCTGAAATAAATGGATAAATAAATAAATTAGCTGCCAAAAAAAAATGACATTGACAGGGAGGCCGGAGGCGTTGTGTATTATTTTTGTATTGTATTGTAAGATATCGGCGTTAGGTCCGACTTTGGCCACGCCTGAAAGATCCTTGTCCAACTTTCATTCTTACCAAATTGAGATCTCGTTTGATTGACGCGGATCTATCACTGATTTATGGCGGCCATTAGACGCTCAATCTGACTGACTGACTGTTGTAGTGACGCTTAATATAAGACGTGATCACACATATGTGCAGAATTATTGCCAAACTACCTTGTCTTCAACATAGTCTTTAATCTTATACTTACTTAACATGCTTTTTTGGACTCGTTTGATGAGGGTTTTGAACTTTCCATCGCTAAGTTCTGTAACCGGCTTTGGCAACTTGTTATAAAAACGGATGCTGTTTACAAGAAATGACTTTCTATTTTTAGTTAATCTAATAATTTAGGTATCACAATTTAATTTTTACTACATGTAAGTATTTATATTATGGAAATCGCTTCTAAATTTGAAAAGTCCTAAGTTTTTGAGAACATACAAAATACCTACTTTCTAAAATATAAAGAGAAGGCAGAGTTAGTAAGTACATCAATTTCTTTGAATTTGTTTCGAAGAGATTCGCGAGGACCCGTTTTATAGATTGCGCGGATTGCCCTCTTTTGTAAAATGAAAATTGAATCTACGTCAGCTGCCGATCCCCACAGCAGAACACCATAAGACATAATACTGTGGAAATAAGCAAAATATACTAACCTAGCTGCTGTGACTATATCTGTCAACTGCCTTATTTTTCTTACTGCATATGCATCTGAACGTTAATCTACCTGAAAGAGCTCTAGTCGTTACGGGTAGTCAGAAGCCCGAAAGTCTGATAACCAGTCTTACCAAGGGGTATCGTATTACCCAGTAACTAGGTTGTGGAGGTCAGATAGGCAGTCGATCCATGTAAAATACCTACTGTTATTCAGTTGCGTCCGGTTAGACTGGAAGCCGACCGCAACATAGTTGGGAAAAGGCTAGGCAGATGATGAGCTGCAGAGCACTCATCGGCAAACTAATATAATATGCTAATCTGCCTCAGGGAGTCCCAAGGGTTTTGTGCTTTGTGGGCGTTCTCGGGGACTGAGTTTATGAAGCTTGGGAGCGACCAGACCAACGTCCTAACTCGAATCACTGCGAAAAGTTACCTTCTCTATAAATCAGGTAGTAGGTACCTAATTATAGATAGTGTCATCCACGAAGACGCGCCCCACTCTTCTTACTATCGCTGGTGGTTATCGTTATCGCTAGTTAATTCCGCTAGTGTTTTAGTTTTTTGATACACACTAATTACTCATTAATAAGTAATTACTGTGTATCGACAAAACTAAAACACTACCGGAATGTTGCACACTTGTAGGTACCTACTGTAAGCGATTAGGAAGAAGAGTGGGGCGCGTTTTCGTGTATGGCGCTATCTGTGCTGCGCTTCGATCAAGCAACTTCATCGGAGGTATTGATTGAAGGTGCAGACTACCTACTGGAGACCCCAAAGATCGATCACATACATGCCCACCGTACAACGTCCATTTAGTGAGAAAAAACGTTTGAGTATACATAAGTAGATTTATACCTACACATAAACGTTTTTCATTAATAGGTATTCAAATTAGTTAGGTAGATACATCAAAGAAATCTCGATGTTTAGACAAGTCGCCATTGCACCCGTGTGAAGCAGTATCGGCACCCTAATTGCGTAACACACTACCAATCGGAATCAGAATCATTTTTAAGCAAATTGCTATTGTCCATTGCTTCATAAGTTCGAAAAATTTGTCTGCTCAACACGTAAAAGACGCAATGAATGTTGTTGAACTGTCAAAATGAAACCGATTCCGATTTCCGATTTGTATTATTACGTAATTACCCCGCGGGTCAAAGAAATGAATCATGGTGATTATAGGTATTACATCGCTGTATTCATAGTTCCATTCGTGGCTAGCTTTTATAACATGGTTCTAAAATAAAATATTCATAATATAGGTAAATAACGTAAGTATAAAAATAATGATCTAAGTATCACATTTTCAGCACTTTTAAGCATCAAGGATGAAGAATCTTTCTTCTTGGGGTTTATCACAGCCTGGGCCAAGGTAACGGCGTCTCAGCTCGAGGTCTGGTGGCGCGGATATGTCGCCTTGGAGAATAATGTAGGCTTGTTCTATGGTGCTCTCGATTTCAGATTTTATTTCCTGTAACAGAAAAGTAAGCGTCTAAACAAGCGTAGATCCGTACCTACCTACCAAATACTATATAACCACCTACCTACTAATATAAATAAATAAAAAAATAAAGATTTTAAAGATTGTCAACACCAGCCCTTGTCTCATGTTACTTTGGCGTCGGCGCAACGCAAAGATTGTCAAAAACTGCGGTAGGTACGTACCTACGTATCCATACTTAATATTATAAATGCGAAAGTGTGTCTGTCTGTCTGTCTGTTACCTCTGCACCATTAAACCGCTGAACCGATTTAGAAGAAATTTGGTAGGTATATAGAGATAGTTTGAGTCCCGGGAAAGGACATAGGATACATTTTATCCCGATATTCCCACGGGATCGAGACTTACGCGGGTGAGACCGTGGAGTGCTGCTAGTACCTAATATAAGTAGATATTTAGTCGGTCGATCACGTAGGTTGTTGGTAGATCAGTTGCTTATGCCGTGGGTCTTTCTTATTGAAAATGTGTCTTACAATGGTGTAAATTTAAACGATCAAACTAACCACCCCAGTTATAAAATATTTATCAGGTGGTACAGAAGGGGTTGGGCCCCGTTCACAGCCCCGAGCGATTCGACTTGAGAGGCAAGTGGCAAGCGCGCACATCCCATGTTTCCGTCCGACAATCCGCAACTCACCGTGTGGGGACTCGTGGGACATGCTCTAAAATCTATTCGATTTCATTCATTTGTGCTATCTCGCTGTCGCAAGACGCGTGTGTTGAGCGTATAGCTCGTGGCCTCGGGGTTAGAGTTACCTCATATAGGTCTGGCGAGCGGCGGGCGCGCTCGGCCAGCGCGGCGTGCAGGTGGTACAGCAGCAGGCCTCGCAGGTGCGCGTCGCCCACGCCCAGCGCCGCCACCGTGCGCAGAGTGCCGCGGCACAGGCTCTCTTTCAGCGCCAGCCGGGACTCCGACAGCTCTGAAATGTACATTTCAATAAAGTCTTTTATATCTTCTTCTGTTTTCAAATTCTTTTCTTTATCAAAGTCAGGAGACATAATGCTGAGTCAGTAAAGCAGAGTCTATCGTGCAATGAGCAGACAATATTTTGGATGTTGGTACGGTAACTGTACAACAATAACATAAAAATAAGTGTTGTGTACCCTCCGATGGCAGAGGTGTTCAGTTTAGGTAAGACATTAATCATTTTCTCAGTACTTACAATAGCTGCACATAAATAACTGGTAAGTAGCTATTGGCTGCTATTTATTTATCCATTTATTTCAGGCATCAAGGCCCATATAAAACACATAAAATACAATATTAAAGTACTGAGAAATACAGGTCAACCATAGCCGACCAAACCTAAGTGAGCATCGAACCCAGCATCCTAATTGCGTGACACCTATCAATCATAATCTGAATCATTTTGAAGGATATTGCCAATCCATTGCCTTATATGGTCGAAAACTGTATCTGCTCAGCAACGTAAATATCGCAATAAATGTTGTTAAACTGTCAAAATGAAACTCATTGCTACTGATAGTGTGTTACGCAATTACCCCACAGGTACCTACGGACAGCAGTCGCATCTTCGACATATTATCCCTCGTGGAGGCTCGCGGTTCTAGGTTTACATCAACAACATAATTGTCACTT
This sequence comes from Hydraecia micacea, assembly GCA_914767645.1. Classification (NCBI taxonomy): domain Eukaryota; kingdom Metazoa; phylum Arthropoda; class Insecta; order Lepidoptera; family Noctuidae; genus Hydraecia; species Hydraecia micacea. The sequence goes on from OU611778.1 coordinate 14,760,775, forward strand.
CTGTACCAATCCAGAACCGTATAAGGACCTCAGATGTCAAGTTCCTACTCTAAAGAGTAGTACCTAACTAAGTACTACTACTTAGGTCAATAGGTACTAGGCTCTCTCTACAGAGAGCTTAGTATTGAGAACTTTAAAGATTTCTCTCGGGCATGCCTCGACAACAATGAGTCAAGTCTCAAGTCTTTGTAGTAGAGAGAAGTTAGCCAGTCGGTCCACGAGCGGGCATTGGTTTTTGGTTCGCATCCTAACCGGAAAGCGGACAAAATTTTGAATAGGTAAGCTTTTTGGATTGGCTTGGAATATTCTGCAAGGGAATTACAGAAAGCAATATTCAAAAATGAATATATGGATAACAATAAAGGCGATCTAGGCCATTGCCGTTGTTGACAAAAATGAACGAATGAACGGACTCTAAGCCACCTAGGTACTTGTTAATAGTTTTATAAACTAATTAATTAACCAATAATATGTCTTTATTATTAGACAATTAAAAGTATTTTAACAGTTGGCTTAAAACTAACTAACAAATTGATTCTCAATACATCAAAACTTGGCGAAGAAATATAAATAGTTGGCAGAAGAGAAATTGCAGACCTTCATAGATATCGGTGTAACGGCCGGCACAACGCCAAGTCCGACGCACGGAGCGAATGCTGAGTAGCAGTTTTAGGGACACACATCTGTCATGTCTCATCTCACGTCATATAAATAAAATAATGCGTTCAAATGCACAGCACACGTCGTCTCCACAACCACTGGCGCACAGTCTAGATGCAGTTCATTGTCAATGCCAGAACATTTTAATAATATTTCCCACATGTTTGGCAGTGATTAGCGGATAAAATAAATTGGGCGTTAGAACTATGAATGATAGATATGTACTAACGGTACAGGTAGACAGATCCACCTGGTGACGACGTGAGGACGAGCGTTCCTAGCCGCGGCGCCCATGTCAATCGGCGGTCAATCGTACTACTGCTCCTCGCGATAATATCGTCCCCGATTTTATTCACTGGTTACGAAGTACTCGTCGCATGCCGCACACTGCACGTTACTCTGAGCTCACAATGCAATACTAACTACGTTCGACACCAGCCTTTAAAGTTTTACGTATTTGCTTTTACGGAATGACGCAGTTACAAATGCGCGAATAAAATAAAGGAACATGATTATGTATATCTAATAATTCTTCTTGTTGCTCTTAAAATAGATGCCGTTCCTTAAATATTATTGTACTTACATGTTAACTGCGTATTGGCGCCTTGACGCATTTCCACTTACGGGTGAAGCATAATTCATAATATAATTATCCTAGCTGCGCCCCGCGGTTTCACCCGCATAAGTTTCGATCCCTTGGGAATATCAGGATAAAAACTATCCTAAGTATGTCCTTTCCTGGGACTCGAAATATCTCTATACCATTTCATCTAAATCGGTTCAGTGGTTTAGGCGTGAAAAGGTAACATACCTACAGGTTACTTTCGAATTTATAATATTAGTAGGTATCGATTGCCGTTGAATAGGAAATCTGGGTGTGAAGGCAGTGCATGTTTTTCATTTCGTACAGAGTACTAAACGTATTCTTAAAGGATATTGAGTATATACTTGAGTCTTCTTTAATTATTTTTTTTACGATTTAGCTACTTAACTTTTTGAACAGTTGTATATTTTGCGAAGCATACATAACAGTGCAGGAGTGCTATCTGCTCTAAATGTTCATCATCCGTGACGTATTTACGCGAACGCGATATTACGAGTACTTACCTACGCTTGGTTTGGAGTTGCGTTTGCGTTTACATTGCCGTATTACATTATCGTTCCTTATTCAATTAGAATCTAAGTACTAATAAGAAAAAATAGAAGATCCCAAAAAACATTTCTTTCTATTTTGCATTTTCCTGAGGGCTAGTTTGCAAAAAGACCCAGTTTTCCTGACTTATTTTCTAAAGTTTTGTAGAGTGTAAGAGTACAGAATATCTACTCTTACTAGACTTTATGTATAGGTAGAGAAAACAAACCACAATGCCCGTATAGCCCGGTCAAAAAAGACATTCATTCAAGGTTACAATAATTCGCATAGAGCTGAAAATTGGTACGAATGTTGGGAAAACCATTGTAAATGAATTGTGAAAAGTCCCCGCCGATCCCACATCTGCAAAAAAAAAATTATTCAAGGTCTGATTTAGCAAAAATGGGATTTTTGCATTTTTCAGCTGTATGCGAATAGTTGTAACCTTACCCCTATTTTTCGAGCTAACTTGATCGGGCTAATAATATCGAATTGTCTTCGTTTGCAAGGTACTCATGAGTCAGAACCTTCACTGATTAAAATATATAATTATTATCGACTGACGTTTTGCCCAAAATTTTGTCAAAACGGATTTAATTTTTTCTCATAAAACTTTAAATCCATTTCATCTTGTGCCTTTTGCCTAAGTCCTGGGATCATAATTAGCGGTTTTATAGTAAAAACGGAGCAGACAAGACAAATGGGTAAACTCTGGTTTCCCTTCAAAACGCATAAATCTTTCGCCTTTTTGCATTTATAATATTAGTAAGGAGGTATCTATCTACTAGTATTTGCGAAAGTGTTTCAGAGACAAAGGATTAGGTCCCATAATTATTTATATACTAAAATAAAAGTAAATCTTTGTCTATGGATAAAGATGAATACAATGACTCCTTTTCAGGTTTTCATTTATTTCAATTACACCTTGCATGTATGTGCAGTAGAGCATCTTAAAGTCAACGGATAACTTCATTTCCGCAGAGGCAGGTAGGTAATGAAAATATCTCGAAAGGTGATCTAAAAAAGAATGTAATTATGACATAACATTTCTTTAACCACTTTTTGTTAACGTACCAATTAGCGACTTTCCTTATTTATTTCTAGGTATTTTAAGTATGAATAAGGAATTTTAATGAACACAAAATTAATGGTTTTAATTAAGTACTGTAAGTACATAAATATTTATTTATTTAATACTTACTTCAAGCACATAAATTTACAGAGGCGGACTTAATGCCATAGGAATTTTCTACCAGTCAACCTTTGGGTGATGCAGAGACAAACAGTGGTATATTACGTCTCTGTCTTGACCAGACTTCTGGCAGGTGATGTAATTTACGATATGCCCTATACTGAAATATTAGGTATATTTATATTCGTCACCATTAACATTGTTGACACAGTTCAAGCGGCTGTACGTCGAAGCACCCATGAACTTTAGGATTTTAAGATTGCTTAAAAAAAATCATCATCATCATCTGCCTAGCCTTTTCCTATGTTGGGGTTATGGGGTGTAGAATCCTGTTGATTCCTTATTTATGTTAAACATATCACTTCACTGGCTCACTACCACACCAAGCGCCATCGTATATAGCCTGCTTCACTTTGTCTGTTTCCCGCCATTCCTCGTGACTGACAGATGACATAAGTGACAGCAGCTACCCCGCTTGTGTGAATGAGACAGTGTTTACATATCTATCACTACATGGGGGCTTCCAGTCTAACAGGATGCAGCTAAATATCAGTATTTTACATGGAGCGACTGCCTATCTGACCTCCAAAACCCAGTTACTGGGTAATACGATACCCCATGATTACTTTAAAAAAATATACTCCGGATATAATATTTACATAGAGACAGAATGTAATTTTGAAAACTTTCCTGATATTGCATTGTTTATTACCGCTTTTTGGATTTACCTACTTTTTTAATTATTATTATTAATATCATATATTATGGGTAGGTACAGACGCCAGCACATCAAGCTACCCGAAACTGTCAAATTTTTCCAATCAACCTTGAACTTTATACTGTAGTGATAAAGTTGACAATCTACTTTTTTAACAGATTAAATTTGACAGATTGTAGGTAGTAGCTTGATGTGCTGGCGTCTTCTGTACAAACTACAAATAATTATTTTTGTGACGCCCATTTTATGTTTTTTGTCTTAACTGCATGCTTCTGTATATTATGTAAATCTGATTTGTCTGTCTGATTTCTAAGGTGCTGCTAACAGCCAAGCCAACCAACTACAGAAAACAATAAGCAATTTCAAGAACTTTAATTGCTACCTTGTAATAAACTACGGTTGGATCAGAATCTTTTTTATTCGTTTAACTTTGACTATTGAATCGATTTACAATACTTATTGGCAATGCTCCAAAGGTTACAAGGTCAAGGTCATAAAAATAATGCGATGGATAAGTGGGCCATTCTTTTTACATTTTGTGTATCTGATGAACAATTACTACTTAAGTAGTCAGTAATTGGCAGTCGAAGTAACGATGTGGTTTTACAGCAAAAAAAAACGACTTTTTAATTCAAGTACCTACCTCCCTTAGACAACGTCCATTGATAAGTAAACCTATGAATATTAATTTTAAGGTTAGGTAGAGCTGAACCTATAGGTATTTACACCCACATTTCTCCAGTTATGTTTAAGTCCCATGTAATAAGACGAGCCTATTACCATCAACCAAGCATGAATCCAGACTCCAGGCTACTACTGAGTAATTATTATTATTATCACATCACACTAATCACATCACATCACACTAATATTATAAAGGCGAAAGTTTGTGTTTGTTTATATGTTTGTTACTTCTTCACGCTCAAACGGCTGAACCAATTTTGATAAAATTTTGTATGGAGGTAGCTGACACCCTGGATTAACATATAGGCTACTTTTTATCCCGATATTCCCACGGGATCGACATTTACGCGGGTGAAACCGCGGGGCGCAGCTAGTTATAATTATATAAATGTGAAAGTTTGTGAAAATGTTTAGATGTTTGTTAATCAGTCACGCGTAAACCGTTGAACAGATTTGGATGAAAATTGGCATATATTAGATAGACCATTTCCTGGATTAACACATAGGATACTTTTTATCCCGATATTCCCACGGGATCGAAACTTACGTGGGTGAAATCGCGGGGCGCTGCTAGTTAATTATAGATGAAAAAACCCAAAAACAAATTTGCCCGACCCTTAAGAGGAATCGAACCCTTAAGAGGAAATGCGGTCGGAGAGACTTTTGAAAAAGCCTTAGTAAAAAGTCATAATTCGAGGGTTTTTTTTTTTTTTTTTTTTTGTGGATGGGAAATCATCTAATGACTCCTCCCGCTCTGGGTGGAGCGGAAGGGAGTGTCAGACTCTTACTGACTAAAACCCACCCGTGTTCCTACCTTAGCCCTTTATGTTCCGGGGCAGCGGTAACCCTTTCGGACGATCCCGCTACACCGGCAGGCTTCGGCCCTGCCGGGCCCCTTCCTTTTTGCTTTTTGCTTTTTTTGCCTTAGTAAAAAGTCATAATTCGAGGGTTGGGTCTCGCCCGGATATCTATGGTCTCGCCTATTTCCTCCTCCAATATTGGACCAATTTAAAAGATATTTCTTAAACTGAATAACAAGGATAATATATACTGCGTCCCTATGTTTTTATTTTTTCATTAATAGGTCAAATTTGTACACTAGGCCTCTGTTGACAGCGGTTTAAATTGGCATTTTTTGAGGGTTCTAGCGTTATAAGTCCATGGGTTCTAGTGCTTATAAAATAATGTACCTATTATCAAAAAGGAAAACATAGGGACATACAAGTAGTTAATATTTATTATCCTGTAAAAAATCATTGCTTTATGGTCATTAACGAAAGAAAATAGACGAGAGCGATTCTATGGAGAATAGGCCACCCGCATTTCCTCTTAAAGGATTATTCTTCTTCTTAGCGTGTCGATGGCAATCTATATAGAGTCAGCCCAGAATTTACATTATTAAAGGATTTTTATATGTGTTTCGAAGAAAGCTAGAAGTGTATAGAATTAATAACGGGCTATTCTAAAATATTTGTGTCAGATGCATATTGTTAAAATGCACCTTGACATAGTATAGACCGCAACATGCCCCAGAAACATTAGACGGACGCAGTTGGTTTCAGTCATAGTGTTTGTACCTATTTATTACTAGTTTAAGGTTTACGAGCAGTCTATTTCAATGATGTTTGAAACTAGCCGTGATCGCGACTTCGCTTGAGTGTATAAAGTTTTTCTTTCGTAAGAGTAAAGCTGAACTGTCCCTTTGGTAGGTCGATAGATGTTTATGTGAACCCTGTTGTTACCTTTCAAATAAAAAGTAAAATTATGAAAAATAGCAAATAGACTTCCATTATTTTTATACTCTTAAGTTTGACTTTACCGGTCGAAGTGGCGGTGATGGAGGAGGCCTATGTCCAGCAGTGGACGTCTTTCGCCTTAAAAGATGATGAAGTGTCAGTTTCAGGGAGGACGTGCGGGTTCGCGGAAGATGAAAGGAGTGGAGGGAGGCCTTTGCTCAGGAGAGGAACAGAGCATGCTACAAAAAAAGTGTGACTTTGAGAATCTAACTGAAACTGAAAGCTAGGTTGACTGGCAGAGAATGGGGAGTACCTAAGAATGTGGAGCGAGACGATTAAGGTCGGCTGCGTTTCTACCAGAGATGAGCGAGGATGCGTGCGAGGGATGTGTGTATAACGAACTAATACCAATGCTAACTTATTTCAAGCTATAAAAATGAAGTGAATTGAAATATTTTTGGTTTAAAAAATGAAGTGTTATTGGTTGATTTCACACACATCGTCGCTCATCTCTGGTGTAGTGGAAACGCAGCCTTAGGCTGCGTACGGTGTTTATGATGAATTACAAGCATTAAGACCGCCTTTGTACCTTATTGTGTGCGAGAAGTTTAAGTAAATAAAGCTCATTTTGCTATATTATATGTATAGGTCTTTCTATCGCCTTGAAAATTAAATAAATTGATAGAAACAGTTAAAGCTATTAAGTACGTTAAAACGATTCTGACATGTGATGAAAACAAACAATTCAACGATTCTGTTTAGTTTGTTTGTGAATACATGACTTGCGAACGAAAAAAGATTATGTTTACTTTCTTATTTTGAAATGCACTTTAAATTTTTTTTAATACCTCCAGCCGGTTTCCGCGATTCCATTCAAAATTTAGTTTCAATAAATTGAGGATAGAATACCAATTTCGTCGGTCTATCGGTACCTATCGTTTTCCGACGAATCGCTCGTTGCGTTATAAATGCGCGCGTGGAACTCCCTGGCAGCGTCTTTGTTCCCAATAATCATCCGATAATCCATTAGAGATGTAGAGATCAATTACTTACAGTAAATAGGGATCTTCTGGGTGTCTTTGCATCGATTAATTACCTCCTGGCACATAACTGAGTAACACACCTTCATTCACAATCTGAATAATTTTGAATTAAGGATATTGCTAATGCATTGCTTCATATGTTAAAAAAATGTGTCTGGTCAACTAAGTAAACAACGCAATGAATATTGTTGAACCGGCAAAATGAAAGCCGTTGCTACTGCAAGTGTGCTATGTACCCCGCTGGTCTTTAGGAAGTTAAATAGTGGACCTATATTTATTAAAAAATTGCGACAGATATTAGCAATCATAAAAATATTATGTGTACTAGATACATATACAAAGACACTTACCAAGCATGCTGAGTATGAAATTAGATAACCAAGTTTCTTACAGGATGGTTAATTTCCGCGGTCTTGCGGAACGACACATTTTGAGCAATGGTTTATGAGGTGACGAATAATTAAAGACTGCTTTTAATATGCTATAGGTATTTCAGAAGAAGATGGTCTCCTTGAAGTCATCTTTGTTACAAATGATATATTTTCAGAGTTATTTTCATAACTTTTACCACAACACTTAGGTATGCGTATGCCCCATTTTCACTCACACTAGGCGACAACTTAAATAATTTTATACCTAAATAAAAGTGCACTGTTGAATTTTCAACGCTCAGTACGACGCTGAGAGTTGAAAATCTAACTATGCAATAATATTTAGGCATAACATTTAAATATCCCTGTAACGCTTATAGCTTAATGTTAGTGAAAACCGGCATTATTTATGTACCATGAGAGTTAAGGCTCGTTTCACGTTATTTATATGAAAACTGGATGCATTTGATTTTCGTGACAGCTAGCGTCAAGACCCGCGCAGTGTAGGGTGCCGTTTACACTAGTTGTAGCTCACATGTTATTTGCAAAACATCAACAACTAAGTACAAGAAACTTCTCTCGCGGAAAACGTTGCAGAATGACCAATGTTATAATGGGTATATATTACTTCCTATCCACCGACCCGCACTGGGCCCGCGTGGTGGATAACGGCCCGCTCTCCCTCACAGAGAGGAGGCCTGTGTCCCAGCAGTGGGAACATTATAGGCTGATTATATATTACTTCCAGCTTGTTCCAGCGTTATTATGTTAAATATTTACTGTGCTAGCTGTTAACTTAGCGTATGTTGTTACATCTATCAAATTGTTAGATTAATTGATAATAACTACCGTACATGGAAAGCAAATTGAGTTTATATTCAAATAGATACCGTTAAGTTTCAGTCCGTCTGTAAATCCGATTTTCAATGCTAATCTCAATCGCAAATCGATGAAGATATGATTGGAGTAAGGGATAAAATTAGCTAATCTTGCTAGGATAGCCGCTTCCAGGCGGAATTGCTCATCCAGGTCCAGGGATCCCACCAAGCTTCCTAAAATGCTCTGAATCGTACATATTTCTTCAGGAGGAGTTCTAGAAGCACAGTTGTCACAACACCACTCCGCTTTTGGGTCTAACGGCGACATCGGAAGCAGGATCCCCACACATTCCTTGTTGAAACATTTCAGCGCAGATAGTTTTGTTCCCATCTCTGTAGTATCTTTACACCGCTCACACTTGCACCAAAACTGTTTGGTTTTATATAGTTGACATCTTCGTGCTGGAGTGCATAATAGAAGTCCTGTGTAGCACGTCAGGATCTCTTCTCCGACTTCAATGTCCCTTGTAGCGTACACAGCCATAGTGTAGTCGTTATTGAACACATTTCTAGTATTTGGCACACAGCTGTGATTAAGGAATGCTGATAATGGGAACAGTCCTCGTAAAGGTATTTTTCTGTCGTGTGGGTTGTTGGCAATCCTGAAGGAGTTAATTTTAATTATAGAGTGGACGAATTTAATAAATGATATATGATCCTCTGGTATTTCATATTTCGTACACAATATGTCAAGCCCTTCGCATTTTGTTTCAATAGTGTTACTTTGTAAGATAGATAACAGCGCCTTGTGTTCTTCCGATAAAAGTAGAAAACGCAAATAGATCTGCATTCGCGCTAGAACTCCTGAATATCCGTCGCTATCAGGCTTTAGCTTCCAGTTGTTTGTAATGAAGTTGCATTCTACGTCGTGATCTTGACATGTTTTGCATTCTTCGCAGCAGATCATCAGGGTACATCGTTCACATGCGTAGCAAGAATCACTATTTCGGTAACAGACGGAGCAGTAAGTGTCACCGACACGGTCAGCGCGTGCTGCCACCACCAGTGGCTTGTTCTTGAAGATGAGGGTTCCTTTCTTGATTGTTTGAGATGCGAATAATCCTCTTCCACCGAGGTCGGATCGTTTGATGGTCCAGATGGGTTGTAAAGGCTCTTCAAGGTATGCCTTCAACAGTGGTGTTTCGTCGGTGGCTGGATGCGCCATGTCGGGGCTGCCGTTGGAGAGGTAGTGCGCTGGAAGGCATGGCGTGGAGCAGCGCGCCGCGGCTGACTGACGCCGCCAATCCACCGACTTCAATGTACATGACCCGCTATGAAAATAGCCACTGGAAATAATAAATCTAATCTGCTCCATGGAGCCAGCTCACGTGTCGAATCTGACGTAATATACGTCGGTTTAGCGATTTATGTTTAGTTTACTATTGCACGTTGCGACCTAAAAGCTGAGGCAGAATGTTTAACTATCAATAAAAACCGTTCGCTTCGGTTGCCAGAGAACAATCACGGATTGTGTATTTGAAAGCTTTCAGTGTGCAGTTTGTTAATAAATAGTTCGTTCAGTGTCCCTAATTGCAGACAAAATAATGGTGTCATCAAAGGTAATAACATCCTAAAACTGCTTACTGACGATGACGTGTGTGTTTATTGTTGAGTTGAGTTAATTTTGTTTTTGAAAACTCCTAAGCTTTTGTTATGTTTTTATCGGGTACGTATAAAAAGACACTTAACGAAGTCGAGAGTCACTTGTACACACGGCAACACATCAAGCTATACATTTACAGCTTATAGTGGTTATGTATAGTTTGATGTGTAGCTGTGCGTACTCCCCTCATTGTAACATTTTTTTTTTGTAATGACTATAGTTGACAACCTTTTGGTTATGGAAATATTATAAGTCAAAAATCCAACATTGTTTTAACTTATAACATAACTATAAATACCCCCAAGATCCCTGTACCGTTGCATGCACCCATAAGTACAATGTTTTGCGTGCATCACATTGCGCACTACTGCAAACACTCACACTAAAAATAAAAGTCGTTTCCCAACAATAAGTTTTATGCAATGTTACTTAGTTTGATGTACAGAATGCGTAGTTGACGGTTATGTGATGGGACATTTTACACCCTGTATACTTTATCAATAATGTTTCCCAGTTCGGTAGGACTCCGAACTAAAGCACATTGCTGTATACCATTTCCTTAGTTGACAGATTGCGTGATTGCGTGAGCGGTTTGACTAATGGGTGCGTCAGCTTTGTCTTTTCATTCCCGTGTCAGCGAAAAAAACTGTTTTCATAATAATTTTCAATAGCTGTGTTTTTTCGCAATCGTTCCTTCAATTATGTTGGTCGATGTACTGTCTACACTTACGTATAATTACCGCTATAAGTACTTACACTGTTTTACGTCAACAGTAAGATATTCAAGACCAGGATGTTTACATATTGGCTGGCAGCGACCGGTTAATACTGACATGTGGTATTTATTAATCAGAGCGGTAGAGTTTACAATTGATTGGAAATCTTGGTGCAATTACACAATGGATGTTTTTTTTCGAAGCTGGCGTAGAATTACAATATAATAACTTGGAAATTAGTATGTATTATATCTTCATAAGGAACCGGCATTATACCTACGCTGTAGGTAGGTACCTACCAATTATAACATTAACGATATTGTTTATGGAGTGAGGGGGGTTGCCCTCTCTCCCCTGGCACCACTTCCATGAAAAGGTAATGCACCGTCCTTGAGAAAAACAATTTATTGTAACCTAACCTGAAAACATTCTAAAGTGGCTTAAAAGACGTAGTCGGAGACCCGCTTCGCGGGGCTCAATGGCTTAAAAAAAATGACCACGAAGGGGATGGCGGGGTCTGACCCAACCCCTACCAGCTTTAACCCCTATTACCCCCCAACTCCTGCCAAACGATACTAGATCCAACCCATTCTACCTATCTATGCACTTGGGAGTATTCTTGCCATTTAATGCAGAGCTATGTGTAAATTGATGCAATAATTGGCTGCTACACGGAAAAAAATATTTGTATAGCTTCTTTTGAGTCTACGATTTCAAGCATTTGAGACTTGTGTCTATGAATGCACTAAGTGCTTATAGATACCTATTGAAGACATTTACTAATACAAAATCGTTGGACATCCATCTCGAATAAAAATAAGTCACAAGACTTTTATGTTTTTGGTTAAATAATATAATGTAGAAAATCAGACTTTTTGAATTATTATGAGATTTTTTTTTAAGTTAATTCATTGTACAGACGCCAGCACATCAACCTACACCTAACTGTCAAATTTTCCCAATCAAAATTGAACCTTATGCTTTAGCGATAAAGTTGAAAATCTATTACAGAAATCTGACAGATTGTAGTAGGTTGATGTGCTGGCGTCTGTACATTATTATGATCAAGATTATATACAAGTCCCAAAAGTGCATTATCTCTGTTTGTCTCTACTCTATACAAAACAAAGGTTGACTTGGAGAAATTACGACAATAAAGTCCGCCTCTGTACAATTTATGTGCCTAAAGAATTAGGTACCTACTCGTAATTCTAATAAATCATTTAAATGAGTAGTGGATAGTGTTTTAGCGCAACTGCAGGCAGGTATATTTTATTATAAGTATACTATCTAGAAGTAGATTATCCTATAAAGATGGCGCGGGACGTAGTTATCACGTAATTGGTTGAATCCTCGTTATCCTACGGCTCTATTCTCATGCAACTGACCATGGGAACTGTCTGACTCGAATAAATTACTAAGCACATAATGTAGGTACTTGTCTATCTGTACTGTGTGTGTAATAATATTATACGTCGCGCGTCGTTCAGATGAACTGTGAAGAGATCTTCACAGTTTTCATGTCTAAGCGAAATGGGATAAAAATACGTATATTTTGAAACACATTTAATGTAATGTTTCTAATGCAAAAATCTGTCCAAGATTATCTATGGGATCGTCACATTTGTCACAAGTCTAGCCGGTCTTAGAAATAGACTTTTCACAGCTAAGTAATTGATTTTCTCCGACTCTACGTCTACTTACGAGAAAAAAAAAGCCGTAACGTAGTAGTCTTTGTTTCTCAAAGTTCCTGAACCGACCTAAAATGATTGTAGGTACTTACATAACATTATAAGCATCGCGCTTCAGTCACGTAGTACTATTAGGTAATTGGTAGTTCAGCTTCCCGCTTTACAGGTAGATGCCGGCACTCGGCAGGTATTATAGGCGCGCGACGTCTCGGCAGCCATTAATAGCATACAATGTCTGACGTGCTCTAGGAAGTGACGCATTCTAAACGAGATTGCAATTTTACCTGTACTTGAGCTGAATATAATTATTGGAAAAAAATAAGTACCGCCAGCCTTTATCGACACAGTTGAAGGAACATTTGAGAGCTTCTGACGTCACTCCCGATCAATGATTAGTTGCACGTTACCCATAAAATACTGGTTACAAAATATTTTCCAGTTTAGTTACTTTTTCATAGAAGTCTTAGTAAACATTTCAATGTCAAAACACGGTGTGTTTCAAAACATAGACGAGATAACGATAAACTATCTTTGTGGCTGATTATTTGGATTGATCTTAACCTAAAAACGAATGATTTACTCTTTTACTATTTTCTAAATCGAAATGTTCATCATCTGCCTAGCCTTTTCCCAACTATGTTGGGGTCGGCTTCCAGTCTAACCGGATGCAGCTGAATACCAGTATTTTACATGGAGCGACTGCCTATCTGACCTCCACAACCCAGTTGCTGGGTAATACGATACCCCTTGGTAAGACTGGTTGTCAGATTTTCGGGCTTCTGACGACCCGTAACGACTGTCAAAGATCCACGAATGACAGCCGGGACCAACGGCTTAACGTGCTTTCCGAGGCACGGAGGGGTCTTGGTATGTAAAGATGGTCACCCATCCACGGACCAACCGCGGCAAGCGTAGCTTAATCGAAATGTTATTGAAGAAAAATCAGAAGATTTAAACATATTGTTACTTAAAAATAATTTTGACAACGTATCTTACCGTGCCACCGATATCCTTCAACTTCGCCGAACGCCCATATCAAACGACATTGGAGGTCGATCACGATTTGATTCGTCTTCGGGACATATTTCGTTATTCGATTAACTAAAAAACTTTCTAAATCTCGTACACTTTCAAAATTCAATGAGCCCATGAGACTCCCGAGGGCCCCCTGTATGGCACGAACGTTCTCGTTAGGAACTCGCATGTCACACTGCAAACATCGCCAAGTACTTGAACACTTCAATGGGTCTATGGGAAGTAAATATCCTGGACAATCTGTAGAGAAGCATTTCAGAGCACCGAGGAGCGTCCCTCGTTCAGTGGGATCGGAACAACGTTCACATTTACACAAGAAATGTTTTGTTTTATACAGGTGAGTCCTACGAGCCGACGTTCCCCATAAGAGTCCAGAGTAACAAGAAAATATCTCAGTTCCCGCTCGTATAGGCTTCACAGCTTTTACTGTCATTTGAAGGTCACTGTTGAAGCAGTACCTCGTGTTTGGTACACAGCTGTGATTCATCAATCCTGACACAGGATACAATCCACGCATGCTCATTTCCTTTTTACCGTACGGAGTGGCAATTTGATATGCATTAGTGTCTAGAGCACAGCAGGCAAGCAACATTAGACGCTCTTCTTCTTCTCGTATCTCGTAATATTGCTTCAAGTTGCGAATTTCCGTACCATGTTGAGGTAACGTGTGTGCTTCCAGTGAAGCCAAGAATATCCTTTGGTCTTTGTTTAACATCAGAGCCCTTATTGGTGTTAATGCGCGAGACAGTACGTTGCCATCGACATCCTCAACCAGCGTGTTGATATTCCAGTGAGAAATGATACCACAGTCGTTAAAATGTACGTTTGTATTCTGACACTGTCCTGAACACAACAACAATGAACACTTTGAACACTTATAAAAAGTATCACTGTCTAGTTTGCCGCACACCGTACATCCTTGTTCGACGGCGGCGCCAGCTCGCGGGCCGTAGATGAGAGGCCGGTCGACGAACAGTACTTCTCCAGGCTGTATGTCTTCGGTGGCGACTAGTCCGCGGCCACTCAAGGACGAGTCGGTTATAGTCCATTTACAAGTATATTGTATGCCATTGATATAGTCGCTCAGTCCGAGGTGTTCCTTCACCATTTGCGACAATTGCTCCAACGACAACATCCTGCCGCGACCCGTCCGATGACGGCACTGCACTGCGCGCTCAATGCGAATATACAAATCAGCGAGTTTGATAACAGCTAGGCAATGATCGGTTGTAAGTATAACATAGCCAAAAACGTCCGCGATCTTCACCGCAATTAACCGAGTCCGATAGAAGTGTGCCGGCCGCGTGAACTATACGTAGACGGACCTGACGTGTTCCTCCCGGGCGTTGCCAATAACGTATAGATTATCAGGTAATTTACGAACAAGTTCTGTGCGTCGCTCGACGTTCTCGTATCACACTATTCAGCGGTTACCTGAGCTTGTGCTACAACTGTGTGAAAGACGAAGACGTGTCATCTGGGAAGAATTCATATGTCTATGATATAAATATAGGCCGGGTTGATTACTATTTTTAAGTCAGTGTAAAATGAAATATATTAACAGCTCAGTGCTCAGGTTAAATATATACAAAAACATCTGTGGCGGCGTTTCATTAGTTACCGGGAGATTTATCTACTATAGATTAATTTAATTTGCCTGTTGAAAAACTACAGTTTAATTGGTTTTAAATGAATGATTTAGGCACATTTTGGTGGATATTTGTTTTCATAAATAAAGTTCGATCTACAATAGCTCTTTCTATTTACAGATATTGGTGTCTGTACCTAAACCTTCGTTGAAGAAACAGTAACACACAGACATTATAATATGTGTACCTATGTTAAAATTCTGTTGAAAAACAACGAAAACTGGAACTTTAGTTTAATAAATGGACGTCGCAATTTTTATCGAAGCTAATATTTTTTGGGCTAATACAGTTCTACACACAGTCCCACAGTTCTTCAACTCGTTTCGCAATCCTAGTGATGTATGACGACATGATTTATGATGATGATATATTTAGACCCTTTATTGTAGTAGTATTTTAGGAAATTATGAAGACAAAACAGAAGATAACATCACGCCTGTATTCTCTGAAGGGTTAGGCAGAGCTGTAACTATAGTACACCCACATATCGTCGACGAGCCTATTGCCATCAACGGGCAAGATTTGGTCTCCGGGCTGCTACTGAGAAATTCGAGGTGGAAAAACCTAATAACACTTTGCCCGACCCGGGAATTGAACCCAGGAACTTATGCTCAGCAGTAGCGCTTGCGACCACTAGACCAACGAGGTAGTCAAAACAGAAGATGACCTAATTATTCAATTAGTAAGTTATGGCTCTTCAATTACTTATTCACTGTGATATCCTCCCGACCGACTTCGGTCAAGGTGGCAATCTCAACGGAGATCAGCCAGGTGCGCAGGAGATAGTATATTGCACAAGTGTGTGCGCAAACACAGGTGCACTCTCTGTTCCTTTACTCGTATAGTCCGATGGGATGGCAATCCGACACGGCCGGAGAGAGATCAGGCGCAGGGCCAACGAACACACGACACAATATTAAACTGCCAACTTTCAAACTCGGGGCCAATAACTCTTTGCTCGACCTGGGAATCGAACCCAGAACCCACGCTCAGCAGTCGCGCTTGCCATCACGAGACCAACGGGGCAGTCAAAATCAAAATACACTTTCAATTTTAGAGTTTTTGGATTAACGCGAACTTGTCACTTATAGGAGTGCTCAGCACTTACAATAATTATCGTCAAAGCAGTACATACATACTATACCTAGCTAAATTAAATTGGAATAATTTAAGTTAAAAATAATAAGTTTAAAAACTAAAACCCGACTACTGAAAAGGATGAAACAAGAAAGTACCTTCCCGTGTTCGCATGCTACCATAGCTTATAATAGGTAAGTTAGTACAGCGGCATGCGACCACGGGAAGGTACTTTCTTGTTTCATCCTTTTCAGTACCTAGTCGGGTTTTAGTTTTTAAACTTATTTTTTATTTAATTATTTTGGGGCTTATTTCAGTAATATTTTTATTTTTGAAATGTTCTAATTAAGCCCTTTCATTAGATACCCAACACGGCATGATTAAAAAAATGTTTTTTAGACCATGACTTTATGTCCGCTAGAGGGCACCATATTCAATTTATTGTGACGTCATATAGCCTATAACCAGCGGACGATCACCTCATTTGTGCATTTATAACAGGTAGTTTAGAAGTTATGAGGGAACATACATATACATACATACCGGTCAAAAACAGAACCCTCTTTTTGCTCTCGCCGTAGTTGGGTAAAAAAGAAACTACTGATTACAGCAACATCTATGATCACAAATAATAAAGTTGATGAGTAGGTGTAAAAATATTCTGATACAAAAATGAACAGGTGACTTCCATGATTCGTCGAGTACCTACTTCAGCTTGTTCACGGTAGCAGGACACACGGCACGTTCACGCCCTCGATGGCGCGCACAAAGTGGCGTCAGGGAATGTAACTAGATCCACTCCCTTTGTCGTAGCGGGTCCCTGCGCGGTGGTTCGACAACCTGACCAGTCTCTGTAACCACTTCGACTACGTGGACGTTTATGTGTTTATGAAAAAATAATCTAAATGCCCAATAAACATCACTATCACCTCCCGAACATTTTCCGCGGTGCCTGACGCGCAGTGATTATAGCAAGTGGTTGTTCCTCAGATATGCAAACCTTGTTTGAGGATCTCGAAGATGAGTGTCCGTGGTATTATTTCGATGGTTCTTACAAACTGCTACTGGGAGCTTGCCTATTTGTATTCGGTTAGTTTCCAATTAGTTCAATTGCCGTCCAAATCATAACTCTGCACGTTAACAAATCGCGAATCTATAAATTTCGAGAGAAGTGTCTGTGTATTTGCATTATATTATGTTAATGTGGGTTATAATTCAATAGGTGTGTTCGGGGTGCTGCTCAACGGTTGGCTTTTTGCCACATTCATCCACAGTCACCTGCTCGTATTTAGAAGTCATATTCTGGTACTTAATCTGTGCACAGCGTCACTTGGTCGAAATCTCGTCGGATTTCCATTTGCGGGATCATCGGCTGTAGCAAAAAGGTAAATATTCTTGTGTTGTTTCAATTTAATAATTATCCGAACGCAAATTCGATACCATTACGAAATTACTATTGTTTTAGATGGCTCTTTGGTCCTTCGTGCTGTCAACTATTTGCATTTTTGAATCAATTCTTTGGTGTCTTTCAAATGACTGCTTTATTTGTGGCAGTTTTGGAGCGATATTTATTAGCAAAGTACTACAGACGTGGTATGTATGCAAATTGAATATAATGTAGTGAGTTTTCTCACAGCTGTTTTTTTTGCAATTTATGTTTGATTATATTACAGAAAGATCACTTTACACCAGATTCTATTGGTCCCTGGTTGGCATCAGTTGGTTTAATTCAGTTATATTTTCCACTCCTCCACTGTTTGGTTATGGAAAATATTCATGTGATTCTACCGGAACATCTTGCACGTTTCTCTGGCCTTCGGTATCTTCTGGAGCTAAACATATAGGATTTAGCATTCCTTACATTCTTGTATGTGGGGTCATACCGGTCATTGCTATGTAAGTGGACATTGTTTAAATACCTAGTACACATTGAAAATAGTATTATTTAAGATGAATTAACCAGATTAGTATTATTGACAGATTCTACTATATGGGAAAGGCAGTTCGATTGGAAAGAATATTCTATAAAGGAGAACAACAAAAAGAACAAACGCGGCTGACGCAGGTAAAAATCATCTGCTATTCAATCAATTCTTCTACTAATGATTTGATTCTGATGCAGCTAGGTTTTTATAACGTTATCGATATACAATAAAATAAATTAGCTATCCCAAATAATATGTAAAAAAAATATAGGTACTCCTATGATGAGCCGTAGTTGGCAAGTAGATAATAATATATTCCAAAGAATTTGATTTCTGGACCAACTGGAATCTCCATGACATTTCATGGAAATCTTTCCATGTGAATATGTAGAGAAGTTATAATTAGTGTATAACTCTGTTACGTTATCAAATTGATATAAATTCCAGAGTATTCACGCCGTATGTGTAGCTACGTTAGCACTATGGATACCTGCCGCCATTTTGGTTGGTTGGCAGTGGCTGCCACTACTTATATACGGATACAGACCACATGTGCCACCTGCTTTGGCGGTAATTGCACCCATTGCTTCAGAGGTAAGGATGCTATCTTATTAGAAAAGATGCCTGAATGTTTGAAAAGATGAATATATGTATTTCAGTCTAAGGAGTTAGTTTACGATTAGACTTGAAAATATCTTTTTTGCAGGCGGCAACAAGTGTTCCAGTATTATGTTTCATTGCCGGCGACGAGAGGCTGCGCGCTGCACTTCTTGGACGCATGCGTAGACATTATGCCCTGCTTCAACCAGAACGCGCCAAACGGTACAACAGGGCTTAGCGAGATGAAGGAGAGTCCTAGCATACTTCACGTCCTTAGGGAACCGGAGGTATTTCAAATGGCGCCCTCCCGAGAAAAGATCAGCGGCAATCCATGATGCTATAAAAGAATTGTGTACACATTTGAAATGTATATTATCCCTACGCTTATAATAAAAGTTTAAGTTCCAGAGACACGATCTACTTGTGTTTAAAACTTCAACATTTAGCTGCGTTGTCGTTTGCCCAGTAGGCACATTCACGCACTATTCTTCAAAGTACTTCGTGTCAAACAATAGGTGAGGCAGAGCATGAAGCAACTGGTTTAAGACCCAAGATGCAACTTGAGATTGAGGTTTCACACACTGCACACATCAGGCTCTTAACTAGTCTTGCCACACGTCTTCTAGACTCGTATAGTGCATAACATTGACTTCTTTTACCTGCATTATAAATCTGGAGACATCAGAAATAAAAAAAAAATAGTAGGTACTACAATCTCTTTGATATACGCCAGTGTTTAAAGATGACATTGGTAAGATATAGTGACAACCACGCAGAAATTTGTGTTTGGAAAGAAGTATTTGGTAATGACGAGAGAATCGTTTTGCAACAAGGCTTTTTTGTCACAGGTAATAAACTCTTTACTTTATTGATTGCAGTCAATCGCATTAGTGTCTTCATTTCAACTTTAATTTGTTCGATTGTTTGTTCGATCCATGTTTTGTTGAAAGATGTACTTAATCATTTCAGGCCTATTGTCAGTCATATTCAGTTTTTGGTTAAGCGTAACTCTCCTGTTTACAAACCTTCGATTTGATATGAGTTATCGTAACTTGGCTAATTTTACCATGGTAGCCTGTATCAGACGTATTGTGCCGACGTTTTTGCACCTGCCACTTGTCAAATACATGGAAACGTGAGTTGGAAGCATTTGTTTATTTACTTTTGTTTATTCATTTGGTCATTGTGATACATTTAGATCGTGAAGGTTGTTTGTTGTGCAGTAAAAATGCAAATCAGTTCGTAGCTGATGAATTGCCTTTACATATTCTCTAAGCCTTGGTTAATTCATAATGCAATATGTTACATTATCACTTTGAAAACAATAATCAATGTAATGTTTTGATGCTTACAATAACTTATTTTTATTAACCTTTATATTTTCGTCATTAAAGTACTTATATTTAATCTGGACTGTAATTATTTGTTAATGTTAATGGCTGTAAGTGTACTGACCTTTCAGTTTGTATGGATTTGAAACATTCTCTTGTGAACTTTTTGCTTTCTTGGAGACATTTCTGGCAGTGTTCGAGGTCGAATGTCTAACTCACGTCTGTATTGAAAGATATGTTGTTGCAAAATACATTACTAACGGTAAGTGTTTCATTATTAAATGCTGTTGTATTTTTTATTAATTTACTAAATTATACTTGCTTCATATTTTTCAAGGTTGGCAGATACAAAAGAACCACTACTATTTGTATGTTTGTCTGTGTGTGTTCTTTTCTTGCCTCTACTCTATTCCGCCACTGTTTGGAGTGGGAAAGTATGGGTTTGATTTCCAATGCACGTCGTGCACCTTCGACATGGTGTTACCAGAGACTTGGCAGAGGAACTTCATCGTAGCTATTTTTATTCTTCGAAGCATTAAGCCTACCATTGTCATGTAAGTTTTGGATGTATTTATCAAAAGCATATTATGATCAAATCTTATAGTATTCCAAAGTAGGTCAACATAACTATCCATCCTTAATCAAACCAATTTGCGTTTGTATCAAGTTGACTGGACTAAACTAACTAAACTACATTAGAGAGGGTTAACTTGTGATGCAAATTAGTCACGTCAATTAAATAGCAATCCGCATTGGGAGAAGACAGCTTCGATTTATAGTGGCACGCTATTAGTGCAGTCTACCTAGTTAACACTGACAGGAGCTATTAACAACGATACAATTTTAATTGCTCTTATTCGAAGTTGACCTAATTTCTGTAACCAAAGAAATATTATTAAACACCATACAAGATTTGCTAGAAAATTATTCATGGGGCATAGACTTTCCAAAATAATAAAACTACCTACTTTGATAAATAATAACAGCCGCACAGGTCGATCGATCAGGTTAAGCTACGCTTGCCGCGGTTGGTCTGTGGATGGGTGACCACCTTTACACACTGAGACCCCTCCGTGCCTCGGAAAGCACGTTAAGCCGTTGGTCCCGGCTGTCATTCGTGGATATTTGACAGTCGTTACGGGTAGTCAGAAGCCCGAAAGTCTGACAACCAGTCTTACCAAGGGGTATCGTATTACCCAGTAACTGAGTTGTGGAGGTCAGATAGGCAGTCGCTCCATGTAAAATACTGGTATTCAGCTGCATCCGGTTAGACTGGAAGCCGACCCCAACATAGTTGGGAAAAGGCTAGGCAGATGATGATGAGACTTTCCAAAGAACATAACGGCTTTTTGTATTATATACCGGGTAAAATTAAATTAGATTGCGAAACTCCGCAGAAAAGATATTAATTTGGTGATTTTTTTGTGTGGTCATCGACCGCTGTTAGTGTATTCACTTGAAATATCAGTTAAAAATCTGTTTTTTTTTGTTTAAACTGCACAGACGTGATTGGTATCGATATCTAAAAACGATAAAACATATTTTCTTAACTCATTCTTCAAGTAATAAAACTACCAGAGGTCGATGACCCCTAAAATCAATCAAATACCTATTTTTATTTTAGCGTGATTAGATATCGATACCCATCACGTCTGCGGAGTTTTGCTAGCTAATTTAATTTAACCCTGTATATGCATGAAGTTAGTTATTTGATTGATTATCAAATATAATAATATATTTTATAACTGTTACGTACAATACAATATTGTAGGCACAAATAAAAATAAATTATCTGAAAATTTTGATTTGCAGAACATAATCTATGCTTCTAATGAAAGCTAAATATTTATTTCAGGACGATAATGCTTATATGGGCTCGTATGTTAGAGAGAAACTTACCGTGCTCTATGAGGAACCAAAATTTTACTCGGGTGAGTTTTTAGCGGAAACGCCACATGCGAACAACGCGTCATACTGACGATACGCAAAATCCTGCATCTCGCAAGCAGAGTTTACCGCGGAACTAGCATAGATACAACGGCCCGACATGAATCATCGGGCAGTTGCCCGCCAGACACGACACCCGTCTGGTCGGAGGATCCTCCCTTTTCTATGGAGCATGAGTGAACTTTACACCCTGTTCTTCATACCTCTAAAAGTTTAAAAGAAAATGAAAGAATGTAGATTGTTTAATAACTGCAACTTACAGTCTATAAAGCATGTTGCAACAACAACAACAACTTATGATCAACAGGGTGTAAAAATATGGTTTTTCATTAT
Organism: Hydraecia micacea; assembly: GCA_914767645.1. Taxonomy (NCBI): domain Eukaryota; kingdom Metazoa; phylum Arthropoda; class Insecta; order Lepidoptera; family Noctuidae; genus Hydraecia; species Hydraecia micacea. The sequence continues at coordinate 14,783,096 of OU611778.1, forward strand.
TCCAGAGTGTAACAGTTATAACGGTGGTGAGCCTGTTGTGCTGGACACCTATCGCACTGATCAGAGGAAGCGTGGTGATGTCACACTTGATGTATGTGGACGTACTGCCTCTACCTTCAGGGGCTTACACTATGTGGGCCATGTGGATCCATTGGGTGAGTTAAGCGGCTGGTAATTTACGGTGTCAATCTACAGGGTTACTTGTAATTCGACGTATATCCGTCAGGAGGGCGAAAATGCAACAAATTGAACCCCCTCTATGTATGGCCGAAATTCAATAGTTTTCGAGATACTTATTTGAATTTTAAAGGTTTTTCGATTTAATTCCGAATAAAAAAAAAAACTATATATGGAATGGGTAGGTACCATTAAAAATGATATTGTAGCTGGCACTTCAATTAAGCTATGAACATAATTAAAAGTACCTAATTCAACAAAATAATTAAAATGATGAGCGATTTAAGAATAATTTCTTACCAATATTTACATTTTACGCTTCAAAAATGTTTCGCAACAAATTGAACCCTCCATACAATAGTCTTCGAGATATTTGAAACATGTTTGCATGCAATAGGCAATTTAAACTCTATGACCCTTAGGAGCCGAGCAAAAAGAAAAAAAGTTAGAAAGGGTGATGCGATGCGACAGGATGGTTCGGGGGAACAAGGCAAGGCTTGTGCATGATAAAATGTTAAAACAACTACACGTTGGAACTCGTCTCCATACGTATAGGTGTCATAATGTAGCGATGCGTTTACGTTCAAAGGATGGACAGAGCGTCTTCATAATAACAACGTTACCTATACCGTTTATAATATTTTGTCCCTAAAGTCTATTGATAGCCGTTATTGGTTGGTTGTTGTTGTTCTTGGAGTATACTGGCTAGAATGTCCTGCCTTCTTCTTCTCTTCATATCGGCATGAACTTCATGAACTATGGGCCTGGTTTGCCCATAATGCGTTGAATTTACATTTAGAAAGGTATCAGGGTGACTTGAAAAGGATTTGTGATTGCATTCTAGTAATGACACTTCAGTTAATTATGAACTGAAAAAAGAATATGGCGTCTGTATCGTAACAGACGCTATAATTACGAACTCGAGTAACCCACGCCTAGTTAATGATGCATCAAATAATAGTAAGTGCGTACACTTTGAATGTTGTGCAAGCTTTTATGAAGAGTGACGTTATTGCGAAACGGTGCATTGGCCACAACTCATCAGACGCCAATTCAGACGTGACTCACGGTGCGAACAAGATGGCGTCTGCCAAAGCCAAATAAATCGCTATCATTCTATTAACCGCTTTGATCGTAAAAATGATAAATCTATAGGTATGTGAATACTTTTAATGATACTCAATCTGACATCAGTATTTTTAGTCGAAATCACGAAGTAAATTACAAGCACTGTTTCATGTTTATGCAGCCGTTTCGTGACGACCTACTTACTTTTTAAAGTTGATAATTATTGTTTATGATAATTACAAACTTATATAGAGGAGCTTATCAAAGGAATGTAGATTAAAAATCCTTTAGGTACCTAGTTATTTTATTGATTCTTTCAGATGTTGAAGTGACTGGATTGTAGGCATGTGATGTACAGACGCTAGCACATCAAGCTACTACAATCTGTCAATTTTGTTTAATAGATTTTTAACTTTATCTCTAAAGCATAAGGTTCAAAGTTGATTGGGAAAATTTTACAGTTTCGAGTAGTTTGATGTGCTGCTGTCTGTACTTACACATTCAAAATGCTAAAATCAGATTGTCTGTTTTTTCAGAGTCTGTTAGAGCTATATTTTCAGCAATAATATTACTGATGATCAGGATATTATGATGATCAGGGTCCTATTTAATAAAACCGACAGGCGACAATCCAACAAACTGACAATTTTTCATAGTTTTCACCCGTGAAAATGAGACAATTAGGACATGGAATTTTTGGACATAATTATGTCACATTGTCAATTATACGGGCTTTATCTAATTTACATAAAGTAGATTTCAGTTCAAACTTTGTATTGTTATTTACTTACTTTTTATAGTAATATAATTAAACTTTACTTACGTTTTATTCCAGGTTGCGCCTGCGCTGTCAGCTATAGCACTGTTCCTCGTCGACGATCGCGTGCGCGGCAAGATGTTCAATTTGTGCACCATTCCGGGACATGAAGCCGAAAATGATGACAAGAAAGACTAACTGACAATACATTATATTATTATTGTAGTTACTTGTTTTGATAGCTTTTGTTATGTGTCATACACACACACCCAAGTATTAGTGTCGATTTTTGGAGGTATTCCACTCAGCTATAACACAAATCTAAACTTGAATACCAATGATACATGTTTTCAATGATTAAAGTCGGTTATTTTTGTCAATTTTGTCTCATTAATGTATTCTCCTACGGCAAGGCCTCTTTATTATAGATCTCTTCTTGATAGCAATTGCCATTAACACCTTTATCCTAAATCATACAACTTGTCTAACTCAGAAATACTTGGACTTTTCAATTACGAGCCTTATTATGAGACAGTCAGTCTATGACGACATTATTCATTTTAAATCGTATACACACCATGGCACATTTACCGCATAGGAATTAATGAAGGTCTGACTGTGAAGGTCTTATTGCATGTGTGGCTATTGTAGCAATTACGAGTATGCCTTTGTATTTATTTTTTGTACTTATAATTTCCTTGATAACCTACTAATAGCAGTTGTTTATTGTTTATGTGCATATTAGTATAACTTTATGAATATTTTACTAGCAGGAAGTTCAGGATTTCAATATAAAAGACACAGACGGTTTAAATATATTATAATTTTAGATATTTATGTATAGTATACATAATAGTAACATTAAATAATGTATGAAACCGTATTAAATACGATTACTAGATTGCCAACAATATAATACAAAGAGAAAAAGATTTGTACGAAGAATATCAGCGCAGTCCTGTGACATAGTATGATACATTGTATGGTTACCTAATTCAGTCGAAATGTACATTACATGTATATTTTAGTGAAGGAAGAAACAGAATTCAACCCAAGTCCTAATCAACAAATTATACTACTGAACACAACGTGGAAAAATATTCCTACTTAAAAGAAAACAACAGTAGCCTATCAAGAAATTGAAATAGCCGCCGTATCATGTTGTTAATTATTTCTAAATTTACAAAAAAGCACAATTTGCCTTTACGAGGTACTTTAGATGACAACACATTCTACCCACGATTGGTCCACAGTAAGGCCATACATTATGGAGTAAAGTTACACGTACACAATACAGCATGACTAGTCGACACTTCCAAGATACTTATTTATTCCAATTTGTCCTTTGATAGTGTCAAATAACAGCCAAGTTAAACATATCGCACTTCACGAAAATTAGGACTACGATGTACTTTTTTTTACAGTAACCCTATTATTAATATACCTAATAAGTATTTGTATTATACATATATATATATTTATTATACAACTTACTACTTAAAACTACTTAAATCGATCGGTTGCATTTCATAGGAAAAGTAGATATTATTATAGCGGCACCTCATATATTTCTAAGTTTTAAATTATTCAAATGGATATAAAGATGAAAGTATAGATTTTTAATGCACCTTTTTTCTTATGACTAACTACTGACACATCTCGCACGCACACACAACATGTCCTCTGGAATGGGTTCGATGGTCTTCATCGAAACGTTCGTCGCATTCATTCATCGTATCGATATTTACAAATTCACAATCTTCTTCATCATTTACATAATAATTATTTTCCTCATCTATTATTGTAGTTTTGTATACCCTGTTGCTGTAGGAGTCGGAGCTGGAGGCGCTGCGCGTGGAGGGGCTGCACAGCACGATGAGCGGGCACGCGCGCTCCCCCTCGCCCCCCGCCGCGGCCTGCTATATCTGCTCCAGCGCCGTGCTCTCCTCCCACCGCCTCTGCTGTCGCCTCTCGATCACGGGGATGAAGAACAGAATCAACCCACTCAGCGATATCGCACCGCCTGCCACGTAGAAGCCCGGCGAATACGAATGAAGCGTGTCGTACAACCATCCTGCACGATAAAATATTAATTAATTATATACTTAAAGCAATGGCACTTATTAGCTTTGCCTAATATACACCATAGATAGTTTACCTGCAAATGGTGGTCCTATTAGGGAAGCAATTCCTTGGAATAGTAGGAGGAGACCAAATGCGTTTGTGAGCTTTTCGATACCAAGTAGATCCACAAGAACGACTGAAGTCAGTCCTACATATGCACCGATGCAAAAGCCGAATATGGTAGCATATAAAGCGAGACCCCAGAACTCCCAGCAGGCCATGGCCATTGCCGTACCTGAAAACAATATGTTGTTTAATCATTTGAATAAAATTAAATCCTTGGTTATTAAAAAATATCAATTCGATATACATACCAATGCCCGCGATTGTAAGGCACACATTATAAGCCAGCAAGCGGTTTACCCACGGCTTATCACTTATGTAACCAAGAATTATTCTCCCCACCAAGTTTGATCCCCCAATTATGGAAATAAGGTATGGTGGATTCTCAATTCCTAGCGATTCGCTCATTGGTACAGTGTAAACATACGGTATATAAAAACCAATACTAGTTAAAAAGTTCGATGCAGCGAACAAAATGAAAATAGGGTCCACGAGGAGTGTCATATCGAGCATCTCTCCGAGCGCTGCTTTGAATTCTGTTGAGCAAGGCAACCAGCCACATTTCACTTCTGGTTCTTCTTTCGTGCTGACGACGGTGGTGAATACTCTTTCCGGTGACGTCGATCTGAATCTGGCTAGACTTGTCATACTGCCTTGATACAAAACGTCCGGCCTTTGCATGATTCCACTGCCATGCCGCGAGTGAGATGGCTTTTGTTCATGAGGTTTGTTTAAGGCAGGCTGGGACAGGGTCAGTCTTGCAACATCATTATCATCAACTTTTCCATTCGCTCTGAGGACGTGTTCTGTACTCTGAGATCTTTTTAGTGGAGACTTATTTTTCTTCGGCAGCATTGGTTCTGTGACTGGTGTTTGCCGGATTTCAGGAACGGGTTTAAATATAAGGCCTAATGGCACACAGTTCAGTATTAAGGCACCGATGATAGCCATAGCACCGCGCCAACCATAGTTTTCTATTAAAATTGATGTGATTGGTGCAAACAAGAAAGTTCCAAGTCCTGATCCACATACTGCTATACCTGAAAAGACAAACATCAAACTTAAAACTGTTATTTCTGAATGCAAGTCAGTTCATATATTTTTTTAAGCATACCAAACAATATTTACCCGTGGCAAGACTTCTGTAACGTTCGAACCATACAGTGACGCTTACGATGGCGGGGAGGTAGATGAGGCCGAAGCCGAAGCCGGTGCCGATGCCGATGGTAACGATGAGCGTGATCACGTTGTTTGCGAAGGCCGAGAGGACCACGCATACCGACGCAAGCAGCGCGCCCGCCACCGTCACCGCGCGGCATCCCCAGCGGTTCACGAACGAACTCGATATTGGACCTGAAATCATTAAAAGGTTGTTGACATGAAACCGACTCTACTGAATTAATGAAATTACCTACTTTCATACCTGAGTAAAACAATATTAATGAGTTCTGTTCAGGGATTAGGGAATTAAACTAATTGCTTTGGAATGAATAATAATTTAGAAGCTCAGTTGCTTTGTCTATAACGTATAGTATTAGCCTAGATGTATGCCTTTGACTAAACGTAGTATATCATGCTGTTTTTGTTATCTCGCACATGCTGCAAAGGACCAGAGTTCGAAATATATCAGTTAAATTAAATTAAAATTTATTATAATGTTTCATTGGAACGCAAATGTTCCCCTGACTGAATGATAATGAGGTTACTTTACATAGTCGAGTCAATTTTCTAAATGAAACAGCGTAGATATGCAAAGATATATTTTCGGATAGATTCGACACTAAATCATTTGGGTCGGGCACGGTTGGGTTCCAACACATAAGTACTCCGTTGATGGCATCATTATTTCGGCTGAGACGAATGTTCAAAGCCAGAATTGCGGTGTATTAAATTGATTACTTACCCGAACTAAGAGTGACCCCTACGAGGATAGACACGATCCACGCGGTCTTGCCTTTGCCCTCATCGAAGTAGGTCAGGAACTCTGCATAGAACACGCCGAACGAATAGGTCATGCCATCGGCTGAAACGAAAAACATTCACGTCGTTATAGACTCGTGAAGCAAGACGGAAAGGTTGAAATAACAGATCGAAAATTAAAAATAGTTCTCGTAGTCAGAAATACTTCTGTAGAGAATTGATAGATATGTAGATAACGGTAGTAGAGACGGAAATGCTGCGCTATTAATTCGATGTCTTCGACAGTATCTACACCGTATACACCTAAAGGCTACATGACTTATTATGAAAATAGTCGTAGTGCACATTGCATTTCAGCGCCAACACTTAAAAAAAAGTAGGTATTAACTAGAGTACTAATTAGAGTGACCGAAGCTCACAATAATTATAGACTCCACAGCCACCCACTCTGTCAACGACTATTTATCGTCCGAGTGTGTACAATAACGTCACAGTTTTACTACAAAGTAGGTTAACATGATAGGCATATGCATGCAGTTACAATATCGATGAAGTATGGAAATAGGAGAATGCGACCACTACTAAACAAAGGGACGCGCTGACAATGGGACGAGAGTCGACGTCAGAGAGGCTTCCTTTCGCATTCAATGACACGAGAGAATAAATCTTTACGACGATAAGAGAAATTAAAGAACCGGCGCGTGGGCTCGCTTCAGGAATAGCGAGGTAGCTGCTGAGATGAAAAATGTATGAAGTAAGTTGTTAGTACTGCTATTCTTATTTCTTTGAGCGAGGAAATTGTTGTCTCTGTCCGAGCATCGTACATTATAAATACACACAGCACTCTCAGAAACATGAACAAAGAAACAGGATTTAACAAATGCGAGTTATACTAAAACCAGTAGCTCGTTATGCCTCCTACAGTTTAAGAAGTATCATACGAAATTCTGTTTCTGCTGTCATAATTACGATATAAAATTCGCACCAAAATGATGGCATAAATATAAATATGTTTGAAGTAGAAGCTAATGAATTTGTGATTAAAAGGTTTTCAGATGGAACCGTGTGACAACTTAAATAATAGAGATTCATAGCAAGTTTAATGTAGCGAAAATTGAGATGGCTAGCTCCTCTTGTGTGCGGAAAAGCCGCGGAAAACATCGCAAAAATATCTCCGGAGCTCCGATATTTATACATTGCTTTAACTTCGTAAAGAACTTAGCCGCTTTTTAAGAGTGTCAATTATTCTTAACTAGCTGATCGACAGACGTCCTGTCCAAATTTTAGTAATTAATGCAAAACTCCCACACAAAATTCACTAACTTTCCCCGGTATCTTTAATTAATAATATTTCTTTCCATAAAAACTTTATTTACGAACATTTTAAAACAAAAAATAGCCAAATCGGTCCAGCCAAGTGATGCGCTTACAAACGAACAGCATTTATTTTATTTTTAGATTTCGTCGTTTATGTAAAAGATATACAATAAATTTATGATAATAAAAAATAGCCGTTAAATTGACTATCCTGGAGATGGTTCGGCCGCGAGGTGGGTTTAGTTATCACAGCATACAAATTTTATGTTACCACAACTAAAGAGAAAATTATCTAGAGTGTTATGCAAAATACGACGTCGCGTGTTGTCGTTGGTATTTTGCTGTGTATAAATAGAAACAGATCGCGGAAAGTATTTTATTTGTGTGCTAAAATTAAAGCGCGAGTATCAGCTGTTCGTGTTGTTGCTTTTATTGCAAGAAAAGACTGAGGAAAATGAGTTTTCATATTACTTACTCATTATACGTTCAAAGTTGGCAGTTTGAATTTCAAGCCAAATTATTCAAGTAGATGCTTCATGCCAGAGTTTTTGATTAAGTATTGCAACGAACGAGGAAGATCTATTGCAAGTATGTTATGATTTTCATGTGTTATAATATAAATGCTATTTTTACACCAAAATGTGCATTCTGGTTATGGTCACCTGATCATAACCAGAATGTACATTTTCATTACCACGTGACCATATTAGAATTGCAATTCTCGTATTTTTACGAACGTTCGCATTCTAATTTCAGTCTCAATCTGTCAAAAATGCAATATCATTTTCATACATTTTTTATAAGTTTTTGACATCGGTTGTCGCTAAGGTAAGATTGCGACTTGAATTTGAACGTTTTTAGCACGAAAATTGGCTCTGGTAAACTAGAGGAGCTTCACGTGATGGTACAATTATATCATGAATCAATATATTTGACATCCACGAAAAAGAGTAGCTCATCGAAGATAACGGGTGATCTTGTAAAAAAGATTGTAGATTGTGAAGATTAGAATATCTATTTATAAATTGTTTTTTTGGCTTTGTATGCCATGAATCTATTGCTAGGTTATTTAAAAGTACGGGTTTTAATGGTGTGCAATCTTGTAGTAATCTGGTTCCATATCAAATATTAAATCGTATTGAACACAACGGAATACCAATTTTCCTGCTTATTTCAAAGGTAATGGAAAATATAAATAAACAAATAAAAATACAATCAAAATAGCAATACGTTTGATGCTTTGAATCGACAAAATTAAAGAAAAGCAGATTTAAATCTGGCTTGTGATATACGTCTAACTGTGTGACAAAAAACTGGGCGTTTTACTGTGTCCTACGTTTGGGGCAGCGCCTAAGCTTTGTAATAAAGAGGCATTGGCGAAGTTTGGAAAGTTTGCCAATAATCACATAAAGAACTTGTAAAAGGATGTAACTTTGTTGTTACTTTGATTAACTTGCGAGCTAATCCCGGCCTCATTCTTTCATAATCTTCACGTGTTAGAGTTTATCCTGAAGCTTTCACACCGAATCATGAAATAGGCCGTCAGTTACAGCTTCGGGGACTTGAAAGTGTAATAAATCTCACGGTAACTTGAGTGATTTATAATTTTTGTGACTCAATAAGAAGACATTTTGGTAGAAAAAGATAAATGATGTTTTCCTTCCCGGAAAAGTGCTCTGAAGTGACAGAATACATAAATAATAGAAAAGAAAAACAATATGAAGGAGGTTGATGTGGAATGATATATTGACACTTTGGTAATGGTAGTTTTTCTTCATGTGTGATTCTTGGGAATTGATTCAATCCCTTTTCACTGTCCTAGTTCAATGAATAAATTATGATATATCATCCAACTCACATAGATACTTTATTGTTAGTCTCAAACATCTGAAAGTTGGTGATGTTTCTTACATACAAGTTTTTATAGTAAGTTGTTCGATTTTCCTAAAAATAATGTGCCTTTTTTGCAGATGTTTCAGTCGATTTTCGTCGCGATCCGCAGACGTACGAAGGTTTTCGTATCGGAAGATGAGTTATGGAATTCAAATGGAGTTGGGCAGGACATCTGGCAAGGCGGAGTGAGGACAGGTGGAGTAAGGCAGTGACCGAGTGGCGTCCAAGGACTGGAAGACGAAATGTTGGTCGTCGACATTGTTACCATCGCACATCGCATCACAGTGGCGTGGGGATTGGCATAATTATATGAAAAGAGAAATCTATGCTTAGCAGTGAGTGAAGTCTTGTTGTGGATAGTGATGATAAAGTCGATTTTTGGGATCTTTTCAGCCTGCTCCACATAAAATGTGTGAAAATATAGTGTTCGTGACATACTTAATTATGTTTTCGTTATTATTTATTCACCGACGAAAGTCGTGGCACCGGCAACAGAACGTCTGACCTTGCTACATGTTAAAACGATGTCACGGATTCACCATTAATGATTTTCAATTACGGCATCTAATATTCCGAAAGGTTTCATGTCATCGCGTTCTTTAGTTAGACGTAGCATTTATGCGTACATTTGCTACGAGTATAAGTTATTCAAAGTAGGCAGTTATTTAAGTATTTGTATCTACATAGCCTTTTACCAACTATGTTGGGGTCGGCTTCCAGTCCTATAAACGGATGCAGCTTAATACTAGTATTTTACATGGAGCGACTGCCTATCTGACCTCCGCAACCCAGTTACTGGGTAGCACGATACCCCTAAGTAAGACTGGCTGTCGAACATTTGTGTTTCTGACTACCCGTAACGTCTGTCAAAGATCTACCAATGACACCCGGGAACAACGGCTTAACGTGTTTTCCGAGGCACGGAGGGGTCTCGATATGTAATGGATGGTCACCCATCCAGGAACCGACCGCGGCAAGAGTAGCTTTCCCTCGATCGACCCGTGCGTCTGTTAGCTTTAGCTATGAACCCCTTCAAGTATCTAATATTAGATTATTAAGTCGCAAGTTGTGTAAATAGCGACATTAAAATGAACTAGCAGACCTGTGTGTAGTTAATTACAGACGCCGAGGTTGTCGGCCCTCGACATGTAAATAATGTCAATTGGTACAGATTGCTCCAATACAAATAAGTTTATTAAATTCGTGCGCAATGCCTACGCACGCAAGATATGGTCGTATCATTTCGTGAGGCTTCCGAGTACACGCGATGCGACGAACGTCAAATGAAAAATTAACTGTTGTTTACTGAAAAGTGCGTAGTTACTGGTTGGGTACCAAAAGTTATATAAGGCTATTAAATGTAGGGGATGAAAAATTATATTACAAGAACTTACTCAATTAGTTTGTTTCGGCCTTTCTTCTCAGAGTAGTCAGATAGGAACCGCCGACCTCATCTAGCTTATTTATTTTTTATAATACGTATGACGTGTAAAAGTGATTCCAATATCCTATTTACAGAATAAATAATTTATTTTCATTTACCTATTCTATTTTCTTCCCCTACACTATAATATTAAGCCATTTTCTGGTTATAACTTACAGGAGAACGAAGTTGAGTATGATAACATTAAAGTTTTAAGTAACGTAGGTACGTACATTTTGAAATTCATATATCGTGTATGTTCTCACAAGAATTTAATGACTACAGTGTACAAACGTATTTTGTGTGCATTGCAGCAAAATATCCGCAGTGTTGCAGAATACACCTATTATAGTTCTGTAGATATTTAATAAAACAAAGGTGCGCCCCTTTAAATGCTACCTTGGCCTTGACTGCCGATATATTGCCAGTTCCGAATTAGCCCGGAGTCGGAGAGCCATTTGATGGGCGCGTTGGGGTTCCGTGGTCTGTTAATTTTCGAGAAAATTGCACACGCCAAGTCACGGTAATCCGATATAACGCATCGACACCCTCACCAGTTATGTAATATCCTGAAAGTAACATGAGACACGGATCTCATTTGGGAACCAATACGTACTATGTTTTTTTTTTTTTCAAAATCTCGTCTCTGTTATGAATTCTTTCAATTGTTCTTTGATGAGTAAAGTTCGAGTTAGATTCGATTCCAACTTTGCTAAAAATGATGCCTAAACTTTGATAAGAATTTGTTGAAAAAATTTAAAGCATGGTTCATGAAACTTCATGCTTTCAAAAGGGCAAAGTAATATATATATTTAATACATCATCATCGGTTGTTCTATGGATGGGTGATCTTTACATACCGAGACACCTCCATGCCTCGGAAAGCACGTTAAGCCGTTGGTCCCGGCTATCATTCGTGGATCTTTGACAGTCGTTACGGATAGTTAGAAGCCCGAAAGTCTGACAACCAGTCTTACCAAAGGGTATCGTATTACCCAGTAACTGGGTTGTGGAGGTCAGATAGGCAGTCGCTCCATGTAAAATACTGGTATTAAGCTGCATCCGGTTAGTCTGGAAGCAGACCCCAACATAGATGGGATGATGATTGAATACATCATCATCTATTAAATTATGTGACATTATTATTGACATGATATTAAATAGTACAGACGCCAGCACATCAAGCTACTACAATCTGTCAAATTTCTTTAATAGATTTTCAACTTTATCACTAAAGCATAAGGTTAAAAGTTAATTGGGAAAATTTGACAGTTTCGGGTAGCTTGATGTGCAGGCGTCTGTACATGATAATAACTAGCGACCCGTCCCTACTTCGCACGGTAGTTACGACTTGACAAAACATCAAGACTACTTTATTATTATGTAAGTTTAGTATTAATTCGTAGCCGAATTCTCGGCAGAGTCCATTTAGATTGATATCGACACGTTAAGAAGAAGAAGTTTAGTATTCATGTATTAAGTATAAATTATAAACCTTCCGGAATTAATTCTCTAAACGATGTTGAAAACCAGTGCATAGTTTAAAATAACAACGCGGTCACACAGACGAAGACACTTACAAAAATACTATAAATCACGATGTATTAGTCAGAGTACTTATCTAAATAGATTATCCGGATTATTACAATTAGCTCAGTACATTATGTTATCTTGACCAGAAGTCACGGCAACAGTAATCATATAATCTGTTTATAACATACTTCCTACAACTATTACCGCAATCTCTATTAGTCCCTATCACATTGTTAAATACCATTTAGATTATCACCTTAATACATTTGGGTATTAACAAATACTTTTATCGGTAATAGAGATTGATAAAAATCAATTACTGTAACTTAACCCCATTCTTAATTAAATCAATTAGCGATAACTTCCTAGAAAATCACGTCACTTGTGTTTTATGCGTATTTTAGTTACCATGGTCGTGCTACCTTTTTATTTATTAGGGAAATATGTACTTAGATATAATTTTGTCGGTAATAAAGTATACTAAGGGCGAATTTCACCAAACTGTACTAGAATAAGTCTTATCCTGAGAATACATTTTGAATTTTTGACAGTTTTTTCCATACTAGAACTGTCAGACGTCAATTTTATTCTACGGATAAAAAATATCTGATTTTGGTAAAATCAACCCTATATCCTGTAAAATTTATATTGTAATGTACCTGAAACGAAACATTATTTTATAACAACTCACTTGTAAACCTACATTCTATGCAAATAAATATATTTTATTCTATACATACGAAGACAAGTGGTTTAATAATTTCCAAGCATACATTGTTATAGACCACCACAACTTAAAAATAAAGTAGATAATGATAATATGTAGGTAATTTAGTCTTCATTATGCACTTATGTACGTTCAAAGTTCAAAAATATACTGCCATCAATTTAATGATAGCAATCATTCATAATAGCCCCCTTACTAATAAACGTATTTTGTCAAATTAATAGTTACACACCGACTTCCTTCTTTCAGTCGTCAGTAATTTGACTTTCAAAGAAGAAGACAAAGTGTTGTGTAACTTACAGACGCTGTACAACGTTTATTAGTAAGGGGGTAAGCTGTAGGTAAATCTACCTTATTTATAAATGCCGTGATTGTATTGTTTTCAATGGTAATGGGTATGTATATTATGTAGTATTTCATGATAATAATGACTTTATCATTTACCTATATTTGTCTAATTTGTTTATCTATTGTCTACCTGTCACCTAAGAACATAGTTCATAGTTTTAAATTAAAAACTTGACATTTCTAATTTTAGCAGTAAATGTATTGTTTTTAATTTACCTAGATAAACATCAAACAATAATAAAATGGACGACTTAAGGTTATCACTTTTGCTAGAGTATGATTTAATGTAGATTATAGACTCAAATCAGAACAGATTGTTAACAACTATAATCTCTGATTATAAAATAATCTTAAAAGGTATGGTGAACTAGGAAAATACTTACTTATCGCGTAGTTAATTATAAATGTGGACAATGTAGTAGTTGTACATCTAAGAGAGTTGTGGATAGGACCTTGAAGTCTCTTCCGTTCCATATCATGTAGGTTATCGCAAAATCCAAATGTTGCAAACTTTGATCCGGCAAACCCGGTGACAGAAATCAGCACGAACCGTTCCTTGCCACGCTATTCTTATAACTATAAATACATTCAACCCTTGCTGTATTTTCTAAATAAATGGAAGGATTACGTGGAATGAGACGACTTTATCGCAATGTAATCGAGATGTTATCAGATGGAAGAAATAAGAAACACGTGGGTAGGTATTAATGTTGAGAAACATTCTGTCAGGATGTTACCTAGTTCTTATGATTACATATTAAATGAGAGAATTATAACGAGCAATATATTTTTTATCGTTATGTTGTCCGCAATAAAAATGTGAAATATTTCTCTTGGGAGAAATAAAGTAGGTACGGATTACAGTAGGTAAGTATTGAAAATTGTTCTTCACGTGCCATCAATTTATGAAATCTTATTATAAATTGAAGTCGCTTTCCGTGTCTATTTGGTGTCGCATTGTTCTTCTAAACTACGCAACGGATTTTTATGTATTTTTCAACATCATTTAGATTTTTTTTCCGGAAAGGTTATGTGTTTAATACAATGTGTATACATACAAGAAAGACATAATAAAAAAATCTTAAATTTTTGTCAAGTCTTCAAAACCGTGAGAAGCGCTAGTATTATATATGCCACTATAATTATCTTGTCACTATAAACCTACTGAAATATTTAATGATGAGTATAATATAAAGCTGCAATGTCACGACTATATTATTGTTTTGATAAATATCATAGCGTGAGGTCGTCGGCCAATGTCTGCTGTGATAACAATAATAGATCAACAAGGAGGTCACATTGTCCGCACACGAAGCTTGCTAAAACAGACACACATATGAAGTATATTGTCATTATGTAATACTTGTATTTCCTTTTGTATTTTTTCCATATTGATTTTGTGTAAAGTCGGTTATTAACACAGACTTCGCAATTAAACGAAATGCAAATGTTATCTCTGAGTCTGCAGGATGGTTTCGTCGTTTATTAAAAAGAAATAGCTAGCTGATCAGTACATTTTGATCGCGTAGGTATTGCACTTTTGTATGAAACAGCAGATTTTTTTTTGATAACCGATGAAAATATTGTATGCTGGCCCCCACAAAATTTTCGTCGGTTAGAATCATGTGCTGAATTCATAGTTACATTTTGCGCGTCGATGTCTCTGCCACCTTGTAAGTATGTATAATGTTCTCCATGCATTGTTATTCCCATGTGCTTTTAAATTCATCCTCTTTCACTGCTCTTTCTTTGACCCTCTTTTAACCCTCCTTGTTAAAATAATCAACCTTTGACAGTAACACTTCTAATTGCTGTAAGTAGCACAGGTTCACCTTTTACAACAATAACATAATAATATTGTAGGTAGATACCAGTCTTACCAAGGGGTATCGTTTTACCCAGTAATTGGATTGTGGTGGCCAGATAGGCAGTCGCTCCATGTGAAATACTGACATTCAGCTGCATCCGGTTTGACTGGAAGCCAACCCTAATATATGTAGTTGGGAAAAGGCTAGGCAGATGATGACTTATTACGCAGTATTTTTATCTACTGTAAGTATTTTTAGTATATATAAACAAAGAGCGCTATCATAATAAAGTATACATCCAATAAACATGATAAGTTGAAATTCAACCATCTTTTCCAACTACTCCGCCTTAGGTTCTAATGGTCGCACAAAAAAGGGACGTTCGCTTAATCACCCTCCGATTAATTTAATGGCTTTTCATTTTCTGCGTGATTTATTATCTAATAGTTAATCCGATCCGAATGAGAAAAAGGACACTGACTGGCCTAGAAAAATATTTATCATACTCACGAAGTAGGAGGGATAGATAAAGACGTAAATAAATACGAAACGTTAAGTATTTTTTGCGAATTCCTTAGGTATATGTGGGAAGTTATAAAAATATTACATTTTCCTCACAATGTATCTTAAATTTGTAAGCGTACTGATATGTTGTGATCTTCATCATTTCAGCAGAAAGAAGGCCACGGTATGATACACTGCACTGTACATAGACCTTTCTCAAAGTGTCGCCACATCGACCGGTCCTATGCTTCTCGGGTCCAGCGGATGCCGATTCTACCCCTAAACTCAACGGATCAAATGGTATGTAAACGAAAGAAATCGCGAGCAGCTACTTTACCGATGGCTTAGGTATGGGAAACTGTCTTAGAGAAAGATCGGCTTAGTGGAATCATCTCTGTCAGTTCATTCAAGAGATTCATAGACGACTCCGCCTTGGAGTAAATGTGTTGTTGTTCCACAAACGATGGAACACTTAATATAATGTCCTGCGTGTCCTGTCAGCTGCACGGTACAGGAACTGATGGATGTTAGTGATGGCGCCAAACACGTAGCAGAATTCTGGGCCGTGTCCATTTAGATTGCCATCGACACGCTAAGAAGAAGAGGGGCAATTCTCGTAATTTTAAGAACGTTCACAGTCGGATCTGTCAAAAATAACTCTAATTTCTCTACATTTTTGACAAGTTTTTGACATTGACTGTCGCTGACATGAGTTTGCGACTAGATTTTAATTATGGGATGACCTTACAATCTCTTTCACGTTACCTACCTGTACCATAGTCTCTTTCAAAAATTTGATATGTCAAGTCACATTGTCGCCCGGGCACTGTACCTTTCCTACCCACATTAACATGACTTGATAATGAATGGCTATTGAAGTACTATAGTCAATGAGCCATTGTATTGCTGATTATCTGCTATTCCAAACCTAATAGCGTGTTATGTATCGACGTGTTTATGTGTAATGCGCATGTTTAAGCCGGGTAAAGCTGCACGTGTATAGTACATTACTGCAGCGGCCAGCAAAAGAGGCATTAATGGACGAATGTGTAAATAATATGTATGTCCGTCAATGCCTAGTAGTGGCCAAGGCTTGTATAGCAGTTTTCTCAAATAATGCGCAGAAATTAAACACTCTTTGTCTTTCATCATCATCATCAGCCTATAGCAGTCCACTGCTGGACATAGGCCTCTCCTATTGCACGCCATTCAACTCGATTTTCGGCAACTCTCATCCAGCTGCTACCAGCCAGCCTGCGAAGATCGTCGCTCCACCTAGCCTGAGGGCGTCCCACGCTACGTTTACCGATTCGCGGTCTCCACTCAAGAACACGTCTACCCCAGCGGTCATCGGTTCTACGGCTAATATGGCCGGCCCATTGCCACTTCAGCTTGCTTATTCTGTGAGCTATGTCGACAGCTTTGGTTCTCTGCCGGATCACCTCGTTGCGGATTCGATCCCTCAGAGAGACCCCAAGCATAGCCCGTTCCATAGCTCGCTGAGCGACCTTGAATTTATGGACCAGCCGTACCGTGAGTGTCCACGTTTCGGCTCCGTAAGTCTCTTTGTCTTTGCTTGAACTCATTTTGTCAAATGCAATTACCTTTCAAAATCAATGACGAAAAACTAACAACAATATTTTTTCCCGCGTTAGTGTTCATTTGTTTTTTTTTTCAATAGGTAAACACCTTTCTATTTGCAAGCCAGTTCGAAATTTAAATAAAACCTTTGATAAGTTACCTCCTTGGTTGCCATGATTCGGAGCAAAAGATCGTTCCATTTTTAAATTACACGACAGATATGAGTTTACTATGTAATTTATTTGGCCGCTAAACCACGACAGATATGGGTTTTCATACAACTTTTGCCGGCCACTGCTCGCATGTATTTGGCCAGTACAGCAATTTCGATTTATCTCGAAAAAGGTTGTCAAAATAATGCTCAAATTTCCAAGCATGTTTGAGAAAAAGGGATTTACTGCTCGAGTCTGACGGATCGTAGGCCTCGACTATCGGCACTTACTGATATAGATGGAATGTTAGAATCTAGTTTAACGATCTGAGATTGGATCGGGAATGTCCTTAAGCCTGATATGTGTTTGTTCAATTATAGATAAATATCAATTACACAAATAGTATTTGATATAGAACAACTTGGTAATCATAATGCATTTCAATTTTGATTCGACTATAAAACTATGTGCGAAGTCGAAGGCAAAGTTTAATCCAATTTAAAATTTCTAGGAATAACATACGTACCTACTTTAACACCCGGCGCTTTTTTATAGTAGCTATTTTTTTGGGTAGAATATACCGTGTTTAGTGTATTTTAGAAATCCCCAGTGTGCAAAACCGCAGGTGCCGAGAAATAAATCTTAGTTTATTTCGTGATTAGTGGGGGTATTAAGGGTGGGGAAGATCACGTGGCGGGTCTAAATTTACTTCCCAGCATTAATAATAAGGCGTAGTCGACGGAGCCCGGGCTCATACTTCTGAATGGTTAAAAAAAATAACCACGAAGGTAATGGAATGAATCCCCTTCGAACCTAACCTGTAAGAGTCGGGGTGCCCCTAGTCCCGGAGCTCGCTTCGCTTGCTCTTGCATCCTAATTTCTCCAAGTACCATTGTCGTTTTAATAAGTCGAGATGTGTTATTTTTGTATATTATGTTGGTTTGGTGAGAAGTGTAATAGGTTTGGAGACTTCGGGGACGCCATGGTGTCAATCAATCGTTGTTGCAAACTGGAGAACGACAGACACTCTCGACTGAGAGTTCATACAATAAATTACGATGAGTACTAACAATGATAACTGTCCTGTCAAACGTCAGGGTCACTACATTCGATTATGTTTCTTCACCCGCGATCTTTTAAGAGTACAAATAAAATTTTATTATTTTTAATTTATTTAATTGTAGTATTTGCTTCATAATTGAGTTCATGCAGCTTTTTAAACATGAATTAAAGTTAAAAACTTACAATAATTATACAAAAAAAAACATTAAAATTCGCTGTCACTGTCTGAACGTAAAACGGAACCACCTAGGAGTGAAATTCTATTCTCAATTTTTTTATGTAAAAAAGTTGAATTTTCTGATTTATTTTTCTCATAAACTAGGCGTTTACGCAGTGTACATTAATGTTTAACACAAAGTCATGTATACGCTATAAATATGTGAAGCTTCGCAAGCGCGGGTGTTAAAGTACAGTGGAGCCCGTATCTACCTATCTATGTATCTATCTCCTATTATTATTGTAGTACCTACGGTCGAACAAGCTATTTGGTATACAGGCAGCTAACTTGCAACTACTTTTAAACAATGGTGTGCTGAGTTAGTCAATTCATTTATATCACTCTATTTAATTAAAGATGCCATAAGCTGAAAAAGTTATAACGCACAAAATAAAACTACATATTGGCAGTGTAATGGAAAGATGAATATTTTTTCCTGTATACCAAATAGCTTGTTTGACCGTACCTGACTCATCGTTCAAAACATATGAACAGCGAAGTTAATGTTCGATAAAAACAAGAGCCCTAGAATTGTGTACAAATACCTATAGCATAATCAGCCTATAATGTGACCAGTCTCACTTCTAGGACACAGGCCTCCTCTCGGTGAGAGTGAGTGAGGCCATAATGTACCATGCGGGCTCAGTATAAAATTTAAAGACGATGTGACATCTACCAACCCGTTGGAAAATGTTACAAGTCTTTAAATTTTTAGTTATAGGACATAGACAGGTTTCCTCACGACGTCCTTTACCGTTTTGAGAGCAGTAGTGATGAAATAATTTACTCAAACGCGCCTATCTGGGTTCGAACCTATGATCTACAACTCGTAAGTCGCGGCCGTTACCACTAGGCCACCACTGCTCCTTAAGCACAAATACCCATACTTACTATACCTAATCTAATTAAGAACGTAATCAAGTACCAGCGACACAAGTGTGAGACGATTTGATTAATTGCAGTCGTAACCAAGTATCCCGTTAAACGTCCCTACATCTAATTGGTCATATAACTGGAGAACTTAATTAAATGTAAGGCTTGATTGCTAAAGACGTAAAAAGTCTAATTCGGAAACCCACCGGCGGTGCTTTATGAGAATCAAGAAGAAAAAAAAGAGAAAAAAGAAAGAAAGAGAGTTTGTTTCAACTACAAATTGCTTCCAAATGAGAATCGTTTAGATTTATTTTTTGAGAATAATTTAAATGAGATTTGAAATCTTGTTGAGAACAAACATTGTTACGACAACGTTATTTTAGTTAGTTTACCAAGTTACCAGACTAAAGAGCTGATTTTTCCAACGCCAGATAATTTTATCGGAGGAATAATTTTGAATTTTTGACAGTTCTTCCATACAAAAACTGTCAGACGTCAATTTTATTCCACGAATAAAAATTATCTGTACATTGAAAAATCAGCTCTAAAACGTTCTATAAAGCTACGGTTTCCTAAGGGCGGGAGCCCTGACTGACGGCTATCCTGAAAATGATGGGGTTTGACTTTTCAGAGGCAAAAAACGCTCTCTAGGAAATCACCAACTTACTTTTATAAATAACGTTTCAATGACGTCATTTGCCGTTGCCGGTAATTTGCGGACGTTATGTGGTGGCCACCGCGCTTTTAGGAAACCGTAGCTTAAGTGAACAGATTTAGTTTTCCATTACATCTTTACTCAATTTTTTTTCAATTCGAACGATTCGAGAGATTATTTGTCGTACTTACGTGGATTTGGCACGTAACATATGTACCTACCCTAAAAATGACCGCACTTATCCTGTGATAAAAATAAGCCTATGATATAACAGTAAGCCGTTGCAATGATCGACTACGTAATATTATTTATAAATAATCTATGCAATAACGATTAGTGGGCGTACCCACACACACGATACGATACTATCTGGGTGACAATCGGTCAACTTTATGACTGTATAGTCTTTGTTATCAGCATCCTATTTAATAATTGGACTATATTGGTAAAGTATTTTACAATTTTATGTTTACATTTACGTCGCCACTGAAGGTGTTTTCCTTTTCAGTGACCATCACTTGCTACGACAGGTTGGTGTCGGAGTGCCGTAGCGGACGATCCCCGCCCCCTTATTACAAAACAAGGTTTTTCTTTAGATGTTTAAACCACCGAGTCAGTTATTGAATTAAGAACCTAACTGTTATACAAATGCAGTTCTATATACATAAATAATTGCTTGGTTCGGTGCTAAGTTGCCATTTTAGTATAAAGAACTTTGGCTAAATCGAAATAAAGTTCGGAATACAAATACTGAAGTTAGGTTTCGTTTCGAATGTGTGTAGTAAAACAAATGAGTCGTTAGAAAACATTACCGACCTACATCAATAAATGGGGCTGGTCATCACTGAGCTGCCTCGGCTTATTTATAATTATTTTATTTTTGGATTGTTGTTTTGTTACTATTTGCTGTACCTACTCTGGACGCTTTTAACGTGTAAGTCTTTTTTTTTACATCGTTCACACATAATATATGAAATTATAAATTCAACATAAATGATGTAACTAATATTTTTGTAAAAATATAATTGAAAAGAGTATCCATGAAGTTTCTTGCCCGATCTTCTCCATAGGTACCTACGCTTTGGAATGGGCAACTAGCTTCATATTTTCTACTGACCGACTTCTTGAAAATTCAAAAGTGTCTGTAAATGGTTTAATTGAAATAAATGCTTTGAGTTTGAGTTTGAATGATAAACAAAACTAGGTTAATTTGTAGGTATTTTGAAACTAATCGAGGCTCACAATCATGTCAATCATAGTAAGTAGACTAAATGTGTGCTAGGAATTGCGTGTTGAAACATGGTTGGAACAGTGTCTGCCTTTGTCCAGAAATTATCGTAAATTTCCAGATCTTCTTAGATAAAAGATGGTTTCATTTAGGTCTCCTGATAACTCAAATTATCTGTCATCCGACGGGAAGTGACGTCAACGTGTGAGCCAAGTAATTCTATTCACCTTGTCACGCGAAACTCATTCACGTCAAAAGCATTTATCACGCCCCGGGTCGCCCGATACCTGACGAATATCTACAAAATACCTAGGTATGTACATGTACATATGTGTTCAATACAATGTTCTACAAACAATTACACGCTCTGAGCAATACATAAATAGAGCTTAGGCAAGTAGCGTCTATTTGTTGCTCAAACTCAAACACGTCAAAATTAATACCTACCTAAATTAAATTAATACTCCAGTCAAATATAGCTCTGTACACTCATGAAAATGTACTAAATTGTTTGCTGCTCCAATTTATAGTAAACTTGCTGCGCCCCCCGGTTTCACACGCCTAAGTGTAGATCTCGTGGGAATGTCGGGATAAAAAGTATCCTATATGTTATTCTGATATTTATATAAAGTTTCATCAAAATCAGTTCAGTAGTTTTTGCCTGAAAGAGTAACAAACACCCATCCATCCATTCCCACAAAGTTTCGTTATAATTAATATTAGTAGGATAGGAGGTAGGATAGGATAAAGGCCGAAATCACGAGATAGATGACATTTATTATTATGCGCCACATTGCAATGTGCCACAATCTAAATCTGCTGCAAAATGAGATGTCTTAGAATTATTTTTACATTTGCAACGCGTTCTTGGCGACGAAGCAATCCCACAATATATTCTGGATGCACACAGAATTTTTTTCTAAGATCAATTTTAAATTATAGAATAGAATGCATTTATTTGTCAGAATATTGTACAAAGTTAATATATTATTCTGCCGTTTCCGGCGTACAAGTATGGTATAAGATTTATGAAGTTTGCAAACGACTAAAAACAGAAAATATTTAAGATAAAATTAACGGCTTTAACAGCGATGAATTAACGAGACTGTAACCATTCTAAACCTCGCAATTCAGACAACGATATTTCACATCCTCTTTGCGAGCGACTAGAACAGTGGAGGAGTACTAGAGTTAATGAATGACTCACATTCATCGCCACGGTTTGATTATTTGCGAAGGGATGAACTGTGAAGTAGGCGTAGGGACTATAAATATGAGCAATGACACGTCACGCAGATATAATTCCGGGTCGGTGAATAAAGGACGTGAGAAACGGATCTGTTGTGAGTGTGACTCTTGTGAGCTCACGTGGGCGTTAGCTTCAATGTTTATTTAGAAAAATATGTTCTCTGTTTTGTACATTTTAATTTAGCCAGGAGCGATTTAATATTTTAATTTGTTATCCTAAAATGTACCCACGTAAACGTACTTTAAATACTCAAGCACAAAGGGGTTTATTTATAAACGTTGCTTAAAGTTAGGAGACGTTTAAACGTCAAAAATGTATGTTTAATCATTACTTGTCACTAATAATTAATAAAGATTAGCGCCTGTGTGCGAATCTAAGAGGTTTATTTATAAACATAAAAAAAAGTTTAAGAACTATTTTTTATTTAATTATTTTGGGGCTTATTTCAGTAATATTTATATTTTTGAAATGTGCTAATTAAGCCCTTTCATTTGATACCCCACAAGGCACCATTCCAAAATATTTATTTTTAAATTCATTACTTACTTCATGTACTCTAGAGAGCGCCATATTGAATTTAGTGTGACGTCACATATCCTATAACCAGCGGACCGTCAAGACGCTTCTAACGATACCTCATTTGTCAAATTATTATAAGGACTTTTGAAGTTATGAGGGAACATATGAACATACATACATACCTGTCAAAATCATAACCCTCCTTTTTGCTTCGTCGTAGTCGGGTAATAAACCCCTTAGGTTCTACATATTGTTATTGTAATTGTAGATAACAGCTGTCTCCATGTAGTCACGCGCATCAAATTATATCGCAGTCGTAAATGTTTGCAGTAAAATCACAGAAGCTGTTATCATAATGTTGTGTCAACACTAGATATCGTTGAGTAGTGTGAAATTAAACAGGTACTTACATATGATCTATTTATAATAGTTAAATACGCTTAGTTCGCACTTCACTGTTTAATAGATCATAAATATTTTTGTATTTTTATGTGTTTGTGTCAATATTACAGCAGGCTTTCTTATGCAGAATAAGTTCCATTGCTTCGAATTGATCTTACTACGCATGAATTCATTTTGTGATAGGTATTCCAAGATGTAGTTAACTACATACAATAATAGTTCCAGAAGATTACATTTTGATAAAAGACCCTTACATACGTTTTGGCTAGCAATTTGTCAATATAAGTAGACGCAGGTGTTAGAGTGCCAAAGGGGTGATTCAACCGAAACTTTACCACGTTCGATCAATTTCGAAGATAACAAACAAATCTTTGTTCAGCACCCTAATTGTTTAACACACTTTCAATTACAATTTGAATAATTTTGAAGGTTATTGCTAATCCATTGCTTCATATGTTCGAAAAATTTGTCTGCTCAACAACGTAAATAACGCAATGAATGTTGTTGAACTGTCAAAATGAAAGCCATTGTGTTACGCAATTACCCCGCAGTTCTAGTTCTATGACCTCAGCACTTATGTAACCATGGCAACGATGCCTTAAACTGGGAGCATGGACTTAGTCCAACTACCAAGTGTGTATAGTGTGTGTAGAGTTTGTGATCGCAGTTTTTGCCGATAAATCAAGTAGGCACTTTCACCGATTTCAAAGATTTACCCTGACTTATAAAATTATGTAATGAAACCCAGAAAGGCCTCGGTAGATACTATGAAAGTGGAATTATACATTTTGAAACACAAACAAACACAGGAAAATGAAGTATCTACTTAATGCTATATGTACCTATAATACGTTTGTATACCCAAGAACAGACTGGAATTACCTATTTATACAGGATGTGGCGTAAATAGTGGTCCACCGTTAAGGTTAAAATTATAATATGTTATAGTAAATTATCTGGTATATCGACTCCTTAACGGTGGACCACTATTTACTACACACCCTGTATATTTAAAAGACTTTTTCATTAAAGAGTCACATGTGAGAGAATATTTTAGTACTTATGGATTTTAGAAATCACGGCCTTCGGGAAGATTGAATCATTTTACAGTTAATGGTTTTATAATAGCGTTAGGTAATAGCACAAAGGGAAACCTCGCCTTCCTGTCTGTCTTAAATGATAATAAAGGCGCATTGCCCCGTCACTGTTACTAGTGAAATCAGAATGCGTTGTAACTTAGCTATGCCTCGCCTTTGATGATGTTTTAGTTACGTAGAAGGTTACACAAAATAACGCTATTTTTAGTGAAGACAAAAACTGAAACAACTCAAGAAGATTAAAAAGTAAAAATGTTTGAAAAAAACATAACGAACATTGAACAATTATTATTTGCGACTGAAATTGATTTGAAGTAGATATTAAGTATCACACATCCTAAAAATACGACGAACATACGACAATCATAATTATTTGCTATTTGATAAACATAGCATAAAAAAAAAAAAAAATGGTAATATTTCTAAGTAGGTACTCAATTTATGTATCTCTCTTGGTAGGGCTCCTCACCTTAGACCGTTCCGGCAAAGTATAATAATATTTCTAAGTACTCAATTTTAATTGAACTACATAAATTACAACTAAGTATAAACCTAAATGTTTACATGTCACATTATTATGACTTATTTTATGGATCTGTATAATTTACTTATGTTAAGACCAAAATTGTACCTACCAACACTTATGGGAAATAAATTAATATGATTTGACTTTCAGGAGTGCACGACACTAAAAATAAACCGAAAGTGCTTTCGCATTTATTCGAAGAAGTAAAGATTGATGGAAGATGCAATAGACTGATTGACCATGAAATTTACTTACTTAGAGCCACTGTTAGGGCTCTGTCCTTTGTTTATCAAAGTACCATGGTCCTTCGATAAACAAGACTGAGCTTTCTCTACATACTCAATCAGTGTTAATCATGTTTAATGAGAAATTCAGTTCATTAGTTTGTATATTACCGTACCGACCTAAATCGAAATACGGAAAGTATATAGTGTACATATATACATAGCGCATTTTCATCGTAGATATAATAAATTGATAACCTTTTGAGGCGTCGGGCGTCCTGAATTTATACATAAAAATACACAGCTGTTAATATGGCACATGGAATTTTAGACAGACACTGCGTTCCATGTAGGTATAAGTGAAATTATGACGCCTATGTATGTATTAGGCCTATGTACCTATATAATTGACTGCTTTGTAGAAAAATAATAAGTTTATTTTTTTTAAACTCCATGTGTCTTATCAACAAACGGGTACTTTTTATAATAGCAGGCAAGCAAGTAGGTACTCACTGACAATGTGGATCATGAAGGAGGCGAAGACGACCATCCACCCCCATCCCCCATCGGGCGGCGGGGGCGGGCTGTCCGTGCTGCTCCGCGACGACTCCTGCGCCTGCGCACCGTTGCCGTTCTTCTCGCTCTTCTGCACCACTCCGTGAGACATCTTCTGTACCAAGCTTTATCACTCTCTTTGGCACTATATAACGCTAGTTTGATGTTTCCTGGCACTAAGGCTTGATATGGATTCTTAAAACTCCCTAAATATACCTAACTTCTCTTGTTAAAATCTGCTTTAATATTAAAAATATGTTGTACGTTATTTTAGTATAGGTATTGTCGCTAAGATATGTTATTGATTTATTATGTGCTTTTATTATTATATGATTGAGATATAGGTTCTACTCAATATAAATATATTTACTAAATAAAAGATTTGTATTTAACAGAGCAGCGGAAGCGATTAAGGAAGAGATGACAGAAATAATTATAAGTATTAAATCCTACGTGTGGTCATAGACCATGGTTTATACAATTATCTTCGGTTTAAGACTTCTGTGTCTAATATCGGTGTGTTCCAGGATACGAAAAACATCTTCTCTTATTTTCCAATTTCTTATCTGAAACAAAATAAAAGGTATTATTAACTACGAGGCAACGTAAACTTTATGTTGGATAGATGAAAATTCGCAACAAAGTTTAACAAGTTTATAAAACAGTTTAAAATTACAGAGGAGTAAAGAAACAAGGATCCTTGAATAAACATTTCGTCAGAGAGATTTAATAATACGATGCAAATCACCTTTTTTACATTGCACAGATAAGTACCCTTGTATGCCTTGTAAACAAGGACCATAAAATTAAGTGCGTTTTTTTTTCAATAATTTGACCATAAACGTACAGAACATGTTTTTAAATCAGATTTCGATAATACATTTTATCCTAATAAGCGTAACGGGTATTTTATGATGACAAGTATTTGGGATTTGATATTCTGGCGGCATCCATTATAAGACAGTGACGTCATTCCGCCAAAGTTCACGATCGAAAGGGTCTGTATGGCGCCACGAAGATTTACTTTGAAAGAGAACTGCTTATCACTGTACGTCTCAAGATAGTAACATATTCAGTCAAATATATCTGTTCTTGGAACAGATAGGCAATATAAATAATGTGTCTCATGCGTCGGCTCACGCGGGTAGTTTGTAGAACATTAGGGGTGTTTTTATAAAAGTCTTGTTTGGAAAAACTGTGCCTAGTCACAGTCGGTTGATGGTTACGACCGCATTACCTAATCTCTGCCAAATAAATCAATAGTAGGTCTTCAAGCGGTATGTAGAACTTTTAAAAATGATTTTCTTTCAACAGTTTTTTTATAGTATTTTTATTTTCATTTCTTCTTTTTTCTCTCTTGTGGAGGTCAGATAGGCAGTCACTCCATGTAAGATACTGGTATTCAGCTGCATCCGGTTAGACTGGAAGCCGATCCCAACGTAGTTGGGAAAAGGTTAGGCAGATGATGATGAGTTTGTTTCATCTCATGTCTTCGCTGGACTAACTTTGTTTGGATGCTTACAGTGTGTTATGCTTAGCTTTGCAAAGTTTTATTTGGATTTTCTGATATGAGTGTTCTTGCAAGGATGTCGGGGTTTTCTTGAAATCAGTAAAATACCTATCTTTTACTGATTTCAAGAAAACCCCGATCGATTTAACGATAACGATCGACGATATTGTTTACCGTGTCCTAACACGGTAAACAATATCGTTATCAGTTCAATGCGAATGTTCAACCTCTGCCAATATTTTGGGGAAAAAATATGATGATATATGTAAATATACAGGCTGGCAGGCACATCGACGTGAAAGTTGTAACCATAAATTCTACACATGATTCTAGACCCCATAGAGTAGAAATTTTACGTCGGTTATAAAAAAGCACAGCTGTTTCATAGAAAAGTACAACATACATACTCGGTCAAAATATATGGAACAACCATATTTTTTTATAATCATGTTCATTTCAGAATCATGTTCTGAGTATCAGGTTGCGCGTCAATTTCCCTACCAGCCTGTATATTATCTGAATCTTTTGCGCGTAATGAGGTACGCTAACATCACAAGCGCATGTTTGATCAGACTTACGCCTAAGCTACGACATTTTCTTACACAAACGTGGTCCTTGTAATATTATATCTAATCAACTTGATTTGTACAAGATAAAACTTTATTACATTGATATTACATAAGATAGATTTCTAAAAATATAACGAAATTAGCATGACGCGATAAAGCAATATTACATTACCGATAAAGCCCGAAAATATTTGATTTCAGCAATTAAATTTGCTTGTTGATTTAATATCTTAATCTGCTTTTATTTGCGAACGATTACGCGTAAAATGAACAGAGCCCATTTCTATCATGTTACTTAATTTGATGGCTATACCAATTTATTTTCGTTAAACGATAGATGGAGCTCCAGTTATAGAGTAGACAAGAATAAAGGGCAACAATCATGAAATTTGGCGTGTTCCAACGAACTCAAAATTGTTTTACAAGTCAATAAAAAGAATATTATGGGAATTGAGACAAGAGACACCGCCCAACGACGTGTTGTAAGCAGGCATATGAAGAAAGTTTGTCAATTTCTCAATGCTTCACATATTATATTTGTACCTTGAGGTGAAACATATCTACAACTTATTATTATACACAATTCATTCGATCGATGATATCGCACCTTGTCGTTGGAGTGATTTGTTGATAAGATACTTGCGATATGATTTCGGGTTGATTCTGTCATATATTTCACTGTTAGCTTGTTACGTTTGATTAATTTGATATGTTCAGGGTCATTAGGTATTATGTGTTTACAAGTCATATGATAAATTTTAGTATTGTGGGCGTGATTTTCAATAACAGCATAACTACTAACTATTGTTATAATGTTACCAACCGGAATTTGAATAAGCCTATACAATAAATGGTTTAAGCCACGGTGTTGGGTCACATTGGTAGGAATTGAGAATTCTAAGGCTTTAGACATTGTATTTGTACAGGTTGTTCGAGTGGTTAGTTGGGCCAGTGATGAACTACCGATAGAATATGGCGTTCCACAAGGCAGTATCCTCGGTCCGACCTACGTATTAGTTTACATAAACAACCTATGTAACACAGACTTGAGCAATGGGAAAATAATTACATTCGCCGATGATACTGTATTACTTTTTTATGGTGACACGTGGTCACAAGTTTATAAATGTAGACAAAACTAAGTCAGACACTCACTCAGAAACCAAGACCTACCAAATCTTCCCATTATCTCACACAATTGCAACTTACCATCCAACAATTCATACGCGTTTGTCAAAAACGAACATCATCAAATATTTGGGAGTTGTAGTAGATAAACGATTAAATTTCCAACACCACATTGAGGCCTTGGTTCCTAGAATTCGGAAACTTATTTATATATTTAAATTTCTTCGTCATATTGTCGACACTTCCATAATTAAAACTGTTCACATCGCATTGTGCCGATCCTCTCTGTTTTATTGTATAACTTCTTGGAGTCCACCCTAAGAAGTTATACAATACCGACAGACAGTTACACAACCGACCGACCGTCAGTTAAACAATACCGCTGAAACTTACCTACTGAAACTGGAGAGAACCCAAAGAGCCATATTAAAGAAAAAAAAAAAATGTACTTTCCCTCCGATACGATACCCTACATATGTTGATTATTTTCAACGCTGTATGGTAGGTACTGACCGTTAGACACCTTTTTTCTACTGACAGTTACTAAAAACCACTCGGAACTTTTGTTACGACCCCAAAACAATTTCCTGCGAGAGGAGAACCATCTATGTCTGCATCACAAATAGATGTAAATTCAGTCCGGCACATAATTTTTACGGTTTCCTGGATCCATATTTATATAATGATATGAACTATACTGATACGGATATAATCTATCCTCTTTCTAGGGCAAAGTGCAAGAAAAAAGTATGTTCGTGACTTCAAGGCATTGATTACAATGCAACAGAACGTTTATTAAAACCCATAAGGTAACGTTTACTAGCAAAGAACGATATTTATGTACAACTAGCTTCTGCCCGCGACTTCGTCCGCGTGACATTTCACCCTCCCCCCATTCGCCATGGAATTTCGAAAAACCATTTCTTAGTGGATACCTACTCTTCACAAAGAAGACACCCTCCAAATTGCATGTCTCTAGGACCAGCGCTTTAGGCTGTGCGTTGATATATCAATCAGTGAGGACTTTGAATTTTATTATACAGATAGATATTTTGTTATTAGAACTTATATAAAAAATATTTACACATTCAAATATTTAACACTAGCTTTTGCCCGCGACTTCGTTCGCGTGGAATAGTGACTTCCGGCAGATTTTTGGTTTTACCCACATAGTTTCCGATCTCGCGGGATCTCTTCAAAAATGAAATGTGGAACCCAACCAAATGCGTGTAACGTATTATTTTTTTCATACCTTTTTACTATTTATTTACTTTTTTCCGATGAATTAAAACAATAACATGAACCGAACTCGTGTAACGATCGACACCATTGCGCGATCACCAACTCGACATATAGTACTAATAGAATTATCTATACTCCGTTAGAGCATTTTCTTTGTACTAAAAGTTGTATTATATTATATTTTCATACCTTTTTACTATTTATTTACATTTTTCCGATGAATTTTCAGTACTGAATTGATGCCGACTCTTGACCAGTAGATGGCGCTGTATGTCCGGAATAAATTTTATTTTTTATTTAATTTTTTGTAATAAAAACTATCCTATGTCCTTTCTCAAGTTCCAAACTATGTCTGTACCAAATTTCACACAAATCGGTTCAGTAGTTTAGGCGTGAAGCAAAGACAGACAGACAGAAAGACAGACAGACAGAGTTACTTTCGCATTTATAATATTAGTTAGGATTAACACACACGTACCCATCATACCATCACCTACATTCTCACTGTCACCAACACATACCCACATAGGTACTAACCCCCAAATCAATATTAAGCCACTTTTGCCATCAGAATTTTTTTACTTTAGTTTTTAATTTTCCGTTTTGTTTCTCTTTTGTTATTATTAATTTGTAATAGTATTTTATTATGTACAGACGCCAGCACATCAAGATACTACAATCTTTCAAATTTCTTTAATAGAGTTTCAACTTTATCGCTAAAGCATAAGGTTCAAAGTTGATTGGGAACATTTGACAGTTTCGGGTAGCTTGAGGTGCTGGCGTCTGTACTTAACCTGTATGTTCCATAGGTCATAAATGTGTGGTCCGATGGAAGTTAAGCCTGGTGATGTGTAATACCGGTTTACACATCACCAGGGACCAGTGTCTCTTAAGTGTTGCCTTGACTTTGTATTATGTTTGTGATTATTTGTGATTATCAATAAATTTTATATTAAACGAATGTGAGCGGGGCGAACGCATCAGGAGAAATGTTTTTGATTCCCAAAATATGTTTGGAATTGGTGCTTTAAATAGTGTTTTAGCTAAGCCTATATCGGACGAGGCTAAAACTCTGTACAAAATATATTACAACTAGCTGACCCGGCGAACTTCGTACCGCCTTAGAATGAAATAATGTGACAAAGTTCAATAGAAACGTGGCACCATCTATTAATTATCATAAAAACGTTATTGTTGTTTTCCTCGAGAACAGGACTTTTATTCGGGATGAAAGGCCTATGTCCGTTGAAAACGTATATGCAACATTTCAGGATGATGGGTTCAGTGGTTTAGGCGTGAAAAGGTAACAAACAAACAATACTTTCGCATTTATAATGCAGTGGTCTTGAAATTATGAGGAGGTCTATGCTCATGTGGCGACATCCCCTATGGATAATAATTATTTCCAAATACATCACTGTTATTCAGTATTTATTCTGTAGATCACTCTACCCTTACCTGTATTAAGGAATTTGATCTGTCTCTGTGCGGCGCAACGGCCTTCCCGGCTTTCTAGAAAAATGTTTCAACCCACATTGTGATAACCATGACTATGATACTACTATTCTATGACGTCACACATCGATAGAGATAGCCTATTTTTTGTAGATAACAGAGATATAGCATGGATAGGCAAATATTAATATAAAATAGATATGGCTTTATATGAAATAGCTATTCTGTATAATCACTTCAAGTGTGGGTATAAACATGTTTTGGTGGTAACTATACATATAATTAATATAATATATAAAACTAAGTATATTATATAAATCAACTACGGCCAAATACAGCCAAAAAAACTACTGTTTGCGTATCCTACAGGGCATACACCGTGTAGACAGGATGTATCACCAAGATGTGGTCAAAAAGGCGATTACAGGACCTAAACGCAAAAAACGCAAGTTTTGTAATGCCTTAAAGTATATGATCGACTACAGTAAACAAAATCAGAAAAATATATGATATTCTTCAGGATATATAATGCTAGTAGATAGAGTGTTGAAAACATAATACAACTAATTTGATAGGATAGAAAAAAAAAACATGGAGATACCTCTAAAAACTTTCTTTTTACATTAAAAACCATACTAATAGACATAAAATCATTCTGACTTGTTAGATTTATTCTACAAGCAACATACTAAAGCAATAGTGTTTAAATTTTTTTACCAAACAATTGATTTTTTGTAAATAGCTAATTGCTTCATATTTTGCAATAAATTACCAGCGTTGTGTCATCGCGCTTCTCTTTCTTTTGTACGAGTATACAGTCCGACCAGTGACCACGCTTTAGGTCATTTAGTCCCCTTAAGGGTGCAGACCATCAAACTGAACAACTTTCTCCATGAGACCAACGAGAAAGTTGTTCAGTTTGATGGTTTATACCACACCCTTAAATTTGACCACACCTTTCTGATACGAGTATACCCAGTCTACACGATGTCCTGTGATGAATTACCCATTGAGAGCACATGTCCTAAAATAAATACATCTATCAATGATAGTTAGAGATATGACTGTCAAGATAGTAAGCCCTTTATTATTAAAAACGTCGTCTGTATACGATCGATAAAGTAGGTATTATCGATAAATCTGTCACTGACATTTTGATAACATAAGACACTGGAGTACTTACATATATAGTGGTTATAAATAGTAATATCAGCCAGTATTTGTGGGACAATTACTGGCAGTAAAGAGGTCAAAGGCCTCTTTCAACCAAAGAAACAACAAACATTGATCACTACAGTCCGTTTTATGTTACCTCTGATTTTGCATCACTGTCCAAATCACAGAGATCTTTATTCTCATTCTTATAAGGTTGCTGTTGGGTTGCTGCCACTGACAAGGCTGTCGATCCTTATTCTCGTCACAATAAGACTGCTGCGGCCAAAGGTAAAATAACTGTGAACGGACTGTACGCTTGATAACTGCGCGTTGGCGATTTCAGACTCTGAAGTTCAGGTTTTTCTCAAGACGCGGTTTCCTGCACTGAAAGCTATTGTTCGGCATATTTTATTGGTCTCTACCATATTAATTAACCGTTTGCCTGCCCTTTATCGTTGCGATTGCTTTGAAGATTAGGCATAATATTGATACGTGTACTTGGTATTTCACATCCTGTCAATCACGACCAAATTAGGTGTATTAACATAACAAGTATTAACAAAGTTAGCATTTAATAACATACGTAACATAACAGAACATCACGCCAGCGGGGTAATTGCGAAACACACTATCAATAGCAACGGCTTTCATTTTGACAGTTCAATAACATTCATTGCGTTATTTACGTTTTTGAGCAGACAACTTTTTCGAACAAATGAAGCAATGGATTAGCAATATCCTTCAAAATTAATCCGATTCTGACTGATACGGTGTTACGCAATTAGGGCGCTGTATTCCCCCAAGGGTTATGCAGCAGAGGTGTACCTATAGTACACCCACGTTTCGCCAGTTATTGTAATAGCGACCTTATTGCCATCAACCGGGTACAAATCCAGACTATGGGCTGTTACTGAGAACAACATACAAGGTGCTATTTGAAATTCAGCGGTGACCATGTTCTAAGTAATAACACATAATATACAAGCGTTAGGTAGGACGCCCTCAGCCAGGCGAGGCGGTGCGACGATTCATTTAATGTTTTTATTGCATGGTAATTACTTTGCATACCATTGTACAGAATCAAGTTCTATCTAGACAGACAGCTGTGCTGCTGGGGTGTTTGTTACGCAACTTCTTCTAAACCCCAATTACACTTTGCCCGACCTGGGAATCGCATCTAGGACCTCATCTCAGCAGTAGCGCTAACGACGCCAACGACGTCTTTAATAAATTTTATCAATCAATAGTAGATGTATAAATAAATTATGCAAAGTTTAACAACCTGATATTATAAGTTTAACAACCTGATATTATAAAAAAAAAAGTAATTGCAATAAACAGTTTCTCAGAAGTAAGTTCATAACAATATAATTAATTACGCGGCAAGTGTGGACTGGTGCTGCACATTTACGCGTAATATGTGATAATGTGGAATTATCCACACTTCAAAGGTTTCTACTCACATGAGTTAGAACCGCCTCTACTAAGGAATCTGTTTCGAGTACCAATGATATGTACTTAAGTAGAACATGTTCACCGCTGAATTTCTGATAGCACCTTGTACTCGTATGTTTTGATTTCTGAAATTGGTTTTCCTGGCGCGTATATTTGAGGAAGAAGTTTTCAAATTATATTTAGGTTCTACAAGTAATGTCATCATCAAAGATGTTCTAGAACCAAAAATTCAGACATGTGACATCTATCAACCCGCACTGGGCTCTCGTGGAGATTATAGCCCACTCCCTCTCGAAGAGAGGAGGCCTGTGTCCCAGCAGTGGGAACATCATAGGCTGATTATCTACAAGTAACCAGTATACGACACTGACAAGTGCAACAATAGACGTAGGTAGTAAAGTAGATGAGAATTTTGTTCACGTACTGTGTACAAATTTATTAACAATGGAAAAATAATAAAATTAATTATTTAGTCAACTCATCCCGCGGGATAAGTTCGAGCGGCCTCAGTCGACTAAAAAGCCACCCACGCGAGCAAAGTCGTGAGGAAAACCCAGTAACGCCGTACCTATTCGGTAAATCATGTATAAATTATGTATTCTAATATGCTTCAAGGAATCACGTGTATTTGGAATTGACATGTTTATTATTAACTGAAAGTTCCGCTGTGGTGTAGGTAGGACCAAGTGAAGATGACGCACACGACGATAGAGGCTTGTCAGTGGCGCAGCGCAGCGCTCTTATCACCGAATGATAAAAGGTCGGCTATGTTGCCTGCTATACCCCAAACCGAGCGTTGTTACATCACTATTAGGTATTATTTATCTGTAGTTACATATTCTCAACTCTGAGACGGTTATGTAAACATTAATATTGTAAGTACTTGTGTAACAGGGGATTGTCTGGAGCAGAGTTTTCTAGAACAACAGTGTCCGGTTCAGAATAAAAAAAAAATGCTCTGTCACATCGATCATAGCAGTATTTTTTTTTATGGGGAAAATTTGGAAATGAAAATGTTTACGCAGGTGTACAGGTCCTAGCAGTATTAATTGGTCACCCACAGGTGGTCACTGTCCCTTTCATTATTGCCCCTGTAATTTTTTTTTACATTTTGTGTCGGTTCGGATTGCTTCTGTATATCAGTCCTTGCTATATCATTCAGCGTTTTACCGTTATCTATTTTTATTTTGGTCGCATTTTTATCTTTTTGTTAGGTTAGGTTAATTCCATACGCTAGGTACGATAAGAAAGGTTATTTGTCGCACTGCATTTTGACTCTTATGTAAATAAACCTAATATGGAACACAACTATGTAGAATTGTAGATGTTTGAGTACTTTGAGTTCTGTATCAGTGGCTTATCTCTCAGGTTCCCAGGATGGTTAAATGTCCGGCGCAAATGTTGGACCTTAAAGTTACACAATATTATTAAAGTGGCTTACCCTTTGATGGTGGGTTTACTACTTGTTTTTGTGACCCTAATCTCTACCGCTTTATTTTATTTTCTGTATCGTACATTACTTAAATTACTTTTGGGTAGCGTGGTACAAATTGCGTGTGCCTTTACAAGTAGGTACCTATCTTAATATTGTGCCGAATTTTATCTTTCTTAAACAGTGTAAAGTGGGTGGTGCATTTGTCAAAACATTGTCTTTATCATATTTTTTTATGTAATTAACCAATCTGAGGTCAAACTTATGATATTCAGGCGTATCATGTATGATTTGTAGCTGACCACAAATTAGTTACGAAAACTAATGATAATAATGATTTCTGTACCGAAATGTCATGAAAGCTTACGTTGGAATCAACCGGATAATTATGTGTTATTTTCGAACATTTTTGATCTCTAGCAAAGCCGTTTATTCTTTTACCTGTAAAGTCGAAATGTCACCAAGTTGTTTTTGTATCAGGATACAGATTACAATGCAGATTTATCTTACTATGTGAGATTATATATAATAGTCAATTGACAAAGAAGTACTTATATTATACAATTGACACTATTGTTACGCCTACTTGCAACTCTTACAATGTGTCGACTTTCCAGCTACGAGAAAATGTTACAACTCAAAGAAGATTATAAGAAAAGTTCGCATTTGTACAAGTTCCAGATAAAAACAACTATGAAACGACAATGAATTATTTTCAAACACACTGTAAACCTACTCCTAATAACTCCTAATAAACTATTTACACACTACCATTCAATTCAGTGTAACTTTGTAAAATGTTTACGAACTCGAGCAAAGGAATATAAAATAACAAAGTCTTCATGTCCTGTGGTACGGTCACCATAAATCTTGATGAACAAACAGCAAAATGAGACATAAGTAGGCGTCTGAGATCAGAGATTCCATACAATAACAATTGGCCCCCAAACAACCAATTAGCAACGAATATTCAACAAATAGGGAAATGAGACAGTATGGCAGGCGTATAGTACTACAAAACACGTAATAACAGCAATCAATGGCCTTATTGTGTGCCCTTAGTAAGTAGTGGCTGTAATGAGCCATTTCAGTAGCCTAAACACAAACTTTAAACAAAGGAATTGAATCCAATTAAGTAAGTAAATAAGATGGATTTGGTGCACAACATGTGTAGGTACGAATCATTGTGCATCGCTACTTATATTAAATAGCTTCGTTTGTTTATTTAACACAGCTTACTGCGCAAAACACAGTAACAGAAATGATAAGCATAATTATTCACGTTGTTTTGTGACACAACAATAATTAAGTAAAATCGATGTAAGTATTTAATGTGATCAATGATTGTGACTACTATTTACTAACTATTAATTCTGCTTTGTTTATTATATATACATCCGGCATCATGACTAAACACATAAAATAAACTGCAAGTCTTCCGGTTAGCCCGTCTTTGTTTTAAAAAAAAACTGCATGTCAGATGCGCGCCAAAAATAACACTTGGCGCACGTGCTTCTATGTTTTTGATGCGTTCAGTTCAATGAAATTAAACAAGCGTTGCTATTGAAAACCTATTTCACGGTCAAGCATGTTGGATAAATATTTAAAACATTAACGTACTAACATAAAACAGCAATCAATGTTTTCAAAGTCAAAACAAAAACAAAATTAAATTAGGTAGGTACACTCACTTACTGTCACAGAATAAAGTCTGTAAATTAAAACGGTATAGATATGCAGTTTTATTTGTTTGTAAAATTAAACACTTTTTATTTGAACTAAGGAACGTAGAAAAACTAAGAAAACGCGCTCGTCGCTGACGTGCCGTATCGACTGACCGGGCGTCCAATCGCGCGCGCTCCCGCCCTCTGACTGACAACGAAAATACAAAATACTTAATCGAGGAAACACGCCTCGTATTATTTGATAAATTAATATTTCTTTGACATTCGTGTAAATAAAATTTTGGGAACATTGTTGAAACTGTCATATATATGCCATTTGGAAAGGAGATGGAAATAAGTATAATATTTTTATACAGTAGTTAGGTACCTACTTATCTACTTGTTGAAACGGTTATCACGGCCCATAAATAATTGATTTAGTTTTATCGCGAAAGGTATCGGTAACACATGCAAATCGTACAGTAACTATTATTAATAACAATCACTTTCTTCATTCCTGCCATAGTCACTTATTAAATTCACTTGAATTTGAAGAGTATTCTTCCTTCCTTTTCGATAAAACTAACTAAAATTATTTTTTTAATACCGTGGTTATAATAAAGTAAACGCAACCCTCTTTGTATCGACCTGCTAAATGAAAATAACTACCTAATCAACTCTGCATTTTTTTTTTGGTTCCTAATTATTTGAACACTATTATAACGCCGTGTAATCTAACAATATTTAAAATAGCATTTTTGAAACAAAAGTGTTCAGATTCGTGCGATCACCTCCTGGTCGGTCACTCCCTCTCGAAGAGAGGAGGCCTGTCTACCAGCCGTGGGAACATTACAGGCTGGTTGTGCTACCTTCTGGTAGCGTGGTGTTTCAGTAAAAATATCGGTCAGTGGGTCGTCTTAGGGGCGGTATCAGCTCCACGAAAAAAACAACGATACCTAGTTGCAAGTTTTATTGCACCTGCCTGTCAGTGACGAATCAATCGCGTATCTCCAGAGGTATTGGGGTCAAAATGTTGAGATAATATTATAAAAACGACGCATGTCCCAGCATCAAAGGTATCTCTCGTCTGAGTTACTAGGTCAGATAAAATTAATATCCAAGCGATTTCTTGTAGGGCTAGAAAAACCTAAAGCAGCTGGCAGTTTATAATAAATACATAACATTTATGGTCTTAACTTTTTCATGTTTTTGCAATGGAAAATTCTATGGTTATGTAAGTGTGTAACAATGGTTTGTAAATTGCACGACGACCGAGTGTTTTGATCGTTTTACGTTGACGTGGGATAATTACGATACATTATTGAAAGAGTCATTGATAATGATAACGGTAGACATATTTGATAATGAAATTGCTTTTCGACATGACGTACTTACGTAGGTTTTTGCTGTTGACCATAATTTTTGTTTATGACACCACGCTCTCGGCCCGCGTCGTAGATTACGGCCCATGCCCTCTAAGTATTATACAAGGTGTCCCAGGAAACCTGTACCAGCGAAGATCTGTGGTCAGGGGACACTGATACCCATCAATTGGACCCCTATGTAGGTATGTTCCGCGATATTTTGTAGTTTGCGAGAAATTATAAATTTCTCTCCAACAGAAATTTTAACCTTGTGATCAAATTCTGAGCTACTAGTAGTTAGAATTTGGGTGTTTTGTATTTTACAACGTATGCGAATACACATTCTAGCCATAATAAAGACAAAAAAAAAATCTCAAAGAAACACCACTCAGAAAAAGTTATGACTAAACCACCTAAAATTAAAAAAATCTCGAAATAAAACAAAAAAAAATAATTTCTCAAAAACTACTTACAAAATATCGCGGAACATACATAGGAGTTCAATCGATGGGTATTAGTGTCCCCTAACCACAGACTTTCGCTGGTACAGGTTTTCTGGGAAATCTGTAGGTATAGAGAGGAGGCTGCTGTGTCCCGGCAGTAGGAATATAATAGGTTGATTATAAGCTTATTATTAAGCTTATAATCAACCAGGCTTAAGCATTTTTAAGTGAATAGCTTCTTTATGGGAAAGTAATTGCTTGCGTCTAAATGATTTCTAGTCTGTATCAGTCGATGGTGTAATTTTTTTGCCTAATTTATGGTATAGATATTTTGTACCGACCTTTTAGGTTGTAATTTTTAGTTTTAAGTGTTTATCAGTGGAAACTTGTAAATGACCTTCAATTGCATATTGTAAGGACACTGTTTATATTAGATAGTTGTAAGTTTCTCGAACAGCATAAAATAAAATAAATATAATTATGCATGTTCTTATGTTGGTAAATTGTTTTGGGTGGTGAGCTATACAACCTCTCCTAACATTATGTGACGAAATATATGTAGGTAACTAAATTAGCTCGGGTTCTTTATATTTCATCTTGGTAGATAATATGAGTAGGTACTTGATTACTTAGATTTTTTTCTTGGAAGCCTATCTCCAAGAAAAATCCTGAAATTTTGCACATACGTTGTCAGGTGTACAGAAACGGACATAGGGTACCTTTCATCCCGAAAAAAAGTGCTGTTCCCGAGGAAAACAAAAATAACGTTATTATGATAATAGATGGCGCCACGTGTCTTTTGAAACTTATGCGGGTGAAACCGCGGGGCGCTGCTAGTATTATTATTATAATAATAATTTAGTTATGAGCCAAACATTTTCCTGTTCCTGAGTTTAATTGGCTTATCATCTAGGTTACAATTATCTAACAGGAAAATAACAACTTCCGAATAAACGGGTAGGTAAATTAGTCTACAAACTTGCTGGTATAGGCATAAGCGTGGAGTTCCTTCATAAAATAATCCTTCACTCTCCACGCTGTATTTTATTGAAAATATTTATGGAGGGCTCTTCATAATTTCCGCTATGAAAGTCACGTTCTTAGATAATCCCATTTAATGCGGAATATCTCCGGGATCGTTAAGCTGTTGCTACACTAGGATCATCGTAAACGTTCGTCGTAACTTAATTTTCCCTCTAGTCTGTCGTCGCACATATTGCTTTTTTCTATAAATAGGATGACATTTCCAAATAATTTTATGATAAACATTCTATAAATAGGGTGACATTTCCAAATAATTTTATGATAAACATTCTATAAATAGGGTGACATTTCCAAATAATTTTATGATAAACATTCTATAAATAGGGTGACATTTCCAAATAATTTTATGATAAACATTCTATAAATAGGGTGACATTTCCAAATAATTTTATGATAAACATTCTATAAATAGGGTGACATTTCCAAATAATTTTATGATAAACATTCTATAAATAGGGTGACATTTCCAAATAATTTTATGATAAACATTCTATAAATAGGGTGACATTTCCAAATAATTTTATGATAAACATAACGCCTGTATTCCCCGTAGGGTTAGACAGGTTTACCTATAGTACACTTACATTTCGCCAGTTATGTTTAAGTCCCATTTAGGTACCTAATTATAGGGTGCGAGCCTATTGCCATCATCATCATCTCATCATCTGCCTAGCTTTTTCCTAACTATGTTGGGGTCGGCTTCCAGTCTAACCAGATGCAGCTGAATACCAGTATTTTACATGGAGCGACTGCCTATCTGACCTCCACAACGCAGTTACTGGATAATACGATATACCTTGGCAAGACTGGTTGTCAGACTTTCGGGCTTCTGACAACCCGTAACGACTGTCAAAGATCCACGAATGACATCCGGGACCAACGGCTTAACGTGCTTTCCGAGGCACGGAGGGGTTTCGGCATGTAAAGATCACCCATCCACAGACCAACCGCGGCAAGCGTAGCTTAACCTGATCGATCGACCTGTGCGGCTGTTATTATTTAGCCACGGGCCCCTCAGCCCATTGCTATAAATTGGGCATAAATCCGGAATCCGGACTACCGCTGAGAAATTCCAGATGGAAAAACGCAATAACGCTTTGCCTGACCTGGGCATTGAACCCAGAACCTGATGATAAAGATAATGCAAAATTAGTCCTTTCATTTTCTTCTTGTACCTAGATACTTTGGTTTTTAACGCACATTACTGTAGCGCGTGCGGCATTGACACAGAATTGTCGGCATCTAGCATTGTACATGGAAAACTTGAGTTGAAAATGTTATGGCCACAAGTTGTCGTCGTAAGTTATGACTAAATAGCAGCGCCCCGCAGTTTCACCCGCATAAGTATCGATCCCGTGGGGATGTTGGGATAAAAACTATAATATGTCCTTTCCCGGGACTCAAACTATCTCTATACCAAATTTCATCTAAATCGGTTCAGTGCTTCAAGCGTGAAGAGGTAACAAACAGACAGACAGACACACTTTCGCGTTTATAATATTAGTATGGATGGATTAAATGCATCTGTGTGCAGAGTCGTTACTACGATTGAGCTTGTCCTCATGCTGATGTAGTTTGTCGTTTAGATCGGCGGCATGTCGGGCGGAGGTCGACTGGTCGGCAAACATACCAATCGTTGAGCCTGCTTGACTTTAATTGCTTTGGAAATTAATTGAATCGTAAGAAAAAACGTTCTAATGATTTGTTGTCAACCTCCACGGCGTATGTTTTGCTTAGTTTTAAAATGCCAGTAAAGACACTTATGAAGGCGACAAATTATATCTGCCTTAACCTAATTTAACAATAAAAAAGCAAAAAACCCAACTGCGTATAAAGCTAACTAAAAACATGGAAACAAGATGACGTAGGAACATAGTAGAATGTATAATGGAAATCTTCTTTTCCTCTTATTAAAATAGTCATCATTGTTATCTATATCTTGGGCAAGCCAATTAAAAGGAGATAGATAAATTCGTGACCTAAAAAGGTGGGTGGGCGTGGGACAGACTGGATGCAGAAGGCGGAGGACATGGTGTTGCATGTCCAGCAGGAGACTGCGATAGGCTGAGTTAATTTGACTGAGATAAATTCGTTGCATTTGTAAAAAAAATCCTATCAAAATGTGATAAATAATTGCAGTCGGAGGCATACATGTTCTGAACTTGCTACATGGTCCTGTCTTTGCTGTCGCGCAGTCAGGTAAAAAGACTGGTGTTTCGTCGCAATCAATATAAAAAAAAAAATGAGCAATGTTGTCCTCACAGCTTTCCTTTTTTGTAAACCTACTGCCAATATGTACTCAACATAAAATATAATTCTCGTTCTGGGAATCAGAGATAAACAGTGCCTACTTACTTCTTATCATGCCCAAACATGTCAGATTCAACAGAAGCGCAGAGGTTATTGAAATACGCAGCGCTGTCAGTATGTCAAACATTTATCTAGCACTTGAATATTTTGATATTTATCTAGAGTTTTGGTACACGTTTTCATTAAACGCTGTCTGGATTCGCTTTGATGATAGGTACAGATACTAAAAACGCGTGACAATTTAGTAAAATAGCATACTCAGCCTGTAATGTTCCCACTGCTGGGACACAGCACGGGCCTCCTCTCTTCGAGAGGGAATGGGCTGTAATCTACCACGGGGGCCAGAGCGGGTTAGTAGATGTTACATGTCTTCGATTTTTTGGTTCTAGGACATGCCGGTTTCCTCACGGTGTTTTCATTCACCGTTTTGAGAGCAGTGGTGATGAAATTATTTACGCAAAGTAAAGCGCCTGTCTGGTTTCGAACACGACCTACAACTCGTTAGCTGGGCTGATACCACTGGACTAAGACTGCTCGTGACAATGTAAACAAAAATTATATATTTAAATACAGAGTAGTACACAAAGTATCAGTAGGTAATTAGGTAGGTAGGTATTGGAATTAATGAACGTGCCGAGTACATTCACACTGGCCGAAACAAAGAACGATACATAATGCCACATCAATAGACGGAGCATTTAGTGTCCCTCATTATAAATGCATCGTATACAGGATGGTCAAAAAGTCGTGGATCAAACGAAATAGGGAGATAAAGGAGGTCATTTAAACGCTTTTAAAGTAAGAAATAATTTTTGGTAAAGCTTCAAAATTTTTGTAAAAAAAATTATTGCTCTTGAAATTTGGTAACCAGAGCCGCAAGAGAACT
The DNA here is from genome assembly GCA_914767645.1 of Hydraecia micacea. Taxonomy (NCBI): domain Eukaryota; kingdom Metazoa; phylum Arthropoda; class Insecta; order Lepidoptera; family Noctuidae; genus Hydraecia; species Hydraecia micacea. Next base: position 14,826,755 of record OU611778.1, read on the forward strand.
TTTGTAGTGCTGATACATTATCTAGTAATAATACAGCACAGTTTGTTTTATTGTTTTATATCACACTTTTATAAATTACTCTAATTGTAAAAGAACTCGGTATACAAAAATATTCATAACTTTTAGGGCACTTGAATTATGGCCATGCTGTAGAAAGATTTTTTGTTGGAAATGACCTCCTTTATCTCCCTATTTCGTTTGATCCACGACTTTTTGACCACCCGGTATAGGTATGTTCACGAAGACATACGAGTATATGGGTAAAGGTCAGTGCCTTGCGAACACTATACCTACCTACATGCATTTTACTTTTGCCTCAAAGAAAGAAAGACGTCCCTTTGTTTTGAAATTCTTTCTTTATACAGCAGCGTACTCTCGACATTTTCCTTTTACGTGTGCATTTGGTAACATTCCAGATTTTGGTGCAGTCCCACGTTCGAAAGTTATTGAAGTGGTTCCAATTTTCTCTGTGACGTAGGGTAGTTCTATCTCGTTTTTACGGTCACTTGTGTTCGTATACCTAGCTATTGAAGTCACTAAACGGACTTATGAGTTGTAACAAAAAAGTCCTATATTCCTTATGCCGCTTTAAAAAAACAAATTTTGGAAGCTTAAGGAAAGTGCATTCAAAATCAAAATCAAAATATTTTATTTCACATAAACCAACATGGGCACTTATGAAACTTCAGAAGCTAGGTGCACGGTTCCAATTGGTCGTTTCCTATGGAGAAGAACCGGCAAGAAACTCCACGGTTACTCTTTTAAAAAAAATAATTGGATTTTACAATGTTTTGTAGTTACAGTAGATATGGGAGGGCAGCGTAGGCCTGTCAACAAGTACCAGATACTTGATAAAATATACAATGGTCTACATATCTAAAGTCTACAAGGCCTAAAATTCCACAGTTAGATTCATAGAGAAACATTTAATATCTAACAGCTGTTTCGTTATGAATTCTAGCAAGAGCTTGAATATTCCTCTTATCACTATTAGGCGTTTTATGTAGTTATCCTTAAACTCTAACAACAGTAACTTTAGCAGCTAGGATCACGATGGCCCGTTTACTTAATTAAATTTTTGTTTACATAGCAACAAGTTACTTTCGTGTTCAATTTAATTTACTAAGAACGCTGTTTATAGTAATAGAAAGCGTCAAGAAATTAATTTTCCGCCTCGTTGAGAGCGGTCGAATCAAGAAGAACAATAAATAATAACTCATTCTTTGAACAAAGTTGTCTCAAAGTGGAACTGAAAAACAAATTAATAATATAGTTCTTTGGAAAGACTTATAATCTCATTGAAGCTCTGACGTACGGCTAATGAAATGGAGAGGCGTAAAAATGGGCGAATAAACACATCGTTTATCGAAACAATATTCGCACAATTGATTTGCCACCGCTGAACAACGCTCAGTTCATCCCGTAGGGCTGTCCCAAGAACGATTTTAGGGTGTATAAAGAAACAAACTTACAGTACCCGACCGTTATTTAAAAAAATAACTTTGACTATACAGGGTCAAATTAAATTAGTTAGCGAAACTCCGTAGACCGCAGTTGAAAAAAATTTAAAAAATCATTTACTTTATGTTTTACGACGGCTGTAAAGTTTACAAAAAAAATTTGTATTATTTTTTTAACTGATATTTCTAACCGAAAAGATCAATTTTGATTTTGTTAAGATATCGACACCCATCACGTCTTTGGAGTCTCGCTAACTAATTTAATTTGAACCTGTATAGCCTTGTCTCTGACACTCGTACTAGTATGATACTCTCTTTTGTAGGTTGATTAGATGCCCTGTTTTCTTCTTGTTAACTTTGTCAGTTCCGTTTAAAGCTTAGCGTAAAGCAGCGTATTAAACCTACGACGGATATGCGTAACATATTCGAAAACCTCCCTTTTTTATTCATGCTTAGGAACAGGAATTTTACTTCAATAAGATCAGACGAAAAAGGTATTTACACAAACATACCTAAGTTCGTGTTTATCTCTCTTCCGTTGGCTCTTCTTTCCAAGCTGTAATTTTCTTTGAAAGCTTGGTTAAGCTCACTAAATTGCGTTATATGGTCAGAAATGTACACCCACCTTGTTAATTTTTGCTTAGGTATGTTAATAGGTACGTAATACGGGCTGGTGTCCGCAACTCCACATTAAAGCGCGTCAGGTATATTACAGAGATATAGGAAAACCTTCCTTATTTTTTCTTGTTATTTTTCCACAGGCTTATGTCATTTATTTCCCTCTCTTCTTCTCTTTGAGATCTTGGTTAAGCTCACTGAATTGTGTTACATACCCAGAAAGTAATACCCTACCTACCTTGTTTATTTAAACCAAGGCAAGTACATTACAGAGATATACCTGATCTTTCCTGATTAGATTTTTTCTTGTTACTTTTGCACTTTTGTCATATTTCCCTCTGTTCTTTTATATTTGGTTAAGCTTACTGAATTGCGTTATATACACAGAAAAGAACACCCACCTTGTTTATTCAAGTATAGGTAGATATATTACAGAGATACACGAAAACGTTCCTAAAGAGATTTTTGAAATTTCCATTGAGAGTGAAATTTCAATGACGCATCACGTTTAGGCACATTTCGTTACTTGAGAGAGAAGAAAGATATAACTCTCTCTGTCTCTCACAGTTTGTTTCTTGTAAGCAACAAGAAAAACATGTCATATTATCCTCTGTTCTTTTTGAGTTGTTTTTCCTTTGTTAAGCCCACGTCTATTAGCACTTAAAGCCAGTTTCCTATTCGACTTTGTGATTTTTTGTGTGGGCATCAACTAATGCCTTTTAAGGCGATTGTGGGCGATGGAGGACTCATTATCATTATGAGGTGGGCGTGACTGTGGTTTAACTGCAATATTAAAGCAGGCCTGAAAGATTGAAGCTCATTCTCTTTAGAGAAATAACAAAAACAAGTAATTTTACCATCATTACCCAATGTACTGCAAAACAAAGCAAAGCAAAACTCATATTTTTCCCGCATTGCCGTGAAGAATTCCGTAATTGTCCTACTTTGTTTCGCAGAACACTCCACACAACACTTATTTGTTTAGCATAAGATCCAAAACTGTTTTTTTCCTTATTCAGCAAAGGATAGGCCGTTAAAATCACACGATAAAACTGTCGTTTGTTATTGCTGAAGGCTTCAACCCTTGCGCAGAGACGCAACGCGGCAAGTAACACGATTCCAGGCGGGTGATTGGGTTCTCTCACAATACAGCTGCGTACTCCGGCGTGTTTACAACTCAATAGAAATGGGAACTTGTTGGACTAACACGCCACATTAGTGTTGTTTGTGATAACAACGATATGTTGTTGTAGGAACTATAATTTGAAACGAATTATTTTGTAAATAAATTGCCGTGACGGTGACGCTGACCGTGGAGGTCGGAAAACAATATTTAGTGGCAAGTTATAAACTACTGTGATATATTTCAATTTGAATCATATTATACCATTCATAATAGACGTGTCATAAATAGCAGGAAACGACTACGCTGCAGGCTCAGAAAAAGATGGCGGGATGAGTTAAAGGATTGGCCCACAATCGCAGTAGACTGGGAAAAATGGAAAGAGGAAGTGAGGCCTTTGCCCTGCAGTGGAACAACACAGGCTTATTATAATTTAAAAAAAAATAGACGTGTCCTCGACGAATAGTCCCTCAATCCTACTTCAGTAGGAATGGATTTGGATAAAATTTGGCACACAGATAGTTTATAACCAGGATTAACACACGGGATAGTTTTTATCCCGATATTCCGCGTAGAGTCCGCGGGGCGCAGCTAGTAAATTAATAAATATGTAAAATAAATAAATTAAAACTCATCATCATCATTCTCCTCCCTTATCCCAATTTATTTGGATAAGAGCAGGAGAATAAATTAAAACTATAGTATCAAAACTTCGGTGCTCGACAAAGTGTGAATATAGTGGCGCAGCATAGAACAGAACAGGCTACCTATCCTGTAACTATTATTGCGATTCCGTAATCTAGTTTCATGATTTCTTCAAGAACAACAATAATAATAGAAAGAACATAAGTCCAACATCATAAGTTAATTTAACTCTTATTGCAAAACGGAAAAAACATGCCAAGATAGAAGGAAATAAAACGTCGTTCTCTAGACATAAGAAAATGGCCCTCGAAGGGCAATTTCCTCGAGAACTATTGTGTCATTGTAGGAATATAACTTTATAGTCTCTAACTCTCTGCTGTGTAATAAAATCTAACTATGAAGTCCTACTTTGTTGTTATTTATTAGATAAAAGTACCTATAAAGTATTGAGTAAATAATATGAGCCATGAGTTATTTTACTGGCTTTACTCGGCCAGAGAAGTAACGATTACTCGGAGCGTGCCGTCGATTGCCGATCATTAAGTTCGGGTTTCCTTATGATTTTTCCTACATCGCAAGACAGCGGGTTCACTACGCGATTAATCTAGAAAGTATCTGATTAAATAAGTCACTTACATTATTGTGTACCTACAGGAATACAAAAATAACCATTGCGCAAACTGTAACAATTAATTTAGCACATGTTATCAAAAAACGAATCTGCTGTTTGATAGAAAAGTGCGCGCGTCTAAATGTATGTACTCATAACAACAACAATTTTTAACTGACTTAAAAAAATGAGCAGGTTATCAATTCGATTGAATTTTTTTATGATGGTTACAATTTGCGCACTGGTTCAAATTTTATCCTGTATAATTATGCCAGGTTTCACTTTTACAGCTTTGTGTGAGCACCAACCGTTCAGGCTGAAACCATTTTTTTGTTACCAAGGTAGGACAGCATATTGTATTAAAGGGCATAAAGTAAGGGCATGCGAGCACGTGTGCCTGTGACCGTGGCTCGTAGCGCCACGTGCACACCTGCCCGTAGGTACTTGAATTATCCATAGGTTTCCCACCTCTATACTGAACAATCTGGCATTACATAGTGTAGACTTGCTCTCAGGGTTAGACTTGTCTGTAGTTAATGATTTAGGTAAAGCCACACTTGTTTAATTTTAGTAATTGTGTCTTTAAAGGCGCATTCCACCAAACTTTTATACCTCTCTTTTTATTTTTTTTTAGTCTTATCCTGAGAAGAAATTTTGATTTTTGACAGTTTTTCCATACTAGAACTGTCAGACGTCAATTTTATTCCACGATTAAAAGATATATGACTTTGGTAAAATCAGCCCTATGTAAATTAATTTCACCTAAGAGAATATAAAGCCAGCTGTTAGTTTAAGCAAAAATATGAATTACGAAGCCTAATTCATATAAATTGCTTAAACTAACAAGCAATCTAAAACATAAAGCGTGTGCCAGTATCTACACTACACCATTACTACACAAACAAAAGAAAAGGTAATTAATTAATAAAAAAGAAGATCGAAAAACAAAAGTTCAATGCTAAGAATAGCAGAGCATTCATTTGAATGTCAATGAACATGTCGTATACTCGTATTATACCTACATCTGTGTATGTGTGCGTGCGTATTTTAAAATAAGTAGGTCAGCTGCGAAAGATCGAGTTTCTAATCTTATTTACTGCGATATCGTGAAGAAATCCTTGGACACTGAAAAGTTATTTCGTAGCAGTATGGACGCGGAAGTAGGTAGGTAGGTAGAGGTCCAGTTGTAGGTACGTATCAACATCTAGACAGACTGACATTTATTATACTTTCAGCCGCTCGTCTCGTTTTAGATTTTATTTCTCCGTCAATTTGCCCATGACGTCGACAAGATACAATTGTAAGGATTTTATTTCATTTCATTGTTCATTACCTTTCAGTCTATTGTCGGTTTTACTTGTAAAAGATTTGCTCTTTGTCAACTTGTTCTTTTGTATTTTATTTTGTTTCCCACGTAACTAAACCATAGAAAATCGTCATGTTTTCTTTTTGTTAAAATTATATCCTCTTTTAATAAAGTATAAATAAGCGATCTAATAATCATTTGTACCCGAATATACTAGTGATTCAAACAGGTGTTCTTTTATTCTGAAATATTTATTTAATAACTTTTTATGAATACTTAATCTTATTCATAATGTAGTCAATATCAATCTAAGATTGATTTGAAAGACAGCAAGCATCGTACATACCTAATCACTGTAAAACAACCGCATACACACAATCGATATACACCTTTGTTTTGATTTCATCGCCCTCTTTCATTTGCCAAGACTCATGACTTACACATAGGGAAATTAAGTTTTATATCACATCACATATAGTTTAATGTTTAGAATATCGTTTAGACTTATCATTTTGTTGTTTGGTAGTAGTAATGATTGATGTTTATGTGAGTAGGCCGTGTTGCAGGTTATGTTTAGTGCGTGGGAGGGCCGCGCGCGGCGCTTTCGGCGGCCGGCGATGGGCGACTGAGTGCGCGGCGAGGGCGGGCGCCTGTCGTTCTACACGAGCTGTGCCTAAACCTCGCCAAAATAAAACTTTCTGTCTCCTTCCTAAATTATTTCGGCCCTACAGTGTGGTCGAGATGGCAATAGGATTTCCATTGAGAAACAAGATGTTTATTCAATATATTATAATCGCATTAGCACACAAATTTCTTACATGAATATTGAAACGAAACGTTGAATTAATTTTGAGTAGGTACAATTTATCTAACGTCGGGCTACAGGCATGTCATCGATAATTTAATATAAAAATAATTAATCTCGGTGGTAGAACATATAAGCAAAAAAAAAGTCTTCTGAAGTTTAAAAGTCACTCCAGACATGCAGAAGCAAGAACCTAGTTCTACTCAGTCTGACGTGAATTAAGGAACTGGGCAGTGGACAAAACCTTATTTTGTTTTATTAGGTTTATCAACATTTGTTCACACTGAATACAGTGACATCATTACTACAAATATACAACATGTCCCGGAAATGACGCACACTACCAAACACCCCAATTACCATATTATGCTATAATATAATAATATACACACTGAATTTTTACTATTATGTATAAAACATTGTTTATTTATTAAATTACTGTTGTTGAGTTTATTGCATCAAATTACTCTAGTAATTTATGTTTTATTACTTAACAAAAATCTCTTTAATGAGAAAATGTAACTATCTATTTACACTAGATACTAAATTAAATGACTAACTAACTTACTTATACTGATGATTTGTGGTCACATTACAAATCTACGCACGCACATACGCGATCTAGCATAGTAGGTACTGTACTTCGTCCATTTTGGTTTGTTTTGACTGACAGCAGAAGTGTGACTGTAATTTATGTAGTTTAAAAATATTTTTGGGATAAAAATTTCCTATAATAAAAATGACAGTAATCGATTCAGTAAACAATTCTGAACAAACTACTTTCATAATATGCATAAATTCAGTTACACATTGTAGGTATATGATTATGAATACTACTGTAACACATTCATATTCCAAAACCGAAAACTCTACATAATACGAGTTTCAGTATTCCTTCAGTTATTTACAAATGTATTTGACTGATATTTACATATGTTTCTGTAAGCTCTCCTATACTTGGTTCACGTCAAACGACACTGAAGCTGAAAGCTTTTACGTGAGTACGTTTTTAGGCTCACCGCGCGGATGCTTTTTGCTTGCAAACAACCTTGTATACCAAAGTGTACCTATGTAAATGTATGTATAGCAAATGCTTTGTTTGTGTGTACTTAACAACAGAAACAAAATGTAAGTATCAACTGCTTGTCATGCTTTTAATGAAAAATGAAATTCGAAAGTCAAGTCGGTTCAGGGAATTGGTGGCCTACCATGATCTAATTAAAAAAACGATTAAAAAACAAGACATTTCAGTTTAGGTTCCTAAACTGCATCGCTTGAGCTGCTCTATGGTTGTTATGGTACCAAACAAGTATGTATGAAACCAAAACTTGCGACTCATTTTGGGACAATCGCTGTCAGCAGATGGAACGGCCTAAACTGAATCGTTAAACTGACGTCATGGTACGAATTAGAAGAACAGTTCAGTTTAGGTCCTAAAATGGATCGCGTTAAGAGCTTGGCCTCCTGTTCATGTATGTTTTTTTTAGATTGACAATAGGTAAGTGAATAAGCAACGATATTGTATTTCGTATTGTTATCAACATGAATAGGTATCACCCAATAATTATTATAGTAATTTTGCCAGTTGTAACGGCGACCCAATATTCAGCAGTGGACGTTTATTTTCAGGAAAAGTAGATATTTACATACGAACTTGCCCAATTAAGTACATAAATAGTTTACATATACTACTCGATGGCGACGGCTGGCAGAGAGCCAGCTTCCCAGTAGGTACCTAGTTTTGCTTCAATTTTATTAACTTTAAACCTACCACATTTATGCGCAACGTGGTTTAAGGCTTTTTGTAATTTTTTTGGTAGGTATTGATTATATTTTTGGGATTTTATGAAAAGCAAAAGTAATATTAAGATGAACGGGGATTTCATAGCCTTCGGTGTAACAACTTACTACAATCAATCATCCCCTTGTCCTTCCATCCCAATTTATTTGGGGTCGGCGCAACATGACTTTTTCTTCCATATTTCTCTATTAGTCGTGGAGGGGCTTGTGGCTAAGTAATAACAGCCGCACGGGTCGATCGATCAGGTTAAGCTACGCTTGCCGTGTTTGGTCCGTGGATAGGTACAGTCAACAACAGAGATAAATATGCAGTATCGTCGAATATGGTTGAAGTTTAGTAAGAAACCGATGGATGTTGTCGACTGATATTTAATTTGATCAATCAGCCGTTTGTTTTCTATTAATAAAATAAAATTTTATTCGAGGACATCCATCGGTTTCTTACTAAACTTCAACTATATCCGACGATTCTGCATATTTATCTCTTTTTTTGACTGTACCAACCAAGACCCCTCTGATCCTCGGAAAGCACGTTAAGCCGTTGGTCCCAGCTGACATTCGTGGATCTTTGACAGTCGTTATACGGGTCGTCAGAAGCCCGAAAGTCTAGCAACCAGTCTTACCAAGGGGTATCGTATTACACAGTAACTGGGTTGTGGAGGTCAGATAGGCAGTCGCTTCATATAAAATACTGGTATTCAGCTGCATCCGGTTAGTCTGGAAGCCGACCTCAACATAGTTGGGAAAAGGGAGTGTGGCTAGGCAGATGATGATTTCTCTATTAGTCGTCATCTCGGTAATCACCCCCTTCTAGCTATGTTATCTTTCATATCCACCGTTTCTATGGTCTTCTCTTAGAGCCACCTACATTCATGCTCAGAACTTCCCGTACGATATTTTCCTCATTCCTCCGCATCACATATCCATGCCCATACCATGATAACCGATCTCCACACAACTTTTCAGTCACCGGTGTAACTTTCAGTCTTCCTCTTATATACTCATTTCTTATTCTCTCCATTCGCATCACCACACATCTCACTGAAACAAATATGTTCGGTACTTAGTAAAGGGTTTATTTTGCAAACACTTTCATACAGTCCAATTTATTGTGCTGTTTGTTGGAACCTTCAAAAACATTAGAATAGAGCGTTAGTTGACCTCATTTAGATCACAACACAATAAGGAATTTGGTTTTATGCATGATTATGATTGTTTAAATAAAATAGAAAAACTGAATTTTCACTTTATGTATAAGTACTCCATTTATATAAGATTAGAAAAAAAACAGTTCTTACCCTTTTGTTATTTCGGTATAAATGTATAATAAACTCCATTATTTCACGACAAATACAAAGCAATGTTTATTTACCATCTACATTAAAAAAATAACTGTAAAGTGCAGCCATTTCAACAATATTACACAAAACTGTCAGTAACTGTCTGTTATTTAGCCGTTATTTTTTCTAATGCTATAATAAAACGGAGTATAGGTAGTGTGTAGTTTCCCATTACATAATCTAGAGTGAGTACACATCTACTCACGTATACATAAAATCCTACACGAGCACTTATTAATCTTTATATGCTTCATAAAAACCTAATCATTTGCTTTCTTTAGAGTTTCATTTAATTATGCATTACGTACCACTGAGTCAATATCACGTTCATAAATATGCTGAAAAAGGATTTTAAAATTAAAATTTTCATTATTTCCATATTTGTTTGTATGAATATAATTGTGAGTGAAACAAAACACAGACTGAAGAATGAAGACTTTGGACCAAAAATAGTTGGAGGAAAGTCAGTGGCGTTGGAAAAATATCCATCTTCAATTCAGTTCTTTAATTTGGGTGCGCTATGCGGTGGCGTCATTTTGAATAGCTGGTCTGTATTGACATCAGCTCACTGCTTAGAAGCTAACAAAGATATCGATGAAATGAGGGTACAAATAGGTAAGTGAAGTAAAAGTGTAGCTAAGCTACCTTATGGTTAAGTTAAGTAATGATAGATAGACTCTATATTATGTACACCATATAAATGATAGAGTAGTTTACTGATGTAGTTATTGAAAGCTTAGTTACAAGGTCAGTTATTTGCCTAAAGATAGACGTTAGACTGTCATGGCACCTTGATACACAGGTTGGCAGCCATTTCCTCATTTTCCTTTCTATTTTCCGCCAAGCAACCGTAAAAACTGTTTCCATATTCAAATATGTTTCAAGGTATTAACGACTGCCGTGTAGTTTTTATTGTAATCCTTATCTACCTAAAAATTACTGAGAGTGTGTCTATATTCACTCATGGTTTGGCAATCCAGTTTCAGCATGGTACTAATTGAAATTCGACATAACCCGACGGGCATATTACTCATGATTTATTACCCCTGACGGAAACGTTAAGGGACGGGAAGGTTATACCCAACCAACTTTAACTTAAATTGCCTGCTTACTGTAACTTGGAAACCACTACAACGATTCTTGTTGTTAAGGACTTGTTTATAACATGAGATAGCATGGCCGACAGCAATTCATACATCGTAAATATGTTATGGCAAAAATAAATTTTATCTGATGCCAAAATTTTCGGTTTATGAAAAACACGCTGGTGGAAAAATGTATCACGATAAGATAGCTTTCAGCATATCAGACATATATTTTAATGCGAAGTTATGAAAAAATAAACTAATCACAGTAATCGCCCGTCATGGGAATTCCAACACTTTAGATTAGAGGTTTGTAAACGTAAGTAGTGTATTTTTAGTGAGGCTGACGCTCAAAAAAGTGATAAAAAGTTGTTCAGAATACAACGTCCAGCGTGAAACAGAAATGTCGGCGGCCAAAAGCTCCTACACTGGATTGTATCCGCAGTTTTCTTGTTTTAAGTCGACGTGTGACTTGACTTTGTGTTCTTTCAGTCACAAAATCATATTTACTATGATTTTCTGCCACAATGCAGAATGATAAGAAAATGACATCGTAATCATTTAGTAATGTGTGTTATTTACTCAAACTGAGATATAATATCAAATACTTAATAATGTTTTTGTTTAAACACTAAATTCCGCAGGCTCAAAATATATTTACGACTTCAGCGCTAAGAAACACGAACTTGATTCGTTTGTAGTACATGAGGACTATAACAAGAAGATCCCATTCGAGAACGATATAGCCATCTTATTTGTTAAGATTCCGATCGAGTTCAATGAACTTGCCAAGAAAGCGATACTCGTCAACCACAACAAATGGATGAACGCTAAGGAGAAGCGCTTTATTGTAACCGGCTGGGGATGGCAGAAGGTAACTTTAATTATGATTACTACAATTATGACAGAGTAGCATAAGCATCGTCAGCCTATATAATGTTCCCACTGCTGCAACCAGGGCTCCACTCGGTGAGAGGGAGTACCACGCGGCGGCCCGGTGCGGGTTGGTGGAAGTCACATGTCTTCGAACTTTGTGGTTCTAGGACATGCCGGTTTCTTCACGATGTTTTCCTTAAAAGCGCCAGCTTGGGTTCGAATCCACGACCAACAACTCGTAAGTCGGGGCCGGTACCACTGGGCCACCACTGCTCCTGAAATGTTCGTAATAGTCCGAATTAGGTTATTGCGGGAAGAAAAATAATTATGAAAAAAAATCCAGAAATATTTCAAATCCGTAAAAAACTGAATGTTCTTTTGTCTATGGGATTTTGTATTGGACAGGACATCATCTGACGGTTTAGTTAGCCGTGAATAAAAAGAAGTTTAATCTTGCAGCATACTTTCAGGTCAGAATCAGATTAGCTGGGACATTAATTACAATCCAGCTGAGCCCGCCAGCCATTGTAAGATCTATGCTTCTAAGGTAATAGATAAATGGAGTTATCAACACGATGGAATATTGTTTGCTATTGGCAACACTAAAGTTTATGTACTTAACTCTTAGGTCTTTTGCGGTAAAAACATTTTTCTGTGAAGGTAACTTTTACATGGAAACTGAAAACACTGCAAAAACTTTCTCTGTTAATAGACGCGGCGCTTTGTAATTAATACGAAAAGTGGGCGTGGAAACTTTGGTGCCTAGTTTTAAACTTCCTTCAATGAATACGGGTGCGAGGCAGATAGACTTTAGTTTTTTTTTTTACTTTATAGAATATAATACTCTTTATTATGAACACCATATAAATTACAGACATAAATATAAAAACTTTACAAAAGGTGACACAATGGTCGGTCTTATCGCTAAGAGCGATCTTTTAAAGACAACCAACCAACCAACCTTTTAAATAAGAAAGTATTTTTGAGTGTTTTTTTTCTTGCTTCAACTGTGTTTTAACGTCTAATGATACCCATGTGTACCAAAGGTAGCTTAGAGGTAGACATCAAATTCATCCTTAGGTTTCATGAGCTACTCTTATCGATAGCATGATACTCCAGAATAAGATTCTTCATTATCTTTGCTACTTTGTTAAATATTCTTGTTTCTAGTTAGGGTTTCCGACCACTTCACGGTATCATAAATTGCAATTTAACAAGGATAGGTGCTAGAGATGCGTTTCAAACATAGAAATGTATAATATCTATGGCTCCAAATGACTATAAACGGCAAATCCCGCAGTGTCATCGTTGACGATGTCATGCGATAGGTACAGTCACGAGCATAAGTATGTCTATGTATACACTTGGCTTTATTCAAAGGCGATTTTCTCCTTTATTTTTGAATGAAATTGTATGTTATTGCGAACATAGTATTTTCGAACCCATAGGTTTATGTAAAGTGTCATATTTCAACGTTGCATTCGTTATTTCACGAAAAAATCGCAATTGAAAGTTGCCAAGTGTTGACATATTAGTGCTCGTGACTGTACAGTCCGTGGTGGCGCGGGATAGTTTTTTTTTACAGCTTTGTACGAGATCATACTTGCCACAAGAGCTACACTGAGTGGCCTCCAAAAGTTAGCTGTCTTTTTTCCACTTCAGTTGCTGCACAGCTGCTGATACCACATTATGATGCAAAATAAAAAAATAACTAAGGGATTATCATATATCATAGAAATTTCTTTCATATATCTATGGGCTTACTTGATATTTTTTTATGATGAGTGAAAGGTAGAATAAGTCAATAAAAACGCTATAGCAGTTCAAAATTCTAGTGATCCAAATGGGATCACTAGAATTTTAAATCGTAATGTGGTGTGTCACAGCTTAGTGGAAATATGTCAACTAACTTTTGGAGGCCACTGTACATATTCATACGATAGATAGAGATACTCGTACATCTGAAACTTTTTGCACAAATCCATTCAGTCCTAAACATATTTGTTTCAGTATGGTGGTTCCCTATCAGAGCTGAGTCTGATGATGGCCTCTCTTACGTATGTGCCGATCAAGAAGTGCAGTCGGCTGCACAACATAGAAATGTCAAAGGACATGTTCTGTCTGTATGGAGATGGCGAGCGGGACACCTGCAGGGGAGACTCGGGCGGTGGAGTGCTTTGGCACGGGTACGCACGGCTACACATCAACCTATACATAACCAGTGTAAGCTGACTTCTGATTGTACGAAAAACCTACACAATGCGAGGTCAGTTAAAACTGGACATGTATAGCTTGATGTGTGGCCGTGTGTACGTGGTGCTTACTTTCATAATCACACTAACAGCACCCCGAGGTTTCACATGCATAAGTGTCAATCCCGTGGGAATATCGGGATAAAAAGTATCCTATGTATTATTCTGATTTATAAGCTATATTACTGTAATAAATAATAATCATTTTATTTCAGACATAATTCTAGTCCATAGTTTCAACTCCTGCAATTAAAATTACTTATAAAATATATTAAATTCCAAACAGATAAAAACCCAAAATACAATTGTGATTAATTAACTTTAAATATTCAACAGCACAAAAATGATAAAAATGACAGAATCTTATAATATAAAAATAAAAAATACGTGTGGCACTCGGGGACTGCCGCGGTAAAGCTATTGCATAGCAACGCACACAAACACCGTGCCGAAGTCTGCCGAACTGATACGACGTTAGACGATGCTTAGGTTTATTTTCGTTACGGAATTTCTTCATTCGGTCGCCGCGCTCAAAGCCCAAGATAAAAGCTATGCAATAGCTTAATAAAATGTCAAATATAAAATTGTCAAATTGTAAAAATGTCAAAAGATTTTAAAAAAATGTTTCATCCGTTCAGTTGTTTTTGCGTGAAAGAGTAAAGAAATACCTATCCATCCTCACAAACTTTCGCGTTTTTAATATATTACTACATAGTAGGAAGTAGGATAGGATTTTAGGGTATGTTGTATTTGTTTATTAAAATTTTCCGCACACAAAAAAAGGTACAAAGGCGGACTTAATGCCTTAGGCATTCACTACCAGTGGAACAAGGGTGATGACGAGATTAGATGGCAGGTGCTTTGGTTGAGAGGAACAATGATAAAAATATATCATCATATATAAATAAAATAGGAGCACAAGTAATAGGAATAGGTAACAGTGGCGAAGGTACCATACAACTCGATTCTCACCGGCTTCCCTTCGAAAATTCAGAACATAACCACTGTATAGTCAATTCATCATTGAAATTTTCTTTTGGCTTTTTTTTTGCTCCGGCCTACCTCTGTCATAAATTCACCCTTCGCCACTGATAGGTAAATAAAGCCTATATGTAATAATGAAAGGACCGTACTGGTTACGTACTAATGTAGCTTCTAGCTTACTGCTTAAACTTTCGGAAAAAAATTACGTATTAGGTACAGTAAGCGAAAAATTTTTGCAAAAACTGAAAAAAGTTAACCTCAGTTTTAAAAATCTTAATTATTGAGCTAAATATTTAATTAAAATCGGAACAGAAGTAATTTATCTGAAATGCTAAAATACAATGATATCAAATATCAATTCAGCCTATCGCAGTCTAGTGCTGGACATAGGCCTCTCCCAGTCTGCGTCACAATACCCTGTCCTCCACCTTCCGCATCCATGATGCGTAAAAGTAGCAGTGTTTATCGACTTCTTACTATTATTACGTGAGGGAAGCGAAGCGTTGCTCTCTAAAACGTCTGTAGCCTGGGGTGTCTAGACTTTAGACAAGCAAGTCCCCCTTCTGCCGTTTATCCTAGCACGTGTCCATTTCCATCTATCTTACATAATGTGTGTTTTTCTAACACAATACGTTATCTTACTTATAAACATGCGATTTGCAGGATGTTGGTAGGTTTGACGTCACACGGCGACGGATGCGCAAAAAAAGGAAAACCAAGCGTGTACACAAACCTTTGGTATCTAAGAGGCTGGATAAAGAAACAAGTGCAGAACTTCATAGATAATTACTGCAGACAGCACAACCAATATCGAGCTGGACAAATTGTTACTATTAATAACACAATTGAGTATTATAATCGAGTTTTATTACGATGAGTTAGAGTCGTCACTGTTCGTTTCGGAATCTGAAGATGAATCTGTTCTCGGTACGCAATACTTTTCTAAAAATCTCTTGGTGTTGAGTTGAATCCATCTGAAAATAAAGTAAATTATGGATCTAAAGATGATGCCTGTAAATACATCTACCGAAAATAAGTTTTCTTTTCTTATTTACACATGTTTTTGTCATCACTCAGATAAAGGTGACTGCTCAGATAAAACTGAGAAACTGGTTGACGGGAAAATACTTTGGCGTACACATAATTGGAAAAACCAATTCATCATCTGCCTAGCCTTTTCCCAACTATGTTGGGGTCGGCTTCCAGTCTAACTGGATGCAGCTGAGTACCAGTATTTTACATGGTGTGACTGGTGTGACATCTGACCTTCACACCCAGTTACTGGGTAATACGAAACCCGTTGATAAGAATGGTTGTCAGACTTTCGGGTTTCTGACGACCCGTAACGACTGTCAAAGATCCACGAATGACAACTGGGACCAACGGCTTAACGTGCTTTCCGAGGCACGGAGGGGTCTTGGTATGTAAAGACGGTCACCCATCCACGGACCAACCGCGGCAAGCGTAGTTTAACCTGATCGACCCATGCGGCTGTTATTACTTAGCCACAAGCCTTAATTGAAATAAACCAATTATTTCAATTAAAATAGCTTGTAAGTTGTTTGCGTTTTTTAGTTTAATCATATATCATCACGAGTTTACGACATACATATGTACGAAGAATGAATGCACCTGCATTTAAGTGATATATTGCTACAAGAACCGGTAGGCAGGTGGACGGAAAATTACATACTTAATGCAATAAAGATCACGCGTGGCATACAGATTTATAACTACTAACTTAGTTAATAATAGTAACTGTTCTGCTGTTAATTTAACTGCTACTTAATTTTGGTGGCAGTCCTTAGTTAAACAAAATTCAAGAATTATTGGTGGCTACCACAACCTGCACCTTAATTGCGTAAAACACTTTCAATCACTATCTGGATTATTTTAAAGGATATTGCTAATCCTTTGCTTCATATGTTCAAAAAATTTGCCTGCTCTATAACGTAAATAACGCAATGAATAACGTATTGCTACTGTTAGTTAGTTACGCTGTTACCCCGCTGCTTTCCATCTGAACTGCCAGGGCAAAAGCACACAACATGCGAGAATTATTAATTTAATTTAGTCTGAGAATTGTCTATCCAAATTCTAGCACTCTTCAACCAAATTTTTAATAAAGAGAAACAAAACATACAAACCTGTGAAAGTAGGAGATATTAGTGAAGATGGCGACATGAGGTTCATCACTGCTCGTGCCTCCGTAGGACAGGATCCCGACGAGGAGCTCTCTATTATACATGGCCGGGCCTCCACTGTCGCTCAGACGACGCTCCTGGGACACTACAGTGGTTAGAGACCTACGTGTAATAGGTACTTAGACACTGACACAGAATACTTAATAGTACTACGTACAGAAGGGACCCTCCCTTCCTCGCGCTCATATCAGATACCGCACCTCACCCCGCACGTCGAGGTATTCGTCGCTGACTCTTTAGCAAGGGCGCTCGCGTAATCGTATGAACCGCAGCACTGTACTGCTGACACGAATACACAATTTTGTGATTTAAAAGTTTTATTTGAGTTTTAATCAAGATGGTTGGATATTGTGATGCTTTTCCGAATTTGTATTTACATAAACTGTTTGTAAGATTTCGCATTTTTAATACCTTGCGATTTAATAACCGATTATTTAGAGATAAGTCATTTAAGCGAAAATATTTTAGTGTTTTTATTTCATTACGAACCCGAATATATAAATAAACAATTGAACTACAAGGTCACTTCATAATAATGCACACGTTGGGCAGCGCCGTCATCGTTCGGTTCGCCCGACGCAAATCGCTTTCCGAGTCATTTTTTACGCTACGCCAACCCAACCCTACTAGAGTTCACGCACACATTTGCACGTGTACAAACATCATTTGGTTATGTAGTAGTAAAGGTAATTATTTTGCGAGCGTTGCATGGAGTGTCCGAGGTGTGACACTGATGTGAATTTTCGGGAGTTTGGCACGTGAATATACGCCTAATCGGTGGGACCCTGGGAATTTTTTCATCTACCCACATTAAGGTCTTATTTTATTTATTTATTCACTTACTTCAGAGACTAATATCTATACTTATAGATAAATAATTAACAAAATTAGCAATTAGCTTACAATTGCCATTTACAAGCTCCCACAAATTAAAAACAATGTCCCTAACGTTATAAAAAAGACAAAAAAATGCGATATGAAATGCCCTGCTTGAGTTTTGCATCTAGTATTCTCACCTAGTCGTAGCAATTAGCAGGATTTTTATAAGAGGCTTAAAACCTCTACGAAATGCGAAGTTTCATGACAATGTGAAACAAACTTTTCAAAAGGTTTCTACCTTGTCCGACAGATTATGGAGGAAACGGAATATATACTATTTTAAATTGCGATATAAATTTCTCTCCTTCATCCTGGTGTCATCTTGGCCTGCCGCCAAGTTCCGCTTATGAAGGAACTGCTCGAGCGTTTGGCAAATGTTTCAGTCTTATTTTTTATTTCTTCCATGATGTAGCATATTTATTTCAAATCCGGTTAGACTGGAAGCCGACCCCAACATAGTTGGGAAAAGGCTAGGCAGATGATGATGATGTAGCATATTTATTCGCTATTTTGTTCTGTGCGCAATCCTGCTGTAAAAATCTCATCGTGAAAACTAAGCTGAAGTGAACTGTCAATAATTTTAATCTCTAGCATCAGAACCCTAATTGCGCAATATACTTACAATCACAATCTGAATCATTTTGAAGCCATCCATTCCAATCGATTGCTTCATATGTTCGAAGAAATTGTCTGCTCAAGAACGTAAATAACGCAATGAATGTTGTTGCACTGTCAAAATGAAAGCCATTGCTAATGTTAGTGTGTTACGCGATTACTCCGCGCAGGTGGAATAACAGCTCACTTCAAGTTCACTTTATCTAAGTTTTCACGCTGAGATTTTTACAGAAAAGCCCGGCTGATCTAAGAATGGCTTAAGACAGAATATCGCCCTATGATATCGAAGATGTCATTAACATTCACAATAAAAGAAAATCTCATGTGCAAAGTTTAAAAAAATCTTATTTGCAAGTACTGCACGGTTGCTCAAAACGGTGAAGGAAAACATTGTGAGGAAACCGGCATGTCCTCGAACCAAAAATTCGAAGACATGTGTGACATCTACCAACCCGCACTGCGCCCGCGTGGTGGATTACGGCCCACTCCCTGTCACCGAGAGGAGGCCTGTGTCGCAGCAATGGAAACATTATAGGCTGATTATAATGATGATATACTGCACACAAAGCTTTCGCATCCTATTTTCTTGCCCCGTTTATATGAAACGTAGGGAGGGCAAGAAACAAAACAAACGCATCACGACCACCTCGTGAACGAATCGTACCTCGTCCGTTGTGTGGAGCCCCCTAGGGCCACCATGGATAGGTACCTACAACGGTTTGATAAAAGTTCACAAGTCGATGCCCTTTCACCTGATACCATCGTGATATCGTTACATTGGATAACAATCTTTGAGTAATTTATGCGGCCTAATGTCGTGAGGAGAGTTTTGAGTATGGATGTCGACGGCTATAAGAGTAGGGGAAGACCAAAGAAACGATGGATCGAATGTGTGAATGATGATATGGCTAGAAAGGGGGGTGACTACCGAGATGACGACTAATAGAGAAGTATGGAAGAAAAAGACATGTTGCGCCGACCCCAAATAAATTGGGATAAGGGCAGGAGAATGAATGATGAATGAAATGACCCAAATGTCATTTCTTTGGTATTGTTCGTCGAATCGTTGAGCTCCTTAAGTACTGAGTTGAGCTGCACAATTACTGACAAATACGTGCACTGACTGAACAGCAGTGCGATTCTGTAACCATCTCGCCGTGAAAACTTATGTGAAGTGAGCGTGGAGTGAGCTGTCAGTGTCATCCCACCTGATACTAGGGATTGACCAATCATACATTTACAATCATAATCGAGATTTTAATAATATTTTTTATGCTAATTATTTTTATTCTTTTTTTTTTCTAGACTAATCCTTATATTATAGCCTGAGGCGCGAGCGCATCATGCACGAACAATAAATAAAAGAAAAAAATCAACATTGAGATTCTGACTAAGTTTCTGTTTTGTTATTTTATTTTAAAACCCGACAAAACACAACAAAAGACAGTTGTTGTTGTTGTTTTTGTTGTTTTAGTTGTTTTGACAACTAAAATACTAGCTTTGAAATTATGTTAAATAATCAATAGAATTAGCATAAATAAGATTACTAAAATCTCGATTATGTTTGCAAATTTTTGCTTGGTCAATCCCTAGCATCAGTGGGATGACATTCACAGCTCACTCCACGCAAGTTTCCACGGTGAGATTTTTACAGAATCAACCGGCTGGTCCATTCAATCTGTGTGGTTCTTTCCTCAAAAGACCAATCTACATGGTCTTCACATGATCTGACTAAGATTATGTCTGGACTTTAAAAGAGACTGTGACCTCTGAGTTTGTTTCGGCTATTCTTCTCAGAGTAGTCAGATAGGAAACGCCGACCCGCATATAGTTTTTAAAATATGATTGACCTGTAAAAGTATTTGTACAAACCTAACCGATTATTAATTTAAAGAAAACTTACTGGAGTATATTTTGCACAGAAATTGGATGGGGTTGTAAGATGTTGAAGAAGTTCATTACATTCCTCCTTGTCTATGACCATCATTTCGGTCCAGATCAGCTGGTTCACGTAAGCCTGAGCCAAGTTCTGTAATAAGGAGAGACGTTTTTAATACGCTTTGATTTATAATTTGAAGATAACACTTCTGTAAGCGAAAATAGTCCTTCATTAACAATTAAAGACCCATTTAAAATTAATGTAAAGTTTTTGTTAGGAAATGTGAATGATTTATTCACATTTGCTTAAGATCACAATAGCGTATGGCCAACGTTGGTTAATTGTAGTGCCCGCTTTACTAGCACTAGGCATCACCTAAATCAATGCCTAGGTATACAAAAGCCACCTAAATGAATGCCTATGCAAAAGCGGACTGTTTGATTTTCAACGTTTGGCTCAGCGTCGAGAGTTGAAAATCCAACTTGCAATGATATTTAGAAATTACCGAGTGATTCGTCAACTCGTCCTACATGCCTACGGCCCATTTGGGATGGCTTGACGAAAATCAAAATAAATTTCGTCAAGTCGTCCCAAATGGGCCGTAGGCATGTAGGACGAGTTGACGAATCACTCAAATTACCTAGTCTAAGTGAAAACGGGTAAAAATATCGTAACTATGTTGGTATGCCAATCTCTCGGGAAATCTTCTTTGGGATAGAATAGTAAAGTTTACCTACTATTTGTGACAGTTACCTAATAATATATTAACTCGAAGTCGTGTGCGTTAGTGTATAATTAATATTTGAATGCAAGTAGTACAGCATTAATAAGTCCATGTACATCATATATTGAAGTATAGCAGTGTTCATAATGTCAGATAATTACATTCCATCGCCACTTAATCAATTATCTACTTTAGTTTAATGTATTCTAAGTTGTTTTTTGAGTGTCCATTTGTAACAAAAAGGTCCTTAAGTTTTGTTGAAATGGAATTTGAACTTTGTTAAGTATGATAATCAGTTTGTTGTTCCATAACTGGAAAATAATCTCAAATTCATTATAATATATAGAACTAAATGGACCAACAACACATACCCCCTTACTAATAAACGTTGTATACTTACACAACGGTTTGTCTTCTTCTTTCGAAAGTCAAATTACTGACGACTGAAAGAGAGAAATCGGTGTGTAACTATTCATCTAATATAATACGTTTATTAGTAAGGGGATAGATTTTACTGTGAGAACACGCCATCTAACAAAACGTGGCTACATTCGTTCGTAAGAGCTGTTGAACGAGAGCCAAGTGGCTTGGTTATTGAAAACGCCGTCTGGTAGTGTTGCCCGACTTATTTAGTTTGCAGAAAACAAGACAGATGGCGTTTGCAGCGTACAAAGTAACAAAGGCGAAAATATTTCCCTTTTCAGGGTAGGTAAGTAGAGATACTAATATATGAGATGATAACACGTGATAACTATTGTAACATTTCTAGATTTTAAAAGTATTATAATACTAGCTCCTTTTGTCCGCGGTTTTGCTCGCATCATTGGGGTTTTCGTCAGGGTGCGATAATTCACTACTAGAATAATGCATCCTATTGGACATATTCTATTTGTGTTCATTTTCACTCATTTCAGCCGGAATACGTCCACGGCTGGACATAGGCCTCCCCCAAAGTATCGCCACTTCGACTGGTTCTGTGCTTCCCGCATCCAGTGGATTCCTGCGGCCTTCACAAGGTCATCGATCCACCTTGTGGGAGGCCTTCAAACGCTACGTCTTCCGATACGCGGTCGGCATTCCAGAAACTTTCAACCCCATCGGCCATCTGTTCAGCGAGCAATGTGCCCTGCCCACTGCCACTTAAGTTGTGCAATTCCGAAGAACTGCCTAACTTAAATGTAGCCCGAAGGCTATGTCGATTACCTCGGTTCTCCTGTGGATGATGCGGATCTCTTCATTTTTGATTCGATCACTTAGGAAGCATAGCTCTCTCCATTGCCCTTTGGGTGACTTTTAGTTTTCTAATAATAGTATCACTGTAAGGCGAGTATATTATTTGCTTAAATCATTATTCGTCACTAAACTCACTAGATTACGTAAGTTTATGGAAGTCTACTTCTAGGGGACTACGACAGGCTGAATTATTGATGCAGTGTTGTACGTGAACTTTATCGCTCCTTGATATCGGTCCTAAAATTATACTACAGACTAGGTAAGTTTTTAGTACCGTTCCGACACGATATTCATTGACATGTACGAACCCCTAGGTTTATTAGCTATATTCTTTATCTAAGTCTAAAGATATTAGTCTAGTATGTGAGAGGGGTAGCTACTGCCCAGATACGAAAGGATAACTCAATAATGAGGCGCTTGTAATTTATGTTAGTATCATAGGACAGCGTTACCCTTACCGTGCTTCCAAAACTTGAAACTTCGATTGAGACACCAGGCCGCAACGCCACCTCAGATTCTACAAGGATCGCCTTTTTGACATTCTTGTTGAACGACACGTGGTCCTGTCATATAAACAGAATATAGTGAGACATCGTTCGACCTGCAGCGCTATGGAGGTCAGCACACCCTGCCCCAATCATTTGCAGGACAGGTCAACAATTGGTGCGCATATGGTACAAAATCGCATGGCACTAATGGCCGATTCCTGTAATTTATGGACCGTTATTGATTAAAATTAAGATTCTTGTATCTTTACCAATAATGAAGCAAAGACCTGATAGATTTGCATAGTAGAACCTCGCATATTATGGATCTATTTATATGCCCAGTTTGGCAACAAAGAAAAATGCTACCAACGGTAAGCAAAACGATTAATTTTTGTTTATAAGAACCGAGAACTAAGGAGGAGGGTACTAAGATATAGAAACGGAACTTAGCGTAGACCTAATAAAACCAGTGCATTTTGACAGATCGAAGCGTAAAACGCTAAGTTTCGTTGGTGACTACTATTAAAAGTGAATAGTAACCGGTCATTCATTTTCATGATTAAGAGGGTGTTAGATATTGGCAGTTGGCACGACTCACTGCTGCAGTTTAGTTGAAATTAGCATGCGATAGACGGCTTGTAACTCATGTCTGAGTGTATAGGTGGCGCACCCAGTCTGCAGGGCGATCCGTTGGGTACTGTTGACCTTTTGGCATGTCAATTTGTCAAGACTTTTTGATTTTTAAGGTGCGTGCATGTTTGCTTTGCACGGAATTTCGCATTACTTTGTATGTGTTAAAAACACAGATTGTTAAAAATATTTTAGAGAATTGTTAGGTTAGTGATGTTTCTAATCTAATCTAGTTGAAAATACACTTATTTTACCTAATGATGGCTGATTTCATCAAAGTCAGATAACATTTTTTATCCGTGGAATAAAATTGACGTTTGACTGGCAGTTCTAGCATGGAAAAACTGTCAAAAATTCAAAAAAATTTCTCGTGATAAGATTGATTCTAGGTATAAAATTTTGGTGAAATTCGCCCGTAGTAGATTAGGTCAAAACGGTGAAGGAAACGATCTTGAGGAAACCGACATGTCCTAGAACCAAAAATTCGAAGACATATTGTGACATCTACCAACTTCCACTGGGCCCGCATGGTACGATGGTAGATTATAGCCCACTCCCTCTCGAAGAGAGGAGGCCTGTGTCCCAGCTGTGGGAACAATATAGGCTGATTATGATGATGAGATTTAGTTAGTTATTCACATGAAGCTAACCATGCTATAGTTTAAATAGTTAGTAATAATATTTTATTCAATAATTAAATGCATTTCACTCTATTCTCTGGTGTTAAAATGAAATGGTTATTGTTGGTCGTAAAGTTAAACTCTGGGAGCAAAGACCTCTGAAATATGTTACCTGTGCATTTCTGCTATTGCAACAAGCATTCGAACTGTGCGCTTTATTGTTTCCACTTTATTAGTTTTAGTTCAATCAAACATAAGTATCTGTTTTTGCTTCAAACAGAATTAGTTTGTGATTTCTAGTGATTCTGCGATTATTTTTAGATAAGTATAAGAAAATCTCTCTGATCGTTTCTTCTCTGTTTGAGAAGGGGGCTTGGGACAGTTAGATACAGACCGATTTTCTTCGTATATGTACCGAATTTCAAATCCAGGCAAGTACTAATGTGAGTTTTTCAATTCATACAGTATACCTAAACAGCCTATACTGTTCCCACTGCTGGGAAATGAAATGAAATGAAGTTTTTTATTCTGTAAATACATATGCATGCTTGCATGTATGGACACAGGCCTCCTCTCTGTGAGAGGGAATGGGCCATAGTCCACCACGCGGGCCCAGTGCGGGTTGGTGGATGCCACATGGCTTCTATGTTTAGATTCTAGGCCGGTTTCCTCACGATGTTTTCCTTCAGCTTTTTGAGCAATGGTGTTGAAAGGCTGATGCATCGTTTTGCACCTACGTCAATAAAAAGATATTTCGGTATTTTTTATGACCGTTCTTTCTACCAAAGTCCTGACAAAATCCAATTTTGAGATCTTATTTAATTTTAATAAATTCAAATTAGGTGCTGTGTTCAGGTACCTAAATTATATTCCTATACCTTTCAATTTGATTTAATCCCTTAAGAGCCCCTCACGATCCCCTCCGGAATAGTGAGAGAGGATGTATTCTAAGCTCAAAGACACGTAACGAGAAGCCGGTACATGTACCTATTCTTAATCATGTATATCCCATACTAATATTATAAATACCAAAATGACTGTCTGTCTGTTCCCTTTACGGATTTGGATGTGGCACACAGATAGACCATGACCAGCGCGGTAATTTCGTTAAAAACTAACAGTAGCAATGGCTTTCATTTTGACAGTTCAACATCATTCATTGCGTTATTTAAGTTGTAGCGCAGACAAATTTTTCGAACATATGAAGCAATGGATTAGCAATATCGTTTAAAATGATTCAGATTATGATTGATAGTGTTACGCAATTAGGGTGCTGGGATAGGACATAGGATACTTTTTACCCCGGTAGGGGTCTGGTTTATATTACAATAAATTAACGGGGACAGCGTACGGGGACAACGGGAAGTAATTTTAATTATTTTATTAAATTCCCTTTGTCTTTGGACAACGGGAGTACAGTATAATATCGACAGTCGCTGTATCGAAACGTTCCATCGACGGGTTAATGTATCGAAAGTAAGTACCCCAAATCGATGGTACGCTACATCGACAGTACATCAAATCGATAGTACGCTGTATCGACAGTATACCATATCGATAGTACGTTGTATCGACAGTACACCATATCGATGGTACGCTGCATCGACTCCCCGACCCGAGCCAGATTTAAATAAAATTTAGTTTTTAATCACAATTTTTTAAATTTGTATAATTATTTCCTGTGGGATTATTTTCGACCAAAGGCTAGTACCTACTTACGAGTAGTTTATAAATATGAGCCTAAGTATTGGGGACATATCGCTCTATAATGTTGTAAGCAGGTAAGTCGAAATCTAAAGGTGCCTGCAATATGATGTGCAACGCTGCTACGCATTACGTAGCGTTCCAGAATACTATAATATTGGTTTTGAAAGCCCGCGATCTATTTGTTTAAATAGATCGCGGGCTTTCAAAACCGATACAAATAACGTTATGTAATTCTTTTTGTAGTCGGATACAAACTTTTTCTGTATCCTAGACATTCTCATACTAGAAGCTTCTTCCAGACTCTGATCACTTACAAACACAGCAGCTATTAAATCTCATATTAGTTTTGCTATTGTTTGGATAAATTAACAACTTTCCAGTTCCGACAAAATCTAAATACGCTTACGGCTTAGGTATACAACATTTGATAGCAGAATAAATGTATAAATGTTTAGTTAAAAAATATCTGTGAGAATTTTCTGGTATAAAATATATCGTATTTATTTATTGGTACATACCTATATAATTTACTACTCATATGACTTACTGAAGCGTGTAATTGTGTTAAATGCATCACTATCCACGCCCACCACTCCGACGTGTTGTAATTAAATTTAGTGGGGATGAGCGGATGACTGGATGGGTGGATGAACCCTACCTTCAGCATGAGCATGGCGATGTCGTTGTCTATGCGGCTCATGTACTTGTAGTACTCGTGTATCTTTATGTCCACCACCGCTATTATTTGTCTGAAAACAATTTGTTAAATTACCTAATACCAATTTTAAATAAAAATGTGTCTATTTTTCTAAGGCGAGACATTTTCATTATTTTGTAAAGCCTGTTTTCATTAATAAGTAATTGTAAAAGGTTTCTAAATAAGTAGTTCTAATTTACATGAATTGATATTTAAGACTTGTTATTTACATCAACTGTATTCAAAGAGAATAGTCTTTGACTGTATTTCATAAACTAAGTGGTACTGTTGGCTCTTAAAATTAAAAGCCATTCATTAAAACCTTAGTGCAGCGCTCTGGCGGCAAGCTAGTTATAAATAATGTCTTTTCTCCTACAGCTATTATGTTAAAGATCACAGCCGCGGAGCTTCATCCATTATAGACGTTATGTTTATAAGTCTTGGTTAGTCTATTTAAGGGTTTTACAACGTAATAATAAAATGTGCCTGTCTATTTTAAAAATAGGAGCAGAAACAGACTTCTAATGTCATAAGAAGCTATCTGAAAAAGTACTCGGTATGTAGAAGGCGGAAGAGAAGTGGTGGCCCAGTGTGAGAAGTGGTGGCCCAGTGTGAGAAGTGGTGGCCAAGTTTGAGAAGTGGTGGCCAAGTTTGAGAAGTGGTGGCCAAGTTTGAGAAGTGGTGGCCAAGTTTGAGAAGTGGTGGCCAAGTGTCAGAAGTGGTGGCCCAGTGTGAGAAGTGGTGGCCAAGTTTGAGAAGTGGTGGCCAAGTTTGAGAAGTGGTGGCCAAGTTTGAGAAGTGGTGACCAAGTGTCAGAAGTGGTAGCCCAGTGTGAGAAGTGTTGGCCCAGTGTGAGAGGTGGTGGCCAAGTGTGAGAAGTGTTGGCCCAGTGCGAGAAGTGGTGGCCCAGTGGTAACGACCGTGACTTACGAGTTGTCGTGTAAATAATTTCATCACCACTGCACTCAAAACGGTGAACGAAAACATCGTGATGGGGAAACCGGCATGTCCTAGACCCAAAAATTCGAAGACATGTGACAACTGCCAACCCGCCGCACTGGGCCCGCGTGGTAAATTACAGCCCTCTCCCTCTCACAGAGAGGAGGCCTAAGTCCCAGCATTGGGACGTTACAGGCTGATTATGCTTATGCTATGTAGAAAGAAAGCAGTAAACATCTAAGTTAAAATCTCCCTAACGAAAGCACATACACAATACTCACCCAGGACCAGTAATGGTGTCAGCTCCAACTTTGACAACGGGTCTCCGAACTTTATCAGTGAGCAAGCAACTGGCAACCGTGATGACAATCTTGCTCCTTACCAGGGTCCCAGAACAGTACAGGTTGTTATAAACTACCAGCACATGGAACGGTAAGTCTGATAGAGTGGCTCGGTACTTGTGATAAGCGGTTTTAGCCCCGTATGAGTATGTAGGTAGTTCGTTCTTCGGCAGGTATCGATACGAAGCGGCGAGGTGTAAAGAATTCAGTAGCCATGTCAGATGTAATCTGGGAAATAAATGGAATATATGACAAGGCAATTTCAGATTTCTTGAGGATGATAACATCCTACTACTTATGTGTATTTGAATGTTGTAAGTAGAAACCTACATGTGTGTGTATCTATGTCTAACGAATGCAATAGATGACTCAATTTAAGGGTCAATAAATCAACCTAAACGATTTTTGAAGTACCTCTTCAGTTGGCTGGTTTTAAGACATATTTTTTCCAAACACACGTTCACTAAATAATGTCTGTGAACGTAAATTATCGGGACCATAAATAAGCTACGTGTAAAGAAATTGGCGGCGTTTGCATTCCTTCCCTCATTTTACACTCGAATCACGTAGCAACTAGTAAACTGATTTAAGTCTGTCTTCTTTTATTTATTTTATTACTCAGTGTTCTAGAAAATGAGTCCAACTTTTATCTTAATACGATAGCTATTAAGTTAAGACATAGATAATAAGTTCACGCTAATTACATCCGACCGAGTAGCCAATAAAAGCTAGTACCTACCTAACTACAGTAACTACACGACAATTAGCTAAGTAATCACCCACATCAATACAGTTATAACGAAACACTTATTAAGTAAAAAGTCGCTTTAAATATTCCAGCCACTGCTCAAAGGAAAATGGATAGGTACTTACTAAATATAGCACCTTCAACCGTTTTATTCTCATAGAGCGCTCTTGCCTTAGTGATATTTTAAGATAATTTAAAATTCCAATCATGGACTCAGCCATGCAAACACTGTTTCGTGAAGACGGAAATTCCGTGAGTACTCACACAATCATCTCGCTTCAGTGTGAGTAGTATAAAAGTTAATTCGAATCCAGCCGCGGGTCCTGCATAATGGAAAATATTTTCAAGAGCGACGCTTGTTAGCGCCGAGACTCGAAACTCAAGTAATAAAGCAGGAACAACAATAAACAAAGAGAGAATGGCAACAAACCGATAAAGCGTACTCGTATTTGTGAGTGAAATTCGCAATCATAGTTCGTCGAGCCGAATAGCCGATACGGAGTTATTACCGCTTTCGTAAAACATCGAATGAGTTGCACATAAAAATATACACGCCCGTTCTGAAATGTTTGTTCATTCTTTAATACCCGGTGCACTGGTAAGTGGTAAGGTATATTTTTACGATAAAAATACCTAGAGAGGTATTTCGAATTGCAATCACAACAACTTGTTATTTTTATGTACCCATCGGCTGTGCACCTACCTATTATGTATATATGACTCGGTACGAAAGGTTTTAATTCCGTGTACCTATCGTGTTTTGACTAAAAATATACGCGCACATACAGGTAATTCAATTTATTATGTACAACAAACAAATACATTTATTAGGATTCCATCCAATACGCCCGTAACAATACATATTCGATTATTACACACGAAAGTTATTGTTAGCAAAATATTTTGTGAAGAACGAGTTTGTGAAATGAACAATAAAAGACTTGGCGGGCTTGCTGGTATATTATGGTAGGTACATTTGCATGGTCGTCACGTGCTGAACGAACTCGAACGGAGTCATCGGGACATGCGTTGGGGAAACTGCCTCAGTTTCGCCACAGTATGAAGAAGACCACTATCTCAAGAAGACCCTTTTTGTGGAAACAAAACCTACGCTTCAACGGGTGTTAAGGTTGTCACCTAAACTTTGTTAATTAAAATGCAAGTATATTTAAAACGTGTCTAGAAGCGACAGCCCCGACTATCTGGTTACCTGAAGCATGCTTAGATTTTCTGTAAACGTGTTTACATGTGTCAGTAACGGAATCGATAATTTGTTCCTAGTTGCAATACTGTATGTTAATACTAGGACGTTGTATACTGTGGTTTCGTCAGCATCACTCTTTTTCTCATTTACGTATACTGCTGAGTCAGGAAGAGATGTTGTGTATTGAGAAAACAGTGTGGATATCGCTCGTGTGTAAGTGACTTTGCTTATATCTCAAACGCTTTTACCAAGAAGCTTAATGTTACTTTGTGATGTCGATACATATATCTAATAGGTATATTTCTCTGTATTTCTGTGTTGTTTCAAGTATACCTATTACTTTGATTAATGATTAAACATACTTAGATTGGATATAATCTCACGTAACCTAAACTTTAGGAGGTGTATCAGTGGTCTAATATTATTTCTCCTTCGTTAGTGTAAAAATGATATAATCATATGATTTTAGTAACAACGTAATTCGTTTTTTTCAAACTGTTCTCGTGCAATCCTATATCAGGATTTTGAGGCATCCAATTGGAAGCAATAACATGTATCTTTACGTAACATCTTAAGAGACAGGAGCCTGGAATTGTACCATCAATCTGTTGTGTTAGAAGATTGCCAACAAAGCCTTGCAGCACCATAATAATACGTCTTCCGCAGAAGCCTGGGCATGTACAGTGGTAACAAACGATACACCACGTTTATCTACCAATCCCAGGCATGCAAATTAAAACACGAGTATTTGTAAGATGTATAATAACAGAGAGTACGAAAAAATATTTGGTTTTATTGAAATATTTTCGAGTTTTGATGAATATTTTGAAGCAATAGTAATTAAAATTGTTTCACATTGGCGTGTAGGTGTACTGTTTGTACAAGAGACGGGGATTAATTGAAAAAGTTCACGTGCAGTTACACTGCTGATGTTTTATTCACGAGGTTTGTTAGAATTTTCATTTGATTTTTAAACAAATGACTGTAGTCTGTAGGTACTCTTTTTTTGTTCAGCTTATCAACTCTAAATTACTTTCGGGTTTGCGTTTTTGCCTGCTCCGTGCCTTCATAAATTATTTGGGCAGGAAGTGTGATTTAAAAAAGCCGCAAGTAGCAGTACCTATGTAAAGTAAAATATAAAATATTTTAAAATACTTATTTTACACTGTATAACGATGTTTTTTTATTCGTGGCCGAAGTAATAGCTATACTCTGTAAATAGCTTAATGCTAAATGTGCTATAAAAAAGTGATGGAAAACTATTTCTTTGTTACATTTTTCTGAAAAGGGCTTGACTAATAAATAAATAATAAGTCTTTACCTAATAAAATTGCAAACAAACACTAACTCAGTTTGTTCGATCAGAAAAATCCAGTTAATGAACTTTTTCACTTTCGATCAAAATAAATTCGATGAATTCCAACAAAGTATCATCATATATTTTCCTTTTAATATTTAAACACTTTATTCAACAGTTTTTAATTGGAAGCCAGGCGTGATCCGGCGAAGTTTGTTTTAAATCTTAAAAAGCAAAGCGCAAACTTTTGAAATTAACCTTCCGCCATGGAAACGGTTTGCTAAGCCTTCTACCTATTACTAAGTACCTATATACCTTAAATCCGACGATCAAACAACCCTCAAATTAAATATTGAGTTCCCTTTAAAGAATTTATAAAAACTTTTGGAAATATTATTAATATTCTTGTTTTAATCTTCTCAAACCAGTAGCTGAAATTGAATTTATTTGTAATTACTTGGTGTGTGAGTTTATTATTTTGAAACAAATTACGAAAGCATTTCATAATTTTTTAATGATTTACGTGCGTGCTGTTTGGTGTGTGTATTTCCTCAATTAAACTAAGTAACGTGGGTTTATTGCTTGTTTATGAGGACATAAAAGGTCCAGTAGGTGTATATGTGAAGTTAGTCTTGTACAGTCCACTCCCATACGATAGTTGGTGATGGATCGAGAGATGGTTTTACGACGGCTATAAACTTATGCCCAAGCACACTGTAGTCCGGCGTTCCTGAATTTGCCAAAGATGTAAACAACAATGGCCGCACGAAATTGAATAAAGTCGATATACATATTACAAGAACATTTATTTTAAGC
The DNA here is from genome assembly GCA_914767645.1 of Hydraecia micacea. NCBI lineage: Eukaryota > Metazoa > Arthropoda > Insecta > Lepidoptera > Noctuidae > Hydraecia > Hydraecia micacea. The sequence goes on from OU611778.1 coordinate 14,858,680, forward strand.
AATGTTTGTTTTCGTCTAGTTAGCTCGGAGATTTAGACGAAAACAAACATTACTTAAAATAAATGTTCTTGAATATGGATTTTATTAAATTTCGAGCGGCTACTGTTGTTTACATCTATGGAAAATTTAGAAACGCCGGACCTTAGGTATACGTCGACCATTATGTGTATCTACCTATATACTTTGGCAAAGTCTACAATACATCACTCTATTACTCAGAGAATGACCAATAAAGTTACGCTTTTATTTACGGTTTTTATTTTTTTTGCAAAAACGTGGCATAATTCTGCCGCGCTAGCGATATCAGCAGTAAGTGCAATTTTTGACAAAATGAGTTAAAATATTGATCCCGAATAAGCGCAATGGTCATATTTATGAATCAATATTTAAGTCATATTGTAAAAAATTGCACTTACCTACTGCTGATATCGCTAGCGCGGCAGAATTCTCATCCGCGCGTCTTAGTCCCGTATTACAGAACCTCACTCAAGCCTCAAGCATTACTTGACACTAGTTTCAACCAATCAAATGGCTCTAAGTTTTATGTAATTCCCACTTTTATATAATTAAAAAAACAATTATTTAATAAGGAAAGTCTCGTATTTACGTAGTAACCTTTGAGTGCTGAAAGTTGGACGTTGTTTACTGTAGTTATTAAATAAGGGAGGGTCTTGTCTTCCTCTTTGTTCTAGCTTTATTTTATTCCGGCTAGCGACTAATATCTTTTGAAGTAAAAGGGAAAGTATTATCTGGGAGTAACATCAAAGATTTCGTTATTGATATAATAATTTGTATCCTTGACCTTGTTTTAATAACAACAGACAGTCGGGTGCAAACAAAAAAGGTCGATCGTTACTTCTATGTTATTGTCAAACGCTTTGTTTACATAATGTACTACGAAGGTCCGAGCATAAGGCCGTATGGCGCGGCACGCGACAAGCGTAGCCTCGTAGTCTCGTAGCGGAGTCGTAGCTTGCGGCAGTCACGCTACGGCGAGCGAGAGCTACAGTCGGTCGCTACGCGGCGCTACGAGTGTTCGCGGCCACGTAATGTTGTGGTGTTCGGTCGCGCTCTTGGCTCTGTTCGCCTCCGTCCAAGGACGTGCGGTAAGAATCACTTTAAGCTTCTATTCTTATAACCCCCCTTACTTCGCCGGATTACTTGCGGTAGTTAGTTTAAAAGTTTGGTCCCGAAGTGATACCTATTTAAGACGAAGAAGATAGGTCGCCGAATTTTAAGTTGTCGCAGTTCTTTACTTCAAACGTCCTTGCTTTAAAATAGAAGACCATTACCTATATTAGTTTGTTTAGCAACAATTTTTAATTACTTTATTTTCAATTAAAAGTTTTTAATCAATTATTATTTTTGTCATACCTTGTGCAGCAACTTCTACATTATTTAAAGATGCAGTATTATTTTATAATGCAAACATGTTGTCAAAATATCTACGGCTTAATAAATCTCTTACATAGAAAACATGTTTCAATTCAATCTATTTTAAATTGACCTATATCTCAAACGTAACAAAAATCGACAGCTCCAAAACTTCTTAACAGATTACGGTTAACGAAACTTATTTGATCAATTTACCCCAACTACTAACTCCAGCAAAACTTATTTATCTAATTTCGGCGTGTCACAATCACATTAGACCCAGGAATGTACACATTAAATAAATGAATACAACATATAATTATACATTCATCGCATTTAACCCTCGAATGAATTCACGTCGGACTGGTATATCCCGGGGGGTTAATATCTACAGGATTGCTCCATATGTGTGTCTGTGCGTCATTATGTTCGGAGGGCGCAAATATAACCGTCTTGAGTACCATCTTAAACTACTAACGGCTGAATACACAAACAAGTTGGAGTCGGGCATTAGCCTCAATGTTATCGCGGGCCGCTTTGTGCCTAATGTTCTTGCATCTTCTGAAAGGGAGACACTGACACAACGATTACCTTAATGGAGGCCGCTTTTTATACAAATTGAGCTATTTGATATAACTGTTCTGTTATACAGGTATCTTATGTTATATAAGAAGTTACAGAGGGAGTGGAAAAGTTTCATATTCCTTTGAGTTTCCAAGTGACGTTCGATGTATGTAAATATAATATGCGGTGTATTGTTAGAGTTTCAAACTAACTTGTAACTAAATCTTACGAGCAACTCAGTACAAGTAAATACTAAGAGATTTAAGTTACTAACAAAAGTAGTCGAACTACGGAAAAATATATTAAAAGTTCAATTGCAAAGGTTTCCAAGTTTAAAGTTAGCCGAGGGATATAAAATGAATATTCGTTCTTGAAGACAAATACAGACACACAGGAACAATTTTTAAATACTTCGCAGCGACACTTTTATTATAGTATCTACGTACTTTTGTTTTGTATGACTAATAATACAGCTGAAGAATTTGTATGTATCTTGTTTGTTTGAACGCGCTATAACCTCTGGAACTACCAGACGGATTTGAAAAATCCAAATTCAGAATTAACGCTAAGCGAAAATGAACTAATGGCGCGGACGGGCGATGCGATGCGAAAGAGTGGGTCGAGGGAACAAGAAATTTCACGCAGACAAAGTCGCTGGTAAAAGTTAGTAAGGCGAAATAAACATTCAGCACATTTCCCTTTTCAACTTTAGAATTTTAATTAATATAAAAGAGGTATTCATACTTGTATACGAGCTTTTAAAACATATTTCCTTTTCATTTCGCTGCTAGTTTAAAATGAAAGAAAAACAACGTGCATCCGCGTCTATAATATTTTTAAACTCTTTATGTTATTTTTTGTCGACGTTCAAGCGACCGAAGCGACGCCAGGTCGATTTCCGCCTGCTCCGATTTCATAACAGTATCAGTAGATATCAAAATGGTCCTGTTAAAGTGACTTTGTTGTAGATTCAAAGCTTACTGCCTTTTACATTTCAATAAAAGAACAATAATTTTCGCCGATCATGGTGTTGAATATTTTGAAGATCTTACAACCACATTGCAAGAAGAAGCCATTACGCCTCAGCCGTCGGCGTTCGCTGACGTAGTCAAAGTTTTTCCGAATTCTAAAAGATTATATGAGGTTGAAAGGGGACTTTCATATAACAGATCCAGTCGTTCCGCATAAAATTAGAAGCCGACTGTATCTGGATGAAAGAGCTTATTCAGCGCTTTCTCTAGCATTAGCATTTCAGCTGGGATTTAAAGTTTATTCAAAGAAAATGTACACGTATGGGATACCTGCTGTACATTGATAATGCATATAAATAATCTGTTATTAGATATGTTATTAACATCCGTCGGGATTAAAACTTAACACCTTTGTGAAAACAGAAAAAAAAACCGGCCATGTGCGAGTCGGACTCGCACACGAAGGGTTCCGTACCATCGTACAATATTTAACACTATTTATAAAAAATCACGTTTATTGTGTGGGAGCCCCCCTTAATTTATTTTATTTTAATTATTTATTTTTAAAGTGAATATACAACTAAGTACCTATTCTGTAAATATTTCAAGAGTCTACCTGTTGCCGTTATTAATATCGAGCAAAAAACGGCAAAAAAATCACTTCTCTTGTATAGGAGCCCCCCTTAAATATTTATTATATTCTGTTTTTAGTATTTGCTGTTATAGCGGCAACTGAAATACATCATCTGTGAACATTTCAACTGTCTAGCTATCACGGTTCATGAGATACAGCCTGGTGACAGACAGACAGACGGACAGTGGAGTCTTAGTAATAGGGTCCCGTTTTTACCCTTTGGGTACGAAACCCTAAAAAACGATTTCAAAGTAAGGTTGGTACCTACTCTGGTACTGATATTAAATTCTACGAATTATAGTAGGTACCTAACTGTGAAGCCCCATACATATTTAAAAAAAAAGGGGGGGGGGGTTAAAATTTCAAAATACCCGTAAAATGAATATAAAGGACTTTTAGTTCGATACCTTTCTAGTCTTGAGCACAAAATAAGGACTTGCGTCAAGCCTACACAATGTTACACATCCAAAGCTTTGTGATGTCAATCTGTCAAACGCAAACCACGATTTATTTGTAAACTTGATAAAGACAAAACATAGAATGTTAAGGGTCACAACAAAATACAATTAGGTAGGTACTCCTTATTGAAACTCACAATACAAACGAAACGTCTTTATGTTTGATACAATGAATGGCTTACGAATGAACAATACAATTTGTAAGCACTTTTGAATTTGGATTGGAGATCAAAAGTCTGGTTTGATAAGTTCTTTTATTATTAAAGTCTGCGTCGATCGACAGGTACCTACCTACTTTGATGTTTTTCTTCTTTTAATACAAGACTTTCAAGTTAACTTACGACAAGGAGGTTTTGGAGATACAGTACTTTTAGAATGGAACTCATTTGGCGATAAGATGTTATTTCATCTATCTATACTGATCACAGAACAGATAAAAGAATAATAAAGCGAAAGTTTTTTTGTTTGTTTGAACGCGCTGATCTCTTGAAATACCAGACGGATTAAAAAAAAAATGTTTGGATTTGATGAGCCCAATTCTTGATGAAGGCTAGGCTATTTTAACATCACGCTAAGACTCCTATAGGAGTCGAGCAAAAAGAAAAAAGTCAAAGATCGCTAAGCGACAATGAAGTAATAGCGCGGGCAGGCGACGCCATGCGACGGGGTGAATCGGGGAAAAAATAATAATACGCAGACAAAGTTGCAGGGAGAAGCTAGTCTCGTACAAATATGACATCAGAGTACGAATATTCAAAGCCTTAATTGAACCTCGAGTAACTTAAGATGGTACTTGTCAATACAATAGAGCTTAAAGGAATTCTGAGGAGTATCATCAAGTTTATGATATACCTATCAATTGAATCGAACTGAACAATTGGTACGCATAAACACGGAGGGAACAAGAGATTGTTTGAATTACGAAGTCAGATGAGACTTGAGAATTCAGCATGTTAATTAAGTTATCGGGAACAGCTTGTTCGAAGGCTGCTTTGCAAGTTCGCTGCGCACGCCCAAACTACACCGGAATACCAATTATTGGTATGTTTTTCGTTAAACTATATATAAATATTCCGGTTTAAATGAAGCTGAAGCACGAGTCGAAACCCAAGTATTTAAAAAAAAATTGCAGATATTTTTTTCGGGTTTTGTTTTTGCTAATAAGTTACCTATAAACTGAAAAGAGTTACAAGTATCTATCCTTTTATAATAAAGTAGGCCTTTATTTCAATTTATTTTTGCCATCAACAAGATAGAACAAGACTCGTGGAAATTTTACGGACGACTGCAGATGACATTACCTTTAAATCTACAAAGATTTCGCGGAATCAGGCCCGAGTTGAGGCGGTCAGAGTTCACGTTTCATTACAAAACGAGCGGATCTACTAATTTAGAGAACATAAATGTTAATTTTCCTAAATACTAGGTACCTAATTTGTAGCTACTCCAGCGGTGCGGACGGTTGCATGGCAGAATTATCTACAACAAGTACCATCATAGTTTCCAAAATCTATATCTATACTGATGCTTACTAATAATAATGCTGAAAACTTTGTTTGTTTGAACGCACTAATCTCCGGAATTGCCGGTTGGATTTGAAAAAATATTTTTGTATTTAATAGCCTAATTCTTGAGAAAGGTTATAGGCTATTTAACATCACGCTATGACCCTCAGGCGCCGAGCAAAAAGAAAGTCAGGACGAACATAAACGAAATAATACGCGGGCGATCGATGCGATGCCACGAGGGGAACATAAAATTTCACGCGGACGAAGTCGCGGACAGAAGGTAGTACTATATATACGGGTTCTATTGTAAATATTACTTTGTCTCATATACATCTTTGAATAACGTGCAACCGACGTCTGCAACAATAGAAAAAGTATATTTTCATTTGCACTTGTTGTTATGCGGATTTTCTTCTATACAACGATTGTACCGAATGGAAAAGTTCATTAGAGTGGCGTGCGGCGCAATCCTCCACAAATATTGACGCTTTTTGTATAGAATTTGCACAAGTTTATGCATGCAATTCGAATACTCGAATGTATTCGGAGCAGTACACTGACTTTTAAAACTTTCTTCTTCGAGAGAAGTTTTGACGTGGTTGACTGTGCTCTGCTATCTTCTGTACATAAACAAAGTTTGACAGAATTATATTGGTAGAAACTGGAGACTTTAGAACTTTGAAGAAATAACAATGTTTTATTTTAGTATAAAAAGTCAATGATCCTACGTGTTTCACTGGTCATAAGATAAATAGTTGACGTGTGCAATGGACAGGCGCTGTGACAAATTGCTTTGTTGGGGCTGCACAAAAAGAAGCTAGCAGTTTTTTTAAATGTTTTACTTTGTCTACTATGATTAGACAATACATTTTAGTTACTTTCGGCTCGATAGCCGAAAGTAAGCCGAGTCGATGCTCGGCTTAGGAAATCACGGTATTTTCCCTGTACCTATACTTGATTATTAATGTATGTGTGCGCAGGTGAACATCAGCAATACCTGGGTCCTGCCTGAGGAAGGGTTCCCAGTGTTCTACCGCTACTTCAGGGACCGCATCTCTTGGTACGAGGCCGATGCTGTCTGCCAGTTCCATCATGCCAACCTTGTTACAGGTCAGTAACATATTTTAATTAGCAACAATACACGACCATAAAAGTCTCCAAGATAATATCCGAATTTGGGTTGATTATATTCCAACTTCTCATAAAACTTTTTAAAAATAACTTTGTGCACATCACGAGTGGCCAGCACAGATTAAAATTATGAAAAGTTTAAATGGCTTTTACAACTTTACTCTCTTAAATCTGGACCCGTGATTATTTTGCGCAATAAAGTTAAAACTTCTGCAGTAGATACCGCATTACGAGTATAGGTATGTGGTAAGATAGGTAGGTATGTCTGTACTTACAAATGTAAGTTTGTGGTGCAAATGTTTTAAAAACGAAGTTACATTTGGACAGGTCTTGCCAATTAGCAGTCACGAAAAGAAAAATAAAGCTGAGAATTCTTTTATTTCTCTGCAGGCGACGTAACCATCTTATTAAAGCAAGGGAAAAATAAAGCGCCATTTCTAAAATTCTCCTAATACGTCTTAAGAAGCTTATCTGAAGGTAGCACAAATCCTTTCGTAAAGATAAGTAAAATGAATATATTCTCAGATACGATTCACTAAAAAGGCTTCGTTATTGTCAGCTATCACGATATCTCTAAATTTCTCTTACATTGTTCGTTGAAGATGCCAGTTGTGGGAGTACAAAAAGAGGTATATATATATATATTTCCCACGGGCCGTTAGGTCTAATCGGCGGCAATCCAGCCAAGACCCCCATTACCGTTGATAGCGCCCTCGACCCTGCCACTAGCGAGATACAACCCCGTCACATATAAATGTACGTGCCGATAAGAAAATGTAAATATACGGCTTGTCGTTTTGTACACCACATTAACTTTTTTAGGGAAGCATCTTCGGGAAGGGAATATATGACATGTTTACGTTTTTAATATAAATACTCTCATAGATATTTTAATAGTTGAAAAGTTGTGCGGACATCGATTGTCATGGTATGGGCATGTGATGCGGACGAATGAGGACAATGTCGTCAGGAAAGTTTTGAGTACACCTTGTCGATGGCTATAAATATTAGGGGAAGTCCAAAGAAACGATGATTGGACTGTGTGAAAGATCATATGGCTACAAAGGCGGTGGGTATCGAGATGACTACTAATAGAGAAGTATGGAAGAAAGAGACATGTTGCGCCGACCCCAATGATGATTATGTTTTAATAATTACATACTTAGCGCAAGATTTAATAAGCAACTAAACGGAATAGGTTTGTGGTGTGGGAAGTACATAGAATATAAAGGATGCCAGCAATATTCCAAAAAAAGATACAGAATAACTTATAACAAAATACCCGTCAGTAAGGCGTATTTTTCGACTCAGATTGAATATTCACTACAAATAAGCTTAATGAGGCATTCAATCTTGAATGTATTTCATTCAATGTCTATTACGAGTATATTTGTACTACATAAGTACTACGAGTGTTGTTGTTGCCAGTAAGTGTTTTTATATAAGGACGAGTCATTAGGCATCCATAAGCGAACTACGAAGGTCGGTTAACTCACAGAAATTACAGTTGAATCGCCCGGCCCCTTTCCGAGACTGATTCCGGCCCCGATTACGTTCGGGCCCGCGATTGATAACATTCAATATCGCTCCCTAATTGAAAACGATAATTTAAAATGTATTTCCATTTCGACTCATTAATTCCCAATCATAATTTTCCATGTTTCTGTTTTGAAAAGCAAACAATTTGTCTATATTTTTGTCTTATATTTGAGTCCTGTTTTATATATAGGTATTATTATGCTTGAAAAAGTAGTATTTCAAAGAGTACCTTAATTTAGAAGCAGACCAGGCAATTTTAAGCTTATGGGGATAAAAAGAAAGACATGGCACGTAATAGCAGGTTCATGAGCTTATTTTCCGTCGCAAGTCGTAAGAGTAAATGGAGGGAAGCGAGTGACTTAATGGCCCAGTAACATGTTACTACTTCTGCACTTTCTAAACGACACGCCTGCTATTCACGTCTCAAGAGGTACTAGCGCACAGTCAAACGAGGCATGGAGACGAGGATCCTACTCTATCCCACATGAAAGAAGGGAAAGAAAACGTGACATAAGTATAAAGAAGTACTTATAGAAAATCGAACTACATCAGTGTGATGTTGTTTTGTTTTGTAAGAGCTGACGAAATGTCCCCATTATCCAGGCCGCGTCTCATTTATACCCTCGAGAGCGCCAGTTGCAAACAAAACAATACCTACTTATTCGTCTTTGTGCACAATGAGTGTGACGAAGTGAGCCAGTAGGCTGTAGGCCTTGCGAATCTTGTCGAACAAATCCTTTGTAATACAAGACGCTTTTATCCTGAGAATGAAAACTTTAATTAGTTTCGGAATGCTGGCTCGAAATAATTCCTTCTATGTTATTTGAAACTCAAGGGTCTAATTAAAGCCCTATATAAAATTAGTTTTTTGTAGACACTGTACACCTCAATAAATGCTTTACAATTCTCGGGACTTCAGAACCTGATTTACTGAATATGATAATGTAATGAGTATTTTAGGACGATTTTGATAAGCCTTCTAATTAGGTATTTAAATTAAAATACATTAAGCCTGTTCTCAGAATTTGTCGCAGAAACTGTAATATTTCTGACTTTGTGGACTTTTGTTTACAAGTTCCTAAGAATTGTTTCAATTTCTAATGAAGACAAAAATCAAATTAAAATATTATTAGGATCAACTTCGCGAAGCAGAAGCTATAGCGAAGCCATAATGGACTCATAATTTCCAAACTGAATAAAAACTTTTAGCGGCCAGCAAGAATAGAAGTTGAAGTACAATCGTTCATTATTATCAATTCTTTTTACACAAGTTGGAAAGTGTCCTCTAGGAACCTTCCTCTGCTTACATTATTCAAGCGTCTAGTTAACGGTTGGGCCTTTCAGAGAAATACTTGTGTAAATTGCCACTCCAACATTGAATATTAACTTTTAGAATCAGCTTGTTCGGCGAGATTCACTCGCATAACTTTTCATTTGAGGCATTTTTATACGAAGTTATTCATTTTGAAAGGATATTCATAACACTGGTCGTATTATAGTTGTCTGGAAAGTTTTCTATCCACGAGCACGAACATGAGTATTTAGAAAATCTATATTATATACATACATGTTATAAATTAAAGCCGCTTTTCGTGTCTGTGTGACCGCGTTGTTCTTCTAAACTAAGCTACAGATTTGGATGTGGTTTTTACCATAATTTATGATGACATGGTATAGGTTGGCAGGAATATCAATGTATAAACTGTAACCATGAATTCAACATGATTCTAGACCTAGCGTAGAAATTCGTTTATCAAAAAACAAATCAACTGTTTCATATGAAAGTACAATACATACGCAATCAAATGTTTGGAACAGCAATTTTTTTTTCAATAACTGACATATTATTTCAACCCAGGGGGTTCAGAATCATGAACGGAATCCATGGTAACAGGTTGCGCATCGATGTCGCTGCCACCCTGTAGAATAAGGAAATATTGAATATTTGTAAAGTCGTAAAAACCGTGCAAAGCGGGGCGGGTCGCTAGATAAGTATAAAAACAACTTTTGTACAAAAAAAAAATGTCGTTTATAATCTGATTGCAAATAATGTAAACTTAATACCTAAAGAGGCAATAAGGACATGAAGCATGCCCCATAAGTTCAAGAACAGCGCGGTAATTGCGTAAAACACTAACAGTAGTCCAGAATGACTTTCACTTTGCCAGTTCAACAACATTCATTGCGTTATTTACGTTATTGAGCAGACAAATTTTTCGAACATAAGAAGCAATGGATTAGCAGTGTCCTTCAAAATGATTCAGATAGTGATTGATAGTGTGTTATGCAATTAGGGTGCAGAGGATACATATGTACAGACGCCAACAGATCGAGTTACCCGAACCTGTCAAATTTTCAAAAATTAACTTTGAACCTAATGCTTCAGCGATAAACTTGAAAATCTATTAAAGAAATTTGACAGATTGTAGTAGCTTGATGTGTTGGCGTCTGTACGTAAAATTTAAGTGCTTTAGAAACTCAACATGTTATTAAACTTGTACCTGTGTAGTTTCAAAGGCCAGGTCACACGTTGGCACTTTATAGTTTAGTACCTCCGTTAGTCATGAGGCAGACCGACGGAACGGCCTACATACATTATGTATTTCTACTACTGCAATTCTTTACGAGCAAGTGCGACCAGACGGAGCCATACATATGGAAGCCTAAATGTTAGAAAATGAACAAGAAAAGTTTGTACAAAATATAGGTAGTCAAGGGAATGTATTGTTTAGCACTGGACATACTTGTTGTAGCCATTTTATATGGCTTATAAAGAATGACAATCATCATCATGATTTCTGCCGAAAGACATTGCTTCTGGAATTCTGTGACCCTTTTATTTAATTTGTATTCGTTAATTTATTTTATTTGTAGGCATTGAAATTTTATTCAGAGCTATGAGTATTCTGTGGCAGTTAGACATTGTGATATTTTTATTTTTTATAATGTATTTTTTTTATAGGCCTGGGGCCATGCGTCGCTACATCGACTAGCACCCTAATTGCACAACACACTTTTAATCAAAATCTGAATCATTTTGAAGGATATTGCTAATCCATTGCTTCATATGTTTTAACGCAATGAATGTTGTTGAACTGTCAAAATGAAAGCCATTCCTATTGTTAGTGTCTGCCCTGTACTATGTATTAGCACAGGATGATATTATCACCATTCTTTTGGCCTTATCCCAATTAATTTGGGGTCGACGCAGTATGTATTCATCTTCCACCTCTTTAGTTGTCATATCAGTAGTCACAGAATGGCAATATTGTGATTTAAATATATGCACAATTTAAGTTGATACTCTGTTCACTAAGAAATCCGTTTCCCTGGCTGTATCTTACTCGTTGCCCGTCTGTAGTGACCCTAGCTTAACTAATGTCATAATGTCTAAAGAAGGATACATTATATCCAAACTGTCCTGTTCTTAAGCTGTGGCTAGGCAGGACTTACAGAAGCGGTAAACTGTTAGCAATTTACACTCATACTACTTAATCTGTTCGAGTAGGAAACTGTTGGGCGACGTTGCAAACACAGCATCAGTTTGGTTCTCGATCGAATGGCTTCTATTAAATGCAGTTATCTAAGGTTAGCTTGTCTGCCCATCTTCAACATATTTTCACTTCTGGCCGTTTTTTTTTCTTGTGACATATTTTATACAGCATGTATCAGGAAGGTGTGGTCATATTTAACCACACCTTCACCACCAACTTCATCATTTTGGGTGTGGTATAGACCACTCGACGTAACGTTATTAGAAAGCGTAAAATAGCAATATTTTGCAAGACCAATAGACTCTCGGACTCGACGTAAAGATACTCGACATAAAGGGAACCGCATTCACCATCAAACTGAACATTTTTCTCCATGGGACCAATAAATTATCAACTTCAATACTTACTAGACCCAAATGTATTGATGAGACTGCTGATTATTTGGGATACGTGAAGAAGCCTTCTCGTGTAGCGCAGTTTTTTCCGCCAGTTACTCGACTGAACCGAGCGCTCGGCGCATCCTGGACAGTCACACCCAACACCTTATTTGACTGGCCAATTCTTCCTTTGCGGTGGTAGGGCTAACGTCCGCCTGGTTTGCGACCACCCTCCCACCATCTTCTGGGCACGCTCGTTCCATCGTAGACCTTATCCATCGCTTTCTATCAGGTGTGATCGATGTCAAGAGCGGGCCTATTCAGCAATAAAAATATTACAAAAGTCGCGATTACGATGTTGGTCCCATGGAGAATGTTGTTCAGTTTGATGGTCTGACATCTTTCTGATACAAGCTGTAGGTGTCGAGTACTAGCCCCATCATAATGAGATGCGATCATTTATAGGGATCCCTGTTATGTGTCATTTATTACCCATGTCTTAAAATTATGTTTTAAAAATTGTTGCGTTTGGTTTCAAATTCATGCTCCTTCATAGCTTCTTTCGTCGATCTGGTCCGAGGTGTCATGTTACGGATCCTCTGCTAATGGTCCTTGCTCACTCATCTCACCATATACTTCAAGTAGTTATGACCGCAGCCCTGGCTCTTTGCATCGCCTGTTATCATAATGATGTTAATACTTGGAACATGAACAACAAGTCACCCAAGTTCCTGTGATGAGTTCATACACACGTCCGGGGAGATGGCGGTTTATTGTGTGAGTTGGTCTGAGATACAGCGAATTATGAAGATTATGTAGATGAAAGTTTACTTATAAAACTCAACAGTTTCTGGATTGTTTACCATACAAGCATGTTAAACTAATACTGAATGTGTAAACAAACAAACTTACATATAAAGGGTGTAAAAAGACGCTTAACGAAGAGATTCACTTGTTCTTTCCGTTATTGTGATATTTTTTGTACTGGTCCATACCAGGGGAAACTTCTGGTTATGCATATATTGAAAGTTCCAAGTTTAAATTTTAGAAGTTTACTTTGAACACTCCCACGACTCCTGTGCCATCACATGCACCCATACACACAATGTTTTGCATGCTTTACATTGAGCGGTACCGTAAACAGCGATTTTTCACCCCAAAACTAAAAGTAGTTTCCCTGCAATTAGTTTTGTGCAATGTTACTTAGTTTGATCTACAGAATGCGTAGTTGACGGCTATATGGGTCTTGTTACACACTGTATAATTTATACTTATCAAAGTGATTATGAAGTCACAAGTTTTTTGAAGTGAAAAGTTTTGGCACATTTCGTTACATGAGAGAGAATAAAAATGTAACTCTCTCTCTCTCTTTCTCTCTCTCTCTCTTATACTCAATCTCTTTTATTCTTAATTTATTAATAAGTTTAATTTCTATCATGTGTACGGCCCTGCACGCGATTTTTTTTTTAATTCATAATTATTTAATTACATAAGTGTGAAACTTCATTACGTAATCCAGCTATTTTTAATGTTCGACTACCTCCTACGTATCTATTATAGTCCCACATACATTGTATTATGAACGTGAAAAATAGCGGTAGGATGTTGAAGGTTTTCATTTTACCGGAGCGTTATTATACCTAGTCGGCAGCCGGGAGGGGCGACAGTTGACCCTGGCTCGTATATCACACGAATACATCGACTCGCACAGATTTCAGTGCTCCTGAAAACCTATTCGTTTATTTCTCCGCATTTCGCTCATAAACTTTTCTTATTTTTCCTCGCTAGGGAAAACAAGATGAAGTTTTATATAACAGGAGGAAATAGAGAAGCGATATCAAATCGGTATTTACTTTTGAACTTCTGCTACTGTAACATTTCGCGCAATGCCATGTCCAATATTTATCCTACAGTAAGTAGGTACCTATGTATATTATACCTACCCTCACATGTTTAATATACAGTCATAATTAACTATCTAACTAGCCTGTATTGTCCCATTCAGGGCAAAGGCTCTTTCCTTTTTCCACAAAATTCTGTCTTTTGCGAGTGCCGGCCAGTCCCTTCGGTAGGAGCCAAGCTCACATGAAGAGTCTAACATGCGGCAGACATGTCCGGCCCAGTCCCAAGGCTTCCTGGGTGACGTCGGTTATCTTGGTTTTGGCGCGCAGTATTGTGTTCCTTATATGGTCAGAGGATACAGTCATGTTGTCCCTTAAATTCAAAATATTGCTATCCAATACTCATTTTAACTAAAATATATTTGTACCAACAAACATGAAAATGGAGAAATCTCTATCCCCCAGCCATATTACCCACAATCACGTACTAAAAGAGATAAGATAAAGCGGAGATTTGCCGACGGCTCAAACAAATTTCTATGCAAAATAATATCTACTCAAGGGATTTCGGCAAATAGGTTTTAGTCGATGAGCTAGGCAAATATTGCAGTGTTTTTTCTATGATTTTCCTTGTAATAGGGTACGCTGTGATGTCATTTGATGGGTTCAGCGTTTTTATGTTATTTTTTGTAAGTAAGGCTTGGGAACTTTTAGGGACAAAATATGAAGAAGTGAGGAGTAAATCTGCTCCACAATTGCGTAACTAACTTTCTATCACAATTAGAAATATTTTGAAGGAAATTTCTAATCCAATGCTTCATTTGTTTAAAAATTCGTCTCGTCGACAGCGTAAATTACGCAATGAATGTCATTAATTGCCAAAATGGGCATTGCTAGTGTAAGTTTGCTCGTGTATATGTTACTCAATTACCTCGCTGATATTGCTAGAAGAAAAGTAACGTTTGTGATGCAAAATTAAACTGATAAAAAGCGTCCCGCATATTGCGCCTCTGCTCCTATCGGCTGAAGCAGGGAGATATGATTGACTACACAGAATCTGACGCTACCTCTACAGGTATATCTATGCCATTAAAAAAGTTTCGCAAGGGATGCCTTTGAGCGAAGGAGACTTTGACAACATCAGCTCTAGGGGTCAGTGAATATTTGGGTCAAAACGGTAAAGAAGTGGGTCTTCTTTGTTTGTCTTGTTCTAAATGTATTGTTACGTTAGATGATCAGCACTCGTGCAGCACGTTTGATGTGTTCTTGGCTTTAAAAATGTACGGTTTATTCCCAAAAACTGAACAAGGAAATAAGTAAATCTACAAAAAAACTAGTACAGCTGTTTCGCTAACATTTTTTATTAACAAAATCAATGCGAAAATAAAACGGAATCGCATTTCGTAGTGACTGCTACAGTCGCTAGTCGTAAACTGATGTGCGTCGGGCAGTGATGTCAAATGGAAAGAAAGTACAGTAGACCCATTCTCATACTCTGCCTTTATAACATAACCCCCCCCCCCCACGCCTATTTTCCTCTCGAAGGGTTAGACGTAAATGTACATCATAGTACACCCATATTTCGCCAGTTACCTCGTCGCATCTTGTCGCCTATATTTACTTACTAGCTTTTGCCCGCGGTTTCGCCTGCGTGGAGGTCGGAAATTATCTCACGGAAACATATTACCGGGATAAAAAGTATCCCATGTGTTAATTCAGGTTATAAAAACTATCTGTGTGCCAAAGAAGAAGGATCACGGTCCATAAAAAGTTAACCCACGTCCTACAGCAAAGAGCAAACTACCCAAAAATAATGATAAAAAAATGGCATACTTACTTCCGAACGCCATCCTTACAGTCTGACATATAAAAAAATTGCTATGAAAATATGGGGCTGTGAAAAAAAAATCTGCTGTTCCCTACATTTTGACGAGTTATACGAACATAAATGTAGGGTACAGCTGATTTTTTTTTCGCGATTTCAGGTTTGGTCCCATAGTAAAAGTTGTTTGTTATCATGAGTACAATCACATGTTTAAGTATCAGTCACTAATTACCAGTCACCCTATATATTGTGAATGATGATGATAAATGTTTTATTTTACACTCTAAAATTAAATGCTCCATTCCAAAGTTCAGGGTACCTATTCCTAGTGTTGTTTTGTTTTACATCTTAAATATGGTAAGTTTCCTGTTGTGATTTTGTGGTGAACCTTCTTTTCTCAACTTTGGGGTGTATTTTAACCCGCGGCACATCACGTCCGCAAGATCCCAGGCCTACGATCATGCCAGGGGTGGGGTTACGTCGGACCCCACCGGATATGAGACTCGAATACCAAGTGCCACAGATACAGAAGCCTGATTTCATCAAGCCTCTTGAGCTGTTGATTTGATATTTGTTATCCAGCGTAGATTAGTGATGCAGCATAAAACCTATTGTTGTCGCCACGTTGGTTATGGTAGCCATACACGTTACGAATACGATATATTCCCGTTGTATTACCGTATGCAACATTGAACTGCACTATGGTGTAGAGGAAACTAATTAGTTTCGATGGCGCTATTAATGGTGCAAATGAAACTGCATTGATAGTATGGTCTTATCTGCACCATACTTGCGCAAGTTTAGACTTGCACAGGTCGGCGTGACACCGAATGGCTCGGAGACTTGTGCTAATTCATCCCGCACACGTCAATGTATACTTACTTGTGCAAGTCCAATTTTACGCAATTACATTTATCGTAACGTGTGTGGCCTGCATTAGTTTAAATGATTAGATAAGCATTATATTGATGTTAAGATTCGTACAGAATCAAAGTAGTTAATTATGTACTTTGATTATTCATAACTTCAGTCTAGTGTCTGCTAATAGGAATTACTTCCATAAAATGTTTCAGAAATGAACCTGAGACTCTTAATTACATATTTTTTTTAACTAGATTTTATTTATTTTTTATTTGGTAAGTAGGTAGTTCGAGGTAGGTATCTTCTTGACTATCTATAAGAACTTTGCTCTTCAAATGTGTACCAAACACAAATACTTACATGACATAACGTAGTTGATTTTAGATTTATTTTGGTAAGTACCTACACTGATCTAAGTATATTTGGATACTGTTGTGTCTGTTTATTTCTATAACAGGGCTATTCACAGACTCACCAGCACATCCAAGGGCCTAGTTCTAGATACGCTTCACGTCTAAGTACTTCCCGCAGTTCCTCGTGACTGACAGCTGATTAGTGACAGCTACCTGACACTTGTGTGTGACACAGTGTTTTGTGTAAACACTGTGCCAAAACTAAAAAAAAAAAATCACTTCCACTGCATTGACGTATAGGACGTATCTATCAAAAAGTACTCTGTGGTATAATTATTTACCTTCAAGCGGGCGCGCGGCCATTTGTAACGCCAGCGGTCGCGCTATGGGATATTTCAGGCATTTAAAACTTAAAACACTAATCATTTATTTTTTTGTATTTATCACATTATCATTACATTAGGACATAAAACAAAATTATAAAAATCAAAATACTTAATATTCTAATTTTATTTGGATTAGTAAGCAATTTTACATCATACATTGTCTTATACATCTGACTTTCGCGTGCTTGCGTGCTTTGCAAATAAAATAAGGTAAGTATTACACCAGAGAAAAAGGGAAAGGTTCACTGAGGGAGAAGATGAAGAAGGCCGGAAATTAGAAGAAATATCTACCAGATTTGAAGAATTTCTTATGATGCGAAGCTCAACATCAAGACGTTAGTGCACTAAGCACCAATGACGTATTATCATTGCTAAGCACTGACATCGCGAGCTGGCGGGGATCAGTGCATGCTTGTACAGACGCCAGCACATCAAGCTACTCGAAACTGTCAAATTTACCAATAAAGTTGAAAATCTATTAAAGAAATATGACAGATTGTAGTAACTTGATGTGCTGGCGTCTGTACAATATCAGCAATTTGGGAATAGATTACCAGGAATATTAATATTATTTCAGGTGAAACCAGGTGAACTATTGTCAAGTAACTAAAGAAAATTTTGATCCATCAAATATATTTGCTTGTCATGTCAGAAACACGAATTCCGTTTAAAAAACATTAACAAACAGTCATTAAAAAAGGTTTTAACCGCAGAGGTAACACTGCAATATACATATTATATACACTACTTTTACTATCTCTATGGATTGTTTAGTAGTAAAGGGTTAAGTACTTATATTTGATTCCTCAACACAAGTGCTCCTCGATCCACGTCTTGAAACTCACAAAATTACATCAATTTATTCCTAAAACCTTGAAACTTGAATCTGCCTCACTGTTGTAACTCAGCAACTTGCAAACAACCATATAACTGCGAGGAAAAACTCCAAATTATATTTCTTTCGGCCATTTCCGTTTGTAATTGAAAGTCCTGATGAAATATAGGCAGAGTTTCATATTATTTTAAAGTGAAATACAACGTTTGATTAATTCTGTGAAGTTTGATATTACTTTTCGACGTACTATTGGGAAGTTGCCATAACATTTTTTAAAAATAATATTGATATGGATCCTATAGTAAGAGATAATAACATATATGAACCGAACTGACATGTCCAATTCCTGGATCCCTTAGTCATAAAAGTCATAATGTCGAATGTATTGTTTCCATCCATCACATTATCGAATTGCATTCATATTATTACGTTGTCACGTATGTTTTAACAACTTCACTTAATTATTCTTTGCAACATTGCAACTAAAACATTTTTACTGAAATCCTAACTGTGACAAATGCGGAAGTAAGTTTGTTTGTTACTCAATCACACAAAAACGGCTTAACGGATTGCATGAAATTTGACACACAGATAGTTTATAATCTGGTTATCACAAAGGATACATTTCATCCGGGTAGTAGGTACGTTCCCGTAGGATAATTTCCGACCACGCGGGTGAAGCCGCGGGCGAAAGCTATAAAACTTATCTAAAGTGTCCGACTAAAGCCAGGATTAGAAGAAATACAGAACTATTATGTATTCGTTTATTTAGCTATGTTTAATAAGCGTGCTCAACACTACAATTACTTGGACTTCTTTTCATGTAATTTCTGCAGAGAATCTGGGTGGACCAATTTGTTTTGCGAAGAGTTCGTGCGAAAATAAAAGTTTATTACCAATGCGTAGGATAATCATGATGAGTATGATTGATGCTGTCTTATGTCAAAGTTTGTTTTCATTTGTCATGGAAATCTACTACTACAACAACACCTACTACATGCAATCAAATTCAATTCGGAACTGATTAAAACAGCTGAAAAGTATAACGTGCTCAATCATCCTTTTTGGTTAGCCATGTTTGAGCAATCATTGGCCATTTTAGGTCAAAAAAGATTTGTGATGCCATTTGAGTTTTTTTTTTCATTTGGTTTTATTTTAAAATACTAAATGGCTTGCATATTTCTTTGCTTTATGCGGCCAGTAGTCCAGTACCTTGATAATACATTTCTAACCTCATTACTTAAAATTATGTGTAGCTGGCCATTAGTTGTTAAAATAATCTAGCGATGCCATAAAGTTTTTTCTTTTATTTGTTTTTTCATTGGGTAAATGGCTTGCCACGGTTTATTTTACTGCTAAAACGGCCTGTAGTTAAAGCATTTTTAGAAAAACCTATTTAATAAAAAAATTAAGACACTGATCGTAAACTCCAGCTCCAATTTATACAAAACTACATCACTACACATATTAATAAGGCGCATTCATAGTTTTTTCTTATTTTTTTACAAAAAATAAGAAACAAAAGACGGCTTAAAATAACTATCGGCCTTTTGAGACCTCGGAAACAATAAAACAGTTTAATTTTATATTTTTATGCTAATTTCGCCCAAGTGGTTCTGGAAATGTATTGTAATGTATTATTTTAGTTTTATATTTCGAGGAAATTAGAATTTCGGCTTTGACCCCAAAAAGTTGTAACATAGACAACTTATCGTGACTAGTTGTACCTACAGAGAACATGTCCATTCCATTGAATTTTCCCATTTTACCGATACACTATATGCTGATACACGCGCCCTGAATATATATTTGCCGAGTCGTTTATTTCTATCATTGACAGGACACAATATGGTTGATCGAGGACACAATGTGCCTGATCGAGGTCATAATCTATTAATCTCGCCATAAAGGCGGGCCATGTCCGCGGGAAAGTCGGATGTTAATAAATGATGCCTTCTTTTGTATAAACTTCTCAGTTCACCACACAGTCTCGAATAGCAGCCATTTATTATTTAAATCCAACTGGACTAAGAACTCCAATCCGTTTATGTAAATCGATGCTAATGCGCTTTGTAGTTGAGGGTTCGTAGTTATACCTTTGAAAATTCTGCTCCCGTCAACGACAAGTAAGTAGTAGTTGATATGACCGCCGTACAGGAGTAGTTTGTAGAATTGTAATAATCAGGATACAGAACGGATTTTGCTAGTTTCGTAACAGTTCTGCTTTTTGTTAAATAGTTGAGTTAAATCTAAGTAGGCAGATTTTATTGACATTGACTTTTAATGTGATGATTATGAAAAAAGAACTTCAGTACGTGTTAAAAAAAACACAGACATGACACTCCTATCTATTATGTAAGGAGATAAGAAAAGCTCCGAGAGCGAACTCTTACAAAATTCAAGATGCATGGTTTTTACGATCCATAAAAAGTGTGTTTACTTTCTTTTTCCAAAAAAAAAATCACTTATACTTCTAAATATTTAAAAGGGTTTTTACGCAGAACACACCACGACTACATACAAGATGACTTGCGTTTGTGTGCAATTTCCGCAAACACTCTCATCCGATAAATTACGCCGAAACTCCACTGAAATGACTGACGAAGCAAGGTACTTTTAAAGCAACGTATTTTCCCCATAGGTACGAGTACATCGTTTTTCACCGATCTCTCGCTTATTCGAAACATATGTGAAAGAATATTTGAACCGCCTGCAAAATCATTTCATTGATCATTGCCAATACGAAAATAGGCTTGGGCAATAGGCTTTCAAAAGCTTTTCAATTTAGTCCCGCGGCCGGGCGGGCGCTGGCGCTGTCACGGATTTTGTTGCGAATTTCCATTCACGGTATGTACTGTAGTTTTATGATAAATATATTATTCAGTTCTGTGCGGCTAGGCTCGCTCTATTTCCCATTTCATAGGGAAGATAATGGTCTAAGGGGTATCGTATTACCCAGTAACTGGGTTGTGGAGGTCAGATAGGCAGTCGCTCCATGTAAAATACTGGTATTCAGCTGCATCCGGTTAGACTGGAAGCCGACCCCAACTAGTTGGGAAAAGGCTAGGCAGATGATGATGATGAGGGAAGATAATGGTCTGAGATATCACGTTAAATGCGATATGATTATGTTGTGTGCCCTGAGCGTGTCGGTATACGGGCACTCAGTCGGACATAATCAGGTTTATTAGTGGAATAAGGCGAGGTGCGGCTTTATTATCGTTATGTATTGCCTGTCCACCCGCTTGAAAGGTGTGTCCACTATCGATCGCCTATTTTAGTCGGTTCTTTCATTAAAGTTAAGCGAGGCGTGAAGTTCCACGAAACGAGTATATTCTAGACCCTATTTAAACGGCCTATTTTAAAGGTTATTTAATAGCTGAGAACAATACGGGGTTAATAGCCAATTAAGGCCCTGGATACTGCGAAATAGACTCGGAACTCCTTGTTTGATTAATTTACATGAAGGTTAAGGTGTATTGGATTAGATAATACTTAGTCACGCTCTGTTGTGCGAGTAAAGTGTGCCTTTATGTTGATTTTAGTACACTTTGCACAGACGCCAGCACATCAAGCTACCTGAAACTGTCAAATTTTCCCAATCAACTTTGAACCTTATGCTTTAGTGATAAAGTTGAAAATCTATTAAAGAAATTTGACAGATTGTAGTAGCTTGATATGTTGGCGTCTGTACAAGATATTAGCCAGTCAATAGTGACATTTTTATTTTACTATCGGTCTTTGGTTTATAAAGTAGGTCACGTCGGCGGATCAGAAGCTTCCTTATCTCTTGGCTTATTACACTTCATTAATTCAAAGACACGAGAATAGCTGGAAGCAGTTTTAACGATACGCTATTACTTTAAGGGACTATTCGGAGGAAAATGAGATCTTAAGAATCGACCCCAAATCGAGCCGCTGATGTCCTTTTGAATGCCGCCCAGCTATTTGTTACTTACATATAAACTTCCGTACAACCAGGAAGATACCGTTTATCCTTATTACAGTTTCTGAAAAGGTGTAGGTATGTTTGCGAATCTGATACGGTCTTGCTATATACGGTAGATAAAGGTATAAATAGAACCTAGGTAAGTATGAAGCAAGACTAAAATATTTTTTTTTGTTTTTGCTTCGCTTAAGAAATTGCTTTTTGCTATGATTTCAGCTGACTAAGAATGGTCCCTCGACTGCTTGTAGAGTTAATATATTTTCTCTCAAATACACTAGGTGGGTATCTACCCAACCGGAAAATGAGGGAAAGGTCTTAGATTCCAATTCACCGAAATAATACTGTAGACTCTTTAGAAAAAACAAGAGCAGCATGGCTAACAATATGAGATTATGAAGGTAACTGGCTTACCATGAAAACGGTTGTCTATGTAGTGGAAAAAGATACTTCAAAGTAGACAAGGTTAAAGTAAGTAGTCACGTTGATAATAGAAGGTAGGACTTCAGGTGATATGTTGAAAAAAATGTGGTTTTTCTATTTCGTGTAACTTGTTAAGTATGTGGAATAGGGATTTAACATTTTGGTATATGTTTTTTGACTCTTTGGTCTAGTATCATGTAAAAGGAATACACGTTTCAATGATTTTTTCTCGTTACAAAAAAATTGCAAAGTTATATCTATTTTTTTACTTTTTTCGACATCACGGCGTAACGCTTAGAAGTTGTTTAATGGAATTTACTTTAAAACATAGAGAATTATCATATTAAAGTTTACCCAAAGTAGTTTTAAATTTTATTTATTTATTTTGTTAAAAAAAGGAGTAAATTCGTTTTGCACATACGTCGTTTTATTCCGAAAGCACGCCATCACTCTTCTTTTGCGTTCAAAAAGTATTTGCACCACTTTCGCTCGCTTAGTAGGTTTTCGAGGATTTTTGAGGTAGCGCCTTAGGTTGATTTACGCCTGGCTGAAACCGTAACTAACTTAGAACTTTACAACAATGTACCACAACGCGACCTCCCAGAACCCTTTTCAAACTCAACAACCAAAACTATTTAATTCCTATAAAATATTTAAGTATCCCTCGAAAATATTACATTTAAGGTAGGTATATTTAAAGTACTTAACCCTCGTTTAAATCTCGCCTTCGCTCTTTATTCGTGTCATGTGCGGTATAATGCCGTCCCGCGGTGTCTGCCAGTCATTGTCTGCTGACACGACACCCGTGTCTATTTGAAGCCACTGCTTTATTGGAGCACAGACGCTGCGTAGAATTTGCCGAGAAAATTGTATGACGTGCATGCATTGAACAGGAAATTTCAAATATTCATCGCTATTAGGAATTCCCATTGAATTCGTGCATGTAACTTGGATCCATTTAATAGGGAGCGATCCTATTGCAATTTACAAATCATACTATTACCTTTTTTAAACCGAATTTAAAACGCGGGATTGTTTTTTTTTTTTTGCATAAAATACACCGAACATTTTCCACGTTGTTTTTTATTCAATTTTACACGCTTTGTAACAAAAAGTAAATGAAAATGATGTTATTTTTTTTTAATATAGAACTGCACCTGTATATCCCAAAGGGTATAGTGTGCACACCCATGTTTTAAATTACTCTAAGAAAAGAAGAAAATACATTACATACATTTATTGCAAAAAATACCCCCAAAAGGCCTCCCAAAACACATTTATGCGATGGCCGCGATAATCTATAGTTTACGAAGAACAATCCATCACAGACTGAGCTATGATAGCCTTTAAACGAAGTAATACCAATACGAATTCCATATAAATTGTGTGATCCATCATCTCTTACCCACTTCGGCTAGTAAGTGAAACGCGGTAGTCGAGGAATAATATGACTTTACAACATATAAAATATACGTATGTAGGTAGGCAGGAGTATATTGTGACTTTATTAAGCTAGGCTCGTGATATTTCATTATCAAAATCAAAAGTCATTTATTCAAATTAGGCTGAGAATCAGCACTTTTCGAACGTCAAAATTACAAAAGACAGAAGTTTAAAACAAAAGAACTAGCAGGGGATCGAGGTGGGGGGGGGATGGAGGGGGTCCGGGGATCAGACCGGAATAACTCGACAAAACCGCATCAATAGTAGTATAGACTTGCAACAATAACTCCTACAAAGTATAGTGCATACACGGAATGCGAAATTGGTTTTTCATATTTACAATGCTATTTACAAGAAATAAGAGCAATAACAAGCTGTATGTATAATGTGGGCGAAGTAAAAGGATTATGTAAGGATCGTAGCGCATGGCGTTCCGTAGATTCTGCGTAGGTACGCCCTTGAGTACGTGAGTTTAAAAATGTATGTAATATTCCTACATACTGTTGTATCTCTTTGTAAGTCTGTACCTACACCTAATGGGAAAAGGTACAAATAATGTACATTCTTTTTGCTGCGGAATCGAAATGATTTGACGAAAAAATGTTGGCAATTTCGTATTTTTATGCGATCATTTTTCTTACGATCGAGTTCAGAAAAATACCCGTATTCGTTGGCCGCAACACGTATTAGATGTACGCACAGTGTGTGCAATATGTGACACATTTCGACAGTTAACGCTATCGTTACCGTAACGTATGGATTCCAATATCGAGGTGTTGACGTTACAGAAAAGAATAATGAAAAAGAAAAATCTACGATTCAAAACACGCTTGTCCACTTAGAGGCAAAATTATATTATACAATTAAGCGACTATTAGGTACTTAGATTTTAAGCATCACTTTAATATTCATCAAAATTTATGAGGCACTTAAATCGACAATTTCGGCCCTAAAATATAATGTCCTTCCTCGCAGTTTGAAAAGTCGCGGCGAAGATAGCAGTTATGGCGAACCCTTTTGTTGATCCGATTCGAGGTTCAGCCATCTTTGTAGAATCATTGTGGATCCATTTAATTAATATAGGAAACTTCAAAAGCTTTTTATTTGAGCCGTAACAAATTAATTAAGTAATTATACCTACGTTAATTTATTGATCTCCTTTCCAATTTGTGTTTTCGTTCCCACTAACACCGTACAAAAAGAAAATTTAAATACCTATAATAGGTATACCTAAGTATTTAAATTTTCTTTTTTGTAACGTTCCCATTAATGTCGATATTTTGACTAAAAGCAAGCTTACTAAACATGAGTATTTATTTATCAAACAGTGCACAACGACTAAACCAGGCTTATTGAAAATCAATAGATGCGTATCAGAGTCGATGTGATCGCGCGAATGTAGCGAATGGCAAATATATGTGCGTTATTAGGCACCATATTCTGCTCAAATCATTGTTTCGAACACCATTATTAAAGCCATAAATTAAGGAATAATAGGATTATTTCCGAGCAATTTCAGCTGCCAAATAACCATAAACGTGCATTAGCTTTGGAGACAGTTCCAACAGCATTCTCTACTTTCCAATGAATTTTTCGTTCCACTCTATTTAATTTGATAGTAGCTATGTTAACGGCCCAAGCGTTCCCGGGCAGTAATTGAACGGATACGTTTTAAAAACAGAACCAATATTAACGTTTTAATTAGGGAAACTATTTTCAAAAATTGGTTGGCAAGAAATGGCGGTTGGTCGGGATGGAGCTGCGGGGCGAGGGGTGCGCTGGTGACTCGCCACGCCGTGTCCGACACTTGACACCGGACGCCGGACACCGGACGCAAACAACATGCGCCCCTTAATTGCTGTCATCCGTAAACACATACAGATATTGGTTCACTTTGCCCGTATGTGGTCGCAAATAAAATTAATTGAAATCTTTTAGTTTTTATTTGCTTTCGCAGCAATATAGTTTCATGGGAGCGTTTTATTTATTTTAACAGCTAACGGGACGTATTTTGATTGGATGCGTATTGCTCTAAATAAATTGTTTTTTGATTACTGAAAAAATACACAGGTTCAACGTCTGATATGAAATCAAAATGTTCATGTTCACGTAGACCCGCGTCGTTTATACTCTCATTATTGTGATAATTGAAATATTATTCAGATTTTGACACATGTGCGCCAGAATTTGATGAGATGGAAATTCAGTTAAAGCTACGAACCGTATTCGATTATAAATATTATAATAACCTCTTTAACAATATCGCGTCGGGCGTGATCTTGGCTTTAAGGACGTAACGCGATAAAGGTAATCCTCCCAATTTACATAACACCATCTAACTGCAGGAGGCGGGTGAAGGTAACTCAACTGTAGTAGGTAGGTACCTAAGTACTCCTAAGATACGATACCATTATCCTCATTACAAGATATTATTACAAAAAATAAAAACGTAAGAGTTAAAGCATCAATTTATTTACGTTAAAAAGTTTGCTTTTTCCGAGTAGCAGGCTTAAATCCGATGAAAAATCCTTTTATCTCCATACAGCCGCATTAAACTCGTTTCTCATCAAAATTTTCTGCGAAAGGAAAGTATGTTAATGGCGCCGAAGTTCTCTTCTGTTTAAAGACGTCTTAAACAAATATTAACTAATTAATTAATACATATTTAAGTATGCAGGGAGGACAAGGACCCGTGTGTACATACGTGATAAAATAGCGTGCTAGGAGCATGTGTTTACATTCAATTTCAAGAGCGGTGCGTCGCACACGCAAACCTATTACTTTGAGGACTAAGAACACATTATTAATATTCCTCCAGACAGGGTGTTTATAATTACATGTGCTTAGTTGGAGCTGTTCTTCTTAATTATATTTTAGAAGTTAAATGAGGGAATTAGACAGCGCTTTGGTTGCGGTGACTCAACGGGTGATAAATGTATGCGATCTTTTCTATTGGATGCATTTGCATATAAAAGAGCCACGTGGTTGGAATAAAATTAGCTGATCAGAGCAATAGGTGGGTGGCTGTGTGTCGACTGGAAATTTACAGAGATTTCACGAAGATTATGTATATAATATCCAAACTTGATTAAGCTCAAACCTGATATTCGCAGGTTGACATTTTATGTTGCCATTGGTTGATGTCTCAACTAAAGAAATTCTCTGATATCCATACTAATATTATAAATACGAAAGTGTGTCTGTATGTCTATTACCTTTTCATGCTTAAACCGCAGAACCGATTTAGATGAAATTTGGCATAGAGTTACTTTGAGTCCCAGGAAAGGACATGGGATAGTTTTTATTTCGATATACACACGAGATCGAAACTTATGCGGGTGAAACCGCGGGGCACTGCTTACTCATAAGTTATAACTCTTCTGCAGGAACTTGCATTTTTATTTCCCCTGGAACATTTTAATTAACTTTGAAATGTTCGTAGTTTTTATTTTATACGTTTCTCAATCAGCGCGGAGCTTTTTAATAATAAAAGTATTGTTAATTTTATGCTTCCCTGCCATTTTATAGACCAATAAAAGTTTCATGCTTCACAGGTTTTCTATTTGGTTTCAGTTAAGTAATTACCTGGCCAAATAAACTCAAACTGAAAGCATTTATTTCAAATAAACCAATTACAGGCATTTGAATTGACAAGGGGTCAGTCAGTCAGAAAGATGAAGCAAGATGCCCATTCCAAAACATAGTATTAGGATGAAGAAAATCGGGCAAGAAACTCCAAATAAGTACCTTTAACTGTAGTTTAGTAGGTTACTGAGATAAGAAACGTGAATAGATAGGTATAAAATCGGTTACTGCGGCGTCTTCGTAATCGATCTCTTGAGGAAACTATCAGTTTCTTACTCCCTCAATATATTCCCAGTACACATACCTGTGTCAAGGAGTTTACGACAGGTTTTCAGAAAAAATACACAACATCTGGATAGGCTTTTCAAAATTAAATGTTTGAAAATGTTCAGTTGTACCTATATAAAAATGAGTAAATGGATTTTACTTTTCTTTGAATTTACAGTCAGACCTCCCTTTCCACGAAATAAGGTATGGTTCATACAATACCTATCTATGATGACTATTACAAGTACATCTGTACAGCTTTTGTTTAAAGTCTGTGGTTTCAATCGTTTTCCAAGTGTGCAACTGACGGAAATCTACAAATCCTAAACACAAACGAGCAAACTTCAACTGAGTTTACGTCAACAACTAGATCACTTCAGAATAAGAGCACAGTCAAGATCCGGGTGATCTTAACTGTGATCTTGATCTAAAGTGATCCAGTGTCCTGCGCTCGACACTCCATGTATTCGGTAAACAAGATCAGTCAAGATCTACAGAATGCGAGCGGTCCACCGTGTCCACCGCTCGACACACCACGTATTCGACAAACGTCGTACATTATGCACGCACTCACATAAAGTGGCCTTTGTAACTAGCTACGTTAAGTGCCTCCGAGGAATCCGAGCCGTTCGAATTACCACTTAATTAATGAAAGGCTGACTCCGGCACGACCGTCTGTTTAACAGCTAATTTCACTTCGGATCGAACGCCTCTGGCTACACAAGTTGCTCCTCGGATACGCAGATTCTTGGAATTGTTTAATTAAATACCTATGTAGTAAGTGTCGGTTGACATGAGTTCGTTTTGGCTGGTCAGTCAGATTGTTTCTGTTCATGTATTTACTGAGGTTCCGGGGTGTTATTTATAAAGAATGGGAGGAGCTATTCCAATAACGTAGTACCTATGTGAGTTTTTATTAGAATAAGGAAAAAAGTCGGAGAGTTTTTGATTAGTTGTGTTGACTTTCCGATTCTTTCAGAAGCCTGTAATGGTAATTTAATTGCACACAAATCAGAAAACTTCTCTGTGTCTGTATTGAGGGAAAAGCTACTTTGTGTATTCTATGACGGTTTTGTGTGTAGGTACTCAAAATATTTTATTTAGACCGGTAGGACCTCCATTGCAGACGAAACAGTTTTTCATGAACTCACTTATTTGAATAAGTTCGTTAAGTAAGATACTGTAGATAATTCTGAATTCATAATATCCAGCTACTTATGTATTCTTAGCGGTCTTGTATTTCGTGTTCTGTACACGCTTTAATAGATTACCTATTCTTATCATGGAGCAAGAGGAAGTTTTAATATATTCAGTAAAGGAAGTCGTTTTAATTCTGATGCAGCATGTACAGGCGCCAGCACATCAAGCTACTACAATCTGTCAAATTTCTTTAATAGATTTTCAAATTTATCGCTAAAGTATAAGGTTCAAAGTTGATTGGGAAAATTTGACAGTTTCGGGTGGGTTGATATGCTGGCGTCTGTACAATCTCACTTATTTATTTCACTTCTTCTTTTTCGTCGTACCAATGATTTCCTTTTATTAATTTTATGTAGGTAAGCTTCGACAAGAATATTTCGCTGTAACGCGATAAAAAGATTTCAGCTGATTAGATTTTTCAATGTATTTGAAAAGCAATATCTTTAAGTGCAAACCAACGTGGTTACAGAAAAACAGAACTAGAACAAAATACACACAAAAGCTTCCAAGTTACATGGGATCGTAGCACGTAGCTGTCTTGTTTCTGGCAACACCCGAGGGAAAATAGGTACCCTTGTCTTAAAACATAACAATAGTACCTAACCTACCTACTTGCCAATAAAAAAGCATCAGAGTGCCGCTTCTAAATACACAAAGAAGAAGCATCTCCCGCTATAAAATATCCAATCAGCGTATAGTGGTGAATCGTGTACGTGACGTTCAAAGAGCGCTGATCTCAGAGCTTAGCGAGATTCGATGCATCGATTTGTTCGATGTATCGATGTACGTGATTCGATGTGTTTCGACGACTGGCGGAATCGATTGACGTCCTCATCTCACGGTAATCTGGCGCTTAGTCATGCTGCGTAGTTGAAGCAATTTGTGCACTGTCTAACGACGTGTCAGATGCTAATGAGGAACGTTATTTGGAGATCGACTTTGGTGAAATTGAAGAGGAGATTATTGTAAGGTTTAGTGTAATTTGTATTATTACATTGAATACTGACATTTCGGCTAAGTTGGAGGGGCCCGTGGTTAAATGATAACAGCTGCACAGGTCGATCGATCAGGTTAAGCTACGCTTGATGCGGTTGGTCTGTGCATGGGTGACCATTTTTACATACCGAGACCCCTCCGTGCCTCAGAAAGCACGTTAAGCCGTTGGTCTCGGCTGTCATTCGTGGATCTTTAACAGTCGTTACGGGTAGTCAGAAACCCGAAAGTCTGACAACCAATCATACCAAGGGTATCGTATTACCCAGTAACTGGGTTGTGGAGTTCAGATATGCAGTCGCTCTATGTAAAATACTGGTATTCAGCTGCATCCGGTTAGACTGGAAGCCGACCCCAACTAGTTGGGAAAAGGCTAGGCAGATGATTTCGGTTAAGTTGAAAAGAAAGTTGCTATCAAATCTATTTACGATCCAATATTCTTGCAGTACCCAAACATTGGAGGTCACAAAAATAATTATTCTATAGGAGGATTCCAATTACATGAAGATTGGTCAATGAATGAGTTGTATTTAGTAAGGGGGCAACACTGTCTGCCCAGTAGTGTTCAGTCATAAAACGCCATCATTATTGTATTTTGTGGTTCATTATTAAACGTGTGTTCATCAAAGTATTATCGAGTGTATTAATTAATTACACCTACGAAATAGAAAACAATATATAAACAGAATGCATTACCAAATCTCATAAAATAAATAAGAACATCTAGAGAAAGTTGCATTAAAATAATATGTTACCAGTAGGAATTTCCCAAAATAAAACCCTGAACACATCCGTGTCACGTCCCAAAATCTCATACCCTAAAATAAGTGGTGGTTATTGGCAATAAAGGTGGTGTTATCGCCTGCACGGCCGCAGCCAGCGGGATAAACAAGGCGGCTGCTCCGTGTACCTACAAATGACGTCAGATGTAGTTATTGGGATCCCCGAGGCTAAATTGCGGCGAGCTCGATGCCTCACAACCTAATATAAATTTCCTGATTCCGTATTCCCTTAAATTTACATGTTATGGTTCAGGATTAGAAATAAACGCCAAGCGACTCAACTACACGAGCTTAATAGCTTTGTGATCCGACCTTTTAGCAGTCCTATCTGAGATTGCATCGAGGATATATATTGTTAAATATTAAACAGTTTAAACAATGCCACGTTGTAATTCAAAGCGGTTGCTATCTTGTGATTGCTTTGTTAACCTTACGGGTTTTAGTTTAACCATTTCCAAGCAAAGGTCTCCATTTCACGCTGGTACTGTTAAAGTATTTACATCATTAGTTATTCTGTCTGTCTTTGTAGATTTATGCAGGTTGATAGTGAAATGGCTGGATTTGTGTTTAACAAAGACTTCAGTTAATTCAACATGAACCATTTTACCACGTTTTCTCCTCTTGATTTTCTTTTATATTTAATATACCTAAACAGTACTAGATATTTCAAATTTACGTCCAATAAATAGCAGGTCGCGTATCTATTTTCCTGCCCAATCAATTTCCTTGCCAAATAATTCAACCGTGAAATTAAAAGTTAGCAAAGATAAGCAACCAATAAAATATCGCAAGACGCGAGTGGTGGGACAGTTAAATGGCATCACAAATATTGACTCGGCGGTTCCCGGGAGTTTTCCCGAGTTATCGGGAGCGGGAGCCGTCTGGCGCGACGCCAAGCGACCTCGCCATTTGTGTACCTACACTACACTCAACCCCGAGACGTGTTATGGAAATTTTCTTAATTTCACAGCCCTATAGATACCGCTCCATGGATAGAACAACCGTTAATCTTCATTGGCAATTTATATGTAAAGATGTTACGCCCCCGCGGTATCGTTCAATTTATGATTGTCGCTGAACATAATGTTCCGTACCTGCTTCGAATATTGAAAAAATCGTGCTGAAAAACTATCCTCAGTATCTCCTAAGGTATAATTTGTAACTTTATTCTTAATTGAATAACAGAAAATCTGAAGGGTCATAAAATACGAAGAGAATATTAATTAAAAGTTGCGTTTCTCATCCTCCCTCGCTGAGAAATTACTCCTGAGTAAAAAGTGGTTTCACGGACGGATAATACCACAATGTGTTATTACAGACCGAGTTAATCCGCTTTTGTTATGAGTTCTGAAAGGATTTATCCCGGCTTTGTGTCTTTTCTTTTATTCTTCGGCTCAATACCGCCACTGAGAGTCAATCAATGCGATGAATAGGTACGTATAATAATCGAGACTGTTAGGAAATTAGTTTTTGCTTTCGACACCGTGTTTTGGCGTTGACGTAACAGCGTGTTCAAATTTTGTAAAACATGAAACGTTTATTTTCTCTTGACTGTACTTATCTGTCAAAAAGAGTAACCTTAGATAATGTGGATAAATACAGAGTTTAAAACAGAAGAAGAGCTACTAGGGGATCGAGGAGGGGGTGGGGAGTTCAGGGGATCAGACCGGAATAAATCGCTAGATCTGGTGGAGGACTGGAGGGTTTTGGAAGGAATGACTGTGAAACCTTGCTGTTATGTGAAACTTGTGGGTAGGCTGAAGGTTTACTGGAAAGCTAGAAGAAAATTAAAAAAAAATCTTTTTCTAAACGTCGTTATATTCCAGTCGTTTTTACTAATGAACAAGTTCCCGACTCGGCTCGAAGGCCGCACACGAGGTTATTCGAGCTCAGGTAAATGTTATTAGTGAAAGCTTCGTCTTAGCGGCGTGTAACCGCCTTAATGACGTCAATTTGAATACGACCGACTTGTCGGCTCCACTCACAGCTCCACTCCACTCCACGGTAATGTAAATTTCCCGCTTGTGTCAGCCCTGAAAGCCATAGTTTCCTAGTATTATTTGACAGCGACAATGGGCTGTCAATCAGGGAGCGATTGCATCGAACTGATCCGAATGAGCAATTTGGCGATCGGGGAACTTGAGCGTTAATTTATGTATTGCTCTGTGTAACCTTGCGATAAATGAATGTGGGATTTCGAACGGGGAATGAACATTATTTGAATATCGGTTTTAAATGTCAGGACAATTATCGCGTATCGTACGTTTCGTTCGATATGAAAATGGTCCGAAAGCTTTGCGAGGCCGGCGCGCCCCTTTGGGTTTCATACATAATTACTGATGTCAGGACCGTGATTGTACTGGTTTATAGGCAATTACATGCTCGTGCTAAGATGGGTAGCTGTAATTTATTACCTGTACATATGAATTTAGAAAAAACCTACTTACTTAATTGGAAACCTTTTTATTAATAAAAACATTAAGTTAAAATTACCTTTTCCGTTAACATAATCTTCAAACAACAGGTAGGTAAATTCATCTTCATTTACAAAGCTCTTGTAGTAATAAAAGGTCCATAAGGAAAATAGAACAAGCCCCATAAACTTTTCATTGCCAGATTTAAGAGTAATTTTCATGTTTCGTCAAAATTAAAATGCGTTACTTTTGCAATATTAAAGTAGGTATGATACTAAACTTAATAAAAATAATTCTGGATTTCTGAAACTTTTTATTTTTGGAAATAATCCGTGTTGATATTCATATTTATTACTGAAGTAGGTAATGTACCCTATGTATGTGTGTATGTGTTTAGAGGTACCCAACTGACAGATTACTAAAGTCAACTTTTTACGTAGGTCATGTAAAAAGATTCTTCAAGCTTATCAGCTTAACGTTCGATATGGGAGCCCTGTATCAGGTGTCTTAATCCATCTTCATAATAATTTAATAGGTCAGGCGTTAATTAGCTGCGGACTAACCACCGACTAATTGTGCGTATTGAACGATCTGCATACAAAGGCCGATTAACATAATAGAGCTCTACACCATGGTTTTCTAGCCTATGTTATATTTTTTGGTCCTACTTTCCTTTATTTAAGATTTGATTACACCCATATAAGCTACATACGCAGCACGTGCGCATTTTTTGCGTATCTTTTTTACTAGACCATAAACGTTGCCCTCCTTACTACTAAAGATCATTTGATAAGATTACGGCATATGTGGAAGCTCCCGGGACCCGTTTAAGAGATACGTGACGTAAACAAAAAGAGTGGGCCACAAGAGCCCCACAGAGCGAAATAATCGAATCATACCTGCACTACGTGAGCATTCGCCGGACAAGAATTACGTTTTTCCATTTGCTCACTACAAAATTGCTTTCTTGCTGTACTATCGGAAATTGCGAATGAATTTCTAATATTTTCGTTCAGCCGAACCTTTGTGCGAGACGCCGTAAATAACGCTACAGATATCGAGTTTTATAGCGCGGCTAAGTGGGCATTAAAAAAGGAAATTTGTTGGAGCTAAAAGGTTCTAAAAATAAAATGAAAATGTTTATTGCATACAATGAAAACACACATGAGTTGTCCAGATCACCTTTTAGGCAAGAAGATGCTTGTGTTAGGTGAACTCCGCTCTTCCACTTATCATGATAACAGGTAGGTATGCAATTGAAAAACAAAAACAAAAAATCAAATTAAAATAAAACAGAAAAAAAAAGTAAAAAGAAAATACAAAAAAAGGAGCACACTTGTGTGATGTATGCGAGTGAGTTTTTGTGTGTGTGTGTGAGGGTGTGTGTGTGTGTGTGTGTGTGGTTCTATAGATACGAAATAATATACTGTTGACAGCTTTTTATTTCAGTCGTGTAAAATAATCCTATTACGTAAATAGGTGTCGTGACCGCGCGCTCGGGCGCATAACTAAGGCCGCAGCCTCTAGAACGTTTCTTAGAAAAGTCGAGACAGCTTCGGTATAATGGGGAGCTCTCTAATAAACCGCAGCACGCCTCCTGGCTGTGCTCGCCAGTTGGCGGACGTAAATTTATGATATCGTTTAAATGGAACATGAACGAACGCGGTAATTCATGCAGCCTTGCCTCCGAGTCGATTATCCGAAATACGTGAGGCTTAGCCGAGCTATTCTTGAATGTATTTCTAAGAAAATAGACGATATAAAAGAAAATATACAAAAAATACGCAAAGGCGTAATGTACGTATTTCAGTTACGTAATATTATAGGCACATTACCGCCGCGTGGTTTCACACAAGTTGTTTTTGTTCGAGTTCTCAACAAACTTCATGTTTCCTTGTATTCAGTGGGTACAAAAGAAAGATTCTTTATTCAATTAGTTGAATTTTCCTAATGTACATAATTAAGTGGATCTCTTAGGCAGCTTTGTTTCTATGCTCAACGGATTTGAGGTTATGCTACAGTGAGAGAATTAAGGTTACAAGTAAGGTGATGCTGTCAATGGCATTTACTAAAGTGAGTGCAGTCAACAAAACAGATAAGTATGCAGGATCGTCGGATATAGTTGAAGTTTAGTAAGAAACCGATGGATTTTGTCGACTGAAATTTAATTTGATAAATGAGCCGTTTGTTTTCTATGAATTAAATTAAATTTTATTCGAGAACATCCATCGATTTCTAATTAAACTTCAACTATATCCGACGATCCTGCATAGTTATCTCTTTTGTTGACTGTACATACTTACATTATCTGCATCTAGGGACTTCACAATGGTTTTTAGATTTAATGAATAGACAGAAGACATGTGACATCTACCAACTCCCACTGGGCCCACGTAGTGGATTACGACCCTCTCACAGAGAGGAGGTCAAACCCAACATTGGGAACGTCCTTCGCTGCGGTACTATTCTGTAAAAAGATCACCGTGATAACTTAGGTGAAGTGAGCTTAAAGTGAGCTACCATTCCACCAGATGCTAGTGATTGACACTATTGACAGCTCACTTTTTTAAGCTCACTTCATCCAAGTTTTCACGGTGAGATATTACAGAATAGCACTGCGGGTTATGTTTATGCTTTGCTAAACACTGTGTTATAATATATAATTGTTTGTCATTAGTGAGTACGCTATATATTTAGGTTGAAAGATCGAATCAGTTTGTTATTAAATTCAAAATTCCCATCGGTGAACCAGTTTTGTGTTCCATTCGTCAAGACAAACTGTTACTTGTTTACTCCGGAACTTCTGCCAATATTTCATCGTTTTGTAATATTAACGGTCCATTAAATATTCTAACAAAATACAGAGGAAAGCTTCCATTTCATTTTTCATTATTCTCGTAGGTCGTTTTTGATCTTTTTTAAATCTTGTTTTTTGTGAAACATTGACTGTTTTGACATTTTGGCAGCACCGACTAAGCATATTGATCTTTTATATAAATACAAATTAGGTAAATGCTGTTCGCTGGTACTTCCGCATCACTTGAGAACGGCTGAAGCGATTCGATTTGGTTATTTTTTTTTTATGATCGTAATAGGCAGAATAACGTTTCTAGGAAAATAAAAATTGGAATATTTGAGATTTCGAGATAAACTGAAAATAGTTTTTTCTATGGTATTTTGTATGGGACAGGACTAAGTCTGTCATGTCACCGACATAGTATTAACCGATATTATTGTATTAGCTGGCGCTAGTGTATACTATCTTGATATTGCGGCCGTGTTAACGACTCAATTACTACAGCACTAATGGCCTATTTGCACTGTCCCAATGCGTCTATAATTTGTGTGTAATATGACGTGTCGGAGTACCTTTGACATTGATATCCTTGTGTTGTGCAGTGGACACAACGGCGCAGTACGACGCAGTGCGCGCCTACCTCAAAGAGCTGGATATTTCAAGCGCCGTGTGGGTCGGACTGATTCGAAGTAATCCTGATGGAGACTTTACCTGGACGTGAGTAAAATATTTTTGATTATTCCACTCTATGTTTATTCTGGGTAGATGAAACTGTCGCCAACGGGGGAAAAACCTGGATGAGGCTGGTCTGGGGATAGGCAAACGCAAAGAAGACCTATGTCCAGCAGTGGGGAAGTCAGGCTTTGGATGATGATGATGTTTATTCTACAAAAATAAGCATGGAGGCATTAACACACTAACTTTGTTAATTGATTCGTATTTTTTACTTTTTCGCTATTTAAAATCGCAATAAAATAAGGTACTGCAAGCCAAGTTAGGATAATACTGACGAAATTATAATATCTACTTCCAAATCTGAAGGATCCTTTTAAAATCCTTCTTTTTTAATAAAAATCAAGGTGGAATCCTTTTATATGACCTATTCATCGTCAGTGACTACCGCGGCCTGAGCGGCGATGGCTACTGGAGCTCTGCGCCCGACTCACGCGCCGCCCCGCTCTGCGCAGCCGCGGACCCGGCTGCCGACTACCGCTGGGAGGCCCGAGCCTGTGGAGGACCGACAGTGGCATCCTTCATCTGTGAACTGCCCGGTTAGTATACAAACATTATAATAGCAATAAATAGTAAATCTGAATTTTTAAAACTCCATAAAAACAATCATTATTTTATGCAGACAAGCAAAATCCAAATCATAAGTTATTTATTCAAATTAGGCTGAGAATCAGCACTTTTCGGACGTCAAAAAAGCTAATGGTAATCTTACTTTAATTACCAATGGGGTGACGCGAATCGTTTCTTCCCCATTTAGTTCAAATAGACGATTTTTAGAATCATGTTGGATTCCTTTTACTTTCAACCTAAACACTCATTTCTTAAGGATACCAGAATTAAAATGAAATTGATATACGCATAAAAAAGAAAAATGTACACCTGATCATATAAACGGAAGTTTATACTAATAGTACCTATAGACTACATTCTAAATGATCGCGTATATACATAAAAACATATATTACTGTACGAGTATATGAAAGTTCGTTACAATCTCAAGACAAATAAAGGCTCGGGGCTAAACATCTTAGTTTAGTAGTTGCTTCGTAAAGTAACTTTACGATAGCTTAGGATCTTGCGCAGTGTAATACATAGTTGTTGCCTTAGTTACGAGATAGTAAGACCATTTCAAATTTATTTCCTTTTGTTCACAGTACCGCAATGGGCTCTTGGGAATGAGGGATGTATGGTTCGAGCTTTACCTGCACTGACGATCCTGTACTTGCCAGAAAGTGCTGCTGTGCAACTGACCGCCGATTGCGGGCTTGCCGGTGTCAAACGAGTGCAGTGCACAGGCAATGTGGTAAGATATAAAAAAAAATCTTAATCTATTTTATTTTTACCGTGAAGCTTGATTTCTTAGGTTTCCCTTGGCTTTTCACAGAAACGCGAAGATTTACTCAGAGACTTGTCATGTGCTGAAGAAGAAGAAATAACAAGCACTCCCAGCTTAACATCTTTGGGTAACACATGGCCGGTATCAACTGACGCGATATTTACTGATCAAGACACGACGACGACAGAGGTCACTACGGAAGAAAATGCTACAACTGAACACGAAGATGATATAAACCAGTCTCCTACCATAAGAACCACTTCTATAGCTCATGATCTTAATCCTGTTACGGGTCATAAATTACCGATTACTCTCCTGAACGCCAATAAATTGAACCGACTTAATATCGATAAGACCTTTGATTTAGGCTTGGTGCATAATAATAATTTACAAAGTAATTATATTCCGAAAATAGCGAACGGAGACAACTACGCAATGAATGAGCAACTGGAGAAAATTGAAGATGAAAAACACATGCAACATAAAATGTTGCACGAAGAAATTGCGAGACTTGGTAATCTTGAAAATATATTTACCCAACCCACAGATCATTTTGTACCTCCTCTAGTAATGGCTAAGGCTAAAATTAGTGATGACATGACCGTTTTATCGTTACGAGAGAAACATGCACAACAATTAGCAGAACAACATTACTACAAACAAGGTTTTCAGTATGGACAAAATGATCATGTTTACCATAGTAATACAATCAAATCAACCACAGAAGATCCTAAACCAGTTCCAATAGAGAAAGAATTTTTGATGCCCATCATAAAAAATAAAGATGGATTAAAAAAAGAAAATGTGAAATCTACAATGCCGAAAAAGTACAATGAGAAAATCGATGACCCTAAAAATAAAGGTCTAAAAGCAGTGGAAAACAAACTAGGGCAATTCGAAAAAGCCGAGCAATCTTCTACACAAACAACAATTACCGTCAAACAAAGTGGGACGACAGCTATGACACATTTAGATAAAATGGATGAGAATTCCGCTCTAGATCTAACCGTTTTTTTAAAAGATGAACCAGAAATTCGTGAAGAGAAAATATTTTACACTAATTACACGGCTGGCGATGTATCTAAATTGGAGGTTATAAATAATAGCACTCTAAATAATGAGACAGAAATAAAATTAGTTGACGTAGAGGCCACTGAAGAGATAAAACATGAAAATCCTATTAGGAAGTTTGATGAGAGCACTAAAAATATAACTTTAAATTATGAAGTTATAAAGATTACTATAATTTCTGAGGGTCACACAACAGTAACTCCAACGACATTTGAAATTACTACTAAAGTACCAATTTTCCAAGATACTACTGTAGATTCACTGTCGTCGTCAACTCATAAAGAATTATCTGATGACTTCCACAACAAAAGTGAAATATTGTCTACTACACAGTCGAATATTGATACAACACAACACCATCTAGCAACAGAACCTGTGGTTAATATTTCAAACGTCACTGATGTCTCTACTATTACAAATGACACCGTAGTCCTGGTACACACTACAACTACTGAAGAAACACCGACTACGATGAAAGTAGTGCACATAGAAACTACAACCCAAGTGATTAACAATTCGACTTTCCAGAATATTGACATGAAAGAGGCTTCAACGACTGCTGCCCCTACTGAAGTTGACTTGACTCACGAAATGAAAATTGAACCTTTCAGCGACGAAACTCATGACGAATTTGGTTCTAATTCAACAGATTCCATAGATGACTTCCAGTCGCCATTACTTTCTGGAGCAAATGAACCTGTGCACAGACCCAACAGGTCTCGAAGACCACAACAGCCGAATCGAAATAGGTTTAATCCATTACGCATATTAGGTTAGATATACAATATCACACTTCAATTACCATGATAATTAATTACTGGTGATGACTGACAAAAACCTTAACATCTAACTTAATTAGATATAGTGGGTCACGGTCACATTATAAATTGTGATGGCACGGTGCACGTAGTTGATTTATATTATTATGTTTACGTTTAGGGATATTACCGACGGATCGGATGCAAATCATAATCACAAACATGAACATGAAGAATATGAGTTCGGGTACGGATTTTCGTTATTACCCTATTTACATCAATAGTGATACCTTCGTAGTTTCATAACAGTTTCATAACATATTTACTTATAGAACCATGTATGTTTACGTGTAGCGCTTCATTTCAAATGTACTTAAATATTGTTTAGAATAGACTCAATTATGTATTCTAGTCTAAAATCTAGTCAATTCATGTTTTAATAGCATAGCTATTTATCTTAATGAACTTGTTTTTATAATAACAATTAGGTACCCATAGATTTTCAGATTTGCCAAATTTCGAAATAGTCATAATGATACATAATATAAGTACTCACTATGTACCTACTAGCCTGCGAGCAGGTGAGGACATGGGTCATCTTAAAACAATTGATGTACTTACATAATAGGTTAGTTCGTAATGGAATTATGCATAACGAAGTTCACAAACCATATCATGTTAGAATAAGAGTTAGTTTAGTGAAATTTATTTTTTATGAAACTTAAGGTACTTAGTAAGATTATGCACAAGTGAATCAATGACAAAGGTCCGCACTACATGACATGGAATTATTGAATCTGACAACAAATAACTTTCTCTTGAACAACAGTCATGTAGCTGTAACTCTTTGTATTATTTTTTTGTATATGTAGTCTCCAGGTTATGTAATAAGATTTTTTAATAAAATTGATTAAATAATAGATAGCCGTTTTAATTTCATTTATTGTATGATAAGCAAATAATAACTAATACCTAATTAATTAATAAAAATAACAAAATTAAATCCTAACTTAACTAAAACTATCAGAAACAAAAATATAGCGTCGAAAAATTCATCCGAATCGCTGTCGACTGGTAATGTACCCAAGAGACTGGCGGGGTTACCAATTTCAAGAATCTAACCTTTAGTGAATATAAACACGTGCACAGCACACATAGCACTTGATTATTGATGAACGACGTCCAAATTCCCAAAGGTTATCAAGTTATATGATTGGTCCAAAGAAAAACTAAGTTCATGAGTAAATCCGAGAGGCGAAAGGCTAGTCTATTAAAAGTTTTTATTTTCCTCGAAGGCATTAATATGAAAGTTCTAGCTCGATATAAGACTGGCGTAAATTCGCAAGTTTCGAGACACTCAACCGCAGTCAATATTTGCGGAGCGCTTTGCAGCCACCTCACTCAACTTGCTCGCTCTTCAAGGGTCCCCACTCCAACTCAATTTTCTCTTCGAGACCGCTTATCAATATTACTTATATCAACTTCGATAAAATTCTCAGGTTCGGCACAATTCAGTTTGGGTATATTTTCCTCCGTCATCTTCCACAATATAAGTTTTTCACCCCGACCCCGGTTCCTCCCCTTCCAATCGTATTTAATCTGCAATTTCGAAATCGTATAGGTAAATTCCGAAATAGATGGAACCCAAGTTTATTAAAAATATATGTATTATACTATGCGCAAGGTGAAATTGAAAACGTGATTAATTTTGAGGGATCAGAGCTCTATTCATGAAACAAGTTGCTAAGGTATTTTATTTAAGCCATAATACCATTTTTGGGAATAATAAAGTTGAATTATTAATATAAACTTTGTTGTGAATTGCCTTTATGCTGTTCACTTTTTGTCACCCATTGAGACGAAGACCTACGTTTCCATTATAAACGATTCTATTGTTAAAGTAATTGAATCATGTTTTAGGATTTTGCTTCCGAAGCAATAATTTTAAGAAGTTTACCTATTTATTACCACAACATAAAAACAACATAGTCATGTGAACTCTATTCTCTTAATTATAAATCTAATTGTAAAATACGATTCTCAAGGAAAGGTGTAATGGAATTAGCAGATGGTATTCGCTCCGTAATACCGCAACACATGGTAGATGAAGTAAGTATGTGTACCTGTTAAATAAGAGAAAGGAAGAATACCTACATATAAACAGGTAGGTACTTAACTAATTAAATAATTATTCCAACCATTTTGAATAAGATATTAGAAATATGCTCAGAAATAAGAATAAATAAAGCAAAGTTAGGGTGGACCGTGCCTCAAGCTAAGCCACAAATTCTCAGTAATTATAATACCAGGGTGATTAGTAATAGTTGTATTATTAATGACACTCAATAGCCAGTAACTGTGAGTTTGACAGCTTAGTCGAACAAAGGGTTGGGGAGAAACTACCATTAACTTTGACAAAGGTCAGCTTTACATATAGGTTGTGGCTGAAGTGTGCGTCGTTTGACTGTCCTGGCTTATGCATTGTGTTACAATAGACGTCGTAGTTGATTTATTAATGAATCATGCTGTAAACAGCTTTCAATCACAATCGAAGATGGAGATATTGAAGAATATTGCTAATCCATTGCTTCATAATGTTCGAAAAAATTGTGAACAATAAATATTGTTGAACTGTCAAAATGAAAGCCATTGCTACTGTTACCCCCTTACTAATAAACGTTGTATAGTGTCTGTATACTTACACAACTCTTTGTTTTCTTCTTTCGAAAGTCAAATTACTGACGACTGAAAGAAAGAAATCGGTGTGTAACTATTCATCTGATATAATACTTACGTTTATTAGTAAGGGGGTTAGTGTTTTACGCAATTAACCCGCTGTAGGTAAAGCTTGACTTTTATTTTGGTGTGATCAATCAGTTGTACGAGAAAATTACTTATATTATAAATTTTGTACATACATATTTTTGCACCTGAATAATTACAATGGCGCAGGATTGCCTTTTCCAGAAGCGGTAATAGTATTAGTGGTTCAGTAGCTTCAATATCATCAGAATTTTGGCATGTGAATTCGTCGTGGACGTGGTACGACAGCAGCTCCCTTGACATCCTCGGCCATCAGAAAGCAGCTGCCACACAACAAGCGACCCTCTGCTAGAGTGACAGTAATCAGCCAGTGTCACTCTTATCCGACCTCTTCGGTGGTTCCAGTAACTTTGTAACAAAACTAAACGGCGGGCGCCACTTACTGCGCCGTCAAATATTTTAAATGTTTCAGTGATGGACTGACCATTTTGTATTTGATTGAAGGTAGAAAATAGCAGGTAAATGACAAAGATAGTGCGTCAAAAATCAAGTAGGTATAAATCGATACCCACGTGATTTATGGTGACGTGGTGACGTACGAGGGTGAATTAGAAAACTATACTTTCTATTACTTTATTGCTCTGTGATCCTGCCTCATAAAGTCCTAATGTTACAAGAATAGGGATATTTCCAACATAATAACGAGTTAAGTAGGTACAAGGAAAATCCAAAAAGGTGCTATTATCTCGTCGTAGTCAGCGGATACAGATTCTAAGGAAATATGTAAGTATCAGGAAATGAATATAAGCATATGACACGAACATAATATATTAAGGGTGTTGTTCCTTGTTAGACTTAGTGGGTGGGGTAACTTATACTTTTTATTGGCCCCGCCTACTCCCAGGAAGTTTGACGTAGACTACTCTATTTAATTGTTTGGACTCCTAACAGAGTAATGGGCTGAGAGCACACTCAAGCGATAAGTAATTTATCAAAACGTAAACTAGTTACTGAAAGTGGAAATATTTACCTAGAAAATATAAGAAAAACTTTTCATAGGAATAAGGAAAACAAATGGAAACACTATAATGGTAAAAGCGAGGGATCGTAAGACTTGTATCTCTTGAACTGCTTTATTTAAATTCACAACATTACCTTTACATTTGTACGTATACTCTACGTACATAGGGGTACACCGTCCGTATTAGTTCGCTAGGCACGTTCACAGCGTACCCATAAAAAGCATGACGTACATACATGCCAAAATATAAGCTATTTTCGCAGTTTTCCGGCACGTCAGCCCTAATTCTTTATGATTTTCTCTTTTGTAAGCATCAGACTTATAAACAACAATGGCTTAGGTGCCCTCTTAATTTCAGATATAATTTTTATAAAAAACCGTAAAATCCAAGAAATGATTATTGTATTTGAAAACCGTTACAAAAGTAGACTTTGACTTTTGTTCAGCCATTGTTAAATAACAATCTACTCTCGAAAGTAATATAAAGGGAAACCTCGCGATGTGAGTAGAAAAAAACATTTACAAGGAAAAGGATTCATTGTATTTTTAAGAGGAGATATTTCCCGGATCTTCGTCCGTTACATTTTTATCGGGACAGGTGATTTGCACGTTTTGTACCGCGTAAACAGAAAAAGGTTCACATTTCGTGGGAGCCAAATGCTGCGGGATGTCGCTCTCTTGTCTACCAAAATATAGTAAGTGTAGAGGTCACACGGTCCTCGGGCCGTCTCATCCATTATTCAGAGTTATCGGTCGTCCTACCATCGGCGTCCAACTCGATTCTCTTAATGGAGATTAAGTGTTTATTGACATTTCCTGCTCCCCTGT
This sequence comes from Hydraecia micacea, assembly GCA_914767645.1. Classification (NCBI taxonomy): domain Eukaryota; kingdom Metazoa; phylum Arthropoda; class Insecta; order Lepidoptera; family Noctuidae; genus Hydraecia; species Hydraecia micacea. The sequence continues at coordinate 14,903,190 of OU611778.1, forward strand.
GGCCGCTGAAATCTTGTAGCTCACTATCAGAATGGACTATTATATCAGAATCTCTTACGGAAAAGGTTTGATTAAGAATCTCAAAAAGTGAAACGATATTTTTTACTATAATTTTGATGTTTATGTTGGTAAATGAAATTGCTTTTACGAAATGAAGTTGACGTCATTTACGCAATTGAAATTAATCATATTTTTGAATAGCTGCTAGGGGTTTTCGAATAACGTGGAGGAATAAATTTTGCTTTATGAGGGCAGGCATCGTGAAGTTAATTGTACCACGACTGCTGGTGATACAGGACGTTTCAGCGGCGGCTGCAAGCGCACATTATGTAAATGGCTGCGATTACCTGGCAGCCGGCCTACCTCGGTGATCCCGCCCCGTGTTAAGCACAAATCACTTTGCGTTAGCTCTCCGGAGGATTACCTATGCCAACATTGTTACTGGATTAATCCTATGGTAAATACCGGAGAGGCCGAGGTACGTACCGCGGTACCCGTAAAAAGTTTGATTAAATGATTATCTACGACAAGGTATTTAATTTTGTAAAATCACTTGGTAATCAGGTTTTGACAAAGGAATGCCTTCTGTCGTTTCAATATTTATTTTCATTGAACTGATTAAATTCTTAGAAGCAAGGATTTCCAAGAAAGTTAAGAAGTTTTCCTTTGATTGAAATGTTTTCCTGAAAGCATTTATTAGAACAGCAGAGAAAATATATAAAGCAAAATAAACTTTGTTATTAAGGTAATTTTGTCGTGAACATCAGATCATGTAGATAGGAGCTCCCCTCACCATATTCTCTCTCGAGTCACTAACTTGCAGAGAGCATCCACCTGTGTCATGTAGGTAGATAGGCAGGGCACGCCTGCCAAGCGAAGTGACTATGACATTATCCCCCCAGGATCATTCGCTGAAGTCGTCTGTACCCCGTGTCGTGTAGCGGACAATTATGACTTTGTAGGTGTAGGTATGCGAACGTGCACACATAGGTATAGGTACCTACTGTAAACAAAACACATATATATTTCTCTTTATATCAAGAAGCCCGTGGCTAAATAATAACAGCCGCACAGGTCGATCGATCAGGTTAAGCTACGCTTGCCGCGGTTGGTCTGTGGATGGGTGACCATCTTTACATACCGAGACCCCTCCGTGCCTCGGAAAGCACGTTAAGCCGTTGGTCCCGGCTGTCATTCGTGGATCTTTGACAGTCGTTACGGGTAGTCAGAAGCCCGAAAGTCTGACAACCAGTCTTACCAAGGGGTATCGTATTACCCAGTAACTGGGTTGTGGAGGTCAGATAGGCAGTCGCTCCATGTAAAATACTGGTATTCAGCTGCATCCGGTAAGACTGGAAGCCGACCCCAACATAGTTGGGAAAAGGCTAGGCAGATGATGATCAAGAAGCACCAGAAAAAGTCATAAACTGTATCTTCTTGCCTTCCCATTTGGAAGACGACCGCTATAAACATTATCACAAAAATATAGCCAGCCCCTAACCGGGCTCTACAAGATAAAATACTTAAAGACTTCACAGCAAGTTTCATTATCGAGTTTCATATGTAAGCCATTTTGTGGCACATGTGCTTTAGAAAACGAGCTAAATAAAGATGCATAGACATGAACTAGCATCATCCGCTTTCAATTCAGCTATATTGAAAATACAAAATCAATCAACATGGGGCTTTGCCGCTCGCTCAGCTCGCGCTCGGCGGCATGCACGCCGCGCCGCCGTGCCGCAGCGAGCCCCACTCGAGAATTTATCGAGTTGTGGAATGCATCGAGTAAGTGGCCCAATAATTGGGTTGGCGTTCCGGAGCGAGCGGCGCGGCGCATCGAGACGATATCGATGCCGCACTCATTCATGCTCAGACAGTTTTACAAACACTATCAGAATTAGGTTTTTAATTAATTACTTTGGTTTTCTAGTTGTAGTTCTTTTGCTCTGTGCCCCTGAAAATCGGTTCTTCTCGTATGGATTCTAATAAACTGCAAAATTATGAAAATTACTTAAAAGAACGGAAATAGGCTATTCCATTTTTAGCATAACTGTAGCGGCAGACAATAAATTAAAACCACTGACTAAAATCTTTCTTTGAAACTTTGAATAAACCACGGATATCTATGGAATAAACGGAAAGTTAACCCATTGTAATATCTACAGTAGTTTGTGATTGTTTTCTGTCCCTTTAGCTTGATATTCTGGACTTTTCACAAAATTGAATTACTAATAAAATACGAACCCAGTCTGACGGAAATGAAAAACAAAAAGGCGGAAAGATTTAATTAAAGTGGAGTCCCAGTTTTTCAGTGGCAATATCATTATAAAAGCCTTTCATGGTTCGAGCCAAGGAGTATTTATTGGAAACATTTCATTCATTGTGTTCTGTTAAAAATAACTGATGAAATAAATGAAAATGTTTTGTTTTAGACGCTGTCGAAGTAATTTGACACGCTATTGAAATGTTTATTCATACATTTTGTTTATTAAGGGCTGATTTTTCCAACGCCAGATAACTTTATCGGAGGAATAATTTTGAATTTTTGACAGTTCTTCCATACAAAATCTGTCAGATGTCAAATTTTATTCCACGAATAAAAATTATCGGTCGAATGAAAAATCAGGCGTTAGGGCTGGTTTTTCTAGAGTCAAATAAATTTTATCTGAAGAATAACTATGACAGTTCGACATATTTTCTATACAAAAGCTGTCAAACCGCAATATTTACTCTTCAGTTATGATATATCTGACTATTGAAAAATCAACCTTTAGTTAAAAAGTATTGCTTAACTTTTTAATTAATGTGCCTGTTTAATTGAAAAAATATTTCTATTATAGCGCTTAATGTTTCCCGCAAATCATTTTCTTTGCCAAAACATTTAAAATTATTAAAATGTTAAAACGACAGACAAGAAAGCTTTATCCATTGAAAGGCGCCATTGAAAAGATATAACGGGAGAAAAAAAACACCTAATAATCTCTATTTATTAAAACCAGCGGCGCCATGAATGACAGCTTTCACAAATCCATTTCCTTTGCTCCGGGCCCTTTGTCGTTTCGTCAACTTCGATTATTTGGACGACAATACCCTCTTATTTGTACCTTTGTGCCAAAATCTTTGTGCCGAAGATGTGACGAACCTCTTAAATAACAAAACGCTGCCAAATGTATAAACAGTCGATGAATGATAAAAATACTGATTGAATATTCTTCGTACGTAAAGTGTTTAATGTTTGAATCGTTTTGTAAATTTCTTTTCGCAGTAATTCTCCTTTTTAACCGAAGAAAAAACGGAGGAGGTTATCAATTCGACGCGTATATTTTTTGTGTTAAACATTTTCTTTTGAATGATTATGAAATCGTTTCCGTAAATGGACAGGGAACGGGAGAGTAAATTTTTTTGGCTATTATAACAGGTCTGCATTGTTTTTACACATTTGTTTTTAATATTTATCCCGCTGTCAAAATTGAGAAAGAGTCGTTTTGCCCAAAAAATAGTTTTCTCCATATTTTCTCAAAACAAAAACCTTCTAATTACATAAAATGTAACATCAATTTTTTGGCGTGATCCAATCGAATAAGACCAAAAATGGATCAAAATAAGCCAATCCAAATATCCGACTTCAAGAACCCTCGTCAAGTACTATCATATGTCTGTCTGTCCGTCAGAAAGCACCCTGGCCTTTGAACTCTTTGGTAATTATTTATCGCTATGAGAACTCCAATTGTTGGCATTTTGAACGCTTGTTACACAAGTCTTTCGTAATTCCGAATAAAGTTGAGTGCCGGATATTCGACAATTCATTTTGATTAAAATAATTATATAGTAAAAGGTAAGTAAGTAATGTTCTATCTTTACTCAAGATAGTTTCATTATAAAATTATACAAGTAACGCGTTACAAAACCACCAATTATTTTTTATTGAACTTCAAATAATGTAAAAGAAAATGAAGTTGAAAATAAATGAGAAAGAAATGAAGGTAGTTTTATAATTCTTTACATAACCTGCTCATTAAAAGTTGCCTGGAGGTGGTGCAGCTTTATTTAAATATTCGGTTTTATGTATCCTGCGACCCGACAGGATGTCGCATGAAAAACTTTCTACCTCCACTTGGAGACACAGCGATTAAAACTTTTAAGATTGATGAATCCCCGTATTCTAATGTATTTCTTTTCCCGACTTATTCAAGGCGTAAAAAGGGTACTTTTTAAATTAAGAGACTTATTTAATTGTGAGCAAGCAACTCGCTCTTTATCTCTCTTTTATCTTAATTATGTATTATCCGAAGTTGTCTCCTTTGTATAAAAAATGAGATCGTGTCTACAGTTAGCTGCTGTATTTATTATTGTTGAATAAAATATGAAAACATGTCATAGTCGTGTAGTTGTAATGATAACATTAATTGCCGACCGAGATACGGCGGTGCGCATAAATTCATGTAATGGCATGCAAATTTTATCGCCTAACAGTTTGCACGAATGTAACCACAGTGCCACAAGCTCCCGTTAATGAAAACCAAAAATTTACTCGCTTCAGCATCAATTATTTGCCGTAGTAATGCATAATTTTATAATTTAGTTAAATGAAGTTAACAAATGGGTTTAATCAGGTCACGGATTGTATCCCTAGATATACATATAGTATGTGCAGTCGAGTTCACTAATATATTGGCAGTCCGCAGTGATAATGTTTCAAAATATTGTAAGCGTTAAAATGATCATATAGTTCTGTACAAACTCAGACATCAATAAAATGTTATCATACAAACTGTTCATAAGTATGATACGGTAGTAGGTATCAAAAATATCTGACTACTCTTCGGAACATAAATATCTAAATACTCTAGATTTAAATATATTTGGTGCAACCTAGGATTCGTCAATATCTAGGTATACAGCTTTGAATATTCAACTAAATGGCCTTTACCATTAAATTTATTTTTGCTTGCCGGAGCAGAATTACAAGTAGGTAATAGTTATTTATTTATTTATTTATTTTATTGGTTCACCAACAATTGTTTGCACAGGTTGTATGCTAGAAAATAACATGCAGAAATGTGAATGCCACAGTGCAACAATCAGTTATAGGTAAACTCCGCATGCATAAAGAAGTTGTACAATAATTTTATAATATTAATCTAGTTAAAAAACAAAAAAAAACTAATCTAAAGGTATAAGTAATTAATATAGGTAACATCGTAAGGAACTTATTATACTTAAATATATATTCTCTCTCAAACGTGACAATGAAAAGTAAAGCTATTTAGCAAGATGCTTAAAAAAATTGGCTTTCCATCTGCCCAGACTCTCAAAGTGCAAATCAATTTGATCACTGCAGCTATTTACAACCTTGCATAATCTCGCATAGGGGGAATTGGCGCCTAGAACCGTTCTTCTCTGCGGAGGGCAGAGTGGTGTAATCGCACTGCGAGGAATTCTCGAGGGTGCACGGAAATTAAAAGTATGCAATATTTTTGGGCAGTCAATTTTGTGGTGCATTACTTTGCACACAAACATTGCGTCATTAATGCGTCGGCGATTCTCAAGCGAAACCATTTTAAAGTGCATAAGTCTATTACTGTACGAACGCACTCTCTTAGTTATTCCGCTTGAAAACGCCAGGTGCCATACAAAACGCTTTTGAACGAGTTCTAGACGCAACGAGTGTGCGGCATAATGTGGACGCCAGATCACGCTACAATATTCTAACATACTTCGTATTAAGCAATTGTATAGCAAAATTTTAGTCTTAAAGCACCTAAACTGTTTGGAATTCCTCATGACAAATCCCAGCATCTTAAAGGACTTTTTTATTATATTGTCTATCTGGGGAATAAAAGTTAACTTGCGGTCAAACGTAACACCAAGGTCTCTTATTGTGTCCAGTTCCGCAATCTTTACTCCATTGATACAATAGTCTTGGTCTATTAAATTATGTTTTCGCGTAAATTTAACATGGTAACATTTACTTGAATTTAGATGCATCCTGTTGGCTTGACACCACTGCACAAGCCTATCTAGATCGCTCTGTAGCGCAGAGGCATCATCTTTAGATTTAACAATTTTAACAAATTTTAGGTCGTCTGCATACATAAAGATAACAGAGTAAAGAAAACAATTGGGAATATCGTTAATAAAGAAATTAAATAAAACAGGCCCTAGATGAGATCCCTGTGGCACGCCAGACGAGATGCATCGTAATTCAGACTGAAAACCGTTGATAACCACATAGAAAGATCTACCCACGAGATATGAACTCAACCATGAGAGTAACGACCCGGTGATGCCATATGAGCGCAATTTGCTAATCAATATTCCATGTGACACCTTATCGAAAGCTTAATAATGCAATGTTGCCGTTGAAGGATGTCATAACATATCTGACAACTTCAAATTGAATTTGTTTCAAAGAAAATGATTACGACAGGATATAAGTATTACTGTAGAGATGGTTCAAAGAATTTAAGATAACAATTCGAGACATGTCAAATTATCAAGATATTTTTCACAGAAAAATTGCGTAGATATTTGTGAACCTAACTTTGGGCTAAATAATATGCACAATTTTTAGAGTCCTTGTCTGTAGCAATATTATTGATATAATGTAGTCACATATTTATGATGTCACAGATTGTTTACAATTTATTGTAAGGCAAAGTTGTTTAGAGTGTTATGTAACTTACCATTGCCTATATATTTTTCATTCCCGAACATGCTCAGATATTAAAGAACTCGACTGTACCTTCCAATATTTGCTTTTAATGTACAGTCGGGGAAATGGACACCCTAAGTGAATGCCGTGCAAAGTCGTGTTGTTATTTGAATATACGGACTTTTTAAGTTGGTAGTCAATTAATTAATATCTCTGGCTTTACTTTATACTTACATGTCGCAGATGGATTCTCGAGTCTGCTGTTTTACAAAACCCGAGCGGTTTTGTTTTACAAAAAAGCTCCGTTATGTACAACAACTGAACGAGGTTGAAATAGCTAGCGGTTTTGTAAAACAGCGGATTTGAAAATCCATCTGCGACATACATAACATATAGAGTTCGATATGACATTCGAACACACAAACACAAACAAAAAATAACAAATAAAACAAACTAAAATATGAATACCCCACATACTGATATTTGGGCACTCTGAATATTATGGAAGCTATTCAAATAAAAGTTAGCACTAAAACTGCTAAAATAATATGTGCATGAAAATCTATTAAACTCTACCTTCGGCGTGGCGGTGGCCGAGTAGAAAATTCGCGCTCAAAATATTACTCTCCCCTTTGTTAAAAACAGGCAAAAATAGTGGGGAAGCTGTGGAAATTACTTGAAACCACTCCGCTTGTTATACTGCTAATTGGAATAGAACTAGCTTAATTTTCCTTTTTAACACTACAAAATGTTGGTTTTTAAAAGGTGAAAAATGTTTAGAAAGCAGCTGGAAGCGGGTGAATAAAAAAGCGATGTAGCGTCTTTGTACAGAACAGTACAGCCATGTATTCCGCTTCGTGTCGTGAGAATGCATTTAATAAGAAAAATCCTACGAAGTTGGTGAATCGAGACCACTTTTCACAACTAAAGCTGCCTGTTTCTTAATACCTATTTAGGTACCTAACATCATTAACATCACGCCTGTAATCCCCAAACGGATTGGCAGAAGTGTACCACTATACTTACATACATTAATAGTTATGTTTAAGTCCCATGTAAAAGGGGCGAGCCTATTGCCATCAACTGGGCACAAATCAAGACTCCGGGCTGCTACTGAGAATTGCTTGATGAAAAATCACTTTGCCCGACCTTGGAATCGAACCCGGGACCTCAAGCTCAGCAGTAGCGCTCGCAACCACTATACCAACGAGGCAGTCAGTAGGTATCCTAATTTATATCTTCTACGTATTAAGCCCAGCATGACCTCTCCATAAACTTCTTTCAGCAGGGTCCCTAAACTAAATCATCATCTGCCTAGCCTCTTCCCAAGTATGTTGGGGTCGGCTTCCAGTCTAACCCAATGGAGCTGAATATCAGTATTTTACATGGAGCGACTGCCTATATGACCTCCACAACTCAGTTACTGGGTAATACGATACCCTTGGTAAGACTGGTTATCAGACTTTCGGGCTTCTGACTACCCGTAACGACTGTCAAAGATCCACGAATGACAACCGGGATCAACGGCTTAACGTGCTTTCCGAGGCACGGAGGGGTCTCGGCATGTAAAGATGGTCACCCATCCACAGACCAACCGCGGCAAGCGTAGCTTAACCTGATCGATCGACCTGTGCGGCTGATATTATTTAGCCACGGGTCCCCAAACTGTATATCTACTATTAATAATATTATTTTGTTCTAAAGTGAAACCCCTACGGAGCGTGGAATAAATTAAAGTGCCATAAGCACTTTTTGCATCAGGAAACTGTCAAACTAAAGCAAACTTTAATAGTTAAAATGGTTTTATAAGTTGAAAATGTGTTTATTCATCAATCAACTTTCGATGAGTTTGTTGTTGTTACTTGTTGTTCAATAATAAAAATGTAATAGCTATACATATATACAGGGTCTAATTAAATTAGCTAGCGAAACTCTGCAGACGTGATGGGTATCGATATCTAAACAATGACAGGATAAATGAAAAACGTAATTAGTTTGACGAATTTTTTTTTGAGGTCATCGACCGCAGTTAGCCCTTGATATAATTATCAGTTTCAAAATTCAGTTTATTTTTTTTGTGTAAATTATCACAGAATTGATTGGTATCGATATCTAAAACGAAAAACAAAAGAAAACAGATTTCCTCAAAACAACATTACAAGTGGTCGTTGACCAACCAAAAAAAAAACATCAAATCTTTTTTTTATCATATTAGAGATCGATAATTCGATACCAATCACGCCTGTGAAGTTTCGCAATCTAATTTAATTTGACCCTGTAGTCTAAAGTACTCTTAACTTTTAAACATGTAATAAGTTAGGGAAGACTGGTAATAACGCTGACCTACCTATCAATAGTTACAAAGCGGGTCATACGGCAACTGGCAAGTTCCAAGAACTGGTGGCCTACCATGATCTAATTAAAAACGATTCAAAAACAAGACATTTCAGTTTAGGTTCCTAAACTGCATCGCTTGAGTTGCTCTATGGACGTCATGGTACCAAACAAGTATGAATGAAACCAAAACTTGCGACTCAGTTTGGGACAATCGCTGTCAGCAGAATAGCACAGCCTAAACTGAATCGTTAAACTGACGTCATGGTACGAATTAGAAGAACAGTTCAGTTTAGGTCCTAAAATGGATCGCGTTAAGAGCTTGTGGTAGGCCTTCTGTCGTCCAGTCGGTTCACATGAGAATCCACAACGTTACGGTTACAGTGAACTTCAATTTCAATAAAGACTTGCTATAAATTGCAACGCTGTTCACTTCAACTGACACATCGAAACGAAAGAATGAAAAAACCGGTCAAGTGCGAGTCGGACTCGCGCACCGAGGGTTCCGTACAAATTTGTAGGTATTTAAATAGTTTATCACGGGATTTTTTTTTTAAGTGAAACTTCTTTACGCACGCTTGACTTGGGGAGTAAGCGTTACGAAAAGTGTGATCGGGCGAGGCGAACGGGAGTTGAGTGGGGGATATAAATAAATATTCTGTGAATATTTCAAGCGTCTACTTGTTGCCGTTATTAATATTGTACAAATAACGGCAAAAAAATCACGTTTGTTGTATGGGAGCCCCCTTAAATATTTATTTTATTCTGTTTTAAGTATTTGTGGTTATAGCGGTAACACAAATACATCATCTGTGAAAATTTCAACTGTCTAGCTATCACGGTTCATGAGATACAGCCTGGTGATAGACAGACAGTCGGACAGACAGACAGACAGACGGACAGTGGAGTCTTAGTAATAGGGTCCCGTTTTTTCCCTTCGCCTACGGAACCCTAAAAACGAAGAGCATGAACTTGTTTTCCGCAACTGGCAGCTTTGACTTCCACCAACCCTCGAATGACCCAAATTGGATGATTTTAACTTTGAAAAGCTGAAAGGAGGTAAGGCAAGTTGACATTTTCTTAAGCTGAGTAATGACGACAATTTATCTCGGCTTTAGTCTCTGCGCGTTTGCTTCACACCTCACCTGTCGCTGTGAAAGCGACTGCGCTAGTGCTCCCTCTACTTAAGACATGATTGAATTAAGGGGATAATTGATTTTGATTACAACATGAGTACCTTCATAATCTCATCAACTTAGGTCATTAGTGCTTAAGTGTCACTCACGGGTCACCTATGACAAGATTAGTTACCTAATAGGTATACAATGGCACAATACTAACTTGATGTACCTACAGTGCGGCTGACGAGAGAATGCGTTCTTGACACCTGTCAGTTTTATACGTGTTTTGCGAATTTGATCTTTATTAGCTACTAGACTTGTCGCACTGGCATTCTCTCGACATTCGGACTGTACTTAGTTGAAGTTATTAATTAAAAATGCGCTGCATCTGTATCTATTACCTTTTGACATTGTCATACTTGGAAATGGATATTTTTGACAAACATGCGTTCGAATAAATCCTCCCGCAGACGGGCGCGATACGACAATGCGACGCTATTCTGGTAAATTGTTCTACTAGAGTCGCGTCGTGGCTGCCTGCGAGAGCCTTAATGCTCGGTCGGGTAAGGGTACCCCACCCACCGTATCAACATAACTATGAATGAACCTTTTCAAATTCGATTTTATGTGTAGGTACGTAAGTGGCAGGCTGTATATGAATTAATTCGCGTACCTTTTAGACTGACTGACGGCCCGGGTCCGGAACGAGCAGGTTTACGTCGGAATTACAACTATGATTATTTTATTAACTTGTCCCTACCTTAATACGGGAATTGCTTTTATATCAGTATTAACCGCTATAAAGTAATAACACGGGAATAGGGGTGGAAAAGCTTTTTAACCGATACATTTTGTGGGCTATTAATAAGTAGTTGTTTCGATAACGATAAGTGTGTGTAGTAAATGTACAGTGAGACAGTAATTAATTAAGGATTGAAGAGTGGTATGGTTATTTATAATGGCCCACCTCTACCTCCAGCAGCTTCAAGAGCGTGTTTAGTCGTTGCGAGCAATTTAGCGGAGCACTTAGCCCGCGCCACTCCGTCACGCTACGTTAACGCCACCCGATGCCCTCTCTAGCGTGAACATGAATATTATATAGCACTATCTAAGTGTATATCACGTATGCATCGAGAAGTACCAAACTGCTCACTAAGTCTCCGAGTCCCTAAGGCATCCATGCATTACTGAAGGCAGCTAAGACATCAATGTGGCCTTGGAGTTACAAATTTAAATATTTAGGCTGTAGGGTTTCAATCAAGTTGGCCACGTTTACCGACAAGCAGATGTGCCCTTAATAATTTGATGTTCTTTTGGTTGAGATGACTATGGAGATCGGTACTATATATATATGGTGCTTAGGCACCATTAAAGGTTTGTTTCTGAAATGAAACAATGAAAAGAGAACGTTTATAAGATTGTTCATCCGAATAATCTCATAAACATCTGGATATATAATGAAATGATGTAATATTTAACTTTGGCATAAATTATGACAAAAACGTGCTGCGAAATTTTACCTTCTAAATAATAAGTGTTTTCATAGTTTTAATTCATATCCATACTTTATTATACACTACTCAACAAATTCTAGGGAACAAGCTGACTATATCAACTTATTTAAGAAAACTCTAAACTAGAAAAGTACTGGCCACAAAAAAATGTAAATGTTGTTTGAAGCTGCATTAAATAATTGTTCGAAAATAAAAAAAGAAATCTTTAAAACCAAAAGCATTTTGGAATCCTTATTCCAAAATGCTTTTGGTTTTAAAGATTTTTTGTACCCTGCGACCAAGTGAGGTTTTTCCTCCTTGAGAAAACCTCACTTGGTCGCAGGGTACGGCGTTTTGAAACGTAGTAACTTTAGAGATTACTATCCATAATCGTTTAATTTCTCTTGTAAAAATCATTTTCGCTGCTTTCTTGTAACTTTTGGGACTCTGGAGCGTTATGTCATATCGTCATTTAATGCGGGAAGAGATGCTGAAGGCTGTGGGTATTCTGGAAGCAGGGCGCGGTCAACATGAAAATGCGGATGCTGTCCACAGGCAGCCAAGAGTAATTGCCGGTTATGGGCGCGTTACAGGGCTACAGGAGATGATGCTGTACGTCACCGAGGAAGATACATGGTCACTACTCAGAGACAAGACGGCTTACTGCAAAATGCTGCGAGAAAGCAGCCTCAAATTACGGCTCGCCAGCTGGTACGAAGACTCCAGTCTCAGCACCAAGTTGTCATCAGTGACCAAACCGCCAGGAGAAGATTGTTCGCAGACTGCTTAGAGCTCTAGCTCATCGACGCGGAAATCCAGGGCGTCGATTATTGTGGACTAACTTTACACACGTTTGCACTGGACCGATACTCAATGGGCTCGTTTTTTTTTTCTGATGACTGATGAGTCGCGCTTTGGATTTCATCCCGATTCAAGAAGAGTGTAATAGATTATCCTAATTATAGGTATTGTTATTGTTTTGCATAACCTAAATATTAAGGAATAATGTAGCAAAACATAGCAAATATTCCAAACGGATATCCACCTTTTATGTCGTTGATATTTTGGATGACGGTAGATAGAAACGTCAAAGTTGTTTGTTCACAACTATAAAAGGGGGAGCTCCCAGTGGCGGGGATCATTCTTGTTCGAGACATCGACCAGAACGGAGCTCCGGCCTACAGTCAGTTAATTAGTACTAGTGACGTTATTATGTTAGATCGATCAGATGTCATGTAAGTTAATTGATATTATATCTTGACTATATTGCTGATAATTATAACTATGGTGTTCTTTATATGTTATATTATGGCCAATATTGCCAATGTTTTAAAGTGTATAATGGAATATCCTTATCTATTGTTATAATGTTGCTATTATTCTGAGTTCTCTTGGACTATTGTCCAAGACATAAATAATTGATTATTTTTAAAATAACGATAATTTATGGCAATATATAAGAAATTCGTTGATAGAATACTTTAATACTGTTTCCATGGAGTTCCTTCTTCTCCATGATGACCTAGATTTGGAACGGACAACTAGCTTTCTGATTAATTTCTGACAAGCCTAAATTGAAATAAATGTCTTGCTTGTCTTTCTGTGCTTTATTTCATAAAATCCTTTCCCTTCATAACATATTCATAGTTAATTTTACACATATTAAATAACTACTCGTATAAATAACTTAACGATTCTGATATTCAAAGCTTTATATTTGGGTAATATACTCGTACATATAGACTTATAAATAGATTCTACCCCATTTTCTAACAAGTGCATGTTTGGTGGATTCCTGGTTGCCAGAATCGAGTCCAGAACTTTCAGCAAGTTCATCCGTACCAGGGAAGAACGATTATGGTGTGAGCTAGAATTCGCCTGGGTGGAAGAACGAACCTCGTTATGATACCTGCTGAATGGATTTAGACAAAATTTGGCACACGGATAGACCACGACATAGGTTTAGGACATAGGTACTTTTATCCCAGTGGCCGGTAGTTCCTGCGGGATAATTTCCGAATTCCACGCGAGCACGGTCGCTGGCAAAAGCTAGTGAGAAATAAAATGAACTGTAACCCGATCCCGGGTGAACGGTCAATAATTATATTAAAATATGATCTCCATGAGAATGAAGTGAATTAAGTTTGTTATCGAGTATTAAGTGCTCCCACCACGTTGTGTAACTAAGTACCTATGTATACGTAAGCCGCGGTATCGGCAAACCGGTATTCCGGTAATATGTTTACCTGACTGGATCATCGCTGGGATTTAATTTTGACGGGCAACGGCGAAATATTGATTTTTACCTCGGCACAGGTATATTATTATTATTAGGTGGGCTATTTACTGATGCTTATGTATTTTTCTGAAATGAAAACCTCTGCTTCTATTGCACCCTGCCTTAAAATAAGAACCTCGCATAGTTTTTAGTTTAAACACCAATTTGATGGCGGGTTGATTACTAGGTAGGAATCTATTTTAGACATTTGCTCTATGATCTTAGACTTTCCAGAAGTGTACTAGTACATGCAGTGTCCAATAGTTTTTCATTCTGTCCTTGTGGTGGGCAAAGTAAAAAAAACCTTTATAAGTGTCAACCAACCGCTTTGAAATATCTTAACACCTAATATGAGCACTCGGACTCCACGACCAGAGGGTTTTGGCTCCAAATATGTAGCACAAAAATAAACTTTTTAGATAATTATATTAGAGTGGCGTCCTCTTCTTAACGAACTTCCACTACACTAGATAATCAAACTGGAAATTCCACTTGACATGAGCCTCGCAGCGTCAACTAGGAAGTACTTGAAGCACGTCGCTTAATTGACTCTCCAATATCAAGACGCGTGTAGTCGAGCGTCATGTTTACCGGATTGAGAATTCCAAATCAATCATTGGATTATAATTCCCGAAAATTCGACAGCAAAATGGAAAGCCAGCTATATCTTGGCGTAATAGATTGTTTGTAGTCATAAGACGCGTGACGCGTTCCAATAAGGCACTATAGTAAGTTGTGTTTGCCCGGGCAGGGCCAGTGTTTGCGCCCTCTACTCCCACAAATATTGACACAAACACCAACTTATGCGTCAGAATCAACTGCGCGTTACCATAAAGTAACGGAGGAATAGTAGAGCTTATAGCTTATTTACTTTTCCATTCAATTTCCTGTTTTGGTATCACTTGATTCTGTTTGGAGCCCTTGCTACGCGACTCCGCTGTTTTGGGTTCAATCAGGCTCTTCTTTTTGTGTCTATGGTACTCTTCCTCGTTATTTTTTTTAAATATAGTTTGAGCCCAATAGGTGGCCACGTTGATTGCGGCATCAGTGGCATTCTTTAGGTCATCCGAGGTGCCGATGCCGATGAAAGGGCACTTAGGACACTCGGACTGCTTTAGCCTCACTATTCTGAATTTATAGCCATGACTAAGAAACAAAGTAGTTTTTTAAAGCTCTAATGGTGAAATAAGTAAGCTCACAATTTGTATTAGCATTCAAACTCTTATGGGAATGATTGCAGTTGTACGAAGCCTTTGACGCAAGACGTAGTCCGTACACTCGTGCCTAGGTGTCTATACCCTGCCCATGCTATAAACGCGGGTATGTACCAGCAAAGCGCCGACTAGCTTATTTCAAATACGACAACTTTCATACTGCATTTATTTTTATTGCTCGGATTTCCGCTTTTGAAGTCTGAATGGGTTGTGGTATGTCTATTTTAAAGCATTTGCGGTCATAAAAACTCATAGAGGAGAGTTTGAACGACCCACTTGCAGTTAAGGGGGTGATAGAGGGTGTGGGACGGTCCGTAGAGCTGTGGTGTATGTGTTTGCAGTTGAAATTCAGCCATTTCTCCATGTAAACACGGTCCGTCCGTCCGCCGCCGCCGCGCCGTCTCCGGGCCGCAGCTGGCTGTGCTCGCACAGAACAGATAAACAAAAATGTTTTATAAAATTCTAAAAACAATTTTGTGTGCGCCAGCTCAAGTTAAATTTGAATATATATACAGCTTATCGTCGGAGTTCCAATGGTTAAAGTTTTTATAAGTTGTTTATTAATGAAATATGCAGGGATTGGTGGGTTGTAAAGTCAAGAATATTGATAGATAAAAAGTGTTTCATTTATACATTGAATATAGATACAAATAAATAAAATGCTAAAAAAAATTCACTTCTTATTAAAACTAGAAATAAACAAACTCGTAGGAACGAACTCTAGGTATCACTCGCGTGGGTTAAAAAATAAACTTTTAAAATAAATAAAAGTAAACTAATTGCAATTAAATGAAATTATTTGTTCTGTAAATAGGATATCGGAATCACATATACACGTCTTATTATTAAAAAAATATAAGCTAGGTGAGGTCGGTGTTTCCTATCCTATCTGACTACTCTGGGAAGAAAGGCCGAAACAAACTTAGAGGTCACAGTCTCTGTTAAAATCCAGACATAGCTCAGATCATGTGAAGACAATGTAGATTTGATGTCTGAAATGGTCTTTTGAGGAAAGTACCACACAGATTTGAGTGGACCAGTCCAGACAGTGCAAGCATTTGTCAGTAATCGTGTAGCTCAACTCGGAACTTGAGGAGCTCAACGACACGGCAAAAAATACCGATGAAAGTACATTTGGGTAGGCCTCATAAAGTACTCAAACTGCTAGACAAACACTCAAAATAACCTACTTCAACATAAACATACCTACCTAATTCGTTAAGAAACATGCAGAGTACGCTACGTCAGATATTGTTTCGATTATCGTTCGCTGTAGGTACAGCCAGTCAGAGGGCGTCAAGGCAGAAAAATTCCTCCTCTCCACGCGCTCCGAATGCATCCCGTTTTCTCATCTGTAAAGCGAATATATCCATTTCCTTTCTTTGAACAAATATAATACATATTTTTTGCTAAACTGTGACCATTTTGCGAGAGAAATGGAGACAGTTTTGCTTTCATTGCCCTATTTCTATAGTGCAGTTTAAAGTGAGCTCTTACTTGCATAATTTATCACAACTGGCAACAATATCGGGTGATTTAAACGGCCTGGTAAATGTGTTCATAAAGGAAGCTTCTCCATTTTCCATTATCGCGCTAATGAGATTCAAATTCGATTACACGGCTAACGAAATTATATTCGCCGACAATGTTTTACCCTCGTCACAATGCATAAGGATCAAGGAATGGAAATATTCAGCCAACTTTATCAGTGGAAAATGTAGGGATAAGTAGTATGTGGTGTGAGAACGAAGAGCCCGAAGAGCAATTTATAAAATTCCTTTAAATCCAAAGAGGAATGAATTCGTCAAAGGAACGCGTTCGGCAAATACATATTAGCCCGCAGTGTGACCTGCGAAACGTTTTGTGTGTTGTGGTGAATTGGCGTGCTACCAACTTGTGAATGATGCTGTGAACGACAACTTTATTGAGGGTAGGTATTTCATGTTCTCGACCCTATACGTCATCCAATCACATTTCCTAGAACTAGTAAACAACTAGAAATGTATCCGGGGAATAGGATGTCCTTTGTAGCCGTAGGTCGGAATACTCACTAACGTCAATATGACATTAATGTGCCAAAACTATCTGCTATAGACGGTGGTTATAGATTCCTAGCAAAGCCTAGTCACTGAAAAAACTTATTATTTACTAGCTTCTGACTCCGGCTTCGCCCGCGTGGATGCCGGAGATTCATGGGTTTTAATTTTTTGGCGTGTAACCCAAATGTTTTTTTTTCTAAAATAAAATTTGCCTATGTTATTCCTTTTAATATCAGTTATCTGCCAGTGAAAGTCCCGTAGATTAGCCGGAACAAACAGACAACTTTTTTTTTATTGTTTTTGAAATTAGGTTAAACATTTATATAGCATTTGAAAATATTGAAAATTATATCATATAATATGATCGTTATTTCAAGTGATATTATAAGTACTATCTGTCATTATTACACACCCGAGATAACTTTATCTTCTTTCATCCATCGCTTCCCATCAGGCGTGATCGGGGTCAAGAGCGGGGCCCATTTAGGATTTTTTTTTATTTTTAATCTGCGGAATAATATTGTGGTTTGACAGCTTTTGTATAGAAAATAATTATGTCAAACTGTTTATTCTTCAGATAAAAGTTATCTGACTATTGAAAAATCAGCCCTTAATAAGAAAAAATATTTTATTCTATAAATACGTCAATCTGCTAAGTGTTTCATCAGTTAATATCGCAAAGGATGAAGAGACGTTGCCTTCGATAAAATGTAAAAAGACCATAAGTAAATGTCAGTTAAAGTAAGGCTTAACACAATTTACTTAATAGCCTTTATAATGTGACATCGAGTTAATACTAAAAGCGAAAATATTAAATGAAAAGCTATTTTGAAATGTTTTTCTCTTTATAAATATGAACACATTTGTTATAGGTACTTACTTAAATAAACGGTTTAAAATTAATGAACACCACCTTTTTGTGTGGGTATTTTTTTTTTCAGAATTTAATAATAAACCTATAGATACTAAATTAATTCTATCAATTAATTTCCCACACCTTCGAACATTATCATTATTATTATTTCTTCAACGTGAACTTACGTTGAACTAATAAAAATATACATATAAGTACTTTTGTAACGTCTAGTACCTATTAAATTATAAGTATCGACATATTCCATTAAAACATTACAATTTAATAGGTAGGTATTTGTCAGGCACATATAGGTATCATCGACAAATATCTTCTATATTATCTTGACTTCGAAGTTGTGACCTTTGCGTTTATTTCGGCTTTTCTTCTAAGAGTAGTTAGATAAGAAACGCCGACCTCATATGTGTAGTTTTTAAAATATGATTGTCGTGTTTGTACAAACCCACTTACAGAATTGAAATCATTTATCATTTAGCTACCCTTTTATCTATAAGCTTCTTGGCTATACCTACATATTTATTTGTAGCAGGCTCTCGAGCTATTAAAAGTTGTCAGAAAACGAGTCAAAATAAAATGAATGTGAGTTATCATTAGTCACAACAGCCCTCATTTGTCAACCAACAAAATAAATTATAATGGAATCTCTTTGTCCCAGTAAATGTACAATAAATCCATTATTAAACCAATATTGATTACCTACGTATTGTGATTTGATGCAAAATTTGGGTTCGCTATTGCCCGAGATAAAAGCATTGCCATGTACTCGTTATTTATTTGAAACAGTTACTGAATAAGAGGAATTCTATTACAAAGGTAATCCTTTGAATGGTATCCTCCTTTTCTCGTGGACGTACTTATGTTAGAGCTTGGCTTTGAGAATTCGGGAAGCTTTTTATTTTTACCACAGTGAAAATATTATTGGTTTTTTATAGGAATAGTTACTTTCAAAATACCTTTTATTATATTATAACAGCGGCACTGTAATGACGCCTTGTGACGTTTGCACGTTTTTATGAATTCCCGTTCGTACTGACTGCTAAATCTGAGGGAATAAATTCTATAGATACTTCATTATTGTACATAATCAGCCTATGATGTCCTGCTGGGACGTAGGCCTCCTCTCGGTGAGAGGCAGTGTGCTGTAATCTATGACGCGGGCCCAGTGCGACTTGATAATGTCACATGATATGTTTGAATTTTTGGTTCCAGGACATGCTGATTTCCTCACGATGTTTTCCTCCACCGTTTTGAGAGCAGTGATGATGAAACAATTTACAAAAAGTAAAGTGTCTGTTTAGCTTCGAACCTACGACCTACAACTCGTAAGTTGCGGCCGTGCTGGCCCATTTTTGTACGAGCTGCTATAATGACGTACTGCTTCAATTATAATTTATCGAATGGGTAAACTATATATTTATAATTTGTAAGTTGTTACAGGCGCTATCATAAGGTGCCGATGACAACATAAATAAAAGATTCCTTTGTAATTATTTTTTTTGGTGAAATACAGCACTAGTCCTTATTTCCCGCGTTTGTCGACTGGAACCCATTTTTGCATTCAGCCACGCATAAATCCCGGACTAGTTTCGGTAGAGCGAACAAAGCGCATCGTCTGTCAGCTTCATTATACGCTGGTGACGGCGCTCCACATCGAGCCATGAGTGCGGAAACCCGGACATTAATTGTGTCGCACGCTAAGTACCTATTTGCGAATATTTTCATAATGAAACTGGGTCCAACTTTGTATTTATGAAGTTATAAGGTTCGAAGACTAGAGTTCGAAGTTCGTGTTACGAGTTCGAATTTTGCTAAGAGCCATTTGCTACCTACCACTTATCTAGGTACCGGAAACTCTATCAAGAAAGGTCTATGATATTGATATTCTCAATGTGCTTGGCGAAGGTACCATATAACTCGATTCCCACCGGCTTCCCTTCGAAAATTCAGAACATAACCACTCTATAGTCAATTCATCATTGAAATTTTCTTTTAGCATTTTTTTTTTGCTCCGGCCTACCTCTGTCATAAATTCACCCTTCGCCACTGTTGGCTACACCCACGTTGTTAACATATACGAGAAATCTCTCATTACTTCATAGTCGTTTCTACGGCATATTTGCCATTTACCTGAAACCACACGCCTTTGTCTATAAACAAAAAAAAATCTAAACCACCTTTACGCTTGCTTAAATAAAAGACAGGACTATACTATCAGTGTCACGGTAGTCAACGACGTAAAACTTCGCTGTCTCCAAGAACATTCATCAGATGCACGCGAAAAATGTCTAATATCAACATGTCTACATCACAACAGTATGCTGGCAAGCTTTATTGTTTTTATATCATAAACGAACAAAGTAAACAATGGGAAGCAAATAAATGGTGTACGAATACGAAAAAAATGTCTGTAGTAAATCGTTTGTATTGGTTATTAATAAAACCGAGCCCAAGGCGGAAAATACATATTGGAACAACAATGATGAAGGTAATGAAGAATTCTTGTGTATCTCAATGTAATATTAATTTATTTTCTCATTCCGGGTATCAAACATTCCTTGGGTAAGGCCAGCTCGGCATGGCTTCTTAGATGGGAAGACAAGAGTTCAAAATTAAAATGGCATGTGGATTTTGTGTTTTTCATTGTCAATCAGCTTCTTAAGAGACATTTAATGAATGCAAAAGAGAAATCTGACAATCGAGGCATCTAAATAACTAGCTGCACACCGCGGTTTCACCCGCGTAAGTCTCGATCCCGTGGTAATAACGGGATAAAAATCTTATGTCCTAATCAAGGTCATATTCTGCCCATGTGCTAAATTTCACCAACCCGTTAAGCCGTATTAGCGTGAAAGCATTACAATACAAAAAATCATATCTTTTCTTTTCATAATACCTACCTATATTAGTTGATATAAGGTTATAAAAGACACGTTCAAGTACTTAATGTAACGTACTTTAACTTTGACAGTCCCACTTTTTACGACCACTTAAACCCAAATAAAATCCACAATTTTAACTTCAGTGCTATAAAGGTCAAAGTTCCTAAAACCGTCACAAATCCGAGTGGTTCCTAAATACGTAAGCCATTGTTCGGGCTATGTAGTGGGTTGGGTTGCGCCGTAAATAGAGGAGACTGAGCCGCGTCGCTAATGACACCGAATGTCCCTCACACCGTCACACCGCGTCACAAACAAGGACGTACTATATGATCAAGTGTTTACTATGTTGTGTGAGTGTTGGGTTATTTGGGATCTGTTTAGCCTTTCGGAAAGGTAGGGTTTGTTGTTTTTTTAGGTCAAATACAGAGCTTTACACCTTTTGTTTCGCAATTTATTTGGCACCTTGGACACTACACTACACTTAACGTTTGTTTCCATTCTGTTAAGGCATTGTTCCCTCTCTCACAGAGAGGAGGCCTATATCCCAGTAGTGGGAAGATTATATGTTGATTATGATGACGAAGGCGGAAAAAAGTAGTTGCGTACTAAATGTAAATAAACTTGACAAACGGGTCAAAACTTCGTAAAATGGTAACTGTTACCTACGAGTATTTCTAGACTGCATACAGACTTTCTGTAAATCATCAGTCGATCCCCTCTAAGCGAGGCGGCACAACTATCATAAACTAAATTTCCTCCAACATCCGACAGGAAATAACTCCGAAATACCAGTTATCAACACTGTCAACTTTATCACTTTATTAAGTCTAGTATCAAAGTTTCTAACTGGATAAGAACTTAATGTACAACACTTACAAAATTCTGTGTCTCACCACGTTGATACAATAAACTATAAACTTACAGGAGGACGCACTTGTAATGTGCATGTAGAACAAGATAATTATAATTTCGCACTACTGGGTCACAGGCCTCCTCTCGGTGAGAGGTAGTGAGCCGTCATCCACCACGCGGGCCCAGAGCGAGTTGGTAGAACAAGGTAAGTAATGTACTCGGTTGTAATGTGAATTGCCCCAAATTGCTGATTCCGGGTCAATCGATTCAATCGAAACTAATGGTGCTTTCCCACTAATCGAATAGTGCACAGCCAACTTTTATATTGGCGTGTAAACGACGCGACGGAATGAGAACACGATGAATAAATGAATTCTATTTTGTAAGCTGTTGGTTTCAGTTCGGGGTTTAATTAAAATCTGTAGTTTAATAAATCTGCAAATATCCTGTTTCATACCACAGTAGTAAGTCTATATTCGTAGTAACACTAGTGTGTGATAATGATAACTGATTAGCTGACGGAGTTAATCGTATTGCCATCGAGATTATCAAATTATTGTGACTGATAGTCTATGTATAAGTACCACGTATCTTACTATAAGTTCCTTATGTTTCATGTGCTCTACTACATAAGTACCCATTTAAATTTCTCGAAAATTACCACAGGCGAAAGACAAAGTCTTGACACTACGAACTTAGGAGCCCATTCTTAACACTGCACAGTTCGGGCCATTCCGCGAGTGTATCCGAGCGTGAATGTTAGTAAGATTTAGGAACATTATATATCACTACTGAAACTCACTTCTAACTTTAGAATTACTTCAACCGCTGGCATAAATATTTAAGTATCTTTGACATTTCATACATCAAGATTAAGATGGCTGCCTGTAACTTTAACACATTAAACGACCTATGTAATATTAAAGTTACGTTTGATTTATGTATTCTGGCTTCTGATGTGATATATTGCTTACACGTAATTTGATTTACGTAATGATGTCATTTAAACTGACTACACTCGTTCTTATTCAATGCTGATCGGAGTTAGATTATGTAGGATATGTATCCAGTAAAATAAAGTTGCTTCGAGCATAAGATAATCTTACGTTGGGAACTTGGTACTTGGGAAGTAGCTAGGTATCCCTTACGTAGGTACTTGTGATGTGTGGGGATATGTGTGAAATTATGTATGGGGGTTAAAGTAATATAACATTATATTTATTGCATTTATTTCAAGCGAACGTGTTTACATGAACGCATCTATACTATCACTGGTTTTTCCAAACAAAAACCTAATTTACAAATTATTTGAAAGCTCATTCTTAATCACACATCAAAAGTGTCTAGGGATCAAGCATTTTTATGCGGATTTCTTGAGATTGAGATGTGGCTTTGTAATAAATTTATGATTTTATAAATTTATATGGATCCTTTTTGGTGCATTTCATAATTTGAATCAGGAACTGTGAATCAAATTCGAGTAAAAGATGAAAATCAGCTGTCAATATTTTCCCTATAAAAACATACAACGCATTGAAGACATTATTAGTGCTACTGTTTCCCTACTACTGATTAAAACCAACGTTATTATGGAGCGGCGACGTCATTTAAGCAGGGAAGAAATGCTCAGAGCCGTGGGAATGATAGAAGCTGGTTCCCGGCAACGTACTGTGGCTTTAGCTCTGAATACAAGTCAGAGTGTTATCAGTCGACTTTGGACACGTTACCGAAGCACTGGTACCGTGGCTGAGCGCCATGGAGGACGGTATCGCTGCACCACACGGAGACAAGACCGATACATTCAAATCTTAACTCGAAGAGCTCCAACAATAACCGCCATGATGTTAGCCGTGAGGCTTCATCACTCTTCAGGGAACTTAATTAGCGACCAAACAGTCAGAAACCGCTTGCATGAAGTGAACCTTCATTCCCGAAGACCGCTACGGGTACCACCTATAGCAATGCACAATCGTAGGATTCGATATCAATGGGCTCTTGAACACAGAAATTGGGCAGAAGAACAATGGCGTTTCGTGTGCTTTTCTGATGAGTCTCGTTTTGGTATGAGACCGGATACAAGACGTATACGACACTGGAGAACCCCTGGACGCCAACAGCGATTAAAATCCTGCCAGGAAGTCCATCCTTATAGTGGTGGAACCATCATGGTATGGGCGGGTATTTGGATCGGCGGAAGAACTGAGTTGATTTGGATCAGAGGCAACCTCAACGCTCAAATTTATGCTGAGACGATTGTATCAGACGTCATCGTTCCTCTACAAGTGCAAATCGGTCCCTTATTTCAGTTAATGCATGATAATGCACGACCGCACACCGCAAGAGTTGTAAGACAGACTCTCGCCGCAGCTAACATCAATGTCCTGCCCTGGCCTGCTCAGTCGCCAGACTTGAACCCGATTGAGCATGCATGGGATATGCTACAGAGAAGAGCTCTGCCGAATATGGAGGGTATCCAGTCGCAAGAAGACCTTTTTTTGTTGTTGCAACGAACATGGGCTGCCATTCCACAGCGTGATTTGGATGAACTCATTTTGAGTATGCCAAACCGATGTTCTTGTGTTGTTAGTGTTCGCGGTAGAAACACGGATTATTAATTGTTTAAGTTACCCAATAAAATTTTAAAGAAAACTGTTATTTCAGTCTTTTTTTCGAACTTTTGTGTTAGTGGTTCAAATGTCAAAAATCCCTTTATTAGGAAAATGGCAAATTTCTTTATTAATGCAAAGGTGACTTGGTTTATCGTTACTGTGACAAACGAAAACACTTTATTTGATGAATCCTTAAAGAAAATTTTAATTAATATCAATCAGGAGAAAAGTTATTGCAAAAATATATGTTGATCCCTAGACACTTTTGATGTGTGTAGCTTGACTGTTTGAATGCAACTATAGTTATTTTTCTGCCAGCCTGCACCATATAAGCTCAACTTCTGCAGATAACCTTTACAGTACACCTTACCTAGATACACCTTACGTAGGTACACCTTTTTTTTTTAAGGGAGTGTCAGACTCTTACTGACTAAAACCCACCCGTATTCCTTCCTTGGCCCTTTATGTTCCAGGGCAGCGGTAACCCTTTCGGACAATCCCGCTACCCCGGCAGGACGTAGGTACACCTTACCTAGGTAAACCTTATCTTTAGGTATGCAAAGGAATGCAAATTATAAATAATTCTCAGGTGCTAGTGCTACTTCTAAATCAAAACACTGATTTGCATAATTACAGAGGTTATAACATATAAAAATTTATCTTTTATTATTAATCCAAAATTTTCAAAAAAACTTTTGATTTATTTTATTAAAGATTCAAATATTTAAATAATTTAAAAAGCTGTCTTAAAATAATAATATGTACAAGTATATAAAAAGGGAGGGGAAATAATCAAAAAAACTTAAATCATACGCGACGCATTACTTCCATACAAAAATTTTACTTCACCAACAGTCGTCTATCATTATCAATCAGCTAGCCACATGCCACATGCGAGTCGGTTGCTACTGCCTCAATGAAATGGACTCTGTATTCATACTTATAAACCGAAAAGGTTCAGAATTTAAAAGAATACTCTCTATTATGTACACCATACAAATTACGGATATGAATGTTGAAAATTTACATAGGGGGACCCAATGGACGGTCTTATCGCTAAAAGCGATCTTTTAAAGTCAACCTTTGGATGGATTTAAAAAGGAGAAAGAGAGACAAAACTGTTGTACAGTTGCATTGATATCTCCAATTTCGACAATCTATATCTATATATATAAAAGAAAGTCGTGTTAGTTAAGTACACCACTTATAACTCAAGAACGGCAGAACAGATTTGGGTGAAAATTGGTAGGGAGGTAGCTTAGAGCCAGGAGACGGACATAAGATACTAAAAAAAATCAGAAAAAAAAAAAAAAAAAAAAAAGAATCAGACTTGGAATAACAAAACGCAAATGACAGGGCTAGGAGTAGGCTCGGGGTAGGGCAGGAGTAGGGTAGGAGTAGGGGTAGGGTAGGAGTAGGGTAGGGGTACGGTTGGAGTAGGGTAGGGGTAGGGGTACAGTAGGAGTAGGGAAGGGTTAGGGTAGGAGTAGGGTAGGGGTACGGTAGGAGTAGGGAAGGGGTAGGGTAGGAGTAGGGTAGGGGTACGGTAGGAGTAGGGTAGGGGTAGGGGTACAGTAGGAGTAGGGAAGGGTTAGGGTAGGAGTAGGGTAGGGGTACGGTAGGAGTAGGGAAGGGGTAGGGTAGGAGTAGGGTAGGGGTACGGTAGGAGTAGGTTAGGAGTAGGGTAGGAGTAGGGTAGGAGTAAGGGGTAGGGAAGGGGTAGGAGTAAGGTAGGAGAAGGGCAGGGGTAGGATTGGTAGGAGTAGGGTAGGGGGTATTAGTAGGACACCACGCGAACGAAGTCGCGCCGGGCAGCTAGTCTATATATATATAAAATAAAGTCGTGTTAGTTACACCACTTATAACTCAAGAACGGCAGAACAGATTTGGGTGAAAATTGGTAGGGAGGTAGCTTAGAGCCAGGAGACGGACATAAGATACTAAAAAAAATCAGAAAAAAAAAAACAAAAAGAATCAGACTTGGAATAACAAAACGCAAATGACAGGGCTAGGAGTAGGCTCGGGGTAGGGCAGGAATAGGGGTAGAGTAGGAGTAGGGTAGGGGTACGGTAGGAGTAGGGTAGGGGTAGGGGTACAGTAGGAGTAGGGAAGGGTTAGGGTAGGAGTAGGTTAGGGGTACGGTAGGAGTAGGGAAGGGGTAGGGTAGGAGTAGGGTAGGGGTACGGTAGGAGTAGGGTAGGGGTAGGGGTACAGTAGGAGTAGGGAAGGGTTAGGGTAGGAGTAGGGTAGGGGTACGGTAGGAGTAGGGAAGGGGTAGGGTAGGAGTAGGGTAGGGGTACGGTAGGAGTAGGGTAGGGGTAGGGGTACAGTAGGAGTAGGGAAGGGTTAGGGTAGGAGTAGGGTAGGGGTACGGTAGGAGTAGGGTAGGGTAGGAGTAGGGTAGGGGTACGGTAGGAGTAAGTTAGGAGTAGGGTAGGAGTAAGGGGTAGGGAAGGGGTAGGAGTAAGGTAGGAGAAGGGCAGGGGTAGGATTGGTAGGAGTAGGGTAGGGGGTATTAGTAGGACACCACGCGAACGAAGTCGCGCCGGGCAGCTAGTCTCATATAAATAAAACTAAGTCGGGTTAGTTACACCATTTATAACTCAAGAACGGCTGGACCGATTTTTATGATTGTTGATTTGTTGTATTGGTCTCCGTCCCGATCCGAATAGCAGAATAACCATTAAAACATATTCATGTAAAATTCACGAAAAAAAAAAGTAACGAATAAAATTCATTTAAATGTTTATTGATTATGAAGCGGTACGAAGTTTGCCGGGTCAGGTAGTACCTATAATAAAATATACAATGATTTAGATATTTAATCACATACGGTTTCAGGCAGTGCTCTTTACCTTATCGCCAGAATCCCGCCGGTAATCCAATCTCCACAATGTCGGATACAGTATACATTCATATAATTCAATCAGGACGGCTGATCCTGACAGACGAATTTCATTTATCAACATAACATTTTCTGTCTAGACTTTAGTTAGTTTCGTCTGCACAGGCTTGCTTCTGTGAAATAATACAGACAAAATATGTTTTTTTAATTATTTTTTTTTGCTGATTGGGCCCGCTCTTGACCTCGATCACGCATGATGAAAAGCGACTGATGAGGTCTATGATGGAACGAGCGTGCCCAGAGGATGCCTAAGGCACTGGAACTCCCATGCAGCAACGAAACACAGTAGGCTGCTTGACGCCGGACTCCAGTGGGAATGGTCGCAAACCAGGCGGGCGTTAGCCCTATCACCGCAAGGGCAATATTGGTCAGTCAAATAAGGTGTTGGGTGTGACTGTCCAGGATGCGCCGAGCGCTCAGTTCAGTTGAGTAACTGGCAGAACAAACTGCGCTACACGAAGAGGCTTCTTCATGCATCCCAAAGTTGTTGCGTTTACCTCATTCATTATCATCAACCACAGCCCGACTTCACCCACTGCTGAGCATAGACGTCCCTTTTCATATGCCAATCCGGCCCCTGAGCCAGCCTGATCCAGGTTCTACCCGCGATATTAACAATGTCGTTCGTCCATCTCGCCGCCGGACGACCGACATTTCGTCTCACACTCTCTCACTGCCTTACTTCATTCAAGTAATTATTAATGAATACACACCGGTAAGCTAGCTAACTTCCACAGAAGGAATCTGTGATTATGTTTGATCGGGACCCGTGTCAATACTAAAAGTCAATTCTCCGGCTCACATACTAATGTGCGGTAAAATACTTTGGGAATGTTTACCTTGAAGGTAGAACATTTAAGACGATGCTATTACACATTTAGGCACATTATCCGAATACTTTGGCGAGCTCCTGGCGCCGTGCAAACGACCTTCATGTAAGAGTACCTATTCGCTTAATGTACTGATGTCCACTGTCAGAGAAATATACTGGAACCCATTATTGTAAGAAAAACACTGGCATGCAAGAAATATATATTGATACTAGCATAAGAATGCACAAATGTACAATAAATCAGTAAAGCGACATGCTCCACGATTAAATTTATTGTATTTAATTTCAGCGGGACTAATTGTGTTAAAATGTACGCAAGAATAAACGCTGTAATATTCATAGATTTCTACACTAGCATGTACATTGTACAAAAGCATTTAAACAGAAAGTCCATTTGCATATTATGAAAATGACGCGGTGTTAACTGACGCCACCGAGCCGCTATTATGACAGCTCGAACTAATAAAATTATGTGACCTCATTTGTTACTTAGCGTGGCCTGTGAGGCTTTACGTGAGAAATTACAGAAAGCTCCTGAAGGCACTTATTTCTGCCTCAGTCTTCAATAAATCTTTCTAAAAATCGGTCAAGTAAGATTTAAGAGCGGCGTCCAGGGTACCACGTTACGGCTTAAAATATATCCTGCGTGAGTGTATTAGCATAGAGCCAGAGACGTATAGCGGTCACCTCTATTTATGCAGCCTGATTTTCAGCCTTATTAGTATTTGGTAGCACCCGTGTTATGTAATATCGATTAAAACAAATAAGAACAAATAAAAATTATCTATCTATCTATCTATCTAAAATAATTAGTAAGAAACTAAGTTATTGTTGATTACATTAGGTCCACACCGCTAATTAAGTAAAATTAAGATAAATTGGACGGGGATCGGAGCTCAGAGCACAAACAATGTTCAAAGGAAATTACATACAAAATAAAACTGGATTATTACATAACTGGATGTATACAACTACAGAAAATCTTTATTCTATAACATTGTATCCATGGTGTAGCCACAAAATACACCCACACTGGGTATTTAATTGTAGCTATACATTGATACAGTATTATGGAACACAAATTGTAGACAATCAAATGAATTCTTGTCAATGTAAGCAACTTTTTGAAGTTGACTGATCTGTAGCGGTTTAAACAGTACAATTTTTATTATTCAGGTCTACATCTCTTCTTAGACGGCAAATTTAAATTTATTTAATTCAAGAGTAATTTTGTGGGTGAATAACAGTCTACATTGAATTTGGTGACACCGAATGAATAGCCAAATAAATTAAAACCACTCCATCACACCATCTTACGTTGACACTTTCCCTTACACAGCTTTATGGTAATAAATACCACTCCCAGACTTTGAAAAATGCGTTTAAATAATTAAAGATTTTGTGTCACGACATTTGAAAATGTTGGCGGTTGAATTTCTTTTCAAGAATTTGGAAGTTCAATTTTAGAATCTCAAAAGTATTCATCGACATGCTTTAAAACATTAAGTACCTACCTAATCGTAAGCATTTTTTTTAACAGTTAGGTTTTGATATTTCTTTTAGCACATCTTTTAGGTTGCCTAACAATTTGTTTTTTGTACTAACTACTGAATCTTTTGAGCAGAACTCTGCCTATACACTTGCATCGTTCGCTTATTCCGTAAGTATCTAAAGACCCCACTTGTAGCAGCTCTGTATTGTAAGTCAACTGTCGCGTCCATTTCAAGAGTAATCCAGCTTTTAGGGAGGGTCGTCGTTCCTCGCACCTGCTCTCCGGAGCTCACTCACAATAGTTGCTCCACCTGGCGCAAAGTTCTACAATATGGGCACGAATAATATGAATGAAAGAGTTTAATGTGCCTTTATGAGCCGTAAATATGTGTAGATACCTACTATGAAAATTGCTATATAAGTTGCACAGTGTTAAATGCTGAAGTATCATGGGAGTCAGGAGCCAAAATTCAATCAAACCAATTATTACAGACACTTTTGAATTGACAGGGGATCGGTCAGTCAGAAAGATGAAGCTAGTTGCCCATTCCAAAGCATAGGTTCCTATGGAGAAGGTCGGGCGAGAAACTCCACGGACACTTTTTTAAATCGAAATAATGTTACAAAAGTTTGGTTACATCCTTACATCATTCATGTTGTAAAGAAATAGTTAACTTTATTTGTAACGATCTGTAAACAAATAAAGGCCCGACTAACGAAACGATCCTCCCTATTCGCGGTCTACCGTACAATACTCGTACTTCGTAGTCACAAAACCACGAGCTGCATTCGGCTTGGTGGAGTAAACAAGCAAAAAGTAGAATGCAATTTAAAATTTTCGCTCGAAGGTAAAAAATTTTGCTCTCTCAAATTTCTGCTAGGTGGTGTACTCGTTCCGGAACGTACCCGGCTCGTTTGTATAATTGTGTTTGTGTATGTGGCTGTTGTCACCAGGCCGCCATCTATTTGACCGGCCCGACCGGCCCGACACTGACGCGGACAAATTGACATGTCCTGTCCCTTCCCATGCCTTATTCCAAATTGTATAGACGTACACGTCGCGTTAAACATGTTACACTTTTGTTACTTTTTATATTGCGCTGGCTTTTGATGTTTTGTAAGGTTAGGTCTGTGTGAGGTATCAAAGGAACAGACGATTGAATTTTATTTCTAATATCCGAACATATTTTTCTATCATAAACCACTTTTGATACAAGTAAACTAAGGGGAAAAACAATTTCGTACAAAGCATGTTGATAGTCGTTTATTCATTTATTTGTGTCGTTAATATTATATCGTTTGAAAATAAAAACCCTAGGTAGGATAAATAGAATTCCCAGACATCTCTACGATTTAATCAATGGATTGTATGCTGGGGAGTGAGGACTATGTACTCACAGATGCGACTATTAGAGCAGACAGAAGGAATTTAATTAGATTACACAGTGATTACATTAACTTTAAGATAATCAGAATGAATTGCAATATTATCTGACTGGAATTAGAATGCGGAGGAATGAGGAAAATGTTGTGAGGAAAGTTTTGACTATGACACGAAGGATGGACTGTGTGAAAAATATGTATAGAAAGAGGGTGACTATAGATATGACGACTAATAGAGAAGCACCTCATCATCTACCGAGCCTTTTCCCACCTATGTTGGGGTCAGCTTCCAGTCAAACAGGATGCAGCTGAATACTAGTATTTATTTTAATAGAGATGCACCTATGGCAGAAAAAGACATTTTGCGCCGACAGTAAATTGGTATAAGGACGAGAGAATAATGATTATCTACCTAATTGGAATTCGTGTCATTGTTTCAAAGTTCTGATTGCATGCTAAAGTATCTACCCGTAGGCACTTATAAGTAAAATATATTCGAATTCGATTATGCTTTATCGAAACGATAGTAATATAAAAGGCAATCGCTTTGTTGAAGATGTTATGATACCTACATCAGGATCCGTTTTTGATTATGTTTATCGGCAAATCGTGACTTGTAGAAGATCGCCCTTGTAACCATACCGTCCACAACGGAGATAAGACCGGACAGTCGGACCGTCGGACAGCCGGACGGGCGATCGCGCCTTTATTTTGCATAATAAATCAATCTCGGCATCCACGACGTCGCCAGACGATGGCCTTCCATATCCCAATTTCTAATATGTCGGTACTGTTGTGTTTCTGATGTGGCACGATGTCGTTCAACCAAATTGAGATGTTAGGGTGCAGACATCCACCTTCCATTCTATCAACGGTGATATTGTGGTGATCAAGAGCCTTAGGTACTCTTATAAAAACTAGCGACAAATACAGGGTCCCATTAAAATTTTTATGGACAAATTTTAACACAGCGCTCAGTACGTCGATTTATTCCTGTCTGATCCCCTGACCCCCCCCCCTCCAACCCCCTCGATCCTCTGCTAGTTCGTCTTCTGTTTTAAACTTTGTCTTATCCACTATAAGCTTTCTCATTCCGTCTAACCAAAGATGTCCAAGCAAAAAAAACACTAATTAATTAAAGTGATTTTATTTTTACCTAAAATAATTTTCATTAGCTGATTATTTTTCTTGTAGGTAAGTATCTAATGCGTTTTTCTTATTATATTTTTTTACTATCGTCCATAATTTGGTAGGCTGAATGATTTATAAAAGTTTGTCCACCTATTTTAATGGGACCTTATAGAATCAACATTCCGCCTATCCGTGCGATAGGCCCAGACACTGAATGATACCATCGTCTGGGTATGATCATGTTTTATGTAAGGAAATTATCTGTGAACACTGTAACTTGGAGCTCCAGTGGTTTTCAGCAATAACGTGGAAACTATGAAAAGTACCAACCTACACTTCTTCTGGTGATTCCACCAGAGGTGGAATGCAATTACCTATCCATACCTACTGATATTATAAATGCAAAAGTGTGTCTGTCTGTTACCTCTTCCTCTTACCGATTTAGATGAAATTTGGCATAGATATAGTTTGAGTCCCGGGAAAGGACATAGGATAGTTTTTATCCCGATATTCCCACGGGATCGAAATTTACGCGATTGAAACCGCGGGGCGCTGCTAGTCTACTATATACATACCGAATACCTACATTGTAACAATAGCAGCACACTAATTGCGAAACACTTTCAATCACAATTTGAATAATTTTGAAGGATAATCCATTGCTTCATTATGTTCGAAAAATTTGTCGGCTCAACAACGTAGATAACGCAATATGTGTTGTTGAACTGTCAAAATGAAAGCCATTGCTACTGTTAGTGTGTTACGTAACTACCCCGCTGGATTTAAAAAATGTATACTAAGTATGTGCCCTTAAATGGAGGAACCTATATTTATTTAAACTTTATCGTACTGTAGGTACTCGTATAACAATAAACTTATTCTAGAGGTAAGTATTACAAAAATATAAAACAAAAGCGTATCCACGAAACTAATAAAAATGTGAATTTGATCAAAGCCTCCAATAAAATGGTGTAATAAAGTACAATTTATTTTTAGTACCGCCGACGTATGAGAAAATCACAAAATAATATATAAAGATCAAACTACCTAACTTTGTAGAAGGAATTTTGGGTGAGCGGGTTTGCTAAACCTACGCTTTGTTATTTCATATCAGAAAAGGAAACTGTACTTGGTTCAAAATAGATTTGAGCCCACACTACCACCTTACAATGGGTACAGTCAACCGCATATTAGTGGGAACACTTGCACTACGAAGACCGCCAAAAATGTTATAAAAAACGTGGGTAAATTAGAGGTATGTTTGATAGATAGAGGGGTTTGGCCCTAAGACCTTCAAGGTTGCAAGATGGTTGCAAGTGTCTCACGCTCACCATCGGGTACCTAATCATTTCGCCTTCTTCAGCCCTCCTGTTACACAACTACATACAAACAAATAACTATATCTACATTATGAAAGTATACGGTACTTAAGTATAACAAAAAAATATATATTTTAAGAGTTTGCCTGTCTGTTTGTTCCAGCTAATCTCCGAAACGGCTGGACCGATTTTGACGGGACTTTCACTTGCAGATATCTAATGTTATAAGGAGTAACTTTTATTATAAAAAAGAACTAGTAAAGAACCTTAATATGGTTTTCCGATATCCACGCGAACGAAGTCGCGGGCACAGCTAGTATCTAAGTTAAAATGTTTTAGGGATAACGATCGATAAGTAGAGCAAAGGTAAATAAAGAACTAATAATGAAATTATGTATTTCTCCAAAACATACAATAATAAACTATAAGTACTTAACTAAATACATATTTGGGGCAAACAACGAAAGAAACGCCTTGACAACATGATGACGTCATCGTCCGGTCTATTTTTATACACTCCATTTATTATCTGTGACTCCATTATACTAATGATAAGAAATAAATTTTGTTATTAACACTCGTATGACCAACTTATGGAATACTTTAGGTCTTTTATTATAATTATTTTGACAGGTTAGAATCATTAGAGGGCGCTGTTAATGTGCCTACGTCACTAAGAAATAAAAGTACCAACAAAAAAAAAATAACACTAGAATGTGAAAAATGACATTATTTCGGAAGTTGGTGTCTTTGGTTTTGTATCTTATTTTAGCGTCAAAGGCATAACCCCCTTCTTTTTTTAAGTCGGTTAAAAACAGTGACATCTAGTGAAAAAAAACAACACCACGAATTGTGAAGATCCATTGAAGAATGTCCTCATACCTAGTTCTATTCCTAGTTCTATTTTGCATCTAGAAACGTTTATTTTTCATAACTGCACTTGCCAGGAGCTGCATTTGCTTTTTCCCTTGCACCTCTTTCACGTGATGATACAGTTTCATAAACCCATATTTCCCCCTAGCTATTGTTTCACACTCTTCATAAAAAGGTATTTTGTATACGAACCTCAAAACAATTTGCAATTCAATGAGTCATGCAGTTGCCTCCTTATTCTCCATAAAAACATTTTTGTTCTTGTTATAATGTATAAATAAACAAGCACTCAAATATATTTACATATTTGTCGCGTTCTATATTTTCCGTAGATTGTAAAAAAAACGATTAAAAACAAAAAGATTGGGCTCGTCCGGGATTTGAACCCGGGACCTCTCGCACCCTAAGCGAAAATCATACCCCTAGACCAACGAGCCGCTTGTAAGAAGTGTTGAAATTCCTTATCTTATTAGAATGTATGGTGCGTAAACGTGGAGCGAAAGGTGTTTGACCACTCTTGACCTGCGATCTACGGTCACGATAAAAATTAGGCAGATCCGTCTACCAAAATATGTTTGTTGAAGAAGAAACGTAAAACGATATAAATACATCCATTGGCAAAAATAATGTACTGATTATTACGTATCCTTGTTAATTACAATAGTTACAACATAAATCATTGAATCTAAGTTAAACTAAGCTATGTAGAAACAACGAATCAGTACCATCAGTAATTATAATTATAAGAGCTGCGAAGTAGCGACTACCCGCGTCGCGTCGTCGGCGTCGTTTTAAATTACCAGTAGACAGCAAATGTCTGCTTACTCTCGCAAAACATTGGCGTGTTGGTACTTTGCATGCAAAAAAATATAAAAATATTCAATGGATATATTATAATAAAATAAAACAGTAACAAAAACGGTAAATCAAAAGTATAAAAAAATTGGGCTCGTCCGGGATTTGAACCCGGGACCTCTCGCACCCAAAGCGAGAATCATACCCCTAGACCAACGAGCCACCTGCATGTAAGGCATCAAATATCAATTTCCAATTGAAGTGTTACACCGATACAAAATATTATCGTTGGTTTATGTGACGTCATCGCCCAGAACTAATAAAATCTCATCAAACTGTAACGGTAGTTGTAGTGAAGCGAGTCAAAGTAGAACAAAACATTATACATATTAGGTACAGTACCTACCTACTCTTCGTATGTATTTATGGTGGTAGGTATATTTTCTACATCTAGGTACACGAATATTGTAGAGGTAAAGTTTGTAAGTTTCGATGTAGGGAGCTAATCTCTGGAAGTAGGTACTAATCGAATTTCTATCGAAATTGTTTCACACGTAGAACACTACACTAAAAATTAAGAATTTGACCTAATTTACAAATTATTGAACAACAACTTGAAAGTCATACTTAGCAGAGTTCAAATTCCATCACAACCAAAAACTTATGACTTAGGACATTTTGTTACGAATGGTCGCTCAAAAATCAACTTGGAATATGATGTTTCTAAAGTAGGGATAACTGATTAAATGGCGATGGAATGTAAATTATCTGAGATTATGAACACTGCTATAGTTGGCTATAGCTATAACGCAGCCGAAGTCGCGGGCAGAAGCTAGTGTGTGTAAAAACGTGTTGTTACGGCAAATAATTTATCGACATTCAACTGTTGGTTATAAAATATTGTTTTGTCAATACGTCAGCATTAATTTATATAACACTCCAACTCGTAGACGCCAGGTTATTGACCTTTCGATTTATGGAATCATGACTAACATGTTGACGAAATTTTAATGAACTCGTCGTCACCCGTGTATGTAGATACTAGATACATAGGTATATGGTAGGTACCTTTAACGCTGTTAAATTAAAGAGATCACACGATAAAAAATATAGTATGTAGGTACCTACGTTTCTAAGTACTTACAATTTAATCCATGCTAATAATATAAATGCGAAAGTGTGTCTGTCTGTCTGTATGTTACCTCTTCGCGCTTAAACCGCTGAACCGATTTAGACGAAATTTGGTATAGAGATAATTTGAATCCCGGGACGGCTAATGAAAACGCCAAACATATGAGGCTTAAACCCAGTAATAATAAATGCATGCTATTGTAGAAAACATAGCTGCTGTTAACTTCCAATTTTCATTAGCCGTCTCCCGACGACGTGAGGACGCTTGGATCAAAATATTTCCTGCAACTTATATTAAACTTAAAGGGCCAATATATATTATTATTTTAGTTTTTAAAAGTTTTTGTTTAAGTCGGGGGTTTTTTAATTTTTTCATTTAACTTTTATATGTTAGACAATTATTAGAATCATAAAATCTATTTAATCTAAATGATTATTTGCAATTATTATCGGTCTGTTAACTTTTACATTGCTGAATTGTGGTATACGGATAGGCCACGACCTAGGTTAGGGCACAGGATACTTATAACCCGGTAGGTAGCACTTCCCTGTGGGATAATACGGATACTATCCGTAAGTGTTGCCGCACACGGGCCACACGCGACAGCCACAAACGCCGCCACAAGAGGCAAGAAACTGCCACAAAAGTAGCTGAAGCGCGCGACAGCCACTTGTGGCCGATGGTCGACACTTGCGGTCGGTGGTTGCTACTTTTTTTAACCCAGGCATGCAGTATCATAATGGACTCGGACGAAGAAGGTTTACTGAGGTAAGGGAGAGAGGGGCGCGGAATCGCGCGAGTGGCGTGTGGCGGCTTTTTGTGTCGGCGTTTAGTGGCCGGTGCGGGCCACAAGAAGCAAGCTGCGACGATTTGTAGCGTGTGGCCGCCACCGGCGCCAACCGTGTGCGGCGAGTCCATGTATGAAAATTACAGGAAATATGCCAGTGGCGGCGTTTTGTGGTTGTGGCCCGTGGCCCGTGTGCGGGAGCCCTAAGTATCCATCAAGTTTCCTTAATACGGATACTTGACGTCGGAACATCAAGTACAAGTAAGCAGGTTCAGTTGAGACGACATGAGTGGCTTAAAATATGCTTACAGCTAAGTTATACATAATAATATAATTTGTCAGTGAGCCCCAAACTGAGACAGTTAGTCTGTATCTTGGGGCCCAGGGTACGAATTCCAGACTGGAGACTATAGAGATGAATTCAGGTATGGTTTGACACGCGTGTATGTGTGAAGTGTATGACGTCTGTGTGACGTGTGTGTGGCGTGTGTGAGGCGTATGTGTGGTATGTGTGTGTTCAACAATATATCATCATATTCATCATCATCTGCCTAGCCTTTTCCCAACTATGGTGGGTCGGCTTCCAGTCTAACCGGATGCAGCTGAATACCAGTATTTAACATGGAGCGATTGCCTATCTGACCTCCACAATCCAGTTACTGGGTAATACGATACCCCTTGGTAAGACTTACACTTGTTCATCAATATATATGATTTTTTAAACAAGCAAATGTTCGTACTGTGACGTGTAGGTACCTATATGAAGAGGCGTCTGCCCTACTTAGATTAGAGGCTAATAAATAACCAACATCCTTTCCACCAAAGATACATGTTGGAACAGCTTATCTGAAATAACCTGCAGCAATTTCATCTCCAGCATTACCTAATATTATATTCATACTCGTAAAAACCAAACAATTTTTTATGACTTCGCAAGATTTACTACCTTTCCGTTTACACCGATGATAACTTAGTACATGAATCTATATACTTAGGAACTTATGTACTCCGAAGTCATATCTTCTCAAAGTATTTTTTCCCTAAAAGGAGTTAAGAGGGAAGCGCCAAGGTAGGTTGCGAAATAAAAAATTGTCTTACGTTTTTTGCAATAATTGCAGATCATCAATGTTTCATTAAATTATAGTCATTCAATAGGGTTATATAAATTTAGGGGGTTGTATTGATGAATTTAATTATTTTATTTTTATTAAAATTCTGTAAATTCAGTCATACTTATAAGTGTTACGGTCGCGAATCAAATTTTCTTAGGTTTTTCGAATTTGCAAGTCAGTGATATGTCATGAAATAGTCATTCTATAGGGAAATACATACATATGAACTTAGGAGGTTGTATTGATAATTTTAATTATTAAATACAAGTAAATACAAATTTGTTACGGACGCGAATCATATTTTGTTCAACATGACACTGACCTGCAAATTACAAAAAACGTAAGAAAATTTGAATCTCGCAAGCAACTCTCGCGCTTCCCTCTTAAGCACGTAACGGGCTAGAGCTTTCTCCGTGATGGCCCACTTTCACTCAAAATGTATTCAAGGAGAGTTTAGCCAGACTCAACCTTGAATAGCGGTAATTAGAGGTATAAGGTCTGGTATACAAGAGAATCATTAGTTGGATTTAACGGATTTCATTTCAAGGTCGCGTCTGTGAGGTGTGCGTCTGCGTCTAAGCTCTTTGTGAATGCTATTTAATAACAAGATAAATGGTTGAATACTTAAACGACTGTCTTGCGTAACCACTAATCATGCAGGAGTTTATTTTAAAAACGTTATTTTAAGTTAAGTACCTAATGATTAGAGATTGTTTAATAGCCCGTCCCTGAGAGGTTAACCATACTATATTTATGACGTTTAAACGTGTCTTTATAAATAACCCCCCACAGTCGGTAGGTCCTAAATGAGTAAAACAACTTTAGATGTGTACCTACTACCTACTGTAAAGTCAAAACAGAAGACAAGTCGACTTTCCTCATAACTAAGGGCTAAACGTGATTCAAAGAATTAGAATAGAATTGGACGGCAGAAACCTATTCTGCAAAATATATCCCAAATTTAAAAGCAACAACAATAAACCTACGTGAAGCACCCAGGGCTCCAGATAAGGTGACCTCTCAGCTCTCAGCAAAGTTACATAGCATGGACTATTTTAAACCAACGTATACATTTTATCTAGCGCTTGAGTGGAATACGAAATTTTGGCGCAACTCCTTTCTATACGTCAGACGACAGGCCCATAAAACTAGAGAGGGGTCCTATCACTTTATCACTCCATATTTATGTGATGTAGGTACATGGCAACACGCGCAAAGAATCTGCGATTAGGGTTCGAAGTATAAACATTTGTATACTTGTCAATCTGTCTACACATTTGTCACGCGAATATGTTAAATTGTGTGATACAAATCCGTGTCACTGTGTGTTTTTGTCACAACGTAAAAAGGCAATGTACAGTGGCCTCCAAAAGTGACTTGACATTTTTTCACTTCTGCTGTGTTGCCATACATATTCGCTATAACTAGGAGTTAAAAAATTTGGATCACTAGAATTTTATGTCATAATGTAGTGTGTCAGAGCTGAAGTGGAAAATTGTCAACTAACTATTAGAGGCCACTGTATGTATATTGTTTTCATCACAAACGATACACGTGGAGGAAACAAAACTGTTATTGATGAAGAGTGATGAATGCGGTAAAATTTAGGCGAAAATTTCTAACAAAACCTTGGCCCCGTGTACTTAATAGAAGAAAACTTTTCAGTACTACTTTCTATCGTATTCGTAGTTTCGCGTGTTTTGAGAATAACATCGTTTATCGAACGTTTCGGGCATGGTTACTCGTAAAGTCTGAGATAGTGCATGCAGGGGCCCGGCGCGGGCCCGGTGCATAGTATACACGGTTGGAAGAGCCCCGCACTGAAATATATCGATGTTCAATTTATTCATGCTATCTGCCACCAAGCAAATCCTGCCGGAGATCGAACTTGATTGCCAAGCGCCTACGATCGTATTTTGAATATAGATGCATGTATTTATAAAGTGTATAGGAAATATATTACATTATTTTATTGGAAATACCTGCTGCTATAAGGACGGCGCTGGCTTTTAATTTTATTTTTTCCATCATACGAAAATCATCAGCGGGTAGGTAATTGCGTAACACACTGCCAGTAGCAATGGCTTTCATTTTGACAGTTCCACAACATTCATTGCGTTATTTACGTTGTTGAGCAGACAAATTTTTCGAACATATGAAGCAATGGATTAGCAATATACTTCAAAATGATTCAGATTGTGATTGGAATGTGTTACGCAATTAGGGTGCTGATCTGAAAATAACGACAAACAGTTGATAAGGAAACAGATTATAATCTTATCATTACTGATAAGATACATTTCACTATCGACATCTTATAGAATAATCTTATCTAAGTACCTAATTGAAAACGTTTTAAGTGAGTCCTCTCGTAGTTTTAAAACATCATCAAAATTTTGCTCTGAAAATCTGCTTTAAGTATATCAAATACCAAGGTTCGTCTTCTACCTAACCTTTGTAGAAGATAATTATAAAATTCCTCAAACTTATTCAACGTTATACTATAATTGGCCATTAAAACATAGTTGGTAACTAGCTCAACAACGTCTTAACCAAAATGGGGGTTATCTCGTTTCTGAACAACTATTCCAAGCAACTATTCTTCAACAATTATGTAGAGAAGGCATCCATGGCATTTTGCGAAGTATGTGAAATATATTTAGTGATACAGGATCCTCCAAACTTTGGGAGCCACTTATAGTTGAGAACTTGCATCTTAGAAGCACTGAACATCTCTAGAAGGTTACAAACCTATTATGGCGAACTATTTACGAAGAAGTTCATATTAACAAAGCTGTTCAGTGTTTCTGTTTTACAATTATAAGTGGTTAGTAAAAACGGAATGTGAAGCTGAAGTACAGATTTCTTAGAATATTTACATAACGCATTCAGTTGAACTTGTAATGATAATATTATGAAACGTGAATGATATCCCCTCTCTAATTGATCAATACAGGGTGGATTCAGCATAGATTTGACGTAGTCCTGGAGAGATTCATTTGATTGGT
Source organism: Hydraecia micacea (assembly GCA_914767645.1). NCBI lineage: Eukaryota > Metazoa > Arthropoda > Insecta > Lepidoptera > Noctuidae > Hydraecia > Hydraecia micacea. Next base: position 14,944,306 of record OU611778.1, read on the forward strand.
GTATCCCAAATCACGACACAACACGACACAGTAATGTGTCTGTGGTTTTACGCTGTCTTTGTGTTTTAAAATGTATGGCAAAACTAATTTTGGTGGAGACCCTGACAACTTTAGGCCTTGTAGACTGCAGATTTGTAGACCATTTTCTATTTTGTTAAGTACCTAGTACTTGTTGAGAGTCCTACACTGTCCTCCCACTGTAATTCAAAAACATTGTCAAAGCCATAATCATTTTTAAAAGAGTAACCGTGGAGTTTTTTGCCAGCTCTTCTCCATAGGAAACGACCAATTGAAACCGTGCACCTGCTTCTGACGTTTCATAAGTGCCCATGTTACCAAAATGCCCGATTTACGTGATTTTTTTATTTTCCGGAGATGAATAACTCCTCTAACCACTATGAGATAGTCGATTCCACAATATTTCTTCCTCAAAACATTCCGAATTATAAATATTCATATCGGTAAGTGGAACAGAATTTAAAATTCAAACAGGATGAATCGAAAAGTCGATGTTAGAGTGAACATTTCACGTGCGGGTTGTTTTCGTATATTCTCCATATTGAATGTCCAATTTTAAACTAGTGACTAACCCGGAAACAAAATAGAACTACATTTTGCAGCGCGAAAAACGTTTTCATCAAAATATTTTTTTTAGAGCTGTCCGCGCTGTTCCAACCCGTACCAACCTATACAAGGTCAAATCAAATTAGCTAGCGAAACTCCGCAAACATAATTGATATCGATACATCTATGTATGATAAAACAAAAAAATAATTAATTTGATTATGTTTTTGTGTGGTCATTGACCGCAGTTAGTGTAGTCAGTAGCCTTTCGCAACTATGTTGGGGTGGGCTTCCAGTCTAACCGGATGCAGCTGAATACCAGTATTTTACATGAAGCGACTGCCTATCTGACCTTCTCAACCCAGTGACTAGATAATACGTTACCCTTGGTAAGACGGGTTGTCAGACTTTAGGGCTTCTGACGACCCGTAGGGGTCTTGATATGTATAGATGGTCACCCATCTACGGACCAATCGCGGCAAGCGTAGCTCAACCTGATCGACCGACCCGTGCGGCTGTTATTACTTAGCCACAAGCCCCTCCTGTGAAGTTAACTAAAACACATAATAGTAAGACTTTGATGATTAATTATAATGACATGCGTATCACTTACCTGTTCTATAATTATCTTTATTAGAACGTTGGTCTCCACTGAGATCAAAGATGCTGAAAGTACCCTTTGAAGTTGAAACACTGCCTACTATTAAAACAACAACATGGAATTATTGCTGAACTTTGCAATTAATTATTAATTCTTCGCCCTAATAATTAAGTTTTCGCCTTGTGTTCGAAAACACCAAATGTTCAAAGTTTGATGAACAAAACAAGGAACATCGAAAATTCGTGCTACTCCCAACTTCCCTGGGGCTAACCGTGATGTCGGAATAGATTCTTGTTATAATTTAACCAGAAGTTATTCTTAGCCTTGTTGTGCACACATAATTATCTGTACTTATGGATAAAGGAAAGTTTTGAGCCCAAAAATTAATTTGCCAACCAGAATAATTTTAGCGCTCACCAGATTTAGTATGCAAATTAAAGGAGTCACTATAAAATTAGGATAATAAGACGATAATTAAGTAAACATCAAAACTTCAGCCATATTTCAGCATGAAAACCGCAAATAGCACTTAGTCAAGCGTTTAAACCGGGATGGTCATTATTCAAGCCATTTGTCGCGAGTCACCGACGACTAATGGACCCCAGCTTGTCACAACTCACTTTATTTCCTATACCACTCGCATTTCACTCCTCATAATGACTCCATAACAAAATTCTCTTACTCTTAAACTTTTTTACTGAGATGGAAAGTATTGCGAGCAGGAATGATTTTTATAGGCGCCATTTTATAGCGATAATAAGAGTAACTCCCACACCATTACCGACACGTGCGGTTAAACCCCAATAAACAGTAATGATCCAATTATTACTTCAAACAAATTATTTTGACAGTATTTCCGATCGGTTGGGTCAATTTGATCTCGATTATCTGGGCTGTTGGTGCCATATTATTGTGCAAATGATAATTTTATGGCATAATTAGCTATATGTGTACCTGAGGCTTTATTCAAACAAAATGCTGCAACGTTTACTTTCACACATTAAAACAATAATATTCTATTACACTAAAGCAAAGAATTAAGTAGCTATTGAAGGTTCTTAAGCTGGCTTAGGCAGTGAATTATTCAAGTGAATTTTCTAAGCTCAAAGCTCGCATGACGTAATCCGTGGAAAGCCATTATATCTGTCGGGAAATCTCATTTCCGGTTGGAGAAAAACGGACTCGCTGTCGGGCGCGCGGGCGGTTCGGAAGTGGGTCGCGACTCGAGCCGAGGACACTTTGGATGCGGCTCCGAAACAAGCGGGGAGGTAAGCACTTGCAGCGGGACCGTGGCTGGGGATGTATTTATAAACCGATTTTGTTTAGGCGTTCTATGTGTCGATTTTTAACCTTAAGAGATGCAGATTTTGAGATTTTGTCAGAAAAATAGTATCTTCGGTTTTGATTTACTTAATAATACCTCTCTATGGGTCCCTATACCTTAATGTTATACCTATCTATTATTTAGACTTATAAGATAAGTACTAAAACAGAAGACGAACTAGCAGGGGATCGAGGTGGGGGGGTGGAGGGGGGGCTCAGGGATCAGACCGGAATAAATCTTTAAAACTACTCTATGTACAACTTCTTTATGCATGCAGAGTTTTGCCTGTAAGTGCATGAGTATAATTATAGATATTTTGCATGTAAGTAGGTAACCTTTGGCATAACACCTGTGTAGACAATAATTGTTGGTGAACCAATAAAATAGGGTAAAAAACCATAATCTCTGTGAAAGGACTAACTATATAATACATTCCCATATTTTACAAAAGAACATTCAGCAAAGAGTCATTGGTTCACAAATAAATTCAATGATAAAGATAACATACATATATATTCATATTGATATTCATAAATCTTTACTTGCATTTAAAATAAAACTGCTTGTTTTGTACAAAAAAACACATTTATTTTATAGAACGAAACATGAGATTCAGACAAAACATAGTTTCACACAGTTATTATAGGTGGCAGCACAAGTCCTTCATTTAGAAATATTTATAACAGCGTTACATAATGTTTAAAGATCTTACAGCTAAGGTACCTACAATTACGGACCCTACAGGGCACAGCAAAATGTTTTTTTTTTAAATAAGTTACGTCACGAAACAATTACGAGACATCCCACACGATAATTTTTTTTTTTTAATAGCCTGCACTGTCCCACTCCTGGGCAAAGTCCTCCCACCACTCCTTCCATCTTTCGCGAGCCTGCGCATCCTCCTTCCAGTTTTGACGGAACCTATCCAGCTCGTCCCGCCATCTCCGTGGTCTGCCGCGAGTCTGCTGCGGCAGACCACGATACTATTATAGACTGTAATAACATTATTACAGGAATTGTATTTTTAATATAATTGACTTCGCTACCTTCAGAGCCGTATCGTGCCGCTACATGTGAAATTTTAAACGTTCTGCCAAATCCAATTCAATTAGTTATAATTTTCTTTGATATTTTGGTGAGAGAAACGAATACTGAAATAGCGCTATATCTAATGAGATAAAAAATGCATAGGGAATCATGTGAATTATAACATAATTTATATATTACATATATTATATAAATTATATATTTTTTATTATATTGTATATTTTACCAATTTTAATATTGAATAAAATATTTATTTATTTTATTACGTCTGTATTCCCCGGAGGTTTAGACAGAAGTGACTAATACTATGTTGTGACTTGACTTTTTATATTCTATGAGCTACATTGGACCATACTTAGGTAATTAATGCTGCCCTTATTGTCAGCGTTATCGTTGATCTTTGAATGGATTTACGATTTATTTTATTTTAATTAACAACAAGGTAATTAGCTAATGGCCTTAGTCATCCTCTAATGGTTTGCCACCATAAAAATGTGCTAAAGGCCAGCTTGTTAACGTTTTGAATGAAGATTCAACAGTCATATTTGTTCTCAATACGATAGAACCATCTCTCATCATCTGCCTAGCCTTTTCCCAACTATGTTGGGATCGGCTCCCAGTCTAACCGGATGCAGCCAACTACCAGTGTTTTACATGAAGCGACTGCCTATCAGACCTCCACCGGTTACCTTGGTAAGACTGGTTGACAGACTTCCCGGCTTATAACGACCCGTAACGACGTATGACAGCCGGGACCAACGGCTTAATGTGCTTTCCGAGGCACAGAGGGTTCTTGACAGTGGCGAAGGTACCATACAACTCGATTCTCACCGGCTTCCCTTCGAAAATTCAGAACATAACCACTCTATAGTCAATTCATCATTGAAATTTTCTTTTGGCATTTTTTTTTGCTCCGGCCTACCTCTGTCATAAATTCACCCTTCGCCACTGGTTCTTGATATGTAAAGATGGTCACCCATCCACGGACCAACCGCGGCAAGTGTAACTTAATTGACGTGTAAAAGTGTTTGTACAAACCTACTTACAGAAAATAAATCATTTATCATTTAACCTGATCGATCGACCCGTGCGGCTGTTATTACTTAGCCACAAGCCTCTCCACCATAGAACCGCGGGGTAATTGCGTAACACATTATCAATCGGAATCCGTTTCATTTTGACAGTTAAACAACATTCATTGCGTTATTTACGTGTTGAGGAAACAAATTTTTCGAACTTATGAAGCAATGGATTAGCAATTTGCTTCAAAATGATTCTGATTCCGATTGATAGTGTGTTACGCAATTAGGGTGCAGATCTCTATTCTTAACTAAATATTGTTATTAAGATTTTAGTGCTAATGCTGTCCAATATTTTATGTAGATCCTTTCGGAGCCTAAGGTAGAAAATTATTATGAAAACTAAAATTTGTAAAACCTACACCTATCGTAAAAACTTGTCCCCAATACGTAGATATACTTAGTTTTTCGTTCACAGAACAATAAAGAGAGCGCCGCTAAAACTATCGACTTCTGTGGCAAAACACAACGGTTAAGGAATAATATCGATATTTGTAAAATGTATATTTCCCTCGGGAAATAACTTGGACGTAACTAGCTGTCAAAATAAGGGCCCTAGGCGAGTGAATTATATCGACACGACAACTTTAACTTTAGTATTAAGGTTTCGTCCATAAGTGACAGGTAAATTGAGGCTACGAAGTTACTTAACTGTTACTACGAAAAAATTAAAAAGAGACAATTTTTTTTTAAAGACGCTCATCGTTGTAATATCAGAAAGGTTTTATAAGATCAAAAAAATACCTTAGTTGATCTTCTCATGGTGATCTCTTTAGAAAATCATTAAGTTTTTAGAGGATCAAATAAATATTTTCTGTTGTAAAATACCAATTACTGACGTATTTGCTGTGTCGAGCATTGGTCTTACTTACCTGTACTCCAAAAGCCTCCGAAGACTGGCGCGACGCAACAGCGCGACAAGACCATGACTCTAGTAGAACAATTTCTATGAAAACTTCATGACAAATTGTTCTGCCAGAACCGCACCGTCACGTCGCGCCTGTCTGCGGGAGCCTTAATTCAGCCTTTCTAGCATTGTCTAATCTAACCCATCGGTAGGTCATCATCTGCCTAGCCTTTTCCCAACTATGTTGGGGTCGACTTCCAGTCTAACCGGATGCAGCTGAATACCAGTATTTTACATGGAGCGACTGCCTATCTGACCTCCACAACCCAGTTACTGGGTAATACGATACCCCTTGGTAAGACTGGTCCAATGCATAAATTACCCATCGGTAGGTGCAATGCATAAATTTATATTAATTTAGTACCTATTAGTATTTATTGTCCTAGGACGGTGCAAATCACTGATTAGCTTTATACATTATGTTTTTCTACTGTTTTAAAAATAAACCGTTTCCAGTAAATGTTATTTTCTACGACTTAAATAAAATCTTCACTAAGCTATTTTTTTTTTTTAATATAGGTAATCAGCGAAGACTAAATTGGATATAAAAAATGCAATCAGAAAAGACATCTAAGACATCTTATGAGATAAGTAAAGTATTAAAATTACACAGAAAAATTCAATAAATATCAAAAGAGATACCTAGGTGGTATCAAACGTCTGAATAAATTACATTCGTAGGAGATTGCCTTTTATCTACGTTTTCATTTATTGAGATTGCGTAAAATTATATTCTATTAAGGTCATAGCACACGTATCAAATCGGAAAGGGACCGTCACCGTATCAACTCGAGCCATTCAGTATTCTTTGTATGAAACTCCCTACTGCAACGCACACTAATCGGAATCGTAACGTAATCGCCTCGCCTCGGGACAAGCTCACGAACCGCGGTGCGGTGCGTTACGGCTCGTCGTCCCCGCGCTTACGTCTCTCCGTACCCCAGCTTACGTCTCTTCGACCACCCTTGCCCCTGTCACCCCTCCCGCGGCCTGCCTTCAGCACCATCAACCAGCGGTCGGCGAGCCGTAAGCGCGGCATCGCCTAGCCGTAGTCGAGTCAACGTATCGGTGCTTCTGATCCGCTTTGGTTACGTGCTTACGTTAGATTGACGCCTGTTTGACGGCGAGGCGAAAGGCGATACGGTGACGATCCCTTTCCGAGTTGATATGTGTGCAATGACCTTTATACTACTATATACTCCGACTACTATAATCTGCCTCGCCTTTTCCCAACTATAGAGTGGTAGGGACATCGATGCACAACCTGTTACCGTAGATTCAGTACACGATTCTGAGCCCCTATGCGTTGAAATTTTTCTTCGGTTATATAAAAATTAGCCCTGCCATACATTTTGACCACGTAGGTTTTATGAAACAGGTTCTACGCGCGAAACAGGTATTACTCATTTTTTGCTAGGTGGTCTAGAATCATGTGCTGAATTCATGGTTTCAGTTTGCGCGTCGATGTATCTGCCAACCTGTACATTGCGGGCGGCTTCCTGTCTAACCCGATGCAGTATTTTACATGGAGCAACTGCCAGCTGAACTCCACAACTGCTAAGACAGGTTGTCAGACTTTTGAGCTTCTGACTACCCCTAACGACTGTCAAAAATCTACGAATAACAGCCGGGACCAACGGCTGAACGTGCTTTCTGAGGCATGGAGGGGTCTTGATATTTGTAATGGATGGTCACCCATCCGCGAACCGCGGCAAGCGTAGCTTAACCTTCCATCGTACCGTTCGGCTGTTATTATTTAGCCACGAGCCCCTCATATATACTACTGCCTACTAATACTTTAAATTCACAACCCTAAAGAATTCAGGACGGTCTTGTCTCTACGACTGTTTCAGGTCTGGTGATAATTAAGAATTTCGTTTAATTAACTTAATGAATGTCGGCAAAATCTAAATGATTTTAATTAAGGAATAACAAACTCTGTAATAAAAAATGAGCTTGTACCGTGTTGACATCTTGTCGGTTGAGTTATTTGATGATAATATTATGATATGATATTGTTTTAATAATTATCTTTTATTACCTGTTAGATTTGATTTAAAATTAGCTGAGGCAATACAATTTTGTGGCCCAGTAGTTAAGGAAAGAAAATAAATATATTAATTTACTTAGCACAGACTAAAAGACACACAATACGTCAGATACTTCCATTCCATCAGTTAAAAATAAATAAAAATCATGACATACAGGGTTACTTGTAATTCGATGTATATCCGTCAGGAGCTGATGGGGGGGCCAAAATGGAACAAATTCAACCCCCCAAATGTATGGCCGAAATTCAATAGTTTTTGGGATATTTGAAACATTTTTGAAGCGTAAAATGAAAATATTAGTAAGATTTTATTCTTAAATCGCTCATCATTTTAATTATTTTGTTGAATTAAGTAGGTACTTTTAATTATGTTCATAGCTTAATTGAAGTGCCAGTTATAATATCATTTTTAATGGTACCCATTCATTCAATATGTAGTTTTTTTTTTATTTGGAATTATATCGAAAAACCCTTAAAATTCAAATATCTCGAAAACTATTGAATTTCGGCCATACATATGGGGGTTCAATTTTTGCATTTTGGCCCCCCTATCAGCTCCTGACGGATATACGTCGAATTACAAGTAACCCTGTATAATAATGAATGATGTGAAAAAATCCCAGTTCAGCAAAAATGCCAGTCAACTAGTGCCTGGCGCCGGTTTTCAATTTGGATATGTGTGAGGTGAAAGATGTAAATCAGTTTGATACTGCAACGTGACGTGTGTATGCATGCTTTGATAAAATTGTGTCAGATAAAAATAGTAACGAATATGTACATAAATAGTGTTATTGAATAAAATAAGGCCCCGCCTCTTATGCATGAGGTTTTAGGTTCAAATACGAGCAAGTACCAATGTGACTTTTTGTTATTTGTATGTACAGACAACAAAAGAGATAAGTATGCAGGATCGTCGAATATAGTTGAAGTTTAGTAAGAAACCGATGGATGTTCTCGAATAAAATTTAATTTTATTAATAAAAAACAAACGGCTCATTTATCAAATTAAATTTCAGTCGACAATATCCATCTGTTTTTTACTAAACTTCAACTATATCCGACGATCCTGCATACTTATTTCTATTGTTGACTGTACTTTCTTGTTTATCTTGGACAACACCGACATCGGTGAAGAAAAACACCGTAAGGAAACCTGGACTAAAAGGTTAATACCTATAAGTCTGAAATCGCCAACCCGTCTTGAGCAAACGTGGTGATCAATTCGACTTAGGTGACTACTCATCCTCTCGAGTTATCTCTGTATAAGAAGCGGCAACGGCCCTGCAATAACTATGGCTGTAACCGTGGTTGGTACTCATCATCTGCCTAGCCTTTTCCCAACCATGTTGGGGTCAGCTTCCAGTCAAACCGGATGCAGCTGAATACCAGTAGTATATAGTCACCCATCCACGGACCAACCACGGCAAGCGTAGCTTAACCAGATCGATCGACCCGTGCCGTGCCGCTGTTATTACTTAGCCACAATCCCCTCCTCCTCTCCTATACTCCCACAAGGTGAACCGATGACCTTGTGAAGGTCGTAGGAGTCCGCTGGATGCGCGAAGCATACAACCGGTTGAAGTGGCGCTGCTTAGGGGAGGCCTCCACACGAAAAGAAGAAGAAGAGGATGAGGCCTATGTACAGCAGTAATAATAATATAATAATAAGTTTATTTCTCTTCACAAATGTACAGTAGTAGTGCTTAAACTAAGCTTTAGGATATGTTTACATTTGAGAGAGACTGGTGCTGTGGACATCTTTCGGCTGAAATGATGACGAAGATCAATAAAATTTTACCCAGTGCGTAAAAACTTCTACTTGCCCACTTCAGTGGTGACTTCAAATATTGGCTTCCCCAAAATAAATAAGTTTATATTGGCAACTAAGACACAATAGAACATCTACAGCTACCAAAATAATAAAACATCCGTTTACGTGGCTTATAAAAACGTATCCAATCGAGCATTAAAACTGAGTATATATTTTATGGTGTTAGATGAGATCTAAGAGCAATTTCCCACTACAATAAAATCATATATGTGGACATAATGTTAAAGCCCGGCTTACATAACGGAGGTATAGGGTCAAAAATATATTAACTTCGCAACAGTGTAAACGTTTTTGGAGATTATGTTTTTGTACAATACACTTTTTACTTTTCAATTTTGCTAAGCCATTGTAAACAGAGAGCAGTGGTGGCCCAGTGGTAGCTGCCGTGACTTACGAGTTGTAGGGCATAGGGTCGGACCCAGGCGGACGATTTACTTTGTGTAAATTATTTCATCACCACTGTTCTGAGGACGGTGAAGGAAAACATCGTGAGGAAACCGGCGTGTCCTAAAACCTAAAATTCGAAGACATGTGACATCTACCAACCCGCAACCCGCGTCATGGATTACGGCCCACTCTGTCTTACTGAGATAAAACTGCTTGTAACATTTCTTCAGCCGTCTAAACTGCCGTCAAAACTGCTTGTAACATTTCTTCAGCCGTCTAACGGTCTAAATAACTAGACAATGTTATAAAAGGGTCAAATGACTTCTTAGATTCTTGTTTTCTGTCGGTAGAACTGCCTACTTACTGCGGCCAGTCTAAAGTCTTAAGTAATACGGATACCTATCGAAAGGTGCATCAAACAACTTAAAGCAGGATTGACTGAACTTGATTGGTACAGTATCTATTGAGCAGAGAGACTTTACTAAAGAAGGATTTGTTATAAGTAATTATATGATCCCACTAAGAGTCTGATTGCAGATGGGTTAAATTGAAATTAAATGTTTATTTATGTAATTAGATATTTTAACAATGCAGGGCCATGTCTGGAAGGGCCTTTTGAAGATAGAGCCATTGCAGCATTGAGTTGACCAGTCCCAGCAGACGGCATGCATGCACCAGTCATTGTGTAGGTCAACCCTATTTTCGGGAGCTCAACAACCCGTCACGCGATTCTACCAGAACTTCAGGATATTTGCAAAACACTTAAAACCGCCAGAGAGTTATAAAGTCATGTATTCAATCTAGCCTGCACGGTACTAAAAACACAGTTTTCTTTTTAAATGTCATTAAAAAAACATGAGTTAAAAAGTCAATATTAAAACACTTTTCAATAGTCAGATAATTTTTATCTGAGGACTTAATACTGCCGTTTGACAGTTTTTGTATAATAAAAGCGTCAAACTGTCATATTTATTGTTCATTTGAAAAAGTTATCTGACTATTGAAAAACCAGCCCTTAGTATAAAAAAGTTTGTTGCTTGAGGTTACATTGAAGTAGCTTAATTAATCCCAAGCCTTTTTGTCATCCCAGTAACCTTTAACTTCATGGAAATCTTTTTGACAGAGTTTCTGTTTAATAAATTATTTAAATTTTAGGTTAAGTACCCACTAAAATTGCTGTCTGCGACCAACTACTTACTTGAAACTATAGTACTTCCATGTAAACTCCCCTTACTGTAAGAAGTGGCGCATCAATCCGTCGGATCATGTCCGACAAGGACGGATGTCTGCTGTCGTCTCACATTTTGTCTCCATTCTCTCGTAACGCTTTATTTACGGGGCTCAGTGCCTACTTTAAGGTCCTCTCTTTTTTACTCGATTAACTGCCTGTAATGGGTTTGAAGAAAAAATAACGCTAATCTAATGTAGGTACCTACTTAGTTAGATGTATTTTTTGTGGGATGAATAAATATGGCTAAATGAAACTAGCTAAAATAGGAACGTATGGTAGAACATAATAGAATAGAATACTCTTTATTATGTATAATAAATTACAGATTTAAATTTATAACAAAAAAAAAATGGAGGAAACGGTAACTGTAATATGTTGATCAAAATCATACATATTAGAACAAATGGAGATGTAAGTAAACTGAGTGTAGCTTAAACTCTTCATTGTCATCTTACTCCAATAACAGTTCATTACTGGACATACCTAAGCCGCACAAACTGCACCGCCCTTGATCCTCGTTCACTTTCGTCTATCCATTTCCAGCATTTTTGTGCAACCGTCAGGCGGAAATCGTCACGAAAAGTTAATGTGATGCTTTACATTTAAAGCTATAAGTAATAAATAGGCTAGTCCATGTATTATAGTAAGTATTAAATATGTATAATAAATCATTACATAAACTTTTGCCAGATAACACATTAGCCCACCAATGACAATTAATTACACCAGGGCGCGCCCTCGGCCTACGCACAAGCAGTATAAGTATAAAATAGGGTATTATTTCTCCGTCGGTTATCTGGCTGTAACCTCGGGTCGCCAGTAATTACCGCTGTAGACACAGATAATTGCCTCGAGATTCTGCTTTCCCCAATTTTTGTCACAATTTTCCTCGCCACGGTACAATCTCGTTTTCTTAAATATCAGCGTTGTGCCACCAGATCTTATCGGATTGCGTTTGACGTCAACTCATTATTTCTGTCGAGCTGTGTTCACGATGTAAGATAAAAATAATGACATATTATTATTGGTGTAGGTATATTTTTTTTACACGTTCGTACTTTCCTTTTGATGCACGACGGGAAATGTAAACATCATATAATTTTCCTACCTGAATAATCACGGATTTCAGATGAATAAAAAAGGGTCCACACTGAATCAGATTCCATCGTTCCCATGCTCCAGTAAATGCGACTCATTGTACAAAAAAAAAAATGTTCAAATGAAGCTACTCGGCACCCGCGAGCTAAACTGGAACGTGTGAAGCACGCGATTTTACAAAGCCGTTGAACGTTAAGTTTCTAGCTTTCCTCGACAAATGAACAGTGTAGCGAGCGAACAAGCGGCTGAGGCAGCGGGACGTGTTCAATTCATCACGGCGTAACTCGAGTCAGCAATACTTCCCGCTCGCAATTTTTCCGATGACGAACACTTTCGCACATCACAACGGAAAGTCGCTGACTCAGGGGGGTTATTATGTGTCGTCAACCTCTATTAAGCGTAGGTAAAAAGACTGTGAGACTTGTGAGAGCGACGGAGCGTTGCCCTGTATTATGTAAAAGTATTTAGATCTTGCACGGTCGTATCGGATAGGGGATCTGCAAAAATCCTCGGTAAGTATCAGTACTTGTTGAAGATACTTAAACTTTAAGTAAAAGTTTAAATACACAAGTCAGCGTATTATACGGCTTGTAAGGATCTGCGAGATTTATTCAGGCTTTGTAGAAGCGGAAAAGTTAGAGTTACGAATCTTTATTAAAATACAATATGTCTTCACATTGAGTTCCTTAAATTAGCGTTGAGTTACACGATAACTGATACATGCAAGTCGATATTTTTTCCATACAAATTTCGGGAGAGTACCTATTACTCCACTGTTTGACATTGTGCATCCAAAGTTAAACATGATATCGTTTTGAATTATTTTTAATTTTGTCTCTACGGAAACAAAATAGTAAAATAAAAAGCCATTAAAAAGTTATGAGCCAACAAAGATACGTTTTTCTTGCTATTTTTAACGTAACTTTGGGTGTGAATAAGTAATAAAAGAACTGTAAAATCTTCAAAACCAAGTCCGTACCGACAAAGCTCATTTATCGAATAGTTCAATAAAGTTTATTTGTAATTGATTTATGCAGTGGGTTTTTCATAAAACTCGATTTTCCAAAGCACTTTTCGAATTTTTTTACGCGCCTTTCAGTTCGGAACGGTGCGGTGTTTCTGTGCGTGAGAATTAGACGTTGTGCGTGTAGACTAGCGTAACTGCTCATCACTGATACTAGCCCTGTCAGAAACGAAACCAGGTGAGACAGTGTGCTTTTTGGCCATGACCACCAGTGAGTTCGAGCCCGCGACTAGTTTACTCTTAAAGCTGCAATGACTCTTTCTTTAAAAGGCCCTTCCAGACATGGCCCTGCATTGTTAGACTCATATAAAACCCCAACAACATAATGTTTGGACTTTAAAAGAAACCATAACCTCTGAGTTTGTTTCGGCATTTCTTCTCAGGGATCAGTCAGCTCGGAAAGGCCATCTGGTTTTTAAAATATTGACCAACAAAATATTGACCTACTTACATAAATAAATATCTACTTACATAAATAAACATTTCAATTCATTTAATTTCATTGATATAGAAAATATTGACACCTAAGTATCTTAATATCTAATCACTGGTGTCGGTATTATAGAATTATTTAGGTACTAACAGAAAAATGGCTGCGTATATTTCACAGTCTGTCCTCACCGTGGCCTTTGTTCTTGTCAATACTGTACATTTCACTGAGTTGAATACGCCTTCATAGAATCGATATTTCACTTCGGCGAACAATTTGAATCAATTTCCAATAATTGGGATTTCCAGTGTCATAGGATGATCTACTGTGAAACACTCCCCTTTCAAAGTAATTCATGTACGCTATAATAACACGGGGGCTATTTGTAGATATTAATAGCTCGGATGACGTCATAAACTCATTAACCTATTTAGCACACCCACATAATGTACAGTCAACAAAAGAGATAAGTATGCAGGATCGTCGGATATACTTGAAGTTTAGTAAGAAACCGAGGGATGGTCTCGAATAAAATTTTATTTTATTAATACAAAACAAACAGCTCTTTTATCAAATTAAATTTCAGTCGACAACATCCATCCGTTTCTTACTAAACTTCAACTATATCCGACGATCCTGCATATTTATCTCTTTTTTTGACTGTACGTGAAGAGCTTTTCGAGAAAAAGTGTCATTAAAATAATGTTGCAATACAAACATAGAGTAGGCGAAGTCCATGTTAGGAGAAATATTCATTACTGTGTTATCTGAGAACCAAAAACGTATTAACTCCGTGGTTTTCATTTAGTTCCTGACAGAGGTAAACTTTCTTACGTGTAACTATTGTTACACGAAACTTTCAGACTATGGTGTTCCCTTATGAATCCGAATTAGGTACCTACCTACATTCCACACTACTTAGTATTATAAATGCGAAAGTAACTATGTCTGTCTATCACCTTTTCACACCTAAACCGATCGTTTTGAACAGACCTGTAAAACTATTCACAACCATTCGACAGGCTGTCGTGTCGAAAATGACACATTTTGATTACTAATGATCCCGACAGAATAAAAAATATATGCTGGAAAAAAGCGGTCCTATTTGATACCGTCAATAATTTTCGGGTTTCGGATTTGTGAACCGCCTTTAGAGCACCCTCTTTGATAACATTGATTGATCAGTTCGATTCGGCACGGAATTGTCTCGTATATTTGAGAATAGCTATGCAGATGTTCTTTGACAGATAGGTGGCCTGGGACCTTGAGAAGAAAATAGGCTACTTTTCATCCTGCATTAAAAAAATATGAAATACAAAATAAATACACGAAGACAAAAGTCGTGAGCAACAGCTGGTAGATTTTAGAAGAAGATTTTGGTAGTTCTTTTTATTTTTGTTAAGTATTTTTTTACTCCCTGAATCGATCCACCTTGCATATTTTTGGTTAAAGGTCTAGAGTATCTATTGTATAAAAGGCCTAAGCACCAGCCAGCCACTTTATTAAATGTTGTATTCGACGCATCGGATAAATATCATTTACGCCGCTCCCACTAGTCGACCGACGCCGCCGTTTAGTTAAAAGGCTAGGCTGTTAACTGAAAGGCTAATTAAGCTAGTTGGCTGCAACATCTATACGGAATACTACGTACAGATTACCATGAGAAGGACATTATTTAAATGAAGATGAATAGGCAACCATAAATATGTAAAGTTACCCGAATATTTACAAGATGGGTAACTTTTATTTATTAAATACTTCTGTCTCACATCACAACTATAGTGAAGCATTATCTGTACCTATCCTAAGTCAATAAAGACAATACAATCTCCCACTTCGAGCATGCCCAAGGGGTAAACCAGAAACCGAAAGAAAGTTCGAAGCTCCGCAAAACCTTATCTGAAAGTTACCCTCCTTGCCGAGAAGTTTGTAAGCGAGGTGCAACTAACAAGGCAGATTTTTCCGATACATTTTGTCTGATAGATATTGTTTTATAACTTCTTTTTTCAAATACAATTCGGGGCGATGTTTCCCCAAAAAAGTTTTAATTTGGTTACAGATTTTTTTGGCTGTCGCCAATTCACTGGCGATAATAGACATAAGTTCAGTTCAGCGTTAAAAAAAATAGCATAACACGAATGTCAACTTTTTCACCTCACAACATTGTGTGTGGGACATGAATAGACAAAAGAAGATTTTCTTGCATAAATCTACGTTCTGCGGGGTAATTGCGTAACACACTAACAATAGGAATGGCTTTCATTTTGACAGTTCAGTCTGACAACCAGTCTTACCAAGGGGTGTCGTATTACCCAGTAACTGGGTTGTGGAGGTCAGATAGGCAGTCGCTCCCTGTAAAATACTGGTATTCAGCTGCATCCGGTTAGACTGGAAGCCGACCCCAACATAGTTGGGAAAAGGCTAGGCAGATGATGATGATTGCATTATTTACACTGTTGAGCAGACAATTTTTTCGAACATACGAAGTAATGGATTAGCAATCCTTCAAAATTATTCAGATTGTGATTGAAAATTTGTTACGCAATCAGGGTGATGAATTGATGATGGTTACGAAAGTTAATTTAAGTTAGGTTAGATAATATAGTATATTTTTCATGAACAAGTAATAATAATTTTTATTATTATGACGTTAAAATTCAAATTTCAGTTCTCAAAACTTACCAAATGTTTGCTACTCCTCCATAACGGTGCTCTATAATTGGGGACCCACTTCGAAACCTAATATTTCCGTTTAATTGGAGCTCAATGTGACTATTAATTTCATGAAGAGGATTAAATTGTTGGTTATTTATAGTGTTCCCCGACCTAGGGGCTAGGAGTTCGAGTAATTTAGGCAAATATAAGTATACAAATTCATTAATGATGGTAATAGGATGTTAATAGCTATTAAACTGTTTGCTTTTACCGGTAGCACAATAGTAAATGTAATCTTCTTTATAGAAAAACATATTATTATTCTGGTACAGCTGTACGTGCATTTTGTCATAATCATAATCTTCTATACGAGTACAGGGTTAGTTTTCAAAGACCAGCCAAAAAAAGTGTGGTACAGACCATCTGCCATCCACCATTAAAACTATTTACATACCTACAAATTTGTACGGGGCCCTCGGTGCTCGAGTCCGACTCACACTTGACCGGTTTTTTTTCTCTTTAGGTTAAAATATAACTTAATTATTTTGATGTATGCCCTGCAATATCCTAAAACCAAAAATTCGAAGACATGTGACATCTACCAACCCGCACTGGACCCGCGTGGTAGATTACAGCCCACTCCCTCTCACCGAGAGGAGGCCTGTGTCGCAGCAGTGGGAATATTGTAGGCTTATTTAGATGATGATGATGATAATTTTGAGGTGTGGCTTAGCTTTATCGTAAATACGGTTGGAATAATATTTCCATTATAATTAATAATATGCGGAAGCAGTCATTGCTAATTTAGCAGAAAGTACATAGATAACCGTGCTCCAAGATAGATATCCAATTGAACAACAAAACTAATGAAGATTAGAGTTCTCGTTGCCTCTTGAACTGAAGTTACAATTTCAAATGTAGCTACCTATTACGAAAGTTTTAACGACCCTTTGAATTCTGTGTTCTGACTAACTATAACTTCTGCAAGACGTCTTCTAGATTGGACAAAGACAATAAGACGTAACGAACGAAATAAACTCCCTTTGATCAGTAGCTAAAAGTATTATATTTTCTTCGGTATCTTGATTCAAAATTTCAAATCAAATTTAGGGGCCATTTTAATGGTTTTCACAATACCTACTGCGTGCTAACGATTTGTTTCATACGGCTCATTAACCCGTAAACGATTGTTCTTCCTACACTTAATGGGATTTTCATCCTTGTCACAATATATACGTATATCTCTTCTGGCTGTTCCATAGATCTTGGTCGGTACCTACATCCTCTCGAATTATATTAGTTTTGATTGTGTGTACGTAGGTAGGTACTTTAGTAAGCTCTTTGTACCTATTTAAATTAATTTGTATGCATGAAGACTCTTCGGGGCGTTATCTAGGTACTTGACTCTCACAAAAAGGTCGGAATCCATTGTTATTGTTAACCCGTTCAATTTACCATTACTGAACGCGTTATTAAACTTGAATTATTACGTTAACATCAATAAATATTTTCATTCTAACTCCGAAACACAAAATACAGTCTACGAAGTTAGAATCCAAACATTTGACGTTAATATACCGAACACGTTTTGACACCCACGTTGCCTGAAAAAAGTGTACATAAGTGTACCTATCGTAAACCAATACTAATAAAGGTTTTATTATTTCAATCAGATGGCTATTCAGTAATTGCACCCGTAATAAAAACCAAGCAATAACTTAAAAAGCGGAATGAATGAAATTCGATCGTGGCGCGATTAAAATCAAACGGATTAAAAGGATCCACACACGGACAGTTTTACGGTTATTTAAACAGGATTTATTTGAGTAGGAGCGGAATTTAAACAGATTAGCGTTGAACCCTCGACCCACGCTGTTTTACTTATCTAACTATCCTTGCTGTTTTTCAGTGAGGATTAACTAGTGTTGAAAGCTCGTTAATTTTCCAACAGAAATTAGGGCTGCGACAACATGGCAGACCCGCGTTGTGTGCATTTTGAAATAAGAAGAAAATAATGAGTAACATTAACCTACATTCTGTAGCTTTAGTTCTAGGAATTAGCTTTGTGACTTTCTCAGACCGAATAAAAAAATCAAGACATAGCGCTGCGAACAATACAGTGAAGCATGCCAAAACTACACCTCGGATCTGTGCATACACGCTCTCACGCACACATTTACAATCAAACTACACCTCACTGATTGCACACATGTTTACGAAACCGGCGTCACTTTACTATTGACAGCCCTCTGTCTTGGTTTTTTATTTGGTCTGAGGTCACTTTATACATAGTAAGAAGTATTTATATATCTTTGTTTCACAGACTTCGTCAGTTTAACGACGTGTTTTCCGTTTCCTTCGTGTGGCAAAAGTTCTGTAGGTATCGTTTACCCTGTTGTCAAGGGTGTCACAATGATCCAGAAGGTTAGCATAACACGGGTAACAACAAGCATCACGCGATGCTATGTTAGTGACGTCACGTGACATGTGGCGCCGCGCTGGGACTCGAGACATGCATTTTATATGAATTTGTTTTAGACGCATTCGAGCATGGAGACTTCGTTATTTCGGGGTGTGTGCGTGCGTAGGAACGATATGCACATGTATGACGTTGTATAAAAGCTTTGTGAACAATTTCAGGAGCCAATTTCCAGTCTCGAATATAATTTAAGTAAGCAAAAGCCTAAATTAAGCCTGTAACACAGACAGTAGCTACTTAGTAAGTTGGCTATAGTCTGTGTTACAGGATCCAAACTCAGTAGTTTCAAAAACATATATTACGCAGTAACGGTTCGTTTGCTAGGCTGCCACGACTATTTTATTGGACGAACAGGCCACCTAGGTCCATGAAAACGTATGGAAACGATACCTATATTTACGTCGTGAGTGTAGGCCGGGCATGAAAACTATCGGAGCGTATGAACGGGCGCCGGTTCATTGGTGCTCGGCTGCTCGTCAGCAAACTGAACGCGGTTGTTACTGGAGCGTCCATCGCGTCACCCACCCTTTGGAAACAACCTGACTTTGTTCTGCAAATAACTCTTTTAAATGTCACCGCTGAGCTGTAACTGTGATATTTTCTCTATGGGTAAACTAAAAACATGAAGTATTTACCGTAGAAACTTGATTAGGTTTTTAGTATTTCCAGAAATCTTTTTCATGCCCAATATCATGTATTTATTTCTTGAATGTTTGACAGTCGTCACGGGTCGTGAAAAGCCCGAAAGTCTGACATCCAGTCTTACCAGGGTTATTACCCAATAACTGGGCTGTGGAGTTCAGATAGGCAGTCGATACATGTAAAATAATGGTAATATTCAGCTGCATCTGGTTACACTGGAAACCCCCAACATAGTTGCAAATGATGATGATTTATTTATTTGAATAGATTATCTTTAGTTAAGAGTCACTAGAAATAAATATAAGTACCAAAAGTAGGTAGCGAAACAATATCGATATAAAAACTGTTCACAGTCGCCTGTTGCTCCAAGCAATTATCGGATATTGCATAAATTTTTCCACAACACTACCTCCACTCGTCAAAATGATTAATTCTCCTAAATTCACATTACCCTTAATAGTGCAGCTACACCTAGTTTTATTACGGCTTAATATCCGTGCGACCCAGCCCTTACGGATGTCCATATTAATTAATCAACACGGTAAAACCGAGACATATCGCACATACTAACAAAATACACCTAATGGGATTACCTACAGCCGATTGAGGTACTCTCGCATGCCTAATGTCGTGTAATTCGGGGGGAAATGATATTGAATTGATATTAGGATTAGTAGGTACTATGTGCTGGTATTGTAATTATCCTTTATGTTTCGGTTAATAGTTAAATGATTATTGCGTTGTAGTCGCAGTGTCTCTACAGACTGCAAGAGGACTACTTTTTGCTACAATCATTTTTGATTGGATTCTAAAAGTTGACTAAATTATCAGAAAGAGTCAGGATGAACACACAATACCAATTTTTTAACAGTTGCCAAACACGGCCTTTCCTGCAGCAAGATCGCTGGTCGGTAGGCTCAGCACGCCCGCGTGAATGCCATCAACCATCGGGCTCTTGCCAGCTGTTTTAGAACCCAAGGGCTTGGCACGCGATGATTGGAATCTGGCTAGGACTTTGGCGTGGTGCAACCTGTGTCGACACCCTCGCGCCATCTCATCTTCCTAGCACAGCGGGCTGTGCTGGGACGGCTGCTGCAGAAGCAGAAAACCTCAAATGGCGCATTACTCCAATCTTATAGGGACTTGAGCCGTTTAGGGTTGAAACATTAGGGCCGTGGGGTCCGAGTGCTCATCAAGTATTTCGGGACATCGCCAAGCGGTTGGTCGACTCTTCACGTGACCAGAGAGCTGGCCTATTTTTAGGTTAAAGAATCAGCATTGTCGTCCAACGTGGCAGCGTTGCAGAAAAGTAAAGAACAAAATGATTATAATTAAATTAATGACTGTTTATTTAGGTAGGTACTCGATAATTACCTCGATTGACATGTACTAACCCCCTTATAACTAATAAACGTATTATATCAGATGAATAGTTACACACCGATTTCTCTCTTTCAATCGTCAGTAATTTGACTTTCGAAAGAAGAAGACAAAGCGTTGTGTAACTATACAGATGCTATACACGTTTATTAGTAAGGGGGTTAGTAAGTTTGGGAATAGTCCGAATAAAGTTTTAACGGAAATTTTAATTAATTAAGAAATCTTAAATAGGTATTGTATTTAAGATTTCTTAATTAATTTATTCTTTCCGCTCTTAACTTTAAGCAACATTTATGAATAAAAGGGATTGTATACAAATACCTACAAACACAAAACGACGCTAATAATTATTACAGTTCACATAGATTTTTGTTCATTAGGACCTTTTCTTAATACCTACACCATAATTAAAATTAATTGATAGGTCTTTGTTAAAGCTGCGTGGATCCACGCGTGACACAATGGCGTTTCCATTGTTTCTGTAATTACGGCATTCAACCCGTTAAATAACAACAAAGCGTTAAAAACACTCCTTCTGAAACAATTAAAATGTAACCAGACAACTTATCCAACAGTCCTTATTTAGGTTCAAAGGCGAACAACAGCAAAATCATTATAAACTAAATGGGCGCCGCAAAATCGTTAGAGGTTTCGACTAGAAGTCTGCTACAATAATAGCGAAGTGCAGTAGAACAATAACGTTCCTAATCACACTAAGTTCGCTCATTACCCTGTCTCCGCCTCAGTTCTCTGCCGCTTGATATATCGCTCCGACTATTGTTCCCATTAAACCTTATTAGAGCTACCTTGGTTTCGTATAAGCCTATAATCATTTATCTTACATCCTCGTAATAGGTTCACCTTTTTCTTTAAGGTCATATATTGAAAAAATGTGGTTTTTCTATTTCGTGTAACTTGTTAAGTATGTGTGGGGTTTAACATTTTGGTATGTTTTTGACTCTTTGATCTAGTATAATGTAAAAGGAATACACGATTCAATGAATTTTTCTTGATAAAAAAAACTTTTTAACAAAAAAATTAAACCTCCGAAAAAATTGAAAAGCAAAAAATAATAAACCTTTTTTATTTAACCTTAATTAATAGTTCTTAAACTAATGTAAGTATACCTAAGTAATTTTGAGTCGGCGCCAAACAAGCAAATTAATATCGTTGCGAGTGAGTGGTCGCGCGGAGAGCGCATTTTTTGTTTGGAATGTTAATGTTTATCGCTGGAGACTTCACATTGCATTGTAATTTGATTTGGTTATTTTTAGTGATCTTTGTTCATTGGTTGTTTGGCGCCGACTCAAAATTACTTAGGTATACTTACATTAGTTTTACATTAATTATGTATGATGGAATTGTACCCCATTAAAAGTTCTAAAAAAAGTCCGCCACAGCATTTTTATGTCTATCTTTTAAGGTTGACTCACTATAACCTTTTTTATGGTAATCTTTGTTCTAAAATAATGCATTATTTGCGAAGGTGTTTTATAAACATGATATTAATCCTTAGCCAAATAAATACGTTATTCATTACAAGATTTAATTTTGAACAAAATTGCCATTGACATCATTTGATTTCAATGAATATATATATCTTAGGAGATATCATAGTTATAAAATAACTCCGCAAGGCGGCCGGTCATGAGGGTACTTATAAGTAATTAATCTTAAGTAACACTCTTAAAGTAATGGAATATAATTATTTTAGTAGGTTTTTTCCTCAAATTAACGCGGGTGAAACGGCGGGGCACAGCTAGTGTCTGTATATGTATTTGAAACAAAATTGCCCTCATTGTTCGATCGTAATGTGGTCGCAATTTAAAAAATAAGTGATTTTTTGTAAAAAAAAAAAACCGTTTAACATTAAAGTTTCGTTCAAAGTAATATTATGTTTATCTTGCCTGTTTACTGTGTAAATTACTAGAGCGCAGAGTTTTAAATTAAAAATTTCTTCCGGGAATGGTATAAAACTGGAGTGCTGCAGTTTTCTGTAATCATTCCGTGAAGCCCAACAAGCCGCACACTATTAAAAAGGCCAGCGTTTTATTTGAAAATTTTGTATTTTCTCACTGAATAATTTTTGAAAAATTTCGTGTTATCAGAATACACCTTTTTGGCGAGTAATACACGAATATGTAGAAAAAGTCACTCATATTTAATCTAAATTCTTTCCGATTTTGACAACACACGTTCAACCCTCTGACTGCGCCAGAGGGTTGAACGTATTTATGTTTCTGCTTACCTACATGAGATAAGAATTATCGAAATTATGTATTTACCTATTTTTCTTTAGTTTTTATTTAATAAACATTAAAAATAATTATTAAATACACAATAGGTATAAATTATAACGCAACTATTTGCACTAGGTACTAAATTACTACTAGGTGCTAAATATGCAAAAAAACATTTTATTTTTTAATCGACTTCAAAAAATGGAGGAGAAAGTCGGTGGCAAACAAAGAAAATGCGAACCCAACGACAGTGACTTCCGAAATTAAACTTTACAGTGTCTTCTTTAGAAGTCGGTTGTTTTTTTCTTTTTTGTAAAAAATTTTTTGGTCACATAGGCGTTGTAGTACTCGTCCATATCGCATTTTTCTTTATCTATTTGCTTAGATTTATTTGTGAAAATAAGGTTTCAGTCCTTCCTTTACTGGTTCTCAGGCTCTCACAGATATTCAAGCAGAAAAAAGCATACTGCAGCTACGCTACACTTTACTGTTGACATTTTCTTTACTACATTCCTTGTAGTTTGTTCTATAAACGATGCAGTAACATTCTTTGCTAATCTGTAAATGAAAGGCAAACTTCAAGTGGGTCGACTCTTTACAATCTTGGACAAGTTTGAGTTGATGTCAACTTAGAGGAAGCAAGTTACTTAAGTATAAGTACCGTGTTTCTCACAAGCGACGGGCTAGACGACGCTGTCTTAACTGAGCTCTGTAAAAATATTAATGTTTTATCTAGGTTTTTTTAGAGTCTTTCGGTTGGATAGCCAAACTGACGAAACTAAGGCTGAATCAGAAATCTTTTCAAAAGGTATCTCTTTTACTAGTTTTATCTAACTGAACCATTTCTATAATTTAGTTTAAAATATTTATTAGATAACCAGAATAGCCACCAACCCGCGGGGTAACTGCGTATTACACTAACAGTAGCAATGGCTTTCATTTTGACAGTTCAACAACATACATTGCGTTATTTACGTTGTTGCGCAGACAAATTTTTCAAACATATAAAGCAATGGATTAGGATTAGCCTTCAAATGATCAGGTTGTGATTGAAAGTGTGTTACGCAATAAGGGTGCCGCACTGGGCCCGCGTAGTGGATTATGGCCCAATCCCTCTCGCAGAAACAGGAAAGATCTGTGTCCCAGCAGTGGGAAAATTATAGGCTGCTTATGCTAATCAGAATATTAGTGATTACCATTTTGCCTTTTTGCATAAAATAAAAATATACTTCATTATCACACTGAAACGATGGCTGAAATAATTCGACCGGCGAATAAGTTTGAGCTAATAAAACTTGTGATCTCGGTCCGACGGACAGAGCTATTTCCATATTAATTGCCCCATAATATGCAAACTTTCTACCTAAAGACGTTATCGGGAACTGCGCTATAAATGGTAAAATGGCGGATGGCTTTAAAGTTACGTCACACGAAGTCTTGACTGTTCCTCCTTTTTGATAGGTTACTAAATCATCATCAACTGAAATGGGTAGACTTTCAGTTCCAACGGATGCGTCTGAGATCAAACTTTTTTAAACGTATCAGCTGCCGCCAGAGGAAGGGAGGCAATTCTCGTAATTTTAAGAACGTTCACAGTCTGATCTCAGTCTCAATATGTCAAAAATACATACCTCTAATTTACAATTTTCTCTAAATTTTTGACAAGTTTTTGACATTGATTGGCGCTGAGATGAAACTGCGACTAGATTTTGAACGTTTTTAATTACGGGAATCGCCTTCAGGTACGTATCTTATGTGCTCTCCGACTAGCCAGGGAGAGGGATTGTGTAAAGAATGTGCACCGATTCACACGCTGACCGCAACAAGTACAGATTAATCTCGGGCGATCAATCTTCATGGTTGTTTTGAGCATATAAGGCCTTGGATCTTTTTATAAAATAAATATAAACAAACATAGGTATTTAAATGAAAGCTTTCGTGTTCCACACAATATATTGTACCTAAGTTTTCATTTTCCATACAATATTCGTCACTTTTAAAATTAAAAACGATTCTTTAGCAGACCATTATGCGTATTTTCGTCGTTTTCTGTAAATATGAAAATATTGTAGTAGGTACACAGAGGTTTCAAATAGAACCAATCAATTTTGGTGTTGCCTTTTCAAATATTAAAATGAATTTTAATACGAAAATGTGCTTACTACATAATTCAACTTTCAATTTGTGAAAATACGAATTCTGTTCATACGCAATCATTTTAATACAATCATTTATGAAGTTGAAGCAACATAATTAAAAGTAAACATGAAACTGAATTTTACAAGATTAAAATAATGGAAACCATTAAAATAAACATAATTATGAATGTTCGCGTGTAATTATCGCGATATCATATTCAAATATTGAATATGATATCGATAGACAGGCCTGATGGTCTAGTGGTTAGTGACCCTGACTGCTATGCCGGAGGTCGTGGGTTCGATTCCCACCCAGGACAAATGTTTGTGTGATGAGCACGATCATTTGTTCTGTGTCTGGTTGTAATTTATCTATAATATGTATGTATTTAGAAATATATAAGTATGTTTATCAGTTGTCTAGTACCCATAACACAAGCTCTGCTTAGCTTGGGACTAGATGGCGTTGTGTGATAGTTGTGGAATATTATATTATATATTATATTAAATAAGCCAAGTATAATTAAACGAGTAAAACTAATTTATACCATTAATATTTAATTGACGATGTTTCTCGTGTAAATGAAGACATGTGCAATATGCGTTTGCAATTTGGCAAGAAATTATGTTTTCAGAATAAAGTAAAATTAACTGATGTTGTTGCAAGGAGAACTATAATAGCTATACCTTCTGAATTGCTTCTGAAGGACATAGCATTTTCTTCGCAGTTTTTTAAGCAATATTAAGGTATGGTTTTATAGACTAGCTAAAAACAATCGAGCAGTGGTGTCCCAGTGGTAACGGCCGCGACTTACGAGTTGTAGGCCGTGGGTTCGAACTCAAGCAGGCACTTTACTTTGTGTACACGTATATTATTTCATCACCACTGCTCTCAAAACAGTGAGGGGAAATCGTGAGGAAACCAGCATGTCCTAGAGCCAAAAATTCGAAGATATGTGATATCAGCCAACCCGCATTGGGCCCGCGTAGTAGATTACGGCCCACTCCCTCTCACAGAGAGGAGACTTGTGGCCGTGGGAACACTAAACAGCGGTATTATTTTTTAGAGTGTTAGCATATTTTATTATGTGAATATAGTAGACATCCTTTATAGAATAAAAATACACTGCCAAAACTAAAAGGGAAAAATAAAAGGGGTTAATTACTTTCTTTAAAACTACCTTTTTCCTGAAATTACGCTGTCGAGTGACCCAATATTCACAATGAACTAAAACCTACATTTCATTTAATAGAGCGCTTAATCATACCTACGTGATTCAAATCTGCATCTCCCTACTCTTTTCTCAACTATGTTGTGGTTGGCTTCCAGTCTAATCGGATGCAGCTGAGTACCAGTATTTTACATAGAGCGACTGCCTATCTGACCTCCACAACCCAGGTACCTAGTACCTACCTACTGAGTAATACTATTCCTCTTGGTAAAACTCATAGATAATACAAAACCTTGTACAGCACTAAAAATACCTTAGGTACGTACAAAATAATCTGAAAAAATATAGATTACAAATCACTTATTTAAATTAACCTGCAGACCTACATTGCTCCAAATGTGAATATGGTATAGGTTTGGATAATTCTAGTTCGTGATCATTCAACATTACGTGCATAACGGGTAAACTTGTAACCAACCTGGTCGAAAAGAAAAATCCCAGTGTAAAAATTAAAAGTCATCAATCAGTTTGAAAAATGAAGGTTTTGCAGACTTGGCTTGACTTTGGACCCTCTCTAATCAGCGCTGTCTACACTAACGGGCGGTACAGTCCGTTCGCGATAATTTTACTTCTAACAGCAGCAACATAACAGGAACCTTATTGTGACGAGAACAAAGATCACAATGATTTTGACAGACTTGTCAATAGCAGCAACCCAAATGCAGCCTTATTCGAATGAAAATAAAGATCACTGTGATTTGGACAGTGATGCAAAATCAGAGGTTAAATAACTGTGAACGCACGCGATAACTTCCTAACAATGACAAATGGCGGATACTTTTTGTTTTTCTTCCATTACTACTTCAACACGGAAACTACCTATACAATGATATACGGACTACATATACGGAACTATATGGCGCGTAAAAAATACTGTGCGAAGTTTATTTTGTTCCCAATATCCGGGTTCCATCAGCGTTGGCTGATTCGATGAAAGTTTATGGTCAAATATGTTTGTGTGCTGGATTTTTTTCCTTATTATTTTCTCTCGAAATACAGAGGCATGTTTTTCAGAAACCCTTTTGGTAAGGAAGCGTTTTGCAAAACATTTTATTTTTTATTTATGGTAATCTATAGCAAAACCTTGAACTGTCTATGGATATCGAGGGACAAAATTATCATTTCTGTTAACCGGTGAAGCTCCGCGCGTACCCTATGTAGTACCACAAATAATATAATACTCTAGTAGTAGTACAATACAATAGAAAATCAATTGTGTCTCACTAGCGGAGCTAATAAGCTATATTTACGAGCTGTAGGTTGTAGGTCGTGGGTTCGAACGCAAGCAGGCACATAACTATGTGTAGGTAAATTGTTTCATCACCACTACTCTCAAAACGGTGAAGGAAAACACTGTGTGGAAACCGACGTGTCCTAGAACTAAAAAGTCGAAGACATATTTGTACCAACCCGCACTGGGCCCGCGTGGTAGATTATGGCCCTCTCCCTGACCCGGCAGTGGGAACATTGTAGGCTGACTAGCACCGCCCCGCGGTTTCACCCACATGAGTTTCGATCCCGTGGGAATATCGGGATAAAAACTATCCTATGTCCTGTCCCGGGACTCAAACTATCTCTATACCTACCAAGTTTCATCTAAATCGGTTCAGCATTTAACAGACAGACAGACACACTTTCGCATTCATAATATTAGTATGGATTATTATGCTTATGCTAAGCTATATTACATAGGTTCATAGATACTAATATTTAATTAGTATTCAAACACAGTGTTGGCTTTATATTCTATTTCCACCATGACTCTCCATTCCAAACTGTCGACATAAGCCGCTCCGCTATGTAATAATTTCCAAATCAATGATATTGCTCGAATACCCACATTATTTCAGTATTCATACGTCCATTGTTTAATTTGATTTTTACAGAATTCTAAAAGTTTTCACAGAATTCTAAAAGCGAATTTTTAAATACACCCTCAAAAAAGGGGTAGCTAACGTAAAAGAAAAAGGCTTTTCATTAGTGTGCCAGTGAAAACATCGGTAGCGTGTTTTAACTCGGAAAAGTTGGTTCAATTTTTCATGTAAGCCTAATAAAATTACTACCTAAAAGACCTGTATCCCGTCCAGGGGCAATGCAAAAAAGGGAAAAAACCTTTGGTTGCTGCTAATTAATAAAGATAAAAAAAGGTATAGGTACCTTTCAAATAGCTTTGTAAAAAAAGGAACTAAATGAGAAAGAAAACATATTTATTGGGACTCTCTCAGGAATACCACAAATTAAACTAAACACACTCATCTAATAGATACTTACATAAAAATAATAAAAAAATGTAAAATGAAAATGGTCACACACACACACACAAGTCGTGTACGATGCCAAAAGGCTCTATCTCAGCATGATGCTGCGACTTTTAAAAATAAGTGTCGCAGCGCTGGTATTATTCCCAAGCTTACCTAATAATATTTGTTTTTTTCATAGTGTAAGAGATTCTAAAGCTTTCAATAACACTTAAGATAAAGGATAATATTCCTAAGGATCTAGAGCAGCAGCACTTGCTCTCATAATATTTGGTATATTTTAGATCGTCTATCAGCAAGCGTAGCGTTGGAAGGCCTGGAACAAGGTGGACCGACGACCTTGTGAAGGCCGCAGGAACTCGTTGGATGCGAGAAGCACAGAACCGGTCGAAGTGGAAGTGCGTGACCTAAGTCCAGCAGTGGACGTCTTTCGGCTGAAATGATGATGATGATCAGCAATTTGGTTGCTATACTAATACTGTCTTATTCCCCACGATTCAGCACCAAACGTAAGTACCTACTGAAAATTTTTCATGTAGATTTTTCTTGTACTTACCTACTGAAAAAGTGTTAGTAATACTCATAGATATCCGTGGTAATAGGTACGCATAGATATGTAATACTAGTATTAAATTCGACAATAAAGTAAGTACATTCCCAGTTTCTGCAGTAATTAATCAAAGAGATATAAATACAATTCAGTTTTTGTATTTAGTTATTTACAGCCAGCCAGTGTGGAAACGGATGGGGTCGCCCATTGTTAGAGACATGCGAGTTATAAGCCAGAATTATTTACAGCTTGGTGCGAGTGTAGATTGACGGTGTTATATTCAGGATAGCTAATTCATATTTCGGCTGAAATACTTATTTATGCTTGTCATCGTCTGCCTAGTCTTTTCCCAACTATGTTGGGGTCAGTTTCCAGTCTAATCGGATGCACCTGAATACGAGTATTTTACATGGAGCGACTGTCTATCTGACCTCCACAACTACAACCCAGTTGCTGGGTAATTACGTCACCCCTTGGTAAGACTGGTTATCAGATTTTCGGGCTACTGACGACTCGTAACGACTGTCAAAGATCCACGAATGACAACAGGGACCAACGACTTACCGTGCTTTCCGAGGCACGGAGGGTGGCTTGGTATGTGAAGATGGTCACCCATTCACGGACCAACCGCGGCAAGCGTAGCATAACCTGATCGATCAACCCGTGTGGCTGTTATTACTTAGCCACAAGCCCCTCGAATTACAGTCTGTAGAAAAGATTCAATCACCTTTCTGTTTTTATTTTATCTTTGAAACCACTACTACCTACCTGTGTTATATGTAACCCTTCGTTGGTCTCGTGGTTGCAAGCGCGCCTGCTGAGCGTGGGGTCCTGGGTTCGATTCCCAGGTTGCCTGGTTGGGCAGAGTGTTATTGAGCTTTTCCATTAGGAATTTCTCAGTAACAGCCTGGAGTTTGGAAGTCGACGGTGTGATTGATACCCCCGTGCCTCGGAAAGTACGTTAAGCCAAATCTCCGAGCTAACTAGACGAAAACAAACATTATTTAAAATAAAAGTTCTTGTATATCGATTTAATTCAATATCGAGCGGCCATTGTTGTTCACATTTTGGCAAATTTATAAACGCCGGACTTTAACTACTCCATCCTTTAAAAAGACCTTTTTAAAATTATTTTTATATTTATTTTTGGTTCTCCTGCGGATCTCTTTATTTCTGATCCGAACACGCAGAGGAACTCCAAGCATAACCCTCTCTATTGCCCTTTGTGTGACTTTCAGCCTGCTAATAACGCCCATTGGGAGCGACCACGTGTCCAAGGTAACCGACATAGCCTGAAGAATTGCCAATCTTAAGTGGCAGTGGGCAGGGCACATTGCTCACAGAACAGATGGCCGATGGGGTCGAAAGATTCTGAAGTAGCAACCGCGTACCGGAAGACGTAGCGTTGGAAGGCCTCGCACAAGGTGGACCGACGACTTTGTGAAGGCCGCAAGAATCCGTTGGATGCGAGAAGCATAGAACCGGTCGAAGTGGAGGTGCTTGACCTCTGTCTAGCAGTGGATGTCTTTCGGCTGAAATGATAATGATGATTCATTTATGTCAACGGAAAAGTAGTATACTCTTACTAACCAATCATAATAAGAAGAAATTAAAGTTCCTTCAACTCTTGCAGCATCTAAATTCTAATTAAGTTTGAGAGGCAGAACACAAAAGAGACGTGATTTCTTTACGTAGCGCTGCTGTTACTGCAGCCATTTGCAAGTCTTTGTTAATCCTCGCACTCGCACGAAATACTTCAGTTTCTCTTTACACAACATAACAATTTGCTTGTAAAGTTTTACACTGTGAAATAAAAGTTGTTTGTTCAATTAAACAGGACGTACGAGTAACTCTCAGAAATACTTCATATATTTACCTATAGTCTGTACCAAAGGTATCTGATGAAAATGTAAACAAACCCTGTCAGGTTTAATTAACTAGTAATACATTAATTTGTACTCAGAAGGTTTCAACTTTATATCTCACCACTTTTTCCAACAATTATTATTTTTATTAAATTGTACCTAATCGAAAAATTATAGACGAAAATTGAGCTTATAAAATTAACCCCAATTCGAAGGTAATTTAGACTGGGTTTAAATGTTCAAATAACCAAAGAAAACACTGAATTTGTAAGTGGCAAACAAATTAGCATCAACACGTAAAATGTAAACAAATGGATCAGATCACGTAGGTACCTACGCATTACCTACGTGATCTGATCCACTTGTTTACATTTTCATCACATACTTCTGAAACAGACTATACGTAGCTTCCAATATCCATCTCTTATACACAATCAAGGAAAGCTAATCAAAGATTTCTAAATACTTCAAAGTATAGAAACTTTCCCCCTTGTCCCACATTCTGCTCATGAATATTCGCAAGTTATGCACGCTCCCGTGCTCGTCTTGTTTGCTCACTTTAATATTCTTAATATGGAGAAAAGAAGAAAAGTATATATATTTTCGTAACGAGGGTCGTGTAGGATGATATAGACTATAATATTTTTCGTGGAACCCGTTCCGTGCATTTGTGCTGGCCCAATTTTTTGTTTCGCTTGTGTGGACAATTACAAAATTCCGGATGAAGCCGGCTTGGCAGAGCTTGATCAAAATCACGTTGTTCGAATACATGCCTTTTAGCTTTACTCGTAGTTTTTTAGATGTGCCAGCCAGTCACTGCAAAAAAAGGAAGTTGGTTAGATTTGAACACGAGATTCAGAAAATTTTTTAATAAAGTGAAATTGGGATTTTTTAGCAGTCATCCTTTTATAAGATTTTATTTAACTTCACGTGTGGTAATCGAAAAGTTATTTTTGACCGATCTAAAAAGATTACTATACCTACATTTTTACTATACATTTTTAAATTGAAACCTTCTTATTCTCCAAATACACTAGGACACTAGTTGTTTCCTGTCTCGAAGAGCTACGTTCCACGTTGTGTAGCCAGTACTGAAAATAAATTACGGCATACACGAATTCAATTCTATTTTCAAAGTTGCACAGCGAACTTAGCGTTTCCACATTTATTATGCAGTGTCAACACACATACACGTACCGTTGGCACAAAAACTAGAACAACGCGCTACCAACACGAAGTTTCCATATAAAGTTACCTGTTACTTGCGTAGACGCTGGCCGAGTTTGACTGGCTGACTCTACCCGCTCGCGTGTTTACCCCTGTGGTGCTTGATGCGTTTAATTTTGCCTACAATTTGATAACATGTTTACTGCTAAAGTGAACTACTTTTAAACTGAATGTATGCGCACTACATTTACGTACGAAATATGGTTTTTGTTGGGAATCATTAAACATTTATAAGTAACTCACGTTTAACCCGTCTACCCTTCTCTGTCATATCTTAGCAGGTGTCGGGCAGGTGTCACCCTGTATGTTTATATTCCTCTTACACACTGATGTGAGGCCACGGAAGGGTCTGGCGCATAAATGATTACCTAACCAACCCATAAAATCGTAGTAAAAGAATTATTACGGACACCAAGTTTCTTCGATTTTATATCAAGGGGCGGTAATATATTCCCACATAAACGATCTCAACTGGAGTACTTATGCAGATATATTTCATCTGCGGTAAACAGTGGAATAAAATTGTTTTAAATGTAAAATTCGAAATAAACTCTAAACTACCCACTATACTCATTGTTCTATTTAACAGTACAGCTCCCAGCAGAAACAAATCTATTGTAAAATGGATATTTCTCCCCTGAAACAAGCGTTTTTTGTTCGCGTATTTCCTCTTCAAAACTCAGTACAATACACACAATAGAGAAAATCCAGTAACGAGAGTGCGCTAATTACAATTTCAAAAGTTTCTCCCCACAAACGTAGGTATTGTAGTTCTCTCGGAATTATGGAGAAAAATGGCCGCTGCGTTAACTTTCACCTTAAAAAATATAGCGGACGGAATGCGAGAAATTTGTTCAGTGGCCCGCTCTCCCCTTTATTCATCGTCAAACTTTTTGATAGGTTTATTTTTCATTCTGTTCCGATTCGGACGGCGGGACGTAGCTCATCTAGTTTCTGTAACTGTTGGCCAGTTCCGTAGCTCGGAAGCCGGATGCTGAGGGCAGGACTACTCCCTGAGGTGTATGTGCTCGTAAATCCAGGTTTGAATGTTTGTTTATGCATACTGCGGACCTCGGGGATATGGCATGCGGCAGTTGGCAGAAATGTAAAATACGTGATATGTAAGTGCCTGTCCACTGAGATGACGATTTGCAATATTTCATGTTTGTATGTATTGAAAGTTATTATTCTATTAGTCAAATATACTTATGGATTTATCATATAATTACATATAGAATAATATTACAAAGATTAACATACATAGAACAAAGACAGACGTAGTAGATGACGTAGATGTATTTTCAGCCCATGATGTTCCCACAGCTGGGACACAGGCCTCCTCTCTGTGAGATAAAGGTGGGCTGTAATCTTCCTCGCGGGTACAGTGCGCGTTGGTAGATGTCACACGTCGTTGAAATTTTTGATTCCAGGACATGCCTGTTTCCTCACGATGTTGAGAGCAGTGGTGATGAAAATATTTACACAAAGTAAAGCGACTTGCTTGGGTTAGAACTCACGACGACCTTCAACACATAAGTCGGGACCCCTACACTGGGCCACCACTGCTCTCAAAAAACAGAGTAGAGATGATATTACTCTAAAATACTCTCTAATATGACTTTAAAATGCTGAAAGTATAGATTTTGTTATTGTATTTACAGCGAAACTTTTATTTTATTTTTATTTATTTTTACTTTTATTTAAAAATAATCTGTTCTGCTTTTACCCTTGTACGAGTATTATCGGAGTATGATCTTCATCCTTGAATGCCGGTTTCTATGGTTATGCTATAAGAAGATTATCTTATTTATACAATAATTGAAACGTATTTTATTTCCTAACAAAGTCCTTTTCAGGACAGGTGTACAATTACGTGTAGGCAATTATTTATTTCCCAAAAACCCCAGAGATTAAAGAATGTCGTCTCATTTACAAATATTTACAACGCTTTTATCCTTAGATATCAGGTCGTTTGTCATAAAAATATACATTACGAAATGCTATTATATTTTTTCTTTTAATCTTTTTTTATCTCAACACCGAAACGGATGAAACGAAGGTATATTTATATGATTAAATTTTTATCCTGTAATTTATCTAATGTCTGTCGGTTTCCGGAGTAATCTGAAATGTATTCATTTCTTCTTTTTTTTTTGTTATTTAGTTTGTTTTCTCATCCTCACAACAATCTGTCTTCCAGAAAATCTGAAACGAGAGCTAATAATATTTTATTGGTATCGCGGGAAGTCTTGAAGGTTGTCGCTCCAGGGATAGTAAATTATATTCGCTATGCGTGAATACTGGTATCTATGACGCAATAAAAAGCTATGCGTGTACGTGTGCGAATGTGGGGCCAAAGCGATAAATTGCGTCGCACGCCCGTGATTTACGGGCGTGCCCAGGACGGCCCGAATTACAGGCCCGCCCGTTTGTTGATTACCTCTGCTATCATTTTATTAAATACTGAATTAGGTATGCTCCGATGGCTGATAAGTAATTAGACCCTTGATCTTGTAAGCAACAAAGATTCACGAGTAATTAATTTTTATCCAATTTTCAGAAATTTTTCTGCAGAAAGGGCGAAATTCACGCATTAGGGAACGTATTTCTAAAAATGAAGGCATCTTATTACTTCGTAGTGGAAGACATTTTCTTTAAGAAATTAAAGGTGAACCTACCTACCAAAAGTAACCGCGAGTTTCCCAACTAAATTGAACTCTATAGACAAGATGTAACAATAACACCTACGGAATACTTTTTCAATACTTTGCCTCAGTTTGATCCTGAGTCCTGCCACAACATAAGCCGGACGTTCGTATAATAAAAGTGACAATACTTCAAAAAGTTATCCCTACATCATCCCGCGGGCAGGCGGACGGAAAAAATCGAATGTCAAAATATGATTGATGTCGCCCTGTCGTCCGACCGTTGCCAAACTTTCCATCGCCACGCCGTGATGACCTAACAAAAGCAGCTCTGTCACCCTCTGACGACATTGTTTTCGGACAGTAATTAAATGTTGACCAAATACCTACTTTATTTCGAAGCTAGGACCACAGAACCCTAATTGCGTAACACACTAACAATCACAATCTGAATAATTTTGAAGGATATTACTAATCCGTTGCTTCATATATTCGAAAATGTTGTCTGCTCAAAAATGTAAATAACGCAATGAATGTTGTTGAACTGTCAAAATGAACGCCATTTCTACTGATAATGTGTTACGCAATTACCCAGCAGTATAGAAAGGAAAATCATCCCTTGACCGATGTATCGGTTACCACACATCATTAAAAAAACAAACGGCGATCACAAATCCATTTGTCACCCGAATGTGTTCATCAATGAGCGTTTACGGGCTGAATTTGTTTCGTAATTTCCATTTGATGTTACAATATGTTACAATATAGGTACATTATCATGTTACCATTAAATACAGGGTCAAATTAAATTAACTAGCGAAACTCCGCTGACGTGATCGTATCGATATCCAAACATGATAAAAAGAAAAAAAAAATTATATTGATGATCATCATTTTTTAGGGACAATGACCACGACGATGACTGTCAAAGATCCACGAATGACAGCCGCGACCAACGGCTTAACGTGCT
The DNA here is from genome assembly GCA_914767645.1 of Hydraecia micacea. Taxonomy (NCBI): domain Eukaryota; kingdom Metazoa; phylum Arthropoda; class Insecta; order Lepidoptera; family Noctuidae; genus Hydraecia; species Hydraecia micacea. The sequence goes on from OU611778.1 coordinate 14,980,160, forward strand.
TTCCGAGACCCACCGTCACCCATCCACGCACCAACCGCGGCAAGCGTAGCTTAACCTGATCGATCGAACCGTGCGGTTGATATTACTTAGCCACAAACCCCTCTGGTACTTGAAGTATGTGTTGTCAAAAATCTATTTTTTGTTTTATCATGTTTAAACATCGATACACATCACGTATGAGAAATTTACACCATAAAACTGACTTCTTAAACTGAAATTTCAAATAAATACACTATCTAAAGTCGTTGACCCAAGAAAATATTATCGTTAATGATTTTTCTTTCTTGTTTTATCGTGTTTAGTTATCTATACCCATCACGTCTGCGGAGTTTCGCTAGCTAATTTTAATTTGACCCATGTATATGTAGGTAACTGTCGAAATTAAATAGGAGCATCGTATCCGTAGTTCAACAAAATCCTCTAAAATCGATGTAACTAATTAATGTTGTCACATCAAACGTCCTTTGGCACAAAAGATACCCATGTACCTAATCAATGTTATCTGCGAAGTAATCGGTACAGATTGGTATCGAGAAGCGTCGATCAAGGCAATTCTCCGTTCTTCAGAAGATTTCGATTGAAAGCCTCCGACCAAAGCCTCGTGTCCTTCGATTTCTTTGTGATCATGCTCTTTGATCTGCGCCTATAGGTGCCGCTTATTCCAAATTCCTTTCACCTTTGACCGTCCTTTTTTTTTGACGGATACTAAGTTTAACTGGTGTATTTAGGTATTATATGTACATCATTGTAGGCCCATGTCTGTATTTTTTCGTCAATGTCAAAGCTCATTATGTTAGGTCACAGAGCTACGAACAGACGACTTCAACTTCACATTCGTAAAATCCATCTATATCCCTTCTGTTTAATTGCTTTGAAAAGTTATATTATTATGATGATTTTGAACATAACCCGCGCTACAATCCCTTACACTTCTCTATCTTTCGAAACAGTTTGTGGTTGCAAACTCAGGGCATAAATCTTATATTAAGAACTATAAAGCTCATCTCATCTTGTTAACGACGGGATGGTGTCAATTCATGTAGCCACATCTTCGCTACGTCAGCCAATGTTTGCGGTAAAGACCTCGGCACACGAGCGCGCCACCTCAAACAACCGAAAATGTTAAACGCTGTACACTGTGCGCTGACTGTGAAATATCTTATCAAATTAAGAGATGGAACGTGCAGCAGGCTTCGAAGTGGAATAGTAATCAACTAGCGACGTAGACAGGGGTACAAGTCGGGCAGACACTAACTTCTCCAACGCTAAGGGGCTTGCGGTTACTCGGTTGAGTTGACACTTTGATACCAATAGCGTTTAGCGAAGTCCTGAAGGAATTGTGAGGACAAGTTAGGGCTCGTTCGCAAAATTTGTGGGGTAACCTACATCAGCAGCAGACATCACCTCAAGTGATTTAACGCGAGCGTCAAGTAATCAGAACGGAGACCTACGGAGTATGAAATAAATGTAACAGCATAGCAGTGGCGAAGGTACCATACAACTCGATTCTCACTGGCTTCCCTTCGAAAATTCAGAACATAACCAATATATATAATCAATGTATATATATAGTCAATTCATCATTTAAATTTTCTTTTGGCATTTTTTTTTGCTCCGGCCTACCTGTGTCATAATTTCACCCTTCGCCACTGCAGCATAGGTATTCACAACCACTCGATACGCTACTGTACCGTGTCGAACATCAATCAATGTTATCGTAGGAGTCCTCTAAACGCTGCTCACAAACTCAAACTCAAAGCATTTATTTCAATTAAACCATTTACAGGCACTTTTGAATTGTCAAGAAGTCGGTCAGTCAAAAATAAAATGAAGCTAGTTGCCCATTCCAAAGCGTAGGCCTGCGTAGGTAAGTATTTACACAAGTCCAAAACCCGAAAATTTTGTCAGTTTAAATCAATTAGACGACCGCTACTTATATTCTTCCGACAGCTGTTTGATGTCGGGGGCAAGGCAAATCAGGTTATCGAAATGTATCATTTTCGATACGATAGCCTGTCGGATGGTTGTGAATAGCTATGCTGATCAGTGAGCTTCTCGGAATCTTTGTGTTCTGGGAATTTATTTTAAATGGTCTAGTCGTCGCTCTAGGATTTAACCTTCCATAAACAAATAGGGACCCAGACTGTTCCATTCAAGGATCGAACCATGCGAAATGAACTCGTAGCCGAATGGCTCACGACACAAACTGAGTCGTTAAAGTAAAACATCAAAGAATTAGACTGATGGAATTATAAAACAGAAGCAAAAACCTTTTGCAAAGGGTCATCATCCTAATTGAATTTATTTCACTGCGTGCCTATCAAGTTTCAAGGAAAAAGTTTAAAAGAAAATTAAAGAAATAACTCGTTTTAGCTTAAACACGTTTAATATTAAAGGATGGAGATGTAAAAAAGGCATAACTTGAAAAGTGCGGTCACGTCCCGCGCTCCGTCGTCCTCTCCCTCACGAACGCTCAACGGCTTTCGGACTCAACAAATATCCATTTTGCTCGGCGACTGACTCTTGTTCTCATAAGTTTTGTGCTTAGTGTCTCTTAATGGGCGCTATTTGCTTGAATATTTTTATCTTTTAAAATGTTGCACTACTTTCCGGGTTAATGTAATTTTTCACGAAGCTGGCTGTAAATGTTTTTTTAAATGCGGCGTTTATTTGAAATTCTATTTAACAGTTCATATTATGTTTCTTTTTGAAAAAGCGTTGTATTTTAAAATATATGGTTATCAATGTATGTTATTTATTACTGTTGTTATTATTTATGTTATTAGGTTATTACTTACCTACCTCTATTCCGTGCCATATTAAAAATGAACCAAAAACCTAAATGTAGACGTGAAGAAGCCAAGAGTATTTTATTCAGGAGCTAAGAGGGCTCGGAGTACAGTGATGAATATTGAAGCCGCCGAGATGGCTAAATAAAACATTGTGGCATGGAGGCTGAATATCATAACAGCGGTGTGCCCTCCGGCCGACCCTCGCCTCGCAGAACAATACACGGATTGTGAATAAAATTAAAAATATTACAAAGCGTCTAATTTTTTTTCATTAAAAGGGTCGGTGGCCTGTTGTTGAGGAAAATCTTTTGTGGGGCAATGGAATGTCCATAACATACCTATTGTATGAAAACCTATGCCGTACGAATCCTAAACAAATACTGGCGATGTTTGAACTAGTGGAAGCAAACAGTTTCCATATTCTGAGTATATGTGAATTCCCACAAATAACTATTAGGAAACAGCGAGTAGTGAAACGACAGAGTGTAATTCCCGGCGCGATTTACCTGGCAATCTGCATACTTATAGTGCGCGCAAAATAAGTCCGCGCGCGGCCGAAATCGGAAATAATCGTTAGCCGCCATCTGGTTGTTTATATCAGAAGTCGTAATTTATCGTAATTTAAAACGTTCAAAATCTAGTCGCAGTCTCATCTCGGCGACAAACAAATGTCAAAAACTTGTCAAAACGTAGGGAAATTAGAGGTATTTTTGACAGATTGAGACTGAAATCAGACCGTGAATGTTCTTAAAATTACGAGAATTGCCCCTCTGGTGTCAAGAGAGTGTGTTGTCTTCCGTGTTTTCTAAAGTAAATAATTGCCATCATTATGCCGAAAGTGATTAAAAGTACTAGTAGGGTTATAATCTTGAACTCAAACGTCGCGCGCAGACTTATCTTGCGCGCACTCTAGAACTAGTTTGACAATCAAATTGTGGCATTACCTGCGAAATTAGATTCATAAACGTCAAGTGTTGTTACTGCAGCGCAATATGAAACGAAATGGAAGGGAGACGCAGTGGGCGTGAGCTGGATGGAAATTGCAATATCCGAGCGAGCTGAATTAGAGCCAACACTCTACCTAACTAGAAACGACACCGCCCCAGCTAGAGACACAATACAATTTTTCATCTTTCACGAGCATGGTGACTTTTGTATTATAACTTTAGAAAAATGAATTTAAACCGTAAAATGTTTTGAGGTAGCAGAGAGAATTTAATTTCATCCGTGAAAGCGTTTGCTGAATAATCCAATCGTTTTCCATACCTAATCCGTGAACATAATTTGTCATTGATAAACAAAAAATATAAACGTACCTGCTCTAGTTTCTGAGTTTGCTTCATTTGACCTTTACGAAACCCACAAACAATCAGAGCTGATTGTACTTTGTTCTACGTGCCTCCAGAGACGCGTGCCTTCTACCCAGACCTGCCTTGCCTCTAAATTATCGGATTAATTGTTGCTATTGACGACTATGTCAGACAGAAAAGAACGTTAAAAATATACCCAGAATAAACGTCTAACGGAGCAGATTTAATCAAAATTTTCCCAAAAATCAATTTAAAAGTAATTCTGACGAGCCTTTTTGGCTTGACGTTGTTTTTTAATGTCATCTTCTTGTAGTACCTACGTACGTGTCCGCTTCTAAACACATCCAGTAGAATTCTTTATAGCTCAGCATTAGGCCTGGTGGGAGATTGGATCGCACGAGCCTGCCTAACTAAACTTCATTAGTCAGGTTTGGATAACAGTGCGACGTCAGATTATGTCGTTAAGCATTGAGTTAAATATTTACCAACGTTCAGCCACGGAACGAGCTGGTATAAGACCAGCGAACTATATATTTTACTTAGAACATTTTACGTAAAGATTCCAGTATTTTCGACGTGTGTTCTGACTTCTGTTAGCTCATAAACCTTGCGTAGCTATGAAGCGAAGAATTTCAATTTAGATATGTAAAACAAAACCAGTAGATGCCGAAGGTTGCCGTAAAGTGTACCTAAACAAAAACATATTCAGTAGGTATATCCAAGGTTGGTAGACAGGTAGCACTTGAAAGCAGTCCCGAAGGAGCAGATACCTCGATTCTCACTTAAACGGAGCCGCGCATATTGTCTTATTCATACGGTCTGATAGACACGAACTATTTAAGCGTTCTAAGCTACACTTTGTTGGAGGCACCTGAATATCTTCATATAATATTCAGTGGATATTGATCTCGCTTGACGTGAGAGCGACACGACATCAAAAATGTGTCAAAGGAAAGATAAGTTCTTTGTTGTCAATCAATCTGCCTAGCCTTTTCCCAACTATGTTAGGGTTGGCTACTAGTCTAACCAGATGCAGCAATATAACAGTATTTTATATGTAGCGACTACCTATCTGACCTCCACATCCCAGTTACTGGGTGTATGACTACTTGTCGGACTTTCAGGCTTCTGTCTACCCATAACGACTGTAAAAGATCTACGAATGACAGCCGGGACCAACTGCTTAACGGGCTTTTCCGAGGCACGGAGGTCTTGATATATTATGGATGGTCATCCATCCATGGACCGACATTGGCAAGCGTTGCTTAACCTTGAAGATCAACCCGTTTGGCTGTTATTTAGCAAAGAGTTATTTTGATTTATAGGTTGAAAAAAAACTAAACAAGTGTTTAACGTGGTGTACCTAAGTGAAAAATAATTGAGTAGGTATCCTTTTAAATATAATATCTATAATTAAATACGTTATTAATAATCTATGAACACGTTGGCCGGCATTTTTACCCGATCCACGTGACAACACACGAAGTTTCTATTCTCCATCATACAGTTGATTTCGTCCTCCAAGACCCGGTGAATGGGACACCCGCCGCTGCTGATGCACAGGCCGCCTGACTTGCAGCGAGGGGTGATCAGAGCTGAAATTAAAATAAAACATAGTAACATTCATTTTCATTCGACTACCTACTTCATGAATGGCACCAGGGGCAATTCTCGTAATTTTAAGAACGTTCACAGTTTGATCTCAGTCTCAATCTGTTAAAAATAACCTACATTTTTGACAAATTATTGACATTGATTGTCGGTGAGATGAGATTGCGACTAGATTTTAAACTTGACTAGATACATCTAATAGGCCCACTTGCACGTTTAGTCGGGTTAGTTAAATACTTAAATGTAGAATTTGTAAACTCGGAGCTAAGTAATTAACATTTTAGCCCAATTTACTCGGTTCGCCAATAAATACGAGTAGTACCGGGTTTGTTAACCAGACATTAGTGTTTTTTGAGTTGGGAACATTGCAGGTCAATCGAAGAAACATAAAAAGAATTGCAATGTCTCTGCAATGATATGTATAACCCGACCAAAAATGAATGAACGGAAATTTTACACTTACCCATCTCTTTTACACTACTTTTGCGTGTACTTAATGACGTAGCAGACAGTATAGATCTTTTTACTTGTTCTCTGAGTGAGTTCACAAAAACCACGATGCACAGAATATGGGTTCACTAATGTTTTACCAAAACTCCATTGACAAATTTTTAGTTTACAACCAACGTTTCGTATTCTATTTATTTCACAAACAACTCATTCCGCAAATATTTTATTTTATAAACACTCGCTTTACAAACATTTATTTGGCAAATGCTTCTCTTTACAAATGTTTCGGATGATATTTAATCATTTATACATTTCTTTTGAAAAAATCACGTTTATACAAACTATCATTTTATAATGCACTAGCGACTGCATTAAAATCCGTTGCGTAGTTTAAAAGATCAGAGCTTACAGACAGCGGGAGCTACTTTGTTTTATACTATGTATAGATTTTCTAAATCAGACACAGTGATCATGACGGTATTTTCCATTCGGGTCAAATAATTTACAGGCAAATATTTTTTTCTATATAATCTAGTCGTTTCTGGCACTCGCCGGCCGCTGCCGCGGCACCGCTCGCTTCGCTCGCTCGGCTCGTGCGTAGGGGGTCACAGTTTTAACCTAACCTAACCTAACAATTTTGTTTTTAATAATTAACCTAATCTAACTAGTTCGGTTCCGGGTAGCCCACTAAAAATAGCCTCTTTTTTCTATTAGTGCAAGTCGATGAAAGAATGAGTTTCATGTTTAGGAAATTGCGTAATAATAAGTCAATATGTAAAACATTTTTATCCCAAACGTTTTTTTATAAGATAAAATGAATTGTTTGTCAAATAACACGTTATTAAAGAAAAGTTTATCGGGTAATTATTTTGTAAAGTGAATTATTTGGCAAACTTGTTGTTGTGTAATGATGAAATAACAAATCATGTGTTTGCCAATCGTTGCTTATCAAGTAAAAATTTGTAAATTAATTTTTGGTAAACTGACAGGGCACCCAGAATATGTTATTGTAAATAATAAAACTGAAATTATGGCCACACTATTGAATTAGGAAATTCCTGTAATGATAGTGATGTTGAGTTAATAAATAAATAAATAAATAAATACATTACGATACGTAATACTTTCTTGTCTTTGAATTTTATATCATGACATGTCATTTTAATCATATTGTATGTGGTCTCCATGGAGATTTGGTTTATTTATTGACTTTTTTTTAATAATTTGCTGATATAGTACCGAATTTTCCCTTATAATATAAAATACAAAATAAGTTATCAGCGGTACCTCATAACATGATGTCTTATTATATTCATCTTTCATTCTATTAATCGTAAATTGTCGCTGTGCAAGAGATGTGGGAAAGTCGCTAAACTCTGGGTTAGGATAGATAACTTAACTCTCCCACCTATGTTGGGAGAGTTCAGTTAAATATTTAGAAATTTAACCCTCGGTTTACCTCTAACTCTTGGTGGTTTAAGGTTAATAATTTAATTAACCCTAAGTTAGATGTTAACTCCGAGTTATTTAGAATGACCGACGATGGTGCAAGTGGGCCTTACTCAATAGCTGGATCCACACCAGACGATCCAGTGCACTCTTCTCTTGTTCTTGCCGCGCCCGATCGGAGCGCACTGGATCGTCTGGTGTGGATCCAGCTAATTGACATTTTGATCATAGAATAGAATACTCTTTACAGACATAAATATAGAAACTTTACAATGCTATGATCATCTGCTACGATAGCGTAGCAATCGTAACCATTTTATTATATCGTTTGCTACGCCGTAGCAGCTGACCCCACAATCAGTTGTTTGCTGTTTCCTTCAGGACCAACAGTTTTGGAATCCAAGTTTGGCAATAACAGAAACGAATTTCCAAATATTTCCCTTTGTACTCGTCTTTCTTATCCAAAAATCTAACAATGGCGAATCAAATGAAACTCAACGTCACACTGATTTTCGTAGAATTTTCCTTTTAATGCAATAAAGGAGTTTCGGATTTAAATAGAGGAGTACGATACCGGTCGGATTTTTTCAAACATTTCCGACGACATCGGCAGAATGCTAATTAGAACCAAATTCGTTTAGCTGGCTCGTCGGTCCGCTAACCAATCGGATCGGACCGATGCCGCCAACATTATCTTAAGCGGACTCAATTCCATTTACGTATTAATGTGATTTAACGGGAATATATTTAGTCCCTTGAATAAAATAACTGTCGGCTGTTTGTGAAGGGCAACTAATACTTCTTAATTAAGAACTACGTTAGTCAATAATGGCAAGCGCTTGCGATCTTGTCTGGAGTATTCGTAGCTCAGGTACTGTGTTATGACGGTTTAGACCGCTAACACACTGGGACGTTACAGCGACGTCGCAAGCTACGTAGCCATGGCTGCCTCTGGCTACCTACCATAGCCAAATAAGTTGCCAGTGGCTACTGGCCACTTAGTGAGGGAGGCGTAACATACTTGTACACAAAATACTGACGACTTGGCTACGCGTCGCCAGATCGCCAGAGTGGAGACTGGATATCCTCCACGTAGGGGCCAGTCGGTCGTGGTTATTAATTGGCGACGTCGCCAGGCCGTAGCCAAGTGAGTTAACTGTCATACATTTCAATACGAATTGTTTGGATACATAGCCGGCGACGTCGTCATGGCGTCCCAGTGTGTTAGCGCTCTTAACGCCATCATGATTCCAATGTAAGAGAGCGACGGAGCTATACATGACGAATAGCACCATCCCTTTTTCGCACTGGAATAATGATGGCATTAATACCTACCTCGTGATACGGCCCAAGTTATGAATTTATATTGACTGCAATGCCGACGGGTCCAACTTACACTCAGAAAATTAATGATTTCTTTCCACTAATGCAAGGTTTAAAGATTCTAAGTGCTTGGCCAGACTGCAAACGCGGGCGCGGGGCGGGCGCGGCGCGACGTACTCAAACATAAAAACTTCATTTGAGAGTCCATAGTGGGCACGCGGGCGCGGTGAGCGGCGCGGGCTGCTTGGCGTGAGGAGCGCGCGGGCAACTCACGCCATAGCTCGTTCATACAAGTGGCCGCAGTGAGTGCGCGGGAGGCCCACGCGGGGTCCGGGGTTCTCAAACTAGTTCGAGCTTTTTTCTAATAAAAATAAGTCTTCTTCATCCATATTATATTTTGACAAACACGACACGACAGCACTCACAACGAAGCCGCGCTCGACTGCGGATAGGCAGATCGCGCGTGTTCCCGCACCCGCACCGCTCCCCGCCCCGCGCTGCCAATCTGGCCAAGCACTAAAGGTCTTTTGCAACAAATCGCGTAAATTGATAGAATTTTTTTATGTTAAATTAGAGGATGTTTTAGTAAAAGGGTTTGCAGTAGCTTGTTTTCTTTTTCAAAATATTAATAAACATGCAGCACCCTAATTTTTTAACACACTTTCTCAATCACACTCGAATCAATTTGAATATTGCTGATACATTGATTCACAAGTTCGAAAAATTTGTCTGCTCAACAACGTAAATAACGCACTGAATATTATTAAAATGTCAAAATGAAAGCCATTGCTATTGTTAGTGTGTTACGCAATTACCCCGCTAGTACTTGCATTCTTCGGTAGGACCCGTCGTTTTGAATTACTGTTTTCTTCTTATGATAAATTATGTTATTAAGTAACCACACCATATGAAATGAGTGTGTAGTGACTATATGCGCATGCGCAATTGCGCAAAGGACTCAGGAGTAACTTTGTTTATTCGGGAACACCATACTCACAGTGGGTTTGCTTTCTCATTTCATCTGCGGGACCTACTTTGGCTTCCATCGTCAACTACTATGTACCCACGTGAGGCAGGTGTTCCCGACCTTCCACAAACCGCGCGGTCTTTTGTGTAGTTTCGCGGATTTCGCCCCCACGCCTTGCTTTGGCCTATTCATCGTGCGTGGTCTGTGATGTGATGGTGAAACTTTTCGAGCTGTAAAGAAAACGATTTTATATCAGAAAAAACTAGCTTCCACTCGCAACTTCGCCTGAGTGGTATGTCGTAGATATAAAAAGTAGCCTATGTCCTTCCCCAGGGTTCAAAGCAGTTAACCCAATCATATCAAATTTCATCAAAATCGATCCAGCCGTTTCGGTGATTAGCAGGAACCAGACAGACAGACAAAAAATTTAAAAATATGTTTTTTGTTATTATTTAAAAAAAATGTGTTATATACTTAAGTACCGTATATACTTTCATATACATTTAGTAAAAAGCTGTTAATTTGACATTACAAACAGACACAATTTTATTTATTTGTATGTATAGATAGATGTGAAATAAGCAAGCTTGCTTGATATATAATAGCTTGTATACAATTCCAAACCCCTGTAATAGAAACTGAAATTCCTATAATTCCCTCTGTAATTTTGACTGTTTTTTGTGAAAGTTACGTTGAAGATTCCATTAAAAAGCTGATCTGAAAATCAGCGAAAAATGGTTTATTTGCTCTACATTTTTGTCGCGAAGATTATAACTATGACACTCCATTGTAATGAAAAATGAGCATTATAAATAGGCATTATAATGAAAAATGATTTATTATTTTAACAAGTAAACCTTAAAAACTAGTGATTGGAGCCTCCTTTTAAGCAGATAAGCCTTTGTTAGGAGACTCCGCTCTTCCATAACTTAATAAGTATCATTTAGGTACCTCCTTGTTTTATGCAAAACTAAAGGGAATAATATTATTATAATAATACAATATTTGTAAATATGTGAGCACCATATAGGTATCTATTACATAATTCTTTTACCTATTGTGGTATAGTAATTTTATTCTAGGTGTGCACCTAGAATAAAATTCGTCCACATATAATTATTAACGTACTTACACAAAATTATTATTCATTAATATAAACAAAATATTGTAAAACATTTTAAAAGCGTAACGGTGGAGTTTCTGGCCTATTATTCTCCATACGAAACTATACGTTTTGGAAGGTGCAACTAGAATCAACTCTATTTTTAAGCTATTGCATAGCTTTTATCTTGGGCTTTGAGCGCGGCGACCGAATGAAGAAATTCCGTAACGAAAATAAACCTAACACCCCCCACTCCGACCGGCACAGCGGTGCAGCGTTGAAAGCCGTGCATCGTCTAACGTCGTATCAGTTCGGCAGACTTCGGCACGGTGTTTGTGTGCGTGCGACTAGACGTATGCGTGTAGACTGTACGAAGCTCGCACGGATCGAGACGAGCTGCTCCGAAATCGGACGAATACGTAAGCAGCTGTTTGTGAGAAAGTATATAAGTGTATAGGTATCTATCATCTATGTACAGACGCCAGCACATCAACCTACACCTAACTGTCAAATTTTCCCAATCAACATTGAACCTTATGCTTTAGCGATAAAGTTGAAAATCTATTACAGAAATCTGACAGATTGTAGTAGGTTGATGTGCTGGCGTCTGTACAACAGTGAATATCTGTACTCGTAAAATTTGTGTATAAAGTGTTTTAAATAGATAATAAAAATATTTTAAACAATATTAACTTCTCATTTATTCAATAAAAGAAAAAAAATTGTTTTCTTATCGGTCACCACGCTAAAAAAGTGTAACTTGAATTAATGTCAAAGAAAAAAAAATATTGCATAAATATTATAATTGCATAAGTTGATAAAAATGCTATGCAATAGCTTTACCGCGGCAGTCCCCGAGTGCCACACGTATTTTTTTTTTTGTAAATTTTGACATTCAAATGTGACATTTGTGCCTATTTAAAATAAATGAGTTGACTTTGACTTTGAATATTTTGTAAAGAAAAGTATGTGTGAGTATCGCACGAAGAGAACATACGAGGGGACCAAAGTTCTGTCCTTCTGTGTAGGAGTGGTTGGTGTATATACCTCGCGGAGGGACATTATATAATTATATTAATTACAACTTCATATTATTAAATATATCCTAACAAAAGAACAATCACAAACAAAGAATTAACGTGAACACACTAACGAGAATATAAAAGAATTAGTATTCCCTTTAGTGTTAGCAGTGCCTTAATGTGATTCCGCTCTGTGGAATAAGCAAATTAGCGTTTCATAATTAGCAACGTTAATACTTGCCGTTGTACGAGTACATGCGCTCAGAGAACACGCTCAACAGATAGGGCACGCGCCTGATGATAATAGTTATCTATACTAATAATGTGGGGCTCGTGGCTAAGTAATAACAGCCTCACGGGTCGATTAATCAGGTTAAGCTACGCTTGCCGCGGTCGGTCCGTGGATGGGTGACCATCTTTACATACCGAGACCCCCCTGCCTCGGAAAGCACGTAAAGCCGTTGGTCCCGGCTGTCATTCTAGGTACTTTGACAGTCGTTACGGGTCGTCAGAAGCCCGAAAGAGCTTGAAAGTCTGACAACCAGTCTTACCAAGGGGTATTGTAACAGGGTTGGAGGTCAGATAGGCAGTCGCTCCATGTAAAATACTGGTATCCCGCTGCATCCGGTTAGACTGGAAGCCGACTCCATTGGAGGATGTCACATATCATTGAATTTTTTGGTTCTAGGAAATACTTACCAGTACTTAGTTTCCTCACAATGTTTTCACTCACCGTTTTGAAAGCAGTGGTAATGAAATTTAATACACAAAGTAAATTGCCTGCCTGGGTTCAAACTCATGACCTACAAATCGTAAGTCAGGGCAAATACCACTGAGTACCACTGCTCAAAATGCCATTGGATTTGGATTGGTGGATTTTTCATACAGGGCTTGAGCCCTTGGAAATACTTTTTTTTTCAGTCAAAAAACGTTTTATATTCAGTTTTTTGGAACCCTGTACATACGCTAATCTAGATATATTCTACTTTTGTGCCATTTCCAGGTAAATAACTAGTACTTCAGTACAAATCCGTTACCGAGATTTCCAAGTATTCTAACAAAGCCAGTAATTGGGGTAATTGTGAAGCTTATTGGAGAAAAAGCGAAATATATTATTTATTTGGTCGTATTGTACTACCGATGGTTTCATAACTATATGAAACCATAATAATGATATAATATAATGATGGTTTCATAATTATCCTATAAAGTTGCCACTGCTGGGACACAAGCCTTCCTCTCTGTGAGAAGGAGTGGGCCGTAATCACGGACCACCACGCGGGCCTATTGCGGGTTGGTAGATGTCACATATCTTCGAATTTTTGGTTCTAGGACATGCCGGTTTCCTCACGATGTTTTCCTTCACCGGTTTGAGAGCAGTCGTGATGAAATAATTTATACAATTAAAGCGCCTGTCTGGGTTCGAACCTACGTCCTCGACCTCATGACTACATGTACGAATATTTATAACGCGTCGTTGCGACAAACGTCATGTCGTTGCGACACGCGCCTTGCCAGTTTTCCAAAACACATGTAGATTACCGACAGCCGAGCATCAGCTACAAGGCGTTTTTCAGCGCAAACTATGTCAACCGTGCAAATGGGTCGCTTTTGTACCTAGCTTTAGCACTTTAGTACTTCGCACCGTTCGCGTTAGTGCATATTGGCATATAGGGGACAGATTACATTTTAGATGAAGAACAAAAAGTCTTAACTCTTAACTACTACATGTTTATCTTAAAATATGTAGTTATAGTTACTTTTTTTATAAGGAAATAAATACCTATTAATGGTTTTTTCGAAAGTATTTTATACGCTGCTTGGATTTTCTATTTTACTCCGTGCAAATTACTAAGCGTACCCTTGGGCCATCTTCCACTAAAAATTGCGCATTCGTCCAAACTGCTTCCGTTAAAATATAGCCAAAGTTTCGTCCGAATACCGTTATCCTGAACATGAATCCGGGCAGAAATAAATGAAAAATGGACTAGGGGCGGGACTATGCCAAAAGTCCCGTTACTTTTGAAAAATCGAACGAAGTCCACGTTTATTTAGCGTCAGAGGGAAACTTCGGGCAAAGTTCAAATTTCTGATAAAACCTTCCGTCGTAAACTCCGCAGGTGTAATTCTACGTTACGTTTTACGTCCAAAGTTTTATAAAAGAATAATTCTTTTATTTTCTTTTAAAAGTTTTGCTGGTGATAATATATTTTGCTTGGTATCTACCTAATATTAGAATGATCACCACCAGACTGATACAATTTACATAATTCGATACCTCTGGGCTCAAAGGGCATATAGCACATTTTGGGCATTTTGAAATATTTTACTATTCTCACTCAGATTTTGATTCTCTATCAGTCAAATAAGTTGTGTTTACGTAACGAAAATTATGAGGTTGTATTCGACAATTTTTTGCAAATTTTTTTCGCCATGTGGATTACACAGATCGATAGAGAATCAAAAACTGAGTGAGAATAGTAAAAAATCTCAAAAATTAGCTATACGCCCTTTGAGCCCAGAGGTACTGAATTATAGTAACATAAGTTACACCTGTATGCCTCAAAGGGTTTGTGCCCGGTTGATGGCAGTAGCAGTTTGCCTTATAACACTTATACCCGACCTGGGATCGAACCCTAGACCTCATGCTCAGCATTAGCTTGCGACCACTAGACCAAGGAGGTATTTATCCCAATACATTAGGAGTCAGCTCAGCGCGTCTGTTATGTTGTTATTTTATCACTTTTAGTAGGGCAGTGGTGGCCCAGTGGCAACGGCCCCGACTTATGAGTTGTAGGCCGTGGGGTTGAATCTCAGACAGGCGAAATCATTTCATGACCACTGCTCTCAAAACGGGGAAGGAAAATATCGTGAGTATCGTGTCCTAGAACCAAACATGCGAAGACATGTGACATCTACTAACCCAAAATAGGCCCGCGTGGTGGATAATAGCCCACTCATACTGGAAGAGACGAGGCCTGTGTCCAGAGCAGTAGAAACATTATAGGGTGATTATGCTAATAAAACACACTTACCTGCTTCTTGAAAAGCAGCTGCTTGTTCTAATCGGAAATCAAGATCGAAGCCAAAATTTTCTAGAACTAGTAAACTCAAAATAAAATTGACTAAATAAAAACGCATTTCAGGAGCTTGACGCACAAATAAACTAAAATCAATTAAACACGTCACGATACAGCTGAAAGTCGGCGTGCGGTGTTCACCAGGCGACGCATTGATTTGATAAGAAATTGCAATAGAATCCAATAAACACAACGACCGCTAACTAGCTATTCATCGATACGTATAATTTTAGAAGAATCGGTATTGATAGCCTGCCTGAAGTTTTTAAAATCATTTGGCCTGAATGTATTTTGATGACGCTGATTTGGGAAAACAAATTGGACATCATCATGATACTCGTATTATAACCCAAACATTAGTCTAAAAACATGTTATTCATGTTTATGGTTTAGGTTAGGTAGGTACTCCATGGTAATTGGCGAATAGTATCAATTTGAAACCTACATTTAAAATTTTTGCTAACAACATTTAAGTAATTGAACTTGACTCAAACATGCGCCAAAGGCAGTTCTGATTATTTCTTTCCACAACTAATTATGACGTTTTCCTTATGTTTTCTTGACGTAGTGGCTCGGCGGCGACTCGGCCGGTGCCTGATGTCAATTTTGTGTTATACTGCCTGTTCTTAATTTTTTGAATTTTGTTGTTTCATTGTAAACTTTATCTCATTGTTTTGATATTTTATTAATTTATCAGCAGTGTCATTATATCCATCCACAACATAAATTGATCTCAATCATATGTTCACCTAGTCTGTAATTAAACATATTGCAAATTATAAACTTTGCAAAAAGAAAGGAAAAAAGATGAGACAAGACTTGACTTTAATATGTATTTTACGCCTTCACGCTAAAACGGCTGAACGGATTTGGATAAAATTCGGAAAATGGGTAAACCATGATCTGGATTAGGACATAGAATAGCTTTTATCCCGATATTCCCACGATATCGAGACTCCTGCGGGTGAAACTGCGGGTGCAGCTAGTTCTTAAATCATTTGTGAAGATATGGATATAAAAGATTTATTATTATTGTTTATTATTATTAAATACTTCAAGTCTACCTACCCATGTCTGATTCATTTCTCGTCAGAAATGTTCTAGTTTGATAGACCCTCAACATGTAGGGATCTATCAGGAATGTAGTAGGTAATATTGAGTCAACAATATAAATAAAACATAATTATTGTTGTTTTGGGATGCTTTATTAATACTGGGTAATTACACACTACGTAAATAAGTATAACAACTGTTGATTTAGGATCTCGTTTTAAATTTTATCTAGTTGTCTACAACCTCTATTAAAAGTTAGACCAACAACGTATGATTCATGTATGACTCTGTCTTGATTTAGAGCATTATGCTAATAAGGTCTCAGAGTTTAGTGTCGTACCTAACAGCATACTGACAACCATACAGGCATAATTCTAAAGTAAAAGTGCGCAATGCTGCACACCCCTACCCTATTTCAAGTTAAACAAATATCAACTTTATTTCAATGGACGTTAAGTTGATTTCAGAGTGACCAGCAGTATTGACAAATATATAAAATTGTTTGAAGTTGTAGCGTAAACTAAACTTTATTGTGTAGGAATTAATGTTATTTTTCCATTAATTCATATTTGTTTACATTTTTGGCAAATAAATCGCGAATGCGCGGTAGAGTTCAAAATAAGTTAGTCTAGTGGTCGCAAGCGATTCTGCTGAGTATGAGGTCCCCTGGGTGCAATTCCCAGGTCGAGCAAAGTGTTATCGGGTTTTCCATCAGAAATTTCTTATTAGCCACACGAAGTCTACCAAACAAACTGTACATCTAACCAAATAAATAAAAAATTCCACGTGATTAAGTAAAACACAAAAACTAAGTAATCAAAATAATCGATCGAATTGGCAATTGTGTAGTACATATTAATGATAAAAGAAACAATTACTGAAAGTGATTAAACTGAGTAGAAACATTATAAGAATACTGAAACCTACAAACGATAGAGAAACTTTGTTAGTCAACTACAAAGTAAGTTCTGGTTGCTACAAGTTATAATATCGAATATTAAACGCGGTATCTTCACTAGAATTTAATTAATATTAAAGTTTATTTATTAATAACCAACTTATATTGATAGTTTGCACCACACATACAAGTTATTAGTCAATATTAGTAAAGTGGGTTATCATAAGCACTACAAAAAATAGAAGCCATTTCAACAGTTTAAGAGAAAGTTTTCATGAAATCTCTTCAACTTTCTAACACTTTAGCGAAAAATGCAATTTGGAAATCACTACTCAATCATAATATTTTATTTATATTATTTGTGTTTTGCCAAAAACAACGTACCTACTCACCTAAGAAGAAAATTTCCCTTTGTCATTTACCTACCATGTATACTTTTACAGCAAAATACCAAGAAAGTACTAATATTCATATCACGAATTTCAGCAAAGAACTTCACGGCGACGTCTGCGTTTGAGTACATTCATATTATAAACGTACATTCATGTTCTTAACCATTTTTCCAGAGCCAGCACCTTCAGTTGGGTGGCGAAACAAGTTGAATGCAACGAAGCGTTTGCTGGATTTGCGAGCAGCGAGCGAACGCCGAGAAAACGTGGAATGCTAACGGTGAAAAACTAACGTTTACCGTTGAACCTCGTGCTGCCCGACGTGTTTATATTCGTTTTATTTCAGCCATTTTTTAAATTGGATTTTAATTTGCATGCTCGTTAGTTAATGGAAGAAAATCGAGCCCGAATACCAGTTCATTAGGACCATTAGAACGTCTCGCCAAGTATTGGTCCGGTTGGTCGAGTCTTCACGTGACCAGAGGGCTGGCCTATTTTTTGCCCAAAGAATCAGCATTGCCATACAACGTGGCAATACTGCTTGGTACAGACGCCAGCACATCAAGCTACTATAATCTGTCAAACTTCTTTAATAGGTTTTCAACTTTATCACTAAAGCAAAAGGTTCAAAGTTGATTGGCAATATTTGACAGTTTCGGGTAGCTTGATGTGCTGGCGTCTGTAGATGGTATTTGGCATAGACTTAAGTTGGTATTTGGACATTTTTCCTGTTGACAGCGATGTGGTCGAATTTTTTGTTGCCCTATGATTCTTTCCTCTCCTACATATTATTATTCTTATTTTAAAAGGGTTAGGTTAGGTAGGTTACATATCAGCCGGGGGTTGCGGAAGGATCGTACGTTCCCGCGACCCCCGGCGTAGGTGCGAGATGGAACACCGGGGTGGTTTTTAGTCAGTAAGAGTCTGACAGACCCCGCCGCCCGCCCTAGGGCGGTGGACATCCATGAGGATTTTCCACCCCGGAAACAAAAAAAAAAAAAGGTAGGTTACATTATGTATTATGTAAACGTCACCAAAAAAAAGTTTTCCATACCACTGCTCAGTGTTTTCAGGGATAGGCTGTGACATCCGCAGTAATACCATTATGATCGTTCATGCGGACGCTATCACATTTTTCCACGAATAACAGTACTTTTCAGGTACCATTTTAGTGAACTTGGAGTCGCAACTGCAAGGATATCTTGGTTTCAAATTAAAGATAATATATTCATCTCCAGAATGGCTCCATAATAATTAAATAGCCCCATACAAAATTTTCACACAAATACGTTTTTACCATCACAGTAATCGCAAGAAATTTAATAAAAAGGGGTTTGAATAAGGACCTATATAGCTAAATCCACTGCATATTTTAACTTAAAAATAAGAAGATATTGTTGCTTATATAGTCCTCTATACGATAAGCTAAATATTTTGTAGATAAATAAATAACTTTTTCATTTATGAGACAAATAAGAAACGCTCTCAAATTTCTCCATACATTTTCTACCCGCGGACACTTGCGGTTCGTCATTCCGCGCTCAGAAGCGCTCGTGGAAGCACGTCTGTGTCGCTTTCTCGCAAAAAATAATTACGTAAAAAAGTGAGTTCCGAGTTGTGTACTGAGGTCGGACGAAGTTGATACTTTTTCGGACCGAAATAAAATTAAGTACGATTATTGGTATTTGTTTCAGAAACAAATACTTAGTTGTAATTTTTACAAGCTTCTATTTAACTTGCAATGTATGTATGTATGTATGTAACTATGTTTGTTCGGGTGGACTCTTGCAACTAAATTTTGAAGCAGATATCTTCAACCGATTGAGCTGAAATTTTGTATGCACGTTTAGTTTGGATGACAATGCATGGTTAGCTGTGTGACGTTATTCTAAATCCAAAATGGCGGAACGCCCAAGATGGCGGACTACTTATTTTTAAGGCACTCCTACAATATGGATATCAAATGAAAGGGATTGCTGAGAATAACTCGAAAAATAAAATGACGTCACTCTAAATCCAATATGGCGGACTTCTAAAGATGGTGGACTAGTTATTTTTAATGCACTCCTACAATATGGGTATCAAATGAAAGGGATTGCTGAGAATAACTCGAAAAATAAAGTGACGTCACTATAAATCTAATATGGCGGTCATCTAAAGATGGTGGACTAGTTACTTTTAATGCACTGCAACAATATGGGTATCAAATGAAAGGGCTTGCTGAGAATAACTCAAAAAACAATGTGACGTTACTCTAAATGCAATATGGCGGACTTCTAAACATAGCGGACTAAGTTTTTTATGCTTTCCTACAACATGGGTATCAAATGAAAGGTCTTGCTCAGAATACGTATGCGAGTTAAACTCCACAAAAAAACCTGTCAAGCGATAACTAAAAAGTAAAAACAAATTAAAAGTAAAAACTTTTTTTTAAAACAAGCTTTTAGTTAAATGCGCTAAAAAGAATAAAATAAAATTTTCCTTTAAAACTTTTACTATCAACTTATAACGTCAATAAGTACACAAGTTATATGATATAAAAGCTTGTTGCGAGATTTACCTGTGTAGATAAACAAGTAAATAAGATGATCTGATTGATTTTAATTTTTTCAATTTTCAAACTAAGTAAATATGAGTTCTTAAATCTGAAAAAAACTTTTTTACTTTTAATTTATTTATTTAGTGGATATAGATGACGGATAAAGATTGTATAAATATTTATTTTATAATCAAATTAAAATGATGGAAATATTTTTTTTAGACATTCGATATTAATAGTCGATTTTGGGGTTTTTCGGGGTGATGATTACGAATATAACATCCATTTTTTATTCAAGGTGGCGGATTTTTGTTTGTGACAAATCGACTTACGGCCAATTTCTTCATAATACCAGTATATCCAGTTGTCATGCTACGTCACAGTTTTACTCTTCAATTCAGTAATTTTTTTAGTGAATAATAATGTTGCTATATTGAAAAATACAATTGTGACGTAGCATGACAACTGAATAGACTGGTATTACGTTTAGTCGGTTAAGAAAGTCGCGTGGTTTTTTTGTTTACCTTTATTTAGCTACCTAAACCTATGGAGTATAGTAGTAGTACAGACGCCAGCACATCAACCTACACCTAACTGTCAAATTTTCCCAATGAACATTGAACCTTATGCTTTAGTAATAAAGTTGAAAATCTATTACAGAAATCTGACAGATTGTAATAGGTTGATGTGCTGGCGTCTGTACAATGAAATATTTTCTATGTGAAAAGACAGCTGTGCTGCTGGGGAGTTTGTTGCGCCACTTCTTCCCAGCGAAAGCACTAAGAAGTGAAGGGCGGGCGTTTTGGGGGACTGTCTTTTGTAATTTTGACATTCGAAAAGTGCTGATTCTCAGCCTAATTTGAATAAATTACTTTTGATTTACTTTGTTTTAATTTTTAAGTAAATAAAATACTTACTGTTTTCATAAGGGAATGATTATTTTTAAATATCACAACGAAACTCTACGATAAACTCCCAGGCTAGTATTTGATTATGAAATACTCCAACAATTGACATCAAAAATAATATTTAAAAGTACTTAGGTACATATTTTCAAACTAACAGCAGACTGTGGTATAAATGTGGATGTTCCGTGTAATACTAAAATGTTAAGGTCGTTTTTGGGTACCTAGTAATGAACGTATTGACTGATGAACTTCAACAATACTAAAAACATGATTATCACGCAGATAGTAAGTACTAATAACACTTACCAAATTCGATTGCGAACTTACAACTAACTTTACTAAATAAATACCAGCAAAATTAAAAAAAAATATCTTCAAGTACCAAGATTAGTTAAGTTACGTATAAAAATCGAGCGAACAATGGTTTCAATGTGTGCGTGCGCGTAATGTTGCTGTGTTGCGATTCAGATACCTAAACTTGAGCGAGTTCAAAATGTGATAGCGTCCTTAAATTATAGCAATATGCCCCAACGACCATTCGTTGTATTATACGAGTATTAGGAGGCCAATGTTTAGTAACGGGCGTGTATGTTATGTACACACGGCTACACATCAAGCTATACATTTCCAGTTTGAGTTGACCTCGCATTGTATAGGTTTTTCGTACAATCAGAAGTCAACTTATACTGGTTATGTATAGCTTGATGTGTAGCCGTGTGTACGATAATGGAGTTGGAAAAATACTTCTGGTCCAACAGTAGCCATGTTCTTTTGTAGGTCACTACTGTTTTAACTACATGTGAATATAATATTTAATTAGTAAGTAACAGGAGAAAGGCTAGCCTTTGGGATGTTTTCATATAGTTATCAACATAACTTTCACATCATTTCTGATTTTATTAAACAACGCCTTTACTTTTTATGACATGTCATGGATAGATAACATGTCTACAATATTGTCATGTGAGTGCCTGTTTAAAAATAAAACAAGGTACCTACCTATCTGTATTATACCTATACCAACTGCTAATAACGGTCCGTAATATAAAATTAATCATAGTCTGTCTCTTCAAGTTTAATCACTCAATTTAATATGTCTCACAGTGGTATTTCCTACATTGAATATGAGATTCTGATCGTTCTCTGAAAAATTCAATTGCATAAGACGTTTGAAGCCATGAAACATTTAAAAAGTTTAATTTAATCGGAGCTCAAAGTCCGGCTACTCAAAGATATTAAAACAAGTCAAAGGAGACTGGCCGCTTCATAAAATAATAAAAATGTTATTGTAGACAAAATAATTTTGCCGAGACGGGATACTTAATCATTCCTTGGAACTTGAACAAAAACTGAAGACTTTATGCTTTTTATGTGGTTTGGGTATTTTAATTCCACATATTTTCCACAGCTTTGATGATTTATTCTTTCTTATTTGGTAGCAATTAGATGCTGACCTACGACATAAAAAAAGATTCAGAAAACCCACTTTTTTCTAGAAGACTTACAAGGCGTAGTGGCCTGTTTATTGTATCGGCCCATGGGTATACCTAGTTTCGTTTCAAGCACAGTGGTAGATGAATTTATGTAATTTAAACTGTTAATTATGAAAATCCTGCGATAATATTTCATATCTGCTGTAATCCGCGCCTAAACTCGAAAATATATTAATAATACGAAATTTCATTTGGGCCCATTGTGATTTTAAAATTCAAGCCGCGTTCGCTCCATGAAAATAAAATCAACCGTGAACTTTACATTCAGGAGAGCCCCAAATTTACATTTTACGTAGATAGGACTCTTTATTTTAACTTGGTGAAAAATAATGCAAATCGCCTTTTAAGGAAATCCCAGCGGCACAACACAGCGGGAATTCTCAAGGATACTATACAGGTTGGCCCAAAAGTCGTGGATCAAACGAAACAGGGCGATAGTTGAGGTTATTTACAGTAAAAAAAAAATAGAAAAAAAAAGAAACAAAAAAAAAAAGTATCATCACTACAACAGTGCTTTTATGACAGTGGGTACCATGATTTATCAGTATTGGCACTTTTTTCAAAATCTTTTAAGGCTCAAAAAAAAACATTTCTAACATTAGAACCTTACTGTAAACACTCAAATTGTCATAACTTTTAAGGAGATCAAGTTAGGAGTCTCGCACAATTTTTGTTTTTACTACAAATAACCCCAACTATCGCCCTGTTTCGTTTGATCCACGACTTTTGGGCCACCCTGTATATGTCTACTTGCGCCAGATGTGTATATACCTACATTTTATAGTGCCCCCGAAATGTTACATCGGCAACGTGTATAGATAGGTATCTACTCAGATGTTTATCTAATGTATTTATTTATTATTTATTTATTTAGGTTATCCTACAATTGTTTACACGTTACATTTCATTTAAAAGTACACGA
Source organism: Hydraecia micacea (assembly GCA_914767645.1). Classification (NCBI taxonomy): domain Eukaryota; kingdom Metazoa; phylum Arthropoda; class Insecta; order Lepidoptera; family Noctuidae; genus Hydraecia; species Hydraecia micacea. The sequence continues at coordinate 15,003,468 of OU611778.1, forward strand.
TATCCATTTATAAGTGCAACAATCACTTACAGGCTAACACCGCATGCACTATTTTATTCTATTTTGTACCACATATAGGATGAATTATCAAGCCAAGTTATTCATACAATATTTAGGATTTAGTATTCAAAAAATATTATTTATTTAGAGAAAATGTAACTAACTATTTACACTAGATACTAAATTATACTATACATATACAAATAAATACAAAAACAAAGGACACTCAGGCGTCGAAGTACTCGTCCGCATCGCTGTCTTCAATCATCATCTGGATTTAGTTGGTTATTCGTCAAAACTTGGCTCGTTTTTCTTAAGTAGTAATTTCTATGCGCTAACAAAAACCCGTAGCTACTAGCGCCCTAACATAATAAGAAACATAAATACGATTCATAAAATCACTGCCAAATTGAGTAGCGCGCGATTTATGAGGGATAAATAATCCGAATACCTGCCTAGCGCTAGTTGGGCATGCCAACTCAGTCTCTAAGGGTATGAGACCACCAGAGCGCGTGAAAAATTCAGTTCGGTCGGCAGGAATGTTTTATTTAAGGTGGTGCGCAGTGCGGCCCGTTGAAATATTTAGTAACGACCACTGAGACGGAGTGTTACCTTTCTTCGCACGACACCGACTATTTGACACCGTTTTTACTTACCTAGCCTGTGACATCCCTTGGCAAACGCACATCCCTAACGAGGCAACTTTTGTACGACCTCCTTTGTACGTTATGTACGAATAGGACATGAATGTTACTTTCTGACAAAGGGAAAAGTTCTATGTAAGCATAGAAGTTAATCTTATGTAACAAATACCTTGAACGTGTTATGTTATCCTTAATAATATTTCGTTATTGAAGAAAAGCCATAACAATTTGCGCACCAAACTCATTATTATAATACGATACGAATACCGGGTACCTACTGCAAATGCCTCCATTTTCCTACTACCTACTTAATAGGTACATAGGAAGGTATTTTTAAACAAGCTTTTCTACACAGTTTTGCTCGGTTGTCTACGAAGGTTAGGTAGGTACACGCATAATCAGCCTATACTGTTCCCACTGCTGGGCCACAGGCCTCCTCTCTGTGAGAGGCAGTGGGCCATAACACACCGCGCGGGCGCATTGTGGGTTGGTGGATGTCACATGTCTTAACATTTTTTGTTGTAGTACATGCGGGTTTCTCACGATGTTTTCCTTCACCGTTTTGTTTTGAGAGCAGTGGTGATGAAATTAAGTACACAAGGTAAAGTGCCTGCCTGGGTTCGAACTCACGACCTACAACTCGTAAATCAGGGCCGATACCACTGGGCCACCACTTGGCTTTATTATCAGCGCTAAATCGGCGATTTCGCTCTACTGAAAATAAATTAAACTTGATTACAAACTTTACAAAGGTACCTATATCAACTCTATCCGTATCTCCTATTTCACCGGGAGTCAATAAATAACCGGGAGCGTGTTTTACGTATTCGCTTATAAAGGGTATAAAACGAATGATAGCCAAAATGGGGCACTTTGTGGTTTTCATCTGACTTTTACGACGTGTGTATAAAATGCCAATGGTAACAAATACTCGCAACGTACATTATATAGGTACCTATCTACGAACCTGAACAAGATATACGACACAATTTTATGAAAGTCGCTAAAATACCGACAGAAAAATCGATAGATCAGAATGTTTTGTCGGATGAATAGCCAGTATAGTCCACTCCAGAGATTTTTGCGTGGGTAAACTAGAACTACTTTCTGACGATTGTGAGTAGGTGTAGAAGCCATGTTTAACATAGTAAGTATAGTATGCATAGCATGCATTGCATAATGTAGTAATATGTGTATAAACATCTAATCTATCTTATTAAAATAACTTCGTTCTAAATACCCTTCATCTGAGAATTTTCCCGGTATTTACCCGAATGTACCGGGTAGAATCCCATCTCTACCCATGACACGCGCGTATGAAAAAGGACTCATTTTTTTGTTCCCCAGAAACTCTGGCAAGCAAAGTAAATCTGGCAAAAGCTACATAATAATTTTCGATGTTTACACATCCTTTCATCTCATCATCGTTTCCGCGGTTTGCCGACGATAAATTCCGCCACCCTTGAGGCCTTTAGCCGATTAAGTGGGCACTTTCCTGAGCAAATAAATTTAAACAACAATGAATATTGTCGCCTCATTGATGGAACAAAGAACTTCGTTAGTCAGCCATAGCGTTTGAGGACCTGAGTTTGATTGGTTTGATCTGAAGAAGGTGAAAGTGATTTTGGACGTCTCTCTTGGAACACAAACTTGGCATTCTTACGAAAGGCTTCCTAAAATATAATAGCGGATCGTAAACGTCTACTCCTAATGGCACTGGATCACTCAGTGTTGCCAAAAACTGTAGCCATAATCACCAAACTTTGCTTGGGAACTAAAAGCGTAGGTACTTATATCAAACCAATTTACCCACTCATCAGATAGGCCCCACCCACTCAGTGCTGCTCCTGCTAGAAACAGTTGCATGATGCCAGAATCGCCACACTTAGCATAGACTCGATGATTGAGGTTTATTATTTAGTACTTATTTTGTTGCAAGAAAGACTACTAGTTACCCAACTTTTTTGAGAATATGCATAAGTAGTCAACTGTTACAAAAGGCATATAGGTAAAAAATAAACAAAATTGATGTCTTTCTTGGTACGGAAAAGCACACGGACGGATTTCTACTCAAGCTTTGATAATCTTACCCTTATTGTTAACTTTTAATTACTTTTATCTTTCCATTAAAAGCTAAGCTTATATTGTAATCGATAATGAATATCAAATTGAAGGCTGAAAGATAGGTGGTTCGGAGAGAGCAGAGCGGAGCGAGCCACGTGTGCCTAAACTCAATCATGCGGGTTAATGCGCGCCGACCTGTGCGGAATCGCCCTCACTGGCTACTGAGGTAAGTAGCTGTTGTCTATCACGTTTTATTACCTGTGTTATTAGGTATCAAGTAAATTTTATTTTTAAATAATTAAATTTGTATTTTTCTTTTATTTAACATAATTATTATGAGTGAAATTCATAATTGACAGTTTTTAAACGTCGTGAGCTAGTCTCAGTGTTCACGAAGCAAGATGACTAAGGGCTCCGGTCGTGACCGAAACTAGTCGAGCAATGCCGATAAAATACCTACGTAAATAAAACCATAAAAACGTAAAATTACTTAATTCTGATTAAAAAACTTTGTCACAAATAAAATGTTGCTTTGCATTTTGTAACCCAACTCGACCTTTTACTCGTAGCTTAGCTCTGACTTAACAAAACTCCGTAGAAAGAGTAATAAGGGTCTCCTTAATCCCGCCAGAGGCTGTCAATATATTCAAATTTAGAAGGAGTCGTGGTTATGTTAATTAATGGCGGAGAGGGACCGCAATCCTTCGCCAAACACTGCGCGTACAAATTATCCACATAAGGGATAATCTGGGAGGCCAAACGAACCACAGAACTGGCTAGCTTGAGGATTAAGACCATTTACCAGTATATCTTTAGTATTCTCGCACATCAGATAAGCTCCAATACATCTGAACCGTATTTAATCATTTTTATGAAAAGATTTTTATCCAAAGCCAAACGAAAGTAATTATACCCGTACCTAAGTATATTTGGCTTTTAATCTGTTTTTTATATAATGTAGCTCTACATATACGGGTTTAATATTGTGCTGAATAACGAAACTGCTCACAGAGAAACCCTGCCGATTTTTTCATCAATCTCATAAAATTGGAGGACACGATTTTATTAACAATTTGTTCACTGCAGCGTCGGTACGTGCAATGAAAAATGCATCCAGAATCGTATACCATACGGTCGTCGACTGATTAAATAACCGCGTGACAGTGCATCAGCCATGACGGGATGACCGGCAATGACCGGCGACCGACGCGACGGTATTACATTTTCAGCGACATGTAACAGAAGCCCAAGCACGGGCGCGCGAGGTATTCATAACGTACAGACGCCAGCACATCAACCTACACCTAACTGTCAAATTTTCCCAATCAACATTGAACCTTATGCTTTAGCGATAAAGTTGAAAATCTATTACAGAAATCTGACAGATTGTAGTAGGTTGATGTGCTGGCGTCTGTACCTCAATTTTGGTTAAAATTGCTGCGAAAAAAAAAATTATACCACCCATACTTCCGTGGTCCACTTGGAAGTCCCTGAACCGTCTCCGAACCCAATTGGGAAGATGTAAGTCGAACCTCGTAAAACTAGATCGACGGAACGGCAGCAGGGTGTGGATGTGGAGCTGTGTCACAAACTATGCTCCACCTCCTATCCTGCCCTTTATGCCCCAAAACATGAAGCCTAAGTGGCCTCCGCACTGCCATCGATAACGCCGTGGAAGTGGCGAAGTTTCCTCCGACACACCCCGTCGCAACACATCGCATGCCCGCACTGTCACTTCGTTTTCGCTTGGCGATATTTCAATTTTTTTTTTTCCTTTTTACTCGGGTCCTATGAGTGCTAGAGCCAATAATATTTAAATATAACTGTCGTACAGTGACACGAACAAGAAGAATACCATAGATATGAATAAATTCATAAAACTAAGTTAATGTGCGAAAAGTGTATTTTTGAATTTTAAAATGGTTCGAATTTACGTTACGTTAACCGCGCGCGTGCCCGCTAGGCCCACAGGAAATTCATCCAAAACGTTACGGTCACTAGCTAAGTAACTAAACAGAGCGCTTCAGGGCTCGCTTCAAAGATAATTCCAATTTCTAGCGAAATTGGATAGTTAGTAAAATTAAGTTCATTTTCTGACAAGTAATTAGGAGTAGGTAGCTATGTAGGTATGTAGGGACCGATGCTATGTAAGAAAAACAACAGAACATCAAAATCGATCTCGTTTTGTTTTAACGTTCTAATCTCTGGAACTACCTACCTGTCGGATTTGAAATATTCTTTTTGCATTTGATAGCCTAATTCTTGAGGAAGGCTATGGGTATTTATTTGCAAAATAAATGTCTATACTATTCTATTCTATTTAATATCTCGCTAGGACCCTTAGGAACCGAGCCAAAAAAAAAAACGCTGAGAAAGAAAATGAAAGGAAAGTCAGAAAAAACGCTGAGTGAAAACGAATGAGTGATGCGACGGGGTGGGTCGGGGGAACAAGAATTTTCACGTGGACGAGGTCGCGGGCAGAAGCTAGTCACAAATAAGATTAATTTTGAATACACTTCAGTAATTGATACCTAGCTAAGTCTCTATCTATATAAAATTCAAAGTCCTGACTGACTGATAAGTATATCAATGCACAGCCTAAACCGCTGATCCTAGAGACATGTAATTTGGAGGATGTGTTCTTTGTGAAGAGTAGGTATCCACTAAGAAAGGGTTTTTCGAAATTCCACCCCTAAGAGGGTGAATGGGGGAGGGTGAAATTTCACGCGGACGAATTCGCGGGCAGAAGCTTGTTTTATACAAAATCCATTATTTTACTGTAACAAATGAGTTACTTACCTATCTAGAATTTTGCTAGAAAAGTATTTTTCTTCCATCAATTGTTTATTTATTTATAGCAATGCCAACGTCCAACACCCGCGTAATACTGTAACATTTCTTTTTACAGAACATAAATATAAACGGGTCAAGTTTGAACAAGCAGTGCGCGCATTATTGGCTTTAGGTTCAACTAAAAGTATCACAAAGCAACAACCCGTAACCCGTAACAACTTCTACCTTTAAAAGAATAAACAAAATCACATAACAAACCAAACTTTTTCTACGAAAGGTTTTAAATGTGCAAAGTTCAATTCTGGCTGTTAAACAAATTGGAATCTTTAAAGCTCTGCCTGTGCAGTTACCTACCAAACCAACGATATGAATACGTTGCACAGTGGGTGTGGGCCTCATTTAAAACAACACACCACACTTATTTACTATGTAGGTACGTATCTACAGTGCCCTACAAAAGTTAGTTGACATTTGTAGGGTTCCGCACCCAAAGGGTAAAAACGGGACCCTATTACTAAGACTTCGCTGTCTGTCCGTCCGTCTGTCTGTCACCAGGCTGTATCTCATGAACCGTGATAGCTAGATAGTTGAAATTTTCACAGATGATGTATTTCTGTTGCCGCTATAACAACACATAAGTACTAAAAACAGAATAAAATAAATAGTTAAGGGGGCTTCCATACAACAAGCGTGAATTTTTTATATAATATGTAGTGTTAAATATTGTACAGTGGTACGGAACCCTTCGTGAGCGAGTCCTACTTTCTACGTTCTTATATTTTCCGTTCGGAAACCCTAACGGAAAATATAGGTAAGACCGTGTGCGCTAAAGAGAAGATTTTGTATGAAATGCGTGCATTCAGGGTCTCCGAATATGAATTCCGAATCAGGAAACCGGACGTAGTAGGTATGCGGCCAGCCCATCTGTGGGCCAGCCTAAAGTGGGTAAGGCACTACCGTAATACTATTAAGTATTCTGTGGCACTACGTAAGGTACCTACCTACTTTTATATGCGTTTTGATGTTCGTACTGTCCTAAGTACCTACCTACTTAAATTCCTACCTGCCCGTGTCTTTATTTCTTTATGAAAAACCACAACTAAACGGGGCCTACTAAAAACTTATCCCGAATTCCTGACACAAAAATGTACCTGCATTGCCTCAAATATGGCGAGGGGGGTAATGGCTGATCTTTGCGTTATGCTCGTGAACGGGTGCTGCTTGTGGTGACTGGTCGTCTTGCTGACCATGGTTTTATTGTTGTTATTAGTAATAACTTGTTTATTTATTTTATTTATTTTGCTTAGATGGTCCTAGTTTATCATTTGTGACTTCAAGTGACAGCTATGTAAACACAACCCAGCATTGCATAAATATGTAAGCTGTCACGCCCTTTATACCTGGAGGCTATTATTTAGGTAGTACCTAAGTTTTTTTTTTTTTTTTCTTGTTTACATTTTTAATTATTATTAGGTATTTTTATTTTTATTTTTTTTTGCTTGAGTACATATAGTGTTTATTGTATTTGTTGGTATATTGGCGTGGCTAGCTAACCTATGGCAAATAATGTAATTTAATGTCCTGTGTTAACGTTAATTACTTTTCATACATAGTGTTGTATAAAATCAAATTATTTTCTAACTGAACAGACAGCTGTGCTGCTGGGGAGTTTGTTCCGCCATTTCTTCTTCCCAGCGAAAGCACTAGGAAGTGGCGAAGGGCGGGCGTTTTGGGGGACTGTCTTATGTAATTTTGACGTTCGAAAAGTGCTGATTCTCAGCCTAGTTTGAATAAATGACTTTTGATTTTGATTTTGATTCCTGAACAAATGTTAACTTTTCCATTTTCCAAGCAGTTAGTTAACCACGAAGTTCATATTTCAAACCGCCTCGGTTTCGGCATTCGAAGTTCCTGCACTGTGCATATAGTTCATAGTTGCATACCCATCCGTAGGCCACATCAATGACATAACGTTTGGCTGAGCATGCAGTTTGCGCTAGTTGCGACCTGCCAAGCGGTTAATACGTATAAGTACTAATTGCGTGAAATTGGAGTGTTATTGTGGTAATTACTGAATATAGGAACTGTGAGCAGATTAGTTTTTGTTAACAACCTATAATGAACGATTATTTTGTAACTGGGAAATGTTTGTTTCGTCACTTGCGTAGGTAGGTATATCTATGGTAGGTTCTCTCTAGAGGAATGGTGGCCGTTTGCGGCCGCTGGGGGTGACGGGGTCCGCATGGATTCATGTGGGCCAACACCTGGCCGGGGGAGCGTGACGAAATGCGCAAGCACTCCAGCGCCCTGGGTAAAGGTAGCAGCAGGACACCGTGTAGTTTTAGTAGTCAGTAGGAGTCTGACAGACCCCTCCACCCACCCCAGGGTGGTGGACATCCATGAGGATTTTCACACAAAAAAAAAAAGTACATAATTATTATGTTTAACGGTCAACTATGTACTTAATTAAATTATGAGATACAATAATGACAATCTTTATAAATAATTATAGGTAGTCCGCACATACTTAAATCCCTACTCGGAGATTTTACCATAATTATGTTAGGTAATTGCCTACCTATAAAATAAAGAAAAATAAAATAAAACGTAGGAAAATAACAGATACCGTTGATTCCCGAGACTGCAGGCCATTCGATTTGCTCATTTTATTACTCCAACAAAAATATTATCTGTTGGACCACGTTGCATCGAGTGCCGTAATTGGCAATTAGTTGCTAAGTTACTGGAACTTAACGACCCTTGTGCAAAATGGCTGACGTTGCGCGTTGGCCAAGCCAAGTCCATTGATACCTTCATTAACTAACTGTATAGGTACTTAATTTATGGATGTTTAATATTAAGATGTAGGTAGGAACGTCTTAGTGCTGATACATGGGAGCGATACATGTCAACTACAGAGGCAACTGCAGTGGTCAACAACATGCCGCTCGTGTATTTGAGCACCGTTCTCAACACAAGCGGGACGTTGTCGACGGATAGCGTCGACGGGCGTCGACGCTGTCCGTCAACACTCGTCGACCGGTGCAGTTGTCCCTGCCGATAACGCGTGTCGCTCGTATGCATGCACACTAGTATCTTAGATATGTAGATACCTAAGTACTTAGAAATTACATTGATATAGAACGATCGATGCTAGCCCTTAGGTTTCAAGTATTACAAAATGCTTGTCGAATATCGAATTATCTTTACAATTTGATGGATGAACTTATCAGTTTAGTAGCGGCGGCTATCTGCCCATAACTAACCATTGCATCTCACTCTGTCTCTCTCAACATCACGCCTCGCGCCTGTATTTTGCGACCTATAGGTTTTATTATACACTTATGACTATCCTACCTATTTCGACAGTTATGTTCGTAGGTAGTAGGTAGGTACCTACTCGTATTAAGATGATAATATGTTGAAAAAAACCGGCTATGTGCGTGTCGGACCACGCACAATGAAGGGTTCCGTAGTTGTAATGAATTTATCCCAAGTACAAACTTAACATTGTAAGTAGTTGAAAATCATGTTCTCCCTTACATTGCAGCTGCAAATTTAAGTTGGTCGACTATTACTCGTAAACTTGTAAAGCCTACTTAGCTGTGATAGTTTTCCTTTTAATTTCGTTATAATTATAAATATACTACCTACTTAACTGTCGTGAATTTTTGTACATATTTGGGGGGAACTTGACTAACGAAAATTGGTACTTTAAAGCTTGATAAGTCACGAACAGTTAACTTAATCAAAAAACGGTCTTCCGAAACCCCTAATATTTTTGAAAGACCTATCCAACGATATTCCACACTATGGGAAGGACGACAAAAAAATTATCATCCCCACTTTACATGTAGAGGAGGTACCCTAAATAATTCTTTTTTTTTTTCAAAATTTGATTTTACCACATTTTCGGCGTCATTAACGTGTATACTCATGCCAAATTACAACTTTCTAGTACCAATAGTTTTTGAGCTAAACCGCGGACAGACAGACAGACGGACATAGCGAAACTATAAGGGTTCCTTGTTGACTACGGAACCCTAAAAATGTGGTTTTTTCTATTTCGTGTAACTTATTAAGTACCTATGTGGAATAGGGATTTAACATTTTGGTATATGTTTTTTGACTCTTTGGTCTAGTATCATGTAAAAGGAATATACGATCCAATTAATTTTTCTCGATACAAAAAAATTGCAGTTATATCTATTTTTTTACTTTTTTCGACATCACGGCGGCGGCGTAACGCTTAAGAGTTATTCAATGGAATTTTCTTTAAAACATAGATCATTATCATATCAAAGTTTGCTCAAAGTAGTTTTAAATTTAATTCATTTATTTTGTTAAAAAAGGAGTAAATTCGTTTTGGCACATACGACGTTTTATTCCGAGCACACGCACGCTAGAGCCATCACTCTTCTTTTGCGTTTCAATAGTAGATTGTGTTATACAAGGGGCTAAAATGACCCATTATACGAGGTAGTTTTACTTCCGAGCTTTAGCGAGGGAGTAAATAGAAACCGAGTTATAAGTAATGGGTTTTTAGCGCCGTGTGTTACACTCTACTTTTGACTACGATTGCGAGAAAATAAAATAATCCAACACAGTAAGGTATTAAATAGTTTATTTTATTAAAAAATAAATGTAGGTACAATTTGTACAATTCTGGATATTTAACGAGATGTTTTTTCCTGACAACTTAATCCCCTGTGAAGATGAATGTTGAGTTGTATGTGGGGTAAACGTGGGAGATACACGTAGTTCCAGGTTTGAGGGTCTCTCGTTCGAATGTTCTGAATAGAGAATCACCTGAGTTGACTCATCCCTTGATGTCGATGGTCGTGGGCTACGAGTAGTTGGGAGAATATTGATGCGTTCCGTGATACGCTAGGTAATATCTTTGTATCTTTTCCTTTCTCTTCCATTTGCAAATTAGGGTCTCCATTCTCACTAGATGATGACATTTTCACTGTTGTAAAATAAATTACGGTCACCAACTCAATTTGCAATTAGATAAACATTCTAAAGATTTCGCCCCAATGTCTTATTTTAATTTGTTCTGTAGCCGCAACCACAGAGTACTTTTTGATAGACTGAAAGCCGCAACGCAATGCACGCATTCTACCGAAGAGATCGCCGCTTTTAGTTCCATTTTCAAAAATAAAATGTTCTTCTTTTTTATGAAACACTAATAAGTCGAGTCTTTATTCATTTTTCCCCTAGAGGATGAAATGCTATTTTTTCCTCGCTCTGGTACGCTACAATGACGGTCTTTTTGAACAAGAGCAGTGAAACGTTAATTGCATCACTCTCGCTCGCTTAGTAGGTTTTCGAGGGTTTTAGATTTTCGAGGTAGTACCTTATGAGAATTAAAATGCGTAGCTCTAGCGAAATTATTAAACTATACAAATACTAACGCAATAACTTTGAACCTGAGATTACTCTTTTCACTTCTATTATGCGTTTACCAACGTACTAAACTTTGTACCTACATTAAAGGTAGGTAGTTCCTAATTCCATACCTACATGCAATGAAGGTAGGATAGTATTTCCATACCTTCAAAATGTTTGTTTTTATTCAAAGTTCTTCAAAGCGCGAAGGCGTTACAAATACGCAGACTAATAACATATACTTACTCATCGTTTATATCAATGAGTTATTTACGAAATAAACTTTCTCAAGTTAGGGTCCCGGACTCGAGTTCTCGAACAAATCCCACAAACAATCAGAAAGTTCGCAACTCGACAGATGCGGATGAGGCGTAATTAATCAAACAGCCAACATTGGCTACATGAAATACATGAAATATTATTAAGTACCTACCAGTGGCGAAGGTACCATACAACTCTATTCTCACCGGCTTCCCTTCGAAAGTTCAGAACATAACCACTCTATAGTCAATTTATCATTGAAATTTTCTTTGCTCCGGCTTACCTCTGTCATAAATTCACCCTTCGCCACTGTTAGGTACCTAATAGATTTTTTATCAAACAAAATTCTGACTTTTTTGGATGTGTGGGTATTAATGTATTGATTGATTTACAAAAAAATATCTATAATGTTATTATAATTTTTTTTCGTAAGAGACAGATTTATCAATGAAACATTGTGTTTTGAATTATATATTTATTGTTTCTTAGCTAATTCTTCTAAAGCTGATGCTATTCTGAAACAAAACAAACCATTATGTAGGTATGGATTGGTTTATTAAACATGTTTGTTTAATCAATAAAAATATTTTTTATGTATTACCTGGATAATACTTCAATTTTCTGTATCTTATACTCTTTTTCAAATTCTAATTTGTCTCTTTCTATTTTAATAATTTCTTCATCAAAGGATGCTGAAATGTTGTACACAAAAGATAATAATTAATTATCAGTACCTATATGTTACACATAATTAAGTTGGTTATAAAATTTAGATTTATGGCTATCAAAGTAAACTTATTTAAGAGAGCTCTAGATTTATTAAAGACTAGCTGCTGCCCGCGACTTCGTCCGCGTGATATCCTATCCTAATAACTAATAATATTATAAATGCGAGAGTAAGTTTGTTTGTTATCTTTTCATGCCTAAACCACTGAATCGAGTCAGGGGTAAAGAAACGGACATAGGGTACCTTTCATCCCGAAAAAAAGTGCTCTCCCCGAGGAAAACAACAATACACGTGGCGCCATCTATTATCATAATAACGTTATTGTTGTTTTCCTCGGGAACAGCACTTTTTTTCAGGATGAAAGGTATCCTATGTCCGTTTCTGTACACCTGACAATGTATGTATTTTGGATAAGGTGTCAGTAAAACTGTACTCATAACCCTTCAGAATGTATGTAGTTACCAAATCTTTTCTGAGGTGGAACATAATTTTCACTGTCTAAATTCTGTGAGGTGTCTCCACTCCCTTCCGAACTCAATCCTCCACTAGTGTCACACAATGATTGCTGCTGTTTCATAGCCCTTTTCTTAGTATTTGACTTGAGATCACGCCAAGTCTGAAAAACCAACATTATTATTGATTTTATTTTATAAGCTGTTTTTTTATTTCTTGCTTATTTAGCCCTAATTACTTGTATCCTTATCCCCTTTTATTCTAATGTTTGTTTATGTACCTGCTTCCATTTATCAACGGATTTAACAGCTCCTCCCATGGAGTTAAGTGTTGTTGTAAGATCTTGCCACTGTGCCTCCAAGTCTTCCCTTTCAAGCCCTGAATTAAGAAGACCTTTGGCGACATTGGAATGTTCTTGCATGAAATCCATCAATGCTGTCACTTGAGCAGCAGTCGCATGTCTTTTAGATGAATCCATTGCCTCTTTACCTTAGGAAAATAAAATCTCGATACAAGAACTGAATTTATGAAATGAAATACACAGTAATAAGTTTATTTATCCTACCATGTTAAGGAGTACAAAATTTAGTAATACTTTCGTTTTTGTATTCCAGTGCAAGGCTATTTTTTTTACAGTTCAATTAAATGTTTTCATTTAGAATAAGAGTTTATAAAATCTTTATTTACATTTTCTGTTCAGCAGCTCAGCTGTAAATGTCAAAAGTTGTCAGTGTGACAGTGACAGCCAGGGTATATATTATTCTGTGGACCAAAGACTACAGTATAATATAGCTGTGGACTACAAAGTGGTACTGCAGGTACTGCTGCATGCTGGTGAAATCTCACGCACGCCCCTAGGGTGGGTGCCTTCAATTATTTTTACGGTGGCTCCCGACCGAGCTTACGTCCGAAGCCAAATATAGTCCGAGCCGCAATTCCACACCCCACAGGATAAGCAGCTGTGGCAATTGGTATACTGTGGCTGTGACTGTCATCAACTGTCACTCGCAATGACATTGACAATATTATCATTATTATGTTTTTTCTACCTCAATGTTATTATCACCTATCGCTGATCTGATCATTTAACAGTCAAAATAAATACAACATATCATAACCTATGAGGCAACTGAGATTTTTAGGAATTAATCAAGATTTTAGATCATTTAAACGTAAATATGGCACTATGGACTTGGGTAAGTACCCAGCAGTAGCACACAGAATTACTATAAACTTCAAATTGACTTCTGCATTTGTTGATGAATGTACAGAGGCCAGCACATCAAGCTACCCCAATCTGTAAATTTTTCCCAATTGAATATGAACCTTATTCCTTTGCAGTAAAGTTGAAAATCTATCAAAGAAATTTGACAGATTGGGGTAGCTTGATGTGCTGGCCTCTGTATGTCATGGTACTTGTTTCTTTTTTAATTTCTTCTTTAATACCATGAACGTTACTTTCAGGGAGCTAATTCACATGGACAGTTAGGAGTGGGTACTGTAAGTGAACAAGTAGAAAAGCCTAGCAGTGTTGAACTGCATTTGTATGATAACAAAATAAAGCAAATTGCATGCGGAGGTGGCCATACTCTCCTGATAGACAATGAAGGCAAGCTTTATTCTTGTGGATGGAATTCAAAACTCCAACTAGCAAGAGATACAGAAGTACATAATATTGAAAGAACATGGCGTTTGAGTGGTGTTACTTTCACAAATATAGTATGTGGATGGGACTTCAGCTGTGGTGTAACAGATGACCAAACAATGATTGTTTGGGGTTCCAACGCTTATGGCCAATTGGGAATGCCAACAACACCCAAAGAATATTTCTCAGAAATTATGAGGCCAATTAGACTTCCAGTGCATGCTATTTTGGTATCTATGGGCTTACGACACACAGCAATAGTCAATTCGAAAGGCGAAGTGTGGACTACGGGATGTGGCAGACATGGTCAACTTGGATTGGGGAACGACATCTTATCCTCTGATAGGTTTCAGAAGGTCCAGGATGTTGGTAAAATATCTCATATAGCTTGTGGACAAAACCACACTGTAGCATGGTGTTCCGAGGAGAGAGCCATATATGTTTGGGGTGATAACAAGCACGGCCAGTTGTTGCTTTGTTCTGAAAAATATAAAAAAGTATTTAAACCCAATAAAATAGATATAGGTGTAAAACAAGAAGTTAAAAAGTTGTTGAGTGGTTGGACAAATGTATTGCTGTGGTTGGAAGATGGAACACTTTTATCCTGGGGCAGAAATAATTGGGGACAACTGGGAACTGATAAAACGGTGATCCCAGGAACATTTACAAATATCAAGCTGCCAGGTTAGTAAACCTTTCACCCTGGCCTTTACCACCGCCTGACCTCATGACCTTAAAATCTTTGCTGTTTATTGTCAATGATTTAGTTTGGTCAGAATCCTTTCCTGGACAGTGTAGTGTGGTGACATAGCCAGTGTGATTGCTGGAAATATGTATAATGGAATATTGTTATGTATCAAACTTCTAATTTTAACTAGCTGCGCCCCGCGGTTTCACCCGCATAAGTTTGGATCCCATGGAAATATCGTTATAAAAAGTAGCCTATATGTAAATCCAGGGTGTCAGCTACCTCCATACAAAATTTTATCAAAATTGGTCCAGCCGTTTGAGCATGAAGAAGTAACAAACATATAAACACACACACTCACATAAACTTTCGCCTTTATAACATTAGTGTGATTTTGTATTTTTGTTTTTCAGATGGCAGACAAGTAAAAGATGTTGCATTAGGTTCAGAGCACACTATTTGTTTAGGAACAGACAACACTCTCTGGGCATGGGGGTGGAATGAGCATTTCAATACAGGAATTGATTTAGGAAACGAAATTCGGCAGCCTACTTTAGTGCCTTTGGAAGTAGATAAGAATTCAAAAATTACACAAATCTATGCTGGTGGTGCTCACAACTTTGTTGTAACTGCAAAGTAAATTGTGATAACATTGATAATAAAGACCAATTGTTGCTATCTGTGATAGGCTAGTGACACCCTCCAGTCCGTTCAGTTATTTTGCATCACTATCAGAAGCACAGTGAATTTTATTGTTGTGGCAATAAGGTTGGTTTTGGGTTGCTGCCGTTGCCAAAATCACAATGATCTTTATTTTTATCGCATTAAGGTTGCTATTCGGTTGTTGCTGTCAGAGGTAAAATGACTGAACAGCTTGTACAACAATGAAATCATCATGACGTCATCGTAGATGACTCATGCTAGTCAGCAAGTATTGCATATTATTGTGCACTATAAATAGTTGTACTTACTTTGTTTTATGTACAAATGATTGTTGTTCATATTCATATTTTACTGAATTGCATGACTTATGAGGTTGTAGTAGTAAATAAGAATCATTGATTATTATTATTCCAAGTTTTGCTAATACATTTATTTTGATTTGATAGGAATATGGAATACCACAATAATTTATACTGATCTGATTTTAGTCTCCATTGATAAGAATTTAAATGAGTTTTTTTAACACCTAAAAGGTATTTTTAATTTTTATAGTAAGTTAACGCATGTAGGTGCTATTACATTACAGCATTGTAGTATTAAATTATTGAGTTTTATTTCTGCCCCCCTGTTGGAATTACAGTAAGTCAAAAAAAATTAATCGTGGGATATCGCATTTTGTTTCAAGATTTTTCAATTGGTGTATCTTGATGATTATAGCAGGTAACTTAGATATTAAAATGGATAACACAAACATACATTATTTTTTTTATACATTTGTGTATATTAATCCTGAATATAATTTATTTTTTCAATGTTAAGGCATTGACTGCCACTACAGTACCTAACTGGTGACCACAAACTATTGTCTGTTTGGCAATCAACATGTTAAGGATCACAATACTGTAAAAATAGTCATAACACCAGTAACACAACTTACTGTAATTATAACATCAGGGGCATTGTTACCTAAATGTTCATGTTACTTCAAATAAAACAATAATATGACATACACATGTGATTTTATTGAAACATTACACATGTATTGCATCATAATAAATAACAACTATAATAATGACTAAAAGCATATTAAAATTGTGTACAGTGAAATATGAAAATATGGTGTTAAAAATACAAAAAAAAAAAGGAAACACGAGAGTTAATGTAGTAGAGCTAATAATGACATGACAACAATGTATTATTCATCTTTTACTGTACACATCCACTATTCCAATATAGAGGTATAAAATACTGCAGGTACAGCACTTACTGTATGAAGGCAATATTGTTTTTATTAAATATCATTTAATAATAACACGGTATTTTACTCTACACTTATAATTTTTTTTAATAGAGATTGCAAGAAATTATAAATGCCAAAAATTAACCTATGTTAATTAATTCTTTTCCACATTGTTACAATTCCCAACAAACACATTGG
Source organism: Hydraecia micacea (assembly GCA_914767645.1). Taxonomy (NCBI): domain Eukaryota; kingdom Metazoa; phylum Arthropoda; class Insecta; order Lepidoptera; family Noctuidae; genus Hydraecia; species Hydraecia micacea. The sequence goes on from OU611778.1 coordinate 15,020,235, forward strand.
CGCTTACTTAATTTTGAAAAGAAAAAAATAATTGAAGTAGTTCTACTCCAGTTGGACATAATACCAAAAGGTTATATAAAAAATGTTTAGATGGTCAATGCAACAGCACTTTACTAATAGCTATCTAATATCTATCACAATGGAGGTTTACATAGGAACAAATAAAGCACCATCAATTTCATCAGACAGATTTTTAACATAAAGCATCTTTAGTGATTTTTCTTCTGTATCAGACAGATGTTTGGAACTGAAGCCAGATTAATAAGGCTAATAGCTTGATTCCTGTGTAAACATGGTTGAAAATCTTGGTTTGTATTTCTCCTCTGTTTTAGGCAGTGTTCATAATAGGATATTTACCCATAAAATGACCACCTACTAGAAGCTGTTTGCTCAACTGTTTTCAAGATTATATTTCATTTGTCAGGTTAATACATATTCCTCTGAATTTTGAATTATCATATACTATAGGCAACAAAGTAGAAACTTCTGAAGTCAGATTTTAAATGAGTAGGTTATTAGCTAAAAAAAGAAGTAATATTGCATTCATACAGAATATTAATACAAAACAATAGTAACTGTTGCATATGACCATTTTCTTTAATCTAAACAGTACTGATATTATTGCTTCATGTAAAAATGGATTAAATATACTAAGACACATGGGTATATGAATGTTCAGCTTGCATTTGTGCAATATTGAGCAATATTAACAGGATTTTAATATCATATTCACAAAGCAATGTTGAACAGCCAAACATGTTCAGTTACAGTTTAGATTGCTACCTCTTCCTTTCGCCTTTTTGTGTCTTACGTTTTTCTTTTTTCTCCTCCTTTAGCTGCTTTTGTTTTTCCCTGAAATCACAAGAGATTAATTAAATGTAACGTCATTTTAAGATGTAGGTAATCAAAAGTCGGATGAATAAGTGACTGAATCACCAATATTTTTTAAAGTGGTCTATGAGAATTGAAATGATTGCACGATTTTTACCTGTCTTCTTTATCTTTCTCCTTTTTTTTCTGGGCATCAAGTCGGGCTTGTTCACGGCGCTCACGCGCTGCAGCATGGACATCAGCTGCATTGGTGTTCTTAACTAAGTCCGGACCGACAGCCTCCTCTTCTTGTACAACGTCTTCCTATAACACATTTAAATACTTATTTAGAGCAATTGAAACAGTCAAATGTAGCATGGTGTGACAGTAAAGTTGTCATCATAACCTCTCTCATGAAAGTGTTCAACAACTTACTGTGAATGTAAATACAAGAATCATATTAAAATGACATACCTCATTGTCAGAGAGTTGACTATACTGGGACAATATTGCTTCACGAATCTTTTTCTCTTCATCGGTATATTCTCGTCGTGTCGTAGTGGCTGGAGCTTGAGATTCTAACAATTTGGCTAGCCGAACATCTACATCCGTAACAAGCTTTGGGGTTTCTTCCAGTACCCGACATGATTCCCATTTCTCTATTATCTCATCTATGTGAGTAGAAATATCCTTTTCCTGTTAAAAAGCAATATTTAGAGAAAAAAACAAACGAATCCCTGCCTACAACCAGTTGATACTTACCACTATCTCAGATAGTATGCCTTCTAAAGCATCTTTTTTCTCATCCACACTATCTTCGGTTTCTAAAATACCTGATATGTACGATCCGAAAACTCCTTCGTCAGTTTTTAGCGATCTCAGCTTTTCAGTTAGCCACGGCTCAAAGTCACTCGTAGCCGTCGCCATATTGCTTGAGTTTCTTGAAATTTCAAAATCTTTGACATTTTGCTTTTGAATTTGAAGTTTCCGAAATTTTTCTATAGGTAACATTCAGGAAACATTTTTGAAGGACACCCCACGACAGCACATGTAAACATTGCCCATTGGATGTCTCCCCGTATGCATACTAGTCATACTACATACTCAGAACTTGCTTAGAAGACACTATTAATGCCCTCATAGCCCCGAATTGTCCCTCATTTGAAAATAAAGCGGAGATCTTACCGCGAATTGGTCGGGCTACTCGATTAAAAGTTCGCTAACCTCATGGTGTAACCTAGTGAATGTATTGCCATTAGGTACTCTCTCTTTGCGCCGTGTGGAGAGCATGCCAATCAAATCATTTCGTCTGTGCTGCAAATCAAGACAAAAACGGGGACGGTTACAAAAAGACGCCATCATCTAAAACTGTTATTTCTGAACGAATATTTTATCGAAACACCGTTGTCATCGTGAATTTAGTGTTGTAATTTGTTATCGAAACACTATAATTCGATTAAAATAGCTAAATACCTAATTATAATAAAACGTTATAACTTTTACTGCCTATATATTTTTTTTTGCACTACATGCGGTGCATGCCGTGCATGTGGCGTGTTGTATTTCTACGTGAGAACAAAAAAATAATTTTCATTACAGTCATCATATGCAGTTCGGCCTTTTGGTTCACGGAAACGGAACTCACTGATGCGGGATGTTAGTCTTAGTAAAGTTTTAGTCGAGAGACTTGGGTGTAGTAAACGCACACAAAATTATTCTCGTAATTTAGTGTGCGTTAACTAAGTCCAAGTTTTAAAAAAACATGATGAAAAATTCTCTTTTTAGGCTGGCCGCATACGTCCGATTTCCTGATTCGGAATTCAGAGACCTTGAATGCACGCATTTCATACAAAATCTTCTCTTTAGCGCACACGTTTCGGAAACCGAATCAGGAAACCGAACGTATGCGTCCGGCCTTAGATTCCTATTAAAAATATCTGAACAAAAGGAACATAGGATAGACAGTCTATAAATTTCGTTATAATGCTAAGGCAATGATATGTAAATTTTGTCCTAAATAAATAGTCTATATAAATATAACACCAGTGCCCATACCCTTGTTGTCATAATGCACAAGTTAATAATATTTTAGTACGGCTCCGACTCCCACAGATAGATTTTCAATGGCGAGTTTGACAAGAAAAACATATCGATAATTTTGTGACACCGACTGGTCATCCCTATATAGTTTGCGGCGAGTGAATACTTTCATCAACTTCAAAGAGTGATTCGTGAAATATTTGTATTTTAACAAAATAAGAAAATGTCTGCAAGATACGATAGAGCTATTACAGTTTTTTCACCCGATGGTCATTTACTACAAGTGGAATATGCACAGGAGGCCGTTCGCAAAGGATCGACAGCGGTGTGTAACAAATTATTGGTTACATTCAAGTAAATTGCCGATGTACTCTATAAAATAGTAATGAAATGTATTTTCTCATTACAGGTCGGTGTAAGAGGTGCTGACGTAGTCGTTTTAGGAGTTGAAAAGAAATCAGTTGCAAAGTTGCAAGAAGAAAGAACTGTGAGAAAGATCTGTCTCCTCGATGACCATGTCGTAATGGCATTTGCCGGATTGACGGCAGATGCTAGAATTCTCATCAACAGGGCTCAAATTGAGTGCCAGTCGCATAAGCTGACTGTTGAGGACCCAGTTACTTTGGAATATATCACTAGATACATAGCAGGACTCAAACAGAAGTACACTCAGAGTAATGGACGACGACCGTTTGGTATTTCTTGTCTGATCGGTGGTTTTGATTATGATGGTTTCCCTCATTTGTTCCAAACTGAGCCATCAGGAATTTACTATGAATGGAAGGCTAATGCAACGGGAAGATCAGCCAAGACTGTCAGAGAATTCTTAGAGAAGAACTATACTGGTGATGAAGTTGCAACCGAGAATGGTGCTGTCAAGGTAATTATTAAACTGTATTACAATATTATAATGTAATAATAAATTCATATATATATTTGTCATTATTGAATCCATGACTTGCATTTTAAACCTTGTGTAAAGCAAAAAAATGGTGTTTGTTCACAGGTGCATTTAATAACTGTAACATTACCCAGGTGTGCAGGTTTAATCAAATAGATAAATCAGAGCAAATACTCTTTTTTGTGTACACCATATAAATTACAGATATAAATGTAGAAATTTTATAAAGGTTGATGTAACAGCCAGCCTTATTGCTAAGAGAGATCTTTTAAAGACAACCTTTGGATAGATTAAAAAGGGGAAGGAGAGACAGTACTGTAGGTACAGGTGTCACCATGTAAAAAGAACACTGAGCGAAGGTGGAGGGGGTGTGTCTGCGCACGGGTGCAGCCTTGTCCTAAAGTACTAGGCTATTGTTTTATATACTATATAAGTGTAATTGTTTTATTGTAGAATCATAATAGTTACTTTACTAGCGTTAAGCACCCTTCATACCACCAATTTGATCGTTAAATTGCTCAGCGCACAGGTAAACGCCAGCATTCTTTTTACATGACAGGACCAGTAGTCTGTGTTGTACCATTTACATTATACAATAAATACATACATAAACAAGAGCAAAGAAAATATGTATAATGATCATGTTTAAGAAGAGAGGAAGTGTTTCTTTATAATTATTTTAAAGGTAGACAAAGATTGGTCATGCCTTTCCAAAACGGGCAAGTAATTCCATTACCGTACTGCTTGAACAGTAAAAGATTAGTCATAGAAGCTGGTGGAATTCATTGGCGTCTAGTCTAAATGTAGAAACAAACAGAATTTGATATAAGGGGACCTAAACTGCTAGCTACACCATATCTGTTTTGCAAGCTAACCATGTTTGGTAACAACAGAAAAAGTAATTGTGACTGACAGTTGAGCTCATGTTGTCATGTTCTGATCTGTCCATATCCATTTATGAAGCAAGTCACATGCTCCATATTTTCACAGCATCAATCATTCACCTATGAGTCCATCAAGAAGTTTTACATGTTTTGAATATTTCAATATTCTTTTATAGCTTGCTATTCGTGCTCTCCTGGAAGTGGTACAGTCTGGACAGAAGAACCTGGAGATAGCGGTGATGAGACGTGGCCAACCGATGCAGATGCTTGATGCTGATACAATCAGCTCCTATGTGTCTATCATTGAGAAGGAGAAAGAGGAGGAAGCAGAGAAGAAAAAACAGAAGAAGTAATAACTTAGTCCTGTGTTTATCTTTTCTATAACTAATACATGTTTTTTAAGGAAATTAATGGCTATTTTATTAGACTACATTTAAATAAATTAAGAGTTAAGTAAATCTATAGTTTTAGATATTTGAGAATAAAGTTCTTTCAAATCAGATCCACATTCTTGATTAGGACCTCTGTTTATCATAATATCATTGAACATTTGGTCCCATTCCCCGTGGTAATGATCCGAATTTTCATTATTCTTCTGAAACAAAGAAGATGAATAAGTTCTAGCTTGATATAGAACTAGCTTCAGCCCGCGACTTCGCCCGCGTGAAATTTCTGTTTCCCCCAACCCACCCGTCGCATCGCATCGCCTGACCGCACTACTACTTCGTTTTCGCTTTCGTTCTGACTTTTTTTCTTTTTGCTCGGCTCTTAAGGGTGCTAGCGTGATGTTAATTAGCCTATAGCCTTCCTCAAAAATTGGGCTATCAAACGCAAAAAGAATTTTTGAAATCCGACGGTTGTTCCGGAGATTACCCCCTACATACAAACTTACAAACAAATTTTACCTCTTTATAATATTAGTATAGATAACTTATGTATATAAAAAACAGGTTTTATATTTTTTTTAGAATATTCAGCCAGTATGAAAAGCACTCACCTCAGCCATTGAGACATCATCAATATGGTCATTACTTATTGAGGGTAGGACACAATTCAAAGAATTGTGGTCAATTTCTTGACCATCCCCAATCTTCCTTGTTATTCCTTGATCTGTGTCCTGGTCAATATTAAACTCCGCCAATAATTCAACTCCTGAGTTTCCTTCCTGAGGTTCTGGGTCAAGATCAGGCATGCTCAGAAACTGGACTGGGAAGTTGTCACTACTTTGCTGACATGCTTCTTCAGTAAAATTCATCAAGGTATCTTGAGATGTATCTCTGTAACATAACATCCTATTAATAATTATGAATGTAAGGTCCGACCACGGCAGATTTGCCAAAGATGTAAACAACAATGGCCGCTCGAAATTTTAAGTAATATTTGTTTTCGTCTATTTAGCTCGGAAATTTAGACGAAAACAAACATTTACTTACTTGTTTTCGTCTAGTTAGCTCGGAGATTTAGACGAAAACTTACATTCCTTAAAATAAAAACTTGTTTACCTATCGATTTTATTCAATTTCGAGCGGCCATTGTTGTTTACATCTTTGGCAAATCTGCCGCGGTCGGACTTTAGGGATGTTTTTTACTCAAGCATGTTGTAATGAACTGGATTTGGACTATAAGATATGAATTAGGTTCCCTAAGATGCAAGTGAAACTGCATACTTATAAATGTTATCAATAAAATAAATATAACTATATACAATAGGGGTACCATTTATTTACCTGTATGTAGCAGTGTCCTCTGGTAATGTTGGTTCATTCTGAGGAACTTGGACAATAGCTGTGAAAAGGAAAGGATCACTAGGATGTATGGAGTGGAAACAAATAGGAAGTTACAGAGTAAGGACAAAAAACCTGTTTCTGGAAGGACTTTTTCTGCATCATTGGGTATCATCCAATCAAATTCAATATTTTCTTCATCTTCACAGTAGTCGTCTTGTGAATCTGTAATATTGGCAAAAAATATTAGTCTAGTTTAGACAAAAAGCAACCCGGTGCATGAATGTGCATACATACACACACGAGAGACACGCGTCAACGGCAGAGGCAACTGCAGCCGTCGACAACGTGCCGCTCGTGATATTTGAGTGCATATACATACAAAATCAGCCTAAAATGTTCCCACTGCTGGGACACAGGCCTCCTCTCTGTGAGAGGGAGTGGGCCACAATCCACCATGCGGGCCCAGTGCGGGTTGGTGGATGTCATTACCTGTCTTCAAATATTTTGGTTCTACAAATTCTTCACGATGTTTTCTTTCACAGTTTTGAGAGCAGTGGTAATGACAATTAGTACACAAAGAAAAATGCCTGCCTGGGTTCGAACTCATGACCTACAAACTCGTAAGTCGGGGTCGATTTCACTGGGCTACCACCGCTCGTGTGTATTTGAGTACGGTGCTCGTATATTTGACACGGCATGTTGTAAACGGCAGTCGCCGACGCGTGCACGACTGCCGTCGACTCGCGTTTATGGCAGCCGTTGACACTCGTTAACAGCTGCAGTTGCCTCTCCCGTTGATGCGTTTTTGGGAGTAAATACATACCTACCTTCACATTCAAACTTAAGATTACAAAATTGCTTTGGTGAATTTTGTACAAGTAAGTCTTGAGCAGCTTTTTTCAGGGCCATGCGTAGAGCTCGGCGTGCCTTTTGTAGGGGTGTCAAGTACAGCAGTTGTTCAACATTGCTGTAAAGATTCTATAAAGAAATAATTATTTGGTCAAGAACTTTTTTCGATATTATATTTGCTGAAAATGATAATCATTTGGCAGGTTTACAAGTCATACCTTAGGTTTAAAAGTTCTTTTCATAGCTAGAGCTTTCCGTGTTATTTTATTTAGTAAGTCAGGTTTACCGTATTGAAAGTAGTCGTGAACATATTCGTGCATGTATGGGTTACTAGAATTACACAGAGGATCTTGCAAATGGGAAGTAACCTTTCTGAACCCGTATAGGTTGAGCTGCCTTACAAAGCTTGATATATTTGTAGTTTTAAAAATTGAGTGATCGCATTGCAAATAATTATGTAGGATGCGATAATTCAACAAAATTGTTCTTCCAGTACCACCCCATAGAATAGTATCTGTTCGTAAATTTAGTAAATACCACAATTTTTGTGGAAAACGCATCTGAAATATTGCATTTTTATCTTCTTGCATATTGAATAAACTTAATTTTATCATGAAAATTGCTTTAGTCAGTCACGCACAAGAAAATCAAAATTGAAGTCACAGAGTACTTTTTAGTTTTTGATAGTGATTGAAGTGAACACAGACAGATGCACAGGACAGATCACAGAGTACTTTTTGATAGACTGGAGTACTTTTTGATAGACTGGACAGATGCAGGCAGACTACAATATTTTATTATGAAGTGACCAAATTGAAAATTGGCGCCAAATCAATGAAATTGCTATGTCACTCACTATTTGAACGTCTGTCAATTTTTTTTTTTTTTTAATATTTTAATGGCCTGGTTGCTGGGACCTTTTAGCCAAGTCTTTATTTTTACTTCACTAAACTTCAAAAGTGTTTTTAATATATTTATATATTGCTTGATAATAAGTAAGTAACCACAGATAATAAATTTACTTGTGGTTATAAAGGTTGGTATGCACGGGTGCTCATAATAATAAATAACAAACAAAATATTTTATTAGCAGGCATCGAAGGCCCATAGCGTGTTAAAAGTAGAAACTATCTTAGTAGTAGGTAACAAATTAAAAAAAAAAACAAAACATAGTCCACCCTCTGGTGCCCGCTTATCGTTGAATTTTGAGACACGTTGTATTTAGAGAATGACAAATAATCGCAGCATGTAAATACATCTAACTCTAAATGCACATTTTAAATCTACATAATTTGCATTATCATCGAGGTGTTCATTAGCAGAATAATTATGCCTTCTGAGCTAAGGAGATGGCATCATTTATATCGCCTTTTAGACTCTGTAATTTGGAAATATTGTAAAAGCCAATTATTTTAAAAGAGTAACCGTGGAGTTTCTTGTCGGAATAGGAATCGACCATTGGGGTTAAAAACTGAAAGCTTGCCATAAGTGGCAGCACTGTCGTCCATCCACAAAAATGCCATTGTTTTACCACAAAAATTAGACAAATATGGATGCATAATGGAATTTAGCACTATTAAAAGAAGAGCTTAGAAAAAGAGAAGCGTCTACCACGGATAAAAAGCAGCTTTTGTAGAAAAGTAAATATAAACATTTTATAATTTACAGGTTATTTTGTGTTAAATTTTTTGGGAAGAGAGGCGTACGAAATTGACAGGAATAACCTAATCGGAGTTGAAGACCTACTTGACATCCTGTCCTGCAACACTTGTTGTTGTTTGCGGCAAGTGCCGAGTAGCGATTATCTATGGTGCATTAATGCCGAGCATGTGGAATCGGCTTTAAACATAACCAAAATAAAAACAGTATATAAACCACTACAAACTGTACTGTCATTGTCAATGTCATGCAGGCAGAATTTGACATTGGTGTCTATCAAAAAGTACTCTGTGTGTTACATTTCAACATCTGGAATCAAACAAAGCGGTAAACAATAAACAAGAAGGTGAAAGTTTTGTCTGTTTATTTGTACCGCAAGGCGGCGCAAGGATATTCGTCATATAAAATTAAGTAAAGAAAGATATTATTATCAAAACATACGTACTAGTGAATATTTTCAATAGAATCAGTTTATAAAATGGACAAATCGAGGTAAGATCTGAATCTAAATAATCTACCTACATTTGTTTCTATCGTTTACTGAAGTATCTCCTGAACGAAATGACTCACTCGGCATTGTGCAATTTCGTAACGGTCATTATGCAAAGCAGTCTTATAGATCTTTTTGTAGGGCAAATTAATCTCTTTCAAACATGAATATAATGTATGAAAGAGACATATTTTAGTTAGTGAAATAGCCGGAAATCTTATAATCATAATTCGCTCTATCTATGGGGTCATAAAAAATAGATGTTACATTTTCTGATTTAATAACATAAGGATGCTGATCTGAAGTTCATTCATGATTCATTCAAATTTTGTTGTTAAATGCACTTTGCTTCTTATAGATTTTCAATGTTGCTACTGGAACCAGGAGAAATTTATTTTGAAGACTACTCATGTACCCTAAATGATACAGAATTTAAGAAAGAAAATGTTAAGCAAGGACGCTTGAAACTATGCTCCAAGTCCCTGGTGTTTGAGCCCAGGGACTGGGTGCACCCTCTTATAAAAATGCAGTTCAAGGATTGTGCAGATATATCCGTAGTTGACTATGTTGATGAAAACAATAATGCCATTAAAGTAAGAATGAAGATGTATGCCGAAATGCTTGAGGAGAACATACTGGCACCATACAAATTTATTTATGAAGATAAAGACTTTTATGTGTTCTTTGACTTTGCCTCCGCTGACGAATGCTTGTGTCAAATGCAACAGTTGCAAAGAGCTTCCACTCTTCATGCTCCTGAACACAACAGCATGATAGCCACAATCCTCCATTCAAGATATATGAGGATGGAGTTTGATCCAGTGATGATGGATGATTTCACAGAACAGATAGTGTGTGAGCTGCAGGCTGAGAAGATATCCCCACTCGTGAGACATCAGGGCAAGCTGGCATTAACACCAACTACCATATACTTCCAGCCATTCAGTAACGTTGAAGGTGTAGGTATTTTAATTCAATGAATAGTTGTAGGTGTTTTTTTACTGTAATAAACAAAAATAATGAATAGTATATTTTATTCAATTACACAGCAAAGCTATTGTTCATTTGATTTTAATATGAATTCAACCAACTTCTAGTAATTAGTTTACAAACTGGCTATTGTTTTATAAGCATGATAAAACGAGGAAAAACTTTATTTATTTATTGAACAACTCATTTTGATAAACAGGATATCAAATATTACATCTACTGTAGTGCATTACACATAAAATATTGTAATAATAATTATACCATGCTTGTGTTAAAGAGGTATAGAAGGGACCTTGGCGGCACATGTTTTCATTGCTGTTGACTTAGGTATTGCTATCAACATTGAGTGTTTGCTTAGTAATAGTTATGTGTGTATATTTCAAGATTTTATATTCCATTGTTGTATGAAACTACAGTTAGAAAGATGATAAAGATATAACATTTCTACATTTATGTCTGTAATAGTTATGGTGGATATAATAAAGCATATTCTATTCTCATGATATTTGATATTATTTTCAGAGCCCCATTCTTAAGTTAAAACTGGGCCATTTGCGAAGGATGTACAAAAGAAGATTTTTATTAAGGCAAGTTGTATGTATCTGTGTTTTATGTACTTATTTATTTGCAGTAGATTGTATAATAGTAGCATTGAATGACTTTGTGCATGGTAACTATTGTATGCCTGTAAATTGAACTTTCTAGTTGTATGAATAAAGTACATAGTTGTCTAATTAAAAATGTTTTCTATTCAGTCTTCAAAACAACATTCAAAACATAATTGCTTATTTAATAATATGGTTATGTAAAAGGGATACCAATATTCTAAATAACAATATTTGTTTCAGGGCCTAGAAATATACAGTGCAGAGGAGAGCTCAGTGCCCCACATATATGTGACATTCCAATCAGAAAGAGATAGAGACAGAATATACAAGATCTTAGAAGAGTCTCCAAATGTCCAGCTGGAGAAAGTACACACAGAGGAGATGACACTACAGTGGCAAAACGGAATTGTATCTAATTATGACTATTTGATGTATTTAAATTGGTATGTACTAGAGACTTGGCAACTAATTTATACTTACAGTGTGTTTACTATTGATTACCAATTTTGTTTTCAGTCTAGCAGATAGGAGTAAGAATGATCTCACCCAGTATCCAGTATTTCCTTGGGTAGTGGCAGACTACATTTCGGAAACTTTAGACCTAACAAACCCCGACACGTTCAGAGACCTGGCAAAGCCAATGGGAGCTCTAAACCCTGACAGATTAGAGAAACTCAAAGAAAGATACTATGAAATGACTGAACCCAAGTTTTTATATGGATCTCATTATTCTGCACCTGGTCTTGTTTTATTTTATTTGGTAAGTTTGCAATTACTACTTTACAATAACATAAAAAAAAAACACTGATGAACACTTTTTTTCTTTCCTATATGGCTAATTTACCATCTTTAGATGTTTCTTTTAAAATATAATGTGTATACCTGCCATAAAATCTAAATTCCATTCAATTTCCACGCTGTTCTTCTTAAATAAATAATATAATTTGTACCATGGAATTGTTCTATATATAGAACAATTCTATGGTACAAATTAGTAGGTTTAATCACTAGAGGCTATGAATAAAGTACATAGTTGCTTGCAACTGCCTTGCAATAGATTTCATGGTCATCTACCTGAATCCAACTAAAGTAATACTAATCAGTAACATACATATTTAAGTAGAAGAGTTATCCAATGAATGTTATTGAAAATGTGTACTTTTCTTGTTACCACCGACATTGTAACTATTTCGTGAAATAACTCATAATTTAGATCTAAATTTTCAGGTTCGGAAATACCCTAAATATATGCTGTGTTTACAAAACGGTAGATTCGATCATCCAGACAGAATGTTCAACTCAGTCAAAGATGTCTATAATAATTGTCTACGGAATATGTCGGATTTTAAGGTAATGTCAATTTCATGATATTGAAATTAAATTCTAGCCTATATGTCTACCAGTAGAATGCGGATGAATCTTTTTTGAATTGTCAATTATACAGGGTTATTGGTAAAACACAAGGCAAGGCAAAGGCAAAGGCAGTCGCTCCATGTAAAATACTGGTATTCAGCTGCATCCGGTTAGACTGGAAGCCGACCCCAACATAGTTGGGAAAAGGCTAGGCAGATGATGATGATTGGTAAAACACCAACAACCTCTTAAGAGGTCATTGTACTCATCATTATGAACAACTTTTACTATGGGACCAAACCCGAAATCGCGAAAAACAATCAGCCGTTCCCTACATTTTGACGAGATATACGAACATAAATGTAGGGCATTTACAATGACCTCTTAAGAGGTTGTTGGTGTTTTTTCAATAACCCTGTATATATATTGATTTATCTTTCCCGATTCAACATTCTTTAATACATTGGCTCAAGTCTAATTTTATGATTTTCAGGAATTAGTTCCCGAATTTTACGACATAGAGGGCAAAGGCGACTTTTTGCTCAACCAGTATGAAATCAATTTTGGTGAGCGTCACGATGGGAGTAAAGTGAACAATGTGGCCCTCCCTCGGTGGGCCTCGTCGCCTGAAGACTTCGTCGTGAAACTAAGGGAAGCCCTGGAGTCAGAATATGTGTCCAGACATCTGCATTTATGGATCGATCTCATATTTGGGTACAGGCAAAGAGGCGAAGAGGCCGTTAAGGCTAACAATGGTTTGTAGATCATTTGCACGAAATAAAAAAAACGACCTTGTAGGTTTCACCTGTCATGCTTTAAAAGTTACGTTGGTGAAGGTTGGATCATAGATAATCCACATAAATGAAACATTCATTTCTGACTTTGTTTGAAATACTATCGAGGCTGATGTTGCAATGAGATTTCATATGCATGTCATCAGCTATGCGTCATAGCATAATAATCTTGAGCATAATCCAAAAAAAAAGTTGAACCTAGGAAGATAAAATATGTAGATAAAAAGAACCATCCATGATTACGTTAATCAAGCCTCGCTTTATCTACATATCGATTGGTATTGTTTAGCTTCTAACTACACGCCTGAACAGATACAATCACTATGAATCAGCCAGCGTTTTAGCTTGATTGGATTCCAATAAAAAATACTAAAACAGTTGCAACAATTGATGTTTTGATAAGAAAGCAAAAATAGATGTGTCAGCGACACGCATCAATGCCATTTAAATTACACTATTTGGCTTCTTCGTTTACTGTCACAGTGTGCTAGTAGCTATTTTTGTGTTAAGAATGTAGTAAGTAGTTAATAAAAAAATAATACTTGTTAACATGTTGATTTCAGTGTTCCACCACGTATGCTACGAAGGCGCGGTGAATCTAGACCGTATTTACGATATGAATGACAGGCACGCGCTAGAGGTGCAAATTATGGAATTTGGTCAAGTGCCAAAACAGCTATTCACAAAACCGCACGTTAGGAAAACAACACCACGCATTGCTAGACCTCTATCTCATTCAGACGCCTATGTTTCCTACAAAATGGAATGTATAGATGTATTACAACTGCATAAAGAGGCTGTGACCTGTGCTATTCGACAAGGGAACAGGATCATATCTGTGGGAAAGGATGGCACTCTCAAAGTATATGATACTGTACTGAAGAAACAAATACGGAGTGTTATTCTGAGTTCAACTCCTTTAAGTTCGTGCGTGATGGTTGACGATAATACTGTAGCGGTTGGTTCCTGGGATAATGAAATGTAATTTTTCTTCTTCATAATTAATCTGATGACATGACTGTTGTATGAAATGCTTTCTGTACTAAACTGTAATACTAACTTGCAGATATTTGTATGACGTAGAATACGGCCGTGTAGTGGAAAGTTTTCGCGCGCATGATGATTCCGTCAGCTGTTTGTTGTGGCTCGAAAAAGGTTTGTTTTTCATTGCTTTTTGACGTTGTTTGTTTAAGGCTGATAATTAAATGACATACTAATATGCTATTAATGTCTTGAGATTGCTTGGTGTTTTTAAATACTTTTTAATTAACTGTTTGAGTTGTGTTTTAGAACGTTTGTTGATATCTGGCGGATGGGATGGCGTTGTTCGTGTGTGGGGCATGGTCGGCAGGACCGGGCAGGCGCTCCGTGGACTGAAAGCGGAATTCGACCATGATGGCAAAGTAACTAGCCTTACGTATAGGTAAGCTATAGGTTAACAATCACGACAAGCATGACCTAAATGTCTAGTTGTCGTAAACACATCGTCCATGTTGATATATGTCCACTTGTTAATCCATACTTCCATACTAACATTATAAATTCGTAAGTAACTCTGTCTGTTTGTCTATCTGTCTGTATGTTACCTTTTCACGCCTAAACCACTGAACTGATTTAGATGAAATTTGGTATAGAGATAGTTCCGAGTCCCGGGAAAGGACATAGGATAGTTTTTATCCCGATATTCTCACGGGATCGAAACTTATGCGGGTGAAACCGCGGGGCGTAGCTAGTGTAATATAAGTGTGATTAAACAGTATCGCCAAACGTATTAATATAATTCGTTACCAATTCCTTTTCTGACTACCTAATGAGGATACCGGCCCCTGATGTATATGGAAAACAATAATAAATAAAAAAGTTGCGTGTCGCATGGAGGTCGCTACACTCACAGCTTGACTGTTCCATAAAGAAAATAAATTTAAGTCAAACACATCATATTTTGGTATCAATAGAAATTAATTTTATTTACCTACTGTATATGGTGAATGGTCTGCCAAATATTCTTGTCTAGGTCAGTAATACATTGTCTTGCGCGGAACACCTATAAGTACATTGATATTTATAGATAATCGGCGACGCAGTCACAGCTACAGAGGCAGACGATGATTTTAGAAAGTTGTCACACTAGATTTTGAGCTGATACGATATAAATATGTAAAAGAACAATAACAATGGGTTTGGGGTTGCCCATTACCAGCAAGTAGACGTAAGAGATTTGCCTGCTAGGATTGAAAGACAGCCGTAGGCTCGGACGATCGCTTCGATAGTACAATAGCCTTAAGAGGCCACCGATCAGCCTTATGATGTCTACAAAGAACCCTCATCTAACTTTGGCTTTTAAAAGCCAGAACGGCTAGCAAAACTGGTGACAGATCTCATCTTATAACCTGCTATAATAGTTATATATGTTTCATTACATTCATTTTGAAGTTTAATACGCAGTCAGAAGCCTTGTTCCTACCTTGGGTTTTTATTACTGTTTTAATCGTCTAGTAATCTAGACGCATTACAGCGTTACCATGTGTCACAAGGACCAGGAGCCTAATCATATTTTACCCACATGTCTGCTTAGGCGGCGTCGTCACGAGATCGACGTGATAGCGGGCACGGGCGACGGCGAGGTGTTCATATGGGACTACACGTCCAGGCAACTGGTGAACAAGATCAGCGTGCACTCCTCGTCCGTGTGCGGCGTGTGCTTCGTGCTGTCTGGAGACAGGGTCGTTACTGCGTGCAATGACGGAGACATGCGGGTCACTGACCTTAGCGTGCTAGATTCCGTAAGTTTTATTTTATGTTGTGTACAAAATCTGCGGTGAAGTTGGACGTACAGATCTGCTAGATAATGTATTCATCGGCAATCATCAAACCATGGAAGTAGGTACTACCTGTTTTGTATGTCCATGGTTACAAACAAGATAACAAATCTACATAGTTCTAAAAAACTTTCAAGTGCCATAATGACAAGGTGCGACCAGAGTCGGTAACCCAACACAGAGGAAGCATCATACACACGCGCAATAATAGGTACACGACGACAAAGCGCAGCAGTACAAAACTTAGAAGATTTGCCTGTGAGGGTTACTATGTGGCACGACGTTCGTACTAATTCGGAAACACGAAGATTACCGAAGCACACCTTTTCTGGTTTTTATAATATATAAACCATATTCTATCCCCCTACTAATAAACGTTGTAAAGCGTCTGTATAGTTACACAACGCGTTGTCTTCTTCTTTCGAAAGTCAAATTACTGACGACTGAAAGAGAGGAATCGGTATGTAACTATTCATAGTCGGCTTTTAAAAAAATAAATAAAAACATTACAATCGCCTTTATATATTTGACGCAAATGGAAATAGCATGGTTGGAAAAACCCCTTTTTTCCTAACCTTGGGCCTATCGGTTCGGTTTAATAATAATGATAATTTATTCTATAATGGATGTTAAAAGACAACGGAGCCGAGTCACTTGTACTCCCTGTTATTGTAATATTATTTTTGTAGTGGACCATACAACTGTCGTCACGTAAAAAGAACGCTGACTGACAGTAGAGGGGGTGTGTCTGCGCACGGGTACAGTCTTGTCCCAAAGTACTAGGCTATTGTTTCATATATATAAGTGTAATTGTTTTATTGTAGAATCATAATAGTTACTTTACTAACGTCGCGCTCCCTTCATACCACCAATTTGATCGTTAAATCGCTCAGTGCGCAGGTAAACGCCAGCGTTCTTTTTACGTGACGGGACACAATACCTGGAAACCTTCATGTCACGGAGATATTGACGGTCAAAATTCCAACTTTTACGGCCTTTTTTTTTTACAAAAACAAGCTTTAAATATCCCCACGACCCCTGTATCGTTGCATGCATCCATAAGCACAAAGTTTTGCGTGTGTTACATTGCGCACTACAGCAAACAGCAAATAATTACACCAGAAATGAAAGTCGTTTCCCAGCATTTATTTCTGTGCAATGTTACTTAGTTTGATGTACAGAATGCGTAGTTGACGGCTATGTGATGGGTCTTTTACACCCTATATACCTGTTTACTACATTTCCTTTAATTTCGCCTTCCTTATCTTGCTGTAAGAACACAATGAGTGTGCATTCTTACTTTCTTAGTTCTTAATATTTCTGCGTGTAAAGTCGTTAACCGAGTTTTAATTAGTTTTTACAAATTCTGCTTGCTCGCTATTTTCTTTATCTTTATTTTAATGCATACGGAAGTTAGGTTTTTACGTGTTGGTTTTCAAGAACACTGTATTTATGTAAATAAGTGTTTTGTTTCCGGTTAATAATCGCTAGCTGATCGTACCTATAGTAAGTACATAAGCGTACAAACTTCTCCCATTGACCCCTTTTATTTATAAACGTTGCTTAAGGTTATGTAATGACTAGCAGCCCCCCGTGGTTTCACCCGCATAATTGTCGATCCCGTGGGAATGTCGGGATAAAAACTATCCTATGTCCTTTCCCGTGACTCAAACTATCTCTATACCAAATTTCATCTAATTCGGTTCAGCGGTTTAAGCGTGAAGAGGTAACAGACAGACAGACACTTTCGCATTTTTTATAATATTAGTATGGATTAATGACTGTTTAACCATACATTTTCGACGTTAAAACGTCTCTAACTTTAAGCAACGTTTATAAATAAACCCCTGAGTTTGCAAATTGTTATTGGCTTTCGAATACTCCTTGGGATCAAAGTTAAGCTACGTTTATCCGTCTGTCTCAAAAAGGTTATATTAATAATGCACCCATCGTTAGATTGTGAGGGGTCCTCTATTAGGAATAACATCCCTATTTTTTCTCACGCCTGTTGAAAGTCGTTAAAACAGGGTCAAGAAGAATAGTCAGGGGTCGAAGCATAACCTTGCATTCTTGTTCGTAATGTTACTTATCACCAAATTGGATGTTGAATTGTTGATCGTGGTTGAATATCACCTGAGTCAATTATTAGCCAAAGATGTTTTTAGACTTTCGAAACCAGTCATTATATAGTAGGGAGCTGCTTGCTGCCATATCCTTTGCAGATGTAGGTATCCGGAGCCCCAAGATACAGACTGTCTAGTTTGGGGCTCACTGGCAAATAATATATTGTAACCTAGCTGTAGATAGTATTTTAAGCTACTCATGTCGTCTCAACTTGCTGTTAGCCTGTGAATCTGCTTGTATTACCTGGACAGTAAAATATTTTCTATTTTCTATGTATCTCCTACTGTAAGGACAGAATTGTGTAGAAAAGGGAGAGGTAGGCCTTTGCCCTGCAGTGGGACCAGTGGGACAATACAGGCCAATTAGATTAGATAGATTACATGTATCGCCACTAAACTACGTCATTTGTCATACTCAGGTGTACCAGAAACATTTGCCGGAGGCGGTGACGTCACTATGCTGGGATGGCTCCACCGTGCTATGGCTGGGCTGCGGCGATGGAACCCTGCTGCAGTGGAACATGCTCACCGTCACCCAGACCAGTGTACACACCGTTCATAATAGTATGTATACCCATCATAATTCTATAGTGACCTGCAGTGAAGTTCGATGAACTTACTGTACGAGTTAGGACGAAATTGAAAATGTCTCGAGTGACTGACGGGACTGAGGGCGTAAATTGTTAGTACTCATTTGTTTAGCAGTAATTAATGAGAATAAGTTCTTATAGATATCAAAGTTTTTACTTAGATGGAGTTCATAACTTCTAAAAAATAGTTTTTACTTTGATGGAGTTCATAATTTCTAAAAACTGCATTCTAGTGTACCTAAATGATAAATGACAAGAATGCTCATACAAATCAAATCATATCAAAGGTCATTTATTCAAATTAGACTCAGAATCAGCACTTATCTAACGTCAAAATTACAAAAGACAAGTCCCCCAAAACGCCCGCCCTTCTCCACTTCCTAGTGCATTCGCTGGGAAGAAGAAGTATTAGTAGTATTGTATACAATACTATTATAAATAGAGGAAGCATTGTGTTTCAGGAATTTTGGATGGTATCGATGCGTGGCTTCTTAACGTTTTTTGCAATTTTGCAGACCAGTGTCAGATTGTATATTGAACAAAATATTATTCGCGACTGTAACAAGTATGTATTTACAGAATTATAATCATTAAAATCATCAATACAACCCTCTTAAGTTATATTTAATGCTATTGAATGACTCAGGAGCAGTGGTGGCCAAGTGGTAACGGCCGCGACTTACGAGCTGTAGGTCGTAGATTCGAACCCAGACAGGCGCTTTACTTTGTGTAAATTATTTCATCACCACTGCTCTCAAAATGGTGAAGGAAAACATCGTGAGGAAACCGGCATGTCCTAGAACCAAAAATTCGAAGACATGTGACATCTGCCAACCCGCACTGGGCCCGCATGGTGGATTACGACCCACTCCCTCTCACCGAGAGGAGGCCTGTGTCCCAGCAGTGGGAAAATTATAGGCTGATTATGCATCTGTCTAGCGTTTTCGCAACTATGTTGAGGTCGGCTTCCAGTCTAACCGGATGCAGCTGAATACCAGTATTTTACATGGAGCGACTGCCTATCTGACCTAGAAAACCCAGCGACTGGGTAATACGATACTCCTTGGTAAGACTGGTTGTCAGACTTTGGGGCTTCTGACCACCCGTGACGACTGTCAAAGATCCACGAATGACAGCCGGGACTAACGGCTTAGCGTGCTTTCCGAAGCACGGACGGTCCTTGATATGTAAATATGGTCAATTGGTCACCCATCCACGGACCAACCGCGGCAAGCGTAGCTTAACCTGATCGATCGAACCGTGCGGCTGTTATTACTTAGCGACAAGCCCCTATATTGTCTATTGAATGACTATTTCATTAAATATTAATAAATAGGATTATATGAACTTTAATCAACATACAATGTAACACTGTCCTGCAAATTACAAAAACGTAAGAAAATTTGAATTTTTGCGAACTACCTTAGTACATCCCCCTTAAGAGACAAAAATTAAAAAGGTCAAACCAGAAGGTGCTCGCGTGACCATCTGCCACTTAGCAAATTTATTGCAAATAAAACCGGCCAAGTGCGAGTCGGACTCGCGCACCGAGGGTTCCGTTGCTGAAACTATTGAGGTTGCTGACGTAATATTATTAAAAATATTTTTATTATATGATGTAACTAAAAATTTACGGTTTTCGCAATTTTTCCTTTATCTGTGCTATAAGACGTTGCTTCGTACCAAATTTCAAGATTCTGAGTTTACGGGAAGTACCCTGTGTAGGTTTTGATTCCCTTGCGAGTGTCGAAAATTTGCGGAAATTTGCGGCATAAACGGCTGTATCTTTTGATTGCGTTGGCTTAGAAGTTTGATTTTTTCACAGCTCCAAGGGACAGTAGACCTGAGTATTACATATAAATTCCAGCTTGATACCTCCACGTGTTTCTGAGAAAAAGGGTCTTGACAGACAGACAGACGGACGGACGGACAACAAAGTGATCCTATAAGGGTTCCGTTTTTTCCTTTCGAGGTACGGAACCCTAAAAATGGTCCACACTCCATAAAATAACACTGCCGCTGTTCATATGCAACGTGTGAGAGGCGGCAGACTATCTTAGCATTGGAAGAAAGTGCACTTACAATGCAGTTTACACTTACCTACACAAGTAACTGAGTCGGATAGTCTATTGGAGTATTGAACGTCGTTTACACGAATGTCTAGTTGCATGTGTAAATGTGGCATTAGACAAGAGGGGCAATTTCTCGTAATTTTAAGAACGTTCACAGTCTGAAGGCCAATTCTCGTAATTTAATCGTTCAAAATCTAGTCGCAGTCTCATCTCGGCGACAAACAAATGTCAAAAACTTGTCAAAATGTAGGTAAATTAGAGGTATTTTTGACAGATTGAGACTGAGAACAGACTGTGAACGTTCTTAAAATTACGAGAATTGTCCCTCAGATCTCAGTCTCAATCTGTCAAAAATACCTCTAATTTCCCAAAATTTTTGACAAGTTTTTGACATTGATTGTCGCTGAGATGAGATTGCGACTAGATTTTGAAAGTTTTTAATTACGGGACAGACTACAGCCATACAACGATAAAAAAAACCTCCTTACAATATAATACAATCGTGCAGGGGTTGCGTAGCGGATACTAGGCTATCGCAGTCACTATGCTAGATAAGCGAGTTGGTTACCGCAGAGCTGAGCTCTTGCAACTGAATAGTCAAGGAATACATATAATAAGAACCTTAAGGTTAATGTTTACTTATATACTTATTACCAAAATCTATTCTGCACGCACTCTGCTTAACGCTGACCTTTTTAAAAGTGCATAGTTCTTATATACCTTATATTTGTATTCTTTTCTATCGTGCTTGTTAGTGATCCTAAGATTTCTACTACATTTTCTGTTTTTACCCGTGAGAACCTGTAATTCGCTTTATGTCTCATATAATATTGTTATACTTCTGTTATAGCTGTTGGTTCTCCTATAAATAAAGAAATAAATATTTTTCCGACTACGTCTTTGCCAACATTTTGAGTGAAAATTGACAGTTCAAAAAAGGAGCTACTATATGGAAAAGGTACTTATTTGTTTGAAAATCCCGTATCTATCTAGCTTCGCACTCGCGAAACTCGTTAAGTTTACAAATCACAAATTTACATATCTTTTTTTAACTTACAAATAACAACGTTAAGCGAGAGGTGAAAATATTATCCTTAAAATTAAAAGCCTGCGATAATGATGACCGTTTCATTATACCTATTTACTGTAAACTTA
Organism: Hydraecia micacea; assembly: GCA_914767645.1. Classification (NCBI taxonomy): domain Eukaryota; kingdom Metazoa; phylum Arthropoda; class Insecta; order Lepidoptera; family Noctuidae; genus Hydraecia; species Hydraecia micacea. Next base: position 15,042,099 of record OU611778.1, read on the forward strand.
GAAGTTTACAGCAAAAACATGGCAACATACTTTTACATCTTCAGCAATTTAGATAGGTACATTAGGATATAAGTACCTAAATAAGTTCGACGGACTCTATACCAGGACTTACTCCACGTTGATTGGATGGTGGCATCCAGCCTTCTGAAAAAAAAAAAGCTGTAGCGGAGCGGGTCGAAAAATTTCTATAAGTGTTCTGGTGTACTATAAGAATGAAATACAGGGTCGCAGGGACATGATGTGCAACCTACCATGGATTCAGTAAGTAAATCATTCTGACACCCCCAACGTTTAAATTTTTCGTCAGTTATTTACAAAAAAAATTGCTGGTTCATACATTTTGGCCGCGTAGGTATTGGACTTTTCTATGAAACAGCGGATTTTTTTTTTATAATAACCGTCGAAAACTTTCTACGCTCGAGGGTCTAGAATCACGTGCTGAATTCATAGTTTCAGTTTGTGCGTCGATGTCCCTACCACCCCTTACACTAAAACCTACTCTAATATTAATCAGCACTCTTTAAAAATCAACTGTTGTATAATTCTAGAAAAATCATAATGTTATGCAAAGAAATCTTACTATTTCAATTTAGCTCTAAAAATCGATAATATTCATCGTACTCGTAGGTATAGAGAGATTATACACGTGCCGCTGAAATACCATTAAAGTTGAAACGTGTATAGTATTCCTACTGCAAAAATATTACAAAACAGAAAGGATAGTGAAGTATCTGTATTGAAATAATATGTTAACACACATATTTTGACTGAATCAATAATTGATTCGTTTTAAAATTATATAATGTAGATAAAGATCGAATACACACACATAATACTTAAATATTCTGCGTGTGCTAATTACAATATAGATCAGTCAATCAATTTACTCAGCCTATCGCAGTCCACTGCCGGACATACGCCTTATCCAAGCTGCCCCACCCTGTCCTCTGCCTTCAGCATCCAGTCTGTCCCAGCCACCATTTTAAGGTTGTCGGACCATCTATAGCTGGGAGGGCGTCCCACACTACGCTTGCCGATACGCGGTCTCCACTTCAGGCCTCGTCTGCTCCACCAGCTATCAGTCCTTCAACATCATGGCCAGCTCACAATTTACAATATCAAGACTAGAAATTGGGTGTAAGAGGGAAGTTTGCAAAAGCGAACTTCTAAAAAAACCTATCCAAAAGCCTCCAAACGTAGCCGTTGATTAAAACTTTTCTGCAGTTGGTGAAATTGTGGGATACTCGGTCCTACAACTTGTTAGATTCAATAGGGTTCTATAGCAGAAAGGTAGCAGCATCAGTGGTAGATAATTATACTACTTACATGGTTATATTAGGAGTTTTCGGTGCGAGGTGCCTGGCTCATGCTAAGAGTTTGCCGCTAACTAATAGTGGCTAATTTCGGTATAGGGTTAGTCCTGGAGGCCTACCACAAGCTCTTAACGCAATCCATTTTAGGACCTAAACTGAAATGTTTTTCTAATTCATACCATGACGTCAGTTTAACGATTCAGTTTAGGCCGTGCCATCTGCTGACAGTGATTGTCCCAAACTGAGTCGCAAGGTTTCATTCATACTTGTTTGGTAACATGACGTCCATAGAGCAGCTCAAGCGATGCAGTTTAGGAACCTAAACTGAAATGTCTTGTTTTTGAATCGTTTTTAATTAGATCATGGTAGGCCACCTGATTGCCGTAGGCAGTTAACTTTGCTATGATTATGTGATAACAACTATTTTGCCCGATTTAAAATTATGTTACTCCAATTGGCCAGACGAACCTTTAATTAAACATATCCATGTATTAGAAATGGAAGATTGCCAGGAAAATAGGTAGGTAAAATTATATTATGTTAAGGAAGTTCTCAAAGGAAACAATATCGCCTATTTTGTAACTTTTTAAGTACTTCTTTTTTACAATTTTCAATGAAATTTTTTCCAGTAGTTAGGTATAGTTTTGAAACTCACCATTGAAATCTGCCTAATATTAGTAGGTACATGTCTTTCATTCAAAATGTGTTTTGTTTCAGACTCTATCAACAACGTTTATTTGGACGCGATCTCAAAAACACTGATCACTGCCAGTGAAGACAAAATAATCAAGATCTGGGAAGTTACGCAAACTTCCTGACGGATATGTATCGTTCTCGGTTTCAGTATTAAGAATCATGAGCGGATTCATGACAGATATCAAACCTTTTAAAAATTGTGATATTCGAACAATACGTAAAAATAAAGATGTATTTGTGTTATAATATAAAAAGTTGTATAAAAGACAGAAATTAGACTATGTTCAATAAAGATTTATCGTTTTAGTAAACAGCGGTTTAACTTCATCAGAAATCATTATACCTAAACTATATTTGGCAGCTGGTTTGATCGCTTGAAAAGTGCACATTTATTGCGTAACTTCCGTTACTAAGCAATTAGGGGAGCGCGGCACGCCTGCCGTCCCGACCGGCGACCGCCCCAGAACGAAAGGGCGGTGTCTGCATCGAACGTTATTCTCTACGTCCCGTCGTTCGTAGGTAGGTATAAAGAGTCGTAACATATAGGTACTGGTACACACTTAGCTTTTAGAATCATTACCTTCAAGTTAGAAGTCAAGGACGATAGCATTCCACTCGTATGCATGCAAATATGCAAAATAAACTATCGATGGAACGGATTTCTGTTAAAGCTTTCTTTGTTTGCACGAACTTTTATTTTTGTAACAGACTTGTTCTTGGATAGGTATATATGTTCTCACAGTTGCTAATTATAATCAGAAACATTAATCTGAAACGACCAGTAACAATTAAGAGACAATGCTATTCATGAAATTAGACAAGGATTTACTTATTCGAGTTCTCACTCGGAAAGAGATCATTTAGTCTCATTCTGGTGTTGTCAAAATGAATTCAAGAGTATCTTATGCCGTGGTGAATAGATTAGCCTTTCAACCAGGTGGTAGTCCAGGAGCTCACTGCCTAATGATATGTCCTACCGCATAATGGTTATGCATAGCAGAACGCTGCATACGTTTAATAACGATAACAGTATAGAAACATAAAAAGTGGGTGACCTCGAAAACGTTGACTATCTTCTGAACGGTTCACCGGGAGGAGCAGACGGTCTTATAGCAATATTGTATAACTAAATATGGCAAGGCTTTATTTAGTAATGTCAAGCTGAAGTGACGGAAGTATGGGATTATGATAAAATTAGCGGAACGAATTTTGTTATTCGCATGCTTATTGAAGGTTTTTAATGAACGAGTTACTTATTTCTTTTAAATTTATAAGTACTTAACATCACGTCTGTATTGGCGGAGGGGGCTCGTGGTTAAGTAATAACAGCCGCACGCGTCGATCTTCAAGGTAAGCAACGCTTGAAGAGAAAACACGTTAATCCGTTAAAAGAGCCGTTGGTCCCGAATATCATTTGTAGATCTTTGGCCGTCTATACGGGTAGTCTGGTAGTCAGAAGCCCGAAAGTCTGACAACCAGTCTTACCAAGGGGATGTTATCCAGTAACTGGGTTGTGTGGGTCAGATAGGCATCTATTAAAGATCACGATTGAATTTGGAATTAATCGTCATCATTTTTAGGGTTTCGTATCCAAAGGGTACTAACGGGACCCTGGTTACTAAGGCTACGCTGTCAGTCCGTCCGTCCGTCTGTCACAGGGCTGTATCTTTTGACCCGTAGGTAGACACTTGACACAGTATGGGCTGCTATAGCAAAAAAATATAAAAATAAAATATTAAAAACCCCATACAAGAAACGTGATATAGAAATATGTAGTAGTACGGAACCCTTCGTGCACGAGTCCGACTAGCACTTGGCCGCTTTTTTAGGGTTGAGCCTTTAGAGCGGTTTCGCACTACGTCCGATCCGAATCCGAGAAATCAATCCGAATTGGAAATTGTTCTAAATTCTGACGGATAGAGTTCGGATGTAGTGCGCAACCCCTCATACAAATAGGACTGCGGTCACTTCGGACTGGCATTTCTCGGATTCGGATCGGACGTAGTGCGAAACCGCCCTTATAGTTTGCCATGTCCGTCCGTATGTCGGTGTGTCTCGTGTTATCCCATAGTGACATGGTGTGGGGGTCGTTGGATAGGCCGTTCAAAAATATTGCGGGGGTGTAAGAAACATTTTTCGATTCAGGGATCCGTTTGCGAAAAGTGCTAATTTGGGTATGTGTAAAAATCACAGTACTTAGTAGTGTATTTAGATAACGAAGATAAAAGGAAAACTGTCACAGCTAAGTAGGCTTAGTAATAGTCGACCGACTTGAACATATTTTTCAATTACTGTATTTTTTAAAACATTTAATTTTTTTATTTTATTTTTTGTATTTCATGAACTGTTGTCAAGTACTTACTTAAATGTTATTATTTCTAACTTATCATCATCTCGCGTAGTCAAACAGTCTAGAATTCTAGATGACCGAAGTAGTACAGTCTATGGACGTGTAACTTTAGCTACCTTTCAGGAAATACAGGCGTGAAGTTCCATGTGGTTGTTTAGTTGGGTGAATAATGATACCTACCTTAGGCATCTTCTGGGCACGCTCGTTCCACCATAGACCTCATCCATCGCTTTCTATCAGGCGTGACCGAAGCCAAGAAAGGCCCGTTCAGAAATAAAAATAAAAAACAATCTATAGGTAGGGTTAGCGCCACGAAAGATGAGACATGACACACCACGTGGTTTGACTTGCGCAGTACACGATTTTAGGTCTCTTTTAGCGGTATGAGGTCTGAGCGCGGGTCGGGACCGGACGTCATAAGGGGGCGGCGGAAAGAGCGCGGGAGGTGGGGTCAAGTCTCATCTTTCGTGGCGCTGATTATACCTACTCATTTTTTTTAAGACAACTGGTTAAGACTGGTTAAAGAACTGGCTAGAGATGTATCGACCCTCCTTACCTACATAATTAAGGCCTCTGTCCACGAGTCACAGGTGATAGTACCTAACGTCGGGTTATTCCGTTTATCCACCCTAAGGTGGATACGCGGAAACGCATGTCCGAGAATCCACCCTAGGCCACAGATGGAATTTAAAGGCTTAGGGTTGATTCTCGGACATACGTTTCCGCGTATCCACCTTAAGGTGCATTTATTAGGGTGGATAAACGGAATAACCGCTAAGGTCTATTCAAATTTATGTTTCCAATTGATGTTATTTCAAGTTAAATATCAATTTTATTTTAGTGGTAATTAAATTGATTTCAGAGTGACTAGAGCAATTGAAAAAGTTATAAAAATGTTTGAAGTTGTAGCGTAAACTGCAATGAACTTTATTGTGTTTATTGTGTGTAAAGTTATTTTTCCAAAAACTCATTTGTTTACATGTTTAGCAAAAAAAATCAATCGCGACCGTACATTACATGCATGACAGGATACGATACTCATTTGTTAAATGACGTCAGCCTCAACAATCATCATGCTAAAACAGACCTAAAAGTAACAGTTTTAATGTTATAAAAAAAAAACTAGCTCGCTTGCTGTTTTTCTATATCATTGATAAAATCTCGATGCGATTTACCTATTGTCAGTGAGATGAAAACAAGTAGGTACCTTATATTTTTATTTGTCTTTGAAAACATTATTCATTTCTTTATTTTCTCGAACTCAAGCGTTTTAAATGTTCGAAGCGGATATAATAACATTACATTCAACAACTGTAATATGCGCTTAGCTATCACAGTTTACTGATTACTGTTGTTTGTTTACGAAGATAAATAACGTTATAGGTGACCCTAAGCTAGCCGTTCAAAAGATTTTCAATAAAGCAACTCTTTGAATTTACCAATTAATATAATTAAAAATTTCATAACATGATAATTAAGACGATTAAAATACAACAAGTAATTAATCTACACAGTAACAGACTCTACCATAGTTTTTTTAATAAGTTCACCAAAATTTTCCGTAGTCTCGCCATTATTGCTTTCTGTTGCTGTCCCCGCGGGTTGGGACTGTGAGTCCAACGCGTCCTGAGTCGTCTGGTCAGAATGGTCCAAGTTCAGCAGCGTATTGTGACTGAACCAGTTCTCATCATTTTCTACAGTTTGCATCTTATTACTAGGTTGATATGGCAATGTCATCAAAGTAGTATAATGAGTATCACTTTTGTTGTCATTATTTACACAATCGGAAGTGTTTTTGTACATCGCATAATGATTATGTGGTGCACTATGATATTGTAGCGAACTGTGGTTGTGTACATTTGATTTATGCAAGTATTCTGGTACATAAACATGACCATAATGACTAAACATAGTCATCTGGGAGCTGTGGGCAAACTCCTCAAAACTGGTGGCGGAGAAGCTCTGCAGGCCCTTGAAATGGTGTTCCGTTTGCTGCTCGTAAGCGTAGTTTAGATCACATGGAAAACGTTGTATGTTATTTGCCAAAGTATTAAAACCCATGGCGTTCGCTGTTGCGTAAGGTGGGCCCTTGCCTTGAAGTATACTGGATGTATAAGGGTCACTGTGGGTGTGATGGTTGTTTGCATTTTCAAAGTGCATGATACCATTGTCATTTAGATTATGATTGGAAACCTCCGTTCTATAGCCGTATGACATGTCACTATTCTGTGATGAGGAATTATTCATATCACAATGAACATTGTTAAAACTTCCTGTATTGACGCAAGATTCAACTTCCACTCTTGGAGTGAGGCTAACATCACGTAACATTCCATCTTCATGACTAAGACAACGCTCTCTTTCGTACGACGAATTTGATGAGCATGATGTGGAATTATTGTGCGCCTCTAGCCATTGTCTCTTAGCAGCTTCCTGATTCTCTTCATTTTTCTTTTCAAGACCTATTCTCATAAGAGTCTGAATAAAATGCGTCCTCACTCTCACAGGGTTGAATTCTATTCGGCCCGTCGTGTTGGCGCACCCATCTCTAGTGCATCCACAGGGGAAGTTCAATCGATCAACTTGGCATTTTATCCCAGCTAAGCTGCACGAACAACTTTCTGGGTTACAAGTTCCCTTACAAGCGCAACCGCAGAATTCTCGCGATGTTCTTATGTCTCTACATTCATCTTTCTCATAGCCCTCTATCTTTCTTACTCCGGCTGCACGTAATAGAGCTCTTCTTTGCCTGGTTGGGACAGGTTGCAAGAAAAAATAGCTGTCTAAATCTAGTTCAGATTCAGAAATGTCGCTCGCTTCTTCTTCAGTGTCACTGTCTTCACTAGAGGAAAGTGATACGCCTTGTAAAGAATGACGCTCACTCTTCAGCTGCTGCAATATTTGTCTATGCAATCTTCTCTGCTCTAACGCATGCTCGGCTAGAGTAAAGTTTTGTATATGAGTGTGTTCCCATTCCATTCCTAACGTTGAACCCCCTTGTGATGGAACACATGAAAATCCCTGGGCTCTAGGAAAGTAAAATACAGTAACATTATCAAATTTTATGCTTTCTTTCCGCTTTTTAGTTTGTGGCTCATTTTTGTTATCATCACTGTATTTTCTCTTAAGACTACTTCTGAGGGGCTTGACTTGTGCTATGGAATTATGGTCATTATCTACATTGTTCTCAATACTACTATTGCCTGAGTTATCATTGTCGTGGCCTAAATCATCTGATGACTTGTCACTTTTGAGGCTACTTGTGCATGAAAGAGCAAGGTTGAAGCTTGGTATTTTTACATCGTCGATAACTTCTGATCCAAGACCTGAGTCGCTACCTTCTGACCGATCTTGAGCTTCTTCCTCCCTATCATTGATAGCACTATCCGGCGGAAGACTACCAAGAGCAGAGTCTTCACTGTCAGCTGAAGCACTGTCCGTTTTGATATCGTCTATGTCACTAAGAGTATCATTGTCATCTATTTTTACTGCATAGTTTATTTTACTGTCACTGCTCTCATAAAACTGAGAGTTACTACTAGTGATTACATTACTTTGTTCATCATTAGAGCTAAGATCTTCACTATGAGCATCACTGTCACTACTTTTTTCGTCTTTGATCACAAGGAAACCATTTTCCTCCCTATGTGCTCCAACTGGGTTTTTATCACATTCAGTTACGTCCTTATCGAGCTGCTCTTGTGGCTGTACGCCTAATTCTAATATTGCGTTCTCCATGATTGTTACAATTATCTGTAAAAAAAAAGAAAAATACATGAATTAATAAGCCTTATTTGAGGTATACTTAAAAGTTTTTGGTTGGGTTGTTTTGAAGAGGAAGTCAGCTTTTATTATTACCTCCTTACAAATATGTAGAACAGTATGAAGTAGATTATTAACAATGACTAAATTTGTTGTTGCTATCTTCGATCATGACTGTAAATACGTTAGCAGTTTAGCAGTAATCGTTGCGATAGAGGAGTGCAAGCCACCTGCACCCGTCTGAACCGAGCAGTATTATAAATCAAACAAAATGATAATTCAAAACCGGTACCTATTTCAAAAGGCAGTGTCCTCGACTAACTCCACCGGTACGCTTGAGCTCGCCAACGAATCTCTTGTTCCATGATGATCCCACACCAACACAATCACCAGTTTCTCACTCTGATCAACGAAATATCAGTAAGCATAATAATTTATTTCAGCAATTCGGTCATCCACTATAGTGTTCTGCCGCACAAAAGTCACTCTAACGCACCACGGAATAAGGTTCTCTTTATATCACGTCTTGCAGCGCGCCGTTGTGTTTTAACCCTATTTATTTATTTTCCGCCTTATTTTGACAGCGACGTTCTTTGAGTTTCAGTCTTTTATATAGGGCGTTTTATTCTTATTTCAAGCCAGTATTAAGTCTATTCACTTTTTAAGATGTCCAAACTTCACAATAGTTTATACACAAAATATTTAACGTAAAATCATCACTGCACAGGCACAGAGTCACAGAGAGAGGCCACTTTTACTACCGATCTCACAGTTCCCACCTCGCGTAATCGCGTTGGACGACTCGAGCGACGCAGGCAAGTTTTAACCCGGAACAATGGAATAGTCTGTTGGCAAATGCGCGCAACGAATGCGGAGGGGACTTCTGAATTTGGTAGCGTATGGGCTGCGTTGTTCGACGTGACGTCGCCCCTCCCCGCGCGCCGCGCCCCGGCCTTGCGACCCTCCTCGCCGCGTCCACCCGCCGAGCTCGCGCAAGCGCGATCCGTTTCTTGTGAATGCAATGATACCAACGTGGTGATTATAAATTCCCATTTTGTTATTATTACATTTTTGTGCCGAATCGTTTAATGATGTCTTGAATTCGTGCTTGTAACGCGAAGGGTGTATTCAGAGTAAAGCTTTGCTTATTTAAACTGACCTTTTAGAGCGATAAAATAATTAGAAAAAAAAACCGGTTAAGTGCGTGTCTAAGGAACAAACTTAATATTGCATTTGAAAAGCATGTTCGCTCATACATTCTAAATGCAAATGGTAAGTTTGTACAATATTGACAGATGTACGATGTTATTTGAAGACCATCCACTTTTTATAGGTTTTCCTGTAATCTATAACTATAGAAATATATTCTGTTTTTTTTTTCAAAATTTTAGTCTTGAGTAGTTTCGGAGATAAGGTCGGGAATGATCAATTTTCTTCATTAAGTAACCAAAAATTTATATAAAAATAAATTGTGACACAGTTTGCAAAACATAAAAAAATGTTTTTATTTGCCTCCAAAACTTAATAGTAAATAACATTTTCAAAATATATTTATTTACGTTATATGTCGGTGTTTAGGTCACAGATATTCATGATTGTGTACAGACGCCAGAAAGACAGATTGTAGTAGCTTGATGTGCTCAAGCTACTACAATCTGTCTTTCTTTAATAGATTGTCATTTTTATCGCTAAAGTATAAAGTTCAAAGTTGATTGGGAAAATTTGACAGTTTCGGGTAGTTTGATGTGCTGGCGTTTGTACCTTTCAACTTAATCGGTCTATTAGATTCGGAGTAAATTTGCCGTGAGAGACGGACAGACATACACACGAGTGATAGCATAACGGTTTCGTTTTTTCATAGAATGGAACATCCAAACCGCGCATTGTCCGTCACCTTTTTACAAAAATCTGAATTTGAATGATTTTTCAATTAATAATGTTATTCAAACAATAATTGTTGGAAAAAGTGGTGTCATATGAAGTCGAAACCTTCTAAATACAGATGAATGCGTTACTAATTCCCTTTAGTCAGTGATTGCGTAAGAATTAAACTAGAACAGGATTTGTTTACACTTTCATCAGATACTTTTGGAACAGACCATAGGTTCCGTGTACGGTCACCAAAGGAGATAAGTAACCAGGGTCGTCGGATATAGTTGAAGTTTAGTAAGAAACCGATGGATGTTTTTGTATAAAATTTTATTTTATTAATAGGAAACAAACAGTTCCATTTATCATGTTAAATTTCATTAAAAAACATCCATCGGTTTCTTACTAAACTTCAACTATATCCAACGACCCTGGTTACTTATCTCTTTTGGTGACTGTACGTACAGTTAGGTAAATATGTATATTATTTAGCAGATTGCTAGACTACTTTTGCCGTATTCAGCCATTTCATTCGACTCTCAAAATAATGGAAACTATGATAAACTGTAGATGAGACTGTCGGGCGAAATCAGTCTCTAAGAAACATTTAAAATACGCATGAGACTGTAGGGTGAAATCTAAATCTAAGAAAAAAATAAAATACGGATGAGTCTGGGCGAAATCTGAATCTAAGAAAAATTTAAATAAATAAAATACGGATGAAACTGTAGAGCGAAATCTGTATCTACGAAAAAAATTAAATACGGATGAGACATAGTATCTAAATATAAAAAAAAAAACGGACAAGTATAGTCATGCTTTCGAGACGGCAATCGATTGGGCCAGATATCGAGCCCAATTTCTTATCTCTGCAAACAATAGCACTTAGTATTCTGCACTGACCGATAAATTATTTTAAACTGACAGCTGCAATCCATGTCACTGAAAATAAGCATAATTCCAGGTCTTCATGTCAATGAGATATTCTTTGGTGGTCAATGTATAGCATCACCACTATTCTAATCACCAGTTTTTTCTCGACTTTTAAACCTACTGTTTTTTTTCATTACATTTCAAGTAGAAATAACTTAGAAAAAAAAGACTTTCCTCGTATTTTTTTTTAAACATTATTCTTTACTAACATTTAGATCTAAATCATAAATGACAAGGTACAGAAAATGAAAGTACTTACATATTTAAAAGTGACTTTTTAGAAGTCCAATAAAATAATAAATTTCCCTAAAGCGTGGGAGTGCAAAAGCTGGCAACTCAGGTTCACAACCTTTTGCTCTCAGGCCAGCCCGACAGGTCTCGACATAAGCGTACGTCTGCGTCATGTCATCATGGCTATGTATACGTTTGCAGCTAGCTGATGATACATGCCTACTCTTGCAGCTTCAAAACCATATAACTACTCAGCATGACAACATATATATTTTACTTGAAACAAAGAAGCACGCGATGCGTAGTTCCAACCCATCCATAAATACACATTGCTGGATACTTTCAGTACTGGATACTGTAGTTAATCGTCCGGGGGTACTATTTATAAAATCTGCCGTAGTATAGGTACACATTGGCAGTCTGTTTACCCGAGCAGGTGTACGTAGGTGGGCATGACGTGTGATGTGCTCACGTCACTGCAGCGAGCACAGCTTGCTCGCTTCACTACGAGCATCCTTCAAATAAATTGGCACTCGTCGCCAGTCGACATAATACAGGGCGAGGTGGCAGACTATACGTACCAACCCACACGTATACGATAATCAATAGATATTTTCAGGAGGCTTTCGTGGGGAGCGTTAGAGACGCCGCTATAGCGCGCTCTCGCTCTGCCCTGTAATTTACATAGCATACGGTAGAAAGCACGATGTGGATTAAAAGTTGGTTTTTGTAACATCAACAACAGTAAATTAATGTTAACGTTGTTATATTATCGCCGTTATCAAGGACAGAAGATAGTTGCGGTAGAGTTTACTAGCTAAAGTAAAACTAATAAAAATAATATTTTATATCTTACCCTATTTTCTCCTAAGTTATTAATCTTTTGGAAAGTTTTTCGTTGATTAATTTAGATTTTCAGGATTTTTAATGTCCATAAGGTACAGTTTATGTATTTGTAACTTAGCCATTTATAGTATGGTCTCTACCACAGACCTATGTCTGTGGTCTCTACAATAGGTACTCTACTTTGAAATGTTTGTTCGGAAGGTGAAATTCTATTTATGCTGGCTAATTATTTAAATATGTTCATATTTAGGCGCAAATCCTTAGTTACTTATTGACAATAGCAGTAAAACAAGGACACGTTTCAAGGTAAAAATGCAAATATTTCAAGTATCTACTTCGTTCAAGACATTTTAGCTCTTTTTTTTGCAGAGAACCCAATCTCGGGATTTTCAGGTAACAAATTGTATTAAGGTGATATATTGAAAAAAAAATGTGGTTTTTCTATTTCGTGTAACTTGTTATGTATCTAGAATACGGATTTAACATTTTCGTATATGTTTTTTTTTACTCTTTGGTCTAGTATCATGTAAAAGGAATACACGATTCAATTAATTTTTCTCGATACAAAAAGATTGAAAAGGTATATCTATTTTTTTACTTTTTTCGACATCACGGCGTAACACTTAAGAGTTATTCAATGGATTTCACTTTAAAACATAGAGAATTATCATAGTATCAAAGTTTACTCAAAGTACTTAGTTTTAAATTTAATTCATTTATTTGGTTAAAAAAAACTTTTTTACAAAAAAAACAACCGACTTCAAAAAAAACTACAAAGTGATAAATAACTTTAATTTCGGAAGTCGGTGTCGTTGGTTCCGCATTTTCGTTTTTTGTTTGACACCGACTTCCGAAATTAAAGTTATTTATCACTTTGTAGTTTTTTTTGAAGTCGGTTGTTTTTTTTTGTAAAAAAGTTTTTATTTTTCACTTTTTAGTTGTACCTACTCCACACAAATTCAAATAACACTAGTGCATTGAGGAATTGAAGACACCGACTAGAAGAATCATCAAAATTCGCATAGAAATGCCGGAGATGCAGTACATTTATGCATATAACATCGTACATAAGAATAATTATATAATGTATTATATACTAAAACCTTTCTGAAAGTATGTAGATCACATTAGTGAAAGAATTATCAAAATCGGTTCATTAGTTTTTGAGAAAATCGCGGACAAACAAATATACATACATACATACATACATACATACATACATACATACATACATACATACATACATACATACGGGTCGAATACAGAACCTCCTTTTTTGAAGTCGGTTAAAAAGGAGTAAATTCGTTTTGGCACATAGGACGTCGTTTTATTCCGAGCGCACGCACATTATAGCCATCACTTTTCTTTTGCGTTTCAAAACTAATTGCATGACTTTCGCTCGCTTAGTAGGTTTTCGAGGATTTTAGATTTTCGAGGTAGCCCCATACTCTTGTACTGCTAACAACAGTCTAATTCACAGAGGCAGACCAGCGCAACAACAATCGAACGTGTTTTTGTTCATATTGTGTGTAACCAGTTTTTTATCTCATTTCTAACGGTTAGCTACGCCGTCGCTGGTCCTTGTGTAGACTACATAGCAGTACATACTACCTAATACGTAGTCTACGTTGGTAGACGCGGTGTCGTGCCGTACCTAGGCACTGCCACACTACCTATAGGATATAGGATATTGGTAATGGTTCACATGGTAACGTCAAAAACAAACTCCAGCTATATTATAGTCATTACGCGAGTATAACCATCAAAGACGCGTGTTAGCATGAATAAATTATTATTCGTTGGTGTTGGTATAGTAGGTACAGTCGGCCTTGTTATTGCTTTGCCACTATTGACAACAATTCCTAGTAATTTGAACTTTACTAAGCTTGTAAATATCTGTGACATAGCACTTAGGTACGAGTTGTAAGTCGTTGGATTGAACCCAGACAGGCACTTTACTTTGTGTAAATTATTTTATCACCACTCTGCTCTCAAAAAACGGTTAAAGAAATTGAACATCGTGAAGAAACTGGCATGGCCTAGAACCAAAAATTCGAAGACGTGATATCTATCAACCGTTACCGGGCCCTGGTGATGGATTACGGTCCACCTCCTCTCACCGAGAGGAGGTCTGTGTCCCAGCAGTGGGAACATTATAGTCTGATAATGATGATCTGTTACATAGAAAAATATGCCTTGTCGTTTTATGCCGTGTGAGTGACATTCAACCTAAGGGTGGTTATACAATTACGAGGTCGGCTATACCTATGTGCAGAGTGTATACATAGGTGCTTAGCGCTGCGGAGGGAGGGGGGGGTTTCGTGGGGGCGCGGGTGGCAGACTGGGGTAGATTAAATTTCGCAGCACACCGCTAGCTGCCTCGAGCTCGCTTGTATTCATCAGCGTTAGGGCTGCAATTGCTTCCCGGTGTGTTTCAGTCCCACAATACTTATACTCTAGCACATGTATAGTAAGCGACGGCCTTACATCATCGGTTTGTTTTATGTTTTTCTTCACCAACCGAATGAGAATATCCCTACTATTTATTTCATGGCTATGTATTGAATGTGAGATATTATCAAGGCAATATAATTAGATATTTATGTACATAATGCGTGGTGAACGCATTATGTTCAACAAATTGAATATTGTGAATATAAATCGATGATTATGTGCGGATATTTCCGTAAGTAAATGTAACGTCAGTCGAAATAATAATTTGAATCTAATCTTAATCACACTTATCTGATTGTATTTCTGACGCAAAAAAACCTTGAGGGGATTTACAGTAAGTACACTGCAGGGGACTAAGAAAAAAAAAAACAAAATAGTTGTGATATTTTTTGAAGTTCTTAGCAAAGATTAGCCCACCTTCAAGCTGTCTGTTGCTGTCGTAGAAAGGGACTAGGCAGCTTTATAGCATTTAGCAATATAGTAATATAGCGTTTACTTGTACTATACTGCCAAGGGTGCTAATCATAACTATTAGACGACACGCATTACATTCAACAAATTGAATAATTTGCGTAAATAGAAGAATTCCTCGTATAATAATGTAACGTCAGTCGAACTTAATTACAATCTAAGCTTTATCACAGTAATCTGATTGTATATCTGACGCAAAAAAAAAACATTTACTTAAACAAATTATAAAAAAAAAAAACTTGAGTGGATTTATCAGAGGACTAATGGAAAAAAAGCAAAATCCATTGTGATATTTTGTGAAGTTCTCGGCAAAGATGTCTGTTGTTGTCGTAGAAGGGACCAGGCAGCACTGTAGCAGCGTCCGCTTGTTAACTTATTTACTATAAAACCTACTTCCAAGTGTGGTGATCATGGAGATATCCCTCATCATCTCGTATATCAGCAATAATCGCCATGAATGGTAGCGATTATGTCGACAACTTCACATGTAGTCTGATAGATTGTATTTCACTAAAGCTTAAAGCTTTATCAAACCGAATCGTGTAACTGAACGAAGCCTATAGTAATATTCTTCGAGTTTATTCACATGGTTGTGTGCTTTCATTATTATGTAATGCCTAAGTTGTCCACAAAGTCTGGAGACACAAGGCTGGTGTGGCCTTGTGTAAAAGTGACAGCTTTCAACTGGTGGATAATATGTATTTGCAAATTTCAAGGCTAGCAGCTAACATACCTAGTTTTTTTTTATATTTACGAATAAAACGTCTCTAGCACATATCGTTCTAGAGACGTTTTATTGTATTTTAAAGTTCACGAAAATATACAGATTTTAGTGCATGCAAAACTTGTGTATATTTCGCTCATAAAAATACTTTCTTATAATATCTATGATTTCACCAGATACATCAGCGGTTTCACAATTTTTTCGTGTTAGTATTACCTACACTTTTGTATGGAACAGCAGGCTTTTTTTTTATATTTCAAAGTAGTTATTTGTACTACACTCATTATCATCATGAGTATTGGACTCCCTTAAAGTATATGTCACTCGTTAAAACGATTCTTCTTGCTCCTGACCTTCGTATTGAACAGGAAAACCAGTCAGTCCTCTGAATCCTTCTAGATTGTCCACGGTACCCTGACACAGGTATATGCTACGCCATGATTGGGTCTCGTAGCAGTCATTAGATAGAGCCGGTCAGTAGAATGAATGTAGGTGTAATGTGCTACTTATGAATGTATGTCGTCCAAAAAAAATAAATGGGTGTAGGCAGCACCATTCCCAATTTTGCTACCAAGCAATTTGTGTTCTGGTTTGGAGGGGAATCGGAAGAAATTACAGGCATATCTTTTTATGACGGGTCTAAGGCAATGATACTTAGGTCGGACGGTATAATGCGGACGTGACCTATGAGGTATGGCATGGAAAAGGGAAAAGGTTTCACTTAAAATGATACCAATCAGCTCAGCCAATCAACAGCGTCGCTTAGAAAAATGTATGCAGTAGAAGTCAAGACCGATTTCACGTGTTCTTAAAGATGGAGCAAGAAGTTTCTAAAATATGCGTGTTGAACAAAAAGAAGAAATCAGTTGAATATACGTGTTTGTAGTTAGTAGACTTGATCGGTTATCACGGCATGCCTTGCACGGGCTTGTATAAAGATAAACACCGCATACAGGTGCGACAAGACGGAGCAGCGCAATTCTGGTAGAATAATTTCCATGAAGTTTTCATAGTAATTGTTCTTCGAGAGACGCGTTGCGCTGTAGCGTCGCGCCTGTCTGCGGGAGAGCCTTAAAGCAGAAGACACAGTAGGCAACTGTAATGTTTACATAATTATGTCGGTAAACACTGAGTCACCATGTAAACTATTACAGAAATAATGCTACACCGAAACTGTATATAACGGGACTCTGCACCTAGTAATTAGGTCGTCCAGTATGTTTTGGCTGTTTATGGTAACGCTGCATGCAAAGGCAAGAACAGGCAAGAAGAGCCCACATGTCGAAAGCAGTAGGTACTTTTTATATAGAAAGAATGAAAATACGTTTATTTGCGCTACACCTGACGCAGAGAAAACACAAACAATAACTAGTTGGGGGAAAATATGCGTCACACGCAAAACGGCCATCGCTTAGCATAATGCTACGGCCCTATGTAAGACAGAGCCCCAGCGCTGGTTTTCAGCGACAGCCGGCGTTGACGTGATGGCGTCAACTGGTGCAGCATACGAAGAGATTTATAAATAAGAAATAAAATAATACACAATACCTAGTTCTAATTGTTTACTCTGAGTTCTCTTCTTCATCGCGTGTCCAGTTTTACTGGGTGTTCCATAGATTGTTGGTGCTGCTCTTAAGTATCAGCTATAGTTTTGTTCAGCATGGGTTCCAGTTGATACCCATGGCAAGGAATCCGCTCGCTCTCTGCTACATGCTGAGCTAGATAATTATGTAGTGCACTACTGAATTAGGAAGTCCTGATACCATGTGAAAATATTATTGTAGGTACAGGTGCCTACAATCTACTTATAATATAAAATTCAAAGTCCTGACTGACTGATATATCAACGCACAGCCTAAACCGCTGGTCCTAGAGACATGAACCAACCCAACCCTTTCTTATTCTTCTTGTATTATGTTCTTTATTGCATCATGCTTACCGCAAATAAACGTATTTTCTTTCTTTTTTTGGAGGGTGTTCTTTGTGAAGAGTAGGCATCCACTAAGAAAGGGTTTTTCGAAATTCAACCCCTGAGAGGGTGAATGGGGGGAGGGTGAAATTTCATGCGGACGAAGTCGCGGGCAGAAGCTATTGATATACATAGGTATAGAAAAAAATTATATCTAAGTATTTATTTATTACTTTTGTCATTGTTGATATCATCGGTTTCCACTATGAATAGGTCAATCTGCCTAGTCTTTTCCCAACTATGTTGAGGTCGGCTTCTAGTCTAACCGGATGTAGCAATGCCAGCATGTTACATGGAGCGAATGCCTATCTGACCTCAACAACCCATTTAAGTACTGGGTAATACGATACCCCTAGCTAATTAAGACTGATTGTTAGACTTTCGGGCTTCTGACGACCCGTAACGACTGTCAAAGATCCACGAATGACAGCCGGGACGGCTTATCCTGCTTTCCGAGGCACAGAGGGGCTTGCTACGTAAAGATGGTCGCCCATCCACGGACCAACCGTGGCAAGCCTAGCTTAACTTCACCAATCGACCCATGCGGCTGTTATTACTTAGCCACAAGCCCCTCCTTCACTATGGTAGGTAGTTAGATAAATTTTGTGGTCTCTGTGGTCCCAAAAATTATAATATTAATTTCATTGGAGGAGTTGTGGAACTGTTTAAGTATTAGGCTCAGTTTTATTTGTCACGTGAGCTAGATAGCCTATCACTGACTGGTTCGGTCTGGTAATAGTCTAGTGTCTATCGGTCAAGGTAACGCTATTAGGTACAGCGCTAAGCATGTTCTGCTATTTGGAATTGATATCTTTTTCGCATATTTTTATAGACGTTTTTACAAGTTCTGTGATTATGCGATCAGTTTGGTTTCATGGTGGATAGAGGAACGTCTAACTGACTGGTATTGTGTAGGTGTTAATGGTTGATTAATGATGCGGAACTTGGTCCTTTTTATAATGTGTAATGTTGAACATTATCAGTACTCTGATTTAAATGGATGGGCCAACTGTAGGCTCCTTCTAATTCGAATATTTCGTGTTTCGCAGAACTAGGGAATCGAGCTTGTATCGGGTGTTTTAGAGGAGAACTTCAAATTAAAGACAGAAAAATGGTTTTTAATATCCATGAAATTGGCTTTATTTGACAGAAACATTTATGGCATTCATATTTGAATATGGTTTCGGGCATGTGGCCGCATCTAATGTAAGCCTAATTTTTTATTGGCTTGGTTTACTGAAAGAAACATGTGACGAACGACTAACCTACATTATTTTCTCTGGAGATATGTAAAGTCGCATATCTACGCCGATAAAACAGAAACAGTTGAGCACTTGGATTCGACGCATTATTGCCGAAATACAGCCTGATTTACTGCGAAGAGTGTGTGAAAATTTGACCTCCAGATTACGCCATGTAGGTACTACGTGTCAGCCGCTGCGGTCTCATGCCCGAAATCAAGCAATCCTAACGGATTGCTTTTAGCAATGGGCTTTTGCCCATTTCGTGGATATTAACCTTTTAAGCGCTTGGCTAAATATTCATTGCCGTGCCCCTAGCGCCCGGCTACAAATCGATACAATAATACCTACAATAATTAAGGAGGAGAAATCGTTGTATTGATTAAAAAAATAGTCAACAAGTTTTTTTCTCTATTTAATAGTGGTTTTAGTTGTACCACGCAGTTAATAGGACAAAAATTAAACGAAAAAATCATCCATGTCTCTGTCGCATAAATACGACACGAGCGCTAGGGGCACGGAAATATGTGTCGCATAAATGCGACACAAGCGGTTAAAAAGTTAAAAACATATTTCTGTTATATTTCAATTTAAAGTTCTCCTAAAAAAAAACACCCTTTATAAAACTTCATTTGAAACTTATAGATCCAGCACTAATTCCATTTTTCCATGTTTCGTAGATCATCATTCGGCTTTGATAACAACCAATAAAAACCTACATACCCTTTTTGGTTTTCTCATTTCTCATCAGAATTATTTTCCTTTCGTGTTCATGTTGATTTTGTTGTGAAATCCAAGCAGTTTTCTCGTTATCTGTAAACTATAAATAAAATCTCATTCTGCCAAAGGAAACTGATTACTTGGTTGCTCATAAACGAAGGATAGCCCGTCGATATTAGGGTCTAAAATGGACTGGAATAAAAGCTTAACAACTCGGGTTTCATCTTTTCGTATATTCTCAACGCCACGGATCGCTAGTACCTCGAGGACTCGAGGTACTTACGTCCGACCTTCCCCGTCTGGCAGTCTGGCGTACCCTTTACTCCCACGATGGTCGCTATAGCCATGCTTTTAAAACACAACCACGCCCTATACTGTGTTTACTCCGTGTGTAACAATACAAGGTTGATTTATATTGTAATTGTGAATGTCTTGGGAACTGAATGAATCCGTTTTTTTAGAAGGGCTCAAACGGCTGTGAATTTTGTAATATTCTTCGTAACATAGGTATTACCGCAGGATGGATCAATGATTTTGTGTTCTTCGATGTTTTCCTTTAGTTATATTTTCGTTTTTTACTTATCATTAGCAACTGTCTCACTTAGTTACAGGTGTTGGTATAAGGTGGGTAGTCAGTAAGTTATAGGAAAACTAATAACTTCCTATTTTACCTTGGATCAATATTTTCGAACGAGGAGCACCATTAATTCTATTATTATTCATCTGCCTAGCCTATTCCCAACTATCTTGGGGTCGGCTTCCAGTCTAACCGTATGCAGCTGAATACCAGTATTTTACAAGGAGCGACTCCGACTGCCTATCTGACCTCCACAACTCGGTTACTGGATAATACGATACCAGTTGGTAAGACTGCTTGTCAGACTTTCGGGCTACTGACGACCCGTAACAACTGTCAAAGTTCCACGAATGACAGCCGAGACCAACACGGAGGAATCTTGGTATGTGAAGATGGTCACCCATCCACGGAACAACCGTGGCAAGCGTAGCTTACCTGATCGATCGACCCGTGCGGCTGTTATTACTTAGCCACAAGCCCCTTCTAATTTTATTATTATTATCATGTAATAACAGTCTCCGCAAGTCACTTTTCTGAGCTCTCCGCAGAACTACGTACAGTAAGAAAAAGGTTTGGGTTACAAAAACTATCGCTGTCCAACAAATAGCAACCCAGGCTACTGCACAACAATTACATATCCAGAAGTCACGTAAAGACACGGTGATGTCATGTAGCTCTGATAGACACTACATAATGTTCTAGCAATTACATAGATAAGTAGGTTGTGCCTCATATGTGAAATGTTTACAGAAAAGCATCGATCGATAAATCATTACGGCGCGAGCTTGCCACTCGCTGCTCGCGTAGACTAGGTAACATGGGCTTCAATTAATTTAGAATGATTCAGTTACAAAGTTCTCTTCTATGAACACTGTATATCAATAATTGATATGAGGAACTGACGTATACTTAGTCACCAAAGGAGATAAGTAACCAGGGTCGTCGGATATAGTTGAAGTTTAATACAAAACTGATGGATGTTTTCGAATAAAATTTAAATTAATTAATAGAAAACAAGCAGTTAATTTATCAAATGGTGACCGTACCTAAGGTATGTGTTGTTAAGATACCTGGTGACGTAATATCACGCATGTATTCCTCGAAGGGGCAGGTAGAGATGTAGAGTCTCTACATTTTGCCGGTTATGTATGTTTAAAAGGCGCGGTAAGAAGCAAATTTTTAGACACTTGAGAATAGCGCATCGCGGCAACAAATAAGATTCTAAAAAGCGATGCGTTTGATATTAGTTGAATCGAATGACCACCAAAATATGCCTAACTAGCTGCGCCCCGCGGTTTCACCCGCGTAAGTGTCGATCCCGTGGGAATATCGGGATAAAAAGTAGCCTGTAAGTATGTTAATCCTAGATGTCAGCTACCTCCATACAAAATTTTACCAAAATTGGTCCAGTCTTTTGAGCGTGAAGAAGTAACAAACATATAAACACACACACAACTTTCGCCTTTATAATATTAGTGCGATTTTGCAGTTTTCATTAAAATATAAAATAAATGCATGGTTCAGTGGAATAATAAAGTATTTCGTTAGTTGATTGCATTCACTTTATTATCATTACATAACATTTTTAAGAATTAATTATGCTACCTTCGATCAATATGTTTTTGAGCTCTGTTTAACACAGGATAACTAATAGTAGGTAGGTACTAATGGTTTTACGATTATTTTATCATAAAGAAATACTTTAAAGAGTATTCTATTCTACTTTTGAATAAGTCTCTTTTTTTGAACATTTGGAACATTTGACAATACACTAAATTTTTTTCTGGCATGTAATATGCATCACGCCACGCGACGCCGAACTGAGCGTTTTACGGTGTCTACCTTTGGGCAGGGCCTTAAGTCCCAAGGTTCATGAGAGATGGGACCTAGATAAAGTTAAGTGTATAGAGCTTAAGGTTGGGTAAAATTTGGGTCACTATAATAAGGGTAGGTACGTAAATTCGGAAATCAGAAATTGTCTGGTCAATAAAGTGGAAACTTTTTAATGGAAAGGTGAAAAGAGGTTTCAGAATCAGTTCTTATCAACACTAAAATCATTAGGCTCCTTAAACGCAGGTGCCATAGCTAGAAATTGTAGGTACCTACTGACATTTATGATACAACACCGGAATCTGGGGCGAAGCTTTTAAACTATGATGGACGACTTACCTACACCTGGTAATGCATTTTGGTTTGGAACCAGACATATTTTTCTACATATACCTACGTAACTTTCAAAAATGTTTACTATAGGAATTTTCGGATAGACTATTCATACTCTTTTCAAGTGCCGTAATAAGCATCACTAAATATTATAAAACATCGTCCCCCGCGACACCTCTGCCTGTCTGTCTAAACCACAGAGTACTTTGGTCTAAACGCGATAGACTAAAAGACAACCAAAAGGATTTTCATAAGGTTTTCACCTATTATTCCCGATGTCCACCACTTGTTTGGCCACCACTGGGGAACACCGAAACAACTTTTAAAAATTATTCTCGTTATCCACCGCTGGGGAACAAATTATTGTAACCTAACCTCAAAATACTTTTAAGTTGCTTATACATCATCTCCGACGCAGCGGGAAGTACAACAACGTACGTAACAACGGATACGCACCCGTGCTCACCTCCGCAACTTCGGCTTGCTGGTCGCCTCCGGCTACGGCTCGCACAGTCGCACGGGTGCTTATGCTTTGTTAAGTTTGCAATTTTGATAAAATTTTGTATGTAGGTAGCTGACACCCTGGATTAACATATACGCTACTTTTTATCTCGATATTGCCACGGGATCAAAATTTATGCGGGTGAAACCGCGGGGCGCAGCTAGTAGAGTTATAATTATGAAAACCTCTTTTAACTGTTCTGTGATGAAAACAATGTAGCTACCTATAAATGGGATATTTTCCGACATCCACGCGGACTAAGCCGTGGGCAAAAGCTAGTGGGCATATACCAAGGGGTGAAAACCAACACCTATGTATATGGATCATGTTATACTGTATCTATGTATAAAGTGCCCAAGCGCGGTGATTCTCGCCATATGCTCACAGGGCCATAAGTTATGGTAACTAATGGCGAAGGCATGCGTTTCGGACTAGTTTATTTAAGACTATTATGGTGACAATTATGGCTGTATAATCAAGTGATATTGCCTTCTAAGTTTGGCTCAAGCATTGACTTTAAAAAATATAATTTTGGTTCATGTAGAAATGTGTGAGTCAGGTAACGCGACTCGTCCAGTGGTGCTATAAATGATACTTATCCAAAAACATGGACAGTCAACAAAACGGATAAGTATGTAGGATCGTTGGATATAGTTGAAGTTTAGTAAGAAACCGATGGGTGTTGTCGACTGAAATTTAATTTCATAAATGAACTGTTTGTTTTCTATTAATTTAATTTTATTTTATTCGACCCGTGCGGCTGTTATTTCTTAGCTACAAGCCCTTTACGATTGTGAGTCAATATTGTGCGAAATTTTGTGAATACATATTGAATTATTTCAGTCTCTTCCTCTATTGTTTCCAAGCTCTCCTCATGCCCAGACACGTCACT
The DNA here is from genome assembly GCA_914767645.1 of Hydraecia micacea. Taxonomy (NCBI): domain Eukaryota; kingdom Metazoa; phylum Arthropoda; class Insecta; order Lepidoptera; family Noctuidae; genus Hydraecia; species Hydraecia micacea. The sequence continues at coordinate 15,065,812 of OU611778.1, forward strand.
TTGAGCAGCAAGCGCACGGCAGCATTCTAGCGGCTGACTCACATGACTTCTATTAATATGCTTCAATGTATTGTAGTAATTATGCGAAGGAGGCGGTCGTACTACAGAGATACGAGATTCTGTTCATCATGTGTTGTAAATGTATGTATTTTTATAATATAGTTTCCCTCTTAGCTAGAAAATGCTGGGTATACTTGCTCCGATCGTTACGAACCCCTTTCATATGTAATCCTGCTCTTATCAACTGTCAATTCACGAAGTTTTTGTTTTTATTTCAAACTAGCTGACCCGACAGACGTTATCCTGTCCAAATTTCACACATTTTTTTTCCTGTACAAAAATCTCATAGAATTTACCAATTTACCGGGCAACTTTTCCAATTTTTCTATCCCTAACACACAATAAAAAACCCAATAAAGAAAATTAACCAATTCGGTCCAGCCGTTGATAAGTGATGCGCTTACCAGCTACGAACAGCATTTAATTTTGATTTATTTATAGGTACCTATATATTTATCCTTATATACGTATACTTAGTACAAAGTCGCCTAAATGTGTGTCATGTTCGTGAACGGGCGCCGTCAGTGGGGACTGGTCATCTCTTTGCTGCCATGGCTTATTTTAATTTAATTTAATATTTGAATTGCTTTTTTTTCTCGACTTTTCATTATGGACGCTTTTAACGTTCTGCATCGTTCTCACATGCATAATTTTTAACATGAGTGATGTAACCAAGACTTTGTAACCATATTATTTTGATTTAGAAGTGTCCATGGAGTTTCTTCCCCGTTCTTGACACCTTGACAGTTCAAAAGTGCCTGTAATTGGTTTAATTGAAATAAGTGCTTTGAGTTTGAGTTTGAGTTCTGTACGCGCATAACTTCCGAATGACTGCAACAAATTGGTTCTTTTTTTATTGTGGTCGGTATTGCCAGGACAAGGTTTGTATTCAAGAAAATATCGGCAAATCGAAAAAAAAATTGCACCCGTGCGCAGCTGGGGCAGGTCGCTAGTAACAATATTATCATTTTTTATCACTCGATGATTCAGTGAGTGAGTTTACCTACTTATTACTTGTCATGCTTATATGACGAGCGAGGTACTCGTATAACAGCCACGCCCTAAGCACAGTCTTATTACTTTGGAACCGCTAATAATGGATTTCTCTTGAAATTATTTCCTCCAGTTTGTCCTCGATAGTTGACCAAGTTGCAGGGACATCGACGCACACCCTGTTGCCGTGGATTTAGTACATGATTTTGAACCACTCTGCGTTGAAATACGAGTATTTCGTCAGTTATTAAAAAAAAATTGCTCTGCCATAGGTACAGTCAACAAAAGAAACCGATGGATGTTTTCGAATAAAATTTAATTTTATTAATAGAAAACAAACAGCTCATTTATCAAATTAAATTTCAGTCGACAACATCCATCGGTATCTTACTAAACTTCAACTATATCCGACGATCTTGCATACTTATCACTTTTGTTGACTGCACATTTTGACTGCGTATTGGACTTTTCTATGAAACAGCAGTTTTTATTGATTACCGATGAAAAATGTATACGCTATTTAAGTATACGTCTAGAATCATGTGCTGAATTCATGGTTTCAGTTTGCGCGTCCATACCATCCTGTATAGCATGGGATTAATAATCGTCATTTAGGAAGCACAAACAAAGTCCTAGTACCTAATTCTCAGTAAAGAATCACAATACAATAATTATAAATCTAAAGCAGGCAAGTTAATAAGAAAGTAATATTTAATCAATGAGTTGACCATGACTTCAGACTGAAAGTTAAGCAAGGAAAAATTTCGTAATTGTTTGATGGCGATTCATAAGCTGAGCAGACTAGAAGAATCTTGCGGTTAAAGTTCGACTGACGTCATGACGATGAGACACGGGTACGGGAAGGTATGCAAATAAAAATAGAATGTTTTGTGAGTCAAAAACGAAATTAGAGGGGAATGACTAATTAGGTACTACAGGTAGATATTGCTTGTTAAAAGCCACACCCTTTTCGTCATACATTCAGTGTTATAAGAACAAAGTCTGCAAAGTCAGAAGAAAATTATGTATAAATCTCGAGTATGATTGTGAAATTTCAAGCACACGACAGAGATTTAGGGGTGCGGCGCATCGCAACGCATTCAACCCCTTCGTACGCAGGCAGCCCGTATTATAACTACCTATGTAGCTTTGTATGTGCGGAAGTCTGCAGGTATTTCCGCGAAAACAGATTGCTATTTCACGTTGCCTATACAGGTGAATTTTTCAACTGGGCGTGGATGGCAAAATCCCAGACTATGAGGAATAGCGAAAAGTACTCAAAGGAGTCACGGGCTCGACTTTGATGAAAACTAAAACGGCATCATTGGATTATTGAAAAATCAATATTTCTAGCCAGGAAACGAACCCGTTGATTTTGAAAAAAAAAACACATAGGTACTGTATTATTACACCATTCGATAGTGTCGCTAATAAGGATCGTATTCTGGGAAGTAGTGGCTTAGTAGTGGTAGTTTCGGATTTGTCCATCCACGCCCACATGGAAAATTCATCCTGTATATTAGACTGTAAGTATGGTATTCCGTGGCTGTTTGTAATACGCTTTCAATCCATTTTGTGCCATTCAGAACTTCTAGTATGGGAACCTAGGATAGATTAATTAATTTTGTGGACGCTTTTCATACAGGTTTTTGATTTGTATCGGGCTGTCTTCACAGCTAATTTATGGGTTTCTACTTTCTCTGTATTTACCTATTTATAGTAAGGATTTTTTTTTTATTTTGGCCTTGCAGCATAGTTTTGGTTTTAGCATTTAATTCCACAACATTTGTCAACTAATGCTCGGTTCCTATAAATGAAAACGACTAGTTTCGCTTACCAATCGTTGCATTTTTTTTAATTACCAAACTGGGCATATAAATAGATTCGTAAGCCATTTTATCTGTGATAGCTTCTTCCATATGGGAGGGCCCACTATGCAAAGCTATGAGGTCTTTGCTTCATTATTGGTAAAGATACAAGAGTCTTAATTTTAACCAATAACGGTCAATAAATCATAGGAATCCGCCATTATTGAATTTCCCCGCTATCAATCCGCTTTTATCATCCTCAAGATAAAGAGATAGTTTTTGTCAAAAAAACAAAATTAATCACACTAATATTATAAAGACGAAAGTTTTTGAGTGTGTGTGTGTGTGTTTATATGTTTGTTACTTCTTCACGCTCAAACGGCTGAACCAATTTTGATAAAATTTTGTATGGAGGTAGCTGACACCCTGGATTAACATATAGGCAATTTTTTATCCCGATATTCCCACGGGATCGATACTTATGCGGGTAAAACCGCGGGGCGCAGCTAGTCACTTAATAAAATGCAAACAAAAGTTGTTCGTATTCCTGACTTAATGGCGTATCAACCTGGATAAAGTGTAAATGAGGAACTAAATCTAAAATGTATTATGTGTATCTATATGTACCTCTTGGGATTAATTGGATACGATACAGGTACCTTTATGTTAACAGGGAAGGGAATTTTGTCAACGCTGCCACATAATAAGTATGCATAATTGACATTACTTCTAAACTCGTTACACAAAAACGCTTTCTATTTCAGTGGGTGACTAGCCTTGGGCAACTTTATAATTTTATGTTCAGAGTTTTCAGGTTCTAGAGTACTATTTTGGGTGTCAACGCGTAGAGTCCTTTAATAAAACTGACTGTCGCTTTAAAGTCAAAGCTTGGAAATTGCTGTAAGGAAGATATTTTTATTTTGATTCAAATGGAACAATAAACAGCTACAATATAATACTTTTAGACAATATTGCAGCCTGCAACGCTGTTCACAGATTAACTAAAGGATACTTATCAGTGAAATAATAATCGCTTGGGTAATAATAATCGCTAGGGTAATAATAATCGCTAGGGTACCTTATAATAATCGCTAGGGTGATTTATGTCAAAATCGAACAGGAAACCTCTGCATTCCCTTGCTGCTTCGCTTAATTTTTGGTGGACGATAAATTATTTCATGTAGGTATGCTGATATTGATTGTATATTGTTATCGATGCCGATTTCAAGTTCGTTGCCAATGTTTACAGCACTGATAGGAACCACACTTATCACTAATATACAAAGATAGGGAAACAACACACTATTATCATAAAAATATGCATTGTGTTGAGCGCAACACTGATAATGAGTTATTGCATTAAGAGATTTTTCTATACGCAGTTTGTAGTTACGTAGCTTATTGATTAATAACTTGAAATTGTTTGTTTTGTGATGCGAGATAATAACTGTTTTTGTTGAAAATAAATTGTGATAATGAATAAGAACAATTATTATTATTGTCTTTGCTTACGCATATGGCTTGTCATATCTTGTTTTATACTTAGTTGTTTTGTGACTTATGAATTAACAGGAGACTTTATAGGTAGGTTTTAGGTAATTTGGTACTCTTTATTTCAACTGCTGAAGTAGGTAGGTACATGATTCTTCCATTGGCCGCTATAATAATAGGTTGTGGGAGTTATTGCAAACACGTTGTCTGACCCAAGAGCAGTGATTGTTAAAAACAGACTAAAGGACACTGCTGACATTTTTTTCAGTGAAAATAGCTATGAGTATATAATATTAAACCTTTCACTTTAATAACTTGATAATCCTTTGGGGGAAGTAAGTGTTTCTCTGCTGAATAGGAGAAAAGAGACCACCCTACAGAACACGTTGCGATTTTTTAAGCAACCAAAATAATTTGACACCTCGAATCAGGTCAAGGTTCAGTCCGCGTGTAGATAAGGGTATGATCAAGTCACGCACACAAGCAAAATATAAATATATGTATAAATGAACAACCCTGTAGAGTATATATATACTTTCTTTCATGTGTCAGATCTTACATGAACCACGAGTTTTCGAAGAAACAACTGTATTCAATCAATACAATCTGCCTAGCCTTTTCCTATCTACGTTGGGGTCGGCTTCTAGTCTAACCAGATGCAGCTGCATACCAGTATTTTACATGGAGCGACTGTCTGTCTGACCTGCACAACCCAGTTACTGGGTAACACGATACTGATTGTTAAGACTGGTTGTCAGACTTTTTTGGGCTTCTGTCTACCCGTACCTGGATGCAATTAATTGTGAAACACTATTTTATTAAAATTGTAATCTCAATACTGCCGTAGGTATTTGTTTACTGAACATGAAAAGTAAAGGAACAATACACTTATGAAACATTCGTGGTTGAAACAAAGAAGTACCCACTAGATTTATGTAAGTAGCCCATAATTATTCCACAAAAGGGGTGCCTTTTCGATATACCGTAGACAATACCTGGCTTTAGCGAAGTCGTTTAAACAATGAAACTTTTTGAATAAGAAGCCGTACGAATATTGATGACGACTAGAGAAATTGAGTCTTTGTTTTATTTTTAATTAAGAGATTATGCTTACATGGTTTGATCATGAGTTAGGTTGGAGATTTAGACGAAAACAAGCATTACTTACTTGTTTTCGTCTAGTTAGCTCGGAGATTTAGACGAAAACTAACATTAGGTAAGTACTTAAAATAAAAACTCTTGTTTATCGATTTTATTCAATTTCGAGCGGCCATTTTTGTTTACATCTTTGGCAAATTTGGCGCGGTCGGACCTTACATGGTTTGGTCATGTTGAAAGGATCAATGAAAGGTGACTAACGAGGCAGATGTGAGTAGAAACGCCGGGAGGGGATGCTCTAGGAGGACAATATAATGTGACCTTATTGGTGATGTCCTACAGAAAGATCAGGTGCGTAGCAACCGGCGTGCGTGATGCATGACCAGATGTATAAACGTAAACGTGGCAAAAGTAGTATTTAAGGTGGCAGTAAACGATATTTTTTCCATACAAATTTCGGTAGGGTATTACTCCGCTGTTTGACATTGTACATCCAAAATAAACATGATATCGTTTTGTCCTATTATTAATTTTGTCTGTAAGGAAACGGAATAGTAAAATAAAAAGTCATTAAAAAGTTATGAGCCAACAAAGATTCGTTTTTCTTGCTAATTTTAACGTAACTTTGGGTGGAAATAAGTAATAAAACAAATTTAAAATCTTCAAAACAAAGTCGACACCAACAAAGCTCAATTATCGAAGTATGCAATAAACTTTGTTTGTAATTGATTTATGCAGGGTTTTTTTCATAAAACTCGATATTCCAAAGGACTTTTAGTATTTGTTTACGCGCGTTTCAGTTCGGAACGGTGTGTATGTGCGTGCAAACTGGACTTTGTGCTAACTGCTCATCACTGAAACTATCTCTGTCAGACACGATGCCAGGTGAGACAGCGTGCTTTTTGGCCATGACCACCAGTGAGTTCGAGTTCGCGACTAGTTCCACCTTAAGGATCGTAGCAGGTGGCGTTCTGTAGTTCTGCCTACCCTCTTGGGAAGAAGACATGAGTTTACGTATGTATACATATTATCTATGTTTTTTAAATTTTTGAATAACATTTTATCAATCATCAAAAAAAAATTTTATGTGACGTCCCGTTGCTGGGGAAATACTTCTTTAGTAAGGTAGGTACTAAAACTAACCTAGCCATAAATGTCAATGTAAAAGTGTTCTGTTTTACGTCACCATTCGGAAAGCATAAGTATTACTGCTTGCTTTTCTATACCTAAACTAGCGACCCACTTCGCACAATTTAAATTGAATGACTTGACGAAACATCGAGTTTTCTTTATTATATGTAAGGTTAATAGTAATACAATACACATAAACCTTCCGAAATAAATCATCTAAATGACGGTGAAAACCGCATCAAAATCCGTTGCGTAGTTTGGAAAACACGAAAAGCGACTTTATTTTATAATAAGTATATGTGTACCTAGATGAACATTACGTACAGACGCCAGCACATCAACCTACACCTAACTGTCAAATTTTCCCAATCAACATTGAACCTTATGCTTTAGCGATAAAGTTGAAAATCTATTACAGAAATCTGACAGATTGTAGTAGGTTGATGTGCTGGCGTCTGTACATGGACTTATGTATTTGTGAAAGCTCCTTTAACCCCTCGTTAGTGTCGAACGAAACCCTTGACGGGTGTGGATTTTTTTCGTAACCATATACTTAAGTAAGTATGTACCTACCTATATAACATTTTTTATTGTACAGACGCCTTCACATCAAGCTACCCGAAACTGTCAAATTTTCCCAATTAACTTTGAACCTTATGCTTTAGCGATAAAGTTGAAAATCTAATAAAGAAATTTGACAGATTGTAGTAGCTTGATGTGCTGGCGTCTGTACAATTTTCATTCTATGTCGGTAAAAAGTGCTGAGCAGTGGTGATCCAGGGTAACGGCCGCGACTTCCGAGTTGTTGGTCGTAGGTTCGAACCCCGATAGCTGCTTTACTTTGTGTAAATTATTTCATCAACACGGCTTTCAAAACGGTGAAAGAAAACATTGTGAGGAAACCGGCATGTCCTAGAACAAGAAATTCGAAGACATGTGACATCTACCAGCCCGCACTGGGCCCGCGTGGTGTATTACGGCCTACTCTCTCTCACCGAGAGGAGGCCTGTGTCCCAGCAGTGGGAACATTATAGGCTGAATATGCTTATGCTAAGGTAAGAAGTAGGCAGAAACTTAGTACTGTGGTTTATAAACTTCGATCAATAACACGCGTCAAGGAAAATAATGGTCTTTATATAATCAGGGTCATTGCACCGCCCTGACCAGTAGATCAACGTGACAAAATTGACAATATATACCTAATACATTAAAGTATACCTACTCACTGTACTTGGTTTGTGTCTTATTTCCTGAATACTGAGCAGATACATAATATATATTATTATTATGTATAAGTACCTAAACGGAGTGGTAGATACCTATAACCTCTTTAGGTACATACCTTCATGTTTACATCAAACCTCTGCTGTGGGCATAAATTACACAAAGCTGTGCAGTAGACGGTTTGCAACATTACTATGTCTACATAGGTACCTACAGTAGGTAACGATAAACGTAGGTTTTAGTTACACTCCTCAACGTATACACGTGTAATATGTACATAATTAAGTAGATACACTGGCTACTTGCTAGGTAGGTATAGGGTACCTATATAGATCTTTTGCCAGAAGCTCAGTGTATTCACAATATCAACGTCCATCGCCCCATTTGTATACAAGATGTCAATTAAATACTAAGTAATCCATCTATGCACGTTGAAACGAGGCCAACAGCGGCCATTGTGCCAGAGCCATTAGGTTTCATAAAGCAAATGAGAACGCGCACTCATCAATACAGTGTTGCTATCCTAACAGTTTTAAAGGTGATGTATTTGAGTGCTATTCCATAAATAATAATTGCAACATTTAAAACGACAGAGTGTTATGTAATGTTTCACTTACAAAATAATGTTGTATTTTTATGCTGAATTGCTAATTCAAGACGGTGGCGCCATCTATTGGGGAGTCTATGAACTTTTTGTTTGACAACACGGCTGGTTGCTCACTTTTTCACGTAGAGTTTGATGGTATGATGCAAAGTCGTGCAGTAGATAGTACCGCTTATTGCCACTGTATGGCATAGCTGAGACTTGTATCAGCTGTTCAATTAATAAAATTAAAGTTATAATAGTTACGATTTTACCCGGTTCTCTATAACACAACACACTCTCTATAACATTAACATATAACAAATTCTCTATAACATTATATTAGGAATTTCTTAGTAACAGCGTTTGGCAGTTGTCGGTGCGATACCGTGCCTCGGACAGTACGTTAAACCGTTGGTCCTGCGCCTGATCTCTTCGGTTGTGTCGGATCGCCGTCCCATCGGACAATGAGAGTGAGGCCGGAAGAGAGAGTGCACCTGTGTCTGCGCACACACTTGTGCACTATAATATATCCTGTGCCGAAGGGTTGTCTCTAGATTGGTCGCGATGGCCGAAATACGGTCTGAAGGATTATTATTAAAATTAATAGGTAGGTAGGTAGGAGGTAGGAGGTAGGTACATATATTTTGGGCTACTGCCTCTTCAATTTTATGAGATACCTCACAACGGTTAAAATAATATCCACACGTCATTCTGTTGTCCTGTCTAAGTTCAAAGGTTCGGAGAGTTGGTTTTAGGAATTTTCAGTTGTATTTTTGATCAAACATTCTTTAAGGGCCTTACTCTCGTTTAGTACCGTAACACGGTCACTTTATGAAGCCTATTTCTCATTAACGGCTTGGTTAGAAGTTCTGAAAAAAATATATGTTTGCTATAGATTCATGTACAACATTTCTGAAACAGGATTTTTTCGTATGGCTAATACTTTTGCCTTAAAAAAATATTTACCAAACCGCTATTTTTGGCTAATATTCAATACTACTTCTAAACGGCTTTGATGTTTGGAAATCTTTTTACACTAAAAAAATTATGGTTAGAGGTACTACATTTATGAAACAGCTTTTGTAAATCAATCAACATTTTCAAAGAAAATGTCCAATTTTGAGATAGAGGTACAGACGTGCTCTGCGCGGGCGCGGGCGGCAGTCGTGCGTTAGCACTGAGACGGGATGGCTGTGTCGCTCGCTGCTCCGCCCCGGCTATCGAACGACTACGCGCGTTTGTTTGTGTTAGTGCAAATATTTACGAACGAATTGTATCAGTGTGCGTTTATAGACTAGCTCGCTGCGGAGGGCCCATTTCTATTGTGCGCACAGAATTGTGCGCGTGGACGCTTTACTTATTAGTGGTGCCATTTCTAAATACTGTTTTTGTTTATATTGTATATTGTGTAAATATAAGATAATTTGTAAATAAGTAAAAATGCCAAGGCAAAGCAAGTCAAGAAAGACTTCTCACGTATGATTTTAACCAAAAACAAAATTTCCGCAGCAGCTATATTGGATTTACACTTTGACCCCACTATCGACTTTAGCACCATCGAAAACTATGAAAACGACACCCATGAAGAAAAATTCTAATTTTCGCAGCCGCAATCTTGGATTTTCATTTTGACTACCTATTCTTAGGTAGATAGGTAAACAAAAACCAAAAAGTGCACCTTTTTCAAAATCATTGTTGGTTATAAAAATAAAAGTACTTATTATGTAGTTTTCGTTGGCATAAAGAAATAAAGCATATTTCGTTATATTTGCTGAAAGTAATCCTCCCTAGCCGCGCCACATACTTTAAAGATTAATTAATCAAAATGAATAGTTTCTTGAGAGAAAAAAGTATCAACGAAGAGTAGAGAAAAGGTACTATTATATAAATCGATTTATGGATAGTTAATATTAAATATTGCAAAATTGACTTGCTGCAGAGCATACCTTCCAGCCGGACCACACCCTACGACCAATAACTCCTTAACTAAAGAGGTTTATCTATATATATAAAAGGAGAACTGACTGACTGACATATCAACGTACAGCCGAAACTACTGGGGCTAGGAATGTGAAATTTTGCACACGGCTTCCTATTATAATGTAGGGGAGCACTAAGAAGGGGTTTTTGGAAATTTAACCTTTAAGGGGGTGAAAAGGGGGAATTTTGTTTGTATGGAAAATAGTTAGTTAGGATAGGATTTCACGCGGATGAAGTCGCGGGGAAGCAGCTAGTTGGACCATATTTTTCGTATGCAAGGTACTCTTTAGGTAGTTTTTTTCGTGATATTGATTTATTAATAGTTCATTATACTCTATTTAATTTGAGGTGGCGCGGCCAGAGAGCACTGCCTGGCGGCCGGACCACATAAATTGTTAAATAAAAAGATATCTCTTGAGGTACTAAAAATATATATAATATACATTCCGATGAAAGTAGACTTTAGGTAGGTATTATTTCGAACTATAGCATCTGAGTACTAAACTGTGGTCCGGCCACAGAGGAACACACCAGCGCCAGTGGTGTGGTGTCGCGAACCGCAGAGTTCACACGTGCAAAAATAAAAACTTTGTTACAAAAAAAAACAACCGACTTTAAAAAAAACTACAAAATGATAAATAACTTTAATTTCGGAAGTCGGTGTCGTTGGTTCCGCATTTTCGTTTTTTGACACCGACTTCCGAAATGAAAGTTATTTATCACTTTGTAGTTTTTTTGAAGTCGGTTGTCTTTTTTTGTAATAAAAATTTTATTTTTTACTTTTTAGTTGTACCTAAGTACTCCACACTAATTCAAATAACACTAGTGCATTGAGGAATTGAAGACACTGACTAGAAGAATCATCAAAATTTGCATAGAAATGCCGGAGATGCAGTATATTTATGCATATAACATCGTACATAAGAATAAGTACATAATGTATTATATACTAAAACCTTCCTGAAAGTATGTAGATCACATTAGTGAAAGAATTATCAAAATTGGTTCATTAGTTTTTGAGAAAATCGCGGACATAAAAACATATATACATACGGGTCGAATACAGAACCTCCTTTTTTGAAGTAGGTTAAAAATGTCGACTATCGATAGTGTTGTCCGACATTCTGTCTCACACGAAGGTATTGGTGTGACTGAGGCATGGTTCTATGCATTGTGCAGCCGCGGCATGCCACCGCGCTTGGAATAGAAGCAACCGCAGCCGCAGGCAGCCCTGCGGTCAACCGCAGCCGCTAGCCGCAGTGTCGCCTGCGGTTGCAGTCTGCAGCCCATCTCGAACTTGTACCTTGACGTGCTGTTTCCTATTATGCCGCATGCGACGGGAGCCCCACCTCACGCAGCGCTGCTCTAAGGATGATAATAGAAAACTGCACGCCACGCGGGCGCCCGCTCCGTGATCCCGCATGACGACATTTATAATTTATTATACTTGAATTTTTAATTATTATTGGTTTATTGACTTTTCGAAATGTATTTAATGAATTTTATTTTAATTGCAATTGTAATACGTTATTTTTTTTAATTTCAACACAATGTATCTATATTGTTATGAAATAAATTACTTATGACTTAAATAAATATATTTTCTTCCACATAAATGCTAAAAAATAATGTCCAGAAAAAACTTAAAATATACGTAACATATAAGTAATAATAATAATATAATAATAAAACGTAATAAGTATCTATCTATACAAAATATATCAGCCTTGCATCCGCTATTCCCTTCTGGAATCGTAGGCAAAAATAGCGACCTACGTGCGGCATGTCTGCGTCTCTGCATATTCTTTGATCTTAGTTTTAGTGTAGTGCGCCACCGCGCGCGTTTTACGTATTCGGGAGTAGGGCGTTTGGCTCCGCCCACATGCACAAGGTCAGTGGGCCATCTATACACCTTAAGTGGTGCATTTTAAAAGCGATATAATGCTAATGAGTAATTAAAAGGAGTTCTTTCCAAAAGAAAGACGGTCTGTTGTAGTTACAAGTATACTTTATTGACCATAGTTAACAAACTAGAGCAATACTTCAGAAACCGTAAATGAGATTACAATTTATTATATTGTAGGTACCTATTCACTACACTTTAATTCCAGTCACATATACTTAAGAAAAATATTGCTGATAACAATCACATTTCACTTAGCTTAACTTCGAGTTGATAATCAATAATGGGAATGCTCATCTTATTATTTTTGAGGCCAATGGAATGCTAGTAGGTACCAAAGCCTCATTCGTCTTATGGCCATTTTTTGAGGAACTTGTAGCCAGAGTTTATTTGTTCGAAAGTGGTACTGTATTATTGGTTCGATATCTTGAGACTTTTTGGAACGCTATGCCTTTCTGAACACTAGGTTAGGAAAGATCTTAGAAAAAGATTACTTTGTCGTATTTATAGCTATTGAAAGTCCATCTGAGGACCTCCGAAACCATCATGCTTGCGGTCTAGATTCTAATTCTTTTCTTTGCATGTATACATATATTAATCATATATACCTAATGATTCATTCCTCATTCACGAGTAGGTATGTTGTGTCAATTTTTTGAGCGCTACTTACCTTCACAAGGTTTTTCCTGTGACTTTAATTGCATTAAATTATATTTTTATTTCTTAACGAGTTTAAGGAAGGATTATAATATTAATATTAAATATAGGATAGATAGGAATATTCTTAAAACGTCGATGGAAAGTGAGCTTAATAATAGTTAAAAGAGAAATGATTTGTTAATCAATGGTAAGCTACACATAATATCAAACACCTACATAATCTTCGGAGTCATACATATAAAATGTTTTAATATGTATGGCCGTAAATAATATAAAATTTCACACGATTTCGTTACCACACATACTATACACTACACTACAAAATGTATATGTAAATAAATAAATATATATAGGTAATAGTAGTAAAAAATAACTATTTCTAAAATGTCACAAAGTTTACAAAACATCAATATTCTTATACCTACGTAAAATCGACACTGAACATGACTTTATATACCTAGTTTGTAACTAATATAATATTTTCCTAAGTATATAATACAAATCTACTTCATTTTTGGCACATGCTTCACATTTTTCTCTGGATAACTCACAGAGAAAGTTTCTAATAATTACAATTTTATATTTATTTAAAATGAAATTTATGTCCTAATTATAAATTAATTATATCTACATAATATATATTTTATTCGATAGCATGTTATTATTCAAATGTTTAAATACAAAGTAAATTATTATCTAAAGAAGGTCTGAGAACATTTTAGTCTAAATAGGTTGATAAGTAAAATAATGCCTAAAAAAAGACAAAAAAAATGTACCTATAAAAACAATTTTGGATGTACAAGTTCGTAAATAAATAAATACATTCTTAATTTCTATTAAATACCTCTGAAGATCACTAACTGTGATCACTGCCAGTTTCATAGATGTGGCCAGTTTACTCTATACCTAACGTTATATAAATTATAAATAACTAGCTTCTTTTTTTTTCCCATATTTTAATAGTTATTCTGCTATTCGGGGTGGAGACAAATCCAATAAATCAAAGACCATTTAAATCGTTCCAGCCGTTCTTGAGTTATAAATGGTGTAACTAATCCGACTTTGTTTTATTTATATAGATTATAATTTATACCTATCATTATGAACAAGGAAACCATTTCCCAGGTCTGTATTACTTAGTTGTAGGTATAACTGCGTAATTCCTGGTAGCTGCCCATAGAAAGCTGCCAAATGATGTTATTTAATGGCAATACAGAAATTCTTCCTTGGTTTCAATACAAGATGTGAAAATATAGTATGTATGTTTTTAATATAGCAGCATAATAAACCCCACTAATGGTACACAGGTCACACAGGCCTCTCTGTGAACGAGAGTGGGCCATAATCCACCACGCGGGCCCAGTGCCGGTTGGTGCATGTCACACGTCTTCGAATTTTTGTTCTAGGACATGCCGGTTTCCACACGATGTTTTCCTTCACCGTGTTGAGAGCAGTGGCGACAAAATTACTTAGGTACACAAAGTTTGCCTGGGTTCGAACTCACGACCTACAACTCGTAAATCAGAGCCGATACCACTGGGCCACAACTGCTCTCTTCAATTAATATGGTACGGAAATACATTTAACACGTGACGTTAAGATTTTATATATAACTAGCTGCGCCCCGCGGTTTCACCCGCATAAGTTTCGATCCCGTGGGAATATCGGGATAAAAAATATCCTATGTCCTTTCCCGGGACTTAAACTTTCTCTATACCAAATTTCATCTAAATAGGCTCAGCGGTTTAAGCATGAAGAGATAACATACAAACAGACTTTCGCATTTATAATATTATATATAATAAATAAATATAATATGGATGCTGATAACAAATCCTGAAAAAGAATTACCGAATCAATCAATCCACTGAACCTATTCTTATTACGAAAGCTAATTAATATGATGATGTTGTGTTTCTTAAAATAAGTTAAGTAGCATCGAAACTAAAGATATTAATGGAGTAGCAACGATTTCTGAAAAAAACATTAACGTATGGATGATATCTTCTCTAATAAATTCTATTCGCACTCGCAATGTTTATAAAAATGTCTAGCCACTTCCCGTTATCCCGTATATAAATACCTAAATGATTACTAACACGTAAACTATCTCTGAAGGGGATTCCCACTGCCTTTTTTCAGGATTTTCAAAAGAACATTCAATTGTTTATCTGTAACTATTACTATATTTATTGTAACGATGGGCTAACTTATCTTCCTAATTTAAATGGATAGAGTTTCTCGATCAATTTTTGGGCGATATTATCCTATTTAGGTAGGAATTGTAATCACCTTACAATATAATGTTCATGCCAAATATGGTATAATATAATGGCGAACCTAGACACGATATAGTGACAAGTCGAGGAGATCATCATATTATCGCGTTCGATATTTAAGTGCCTTCGGAGCATCGCTTGCGTGCGATGAGAAAGTCGCTTCATATAAATACAAAGTACTTACGAATAATAATACTGCTTTTAGGTAAATGTCGAATTATTTACACGTCTTACAAACTAATTTGAGATCTATTCATAATTCTTAAAAGTAAATAATTTATCAAGAGTATTTTAATATCTTATCTTACTCGTAGATAAAAACGTAGCGCGCAGTCCACACGATACAGTGCTTTTCGGACATATCTCAAGATATTCTGATGTCCCAAGCTGCGTATCAGTCTATATCGTATGGACTGACATTAATTCTAGGTACCCTAATCGTTTAGGGTTCTAGTTTGACAGTTGAATCTCAAGATGGCGGCTCAGGGGGTGGGGGTGGGCCAGGAAGTGGACCTGCAAGCAGTTTCGCAGCCGCTGGGAACCCGGTCAGGTCGAAACCTGGAGGTGGAACGATACCTGCGGCTGTTGCTGTACTCTGAAGGTATGCTACTAATCTGAAAATAATAAAAGTTTCAAATAATTTATGTTCTTCACGCATCCGCATTAAAAAAAGTTTTATATTTGCTTTCTGCTCTAAGCAATTAGTGAAGACATGTTTGAATTATATTGTCTTTTATGATTTTGGACCATGATCAAATAAAACATTTAGTCTCGGGTTCAAAGCGCAAATGAAGGACAAACTATCTTTAGTCTCCCAAGAAATATTCACAGCCATGTTTATACGACATCTAAAATAGTTTGGGACCCGCTTGAATGAAGGCGTTGGCAAACATTTGATAAGTGGCACGTACCTTCTGAGCTCCTCCAACGCGCTGGCCTGCATGAGGATGTAGTTCTTGGCGAGCAACAACGTCGCAATCTTGGACAGCTTGCGGACAGAAGGCGAGTGAGCATACGGTATCACTCCTCGCAACTCGTCCAATGCATCATTCTGGAATAATACACACAAGTAGTGTAACAGTTTAGTGCAAAGTACAAATTATCAGTTTCCTAGAAATGCTTTTGCACAATTACTGTGAACATAGAAATAGAGATCTATATTTGTGTAGTAATAACGCTTGAGATATGCCAGATTTGTTGCATGCAATGTCAAGGACAACATTAATCAGTTGTATAGATGTTTTTTGGATACACAATTCGGAGGGTTCCCTCTATTTGGCAGAATCTTGATGCTCCGAAATTTATTTGGCATAACACACTTGGCATAATCTTCTTTTAACGAATATTTTTAAGGGGGTCCACCCTCTATAGCAGAACTTTTTATGTCATAATATTATTTTGCATAACAGCAGATAGCATACACTTAATTTCGCAGAGATATAATGATTCTACTTTTAAATTATTATTTAAGTATATGAAATTTATGCCTAAAGATGATTCTGACTTACAAAATTATGAGTTTTGAATGTATGATAAATAAGTGTTTGCCAATCGATTTTGATTCGATTCTTTTTCGTTTTTTTTCTTAAAAGTATGCCATTGTAAATTCGTACATATAAACATTGGGCCAAACAATAAATAAATAAAATATTTTTTTATCTTACAAGATCGTGCATGCGGCGTCGTTCTCGTGCGTTTATGTTCAGTCGTACGTTCTTGCCTTGACGCATCTTCTGTTTTGACTTCGACTCGTTGATAGGTCTGTAATTTATAAATTATTGGTTAATTTTAGACTCTAAATAAGTCCTAAATATTATTTAATTGCTTCATATATTGCAGTCAAAACAATAATAAGCTTAGGTTTGAGAGCCAACTGCGGATCATCAAATACGTGATTTATGGAATTATAAATTAAATTCTGTAACAAACGTGACAACTGGGAAGTAAGAATGTAGTTATTATACAATATTATGCAACAACAATATTATGAGGCCATTGAAAACATTCACAAAACGTAATAGCAAAAGATTTTTCGTCACGTTTCAACTATTCTATTTTCAGAGTGAACATTAAATTTACTAAAAGATGTGTTAAAATTAGAACACTATTCTCATCGTTTTCTGATTGATGGTGAGAGCTTTGAAATTATTTCGGGCTTATTTATAACAGAATCTATTTCAAGAAAGTACTTATTGTACACCGATGACTCGTATAGGGTAATGAAAAAGAAAGAATGAAAAAAAAAAATATTTGGACACAGTTCGTGAAACACAAAACATATAAAATAAAAATAATGTTTCGGTCAACAATAGTGTGTGCCTCACAGCTGCGCCAAAAAGGTACATATTTGAACGTCGAAAATTGAAATACCTACGGTTAAAATGAACAACACATCGAAAATTTAAATATCGATTGTATCGAAATGTCAAAAATTGTTATACCTAAGCTTAACAGTTGAGAAATTTGAGTTAGGAAGTACCTAAGTATGGCTGACAGGCAATGGAATTAGGAAGTACAGTTGCGTACAGCACAGCGTCCCCTTAGTTAGGATTCGATAAGGGTTGGCGGTGAGGCAGAGCGGAACAAGTGGCAAATACTCTTTGTACCCGGTGAATGGGCTTGTATGTCGGACGCTAACGACGCTAACGAGGGGAGAGGGGCGACACGGAAACCTCGGGAGCTTTGCCCACGGAATATTAATGCGAAATGCGTACTTGATACCATGCGGTGCATAGAATGTTTAGACGCGGCAATAATCAACAATTTATCAATGTATTATGTATTATAAACCGACCAGCTCTAAGAGAAGCTGTAGACGTTGATTGGCTATTCCAGTATTGATATCAAATAAATTACATGTGGTTATGGGATCTGGATATAGCATTTAGACCCATTTCCTTTGATACATCACCATTCACCATATATTAACATCCAATAGTCTTAGAACCAGTTTTAGCTAAATATACGCATTCTATTTCAGGTTTATGATACATATAGTTTGCATTATATAAGTACATTTACGCCTACTAATGCATTAGCAACATCCATAGTGTCAAACATCGGTACATGCCGATGAAATGTGTACCTTAATGGTATCTGTTCCTCTGTGATAGAATTTATGAGGTAATCGCCGTTTATTTTGGATTTGTTTAAACTATGCTAAATATAATAGCTTTGAAATGTTCTCAAAAGCTAAAGCGGAATTTAATGTGATTACCTACTTGATTAATAACACTTGTTGGTTTTGGATTTTGAATGCCCGAGTGCAGATTCTTCAACCATGATCGAACATTTCATCATATTCCTTACATTATGGTAAGTAATAGTTATTTATTTCCAAAACTTCAGTATACGTTACATCAGTGAGGTCTTGACTTGACCCCTGAACTAGGACATCCTGTATGACAGGGTCGAGGGGGGGGGGGCGGTCTCTCCATTTACATGGATCAGCATGATAAGGCTTAGACTAAATACAATTTAGTTATTCATTTAGTCTTAGTCTTATTAAAAACTCCTCCTTCCCCGTCTGTTTATCGTTTATCTATCTATATGCGCTTAAGCCTTGAGATTTACCTATCGAAATTCTTTAACGCGGCTTGCGGTAGGAGTAAACTGATAGAAATCGTCACATAACGAAAAAGCGTTTTGCCCCATTCATTATATCCATATACTCGTACACACGGCTACACATCAAGTTATACATAACCAGTATAAGTTGACTTTTGATTATAAGAAAAACCTATACAATGCGAGGTCAGCTAAAACTGGAAATTATAGCTTGATGTGTAGCCGTGTGTACATATAATAGAAAGAGAGAGAGAGATAAAGTTTTCATTGTTTTCGTGGGTGCTGAAGCAAAATGAAAATCCAAGATGGCGACAACTCTGTGAGAGCTTCTCTCACTGTGAGAGTTATACTAGATCGCTCTGTATTAAAAACGTGCAATAAATTCATACTTTCTCTTTCTATTATACAAGGTGTAACAGATTAATGCAAGTGCTAAAAGTAGTTTGACTATTGAATCGATTTCGGTAACTTTTAATTATAGTTATTTTTCTTTTAAATTATGTATTTTGAAAGAAAATGTAATCTCATTTCATTGCAATAAGACTCAATTTTAAATGCATAAAGTAATGCTAGGGTCAACGCGATTTTCTTACTTAAAACAGCTTTAAAAAAATATTTTGGGCATTGTATTATGCTTTTAACTCAATACTTTAATTGGGGTGTATGAAGTCTTGCGTTAATTATGTTATACACGAGTGTGTGTGCGTGCGAGTGCCTAATTACCTATCGCTTAAGGAACTTCGTTCCTGACGGGGGTCCCCCGACCGCACATGTATTTTCTACATATGTATGTACTTTGATAAAGTTTTAGTGTTAGTATGTACATGTCACGTTAGGTAACATCAGCAATAAACAGCGTAATAGATTATAGCCCACTCCCTCTCACAGAGAGGAGGCCTGTGTCCCAGAAGTGGGAACGTTATACTCTGATTATGCTAGGTAAAAAAGAGGGTTCATCGTGAGCAATGCTACTTAACTATAAAGCCGCGTCTACATCTACCCTTTTAAAAGTGTCTATAGTAAACATTATCGCGGTCAACGGGAGCAAAATACTTGTCGCAAGGGAGGCAGATTGAACAATAGATCACTATTGTGCACTATAGCACACTATTGTGCACAGATGCTGCCCTAGTAGTGCCGGTGTTGTCCTGATTATTATTGTGAACATGTGTGCTTTTGTAACACGATATGAATTACTTATAGATTATATTGCATTTATGCCATATGTGCTTATTTGCTAACCAGTTGCAGAAAAGTCCTCGTCATATTTAAATAATTATATTTTTAATGGCGGATTTTTCAATAGTCACATACATTTTATCTGAGGAATAAATATCGCGGTTTGACAGTTTTTGTATAGAAAATATGTCAAACTGTCATAATTATTCTTCGGATAAAAGTTATCTGAGTATTAAAAAATCAGCCCTAAATAAAATAAACAATACTTTGTAGAAATAAAGTTTGCCGAGACAAATTTATTTGTTTTATTTTAGTTAGTTGACAAGATTAAATTTGATTAGAAATAGGACGCACACAATTAGCGCTCTTCGCATGTTAGTTATATAAAAGACTGCCCTTAAAAAGTTCTGATTTGATACTGCTAGTTCCCCGTTTTAATTATTTTTTATTGCGAATTGGGCCAGCTCGATCTCACCTGGCGGAAAGCGAGCTATGAGCTAAAAAACTTCTCTGGAGACCTACGTATTTGATTAACTCTTATGCTGCTACCAAGATATCCAAAAATCCACGATTTGTACACGAACTGAACCAACCGGTCAAAATGTTATAGTTTAAAATTATAGGTCAAAAATTTCTTATTGGATTTAGTAGGTAGTACTTATATTACATTAAATTTATCTTACAATAATTAAACATTACTGTGTGGTTTGTATCAATTTTAAAGTCAAATTATGCCAACGCTAGTTTTTTTTGTTAGCTGTCGGCTGTCAAGCCGCATGCGCGAAAAAACATCTGCTTTTGCTTACAAACAGAAATTCCGGCCTATTAAAAAGCCGGATTGCAGCAGAAACCCTGGTATTAGTATGAATCCAATTCAAAGAAGCAACTGACATTATCAAAGTGCAATGAAAGATCATCATCATGTTAGAATTTGGGCGAAAAAACTAACCTTTGTCCATAGCTTGTTCCTGGTTCTGGCTGGTTCTCGTCTGCCGGGTAACAATGCTGCGGAGGCGGCGGAGGCTGGCCACCTTGCATGTAGAAGCCGCCCAGCCCCACGGCCCCCAGCGGCGTCCTGCGGCCCGGAACTGACTGTGGTGGAGAATGCGACTCGCCCAGAGGCACGCCATCCCAAGACCTCCGCCCCTCCATGGTTAAAAAAAATAAAATTAACACATAACACTAATTAAAAACACTGTTAAATATTTTTGCGGGACGGCGTCAGGGACGTTTGAAGTTGGAGCCGCTTTGACAGACAATGTGTCGTGTAGTGGCGGAGAGTGGTCCACGATCGATCGCGCCACGCAACTGGGGTGCGCACCCCTCTCATCTCGCCGGAGCGAGCATTGTTCTGAGATGCGATTGTGATTTATTTGGGCGGCGCGTGTGCGACCGGCCGGCGACGTAAAATTCGATTATTAATGCATGTCAGCTGATAATTAGGTTGAAACTATTCAAACTATTATTAATACTGTGATGTACTGAAGTTCAGTGCCAAGCTGCAGAGTTAAAATACATTTACATTTATTTACACCAAAAATGCGGCTATTTTTAAAAGTGAGCTCTGTATTGTCTTCGCTCTGAATATATTTGTTGATAATTCGCTAGCTCGTTCGTATAGCGATTTGAGAAGTCAATATACAAATAGATGATGAAGGGTAATGTGTTCTAAGTTCCAAAACAATATATCTACCTACATATGATCGAAAAAAAACCGTATCAGTCTAAACAAAATAAATAACGCTGGCCGAGTTTCATAGGATCCATAAATGTTTATTTACTCCGGAAAAGCGCAAATCACACA
This sequence comes from Hydraecia micacea, assembly GCA_914767645.1. Lineage (NCBI taxonomy): Eukaryota > Metazoa > Arthropoda > Insecta > Lepidoptera > Noctuidae > Hydraecia > Hydraecia micacea. Next base: position 15,087,575 of record OU611778.1, read on the forward strand.
CATGCATAAATTATATTCAGGTAGTGCACCAAATCGAACGGTAGCCTTAAACGGAACAGGGTTCATTGACTGCTGATCGTTAATCCCGGTCCGACTGTATCATAAACCCGCGTCCACAATACTAACATAGTTTTGTTCTCTATAGCCGTTAATAAATCATAGTTGTAGAAATTGTTCAGTTTTTGGCACTGGAACTATAGAGTGTGCTAAATACTACGCGATGACACTAATCGATGTAAGGATAATTTCTATTTGTTCTTCTACGAGCAATAAGTCAACACTCTTTTTTAAATAATTATCAAAAAGGACAATGGGTAATTCTGTATGGGCCCCGTACCCAAAAAAAATATGACTGTAGCAATATGATCCATGTTTATATTTTATGCCCTCAGGGAGTAGTTTAATTAATCCTAAGAAAGCATATCTGAATTCACTTGGAGAAAAAATATATTTGAGGAAGTAAGATTTATTTTATAAAGAGAAATATTTAACTTATCCTCTAAAAACTTATTCACCTGCTGATGATGGACCCTTTTAGCAATTAATGAACCTCCAAAAACTTTTTACGCATCTAATGATGCACTTTCAATTTAATTTCCTCACATAACTTTTTTCTCCAAGTGAATTCAGACATGCTGTCTTAGGATTAATTAAACTTCTCCATGAGGGCAATAAAGATCAACATAGTTCATAATGCTACAATTAACTTTGTGTCTGGGTACGGTCTGACCCATTCTTCTTTAAGATTAAAGACGATTTTGTACTACATCATAACAAAGGCATTATTATTTTTCACTTAAAGTAGTACAAGTTCTGTTGTGAAACTACCTAATCTCACATTATTACAATGCTTTTATGCGAAATGTCGATTTCGAAGATTCTTTTAGAATTTCGACTGATCCAACTTTATCATATCTATCACCCTAAGTTTTTTTTTTACCTAGCCTATACTGTCCCACTGATGGGCAAGAGTCTCCCAAGTCCTTCTAGGAACACCTTTCACTTTCTTAAAATAACTAAAAATTATAACCTATTAGGATTAAAACCGTTTTTTTCTATTGATATACTTACTTAATAATAAAGTTGCGTCTTCGCTAAGGTTCTGGAGTTCTAGAGTGCAATTGGAAGGCCTTCTCCACAAGGTGGACCGAAGACTTTGTGAAGGCCGCAGGACCCCGCTGGATGCGGGAAGCACAGAACTGGTCGAAGTATCGGTGCTTGGGGTAGGCCTATGTCCAGCAGTGTACGTCTTTTGGCTGAAATGATGATGATGATGAATCGTTTGTCATTAATGTCCATTGGTTCTTGTGTTTATTTTCGATTCTCTTTATGGCCACGTCCTAATTCCCTGCAAAGATAATTTATATGGCGTATCGGCAATTGGTTTAACTAAATACGACCAAGCGAGAGATAAAAACATTCGCATCCATCATTTTGTAGTGGATTTATAATCCATTTAGATTATTATAAATTATATGAGGTAACGGTATTTCTTTCACAGTTTGTCTATAGAGGAAGTATAAATTAAGAACTCGTGTAGATAATTTTCTATGAGTTATGAAGATCAACCTCTATTATGTTAGTAATAATTTTCTGTAGAACTAGATACACAAGTATTCGTTTTTATTACAAGTGGATATTAGGCCAGAATGTCTCATTATTCATAGATATATTTCAGTCATAAACTGTTTCGAGGTATGTGTAATGGACCAATATTTTCTTTTGAGTCATAGGATGCTAGAAATATTATTACTGTTACCTATATTTGTGGTGTGTTCCCAACCAGTCACACTGTAACATGTCACAGTGTGACTCGTTGGGGACAATCGGTTAGGTTAGGTTAAAACTGAGACCCCTCTACGCACGAGCCGAGCGAGCGAAGCGAGCGGTGCCGCGGCAGCGGCCGGCGAGTGCCAGAAACGACTTGCGCAAATAGAAAAAAAAGAGCTAGAAAGAGAAAATTGCGAGTTCCCGTGACTGGTAGTGTGACCGGTTGGGAATTTTTTCAGAAAAAAATCCCATCGAGTAACAGTGTGACATTTGAGGGTGTTACTCGTTGGGAACAAATGATATTTGTAGTTTACAAGCAATTCCTCTTTATTTTATTAGCACCTAATGGTTTATTTTGTATATCAATCAATGCTCTCGTTAATTCACTTTAACTGTGATTTATGTTACAAAGAGTTATTTTGAATTGTAATTATAGGTCACTTTAAGTAGCTCTCTGACCTTGATAGTGTTTTGATTTATAAATTCGGGATTCGGGAGAATGCTCTGAATTTTCACGTACCATTTCAGTCTTGTGCACGTACTACTGCGGAGTGTCAGACACGTGTATTTTCGGTGATTTATTGTGTTGATTTTAGTGTTTGATGTTCATGAATAAATCGTGGTATTTACTGTAACTACTGCTCACAATGTTGTGTATATCCGACTGTCGTCATCTGTAGTCCACAACATCATTAGAAATGTGTTGATCAATTGAATATGTTCCATCATACAAGTTAACCCGTATGATAAGAGGATTTCGTACCAATATTTGAATAGGCACATGAGAAGATGTAAAATGAAACATGAAATAATTATTATAAACGTTTAATATTATTAAAGCTAATCAATTAAAAATATTTACAACTTATTCCAATCAGTTCCGACATTTGAGTCCCCTTAACAATGTACAATACATTTATTTACACCTCTTCAATTCTGTTCTCTTCAATATAATATATGGAATAGTCAACAATAAGACTGGAAACGGACTAGGCAGCCAGTATCAAGAGGTGGTAATCAATAAGAATAATGTGGCGTAGCGAAGGCTCGCCTGGATCGGTGGCGTAGGCGTAGCGTTCGTAGCAGCCGTAGCAAGCTACGCGTAGCACAACTAACTGCCTAGTGCGTTCCCTGCCTTAGTAATAATTTTGAAAATCAAGGTAAGGCATTCACGTTACTTTCTCGCCGCACGAAAATTTTGAATAATATATACTTTATAACAATATTTTATACAATTTCTAATATACAATATACATCATAATTTATGATATATATTTTTTAAAGTGTTGATTGTCTTAATTATTTTGCTAATTACATTAATTGAAGTGCGGCGGCCTCCTCACAATTTACAACAATATCACCAGCCAAATCTTTGCTTCATATTATTTACAAGCCTAATCAAACTATTCATAGTTTATTACTACATCCCATTTGACAGAATACACGTAGATACTTGTCTTGTAAAATACATTTACATTGTTTATTCAGACCGTCTCCTATATTATCTTCTCCCAAACATTCAAAATGTCTTTTCACAGCCCTTATTCTATGACTAGAAGATGACTAAAGATTTAGTACAAATAATATTTGTATAGCAATACTGTGTACAACAATGCTAAACATTCAAAATTTTTGGTAAAATCTGTAGTAACAATAGAAATTTATAAAGACTGCAGTATACACTCTATTACATCAATTATCAAAATTCAAAAGGTGATATTATATATCCTCACTTCACCACTCCTTAGGCCCTAAATCAAACTACTCAATATATTCAAATATTTTTTTTTATTTAAAAATATTTTAGGCTTTCCCGAAAACTTGTTTGGACGTGGTGAAATAGGAGTTATAAAAAATGTAAGATTTTAGCTTACACGTCAAGACTTATTTATAATAATACTGTGAAAAAGTAGAAAATTTTAGGCCGTATCAAGATGATATAATGTACGCATAGGAAGGTACATACAGTATACATGTAGCGATAGTCAGGCACCATATCGTGAAGTTGAGAATATGCTGCAAGGTACTCGGACGAAGATACACGTAATATATATTATTTCACTGTAATTTATATTTCTATAGATATTTCATAAACATCAAAATACAACAGACATAGTACGGATTTCTTGATATTACTATTAAGTATGCAAATGAGTATTCAATTACTGAGTTAATTAAAGTTCATCACTTTTAGTTTTATGTAAGTATAACATTTCACCAATCAGCACATCTTTGGCACATATACCTGAGTAGAAACACTTCATCGTGCTTTCTAATATTCTAGCAGTTATTGTCAAAATTACTTAAACATCATAATTCATAAAACTGATTCACTTGATGTTTTGACACAATGCTATTCAAGCATACATTTTAATAAAAGCTCACATAGTGCGCTTGTTATACGCACATATTATATTATTGACTATCTGGTCTTTGGTGAGATAAGTCCACGAGCTCCACACAAGATCAGCACGGTAAAGTGGTCGCACCACGTCAGTCACTGTAGTTCATATGATGGTGGCGGACAGAGGGGCTGGCGGGGCGAAGCGAGCGGGCACGGGCAGGCAGGCAAGCCAGACTGCGCCGGCGCCGGCGAGGCATCAGCGCGCTCGATGCGCGGGCGCGGCCGCCGGTCAGGGAGCGGCTGCGGCCAGCGGGGGCCGCGCCGGGGCGGGCACACGCGGGCACGCCACCATCGACCCGCTTCGGTTGGTTTGGCTATTGCCTCCACCGCCTGTAACAAGAAAAAGTAAGAAATTAGTAATATTCTTCACACCATAGAATCAATAATATTATTTGAAATCAATAATTATTATTTGAAAGGTCTGATTGATCTGATTTGTAAACTCTGTTGCTACACGATCTAGAAATCTTGACTCTAGTTGCGATTAATGAAGGGCCTTGATTGACGAATCGAAGCGTAATCGAGGAAATATACAAGCGATCATTGATCAAACAGGAAATGATGTTCACCTATTAGGGAGCCGAGCATTTTCGTGACGGAGAACTTGCGCGTGCGCTGTGGAGTGCGCACTTCAGCCAGTAGGCGGTCCACACAGCGGTAGAGGTCGCCCGAGTTGTCGGCGACGCTGGCTTCGCTGAAGGAGGCTCCGTGAGCGGCACTGATGGCCTGGCCCTCCTTGGTAGTCACCTGCGGACAAAGAAAAAAAATGTTGAAAAAACATGAAAGCATAGCATCGTGACCTAACTACCAAGAGTTTAACACAATTGGTTTTAGTAGGTCATGGTGACAAAAGTTATCCGAGAGACTCTACCTTTTACCCTAAATAGAATAGAATAATTTTTATTCATAAGTTCACATATAAATTACATAGAAGTTACATCATTACAAAGTTACATATTAATATTACGAAGAAAATATTAAACTATGCCTAAAATAAATCTAGTGTATAATTTATATATTGGTTAAAGGCTTAGTGAAAATAAATAAAAAAATAATAATAAATATTGGGATTTTATACAAGAGCTACTCTAAGCCCTAAATATCTAGGTGAGATTGCGTCAGTTGAAAGTTATTTTTATCTGATCGACGATAAGGCTCCTATCGACAAAATGGGAACATTGGATAATGTCAGGGATATTGTTACTTAATAATTAATTCAAAGTAAACTTAACAAAGCTGTTTAGATTGCGTAAAGTCTGTAAACAAAATGAAACAAGGTCAGAAACAAAATGAAACAAGGTGGTTAAGTACTTAGTTTAAGACTAGTTGAGACTAGTTTATTTTTCTATCGGGTTTCGGAAAAATTAGCATTATCTTATTTTATCTCTTGGTCTGTCACTAGGGAAGTCTACGCTATGAAAAATTAAAACTTTATCCTTATTAATTGTAATTTATGGCGTTGTTGGTTTGTTTCTCCCTCTCACTGAGAGGAGGCCTGTGTCCCAGCAGTGGGAACATTATAGGCTGTCTATGTATGTATGTTGTTGAAGGAAATATTTAAATGTTAATCTCCATTAATATAAGTAATTCATATTGGCTTTTAGTGTTCCTGTCTAGTGAGTTATTCTAAAACTATACAGGGTGGTAGGGACATCGTCGGCAACCTGTTACCAGGGATTCAGTACAGAAGCCAGCACATCAAGCTACTGTCAATCAATCAATCTGCAAACTTTAATAGATTTTAACTTTATCGCTACAGCATAAGGTTCAAGGTTGATTGGGAAAATTTGACAGTTTCGGGTAGCTTGATATGCTGTCGTACATGATTCTGAAACCCTGCGTTGAAATTATTCATCGGTTATTTGAAAAAAAAGTTGCTGTTCCATATATTTTGACCGCGTAGGTAGATTTTCTTTAAACTAGTCTAGTTTCATGTGCTGAATTCATCGTTGCAGTTTTCTCGTCGATATACCTACCTGCTATCCTGTATAAATACCTACATTTTCTTTGATATAATTTTATGTGTTACCTACGGTTTCCAAGAGAGTGTCTATTATACACATGACAAAAGCCGTCTGTTATGTCTGGTGTACGTATATTTCCCATTGAATGCGAGCTCAAAAGACTATAGTGATAGACAAGACTGTCTCGCGTCTTTGTTCTACTGGCGACAACGTCAAAAGTTTAACACAGGTTGTCGTAGTGGTGTAGTTCCACTTTGTGATAATGTATTAATGTCAACGTGGAAATTTCCCCATGTGTAGGTAACACGGTATGAAGAAATTCGATGTTGTGATAAAAACATTGTCTACAGTTAAAATGTTTGCTCCTGAAACTGTATTCTATCTTTGCCACAGTAACGATCCAAAACTAAATCTTATAAACAGAGATAAATGAAACATGTCAATCATCCAGTCTATTATTGATGTACGCGTTGCTATGTAATCTTGACAATGATCCTACATATCAACTGACGTCTTGTTGAAAAGTAGAAAGGAGTAATAGATTCCTATTCACTGTTCCATTGTTGATCGGTGTTATTTGAGCTTTGCTATTATTCTGTGTTTACAGACAACAAACAGAGATTTACGACAATACGTTTCAGATAAAGAATTTAAAATAAAGGAGATTTTTTCAGTACACATGCCCGGGAATCGTAAGTTGTCAGTTTATTAGCAATGATTTATTGCTTCCCAGGAGTAGCTTTAGATCCCTACATTTTAGAGGAGATAATTTAGGTATTTTTCATATTTAATAAATATGCGCACTTATGCGTACTTATTGAAAGCGATATCATTTCAGCGATTCGTGTCGCAGACGAAGTACGAGCGTGACTGTAAACGAGACGTAACGCCCGGACGAACGTAGATAACAGAAAAAGTGCGTAGTTTTCACCACATTATTTTAAGCGTCCCGATCACAACACATTTACGATCTGAAATATGTGATACTTTATGTAAGAGTAAATCCACATGTGTAAATGTGCGAATTATGAGAATGTATGCGCTATAATAAGTACCTACTTACATAGTTTGAAAGCTTGTGGAAACGTTATCGAATTGGTTTGTTATTTATTATGTACTGACCTGTCTCAAGTGGTCTAGGTCTGTTTTGTTGCCGAGCAGTGCAAGCGGCATGGGCGCCGCGGCGCCGGCCGGCCCGTGCGCAGGGCTGCCGCCCGTCGGCGCACGCTTCAGGGCACTCAACACCTCAGTGGCGTACTCGAAGCTGCTGCGGTCTGTCACGGCGTACACCAGCAGACAGGCGTCGGCCCATTGAATCTAGAACAAGGAATAACAACAACATTAAAAAGTGCCAAGAAGCTGTTTAAATTAAGTCTGACAAGATGGCAAATGTTAGGTGACGGAAGTAGTCGGTGAAAGTGTTATCTGAAAGCATGTCACATACCTACTACGTTATTTTTGTCAAGATTCGAAAGAGGTGTAATAAATCGATATAATTTAAAGTCAATCGTTACGGAAAGTTTTTATGGGTCACATCTGGGAGCGTTATTAACGTTTGATAGCTAATTAAATCTCTTATTATCGCGCTTACGAGTTCGATTTGTCATTTTTGGCCCATTTCAAAATAATAGACGACAGCCTTTTTATATTTTTTTCTCATAACCCCTGAAATTGTTAAAAAAAGGTGGACTTCAAATAATTTTTGGAGGAAAGTTTAGACGAAATCTAACAGAACAAAGCTATTTACTTTGGCAAATCGTTTTTGAAGTCTTCATGAAACAAATTAATATAAGCTCACAGCTTTGCATAAAAGAGACTAGACGAAGAAGAATGTGTTTAATTAATGCGTCTTCAGACTCTCAGAGCCAACATTCCGGCTTAAAATTAGCCTTGCAGCGATTCACGGGCGCTCCCATGCGCCAGCGCCACGCCGGGACATCGGCCCACCTCGCGATGACTATGGACACTTAGGTATTGTTGTCGACATACCCACAGAAAATTGTTTATATAGGACGAAACTGTGAAATTAAACAGGAAGTCGATGTGACGTCAAGAATTGATTAACCTGTGTACGTACCTATAGGTACCTACAGACATCGAACTCCCACCGTAGGTTCAAAACACGTATTTACGGAAGATCCGCGAAGCTTGACGGTAGTCATAATCACTAATAACCTGGTATTTCACCATTTTACGTCAGCAGAATTTTACGGTTCAATTCATGAAAATTTTTGTTTGTTTGTTGTATGATTAACGTAAAATAAAAAGTTTTTAATTTAAATGTACGAGGCTTCCGACAAGGCTTTATTGCTTTACCAACTTTTTGCATGAACAACACAGTTGTTAATTATTTCACTAACTAGGTTATCAAGGCAAGTCCTCCCAAATCATTGCCCATACCTCCTCCATTTATATTCACAGTCAAAACTACTTTTACGATTTGCAAGATGGTGTTGCTTATTTTCACAAAGCTGGTCTTTTCAACAACATCTCAAACCAATTATTTTTAAGGATGTATAGAACAATATTTGTGTAAACTTCAGAAGGAGTTCCAGATTAATTCGGTCGTCTGTCGAGTTATAAAAATATTAAGCTGGCAATCACTACTTTCACCGGCTGGTGGAACTGGTATTAATAATGTGTAATATGTAAACATGATGAGTCATAATGTTCGGTGCAAGTCACCGGAGTATCTCCTGGAGCTGTTCCATGCCATGAGTAGTATTATTTGAGACATTAACCTAGTTGTCGGAACATAAAGCGGCTTCAGACTGGTAATCGCGAGTTTAGTTTGCGGAAGGGAATCTACTGCTGGGTTTGACGCTTTGGTGTATTGTGGGAAGTTAACGCGACGGCGTCTAATTTACCATGAAGTGCTTCCTTTGCGGTTGTTTAGTGCTTAAATTATATTGAATCTAGAAAGTTTGGGGAATCTAAGACTTTTAGCCTGCTTTATTGGAGAAGCTTGCAACTATCGAATACAGTTTAATATACCGACGAATTTCGAATGTAAATCAGCACCCTAATTGCGTAACACACTATCAATCGGAATCTGAATAATTTTGAAGCAAATTGCTAATCCATTGCTTCATAAGTTCGAATAATTTGTCTGCTCAATACGTAAATAACGCGATGAATGTTGTTGAACTGTCAAAATGAAACCGATTCCGATCGATAAAGTGTTACGCAATTGCCCCGCTGGACTGCTGGTAATAAAATATTACAACCGAGTTAAAAGTATACAGGAATTCAGTTAAAATAGCTACAAAAATGTGGCCTTCTTACGAAATACTCGACATCCTTAATCCCACTGATTTGTATACTTATTATTATTTAGAAACTAAAGGCCGATCAGTTGTTTAGGTTATAAGTACTTTAATTCAGTGAAGGTGAAGATTAGTGGGCAATGGGCAAGGTCCCGGGGTATTAACCTATTCATATACTGCTGGCTACTGGTTAAACCTTACTACACCTGTTATTTTAGGGTTCTTTTGAAACTGAGTATACTGTGCTTTGGTCAAAGCGAAGGTTGAAATTTACGATGGTCCGAGTTATAATCACAACTATAAAATTATTTTAGTCTTAGTGGCAGAGGGTCAATAGCTACTATTCTTTAGAACACAGTACAGTTCATTTAAAAATATTTTATGAAGTTTGTAAGTATTCCGTATCAAAATGAGCCCTGAAAATTTATTGCGAGTTTAAATTTGAAATCAAATAAAACATGTGTCTAAGATATTTATTTACCTGTTCAGCTGGGAATTTATCTGAATTGGAACCGGATACATCTATAACTTCCAGTTCCATTGGAGTGCCGTTGATGGGCACCGTTTGTCTGTACAGGAGATCTGAAATCAAGGTGTAATATAAGCATCTTGAAGGATACAAACTACGCAGTATATCTTGTGATAAATGAGGAATGCTACCAACCTGTGTTTGAATGATATTCGCCGATGTATCGTCTGGTTAAGTAACGGACAATGAGAGCTGTAACAAAGAAATATAACTTGTTAAAATGACAAAATATGTATAAATTATTTAACTCGTAAATATCACTTTTCTACGAAACCAACTACGGTTTGTTGGACTGCAGGAGATTTTACAACTGTTTGTAGTAGGTGCAGTTAAGATGTTTGCAAAATCAGAATTTCAGTCGCAGTTTCTGGTTACTGCGTTTGTGAGAAGTATCGACTGTATTCAGACACACATTGATGTATTAGTACAACATGTTGGTGTTGCATCACCAAGGAGAATAGGTCAGTGGGCTGTTGCCCAGCTCGGCTTATGTAACGACATCTAGGTCGGAGACCCGAACATATTCGGTCAAGGTACCCACTGTACATAATTGAAGTTTTGTTTATTGTTTCTGTTATGTTAGTACTTTGCTTTGGGACGTATTTGAAGTGCCAAAAGCTGCTTGGTTCAACGTACAAATGGTGTTAAAGAAATTTTGTTGTTTTCATCGAAAATGGTGTGTTCATTTCAATTATCGTTTTGTCTGCTCGGAAAATTCTGCAGGACTATTAGGTTCCATAAAATTGGAAATAAAAAAAAATAAGTTGGACGCAAGTAAGTGGAAAATATCAGAATTATGATCTCGCGGAATACGAAATCCATCAAAATATGACAGGCACTCCCGAATAACTGGGTCGCTAGAATTAAATCACATAATAGCTGCGGGATTTTCCGAAACATTATTGTCAAAATATTTTGAAGTTACAAAAAAATAAAATGTATTCTCTATATTTAATATTGCATAGCATGAAGATGTTTTGTTGGATGTGTATGTGATATATTTGCTTACCGGACTTGCCAACTCGGGAGCTGCCAATGACGGCTATGCGTACGCGCGGCATACTGGCACGCTCGTCCTTCATACTTGGGGATTTGCGTTTTATCTGAAACAATACAAAATTTATTTAATAAAACAGTTTGTGACAACTTCAAGCATGAAAGGTACACGAATCCAGAAAGTTGCAACACCTTTTCTAACAAAAACAAAACAGGAAAGTACCTTCTTCTTGTTAAAGGTCAACTCTGTTACACTAATGAGACAAAATTACTTTTACTATTGTTATAAATCAAATTTTGATTTTTCCACAGCTAGAGATAACCTTTATCGTACAAAATAGGTGTTAATGATAGTTTGAGTCTCTTCCAGCGCTAAATCACGGTGAGATACCGCTCGCGGCGGCGGATAGTTGGCGAGCGTCAGTTTCATTCACTATACTGACGCCTGACGCCTCGCGCCGTGCGCTGACGTCCGCCAGCTAATGACCAGCCTAAGCGCGTCAGAAACGAACACTTGTTTAAGATTATATTAGATTTCATGCAAGATTTACTAAAGTATTCCTTTGACTCATTTCTGCCGTCAATTAAACAGGTGGTCACTGACATTTGAAAAATGACAGGAAACATTGTTTTGAACAATTATGTTACACAACACTGTATTCTAATATCTGCCAAAGATTTCGGTTGACCGGTAAACAAAAGAAAGGCCGGTAAATAAAACGCAAAACACAAATTGCGAATCTACGTCGACCTTCGTTTTGTTTGTTGACCTTGAGAAAAAAAATACAACCCTTTGATTAGGTAGTACGGTCAGTGCGACTCGAACACAACCCTTTTATTTATTTGAACCCAGGAAGGACAAAAAAGTACTGCGTACAAAAGCGCCATTAGCGCGACATGTAGATATAATTATGTATTGAAATATTTATAGATTGCTACGCCGCTATGCGTCAGCGGCTGTGTCCATCGGCTGGTTGAATAACCCTAGAACACACTGCGGTGTCCATTCAAACGCACCACTGTATTGACAACAATACGGAATTGAAAACAAAAACATACGCCTTAAAATTACATAAATTCATCGCAAACATCTTTTGATATGCGTTCTTTGTTGTTTATTATTTTTAGATCGAATTATAAACAGGCGAGATCTTTAAAAATGTTCTTATTTACATTTTGGCAAGAAATTGCATTATTTGAATAAGAGTTTATTTTGAGTGGGATTGCTTTTAGGTTTTTAAAAGTTCAGTTGATAGTGTAATTTTTACACACGCGTTATGAATGTAATACAATCATGAGTGTCTAGAATATGTACATAAGATGAGCAGATGTTATTAGCGTCATAGGTGTCTATGTATCGTAAACAACACGCAGTGACGTACCACGCATCGTTGAATAAAGTATACAATCAAAAGGCACTTGATGTAATATATTAGTGACGCCTGCCGCCTCCCTGACCACGTTTAATGCCCACGACTTTACAATATTTTTTTTCTTTTTAACGTTATTTTATGTCATAAAAATAAAACTGTTGAACTTGTGGCACAGTTTTATTGTAAAAATACTGTTATATTTGGTAGGTATAATAACAGTGTATTGGATTCATGAAACCTTTTTACAGCAATTTCGATATTTCTTGCATTTTTGTGAAACCATAAACTTTGATTACTTGCTGGGCGTTGAAATAATATATTCGTGAACACTATTGCACTTCAGTGCGATTCGTATATGAGTTGATAATGTCAGCAAGATTGTCAATGTTATTTAGCATATCATTGAAGATCGTCATAATTTTACAAATTCAACACAGATTATGAAAACTACTAGGAATAAGATTTCTTAAACGATGCATTAATATTTTTAGGTATCTATTTATTGTTTTGAATAATATAAAAATACATAAATTATAATATCAAAAGAAAATGCAGCACCACGTGAAATAACGTAAACCCACGCGGTTGAAGAACGTGGCATTCTACATTTTTGATATTAGTGGCGACAACGTCGCCATTTTTATTTGCGTTTGGCGCCAAATAATATCGTTCAGTCGCGCCGTGGTGCCAAAAGAAATATTCAGTTTTAAATTAACTTTCCGTGTTACATAAATAATTTCTGTAGGTATTATTATAAAAATAATTGCGATGCGTGTCGTTGCAGGAATGTTTAATATGGAAACTCATTTTATTTTAATTTTGTTCCATAAAGATATAATACCTAATTTCAGTAATGATCATCAAGAATATACTTTACTGATGTATTGATAAGAGGATTGTTAAAAACTTGAATTGGTAGCGAAATATGCAATGAATTTTTACGGAGCATCAATTCAATAAGGTGGAAAATATGTCCAGTTTATTGGCTATATCACGTACCTACCTACATTTTAAGGTGCGATAAAATGTGAGTCTTTCTTCAGAATTTGAATTAGGCTAGTTACTAGTCGCACGAATTTGTTATTACGTTGATAACGTTGTGCAATAAAAGCAATGTATTTTTAGCCAATAAGCTATGAGTTTTTATCAAAAACCGCTTTCCGTGGGCGAGTGTTTGGTGTCGTTGTTTACTATCGAGCATTATGGAAAATTGATATCAACTGCGTGCCTTTGTTTTCGCCCACTGCGAAGGTCTCCAATATTGGTTTACAATGTTATATTTATTGCTATTTTTTTTACGTGACACTATTTTATCTCGCCTATTTTGAGTTTGGGGAGGTTGTCTGTTCCATAGTGTTCATAAAGCAAAATCCTATTTACTTGGGATTACCAAGAGGCCCCGTAATGAGGATTACAAGTAATTACAACAGTAATCTATCTGCCTTCAATAGCGCGTATTGCTGAAACCGCAAATCTAGCTACTTCCTACAACTCCCACGGATATCGATGGAATGGGCTATTTATAAACAGGGAAAATCTTTTGTGTTCCCTAGGGACCACAGCAACAGCAATTTCACATTGTGTCAATTTAGAAAGTACTCTAGGGCGCTCTGCCCACGTCCTGGTCCTGAATCCTGCAGGCTTACAGTCAACCGTGTGGGATGAAATGTTAACTTTCTGAAACATCACGTTGTTAATTCATCCCAAGGCTAAATAGTTAAGTTTAATAAAGGTTTTATCTAATATAGTGGGTTTAAATCCGTCAGGACGAAGGCGTAAAGCGAAGTCATTTTGATACAAAGTATATTTTCATGTGGTTTTAATAAAGTATAGATACAGTAAGGTAGAAGAGCTCGTGGCCAAATAATAAGAGCCACACGGGTCAATCAAAGGTTAAGCTACGCTTGCCCAGGTTGGTCCGTGGGTGACCATTCATAATATATCGAGACCCCTCTGTACCTCGGAAAGCGCGTTAAGCATTTGGTCCCAACTATCATTCGTAGATCGTTGACAGTCGTTACGGGTAGTCAGAAGCCCGAAAGTCTGACAACCAGTCTAATCAAGGGTTATCGTGTTATCCTGTAACTGGGTTGTGGACATAGATCGATATCCGTGGTTGTGGATGTCAGATAGTCAGTCGCACTCGCTCCATGTAAAATTCTGGTATTCAGCTGCGTCTGGTTAGACTGGAAGCCGACCCCAACATAGTTGGGAAAAGGCTAGACAGATTGATTGATCGAGATATATATAGTAGAGATATGTATAATAGGGGCGTGGGCAAGGTCATTTCCAAACTTTTTAACCCTGAGAATGTCGGTGATTTTTTTACGGTTCAAAAGTTATGACCAATTTTTGTTTTTTTCCATCACTGCATAGTGCCCAAAGTTAAAAATCATTTAAAAAAAACTATCAGGGCTATCAATTGAATTTTTTTAGTAACCCTGATAGTTTTTTATTAATGATTTTTTACTTTGAGCACTATGCAGTGATTGAAAAAAAATAAAAATTGGTCATAACTTTTGAACCGTAACAAAAATCACCGACATTCTCAGTTTGGAAATGACCTTGCCCACGCGTATTCGATTTGATCCATACTTTCAGGGACACCCAGTATAGTAACGTCCGACAGAGTCCGACTATACCTATAGACTCCACAAAGTCATAAATCATAAAAGTCCTTGTAACTTGATCCAGCACTACACCGACGTAACATAACACGTTTACAGGAGTCCTTGATGTGAAGTATGGCCTTGTGGCCTTCACTGCGAAATGGTGCATGTATTGGTATCAATACAAGGTCACACTCCGCGGGATCTGCCTAAAGGACATGACCTTGGGAACAAATCGCCGGATCACGGGGCTTAATACTATTAATTTCCCTGTTAGAAGGTTGTCTGCCAAGGACCCCCTTCAGCTGTTGACACTGATGTCGATTATGATAAATAGCTCCGCAGCTGCGAAACAAAACTTTGACAAGTAATTGCGATTTGTTGACACGAAGGCCGAGTCCTTGGCTTCCGAGAAAGTTGCGTTTGGTTTCCAGTAAAGGACAAAGCTTCACACTTTATAGCTATTACGCATGTAGGTACAGTCAACAAAAGAGATAAGTATGCAGGATGTTCTCGAATATAATTTAATTTTATTAATAGAAAACAAACAGCTCATTTATCAAATTCAGTCGATAACATCCATCGGTTTCTTACTAAACTTCAACTATATCCGACGATTCTGCATACTTATCTCTTTTGTTGACTGTACGTTACGTATTATCTTAAACAGTTGGTTTAGTTTATTATTTCGCGGTAGAAAAGAAACAAAACTTACGTGCTCGCATTCTAGTTCACTTATGTCTTTATTACAAACGGACCTAATTTTTGTACATAAAAGTAAAGAGCTATTGTTTTTGCAAAGCTGGGCATTTAATTTAACGATTTGATTGGCCACTTCGTGGTATATCAGGCTACAACATCAAACAACTCGATAATAAACCTAGTGAACGAGTTTCAGCTCAAATACCAGATCATGACTCAAATTATAAATTATTCATTGTTCCCGTTCTTGGCAAGAGGTACTTTAGGGAATTTTAATTAAATGTTCAGAATTATGTTAGATAAAAATGCTCTATTTATACGTGCAGGTATATGGATGAAAACTTTAGCTAAAGTTTGTAATGTAGAGCAGATTCATAAGATCTAGTTGAGTCATAAAGAGAGCATTCTGGGCTGGTACGTCTACTCGGGTTATCTAGCCTACCCTCAAATGAGATAATGTCAAAATCAAGTCCCATTTTTCATAAATATTTTCTTTACGCTGATATTTTCATGACCCAGTTCTTGAAATAGGAGAGGAATATTTTCAGTGAGATAACATCATTTCCGTAAGAAATAAGTACTACTGTACGGTTTCTGTAACTATTTTGTAATGTTGCTACATTTACAATGTTTTCTAGCAATATTGCGCAGGTCATATAAATAAAATAATTAGTACAATTGCTGCGTTCATGGTTGTTGTCATTGAAATACTTATTATCCTAATTATTTTATCACCACACGTGCGAGGAATATGCAGTAGGTATAATATGAAAAGATACTATACTTTATGAACAAAAAACAAATAAAGATAAATTACTGATATGACAATAAATTACGTTCTACAATCTTTCATCAAAATTGCTACGCCGTAGCGCAACAATGTGCTACGGCGTAGCACGTTTCTGTGAAAAATGTGTAGGTACCTCTAAATCTAAACGATTGGAAAAGTAACAATGTTGTTTGCAAGCAATTAATTTGAAGCCTCAGGGATTCGACAGTTACCGATCGTAATAAGTGTCAGCAATTGTTTGTCTCTTAATGAGGCCGTTGACTTCTATGTCGTTGCTTCGAAGATTCGACAGACATTTCGGCCAAGTAGATTTGATAGCTCCCTAAAACGAGCATCCATTAATGTTTTAGGATTCAATTAGTAATTCGACAATTCGCGTACATTCACGATCCTTTTTATAGGTTTTAGAGATTTTCGTGTAAACTGTTCTACTTAAATGATTTTTGTAATCTGAAAAGCATTTTCACGTATCGAAAAAGCTCATACTTACTGAATATTTGCAATAAGATCTTGCTGGCGCGTCGTAATTTACGCCGAAAGGTAGGTCAAATTCCTGAATAAAATTCCATTCAAATAAATAAAAATAGCCGAGAGGAAAATGCGGAGAAAGAATATGCACTGATTGTTTTGGTGTTGAAATAAACTGATCGATTTCTCACTTACACGTGTGCCCCGCTCGACCTGCGAACTACGAACTTATTGTTTCGTATTTAGCAACATTGTGATCTCGATGTTTTGAAGTTAAATTGTATGGACGATCTGAGACCGTGACAAACAAGTCATTCAAGTTCGGTCATTGAACTGCAAAACCAAGGAAAAAATCAAAACGACTTTGATTTGCAGTCAAACAAACTGTGATACAAGAAGACGTAAATAAATTTGCTATTTTGTATGAGTCCTATGGGATATTTTGTCTGAAGAGTTTTATGATCCATCATGAATGGACTCCCAAACCACATGGAACTTTACTTATTTCATATAGCTTTACCCGTTTTATCTCGGGTAATGAGGTAATGTGTTCATGTCATTGTAACAAGTACATCCTCAGGATCTCGGTGACCCTCTCGTGACCCGCATCGAACGGTGACCGGGTCATCTAGCCGTGTGCCGCGCTTACCTGAGCAGTGAGCTGAGGCTTAAAGGTGTTAGTTTCATTAAAGTTATAAGCTCCAGGGAATTTTCATATCGAAAACTAAGAAATACTCAAAGAGACCGCATCATCGAACTATGTGCAAAGTGGCTGTTTATATTTTATGATCTTGTTGACTTATTAAATAGTGCAATTCATATTAAAATATTTTGACTTATACATATAAAATATCTTATTTTTAACTGTTTGTAAATTAACATGTCCTATCTGAGAGAGCCGGGTGCCATGTAATTCAGCAGCTAACTAAGTATTTGCCCCAAAAAAGGTCGCATGTGCTCGAGTAGGGCTGATGTTACAATTAATAGCTGCAGCGTACACGTGTTGACGTTGACGACACGAGAGCAGTGGTGGCCCAGTGGTAACGGCCGCGACTTACGAGGTGTAGGTCGTAGGTTCGAATCCAGACAGGCGCTTTACTTTGTGTAAATTATTTCATCACCACTGGTCTCAAAACGGTGAAGGAAAACATCGTGAGGAAACCGGCATGTAGAACCAAAAATTCGAAGACATGTGGCATATGCCAACCCGCACTGGGCCCGCGTCGTAGATTACAGCCCACTCCCTCTCACTGAGCGGAGGCCTGTGTCCCAGCAGTGGGAACATTATAGGCTGATTATGTTATGATTATGTACACGTGTTGCATCAACATAGAGCTGTTTTTCTCTTATGTTTTATGTATGGGCGCAGTACGTTAGTCAACAAGTCTCCTGTGTCACTTAAAGTGCACTGCTGCTTGTCTCACGGCTCACTGGACTTCAGCACGGTACTGGAAATAACGCAGGTTTCCCCGTGTTGTAGAAAATTCAAACTCTATCCTGTATATAAATTGAATAATGCACAGCTTTATGATATCGAATATTACAATAATATTTATACAGATCTATGTCTGTGATTTATACTTATTCGAGTGAAACATAAATATTTTTGCATATATGAAGCTGTTTACTTGAAAACATAGATTTAGGTACTGGTTTTCTGATATACTAAATTGTGATATTTTAAACCAAATGCGTTTATTTCTACAACGTTCTTATAACATGGTACTTGACCTTTGTCGAATGGACGATGTCAGTGCTCTTTACAGCATAGAGTATATGAATAAATTTAATAAAACCCTGAAGAGTGTAATTGCGCTGTAATCCGTCTGAACCAATACCTACCAAGAGATTTACGACTGAATCGATCCTCCGGTACGTCGATAGGAAAGTTTCAATGTTGTTTTTAACTCGCCGCCGCCCGTCCACACCTGGCGCACACTTTACCATAACGTGGGCATGTAACTGATCAACTAATCTGAACCTTATCACTAGAACAATTAGATCGATATCTTTGTAATTACGTGCCCTGATTATTGGCCAGGTATGGACCTTGTTGCTGAATGTCTGCTTCCAATCCTTTGATGATTAACGAACAGTATTTACTTAGATATAGGTACTTAACTAGTATGTTTATCATTTGATTATTTACAAGAATTGCTTTACAGTGCTGCCATTATTTCAAACACGTGTGGTTACAAATCAATCAATGTTAAATTAAAACCTTTTACGCGTTCATCATTTACTATTTAGTTGAAACAATAAATCATTGATAATGATGTTTTAAAAGCATTATCTGATATGTTTCTATATTTCATTTACGTTGAAAGAATATTGAAATTCACTGTAAACCAACTATTTAATTCATTATGTACGCATGTTTCCTCTAAAAATATTTGTATGTCAAAAATTGACAAGACATAGCGCACTATTTAATTCTTAAGATCCATCTATCATCTATCCTATGTTTCACAAATAAATTGATTTGATTTGATTTGATTTGATAGTTTTTATGACCAGTTTAAGTGATTTAATTCGTAAAGCTTTTAAAAGTTTCTGTAGGTTCCTATGAAATTGTGCAGATGGTACAGACGCCAGCACATCAAGCTACCCGAAACTGTCAAATTTTCCCCATCAACCTTGAACCTTATGCTGTAGCGATAAAGTTGAAAATCCACTAAAGACATTTGACAGATTGTAGTAGCTGGATGTGCTGGCATCTGTACAATAGTATCTACCTAGCGATAGTGATACCTAGCGAATTTTATCCATGTGTTGTGGAAAAATACTATTAATCCCACTCCTACTCAACGAACACTATATATTTTATCATAGATAAACATGACTGTTGCTACGCGTATCTGAATAGGAATAGATGCCGAATTTATTGTAAAAATCCACTTGCAGAGCTATGTATGTATGTATGCTATGTAGGCGAAGGACGACATTACAAAAATGATCAAGCGATACTTGAAACTCCTCATTAGCCCAATTTATATTTTGACGGTAACGCATGCAAGTCGCCAAACGTTGTGCAACGTTCATAACTCGGTTAAAAGTAGTATTGTTAAAACGATAACTGGGTCAAGTTTAGCCAAAATCGTAATGCGTTATTTACAATTCATTGGTTTTCATTTTTACTGTGCCGCGTTTGAGTAAATAAACTTTTTCGGTTAACATTGAACTTTTCTGTGTTTAACAATAACGGTTACGCAAGTGGTCGTTCAGATGTTGCCGTTCACATTGAACAAAAATTTATTGGGTCAAGTACAGACGCCAGCACATCAACCTACTACAATCTGTCAAATTTCTTTAATCGATTTTCAACTCTATCACTAAAGCATAAGGTTCAAAGTTGATTGGGAAAGTTTGACAGTTTCGGGTAGGTTGATGTGCTGGCGTCTGTACACTAACAGTTTGGGCATTACCGTTGCAACATTGTATTAACGATATACGCAAGGATTTTTCTAATCAGATCAATGTCTACAATGAATCTCTTTTTCTAAACAAATCTGTAAGCAAGATTTGCATTTAAATTAACCACGTGCTGAATACTCAAAGCTCCAGATCTGCACCCTAAATACGTAACACACTAGCAATCTCAATCTGAATCATTTTAAAGGATATTGCTAATTCATGGCTTCATAATTGTTCGAAAAATGTGTCTGCTCAACAACGTAAATAACGCAATGAAGGTTGTTGAACTGTCAAAATGAAACCCGTTGCTACTGATAGTGTGTTACGTAATTAGATACCAGTTTTCATTCACAATTTTTCCACATTACATGTTCTGATGTAATGTGGAAAAGTTTATCACTAACACGTCTCATGAAAAGCAGAAGCTTTCCATAAGACGTGTTGTAGTAGTAAACTTCTCATTCATGTGAGAATGAGCGATAGTGGACGCTGACGTTAGTTGTATATGCAAAATATTTATGTTCGGAAATGCCTACGTAAAGATGAACTATAATTATATTCGGTCGTACGCAAAATACGCGCATAGACATGGTGTTGCGGCCACCAGCCCGTGTTACCTATTACCTAATTATATTCGGTCTTTAATGAGTGAGCATCATAACGTTTGAAATACTTGGCAGTGTACGGAATTGATCAGATTCGGCCGGATGTGTTCAGTCTCCCTGTAGTCTTTATTAACGTGACTTTGACCTTAGAAAATGAGATGTCAGCTGTACCTACATAAACTTAATTTGCATGCGGAACAAAATGTTTGGGGAAATTACTCTGTCCAATTATCTTTTGAACTGGACATGTGTATTAACTCCGCAGTAACACAATGAAAATTAATGGTTCTCGTTCCAAATTGGATGGCAACCAGTTGGTACGGTACATATTTAATTGGCTTTCCAGCTATTTTCCAAGGTTGTACGTGTTATGACGAGCCAATTACTGGACTCGAAAAAATTCATAGGATACTCGGGGTTTGTTAATTAAGATGAATTTAATTACACGGTTTCAGCCAGTAATCCTATATCCCTTCATATGTTATACGTACAATGTACATGGGTTTTGTTAGAGGGCGCGGAATGTTTTTGAGTAATAACTATTTTCTGTATTCGGCCTAAAAATACAAAGTTAATTTATGTGAATAAGTACTTTCCTTTCTAGTCACAATAATATGAGCCTTGATGTTAAAAAAATAAAATTATTATTTATTTTATTATGTTGGAAAATAGAGTTAAGTAGTTGTGATGTTCATAATAGATACAATAGATATATTCATGAATGGATAACTTAAGTATTCTTACTGGAATGCTCTGTAGTAACCGGATAAATTGAATGAAGCCGAGGTCCTATTTATTGAAAGGCATATTTTATAGTAGCCAATGTATGATGTCATTGTCAAGGAAAACTACATATCTTACTTATGACACTTTTTCTTTATGTAAAATACTTTTGCATGGAGTGCTATGCTATAAGTATGTATCAATACTTCTTTACTTAGTATTAAAATTGATTACTTATAAAGTCCGTTGAGACAAAGGAACAAACTAAAAAAAAACAATTATCTGTTGTGGGCATAAAAATACGTAATTTTAATAACGTATAAAGTTATCTCCAGTCTTTAGAAGCTGTCTTCAGAAAGTAGGTAATTCATCATTCACAAAAAAAAACTATCAAAAATAAAATCGAAATTGTTTATGTAGTTATAACGAATTCAAAATGAACAGTCATTTATTCAAACTAGGCTGAGAATCAGCACTTTTCGAACGATAAAATTAAATTATTAATAGTTAATTATTATGAAATCATCAATATCAATCTTGCGCCAGCAGAACTGATTAAATTAGTAACTTTGTATAGTGTTTGGGTCACCAAGATACAGGCTGTGCCTAGTTTGGGACTCGCCGTTAAATCGGTCTAAGTTTTCTCTTAGTTAGAACTGCATGCTAATACGAGTACTTGTATGTTTGTGAACATGTGTAAGTTTTAATAAATTAATTTGATCTGAAAAGACAATCCCCAAAATGCCCGCCCTTCACCACTTCCTAGTGCTTTCGCAGGGAAGAAGAATTGGCGCAACAAAGTCCCCAGCAGCACAGCTGCTGTTCAGTTACAAAATACTTAATTGTACACGATGTTGAAAATGTTCACTTTATAGCTTAATATGATATTGCTCGCCTGGTTCCGATAATTCTCTTTAGCATGCAACAGAGTTCAATTTTGATTCTGTAGCCCTTTCACATTGCACGTAATTGATGAATTTCTGAGAAACCCTGAAAGGTCTCCGTGTCTGTTCTGAGAAATACGTTTCCTAGGACTCCTCTAGTTACGGGAACACGATGTCGATATCAATTATATTGATTAAATTGAAGTTCGATGAGAGTACCTATACTCGTAGCTTTATGAAAGTTATACCTTCAACTAGTATCTAGCAATAATTCTGAACTCTTAATCTAACGATGAATGCTGTAACTCATGTACCTAGGTAACCTTTAAGGTGATAGGTATCAGGATTTTTTGAGCGATGGCCGATAACGTAGCAAAAGATTCGATAGCATGTCGTACAACTAGCATGCTGGTTGTGAAACCTCTCTTGCCATTTCTAGAATGTCAATATAGATTCCAGTTTACATACCTGCTTAATGATAATCATTTACCCCCTTACTAATAAACGTATTATATCAGATGAATAGTTACACACCGATCTTTCTCTTTCAGTCGTCAGTAATTTAACTTTCGAAAGAAGAAGACAATAATGCTTTGTGTAACTATACAGACGCTATACAACGTTTATTAGTACAGGGGTTATTGTAAAATATGCGTATCAGTAATACTACTAACGCAAAATAATATTCCTACTGTGCTTTACAAATTAAATATGGGTGTCATAAGGCTTATCATATTCATCGAAGGCACAAATATTTGCGTACCACATATGTTAATGATACGCCTAATCAATTTACACGCACGATGAAAATGATAAGCCCACTTGAAGCTTGAGTGGTAATGAATTAATGAAATCTACAAAATATGTGCAAAATGATTGAGCAACCTTGCATGTTTTGAGATTAGGTTCATTTAATTGTTGCTACTCGTACAACCATCGGAAATATAATTTGTTACATGAAAACCATGCAATGATTTGTCTAGACTACATCTAATCAAAATTACCATTATGCCATCATCGAGATGGATGAACTAAACGAAAATATTTATAGTCACACACAATCACTGCAATGAATAAAATCACAATGGTCTATTCTCACTGAAAATCAATGAATTCTAAGTAAATAAACGACATGCCTCACGACTCCTAAGAAGCGCTTCAATTCTATGAAGGAGACAACAGTTGAATGAAAGCTCACCTGATCCAAAGTATTGGCGTCCCGGGCACACAGCTACAGGTCGGCTGAATCGCCGGCAAACACCACACAAGGAACAAAATAGCAAGCAGTCTATACACAACACTAAACGTTTATGAATTCACTGTCCTCTGAGTCCAAGGAATAGCAAAGGAAATTGTTCTATGTTCAAGTAATGCTGTAGTCACTGAAGCTAAGAGCGACGTGGAGCACGCTAGAGCATCGGCGAGCGACTGGGCGGCGCGCAACCAGCCATCCTATATATACGTAGGTAGCTAGCAACGCCGCCCGCCCTCCGCGCTCTTCGTACATGCAAAAATATCGGTGGAATTCAGAGCCTAATTTTCTCTGTCACTGCCTTATGCCGACACAATGAGAGCGTTGATCTCCTCGCCTGCATCTGTGACACTTGACCAAATTCTTTTAATCTGACGACTTAACGGCTCCTTACTCATATCCCGTATGTGTTCAAAGCCATATACGGGTGCTTTGGTCTTATTAATGTGCTCATTAGAGTAGAATGAAGCTGTTTCTCGTTATAATTCGACATTTATTAGGATTACTAAGGATACCAACATCCTGCCTTTTATGTCTACACGTACAACTGCCGGACACGGCAATAAATTGAAAAGGAGAAAACTAGATTTTCGTGCAAACGATAAAATGTTGTTAAGGCTAGAAACAATTTATTGCAATATAATTTATGAATGCTCGCGATAGCAAACGATGGATTTCGTAAGTAACCATGTTAATGCTAACAATAAATATAAAAACAGTTTATGAGTATATAAAAACGCCAACCTATAAAGTAGAAAACAATAGAACTGAATTATCGCTACAACTCAATTTATTAGGGTGATAGTTGTACCAAGAAAAACAATTAATTTTGAACTTTTAGACTCAACTACACACACTTGCATTTTTTTAGTTGAGCAAAATATTTCTGCGCAGTTTCTGTTATTTTTGCGAAGAAAAATGGACTACAAAAATCACGCTTGTCTCAAAAAGCAATTAACAAACATTTACAAATCGTTTCACGCCGAAATATTTAAAAAAAGTAGTTTGATCGCCATCACAAGTCTTTCGCACATAAAACGGAATCAGTTCAAGGATGCTACACAACAACATTGGATTTCCCGAACCATTTTTTATTGTTATTGGCACATATATCTTCATGTCAAGTATCGATGATTCACGTGAAACTTTCGCTTTACAAACGTGCGATACAGATTCAGATTAAATATTACGTTTGAGTTTGAATGTAGGCGAGTACCTAAATATTAGACGTTTCATAGACCACGGGAACAATCAATAGTGGTTACTACGCATCGCAGACTGTTCGGCGATCGAAGTATTACGATACTAGTGGATATTGCTGTTCTTACATAATCTCGAGGGTCACTAAACTTTTTTATTACTATTGGAGGATTACGGCAGGATCTAGGATGAGCCCACGCATTTTCGTAGCAGCCCGGACTTACAAGTTATTAGGTTATGAATTCGAACCCGGGCAGGCGCTTTACTTTGTGTTAATATTTTCATCATCACTCTCAAAATGGTAAAGAAAAACATCTTGAGGAAACCGGCATGTCCTAGAACCAAAAATTCGAATACATTTGGCATCTACGAACCCGCACTAGGCTCGCGTGGTGGATTGCAGCCCACTTGTGTCCCAGCAGTGGGAACATTATAGGGTGATTATCCTCTGTGACCCACAAAGAGTGCGATGACTGTACGTAGAATTGACATTGTTTAAAGTTTGCATTCAATACGTCAAAACTGAGAATCTCGTTCACAATAACTTGGCAAAATCGGTCTAAGGCTATACACCGGAATAATGGCAGCAGACAATAAGAAAGCTACTGAAACTGACAAGAACATGAGGTCACTTGTAGCGTATTGTTTCTCTAATATTAATATTGCGGTGAAGGATTTCACAGCGAGTTGTCCTCTTGACCCTGTCGCGGTCGACGGAGAAAACTTTTGTTGTATATATTGGAAACGTATTAATATAAGGACCTCGGTTAAAGATCTCTACTTTGTGCAATAACGACGAATATATGTTTCCAGGAAAGTTACTGTAACTTTTAAAATAAAAGCCTTTAAGTGGCTAACTTAGCTATTGGTACAGACGCCAGCACATCAAGCTACCCGAAACTGTCAAATTTTCCCAATCAACTTTGAACCTTATGCTTTAGCGATAAAGTTGAAAATCTATTAAAGAAATTTGACAGATTGTAGTAGCTTGATGTGCTGGCGTCTGTACCAAATTTTTAATTATCTTAAAATATCTAAATCAAAAGCTAAGTTTTAAAATAATAATATGGGTACAAGTATATAAAAAGGAAATAATCACAAGGCATCAAAAAATTCGTCCGCAACGTTGTCAACAGGAAAAGTGCCCAAAAGGCTGGCAGCATTGCCGGGTTGTATGGCAATGCTGATTCTTTGGTAAAAAAATAGGCCAGCCATCTGATCAGGTGAAGAGTCGACCAACCGCTTGGCATTGTCTCGAAAATTAAGTGAGCACGCGGACCCCATGGTCCTAGAGTTTCAATACCTATTGGTTCTTCTATTAAAAAAATTATCAAATAAAGCTTCAATCATTGATTTCATTAAGAATATGTTGCTCTAATAATGTCAATCACTAGTATTTGTTAGTATTGCGAACGGATCCTCGAATGCACACACGCTACAGATGAGTCTTAGTGTTCTATTTCCAGCAGATTGATTTTAAGTGAAGTTGTTGTTGATATGAGAAATATTTCATACCATAACAATTTGGGTTTTCCTGTTTGTTATTTATTTTCATCAATAATTTTCCTTGAATGTCCTTGTTTATTTATTTTAATCTGATGTGCCTAACTCAGCCTACCTAGATACATAGCTAGTTTTTACAGGATTCTATTTTCAGTATTTTTTTTATTTTAATGCAAAAGTCACAAGGCTTTTGTCTATTAACCCAATATTTTCTTACAACAAAAAACTAATGCCAGCAAACGACGTTAATAAAGACCAACTAATTTACTCCAAAGCACAAATCACAAGCGATGTACGTCATTGATAATCATTTCAAATACCCATGCGCATCCGGAGAAATTAGACGCGTCGCTAAAGAGACACTGAGGATATGATTATTTCTAAGCTAAATATAATAATCGTCACAATGTCACCGGCTGCCCCAAGCCGTGACGTCTCCGGTCCAACGTGGTCGCATGAAACGATCGAGGCTTCCGTTTCTTATAACAAAGCTTAATAATCACAAATTTATTCAACAATTTCTATAAAACATTTGCGAAACGCGCAAAACTATCCTCTTCCAGCGCACATTACAATGAGAAGACATTCGAACGCTTTCATGAATGAAATTAAGTTCAGTAAAAATCCGTATTATAGTTTTCACAGTTTGATGATTGATGATGAAAGTTTAGTTAAAAAAACTCCGCTCTACAAATGTTGTTTCCTTTCAAAAAGAGGGCTTCGTAAACGTTATAAGACTTTAATCTAAGGTTTAGAAGTAATATTGATTTATGGCGCGAAAACATACTCATTTGAATATTCTTATCGTCTTCATACAAAGGCTGGGACTATTGACATTTTAGAGTTTGTTGGAGTATTGGACGTAAAATATATTTTAAAAATATTGATCGGAGTTCGAACCTTAGTGCGTTGTACTCCCTAGAGAATTAGCTGGTGCATTAACACCGCAGTACGTTGTGTTATTTTTATTATTTATTTATATATATATGTATTTTTTTTTTATTATGTTAAAATGGAACTGGGCTGGACAAATCTGCCGCATGTCAGACGAACAATGAGCCAAAAAAACGACCCATTGGGTCCCTCTTAATGGCAAACGACATCGTGGCAGGCCCAGACGGAGATGGCGGGATGAGCTGGACTCTTTTAACAAGAGCTGGTCCTTAGCAGCTTTGAACAGAGAGAAGTGGAAAGAGAGTAGGGAGGCCTTTGCCCTGCAGTAGGACATCACAGGCTAATAATAATACTAAATATGTTGAAAGTATAAAATGTTAGTAAGTAAACACATTTTTATATTAATAACTATGGCTATTCCTATCTGTCACGAACCATGACTAAGCAAAACATATAGGTAGGTACACACACAGCTACTATGAATAATTCCTTAGTATTGATTTAAGCTTTGTCTTACGTTATTTAAAATTCCATTATTTGGTCATTTCTGTCATAACATTACGTATCAAATCACGTAATATTATGGAAAAATTTGAATCGTAACCAAGGGAGCACGTTTGCGGGCACTGGTTGTTTATCTATCTGGTAGTTTTGTACCGCAACGACCTGTGGGTTTACTTACTATCTTCCTACGTTTAAAGTCAATATTTACATTAATTCAGTAGTGGAAAATTTTCGATACCTACTGCAATACGCACATTTCATCCGCAGTGCAACGCATTTTTATACAAAAAAAACTACTTGCTGGGGATGTTATTTATCACAAAACAGTTAAGTTTTATTTTGGGATAAGTTGTAGTTGAAAAACATGGTCTCCCATACATCGATATGCGTCACAGTCAATTCTCCAACTGCAATGTAAGTTTGTAATCATTATTTATTTGCGAGTATCAAAATATTTCGCCTAAATGGCCAAATTTTTTATTTGGTTGACGGTTGCGTTCCCAAGAATAAGGGTTTTGATAGACAGACGGACGGACGAGTGATCCAATAAGGGATCCGTTTTTCCTTTTGAGGCACGGAGCCTTAAAAAGTGCGGGGTAGGCCACCTGCAGTGTGCGTTGGTTTATAGAAAATGTACTGAAGTGATAAAGGTTTTCGCAATGCGTTGCGTTGCGGCGCGACCCGCCTCAGTCTGCGCTAGCCTTACAATTACCATTTATCCTCTTACTTGTTGCAAATACCGAACTGCACTGCGGTATTTTATTTATAATTGATTTTCATTATGGTTATTTAATAAATGTACCTACCTTTTCCAGCATTAAGAACGTAAAGTTTGTATTAAACACTCGTTACCAGGTAGCTGGAATTTGAGCACGTATTTCAGATGTTGATTTAGGAATAAAACCTAATCTCCTCGCAAAAGCCTTAAAATCGTATAAATAAACTATGATAAACGGTCTCCGCGGTGACCGTGGGTAGTTGGCTAATATGGTAAGCGTTCTTCCAAGATTCTTTGAAATGAGACAACGATGTTCATGAAAACATTTCAAGATCACTAGTTGTATGAGTCAAGAGCGGAGGGCGATAAGCGCCTGCGCCGGTTCCGGGAAACAGTGTGAGTAGCGCGGCGCGCGCGGCGCCCGCCGTCGCCTCTTCATGTTTACACGCGTTTAATAACAACCGTACGGACATTAAGCGGAATTTATGTAACAAATATTCAAATATTATAGGAAAACTGAAGTGTTCCTAAACAATAATACGTTTTAGTAGAATTATTGTGGGTATCATGTATTCCCGTGACAATGATCACATACCGAGAAATGTGGCTATGTTTTCTTTTTGTGCGAGCTTTCCATAGGTAGGCTACTGCGCACTAGTAAACATGTTTTTCTGTCCTGCGCCCTTAACATTTCCTTTGAGGATAAGATATTTCTTCTCTTAAAGGATCCAAACAGATGTTGCGGTAGCATTTATCTCCATCTGTATTGTTCAGGTACGACCTTGGGAGCTTGTCATCTGCATGCCTATTTTTCTTTAAGCAAGTGACGCGCGTGGGTTGACTGGTTGGATGGCTCGGGATATTTCTGTTCCTTCACTATCAATAAGCTGGGTCATTGGTGATTGGGTCGCTACGGGTACGGCTAATTTATATGGTGTACATAATAAAGAGTATTCTATTCTATTCATTTATTATTTATTTATTTATATATACTTTATTGTACACCACAAAAATACATAACCATAAACTGCACTGGGCCCGCGTGGTGGATTATGGCCAACTCCCTCTCACAGAGCGGAGGCCTGTATCCCAGCAGTGGGACCATTATAGGCTGATTATTATTATAAAAAATACATCAAACACTATAAATATACAATGGGCGGCCTTCTTGCTTTCGGATTAATTGTATAATTGGAAATTATTTATATCCATATCAGTTTCGCCTCTCACGTCCTGCCCGAAATTAACCATTGTTGTACTTATATTAAATTTAAATAACACTTTTTGACAATTGAAATATGATGTGCTAAGTATAC
Source organism: Hydraecia micacea (assembly GCA_914767645.1). Taxonomy (NCBI): domain Eukaryota; kingdom Metazoa; phylum Arthropoda; class Insecta; order Lepidoptera; family Noctuidae; genus Hydraecia; species Hydraecia micacea. The sequence continues at coordinate 15,117,459 of OU611778.1, forward strand.
AATAGGTATTACATTTAATTTGTGCAGTTGTGTACGTAGGCGAAACTCGGGGGAGGACAGAAACCTAAATGAACGTTTTTACAAAGTTATATTATAATCTGACGCCCGCCCACTCAATTGAATACATGATGGATCGTTGAATTGCAGCTCGTTTATTCATACGTTAAAAATTTCAAATTATTTTATTTATTGGAAAATTCCAATACACGTCACATAAAACAGAAGAAGCCATATAAAATAGCACCCCCATTTTGGTAGTTTATGATAGAAGTTTTTAAACAAAGTACCTATAAATAGTTATTCAATGAAAATCCAATTAACGTAGAAACATCCTTTATTGGATTAAAAATGCACCGTGCTGTGAATACATCGGCTATTCTGAAAACTGTTTTAATTATGTTGACTCCCTTCCTTGAATTTGTTTGTTGAATTTAAATTATCCATTGGATCCTGTTTCACGGAAAACGTTTTCGAAGCTCCAATAATGCAATTTAAAATTCCAGTAAAATTGATGTTCTGCACCCACGCTTGTTTTCCACAAGTCTAAAACTAAAAAGAGAATGAGAACACTCTGTATAACATTGGAAGCTTAAAACAGGTTTAAAAAAAGAGAAGGCATAATATTGTTCTTTGTAGCACTTTATTCGATGCCTACGTACCGTAGCGCGTAGCCGTAGAGCCTGCGTAGCTCGTAGCAGAATACGTAGAAAGAGATTTGCTACAAAGTCAGTGTCTCTAAGATTAACCTACATTATTTCATTACATTATTATCACGTTTTCATTTCTGTGCTATTTTAGAGGATATTCAGTTGTTGGATTTATCAATATTTACAACAAAAATCCTTGGATGTACATATTTAACTAATGCAAACTAATAAATGCCTCATTTTATTGCGATGGTATCAAATTAGTTCTTGTTAAATTCACGTAGGTTAACGAAATATCCTACTTTCTATAAAGCAATAAAGTTAAAGAAGGTCAATATTGGAGGCAATTTAGTTCGGTAACATATAAATTTGCAGTAAGGATCGTTCGCTAGCCTCGATTGTGTAGTCGTAACATAGTTTACCTACACGCAATCTCGGCTTAGTTCGACACGGTTTCGATAGCACAAATTGCGTGAGTCCCCCGGGCAATTAGCGTCATCGTATCCCGGATATCCAGATTCGCTTATTTATTGTTTAAGGAACGAGCTCACGTCAATTCTCAAGTAATAAAGCTTGTTTATCAATGACCGTGTTTTTGCGCGGAATATTGGAAATATATTGAAGTCTGTGGAAGGTGATCAGTAAAGGAATAAACCCGAACGTACGCGTACGTGATTTTGTTCGTGAGGTTTTGTGTTGCAAAACTTCGTATAAATTGCTTTTTTATTACGTTTTTTAGGATTTTTTTATGTGTCATGTGTGGCTGTAATTTTATGCGTAAATCTGAAATCAACATCATAATTTATCAACCCGTCAAAAATTATGTAATGAAGGCTTCGTTAATAACATAAAGAGTAAAACTTCATATGATCATCCCGATTTACAGGTAATTTCTTCAGTAGAAGGATTTAATAAATCAATAAACAAATAAAAATCTTTATTTCAGACCACATGATCCATAAAAAAAACATATTATAAAAAAGGTAAATGGCATAGATACACACAAACATCAACTCACGCCTTTCCACTCTTGCACATTAAAAAACAAACATTTTCTCAAACATGTTTGGAAATTTGAGCATTATTTTGACAACCTTCTTCGAGATAAATCGAAATTGCTGTACTGGCCAAATACATGCGAGCAGTGGCCGGCAAAAGTTGTATGAAAATCCATATCTGTCGTGTTTTAGCGGCCAAATAAATTACATAGTAAACTCATATCTATCGTGTAATTTAAAATTGGAACGATCTTTTACTCCGAAACATGGCAACCAAGGAGGTAACTTATCAAAGGTTTTATTTAAATTTCGAACTGGCTTAAAAGCCAGATTAAGATTTTGAAAGCTGTTTATTGAAAAAAAAACAAATGAACACTTTAACGCGGGAAATATTATTGTTAGAATAGAATAGAATACTTTCTTTATTGTTGTTCGTTGTTCGTCATTGATGTTGAAAAGTAATTGTATTTGACAAAAAAGTTCTGCCTAGGTACTACTTAGTTTTAATTTTCGCGCATTATTTGAGAAAGTACTATACAAGCCTTGGCCACAACTAGGCATTGATGTATGTGTGCCTCGACTTCACCTCGGCCCACATTTACACGTTCGTCCATCAATGCCTATTTTGCTGGCCGCTGCAGTAATGTACTATTACACGAATATTTCCAACCACCGCTTGTAGGTCCTAGTAACATGTAACATCTTTTCAACAAGGTCCTTACCTATATTGTTTCTACACGAACAAACCCTGGTATTTATAAAGCCGTCCTTTTGATGGAAGTTTTAAACACCCGGCTATGTATAAGCACCCCTAAAGCTACTCGTATACCGACAGAATTATATAATTTTCAGGACCTAAATATCCCTTGAACTATAAACCTACTTAGATCAGCTCAGAAATACTAAAAGCTCGCGACTGGAAATATGAAAAGTTCAAACCAATTTTTTTCTGTAATATCACTTAACCTAAAAAGATATACATTACACAAGATACATTTTACAAGTTCTCTTTAACAAAAGACAAACGTAATGAATACATTGAATCAGAATTTACTTTGTTTACTGATTGTTATGTTCTATGAACCAGCCTTTTCTAAATAAAAAACTCTTTTTATTACCTGGGTGTTATGTGGGTGGTACCTTTTTCTTTCGCGTAATATAAAACGTATAATTTAATTAGAGCCTCCGTTCCAAGGGGTACATTATGAGAAATGGCGGCCATATAATGTCTATGGGAAATATAATGGGTGGAACCCGAAATGAAATACTATGAGCGTGGGCCGATATGACATGCCCATATACAATAAAGATATATGTCCTCCTTGTACGAACACGTGACATAATTTCATTTTAATATTATTTTTGGTAACGAAAGGTTTGGTAGGAAAAATAAAAAGCCGAAAATAGCAACATATAACACGTGGTTTTTTATTCAAATTTCGCTATCACGTTGTTCGCTACCCTTTTTAATAACGAAATAATGCTTGAAGTTGAACTTTGATCAGGAAAATCTCTGCGTGAAAACAAAAACAAAAAAAAAGAAGGAAAAAAGAAGTCGGTTAAGCTGGTAAATAAAGTTGGAAAACACACGAATGAACTAACCTACTGACCAGCTATTTCCGAGAAACATTTTTTTTCATCTGGAGGTAAATAAAATCCCCGTAGGTAACAAGAAGTTACGAGTTCCACTATGCGAGAAATCTGAACTTAGCTTGCTCTTTCGTTAAGTTCCCGAGTCAACGCGCAACGTGTAGAAGTATCAAAGTATTACAAACTAAGCCGCCTACTATATAATGGGATAAGTTAGGCTTCTAGGACAACAATTAAACAACTACAGTGATTAGTGCACAGAGCCTTCCCAGGTGCATTCATATTTGATAAGGTTAAGTGTGTGTCAATTATGACTACATAGTAAATGACCTACCTTTTGAAAGTTAAGAACTTTTGGAGGCCTTTCTTAATATGAATATGATTAAATATGAACTAGTCAATCATAACATATTTAATTGTAAAAAAGTAAGATAGTAGTTGTTTGTTTACTTGATGTTCCTGTTGTCACGCTTTAACACATTAAACAATTACCTACGTTTTAACCTGCGAATACTAAATTAATCACACGGAGATCCGTCTCAGTATGATTAATTTAGCATCGGCAGAGCTATACTCACAACTATTCTTCTGACAGCTACTCGTATCTGCTGTCGAGGACTAAGCAAATCAGGTAATCGAAAATGTGTCATTTTCGACCCGGAGGCTTGTTGAGTGGTTGTGAATAGATATGCAGTTCGTTTTTATTCTAGCAACGTGATCGATCTAGAATAAACGCCAACGATTATAAAAACATGAAATTCAACAAACACGTCGGTTGTATTTTTGTTTCAAAGTCCATAAAATTAAACGTTACAAAAAGGAATATTGAATTCCTAATTGTGACATTTCATGGGATATTAAATGTCAGTGTGTAGGTTGATCAACGATCGACGTTGTCTAAATACGAGATAATTGCACGCAGATGATCGTTACTCAGCTTTATTGACTTGGCACGACTGACATTTTGTGGTAAACTTCCGTTGACTGCACCAAACGATTGCGTATACATGCACCTATAACCGATCAGGTCTGTCAACCAGACATTCAGAATTCGCATGGTGTGTATGTTTTTGTCAGATAAAAGGCTTGTTTTGTAGAACAGTGTGTTACAATGTTTTGTCTCGATTTGAAACTAGATTTCAGTCAAGATTAGTGTCGAATCTGTCAGCTTTAAATCGAGATTCAAGACTGAACAGCCGTTCTTGAATACCGATCTTGGTGTTGAAAATACAATTTTTTCTTTACAATCGATAAATTAGCAGCACAAAGCTTGTGATTTTCTTCCTATTGATTGATTTTGTCTATGTATATGATATACACAGAGAAATTCTAATCGCTAGTTTTGTCTATTTGGGTAGCATAAGTATAAGCATAATCAGCCTCTAATGTCCCCACTGCTGGGACATAGGCCTCCTCTCAGTGAGAGGGAGTGGGCCGTTTTCTATCAGTGCGGGTTGGTACTTGTCACATGTCTTCGAATTTTTGATTCTAGGACATGCTGGCTTCCTCACGATGTTTTCCTTCACCGTTTTTGAGAGCAGTGGTGATATAATAATTAACACAAAGTAAAGCACCTGTCTGGGTTCGAACCTATGACCTACAACTCGTAAATCGCGGCCGTTTCCACTGGGCCACCCTGCTCATTCATATACTATACTCGTACATACATATAATACATTAACTAAACTAATAACCAATTATAAGTCCAGAAAAACAGATACAGAATCACAGATCACAGACTATAAAAACTGGCATGATTCGCTGTTCATTAACTTATACGAGTCCCAATACTGTTAAAGTTTAAAGCCCAACCCTGTTTATTAGGGATAACGCTTGGTATAATTTGATCAACTAAAGGTTGGGTTCAATATCCTTTTGACATTGTTAATGGAATAACACAAGCTTTCGACTAAGAGCGTTGTCATTTGAAATATTGACTTTCAATGGAATCTGCTGAATGAATGAGATTAGCGAGATTAAATCTTTTGAAAATTATGTTTAACATTGATGAGAAAGTTTCACAAAAGCTAAATATTCTTATAGTTAATTGAGTAACGTAACTGAAAGTAAATAACAATAAAATATATATAATTAAATAAACATGACATCCCGCCGGTAGTCCTCGAAGGGGAAAAAAAAACGAAAAAGCTTACATTCTGGGTAGCCCCATGTCAAAAGGGCATTCCTGATAGCTCCCATGTCTAAAATTACGAATGAAAACACCTAAACTGATCAAGGCCGGTGTGGCACGATAAAGGTCCATTACAATAGAAAATCAATATTGTGTCTCATTAGCGGTGATTAAGCGGTTAATAACGTTTTGCTCGACCATGGAAATGAAGGTTTGCTTGCGACCACTCCATGGTCCGTCGGTCTTTTATAGGCAAAGCCCGACTTCATATCAGATGCAGTGTCCCCAGCGCCCGAAAAAAAAAAATTACCTGATAGAATACAGCGTAATTAAATAAAAAAGCAGATTAAACGAGCTGTATTTGCTCGTAAATATACGACCCTGGCGAAATGGACACAAAAATATTTGTCGGATAAGCGGTTAAAAGGTTAAGGCGAAACCGTCTGTGTAAACCGCGAAATTCAAATTCCGTAAGCCATATTTGTTACGGTCGCGAATAATATTTTATTTCAAATACAAAATACCTGACACTGATCTACAAATTACAAAAAAAAAAAAATAAGTAAATTTGAATTTCTGCCTTAGCAACTATGAATTTCGGACCTCAAAAGTTGTTTTGTTTCATTTAGTCGTGATTGTTTAGGATCCGTGATCAATCGAGGGAATGACCGTTGAAGCTTGATTTTAACAATATCCTCAATCTCGTGGCCATTGACTCCTGAAGTTAAGTAAGAGCTGAGGAGACTCCATAGGTTTCAATATAATTGTTTGATAATGCTTAATGAATTCAAAGACAGTGATGGCAAGAAATAGAGGCCAATCAGTCTGAAGTGCCTAGTTACCTAACGTCGACGATGTCATTGTATGCAAATCCACGGCGTCAAGTGGGCGCTGGGTATCGGCCCGACACTGCAGCACTTTATTTATAGAACCAATATAACCATAATAATTTTTGTTCTATCTTTGTTTTTACCCATAAAATGTAGCTATTTGTTCTAAATAAATTTTTGTCCTAGTTTTGGGTATGACGTAAGAACGGGCTTGGAACTTGGACTTAGCGACTACTACTAGTTGTTACTAACTTAGCCGCCGCGCTTGCTCCCAATAGATCAACAAGTCTGACTTTGGGTCAGCACAGACAGGGCAGCAGACACATTACCTTAGTTTCTTAATTAATTGGACTTTTATTTTATGTAGATACTATGGTATTTTTTTTATTTTTGGCAAATTCTAAAACTAATATTGCCTTTAATTATTATATTATTTTGTTGTAATTATTATTGTTGGTTAAATCATCTATATGTTTTGTCTTCAAAATTCTAACATCTTTACTTGATAGCTATTTTTAAGTGTTTATTATTTGAGGGTTTTGGGCGCTGATAGCTGAAATACAGGCTTTCACCTAGTTCGGCTAACGATGTCTAATTTATTTGTAACAAGAAGTTATAGCCAATAAGATAATTATGTGTGTCATTGTAAAGAATTATTGAAATAAACTTATATTATATTGTGATAATATAGTAGAGATTTTTGTATCTGCACATTTTAAAAAGTTGGTAAATCTTCCTTCGTTTAAGAACTACTGCGCCCAAGCCTGACGTTGTTTTTCCATGTTGTTACATACAAAGAATAGGCAGGTTTTTAGTAATATTGGTTTAATTAGGTACTAAATATAATCATAATATTATTTTCAAAATAAGTATCTGCCGATACATTTTAAAACTATTGCCTTGTCAGACAATTCTTTTCACCACATTTGAGTACTTCGACGCCTAAGTGTCCTTCGGTTTTTTATTTTTTTTTATTTATTTGTATAGTAGGTTAGTTAGTCTTTTATTTTAGTATCTAGTGTATATAGTTATATTGTAATTATAGTTAATAACCTCAAAATAAACTACCACATTTTGAAACCGCCTAAATTAATCATGTCGGTTTCCTCACGATATTTTCCTTCACCGTTCTGAGGCCAGTGGTGATGAAATTAAATACACAAAGTAAAATGCCTGTCTGGGTTCGAACTCACGACCCACAAATCGTAAATCGGGGCCAATACCACTGAGCCACTCTTCATGGAGCCACTACTGTTCTCCAAATTAAGAATATAACTGTGATACTATATATTATGTTTTAGTCGAAAGTACAGTTACCAAAGGAGATAAGTAACCAGAGTCGTCGGATATAGTTGAAGTTTGATAAGAAACCGATGGATGTTTTAGAATAAAATTTAATTTAGTTAATAGAAATTCTGTATAGTTTTAGTTAAGTTAGGATTTTATATTGTTATTTTTAGTATTAGATATACACAGATATTATATTAGTTAGTATACAACAATGTCATATAAATAAGTAATCCTTATGTTAATAGAAAACAAACAGTTCATTTATCAAATTAAATTTCATTCGAAAACATCAATCGGTTTCTTACTAAACTTCGACTATATTCGAAGTGCCTATCTTTATCCTTTGGTGACCGTACATAATTAAAATAAATTATGACGCAATATCGTGAATCAAATAATTACGAGCAAAATACTACTTACAATAGAAATCATGTGTGTCAGAGAGGAAATACCCTTCAAAGTGGTACCCTGAATCATCATTATTATCACAATTTACAATCCATTCTGTACATAATCAATGTACACAGCGTCCGTAACACGTCATACAATGTCTTTGTCCCACTTGCAGGATGAAGGAAGTTATTTTAATATTTCGCCCTTCGGTTCTCATCCTGGTTTCAATGTTATAAATAGGAGTTGATGAAAAACTGTGACAGTTGATTTTTGTGTTTAATGAATGAAATATTTTCATTTTGCTTTGCAAGATGAGATTTCTTCTTTACGGGTGTCTTTAGGTAAGTTTCTTCGTTTTTGTTAATTTACAAAGTGTTGGCGACTGTCACCGTATGTGTAGTTAATGAGTTCGTGTCGGTGTCAGTTGTCAGCGACTAAGATGGTGTCGAGTTCTAATATAACATTGTCTTAAATGTAGCTTCTCTATTTTTGGAGCAGAGCTTTCTGTTTGTTGTTGAAAATTGGCGAAATATTGAATAGTCAGCGTTATTGTGTCGATGAATATTAAGTAGGTATGAAGTATGAATATAAACTTTGACTTTAACAAAGTTTTTTTGAATAAATAGCGCAAATAATTGTAAATGTTTAATTATTTTTATTTTAATCAAAATATTATCTATTCATTTTAATGCGTTGAATTTTGCTGAAGCTCCTGCAGTCATCACTTGCCTACTTTAGATGTTGACTGTACTGTACCCAACTTTTGATGATGACTGTTGATATGCGCAAACTATAACCATGCATTCAGCAAATTATTCTAGATCCCCTAGCCTAGAATTTTAAGTAGGTTATAAAAAAACAGCTGTTTTATAGAAAAGTGCAATATGTATAGAACAGCAAATTTTTTTTTTACTAATCGACGAAAAAATTAAATGCAATAGCCATGGTTTATACTCATGTACTGAATACATGGTGACAGGTTGCGCGTCTATGTCCCCGCCACCCTGTCAAAGATAAAGAGTATTCAGATGAGATAGCCTTCATTAGGTCCAGTTTATATGCCACGGGCTATGTTAACGAACTGTGACCAAATAAACTTTTTTCTTTCTTTTCTTTAAATCTACAGTAAGGGAATTCCTAAAAGTGGATTATTGGGAAATTATGTCAGTTACCTAAGTAATAGGTAAGGTTACCAGTCGGTCACCGTAACCCTTTGGATATAATATTAATATCTTAAGCCTTACCTATGTTTGTTATTTATATTAATATTGTAAATAGTAGCCTCGATATTATGAACAGTTCGTATCTAATCTCTGTTAGATACTGATATCAAAGTTAGGACGCGTCTACACTACTGATGGCGCTTAATATATTACCAGCTTTTAAGTGGATTCGTTGTTAATCAATCAATCTGCCAAAATTATTTATAATTAGTTAATTGATCTTTTGACTTTTTCGTAAAAAGTGATGAAATCATAGGACACACACCCCTAAACAATACCGAATCTTCAAAGTTAATTTGCGCAATTTATTTACTTTTTTTTCTATTTTTTGTTTGTGTTTGTGCCGATATTGTCGTGGACGTCCACGTCCATGTAAATGAAATTTATGGTACGTGCACGTCATAACGTTATTGTGGACGAAAATTTATAAGCGTCTTCACATTCTTCACCCCCCAGATACAAGTTCTGCTTACAACGTATATGCAAAATTTCATGATGATCGTTTCAGTGGTTTAGGCGTGAAAATGTAACAAACAAACTTACTTTTAGTTAGGATAGGATTTCACGCGGACGAGTAGAGCTAGTATTTCCATACATTTTACTAAGTACTTCCCTGAGTTATCCTAATACTGATGCCGTGGACGTCTACGTTTCTTCACGTTAGACATGTTACAAGCGCACTTTCGTTATTAACACTGTTCAGACGATATAAATAACAAGTTCAGCTATTTTATGTTGTTTCTAACAATGTTATAAAATATGTGGCATGAGTAGAACATAAATTATCAGATTAATATTTAGTCATTTGCAAGAATACATTTTACGATCGCCATTTGTCATTATGACCGGTGGCAATTGCCAAAAGTTTGTGTGTACAGATTATAATCTTATTATCACTAATAATGCGATGAAATATTAATAGGATTTAAGTCAACAACAATCATGTTGCAGATGTATCTTTTTCGTGGATGGGTGACCATCTTTACATACCAAGATCCCTCCGTGTCTCGGAAAGCACGTTAAGCCGTTGGTCCCGGCTGTCATTCGTGGATCTTTGACAGTCGTTACGGGACGTCAGAAGCCCGAAAGTGTGACAACCAGTCTTACCAAGGGGTATCGCATTACCCAGTAACTGGGTTGTGGAGTTCAGATAGGCAGTCGCTCCATGTAAAATACTGGTATTCAGCTGCATCCGGTTAGACTGGAAGCCGACCCTAACTTAGTTGGGAAAAGGCTAGGCAGATGATGATGTATCTTTTTAACTAAATATTTTCCATCAGTGCATGCGTGCACCATCGGTCGGGCTTGATATATTATAGTATCGTTATAGTGGTCGAAAATCCACAAGATATCAATAATGAACAGTAGCATAAACATAATCAGCCTATCATGTTCTCACTGCTGGGACAGAGGCCTCCTCTGCGAGAGGAAGTCGGCTATGTAATCTACCACGCGGGCACAGTGCGGATTGATAAATGTCACATGTCTTCGATTTTTTTTTTCTAGGACATGTCGGTACCCTCACAATGTTTTCTTCATCGTTTTGAGAACTGTGATTATGAACAAAGAAAGTAGTAAAAATTACATAAAGAAAGCGCCTGCCTGGGTTCGAACTCACAACCTAGAACTCGTAAGCCGAGGCCGTTACCACTGGGCCACTAACTGCTCTTAATTAACTGGATTAACAGTCTTGAAGAAAAATAAATCTCCAAATAAATTGGGACAAGGACAGGAGAGAATGATGATGTTCAATAACTAACATTGTCTTTTATAATAAAACATATTTTGTAATGCTTAGTGTAAAAGTACCCTTACAGCGCAGTAATAACAAGCTTATTGCTGTACCTCCATCTATTTTAATATTCCCTGAGCTGTGGTAAATCATTTGTATACAAAGCAAGTTATTATAACACCATAGTAGATAACTTTCATGAGATACCTATAACAGTATATGGTGTACCTAATACAGTTGTTTGAAAGTTGTTCTCTATAGTTAAGATCCTGACTTTCGACAAAGTTCGTAGTTTCGTACACGTGCAAGCAGAATAAAGGTAAGTATTCGTTGATGGACTCAGGAACTTGCCAGTTCGTGCGTAAGGAGCATTTTAGCTTCACTTAAAGTTCCGTATGTAGGTCGCCGATAGCACTTTGACGAAATGCTTTTCTACTTTCATTTGAGATCCGTGTTCGTGAGATACTCATATTGTACCGACATTCTATGTAAACATCGTGAGGAAACCGGCGTATCCTAGAACCAAAAATTCGAAGACACGTGACATCTACCAACCTGCTCTGGGCCCGCGTCGTGGACTACGGCCCACTCCCTCTCACAAAGAGGAGGCCTGTGTCCCAGCAGTGGGAACATTATAGGCTGATTATGTTATGTATGTATGTTAAGGACACACATACATAATCACATAATCAGCCTATAATATTCCCACTGCTGTTAAGGACACAAAATAATAATAAGCAATTTTTAAAATATATTATTACCATTAAAAAAGTAAATGTAACATTTTATTTTATTGAGATCAAGTCTGTTGTAGGTTGTGGTACATAATAATTATTTGGTAACGTCAATTAAACATATATCTCTATGTATCTATGAATGTATCTGACTAACTGTGTGTGGTGTCTGGTTCTGTTGTCGTGGGTATGTTTCGTATAAATATCAATTGCAGGCGCTTTTAAATCAGTTTTCAGGTAACACTATAGTTAGCTATACACTATACATAGCTTATCAAATAATATCCAAATTCACATTATAGACAAAACGGTATCCAATGCGTCATTGATTTCCTCATTCCTAACTTAAAGACGTCACAAAATAGAATATTTTGCTGTTCCTTTAAATCAGAGCACTTTGCTCAAGGTCGATCTATTTGCAGTTATTGTGACTACAGTCATTTTGATGCCCATTTGTCGTGATATACTGCCATAGTTATAGGTATGCCCCATGCATGTGTTAGTCTTATGACTGACCTTGCCTTGTTACTTTTAGCTCAACGACTATATCTTTCATACGCTTATGCGTTTGAAATAAGTAGTCGCTGAGCTGAAAGGCTAGGCCTTTAGGATAACAGATAACGTTTCCACAATTTTGGAAATTAACTAATAAAAATAGAGTCGTTTACTGAAAATACACTGTTATTGAAATTAAAATAGCAGAAGTAAGTTTAATAATTTCTATATACAATAAGATTATTGCCTAACAAATATGATAGACTTGTTTTCTAAGGTTCTAGGAAACGTTAATCCAGTAATTACACCCAATCAATTAGCAACGTTATAACACTGATGAAACGCTAGTAAACTGTAATAGCATATTAGAGAAATTCACGCAAGTAGACAGAGGAGAGCAGTGGTGGCCCAGTGGTAACAGCCACGGCTTACGAGTTGTAGTTGTCGTAGGTTCGAACCCAGACAGGCTTTACTTTGTGTAAAATATTTAATCATCACTGGTCTCAAAAAGGTACAGGAAAACATTGTGAGGAAACTGGCATGTCCTAGAACCAAAAATTCCAAGACGTGACATCTACCAACCCGCACTGGGCCCACGGGTAGCTTACAGCCCATCTCTTTCTCGAAGAGAGGAGGCATGTGACCCAGCAGTGGGAATATTATAGGCTCATTATGCCAATTAGCAACGTTATAACACTGATGGAACGCCAAAGTTTGTCTATTTGCATTTTCTCTAATAAGTCGGACTTTTAAATCAAAGACGTGTATTCCAAGCACCTGCGACATGAGTAACTACCTACTTATGCAAGACGAGTTTCATGTGCAATATGCCCAACTGCACAGTCCATGTCACATATTTGGGTCAATTCCAAACTTGACTATTTCTTACGAAACAAATTGTTCGTGTTTCTATTACGAGAATCTTGACTAGTATGTGCCATCATGGAATGGTTCGCTTGGTACACTGCTAATGGTATTCCTCGTGCTCGTTAAAGGGCTAAAATTAAACCGAAATAGTTGTAATAGGTATTGTTGTGGTTTGTTTAGAACCAACAAAACAACAATTGTTAATGAAGTGAAAGGGTCTTATTCCTAACCAAGCAGTACTATAATAATTTTGATAAAGTGCCGATCAATAATGATTTTGTTTGCAACAATATTGTTTAGGGCGTTATTGCGAGTCGAAAGCTCTTGTTTATGTTGATAAACCACAATTTATTACAATGTAATTTTTCCTTCAGCTTTTGGATGTTGTTTCAGTATGTAAAATGAGACTTGACGTTTGTGAAAATGCTCCTACGTTTGGCATCAAATTGTCAAATAAACATTAAAGAGTTTTGTATACGTCCGTAATTTTAGCAGTGTTCGGATATTTCGTGAACAAAAAGAGCTTAAAATGTTGAAAATATGTTTTAAAATAAAAAGTGTAAAAAGAAGACATGTTAAGTTGCTAATATTAGCCTTTTTATTGAATCACAAGTCAAGTTGTAAAAATAAAGCGGATTATTCGTCGCCCACGGTTTTGAACCGAATGTCTGAATCACTCCGACATATGTGTCGTTGTGAAAAATGACTTTTCCAGGTATCTGTATTTACATTTCAATGACATTCACACTACTTACAAATACCTACTTGTGTCAGATAGCTATTTTAATGAGATTAGTTGTTTCTTTGAATAATATTTGAATTCTTGGCTAGTGATACTTTATTTTAAGATTTTAATACCTACTTACAATGCTTTGTCATAGGTATTGTCATTTATTTGCTCATGATTGTAGACAGCAAAATTATAGTTTGGCTGTCTTAGTAGGTACTGTCAGCAACAAAAGTCGATTAACACTGTCATTTTTAGGTACATGTTGCTAAATTGACAGAAATTTTTTCAATAAACTGCTTTTTAGCTTTTCACATAATAGCAAAGAGTTTATATTCTACAAATTGTACCTAAAACTTACTTCTGCTGCAATTTTGAACAAATATTTTGCTAAAAAAAAAAGTCGATTAACACTTCAGTTTTTTTAATCTTAGTTAGATTAAAAAAACTGAAGTGTTAATAGACTTTTTTTGCTGACTGTACTGTGAACTACCATCTTAATAAAATAGTTAGTAGTAATATAGTTAGGTATTGGGTTTTTCCATTAGGAATTTCTCAGTAACAGCCCGAAGTTTGGAGGTTGGCGGTGTGATACCCCCGTGCCTCGGAAAGCACGTTGAACCGTTGGTCCTGCGCCTGATTTCTCTTCGGTCGCGTTGGATTGCCGTGCCATCGGACTATGAGAGTGAGGGAAGAAAGTGTGCGCCTGTGTCTGCGCTGCTCGCACACTTGTGCACTATCATATCTCCCGCGCTGAAGGCTAGTCTCAGTTGACATTAGCCACCTTGGCCGAAATACGGTCTGGAGGACTATCTATCTTTCTAGCTAGGCACTGTAAGCCCGAAATGTTTTATTAAAATTAAAATTAAAATAAAAATTTTTATTTAGGTATTATAGATTAAATTATAACTTTATCAATTGGAAATAAGTCTGAAGCAGATAAAGTAGATTGACGCCATTGAAATCGTATCATTTCTATGAATATTTCTACAAAACTATGCAGCTTCTTTCGGCAATGCGTAATAGGAAACAAAAACTTTTATTTGAGGTTTACGACTCGAGAAGAAATAGTGGTCACTCACATTCTGTTTAATGTCGTTTTCACTTCATGAAAATAAAAATATGTGCGTAGTAAAAATCTTTATGTTAGGAAAAACACATAATGGAACAAAAAAAAATCGTCACATTAATTCAATTTTATAGCGTACAAATAAAGGAAATCGTTTATTTCAGCGAGAGCTGCGTTGAAATACGTTCAAGCGTCACACGCGCGAAAAGCGGCGCCGAGCCGCGCCGCGCCGCGCTGGCCGGCGACCACGGGTCGTTCCTCCGGCGCACAGTGGGCCCATACTGAAAATTAGTGGACTTAGGCAACAAAGTTCCAATATCGATGCGATTTTTTTTTATATGACGTGTTATGATATTCCTGACAACTTTTATTCTTATAACATTTCTTCTAAAGTTGATAGTTTGTCTTGAAAAAAATTAATTAGATTATTTTGTATGGAGCGAATCACGTTTAATTTTTTTTCTTCAATTGTACTAATATGTTGGGTGTGTGGCGTGAGTATATGATAGCTAGGGTCATTCTCTATCCACGAAAAAAAAAAACAGCGCCGGCCATCTGCGGCAGCGCGAGTAATCATTCGGTAAAAAAAAATGTTTTGTAAGATTTTTTTTTGCCATTTAAAATAAATTCAAAGTAATTTTTTTGTGTCATTAGGCTAATTCACCTTTTCTTTATTAAATATATAGTTTTAACAGCGCATAGGTACTTATAACTAATTATTCTGGTAGAAATTTAGTAATTATTGCTATGTTATCGGTAGCACCTGCATTGTGATTGATGACTCATTTGTTATTGCGCTCGTCTAAGCGTATAACTAATGAGTCGTCGAAAAATGCTTGTCTCTGATTGGCTGTGTTATTTTTTTAACTGCACGTTATCTATTGTTGAATAAATATCGTAATAAGTTTCAGGTTATACTAATTTTGTTAATGATAGGTGAAATAATTTAAATTTGTACGGGCAAGTCGTTGATAATTATCTACATAATCAAGCGTATGAAACTGTGAAGTAATTGTAGCCCTGAAAAGGGCTGTTTGTCATATACCTAGCCCTGATGGGCTTTTGTGAGGATAATCTAGAGCCGGATCACATTATTTCTTGTTCCAGAAGTGCTAGTGGGTCCGGCAAATTTTCGGACTCTGCTATGAGGCATTCTTCTTCCTCCATAATCTCACTGTCACAGGGAGGCTCAGTAGTCTGTAACAACTGAATTGCTTCAGGCAACAACTCATTATGACCCTGTTTCAATATTTTAGGCCTTATGTAGGATATGTGGGGATCAGAGCTTATTAGAAGTCCATGGAGGATGTCTTCGTTTGTTGCTATTCTCCCCGTTTTCCGAGTGTGCCACTCCCTGACGTTTCTGAAGTCCTTATTACGGGCTTCCGAAGCTTCTTCAGATAAGATACCTAAAACGAATAAGTACATACATTTTAATTTCAAAACGCAATTGAGTCAAATAATACATCAAACTATATTTATTTTTTACTTACCGATTGGCAAAACACCAAAGTGGTTACAGATGTCTGCACCGTGCATTAGAAGTTTATGTACACTAACTGGCATGTAGTACCACGAATAGTGTTGCACGTACACATCAGCTGTTTCTCTGCAGTATCTTCTAAATTTTTCACAGTCAATGTTTTTGCCTGATGATATGGCTTGTAGAATAACGGAAAATCTGAAAATCAGATTTTCGTCAATTCCCGTTATTCTGGATGATCTTTTGTAATCTTGGAAAAAGCGCCTCGCAGTATTCCCGTCATTTGTAGTTCCAAAACCCTAAAATGGGAAAATAATACTGTAATATACAATACATAGAGATATAATACACAAACAACATAAAAAGAGCCAAAATTAAATACATACCTGTTTGACTATATCAATCAGCATTCCAGTTTACTCACGAAACTCTTGTTGCGTGGTATTTTTTTTAGCTTGTTTCAAAGCCTTATGTTCGCCTCGAGCAGTCCATCGTTGAAAATCCAGATTATAAGATATATGGAGAAGACATTCCATACACCGAATCTTCATATGCAGTGAAGAAATTCCTTGTTTGTAAATTTCTTCACGAAGTGGTTTGGAAGTCAAAGCGTCTAAATTATTCATCTCGCTCGGTTTTGCCAAGCAAATAGGACACGTTGCATATGATGGTACTTCAGCAATAATATTGGCCACTTTTCCATCAATCATGGTCATATGCAATTCATGTGATACAATAATATTTCCACACTGTGTAGATATTCGTTCATCAATTTGTTTTTTCATCTCAGACTCTTCAGACATTATAAAATCAGCTGTCTCCGAAGTGAAAGTGAACTTCACCGGTCGACAGTACAGAGTTGAGCAAGGTGTGGGGTTCTCCCAAACTATATTTTCATTCCCAGAAGATGGGCTAGTAGACACTAGCCGAAGAGGGACGATGCTTATCATGACTACTGATGAATCATCGAACTCTGTAGACGTTTTCTGTTTATAATTGCTCTGCGACGAAGAACCATCAAGTCCCCATTTCCAGGTCAACTTGAGTTCTTTATTTTGAGACCTATCAACAGAATTACTAATACCTAGTAAAATCCTTTCCACAGTGTGGTCCAATAGCGCTTGCAATTTAATTTGAGCTCCTTTTTCGGTAATCTCCATACTCTCTTGTGGTGGGTAACATCTTTTCTTGGCATTTACAAGCTTTGGATAAGATGGAAAGGCAGCACAGTTTTCTTCTTTCAGAAATTGTCGAAGAGCTAAGTACTTCCATTTCGAGAGCGCAAGTGATGTATAAAGAGCTAAACAGTTATCTTCAGAGACAGTACTTAAGCTCTGCTTTTTGAATAGTCGCTCGTCTACTTCGGATAGGGCATCTGGATTACTGGAAAGGTATTCGATCACTTTTGCCAGATTCGTTTTGCCGTTGTCTTTCAATTTTGTTATGTACCAGGTCTGCAACTCTTCTTCGGAATTTTCTTCTACTATGGAAGTAGAACGTCTTTTTTTTTGCTTCTTACTTAACTCTTCGAATGGTTTTCTGTGCTCCTTTTCTGTAGATGTTCCCGCTTCCGCAGTACATACTGCAAGAGTAGGAACATGGGAATCTATATCCACAGGTTCAGATAAGACTGCGTCCGAAAAGCCCATCTCACTTCTCAGGTCAACACTGTCACAAACAGGCCAGTTGATGTTTTTTTCCAACCACTTGCGATTACTTACACGATTCATAAAAGTTTTTTGGTTTCTACTTGACTCTATCCACTTTTTATTTAGATTTACACAAAAAAGTCGACAGAACTCCTTGATTCGGTTCTTGTCTTCTTCAGAAACTTCGGTAGTCAAGACAGAAATGATACTTTCATATAGAAACATATGATTTTTCAGATCACCGCCACTTCTTAATTTCACAAAAAAATCTAGGTTGGTACAAAATCCAGCCATAGTTCTAATGTAAATATAAAAATAAAAGTATTTCACTGTTTTCACAAATAAGCGACAAGAGCGAAACTAGATGGACTTAATGAATGTCTTTATATTTATAGACAGTGTTAATTACTCAAGTAGTGGACACTGTTATCAGTGAGTGAAAATTATTCAGCCAATCAGAGACGAGCATTTTTCGATGACTCATTAGTTATGCGCTTAGCCGAGCGCAATAACAAATGAGTCATCAATCACAATGCAGGTGCTACCGATAACATAGCAATAATTACTAAATTTCTACCAGAATAATTAGTTATAAGTACCTATGCGCTGTTAAAACTATATATTTAATAAAGAGAAGGTGAATTAGCCTAATGACACAAAAAATTTACTTTGAATTTATTTTAAATGGCAAAAAAAAATCTTACATAACATTTTTTTTTTACCGAATGATTACTCGCGCTGCCGCAGATGGCCGGCGCTGTTTTTTTTTTCGTGGATAGAGAATGACCCTAGCTATCATATACTCACGCCACACACCCAACATATTAGTACAATTGAAGAAAAAAAATTAAACGTGATTCGCTCCATACAAAATAATCTAATTAATTTTTTTCAAGACAAACTATCAACTTTAGAAGAAATGTTATAAGAATAAAAGTTGTCAGGAATATCATAACACGTCATATAAAAAAAAATCGTATCGATATTGGAACTTTGTTGCCTAAGTCCACTAATTTTCAGTATGGGCCCACTGTGCGGCGTGTTGCTGGATTCCTACGAGACATGGAGTAGAAAGGAGACGGAGTAATACGACGACGGTAAGTACGGTAAAGATACCATGTTACAGACAAACTAACAAGCGGTACGTACAGTCTTTGTGCGCGAAAAATAATATTTTCACGTCATCAATGGAACACTTCATGGCTGAGTCGGGCGGCAAACTGAATAATAAAAACAGATTAATCCTGAGACTAGCATTTATCGTTTTATTGTTTTCAGTTTATCATGAAAGATTCTTACAGAAACTCATCTACAAACATCTAGGTACTTATAATGTATGAAAAATTAAATGTCAATCAACATTTTTTTTTACAGAAAGCCGATCAATTCTGATAAATACTGTATCTACGTCCAATTCAGTGAGATATTTCTATGTGAGGAAGAAGTTAGCACTCCATTTACAAATACACCTCCGTGCCACGCGACAACTTAATCTGTCCGTCTTAATTTGTTGGGCGCCACACGGAATGCCGCGACTCGTAAGTGCGCGGTCAAACACCTCACACCTGGAGGATCAAGCGGCTCCGACGGCCGATGATAATTTTGCCCTACTTCCTTTGTATTCCTGCAGACGGACTCTCGATCCTTTCTCGGTAGGTACACGTTTACTAAAGGGTTGGTCAATGACCTTTTTTTTGCCACTGTTAAGTACGAAAATATTGGATAGTAACTAAGTGGTTTTTCAAATTGATCAAACAATATTTTTAAGAACGCACATCATTCCCTCATGAATGAATCTCTTTCAAGAATCTTCAGTTCAATTCAATCTTTATTGCATCCATAATGTACACATACAGGTGGTGAGTATAAATCAATAGAATCATATTACGAACCCTGTCGGGCACAGCAAAATTGTATATAAGTAGGAGAGAGGAAGAGCGTTTTTATGGTTTTCCTTATTATTAAATATTTATTACATCGCCCATTTGGAGAAACATTGACGTAACTGCTACTTTTCTTTTTAAGTCTTGCCCTAACGTAAGTAAATACGCTTTCTAAGCGCTTTGTCATATTTAATTCATATTTGGAAAAAAAAAATACATTTACGTCGATGTTTCTCCAAATGTCCTTTCTAACAATAGTATTTGTTTTTATATATTATTACTCATTTTTTTATTCTCCGAATATAATATGTGTAAGGCAATCTATTTATTATTGTTTTTTGTATTAAATTATATATTATCACGGGGACAACGGGAATGCACGGTTTATTCACTTAAATATTTTGTATTGCTCTTAGCGTATTTAATATAGTTATAAGTATATTCTTTTTTTTTTGGATAAGTTTCACAACAGTAACTATTTCTAGTACCTACTTTTAATCTTACTTCAATGCTTACCTACTTAAGTCTGTTTGCAACCTTTGTTTCAAAGGTTAGCTGACACCTACGCGGGTTGTACTTCAATTGACACACAGTTCTATTTCTTTCGCTTATAGTGATAGCTGGTATCGACAAATACCGCACGAGTAAGCCAAATCATTTACATAATGATTTTCATGGTATTTTCCCACACTTTGCCATTTAGATTGTGTTAAACTCTCCATCTAAATATGTATCTAGATAAGTAAATGGTGCGTAGATAATGATAATGGTATACGTTAATCCATGGTAATCTATATTTCAGTTTGTATAATTATGTAGCTGAAAATCAGTAGGTATTATACACGGAAGTAATCCCGAAAGTTACAACCGTTGCAAGCGTAACTGAGGTTTAGTTACTATTTAGCCACGAGAATTACTACTCCATTAACTAATCTAAATATTTTATTTTCTCAGAGCCTCGACCAACACCTGAGGAGGCTCTCATTGGGCAGCTGGATCAAGGGCTTGATTCAGAAAGCTGTACTTCTGGACACGGCCCGCATTGTTAGGAGGTCCCTCTCTCTGGAGCCCTGACTGCCGGTAGCTTGGACCCTGTTCCCGATACCGGTGGTATATATAAATAAAATTACTACTCCATTAACTAATCCAAATACTTTATAATTATTAGTAATAGTAATTTTACTAAATAGTACAAAAAACTTCACATAAATACAATAAACATTTCTCAACACATATAAGTAGTCAAATCCTGTACATATCTATAAAACTAAGCCGCAGTCCGGCCGCACACAATGTAGACGAATTCCGTGTAACAGTACCTACCCCGAGCTCATCACTGTCAACTTTCAAACGACCACACTACATTTAAAAAGTCTCCTTTGTACTGTTGACCTGTGGCACGTGTTCGTGTCATTTATTGCGATATAAAGCGAGCAGTCGAAAAAGTAAACATTGTAGTTACCTACTGAAAAGTAGTTTCGTTTGCTTGGAACAAGCACGCGTGGCGGAAAGTTCCAGGTCGAGATCTATAAACGGTATTTAGCACTTAGACATGTTCCCGTCTCTATCTTGCACTTGTAGTTTGACATTTATGCGACAGTGACAGGAATAACGCTAAGCCAAAATACCTACGTGCTAAGTACCTTATAACGTTTATAAATCTGTGCCTCAATGTTCATTCACCTTTGTGTAAGACATACTAATAAAGGCATTCAGTAAGTAGGCTTTCCTTTTGTGTGGAAAGTAATTGGTGGTTTTGGACAATTGGACGTATTGTAGACAATAGATTTTTTTAGGGACTTCTAAATGGATGTGAAAGAATGAGAGGGCTAACATTAGATGCGGTTACGAGTTTTTACAGCAACGTCTTGATGTTGAAGTGAATTATATAAAACTGTAAGTACCTACCTACCAACAGGATTATGGAATAACAATCGTTAAGATTCTTGCGTGTCCATTATCTAAGACACACAAGAATCTTAACGATTTTATTTTTATTTTTCGAAATGTACAATCAACAAAAGAGATAAGTATGCAGGATCGTCGGATATAGTTGAGGTTTAGTAAGAAACCGATGGATGTTCTCGAATAAAATTTAATTTTATTAATAGAAAACAAACAGCTCATTTATCAAATTAAATTTCAGTCAACAACGTTCATCGGTTTCTTACTTAACTTCAACTATATCCGACGATCCTGCATACTTATCTCTTTTGTTGTCTGTACATCCTTGAAATTATGATGTTAGAAAATCAATTTTTTATTGTCATTAGATGCCTATACCCATTACATTTGTGAAGTTCCAAAAGATAATTTAATTTAATCTTGTATCTATAGTGAGACTTCTCTATCTCAACGTATTTATGCACGTCTCTGTCAGACCCTACATCAGGTTGTCATGAAATTAGTCATACTTTATGAAAACCAAACTATTCTATGTGCATTTTCGCATGAATTAATCAACGTCGGCTTTCAGGACCGCGTTTATATCTCCGCACGTGGAATTTTAGGAATGCAGTGAGATTCGTTTAATGATTATTTAAATACTGGAATATTTATTTTAAATGAATCGCCTGAATAAATTCGTCTGCACTAAAAACACATACAGGGGTATAAAGCTATGCGGTGATGTAACCAGCTAATTGGCACGTTCTCCTTGGCGACTATTTTATTTAGGTACCTAACCATTCTTCGCTCATACTCTGTGTGTATTTTTATCTCAAACAACATGGAGACTAGCCCTCGTAATTTGTAAAGAGCAGTTAAAATTTTCCTCGAGCTAAAACTAGGGTCATATAGAACATCTTTCTTACAACTATCACACAAAACATTTAATGAATGGAAGAGCTTATACACCTTTGTGTGGGACGATATGAAATAGTAATCAATATGATATTATTTTCTCATGAATGAAATTCGACTCGCATTGATCATCATCGAACCATTCCATGATGAATGAACCAGATGAAGAGGAAGAATTGTTACGTCACGACGGGACTAGTAGGCGGTTTCTTAGCAACCGGTCTTAGGTGTAATATAGTTCACAATTGGAATACTCGTATCAAGGAACTTGACACATTACATGTTCTATGTAGATATTTGATAATATGTTCTTCCAACTTAGAATAGGTAGTTACGATCCACGTGGACAAAATAAATTGTGTTAAGTGAAATCCAATAAAACACTCTTTGTCGTCATACCCACCAAGCAATACGTCATAACCTGCATTTGGATGTAACGTGTAATATATTGGCATATAAAGAAAGAATTTATGGTACACCACGAGCCAAACAAACAAAATTTACGTCTATAATAAATGTATGCGATCATTATTTTATGAGTTGGATTATTGATATAATAGAGGATTGTTTTACGATGGTGTAACGGCATGTCGGTGTCACGTGCGCATACTTCGCGTCAGCCAATCAACTCGTTTCCATGGGTCATAAACTTCCCGGGAATACTTCAACGAACGACAAATGGTATGAATATTAGTAGTTGGGAGGTCATCGTAGAACCACGCGCTGGGGCGCTCCACGTGTTTACGGGACATCACTAATTAAGTACGAGTATGTTGTTGATTGAATAGAGCAGTGGTGGCCCAGTGGTAAAGGCCGCGACTTACGAGTTGTAGGTCGTAGGTTCGAACCCAGACAGGCACTTTACTTTGTGTAAATTATTTCATCACCACTGCTCTCAAAACGGTGAAGGAAAACATCGTGAGGAAACCGGCATGTCCTAGAACCAAAAAATTCGAAGACATGTGACATCTACCAACCCGCGCTGGGCCCGCGTGGTGGATTACGGCCCACTCCCTCTCACCGAGAGGAGGCCTGTGTCCCAGCAGTGGGAACATTATAGGCTGATTATGTTATGATTGAATAGTGGGCCTGATTTATGTTACCTATTGCTTTATAATTATAACAACAAAACATTACAATCAGTTTAACGATCTCCCGTTTGAAGGTAAGTTTTAAATATATCTACAGAATTAGTTTAGTCACTCTGAAAGATTAATGACTAAGTAATGCGTGCACTGACTGGACAGGTGCACTAAGATAGTTTGTTTCGCCATTTCAGATAGGAAATGTCGACTCCATATAGCTTTTTTTTTTATATAGCATGTAAACGCGATTCCAATTTACAGAATAATCAATTTCATTTCATTTTATATCAATGACCCTTACCTACTTATAAGATTGCACAAAGTTTATGAACCTGGAAAATATCTCAATCGCGAAGTCCCGTTCGGCGCGTAATATGATTTTGCAATAAATTCCAGGAATGAAGGTAGAATCTCCAAGTGGAATCGCGCCACGTGTAATACTTATTACAAAATATTTTTCCTACATTATATTATTGACTTGTAGAACATCGTTTTTATTAGCAGCATTAACGACAACATCCCTCTGTAACTGATACGATAATATACTAGCTGCGACCCACGGTTTCACTCACATAAGTCTCGATCTCGTAAGAATATCGGGATAAAAGTATCCTATGTCCTAATCCAGGTTCTGGTCCACCCATGTGCCAAATTTCATCCTAATCCGTTCAGCCGCTTAAGCGTGAAAGCATTACAAACAAACATACAAAAAACCAAATCTTTTACTCTTTATATGTAATTAGCAGAGCTTCGCGGTTTCACCCGCATAAGTGTCGATCCCGTGGGAATATCGGGATAAAAACTATCTCATGTCCTTTCCCGGGACTCAAACTATCTCTATACCAAATTTCATCTAAATCGGTTCAGCGGCTTAAGCGTGAAGAGGTAACACACAGACACACTTTCGCATTTATAATATTAGTATGGATATGTGTTTACTCGTAGATACCTATTAGGTATGTACTCGTATAATAAGAAAATAGGGCCTTCAAGATATTTTAGTTTTGTCTTTGGGTTGGTCATCGCATCTGCACGCAACTAGCATTGCAAATGCCCAAAGGTGCAATTGCAAGAGCCTGCCATCAGGTGGCATACTTAATCAGCTTAAAGAAACAAAGAAAAAAGGTTTATATGCGATAAACGTGATGCAGAGAAAGAACAAAATCGCAAAAAATAACAAGTTGGGGGAAAATATGCGTCACATCCACGCATTAAATACTACGACCCTATGTGAGACAGAGCCGCACAGGTATAATGTTCCTATTTACTAGTGGGCACATGCCTCCTGTATGTGAGGGGGAGTGGGCCGTAATCCATCACGCGGGCCCAGTGCGGGTTGGTAGATGTCACTTGGAACTTTTTAGCTCTAGGACATGCCGGTTTCCTCACGATGTTTTCCCTCACCGTTTTGAGAGCAATGGTAATGAAATAAATTACGCAAAGTAAAGCGCCTGTCTGGGTCCAAACCCAGAACCTATAACTCGGAATTAGGCAGAACAGTGGTGGTCCAGTGACGATGGCCCCCATTACCACCGGGCCATCACTGCTCTGCCACCTGCTAATTTGCCCTCTTAAAATAATTACCAATAAATAAAAAATAAGTTTGATTAATGTGACGTCACATAGCCTATAACCAGCGGACGATCAAGACGCTTCTAACGATACCTCAATTGTCTAATTATGACAAGGAGTTTAGAAGTTATGAGGGAACACATGAACATACATACATAAATACCGGTCAAAATCATAACCCTTCTTTTTGCTTCGCCGTAGACAGGTAAAAACGGTGGTCTTGTTTCCATAGTCACGTGATTGTGTGATTCATTCATTTTTAAACACTATTTAATTTCACACAGATGTGCATAAAGCTTATTTAATTATACCTACACTTGTCATTTCTACAACTAAATAAGCCAACGTAGTCACTATTGTGAACAAACAGGGCAATTGTGTAGTTTCGCACCCCATTTGTTACGTGCTGGTAAATGATCTTTAAAATACTTTGGATGCAAACGTACACGTGAATAGTTTTATTACTATTACGTTGTCGTGGTCATCATTATTTTGTGTGCTGCGTTGTGTTTGCTCCACGGAGCCTTCTTTGGTAATATATCCTATCCTACTAATATTATAAACTCGAAAATTTTTGAGGTTGGATGTTTGTTACTCTTTCATGCAAAAACTACTGAACGGATTTTGATTAAACTTTACAGTAATATAGCTTATACATCAGAATGATACATAGGATACTTTTTATCTCGATATTTCCACGGGATCGACACTTATGCGGGTAAAACCGGGGGGCGCTGCTAGTATAAGCTAAATCGCAGATGCTTGCCACAGGGCAAGCATCTGCGATTTACTAATTAATTTTAGGTCAGTACCTACAGAGGCATTGAACTAAAATTAATTAATAAGTCATTGCTTTATTTCCTCATATTATTACAGATTGATAGATCACTGCACACCTCTATATGCACGATGGTATGAGGACTACTCAGTTCAGATGGTATGGACTCTTCCATACCCCTTCCCCTTCTTCCTCTTCTTTCTTCTGTCTTCTGTCTCTACAGTGCACCTGTGTCTGCGTACACACTCGAGCACTATAATATCTCCCGCGTCGAAGGTTGGTCTCCGCTGAGATTGATCGCCATCGCCGAAACTCGGTCTAAAGGACTATCATTACTCAGTTATGGGGTAAAGCTTAGCGGAGAAAGCGGACAAAAGTTCGTTGATTCGTTTGTTATTTGCTATCTGAATAATTGATAGATCAGGAGTACACATAAATAAACACTCGTTAAAAGTACTATTTCCAGACATCCATGCTGAATCATTTGGATGCATTGTTGACTGATGAAATGCATGGCTAAATGGCTAGTAGTTACTTGAGATGAGGTCAAACATTTGTTAATTTTCTCTAGTAATATTCCACAAATCTAAAGCATTTAACAGTTTCATATCTTCATAGAAGTAAATAATAGAACAGAATGTCTTAATCTTTTAAGACATAAATCCCCTGTGATACAAATTGCTAACATTTGGCAAAACATTGTGCGAAAGCACCTACTGATAGTAAAAGTCGGCGACACTTTTCTAGGTCAGATTTTTTCTTCTCAAATGAATGTTCTCAGGGCTGATTTTTCCAACGCCAGATAATTTTATCGGAAGAATAATTTCGAATTTTTGACAGTTCTTCCATACAAAAACTGTCAGACGTCAATTTTATTCCACGAATAAAAATTATCGGTCGATTGAAAAATCAGCCCTTAATCTATTATTTGCAAAGCTTGTGAAAAACTTGGAGCGAGTTTATGATCCCTTTAACAAAATTTTAATCCCGGTTTATCTTGTCATTAAAGTCTATGGTTTGTTATCTCTTCCTGAGTTACTGAACTATACTGGGTAACGATCCGCTCGCTGGTTGGAGTAGATGAACTCCTTAGTAGGAACTTGTCAGCCAAACGTGATTACGATTAGAATACGGGATTATTCGAACCCTTTAATGTTGTGACATCGCGATCCTTTGTGAGGTCGACACCCTCCACTTCGCACCATGCTGCTCAGAATATGTTAAGGGCTTTGATGAATTCAGGAAAGTTTTCTTTGGGAATGTAATCAGGAGGCAGGTTGATATCCTCAACATTATAATTAAGAAGTAATCTTTTGCTTACTGCAAGCCCTCACCAACAAGCTGTTCAACAGTATTTGTTGCAGAAGAAACATGTAGATATATAAGCATCAAGCTAACATTAGAGACAGAGTTAACAAATAACATAATTATTAATATAAACTGACTTTTCTAAAGCCAGTAAAACTTCTGAAGTATGGAGGAAAAATCTCGGGGAATGCTTCCATCCATACTAATATTATAAATGCGCAAGTGTGTCTGTCTGTTTCTCTGTTACCTCCTCACGCTTAGACCGCTGAACCGATTTAGATGAAATTTGGTATAGAGATAGTTTGATTCCCGGGAAAGGACATAGGGTAGTTTTTATCCCGATATTCCGACGGGATCGACACTTATGCGGATGAAACCGCGGGGCGCTGCTAGTATTTTATAAGATCAAATTGAAGACATAATGTGCTTGTATAATTTCAAATAATAATGAATAATGAATGTGTGCGCTAACCTATAAACTGGTAGCAAAATTGTATATATGTTATGGGCCAAGTGATTAATCGTGCAGTATTCATAATGCCCGGGCAATATGAATAATGCCCAATAAGAGCGGGCAATGTGATTATAACCAATCAATTTATCACATTGCCCGGGCATTATGAATAATGCCCAGTGCCTATTGGGCAGAGTGATGTAAAGCATGTTTAATACTTTCAAATGAATACTTAGTTAGATAGACCGAGCATTACAAGTAATGAAATCAATTATAGGATAGAATAGACCATTTTTAGTGTAATTTGAAAACCGCAAATTCTGAGAAACCATAGGGGCCGAGAAAAAAATTCCCAAAGTTTTTTTTTTTTCGTTTGCGGGGCCCCTATTTCTGTGTAACCTAACCTCAAAAAACATAAAAGTTGCTTAAAAGGCGTAGTAGGAGCCCCGCTTCGCGGGGCTCTAGGGTCTAAAAAAAAAATAACCACGAAGGGGATGGCGGGGTCTGTTCGCTCGCTTCGCTCGCTCACTAGACCCCGCCATCCCCTTCTAACCTAAACTGTCCGAGTCGGGGTGCCCCAAGTCCCGAGCTCGCTTCGCTCGCTCTTGCATCCTAAGTTGTCATTAGTTTATTAGTAGGAGCCCAGTAGTTTTCACTAAGTGCTTGAAACTTAATAAAATCAAATAAGCATAAAAAATTGTTTGTTTCCGGCCCCGCACCGCAGCGCACCACGTAAAAATTTACCTATTAATCACATTGCCCGATCATCATGTAGCCATATTCATAATGCCCGGGCAATGTGATAAATAGGTGAGTTTAGATTGTAATTAATCACTTGGCCCGATATGGCTGGGCATTATTCATACTGCCCGGGCATTATGAATACTGCCCGCATTAATCACTTGGCCCATAACATATACATTCGCGCGCTACAAATCAAAACGGCTCAATAATATACTCATTTGTTTTATCGATCGTATAAAACAAAACTCGGTCCGTGTTCTATTTTTTTACAGCATAACCCTAAAGTATGAGTCGTATAATAGTGAAGCGTAACACAATACGCGAGGTGGTAGCAACGCAGGCGCACCAAAACAATGAGTCATGCGCGGGCGCCGCGTGGCGAAATCCAGGTCAGGCGCGGCCTCGGGGAAGGCCGAGCGACTTGACACGGGCCGTGATAACGTGTACTACACACATAGTATTTGTAAACAATAAGGGATTTACACGTCAGTGTACATGTATTTAGAGAATTTGGAGTCGAGATAGAGATTCGTATACGGGTCGGAATGTGTGAGGCCAGGCGCTCGAGATTTGAGGCTACATCGATCAGCTCGGATTTGATGTATCATTGTAATTTTTTGTATTCTGCATCGTTGGTAGATAGGAATTGCACTTTGTTGCAATAAACTGAGAGTGAACAGGCTTCTTCTGGGTAAGCTCACTTAATCGTCGACTTTGTCTCTGTCACCTCTGACCTAGACTAGAGTCAGGAGCAAACCCATAAAAAAAAAGTTTCGGATCGTTTATGGTTAACTGAATCCCAGATTGAGGCATGAAAAACTTCTCTTCGCGAAAAGCTCGTCGACTGTCTTCGAGAATAAAACACATGCACATACCGAATATCTGAAAGATGTAGTGCCTAACTAATGAGTCATTTACATTTTTCCGCTGGATCCCGAACTGGACGGCATTGTCAAGTGGTCTTGAGTAGACGGTTACCGGCAGCTGTCGCTCACTGCGCTAATTATCTGTAAATCAACACCAACAGATGGATTTCACCACTCCTCGGCCTCTGCCTGCCTCAATTAAAAAGTCTCACAACATCTCGTAGTGTCATTGACATCTAAATTCTTCGCTGTTATATTGAAATGGTACATAAAAACTTCCTTGAGCTTATATGCATGCTGTTATAAACGAATGCAACAACTGAGGACCTTGGATAAAGGACTGTTAAAATTAGGTGTTTTCGAAAACTGATACGCTGACTAACACTGCAAAATATTCAAAGGAAATAAGACTAAGTTAAGGAGTAACAAAGTTGCACATCCTGTGCATTTCAGGGTTAGCCACTTCTACTTATTAATAACTGTCATAAAGCAAGCACGGTAGCATTCTTCTGAATGTGTAAATCAATCAATCAATAGTACTTTCAGTGGGAACAACCTCGTTCGTCCATCAGTGTAGGAAACCTTGGCCTGCAAGGTTCGTATGCACATGACTGAAAGATATATTGCAGTTATAATTCGAGCATGTGACTCTTCATAATAAAGCATGCTGCAATGTCAGATGCGGCTGTCGACACTCTGGCAGAGAGAAGTGAACATCCGTCCGCGAATGTCACATTCTCACTGAGCGAGTAAATACGTTCTAGCCAATTTGGAATCTGCGCCGCATTTTCACAAAGTGCAATTCAAACTGGAATTAATCGAATCGTACAGTATTTGTAATCATGTCATGTTCCATTAATACTTGACTGGTGTTCGTTTAGTGCTTAATAGATTTAAAATTGCGTTGGATTTGTGTAAAGAATGTTATGTTGAAGTCATCTAATCATCTAAGAGTAATTTCAGTAATGACAATTACTGGGTAGTGGAATTAGTGACTAAAGTACGTAAAAAATCATTGGTGAATGAAGTACGTAATATCTATATAAAAGTATGCCAGTCACAGTTGCATGCAACTCTACACGAAAATGAGTCAGTAAGTGAGACAAATTATTTTAATTAACACAGCTGCACCTGACCTCTTACTACACAGACATTTACCTAAACATTTTTCAAATATTTAAATAGTTTTAGTATGAACTGTCATAAAACTGTATAAAGATGCGAAAGAATTTCAATGAAAATCATAAAAAAACTAAGAAATATTGAAGTAAGTAGGTACCTGTCTTCGTGATATGATGAAAAGCGAAAGAATGAAAATTTTAATACTCGTAATTTTTTTTGTTATGTTGCACTTTACGATTTTGTTTGAACAAAAAAAAAACTTTTAAAATGTTTGACAAACGACTCGGCATCTAAAACAAAGATGCTATAAAATGTAACACAATAAAGGGGCAATCAGCTTTCAATATTTTGATGTGAGATGTCTGCGATGGTCTTGCGCAGCCGGAACGCGGCGGTAGCTTGTTCGGTGGATCAGTGCGCGAGCGACGCGCCGCGCCGGTTTCAAATTCTTTAGGGCTGCCGGCATCCGGCGCGGAGCAAGTG
Source organism: Hydraecia micacea (assembly GCA_914767645.1). Taxonomy (NCBI): domain Eukaryota; kingdom Metazoa; phylum Arthropoda; class Insecta; order Lepidoptera; family Noctuidae; genus Hydraecia; species Hydraecia micacea. The sequence goes on from OU611778.1 coordinate 15,148,414, forward strand.
CAGCTGGCCCGGCGCCAACTATGCGCGTACGCAGCTAACATATTGTGGAACCCAACGGCAAATTATCATTTTACAACCTGTATCCTACACATGTCGTCGCCATTTTTCCCAGAAGTTGAAATTATTCATTGGCTAATAATTGTTTTAATTTTTCAGCATTGATGTTAAAAAAGAAAAACTGCGACGGTCAAACCGGTAGTAATGTAGGTGTACATTTCAGAACTTCCGTTTGTTTATTGAACGTACGCAAAAACAATAAAATATCGAACATGTTATTCTTTCCGTGAAACGAAAACCGACAAATATTTTCTTTCAGTACCTAGATCATCATCTATTATATGCGCAGTATGAAATCGTCAGAAAAATGAGTATGATGTGTCACTCTGCATAACGTGAGTATGAAAATTACAAATATAATAAAGTTTTTTAGAAATTTTATGACTGATATTATTAAAGCTGTCTCCATATTCAGTAGCCTGACTATGAAGTATCACCGGCAAGGCGGCGCGCGGCGGTGGCTCGCGTCGTCAGCGGCGCGCGCGCTGCTCGGCGCCGACTGCCAGATTTACAACACTTATCACTGCCCTCTTGATAGATATTCTTCAACACCATTAACAGATACATTCCGAACATAAAAATTCTTTAAAAAGCTTACAAATCATTAGCCGTTTTAAAACTTTATTTTTAAAAGTAACTTTCGGCATGTGTAGTTATTTTCACAAACAAATGATTCACTTGCAATAAAACATTGTTAGACATCAATCTTATTTTCTGAGCCCTTTTTAAAAACAAATGCTATAAATAATAACGCATCATTGTTGTCAAAAATTAATCTCGCTAATTTGAAATTCATGAACAATATTTTGGCGCCAGCACTGAAATATTGTTGTCTTGCAGTTTTACAGCATTTTTATTACTTTCTTTCATTTTTTCTGTTTTATTGGTGGTGACTGATATAGGTGTATATAAAGAGTTGCGAGTGTGAAGAGAATAACCTAGTATCTGCCACTCGGTGCTATGCATCATTCACAATTACTCGGCTGAGTGCACCGTCCTTTGTTTTGCGTTTTGCGAATTCAATGTTATATCATAAGCTCGGACAAAAAACTGATAACACGAAATTCATGTGTCCAATATATTCAGAGCTACGCAGCATAAGCATAATCAATCAACCTATAACGTTCCCACTGCTGGGACACAGGCCTCCTCTCTTCAAGAGGGAGTGGGCTATTCTACCACGCGAGCCCAGTGCGGGTCGGTAGATGTCACATGTCTTCGAATTTTTGGTTCTAGGACATGCGAGTTTCCTCCAAATGTTTTCCTTCACCGTTTTGAGAGCAATGGTGATGAGAGCTACGTTACTGGTTACTGTTAGCCTGCATTATCCCACTGTTGGTCAAAGACCTCTCCCCATGACTTCCAGCTCTTTCGATCCAAGGCTAAAGTGGACCACTGGTCGTTTGTTTTTTCCATCTCGTCCCGCCATCTTATACGGGTAGCTACGTAGCTTTGTTATCATCACCTACCTAGCCTTTTCCAAACTAGTTATGTTGGGGTCGGCTTCTAGTCTAACCAGATGCAGCTGAATACGAGTATTTTACAAAGATACGTAGCTTTGTATTAATTTAAATTCAACAGCTATTAACTCTATTAATAGCAAAGCGATTGGATTCAAACAGATCTACAGATTCAACATCCTGTATTACGAGGGAGAGCGTGCGGCGAAAATCCATGTAAAACCAAACGTTTGATATTTATGTTGCAGATAATTTTCCTTTCATTGCATAATCAGGCAGGAGTGGATTGCATTGTATTCCCTTGACAGCTTTCCAACAATAACTCTACAAATGCCACTGAATATTTCAGGTCAATAATGTATTTGAAATATAGGTAGCAGAAGAAAACGAGAATAGTTACATTTGCGCAGTCAAGGTCCTGTCAAATGTACGGCATACATGCTTAACTAAAGCGTAGGTATTGAGTTTGTGAGTCAGAATGGTTTTATAACGCATGAAGCATGGTGTATCGACGGGTCGGGCTGCGCGTGCGACACCGCGTGGCGTTGTTTGGCAACAGGCGGCCACGATGGGCGGGCAGCGTTCATTCAGCGGCCGGATGTCGAAACATTCGTCGTAGCGTTGCACAACCAGACATAATGTTTCCTGGTTAATTTGGGTTATTGTTTTTCAATAAGATTCTCGTATTACAAAATGCATTACACTAGAACATCTCATGGGAACATTAGGTGAGTAACATTAGTTGTAATGTATGCTTTATGACTCAAGCGCGATGGTTAACCGAAAACAAGATTTATATATTTGCGGAAGAATAGTAAAGAAAAGTATGTTAATGTTGTGTTGGATGAGGAAGTTTTCAAATAATGTAATAATGTATGATGTCTACGATTTATGTGGTTGCTAGATAGACTGAGTTTTGAGCATAACTTTGTTTATCTGGACTTATGCAAACCGTAACACGGTAATTCGATAAAAATGGTGATCCAGAAAATGGTTAGGTTTATATTTCGGTTTTTACGTAACCGTCTGGACTGGTGACCTTTAGTGCGGTGTTAGCGAAGAACGAGGGCGTGGCGAGCTGTCCACTATCGACGTCTATTTCTAGTCTCTTGTGAGCCCTTCGATCATCGTGACCACACAGACTTATGTAGCTGGAAATTGCTGTGGAAGATATTAAGAATGGTTTTCTAACAACTCTTAAAGAGATACTCGTATGGTGTGTGGTGTGTGATGTGTATACATCCTTGTTTTCCTACTCTTTACCGCATCTAGTTTTTAAAATATTATTGACGTGTAAAAAGTATTTTTTTAATTTACTAAGAACGACCCATCTATTCTTATTTTTTTAAAGCTGACCAATCCTTAACACTTGCAAGATTAAAGTTTTATATAAATTACATTATGGTATAGCAATCTAATATGATGAATTCAGTAACGACATTACGTGAACGTAGACCAAAATTTGACTAGAGTGCACCTTTTATATTTATGTGCCATTTATTTAGTACCAGTTACTCAATAAAATGCTTGTATCGCATTAAATTCTCCTTTTATGACTGCCCTTTCATCCAGTATCTTTATTGTAACTAATATTATAAATGCGAAAGTGTGGTTGTTTGTTTGTTACCTTTTCACGCCTAATCCACTGAAGCGATCATCATGAAATTTTGCATATACGTTGTTAGTGGTATAGAAAAGGACATACACAGGTACATTTCATCCAGAAAAAAAATACTGTTCCCGAGGAAAAGAACAAGAACTTTCGACGGTCATAGTTGCTTTAGGAAGCTAGGTGGCGTTACGTGTCTTTCGAATCATGATTGAAATATGACCCGACTTTCTGAGCAGTATTCTAACCAAAAGTACTAGGCTTACATGAATTCACGATAGTATTTCAATCATTAGTAAGTATTATGCTTTTGATAAGATTTGAATGAAATTTGGCACACAGGGGCACTTACTAATAAACGTATTACTTATATCAGATGAATAGTCACACACCGATTTCTCTCTTTCAGTCGTCAGTAATTTGACTTTCGAAAGAAGAAGACAAAACGTTGTGTAACTATTTAGACGCTATACAACGTTTATTAGCAAGGGACTTGGATTATTATAAGCTGGATTAACACATAGGATACTTTTTATTCCGGTAATACGTTTCCCTGGGATAATGTCCGACCTCCACGCGGGCGAAGCCGCGGGGAAAAGGAAGTATTTTATATTCGCTGTTAATCCAAATGTGATCCAAATAGACCTTTTTGGCCCCTGCCAAGAGACAGAACAGTTCTCATCAGCACATCAACATGATAAGAAAAAGTATCACTGAAAAAATCTGGTAAGCTTAAGACTATATTGTAATTTGTATATCGATAAAAGTGTAACTTCTTAAAGAATAATTAGTAGATCGGATAATAATTAATCTTCATTAAGAATTCTCGTCATAACCATACTTTACGAAGTTTTCAGTTTGCATTTATGAAAAATTTTAAATAGCTGAAAAGGATTTTCTAAATAAAGGTTAGTGAATCAGTACTTTGTACCTACACATCGCACCATCGGTGGAACAAGGGCACAACTAACAAAATCTGAAAATGAGTTAAGTATGCCAATAATGTTTTAAAAACATCCTATATCTGGTGGAACAATACTTTACTCATACATACCTAGGATATGTAAACTTTTGCGAATTTAGGTATGTACTTTACAGAAGTAAAGTATTGTTCCACCAGATAAAGGGATGTTTTTAAAGCACATTGCTAATTTTCAGATTTTTTGTTAGTTGTGCCCTTGTTCCACCGATGGTGCGCATGTAGAACTTTGTTACAAACGCATTCATTGTAATAATATAAAATTATCATTTTCATGGTAAATAATTTATTAATTTTCACTATCATTAATGTTTCTTGAGAATTCTTTTAACACCACCAAAGCATAAACTAAATTAATCAACAAACTATTAAAATTAGAAGGGTCGTTAGAAGCCCGAAAGTCTGACAACCAGTCTTAACTACGGGTATCCTATTAGGTACCCAATAAGTGGGTTTTGGAGGTCAGATAGGCAATTGCTCCATGTAAAATACTGGTATTCAGCAGCATCCGGTTAGACTGGAAGCCGACCCCAACATAGTTGGGAAAGGCTAGGCAAGATGATGATGACGTTTCATTGTGAAATATGGCGAGGTCATTTATAATACTACTATGTTTATATACCTGAAAATAATGTAGAATAAGAACACCGCTCATGCTTTAACATTTTACAAAACAAAGACATTGAAAACTGAAAAATGATTTACAACGCCGCCGCCGTAACATGATAATTGTTATACCACTTCCAGCTGTAACAACACTCAAATGGGACTGTTATGAGTGGATTGCTGTGTCGAAATAGCCTGACTGCCTGACCCTTTTACTACGCTTCCGCGTAGGGCGCGGCGAAAAGCTGCGCGCGTTATGAAAAACTATAACAAAGCAACAGAGATCAAATGGCAGCCATTAATCCCCGTGTAGGAGGCTATAATATAAATCGTCCTTCCGACGGAATTCATGGCGTTTATCGGTCTCACAAATATCTCCCATGGTCATTGTTGCTCTAAGAGAGCATTAAATCTAAATAGCCGTTGTTTAGAATAACATTTGAATTTTTTTATGAACTTCCTAATGTCCGTTCTAAGGTCTTCTAGTTCGAAGGTGTGAACATATGAGCGAAGAAAATTTTATTGATTTACGTTTCAGTATTTTTAAATTTAATTGCTTATGCTTGATTATTTGGTGGTGGGTTGACCAAGACGCTGTTCTTCGAGATTATTCATAGTGCTCTGACTAAATGGCCATAATAATATGGTTCTTTGAGATTATTCATAGAGCTCTGACTAAATGGCCTAATGGTACATACAGTGGCCTCCGAAAGTTAGTTGACATTCAGCTTTGACACACCACATTATGATTTAAATTTCTAGTGATAAAAATATTTGAACTGCTATACCATACCTTTAACTTCTTATAAAAAATAATCAATTATTCTCTTAGGAGTACCTGATTATTTTTAGGGTTCCGTACCTCAAAAGGAAAAACGGAAGCCATATAAGATCACTTCGTTGTCCGTCTGTTTCTCCATCTGTCAAGACACTTTTTCTCAGGAACGCGTGGAGCTGTCAACTTATAGAGTACTTCCCGTTGACATAGAATCATGAAATTTGCCAAGAAGCAAGCAAGTCATGTAGCACAAGTAAAGGAAAAAATCCTAAAACCCTAAATTTGTAGTTACATACCTACAAATTTGTACGGAACCCTCGGTGCGCTAGTCCGACTCGCACTTGACCGCTTTTTTTTATTACTGACGCTTTTAACGGGCACGTCTTTGCACATCGTTTTTACATGTATAATTTCAACGTGAATGATATAGGTAACCAATATTTTATGATTTAAAAGCCCGTTCTTCTCCATAGGTACAGACGCCAGCACATCAAGCTACTACAATCTGTCAAAATTCTTTAATAGATTTTCAACTTTGTCGGTAAAGCATAAGGTACAAAGTTAATTGGGAGACAGTTTCGGGTAGCTTGATGTGCTGGCGTCTGTACCTACTAAGCTTTGGAATGGACAACGACCCTTTGAGAATTCAAAAGTGCCTGTAATTGGTTTATTTGTAATAAATGCTTTGAGTTTGAACTCCTCCGATACTCATGTTAAATCTAGAACTTTTGATCTTAATTAATGCTGGTACTAAATTAATTGTTGAGTTTCGGTAGTCTGGTAACAGTAGTAACTCGTCAGTTCAATGAAACGTCCTGGGTAAATAAACCTGCCCGATAATGCTACTTGAAAGATCCGTACAACAACCTTATAATAGCTATCATTATAATTAAGTATTGTTTAAATAGTACTTAGTTCCTTCTATTAATGACTGTAATATCATATCGACTTAAGTCCCATCTCACTTTCTCATTTTTTTGCCGATCCGAGTCAGGACAACTACACTCCTCCATCCGTGATTCTTTACATTTTTCACTAACCATCGTATGTCTATGTTATTTGGATCTGAAAATATAACCATTTTGATGTAAATAATCGCGAATAGAACAATGTAGCCGTCTCAACTCAAATCAGCCAAAAAATTATATAAGACTTTTCGTCATGCGAGCGACGATATTACGTGCTATCTTCAGGTACAGTCAACAAAAGAGATAAGTATGCAGGATCGTCGGATATAGTTGAAGTTTAGTAAGAAACCGATGGAAATTCTCGAATGAAATTTAATTTTTAAGCGACTTCAAAAAAGGAGGTTCTGTATTTTGATAAATCTTTCACTAATGCGATCTACATACTTTCGGGAAGGTTTTAGTATATTATACATTAAGTAATTTTTCTTATGTACGATGTTATATGCATAAATGTACTGCATCTCCGGCATTTCTATGCGAATTTTGATGATTCTTCTAGTCAGTGTCTTCAATTCTTCAATGCACTAGTGTTATTTGAATTTGTGTGGAGTAGTTATAACTAAAAAGTGAAAAATAAAAACTTTTTTACAAAAAAAAAAACAATCGACTTCAAAAAAAACTACAAAGTGATAAATAACTTTAATTTCGGAAGTCGGTGTCAAAAACGAAAATGCGGAACCAACGACAGCGACTTCTGAAATTAAAGTTATTTATCACTTTGTAGTTTTTTTTTTAAGTCGGTTGTTTTTTTTTTGTAAAAAAGTTTTATTAATTGAAAACAAACAGCTTATTTATCAAATTAAATTTCAGTCGACAACATCCATCGGTTTCTTACTAAACTTCAACTATATCCGACGGTCCTGCATACTTATCTCTTTTGTTGACTCTGTACATATTTCAGTAAGGGCAACAGCTAAGTAAAAATCAGAGTAATTGACTTACGAATGTGAGTTATGTTAGAAAAATCAAACATTAGTCGCCCAATGTAAACACTTTAACACACATAATGTCTGAAATTACATAATTTTTAAATAGGACACACTTTTAAACACAGTCGACCTAATTCTTAAATTCGCAAGCTTCAGTCTTGCAGTGTTCTGAAAGACTTTAGTTGTTCTACATTACGTTTGAGAAAATAATCTTGAAAATGTAGACCGTCTTTTATAAAATATATTTAAATAAAACAAATGCTTTAGCAGATTCCATTCATAAAATGTTCACTCTGCGGGTGTTATGTAATCAAATTAAACAAAATGAGGTTACAGACTGACATTATGAATCGTAGATTAGACATTAGCAGAATTGTCTGGAATTTGTTTACTTTATCATTAGGGGTTCTGCAAAATGTTGGTGTGCGGCGGCAGGTTCTCAACAAAAATGTTTTGTAGAGATTATAAAATTGAAATGTGTTGGTTGTGGACATAAATTAAACAGAAATATTGTTGTTGAAGTCTCGTGACGTGATACTGAAGCATAAACTCCCTGTTTATTCTATAAGAATCTTTTCGTGATAACTTAGGTGAAGTGAGCTGTCAATAGTGTCAATCCCTAGTAGCATCAGGAGGAATGACAGGTCACTTCACTTCAGGTGATTTTTACAGAATAGGCCAGCTGAAGTCGCCTTGATAGATGAACTTCATTATGTTTAGTAGTCTGACTCTCTCTCGATGCCGGACGTAGCAAACTGTCAGTTGTTCAAACGAGAGTAAGAATAAACTCCCTATTTATAGCTCCTCTGAATAAATGTTTACTTTTGATTGGAAATAAACTGAACGAGATACCCATTCTGAAAAATGGGGATCTGTATACAGTCATTCTGCGAACACTTTATATAAGTCATATTTCAGTAAACAAAAACATTAACAGGAAGCGAAGTGATTTTATCGCGATGGCTCACTCACTCAGTCCTCGCATTTCTACAAATAAATTAGCATTATGGATCAGTAAACCATTTCATTAGCTAAAACTTATAAATACTTTTGAACGAGTAGGTAAGGCATGTCGGCACTGTGTGGTTTATTTAGTCTTTGATCTGTGAATTCATTGGCTTCATTCAAGCATTGTGTTGCACTACTTCTCGACATGGATGGTCACAGACTACGTGTTTACGATGCGATAAATTTACGAGCCGCGGTGGCACCCGGCCACGCGGTTACACAATGTTTAGCGAGCAGCCATTTTTGTGTTGTCGGCCTAGCAACAACGGATTAATTGGCGTTATAACTCTGTCTAAAATAATCATGATCATAAATCACATTCATAATAACACCTTTTATGTGATTTATTTTAATACTAGCTGTGCCTACGACTTCGTTTGCTGAAAAAATAATGGGTTTTAATTTTTTTGCACGGAATCCTACTTATTTTTTCTAAAATAAAATTAGCCTAAGTTACTTACTGCTTATAACATCAGCTATTTCAGACTGCTAGTGAAAGTACCAAAATCGATCCAGCCGTTTCGGAGATTAGCCGGAACAAACAGACAGACAGAAAAATTAAAAAAAAAATGTTTTCTTTTTTTAAAGTCTCCCAATATAATATTTAATGGAATCCATATAGGAGTTTCATTTAGTAAATAAGCTCCCATCTGAGTTTCGTTCCAACTCAGATGGGAGCGTATTTACTAAATGAAACTCCTATATGGATTCCATTAAATATTATATTGGGAGACTTTTCTATATTAATTAAAATTATCACTTTTATCTAGGAAAAAACACCATCAAAATCTATTTGACACACGCTTGAATGCCCGACTGGAACACGTCATCAAATTATTACCAGCCAGTCATATGAAGGAGGTCTCAGCCTCTACAGTACCGTATATATTATCATAGGCATTTAATAAAAACTGTTATTTTGAAATTAAAAACAGACACTTCATTTTATTTATTTCTTTAGATATGTCCCAAATATGTCAGCGTACGACACATCAGTTCTGCCACAATTTAGAGTTTTTACAATACGGCAGTAGGAAAGCGTTTCTCACGATCTGTTGACGTGGAAAATTGAGTCATCAAGGTGTTAGTCAAAACATCAAGTGTAAACTGCCACGCCACTAATAAAAAGTGAAAAGGTAAATGAACTTAATGTGTGTCAATGCGACACTGTAGCACTTCAAGGTAGATATACTTACTCTCGTGAAAAGCAATGACCAGGGAAATATTATAAGTATTTAAAATATGCGTAAGTCACGCAGGTACAGGCGCCAGCACATCAAGTTACTACAATCTGTCAAATTTCTTTAATAGATTTTCAACTTTATCACTAAAGTATAAGGTTCAATGTTCATTGGGGCAATTTGACAGTTTCGGGTAGCTTGATGTGCTGGCGTCTGTACGTGGCAAGAGGAAGGAGTCAACAACGGAAGGATTGGTTAAACAAAGGTAAATCACCCGTTGTTTTCAACAATATTTATGCTCGGTGCATTGGGGTTTACTTTAAGCTTGTTTCCTTTTGTGGAAAACGTGCAAGTTTAAAAAGTCTTTATGCAAAGTTCTATCAAAAGAGTTCTAGTTTTTTCTTAGTAGCAGCCCGGAGTCTGGATTTACAGAAAGAAAAAACGTCTATTTGCGGTAAACATGATGCAGAGAAATAACACAGACACAAAAAAAGAAAAGGACGCGCCCGATCCCCGTCCGATTTAAGCCCAGTTGATTGCAATAGGCTCGCGCCACATTACATGGGACCAAAACATGACTGGCGAAATGTTGGTGTACTATAGGTACTTCTCTGCCTAACCCTTCAGGGATAATAGGCGTGATGTTATGGTATGCTATTCAAATAGTAAGATTTATCAAAATCATTGAACATTTTAAAATGTAGGTTCATTCGATTAAGTAGGTATATCGAATTTGTTATGAATATTAACAGCTGTGAAAATAAACACCAGTAAATCACCACGATCAATTGAAATCAACTTCATGGCTAATAAAAATGTTTTAATATTTATAGGCCACCATTCATTAAACCAGGTTTCTGGAACAGCTTACGCCGACAACAGACGATGGAATTATAAAGGGCTCAACCTGTTCCCAGTCACATAAAGACAGTCGCAGAAAGCGGTAAGATCTCCTATTGTATATTTTCTAGTATTCGATCTATTTTTAACCGACTTCTAAAAAAGGAGGAGGTTCTCAATTCGAATGTTTGTATATTTTTTTTTTTTTTTTTTTTTTAGGTTTGTTCGCGCATAACTCCGTCGCTTGCCAACCGATTTGAAAAATTCTTTTTTTGTTGGAAAGGGTATACTTCCCAAATGGTCCCATAGCCAACAAGTCGGGATCTGATGATGGGATCTTAGAGAAATCGAGGGCAACCCTCAAATTTTATAGGCTCACTTATTGTTTTTCGCATATTTTATGAAGTATCTTGTGTATTTGCGTAGGGTTTTCACCATCTCAGGTAGTTGAGCTGATGATGGAAGGTACAACTTCTTAACAGTAAGAAGTTACTCGAACAGGCAAGGGTCCCGTTTTAGTAAATTATTTTGATGTTTGGTATGGATAGGGCATTTGCCACATTTGGTCTCATGATCATCATGTCATGACCTGATGCTGCATCAGGATAGTCTGCAGAGTGAATAACTCCTCGACAACTAACAGCAGATATATCGTGTTTAGGCTCATTGAAAAGGGCTCGATGTGTGGATAAATGTACTGTTAATGAGGAACACGAGAGAGACCTGATGCTGAAGCCAGGAGCATCAGAAAAAGTACAAACCTTGAAATTACAGCACCGTAGTCGTGTTTGGGAGGTGGTCCCATATAAATTTTATGAACTTTGTTTGGGTAGTTTTGGAATTAGATTCAACAATACGTTTGTTTTCCACTTAGTTTATATTGATGATGTTTATCTTCCTGTCACTAATATTCACATAGCAATTAGTGTTATATGAATTTGTATTATGGGGTAGGTACAACTAAAAAGCGAAAAATAAAAACTTTTTTACAAAAAAAAAACAACCGACTTCCAAAAAAAACACAACAAAGTGAAAAATAACTTTAATTTCGGAAGTCGGTGTCAAAAAAACTAAAATTTGCAACCAACGACACCGACTTCCAAAATTAAAGTTATTTTTCACTTTGTTGTGTTTTTTTTGGAAGTCGGTTGTTTTTTTTTGTAAAAAAGTTTTTTTTGTTAAAAATTGTTGTGGTGTACAATAAAGTTTTTATAAATAAATAGAAGAGAGATAAATAAGAGAGCTATGGAACGGAGTATTCTGGGTATTAAACTTGTGGACCGGGTTAAGAATACAACAATCCGTTCCATCACTAAAATAACTGATGTCACTCGGAAAGCTGCCACGCGTAAATGGAATTGGGCTGATCACATCTGCCGCATGTTAGAAGATCAATGGGCCAAACTTACAACCCAGTGGGTGCGCGGCAGGCCCAGACGGAGATGGCGGGATGAGCTGGACTCCTTTGATAAAGATTGGTTCTTGGCAGCTCTGGACAGAGAGAGGTGGAAAGAGATTAAGGAGGCATTTGCACAGCAATGGGACATTAACGGCTAAAAAAATCATTGTTGTATATATGGTATATTTGTCATTCGTGAGACAGAACAACGGGCCGTTTGATGTAGTGTTAACAAATTATTATGTCGCGTATAACGAACTATAATTCTTGTTTATAATGTTCATTTATCCCGGGGGAGCGGCCTCGATCCATCAAGCAGGGACCTTGTCCGCGGCTCTACGTTCATATTCATTCATAATTCCAGAAATTCTACTGTCTTTATACACACGTTGTGTTATATATGAACCGAATCTAATTAAATAACATTGAAATTAGACACACGACGTATTAATTCTCAATGTTCTTCCTTTCGACAAGAAAATGTGAAGATGGATTGCGAAAACGTTATTTTATTGCGAGGCTAGTTTTCATGAACAACGCCGCCTTGAAATTAAAACAGTGCGTAAATTAATCCACGTCTTAGTTATCGGATAACCGAAGGATTTTAATCGTTTATTTATTTTCACATTACTTCCTACTCTTGTCGGAAGTTAAGATGAAACGCTATTTATTAAGCTTTCGAACACTCGTGAAAAATCTTTGATTCGATATGGGAGGACAAGTTGTAAACACTAGGTACATGGTCATAGGCTTACGCAAACAATATTTTTTTTATGAAAATGAAATCGTGCAAAAAAGCTACCTATATCTATATGGTGCAATATCCTAATAATAATAAATCTGAAGTTAGTTTTATTTTTTGTCTGAACGCGCAATTCTCTGGTACTGCCAGTTGAATTTGAAAAATTCTTTTCGCATTTGATAGCCCCATTCTTGAGGAAGGCCAAGTAAAAATAGAAAAAAGTCAGAACGAACGCTAAGCGAAAATGAAGTAAAAGCACGGGCGGTGCGCGAATGCGGTGGGACGGAGGAACAAGAAGTTTCACGCGGACGAAGTCACGGGCTGAAGCTAGTTAACGATAAAACCTAATATGCATTCGCGATTTATTTGCCAAAAATGTAAACAAATAGGTATGAGTTTATGGAAAAATAACTTTAAATCCTACACAATAAAGTTCAGTTTAAGGTACAAATTCAAACATTTTTATAACTTTTTCAATAGTCCTAGTCACTCTGAAATCAACTTAATTTCGATTAAAATAAAGTTGATATTTGATTAACTTGAAATAATTTTAATTTGAAATAAGTTTCAATAGTAAACTTTACGTGAAAAAATTGAGCGGCGAGAGCAACAACTAGTCAAGTGCAAGAAACAATGAAGAACCAGTGATTCAGTATATTTAGCTATATTATAAGCATAGTAATCCTAGATAATGTAAATGTACTTATATATTACTCAGGTCAGGTCAGGTCGCTCGGTCACGCTATTGGGAATAATCTTTTCCGACAGAATGGGCTGTCTTTCCTCCTCACCTCCTCACATTGATTGCTTTCATGCTTCATTCTGTGACTCGTCACTCGTGGTGTCATTGTACTGCGACACTAATTTAATTCGGCTTATGCTATACCTACAATGTTGACCGAACCTCTGTAAGGTAAGCACGTGACATCGGTCTCAATCCCTAAACAGACGAAACGTGGGAGAGGATAATACTAAGACAACTGTTTGTCGAACAAATAAACCTCGTCAGCGCAAAAAGGTCAAAAGCTTTTGTTTAGGGATAAGACTGTCGTCTGCCTGTGAGCCCTAAGTGCTTGGCCAGACTGGCAGCGCGGGCGCGGGGTGGGCGCGCCGCGGTGTAATCAAACATAAGAACTTCATTTGAGTGTTACTTCATTATAGTGGGCACGCGGGCGCGGTGAGCGGCGTGGCGAGCGCGCGGGCAACTCACGCCATAGCTCGTTCATACAAGTGGCCGCGGGTGAGCGGGCGGCCCGCGCGGTGACCGGGTTTCTTAAACGTTCTAGTTTTTTTCTAGTAAAAATAAGTCTCCTTCATCCATATTATATTTTGACAAACACTGGACACGACAACACGCAGAACGCAGTCGCGCTCGACTGCGAACTGGCAGATCGCGCGCGTTTCCGCACCTGCGCCGCTCTCCGCCGCGCGCTGCTAGCCTGGCCAAGCACTAAGTACGAAGTAAGGTGTGTTTCCGTTAGGTTTGGATTTATAGAGGTGTGCCTTAAACTATTTATACATTACTAGCTTCTGCCCGCGACTCGTCCGAGTGAAATTTCTTGCCTCACCCCGACGCATCGCATCACCTGAGCACACTATTTTTTCGTTTTCGCTGAGCGTTCTTTCGGATTTTTTTTTCATTTTTCTAGGCTTCAAAGGCTCCTAGCGTGATGCAAATACAAAAAGAATTTTTCAAATCGGAGTGGTAGTTCTAGAGATTAGCGTGTTCAAACAAACAAACTCGTCAGCTTTATTATTAGTGAGGTAACTCACTGAAAACCGTGGGCCCCGTGCTCAGGGCCCCGTACTCAGGGCCCCGTGCTCAGGGCCCCGGGTTTTCAGTGAGTTACCACTTAAGGTAAGATTATAAGTGAGCGCAACAGAAGGTCAGAATAACGCAACATATGGGAATACCGTATTCCCCTTAAACATAAGGGGAATGAAGTATACAAAACCATGATAAGACTTGAAGGCCAATTCTCGTAATTTAAAATGATCAAAATCTAGTCGCAGTCTCATCTCAGCGACAAACAAATGGCAAAAACCTTATCAAAATGTAGGGAAATTAGAGGCAGGTTTGACAGATTGAGACAGAGGACAGACTGTGAACGTTCTTAAAATTACGAGAATTGCACCCCTCTTCTGTCTTGTATTGATGAGAATGTTGGGCCACAAAAGGGATGAATGAAAGGCAATTGCATGCAGCTAAGATGAGAATGCTAAGAGGGATGTGTGGTGTTACACGGATGGATAGAATAAGAAATGAGTACATAAGAGGAAGTTTGAAAGTGGCACCGGTAACTGAAAATTCATGTGGAAATTGGTTAAGTATCATGATATGGGCATGTGTTACGGAGAAATGAGGAAAATGTCGTGGGGAGAGTTTTGAGTATCAATGTCGATGGCTATAAGAGTAGGGGAAGACCAAAGAAGCGAATGTGTGAATGATGATATGCTTCGAGAGGGGGGTGACTACCGAGATGATGACTAATATAGAATTATGGAAGAAAAAGACATGTTGCGTCGGCCACAAATAAATTGGGATAAGGGCAGAATGATGATGGGAATATTGATAAATAATCTCAAAGCACCAATTAATCAGACGAAAGCTCTTTGTGAAGTTAAAAATATGAATCACAACACGAATCTGAACTCATGAAAATCATAATAAAAGTCTTAAATAATCTCAATCTCAAACGGGAACCACAAAGCTAATTATATTATTACTAGCTGACCCGGCGAACTTCGAACCAAAAAAAAAAAAAAATGTATCAAAAAATTAATTATCTTCTTTATTTTATATATCGTGTATTTTGCTATTCGGGACGGAGACAAATCCAACAAATCAAAGGTCATAAAAATCGGTCCAGCCGTTCTCGAGTTATAAATGGTGCAACTAACCCGAATTTGTTTTATTTATATAAGATTATTATTTAGTAATTTTAGCAGCAAGCTGATGCTGAAAGGTACTAAATATATAAAGAATTTCACTATAATGAAGGAACTATTTAAGGGGGAAGTGCCAGGGTAGCCCGCGAAATTCAAATTTACTTACGTTTTTCGCAATTTTCAGATCAGTGTCAGGTTGTATTTTGATCAAAAGTTGATTCGCGACTATAACAGGTACGTATTTACAGAATTATAATCATTAGAATCATTAATACATCTTTCTAAGTTAGATTTGTACCACGACAACAAATCTCTTATGGAAAACTGCTTAGTGGTACAAATCTAACTTAGAAAGATGTATTAATGATTCTAATGATTATAATTCTATAAATACGTAAGTACCTGTTATTGTCGCGAATCTGATCAAGATACAACCTGACACTGGCCTGCAAATTGCAAAAAACGTAAGAAAATTTGAATTTCGCGGTCTACCACTGCGCATTCACCTTAATACACTCATTAATAATCTTATATTATGCGGATATTTCAGTGATTAATTACGGTCTTTCGGGCATAGTGCATATATGCAGCACCTGCATCTGGTCGCCGCGCCGCCGGCCTTGTGGAGTCATACGGCGCGGCGCTCCTATTCAGATGCCGGAACACATCAGCACTGGGGATTGTATTGTTAGGCAGTCTCGTCACGGGCATGGAAACTTTTACAGCGACCATCTGGCAGGCTATTTGATACTGTCAACAGACGACAGCTGCGTCCAGTTCACAAATATCGCGCAAAACAGTTATTTCCAAGTTTTACAAAAAGGTTAGCTGTCAGAGGGCGTGTGCATCGAATATGTCTTCAAGCGAAGTTGCAAGGACGTCCAAACATTTGCCCCTATATTCAAAAATGTTGCTAGTTAGCGACTGTTTAACCATAAGTACATATTTGACGTTTGAACGTCACTTAACTTTAATAATCGTTTAGAAATAAACCCCATGTATACCAGTGGAAGTTATAACTCCTCCTACACCAAACATTTCGTTTGAATATGAATGTCTATTGTATATTTTCGGTACCAATTTTATGGATTTTAAAACAAAGTACATACGCAAATACAGAACAATGCGGAACAACGCATTATTTATTTGCAGAAATTCATGACTTCAAAGTTCGATTCTCGAATATCAGCTGTTCTGTATAAACAATATATTCTTATAAACCATTTACAATTAAGCGAAATGCTCTTTGTTTATCAATACTACCATCATACTTCGGCAATAAACTTCAATAACGTCAACATTTACAATGAATTTAAAAAAATTGAGAATAGCAGGTCTATTCTGTAAAAATCTCACCGTGAAAACTTAGGTGAGGTGAACTTGCAGTGAGCTGTCATTCAACCTGATGCTAGGGATTGACACTATTGACAGTTCACTTCACCTTCGTTATCACGGTGAGACCGGCTGGATCGTTCTCAGTTTGGTGGTATTGGCAGAGATATTAGATATTGCAGTTGGTAAGCGGCTTTACTGAGGCGGATTTTCCGTCAGCGTCGCGACAATGTCGACACGTGATACATTACGACCGTCTGGCATCCCTTTCAGTTCGTTTGCAGGCGTTTAGTCGAAAAGCCTTAAAGGCAGCTTTCACGTGACTGACAATTTAAACGATTATTTTACCTTGCAATTACTTTAACGTGATCGTCATTCGCGTATTACGTAATGTTCCTTTTGAATGTGTTCGCTCGTGCAAGATATCTGCTCCATCAGTAATATTTGTTTGTTTTCATTTACTGGAGTGTTATTTGTTTTTAAAATTTAAATTAAACGAGCTGTTTTCGTCAACAAGTCGTTCAGGGATTCTTGTAACCTTTTTAAAAATCGATAAGCAGTTTGAGTTTGTTATTGTTTTGTTGTTGAGTGCATCATATTGCAGATAATAGTTTGCGTAGTATATTTATTATGTTGAAAACAATTATGCATAAGGGTCGTGGCTAAATCCTGGCTTACACTGGAGCACTATCAGTGTTATCCTATGTCTGAGTGTCTCATCCTTATCAGAAGTCCACATGGAGTAGGTTTAACAACAAGCATTATCAGCTGATAAAATAGTAACACTGAAGCAGTTGAGCTTGCTGCGTCTGTCTGTCAGTCTGAACGCGATACCCTATAAAACTACCAAACGGATTCTTATACGATTTTCACCAATGGACGGAGTGATTCATGAGGAAGGTTTAGGTGTATAATTTATTAAGGTTTTGTGTAAATTGGCTGAGACATGACGATGATTGTTGAAGATCTCGGAAAAATCATGCCGACTAGGAGCTTTACGCGCCGCATAAACATTGGATGAAATTTGGCACAAAGGTAGTTTGTAACCTGGATTAACACATAGGGTACTTTTAATCCCAGTAGTAAGTTCCCGTGGGATATTTTCCAACATTCACGAGGGCGAAGCCGCGGACAAAAGCTAGTTAATTATATTTTGAATTCAATAAAACTAAAAAATTATAACGTCATCGGCACCTAAAGACAAACAAACAAAATGATTTAGCCAGGTGAAACCACAAAGCTGAGGACAGATATATTTTTATTGAATTGATCTGTCTAGGTTCAATTACCACATCATATCCGCCGGATGACGTCATTAATACATCCATAGAGTATCTAAGATAATTATGAGCTTCCGTGAAAATACTGTTAATGAGGAAGCTCAACTGATTACCTACACATCAAGACATGAAATAATGTTACCTGCTGGAGCACGTATTTTACTCAGCCTTCGTTGTACTTAGTTTATATACTCGTACATGGCACATATCCGTGCATTCCCCATTCTCAATTTCCGCTCTGTTTAACTTTTGGATTCTCTTAATCTGGAAGGCTTCTCGTACGAGCTTTTGTATCTCGTGATTTGATTACATTCCCATATGGCAATGGAAAATATAATTATGTCATATGCAGGGTCATATTAAAATAGTTTGCGAAACTCCGCAGACGTGAAATTCGAATTCAAAATATTTATTTGGCAGAAAATACATTGTTCAACAAGGGAATATTTTAAAGCCTACAAGTTATTGTATTTTGCCTGCAAGCAAGCGTGCAAATTACATGTAAGTATAAATATAAAAATATAACAACGCACAGCCTAAACCGCTGGACCTAGTGACATGAAATTTGGAGGGTGTGTTCTTTGTGAAGAGTAGGTATCCACTGAGAAAGGGTTTTTCGAAATTCCACCCCTAAGAGGGTGAAATTTTACGCGGACAATGTCGCGGGCTAGTTATTAGTTAGCTAGTACAGACGCCAGCACATCAAGCTATCCGAAACTGTAAAATTTTCCCAATCAACATTGAACCTTATACTTTAGCAATAAAGTTGAAAATCTATTAAAGAAATTTGACATATTGTAGTAGCTTGATATGCTGGCGTCTGTACCGCTAGCTCAATAATAAAGTCATTAATTTTCATATCGTACCTTATATAAATGTTTGAAACTTTGAAGTTGTAGCGTAAACAATTCATATTTATTTTATTTACAAATCAAAATATTAATATTATATAACTTTTTCAATAGTGCTAGTCACTCTGGAATTTACTTTATTTTATCGTACCCAAACCACAAATTGTAAACATTAAATAAATAAGAAACATACCAAACCAAAATAACATTGATGCATTTCAATACTTTAACTTGTCCGATTATAAAAATTAACAAAAATTTAAAAATAAAATAAAAATGTCAATCAAATAAACTTATGTGTGTGATGGGGAAAAATTACAAAAAAAAGATTTAATAAAAAAAAAATCGGAGGGGGCTTCTATTCCCCCGGAACATAAAGGGCTAATGAAGGAACACGGGTGGGTTTTAGTCAGTAAGAGTCTGACACTCCCTTCCGCTCCACCCAGAGCGGGAGGAGTCATTAGATGATTTCCCATCCAAAAAAAAAAATAAATAAAAAAAAAAGGGTGTTTAAAGTAACCTAACCAAACCTAACCTCGGAGAGCCCTTCGCTCGCTCTTGCATCATACGTCGCCTATCGACCGACCGCAACCATGCAATCGATGTCACCCGAAGTACACACGAACCGCATGTGCCGGCTGCACCTAGTTGTACCCGGCTAAAACTAGGTGTAGCCGCACTTTACCCGGCTATAACTAGGTGTAGCCGTACTTTACCCGGCTATAACTGGGTGAAGCCGCACTTCGGCTATTAGCCGTGACATATATTTATGTTTAGATATCGATACCTATCACGGCTGCGAAGTTTCGCGAACTAATTTAATTTGATCCTGTATACCTAACCCGAAAATTTCCAGTGATTGGTACTCGATATGACTTCAAAAGCATTTGTTAAAAGTATATTTGGTTTAAAAACATGTTTTTTTTACCGTCTCGATGTTAATGACTTCTATTGAAGGGGAATTATAAAGCAGACAGCGAAGATCACAATATGCAACATGCTTTCAAACATTTTGAAATATCACAGACAAGTTCCACAACTTTCTTCCGGCAAGCGGAAGAATCGTAGAATAAACAAAATCGCCCTTGTGTAACTGTAAAATTGATTATGTTACGAGAAACTCGACCTCGGCTCGAGTATTTAGCAATGTTAGAATGTCGCCATTAAAACGGGCGGAAAGCAGGTTTGAAGTAGAGATCACCTTCGCTATGAAAATAGCGTAGACGTAGCATTGACAACACCTAGATTTATGTTCGAAAAGTCTCAAATACAGACGTCTGGGAGACTACGTGTACGTACTTACGTAAACTGCGATAGAGGATGTGCGAATTTAAAAGTGTTTTATAATAGCAACAAATTACTACGGAGTGAAATGAGAATATATTTTTCTGCTTCACTGCGTCTACAATCGTACATTAATCTGTGCAAATGAATGTGCGTATAACGTCAATAGCACAACATAATAATAGAACAACGTAATAGTATAACATTTATTATTTTAATGTTACTACTTTTTGTGTGTAAACGATTCATACCAAAACGTGTAGATATACATATAAGAGCTAGGAAGCAATACATTTATAATATCTACACGAGCTTCATAACAATCAGAATTAATGTTTTCTCGAAAATGTAACGCTCTGATAACTGGGTAATTTTCTGCATTATCCTCAATCCCACATTGTCCTAATTTCCCTTTCATGAAAGGTAAATAAAATTACTGTAATGACTCCACGTGTTTGTGTTATTGTTAATTTATGATGCTAGTATATCAATATGGTAGACTAATGTTAAAGTTACACGCGCTACGACTATTTATTTGGTACAAATTCGTGTAAACAATAATAAAATGTCATAGCGAATCAGGTTAATGACTATTAAATAGTGTTTTAACATTTATGGTTTGTTTTTTATTTAATACAGTCATTGTTCTGTTACAATACAACATCGAATTACAATACACAGTTGAAAGTATTATCATTGTTCTGGGCCTTTCTTAGCTTATTGGGTGACGATAGGTCGTTGAACTCTGAGAACCTTAAGAATCTGCGGTTACTCTGAGCTATAGGTTGAACTATGTAAAGTTCAAATACCTACCTACTATTGTGTATATTACCTACTATTTGAGGCATTTGACAATGTTAAGATACTTAAATCTGTTTCGTTACGAATGTTGATTTTGATATTTTTGGCCATTGTAGGTATAGCTTTGCGAACTAAGATAGTGTGAATAGTTTTTATGTCGATATTAAAGTTAGATATAGACCTTCCATGAAAAAAAAAACGAGACTTAAATATGTATGTTATTGTATTCTAAAATGAATGACAAGAGTTTGTTAGGTATTTTAGGTACTGGCTTAATTTTCTTTAAGAACCACTTAAGATCTAGGTCTTAGCTCTTTTTTTACGTCGCTGATTTGTTAAGTACCCGTAACTCAACTCTAAAATTGTCGACATTGTTCCTTTGAAACTCCGTTACTAATAGTTTCAAATTTTCCCATAGATGCCAACGGATCACCCTGTATTTGAACACAAGTGAAAAGTGAAGCCGAAAGTAAAAAAAAAACTTGTAAAAGTAAAGCCCATTAGTTAAGGAAAAACAATTTCGCAATTACAAGTAGCCGAAATTATTGCAAAAAAAAAAAAAAAATTTATTGAAAACTTGTTAATTCTTTCATCAACTTGTTTGGCTTCTTTTATATTACGAGTAGGTACTAAAAGTTACGGGGCTCAAGATGGTAAGTAAATATCGAGAAGTTTGCTCTGCAATCGAGAGCAGTCTATTACTAGGGGTTATCGGTTATCGAAGCCTTAAGACTGCGCAGTCAATTACTTCGAAGAACTAAGGAAACTACTAAACTCAAATAGCTCGTATTACGCTCGTGTGTCACGAGCTATTTGAGTTTACAATGCAGTTCAAGTAGTTACGTAATAGTGCAGGTCTAATTTTAATGTTAAATTATTTATAGTGGGACCATCAACTGGATTGCGAAGGTCAGATAGGCAGGCGCTCCATGTAAAATGTTGGTATTCAGCTGCATCCGGTTAGACTGGAAGCTGACCCCAATATAGTTGGGCAAAGGCTAGGCAGATTGAATTTATTTATAGTGGGACTAATTCATTATGAAACTAACATTTATATTTGTATAAATTGAACATCATTATGAACAACTTTTACTATGGGACCAGACATGAAATCGCGGAATAAAATCAGCTGTTCCCTACATTTTGACGAGTTATGCGAACATAAATGTAGGGAACAGTTGATTTTTTTCACAATTTCGGGTTTGGTCCCATAGTAAAAGTTGTTCATAATGATGAGTACAATGACCCCTTTTTTTTTTTTTTTTTTTTGTGGATGGGAAATCATCTAATGACTCCTCCCGCTCTGGGTGGAGCGGAAGGGAGTGTCAGACTCTTACTGACTAAAACCCACCCGTGTTCCTTCCTTAGCCCTTTATGTTCCGGGGCAGCGGTAACCCTTTCGGACGATCCCGGTACCCCGGCAGGCTTCGGCCCTGGCGGGCCCCTTCCTTTATGCTGACATCTCTTTGAGGCGCGCGTGGAACACATACGCGCCGTCCGGCACGGGCCTGGTCCTGATCGGACGGAGAGCTACCCATTACTCTCCGTCCGCAGGCCCGCGCCTACGGTGGCCGGGAGTCGTCACGCGGCTCCCGACGCCCGTAGCGTCTCCCGCGGCGGCTGAGGCGTGCGGCTCTCTCCCTGAGCCGTCCCGCCACCTCCTTCGCTAGCATGACTGCTTCGCAGAAGGAGGTGACCGCCTCCCACTCCCTCTCGCCCCGGACCATGGCTTGAACCAGGGCCGGACGCGAGAGGTCGCCGCCGTTGCCGATCGCCTCTACGAGGACACGGCGGTGCTCCGCCCAAGCGGGGCAGACCTCCACCGTATGCTCCACCGTGTCCTCGTACAATGACCCCTTAAGAGGAAAACGGTGATTAAAATTTCACCCTGTATAGGTTGAAATATATAATGATTAAAATATAATTACTACTGGCATGCACGTGAAATTAATTTATGAAGTCACCTGTGCAGCGTGGGCCTCCCCTAACTTTCTACATGTTTCCCTATCTCTGGCTTGTGTCCTCCAATCTGGTCCGCATCTTACCTTAAATATATCGTCCCAGCGCCTTCGCGGCCTTGCTCATTTTCTTTTTCCATCTCTAGGTACCCACCCACCCACTCTATGGTTCGTTTTCCTTTCTACAGTTAAACAATAGCAGAGTTCAATTATCTATCGGACTTTTTCCAAGCTCTGACATTGTTTTCATATTTCCTTGACAGTCAGGGCTGGGCTTAACGACGTGTTTACCGAGACACTGAGGAAAACGATGTCAACAATCAACATTGCAATCTTCAAGATCGATCTGCCCTCTAGCCTTTCACCACTAGTTTGTTCACGTTACATTGATAACGTGAACCCTACTGTAAAGGTTTTCTTCGATTGACTGTGATAACCAACCTTAAATAATACTTTAAAGTTGATGGTGTATTATGAGATAAACACTATTTCATGTCTGGAAGATTATAAACTAATAAAGACTTATTTTACCTCTGACAGCATCGACCTTATTGTAACGACAATAAAGATCACAGTGATTTTAACAGACCAGCAGGGCAATTGCGTAACACACTATCAGTAGCAATGGGTTTCATTTTGACAGTTCAACAACATTCATTGCGTTATTTACGTTGCTGAGCAAACACAATTTTCGAAAATTTGGAGCAATGGATTAGCAATAAGCTTCAAAATGATTCAAATTGAGAGTAATAGTGTGTTACGCAATTAGGGTGCAGGTGGCCTACCATGATCTAATTAAAAACGATTAAAAAACAAGACATTTCAGTTTAGGTACCTAAACTGCATCGCTTAAGCTGCTTTATGGACGTCATGGTACTAAACAAGTATGAATGAAACCAAAACTTGCGACTCAGTTTGGGACAATCGCTGTCAGCAGATGGCACGGCCTAGACTGAATCGTTAAACTGACCTCATGGTACGAATTAGAAGAACAGTTCAGTTTAGGTCCTAAAATGGATCGCGTTAAGAGCTTGTGGTAGGCCTCCTGTCAGTGGCAGCGACCCAACAACAACCTTATTAAAATGAAATTATTATAGATCACAGTGACGTTGACTGTGATACTTTCCATGATTTATTCCCTTGACGTCGAGTCCCGCCACGTCGAGTCGCCGCCACGTCTACTTCAAAAACTCCCCGCTTTTATTCCCGCCTCATCGAATCGTGAAAAAGTCTCTATAATTACCACCACGTCTACTTAACCATTTTTAGGAATAGGAATATTTATGAGTTATCTACAAATCTAATAAAATAGTAACAAAGTCAAAACTGCATAATGAATATTACTTGTAGAAAAAAGTAATTGCTACGAGGTGTGGGAACGAGTCTGATACCGAAATATAATTTTTAGAATTTTTGTCCGTTTGTCCGGATGTATTTTCCGGATTGGCGCAAAAACGGCTAAACGAATTTGGATACATGGTACTTTTAATCCCGGAAGTACGTTCCTGTGGGATATTTTCCGTCATCCACGCGAAGCCAGGACAAACACTAGTTCATTATAAAATACGTCTTTCATTTCGTTGATAATCCCTTTAGGTAAATAAGCGCGCGGAGCCCTTATAGTAAATACTTCGTAACTAAGCGTATATGGTGCATCTTTTTTTTTTGGGTGGGAATTTATCAAATAACTTCTCCCGCTCTGGGCGGAGCGAGAGGGCCGTGTTCCTTCAGTTGTCTGTGCCAGGGGTCACGATATCTCTTTCAAACAACCCGCGACCCCGGCAGGCATCGGCCCTAGCGGACCCCGTCAGTTAGTGCTGACATCTCTTTGAGGCGCGCGTGGAACACAACGCGCCGTCGACCCGGGCCTGGTCCTTACCGGACGGCGAGCTGATATATGGTGCGCCTGAGTCAATAATGTAGATCAAGGGATCTACATTATTTTCGGTCATGAATGGCCGTAGTACTTACCGATTCATTCGGTAAGTACTACGGCCATTGTCAGAATGATGAATGCTGACTTAAATGTGCACTTCGAGGAAAATCGGTCAACATTCTGTATTGTTTACTTATGTCTACTAACATCCGGTCGTTCATTTATTTTCAAAATGTTTGGCAGAGGCATGTAGTGTTTGGGTTTGGATTTGGAATCCTCGTTTATTTAAACTCTGAGAAATAAATATAGGATTGCTAAGCATAGTTTGCATAGTGCTCAGGGCTTTTGGTGCAACATTTTTAAAGTTAAGTTGAAATTTCTTGTCCATTCTTCTCCTTACGATACCTATATTGCCTTTTGGAAGGGGCGACTAGAACCAACTCTATTTTTTTTTGTAAATTTTGACGTTCAAAAGTGCTCTTTATGAGCCTATTTGACTTCAGAATAAGAGATACCCACCTAAAAATTGGTATACCTTTAGCAAGTCTCCTTCATACTTGGGATTATCTAAGTCATTATCATCAATTTGAAACCTAGTGTTATAAAAGTTTTTCGTCGTATCATTTTTAAGATCTTATTTATTTAACTATACCTACCTAATATTACTTGGACGACCAGTGGGTAGATATTTTACTTTTGTGAAAATTTCAAGAAGAACAATCATTATAATATAACGTTACCTATTGTTGCTCGCTTCCATTATTACGTGAATATGAAATGATGTGACTTCGCCGGGATTTCATTAGAAAAGCGACAGGCTACCGAGAAGGCTCCGTTCCGTTGGGTAACAGGGTAATAACAGATGATTACATAACTTGATGCCGACGAGACTCTGCTAACGCCGAGCAATTTTGTGCAGAGTAATAGATGAAGTTGTTTATAGTAACTTGTAGCCTATACCTAGATGCAACATAGTAATTTAGGAACAATTTTTTGGTTCGAGCAGACTAAGCATTTGTTTTAGGCTGAACCCAAATAAATATGGATTATTGTAATTGTATTAAGTAATGCAATAGATTACAATAAAGTAAAGTAGTGTAATGATTCTATATCATTTATCACTGCAAACGAATGCATTGATGTGTGAGTGGCAAGCATTTATTATGCTTTCTCTGTTTAAAACTTTTACGTAACAACACAACATAATTTTAAATTCGATAAAAAACCTACTTTTTTATAAAAAAAATAAAATACTTGAGAGAAAATTTGCAATTTTCCAGACAGGCTCAATGTCAGATGCAGACACCATTTGCGAAGCACTTCAACAAGCTTATGAACGTGCCCTTCGTGTAGTAGGAATATTTTACTTGTTTTTATTATGTTGCAA
The DNA here is from genome assembly GCA_914767645.1 of Hydraecia micacea. Taxonomy (NCBI): domain Eukaryota; kingdom Metazoa; phylum Arthropoda; class Insecta; order Lepidoptera; family Noctuidae; genus Hydraecia; species Hydraecia micacea. The sequence goes on from OU611778.1 coordinate 15,174,628, forward strand.
TGGAGCCGGGCAGGGAAAGTTAAAAAGAAAATCATGCAAAAGAAGTGTTTTTCAGGCACCCTTTTTCCGCCATTTGCACGTATCGCATCACGAGGCTTCGGCTTATTGTTACATTTCCATGTTTCTGTCAGGTTCATAATTGTCTTGATATGAGGGTGTGTAGGGGTGTGGGTGTGTTCGACTGACCCGTTGGTCTCGTGGTCGCAAGCGCGACTGCTGAGCGTGGTGTCCTGGGATCGATTGCCGGGTCGGGCAAGGTGTTATTGAGTTTTTCCATTGAAATTTTAGTAACAGTGGGAGTTTGAAAGTTGGTCGTGCGATACTCCCGTGCCTAGGAAAGTACGTTAAGCTGTAGTTCCTGCGCCTGATCTCTCTCCGGTCGTGTAGGATTGCCGTCGCATCGGACAATTGAGAGTGAGGGAAGAGAGATTGAATCTGTTTCTGCACACACACTTGTGCACTATAATATCCCGCACCGAAGGCTGGTCTCCGTTGAGATTGGTCGCCATGTACGAAAATCGGTCTGGCGGACTTTATTTATTTACTGTCAGGTTCGTGATTGTCTTGATATAAGGGTGCCCACCGCTGGGAAAACGTGTTCCAAGTATGCCTACATCCGACTGTATGTTATTGTCATTATTAATATGGGGGATTACTGACCCATCCAATACCCAGTGCGTTCACCTGCACCTTGGATGACCCAAAGAATGCTACTGATGCCGCAATCAACGTGGCCACCTACTGGGCTCAAACAATATAAAACTTCGAAGAAGAGTACCATAGACACGAAAACAAGAAGATTCAGCAACGAATTTGTTAAAGAGATTATTATCCTCCTATCCGTCCTTATATGCATAGGTCAGACTAAAATAACCATTTTAACATCGCTTCTCAACTATTTATCATATCTAAACCGAGTAATGTATCATTGACCTCATCATTAGAACTACTCGAGTCATTGCGATCATGATCCAGGGCCGGCCGGCGCCAGGAAGTGTTTATGATTTCCATTTTAAGGTCGTGCGATCTGGTTACCTCTTTAGATAATCTCTGATGCGTATAATATCAGTTTTAAACTAATCATATAATTTGACATCTCTAGGTCAGCATAGAAGGCTGAAAGCAAACACTTACCTTGATTATTTTAAACTTTTATTTCAGTTTAGCAGATGATAAAAGTGCATTTATTTGTTAAGTAAACACGATAAATTTTATATTGCCTTTGAAATCATGAGACGCAACTCGTTTCGTAAACACACAAGGCTAGGAAAAATATTTGGTGGGATTTTTTTTTTTGAGATTAGCGGCGCCCCGCGGTTTCACCCGAATAAGTCTTGATCCCGATGTAATATCGGGATAAAAAGTATCCTATGTCCTAATCCAGGTCATGTGCCAAATTTCATCGAAATCCGTTTGGCTGTTTTATACAAAAAATCAAATCTTTTCTCTTTATAATATTAATAATCTAGATGAAAAATCATTTATTTAGAGATAAATAAAATTAAAAATCCTGACTAATATATCAACGCACAGCATAAACCGCTGGTCCTAGAGACATGAACTTTGGAGGGTGTGTTCTTTGTGAAAAGTAGGTAGCCACTAAGTAAAGGTTTTTTGAAATTCCACACCTAAGAGGGTGAATGGGGAGGGTGAGGTCGCGGGCAGAAGCTAGTTTAGAGATAAAAATATCAATGGTGAAGACAATCTGTATTAATTACTATTCTATTCACGTTTTGCGGTACTTAAATATTTCTGTAGGCAGATGTCCTGATGAAATCGATTGATGCCTAATCCTGAATAATTTCTCTGACTGAATAAGTTCTCGTATTTTCCGCAAAAGCCCCTTCACCGACCACTGACTTGACAGTCTGTACACAGCGGAGTGTTGGCACGTTCCACTTCAGTCCAAGATTTATGGACGGAAATTTCGTAGGGTCAACGTCCTCGGGTTATCTCACTGACGCTGATCGAATTTTAATTACTACCGTTAGTTACTGGCGCTCTGGAATACTGTAATCGATTAAGTCGAATTTGATAGGCGACGTAGAAACGTGTAATGGTATACCGACGAGGGAATAGAATAACAATGAGTAGATTCGTGGAAATTGACATTTCCCTGAAATGTATTTTCATACCCATAGAAATAATTTTCGAGAGATGAGAGCCTAGTACAATTCACAGGCTCAGGTAACAATGACAAATGGATAGTTGAAACTGTTCAAAGTCACATTATCTCAATACTAATGCAAGTACAGGGTCAAATTGAATTAGCTAGCGACACTCCGCAGACGTGAGGGCATCGATATCGAAACACGATAAAACATATTTTCTAAACTCATACTTTAAGTAACAACATTACCACCGGTCGTTGACCCTTAAAAAAGAAACTTTAAGTATTATTTAATTAAATTATATCGTTTCGCTAGCTAATTCAATTTGACTCTGTAAAATTGAAATGTTTTAGGTGACTTAGGCGGTAAGAGGTCAAGTCTAACTTAATTTAAAAGTTTCCTTTCTTATTAGGTAGTGCTTACATTTTAAAAGGTTATTATTTCCCAAAACTTTTTTTACGTACTTTAAAGCCATTAAAAGTTGAAACTTCGGTGAGGTTTTCTTGTATTACTAAATACAATAAAACCTTTTATGTATGTAATAATAGGGCTACATAATAGACGATAAGTATTATGTAGGTACCTTTATTATTCAATAATTGTTTGTGGTGGTTAAAATTTGACAGGTCTCTTTAAACTGTCTACGATAGGGTTCAAGCTATGCATAGGTAAGTTCGGGTCAAATAAAAAAATAAAAATTTACATTGTTTACCGTCTGGACAAAAATTGGTTACAAAAAGTGAACGGAGTAAAAGCATTATGGTACAGACTTTATTTTCACAATTAATAAAATAAAAAACCTCTTTTTTTACATTCAACTTGTTTTTTCATTTGTTCATACATTTGTTGAGAAACGCAAATCTTTCACATTTTAGTTACCGTTTTAAAAGTGTTAACAATAACATTTTCTTGTTATTATCATCGATGATTTTGTTGGGGAACAAGCTGATCGATTGTTGAAAACTTGTTTTGGCTACAGATTTCAAATACTTCTTTAATTCTGTGTCTGTTTCGTATGATCTTAAGTATCGATTGAGGAGCAATCATAACACATACCCTGGTTTATAATAAAAACAAATATAATTACGAAGAAGTTGCGTTTTATTTGGATTTTCATACGAAGTCTGTAAACGTTTTTAACGTAGTTGAAAGCCGAGGTGTTGAAGTACCTACTCATATCACCGGACGTGGAGTGTCTGAGGAGTATCAGCCACAGACAGCCACTTGCTAATCATGAACACGTCAAATGATATGTCTGACGCCCTCTAAGCAGTTTTAATAACATTTTCTGCAATTACTCCCGCATAGTTTATTATTATTTCTGGACAGCAATGTGATAACTATATTATATTGGCAGAATTAATTACCTAGGGTAAGCACAAATAAATAACCAAAGTAATATCAAATGCATAAAACAAATAATAGTTGTGGAAATATTATTTAGCGGCAGTTTCCGAAGATCAATGCCAATATTTTTGACGCAATTTAGCTATTTTTGGGTTTCGTCTGAATTTTGATATGAAGCTGCAACGACTGCCAGCCAGAAGCAGCCATGCAGCACTTGAGTGCTTGAGGGCGATCGATTATAGACTTTGGACACGAAACGAAACGAACGTTCATAATAAATTGAATAAGCGGGTCAAAACTTTTGTTAAATAACACGAGGCAACGGTCAATATACCCTGGTTTTATGTGTAGCGTTTAATGAACCATGTCACGCCCAAGAAAATGTAACAATTGCTTTTAAAAACAATAAACAAAGGCGTTAATACAAAACAAAAGACTCACCTAATACAAGGGTTAAACAAGCGTATTCGCGAGAATAACGCTTTGTATTCATCTTTTCATTGGACTTATAATAATTATAATATACGTTATTACTGATGCCGGTCAAGAGCCCGGCATTTACTGTTTATTGCCTGTCAACAGTCGGATAATAAAACTAGTTTATTATATTGCGACACTATTAAATTTCAGGGAACTTAAAATATTTTGACGAGACGATGACGGTAGCGGAGACGCTGACTTTGGAAAATTTATAATACAAACAAACAGTCACTGGGAAAAGTTTTGGTTCAGTTATTATTAGCTCGATACGAATATAATTAAACCATTCTAATTATATCATTGCTTATTAGTTTTATGACGGCACATCTGCCGCAAAATACACGCTGATGTCATCCGACTTTGCTCGTGAATTATTAAATGAAATATATGCTAAATCGTCGTCTCTTTATTACCTATGTTTACTAACAGTTTGGAGTTTCCAATGTGACAAGTTTGGGGCAGCAGCTGATTCATTCTATGTCATGTCATCCTGTTTTTGTTTACATTTTTTAAGCAAAATTCTAAATAAAACAGCATGGAATCGTCTAAGATTCCATAAAAATATACATATAAATTATACAACTTGAATTATCATTTTACTGTAACCAAACAAGTGCTATACACACACACACACATACACACATATTGTGTCACATAATAATATAAAAAAACCAACTTATAATAATATTATAAATGTGAAAGTAAGATTGTTTGTTACTTTGTTACCTTTTCACGCTTAAACCACTGAACTGATCATCCTGAAATTTTGCATATACGTTGTCAGGTGTACAGAAACGGACATTACCTTTCCTTCCTTTCATTACCTTTTAAAGTGCTGTTCCCGAGGAAAACAACAATAACGTTATTATGATAATAGATGGCGCCACGTATCTATTGAACTTTGTCACATTATTTAATTCTGAGGCGGTACGAAGTTCGGTCAGCTAGTATGTAATAATGATACCAAGCTGCCGAACATAATACGATTTATATTTTTATTATGCAACCGTACAAACAAACGTGCAACTAGTTTCCTATCATAACACTAAACCTCTGGAGAACGCGTTTAATTACTACATTAGTGTTATTGACTCCAAAAGACAATTTCCATTGGTCCGTTTGCTATTAATGAGAATCGTATTTTCCAGACTTGATATAACTTTTTTTTCTTCCAATTGAGATGCCATTAACCCCCAATATCTCAAATCGTGATCAAATCTGGATCCAAGAATAAGAAAAATTTATTTGTAAAACTCAGGTATGTAGGTAAATACAAAGATCTTAAAAATTGGTAGTGCGCTATGCTTTGCCAATATTGACATACAAATGATTCATCATCATCATCATTTCAGCCGAAAGACGTCCACTGCTGGACATAGGCCTCCCCCAATCACCTCCACTTCGACCGGCTCTGTGCTTCTCGCATCCAACGGATTCCTGCGGCCTGCACAAGGTCGTCGGTCCACCTTGCGGGAGGCCTTCCAACGCTACGTCTTCCGGTACGTGGTCGCCACTCCAGAACCTTTCAGCCCCATCGGCCATCTGTTCTGCGAGCAATGTGCCCTGCACACTGCCACTTAAGTTTGGCAATTCTTCGGGCTATGTCGGTTACCTTGGTTCAAATGATTAAACAAATGATTAATGTGATAAAAAACAATTAAATGAGTGGGTACTATTAAATTATAATGACAAATTTATTACAATATATTATTATAAGTATTTCGCACATAATTGTATTAACGCATGCATGCAAATTAAATTTTATTACAGCCAAAAATCATTCGTCAAATGAAATAACAGCTATTACTTAAATAATTATTTTGAGTCACATTGGAAATCAAAGAGATGTCTTGCAAATGTAGGTAATAATGTTCATTAAAATAAAATACGGTGGTATGTTACAAAAGCTTATTCAAGTTCTTATAAAGTAAGTATTTGAGCGTAATACTCCGCATATTTCTATGTCAATACTTCATTCATTTTCGTATCTTTGAATGTTGTCATTCACAATAAGGTCAACGACTTTCTTCGCGGATCATTGCATTACGTACTGATAGTGATACAAGTAATGATAAAACTTGGTGTTTGCTCATTTTTCTTCTATAACTGTTGATTAGCTCCCTCGTGAGGGACCTCCACGCGTGACCGGGCACGTACTTATGTTATTATTATGGATGGACCTGTCGAAGGTGTTTCCTCGATGTAGGAAGCGAGGTCGTTCACCTTACGATACAAATAATATTTACGTTTAATGATAACATGGTAAATTGTTTGGATTGTTTTTCTCTTACATATCGTAACGGCTATGTTAAGATATGTAAAACAAAAACAATCCAAATACACATACAATTATGTTAATAATGCCTGTTTTCTCGAGGGGATAAACAGAGGTGTACCTAGTACATCTTTAAGTTCCATGTAATAGGGGGGAGCCTATTGTCATCAACCGGGCACAAATACAGACTCCGGGCTGCTACTGACAAATTCCTGATTTGAAAATACACTGACACTTTGGCCGACCTAGGAATTTAAAACAGGACCTCGTGCTCAACAGTTGCGCTTGCGACCACTACACCAACGACGCTATTCTCTCATAGGTTTTTGATATTAGAATGCTGAAATATTAAGGACTAAAAATAGATACTCCGTAACCCGCTGGCAGTTATAAAGTTAAAACGCAATGGAACACAAAATTTTAAAATGTGATATTAATATGAGCTAATTAATAATAATTAGCTCATATTAATTATATTCGGTAGCTTGGACCCTGTTCCCGATACCGGTGGGCTACTATTTTTTATATTTTTAAATGTTTTTATATATTTTTTTTTATATTCTAATACTTATTTAAAAATATAATTTATATGTATTTAGACGAATAAAGGACATAATATTAATTATTATTTATATTTCTAATGAAAATAAGCTCAACCTTAGAAAGTACTACCTAAGCCTTTCAATGTCACTTGACCCATAAAAGGCTACGAGTGCTACGCGCTACGGCGTAGCGGGCAGCCTTTCTTAGAAAAATGACATCGTAGCGCGCGTAGGAGTATTACTGTAGTATTCACGTAGCAAATAAATATGGGTTGGGTAAACAACCCTGTAGGTACAGGAAACACGTATGTAAGACGTGAAAAGGAGAATGCTAAAAAAAAACCCAGAGCGAACAGACACGGATGTAGCTTAGAATTTTAGTGATATTTAGTGATATCATTCTGTAAATATTTCACTATAAGATTCGATGGGTAAATGTGTAAAATTGTGCTATTTGTTTATCATCAAGAGTGATTTTTTACTTTAAGAAATCATCGAATTGGGTATACCCGACGATATAAATACATACATACAGTATGTTAATTAACGAAGGGCGTTTCCGTTAACCCGCAATAGTATAGCGTTCATAAATGCTGAAAAAAAAAATATTACCATTCAAAAATTCGCGAAAAAAAATCTGCTCTTCCCTACATTTTGATGAGTTATGCGAACATAAATGTAGAGAACAGCAAATGCAAGCAAATAAATAAATGTTGTATTATGTTTATTTTTAATTTTCCTAGATGTATTTAATAAGTATTTTTGTGTTTTTTACAAGCAATCAAGTACGTTGTTTTCAGTATTGTTACTTTAATCTTTACCTAATGGCCATGGAAGTATCTATAATAACACTATTGAGTAATGTATTAATATCGTGTTTAAATAAATATATATATATAAATATTTTTTGAATTATTTAATCCGTGTGGTGTCGGTTACCAATACTTGCACCAACACAAAATAAATAAACACGTTCTTCTCGGCTTGTCGTAAAAGTTGACTAAGAGACTTAGATGAGACTTAACATTCAAACGGCGGCGGCCGTTTGAATGTTAAGTCTCATCTAAGTCATAGTAGCCACTTATCACGCTGGATCTCGCAGAAAAGCGACGAAACGTGGGCTGTGGTTGATTTTGACAATAGGTCTCTGCCTACTCCTCTGGGATTATGAGCGTGAGTATATGTATGTATTTAGATCATCGTTTATACTCAAATCGAAGATATCTTAAAGAAAAAAAATTACTCCTGATGAAAAACAAATGGCACAATATCACACATTTAGCCATCGAATCTAATATTGATATACTTGCAGAATGATATCACTAAAATTCTGAGCTACATCCTGTATCTGTTTGCTCTGGGTTTTTTTTTTCATACTTGATGAGCATTCTCCATTATCAGGTCATTTTCCCTTCTAATGTGTATATATTTACTCAGAGTGCCTTCACCTTTCTCGCACATGAACCAAAACTCTCGTTCCAAATGGTTTTTTAGGTAAGACCCGCTCATACTGGAGCCAATAACATTTTATGGATGAAATTATAACAATGTACTTACGTACGTGCTTATTTTGACTCAACAATATTATTCGGGATCGAGGGTGAACAAGTGCGGATCATACATTTTAATAGGTGTGTGAACGCTAATCCTTTGTTGAGTTGTGAGTTTATTGACCCATTGCTCTTGTTCAGCAAAAGAGTTCACTAAGCACCATAGCAACGCATCTGGAAATCGTGTAATATTAAATTTCACTGAACCAAGTTCAAATTCGGTGACAGCATTTAATATTGATACTGGCTCGCCCAATACCTTTGACTTCAAAAGTTCTACGATTTGATTCAAATTCAAATATGAATCAAATTGTACACACATATTTCTCAAAGAAAAACTTGATTACATTGATAAGTGCCTTTTTTATGTGAATTGTATGGAATCTCAATGAAAAAGGCTTACTCTTTGAAATATGTGGAATATCATAGAATTTATTCATAAAAACCTTTTTCTTTGGAAGAAGTACATCGTACCCGGAAAGGAGAAAAAGATCTCATTGCATGAAAATACCTCAGGTAGTATTAAAAGTAATGAATTGTTAAGGTAAAGCGGTGTCGTCATCCTGAAAATTCTTTACTTTGAGGATGACATTATTCTCATATTTCAATGACAACAATCGGGTTTTGGTTTTTACTAAACTTATTTTTTATTTAATTGTTTTGGGGCTTATTTCAGTAATATTTATATGTTTGATGTGTTAATTAAGTATTAGTATGTGCTAATTAAGCCCTTTCATTTGATACCCTAAAACGTTTTTTTTTTTTTATCATGACTTTATTTTAATGTGACGTCACATAACCAACCAGCGGACGATCAAGACGCTTCCAACGATAGCTCATTGGTCAAATTATGACAAGTGGTTTAGAAGTTATGAGGGAACAGATAAACATACATACATACCGGTCAAAATCATAACCCTCCTTTTTGCTTCACCGTAGTCAGGCGTATCATTATCACGCTCATAATAAGTATGTTTCAAATAACGTTACGCATGTTCATATTAGGTTTGAACTGAGCACATACAGCTTCGTATTGAATTCATTACTTTCTTTCGCACACATTTATAACGGTTCATAACCTAAGGGAGGCTATGAACCGGGAAATATGAAATGGAAACAAAAATGTCGAACCGCAAAGAAATGTTTAATAAATACAAAACATGGGTTTGACATTTCCAAAATTGGTTTATTTTCGAGCCTCATTTACGTCGAAGAAAATTCCACGACTTATAAGAGGCTGAAAATCTCGAGGAGAAAAGTTAATTTTCCACAAGAGAGCGTCAGTATCCGTTCAACAACAGGATGCAGGATCGGAAGGGTCAAAGGCCGTAGGGCGACGAACTCGCCGCTCGCGTAAGAGGCTGTTCTTTCTCATTACTCTGACACCTCTAGATACTTTACCCGCAACTTTTCGAACATTATCCTATCATGAAATAGCCTCAATAATTATTATTTATTAATGCTTTATCGTACACCGCAAAAATACATAACAAAAAAATAAATCAAACTACAAAATACAATTGGCGGCCTCTGGGTTCTCTTCCAGGCAACCTTGGAATGGACAGTGATTTGCCACATCATAAAATTATTGTTTTTTGGTCGCTCTTCAATCACGCGCATGGCCAGGACAGGCGCACTATGCATTTTAGGTATTAAGCTACGTCGCGTCGTCCGTTCGTCGCTTAGGATAAAATGAAGGCAAAAGCTTATTGCATCGTATTCGTATCCAAACCTTACGTTTTTCTCACTTTCAGAGGACATCAAAAGGTAAAGAAATGCACGTCTACATGTATCTAATTAGTAATTAAGCAGGTACCTACCTACCAAATGTTTACATTTGTTATTCTTAATTAGCGCTGTGCGCCCTGAATTGCACTTTATGGTGTCGTAGCAATTTTGCGGAGTGAATCTCCTGTACTTGTACTATTATGTATTTTGTGTCATTACATGAAAGTGTAGATAGACTACTCATAAATACTATAAAAGTATAAAAAGGTACGTACAGTATTTTATTTTTCTTTCCGGACAGCCCTAGTACTCGGTCAAGCGACGTACATAGTATGTTGCCGACTAGAAAGGACACAAAGTAATAACAACTCTCAAACGCGGCGATTAAGTGCAATTTAGCTTGCGCGTTGGCGGGGAAGTGATTTTGTAGGCTATTATAAAAGCAGCATCCTTCAAGATCAAAGGAGTGCAGCTTCTGTACGTTAGTACCTACTATTAGTTATTCTGTGGCAAGGCGAAGGTTCGATACCCCTCTGGACACAAAGCATATATTACCCACTGTCATAAACTCATAACACAAAGAGTATGGTAAGTTCAACAATATGAGGAATCGATGATGTATTTTAATGCGATCCTGTACTGACAGCCATTGTCGGACGCTTCAGTTCGCATTGTCAGACTTAGCGCCACTGCGCCCGCGCCGCCCGGAGCGGCTGGAACTCGTACACATAAATAAACAGGCATTGAACGCCTAACTTTATTCACTTAATTAATTTATGAGAGTAAAAATGTTATAAAACCAAGCATTAAACCTTTAGTAATTAATGAAAAATTCCTGATAAAGTCAATGACACGTTGTTGTTCAAAAAGTTTCGGTTCGAAGAACTGAAGTGTTATCCGTGAGTGTTATAATGATAATTTTGTATCGGAATTTGCATATTTTGCAGAAATCCTCAAAAAAAGTAATAGACGTTGTTACGTCTTTTTACTTTTTTTTATTCGCTCGCCCTGGATTTTATTGGAGCCAGTCTCTAGACTAGATTCTTCGGATAGCTTAAAAAAATGCTAGCCAAAAAGGGTGATGACTGAAAAGTATGTTAAGGACCTACAGTAGGTTCACTTAAGCGTAAAAATATAAATCTTCATACCTAATATTATAGTCCCTTTTTTTTGGGTGGGAAATTATCAAATAACTTCTCCCGCTCTGAGCGGAGCGGAAGGGCGTGTCAGACTCTTACTGACTAAAACCCACCTGTGTTCCTTAAGTTGCCTGTGCCAGGGGCCACGGTATCTCTTTCGAACACCCCGCGACCCTGGCAGACCTAACTATAGCCCCTCAATCCGTCACTTCGAGGAATTCATAATTTATGTTCGACGAGGTCTCTACCTCCAGGACCGTTAGGTCATTAACTCAGTCTAGAGCGTTTTAATTACAACGAAGTAGGCGCTTAAACAAATTCCTGGTTCAATTGCTACGTTTGTAACTCTATAATGATCACCTCGCTTTAGGAGTCAACGTTCTCATTCCCTACTTGACACGTTTCTGCGGAACCGTGGGGCATTGTATCTCATAATACAGCTTAACGCAGAATTACTGGCTTCATGTGTGGAATTCAAGATGTTCCTGAATTGTCATTGTATTCACTGATTCTTTGTTTACGTTAATGTAGTAAAATAGGGTTGTATTAACTTTTGGCTTAGAGAAAATAAGGTTAAACAAACAATTTATATGACGATGTGTGAAATAATTCCTTTTTGATACCATTGACGAATCTTAAGACCATATAATGTACCATAATCTGACAAATAAATGATTACTGTTAGCCTGCATCATCCCACTGATTATGTTTTTTTTTAAATTGGTAGGTTCCATCTTCACTTTCAACGTAACGTAAAATACTTGAATAGAAACAGCTTATAATTAATTACATCAAGGCATTTTTAACTTATTTTATATGCATATATGGTCTTAAATGGAAATTGGAATATTCTGACATCTTAGGAAAGTTTGTTTTCCTCCAGACGTCATCCTTGTACAACACGCAAGGTATTGAAACCAACATGGCGTTGTAGATGCTTCACCAACACAACACACTAAATACCTCTTGCTAAAAATTGGTATGTATTGCCATAGTGAGAGGTCAAGTGGAGTAGTCTCTACACACATGTTCCTTCGTTCTAGATATATGTACAATGCCAGATTTGATCATATTTCATATCAACTAACATGAGAGCAGTGGTGACCCAGTGGTATCGGCTTCAACTTAGGAGTCATGAGTTCGAACCCAGGCCACAATGCATTTAACGCTAAACGTATCTATTTAAAACATCATTCGGTTTCTGTCATCTGCAAAGAATTGACAGAAATAAAAGTTTTAAATTCGTTTAGCGCTAAACACATTTACAGATTAGAGGTGCAAGCGAACCTTAGCATATCATAATCAGTCTATAATGTTCCCCACTGCTGGGACACAGGTGTCCTCTTGGTCAGCGGAAATGGGCCGTAATCCACCACGCGCGCCCAGTGCGGGTTGGTAGAACCCACAAGTCTTCGAATTTTTGGTTCCTCGTCGTTAAAGAAGTCCCGGCCGTTACCATACCACTGAGCCAACACTGCTGGACCGCGAACCTTAATGTTTCATGCACAACAATTACACTATCATACCTCCTGACTCTTTTGTAGCATGCTAATTTACAGAAACCATACAATACTAAAACTAATCATGCAATATAATGAGGCACGTGTAAGCAAGCTATATATAAAATACTATTACGGGATATAATCAGACGACTCTTCAATAAATAACCTGCAAACGGATCATTGCGTAACATGAAAAGGCCACGGGTCGACATAAATTTATTGTGTGACCTTCAATTGTGGTGAAATCGTAATAGTTCAAATTACCGATGTTCTAAAAAAGGATCGACTGGAACTATCTGTGTATATTATCTTCGCGTGACGTAGTTTGAACATTCTATGAGCGATTCTGTGGTTGTCAATCAGTACTCAGTTTCAGATCCCAAATATACAGGGTGTAAAAAGACCCATCACATAGCTATCAACTACGCATTCTGTAGATCAAACTAAGTAACATTGCACAGAAATAATTGCTGGAAATCTACTTTAATTTTTGGTGTGAAAATTAGCTGTTTGCAGTAGTGCGCAATGTAACACACGCACAACATTGTGGTTATGTGTGCATACAACGGTACAGGGTTCGTGAGGGTATTTAAAGTTACGTAAAAACTTGTTAAAAAATGTAACCAGAAGCTTCCCAGGTATGGTCCAGTACAAAAAAAAATATTACAGTGACGATGACGGGGAGAACGAGTGACTCTCGGCTTCGTTAAGTGTCTTTTTACACCCGGTATTGTATACTGCCCCGTTGCAGTTGGTCTCGTGGAGCGTGGCTACTGAGCATGGGGTCCCGGGTTCGATTCCTAGGTCGGACAAAGTGTTATTTGGTTTTTCCATCAGGAATTTCTTAGTAACAGCTCGGAGTTTGGAAGCTGACCGTGAGATACCCCCGTGCCTCGGAAAGCAAGTTAAGCCGTTTGTCCTGCGCCTGATCTCTCTTTGGTCGTGTCAGGTTGCCGTCCCATCGGACTATAGAGAGTGCTCCTGTGTCTGCGCACACGCTAGTGCACTATAATATCTCTCGCGCCAAAGGCTAGTCTTCGTTGAGATTGATCGCCAAGGCCGAAATACGGTCTGGTATTATTATATCGTACATACTACAGACTTTTAGTTTCAGTTGCTAAGCCATTTAGCACTGAAACTGCAAATTGGGAATGTCTAAAAATCTGTTTCCAATCTGCTTAAACTAACCAGTAAAACATTAAAATACGACCCTTTTTATTAAATTTTGATGGGCCTGTAATACCAGCACTCCGACAATCGCTGGTACTAAAGCATTCTAATTGTGCGCTCGTGTTTTTCAATCATTCAAGCAGATTTGATTCGAATAACAAACTTCGTGAATCTTTCGAGTAATACTTTTTGTAATCTTGACGAAACGTTTATCCGACGTGAATTTTCATTTAAAATCAACGGTCAACGGCCGCTCTTAAAGTTCAAAACCCTCAAGAAATTATTATAAGGCTTGATTTTTTCTTTGAGGTATTAATGATTGAGTAAAACTCTCGAAAATTTTATTACGACAATTGAAAATATAACTTGTAATAAAGGGTTTCCAGTATTTAAAAATAGTAAACAAAGTTAATTGAGACACAAGGGTTCACTTATCTCCTGCAGAGATTTAGCGGAATAAAGTATCAATGGAAGTGTTTATTTAAATCTCGGAAAGTTCCGAGTTCATTATTGTACTTTCGCAACTGAGTAAATTTATTGTCACAGCTATCGCGCTTCGGGCCATTTCCATTGTGTAGAGATAGCCAGTTATTTTGAAAAGCTAGGGTCGCCGTACTGAAAGCGCTGAAAGTAAATTAACACAACACTAAATAACTCGTCTGATTGTTTGTCTCTAAACGGTCGTTTATCATTTCTTTTTAAAGTTTATTTGAAGCGTTTTTGAGATGATTGCAAAATGATTAAATTTACTATAAAGTATAGTGATATTTTGATCGATGAACAAATATTTTAAAAGAAAATCAAATAAAAAGCCTTGAAAATTGTGAGAGTTCACTGTAAGGTTGTTCAACTGTTGGGACAATGAGCTGGTAAAGCTGTAAAGTTAGTTGATGTTTGAGAGGACTTTGGACAACCATTCTTCTTCACCGTGTCGCTGGGACGACTTTTCTCAGATCTTGTTGGCCCACAACTGCGCCACTTCCGCGGGGTCTTCGGACAACCATTGATATATTCCTACAACTTTGTGTACATGAATTGCTTGAGGATGTGTATGGGAGCTCTCACATTTCCTTTTCTTTTCTATTGACATATGTTTAAATAGAACACAGGTATACAGCTTCGCTTAGATGGAACTCCACCGGAGGCCGTAGGCATGAGCTGGTGACGCATCTGAAGTTGCGATCTGAAAAGCTCCGTTAATATTCACAAAATATCCATATTATTATTATTTATTATATCATTCCATTTCAGATGATGATGATGATTAGTATTATAACCTTATATGTACGTGGTAACATTTGTTTTAATTAGTGAGACTGGCCATTTATTGGCAATAGACCCGCCCACGCCCATTACCTAGAACTTATAGCATTCATGGCGAAATGTGGGTGTACCGAGAATACACACCCTTGCTTACCACTTCGAGGGATGCAGGCGTGATGTTATGTTAGGATATGAGGCTGACCTTTAATTTAGTCTTGACTTAAATAGAAATGTGTTTACGATAGTGTTAATTTTGTATACAGTCGTAATAATGTCGTAATCGCATGTCCGTCTGGCGATGTATTAATACTAAGTTTATTTTACGTTCAGTTAAATAAGGCTGAATGGGAAAATGTTTAAATTACCAAGGTTAAGGCTATTATGACCATCAATGCTCTAACATCAAAGAGATCTGTTTATGTTAAAAATCAGGAAACCGGTAGTGTTGCATTTCGACATAGGAATTGATTATTCTTTCCTTTCTAATCTCGTAACTTATTTACTCTTGCAATTTTGTTTCCGGTATTTCAGAAAACGAAAAGAATAAAATCTTAAATCGTGATATTTCTAACAGCAGTTATTAGAGTTTAATTAAATGGTTTTACCCTTACCCCTTTACTAATAAACTTTGTATAGCGTCTGTATAGTTACGAGAAAGAAAGTCAAATTACTGACGACTGAAAGAGAGAAATTGGTGTGTAACTATTCATCTGATATAATACGTTAATTACTTAGGGGGTTAATATTTATATGTATATGTTTACCCTACAAACTACCTACCTTGAATACGAACCTCCTTGAGAACTTAAATTTTATTTTAAAAACATGAATAGGTATATTTTTTGATGACAGTGACAGTCCATCAGTTCAATACACAAATTAGGGAAATTAATATTGTTTTGTATTCTTAAATATAATAAGCTATTAATATCGTTATAGTATTCACCGATGAATCGATAAAAATGTATCCAACCATAAGACTGATTACTTACACTGACAAGGGATGCAACGGCGAAACTCTTTAACATCCAGGACTCCTGACAGTGCGGCCTCGGATCCTTTCGATGTGGCACTCTCCAAACCCGACGATGAACAACTGTTCTACACGGCGAGCGTACACTTCCTGCGAAAACGTCTGGAGGAGAAGAGCAACCGACATCCGAAGCCGCAAGACGCCACTCAAAGTTGCTGCAACTTGACTAGACCAGTCGTCACTCATCGTAACACTAATATGCATAAGATTTCAAAAGTAGATTTAGAAAGGCCTCCAATAGGAGCAATGCCCTCGTTATCAATGAGTCAAGTTCTACCGTTCCCGAAATCCAATAAGGACGGTTTCTTTGCACGACTAAGGAATACATTCAGGAAAACCAGACGCCCTGCCGACGTAACTGTACAGAACCCGGAGGAGTCGGAAACTAAAAACATATCAAACTTTAAATTTCCCAGATGTTCACGACTACGGCACCCTCAGTCTTCATGTCTACTACAGATATCAGAAGAAACATCTAAGGAAAATATAAGAACTCCTAATGTAAGACATTCTAGAACTAGTAAAGGTGATCTTTTAGAAGAAAAGAAATCTGTGACTCTCTCTAGAAGGTAGTGCTGTTTATATTGTTTTGTTTTGTATATTATTATAAACCGTATTTTATTTGGATTCATATTGACCTTTTACTTCATTTTTTATTATTTACTATTCATATTAAAGCCAGCAGACAAATATGATAAATATACTTACTTTCAAGTGATAATAATAAATTCAAACAATATGCTAACGATACTCATAGCCTATCAGTGGGTATCAGACGGGGTACCTAGCATAGAGATATACACTAGGCAATTGTTATACTGTTTCGGTGGCGAAGCTGCGTTCATCAGATAACGGTAAGAAGCAAATTTTTATTCGCGGCAACGAATAAGGATCAAAACAGCGATGAGTTTGATTTTAATTGAATCGAATGACCATCAAAATAAAAATGATTGTGCAGTTTTAATTAAATTAAAAAATAAACGCAAGGCTTAGTGGATTTTTCAGGTATTGCTTTAGTTAATTGAATTCCCTTTATTATCATTACATGAAGCATAATAATTTACACTCAAAATTTTGAGAATTATACGGTGTCAATTATTTTTTTGAGTTCTGGTTTACGATTGTTTTATCATGATATTATTTTATTTTTATGAAATATTTTTCAATAAGTCTTCTCTTTGAACATTTGACAATACACTCAATTTTTATCAAGCTTGTAATATGTACAGACGCCAGCACATCAAGCTACCCCTAACTGTCAAATTTTCCCAATCAACATTGAACCTTATGCTTTAGCGATAAAGTTGAAAATCTATTACAGAAATCTGACAGATTGTAGTAGGTCGATGTGCTGGCGTCTGTACCAATACACCTAAGGCTCAAATCACACCGAGATGGCAGCGAAGCGGCGAGCAGTTTCAGTGTCATATAATTTTAAACTTTATCTTCATTACTATAATACATAGTATCGCTTGAGAAACTTGAAAAGTTCAAGTCTTGAAAGTTTCAAGTTTCTCAAGCGATACTATGTATTATAGTAATGAAGATAAAGTTTAAAATTATATGACACTGAAACTGCTCGCCACTTCGCTGCCATCTCGGTGTAATTTGAGCCTAACTGTTCGACAAAAAACTGAGCGTTTTACGGTATCCTACGTTTAGGCAGCGCCTTAACATCTACACCTAGGTACAGGTAGGCCAAAAATATCAGACATCAGCACCTACATGTAATTCTTAGAACTAGACAGTTGTTCAAAATAGATCTATCTATGAATTCAAAGGAATCAAAGGTTATCCCACACACGCACGAACTAAATTCAACATGACAAACTTTAATTAGTTGGAAACCTCGAAGTGTGACTGAACAATAATGCTGGTGTCATCATGCGATGTCAGCTACAGACGTGGGCAGTTTCTCGAATGTTCTCTGTGGCCGACATTTTAGTACAAACATCACGGGGAAGCCATACACTGCGCCCTTCATCAGTTTTCACACGGTCACACTTGTCGCTTGGGGGCGCGTCTTGTGACATCACAGGGCTCGCGGTCAATGCCCTGATCCTCATTCAGACAGTGTATATGATTGATGGTGCTACATTCATAAAAATTGTTCCAAGCTAAGTAATTTGGTATATAATCTCATTCATACGTCATGACCAAAATATACACAAATAACAGGGATGGAGAATGTCTATTTGTTAGCCCAGGTATCTACACACGAGCGCATATTTTCCGCGGCGATTTTTTTCGCGCACTTGGTTTTCAACGCACTTCTTAGCACCGAGTGTTGTATTCAACAGTGCGCTTTTAGACGCGCTGGATTTTTATTTTATTGTCTATTTATTTAGAGGCTTTTACCTTGCAAAGGTATGTCAGCCTCATCATACCCTAATCTAACTAATTATTACACGTAATTATAATATTATTAATACAAATATATTATTGCGTAAGCGAGGGCGATAGTGATGCAGCAACCATTTCATAAATCAGTTTCGCTTTTCCCGAATTAGGTGTATTATGAATAATGACAAGCTAACTTACAGCGAAATAAATAATTATAATTTGAACTTCCTTATTTATCACATTGCCTCGACATTATAAATATTGCCGTGTGGTCTTTGGGCAATCTATGTATTCTCATTCGCTCGCTCTTGCATCCGCGTGGGCTCCTATTTCTGCGTCAAGGGCTTAAAGTAACCTAACCACATCTAACCTCGGGGTGCCCTTCGCTCGCTCTTGCATCGTACGTCGCCTATCGACCGACCTATTTTATTTATCAATTTATTTATAATCAATAAAAAATTTCACATTCCACCAGCAAATGTTGGACATCTTCGCCGCGCTGGATGGGCTCTGTTGGATTTTCAATGCCCGGCTCAACACCGTCGAGGCCGGGAGTTGAAAATCCACTGCACGATAAAATCCCGTCGCGATATTTTTACGGTCGTGCGTATGTGGGCTTAGTACTCATGTATTTTCCCACGTAATATCCGCTTTATTGTTTTGCTATGTTAAAACAATGTGAAATGCCGACCCTTTATTGAACAAAAGACTTGCCCAAGTTTTAAGTACGTCGTTAAGGCTCGGTTTAACACCTCTTCAAAAATGTTTTTGTTCATAAATCATACTTTTCTTTTTAGGGTTCCGTACACAAAGAGTAAAAACGGGACCCTATTACTAAGACTCCACAGTCCGTCTATCTGTCTGGTGACCAGGCTGTATCTCATGAACCGTGATAGCTAGACAGTGTTGATGATGTATTTCTGTTGCCGCTATAACAACAAATTCTAAAAATGGAATAAAATAAATATTTAAGGGGGCTCCCATACAACAAACGTGATTTTTTGGCCGTTTTTTGCTCGATATTAATAACGGCAACAGGTAGACGCTTGAAATATTTACGGAATAGGTACTTAGTTGTATATTCACTTTAAAAATAAATAATTAAATTAAAATAAAATAAATTAAGGTGGGCCCCAATACAACAAACGTGATTTTTTATATATGTAGTTGTTAAATATTGTACGGTGGTACGGAACCCTTCGTGTGCGAGTCCGACTCACACTTGACCGATTTTTTATAAAAGGCATCTCGCAGTTCAACCTATGAGGTTGTCGACTGCTTAACCGGGCTTGCCTGTGGATGCCTCAATAAATTAAGGCCTCCAGCCAGCCAGGGCTTAAAAAACTTAAAAACTAAGCGACTACACGCTAAGGGCACCCCCTGTGGGGTACGGACCTCGGCTTAGGGTGTCGCCGTCGCTGGGAGAGGGCAGCAAGGGACAGGCTGGGTTGGAATTATTTAGGGACGAATTTGAAACTACAGGCTCAGCGGCGCGGGCTGGCTCGACCAAGGGTCGGGGCGGATAAATATGACTTTTATACCACACAGCTTTTAGTTGTAGCTGAGGTATTCTTCCTCGTAGCGTATCGAAAGAAAATTTAGTTAAAATGATAAATTACGTAAGTATTGACGTTTTTTAAGTTAGGATTTTAATATTATTAAAAGCCTCTTGATGTCCCGGGAACTGCAGGTCAAATGCCTCCCTACTCTCTTTTCACTTTTCTCTGTTTAAAGCTGCTGAGGAACAGTTCTTGTTGAAGAAGTCCAGCTCATCCTGCCATCTCCGTCTGGGCCTACCGCGTTGTCGCTTGCCATTAAGAAGGAGCCATTGGATCGTAAGTTTGACCCATTGGTCGTCTGACATGCGGCAGACGTTTCCAGCCCAATTCCATTTTAGCATGTCAGCTTTCCAAGTGACATCAGT
This sequence comes from Hydraecia micacea, assembly GCA_914767645.1. Taxonomy (NCBI): domain Eukaryota; kingdom Metazoa; phylum Arthropoda; class Insecta; order Lepidoptera; family Noctuidae; genus Hydraecia; species Hydraecia micacea. The sequence continues at coordinate 15,195,035 of OU611778.1, forward strand.
TATCTTTTTAACCGACTTCAAAAAAAGGAAGAGGTTCTCAATTCGGTTGTATATTTTATTTTTTATGTTTATTACCTCAGTACGCCGTCATTTATAAACCGATTTGGAAAATTCTGTTTTTATTTGAAAGGATATACTTTTAGGCTATCGTATCGAAAATGACACATTTCGATAGCCGGATTCGCCTTGTCTCCGAAAGCAAACAGCTGTCGGATGAATAGCGGTCGTCTATTTGATTTAAACTGACAACATTTTCGGGGTTGGACTTGTGAACAACCTTTAGAGGACTCCTACGATAATATTGATTGATGTTCGATGCAGTACGGAAGCGTATCGAATGGTTGTGAATATCTATGGGTGTATGAACGTAAACGAGGCAAAAGGAGTATGTAAGGATCGTAGCAGGTGATGGCGTTCTGTAGTTTCTCCCTCCCCACGCCCGTGAGATGAAGATGTGGGCATATGTATGTATGTAAGTTGTTTATTTATTTACAAACTAGCTTCTGCCCGCGACTTCGTCCGCGTGAAATTTCACCCTCCCCCCCATTCACCCTCTTAGGGGTGGAATTTCGAAAAACCCTTTCTTAGTGCACCCCTAGACCTCATAAGGAACCTACATGCCAAGTTTGGAATCTCTAGACCCAGCGGTTTGGGATGTGCGTTGATATGTCAGTCAGTCAGTTCTCCTTTTATATATATATATAGAATATAGAAGAAGATAAGTGACTTTGTTAAAAATGTGAACTGAAATATGACATATTGGCGCCATTGGCGGTTTAAAAAGTAAGTCATTGCAAAATAGGTGCTTTACACATACTCGTATCGTATCACATTCATGCATATCGAGTATATTACAATACGCGGGTAGGACTTTACGCCTCCGCTACTAAATGAAACAGATTTCCTTTTCATCTTCTAGAAAATTTATTATAAGGCGTGAAAGCGTAGGATTCCAAAGGTCTTGAAATTGTCAATGGAAGGAAAAATATTTATGAAGTTCAAATTCTATGCGAGACACGTATTAACAGAAATATTATTTATACAGGTTGCTTATTATACATTCTGTGGTAGTGGTTGAGCCTTAATTTGTACCAGTCGAGGCCAATGACCTTTCCTTAAATAATATTCCTTGTCTATAATCTATATTACACTCGAGAGCAATGAATTAGGGTCACATAAAGATACCTGAAAGTCTCGGAAACTAAGAATGCTAGCTTAATAAAATAAATTGTGTTTAATAGACAATCAAATGTTCCATAAATGAAAGTAATAAAATGTACGAGTATGTGTCACTTTGTATTATATTCATAAAAAAATCACATTAACAAAAAAAGAACCAATCTCATCTAATAACAAAAAAATAGAAAAGCAATTTTTTTTTTACCACTTTAAAATTTTCTTGACTTTTAGTACCTACTTTGCATTACCTAACCCCACGTGCTGTCATCACTGCGGTTATGCACTTTGGCATGCTGTACACCAAGTTTATTATACGATGTTGGGGAATATTCTCCCATTCCTCTGCGAGCGCAACTTTGAGCTCTTGAAGCGTGATGCGGGGAAGGATTTCGGTGTTTCACACATCGTCCGAGCTCGTCTCAAGCATGCTCGATTGGGTCGAGGTCCGAGCTGAGTGCTGGCTACTCCATACAGTTAATATTCACCTCTTGAAGGTACTCATTCACAATTTCACCAGTATGAGGCCGGGCATTGTCATGCATAAAGATAGTATCCTCTCACAAATTTACCATAAATGGACCAAGGTTTTCGTTTAAGATTTCTTCCACTTATCTTTCGCTAGTTATAGTGCCGTTTTCTATAACCACCAGCTCTGTGCGACTCTCTGCAGAAACTCCGGCCCATACAAGTAATAGGCCACTGTCTCTTCGATGCATACTTGCTTGAATCGCTCCCCTGGTCTTCTATACACTCTTGTTCTTCCGTCGTTGTTATAGAGCATAAACCTTGATTCATCTGAGAATATAACTCTTGACCAATCTTCCATACTCCAATTTAAGCGGTTCCGGGCATACGTTAATCTCGAATTAAGATGCCCACGCTCCAATTTAGGACCGTCTGCAGGTCTTAATGGTTTTAAATTTGCTTCAGCAAGCCGTCGTCTTACAGTCAATGCTACACGGGTTACTTTCTCCGAGACGTCGGGACTGACATGTAAGTGCAGTTCTTGTGAGAAAGCATCGAAGCATTGTGTTGACCAAGTATCGATCTTCTCGTGCTGTGGTACACCTGGCCCTGCCTGTTCCTGATCTGCGTAGGTTAGAGCCGGTTTCCTCGTACCGTCGGAGAACTCGTTGTACAGTTGACAGCGACACACCAACTGTCCTTGCTGTATCACGCTGACTCCAGCCGATTGCCAGCATTGTTAGAATTCTGGTGCATTCTTTAGGTGTGAGCGACATTAAGTATAACAGTTTCAATAATGAATATTGATCATCAGAAACGCTGTTTACATACCTTTTCATATGACAGAATAGAAACAAAAACAGATGTAGAAAATTAGTAGTTCATTTACAAAAGTCCCATTTTTTTATTTTGTCAATTTTGATAGCATAACTTTACAGTAACTAAGAAATTGTATTAGTTTAATAAAATTTTAAAAATAACTTAAAAATAAACACAATTTATTTCATTAAAATAGCTTTCTTAGTTTCCGCAAGTATCTGTATATGACCCTAATTCATTGCTCTCGATTGTATTTACCAAAGTCAGATAATATCTTTCATCCGTGGACTAAAAGCCGTCTGACAATTCTAGTACAAGTATAGAAAAACTGACGAAAATTCAACATTTATTCTCAGGATAAGACTTAAAATAAATAAAATAAAAATAAAAAAGCCTTTTATTTCCAAAATTTTTACAAATTAACATAAAGAATGCTGTATCTACCTTTATTTTATTTAACAAAAGAATTAAAAAAATAGAGAAAAGAAGTATAAGACTCTAGGGACTCTAGATTCTAGGGATAATTTGTTGAAATTCGCCCTAAGAGGTAAACTTTGTATGTAGGGGGTAATCTCTGGAACTACCAGTCGGATTTGTTTTTTTTTTTTGCGTTTGATAGGCCAATTCTTGAGGAAGGCTATAGGCTAACATCACACCAGGCCCCTTAGGAGTCGAGCAAAAAGAAAAAAAGAACACTAAGCGAAAACGAAGTATTAGCGCGGACTGGCGATGCGATGCGACGGGGTGGGTCGGGGGAACAAGAAATTTGAAATGGACGAAGCCGCGGGCAGAAGCTAGGTCATCATCTGCCTAGCCTTTTCCCAACTAAGTTGGGGTCGGCTTCCAGACTAACCGGATGCAGCTGAACACCAATATTTTACATGGAGCGACTGCCTATCTGACCTCGACAACCCAGTACCCTTTGGTAGAACTGTTGTCAGAATTTCGGGCTTCTGACTATCCGTAACGACTGTCAAAGATCCACGAATGACAGCCGGGACCAACGGCTTAACGTGCTTTCCGAGGCACAGTGGGGTGTCGGTATGTAAAGATGGTCACGCATCCACAGACCAACCGCGGCAAGCGTAGCTTAACCTGATTGATCGACCTGTGCGACTTTTATTATTTAGCCAAGGACCCCTCGGGCAGAAGCTAGATATTATAATAATAAAGAGAAAAGATTTGAGTTTTTGCTCGTTTGTTACGCTTTCACGCTAAAACGGCTGAACGGGTTGAACGTTTGGCACATGAGTAGTCCATAATCTGAATTAGGACTTTTTATCCCGATAGGTATTCCTACGGGATCGAGACTTATGCCTGTGAAACCGCGGGAGGCAGCTAGTTATAAATAAATAGGTGTAAGGACACGGCTGGAAAACATTCTTGTTATAATAAACACCTTACGCCTTTGTTTATATAAGAATTAAATATTTGTTTTGCAGGCGTCATTGAGTTTCTCAACATATAATTTACACAATCACGTTTATTGATTTAACCGTGTGTATTTAGTTTCCGGGTATCTTATATCTTTTTCACATGCTCTAATACTGAGTCATACTCGTAGTGTTTTTAAGAAAAAACGCACTTACATATTAGTTTTTAATCGTTTGTGAAAGGCAACTACCACATCTAGTGGTACTCAATATTCATCAGACACGTACAGTATTTCTATCCCACGAAGCTACGCGCGCGCTTTATTGTGGTTACCAAGTGTAAAAACACGCTTAGAATGTGTGTGTAAGCGCAGGAGCTCTCGGTACCATTCGAGACACGGGCGAAGTCGGAAGTGTTTGTACCTATCTGTTTGCGTGTTTGTTATGCGCTGACGCTACTGGTCTACACGCACACATTCACAGCGTGTGTTAAAAACTACCATAGTAAAGCGCGCATCGCTTTGTGAGATAAAATGAATGTTGAGTACCTCTGGATATGGTAGCCGCCTTTCACAAATGATTAAAAACTTATATGTAAGTGCGAAATGCATACTGTATATATTCTACTTGTTTGTAACATTACAATTGCAGCATCAAAGCACCAACACCTATCAAAAGAGTCGATTTATTTTTAAGTAAAGGGGACGTAAATAACAAGTCGATTTGTTTCATACTTGTATTACTAATTAAACATACATAATACTCAAATAGTAGAAAAATAGAGCCTAAACTTATAACTATGGGTGCATTAATATGCATAATTTGTTCTATCACAGTTTTTTTGACGAATTCTGTCGATAAGCCTTATAAAATAAATTAACTAGCTTAGTGCTCATGTACACGAGCAGCATGTTGCCAACGGCAGAGGTACCTAACTGCAGCCGTAGACTCTCATCTTCGGCAGCCGTAGACGCGTCGACGGCAGCAGCCGACCGCGACGCGTCGACCGCTGCAGTTACCTCCTTCTGCCGTTGCCGCGTTGGCGCGTACCTCTCGCGTATGAGCACTTAATTAAATCTTAGAAAAAATATTTAAATAAAAAAACGAACCAATTATCTAAGTACCTACGTAAATACGTAATGTTATGTTCATATTCAATGGATTCATAGTTTTAGTAAATTCAATTTAAAAATCCAATCAATACAAGTGATATTCTAGTAGCACAAAATTTTGCATTTATATCATAACAAGTATTGTACCATGAATCAACATCGGCACTATAATATATCTTAAATGACTATCAAATCTCAAAGTTGTCAACAAGCTACATTATTCTAAAATCTAGACATATATAACTAAACTAGTCTAATTTAGGAATGAAAGAAGAAAAAGCGCAATAGCTTTGAACACACGTACACACGAAAATATCAAGCTATACATTTCCAGTTCTATTCTAACTGACCTCGCATTGTACGAATATCATAGCTTTTCAGCTTATTCTGAAAATGTATAGCTTGATATGTCGTCATGTACGCTAGTCAAATATGACACAATATCATTTTTAGTATTAGCATGGCAAAAAGAAGTTCTTTGCAAACATACGAATCCAGGTCTAAAAGTTGTGTTAATCACAATAATTTATGAAGAAAATCAATAGAGATTTAGGAAACATACCTACATTCTTTTAATTTCAAGCAACTTGCAACGTTCAAATCATAAGTTCTACATTTTATCAAACGGAGTTGCAGTACACAGATACGACGGCATATCATTTCCAGTTTTAGTTGACCTCGCATTGTATAGGCTTTTCGTACAATGAGAAGTCAGCTTATACTGGACATATAGAGCTTGATATGTCATCGTGCAAATCAACACTTATGTTGCCTAGGTAGGTGAGATAATGCATATCATAGGGGTCCATATTGGCTCACCTAAAGTTCTTTACCCGAAATTGTTCTTCCTAATGATTTGTAATCCGAATGATCACTCTTCCTAAAATTTTTCATCTTAAAGTTTTCATTCATACTATTTGTAGTGCTATCGGCGATGTTCATAACACTCATGTTTCCGAAAATTGTAATTAATAATAGCAGTACTTCTGGACACGGCTCGCATTGTCAGGAGATTCCTCTCTCTGGAGCCCTGACCACCGGTAGCTTGGACCCTGTTCCCGATACCGGTGGGCTACTATTTTTTATATTTTTGAATGTTTTTATATATTTTTTTTATATTCTAATATTTAAAAATATAAATTATATGTATATAGACGAATAAAGGAAATCATTAATGTAAATATATTTAAACTCCTACTGTTTTTTATCATAACGCTTTTATCCCTAAACATAATTACCTAATTACCGCAGTTTTAACCGTACCTAAACCAATAATTATAGGACCGATTCGGTTCTGGCACTTCGCCGGCCGCTGCCGCGGCACGCTCGCTTCGCTCGCTCGGCTCGTGCGTTGTGGTCACAGTTCTAACCTAACCTAAACCAATAATTATCTTTGCGGGTACACACCGCTATAAAAAAAAAGATATGACTTTGAATAATAGTGTAGAAGATGGTTATGTTGAGAAAATATAGGAAAACAAATAAAAGTATAATAGATGTTTATTGCTACTGACATTATGAAGTTGAATGCTTCGGAATTATGAACATTAGAGACAGAGTAGTTAGGAATTGTGATTGTTAGGATGAAAAATGTTAGGAAGAACATTTTCGGATTTCCAATTATCGGAGTTGAAAATTTAGGTGAACTTTGGCGCACCCATATCATAGTGACCAGAATCCCAGATCGAACTATTTCACTGCAAATAATTTATCACTATCTTAAAAGCTCTGTCAAGAAAAACATGTTTCAATACAACTTTAGGCCGTTTTCCTTCAACTGCCTCGCTACTTCTGGGTCCACTTCTTCCTCACGGAATTTATACCCATAACCGATAACTTCTTTAGCCACTTCATAGTTTTTCTTCAACGAGTTTAGCCAGATGGTGTAGGAGTAGTCTGGCCATATTCCCCCGTAGCGCTCTGGCAAGTGGGCGGGTAGTATGTGCTTGTGTAGGGAGCTGTAGTCGTGTCCGTGGAAGTAGATTCTTGACCGCATGTTGGAGTTCAGTAAAGGTTTGAAGATGTTGTAGATCTTGTCGAACAACCACGAGTGATTGATGATGTGGATGGCGTACGTCGATATCGGGAAACATGACTGGAACATAAATGAGAAATGATTTATAAATCTAAATAGATAATTAAAATTATTATATATTAATAAAATTATACAAGTAGGTAAGATACTTATGAGAACATGAGACTACAAGGGTGCAAATAGCGCATCTACCAGTATTTTGGGTCAAAGTTTGGTGTTATAAGGGTATTATAATTTAGATCTATGCTGCTTACCCACGGGGTAATTGCGTAACACACTATCAGTAGCCATGGCTTTCATTTTGACAGTTAAACAACGTTCATTGCTTTATTTACGTTGTCCAGACAATTTTTTCGAACATATGAAGCAATGCTAATCCATTGCTTCATATGTTCGAAAAAATTGTAAATATTCTTCATAATGATTCAAATTGAAATTGATAGGGTGCTGTATAGCTTTCCTAACGGTATTTTCGTTAAGAAGGCAATCTAAGATTACATTTACAGTCCACAAAAAGCGGCACTAGGTTTAAAAAAAGAAAATAAATAAAAATTAAAAATTAACACTTTAAAAGCGTTTACGACGTAGGTACGGCATTTCATTCAAACTTTCAAGCCCTTGTTTTTCGAAATGAATGAAACGATTTTAATGAAAATGTTCTTTACTAATTTTTTAGACCTTTGTATCCTGCTTATGCTTACGAAGTTTCATTAAAATCGGTTCATTCATTTCGAAAAACAAGGGCTTGAAAGTTTGTATGAAATTCCGTATGTCGTAAACGCTCTTTAAAAGAGCATATAAGTAAACACTTACCACCATAAGTTTAACCATTTTGGACGCGACAGAGGGTGTGATTTGCCACGCGTGCTGGGTACCAATGTTTTCTAGATCGAACACTACTACACCTCCTAATATTTGCGACCTCTGCTCCAGCAGAGCGAGCTCCATGGCCATGATGGTAGCTTTGAATAGATCTTCCACAGGAACTGCTTTTGGGTTCCAACAACCTGAAAATGACGATCAAATCAATGTGTGTAAGATACAAGTTTGAATTATTAAGAAACGAAAATCTGTACCTTTTCGCCGATTTAGTTATAACGCTGGCCAAGTAAATTTTGTTCAAGCAAAAACGTGAAACGGTCATTTTAAAACCTTGGTAACGTTTTTTTGTAAGTACGTATTGAAAAAACACGTAACACGTGCTGGCCATGTTTCGCAAACATTTTTTTCCTTTAGTAAATCTAAAATATAAAAATCTCATGTCACAGTGTTTCTTATCGTACACCTCCGAAACGGCTTAACCGATTTTTATGAAATTTTCGTTTATATTTGGTAGGTCTGAGAACAGGTCGTAGGCTATTATTTTTTTTTCAAAACAATTTTTGCGTGGTCAGATAGTAACATTTTAATTATGAAAACAACTCATGGTAATCTACAGGATAGATCACAATGTTGGGACACAAAAGGGATGAATGAAAGGCATTTGCATGTAGTTGACGAGATGAGAATGCTAAGAGGGATGTGTGTTACACGAACGGATAAAATAGGAAATGAGTACATAAGAGGAAGTCTGAAAGTGGCACCGGTAACTGAAAAGTTATGTGGAAATCGGTTGTCATGGTATGGGCATGTGATAAGGAGGAATGAGGAAAATGTCGTGAAGAGAGTTTTAGGTATGAACTAGCTTCTGCCCGCGACTTCGCCCGCGTGAAATTTCACCCTCCCCCCATTCACCCTCTTAGGTGTGGAATTTATAAAAACCCTTTCTTAGTGGATACCTACTCTTCACAAAGAACACACCCTCCAAATTTTATGTCTCTAGGACCAGCGGTTTAGGCTATGCGTTGATATTATATCAGTAAGTCAGAACTTTGAATTTTATATATATAGATGTCGATGGCCATAAGAGTAGGGGAAAACCAAAGAACCGATGTACGATGGAGGGACTGTGTGAATGATGATATGATTAGAAAGGGGTTGACTACCGAGATGACGATTGAGAAATATGGAAGAAAAAGACATGTTCCACCGACGCCAAATAAATTGGGATAACGGCAGGAGAATGATGAACTCATGGTAATCTACACACCGAGTAAATCACACTAATATTATAAAGGCGAAAGTTTGTGAGTGTGTGTGTTTATATGTTTGTTACTTCTTCACGCTCAAACGGCTGGACCAATTTTGATAAAATTTTGTATGGAGGTAGGGATTAACATATAAGTAGGCTACTTTTTATCCCGATATTCCCACGGGATCGACAGTTACGCGGGTGAAACCGTGGGGCGCAGCTAGTAATCAATCATTGCTACGGCCTTCTCTCTGTAGAATTATGTCCGAATTAATTACTATACATTTTGTTTAGACGCCTGTAAAACATAAGTTAACTAAAGCATACCAAACGTTTGATTAGCAACTGATTGCTCAGCAAAAACGCACAAAAAAAAAGAAAAACTGGCACGTTTATAATCTGAAATAAGGTTTCTGCAGCCTGAGCAGACAATAGTAAATGGCAACCCTACATCTTTTGTTTTTCTGGTTTTTCTACACTTTGGGAGGGAAACCTTTGATGGACACCTATGAGAAGACGCATGTTGTTTTAGTTTTTGTTCAGTTTCAGGGCCTAAGTACGTACTGGCTTTTAAGATAATCTGATCACCATTTTGCCTTCACCATTCATCATCCACACCGGCCTTAAACTACTACTGGGTATCATCATCTGCCTAGCCTTTTCCCAACTATTTATTTACTAGCTGACCCGGCGAACTTCGTACCGCCTCAGAATGTGACAAAGTTCAATAGACACGTGGCGCCATCTATTATCTTATTAACGTTATTGTTGTTTTCCTCGGGTACAGCACCTTTATTCGGGATGAAAGGTACCCTATGTCCGTTTCTTTACACCTGACAACTTATATGCAACATTTCAGGATGATGGTTTCAGTGGTTTAGGCGTGAAAAGTTAACAAATAAACTTACTTTCGCATTTAGGAAGTTAGGATTAGGATTGCACAATACTGTGATTATAGGGAATGGTAATAAACATTTTTTTTAGAATAACGCTATCGTCGTATGATACAGATACCTACAGATATGGTACAAGTTCAAGACGTTGAACTTAATAATATTAGTTAGGATTTATTTAAACATTTATATACACACATACATAAACAGACAAGAAAAAAAGGACAGAAAAATAGGTACAAAGGTGATGCTTATTTCACTATATTAATTCTTTACTATGTTGGATCTGGCTTCCAGTCTAACCGAATGCAGCTGAATACCAGTGTTTTACATGGAGCAACTGCCTATTTGACCTCCTCAACCCAGTTACTGGGTAATAAGATATTAGATACCCCTGGTAAGATTGGTTGTCAGACTTTCGGGCTTCTGACGACCCGTAACTTTAAAAGATCCACGAATGACATAGGCCTTTTTTTGTGGATGGGTAATCATCAAATGGCTCCTCCAGCTCTGGGTGGAGCGGAAGGGAGTGTCAGACTCTTACTGACTAAAACCCACCCGTGTTCCTTCCTTAGCCCTTTATGATCCAGGGCAGCGGTCACCCTTTCGGACAATCCCGATGACCATGACATACTCGTAGGCCTACATTTGCTTATACCAATGACCCCGCTTCTGTGCCAGCCTCTTACAGGTTCTATCCGCAATAACCAACGACGGCCGCCATGGCCCACGCACAATGGTCCATTTGAGAGACTAAGTGCGGAAACCAAACCCATAACATAGAACATAGGTTCTACCCGCAATGGTAACATCTTGCCCTAGGTATTGTAATTTAGTACATTTGGTCTCACCTATTCTATAAAACAGTAGTCTGCGGCCATCTTGGTCCCTGTATGGAGGCACGGCAATCACGTTAGCGTCTCCTATTGTCCTCAAGTCCAGCGGGAACACATTCTCGAATAATTCCGCATTATCCTCTTTGAATTGATAGTAGTTTACCATCTGGGAAAAAAGACATACATATATGTTAATAACATTTTCTTTCTATAAATGTCTTTGATGTCTGAAGATGGACGGCACGACCGAGGCCGGCCCAGAAAGAGATGGCGAGATGACCTGGACGCGTACCACGAGGGCTGGATCGAGGTGGCGCGGGAAAAGAGTTCCTGGAAGGATTTGGGGAAGGCCTTTGCCCAGCAGTGGGACAGCATAGGCTAACAAAAAAATTGTCTTTATAGTGGTGTCTGTACAGTCCGTTCACGGTTATTTTACTTCTGATTTTGCATCATTGTCCAAATAACAGTGATCTTTATTCCCATCCTGACAAGGTTGCTGTTGGGTTGCAGCTGTCAGAGGTAAAATATCCTTGAAAGGACTGTAAATAGTTTATTTATTGTAATTTAGCACTTGCAAACTTTTTACTAGCAATGGCATTTGGAAAAACCGAATACTGTTTCATTAAAAAAGGAAAGTTTTTGGGATAATACATATTCAGCCTATAATGTTCCCACTGCTGGGACACAGGCCTCCTCTCGGTGAGAGAGAGTAGGCCGTAACCCACCACGCGGGCCCAGTGCGGGTTGGTAGATGTCACATGTCTTCGAATTTCTGGTTCTAGGACAAGCCGGTTTCCTCACGATGTTTTCCTTCACGGTTTTGACACCAGTGGTGATTAAATTAGTTACACGAAGTAAAGCGCCTGCCTGGGTTCGAACCCACGACCTACGACTCGTAATTCGGGGCCGTTAGCAATGGGTCACCACTTCTCTATATATATTGGCGGGATAATAAGGAAATCTACCTTGTCGTAATTACCTACAGTTTTATGATTATTTCATGTGAATTATTATTATATTCTAATAATAGCATTTTGGCCTTGATAATAATACCTTTAATAGCGACAGTCATTCGCTTCAGTATTATTTTTCCATTGTCATTAGAGTTATAGTATAGGCTGTTGCACTAATCATGTTAAAACAGAGACTAGTTTTTTACAGAGTCAAAATAAATTAGCTAATTTCAGATACCTACAGGACAGTATCTAAACACGATAGAAGTTATAGAGTTTAGAAAATCAGTTTTTTTTGTTTATGTAACCCATACATTCTGTGAAGTTTCGCTAGCTAATTTAATATGTCCGCGTATGTTGGCAACATAGTAAAATGGTCTTAATATCGAAACAGTCGTTATATTATTGACGCAGCAGGACTTTCGATAACAACTCATGGTAGGATGGAAACTGGACGTCTGTTTACGTCAAATTATTTTATAACATCAATTTTTATCGCTTCACTGACAGAACTATTATTTGCGAAACCTAGTAAGTATTTTATTATTTCCAAATATGTTAGGAAAATACCTATTTGGACCTACCTACATGGATATTCGAGGTCCTATGCCTAAAACGGCTGCGCAATTTCAAAATATGCAAAAACACCGATTTTTTGAGAAGTGTCAGTTGCTAGGTTTTGAAATTGCACAGCTGAAAACGCACATAATAAAAACATTTCTGTTTCTTATTTAGATTTGAGTAGGTAGGGTTAAAAACCTCGTCTGGCATCGTAACAAAATATAAATCAATTAATACCTGTATTATACTTTTATAGTGTCAATTAATTGATTCAATCAAACAATAATGAACTGATTGCCCGATGCTCAGATTGCTTTCTTACAAAATCAAATCAACAAAACTATTCCAAATCCCGTGAAATATTGTTACATTATTTCGATCCACAATTTATTTATGATAAATGATTTTATTTCTGTAAGTAGGTTTGCACAAACACTTTTACACGTCAATCATATTTTAAAAACTAGATGAGGTCGGTATGTTTTTCAGTTACGTAACTTTGCCTTTTAATTTATCAGAAGCTGTTTTGTGTTTTTGTTTCTATTTTTTAGTTAGTCAGTTTCACTATTTTTTTCACTAAAAAATAAAAAAAAAACAACCAACTTCTTTTTTTAAGTCGGTTGTGTTTTTTTATAAAAAAAAAACTTTTATTTTCACTTTTTAGTTGTACCTACCCCACAAAAATTAACACTACTTGCTATGTAAATATCAGTAACAATCAATACTTATAAACTAACTGGACAAAATCGTATTATGGAAGCTAACTCAAAAACTGCCCAAGCAAAGTTAATCAAATTTATATGGGACCAACCCTGAGGCTTACCTTATTCATTAAAAAATAATTTTGCAAATCCGTCTATACAGGGTTATTGGAAAAACACAAACAACCTCTTAAGAGGTAACTGTACTCGTCATTATGAACAACTTTTTCTATTGGACCAAACCTGAAATCGCGAAAAAAAAATCAGCTGTTCCCTACATTTTGACGAGTTAGACGAACATAAATGTAGGAAACAGCTGTTTTTTTTTCGCGATTTCTGGTTTGGTCCCATAATAATTTTTTTTCATAATGATGAGTACAATGACCTCTTAAGAGGTTGTTGGTGTTTTTCCAATAACCCTGTATATGACGGAGTAATGCCCGAACATACATAAAAAAGCATAAATACCTATCCGAATTGAGAACCTCCTCCTTTTTTGAAGTAGGTATAAAATAATAACATCACTTCTGTATTTATTTAAAGGGTAGGCAAAGCTGTAACTATAAGCCGACATTTCGTCTCCTAGTTGCCAACTGATAAATAATGCGTAAAACATCATCATGCCTTGTTTCTTCGAAGGGCTGCGCAGAGGTGTACCTACCTGTAGTACACTCACATTTCGCCAGTTATGTTAAAGTCCCATGAAAAGGAGCCAGCCCATTGCCATCAACCGGGCACAAGACTCCGGACTGCTACTGTGAAGTTCCAGATGGAAAAACCCAATAACTCTTTGCCCGACCCGGGATTCGAACCCACGACCTCACTCTACCACGCAGGTGCTGGTAAATAATGCGTTTTAATATTAATAACTATTCAAGCATACCTAATTAAAAAACCTCGTGAGAGAAAGTTGAAATGGTCTATTAAATGTAGGCTTTGTAAAGCTGGCATTTATAGAGATTGACCTCAGAGAACCCTCGTAAATCAGATTTATAGTCTGGAAAGTGAAAACTGCCGATGGTAAACTTTGTAAACTTACTAAGTATTACTTTCATATGGAAATAATTAGCAATGTACTTACATTACTATTACTTTCATATGGAAATAATAAGCAATGTAATTACATTTCTAATGAGAGGTACTCACTACTCATGTATGTTTAATGTTTAATGTTTATTAAAATTCATATCTAAGTTAGCTCACCAATCTATGTGCTCGTTTTGGAATAAATTTGCGTGCACGCAGGAATTTGATCAAGAAGTCGTCATCCATGCGGTGGGGTGTGCATTCACCACGTTCTGAAATATGAACAAAATATATCATTATAATCAAAAGTAAAATAAATATGTATCTAGGTAACTAAGAAATTTTAGGCAAATTATACCGACACTCATGTATATTACTGGGTATATTATGCTCATAAAAATCCCGCGGATATCTCGCTGAACTAACTCGGCCAGCCGTAACACTATAATATAATATAAGCAATGCTATATTGACTTCAAGGTAGAAGACAAGACAATTTCGCTGCTTGTAAAAAATAAATTTCGCTGAGGGGCTATTAAGGGTTTTTTAAATAGTAAAATCTAATTACAGTTTTCACCAACCCGAGTTTTTCCAGCCACAGACCACTTAGCTGATGTAACTCAAACTAAAAGCATTGATTTCAATTAAACCATTTACAGGCACTTTTGAATTGTCAAAGATTCGGTCAGAAAGTTGAAGCTAGTGGCCCATTCGAAAATGTAGATCTCTATGGAGAAGAACGGGTAAGAAACTCCTAAGACACTTTCAAATCAAGATATTACAAAATCCTGAATGCATTAGGTATTCTTGTTGCTTGTATATATTATTATTATGTATGTAAGAACAATGGAAAAAATAAAATGAATAGAAACAATTCAAAATATAAGATTAACAGTGACTAGCACTATTGAAAAAGTTATTAAAAAATTTGAAGTTGTAGCGTAAACTGAACTTTATGGTGTAAGATTTAAAGTTATTTTTCCATAAACTCATATTTGTTTACATTTTTTGCAAAATTAAATACTTAAATCACGAATGCAGATTACCTGTTACGATCCATACATACTCCTTTTTTTGTTTTTTTGTTGCGAGTACTACGCACCTGACCTGTCTGATGAAGGCTTTCATTCATTCAGTTATTTTTTTAAATAAAATGTTAATGTCATTTGCAGATTGTAGCATTTTATTATGTTGGTAACGAAATGAAACTGTTCTAAAAATAAATTACAATACTCCCTGACTTTGCCCGATATACAAGATTGTAAATTGAATTGGTCCCTTTTTATTTCAATTAGGTATTGGGAGTTATATCTATGGATTCTTTCACTCTTTGTTGAAATATTAATGTGATATTTTCGTGAATGGAGTATTTTCTCAATACACGACGGTATAGTGTCAATCCGGCTTGAGTAGGCGCTAAGCATCGCGAAACCTTATCTAAAATCTTGTATCGTCTTGGATGCCGACTGCCATGATATCTTACTTACCCATATATACCCATATAAATAGTCTGTCTCCCTATTGTCTGCTAAATAAGTGGGAATATAGTAGTTCAACGACCTGCACGCTGTAACTATGCGCATGTGTCTAAATAATTCGCCTTTATCATTTTAGTCGCGAACACGGACGAGCCTCGCCTTTTTGTCCACATGGGGCGTTTATCCTTTGAATAATTTAGCGGAAAACCGCAACCTAGATGAGTTAGGTTGTAGTTATTTTTGGTTAGCTGAAATGTTGCCGCATTTTCTGCCGGTTTATTCTGTAAAAATCTCACCGTGAACATTTAGGTGAAATGAGCTGTCAATAGTGTCAATCGCTAGCATCTGGTGGAATGACAGCTCACTTTAAGCTCACTTCACCTATGTTATCACGGTGATCTTTTTACAGAATAGTACCGCTGCTATCTACTAATAAATTTTATAAGACTTATCTAGTATCCTCTAAGGGTAAGGGTTTGATGTTATTAATTCTTGACTCCTGCTAAAAAGTACAGACGCCAGCACATCAAGTTACTACAATCTGTCAAATTTCTTTAATAGATTTTGTACTTTATCGCTAAAATATAAGGTTCAAAGTTGATTGGGAAAATTTGACAGTTTCGGGTAGCTTGATGTGCTGGCGTCTGTACGTAGGTAGATGTATTGATTTAAATCATATACCTTTAGTTACGAATTGATCAAGATTTAATGATTATACTAAGAATGGCAATTTCAAAGTACCTTTTTAAAAAATTAACTAAAGGATGCGAATTAAAATAAACCCAACTCCGGCGCTAATATTTTATATTCCAGATTATAGAGTAAGAAGATTATTTAATAACTCTAAATATACTCTCTCTATAAGACTAACACGAATTTTTTCTCAGATAAGTTTTGTAGATGTTCATCACAAAAACACATTTTAGAATCAAAGTATTCGTAATGCAATACATATCATTAAACCTTGAAACGAAACACAAACTTGAGTTATCCACACATAAGTATAATAAAACTAAGAAATACAATTTAAAATGTTCATAATCTAGCAACAGTGTCCAAGCAGAATGGTTTGGAGTTGTATTTGGAGAAAACCTGCAATGAAATGTATCAACTTTGAAAACAATCAGTCCTTCAACTAAAAAGTTCCCACTGGCGAAAGGGCAAATATGTACTAATAGATTTAGTATCTGTGTGTACCTTAACAACTTTTCTTGTAAATAGCGATCACTGAATTCGACTTGAAATTGAGTTGAACGCCTACGAACTTCTCTGGTCAAAAATGTTAGCACGTTAGCCACCAGGTACAGCGATGGGAATCGTTTAGAAAATAACAATTTTCCTGGGTTTTTTCTATGGAACCTGAATTGTTTCATTTATGGCTCACTAACAGCGCCCCGCCGTTTCACCCGCATAAGTTTCGATCCTGTGGGAATATCGGGATAAAACCTATCCTATGTCCTGTCCCGGGACTCAAACTATCTATATAGATACCAAATTTCATCTAAATCGGTTCAGCTGTTTAAGCGTGAAGAGGTAACAGACAGACAGACACACTTTCGCATTTATAATAAATTATAGTATGGATGAACTTTACACCAAGTTAGACTAGATTATGATAGAAGCTATTAGGATAGCTCCTTTCCTGTAATGTTTGCGCGCGATATGCATCTATCAACGTAAGCAAGCTACCCGAAACTGTAAAATTTTCCCAATCTAATTTGAACCTAATACTTTAGCAATAAAGTTGAAAATCAATTAAATAAATTTAACAGATTGTAGTAGCTTGATGTGCTGGCGTCTGTACATACACACAGCTCATTAGTCCTCTAATTCATGTCAGGGTCTCTAACATATTGCCTACGTACCATTGTTCGACTATCTGTTTGTTGTGCAATAATAAAACATCTATACAAATAAATAAAATTGAAGTGTCTGTTTGTAATATTAAAATAACCGCTTTTTACTAAATGCATAATATGGATGTATACACGGTACTTAGATACGTATACTTACCAAACTAACATTTTTTACAATTTTTGTCTGTCTGTCTGTTTGTTCCGGCTAATGTCTGAAACGGCTGGACCGATTTTGACGGAACTTTCACTGGCAGATAGCTGATGTAATAAGGAGTAACGTAGGCTACTTTTATTTTAGAAAAAAAATTAGGGCTCCGCGCAAAAAAGTTAAAACGTTTTCCGTCATGCACGCGAATGAAGTCGCGGGCACAGCTAGCTAGTTATAAATAATTGCCATGTGATCAATAAAATCTGAATAGATAATCAAGTAAGGTATCTTAATGACTCATGTGGAATGCAGTTTTGTAGATCATTGATATTGCATTGCTCTCATGACCTATTAAATAATATGAATATAGCATATTCAGCCTATAATGTTCCCGCTGATGGGACACAGGCCTCCTCTCTGTGAGAGGGAGTGGGCTATAATCTCCCACGCTGGCCCAGTGCGGGTTGGTAGATGACACATGTCTACGAATTTTTGGTTCAAGGACATGCCGGTTTCCTCACGATGTTCTTCACCGTTTTGTGAACGGTGGTAATGAAGTTATTTACACAAAGTAAAGCGCCTGGCTAAGTACAGACACCAGCACATCAAGCTACCCCAATCTGTCAATTTACCAATCAACTTTGAACCACGGGAATCGTGTCTCGAATATTTATCCCGTGTTTTCGGATTTTTCCCTTTAGTTGTGCTACATGACATTACTTCGTCCCAAATTTCCTGATTCTAGGTCAATGGGAAGTACCCTTATATAGGTTTTGATTCCCTTGCGAGTGTCTAAATATATGGCATAAACGGAACATATACGCCCGTATCTTTTGATTGCGTTTACTTAGAAGCTTGATTTTTTCACTGCTTCAAGGGACTGCAGCCCTAAGTATTTGATATAAATTTCAATTTGATAACTCTACGCGTTCCTGAGAAAAAAGGCCTTCACAGATGGACAACGAAGTGATATTATAAGGGTTTCATTTTTTCTTTTGAGGTAAGGAACCCTAATAAAAAAGAATAAATATTCTTAAAGGCAATGCTCAAACATCTGATAATTTTAATGTCTGATGCAATTTTTTTTTTCTTTTACTTAAAGTGCTTGTCAACCGTTAATCATAATTCATCTTTTCAACTTCATTCTCTAGCCCTTATCCTAATTTATTTGGCTTCTCCGACTACTTAATACAAAACTACTACTACACTACTACTACTACTACTTACTACTACTACTACACTACTACACACACGACACGACTACTTTTTCCTCTCTTAAAGGTAAGTTTCGTGTTAGAATTACAGCTGACTGACTAACTTACGCTTTTTGCCCAATATTCACCAATCGTACATTTACGTGTCTCATAAAGGCTATTTTAACGCACACAAATAATGATATGTAATTCAACAGTGTGTACAGTCAACAGTGTGTACAGTCAACAAAAGAAATAAGTATGCAGGATTGTCGGATAAAGTTGAAGTTTAGTAAGAAACCATAGATATTCGTGTAAGAAACCGACGGGTGTTCTCGAATAAAATTTTATTTTTTAAATAGAAAACAATCAGCTCATTTATCAAATTAAATTTCAGTCGACAAGATCCATCGGTTTCTTACTAAACTTCAACTATATCCGACGATCCTGCATATACTTATCACTTTTGTTGACTGTACGTATCACAACATTGCCACAGCCCACCGTCTGCGCGTGCGTGACACTGAGTCACCCACAGACCACAACAAAGGGCTTCGGGATGTAAGCGGTTACATTTGCGTGGCTGCTCTATCTATACTCTATTAGTACGTGGTTATTCAGGAATTCTACAAATAGTCGATATGCTTTATATTGTTTGTTGAGCCGCGTTTTATATAAATGGAAAATAAACCGAAGGACGGAAACGAAAATATTTCTATGGTTTAAACTGTTTTGAGAAGGGAAATAATGTACAGTACCCAATCTTAAAATAATTTGGAACGTAGGCTTTTAGGAAAAGCACTCAGTCTTTCGTGATAGGTACACATTCTGTGTCACACAGGTATGAGTAGGTACGCTTTAGGTAAAGCTTTAGAAAAATATGGTAACACAGGCTGTTTGACTGCCTCCTTCCAAAGCCTGCGGTGTCATAATTGCACCCGGGTAAGGAATTTTTACCTACTTTTTTATTAGTTCAGAGCAAACGTTCCTCAATATGTCATTACGTTTTCAACCAGGATAGAAACTCACCATAAATCATTTCCCTGAGCTCGTAGATGGCCTGGAGGCGGGTGTTGGGGTCCTCTCCGAGGTTCTTATGAGCGTACTCTATCAGCTCCGGCGAGGGCTCGCCCAGTTCTAGGTCCACACTGTAGTCTGGAGTCGGCATCTTGGTCTGGAGAAAGAAATACAGTCGACTTAGTTCTCTGTTTCTCCCTATTTTGTAGCAACACTAATGCCCGGTTTTTGAGGAATTCTTAAACGGAGTTTAAACTTTCAATAGCTATTTATTCGACACAATTATCTATTTAAGCGAATTCCTTCCTTATGCTCGGTTTTTGAGGGTCTCAGATAAACCCTCGATAATAATTCACTCGACTTTTAAGCTAAATTCTTCCCTAATGACGTGTTCAGAAACACGACATCGAACCAATAATCACTATCGAAATGATAAACTCCGTTTAAAAACGTCAGAAACCGGGCATAAGTTCCTCATTTTCTTCGTCTTCTACACGTTAGCACGAAGAGCTCGTGCCGTTAAAAAGTTTAGCCAAAGTTAGCAAGGATGTTAAGTCATGCTACACACTTGTTCGGGTCGGGCGGCAAATTATACATTCGATGTTGCCTGTGCTGAATGATGCTACACCTACACACATGAATGAATGAACACCCAAACTTGTGTGTGGCACCCCCAACGTGGCTGACTGTCTTTTTAAATGCATCATCTTAGTCTATATAATCTTATCCATATATGGTTTCGATTACAAAATAAAATTAGCATAGACGTGTTCAGTCATTTATCAATGGTTAGATAAGCTTCTAAGCTAGTCAAGACCAACCTTGAGCTCAATTGGAATGATAATGACTTTTTTGACTAAGTATATTAGGTTAATTGCCATTATTAATTTTGATAATGTCCAATTCCACGCAATATGTTTATCCTTTTCGTGTTATTAAAAATAACATTTGTATGCGAATGCATAAAAAAGTAATGCCTATACTCGGTATCCAGTTTTTTATATTTGATTTGATTACTTAAATCATGAGTCCACAAATAAATTATTTTACTAGGTACTGTGCAAGTCTTTTCTTCCTTTTTGATATTTTACCTTTTTATACCTTTTGTCTATGCTTTTTCTACCTTTTGGTTTTTACGTTTGATTGACACATTATATACTTTGTTTTACTACCAGAACCAGCGCATTTTAATTTCGGTAGTTTATAACTACAGCTTTTCGCCTGCATCATCCCACTGTTGGGCAAAAGCTATGACTTCCAGATCATTCGATCCAGGGCTAAAGTGAGAATTGCCAAAAATCGAGTTGAATATTACATAAATAAGTAATTTGAGAATTAAAAAATAATTAAAGCAAGAAATTGCATGCGGAAAAAGTCGCGGGCAGCTAGTGACAAATAAACATCATAACATAACTATTTCTAGTCATCTGCCTAGCCTTTTCCCAACTATGTTGGGTTCGGCTTCCAGTCTAACCGGATGCAGCTGAATACCAGTATTTTACATGGAGCGACTGCCTATCTGACCTCCACAACCCAGTTACTGGGTAATACGATATCCCTTGGTAAGACTGGTTGTCAGACTTTCGGGCTTCTGACTACCCGTAGGTAAGGACTGTCAAAGATCCACGAATGACAGCCGGGACCAACGGCTTAACCTGCTTTCCGAGACACGGAGGGGTCTCGGTATGTACCTAAAGATGTTCACCCATCCACAGACCAACCGCAGCAAGCGTAGCTTAACCTGATCGATCGACCTGTGCGGCTGTTATTATTTAGCCTCGGGCCCCTCAACGTAACAATTTCTAGTATAATGATGAATTAATTCGCAATAATTCAAAAGGATATTGCTAAGAAAAAGCGGCGACAGTACCTACGCAACAGCAAACTATTGCGAAATATAAAGGAATCACAAAGCTTTACTTAATGCATTGCGTCAAATAATGCAGACGCCTTCCTATTACCTAAGATACTGTTTACTTAGATATGCAGATGCACAGTTATTTGTTCGTCAGAATAAATAAAGATAGGAAGAAAAGAAAGTGAAACTAAACTCTACAGACCTAACTTCTAGTAGGTACAACTGCTATACCTATACTATACACTAAATACATAATCAAAGTAATAGTCAAAGTTCGTCGTTAAGGCGCTGTTCAAACGTAGGACACCGTAAAACGGGTCTTGTCGCACAGTTAGGTGTATTGGTCCTAAAGAACCAGAAAAAAATTGAGTGTATTGTTAAATGTTCAAAGAATAGACTTAGTTAAAAATCCTAACTTCCTAACTTAATATTATAAATGCGAAAGTATGTTTGTTTGTTACCTTTTCAAGCCTAAACCACTGAACTGATCATCCTGAAATTTTGCATATACGTTGTCAGGTGTACAGAAACGGACATAGGGTACCTTTCATCCCGAAAAAAAGTGCTGTTCACGAGGAAAACAACAATAACGTTATTATGATAATAGATGGCGCCACGTGTCTATTGAACTTTGTCACATTATTTAATTCTGAGGCGGTACGAAGTTCACCGCGTCAGCTAGTATTTCATAAATATAAAATAGTATCATGATAAAACAATCCTAAAACAGATCTAAAAAAAAAACATTGTTAGCGTAAACTATAATTTTTATATAATGATAATAAAGGGAATTCAATCAACAAAAGAAATACTCAAAAACTATTTCACATGACCGTGATTTTTTTAATAATTTAATTAAAACTGCAAAGTTACTTTTATTTTGGTGGTCATTCGATTCAACTAACATCAATCGTAGCGCTATTTTCAATCTTATTTGTTGCCACGATGCGCTATTGTCGTTTACCTAAAAATTTCCTTCTTAGCGCGCCTTAAACCAAGCAATTAATAAAACATTACGTGATTAATAAAACCAAATTGCCACTAACAAGCGCTGTTAGACGCAATTATTGTTTTAAGACCGTATAAAAGTACCTATAAATTATATTTAAGTATATTCAGCACTTTACATAATATGTTTACTACCAACAACTTCCTACAGTTGGATAAGTATAGTGTTTTAAATTTCCTAAATAAATAAAGATTTTATGAATGCAGATAAAAGTGACGCAACGGTGCACTTTTTGCTGAGCAGTAACAGCGATTGTAGGTCTTTATATAATAATAGCTGGACAAGCGAAAGGATTACTCACACTGATTAACTTTATAATACCTATATATGTATATACAACTAGCTTCTCCCGCGACTTCGTCCGCGTAAAATTTATTGTTCCCCCAGCCCACTAGCCCGACCACTAAGTAGGTACTTCGTTTTCGCTAAGCGTTCGTTTTGACTTTTTTTTTTCTTTTTGCTCGGCCCTTAAGGGCCGTACCGAAATGTTAAATAGCCTTCTTACAACCTTCTTAAATAGCCCCCTTAAAACCTTCCTCAAGAATTGGGCTATCAAATGCAAAAATATTTATTCTAATCTGTTTAGCAGTTCCAGAGATTACTTAAAATTAGCTCGTTCAAACAAAAAAACTTAAATTTTTTTACTTTGTAAAGTATTACATGATTTTAATTATTGTGAATGTGATGACGACTATTGTGTTTGTTTTTTTGTCTCAGGTAGTTATAATCATAATATTCTGGCAGCTTGAATAATTTATGCGGCCTACCCAAATATCCTTTCTTTGGTACCTACTGTTCGTCGAATCGTTGAGCTCCTTAAGTTTTGAGTTGAGCTGCACGATTACTGAAAAAAGCGTGCACTGACTGGACAGGTCCATTCAATCCGTGTTGTTCTTTTCTCAAAAGACCATTTTCAGACAAATCTACATGGTCTTCACATGATCTAACCAAGATTATGTCTAGACTTTACTTTAAAAGAGACTGTGACCTCTAAGTTTGTTTCGGCCTTTTTTCTCAGAGTAGTCTGATAGGAAACGCCGACCTCATCTAGTTTTTATAATACGATTGACGTGTAAAATTGTTTGTACAAACCTACTTATACTTAGTTAGCATTGCCATACAACGTGGTTATGCCGCCAGTCTCTTGGGGACACTACCAGTTGGAGCGATGCGGATAAATTTTTCGACGCTATATTTAAGTTTGTGAATAGCTTTAGTTAAGTCAGGGTATCATTTTGTTATTTTTATTAATTCATTAGGTATTAGTTGTTAATTACTAATAAATGAATGTAAATGAAGCTGTTCTACTCTTCATTTAATTTAAATTGCCCGCGCATTACCTTTGACTTTAAACGTCAAAGTACTATCTATGGTGACAGCACTTGTGCACTATGTTCATTCTATGAATACATCAATAGAAAAAGTACTCTTTGGTTTTGTACAATAAAACAAGGCTTTTATAGAAATAATTATCATGAATAACAAAAAAAAGGAAAGTTCTTACAGAAATAAAATCATTTATCGACAGAAACCTTCTAATGAATGAGCGGTAGTTTTATAGGAGAATTGTTAATAAGAAAAGTGGTGCCCACGACGGCTATCGATGCAGTTAATCGGTTTAGGATACGCGAGGGTAGCATTTACAGAGAAAGTGACGAGAAATGTACCTGCACTGGTCGCACTAGTTAGTAGCTAGCCAGGAACAGGCTCCAGTAGACAAACTGGTCACGATATGCCTGTTTCTACGTGGGAATGACTTTCATATTATGTCCGATAATAGTACCTACTTACTTATTTGAAAGAGAAACGAGTAAAATGCTGGCTCAGTTGTTTTACGTAAGCACATATATCAGCCTATAATGTTCCTGCCAGGGTCGCGGGTTGTTCGAAAGTGATACTGTGGCCCCTGGCACAGGCAGCTGAAGGAACACGGGTGGCTTTTAGCCAGTAAAAGTCTGACACGTCCTCCCGCTCCGCCCAGAGCGGGAGAAGTTATTTGATAAATACCCATGCACCCAAAAAAAAAAGCCTATAATATTCCCACTGCTGGGACACAGGCCTCCTCTCGGTGAGATGGAGTGAGCCGTAATCCACCACGCGGTCCCAGTGCAGGTTGGTAGATTTCACATGACATCGAATTTTTGTTTCTGGGACATGCCGGTTTCTTCACGATGTTTTCCTTCATCGTTTTGAGAGCAGTGGTGATGAAATAGTTTACACAAAGTAAAGCGCCTACCTGGGTTCCAACCTACGAATCACTCGTAAGCGTTTTACACAAACGATTAAATTAAAGAACACGTTTTTAGATGCATACAAAAGTTGTACAAAGTGTCTCTGTATGTAACATCAATCAATGCTGTAACATAAAACTATTCACATGCAAATTTTCATTACAATACAGTGATTATATTATTCAATTCTTATTCAAAATGTACATGAAATAACAGAACGGTACATACGTACAAATGTACAAATATTTCTCAACGCGATAATATTTTTATGTTATAT
Organism: Hydraecia micacea; assembly: GCA_914767645.1. NCBI lineage: Eukaryota > Metazoa > Arthropoda > Insecta > Lepidoptera > Noctuidae > Hydraecia > Hydraecia micacea. Next base: position 15,220,126 of record OU611778.1, read on the forward strand.
TCCATTTGTTTTTTACAGTTTTATCTTAACTAATTGAGAAACAAAGAGGATAAACTGATTTATATTCTTTTGTATGTAACAATTACCTACATTACATTATTGCATAGAGCGTGTAATCATTTAACAGAAAACAATTCAAATCACATGCTTGCCTACCTACAATTTAGTTTATTGTAACAGGCAAACGTTATTCCTTACTTAGACATATTTTTACTTTTACGTCAGTTAAAGCAATGCCTAGTTAGCAGACTCCGGACCCAGATTGGCCGAAGCAAGGACAACCTGTTCAGGTGCAGATTCATAGACGACTCCGCCTTGGAGTGTAAATGTGGTGCTGTTCCACAAACGATGCCTGCGTGTCCTGTCAGCTTCACGTTACAAGAACTGATGGACTCTGGTTATGGTGCCAAACAAGTAGCCGAATTCTGGACCGAGTCCATTTAGATTGCTATCGACACGCTAGGAAGATCAATCCATTTTTTCAAAACTAAGAGTACCTAGTAACACTTTCACAGCTGCACTCAAGTGCACAACAAAGAACACGACGTATGGTAAAACTTTATAAAAGAACACGCAACATCTGGGTCATCGATTTCGCCCTTCATTATATTTTTATTGTTGCATAAATGTGGCTCTGTTACCATTTCCATACATTTTACCCTTACATAACAAGATCACACAGCTGTTTACATTTAAAACTTGTTGAGTTCAAGAAACCTACTTTACTTTTCGTTTTCAAACCATTTTGCAAAAATATTTTGAAACCAGCTTTTTTTGCGTCACAGCTTATTAAGTTTACAATTTGTAGTAAGTATGGTGCCCAATGTTGAAATTATATAATTTCTGTGATCAAAAATAATATGCCTACGCAGAGTTACTTACTGGCCAAGATTTGCCGAAGGCTAGTGTAGTAAAAAAACCTTTTTGACACAGAAATTAGAATGCATTTTCCTAACAAGCTGCTGTTATGTTGTTATTTTTATTGTTATTATCTGGGTCAATGTTTTGTATCATATTGTGAAATGCACGATGTGATAGATATGTAGAATTAAGCTTCTTTTACACGGTGCAAGTTTATTGCCTGTTTCATACCATTCAATTGAAGCAACAATGACGGGCACCGTCTAAACAACACGTACAGACGCCGCCAGCACATCAAGCTACCCGAAACGTCAAATTTTCCCAATCAACTTTGAACCTTATGCTTTAGCGATAAAGTTGAAATCTATCAAAGAAATTTGACAGATTGTAGTAGCTCGATGTGCTGGCGTCAGTACAATTATTACATGATACGGGTAAGGCCGTTCAAAATTGGTGTAAATAGCACGTACAATAAAATTGCATTCAATTCTGGCACGAACATTTTCTATCATCCGAACATTATTGCTTTAGTGAAGGTGTGTTAATCATTGCTGCTCTTTTGTGGCAAGAAATCCTAAAAGAAATGTACAAAGACGTGCAACTCTATGTTGAGGTAAAACTTGCATGCAATAATCGCCTTGCAAGAATTGCCTTAGCGAAAACAGAAGTCGCATGCAACTATTGAATGGCAAAACTTGCATTCAATTATTGTATGCCATTTTAAGGCAATCGCACGCGTATAAACACTTGCATGCAATTCTTGCATGGGAATAATTGAACGTGCTTTATGGCATGCGATGATTATTGCTCTTGAACGTTTACTAACCTATAGATATACAACTCTAAATCTGCGTTTATCAATTTAGGTTAATGTAAATTACTCCAGATAAATCAATATTATATACTTATGTGTCGCAGATGGATTGTCGAATCCGCTGTTTTACATAACCGATAGCTATTTAGCGGATTTTATAATGACTGAACTTTAACACGCAGAATTGCATAGACGTTTTGCATTAATCATTGCAGCGGGTCAACGGTTCGTGGTTATGTAAAACAGCTAAAATGAAACGTCAGGATTTTTGTTCTTAATTTTGGTCGTTCGTGGCCATAGTTCGTGGCTCTGTGTGTCATAACAACAATAATGGCGCCCGAAATAGAAATAAATAAAACGAGTAATATGAGTAAATATTACCCTAACTCTAACGATTTTAAGGACAATTTAATTAATTAATACTTAGTAATTAAATGTTATCAGTTTTATGAAAGTCAGTCCTAAAAATACTAAATAGTCAAGTAACTGTAGCCCTTGGCTCGCGCGCTGTCAGTCACTGTTGTATCTAACCTAACCTAAACCAAGTGGTCAGGATACCCTAGCTTAGTTACTGCGACCAATTCGGCATTAGAAGCCACATTAAACGCTTATTGTGACTGCGGATAAGCCATTCTGTATTACGTCAAACGTCGTGCGTTGGTAGCAGTTTTATTAAACGTACTTAGTGCAATGGCAACCCAGCTGTAAGTTGTTCAGTTGTTTTGTAAAACAACTAAGTAGCAGTTTGGTAAAACAGTGGATTCGACAATCCATCTCCAACTTAACAAATAAATAAAAACGATGAAGGTAAAGATAATATATATAGATATATATATATAAAGATAATATAAATAGATAATAAAGAAAGATGGAAGGAGAGGACGAAGGCCTTTGCTCAGGAGTAGGACAAACTCTGCTTTGTAAGACGGAGAAAAAAAATAACTAAATGGCCTAACCACAATACGTACAGATAACAAGCACTATTATAACATAATGATCGTAATACTTACCTATCGTAAATCATCGAAGGTAATGTAGTACATTTATGTTCTACGACAAGGGCAATCAAATCAATTTTTCAACTCTATGCAGTTGTACTTATTTGTTGGTACGCAGCTAAAATAGCAAAAAGTTTCGATACCGTAAAACGGGGTGAATAGGGATGCAGAAACTTTAAAATGGATTTTAACATTGAAATAATTGTTTTTTTTTTACCAAAAAGGGCTCTAATGTGTTTATTATATTATAATTTAACGATTAAGGTGTCCTTGTTGGCAATAAACTTATTACATCAACGTTAAAATCCATTTTAAAGTTTCGTCCCGATTCACCCCTGCATCCCTATTCACCCCGTCTTACCGGTAGCTAATTTAATTTGACCCTGTATTGAAGTCCTATGACTTCCACGCGAACGAAATCGCAGGCAGAAGCCAGTAGCTAAATAATACGTCTTTCGAGAATTTGGATAATTAATAAGGTAGATATGTGATCTTAATCATACGACAGGAACATGTCTTGAAAGCAACACATACGTACACATCTAAATAACTTGAAAATATCGTGAAATCTTTCAACTTAGACAGGTACTAAAACAATGAATTTATATAACGAAAAAACAAACAACAACAAAAGGAAAAAAACTTGCATCAAGGAAATAATAACTCCTAGATAGCTTATACTAAAATATTGCTTGTACAAAATCAAATCACGTGGACGTGGTTAAAAATCTTAGATAATACACGTGCCGCTCGTTAGGTGTTTGTGAAGGCTGTTCTCATACGTAATTGTTACGTATAGGTACGTAAGTACCTAACCTACCTCGCAAAATATACATATAGTCATACGTTCCTTGTATATACCTTGACCTACAGTACCGGTGACAACCATTTCAAGTTTATGTATTGTTTATTATGTACTTTTGTAAAATTAGTAGGTTCGAAAATTTATGGCGTCATATACTTATATACCATAAAATTCAAAGTCCTGACTGACTGATATATCAACGCACAGCCTACACCGCTGGTCCTAGAGACATGAAATTTGGAGCGTGTGTTCTTTGTGATCCACTAAGAAAGGGTTTTTCGAAATTCCATCCCTAAGAGGGTGAATGGGGGAAGGGTGAAACACGCGGCGAAGTCGCGGGCATAAGCTAGTAATAATATAAAAAACAAATCAAGACATGCTTCGCTACTCGCCGACAAAAACCCAGCAAGTTTTTGTCAGAGCAAATATATTCTAAATCACAAAAAGTAACCTTGAAACCTTAACATTGAAATGAATCTATTCATTTTTATAGACCGCAACTGCGAACTGGTTTACATCAACATTCAGAGCCCGACTTCACTCACTGCGGGCCGGGCAGAGTCCTCTCTTTTCCTGTGCCAATCCACACGCTCCTGTACCAGCCCCATCCAGCGAGGTAATCAATAGCAATGGCTTTCATTTTGACAGTTTAACAACATTCATTGCGTTATTTACGTCGTTGAGCAGACAAATTTTTCGATCATATGAAGCAATGGATTAGCAATATCCTTCAAAATGATTCAGATTGATATGAATTGTGTTACGCAATTAGGGTGCAGGTTTTGCCCGCGATGGTGAAACAATGTCGTCTGCGAGCGAACTGATAGCTTGCCTAAATGGATGTAGGTACGCAGGATCTAGCGCTGACTGACGATTTGCTGAAACATGTTTGTTACTAAAATGCTTTAAATAAAAGTAATTAGGTTACCTATCTAAATTAATATAAGTTATACTCGTAGTTTTAGGTAGGAGTTTCTTGCCCGTTCTTCTTCATGAACCTTCTACGCTTTGGAATGGGCAACTAGCTTCATCTTTCTGACTGACGGACGCCTTGACAATTCAAAGGTGCCAGTAATAGGTTTATTTGAACTAAATGCTTTGATTTTGAGTTTGTCGGTTCACCCAGTGGCTGAAAGTCCTGACAACATAGACAAAGCTTTCGCCAAGAAAATGAACGTGATGTGAAAGTGAACCATTAAGGGAAAGATAATGAATATAACTTCAATATGCATGTTTATTAATAAACGCTAGTTATTATAACAGTAGTAAAAGCGTACTTTTCCTTTCTGCTTCATATATTAGTACAGATCGTTAAGTTTTAGATTTAAATCTATCCATAAGGATAGATTTAATTCTGCTTCCTTCAATAAACGTCTTATAATAAATAATAATGATAAATATTTATATCTGGGGAATATGAGCTCTCCGTATGTGGACCTTCTTCAATCGAGGTCTGCGGTTAAGGTTGCTTGCGAAATAACAAATAAGTACTCGACCGGGCACGTAATTGATCATTTGATATTAAAATAGCTTATCGTGATCCAAATGCTCTTGTACAGTTAATAAACAAAATGTAGACAGAATTATTACGATTTTTGATGTTTTACAAGTTGTTTTTAACATCCTGCTTACCGCAAGAAGAACAGATTTAAATTTTAAATCATCCACATTTTGTATGTAAAAGTATAATGAAGCAAGTTTTTCCTTATTTTAAACCATAATCCAAGTGGATTATGGTTTAAAATAAAGAAAAACTGGCAAAATAAGGAAAAATTGTCTGGTTTGTTTTAAGTAAAACAAACCAGACAATTGCAAATTATTCGAGAATTCGTGATCTAGAATGACCGTCAAAGTTTCCGATTCCTGTATCGTTTTGTACAATGACGATCATAAATATATTACTACGAACGACTCGGCAATAATATCTGGTTTCATGATTCATCCATTAATATCTGTCGTCAAGATGACGGAAAATATTTGTCATCATTTGTGGAAGGCATAACAAGTGACAGCACAAATATATGACATCGAAGGAACACCAAAACTATCTAGGCCTTAATGACCACGTCAATTCCTTAGCTAATCCCGCCATCGCCAATCTCACGTTCATTTAGCGCAGTTTCGTTCATTGTGTCACAGAGAATAAGGCCCCTGACGAGATACGCGACGCTAAAATATAGGCCACTACATCGGTTTCAAAACCATGACGGTCTATTGATAAGCGGTAAACGTCGGAAACTGGGTATCATATTGTATACACACAATAGGTAGGTTTTGTAATGATTAACTACTTAAATTATTTATATGTTCCTAAATCCTGCTCGTTACGATGCAGCGATGGCAGTCCGTAATAAACAATATCCAAAACTTAAATTGCTTATTTAGATATAGTAGGTCTGTAAAATTGTTAAAGAAAATGTTCATTGAGCAGTGGTGTCCCAGCAGTAACTGCCGCGATTTACAAGTTGGTCGTAGGTTCGAACCCAGGCAGGCGCTTTACTTTGTGTAAATTATTTCATCACCACTGCTTTCAAAACGGTGAAAGAAAACATCGTGAGGAAACCGGCAGGTCCTACGAGTAGAACCAAAAAATTAAAAACATGTGTCATCCCGCACTGGGCCCGCGTGGTAGATGACGGCCCACTCTCTACCACCGTGAGGAGGCCTGTGTCCCAGCAGTTGGAACATTATAGGCTTATTAAGCTTATGCTTAATTTAAATTTTAAACTGAAATTGAGTATTTTTTTATTTCTTATTTTTGCGCCTAAAAAAGCACAACTACGCCTACTAATAACACTCACAGTTTATTTATTATTCAAAATTTAGATTAACTTTAATCTCGTTTTTGCACTGCACGTACCATCTTTACATATAATAAATCTGTAGACGAGGCGTTTCTGTACATTGAAAATATAAGAAAAAAAAATAGTTGGGGTGTTAAAGGATAACCAACAGATGCCATTTCATTATAATTATGTTGATTTATTTTTTGTTTTAATAATTTGCTCACTAAGTTTTTAAACATTTTTAGCTTAAGGTCCGGCCGCGCTAAATTTCCCAAAGATGTAAACAACAATGGCCGCGCGCAATTGAATAAAATCGATATACAAGAACATTTACTATAAGTAATTTTTGTTTTCGTCTATTTGGCTCGGAGATTTAGTCGACATTACTTAAAATAAAATGTTCTTGTATACCGATTTTATTCAATTTCGAGCGGCCGTTGTTGTTTACATCTTTGGAAAGCACGGCCAGACCATAGGTAAGTTGGTTGGCATATCTTATTAATAATTCTATAAGTATCTAGAGTAATAAAAAAGCTGAAGAGGTTGTTTGTTTGAACGCGCTCATCTCTGTAATGCTATTCTGTAAAAAACTCACCGTGAAAACTTAGGTGAAGTGAGCTTAAAGTGAGCTGTCAATAGTGTTAATCCTTAGTATCAGGTGGAATGACAGCTCACTTTAAGCTCATTTCACCTAAGTTATCGCGGTGATCTTTTTACAGAATAGCACCGCTGCACGCTGGAAGGAACTGCCAGTTGAATCTGAAAAATTCTGTTTGCATTTGATAGCCCAATTTTTGAGGAAGGCTAGGTATAGGCTATTTAACATCACGCTGGAACCCGTAGGAGCCAAGCAGAATAAAAAAAGGCCAGAAAGAATGCTAAGTGAAAACGAACAGCAGGCGATGCGATGCAAAGGGGTGGGTTGAGGGAACAACAAATTTCATGCGGGCGAAGTCGCGGGCAGAAACTAGTATAATGGCAAACATATTTATGTTATGAAAGACCTTACGAAAAAATGGCTCGTAAATATAACCATAAGAAAACCATTTGCCGTCGTAATTTGTGTGTAAAACACTAATATTTTCGCCAAATAAAAATAATTGCTTACCTTGAAAAAGTAGCCAATTACAAAAAACAAAAAAAAAACAAACCTCAGTACCAGGGTCGTCCTGTGACTTTTAGCACCAGATAAACTATTTACCTACGTCAAAGAAAACAGCTGGTATGCGACCGGTTTGATGGAAAAGGTACAAAACAACCAAGCAACGTATTGTGTAGCTTCATAACTTTAACCTTCTCGACTGACTCCTAAAGGGCTTTAAAAAGCTTTTTGTCGTTATTCAGGGGAGGCTTATAAACTATGTTTATTTCAAACATTTTTCATTTTTGAAGTGAAAACTTCTTTAGGCGTGTTGGGCATTTTTTGAGATGGGAAAAAACGATTGAATTCGCGCCACTGTTACCGTAACCGACACCGCTTCGAATGTGTTCGGCTGTCCTCGGGATGTACTCGGTTTTAATGTATATCCGATATGTCAGTGAGTAATGGCAAAGTATTCTGTTTGTGTTTTGTTTTCACTTCTGTCGGCACTCCCGGAGTGCCACTGTTTTTTTTTTAATTCAACCTTTATTGTCCCACTAGTGGGTAAAGGTCTCCCCAAAGCTTTCCATTCGACTCGTGGCTGTCACTGAGAACCATCGCTGCGGCTCTGTCTCGTGTATTGTCTTAGCATTATGCTGAGCGATGGCCGTTTTGCGGGGATGTGACACATGTTTTCCCTTATTTATTTTTTTGTGTTGGTGTTCTATTTATGCGTCATGTTTTACCGCAAATAAACGTATTTTCATTCTTTCTTTCACTCCTCCCCGTGTGTTGCCTTCTCCGAGCAATCTCAAATCTATTACGGGATAATAGAGAAAACTATTAGAAATCTACCTCTATAAGGCTGCCTGTCCATTGACGCGGAGCGACGCCGAAACGGCGAAATATTAACCAATAGGATTGCATAAAATCTCAATGTCATTTTCTTTGGTTAATATTTCTCCGTTTCTCCGCTGCGCAGCCTCGCACCGCGTCATTGGACAGGCAGCCTAAGTCACCTAAGTGTTAGCTAGAAGTTACGTAGGTACTTATTACCGAACAGGGTGCAAAGATTTTAATAATATATCCATATTATGATAACAAGTTTCTACTTAATTGGCATTTCCCTCGAGATGCTTTTACTTCTGACGCGTCGGTAATTATAAACATTTCCTTGTTCACGGTCTCGTGTAAAATACTTATACCTTACTTAATTGAATGTTAATCACTAAGCTATGTTGCATGTCAGTTCGGCACTCGTCTTTATATAAGGTGTTGACTTTAGATTGTAAATATAAACAAAACATCAAGCCCTGTGTCCCTGAAGGGTTGTGCAGAGAGATACCTATAGTATCCATATCATATCATAATCAGCCTATAATGTTCCCACTGCTGGGACACAGGCCTCCTCTCGGTGAGAGGGAGTGGGCCGTAATCCACCACGCGGGCCCAGTGCGAGATGAAAACTATATCCATATAGTATACTATTTTGCCATGTACCTAATAGGGGGCGAGCCTATTGCCATCAACCGGGCCGCTTCTGAGAAATTCCAGATAAAAATCCCTCTAACTCTTTGCCCGACCTGGAAATCGAAGCCAGGACCTCACGCTCAGCAACAGTGCTTGCGACTACTAGACCACGAGGCAGTCTTTAAGATTAAAAGCCCCCGTAAAAGCTTGTTTAATCAAAATAAGCTTTTACGGGGTGACTGCACGTTTGAACTGATTGTAAGTCGTTTATCGACTTACACTCAGTTCTGAGATAACTCAACCTAGCCTCTCAACCTTGACTAACGTTACGTTGACCAAGGTTAAGTTGAAAGATCTGGATGATTCGGTCACCAGGGAGGATGTGGTGGCGGCCGTCGCTGCGGCTGGAGGCTGCGACGCTGGTGCGATAAAAGGTGGAGCCATCAATCTCGGCCGCCGCGGCATGGGCATCATCCGCGTCGAGTGCCCAGTCGCCGCGGCTGGGGCCGTCCTTGCTACAACCAAGGGACGGCTGCTTGTGGGACTCAGCTTGGCTGTGGTCCGGCCACTTGAAGACCAGCCTATGCGCTGCTTCAAGTGCTTCGCGTTCGGCCACACCCGAGCCACGTGTCCATCCAAATTCGACTGGGGAGACACGTGTTTCCAATGCGGGCAAGAGGGACACAAGAGTGCCACTTGCCGCGTCACCACGCCACACTGCACGGCGTGTGCCGCCAGTGGCCGCCCCGCGGACCACAAGATGACGGGCAGGAGCTGTAAGCCCCCCGTGAGGAAGGGCATAGTGCCGGCGCAGGTTCGCCCTGTTGCCACCGCTGCCGCCGTCGTCGCCGCTGTAACTCCAGCGGCGGTAGCTGAGGAGGGAGGTGCGATGTCGGAATAATGGTTTCCGACTACCGCATCCTCCAGGCGAACATCAACCACTGCAGAGCGGCCCAGAACCTGCTAGTGCAGGTCATGGCCGAGTGGTTGGTGAACGTTGCGGTGGTCGCCGAGCCCTACTCGATCCCCGGCAGCTGGTTGGGTGACGAGGACGACTTAGTGGCACTAGCGGCGCGGCCTTCCACAGACTCCCCTCCCCTCTCGCTATTAGAGAGGGGACCGGGATACGTGGCCGCCGCGTGGGGAGACTTAGCCCTCGTGGGCGTATATTTCTCCCCAAACCGCCCTCTTCAGGACTTTGAGAACTATCTCGGAGTCCTGGCCGCCGTGGTCGGCAGGGCGGCGCCGCGTCAGATCTCCATACTGGGAGACCTGAATGCCAAGTCGGTGACCTGGGGCAACCCGGCCACCGACGCACGCGGGCGAGCGGTAGAGATGTGGGCAGCCTCCTCTGGACTCTCCCTCTTGAACAGAGGAAGCGTGCAGACATGCGTGCGGCGACGGGGTGGCTCAATAGTGGACGTCACTTTCGCCACCCCTGCGTTAGCCGCGCGGGTGTTGAACTGGCGGGTGGACCTGGTGGAGACCATGTCGGACCACCGCTATGTGCGGTTCGACATCTCCACCAGTGGCCCCGAAGAGATGCGGCCCCTCTCGGGGCGACCACCATTCCCACGGTGGGCTCTAACCCGCCTGGACAGAGAGGCAGCGGGGGAGGCGGCGTTCATCCAAGACTGGCTTTCGCCTGGATGTGGACACCGTGGCGGGGCAACTGAGGGAGTCTCTGACCGAGGTATGCAACTCTAGCATGCCTCGGTCTCGCCGACCGCTACCCAAACGCGCCGTTTACTGGTGGTCGGTGGAGCTGGCGGGGCTTCGAGCAGCGTGTGTGGAGACAAGGAGGGCCTATACGCGGAGCCGGCGGCGGCGTCGACGGAACCGGGCCGACGAGGACCACCTCTATGAGGTATACATGGAGGCAAAAATGGTCCTCGATCGGGCCATCGCCACCGCCAGAGACTCGGCGAGAGCCGAGCTGCTGGAGGGTCTCGACAACGACCCCTACGGGCGACCATATAAGGCAGCGCGCAACAAATTGCGCCCCTTAGGTCCACCGGTTGCCGAGACCCTGGAGCCCTCATTTCTGGATGGGGTGGTTCAGTCCCTGTTCCCGTGCAGGGACAAATTCACCCCGCCAGTGATGGACCCACCGCAGGGGGTAGCTCCGCTAGACGAGGAAGTAGAGGAGGCCCCTCCTGTCACGGAGTCGGAACTTGGCGCGGCGATTCTCCATATCCGCGCCAAGAAGACGACTCCAGGCCCGGACGGTGTTCCCGCAAGAGTGGTGGCGATCGCTGCCACTCAAATGGAGGAGAGGTTTCGGAACCTCTTCAGCGCATGCTTTGCATCTAGGAGGTTCCCGAAACCGTGGAAGGAGGGGCAGTTGTGCCTCCTTCGCAAGGAGGGCCGCCCAGCAGACTCCCCCTCGGCATACCGGCCCATCGTTCTGCTCGATGAGGTCGGTAAAATGTTCGAGGGGATAATCGCTGCTCGCCTAAAGGGCCATCTGCGGGATATCGGGCCGGACTTGTCGGACGCTCAGTTCGGTTTTCGGGCTGAGCGTTCCACGGTGGACGCGCTGGCCTGCCTTAAGGGCCAGGTGAAGGAGGCGATGGAAGCGGGGGACGGATTGTTGGCTGTGTCATTCGACATAGCCAATGCCTTCAACTCCGTTCCCCACTCCACCATCCTAGAGGCGCTACGATTTCACGGAGTGCCTCGATACATGCGCAGTCTGCTGGCCAGCTACCTGGAGGATCGGGCGATCCTCCTGGTAAATAGGACTGGCCAAGTCCGGCGGTACGCCGTCGAAGCCGGCGTTCCACAGGGGTCAGTATTAGGACCTCTCCTCTGGAACATCGGCTATGATTGGCTCCTGCGGGGCACTCTCCTCCGAGGCACGAGTGTCGTCTGCTACGCGGATGACACTCTCCTCACCGCCCGAGGAGAGAATTTCAGGGAGGCGGCCAATTTGGCCTCGGCGGGCGGATCCTTGGTCGCGGGGAGGATCCGCCACCTAGGTTTGACGGTGGCGCTGCACAAAACCGAAGCCGTGTTCTTCTACGGACCTAGGCAGCGTCGCCCCCCACCTGACGCCCACATCTTCGTGGAGGGCGTCAGAATTGAGGTCAAGGCCCAGATGAAATACCTGGGCCTTGTAATTGACAGCAGGTGGCGCTTCGGTCCGCATTTTAGCGGGCTGTCGTCGCGCCTGCTGAAGACCGCGGGCGCGCTGTCGTGGCTGCTTCCCAACTTGGGGGGGCCCAGCGCACGATGCCGGCAACTTTACGCCGGCATATTGAAGAGTATGGCCCTCTACGGAGCCCCTATCTGGGAGGACTCCCTCCAAAGGAGGGAGAACGCCGCTGCATTGCGGGCACCCCAAAGGGCCATAGCCCAGCGGGTGGCGCGGGCCTACCGTACGGTGGGCTTCGCGGCAGCATGTGCTCTGGCCGGCACCCCTCCTTGGGAACTCGAGGCGTGGGTGCTTGCCAGAGTATATGAATGGACGGCGGGGCGGAGGGTGAGAGGAGAACGCCCAGCCCAGGAAGAGCGGGAGGCCGTCCGGCAGGAGGCGAGGGACGCCATCGTCGTCCATTGGACGGGGGACCTCGCCACCGCAGCCTTCGGCCGCCGAACCCTCGACGCGATTGGGCCAGTCCTGCGAGACTGGCTCGAGCGGTCGCATGGATTCCTCTCCTTCCGTCTGGTGCAGGTGCTGTCCGGACACGGTTGTTTCGGATCGTACCTGCACCGAATCGGACGGGAGGAGACGCCGTCGTGCCACGACTGTGGCGCGGCGGAGGACGCGGCGCAGCACACGCTCGAGGTGTGCCCGTCGTGGTCCGAGCCGCGCCGCAGTCTCATCGCGGTGATCGGACCGGACCCCTATCACTCCCCGGTTTGGTTAACGCCATGCTGAGGGATGAGAGGTCCTGGGCGGCAGTCGCCTCCTTCTGCGAACATGTCATGTCCCAGAAGGAGGCGGCGGAGCGTGCGCGGGAGGAAGATCCTCACGCGGCGCTGCTCCGAAGGCGGAGGAGGGGTCGAAGAAGACGTCAGTTTGACAGTCATCTCCGACTCCTCCCAGATGGAGGCCAGCAGGCAACGGGTGCGGGGGCACCCTTACCTGTATTGCACAGGCCTCCACCAGTGTCGGACGGGAATGGCCAGGTGTCCCCGGCCATTCCCGTAGCCCCCCAACTTGGGGGGCATGCGGGGCCCGCCAGCTAGGCGGGCATGCGCCGGGAGGGTTGTGGAAGTAAAGGCTGAGCCGGTTTCCCATGGCCCTCCCATCACGGCGATGTGGGTACACCGCTGAGTTTTAGTGGGTATACTGTCGGTGCCATTCCGACAGGAGTCCCACATACCCTGTCTCGACCCCTACGAGCGGGGATGCGTAATGCATTTCTCAGCGAAAAAAAAAAAAAAAAAAAAAGGTTAAGTTGAAAGATGGGCTGGGGTGACAGGAGCGAGGCTTGACATTTCGTAGGAGGGAAAACGAAGAAGAAATTGTTCAGCTCTCTAAATAACATCAATAATCATGCAATTACGTCAAGATTCATTCACGATTATATTTTTATTGTTTGAATAATAAGTTGTGTTCAATACCTGTGAAGTAACTATATTATTTGGCAATTGTATATACTACTGATTGTGCTATTTTTCAATGGCGGTGAAGTAAAGTTTCTCTTCCGATCCTCCGAAGAGAAGCCCGTAGCAATGGAGATGACCTCTGCTGGGGTGTCACGCTTGAGCAAAGAGAGAATTTAGTCCTGGTTAATGGGGCAGGAAACTACAGGCAATATACCTTAGTGTTTACCGATGAAAACCTGTCAGTTGCCTTCTTCAGTTAGGTTAGGTTAGGTTATAAAGTGTTTACCGTTGAAAACCTGATTGCCTTCGTCAGTTAGGTTCGTAAATTCGTGATCAAGGTCAATTTGAATCAGACCTGTTTTGCGGTATTGTGTGATTTATACCTAAGCGCAACAACCTGCATTTAATATTTTGTCTTATTATCTCGTAAGAGGTTTATTAGGCAGTGATACCCACACTTCGCCAATGAATTTTAAGTCCCAGTTAAAAGGGGCTCCGAGCTGCTACTGAGAAATTCCTGATGGGAAAACCCAATCACCCTTTGCTCGCCCTGGGAATCGAACCCACGACCTCATGATTAGCAGTAGCGCCTGGGACCAAGTGATAAACGAGGTCGTCACTTTTTTTCATATTTTTACGACCTTGATACGACCTTGTTACTCTACCATTATTTAGATAGATATACCTAAACTTTAAATACAATTTGCTATTTCGGAACAAAAGTTTAGCAAAAAATATTTCAGTTAAACGTAGTAAAACAGTCATTAGGCGTCTCCTAATGATAATGAGGTAGAAATCATCAAAAAAACTTAGCTTCACATGAGGCAACAACTGAACCTTTACGAATGACCATTAACTGACTTCATAATGCTATGTGTTTACCAGTTGTACGGACTTTGTGAATCACTAAGTGTAATCACTGAGTTGTGGGCATCCCGTGAGCTAGGCAACGCGATAAGAGCAGCAGTAGCAGTGATACAAATTGCTAATATGTAATAATTATTATTATTTATGTGTATAATTATAATAATTATGATGCAACCTGTGTCGATACCCTCGCGCCATCCCATCAGCCTAGCACTGTGGACTGTGTTGGGGTGGCTGCTGCAGGAGCAGAAAACCTCAAACGGTGCAAATGTAACAACCTTATCGGGAGCTATATGTTTGAGCCGTTTGGGGTTGAAACACTAGGCCCAATCGAATATTTCGGGACATCCCCAAGCGGTTGGTTGACTCTTCACGTGACCAGAGCTGGCTATTCTTAGCCTAAAGAATCAGCATTGCCATCCAACGTGGTAATGCTGCCAGCCTTTTGGGCACTTATCCCATTGACAGCGACGCGGACGAATGTTTTGATGCCCAATGAGCTTTTCTTTATTTTTTTATTATATACCTACTTGTAAATATATAATATATATATTAGTGTTGCAGCAGTGGTGGAGTTGGAGCAGTGGTGGCCCAGTGGTAATGGCCGCGACTTACGAGTTGTAGGTCGTAGGTTCGAACCCAGACAAGCGCTTTACATTGTGTAAATGATTTCATCACTACTGCTCTCAAAACCGTGAAGGAAAACATCGTGAGGAAACCGGCATGTCCTAGAACCAGAAATTCGAAGACATGCGACATCTACCAACCCGCACTGGGCCCACGTGGTGGATTACGGCCCACTCCCTCTCACAGAGAGGAGGCCTGTGTCCCAGCAGTGGGAACATTAGGTATAGGCTGATTACGATATTAGTGTTAGCTTGTAAATTGTAATTAACACTTTTTGTTAGTACTGTTGTCTTTGTGATTAAATAAAAAGGATTTCACATAGTTATCATTGAATATAATATGCTTTATTCTTGAGTATTCATGGAAATAGTTGCCGTAAACCAAATAATTAAATTGTAAAATGTATGTTGGTTCACGAATTGACAAAGGGACATTGGGCTTGATATTTAGTATTAATTTAATTCTGAATAAAACTTAGTTTTCGTCTAAATCCCCGAGCTAACTAGACGAGAACACGTAAGTAATGTTTGTTTTCGTCTAAATCTCCGAGCTAACTAGACGAAAACAAACATTACTTAAAATAAATACTCTTGTTTATCGATTTTATTCAATTTCGAGCGGCCATTGTTGTTTACATCTTTGGAAAATCTGCCGCGGTCGGACCTTAGATGGACCGACGACCTTAAAGTTTGGTCAGACTGGACGCGGATGGCGGAGGACAGGGTGTTGTGGTGCGGCTTGGGAGAGGCCTATGCCCAGCAGTGGACTGCGATAAGCGAGTTGATTGATTTATTGAAATAAGTGAATACTTAAAAACTTTTCTTCATGCAGAATTTTAAACTTAAGTACCTACTTCGTGACTTTAACTCGACTATTTTTATATTTTCTTAGGTAATGATTATTTATGTCGTAATAAGAGTGGGTAAGACCTATCAAATCATCAAACAAAAGATAATAACGCAGAATTATTTCAACAAGGTGAATTATTATCGGTATTGAAACCTGTAAAACACTCATTGGTAATTTTAATGCGTAGGATCAGCTATTCTATAAAAATATTTACCTACTTAAGTATTTTGAAAACAGAGGCCTTTCAAAAACTTTAAAACAAAACTGTATTTATAGGCCAACAGATTGTAAAACACCTCAATTTGGTAAAACAAGTACAACATTGGTACACAAGTACACACGACATTACCATGATAAAAGAAATGAAAATGTGAGCGACGTTTATGTAATACATAATAATGCGGTGTGTGCCGCGGCTGTTTATTTACTAAACAACGCGCCGACCGTGCAATTTCTGTGTCATCCTAGTCGCCCACACGCAGCAACAAATACTTTACTCTAACGCAATATCGAAGTAACTATGTTTTTAATCAATTCGCATGACCTTTTCCTATGTAGGGGTCGGTTTCCAGTCTAACCAGACGCAGCTAAATACCAGTACACAGAGCGACTGCCTATCTGACCTCCTCAACCCAGTTACTGTGTAATACGATACCTCTTGGTAATACTGGTTGTCAGACTTTCTGGCTTCAAACTACCCGTAATGACTGTAAAAGATCTAAGAATAAGACGTAATAATCACGCTAAGTCGGGACCAACGGCTTCCGAGGCACGAGGGGGTCTCAATAATGTAATGGATCGTAATCAATCCACGAACCGACCGAGGCATGCGTAGCTTGACCTTCTACTGACCCGAGCGACTGTTATTATTTAGGCACGAGTCCTCGTAACTAAGTATTTTCCGGGATCAACGAATTGGCAGAACTTTTCTCCCAGTATCGCATAAAGCCAGTAAACTGTCCCTAAGCCTTTATCCCAAAATAGATGGTTCTTTACAAAAAAGTTGCGATTTTTTGTGGCAAATTAAAATCCTATCACAATAGAAGGGTAAAGGAAAATAAGGCTCAAATTCTAAAGTCAGTGAACGAACGGGCAACAACCACGAGTTCAAGGGTCACAAGGATTTCCTCATTTTCCTCGCGGGAGAAGTATTTACACTTTCATAGTGTTGGAAGTACAAATAAATGTAACGCGCGCGTGTAAGATTGACATATTTTTGTTCAAAATTTTCCCATAGTTTTTTAAGGCACAATATTCATGCTACTCAACTCGTACTCGTATTGAATCAATGTTATCGTCAAAAGGTCATTGATCAATGTCATTGATAACATAAAATCTAAAGATGCAAAGACCAAAAGAATTACGTCAGTCAGACATATTCAATCAGTCTAAAGATATAACTTAAATGTCATCAACGGGGTCTCGACATTTCGTACACATAAAAACACAATAGTAAAAGGGAAAAGCAGAATTCATGGTCACATCTTTGGCAGTGCAGTGGATGGGAGGCTATATCCCCACGTGTGCGAATGAATAGCCGCTGCACCGTCGCGTCGCCAAGGTCGGCGCGCGCGCAACGCCCCTGACGCAACGAACGCGAAAAGATACAACCGATGATTTTCGATAGAAAGTGAACGTGCATTTTGACAATTTCGTAAGCATGATCTAAGAATACAAGGTCAAAGTGCGATACCCTACGTACGTGCGACCTTGTAGCATATTTTAATCAACGTAATTAGTAGATATGTGATCAATATAACTAACTGTGTCGTTGGTCTAGTAGTCGCAAGCGCTAACCGCTGAGCATATGGTATTTGGTTCAATACCCAGGTCGGACAAAGTGTTATTGGATTTTTCTATTAGGATTTTTTCAGTAGTAACCCGGAGTCTGGACTTGCGCCCGGTTAAGGCAAAAGCCTCGCCCCCTATTACATGGAGCTTAAACATAATTGACGAATTCTGTGTGTATGTATGTATGCACACCTCTGGCCTCTGACTATTACGTTATTTGTATGTTATAAATCTTCTTTTTTTTTCTGACTGCTGCCAAGGTCAATATCAAATAAGTTACTAGGCGATCTCGAACAGGTAATACAACTTTTAACATTGATGAATAAATTATAGATTTAATATCCAGGTATAGTATGGCTATTAATAATTCACCATAACATTAACTATGTATGAATGACTCACGTGGCCTTGACCTTGACCTTGAAATTATGATGAGATTAAAATTATTAGGTAGGTAACTAGTGTTGTTATTATGAATCGATATGACATTATAAGACAACCGAGAACATTCGCTGATTGTACATATTCTGTCACTTCTTTTTTTTCATATCGACGGTACATCAATAATATATTGTTTCGGCCCAATAGATGGCCACGATTATTGCGATGTACCACATTGCTAGATGGACGGACGACCTAAAGGTGTCTGGGACAGACTGGATGCGGAAGGCGGAGGACAGGGTGTTGTGGCGCAGCCTGGAAGAGGCCTATGTCCAGCAGTAGACTGCAATAGGCTGAGTTTATGATTGCGATATCAGGGAATCTACTTATTCTCTACTCTAGGTCCGTCAACGAAGATATTCTGTCCGTCCGAAAGTAGTTAATTCGTCAAAACTAGTGTCAAATTCATTTTTTCGGACAGGCAAATACGTAGTACGGACAACAGTCAAATCGAATTGTCATACATTCTTAGTTCTTCAGTAAGTGATACGGAGTAGGAGAATCCTGTTACTTCGACCGAAACTACGCAGTCCGTGCTTAGAGAGTAGACCTCCAGAGACGTTGTTCAGAATTTTCACTATCAATGCGTCCATTTTATTGAAAATAAACTAGATTGAAGTTACCACCTAAGCCGAGAAGCCAAAGAAATGGAATTCATAACTTTGAATTTACAAATAAATATATTATATAAATAACATACCGTCGTTGCACTGTTTTTTTCCGTCACTGTCGCACAACTACTGATATGTATTACAATTAATTTTACTTATGACCTAACCTTATCTTTATCAGAAGTCGATTAACAAAGTGGAATATTTATGTGTTCAATGTTTTAAGTAATTAGCGGACAATACTTATCTATGAAATCATTAGTTAATTTTAAAATAGATAAAGACTACCCATGTGTATTTTATTTCAAATTAAATTAACCGCTTAATCACCGCTAATGACACACAATTGATTTTCGATTGTAATGGGCCGATAGCGTACCGGTTTGAGTGGTTAGATAAAAATTGATTGTTTTTAGTAAGGAATAAGGTAATAAAAAAAATTGTTTATGGTGGTGTAAGGTTAGATGACCACAATAGATAAATGACCTGCGTTTCCGTTTCCGTTTCGTCATCGTCAAATGTGACAATAATCCTGTAGGTATCTGACTATGCAAAGGAATCTTAGGAATGTTTATACAAATGTCGTCTAGTTAATTAGTATCTACGTACCTTACTTGCAAGTACTTTTAAAATATGGTCTACACGGATATCTATGGATCTACACCACTGATTCATAGCTAGCCTATGTACTGACTATCTTTACTTAAGATATTATAACGTCCATCGAAATGTACAAAGCCCAGGCATGCGACAATTAAAAATACATATTATGAATTCTTTCATGATTTTTCAGTTAGAAAAGCTCACGTAAAAGTCTAAAACTGAACCATATGTTAAAATATTCAAACAATGATCTACTTGTATTCAATATGGTTTACAACATTGATATATTTAGCAACAATGTTGCCAAACAAAGACCCAAACAAAGCACAATTCACCGAATATTGACTTAAGCAAATGAATAAAAATTCAATGATAAATTAAAGTTCACTTAGTAATTTACACAGTATGTACACTGATAATGGGAATATTCAAAAATATTTCTCACCCTTAAAATAAACAATGCACAAAAGGAGGCGCGCGCGCAGCGGTACGGCGCGACGAGAACTGCGCACACACGCGGTACAGACAGAACACGGCAAACGGAACACTCGCTCTCCAACAGAGTCCTTTAGTCGCACTAAACATTCACGCAAATGCACTCGGATACTTTATACTGCATACATTTGGCACCAGCAGTGCTATGCGTGCACGTGGGGCGATTGAAGACACCGAAAATAATTCTCACATCAATACAATGTATTACAACCAAAACGAAAGTAATTTTCACGTTTATGCAACTAATTGTGTTTTTGGCATAATACTGCTTACCTGCCGCCTGCTGCCCCGGACAAGGCCAGTGTTGCTCGACCTTTGTCTAAGACCAATCCAACTGGCTAATTGCAATCCTTAACCTTTTGGACGATTCACTGCGATTAAATAATACCTATTAATCGATTCATTTACGAATACGAAGTCTACTTACGAAACAGGCCAATAGATTCTAAGAAAAACGATTACGTGCGTCATTTTTTTGTTATTTCGTGTTTCTAGATAATTTCGTTTCAATAATAAATTCATTTATGCTATTTCTTATTACTTTTTTCAGGCTACAACAGAGGGATCACTACGGGCCGATTTTTCAAGCGTCAGATGACTTTGATCTGTGGAATAAATATTGAGATTCAACAGAAATCGTATAGAGGAGATGTCACATTTATTCTTTGGATAATAAACAAAGCTGACTTTTGAAAAATCCGCTCTCCTTAGTAGGTACCTAAAGAATAATGGCCTTAGCATTTTCCATAAACTTTAATTTTAAGCAAGTTTTCAGTTAGAAGGCGTCGCGGCAGACCCGTAGAAGATGGCGGGATGAGCTGGAGAAAACAAACGACCAGTGTTCCACTTTAGCCCTGGATCGAAGGAACTCGAAATCATGAGGAAAAGCCTTTGCCCACCAGTGGGATGACGTAGGCTAATACATAGTAACAGTAATTATATGTCATGAAACTCATAATGTCATGATATATTGTGTATAATTGAACGCGTAGATATGTATTGTATAGCTATTATTTCAATGTATCTAACTTTTGTAGTTTTTTTTTTTTTTTTTTTTTTTTTTTTTCTATTATTACAAAATCTTTTTAATCATTCATCATATAGGAAGTATTTTACAATCTAAAATATATATATATATTATATACAAGTGTATAAAAAAAAAAAAAAAAAAAGACAAGAGCTCATAGGGCATCAAAAAATTCGTCCGCATCGCTGTCAATGGGACAAGTGCCCAAAAGGCTGGCAGCATTACCACGTTGGATGGCAATGCTTATTCTTTGGGCTAAAAATAGGCCAGCCCTCTGGTCACGTGTAGAGTCAACCAACCGCTTGGCGATGTCTCGAAACATTCGATGAGCACTCGGGCCCCAAGGCCCTAGAGTTTCAACCCCAAACGGCTCAAACATATAACTCCCAAAAAGGTTGTTATATTTGCGTTGTTTGAGGTTTTCTGCTCCTGCAGCAGCCGCTCCAGCACAGCCCGCCGTGCTAGGAAGATGGGATGGCGCGAGGGTGTCGACACAAGTTGCATCCCACACCAAAGGCCTACCCAACTTCCAAGGCATTATTGTCATTCCATCTGGCCTCTTCCCATCGTCACGTGCCAAGCCATTGGGTTCTAAAACAGCTGGCACCCCGGCGGTGACAAGAGCCCGACGGATGATGTCGTTAATGCTGGCGTGCCGTGCCATCCGACCAGCGCTCTTTCACTTTTGTAGTTACGTAAGAGGATATGCTATTTACATAATATTTTTTTGTCTATAAAGCACTCGAGCAGTGCTACCTATAATCACATAAGAGAATAAATTATTATATCTAAGTACCTACCTAGACGAACCCCGTCATTATTTTCCTTTTTTCCTTGACGACTGATTAATAATATATATTATATTATGAACAAGCAGCGCCCCGCGGTTTCACCCGCATAAGTTTCGATCCCGTGGGAATATCAGGATAAAAAAATCATGACGAATAAAGTCAAATAAAGAATCGTTCATCATCATCATCGTCTACCTAGCATTTCCCAACTATGTTGAGGTCGGCTTCCAGTCTAACCGGGTGCAGCTGAGTACCACTATTTTACATGGAGCGACTGCCTATATAAAAACATAAAGAACTAGCAGCGCCCTGTGATTTCACCTGCATAAGTTTCGATCCCGTGGGAATATCGGGATAAAAACTATATATGTCCTTTCCCGGGATTCAAACTATATCTATACCAAATTTCATCTAAATCGGTCCAGCAGTTTAAGCGTAAAGAGGTAATAGACAGACACACTTTCGCATTTATAATATTAGTATGGACCTTATTAGAAAATAGACTCTGTTTTACATCACAGCAACCTTGACCAATAAATAATTGGATGTCATGTAAAACAGCTTCATAAATAAATTATTGCTTCCTAAAACAGTTGTACCGATTTCGAAATCCAAACAAAATCTGTTCTTAAAAAAAAACAAAAATAACATATTTTTCGGTGATCTGAGGATAATAGTATATGTATGTATGTTCCTAAAGCTGTTAGTTTTCCTTCAAGAAAATATTGTTTTAATGCATTATATTACATTGTACAATATTTACATAATTCAAAAGCTAACAGTCTTTAAATAATAATAATATGTACAAGTATATAAAAAAGAGCAGAAGTATGAATCATAGAGCATCAAAAAATTCATTCGCATCGTTTTCAACAGGAAAAGTGCCTAAAAAGCTGGCAGCATTGCCACGTTGTATGGCAATGCTGATTGTTTGGCCAAAAAATAGGCGAGTCCTGTGGTTACGTGAAGAGTCGACCAACCGCTTGGATATGTCTCGAAAGTAAATAAATAAATAATTATATTTTACTAGTTCTTTGAACATGTGGCTGCAAAATAGAAAGAAACTCTTGTAAAGGAAATAAGTTCTGAATTTGTTGCATACTCGAAACCTACCTAAGTACTTACAATAGAATATTTCGGATAACCCACATTTTTTTCGAAGAAGCAGCTTTATGCTTGTAGCAATACCATAAAATCTTAAATGAACATTATCCATGCATGTTTTACACAACTAATTGAAAATTTATTTCGTTCTGTCTAATGACCATTATTTTGGCAAATACGCAAATGGATTTCTTTGGCGAAATGTGTCATTAAGGCCATGTTTATTGGATTTCGCAACGGGAAACATAATAAAAGGTTCCAAACTAAAATATTTCCATTATTACTAAGAAAACAGTATTACAACAACGACAACAGTAAGTGAGGAAAGTTACAGTTTGTGCTTAAAAAGCTGAAGAATAATAAAACAAATTGCAATGACATTACAGCCCGCAGCGTTCTATTGCTGGATTCGTTTTCTCCTCCACCAACCGTTATTTTTCCTGACAAAGTTTATTCCGTTTATAATTATGTAATACTAGCTTCTGCCCGCGACTTCGTCCGCGTGAAAGTACACCCTCCTTCACCCTCTTACGGGTGGAATTTCAAAAACCCTTTCTTAGTGGATACCTACTCTTCACAAAGAACACACCCTCCAAATTTCATATCTCTAGGATCAGCGGTTTAGGCTGTGCGTTCATATATCAGTCAGTCAGGACTTTATACAATACTTATAGATGTATGTTTGAATATTATATCTACTTATTTTTGTATTTTATTATGTAGTTATTTTCGTGTTATCTTTCTGTTATAATGGCTATAAAAGTAAGAAGACGAAAGAAACGATGGATGGACTGTGTGAATGATCATATGATTAGAAAGGGGATGATGGTGCACCTACCATGTTTTCTCGCTGCATCACCCCAAGGTTGACTGGTAGAAAATGCCTCAGACATAAGTTAAGAAAAAAACTGTGCATAAAGTTTTAAGAAATAAATATCGCTTGAAAAAGGTGAGTTATTCCGGTCTGATCCCCTGAACCCAATTGGATCCCCTCCTAATTATTCTTTTGTTTTAATCTCTGTCTTATCCACAGAACAGATCTTTTATCTGTTCTGTGGCCTTATCCACTATAAACTTTCTCATTCCGGTCTGATCCCCTTTTTTTCTTTTGTTTTTGACTTCGACGGCGTTCGACAGTTCGTGTGGGTCCAGTTGACCAAAGACTCAACACGTGTGGCCCAATTTTTTATTAGCCAAACTAATCTCTACTTCCTAAACTTCTTTCTAAATGTATCATAACCCAATAGGTATTATGTCGGTGAGCCACTCACTTTACATGTTGCAATATAAACGGGTAATACCAGACAGATAATACCAGTTATGATAAAAACTAGCACACTTGAATTTTGCCTTTAAAATGCTAAGAATCGTTTTCAAAGATTGCAAAGCTCCTGATCCTTTTTTCTTCAGTCTTTTGGACTTTGGTCCTTTGATTCTTTTCTCCGGGACCAAGTCTGGATTAAAAGACTTTGTTTTATTGGCCAACCTCAAATAATGGTCAGAATAAAAATCGTTTCCAATTGCTAGATGTTAAGCTATTTAACTACGCCAGTGTCCGACTATTGACGAAGTTACGACTGTATTTGTTTTAACCAATGACGATGCGTTAGTCTTAAGGAATCGGGAAAATGAACTTGCTTGCTTAGCTGAACAAAGGTGTTAAAAGCTGTATTTCCGTATGTAGAGAAAATGCTCTTACGACGCACAAATTCTTCCAAACATCCGTACGTCGCACAGAGATCGCAAGATTGTCAGGACCCTATTTAATATACTAACTGTCAATGCGACATCTGTGTCAAAAATTTACATAATGGTCACATTATGACGACAGATGCTGTATAATAAAGCAGAAAACTATATAAAAAAGATACAAACCAATCAAAATTAAAAGTCATTTAATCAAATAAGGCTGATAATCAGCACTTTCCGGACTTCATACTTACATAAGACACCCCCTTCACCACATCCTAGTGCTTTAGCTGGGAAGAAAAAGTGGCGCAAACTCCCCAACAGCACAGCTGAACTGAGAAAAACTTGATTCTATGCAATGCAAAGTAATTAACATTATGAGACACAGAACATTAAATTAAATTATTTGACATAAGTCAGCTAGCCACGCCAATATACAAAAAAATACAATGAAAAGTTTACTCAAGCATATCTTCATGATTTTTTTCTATCGTATCAAATTAGTTGTATTACGTTTTCAACACACTATACCTAGCATATATCCTGAAGAATATCATACATTTTTCTGATTGTTTACTGGTAGTCGATCATATACTTTTATTGCTTCTAAAACTAGCATTTCTTGCGTGTAATTAGTGCGCCCCTGATTTCGGTAAGCCTATTCGATGTTATCTGTTGTCAGATCTTGTGTCCATTTATACGATCAGTTTCTGACTAACAAAGGCTTTCATGAGATATGACAGCAGATTTTACTGTTCATTAAATTAAAAACCAGCCGAGTGCGAGTCGGACTCGCAGACGAAGGGTTCCGTACCACCGAACAACATTTAACATTACACATTTTTAAAACAACATGTTTCTTATTTGGGGACCCCGTTTACTTTTTAACTTTATTTTATTTTTTCTATTTGTTGTTATAGCGGCAATAGAAATACACACTCTCTGAAGATTTCAACTGTCTACCTATTACGATTACATACAGCCCGCTGACAGACAGAGACGGACAGCGGAGACAGGCGGAGGCTAAGTAATAGGGTTCCGTTGGCACCCTTTGGGAACGGAACTATTTTATTTTTAAAGTTGGACAACTGCCCCTAGTAAAGACCTATGGTCCAACTAGTTGGACAGAGCAGTTGGACCACTGCCCCGGACTGAAAATCTGGGGGTAATCTTACATCTTATCAAACACATTTAAGTGCACTCTCGATTGCAGTTTCAATTAGGACCCTTCCGTTCATGTAGGACACAAAAGATTTCGCTGTTGCTCAATTCCTTATAAAAGTTCACATAAAAACAAAGTTAATTGTGTTCACCATTATTGTTTACCATTTCATCTGTCAACTTTCAAAAAGATTCATCACTTCATTAAGCGTCTCCTTGTTTAATTGCCTTTCCATTAATTAAAATGTCCAGTTATAATTTTAGTGCCTAATTATTTTCATTAACCTTTGTTTTATTTGGACTCTGGATGAGCTTACCTGGATCTTGTATTGACTTCCATAATGTGTTCATTTTTTGCCTAAGTTTCTCTTGTCCTTTCGGCAACATAACATAATCAGCCTATAACGTAGTCCAACTGCTGGGGCGCAGGTCTTCTCTTTGTGAGGAGGGGACATAATACTCCACGTAGGCTCAGTGCGGGTTGGTATAGCATAATCAGCCTATAATGTTCCCACTGCTGGGACACAGGCCTCCTCTTTGTGAGAGGGAGTGGGCCGGAATCCACCACGCGGGCCCAGTGCGGGTTGGTAGATGTCACATGTCTTCGAATTTTTTGGTTCTAGGACATGCCGGTTTCCTCACGATGTTTTCCTTCACCGTTTTGAGAGCAGTGGTGATGAAATAATTTACACAAAGTCGTCTGGGTTCGAACCTACGAATTAAACTCGTAAGTCGCGGCCGTTTTACTGGGCTACCACTGCTCTCACCACACATGCCACTGGTAAAAAAAAAACATAAAGAAGATGGTACCTGAGGTTGAAAGGGAGAGTACCTGCCTAGTACCTAGTATGAAGACTGTACTGTAGGTACTTTTATTGGTTATTTGCAAGACAAGCCGAGGTTATATTCAGACAGCTAAAGTACCTCCTTAATAACCAAGTTCAATTGACATTCACCTTGATCCCTGTGGCAATATTGAAAGAATTATCTTATCGTTCATACAAGAGTGCAACGACACTTTATTAATTCAATATATCACAATTTAAAATGATTACTTGCCAATACAAAACAAACATACTGGTATGATCAGGACAGCGAAGGTTAAATCGATTATAGTCTCCGCCAAGCCTGACATGTGAAGATATGTAGTAAAAAATAAGCAATTAACATATTCCCAGGTATGATTACAAACATCGTTAACGTTAATTTATTTTCTATTTATTTATTTACTCAGGCACCAAGTCCCAGCGGTGTTATTCTGTAAAAAGATCACCGTGATATCTTTGGTGAAGTGAGCTGTCATTGCGTCTGAGGGACTGACACTATTGACAACTCACTTTAAGCTCACTTCACCTATGTTTTCACGGTGAGATTTTTACAGAATAGCATTACAGTATACAAATCACCATACGTAAAATATGTTTTTATGTAGTCATAAAAATTCATTACATCATTAAAATAAATACATTATCATATCATTCAATAAAATCATTAAGATAAAAACAAAAACTCATTATATATTAAAATTTTATTTAATTAAATTAACTTATAATAAAATATCACAAAATTTAATGTCGGTTGGCATGAACTTCGAACTTCGATCTGTGGATCGGACTGCTCGAATCCTCACTAACGTCCCTGAACAGATGATTGGTCGATTTTCGTAAACTGCTGTTAATGTTTTCCCGTTGTTTGTCTTATTTGTTTTTAGTATATTCGTGTAGGTATTTATTTGTGCTTATATTTAATTAGGTAAAGTTAAGGTATTTTATTAGGTTATGTGCTTTTATTTGGTTAGATGGTTAGATTGGTTTTTATTATATTTATAGTTTGTAATAGGTATACCTATGTATAATATTTATTCCTCAATTTTTCGTAATTGCACCTACCACTATTTGTCTCTGCATCATCCAAAGATTAACAAGTCCGCCTCTGTACATTTTTGTGCTTGAAGTATTAAATAAATAAATGAAGTGAGTAAATATTAAAAATCCCACACACGTGGGGGGTACCTTAAGACAAGTGTGTCCTTTTTAACATTTACTCACTTACAGCAGACAATGCCATTTCGGGCACAAACATATAAAGCGGTCCTTTTCAATCTCAGATCTAAAATTTTCTCAGAAGTTAGTTAGACTATTGGCACAGTTGGGCACAGTATAATTATTTAATATAATAATATAATATAATAATATTATATTATATTATTTTCAAATAAGTACCTTTTATCAAGAGGACCCTTTTGGACTATTTATTTTTTACTTCTCAATAAACGTCTGAAGGTCAGCCAGAGAGCATACCAAGTCACTTGTTGCCAACCGACTGTATACATTCAGCTATTATGTTGTTAACAGTTGTCTGTAAATGGGTTTATCATGGGCTTTTCCTCCTAGACGTTTTATTACTAAGTATAAAATCTCTTCTTCTTCGTCGCCTTAAATAAGCTTCGTCCAGAATTCGGCCACTTTGACAGCGTTATCGTTGGCCTCGCAAAGGCCTTCTATAGTGCAGGTGTTTTTTTTATCGTTTGCGATGTGGCTCCAAAATTGCACTGTGGCTCATCAGAGTAAAATTATAGTGACATAACTAAGTATATATTATCTTATATATAAACTTATATGGATTTAAAAATTCAAGATCGAATTACCGCTGAATTGATATCATAAGTTTAATTTTTTTTGTTGCTCAGCGGTCAACGAAAAGCGATAGGATTTACAAAAAAATATAGGCATTGCCGAGTTTAGTCCTTTGCACATCGTTCATCGCTCGGGAGCTCAATGTGTGAACCCTATGCTTATTCAGAAACCGGTTTGTCAAAGTCAACAACCTAGCCGGCGACTAAGAGTAGATAACATTATAGGTAATATATCGAATTATATGCAGCATAATTCTTTTCTTAGGCTCTTAATTTTAGTTAGTGAATATTCGTAGTGATATATACTTTAGATAGGTACGAGTACATCTTGGATATCATTTTGGCTTGGTGTCTTTTGGAAACGATGTGACAATAATAAGCTTCTATGAACGTATAAGAAATGATGATTATGGCAATATTTCCTCACTGACGGTTACAACTACATGTATAACCGATAGAACATGTCTGGGACATGATTGGACGAAAGGTTCGGGAAAGAAATCCTGCCTCTAGGAATGTTGAAGACCTGAAATTGGCGCTGGTTTAAGAATGGAACACTTTGCCTCAGGAAATGATTGAAGGTGTCATCAGAAGCATGGCTAGATGTATCCAAGCCCTTATAAGGGCGCGTGGAGGCAACACGAGCCATTAATATTTTTTTTATTTGTTTAAAGCTCTGTTCTTACGCATTAGAAAACATTAAAATTTTTCAGTCAAGAGCATTTGTTTTATTAAATAAATTCTAATACTTAAACCCTACAGTTTGGTTTTTCTTGAATAAAATAAACGAACTGACTCAAATGAAGCAAAAACATCAAATAATAGACATTCAATGTCAAAGAATAATGTTTTTTTTTGTGTTCCTCTAATTTTGCTGGTAAGTGTATTTATTCAATCAGTAGCGTGCTCTATCAAATTGGATATTTACAATACAGTCAATTGCACTCCCAGGTGTGATATTAGAGGTCACCTTACTGCTTCCACTACGTTTATAAGGTGTCAGCAAATTTTACCATCCTCCCGAAATATAAATTAAATCTGTTTAAAAGTCAAACGCCCACTGTTCCGCTAAAACTCACTCTAAATCTTGAATGAAAGTTAACTGGGTCTAGACAAAGCTGATACTAAGAATAGAATTAATTTCATCTCCTATTGAATATATGTAAAGGTGGAATAAAAGCATTGTTTAATGACGCACCCACGCTTATTACCTATGTGGCGTCTGCGATAAATGTAATTTGCACCAATAGTTACTATGTACATATGGTATACAGAAGGCTTCCTACAAGAAATACGAATGAGTGTCATCAAACTGAACATTTTTTCATCGGAGCATATGTGTAAATACACACGAGCCGCGAGCGACATGCGTTAACAGCAGAAGCGACTGCAGACACTAACTCAAATTTATTGCACAGTGTAGCCGTTGCGTAGCGCTACTTAATAGCTGCGTAGACGCTATGAAAAAGGCGTATAGACACTACGAAGAAACCGTGTTGACACTACGAAGAAACCGTGTTGACACTACGAAGAAACCGTGTTGACACTACGAAGAAATCTTGTAGACACTACGAAGAAACGTATAAACACTACAAAGAAATCGTCTAGACGCTACGAAGTAACCGTGTAGACAATACGAAGAAATCGTCTAGACACTACGAAGTAACCGTGTAGACAATACGAAGAAACCGTGTAGACACTACGAAGAAACCGTGTAGACACTACGAAGAAACCGTGCAGGTGCCACGAAGAAACTGCGTAGGCACTGCATGGATGATAAGATTATGCAAACAATGTAGTACCAAACATCAGAGATGCTGTTGCATCGTCTGCATATCTTATGTGCCTATCTATAAAATAACGTTTTGACATAGAATTCCAATGTCAAAACGTCTCACTTCTATGGAGTGCATCGAGATGATCTACTGGCCTGTGTTCACCGAGACCGAGATCTAAGTATTGATATGCCAATACTTACCTGTACCGCGTACAATAGAACAATTACACAATAAAAATACTCTTGATCATGAAATAGTGGTAGTAATGATCATTATGTCACATTATGATAATAAACACATAAGTTCAATGACCAAATAATTGACAAGTTCAACTACCTACAGCGCATCTGGCGGATAATTTAAGTACTAACTACTACGTAGCCTTTGCCGCTTATCGTAGCAACATGAAGGCTGTATTCTACTTGACGGTACGGCTGAATAGTGTTGCTACTGGGCAATAGATGTCGCTGTATAAGGTTACCATACACTATTTTATTTTATTTAAGCTACTTTACGCCAGGTGTCGTAGCGAAGTTTATGGATAAAAAGATTTTATTAAATTTTACTTCGTTAGAGAATTTTGGAAATAAAGTTG
The DNA here is from genome assembly GCA_914767645.1 of Hydraecia micacea. Classification (NCBI taxonomy): domain Eukaryota; kingdom Metazoa; phylum Arthropoda; class Insecta; order Lepidoptera; family Noctuidae; genus Hydraecia; species Hydraecia micacea. Next base: position 15,250,562 of record OU611778.1, read on the forward strand.
TAACATACTAAATTTAAAAGAAATTATTTTAAAAATAAATTTCCCTTATTTCTTTTTTTTTTTATTTCTCATTGGAGCATATTGGTGTGTCGGTGTTCTTTGTGGTTGCGCGCGTAAGCATAGATGTCAAAACCAGACCGGCTCATAGTGGCATAACCACAGAGTAGGTACTTTTTGATAGACTGAAAGGCATAACACCGACCTATTTCTAGTAAACATCTCAGAATTGTCGCCTACTATAGTATTTATAAGTAGTACCTACCCAGAGAATATATTTTGTAGGTATGTATAATATTTTTTGCCGTAATGAGCAAATGGAATACGTATGGAATCACTCCGGGGTATGAATTGCATCATTCCGGTACTGAACTATCAATAAAAATTTGTGATGCACAGTGACATCTTATCATATCTATAAATATAAAATTATATAAAAGTCCTGACTGACTGATATATCAACTCACAGCGTAAACCGCTGGTCCTAGAGACATGAAATTTGGAGGGTGTGTTCTTTGTGAAGAGTAGGTATCCACTAAGAAATAGTTTTTCGAAATACCACCCCTGAAATTTCACGCGAACGAATTCGCGGACAGAAGCTAGTCAGCGATGTAACGATGATGGAAAGTTAAAAATGCTTGACATAAGCCACCGAACAGCTCATGTCAATCCTGTTGAAAATCGTTGTAGAAATACGAAACGCTTTGAAAGCGATTGCCACTTGTCTAGGCCCTTTTATCCACTGGTCGCAAGAGCTACTGCAAAGCTTGAGGTGCTGGGTTCGATTCCCACGTCAGGCAAAGTGTTAATAGATTTTTCTATCAGGAATTTGGAGTTTGAATTTGTTCCCGGTTAATGCCAATAGGCTTGTTTGCATGGGACTTAAACATAACTGGCGAAATCTGGGTACTTTAGCACAGATGCCAGCACATCAAGCTACCCGAAACTGTTCCAATGAACTGTGAACCTTATGCTTTAGCGATAAAGTTGAAAATCTATTAAGGTTTGACAGATTGTAGTAGCTTGATGTGCTGCCAGTCTGTACCTACTTACACCTCTGCCTAACCCTTCGGGGAAAACAGGCGTGATATTATGTAATGTACAGACGCCAGCACACCAAGCTACTACAGTCTGTCAAATTTATTTAATAGATTTTCAACTTTATTGCTATAGCATTGGCTTCAAAGTTAATTGGGACAATTTGACAGTTTCGGGTAGCTTGATGTGCTGGCGTCTGTATTTAATATAACCTACAGTTGAGTTGTCATTCTGAGGGCTAAATAAAGGTTAAAGTTAACGGGAAAAGCATAACAAAATTACTCAGAATTGTACGGAAAGGTTATCTTGTGGGAAGTCATATATTATGAAAGGTCTTTGAATTAAGTCTTTAAAAATGTATACAAAGAGAACATGGGAATATATTTTTACACTAGCTGCGCGCCGTGGTTTCACCCGCATAAAACTCGATCCCGTGAGAATATCAGGATAAAAGTAGACTGTGTTAATTAATGTGATGTGATTACAAAGTAATGTTAAAATTACCTATTATATTTTTAATCGTTTTTTGGCGTGTTAACGTCTTATAAATCGATGAACACCGGCTGCACGCACGAAAAAGCATGACTCATTGTCACGTTCCGCCTGAGCCGAGTGTGCAAGCGAGAGCGCGGAACAAGCGATAGAGAGGCACGATCGGATGTTTTCTTATGACGTTATCACCGACTTTACAGACAACCAATGTTTTTTTACAGGAATGCAAGCTCTCTAACATATTGTATTTGGAAAGGACGGCCAAAAAAAAGATGCATGGATTATGTGACATCAAAGAGAAGTGACGGTTGACAGGGGAGAATGGAAGAAGATAACGTGTTGCGCCGACTGACTCCAAGTAACATGGGACAAGGGCAGGAACAACAAGAAAAAGAAGACTAGAGAGCGAAAGATTAATTGCGCAAGTAGGTAGCAGGTACGTACCTGCTAGTAAAAAGTCAAGGCCAACCGGTAAGCTTCAAAACAAAGCTGATTGTTTCTCAGCGCAGTTTTTTTATTTTTTATTTAAACAAAAGGATTGTAGTAGGTACTTGTTAATGAAACAGAATATGTACTATATCTATAATCGTATGGGCGAGCTCTTCTCTCCTATCGAAGTCAAAGTCAAAGCATTTATTTCAAATAGGCACATAAAAGACACTTTTGAACGTCAAAAATTACGATAAAATAGAATTGATTCTAGTCGGTTCCACAACAATCGTCACTAGGTCACTAGATCCATCGTGGATCTGTCCAATGGATCTTCTGAGATTGAACGGTTTTTTGGAGAAGAATGGGCAAGAAACTCCACCTTACTCTTTTAAAATGTTTTACAATATTTTATGTGAAGACGATGCACCTAAAATAAAATTACTATAATACCACAATAGGTAAAATAATAAAAAAACGAAATCGTGACATATAAATTAATTATCTGATAGATACATGGTGCTCACAATTATTTACAAACATGGTAAAAGTAAACGATTTTCATAAAAAAAAGAATAAATTTTACAATTAAATTAACAACCAGTTTGATTTTGTCTAGACTCTAGATTGCCCTATGGAGCAGGACCAGCATGTTTCCAAGCGTTCTTATCTTGGATATAATCTTCTAATTTATATAGTATGCTTGTTTACAAAGTGTACGTTTAGTGTGAGTTTTAAATTTTCTTTCATTTAATTGCAATTATATCATAAGGTATTTTATTCTAGCATTTAACACAGTACCCCATAAAAGATGTATGTACTTTAAGCTAAACTGAAAAAAGGTTGATCTAATTTATCTTTATTTATCATTAATTATGAATAGTCCGATCCCCTAAACTGTAATGACGTTAAGTTACATGGTGTTTGTGATGTTACTGTTATACTTTCAGAGTATTTTTTTTAAGATACTCGTACTTACTTATAATTTTTTTATTTTTTTTCTGGTTTCACAATTTATTTAAAATAACTTACTTCAATAATGATTCTTGGCAGATGAGTACGTTTTTACATTTTTACCCTTGTCACTTCTTGACTTTTTGGCTTGCCAGCCAATAATCTCAATCCTACCGTTATTTTTTAAAAAAATTTATAAACCAATGTTTGTCTCGTATTTCTGCCATCAAATTTTCAGTGTTCATAAGCCCCATATAGGCTTAAGTAGTTTCTTTAAACTACTTAAGCCTATATGGAGCTTAGGAACACTGATATTTACATAGCAAGTAGTGTTATTCGAATTTGTGTGGGGTAAACAAGTACAACTTAAAAGTGAAAAATAAATATTAAAAAAAAAAAAAACAACCGTCTTCCAAAAAAAACCGGAAGTGAAAAATAACTTTAATTTCGGAAGTCGGTGGCAAACAACGAAAATGCGAACCCAACGACACCGACTTCCGAAATTAAAGTTATTTTTCACTTTGCAGTGTCTGTTTTGGAAGTCAGTTGTTTTTTTTTGCAAAAAAATTATATGAAAAATTTGCGCAACCAGAACCGCTACATACACGTCATTGAACCATCAAAATGTTATGACCTCGCCTTATCTCGCAGACTAATCATTGTTTATATTAAGTACCTAGGTGTATTAGGTAGGTATGCATGTTTTAAAACGGGCGAAAACCCACCGACGAGTTACAGGAAATGGTTTAATTACTTAATTACCTATTAACCTTACATGCATAACTTCTGGTTAGTTCATTAATTGACACCTTCAACTTTAACTGGCATTGTGACGCTGTTGATACTACACTTGTAAGTATAACAACGGAGATCAACTTGAAAATAATGACGATTGGAAGAAAGTAAATCGAAGAAAAGGTCAAAGACAAATACTTGATTGAAAAATTAAATTGTCACTCTTGAAAAACATTATGTATGGTCATCTCTTTTCCACCTTTTTCAGGAACTCCTAAGTTAACCTTTCTTTATGTTGTTTATTCCACCTGTTGGAATACATTCCAAACGGTTATAACCGTTGCCACGCAACACGCAAGACTCCTTGAGTCCTTGAAACTCGGAGGCTTGGGCCCCGTAACCTTGACTAAGTGAAAGTCACCCTACAGTACAAAACAAAATGATGCATTCATGACATTGACAATACATTATTTACTATCAATTAATATACTCGTACACAGCTTGTTTATAGTTTCTCAATAAAACCATCTTCGCTATGATAACTTTAATCTCAACCATAATCATAAATCCAGTGGTGAAACATATGGAAAATACACTTGCGTGCAATAAAACTGACCCACCCCATGCTCTTCGATTTGAAACAATATAATTCAAGAAGTTTTACTAACAATAACCTAATATATTGTATATTAAAACCTTTCTGAAAGTATGTAGATTACATTAGTGAAAGAATTATCAAAACAGATTCATTAGTTTTTGAGAAAATCTCGAACTTATAAATATGGGGTTGAATAAAGAAGCTCCATTTTTTTTGAAGCCCGTTAAAAAAATCAAGTTCAGTTTTGATTAAACAAACAGAAATACACAAAATTTAAAGTTTGTTAATTTCATTGACAAAAAAAGTCACACACTTTTTCCGAGCAAAAGTGAGTAATGGGGACATCTGATGAATCGAGTCGATCTTATCAAGAATATTGCTTTGAACAAAATGTAGTGTATGTTCAAATAAACTGTACCTTGCCTACCTTCACATAGTATAAAATAATAAATTATATTCATTACGATTTTTGTGATATCGTGTCTCAAATGGAGAGCATGGGGTGGGCCAATTTTTTTGCACGCAAGTGTAGTTAACAATGCCGGTACTTGAAAGCCGAGGATTGCCTTAGATAGTTTTAGCACAACACTTTCCTTCATGATGCAAATCATAACAAGCGAGGCAAGCTCAACTTAATGTAACAACATAACAAAGGCAGCGTGATAGCGAGTGGAGAAGCGATAATATAGGAACACGGAGAAAATAGAGTATAGAGGCGCGCGCCGCTATCAGCCGTCAGTCCTCGCCGAGCTTTGTGCGACGACGCTCGCATTCACCGCGCCGTACACTCACACTTTAATAAAAACATGACATAAAACCCATTCCTTATTCGGTTCTAGTCACGCGATATAACTGCCAGTTCTTTAAACGTGTCAAGGACCGCTTGTGTTGCCTTAAGGGTCAACGTCAAATCGATCGCGAAGCTTTCAAAGTTGTGGTAACCATGCCGGCTGAAGCAGAAGCCAGGATCGTGCTGCGGGATGTTACGCCGGAGAGTGAGTACTTTGTCTTCCATTAAGCTAATTATTTATGTGTCTCATGTAACCTATGGTGTTTAAAAACCATACTGTGTCAGCATTCATTGAGGGCAATGACAAATGATCTCAAGTGACACAAACTGGGTCAAACTCATGCATGCCAGTTAGTCCAATATAGGACAAGCTTTTGTATAAAAGCCTAAACTATTTCAACCGAACTTGACCACAAATTCTACTTGTTTCACAAAGCATTTCGGTCGTTTCATAACAACAGCTGACAGTGATCGTCACGTGTCCGATCCCTTTCAAAACATTGTAAAGAAAAACATTTCCAGCTGATTTTAATCGTATCGTTGAGTACCTAAGTAATACAAACATAACAATCGAAAGGGTCAATGGCAAACGCTTCAGTGTCGCCGGTCGGCGGCGGTGAATCACACAGTTCAATTCAATTTATTGTTACTTGACTGCATTCATATTATTGAGGAAGGCGTCGGAAACAATTTAATCTGATTCGAGTTTAGGAAGTGTATTACTAACATTTTGACAAGCACTTTTATTTATTATGAAAGAGTGGGTACTTATCACCAAAATTGTTTATAGTATAAGGTCGTTCTCCACAAAATGTTCAATCACGAATCTCAATTGGTTTCCCCGCTTGATACCTAACAAAACAGACAAGAATACAAAAGCGTGAACCTCCAATGTAGCAACTTTACTAAAACAGAGTTATCGTACGATTGGGACTTGCGCCACAAACCGGCGAGTTTCAAGAATCTGATTAATCTTATATGACTGTAATCATCTTACGAAAATATAAACATATGCAAGCAGGCCTATATGAATGATGAATGAATGAATGAATTGCACCGATCCCAGCATGGTTAAACCAGACTCGATTAATCGAATGAACCCCAAGATTCGCACTAGCGCCTGTAGCCTCATGTTCATGGTGCTACAGCTACCATTGCATATCAAGGAATAGACCGGGGGGCGCGGTAATGGTAGGGTAGACGTGCCCGAAGGATAGGTAAGGATTTAAGAGCCTACCGGATATGCATCCTAGAGCAAGCATTGGACTAGTGGAGAGATGGGTAATTATATCTATGGATGGGCATCTTTTAACGACCTTGCCGCCAGGTTGGTTAAGGTCGAGCTTCATTGTTGAGCCTTTTGGCAGGGTTCCACTGCTTTCTCTGTTCTTTTGTATGTCGTTACTCTGCTGTGTTGTGTTAGATGTTGCTGTTTTCAATTTCAACTTCAGAAGTTTCGCTACTATCCGTTTCCGGTTTTTTGTAAATCTCGCTAGCATCGATCTTGATCTTACTTCTGTCTCCCGCTGTATCCATCCAAAAATTGATTTCCTTGTCAAAGTACTTCATGTCCTGTTTTAAATTGTCATTCTATGTGTAAATAGGTCGGCCAACCTTCTTGGATTTGGCCTTGCTGCATGAAGCAGGTGTGGTTTGCGGCGCCTGTAGACATGTGCGAGGTAGCACATCATGTGGTTCTTGATGCGTTTGGTTCTGTTTTTCCGTCTAAGAGTTCATGCATTTTCTTTTGTCTTGGACTTTTCAATTCGATAAATGAGTCTGGCTAATTTCCAGTCCATATTTGAGTTATTTATGAATGGTAATAACGATTTGGCGTTTTTCATGTCCTGTTCGCAACGTTTTTTTTTTTTTTTTTTTATAGTCCTTTTCTGCTTAATGTAGATGTTATGTATGTACCTAGGTATATAATTTCTTTGCATGTCGATATATTTATTCCATTAAGGGTCACGTGTGTCATTATCTGTGTAGCTATGGGATCCCTAATTAGTATTTTTCTAGTAAGGGTTTAATATGGTATATGATACCTTCTAGCCCTTTTAGGTAATCTGTACTGATGATAAGGTTGTCCGCAAATGATAGTACTAGGGGGAATGAGATTTCACGATCCTAGTCAAGTTTTATCAATTGGGTTTCCTCGTCGAGAGTTCTAAGGACTTCGTCGACGACCAGTGTAAACAGGCGAGGGGACAGAAGGCAACCTTGTTTGACTCCCTTTCCTTTAATAATCCAACTGCTTTGCTGGCCACACCATTTGATGCATGTACGTTCATTCATGCATACCTTGATTATCCTATTGGTTAGCGATTTGTTGGTTCGTTGTAATAAGATATCTCTTAGTGCATTGAGGTCGACGTTGTCAAAGGCCTTTTCTATGTCGAGGGAGAGTACATAAATTGTTTTACCTGCACGCCTTTCTTCGTCTAAGACCCTTTTAAGCGTAAATATATGGTCGTCTGTTGATCTATTGTTTAAAAAGGTCGCTTGTTAGTTTCCTAATTCCGTTTTTATCTCATCTAGTTTTTAAAGTACGTAGGAGGCGTAAATTCTGTAACCCGTATTCCAAACCGATATGCGGCGATATTCATTCACATCTTTAGGGTTATTGTTTTTTGGAATTGGTACCTGTACTGTCTCCAGCCACGTGTCGGGTGCTTCGTTCAGTGTCCAAGCTTTGTTCATGTGTTTGGTGACGGCTTCGTGTAATATTTGGGGCATTGCTTTGTAAAGCTCGATTACCACTTGGTCAGTTCCGGGAGCTGTCCCGTTCCTAATTTTATTAATAGTTCCCATTACGTCATCCGCACTTGGTCCATCATACTGTACTTCGATAATCGGCTTTTTTATATTAACTGTTGTTATAGGATGGCCCTCGGATTTTTTTTTTAAATATTTGCTCCCAGTTGGCCATCGGTATATAAGTAGATCTTTTTCGACGTTTTGTTTGAAGTTTGTTTTTACTGTAAAAAAAGTATTGCATCTGCATGCGTTTTGCAGGGTGGTTTTTCCCCCAGTCCATTGAGGCAAGCCCTGCATGCTTTTTGCTCTTCCTGATATTTAACCTTTTGAAGTGTTGCCTGACGTTCTTTTACTCGGTTGTGCCTATTTGGATTATCTCTGATATCTATGGATTAGCAAAAGCTAGTCGATGGTCTCTGGAGAGAACTGGCTGAAGCATCAGAGTTTTTGAGAGATTACCTGTTTCTTGTATGCAGGCTACATGAATGCCCCTAATTGAAAGTTCACCGTCTATTTTATCTTTTTGGCCGGTTTTGAGGCCCCATGGACGTTCCGAGTTGCAATACGCAAGTCTGGGCAGGTATATTTTATTGCGATAGACGGCTGATTTCTAAGTACCTATTGTGAGCCCAGTGACATCTGCGACTACATCTGATAACTGTGTTTACATTGATGCTTGTCGTTCATACTGTGTTAGTGAGCTAGCTAATTGGGGGCTGTTCGTTTGAGACTGGAGTTTCGTGGGTTGACCTTGCTCTTCTCGTGTGTTGTACTGGTTAACTAAAGGCTTGTTATGTTGTGTTGTTTGACGTTGTTTGTTTCTTGCATTAGATCTATCGGGTTCTGTTGTAATGTTCTTCGTTGGTCATGACCCAACTATCATAGTGCTGGTCCTTGTAGAGAATATTGTGTATGTTGCCGGGTACTGGTTCGCCGGTAGGTGAATACACAGGTGTGTGTCTTGTATCCGTGTGCACGTGCAAATTTACAAGATAGAACTCGGACGCGGTGATTAGAATGTCTTCTCCTCTCCAGAACGTCTTGTTTAACTGCGTGGTTATGTATTTTGTTATCCTTTGTTCCTGGGAGAGATTGCTGTTATGGAGGAATTCTTGTATATTATTTAGAAGTGCTAGGTGAATTATGTCGTCATCACGATGCTCCAAAACATATGAAGCGAGGTTTTGACGGACAGACACGTGATCAAACGTTAAACCCATTACATTATTTATTTGATGGGCTATAGCCCTTAACAAGCAGTTCCCGTCTATTGTCATACGCACAATAACCATTTTAAAAACCTTTTGTTTTTATGGTATTTCAAGACCTTCTTGGCACATGTGTTGGGTTTGGGAACCAATGTAGCTGACAGGCGAGCGTAACGTCTGAAATTTATGAACTTCGCACTTATCTTCATCTTTAGAAATATTTTTTTTGCTACTTAACCTTTTTTTTTTTTTTTTTTTTTTTTTTTGCACTTCGAGTCCACTTTGGCGCGCTTGGGTATACAAATTGACTAACAAGCTAGGCAATAATTTTGTACAATGTTAATTTAAGAAAAGCGTGAAATACGAATTCTAAAGCGATACCGTATTTAAGGCTAGAATAATAGAGCGTATTAAGTAGTTTATCCCACCTCACCCTCCTATTATAAAATGCAAACGTTTCCCTAAAGTTTAGCTATTTATAGCTTAAAATTCGCGCGTGGCTTCAAAAGTCCAAATTATCAAACCAAAACTCATCCGGATACAGCTTCCAATGGAGATCCCTGAAATATACGGAAAGATCTCACCAGATTTTCGACGTCACCAAGATCCTCAGCCGGCAGGCCTAGGCCTCGGGCTTGTAGATCAGGAACACACGTATGCCACTTCACCACCGTTTTAAGGTGTTTTAATTTACACCCACTACATACAACAAGCGCAACACCGTTCGTATTTCAAATTCGAGTTTCAAACTCCGAGTTCGCCATGTGTTGAGCAGATTGCATTTAAGTAAAAACAAAGGCGGGACACGACACGTCTGTCCCCTTCGGCGGTCACTATCCGAATCAACATATGCAAGCAGGCCTATAAAATAAATATTTCTTAATACGGACAATGCGGTTGGCGCAAGGTTTCGGGTTTGTTGTCTCAAGGTGAATTAATCCGGGTATAATCGAGTACTAAATCTTGGTAAGCCTCTGCAAGGAGTATCTAAGTAAACGCCCATATTATCGTTAATGTTAATTTGTCTTCATAGTTCATAGGGAAATTAAACTATTAGGTGAAACTTGAAGAATTAATTTATTCGCATAGAACAATAATTTATTCTTTGTTCCTACCTATTACAAAAATAAATTATACATTTCTTCTTCAATTACATATTTAACTAGCTGACAGGACAGACGTTGTCCTGTTACCTAGTACTTGAGCGCAGCGCCATCTACTGGGTCCAATTTTGAATCTAAACCATCCAGGGACATTCAAATAAAAAATTCATTAAAATCGGTCCATCCGTTTAGGAGAAGTTCAGTGACTTACACACTTACCGAAGAATTATATACCTATGTATAAAGATAAGTTAAACTAACTTCGGCCCACTTAGCAAAGTTCTCCGTAACTTTTTAAATTTTCCTTGAACTTACCTTCACGATTTTTCGTAACGTGAGCGTGGGAGAAAATGGCGCGCCTTATGGATACAATTCAAGTATGTTTTACAATATTTCCAATGTTAAAAGATTCGTCATCTGGGCTCCATATTGCCCTAAAATGGAGACGAAACCATAACTACAAATCGACCAGTCACTTCAGTTTCAAAGACTTTGCAAAAACAAAACGTTTTCACGGTCGTCAGTCTTGCATAAAACAACTTTTGAATAAAAAGTCTTACAACTTGCATGGACGAAACGAGTGGAATTCGGCGTGGTCAAGTCTGAGCTGCAAAAATTGCAAAAGATTTGCACATTTGGTTATTAAAACAATAAACCCAAATTACCTACGAGTCTTAATTATTTAAGATGTTAAATAATTAAAACTCTAGTAATTAATCTCTAGTAGTAATCTGGGCAGATAATTATAAATTAAGCCATTAAGACAGGGTTGAAAGATTACGAATTACGGAAACTTATTTTGCACAGACAGTGAATAATTAGCTGTAGGTATAAGGAAGCGCAAAGTCTCGACAACAGTCAAGTTTTTCCTAATATCTATAATATATGTCGGTGGTTGAAATCCGGCTCGAAGGACCAATTTATGGACTATATTTTAAATGCCGACGAACCGGTAACCTGCGTTAATGGGTTAAAATCGTTAATTGCGGAAGCATGCCTTCCGGTATAATCAATGACTAAAAGTACAATGGATGCCGCGCGTACAATATTTGGATCACTGTGACACAGTACACTTTAGAACATCTTAGAGTACCTAACTAATTATTATTGCTGGACGTCATAATACTCATTTGGTTACTTTTAATTTTGACACAGCTGGTAAAATTAACAAGTTATCGACCTACACAACGACTATTGTAAATTAGAATGTTTTGATGTCAGCATAATAATATCATTTAGCTTTACCGCTCAGCTTATTCATAGTTTAAGTACTGAATAAACTTTTCCGTGCGTTACAGACAAAAAATAAACTTATTTTCACGCCACTGGCATTCAGTCATTCAGTAACCTTGGCTGAAGTCAAGAAGTGTGCTAAATTATGTCAGGTGCAATACTTTTAATGTACAGTTCCGTTCCCTCGTTTTACAAGCATCATCATCATCAGGTCATAGGCCTCCCCCGAGCACCGCCACTTCGACCGGTTCTGTGCTTCCCGCATCCAGCGGATTCCTACGGCCTTCACAAGGTCATTGGTCCACTATGTCCGAGGTCTTCCACCGCTACGTCTTCTGGTACGCGGTCGCCACTTCAGAACCTTTTGGCTCCATCGGCCATCTGATCTGCGAGCTATGTGCCTTGCCCACTGCCACTTAAGTTTGGCTATTCTTCGGGCAATGTCAGTTACCTTAGGCCTCCTGCGGATCTCTTAATTTCTGATTCGATCACGTAGGGAAACTCCAAGCATAGCCTTCTAATAAGGCCCATTGTGAGCGACCACGTTTCAGTGCACCATACGAGTAGGTCATCATCAGGCAAAAACATCGTTTAGCAAAGATACAAAAAAAATTGTTAGAAGATTCGCGAATCAGCACAGTTGGCAAGCTAGAGAGTTGCCCACGCTCTGGTCTCATGGAGTCTCGAATACTTATTGTGACAACTACCTATAGTACATACATAAACAGTAAACACTACAGTAAATTGCCGTCAAACGGGTTAAGATTTCCTATTTTTTGCCTTTAACTTTATTCTAGGAATTACCAAGTCTATACTTGTTTCTCTGACATTTTGCGAAGAAGCGAAAGAACAGTCGCAGTAAATCCTCTCCACATATATAAGTCCACTAATTGCCGATTCCCATAATTTACGGACCGTTATTGGTTAAAATTAAGACTCTTGTATCTTTACCAATAATGAAGCAAAGACCACATAGCTAGTAGCTACCTTATCACAGCTAAAATTAGCTTACGAATCTATTTATATGCCAAAAAAAATTATACCATTGGTAAGAAAAACGATTCGTTTTTGTTTAAAAGAACCGAGCATTAGACGTAAGGATTCTAAGCCAAAGTAAGCACCTAATAAACGGTCATTGTGTAACAAAGCTGAGGTTTATAACACTATTATTATGTCGTAATTTACCACTATATAAACAAATGTATTCCATTGACTGGTGTGTTCACCTGCACACAGTGGTCCAGTGACGTAAAAACTAATGCATATTAAATTGAGGAAGTATGACTGTTGCACTCTGCATGCATACTTGTAACGGTGCTTATGGGTGATTTGATATGGAGACACAGGACAATCATTTTCGTATTAAAATTCGAAAAACATTGAGAATTCAATTGGCCTCCTTGCTGTATGTAGGTATGACCATTACAATTTCATACTGTCGAGCACCATTCTTCCCTATGGAGAGTAGTGGTGGCCCAGTGGAAAAGGACGCGACTTACGAGTTTTAGATCGTAGGTTCGAACCTTGACAGGCGTTTTACTTTGTGTAAAATATTTCATCACCACTGCTCTCAAAACGGTGAAGGAAAAAAATTAGAGGAAACCGTCATGCCCTAGAACCAAAAATTCGAAGACATGTGACTGCCACCAAACCCGAATTGGGCCCGCGTGGTGGATTACAGTCCACTCCCTCTCACAGAGAGGAGGCCTGTATCCCAGCAGTGGGGAAATTATAGGCTGATTATACAGTATGCTTATGCTTGCGCCCTTTAAATAACCTTGTTATTGGAACTTTGGACACTTGGCGAATAGAGCTAGTCCGAAAAAAGTTTAACATTTTGACCGCCACATTTGCTATTTTTTTTTTTAATTTAGTTATAACTCTAAAACGTTGTTAATTTATTTCAATGTGCCTGTTTTTTTTTGTATATTTTCACATACAGAACAGGTAAAAGAAGTTAAGAGGTCTTAACTCTTCTGTGTAGTTTGATAGAGCGCACCAGCAACTGCTACAAACGTATAAGGTCACTTAATTTAATAAGTACATTAAAGATGTATGTACAGTCACCAAAAGAGATAAGTAACCAGGTTCGTCGGATATAGTTGAAGTTTAGTATGAAACCGATGGATGTTTTTGAATGAAATTTAATTTGTTTGGGGTTGAAACCCTCGGGCCGTGGGGTCCGAGTGCTCATGGTCTTTTTAAAGAAATTTCAAAACGGCTGGTTGACACTTCCCGTGACCCAAGGGCTGGCTTTTACCTTGGCCAAATGCTAAGCATTGCCATACAACGTGGCAATGCCGCCAGTCTCTTGGGAACATTACCAATCGACAGCGATGCGGATGAATTTTTCGACGCTATATTTTAGTTTCTGTATAGTTTTAGTTAAGTTAGGATTTAATTTTGTTATTTTTAGTATTAGATATACATAGATATTATATTTGTATAGCCTATATTATGTAAGTACTCTTGAATAAAAAATGTATTAGTAAGAGAAAAAAAAAAATGATAAATGAACTATTTGTTTTCTATTAAATAAATTAAATTTTATTCGAAAACATCCATCGGTTTCTTACTAACCTTCAACTATATGCGAAGACACTGGTTACTTACCTGCTTTGGTGACCGTGCATAATAAATGTGTTATCTAATGTAACTAGCCTGTATTGTCCCACTACAGGGTTTGCCCTGTGGGCCTCCCTCTCCCTTTTCCTATAAATGTGTAGATCCCAATCAACTAGCATCCAATTCCACTTCATTTTTAATCGGTGTGCGCATATAAAACGTCAAATTTTCACTTTCTGTCTTATAAACCCATGAGATGAGAAAGCGTAACAAACACATTAAGTATATTGTATGTATTTAAATGTTACTTAACATTCCACTAGAGCAGTGATGGCCCAGCGGTAATGGCGCCGACTTACGAGTTGTAGGTCGTAGGTTCGAATCCAGAGTTGTGGTGTAGACTAGATTTTCTCCTGCAGTATAATAGCACATGAATAGTTTTGAAGTCGTCTGCCCATTTTTGAAATGGTCTTCCCCTTTTTCTCTTTCCTTCTCTGGGATACCATTCAGTTACGTCTCTGGGACGGTTCACTAATGTTTTACCAAAACTCCATTGACAAATTTTTAGTTTACAACCAACGTTTCGTATTCTATTTATTTCACAAACAACTCATTCCGCAAATATTTTATTTTATAAACACTCGCTTTACAAACATTTATTTGGCAAATGCTTCTCTTTACAAATGTTTCGGATGATATTTAATCATTTATACATTTCTTTTGAAAAAATCACGTTTATACAAACTATCATTTTACAATATACTAGCGACTGCATTAAAATCCGTTGCGTAGTTTAAAAGATCTAAGCTTACAGACAGCGGGAGCTACTTTGTTTTATACTATGTGTATAGATTTTCTAAACCAGACACAAAGTGATCATGACGGTATTTTCCATTTGGGTCAAATAATTTACAAGCAAGTATTTTTTTCTATATAATCTAGTCGTTTCTGGCACTCGCCGGCCGCTGCCGCGGCACCGCTCGCTTCGCTCGCTCGGCTCGTGCGTAGGGGTCACAGTTTTAACCTAACCTAAACTAACAATTTTGTTTTAATTAATTAACCTAATCTAACTAGTTCGGTTCCGGGTAGCCCACTAAAAATAGCCTCTTTTTTCTATTAGTGCAAGTCGATGAACGAATGAGTTTCATTTTTAGGAAATTGCGTAATAATAAGTCAATATGTAAAACGTTTTTATCCCAAACGTTTTTTTATAAGATAAAATGAATTGTTTGTCAAATAACACGCTATTAAAGAAAAGTTTATCGGGTAATTATTTTGTAAAGTGAATTATTTGGCAAACATGTTGTTGTGTAATGATGAAATAACAAATCATGTTTTTGCCAATCGTTGCTTGTCAAGTAAAATTTTGTAAATTAATTTTTGGTAAACTGACAGGGCACCCTCTGGGACTGTTTATTATATCCAAGTAATATAGTTCATCACAAAAATATTTCGACCTGAAAATTTGGCCAGAAAAGCTACGAAGTCAACGTTTAAAAGTGAACAAAAATCTTTACCCTTGAATGTATTTCAAGCGGAGTGACTACCGTTTAATCAGATTAATTTTTACGAGGTTTTTCGAACGGAAGATCCTTACCTGAGTAAACAAAGTATCCCAACCCTGATCTTTTCCTCCAATTGGTGTTACATTTTGCGAATTATCAGACACGTGTCTGAGCGATTATGTTGTTATTTGTCAAATCACTGAGGCGTTACCCATCATGACATTGACGGTTTTTCTTGTGCAACAGACAGAAACCAAAATTACTAAGATTTCCACAGATTCCTGTAATTCTCGTTTCAACAAACAGTGGACTTAGGTATAATTACAATGCATGATCACTAATGGTTTATAGATTTTCGCGTTGCGTCAAACCGACTACATTTTGTCGTATAAAAAATCGGTTTGCAAAATATTTTCAACACAGGTGTAATTACAGCCATGTTGTCAATAATGCGCAATCATTGCAGGTATTACAGAGATCTACTGCAGGAATCAGAGTGAGGAGAGTTATCCCACCCGGCACGAGGACACCAATTTCTCGTTCAAGAAACCTACAAGGGAGCAATGATGGCCCAGTGGAAACGGTCGCGACATAGTTGTTGGTCTTATTTTAAGACCTGTGACATATACCCGCGTGGTAAATTACGGCTCACTCCCTCTGACAGAGCGGAGGCCTGTGTCCCAGGAAGGGGGAACATTATAGGCTGATAATGCTAAACGTAGCTTGATGTTCTGGCGTCTGTCTGTACAATAGATTATAGGTCTCAAAAAGGGTCCCGTATACCTACCGCCGCGCCTGCGAGTACCTACTCGTTTATCACAGCGACAATAGCTATCAAAGATAGCACTCGCTCAGCGACGCTCGCTTGTCGTGCCGAACACTCGCTGAGAGAATCACGCTTGGTACAAACACCAGCACATCATGCTACTACAATCTGTCAAATTTATTTAATAGATTTTCAACTTTATCGCTAGAACATAAGGTTCAAAGTTGTTTGGGAAAATTTGACAGTTTCGGGTTCGGGTAGCTTAATGTGCTGCAGCGAGTAATCGTTCGTCGCCGTTGCGTACTCGCTGATCGTTGCTCGCTAACTCCGACGGGTCGGGTGCCTGATTGACTGTCGATTAACTCGTCTTTAGTTAACCCACAAGGGGATGACATGGTTTTGTCAATCACTTGAAGTCTGAAGCGAATTACGTTTGTAAAACAAGTCATGGAGTTAATTGCCATGGTCACTGCATAAGAAATTGAGCCCCGTTCTCTTTTGCCTAAACTATTGGCAACACAGCGTATGAGAATCTGCTTAAGGCTGCGTTCAGACCACACGCGCCCGCTAAGCGCACGCCACGCGCGTCAGCACCCACGTCTAAACTCGCTTTGAAATTTGCGCGTGCCGAGCGCGGGGCTAAGGCGGGCACGCCGCGTGTGCCCGTCGTTTAGACGCGGGTGCTGACACGCGTGGCGTATGCTTAGCGGGCGCGTGTCGTCTGAACGCAGCCTTAATCGGTATCATTATGTTATTTGACACTGACATTTAACAAGGAACTGGATTTATTTCTCAACTTTTTCTATGCGCTTAATTGCATGCTGGGTATTGATTTATAGGCATAGTCGTTAGCCAATGAATCTTTTTTTTTTTTTTCTTATAATTGTTAATCTTTATTGCTTTTTTTCCTCTTATAAAGTTTCACAGTTAGTGATACTTTATTCACATTACAATCTAGCCTATTCGCTAATAAGTAATTTCAATATAACTTAAGCTGCCAAGGACATACAAAATTAAAAAAAAAACATCCAATAACATCTTTCACTGTATGTTAAGGCGTGCATTCTTTATAAAAGTCAGCTCTTGCACTGGTTACTCCCCTTCATTCATAAACGTTGCTTATAATCACTGATTAACCATACATTTTTGACGTTTAAACGTCTTTTAACTTTAATCAATGTTTATAAGTACATAAATAATGTTTAATGGTTTTCTGTTAGATATACCTTACAGCATCAAGTGCAGTAGTGGTAAAGGGCTACTATGACTCACCTGTAAATAAATAAATAAATGCTTAAGTGGGTAACAAATCAATAATTGCTTTTCAATCACTACATCTTGTAGTGATTGATAAGCAATTATTGATTTGCAACGACCTCAGGTCAAGACGATGAACGTGTTTGATTTCTGACAACAATGAGAAAAGTTCCTATAAAATGGAGATTTTACTTAGGAGGTAAGATTCCCTCAAAGACGGTGGTATGACTGGAGAAATTAAGTGACTTGTTGAAGAACTTGCTTGCAAACTTAGATAATTACGAGTAAATCATCATCTGCCTAGCCTTTTCCCAACTATGTTGGGGTCGGCTTCCAGTCTCACCGGATGCATCAGAATACTAGTATTTTACATGGAGCGACTGCGTATCTGACCTCCACAGTCCAGTTACTGAATACCCCTTGTTAGTGGTTGTCAGACTTTTAACGTACCTGTGACGACTGTCAATGATCTATGAATGTCAGCCGGAACCAACGGGTGCCTTTCTAAGCCACGAAGGGGTCTCGATATGTAATAGGCGGTCACCCAACTATGAACCAACCTCGACAGACGTAGCTTGACCTTTGATCGATCCGTTCAGCTGGTAATATTTAGCCATGAGCCCCTCAGGATATCTAAATGTTACCCCTAAATCCTGTATGTTGGCGTACGTACGACTTCTTCTTTTTTATATGGCTGTCCATTGCTATTTTAGGTCGACAAACGTAGGTACATACGACTGCTCATTTGTAATTTTTGTTTTGTGTTTGTTAGTTAATTAATTTGTATGCGTTCCATATCAAACCTACTTAATATATTTAAAATTGAAAACTCATAAAAACTTGAATCAATATTGTTCTGCAAGAAAATCAACAATCTTTATAAATGGCAGTGTTTAATAAAATTATAGGTGCGTCTGGTTTTTGTGGCATGACATGTAAAAACGTTATCCAGTAATTATTAAAATTCTAAGTCACTTAATAACAAACGTAGGTGGATAAAGTGTAACCTCGAGCAGATTTTTAATGATACTTCTATTGTTAAATTACAACATATCTACGTGCGATTATTTCCTATATTTAAAAGATGCTAAGTATTATTTATATTTTATTAAATTTAATTGTTGTGTCTCGGGCACAAACATTTAATTGAAAACCATGTGAACTTTCTAACTAGTATTAAAAATCTTTTAAAACTTTTTCTACAATAATAATAAAGCGATTTTTTAAATTAAGTATTTACGTATTTAAAGTTTTTCGAGATACAAAGTTGATTAGATTCTTAATTATTTATACTAACGACGTCATTGCTTCGCACGGTTTTTTCAACTTGACAAAAAAATCAAGATACATATCTTTGCTAAATGTTAAATGAATATACACATAAACCTTCCGCAAATTTTTATTTGTATTTAAATTTTTCTAAATAATGGTGAAAACCAAATCATATTTTGTATAGATTATGTCTGAAGATAACTTTTTTTAGGTACCTAACATAAAGAAATTTCAAAACGGCTGGTTGACACTTCCCGTGACCCAAGGGCTGGCTTTTACCTTGGCCAAAGGCTAAGCATTGCCATACAACGTGGCAATGCCGCCAGTCTCTTGGGAACATTACCAGTCGACAGCGATGCGGATGAATTTTTCGACGCTATATTTTAGTTTCTGTATAGTTTTAGTTAAGTTAGGATTTAATTTTGTAATTTTTAGTATTAGATATACATAGATATTATATTTGTGTAGCTTTTAATTGGTACCTAACTACCTACCAGGCATTGATCTATTAACGATTTAAAAATAACCGAGATTCACTTGTTCTTCGTATTTATATTTTTTATCATAATATTATATACATTTGCCGATTAGCTAGGTACTGTTAAATTACATCAAATTATGATATAATAATAATTATCACTTTTTTTGATAAACTCCATTCCGTTTTACGATACCATAATAAAATTGTTTTATTTTGAATGCAACCTTTTTGGTAGATGAGCCACAAAATTAATTCGATAGCAAAAACGTGTCCATGGCAAAAACTTTATAATTAATGTCATTTGATAGATATTTTCTTTTTCTTTTATTTTTCCGTTTCGAATGGCATCTTTTTCAGTTGTTGGTCAAAAACTTGGAACACTCATTAGATATTTTCTTTTTTTAGAAGGTATTTTTTCCTTTTTTTTGATTAACGGCAATGTTGGCCTCCTTTGTAAGTAGTTAATCCTAATGTTAATAATTAATCTTCATTGGAATTTCAGCTTTGTAAAGTGATAAAAGCCCGTTGGTATAGGTATTATTTGTCTCGGCAAACAAAGTTGCATTGAGCCAGTTTTATTGCAATGCTATATCCTTAACATAGACCTCAGACCCCTTCAACAGCAAAGCCTTCGAGGCTCGTTTCAAACCGGCTTATAAAATGGCGGGTGAACAAACTATTCGTACGCACGTTTATACTGAAACCTATTACATGCAATTATGATACTTATCGCCATTGGCAATTTGAAATACAAACATGAAGGCTCGGTAATTGTTTACTAATTTGTTAAATTGCACAGATATAACTTCATTCATGGATAACTTCAACACGTAAAAGGAGCTATTATTCTATTGATAAGGAAATAAACATGAGTTAAAGTTTATTGTTACACGCGTAAGTAAGTATTTATTTTATGATGAATAGGGATGCTGAAAGAAAAGCCTCTATTGCAACAACAATACAATTGATTTAACTATGCATACCTAAGCTATTATCATTGAAACTGAACGCGATCGCACATCTTTTGATTTATTCCGGTCTGATCCCCTAACGCACACCGCGTTCAAGAGCTGTCAGTGTCAATATTCTACAGCAATTATGACAGCTCTTGAACATGGTTTAGATGACCTGCATAGCTATTCACAACCATTCGATACACTTCCGTACCAAATCGAACATCAATCAATGTTATCGTTGGAGCCCTCTAAACGTTGTCCACAAATTCAAATCCCGAAAATTTTGTCAGTATAAATCAAATAGACGACTGCAATTTTTCCGACAGTTGTACGCTGACGGGGGCAAGGCAAATCAGGTTATCGAAATGTGTAATTTTCGATACGATAGCCTGTCGATTGGTTGTGAATAGCTGTTCTGTTTCCGTTCAGTTTTATTAGCGAACTTCGCCCTAAGATGCACACAACCTTTGGTACACTCAACCTTTGATGAGTAACCTCTTTGAAGCTTTCATGGTAGTTATCGTAGAGAAAAATCAATACGGCCGCGATGACAATAAATCGGTAACTATTAACGAATTACTGGCTAAATGGGTGGTCACAGCGAGCGTCGACCTACATTTCAGATAAAAGACCATTTATTCGGACCATCATCGTAATAATATTATGGTCGCTGTCAATATTACTCGCCATTTCTAGCTGACCACATTCGACCTCATTTTGTAATCGCTACAATGACTGGTTAGTGGCCATGTTGTATGACAAATTAATCAGCCAACAAATAAGTAACTATTAGTCCTATATTTTGGCATGTTTTAATAAAACTGATAAAGATAAAATGAATAGTTGAATTATGGATATTAGGAAGTCAAAAAAATATCTTGAATTTAAAGTTTGCATGATATAGAAAACATGCAACAAATCGAAATTGGAGATTGTACTCATCATTATGAACAACTTTTAATATGGGACCAAACCTGAAATCGCGAAAAAAAAATCAGCTGTTCCCTACATTTTGACGAGTACAATCTCCCATTTCGATGTGTCACATGTATTCAATTTCACCCTACATAAGGTGTTAAAAAATTAACCTTACAAACTTTAAGAGGTGCTTTAGACCATCGACCTGAACAACTTTCACTATGGGACCAACACTGAAATCACGAAAAAAAATCAGCTGTTTAATACAAAAGTTATTTTTGCTCACAAATGCACAAACGCACTGCCTCGTTTTTTTGCTCACAAATGCACAAACATAACTGGCGAAATGTGGGTGTACTATAGGTACATCTCTGCTTAACCCTTTGGGGAATACAGGCGTGATATGATGTACAGACGCCAGCACATCAAGCTACTACAATCTGTCAAATTTCTTTAATAGATGTTCAACTTTATCGCTAAAGCATAAGGCTCAAAGATGATTGGGAAAATTTGACAGTTTCGGGTAGTTTGATGTGCTGGCGTCTGTACACAAAGTAGTAAAGCTTACAACCTATAAATAACGTAAATAATAATGTCTAAACTCTAAAGCCAGACGTAAAAAGCATGCACGAGTGAAAACCGAAAATAACTCGATCGATATATCACTGATGGCGGCAGAACGAACCGAGGTCATACACCTTGAACTCGCCAGATTTTTAAGTCACAAAAACTAGTTTGCATTGTTAGGCTAGTTCAGGGAATAGTGTATACAGGAAATATCATTTAACCACGTCGATTTAGCTGTGTCATCCAACGAGGTATCTGCGTAAGATACTAACAGTAGCAATGGCTTTCATTTTGACAGTTCAACTACATTCATTGCGGTATTTATGTTGTTGAGCAAACATTTTTTTCGAACATATGAAGCAATGGATTAACAATATCCTTCAACATTCAGATTGTGATTGAAAGTGTGTTACGCAATTAGGGAGCAGTTGTATGTATTGTTTCAAGTTAGGATCATAACCCTCCTTTTTGCTTCGCCGTAGTCGGGTAAAAAGAAAAGCGCAACACGAATTATTCCGACTTACTTTCGATCTACTTACTTCTTTCCATAAAGCATCTGTCATTTTGACAGGCCATCGCAGTCCACTGCTGGACATAGGCCTCTCCCAGGCTGCGCCACAACACCCTGACCTCTGCCTTCCGCATCCTGTCTTTCCCAGCCACTTTTCTAAGGCCGTCGGTATATCTAGCTGGAGGGCATCCTGCACTACTCTTGCTGATACGCGGCCTCTGCTCCAGGGTTCGTCTGCTTCACCGACCACAGGTCCTTCGACAAATATGGCCACTAGCCCACTGCCACTTCAGCTTGCTTACTCTGCAAGCTAGGCCATTTTGACCTACATTTTTAAAATGTTGTGTCTATTAAACCCCCTTAATTACTGCACCATAGTATTTGACGTAGATTACTTTAAGACTAGCGTGCCATCATCAGCCCAGCACTCTAATTGCGTAACACACTATCAGTCGGAATCTGAATCATTTTGAAACAAATTGCTAATCCATTGTTTCAGAAGTTCGAAAAATTTGTCTGTTCAACACGTAAATGACGCAATGAATGTTGTTGAACTGTCAAAATGAAACCGATTCCGATTGATAATGTGTTACGCAATTGCCCCGCTGAACTTACATTGGCTGGTAAAGATATTTTCTTTAGGTACCCGTTCTGTGTATCCCAAAACTTAATAGTGGTGTAGGGCTCTAAAAGCATCATCATCTGCCTAGGTTTTTCCCAACTACGTTGGGGTTAGCTTCCAGTCTAACCGAATGCAGCTGAATACCAGTATTTTACATGGAGCGACTGCCTATCTGACCTCCACAACCCAGTTACTGGGTAATATGATACCCCTTGGTAAGACTGGTTGTCAGACTTCCAGGCTCTAGGGCGTAAATAACTTGAAAATCTAGACAATCAAAATATTCATCCCTCGTTACCCCGAAAGGTTGCGCAGAGGTGTACCTACCTACAGTACACCCACATTTCGCTAGTTATGTTCAAGTTCCATCTCATAGAGGGCGTGCCTATCTAGTGGTCGCAAGCCCTACTGCTGGCATGAGGTCCTGGGTTCGATTCCCAATTGTTATTGGGTTTTTCTATCTGGAATTTCCCAGTAGCAGACCATCTGGATTTGTGCCCCAACGATCTAGAAAGTTGAACTGAAATAATAGATCAATTGAATACCTGTTCAACTTTTTGAAGTCCACAAACTCAATCGTCCATTAGGAGTGGAGTGTTGTGACATAAATCATTTGAATATTTTAAAATGATACTGCTTATCAACAAAAACCTACTTAAATATTTTTGCTCTCAATAAAAAAATAACCTAATTTGATAGAAAAGTAGGTTTTGAGCAAGTTCGTGATTTCGCAACACTTGGCACATCTATCTAACGTAAACATTACAAAATTGGCTAATAAGTTAATTTACCCATATGTCCTTTCTTTGGTATTGTTCGTCGAATCGTTAAGCTCCTTAGGTTTTGAGTTGAGCTGCACGATTTCTGACAAAATGCGTGCACTGACTGGACAGGCCCACTTAATCAGTGGGATTATTTCCTCAAAAGACCATCTCAGACATCAATCTACATGGTCTTCACATGATCTGTCCAAGATTTTGTCTGGACTTTAAAATTTGAGTTTTTTCCGCCTTTCTTCTCAGACTAGTCAGATAGGAGACGCCCATCTCATCTAGTTTTTTTTTTTTTAATATGATTGACGTGTAAAATTGTTTATGCAAACCTACTTACTGAAATAAAATAATTTATCATGATAAAAATAAACGAACAATTTCTTATTTTCGGTTAAGAAGCCTCTGAAAGTAGTCGGTGTAAGCTGTGGTGGTTTCGTAACCTTCTATTAATAACCAGTTCTTTTATTTACATCCCTAGGGTAGGGCGTTGCCATGGTTAAGCAATTATCGGACCCCGAATAGAAAATTATTTTAATATTTTCAAAATAAACTTGACACAATAACTCGAAAGTTCAATCATTATACTTAACATAATCAGCCTGTAATGTGCCCACTACTGGGACACAAGCCTCCTCTCTTCGAGAGGGAGTGGGCTGTAATGTACCACGCGGGCCCAGTGCGGGTTGGTGTCACACGTTCCTCACGATGTTTTCCTTCACCGTTTTGAAAGCAGTGGTGATGAAATTATTTAAACAAAGCAAAGCACCTGTCTGGGTTCGTTAGTTCCGCAAGTCAGGGCTGTTACCATTGTCACTGCTCTATTAAATTAAAATAATTAAATTATACATACCTAAGTACCTCTATCCTCAAGATAAGCCATACTTAACCTGTGCCTAGGTATTCTTAATTGTAAATAGTTGTAATCTCAAATTCCCTCGGGCAATAATACCGCATATATTCATGTTCAAACCAACCACAGAGGTCCGTTTAGGCATGGCCGTGTGGCAGATAGCCAATTTACCTACAATAGATTGTAAGAATAACTGCACATAGAGGATAATGAGACAAGGTACATAATATGTATATTATGTACCTTCTTCACAATTCTTAATTAATACTCACGTAATTAAGATAGTGATAATTGCTTTACAAAGGAAATTGCTTGTAAATGATGATTAAATTATTTATTATTGACTATCAATGAATTATGGCCTACGTCTGGGTGACAATGGCCCGCCGTGTATAATGTAGCACATTACAGTAATACATAACAGCTGTCAGTCATTGCTTAACAACCTGAACTTAAGGAGGTTAACGGCAAAGGAGAACATTTGCTGTCCCTGCCCCCCATGTAGGTATACTTTTATGTGTAAAACAGCATTCGTGCATCTTTATTTCATAAGCACGAATTTTATTTCTTTACACCTGAAAGTTTTATTGACAAAAAATATAATATTATTGTCTGCGAAAAAAAAATGAAAAATGGAGGTAGGAATCCTTACATAGTAAGTATAAAACAAAGTCGCCGAAATGTCTGTATGCGCATAACTTCCGAATGACTGCACTAAATTGGATTTTTTCTTTTTTTTTTTGTTGTGTTCGGTATTGCCAAGAAAATTTTCGGAAATTCGAAAAAAAAATTGCACCCGTGCGAAGCTGGGGCAGGCCGCTAGTAGGCATAAGAGTATAAGATAATTTAATCTAATCAACTACATTTTTTTTTAACACAAACCCGTTTTTACCTGCGACGGTGACAGTCAAAATGTTACTTTTTTGGTCTAGCTCTCATTCGGCAGGTGT
This sequence comes from Hydraecia micacea, assembly GCA_914767645.1. Classification (NCBI taxonomy): domain Eukaryota; kingdom Metazoa; phylum Arthropoda; class Insecta; order Lepidoptera; family Noctuidae; genus Hydraecia; species Hydraecia micacea. The sequence continues at coordinate 15,275,889 of OU611778.1, forward strand.
GCAGAGTACAGACGCCAGCACATCAAGCTACCCGAAACTGTAAAATTTTCCCAATCAACTTTGAACCTAATGCTTTAGCGATAAAGTTAGAAATTTGACAGATTGTAGTAGTTTGATGTGCTGGCGTCTGTACAACGAGCGATAAGGAACTTCATTCCAATAATATGCTGGTCAAAAATAAAGATTTATTCCGGTCGGATTCCCCTGCTGGTTATTACGTATTCTGTTTTAATTTCTGTCTGTTCCACTATAACTATAGGTCTGATCCCCTTATTCTTTTTGACAGGGAAGTACAGTCAAGAGAAAAACCGTTGAGGCCTGCTGGTAGACTTTAAGCAATGCCTTTGTACTCTCGTACAGGTTGGTTTAAGGTTCTTTATTACATTTGTAATACATAAATAAATAATAAATGATTCACCTAATAGGTACCTACAACCGCAACGGAAATGTTATGACGATGCTCATATACCTAAACGTAGACCTCATACATACCATCAATTAGGAATGTTTTTGCTCAATTTTAAATATAACACCACTGTAATATGTTTGTAAACAAACTGTTTACGTACATTTCATTATTTCTTGCTATCTGTAATAAAATTGCTACTCGAACATTCTTCTCCATACGAAACTAACTTTTGGAAGGGGCATTAGAAACAATTTTTTTTTTTTTTTACTGTTGACGTTCATAAGTGCCTTTTATCCTTTTATGTGCCTATTTGAAACAAATGTTTTGACTTTGACTTTGTTTGTAAAAAGTTAAGAGCAAAAAAGTTAAACGTAATAATATCCAATGTTTCAATTATTTATTATCTGCATAACATCACGCCTGCTGTTCCCTAAGGGTTAGCCAGAGGACAGAGGTGAACCTTTACTACACCCACTTTTCACCAGTTATTTTTAAGTCCCAAGTAATAGGGGGGGAGGTTATTGCTACCAACCGGGCACAAGTCAGACTCCGGGCTGCTGCTGAGAAAAAAAATTAAAAAACTGAAAGCATTTATTTTCAAATAAACCGATTACAGGCTCTTTTAAATTGTCAAGGGGTCGGTCAGTCTGAAAGATGAAGCTAGTTGCCCATTCCAAAGCTAGTTGCTCATTCCAACACTTTGCCAGACCTGGGAATCGAACCCAGGATCAGCACCCTAATTGCGTAACACGCTGTCAATGGGAATCTGAATCATTTCGAAGCAAAATGCTAATCCATAGCTTCATAAGTTTGAAAAAATTGTCTACTTGACACGTAAATAACGCAATGAATGAACTGTCAAAATGAAACTGATTCCGATTGATAATGTGTTACGCAATTGCCCCGCTGATGCTCAACAGTAGCGCTTGCGACCACTTGACCAACAAGGCTGTGTAAATAATTACCTATTCTTAGGACATCGAAGATAAACCATTAGGTATTACAACACAAACTAAACGAAAACGCATGCATTTCCGTGATTTTTCCAAGATGATGTCTCCCTAAACATCTTATCTTTACAACGTATTTAGATACAATCGATCAGCTGTTCGCTACAGATTAGGTCGAAGTAACAAAAGTCACGTTCCGTTTATAAATCACGGCCAGCCGAGGAGATAAAAAACATAAAGGAAATAAGGAACTTTGTAACCTTGTGCTTGATGAATGAAGTAGAAAAAAGTTAAACAGTCGTAATTATATCCGTTAAATAATAGTTACAGAACAATTGTAAGTATTGTAATTACAATGCATGTAATTGATAAATTACGAACTTACTTAAATAAATTGCATTGGTGCATTTTATTTACATTTTTTAGTTTTTTTTAACCAGAAAACGCAATGTAGGGAACAGCAGATATTTTTTTTCGCGTTTTCAGTTTCCGATCCCATAGTAAAAGTCGTTCATAATGATGAATACAATGACCCCCTATGAGATTTCGTGTGAATAGATGGACCTTTTTAAAGCTAACAGACTTAATAATATGTATATAAAACAAAACAAGAATAGAATCTGGTGGCCTACCGTGATCTAATTAATATTTATGCGCTCATCGGAAATCTATTAAGTACTATTGTTGATCGAGGATAATAAAAAAATGTATTTAATTACTAACCACATCATTATCATCATCAGAATGTAGGAGTCCACTGCTGGACATAGGCCTCTCCTTTTGCACGCCATAATTCACGCCACGTCTATTCTAAATTCCAGGACGAATTTTTTGATGCCCTTTGATTATATCCCCTCCCTTTTTATATACTTGTACATATTATTATTTTAAGACTGTTAGCTTTTTAAATTATGTAAATATTTGAATCTTTAATAAAATATTTAAATCTCTTTGATTTTGGTCAAGTAGGTATTTAACTTTTGTATTAAACAAAAAAATAATAATCTCTTGAATCACAGTAAGTATGTGTATCATATTAAATACTGGTGAGTATCCGACCGAGACCTTCAACTCAGCATAAGAAATCCGAAAGTACCTACACGTTACAGTAATCGATTGCGAGAAAACTACATTAAAATGCTCCTTGCATAACTATCGCAGAGCTTTAGGCTCAAACCCTTCATTTCATCGTATTCACGTATGATGATTATATTCTCATTACTTTTTACTGCTACAATCATCCGTGGCTACAATGTTTCCTTAACCGTATATCGAAACTGTATACTAAACGATTTCATCCGCGTGAAATTTCTTGTTACCCTGACCCTGCCCGTCGCATCGCATCGCCTGCCCGCGCTACTTCTTCATTTTCTTGTTACCCTGACCCTGCCCGTCGCATCGCATCGCCTGCCTGCGCTACTTCTTCATTTTCTTGTTACCCTGACCCTGGCCGTCGCATCGCATCGCCTGCCCGCGCTACTTCTTCATTTTATTGTTACCCTGACCCTGCCCGTCGCATCGCATCGCCTGCCCGCGCTACTTCTTCATTTTATTGTTACCCTGACCCTGCCCGTCGCATCGCATCGCCTGCCCGCGCTACTTCTTCATTTTCGCTTAGCGTTCATTCTTGCTTTTTACTTTTTGCTCGGCTCCTAAGAGTTTAGTAGTAGTACAAACTCTTCAACTTTATTATTAGTATAAATAAAATAAGATAGAAAGAAAAGAAAGAAAGAAAATACGTTTAATAGAACGACGACGATGACGGGACGTTTTTCGTTTATAGATGAGGGGTTTTTTTTTGTTGGACGCATGACTGCATAGGTTGGTTTATCTGTTAAACATACTTACGTCACCAAAAAGGTCAACCAGCCAAAGCAAATAAATAGATCTTGAATTTAGAGACAAAGTCCTCGTGTCCTTCGATTACTGATGAATTATACAGACTCGCCTATTGGCTTCAAAAATTTCCTCAACGCATGTGATGAGCATTTAAAAAAAATGCCTTCACAATCAAGTAATTTATTCGCAACGGAATGTATCTGGAGTTAATTATTCATTGAGCCATCTGCTGCAATAAGTACGTGTGACAATGATAGAATTCTAACTAGTGAGTGACTAATTAAACATCATCCACTCCATTAGGCCTCGGTCAAAGTGCACAGGAGAATGACACATTTTACTATGTAGATATAGCTTATACTGCCATTTCTTATCTGTTGACAAATATAGATAAGTGTCATCCTGCTTCGTTCATTTCATTATAATGTTTACAACTTAAAATTTTAGGTCAATATTATTTTTCTGTGTCGAATGACCAGAATACCCTTCCTATCGTATGGACCTGCATGAACCGGTGGCTTATTAGTCGGTTCGCACGAAGTTAAAATAATTTATTTAAAAGTCGCCCTTTATTCGCCCTTTTCGGGCGAGTAAATTCGTGCGAATCGACTAATAAGCCTTACTTGCGTAAACAACAATTAATCATATCCATATTAATTAACTATAACAAGCTTTTTTTTCATATCGGTGATCTTATACTTCTTTATTCGTTTTGGTGCTATCTATTTACGTCATATGCATATAAAATAAATTTGCAAATTACTAGTACTGTCAAAATTTACGTCATCATCCAAACATGTTAGACCGCTGCGCGTTGTCCTTTACTTGTCCTATTATTAAACTGCGAGTTAGTACAACGATGTGTGATAAATATTATTTTTAGACTAGACAATGACCCATTAATTTGATTGGAGATAAAGTCTGCTTACGTATTGCGAGCACGTGCACTCGTGCATTAACCTATCGCTTTGGCGTCTGACCAAACATGCGCTGTGACGAGCCTGCAACTATCCCTTAAGTTGTGACGTCATCGCTTCCTCGTGTGTTCTGGTGTTTCGAAGAACCCCATTGTTTCGTGTAGCAGTGGTGGCCCAGTGGTAACGGCCGTGACTTACGTGTTGTTGTAGGTCGTGGGTTCTAATTTTTGTGCCCAAGCAGGCACTCTTTACTTTGTGTGACATCTAACGGGTTGGTACTTGGTAGTCTTGGTACTGCACGGCACTGGGCCCGAGTGGTAGATTTCGACCCATCACTCCCACTCGCAAAGAGGAGGCCTGTGTCCCCGCAGGGTGAACATTATAGGCTGATTATTGACGCCATGCCTCGAACGCAAGTTCTGTCCAACTTGCGTGAAGAATCAACCAGTTTGGATGTCCATACCCTCCCATTGTATCCCTTTAATTCTCCAGAGGACATCTTCGTATTCCAACCAATAAGCCGCCTGATATCCTGGTTCAAACTCGTCTTTACCGAAGGTGATATGGTCGGTGCTACGATTTTATGGAATAATGTGAAAACATCCAAACATATTCCAACATACCGTACTTTAACAATACACAAGCAAGTCTATTAAGAACGGCTTAATAGACTTGTTTACCATATTTAAGGCAACTTCTAATTGCGTTACATACGAGTACACGCAGAGATTATTCAAGATACTCGTAATTATTTAATTTGCACAAAATTTTAATAAAGCAAAGTCAAGGTCACACTTTCACAGACTAGGCTCCCAGAATGATGCTACACCATGTAGAATGTTTAGTTTTTGTCCATTTAGCATAAGCGTAGCATATTATAGCATAAGTCTATAATGTTCCCTCTGCTGGGGCATAGGCCTCCTCTTTGTGAGAGGGAGTGGGCCGTAATCCACCACATGGCCCATAGTACGGGTTAGTAGATATCACATGTCTTCCAATTTTTTTATTCTAGGCCACCCGGTTTCTTCACGATGTTGTCCTTCACCGTTTTAGAGCAGTGGTGATGAAATAATTTACACAATGTAAAGCGCCTGTCTGGGTTCAAACACCACGAACCCGGCTGTTACTACTGGACTACCACTGCTCTCTATGAACCGTATAAACACATCTAAAGGAATAATGGACTCTAGACTGTTGACTCTAGAGCAACAGTTTCATAACAACCCAGATGCGTTCTCGGCCCTGCAAATGTCAAGCTTTCTAGGATACAATTTCCCTAGTAACGTCTACTGTCGGGCACCAAGCTCGCATCAAATTCAGTTCGGAAAATTCCGGAACACTGCAGAGACAGACAGACTGACATTTGAATTTATAATATTTATTAATGTGGGAGTCGACCGAGTTGATTGACACATTCACAGTAATCAAGACGAGGAGCTTAAACAACCATGTCAAATCAATCCACTATCCAAATATTTCAATCTAACACGAGTAACAACTATGTAACACATTGTTAGCTAATCAATGATATTTATAAAGCGATCAACGTCCAAATAGTTTCGGAAATAGCTTCTAGAGACTACCTCAATACATGGACTGATGACGTTTATAAAGCTGTAATAGGAATAGACTTGGCCTGGTGTTAAGTAAGGAGTTGCCAAGCGGTGATATACAGGTTGTGGCGTAAATAGTGGCCCACTGTTAAGGATTTGATATACCAGATAATTTACTATGACATATTACAATTTGAACCATTTTAGTGGTACATTTCTTTTTTACAAAAATCGCTCTTGAATTTGCATGATTATGTTAAAAATTAGGGTTAAAATAGAGAAGAACTGACTTTTTCTTCAAAAGCTCTAAATTTACATAAAAAAACATAATTTTACACGATAGCTCTAGTAAGCACTAATTTACAGAAATCAAAATGAAAAAATAATGTTGTTTGTTGAAACTACAACCCAATCTGTAACAAAAGGTAGAAATTTCGTAAATCAAAAACAAAAAAATATATATTTTCGGAACCCTTGTGTAAAAATGGTTAAAATATAGTAAATTATCTGGTATATCGGATCCTTAACGTTGGGCCACTATTTACGCCACACCCTGTATAGTAGATTGACAACGTTACCTATTGTGTCCCACGTGTATTATATTTATTAAAATGTTGTAGTTATAAGTTCTATAGATAATGTTTATTTGACCAAAACAGTGCTTATATTTCCTTTAATATATAATAGCTAGGTTTACATAAAAAAAAAAAAACAAAAATACGAGGAAGTATTTTACTTATACAGGGTTATTGGAAAAACACCAACAACCTCTTACGAGGTCATTGTACTCATCATTATGAACAACTTTTACTATGGGACCAAACCTGAAATCGCGAAAAAAAAAATCTGCTGTTCTCTATACTTATGTTCGTATAACTCGTCAAAATGTAGGGAACAGCTGGTTTCTGAGTGCAATATGTTGCAGTCAAAACTCTTAACCAGTCAAAAGTACTATTGACTAGCAAAATCAGTCAAAAGTACTTTTGACCGTATGCTTTAGTCAATAATACTTTTGACTGAAAATTATTGGTTATTAGTACTTTTGACTGCAAATTTGCGGTTAAAAGTACTTTTGACTGATGCTCTTGGTCAAAAGTAGTTTTAACTGCAATAAAGCATCAGTACTTTTTTGCCGTTTCATTCTTTAGTCTATCGCGACCACCATGCCCTATAGAAATATGAGCAGCATCAATAATGTCTTGGATTTCCTCAGCCGGCAAAAAATATTTGACAGGTTCTGTGTTTGTAACAAATTTTTTGATACCACAAACTTCAATGATGTTATAGCATTTTAGTCTACTGTACTGTAATGGTGTTTTCTTTTCATCAAATTCCGCGTGTTCCACATCCATTGCAAACTTTTCAAATTTTTCTTTTGTCATCACATTGAAATGACTATCTTTCATATCTTCTATCGCTAAAATTCTTTGCAAAAAGCGTTCTTTCTTTTCGTAGTCACTCATTTTTGTTCTAATATCAGCACGTTCTCCACTATAAAAATTTATATGTGCGTTTGTCGTTATTTTTATCGACCACCTTAACTTTTAAGAGTTTTGACTGATACAACCAGTCAAAACCACTTTTGACGGAATCTCTTAGTCAAAAGTACTTTTAACCAGCTCCATTGGGCAAAAGTACTTTTAACTGTTATTTCAGTCAAAAGTATTATTGACTAAAGCATACGGTCAAAAGTACTTTTGACTGATTTTGCTAGTCAATAGTACTTTTGACTAGTTAAGAGTTTTGACTGCAACATATGTTGAATCTCTTAGTCAAAAGTACTTTTAACCAGCTCCATTGGGCAAAAGTACTTTTAACTGTTATTTCAGTCAAAAGTATTATTGACTAAAGCATACGGTCAAAAGTACTTTTGACTGATTTTGCTAGTCAATAGTACTTTTGACTAGTTAAGAGTTTTGACTGCAACATATACACTTTCTTCTTGTAACAAAAGAAAATATTTAGGCTTGGCTTGGTTTGAGTCGGATAACTTTTATCTAAAGAATAAATAAATTAAGTATGGCGGTTAAACATAATATTTTATATGTATACAATATCTGAAAAACATTAATTTTTATTCCTCTGATAAAAATTATGTGACGATTGCAAAATTGGCCCTTATCAGAATTAAATGTAATTATTTATCTATGCAGCCAGCGACAAAAAATGTGTTGATCGTCAGTTGTCATTCGATAAAGATTTTGCGTTGCGTTTTTGTTTTTCACTTTTTTTGTAGAATGCGCTTCAAGGTGAAGAAGGTCTGGTCCAGTAATATCCAATATTGGTCTAATATAAATATAGAATCTAAACAATTCAGGTAACGTTTGTGGAAAAACCTTGTTGATATTGTTCGATGAACTAAATAATCAGGATCACGGTCCGGTGATCCGAATTTAATGGGTGGAATTTGATGCTTCGGTCCATTTTCTTTATTATCAGACCACTGGACATAATATAATTATTGTTACCAATAGAGCACTAATCTTTAAAAAAAAATGCATTAAGATTTTAAAGAAAAGTGATGGCGATATAAACGCCTGCTTACTGGTTACTTTAAATTCCTATTTTATTATTGAATTCCTTTTTAGGGTTCCGTAGTAAAACAAGGAACCCTTCGCCAAGTTTGTCTGTCTGTCTGACTGCGACTTAACTCAGAGACCATTGCAGCATTGGTCCTACAAAGCTATAATTTGGCAAGGTTTTACATAGTAATCACCTGCCTAGCCTACTACATCATCTGCCTGCCCTTTTCCCAACTATGTTGAGGGCTTCCAGTCTAACCGGAAGCAGCTGAATACTATATTATTACATATATAAGGTCCCATTAAAATAGATGGACAAACTTTTAGAAATCATTCAGACCACTAAAATAAGGACTATGGTAAAAAAAATATAATATAAGAAAAACGCATTAGTTACTTACAAGAAAAATAATCAGCTAACGAAAATACACTAATGTGCTGGCCATTTATTATTTTAGGTCAAAATAAAATCACTATAATCAGTGTTTTTTTTTTTTGCTTGGATATCTTATGCTGGACATACTGCGCGTTGTGTTAAAATTTGTCCATCTATTTTAATGGGACCCTGTATATTTTACATGGAGTGACTGCCTATCTGACCTCCACAACCCAGCTACTGGATAATAGGATAACCCTTGGTAAGACTGATTTTCAGACTTTCGGACTCCTGGCTACCCGTAACGACTGTCAAAGATCTACGAATGACAACCGGGACCAACGGTTTACCGTGCTTTCCACGGCACGGAGGAGTCTCGATATGTAGGATGACCATCCACTACGTAAAATACTCCGTAAAATGTAAAAATAAACATTTTATAATGAAAACTACATAGGTACCTAGTTATTCACCTTACCTATAATATATCTATGTATTAAAGAACTTTACGCTATCCTTTGCGAGGTAGACAGAGCTAGGATTGAGTGGCACATAAGCAGGGTATTTTGGGATCCCCTATTTAAAAAGTGTAGGATATTTCTAAGAGATTTTGCTATTTAGGTAAGTCAATCTTTTTGAGATACCTATTTTAGGTTATAACCACAGAAATAACTTAATTGTTTTTCATAGTTTTTTCGAATAAAATGAGACAAAAACAATGCCGTGCATGCGTAAATATTAATCCCAACTATGGAACCCTTCACTGTGCGTGGTTCGACACACTTTTATCTTTCAGTCTGAAAGTTATTAGCGTCATCTATCATCCAATAAGGTAACTAAGAAGTTCGAACTGTATCACAATAAAATTTGTCGAGGCAAACGTAACTGTGCTACTCGATGACAGATGGCGCTGGTTTTAATCTTCAACTTAACCATCGAACTTAGATTTTTTATTATAGCAATACATTAGTTTGTTATTTCATTAAATGATTATAAAAACTACTTTTAATTTGATTTCTATAACCATACGTAACATCACGCTTATATTACCCGAAGAGTTAGGCAGAGATGTATCTAGTGCAGGGTGCACTTGATACACTTCGACCGCTAGTTCGTCCAGTATAATACACAATGATACTGTGGTTTTAATTAGTGTTTGGAGGGTCGTTTTTAAAAGGTACTTAATTAATAAATTAATATCCGCTGATTTTTTACCCACCACCCCGTATCCGGCCAGAAAGTAAAAGTTAGGCCGGGTAGGGTAGGACGGATTCCGGATAGTAGTCGGAGATCTATCCTTTTTGTCTCTAGGAAAAATGAGTCATTATTTGCATAACATCAACGCTTGAAATCTCACTTTACTTCCTTAACTTAGCTAAAATTGATTTCTCAAATAAGTAACAAAAAAAGTTAGTATGATTCACTACCATAGTATGTAGGTAGGTAGCTACCTACGAAACACAATCCGAATGCTTTGCCTTTCATCTCTTACCAAGCTAACTAACAAAAATCAAGCCTATGCGCTCGCTTTGCTCCAACGCTTCGAACTATGTAGGTACTTAGGTACTCGCCACGGTCTACTGACCACACGACCGATAACCGTGACGTCACGGCCATCAATGACGAATCTTCACACATCTACCTCCCATTTACTTGATGTCAGTACTAATGAGAACAATAAAGTTAGTGACAAATATCCGTGGAGCAATACTGAACGAACGTGGGCAAACTCGACGCCTAATAAAAGCAATTGTTGGTTAGCCGAAAGTCAGTCTCGTGGTTAGGCGCTTACTGCGACGTCGTATTGTGAATCGTATCAAATAAGTGGAAAATACATCGATAACTTTGTAACAATGGGTAAAAGTGAGTAAAACTATAATACTTTTGATCTTAAAATCATTTTAGAATAAAGTTTGATAGAATGTAGGTACCTAACTAAGTATTCATATTTCATATTTGTATTCCATAATGTTTAATAGGTTACCTATTTGCCCTAGGTATTACGGACCCAATAGGGCACAGAAAAAGTATAAAATTAATTCTTAAAATAAAAAATAGAATAAGGAAACAATTTTACTAACAAAAACAATTAAGTTGCAACAACAATTAAGTTGTATTTTCGGAAACTTGATAAAGATGCATGCCTTTTTTAAACCATTGCAATGTTTGATTCAGCAGTTTTCAAGGTTGCATTATAAAAACAAACATACCCGACAGTAATGTGGGTCAGTGGATACGAAACGGGGCACTATGAAAAAAATAAATTTCACCAAAAGCCATCGCCTAATCAAGCCTTCCCTTCTTCTTCCTTCTTCTGGATAAGCTCGCTCCATCGTCGACTTTGTCTCTGTCACCTTTGACCTAGACTAGAGTTAAGAGCAAGTCCATTTCAAATAAAAAAAATAAAAAACAAGCCTTCGGGACCCGGTGGGATGTGCGAGTAGTAAGGTGGGGAACACCTCAAGGGTCACCTAGACCTCAGGGTCATTGACCGGTCAGTGGGACGTCTTGGGGATTTTTAAATGAATTCTACTAGTCCAACATAACAAAAACAAGCAGGATTGTGTCCAAAATGATCTCGTACAGAATTTGGTTTTTCCTACACATTTACAATAGCATTCAGATTTATCGGAATTAGTAAGGGTAGGTACTAATATATCTATTTATTTATGTATAATTTATTGTACACCACAAAAACACATAACAAAAAATAAATCAAACACTACAAAATATACATTGGGTGGTCTTATTGCTTCAAAAACTGACTTATTAAACGTAACCTAAAACGTGGTGTTGTAATTCAAGTCCTAAATAGCTGATCACTATCGCTCAATGAGTCTTTGACATTCTGTGGAACCTAGCCACTAAACAATCCTAACTTCTGGTGGCTATAAAATAACTTTGTAATAAATGTAAATAATATTTCTGAAATATAAAACATACTGCGTCAGATCAAATAGCACGTAGGTAATAATAAAGTAGGTAGCTAATAATGTATAATAACACAAAAATGCGATGATTACAAATGTACCACGAATGTTCAGCTAGCATCTTCAGGGGATTCACTAATTTTGTGGCATCAGATACTTAGTCTTGCACTTGATGTTGAATAATATCTAGAATGCTTATAACTACTGCTATGATTCCTATTATTTTCTCTTAGTCAGCGGTTTATAATAGTTAATTATTCACTAAGGGGATAAAGCAGTGTATTAAGTCACGGGCGCTATTTTAAATCCCGAACGCGGCGACGGATTCTAGGCCTCCCGAGTGCAACGATGGGAGCTCTGGTTTGACTCCTGAGCGAAGCGTGGGAGTAAATATTATAATCCTGAGTGTAGCGAGATATTTAAATTTGCCCAAGACAATGACACCTTTATCCGAGGAGAATACTTACTCTACTTTTCGCACCTACTGCGAAGTAATAAGAATCTATTCTATTCTCATTAGTAGTTCATGAAACTGTTAAATAACATGGAATTCGTAGTTATGGGCAGATTCATACACTATTTTATCTAAACTCATGCAATTTCATGAAAAACCCAATATTGTAAATATGACGCCCAAATCCAACATTCTAACGTGGGGGGTACGCGCCACAGCAACCGGTCAGCTGTTGCGATGACATGCCGCACAGATAATGTAGAGACAGCCAACCGCCGCCGGCGCCGCCGTCGCCGAGTTCCGCCGAGTCAAACAATGTTGGACTTGGCCATATACAGAAAACAATCGTTTTTATTGTTGTAATTATTTTTGTTTAATATATTTAATTAATAAACATTATTGTTACTTACAATAATATCTCTAATAAGTTGCAAAATTAAAAAATTTGTTCGTCAACGGCAACTATAGTTTAAAACCATAGAAATATATCTATGTTTAAAACCTATGAAGTCGAAAAAGTTTATTTTTTAATTAACGTCTCCATACGACTTTCTAAGTTGAGGTTCCAAATTCAAATCACATTAATGACCAGCGGGTCATACTGAAATTCAGTAGGGTACAATATTAATATTTGGCTGGAGCCTAGAGCTTAAATGACTTGCATTTGGTTAGGTTTGCATGACATACCTACATAAAATCATCAGTCTCCAGCCTTTACCCCAATTCATTTGGGGATGGCGCAGTCTTTTTCAAAAAACAGGTTTCTGCCACAGTTTCGGTTTCGGCCAAAAAGTGGCCATTTATTATTTCAAAACATAGTGAGGAAACCGGCATGTCCTAGAACCAAAAATTCGAAAACATGTGACATCCGCCAACCCGCACTGGGCCCGTGTGGTGGATTACAGCCTACAGCCCTCTCACAGAGAGGACGCCTGTGTCATAGCAGTGGAAACATTATAGATTAGGTATCCTAAAAAGGCCGTAATTTTGTAAGTAATTGTAAGTCTCGGTTTCTTACAAAAAAAAAAATACATATGTTATTAAATAAAATAAAAAAATCTCTAAATCATCTATTATTAGAACGGCCCTCAAAACATCCGCACCAAATAGACTTGTACCATACCACGTGTCCTTCTATGTTAAAAAAAACGAATAAATAAATAGAAGGTTCTCGCGTTCCTTCCATTCGAAACCTTAATTAACTACATATCAAATGTATAGTCAACAAAAGAGATAAGTATTCAGGATTGTCGGATATACCTAGTTGAAATTTAAGAAACCGATGGATGTTTTCGACTGAAATTTAATTTGATAAATGAGCTGTTTGTTTTCTATTAATAAAATTAAACTTTATTCGAGCAAATCCATCGGTATCTTACTAAACTTCAACCATATCCGACGATCCTGCATACTTATCTCTTTTGTTGACTGTACATATCTACCTAATTTAATCTGGTTGGTATTATTCATCAATTAGGTAGATGATTGGTTGTATAATCATTAATTTATTCTATATAGTTCTATTCTTAGATCGTTGCCTCGTACCTACGGAAGGTTTTTGACAAATATTCCACTGCAATTAAATTAGTATTAAGCCAAGGTTATAGGTTCAAAAGATTAATATATCACCTTGTACTTAAGAACAGATTTTGTGTGATCGAATGACGCATTTCACACTTCCAATCGGTTTGCTCAAAAAACAATTTGTGAATTGGCTGCATTTGCTTTCATTTATGATTTCAATTAGAAGATTGAGGGATCTTTGTTACATCGGACCTTCTGCGGACATTCTTTAACCTTTCCCTATTTATTTTTCAATTATTCTTATATGAATATGTATACACAAACTAAACAACCTGACACAATATTTAATTAAGGCCTAATTTTTCTATCGCCAGATAACTTTTATCCGAGCAATAAAATTGACGTTTGACAGTTTTTGTATGATAACATAACATAACATAATCAGCCTATAATGTTCCCACTGCTGGGACACAGGCCTCTTCTCAGTGAGAGGGAGTGGGCCGTAATCCACCACGCGGGCCCGGTGCGGGTTGGCAGATGTCACATGTCTTCGAATTTTTGGTTCTAGGACATGCCGGTTTCCTCACGATGTTTTCCTTTTCCGTTTTGTATGATGTAACTGTCAAAATTTCAAAATTATTTCTCGAATTCGAATCAGATGATTGAAAAATCAGCCCTAAAATGAAAGGAGTTCCTGAAACTTTTTATACATGCTGGCAGGGAAATCGACGTGCAAACTGTAACAAAGAATTTTTTTCGCCGGTTATCTAAATAATATCTGCTGTTTCATAGATAAGTATAATACCTACGCGGTTAAAATGTATGGAACAGCTATTGTTTTTTTAATAACCGACGAATTTTTTTATCGCAGAGGCGTCCAGAGTCATGTACAGCACACATGGTAACAAGTGGGGCGTCGATGTGCATCTTAATCAAATAATGTGTCAGGCTGTTTAATTTGCGAATAAATAGTATTTCATTTTTGACATGTACGGTATTGTTTTAAACACTTATTTATTTTGACGTGTTAAGTATGTTTAAGTACTTCACAGTTCTCGATTATTTGCAATGGACTATGTGCAGTAAAGCAAAGGTTACTAAGGTTGTTAAGAGCGTTTACGCTTAGCGCGGATCGTCAAGTTTAGGTAATTCTTTGCAAATTTCACTCACACAGACGCGTGCGCAACTGTGTGCGTAGAGTTGGCGCGTTCGCTCTGTTTATAGTCAGACGTACTCAATTTGATCCGTTCGCTTTAGAGCAATAATTGTTTTAGCAAAATTTATTTTGAATTTAAATCCAACTTCAATTTATTGTCATACTTATGATTTATAATAAATCTGAAATCCTCTACACGCAAAATTAAGTTATTTAGGAGAAAAAAGAATATTAATAATTTAGATTACTCAAGTGTTGGTGACTAGTTCCAGTTTTTTGTAAATAGCTTTTTAAATTTTTATGCACTAGATAGGTAGGTGGGAAATTAAACAAAGGTTTATCATGTTATGTTTAGTGAATCATTTAATATAAATAAAAAACTGTATACATTATAAAATAGTTCTCCACTGTCACCATAATATAATTTACTTTTTCGGCCCATCAGCTAAAACATAAAAGGAATAATAGACCAAACACACCTAGTTGACACTACACTATTACGTTTATAATTCGAATGTACAAAATAAATATTATGAAAAAAAATACTTACGGATCAAAACGTGTCAGGCGTAGTGTATACCGCCGGCAACTACGTATCTGTGTTGTCAATCGATGGCAGCGTGAGCGACATAGGTCCTACCTCGGAGAGCGCCACAGCGCGACTGGCCGACGTCGCTTGGCGTTGCGTAATTTATTAGTAACTTTGAAATTTTATATTGTCGATAAAATAACTTTATGTAATTTTTTTTTTACTGATTTTGGTTTGCATGAACTCCACTTACAAGCAGTGTATTTTTTTTAAAGTTATTTCAGCCTTAATATCAAATAAAAATGATGTTTATTATGTCAAATTTAGGTTAAGAAAATATTTTATTTGAGGTACTTAATGAATTAAAATTACTTTTTTACTTTATACAATAACAATAACGGTATCTTTTCGTTTTCCACGTATTTTTTCCAGACTTCCACGACTCATTGTTGACTCATAATTTCATTCCGAAATTCAGTCTTCTCGTATAATCTCAAAAATATGAGTTCAAAAAAAGCTTTTATTTTGATATTTAATAATATTTTTCAATTTTTATTCTATACAAATACAATATAAAGATATGCTTAATGCGGTACTCAAGTTAGTTTTTAATAAATTCATGCCATTTAGTAGTAATTTAACCTTAAAAAACCCCAATTTTATGTTTATTGTAATTTTTTAACGATAACACTCTTAAGGTATTAGTTTCTTGCCGCGACTTTGTCCGCATGAAATTTCTTGTACCTACCCCCAACCCACCCCGTTTCATCGCATTGCTTGCCCGCGCTATATCTAAGCGTTCTTTCTTACTTTTTTTTCTTTTTGCTCAGCACCTAAGGGTCATAGCGTAATGTTAGATAGTCTGTAGCCTTCCTCAAATATTGGGCTATCAAATGCAAAAAGATTTTTGCAAATCCGACCGGTAATTCCAAGGATTAGCTCGTTCAAACAAAACGAACTCTTCAGCTTCATTATTAGTAGGTACCTATTAGGTAGTATAAATATGTTTAGATACTCGGAAGTACAACTTCCAGCAAGCCTTTAAGACGTGTCTTTCTCTCTTCCAGTATCGCAGCACATGCTAACAGACTTGGAGAAGATCCCAGGAGTGCAGCTGGGCGACTTCCTGCTGCAGTTCGAACTGGACGAGCCTCGGGAGTCGGTGCGGGAGATCGCCAGGAAAGAGCTCCGGGAGACGCCTGAAGTCGTCAAACCTGCTGTCGAAGAGCTTAAGAGACTTCTTGAAGGTATAACTAAACATAATGTAATAATATCAGCCTCTTACTGTCCAACTGCAGGGCAAAGGCCTCTTCTCATTCAGAGAAGGCTCGAGCATTGATCACCACCTCAAAGAAGGTTAAATAAATAAATAAATAAATAAGGTTGACGATTTCAGACTTATATTAACTGAGTCCAGGTTTCTACAACAACTAAACATAATGGCGCCGATTCCCTTGTTCACAAACTAAACTAAACTTAAGTAACTAAACTTAAGTGTAGTGCATCTTTTTCTTTCTATTTCATTAAGAAAAAGACGGAAGATAAATTTTAGTTTAGTCCTGTCAAATTAAACAGCGCCTGACACTTATACTCCATACAAGTTTGGACGTGATTAAAAACTTGCCTACTAAAATTACGTCAATTTGCGTCACGCACTGATTAATTTGACAGAACTAAACTAAAATATTAATCTTATGTCCTTTTCTTAATGAAATAGAAAGAAAAGGATGCACTGAACTTAAATTTAGTTTAGTTTGTGAACAACAGAATCAGCGCCAGTATAGTTTAGTTTTTCTTCTATAGAACACCTGAAGAGTTTTCTCCATGCGAGAAGATTCAAGCCTACCTCGATTCTTGGTTGTATCGTCTTCTAATCGATGAATTAACCAATCGTGGTGTCACCTAAGCATAGGTCAGTGTTCAACAGTGCATCGTGATATGATGAGGTCCATTCGTTGGTAATGACCACGGTAATATACCTACTAATGACACAAAGATGAGGTTCAATTAACTTCGATTTTAAGAATTCATTTATTCCACTATTCGAATTTAAACTGATCAGAGGGCCAATTCTCATATTTTTAAGAACGTTCGCATTCTGAGGGGTAATTCTCGTAATTTTAAGAACGTTCGCATCCTGAGGGGTAATTCTCGTAATTTTAAGCACGTTCTCATTCTGATCTGTCGCAATCTGTCCAAAAAATCCTCTACTTAATTTACCTACACTTTTGACAAGTTTTTGACACTTGTTTGTTACCAAGATGAGACTGCGACTAGATTTTGAACGTTTTTAATTGCGGGAATTGGCGTTCGAATGTCAGCACATTTATAACGAACTAGCTGCTTCCCCGCGACTTCATCCGCGTGAAATCCTATCCTAACTAACTATTTTCCATACAAACAAAATTCCCCCTTTTCACCCCCTTAAAGGTTAAATTTCCAAAAACCCCTTCTTAGTGCTCCCCTACATTATAATAGGAAGCCGTGTGCAAAATTTCACATTCCTAGCCCCAGTAGTTTCGGCTGTACGTTGATATGTCAGTCAGTCAGTTCTCCTTTTATATATATAGATTTAAAGCTTACTATAGGCCGACTGCTTAACTGAGACGTACCTACACCCGTCCCGCACCGCGCTGCTACCTCAGGCAACGTCTCAGTTAAGTGGTCGACCTATAACACAGTAGTTAACCTTCTCAAATGTAAAAATGAGGTGATATGTATTTTTTCATTATTAAATCGAAGGTTACCCAAACTAAAACCAAAAGAAAATAAGAACGGTTACCGACCGGGACCGATTTGCAAATAATAAATATGTTAATGTTGCGCTTGCGCATTGCTCCCTTTGTTTGACAAGCGATGAACCTAGTCAATTATAAAACAATAAACTTGAGTAATAGTAACCTTGAAATACACAAGTAACGTTTAAATTAACATTTCGGAGTTATAATGAACTTTTTGTACCGGCCTTGTTCCCATACAAACTTCAGTACCTATTTATAACCCTTTAAGGGAATGAACTTCCCATGCAAACTTCAGCGGCAGACCACGTAGGATATGGCGGGACGAGCTGGATAGGTTCCGTCAAAACTGGAAACATCTCCTCATCCTTTGCCCCGGAGTGGGACAGCGTGGGCTAGTAAAAGCCAAGACCCAAACAATTATAAGCAGCTCTACTTACAGTTTCTAGACAGTACCTACTGTAGCGAAAGAAAGAAAACACAAAAAATCTCTTTGCGATACAGAACACGTTTAATTTTCGATTTAATTTATGTCTGAATATAAAAAATTGCAAGTATAAAAAAGTAGAAAATACAAAAAAAACTCGTAAAGAAACTTGTCACATTAAAACTCAGAAATTCAGTCGTGACGACTCGACTTCGACAGCGGTCACGGCGTCCTTGTAGTGGACCTCTTAAGCTTTGGGTGGTTAAAAGATCGAATCTGCTCGCTTCCTACTCCATACCAGTCTGGGGTGGAAATGGTAGGAGCCAGGGAGGGGTGGAACCGAAGGAATCAGCTTTCAATATCTTCCAAAAAAAAGAAAGAAAGAGTATACCTACGGTTTGTTTTCCAACAAGAGTCACAACTCGCCGACTTTGTTGAGAAACGACCCTGATTCAATATATCACAAAATAAGTTAAACTTTCAGCAAATTTTAGTATTTTTGTTTCCCGAAATAAAAATATACGGCAGTCGTCTGTGACAAATTTTCAACAAGTGACCAACGTTTCTAAGAAAAAATCCCATTTGACGTAAAACAAAAAAAAAAGGACGAAAATAAAAAAAGGTTGCATATATTCTTAAAGAAGGATGGATGACAATTATATAACATGCAGGATTTGCTAATAATGCACTACGTAGGTAATTATCATATAGGTTAGGTACTAATGATTTGTTGCTATATCCGCCATCCGGTAACTTATAATTATGTAGAATCACCAGATTCAACAATGTTGAATCTGGTGATTCTACATAATTATAACAAAATTAACGAACGAGTAACAATGTACTAGCTTCTGCGTGCGACTTCGTCCGCGTGAAATTTCTTGTTCCCCTGACCCACCCCATGGCACCGCATCGCCGCGCCGGCCCGCGCCCTCACTTAATTTTCGCTTAGCGTTCTTTCTGTCTTTTTTTCTTTTTGCCCGGCTCCTAAGGGCCATAGCGTGATAACTTATATAGCCTTCCTCAAGAATTGAGCCATCAAATGCGAAAAAGAATTTTTCAAATCAGACCAGTTCCAGAGATTAGCACGTTCAGACAAACAAACAAACTCTTCAGCTTTATCTTCTATATATAGGGTGACTGGTAATTAGTGACCGATACCTAAACACGTGATTGTACTCATGATAACAAACCACTTTTACTATGGGACCAAACCTGAAATCGCGAAAAAAAAATCAGCTGTTCCCTACATTTTGACGAGTTATACGAACATAAATGTAGGGAACAGCAGATTTTTTTTTCAACTTAGAACTCGGCACGAATACTTAGTAAGTAAATTATGAAGTTTGGCATTTTTGTTTTTCTAAACTACCCCCAAAAGGGGGATTGGGGGGTGTCAAAAGTTGTATGGAGGAATTTTAACGCGCGGTCCGACTAACTCGAAGCTCATTATTTGTTTTCTAAGACTAAAAATAAAGACTAACGTGTATCAGGGTTTTTCAAAAATCTACCCCTGACGGGCTAAAAAGGGATAGTTAATTTTACAGGGGCGGATTTTAATGCGTGCCTTGATTAACTCGAAAATTGCTATATAAATAAATCTTCGAGTCAAGTAATGAACACATCCCAAACGATTTTTAAAATTCGCCTGTGTGGAAAGCAGGGAAACAGTTTATTTGAAAAATCTGATTCTTTTGATCTATAAACTTAAAAATAAGCCGGAATACTTAGGTATTTATTTAAATAAATGATAAAGATCATAAACATGCATTTTCGAAATTTTTTGAGGAAAATACGAAATAGGCGCGGACGAAGTCGCGGGAAAAGTGCTATTAATATATAAAATTCGAAGTCCTGACTGACTGATATAACAACGCACAGCCTAAACCGCTGGTCCTAGATATATGAAATTTGGAGGGTGTGTTCTTTGTGAAGAGTAGGTATTCACTAAGAAAGGGTTTTTCGAAATTCCACCCCTAAGAGGGTGAATGGGGGGAGGGTGAAATTTCACGCGGCCGAAGTCACGGGCAGAAGCTAGTTATTAGTATACTATATACGAGTACCTATATCAAAGCTCAAACATATAAGCACACCTCTTAGTTACTAACAATTCATATATAGTACCCACGTAGGTAAATTATCATATAGGTAGGTACTAATGACTTGTTTCTATATCCGGTAACTCTTATGTATAATCATTAGAATCAACAATTTTTGAGGTGCTAAATATTAACAGCCGCGCAGGTCGTTCGATTAGGTTAAGCTACCCTTGCCACGGTTGGTCTGTGGATGGGTGACCATCTTTACATACCGAGACACCTCCGTGGCTCGGAAAACACGTAAAGCCGTTGGTCCCGCCCGGCTGCCATTCGTGGATCTTTCTTTCGTTACGGATAGTCAGAAGCCCGAAAGTCTGACAACCAGTCTTACCAAGGGGTATCGTATGTAATCTTTTGTTGTGTTTTTGGTTTTTGTTTGACACGTTTATCATTGTTGCATCTATCACGCCTTTTCTCGAAGGGTTAAGAGAGAAAGAGCCCGCAAAATAAATTATTTTATTGAGTATTTTATGAAATATCAATCAATAGGGTTATGTGGACTTTTAGAGGGTTGTATTGATCATTTTAATTATTATAATTCTGGAAATACATACTTGTTACGGTCGTGAATCATATTTTGTTCAACATACAACCTGACGCTGATCTGCAAATAGCAAAAAACGTAAGAAAATTTGTATTTTGCTGGCTACCTATAATATTCATAGAATACATTCGCCATTTTACGCTCGCGCGAGTCCTATGTAATAGGGGAAGAGCAAATACACACTGCGGGCAGCTACTGAGATTGTTTTAATGGAAATATGGAAAACCCCAATACTTATCTACCGCTTTACCCGGGCGTGTTTACAAAGGCTAAATGCATTTCGGTCGAGTCCTGTGATCGAATCATTTCAAATTAGGGTTTTTTTTTTCAAAAAGCCGTAATCTTTAACAAAGCCTAAATGGATTTCAGTTTGATAGATTTAACCAACCTAAGTACAGATTAGTCATAAATAAAATCATTTCAGCAAACACAATGTTGATTTAATTCAAGATTCTTTACCATAATATTGTCATACCTAGTTGAAACCTTTTTTAACCGACATCAAAAAAGGAGGTTGTGTATTTATATTTAGAAAATGTGCCTAACACAATGCAAGTGCAAGTTCTGTGTTTGGGAGCAGTATCTACCAAGCTCCGGCAACTTACGCAAAACAAACTATGATCGTGAATTCGTAACTCCGAAACATGTGACTGTTCCTAAATTACCCTAGGCTGATAAAATTTCAGTAAATATTAGTGTTTAGATCGGTTCCCCCTAATTCTAATTCGAATCTAGATGTATAAAATGGTGGCAGTAAGCAATCTCACTCGCTTGTACTTATTCCGTTGGGGTCATCGACCGATTGACGTTCACTGCTGACCATAGGTATCCCAATAGATCGCGAATCTGAGACTTATGACAATGAATGTTATTGCACTGGGCCACGTATGGAAAACTACTGGTGATAAAAATATTTTGTTATAGACCATCTTATTGACGAAAAAGGAGACAGGCAGTATTCTTGCCGTTATTTACGACAGTTATTAGAAGTAAAGGTTAGAACTATTCTTAAAATTGAAAACTACAAGGTACCTAACTTAATACTGATCGTCATATCAACGATCATTCGTTCTTTTTCATCTGTCGATTAGCACGTCTATATTTGTTTACGTACAAATACAGACGTGCTATCCTAACGCGGAAGTGTCATTGCGTCACGCGTCAGTAAAACGTAAAACTAGGTAATCATCAGTTAGGATTGTCGGTGACATTTCACGGGGATTCTACGCAAAGTAAACATGCCTGATCCATCACGCGGGCCCACTGCGGGTTGTCACTTGTCTGTGTTCGAACCTACGACCTACAACTCGTAAGTCGCGAGTTCGCGACCGTTACAATTGTGCCACCACTGCTCTAATGGGGCACTACTGCACTAGCAGTGCAATCCACATGTTCCCTTTTTATTTACTGCTATGAAGAAAGCCCAAAAACTAATTTTGATAAGTCATGTTTGCCAAACGTGTTGGTAATCGCAGGTAAATAAAATAGACCCCAGAATACTGCTGGGCAGGGACTTAAAAACACCTTCATAAAGGTTACAGAATTATAAGTGTTACATATTGAATTGATAACAGAATCAAATATGTAACCTTTATAATTGATTGATTTTTTATTTATAGGGGTATAACCCAAAACACTTTTAAAAGTGTACCTAACAGTAATTCTGTAAACAATATAAAAATGCTAACAGTGTTAACAAGTGTAACCGTTAAAAGTGGCGTTGCCAAAATAGCCGCAATCCCGACTGGATTGAGGCTATTTTGCCATCGCCGCGCGCCGCTTCTGTCTGTCCGCCGCCGTGCGCCGTGCGTTTTTGCGGTGCCGCGCAATTATACCTACAAATGCTTATTTCTATTACACGTATTAACTCATAATAACACAATAAAGGTTACACTTTGATTCTGTAACATTATTGTATCTGTTACATTTAGAAGTGTTTTTCTTTTAAAACAGTTTAAAAAAAACGAGTGTTAAAAACATTTATTAGGTACGGTTACAGTTTGAGTCCCTGCTGCTGGGAAGGCTCTTTGCATTCGCATCCTTTTACACCACACTGAAGGATAAAAGAAAAACGCCAATACTCTTTCAGCAATCAGAAAGTGGCATAGAATGTCCTGTCTAGAACTCTAGACCTCTTCACCCAAGATCTACTTAAGTAAAAATCATTTGAGAACTAATCAAATTTGCATGACGCCACAGAATATAAATAATAGTACTAGTGACGCTCACAGAATGACATCGCTTAGCCTATTTATAGTAATGTCTGCCTTATAAGACCATACACGAGAAAGAAGTTTGAGTGTACGTTCTAACATAGTCTGTGAACGAATATTACTTGTACAAACAATTGAAGTTAATTTATTCACTGTAAGTTAATTAGTACAAGCCGTGAGCCTGATAGGATTTCCCATTATCCATACTAATCCATACTATCCATACTAATATTATAAATTCGAAAGTAACTCTGTCTATATGTCTGTCTGTATGTTACCTTTTCACGCCTAAACCACTGAACGGATTTCGATAAAATTTGACAGAGAGATAGATTGCATCCCGGGGAAGGACATAGGATAGTTTTTATCCCGATATTCCCACGGGATGGACACTTATGCGGGTGAAACCGCGGGGCGCAGCTAGTAATAGTATAAATGCGAAAGTGTGTCTGTCTATCTGTTACCTCTTCACGCTTAAACCGCTGAACCGATTTAGATGAAATTTGGTATAGAGATAGTTTGAGTCCTTGGAAAGGACATAGGATATCCCGATATTCCTACGGGATCGACAATTATGCGGGCGAAACCGCGGGGCACTGCTAGTTATCCATACTTTCATCTCCTATTTAACCTATTTAGTGGGTCTAATCTAACGCCTCTATTGTCCCACTGCAGGACAAAGGCCTCATCTCCCCTTTCCACACAATTCTGTCTTTTGCTAGTGCTGGCCATTCCTTTCGGTAGGAGTCAAGCTCTTCCAGTCATCTTCTCGGCCGGCCGCGATGGCGTACCTTTCGTGGGACTTGTCCTCTGATTTGTCATCTGACATGCGGCACACATGTCCGGCCCAGTCCCACTTAAGCTGAGCAGCTTTGTGGGTAACGTGGTGTGGTTTGCTGATTTGTGACAATAAACAATTTTTTTTTTATTTTTTTTTTATTGTTTTTTTTTAACGTCTGTGATCTTGATTTAGGGGCGTTTTTTATTTTTATTTTCCCCCTCCCCCGTTTGACCCCTTTTCTCCCTTTTACTTTCGGTAGGTATATAAAGAACTCTTGCGTAATATTTCAAGCTTCTAGACGCAGCAGTTCAGGCTGTGCGTTGTCTGTCCGAAAATTTAACATTTTTTAGATACAAAGGTCAAGTTAATATATCCTATATCAATAGCTGCGTTTCTAATCAGTGTTCGAAGTTCGAAGGCTGCAATCTTAGCGGTTAATATAATTGATCTCATGTTAACATCACGTTTTATTGTCTACAAATACTATGTACTTAATTTTAATACTTGTTAGAGTATTTGATATATGTCTGAGGAAGGATTACAGTATTTATTTCATAGGTAGGTGCTGTTATTAATATGCTTTTTGAACTTGTTCATTCATCATCAGCCTACAGTAGTCCACTGCTGGATATAGGCCTTTCCAATTTCACGCCATTCAGCTCGATTCTTGGCAAGTCTCATCTAGCCACCTTTTTTTTTTTTTTGATGGGAATTCATCTAATGACTCCTCCAGCTCTGGGTGGAGCGGAAGGGAGTGTCAGACTCTTACTGACTAAAAGCCACCCGTGTTCCTTCCTTAGCCCTTTATGTTCCGGGGCAGCGGTAACCCTTTCGGACGATCCCGCTACCCATCTAGCCACCCTGCGATGATCGTCTCTCCACCTAACCTGAGAGCGTCATCAGTTCTACAGCTAATATGGCCAGTCCATTTCCACTTCAGCTTGCTTACTATGTAAGCTATGTCGTTACCTGTACAAAAATATGTCTGATTTAAATAAGCTCCGTCAATTTTTTTACCGTCATAATCTTACGTTGACAAACAATACATGATCGGATCCGGAAAAACCAGATCTCTGTATTGTAAATAATTACAGACAAATATCAGTACGTACCTACGTTTGTTATTTAATGTTCAGTGTACCATGGAAATGTTGAGGTCATCACCTGCCGAGCCTTTTCCCAACTATGTGTCGGCTTCCAGTCTAAACGGATGCAGATGAATACTAGCATTTTACATGAAGCGACTGCCTATCTGACCTCCAAAACCAAGTTACTGCGTAATACGATAGGTACTTACTCCTTAGTAAGACTTTCGGGCTTCTGACGATCCTTAACGACTGCCAAAGATTCACGAATGACAGCCGGGACCAACGGCTTACATGTTTTCCGACGCACGGAGGGGTCTTGGTATATAAAGATGGTCACGTATCCACGGACCAACCGCGGCAAGCGTAGCTTAACCTGATCGATCGACCCGTGCGGCTCTTATAACTTAGCCACAAGCCCCTCCGTATAAAAAAAACAATAAGTAAATAACGGTGTCACGGACCTGACATATTAAAATTATTATGTGCATAGTAACCTAAGCTGCGTTCACGATTTAGTTGCCAACAATGTAAACAAATATGAGTTTATGGAAAAATAACTTTAATTCCTACACAATAAAGATCAGTTTACGGTAAAATTTCAAACATTTTTATAACTTTTTCAATACCTACTGCTAGCTCTGAAATCAACTTAAATTCCATTGAAATAAAGTTGTTATTTGTTTAACATGACATAACATCAATTGGAAACATAAATTTGAATAGACCTAGGTGTATTATTTTCTGTCATTGATTTACATGTGTCATTTCCTCTTCTTCTGCCCGCGACTTCGTCCGCGTAAAATTTCGGCCCACTGCGGCGCATCCAGTCGCCAACCCGCGCTTTTACTTCGTTTTCGCTTAGCGTTTTTTCTTATTGCTCCTCTCCTAAGGGCCGTAGTATGACCTACAAACCTTCCTCAAGAATTGGGCTATCAAATGCAAAAAGATTTTTTTAAATCCGACTAGTAGTTCCAGAGATTAGAGCGCTCAAACAAAAAACCAACAATCTCTTTGTTTGTTTTTTGTTTGTTTGTCAGCTTTATTATTAGTATACAGGGTTATTGGAAAAACAGTAACAACCTCTTAAGCCGTCACTGTACTCATCATTATGAACAACTTTTACTATGGGACCAAACCCGAAATCGCGAAAAAAAATCAGCTGTTCCCTACATTTTGACGAGTTATACGAACATAAATGTGTTCATTATGATGAGTACAATGACCTCTTAAGAGGTTGTTGGTGTTTTTCCAATAACCCTGTATATAGGTATATATTATTACTAGACATTTAGGAAAGATAACCTACGATCTAATAGATATACTTATTTCTCCAATAAGTATAAAAATCAGCCTAAAGTAAATTATATAGAGTAAGTGCGCCAATTATGGACCACCATAAGGATTTTGTGAAATAAAACTCAGAATTATAAAGATTAATCAGCCTTATATATTTTGAACAGTTCGATAATTATTTGGTATCAAAAACGAATATCAGAATTCTTAAGAAACATGAACATC
The DNA here is from genome assembly GCA_914767645.1 of Hydraecia micacea. Taxonomy (NCBI): domain Eukaryota; kingdom Metazoa; phylum Arthropoda; class Insecta; order Lepidoptera; family Noctuidae; genus Hydraecia; species Hydraecia micacea. The sequence goes on from OU611778.1 coordinate 15,302,456, forward strand.
TTAGAAATAATCAACATTTTCTAAAATATAAGATTATTTTGCATTTGCAAAAAGTGGACAAAATATGGACCACATGGTTTTAAATATGGACCACAGTAAATTGGGTTCAAAATTATATAAAAAAATGGACGTGTTGCCTAAAATTAAATCATCTTTATCCCATGTTTGTCTGATCTTGCCTTTAGCTGTAGAATTTGTAGACCTTTCCCCTAGTTTAATCCACTTTCCCAAACAGTAATATTTGCTGAAATTATGAGCTTACGAAATTAGGTAAAAAATTACATCGCGCGTTGATAAAAACGAAAAATGACTGCAGTGAACACGCGCGCTCTCTCTGCCGACCGGCAAGCGATTAGCGAGGCGCGGGAGGGGTGGAGCTTAGCGCGCGGCGATCGGTGGCTTAATACGACGGACGGTTTCTGAGAAATGAAGGTAGTCCATATTACAAAACCAGTCCATATTTGGCGCACTTACTCTAAGTATTTACATGCATAAGTATAAAGTACCTACCTACGAACCTTCAAGTCAATAAAATTGTTACAACTAACTAAGTATACAGGATACTTACTTAGTTGTAATAATTTTATTGACCTTTGACTCCATAACATCGTAATAATTAAGGTGCGATAAAAATATCTGCCACGGCTTCAATGGGAGACAGTATTTTGTATAAAATATAGATTACAGTAGTGAAAAAAATTTGTACACCGGAATAGTTAAATTAATTTGAGAAAATAAAAATAATTAAATAAACATTTACTCTATTCTGCATAACGTGGTTCAGAAACTACGCGCGATGTGTCGCTTCGTCAATGAAAACAATTGCTATCTCTCGGTACGGCAACAGCTAATTACTATGGGACGGTTTCATGCAACTAAATCAATTCAAATTTAAACGCATATTTTTTTGTATGAAAAATTTTATGACATAAGATCAATAATGTATCTTTACTATTGTAATCTATATACAGAATACTGTCTCCCATTGAAGCCTGGCAGATATTTTTATAGCACCTTAAATAATAAAATTATTTTATTTCGCAGGTTTTTAAAGGGGCTATCATTATCATTTTATAATTGTAATTTCAACTCTTTATTAGTGGTTGTAATGTAATGGCAATCATGTAATTTGGTGTTAATAGGTTTTTTTATATTTTACTAGCGGCTGCCCCAGCTTCGCACGGGTGCAATTTTTTTTCGAATTTTAAAATTTTCTTTCTTACAAACCTTGTCCTGGCAATACCGGACACAACAAAAAAAAAAAGAATTATCCAATTTAGTGCAGTCATTCGGAAGTTATGCGCATAAATACATTTCGGCGATTCATTCTTATTAATTATATGTATAGATTTATCTTTGGTTCAGCGGTTTAAGCGTGAAGAGGTAACAGACAGACAGACACACTTTCGCATTTATAATATTAGTATGGATATGTATTGAAATGTGAATGTAATTGAAATTTAGTCCTGTAATTTGAAAACATTGTAAAAACCAATTGTTTTTAAACCGTGGAGTTTCTTGCCGGCTCTTCTCCTTAGGAAACGACCAATTGGAATTGTGTACCTAACTACCTAGCTTCCAAAGTCTCATAAGTGCTCAATTGCTCATCTAGGTTTAATGTGAAATAAAATATTTCGATTTTATGTCAAACACCTATTAGTTTTTTTCATGCACATTGTTATGTCCAAAAGGGTTCCCTATTATATGAGTGCGAAATACTATTTTACGAAAATTGTTACATCGATGCCTTGATAATGTAATACAATGGTGACATTTGTTTGATCTTAAGACAATGTATAAAATATATTAAAAAAATATTTATTTCTCACATTTAATGTAGATGTCTATCTTGTGTCAAATTTTTGTTTTTTCTAAGTACCTGTAATTGTTGTGGTGTCTACAAACATAGTGACACGTGTATGACATTTAAGCAGACATTACAATGACTAAGGTTAAGGTCGCTAATCACTATTTAACTTCAAGCAACTTTATGAACAAAGGAGTGCGCTATGATTTGAAATTTATACCAACCTACAGTAACCAAGGGGTATCGTGTCTCTCCATGTAAAATTCTGGTATTACTGCAACCGGTTAGAGTGGAAGCCGACCCCAACATAGACGGGAAAAGAGTAGGCAGTCGATGATGATGACCTACATATCTATATTTCTAACAGACCGTGTGTTTTCTTTTTCAGAGGATAAAGACTTGTTAGTGCCGATTGATAGTGAAGCCTGGCTGATAAGATTCCTGAGACCCTGCAAGTTTTACCCTGAAAGCGCCCACGATTTGGTAAGTAGACCTATTGCTTCATATACAGATCCCTAACCTATAACCCATTGCCTATTACAGTGTGTTGAAATTATTCGTCGGTTATTTAAAAAAAAAATAACTGGTCCATACATTTTGACCGCGTACGTTCACTGTTCTACGAAATAACAGATTTCTTTTTTATAAAATTATAACTCACGTTAAATTTCTACGCTAGGATCATATTGTGCTGAATTCATGGTTATAGTTTGCGCGTGGATGTCCCTGCCCCCCTGTAATATTATCATGTAAGGTCCGGCCGCGATAAATTTGCCAAAGATTTAAACAACAATGGCCGCTCAAAATTGAATAAAATCGATATACAAGATCATTTATTTTAAGTAATGTTTGTTTTCGTCTAAATCTCCGAGCAAACTAGACGAAAACAAACATTACTTAAAATAAATGATCTTGTATATCGATTTTATTCAATTTTGAACGGCCATTGTTGTTTACATCTTTGGCAAATTTAGCGCGGCCGGACCTTAGATATTTTAATATCTTACAACGTTGTTACAAAGTTAAATTGTAATGAAGGAATTTTTAAACACTTATATCTCGTCATTGCAACCACTCACTATTTAATTAACCCAAACACTTGAGTTATAAATACAGGCAGCCTGAGAAATTACTTTGTAAGTGCTTGTATATCTAGTGAACTTCGAACCATGGCTAATGATAATTAATAAACTAGATCCATCTATGTATTAGTTTACAGAAGCAATACTTTGTGCTTACTTACATATTCATTCTGGTATGATTCATAAATCTTTATAATAATATATAATTCTTCTGTACTTGTGTACCTATGTCACTGAACTCCTCCTAAACGGCTTGACCGATTTAGATTAAAGTTTTTGTGTTTGACTGGGTCCCTGGATGGTTTATATTCACAAAAATTCAACGATAAGCGGGCACAAGAGGGTGGACCTGCTCATGACTACTCGAGAAAATATAATGAAAAAAATATCTAAATTTTTTGATTAGTTGATTGAAAAGTGATTGGACCCGTTACAAGGAAAGATGGCAATAGTTACTTGAACTTTTTACAAAATGACTTGCCAGAATTATTAGAAGACGCACCCAGAAGTGATTTACAAAACATGTGGTTTCAAAATGATGGTTGCCCAACTCACTATGCCCGTCCTGTGCGAGAATACTTAAACCAAGAGTATCCAGGGCGTTGGATCGGGCGCCTTGGTCCTATCATATGGCCACCCCGTTCACCCGATCTAAAGCCCCTGGACTTCTTCTATTGGGATTGTCTTAAAGACAGAGTCTACTCTGAACCCATTGCAACACTGGACGAGCTTCGCCAAAAAAAAAAACAACCGACTTCCAAAAAAAAACACTACAAAGTGAAAAATAACTTTAATTTCGGAAGTCGGTGTCGTTGGTTCCACATTTTCGTTTTTTTGACACCGACTTCCGAAATTAAAGTTATTTTTCACTTTGTAGTGTTTTTTTTTGGATGTCGGTTGTTTTTTTTTTGTAAAAAAGTTTTTATTTTTCGCTTTTTAGTTGTACCTACCCCATACAAATTCATATAACACTACTTGCTAGTGACAGGAAGATAAACATCATCAATATAAACTAAGTGGAAAACAAACGTATTGTTGACGCTAATTCCAAAACTACCCAAGCAAAGTTCATAAAATTTATATAGGACCACCTCTGAAGCATACCTTATTCATTAATTAGACTAGATGCTGATAATCCTGGCTGCAGCATCAGGCCAAACTTATGTCAACTTTGCATTGAACTTAAAATTTAGTCCTGTTTAAAATGAGCCCAAACACGACTACGGTGCTGTAATTTCAAGGTTTGTACTTTTTCTGATGCTCCTGGCTTCAGCATCAGGTCTCTATGTACTTCGGTGTTCCTCATTAACATTACGTTTATCCACACATCGAGCCCTTTCCAATGAGCCTAAACACGATATATCTGCTGTTAGTTGTCGAGGAGTTAGGTACTCTGCAGACTATCCTGACTGCAGCATCAGGTCATGACTTGATGATCATGAGACCAAATGTGGCAAATGCCCAATCAAACATCAAAACAATTTACTAAAAAAAAAAACATACAAACAGCCGAACATAGTACCTCCTCCTTTTTGTAAAGTCGGTAAAAACAGTCCTTGCCTGTTCGAGTAACTTCTTACTGTTAAGGAGTTGTACCTTCCATCATCAGCCCAGCTACCTGAGATGATAACCATACGCAAATACACAAGATACTTCATAAAATATGCGAAAAACCATAAGTAAGCCTATAAAATTTGAGGGTTGCCCTCGATTTCTCTAAGATCCCATCATCAGATCCTAACTTGGTGACAATGGGACCACCTCAGAACTATCTACTTTCGAACAAAAAAAGAATTTTGAAAATCTGTCGACAATTGGCGGAGTATTCGATGAACAAACATACAAAAAAAAATATTTTGGGCACATACTAAAAGTGATTACTAATAACAACAAAAATATATGAAATTCGGTTCTTGTTTAGAAATAGTACGCAATTTTTTTTGTGACTAGGTACTTTTCCTAGAGTATTATACCATTTTGGAATCTTGGCGCTGATAAATATGACAGGACTAAACTAAAATTTATCCTCTGTCCTTTTCTTAATGAAATAGAAAGAAAAAGAAGCACTGAACTTAAATTTAGTTTAGTTTGTGAACAACAGAATCGGCACCATTGTCTATTTTGTTTTGTATTTGTGATAGTTAGATAGTTTTAACCTTGTTGAAGTTTCAATTTACTAAGAGATGTTGTTAAAAAGTGGCAAAGCAATTACGAGGTCGACTATACCAACATCAGTTAAGGCTCAGAATATCTAAAATGACCTAAGTGACTAAATTATTTCCTGCTTTGCCATCGTGGACACGATTGAATAATTTTAACAATTTCTTAACTGTATTGTCTTCCTGTTCCAGATTAAACGTTACTACGGGTTCAAACTCAAACACTCGAAGCACTACGATGGTCTCATTCCCAGCAAGGAGACCAACGTGTTCAACAACAACGTGTTGACAGTGCTGCCCACACGCGACCAGTATGGGCGACGAGTGCTAGTGCTGGAGCTAGGAAGTAAGTTGTACAACTATAGTGGTCCGTAGTTTAATGAAAACCAACGTGTTTAAACCGGTAAAATACCGGTATTTAGGGGTTCCGGTACCTAAACCGGAACAGGAACCAGAACCTAAATTGGAACCTTTATTTTACCGGTTCCTAAGCAAAGCGAGTTCAAACTTGTTTAAGTTTGTAAAACATCACAAAGTCATAGTAACTACTACGAACGAAGGCGAACTAAAAAAAAAGGCATGGTATGCTAAGCACTAAGCACGCTCCGAACACATCCCCCTCTTCCGTAAGGAACCTTTAAATCGGGTGACAAGGAACCGGTATAATATCATCCGATTTAAAGGTTCTAGGAACCTGTATTTAGAACCGGTACATCGGAACCCAAACCGGAACCGATACCGGAACTGGAACCGTACCGAAAAGAGGAACCTTTATAAGAAAAACCAGAACCAAAAAAAATATAAACTAAATGAAGAACCAGAACCGAAATTGGTACCGGTTTTCAATCCCTGAATTTTAGTGCTTTAGTTCGGAAGTACCTAAGTAACCATATCAATAGTCGGCATTACATGCCGCCCTCGAGGTATGAAATCTGAAGGTATCCAACCGGAATCAAATAAAAAGAGTAATGCCCGTTTTCACCATCGTTCCTTAAATTTAGGGAGACCTTAAGAAATTTTAAGTGTTAGTTTCGTTTTCACCATCACCTAAGGGACACTTATGGTCCTAAAACATATGGGTAAGGGGCTGATTTAAGGAGTCGAGACTCTTAGTTAAGGAGTGTTTGAGGGAACGATGGTGAAAACGGGCATTAGGGTATCAAACTGGAATTACAAAGTTTATAGTGGATCAGACAGAAATTAAAACATGATAATAACCAGCAGCGGATGAAAAGGGACAGTGCTATGCATCCTGCATAACTCCATCTCTCTTTCACACTGGAATCATGATGGGTTTTGCACTTCACAGTACGACCCCAGATCGGGGATCCGACCGGAATAAATTGTAGACCTTCTGATCAGGAGGGGATTTTTCTACCTGTTCCTAAGCAGAAATAATTGCGACTTATAAAATTTTGCTAGAAATTATGTCACAAAAGACAACCTTAGCATCCATCCATAGTAATTAAGATTATCAGCTTTAATTAACATCATCGTGAATGCAAAGTCTGCCTAATTTTTTATACGTGTAGATAATAAGTAAGATTAGAATTTCTGGGTACTCACATAGTCATGCAACCATGCCCGAGATAATGATCAACAAATAATACGTTGCATACAATACCCACACTCGGACATACCAGCTAGCTAACTCATCATCATGCCAACGTCACTTATTATTGCCATAATCATCTTTTTGCACAATATTCACGTAAACATTTGACTCGGAACAAAACATAAAAAATTCCAAGTAATTTTAAAAATATCCGGGTATTTTTTGTACTAATGGAAAAATACACGGCAAATTTTCTTGGCTCCCTGATTCTATGAGCATGCATTTCTAAGTTAAGATTGGAGTAGCTGGTTGTGAAAATTGTCCACTATAAACATCTGCATTGCCACCGTGTTTGAGTTTATTATAATAAAATATTGACCAAGTAAGTACAAGTACATATTTCAAAAGGTGCCTTTTATTTCGTTAAATCCGGGCTTTTCCCAAGAATGATGCAAGCGGATACCTTCATTTTAACATGAATCGTTTTTTTTTTGTCATGATCTGGTTATAGACTGGCTTGTTGGTATAGTGTTCGAAGTGCTACTGCTGAGCATGAGGTCTTGAGTTCGATTTCCAGGTCGGGCAAAGTGTGTTTGGGTTTTTCCATGAGGAATTACTCAGTAGCAACCCGGAGTCTGGATTTGCACCCGGTTGATCGTAATAGGCTCGCCCCCTATTAGATGGCACATAAACATAACTGGCGAAATGTGGGGGTTCTATAGGTCCACCGATTATTACAGGCGTTACGTTATGTTCCAGTCCGAAAGGGCGTGGGTTCGTATCCCACCACTGTCAAAAATTTTACAACGCCTTGTGATTCTATTCTGTAATGTCGTGCATGTTACTTAATTATTATTATTTTTAAATAAATGTAAACTAGTAAATGCGATATTGCCTAAGTATTTTTTGTCATTATTCCTTACAGAGAAATGGAAGCCAAGCAAGTGCTCCCTGGACGAGGTGTTCAAGGGCTGCGTGCTGTTCCTGGAGGCGGCCATGTTGGAGCCGGAGTCGCAGATCTGCGGCGCCGTGGTGATCTTCGACATGGACGGCCTCTCCATGCAGCACGTGTTGCAGTTCACGCCTAGCTTCGCCAGCAGAATCGTTGAATGGCTACAGGTTGGTCTTGCTTATTATGTTTTCTTCCAAGAAATGGGACGTTCTAAAGAAGACGGGACATTGGCATATAATTAGCTACGGTGTAAAAGGGTGAACACAAGAGATGATGATGAACTGGCTAGAGATGATACTTATATTCCTACACCTTGAAATCTACAGAAAGTTATGTTCTTATGGGATATTTTATCCAAAAAAAATCGGATAGCATTCTTATGCTGCTTTTGCATGTTTCAGGAAGCCATCCCACTCCGCATCAAAGGACTGTACATAATCAATCAGCCCTTCATCTTCGAGATGGTGTTCAAACTCTTTAAGCCTTTCCTGAAGGAGAAGCTTCGTTCCCGCATCGTGTTTATGGGCAGCGACAAGAAGATGCTGCACGAGTACATCAGTCCTAAGTGCCTGCCCGACAAGTATGGCGGCACCCTGAACATTCCAAGTGTGACTGGAGCACAGTGGTTGGAACTACTCCTCATGTGCGATAAGGAATTCATTGGTAAGTGATACATGGATGTCGTCTGTCGGGACAGGTCAATACAAAGATGCAATGGCTCTTCATTCAAAAATCTCTTCCAGACAGCCCTGCATTTATTTGTGATACAGGGTGATTGGAAGATGGATGCAAAGCATTAAGGCGAAAAAAAAAACAGCTGTTCCCTACATTATGTTCGCATAACTCGACAAAATGTAGGGAACATCTGATTTTTTTTTTCGCGATTTCATGTTTAGTCCCATAGTAAAAGTTGTTCATAATGATGAGTACCCCTTAAGGGGAAAACGGTGATTATTTCACCCTGTATTATAAACGCGAACGTTTGTGAGGATGGACGGATGTTTGTTACTCTTTCACGCAAAAACTACTGAACGGATTTTGATGAAATTTGGCACAAAGATAGTATATAACCAGGATTAACACATAGGATACTTTTTATACCGATATTCTCACGAGATCGAAACTAATGCGGGTGAAACCGCGGGTCGCTGCTAGTATTTCATATAAATTACACTTGCGTGTATAAATATGTGACAATTATATTAATATACTATACTTAAATTAGTGTTATTTTAAATTAATATTATTAGTCTAATGTCTTGAATTTTGTTTTAGCGATCAACTCATATGGATACAAGAAGAAGTAAATCCTGCGCAAGCGTACAGAGTGACATGGACGGTTTTATGCAATGTGATAATGAATATGCATATCGTGATACTGATACTTATATTTAGATTATTATTATACGTACAAACCATAGTTTTAAGGCCTTAGCCACTGGCATTTTCGTGTATTTAGACATGGTGTAGAAATAAATTAGTCGAGAATTTCTATTTGATATTAAACTTAAAGTTATAGATTGCTGAAAATATGAATGTTGTTTCATATGCCTATGCGTTTCGTAGTACGTTGGGCCAATGTTAGTTGATTATTTATTAAGTTATATTTTTATAGGAAACCTCGTTTTAGCTCAATATTATCTACCTAATGCATATTTTTTTGAAGCTGTGGAAACATTTGAACCAAGATTGTAATAGCATTTTGTATATCAGATGAAAATGTCATAATACGTGATTACAAGATATGTAGGGCTATTAGCAAAAACCATTCCGTAAAAAGCAGGCTGTGATATACACGTTATTGTTGATAAGGCTTGCAAGTCCAAACAAAATGATTCTGAGCTTATAAATTATTCAAAAATATTTCTACATAATTATGTAGGTAATTATCTATAATGGACAATAACTTTATCAAAAAATATTAATTTACCATTTATATTGCCATAAACTATAGCTGTATTTTTAATAACGCTTGCAAAAAAAAAGTCTATGACAAAAATAAACGATATTATATCAGTAAGTAGATAATTATAAATGAATGTATGAATAAAGTACGTAATTTTAACGTCAAGGGTAGTTTCTAACGTATATGGATAAACTTAAAAGACAAGTTTGCTTGTAACATCACCACTCATGAGATGTACCTACCTATACAGGTCAAATAAAATTAGCTTGAGAAACTGCAGACGTAATGGGTATCGATATCAAATCACATCTGTGAAGTTTACATGAAAAATTACTGTTATTTTTAAACTGATAATTCAAGTGACTACACTGAAACTGCGGTCGACGACCCCAAAAAAAAAACCATCAAATTAATTTCTCAGGTTTCTTTTGTTTTATCGTGTTTAGATATCGATACATTCGATACCCATTACGTCTGCGGAGTTTCGCTGGCTATTTTAATTTGACCCTGTATAGATATACCCATGTAATAATAAATGTCAGAAAGAAAAGTTATATGTATTTTTATAAATGCTTATTCTATAAAATTACTTTTATATTATGTTAAAAAACTGTAATATTATACCACTTAAATTATCCCTTTATTTATTAAGTTAGTATAAAAGGTCTAACCAATAAATGGAATAAATAATAAAACAATTTTATATTTAAAAAACTGGTTTCTTATTTAATAACACCAACCACGTTGTACTTTTACGTTATATCATTACAAAAATAATCTGTTTAACTAATTAATTATTACACATTTAGTCTATTTAAGATCCATATAAAATCGTATAGCATACCTATTTGCTTACCTAAATATCTTACTAGGCCTTATTATTAAAAATGCAATAATTACATTCCGAATTAATATTTCGCGAGTATTTGAGCGTTTGAGTTCCATTTTGTACTGCAGCGACAGTGTGTTCTACGCCTTGTTATTATTCACATTCTGGACGTAGCCGTAGGAGTTTGCCACTGTAAAAGAAAGTTTTAGATTTTCAAAGGTTTGTTCAAGGTGGCACAAGAAAACAATACCAACATAGCATTCACATCCGTTCGCTACGTTTCCGTGCAGAATCAAACATCATTACATGCTATCAAAAAAATCCTGTAATAACAGGATTTTTTTCACAAATCCAACATCCGAAATTATTGTCAGTTTAAATCAAATAGACGACCCCCATTCTTCAAGGGGGCAAGGCAATTTAGTAATTAATTTTTATTTGACAACTTGTCGTATGGATGTGGAAAGATATTCGATGCAAAAAAAAATATTCAATACTTATATATTCTTATAATACTTCATTTGTATCTTTATTGCCATCACATGTATTAATTTGTATCAAATGCAGACACTTATCAACCTAAGTGTCCATGTCGCCCAACACGTCTTCGCCAAAGTCAAACCGCGCAAATTGACGCAGATGCTATATGATGAATTGACGACAGATATCGCCGACATAAATAAAACAATAATAAAAATAACAGTCACGTCTGGATTCACCAATGTGGTTAGTTAGATTTAGACAGCTATAGTTAGTTGTACCATGCAAGTATACCAATATTATGAGACAAATGTATGCAGTCACCAAACTACAAACAATATTATACCAGGAAAAGCGCATGACACTTTCACTTGGGAAAACCCATGCTTTCACACATAACTGCGGTACTCGTAGTAATAAATTACATACAAACACACATATCATCATGCTTATATTCACCGAATGGGCAGGCAGAGGCTGGACGACCCTTAACTGAGAATATAGGTAAGTATCCCATTATTTTCGAAATTACAACTACCACTGTTTGTCTCTGCATCACCTAAAGGTTGACTAGACTTGTAGAAAATGACTAAGGCATTAAATTCGCTTCTTTACATGTATGTGCGAAAAACTAATACTTTGCCCGTGTCAGGGATTAACCCCCCCATCTCCCGCTTCCAAATAGCATTCAACCTTACTCACACTAGGTATTCAAAATACTCACATTTATACTCTTCCTCGTAATGCCGCAACATCTTCCATAGCACATCCCCAGTGATCTCCGGCTCAGGCAGCAGACCTCCATGTCGCTTCCTCAGCGCCTTAGGGTCCACGTGTTCCATCAGCGAGCTCATATTGGTGCCGTGGAAGTGGATGCGCGAGCGCAGCTTCTCTCTCATGAATGGCTTGAAGATGGCGAACAGCATGTTGAAGATGTACGGCTGGTTTATTATATGGACCGCCTTTACGCGAATTGGTACGGATTCCTGGAAATATAAATTGCGAATTAAGTCTTGATAAATTTACATTCATTACTATTTTGAGAAGTGACTTTTTGCCCAGCGAATTACCCTATTTCCATACCTAGACAGTGAAGTCAAAACTCTGCATTTGAGTACCTACTATTATACCTCCATCACAAAAAGTCCAGTCAAACTACTACATTGGAATGCTACCACAAGCGTAACTTTAGAATGCCTATAGACGCGACTAAATTGTGAAGCAATCAGTGTAGGTACCTAGGTATACGTGTTTCCAGTACCTGTTTATATAAAACTTGCTAAAAGAATACCAGTAAGATAAAAGCCAACTGATATCAGTAGAACTACAACACTACTTTCCATTTTCTCAAATAAAATATATAGCAACATGACCTAGAAATGCAGTTTACTGGTCAAACAGGTAGTGGTCTGCTAGCCCACTTCACGCGTTGCCTTCGTTGCGTAATGTATCGCACACTACGGGTCATCGGCCTGCGTTCGACCACAAATATTATAATATACCTAATAAAGTTTTGACCAACATCGTAGCTTTCTAGCGAGAAATAATTGAACATATTGCGTTTCAGTCTGAATGTATCAGATTATTACTTAGGTATTTATGAAACGCTACAAGGGGGACCCGTTTTGCGAGTCTGAAGAATAATCATTGTTTGGTTTCGAATTAACATTGCTTCTGCACTTACGATCAACCTCAACTCGTCATCAGTGGCATTTGTGGAATTGACATTTAAATATACTTTTGAATTTTGTACTATGATATTGACAGACCTTCAAACACTGTTGTTGTTCAGTATCAAAGTAGGTGGCATCATTTGATGTTTGATAGCTTCTTAAAACTTCCTAAAAGTTATCTTCTGTTCATTCTATTAAGAAACCATTTATCTGAATTATGTGATTAACCTTTGACTGTCCTTGGTTGACAAGATTATAAAATTTAAAGAAGATAGCCAACAATCGAGCTACTTAAGATAGATTACAGATAATATAAATGCAGGTGTCCATTACAAACCTATTTCGACCGAACGTCGATTCAAAATTCACGACAATTTTGAATCGATGACCGACAAAACTATTGTGTTGTGTGTGATTATGACCTGTAAAGGTCAAGATCGTATTGCGGTTACCAATCCGTTCGTACTTGAAGTGATTATGATAACTATCCATGTTTAGTTAATGTTTAAAGACTGCTTTACAAATTTAGTTTTTACCTGTATCCAATCAAGCACCATCTTCGCGTAAGACGGTGTGAACTGCATGATATGTTTAAAGGACAGTCCCTTCATGTCGAACACACTGATGACGCCGCAGATCTGTGTCCTGGGCTCTGCCATCGCCCCCTCCAGCCCCACTTGGATGCCTCGGAACACCTCCTTGAGAGTCACCTCTTGTGGGTTCCATCTCTCTGGAAAATTACCAAGATATCATAAGCGTTGGGTATGCAGTCATGTTTGCATTACAATATTCGTTTTAACACGTACAGACCTAAACTTGTAACAACCTAAAATTAAGCAAAATGAAATGGTATGTTTTTCTCTAGAACGTTAGCGTTATAATGAACTTTTCCACTATTCCTACACATGCCTTATTAACTAAGTACTTATAATGAAAAATATTTGTATCATATCCTAACTAAACAAATGAGAAATCAAGCAACAACCGGATTCGTAGGTTTTTGGTGTTTTCCGAAGCAAAAGAGGTTTCATCAAGGCTTGGACAATCGTAACAAGATTTTTATAGGTAGGTACTGCTTTTTTTTTTTAAACTTGCGCTGTGCCGCGTGGTCTATTAATAGTTCAAGTCAGTTTTTTTTTAGTTTGAATGATATCATTTAAATTCAATCGACTAAGGACGAACTAAGGTCAATTGCAATGTTCATATAATTATTTTTAATGTACTTACTCTCTGCCTATACCTAGCTCCTCTAAGCTAGCTTAGACAAATAAGGAAATATAACACTTAACAAGTGTTACAATGTACCTAACTATACATATTTCTATTGGGCACATTTCAACATAATATCCTAAATAAATAGTTTTTCACTTCTCTTGCTCAAATAGACCGTCATTGTAGCGTACCAGAGCCGGGAAAAAATAGCATTTCATCCTCTAGGGGAAAAAGTTTTTATTTTCTGTTTACAACAACGACGAGCTTACAAAAACGAAAAAGTCTTCATTCATAAGTAGAATAATCACGAATAATCACTCGACTTAATTAGTGTTTCATAAAAAAGAAGAACATTTTATTTTTGAAAATGGAACTAAAAGCGGCGATCTCTTCGGTAGAATATACTTAAAAGGTTACATGCTCTGTGGTAGAATGCGTGCATTGCGTTGCGAGACATCGGAGCGAAAGCGAATGTTTCTCGAATTGCAAATTGAATTGGTGACCGTAATTTATTTTACAACAGTGAAAATGTCATCATCTAGTGAGAATGGAGACCCTAATATTTGCAAATGGAAAAGAAAGGAAAGAAACAAAGATATCACCCAGCGTATCACGTTCACGGAACGCATCAATATTCTCCCAACTAGCCCACGACCATCGACATCACGTGATGAATCAACTCAGATTCGCTGGTTTACCCCACAGACAACTCAACATTCATCTTCACAGAGGACTGAAATTAAGTTGCCAGGAAATTACATCTTTATAAGTATCTAGAATAGTACATTTAATTTTTAATAAAATAAACTTATTAATTTTGTATCGGATTATTTTATTTTCTCGCAATCGTCGTAGTGAAAAGTAGAGTGTAACACACGGCGCGGCGCTAAAAACCCATTATAACTCGGTTTATATTTTCTCCCTTGCTGAAGCTCGAGAGTAAAACTACCTCGTATAATGGGTAATTTTAGCTCCTTGTATAACAATCTACTATAGCCTTACTTCACGCACTATTTCATCAATACTTAGTACGTACTTAGTAGATATCAATTTCATGCGCACAGGCCGTTCTCGCCCTAGATATTATAGTCCACGTTCCCACGGACTTAAAAATATCGCGGCGGGATTTCAACTGTCATTGTTGAGCCGAGTGTTGAGAATCCAACAGAGCGCATCGCAAAAACACACTATTGGATTTTCAACTTTCGGCGCTTAGCAAAGCGTTGAAAATCCCTTGCGCGAATAAACATATCCGCGGGAAATATGCGCCCGTGCGAACCTGCTTATAGATCACTGACGCTACAAGTAAATAAAATATCGAAACAAAAATACAATGCTACAAAGTTACAAATTACTCTTCCATCGTTATCAGAAACAATAAGTACCTATTAGATAATGACTTATGATTAAAGTGACGGGAACTAAACGTCAATTAAGTATTCTCAGGCCCTATTTAAAATACTTATGTCTAATGGTCAATGCCATAGTATAGATGCGCGCACGCCGCGCCGATGCGTGAGTCTATCACTTTGATTATATAATGTCATAATAATTGACACTTACGATTCATCGACGTCTTGTTGCAGTTTTGTATGACAAGCAATAATAATTATAAGCAAGTTTGTATTAACATCAGAAACTCGTTAATAATGCAGACTTGCCTAAATTAATTTGAATTGTTTTGTTTTTACTATTTGCTGTATAACTGTATATTTTTATCAAAATACCTAACTAATACTGTGCTATGTTGGCTCTTTACTTGTACAGTAGACAAGTAGGTAGGTAGATTTATGATTAGGTACCTACTCAAGTACGGAAATTGCAAAGCAACGCAATCATGAGTGGTTCACCGCAAACTTGAGCCGAGCATAAACTCTACATTTTGGTACTGAGTGTACCTACAAAAACTAGTTAGAAGAAGTTACTAAAAATATATTCGTATGCATTGAAAATAATATATCAATGTTCGTAATTTCGTATGTCTATTATTTGCTATCCGACTGTTAGGGTCGTTAACCTAACGATCTCGTGCCGTTTGAGATATTTCGCATCACATTTGTGTCACCATCATCATCATCAGCCTATAGCAGTCCACTACTGGACATAGGCCTCTCCTATTGCACGCCATTCAAATCGATTTTCGGCAACTCTCATCCAGCTGCTACCAGCCATCTTGCGAAGATCGTCGCTCCACCTAGCCTGAAGGCGTCCCACGTTACGTTTACCGATTAGCGGTCTCCACTCAAGAACACGTCTACCCCAGCGGTCATCGGTTCTACGGCTAATATGGCCGGCCCATTGCCACTTCAGCTTGCTTATTCTGCGAGCTATGTCGATAACTTTGGTTCTATTTTTGGTTGATGTACATTGTGCACATTCTTCAAATTTTTTTGGCCCAAAACTTCGCCACTGCCACGGCGTTATCGGTGGAAGCGCAGAGGTCACTCTGGCTGCATGTCTTGAGGCACAAAGGGCAGGATAGGAGATGGAATAGGTACCTATAGTTTGTGACACAGCTCCACAATCGAGGTGGCCCCACTTTGCGAGGTTCGACTTAAATCTTTCCACTTTGGTTCGTAGTTGGTTCAGGGACTTTCAAGTGGACCACGGAAACTTACACCCTGGAGGAAGATATATATTATAGGATCTAAAAGTACTTATACGATATGCAAAATACGGGAAGTAATATATACAAACCTCCAGATTCAACTAAAATAATGCGGCGTCCATGCTGATCCCGTGGCGCTAAGATGGAAACGATTGAATGTTCGAATGGCGCCCGTATGGCTGAAGGCAGCAGATCGCGACAGTAGTCCGCATGTGCTAGCCTGAACTTGTAGTATGCTTGTATCTAGAATGCGAAAAAGAATTATTATTACACTAGCTGCGCCCCGCGGTTGCACTCACATAAGTTTCGATCCCGTGGGAATATCGGGATAAAAAGTAAGCTATATGTTAATCCAGGGTGTCAGCTACCTCCATACAAAATTTTATCAAAATTGGTCCAGCCGTTTGAGCGTAAAGAAATGACAAACATATAAACACACACACACACACTCACAAACTTTCGCCTTTATAATAATTAGTGTGATATTTCTCCTTATCTAATAGTATAAAGCTGTCTCTTTTTGTGTCTGTGTAACCGCTTAGATATCCCAAACTTCAGAATGCTGTTTTCACCGAAGGTTTATGCGTATAATACTTTGAATATGTATTTAACATTTAACACACAAATCTCGATGTTTTGACATGTCGCCATTACACCCGTGCAAAGCATAAAACATAATATTATTATGTAAGCAAGCTAGCATGATGATGGATTCTTGACATTTGACCCTTCTTGGTCAGCAATAACAGTAATCAAAACAATCGGTGTAAAGTACATTTATCTCGTGTATTTGCCACCAAGTATAGCCCATCACAATAAACATCTATCATGTACAGTCACCTAAGGAGATAAGTAACCAGGGTCGTCGGACATAGTTGAAGTAAGAAATCAATGAATGTTTTCGAAAAAAAATTAATTTAATTAATAGAAAACAAACAGTTCATTTATCAAATTCATTCGACAACATCAATCGCTTTCTTACTAAACTTGAACTATATCCGACGACCACTTATCTGCTTTGGTAAACGTACCTAGGTAGTTGGGTCATCATTAATCTGTGTTCGCGATTGAGTTGCCAAACATTATGTAAACAAATATAAGTTTTTGGAAAAATACCTTAATCCCTATACAATAAAGTTCAGTTTACGCTACCACTTCCAACATTTTTATAACTTTTTTAATAGTGCTAGTCACTCTGAAACCAACTTAATTAGCATTAAAATAAAGTTGATATTTGTTAAACTTGAAATAACATCAATTGATTAGACCTTATCATAAGGTACCTGCGGTAAATAAGGGCCGGCATAATTAAAACTTAAATATTGAATAAAATAGGAGAGTTTGAAATAAAAATCAAGAATATTATTGAACATTATTTATTTGAGATTAAAAAAAAATGCCTATATGGCTAGGTTTTAAACATTTTGTGAACAAAAACAAACTTAAGAAAATCCTTTACTAAGGACCTTAATAAACTCAGGTAGTCTATTAAGGTCCGAGACAAAATTAAAAGAAACTAAGCTCATTAAACATAAAATACATTGTTTTCCTATATAACTCAACATAATTAATATTTTCAGACAAAATATTTAACAGTTTACCATTAATTATGTAAAAAAAACATAAATCGGTCCTTATAAAACTCAAAGAATAATTATTTTGTAACAAAAAGATGTTATTTAGTAAAATCAACAAATTTATACTATTTTTAGATAAAAACCTCTTAACCAAAAATATAGGTTTAACAAAAATTAAAAAATAAATGCTTATTTATGCCGGAAATGCCCTGGCCCTTATTAAAATAATGAAATAGTAACAAGTACGAAAAATCTAAATAGAATTATGAGATCAACATAAATATCAATGGTCGGTGGATTCGCAGTATTATCATTATTAATTATTAACATAGGTAATTAACTATAATCAAATGAGATCCTTAATTTTAACCTCGGTTTTGGCCTGCAAACTAAAGCTATCATTTAATTGCATTCGGGGCAAACAAAATTGATATCTTCTTTCGTCAGGCCAACACATTGTTCGTGGTACCATTTCTGACAAACTTGACATTGTCGCATATCTTGGATCCTTTCCGTATGACATGCGTAGCAGTACCACGTATTATCTGCATGAAAAGAAAATAAAACACTAAAATAAAATAATTAGACAGGCCAATAAGGGCCGGCCCTTATTCACTTCCTTCCAGGTGGCCCTTATTAGCAATGGCGTCACTTTTTACAAAACTTGATTTGAAAGTTAGCAAATATCAATAAAATAAAAGAGCTTACCTTGATTCGACAGCTCTAATGTCCACTTTACAGTAATTAGGTGTTCATTTATTATAAAATACGCTATTTTCTTTCTAATGAATGTTCTTGCATCGGCATTTTTTTGTAAAACTGTGACATCGACCGTCGCCAGTGGGATACTCGGGGCTACTGACAAAATGGCGGCGCGCACGACAACGCGCGCGCGGGAGATAGCAATCCTATTGGTCCTTTTTATGTATGCAAGAGATCCAACCTATAAAACTATTGAATGTGTGTTATTTCTCTGATGGTCCTTAATAGCCGCTGGCCCTTATTTACCGCAGGTACCTTATATTACCATGACCTATTCAAATAAATGACTCTCAATGTAACTAAAATAGCTACAGTATTAAAATGTAATCATACACCTAAGTGGTCATCACAATTCTGTCCATCACCGTGATACTTGTTTTATTAAGGTATTATACAGTATAAACTTATTACTATTCACAAAAGTGTGTCATAAAATGTATGCGTAACACATGCATAATCAGCTTATAATCTTCCCACTGCTGGGACACGAGGCCTTCTCTCTGTGAGAGGTAGTGGGTTGTAATCCACCACGCGGGCCCAGTGCGGGTTGGTAGATGAGATGTTACATGTCTTCGCATTTTTGGTTCTAGGACATGCCGGTTTCCTCACGATGTTTTCCTTCACCGTTTTGAGAGAAGTGGTGATGAAATAATTAACACAAAGTAAAGTGCCTGTCTGGGTTCGAACCTACGACCTACAACTCGTAAGTCGCGGCCGTTACCACTTGGCCACCAAATGCATATAACGTAGTCAATACAAACCTTTTTAAAAGCACTTTCCGGGTAGAACTTGCACGGCCTGAGGAACTTCAGAAGGTAATCGTCTTTCTCGATGGGAACATAAAGGGATGGCTCCTCTGAAAAGAGAGATGATCGTATCATTTTCATAATTCTCGCCTGAATTCTCCTGAAACTCCTGAAAAATTAACCTACAGTCCGGCCGCCGGCCGTCTAGAGAATCCGTTCCTGACACCATTCAGTGCGACAATTCTAGAAGTCAATAAAAATCAAATTCGCAAACACGTAAATATTCGTTTGTCTGAAACTGACAGGTATCAAGAACGCATTCTCTCGTTAGCCGCACTGTAAAAGTCATAATATGGATAACGTTGAAAGTACTTGAAAGTAGTGTATTTGTTACCTCTCCTAAGTTTACTTATTATTACACTGCTGTTTGTTGTCCCTAAATAAATTTAATAAGTAAATAATTCCAAACTCAAATATCGAGAAGAGTTGGACTGATGGATTGTCCAGTTTGATATAAAGCGAATAGTGCGTGTACGGTTCGTGCACTTGCAGAGTTGTTGATGTTGTTGTTGGAGTGTGTGGAGAAAAGATCACGAGGTTGATGGCACTTAAATAAGTTTAATACACCCAAGTTACGTACAATAATGCACAGTTGGCGATTCCTTTCTCTAGGTTGTTTACTCAGTTATTAGCTATATCACACTGCTTGTCAATTAGGTGAAATATGACTTAAATACCTAAGCAAACTGACGCGCGTTCGTTCCGATCGCAGCGTCAACAAAATGTTATGAACAGCTGAAGACTGTACAGTGCGAGTTACCAAGTGTAACAGCAAGTCGACTTGCTGCCAGTGTTCCGCACCGCAAGTTTTGTGAAGCTAGTAGACTCAGCATATTAGAACAAAAGAACAACCTTGAATCGCTTATTACTTATTGTGTAAACGCAGCAAAAAAACAATTGTTACGAGTAAATTAGCCTTTGCGGGTACAACGTATGGTTTATTATATTTTCAATATTTGCGAATAACAGGGACAATAAATTCGAAAGTAACTCTGTCTGTCTGTATGTTACCTTTTCACGCCTAAACCACTGAACGGATTTCGATAAAAATTGGCAAAGAGATAGATTGGAAAGACATCGGAAGAACATAGGAAGGACATAGGATAGTTTTTATCCCGATATACCCACGGGATCGACACTTATGCGGGTGAAACCGCGAGGCGCAGCTAGTTGATAATAAATACACTTATGTGTAGTACCTGCTAGTTATTTACGCAGTACTAGCTTCTTCCCGCGACTTCGTCCGCGTGAAATTTCACCTCCCCCATTCACCCCCTTAGGGGATGAATTTTGAAAAATCCTTTCTTAGTGCACCCCTAGACCTCATAAGGAACGTACGTGCCAAATTTGGAATCTCTAGACCCAGCGGTTTGGGCTGCGCGTTGATATGTCAGTCAGTCAGTTCTCCTTTTATATATATAGATTTTGACAAAAAGTCACAAAGGTTGGAGGAAGATTTAATTTTAACAAATCCACATCAAAATCATCAAAATCAAAATATTTTTATTTCACATAAACCAACATGGGCACTTATGAAACGTCAGAAGCTAGGTGCACGGTTCCAATTGGTCGTTTCCTATGGAGAAGAACCGGCAAGAAACTTCATGGTTACTCTTTTAAAAATAATTGGCTTTTACAATGTTTTCGAGTTACAGTAGGTATGGGAGGACAGCGTAGGCCTGTCAACAAGTACCAGGTACTTGATAAAAATAAAAAATGGTCTACAGATCTAGTCTACAAGGCTTACAAAGTCCTCACATTTACAAAATAAGGATGTATCAAAAGGATAAACAAAATATAAAAATCTACTAAAACCAAGAGATATGATTGCCATTTCAACTAAGAAAGAGGTGAAAAATTAAAATTGTCTGTATATAATGTCAAATAATAAAAAGATTATGTCATAGAAGTATGTACAAATAAAAAATAAACATCGTAATTTGAGAGCAGTTAATAGACATTTACGTAGAACTTATGCCGTCAAAGAGGTGCCAGGGAAGCCACATGTGCAGAAGGAATTATTGCCAAACTACCTTGTCTTCAACGTAGTCTTTAATCTTATAATATGCTTTTTTGATAAGGACTCGTTTGATGAGGGTTTTGAACTTTCCATCGCTAAGTTCTGTAACCGACTTTGGCAACTTGTTATAAAAACGGATGCTGTTTACAAGAAATGACTTGCTAGTTTTAGTTAGTCTAAATTTAGGTATCACAATTTCATTTTTACTGCGTGTATTTATATTATGGAAATCGCTTCTTATTTTGAAAAGTCCTAAGTTTTTGCGAACATACAAAATACTTTCTAAAATGTAAAGAGAAGGCAGAGTTAGTATATCAATTCCTTTAAATTTGTTTCTAAGAGACTCGCGAGGACCCATTTTATATATTGCGCGGATTGCCCTCTTTTGTAAAATGAAAATTGAATCTACGTCAGCTGCCGATCCCCACAGCAGAACACCATAAGACATAATACTGTGGAAATATGCAAAGTATACTAACCTAGCTGTGGCTATATCTGTCAACTGCCTTATTTTTCTTACTGCATATACAGCTGAACTTAATCTACCTGAAAGAGCTCTAAAATACATAGCTAATATTTTTGTTTCTAAAAAAGGCATAATACTTGAGATAGCAAAGCATAGCATAATCAGACTATAGTGTTCCCTCTGCTGGGACACAGGCCTCCTCTCGGTGAGAGAGCGTGGGCCTTAATCCTCCACGCGGGCCCAGTGCGAATTGGTAGAAGTCAAATGTCCTAGAATTTTTTATTTTTTCCGGTCTGATGGTTCTAGGACATGTCGGTTTCCTCATAATGTTTTCCTTCACCAGTTTGCGATAACCGATACTAAATACACCTATGGAAGAAATACTACCTATATATTTATAGAAAACCATCCAACAACAAGATAAGGCCCATCATACTAAACACTAATGAATCTTGTCACTAATTACGATTAATCAAGAGTTGCTTTAATGAATACATACAGTGCCTTCTATTCATTAACGTTATTTTATTTCTCTTCACTGGAGCATGTCTGATCGATGCAAGTAACTTTCCTAAACCACAGTGTAGTAACGTGCGATAATTAGAAATCGCGTAACCAGTCCTATGTTGCGTGATAACTTGAATCAAAGGTTTATATCCAATGAACAAGTTTCACGTGTTTCACACCGACACTAGGTCAGATCATTAGATACAATTATTTTATGGTTTGACATTGGATTTTGCTGGATTTAGCCCGAAGAAATGCCAAACTAAGTGGCAGTGGGCAGGGCACATTGCTCGCAGAACAGTTGGCCGATGGGGCCGAAAGGTTCTGTGGCGACCGCGTACCGGAAGACCTAGCGTTGAAAGGCCTCCCACAAGGTCGACCGATAACATTGTGAAGGTGCACGAATCTGCTGGATCCAGGAAGCACAGAACCGGTCGAAGTGATGGCGGTGCTTGGGGGAGGCCTATCAGCCTATGTCCAGCATTAGGCGTTTTTCGGCTGAAAAATCATGATGATGATTGGATTTTGCTACTTAGGAGAGAATACATCATCACCATTTCGGTAGAACCGAAAGACATCCATCCACTTCCAGATAATTGTACTTATGCGCCCCAAGCGGTCGAATCCCGCGGATCCACGATCGTCGAACCGACGACACACAATGGCAGAAATGTTTGAGTGTTTATCCGAGTATTGGCTTCTAGTACGAGTACGTCATGAAGTCTGTCGCAATGGACTAATTGGAACAAAGATTTCTTTTAACTTTTTTGTCGGCGTTCGAATTAAATGAATAATGGAAGGCAATGAAATAAGACTAAAAGTAACATGACCAGACTTGAATACCTAAATGAATACGTACGAAGTATGCAGATAATGTCGCAGATCCTACCCAAATGGATCGGTGTGAATGACCAGCAAAGCAATCAATTGATTCGATTGCTGGACATCGCATTTAACTACTTGCTAGCAGTTGCTACTGACCTCAAGTTTATTTTTAATTGAGTTTATTCAAGTTTATTTTACGCGTAAATCGAGATTATAAACAATCCTATTTGTTCTCAAAAAACATGATTTGTGTGCTGATTCTAAATTAGATCAACCTTGTTTCTTTTTTTCTGAAGCTGAAACAATAAAAATAATTGATGACGAAGGACGCAGCAACATAATATCAATTACCATTAGAATACATTCCATAGCAGTGCATGGAGGCAATTAGATGTTTGACGTTGTCTGAAAGAGTAACTCGATATACTTTTATTTATGAGGGCAACACGCATTATTTCTCAAGTTTTTTTTTGTAAAAACTTTAAAATAGGGTTTATTAAATGGCTTTAAATCTCAACAGAAGATATACTTAATCTTGGTTAATATTTGGTCGGTAATAAACTAATAATATATCTGCTAAATTACCTGTTCAATTCGGACAAAAACAAATAAGTATAGACCACCAATGCCAGTGCCTCTGAATGAGTATGCATATTTTTTATAAACGATACCACCTATTATGTAAATCAAGCTAGGAAACTTAAATATATATTAGAATAGATAAATGACGACTAAATCACGTCAATCAGTTTGTTAGACAATGGAGGTAAACACAAGGTAACATCAAAACTCATTTTGACTACTTCATCAACCAGAATCAAAACGAAATCAGATAAAATAGTATAATTTAATTTTTAATTTTTGCAGCTGTATCTGGTTAGACTGGAAGCCGACTCCAACATAGTTGGGAAAAGGCTAGGCAGATGATGAGGAACGTATAGCGTAAGTGCAATCAATATAAACATCTACCGTATGATTGAACACAAGCACGAACCGGTTATTAAATGTCGGAAAGTTTCAGTTAAATTGAGCAATAATTTAGATACTTGTACGTAAGATGGCTTCAAAACCTAATGTAGAGAAACTTTATAATTTTAACATTTGCGCGGAGTCCACGTGGCCTCTAGGTAGCCTCTTCACCGTGTCGCGTCGTAACGACGTCCAGGCGGTGCTATGCGGCTTTAACGGCGGCATTTACCACAGTGATACGCGTGTCGTCTACGTCGCTGCTACGCGTCGTCTACGGCAGGGCCACGGCGGCGCTTACGGCTGTGCTACGCCACATCTATGACAGTGCTACGTCAGCGCCTACGGCTGTGCTACGCAAAATCTACGACAGTGCTACGTCGGCATCTACGCTGTGTTAAAACTTAATCTGCGTTCACACCAAGCGTATTGGTCGCCAACTTTAAAAATTTATAAAATACAAAGGACGGTCATTCGGCGGCTAAGTTTTTTTTCCATGCATTATGTACTGGATGCCCACAGTCGGTGGCTGATGCCCTTTGGTGTGAATGTGACCTAACGCTTGACATGACATGATGACATAAAGACCTATCTCCTCTACTTTGTAAAACGTTCTTACAAATTGCGAATTAACAACTATGTATTTAAGTAGGTAGAATTTTCTAAAATGATATATGTACTTACGGCTATAAAGTATAGCCGTAAGTGCATACATATATCATTTTAGCCTGTAATACGTATTGTGAAATATGAGAGACCATTAACAACAAAGAGAAATCTTGCTCCTTCAACCCAAACGATTCACTAATTTCACTACAATAGCACTGCAATGAGCGAGCGCTGTATTTCAGTGTTAATTATAAAACGGTGTTCGTAAAATAATGCGCGAAGTACTTTCAAGGTTTGTAAACTATCGCCGAGTTCTTGAAAACTTCGGTTTTGGGTGTACCCGTCGGCAGTTAGCAAGAATTTAGTTATTTTGATTTTCTACTTGATTAAATGTGGTTTGATGAAAACCGAAGTATTTCCCGAACAGTCGATTTATTCTATAAAAATCTCACCGTGTAAACTTAGGTCAGATTAGCACCCTAATTATCATTTTAAAGGATATTGCTACACCATTGCTTTATATGTTCGAAAAAAATGTCTGCTCAACAACGAAAATAACGCAGTGAATGTTGTTGAACTGTCAAAGTAAAAGCCATTACTATTGTTACCCCCTTACTAATAAACGTATTATATCAGATGAATAACTCTAAGTGCTATTTCCATTTAAATTATCTAAGTTCGGTATCCCATACTGTTTGCTTGTTTTTATTGCATGATGTGGTCTCCTGTAATTGAGGGAGCGCATAGATTTTTGTTATTGTCCTTTATAATATAGCATGAAGGTGTATCCTTTGGGCAGCGGGATTGTCCGAAAGTCCGGGTTACCGCTGCCCGGAACATAAA
Organism: Hydraecia micacea; assembly: GCA_914767645.1. NCBI lineage: Eukaryota > Metazoa > Arthropoda > Insecta > Lepidoptera > Noctuidae > Hydraecia > Hydraecia micacea. The sequence goes on from OU611778.1 coordinate 15,328,100, forward strand.
GGGCTAAGGAAGGAACACGGGTGGGTTTTAGTCAGTAAGAGTCTGACACTCCCTTCCGCTCCACCCAGAGCGGGAGGAGTCATTAGATGATTTCCCATCCATAAAAAAAGGTGTATCCTTTGTTGGAGATCCTAATAAAATAAAATAATAGTTACACACCGATTTCTCTCTTTCAGTCGTCAGTAATTTGACTTTCAAAAGAAGAAGACAAAGCGTTGTGTAACTATACAGACGCTATACAACGTTTATTAGTAAGGGGGTTAGTGTCTGACGCAATTACCCGCAGGAGTCAATGGTATCAATCCCAAGCACCAGGGATTTATTCCGGTCTGCATAGCTATTCACAACCATACGACAGGCTATCGTATCGAAAATTACACATTTCGATAACCTGATTTGACTTGCCCCCGACAGCAAATAGCTGTTGGAAGAATAACGACCGTCTATTTGATTTAAACTGACAACATTTTCGGGTTTTGGACTTGTGAACAGCGTTTAGAAGACTCCTACGATAACATTGTTTGTTGTTCGATACGATACGGAAGCGTATCGAGTATTTGTGAATAGCTATGCTGATCCCCTGAACCCCTCCACCCCACCCCCTCCTGGATCCCCTTCTAGTTGTTCTTCTGTTTTAATCTCTATCTTATCCACTTTATCTAGGTCTGATCCCCTTACTCCCAGGCTAGGGATTGATGCTATTGAGAGTATTGACAGCACTTCAACCTCACTTTACCTAAGTGTCCACTCTAAGATTTCTATACAATATACCGGCTGATTTGTTTTATAGGATACATTTTCTTCTACCCTTTTCTCGTCTACAGCCTTTACGTACTTTTAACGTCTATCATATCATACTAGTAACTGTGAAAATCATTCCATTAATTCTAACTTTACCTCTTCGTAATAATTCATCTGCCTAGCCTTTTCCCAACAATGTTGGGGTCGGCTTCGTCTCGGTATGTAAAGAATTAAATATAGTCACTCATCCACAGACCAACCGCGGCAAGCGTCGCTTAACCTGATCGATCGACCTGTGCGGCTGTTATTATGTAGCCACGGGCCCCTCTTCGTAATAATTATTATCATTAAATAAATATGAACATTGTTTTATTGTAAGTACCTACTACTTACAGCTTATCATAAGGATAAACAATTCGTTACTTTACAATATGTATATGCAGGCTCTTTGTTATTGTTATTCGTAATTAACAAAAATCTTTATTAAATGTATCAGACAATGATGATGTAATTTGGTTCTTGAAATTTTTTTATCAACATCAGACAATATTTTATCTAATGCAGACTTTTTAAAATTTTATAAAACAACAATGATAATTATTTATTAGGGAAATGATAAAACATAATGTAATGTCCCGAATGGTTTGTCTACCTCGTTGGTCTAGCGGTCGCAAGCACTACAGCTGAGCATGAGATCCTGGCTTCGATTCCCGGGACGGGCAAAGTGTTATTGGGTTTTTTGATCTGGAATTTCTCATTAGCAGCCCGGAGTCTGGATTTGTGCCCGGTTGATGGCAATAGGGTTGCCCTCTATTACATGGGACTTACGGCCAGTTTCCCCATCAATAGTAACAGCCAAAGTAACGTCACAAAAGTCAAAGTAACGGTTAAATTTGTTTCCTCAGTATTTTAGCTCTTACTTGAATGAAGAAACCTATGTGCCGTAGTATCAGAAAAGGTCAAGTAAAAGTCAGTTTGACTGATTACTTTAGTTGTTGATGAAGAAACTGGCCGTAAAACATGCTGCTTAACCCTTCTGGAAATACAGGCGTGAAGTTATGTTATGTTATAATGTAGTGTTTGGATAAATAACCGGAAAAGCATCTATCGCTTTACCTTTAGTGTGCGTCGTTTTCTGTATGTAGTCTTATAATTTGGTTTTGTATGCAAAATAGCAATGACAAAAGTATCTAAGTGTATCTATTTATATGTGTGTTATAGATACATGCCTACTTTAGCTTACTTAGTGATAATTGTAACATATTAACATAACTTTTATGTTTTTTTGTACCTATAAATAAGTAACATAACTGTCCGTTCCAAGGTTGCCTAGAAGAGATCGCAGAAAGCGATAAACCGCCCATTGTTTTTGTAGTATTAAATGTAAAAAAAAAAAAAACTAATATACAATAAAGTATATATAAATAAATAATTAAATAACATGGATCATTGTTGCCTAAGCAAATAAATAAATTTAAGTAATTAAAATAACACTAATGTATGTACAGATGTAGGTCCCGCTTAGTGGCAAACGACATAGCGGCAGGCCCAGGCGGAGATGGCGGGATGAGCTGGACTCCATTCATAAAGATTTGTCCTTAGAAGTTCTGGACAGAAAGAGAATGGTGCTAATACATGCGTCATGTTCGTGAACGGGCGCCGTCAGTGGGGACTGGTCATCTCTTTGCTGCCATGGCTTATTTTAATTTAATTTAATATTTGAATTGCTTTTTTTTTTCTCGACTTATCATTATGGACGCTTTTAACGTTCTGCATCGTTCTCACATGCATAATTTTTAACATGAATGATGTAATCAAGACTTTGTAAACATATTATTTTGATTTAAAAGAGTGTCCATGGAGTTTCTTGCCCGTTCTTCTCCATAGGTACCTACGCTTTGGAATGGGCAACTAGCTTCATCTTTCTGACTGACCGACCCCTTGACAATTCAAAAGTGCCTGTAATTGGTTTAATTGAAATAAATGCTTTGAGTTTGAGTTTGAGAATAGGGAGGCCTGTGCCCAGCCGTTAGACATTAAGGGCTAGTAAAAAAACATACAGGGTTTTCGGTAATTAATGGATAACCTCTTAAGGGGTAATTGTACTTATTATTATAAACAACTTTTACTACGGGATCAAATAAGACATCGCGAAAAAAAATCAGCTGTTCCTTATAATTTATGTTCGCATAACTCGTCGAAATGTAGGAAACTGCTGATTGTTTTTTCGCGATATCAGGTTTGGTCCCATAGTACTTAATAGTTGCTCATAATGATAAGTACAATGGCCCCTGAAGAGGTTATCCATTAATTACCGGACAACCTGTATATACCTATATACGGATAACACAAATAACTTTGAGATAGAAGAGTACTTAGTAATTTTCCAACTTTCTGTCTATTTTGCGTATAACGTTTAGAGAACGTACGAACGATCTCTCGTTTAGTTTTATTATAAAATTTCTGCTCGAAATGTGAAAGCGAAAGCATTAAAATCTCATTTTAATGCAACTTTCGTTTTATACATGCGTGCACTTTGATATTATGCCAACTCTCGCTTCACTCACAATGAGTCACATTTTAACATTTCGCATTCAGTTCTTTTTTGCTTTATATTATTGGTTTTATGCTTAACAAAAATCTGATATTATCAATCAATATTCGACCTTAGAAGAGAAAGGAAAAAATCGTAAGACTTAATATTTTTTTCTTTAAAAGTTTTTAACACACACTTAATATACACAGTACACATCATAAAAACACGTAACTACCTAACTATAAATATTGTCGATAGTCACTTTTACTAATGTTTTTCTAACCTACTTCCATGCAAATTATACGTGTTGATTAATAAATCTACTATTTCATACTAACCAAATAGTTGCAGAAAGTTATTTATTAGACTTATGGTTGATTCCTCAATCATCTGATAACTTTATTCGGGGAATAATTTTGAAATTTTGACAGTTATTTCATACAAAAACTGTCAAACGTCAATTTTATTCCTCGAATAAAAGTTATCTGGCGATGGAAAAATCAGCCCTTAGACACACAAACCTTACTCAAGCAAATAATGAAAACAAAGAACACAAATTGCCCTCAAATAAGTTCAGAAGAAACTGCTTTATATTTTTGCTAATTAAGTAACAAACAGATAGGTAACACAAATGTTGATAAAAGTAATCAACATGATAATCATATCTACAGACAAAACAGTTCCTAAAATAAATAATTACTTTTCTGACTTGTAAATAAAGCATAAATTATAATAATTAAATAAAGATTAAATAATTTTGTTGACTTACTTTTTAAAAGTTGTCGTAACTCTATCAAAGCTTGCTCGACCACTTCCGGAGTTTCTCTTAGTTCTTTCTCGGCTTTTTCCTTACTAACTTCATCATCTATCGGGTTCAGCTCTAGCATTATTTTATTATCACCCCATGTCACAAACGGTACGCCATCAGATCCGAACTGTATCTCCATTTTTATTTATATTAATTTTCACTATAAAATAATCTTCTTAAAAATCGCTGACTTCGCACTGTTGTTGGTGTTCGCTAATAATCCACGTCTGACTTATAATGCGTGTCAGCAGATTGTCGTCAGTCGGACACTCGACACAGTTTTTACAATGTATACGCGCGAGAGATTACAATAATTAGTTTTAAATTTATATTTGATGACACATAAGCGTAACAAAACAAAACTTGGTGCTTGTAGCGCTCGCGTCTAAGTTGCCGAAGCGTTTGAATCGATGATTAAAAGTTGTATATATTTTATACAGGTTAGCAGGAGCGTGCGCGCACCGGCTGCCGCGATATTGTGCTTATTGGAGAGGCCATTGTAAGCCCATCTTAGATTCTTAACGGTATCCCACCACTACGCCACACAGTGGGCCCATACTGAAAATTAGTGGACTTAGGCAACAAAGTTCCAATATCGATGCGATTTTTTTTTATATGACGTGTTATGATATTCCTGACAACTTTTATTCTTATAACATTTCTTCTAAAGTTGATAGTTTGTCTTGAAAAAAATTAATTAGATTATTTTGTATGGAGCGAATCACGTTTAATTTTTTTTCTTCAATTGTACTAATATGTTGGGTGTGTGGCGTGAGTATATGATAGCTAGGGTCATTCTCTATCCACGAAAAAAAAAACAGCGCCGGCCATCTGCGGCAGCGCGAGTAATCATTCGGTAAAAAAAAATGTTTTGTAAGATTTTTTTTTGCCATTTAAAATAAATTCAAAGTAAATTTTTTGTGTCATTAGGCTAATTCACCTTTTCTTTATTAAATATATAGTTTTAACAGCGCATAGGTACTTATAACTAATTATTCTGGTAGAAATTTAGTAATTATTGCTATGTTATCGGTAGCACCTGCATTGTGATTGATGACTCATTTGTTATTGCGCTCGTCTAAGCGTATAACTAATGAGTCGTCGAAAAATGCTTGTCTCTGATTGGCTGTGTTATTTTTTTAACTGCACGTTATCTATTGTTGAATAAATATCGTAATAAGTTTCAGGTTATACTAATTTTGTTAATGATAGGTGAAATAATTTAAATTTGAAATTTGTACGGGCAAGTCGTTGATAATTATCTACATAATCAAGCGTATGAAACTGTGAAGTAATTGTAGCCCTGAAAAGGGCTGTTTGTCATATACCTAGCCCTGATGGGCTTTTGTGAGGATAATCTAGAGCCGGATCACATTATTTCTTGTTCCAGAAGTGCTAGTGGGTCCGGCAAATTTTCGGACTCTGCTATGAGGCATTCTTCTTCCTCCATAATCTCACTGTCACAGGGAGGCTCAGTAGTCTGTAACAACTGAATTGCTTCAGGCAACAACTCATTATGACCCTGTTTCAATATTTTAGGCCTTATGTAGGATATGTGGGGATCAGAGCTTATTAGAAGTCCATGGAGGATGTCTTCGTTTGTTGCTATTCTCCCCGTTTTCCGAGTGTGCCACTCCCTGACGTTTCTGAAGTCCTTATTACGGGCTTCCGAAGCTTCTTCAGATAAGATACCTAAAACGAATAAGTACATACATTTTAATTTCAAAACGCAATTGAGTCAAATAATACATCAAACTATATTTATTTTTTACTTACCGATTGGCAAAACACCAAAGTGGTTACAGATGTCTGCACCGTGCATTAGAAGTTTATGTACACTAACTGGCATGTAGTACCACGAATAGTGTTGCACGTACACATCAGCTGTTTCTCTGCAGTATCTTCTAAATTTTTCACAGTCAATGTTTTTGCCTGATGATATGGCTTGTAGAATAACGGAAAATCTGAAAATCAGATTTTCGTCAATTCCCGTTATTCTGGATGATCTTTTGTAATCTTGGAAAAAGCGCCTCGCAGTATTCCCGTCATTTGTAGTTCCAAAACCCTAAAATGGGAAAACAATACTGTAATATACAATACATAGAGATATAATACACAAACAACATAAAAAGAGCCAAAATTAAATACATACCTGTTTGACTATATCAATCAGCATTCCAGTTTGCTCACGAAACTCTTGTTGCGTGGTATTTTTTTTAGCTTGTTTCAAAGCCTTATGTTCGCCTCGAGCAGTCCATCGTTGAAAATCCAGATTATAAGATATATGGAGAAGACATTCCATACACCGAATCTTCATATGCAGTGAAGAAATTCCTTGTTTGTAAATTTCTTCACGAAGTGGTTTGGAAGTCAAAGCGTCTAAATTATTCATCTCGCTCGGTTTTGCCAAGCAAATAGGACACGTTGCATATGATGGTACTTCAGCAATAATATTGGCCACTTTTCCATCAATCATGGTCATATGCAATTCATGTGATACAATAATATTTCCACACTGTGTAGATATTCGTTCATCAATTTGTTTTTTCATCTCAGACTCTTCAGACATTATAAAATCAGCTGTCTCCGAAGTGAAAGTGAACTTCACCGGTCGACAGTACAGAGTTGAGCAAGGTGTGGGGTTCTCCCAAACTATATTTTCATTCCCAGAAGATGGGCTAGTAGACACTAGCCGAAGAGGGACGATGCTTATCATGACTACTGATGAATCATCGAACTCTGTAGACGTTTTCTGTTTATAATTGCTCTGCGACGAAGAACCATCAAGTCCCCATTTCCAGGTCAACTTGAGTTCTTTATTTTGAGACCTATCAACAGAATTACTAATACCTAGTAAAATCCTTTCCACAGTGTGGTCCAATAGCGCTTGCAATTTAATTTGAGCTCCTTTTTCGGTAATCTCCATACTCTCTTGTGGTGGGTAACATCTTTTCTTGGCATTTACAAGCTTTGGATAAGATGGAAAGGCAGCACAGTTTTCTTCTTTCAGAAATTGTCGAAGAGCTAAGTACTTCCATTTCGAGAGCGCAAGTGATGTATAAAGAGCTAAACAGTTATCTTCAGAGACAGTACTTAAGCTCTGCTTTTTGAATAGTCGCTCGTCTACTTCGGATAGGGCATCTGGATTACTGGAAAGGTATTCGATCACTTTTGCCAGATTCGTTTTGCCGTTGTCTTTCAATTTTGTTATGTACCAGGTCTGCAACTCTTCTTCGGAATTTTCTTCTACTATGGAAGTAGAACGTCTTTTTTTTTGCTTCTTACTTAACTCTTCGAATGGTTTTCTGTGCTCCTTTTCTGTAGATGTTCCCGCTTCCGCAGTACATACTGCAAGAGTAGGAACATGGGAATCTATATCCACAGGTTCAGATAAGACTGCGTCCGAAAAGCCCATCTCACTTCTCAGGTCAACACTGTCACAAACAGGCCAGTTGATGTTTTTTTCCAACCACTTGCGATTACTTACACGATTCATAAAAGTTTTTTGGTTTCTACTTGACTCTATCCACTTTTTATTTAGATTTACACAAAAAAGTCGACAGAACTCCTTGATTCGGTTCTTGTCTTCTTCAGAAACTTCGGTAGTCAAGACAGAAATGATACTTTCATATAGAAACATATGATTTTTCAGATCACCGCCACTTCTTAATTTCACAAAAAAATCTAGGTTGGTACAAAATCCAGCCATAGTTCTAATGTAAATATAAAAATAAAAGTATTTCACTGTGTTCACAAATAAGCGACAAGAGCGAAACTAGATGGACTTAATGAATGTCTTTATATTTATAGACAGTGTTAATTACTCAAGTAGTGGACACTGTTATCAGTGAGTGAAAATTATTCAGCCAATCAGAGACGAGCATTTTTCGATGACTCATTAGTTATGCGCTTAGCCGAGCGCAATAACAAATGAGTCATCAATCACAATGCAGGTGCTACCGATAACATAGCAATAATTACTAAATTTCTACCAGAATAATTAGTTATAAGTACCTATGCGCTGTTAAAACTATATATTTAATAAAGAGAAGGTGAATTAGCCTAATGACACAAAAAATTTACTTTGAATTTATTTTAAATGGCAAAAAAAAATCTTACATAACATTTTTTTTTTACCGAATGATTACTCGCGCTGCCGCAGATGGCCGGCGCTGTTTTTTTTTTCGTGGATAGAGAATGACCCTAGCTATCATATACTCACGCCACACACCCAACATATTAGTACAATTGAAGAAAAAAAATTAAACGTGATTCGCTCCATACAAAATAATCTAATTAATTTTTTTCAAGACAAACTATCAACTTTAGAAGAAATGTTATAAGAATAAAAGTTGTCAGGAATATCATAACACGTCATATAAAAAAAAATCGCATCGATATTGGAACTTTGTTGCCTAAGTCCACTAATTTTCAGTATGGGCCCACTGTGCGCCATGGTGGCGGCGCCATTCACTTGTGCTCTAAACAAATACCCATTCTCAAGGCACTATAGGATTAAAAATGTAAATACGTGCTCTGAATAGGATATTTACTTATATATTATTTCCTAAATTTCCTGTTTACTACAGATTTTTCTCTTATGTTTCCCGCTGTTGTATTGTAATAATAACTTGTAACAAAGATAAAAGACAAATTCTAATCAAAGGTTCCCTCGATCTTCCATGAATTTAAGATCCAAAGTCTATGCAAGCACATCTTAACAGTTCCTTTCTTTATAAGGGATCAGTATACTTAAACAAAGTACTTATTGGGTATTGCATTCCTTTGCAGTTACTAATCGTAGTCTGTATGGTTTCATTACTTATAAGTAGTGAATTTACGTAAAGAAATTATCATATATTTTGGTGCAAAAGTAATTCAGTGCCTGAACTAAAAAGAATGGATGCAGAAAGCAAGTAGGTATTGTGACCCACCGAGGAGGAGACTATGAACGTATTAACCTAATGAGGGCTTTACCGCAATTAACTAAACGCCTGTACTAAAACAGACAGCAATTTTTGGCTTGTTTGTCCATTCTCGTCACATGATAAAAATAATGACAGGAGTGTGTACCCAACTACCCATTAGCAACTAATACCTACTTAAGTAACTACTTCTAATTAATACTTAACCAACCTTATTTAAGGGAGCTACGCCATATTATTATTATGTAATTAGGGCCAACGTAGAAACGTGCGAAAGGTTGTATCCAACAGAAGGCAATTGGACACAATGCACAATGGCAACGATTGTTACGGAATTGATTAACTCAGATAGAAAACTTAATTTATTAAGACAAGCATAAGCCCACGTCAAACATGGAATTTAATGATATTTATAGGTCCCAGAATAGTCCCTTGGGGTACACCATATTCAATAGTTTCGGCAATTTGTTCGCAAAAACCAGAGGGCAATTTCTTTACCAATTTCGCTATATAACCAACCTAGGTTTGCTATGACATGATAATAAATTCCCTCAAGTCACGCAAGAACCGAATACTGCTGGGATCGAATGGTTTCCACGTCTTGGTATCTATATATTTGTACCTATAGATCCCTTCCCTACGTTCTCTTGTGATACTTGAACTATTTAATAGCTTTTGCCCTCGGCTACACTCGCGTGGAGGTCGGAAATTACAAAATATCTTTATAAATGAACGCATATTATGTTATTCTGATGTATAAGCTATACAGGTTGTCAGGGACTTCGACGCATAAACTGTAACCATGAATTCAGCACATGATTCTAGACGGGGGTAAATATTTTTCGTAATTTATCAAAAAAAAAAAAAGTACAGCGATTGTTCTTTAAATAACCGAAGAATAATTCAACGGGGCGTTCAGAATCATGTACTGCATCCATGGTAACCAAGCCGCACTGAGCCCGCGTGGTGGATTACGGCCTCTCCGAGAGGAGACTTGTGTCCCAGCAGTGGGAACATTATATGCTGATTATGATGTTATGATGATCCATGGTAACAGGTTGATATCTCTGTCAACCTGTCACCCTGTTTAACTGTAAAGTTTCACTAAAATTTGTTTGTATAGTTTTTACGTGAAAGAGTAACAAATATTCATCCTCACAAACTTTCGCAATTTATAAACTAGTGGGATACTTTGATGTAAAGATTGCCGCAGCATTTAAAGTCAATAAGACAGAGTTGCAGTACGATTCTTCAAACCTCACTGAAATATCTTCAGGAATAGTCAACTCACATGTTTTCGAAAACCTCGACCTTTCGTTTTTCATAGTGATGTTTAGTTAGAGATTCTACTGCTACCTATGCAGATCCACCTTATGTGGATAAATAATGTGGTCTACGTATACTTTCTAGTTCTTAGTATTACACAATCATGTTTAGCTTTTGCACATAAATACTTAAATAATAACTGCCTTGTGATTACTTTGTAGCACTACCTCTATTCTCCCTAATCGACTCGTCTTTCTTTGACAAACGGCTATGCTATTGACAAGCTACTATGTACGAAGTTTAAAAAATTGCCAAAACAATGAACTATTGTATTGCATATACAGAAGATAATCACAACGGACGCTGGTTTCCGTTGTCTTTATCTCATGGACCTCATGGTGATGTAAAAATTATAAATAGCATTGAACAGTGCGTCCACTTTACAATTACCAGTAATCTTCATTACCAAAGTTACGACATTCGGATGACATTGACAGATTACCTACTGTGTCGGGGGCTCCAGTTTTGTCAGTGAGCGGCCGACTGTTTAGCTATGAAAACGTGTCTACCAATAACAGCTACATTTTTACATTTTGTATAGTCATAAAATTATCTACAGCCAAAATCTCGTCGCGTCTCTATCTTTCGTTTCGTCATGCAGCTGCTTAGGTATTTCAACTTTTTAGGCGTGAATTGACGTGATTTCGAATTAAGGAATCATTGAGTGGTCATAGTGAATTAGGGCCCAGCACCCTAATTGCGTAACACACTATCAATTGGAATCTGAATCATTTTGAAGCAAATTGTTAATCCATTGCTTCATAAGTTCGAAAAATTTGTCTGCTCAACACGTAAATAATGCAATGAATGTTGTTGAACTGTCAATATGAAACCGATTCCAATTCATAATGCGTTACGCAATTGCCCCGCTGATCTCTCTCCGGTTATGTCGGATTGCCGTCCCGTCGGACAATGTGAGTGAGGGAAGAGAGAGTGCACCTGTCTGCGCACACACTTATACACTATAATATCCCCCGCGCCGAGGGCTAGTCTCCATTGAGATTGGCCGCCATGGCCGGAATACGGTCTGGAACACTATGAATGTTAATATTTTCGACAAATACTTACTCCATACAAAGGTCTGTTATTATTTATTTCTAACAAGTAAAATTTAAATTAGATGTTTTCTTTAAAAAAGACATACACACGGGCACGGGGGTAAACTTTTCGCAGTCATCATCATCTGCCTAGCCTTTTCCCAACTATGTTGGGCTCGGCTTCCAGTCTAACCGGATGCAGCTGAATACCAGTATTTTACATGGAGCGACTGCCTATCTGACCTATCCTATCCTATCTGCCTATCTAAACTTTTCGCAGTATACATTTTAAAACATACTCCCCCGTAAGTACCCTAAACGATAAATTTAACAAATAACATTGTCTTAAATTATTGCAAAGTTAGCCTGGATTCGGCGTAAATTAGGCTATAGAATCACTGCAGAATATTTTTAAGTCATTTTAACAAGCATTTATGTACTAATACAATTTGGCTTGCACCAGGAATGGAAGCATTGAAATTGTTAGTAGGTCCAAATTCAATTTTACTGACCGATATTCCATACAAATGAAGGTACTGCATTTGTATGGAGTTCTGGATGAAAGGAGGGTATGGTGAGAAATTTTGAATCGAAACTAGGTATATATTGAAAGGACTCAAAAGAAAACACAAAAAATAATTTTACAATTTTATTTATTAATACCTAAACGAAACGCATGAGGAATTGGATGCATTTCGTATCAAACATGTATATTGAGCAAATCAGGTATTATCATCTTTCGTACAATAAAAGTGTTACAAACATATAAAAATAATACAAAATTAATGTTTGGAATGCGTCTACTAAAGGCACATGAGGCATCACAAGAGAAACCATGTTGATGTTACAATGTTACAGACATACGCACAAATGTCACATTTTTCTCGAAGACATTCCACAATATCGCAATAAAACTTATACTTAATTATTATAGTAACTCATTGAATGCTCAAAAGAATAACATTTAAAGATATCAACACTTCTTAGAGGGTCGTGAATGTGCACCTCTACAACCGCAATGGATACAAAATCATTGAATCACTCGAGAATAAGCACTTTGCATTTGAACTATAGAACACTCTTCAGGCACATATCATTCGCAATCAGATGGATATTAAATGCGACGAAATGCTATTCGGTGCATCAACAGTTCTATGAAAGCTTCTATCAATTTGCAAAAATTACATTGTCCTGACAATTATAATTTGAAATGAATAAATGATCAAAGAAAGTGTACTGTGTTTTACATATCATCGCTCAACCAATTTCTTAAAATATTAGCAAACGTATAGTAAATGTTGAGTTACACTACATTTGGTGATTAAATGGTCAGAATTGGCACCGTACTTCATCACTTTCACAGCCTTATCGACATGCGAGTTGTGCACAATCAACGGGAACATATTCCTTTCCTATATCTAAATAAATAACATCTCTGCCAACAATAAAAAGTGTTCCTACCAACATGTCATGAAATTCGCTCACACCCCATGGAAATAAACATCCCTTATGTACCACATACAAACAATTATTCTAAATATAACATGAACCAACCAGTCGCTGCACGTTCATATAAAAATTACCTAAAACCTGCATAGATGAAACATACTGTTGATTGCTCAACCGCAGCTATCTAGCCTGTGTCGTTCAGTTAACATTAGCCTTAAAATTATAGCCTTACATTACCTACTTGTCAATATTTATCACATAATATTTGTTATTCATTCACTCACACTCTAAATTTTTGGAACTATATTAAACTACCAGCTATCGTCTTCTTTGAATTGCTTCATTTTAAATCTAAATTTGGTAATATCTATACTTACATAATAAAGAACCCTGATTATGGAAGAGCTCAAGTATTATACTACTGGTGCTCGGGCACATGGCATTATCTAACGATTACCTAATCACCACTCTAAGCCAGAGCTTAAGAACAACGGCTATTCGAACACGTACTTCACTTTGTTTAAGTAAAACTAAATTACATTGAGAATAGTATAAACAGGTGTGGTCTGCCAAACGTAAATCACTGGAAATGTCTTTTATTTGGTAATGAAGAAGAAGAAATGCATTTTGGAAATTGGTTAGATGATTATTTCGCGACAACAGAATAGGAAAATAAAATTGAATATCTCAAATCAGAAAATCACCATAAATACGTTGTACTAAAAACTGATCTGAAATCCTCGCCTCTGACCACGGATGGCAGTCACAAGTCTACATGTCTACGTGTCCACTAGATGTGGCTACTGCCTACGCTTTCTTGGCGATTCCGTAGGTGTTCCAGTTGTTGATGTGCGGCAAGACGTCATTGATGACGGGGTACCACTCGGCACCCGAGTAGTCGATGGCGGGAAGCTCGCCGCCATAGTCGGACGGCAGGTTTGAGGCCGCCATGTGCTTGTGAAGAGAAGACATCTTGGAGCCGTGGAAGAAAATCTAGAAAGAAGGAAACCATGTATAAGTGTGAACAGTCAACAATAGATTGCTGGTTGCAACATTTCAGAATGAAGTACCTGTGTTGAAATTCTGTTGAGAATGGCCTTTATCAATAAAAATGTAAAACACAATTAGGTCTCTACAGAAGATAATGACATAGTAAGCTGACCATGAAGCCTAGAAACAACATTCCGAATAGGAAGCAATAACTACTCATATACATAGTTAAAGATCGACATACAATCGACTCTAAATAGATCGAGAAGAAGTTTCCGCCTACTAAAACTAGATGGCGTTAAGTTACTTAGGTCTGATGGCAATGAAAATCTTATAAGTTACGTTACAAACAGCTTTACGCAAAGTTAATCAAGTGCGCAAGCGTCTAATGCAAGGCAAGGAAATTCAAAGCAACTGCAGACAATTTAAATGATAATATTTCTGATAGCAACAATAAGCAATTTCCTGATAACCACTTATTTAATTACACACACTCAAGTGCAGTTTAAATAATATGTAGAAGCATTGAGTGACCTTATCTAACCATCCAATGTCGCAAAAACTTAAAGTAAAAATTAGCACAATCGTGTGTACTTTACCAAACGTGGGTTCATTGACAGCTATGAGGAACCACTCAACAAAATCCCATCGTGAATATTAAGTGGCCAAGTGATAAAACACAACTCATACTTTGAATGAACTTGAAATTTCTTTGTTTTCATTTCCGTATATTTTAATTAAATACATTAATTGTGTAAAAATATGCACAAACCACAAAGGTCAACATTATCATTCCCAAAAAAGTCTTAAATTGTGTCATCTCTATTGACTTATAATATACATACTTGAGTTACTATATTTGGTCGTCTCAGCTAACTTCATCGTTGCTGAATGACACTATATATATCAATGAGAGTCATATGCTTGTTACGTAAAGAGAATGGACAGCAAAAAGCCTTCTATATGTATGATTTATAATAATATAGATACTGCAATCAATAGATTATGGCAATATATTCCTGTATAGCGGTCTTTTAGCAAACCTACTTAACGAGTTAATATATATGTGAAAACGATGTCAAGTAAGTATATGCCATTTACCCTGTTCTTAAGCTTCTCCCTGATGAAGGGCTTGAACATATTCCATACGACGTTGAAGATCATGGGCTGCTTGACGAAGTGCACCTCCTTCAGCCGAAGCGGCATAGCATCCTGGATGAAGGTCAGCAGGCGCTTGGAGAACGCTGGCGTTAGACCCATTGTCTGTGAACAAGTTGGAATAGGAGATGAATATATGAAGAAGTATTTTAGACTAGATTTAAAAATTAAGTACGCTATTGATCTACTCTGCTGGTCAAGAGATTTCAATATGTATGACATTTAACGATCTCGTTTTGATCATCGCACCCTTGATAGGTTTGGTAGGATTATCAAAGCTCTATTTTTCTATACACGTAACCTTTCTGGATATTCATAGAATGATTGACACCTGACCTCCGGGCATCAGTATCGATAGTAACCGCATCACTACCGCAAGAAATTCTTCTTCTTACCCTTTAACATATCGTTGGATAAGTGACCTACTATTTCTAAGAATAGAAGCCAGTTTTCCTTGGGATTTCTTTATATTGAAGTGGCTTGTTAAGAGGCTCTTCATATTTTTAGCTTATTATGTCAACATGGAAGCGATAACGCGTGGAACTTCTTCAGACAATAAATCGTTATGAGTAATTTTAATCAGCTCTATTAGACGTCATTTGGCGAAGCTGGTGGGTGAGTGACCGAATATATTTGATAACCTACGCCCTGCCGCTTGGCAAGCGCGACCAACCATAGGTTCCGCCTTGGGTGACGTCGGTCAGTGATCCACGCAATCGCAGCTCTCAAATACATTTTGTATGCGTCTATTGTTACTCTGCCTCACTGTAATCCCATTTATGGGATGAAGGATATTCGTAAGCAACAATATGGTTCTGTCCTGTATCAAATGCATAAATTACAACGCAATCTAAAGATGTCTTGATGTCTTCTATAGTAACTAGATTCCTCATTGACTCCTACAAATTGGCTGGACGTGAAGTGAATGATTTATGTTCTTTATTAATAATGGGATAATATTCCCTTCTATGATCCTTAATGAGTGCTATATCTCTTCGTTCAAGGTGATGTTGTAGATTATAAATATCATAATTCATTTTAATAATAGCACCATGTTTCTAAACTATAACTGTAATTTATGACTAATAGCTATTTACCTAAACATCTACATTCTACATGCAACAAAGTGCAATGTCAAAAAAGTAGCGACAGATTTTTGTGAGCCGTCGCGTCGTGAACTCGAGATGTCGTCTCGTGACTTCGTCTGTTTTGAATCGAAATGCAGTCACTGACAAAATATCTTAGTGACAAACCAACAATGACAAAAGCACGAACATTTTCAAAAAGCCTACTAAATTATACAAGAATATTATCTAGAAACTAAATGAATCATCAGTCCTGCATATTCACAATCATCCGACACGCTATCCTATCGAAAATTACACATTTCGATAACCTGATTTGCCTTGCCCCCGACAGCAAACAGCTGTCAGAAGAATAGCGGTTGTCTATTTAATATAGGGCAGATTTTGCCAATGACAGATAATTTTATCGGAGGAATAATTTTGAATTTTTGACAGTTCTTCCATACAACATCTGTCAGACGTCAATTTTATTCCACGAATAAAAATTATTTGTCAATTGAAAAATCAGCTTTAAACTGACAAAATTTTCAGCTTTTGGACTTGTGAACAGCGTTTAGAAGACTCCTCTAGGATAATATTGATTGATGATCGATACGGTGCGGAAGAGTATCGAGTGGTTGTGAATAGTTATTTATGGTGGTGGCCATTTGGTTTCTTTATCGTCATTTGTAACAATTCTATCTTCATTTTGTAAAGCCTAGGGATCTAGAGATAATCTTTAATTCCAAAGGAATTCGAGTTATAAATGATTATTAATCAAAAGGATTTAGGTATACTAATAAGTGATTACCACACGTCACTACACGTTTTTTACACATGTATCTTTATTTCTTGGTACGTCTACGCAATGAGAAGCGACTGCGCAGCGTAGCCTATACAGGGTCAAATAAATTAGCTAGCGAAACTAAGCAGACGTGATAGGAATCGATATTATATGTAAACATGATACTTAAAACAAAAATTAAATAAATTTTGTTTTCTTTTTGTTGGTAGTGTATTCACTTTAAATATCAGTTTTAAAAAATCTGTATTTTTTGTGAACTTCACAGACGTGTTAGGTACTTATCAATGTCTAAACACGATAAAACAAAAGAAAACAGATTATCATACTTCATGCAACAACACTACCAGCACCCGCGGTCGTTGACCCCGAAATAAATTATCATCAAATATATATATTTTTTTACTATTGATACCCATCGCGTCTGCGGAGTTTCGCTAGCAAATTTAAGTTGACCCTGTATAAAGTAAGAGGATTGAATCTTTATTAGAAACGAGACAGTCTCAATATATCACGACCCAGTTGCGGCTGCACTGACCACGAAGGTCGAGAACTTCGGATTGAGGAGCAAACAAGTGGAACCATATCAACTATTTACCCAACGTTCGTGTCGTATTTACCGTCGCGTCGTCCTTAACAAGCATACCTATGTACCTAAAGGAAAACCCATTTCCTCCCATCCTCCCATATCGGACAAAGGATGTTTAACTAAAATATTGATCTTCAATTGACCTAATGTTTATGTTGTCCTAAATGGCATCACGAATTCACGAACGCAGTACAGTCCCCGGCACGTAACTTGGCAAGGTTTTGGCGTATTGGGAGTAAGTTACTCGTAGCGCATGTACACTTAGTCCAACAAGAAAATGGTCACTTTTATTGTTTGTCATTATACTATGGTTATTGCCATAGATTATTTTTAAACATGTCTGTTTACAAAAAAGTTAAAGAAAGGATAAACACATCTAACTAAGTTACGTGCCGGGGACTGTACCAGAGGTTCAATTATAATCCACGGCTATCTAAGCTTGCCCAATATCCGCTCGATTTTCGTAACATTCGTTATTTAGACCTGTAATACTGCGGTTAGTTAATAACTACATGCATAGATATCGACTACATGTTACTTAGTTTTTTATTTTTAACTAGCTTCTGCCCACGACATCGTCCGCGTAAAATTTCTTGTTTCCACGACCCATCCCATCGCATAGCGTCGCCTGCCCGCGCTATTACTTCTTTTTCGCTTAGCGTTATTCTGACTCTTTTTCTTTTTGCTCGGCTCCTAAGGGCCTTACCGTGACGTTAAGCAGTTTATAGCCTTCCTCAAAAATTGGGTTATCAAATGCAAAAGTAATTGTTCAAATCCAACCGGTAGTTCCGTAGATTAACGCGTTCAAACAAACAGACTCTTCAGCTTTATTATTAGTATATAGATATAGATGGCTCTAGGTACCTACTAAGGGCCCACACCATAAATCTATCAAGATAAAGATGGAAGGATCTTTATGTACGATCTACAGAGTGATCAACAGCCTCGGACGTGACGCCCCTTGAGAGGAAACCCTGAGCAAGTACCTACGTTATCCCTGTAGGCAATGATTGTTAATCAACGATGACTAATTTCCTCAGTTATACACATTAATCTGCATTCGTTTCCTCCAGTTTGATAATCCTAATGAGCTACGCTATTGTTTGGAAGAGTATCAGCTGAGTACACGTGACATACTTAAACATTACTTTACGCTTAATATAACATGGAATTTGAAAACTACGTTTCAGTTTCAGCCATTGTTATTCGATCCATTTATCAAACAGTCTGTTGGACTGAGGAAATTAATAACAGGTGAACGCTCACGTACACACGGCTACACATCAAGCTATACGTAACCAGTATAAGCTGACTTCTGGTTGTACGAAAAACCTATAAAATGCGAGGTCAGTTAAAACTGGAAATGTATAGCTTGATGTGTAGCCGTGTGTACGTAGGTAAATGTATTAAGTATTTTAACAATTTGGGAAAAGAAACGGTCATACAATACTTACAGTTATTACAAAAAAAAATTATCTACAGAGTGAGTCAAACGACATTTTCCACAAATTATAAAACTAATGCGATCTTCTTAGCGTGTCGATAGCAATCTAAATGTACTCGGCCCAGAATTCAGCTACTTGTTTGGCGCCATCACTAGCGTCCATCAATTCCTGTAACGTGCAGCTGACAGGACACGCAGGGCACGATATTAAGTGTCTCATCGTTTGTGGAACTGCACCACATTTACACTCCAAGGCGGAGTCGTCTATAAATTTCCACCTGAACAGGTTTTCCTTGCTTCGGCCAACCTGAGTCCGGAGTCTATTTAAAGACTTCCAGGTTACCCAAGGTAACTCATGTCCAGGTGGGAGGTCTTCAGCGGGTGGAACGAACGGTTTGGGTAACGGAACACTGTCTCGCCACAGCTTCAGTCTTTCTTGTGGTGGTTCGCCAGTGAGTGGGACGACACACTTTAAAAAACTGTTTCGGCTTTTCAGCCTTTGTGGCACAAGGATGTTGTCGTGCAAAGGGTGCCGTGTGTCGGAGACCATTTTGGCTCTTTCGCTGGAGCTTGCCACCGCTCTGCGAATCACTGGTGGCGCTATTCCTGCTAGTGGATACAGCATTTGTACCGGGGTCGGTTTTAGGCAACCAGTGATGATTCGGCACGTTTCATTCAAAGCTGTATCCACCAGCTTTGCATGAGCAGAACGACTCCACACAGGGCACGCGAATTCTCCCGCAGAATAAGACAGCGCCAGTCCAGTAGTCCGCATAACGTCAGGCGAAGCACCCCACTTCGATGAGACCAGTCGACGAAGAAGACTGTTGCGAGTGTGCACCTTCTGCTTGATGTTCTTGCAGTTTTTGCTGAATGTTAGAGACCTGTCCAGAGTAACACCAAGATATTTAGGGGAGTTACTGTGCTCGATGGAAACCCCACCCCAAACGATGTTAAGTTTGCGGCCCGCCTCTCTATTGCGGAGATGAAATATGCAAGACTGGGTTTTGCTCGGATTGGGCTTCAGTGAGTTAGCGACGTAATATGTGGCTAAATCACCAAGAGCGTCTGACAAGTGGGCCTCAACCTCCTCAAAGGTGGTGGCTTGGGACGTGAGGGCAAGGTCGTCTGCATAGAGGAAGCGGGACGTGTTGGGGCTGGACGGTTGGTCGTTGGTGTAAATGTTAAACAGAAGCGGTGCCAGGACGCTACCTTGAGGTAGGCCGTTTTTCTGCGCTCTCCAACGACTTCTTTCCGAGAGGAGGTGAACCTGAAACCGACGATTGTGGAGAAGTTCCCGGAGTATTCGGACAAAGTTCTGATCGCCTATCAATGTTTCCACTTTCCACAGCAACCGTTTGAGGTTGACTGTATCATAGGCAGCTGACAGATCCACAAAAACCGCACCTGTGACCATTCCTATCTCAAAACCATCCTCAATGTGTTGGACAAGTTTGAGGGTTTGGTTGCAGCAAGACTTGATGGGTCTGAAACCAGCTTGCTCTGGGATTAACTTCGGGTCAATAACACTCGTTAGTCGGTTCAGCAGCATTCTCTCAAACAGTTTGAACGTATGGCAGAGCAGAGATATTGGACGAAAGTTTTTTGGATCGTCCGTTGCTTTACCTGGCTTCGGAATTGCTATGACCTTTGATTTTCTCCAGAGACGGGGAATTGAAGCTGATTCCAGACAGTTGTTGTATAGATGCAGCAGCCACGAGACAGCAACTGGGCCAAGCTGTTTGATTTGCTCAACTGAGATGTCGTCCACTCCAGAGGCTTTACCACACTTAAGACCCTTAATCGCTGCGACGATATCAGAAAGGTTGAACGGTTTGCTAATATCGTCGCAAGCGTCATCGGGTTTCTGTGGCTTAGGGACTTTGCTGGAACGGCGTGCTGGTTTACCGTTAACAAGCAGTTGGTGGGCTATCTGGTTAGCGGTGATTTGGCTTGGCGGGGTTGGTTGAGGGGACTCGCTGGTCAGCTTTCTTATAGTGCTCCATGCCTTTTTACTGTTATGGGTCATGTCGATGTTAGTAACAGTGTTGATCCACCTCTCTCGTCTGATTTCACCTAATTTTGATAGCAGCTCTTCTCCAGCCTGTGTGGTTTCCTCCGAAAAGGGGTCGGTGTTATACAGTGTTTCGTATCGGCTCAGCAGATCACTCGTTTCTGTCGACAGCCCTGGAATGTAGGAAGTCCTGCAGCCCCTTGGTATGTGTCTTCGGGAAATAGTTGACACAATCTGAACAAATTGGTCGTAGTTTTGCGGAGTTGGCAGGATATTCAGGAGGGCGTCATCAATGGACTGCGTGAACGATTCCCAGTTGGCCTTGGTGTAGTTAAATCGGCGCTTAAAGGGGACATTTATAGGTCGGACCACCGGTTCGATGCAGCACATAATAGGTCTGTGCTGGGTGCGAGGGATAGGCGAACATACGCTTTTGGTGCACTGTGAGCCGATAGATGAGCTGACAAAAATTAGGTCGGGGTTGTATCCGCGTTTCCATCGCCCACTATTAAATGACGCCGGTTGTTTGGCGTCATGTATTAGCGTCAGATCATTTGTCTCCGCCCATTTCTCGACTGCTTCTCCGCCAATGTCCGTGTCATTGTAACCCCAGTTGGAGCTACGGCTGTTGAAGTCACCGATTATAACTTTAATTGGTTGGCTGTTGAAATTCTCTGGCGGAACGAAATTAAATGTGGTGCCAGGTGGTTTGTAAACGGAAGTGATGGTGCAGTTACCAACATCAATGGTGATGATTTCTATGCCGTTCTCGTTTGAGCACTTGGTGGATAGTATGCTTACGCCGGGAGCAGCAAACACTGCGTTACCGTGCTTCGGGTGACAGATCTCGGCGATAAGCGTAAGTCCAGGGATGTGTGGCCGGCTTTGGGTTTCATCTCGATGGGTCTCTTGAACGCAAAGAATGTCACAGTGAGTTTTGCGGTAGAAATCAGAAAGAATTTCAGATTTTTCACGAGAGAACCCTTCGATGTTAATCGAGACTACGCACAGAGCCGGTTTTATAAGTGGACTTTGGATTGCCATCGTGGTGAAAGGATTAGCCAATCAGCGTGAATAACTCGCTGATTGCCCAGGGTGCGCCGGACGTATAGTGGTTCTGTAGATACGTCGCTCGGGGAGGCTCCTTTCATGCATGCGATGTACGCTTACAATTTGATAGGTACAATAATTAATGTAATTTCGCCATACCTGACCTGGTGGCCTACCATGATCTAATTAAAAACGATTCAAAAGCAAGACATTTCAGTTTAGGTTCCTAAACTGCATCGCTCAAAGTCGTACCATGACATCCTTTACGCTTAGCGGCATTTACTTTTAACCCAAAACTTGCAGCTCAGTTTGGGACAATCGCTGTCAGATGCCATGGCCTAAATTGAATCGTTAAACTGACGTCGTGGTACGAATTAGAAGAACAGTTCAGTTTAGGTCCTAAAATGGATCGCGTTAAGAGCTCATGGTAGGCCTCCTGAACAATTGCATTATCGTGATAAAGAACGCGGTAGTAGCGATTCACACGGGTTTAATGATATCAATATGTTCTCACAAACATGACGCCGTCTACGTGATTGGTGAACAAAGTACATTAATTTCACAGATCTTAATATATAAAGCAGGCGACACCGTACAGCGTCGACCTTTCGACCGATCGTGATGTGACTAGTAAAGGCATTAATTGTGTTTATTGGTAAACACTTCCTTGCTTCGTGGAAATTAGACTTTACAGTACTACCGGAAGGAAGATACCGTTTATTTGTCATTTTAAATGCCGACATGCATGCAGATGTGATGCAGATGTGAGTGGTAACGCCGGGAGGGGACGCCCTAGGAGGAAATATAATAGTGACCTTATCCGTGGAGTTTCTTGCCCGTTCTTCTCCATAGTTACAGCTGTCGTCACGTAAAAAGAACGCTGGCTGACAGTGGAGGGGGTGTGTCTGCGCACGGGTACAGTCTTGTCCCAAAGTAATAATAATAATAATAATATTCCACAACTATCACACAACGCCATCTAGTCCCAAGCTAAGCAGAGCTTGTGTTATGGGTACTAGACAACTGA
Organism: Hydraecia micacea; assembly: GCA_914767645.1. Classification (NCBI taxonomy): domain Eukaryota; kingdom Metazoa; phylum Arthropoda; class Insecta; order Lepidoptera; family Noctuidae; genus Hydraecia; species Hydraecia micacea. The sequence continues at coordinate 15,351,060 of OU611778.1, forward strand.
TAAACATACTTATATATTTCTAAATACATACATATTATAGATAAATTACAACCAGACACAGAACAAATGATCGTGCTCATCACACAAACATTTGTCCTGGGTGGGAATCGAACCCACGACCTCCGGCATAGCAGTCAGGGTCACTAACCACTAGACCATCAGGCCTGTCTATGTAAAAGTACTAGGCTATTGTTTCATATATATAGGGTGACTGGGAATTAATGACCGATACTTAAACACGTGATTGTACTCATGATAACAAACAACTTTTACTATGGGACCAAACCTGAAGTCGCGAAAAAAAATCAACTGTTCCCTATACTTATGTTCGTATAACTCGTCAAAATGTAGGGAACAGCTGATTTTGACCAGTTAGGCGAACATAAACGACTAAACAGCAGATTTTTTTCGCAATTTCAGGTTTGGTCCCATAGTAAAAGTTGTTTGTTATCATGAGTACAATCACGTGTTTAAGTATCGGTCACTAATTACCAGTCACCCTATATAAGTGTAATTGTTTTATTGTAGAATCATAATAGTTACTTTACTAACGTCGCGCTCCCTTCATACATACCACCAATTTGATCGTTAAATCGCTCAGCGCGCAGGCAGTATTATATTATCTGTGGCGCAGGTAAACGCCAGGGTTCTTTTTACATGACGGGACCAATACCTACGCTTTGGAATGGGCAACTAGCTTCATATGTTCTGACTGACCGACTTCCTGACAGTTCAAAAGTACCAGTAAATGGTTTAATTGAAATAAATGCTTTGAGTTTGAGTTTGAGCTTATTGGTAATGTTCTTTAAAAAGGTTAGGTGTGTGTAGTACTCGCAACCGGCGTGCGTGTATGTATGACAGATGTATGAACGTAAACGAAGCAAAAGGAGTAAGGGTCATAGCACACCTGCTATGACCCTTACATACATACCATACCTTAGAGACTATGGAACGCCACCGCGTTCCATAGTTTCTGACCTTATCAACGGTGTGAGCAGTGCCGTCTTTGCCCGGGGGTGCAAGGGGTGCGTGGCACCCGGGCGCAGGGTCTTAGGGGGCGCAAGCCAATCCTTATACCTACACGTACCATGCGTATTGCGTAAGCCTTCTCGAAATTGAAATTAATAAAAAACTACTTACGATTAACTATGACTCAAGTCAAGATAGATTGACTTTAGCTATAGTATTTGGCTATAGTATAAACCTATCGATTTGAAGTTGATCACAAAACAGACGACATCATAAAAAGGATTGCCGATTTTAAAGCCAGAAAAATTATATTTGATGTTTGAAAATGTACTTAATTTTAATGTAGAGTAAGTATTAAATAAAAAATTAACACAAAAATTGGGCCGCAGGCTGATTTTCGCACCCCGGCGCCCAATGATGTACGGCGACCTATTTTTCTGCACCCTAATTGCGTAACAAACTATCGATCTCAATCTTAATCATTTTGAAGGACTACTAATCCACTGATTCATATGTTCGACAAATATTTCTGCTCAACAACGTAAATAACGCAATGAATGTTGCTGAACTGACAAAATGAAACCCGTTGCTAGTGTTGCTCTGATAGTGGGTAACGCAATTACCCCACAGGTCTATATTAAGGCGACTACATGACCTAAAGCGCGGTCTTTGTCGGACTGCATAGAAAAGAAAGAGAAGCGCGATGACACAACGCTGGTAATTTATTGCAAAATATGAAGCTATTATCTATTTACAAAAAATCTATTGTTTCGACTAAAACATTAAACACTAGTGCTTTAGTATGTTGCTTGTAGAATAATCTGACAAAAAATCATAATTATTGTAAGTATATAATATAATTATTAGTATGGTTTTATTGTAAAAATATAGTTTTTAGAGGTATCTTCATGATTTTTTCTATCGTATCAAGTTTGCTGTTTTCAACACACTATCTACCTACCTAGCATATATCCTGAAGATTTATCATTTAATTTCCTGATTTTGTTTACTGTAGTCGATATCGATAATATACTTTTATTGTTTCTAAAACTTGCGTTTCTTGCGTTTAGGTCCCCTTCAGTAATCGCCAACCCGTCCTGAGCAAGCGTGGTGATCAATGCTCGTGCCTACTCTGTATGAGAAGAGGCATTTGCCCAGCAGTTGGACAATGATAGGCTGCTTATTAAAAACAGAAAGAAATAAACCATTGAGGCTCTACAATCATTGTGACTGCGTCAATTAACCAAACATGCAAAATTAGCATGATAACGTTAACCCTTATATGATATAATATCGGAAGAAGTTAATTATAATCTTATAAAACGAATAAAAACTAATCTACTTACAAAACCAAATGATAGATTACTTTTCGTACAATATTGATAAGATAAACATTCGCTGATAGGCTAGATCCTGTTCAATGTTTACAAAGCTACAATCTAGCTAGAAGTGCTAAGTGTCGTAATGTACCCGTTTTGTTTATATACAAATATAATAGTATTCAATGCCTCGTATCATAAGTGCCGTAGAAACGCAACGTTTTGCTAATTCCTATTTAAATGTATGACTGCCATTATGTTCATGGTAGGGTTGCGCAATGTTTGTCATCCAGTCGTAAAATCGCATTGTTTTTCTTTGGTGTTTGGTTATCTATACCTACAAATAAATAAAATTGAAGTGTCTGTTTGGAATGACAAAATAACAGTTGGAGTTTCTTGGCCGTTCTTCTCCATAGAGATCTACGTTTTGGAATGGGCAACTAGCTTCAACTTTCTGACTAACTGACCGACAATTTAATTTTGACAATTCAAAAGTGCCATGTACATGGTTTAATTGAAATCAGCATTTTCCTAAATGCATATGAAGGTATACGGTGCTAAAAAGAATCTTTATTTTTTTTTGTCTGTGTCTGTTTGTTTGTTCCGGCTAATCTCCGAAACGGCTGGACCGATGTTGACGGGACTTTCTTTGGCAAATAGCTAATGTTATAAGGAGTAAGTAACTAAGCCTACTTTTATTTTAGAAAAATAATTATGGTTCCGCAAAAGAGAAAAAAGATTCTTCCTTTACAATGGAGGAGTGGTGTACCTATACCTCTAAGCGACACATTATTGATACCCGACATCCACGCGAACAAAGTCGCGGGTACAGCTAGTTTATTAATAACATTGAAATTAACTCCTCCTCAAATAACTATAGGGACGTAGGTGACAGACTGTTGCAAAATCGCGATTTGTATAATCCTTCAATTCGCACTGATGCTGCGTCATAAACTTATTACAAATCTTTGACCGGTTCCTCGACATTGAGACGGTGTTAATAAAACCGCATGAAATATTTATAAGTGCATACATTTTACATTCCTGTTGTTAAGCCAAATAAATAATAATACGCCTTATATGAAGAGTTATTAATGCACATTATTTCGTACTACGCAGAACAAAGATAAGTGAACAATGCAGAGAGCGATGCACGCTAAGACATACTTTACACATTTCTTTGTTCGCAACTTACAGAAACAAGTACATTGTACTTTGAGCTAGGTACCTACAATACACTTTGTTTTAGGGACTTCGTGATTCAGCAGCTTGGCCAGTTGGCGTGGAGACGCGCGATTGTAGAAACAATAATATTTACATTTACAGTAGGTACAATGTCCAACCTAAACAAGTTCTTTCTATAATTTTTCACACATTTTTTATACTATAATATTATAAATTCGAAAGTCACTTTGTCTGTCTGTCTGTTACCTTTTTAGACTTAAACCACTGAATAGATTTCGAATTTCGATACAATTTAGGAATAGATAAATTCCTGGGGAATGACAACCTACTTTTTGTCCCGGTAGTACGTTCCCGATAGGGATAATGTCCGACATCCACGTGCGCGAAGCCGCAGGCAGAAGCTAGTTAGAAATACAACTATAGTAAAAGTGTGCAGTGCTGCACACCCCCACCCTATTTCAAGTTAAACAAATAGCAACTTTATTTCAATGACAATTAAGTTAATTTCAGAGTGACTAGCACTATTAAAAAAGTTATAAAAATGTTTGAAGTTGTAGCGTATAAACTGAACTTTATTGTGTAAGAATTAAAGTTATTTTTCCATTAATTCATATTTGTTTACATTTTTGGCAAATAAATCGCCAACACAGCTTAAAAAGATTCATAAGAATGTGTAAGATTAGTAGTAAGAAGACTACTAATGTAAGATTCATACCACACTTGGTACTCGTAAGAGTGAATGTGAAGAAAAAACTGCGTGCGCATCAAAAAATACTTGGCCTACAACAACTCAACAGCAATCAAGAAAAATGAGTCAGTATTAAATTGATCATCAACCATTATTTAAAAAAAAAAAACTAAACAAATGGAGTTGTATTGTATCTCACAACATGGCCGTGTGACACAGTGACGAGCAGGCGCTGTCACTTCGTTACGATGCCGATGAATTCAAATCAGCGCACGCGCAGTGAAAGTGATCCGTCCACTTCCAACACTGATATCGAGTATGGACATTATCTCTATGCCATAGTATACATATTTTGATTTAACACTACTATAAATAAACAATGACGTTATCAATAATACGATATAATCTGCACATTTTTTGGATGGCTGCCAATAAACACTCAAAAGGCACAATCCAAACAATGCACTCAGTTCAAACAGGTATCTAATCTTCCCTTTTATCTCCTCGAAGTTTCCATATTCCACGTCAATAATAAAGAACAATGCACATTATTTATGCAGACCCTTATGGGATTAAAACAACGACCTAGAATTACTGAATTATTTGTACTGCTAATTTCCTGAAAAGCAAGGGACTGTGTGTGCCAAAACACTTGTGCAAACCACAATGAACTCTAATACAATAGCAGCAAGAGTCAGCGACATTTGTAGGAACTGCGTAGTAGCACAAACTAGTTTTAGCAAAACAAATCGTTGGATGATTATGACGACACGACAAGTTAGTTGGCACAAATAGCGACATATAATTTCGTAATAAAAAAGCCGGCACTCCACGCATGCGCTTGACGTAAACTCGAAAGATGGACGATATGAGATGGGTAGTGACACTAATGGCCTAATGGGTTACACTTTTAATTTGTTGAACGCAATAATCACTTTTACGGTACGTGGCCAGTTGAAATAGCTACTGCGTTGTTATTGCATATACATTGTAAGTAAACCCGCATTGTACCTATCTACTTGTAAATCAACTGCTTGTAAACAAATTAAAATTCAACAAATATTTACTACGTTCGATTAAATTAAGATATTACGCAAACGCATTGCAATTAAATGTACCTATGCTAAAAATTATAAATACATACATACACATAATCTGCATCCCAAAAATTACGCTACAACTTCAATAATTTTTATTACTTCTTCAATAGTGGTAGTCACTCTGAAATCAACTTAATTACGATTTATAATAAAGTGGATATTTGTTTAACTTGAAATAACATAAATTTGAACAGACTTTACATTAACTCACGCCTTCTTTCCATGGGGTAGGCAGAGAATACAGAACGCCTACTACGATCCTTACATACAACCATCCTCTATCCTTAAATTATAACCAACTATTCAATAAAGAATTTAATGAACATACATTTTTTCAGCAGTACAACCTCTACGCCAACATACCTAGGTACACAGCCTAATTATTACATGGAAGAATACCATTAAAAAGCTGTCTGAGAGAAGTAAATTCATGATGCATCGTAGCTGTACTGACCTGTGTCCACCCCATGTCGTTGAAGTCCATGATGACGACGGTGCCTCTGACTTGTGACTCGGGCTCCAACATGGCCGCCAAGTGGATCAGGTAGAACAGCCTGAACAGCTGGTCAGCGGTCACTTTCTTCGGGTCCCATGAACCTGTCAGATAACACTATTCGTTAGTTAAGTTTACATAATTGGATATTAATTAATATTTACTGCCTCGTTCGTCTAGTATAGTGATCGCAAGCGCTACTGCTGAGAATGAGGTATGTAATAGGTTTGATTCCCGAGTCGGGCAAAATGCTATAGGCTTTTTCCACCTGGAATTTCTCAGTAGCAGCCCGGAGTCTGGATTTGTGCCCGGTTGATAGCAATAGGCTCGCCCCCTGTTACAGTCCGATTCAAACTTTATGGCGGCTCTGAAGTGTGCTACTCGTTGCGCAGTACTTCACCCCTTACCCCTGCTAACACCGTGAATTTGTTACTGCGCAGCGACTCACCTCATGAGGCGAGTTGCTCAGTAACAAATTCACGATTTAAATCGCGCTGTACATGGGACTTAAACATACCTAACTAGCGAACTATAGGTGGGTGTACTATAGGTGCACCTCTGCCTAACCCTTAAGGGAATACAGGCGTGATGGTTTGGTTTGGTTCGTAAATAATATTCAGACATCTCACGAGAGGAGCATGGCCTCTTTGGATTGTTTAAAAATCCATATATTTATAAACGCGTTGTTGAAAAACAAAACATTCATAAGAGGTCAGTAGCATAATTGCGTTACACACTATCAATCTCAATCTGAACTATTTTGAAGGATATTGCTAATCCATTGCTTCATATGTTCGAAAAATGTATCTGCTCAACAATGTGAATTGGTGCCGCAATGAATGTTGTTGAACTGTCAAAATGAAACCCTTGCTACTGATAGTGCGTTACGAAATTACCTCGCTGATTAAAAAAATACCGCTACATTAAGTACTAACAGTTGGTTACTTTGTTAAAAGATATTAATTTTCCGAAGAAATGTCGGTGTATTCAGGACAAAAGACTATTAGATAATTATTTCATGTCTGCCTCTTGTGTTATATTATATGTCAGCTGAAGAGAATGGGTTTTCGTAATGTTTTGTATGCGGCACACTGGCGGACTGTCACTATTTATGCATATTGCGCACACGCTTCGAATACGGAATTACATCGCTTTAGAGCAATCCCACAAGTCACACAGTTGGCGCCTATTCGTACTTATTTTCTACTTGACTGAACATAAAAATATAAGCAAAAGTGAATCAAAGCACTATTGAAATAAGTTATGAATTTCAACATTAACCACAAGTCAATTGAATACGTAATACCTATCAAAGTGACGAGTGTTGGAAGTCTTGGAAGGAAAACAGGAAAAGATGGCGTCATTCTGAAAAATTGTGCAATCTTTATCATTTTTATTCTCAATGGATCTCGGAGATATCATCGAGCACAAAAATAGAAAGTGTTCTCCTCGTCTATGTTTCGTCTCGAGAGTACAGTCAAGCGATAAATGGTTAAAATCTATGACGATTGTTGTTATGGGACCCGCACGAAGATGCACGACGCAATCACGAATTCACGACGCTATTTATATGATTTTGACAGCTTGATAGCTAAATATACACCCGGTGACTGGTACCTAATACTTAGAATTCGTATTTTCAATACGTTATCTTGTTTTTAAATTCTATTTATAAGTAGACAATCACATTTGGCATATTTTTTGGTGAATCTAAATATTGAAAGAGTGAAGTAGCGTTGAAGTGGGAAGCATTAATATAGGTAGGTAGGTAATCGTCGTGACCTCTAAACGACTATGTATAAACATTAAGCCCGTAATACACATGCCTGTGGCTGTAGCTTGTACGAAACTATGCATGTAGCTTGCATGTCAATATACCATAATAGCTTCTGATTGGTGAATGTCACTATGGCATTATTTGTATAGTTTTTTACTAGCTACTGCAAGCAGGTGTATAACAGGCTTTACTTGGTTATATTGCATGAATGGTACCGGTTTCCCAGCCCTTTGCGCACACTGTACAAAGATTAGCCAAAGAAGAATATCAGCGCTGTGCTGTGAGTCCCCCACAGCATCATGCTGAGTGGAAGCCTTTTCTTGTCACAGTCACAACGTGCAGCTGACGTGCACCCTAAGAGCGGTTTCGCTCTACATCCGATTCAAATCCGAGAAATACCGGTCCGAAGTGACCCGTAGTCCTATTTGTGTGAGGTGCGCACTAGATCCGAACTCTATCCGTCCGAATTTAGAACATTCCCAATTCGGATTGAATTCGGATTCGGATCGGATGTAGTGCGAAACCGCTCTAATTGCGTAACATAGTTTAATTACATCCATTGTTTCATATGTCCGAAAAAAATTGTCTACTCAACAACGTAAATAACGTAATGAAAGTTATTGAACTGTCAAAATAAAAGCCATTGCTACTGATAGTGTGTTAAGAAATTATCCCACTGGTCTGTATTCGTGATTATTAGATCTGTTTTATTTTTATTTTATTTTTTTATTCTATAAACTTATCTTTTTTTTTATGCAGTAGTTTCTGTGACAAATAAACATATTTTTCTTGCTTTATTTTTAATTAAATAACAATTATTGGAAAGATGTGGTTGATCTGAAGGTCAGCTATTCTTTCAAATATAACAAACTTCGTCCGCGTGAAATCTCTTGTTCATCCGACCCATCCCGTCGCATCGCATCGCCTGCCCGCGCTATTACTTCGTTTTCATTTAGCGTTCCTTCTGACTTTTTTCTTTTTGCTCGACTGCCTTCCCCAAGGAACGGGCTATCAAATTCTATAAGAATTTTTCACGCAAACTCTTCAGCTTTATTATTAGTCACTAATTGCTTCCGCCCGCGACTTCGTCTGTGTGAAATTTCACCCACCCCCAATCACCCTCTTAGGGGTGGAATTTCGAAAAACCCTTTCTTAGTGGATACCTACTCTTCACAAAGAACACACCCTCCAAATTTCATGTCTCTAGGACCAGCGGTTTAGGCTGTCCGTTGATATATCAGTCAGTCAGGAGATTTAGCCAGTCAGGACTTTGAATTTTATATAAATATACAAAATAAATATAACAAACCCATAAAAAATAAAGTAATAGTTGAGTGAACAGCTTACCTCCGACGTTCACGACGAGAACCCTCCTGCCTTTGTGGTCACGGCCCTTCAAAACATTCACGACCTTGTGGTCGAGGAACGCTACCTTTTCTTGCTCAGGCAATAAGTTATCGAGCAATGATGCGTTGTCACGTCTGAACTCAGCTGTACGACGCATCTGTAAATAATATTTGTATATTTATTATGAAAATAAGTATTTACAAAGAGCTTATGTATGTAGGTAGTTAAGTAGATAGGTACTTTAGTCTGTAGGTCGTTGTGTCATACATGTCAACATTTATAGTCGATAAAGCGTCTATTATTTGAAAAACAAACTCCCTGTTAAATCGATAAAATACAAGATTTTTAAAAGAAATTTACATACATAGTTATAAACTATAGCAAACTTCAAAGGCTTGGGCAAAGACAAAGACATTTATTCAAGCAAAGACAAAGGCCTTATCTCTTTAAGATCAATAGAAAAGACACAAACGCGGGAGCAGTTTTAGTTTATTAGGACATCTCTTTGGATATCATTTCTTTGGGAATTTCGGACATTGTTGTGAAACAAACGGTGGTATGTACCTAAGTATATGTTACAAGAAGCAAACAATTGGAAACAGGTAGAAGTTAAAATAGGTACACTTTTACTTTAAAATCTAGACTTACTGGTCTACCCACAGCGTTAGTGCGAAAGAGACGCAAACAATCCACTGCGAAATCAAGTTCTCAACAAGTTTTCCGTACATTCAACTTATTTAATTTATGCATAAGTTATCAATGTATACAGTGCTTTCTGGCGAGAAACTTTACCTTCAAAGAGAAAATATTTAAGTAATGATACTTATAATTAGAGCTGAGCTAGACGTGTTCGTATAATTTGCCGGTCTACCTGCCTGCTGTCTGGATCTAGATCATTTGAACCAGTCTCGTGCGTCTAATACTAGTTATTACGAAGCTGATATAATTTTATTGGCCTGAAACGTTTTTTGGTAAAAACTACGTAGTATTATATTATCTGTGGTAAAAATTGTTACAAGGAAGTTTTTTTTAATAAATTTTTTTTAGGAGCTACTTATAAAATATAGCAATTTAATAGGATCTCCGTCTCTCGATTCATATATCTCCCGATCTATTCTTGAAAAAGTTATTGTGAAAACTTAGGTGAAGTGAGCTGTCAATAGTGTCAATAGTGGCACAGAGCGGTAATTCTCAGGGGGGTAATAATTCCCGTATTTTTAAAAACGTTCACATTCTACCCTCTGTCTCAATCTGTAAAAAATACCTAAATTTTCATACATTTTTGACAAGTTTTTGCACATTGATTGTCGCTGAGTTGAGATTGCGACTAGATATTGAACCTTTTTTAATTAAAAACGGCAATTGGTATTCAGGTAGAATGACAGCTCACTTCCAGCTCACTGCTGTTGCTGCAGTTGCAGCTGTTATTCCTAATAATTTAGTTGTTATTGCCATAGGTGTTTAATTTGGTAATGTTATATCTGTAGCAAAACATCGTTAATTTATCTCGACTCCTGTAATCTCAATCTGTTATGATAATCATATAATAGTTTACATTATCTGTGTAAAACACAATGCAGCCCATTTCCTTGTTAGTTTCAATAATATACCAATTCAATGATGAAAACAACCAGTGAGTGATTTGTTTTGAAGATAAGTGCAGAAGGTTACCTATAGCACTTACCTATTTACCTACCTATGTATAAAATGAAGAGTGTTATGTAAATCACGTAACAAGTTGATGAATGGGACAGCTACACACGCGGCTCATACAAACTACAGGTTAATCAATAGTCTATTAATTTCATCTACTTGGCATTGCACGCACAAATTTTGGACGTACGAAATAAGTAGGTAGTACATGCAGGTATGTGCGTCAAACATGCTATTAGAATACTTATACGGAGGCAGTTTGCATTGTTTTCTTAGGAAAATTGCTGCTGACACGCAATTCGTCTTAGCAATTTTAGGGTTCAGTACTCATAGGGTGCCGACTGGACCCTATTACTAAGCCTCCGCTGTGTGCCCGTCAGTCCGTTCGTCCGTCCATCCGTTCATTCGTCCGTCTGTCTGCCAGAGGGCTGTATCTCATAAACCGTAATAAGTAGACAGTTAAAATTTTTACAGAGTGTGAATTTCTATTGCTACTATAACAACAAATAATTCAACAAACGCTTTTTTTGCCTTGTGGTTTGCTTTTGGTACGGAACCCTTTGTGTACATATCCGACTCGCAAATGGCAGCTTTTTTTTTCAATTTTGAATCTTGCACCCAAAATTGCAGCAATTTGGGCGGTGCAACGCATGTTTATCTACTCCACGGTCAACAATTTCTTGAAAAATCATACTTAAACATTGCTCAATAGAACACTGTATCGTTTAGCAAGCTACTTTATATTTATTTCTGACTTATAAGTCCGTATGGCCGCCAAAATCGTTGTGTTGAAGATTGATTGCCTAAGAACTGGTGGCCGGTTAACGACTGATTGCAGCTGCAACTCTCATAGTTGGCACGTACGAACACCATACCATCGCAGCGTGGCGTTGCCTAATACCGCTAGTATTACTATATTTAATAACGTCATATTGTGTTTGCCTTAGTGAACTAGTACTCTCACCTTATGCAATTCACAACAATCTACGATTTCATTCATTTCGATTACGTTGTCTTGTATGTGTCTAAAAATGCATGGATTGCTTAACTTGACCTTTACTAACCTAACTTTAGCATTAACTTGGTAACTCCCAAGAAAATTAATGGAATTTTACTAATACAAAAATCTAAACCACAGACCGTTACAGCAGCTCTATTCTGTTAGATATTGAGATAAAGTCCAGACTGTACCCTGCAGAGCTTATTTAATGGGTTTCAGTGTATATTGCATGACATCTAAGATTTATAATAAATTGCCATGTTGTAAGTATTACAGACATTGACAACTTGCACATAATATTTAAGCGGAAGCTAAAGGAATTTCTAACTGATAAAGCGTATCTAACTGTGAAAGAGTACCTAAAAGGGAATCCTTATGGCCAATAACATTAAGCAGATATTCTATGATAGAAATGGCATGTGCAACTCACAATTTTTATTTATTTAGGACTTTTATTTAATTATTTACTATGACACTTTACTATTTACTATGACATTTTAGTTATAGACTACTCCTTGACATTGAAAAATGAAAAATAAAATTATTAAAATGATTTTCCAAATTAATAATTTTGTAATATTTATTGTTATTCAGCATGGTATTTAGATAGTAGGTTGTAATTTATGTGTTAATGTAGCATGCCCAAGTGACGGCAGAGCATGGAGAACATTATCAAAACATGTAAATATAACATCTATACCCCTACCCATGTAGGCAAAAAATAAATAAATTGAATTGATTTGATCTTTAAAAATCTCACCGAGAAATCTTAGGTGAGCTGTCAATAGTGTCAATCCCTAGCATAAGTGGATGATAGCTCCTTTCAAGCTCATTTGACCTAAGTTGTCCCGATGTTTCTATTTTGTATAAATTGTTATCATCAAAACTGTTACATATTTTTTAATTTCAACACCCAAGCTTATTTTACACAAAACATTTATTCATAATCATAACTGTGAATTGAAAAACACGATCATTATCAATAAATGACGCCTCTGTATATTATTCCAACGGTCATCTGTTATCAAAACAGATACCATATCCACTACATAATATACATATGTACAAAGGTAATTAATATATTATTACCAATTCACTAATACATTACTCGCACGCTAAGTTCTGTAATTAGACTTTATCATCCACGTTGTGTTATTACTTGCATGCAAGGTCAAATGGTAGCGTTTAAAATACGTTTCATCATTCTCCTGCCCTTATCCCAATTTATTTGTGGTCGACGCAACATGTCTTTTTCTTCCATACTTCTCTATTAGTCGTCATCTCGGTAGTCACCCCCCTTTCTAACCATATCATCATTCACACATTCCATCCATCATTTCTTTGGTCTTCCCATACTCTTATAGCCATCGACATCCGTACTCAAAACTCTCCTCACGACATTTTCCTAAGTTCTCCGTAACACATGCCCATACCATGACAAGGAATACCGATTTCCACACAACTTTTCTGTTGTAATAATACTGGCTTTATACTGTTCTTTTAACTGTATTCAAAATTCTTCTTATTCTATGTAACTAGGTTACCTGACACTTCAATAAAAATAACAAACCTGATGAAACACGTTTTTTCTTCTCAAATACAAAATTACAACAAATCGTTATCAGCACGAAGGTAGCTCAAGTATTTGTTTAATTAAAAAAAAATGTGTAGGTAATAATTTGTTGAAGTGAAATTTGTGCGATTTTTTTTGGGTACGAAACAAAATAGTTCTTCGAGTACTCTTCTGAGATGGCGAACCCAAATGGAGACACAAATGAGCGAGGTATGCGTAGTTCCTCAATTCCAATGTTCACCCTACATAATAGAGAAGGGTATAGCACGTGGAAGTTTAAAATGCGTAATTACCTTATGCATGAGGAGTTGTGGGAAGCGGTCAGTGGCTACCCAACAGGGATGAACGTTTCCAATGTCATAAAGATGAGGAGCGATCAGAAGGCACTAACTAAAATTTGTCTTACCCTTGAATCATCTGCAATTACGCATGTGCGAAGTGCAACTACGGCAGCTGAAGCATGGAAAGCTCTACAAAATGCTTATGAAGACAAAGGTATGGGTCGGCGTTTACATTTAGAACGGAAGTTATACAGATTGAGACTTGAAGACTTTGATAATAATATTGAGTCGTATATCAATTCTGTTATTTCCACTGCCCAAGATTTGGCGGATATAGACAAAATAATAGATGATGCGTCCATTGCTGCAATTCTATTGGGAGGTCTAACGTCGAGATATGACCCATTGATTATGGCTCTCGAAAATAATAATGTTAACGTTACCACCGAACTGGTAAAGTCCAAATTACTGAACGAAATGTCCAAGGAAAGCTCGATGAAACTGGAGACAGCTATGAAGTCAAAGGTTGATGCCTCTTCTGTTGAGTCAAAGGCAAAGAAAATTGTGTGTTATGGTTGTGGAGAACCTGGTCACAAGAGACCAAACTGTCCTATAATGAAAAAGAAGGTCACGAAAAGGAAGAATCCCACTAATAAGGACTCGACCTCTGTGTCTGCTTTAGGAGCAACGAATAACTATGATATGGACAAATGGTACATTGATTCAGGCGCTACCAAACATATGACTTCAAGACGAGATTGGTTTGTAGACTTAAAGCCTATTGATAATAAGGTAACAGTTGCAAACGGGACTAAGATTGACGCTGAAGGCATCGGTAAAATATCTATAAATACCGAAAACAACGTCAATATAATTAATGATGTGATGTATGTACCTAACTTGCAAACAAATCTTCTATCTGTGAAGACAGCAGTAGAAAAAGGGTTTACTGTAATGTTTGATAAGTCTGGTTGTAATTTATTTAATTCAAAAACCTTCTCCTTTACAGGTGATGCGGTTCTACATGGCTCGCCCTGTGGTGGATTGTACACACTTGATTGTGCGGTGAATATTCCCCAATTTAGAGCCTATGATGTGCACTCTGATTCTATCTCTAGGTATCAGGTATGGCATAAGCGTTTAGGTCATTTATGTCGCATCGGTATGAATCTGCTGAAAAATAGTCATAAGGTTATTGATTATAAGGATGTGGATAAAAATCCATGTGTTGCTTGTGTTCAAGCGAAACAAGCTCGAAAACCGTTTAAAGCGATTACTTATAAAAGAGCAACTTCAATATTAGAACTGATCCACTCTGATCTTTGTGGACCAATGTCAGTTAGCTCCTTTCAGGGTAATAAATACTTTTTAATTTTTATTGACGATTTTTCGAGAACTATATTTGTATATTTAATTTCGGGTATTTTCTCGTGGTCCTACTATTTTGTCCTACCAGTAGGTCTACGAGGGTATGTTATTGCTGTTGGTCCTACTGAAGTTTAGAAACTAAAATGTACCTCCTGTATAATGAAATTGACTGGATAGGTGTGGGGCGTGTCTCAGTTTCAGTCTTCATACTGCCTTCTCTTTATATCTTAGAAAGCATTTTGTATGTTCGCAAAAACTTAGGACTTTTCAAAATAAGAAGCGATTTCCATAATAAGTATAAATACACGTAGTAAACATGAAATTGTGATACCTAACTAAAACAAGCTAGTCCTTTCTTATAAACAGTATCCGCTTTTATAACAAGTTGCCAATGCCAAAGTGCCCATGTTGGTATAAATGATTTTTTTTTTTTCTCCTTGATAATAATACAGATACAAATTACGATATTGATTAAGTAACTGGTTTATTAACAAAAAAAAAACATTTCATTAATATTTTAATAATGAAGTACTTGATAACATTCTAAAATCTCAATTAGAATTAATTCATGGTGTTAATAAAACAACCGGTAATTTTTTATTAGATCAATTATAAAGAAGTAATATGTCATCAACGATATTTTTAAAAAGAGGTATGTACTAAAAGTGATGTTGACTCACTAAGAAAGCAGTACTTATGAAGACTGAAACTGAGACACGTCCCACACCTATCCAGTCAATTTCATTATACAGGAGGTACATTTTAGTTTCTAAACTTCAGTAGGACCAACAGCAATAACATACCCTCGTAGACCTACTGGTAGGACAAAATAGTAGGACCACGAGAAAATACCCTTAATTTCTTCTAAGACAGAGGTAAAGGATAAATTTTGTCACTTCCAGTCTATGGTTGAAAGACAAACTGGGGCTCAAATTAAAACAATAAGGACGGATAATGGGAAGGAATTCGTCAATAGTGAATTCTCAAGTTATCTTAGATCTTGTGGTATTCAGCATCAAACTACGGTACCATATAGCCCTCAGCAGAATGGTGTTGCCGAGCGCACTAATCGCTCAATTGTAGAAAAGGCACGCTCTATTATGGCAGAAAGCGATCTTTCTAAGGCCTTTTGGGAAGATGCTGTTCGAACGGCTGTGTACCTGAAGAATAGATGCCCACACCGTGCCTTAAATAATAAAACTCCCTATGAGTTGTGGAATGGTTGCAAACCAGACCTAAGTAATCTCAGAGTTTTTGGGTGTAGAGCTCTTATACACATACCTTCTTGTAACCGTAAGAAATTGGATCTTAAAGCTGATGAAGCTATATTTGTAGGCTATACAGAAGATCCTAATAGTTATCTTTTTAGAAACTCATCTTGTCCTAGAACCTTACAAAAGTCTAGAGACGTTACATTTTTTGAAGATTGTTTTTCTTCTTTAAATAATAGAAATGTCAACAATACTAAGACTTCTACTGAACCTTTAGTACTTTATAATAGTCTGCCTATACAGGAAGAAACTAGTACAATTCAAGAGTCTTTTGAACATATTCCAGTGGTCACTGTTGAACCAGCTCCAGGCCATACTGATGTCACTGAAGATCAGACTGCTGAAACTGAACAATTTTTTGAGGCAATTGAGGAAGCAGTAGTTTCTACTAGTCAAACTGATGGACAACGTAGATATCCATCAAGAGACCGGAAACCTCCTAATTACTTCTCATACCAAGTTTCTAGTCAAGCGTCTGATGAGCCTAGAACGTATAATGAGGCTACATTGGCTGATGATGTTGAGAAGTGGCAGATGGCAATGACGAATGAATATAATTCATTGATGAAGCTGAACACATGGAAATTGGTTGACAGAGAAAACAAGAAAGTTATACCATGTAAATGGGTTTATAAGTTAAAGAAAGATCCAGCAGGAAATGTTGTGAAGTACAAAGCAAGATTAGTTGCTAAGGGATTCACCCAGACGCCAGGTGTAGATTATTCTGAAACATTTGCTCCTGTCGTGCGGCACTCCTCCTTGCGTACTCTACTAGCTCTCGCAGTCGAATTGGGTTTGAAGATGCGTCACTTGGACGTTGACACTGCATTTTTAAATGGAGATCTGCAAGAGAAGGTCTACATGGAGCAACCTCAAGGTTTTAAAGTAAAAGGTATGGAGAACAAAGTGTGTCTCTTACAAAAATCCTTGTATGGACTTAAACAAGCTCCACGTGCCTGGAATATAAAGTTAGATGAAACTTTATCATCTTTTGGTTTTGTGAAAACTATATCTGAACCATGTGTGTATACGAAACTTTTTGGAAAAGAGTTGGTTATCGTTGCAGTCTATGTCGATGACATAATTGTTTTTTACAGTAATGACAAGACGTTTGACATCGTCAAAAATGACTTGCAAAAATATTTTTCGATAAAAGATTTGGGTTATTTAAGCTATTATCTTGGTTTAAATATAACCAGAAAAAATGATGAAATAAAAGTACATCAGAAAAATTATATAAATAATCTTTTACAAAAGTTTGGAATGGAGAATTGCAAAACATGTGCAACTCCATTATCTGGAAAACTGGAGGTCAGTACCAGCATTGATAGTGATCATAATGTAGAAGCGTATCCCTATCAAGAATTAATTGGTTGCCTCATGTTCCTGAGTGTTAATACTCGTCCAGACATCGCATACGCGACTAGTTACCTGAGTCAGTTCAATACTCGGTACAACAAGACTCACTGGTTAGCCGCAAAGAGAGTCTTACAATATCTAAAAGGCACTTTAGATTACTCGATTTGTTATAAAAAGTCAAGTATGCCCCTTGTAGGATTTTGCGATGCCGATTGGGCAAACTGTAATATAGATCGCCGTTCTTATACAGGTTACTGTTTCAAATTAGCAGGCAGTCCGGTTTCATGGGCCTCGCGGAAGCAGCAAACCGTAGCTTTGTCCTCAGCGGAAGCCGAGTATATGGCAATAACTGAAGCTACGAAGGAAGTGATTTATTTAAGGAGGTTTATCACTGAATTAATTTCAGATCCTATGGTAAGGCAAAAGTTATTACCTAATACTGTTACTATTTGTACCGATAGTCAGAGTGCACAGAGTTTGGCCTTAAATCCGGTACACCACCATAGGACGAAACATATAGATACCAGATATCACTTTATTAGAGAAAAGATTAGTGATAATTCGGTAAACTTAAAATATACCAAATCAAGTGATATGCCAGCTGACATCTTAACTAAAGGATTGCAGCGTGTGGCACATGTTAGATGTGTACTAGGCTTAGGTTTAGTGTAAATATATTTTTACACGTTTACTTCAGCATTTAGTATACATTTTCATTTTTTTTTAATTGGTATATTTTGAGTCCATTTGTATATGTTATTTATTTGTGAGAATTTTGATTAAGGGGGCGTGTTGTAATAATACTGGCTTTATACTGTTCTTTTAACTGTATTCAAAATTCTTCTTATTCTATGTAACTAGGTTACCTGACACTTCAATAAAAATAACAAACCTGATGAAACACGTTTTTTCTTCTCAAATACAAAATTACAACATTTTCAGTTACAGGTGCCACTTCCAAAGTTCCTCTTATGTACTCATTTCTTATTCTATCCATTCGTGTAATAAGTACCACACATCCCTCTTTTCTCATCTCAGCTGCATGCAATTGCCTTTCATTCATCCCTTTTGTGGCCCAACATTCTGATCTATACAAGATAGCGGGTTAAAAACGTTTCAAATACGTTAATATCTTAAAATTTATAGTAGCTATGAAATTAGAATAAAAAAGAGAATATTGCGGTAACTCTGCATGTCCTAGATCGGGGTTTCTCAATCTCTTATCATAATTATACTATACCAGCATTTACAAAAGCCTATGTGAGTCTATGCTTTAAAATCATCTAGGTACATAGGTAACATACATACATAATCAGCCTATAATGTTCCCACTGCTGGGACACAGGCCTCCTCTTTGTGAGATCGAGACTAAAATCATCTAAACTAATATTATAAAGAGAAAAGATTAGATTTTTTGTATACATTTGTTTCTTACGCTTTCATGCTAAAACATCAGAACGAATTTGGATGGAATTTGGCATATGGGTAGACCATGACCTAGAGAAGGACATAGGGTACTTTTCATCCTGGATCTCAGACGAAATCGCTGGCAACAGCTAGTACCTTATAAGGTTAAAATTACCAGCTTTCTTAGTTAGACCTTCCAGCTAGACCTTAAGAAAATCTTGTCTTGTAGGTACCCGTGACTCCGTGCCCTAAATGATGCACCTCAGGGGCTCATCTAAATACAATTCCAGTTAGAGAAATCCTGTTCTAGACAATAAACATATCTAGACAACTATCCAAACAGTGATATTATTACGAGTATGTACATACAAATAGTAATTTAATTATATCTAAAGCGTCTTGAACAAATAAGATTACATCTATGGAAAATAAATATACTATTAAAGCTAACGCTGGTATAACATGTCTACCCTTACTACATTAAAACGTTTTAAATGCAATCGTTTTAGTTTTAATAAGTTTATGCGTATGTTTATATTTAAAATATTTATTCCTCAATGTTCAGGATTGCACCTACCACTGTTTGTCTCTGCATCACCCTAAGGTTGACTGGTAGAAAATGCCTATGGCATTAAGTCCGCCTCTGTACATTTGTGCTTAAAGTATTAAATAAATAAATAAATAAATAATAAATGCAATCCATATAAAATATTAATACAAGCATTTGTAAGTGCGCGTACGCAACACATTGAGTAAGATTGATTCGTTCCACGTCAAAGTGCATCATGGAATCGTATTTCTTAAATATTTGCTTAATTGCCCTTATATTTATACCTCTACCACGGTTGTTAAAATATTTCTACGCATTAATGAATTAACTGTAATCATATGCTCCGTCAAACACATGATTATTCATTGTTTGGAAATCGTTGCTTTTACTCAAAGTGGAAGAAAACATTGTTTTCAGAACGGTGACTCATACAGCACACAATAGGTAGGTGTTACAATTTATCGGTTCATGAATTAGTTATTCGTCCTTGCTTAGTGATAATATAAATTCTTGTTAGTAAGGTAGGAATTTGTAAGTTTATTTTCATACAAACAACAGGAACTCTGCACCAACAATAACAATGTTCGCGCTATCTATCATCCCCCGAGTTCGGGATAGACTCTGACATCAGGCGATATCTAAGAATAGTTTCACTGAAAGACCCGACAACCTAAGATTCGAAAGCTTACAAAGTCTATTATTGTTACCATGCACTGATAAGATTCGACAACATGAATGGAAACATAAGTACATGTTGAAACAAGCGATAGTCTCCTATCAGCTAATGCAGGCTAGTATATAATGTATATCCGGGTCGTGCTGTGATAACCGACCGGTAAAGTCCGACGGATCACTCATACTCAATAATGTTTCACAAATCAGATCATGAACGCGCCTTTTGGACAATACCTACATATGACATAGGTATAGTAATCAAACATGAAGGTTCACTTTGTTTTGAAATTCTAGTCTTTGTCAATCTTCTACCTACTGGCTTAGGTTGATAGCCTTTGTTCTAATTGTTCTTCGTGCACATTTAATTGTTTATCGAAATAGTTCAATGTCATCTAATTTTACAAAGTTACCTACACTTTGTTGCATGATAGTTGCATATTCAACCTTAAACAAACTAGGTTTTTGTGTCTCATCCTTGTTAAAGAACTCCTGAGTATATTGTCATGAACCTTCATAACGTCTACAAAATTTCAACATTAACAGGAATTTAGGATCTTTTCAATATTAATGTTTGCTGATTTGCATTACCTATATATATACCATCGGAAAATCATAGACATATCTAAAAACAAAAGTATTTCTCTAGTCTGAAAAGCGATCAATCACGTGACTAACACGAAATTTTCAGTAAAAAGGAAAGCCACGCACGTGCCTCACTGGCTACTTGCTCGAGTGTTCATACTCGTACAGTCGTCGAGACCTTGCAGGCTTGCGGCCTGTTTTCCCGGCGTTTACAGCACCGTATAGTATAACTGGTCTATTGCAAATCTTCCGCGTGAGACATGCAACCGCGCCGAGTTGTTTGTTAAACAAAATATACGTGCACAATGCGAAGAGTGTGTCAGTGTATAACAGTAGTGAACGCTACATTAAGACTGATAGTGCAGATTGTAACCAAATCTTATCATAAACATCAAATAATTCGATCACTTACTCATGCAAAATTTCCTATGGCGCTAACTAGATGTAGTTGCTGAAACTTTTGAAAGATATCTACGGCAGTAATTACGAATACTGCCATATATTTCAATTCTGTCAGTAGTAACAGTATTGAATAATTTGAACTAAAGATAAAAATAAAAACTAGGCGATTGCTAAAGTTTAACTTGAATATCAAGTCTAGGAAAACATCTGATTGCTATCTTAAAAATGGCAATGAATTTAAGATGTAAATATAAATTATTCATTGCTCGTTGGATTTTTATTTTTTTAAATAAGAATAAGAACATGGTAAAATACAATGTTTACGTGGATAGGCAAAGAGCCTGGCAACACTTTTTTTTTGCACAGAAGAGTTTACTTGAATCGATATCTACATATTTATCTGTTGTTGCTAGCTAATAGCTGTTGTCGTCAGATTAACCGGCTCGACCACTTGTGCACTGTGCAATATGTTCAGTTGCAAATATGTGTTAATTTATAGACTGGATGGCATTGAACGGAGTCAGTGTTTATCTGCACTCTACGATATTTGCGCGAAAACAAATGTGCGGCAGCTATCAAAACAATAACACGGATCGGAAAAACACCAATCATACGTAGATTATGAAATTTAAGGTCACATAAACAAAGACAATCTAGGCTGAAGGAATTGTTTCTTTCAGTGATTTTTAGGCAATGATAAGAATCTACCTATTTCGAAATCTGAGTGAGGCCTGTTTGTTAGGATAGCATAATAACTAGCTCCCAGTGCTGGGACACAGGCCTGCTCTCGGTAAGAGGGAGTGGGCCGTAATCCACCACGCGGGCCCAGTGCGGGTTGCTGGATGTCACATGTCTTCGAATTTTTGGTTCTAGGACGTACCAGTTTCCTCACGATGCTTTCCTTCACTGTTTTGAGAGCAGTGGTGATAAAATAATTTAAACAAAGTAAAGCGCCTTTCTGGGTTCGAACCTACGACCTACAACTCCTGTTACTATGCTATATGTATACTGCTAATGCTGTATGTATGTACAGAAGACTGACCTATGGGTCAGTCTTCTGTCTTCAAACGATGGTCGGCCATACGTTTTAATATGCAATGTTCAAGTGTGTTTTACAAAACCAATTAAGTACCACATCCGAATCAAATTAATTCTAATGTCGGAGTCGTATCATTCCGACCTCAATTTTCTCGTGACCCGACTCCACAAATGCTCGAAAAATAACTTAAAATAACTTTTCCAATGTATTGTTTACGATACGCCGACAATTTCAAAATACAGCGGCAAGTTATGATGGGTGATAACAATTATCTCGTCGTGATAAGCATTGAACTTTGACATTGCGCTGCGTGGCTTATCTCTCCCTTACCGACGGCAAACGGGCAGATTCCTACATATGTTTATAAACAGAGGAAATTGTTCTATCAACCAACTAGCGAGAGATAACTCGATGACACTACAACTGTGGAATTGGACTCATCACTTCATCGGTCATCGTGTTATTATTGCTGAAGTTACTAGGTCTTTTGAGAATTCCATAGATACGAGTATATAAGTATTATTATAAAGGAGAGAGAGTAGTATTTTATTCTATGATAGAGAGTGTACCTAATAATGTTTTGAGATACGAGTGAACGCGAATCATTTAGGTAAACATTGCCCTGAGGAACCGCCAGCTCTATTTTAATTAGGAACCTACAATTTGGTTACATTAACCCGACAGATTAATCCGACAAATATTTTCGTGTCCATTTCGCCAAGGTCGTATATTTACGACCAAATACCACAGCTCGTTTAATCTGCTTTTTTATTTAATTACGCTGGTACTTATTTATATTTCTTTTTTTTTTCGAGCATTGGGAGCATGACATCTGATCTGATATGAAGTCGGGCGGATAAAAGGTTAAAATAAATACTGCAACAACGTTACTTATAAACCATTGAACTCTTCACATATCAATGCCGTCATTAGGTAACACTTATATTTTACTACTCATTAACTACAAAAGCTTCATAAGTTAAAGAATAAATAACAAACACACATATAAAATAAACGTTCTCAAGATATTGGTTATCCACGTTTAATTGTTATTGAATAACATTGTCACTGCATTACGATGTTATTATGTAATCATGTACCGTGTATACCGTCTTAATTCGCTAATAAATGGATTTAATGATTGCGATAATTTATTCACTTAAGGGGCTTACAGGACTTAAACGCAAAAAACGCAAGTTTTAGAAACAATAAAAGTATATGATCGACTACAGTAAACAAAATCAGAAAAAATATATGATATTCTTCAGGATATATGCTAGGTAGATAGTGTGTTAAAAACATAATACAATTATTTAATTTGATACGATAGAAAAAAATCATGAAGATACCTCTAAAAACTTTCATTTTACAATAAAAACCATAATCATTATGATTTTTTGTCAGATTATTCTACAAGCAACATAATAAAGCACTAATGTTTTAATTTTTTAGTCCAAACAATAGATTTTTTGTAAAAAGATAATTGCTTCATATTTTGCAATAAATTACCAGCGTTGTGTCATAGCGCTTCTCTTTCTTTTCTATGCAGTCCGACAAAGACCGCGCTTTAGGTCATGTAGTTGCCTTAATAGAATCCGCGAGGGTTTCAAGACTTTCAAGTCAGTGTAAAGTTGCAACATTTTTTATCTAGAGCCTCTTTATTTTTGTGCTGGCAAGGTAAAATGGAATTGTTCTATTACTTAACGCATTATTGCATTATTACCTATCCATTTTGAATAATATTAACATTAAGATAGAGATATGAGGGCCTAATACTGGCATAATAAGTAATTGAGAAATTCAAAATGTTATGTAAAGTCTGTCTGCAGTACCGACCTACTCATTTGAAAGTTTATGAAGCCTCTAAACTTCAAAGCACATTTCTATAAACGTCACTTAGCTCATGCTTTGGCTTAGCACGTTCCCGTCTCTGTCTTGCACTTGTAGTTTGAAAGTAGTGCGACGGTGACAGGTATAACGCTTAGTCAAAGTACGTGCTAAATAAAATTTATGGACCACGGCCTAAGAACCTAATTACGCCACCTAATAAAAACTTCTTTCAAGTGCTTTCAGACTTAAGTTAATCATTAAATATGGTGCTTACTAAGACATAAAGGGATTTAAAGTTCTATTGGTACCGAGCTACGGTCCTTATCATTATTTCGACAAATTATCGACTCTAATACTAATAATCCCTAAATGAGCAAAGGGACAAAGACTTGTTTTAGAAGTCAATATTTTTACATCTAAAAAGTTATCACTTTTGTTTCAAGTTACCTCCACAACACGGTATGTGACGAATGATTCTACACGAATTTTATTTTGTGAATAATGTTATAGACATATCTTTGTTATACAGATAATTGTATTGATTAATATGATTCCTTGAACAAGGTTTAAACAACGCAAACCGATAACAGTGTTCATTATCTCAAATAACTGACATTTCATCCCCACTTAGTCAGAGGGGCAATCCTCGTAATTTTAAGAACGATCACAGTCTGATCTCAGTCTCAATCTGTCAAAAATAGCTCCAATTTCCCTACATTTTTGAAAAAAAATTGACATTGGTTGTCGCTGAGATGAGAAATGAGATGCGACTAGATTTTGAACATTTTTAATTACCGGAATTGGCCTTTAGGGAAATGTATTCTAAGTTGATTTTTGAGTGACCATTTGTAACAAAAAGGTCCTAATAAGTTTTTGGTTGCAATGGAATTTGAACTTTGTTCATTATGACATACAGCATGTTGTTCCGTAACTTGAAAATTATCTGAAATTCCTGGCCTGTTTATACATCGGGTAACCGGTATAAAAGTACCTCGTACCTAAAACAAGCAATTCAAACACAAGTAGCGCAACGTAGGCAGGTTTCAAGGACATGTTCCAACCTCACCTAGAGGCTCCATCACATTTAAGTAGATTATAATCACTGTTTATCATCCTTGGTACAAATCGTATAATAACCGGGGTCTAGGACAACACAACGAAGCAGTCGTTAACCGTTTGTAATTGAAGTTGCCAAACATTACTACATTATGTAGCTGTGTTGCGCAAATTTAGTAGGCTGTAACAATATGACCCGCTTAACTTACACTCGTATGTTTGAAGATATCCAGTGGTTCAATTATAATAATGCCAGCGTGGGTTCGAAACCAGACTATAATTTCATCACCATTGCTCTCAAAACGATGAAGGGAAACATCGTGAGGGACCGGCATGTCCTAGAATCAAAAATTCGAAGACGTATGTGACATCTACCAACCCGCACTGGGCCCGCGTGGTAGATTATTAGCCCACTCCCTCTCGAAGAGAGTAGGCCTGTGTACACTCACCAAAAGAGATAAGTAACCAGGGCCGTCGGATATAGTTAAAGTTTAGTAAGAAACCGATGGATATTTTCGAATGAAATTTAATTTGATAAATGAACTGTTCGTTTTCTATTAATTAAATTAAATTTTGTTCGAAAACATCCATCGGTTTGTTACTAAACTTCAACTATACCGACGACCCTAGTTACTTATCTCCTTTGGTGACCGTACCAGCAGCAATGTGAACATTATACTTAGGCTGATTATGTTATTGTTCCACTGCTGGGCAAAGGCCTCTTCTCATACAAAGAAGGCTCGAGCACTGCTCACCACGCTTGCTCAAGACGGGTTGGTGATTTTAGACTTATATTGACTAAAAGTCCAGGTTTCCTCACGATGTTTGCCTTCACCGATGACAGTAATGTCCAAGATAAACTCAGACCGTCTTAATACAAAACTAAATCTAACTTTAGTTCTAGCCCGAACCTTTAGGTCAGTATTTGTATTTCGAACTTTATTTCGATTTAGGCAAAGTTCTTAATACTAAAATGACAACTTAGCACTGAACTAAGATGTAATTTTATATAAAGAACTGAATTTCTACAACAGTTAGGTTCTAAATTCAATAACTGGCTCGGTGGTATAAACCTGAACCAAAGAAATACCTTGTTTTGTAATAATAAAGTAAGTATATATGAATTGAAAAAGTCAATGAAACCTTATTATTAATGGAAACTGTTACAGAATTAACAATTTTATGGATAAAAAATAAAGGAGCAGATTTAATAAGACTAGCCTACTTTAATGTAGTCCGCGACCGGAGTCCTAGTTGTTATGGTCCATTAACCACATGTGAATAATTTAACATATAGGTACATGAAGTAATGGTCGATTTCAGTGTTGTCAAGTCCAGTCACTTAAAAATAACCCTATCTTTGCTGTCACACAGTCGGGTAAAAATCAAGTCAAACACCACAGCTTAAAAATAAAAACGAAACTTTCAACAAAATATTTAAACAAACTTACAAGTGCAAGAGCGCTCTCTGGGTACCACTTGCAAGGCCGCAAGAAGATTGTGAGCAGCTCATCGTCCTCTCCGAAGCACAAGTCTTTGTTCTCCTTCAATAGTTCCTTCAGCCTCTCGAGGGCCTCACGGACCCTCTCCGGGGTCTCGCGTAACTCCTGCTCAGCGACAGCTCTTGTTTCTGGCGATAGCTCAACGCCACGCTCCAGTCTGAAGTCGGTGGAACTCATTTTGATATCTAGAATGAGGGAAGATGGTTAATTTACTGACATAAAAAAAACATTATTAGTCTCGTAAGTTAGAGGTCCCCTTAGTCAAGGAGGTATGGTTTGCATTATTTTAGGCACCTATTTAAACTGAATTGAATTGTTAGGTAACTATTAAAACAAATGGTTCTTGCTGGAATATGTACCTATGTTCTCTTAAAGAACATTTGACTGTTTAATTACGATATATATTATAGCAACAAGGTTTCTAAAGATATCAGCTGGTTTAATCGATCAGATAAAACGTTCGCACTCATTATTCTCAAAGAGCATCGTTAAGTTACGGGCAGTGGCGTGTGTTGACATGACACTGGCCGCAAGGCAAGGACTTATTGTGGATTCAGGCCACGCTGCGCCTGCGCACGTGTCGCCGACTCCGACGTTTAAAAACACATCATTGCGTTGGAGATCGATTGCACAAATCTTTCGGCCGCTATACTCATTGCTAAAATGACCCGTCGGTCTCGGAGCTGCTAATAAGTAAGTATTATTACTGATGGTGTTAATTAAGCAACTTGGTAGTTTTATGTAATCGGCAGGTTATTTTTGTAATCATTTTAAATTACTAAGTTGGTTTATTCAACTGAAGGTTTCACTTTAAAGTTAAGTTTAATTCAATTCAATAAATAAGCATTGTCATCCAACGTGGTAATGCTGCGTGGTAATCCTTTTGGGCACTTATCCCATTGACAGCGTTGCGGACGAATTTTTTGATGCCCTATGAGCTCCTGTCTTTTTATTTTTATTTTTCCTTTTTTTATTAATCACTTGTATATAATATATATATGTATATATATATATATATATATATATATATTTTAGATTGTAAAGTAGGTTAAATTTTACTGAAATCTTCGTTTTTGTTACCAATAAAAAATTTGTTTGTAGAAATATCCTACGAAAAAATTCTATAAATCTTCATTGCAATCCATAATGTATACGAAAGTGGTAAGTATTAATCAATATAAACAATTATGGACCCTGTCGGGCACAGCACTAATTAAATAGGTAGGAGAGAGGACTAATTAAATGAATCCTTGAATTTTTTTCAAGAAAATCTTTAAGAAATAATTGCATTATTTCTGATACCTAGGTACCTAACGAAATTTATATTCAAAATGCAAAACAGAATAAGTGGGTAAAATTAACATCGACATACGAAGTGTAAATATTGAAACCCAAAAAGTCTTTACCCATTAGGGTTGGTTAAACAGTTTTGATAACGACCATCATTACGCCTTAGCAACGCAAATACTACGCACATATTTACTATTAGTAGTACGGGTAGTACCTAATGAAGCTATGTAAACAAATACTACAAAAGCGTTTGAAAATATATAGATATTGAGTCAAGAGCTCTTAGACTAGGTATATATATACTATACTTGTAGATATTATGTATTTGTTATTTATCTTGAGTTCAATCAACTCTACACGAGTACATGATTGTTCTACATAATTTGCTTACTTACGTGTAATAAACTATTAATATTTGTAGGTACATACATAAGTGTAAGTCTGCCCATTTGTCTAGGAGCGCACTAAAATGATGAAGTGTGTTTTTCTGTAATGCGTTGACTAAGCTTGTTAAAGTAATTAAGTAGTAAATAAGCAAATTAAGCAATAATAGTCTTATTGATCGTTAATCGTGCTAATTTATCTTTATTTCGTTAAATGGGTGTTTAGCTTGAAATTCCAGTTTATGGCGTAAATCAAAACAATGCTTCATAAATTTAACATAATGAGGTCGGCTTCCGAAGGGATGATTTTAATTATGCGCGTTTAAAATTTAAACATCTTATCTAATTGGTTAATTAAGTTATTGCAAGTTTGGGTATAACTCTTTGTTAGGTACCGGCACCATTATTTTTATTTTTCCATATTGTGTATTAACTAGGTTTTTAACACTAGCTCTTTTTTTAATAGATGTGATAAAACCATCTTTTCTCTTATCTCTTTATCTCGATCTCGCCTTACTTGGTTTTTTGTTAGCAATTTAAATTATTCCGATATTTATTTAATAATTTTAAGTTGGTTTACACACTTAAAAAATCCAATAACAGCTTGCCACAAGTTCAATATTTTTTTTAAAGTTAGCGAACAACAAAAAGACAATTATTTCGGCCTAACAATAAAATCCATTCGTATATCCACAATGCCGTACAAGCACAAAAACGAGCACAACACAGTTTGAACACAAACGCTTGCAAACCTTCGCTCTATTTTTTTCACTAATAAAACAACTGAATTGTGAAAATGCACTAACCTCACTCGCGTAGGTTCACGCGCCGGTGGAAATCACAATAAAGGGCGGAAAATCGATCGTGCGGCGGTGAGAGGCGTAAGCGAGTGTGCGCGCGCGCAAGCAGCCAGCCAATATATAGACACGATAAGCGCACACACTTACTTTGTGCCCCAGCCTAGCGCCTCGCAACTTGCACTGTATTGTAACAGTTTGAAAATAAGCCGCCATGTGTAGCCACGGATCTAATTTCTTGTTGAACTTCAACAATTGCACTGTTTTGAGCAAGCGTTGCACACCAGCATTCTTTACTGGTACAATCTCTTTCCACAAGCAAGGGGTATACAACGGTGAGGTTTTACAACAATGCAGGCAGCACATATTGTAGGTACCTGTCACAGTATCTAACCCTAGATTATTTATAGAATATGGTATCATCTGTTACTACCTCGGTTCCTCGAAATCCGAACCACTCCTCGCTCACCTTCACCACAAAAGGTACTGCGTTATAGGTACCTACTATATGCTTTTATTTTGGGATCTTACTTCTTAGCAAGAACAATATCAACCTCTATCAGACGTTGCCCCTTATAAAGAGTGTCCATGGAGCTTCTTACCTGTTCTTCTCCATTGGTACCTACTACGCTTTGGAATGGGCAACTAGCTTCATATTTTCTGACTGACCGACTTCTTGACAATTGAAAAGTGCCTGTAAATGGTTTAATTGAAATAAATGCTTTGAGTTTGAGCATATTGTCTATGCTTTAAAAATCTAATGGATAACTCCATCATTTGCGCCGGAGTAAGTATAAAAGGGAAGGATTACGAGTGCGTCAGGAGAATTGTTACCGAACTGCAGATATTAAAACTACATAAAAGTAACTTACTCTCTATCTAGCCAACTTTATGAAACTTTAAAAAAGTATTACTAAGCATTTTTTAAAGTTAAGTAAGTATTTAAAATGTCCCCTAATTAATATTATGCATCCCGAAAAATCATAAATGTCTGTGCACACCTAGATACATGCTGTCAGACATTCGTTACAAAGTAATCTATAAATGATTAGATAGTCCGATTTAGCTACTCCATCACAAAGGAAATTATCACATACTCGTAATTTGATAGGTAGCCATTACTCATAAGTTGTGTCTAACTTACACGCAGCCATTCTGTGTTAGAAAAACATCATGCAATGTAATATGCTTGCACGAGTAAAGAAATATTCTAGATAAGTTGCTTATAGATAACCAACTGACATACCTTACAGTTATGCTAACTACTCATCGAATTACTTCCAACATTATTTCAGGATTTTTAGGTAGGTAGCCTCTTAGACTCATCATTTACCTAGCCTTTTCCCAACTATGTCGGGGTCGGCTTTCAGTCTAACCGGATGCAGCTGAATACCGCGACTGCCTATCTGACCTCCACAACCCAGTTACTGGGTAATACGATACCCCTTGGTAAGACTGGTTGTCAGACTTCTGACTACCCGTAACGACTGTCAAAGATCCACGAATTACAGCCGGGTCCAACGGTTTAACGTGCTTTCCGAAGCACGGAGGTAGCCTCTTACGAGTAAAAAGTTCAATTCCACACTATAAAGACAAGGGTGATGCTTTTTACTCTACTATAAGTATATTGTATTGAATAGATTTAATTACATCACCCGCCTGATAAGCTGACGATTACGGATTGATCACCGCATTATTAATATCCAATTATATCAATCTCCTTGAACCCCTAAAGTTGACTGGAGGTGGAGAGACTGTGGGATATCATAAAACTGTATAGGTTACTTTTTTCTAAAACAAACGTATCCTCGCCCTAGGAAGTGCTAATGTAGATACAGTTGGTGCATTTACCTACAGACATAAATCTCACATGCACAAACATCCATTAGGAATGAATAAGTAGGTATCTGCAGGCCATTAAAATATGTAGGTAGGTAGGTATGTCGGTGCGGGAATCAAATCCATGACCGACCCGAAGCGCAGAAAAGCTTACTCAGCAACTGCCACAGCGCCAACTATGCCGCCGAATTCTAATTACTTCCATTATTTTTATAAGTAGCAACATATTTTCCTACTAAGCTATAGTAAATGAAAAGTGCAACCTAGATCTTCTAAGGATCGAACTTTGGGCTATCTTCATTCACTTGAAAACATAGTAACATTATGATTGATTCTTATATGAATAAAAATTGTTTGAAGGCTCATAGCTTTATCTGTATGACTAGCCCGACCAGTCCGTAGTCCACAGAGCAAAGAAGTACTGCACGCATACATAATACTTATAAGAAAAGAACAATGTCCATACGTGACTAATAAGTACATATTGGACGTACTTACACAAAGACACATTTCTTGTTGCGATAGGGACTCCGCTGCCCTGACACCTTTGTTCAAGTTGGACGCTGAAAGAAAGCCTGCATGATAACATCTGAACTAGGTACAGACGCCGGCACATCAACCTACTACAATCTGTCAAATTTCTTTAATAAATTTTCAACTTTATTACTAAAGCATAAGGTTCAAAATTTATTGGGAAAATTTGACAGTTTCGGGTAGGTTGATGTGCAGCTGGCGTCTGTAGGTACTATGGGTGGTACTTTTTTGCTCCTGGCTGTTCCATGATTATTAGTATTATATTCTAGCTAATGCGTTAGCTTGAGTTGCAATAGCTTTTTATTTTTGGAACCTTCTCTCCAGCACGTACACAATAACTCACCAAAGTTACGTCACAATCGGTTTTTGTGAGACTACCGAATGGCAATTGATTTTTATATACATACTAGCTGCGCCCCGCGGTTTCACCCGCATAAGTTTCGATCCCGTGGGAATATCGGGATAAAAACCATCCTATGTCCTTTCCCGGGACTCAAACTATCTCTATACCAAATTTCATCTAAATCGGTGCAGTGGTTTAGGCGTGAAAAGGTAACATACAGACAGACAGAGTTACTTTCGAATTTATAATATTAGTATGGATTAAGTATGGATAAGAAGAAAATATATTTTTATAGATCAGTAAGTATATGCTATATATATAATACAATAATTATGTAAATGGTACAACACAGACTACCTACTCAGTATTGTCTCTCCTTCCCCATTTTAATCCATCCAAAGGTTGTCTTTAAAAGATCGCTCTTAGAGATAACACTGTCCTTTACGTCACCCTTTGTATGGGGTAGCGGGATCGTCCGAAAGGGTTACCGCTGCCCCGGAACATAAAGGGCTAAGGAAGGAACACGGGTGGGTTTTAGTCAGTAAGAGTCTGACACTCCCTTCCGCTCCACCCAGAGCGGGAGGAGTCATTAGATGATTTCCCATCCAAAAAAAAAAAAAAAAAACCCTTTGTAAAATTTCAACATTTATATCTCTAATTTATATGGTGTAAGTACATAATAAAAAGTATTCTGTTATATTCTACTCGCAATGTTTCAACCTCCTGCCCATATCCCAATATATTTATCACCACAGAATTTCTACATTCTTCTTTTCCCAGTTTCTATGTAAGGTTATATATAATGACCCCATTAATCATAAACGTTGTTTAAAGTTATGTAATTAAAAGCGACTGTTTAAAAATAATGTTTTTTACTTTTAAACGTCGCTTAACTTTAATCATCGTTTGTAAATAAAGCCCTTAATGTATACAAATATTGTAAAAGACATTAGAAGAGTAACGGTGGAGTTTCTTGCCCATTCTTCTCCATACGTAACCCTTTTGGGAGGGGCAACTAGAATCAATTCTGTTTTATTGTAAATTTTGTCATTCAAAAGGGCCTTTTATGTGCCTATTTTGAGTTTTGACTTTGGTTCCTCTTGCAACCGTCTCCGGGCCCATGAGTTTTTCTTTTAATTTTTTCACAAAATTCATGCACCTAGGCGTGTCTGAAGGAAGGGCTAAAACAATAGACGTCAGCGTTTTGTGATGTATCTTTTACCTTGATCTTGAGCGGGTGCTCCACCCAGTCCTAGGTATTCACTAATATGTATTAGGTATCTTATCAGCTAGTGATATTGTTTGCCCTTAATATGCATACCTACAATAACCGAAGAATCCGCGATAGCCATATAGAAAAAAACTTTTATTCCTTCTTGACCCTGTCACCTGATGTGTCCCTGTGTTTGTCTGTATGTACCTACGACTTGTGTAAACAATGATGACTTTGAGACTTCACTATATCTAGGACCAGGGCCCTGTTCCTCTTTTCGGGAACCTTTCTGGGTTCATAGGTTCTCTCACAAGAATATCTTCATCTGATTTGAGTTAATATACAAAGTAACCTAGGCATTATTATTTTTTCTATGATATCTGCCTAGGTTTGCTAGCTCAGTTTATAACCTACATCTTTGTACTTATCTGGAGCCTGGATACGTTGTTGAGGTCGATATTACGGGTTCAGTTTATAAAGAAAATATTAAATGCCTTTGTTTTAAAATACTCGACGACAAAAGTTTTTGTTCGGAAATTCTATACGTAGGTATTTTTGTGAACTTAACCCAAACCGTCATAATAATAACACAAAGACGACGCAAGAGACTATTATTTTGCTTTCTTTATTAATAAATAAACATAAGTAGGTACGTACTTGGGTACTGAAAATCAGGCTAAGGGCGAAAGCGTCATTCGGAAGTTATGCGCGTACAGACATTTCGGCGACTTTGTTTTATAGGTACTATGTAAGGATAAGGATGTGTCAACACACTTGCGCCATCCCATCTTCCTAGTACGGTGGGCTGTGCTGGGGCGGCTGCTGCAGGTGCAGAAAACCTCAAACAGCAAAAATATTGGAACCTGATTGGGAGTTATATGTTCGAGCCGTTTGGGGTTGAAACACTAGGGCCATGGGGTCCGAGTGCCCACTTGGTTTTTCGAGATATCTCCAAGCGGTTAGTCGACTCTTCACGTGACCAGAGGGCTGGCCTATATCTTGGCCATAGGATTAGCATTGCCATACAACGTGGCAATGCTGCCAGCCTTTTGGGCACTGTTCCTGACGAATTATTTGATGCCCTATGATTATTTTACTTATTTTTTCATATAAATGTACATATTATTATAGTTTAGGTATATGTTAGCTAATATTATATAAATATTTACAGAAATAAATTTAATTAATCAAAAAAAAAAAAGGATAGGATTGAATGACTATTTCAATGAGTTGTTTTGCTGATTCTAATTATTAAAATTCTGTAAAGTCATGTTTGTTACTATCGTGAATCATATTTTAATCAACATAAGACCTGGCACTGACCTGCAAATTGCAAAAACATAAGGAAATTTGAATTTCGTGGGCTACCTTAGCGCGCCTCTAATAATTTATCACGTTAATATCGCAGAGAAATGTTTTGTTGTTTTGGGGGTTGACATAAAAACGCGTTATCCGGTAGATAGGAAATCTTGGCTACGATAGCTTATCGTGTCAAAATGAACATAGGGACAGGGTATGTATGTATGTATGTTATCACTGACGTAGTAACAGACAGTAGGGGTCAGTTTGGATTATCTACTTATAAAATATTTAAGTAGATTATATGCATCACGTCCGTCACGTTACAGCACAAGCTACCAATTAAAATTCAATGTTTCCATTTGAAATACCAATGCGTTTTGTATGCGTTTATGCAAGGTCACCAAGGTCAAGGACCTGAAAATATTATATTATGGTACTTAGTTATAGTAATAACTTCTACAATATAATATTTTTCCGTAAGTATATTTATCGGCCAAGTAGGTAATTATTTTCACAGTCAGTTGTGAATTCACAACCTGTTAAGATGATGAGACGTTCCAATTCCAAACATATGGCACAGTTATGAAATGTCTAATAGCCTCTAGAAAAGATGATGGCACGCGGATGGCGTAGTAGCTACTGCGCTGCGTGTTGTGGGTTAGATTGCCGTACGGAACAAAAAATATTTCTTCCAGCACCCTAATTGTGTAACACCCTTTCAATCACAATCTGAACCATTTCGAAAGATATTACTAATCCATTGCTTCATAAGTTCGAAAAATTTGTCTGATCAACAACGTAATAGCGCAATGAATATTGTTGAACTGTCAAAATGAAAGCCATTGCTACTGTTAGGGCCTGTTGATTCAAACGGTTGGTTAACGTAACATAGGGTGCGTACTGCGTACGTACGTCAAATAATAGATAACGATTACTTACGTGCTCGTTGTTATTTGACGTACGGCAAGGTCATAATTTTGAAACAACCCTTTTTTTGGATCGACGATAGTTAGCGCCATTTTTGACGTATACGGATGCGTCAAGAGGACGTGAAACAACCCGCCCTTAGTGTGTTACGCAATTACCCCACGGGTCTAGCTGTTTGTGCATTTGATATAGTTTGGAAACAAACCAACGATAAAGGTGCAGTTCCTAGTGTGGGTCAATGCTTTTGGTTTTATAAAAGGTGTGCTTGCGTTCTGTAAATTCGGCCCGGCGCCGTCCGGCTAGCTAACTGATTAATCTTGTTACAAATAACAATATGTGCAGTTAGGTACCTACGCCATGACAAAAACAAGCATTCTTAAAACAAAACGATACCTACGCTTTCAATATCAACGTACAATGAAGTAATCACCAACGTCTAGATTTGAAGTCGTTCTAAAGTCTAGTCTTTGAACTTTGATTCAACAACAAATTATCAAACCTACCCTACTGCCCTCTACAATCAGACACATTAGCTCATCGTTAGTAATTGAATAAATATAACATTACTTAATCACCACTAATGAGACACAATTGATTTTCTATTTTAATGGGCCGATAGCGTGCCACGCCCGGATTGAGTGGAACGCGAGAGGGGCTTGTGCCTATGTAATAACAGCCGCACGGGTCGATCGATCAGGTTAAGCTACGCTTGCCGCGGTTGGTCCGTTGATGGGTGACCATCTTTACACACCAAGACCCCTCCGTGCCACGGAAAGCATGTTAAGTCGTTGGTCCCGGCTGTCATTCGTGGATCTTTGACAGTTTACGGGTCTTCGGAAGCCCGAAAGTCTGACAACCAGTCTTACCAAGGGGTTTCATATTACCTTTAACTGGGTTGTGGAGGTCAGATAGGCAGTCGCTGCATGTAAGTAAAATACTGGTACTCAGCTGCATCCGGTTAGACTGGAAGCCGACCCTAACATAGTTGGGAAAAGGCTAGGTAGATGATGAATTAAACACGATTGCTCATCGGAACACATTTGTTACTCGACGATAACGAGTCAACTCGAAATAGATAAAAAGGTACACCGGAACTTTCCACAGGCTGTTGGGGGACGGTTTATAAAACATAATATTATACTATAATACTAGATTTTGCCCGCGACTTCGTCCGCTTGAAATTTCTCACTCCGCCGACCCTCCCCGTCGCATCGCATCGCGGCGTAAAGCGTGGGCGACGTGGGCCATCGCCTACGGCCTCGCTCTCCTAGGGGCCTCGCACGGACTCGCACCTCGAAGGCAGGACGAGCAAATTTTTTTGTCGCGTTGATAACGATGGAACTCTTCAGTGGCTACTGGTAAACCCCTCGAGTTTGGAATCATATGATTCGTTTTGACGATTTCAATACATATATTATTGCACTTGGTGTCGAGCTTTAAACACTTTCAATGTTTCCTACTATAATTTACGAGTATGTATAGTTTTTTTTTTTTGTAGCTTTTTGATTGTCCATACTTAATACCTAAATAAAAATATCAGTTTTCAAATCCATCTTTTTGCGTTACCGCCTACAGCACGGGCCTCGCAAAATCTATGTTGCCCACATGAAATTTTGCTCTTGTTCCGCCACTAGCATCGCATCGCCCGCCCGCGCCATTACTTCATTTTCGCTTAGCGTTATTTCTGACTATTTTTCCTTTTGGTCGGTTCCTAAGGGTGCTAGCGTGATGTTAAATAGCTTCCTCAAGTTAAATTGGGCTATCAAATGCAAAAAAAAAAATTCAAATTAAGTAGGTAAGTAATTAGTTGTTACAGCTCATAAACTTAGATCTAGACACATTCCATGTACGAGTAACCGGTCAAGTGCGAGTCGGACTCGCGCACCGAGGGTTCCGTACAAATTTGTAGGTATGTTATAGTTTATTACGGGTTTTTTTTTTTTGTAACGTATAATATTTTATGTTTTCGTTTTACTTGTGCTACATGATATATTGCTTCTTGCCAAATTTCATGATTCTAGGTCAACAGGATGTACCCTATAGGCTTTGATTCCCTTGCGAGTGTCAAAATATGGTACATAAACGGAACATAAACGCCCCCATCTTTTGAATGCGTTGACGTAGAATTTGATTTTTTCACAGCTTCAAGAAATTGCAGCCCTAAGTATTTGATATTAATTTCAACTTGATAACTCAACGCGTTCCTGAGAAAAAAGGTCTTGACAGACGGACAACGAAGTGATCTTATAGGGTTCCGTTTTTCCTTTTGTGGTACGGAACCCTAAAAACTAACTCGCCTAATTGCGTGGAGTTGTGGAAGACTATGTACATCACTTATTGATGGATTGTGTTCGATATGAGTCTCATAGAAATGATCTGTTTGGGGACTGTTGAACGGACTTGATGTGTGCATATTCCATAAAATTCTGTCTCAACCAAATGGTGATGTTTTGGGATGCATGAAGAAGCCTCCCCGTGTAGCGCAGTTTGTTCCGCCAGTTACTCAACTGAACCGAGCGCTCGGCGCATCCTGGAGTCACACCCAACACCTTATTTAACTGGCCAATTCTTCCCTTGCGGTGGTAGGGCTAAGGCCCTCCTGGTTTGCGACCACCCTCCCACCGCAGTCCGGCGTCAAGAAGCCTGGTGTGTTTCGTCGTTGCGTAGGAGTTCCAGTGCCTTAGGCATCTTCTGGGCACACTCGTTCCTTCATAGACCTCATCCATCGTTTTCCTTCAGGCGTGATCGAGGTCAAGAGCGGGCCCATTCAACAATAAAAATAAAAAAGCGATGATGCAGAGTCTGTTCAGGTTCATGGCGCAAATATAATCAGTAGCAGAGTGCGTTTAGGGCACGATGGGACTGTCATAATTGCGGCCATAAAAGTCCATAAATAAATAAAGAAAAAACCAAAAAGGTAGGTATGGATGGAAGTATGGATATTATGAACAATGATTGTAATAAGTAGGTGTATCAGATATCGAAGTATCAATACATATGTTTGGAATCGACCTTGTAAGGACATTACACACGCCAAATTACTAGTGCAAACGCAAAGTGGACCTAAATCTAATCTTTTGTGTACATACACATAACACAGACTACCTACAGTATTTGTCTGTCCTTCCCCTTTTTAATCCATCCAAAGGTTGTCTTTAAAAGATCGCTCTTAGCGATAAGACCGCCCATTGTGTCACCCATTGTAAAGTTTCTATATTTATGTCTGTAATTTATATGGTGTACATAATAAAGAGTATTCTATTCTACATAATCAGCCTATAATATCCCCACTGCTGGGACATAGGCCTCCTCTCGGTGAGAGAGTGGGCTGTAATCCACCACGCGGGCCCAGTGCGGGTTGACAGATGTCACATGTCTTCGAATTTTTGGTTCTAGGACATGCCGGTTTCCTCACGATGTTTTCCTTCACCGTTTTGAGAGCATTGGTGATGAAATAATTTACACAAAGTAAAGCGCCTGTCTGGGTTCGAACCTGCGACCTACAACTCGTAGGTAAGTCGCGGCCGTTACCACTTGGCCACCACTGGTCTCGCTCTTTTGTGTAATTTTGTAAAAATTACGCGACTTTTGTACGGTCAGCAACAAAATGATTACTCATTTTGTTGTTTGTAACATTTACAAATAATCTTCGACTTTGGTCCGGCGCCCGCTGTTCTCCATTGAGGTCTAAATAAACAACTTTATCTGAGTATGTTGGTTTCTCAGTTTTACATAACAAAACAACTTTACTAAGATTACAGAATTTATCAACCTAGCTACAACCTATTTAACTACTAGCAGCGCCCCGCGGTTTCACCCGCATAAGTTTCGATCCCGTGGGAATATCGGGATAAAAACTATCCTGTCCTTTCCCGGGACTCAAACTATCTCAATACCAAATTTCATTTCAATCGGCTTAACGGTTTAAGAGTGAAGACTGAAGAGGTAACAGACAGACACACTTTCGCATTTATAATATTAGTATGGATTATCAAATATTACATACTTACTTCCAATGTGCCACGACGGGCCACCTAATAACAAAGGTACGGAAAAGAAAAACTAGAAGAAAATTAACTAACAAAACATATATTTAGTTTTACGATTCATCCATGTCATTGGCCGTGTTCTCATCCATTTCGTTGGTCGCGGTATCATCCATTTCGTTGTTCGTTGTATCGTCATCCGAGTTGGAATCACTGTCGCTGCCACTCGCCTGCAACACAAATAAATGTTCGAAAATTATCAAATGCTCTGTAAGGTTAAGTTAGTTCAGTTTATATAGTTTTACTAGCTTTTGCGCGCGACTTCGTCCGCGTGAAATTTCTTGTTCCCCTGACCCACCCCGTCGCATCACATCGCATCGCCTGCCCGCGCTATTACATAGGTTTCGCATAGCGTTCTTGTAAGATATAATCAAAAAGTACTCTGGATATAATCGTAAGATAAAAAGCAACGTCATGGAGAGAAAATTTTTATTGAGTGACAGACAGTTTCTTTTGTCTTTTCATTTTCACATAAGGTTTGCATGTCAAATACATGCCAGTATTTTACATGAAGTTTGTATATCTAATACACCCCCTAAATCTTAATTTAAAATACGTCTAAAATCAACAATCTTTAACACCTAATCCAGTTATGCATTTATAGTGCTTGACACTACACAATGGTTTAGTGAGTACGTCAGCCAACATGGATTCAGTGGGTACATGTCTCAGCTCGATGTCTTTACTGTCCCTTAACACTTCCCTAATATGGTGATATCTTATATCAATGTGTTTACTCCGTGCGTGGAACATTGGGTCTTGAGCCAAACATATTGCTCCCTGGTTATCGGCATGAACAATCACTCGAGTGTACCTAACAATTCCTAGCTCCCTCATTAGACTATTCAGATAGACTGCTTCTTTCATACATTCAGATAGACTTACATATTCAGCTTCACAAGTCGATGTAGCTATGCTACGTTGTTTTCTTGATTGCCAAGATACGCATGCACCACCTAAAATGAAAGCATATCCAGAATATGATCGCCTGTCTAATAAACAATTAGCCCAATCAGCATCCGAAAAACCTTGAACACAATCACCAGTTCTTTTATATACGAGGCTGTATCGCATTGTCCCTTTAAGGTAACGTAATATACGTTTCGCCGATTTCCAGTCACATGTTTCCGGTTTCGTTAACTTTTGACTTAGTTTACTCACCGCATTTGCAATATCAGGCCTAGTTGCGTTGCTCAGATAATTTAAGCAACCTATCAGTTCTCGATAAGGCCATGTTTCATCTTTTTCGGTATCACACTTTTCTTCCAATTTTACTTTGGAATTAATTTCCATGGGGGTTGCACATTTATTACAGTCTTCCATGTTAAATTGTTTTAACAATTTTTTTATATAATTTTCTTGTGACAAAACAATGACGTTGTCATTTCTTTTTATGTCTATTCCTAAAATATATTTCGCCTGACCATAATCTTTCAAATCAAACTCCTTTGACAACTCATTTTTAAAATCGATGATTAAACCTCTTTCTTGGCTTCCTATTAAAATATCGTCGACATAAATTAATACAAATAAAAAGGTATTCCCATTTTGTTTAAAATAAAGGCATGGTTCATTCAGACTCTGCTTCAACCCCATCTCAGTGAGTTTCTTGTTGAGCCTGAGATTCCATTGACGTCCAGCTTGCTTCAAACCATACAATGATTTCCGTAATAAGCACGAATCGCAATCATCATCCAATTTACTAAGCATAACCTGCGAATGCTTTCTAACCATTGGATCTTCTCCCTCACGATTCATAAGCTTAATTAAAGTGTCTCTTAATAGTTCTGGAATTTCCATATATATCTCTTCATCCAAAGAACCATTCAAATAAGCAGTATTAATATCTAATTGGTGAATCTCCAAATCCAATTCAACTGCGAGAGCCATTAATAATCTGACGGTGTCCAGTCTAGCTACAGGCGCAAAGGTTTTATTGTATTCAAGACCATATTGCTGACTCTAATTGGTGAATCTCCAAATCCAATTCAACTGCGAGAGCCATTAATAATCTGACGGTGTCCAGTCTAGCTACAGGCGCAAAGGTTTTATTGTATTCAAGACCATATTGCTGACTAAAACCTTGAGCAACAAGCCTAGCTTTCTTCTTAAAAGTTTTGTCGACATTCTGTTTTGTCGTTAAAACGTAACGGCAACCAATAACGTTTCTGTTTTTCGGTCTTCTAGCGATCTCCCATGTCCCTTTTTGAACGAGACTCCTAATTTCAGATAATATAGCTTCCTCCCACTCTGGTTTATCATCACTTTTCAGAGCATTTTTCAAACTCATTTCAGCTGAACCAGCAAAATCTGCAGCATCATTTAAATCAGTCAAATTTATTGTTTGTTCAATTTCGTTCATTCGATAGATTTTCCTAGGGCGGCCAACACTACCAGTGCGTAATATTTTAGGTCTACCAGGAGCTCTTTTCATCAACCTTTGTTGATCAACATGTTCACGTGTTTCTGATTCTTCTAGTTGATGATCAATGTTTGAAGGGTTCGTCTCTTCATCCTGTTCGCATCCTCTTGATTCTACAGAATATTCTTGACATTCGCTCCATATCTCATCGTCTACTTGTTCTATTTGATTATCATATTCTTTCGGTAGAGTACACTTTGAAACCTCGATTTCAATGAACTCTTTATCCGCATCTTCTTTAACATTCGACGGTCCTGGATTTTGTGTCGAGATCTCATGACTTGAACATTCATTTTCGTGAAATCTCACATCTCTTGCAATCATGAATTTTCTTCGCTCTGGAATCCATACTCTATATCCTTTCACATTCTTTGGATATCCGACAAAGATGCCAGCAATTCCTCTTGCTGTGAATTTATCCTTGTTTGGATCCTTATTTAAAATATGTACCTTAGCTCCAAATCTTCGAAGGTAATCAATCTTCACTGGTCTGTCTAGCCATCTTTCATAAGGAATATCACCATGAAGACTGCTTGTAGGACATCGATTCCTGATATAACACGCGGTATCCACTGCATCTGCCCAAAAACCTGCTGAAAGATCTGAACTTAGCAACATACACCTCGCCATTTCAACTAAAGTCCGGTTCATTCGTTCAGATATTCCATTTTGTTGCGGTGTCCGAGCAACTGTCAGTCTTCGTATTATTCCTGCTTGTTTCAAAAATTCGTCGAACTCAGCGTTGCAATATTCACCTCCATTGTCGCTTTGAAGATACTTGATCTTAAATCCGGTTACATTCTCAACTTGACTTTTGTACATCTTAAAAGCTTCTAAGGCTTTATTTTTCGCACTTAGAAAATATACCTCGCACCAACGTGTACAATCATCAATAAAAGTAATAAAATATTTCGCACCTCCTACAGACTCACATTTCATAGGACCTACGATGTCAGAATGGATTATTTTAAGTTTTTCAGCGCACGGACCCCCGGAATTAGAAAAAGGTAACGCGGTCATTTTTCCTTTAGCACATATATCGCAATCATGTAAGCTTCGTACTTCGGTTGCGTCAATTTTGACACCTGATTTAGTTAAAAGTTTAGCGACATCTTTGCCATTTAAATGTCCCAAGCGTTCATGCCAACTAAGTATGTCGACATTAGTATTACTTAAACTAAATGAATATTCAGACCTATTTAAACAATACAAGTTCCCTTTGCGATGGGCACGCAATGTAATATAGCCCTTTTTGTCAATCACATTTGCGAAATTGTGTTTAAATGTGACATAACTACCATCGTTAGTTAGCTTGGCTACAGAAATTAGATTTGTCCTTAGATTCGGAACATAAAGTGTATCATGTAAGTCAATCGCGGTCTTTGAGTCTTTGTTACATGCCGACAACCTTACAGTACCCTTACCTTTTATTTCAGTACTCACATGCGTAGCTAAATTTAGTTCTCCGCTAGTTACAATTAAAGTGTCCCCGAACATACTCGCATCATTACAAAGATGAGACGTGCACCCACTATCAAAAATCCAGTCGTCTTTCTGTGCATTTACAGCGTTACAAACTTCTAAATCTGAAACATTAAAAGTAATTAGTGCTTCGTCTACATCCACACGATGTGCTACCACATCCTTTTGTACCTTCTTTTTATTCGGACATTCTGATGCCTTATGTCCTTGCATGTGACATTTAAAGCATTTATATTTAAATCCTTCTTCGCTGGTAGTTGGGATTGTTTTGTTTCCAACTTTCGTGCTTTTGTTCCACTTCTTTAAACCTCTTTTTTTATATGTATGCATTACGCCTTCATTCTGAGATCCATTTATCTCTCTGGATTCGTGCTCTTCTAATATTTTAATCTTCAATGCCTCTGGTTTCGGCAACTCGTCTCTTGACTCAATGGCACATCTAAAGCTTTCAAATTTTCCAGGTAAACTATATAACAACATTATAGACAACAAGTCGTCGTTGATATGAATACTCATTTCTGCTAATTTATCAACAGCGTCGAAAAAATTATTTAAATGATCCCGTACGTCACCTGTTTCCGACATTTTGTGCAACATCAGTCGCTTCAGAAGTGTAGCCTTTTTAGCAGGTCCTTTCGAAGCATAAATGGACTCTAATTTCAGCCAAACTTCTCTCGAAGTATTACAGCCCCTAATATGTCGAAGTTCAGTACCACACATCGACAAAATCAGATCCGCTTTGGCCATTTCATCCTCAGCTTCCCATTTTTTAGCTTCTCCTGTTTCAGGTGGTTTTGGTACCTTTCCGCTTGCATACTTCCATCCACCGTTTTTTATTAGGATTGCCTGCACCTGTATTCGCCAGCTATCATAATTTTCTTTGTTCAGGGGCTCGATCCTAAACATACTGCTCATCGTCGCTCCTTTGCACAAATAATTATTTCACTGCTTGAAAAATAGATGTTCTTACTTAACTCTCCAGACTTCTTACTGGATTTCTGGGTTTACTGGGTGTCTGGGCCCATAACCAATGTAAGATATAATCAAAAAGTACTCTGGATATAATCGTAAGATAAAAAGCAACGTCATGGAGAGAAAATTTTTATTGAGTGACAGACAGTTTCTTTTGTCTTTTCATTTTCACATAAGGTTTGCATGTCAAATACATGCCAGTATTTTACATGAAGTTTGTATATCTAATAGTTCTTTCTGACTCTTTTGTTTTTTTTTGGATCCTTAGGGTGATGTGAAATAGCCAATAGCCTTCTTAAAAAATTGGACTATCAAAAGCAAACCGAAATTTTTCAAATCCGACCGGTAGTTCCAGAGATTAACGCGTTCAAATAAACAAAATTTTCAGCTTTATTATTAGTATATAGATTAGGTGATAATTATTTAGCAATCAATCAATTATGAATGCCAATGTATGTATGATGGGTATCTTATTCTCGTGTAATCTAGGAATTACGTATTAATGATATAAGTAATACAATGGTATTAAAAATGTATTACCT
This sequence comes from Hydraecia micacea, assembly GCA_914767645.1. Taxonomy (NCBI): domain Eukaryota; kingdom Metazoa; phylum Arthropoda; class Insecta; order Lepidoptera; family Noctuidae; genus Hydraecia; species Hydraecia micacea. Next base: position 15,395,578 of record OU611778.1, read on the forward strand.
ACTAAGCTACGGCCAGATATATAGATCAGCAGGGCAATTGCGTAACACACTATCAGTAGCAATGGGTTTCATTTTGACAGTTCAACAACATTCATTGCGTTATTTACGTTGCTGAGCAAACACATTTTTCGAACATTTGGAGCAATGGATTAGCAATAAACTTCAAAATGATTCAAATTGAGAGTAATAGTGTGTTACGCAATTAGGGTGCAGGTTACTATTTAAAGGATAGGTAGGTACATAGCCACAGATTATGTAGCTCTGAATCTCTGATAGATGGCTAAAATAGAAATCTATTAAGTAATTGTTTTGTTTTTACGTGATTTTTTTTACGTATCACATCGAAAACAGTACCAGTTAATACCTATGGTACCTACACCACACAATAATAGGTATGTGCAAGTTATAAGCGCCGTTTATGATACATAGCGGAACTTTAATAGAAATTGTGTAATCGGGTTCACTTTATTTATGTAATGATTCATAATACCGCCATACGGAACGAAGTTTAAAGGCCTATTATTCGCTGCCGCTGTGGGTAGAGGTACATACCGCGCGGATTTCGCTCAGGTATTTAGTATCAAGTTCCGCGGCTAAAGCAGAATACTTGGTGCCATAGTACCGCATAGGTCTGGTATTGTTTACCTTCTTCTACAAAAACTTCTTTACCTTCCTGAACGAAACTCTAACTCGGTATTCTACCCACAAGGATAGCGAAATCCGCTTTGGTGTGAATAGTAATATTACCGCATACCCATCGGTTTTCTCTACCGCAAACGGCAGCGAATACCGCTTAGGTTTGAATAGGCCTTTAAAAAGGCGGTGGTAGACATTTTCTTAAAACGCCTATACGGTATATCCCGCCGAAGCCGCCCTGAAGCCGAGTATTAGCCCGATGCTCAAAAGCAAAAAATCAACTTTACACATTGGGTAAAAATTCAAGTCATCGTGAAAACTGCATTCCAAGATGACACGCGTCTAAAGCCGTACGTCACGAAATGCAAAAACGTCGCAGTAACTAAGCCCGGACACCCCGACCAAATGGGTAAGGTAGGTTAAGTTAGAACTGTGAAAAAACATCTAGAAACTAAAAAAGAAGGTTTGATAAAATTGCAGCTATAGTGAGCTATTCTTACCTCAAACTTCAAATCTGGGTTGGTACTGTTGAACAGCGTATCCTTGACGTATCGGAACATGTGGTCTCGGCAGATCTCATCGGTGTTGGGAGGCAACCAGCCGCGCTTCTCGTGGCACAGGTAGCCCGGCGGAGGTTCAGGAGCCAGGATCTCATCCACTTCTGGGAGTTGGATGTCGCAGTACTGGGAACAAGTGATTGGTAGTTAACTTCAAAACTTTGGTAGGTAGGTATTAGGGAACCACTCCATAGTTGGTTGTAAGTGCCTAAAGCAGTGTTGCTTGAAATGAGATGAAGTTGTTCACTCAATTTTGACCACAAGGCTTGAGTAAAGGCCACAAATCATAACCATGCGTAATTGACGGCACAGTATAAATAAATATGGACAGTATGGAAACTAGGCCCGTGGCTAAATAATAACAGCCGCACAGGTCGGTGGATTGTCTTTAGATGGTCTGTGGATGGGTGACCATCTTTACATAACGAGACGGCTTAACGTGCTTTCCGAGACACGGAGGGGGCCTCGGAAAGCACGTAAAGCCGTTGGTCCCGGCTGTCATTCGTGGATCTTTGACAGTCGTTACTGGTAGTCAGAAGCCCGAAAGTCTGACAACCAGTCTTACCAAAGGGTATCGTATTACCCCGTAACTGGGTTGTGGAGGTCAGATAGGCAGTCACTCCGTGTAAAATGCTGGTATTCAGCTGCATCCGGGTGGAAGCCGACCCCAACTTAGTTGTGAAAAGGAAGCAGATGAGTATGGAAACTAGGCCTATTTGTTGAAATAATTACCTACGATCCATTGGAGCGTTGCGTTGTTACTCTTAATGTTTATACAATTGAAAAATGTTTTATTGGAACGAAGTTTTTTAACGCGGCTTCCTGTAGGAGTTGACTGGTAGAAATTGTCACGCGAAAAAGCGTTCATGAATACAAATGTTATGCCTACTTCATGCAAATTTCTTCTTTGGTCAAAATGTAAATCCAAGATGGCGCCTGCGAAAATAGTCTACCGGCCGACCATTTTCGCTTCTTGAGCATAAACAGAAACCAATGTTTAATTATACTTTGGATACTCGTTGGGTTTAAAATTGTAAACGCCTGTCAGTATCTACTTAAACAGTAAAATGTAGTTGGATAAAAGGTAGCTAGTGAGTTCCTCCCTTCATGATTTCGAATAACACAAATTATACCCCGGATAACAATATTTCACTTTCTATTTCCATTGCATATGGTAATATTATTTATTTTTAGACCACCGTCAGCAGTTCGGTATGTACGAATCAGGCCCATACAAAAAACGCGTTCCGGAGTTAGTCAGGGCTCCATTTTGGGACCTTCATTATTTTTAATCATGGTTAAAGATCTTTCCGAAGTTCTCAGTCATGCAAGATGTCTATTATATGCTGATGACTTCAAATTGTACCTCGATAGAAACTCCGAACGTGACTGTTTAGCACTGCAGCAAGACATAGATGCGATATACAGGTGGAGCTTAGACAATAAGATGGAATTGAATCCCTATAAATGCTTTGCAATGACATTCGGTCCTTGGGGAATTCCACAATACTAAATAAGAAAACGAAGTCAGTATGCAATTTTCCTGTTTACCTGATAGAATATGTGCCGCTGCGTGGGCGTCATTCCGGGCCGGAAGTACACGCTGCCCTCGGCGATGTCCTCGGAGGCCGAGGCGGAGTGCTCGGTCGCGCTCCTTTTCGGCTTGCGCTCGCGGTCCGTCGTGATGTCTTCGCGAGACATTATCATGGAGCGCACGCCAGCTAGAAAAACGAGCGGAAATTATTTATGTGATGCAGACCTGTCATTGAGTTGTCAATTTGTCGGTTACAGCTGGAGGTATGCAATTTGTTTTTTGCCTTTGTAAGTAAATAAAGCATTTTAAATGTATTTTCCATTTTTTTTTTTAATTTCTATTTTTCAGGTGCCTGAATGTCTATAGTTGTTCTTGGGTCGTTTCATCCAAATCAATAGTATCTGATACAATATAACCACATAAGAACATAATAAATTATCTTCTGAAATCAGAAACACGAAAATCATATCATGTTGCTTGTTGCATATTATCATAAATATTGGAAGAGCAAAAATGAACCATAGGACCGATTTAAATACCTGCATGCCTCAGCCTGAAGTCCAAAGTTTGGTATACTCTGGCACCTGGGTCTTTTCTAGGGTCGTACCCGTATCTCACCCACATTGACCTCCAGGGTCCAGTTTTCATGTAGACGGCTAAACAAGGCATGATGACCTTCAAAGAAACTAGCCTGATCTTTGTCTGATACCTTATCAAGTTCAATGACCAGATTGGTCTCTCTTCAAGGAGCTAAAAAAGAATATCATTCTTTAATGTTTAAATAGGATTCAAGTTCGTCCCGCCATCTTCGTCTCGGCCTGCCGCGATGGCGTCGTGTGGTTAGTGGGACCCAATCGCTGGTTGGTAGGACCACCGGGGCTATGAGGCCCAGTGGTCCTACAAAACGGACTGGCTAGCAAAAGAAAGAATTATGTGGACAAGGGAGAGGGAGGCCTTTGCCCTGTAGTGAGACAATACAGGCTAGTTAGATAGATAGATAGAATGTTTAAATAAGCATTGCCTTGGTTGCATTTGTATAATGTTTTTAGTTAAAAAAGTAACATACCTTTCTAACAACATCATACTCCTCAACCAACCGAGGATGCAAATCAAATTTCAGTTCCTTTTGCTTCAAATAACTTTCATGCGGTTCACTTGGCAAGTCATCAGTCAGATTAAATATATATGGAGACACTTGGGAGCCTCGTAACATTCTGGTTTTGCTGTGAACACTTTCACCGCGGTCGGGAGAAGACCGATCTGGATACCTTTTATCGGTGTATGCGTAACATATTGGCTTCTCAAATCTTGTGAAGCTTGAAGGAACCAGCAGTAGTGGTGATGGCTTTCTACAAAAGAAAAATAAAGCTTCATTAAATGGACCTTGGAACATGAATAATGAAATGAAGTTTAAGCAATCTGGTATTACTTACAGCATATAATCAATGGGATCTACCCCTGAAGGTAAAACTTTTTCTAAAGCGCAACTTAGAGGGCCATCACTAGGTCCTTCTCTATGGACAGCTAAGTATTGGAAGTCACACATTGCTAAAACAAACAAGAGATTATTATGAGCATGTAGTCAAAATACAGCCCAATACTCTATTTCATTATTATCTTGAGCATGCATAATCAACCTATAATGTTCCCACTGCAGCTGGGACACAGGCCTCTCTCTGTGAGACGGAATGGGCCATAATCCATCATGCGGGCCCAGTGCGGATGTCACATGTCTTTAAATTTTTGTTTCTAGGACATGTTTCCTCAGAATATTTTCAGAGGTGATGAAATAATTTACACAAAATAAAGTGCCTGCTTGGGTGCGAACCCACTACAACCCATAAGTCGCAGCAGTTACCACCGGGCTACCACTGCTCTTATCAAGAGCATTTCAGCCAAAAGACACCTCTAACTAGTTTTTGCCTATAACGCAATATCAATACAATATTTTCATAATAAGATGATACTAACATTCAAATCTGATCATAGTCTTGACGCAGCCAACCACAGACGTTGACACAACTTCTCTCTTTATGTCATTGCCTTCTTTTACTTTCTTGACTTTCACTTTCAATAGAACACCCGCTGCCCTCTTGGAATTACCATATATTTTCCGGACAAATGGATTCTCCGGCTGGAAAGACAACCCTAGCCGTCTTTTTGCTGAATTACTGTAGACCTGGAAAATAAAAAGATACTTATTAGGTACTGAAACTCTTGTATACACTATACAAAGTTAATGGAAACCTGTACAACCCGCAAGAGTTATCTTGAGACTTCGCTCGGGGGACGTATGCACCCGGTACTGAAGCGTAGATGGCGAGAGCGGTAACACTGTAACAGCGTGGAGGTCGGGACCGCTCGGGTCTCAAGTTAACTCTTACGGGTTGTACTTATTATTTACCGATCAACGTGAAAAGGGGAAAGAAAATATACCTGTGAAATGCTTCTAATACCACCCAAACATGCAATAGCTTTGTCTTCATTTTTTACTATTCCAGGAAATTGTATGCCAACTAATTCACGATCCAAATTATTACTTTCCATTGTTGTTGGACATTTAAATAAAAGTTAACAACAAAAACACAACGCACGTGCTTTTTATTTTGACAAGCATTGACCATGACCAGCTGACAATTTGACAGTTCACGTTCCATTATAATTTGGTACAAATGCTATATTCTTAGCATAAGAGCATAATTATTTCTGATATTCTCGTTAAGTTCTCAAACCCAATGAAGTAAAAGATTTTCTATAAATTCAAATAACATACATAAAATAACATCACGAATGTAATACCCGAAGAGCTAGGCAGAGGTGTACTTGTACACCCGTATTTCGCCAGTTATGTTTAAGGCCCATGTAATAGGATTGAGCCTATTGCCATCAACCGGGCACGTATCCGGACTCCAGACTGCTACTGAGAAATTCCTGATGGAAAAACCTAATAACACTTTGCCCGACCTGGGAATCGAAACCCAGGACCTCTAGACTAACGGGGCGGTAAAGAAATAAGGACCGACAGGAACATCAACGCGACGACCGAAAATAATTATCAGTGGGTTCACAGGGTTGTTTCTTGTGTGTTGAATCCTACATTAGGAAGTCTTATCAGTGTAATAAAAATTGTTAAACTATTTTAAATATTTAATATCACAAACTTAGTCTACATTTAATGATGGCTCATTATGTACTTATTATTGCGGTCCTTAATTATTATAGTATAAAAATATAATATTATGCTTCTTCGAATTATTATCATCGATGCGCCACGGCTTCTACAGCTACCAAAAGCCTGAAACGTAAAAATAAAACAATGATTGCCTGTTAGAAGAACCGTAAGTAACTTTTGCTTTACCAATTGTAATATTGATATTTTTTTGGCATGAAGTTCTTTAAGGGAGTTTCCGGCGTGAGTCAATTGGGAGAAAGTGTCACGTAACGGAAAAGCGTTATGCCCCCTCCATGCCACTTTTTATTACATATAATAGAGATAGCGATAGTGAGATAGTTTTCATGATTTTCGAGGGTGCTGAAGCCGATAATGACGTCTAAATGAAAATCCAAGAGGCTGCAAAAAATTTAAAATTTTTAAAATTAAAACCCAAGGTGGCGGCTGCGAAAATTTTAAAATATTCGCCATCTTGGATTTTCAGTTTGAACTTCGTTCCTGCCGGGGGCACCCCGACCCCGACCTTTTTTTTGGTAAACTTGGTCCACAAAGAAAGACTTACTTCTCTAACAGGACATTCCTTTGTCTTTCAATCTCAAGCCTGTCTTTTTCGATTTTAAGTCTTATATTATTACACCTCTTCTTCTCTAAAAGCTTCTGCTTCTCAATTCTTATTCTTTCTTCTTCTAAATTAAGAAGTCTGTCATGTACAAGTCCTGGAACGAAAGAACATCATGATTTTCAATAATAACCACTTTACTTCTTTCATTCAACTTGAAGAACTACTTTTTAGGTTCTTATATGAAGCAAAAGGAACATGTAAGGATTGCAGCAGGTGGCATTCTGTAGTTTCTGCCCATGGGAAAAAACCTTGTGTTTATGTTCATGTATAAGCTTAAATACATAGTTTGTTCATAAAAATACTCACTGACTGGTCTGCCTCTCTTCCACAAAGGTTTCCCTGTGACTGGAGCAGAGGATACCTCATTAGGTCCCATGCCAGCATCAGGGTCAGTCACCACTCCATCACCTAGACTCATCTCTATGTCTGCTGCTGTGAAGTGCTGGGACTCTGATGGCCATTTCTGCAATTTTATTAAATAGCTGACTGTTATACTTATAGAAAAACAAACGATAGTTTTATATTAATAAAAAAAAACAAGTGCTAATTTGACTATTACATAAATTTTATGTTATTTGAAGACTCCCTAGACCTACTTTCTTTTTAACAATATCTATGTGTACTTAACTATACCCATCTTATATTTCTATCTTTCCCTTTATTACTGAACTAGCTGCACCCCGCGGTTTGACCCGCGTAAGTTTCGAGTTTCTAATATAATTCAATCAGGATTCGAAAAACACGTGGCGCCATCTATTTTCATAATAACGTTATTGTTGTTTTCCTCGGGAACAGCACATTTTTTCGGGATGAAAGGTACTTTGTCCGTTTCTGTACACCTGACAATGTATTTGAAAAATTTCAGGACAATCGGTTCAGTGGTTTAGGCATGAAAAGGTAACAAACAAACTTACTTTCGCATTTATAATATTAGTTAGGATTAAAATGATTTTTATACATAGTTTACTTTTCTGTTAGAATATTTCATGTTATTCATTTTCTTATTATTGTACATGTACCTTAGACTACCCTAGATACTTCTAGGGCAGTCATGTATGTTCCAGAGATATTTTTTTAATTTTGACCAATTTTGTTAACCATCTGCAGGAGGAATAAACAATATTCTATTCTATTATGAATAGTCAAATAATGACTTTCAAGAAATTTACTTTGTTTAGATTTTGATTGATATTTGATGGGATATAAAACAATTTTTAGTTACGATTTTAAAGTTTTCAATAAAACATGCTATACCTAAGCCATATTCGCAACACCACACTGTGTTCCAAAACAGATTACTAACGTTGCTCAAAAAAGCCGCTAAGCCGAAGTGGAACTGGGCTGGCCACGTCTGCCGAATGCCCAATAAGCTGTGGGCCAAAATAACCACCACGTGGAGCCCTGACACAGGTAGAAGGCGTTGCGGCAGACCCCGTAGAAGATGGCGGGACGAGCTGGACAAAACAAACAACCAGTGGACCACTTTAGCCCTGGATTGAAAGAACTGGAAGTCATGGGGAGATGCCTTTGCCCAGCAGTGGGATGATGCAGGGTAACAGTATACCTAAATTCAAATAGGTAAACTGCAAGGATACAAAGAGCATATTACCATACTACTTGTAGAAGGATCAGCACTGCACATGTCGTCCGTAGGCCCAGTGCTTTGTGCTGGTGCCTGAAACATGTCAAATTTATTCCTAATTTTAAAGTTTATTCATTCATTCATGTGCTATGATTAAAGAAATAATATTCAAACAATTATAGAACAAATCTACACACAAACTGACTGTCTTACCATGGTGTTGTTCATTGCTGAAGTCTCTGGCACTCCTGAGAGGCCAAACACTGAAGTATTTGTACAGATAAGTCTTAATATTTTTTCTTCAGCCTCTGTTAGTTGTGTGTTAGCATTACAGCCGGGCGTAAATCGGTTTTTCCGTATTTTGAACGCTTTTTTCTTGACATTTGATTTCCAATCTCTCCATGTCTGAAAACATTTTGTATTTTCACCTTTAACTTTATATCTGACTTCGTAATAATATTACATATCAAAAATTAAATAAACAATATAAATGTAATAATATTACCTACCTGTTGCCATTTATCTGGAGTTTTAATTGCACCAGAACCAAAACCTGAATTAGCATTAAGTTTCTCTGTGATTTTGATCCATGCGTTCGTCTGGCGAATTCTTCCCTCAAGGCCTGTAAATTTTCCAATGGCTAGTTCCTTGTCTTCCTCAAGGAAATGCAAAAGCATGTTTAGCTGTTCCGGGCTAGCTTTCCGTCTTTCCATTGTTGTGCTCTTAAATGAATAATGGCGAAATTATGGTTCTATTCTCTTGCAAACAGTAATTAAACTTCTTGCTAATTCTTATAACTAAGAAATATAATTATTTCCTGTTATAAAACAAAGAAATAAGTAAAATAAAAGTATTTGTTGTTACCGCATTACTGTAACACAAGTTTGTTTTTTTATTTCAGCTGTCTGTCAAGGCTCAAAAGTTCAAAACTGTCAACATTTATGTCAAATAAAATTCCGTTCCACGGTGCTACAGTGGGTGGATTTTTAGCCGTAATTCTCGATGATTTTGCCGAAGTTAGAGTTTTCATTACGAATATTAAAAAATACATTTGTCAAAAAATATTTATCTATGACGTTAAGGAAGTTTGTGTGAATGTTTATTTATTTACATTTTTCACAATAATAATTTCACAAAGTTATGTTATTCATAAACACATCATTGATATAATCACTTAAAAAAGAAATATCTTGTATTATAAAATGTAGGTTAACTCATTCATATGAGTGAAAAGTTACATATGTATACTTTTACATTTGTAAAAACGTGAAAAATGAATACACTTTTGAAACTAAAAATGCTACGAGGCAGTGCTTACAAGGAGAGAATAGCTCGAAGGCATCTCACCGACTTATCCGACTGTGTAAACTTACCGGATTCCTATCTGTTGAAGAACTGTGGTGTAAACAGAGATGTTTTCCATCACATACTGAGAATTCTGGAACCTGTTGTTCCCAAAACTCAAAGATCAAATGGTATACCATTTCCTTTGAAGGTGATTTAAATAACTCTGAAATAACTTTTCTTCCTCAGTAGCTACTGTAGATCCACAATTCCATGTAATATTTATTTCACAATCCCAGGTTCTGGTGACCCTGTCGTTCTTAGCCAGTGGTTCTCACCAGAAGTCAGTGGGCAAAGACTTCAGTATCAACATATCACAGAAGTCAGTGAGCCGAGTTATCAAGATAGTGGTTGAAGGACTTAACATGGTGCTCGATGACTGTATCATATTCCCTAGTTCTGTGATGCAGAGAGACCAAATCAAAGAAGGGTAATTTCAATCACAAGAGTTCATCCCTAAAACTAGTATTAATTGGACATACTAATTCATTATTAGGGGTACAATCTTTTTTACAGGTTCTATAGAAAATATCATTTTCCTGAAACTATTGGCTGTTTGGATGGTACATATGTTGAAATAGTTTGCCCAAGAGATGATGAAGAGGCTTTCTATGATAGGAAAGGACAATACTCCATACATGCACAAATTGTGAGTTTCTACTTGATGGACTACTGTTGCTTGCCTTGTGCCAGTTTACTTCACATTGTTTTTGTTTTCCAGATGTGTGATGCAGATTCTAAAATAATAGCCGTGTGCTGCAGGTATGGAGGGTCAGCCAGCAGTGCATACATTTGGAATAAAATGAATATCAGACCTTTTATTGAAAGTATTAGCCGTCAGGGAGAGATGAGCTGGCTCATTGGTTAGTTTAATATTTTTGAATACTATAAATACTTGATTTTCCTTTTTTTTTTAATTATGAGTGTTTAATACTTATTATCTTCCAGCTGACAACAAATATCCTCAAAGAGCCTGGCTAATGACACCTATATTACATGCTCCTCAAGGCACACCAGATTCTCAGTACAACCACTTTCAAGGCAGAACCAGAACTTGTATAGAAAGGTGTATTGCCAAGCTCAAAGGCAGATGGCAGTGTCTACACAAAAGACCACTGCACTACACAGCACAGCAAGCAGCTAAAATAATAAATGCTTGTGCTGTGTTACATAATCTTTGCATAAGAGCTGGTCTGCCAGACCCTCAGCCTTATATGGACCCAGAACCAATGCCAGTCATAAATGAAGTGACAGAGATGCCTGAGGATAATGTAAATGATTTGTATATTGGTATAGAAGTTAGAAGGCAGCTTGCAGAAAGAATCTACTACAGTGTCTAAGACTGATTTTGACAGATGCCACATTAATTTTAACTATAATATGCTATGTTCCGCCTTGATGAATCATTGTATACTACTTCCTGTATAAGTAAAACACAGTATTATTAATAAAAAATATTTAATACATAATCAAAACGAACTTTATCTCTAAGAACACAATTTAATTAATCTTAATGCATCAGGATTTGCATCTGTGCCAGCTGGCTGTAGGTGTCGCCGGGCATTCTGTACGCGATGTTGCCAGCGAATGTGTTCAGTACTTCAGCTTGTTCACGCAGCCATTCCACTTGCTAGAATAAACACAGAAAAGAAAATTCAATAAATTGACACAAAAAAAAATTATAAATCCAAGCAGATACTTACCTTTCCATTATTTATTCTTCAGAAATTTTTGACGGCTGAAAAATCGGCCCTAAGGCGCCGTCTCCACGAGCGAGAGAATCGCGGCGATATTATCGTCGTGCCACGTATTTCTATACACTCCCTTAGAACGTGTCTCCACACGGCGATATCAACGCGGCGAAAATTTGATGGCACGGTGAGACTATCGCCGCGATTCTCTCGCTCGTGGAGACGGCCCCTAAGTCTATCTTCACATAACTATATTCTTACCTTATTGTTCTGTCCTGCAAGCGGTTGCACCTGCGCGGTGCGTAATCGTTGCCGTTGCGCCAGTAAAATGGTGCATAGCGCTCGCAACACCGCTGGCAGACTGCGCAGTAGCTCTCCACGGGCAGTCCGCGCAGCTGATACTCGCGCGTCTAGCTCACTCGCGTTCAATGGCACCAGTTCACATTCACGAAGCGTCTGTAGAAGTTTTAATATTGAAATCATGATAATTCGAAAAACAAAAAGTATGCTCTGTTCCAAAATTATCTGATGAAAATGTAAACAAATGGATAAGAAAACGTTCTTGAAGATGTCAATTTGTAGTGCCAGTTAAAAATTGAATGCTTTGATTTGATTATTTGAACACTTGCCCCGAAATTCTAATTTTAAATTACCTTTTTTTTATGGTTGGGCAATCATCAGATGACCCCTCCCGCTCTGGGTGGAGCGGAAGGGAGTGTCAGACTCTTACTGACTAAAACCCACCCGTGTTCCTTCGTTAGCCCTTTATGTTCCGGGGCAGCGGTAACCCTTTCGGACAATCCCTCTACACCTTACAAATGTTTTTCATTTGAAATGAAATTGTTTATTCTGTAAATAGGATATCGGTATCACTTAAAATAAGATGAAGATTGAGTCGATATTTCCTATCTACCCCTGAGATGAAAATGAAATTGCGAAACAAATTCTAGGGTGGTAGGGTGATCTTGGTCAAATCATGTGAGGACCATGTAGATCCGTGCCGTCTGCCCGCAATGGTTTTTTAGGGAAGAACTACACAAATGTGAGTGGACCGGTCCAGTTAGTGCAAGAATTGTGTAGCTCAACTCAAGTTTGACAATAAATTTTATAAACTCCATTTTCGTTCATGATTTTTCAATTACAATTTAATAATGTTATAAAAATAATACTTGTCTCTTTAGTGAGTGATTGCGTAAGAATTTAACCTGCACAAGGTTCGTTTACACTTTCATGTGACACTTTTGGAACATACATTAATTATGTCTAGTTTCGTCCTACCTCAATAGCGCCTTCATAGTTTTCGCTGTGGAACTGATCGAAGAACGTCATCAGCTTGCAGAGCTTGGTGTATGCCTCAACCAGCGCGGCCGAAAGCGCAGTGCCGTCGGCCGAGCGAAGTCTTCTCGATACGTGTTCCGCGAGTGTTGACAGACGCTGACGTAGACCGCCCGCGCCTCCACCACTGTTCACTACTTGCGCTAACAGTACGCAGAATAGTTCTAGAACCTTCTCCAAGTTCTGCAAAGGAAATTGAACATGTAAAGATTGGAACTGTAGAACCCAAATAAAGATAATGGATGATGAGACATTGATATCTTACCCCAGCAATATCATACATTGTAATGGCATCTTCAAAGAGTCCTTTGTTCACTAGCTGTTCTGCTACATTCAGAGCTATAACCTGCAATCAAGTACAATTATTGTAGTATGTTAAGACATTTTTAGTAAATAAAACTATGAAGTATCAGAAGGTATGCATACCTTGCTATCAATATGTGGATTGTTGAATTGGTCCAAAAGGCCTTGGCTACGCATTCCAGTAAGAGCGTCCATCCGTCCGAACAGCAGGTCGTAATCGCGGCTTTCAAGCGCCAGGTCAGTGCAGCAACACATGAATAAGTTCTTACCACTGGGATCTTTCAGGTTCCTAAACAAACAATCAGAAAATGAGTATGATCGACACAAACAAATTACATAAAATCAAGCACTTGACAAATTATTTTGGAGTAACTTTACCTCAGGAAGAAGTAGTAGTGTAAAGCATCAGATGGGTCTGTAAGCTCAAACTTTCTGACATACAAGAGGAGTAGTCTTGCCAAGTTCAGGCGGCGGAGTGGCGAAGGATCGTCTGTATCAACAGACACTGCAACAAAAAGATCAAATTTTACATTTGATACAAAATTATTATACTTAACATAAAAAATATTCCATGGTAACAGTAACAGGTTGCGCGTATACGGTGCTTATAGTAAAAAAACAATTTAAAAAAGTTTTGCGTGTTTGTTCCGGCTAATCTCCAAAACGGTTGGACCGATTTTGATGAAATTTGGTATGGGGATACTTTCAACCCTTTTTATCGACATACCAAGGGCGAAGCCACGGACGGAAGCTGTTATAACATAAATGAGAAACACAAACCAAACCGTTTGACAGATACATGTAGAAGCAATAAAAAAGAAAAGAATAACATTCAAATAAAAAATATAAAAAGTTTACCACAGCTAAGAACTTTGCAACATTCCAACACCATTAACACGAAAATGCACAAACAACTAGTTGGTTTTAGTTTGAAAGCCTTACAAGCTGCTTGGTTGGCCGACGATGCAAGCCACCCAAAGTGGCTATGTCCACCACCCACCACCCTTACTATACCATCCTTGCCAGGAAAGATGCAGCAACGCTGCCACATGGCCAAGTCCCACAGGATAAATTTTCATCAACAAGGAGGATAATGTCCCCAATATTGAGAGTTTATACTTACATAATGGTGCTTGAACATTACGAGGTGTGCCTAACATGTAGACGTCGTGAAGGGCTAACGCCATGTGGACACCGTGAACTTGGAATCTGTAATAATAAATTCATTTAGGTCCAAAAGTTCTTAATTTTTTTGTCAACTTGTAGTGCAACCAGATATTTACCTCGGTATTCTTGATAAGAATTCTATTGCAGGTTCAAATTGGCCAGTCAATGTCAGCATTTGGAAGTACACAACTGGTTTCTCATAGGCATGATAATGTGTTTCACCTACAAAACGAAAATAAACATGATTGTAGGAAACTTATTCTCAGGGTATGTGTTGGGCTTATTTAATTGATTGGAAGGCAAGTTTAGCTGTAAAAAGGTATAAACATTTGTAAAACACAGTATAAGGGCACACAGGTAAATATAAAAAATACGTGTGGCACTCGGGGACTGCCGCGGTAAAGCTATTGCATAGCAACGCACACAAACACCGTGCCGAAGTCTGCCGAACTGATACGACGTTAGACGATGCTTAGGTTTATTTTCGTTACGGAATTTCTTCATTCGGTCGCCGCGCTCAAAGCCCAAGATAAAAGCTATGCAATAGCTTAATAAAAAATGAAATAACTTTTATGAGCGGACTGCGGGCATGGCGATCGATCAGTGACGAAGGCGCGGGCGGGGGTGTATGCTCCCCGTAGCCGCGCATAAGGGCACGTTCGCACACATTATTTGAAGGCAGCGACACAGTATTTTAGCCATCTAAACATTTATTTATAAGGCAACCTAAGTTTTTATTTCGATTTACTTACCATATTCCTCTAAAATCATTTTCTGTAGATCAGAATACGAGAAGGTTTCAGTCTCATTGTTGCCGCGTGATTTGATGAAGGATAGTTTGAGCCAGAGGTAGTCGTCGGCTGTTCGCGCCACTTCATAGTGCTCGTCACTGAGATCACAACAACCTATAACGCAGTATACCTGAAATAATAAGACATTTCTTATAATATAAGTACTTTCAAATAGATTTAACTAAGTGAACTGAAATATTTATTTCTCTAAGTAGATCTTTTAAAACAGTTTTAAAAGTCAATTAGGTGAATATATTAAAACTAGATGGCTCCGGCTTTACTTAGCGAACATAACATCACATCTGTACTCCCAGAAGGGTTAAGCAGGTGTACCTACATTTTATTCCCTAGCTGACTGAAGAGAAGAATAATAGTCTATATATATAAAAGGAGAACTGACTGACTGACATATCAACGCACAGCCCAAACCGCTGGGTCTAGAGATTCCAAATTTGGCACGTACGTTCCTTATGAGGTCTAGGGGTGCACTAAGAAAGGATTTTTCAAAATTCATCCCCTAAGGGGGTGAAATTTCACGCGGACGAAGTCGCGGGAAGAAGCTAGTGGTATATATGTCACGGGCAACTGGTTAAATTAGTTGTTTAGTTAACCGCCTGACCTTTGGAAGTAGTGCTCGCCTCGCTTCGCTCTCTTTGCTCGCACGCGGTTGATCACAGTTCTAACCTAACCTAACCCATTTGGTTGGGGTGCCCTGGCTTAGTTGCTGCGACCAATTCGGCTCTCGCATGATTGGTTACAGTTCCAACCTAAACTATAATATTGAATATCATTCAGGCCGTTAGTTAAACGATCACCGTTTAGTTAAAAGGCTAGGCGTTTAACTAAACGGCTAATTTAACCAGTTGCCTGCGACATATACATTCCATGCCAATTTCGGCTACGGTGACTGCTATTGTTTCTGACAATTATAGGTTATGAGCTTGTGCTCTGATGTGGCTGACGTAACCTACCTTCCCTGTAAAGGTACGTGCAAAGTGCGGACACGTTAGAATAATAATAATATAATACAATATTCCACAACTATCACACAACGCCATCTAGTCCCAAGCTAAGCAGAGCTTGTGTTATGGGTACTAGACAACTGATAAACATACTTATATATTTCTAAATACATACATATTATAGATAAATTACAACCAGACACAGAACAAATGATCGTGCTCATCACACAAACATTTGTCCTGGGTGGGAATCTAACCCACGACCTCCGGCATAGCAGTCAGGGTCACTAACCACTAGACCATCAGGCCTGTCAAATGCCATTGTGGTAATTGTGTTGTATGCTGGAGGGTTACTCTTGAGGTAATCTCGCCTGCTGTCGAGATCTCTCCTCTGCTGGTCTTGATAGTCATAAACTTATGTATGAAATGATCAATTATCTGTACTTACAGCTCTTTTGTATGGGTCTGTAGAGTTGCGCACTTGTATCCTATATTGAAAGTTGATGGCAGTTTGTAGTTTGTCACTCAATGGCTTTTCCGGATTCTTTATGTGCTCTTCCAGAGCTGATATAAACTCCTCATGATCCCGACTGTGAACACATAAAAACATGTCATTAACCGCAATACATAAATAATCCTGTCTAGTGTCTTTCTGGTTAAAACTTGAGCATACAAAAAGTAGTGGATTATTCTGCTTACCCTGCTTTCCTCAAACAATGCAGCGCCGCACTGGCGTCGCCACTCCTTAAACAGTAGTACACCATGGGCCATAGTGGGCGTTCATCAATGACGCCGTCAGTCAACACCTGCACATTCTGGCCCTGTAAGCGGAGGCCTACGAAGCCCCGCACTAGAGGGTACGTGCCTGGCTCACCGCCACGCATCGCTGCTGCCGGGTTCGAGCGCACTACATCACTCATGTATAGTTTATATCTGGAAGTAGGTTATGAAGCTTTAGAATGAAGATTTCGTAGTCAAATAACATTGTGAGATTTTACTTTACTTTGTGAACTTTTCACTTGTATTATCTACTTTTGGTATTATCACTGTGTAATGGCAATTATAAGTCCTAGATCTTTTTAGGCAATAAATCAAATATAGTCTAGCTACATATCTTGTGTAGCATACCTTTTCTCCAAGTATTTCTTTCCTTGAGCAACAAGACACTGTTGTATGTTAGAGTTGCCTCTGGCCTTGAGAGGATCCTCGTCCCTCACTAAGGCTGGAATATTTGCCATTGTTTTGATGATCTCCCACATTTCTTTAACCTTCTGAAAATATTTTGAATAAATCAGTAAGATTTTTACAAATCAAGATTTGTAGAAGATGTTTTGTAAGCAATTAAAACTTTCTTGAAAAACATTAAAGAGGTAAGATTGCTTACAGGATCATTGAATTCTTCAGCAACTTGTGCAAATTTCTGATGTAAAGCTGTCCTTGACTTAGATCCCTGGAACACCAGCTTGTTGTACTGGTGAACTTGTCTAGCATATGCAGCCTCTATGTTGTCAAGCATGGAATGTCCAAACTTCTTGGGTGTGTCGGCAATACTTGGTGGCTCTGGCGTCCTCTTGAGGTCCAGCCAGTTTTGAGAAGGACCAATCATAGCATTCATCAACTTTATCTTTTCTCTATTCCATTCTGATAGCATGTGTTCCCATTTCTGGTCTTCTGTTGTTTGTAGGGACTGGAATGTATTTAAATGTAAAAATAGAATTCAGATACTTACTCAAAAACAGATAAATCATGTTCACAACCAGCAGTATTTACAATTAATTATACTTACATTTTTATTAACCTCATCAATAAGTGACAAAATAGCGTTTTCTCTTTCATTTCTCAAAAAGCTTTCTATATCAGAGTCAGCTATAGGTTGGAGTGGCTCAAAAGTCCGTTTGGAACTTAGTGTTTCAAGTTTTTGTGATATCTGTTGCAAATCTATTCCTTTGGAGCCAAACAAAAGATGCCTGTAACAAAACACATAGGCAAAGGTAAATAGCTAAGAAGCACAGCCCAGAAATTTGTACGTAACGTAAAAAATGCAACAAATTCTTACGCCTGAATATCATTCGCTCCTGACTGGATGACTCTTGAGTAAAGCTCCTGCGACGCCTCAAGCACCTGGCCCAAAGAACGTTCAACCCTGGGCAGCTCTTCATTACCCTCAATTTCAGTCGTCAACTGTTCAGCTTGTTGCAAAAGTTTGCTGAAATCATCGTCTGCCATCGTGCACTATAGGTTATCAAAGTTTGTTTGCACAAATATACACAGACCTTGACACTATAATTTTCTGCTCTGATTAATGGGCACTATTAAAACTCTAGAAATACATTGGTATCACAGTACACGGATGAAATAAAAACAATAAATATCAGAATAACGACCGGTACGCGCTCCCGCTCCTCAAACCACTTGACAGATTTGATTTGACAACTGTATTTTTTAAATACAAACTATGTTTTCATCTTCTTGAAACCAAGTATTTTTGCTACCGTTGCTTGTTGAGTGTATCGCTTGCATGCTGCGTTTATGTATTGATTTATGAAAGCTCCGTTGCATAAAGCTGCTATGCATATTTATTTTAAACCTTAGACCATTGAACCACACAGTTGCGCAACATATCGCTTATTTGGAGATACATCGACGTAAGTTACGTCGACTTTTGAAAGTAAAATAAAAAAAAACCGGCCAAGTGCGTGTCGGACCACGCACAATGAAGGGTTCCATAGTTGGAATGAATTTATCCCAAGAACAAACTTAACATTGTAGTTGAAAATCATGTTCTCCCATACATTGCAACTGCAAATTTGGTTAGCTGTGATAGTTTTTCTTTTAATTTCGTTATTTAAACTACTGCCGTGAATGTTTTCACATATCCAAAAGAAACCATTTAGCTGGCAGGGGGGGACACACTTGACTCTTAACAGCTTAATATTTCACAAACGGATAAAATGGCTTTCACAAACCAGTAATATTTTTGAAAGACCTATCCAACGATATCCCACATCAAGGGGTAGACTAGAAATAAAAATAACATCCCCACTTTACGTGTACAGGAGGTACCCTAATTTTTTTTTTATTATTATTTTATTTTACCACTTTGTCGGGGTGATTAATATGTATATCTATGCCAAATTATAGCTTTCTAGTACTAAGAGTCTCGGAGCTAAGCTGCGGACGGACGGACGGACAGACAGACATAGCGAAACTATAAGGGTTCCTTGTTGACTACAGAACCCTAAAAAGTAGCAGTTTCATTTACGTGGAAGTTTCTTCAAATGAGCGATATAATATAAGATATTGCGTAATATTAAATATTGCTGCCAACAATATTGCGCTCCTTTTATTTAGTATTACGGGCTCTAAGTAACATTCCATTTTGCCCGCAAAACATAAACGTGTTGCTCAAACAATGTCGCGAAACTTGGGTTCCGCAATCAATACGAGGTTTATACCGATGCAATGATGTCCATTGAATATATGTAATAATAATATATTTTTAAATGTTTTTTATACTTTAAGAAATATTTAAAAATGTAATTTAATATGTATGTAGATAAATAAACGAAATAATATAATGTCATTAAGTAAAAATAAAAAATATAAATGTAAATAAGCTCTAGTTTATTTCTGAGATATTCAAGTAGATACATTAATTAACATACAACATAAACACAACAGTCCCGCCTCTCAATCTCATTTCACTGTACATTCTATACAGAGCAGAATTCCAGAGCAACACTGAGCACAGCAGGCAGGTTTTAAAGTTCATTTTAAGACGAATCCGCAGAGGTTGCCCACGAAAAGCTCTTACGTTTTTATTAGGTCGTATTTTAATCAAATTACAAAAAAAAATCTTCGCGGAATCCCGCGGGCTACCTTAGCGCATTCGCAAAAAGACTCTCAATCTTTTCTCTATAGGCGTCAATGGGTTATTTAAATTTTTTAGGTCCGAATATGAGGTCAGCATCAGGCGCCCCTTTAGGGTGCTGATATTTCTGTCGCACGTGCTGCCCTCTGTTGGGGTTGCCACTGCCACCGGAACCTCCTCCACTTTCCGCGCTGTATTCCTCCTCTTCTTGCCTTTCCGAGATATTCAGGGTTAACCTGAAATGTTTTTATATTAATTATTACCTAAAGTTTATCTTTTGGCATAAAAAAGGAATGCACTGGCTTGGCGTGTTTAAGAAATTAGACTTGTATGTATAGACGCCAGCACATCAAGCTACCCGAAACTGTCAAATTTTTCCAATCGACTTTGAACCTTATACTTTGGCGACAAAGTTGAAAATCTATTAAAGAAATTTGACAGATTGTAGTAACTTGATGTGCTGGCGTCTGTACTATAAAAAACAATATACATACAGTTTCATCCTCTCCATCTCTTGTTTATCCGCCAACGCCTGTTGTTGTAGGTTGCTGGCGAGCTCAGGCGGAGCATTGAATGACTTGTACTGCGGCTTAGTACCCTTTCGTACCATCAGCACAAATTCCACGCCTTCTTTACCTTCCTGTAAACGAAGAACATTTTCAGTATAAGTTTAACTGGAGTCCCGAAAAATTATTTGTTACTTTCCTGTGTTCCGTGCGGTATTTGTCCTTCAGTCGATAATTGAACTGCTTATGCATTTCATAGTGACAGGTGTTATTTTAGATTCAATTATAAAAAAAAATATAATTAACATTCATGCATAAACTCACACCAATTTCCCATAGGCAGCAGAAACTACAAAAACTACATGCTACGCTTACATACTCCTTTTGCTCCGTCGTATATTGACTTACATTACATACCAACAACTGTTCGTAAGTTTTCTTAGTGGTCTGTCGGCAGGTCATGGGGACAGCTATGTCTCGCTGTTGAGGCCTAGTCTCACGCTGTCGCTCGGCTATATTTTCCATTACCATCTTTTCGAACGCTGATTCGAATTCTACATCTTCAACCTAAAAAATAAGTAAGTTTTTATTTCAGGCCTGCACAAGTTTGATGTCAGTATTTTTGTTAAATCACTCACAGGCTTTGGAGCAGGTCTCCTGGGTTCATTTGCAATATCGTCGTTTTGCTGGATTTCACTTTCGTCATTCCCAGTATTCTCTGTAATAGGCTCTTCATCAGAGCTTTCTTCTGGAAGTTGTGGATTATCTGTCTCATCATCGGTCTCAATAATAGTATCTAATCCGTCGTTAACACTATCGTCGCCTTGATCATCGTTATCCATATCTTCCTCGCCTAGTTCTGGGAACAACGTTTGACGCAACTCTTCTATTGCATCTTTACATTCTTGCCAACTATTAAACAACGTTAACTTAGGCCTCAGGGTCGTTAAACATTCTTGGTATATGTATTTTACATAAATAGGAAACATGTTGTCATCCGTCCAATAAGGATCAGACTGCTTGAACCAGTAGTAGTTTTGAAAGAATGTTAAAAAGTAATCTAGACGTTTTTTGCTAGATCCACTGTTAAAGTAAGCGCCACAGGTCTCGAGAAGGGCGCAGACCAGCCTTATTCTGAACACATTGTCTGGAAGGTCGAGAGGAGAAACGTTGCCATGCTCGTTCGTTACTCCGAAAGTTATAAAAGAGTACAAAACAGTGAATACATCGCGGGAATCTAAAAGCTTGTAGTTGTACAGCTCTCCAAGATATCTGACTGTGGCTATTCTTCTCTGGTTATATCTGGGGTGAGGGTCTTCCATGGTGACTCTGATCTCTTCAAGTATGGTGTCGACTACTGCGGGGGCCACGGCCTCCTGCCACGCGGCTAGTTCCGCCGTCAGTCTGGCCAGCGCTCTCCTGGCGCTTGCCCGCACTCTCCAGCCGCCTGCTAGGTGCTGTATAGCAATAGCTGCAGTGTCTGGCTCCTCCCAGTTTAGCTTTCGCATCAGTCTTAGTATCTTCTCCTCATTGCTCTTCTGCAAGTCTTCATGGAGTACTTTCCTTATAAACTGGTGCATGGGGGGCTCTTCCTCCTTAGGCTGAGCTGGTGCTTCTGGTGGACACACGTAGTAAAATGCGTTTTCAATTTGCGTCACGTACCGTGAGTCTAGGGCTGATACAGTCTGAAATTAAAGATATTTATGAATTATCCGTTTCTTTTAACAAAGCATATTTTTTAAGTAAATTATGTTTTCGTTTTACCTTTTTCCTCATCATTTGTTGTAGGTAGATCATTGTGCGCTGGTGTGTATCTGGGTTACAGTATAAGAACCTGCCACATGTCTCAAGGAGATTGCACGCCATTTCAATATGATGATGTTTGAAGTCATGCAGGAGTACCTTCAAACAGTACAGTGCTTCCATTTTAGAGTAGAGACTGAATTTAACCAACTCGCCAATGAAACGCACCACTTTTATCTGCAAGGCAAAAAGAAGAATGAATAGAGAACGTGTGCGGTCGGGGGTCACCCGTCAGAAACAAAATACGCGATACTCGCGCACACACACACACTCGTATATAATAGAAAGAGAGAGGGAGAAACTCGCATGGAAGGTGTAAACGCATTTTCCTTACGTGACGATTTCTACCAGTCCATTCACACACCGCTGGCCGCATTAAGGAAATTCGTTCCAAAAGTATTGTATTTACCGGGTATGATTTACCCAGAATAAAAGTAAGAAAACTGATTTGAAAATCATTACCTTTGACTCAATATTGATCTGATCTTTTTTCCTAACATGATATTTGAAGTCTTGTTTCAGCATCTGACACAAATCTGCACAGACATCAGGCAACACTGGGTACAGTATAGCTGCAAATCTTGAGTAGAAGGGCAGTAAATCTAGTCTAGTTCTAGCAACACTGAAGAGGACCCTTGTTAGTTTCTTCCTATTATTCTTAGTATTGAGATTCAGAACAAAATCCACTGCAGCATTGTCAATCAATTCTCTATTGATACAGTTTGGTAGCTCATTCAAGAATGCATCCAGAGCATATCTGTAAAAAAAGATGATCTTATTTAAAAAAAAATGTTTAATATAAACAAGGATAATACAGGGAGGCAGGGACAACAACTCAAACTCACTAAACACACAAACTGAAACATTGAAATCAAATGTACAGACGCCAGCACATCAAGCTACCCGAAACTGTCAAATTTTCCCAATCAACTTTGAACCTTATACTGTAGCGATAAAGTTGAAAATCTATTAAAGAAATTTGACAGATTGTAGTAGCTTGATGTGCTGGCGTCTGTACATGATTTTAGACCGAGGGGGTTTGGACACATTATAGACACAGGGTGACAGGGAAATTGAAGCGCTACATGTTACCATGAATTCAGTACATGATTCTGAGCCCCTGTGCAGAAAATTTTGATCAGCCATCAATAAAAAAACCGGTCATAGTGAGTCGGACTCGCGCAACGAGGGCTCCGTAAAAATTTGTTGCGCGTCGATGACCCTGTTCTCATGTATAATTGATTTGTTCTAGCAATTAAAAATTTTAGTATATTGTATATTCATAAATTACAACATAATATTTTGGCATAGAATAAAATGATTCAGTTCAGAACTTATGTAATTAGATATTCAACTAATAAAAAAAAACACTGTCCTAAAATTTTTCATAAAAATGTGTAAAAATTATAATAAACATACTTGTTGGAAACATTAGAAGGCTGTGCCTCTTCCTGCTCCATGTCAGGAACGGTTGGAGGTGCTTCGCTGTCACTCAGCTCATCCTCCTTCAAATCCTCATCCAACATTTCTTCTGTTACTGTCTCAGGTTTACTTTTTACTGTCTGTAAGAAAGAAAGAAAAGAAAAAAAAACAGTGGCACTCCGGGAGTGCCGACAGAAGTGAAAACTTGAACGATTACGTGTGTATTTTTTGAATCGTCACACTTATATACAGAGGTTACGGTAACAGTGTCGCGAGTTCAATGGTTTTTCCCATCTCAAAAAATGCCCAACGCGCCTAAAGAAGTTTTCACTTCAATATCTATTTGTTTAATCATAAAAGCATAGTAATTTTATAAATATGTTTGAAGGTCAGTCTTCCCAAAGAAATTGTACCGCGCGTGATGTCTTTATAATAGCCAAAACTTAAACAGAGGTGGTCGGTTACGGTAAAAGTGTCGCTAGTTCAATGGTTTTTTCTCATCTCAAAAAATGCCCAACACGCCTAATGAAATTACGATTATGAACAACGGTTTGGAGCAATGGTGGTATGTATGTTCGAGATTCTGAGTATCTTTAATACTGTAAAAGTGTAAAAGGTGATTGTTAACATGATTTGGGTGACTGGAGAACTGAAGCATAATAAGTTGTATGGCTATTTTAAGTTTAATATCACACTATCAGTCATTTCGGCCTAATGTTGCAGCAAATTAAAGCAGCATTTTATTTTATTTTATTTTTATTAAGAGGAACAGCATACAGTTACATTATGAAAACTTAAAACTAGTATAACAATATTTGCATTTTGCTAATAATAACCCACGACACTGTCCATGGGTTATCAATATCATAATAATATTAAAAAAAAAAGCATTAATCATCAGGGGTGAAAAAAAAGTTAAAAGTAATGAAATAAAGCATTGCAGACATAAGCACGCCTCGCATTCTATAGCATATTTTTGTAGATGTTTCGCTCGGTTTCCAGCCTCTAATGTTCCTGTTCAGCATTTGTAGCTACTGATGATTCATAGATCAATCTTAATAAAGAACTATAATTTGATCATGGCTGGTTCAAGGTAGCTCATAATTATACTCAGATACTAGGAAGAATTTGAGGGAGGCCTTTGCCTAATAACAGGACAGATATGGCTACCAAAAAAAAAATCACTATGTTGATTACTTACAATACTCACTTCCTTCACCTGATAGTTAGGCATAAAAACTTTCAAATCTGGCAAGCTAGTGTAAAAAGTCCTTGTGTCCTCATCTTGCCAGGGATCTGTGCCAGCCTGCATAGTGAACTCCTCGTTGCCACCAATAGTCACCGTGCCTTGTGTTTCAGTCACCGTCAGTGTCAATGTGGGTGGTTCACCAGCTTCTCCTAATTCCTCACCTAACACTTCTGCAAAGCTCTGTGCACCAGACAGTAGTTTGTCATAGGTGGCCTGAAAAAAAGAAAATATAGTTAGAAAATTGGTTTAAAAAATGTATTCTCATAAAGAACAGATATGTTCACATAACATCATCATCTGCCTAGACTTTTCCCAACTATGTTGGGGTCGGCTTCCAGTCTAACCGGATGCAGCTGAATACCAGTAATTTACATGGAGCGACTGCCTATCTGACCTCCACAACCCAGTTACTGGGTAATACGATACCCCTTGGTAAGACTGGTTATGAGACTTTCGGGTTTCTGACTACCTGTAACGACTGTCAAAAATCCACGAATTACAGCCGGGACCAACGGCTTAACGTGCTTTCCGAGGCACGGAGGGGTCTTGGTATGTAAAGATGGTCGCCCATCCACGGACCAACCGCGGCAAGCGTAGCCTAACCTGATCGATCGACCCGTGCGGCTGATAAAATAAATAAACTTTATATTTAATATCAATTGAATATAAATTTTATTAAACACTTCGATATTCGAATCGAGTTTTATGAAAAAACTACTACATAAATCATTAAGCAGTAGTTTTTTCATAAAACTCGATTTTCCAAAGGACTTTTCGTATTTTTTTACGCACGTGTTAGTTCGGAACGGTGTGTGTGCGTGCGAACTAGATGTTGTGCGTGTAAACTAGCGTCTAACTGCTTATCACTGATACTATCTCTATCGGACACAATGCCATGTGAGATAGCATGCTTTTTGGCCATGCGCACCAGTGAGTTCAAGCTCGCAACAAGTTCCACCTTAAATATCTTCAACATTCACAGCCTATTTCAGTTCACTGTAGGGTTTATGCCTCATCCCTTTAATACCATCCTGTCCTACTTTGTGCTAACCTTGTGCAAGTATTACAATATTCAATTTTACAATAAATAATATATTATAATATATTGTACAATTTTTGTTGTATCATCATAACATCACCTGATGTTGTTCCAACTGGTCCTTTCTCTCCTGTGACAACTCTCCCCTGGTATGCAAAGTCCTCTGATTGGCTGCATGCAGGGCTTGCAGCTGTGCTCTCTCAGCCAGCAAATGCTTTGTAAGTGACGAGAAGTAATCTTTCAGAAGAGTTCTAACTGCTGTCTGCTTTTCAGCTGGTAAGAATGGGTTTCTAGGAATAGTTACATTGTTTTTCTGAAAATGAATAGAATTCATATCAACATACAGACCAAAAAAATTTGTTAGAAATTGGCATCAATATGGTTTTACCACAATTATAACTATTTAACCTTTTAACCTCTTGTGTCGCATTTATGCGACACATATTTCCGTGCCCCTACCGCTCGTGTCGTATTTATGTGACAAAGACATGCATGATTTTTTCGTTTTATTTTTGTCCTATTAACTGCGTTGTACAACTAAAACCATGATTAAATAGAGAAAAAAACTTTTTGACTATTTTTTAATCAATACAATGATTTCTCCTCCTTATTTATTGTAGGTATTATTTTATCGATTTGTAGCCGGGCGCTAGGGGCACGGCAATGAATATTAACCAAGCGCTTAAAAGGTTAATTGTTTATTTACATATTAGACTAATGCAGAATTACCTCAGCAGTTTCTCTTATTTTCTTTGGAACTAATCCAGCATAGTCCTCACCACAGTGTTTACAAAATGACAACAGTATTGGTATATTGTTATGCTCCTCTTTATCCATATTTATAAGAACTGTGAGGACATTGCCCAACAAAGGCAGGCCCATTTTATTTGTAAATATACCAACAGCTACCAGCTCCGCATAGAATCTTATATCCACACGCAATTTGGATGAGTTAGTTATCTTATCTGTAGCTTTGAAAGTCAGGATCTTCTGCCAGTTTTCAAAGAAATTTGCAGAAAAATCTGCATAAGTGCGATGGAGTGCAGAACATAAATTAATAGCAGCAGCAATATCAGACATCTTCAGCTTAGCTTCCGCGATCGCTGCTGCCACTTCTGAGATGTATTTAGTAAGATTTAGGGCATTGAAATCTTTTAAAAGTGTATCAATTTGCGTAGCGCTAAACGACTTCAATTTCTTTACAAAAGTTGTGTTCTTCTTTAATCCAGAATCTAATTTAGAGAAATGATTGTCTGGTGGACGTACACAATTCAGATTTTGATTTCTAAGTTCAGACTTTTGTTTTATCCTAGATTCGAGGTTAGATGTGTATTCATCGAGGGCTGCTTTCTCGTCTTCCGCATTTTCTATTTTGACCTCTGTGTCAGGCTGTTGTTCACTTTTCTCCGCATCTTTTTCAGTGGACGTCATGTTTGCAATAATCAAAATAACATAATTATTATCAATAAAACATGTTCCCTCTTGATTGAAAAGTACAAATTGTTATTTCGGTGTCGGTCGTTCTGTTTACTTTTTGACAGATGATGACAATCAACGCGTCAAAAAAACCACAAGCAAATATTATTATATTAGAAAACAAAGACAGAGTGCCCAGTATATCTTGAGAGTAGCAACACTGCTTGTTGCTTGCAGATTCAATCGTTACACTAATCATAATCTCACCCGCCTGATAATGGTGAGGTAAATAAGTCTATCTTATTTCAGTGAAAACTATTTGTTCAACATTAACCCGTGTTTGCGTGCCTGTATAATTTATTATCGACATATTAAAAATAAATGTAGTGTGACATCACTACTTTTTTAACAAGTTAGCTTGTTACCTGTTAGTAATCTGTGCAAGTTAGTTTTGCTGTCACTGAGCTGAGGATGTAAATATTGCTTGCTTGTAATTTCAAATGAAATTATAAAATACACAACTTCACCATTTCATTGAATAGTTCGATAAAAATATTTGAGTGAATTATCGATTCTACAATGTGCGGAATACTTTGTGAAATATGTTTTTGTAACAACACACCAAGCAAGGTAACTATTACCAAAAAAGACCATGCCGAATAACCTTGTTTTGTATTTATTTACCAAGAAAAATTTGTTGTCAGGACGACCATGTTATAAAACGCATCAAAAACAGAGGCCCCAATTGGACACAAACCTTAAAAATGGGTTTAGGTGACGGCATGAATGCATTTTTCTGTGGAGCAGTATTGTGGATGCAAGGTCCACAACTAACACCTCAGCCTATGGAAACAGAACAAGGTGTGTTATTGTATAATGGAGATATATTTGATGAAACATGGCCCAGCAATGTCAGCGATACGCTAGTGATCATGGAAAAACTAAACAATAAACCTGTAAGAATTAACTGTACCTTTATTTCAGCTATACTTAATTAATATTTTTTTGTTAAAAATGTAATGACTTATCTACATTCAATTTTAATCACAGGGTCAATCATCAGATGAATACATTTTACAGCAACTAAAAATGTTAAAAGGACCATTTGCCATGATATACTATGATAAACTAAATAAAAAAATATATTTTATGAGGGACAGAATCGGAAGAAGTACCTTGTTATTTCATAAAGGTGAAAATTCCATTATTATCAGTAATATTTTAGGAAGAAATTATGACTGTATTGAAGTACCAGCAACACATATTCAAATATTAAATTTGAGCACAAATATAATAAAGCTGTATCCA
The DNA here is from genome assembly GCA_914767645.1 of Hydraecia micacea. NCBI lineage: Eukaryota > Metazoa > Arthropoda > Insecta > Lepidoptera > Noctuidae > Hydraecia > Hydraecia micacea. The sequence continues at coordinate 15,423,888 of OU611778.1, forward strand.
TGGAATGATGATTTAAGCTCAACCAAGGAATTAGCCACTGAAGATTGGTTAAAAGAACTGAGAACACAACAAAGTCTACCGGATGATGAATTTCATTTTGAGTATGCAGAAGAGGAATTTACAGAGGTTTGTAAAGTGATTTTAATCTGAATTCTAGTTAATGTCGATGTTTTTTTTTAACCTACATTATATTATTATTGTTTACAGGACGAGGTAGTGCAATACATAGAATCAGTAGCTATACAAATAAAATGTAAACTGACAGTAATGAAGAAACTATTAGAACATGCTGTAATACAGAAAACGGTTCTGAAAGTAACCAAACTGTTAGAAAGGAGCATTAAACTGCGTTTGAATAGACAGCCAAATAAATGTAAAAAGTGTTTGAATGATGGAACAGATGGCTGCAATCATTGTACAGTTGGAGTATTGTTCTCTGGAGGTCTTGATTGCACAATATTAGCTTTACTTGCTGATAAATATTTACCAAGGGAACAAAGCATAGACCTTATAAATGTTGCTTTTAAAAAAGACGAAAATGCTACATATGAAGTCCCTGATAGATTAACAGGAAGGCAATCATTACAAGAGTTGCAAAAACTATGTCCAACAAGGTAATTCAACTTGATCAATTAGAGTTTTGAAACTGATGTGTTATTGATTCAATTTAATGCAAAGCAGAATATTAGATAATTAACAATGTTAGTACATTTTTAGGAAATGGGTCTTCCTAGAAGTGAATGTACCGAAAGAAGAATTAGAAAAATACCAAGAGAATACCATAGGTGATCTCGTTTATCCTCGACAAACTATCTTAGACGAAAGTCTTGGATCAGCCTTATGGTTTGCTGCTAGGGGCCAGAATTGCTCAGACACCTCTACAAGCCGGGTAAGTTAACCCTTGTGAGAAAAAAAAACAGTATAATTTAATATTATTTTGGGATTCTATTTAAACTACACGCTTCTAAACTAAAATAATTATATAATTAATGTATACAAAACCTTTTAAAAGAGTAACGGTCGAGTTTCTTGCCCATTCTTGTCCATACGAAACTACCTTTTGGAAGGGGCGACTAGAATGAATTCTATTTTTTATAAATTTTGACATTCAAAAGTGTCTTTTGTGTGCCTATTTGAAATAAATGATTTGACTTTGACTTCTATGTTCAGGTTTTATTAGTGGGTTCTGGTGCTGATGAACTGTTTGGTGGATATATCCGGCATAGAAATTCTTTTAAACGTAATGGCTGGCTAGGTCTCAGCAAAGAATTACAACTGGACTGGAAAAGAATTTCATTCAGAAATTTGGCCCGTGATAACAGAGTCATATGTGATCATGGTAGACAACCTAGAATGCCGTATTTAGATGAAGACTTTACAAATTATATACTGCAGTTAAAACCATGGCTGAGGTTAAAACTTATTCAATAATATTTATTACCTTTAGATTATACCATAATAGCTGATTTTTAAAACAATTATGCACTTGTGATTAATTTGGAGTGTTTAGAATCATTAAAATTTTTCTATTTACAGGTGCTTCCCCAGTGAAGATTTGGGTATTGGTATTGGAGACAAGCTTATGTTGAGGCTAGTTGCATTCAATCTTGGATTAACAGAAGCTGTCATTTTGCCTAAAAGAGCCCTTCAGTTTGGCTCACGAATAGCAAATAAGAAAGAGAAAGGTAGCGATGTATCCAAAACTTTCTTAAAAAATATAACAATTTCAAAGTACATTATTTCTTTTATTGAATCACAACGACGACGCAACGCCAGAATTTTTTTCAGGCAACTTCATATGCTCATTAAATTATGATATTATTATAGCTACATATAGGATTTTCAAGAGGGGTTCACTACAAAATTTAAGATAGGTTACTACCCCCACTACCCCAGTTAACATAATAATTAGTAAAAATACGAAATAAAAATCACGCAAACAGTGAATGTTTAGTGATATTGACATTTCTAGCGTCCATACTTTACAGTAGCGCCTTTAGTGGCGAATACAAGCGTGATAGCCCTCCAAGAGCGAACTCGAAAATTATAAGATCCCGCCTCGAATAGGTTAGGTTCTCTATTATTAGGCTTTTATAGTATTTTATTTTTATTCGTCAATGTGTTTGAACCTATATTTTATTTTAAACCACCTATTCCTTTATACAAGTTGTGATAAGTACTTGGTTTAAGAAGGAGTAAGAACGGCGTAGCGAGCTCGAAATTTATATCGCCCAGCCTTGGATAAGTTCTAAATATTTCAGTTTTCAACAATGTTTGTAAATTATTATTTTCGTATATTTTATTTCATGCCAGATTATATCTCTAATATATCCTGTTTATATTGCAGATAACCTTGTATAATTGGATACAGGAATTCGATTTTAAAGTAAATTTTACGTTATTTACCGGCTGCTCATTGGTAGTTTCCAGCATATTTAAAACTTGTCTTTTACCGTTATTTTATATATTACCGGCGAAACCCGATTTTAGGATGAACTAGTCTCCTAGGCCAAACCAGTTCTCCCTCGCTCTTGCATCTTATGTAGACGGAACCCCGCTTCGCGGGGCTCCTATATCTGCGTAAAGGGAGTAACCTAACCTCGGGGTGCCCTTCGCTCGCTCTTGCATCCTACGTCGCCTAAGAACTGGTTTGGTTTAGGCGAAATTAGTTCATCCTAAAATCGAGTTTGGCCGGTAACAGTTATGTGTAAGTTGGCTCCACAACCCTGGCAACCCTGTTCGTATCCAGACCACCCACCTCTACCATGACCTCCGCAGCCCTTACCGTCCGGCCACGAATTTTGGCTCAGCGGCAAGCCGCGCGGTTTCTTTTGTCTAGCGTTGACGCTGCGAGCGGTGCGTTGTGGCATATGGTTCTTAAATTTTCGTATATTTGTTTTTACCGCTCGCCGCCCCGCGCTAAGCCGTCGCTGATAGCGGCAAGGTCATGGCCAGGCCGTTAAACCCACCGCCCATGACACAAGCTGACCTGAATAAGTACGTTTCCTATTTATTTATTTCCTCCGACACTCCTATCTTATTATACAGGTTTGGATTATAACAGGCATGATATACCGAGCACACTGTAAGAGAGATAAATACATAATTATTGTTTGGCGATAAGTTGAATTTTACTGTCGATACTATCATTTACATCTCTTTAACCATAGACAAACATCTATGTTGAACAGTGAACTGTGAAGTGAAGTTGAAGTTTGAAGTTGATTGATCAACAAAATACTTTCAAGCACTCACACAAACTCAATAGCGTATAAGTGTAGCATTCCTATATAATATATAAATAAAACATTACCCACACATAGATCACGAAAATGGCTGCAAATCGTCGCAAGCAGGACGATAAAAATTTAGAAATTTTACGTGAGTTTATTTCACACAATGGGAACAAATATTGTTTAGACTGCAACCAAAGAGGACCTACATACGTGAACAGTACAATCGGTTCCTTCGTGTGTTCGAAATGCTCTGGAATGTTGTGAGTATTGTTTCTGCGTTATTCTGCTTTTGTCTAAATGAACAAGATCAACAAACGGATTCCTGTATTATGTTTCAGGCGCGGCCTTACTCCGCCTCACCGCGTGAAGTCCATTTCCATGGCCACTTTCACGCCGGAAGAAATAGAATTTATAAAAGCGAGAGGTAACGACTACTGCAGGCGCGTTTGGTTAGGCCTTTACGAGGGTGAAAGTGTGAATTTTACTGATGAGCAAAGCGTTAAAGATTTTATGTCAGACAAGTATGAGAAGAAACGCTATTATTTGGACTCGCCTGCGCTAAGTAACAATCCCGTCAATGGTTCGATTAAGAATAAGCCCAAAGTTAAGACCGGAAGTAACGCTTCGGGCTCAACGCCTTTGATATCGATTTCGCCGCAAACATCGAAGAACATGGTCAATAATAACACAGTCGTCCAAACTGCGAAAGTGGTAAACAATTTTCTGCCTGCTAACGACATTAACTACAGGGTAGCTCATCCAGTCAACAATTTGGCAAAGCCTGTTGTGAACACTGTCGCCCCTGTACCTGCTGTTGTACCAGCCTCAGTACCTGAGTAAGTCTTTTAGAAAACAATACTGACTCCATCCATAATGTTATTTAAGTACAGAACTTAACAAACATATTTGTTTTCCAGTTTTCCTGTTGATTTTTCTACAGCAAATATTTATAACAGTAGTCAGTTCAACAATAATGTGAGCAATAGTTTTGCATTGTCTCCGTCCATGACCTCACAAGCATTCAATGCTTTTAGCCCTCCAGCTCAGCCTGCAAGTAAGTTTACAAGTGATTAGTTATGATTAATACTTTTATAGGGGTCAGGGTAAATATATTCAATGATTTTGTTTTTATACAGATGACCGCTATGCTGCATTGGCAGATTTAGATCTGGCATTACGGCAACAAAACCAGAAATATATGGGTAAGAATATTATAATGTGTTTTCTAATTTGACGGTTCATGTCGTCTCCCTGTTTTCATTTAGACCCTAATTATTTATATATTTATTTTCAGTCTGTGGATGATATTAAAATTGTAATAAACTATTTACTGTAACTTAAATAGTGTTATGTTATGCTGTCTCAATTATTTATAACTGTTTCAGAGGAAAATAACATCGTAAATAATAAAAATCCATTCCAAAGCACCACAGCCAATGATCTGTTTGCCAATAAAAACCCATTTTTCAATGGAGGATGGAGCACCGCGACGTCTGCTGTACCAGTCAACCCATTTATGGTGAGAATTATTGCTTATTATAAGACTAGCTGTTTGTTACTCGCATCCTATAGAAATGTCCCAGGTTAATGTGTTGATCTCGGTCAGAGTCGACCCATGCACCATTTTCATCCTAATTCATTCAGCTGTTGGAGCATGAAAGTTAGAAACATCCTAACTTTTCAATAAATTAGCTATATTTTGATGTAATCAAACCATACACAGTTCTAATGTAAAATAACAAATTTAAAAAAATCCAGATAACAAATTTACCTGTCCTCAATAAATAAATGTGCTATTAATAATATTAAATGTATTTTATAATTTATTATTTGATTCTAAGATATCAATTTGGATTTGACCTTGAAACTGTTGGTTGTTTACATTAGCATATTTGTTTGTGTTAGGTATTGACAGATCTATCAGGCATGTGACTGAATTTAAAAGATGTTTCCTAATGGTTAGGTGCATCATATTAATTAGATGTATTTAGCATCTGATTCCCATTTGATACATCTATGTACCATATGGCATAGAATTAACAATTATTTTTTGGACCTCATCACCTATTGTGTTCTATTATTCATGCATTGGTTTATCTACATCTTAATAATAACAGTCCCAATATATGTATGTTAAGATTTAATTAGTTTCTAAATGTTTTTTTTTTTTCAATGAACCATGTTTTTGCTAACACAGTGCATGTATTCATTTATGAACTATTTTGATAATGTTATCTACTGAAAACGTACAGGAAATAACCACTGATAGTTAGTTTTACTTCCCTACATTTTGTGTGTAGTTCATAGAAATAGATGTGTGACTAACTATGTTTATATAGCAGGCACTTATATGTACGGATAATCCAATGACTCATTAGTGTGATGATAATATTTAATTGGCTTATCACGTTTTTAGCAGTCTACAAATAACGGCAGTTTCACGAACTCCAAGAATCCATTCCTCTGATTGGACTACGTAAACAAGAACTAAGTGAGATGTCAAAGAACAAACTACGTAACAAAAAGCACAAACCAAGCTACAAATTTATGTTATTGAACAATTGTATAGTAGTTGAATAATTTATTAATGTTTAGTCATAGTGGGGATACAGTAACACCTCGAGATTACGCTCTCTTTAATTAATTTTTCATGTATTTAACTTTTACAAGATTAGAAAAACGGTGTAAGTCGGAATATTACTGTATCTTTAGCATTAACAGTCTATAGCTACCACAATGCACAACGCTTGTTATGGTTGTAAAATTGAGTGCCTCAATATGCCTTACATTTTTCAATATGTATTTACAATAATTATATTATATAATATCTAACTAGAAAATGAAAAGTATTTGAATATGGATAGTGAAGTTGGTTAAATAATGAAATGTATAAATATGAAATATTGATGAAGACTCTGGTTTTAGCTTTATTCTAAATTATTTAGATAGTATTTTATTGAAATGACCAGTAAATGACGAAGCTATTTACCTACATTATTATTAATGTAATGCGAAATTTCAAACACAGGTTACAGGTATCGTAAAATGTATCAGCAAGTCTGCATTCGTAAACTCGTGCCTTGTGTGAGTAAGTTTTGTTGAGTGAGTCAGCCAGTGGCCGGGAGGTGCCTGCGCCTGCCGCGCGTGATGTCATAGATTAAGGTTACTGGCCTTATTTGATAGAGTAGTTTGGAATTGTATGGAACGGTACAAAAATTTATTGATAAAATATGTAAAATAAAATATATAGGATTATTGGGTATTTTAATGAGTAGGAATGAGAACGTGTTTGCATTTTGGTGTCATTTGAATTATTCAATACAAGTCAAAGTATATATTTCATGTCCATGTATGAATTGCTCATTTCAATTAAATATATTGAAGAATGCCTACCCATAACCATGGGAAGAAGGCATGAGTTTATGTATGTATGTATATTGAAGATGTATGAACCCAACAAGGAATTATGCTACTAACAAATTCTACCATTTCAAGTTTTATTGAGTAATGTATTGTTGACTTTTTGTAATCACCACATGAAATGTAAGTTATTTTTTAATGTTATTTAATATTTTAACATTTAGCTTGACAAAATTGTACTGAACATTTTCTTAGTCAGGGTTTAACATTTATATACTCCTATATTTTTAAATGAAATCAGTTGCAAATGTAGTTATAATTAGCCAGTTAGAAATTGAGCTCTCAAATTATGTGCTTCATCTGTGATTATAATCAGTTTTATTTTTATTTGCAAGGAGCTAACTTGAACAATTTTTTTATTTTCTAATCAATGCACTTTCCTATTTATTTAGTTCTTAAAATAATTGTTTTTTTACTATTTGAGCACTAAGATCTGTTAATTTGTATAAATAAAAATAATCACTATTATTTTTTATACATATAGTTTTTTTTTTTTTATTATTCCTAATTATTCAGCATTATCTCTGAAGTCTGGAAGTTTCTTAAAACCTTGGAAAGTCTCCAGTCGCTTCCAGTAATGATAAAAACATTTCTCACATCCCCCTGTATCTTTTGATCCGCACGTCAAATCAGCTACGTAAGGCTACGTTAAATAAACTTTGTTTGTTTTTTTTCCAGCTCATATCATCCCCTTACCCAAAATTCCTAAGCCGGTCTCGCCCACAGATTTCTATCCTCCCATAAATCTGTAAAATTTTAGAGCATATTGTTCATCAACAACTTTCTGCCTTTCTCTCTACGTATGACCTACTTAGTCCTCTTCGATCTGGTTTTCGACCTGGTCATAGCACAGTAACGGCTCTTTTGAAGGTTACTGATTACATCCGCTGGGCCATGGATACACAGATCTCACTTACTTTGCTAGTAAGTACTTCTCTACTTAGCAGTGTCTTTAACTCTGTTGATTTCGACATCCTTCTAGGGATCCTTAAATCTTTCAATTTCTCCCATTCCATTATTGGTTGGTTTGACTCCTATCTTAAAAGCCGCTCGCAGCGGGTTCGTCTCCACGAGTCGTCTTCTGATTGGTGCTCTCTTACCGCAGGTGTGCCTGAGGGTGGCATTCTCTCTCCTATTCTCTATTTTTTTAACTCTGTCATCAGAGTCATCTCTTCTTATTTCAGTCTCTAAGCCGATGGACCGCACGACGCTTTACAATGATTTCTTAAGGGAAGATGCGGAAACCACTGTGTCTGCCATGAAGTGACCTGGATTTGAAAAGCGAGTGGTCGCAATCTTTTGGACTGCAAATCAACCCTAAGATCCCAGGCCATGATTATCGGCGGCAGGTATATGCGGAATAGGCTCGATGTTGCGTCGCTGTCCCCACTCTTGTCTGAATGGAGTTCAGGTTGAATACGCACATAAGGTTAAAAACCTGGGGGTGACCATGGACTCCTACTTATCGTGGACTGTCCATGTTGCTCAAGTTAGTCGCAAAGTGCACTAAACGTTCTATTCGTTGTCACCAGTCTCCTGAGCTTCTTGATCTTAAATACCAAAATCCCTCTTTCTCAAACTCTCATTCAGCCTATTATAGATTACGCAGACGCCTGTTATTTTTGATTTTATGTATTTTATTTCCTATCGCAGGTATTCTGGAAGAGATTTCTTTAGAAATAAGTATCATCACATTTCCATCAATTTTTCTATTATTTTTATATATGTGTGCACATAAATGGTTAAATAAACAATTAAACTATCAAAGCTGGACTGAAATCTAAAGCATAAAATTACACCTATTTTCACCGAGGGGATAAGAAGAGGTGTATAGTATAACCCACAATTAACCTGTAAGTCCCATGTGCGAGCTGACCAGGCATATATTCAGACTTTGGGCTGCTCCTGAGAAAATCGTGATGAAAAAGCTCGCAACACTGCCTGACCTGGGAATCGAACCAAGGACCCCGTTTAGCAACCGCGCTTGCGACCACAATACGATTGAGGCAGAATCTCATAAAACTTGGGTAGTAAAACTATAAACTACCTAACTATACTGGGTCAAATTGAATTAGCTAGCGAAACTCCGCAAACGTGATGGGTATCCGATTATCCATAACACGATCAAACAAAAAAGAAATTAATTTGATGAGTGTTTTTTTGAGGTCATCAATCGCAGGTAAGTAGTGTAGTCATTTGAAACATCAGTTTTCTTTGAAACACTGTAAAACAAAAAAAAAAAAACTTATTTTCTCAAGTAACAACACAAACAAGGTTGTTGACCCAAAAAAAAATCACTACTATAGGTAGGTACTACTTGCTTCAATTAGCTCGAAAATTGGTAGTAACACCAATTTTAGAGTTAATTGAAGCAAGCAGTAAATCTTCCCCTAAAATCTTGATAACCCCTTTTCACCCAGTTAGGTTTGGGCTGTGCGCTATGTGTCACAGCGTTTCTCGAACGAAAATTATCGCAAAATTAATGTGACAAATTGCCAAGCGCATGTAATCTGCTGCGATTGGCTGTCCAATCACAGCAGCACCCTAATTGCGTAACACACTATCAATCTCAATCATTTTGAAGGATATTGGTAATCCATTGCTTCGTATGTACGAAACATTTGTCTGCTCAACAACATTAATAACGCAATGGATGTAATTGAACTGTCAAAATGAAAGCTATTGCTACTGATAGTGTACGCATTTACCGCGGTTGGTCAAATTAATTTTGCGTTCATTTTAATTTGAGAAACTGGGCCCTCGGTCAGTCAGTTTCTTCTTTTATAAATAGAAAAAGTGCGTCCTAAGCAAAATGATTGTTCATATTATGTCACTTCTTGTTTGGAAAACACGAAAGCGCTTTCCACGATCGCTTAGGTTAGGAGGCGGCAAATGCCCTTGCTATTGGCAACAACAGCGCAAAGCAAAGATCAACGAGAGAAAAAATAACACATACATCATTCATGAGATTTTTTAATTAAGTATACATTTTTACAAGTGATATTGATACACTTACACTATATCAGTCAGTCTCTTCACATTTTACATTTTCTAGAAATCGTATGTCACATTTTATATTTACTGCTTTTTCGCGCGAACACCGGCGTTGAGAAGTTGTCGGGCGTCACGTTAGGACTCTGAAGTGGTGTTTTAGGGGTTTCATGTGTTATCGACACAGTTGATGCGTTCTTGATTGCATCTGGCAGGTCTTCGGGTAGGTTCGCCGGTTGCGAAGATGTCGCCGATGAGCGCTTTTCTGATATTGTTTTTAGTATATTTTTCCCAGCTTCCTTTGTCTGCAAATGTAATATGGATTATTTAGAAACCATTGTAATATAAAGGGGGTGATTATATTGGTTCATTGTCCATGGAACCCAATGTTGCAATCTTTTTACTTTTAGGACTTATTTCACTACTAGCTTCTGCCCGCGACTTCGTCCGCGTGGAATTTCTTATTCCCCCTCCCCTTCGTATCGCATCGCCATCCGCGCTATTACTTCGTTTTCGCTTCGCGTTCTTTCTTACTTTTTTTATTTATCTCAGCTACTAAGAGTCTTAGCGTGATGTTAAATATCCTATAGCCTTCCTCATGAATTGGGCTATCAAACGCAAAACGTTTTTTTCCAGAGATTAGCGCGTTCAAACAAACAAACTCTTCAGCTTTACTTTTACAGATAGTGCAATCGACGAAGACGCGCCCCACTCTTCTTCCTAATCGTAATATCGCCAGTTAAGGGCGATTGTGCACTGCAAGGAATTTTACTGTCCGACAGTCCGATTTTTTACGGTTCCATGTTGGCACGCCATAATAAAAACATAAAGTCGGACTGCCGGACAGTAAAATTCCTTGTAGTGCACAATCGCCCTAATTCCGCTATTGTTTTGTATTTTCGATACACGCTAATTACCCACTAAGTAATAAGTAATTAGTGTGTATCGAAAAAACTAAACCACTAGCGGAATGTTGCACACTTGTACTGTAAGAGATTAGGAAGAAGAGTGGGGCGCGTCTTTGTGGATTGCACTATCTGTAATATAGATAGATTTGGAATAAAACAATCAACTTACACTTTCGTGCTCCAAGCACTTGTAAGCATAGTGAGCAGCATGGTCCAGGAGTGAGAACCTGAGATAGTACTGAGCTAAGTACCGCTGCGCCGCCGGCAACTCTTTACTTCCCGCGTTGGCCGGGTCTTGACAAGCTGCTGTGTACGCCGCCGCTGCACTGTTTGGCATATTAGACTTTTCGTATAACCTGAAAACATTGTATTTTTTCCACATTAATATTAATCGTGCTGTAATTACTGTATTACTGGCCTGTGTCCCAGCAGTGGGAATATTATAGGCTGCCTATGCTAAGCTTATTTGATTACTAGAAAAGATAGGCTGCACCCCACAGTTCATTATCCTTATTATACTCCTCTGCTATTATAACATTAATCATTCAAGGTTATCCATCCACCACACTTTATTAAGTGCTCAAAACACGTGTGACGTGTCAAGGACAGAGGCAACTGCAACCGTCAATGAGTATCGACGGCTGCCGTCATCGCATGTCGGAGGCTGCCGTCGATAACATGCAGCTCGTGTATTTGACTATTTGTGCACCGTACTTAAATACACGAGCGGCACGTTGTTGTTGTGTCAGGGTTCGTAGGTTCGAACCCTGACAGGCGCTTTACTTTGTGTAAATTATTTCATCACCACTGCTCTCAAAACGGTGAAGGAAAACATCGTGAGGAAACCGGCATGTCCTAGAACCAAAAATTCGAAGACATGTGACATCTACCAACCCGCACTGGGCCTGCGTGGTGGATTACGGCCCACTCCCTCTCACAAAGAGGAGGCCTGTGTCCCAGCAGTGGGAACATTATAGGCTGATTATGTTATGTTATGTACGTTGTTGTTGTCACTCAGGCGCGGATCCAGCCCTTTAAAAAGGTTGTGTCACAGACACCCGAAAATCGACCAAGTACGAGTTGGAGTATGAACTCGCTCATGATCGATATAGTGCATTCCTCCAAGATGTTTACAAAATATATGACGCCCTGACAAAGATTTTGCGCACGATTCATTGTATTTATTTTTATTTATTAAGGCATAATATAGGATATAATATCATCAGCCTATCGATCTCAATAGACCGTGAAAGTGTAACGTCACAAGTCTATTTGGGTTGTGGGCATGCCCATTGTGCCGGTGATTAATTGGTGCAGAGATAGACTTTTAACTAAGTCACATCTATCAATTATAATAATTAAGTTCTTTGTATTACAGTAGTTTGCAGTGCCTGCAATTTATAGCTCATTTTAAATGTGGAACCATTGCACTTACTTAGCTAGTTTGAATAAGGCCATTCCTTCAATATCACCAGTGCTGTGAGCTTTGTAGTAACACTTGAGGGCATTGGGGATTTTATCCATCTTCTCATAGGCTTCTCCCAGAGATACCAACATCCTCGAGTCATCAGGTTTCAGCTGTGCTGCCCTTGAGTAGTAATATATACAGTAACCATTCAGACCTAGGATTTCATAAGCTTGTCCAAGCCCATTCCATGCACGATAATCGTTTCTGTTTACATCTGAAATACAATTAAAAAATAACAGCTTTTTACTAAATGCATATGAAAGTATTTATGGTAAGTAGGTACATAGTACAATTGTTTTCTTTGTAATTTTTGTCTGTCAGTTTGTTCAGGCTAATCTCCAGACGGATTTTTATGAAATTTGGTATGGGGATACTTTGAACCCTGGGGAAGGATATAGGCTACTATAAACTACTATTATCGACATACCACACAGGCGAAGCCGCGGGTGGAGGCTGGTGTTAATAAATAAATGATTGTAATACAATGAGTATATTTACCAATAGCTTGTCTATAGCACTGTATTGCAGCATTGGAGTTCTGTAGTTCAATGAACTCATGCCCCATGAGTATCCAAGCGGATAGGTACTGAGGATCCAGAGACAGGGCTCTTTGAAAGTACACCACTGCTTTCTGGTGCTCGCTTCTCAAACTATAGTAGTTACCTGTAAGTCAAATGAAACATTTTCTCACCACAGAAAATAAAAAGAAAATAAATGATAATGACTAATTGTTTTTCTTTCATAACCCTTTTACCAAGTAACCAGCTGTATATCATAATATTCATGGTTCTGTTAATCTGTAGAACGAAATAAGCTGAGTTGATAATAGATGGCAAACATTTACATAACTTACCAATAACACAACATGTCTCAACTCTATATTTATCTATTGAGACAGCTCTTTGAGCTAAGTTTGCAAGTTCCATTCGTTTTTCTTTTAAGTACAGAAGATGTGAGTACACATCCCAGTTATCCAGTCGATATGGGTCATTCTGGTAGAGTTCACGGAATAAACTCAGTGAAGAGTCCACATCTGAAACATTTAAACAACATATTTTAAGTGTACTAGGGTTCTTTTTTCATGATTTATATTACAGGGTGGCAGAGACATCGACGCACAAACTGTAACCTTGATTTCAGCACATCATTCTAGACCTAGTATAGAAATATTTTGTTGGTTATCAAAAAAAAAATCTGCTGTTTCATAAAAACTGGCAATACCTACGTGATCAAAATGTATGGCACAGCAATTTGTTTTAACCTTATAACCGCCCAACTTTATATGAGTTTTCGTGTAATATAACTGGTCAACCTCAGTGAATACACTTTGTTTCCTTCAACCTTGACATTGGCAGAATCATCGATAAAACGATGGAGCCATTACTATAAAATTGTATATACGACCCTGGCGGAATGGACACGAAAATATTTGTCGGATTAATCCGACGTAAGCAGTTAAAAGGTTAATAACTTAATAAAAATTTCAACACGGGGGTTTTGAATCTTGTGCAGAATTCATGGTTTCAGTTGGTGCATCAATGTTCTTGCCACCCTGTATACTTTAAATTTTAAAACTCATGTAAATAACAAAGGTACCACTACAAAAATTACCTCTTCTATCATGGTGGGCAATAGCCATTTGTGCTGTAACATAAGTACTCTTTTCAAACCCTGCTGCAACCAACACCATGTAGGCTTCCAAAGCTTGCTCTGACAATTTCAATTCAACGAAAGCATGTGCAGCAAAGAAATACATCATCCAATGTTTGGGGAGTTGAAGTGAATCTAATGCTTCATACTCATTGGCGAGGCCTGCAAGCTCTACCCATGCTGCCCAGAGTGTGGGCGCAGCGGCCACGGCTGCCTGCAGCACCGTCACTGCTTGACTCCGCAAATCTAGTTTTTTCAATACCACACCCTCTAAGTACAGCAGATATCCATCTAGGTTGTTACGGTTTGCCTGAAGAGTGAAATATCTTGTAAGATATTTTGAAAAACTGAACTATCTTAAGAAGTGCAGTTGAATAATAAAAAACCACTGTTAATTTAAAATTATATACCTTAAAGTAGGAAAGTAGATCCAACAACACTTGTGTAGATTCTGTATTTTCTGTACCTAGATCTGTAGCATTGTCTAGTCGTTTTTTTTCACTTGACATATATTGGGAATATTTGTGAAGAAACACACATTTAGAACTCAAACAGTTCTCTAAAAAATGTGCAGCCCTGTCGTATTCTTGACAGTCAAAATATGTTTTTGCCAGGGCGTAAGCCTCTTTCTCTTCTAGCGAAATACCGTCATCGTGAGTTGTTGGAGGATTTTCGTATGTAATTTTGTGATCCTTTAGAGAGAAATTTAACTCGGCAAGCCATTTAGCAGTTTGTGTAAGGCCCCGATCTGTGCATTCACGAATGCCATGTAAAATATCGATTCTTACTTGGTTTATATCAATTTTTATATCACCTTTAGAATTAATTGTTAGTGGCTGCATGATATTTATGTATAACGTATGACCAATAAATGCGACTACAATTTATTATAAAAAGTTTACCGGGAAGAAAAATAGTGAAGACTGACAGTTAGTGACACCACAAGTGACAGTTGACACTCTTGACAACAGTTCCATGTCTAAAAATCATTCAATAATCTCTATGACACTATGACATGATACATGAATATTTACAGTGCGCTATCCTTGTTTTCAAAGAAAAGAAAAAAAACATCCACTGTTTTTGTCACTTCATGTCATGTAGGGATGTGACGGTATACAAAAAATCGATGATTAATTAATCGAATGTTATATCGATTAAAAAACAATCTACTTATTTGATAAAAATAATCGATGGTTTTTAAATAATCGGGGTTTTCCTTATTTTATGATAGATTAAATTAAACGCCTGATATATCGATAATCACTCTATCGCAGCATTCACAGTTCAGTTTTATCTAATAATCAACAAGAGTTATACATTAATTAAATTTCACACATTTTCTTTTTTTCATTTCTTCCTTTCGCAGGAAGAAATTTCAAGGTGAATGTAATTTAGTGATAGCCCGCGAAATTCAAATTTTCTTGAATCAAAAGATAACAAATCTAACTTAGAAATGTATTGATGATTCTTATGGTTATACTTCGCAGCACTTTGCGGCTTCGCACTCCTGGCTAAAAAGCTGTGTGTTGCGGCCGTTCCAGGTGAAAAAATCTGCAGTGAATAAAAAATCGATTATTTGTAATATACAATCGATTATTTTTTCACATCCCTAGTGTCATGTCGTCTTGTCACTTTGTTTTGTCAATGAATTCGCTAGGCAATGTTTTAGTTTAACTTTTACTTGTTGAATTTTAATTTAAGTTACACTGAAAGTCGACTCGATTCAGTTATCGCTAGAATTTCGACGTGAAAGCACTCATTGTGTGTTGAATATTTTGATAAGAAAACGAGACGAACGAGACGTAAACTAAGAAAGTATTGATTTGAAAAAAAGGCTGCAATTCGTTCGTAGAAGAGAAGAATATACGCGATGGCAGAACCAAACACAGAAGCAACACCAACTGACGTGGAGAGCACCTACACAGCACCGGGAAACGATCCTAAAAACATGCAAGAGGTGACACAATATGTAAGTTGAGTTTCACCTTTTCTTGAGCACAGTTGTTAAATAATTTGCGAGTTTAGATTTTCGTACGACGCAGTATTAAAATAGCAATGCAGTTTATTTATTACTAAGGTTATCAACTTGAAAACATTAATTATGTAACGATTTTTTAACCTTACCCTTACATAAATAATGACTTCCAAATTATGTGCATAGTGCATGTTAAGTTTTATTAGATAGTCCAATTAAACATTGACAGTATGCTCAATATTTGACCATTAGAATTATTTGGATAAGAGCTCAACTGTCACTAATGAGACACAATTACTTTTTCTATTGTTACCAATTTTTAGGAGATAATTAATATACTAAGCAGAGTTCTTGATTAAACATGTCTACATAGGTTACTATTGGATTTAGATTAGGTTTTAAGTAAGATCTTTGAACATTATGGAATGCAAATAAAGATATGAATATGAATCAATTAGGCTTTTCCTCTTTCCCTTCACAGGCCTACCTCAGCTGCCTGTTTTATATGATAGACCCAAAATGCATCTCTAGTATACATCCTTCCAACTAATCCTAATTCATTTTAATATTATAATATTACAGGTGCAGTCCCTCCTACAGAACATGCAAGACAAATTCCAAAGTATGTCTGATCAGATCATCAACCGGATAGATGAGATGGGCACCCGTGTTGACGAGTTGGAGAAGAACATCACAGATCTTATGACACAAGCTGGTGTGGAGAACGAAAAGTAGTCATAAAGTAGCAGTGATCCTAGACGTAATAATCACACCACATTGTTTCGTGCCCGAGTCATGTCATTTTTACCATTTAACGTCAAACTAAATACTAAAATGCATATATAAGGATATATAGGTCATGTCACTCCATAGGGGCTAAATGATTATGTGGCTCATGTATTTGTAATTGTTATGTATATGACCACCCACTATAGATAAGCTTATATTATTTAAACATAAGTAAAAAGGCAGGAAAGGGGCCATAGCCAATTTCACTCCATATTTGTGTAGGCAATAATTACAGTAAATTACATTGAGTGTAACACCAATTAATTTGTTAATTGATGTTTATATGGTATCAATACACATGTAAAACAATGACAGGTGTTTCATTATTACAGAATTTGTTACACATAATTATTATTTCAGAAAACCATGTATGGACTTGCTCGAGTAACGGAATTAATTAATTCTGGTAATGGAATGCTGAGCTGTATTCACTACTAGATAGTTAGTCCGGTTAGTTTACACATTAAGATATATATCATGTGACATAAATAAGCCGTTAGCGCATGACATAGAGTTAACGGTAACATTAAATAGTATGAAGTTATGGAGACACATAATGGTATGAAGTTTGTGAATTTGTTCAAAGATATTGGGATTTACTGAATGGATTAAGATAAAGTGTTCCTTTTTTACATAGTACGCTAGTAGTTGTCAAATCTATGGGAAGTGGATATCAAACTAAGTACAAAGCAATATGGAGTGATCCGATAATTGGTTTCTTGTAAGATTTTACAAAGCACAGTGCATGTATCTGTGTTTGCGCAACTATTTGTATGATTGTTTATTTTGTAATTAAATTGTGTTGTATTACATATTTGATGTTTTTGTTACTAGAATAAACAAGGGTTAGTATCTAGAGGGTGAATATTGATCAGTACAGTGCCTGCCGCGGAACGGTACGGGATACACACGATCGCGTGCACGTCAGAAAGGGAAATAATTTTAAGGGCATCGCAATTTCACATGCGATACTGTTCTACTAACAGTTTGACAATTTTGTCTATATTGAACTGGAATCATTATTATAATCGAAAATGTTATGGCTATGTAATAATAGTTTGGAGATTAATCGCATTAGAAATTGTATTCGCCCCTCTAAATTTGACATGCATATTATGCAAATGCTGTACGTACTATCTATAGGTATAAATAACAAACTCTTATGTTATGCTCAATTAATATGAAAATGTACTTAATGGCTACTTAGTAAAAATAGTTTTACGGTCAGTCGTTTTAGTATTTCGCTGTGCTTTGTGGGAAAACACTCATGAGTATACTTATACTAATAGTTCTAAATAAAATAACGAGTCATATTCATACAGTGTATTATTTAGATATTCGACTAAGACAACATTCTCATTTCTTATGGGTAAGAGTACGGTCTACTAGTTATCACACACACACACACATGCAACATGTATAAAATTAACGCGATTCAGTCTCTTCAGAAGTGTCTTCATCATCAGTTTCCTCGGACTCCTGCGAGAAAAAAAAATGGATTAGCATGGGATCTTTCTAATTTAATTCCATTAAAACAAACATAAAAGGCTCATATTACGGATGTTTCAACGTCTTCTTTAGTCGGCGAATTATTCATGAGTGCTGCTAGCGAGCTGGATCTTGCCATTCCCGAATTAGCATACTTTTCGGGCGACCTCGCTTTACGCATGCTCTGTAATGATATTGTTACTTTATTAGCGAAGCTCCCTGTATGACCATGCTTAGGTAGGTAATTAATGGTTTTGCTCACGCACAGTTCATTGGGTTGTCGATACCCAGCCGGTAATCATACATGTAAGGGGCAGTAGAATTAGCAGAGGGTCGCGGTGATCAAACCAAAAAGGTTAATAAAGTATAAACAGCCAAGGCAATTATAAGCATACACGGGTCTTAACAAGTCTTAGGGCTCTTTCAGACGTTCAATATTCAAACCACACCACGACTACATTACATGACAATCAAAAACGATCGCAACGAGTGGGGTATTATACCTACTTACTAGTTCAATAACAACCACAGCTGAGGCCGTGCTACTAGGCTGTTAGCAATTCCAACTGCATGTTATTTTCGTTATCGCAACATAAAAACTGCAGACTTGCATCATACGTAGGTACCACTGCCAGTTCACTTTTTTTTCTACAGTGGCTGTTTAATGTCCCGGGTACCACGTCTGAAAGAACCCTGTGTCTGAAAAACAGGGTTTCGCTTTATAATGCTACGACTACATTGTCGCGATTACGCGTACCTACTATACTTCGCGCGCTCGCTGTTGTACAGCGAGATGTCGAGCGGTGTAAACCGCCTTATAGAAAAAAAAGTACCTAAGTATAGCATTATGGTTAGGTACTTATGTAAATGTACCATCTATGTACCAACCATTGGTACTTACATTATACCGGTACCTGCCCATATTATACCGATAACCTTTGGATGCAAGCTGTCGGCATCCGTGATCCGGCGTCTATGTCCACACACGGGACTGGCACCCACACAATGTATAATGCATGCAACGTGTTTATTACATGATAAATGGGTGTAACGCTAACCGCAGAGTCCTCATCATTAGTTGGGGACTGCTGGTTCATTAGCGACGCGAGTGAAGATGATCTTGCTGACATTCCAGAGTTCGCTTGTTTCTCCGGCGAACGCAATTTTCTTTTGAAGTTCTGTGTAGTCATTGAATGAATGTTATAAAATGAAGCATTATGCATAAGTTAACATTAAATAATATTTACCGTTTGATCCTCGTTATCTGAAAGACCTGCGTTCAAGCGCTTTACAGAAAAAATATAAAATTAGAAAGTCATTTTAGTACAATTTTCTAATTAAATACCTGCCTATCAATCTCTTCCAGAATACAAAAACATCAAAGAGTTGGATGCGCTCTAGGCGCTTCGTTCTATCAAGAGGTTATTATGTAGGTACTTACCTACCTAAATTCTCTAAATATGTACCTATATTTATTGGACAAAATAATCCCATACGTAACGGTCAAACATGCTGCGACGAACTCACCTCCAAGTCACCCTTGTCATTGATATCACTGATCTGCTGATAAGCAACAGTGAGCAGTTCTACTGCCTTCGCGTGAAAGCTCATCTCAATCATGACGAAGTCTGACAGAAGCGTCTTCAGCTGCTGAAGTTTGCGGCGCTCGAAGAACTCCGTTTGCTCACTCAAGCCTTTGGCAGTCCGCGACATTTCTGCAGAAGCCTTCAGCAACTCAGATTCTGCATACGTCTATAACAGAATTTGAATCTCTATGAGTCTAGTCTATAGCCAGTTGTTGGATATACAAGGTCAAATTAAATAAGTTGGCGAAACTCCGCAGACATGATGAATATCGATATCTAAAAACGATACCTAAAACAAAAAAAAAGATGATATTTTTGTTCGGGGTCAAGGACCGCTGGTAGTGTAGTCACATGAAGTTTAATGAGTTGACTAAATCTGTTTTTTTTTGTTTAAAACGGATTTTTTAACTGATAGTTCAAGGAAACACACAAACTACTATCGTTGTTCCTAAAAGAAATTACAACAAATCATTTTTGTTTTTTTATCTGCCACCAGTCCACCACGTCTGCGGAGTTTCGCTAGCTAATTTAATTTGACCCTGTATAGCTGAGTACCTACTTACTTCGGTAAAACAAATTAGTTGAACCGAATCAGGTGTTTGGTAGATATTTCAAAATATTAGAAAACAACCGTGAAACAAACTCTTTGGTGAAAAATGATTTACCTACATGACGCAACATGGTATCTAGCTAGACACAATACCTAGACATCGCTGATCCTGACGAGATGTACCTAGCAAGGTAAATCTCGTCAGATACATATGTACAAGGAACATGGGTACCTTCAATACCAAGATACAGGCTTGCCTAGTTTGGAGCCAATGTAAAATCTCTGATCTTTTGAGTAATAAAGTTTTTTATTATTTATTATACTAAATACTCATTACTAAATGTTCCTTACGTGCCTACTATCTACATAAGGGGTTTGGGTAGAGGCACCTACATAATTATGCCTCTGCATAGGCACCCCTTGGGGAATACTGGCATGTCATGATAATAAGCTGATCTGCTGATGCCAAATACAAAGACATTCCATCTAAAACAAGGGCGCGTACCCATATTATGTTAGGTTATAGATCAGTCTGTATTTTGAGTGTTAGTTGGTTTAATACTTTCTTTAAACATAATAGGTTGGTACCTTATAAGTATTGTAAGGTAACAACAATATAATGCAGGCTGCAGGTCATATGAACCTGTGAACAAGGCCATCGGTGTTCATTATAATCGTAAGTAAGTATATACAAGGACTATAGTGCAGCGCAATGCGGCTAGCCGCATTACTCGTGCATGCTTTATCTACATACTTAGAATTCTATGTCAAGCAAGATGTAGATAACTATAATAATAGAACGTACAACTTGCTGTCTGTTAAAAGGCTGCCTCTCCCTGGCTTTGTCGAGAACTTTCTTGCGTGCCAACTCCTTCTCGCGGACGTTCATTGTGTGCTTTAACTCCTCCCTGGCATGTTTGCAAATCGTCTCGTATTGGCACAGCTCACCAATTACCTAAGTAAACACATTTATATCAAAACGATATTTGGGTAAAAACTTTCAAAATAAAGAGCTACTTGCCCGTTCTCACTAACACGACACCTAAATGAATGCTCGAAAAAAGCGCGGTTGTATTTTCAACTTTCAACGCTGAGCAGAGCGTGGAAAATCCAAGAGTGCGCTTTTCTTTTATCATAACATTTAGGTCTAGCCTACACTAAGTGAAAACGGGTAAAAGAATAATTTATTACTTCCAAAAGTCCTTGATGCAATAATAGGAACATAAGTAGGTAATCAATAGGCAATTTATCAATACCTGGAAGGTTGGCAACTGCATGTAACTTTACCTTGGCTTCCAAACGCTGTACTTCACAATTCCGGTACTCCTCAATGGCTGTTAATGTAGTAGACAGATTTTCTAAGCCGCTACTTAAAGACTTGTTAACGATTTCGTTATTGGCGTAGTCCTTTATAACTTTTATAAGTTCATCTCCCATGTCGCGCAATCTATTTAAGAACATCGGGAATAGTGTAACTATTGTAGGTAGACATTTATATTTAGTAGATATTATATAAAGGTAACCAAAATAATAAATGGCGAGATGACACAATACGATTTAACCGTGAAGGTAGAATCTAAAGGTACCCCGTTGTGCCTGTGGGAACCCTCCACGACTCCTTGACTCCCGTGGTAGTACCGTACTTCTCCTATAGTAAGGGTAGTTAGTTTGCGAGGGTACCTACGTGCCCCATGGTAGATGTTATACCTACTTCAGTAAACTGGTGTTACAAAAAATTTGTAATGTTTAGGACTAGTACATACATCAAACCTAATTAAATACGTAAGTACAACCTAACACATCATCATCATTTACAGCCGGACTTCGCCCACTGCTGGGCATATAAGGCCTCTCTTTGCGTGTGCCATGCTAATCACCGCGATGTATGTAAATACTTATCAATACAAAATTATATTTTTGCAACGGCCCACTTGAAGTTCTTCACTTTACGCCTAGCTAATCAGCTAAAGACCTCTCGCAAGTTGTGCCCACTGGGTAAACCCATTGACATACAACAGTGTACCTCAATGGGGTAAACCTCATAAAATGCACTAGCGCCCTCTATGAACAATCAGTGGCGAAAGAAGCAGTTCCTACCTTCCTACATTGTATCCGATCCAAACTTATTTTTATATATTTTGATTGTATCACACACTATAGACAGTACTATCACAATAATATTTTTTTTAGGGATTGTACCTGAATTACAATTACATTATCTTTATCTCACCTTGCAGTTTTTCTTGTGTAGTCGCCAAATGCGACACAAAGTTCCCCAAAGTTTTTCTCCACATTTGTAATTCGGTCTTGAATGAACTTAGCTTGTTGTTCATAACTCAAAGAATGCGGATTATCGCCTCTAAACATAGTTAATGATTGAAAAATCTACTCATAAAGATAAGATACCCTTGCAACTGATTCTTATTATTTACTTTTTGGTAACTATGGTAACCATCATTATGATTTCATTATTGTACTCTGTGCATGTCACGTTCATGAAGATACGGGGCTAGTAACGACGCCGCTGGCTTACCTCGTGTCGTGTAAACACTATTATGTTCCATTCTAGACGTCTAGTAATAGATTTGCTTGCTTTAAAAATAAAGTACAGCGTCTACCGATTTCTTCGCACCAGTGTTACGAACACATTTGGATCTGGAACTCCTCGTGTCCGTCACTACCGCATCTTCGTAGGTTTTATACACTTTCTTTGAGTTTACTCCCCAGTAAAATGACTCAACCATCGAAAAGTTGGTCGAACTTCACCTCAACTCCGATTGAGCATTAAACCTACTCTATGGTCTGATTGTGTATAGCCCGCTTAACATAATAATGTTAAAGATCTTGAAATACCGTCCTGCAACGCTGTTAAGAGTGACGTAATGTCATGGACACTTGACATTTCTGTTGTTGTGATTGTCAGTGCCAGCCAAGTGCCAAACCCAACAGCTGTTTGTTTTTTGTGTTTGTTGCCCTACAATCGTTGCATTTTAACACAGAAATGAATGAAGAAATAGATGAATATGATATTTACCATCAGGATTTTACGACGGTATCAGAGTGGGAAGTGTTTATTGCTCGCATAGAAGAGGTTTTAAAAGAATGGCGGTTGTCTAAATCAACTTTATCTAAACTATCAGGGGAGTACACAAAAAAATGGACAAGCAAATCGGAGGAAATTCACTTCCAGGGCAGCAAATTTATATTATCTTATCACAAACTAGAACCTGCCAAATCTGCAGAGAGCTCTGAGGAGACAGAGGATAAATCTTTTCTGATAGAGTTGCACAATGGTATTTGGGAGTCAACTACAAATTTTATGGATGACCTCGATGGAAGTCCTTTTCCAGTGTCCAGCTGGTATGGTTTAAAACGTTATTTAATGCTGTATTCGAGTATACCACTGGTTGATGGAAATTTAATAAAGCTTGTGATGAGCACTGCAAATATTGCTTTTGCTAACACAGACTGTGGTGTGCCTTTCTTTGTCAAAATACGTGAACACTGGCAGCCAACATATTTAGGGTTCTACGAAGACAGTGAACATAAAGTTAGTTTTGACACCATCCATTTGAAAAGAATTTCAAATCAATGCTCACATTTAAGTGGCCTTGTAAGCTTATTTAAATCTAAAATTTCATCGCCAGTAGCTTTGGATGCTGTTGTTGTATCTACAAAGTTCTCTTATGAATTAAGAGAAGTTGAAGCTTTTGCCTGGAAAAAGACAATACAGTCAAATGAGTTTCTATCAATAGATGGTTTTGATGTAAAAAAGCTTTTAGAGCTTCCTTTTGGTTCTGAAGAAAACCCCATACAGAGTGTATTGCTCAATGCTATCTGGCCAAAATTCCGTGAATGTGCCATAGTAGATTCTTCTACATTTTCTGAAATAGATCCACTAATGGCTCCTACTTGGACAATTACCCTTAAAATGAAGGATACTTTCGACTGTCAATTATCTGAAACAATTAGTGAAATTATGGAATTATTAGATAATAATAATCTACTTATGGACACTCTGGGGTTGAGCAAAAGCTTGGGACTAGTGAATCCTCTCCATAAGATCACTGAAGCTCCCATTACTATATCTAAGTTAGTGAAAGCTGCCATGAGACAGAACAGAAACATGACAGATTTTAAAGGACCTATAGCTGATGAGCTGCTCATGCCCCTTCTGTACTATGTGTTCCCTGATGCAGTGGAAGATAATACTTTCAACTATCCTGAACAGTTGGAAGTGGAATTCAAGCAGGTAAGGTACTTTTTCGTTTTGCCAGTAGATGGCGCTAGCTATTTCACTTTAAGAATACATTGATTTATGATTTGTTTGTATGTGGTTTTTTTCAGGCGGATGGTGAGCAGAAGCTATGTAGTTATGTGAAGACGAGTCCGGAGGGCGGGCTGGTGTGGCGCGTGTCGGTGATGGCGGCGCGGCTGCTGGACGCGGATGGCTTGCCCTACCTGGCGCATCTTTGGTACGAGTTCTGTCAGGAGCTTCAGTACCGGTGGGAACATCGCATTCTTGTACCAGGGTGAGTATTATAGTGTATAGAGATTGACATTGAAATATCAGGATATTTTTAGGGGTAAGTATATGCAATTATCAATGCACTAAAATTCACCAAATTATAGTTTAATTATAATACTTAACATTACAAAAATACTCTTATTAAGAGTTATAATTTAGTTAACAAATATTAATTTATGATCTTGTTGAACAAGCACGTCAGGTTTCCAAAATAGTCAAAAATACATTCATTTCCATTTCTAATGGGTAAATATTTTTTTAATACACAATTTTAATAGAAAAATAGCTATATATGTAGTACCTAAGTCTATTAAAAAATAGCACCATTTTGGATTCATTGTCTTTGATTTGGCCATAATAATAAAAAAAAAGAATCGTATAAGAAGTCCTTTTTAAAGATCATTATTATTGTGTTTCTATGTTTAGTAGCTGATCAATTGCCTATTATAATCATGACAATTAATTATCTTTTATTACATTACCTTAACATCTATTTTAAAATATTTTATGTACAACTTAATAATATAAATTTAATCTTAAATGTAAATAAATATGCACCATAAAAGTTAAAAGTAATATACAATACAAATCAGTGGTAATAAGAACACCCTGTGTTCAAAATGCGAACATTATAATATTAGTCAGTAACATTCTGCAACCATAGTAAATTGATGTAAAATTGTCTACAGTGAATTAACAAATTATTGTGACTAGTTTTCACTAACCAATAGTTTGAATTTAAATTCAACAACATGCTGCAGGCACATAACATTATCCAATAAGAAATCTTATAATTCACAATTTACTTGTATGATCATTGATCATGAACCGCAATTTCACTAGTCAAAACCAAAATTAATCAATTAATCTCAAATAAAATTCACCATAGAATTTACAGCCCTTGTCATACGTACTTAGTGTACCGAAACTTAGCCAACTGTACATGATCGCAAAGTTTTCTAGTAGGTAACAATATAATAACACTTTACTCAATATTCTACGGGGTACCGGACACATTGGCTCGGAGCCGCGAGTCGGTTGCAGTGCGCGTGCGCACGTCTATTGGTCTTCTCATGGCTGTGTCGACGAGAGTGGCCTGCGCGCGCGTTATGACTGCACCACGAGGTATAGCCTGCCGGAGTCCTGCGCGAGGGCGAGGAGCGCCCGCGACATGTCACGTCTCCCCGCGCCGTGTCCCTTGCACGCTATAAAGGCACTAGTCCACTCCGGGTCGTCGGGTTCCGCGCCATGTAGATGTCCATATCATGATCAGTCCAGTTGTCGGAAGTGTCGCAGTACCCCATACCCAGGGAGCCGACGCTGTACCGGCTGGCGGGCCGTGACCTTGACCGCGGCCTCCGGCGGGAGCCCGCCGTGCCGCCAGTGGCCCCGCCTGCTGCGCCGCTCAGCGACAAACGGGAGGCACGTTCCGATGCTGCTCCTAAGGACTGACGCGACTGTCGCAGATCTATAAGTTAAAGAGTATTTGTTTTTAAGTATTATAAGAACAACACCGGGCAATTCAAAACTGTGAAAAAATCAAGTAAAAGCCGGAAGTGAAACGAGGAAGTAATCAAAGCGACAGTCGAACTTACCAGCTCGTGATCCTAGAAGGCTACTAGGGTAGCCAGGCACTCCGTAGCGGCCGGAATGGGAATAGCTATGTTGTGATTGACCATCAGCGAGGGAACGAGCTCTTCCAGGACGACCCGGTAATGGGTCCGGAGGAGCCGGTTCGGTATAGGAACGTGCACGCGGGATCGAA
This sequence comes from Hydraecia micacea, assembly GCA_914767645.1. Taxonomy (NCBI): domain Eukaryota; kingdom Metazoa; phylum Arthropoda; class Insecta; order Lepidoptera; family Noctuidae; genus Hydraecia; species Hydraecia micacea. The sequence goes on from OU611778.1 coordinate 15,450,245, forward strand.
CGTGCGCTATAAGCCGACACTTGATCCCACTCACGCTGCTTTCCAAATGCGCCGATCGTAGCTAACGAAGAGAGCGGGCCGCTGGGGCTCGGGGTGCCGGTGAGACCGCCGCAACAAGGGTTGGGCATCTTCTCAGGAGCTTGCGTGTGTAGACGGTGCACGGTGCGGGAGCGCCGACGGGACGCCGCGGCGAATACGAGAACAGCCACGACGATGGTGCCGCAAATGGCGGCGCTTGCCGCTATCGTGATCTTGTCCATATTAGAGGCAGCGGCGGAAACGGTGCGCACCTCACGGCACTGAGAATACGGCACCGTCTCTGGACTCACGTGAACCTCCTCCAAGGAGATCACGCAGACCACGATGCATTCCTGTAATAAAACAGTCTTTACTAAATTGTACACTACAAGGCAATGTACCTACTTTTTGCTCATAAAAAGTACCTATTTTGAATACACACCTGAGATGGAACATTTTTAATTTTGAATTCTCTTTCGCTGGCTTCCAAAGGTGGTCCTTGTTTAAAGGTTTTGTCTCCGAAGAGTCGATAAACGACGCGGAAGCCGAGTATATTAGCAACATCTGAGTCCCATTGTATGATTACAGAATTGTCTTGCCTGTACGCATTTTTCACAATGACTTCATTGGAATCATCTACTTTTGGTTTTTGTTGTGGGAAACTCATGACAAGGGGAGGACGCTGGTGCGGCGCGTGGCGCCAGGTGGGGGCGGCTGGACGGACGGAGGGGACGCGACTGGGGCGTGCAGTGCTGGTGGTGCTCGTGGACTGAATGATGGCTGGTTTCGTTGGTGTTTCTACGTTATTGCTTATTTCTATTTCGTGTGGTGCAGGTGTACTGCTGGTTGATGGCGGGGCAGGAGTTGTGGTTGACGTTGTTGTGATCGCGTGACTTATTTTCCAGTCATTCAAATCTTTTGTAGTCGTTGATTGCCTTTCTGTTGTCGACGTTGAATCATAGTCACAAACTAATTCGTTTGGTTGAAAACTGTAAAACCCACGCTCACGGAAGTGGGGCGGATTGCCGCAAAACTGCGGATTTCTTTCTCGAGACGTTACTTGTAATTCTCCGTTGCGAATCCATTCAATTATCCAGCGCAGGCGACAATCACAGTTTAAGAATCTGCCGCCGATACTGAGGCCTCGGAGAGTTTCGTTAAGATGAGAAAATGCTTCTTCGGGCACTGTGGGCAATGGATTTCCATCCAACGCTAGTAAAGTTATTGATGGATTGTTTACAAAAGCGTCGACGGGTAACTTATTTAATAAATTGAACCCAATATCTAATACTCTTAAATCGCCCAGTGTTGCTATTGCAGCAGTTGGGAATTCAGACAACAGGTTGTTTAAAAGACTTAAAGAACTTAGCGTAGTCTTTACCCCAGCAAACGCATCTTCTCTAAGATGGACAATCAGATTTCGTTCTAAATTTAGAGCAGTCAGCGAGTCTAATCCCTCAAATGTGCGGCTGCCATCGGGTCCCGGTAGATCCCTGATACTGTTTTGAGAGAGGTCAAGGAAAGCCAAGATCCGAAGACCTCTTATACATTCGGGTACAGTTTTTTGTTTCGTGCCTTTGAGATTTAAATTTTTTAACGAGTTTTCTAATCCAGTGAGCGTTTGCGGTTCTAGTGTTACATTGTTGTCGGACACTTTCAGTGTCGTGAGCTTGCGAAGAGTGATAAAAGAATGGTTGGCGATGTGTGCAATGCGGTTTTTAGATATATCTAGAAGAGAGAGATTAATTAATATTTTCAGAGCTTTTACAGGAACTTCGGTCAATTCGTTATCCTGCAGGTTCAAGTTTTTGAGATATGGCCCCTGTCCTCGAAAGGCGTCATCTTCGATTCGCTTTATTCCACATCCAGATATTTGAAGATTATGAATTTTAAGGTTTGCGAACATGTTATGAGTGAGGATGGGAATGCTTGAATTATTAATGTACAGTAGATCGATAACAATATTTTTTGCGCTCATGTTTAAAGCTGATAATAGCGTTGGAAAGTCGACCTGTTGGATAAAAAAAAAAACATTGTTACTTCTAGTTGTGATGTATAAGTATTTCATAAAATTACTGTTTATACAAAACTGAACTATACCTGATCACATTGGACTGACAAATCCCTTGCTAAATTATGTGCGCATACACACGCGGCTTGCAGCGTGGGCGCTCCCTCCCACGGACATTGCGCGCTTGCGCAGCGTGCCATCAGCATCAGCAGCATTGAACACGACCATGATCGTGAATGTGTTTGCTTGGATTCTCCCTGAAAATAATAGAAAATATAGGTTAGGCTTGAGGAAAATATAACAAGTCTCCTCGTAAGTAGATACATTTTACTTTGCGGAATTCTTAAACTATTACTGAAATGCACTTGTAGGTTTTAATGCAATGCAATATCGCTGGCGCCAATGAATAGTTTCTTGTAAATGAACGTGTTAGAAAACGGAGGTATGGGGGCGTCCATTAATTACGTGATGTGATTTTGGCGATTTTTGGACCCTCCCGCCTTAGTGAGATATCATGAGATTTGGCTCGACCCCCTCCCCTCCTCCCTCTAATCTCACGTGAGATTATTCAAAATGTGTATTTTCAGTGTAAATACGCTAATCTATGCTTCATTGCGTTGGATTTATTAAAAAAAAAAAAACAATTTGTGGAATTACTGTTATTAAATACTAGTCTTGACTAATATAATTAACTAATATCTATGACCGCTATAAATATTATTGTGTAGAATTTAGTCATATTTTAATAGAGAAACACGTTTTGCTCATTTCAACCCAATTTTCTCGCAATTTTAAACTGTTTCTTGCGGAAAAAACAATTACGTGATACTTGCTAGGACCCCCTTCTCCCCCACGTGTTATTGGGTGAGAATCAGATTGACCCCCCTCCCCCCCAAACGCCTCACGTAATTAATGGATGCCCCCTAATAACGCAAACAAGTAGTGACGATTAGCCCGGAGACATACAAATAGACGGTTCCTAAAATACAATATGTTGAAGGTATTCGTGAGGTGTAGTAATAACTACACAAAGTTATCAGTAACTAAAGGTCTTTAATGGTAGACAGACATGGAAACAATCAAACTGTAATTTCCTATTTGCTGTCTCCCCTACTGAATAGGTCTACGCTATAGCATAATGTAACACAAATGTTAAACAAAGCGTACAGCTCTCTGTTGCTGAATCAAATTATTACTCATCTCACATAAACACAGTCAAAATCCGTTTACAATTGCGCATTTGAAATTATACGTGATAATTTGTTATAAAAATAGCACACAATACAACAAATTGTACCTATACCTACAGTATGTATAATTACAGTTACACTTATTCCGTGACAGGTTGTACACACGGCTACACATCAAGCTATTCATTTCCAGTATTAGCTGACCTCGCATTGTAAAGGCTTTTCGTACAATCAGAAGTCAGCTTGTAGTGGTTATGTATAGCTTGATGTGTAGCCGTGCGTATGTTCGTGTTTTATTAGATGACAATGAGATGATGATGATGTTTTTTAGTTTTTTTTTAACTAAAACTTAAATATCACCTTTAGAACTTTGCTCAGAAACCATTATGTATTTAAGTCGGATTTCGTTTACGAGATTCGGAAAAGCCGAGGAAAAGTTTCTGCTGTAATCCTCGATAACTTTGAAATAATTCTTTTAGAATAATAGTCTAATTTAAGGTGGCCGGGGCAGCGGTCTAATTATGTAATGGATATGGTGTGCTTAGCTTTGAGTGTATAGTGTATGATAGATGGGCGATAATCAACCGGTGCACAGACCGTTGAGGAGAAGTGCAGCGTGGCGGCCACGGACTACTAGCCCGGAACATCTGGCTTTCCCTGCACTTGCCTTGCTAATGTGCTGCAAAGACAATCCAATCACTACAATCGTATAAATGAAACTAGAACGCGAATCCCCAATTTTACATTGTTTCCTTTACAATGTTGACGAAATAAATCGAGTTGAGCCGTAACTTGTAATCAATACAGAACAGGGAATGTCAAACATTTGATCTGTGGACACTTGGACAGCCGACGTTTGCGGATGTCCGAAATAATCGATGGGCCAAATATTGGGCTCGGGTTGCCGAGAGGCCTGGTAGTACCTACTTCATACATTGATAACTAAACGAATTTGTGTTCATATTACTAATAGATTTTGATCAAAATATAGTAATAAAAAACTCATGATGTGTTTGTAAAACATAAGTATTTACACATAGGAACAGTTTTGGGTCGAGCTTTTACAAAAAAGCACGAGCGTTCACGACCTCGTATCTACTTATTTTATAAGAAAACTCGAACCTTGTTGACTACTAACCAATGAAATAGATTAGAAAAGTTATTCAGTAAGTATAATAAAGAATTATTGAAGATCAGCTCAAGTTGGTTCAGCTGCATCCGGTTAGACTGGAAGCTGACCCCAACATAGTTGGGACAAGGCTAGGCATCATCTGATGATGAAATTATTATTGAAGACTAGCAGCGTCCCGCGATTTCACCCCCATAAGTGTCTCTGTGTATCTATCCTATGTCATTTCCCGGGACTCAAACTATCTCTATACCAAATTTCATCTAAATCGGTTCAGCGGTTTAAGCGTGAAGAGGTAACAGACAGACAGACAGACACACTTTCGCATTTATAATATTGGTATGGATTAGGTATGCACGGCTACACATCAAGCTATACATAACTAGTATAAGCTGACTTGTGATTATACGAAAAGCCTATGGGTACAATGCGAGGTCAGCTAAAACTGGAAATGTATAGCTTGATGTGTCGCCGTTTGTACATGTAAAAGTGAAACTTCAAACTTTTTATCAACAATCTCACTGCAGTAGTAAACACTAGCGAACTTGCGGAGTGCTTGTGTTTTGGTGTAAGTTCCACTAGCCTATTTCCATAAATTTACCAGTCATCCGATTTCGCCGTTAACGGTACTGTACGCGCAGGCCCGCGCGCTGGACGCCTCGCTGCGGCCGAGACACCGCCTGCCAGTTCACTTTCTCATGGCCTTTGGCTTAGCAGATATTCGGAAAGTAGGATCTTTTCAAATTAATCTTATAATTCGTTCATAAATAACGAATTGATCGTATTCGGAACATCTCTGTGATTCTTATACAAGATTTATGTTATCAATGCCTTTGTTTTGATCATGTAAAAGTACAGTTTTTGTTCAGAGTACCTACTTCCCATTTCTACTATCAAAGATTCCAAATTATTCTAGTGACCAATTAGGAGTGTGGAAACTGATCAGGCTCAGTCAGGCGAGACGATAATCTAATGAGCCTACTGGCAGTTGGCACAGCCGCACGCTTGAGATTTGAGAATGGTTGGGACGTTCATCTGGGAGTGCTGAGTTTAGTTAGCTTAACAGTTTAGTTTTCTTTACAAATACCTGTACATTAATGATAATTGTTTGTACGATGCATGTACACGCATGTATTACTTGAAGGTATGTAATGATGGCCGCTACGGCTCGCCTAGCGCCAATGCGTAACGGTTGGCATGCGTTATGTAGCAGAGGCAGTGCGGAAGTACATCTTTAGCATGCTGTGCAGTTAGTTTAGTAAACACGTAGCGTGTTGCGCAAGAGTTGCTGACCTAACTACACGCTATTGTGTTTCTTATCAAGTGCTGATTATTAGCTCAGCATCGATTGTTACGTTCACACATCCAGTCGGCCTGCGTAAGTTCTACATCTGGACTTACAATTCTAGCACACATTTACATATAATCATTTCAAAATTCGGTTTTCGGGGAGAGCATCCACAATACCATCGTTAAAATCATTCATTTTGAGGATGAGTATTTATGACCTGAGTATTTAGTAGATTGGTTACGGAGTTTGATAGTCGGGAAAGTTTCTATGTTAAATTCGTTAAATTATTCAAAAGCTGCAAACGAGTATCTCTTCTCTTCGCAGCTTTCTAGAGTTGGCTGCTCGTCATATTATTGAATTTGCTTGTTATGTGTAGGTGTCTAGATTCATTGATTTTAATGGTGATATGGCAAGTACTAATTTGGAAGTGAATTAAGAGATGACGGTTATATTGAAGAAATCGTCATGCTGCGCCGACCCCAAATAAATTGGGATAGATAAGGGCTAAGGGGACTGCAGGAGGATAATGATGATGATGACTGCTTGATTTGACATAATGCATTAGAATTAGATCAATAAAATCCAAAGATAGAAGTGGTTGTAATTTATTATAATAACATCAGACTGGCAAGATTTTATGCTGAATTTTCGCATACCAATTTAATTTAGTCTTGGAGCAAGACATCGGTAATTCAAATCCAATATAAACTATGGCTGCAATACTAGGAATCTTCCTGCCATATCTAAAGTTGTAACTCTCATTGAAACGCAAATTAATCTTAGATTTCTTAGTCCAAATGTCTTCTTTGATTTTATAGATATTCCACTTGGCCAAGAGTATTTAAGTTATTATATATATTATACAATTTCCCATACTTACTTGTTAGTTGCTGGTAAATCATTTTATGACATTATGCCGGTTATAATTTGCATATGAAAAGATTATGTTGTTCGAAATAAGCATAATCAGCCGATAATTTTCCCACTGCTGGGACACAGGCCTCCTCTCGGTGAGAGGTAGTGGGCCGTAATCCACGACGCGGGCCTAGTGCGGGTTGGTAGATGTCACATGTCTTCGAAATTTTTGGTTCTAGGACATGCCGGTTTTCCTTCACCGTTTTGAGAGCAGTGGTGATGAAGAAATTTACACAAAGCAGCGCCTGTCTGGTCTCGAACCTACGACCTATAATTTTTTGAGTCGCGGCCGTTACCACATGGCCACCACTGTTCAACACTACTACTGTTATTTATAACTCATTGATGCAGAGGTCTCATCCTTTATCCATTCCGTGTCATGAGATGCCAGGTACCTAATTAAGCTAAAATAATTCCTCAGTTGCCGAGCACTCGGTTTGAGTGACACATCGATTAAAGTTTCCCTAATTTCGTGAAATCAATGTCGCCTTCGCCGCACTCCGGACGGGCTGGAAGGCACATTTTAAAGAAATTATTTTAGTTGCTGCTGCTCACCTGTCACCTTATCAACTTGGAATATGGCACTTCATTTTAGATTACATCTGTTTAGTATCTTGATGGTAAACTGACAAAAAATATAATTTATTAAATGGAGGTAATTACGTGTTTCTGTTCATTTGGTGAAAGTTGTTTTGGATGAGTTTATTTTTATGTTTAAAAAATTATATCATGATAATTATTGGGCTTTAGACTTGTGCCGAATCGTTAATAGGGATGACGACTAACTTTTTTTTCTCCGTCTATCAGGTAGATTATTAAAAAGTATTGGGCACGTATTTTTTCTTTTTTCACATAATCAAAACGTTACAGAGATATATTGATTTGAAATGTCGCATGACGTCACGTGTTGGTACAATATTTACCTACAAGTGACGTCACGAGCTCGAACTCCCAAACTTTGACACGCTTTATCTTTGTAATTTTTTGGTTGATTGACACAAGAAAAAATATGTGTCCATTATTTTTTGATAATCTAACTGACGGACTAAATAGAATTTCGTTTACTTTACCCCGTCGTCATCCCTATTGTTATGAAAATTGGCGAAAGTAGGTCAAAATTGACTTCGATGCAAAGTGTTATTATTATCACATTTAAACCTAGTCATAGTCATTTATTCATTACCAATAATTTGTATCCGAATTTACTCAAAATAAATTAAATTAAAACTTTTGAATGTAAATTGGTTATTTTGACTACCGATGAGTTGAACTGACGAAGTATTTACTTCAGCACTCTTGATTTTTTATATCAAGTGTAGTAATTTAGATACTAATAACAAATCGTTATATCAATTTTATTATCAACTTCGTTTTCCCACACTATAAAACTGTGGTGACAAAAACTACCTCATAGCTCGATAGATGGCGTTGGCGTCGAATTAGATCTCGCTATGGTTTCGTTCCCAGCGGCAGTATATAGTCGCGGAGCGGCCGAGCACAAGTCGATCTTTCCAAAGGTTAAACGGGGAATGATGATCGGACTGGACTTGCGACTGCATGAAGTCCGCCGCCGAATGTTACGCTTAGGCGGGCTAAAAGCCTTCTGACCCCCAAATTTTTTGAAAGATCCTTCATCCTTTTAAGTTATTATTATTATTTATTTAAGTTTTGTTTTAATATGTAAAATAAAACATAAGTATTTTTATAGTTGTTTAATAATATTCATTGTTAAACACTATAAATGATTAAAAAATATTATCAATCGTCTGATAACTTTATTCGGGGAATAATTTTGAAATTTTGACAGTTATTTCTTACAAAAACTGTCAAACGTCAATTTTTTCCACGAATAAAAGTTATCTGGCGATGGAAAAATCAGCCCTTAAGTAAAAAAAATCAATTAATAAGATTTAAGTAAAACAAATAAAATTATTTATATATTTTGATTTCCATATTTACCTATGTGCAGCATGTGTGTACTAATGGAGCATAGATACCCGTAGTCGTTTTCATAAAATTCATTAAAATTATTTGATAATCGTTATTTACTTATGCACAAGTGTTTGTTATATTGTTATTACGTGACCTACCACGCAGCACAACATCTACTACGTCATTCAACATCGCTCGCTAAAATTAATTCAAGACACGATCGGTATTACTTGCGACTGAAGAGGCTCTCCTGGCATTACTTTAATGATCCTCTACAATATTTACAATTTAAAAGCAAAAGTGCACTCGTTTTTTAAAGTGATGATAAGTGAGGAGTGTCTGTGCCGACATAATTTTGTTAGTTGCGATTTCAGAGTAAGAATTTTGATATCTCTGACGTTACAAGATAAATCTGGTGAAATCAAGTTATAGCGCCAAATGCCCACTAGAACCTAAAAATATAATAAATGAAATTCGAGAACTTCTAGCCTTCTAGCTCACACCGCAAGCAAAATAGTACTCACCGTCTATAGCACAGTGTATAATAAATATTATAAATATTAATATAGTAAGAAATATTAACAGCGCCACGTGAGCGTTTTTGGAACTACAAGACTATTGGACAAAGTATAGAAACTGAAGCAGCGCCGTGTGACCATTTTCAGAACTAAATGAGTGTCTTGACTACTGTATGGCAATCGCTGATACCGTTGCTATGAGTATTTATGGAGGGTTAATTAAACAGATTACAGGAAGTTTTTAGATTGTAACCATTGAGGTAATATGTTGGTACATATTTACCTCAATGATTGAAACTAGCATAAAACCCCGTTACTATAAAAAGACACCTAGTAATCCAGTTCCGAACGTCCGTTCTTAACCAACCCTGATGCAGACTATTGACCAGCTCATTTTGGTGTCTTCTTGGGAAGTTGATAGTGGTGTGCGTTTCATAATAAAATAACTACCGGCAGACGACACGGCAGACCGGCAGACGGCAGTCCTCGATCAAGGTGAGGTTATGCTCTACTGGACCAGATCTATGTCACTGATAAGACTGTTTAAAGCCGTTCATTCCTAACGTAGTGATATCCATTCGATCGGTGCTTGGTGCAATAATTATTATTGACGGCACAGTTCTCCATAAAATGATGGTCGTAAAAAAAGAAAAAGCAAAGTAAATTTTATTTGCATAGATTGCAGGTACATAAAATAAGATGTTACAATAATGCTCATAAAGTTTCAAACATTATCTATTATTTTCATGAATATAGATTTCATTATTGTTTGTGTTGATTGAGCAACATCTTATGAAGCTGTTGCAGAAAGGCTGGATTAAGGGCTTAGAAAAGAAGTCTAGAAAGTACCTAGTTAATTTGCTCACTGTGTAAAAACACTTTGAGACATGGAAGTTAGCAAGTTTCCTAAAGGAAACAATGTTGTTGAAGCTGCAAATGCAAAAAAAAAACACTAAGTGTATTGATTATCACTAGTTTACAAACATTTTATGTTCATGAAATGAAACATATATTATTTATGTAGGCTATGGACGGTAGTTAAAAAAAAAATATTTTTCGTAGCATGTCACAATTATGAGATATAGAGGTCTTTGAAAATTTTTTAGAAAGTAAAAAAAGTGATAATTACAAAGAAAATTGTTGAAAATCTATTGCAAAATTATGAGCGTATGTGTGTAAATATGTCACTAAAAATTCATTTTTTGCATTCCCATTAAAAAAAATATCCAGAAAATTTTAGTAGTGCGAGTGATGAACACGGTGAGCGATTTCACCAAGATTTAAAATCATTTGAGCAAAATTATCAAGGTTTTTGGGATCAAATTATGCTAGGTGACTATTGTTGGTCTGTTGTGAGAGATACAGATGAAAATATTTATAAAGAAAATTCTTAATAAATACACACATCAAAAGTGTCTAGGGATCAACATATATTTTTGCAATAACTTTTCTCCTGATTGATATTAATTAAAATTTTCTTTAAGGATTCATCAAATAAAGTGTTTTCGTTTGTCACAGTAACGATAAACCAAGTCACCTTTGCATTAATAAAGAAATTTGCCATTTTCCTAATAAAGGGATTTTTGACATTTGAACCACTAACACAAAAGTTCGAAAAAAAGACTGAAATAACAGTTTTCTTTAAAATTTTATTGGGTAACTTAAACAATTAATAATCCGTGTTTCTACCGCGAACACTAACAACACAAGAACATCGGTTTGGCATACTCAAAATGAGTTCATCCAAATCACGCTGTGGAATGGCAGCCCATGTTCGTTGCAACAACAAAAAAAGGTCTTCTTGCGACTGGATACCCTCCATATTCGGCAGAGCTCTTCTCTGTAGCATATCCCATGCATGCTCAATCGGGTTCAAGTCTGGCGACTGAGCAGGCCAGGGCAGGACATTGATGTTAGCTGCGGCGAGAGTCTGTCTTACAACTCTTGCGGTGTGCGGTCGTGCATTATCATGCATTAACTGAAATAAGGGACCGATTTGCACTTGTAGAGGAACGATGACGTCTGATACAATCGTCTCAGCATAAATTTGAGCGTTGAGGTTGCCTCTGATCCAAATCAACTCAGTTCTTCCGCCGATCCAAATACCCGCCCATACCATGATGGTTCCACCACTATAAGGATGGACTTCCTGGCAGGATTTTAATCGCTGTTGGCGTCCAGGGGTTCTCCAGTGTCGTATACGTCTTGTATCCGGTCTCATACCAAAACGAGACTCATCAGAAAAGCACACGAAACGCCATTGTTCTTCTGCCCAATTTCTGTGTTCAAGAGCCCATTGATATCGAATCCTACGATTGTGCATTGCTATAGGTGGTACCCGTAGCGGTCTTCGGGAATGAAGGTTCACTTCATGCAAGCGGTTTCTGACTGTTTGGTCGCTAATTAAGTTCCCTGAAGAGTGATGAAGCCTCACGGCTAACATCATGGCGGTTATTGTTGGAGCTCTTCGAGTTAAGATTTGAATGTATCGGTCTTGTCTCCGTGTGGTGCAGCGATACCGTCCTCCATGGCGCTCAGCCACGGTACCAGTGCTTCGGTAACGTGTCCAAAGTCGACTGATAACACTCTGACTTGTATTCAGAGCTAAAGCCACAGTACGTTGCCGGGAACCAGCTTCTATCATTCCCACGGCTCTGAGCATTTCTTCCCTGCTTAAATGACGTCGCCGCTCCATAATAACGTTGGTTTTAATCAGTAGTAGGGAAACAGTAGCACTAATAATGTCTTCAATGCGTTGTATGTTTTTATAGGGAAAATATTGACAGCTGATTTTCATCTTTTACTCGAATTTGATTCACAGTTCCTGATTCAAATTATGAAATGCACCAAAAAGGATCCATATAAATTTATAAAATCATAAATTTATTACAAAGCCACATCTCAATCTCAAGAAATCCGCATAAAAATGCTTGATCCCTAGACACTTTTGATGTGTGTATTTCAAAAAACTGAAGTGCTGGATTTAAAAAAAAAATTTTTCGAGATGTAGTTACCCAAAGTAACGTAATTTTATGAACAAGTCATGTAAACTCTAAACTAGTGTTATAAACGGATCTCGTATATTTTGTGTTCATAACATTATATGTAAATAATAGTTGAACTGATGTCAATTATTACATAATTGTATTAAAATCCCAGTAAACCGCCAATGGCTTCTTGGATACAATTTTATTTATAACTAGCTTCTGCCCGCGACTTCGTCCGCGTGAAATTTCACCCTCCCCCCCCATTCACCCTCTTAGGGGTGGAATTTCGAAAAACCCTTTCTTAGTGCACCCCTAGACCTCATAAGGAACCTACATGCCAAGTTTGGAATCTCTAGACCCAGCGGTTTGGGCTGTGCGTTGATATGTCAGTCAGTCAGTTCTCCTTTTATATATATAGATACAGGGTGAAATTTTAATCACCGTTTTCCTCTTAAGGGGTCATTGTACTCATCATTATGAACAACTTTTACTATGGGACCAAACATGAAAACGGTGATTAAAATTTCACCCTGTATATCCGTCTAGCTCGTGTGATCGTCATTTCTCGCGTTAAGAGGAATACTTCTATTGTTACACCCTCAAGCTCGTCTTTAATCTGTTAGGAGTGGAATTTCGCCAGCATCTTCTGTCTCAGAATCTATATTTACCGGCGCTGAATTTTCTAGGATTAAACATAGGTATATTCGCCAATGCCTCATTTGAGTTTTATTTTCCATGTCTACGATAAAATGCTCATGTCATTTTAAAATAAGACTTGAAAAAAATAGATTTATCTAACTAGTTATTGACTAAATATATTTAAAATATTATCTTATAATTTTAGTATATACATATAGTCCGCTTCCGTCCCAACTATAAATCACTCCGCTTCCGTTGTTTATGGAAAAATGATTATGTCAATACATTGCGGAAAAACCTGCGGGTCGTGAAAAGTGCTAGTTCAACGACGCGACGGTCATGATTAATATTGTGTCAGACTTTGTATCGACGGCGATCAAATGGATTACCTACTGCATTAACACTAAAAATTGGAGTCTTATTATGTGAAAATGATTGATTACACGCTAGTTTTCTCCAAACTGTTTAGTGTGAAATTTCTTTGATGGGTTTCGCTAATTTGTTTATCGTTTCTCAAAGTTGTTTATAGTCGACAGAATATTTTGCTGGGAGTAATTAGCGGCCGTTTAATTACCCTGTCGGCTTTATTGAAGTCGGAGAGAGCAATGAAAACATTTTTGCTTGTGCAAAGGTAAACTATTTTCTGCTCCAAGTGGTGTTGGTATGTTAAGAAAGCGTGTTTGTAACCTGACGTGAGAGACTTAACATTTCACATAACGTGACGCTTCTGCACTTAGCCTGCGCTTAGGGGTAATTTAGCAGACTCGTTTATATATTATACTAGTACTTAATTACTTTGGGACATGTTTGCAAGAAGCGTTGTAGCAAGTTTATGAGTTTTGTTTACGGATATGAAAATAGTTGAGTAAAAAGCTAATTATATTCAAGTTGGCCTCAGTTAATCTATCCTTTTAAATTTTAATGTGACCTTTTTATTATCAACTCTACGTTTCAGGCGAGGTTGTAAAGCTCTCGCCAAATTTATCTTGAGCCGCTCCAAGATATACCGTTGCCATTAAAGTTTCACGCTTGTGACAACGCTAGGGAGCGCCGCGACTCGTTCGTCTCCACCCTCGTGTACTTGAGCCTGCTATTTGGATCTCCAGCTAAAGTTTTAACTGGATCCAAACTTGAAACTGTTATGAGGGTGATTGATTTAACTCGATCGTGTGTACATATTTCTGCGTCAAAATTTGGTTTGATATAAACGTTTTCTGTTGGAATATTCTTAAAGTCATCGCTACACTCTTATAATTTATGAAACGGACTACCAAAATCACTTAACTACTGCATACTATAATTTCGTCGCTTTATTTCAAACAACGCCTTGAATACATCTATCGTCTATGGAATGTCGGCAGTGAAACTGCAAAAAATTGTGTTAGCTAGAGCCGGCGACGAACATTCCTAGCTTTACGAATTTATGATGACATTAATTAACATTGTCATCTTGATAACATATTTGTCATCGAAGAAATCACTTTAACGAGTAGGTAGATGTTACTCGAAATCTTATAGTATTTTGTTTAGAACTATCGCAGTGATGACAATTTAATCTTAATAAAATACTTGTTTGTTTAAAATGGTCTCAGTGTATGTAATTGAAAGGCAAAAGGCATATGCTATGTTAATAGTCTATTGCTATAACAGTCAAGTGGCTAAAACGCTAAAAGATCCTCAGTTTAACAAGTTTTATAAGTGGTGTTGTGGAATTCGCCGGCGAAAGTTTGTGATTCAACGTTATCTTGACCTCCCGAAAGCTTAGCAAAGTTTGCCTCACCTTTCTCTATTGAATCATATTATTCATTACTTACAACTTTTACATTATTTAATACATCACACAAACCATGTCTGTTTGTTTTTAACGGTAATTTACATGATTTTTAAAAACCTTGTGTCCGACTATAGGAATATTAGTTTTCTCAATAATATCTAAGGCCGTCTCGATACAATTAAGTGCATTATTTGTTAATATTTATATCTCCTTTTTATCATACATAGCGGTCGTTACACATTTGCCTAATAGAGCTTAACGACAATGCGCCCGTTGTTGTGGTGATCTAACCGGCTTATAATGTCGGTCGCCGTGTGCTGCGCCCGCGCCGGCCTTACTCCCGGAACGTGCGGTATGCGTGCCCCACTTGTGTCACACTTGCCCACTCACTAGATCGCAGCTTCATTTACATTTCATTAGAAACAGATGATATCTCATCAGCTCATATATGGATGTTCAATATTCTAACTGTTGTATATTTCTGATGAACATCGTAACAATTGGAAATATCGTTCAGTTTCCAATTAAAAATATGATCTGCGGTTCCCATATTCGATTTTTCCATTTGAAATATCCGATTTCGGATGGTGAAGCCGATAATACGTGTAGCTACCCTGTGTCAACAGATACGGCACGGGGGCACGAGTATGGCGTGGGGAGCTAATACCAAACGGGCGTAGTTGGAAAATAACAGTCGCAGTGTTTACTTAGGACCGATAGGACTGCTGTTCTGCGGTATGCAGCCTCGATACTACCTTCCGTATTTGAACATAGGCAATTGAGTGCACGTACTGTTTGCATGACGGAAAAAATTAATCAACTGATGCTATCGAGTGCTTGCGTACCTATTGGGGTCTTAAATGTTTATAATATCTAATAATAATATAAAGTTAATACGTGAGACATTAATAATGTAAATCCGCTGTTTTCAAAATGGTATTCAACAAATCCCGATTAGCCTCGAATACAAATACTATAATATCTGCTTTTGTTCGTTTTATCCTGCCATGAAAAAGAGAAGCCGTCCTCGATATTTCTTTTCAAACAGTTAACTTTTTGTTTTCGTACAACTGGTCTGGCTTTGTTGCTTTAATGAGAAATTTTAAGCTTCAAGAATTTTCATACGACTGCTTCGATAGGCTTTCTGAATATTCCGATAGCTGTATATGTAGTGTAGGTACTACCTACCTACCTAAATATGACATACTTTCAATTTCAACCTCTACATTTGTTAGAACTATAAGAAAGGATTGGCCCATAATCGCAGTAGACCGGGAAAAGTGGAAAGAGAGACAACACAGGCATAAAATGAAATAATAATAAGAAATACCTACCTTATTATGTTGTGACCCTCCTCGAAATGAATATAAAGATAATTTATTGGACCTATATTCATGAATAAAGCAAAAATATTTACAGACTTGTGTTCCTATAACATAGTAACTACGTTTACGGATAAAACACAGAAGTTGAGAAACTAATCTGAAATAGGTTCTCTGAATAGACATCCGCATTAATTAAGGAAGTAGTTATACAAGCAGGTACCGATGTAGTGTCTTGTGATAGCCATACAGGTCATAAGAGTCACTCGAGTGTGAAGGGTCACCACGGCGAACTACGCGCATGGCTTGGCACCTATTACTTTATGTATGTACATATATTGTTATCTATATAAAAGCGCTAGATCAAGGTTGACGAAAAAATCCAAAAATACTTTTAGAAGTTATTTATTTCATTACCAATTTTTACGTTATATCGAACATGAAGACTTGTAACTTAAAAATAAATATATGTATATTCTATGGTTCAGCTGACGGAATTGAGTGTCGACGATATTAATTCTACATGGAATTCTCTGTACTCTGTCATAAAGTTCGTCCAATTAACGTGAATTTGATTTCGATCTTTTGGCTTCTTCTTTATTTAACTGCATCACCAATATCGCATCTTAAATTATAATACAAATGGTTCCTATAATTCAATTTATATATCACACAACATACAGAGTGACGGTGTGTGATAGTACTCTGTGTGTTAATACTAGTCTAGAGGGTCAGGCAGGCTTCCTGTTTTTAATTTCCCATTTCGATCTACTTTCCGTTCCTTGTTAGCGAAATTGATATTAGCAGATCCCTGAGCTCTAAACGTTCACGAGGTTTTAGATCGCCCTTTAGATTCCTGCCTCACTCGCTCAGTTTTAGTGTGTATGTGTTTCTATAGCCACACAGGTAGCTGGATTCCTCTATCCATATTAAACCTACATCAATAAATTATTATAATAATTATCGTCTTTTGAATTAAGAAAGTCTTCAAAAATATCGAAAAGTATTTCTGGCCAGATAATTAACAATCTGATTCAGTAAAAAGGAATAAGGAAATAGCTAAAACTTTCTTTTTTTTAATTTAGAAAGTCGAATACATTCTCGTAGGTTGGGTTGGTTTTAATTGGGATTCTTGGTTTTAAAAACATCAAGTTTTAGACATCTATATAATACTTTACGTTAAAATGCTTGAGAGGATTATTCGTGTTAAAGTGTTTTTAGCGTGGTAGATGAGAAAACGAAATCTTCAATCACTCCACAATCTCTTGGTATGCATACCATTCGTCGGCCTTTGACCGTTATGAGGCTGAACAAGAGAATGTATCATTAATGTCAGTGATGCTAGCTATTTGTCGCAAATCAGTCCCGTTGCCGCCAGCTGCCGACTCACGTGCTGGTACTACTCGCATCATCCGCTAACCGACTGAACTAATATAAGTCTTAGAATTCTCAAAATATTTGTCTTTTGTTTTCTCAGTTTAACAAAAAGGCTTGCTTGTAAATTGTAATGCATGGTGTATAAGTGAACGACAAGTGAACGTCCAAACGACGGAAACAATATATACTTCGTCTAGACTACTATAGTATACTTGGAACAAAAACACAATTAAACCTAAAGTAGATAACTACAAATTAAAGAGAATGATAGTGGAACAGATTTGAGGCGAAGCCACTGACATGTGAAATGTGTTCACTCTGGACGATTGTTCATGAGTTCATGATTATAATATAGACTCCACAAAGCTTGCTTAATAGAATTAAAGTCTCGGGCAGACGAGCTTTACCATAATCCCCATTGCCTCTTTTATCAGTATCGTTTTACCGGGCTTTAAAGTTCGTTCGTGCATACATACACATGTTTGTGTGTGTACATATATATGTGAACGTCTGCGTCGTCAGGGCGCAGGGGGACGAACGCGAGAGTAGGGATGCGAGGAGGCAATACTAGAGTTTACCTTGTAACGGTAATTGTACATCGGGTAATGTAGTTCCCATCCAATTATCTGTTGCGTTCATTTAATTAAGCGTATCACTGCTCCTCAGAACATAAACAAGTGTTGGCTTGTGTCTAACCGTAAATGTGGGTAGAAAGCGCGACTCGCACTCCCTACGATTAGACGTGATGCGTGGCGGACTGACTAGCGGTCAACAGTATGCCACGGTCCACGTCATATATATATTTTACATTTCTATGGTCCACGTGGATCGGTTACTTGCACGTTTATATTAAAGAAAACGTAAAAAGAAAAGTTGAAAAATTCTAAACTGTCCTCTTTGGCCATGCAGTATAACTTATAGCTACAAAAGTAGAGTTATTATTGTCTTTGTTGTTGTGAAGGGAACCATGCGTCCGCAGTCGCTTTGATCATCTCGTGTTCTTAATTGCGCTGCTATTCGTTGCGGCAGGTACCTACCTCCGCGACTAAGTCACCATCTGCGCAGAGACTTTGTAATAGAAAATAACCGGGTGTTGTTAATGGCTGCGATCCTAGAGAGCTCGCGGATAATGGCGGAGCGTAATGCCGTTTTGGCGGGAAGCGACGCGTGGGTTTGTGGCGTTTGTGTTGCGGATGTTGGGTGCGCTGAAGTAACTTCCCTACTCCAATTTATAATTTTGTAACAAAAAGAAGTAACGTTTTATAATTGTTTAAATTATTACCGTTTTTCTTGTCCGGTGCCTTACGGCTTATCCTTTTCCTTGTACCTGTCTACGATACTATCTATGGACTTTAGGGCTCTACCGATACCTATCGTGGTTTCCGTTGTTACATCATTACGCTTCAATCATTATCATCAACTTCGCTGTAAAATACTTGTTACGTATCAGCTGCGATTCGAATTTTACGCATTCTTGTTGTTTTGCCGGTATAAGAATGTATAGTATTTAGTTGCATGTCTGCTTTGTAAATACCTAATCGGGTACAGTAAACGATAGGTAGGTAGCTAAGGTATTGTGTATTAGGAGAAAATGATCGTGCCTTTAAAATTTTGCGACGAATGTTTGCGGAAATGGAAAGGCGCGACGACCGGCGCGTATTATTTTCCTGGGTGTTCGAAAAAGCAATATGCATCGAAATTACTTGCGATTCGCTGAGCAATTTCCTTGCTTACCTGAAATATATTTGTTGAAAATGGAAAAAGGTTGTCTTTTGGATTTAAATTATTCATTCGTCGTATTTCCGTCCTATTTGTTTATTTGAATTGTATGCAAGTGAAATTCTTGTGTTAAATAAATGTTCCGTGTATCGAACGCAAAAACTGTGGTACGCAGTGAGGCGTTAACGATCGGATGTGGAGATTCGCAGATATTGCCGACAGCCGGTAGCCACGCGGCACGCGGCAGACGCGCGGCGCGGCGCGGCGGATGTGTCGAGTGGTGGCGAGTGCCCGCAATGCTGAGCCACGCGAGACCAACTCCCTGCTCGATCACATCTACGATAAATAAGACCTATATGCCACGGTTGGGTGCACTCTGCACGTGTCATTAACGACCCTACAATTTGACTATTATATAGTACTTTTTACCTTATTGTGGATTTTCTAAATATCTACTTATTAGAGTGAAACTTAGTGAAAACATCGTCGTTAATGTAAACAATGGAATGATGGATGATATGAGACCAGTCCATTTCTGCCAGTTAATATTTAAAGTTTAATGAGATGGACTAGTAGGTAGAGATATGAAGATTATGAAGTTATATCGTGTGTTCGAATCGACCGTGTGTTAAACGGGGTTAAATATAATGACCACAAAAAATATATAAAAATTACAATAGTTCTAGCTGGGCACCCCGCGGTTAGGTTTGGTTAGGTTACTTTAAACCCTTTACACAGAAATAGGAGCCCATCTGGGCGGGGCTACGTCGACATAGGATGCAAGAGCGAGCAAATGAGAATAAAAATACCTTTACCTAGGTATTTTACAATAAAATGGAGTTCTAATTTTGGTGATCATTTACTATTTTTGGCAGTAAACATTTTTTTTCTTTATCTGGTGATAAGTTAAATATAAGCCGTATTAAACTAAAACTTTAAATGAAATGAGTCGCACAAGCATAAGCAGAAGCATAAGCAAAAGCCTAAAAATATGAGGTGTTTTAATACATAATAAAGGAAGAAAACGTAATAAGGCAAACAACTACTCGTATTTGTCACATTCCCCGGTGCGTGGCATGCTTGACGTCTGGACCGGCGTCCTACCATCACGTTAGATCAACCGGCGCTAATGTTCCGATGGTAGCCAATCCATCTTCACGCCCCGCAGTGACGGCAACCGTGACTTAGATGAATATTGCACCTGCCAGGGGTCGCTAAACCCTGGCAGTGCCACTGAGAAACATACAGGGTCAATTTAAATTAGCTAGCGAAACTGCAGACGTGATATCGGTATAATCATCATCTGCCTAGCCTTTTCCCAACTATGTTGGGGTCGGCTTCCAGTCTAACCGGATGCAGCTGAATACCAGTATTTATACCAGTATCGGTATAATATCGATATCTAAACACGATAATGTAAAAAAATATATTTTATTTTGGGGGGTTAACGACCGCTGAGAATCAGTTTTCTTTTGTTTTATCGTATTTAGATATCGATACCCATTACGTCTATGAAGCTTACACACAAAAAAATAAACAGATTTATAAACTGGTATATCAAGTGACTATAAAATGACCCCACAAAAAACAATAATTAAATTTATTTATTTTACCCTTTACCAAGTTTAGATACCGATACTCTGCGGAATTTCGCTAGCTAATTTGATTTGACCCTGTATGCAGTGGCCTGATGCTACCAATTAAGAGATATCGCGTTAACACGAAACGCATTCTGTTTTTACTATAATTGTCGCACGATTCGATCAAGCTGTAGTTATGAATAGATCAGCAAAAATCAATCACAGTGCCTGGCAGTTTCACTCAACGGTGTGAAAATCTATTAGAGTCCTTTATACAAAGGTCATTAGTATCAGTTTTACTCCAGTAGGAAGGAAAGCTGAATAAAGAATGAAACTGTCAATCAATCAAGTTTTTGTTACGATATTGCTGAATACCTCTAGGGCTTAAACACATGTATTTTCAATAATTTGGACGCCTAGGGCAGTCTTTATTTTCTCTTAATCTAAAAGAAAATGGTAAGGAATTTGGTGCCTTCCCTTTGTTATATAGACCTTAGAACTATGACTCTAAACCTCATTAGGAACAACCCACTTTTTAAAACAGTTTGTGAAATGATTTCCTTATTGAAGCAAAAACTCTTCCGTCTTCATTTGTAAAGCAGATTTTATATCACACACGATACCGCATTTCTACGATTCTATTGAGGCATAATAAAATTATAATCTGGTTTTGTGAAAAATTTACGGAACATTTTTTGGGCGTGCATAAAGCTATTTACATTTTAGTTGAAGCTTTTGGATGAAAAATTGTTTACATGTGAAATAATTTATTTACTTTAATAGATAGATCAAAACTTACTATAGCAGTGTTCATAATCTCAGATAATTTACATTCTATCACCACATAATCAATCAGTTATCTACTTTAGAGAAATCTATTCTAAATTGATTTTTTGAATGATTAAGTATTTGTAACAATATAATGTCCTAATAAGTATTTGGTTGCAATGGAATTTGAACTTTGTTAAATTTGACATTACATTTTTTGTTACATAACTTGAAAATTATCTCAAATTCCTGACTCTGATATGCCTAATATAGATATAGAAAATATTCCCTTAGCTAATAAAAATTACACGATGATTTCCGTTCTATGTCAGGTGTTACAGCAGCACGTTTTAAACTGTTGAATTAACTCAGTGCGTGTCTGGGTACTAATGCTCTGACAATATCATTATTATTACCGTCAGGTTCCCAGCGACCAGTCAGAGGACAACAGTCAACAAATTGGACGCGCTGAGAATAGTTAGATATTCTGTTTATAGTCGTCATTCGGTATCGAAACACCGAAGAGTAACTAATCGGGTTTAACCCCGCTGGCATGCGGAGTGCGGCGTGCACTCCGCGTTCATATGTCATGGCATTCAAAGATGAGCGTCGTCGCACTTTACGTTTGTAATACTGTTGGTTTTTATTTGAATAATAGCTTTAGCATAGCATTCACTGTGCATGAATTCATAAATGAAGGAAATGTGGATAACAGCTAAAAGCGAACAGTTTAATATAGGTACTCTCAGCACATACGATTTAGATTTTTAAAGTAACGTTTGTTTCGGTTAAAAGGTAATGTCATAATTATTGAATTTAAGAATGAAACCATAGACAAGATTTAAAAAAAAAGTTGTGTTTCTTATCTACATTCATATGTCAGAGAGCATCCCTCTTTACTTATGTGCAACACCGCTAAGCCGCAGATGTCATCATAATCACAATCACATAGGTATACAGGCACACCCACAGAAACCTTTAGATATCTGTGGGTATGGAACTGTGGACACACCACTTAGGTTAGTGTATACGATGATCGCAACATAAACGGTATATGAATAGACATAGCTGACCATGTATTGGGAAATCGCCAGTGCGAATAATCTGATAAACACGAGTAGCTTTTGTACAAAAGGGTCGTTAGGAAGGAGCCTTTACAAATCAAAGTTTGATCTAGGTAGGTACTACAAAATACGCTTGTTTACACCGCAACGAAAGATCGGCTGGTTTCTTTTGTTAAATATTCATATGAAAATGAGTAGCGTACGTCATCACCTGAGGGATAATTGCGTAACACACTATCAGTTAGCAATGGATTTCATTTTGACAGTTCAACAAAATTCATTGCGTTATTTGCGTTTTTGAGCAGACACATTTTTCGTACATTTATGAAGCAATGGATTAGCAATATCCTTCAAAATGATTCAGACTATGATTGATAGTGTGTTATGCAATTAGGGTACGGGTCAATTTCACAAGCTTATATGAATGTCGATGGCTATAAGCGTAGGGGAAGACCAAAAAAACGATGGATGGAATGTGTGAATGATGATATGATTAGAAAGGGGGTGACTACCGAGATGACGTCTAATAGAGAAGTATGGAAGAAAAAGATATGTTGCGCCGACCCCAAATAAATTGGGATAAGGGCAGGAGAATGATGAAGTTGCTATTTGCAATCATCATGATTAGCTCCCTCGTTTATGATTAGCTTTTCATTACGCCAATTCTAATTAAATATTTTCAATTAAATTTTAGTAGAATCATACTCATTCGTATCATTTCTTTCCGAATAGGATATCCCTTTGGACAATAATGATACATTTTCATTAAAACTCCTATCAACTCTCCGAGTAGTAGCTATTCTTTAGTTATTATTTGTATTTATTTCACTGCTATTTCACGAATTATTACAGCATTGAAAATGTATGTAACTTTCTTCAATTTCGATGTAGACTACTAAAATGTTATGTTATTGCTTTAATATCTAACTGGCTTCTATGTTTACTTTAGCAGTTATGGCACAACTTTCTATCATTAATCTTTTGATACATTAAATGAATGAAGATATTATCACTTTTATAACAATATAAAACTGGTTAAGTTTTCTTCATCTTGAATGTCACTATAATTATCGTCAGCATTTTATAAGAAAGAAAAGAATGCTCTTCCTCTTTTGGTGCCAGGGTAAATCAATTGACATAAGTAACTTTTTTTGTTAAATAAAATTGTTGTGTTAGTCTATCGCATTAAAACTACACCATATCTAATCTATCTTGTGGCTAAATAATAGCAGCCGCAAGGGTCGGTCGAAGGTTAAGCTAAGCTTGCCGCGGTCGTTTCGTGGATGGGTGACCATCCATAACATATCATGTCCCGGCTGTTATTTGTACATCTTTGACAGTCGTTACGAGTAGTCGAAAGTCTGGCAACTAGTCATACCAAAGATTATGGTATTACCTAGTAACTGGGTTGTGGAGGTCAGATAGGCAGTTGCTCCATGTAAAATACTGGTATTTAGCTGCATCCGGTTAGACTGGGCCGTTCCAACATAGTTGGGAAAAGGCTATGCAGATTGTTTAAGAAATCTATCAAATCGTAAAGCATCGTTTCCACCAAAACGAAGGTTCTATGGATACGCGTGTTACGACTGCTACTTACGAAATTTTTTAAGTAGATAATTAATTTCTACACGGGTACAAATTTAAAGAATAGCTTGTTTGCATGCAATGCCGTGAAGGTACAGCGACTTGTGCGTCTGTAGACAATCAAGGTGCAGGTACTCCGCGCCTCCCACGGACGTGCGTCGACAACCAACCTGCGACACAGTTACTCCGCCTATTGTCTCTGCTTCCTCGCCACAGGCTTTTTGTCCACTCTTTGATCTTGGGTGAAAACTATCGTAAAAACCAAATCCGTGTTGAGATGCTCAAGGTTACTCAATGTCATTTGGAGTTGGACAATGTAACATTGTAACTCGAATATTATTGACTGCAGATCAAATTTAGCATTTCATAAAACGTTTGTCCATTCTGGTTTCGAATTTATCCGCATTGTACCTAATATGAACTGCGTGGTGCGCGTGGCTAGTTTACAGCACTTCAATATGTATGAACCGATGTTATTTTTCTGCGTAACCAGAAGATTTAATGGGAGCACTCAATTTCGCGCCTAAAGCCCATCAACGTGGTGCGAGAGGAATGCATACATTACGAGGAAGGCGTGGACCATGAAATGGACCTCGACCGTAGCTCCCGTGGGACGTTACGTCTACTCCGTACGCTATAAATAAAAGCTTTTAACTCGGTGGTTACCTATTTTAGATTTACGATGAAAGTAATAAATACAGCGCACAAAATAACATTCAATAAAATAAAAACGTGTGAGTATTTACTTAACACAAGTTTGTTAATTAATAACTTCTTCTTTATGTAGGGCCGTCGATTCGCGAGAGGCAATTAAAACGTGTTCCCAAAGCGCAACGCGAGCTACGTGAATTAATTGGTTACTGAATTTCACGGGTAACACCATTTGCCGGTGGAAACTGCGCAAACTGCCGGCTGCAAGGATGCATGTACCTACCGCTTGTTATAATTTACTGACCGGAACCATAGTCTTCCGGAATTTATAGTTCAACTTTGTAACACTAAGAATAACAGTTATCACTCAAGTAGTTTTGGCGTGTGTTATGTTTTTTCCTTCCTTTTTATGTTATAAGAATTTCATTTTGGACAAAGGTTCATTCTGACAGCACACTTTAGTAAAAAGCTATCTACATTATAACACTTAATAGTGGGTGCTTTTATCCACTGAAAGTGGGGCAAAGGCTTTGTAGGTACGGCACTTAAGCATTTTCATAAAGTGGCATCTATCAGCAAAGAAGATCATTCAATATTACCTTATGTTTTAAATTAAAGAATGCAGCACGATCATCTATCTATATCTTCTATATACTTATAATAAATCTGTAGAGAGGTCAATTCTGTACATGAAATATATTTCCAAAATAACTATCAGCGGGTGATTAGTGATCGATACTGACGCCAAAAATGCAATCAGAAAAATTTTTGTCTGTCTGTCTGTCTGTATGTTCTTTATAGAAACAAAAACCACTCGACGGATTTCAACGAAACTTGGTACAATTGTTCTCCATACTCCTGGGCAGGTTATAGTATACTTTTCATCACGCTACGATCAATAGGAGCAGAGCAGTGAAGGGAAATGTTGGGAAAACAGGAGAACTTACTCCATTTTTGAAGCTTCCGTCGCGTGTGCAGCCTTAATGGTTAAAGCTACACAGAAATCATGTATGACGGAAATGTTCTCCTTAAAATTATATAAAAAATATTCCACGACAGCAAATGTCTATCTTTTATGGTTGACTCACAATAATACGTGTAACTCCCGATAGCTTAGCAGTTCGGAGCTTTCTGATTATATTTGTCTACTCTTACGTTTATAACACTCTCACTCATCCCTAATTAAAAAATGTTAACATTATTACCTATTTAATAAAAAAATAATCATAAAAATCGGTACAGAAACACCAAAGTTATACATGAAATACGCTAATAAGCCATCGCGCGTGAATACTGAATCATGCTATAAGGATTATTTTTGTGTAACGGTCGCCGCGCTCGACGCGGCTCGCGGCGGGAGGTATAAAAGGGCGGGGGATCCAAACGCGAACTTCACACCGTCCAGCAGTTCATGAAGCGCCTCGCCAAGCGTTTCTTCGACTCTGCTATAAAGCACCCCAATTGCCCTGATTGCGGCGGCCTCCCGATATACTCCCTCCCGCATAAGTAGGATTCGCCGACCAAGGCATACCCTCACCATCCCCGACGACGCCACTACCCTCTTACAGGAGAGCAGGAAAGCCACCAGCACCATTAAGAGACACAAAAACACGACCCGACAACCGTCCTTCCGTCCTCGCCGTCGAGGACGCCCGTCGCGACGCCCCGTAAATTCTCCTCCCCGACCCTTGCTCGAGCCAGCCCGCGCCGCTGAGCCTGTAGTATTAAATTCGCCCCTAAATAATTCCGATCCAGCCTGTCCCTTGCTGCCCCCCCCAGCGACGCCCTAAGCCGAGGTCCGTACCCCACAGGGGGTGCCCTTAGCGTGTAGTCGCTTAGTTTTTAAGTTTTTTTAAGCCCTGGCTGGAGGCCTTAATTTTGAGGCATCCACAGGCAAGCCCGGTTAAGCAGACGACAACCTCATAGGTTGAACTGCGAGATGCCATTCCCAAAAAAAAAAAACACGCGAACATCACACAATATTTGGCTGTTGATGCGAGTAGACGTTCCGAGCATTCGACCTTATTGACAGACAATATTGTTTATCAGCGCGACTTTTCGTCTTTAAATTAATTTAGTTTTCTTTTGTTGTTATTTTATAAAATAGGTATTAGTTATTTTGGTAGTGTATTATATTCGTTCAAATTACAAATTATTAATAGTTTACATTTTATTTCTTTTTAGGTGAAGTAGTAATTTCGTTGTATAGGTACTTAAGCCTCATGTGAACGTGATCTAAACAATATTACCAATACATTAACTTAATAACACACAAGGAATTACACACTGACGGAGTTGCGGGCACAGCTATCTATATCAGTGGCGAAGGGTGAATTTATGACAGAGGTAGGCTGGAGCAAAAAAAAAATACCAAAAGAAAATTACAATGATGAATTGACTATAGAGTGGTTATGTTCTGAATTTTCGAAGGGAAGCCGGCGGGAATCGAGTTGTATGGTACCTTCGCCACTGATCTATATCTATATATATAAAACTCTTCCGTTACTGAGTGACTGACAGACAACGCACAGCCGAAACTACTGGCAGTAGAGAGCTGAAATTTGGCATGTGTGTTTGTTGGGAGGATTAGGCTACCACTAAGAGAGGATTTTTGGAAATTCCCTCCCAACGGAGAGAAAAGGGGGATAAATTGTTTTTTTCCGGAAGTCATTATTCCACGCGGACGAAGTCGCAGGCAAAAGCTAGTATACTATAAAATAAATATGACTCTTAAATGAAGAGAAAACAGAATGTGCGCTTTCCCCCCTTGTAACGTCTAGATATAAAATTCCCCGATACTCATTTATTGTGTATTGATGTGATATGTTATAATAGGGGATCCCACGATGCTAAATGGGGGTTTACTCGAGCGTCATCGGACCCATTGGATTTTGAAGATTAGGCGGTAGAAAGAAAAAAGGTTATATCATGGGTTTCACCGGTGGGGGAGTGACTACAGGCTTTCAAAAATGTAAAAAAAAAACATTCACATGGAAATACTCGAGCGCGTCAGGTATTGATAGTGTATATGCCCCATCTGCCGGTTTGGATGGTGGGGGCGGCCGTACGGATGGGTTAAAAATGGGGGAAATAAAATTACTCGAGCGCGTCAGATATCCAGAGGGGATGTTAAGTGATCCCGAACGAAGCTCCCGTTCAAAAGACTGACGTTTCGGATGTGATGCAAGCTCGTGGCGATTTTTCGAAAATGCAAAAAAAAAAACGCTATTTTGTAATACTCGAGCGCGTCAGATTTTTATATAGACGGTTCAGCTTGATGTCCTGGTCGTGCTGATCCATAATAATCAGACGATTATTTGCAGGGATCGTAACGTTTTATAACACTGCGCGTGATATCCTTCATTTAATGATGTTTCAGCCGAAAGTTCAACATTATCGTATGTTATCCGTGATTTCCTGAGGGTTGGTTTGCTCCGACGATATTTCAAAACCGTCTTGCATTTTTTTATTGTTTCCGACGTAAATTTAACAATCTTTTGATATGTATTTTGTCTACAAAACACACACTTCATATCATTGTCACTCATCGTCGTAGCAGATATTTAACTCACAAAACTTAAAGCACAAACAAACAAGGCGGAGCGTTGTATTTATAGACATATAATGCCACAAGTGCTGTGATCAGATATAAAATCGATCGCGCTCGAGAATGTCGAGGTGACGTTTTTTTTTGCAAGTTTGTGACCTCTCCGTCACGTCTCGCTAAAATCGTCAGATTATTGAAATGCACACCTTTCAGCATGTAATTAAACCATACCTTAATCTGACGCGCTCGAGTATTTCCAGCTATCGATTGTTTTTAAATACTATTCTGATCGGCTACCCTACACGCGCGGCCCTATATCTATATAGGGCCGCGCGTGTAGGGTAGCCAAATCACCAAATCTTAGCCCTCTAGGGCTAAGATTTGGTAGAGGTACTCAACGGGGTGCAAGGTATCCCCCATATGTTAATCTGCCGCGGTTGAGTAAACCTCAAAATCCCCTGTGGAGCTCCCCTACTATTATTATGTCAGACAAACACGGGGGGTCGGCAGGCGGTGGGCGAGAACAGTACAGATTATGACAATAGGCCGAACCCGCTGAAGCGATTAGTTTTTGTTTCATGTTCTCTCTTATTCGATACGTAGTGATCAGACCGGAATAACTCGTCTATTCATGGGTTTATTTACAAATAATTAACGAATAATACTAGTTGTCGTACGTAGTCGTGGCAGGTCGTAGGTTCGAACCCAGACAGGCGCTTTACTTTGTGTAAATTATATCATCACCACTGCTCTCAAAACGGTGAAGGAAAACATCGTGAGGAAACCAGCATGTCCTAGAACCAAAAATTCAAAGACGTGACATCTACCAACCCGCACTGGGCCCGCGTGGTGGATTACGGCCCACTCCCTCTCACAGAGACGAGGCCTGTGTCCCAGCAGTGGGATCATTATAGGCTGATTATGTATATGAACTAGTTGTGCGTTGTTTATAAAACAACGTCGCGTAATATTTACTATTTTATAAATTACAATGTTATAATAATGCTATTCATTGCTGTCAATCAATAACATCATCAATGCTTCCAATTTCACGTTTATTTATTTTATAGTATTTGTCTGAACTGATAGCAAAAGTTTAGATTACATGAATAATGAAGAAAGGAGTTTGAGTGCAAGCGAGTCTAATCATCTTTTGTTGGTCGCAATTCCGGCAGTCGGCACGTTGTCGGGTTCAAATCTCCATATTGTAAAGAAAGATCGAAGGTGTTTTATTTGATTTCTCTTCGAAGAAAAACATCACGGTTAGATAGGTAAAAGTAAACAGGGTGGCTATTAACGAAGTCGAAAGTCCGGAACTGATTTAGATGGAGCGGCTCAGCGGCTGGCGCTCGGGCGCTGGGCCTCCCCATCGCCGCAGGGTGATCGCCCCACCGTCGGCGTCGCCGCCTCTACAAATACACTATTTAGTCGGCACGTAAGAAAACTTTGTCAAGTAAACAAACAACCAGATTAAACTATTAAACGAGCTGAACTGACTGCCACGAACCAACGATTTCTTGTCGAAATCGCATTATTATAAAACGAAACGATTCTTTGGAAAGAGTTGTTAACGCTATGTCACACTTAGTCTCAGAAATATCAAAACGTACGTATTAGAGAAAGTGCGGGATTGACATAGTCACACGTGTGACTGTGAGTGTCACGATGCGTCTCGCGAGATGCGACTCATTATGATGACATACATACATGCATTGCAAGCTATGCACATCTATATTTATATGATCATCAAAGTCCCTTCGCAACAGCCCGCATGCCCATCGTGCTGATTGAACATGAATGCCTGGTTTCCAGGAGAAACCTGAATAGCTACAGCTGAGGACTTCATCAAGTTATTTTTGATACGGTAATCTTTTACAAAAGACAGTTCTGTTATAATAATTAGGGAAATGAATTTAAAGCTAAACATTTTTACGTGTTTTGTCATTTGGGTCAAAATCATAAGCACATTATAGCCATAGAAAGCACTATAAATTATTCATATAAACGAGACTTAAGACCAAGAACAGGTATCAGAATAACATATTAAGTATACTCCGTTAGATTTGTTGTGCTGAGCCTCTTCATGGGTATTTCAATCTCTAGCTACATTTTCTGATCTGGCGCACTGCCGAAGTGCCGATGCCGTAGTTTTATGTTCTAACAATGTACATAATTACCATTTAATTAATTTATAAGTAGATGTTGTTGAGAACCGTACAATAAGGTAAGTACATCTTGCTCGCGCCGGCTGCTGTACGTACGCTTGAATCATTACAAGTGGGTCAACGTACGCGACGAGACAATTTTCTGTCACGCTTTACACATCGGCCATCGATAGAAAATTCTAGCTCATATAAATCTTGTACTCAATAAACTTACCATTTTGTGGAAAAATTTTGATGACCGGGAAAATAATCCTATGATTGATGGAAGCTGATTGCACTTGGTTCTAGCACTGTCACTGTGTTTTTTTTTCTTTTCTTTTATTTGTTTTATAAATCACCAATGGGTTTCATCCTTAGATCACAACAATGGGAACTCTCTCACTTTCGGTGTCAGCAACCGGTTATTCACAGATTGACAAGTGCGGGTCCATGTCTGCGCGGTGGATGCGCGCGCGGCTGTCGTCGGCGTCGGACTGTTGGCGGCGCGAGCCCCCACCAGCGCTTCCTGACCTACACCTAGAGGCTGCTGGCGCACCGGCTCCGGTAAACAAACGGTTCACCGACCGATTACACGTCGAGCATCTTAGAGCCGCGGCCTCACCGGCGCTCGCCTTCTGCCCACCACACAGCAACACATTTGTAATTCAATGTGATAACGGTTCCGAGAGCGTTCGCGCGTTTAGTTCAGTTCCCGTTGATTCTGGGTCGTGGTGGCACACAAATCGAGACCAAATCGTTCTGATTCCGTCGGATAGCAGCAGGTGCGCTCGTCGGCAATCGTAACAATATAGCAGCGAGTGAACATGCCCTCGCACTTAAGTCAATTGTGCTGCGGTTGCGCTACACTTAAGGATTTGCATATACACGAAAGAGAAAATACATGTCCCGTGTGTTACGCGAAAACGTTCAGTATCTCGAATGATTCATATTTTGCTTTCTTTTTGAGGAAGTGTATTTGTCTATTTAAAATTGCGTTTAAAGTGAAAGTTTGCAACATGTTGGCATAGTACGTGACAGTCGTTTAATGAATGTACCTACCTAAAACAACTTTTATTTATGAAGTATTACGTATACGATACAGCGAACTAGTAGAAGCTTTATTGCCGTCGTATCAAATCAATAGGCTAGCTTTTTGATAAGGTAATATCATGATAACCTAGATTAATTAAATCGTGATAATCTAACGTGTGTTATTCTACAACAAAATCCGCTCGTTGGCTTTACCAGGAAGTTTGAATGTGGTTGTGATTCCTGGAGGTGAACAAAGTCAAAACGTACGGCGTTCATTTACGTTTGATATTTCTTAGTTTAATGTTATGTTGTTACTTTAATTATTACAGGAATAACGGTTACGTGCCATAGGTTCCCTTAACAAACAGATTTTACCGTCTCACAGCTTGAAGCCTGCCATAATTGCAAGTTCATTTCAGTGGTAATAAAATAACGCTTATGAGAAATCCTTATTAGTAACACGTTAAGCTTTGACCCGATATTGTTATCGGCCATTGATGTCATAGTCAACAGTCCATTTAATATTTTTGGTACCTACTGAATTTCAGTATTTACTATTCAATATTTTCTTGATTGACAGAGCAATTTAGTTGGCTAATGGGTTTAATATTCTGTACAGGTAAACAAACAAAACGTTCCTACCTTATTTTCACGTCGAGGACTTAGTTCAGTACGTTTTTAGGTACCGACCTAGTAATCAAATTCCAATAACTTCATGGTTTACGAAAAAGAGTTATGGATTTGGCGTCGTGCATGAAACTCAGCTCAGGTATCACTAGGGATTTTCCTAGCATTCATGTTTTGATGTACCTAATTACAACAGGTGATACAATTTTATTAGTGGAATCAAGTAAATATTGTGTCGTTTCCTTGTCCACAGAGTTGCGGAAGGTGCACCGAATGCTCGCACTTGTTTACTTCATCAAAAGCTGCAACTCCTCAACTGTTGCATCAAACGCGCTCTGGAAGGCACCGGCAGTCTCACCGGCAACTCTTCGGATGACGAATTCTTTGATTGCTCTGAAGGAGAAAATGAAGAACAGCTGCCTTGGGACAGACCAGTTGGTCGACTCAGTCGATTTGGTGATGCTATCATGAAGAATGGAGCGCCCCTGTATATTCCCCGTACACAGGTGTGTATAGTGTTTATTGTGTCGGAAGCTTGCTATACATACTTTTTGCATATCCAAAACTGTATATTTTGCCAATATCAAGTAGAAAGTTATTAAAACTAGTCGATATAACTGTTGATTGATATTTATTAAAATTTTATTACTATGAATCTGTAATAAAATGTAATATTTATGACTGACGTTTGCATAATTTCTCTTTGGAATGTAGGATCCTGCACCAAAAACTGAAGACCAGTTAGAAGAGGATGCAGAACTAATGGTGCGACTCGGAGACGATGCTAAAGCGTCCGAGCTCCGAGCGCGAATGATGAGTGCTTCGCTTCTGTCTGACATGGAGGCGTTTAAAGCGGCCAACCCTGGCGCAGAGCTGTGCGATTTCGTGCGCTGGTACTCGCCGCGGGACTGGAAGCCAGACGGCGGCGGTGCGTTAGGGGATCGCATGCTGTTACCAGGTAACGCTTGGGCAGAGGCGTGGAGCGTCGCGCGCCCGGTGCCGGCAGCCCGCCAGCGGAGATTGTTCGACGAAACTCGCGAGGCCGAGCAGGTGTTACATTTTCTTCGGTCGCGAACCGTGAGCTCTGCCGTTGAACTTTTGCTGCCGGGTATTCTGCGAGCTGGAGCAGTGAAGGCACACGAAGAGGGTGTGCCTTATGGGAGTTCATCGCTCGGTGGTGTTGATATGCGAAGGACATTTGAAATAGCAGCTCGAGAGCTTCACGACGCTGAAAGAGAAGCTTGTAGGGCTCTATGTGTTCGAACGGTTCTTGGGACTAGTGAGGAGGGCAAGCCACTGGACGTGGCAGGGCGTACGAGGATACTGAACGTGGCGGGCGGCGGGCTGCCGACGCCGACGCGGCGTGAATTCACGCTGCGGGTGCGGGACAGCGTGGCGCCGCAGGTAATGCGCGCCGCGCTCGCCGCCGACATGACCATCATCGGCGCCTTCACCGAGCGCATCGTGTGCTTGTAGCAGTGTGCGTGAGCGACACCTGCACCCCTCACGCGGGGCATCGGAGTGGTCTGACTGTGCTAGTGTACATTTAAATCTTGGTGAAAATATTTGTTAACGGCATGTAAATGAATTGTTGAATTAGTTTGTAGGTATATTAATTTAGGCCATGTTTAGGTTGAAGGTTGAAATACGTATATAAGCATGTGATTTTAGAGACCTAAATACTGTTAACAATCTTTTCTCTACATCTACATTCATCATTCTTGCCTACATATTATGGTTATAGCATTTTATTACAATACTCTAATAATAACTTCAAATTGTTACTTGCTGAGTTGTACAGTTTCATGAAATACAGGCGCTTCTTATGGTTAGTTGAAGTTCTTATTGTCTATGACGTGACCTTCCTGAACCCCTTGATCGAAACCAATTAACTTTATGTGGGAAGTTGTATGCTATGGCAGCTGTTTTAAGAATACTATCGCAATTTTTATGCGAGTTCCGAAGAGTTTTATTTACTTACAGTGCTCCTGCTTCCTCTATTCTAGGTAATGAAATGATAACGTCTATTGTTTTCAGGAGATTAAATTTTTTATTATTTTCGCTTAAATACTGACAAGAGGGATATTGTCCTGATCACTGCTACCGCTCTAGGTAAATCGATAAATCTAATGTATGTGTTTTCAGATCACACAAGGAACTTCCCTTTGTACTTAATCTAGGTACTTTCTTCAATACAAATTCGTGTGTACAGAGACCATTCCATGCATAGAATAGACAATCAGTTCAGTAATTATTTGTATGTTTTGCTATCGCCGATTTTGAAGACAAAAACAATGCTAGCTAGCCGAACGTGATGACTTACGTTGTGTAGAAGTCAGTTGATAAGCACTGACCCTGAACGATAGCTCGGGAGTTATCCAGGTTGCCGAGTTAGCAAGTTGTAGAGGTCGCAGGTCAAACAGCGATTGCTTCGGATAATAAAAGTAAGAAAAGTGAACCATATTAGCTGACACGAAGTCAGCTGCGGTACATGGTACGAGAACCCTCAGATCTACTGCTTGTGTACTGGACGTGAAACATGGAGGAGACAGGGTTAGGGTGCAACTTAAGACAGACATATTTCCACGTATGTTCTTGGTTTCATATGTATGCAATGATAAGGAGGTACCTTTATAATGTATTTGATTCGATCTATCAATTACACTAGCCGGTTACGATATCGCATAGTGGTAATGACATTCAACCGAAAATACGCCTTTGCATTGTGGTTGTCCAGACCGAACTGGTGACGTCATATTTATGATTCTTGTCCTATCACTGACCACTTATTGTGATGCATGGCGCGGCAAGCGAGTGCTCGTTGATAACAGCGCGTACGCTGCTGATTGCTATACGTGCGGAATAGGTGCGTGCGGTGGCGGGGTGTGAGCGCGTAATGTATGGCGCGCAGTGTGGCGGAGGAGCCAGGCGTGGGCGGCGCGGGCACGCATGCGCGCGCGGCCGCGGCCGGGAGCCTCGCGAGATGCCTCAGTGGCGCGGCGGGACGCCCGGTCGATTCCAGGGCGCGCGCAAACACTCATGTTTGAACACCGTAGCATCCGTAAATTTCACTGAAAATATAAATCGCAATCACTCAAAATCCTTGACTCATTATCAGTATATTTTTTAATCTTCAAGTGGTTTTGATCCCGTTCATAGATTATGTTAGAGATACAATATTCGCTCGTTTACTCCGGCTTCTTATAAAAAAGTCATGGAACATATCTGGACATCTGCTTTCGTGTGATTAATAAGTACACCCACGGAATGTGTAATTGTTGTTTAGATGAATGTTAAATGTTACTGGTGACAACTTGTCATTCATAAATAAATAAAAGCGAAGTGTTGTTGTTGTGTAATTATAGTTATGAAAATATTTATTGGATGGATAATATGTAAATAGTGGAAGTCTATTATCACCTGTGTTATGCGCTAACAGTTTATTCGCCGAGAAAAAGGCAATAATGATCGGCGGCTCAGTATCTTCTGCACTACTACCCACGGTAAGTAGATCGTTATATGTTCCTAGGAATCTGTAGTAAAACCACTTTTTACCAAATAATTTATTACAAGGAAAATCTATTGATACTGACATGCGAATCGTACCTATACAAGTGCGAAATTGTATCACAACTCCGATAGTTGAAGTCAAAGTGGGCAACTTCATGCTTGCGAGTCGTGAATCTGGCCTGAGTGCTCTGCCACCGGCGCGCCAGACCCGATGAGAACCATTATCGAGTTAGACGCGACAAATATTGGCAATTCAATAATAATAGCAGCTACACATCATAACTGAAGGACTTCGGCTGATACTCACTGCTCCCATTTACTTTTGTTTATATACAACAATATATAAATTAGGAAGATAACATCATACTGCCATTGTCCATCCCAAACGCTAAATCTCTCGGGGATTGGAACTTAATAATTGGGGAGTTGGTTTTAGGAAACCCCATGAGAAATTAGAAGGCAAATAACTGAATGCAATTCGATTTCCCACTAATTTAGTAGGTCAAACGGCGACCATCGCCGTGGTTATTTATAAAGTTATGTATACAAGAATATTATAGAGAAAATAAAGCGGTGTTAAAAAAATTCGCTCGAGTGATTGATGCTTGTTTATATTTTGTTTTAAAACGCGAGGGAGAATGTTGAAAGTACTAACGTTTGTTATTAATATAAGGTATGATTTGTTGTCGTCGACCCCATTCGGCGCTGTCTTAGCCCCAGCTCTGGTGACGTGAAACATGCGCGTATGGTAAATGGAGCGATGCTGGCGTCCTCCATGTCCACTGAATGGCTCTCCTGAAGCCATTATAAATAGGCAGTCTATTATACAGTGTGCGCTCGACTGGACAATGAATAGACTCACATAACGACTTTGTCTTGGGGAAATAAGTTTTCTAAAGGTGATGGAAATCAAGGGCGTCGTTTAGCTTGACGGTTATTATCTCAAATTCAAAGCATTTATTTCAATTCGTTCATATACAGGCACTTTTGAACTGTCACAGTGTCGGTCAGTTAGTCAGAAAGTTGAAGCTAGTTGCCCATTCCAAAACGTAGATGTGTATGGTGAACAACGAGCAAGAAACTCCAAGGACACTGTTTTAAATCATGGTAAACTCTCACCGACGAAAAAACAACAGCTGCATATTTTAATGTTTTACAAGTCTTCGAATGATTTGTCGTGACAATGACTTCACCTTTGTCTCTTCTTCCCAGGAAATTCAGATTTTACCCTCTAGCGATAAAAAGTAACAGGTCCTTAATACTTCATTGTGGTAGGTAGAAATATATGAACCTACTTATAGACACATGCTGTGTTATTTAGGCAAGAGCAGGCCTCCGAACTTGACTAATTTATTAGTATTCTGAACGGTTTCCCTGTCAGTACCTAATCGTACCTACTGACCTCGCTTCACATGTAATTATTTCGCAGTTAGCTTTGGTAACTCATCAGTTAGTGGAATGCTTGTCTAAATAATTAATTACCCGTTGTTTATCAAATTTGTTATCTTGTATTGATTCAAAATTAGTTTAAAGATCAACATGGACGATTCTGATTCCCTAACGACGTCTTTTATTTATTTAAGAGGTAATAAAATAGCAATAGAAATGATGTTTGGTGACAATTTCCTAGAAGTTAAAAACCTAGCAAGAATGTAGTGATTGCATGCATACATACAGTGATTTGCTCTTACACAGTTTGTGGAGTGACCCTATATATTGAATGAAATTGATCTACGTTAAGTAGTACTAGAACTAAAATACCTAGAGCTAAACCGAAGGTTGGTTTTGGAAAAAGACTTGTTTATCCTCACAAATGCATTATGAAATATTAACTCGCTGTTCTGTTTCTTGAAACTTAGGAAACTGGGTGGTATCAAATGAAAGCTTTTGGCAAGAAACATCTATCATATGTCAGCAAACGATGCTAGCCAAGAATAACATCCTAATGGATCCCACAGATTTGAAAAGTTAAAACTATGTCATAAAAGTGGCAGGGGGACTTGATGGAGACACAACGGAGTCAGGGAACATGATCCAAGCAGCGAACTGGACAACACAAAATAAAATAGGTCTAAGACAGTTGCTTTCCTTATTGATGCTAGCTCGCTACAGTATATTTGACTTCACACTTCAAACGCGCGATATTTGTGGAGTTATAAGCAGTATCTCGCTCGATCAGCTTATCTGCATATCAGATATATGCCATTTTCAATGACATATCGATATACACGTTCCCTTTGAAGTTTGCAATATGTTTACAATGTAAGCCAAAGCTCTGTTGGACGCTTGTGGCTAACGATCGAGCTAAATCCTACATAGTTCACCGCGAATAATTTACGATCGCATATAAAAATATCGGTTTACGTTTACCAGGTGGCCACATACGCGCAACCGAAATCGTAATTCAATTCTATTGTCTGTTCTATTTGGGCCAATTGAGCCTATTTGGGTAATTATTACCTCCCTTTGTAGATACCTATGTGGTTGGTAGGAACCATGGTACCTATAGATAAATGATGCGGAACCACTCAAAACATTTTAGTGCCATTGTGAACTTAGCGATATTCAATGAATTCCATTTTGCCCTTTATGACTCTATCTAGTTTAAATTAATGAGTATTGTAGTAAAAACTGAATAAAATTCAGATGCGATCTTGTGACGTGCGCATGGATAAACGATAAAAGTGTTTATTAAAAATAACTTTGCCATTTAGCTTTCTCAAATCCGCTCTAGCAGGTTTTTGATTTAGTTAAAATGAGAAAATACAAAAGGTCTCAAAATGCAAATTTTATAAGAAAAAAAAATACTTTCTCGATATCTGTTGTTCTACTCTAATAACTCAATGTTTTTATACTTATCGATAATAATAATAACTGGTAGTTAGTTATAATGCAGGTTCACTATTTTTATTTCCTAACTTCTAGGCCGAAGTTGTAGATTATTTTGTGTCATGGTTCCATAATGTCGGGCCATTTTGCTCGTTATTACGAAGTGAAACGTGATGTTCGTCGTGAATGAAAGTTTTTGTCATCAACCTTGCCATCACCCTTATACTCTGTAATGAGCATATAATGATAGTAGGCTTGTTTGTTTCCTTATTTTTCGTTCGAAGTAAAGAAAAATAAATTTTCATAAAAGGCTCTCAGGTTTTGTTTAGTTATTCATTGCACTGTTTGTGTTTCCACAACTTCGTTAGCAACAAACTTTTAAAGCGCAATGTTCTGTAAATAAACTTAAAACGTTGAAGAAAACTTTTCAGGATACTTGATACATACTAATTAGAAGTGGTGAACTTTCTATTTGCTGACCATGAATATCTGTAAAAGCTTAGGAATTTTAATGACTATGATAACTTGCGTATGCGATGGCATCATCGTTGTCCTTGACAATCTTTTTGTTTCCACTAATTAGGTAGGTACTTGTGCTGCTTAGTGGGTCCAAAACCTTCCACCATGCTTTGTCCTTTATCCGTTATCGTAGGTCCACGATTATGTCGTGTCTTTGCAGCCGGTCTGTTAGGCTATACAATAAATTAATTGTTGTGATGTAGGTATTTACATCTGTTATCCGACAGGTTGATTGTTTGCACGCCTTGAATACACAACTCCCCTTCAGTAGCCGCTGGCAGCTGGCCAGGGATTGTTCTACGATATAAATTATGTCCGCATGTCGATACTTTACTATCATCGGAACAATTAATGAGCTATCTTAGTATTACATTCGCATACAAATAATACTTACTGGAACTTTGTACTAACTGACCCTAATTCTGTAATAAATTATATCAATTCGCAGTTGTAGAGTACTCAGGAGGTGGAGTTATTTGTTTTTATTGGCAGTTTATACACCTCATGGTAGAAGATAATAGATTATTTATTTAATGGTATAAGTGAGTATATTTGAGGGGTCCGTGGCTAAATAATAACAGCCGCACAGGTCGATTGATCAGGTTAAGCTACGCTTGCCGCGGTTGGTCTGTGGATGGGTGACCATCTTTACATACTGAGACCCCTCCGTGCCTCGGAAAGCACGTTAAGCCGTTGGTCCCGGCTCGGCTGTCAATCGTGGATCTTTGACAGTCGTTATGGGTAGTCAGAAGCCCGAAAGTCTGACAACCAGTCTTACCAAGGGGTATCGTATTGCCCAGTAACTGGGTTGTGGAGGTCAGATAGGCAGTCGCTCCATGTAAAATACTGGTATTCAGCTGCATCCGGTTAGACTGGAAGCCGACCCCAACATAGTTCTTTGGGAAAAGGCTAGGCATATGATATGATAAGTGAGTACCTATATTTTAACAGAAGTGTACCTAAACCATATAATATTTTCCTTATTATGTGTTGAAATCAGCTTTTTGCTCGAATAATTTGGGTGGGGTCAGTGACTCGACACTTCTGGTTCCGTATTGTTCAGGCGAGCGAGGCGACCGCTGAACAATGAGCTGAAAGGCACTTCAGTTTTTTAAGGAATTAACAAGATGCCCTCGATTTAAGTGGCTTGCGGAGCTTTCAAGCGCTTTCATTATGAGGTAGGAGGTAAAGGATGAGTGGTCTCATGGCTGAAGAAAGACGAACTTTATACTACGTCGATCGTAGATTGATCACATCAACCAGATCAGACTTTATGATAGCCTTTAGGCTTGGCTTTATCTTATCGAAGTGAAAACAATGTTTCTTTGTTCCTGGTGATACACAAATGAAACCCTTCTACAACGATAGGTAGTTAATTAATAAATGTAAATAGTTAATAACATATAGACTAACTTCTGTAAATACAAATTGAACGGCGTATAAGTTTGTAGGTACAACGCAGTAGCGTGACGTGTGTGCAATGGGCCCTGTAACGTAAAACGGTACCTACATAGGCAGGTGTCTCCTCTAGCCTACAGAGTACAGACTGTAGCTATGTAGGTATTGTTTCACGCGTCTCCATTCCCGTTAAATTGATTCTACATCGGCAATTTGCATGCGTGTCGCGTGAACATCCATTTGCATGGAATTTAGTATAATATACAAAAAACTGGGTTTACTGCGTACCTATCAATATATCGTATAAGTAAAAAGAATTCGCAATACAATACGCGTTGAGATTAATCAATTTATTATGCATTTGGAAAGTGATGGATGACCTATGCCTACACAAATACATAAAGTACCAAAATAATTAATACTGTAACAAATTCATTCCCAGTTAAAACTAATACCAATATGTCTAAAGATAATACCAGAAAAGCTTCGGTGATACTGGTTTTGTGTAAAATAAAATGCCTGTAAAAATACCCGCAGTCACCTTAGGGACGGCGTTCGAGCGCCGAGAAAGATTGGAAATGCCACAAAATCACACGAGTGATCAAACAAGATCCTCTCGAATTCATTGTAAAACCCTTTTGTTGTACACTACATAACAGAATAGTGAGGGTTGGCCAGGTCCCGTTATACTGGTTCAGTTGGCGACCCAGGTAGTCGAAGAAAGAAAGCTATCTTTCCGACAACAACGGATGTCAAGAGTAATCGATCTTGGTATATAGAATATACATAGTTATCTACACAATGTGAATATGCGTGAATGTGCACGCGTAAGCATAAAATATTCCAAATTGATAGGGTTGTCCCAGTATAGTAGATAATCACAAAATTGACGGTTTAATTCGGAATCCGACCCGATTGGCAGTTTGTCGCTTTTATCACATTATCCATAAGGAAATAAAAACTTTATAGGTAATTATTTGGCACTAAGCTTTCCTCCCGCCCTGAGCGCGGTGGGAGGGACCTATAATCCACATTTAGTACGACAATACCATCTGAGGCGGCATTCCTACAGCTTGCCAGGAATGTGTAGCCTTGAGTACGTGGCATTCCGGTTAACCCACAGGAATTTAAACTACTTACTTATCAAAGAAAGAACTGAAGCGTCGATTATTCATAAAGACTCAAGGTACCAAAAGCATTTTCTAATAAATGTTCTTGCATAAAATTATGTGTAGGTACTTAGCTAGCTACAATTAGATAGTAGTTATACTAACAATCTTTGGATTATTTTAACGAATCTCCTTGTTCGTACTTTTTCTTTACTTTTCATATTCACAAACTCAAACCATTTATTTCAAATTAACTAATTACAGGCACTTTTTAATTGTCAAGGGGTCGGTCAGTCAGAATCAGAAATATGAAGCTAGGTGCCCATTCCAAAGCATAGTAGGTATTCAATATGAAAACTGTAAAATATGTACACACAACAGCTATATTCCTTACCTACCCCTCGGTTCATTTCTGCCGGGACAAATGCGAATCCTCGATCGCGATAGGATGATTTCCGTATTTGCCATATTTCCTCCGTTTCCCGGGACTGGAGCTCGTTCTCGTAAAAGATGAGGCGGGATTTCTAAAGCCTTCGCCTCATAATACTCCTAGAATTGTTTATAGTTTTACTACCTAAGTTTCGATGCTCCTGTTTTTGATAGGGTTAGGTATACGCTCTTGCTTCGGCAATGTTTTCGTGTTTCGGTAAAGGGATTTCTATGATGAAACTAAATGAAAGTTTTTATTCTGTAAATCTTCAACATTAATGGCGAATACATCTCAACTTTGGTTTGCCGAAGATATGGTAGGTAGTCATAGCTGAGACTATGGAGGACCTCAGTACAATGTTCGATGACCTTATTAGGTAGTTAGTAGAGCATCCGAAAGAGTTGGTCTTAAAATGAACATGGACAAGAGAAAGGTCATGTCAAATGCTCATGTAACACCCAACCCTCATGAAGATCTGAGACGCTTCACTCGAAGTTGTGGACGATTATGTTTACCTA
Organism: Hydraecia micacea; assembly: GCA_914767645.1. Classification (NCBI taxonomy): domain Eukaryota; kingdom Metazoa; phylum Arthropoda; class Insecta; order Lepidoptera; family Noctuidae; genus Hydraecia; species Hydraecia micacea. The sequence goes on from OU611778.1 coordinate 15,492,377, forward strand.
GGACAAATTATCCACTTAGATAGGTCCTAACTTCGAGAAAGAGGTCAATCGTCGACTCCGTTTTGGCTGGGCAGCGTTCGGGATGCTACGCCATATCTTTTCGTCCCACAGCAGTGTCCTAAGACGAAAGTCTTTGATAAGTGCATCTTGTCAGTGAAGACCTATGGCACTGAAACGTGGTCGCTCAGAATGGGCATGAAGACGGCTATTCTTGGAATTTCCCTACGTGATCGAATAAGAAATGAAGAGATCCGCAGGAGAACCAAGGAACCAAGGTAACCCGACCATGTAGATTAGTGTCTGAAATGTTCTTTTGTGAAAAGAACCATACAGATTTGAGTGGTCCAGTCTGTGCAAGTAATAGTGTAGCTCAACTCGTAACTTAGGAGCTCAAATGTGATTATAAAAATTCATAAATGTCAAACCATTACTGAAATATTCAAACTAAATCTATGTTTGTAAAGGCCTGTCTACTTATTATAAAGGCAGAAACTGGAGATGCTTAATTACCTACCACTCTGACTCCTTTTTTTCGGCACCTGTAAAAGAATGGTCCATTTTTATCGCGATCAAATAGAATTTTAAATCTAAGAGGTTTTCAGTCACTGGGTCGGTTTTCCCTTTTACAATAATTCCTATTTTCTTTTTTGGGAACAAGTTTCTCTCCCTTGAAGGTAGGCAAAGTGCACCGAACGCTGCTTGCTACGACGTATGCTACGAATCCCTACGATCCATTTTTAAGTTATCTGACTGACCTTAATAGAAGAACTTAAAAATGGATAGTGTTTATATGGTCCCATTAAAATAGATGGATAAACTTTTAGAAATCATTCAGACCACCAAAATAAGGACGATGGTAAAAAATATATATAAGAAAAACGCATTAGATACTTACAAGAAAATTAATCAGCTAACGAAAATACACTAATGTGCCGGCAATTTATTATTATAGGTCAAAATAAAATCATTTTAATCAGTGTTTTTTTTTTGCTTGGATATCTTTGGTTAGACGTACTGAGCGATGTGTTAAAGTTTGTCCATCTATTTTAATGGGACCCTGTATAAAGCATGGTTATTTTCAGTTTTTTGGTTAATCATAACGTAGGTTTTTTTTCCCATTTCTAATACTTGGAACAATTATTACGTGCCACTACTGAGTACCTTTTTATCGCAAGCTGTTTCAGCGAGTAACCTATTCTTGTACCTAAACTAAAGTATAGTTATAATTCTACGGTGTTATGTTACCTACATAATCTTGCTCTGATTTTCTTTACCTATGGCACATTTTTTCGACCCAATAATTACCTAATTAGGTTGTTTTAACCGGAAAATAAATCAAAAACAGCGACATGAATCCATGGATTAATGTGGCCTTCGTCCGTCGTCCGGTCACAAGGGTACGATACGATAACCTAATAAAGAAGTTTGGTAATGGTTACCAAACTTCTTTATTAGGTTATCGTATGCACCAGTGGGGCAATTGCGTAACACATTATCAATCGCAATCGGTTTCATTTTGACAGTTCAACAACATTCATTGCGTTATTTACGAGTACATGTTGAGCAGACAAATTTTTCGAACTTATCAAGCAAGTGATTAGCAATTTGCTTCAAAATTATTCAGATTCCGATTAATAGTGTGTTACGCAATTAGGGTGCAGTTGCGATACGGTGTGTGTTGTTTGACCAATTTCCATAAAAATCCCCCTTCACAGGAAACCCCTTTTGTTAACATGCCCAAGGGTCCTTCAAGTGAGTTTATCTAAGTAACTAATTACTATGGTCATAATTAGTTTAAACGTTTTATTGAACACGATCAATATTCAAGCGGCGGTGCTCCACATTTCAGTGTCCCCCGTGGATGGTCATGCCGGTATCGGTCTTGCAATCAAAGTCGGGCGATCGCGTGCGGATTATCTGCTTGTTCATGAACGCTGATTGCGTGGGGTGCGCGTGCGCGGCGGAACTTTGTTTGTACTATTTGTAGACCACACTTTTATAGGCCGAAGTGGCTGAAATTGAAAAAAATATTACCTACTATAAATAAGTAAAGTTTGAAAAATATCTCGATACTGAGAGGTGAAACAGTCGGTAATTACTCCGCTTATTTCTTTTCACTATATCTCAATGGAAATCATACCTATTCGTCTGGACAATGGTCATGGCGTGCAGTTAGATATTTTTGTAGTCTACCCTTACCGGCCCGCAGATTTAGAAAAATTACTGTATTTACTTCTAACGTATATCCAAACCTCCGTGAGGTTCTACATCTACTTTAAAATCATTCTCAGCGGTCTTCTCGCGTCGAGAACTCAAGACTATGATCGACCGAGTTGCACAACTACCCGTAGGGCGTAGGCAATACAAATATTGATGGTTCCATATGAAAATAAAACCTGCGACTTATAGCGCAGATGCCAATCGCTCGGCCACTGCGGCAATCTAGCTGTCAAACGTGCATTGAACGACATGGCGATAACAATCATTCATAAAAGGTCGCGATGTGATCAAATGCATGATAATACCCATTTCTTCTTTGGATAAACATTCTATACAGTCTTTTGAGACAGTTACTGCTACTAGACATGAGATTGCACCCTAATTGCGTAACACATTAGCAATCTCAATCTGAATCATTTTGAAAGAAATTGCTAAACCATTGTTTCATAATTGTTCGAAAAATGTGTCTGCTCAACAACGTAAATAGCGCAATGTATGTTGTTGAACTGTCAAAATAAAACCCATTGCTACTGATAGTGTGTTCAATTACCCCGCTGGTAATAAGGCGGATTCTACGCTCCAACTTCGAAACATCATCTTCATCATTCTCCTGCCATTATCCCAATTTATTTATGGTCGGCGCAGCATGTCTTTTCTTCCATACTTCTCTATTACTCATCATCTCGGTAGTTACCTTCTTTCCAGCCATACTAATTATCATATTTCACACAATCCATTATTGAGAGCAATGGTGGCCCAGTGGTAACGGCGCCGACTTACAAGTCGTAGGTCGTGGGTTCAAACCCAGGCAGGCTTTACTTTGTGTACAGTCATCAAAGGAGATAATTAACCAGGGTCGTCGGATATAGTTGAAGTTTAATAAGAAACCGATGTATATTTTCGAATAAAATTTAATTTAATTAATAGTAATAAAAAGTTCATTTATCAAATTAAATTTCATTCGAAAACATCAATCGGTTTATTACTAAACTTAAACTATATCCGACGACCCTGGTTACTTATCTCCTTTGGTGACCGTACATAATTTCATCACCACTGCTCTCAAGACGGTGACGGAAAACATCGTAAGGAAACCGGCATGTTCTGGAACCAAAAATTTGAAGATAGCATGTGACATCTACCAACCTGAACTGGGCCCGCGTAGCAGATTACAGCCCACTCCCTCTCGAGAAGAGGAGGCCTGTGTTCAACCAATGGGACCATTATTGGCTGATAATGTACACAGTCCATCCATCGTTTCTTTGGTCTTCCTCCTCTCTTATTCATACGCAACTTCAAAACATATTCCACTTAATTCATTCGTTAACATGTTTACCACTAATAGAAAGTCTATAATTATAGTCTTGCCTGGTATGTCATTTTCTACATGGTTCAACAGTGACCCGAATAGGGCAGTTATATATGTATGGTATTAATTGGCTATTGATGGCATGACCAACTCGCGTAGTTAGTTACCTTTCCATTAAATTAATATCTAATCAAGATGTAAATATTGACATATATCGAGTAGGTGGGTATAGTACTTAGATAGCAATACCTGCGTATGTTGGGTAAGGTTCAAGGTTTGCGTGATATAGATGATTACTGCGACTATTTATGGTCTTGTTGTCTCTCTATAGATGAAGCATTTTTATACAGCTGGGACACAGGCCTCCTCTAGGTGAGAGGTAGTGGGGAGTAATCCACGCGGACCCAGAGCGGGTTGGTAGATGTCACATGTCTTCGAATTTTTGTTTCTAGGAAATTCCGGTTTCCTCACAATGTTTTCCTTCACCGTTTTGAGAGCAATGGTGGTGACATAATTTACACAAAGTAAAGTGCTTGTCTGGGTTCGAACCCACGACCTACGAGTACATTACATCATTCGTAAGACGCGGCTGTTACCACTGGACCACTGTTCCCTGTTTTTTCTCAATTATGCATTTTTTAGGCCTTACGAGGATCCTCGTAACCTAAATTTATAAGAATAATCAACAGGGATGTGGGTATAGTCGCTAAAATAATATTTAGATTAACATAAACTGAATGCCTAAAAACTGAATGAGTCTGTGAAATTACTTGAAAACCAACAAATGGTTACACAAGAGGAGATAAAAGTTTGCACTCTAGAACTTTTTTGGCACGGACAGAACGATTGCAGGGAGCTGAAGTGTGCAGTTGTCAGGTCAAGTGGCTGAATTGCAAAGGCAGCGTAGACAGCCACCACTGGCAACGCTGGCTTGTTAATTAACGTCTCTTCGCAGTTATCTTGTTTTCATGGTGCTTCGTTCTTTTTCGAATAACTTTCCAGATAGTGTGACAAAGCATCTAGAGCAATTCGCGTTAGGTACCTATTTATAACTATTTTATTTAAAAGGAACAACAAACAGCTACAATGTAAAACTTAGAAACAAGAAACAGATAAAAATTACAGACAATAAGTATTGCAGCCCGCAACGGTGTTCACGGATTGGTAACATATTTACATATATAAATCTATCAGTGAAAATAATCGCTAGGGTTACAAATACGAGTTTTTTTCTTCTATTTATTCGGCTTTGCGAATGAAACCTGTAAAGACTGTAATATCTTATTTTATTAGTCTTTTTTAATTTTTTAATATGAGAAGGGTTTTTTATTTATTTTTACTGCCGTTTATATGAAGACACCATAAAAGAGAAAATACCTTAAAATTTTCTCCACTTGATCTCTGTAGATGTAACATTGAGACATCGCATTGTAAATTGAATCAAGCTGAATAGGCCTCCGCGAATTTTATTAAATCACCAACGGTGGTCGGCTTTGAGGTCACAATCACATTAGAGGCCCTTTCTCGCCACATAAAACTAACTAATCCAACTACCTTAGTACCTAACGCACTTTGCTGATGTAAACTTTTTGATAATAAAAACTCCGATTGCAGGCTGCAGCATGGTCAGCAAGCCTATATAAATATTAATATTTAAGAAATTAAATATTAATCGTGATTGGTTGCTCTTACTGGCTGGAATGAATAATGATAAGAATGATTGATTCGTCTCTTGTCAATTGTCTTTTTCCGATTTTCTGTGGGAAAACTACAAAAGGTTTTTACACAAATAGGTAGGTAGGTAGGTACAGTATTGAAGTCAGCAATGTGAGGATGATGCTAAAAGATTTTCTTTAGGAAGTAATTGAAGTCCCACTTATATAGGTACAGAGTTAAGCAGTCGTTGAATAATTACATACACAATCAGTCTGTAATGTTCCCACTCCTGGGACACAGGCGTCCTCTCTTTCGCGGGGTAATCAACCACACGGGCCCAGTGCGGGTTAGATGTCAGATGTCTTTGATTTTTTGGTTGTAGGACATGCCGGAGCTAGAACAGTGGTGGCTCAGTAGTAAGTAACGGCCCCGACTTACGAGTTGTACGTCGTGGGTTCAAACCCAGTCACGGCAGACGGGTTACTTTGTTTACTCTCAAAAGGGTGAAGGAAAACATCGTGAGGAAACCGGCATTGAACAATGCAACGTTTTTTCAGGTTCCTTCTTGACTTCCAAGCATCCTTTTAAGCCTGAATAACGACCCTGTTGAAAAGGTGTAGCATCTTCATGAATTTTAAGTAAAATCTGCATGTGTAAGTAATAAAACTTCGATGTCGGCAGCGGTAAATCGACATAATGTAAAACATTGACGAGCTTGTTGTGCACGTCACATGTTTTCCTATTATCCAAAGTACCTACCTACTTCTTTATATATTCATGAACGTAAGCGTTGAAGAAAACCGAAGCTAAACGTGTGATATTGTGTAATATAGGTAGGTAAGTTCGTATAGTGAGATAAATCAGGAAAATTGCTTTTCAGTTAGCTTGTTTATGTGTAGTACAGTAAAGTTGAACCTGCGGGGTAGTTGAATAACAAACTAATAGCAATGTCTTTCATTTTGACAGTTGAACAACATTCATTGCATTATTTACGTTGTTTAGCAGATATATTTTTCAAATCTATGAAGCAATGGATTAGCAATATTCTTCAAAAAGATTCAGATTGTGAATGAAAGTTTGTTAGGCAATTAGGGTGCTGTCTAGGCAGGTTCAGTTCAAACCAGCGTCAGGCACTAGTTGTCTAGCATTTTTGCTGAACTGGGCCTTTTTGACGCAGCCATGAAGCACACTTTTCTGCTAATTTCTACATCGCACTTTTCACTTTTTTTTTGTTTTTTTATTTATCTGATATAAGTAGGTATATTGTGTGCCTTTTAGTCTGTGCTAAATAAATGTATTTTCTTTATTTATTTTTTCTTTCTAATAGCATTGCTGCGAGGGTTTTTTTTTACCATAAAGATGAATAGTAGGTCCGACAAACAGCCCTCTTTACTTTATTAAAAACTAGCTGACCCGACAGACGTCCTGTCCAAACAATAGTTCATACCTAAGGTTCATACATAAATCCCATAGAAAAGAGGGCATTTAGATTTTCCCGAACTTTCCGGGAACCTCTTCCAATTTTTTTCCATAAAATCCTAATTCAATGCGAACATTTTAAAACAAAAATTGTCAAATCGGTCAAACCGTTTTCAAGTGATGCGCTTACCAACGAACAGCATTTAATTTTTATATAGATAGATTCTCACGAGAATCTTAAGGAAACTATACATCTATTATATCAGTAAAATTTTAAATAAGAACTACTTTATTGCGGATTTGAGTATTCATTGTTTTAGAGTAAAGCGAAAAAAGGTTCAATTACCTATACTGTCGTGGTCTCATGAGGTGAATTACGGACTGGCCATCTATAGGTAAATTAGTAAAATCTGTCATTTAAAAAAAGATGAATGTCGATTTTTTTATTTCCGAGTGTGTTTTGTTTTTATTTTTTCGAATGTGAATTGTGTGTTTGTAAATGCGTCTACAAACTTGACTAATTGTTGCTTTAACAAATTCAACCCACCTACGTACTGTTTACTTTTTTTTTTCAACTTTGTAGTTAAGTATATTGTAGTCTTACAAAACGGCTAACGCATCGTTAGAGGAATATGGTTGGCAGTAAACAAAACTGTGAGTACCTAAAATACTTTTTTCTCATACAGAGCTCATACCTATAGGTAAATTTACCTGCGATTTATTTTTGTAAGTTGGAATATATTTACCCAAGATCGTTCTATCGACGTCAATGGAAAGATGATCAATGCTTCACGTGATTAAATATTTTTGTTCTACTAAAAATATTTTGCATACTCTGTGTGCATACACAGAGTATAAAAATATTCTGCAATCTGCATAGATTGCAGAATATTTTTTGTACCTAAGTAGGTATGTCTGACATGTGGCAGACGTGTCCACCCCAATTCCATTTAAGCGTGGCAGCTTTCCGAGTGTCATCAATGGGCCAAACTTACGACAGGCCCAGACGGAGATGGCGGGATGAGATGAACTCCTTTCATAAAGATTGGTCCTTGGCAGCTCTGGACAGAGAGAGGTGGAAAGAGAGCAGGGAAGCCGTTCCCCAGCAGTGGAACATTAACGGCTAATAAAAAAAAGTAGATATGTGTGAAATTAAGAATCTGTAACTAAGGGTCGGTTTCATACTGAACATAATCACAATTTACTATAGGTATCCTTACCCTCTGCTTCCCAGCCTCCCTCGATTTGGTATGCTGCAGTAGATGTTCCAAACCCTCAGGGAATTGTCTTACACCATGCCGCTCAATTTGCGTTGCTTTGCATTCAGTTAACGTAAATAATAACAATCTGGAAACAAATACGATATTAACATGTTATAGAAAATATGATTTCAATTTGCCACAGTATATGTTAGCCCTTGACTTACATAAAGCCTGCAGATTTCACCAACATCCTGCTTTCGCTTAGGCGATTGATTAACAACAAAAGAACAGTCATTAAGCATTTATTAGGACAGATTCATCTAATTGGAATGAGAAACTTAACTACGAAGTTCTCACCAAGCTCTATTACCTAATAAAACTATAAATCACTAAAAAAACCCAGAAATTTCGGACAAAGAAGCAGCTTATTGTTGTTTACGACAGATGTCTGCACTGAAAAAAATAATTTCTTACTATTTCATTAAGACTTACTGACTTTATACAGTAACCCCCTTACTAATAAACGTTGTATAGCGTCTGTATAGTTATACAATGCTTTGTCTTCTTCTTTCGAAAGTTAAATTACTGACGACTGAAAGAGAGAAATCGGTGTCTAACTATTCATCTGATATAATAGGTTTATTAGTAAGGGGGTAAGAAGAAATGTTTGTAAAACAGTAAAAGACAAAACATACTATCTACCTACTGAAAAGAAACAAAAAAAAAAATACGTGTGGCACTCGGGGACTGCCGCGGTAAAGCTATTGCATAGCAACGCACACAAACACCGTGCCGAAGTCTGCCGAACTGATACGACGTTAGGCGATGCTTAGGTTTATTTTCGTTACGGAATTTCTTCATTCGGTCGCCGCGCTCAAAGCCCAAGATAAAAGCTATGCAATAGCTTAAAAAAAAGGAAAACCACCATTACTGTAGTGTAAGTAAATTTCAACGGTTTGATCGATATCACCAAATGAATAAAACAGTTTATTTTGTGACCTTTTAGCTGCTTAAAACGTTAAAGTTTACTGTCTTGACGGTAACATTTTGCCTCAAGCTTTAACTATTTTCGGATCCTGTTTTGAACGGTAGGCTCATGTGGATTTAAAGCAGTTCAATAAATGTTTTTTAATGTTTATTTACTGCTTATTTCTTTCAGTGTGTGAAGCAGAAAGAACAAACCAAAAAAAAATTAAGCATTAATTGAAGATCTTATCTTCATCTAGGTGGGGTGACATGTTTGAATATTGGATTTAGATAGTAGATAGTTGCTGCGTCGTCAATTTCAATATCTCTAAAAGTATAGTTTATTGTTGTTGAGCTTCTTGGAAAACTGCAAGTTCGAAGAAATCCCATCATGTGTGCCCCCAAACATGGCAGTATAGATATCCCCGGTTACTAAGAAGCGTTTGCCCAAACCCCAATTACGGTCAAGGACATGCTAGAATAACATAATCAGCCAAACCAATCAAGCCATAGTTCTAATACAGGGCTTCCCAAAGCACGACCTGGGCTTGAGTTTGTGTGGCCATAATAGGCCACATAATAGGCCTTTCTTTACCTAAGAAAAGTTTTGTAATCGATGATTTTTGACTTTTTTTGTGATGATTTTTTTTATGGTTGATTCAACTTTGCCATTTTAATGGAAGTGCATTGATTTAGACGTTCTTAGAAATTCAGAGGTCGGGAATCGATGAACTCTTGAAAGGTTTGTCAACGACACAACGCTACGGACATGAAATACCTTTTTACCCCTGTAAAAAGTTATGAAAATTCCGAATTTTTTAAAATGTAAGTTGATGTTTTGCGAATACGACGGATGACAGAGAAAACCAATAAAAGTCAATGGCTTTAGACCTTTAGTCCTCTCCTTCTTAAAGATTACGCTTGTCGAACACCGTACAAAGGATCTTATCAAAATCACAGATACTTCAACTGGATCGAAGCTCTATGCCACCCACCTTTCTCTTCAGACATAGCTCCAACTAAATTCCATGTTTTTGGAAAAATTAGACAATTAAAAAAACTAAATTTTTAGGCAATGAGTCTATGAAAAACACCGTTTATTATGGGTTCATCGATTCTCGTCCCTAAGATTTCTCCTAGGCATCAATGCACTTCCAATAAAATGGTAAAGGAACATTTCTTAAAAAGTTAAGTTATTTTTTTTCTGCGGCCCTCCAATCTATTTACACATTTTTACTGACCCGGGATCGTATCTGGTTTGAACAGCCCTGTGTTATAATCTAACCATACGCTGGTTGCTGGGAGAGCAAGTAAAAACGAGAGGTCAAGATTAGGATAAATAATCCATGATTAGGACTATCTCTTGCGCACCTACTTTATCACCGAATCTTCTTGGGTGCTTTTATCTTTAGTTTAGGTGTTTTCGATTATCTGATTCGGTTTTATCAAGATAATCTTTGTTTGACAGCTCAAGCTCTTCATGTTATGAAAAGTGCTAGTCTATAAGATACATATTATGTGATGTTACATCCTTATATCAGATCGATAGTGTAGTTTTCTGACTTCGTTAATGATTGTGTATTGCTTCTGCCGCCCCTAGAGTTGCTTCAATAAATAAATGGTATACTATACTGATGAGTGATTGATGAATATAGTGCATTATAATTGTCACTTCAGTCATTGTGGTAAATGTCGGTACCTACATATAACATTTTGTTTGCCTTTTAGCTAGTGTTTAGGTACTAGTATTCTCAGCAGTGAACGACTGGACTTCTGATGACTGCTGTTTAGAACATGAATGTAACCATTACTCAACTAATACCTACTACTTGACATTGCCGCAATCACAGTAAAAGATACGCGCTTAAAATTAGAACCATTTATTTTATAACCCCCTCACTAATAAACCTATTATAGATGAATAGTTAGACACCGATTTCTCTCTTTCAGTCTTCAGTAATTTAACTTTCGAAAGAAGAAGACAAAGCGTTGTGTACAGACGCTATACAACGTTTATTAGTATGGGGGTAAGTATGAGTATTCTATCGTATGTCATGACGTCATGAGTTAGTGTCCTTCATCAATAGTCATGACGGTGGCGTCGGGCTCGTAGTGCCAGTCGAGTGCGCGCGTGCGCAGCATCTCCTTGTACACGAAGGCTGACTTGCGCGGAGTGCGCGTGCGCTCAGGACTCTCGTAGTCCACCTCGTACAGACCGAACCGCTCACTGAAACGAACACAAGTGACATGAACATTGGGCTCAAATGGTAATCAGATCGAAGTTGCATTGTTTGAATTTTAAATCATATAAATAAGACTTCAATTATGTCCTTAGTTATCAAATCCAGTCCGACGTAAATTTTCTCGTAGAAATGAAGAACGCTCGTAGAGACGCAAATAATTCAAGAAACGTAACCTAAGATATTCATAAAGTTCCTATTCAAGAACAACGTAAGATATTCAGCGTTTTGCATGTATTGATTACGATGTTTTCACCGTCACTGTAATCTGTCTTATGAGTCTTGACTAGTCATGTGATTTTATAAAATATATTACCTACTTAACCCAGAATAGAAATTCATACTCATTAGATTTAAATACTCACGTATATCCTCGCATCCACTCGAAGTTATCCATGAGACTCCAGATAGAGTAGGCTCTGACGTCAGAACCATCATCTATCGCGTCGAGCATGGCGTCGAGGTATCGTCTATGGTAAGAAATCCGGTCATCGTCATCCAGGCCGCCATAGTTTGAAAAGCCATTCTCTGCGATGTACACCGTAGGGTTGTTGTAATCTTTCCTGATCTTGGTCAACATTTTGTAGAAGCCCCATGGAACAACCTGTAGTAAATAGCGACATATTAAAACGAAAAACAGCTTCAAGTTGGAGCTCTTGCTTTTTTAGAACATCACAAGAAAGTACCTTGAGGAAACCCGACGCAGCTTTTTCCCAGTCATCAGGTTGATAGTGTACATTACCGAGGTCATCGTAGAATGACGGAATGTCATAAAGGCCAACAACTGATTCATTTCTATACACCAAATTAGTCGAATAGTGATTTAGACCAAAGAAATCAGAAGTCCCCTTGACATATTCAACTTCCTCCGGTGTGAATTCAGGCAACCGCGATCTGAAGAAACCCTGTTCTGCACTTTTAGCTGCTACTTTTTCTTTCAAGGCAGGTGGGAAGTCTCCGGTGTCAGAAAATATCGGATGAGCATAAATGCCCCACTGAAACAAACGACACTCAGCTTTATAGTCATCGGTTACAATAGTGCCTACCATAAAGTGACTAAACATTTTTGTTACAGTTAGTTTTCATACCTCGAACTGATTACCTTCTTCGGCAGCCTCAATTTCATTTTCTGTTTCTGGTTCAAAGAATTCTCCGCTCAGAGCTATAAATATAGATCCATTATATTTTGGCCTAAATTCTTGATCATAAACATGGTAAGCCTTGGCGTGTGCCATCACAATGTTCTTGGCGCACAAATATTCAGCTACACCTTTGATATTCACTCTGGGTGCTTTAGTATCCGCTCCGTAACCTTGATAGCAGATCTCCCTTGGTTCATTTATTGTTATCCAATACTTGACTCTATCACCGTACAGTCCATAAACGATGCGCGCATAATCCGCGAACCAGTCGGCTATCTCTGGGTTGGCCCATCCTCCCAAGTCTTGTAGTCTTTGCGGCAAGTCCCAGTGATATAGCGTCACCATCGGTTCAATGTTGTATTTAAGCAATTCGTCAATTAAGTTGCTGTAATATTGAGCTCCAGCATCGTTTAAACGATCGGGAAAACTGGTAGGCAGAATGCGAGACCATGATAAAGAAAATCTGTAAAAATCTAGTCCTAATTCTCTCATCATCTGAACATCTCTTTTGTAATTGTTATATGAGTCGTTTGCGACGTCTCCATTTGAGCAGTCAACTATGGAACATGGATCAGTGTGAGTCATATGATCCCAGATATTTTCCGATTTACCTGGAATCAGTTGTTTAATGGTTTATTGTTGCACATATTTACCTACTCTGAACATAATTTAATGATATACTTACCGTCTGCATCCCAGCCTCCTTCGATTTGGTATGCTGCAGTAGATGTCCCAAACAAAAAACCCTTAGGAAATTTTCTTGCATTATGCCGGTCAATTTGAGTTGTCTTGCCTTCAGACAACGTATATAATAATACTATTCTGGAAATAAGTTATTAATATATAAATTATTAGGTACCTACATACAATGAAAAGGAAAATAAAGGCAGCATAACCTTTTAGGTACTTACACAAAGCCTGCAGATTTTAGCAGCATCGTACGTTCGTTTAGCCGGCAGACTGACAACAAAATAGCAATCGTTAAAGATTTATTGAAGATCTTATCTTCATCTGGGTGTCGGGCTAAATATTAGATAAAAAACAGGCGGTTTGCAAACGTCTCCAATTAGATAACAATCAAAGTAGTTTTTTGTAGAACAGCACACTAATTGCGTAACACAACTAAGTATCAATCACAGTCTGAATCATCTGCTCAACAACGGAAATAACGCAATGAATATTATTGATCTGTCAAAATGAATGCCATTGCTACTGTTAGTGTGTTACGCAATTACCCCGCAGCTCATTGTAAGAGGTCTTGTTCTGGGAAATGCCATCAATTTTGCCCCGAATAGGTTGTATTTCCTGATTCACTCAACATTTCCTTGATTAACTACGTGGTGTTATGTTTTCCAAACCAATTGCAAGCTATTATATTTCTTCCAATATAGCCTTAATAAAAGCGAGTGAAGGTTTCAATCTTATCAATCGATGAAATAAAGAGTTCCTTATGATTGCCACGTGTAACTTTGAAAGGTTTTTCTTTGAGTGGGAAGAATAGTTGATGAAGCATCAACTGTATGAACCCTTCATAAACTTCTAGAGCTAACTAAAGCAGCTCTGTTATATCTATGTATAATGATGAGCTGGACTGTGAAATTGTTAGACTCTATACACGATTATTTAGTATGTACTGTGTATTAGTTATAAATAATAACTGTATTTTGTTCAATAAAATTATGAACGTAAGCGAAAAACAGTCAAGATCAGCCAATTTAGGTGCATTGCCACGAAACTTATTTTTAGGGTTCCTTATCTCAAAAGGAAAAAACGGAATCCTTACAGGATCACTCGTTGTCTGTCTGTCACGACCCTGTTCTCAGGAACGCGTGGAGGTATTAAGTTGTAAGTATAACAAATAAGTAGGTCTTAGGTCCCTTGAAGCTCTAAACAACTCAAGCTTCTATGTTAACTCAATGTAAAAATACGGCCATTTATGCAGCATTCATACTAATATTATAAATGCGAAAATGTATCTATCTGTCTGTCTGTTACCTCTTCACGCTTAAACCTGAATCGATTTAGATGAAATTTGGTATATAGTTTGAATTCCGAGAAAGGACATAGGATAGTTTTTATCCCGATATTCCCACGGGATCGAAACCTATGCGAGTGAAACCGCGGGGCACTGCTAGTATCTTATACTCGCAAGTTAATCAAAACCTATAGGGTACTTCCCGTTGACCTAGAATCATGTAATTTGTCAAGAAGCATGACCTTACAGCACAAATAAACGAAAAAGTCTCAAAATCGTTGTTAAAAAAAAATGCGATCACAAGCTTACATTTTCAGTTGGAGAATTGCCCATAGATATATCGATGTATGGGAGAACATTTTTTCAACTTCAAAGTTATGTTTGTTCTTGGGATAAATTCATCCCAACTACGGAACCCTTCATCGTGGGTGGCGCGACGCGCACATGGTTCTATTACATCATAAAGATGAATAGTCTGATAAATACCCTCTCCACTACCTACTTCTTTTATCAATTTACACGTGGGTCGTTCGAGATTAGGTAGTGTATATGTAGAAGATTTTTGATAATGAAGAACACATGAATAAAAATAATTTATAGGTACAGTCACGAGGATAAAATACGCAAAATTCCAATCATTTTCTCGTTAAAATAACGATTGCAACTTTGAGGAAAAACCTATTTCATAATAGCATCATTTCATGAAATACTATGTTCTCAACACCATAAAATTCGTATCAATGCTAAAGGAGAATATCATTGAATCTTGCGTAAATATAAGATATATTTTTTGCTTGTGAATTTACTGCGGCCAATTTTTCAAGTTTTTTTTTGACAGATATACTGAGATCTGAACCTTTCAAAGTCAAGTTGCAGTCTCATCTCGGCGATAAACAAATGTCAAAAACTTGACAAAAATGTAGGGAAATTAGAGGTATTTTTGACAGATTGAGACTGAGATCAAACTGTGAACGTTCTTAAAATTACGAGAATTCAAACAAAACAAAAACAAATGCAAGTGAACAGAGGGTTCACTTGCATTTGTTTTATTTTGTTTGATTATAATATTATCCAAGATCGATCCTTCGGCCTCTATCGTTAGATGCTCAATACTACTTACGCTTAGGCCGGCCATACACGGACAGCTTGAAGCAGGCAGTATCGACTGCTTCAAGCTGCGACTGCATAGCAAACTACAGTCTTCTACGTGCACACATACACGAAACCGCTGAGCAGTCACGGCTGCTTTGGGCGGTCGGCAGCGCGGTGAAATTTCATCGTGCGGTCAAGCAGTCGCCAGGCATGCAATGACTGTGCGAGCTGTCGACTGCTTTCGCGCAGTTATCTCCGCCCGCGCTCTTCATTCCACGACGCGTATGTTAAGGCCGCCGGCAGTTGATACCGACTGCTGCAACAGCAAGCAGGCAGGCATCAATTGCAGCTTCAAGCGGTTGAATTTGACTGCACGGGCAGTCCGTGTATGTTGATCACTAGCTTACTGCAGTAGCAGTCCGTGTATGGCCAGCCACGTGCCTCCTCGTAGTTATTCATGGGTTTGGGTAAGCCTAATATTTTTTATTTTGTAAGTTTGTGTCACCGACGCAGGCCTAAGAAACGCTGCCGTGACGATTGGGACTCATTCCTAACTGATTAGACGGAGAAGGCTCAGCACAAACAAAAGTGGAAAAATATGGGGGAAACCTTGGCCCACCAGTGGGAAAATATAGAAGAACTGAAAAAAAAAACACTATGTTTGTAACTAAGTTCCTTTTCATCTTATGGAAATCCTCACAGTGACCAATGAGGTGTGAGTGAGTGAATCATTGAACCATAACCTTGATTCATCGGTTATTCTCCGTGAATCGATAGATTTTAGAAAGGTCATGGAACTTTTGAATACGAGGTAGGTCGGAGGCTCTCTTTAACTCTCTTCATTTCCATTCCGTGTGAATTCGGAGTCATAGGTAAAATCAATAACGTCTAGACATCTCTCTTTACCAAGCCATAAATTCGTGACAGCAATTCTACCAGCATTTTGCACGTGCGTGAGCAACGTTTTGGTACATTGCGTGTAGGTTGTGCGGCTGCCAACCTTGAGATGCTGAAATGCAGTTTCATCCACTTCTGAAATCTGCAGTTAATATCAACTTTACACGGGACGAGCTGGGCCAATGGCTTGAGGATTGGGGCTTTTGAGCACGCTAAATAACTGATGGATTTCAAGGGGAATTTTGAAAAGAAGGCAAATCCGCGTAATTACTTAATCTAAAGTTAGGATTATTTAACAATACGGATGAATGGGAATCTTTGCCAAATAAAATCTACAAACGACACACCAGGCCAGTCACTATCACAGATAGTACAAAAGACATTTATTTCTCATAGAGCCAATCGAGCGCTCGCGTGAGCAGCATCTCCTTGTACACGAAGGCAGACTTGCGCGGAGTGCGCGTCCGCTCAGGACCCTCGTAGTCTATCTCCTACAGACCGAACTGCTCACTGAAATAGAAGCAGCGTTATTGTAAAAACTTGTTCGAGGATGATGTGATTTCACAAAGTGTAACCTAGTAACTCTTAATGAAATAATATAACTATGAACCTAATAATTAGATTAAAAAACTCACGTATATCCTTTTATACACTCGAAGTTGTCCATAAGACTTCAGATAGAGCAACCTCTTACGTCAGAGCCCTTGACAACCGCGAGCAGCAAGGCGCTTTGATATTTTCTTTGATAAGAGATAAGGTCATCGTCATCTCGACTGCTATGGTTTGAGTAGCCGTTTTCGGTGATGATCACTGCTGGATTGTTGTAATCCTTCCTGATCTTAGTCAACAGCTTGTAGAAACCCCATGGAACAACCTGTGGTAAAGAAGGACTCGTTAATTTATTAAAAAGGTTCTTTGAAAAAAAATCATTTGCTTCTTTAGAGCGTCAATGGAATTAGGAAAGTACTCTAAGGAAACCCGATGCGCCATGTTCCCAGTCACCAGGTCGATAGTGCACATTTCCCAAGTCGTCGTTGAATGACGAAATATCACATTGGCCCACTACTGACTCATTCCTATACACCAAATACGTCGAATAGTGACAGAGGTCCCCTTTACATATTCTACTTCTTCCGGTGTAAATTCGGGCAACCTGAAGAAACCTTGTTCTGCACTTTTAGCTGCTATTCTTTCTTTAAAGACTTTTGGAAAGTCTTCTGTTTCTGAAAATATTGGATATGCCTAAGCGTTCTACTCGAACAGATACAAATCATCAATGTATATCAACACTTCCAGAATGGCGAAGGAAAACTATTTGCTAAAAATAATCCCGTATTATCAGGACAAAGCTGACAAGATCGATTTTGATGAGTATAGTTTTAAGGGAATATTAAGAGTGAGTTACAACACTATACGCCCCTCCTAAGTATCATTCTTATCTGAACAGAATTAGAAGTGCCTATATGCAATGCACGCCACTGGATTGGACTGTGATAATAAGCAGGCTCTACGTGACCAAGTTCGATAACCATGCATCAACGTCAGGAATTGTAGTAGTTTATGTTGTGAAAGGGCTTGTTAAGGGAAAGACTAAACCACCAATACAAGAAGCTTGTCTTGTTTTGGTCAGTAACTTATGACTGACGTAAAGAGGTATCCATAATTGTTAAATGTCCCATTTTTCCAAGATTGATTTTGCAGTGGATAAAATCGGTGGTGTCTATCCCTAGCTTCTGGTATAAATATGGTCGGCCTTTCGTTTATTTTCCGGAATTAACTACTTATAGTCTAACAGCATTCTAAAACACATGTTTTCAGGGTCGGTGGTTAGCCAGGTGAAAGATGCAGGTGCGGTGGGTGGCGTGGGCGCTGGCGTGGTGGGCGTGCGCAGCGGCCGCGCCGGCCGAGCCGCGCGCGCCGCTACCCACCGCCACCGCCGCCGCCGCCGCCGCTGCCCTGCCGCCCGCGCCCGTCTGCGAACCCCTCGTGCTAAGAAACACGCCGCCCATGCCATCAGTACGTACAGAATATTGTTTTTTACTTTTGCTCTACTCGGATATCGGACTTTGCTGTTTTGTGCGGGCAGTACATTAAGAGACCACCTACTCTGAATCAAAAAAGATAGTATGGCAGATATTTCATGTTAATATTTTGTACTGTATGCAAACTAAATAAGTCGGGCAACACTACCAGACGGAGTTTTCACTAACCAAGCCACATGGCTCTCGTTCAACAGCTCTTACGAACGAATGTAGCCACGTTTTGTTAGATGGCGTGTTCTCACAGTAAAATCTATCCCCTTACTAATAAACGTGTTATATCAGATGAATAGTTACACACCGATTTCTCTCTTTCAGTCGTCAGTAATTTGACTTTCGAAAGAAGAAGACAAAGTGTTGTGAAGATATTATAGACGCTACTTATACAAAGTTTATTAGTAAGGGGGCTAGGGTTTTCAGGTGAACACCTGGCAGTACGTAGGTACTACGAAAACGAATCATAAAAACGGTACCGGTAACGGTAGGTAAACGAATTTTAAGGTGATCTACTGTAGAGTAGATCACCTTAAAATTCGTTTTTGCAATTTGTCATCGTAAGACCCTAATAATATCACATAAACTTACATCAGATAAGAGAAGTATTAAGATCTATGTCGTGTTTTTACCTTTATCTCATCGTCATGGCCGTAGCTAGGGGAGGCAAGGGTGGGCAATGACTACCCTAGAGAATTCTTTGCTTACCCTAGAAAAATCGACAGTTTTGAAGAATTACTTACTGTTTATTCGCTTTTTATTAGGGTTTTTATTCGAGCCGTAAGTACATTTTGACCAAGATGTCAGGTTTGTAGAGTTAGGGGCTTGGCTCTGCATTAGATCTGATAACTTTTTAACTGTGAAAGCGTTATTAAAGTCTTGGCAACCTACTTTACATGAAATGTTTTTGGTGGGATTATTTATTACAAGGTGTCATTTATGATCTCTCATTAGATGACTGTGGTTAGTTCAGCTGGACGTCTGGGCCCCCTAGACAAAATTTCGAGCTACGCCAATGCTCATCATGTTAACATCTGTCGTGTTAATATTGCAGAACGCTCGTGAGCACGAGGCGGCGGCCATACACACTGCGCGCGCGCTGGTGGAGCTGGTGCAGCAGGGCGTGGCGGACGAGGAGCGCGCCGCCGCGCTGGCTCGCGCCGCCACGCGCGCGCCGCTCGCACCGCCGCCCGCCGCCGTCGCGCTCGGCGCGCCGCAGCTGCACCTCGGCGTGTTATACATCGCAGAGCCCCCCAGACTCGTCGTCTTCCAACAAAACAACTCAATCACTCTACGACAGTTTTGGAGGACCTTGGCATCAGCGTGGAATGCCACCTCAGCGGTGTGGTCAAACGCCTGGTTCTCTTGCGATAAGGATGGCGAGGGCTGGTGGGGTGGTGTGGCAGCAGCTCGTGGGTCAGGACCTGCTAGATCTGCCGCTGCTCTGTTCCGGCGCTGGCCTGCCTTGCCTTGTGAAGAGGCTATGCACGATTGGCTCGGTGGGCCTCCTTTATGCGACGCTGCTACAACAGATTGTGAAGCAGCTCCATCGTTTGGGTCTGGGGATCGAAGGATAGAGGTGATTTACAGATGGACAAGTATTTCGCAATTGGTACTTATTGAGAATGTGCTGATTCTTACCTACGACCCACTTTTCGCAGTATCGATGCAAGTGCCAGGCCGATCATTGGAATGCAGGCGGCAGCGGGTGGCTGAGCGGTGCTACGATAGCCGCAGACGACTCGGGTCCGCTGACGTGCACGCCGTGCGGCATGGGCAGCGACTCCACGGCCTGCCTGGCGGACACGCACCGCGTCGCCGTGCTCGCCAGCAACGTCGGTGGCATGCTGCTCTGTCTTGTTACCGCGGGCATCATCTTCCAGAAGAGAAAGTGTAAAGTAAGAATGCGATGCCGTATAGTGCAATCGATTTAATGATTAGCCTCGGTATACTGAAACCGTATTTTCATGTTTTCAGGCCGTGGCGGTGGGAATGTGGACAGTCCTAGAGGTTGTACTTCTGGGCGCATTCTTGATGTATGCTTCCGTAAGTATTAGAGGTCTTACAACCGCGTTGCAAAAGATTAACAGCACAGTCAATATAGAATCATATCTTTCAGATTATCTTAATCTTATTTAAGATGTACTGGAGAATCCCAAATCAATTGATACAATCGATAGTTTAAATCATTCCGTTATCTTATTATATCCATACTAAATGCGAAAGTGTGTCTGTCTGTTACCTCTTAACGCTTAAACCGCTGAACCGATTTAGATGAAATTTGGTATAGACATAGTTTGAGTCTCGGGAAAGGACATAGGATAGTTTTTATCCCGATATTCCCACGGGAAACTTATGCGGGTGAAACCGCAAGATTTGATTTTTTAATGTTTGTTTGTTACGCTTTCACACTAAAACGGCTGAACGGATTTGGATGAAATTTAGCGCATTGGTAGACCACGACCTGGATTAGGACATAGGATGCTTTTTATCCCGATATTCCCACGGTATTGAAACTAATACGGGTGAAACTGTGGGAAGCAGTTAGTGTACTTATAATTTACACTCATTTTTGTGCGTTATCGTTATTATCTGCCTGAATAGCTTTATCTTATTCGCAAAAACAAACAATACTTATCGGGATTATAGGTTTCCATAATCGGTAAAGAGACCGCCGTAATATCACCGTACGTAAGCTGACGGAGTGGCGACTACAAGTACCTCACAGGATGTAAGTTAATTCCATTGCAGGGAAACCCTCCCCTTATGACTTGTCGAGTAAAGTTATGTACAGATGCTCTCGACCATAATACGTATCCAAAATACAAATAAGCTGCTAAATCCGTACATCATAGAAAAAGAAAAGTGCATGGAATATTACAGGGTCAAATTAAATTAGCGAAACTCCGCAGACATGATGGGATATTTGAAAATGAAAATGATAACTTTTTGGTACGGATAAAGTTAGACCCTGTACGTTGTTTTTAAATGCCCGTGTTTATTTTCCTAGGCTGCATCCCAGTTCATATCGATTGCCAAGTGGCGGTGCATAGCGGGCGCGTGGCTACGGGAGCTCGGCTTCGTGACGTGTTACGGGTCGGTGGTGCTGCGTCTGTGGGTGCTGCTCGCTGAGTTCCGCACCAGGAAAGCGCATCGGTGGACGCCGCGGGATTCAGAGGTAGGACCAGTTAGGAAAGAAAAGAAAGAAAAATACGTTTATTTGCGGCAAACATGACGCATAAAAAAAAACACAAAGTAACAAGGCGATAATTAGGCGTTTTGTCGACGGTAAGGACGTTGATAGAGAGCAATGTTGACCCAGTGGTAACCGCCCCGACTGAGGAGTCCTAGGTCGTGGGTTCGAATTCGAACTCATACAGGCGTTTCACTTTGTATACATAATTTCATCACCACTGCTGTCAGAACGGTGAAGGAAAACATCGCGAGGAAACCGGCTTGTCCTAGAACCAAAAGTTCGAAGACATGTGTCATCTACCAACCCGCACTGGGCCAGCGTGGTAATTTAAAGCCCTCTCGAAGAGTGGAGGCCCGTGGCCCAGCAGTGGGAACATTATAAGCTATTTATGTAAGGACGTTGGGATCTGATTGAAAATATGTAAATAATTATATCGTTCCGCCCGTCTGTAAATATGATTATGGCGGCTCATTTGGCGTTTTATTTTGGCAATCGTAGTCGGAATGTGGATAGATTACATGTGTAGACGATGAGGGAAAAATTGTACACAACTCTTGATCAAACTAACCGCAGGATCTGAGTGGCAGCCCGTGTCTATTACCTACAATCTATATTCAAATTGGAAACTTAAATTGACAAACAAATCCGTGTCCATTGGTGAGATAACGCTTGAGATGACAGTACTGCTGCTACTGCAGTTATACAAAGTGTTAAAAAATTAACCCGACAAACTTTAAGAGGTGCTTTAGACCATCGAACTGAACAACTTTCACTATGGGACTAACTCTGAAATCACGAAAAAAATATCAGCTGTTCATACTCGTACATTTTGGACAAGTAGGTATTTTTCGTGATTTCAGTATTGGTCCCATAGTAAAAGTTGTTCACTTCGATGGTCTAAAGCACCTCTTAAAGTTTGTCAGGTTAATTTTTTAACACCTTATATGTAGATGATGCTTACGTCATAAGTGCATGATTTGCGCTCTACCTTTACACATAACAGAAAGGTATATAGATTAATAAATAAATGAAAACATTCTGCTTCCAGGTTTTACGCGTGGTGGGCGCGATGGTGCTGGGCGCGGCGTGCTACCTGGCGGCCTTCACGGCCACCGCGGCGTGCGACGACAGCGCGGGCGCCGGCTGCGCGCGCGCCGCCTGGCACCACGTCACCGCCGGCGCCGAGCTGCTGCTGCTGGCGGCCGGCCTGCGCATCGCGCACGCGTCCAGGAACGCTAATGTGCCCTTCCAGGTATTACTAACCGGCTTCTACCGGATGCAGCTAGAGCCAGTATTTTAATGGTTAAAGAAATTTATTTCTCAATAAGAAATTACATAGATTTCACTTACTTGAAAACATTTTTAAAACTTATATTATATTCTATGAACTTTGACACATAAAACTAAGCAGCTATTGTTTTTCTTTACAACAAAATAATTACGTAAGAGTGTTTCACTTCGTAGGTACGCAAATAACATTAACGAATACAAAAATTAATATAATAATTTTACATGGAGTGACTGCCTGTCTGACCTTTACCACCCAGTTACTTGGTAACACGATTCTCTTTGAGAAATAGTTCAAACTAAAAACTAACTAAAACAAACTACGTACTATAATTTACATTCCATCGCCACTTAATCAGTTTATTCACTTTAGCGAAATGTATATTAAGTTGATTTTTGAGTGACCATTTGTAACAAAAAGGTCCTAATAAGTTTTTAGTTGTTGGAATTTGTACTTTGTTAGTATAAACATTCAGTTTGTTGTTCCATAACTTGAAAATGAATTCGAAACTTGTTCTCACACTTTTGAGCTTCTGACTTGACGTAACGAATGTAAAGCATGACTTACAAGTATGTTATACAGTGTGACATTTTAATGGTTGTTATCCCGCAGCAGAACGATTTGCGCTCAACACTACTATCAAAACATACAGTAAAACTCAAAAAAACATGTTTTTTGTTTTCTAATAATTTAAAAAATATTTATTAACTCGAAAGTGTGAGAAACAATAGTAACTCACTAGACGTAACGTATAGTAAAAGTGCGCTGTGCTGCACACCCGTACCCTATTTCAAGTTAAACAAATATCAACTTTATTTAAATGATAATTACTTAAGTTGATTTCAGAGTGACTAGCACTATTGAAAAAGTTAGAAAAATGTTTGATGTTGTAGCGTAAACTGAACTTTATTGTGTAGGAATTAAAGATATTTTTCCATTAATTCATATTTGTTTACAATCATGGCAAATAATGGCGCCTCCCCACGTACCGCTACCTCTGGCCGCCGCTGCCGCGTGCGTGCGTGCTTATTGTCCCGTGAACGTACGCGCAATATGTTATAGTTGTAAAAATGAATTGACATTACGATTATTGAAATTTCGAGTACGTTGCTATGCTATGGTGCAACTGTGCGCTAGGGCTAATTATGACCCGCCACTGGCGCTAGCCTCGCGCTGACATTCGCGCTGTGCTCAACTGCGTTATGCGTCTTTTTTTTACATCCGTTATTTCGGTGTATCCACAGGAGCGCGGCTGGCTGGCGGCGGCGCTGAGCACGGAGATCGTGTGCGGCGTGTGGTGGCGCCTGGTGGCGCTGGGCGAGCCGGGCGCGGCGCCGGAGCGCTGGCCGCTGTCGGCCGCCCTGCGCGCGCACCTGTCGGCCGGCGCCGCGCTCGCCTGCGTGCTGGCGCCGCGCCTGTGGCACGGGTACCGCGCGCGCTCGCTCGCGCAGGAAGTAAGCTGACACACATAATATAGCGCTAAAAGATTACGTTGGCGCTTGTCGTTGTCGGCCGGCGCCGCGCTAGCCTGTAATCCCTTAGCGGGATCGTCCGAAAGGGTTACCGCTGCCCCGGAACATAAAGGGCTAAGGAAGGAACACGGGTGGGTTTTAGTCAGTAAGAGTCTGACACTCCCTTCCGCTCCACCCAGAGCGGGAGGAGTCATTAGATGATTTCCCATCCAAAAAAAAAGCCTGTAATCCCTTATCATATACCTAGTTGAATTAGTCAGTAAAAATGTTATAGTGATCAGTTTAAACACTTGAAATTAGAATTTTAAATCACAATGTGCAATTACAGCTGAAGTGGAAAATTTTCAACTAACTTTTAGAGGGCACAGTAAAGTTAGCGCCACGAAAGATGAGACTTGACCCCGCCTCTCGCGCTCTTTTCGCCGCCCCTATGATGTCCGGTCCCGTCCCGCGCTCAGACCTCATGCCGCTAAAGAGACCTAAAATCGTGTACTGCGCAAGGCAAACCACGTGGTGTGTCAAGTCTTTCGTGGCGCTAACTATACCTATGTATATTTCAAGTGACATTTCACAAAACAAATGTTTACCAACAACATCATTCCAGCACCAAAACATCCATGTAGTAGTGGGAATAATCAACGACTTCACCTGACCAGTTCATAAAGAAATGCCCAAAGTTGTACTTTCCGTAATCAGGTAGCCATATCTACTTATTCCAGGAACATTACGTAACAAAGTCGTAATTGTTGCAAATCATTATGTTCGGGTACGATACGACCATTTTTCACCCATTTTAAACCCTGTGATTTAGCAGGATCATAAATCGTGCATACTGTGTGTAACTGGAGTAGGTAACAAATGGAATGCTAATATTGCTATTACAAATATGATTGCTAAAACCTATGAAAGTATAAAAGTAAATTATTTATTGAAACATAATAGAAAATGAAAACCTTTATCACATGTGTCTGGATTATATTTGAGACAGAAAGCTTGCCATTTAAAAAAAACTGTGCTCAATTTCAGTCCAAAATATAAATTATCGTAACTCTGTCGTGTAACAACAATCTAAGGTGTCACGTCGCGGTCCTGCGGAGGGATTCGGCGCGGAGGGCGAGGAGGAGCCCACCTCGGAGGAAGTTCGAGCCGAACTGAAGAGATTGTACCTCCAGCTCGAGATATTACGCAACAAGACACTGCGGAGAGACAACCCGCACATCAGTAAGCGACGCGGCGGCAGGAAACCGCCGCATCGACGGTTCTCACTACAGGTATACACGAACATACGAAAAACTCAGTTAAAATCAGATTTTACAAATATTTCCTCTTACCATTACTAACCAAATTACGTTGATAGGAACAAGGTAGCATACACAGTTTCCATAAGTTCAAAATCAGAGATTCGAACAAATAAGTATAGACAAAAATGATTCGTACGTAAGACAGAGTTTCCAGTATGGTATGTTCAGTGATATAGTTTTTACGTTTTCTCTTCCCACCTTTAGTTGACGTGTGGTCCTAACCTTTAGTTCATAATGACCGAGTTTGACACCTACTGCAATAAATAACCACTTTTTCTTGTAATGATTTTGAAATACCTTTTTAATAGTACCTACCGAGGATGATTCATTATTTAGATTCAGATTATATAGTCCCGTACCCTAGACTTTTGTTAAGGACCCAAAGTTTAACTTAAAATGATGACCCGAAGTGTTAGTAATGTGACTCGTGTTTAGGTATTTTCAGCCCTCGTATATCGGTGTTCTAACTCCACTGTCATTAATTGAATGTTTCATCTTCCATCCTACACCGACTTTAGAAAAAGGGCAGTCGCGAAAAGGTAAGGAGGCGTACAGTACATACCTACCTTCTACGTATATAATAATCGCATGCGCACTGACGTGGAGCACCCGCATGACCCTTGTGGATGTCGCCTGTAGCGCCCCGCGCCCGCGCCCGAGCCCCTGCACTCCCCAGCCACACTACCTGACTGTCGCAATGTTTCAGATATACGCTTTCTCTGTGCTCCCGGTGCCGAACTAAACAACTACTAATTGGCAGGATCGTCACCATCTAAATTTGTCACATGTGGCACTCTCTGCCCATTTGTCTGACCTACTCAGGCCGGGGGCTGTATGTGTTTTTTTATATTTTTATGTCTGTTATTTCAAGTGCGGCTTCAATCCCGATCGTAATTAGATTTTGTTTCTAAATAGCGACGCTAAGACCTGAAATCGGTTGATTTTCTTTAAATATCCAATTATTGTCAAATGTTAACGATCTATTTGACTTTTATCAGAGCATTTTTTCTGCGACTTTCACAACACAACACAAATCAAAATTAAGTTCATATTGCTTTAAGAGCGCTTGTAAACATGGGTGAGTCTTCACTCGCTTTTGTTACACATCTAAATTCTACTCAGGCTTGTCGGTCGTCTATTATTTTAAAATTTCAATGTTTTTAAATATAAGTGCGTTTAAGATAGACTGCGTAATCGTATGTCCCATGAAATAATCGATGACTGTAGTAGCTGGGTGCGATTTGAGTAAAATCTAGTATAGACCTGTGTACAAGCAAGCTCTCTAATTACTATGCAGTCTTCTACTACACAGAAATCAACTCGTTTCATGACTATTATCAAGCATAGATATCGGCTTGTTATAATGATGTGTGTCGTGTGTCAGGCACTGCAGGCTCGTCGCGGCTGCAAGGGCAAGACAGGCGGCAGCGCCAGCGCTGTGGAGGCGAGCGAGGCCGGCGACGCGTCGCGCACGCCCGAGGACTCCGTGTGCTCGGCCGAGGGGCCCAGCCACTACACCGACGCCGACACTCAGGCGTGATCGCACCCGCACTCCCGTCCCACACTACCCATGTCATCATCTCTGCTTGTGACACTCAGTATTGTATTCCATGGTATGATTAACAAAATTTCCCATAGTGTACGCCGACGTACAGTCGACAACTGGATCGATGATTATACGCGCGTTAACACTCCATTCGTTTACTATTCCGTGGTATTCTAGGACCGACACCATATCTTACTGTTTGGTATCAGTTCCGTGGGCGCATCTACTCGCACGGTAGGTATTCGTGCGACTATTAAATGTCTCTTTAAGAATTGGTTGAATTTTAGTAGGATGTTAGAGCGATTGTTACGGATGTAAAGTTATATTTTTAATGCGAGAGTGGGTCGTTTAGTATTAAATTATTATGCGAGCAATGTCTGCCCCACTATGGAATAATTTAAGCAAACTCGTACATAACTACTATTTATATTAATATTTACTGGCAGTAAATGCAACCTAATTTTAATTATTAAAACTGATGGGATGGTCCATTAAGCAATAGGAATTAAACAAATGTTTAGATCTGGAATTGTTATCTGTAATATAAGACATCACTAATTAGGTGTTGGGAAAATAAATATTTTTTACGGGAAATTATTTAAATCTTGATGCAATTTTATAATAACATCTGTTGGTGATGTATCAGCCGGAGTTAATCAAAGATATTTAATACTCAAACTATTCAATTGTAAACAACTAAATGAAATTGACCTGGAGGCCTACCACAAGCTCTTAACGCGCCTACCATGATCTAATTAAAAACGATTCCGAAACAAGACATTTCAGTTTAGGTTCCTAAACTGCATCGCTTGAGCTGCTATATGGACGTCATGGTACCAAACAAGTATGAATGAAACCAAAACTTGCGACTCAGTTTTGGACAATCGCTGTCAGCAGATGGCACGGCCTAAACTGAATCGTTAAACTGATGTCATGGTACGAATTAGAAGAACAGTTCAGTTTAGGTTCTAAAATGGATCGCGTTAAGAGCTTGTAGTAGGCCTCCTGTACCTACAATACAAAATACTAGTCAAAGAACTGCTAAAGTTTTGCATAGAGTTAACATAGTTTTACAATAATTTTATTATTACCTATACTTTATATACAGGTGGTATAGTTGTCACCGTATAATTGTGGACACCGTTATTTTATAATCTATCTCGCGAGATTACGTATAAACTTTCGAAAAATTGTGAACTGCAGCAAATTATTTACAATATAACGCATTATTTATCGATAGATAATAATTTGTCCATAGCAAACCGACAAATTGTGAACTGGTATCAAACTAGCATGCGACGGATCGCACCTTGCACTAATATTTATTATTTATTTATTTTTATCGCTGAATGGGCCCGCTCTTGACATGGATCATGCCTAAAGGAAAGCGATGGATAGGTCTATGATGGAATGAGCATGCCCAGAAGATGCCTAAGGTACTGGAACACCCACGCATCGACGAAACACAGCAGGCTGCTTGACGCCGAACTCCGGTGGGAGGGTGTACTCAAACCAGGCGGGCGTTAGCCCTACCACCGCAAGGGATTGGCAAGTCAAATGAGATGTTGGGTGTGAATGCCGAGTTGTCGGTTCAGTTGAGTAACTGGCGGAACAAACTGCGCTACACGAGGAGACTTCTTCATGCATCCCAAAATACAAAAAAAAACAATACAAAATAGCCAAGTAATTGAATAACTACTAAGCAGTAAAATAGCTTAAGGGGCAGTTACGTATGGGCAGTTAACAAATTGGAATTCTATTTGTTAACTCCCCACACGTAACTGCTCGGTAAGAAATCTTGGAAGTAACGCTCGCCGGTCGCTGCTGCGGCACCGCTCGCTTCTCTCGCTCGGCTCGTGCGCCGGTGCTCATGCGGTTGGTGGTTGGTCACGGTTCTAACCTTACATAACCCATTTGGTCGGGGTGTCCTGGCTTAGTTACTGCGACCAATTCGGCTACCGCCAAAACCGACAAATCAGGGACAGCTAAGAATTTTACGGGTGTTAAAATCTGACAGTTTACAATCTGTCCGATTTTATCACCCGTAAAATTCTAAGTCCTGTTGGGAAGTTTAGTTCGGTCACAATGTGACGGTTTAACATGAATAGATTATAAACTATCGAAAATTAATACGTTATATTGTAGGCAGAATGGTTCAGTTCACAATTTATCGACAGTTTACAATCTCGCGAGATAGATTATATACTAACGGTGTTCACAATCATACGGTGGCATAGTCATATTATGTGTTCATCGTTCTAGTTTTGAGCAGATAGTATGATTGTACCGCGGGTATATATTATTACGAGTAATATTAGTAGAAAGTGTAAACCTGGGTCTGCCAAAAATAACTCAAGATTCCTGGGTAATTTTAACCAATCAGAAAGATATCTGCCTAAACCTTCCCAGCACACTATTTCTGATATTCATGTTTAGGTGCTAAACTAATCATCACAAGAATTTTATTATATATATTTAAACCCTTTTTAGAGCTCCGTACCCAAAGGGTGCCAACAGAACCCTATTACTGAGTCTCCGCTATCCGTCCGTCTGTCTGTCAGCGGGCTGTATCTCATGAACCGTAATAGGTGAACAATTTTCACAGAATGTGTATTTGTATTGCCACTATAGGTAACAACAAAGAATAAAAATAAGTTAAAGGAAAGAAAGTCTCATACAAGAAACGTGTTTTTTTTATAGGTAGTGTTAAATATTGTACGGTGGTACGGAATCCTTCGTGAGCGAGTCCGACTCGCACTTGGCCGGTTTTTACTTAAAATATAACTATCTGCCGTGACTTTCATAATCAGCCTATAATGTTCCCACTGCTGGGACACAGGCCTCCTCTCAGTGAGAGGGAGTGGGCTGTAATCCACCACGCGGGCTCAGTGCGGGTTGTTGGATGTCACATGTCTTCGAATTTTTGGTTCTAGGACATGCCGGTTTCCTCACGATGTTATCCTTCACCGTTTTGAGGGCCGTGACTTTAATAACTTCCAATCATACTTTCCTTTTGGAAGAAAACTACACAAGACACCCGTATACCTACAGTTTTTTTTTTTATGGGAAATTATCTAATGACTCCTCCCGCTCTGGGTGGAGCGGAAGGGAGTGTCAGACTCTTACTGACTAAGTACCTACAGTTTGCCCAATAATCTACTCGTAGGCAGTTTACCCAATGATCTTGAGTAATGCAAACTACCTACTGCATGTGAAGCCAGGCTCACTCTCTCTGCTAGCACTACCCGTAACATGTTCATAGTGCATAGGGGTGGTTTTATATCTTTACTTACCTAGGATTTGTGTACTACCTATAACTGAATGTACCTATCAGGTTTCATGTGTCGCTGTTCAAATAGCTTCCTGTACCTCGTGTGACTCCTTGTATGTGTCAGCAGATGTCCTATTGTAAATGATCTTAACAGTATCGAGTATGTTCGACAAGTCTTCAGTATCTCAATGTTCTCTACTCTTTAGAAAAGTACGTCATCGTTTGAATGGAGTTCCTCTGTTCAGTCTGAGCGCTAACACAAAACGAATAAAGGAATATCCTCGTTTCCTTAATTTATAGAATTTTACAACTTTAGGCATTCCATTGATTAATTTTGGCACTTTATTATTAGAAACTGATCAATGTTTTCGATGTAACAGGAAAGTAATACCTAAATATGGAGTAGACTCAATGAAGGAATTATGAGAGACTATTTATAAATGAGGAATTGTTAATACTTGTAAAGTTTTACTAATAGTCTATATAACCATTCGAATGTTTTTAAAACTTGCTCGAATATTGTTAGTGTGACACAGAAAATGCTTTATCCACAGTTATGTCATCCTTGTTGTGTTATATTTCGTGCACAAGCAAACCGTCTATCTTCCATTTTCGATCTTATTTCCTAACTGCACAAATTCAGTTTGAACTTTCCGTGATAATTTCATTGTATTCTGAAATTGTTACCGGTGTTAGGGATCAATATTTTAGTTATACATAATGTTTAATTTGAATTAGCACGGGTACTAGTATGTATGAATAATATAATGATCGTAAAATATATAAGGTATGTCTGTTCATACACGAAATATTTTAAGAGATAAACCTATATAGGTGGTAATGAAGCTAAACAAATGAAAAAAAAATATATAAGTGTTTTTTATTTTAAATAATTATTGTAATTTTAAAACTGCTTGAGACATTTTGCATAAAATCTTTACTCCTTATTCTATGAATGACCCGTCAGACGCAGCGAGGGCGACGGCGCGGGCGTCTCGTCTATTTTGTGTCGCGCAGCGTGTAGGCATAGAAAAAACACTGGTGTAGGTGAGGTTGTATTCGCCTGCATTGCCTGTCTTTGCGCGACCACGCAAGCATGGTAGTCATTATGCGTCCTGACGGTTACCGCTCTTCACAGACTGTGTACTGCCGGAGGCAAACACCTGCCCTCGCTTCCTATTACATGGGACCTAACAATATCACTGGTAAACTGTAGTGGACGTACGAAAACACACCTCTGCCTATCTTTTCGGGGAATTCAGGCGTGATGATGATAAAAATAAACCAACGTAGGTAGACTTCAGAAGTCGATCAACTCGTATTTTATTAGCTTATCGCTTACGATAATAATGAAGGTGAATTTAAATTACAAAACCACCTAAACTTAGGTAGGTGCAGACGCCAGCACATCAAGCTACCCGAAACTGTAAAATTTTCCCAATCAACTTTGAACCTTATGCTTTAGCGATAAAGTTGAAAATGTATTACTTAAAGAAATTTGACAGATTGTAGTAGGTTGATGTGCTGGCGTCTGTACATGATTAGATTTCCTCCTTAAAATTTTACGAAAAGGGACCTAGGTGCGATTAAAACAAATCCTAATCTACAGTACCTACACATCTGTAAACTAGGTAACTACTAATAAACATATGACGGTTGCAACTCGAATTCGCATAAGTTAATGACCTCTGTGAGGTTACGAATGCGTCGATTCGTATCCGCCAGCTGATTGTTCGTTGATCTGAACTATAAGAAGTCTAAAGTGCGTAGCGCGGATTTATTTCATAAAAAATCTTACCAGAGATAGGCAGTCGTGGACATAACTACTTTTGTAGACTTCTAGGTGGTGTACACACTGTTTTTGAGAATTTTCATTACATACAGAAAACCTAATGTCGTTGCACAACGAACCGGAGAAATCACATCACGATCGGCACTCGCGAGTTATGTATTTAGTGGCTCCCTATGATACTTGTTCTTGTAACACCATCATGTTCTGGTACTTCTGGTTGATACGAAGCCCGACTCTTGTTAAAGCGAGTGGCGCGTGTGGTGCGTCGCGCGTATCGGTTGGTAATACTGATGAGAGGCGCGGGGGAGGGAGGTGCGCCGCATGCGCTCGCGCGGTCCGCTTTTGTGATCATCTATAACAGGGTTATTGGAAAAACACAACAAAAAAAATACGCGAAAAAAAAAACAGCTATTCCCTACATTTTGACGAGTTATACGAACATAAATGTAGGGAACAGCTGATTTTTTTTTCGCGATTTCTATCTGTTCATAATGATGAGTACAATGATCTCTTAAGAGGTTGTTGGTGTTTTTCCAATAACCCTGTATATAAAATTCAAAGTCCTGACTGACTGATATATCAGCGCACAGCCTAAACCGCTGGTCTGAGAGACATGAAATTCGGAGGGTGTTTTTTGTGAAGAGTAGGTATCTACTAAGAAAGGGTTTTTCGAAATTCCACCCCTAAGAGGGTGAATGGGGGGAGGGTGAAATTTCACGTAGACGAAGATGTGGGCAGAAGCTAGTTCATAAATAAAACGCCGCGCGCCGTCTGTCGTTCCGCGGCGGTCCACTTCAATGACAGTAAATAATACTACGTAGAAATCAGCGTAATGGATTTGAAAAAATAAGAAGGAGCTAGTATTTATTATGTGTATTCGGATATCTATGATGTGTATCAATTAATTTTAAATTATTTAATTTTTAAAATAATATACTTAGATAATTATTTTTTCGTTTATTTAGTTTTTTAAGCACTTTTAGGTGTATCTCTTAAAATATTTCGTGTATGAATAGATACATATTATATTTTAGATCATTTTTACGCGCAAGAGTTTTGGGTTATTTACATTTATGTGATTGTTATTTATGTATATTTATAACTGGAATGATAGAAGAAAATTGTAAATATTAATGCTAAAGATTTTATAGTAACATACGCATGATTTGTTTCAGTATTTATTAAACGTTGAGCTTTGTTCAATGTTTGTGGTGCGTGAGGCGTTTTGATGCCAAAAATAATATTATTAATATAACAACATATTATTTATTGAATAAATGACAATATTCATAATGTCCTGTTTTATTTACAAAGCTTAAATAAGGTCATGTTTTACTCCTACATAATCAGAAGTTACAGCGTAGCGTTCGTAGCAATCTTCGACGGGAGAACCTTTATGTATACTGTGGTTTTATATAATTGCTGAGTACTAGACAACCCATACATTATCTCTTGTTCACTGCAGTAAAAATACACCATAATTACTGCATTTATGAGTTGAAATGATTAATTTGTGAAGTACTCTTTTTCTGTTTGGGTGTGCTACGCCGTAGCCCGTTCGCCATTTTCATCCGAAATCGATTCTCTCATTATGGATCTTGTCACTATGTAGCTAAAGTCACATATCAATCACAAAAAAGGCAATTTTCCTTTTAAAATTAAATGTTTCGTAGAGCTACAAGCGTAGAGGTGCTACGAGGCTACGACGTAGCAGGCAATATTGTTTTTGAACTCGCTCTCTTTAGTTACAGTCTTACAGTAAGTATGAATATAGGTACTTTACTTTTACAAGCTGCTTAGATGACCTATGTCAATCACTTAATCGGTAATTTGTATTGACATACAAGCGTAGAGGCCTACGCCGTAGCAAGTAATCTTAATTTTGAACTAGCTCTGTCTTTTGTAGTTTTATTACTATGTATGCAGGTACTTTACCTTTACAGATACACTACTTTAGATGACCAATATTTTTTTATTGAGATAATTTAGTACATGCAAGCGTAGAGGTGCTACGATGCTACGCCGTAGCAATATTTTTTTTGAAATTTCTTTCTTATGTAGTTTCAATAAAGTGTATGTATGTAAATACTTTTTACAGGTAAGCTACTTAAATGACCTACATCAATTTACTTTATCGGTAATGTGTTGAGATGCAAACGTAAAGGTGCTACGGGGCTACGACATAGCCGACAATCTTGTTTTTAACCGACGAAAAAACGGAGGAGGTTATCAAGTCGACGCGTATATTTTTTTTTTTATGTATGTTCACGCA
The DNA here is from genome assembly GCA_914767645.1 of Hydraecia micacea. NCBI lineage: Eukaryota > Metazoa > Arthropoda > Insecta > Lepidoptera > Noctuidae > Hydraecia > Hydraecia micacea. The sequence continues at coordinate 15,526,666 of OU611778.1, forward strand.
TAACTTTTTACAGAGCAGTCCGATTTTGATAATTCTTTTTTTTGTACACTCTTTTTTTTCAGTAAGTATGTTTTACTTACCAAACTTACATTTACAGCTTGTTAGATGACCTACATGAATTTAATTCAGCGGTGCCTATAGGAAGACAGACGCCACAGTTACCTAGCAACGGTAACCGGCTACGCCAATATTTAGTACGCATTGGAGTGAAATTATTTTTATTTTTTGTTATTATTATGACGGAAATGTCGCATCGCGGCGTATCGTGGCAACCTGCCGCCTCGCAGGACACAAAGGAAGTCAGGATCCTGCGGTAGCAGTAATGTGAGGAAGAAAACAGTGATCATGCAGCTGCTTGAGGAAACCACCGGCTTTAGATATTATATAATTGAACTGTGATGGTGACTTAATTGAAAATGTCAGGTAAGAACTACAATACTGATCTCGCAAAAGAGGTTTTTATTTTATTGCCTGCCTTTGTTGATTTTTTCTTATAATATGTTAATAAGTTAAACGGTCATGAATGAATACATTAATTATCCAGATTAGATTAGTTTAGTAGGTCATGTTAATATTTACATTGTTCGCGTAAGTAATGATAAGTAGTATATATGTGCTGCAAGCAGTGACACGTGCCCCCGTAGTCATAGCAAACACACGTGACAACAATATACAACATGCATGAATGATGTATGACAAGCTTTGTACCTACTACAAGTGTACATCTGTAAACGCAGCTATTGTGGAACATTGAATAATGAAGTAATGAATAACATACGTGGAATTTAATAAAAAATACTTAACTTTGAAAAATAAGACTGAGTAATACACAAGAGCAATACAATTCTGAATATCACTGTCCATTCCAAGATTGCCTGGAAGAGATCGCAGAAGGCGATAAGACTACCCATTGTATATTTTTGTCGATCTACTTTTTGTTATGTATTTTAGTGGTGTACAGTAAAATATATATAAATATATCGATCATTTGGAGAAACATCGACGTAACTGCAACTTTTTTTTTACGTCTTTGCTTTCCTAATGTAAATAAGTACGTTTTCTAAGTGCTTTGGCGTATTTAAGTCATTTTTGGGAAAAAATACATTTAAGTACGTAGATGTTTCTCCAAATGAGCGATATAATAATAAATACTGAGTACCTATAGCGCAGATTTTTCCAGTCTAGAATTATGTTGGTTCTTATATTACGAATACGCTGGGACAACGACCTCTATTAAAATTCTTCACCCCTTCCCTTTAATATTGCATGCGAGAGTTACCTAATTGATGCAAGCACGAAGGATATATACATTTTACTTAAGAGGAAATACGGTTGGAGAGACTTTTGAAAAATCCTTAGTAAAAATCGTCGTAATTTGAGGTTTGGCTCTCGCTCGCCTATTTCCTCCTCCAATATTAGACGAATTTAAAAGATATTTCATAAACTGAATAAGGATGTACTCGTATGCTGTGTCCCTATGTTTTTCTTTTTTCATTAATAGTTGTCAAATTTGTACACTAGGCCTCTGTTGACAGCGGTTTAAATCGACATTTTTTGAGAGTTGCTTATAGAAATAATGTATCATCAAAAAGGAAAACATAGGGACATACAAGTAGTTAATATTTATTATTGTGTAAAAAATAATTGCTTTATGGTCATTAACCAGAAAGAAAACAGGCAAGAGCGTTTCTATGGAGAAACGACCCCGCATTTCCTCTTAAGTAGTTCATAGATGCAGACGTAAATGGGATGATGAAGTTGATGGGCTCATGTTTCAGTCACAGCCCTAAAAATAAGTGTACTGCATATACATACGTTTACATTTAGGCCGAGTTTAGTTAAATTGCCATGATTGTCAGAGGCCATGGTTAACTTCGCCATTGTTAGTCATTTTTTTCGTTTTAACAATCAATGAAATAAGGTTTGACTCCCTAGGGTGATTTAATTGATTGTTGTTATCACTAAAGCGGTTAAGTCTTGTGTTGGAGAAGTACATCAATATCACCGTCTCCTCACCTCACCTCATTATGTATGTGGAATACAAAAAGCGCACTACTTACTATGTGAAGATAACACAATGATCAACATAAACGAACTGAACAAAGTATATAATAAAATTGACATGGGACCACCGCGAAGGATCCCCTAACAAATGAAAAAAATAATCACGTATATCATCAGTGTATATGATCGTCGTAATCACGGTGAAATCAGTGTAGGTAACTACAGAAAAATAACTCGCCGAATGCATAAAATCCTCCTTTTTTGAAGTCGGTTTGAAACAAACCGAGAAACCACTCTCAAGAGATGTTGCAAACTTTACCTGTACTACAACACGAACGAAAAATGTAAAATACACCTTCAACTTTTGTACAACAGTACACTACGTGAAATACGTCAATTGCTAGAAACGGTTATTCATTATTTATCAAAAACTACCCCTATTCACAACACAGTAAAAGCTGTAACGCTACGCTGTGCTACGCCGTAGCGCGCTACGCCACTTACAGCTTTACGAAATACAACTGGCGAAATGTGGGAATACTATAGATAGGTAAACCTCGGCCTGACCCTTCAATAGAGAATACAGGCGTGTCTTCTTCTTCTTGAGTCGATGGTAAATTATTAAATGAGTTGGGCCCCGGTGGCTACGCCAATCGGGGGATCAGTGGCATTTTTAGGTCCTCAGAAGTGCAGGTATATGGATACTTATGGACACGCCAACATATCGCTCATTTGGAGAAACATCGACGTAAATGTATTTTTTCCTAAAAATGAGTTACCTAAATATGACAAAGCACTTAGAAAGCGTATTTACGTTAGGAAAGCAGAGACTTAAAAAAAAAGTGGCAATTACGTCGATGTTTCTCCAAATGAGTGACATGGGGAATGGTTTGGTCAGGAGCCCCGCATTCGCACTGGGCGTTGGTTGGGTCAATAATCCCCCATTGCGCTAGATTGTGCTTGCAGGGGCCTTCTTGGGTTCGCAGTCAATTGATAGCTTTCTATAAGTATAGGCCACTGCAGGTCACGTATGGGTGGGAGGTGCTCCTGGGGCTGAACGAAGTCGGTTGGTGGTGGGTGATGTTTTTCCCACAGGTCTCTTCTCACCTTAGGCGGTTGGTCTTAGATAGGCTGTGAATAGCGGAGAAACCTCTTCCGGCTCTTAAGTCTGGGCTGTTAAGTATTCGTAGCTTAGAGGGGATATCGGGAGTCGGTTTGTTATGTTAACCACATACATTGAAGTTATAAACATTTATATTACATTAAAATAATAGAAATCATTAAAATAATAAATTGTTGTAGTATTTTCTCCACGTACCTAATTACCGACGTCGACGGTGATTTCCTCCGAAATTACTGGAAAAATAAGATGAGTCTACAAAAGTCCGACATACAAAATACTACTACTAATTTACATAATATTCTACTTACACACAAAGCATATAAAGTCCTTACTTCGATCGATGAGCATGAGTGGACGGATCCTGTGCCAGCATTACACGATAAAGCGCTCTCTCTCGAGTGTTAGTGCCAACTTTGTAACCGATGAGTGCCATTAAGTGGCACTTATCAGTTCATTCTGTCGCTGGACTAGATTTATGTCAGTGATTATCAAAACCGTTAAAACGTTTTAAGTATTAATTATGTACTGTGTAATTAAATGCAATTTTACAATCAGGTAAACTCTAAGTCTCAACCCAGATGTGGCACTCAAACATTGTTCTTCGTCATAAACAAGGAGAAAATTAAGTCCAATGTTAACAACTACAGGCCCATTAGTTTGCTATTAATAATATTATTGCATTCATCAAGATCATCCACAATCGCATTGATGCAAATAAAGACTCACGTCAACCACCGGAGATAGAAAAACACACAGAATTTCGAAAATCTCCATATCTGGCGTTCGTCGACTACGCATGGCTTTTGACAGCATTAAACACAGCGCAATATTTTCAGCCTAACGAAGTCAAGATATTTATAGAGGAAACTTATATAGAACTACTAAATAATATTTATAATAATAGCACGGCCAACGTTAAACTGGATTCCTTAAAACCGACAAAGGGGTAAAACAGGGTGATCCGCTTTGTCCTAAACAATTTACCAGCACCCTTGAGGAGACATTAGAAAAAAAATGTTTTTTTTTTTCGTGGGCAACGATGTGCATTCCAATCGTTGATAAAATGCTGTCCAACCTCCGTTTTGCAGACGATATTTGTTCTGTTTGCGTCTACAGCAGATCTACTGCAACAAAAGCTCCAAGAACTGAGCACTGCAAGCCTTGATGTTGGACTGAAGATGAATCGGTGAAAGACTAAAATCAGGACCAAAGCCGCTATACTCGTATGTAAGGTCGAAGGCGATGGACAGAAATATACACGGACACTATGTCGACGAACATCTATCTGGGCCAGCTAGTTTCCTTCCACAATAGACGAAACAATGAGGTCGACCGGCGAGTCGAAAATGCTTGGCGAAGCTACTGGTCCATAAAGAGAAATCTTCCTATCTCACTTAAAGCGCAAGGTCGTCGACATGTGTATCCTGCCTATCTAGCGTATGGCGCTCAGACTTGGTTTTTTGCCGAGGCTCAGAAGTCCAAACTGAAGATTTGCCAAAGAGCGATGGAGTGTAGCATCTTAAAAATTAAATTGACTGACCAAATTCGCAACACCACAATACGCTCTAAGACGGGTATCGCCTAGTTGGCGATACGTCTGCGAGGCTGAAGTGGGACTGGGCGGGTCACACCTATAGGATGCATTCAGTCAGATGGGCCAAAATCGTCACACAGTAGGTGCCTAAAGAAAGAAAAAGTGGAAAAAATGGGGGAGACCTTTGCAGCAGTGGGACAACATAGGTTAACCGGAACCATGTAAATGCCAAGCCTACTGCCTATCCTCTTCACACGAGAAACTGGGAAACTGCACACAAAAATAAAACAGAAAATAGGTACTTAGGTACTATGCCAAGCCAAACTCATTTCATAACTGGATGTCGTAGCTGCACTTAACGATTCCCTTAAGAGCACCTAAGAAACATGCGGTTGCCAAGAACCAGCAACAAATACACCTAAATCATACATATATTACGTTAACTTTCGTAAGTCATAAACAAGCAAGCTATTTATTGAACTTTTCAACACTCTTCTGAAAGGTAAAGCACATTTAGAAGCCATAACTTTCAAAAGAAATACTTACCGATAGTTTCGACATAAAACACTCGCGAGGTATCAATGAAAGAATCGGGTTCCCATTTAAATTTCAATCGACTGAAGAAAAAAACTTTCAATATAGGTTGGCGTGTCTCGCTAAACTGTTTTCCTTACATATTCGTGCACTTATCGCCTAGGCATTGCCGTCAATCTTGTAGCCAATCTGCTCACCTACATTGTTAAAGTTAGTTGAGTAAGGCGGACTAGTCAGGAACCCTAGCAGTGTAGCGATGGCTGCGTACACCGACGCTCTGGATCACACCTCCATATATCGACGTCCTGCTTGTGGTATTCAAAACATAGATTTTTTTGGAGAGGGAATAGATTGCCTTTGATTTGTAAAAAGATTAAGCAGTTTAAAACTTTTTAAAAATAAATATGACGTGCCAAGATGGTTGTGTTCGTGAGGTACAAAATCATGTTCCTTGTGATTGAACAACGTTATCACTTGTAGGTTAGCGAGATCTATTAGGATATGTAAATCTTATGAGCTTCGTTGAATCCAATCGACATTTTGAAGTCGTTGCATTGCGATAGCAGGCGTTAGCAGTATGAAGTAAAACAATTTCGAGCTATATTTCCGAATTAATCATGATTTTAGGGATTTCTAAAGCGTGTAGGTGTACAGTCAAATCAGTTTTGTGTCCTTCGTAGCGAATAATTTGATGGCGGCAACATAGATATTCAAGATGCCATTTGCGTAATACATTGATAGGAAACTCTTTGCTATTACAGATAGCGAAGAAAGTGATGGAGAGGGAGGTTTGGGCAATTTGAGTCGGTTGATCGTTCGCCCTGCGGGACAGAGTGGGAAGGCCAAGAGAGGGCAGCTGTGTTTCGACGCGGCCTTCGAGTGCGGGAACCTGGGACGTGCGGACCATATTACTGACTTGGAGTACGATCTATACGTCAGACCGGACACATGCAGACCGAGAGCCAGGTTCTGGTTCAATTTCACCATCGAAAATGTTAAGCAGGATCAGGTAAATATTGAATCTGTGCTGATCTGATAATGAGACACAACTAGTGTAGATCACTATCTACACTACACGAAACTACACTTAGTTTCGTGTAGTGTGGTGGTGCTGATACTAACAGCACTATGTTTTTCCAGAGGGTGATACTAAATATTGTTAATTTGGCCAAAGAAACAACTTTATTTGATGGAGAAATGACTCCGCTGGTCCGTTCCACGTCGCGGCCGAAATGGTGAGTGCCTTGTCCTTTGAGCTATCCACAAAGCTATAATATCTTACAAATGCATGTACGAGTACTTGCTATAGGTATAATGAAATGCTCTAACACCTCGCAAGCGCCAACAAGTTGCAAACTAGATGCAAAGATTCATATTATGTTAACTAATTCAGACAGTGGTGGTACACGACGACGCATGCAAATATGTTACTTAGGGTCTATACATATATCTTTTCAAACATTCTTATTTCGAACTTTAAGGCAACGGATTCCTAGACGACTGATATTCTACCACCGGTCATTAGTGCACAAGGAACGGAAGATCCTGAGTATCGCGTTTGCTTTCGATCGCGAAGAGGACGTTTACCAGTTCTCTACAGGAGCATCGTATTCCTATTCTCGACTACAGAAGCATCTGGCTACGTGGGAGAAGAGAGCTCAGGCCTTTGCCACCAGGCAGTCCATTGCTCAGACTACTGTGAGTTGAATAAATTGATATCTTAGTAGCCCACCGAAGCTGCGTACTGCGAATGATCATCAAACCCGTCTTTATATTTAGAGCGCACCTACTTACAATAGCTACTTGAAATAATGTTTCTTATTGCAAATGTGGTCCATTTATCAATTATGAATTCTCAAGCCGAAAATCAAATGAAAACATATTCATCTCAACTTTATCAACGTTTAACTCAGCTATTGTTTTAGCAAAAACGTCGCATTGATCTCGTGACAATTGGAGACTACAATTTCAAAGAAAAAACAGAAGCCGTTAAAGAAGAACCTGTGATAACTAGGATTAAACCAGCAGAGCCAAAGAAACGAGTCGTTCTCATCATAGCAAGAACACACGGGGGGGAACCGCCTTCATCATTTGTTTGTCAAGGTAAGTAATCATAAAATAGGACAAACTTTACTGAGGTAATTATAAATTAGAGTTAACTTTACTGAGGTAATCATAAAATAGAGCAATCTTTACTGAGGTAATCATAAAATAGAGCAAATTTACTGAGGAAAAAAGCATAAATATAAATTAAGCTAAGCTTACCTAATGCAAATTATCATAAAATACAATTAATTTTACTGGTACGTATAAATTAAGTTATGCTTACCTAAGGCAAGTTATCATAAAATAGAACTAATTTTACTGAACACATTACCTTGCATATTAGTCGTCACAATTACTTAACTTGAGCAGGTTTCCTGGACTATTTGCTGGGCTCGTCGGAAAAGGCAGTGGCTTTGAGAAACAATATTGTGTTAGAGGTAAGTAAAATCACACCATAACAATTACACCATTTATTCATATTTGCCAGTTTATAGTAGCAAGTAGTTTTAGTAGTAATAGTAACAAATAAATTCATATGTAACCTAACCTTATACATATGTGTCATTGTGAAGTACCTATACCTATATATATTTACAAACCGCATAAACATGCAATGTAATATTTTAATGTATGGTGTTAATTTTACATTAATGGTAGGTATTATAATTCGGTATAATTATAATGTGGTCACATATTTTATATTTTAACTACATTTAAGTACCTACGTTATTAGGTCATACCGATGCTTAACCCAGACGGAGTGTTCCTCGGCAACCAGCGGTCGGACTTGCTCGGCGGCGACCTCAACAGAAGTTGGAACCGAGCCACCAGCTACGCGCATCCCGCTCTAGTGGCCGTTAACGATCTCCTCAAGAAACTCGCTTCTGAGAAGGTACCAACCCTACATTTATACATACATCGAACCCAGTACGTCAAAGTACGTACGTTGACGTGTTCAGAGAACGCATGTGTTGAAGGATATTGCTAATCCATTGTTTCGTGGACTGCAATAGGCCGAGTTGATTGTTTCTTATGTTCGAAAAATTTGTCTACTCAACAACGTAAATAACGTACCTATTGAAATTTGTTGAACTGTTAAATTATAAGCCATTGCTACTGTTTGTGTGTTACGCAATTACCCCGCTAGTTTTAACCTGTGCTCTAGCACAACTCTTTTTAACTCAAAACTTTTTTTTATTTTCTCATTGAAACTTTTTTCTTTATGCGAAATATACATATTTACTTCCTATGTAGGTATCTGCTGTATCTCTTACCTACCTATGAAATCTCTGGTTTCAGACAGTGCAGTTGGATTTCATCATCGATATTCACGCAGACATAAGTCATGAGGGTGTATTCGTTCGAGGCAACTCTTACGACGACGTTTACAGGTAGGTTTATCTGACTACTTTACGTTTATACTTCTTCCCTCAAAGAGGACTCGTAGGTCTACCTATTTTGTGAATAAGCTGATATTGCGATAAATAGAAATCAAATTGTACCTAGGTTCCTTTTGGTTTTTATCTCCACCGTATCATAAACTTACCTACCTCTATACCGACTATATTTCCAAATCCTGTAGGTAAACTAGATGACGTAAGAGTACGGTACAATAACATTGAGCAACAAGTCTGCGAGTTGTGTAATCATCGAAAAACTTTTTGTGCCCGATTGTGCGTCATACTCATACATAACGAACGCCTTAAAATAACTTCAGGCGACATTTGCAAGTATTATTGCTGGAAAAGGCACGTTTCTTTACGCCATTATACCTACTTACCTGGTTTTTTTAAGATCTTAGGTAATACTTTATATTGTGTCGGTATGCAAAACTGAAGTTAACTAAGGTACACACCTACTTTTAACTAACGTGGTCTAGGTTCTAAGGATCTACCTACTAAAAGTAAGTAGTGTACCTACCCTATGCCTGTCATGTCTTCTTTTGGGCATTTTTTAAATTACTAGGTACTAATTAAGCCAGATGTGAGTGGAAACGCCGGGAGGGGACGCCCTAGGAGAACATATCACTCATTTGGAGAAACATTGACGTACCTAACAGCTACTTTTTTTTTTAACCGACTTCAAAAAAGGAGGTTCCGTATTCGACCCGTATGTATGTATGTATGTCCGCGATTTTCTCAAAAACTCATGAACCAATTTTGATAATTCTTTCACTAATGTGATCTACATACTTTCAGGAAGGTTTCAGTATATAATACATTATGTAATTATTCTTATGTACGATGTTATATGCATAAATGTACTGCATCTCCGGCATTTCTATGCGAATTTTGATGATTCTTCTAGTCGGTGTCTTCAATTTTTCAATGCACTAGTGTTATTTCAATTTGTGTGGAGCAGGTAAAACTAAAAAATAAAAACTTTTTTACAAAAAAAGCAACCGACTTCAAAAAAAAATTTTTTTACGAAAAAAAACAACCGACTTCAACTACTTACAAAGTGATAAATAACTTTAATTTCAGAAGTCGGTGTCGTTGGTTCCGCATTTTCGTTATTTGACACCGACTTCCGAAATTAAAGTTATTTATCACTGTAGTTTTTTTTTATACGGGTCGAATACGGAACCTCCTTTTTTGAAGTCGGTTAAAAAAACTACAAAGTGATAAATAACTTTAATTTCGGAAGTCGGTGTCAAAAAACGAAAATGCGGAACCGACGACACCGACTACTAGGGTACTAGTTCTTTGCTTTCTTAACGTAAACACGCTTTCTAAAAAGTACTTTGTCATATGTAACTAATTTTTGGGAACAAATACATTTACGTCGATGTTTCTCCAAATGAGCGATATAGTGACCTTATTGGCATTACCAATAACAATCATTATCGTTTCTTCAGAAACGTCAGGTGCGTATGTAGTACCATCGCAACCGGCGTGCGTGTAGGGTAGGTATGAACGTGAACGTGGCAAAAGGAGTATGTAAGGACTAGAGTATTATATTATCTGTGGTAAGGATCATAGCAGGTGGCGTTCTGTATTTTCTGCATACCCCTATGGAAAGAAGTCGTGAGTTTCTGTATATGTGTGTAATTAATCTGCTACCCAGGTTTGAACGTCAGGCAGTGCTTCCGAAGTTCTTGGGGACCCGCATAGAAGCGTGGCGGCCTGAAGCGTGCTTCTTCAACGCAGACTCCTTGCTAGCCGGCACAGCTCGCAGGGCTCTGCCCACGGGCTCCATTGATGCCTACACGCTGCTGGTCTCCTTAGGGGGACGACGATTGTCCCATAAAGGACCTTACATCCATTATACAGAAGACGCATGTATCCTTTTAAGTACTTTTTTTTTTATTAATGTGAGTAGGTAGGTTTATGAGCATCTATTTTTATATTTCTATGGTGCCGACCTATTCAATGGAACTGGTCTGGAAAAGATAATAATATCAATGAGACTGGACAGTCCAATCGCATCACATTGGTGTAATTAGTATGTATAGGTAGGTACCTACTAGCTGCACGGGACCCCGCGGTCTCACCCGCATAAGAATTGATCCCGCGGGAATATCGGGATAATCCTCCATACCAAATTTGATCAAAATTGGTCCAGCCGTTTGTGCGTGGAGAAGACGAGAAGTAACACATACAAACACTACACTCGATCACAAACTTTCGCCTTTATAATATTAGTGTGATTGATTTACTTTGTACTCAGATATCCTTCGAGCTAGATAACTTTTTCAATATGATGTGCATTTGTTTTTACCAAAGTACTTGGCAGAGGTGTATACCTATGTAGATATGGACCCAAATTCAGACTCCGGGCTGCTACTGAGAAATTCGTGATAGAAAACCCAATAACAGTTTTCACGACCGAGGAATCGAACCCATAACATCCATGCTCAGCAATAGCGCTTTGGACCCCTACTTAGACCAGCCATACTCAACCTTTTATAGGGGCCACAAACAGTAGGTCTAAGTCTTAGACCAACGCGGCACTCGAGGCAGCATTCAAAGTTTAATAACTTAACAAGGTAATCAGATACGAAAATAGGCAAATCTCTAGCAAAATCTTTGTGCGACTACTATCGACATATCGGGGTCATTCCCCCGCGAGTGGGACGGAGTAAGAAGAAAGATCAAAGGGGCAGACGTCGGCGGAGACGACCTGTTATTGAACGCGACAGGTCAGACATTTATTTAAGGTCATAAAATAATGTAGTAAGTAATATAGAAACTGCCGTACCTATCTATTAAATCAGATACTTGGTGGGTACGGGGGTACCAGCTTCTTAGGTTCTTTCTGGTAACGAAAAATATTGGCGACATAATAAGGTAGGTACCTACTCATTGTAGCGATGTAGTGATCGAGTTAGCTGGTTACTGCTTATACAACAATTGAGTTGTAAACGAATGTCAAACAGATTAGGAACTTATCCATGCGCCTAAAGTAAAGTCCCAGGAGCCAAGCATTTTCTAAAGCCTGAATAATTTGCGAAATCTTCCATACTTATTGCAAAACTTGACCTTTATGTTATGAAGGGGAAGACATACTTACAAAGAACGTTATAAAAGAGAACCCGAAAAGGTGAACATTTTGATGAAATTACTGAAACAATAAGCTTTGTTTAGTTGCTCCAACTCTTGGGACACTCGCGAATAGGTAGGTAGGTATACCTACATGTTATCGTAATACCTAGGTGTGTAGTTAGGTATAATAATGTCTACTTCTTTTCTTCTTCGTCACAAATAAATCTACCATATCCCTTTGAGTTCTGTGCTAACTGTATACCTTCACCCTGCTCTTTAGGTCACCCAGTTCATCCCCTGAGCGGCGGGTCCTAGCAGGGCGAGTCTTATCACCATCCCTGCCGAAGGTCTCCCCACCACCGCAGCAAGCTCTACCTGCGAGGCTTTCACGTCGACCCATATTAAAGTCTCGATCAAGGACTGTACCAGATATGGACCACATACTGCCTATAATTACAGGTAACAATCATTAGGTAGGTACGGTACCCATCAGGCGCTTAGATAAAATCATTTCGCGCTAATACGAGTAGGTACTCGAAAGGTACGGTCAGTAACGAAAGCCGATTAACATGAGTTATTCCAATCTTTATTATTAAGCGAAATGTTTAATTAAAACCGGCCAAGTGCGTGTCAGACCACGCACAATGAAGGGTTCCGTAGTTGGAATGAATTTATCCCAAGAACAAACTTAACATTGTAGTTGAAAATCATGTTCTCCCATACATTGCAACTGTAAATTTATGTTGGTCGACTATTACTCGTAAACTTGTAAAGCCTACTTAGCTGCAATAGTTTTCCTTTTAATTTCGTTATATATACTATTGCCGTGAATTTTTTCACATATCCAAAAGCAACCATTTCGCTGGAAGGGGGGGGGGGGCAATTGACTAACAAAAATTAGCACTTTAAGGTGAATGCGCAGTGGTAGACCGCGAAATTCAAATTTTCTTACGTTTTTTGCAATTTGCAGGCCAGTGTCAGGTTGTATCTTGATCAAAATTTGATTCGCGACAATAACAGGTACGTATTTATAGAATTATAAGCATTAGAATCATTAATACATCTTTCTAAGTTAGATTTGTACCACTAAGCAGTTTTCCATAAGAGATTTGTTGTCGTAGTACAAATCTAACTTAGAAAGATGTATTAATGATTCGAATGATTATAATTCAGTAAATACGTACCTGTTATAGTCGAGAATCAACTTTTGATCAAAATACAACCTGACACTGATCTGAAAATTGCGAAAAACGTAAGAAAATTTGAATTTCGCGGGCTACCCTGGCACTTCCCCCTTAAAGCTTAATGTTTCACAAACGGATTCCTGAACCGAATAATGGTTTTCACAAACCCGCAATATTTTTGAAAGACCTATCCAACGATATCCCACACTATGGGGTAGACGAGAAAAAAAAAACATCCCCACTTTACGTATACAGGAGGTAGGTACCTACCTACCCTAAAAAAAATCTTTTTCATGATTTTATTTTACCACTTTGTCGGCGTGATTAATATGTATAGGTATCCATGCCAAGTTATAGCTTTCTAGTACTAGAGTCTCTGAGCTAAGCTGCGGACGGACGGACGGACAGACGGACATAGCGAAACTACCTATAAGGGTTCCTTGTTGACCACGGAACCTTATAAAATAATAATATGAAATGCTGAAAAGTAGTAATATTGAATAATTTTGTGGTCTAAAATAGTACCTAACTGTATCGTTCAGTCGTCTGAATTTTTAATGTGTTCGAAGAAAGACGGTGCACTATTGTTACCTCCGGTTCTACTTTTATGTGAGGTGCAGTACGGTGAACTGCAATATGACTTTTAACATCTCTAAGAAATAGTACCTACATTACTGCAGCGGCCAGCAAAAGAGGCATTGATGGACGAACGTGTAAACGTAAGTCCATCAATGCCTAGTTGTGGCCAAGGCTTGTATCATTTAAAACTAAGTAGTACCTAGGCAGAACTTTTTTGTCAAATACCTACAATTACTTTTCAAAATCAATGACGAACAACGAACAACAATAATCTTTCCCGCGTTAGTGTTCATTTGTTTTTTTTTTTCAGTATACAGCTTTGTATTTGCAAGCCGGTTCGAAATTTAAATAAAACCTTTGTTAAGTTACCTCCTTGGTTGCCATGTTTCGGAGTAAAAGGTCGTTCCATTTTTAAATTACACGACAGATATGAGTTTACTATGTCATTTATTTGGCCGCTAAACCACGACAGATATGGATTTTCATACAACTTTTGCCGGCCGCTGCTCGCATGTATTTGGCCAGTACAGCAATTTCGATTTATCTCGAAGATGGTTTTCAAAATAAAGCTCAAATTTCCAAGCATGTTTGAAAAAAATCCGTTAATTGAAGTATATTTTAGTTAGTTCCTACCTACCTTACTGTATCCTGAAACTTTTTGAACTAGGTTCTAACGAACGGGATCCCGACTTAATTCTAAATTGAATATTTGTGTTGAAAATAGTTTATTTTATAGGAACAGCAGTCAAAACCCCTCGGTTGGCTGTTGTGGACATGAGCGCATACATTCGGACACCAAAAGGCTGCGTGAATCAGCGAATAGAGAAGTCACAATTCAAGCTCAACCGACCTCCTCGCCCCTCGCAGCCCAGGTTCACGAGCGACGAGTACGATACCCATGAGTCCGATTCATAGGCAACAGCAGTGTGGTTGTGTTAAGTTATTAATTACGAGTTTTGGATATTAAAGTGATATTAAATGAAACAAACATATTTTTTATTGAAACGTATAATGACGAAGCTTCCATATTTACAATCACTAACTTCTATCGTTCAGTCATCTCATTCTTAGAACAAATCTTATTGAACACTATTATCACTACAAATTCTACAATCATAACGGCAAATGAAAAACGAGACTGAGTATCGTTATCGAGATTTATTTGAACATTTTTTTATTATTTTATGACAATTTTGGTTTCAACGTAAACGATTCGACTTCATCTACGCATACTAAAGAGGTCACAGGTCATCACAAAAACGATACAATCGTACATACGAAGGGTAAAGAAGCGCGGGCGCTTCGCAGAACGTTCAGCCGAGAGGTCGCGGCCGCGCGCAGGCCGGACCGGGCGCGAAGCACCTCCCCTAATAAATATCTTTGGCATGAACCGAACAGCTCGCCGACGAGTCACACGCGATCGCACTAACAACCGACAGTTATTGCTTCGATGCCAATATAGAGTTCGTTTCGTTCCCGCACGGGGCGTCGCGTCGGGAGCTTCAGTGGGCGGCGGAGGCGCGCGCGGCCCCACCGCGTCATTCCCAGGCATCGTTGTCGTCGTCGGACAGCGTCACCAGGTGCATGCGCGTGTCGTCGGGCGGCGGCGCGGGCGCGGGCGCGGGTGCGCCTGCGCGGGCCGCGCGCTTCTGCCGCAGCAGCTCCTCGTCCGCCGGCGTCAGCGGCTTGCGGAACTCGTACACCAGCGGAAAGATGCGCTCCACCGCCGACTGCACGTCACTCACGCTCCGGGCTGCCGACAAGCATGAAACTCATTACAATGTATCGTGGTCATGAAGCACAGAGTTAACACTGGATGGATGCAGGTCACGAGAACAATCTGCGACTCCCGCATTCCCCTTAAACTTAAGGGGAAGATTTATAAAACAATAGTAAGACCTGCTGTCTTGTATAGATCAGAATGTAGCATGCAGCTGAGATGAGAAGGCGAAGAAAGATTACGCGAATGGATAAAATAGAAATGAGTATATAAGAGGAAGTCTGAAAGTGGCACCGGTAACTTAAAAGTTGTGTGAAAATCGGTAGATCGTGAGGAAAGTTTTGAGTATGAATGTGGATAAACGTAGGGGAATACCAAAGAAACGATGGATAGACTGTGTGAAAGATGATATGGCTAGAAAGGGGGTGACACCGAGATAACGACTAATGGAGAAGTATGGAAGAAAAAGACATGAACACACTACATGACATACTAGAACGTCACAATGCGCTTGAACGGGTAACTGTGCAGAACCGGAATATAGTGACACTACAATGGATAAAAGGACTCAGTGAATCACTAGGAAACGACGCAGCTGACGAGCTGGCCAGAAGGGCATCCAGTATGTCAGTTTGTGGACTGGAACCTATCGTGCCCATCCCCTTCAACCAACTACGCAGGTGGCTACAGGAGCACACCCACAAACAAGCAGAAAGCTGGTGGTCGTCGTCACCAGGCTGCAGGCAATCCAAGGAAGCTATGCCATCATTCAAAGTCAAAGTCAAAAGTCAAATCATTTATTTCAATTAGGCACACTAAAGGCCCTTTTGAACGTCAAAAATTATAGTAAAACGAATTGATTCTAGTCGCCCATTCCAAAAGGTAGTTTTCGTATGGAGAAGAATGGGCAAGAAACTCCACCGTTACTCTTTTAAAATGTTTTACAAGTTCTGTATAGGTACATTAATTATATAATTATATGTGAAGACGATGCATCTAGAATAAAAATTAGTCTGCCAACAAAAGGTAAAAAGAATTAAAAATAAAGCAATGACAGGTAAATCAATTATGTGATAGATACATGGTGCTCACATATTTACAACTATTGTTAAAGTAGATTATTTTTTATATAATTTTAACAAGTGTGTGAGTTACTGTAGCCACAAAAAGTAAAACTAATGTCATAAAAAAATATATAAATTAAATTAGCGACCAGTTTGATTTTGTCTAGTCATTGGATGGCAAGCTAACCAGGCGTTTATTACGTCTGGACAGGAAAGGCCTGCGCCTGGTGACGGGGACCATCACGGGACACTGCTCGCTGAACAAACACTTCCACACGGACAGTCCCCTGTGCAAGGCTTGCATGGAGGCTGATGAAACAATTGCGCATGTGCTCTTTGAGTGCACAGGCGTCACCCAGATTAGGTCAGAAACCCTCGGGACACCCAGATCGTACACAGATGTTCTCAACAGACCAGGAGACTTAGTCAGCTTCTGGAGGGAGGTGGGCTGGTTGGAATAACCACCAACGGCCGCCATGGCCCACGCACAACGGTCCATTTGAAGGACTAAATGCGGAAACCAAACCCATAACATAGAACATATTATTATTACATTGCTTGTTATGTGTTGCTATCGTAAAGTTTATTAATGGTTTTCCGGCGTTCTTATCCTATTAAATTGTATCCAAGTTGAGATACGGGAATACTACCGATTTAATTCACTATGCCAATAATAGATATTTCACAAAGGTAAATAATTATGAAGTCAATACAGTTGTAATTGAGTAACATTTACGAGTGCCAACTCCTGATGTAGAATAAAATTCCTAAAACATGTTGTAAAGTCATCCCATCAGTTGTATTGAAATAACCCTTTATCTGAGTTAGCTGTGAGTCACGGGCAATTTGAAGCTGCTAGCACATTCCGTTTTTATTTCGTAACAAATGGATATTCGATCCAAATTTTAGAGCTCTTGGCTAAATGGCTAGCTGGGATGTACGAGGGGGCGTTTTTATGTTCGCGGAATGGAAGGGTTGGAGAGAGGTTAGGGCTCTCATTTGTACCTCAACGTGTTGAGTGATTCACTATTAGCATAAATACAAAATTTTATTACAATCGGCTAATTAGTCTCTGAACTATCACCAACCAAACAACTTAATCGGGAAGACAGCGTTCACAATGGAGAAAATCGAGCACCGCGCCGTTATAAAGTTCCTTACCAAGCAAGGATAAAACGTCCAAACCATTGCCGAAGAGATGTCCTGCATTTACGGAGACTCTTGGCCTTGTAAAACCATGGTTTACAAATGGCATCGTCTATTCAAGCAAGGACGAGAATCACTTGAAGACGATCTCCGGCCTGAACGACCGTTTTCTTGGAAAACCCCTGCTGATCCCCTTCCTGCTGATCGATTATAAGGACAAGGGCGTTAATATAACCGGAGAATACTACGCGTCAATTCTGAAGCGTTGAGGGGAAGCAATCAAAGAGGAAAGACGAGGAAAATTGACGAAAGGTGTCTTGCTCTTGCACGACAATGCGCCTGTTCACAAGAGTCGTGTTGCCCTGGCTGCCCTACACAAGTCAGGCTTCGAAATAATTAACCACCCATCCTATAGTCCAGACCTGGCCCCCTGCGATTATTATCTATTACCAAACGTGAAAAAAGAGCTTCGTGGCAAGAAATTTTCAAGTGATGAAGTAGTGAAGGACGCAGTTTCAGCGTATTTTGAGGACAAAATTTTTTTTTTTTTTCGATGGTATGCATAAACTTATTGAACGATCTGAAAAATGTATTAGGCTAGCAGGTGAATATATAGAAAAAAAAAAATATTTGCGAAGTTTTATTTACCCCCCTTACCGTTTAGTCGTATAATGCCTAATTCGCAAAATGGCACCCGATTCTCTAAAGGGCCAATTCGCGAATGGACTAGTTCTCAAAAGGACTAATTCTCGAAATGGCTAATTCTCAAAAGGACTAAGTAGTAAAATGCCTAATTCGTGAAAGGACTCATTCGTAAAAGAACTAATTCGTAAAATGTCTAGTTCTCCAAATGGCCAACTTTTACCAACTCATGCCATGAGTTAAATTACATGAAAGAACAAGTTTAACATTATTAAAAGTAGCTCCACCTAGTCAATGGATGAGTAAATAGATGTTGTTCTAACGTTAGATAAAGAATATAAAAATCACTTGGTATTTTCCTCATCTATATTTACTCGGATTATTTAATAATAAAGTACTACATATTGTCTACTATCGTGATGTATAAACATTTAAAATATATTATAATTGTTTACACACCTCTTTGTTTATAATACAAAACCTTTTCAATGAAGACAAGGCAAAAAAAGAGAACATCGTTTGACAGTGACAAAACATGTCAATTAAAATGTATTAAATATTATAATAAAGTATTATTATAGTTTTCACTCATCGTGGTGAGAACAATAATTTATGCAACTAAAGCATAAACGGAACGCCGAGTAATATTTTTTATGAAAGTGCGGGTAGTTGTGAGTGGATAATAATCTATTTGTTAAATTCACCGTCATTTATGTTTTCGTTCATAAGTTTCTGTTTATAGAAGAAGTAGGTTATTTCATGAGAAAGATGGAAGAAGACATTTTAATTACTGAAAATCAAAAAGGTAATGATACTTTATTGTACGATGGGCATAGGTTTAATAAAACTAAACGAATAAATAAAGACGGAAGTTCGTTTTGGCGATGTGTCAATAAAAACGAGTGTAGTGGGTCGGTTACTGTGGACATACATTTGAAGAAAATATTGAGGAAATCTCAGCATAAATGTTTACCTCATCAGGAAAAAAACGATATACTACTTAACATGAACAAATTGAAAAAACAAGTGTGCAAGAATTTGACGCCTATAAAGGGGCTATTTGAAAAAGCATTTGACACAATGAATACGTCGAGTAAATCATTACCAACATTTCATGAAAAAAAGGACACTTTATATAAAGCAAGGAAAAAATTTTTAAATGTCGATAAACTGACTTTTCATACACTCAAAGATGTATCTGTACCTGAAAGCCTTGCTCATAATTTTTTATCAGCACAAGATGGAGAAGAAGATAAAATGCTGGTTTTCACTTCAAAATTATCTCGAAAAATTATAAAAGGATCAAGTACCCATTACTGGTACGGTGATGGAACATTCAAGAGTGTTCCAAAACCTTTTTACCAACTTTATACTTTACACATAGATCTGAATTCTGATGTAAATACAACATCACTAGTTCCTGTCGTATACGCACTTCTGCCTGATAAAAGTAAAATTACTTACACAAGGTTTTTTCGCTTGATTAGAGACGTCCTGGGGGTGACGATAAAAACATTTAAAAGCGATTATGAAATTGCGGCTATGAATGCGGTCAAAGAAGTTTTTCCACTAGTTAAAGTCAGCGGTTGTTATTATCACTACCAAAAAGCTGTTTGGAAGAAGGCTAAAGAACTAAAAGTTAACGAAACAAGTGACCACAGAAATATTATTCGGAGAGCAGCTATTCTGCCACTTCTGCCAGCACATTTCATCGCAGAAGGGTGGCAAATTATATCTGAAAAGATAGAAGCTGCTCGTAATATGGACAATTTCCTTCAGTATTTTGAAAAGCAGTGGATCAGATTGGGCTCAACACTTCTTAGCTGTGCTGGACAACGTCATCGTACGACAAACGCACTGGAAGGATGGCATCATCGACTAAATGTTTTGATTCCAAAACGTCCAACCTTGTTTAATTTTATACATAAACTAAAGAAAGAATCCAAACATTTCGACATAGTCATGAAAAAGAATATTTTTACAGTAAGAAGAAAAAATCGTAGAAATAAAGATATACAATTTGACACACAGTATAACAAATTATTAGTAAAACTAAAAGCCAAAAAAATATCTGTTGAATATTTTTTTCACAAGATAATTTATTACCAACTATTATTATAATTTGAGCTTCCAGTGTGATTATTTGGTAAAAAATAATGTTTTTTTTTGTTATATGACACATTGTAAGGTGCTTTGTTGATTTAATACTTTTTCGCCATAATAATCATAATGTTTTTTTTTAGTTGGTTGTATGACACATTGTAAGATGCGTTGTTTTCTGCTATGATTGTTTTATTTTAATAATAAATGTTTTTTGCTAAGTTTTTTGTTTGCATTTCGTATAAATGTTTTTTGCTAAGTTTTTTGTTTGCATTTCGTATAAAATATTAACATAACCTAGAAAATTAACTTAGATTTTTCATGTCATTTAACGCATGGCATGAGTTGGTAAAAGTTGGCCATTTGGAGAATTAGACATTTTACGAATTAGTTCTTTTACGAATGAGTCCTTTCACGAATTAGGCATTTTACTACTTAGTCCTTTTGAGAATTAGCCATTTCGAGAATTAGTCCTTTTGAGAACTAGTCCATTCGCGAATTGGCCTTTTTGCGACTGTGTGCCATTTTGCGAATTAGGCATTATACGACTAAACGCCCCTTACCTCCCATTCCGCGAACTTAAAAACGCACCCTCGTAAGTCTGTCGCACGCAATCGTCTTTAGAAGGATGTTAATCCCTTTATGCACCTTGAGAGACAGAAACCCTTTCTTCATCAGATTAAGGATTTCCTTCAAATAGTTTTGGGTGCCCGACTTAATCACTTGAGTAAAAATGAATGTTATAAGCTCAATATCCTGTTTCTGAACTTGTTGAACTAAACAGGATAACATCGAAACGTTTTTGTGCTATCTTGTTTAGTTTATTAGATAGGTATTTTAACTAATTTAATTATAACAGACATTTTAAATGAATGGTTGAATTATGGCATGTAATGCACCAGTTTATCCAAATAACATTTGTTATTTTCTCTAAAGAAATCGGTTTAGGTAGTTGGAAAGTAAAATTATGTACCTGTGATAGTCACACCTCCTGTGGAGAATATCTTGAGTGTGGCCTTAGGGTTGTATAACTTATAAGTGACTCCCGGGTGAAGCTCTGGTTCATAACTGAAAGACAGGAAAATGAAGATTTTGAACTGCTCCAATACTTCTTTGATCGAGTTACAAGTCTAATATGTGTGTTTATCCAGATAATCCTCTCACTACATATAAGCTTAATAATTTGATATACACACACTTTGCAATAAGTTATTCGAAAGTCAAGTGTTTTGTTGCTTCAATTCTTCTCATGCTTTCTGATGAATAAAAATAATCCTAGAGCCAAAGAGGGCTAATTGTGGAGTCAACGATTAACAGCTAAAGCAGATCCCACCGCCAGTTACAAAGATTTGGAATGAACTGTCAAGACTTAATTTAACTCAACCTACTCATAAACCATAGTATTCTGGCTAACACAGGATTAGTATTCTTCTTATTAGAGTCTGGCTTTTATACCCAAAAGCACCAAGAGGAAAGGAAGTGTTTTATTTTTTAATTGTACAGCACTTTTTCTTTTATATTTGTTAATAATGCATAACTATTTATATTTAAAAAATAACTTTAATGGCTTGTTATTAGCCGACACTTCATATGCTGCAAGATACTACTGCAAGTTTACCCAATGAATGTGTGATTGGACAGTAGTTCTATAAATTATCAACAAAATATTTGTAAGCTCAACCACGCAGGGATCTGCGAGTTTATCACAAAAATAAAACATCTGAACCCTGACTCTACAGTTTGCATTGGTTGATAAGATAAAATTACACTTTCTATGATTTAAATTTGAAAATGTGCAAAACCAATAAAAAAAATGCAATTTAGTACTTTTAGCATTCCTTTACAAAGGAATTACAATCTCCTTGACTGTCATGAATGGGTAAAATTGGTATGTACCCAATAAGAGATGTTTGTTTGTAAACTACAGAAGAATGTCATTGTTTAGGTGTAAGGACAGTCTTAGCCAAACATCCACTTGATTGACACCATACATGTAAACAAAGAATTTTTTTCATTTGAATCAAATGAACCTAAAAGATAAAATGATAGAATTTTATCTTTTAGATTCATTCAAGCTGTATAATAAGATTGAGTAGTAATGTAGGTATAAATATGGCCTAAACTAAAAAATACTTACTCTGCTTCTTTGTATTTCTTGGAAAAAGATATAATTCTTATACCAAAGGGCATCCGACAGGTGCCTAATACATTGACTACACGAAAATTCCGGAAGCGCACTTGGAAGCCTAGCTTCTGCAGAGCGCGCGCGTACCGTCGCGCCGCCACCTTGGCCTGGTCCTCGCTGGTGGCGCCCGTGCACGTCACGCGGCCCGACGACCAGATGGACGCGGTGGTGTATGGGCGCCGTAGCTTCATGGTTACCATGCCGTTCTCGCGGCGGAACTCTACGTTAACACCGTTTAATGCTATCTGTCTAAGGTTCAGGTGGCACTTAACACTAAAACTGCACACGACATTGTTTATCATTATATCTATTTCGGGCGTATCCTCCTCCTCTTCGATGGGCACAGGCGGCGCCACCGGCTCGCTTGTATCGGAGCACTGCATCTGCTGTGCGCTGGTTGAGCCAGCTTCGCAATACTCATGGTCGGGCACCATGTGATTTGTAACACTATGTGTGGATATGCCACGGTTGGGCACCACCCCATGTGTGCCTTTGCTCAGCTCTTTAATACCATTCTCTTGGATGAGCGTAGCCATGACCACCACGGCACACTGAAACAAAAATAATTAATCTATGATATTATACATTTGACCAAAAGAATATGTAAAACAATAATAATAAATAGAATATTTAAAGTGTATGTATCAATAAAATAAATAAGTAAGCAAGACAGGTAATTGAAAATCTTTTTTATTTAAGGATCTTTTTCATTTACATAAATTAATTATAAACATTCACACTGAGCAGCAGTAAGTTTCAATGAAATCTGATTCCAAATGAACCTTACAAGTAAACTATGTAATGCTTTATGTATACCTACTGTGTACATTGCTATAAATAGTCCCTGCAGTATGAAATTAGATATTTGACCCTCAAACAAGCCACAACAGTAATAATATTAGAGTTGCATTGTAGCTACACAATAACTAATTCCAGGAAGATTCGAGATTGAGGAAGAGTGTGGAATTATATCAAAATGATTACCAATGAAAAAATAAATTAAACTTATGGCATGAAATTTGGAATGCCATTTCATTCATAAAATAATATTTTTTATTACAGGATATGAATCAACAATTGTAATGAAAGATTGATTAACTTTGTACATTGAGAGCAAGAAAAAGTGCGATTATAGGTCTTATCGTCAGCATTCAGTGGTAAACCATAAAGAGGACTTTATTGAAAATTGTTGATTGCACAACAATGGCAAGTGGCAAACACACATGAAACAATGAAAACATTTGCACAAAGCACACTTTTTGCTAAAATTATGCAACTTCAAATGTTATTTGAGTTTTGTACTCATTAAACTCGTAATTTAACAGTGCTTTACTTAAACAAATTGATTTTCATCAATATGGGAAATTAATTAGAGTAGGATTGTAACAATGTAATTGAAGAAGCAAACAATGATTACTAGATACCCAAAATCTCTGATCTTCACATTTTTTTTTAAAGTATCAGTAGAATATGATTAATCTAGATCATTGACAATACTCTGATAGATTTCAATAGATAAGATACACCTCCACACATACCTAGACGTTGTAGTGTCAGGGTTGGAGTATAGAATATTAAAAATATTCAGATACACCAAAAACTTGTTTGTCACAAAGGAATAGTTTTATCTTGATAATACACTCATTTCACTACACAAGTTTTGATATTTATATTTTTGTTAAACATCAAGATTTTTGAAAGAGCTTTTATAACAGACTCAAATTTCAAGATTCAATGGAGGGGCACAATTTAGGCCACTTCCCACGGCTGGGTACGACGCGACGCGACAACATGACACTTTGCACAGCTGACTGTCGGGCGGGCCCCCGCCCCGCACTACCACGGCCCCCACCTTCCCCTGCGCCCTGTCTACGTCCTGCGCCCTGCGCCTAGTTTGCACTGCATATGCATTTAAGCCGATTAATACATCGATCACCCCCAGGTGCAAATTGCGCACAAGTGTGCTTTACTTGACGTAAATTTACACACCTGAGCTTAATTTGTAACTTGTAAGCTAAGCTCATCATAGAAGTTAGTATGCCCTACAAATTCGCTGATTTATTATTTTTATACATTCCCCGTTATGCGATTAAAACGAAAATAATTCGTAGTCAGCAGTTATTGACCCCTTAACGACCTGAACCACACGTGATTATGGACCACAAAGAAAAGGTATCCTCGTGAAAACTTATCCTGGACAGTACTTCTTTAACCCGATTCTTATTCATGAACAAAAGCAGAGCAACTAATAAAGGATTTCAATAAAATATAAAACTAAAGATGAACAAAATAACACGAGAATGAACTTGAACCAAAATGGGGCAGGCTCGTAACTTTTTAGTGACTGATTGTGGGATGATACTTTGGATTACAGGATCTCAGATTAAACTGTATTTACTAAACATGTAAGAAAATGACATAAAACAACAATTTACCTGAGGTACAGTGATATATTTGTCACAATTACCAACGAATAATAATTTTCATTGCAGAACCTAAGAAAGTCCAGACAGGAGGTTCTGGTGACGAATTAGCTTTTACACAATAACAAATATTACAACACCCGAAATATGACAGAAATTACTCAGAAAGCTAACTGATACAAGCAATTCGCTAATAAATGCAAAAATCAAAAACTTATGCACATCCTGCCTAGCACCGCCATGTTCCATTCGTCGATGAACAAAATTGAATGAATGAAATAGAACACGAATGACTGATTATCCTTTGCAGAATCATCGCCTACTGTTGTCTATGCTTTCATTGTTTTTTTCAGTTGGCTGCTTGCTGCTTACTAAAAAATAAAATTTTAAAAATAAATTATAATTACGAATCTACTAAATTCCTTATTTAAATAGACGTTATAACATATATTTTCCGTGTGGTTTTTCATGGTACGCTATACTAGCCTGCAGTGCACAGAGTACTTTTTGATAGACTGAAACTGCAGTGGCTGGACCGCAGTGTGTGTTTTTGAATCGCTGCGAATTTTAGTGTTTCGACTGCAGTTGTGCTGCTGCTACAGCTTTTGCGCTGAATTTTAAATATACCGCCACGTGGAATATTATTTAAAACCAGCCATTTTTATTATATTTAAAGCCAAGTGCTAGTTTGAATAGCGCACTAAAGTGTTCCGTACAATCTCGCACTGGCGAACTAAGGAGAAGGGGGCGTTGGTCTGTGGTGACGGTTCGCCCTGGGCCCCCGGCCCTAGGGGCCACCCAATTTAGAAAAATGCTTTTTAATCAAATCCCAAAAAAGGCCAAAATATGTTCAATTAGAAGCAGTTTGGAGTTGAAGGCCCCGTCACTCCTGAGAATGCTTCGACTCCGAAGAGAACCTAACTCAAATTCAAAACTCTAGCATTTAGGCAGTAGCTTGGCATCGAAATTTAAATCACCCTCAATCAATGGTACCCAATTCTGTGTCGAATTTAAATTCGTGTAGCTCAATTGCCCTCCTCAATTTTGGGTCTTAGGACTGATTGCGTTACTGGTTTACACTGTACACCGTCTAAAATAATAAAGGCCTCGAGATGCGTATTAGGTCCGGTTATTATACATATCTATAATTTGTCTATAAGGGCAGGTGTCTTTCCAACGGCGTAAAGCAATAGTTCACCATATTCACAAGTCTGGGTGCAGAAATGAGGTCAATAATTACCGTCCAATTTCGATTTTAATAGCAATGATCTTAGAACGAATACTGCATAAGAATCTGACCAGTTTTCTCGACGCAAACAACATCTTAGCGAATAACCAATATGGTTTCAGAAATGGATTTGTCTAATAACGTGGCTAGGACGCTAAATAGAAAACACAAGTGCCTGGGAATTTTCCTTGATCTGTCAAAGGCATTTGACACCGTTTCTGCCCCAGCCTTAATGAATAAAATGGAAAGCATTGGAATACGTGAACACCCATTGAAAATCTTCGCAGATTATCTCAGCAATCGTACCCAAAGAGTGAAAATCGGCCTACACGAAAGTGACGAGCTTCTAATCACATACGGCATTCCACAAGGCAGCGTTATGAGGCCTACTATCTTTATCATTTATATAATTGAACTCTGCAAACGGCATACCTCTCGAAAATTGTAAGATATATACGTACGCGGATGACACTGCCCTTGTTGTTGATGGTTCTGACTGGCCCCAGACATACCAAAACGCAGAGGCCGCGCTGTCCTTCGTAATTAAATGTTTGGCCTATAACTTGCTCACTTTAAATGTTGATAAAACAGTATTCCCTTACCGTAAGACGTATGCGTTAAAAGCGTCCAGCAAATACACACATCAAAAGTGTCTAGGGATCAACATATATTTTTGCAATAACTTTTCTCCTGATTGATATTAATTAAAATTTTCTTTAAGGATTCATCAAATAAAGTGTTTTCGTTTGTCACAGTAACGATAAACCAAGTCACCTTTGCATTAATAAAGAAATTTGCCATTTTCCTAATAAAGGGATTTTTGACATTTGAACCACTAACACAAAAGTTCGAAAAAAAGACTGAAATAACAGTTTTCTTTAAAATTTTATTGGGTAACTTAAACAATTAATAATCCGTGTTTCTACCGCGAACACTAACAACACAAGAACATCGGTTTGGCATACTCAAAATGAGTTCATCCAAATCACGCTGTGGAATGGCAGCCCATGTTCGTTGCAACAACAAAAAAAAGGTCTTCTTGCGACTGGATACCCTCCATATTCGGCAGAGCTCTTCTCTGTAGCATATCCCATGCATGCTCAATCGGGTTCAAGTCTGGCGACTGAGCAGGCCAGGGCAGGACATTGATGTTAGCTGCGGCGAGAGTCTGTCTTACAACTCTTGCGGTGTGCGGTCGTGCATTATCATGCATTAACTGAAATAAGGGACCGATTTGCACTTGTAGAGGAACGATGACGTCTGATACAATCGTCTCAGCATAAATTTGAGCGTTGAGGTTGCCTCTGATCCAAATCAACTCAGTTCTTCCGCCGATCCAAATACCCGCCCATACCATGATGGTTCCACCACTATAAGGATGGACTTCCTGGCAGGATTTTAATCGCTGTTGGCGTCCAGGGGTTCTCCAGTGTCGTATACGTCTTGTATCCGGTCTCATACCAAAACGAGACTCATCAGAAAAGCACACGAAACGCCATTGTTCTTCTGCCCAATTTCTGTGTTCAAGAGCCCATTGATATAGAATCCTACGATTGTGCATTGCTATAGGTGGTACCCGTAGCGGTCTTCGGGAATGAAGGTTCACTTCATGCAAGCGGTTTCTGACTGTTTGGTCGCTAATTAAGTTCCCTGAAGAGTGATGAAGCCTCACGGCTAACATCATGGCGGTTATTGTTGGAGCTCTTCGAGTTAAGATTTGAATGTATCGGTCTTGTCTCCGTGTGGTGCAGCGATACCGTCCTCCATGGCGCTCAGCCACGGTACCAGTGCTTCGGTAACGTGTCCAAAGTCGACTGATAACACTCTGACTTGTATTCAGAGCTAAAGCCACAGTACGTTGCCGGGAACCAGCTTCTATCATTCCCACGGCTCTGAGCATTTCTTCCCTGCTTAAATGACGTCGCCGCTCCATAATAACGTTGGTTTTAATCAGTAGTAGGGAAACAGTAGCACTAATAATGTCTTCAATGCGTTGTATGTTTTTATAGGGAAAATATTGACAGCTGATTTTCATCTTTTACTCGAATTTGATTCACAGTTCCTGATTCAAATTATGAAATGCACCAAAAAGGATCCATATAAATTTATAAAATCATAAATGTATTACAAAGCCACATCTCAATCTCAAGAAATCCGCATAAAAATGCTTGATCCCTAGACACTTTTGATGTGTGTAGTAAATAAAAAAAAAAACAACAATCCAAAAATAAAATAATTAAAAATAAAAATAAGCCGAGGCAGCTAAGTGATGACCAGCCCCAACTGACGGCGCCCGTTCACGAACATGACGTATAGATCAGCACCATTCAGCTCAACCATTTTGAAGGGAGCTAAATGATCCAACACACACGCCACCGTCAGCGAGACATGACATACAATCAGCTGCCAGGGCATATTCAAGTCAATGAAAGACATAATTATTACCCGGTAAATGGTAGCTCAAATCTGTGCTATGCAATTATACAATACAAAGGAAATTGAGTTTATACAATGCAAAGATAGTCTTACAATCTTCAGCTAATCTACTGGGTACCTTAGACGATCAATCAGGTATCATCACGGTTCACGGTTCAATGCAATGGGCATCTTTTCATTAGCCCACCTGTTTCTGCAAGGCGTCCTCCTGGCATTACAAAGTATTTTTTTAAACATAGGCGTTGTAAAAAATACACTGCATTGTTTTGCCGTATATATGGCGTAGGTACCGGTAAGATGGGTTAAATAGGGATGCAGGGGTGAATCGGGACAAAACTTTAAAATGGATTTTAACGTTGATGTAATAAAGTTTATTGCCAACAAGGACACTTAATTAGAGTCCTGTTTGGCAAAAAAAAAGAATTATTTCAATGTTAAAATCCATTTTAAAGTTTCGTCCCGATTCACCCCTGCATCCCTATTCACCCCGTTTTACGGTATCTAAAATAACATCTATAAAGTTGAATTTATGTATAAAATCTATTAACGCTTTTTTACTAAGGTATACTAATTATTGACCCAAAACAAAGTCAATTTTTCTTGGCAAATAGTACGAATATAAGCCACATCCAGAGTTTTAAACAAAGATGATTGGCTTCAGCACGTCGTTAATTATTTTTTTAATTTACTTGTCTAAAACATTTTTTTTTATTGAGTAACTTACTATTTGTGTTTCAGTGTGTGTATCAGCAGCTTAATCATTTACGAACCGCCATTGCAAACTTCTCCTAAAATTTTGTATCTAACTTCACTTTATTGTTCGATCATCCATCGTTCATCAATCAAGCGGTCGAATAATTCGTAATTTTACTTAATTTTTTCATATTTGTGCCAATCGTTACGTTAATTTAGTGTCATTAATTCGTTGCAAGTCCGTGGATATTTATAAATGTAAATAATCATCCTGTTGTGTTTGCAAACGTGCATATGCTTTGTTGTGAGAACCACCACCTTTATCTGCTGTCATTCTGAGTTGTAGCAACTGAATTTTTCGATAATGAAACATAAGTTATCCTTTGAATGGTAGGTTATCGACTGAACTAGAGTACAAGAATAACAAATTAGTGTCCCGTTGTTGATGTGTCGTGATGAGAGTGGTGTTCTTACACGGAGCAGTCATCGGGAGAATGTGCGGTGGCGTTTAGCCTTAGTGGCAGAGGACGTCAGAAATAGGATCCAGCATGGAATCGGTGAAGGACGAAGAACGTTTGCGGCGGCTGCGCGCCCTAGAGGAACGGCTGTGTGACCCTCGCTCCACCGGCAACGTGGACTGCTTGCTGGACACCGTGACGGCGCTCGTCTCCGACTGTGATCACCCGGCTATCCGTCGCATGAAGAACGTCGAGGCATACACCAGCAGATGTACGTATACTATGCTATTTCGTTATCAGAAATATGATTTAGATATACACTGTTGTGTAACAATTTTCCATATGAAACCATGTTAGAACAAAACTAGTTTATAAGAATTGAATTGGTACAATTGAGTTTTTGGTGGTTATCTAGGCCCTTAAGACATTCATTAGGATAATGCAACCAGTAGGTACCTGCACTGGTAAATATTTATCAGGAAACAGTCAGTGAAACATGAAAACACAATATTGATGTTTGCAACTTAGCTAACTGAACTGATTGTGTCTATGTTACTTCATCAATGTTTATCAACCCATACATCTAAAACTTTTATATTGCTTCTAAGCAATATGAAAGTAATATTGTTCAATTCAATTGGAAAACATGTCTAGTTTATTTTCAGTTATTCAAAATATTGAAAAAGTATTTACATTTTTATTGCAAGCAAATAAGTACTGAATGTTTTCTATAGTTCATTGTAAGATTTTTAATGTCTTTTGATTTTGTTATCATTGACAGAGCGTTAGTATGACTTATTTGTTTCTGAATGTGAAAATAAAATGATACCTCATTTTTATTTTTTTTTAGTTATCTTAATATTTTCATGAATAGAGAAATGTTTCGTCTGTTTAAACATTCAAAAGCACAAAGCAAAGCCCAGAATACTTATCTATTGTTATTTACAAACACGCCAACAAAAAAACTAAGTAGGTATGGAATGCTAACATGTTTAGTGCCATTGCACCATTGTAAAGATATATA
Source organism: Hydraecia micacea (assembly GCA_914767645.1). Taxonomy (NCBI): domain Eukaryota; kingdom Metazoa; phylum Arthropoda; class Insecta; order Lepidoptera; family Noctuidae; genus Hydraecia; species Hydraecia micacea. Next base: position 15,557,273 of record OU611778.1, read on the forward strand.
TTCTGGACAATTAATAATGTAATCTAATGTGCAATGCAGTTTAATTAATAAGTTTGTTTTGATTACATTACATGTAGTACCTAATCAATTAAGTAATGATAACATGGTACTTGTATTTATGATAGACAGTTGATTAGCATAGCAGCGTTTTAAATAGGGGTCATCCTTTCTTTAGGTCATGCTTTGATTACTCTTATAGTTTTTTCATTTTAATTTATTTAGTGATTTTTGTCTTGTGGTTGTTGGTGTATTATCCAACTCTGATGCTACGTACCCAGAACCGGAACAAATTTGTGTTGTATAATGGGCTGGTGTCCACAACTACATGTTCAAGCACGTAATTTGGGCAATTTCTTATATGGTTTTGTTTTGATTTTTATCTTTTCAAGGATATAAACACCCTCCTTTGTGGTCAAAACAACAGTTGATTTAAAGTTGTGATTCCTTCATGGCAGTTGTTCACCATCTAACAATGTGGATAATAATATAAATCATCGTAAAGTGTATCATTGTATGGTCAGCAGTAGTTGTTGCTTGAATAACATCCAGTTTGAACTATGACAATAGACTATTATTATTAATTATTTTGGATTTGATTGATTGAATAGAAATTATTCAATGAGGAACCGCAATGTGTTAAAGATGGATTAAAAAGTGATGTTTAGTTAAATTATATTGAAGTAATTAGAAATATCTATTTTCTGTGGCCTGGTTCTGAAGTTTTTTCCTGCAGTGCCCTAAATGGTATTTCTATTTAGTATACACTGCTTACATGCTTTTCATGTTTGCAAACCTGATTCATATGTAATACAGATGATTCAGTGAATTCTCCTGGTACAACTAATAGTAGTTCTCAAAATTGTCCTAAAATGTTAGTATTTAATGTCCACAGTTAATTGTAATGAGCATAATTTTTCTTTTTACAGCTGACTGTGTGTTACTTTGTTATTCTGATGATTGCAAACTTGTATAGGTGTTGTCAACTTGAACTGTTTACTTATTTAGGGTTTCATTGATTTTCTTATTAATGTTTTTGGTATGCAAAGCAGTTTAAAGATTCAAAGTGGTAAAACTGCCTTTCAATAATAAGAAAATAGAACTGGTCTTGACATTAATAAAATGTGTTTTGTTTGTTGTAGATGAGACTTTTGCTTCAGACATAGTAGACCTGCGTATGAAAGCAGCTGATTTTGATTTGATAAAGGTGATTGGCCGAGGGGCATTTGGTGAAGTGCAACTAGTCAGACACAAGTCTACACGTCATGTATATGCCATGAAGCTACTCAGTAAGGTTGAAATGATCAAGAGATCTGACTCCACATTCTTTTGGGAGGAGAGGCACATAATGGCACATGCTAACTCTGAGTGGATATTAAAACTACATTTTGCTTTTCAAGACCACAAATATCTGTACATGGTCATGGACTACATGCCTGGTGGTGACCTTGTCAGTCTTATGTCGAACTACGACATACCTGAGAAGTGGGCTAAGTTCTATACAATGGAAATTGTCCTTGCATTAGATGTAATTCATGGTATGGGTTTTGTACACCGAGATGTAAAACCAGATAACATGTTAATTGACAAATACGGGCATCTAAAGCTGGCTGATTTTGGTACATGCATGAGAATGGGACCTGATGGTCTGGTACGGGCCAGCAATGCGGTAGGCACTCCTGATTATATCTCACCTGAAGTGTTACAGTCACAGAATGGTGAAGGAGTGTATGGTCGTGAATGTGACTGGTGGGCAGTGGGAATATTTTTATATGAAATGCTCATCGGAGATCCTCCTTTCTATGCGGATAGTTTAGTAGGTACATATGGTAAGATCATGGACCATAGAAACTCACTCCAGTTTCCTGATGATGTAGAAATTTCAAAGGATGCTAAATCTCTAATCAGAGGTCTTTTAACAGACAGAATTAAAAGATTAGGTAAAAGTAGTGTCAACGAAATTAAGCAACATCCATTCTTTATCAATGATCAATGGAGTTTTGAAAACTTGAGAGATTCTGTACCACCCGTCGTGCCTGAATTATCTAGTGATGATGATACAAGGAACTTTGATGACATGGAAAAATCCGATGCTTTAGATGAATCTTTTCCTGTGCCCAAAGCCTTTGTTGGAAATCATTTGCCGTTTGTGGGCTTTACTTACAATGGTGATTATCAATTATGTGCCAGAGGACTAAAGGCAGCCGATGTAGTAGATACTATCTCTAATAATCATATTAATAATGTTGGATCTGAAGCTATACTGCAGCTAGAGAAACTCCTTGAAAGAGAAAGAGATGGCAGACGGAAATTGGAAGACGCGCAAGTCACTTTATGTGGTCAGCTAGAAGAATTGTCACAGAGGGAATCTAGAAATAAGAAAATAATAGCTGATACGGACAAAGAATTAGCACTACTACGACACGATCTGAAAGAGATACAAAGGAAGGCTGACATAGAAACGGAGACAAGAAGAAAAGCTGAGTTTAATTTTAATGAAGCAAAGCGGCGGCTTGATGAAGAGCAAAGCAAACGAGCGAAAGAAATAAACAATTTACAAACTTACAACGACAAAATAAATGCTTTAGAAATGCAACTGACGGAGTTACGTGAGAAGTTAAAGCAGGAAGCTGAGTCTGCTGCTAAGTCAAGGAAACAAGCGGCAGAGCTGACAGCTGCGCAGGCCGCAGCCGCCGCCGTCAACGACGGCACCGTAGCGAGCTTGCGTGCCCAGCGCGACACCCTGGAGAGGGAACGAAGCACTCTCTCTGAAGAACTAGCAGCTGTGAAAGCATCTAAACAACGTTCAGACGCGGCTGTCGCGGAGGCCACTAGCAGATTGAATGCGGCTCACGGTGAGCTCGAGCGGGCGTCAGCCAGGTTGAACCAGATCATGGCGGATAACAGGCAGCTTTCAGAGCGAGTGTCGTCGCTGGAGAAGGAGTGTGCGTCGCTGGCGCACGAGCTCCGCGCGGCGCAGCACTTGTACCAGCAGGAGCTGCGCGCGCACCAGGACACGCAGCGGTCGCAGTTGCTCTCTAAACAAGAAGCCAATTTGGAGCTAGTCAAGGGTGAGTGTTTGTATTCCAAGACAAGCTACTTTCTGCCATCTAGCCCACGCTACAATCCTGTCATTTTCAACTGAGCTAAACAGTATAAGCTCCCAAAAATATATTTCATACCTTCACTTTTTGCATGCCTCAGGAACATTGGATATGATATTTAAAGGTATTGTTCAGTTTGCTAATATACCTCCTATGATCTTTGTAGGTCCAAAGTAGACTCACTTTTTATAGTAAATAAATATGGCTTGGTACCTATTTCTTCTTCATATTAATCAACCTTCTTTATTCTAGTTGTTGTTAATGTTTTTAATTGGATACTTAATTCGATATTTATACTTCTAATTACTCCTCTAAATTAAAAAAATATTTTTTTTTATTACAAATGCCGTTTTTAGAATCACATTTATTTATGGAGTGTTTGCAATGTGATACAACAGCTCTGCAATCGAAACTGAACGAGGAGAAGACCGCAAGGCAACGCTCGGAGTCGGTGTGCCAGGAGAAAGACCGGCAAATGTCGATGCTCAGCGTAGACTACAGGCAGATGCAGCAGCGTCTGCAGAAACTTGAGGGCGAACATCGACAGGAAACGGAAAAGGTCAGTACCTACAACTGACATCGTAACTCTTTAACAAGTATTTGTATGGTCATCAACGAACATCGATTAAAATGTGTTGTTTAACAATAATATTTTTTGGGTTTTTATTATGATTTAAAACTGTAATTTTAACCGACTTTCGATGCTGACTGAATCCATTTAACGAGCTTCTGATGATAATCTAATTCTAATTGAACGGCGTCATCAGGCGATGGGTCTGTCGGCGTCCCTGGAGCAGGAGCGCGCGGCGCGGATGGCGGCGCACGGCGACGTGGCGGCGGCGGAGGCGGCGGCGCGCTCCGCCGCGGCCGAGCGCGACGCGCGCGCGCGCGACCTGCACGCCGTGCGCGCCGCGCTGCACGACACCTCCGAGAAACTCGCCGCCGCGTCTGCAGAGCGCGACATGCATTGCGCCAGGGTGAGTGCTCACAATTTATGCTTTAACATTAAATCTTTCAGGGGGTGTGTCAATGTTCCAGGTAACGCTTCTATTCTGTAAAAATCTCACCATGAAAACTTGGGTGAAGTGAGCTGGCAACAGTGTCAATCCCTTGCATCAGGTGGAATGACAGCTCACTTCACCCAAGTTTTCAAGGGTCTATAAGCCCCAGATTCTCCAGAGCCCGTACCTTAATTATTTGCAGGGCAGGTCAAGTTGACAGTAATAGTTGCGCTGAAAATGGTTTTTAATCACATGGAACTACTGTCAAATATTGAATTCTCCCCCAACCCCCTTAGGGTCAATCCCCACAGAAAGAGCAGCGATGCGCAGCGGCCGTAAGAGCTAGTGACTTTCCTTCTTTTGACTAGTCGCTAGAAGGTTCGTGCACCCTCGCGATGCCGCGCTGTCCTTTGCCTTCAAATGACTAAGGATAATGGCCGCTGCCGGCCGCTGCTCTTTCAGTGGGGATTGACCCTTAGTACGCCCCATACCTACATAATTTGCACGCTGTGCATTTTATCATTGTTCAATATGACTCAGACCGACTGGCTCACCTTATGCCGATGCCGTCAACTGTAGGAGTGCCACCGGTGCGAAAGACTAGCTCTACGGTCGCCAACTTGCTTATATAGCATATTGGACCTCATCCAGTTAATTCTGTCCTCCCGTCTTCACCTCCCTTTGTTTGAAGCCTATTCCAGACCAGAGCTGGACAGCAACAAGTAGAGTAGAAAGCAATTAACAGATTGTCCGAGGTTTTTATCAATGTTTGTAACTTAGTCATTGTATATAAATACTTTATGATATAATAAAACATTTAATTGCGACTGCAGTAAACCCTTGATTCAAGAATTTGGCACCTATTAACCCTTTTTCAGGAGTCTGAAAAGCAAACAAACATGGACCTTGTTTGCAAATATGTTCGTAGTAAGTAGGTCACTATCACACTCATCAAAGCAATAACAATGAGAATAAAACAACTGGAAACACTCGCCAGCGTATATCAACTTAATGTATGCAGTATAAATGTATCGTATGTATTTAGCTAGAGATACATTCATATCGATCGACAAACTTAACGAACTCTTTGAGTTTCTTGTGAATTAATCATAATCTCATCGCGCCGAAATAGACTGTCCTCCAGTATTACAACATAGTGACTCATTGTCGACGGCAAACATGCACACATACACACACAGCTTTTGCCTTATACGATATAAACCTGCGCGTGCGCTCCTCTCCAAATAAATAAACACATGATTACGTAGACAGCAGTTTTTCTAGAGTTGAATGCCTTACTCATTGATTATGATGTGATTTGCCAATTAATAGAACATTTATTCATTAAAGTTCACGGAACGTTATTGTTGACAATTTAATATTAATAGGTAGTCGACGTTGTGCTGATGAAAATAAAACATTCCTTAGTTAGGAATTCGATTCGGCTATTGTTGTAAAATTAGTTCACAAAGCCGAGGAGATTAATTAATTTCACAACAGACTGACCGTTGAGAACTACATTAATACTTTATCAAATTGTAACAGCACTCGTATCTATTTCAAAATACACTGACATAGCTAAATGTACACATTTTAGCAGATACTATAGTATATTTCAATCCGAGATAGAATATGAATAAATGTATTTTACTGCAGTCTCATACCGCTAGTCGCACGAATTACCCGAGTATGAAAAGTAGGTATTCTTCTTTGACCTTGATATTTATGACACAAACATTTTAAGATTGGCTTCACAGATTAAAACTTTGTATTTTAAGTGTGTATGTTACTAATGCCTTATTAACGGAGAAAACCTCGCTTTCTGCACTTAGTTAAAAATGTATCATTGAACTAAAGAGAGGACCCATGTTAGGCTGCATTTATCTTAAGGCCAAGGGCTTCCTGGAAACAAAATGTCCACCTAGTACCTAGATCAGATGCTTGCTCAATGAGTTGCATAACAGTTCTTAGAATAGAGCAAAATTCCACATAGTGTGTCGGATTTTGTCCGCATCTAAAATATAAACATTGTCTATGACAATCTTAACTTTAAAATAGAATTATAAGAACACACGTAGGAGTGAAAAATGAGTCTGCTTTAACTATGTATATACAAAATTATATGAAGTAAAGACGCAGCTGAATCAGTGTGAAGTTATGAATTTGTAGAACACAAGTGCTGAACAAACAGAGCCTTGGCAATGAAGACATGCCTATAAAACACTTCCATTACGATGATGACACGCATTAATATACAGGAATGTATTATTGTCGTGTTAATTTCCTGGTCATCTTCAACTGGGACGTGTATCGCTATACAATAAATTGTACTTAATGTTTTCTTATGAATGCTACAGCTAAATACGTACTTTGTATGTAGATTCATAATGATATGAAAACATCTATCTACTTATAAATAAACAAACTTGAAATACTTAAATAGGCCGCTAATTAACATTATACTGTGCGTTGCTAAATGTACAATAATTACAGAAAGCCTTGATGTATGTGATGGCTACCTGTATGTTTTAGTAGTTTTTCGTAATATCATAATTTCTAACATTTTGGAAACCGTAATTTCAATCGAAGTAATTATATTATGTAAATCATAAGTGAGTCATAATCAAACTGAAAATTAAGAACTTTGATATAATTTATAACAAGAGCTTTATGTCCCTTGTAGCACGATTATGTCAGTCTTACAATAAAAATAGTGACTCACATGGCGTAATCAATTCTAGAGAGATCGCGTTATGTTCTATAGCTTTATTATAATTATAACTTATCTACTAAAGAACACAGCTACTTTCAAATCAGATGCGTATTCAGTTTTAATAATAAAGTTTTTCTTACAATATCTTTGCTGTGTTAATATAATATAGACTCATTATGATAAAGTGATGCCCTCCATCTTAAAGTATCTAGTACTTAGTCGTGTCAATAGGTTTCTGGGATTCGCGAAGTTAATAAGATTATTAAGCATACGTATTAAAAAAGAGGAAAAGCATACTCTTAATTTTACGCTATAATGGCCAGTTTATAAGTAAGGCTGGTCAGATGACGTCAGCTCGTTGGTGACTGTACAAACGTACACTGCAATAAATTGCAAATCTTAATAACCAAGAAATAGCATTTTATCTCAAGTTCTAACACAACCGCCTCCCTCCCCTTTGGTGGTGAACTTGACCATAATATTCAGTCATTGAGCTCACTCCTTTCTACACACTTGTCGTGTGTAATGTTTATGTCCATAAAATTTCAATTGAATTTTTTTATGCCATTTAAACCTAGTGTTATTACAAGTTTGTATGGATTTTGACCACCAAGTGGGATCAACAGTCGGGATGGGAGGAAGAGAGTGGGATGTGGTTATTTTCAAGCCACTAATCGATGTTTTACTTGACAACCAGAGCGAGGAACTTCGCCAGCAGTTGGAGACAGAACAACACTACTGCTTCGTGTACAAGAGCCAGGCGAATGACATGCGGCTCATGTTGGAAGAGAACACGCGGGCGGCGCGCGACTCGGAACAGGAGCGGTCGAGCTTGCTGCATCAGTTGCAACTCGCCATCGCACGCGCAGACTCCGAGGCCATCGCCAGGTCAGTGCTACATTCACATACTTTCAGTCATTCACTACTTCCTCCGAGTTTGTTTCGATGTTTCTTCTCAGAGTAGTTGGTTAGGAAACACCAAGATCATTTAGTTTTAAATTGTGTTATCATTAATCTCTCGTAGCTTGTCACTTTCGTGTACAATACAGGGTGGCAGGGACATCAACGCACAAACTGTAACCATGAATTCAGCACATGATTCTAGACTCCCTAGTGCTGAAATTTTAGATTGGTTATTAAAAAAAAATCAGTTGTATCCACAGAAATCTTAATAATAAGGCAATAGAAGTCGCATAGACGCGTGACCTTGTCGCCGCGCTTATGTGTTGGAGTACACAAGTGCACGCGGAGCGTTTGTTGCGGTTTCTTGTGTTATTTGAGACGCGGAGAGGTAAACATGGTGTTTTGCAGCATATCCAACTGCGGAAACTCGTCCAAAACTTGTAACTTAACAAATAAAGGAATACAATTTCATATGTAAGTACTTAATTTTTGAAATATTGTCGTTTTTTAGCAAATATAGACAAATCAAATATTTTCACTATCACTACTACGATTTATCACAAAAAACGATTTTTTTGTCAAATCAATAACCATTGACGCTTAAGCTTATTCATGTCTACTATTACTACTGCTAAAAGCAGCAATGAAATTATAGTCATACGCGATAAACAAAAATCGCCGTTTGCGTAAATTCTAGGTACAAGCCGCATGAGTTGGCCGCAATTTAGTGACGTGCTACTACTATTCTGTATCGATAATTATTTACGTTCAGCTTAATACTTCGTTTTACCAAATTGGAATGTATCATGTTTTTTTTTACCTTTGTTGTTTTTTGTTGTTTTTTGTTACCTCCCCCTTTTATTCTAAGTTCATACACAATCCATCCTATTTGATTTGGTCATTGTTTTTACACGACTGTTTTTTACTGTAAGGTGAAGTATTGGAGAGCCTTTAAGATTTGTATAATTATATAATAAACTAAATGTACGTACACTTATTGTTTTATTGTATTCCATTTCCTCATAAATAAATCGTCTAAAAGGGCGTTGACGAAAGAAATACTTTCAATAAAATTAATTATGCATTGTTGCTGGACTCCTTGGAGATTATTAACACTCAACGGAAAAATATAATTTATCGATATGAGCTCGTAATAGTTTGCACTGCACTATTCTTAAGTGAGAGTGAGCACGCAATATCATTTTTTGCTTTTCGCACACGTTTCTTATTGGCTGCAGGAGTCGCGCCCCCTGACATTATGCGTTTATGAAAAATATTGCGTAATGTCATCGCATAAAGTTTAATTTTGTAGCAGTAATGCAAAGTGCATTTGTAGGTGTAATTGTGTATCTATTTCTTGTTTATGTAGTAGTAGCTGTGACCCGGCGACACTCGTCCCGATATAAAATTTAGTACTATAGCATTTCTATTGCCTTATTATTAAGATTTCTGTGGTTGTATCATACATTTAGACCGCGTAGGTATTGCACTATTCTATGGAACAGCTTATTTTTTCGAGTAGCAAAGAACGAAAAGCTCAAGAAAACATGCAAAAAAAACCATTTCAGTAATCTGTTAGATTTCCATCTGTAATCTTGTTTGTTGCCATCAAACACCAGTAAACAGTATTATCGTAATCATCGTCAAGTAGCCTCACATACGCACTTTAAAACAAATGCATTTTCTCTTTAGTTATATCTTAGTGCTATCATATTCATTGATTACAAATTACAATAGGCCAAACAATTATTGCAGTGATTGTGAGCAGGCTGACAGTGACAAATTTTTCTTATTTACCTTTTGCTCACGAAACTGTAATCATGTTGCGGAGAAAACACAGTGATAGTGATATTAGCCGTAAAAGAGTTACTTTTTCACACCCAGCTGGAACAAAATTGTAAATTTCTTATCTCAATTATTATAAATTATAATTTTTAATTATACTTCTTCTTCGTGCAGTGTTCGACTATCAATATAAAAATAATATAATACAGACCGCCCATTGTGCCAGCCTATGTAAAATTTCTACATTTGTATCTGTAATTTTTATGGTGTACGTAATAAAGAGTATTCTAGCTATCTATCTATAATACTTGTAGAATAATTGTTTCACGACGTTACACAAACTCAGACATTTTTCCCACGGGGTAAGGCCAAACTACATATCACTGCGTCGTTCCATAATTCATAATAATCAATTCCATCCTTACATAACCACTAACTGTCCGCGATCATAACTGGTGAACCCGCGGTGTTGTTAATTAAAATAGCATCCACGAGTGACTTTAACATGTACGTCCAGCGATTGAACACTTACTGTTAGCCTGCTTTATCCCACTGCTGGGCATACGCCTCTCCCCACGACTTTCTTCCAAGCTCTTTCGATCCAAGGCTAATATTTAACAAGGCATAAGTTAACCTCGTCAAATTTGTGTAGATACGAGAGAAATTGCGAATCCTGCGTTATTAATTCTCCCTTAAAATATTCCAGGTCGATAGCCGAAGAGACAGTGGGCGAGCTAGAAAAGGAGAAGACGATGAAAGAGCTAGAGATGCGAGACGCCATGTCTCAGCACCGCAGCGAGCTGGCGTCGCGTGATGCGCTGGTACAGGGACTGCGCGACCGCGACCACGAGAACAGAGCCACCATCGACCTGCAGCGGAAGGTAACATACCCTCGTATAATTGTGCAGTACCCGGCTGTTATTATGGCACGTTAAACTTTAGAAAGAGAATGCACCACAGGTATTCTACAAAGTCGAACTTTTTCTCAAATTGAGGTGTCATATTTAGGTACGGCCGGACTGTATGTATAAAACTTAAAGGTCTGGTACAGCGTGGTGGAAAAGACTCGGTCCCTTTCACAAAGAAAGTATTTTTTACCAAAAGTTGAAACAAGGAAGATTATTTTTTATTTACACTTTAATGCACAATGATGTTTACATATTGCCAAGGCGGATTTAGTGCAGTATGGCATTATCTACGAGCCGTTTTGCTTCCGTTTACTACATTAGTTTGTCACTCGCAGGAGGTAGACGAGCTCCGACGCAGCGGCACGGCGCTGGCCGAGCGCGTGGCGACGCTGCAACGTCTGCAAGAGGAGGTGGACCGACTCAACAAGAAGCTCAACTCCGAGATCATGCTCAAGCAGCAAGCCGTCAATAAACTTGCTGAGATTATGAACAGGTAAAACTCAATTTCATGTTTGTTATGGTATAGTTATAGCAGTCTGTTGTTTTAGAATTTACCCAAAAACGAGATATCGTATGCAGGTTGGTTACTTTCACCATAGTTCCCATAGGGTCTCGCTTTTAAGCCCATTTGGAGAATTGAAAGATTAAATTAATATCCATCCTGCCATATATGTATGTAAGTACCATCACCTTGAATACCACGATTAAAACCACCATTGAGTCTTGCTACTAATACACTAACCCCCTTACTAGTAAACGTTGTATAGCGTCTGTATAGTTAGTTACACAACGCTTTGTCATCTTCTTTCGAAAGTCAAATTACTGACGACTGAAAGAGAGAAATCGGTGTGTAATTCATCTGATATAATACTTTTATTATTAAGGGGCCTAAAGTCTATTTAAACTTGTTTCAAATTAATATTATTTCAAGTTAAACAAATATCAACTTTATTTTAATGGTTATTAAGTTGATTTCAGAATGACTAGCACTATTGAAATAGTTATAAAAATGTTTGAAGTTGTAGCGTAAACTGAAATTTATTTTGTATGATTTAAAGTTATTTTTCCATAAACTCATAATTATTTGTTTACATTTTTGACAAATAAATCGCGAATGCAGATTAGCACACACAATACATTCAATTTAAAGCTGATATTAGACGCTTCAACCGAATGACTGTTAATTTTTGTTTCATTCTATAAAAAATAACATTCATAATGCTCATTGCATTTCATTTGTGAAAGATGCCAAATGCCAAAATCCAATATCCTTAGAATGGTTCAATAATTAAATAATTTTTCACTTTTGATTCACTTTGTGTTCAGACATTTCACTCAAGTGAAAGATGCCGAATAAAAAAGGACATATACATATGAACAAAAAAAGAATGTCTGACAGCTTAAACGGCACGGACAGAACTGTTATTTATTTATGTGTTATAATGAGGTTAACATCTGTCTATGTTCACAAATGTATGTTCAGCAAAAACTAAAACAAATTGTACTCCTTTTACAGAAAAGACATGAACCCAGCGACGACAAAGAACAAGAGCAAGATGTCAGTGCGCAAAGACAAGGACTACCGCAAGCTGCAGCAGGAGTTGACCAGAGAGAAGGAGAAGTTCGACCAGCACATCTCCAAGTTACAGCGCGACCTGCAGGACTGCCAGCAGCAGTTGCTGGATGAGCAGTCTACCAGGCTGCGGCTCGCCATGGAGGTAACAGGAACTTGTCATTGGAATTTGAACCTTATACCAATGATATTAAAGTTGAAAGTTATGTCTATACAAAGAACTTGGAGGACTTACTTTCCGAAAAAAATAGATCAAGTCCCTGATCTGGCTGCTGTCGAAATAACGACTGCTAACCACACAATTGATTTGATGAACCGATTAGGATCTGTATTGGCTTTCGGGGTTCCGCTACGTTAGTCTGGTTATCTCAAGAGTCGTTCCCAAATATCAGCAACCTACAAACCATTAACCATAATAACATTTCTAGGTTGACAGCAAAGACGTGGAAATCGAACAGCTAAAAGAGAAACTAGCTGCCCTAACAAGCGAGACGGCATCTCAATCATCAGCGGATGCCGAAGACGGCGAGACAGAACAGACGTTAGAAGGCTGGCTGTCAGTGCCTTTCAAACAAAACATTCGCCGTCACGGCTGGAAGAAACAGTACGTTGTCGTGTCGTCCAAGAAAATAATCTTCTATAACACCGAGAATGATAAGATGAACACCACGGATCCGGTTATGATTTTGGATTTGAGGTTAGTAATATTTAGAAAAATAAACTTTATACTTACAAAGTCTTTAAGCTGAGGGGCTTGTGGCTAAGTAATAACAGCCGCACGGGTCGATCGATCAGGTACGCTTGCTGCGGCTCGTCCGTGGATCTTTACATACCAAGACCCCTCCGTGCCTCGGAAGGCACGTTAAGCCATTGGTCCCGGCTGTCATTCGTGGATCTTTGACAGTCGTTACGGGTCGTCAGAAGCCCGACAGTCTGAGAACCAGTCTTACCAAGGGGTTTCGTATTACCCAGTAACTGGGTTGTGGAGGTCAGATAGGCAGTCGCTCCATATAAAATACTGGTACTCAGCTGCATCTGGTTAGACTGGAAGCCGACCCCAACATAGTTGGAAAACATACACACACGCAGACACTTCGTGTTTATATTTATATATACTTTATTGTACACCACAAAAATACATAACAAAAAAAAATATCGATCACTAAAAATATACAATGGGCGGCCTTATCGCTTTCTCCGATCTCTTCCAGGCAACCTTGGAATGGACAGTGATGTGCCGGGACATAAAATGGGGTTGTCGTTGTTGTTGGAGTTGTTTTTAGTGTAATTATAGTGTTGTATGTATTTATAGTATTTTTAAGTTATATTAATATTGTATTGTATGTGTTTTTTAAGGGCCTTGATGCCTGAAATGGTTTAAATAAATAAAAGGCTAGGCCGATGATGAGTTTACTTATAATATCGTTGTATTTTACAGCAAAGTGTTCCACGTGCGCTCGGTGACGCAGGGCGACGTGATCCGCGCGGACGCGAAGGACATCCCGCGCATCTTCCAGCTGCTGTACGCGGGCGAGGGCGAGGCGCGCCGCCCGGGAGACGTCGCCGACCTGCCCGCCGAGGCCGGGGACCACACCGGTACTCGTACTCTACACATCTTATCTATTTCATAGTAATAACTGCTGTACTATGTGCAACTAGATTGCGGTCGATCATCGTGGACCAGGTGATGTTGATTGCCTAAAATCCTAAATGATCGTCTGTAATAATTCGATTGCAATCGGAAAACACTAATGACTAATCGTAATAATACCAGCCTGTTATTGTCCAACTGCAATACAAAGGCCTCTTCTCATACAAAGATGACACGGGCATTGATCACTATGCTTCTCAAGACGGCGATTTCAGATATATATTTGCTATATGACTAGATTTCCTCACGATGTTTTTCCTTTACCGGTGTCAGTAAAATTCAAGATAAACTGAAAAAGTACATACATTCATTGGAAATGTCACATTGGTATTTGCCCAGATCAACGTCAAATAAAAACAATCTACCAAGATCAACTGTAATCATGCTGCCATATAGGTTGATGTCAACGAACGACAGTATTCTAATTGCAGTTTTACGCCTTTCGTATTGATAGGTTAATAACGATTGGTTAACCCGAGCTACAGTATGATAATAAAAACAAAACAGCATCTTGAGTACCAGAGTAGACCTAAAACACATAATTTTACTCTAGTTTGAAATTCGACTGATGTATGGGGCGCCCGTCACTGGATGGCTACGAATGCATTCGCTGAAAAATGTATAAAGTTAGTGCAGAAGTCAGACGTATACGTTTACTTGCACTTTAGCACATTATTTGTTAGCTGTGCTTACACGGCACACCATTACAAGGTGTAAGGGAAAAGCACAACATACAGCTTTCCCAGAAGTCGATCTTACACGCATGTGACGCACCCATTCACAGACAAAGCTGATGGCTATGCCTCCTAAGATACACACATGTGCTTTGTATGTTACCCAACAAGCCAGCATGAAGGACGATTTAATGGTAGCCGTGCCGGATCCGAGCCAAGGCACGAATAGCGTTAATTTTAACTCTTCTAACCACTACACTACATACTAAGGGCGATTTTAGTGTAATGCGGACTTGCTTCAGCATGCGGGATGGCCCCGCATGCGGGAAGTTATACACATGCGGGGCACACGCAAAATGCTAATTCGCATGTCACTAGAAACACCCTAACTCGGACCCAGCTAGGTCTAGCATAAGTCTTCCTCTAACGTCCCAGGCTGATGGCGTAAGGTAGCGTTAATTCTGTAAAAGCGAGCAGCACAATTGTAAATCACTTTCTAGAAGAGGCTTATGTTCTACTGCAGCAGACTACAATAAACCGTTAAGCCTGCGTTGGCCGCCTTTTAGCGTCCGCAATTTTCCGTCGTATGACGTCACTGAAACGTTGTTTATAAAAGTAAGAGTGTGTTTCTCTAATGAGCGTTTTTTGACACCATCAAGTCAGACCCTGACCCATGCCGTTATGTCGCGGCCACCGCTGTTGGAGGAAATACAAGCTTTACTTTTAAATGTTGTTTTAATGGTATAATTTGTGTGCACAGGCAACACGGTGCAGCACAAGGGCCACGACCTGGTGAGCATCACGTACCACATCCCGACGGCGTGCGAGGTGTGCACGCGCCCGCTGTGGCACATGTTCCGTCCGCCGCAGGCCTACGAGTGTCGACGTGAGTATCTTCTTTACATTTATCAATTAAGGTCGCTGTCCGTATAACCGCGTTGTTCTTCTAAACTACGCAACGGGTTTTGATGCGGTTTTCGCCATAATTTAGAGAATTTATTCCGGAAGGTATATGTGTATAATCTATAGAGGTATGAGGAACAGGGTGTGAAGTTCACTCATCCTCCATAGAAAAGGGAGGATCCTCCGAACACCCAGATCTCTCACAGTAAAAACATTATTAAGCGCGGTATTACACAATTTATATTTGAAATTTGTGGGAGATTTGTTTCTTGTAAAATTAATATAATTAAATTTAGAGAGGCTATGATGTAGCTTATTGTCAAGACAGTATCTCGCGAGTCTATCCAGGTCTTCCTGGAGTTTGAGGCAATCTTCTACAGTTTGTACAGTTGTATAAGCTTTAAGGTCATCAGCATATAAAAGAAACTTGGTATTTAAAAAACACTTATTTATGTCATTTATATACATAATAAATAATAAAGGTCCCAGGATTGAGCCTTGTGGAACGCCTGAGGTAATAGGCACGGAACCAGACTGATGGCCATTCACAACAATCTTTTGAGTTTTGTTTTTAATGTAGGATGAGAACCAGCGAAGCAGATTTCCCCGTATTCCATTAAAAGCAATCTTATTCAACAAAATTTCATGGTCAACCTTGTCAAAAGCCCTTTTGAAATCTGTATAAACAGCGTCAACTTGCAAGCGCTTATCAGTGTTTTCAAAAAGATAATTAGAAAAGATAAGTAGGTTGGAAATAGTAGAACGCTTCTGAACGAACCCATGTTGTTCTGGGATGATAGCGCTATGCAAGATTGGATAGATATCATTGTGCACGAGTCTCAAAAAGTTTTGACAAAGTCGACAGAATTGAGATAGGCCGATATTGCTCTACATCATGCTTTGAACCATCCTTGTGTACGGGCGTAATATTGGCCTGTTTCCATACATCAGGGAAAACACCCTCACATAAGCACTTATTATAAATATTAATATTAGTGATTCTTGGCTTCGTTTAGCGGTTTTTTATATCCATTATTTGGGGTCGCAAGTCAGTATCGACTTAGAAAATAGAGTCTGACGGCATTACTTGCGCAGGTTGCCGCATGAAGATCCACGCCGAGCACGTGTCGGAGGGCGAGGGCGTGGCGGCGTGCAAGCTGCACGCGGACCGCGCGCGCGAGCTGCTGCTGCTGGCGCCGGCCGCGCAGGAGCAGCGCCGCTGGGTGGCGCGCCTGGCGCGCCGCGTGCAGCGCTACGGGTACCGCGCCGCGCACCACACCAACCACGACCACACCAAGCTCTCGCCCAGGTAACATTACGGGAAATCCTCTACGGTTGTAACTATGTGAGCACCATGTATTTATCAACATCATAAATTTAGCTGTCATCGTTTATTTTTCATAACATGTACCTGTAGTAATTTAATTGTAAGTACGTCATCTTCAAATATAATTATAATTCATGTTTACAAAATATTGTAAAACATTTTCAAAGAGTAACTACGGATTTTCCTGCCCATTCTTATCCATACGAAACTACCTTTTTGAAGAATCAATTCTATTATTTTGTAAATGCTTACATTCAAAACTACTTTTTAATGGCCTACTTGAATTAAAGGACATCATTCACGTTTCATACATTTTTGGGCCAAATCTGAAAGTGCCGGCCAGAAAAAAAAAACGTAATATTCGGATAGATCACCAAATTCCTATTATTTTTTACTATGGCACCAAACCTGTGCGCCCTATGGTTATGTTGTTACATGCTTTTAAAAAAAATGTGAAATAAAATGTTATAAGATGTGTGTTATTTTAATACATTTGGTCAAATATAGTAAATATGAAAAAAAAAAACAAGCAACAATACCAACAGCACCTCATTTAGATTCAGTACCTTTCATTTAGGTAAAAAAGAGCAAAATGAAACAACATTAAATTGTATAAATTCATTTATATTTGTCCTAATCTAACATATACATCATGTAATCCTATTGCAGGTGGGGTGAGGTATGGGTCATGTCTAGCATAACCCATGTACCAGACTATGGTCATGGTATGTGAGCAGCATCCAATGGTCCTCTTGCCGATATTGCATGTACAATAATAATGAGCTAATGCTCGACGACCATTTGCTGCCCGATCTAGTGCAATGTACACATGATATTTTTTGGCTTGGATGTGGCGGGATTGTATTCGTCCTCTTATAATCCACAAGTCTTCCCCTTCAAGTTCCCTGACTATTTCCAGAGGAATCCCACCACCGAGCTCAATGATAAAAACTCCGTCGGATTGAAGGTGCTCTCCGTAATAACTTTTTGCTTGTTTGAGCTGATATACACCAAGGCTGAATAATATTAAATCTTCTTCTCATTAATAATCTTAGAGCACAAACAATTTGAGTTGCACTGAATCCTCCGATTAAATTGTCTTGCAAAGCAAGTAAATGCCATTCAGCTTGCTCAAGGTGTTCACTGCATACACGGCTATTTTCGGTTATAAATAGGCTGTAGCGGCATAACATTCGTAGTATGATATCTTCGGGTACTCTGTGCCTCGTTGCATTTTGACAGTGTTGAAATACACACGTATTCGCCGAATTACCGGTACGGCTGAACCCGGGTAAAACGGTTGGTGAAGCATGAGGTTCAGCGTTGACTTCTTCGTCTGCAACATCATGATCCACTTCACGTTGGTGTCGGAGATACCGACGCTCAGCCCGTTGCCAACAGGGTCGACAAATAACCTCTGTAGGTTCTTCCTGTAAAACAAGAAACATGTATTATTCGTTGCACATGTACATACATGAGCCGTGATATTCTAATCGTTTTGTTTCCTAAGCAAGAAGGGTTCTATTTCACGGTATATACATACAAGGTGATACAATGATTAGTTAAGTACAAAGGAGTACTTATATATAGAAACAAAAACGTGTGAAATAAATAATTCTAATAAATGGTCAAAATGAATGAGTTGATGGCAAGTGACCAAATTATTTGGAAAAAGAAAACATACTGCGCCGACATCAGGTAAACTGGTATACAGACAAGGAAATGATGAAATAAAGACTTAGTCAAAATCATATAAAACTCTAGGTAGGTAAAGGTCTGTATATAAAATGAAATAAAATAATAATGATTCATACCTGTCGAACTAATAGATCTTCAATAACAAACTGTGCAACATCCGTATGCTGTGATTCTCGGGAAGTCCAAGTATAACTTCGACGATTACCGACAGGCGTACGACACGAAATACACAATTGTCCACTCATAACGTCAGTTAAAACAATAACAATAACAAAAAATAACTATAAACAAATAACAACAAACAAGAATAACAATATTAACTGAGGAGTGCAAGTCGCGATTTAGCCGTCCGATGTAACAAGAGTCGCATGGATAACTGAACAAAACAAAAGACGGGTGACGCGGGGTACAGTAGTTGCGGGCGGCGGGGAGGGACAAACCGGTGATTTTCCAGGTACCTGCTTAAAACAGGTTTGGACTTGTTGTGAATTGTGACGCTCTGTCTGTGCCTGTGCGGTGCGTGGAGTATCAATGATGAAAATACTCTCTTAATAGAGAATAGAATTCATTTTATTGCACATCAAAAGGACATACACAGTATGAATAATTAAATATACATGATCAAATGTATGAAAATAACAACTTCATAATAACATTTTTATTGTATTTTAAAAGTGTTTAACACCGTAACCAAAGGGCGCACAGATTTGGTGTCGTAGTAAAAAATGATAGGAATTGTGAGTTCTATCCGAATATTACACATTTTTATCCTGGCCGGCACTTTCAGTTTTTGGTCCAAAATGAATGATGTCCTTTGATATCGCCATAAATAATTAATTTTCATAGATAGATCTAGAAAATTTGCTAATTTTGTAATAAACGCCGTCTATTGCTGGGTAGCCTTACTAGTAGCTGCAGTAAAATGACAGCTTAAGGTGAATGCGCAGTGGTAGACCGCGAAATTCAAATTTTCTTACGTTTTTCGCAATTTGCAGATCAGTGTCAGGTTGTATTTTGATCAAAATTTGATTCGCGACTATAACAGGTACGTATTTACAGAATTATAATCATTAATACATCTTTCTAAGTTAGATTTGTACCACGACAACAAATCTCTTATGGAAAACTGCTTAGTGGTACAAATCTAACTTAGAAAGATGTATTAATGATTCTAATGATTATAATTCTATAAATACGTACCTGTTATTGTCGCGAATCAAATTTTGATCAAGATACAACCTGACACTGACCTGCAAATTGCAAAAAACGTAAGAAAATTTGAATTTCGCGGTCTACCACTGCGCATTCACCTTAAGTGTTACCACTTTTTAACGAAATTTAAATAGTGATGTGACAAAATAATCGATTAATTCAAGTAACATTCAGTTCAAAATCGATCATTTTAAATTGATTTTATAAAAGCGGATAATAATTATTAGAAGATGACATTTATAATGAAATACAGGATAATATAAGTTTACAACAAAAACATTGAGCAATGACTAATTACTGTTTTGTCATCACATCAGTGATCGGATTGGATTTATAAAAACCATTTATTCTAATCACAAACAAATCTATATGGTCAAATCCCTACCACAGGTTTTATAGTTTGTACTTAGCGTCACCCCGCATTGCCAGACCTACGGATTTATGCATAGATCTCCGGATTTTGGACCTCGTCTCGGATATACGTATATCGATATAAGATTTACAAATATTTGCAAACAAAAGTGTAAGAAAAATAATTTTTCATAAAACGAAACGCAACCTTTAATTGCAAAAAAAAAATGCCCTTTGTGACATAATAGGTCTACTTTACACAAAAAGCAAATATAAAACACAAAGATCATTATAATTCGGCGGCAAAGCAGGCACATTTAAAATTATTTTATTTTAAAATGTACATTATTTATATAAAAACAGACACTGAAACTGATACCTTGTCGGTTGTCATAGACGGTGACACGGACAATGAATAGTAGCGAATAAAATTCTAGAATATTTTTTCCGCTTGAGACAATTATACTAGATGGCGTCACTGAGACATGGGATCACAGTTTTTCTATAACATTTCTTTGCATAGCCTCTCTATTGTACCTATCTTCAATCTCTTTGCTTGTGAAACAGGTTTTATCCGGGTCGAACCTTCCAGAAGTGAGTTCCCCAACCTTCGCTTGTTGTTCGCAGGGACTCGATGCGGTCGAACCTGAAGTCTGCGTACATGAACGCGTCGCAGCGCAGCTCCACGTTGCCGGCCAACGCGTCGCTGCCGCGCCAGTGAGCCCCCCCCCCCCCGCCCTCTACGGTACTTGACACTATCAACATGAAGGATGGGCGCCCATTACTAAATACAATTTCTCATTTCGCGTGTACTTGGTTTTAAAGGTTATAGTCGTGAGTCGCTTTGTTCACCGCGCGTTGGTTTTTTTACTAACACTTTTTTCGAACATTTTATTCTATGGGACCTAGAATATAATCTGTTTATTTTGGAAAACTAATTGAATTATGCTATCGATCGAGGTACTTTTAAATAAGTACTCTGGATATCTTGTTAGGAAATCATTCATCGAGTATTGTTAGAAGTGAAGTGGGAGCAGCGCGATGCGTGGCTCGGGCGCTGGCATTTGATCTGGCATTTGACAATATTTACTATTGAATCTTTCAGAATTTTTCTATCCAAATTTCAATTAAACTTGTAAATTAACTAGTCTTAAATAATTTTAAGTATTTTTGTCCAAATTTTTATAAGATTTCGGCAGGATTGCTGTGATAGATATTGAAAATATTAATATTTTGTACTTATCAAAATTTTACCAACACCACGTAGTTTTTCTTATTATTTTTGAAGAAGCTGATTGTCATGGCGAAATCTCACGGACGGATGCAATGGTGCTATCGTGTGCATCAGTTGCAAGCTATTCACATTTTATATGGCATCAGCTCTTTAAAAAAGAAAATATTAGTTTTCTTTACTAAAACTAATATTTTCTTGGTTCATTAGAATTGGGTCATGCAAATATTAGTAGCCGTGTTGATATTATTATGTTTTTGGGAACTTATCTCGGTTTCGGATGCGGTTTTATTTTGCGTACGACGACCATGTTGTGTAACGTAAGAACTGGGAGGTGATACATAAGCTTGTGGAGCTTTCGCCATGAAATAATGGGATACATAAACTATAACATTATTGTTCATAACATTGTCAACGTCTAGTAGTCCATATCGTTGAGTTTTAAAGTGACATAAATTAAACTGGTTATTTTTCAATAATATTTTTGTACAATTTATTGAACCAGTAGAGCATTTTTATTATAATGTATTTTGTTACGTTTTTATTTTTAACAGCACATAATGTTTATGCTTCAGTATGTTGTATCGTATACTATTGTTGTATATAGATAATATCGATCGGGAAGCTGTTACTGGATCCGTATACATTGGAATTCGATCTATCCTGATACTGATAAAGATCAGTCACGAGTGACTCCGTCATCGCGTCACAACAAGCGGACATATTTACTACGCGGTTGCACCGTTACTAAAACGTTTACATATAAAATACGGAATTGATTCACACAGGAATTGACTTACCAATTTTTACGTATTGTTAAAGAATCTAGTTAAACATATATCATGTTAATTGAAATGTAGAAAATTATAGTAAATGATTCAGGGACCCTTATAATGTTAGATTAAGTACACAAGTAAGACAATTCACAACGCGTAAGTGTTGCCAATTAACGAAGAAACCGTGCCATAGGTGTTTTTGTTTTTAGTGAATCGTCTCATAATTATATTTGCTCAAGTGAAATACCTAGTTCTTCTAACAAAATTCCGCAACGTTACTTAATAATGTAAGACTCTGAATGGGCTTCCTTGAATCACAAGATCAATTTATTGTAGACTATTATGTAGTGAGCTGCTGAGCTTATTAATTAATTAGATAAAGCAATTAATTCTACAAAAGTTTGCTAAACATTTTTCTGTATAACATCACCGATTGCACCAATGTTTCTGTTGCAATCTTGAGCTGAGAAATGTAATTTTGAAGCAATAACTTACCGTGTCTTATTATTCGTTATGGTACGGCTTGTTGAAGTGCCAAACTTTCTCATTTATTAACACCAAGTCGGCTCTAAAGTAAAAAGCCTTCTTTTTAACTTTTGTATCTTTTACAATACATCTTTAGGCCTATTATACCTTTATTATTAGATGTATAATGTATTTTACAAATTTTGAAACACCACTTTTAAATAAGGCCTTGTATAATCTCGTGTACAATAAATCTCGTTTAGTTGTGAGTATAAAGTACAAAGGTAGTTGAAACTGTTCACAACTATGCATATTTTAATGTCAAACCTTTATTCAATAAACAAGTTTCGGGAACCCTTCACGCTCAGTGTTTTCACACGAGGACATCCAAACCTGGGATGAGAGGAGGTTTTGTTCGTTTTGAAAATAACAGCAATTCTTATAACAATGGAATTTTCACTGGTAGAAGTGGGTTCGGCAATCTCAAATTTCGGCATCGATAAACGATCAGTGACGTAGAGGGATAGGCGACCGATTCGTGTAATGTGTGAAGGCTTTGGATAGCTGTGATAAATAGACGTGTCTATGTTCGCAGTCCAGTCAAATTAGCAGTAGTTTCCACGCGGTCTCGGTTAAAGATTAACGTCTTAAATACAAGGGATAAAAAGACATTTTTATTTTTGTTTATCATTATTATATTTATACTATGAATAATAAAGGTTGTATCTAATATATTCTTGGCAAAATACCGAAGTGACTAGTAGAGACTTGGAAACGGAGCAATGCTTCGAATTTCTCTGGACTGCGAACACCCGTGGTGCTAGAAGGAAACAGGCCTCCGACGCATTGTTGTTACTATTAGTTCTTGTTAAATATTATAAAATACCCTGTTTAATATTGCTCTACACATTGTTTACATTCCTGCAACGAAAACTATGTTGAGTTTTGTTTTCCTTAGTTTTATATTGACTCAAGTTCTCTGTTCTGTCGCATATCCAGTTATTGCTTTGTTTTTCTTGTAGATGTAAGTTCGGAACAATCTCTTCATTCATGTTGACATGCGAATTTAAAATTTTACGTACTTAAAAGTTATAAAAAATTGCAATTTCGTCGTAGTGTTTACGCTTATTTTTGAGATGCATTATATTTTTATTACGGCAGCTTGTGCATTGTATTGTTCGTGCACTTCATTCCATATTGTTTCATGAGATGTATTTTATGTTTCATGTGTTCGGTTTTATGATTACCAAAGAAGTTTCAAAAATAACAAAAAGAGCTGTTTATTTTGGATTCTAAGCCTGTGTTTTTCGTTCCATGTCTCGTCATTAATATTAATTCCATATAATAATAATAATATTGTTATTTACTATGCATAATTCTGATAACCTGATTTTACTATTCTAGATGACATTTTTCGGGAGTATTTTTCCCGACAACCGCAGCCTTATAAACCGATGCGGTTCTAGAAATACTCCCAAATTGTCTTATATAACAATAACTGATATAATGTAAAATCATTATGTAAATTATTTATTATCGAATTAAATCATTTATTGTAACGTTTTATTTATCTACTAAAATTGTAAGTTCCTAACTAGCTTTTCATATTTTGTAAAGATTTTTTTTCAAGTAGCTTTTCGCTGATAGAGGACATTTCGTATAATTCACCGTATGTTTTTATAAAATATGATATTGCATATATTTGGAATATGGTTTGAATCATTGCTGTAATGTAGGAGCGTCGTGTGGGAACGCGTTCGGCTCACTAGCGTCACGCAATACTAATTAACGTGCCTTAGCTACGGCTCACCCCATATCATGTAGGCTTATATTATACCTGTCATTATTTTAGTGTAAATACGCTTTCAATTCAACCGATATTTTATGGATTTTGAAAAACTTGTAAATTGTAAAGATTAATAATTTTAAGGTAATTAATGCCCAATAGTTAATAAGTACTATTTTTAAAATAAAAATAACATTTTAAAATATTTTAGTTTTATTTCTTAATAAACCTAAACTGTATTCAATAAAACATTTTATTTCTTTCAACAATATTTTCATGATAATATTAATTCTACGTTTTAAAATACAATAGACAATATGTACTGAAACTAAAATTATATATTTGTTTAAATTAATAAGTCCAAATAATAACTTAATTAATAAAATATTCAGATATTATAAAAACACGTAAGTGAAAATATTACTCATCTATATGAATGTCTTAAATTATTTGAAAAACCTCTACTGTAAGTAATGTGGTTATAATATTATTTTATTTTAAATTGATATTTTCATACATTTAAAACATCTTATAAGCCTTTTACTCGTATAATTTCTTTGATTCAAACTGCAGTCATTCGCTTCACAATTTTCAGATCATTTTACTCCACACTTTTCATAAAATCTTCAGAATAACCCGACCGTCTTCTTGAGATCCTTCTGCTTCCAGCCAGGCAGCGACCGAAACTCGCTGTACGGCATGCTGAATGTAGACACGAAGTCGTCGTGAGTCAAGTATAGCTGAAATAATAATATTGATATGTTATTGCCTTGCTTCGTTGGTATATTGGCCGTAAGCCGTACTGGTAAGCATGAGATCTTGGGTTCGATTCCCAGGTCGGGCAAAATGTTATTGGGTTTTCCCCATCAGGAATTTCTCGGTAGCAGCCCGGTGTCTGGATTGCGCCCGGTTGATGGCAATAGGCTCGCCCCCTATTACCTATAAATTGACCTTGACCATGGTCAAGTCAGTTACGGTTGGTTCAATTCGCGTCACGTAAGTTTGCCGCTCTTAACCAGGCTATCCAAAGTATTTTTTTTTTGGCTCAAGGTCATGGTGAAGTTCAGTCATTAATCTGTAGACAGACATCCCAGGGGGTGTTATACCTAGAACTAGTTTTTGAGATATTCGCGAAAGGGGATTCCAGGTTATCCAGTTTAGGACGCAACTTACGATTCTATCAATCTGCCTAGCCTTTTCCCAACTCTGTTGGGTTCGGCCTCCAGTCTAACCGGAAGCAGCTGAATACCAGTATTTTACATGGAGTGACTGCCTATCTGACCTCTACAACACAGTTACTGGGTAACACGATACTCCTTGGTAAGACTGGTTGTTAGACTTTAGGGCTCCTGACTACCCGTAACAACTGTCAAAGATATACGAATGACAGTTGGGACCAACGGCTTAACGTCATTTCCGAGGCACGGAGAATTGTTGAACCGTGTCGCTGCGTCGCCGCTTTGTTTGGAATAGTTTAGACGTTCGCTGAGTGAAATATGCTAAAATCCCCGTCCACATAATGCCTAACATGTTGGTGGCTTTGTACGAGTACTTAGTATGACTCGGTGTTTGTTATAAGTGGGGACATTCGTACGCGTTGAAGAGAGCGTTTAGTTCAATTATTTTAGTGTGCGTGTATTAATTACATTTATTAAAATTTTTACGAGTCTTCAAAATGTTGGGCAATCATCAATCATGTGCGTGCAAGATTTATTTTATTGATGCATAAATCAGTTAGTTACGGTCATTAATTTTCTTTAAAATTCTTAACTGTTACTGTATAATTACACCTTTTCGCTGATGTTTTTAGACAATAATATAATAAATATATGACAATTTACCTCTTTGGTGAGAGGATCGACGTCCGGCGGGAGATGCTCCTTCGGCCCTTTCAGGACCCCTAGTGGATATTTCTCGTATTGATCAAAACGGTTAGCGCTGTTGCCACTCTGCAACGCGCTGTTGCCGCTTTGAACAATTGCTTTGCCTTCCAAAGCACTGATGATTGCACTGAACGTCTTGTGACCCTGATCGAACATAAAAGGACTAACTTTAACTTTTATTACTACGGACTTATTACCGACTAGCTTTTGCCTGTGGCTTTCCCCGTGAGGAGGTTGGAAATTATCCCACGTGAACATATTACCGGTATAAAAATTATGATAAATATAATGTCCTCATCCAGGTCATGGTCTACCTGTGTGCCAAATTTCATCAAAATCCGTTCAGCCGTTGAGGCGTGAAAGTGTCACAAACAGACAGATTTACTTCATCATTTACTAGCGGTCCGCCCCTGCTTCGCACGGGTGCAATTTATTTTCAAATTTCAGAAATTTTCTTCCTTACAAACCTTGTCCTGGCGATACAGAACACAAAAAAAAAAGAATTATACAATTTGGTGCAGTCATTCGGAAGTTATGCGCGTACAGACATTTCGGCGACTTTGTTTTATACTATGTAAGGATATAAAATTATTATTAGTATGAGTATACTGCAAAAGCATACCTTCCACATGGACTGCTTCCAATGGGGGAAGAATCCCGTGAAATGCGGTGGTTCACGTCCTTGACTTAGCGCCAGAACTGGTGTCGCAGCATCCCGTGCTGCCGGGTCTAAGCAAACAGAAATCAGTTACTATACTTTGTAAATGTAGGAGAAATCTTATATTCGATTTATCAATAAATTAAGAATATAACGGACTTTGAACCTTACTATAATTATTTCTTATAGATATTTGAACAATTTCCATAATTCTTTTGTTTTCAAATAAAAGAAAACAAAAGTGAGTTGTGAAAAACTAAATTCAGTTTCGCACACTTGAGATTTTTACAGAATAGACCTGCTGGAGTTAGTTAGACAGCAAAAAAATACGATAGCAAGAGCTCAAACTTTTATAAATAGTAAAACTAAAAAAACCGGTCAAGAGAGAGTCTGACTCGCGCACCGAGGGTTCCGTACAAATTTGTAGATATGTAAATAGTTTATCACGGTTTTTCTGATTTTTTACTTTATTTGTGCTACATGACCTTGCTTCTTGCCAAATTTCATGATTCTAGGTCAACGGGAAGTACCCTTTACATTTTGAATCCCTTGAGTGTCAAAATATGCGGCATAAACGCCCGTATCTTTTGGTTGCGTTGACTTAGAAGTTTGATTTTTCACTGCTTCAAGGGATTGCAATTACTCTGAGTAATTACGCGTTCCTGAGAAAAAGTTTCTTGACAGACGGACAGACAGACGGACATCGAAGTGATATTATAAGTAAATAAATAAATAAATAAATAAGGGTTCCGTTTTTCGTTTTGAGGTACGGAACCCTACAAAATAAAGTTGTTCGTTACCTTGCGCCAGATAGGCGAGTGCGATAGACCTGGGATCATCCTTAGCGCGTGGACAGCAGTGCTGTCCGAGCCACACGAACACCGCGTCGTGAGCATCCACCACGCCTACCATCTCGGGCGCCAGGTCGTACTGGCTGAACGAGACTATCTCCTCAACTGTGCAGACAGGATAGATAAACATGTAGTAGGTAGGTAGGTACACAAGCAATACGAGTCCACTACCACAACGACCTTTTGGTGCATGAATGACGTTGACAGGAGGGCGCTGTTCGTAAACATTTTGTGCAATTGTTTTGTGAAATGTGTATTTAAAAAAAGATGGCGGCGTTAGTTCCGATTTTGATTACGCGCTAAAAGAACCTTGTAGCACTATAAGTGTACAGTACGGATCATAATAATGTGCTCGAGTCAGTGTCACATTAATTTTTAAGGGTCGACGCCGAAGTAAAAGAGTACCTAGGTTAGAGTATTTTTTTATGGGATTAGGTAAGAAATTATAGAGCCCGCTGTTGAGGAAAAACAAGAAACAATTTCATGTCTGTTTTGTTTGTGCAACTTTGAACATTATATCAAAGAAGTTAAAGTTTACTATTCAAAGGCCTTAGAAATTACCTATTTGCTTTGCGCTTCTACACAGAGCCTAATGAAGTTGCTTGACCCCCTGAATCATAATTCAGTTTCTAAAAGGTGTTTTATTATTTTATTTCACTTACATGAATATTGGGTAGGTACACCTAGAGACACATAAAAGAGACGCGGCGGCAGGGGACGCTGTACCTCCTTCAGTGGAGATGGCACCAACAGGTGACGCCGGTTACCCAGCGCTGTCCAGAAGTCCGGCTTCTCTTTACCTGAAGATAGGACGTTTCATCAGTGAATGCTGCACTGGGAAAAGGGCGACATTAATTTTGAATGAAGTAAAAATATGCATTACCTTGCATAACGAGTGCGTGTTCAGTGGCGGCCATGTTCTTGGCGACTTCTCGCTCGTCCCCCGTGGCGCTGGCGCCGCACCACACCCAGGCGCGCCCCCCCTCGCGCAGCACGTAGCACGCGCCTGCGCCCCCTACCCCGGCCCCCCCGCCTCCTACACCTGCCCCCTCGCGTACTTCCATGCCCCGCGCCTCGCGTGCGTACTGTCCTGATACGCGGATCAATACGCGTGATGGTGCGAGGAGCCTGCGACCTGTGGCTGTGCAAAATATTGTTATGATCTTTCGAAAATAGGAACGATTGACCTCGAATTGAAACTAGCTACATTTTTTGAAGTTTATGAGTAGGTACTTACGATCATAATCAGTTGCGCTGCCGACATAAGTGATCATACGACCCTTGAAGATTTGAAGGAAATGCGCCGGTTCCTTTCCTTGGTACACCCATGCCTGAAAATGTGTTAAAATATTTTTTTTATTAATACTTTATTTTCAACTGCTATGGCAGATAATCAGTACATACCTGTACTGGAGAACGCCCCAGTTTGGTGTAGAGGTCTTTGGCTTCTTTAGCGCCCAAATTCCTCAGATCATTGGGCGAAGAGCCACCCTGAAACATTTACACCATGTAAAGCTCGTACCACAACGGCTTGTATCTTAAACCTTTAAATATGCAAGTTTGTTTTGGTTTTTCTGTCGTGTTACACTTCGCTATAACACGCAGATGGAACACCCTAAACTAGCTGTCAGTAAGAGCAGTTAATACCTATTAGACGAAGATGTTATTAAAAATTGCAATGTTTTTTTTGTCACCATCCAGTAGTAGAGTACGGTCTGGTCGCCGATGGGCGCGTGGTAGGTGTAGAGCACAATGTAGCAGTCTCTGTCGTAGAAGACCGCGGCTTGTGGGCGCTCCACCTCGGCCAGCGCCTCCTTGTTCACGTCCTCCGCGTCGGTCCCGCGTCGGCGTACGCGCCACACTCGCAGAGCGCCTGAACCGTCGTCTGGCAGCTGAGCCTGTTATGACAACGAGTAACTTTTGAGGTGCTGTGACAGAACAAATCATCAACGGATTCAAGAAGAGCAACATGATTGGTGAGTACCAATTCTTTTTTTGCCTTCTTTGTCACGCTACTGGGCATGGCCTCCTCCGAATCCTTCCAAGCATCCTTTTCCAGGGCCTACCTTGCGTTTACGAGTACTATGCATGCGGCTGATGTAACCCGTTTAATCCCAGTTAACCTAATTGATGTTTGTAAAAAGTACCAAAGCAATGGAATTGTTGCCAATAGTCCAATCCAATTATTAGATCAGTCAATGAGTGATGCATTGCATGAAAAAATGCATATTTTTTCATTCAATCTGTATTGTCCCACTGCTGGGCAAAGCCTTCGTAATATAGGTAATATGTCATATTTTTTAGTTTTTTGGGCAAAATAGGCTAGATAGATACTTAGGTAGATTTATGTCGAGTAAGTATGCAGGTACTGACCTCAGCGGCGAGCCATGCGTTTGTAGCAAGACTGACGGCATCCAGTCTAGTTGTAGCTGACCGAGCGGCGCGAAGTCTTCCGTCGCGTCTAGCATCACACCAGCGCCAGTTGTGGAACAGCGCTGCGAACTCCAACGGTTCCCTTCCCGCAGGAGCAGCTGATACCGGGACTGTCATACGACGAGCTCGAGCTAAACCTCGTGCTGCCGCTAGGGCCCCTCGAGCCGCCGGGCCCGATGCTGACGGACCCACCCAGGCCCACACACCACGGCTTCCGCTGTCCACTATGTAGACACCCTGAAAAAGTTATTTTGGTTCAATCTCAGATTTGCGGCCATCAACTGCATCAGACTGCTTGAAAAGTGACCTACCTTGTTTTGAACTTTTTAGTTTGACTGTTTAGTCGCTGTCGGGTTTTTTGATTACCTATTTCTCTCTTTTCTATTTTCAGCCTTTTAGTGTTATATTTTTGGAATCGTCTTCTCAGGCCCTATATTTTGAAAGGTACCCCACTTGATCATGGTACACTTTTTTCCTAGACATTACTTATTGTCGTCTAAAATCCGCGATTTCGATTTTATAAAAATAACCTAGCCTATAACAATCGCGTGACCTAGACGAGTCGATGGACACCTTATGTATTAAAATCCATTCAGCCGTTACCTATGCTTCGGGGGTATAAAGAATCCCACAACAAAGATACGCGTGAAAAAACATAACCTTGTCTTTGCTGTCGAGAAGTCGAGTAAAAAATCAATAACATTGCAGACTTGTGGTGCACTATCGTCTCAAGAGAGGATGGATTACATTTTAAAACCCGTCAAGCGTTTCGTGGTTTAGTCATAATCGCTGCGATAACACAATTTATTGAAATCGTAAGAAATGGGAAACGCTTGAACGAGTTTTGGCGGTCACTGCTGCGTCCTAGGTCACTTACATCATCAGCTAGGTCTTCTCTGAACAGCGGCGCGCGCTTTATTTCTTCCAGTCTTGCAGCGGGTCGCTGCGAGGGTACAGTTATAGGTGTGACCCGCGGCGGCTGTGTGGCGCGGTAGAGGCGCGCGGGTCGCGGCGGGTCGGCGGGCGGCGCGGCGGGTCGCAGCGCGCGCGCACGCAGCTCCAGCAGTGCGTCCAGCAGTGCGCGGT
This sequence comes from Hydraecia micacea, assembly GCA_914767645.1. Lineage (NCBI taxonomy): Eukaryota > Metazoa > Arthropoda > Insecta > Lepidoptera > Noctuidae > Hydraecia > Hydraecia micacea. The sequence continues at coordinate 15,588,242 of OU611778.1, forward strand.
CACTGGCCGGCAGCGTCTGCTCGTACCCGTCGTGAGCGATCGCGATTCGACGCGCCATCATGCCCTTGTCTGCACCACGGGCCATCCGGTATGCGATCTAGATTTTTAAGGTTGATTATTTAAGGTATATGACTTCCTTCGTAATTGTTAGTTTGATTTCCTTTATATTTATTCAGGAATGCGTAATTTTATGCGTCTAATGAATACCTTAATTAAATTAAAATGTACAGACGCCAGCACATCAAGTTACCCGAAACTGTCAAATTTTCCCAATCAACATTGAACCTTATGCAATAGCGATAAAGTTGAAAATCTATTAAAGAAATTTGACAGATTGTAGTAGCTTGATGTGCTGGCATCTGTACCTATAAGTAAAATAGAACTTTAATGTTATGATTTTCAGAAACCTACCTATATACTCGTACTTAACAACAATTTTTGCCTAAAACAATAATCCTCGCTCCGCATTCATAAGACTCCCAACCGTAACACCACAAACCTTGGCTCCAAATATTTTCTCGACGAGGTTAGCGGTCCGCCCGAGCCACAGCACGAGGAGCGACGTGGTGTCGAGGACGAACACGCCATCAGTCGCGAGCTGCGCCCACGACACCGGGTCGAGCTGTACCAGTACCGGGCGGCGTCCGCGCACACGGTACAGGCGAGCAGCTCCGTTCAGGTTGGCTGAACCGCTTCGGAGGATCCTGGATTTATATGAAAAAATCTTTATTTCGAGCGAAGGCTAGGAGGACAGAGATCTCTCATATAAAGTGTATATTCTATGAAAAAACCCGTCAGCGTTATTTTCGCACAACTGCCAAAGTTCAAGTGCAAGATAAAGACGGGATCGGGAACATGTCTAAGGAAAAGCATGAGTTAGGTACATACCTAAAGTTTATAGATTTCGGCCTTAGTATCAATCGTGTCTTACCTGCGGGGCAATTGCGTAACACATTATCAATCGGAATCGGTTTCATTTTGACAGTTCAACAACATTCATTGCGTTATTTGCGTGTTGAGCAAACAAACAAATTTTTCGAACTTATGAAGCAATGGATTAGCAATTTGCTACAAAATGATTCTGATTCCGATTGATAGTGTGTTACGCAATTAGGGTGCAGATCCCATTTCTAAAATAGGACAGTAGCCGTGGCGTCCCTTTGGTGACGGCCACGCGGTGTACGACCGTGGCCGCGTGGGGGCCGCGAGCTGGGGCCAGTGCAAGGCTAATCGTAAACGTGTCTTACCTGATCCCATCTCTGAAGTAAGATAGAAGCCGGGGCGTCTCCTTGGTGACGGCTTCGCGGTGGACCACCGTGGGCGCGGCCAGGTAGGCCGCGAGCTGCGTGCCCCGGCGCAAGGCCAGCCCCGCGAGTGACCCGCTGCGCTCTCCGGCCCATGAGTGGATGTGGCGCTCCAGGAGCTCGCCATTGCCGTTCTCTTTTATTTCTCGACGCTGGTAATAATATTTTAAAGTTCACCACGCAATATTTTCAGTTTAGTCCCAGTAGTTTTGTTAAAAACTGAAGTCCTGATACTGAGAAACTGTAGTCCTACAGTTTTTAACAAAATTACTGGATCTTAAAAAAGGCGTTCTGGATATAGTTTTTAGTTGTGCATTAGTAGATATCCGAACGCCTTTGCTACTTCGTGTTACAATTTAAACGTTTGCTTAGCTGAACCTGAACAATAGTCCAAACCTCACTAAACATTCTGAGGCGGGAGGCGGGTCAAGGCAAATCAGGTTACCCAAAAAGTCTACACGAGGAGGCCGTGCCTTGGTTGCTACCCCCCCACACCAGAACCAAGGGAAATTGTAACGTCATCGTATTAAGGATTGAAGAATCTTGTTATGGAATTTTGGTGGTGGGCAACTGTCCAGGGCTAGGTATTTTAAATGTTTAGGAATGTAGGTAATGTAGGTATTATCTAGTCTATGTCCAGTTACTCACAATAACATCAGGTCCGGCCGGCTGTCCCGGCAGGGAACAAGAGTACACCAAGTAAGCCTCAGCGTCGTAAAATGTTCCATAGTGTGTGCGAGGTAACAGTTCCGTGTTCGATTCCTGAAAACGAACGTCTCATTACACATTGAAAGCCTCTTACATAAATATAATATTGTCTAATGATTTAAGCCCGTCTTTGCTGTGCTATAATATATATTGTAGCAAGCTATCACACACGGAGACGGTGATATAATAGGTATATATTTTTCCTTCATTTCATTGATGGTCGGCATGGCTATAATAATATAAATTACAGTATAGGTTGGTGACGTCACAGAAATATAATTATAGTATAGCTGTGTGTGCGGTCACTTAAAGATAGTATTGAAAATATATAGCTATGATTTAAGTTGATATATTATAGCTACGTCTGTGATGGGCTTTATTAAAACGAGCTTCCGTTTTATCTCCTGATCACTAAAAATATTCGTGCAATTTGCATACTTGACCCCAATCACCATAAATATTAGTTATCTATAGCGGGCATTATTTGTAATAACGATAAATATTTAAATCTAATGTATTCATTGGCGACGTTAATCCAGATAAACATAAAGTAGCAAATAAGCTAGGTCAGTGATCTCGAACTCGACTTGTCGTCAGCTTACAAAATAAATAGAAATCAGCACCAACAATAAGTTCTGGCTATTAATCTCGATCCGAATAGCTTAGCCTGAATGTCAGCGCGGGCGTCGACCGTTATCAAGAAAAAAAAAAAAAACAATGAAAGATTGCTATCTTTATTTCGTAACTGTTATTATGGAATGCTATAATTTAGTCAATCACTAGTTATTAACGCGTGTTCGTTGGAAATTGTGCAGTTATAAATTGTCCGTAATAAGTAGATAGTATGCATGAATGTCATAATCAAAATGTGTCACGCTCTTCGAAGCGAAATACGATATTTTAAATTTGCTGATTGCTGTTTTTAGTAGATGAGTGAAAAACTAAATTGTCCCCGCCGGCGGTGATCGTGCCTCTCAATGGAACGACATCGGCCATTCGTGCATAGTGATGTACAATTACGGCGGCATGTGAGTGCGTACGTTTATCTCCCTGGCGTTATATCACGACACCAAACACTGGATAATCCACGTGTTTTAATTACACGCGATCTGCTTTTTGTGCATACGCTTTCGAGTATTTATCCGCATATTATGCTTATTAATTTTATGCGTATGGTAATGATATTCTGACGGAATTGCGGGATAATTAGTTCAGTCGAGCAAACATGCTGCAGAGGCTGGTAACTAGTGGAAACATTGATACTCTGCGTGTTGCTGTTTTTGTTAAGAAAATGTGGCATATGGCGTGGCATGGATTAGGATCCTTTAGGATTCCAATAAAGGGATTATTGGAATCCTAAACGATATTAATTCATTATTCCGTGAAAAACTAATTTTATGGTCCCGATTCTAATTTGGATCTCAGTCGGACTAAGGTTCCAAATATAAAAACTGGATGAAAGGTTTAAGCTTGGACCAAAATTAGAAATATTTAAGGACGAGAAAAACATTTTACACCGACTTCAAATATATTACCTATAAGCCACTGCTTCATACGTTCGAAAAATGTGTTGTTCAACAACGTAAATAACGCATGGAAATGAAGGAATGTTTTTGAACAGTCTAAATAAATGAAAGCCATTGCTACTGTTAGTGTGTTACGCAATTACCCCATAGTTCTATCGATCTAGGGCTAAAGTGGACCACTGTTGGTTCGTTTTCTCCAGATCGTCCCGCTATCTTCTACAGGGTCTTCAGGGGTTCTGGCTGTGTCAGGGCAACTAAACATATCTCAGTTTCATGATTTCTACTTTCTAGTTTAATAGCAGTAATGTATCGGTAATGCGAAGCTTTTATGTTTCTTTATGATTGTATTGCTTTCAACTTTACGGATAATTTCACAGTTGCAACTTATTTATTGCACCATAAAAATACTAATTAGTAAATTAATTAGAAACTACGGTAAATTATCTATTAAATTGGATTTTACTTTATCTAATAAAGCATCACAGTGCTTTCAGGCAGGTGGAGCGATGATCTTTGCGGTGTGGCTGGTAGGATAAGAGTGGCCAAGTGGCCTATGTCCGACGTTGAACTACCGGCCTCCTGACTCTATAGCATAGTCAGCTTATAATGTTCCCACTGCTGGGACGCAGGCCTCCTGCCTGAGTGGGCCATAATGCCACCACACGGGCCTAGTGCGGGTTGGTGGATGTCGGTTGTCTTCGAATTTTTGTTTCTAGAACACCTCCTCCTCACTATGTTTTCCTGCACCGTTTTGAGAGCACTGGTGATGAAATCAAATACTGCCTGCCTGGGTTAGAAGTCACGACCTGCAACTCTCAAGTCGGGGCCGATATCACTGCTCTGCTCTATAGACTGATACAGAAAGGTGGAATTTTTGAATCTAATACTTACATTCAAAAATAATAGCGGGTTAAAAAATCGGAAACAATATAAGTAATAATAACATCTGTAACTTCTCCGTCATCGGCAACGGTCAAACAACTTGAACGGTCTCATTGGTTTAACCTTTGCGGAACAGTCCAGTCCCAACTCCCACACAAAGCTTTCATTATTGCTAAAACACGATAGGTATCTATCTACAAAAATGGTGGATCCATTTTTGCCCATCGTTTCCACAATGGTACCTAATATCGCGGCCAGGTCCATCTTCCAAGTTCCAAGTACTTCGATGCTAACAATTTCCGTGACTGACAGCCATCTTTGTTTGTATTGTAATGTGAAGTTGAAAATCGTTCAGTCGCGGTCTGGCGGCCCAGTTCCTCCGTCCATGTAGCGGGACTGAGATGTGGTGTGACTCACTCGGCTCACTGATGGTACCATTCAGGGTTGTCACTATTTATTGACATAGGTAGGTAAAAGTTTATCATATTCTTCGGAATTAGGTACTATCAGACAGGTTGGAATAGTGACCGTTTCAACTGCACATTGAAACTGGTTTTACTTACTATACTTAACTTTTGTTTTCATTATCATAATATTCAGCAGCGACAAGTATATATATTCAAGAGATAAGTTGTTTGCATTTGCATGTTCCTTTGTTAACGCGATGTGAGAAAGTACGACAGTCAGGCAAACTTTCTCACATTAGTTAGGACTTTATGATGTTTTGTTTAATCCGTGACAGAACATAGAAAGCGAGTAGGTAATATTTTAATTTGTAGTACCTACCTAATTAGTTTAGCTGACAAGTTCTACAAATGCAGCTATAGACACACACACGACTTGATAAATGATGATATTAATTTAGTGTTGTTTTAGTGGGATTGTTTCGGCTAACCCTGTTCGACAACAATATCTGTGCCGACTGCCGACACTGGTCTTCCGTTACAATGCAAGTCTCGTACTCGACTCGGCCATTATTTATCTTTATGGAGCACACTAGTTAATTAATTTATAGGAGAAATTGTATGAAATTGTTAACACGAGAGGTGCATCTGCGAACGAACAAATAAATTGCGGCCGGCCTGCTTATTAAGGATTTATTTGACAGCGCGAGAAATCTGACAGAAAATGATAGGAATCTTAAAAGATGATTAAGTACTTTCAGGCAAGTTTTTATAGTCTCTGTGTTTACGATCTTATCGGCACGAAATAAACTGTTTAATTATATTTCAAGTCTCGTAGGTGATTTAATGCTACTTTCAGATGCGCTCGTGCTAAAACGTTGTACTGGGGCTTGCACGTGCGCATGCGTCCATGGACGCCTCTTTCTATTCTTATGATGACAGTAAACAGATGAATGTCTAAACTTATCAACTTAACAATGAGTCAGTATTAACTTCCCAGGCTTCTAGGGTATTGGGAACATGAGACTTAGCGTGAATTAAGCGCACATAACCTACTTAAGCTATTTATCTAAGAGTAGAAAGTCACGTCTAATCAAAACGGCAATTGTGCGTCGATGCGGTTATACTCGTAGTGTCAGATTACTAGAAACTCAATTTTGTTACAGATATGAAATGCAACAGAAAGTGGGTACCTAATAGAAGATAAATGGTTAATATGTATGGTTGCAAATGATGGCTGGACGAATGTTTGCATCGCATTGTGCGCGGCTAACAAGCGTGGTGGTGCGCCCGCGCACGGCGCAGCGTCCATGCCGCTAAACATGCATCTCGCTGTATCGTTAAATGTTGAATTGTATACTTTCTCTTGTCACTTTGTATTCATGAAAATGATTACAATACACTGCTTTAGTTTGCTAAAAAAACAAATGAACTAAAAAACTTTCGTACGCACTAATTATACCTAGGTATATTATCACATCACCGAGTAATAACTGTAAAATTTATGTCACGGTATAAAATTAATAGTCCTACAATTAAATATCTTCCATCGCACGCGAAAAGACAAAAGGTTGAATGATCTAAATTAAACTCGTTACGTAAAAAGGTGAGATTTGGAAATGTACTAAGAGTTCGTTCTCATGAAATCTTCAAATCTCCCCAGACAGACAAATCACAGTTTCGACATTTTCCACTTCGCTGCAATCGTTATTGTTATGCGTTGGGTGAGAAAACATAAGTACTTATTTTACCGTGTTGACCTTTCACACGGTCTACTAAATTAAGGAAATGATCACAATATCACACAGAATATTGTTAAGGTAAACACCGAAAATGTTTTTCATATTAAGTATTATGAGAATTTTTATCATTGTGATTTTCTTTCAAGAATAGGCAGGTACTTGGTTTTTCTCTATATTTTCTAAGCAATAAAGATCTTAGATCTCGGCAGAATATTATATTATTTATTAAAGTGATAAAAATAAAAGCCTTATGGGAATATATATAACCACGATATAACGCCAATGGTTTAGTTATTGTTGTGTAACTGCTGGGTCACGCTTTGCGCGCAATAGGTAACCTACCCCATTCTAGTAAAACTGACACTATGTAGAGACATATAAACACAAACCATTTATTTCAAAAAGGCACAAGGCACTTTTTAACGTCAACATTTACAAGAAAATAGAATTCATTCTAATTGGCCCTTCCAAAAGCTAGTTTCGTATGGAGAACTTTACTGGAGAATTCTCCAGTAAAGTAGCATAGCAAAGCTTTTGAATGCGATATTTAGGTACCTACATAATAAATGTAAATAGGTAGGTCTCACCTACCAGCAGATAGGTAGCACTTTAGATGTGCACACGCTAACCATCGATCAACAATTTAAATTCGTAGAACATCATCAGTCATAATTAACAACACATAGCTGTAATATTCAGAGTGACAGCGAACTCACAATACAGCACGAGATGATGACTCAAGTCAAGACTTTTGTCTTCGCCAGTGAAAGCGAAGTTTGTTATGTATGTATGAGCAAAACTGTGGCGTGTAGGTAAGTATGTATCTGTAATTCTGTGTCTCTCAAATGTAATTGAATGTGAGCGTTTCGCGTGATAGGTCAATTTAAGTTCAGTGTTGCTTGGTGAAAAACGTGACAGTCATTTTTCGTGGGGCTCTCAAACTAGAGTTTGATCAAGGACGAGTTTGTTAGAAAGATTATCATAATAAACTGTAATTTCAATGAGGTACTTTTAACTAGGTACAATAATTTTATTAAAGTTCAACAAGCCCTCATAAATACTTAGCAGTCAATACTTATTTCAGTTGCATACAGCTGTACACCCTGAAACCTGGAACTACTTATACACACAAAATAAACTGGTTTTAATTTAAGTATGTAGATGAGTAGGAATTGGTTGTTGGTATGTACACCTCTGTATTATACAGGATGTTATGTAAAACGAGGGACATAATTTAAGGGAGTGTAGTCATGAAAACGAATAGGTAACTTTAACTTTGGGACCAACTCCGAAATATGAAAAATAACCGCTGTTGCCTACAAAGTGACCACCTATGCGATAAAAATGTAGAGTAGAACAGGAGTTTTTTTTAAAGAATTTCCCTCATTTTTACCTAACACCTTGCATTATTGTGTACCTATTAAGGAAAGTTATGATATATCGGTTGACTTACCGTGATTCTCCACACGAGGAAGGTGGTGTGGTCTCGCGGCACCGTGCGAAATGCTGCTTCAGCGGCGCGTGCGCTGCCGCTCTCATCTCCATCCTGTGGACACCACAAAATATAACAATAGGTACGAATAACTTAAATACTTAGGTGTCAGTCAGTGGCTACTTATTCAAATTCTATAACCAGAACAATGTACCTACTTTAATAAAAAATGTTATTAATTTAACAAAAAAGGCTTTTTAGTTCCCTATTTAACTTTAACCGTTCATCTCATTGCCATCTCATGCATGCAAGTGACTACCTACTGCAGCTGGTATCTTACAGTGTCGGTATCTAAGTGTGAAACAAAAATCTAGCACAAAGTTCTAAACTTCATCTGAGAATGAAACCTCCATTGTTTCATTCAGATCTGGAAATCAGAACCGCGACCATACAATCTAGTCTAGCCCATTGTTTCGCTAAATAAAGGCGTGACCAACGCCTGAAATTACGGAACCCCTTTATTTTCATAGGCAATAATAAAGGGTAGGGCAGATAGAGGAGCGTCTCAAGGACAGGTACGGATAAAGGCGGACAAATGACTGCGTTAGCGGATTGTGGATCGTCCGCCAACCAACAATAGGCCTTCTGGGTGTGGTCACTAACGTTAGTTGGTGTAACCTACTTGCAAAAGGCATTAGATACGTAATTTCCATGATAATGACTATTGTAGGTTGCTGGGCTTTGTCGTCATAATTATAATTAATGTTCATGCTGGTCTACGCGGGGTATTCATTTCTAACAGCGTGAGGTATAGTACCTACCTAGGTAGGTACCTATTTACTTATGCGCAATGAGATAGGTGAGGGTGCAATGTTTTTGTTTATAATATACATGGGAATAAGTATCAGCAGGTGTGTTCGTTTCTATTTAAGTATCTAACTTTGACCAATGTAGGTACTTCCTGTAGCTGTCTGTCTGTACACAACAAGTCTAGAAAAGTGTCAACTAGCCCAAACGTGAAGGCGTTGATTGCCAATGTAAAGATCGTGACGAATTCTAACTTCAACTTTATTTGTAAATATGTAGGTACCTACTCTTTCAATTTGAATGATTAGGTACAAGATGAGTAATAATTGGTTACGCAAATTCTATACTTATCTATTTCTAAAGCCAATACCTACAAGAAAAAAACGACGCAAACGCAATGGCTGTTAGCTGTCTTTACAATGAATGGGTAGCTTATTCAATGCTGGAATTTGGTAGTTTATGGTGGTTCAAACCAAAATCGACTAAAAGTTGGGGGTTTTAAGGTTTCAACACCTACCAATTCAATTGGGCAAGTTCTCTTACATTTTGCGTTAAAGGTTGCGGATTCGATTCCCGTGCCGATCGTTTATAGGTATCTATTTCAGACAACTAGAAGAGGTCCTAAGTATTTTACTCTGTATAGTTTTACATTAGCCAAAGTAAGCAGAGGGTTTGAAATGTTAAACCTGTAAACGCACATTGATATTGTATGTGGTTCTGCTCTCTCCACAAGGGAAATAGTGCGTAAAGATATATAAAGTGCTTAATTAGAAATGCGCCTGAGTGTGCGATTATGGCGATATGGAATATTTTATCTAATAATAAAATGTTTTTTTTTGTAAAGCTTATTTTAATTAAGTACCTACCTACCCTCAATTCAAGTACCAACTTTTATACCTAGTACTATAGGTAGATAGGTACCTAATAGCTATGGGAGGGTATTTACATATAAGGTACCTATTAATTACCAATATTTACAAATAAATAAACATACAACAATGTTAGGAAACTGTTAAAAGCAAGTACTTAGTTGTTTTATGAATCTATCTCTTAATACCTACATTTATTAGTCAAATGTAATCACTTAATTAATTTAATTGAACATGTATCTAATAAGTGTGCATCGTATCAATTAGGTGCGTTATGTCAGATATGACTACTTCGCATTCAAAGTTGCACACACTCTCGGACACTTTCAGTTTCTTTCACTGTTTGTATACAAATATCACGTAATTACTTGATCAGCACCAATCTCCAGGATGTGCATTTTCCTGTGGATGTTCAGGAGCTGCCTGGTTCCATAACAACACGTTCACTGCAACTGGCACCCGCGTATCGGCACTATGGAGTACGGACAGACAACAAGACACGCACAGACGACCGCGACGCCCATGCACTCCTCGCTGACTAACCGACCGCTCTCGGACGACGGTCGAGCGAACCACAAAAAGAAAATTGTTTCACGCTTCTTGCACTTACATATTTTAATAAAACTTCGAGAGGAATGAATTAATTCCCGCGAAAGTCTGGGCGGCAACCTGCTCAGATTGATATGATATGTGGCGGTGGTGACTATCGCGTTTTCATCGCTAGTTATCGGCAGCTCTTAACAACTCAATTAGAACAGCGACAAATTGACGTAGCGGAACCAACGCTGTTTGTTTACCATATTAAATATTACCGATAGAGCGTTTAATATTTCCTCGAATCAGATTGAAATGTACTTTGGTGGATAGGTTCACTTACAGACATCGATTTTTTTTTGTAGCTACGATAAAACTGGACCGAGGTACCTACTAAAGCTGCCTACCTACCTCGCCTTTTATTTCGGTATCTATAATAAATAGAGCGATATAAGTAGATACCGTACGTGGCTTTTTTATGAGTCTATCCTAATTAGATTAGGTACCTATGTATTAGTGCGTATAATGGCTTTTAACACCTAATTAGGTTTAGGATTTATCTACCTGCCTACCTTAACTATTCTGTAATCGTATTACGTACCTAATAAATAATATACAGGGTCACATTAAATTAGTCAGCGAAACTGCAGATGTAATAGATGTCGATATCTAAACATGATAAAATAATAACAAAAAGTTTTTGTTTGAAGTTTTTTTAAAGTAGGTAAAGTTTACACAAAAAAAATACTGATTTTTAAACTGATATTTCAAGTTACTACTCTACTGCGGTCGATCACCCCACAAAAAACATAAACAAATTAATTTATGTTTAGATATCCCTTCACCCATCACGTCTTTGGAGTTTCGCTAGTTAATTTAATTTGACCCTGTATAAATCAAATAATAATAATATATAATGTTGGAAGTTTATTAATTGACGCACGATACAATAATTAAAATACTTAAAGAATTTAAATGCACCACCTGATATTCGTCCATTAACGGTATAATTGCAGTTTATCTCACTTTCTCATTTAAAATGACTATGAGTATGGAACGGCTTGATAGCTATCAGTTATGTTGTCCGTCAAGCCATAGCAGAGCGGAGATGTGTACTGACTGACGAACATAAACATCGCACATGGTATGGTGGGATGATTCGCCATAGTAAAGCTGGCAATCTGCCACACAGGGCAGGATCCATGCTCGGACGCGCACTTTGTTCATTTGGACATTAATTCCGCATTCACTTTCATTTGTTATTTGCTTAATAATTGTTGGTAAACATAGAATTGTGATTTGTTATGGCTACCTACTTATCTCTACCTACATGTATTACAGGTATCATCAGGTTAGGACAATAGGACGCCGAGGCTACCCATTCATTGCCACACCTACCCAGTGTCAAAGATCAATAAGTGATGCTCTGTGGTTTAATTAGAATGGGTAGGTGTATCTAGCACCTACCTAGTCTACTGAAGACCTGTGAGTAATGTAGTTCTTTACTTCTTCAATTGTTTTCTCGGAGAATTAACTGTAACATAAGAAAATACATAGTGGGTCGGTGTCTACTCCTAAAAACTAAATAGGAATTTAGGATTAAATAAAAATACTTACCTATCCATTATAAAGATGTCTTCGAGTCAGGATAAATATTGGGTTGGTTTGGTCACTGAAATACGTTTTGCAGCATCGGAAGTAGTTGTCCTAGATTCAGTTACCGTTATGTCTGTGTATTAGACCTACCAGCAACAGCACGAGCGGTACGTGATGCGATCACAGATCGATTCGACGCGGTCGAATGCTTATAAAGTGACCTATATTGTGTTATTTACTTTAATTCTGTGTGATGACTGCATAAAACTAGGTGCTATGTGTTTGGTGACACCAGGGTCAATACAAACTTTTTGATAAAAAAATCGTATGTTTGTCCTTGGATCAACGTTTCCGAGCTAATGTCATCCGAGGCGGGAAACAAACGACGGAAACTGTCATTTCAAATTCGTAAAAAACGTAAATTATAGCAATCATGTACACAGATGATAATTCTGATAAAGAGAGCGAGTTCGAAGATAGGAGCCCGGCAGATAGTCCGAATATCACAAAAAAATCTTTATCCACCGTTGGTTTCAGAAATAATCCAGAAAACCAAAATGCGAGGCCTCTCGCGCTGCGTGCCACGCAATCTTTCACTGGAGCAGTCGAGGAGCTCAGGTTATGTGGAAATTTTCAAAGAATCAATTTATGTAACAGAATAAATGTTATGTCGGCGCCGAAGATAGCGACAGTTTGTCCCTGTGGGTGCCTGCTGCGGCCGGCCACCACGGGCCCCTTCAGGACGAGAGAGCAGATCACACTGGCGCTCCACGTCGTCTCCCCAGAGGTACTGAGCTACCATGGCTACTGTTTCGAGCCTTGCCAAATTGCTATGTTTTGGAAAAAAGACTGTCGAATGTTCCTCTGGAAGGGAAAAGCCAAGATGAAGAATGTAATTCATGCGGATTCATACAAAAAATGATGTGTATACTTATTGAATTTTTTGTAGTGATAAAATTTTATCAACCGTGTTATTATATTCTAGTAAATGAAATTCAAAGAGTATATAATATTTAAGCTTTTATTCCTTAATAATATAAAATAAATATGAACTATGGATTTTAGTTATCACATAACAAATTATGAAATTATATAACTACTTTAACTGTGGCGTGTGTTTAACTGAGTCCATTGCATAGCCGTAACGTTTCATTGTAAGGTTTGGACTGTATCTAATGGTTGCTTCTCCACGCCAGGCATATTCGCTTCAATTACTTCTCCACATGAGAATCTTATGTAATCAATGACCTCAACTTTATGTTGCTCCATCACTTCCTCGACTGTATAAGAGGGGTCCAGTAAGTATTCTTGGTAAATAAGACAGGTTTCGTCATCGGCGTCTTTGGCAGGATGGTCCTTCTCTTTGTTACCAATCTTTCTGGGGCCCATACCTACTATGTGCTGGCAGAGTTGCCTGCCAACATCTTCAGTATCGTCAGCTTGTTTATATGCGAGCAGAGCTCCATATTTTCCTGCAGAATGTTCCGCCGGCTTCGCGGGCGCAGGATGGGTATAGCCAGCAATTTTGACGTCTTTATTGTTTGACTTCCAACATTCAGCTCTCCTCAATACTGCATTTTCACCAACAGTTCCAATGAATAAAGCTAGTTCCTCTGATAACTTCTTTCCACTTTCTGTGGACAGATTGGCTAATTGCTCGCTGTCTAATTCCATCTGGGAAAAAAAATAGGTACATCAAAAATGGTGTAAAGTTGAGGTTCTGCTTAATGGGATATTTTACACTGCTGGCTCCTTACCTACCAGGAATATAGGCGCTTATGGTATTCACGCAATTGAAAGTGTCTAATACAATGAATTCAATTGTGGATAAATTGACAACTTAGCCAATTAGAATCAATTGAATCTATAAAACGAAACATCATTTAGACACCTACCAGAATTCTGCTAGTTATTCGGGTACCTGAATTAGAGGTAATTATTTTGTGCAATTTAGCCATAACATAATGGCCGCAACATAATTTTAATATGATTCACATGGTGTTTGTTGTGCATTTAAGTCTTGGATCCCAAAACGTTTTAACTAAATAACCTTGTAATGATGCGACACCCGCTGTTTGCGGTTTGTAGGCAGTTTTAATGTTATGACAATATTATTTATGGCAAAAGTATCAACAGTTTTACCATATGTGTTTTTAAAAGAAAAATTACAGGTGAGTTTTTGAGATGGGGTTTCACAGCCGAAACAGAAGAAAGATGTAGTAAAACTGGCCCAAAGGTTTATTAAATAAGTGTAACCCTACAGCTGGTCCTGAAGATAACATGCGAATGGGCCCTGATGAGTTACTGATCTGACACAAACACAGAAGCATACACACTTATTGTCACAGACTGTTCATCATGGATGTTGGACACCTAGTCATAAAGTCATATACCTCAGTGTATGAGTTCTATAGAGAGCATGTAATTAACAATGTAGACTGAGCTAACTTCTAGTTATTATGATTAAATGAAACATACCTTTGTAACAGGTCCTTTAGCTTGCATATGAGTGTGAGCAAACTTGTAGCATGCTAGAGTGGCATCTTCAATCATTTTATGGAACTTGTCATTCTTAGCAACAAAGTCGGTTTCACAGTTGACCTCCACAAGGGCTCCATGATTCTTGTCAAACCTCACTGCAACAAGGCCCTGCAAGGCTGCACGGCCAGCAAGTTTGGTGGCCTTGGCCCAGCCCATTGCTTGGGCTTGGTCATTTAACCACGATTCGGCCTGTAATCAAATAAACAGAATTATCAATAATTTAAAAGTTCTGGCTAACAAAAATTATTTACAAGGCAGATGTGAGTGGACAAGCAGGGAGGAGATGCCCTAGAAGGAGATATAGTGACCTTATTGGTGATGTTCTTCAAAAAGGTCACTTGTGTATCACACACAACTGGCATGCATGTATGAACATAAACAAAAGCAAAAGGAGTATGTAAGGATCGTAGCAGGTGGAATTCTGTAGTTTCTGCCAACCCGTGCTTGGGAAGAAGGCGTCTTTACGTATGTATGTATGATGATGATGATGGGGCTCCCTTTTCCGCACTTTAGACTCTCATTTGGTCCATTGTGCGTGGGAATTCTGGCTAACAGAGCCAGCCTAGCATGTATGTATGTTAAAAGTTGCATTCTTTAAAACTGAGAAATATAAAGAGGCTAGGCTTGGTTTCATACATCAAAGTAGTTTATAACGATTTAATGAAGTTATACCTTATCAGCATCATTGTTATGCATTTCTAGTGCTTTCTTGCAGTTGGCAATGGTGTAGCCGGTTTTCTTCCTGAGCTTAGCAAGGAGGGAGGATTCAGCTGCCCTGCACACAGGACCTGCGTGAAACCGACGCACCAACTGGAAGATCATCTGTAACAGAATCATAAATTTAAAGCAGTTAGTTAATAAGTACTTATGCAGATGCCAAGTATTTCATAATATAGAATGTCATAGAGAAGAATAAGTAGAAAACACAGCTTTTTTACAGTAACACTTAGGTAGCAATAACTTGCAAACATATATATATATATATATTGTTCAAGCAAAGTAAATGAACACTTAGTAGCATTTATAAACCCAAAATTCAACTCACACAAAATCAAATTTCAAAGCAGATTTAAAGTCCAGTGGATGAACTGTATTAAAAAATGAGAATATTAAATACAAATTGCTCTGTGATGCTCAGTGGTCCTTCAACCAGTTCACAATAGTTGTGGTACTGTGTGGTACCTCTCCAATACAGCTAGGTATGTATGACATCATCTCAGTTTATATGAGCAAGATAGATACAGTGTTTTAACAAAGAAGGTCAGATGCTGTATACATGCCTATTGTAGCAGTGTTACTGTGTTTGGATTACCTATTGATTGAATGCTTCACAATAGCGCGATTTACCTTCGAATATGCTTGTACTTTTAACTTCATTTACCAAATTCTAACCTAGAAAATTGCAATAAAAGGCATAAAAATGATAGCTGGTCATAACAACGAAACGAAATAAAACGTATCCAAACTCGATAATACTGGCCACTTAAAAATAAATTACAACAAATGAAGACAGACCGTTGTCATGGAGAAATCAATACTTGACAATAACAGTATTCGTGATACTGATATAGATAGGAAAATGACTTTGTTTGTAATTCAGTTAATTTTATTCATTTTGTTAGAATAAATAAGTGTTAAATAATTGAAAACTGTGTAGAGATAACCAAAAAGTAAAACTATTTCGGTGCTCACCTTTTTGGGACTCTGATAAAGCAGTTCAAAAGGTATTTAATAGTAGTTCTCTTTTATTTATTACTGTTCGACGTTGTACAGTCGAAAATTAAATAATTTTCTATGAAATTCGCACTACAACATGATTTTAATTACGATTTCATTTCACCAAAAATAACCTCTCGTCCTGTCAAAATACGTTTGGTTGATGCCACACTTGCTACAGTTTTGTCAGTTGTCATAAAATAATAATAACAACAATCAAGATCTTGATTAAAAACAAATAAATATTTTTTTTAAGTTATATTTTCTGCAGTGAATACAATAATATATTAAAAAGCAAATTTTTATATTATTTGTAGGAACAACGAAACGTTTGCCCCAAAAAGTAGTGCGCATTTTATAATAAAAAAAATTATGATGGATGATGGAGAATATTCAAGCTACAAAACCCCCAGGTGTTTTACAGCAATAGATCCTAGTTTGTGTTTCCCCGATTCCTCGTTGTTATAGTTAAATAGTGGTTGCACGCGCGATTACTGAGCGTGAGGTCCTGGGTTCGATCCCCGATCGGGCAAGTGTTAATGGGTTTTTCAAGTACTTAGATTTTTTTTCACGGTTAGGCGTAATGTAGGTACCGTTCACATCTGCCTACCCTTCGGAACATAAATACTTGCAAAAAAATAATACATATACTTACCAGAAACTAGCGTTAAGTTTGATTATTTTACGTAAAACTATTTTTATTTTTATGAAAATATTTTATGTTTGAACTACGTACCTACTTAGTTGATCTGCAATACAAGATTTATTGTTTGATAAAGAAGTAAGTATATTTTGTTCTTAGATGAATGAGAAGTTAATAAATATTAAAGACTTAAGTATTTGATATTACTTATACTTAAGTAGGTATAAGTTTTATTACCTACTCGTATTTCATCTAAGCCAAAAAATCCGGACAAATTAAAGAGCCGGACTAAGTCCGGACAAAAGTCTAGAAGTCCGGACATGTCTGGATAAATCCGGACGGATGGTAACCCTAAATGCGCATCAATAGAAAACCGGCCAAGTGCGAGTCGGACTCACACACGAAGGGTTCCGTACAACCGTGCAATATTTAACTACAAGTATAAAAAAATCACGTTTGTTGTATGGGAGAGCAGCCCCCCTTAATTTATTTTATTTTAATTATTTATTTTTAAAGTGAATAATATACAACTAAGTAATTATTCTGTAAATATTTCAAGTGCCTACCTGTTACCATTTATTGATATCGAGCAAAAATATGCAAAAAATGGCGTTTTTTGTATGGAAGCCCCCCTTAAATATTTATTTTATTATTTATGATTAAAGTAAAAATACAACTGAGTATTTTGTGAATATTTCTAGTGACCTGTTGCCATTATTGATATCGAGCAAAAATGGGCAAACAAATCACGTTTGTTGTATGGGAGCCCCCCTTAAATATTTATTTTATTTTGTTTTTAGTATTTTTTGTTATAGCGGCAACAGAAATACATAATTTGTTGAAAATTTCAACTGTCTAGCTATCGCGGTCCTTGAGATACAGCCTGGTGACAGACAGACCGACGGACAGACAGCGAAGTCTTAGTAATAGGGTCCCGTTTTTTCCCTTTGGGTACGGAACCCTAAAAAAGCATTAAATGAGTGAGTATATGTGGATCAGTCTTTTTCGAGCAACTAAACAAAAACATATCTACCTACACTTATGACTCAGTGGCTGAGAGATTGGATGCTGCGCGTACTTGTCGCTAAGTACTTAGTTCAATTCCCGCATGAATAAAATATCGCCCTATAATATAAAATACCTAGGTGTAAAAGCAATTGTAACTAAATCAAAAATTTGTTTTAAGGAGCCAAACATGAAGAACAACAGGCCAACACGAAAGAAAAGCCAACCCGCTCCGTCCACTTCAGATATAAAACTGCCGAAAATACCGAAGATTGCATTGCCTGATGATTTCAAAGTCCGGACGCAGCCTTTGTTTTCTTTGCCGGAGGAAGTTTTAAAACTACCATCGCCGGCTACCAAAGCCGCAAAACTGAAGGCGGGGAAAATTGTCTCGAAGAAGTCTAGCGGTATCTAATACTTCACATATCTAAGTGCTTATTTTAATTGTAGGTAAACGTGTCCAGTTCGCTATTTAGATTCTTATAGAAAATCTAACGAATGCTATTGACTTCAAATAGGTGCTCCTAAAAGTTGCTAAAGATTTTTAAACCAAACATAATTAAACTAAAGGTAATGACGGAGCTAATGACTATTGATTCCTTCCAGTATTGCAAACCTTCACGCAAATGAGAAAAGCTCGAGAGGACTTTAGGGTAAAACTGGTACAGTTGATATGTCAGAGTGAGGAAGACGGTGAAAATCAGGCGCCGTCAATGCCTACTGGCGAAGAAGAAAACATGCTTCGGTATTACTATTACCTGCGTTACGGTATCGACACCATACACGTAGCGCCATTGGACAATAAAATAATAATAAAGTAAGGAAATCATTATTTACTTACCTAAAAAATCGCAGCCGTCATCTTGGATTTGCATTTTGACCTCACTATCGACTTGCACCCTCGAAAACTATGAAAACTATCACATATACGTGGGACACTCAGAAAGTTTTGCAAAAATAAAAAAAAATGTTCTATAGGTAAATATTTTTTTATTAAATCTTTTCAAAGTACTCTCCACACTAGCCCCTATACAAAGTTTCATGCGTCTGAACCTTCGAAAAACTTTTTCCAGTCCACCGCAGACACCTCGTTTACAGCCTGCTCGAACGCTGACAGCGCATCTTCCGACGACGAAAACTGTATCCCTTTGACCTGATTTTTTATTTTCGGGAATAAAAAGAAGTCACACGGTGCTAGGTCAGGGCTGTAAGGAGGATGACCCAGGAGTTTGACCGGCGTGCTGTCCAGGAAGTCCCTCGTTTTGAGCGCGGTGTGCGAAGGCACTGTGTCGTGGTGGAGCCCGCGGAGCCCTGTGTTTGGTCGCTTGTTGCCCACAACAAAGAAAACTTCTGCCAAGCATTTGGTAGTATACCATTCAGCGTTGATGCTTCTTTGGTTCCGTAAAGGAATTGACACCATGTAGCCAGTCAAATTGAAAAAGCTCGCGATCGAAATCTTCCTTCACTTTGGTAGGCGTTGATTCGTTTTGAAACACCCAAACCGTCGACTGGCGCTTCGTTTCTGGATCGTATTAATGAATCTAAGACCTGTAATGATGTCGTAAACATGCCGAGACGAGCCTGCTTCAAATTTGTTTATGGTGAGGTTGTGCGTCACCCAGCGTGAAACTATCCTCCTCACGCGAAGATGCACGTGTAGAATTTCGTGAAGGCTTCCTGATCCAACCTGCAGTATGTGCTGAATCTCTTGATACGTAACTCGCCTATTGTCATGGATTAAATTTTTCACTGCTAGCACGTTTTCTTCCGTAACAGCCGTCAAAGGGCGACCACTTTCTTCATCCCCCAAAGTTAGTCAACCACGCTTGAATTAGTTACACCAACGATACACGATTGCCTTAGAAGGGCCTTCATCCATGAAAGCCATTTGAAATCTATCGTATGATTCGTCCGGTTTCAGGCGACACTTGAAATCGTAAAAGACACGATAATTTAAATTAGCTCGCAAACAATGTGGAGGGAAATTTTGAAATTGGAACGTACCTATTTTTACTTACAAATATTTTCAATATAATATATTATTATACAAATAATTTCAAAATAGATTATAACTGGCCAGTCTCTCAGACATAAAAACTTTTTTTCGCAATACTTTTTGAGTGGCCTGGCATGACGCTTTTTCATTACGTAACGATTTCTACCAGTTTAGGTACTCCTACCGCAAGCCGCGTTAAAGAACTTCGCTCCAAAATACAGTTTTAGCACTCTGCCTCAGATAGGATAGATTTTCTTTGACCATAGATGCTGTAAAATAAAATATTGTACAAAATATTCAGAAAAAAATATATCCGAAAAAGCCTACATAAAAATAGAGAACCTAACGTATCCGAGTCCGGATACAATTTTTTTTATTGATTAATTCGCATTAAGTCCGTCTCTATACCTACATTTGTTTAGGGCTGATTTTTCCATCGCCACATAAGTTTTATTTGAGGAATAAAATTGACGTTTGACAATTTTTGTATGAAATAACTGTCAAAATTTCAAAATTATTCCTCGAATAAAGTTATCAGATGATTGAAAAATCTGCCCTTAAAGTATTAAATAAATAAATAAATTCGTAAGCTTGACAATGTTCCTTCTATTCCCATTTCTGTTTGAATGGACATAAAAAACCTAACTGAGACGCGGTTCTTAATTTCTTTTAAATTTTAAATTATCAAGCTCGCTTCGCTCGCTTTGAGCATTCTCTTGATATTCTTGGACTTTTATTTCATTAGTCGACGAAATAACCAACTCCTATTTCTGCGTGAATGGTTAATAGATACACAGGTTGGCCGAGACTTTTATAGTCCGCTTCTGGGCACGGGTTGATAAAGGTTGAGCTACGCTTGCCGAGGTCGGTCCGTGAATGGTTTACTCTCCACTACATATCGAGACGGGATCCGTTTTAAAGAAACCGGCTAGCTTGCTTTTATCTGCCTGGGTTGGGTTCGATTTCCAGTCTAAATCTATACTGCTCCATATATCAAAGCTCGAATTGAATCTGTTTGTATAGTCGACCTCGTAATTGCTTTACCATTTTTGATTACAATTTCCAATAAATTGAAACGTCACTAAGGTCGAAACTGTCACATAGACAAATAGACCTTGTTGATGATAGACTTTGTTGATGTGCAAGTGACAATCACCCTTATGGCGGTAAATTAAGGCAATTAGGTATGAGGTCGACTATATCTGCATGAAATTAAGGTCTTTACCTATTACGTTTTCAGTTTTTCTTTAATCAAATCCCTTATTTTTCAGAGTACACAATCTCATATCCCCGAAATTGAAGACATGGAAGGAAACTTTATTTACGTGCACAGATGAGATGCGCGAAGATTTTATGATGAGTATGAAAAAAGCGATTGTGGATTTCGTGCTGAAAGATCCTAATACGGTACCTGCAAATTTACCCATACAAACACATATCTACCGACACCGAGCCTTCGAGGCCAAATTTAGTTTTGTATTATATAAACCTGCACCCTAATTGCGTAATACACTATAAATCGAGACGACTCGTGAAGGAGCATTACTTGTTGTTGTAATTTTATTTTCGTAGCTGCAATAATCTGTAGTCATCATTTATTTTCGTTGTTTATATGTATATATAATATGTATTTATTTATGTATCTATTATACAGCATTATATATATGTATCTATGTATCTATTATAGTATATTATTTTGCACCACTGACAACCCCATTTTTTTATATCCACGCAATCACTGTCCATTCCAAGGTTGCCTGGAAGAGATCGCAGAAAGCGATAAGGCCGCCCATTGTATGTTTTATGTGAACCATCGTTTTATTGTAATGTTTTTTCTGGTGTACAATAAAGTATATATAAATAAATATAAATAAATAAATAAATCGGAATCTGAATCATTTTGAAGCAAATTGCTAATCCATCTAAATATATAAAACTCAAAGGTGACTGACTGACATAGTGATCTATCAACGCACAGCCCAAACTACTGGAGGGATCAGGCTGAAATTTGGCATGCAGGTAGATGTTATGACGTAGGCATCCGCTAAGAAAGGATTTTGATTAATTCTACCCCCAAGGGGATAAAATAGGGGATGAAAGTTTGTATGAAACTTTGTCAATTTTAAACCGATCGGGCTGAGACTTTGCATGCATATAGCTACTATGACGTAGGCATCCCCTAAGAAAGGATTTGGATAAATTCTACCCCCAAGGGGATAAAATAGGGGATGAAAGTTTGTATGAAACTTTGTCAATTTTAAACCTATCGGGCTGAGACTTTGCATGCATATAGCTACTATGACGTAGGAATCCCCTAAGAAAAGCTTTTGATAAATTCTACCCCCAAGGGGATGAAAGTTTGTATAAATCATCTTAGATTTTCGACTGATTGAACTGAAATTAAAGATTGGAGCTACTATGATGAAGACGTCCGCTTAAATAGGATTTTGATAAATTCAACCCCCATGGGGATAAAATAAGGGCTGATGGAGGATGTAAATGTATTAATATGAACTATCAGTACCTAATGGAACGAATAAATTAAGAGTAAAACCGCAAAAAATATACCTAATTAATAATAATACTTAACGCGAGCGAAGCCGCGGGCATAAGCTAGTCTATATATATAAAAGGAGAACTGACTGACTGACATATCAACGCACAGCCCAAACCGCTGGGTCTAGAGATTCTAAATTTGGCACGTAGGTTCCTTATGAGGTCTAGGGGTGCACTAAGAAAGGATTTTTCAAAATTCACACCCTAAGGGGGTGAACGGGGAGGGTGAAATTTCACGCGGACGAAGTCGCGGGAAGAAGCTAGTTGCTTCATAAGTTCGAAAAATTTGTCTGCTCCACACGTAAATAACGCAATGAATGTTGTTGAACTGTCAAAATGAAACCGATTCCGATTGATAATGTGTTACGCAATTGCCCCGCAGGTTGATAACAACCAGGGAAACTATGAGTGTAGGTTAAGTCGTAATAAGTATAAACTTAAGTATTAAAATATTGAAGTAAATAAAGGCCTATTCAAAATTCGCTGCCGCTGTGCGTAGAGGTACGAGTACATACCGCGCGGGTTTCGCTCAGGTATTTAGTATCAAGTTCCGCGGCTAGAGCGGAATAATTGGTGCCATAGTACCGTATTACTACTGGTATTATTTACCTTCTTCTACAAAAACTTCCTTTGGGTAGGTACCTTACTGATCGAAACTCGAACTCGGTATTCTACCCACAAGGATAGCGAAATCCGCTTTGGTGTGAAGTGTGAACAGTAATATTACCGCATACCCACTCGGTTTTCTCTAAGGCCTTAAGAATGTATCTTCCGTACAGTTTTAGACAATTGTTTTTACCCACAGAAATAGGAAACTTGCCATACATGGTTGTGTAGAAAATTGATTGCGGATTAATATTATACAGTATGTTAACTAACAGAGTGCGTTCCCGTTAACCCGCAATAGTATAGCATCCATACATGCTAAAAAAATATTACCATTCGAAACTAAAATGTTTTTTTTTTATATTAAAATATTCACTAAAAATGTTAAATTGATACGTAAAAGAAACACTCTGTACACGCGTACTTGAAGGACGGCAACGTCGCAATTTATTTATGAATGACGGGCCGCGTGTGCGGCGATCTTTTACGTATCAATTTAACATTTTTAGTGAATATTTTAATATAAAAAAATAAAAACATTTTATTTTCGAATGGTAATATTTTTTTAGCATGTATGGATGCTATACTATTGCGGGTTAACGGTAACGCCCTTTGTTAGTTAACATACTGTATACTTAGGTTTTTTGATCTTCCGCTTATTGCGTTTGTACCAATGCAGAACCCATGCTGACCAATTGCTTAGATTAAAGTAAAGCCTGACAATATGCCAAGCTGTATAGAGTAGTAAATTCCACAGGAAGAGTCTTTGGACGAAGAAGATACGCCGCTGAAGCAAGAGTTGGCAGCGAAGGACGACGCGTGGAGGAACCGATATGCCGTAGCAAAGAAGTACCTTACTAAGAACCTGCACAGCGTGAACCCTTGTATTGCCCAGGTGTTACAAATATGGTGGAAACAGTTCAAGTAAGATTGCACAAAATCTTATCTTCTTACTTTGAAAATGACATTATAATATACCTACCTGTAATGGAGTGGAGACCGCATACCGGGAGACGGAGCGTTGGAGGCCTCCCACAAGGTGGATCGATGACCTTGTAAAGGCTGCAGGAATCCGCTAGATGTGGGAACCACAGAACCGGTCAATGTGACGGTGCTTAGGGTTGGTCTACGTCCAACAGTAGACGTCTTGCGGCTGAAAAGATGATGATGAGACCTGTAAACTAAATCAATTTATTTCACTCGTTTTAGTGACTTAAGATTGATCAGCATGAAAGATATAATGACAACGAACGAGGCATACGAGTTGCAAGACTTCTGTTTTGTTTGCAAGAGACACATAGAAGCGGCCGGTAATGTGCTGACACACCAGTGGATTCCAACTGTTCAGGCTGTTTTTCTTCAGGTAAGAAATAGGGTCAACAAAATTCAAGAACATAACGATTTTACAACGGTTTGGAATAAGCTCTTAACAAGTTATAAAAAGTTCTGGGAATTTAAGAAAAAAAAACCGGCTAAGTGCGAGTCGGTCTCGCACACGAAGGGTTCCGTACCACCATACAATATTTAACACTTCCTAAAAAAAAAAATCACGTTTGTTGTATGGGAGCCCCCCTTAATTTATTTTATTTTAAATTAAGTATTTACTTTTAAAAGTGAATATACAGCTAAGTATCTATTCTATAAATATTTCAAGCGTCTACCTGTTGCCGTTATTAATATAGAGCAAAAAATCACGTCACGTGTATGGGAGCTCCCCTTAAATATTTATTTAACTTTAATTTAATTATTTATTTTTAAAGTGTATATACAACTAAATATTTCAAGCGTCTACCTGTTGCCGTTATTAATATCGAGTAAATAACGGCAAAAAAATCACGTTTGTTGTATGGGAGCCCCCTTAAATATTTATTTTATTCTGTTTTTAGTATTTGTTGTTATAGCGGCAATAGAAATTCTTGAGGAAGGCTATAGGCTATCTATTTAACATCACGCTAGGACTCTTAGGAGCAAAAAGAAGTGAAAAAGAAGTAATAGCGCGGGCAGGCGATGCGATACGACGGGGTAGGTCAGGGGAACAAGAAAGTTTACGCGGATAAAGTCTCGAGCAAAAACTAGAAAATTTGTAATTTTATTACCTTTTTCAGGGCAGTAAAAAGAGGTTAATACCAGAACCGAAACAAGTATCGAAAATGAGGCACTTCTATAACTGTCTGGGATGTATCATGACTTACAATCTTCAAACTTTATGCTTGAAATCAATGAAGGAGTTCACTGACTACATTATGGATGTAGGCGTAAGTACCGTGTTGTTATGGAATGTTATAGACAAACAATTAATCTTTTTATCTTGCATAAAAAATACCATTTTCTTTCTCTTCCTGATTGAAAAGTCAGACCTGTCGTCGGGGGAATATTATTTATAAGCAATATAGACATAGAGCTATACCTACGATCCTATTACGTGTTTAAAAGTGAATGTTTCTGAGGTAGGACAGTACTTTCGCCTTGGAAGTATAAATATATTCCTAAAACTGCGATAGCCTTTTGATTTAGATTGATAACAAGAGAAAAATAATGAAGTAGTTTTTAAGCACCATGAAGTTCTTAACCAAATACCTACGTTGCAGGGAAAAAATCAAGGCTTTATAATAAATTTGGCATTTGCAAACGATGCTATAGAATTCGACCCCACCTTTAAGCAGTTCAAAGATCAGTTGAGTCTTTTATACGAATTTTTGATCGATGCATGTCGGCAGTCACCTCGTTTGGAAACTTTGCTATACCAAGATTTTGCGGCTACTTCAAGAACCACTCTGAGGGTATGATGACACAGTCATGTCAATGTTTCAGTATTCAAACATTAGTTATTTATTGTTGTCAATCCTTAATGTTCTTTTTTCAGCCCATCATAGACAAGGACCTAGCAGGAATGTATAAAAAACAAATAGCAGAATTGATTGCGGAGCAAAGAATAGGTCCCGAACTACGAGTTCAAGATTTTGACGACTATGCCTGTTTATTGAACGGCGAGGTGATTCTATTTATATTCCTATCTACCTATTTATTTTAATATTTACATTAGGAGAAGACCAAAGAAACGATGGATGGACTGTGTGAATGATGATCTGATTAGAAAGGGGGTGACTACCGAGATGACGACTATAGAGAAGTATGGAAAAAAATGTCATGTTACGCAGAACTCAAATAAATTGGGATAAGGGCAGGAGAATGATGATGATGATTTAAATTACGGTTTGCATTATTAACAATATCTTTGTTTGACAGTCTCAAGCTATAGTGGAAGCCTTTATTCATGCGGATCCGGAGAAAACTTTTGAGGAATATTGCGAGGAGTCTGTGAAATACGTTGATTTGGCAAAGGAGATCCCTTCTAAACTTGAGGGAACCATCGTTATTGGCATGTTTCAAATGCAGCGGGGTGAACTCATTACCTCTTTGCGTGGAGCTGCGACTAAGTTGGCCAATACGTTGTTGAGAAGAATGACTGATGATTATCAATTGATGATCAAATCGTAAGTTTAAAAAATATCACGTTATTTACTAAATTGTATTTTAACGGGCATGTAGGAAGACAGACGGATGGGTATGAAAGAGTGCATGGCGGTTGGGCATACGGAGATCGTAACACTGATGGCGAGGCACTGCTGCAAGCTGCCACGGCCTTCGACCTGGCAATAACAAATACGTGGTTTGAAAAACGAAATGAGCATCTGATAAGTTACAAAAGTGGCCGCCACGCGACACAAACCGACTACTTCCTAGTAAGACGAAACAGCCTTAAAAGTGTCAAAAACTGTAAAGTGCTCCCGGGTGAAGACCTAGTCTCACAACATAGACTAATGATAATGGAGGTAAAAGTCAGTGTCTTGTCCAGTAGGAACAAGGAACGGCCCCCGCCCAAAACCAGATGGCGTATGATAGATAAAAGAGGAATGTGCCAGTATGTTTAAGAGTCAAGTGATAGATAAAATGATTGAAATGAAGGATATGGCAGGAAAATCTGTGAATGAATGTTGGAAAGAGATGGCGGATTGTATAAGGAGAGTAGCAAAAGATGTGTTTGGAGAATCGAAAGGGAAAGGTATGATAGAAAAGGATACATGGTGGTGGAATGAAGACGTGCAAAAGATGCTTAAAGAAAAAAAAATTGCGTTCAAAGAATGGCAGGGTGTAGGAAACGGGAATGATAGTTTGAAAGAAGATAAGAAGAAGATTTATAAAGAATGGAAGAGAAAGGCAAAAAAGGCGGTAGCAGTTTCGAGGGCTAAGGCGCAGGAGAAGTTTTATGACTCACTGGACAGCCCTAGAGGCCAGAAGAAGCTCTACCGGATTACAAAAGCAAGAGAAAGGAGAACGAGAGATATAATTCACATTAAATGTATGAAAGATGACGCAGGTAAGGTTCTGTCCAAAGATGACGAAATAAAAGAACGATGGAAGGTTTATTTTGAAAAACTAATGAACGAAGAGAATAAATGGAATGGTATGCTCAAAAAGGTACAAGTAAATATGGGTTTGGTGAGGGAAATTAGCGTGGATGAAGTAAGAAAGGCAGTCCAAGGTATGAAAAATGAAAAGGCTATGGGCCCAGATGATATACCAGTAGAAGTATGGAAGTGTTTAAAAGAAAATGGATGTATGTGGCTGACTTTATTCTTCAATAAGTTGTTGCATGAAGGAGGGATCCCACAAGAATGGTGCAATAGTTCGCTGGTGCCCATCTTCAAGAATAAAGGTGATGTACAGGACTGCAACAACTATCGAGGGATAAAGCTCATGTCACATAGTATGAAGGTATGGGAGAAAGTAATAGAGAAAAGATTGCGAGAGGAGAGTGAGATTACCCCAAACCAGTTTGGGTTTATGCCAGGTCGAGGAACAATGGACGCCACTTTTGCACTCCGCCAATTGTGCGAGAAGTACAGACGTGCACACAAGAACTTGCACATGGTGTTCATTTATCTGGAGAAAGTGTATGATAGAGTACCCCGGGATGCGCTGTGGTGGGCCTTGAAAGAGAAAGGTTTGCCCGGGAAGTATGTAGAGTTAATTCGTGCTATGTACAGTCAATCTCGTACCTACGTCCGGTCGGCTGCTGGCAATACCGACAAGTTCAGTGTGGCTGTAGGCTTGCATCAGGGATCGGCTTTAAGTCCTTACCTCTTCCTGTTGATTATGGACGCTCTTACGTCGGACATCCAGGAGGAGGCACCCTGGTACATGTTGTTTGCCGATGACATTGTCCTTGTCGGTGAAGATGGACCTGAGATCCAGAGCAGATTGGAGAAATGGCAACAGACGCTGGAGAATGTTGGCTTGAAAATCAGCAGAACCAAAACCGAATATATGTTCTGCGATTTCGGCGGTCTTTCCAGTTTTGGAGCCATAGCGCTTGATGGCGCACTTCTCCCAGTCTGCTCCGACTTTCGGTATCTCGGTTCAGTTGTGCAAAGCGATGGCGAAGTAGATCGGACGGTTAACCACAGAATTAACACTGGATGGATGGAATGGTGGCAGGTCACGGGAACAATCTGCGACTCCCGCATTCCCCTTAAGCTTAAGGGGAAGATATATAAGACAATGATTAGACCTGCTGTCTTGTATGGATCAGAATGTTGGGCCACAAAAGGGATGAATGAAAGGCAACTGCATGCAGCAGAGATGAGAATGCTAAGAGGGATGTGTGGTGTTACACGAATGGATAGAATAAGAAATGAGTACATAAGAGGAAGTTTGAAAGTGGCACCGGTAACGGAAAAGTTGTGTGGAAATCGGTTGTCATGGTATGGGCATGTGATGTGGAGGAATGAGGAAAATGTCGTGAGGAGAGTTTTGAGTATGAATGTCGATGGCTATAAGCGTAGGGGAAGACCAAAAACGATGGATGGAATGTGTGAATGATGATATGATTAGAAAGGGGGTGACTACCGAGATGACGTCTAATAGAGAAGTATGGAAGAAAAAGATATGTTGCGCCGACCCCAAATAAATTGGGATAAGGGCAGGAGAATGATGATTTACTAAATTGTAATGTTCACTCATCCGCCTTAGAAAAGGGATGATCCTGCGAACAGACGCGTGTCGTGTCTGGTGGGCAACTGCCCGATGATTCATGTCGGGCCGTTGTATTATGCTAGTCGCGCCAGTAAACTCTGCTTGCGCGATGCAGGACTTTGCGTGTCGTCACTATGATGCGTAGTTCGCATTTGGCGGTGTAGATGCCGCTACAGACCTTGTATTTAAACTTAAGCTTGAATTTTGTTTTGTAGAATTTACGACGAATACTCTGCAACAGCAAATACGCTGCTAACTCCGCCACCGGACACAGCGGCTCTCATGGTACTGATAGATTACATCAAGAAGGTGGAGGATGTCCTCCTCACTGAGATGGAGGACAAACTGCGCAACGCTATGAGATACATTGTCTTCTTGGGAGACTATACTAACTTCACGCCGTTAGAGCTCAAATCTAACAACCAGACCTACCACTGGTGAGGCCACATTAAAGTGGATGATAGACGCACAAGCAAGTACGCGTATGTTTATGGCCCGACGATCCAACTAGCCCTTACGTCACCCTAAATACGCTAGTTTTTAGAGCTAAATATGAAAGAAAGAAAGAAAGAAAGAAAATACGTTTATTTGCGGTGAACATGACGCAAAAATACACATGACACAAAGTAAAAAAAATAAAATAAAAAGAAGATAAGGGTAACAAGCGTCACATCCACGCAAAACGGCTATCGCTCAGCATTATGCTGCAAATATGGGCAAAGAGCAGTGGTAGCCCACTGGTAATGGCCATGACTTACGGTCGTATGTTCAACCCAGTCAGGCGCTTTAATTTGTGAAAATTATTTCATCATCACTGCTCTCAAAACGGTGAAGGAAAACATCGTGAGGAAACCGGCATGTCCTAAAACCAAAAATTCGAAGACATGTGACATCTACCAACTCGCACTGGGCCAGCGTGGTGGATTACGGCCCACTCTCTCTCACTGAGAGGAGGCCCAGGCCAGGAGGTGTCCCAGCAGTGGGGACATTATAGGCTAATTATTGTGGGCAAAAAAGGTTGTCGAGCTTACTTGTTCGTGAGTACGTCTATCAGCCACTTAATTAGATATTTTGTGTTTGAAGGGTTTTTGTGGTTGATTATAGGTACCTACGGTATAATATCTACCTATAGGTAATCTCCGTAAAACGCGCCACTTTTTTATTAAGCGAACCAAGCCTGTTAAGTGCTTTGAAAATAACTACGAACGTAAGTTTCGAGTTTTCAATACCTACTGTGTGTAGGCCGAGCATGTAGTTACGCATTTTAAGTGTTTTAGTATGCTTTCAGGTATGCTCGCATGTCTGGCATAATAGAAGAGTCTAAGGTCATTTGTGATCAGAAGAAGCAAGAATACCAAGAACTATTAAAGGTAACAAGTAATTATTATTATAGCTACTTTTGGAAACAATTTGCCCATCGGAGGTATATTCTTTCATACAAGTTGATAACTCTTTATTGTTTAACGTTATTTATAGGTTCGCATTGCCAAGTTCATTGATGATCTGGAAATTTATGAAATGCAATCTGAAGAAGTTCAGTATTGGGGAGACATCAATGAATTGCCGAAATACGTCTCGCGGGCACGACAGTTGGATCAAAAGTAAGTCATGTTTTTATTATAAAAATATATTTTATAAATAAAAACAATAGAAACTTATGCGCGTATGTGGATTACGGTTACGCAAGCACAGAGACACGCGTAGCTTAGGCAGGGTCTGTACGGGCCCTATACCTACTACCTACCACAAGAATTTTGTTAAATTTACAAGTCCATGTAGGTAGGTACAAGAAAACTCGTAAGGGATGATTTCACCAAAGTTAGATATCTTTTATCCGTGGAATAAAATTGACGCCTGACAGTTCTAGTATGGAAACTGTCAAAAATTCAAAATTTATTCTGAGGATAAGACAGGTCCTGTGCACACTACGTTTTTTAATCGCTCCGTTTGACGCACGTTTTTAGCGATACAGACGCGATACGCACGCGAGTCAGACGCAGCCTGTAGACCTTCTGTAGGATAAAAGCGCGCCGTCGACGCACGTTTCTAAAACGCGCGTCAACGGCGCGTTTAAAAAACGTGGTTTGCACAGGCCCTAATTCTTGGTATAAAAGTTTGGTGAAATTCGCCTTTAGCCACACAATTGTAACGGAAAAACCTTACAAATATGTAAATTGGAGTGACAAGCGGAAAAACCTTACAAATGTGTCAATTGGAGTGACAATAAGTCTACAATTTATACATAGCCTTATAATAAAAAAATTTACATAAGTTGTTACTCATATTGTACTTTCTATTACGCAATTTTTACTACAATTTAACAATTTTGTTTAACTGTAGCCTTGTAAAGTTTTGTGGTATAGAGGGGCGCGCGTAATACATGTGAGCCCAAATATCTGGGGCTCGTAGTTGCGACTTGCGTACGGTTGACGCTCATAATGAGAACTAGGATTTGAACTGCTTTTATAGAATTTCTGATTTAGCTTACATTATGAACACAAATTTTACGATTGCATTCGGATTCCAGCTCTGTTATCGATATTTGTACCCCATGATGAAATACAGACATTTTCAATAATATTAAAATGTTGTTTTTAACCCTGCGTGCAGGTTATCAAACGCTCTCACTAGGATAGACCAGTTTAACGAAGAAGAATCGTCATTTGGGTGGGAATTGTCACAGTATCCCAAGAGGAAGTCTGTGTACGACAGATTGGTTCCGTTTAAGAAACTATTCGATGCAGGCTATGACTTCCTTGAGAAACATAACAACTGGATGACTTCTAAAGTAAGTATCTTAATTCGTGACTACCTACACGACTCTTGTACATTACTCTTCTAATTTTGTGTCGTTCCTGTCATTTAAAATGTTCAAAATCTAGTCGCAGGTCTAATCTCGGCGACAAACAAATGTCTAAACATGTCAAAATGTAGGGAAATTACGAGTTATTTTTGTCAGATTGAGATTGAGATCAGACTGTGAACGATCTTAAAATTCTATCTCGAAATTCTCATCGCCGTTACATGAGAAATTAGAGATTAGATGTAGAGTTACAAGATTGAGTAAAATAAGAATTTTTGTTATATATATCACCTCATGTATTATGTAGCCATATTTATTAAATAAATGATTTGATTTGAAGAAGTTCGTAAACCAGTGACAATAAAGTTGAAATCGTTTGTTTTGTTATACAGGGTGACAGAGACATCGACGCACAAATTGTTACCATGAATTCAGCACAAACATGATTCTAGACCAAAGCGTAGAAACTTTTCGTCGGCTATAAAAAAAACAGCTGTTTTATAGAAAAGTGCAACACCTACGCGGTAAAAACATATGGAAAAGCAATTTTTTTTGACGTAACATTGTCACGTTCCGCCTGAGCCGAGCGTGCAAGCGAGAGCGCGGAACAAGCGATAGAGAGGCACGATTGGCCTAAGCGTTCGGCTTGTGACGCATCTATCTCTCTTCCACTTACGACGTTATCACGGAAAATTATCGTCCGTAAACCGACTTTACAGACAACCAATTTTTTTAAAATAACCTAAAGTTTTCATCGCAGGGGGTTTTAGAATCATGTACTGAATCCATGGTAACAGGTTGCGCGTCGATGTCCCTACCACCCTGTAGGTATTACTGAGATGATACATGTTTGATGAAGAGAGTGATGCATATAAATTTTTAATGGAATATGTTAAGGATTACAGGCAGAGCAGGCAGAAGAATTAATTGTCCTTTTTAATTGGTTGCCCTAGATAACTTTAAATAATTGAATATGTTTCAGGTTGGTAGCTTTGATCCAGAGGATATTGAAGGTGAAGTCAGTTATTACTATAAAATTGTGTACAAGTTGGAGAAGTCATTCGCGGATGTTCCAGAGACTTTTCGCCTCGCTACGTCTGTGAGGTAGCCGGGTTAAAATTTAAAAAGAAATATTTGCCTTATTAAAGGACTTTTTAAATGATAGTGAACAACTTTCAGAGAAACAATGGATCATTTCAAGGAAAATTTGCCAATCATACAAACACTTGGGAACCCTGGCATGAAGCTGCGTCATTGGGAGAAGATCTCAGAAATCGTTGGATTCCCCATTGTCGTGGACGAAGATCTGTCGCTAGAGAAAGTGATCGATTTCAACCTGGGTGACTACATTGAGAAGTTCGAGAGCATATCGGAAGCAGCTACCAAAGAGAACAACCTCGAGAAGGCTCTAGACAAGATGATGAAGGAATGGGCCGACCTCAGATTCGAAATTCTCCCTTACAAGTAATCCTTACTTCGATTATGGCTTAGGACATTGTTTTATTCTTACCCCGTTACTAATAAACGTATTATATCAGATGATGATCAGTAATTTGACTTTCGAAAGAAGAAGACAATGCGTTGTGTAACTATACAGACGCTATACAACGTTTATTAATAAGGGTGTTATAATAAAATGCAGTTTGTTACGAATGTAAATAAATCGTAATCGGTATGTTATTTCAAAAATTACAGGGACACTGGGACTAACATTCTATCAAGTGTCGACGAAATTCAACTACTGTTAGATGATCATATTGTTAAGACTCAGACTATGAAGAACTCACCGTACATCAAACCATTTGAGGAAGTTATTTAGTACGTTTGTTATCTATATCTATCTATTCTATACATATAATAAAATTGTAGAAAAGTGGTGTCTGTACAATGGAAATATATAAGAAAAAAGTAGCAGGGGTTGTTATTACATCGATGCCGAACCCGAAATTGTAATTATTTTTTTTTGTCTGTTTGTCGGTTTGTCTGTTTGTCTGTGTGTTTGTGCACGCTAATATCAGAAACGGCTTATTCGATTTAAATGCGGTTTTCACTAATATATTGTAGTAAGCTTCACTTAACATTTAGTGTTTATTTCATGTCAATCGGTTCATAAATAAAAAAGTTATGTCAATTTAAAGAATCACGGCGAACATTTGTTAAGGTATTCTATTAGAGTACGTACACGCCTCGCGCCTGCGCGTCCGTGGCTATATAAAGCCAAAGTCATGGAAGAAGGAGAATCTACAAGCTACCCAGTAGAATTTTTAGAATCCCTCAATGCTCCTGGATTACCAGCACATAAAATAAAATTAAAAGTAGGCGTACCCATAATGCTTCTTAGAAATTAAAGCCCCCCAAAACTTTGCAATGGCACCAGGTTAAAAGTGACCAATTTACAACGAAATCTGATAGAAGCAGAGATTTTAAAAGGGTGTGGAAAAGGTGAAAGTGTTTTCATTCCTCGGATTCCTCTCATTCCAAACAATTTTCCATTTAGTTTTAAACGAGTCCAGTTTCCAGTCAGCCTATGTTTTGCGATGACAATTAATAAAGCCCAAGGTCAGACGCTGAAAGTTGTGGGTGTAGATCTAAGTATCAGCTGTTTCTCGCACGGTCAGTTGTATGTGGCTCTGTCACGGGTTAGCAATCCTAGGAGCCTGTATGCTTTCATCCCCGATGGCCATACGTCAAATATCGTATATTGAGAAGCATTACTGTAAAGTAAATTTTTAGCTACCCAAACGACGGTATATGTAATTCAAAATATGCTGCCCGAAAAGTCACTATTCCACGCGGACGAAGTCGCGGGCACAGCTAGTCTTTTAATAAATCTGAAGACTGTTTGTTTGAACACGCTAATATCTGGAACGGCCACTTGGATTAAAAAAAAACTTCTTGCATTTGATAGCCCAATTCTAGAGGAAGGCTAGCCTATAGCCATTTAACACCACGCTAAGTCCGCCCCTAAGAGTTTAGGGGCCGACCAAAAATAAAAAGAAAACGAAATAAAGGCGCGGGCAGGCGATACGATGCGACGGGGTGGGTCGGGGGAACAAAAAATTTCACGCGGCCGAAGTCGCGGTCAGAAGCTAGTTTTTTTTAAATAATATTTTTCTAAAGTTGTTACATTATTCAGTAGATATATTTTGATGACACACTATTGTTATTTTCATTGATTTTCTGTTCTTCTTCAGTGACTGGGAGGGCAAATTGGTTCTTCTACAAGAGATTTTAGACGAGTGGTTGAAAGTTCAAGCTACTTGGATGTACTTGGAGCCTATATTCTCGTCACCCGATATTCAGCAGCAGATCCCAGAAGAAGGACGACGGTTCAGTGCTGTTGATAAGGCATGATCAAATTGAGTATCTACTGTACCTAAAGATAGCAACGGGCTATACCTGCTTGGATACCCAATCGTAGATAATATACATGTAGTGCCACTTAATCAATCATCTACTTTAGGTTAATGCAGTCTAAGGTGACCTTTGAATGGCCGTTTGTAAAAAAAAATATCCTAAAATATTGGGTGTTTATGATCATGATCTTGTGTTCCAAAAACTTGATAACTATGTGAGATTTCGAATTCAAATATAGTTTTGAAGTTGAAAGTTACCTTTATCATCTCAACGTAATTTGCTACATATTAAATGGCTTAACGGGCAGTTAACAAACCGGAATTAGTCGGTACTTAAACTTGGAAGAAGCGCTCGCCAGCCACTGCGACGGCACCGCTCACTTTGCTCGCTCTTCTCGCGCGCGGTTAATCATACCTACTTCTAACTTTTTTTTTTTTTGTTTCCGGGGTGGAAAATCCTCATGGATGTCCGCCGCCCTAGGGCGGGCGGCGGGGTCTGTCACACTCTTACTGACTAAAAACCACCTAGGTGTTCCATCTCACACTTACGCCGGGGGTCGCGGGAACGAACGATCCTTCCGCAACCCCAGGCACCTACTTCTAACCTAACCCATTTGGTCTGGGTGGGCACCCAGACCAAATGGCTTAGGTTAGGTTAGTTACTGCGACCAACTCAACTCGTACGTGGTCACAGTTCAACCTAGCCTATGAACTGCCGTTTACTGGCCATTCACTTATCACATACTTACTTAAGTAACTTTTGTACTCACTTTTTAAGATGAAATAACCGACCAATTTTCTTTTTATTACTGTTCATGTATTACGGTTACACTAATTTAACAATCGCTGAAAAATAAAATAACTGCCCAATATTTTATTCAACTGAACATCATAATCTCCCTAATGTTTAAATGACAGTTGTAAAAAATATTACCCCATATTTTATAGCAGCGTCGAAAATTGTAAGAAAATTTAAGTACCTACATTATTGACTAGCAGAATGATGTTTACGCTAGAATGCTCAGTTTACAGCCTCACATAAACCATCCCTACATCTTTATCCCATTTGTGTTGATATAAAAAATTCTCCTACAGATGTGGCGCGAGATAATGAAGGTCGCATTCGCAGAACCGCGAGTACTTGACGTGATCCAGATAGAGAAGATGTTGGACCGTCTGAAGAAGTCCAACAACTTGTTGGAGATGGTCCAGCGCGGCCTGAACCAGTATCTGGAGAAGAAGCGTCTATACTTCCCTCGCTTCTTCTTCCTCTCCAACGACGAACTGCTTGAAATCCTGTCCGAAACTAAGGACCCTACGCGGTGCGTTTGTAACTGATTTCTTTAACACAAGTCGTGTGCCCGTTGAGATTTTCCACCGGCAACTTCTCCGTAGCCTTAGGGGGGATGAGTTTCCATAAAACGATGATACAACTAACTTTTACATATAAACAGAAGTCTAAGTACGAACTTCAAAAATAACTAACGGAACTTCCATATAGACGTTTACTAACCGCTTTTGGGAAATACATTTTCAAAAATCCTAAAATCTTCCTCTGTGTCACTTGCCTTATTTATGGAACTCTTGTGCAAAATTTAATGCTTCTAGATCCAGAGCTTTAGGCTGTGCGATGTCTGTTAGTGATTGAATGAAAAATATTAATTCATTATTATTAGGTAAGTAAGTAGATGATAACTGTTGTATGTTTGTGATATGAATGGGTCTCGTCAACTGTGCAACTTATTAATGAGCTAGGTTTTGAACCTTTCTACTAAAGATTTCTCATTTTAACCTCTCGGAACGAAATGTTACTGCATTAGCCGCATCTAAGATACGAACGGTGTAAATATAACTTATGTGGATTAAATCGATTAAATTCTTTTATTCCTATTTTAACAGTGTACAACCTCACCTCAAGAAATGTTTCGAAGGTATGGCGCGACTGTCGTTCACCGAGGACATGGTGGTGACACACATGAGATCCTCGGAAGGGGAGATCGTGTTGCTCACTTTGACTATCAATACTGTCGCCGCGAGAGGACAGGTGACGAAGTGCTCTCTATCTTTGTTTTAACTTTTGTGGTACCTAGTCGGTAATATTTATCTCTATACCTTTTATTATAGGTAGAGAAATGGCTGCTGGAATTGGAAAAGTCGATGAAAGTATCTGTCCATAATGTAGTGGCCGAATCATACGATGATTATCTGTATCGGCAACGAGACGAGTGGGTGCTCGTTTGGCCGGGCCAAGCCGTTAGTATCATAGCCATAATAATTTGGTGTACTTTCAGTGTGGGCGACACATTGCATATCGAGACCCGAACTCAGAGCTTGCCTTGAGGCATTGATCAGTTGCTATCGCCCAAATTAGATGCCTTCTAATAAAATTACATGTTTACTTCCATTCGTATGCAAAGGTATCAAAATAGACTATTGCCACGACAACGATAACACAGAAAAGTATTAATTAAAAATCTTGATTGCACAATGAGCATTTGCACAACTTTGAATGAAAAATAGCCTACTTTGGGTACCGATGTTACTCTGTGACGATTTATGGTCTCTACTGGCGCTTTTATTTCACACTTCGTTATTAAAAATGACGTTTTTTACATTTTAAATAAAATCCTTTATGTATAGGTACAATGTATAGCTATGACTTTCTGGACACTAGAAGTAACAGAAGCCATTCACATCAGCATTTCTGCTATGAAGACGTACTGGGATAAGTGTAATTTTCAAATATCAAAAATTGTTGACTTGGTGCGCGGTCCCCTCAACTTGCAGAACAGGATCACACTCGGTAAATACCCAACTACTGGTCTTTTATCTTTTATGACTACACAAACAAGAGGATACTGGAGTTATGAAATAGATGACAAGTCAAATTGTGTCCAACAAGCCGCTATCTTTGTCTTTTCTGTCATGACACTGGCGTGCTGGGTACAATTATTGGGCTTGTCACCTATTTGTGACTAGTGAACAAAGGTTTATATTTGTCCCTATCATACCTCTATTTCTAGAGTGACTTGGCATTCGGTTCTTTACATATAACTCTCTCCACGAGAAGGTAGGATTCTATAACGGGTGTATAAAGACGCTTAACGTAGTCGAGAGTTACTTGTTCTTCCTGTCATTGTGTTTTTTTTTTTTACTTGAAAATACCTGGCAACCTTCTGGTTTTGGAGATATTGAAGTTCAAAATTCCATCTTTTTTTACAAAACGAGTTTTAAATGTTAACTTTAAATACCCCCACAACTCCTCAAACGTTGCATTTGCGTGCGGAAAATAATTGTGATTTTTCACACCAAAAATAAAAGTCGTTGGCCAGCAATAACTTTGGCTCAATGTTATATAGTTTAATGTATCTACATAATGCGATGATAACGGCTATGTGATGGATACTTAACAAAAAATCCATCCTTCAGTTTCCAATGACTGTGCGTATCGTACAGACGCCAGCACATCAAGCTACCCGAAACTGTCAAATTTTCCCAATCAACTTTGAACCTTATGCTTTAGCGATAAAGTTGAAAATCTATTAAAGAAATTTGACAGATTGTAGTAGCTTGATGTGCTGGCGTTTGTACAAGTTCAATAGGATTTCTATCAGCATGTAAAATAAGGATTTGACTAAAATTATATATACTTATTATTTATCTATTGTTGGACGTACAATATTAAATAAGTATATTATTTGTTATAATTCCAGGAGCGTTGGTGGTGTTAGACGTCCACGCAAGAGACGTGCTCTTGCTGCTCATAGAAGCTAAAGTGCAGCAAGACAATGATTTTAACTGGCTCTCCCAGATACGATACTATTGGGAGGTAATTATAGCCCCAGCTTATAATGCCTTATTTATGAACCACTATATCTATATATATAAAAGAAAGTCGTGTTAGTTACACCACTTATAACTCAAGAACGGCAGAACAGATTTGGGTGAAAATTGGTAGGGAGGTAGCTTAGAGCCAGGAGACGGACATAAGATACTAAAAAAAATCAGAAAAAAAAAAAAAAAGAATCAGACTTGGAATAACAAAACGCAAATGACAGGGCTAGGAGTAGGCTCGGGGTAGGGCAGGAGTAGGGTAGGAGTAGAGGTAGAGTAGGAGTAGGGGTAGGGTAGGAGTAGGGTAGGGGTACGGTAGGAGTAGGGTAGGGGTAGGGGTACAGTAGGAGTAGGGAAGGGTTAGGGTAGGAGTAGGGTAGGGGTACGGTAGGAGTAGGGAAGGGGTAGGGTAGGAGTAGGGTAGGGGTACGGTAGGAGTAGGGTAGGGGTAGGGGTACAGTAGGAGTAGGGAAGGGTTAGGGTAGGAGTAGGGTAGGGGTACGGTAGGAGTAGGTTAGGAGTAGGGTAGGAGTAGGGTAGGGGTACGGTAGGAGTAGGGTAGGGGTAGGGGCACAGTAGGAGTAGGGAAGGGTTAGGGTAGGAGTAGGGTAGGGGTACGGTAGGAGTAGGTTAGGAGTAGGGTAGGAGTAGGGTAGGAGTAAGGGGTAGGGAAGGGGTAGGAGTAAGGTAGGAGAAGGGCAGGGGTAGGATTGGTAGGAGTAGGGTAGGGGGTATTAGTAGGACACCACGCGAACGAAGTCGCGCCGGGCAGCTAGTACTCTAATAAATTAATAGCCAAAAAAAGTATGGGGCTGTCCGTTCAACTTAACAATGTAATCGTTATTTCGTTTGGATTTTCGCATTCCTAAGACACACAAACTACTAATAATCAATTATTTTCTAAGTAACATTAGTATTTTTGCACGATAAAGGTTATATTACGTTGTACCTAGTAGAAATCGTCTATTATACCTTGACATTGTAGGAGCAAGAGGACAAGTCTTGGCAGTGCCTGACCCGCATGATCAACTCCATGCTGGCGTACGGCTATGAGTACCTCGGCAACACCGGCAGGCTGGTCGTCACGCCGCTTACCGATCGCTGCTTCAGGACCTTGTTCGGCGCTTTACATCTTAACTTGGGTGAGTCTCCGAGCTTGTTACTATATAATTTCGTACTCAGAAAGTTTTTTATTTATTTATTTATCCATTTATTTCAGGCATCAAGGCCCATATAAAACACATACAATACAATATTAATATAACTTAAAAATACTATAAATACATACAACATTATAATTACACTAAAAACTAACTAAACACGAAGTGTCTGCGTCGTGTTTCGCTGACTGGTGTCATGTAGCCGGCCAAGAAACCGGCGGTACACAACACCCTTCGGCCAGAACTCTTCCTTGAGGAACTTCTCGAGATGATGTGTCTGAACACGCATCACGAACGACTTGAAATTCGTGTTGTGACGCGACTCCAACTTCTCGACCCTCAAAGTCCAGTTGGTCATCACACGCATGATGATTTCTGGGGTAATCCTCATGAATACCTACTTTCCGACTAATACCTCCATGGACGGGTCAGCACACGTGTAGGGCCTTTAGTGGAATGCAGTGGTGCCCCTTTTGTAAGAGCCTATGTTAGGCGTCTCCATCGCTCGTACACATTCGTTTTCTGATCAGCACTCTGCTATGAGATTTAGGATTCTATGTGTCGCTTCATACATCAATTTTGGCTAAGTATTTGACATGATTAAGTTTCCCAAAACATCTTCAACTAACAGAAAATATGGTTTCCACAGGCGGAGCCCCGGAAGGCCCTGCCGGCACTGGCAAGACAGAGACCGTCAAAGATCTGGCTAAAGCTGTGGCGAAACAATGTGTCGTGTTCAACTGTTCTGATGGCCTCGACTATATCGCTCTCGGGAAATTCTTCAAGGTATTGTCAAATATAGGCTAATTGGCTAGAAATGATTGCAACTTTTTAAAGCGTCTAAATCTCAAATCTGTGCATGTTTAAAAGTGAGAAAGAGATGCGACCACGCATCGTTTTGCATCAAATGCAAACAAGCATCATGTAAAAAAACCGGCCAAGTGCGTGTCGGACCACACACAATGAAGGGTTCCGCAGTTGGAATGAATTTATCCCAAGAACAAACTTAACATTGTTAGTTGAAAAACATGTTTTCCCATATTTACCACTAGCTTCTTCCCGCGACTTCGTCCGCGTGAAATTTCACCCCCTTAGGGGATGAATTTTGAAAAATCCTTTCT
This sequence comes from Hydraecia micacea, assembly GCA_914767645.1. Classification (NCBI taxonomy): domain Eukaryota; kingdom Metazoa; phylum Arthropoda; class Insecta; order Lepidoptera; family Noctuidae; genus Hydraecia; species Hydraecia micacea. The sequence continues at coordinate 15,629,419 of OU611778.1, forward strand.
TAGTGCACCCCTAGACCTCATAAGGAACGTACTTGCCAAATTTGGAATCTCTAGACCCAGCGGTTTGGGCTGTGCGTTGATATGTCAGTCAGTCAGTTCTCCTTTTATATATATAGATATTGTTTTAAGACCACAGTGTTCTTATATGTTTCCCTGTAATCTATAGGTATAGAACTATTTTCTGTATTTTTTTTCAAAATTGTAGGCTCAGTAGTTTCGGAGATAAAGGGGGGGGGGGGGGGGAGATGGTCAATTTTCGTCTATTTTCTTAAATAACTTTAATACAATTTACTATAAAATCATAAAAAAAAATATTTAAGATCCTCACAGTAAGCCCTTTCATCCATACTATCCATCCATACTAATATTATAAATTCGAAAGTAACTCTATCTGTCTGTCTGTCTGTATGTTACCTTTTCACGCCTAAACCGCTGAACCGATTTAGATGAAATTTTCTATTTGCCCCCCATATTTAAAATTCATTTATTTACGTTACACGTCTGTGTTTGGGTTACAGAGATTCATATGTGCATCAAAAGCAAATTGGCTCTGACAGACGGACAGACAGACACACGAGTGACCCTATAAGGGTTCCGTATTTTTCCTTTTGAGGTACGGAACCCCAGAAACTATAGTTAGTAGGTAATCTGTGTGAAGAATATAACCCGGAAAGTAGTAGGAACCTTAAATTATATGTTACTTTATATTATACTAACGGCCCGCCATTGATTCGCATGGTTTTTAGGACTGTACAAAAGTTGAATAAAAGTGTAGTATAAACATAAAGCTTTCGAAATAAAATCTGTTTGTGTTTTGTTTTTCGATTAAAAAAATACACACGTAATTGTTCAAGTTTTCATTTCTATTGGCACTCCCGGAGTGCCACTGTTTTTTGTTGAAATTTTTGTTCTAACCTAGGGTTTGGCTTCTTGCGGCGCCTGGTCGTGCTTCGACGAGTTCAACCGTATCGACCTGGAGGTGCTCTCGGTGGTGGCGCAGCAGATCCTATCCATCCAGCGGGGCATCAACTCAGGCTCCACAGAACTGCTGTTCGAAGGCACGTTGCTACAACTCGACATAAGCTGTGCTACATTCATTACTATGAACCCCGGATACGCTGGACGATCTGAACTACCTGATAATCTAAAGGTATTTTTTTTTACATGTGGCATTACATTTACGTAGTCTGTTTGCGTTTTAGAGTATGTTTGTGTTACGTTATCATTATGCGATCACACAGTGAGTTTGTAAGCAAACCCTCACACACTTTTGCTGTTCTTTTCTTATTGGTTTCACAAGTAGATTATAGTACAGGTAGGTACTCTGATTTGTACTGTAGATATTTAGATTGCTCTCATCTCCAGGCGTTATTCCGTTCCGTGGCTATGATGGTGCCGGATTACGTGCTAATCTCCGAGATCGAGCTGTACGCGTTCGGCTATCTGAACGCTAAGCCGCTCGCCGTCAAGATCGTCGCCACTTACAAGTTGTGCTCCGAACAACTGTCCTCGCAGAGCCATTACGATTACGGTAATGTGGTTTAATTTTACAGATTCCGTCGACTGTGGTCATTAATATAGGTATACAAAATAATGTAAAGAAAAATTAAAGAGTAACTGGAATTGCTGGCCCATTCTTAACCATACGAAACTTTTGAAAGGAGCAACTAGAATCAATTCTATTACCTTGTAAATTTTTTCATTTAATGACCTATTTGATATAAATGATTTGACATTGACTTAATAAAATTGGTAATGCTTGTGGATAGTATTACATTATAGTTATTTATGCAGCTGTTGTATAATAACGGGTATTAAAAAATAATGTGGGTTTATGAGTGTTTTAATACCTAATTATGTACAGTTGCATACAAGACTTTATCTACACCCATGATATGAATCCTCTATAAAAGGTTCTGAAACAGTTTTTTGCAATACTAATATCGAACAAAAATGGCGGCCGGCGGGATACGACGTGAATTCGAATAACCTATTTAAGTTCTTTTTTTTAATTAGTGAAACACGCGTGCATGACAATGTTCTTTTTTTGAAAAGTAGTTGCATAATGAAATTTAGTACAACATTATAACACTAGTTTGGATGATTGGTTACTATGACCATAGGCGTATACAATTGCGGCTGGGCCGTGCCCACCCCAGAATGGTGTGATGCCCACCCCAGGATGTTTGGGAATTTATTTGAAATTCTAAGCTGGATACTTACATAATATAACTTCACATAAAAGCCATCAAATAAATAATCAACCACCAAGACCTACACAAACTTATTATTACCTACATAACATATTCCATTCAGTTACTTTTGAAATCACAAAAATAATTGAATCTATACTAATACGCAAAGTAAAAAGCTAGAGTCATCATCATTTCAGCCGAAAGACGTCCACTGCTGGACATAGGCCTCCCCCAAGCACCTCCACTTCGACCGGTTCTGTGTTTCTCATATCCAACGGGTTCCTGCGGCCTTCACAAGGTCGTCGATCCACCTTGTGGGAGGCCTTCCGACGCTACGTCTTCCAGTACGCGGTCGCCACTCCAGAACCTTTCGGCCCCATCGGCCATCTGTTCTGCGAGCAATGTGCCCTGCCCACTGCCACTTAAGTTTGGCAATTTTTCGGGCTATGTCGGTTACCTTGGTTCTCATGCGGATCTCCTCATTTCTGATTCGATCACGCAGGGAAACTCCAAGCGTAGCCCTCTCCATTGCCTTGAATTTCTAATAAGGCCCATTGTGAGCGACCACGTTTCAGTGCCATAATTATGTCATCACTGCAAACACTTTCATCTTGAGACACCGCGGTATTTGGGACGAGAAGATATTGCGTAGTTTCCCGAACGCTGCCCAGCCGTGTCGGATTCGACGATTGACCTTTTTCTCAAAGTTGGTCATAATCGCCACGGTTGGCAGGCGGGTTGGCGATCGCAGTATGGTGGTGAAATGCATACAGAACGCTGCTGCCCATTCTCCTGTACGACCCTTATTTGCCTTTTACCACACCCACGGGATGTATGGGGTGGTGCTATTCTTTAGGTACATTTAAATTTCGCACCACAATGCAAAGTGACAAGCGCCGCCGCTTTGAGCGATGCGTTTTTTAATTTATATCTCGAAAGTGGAAAGCATTTTATTTTATTTTATTGGGACATGTTACAATTTTGGTAAATAACAAACTAGCGTAATAGAGGTAAACATGTAACCCACACCAATGTCCGCGGAATAAACTATTATTTTGTGGGTAATTATGGGTATTCTCCAAATTAACGACACTCTTTTAGGAGCAGAATGTTTAATAATGAAAAGAATGTTTAATAATGAAAAACGTGTTAAAAGAAAAGGATCGGTCGTGGGATCGCCCGCACTTGGGGATGGGGCCCGCTAGGCATGGCGGGCTGATACCAGTTGGGGGTGCGGCCCAGGCCCCCCCATGGAAAAAGCCTAGATACGCCAATGACTATGACACTGGTTGTTTTAATGTCGGCAATAAGCTAACTGTTTCAGAAACTTTTATAGAGGATTTATAGCATGGGTGTAGATAAAGAAAATAAAAAGGCCCGCTGATTGGCACTTTGCGATGAGGAAACTCAAGATACCCAATACTGTGATGCTATAGGTACTTAAACCGTATTTTTTATGCTAGGTATGCGCGCTGTGAAGTCAGTGTTGCGTGCGGCTGGCGCACTGAAACTGCGCTATCCTAATGAGCTCGAGGATCTAATTCTACTGCGCTCCATCAAAGACGTCAACCTGCCCAAGTTCTTGGAGCATGATGTGCCACTGTTTATGGTGAGCCTAATTTATGGTGTAGACCTATTTCTTTTGAAACGGATTTCAATAACACTTAAACACACTTTTTAGCATTTTTATATATCTCTACCAGGCTATAAGCTGCTTAAGAAAAAAAAGAATAACCCTTTATACGATCATAATTTTTCCCAATATATGAAATGTGTTGTGAACCTTTTTGATACCAAAAATCCCCCTGTCAATACCATATAGGTACACGAATTTGACGCTATTGTAACGAGAGTGTGTAATTCTGAGCTCGCTTTATGAAGCTTGACGTCCGCGGCGATTGTTGTTTTTGCAGCGTGTCTGCAAATGAATGTTCAATTTTTTATTTTCAAAAATCAATGTTGAGCCCCCCCTCTGCTTCTGACGCCCGGGGCGGTGTCCAGCCTAACAAACCCCCACCCGATTGGGGTTGCTGCGAGCGGTATTGTTCATGGCTACATTGTATACGTGTATACTGATATGTTTTTGACAGGTTGATTGATCCCTTGATTGACTACATATTGGTACTGTGAGGTGCGTGGCGTAGGAGGTAGCTAAGATGTGTGATTTGGATATATAATTAAAAAGCGTCAAGCTTTAACCAGCATAAATTTTGTATGATGACTTTACATCATTATCTTAAAAAGGTTACATGCTCTGTGGTTAAAACTAACACTTTCTATCTGACAAGCTATAACACTAACAGAATATTTGACACACGCTTGAACGATCAAATGGAACACGCCCTCAATTATAACTAGCCTGTCCCAAAAAGAGGTAAGGCTTCATAGATTGCCTCTACAGTACTAATTAAAACTATTCAGTAATTTTGTTTGCTTAGATTTTCTTGCACATATAGGTATTAGGGATTTATTAGGATAGGTTAGCCAGAAAAATATATACTTACATGGACAAAGAACCATTTATTGCCAACAGCTTTTGTTCAATAACATTGTATCCACCGTATAGGTACAGAACATAGTATACAATTTATTTTACCAAAACAAAGTACACCCTATCTTTATTCATTTTACACTTTTAAATGTACCTTATCAATGTTGCAGGGTATCATCGGAGACTTGTTCCCTGGTCTGCCGCTGCCACTGGCTGGTCTGCCTGACTTGGTTGTATGTCTGAAGGAAGTCTGTGTCCCACTCAACTTGCAATGTAACGAATTCTTCATTGAAAAGGTAATGACGGATACATTTCACGTGTTTAAAGCTCCGGTGTTCATTGTAATGGCCACACTTAACTGTGTATGTACTATTGCGAGCAGATGTTTCCCTCAGTATAAAAACATGTTGCTAAAACAATGTTGTGCAACTTTTGTTTCACATTCCCATGACTACTTACAGGGCTTTATTTCAGTAAATGAATAACTTATTGGTCAAAATCATAGGTTCTCAACATTATTTTGCCCACCACTCGCCACACATTGAGAATATGTTTTTTTTAGAGCCCTCCCAACTTTTTTTACTTACCATCTGTTGCGAATCTGAAACAGCTATTGCCACCGATTATATTTAAACGTATAATATTATATGATCGTAAAACAGAATATATAATTTTCTGGGTCTTGTACTGAAAGTCTCAAACGCCCACGGTCTATGTATGGTCTAACTAAACACACATGTCATATTATATATTAAACTTTTTAAAGGTGTTGCAACTGTACGAGATGATTTTAGTGCGGCACGGACTTATGTTGGTCGGTCTTCCGTTCGCCGGGAAGACGAAATGCTATCACGCATTAGGAGCAGCGCTCGAGTGCGTCGCTGATAATGTATGTGAAACCTGATATTGTTTATACGCTTTTATTTAACTGATCGTTTTGAAATCAAAATTAACGGTAAATGGAGTTTGAAAAGTAACCCCCTTACTAATAAACGTATTATATCAGACAGATGAATAGTTACACACCGATTTCTCTCTTTCAGTCGTCAGTAATTTGACTTTCGAAAAAAGAACACATCATGGCATTGTGTAACTATACAGACGTTATACAACGTTTATTAGTAAGGGGGTATAGGTATGTTTTAGTTACATACAGTGCCCTCCAAAAGTTAGTTGATTTTTCCACTTCAGCTGTGATGATTTAAAATAATCAGGTACTTCTAAGGTTTTACTTGATTTTTTTTTATGAATTTGTCATTAAAAACGTTAAAATAGCAGTTCAAACATTTGGATCACTAGAATTTTAAATCATAATGTGCTGTGTTACAGCTGGATTGGAAAAATGTCAACTAAATTTTGGAGGCCACTGTATATTATTCCATACGAAATCCAGAAAAGCTCATTGGTTCTTTCTGTAAGCCAGAAAGAAAATAAAATGTTCCATTGTAATAGTTTTTTACCTAGATCCACATTACAATAGTATAATTGTTTGTTTAACAGCAGATTAAATTAATAATAATAATAAACAACTTAAAAATTGTGTTATTGTAAATCTGCACCATTTTTATAAATAAACGATATTATTATTATTAAATTATCAAAGGTTTGAAGCTTTGAAAGCTTTCAAATATCTTTAAACCAGCATCATTTGGGAAAGTTGCTAAAATATTATTTGCAAACGTTCTCTCGACCATTTACAAATGGAATGATTTAACTTGAAGGGTACGATGGACGAAAATGCAGTGGAGTGGACGGTGATAAACCCGAAGTCGATCACGATGGGCCAGCTGTACGGGCAGTTCGACCCGGTCTCCCACGAGTGGTCCGACGGCATCCTTGCCGTCAGCTACCGAGCTTTCGCTGTCTCAACTAACGACAACAGGTAAGTTGTTCTTTAACGGTTAGCGCACAGCTATTACAACAATGTGCCAAATGTGCGCTAGGCTTTAGTAGCGACGAAATAAGGACTAAGATCTATCATCTCGGCGGCGACCTCTCGCGTCCGGCCCTGGTTCAAGCCATGGTCCGGAGCGAGGGTGAGTGGGAGGCAGTTGCCTCCTTCTGCGAAGCAGTCATGCTAGCGAAGGAGGTGGCGGGATGGCTGAGGGAGAGAGCATCACGTCCCAGCCGCCGCGGGAGACGCTCCGGGCGTCGGGGGCCGCGGGACGACTCCCGGCCACCGTAGGCGCGGGCCTGCGGACGGAGAGTAATGGGTAGCTCACCGTTCGATCAGGACCAGGCCCGTGCCGGACGGCGCGTATGTGTTCCACGCGCGCCTCAAAGAGATGTCAGCATAAAGGAAGGGGCCCGTTAGGGCTGAAGCCTGTCGGGGTAGCGGGATTGTCCGAAAGGGTTACCGCTGCCCGGGACATAAAGGGCTAAGGAAGGAACACGGGTGGGTTTTAGTCAGTAAGAGTCTGACACTCCCTTGCGCTCCACCCAGAGCGGGAGAAGTCATTAGATGAATTCCCATCTATAAAATAAAAGATCTAAGTATTATCTAAGATATACTTATGTTTTCTTTTGTTCTTCTTCTTCGTGTCGCTGGCACGACAGTTGATTAAATTGTATTGGCCCAAAACTTCGCCACTTCTACTGAGTGATGATAATTAGGTATTTGACAGGTGATAAAATCATTTTCTTTATACTATCCTGCTCGAAAGTACATTATTACTTTTTTTTTTAATGAGGCAGAATTTACGTCATTACTGTTGTACAAATGTGCGGGTCGAAAAAGTGTAAGTATGAAAATCTATTGTTAAAGTGCTGTTTTTTTTAATTTAGGGCAATTCAGTAGTCTAATTAAATATAGTATAATGCCAAAAGACAAAAAGTTTTAATCAACAAGCGCAAAATGACAGGGACTGGGCCACACACTATTGCTGAACTTTGGTTTAAAAAAAGAATGAACCAAATGAAACTCCCGCTCGCGCGGATAACTTTCTTTAGTGTTTATTTCTCTGAATTTTCAAGTTGTGTTTACGACCTACTCGAAATGCTGTCTAGTAATGATAGTGCAGATTTTTTAACGCCGCTAGAATAAAAAAAAACCCCTCGCTGTTTGAGAACCTATAGCCCGAGAAATCCAGAAATAAATTTTAATATAACAAGATATGAAGATTTTTATCAGTGAAAAAGCGAAAAGTGCGCCTTCTTTTTCTGAAAATGTTTCATTTTCGTGTAAAAGCATAACTTGTATGAACCCCTAGCACAGGGCGTCGCGGTGGCGGCGACGAGTTTTGATAGGTCTTATCAAAACTCGCCACTGCGCGCCGCGCCGCCGCCGCGGGACCGTGTGTGAGGGTTCATACAAATCCAAGGGTGACTGACGCAGCGGCGGCGGTACCGCTGCAGCTGCGGCATAATGTGTAAACAGCCATAGATTAGTTTTCTAGTGGCCGAACAACAGTGATGAATAACGACCGTTCATCACACGTGTATGATCGGTCATACAGACGTACAAGGTAACTGCCTCGCTGGTGTAGTGGTCGCAAGAGCTACTGCTAAGCATGTCGTCTTAAGTTCGATTTCCAGATCGCGTAAAGTTTTATTGGGTTTTTCTATCAGGAACTTCGTAATAGCAGCTCGGAGTCTGCATTTGTGCCCAGTTGATGGCTAGCCCTAAACGATCCATTAAGTATTAAGTATACCGCACAATATCATTACGTTATGCATGATAACCAGACCAAATAAGACCTGTCTTATCATTAACGCTACGCTTACCCAACCACGGTATACTATAATCTATAGAACCTATCCTCATGATTCTAAGCTCATCATAAACTCAATTGCAATTTTAGAAAATGGTTGGTTTTCGACGGCCCTGTGGACGCGATATGGATAGAGAACTTGAACACTGTGCTTGACGATAACAAGAAGCTGTGTCTGATGAGTGGCGAGATCATACAGTTGGCTCCCACTACCAACCTGATCTTCGAACCCATGGACTTAGAGGCTGCCTCGCCGGCTACGGTGAGAAACTTTTAGATTTGACTAAGCTACGTCGCTATGGTAAATTGGAGCATGCTTGAATTTTTAAGCCTCTGCGATTACAGTGGGACGAACCTGATACTCTTATTGTTAATTCACTGGAAAAAATCTGACAGGTTCTAGTTGTCACTGAATAAATATGGTCTACAGTCCTTTCACAGTTAATTTACCTCTGATTTTGCATCACTGTCCAAATCAAAGTGATCTTTATTCTCATTCCAATAAGGGTAATGTTGGGTTGCTGCCACTGACAATTCTGTCCAATGCATTGTGATCTTTATTCTCGTTACAGTAAGATTGCTGTTAGGTTGCTGCTGTCAGAGGTAAATTAACTGTGAATGAATTGTAGTGGCTTGATTGTTTGTTGTGTGTAAGCTAATGTTATAATCTATATATATAAAAGGAGAACTGACTGACTGACATATCAACGCACAGCCCAAACCGCTGGGTCTAGAGATTCCAAATTTGGCACGTACGTTCCTTATGAGGTCTAGGGGTGCACTAAGAAAGGATTTTTCAAAATTCATCCCCTAAGGGGGTGAATGGGGGGGGTGAAATTTCACGCGGACGAAGTCGCGGGAAGAAGCTAGTGTGACATAAAAATATAACGATTATAATTATTACTAGGTGTCTCGGTGCGGTATGATCTACATGGAGCCGAAGGGTCTCGGCTGGAAGGCCCTGTTGGAGTCGTGGCTCAACGTGCTGCCTCCTTCCCTGCACACGGTCAACCGCAACCTTATACGCAGTCTCTTTTACCGGTTCATGTCGCCGCTGCTTTGGCTCGTCGAATTATCTGGATTAGTCAAGGTGAGGAAAAGGATGTAATCTATATTAAAATGGAAAATAACGTAGAATTCATAGATGATGATGTGTCTTATATGGTAAACTGATACACGCCCTAGGAGTCTTGGTGCTATGATGCTCTTTCTGGACCACCTTACAAATCGCAAGAAGTTTGGTTGGCCTTCTAGTCGTCGTAGATGTTTGTACGAGCACGCGTAGGCTTGGAAGCGTATAGTAGTGCTGTGCGGTGATGGCCCCAATGTTTGTGAAACAAAGCCATTAATTTAGTTGGTTTTAATTTTTTATTAGGTAAGTTTAAAAGTTTCATCAGTACGTTTGATGTTTGGGAAAGAAGTAAATTATATTATTACACTATCACAGTACGCAGCCGTTGATATCACATTAGGTTTTGTAAAATTCGGCTTTGTAGTGTGTCATCCATGAAAGATAAGCCTGTGTGTGTGATGGTCTTTTTATAGAACTTATAGAGGTATTGACGAACAGGGTTTAAAGTTCACTCATCCTCCATAGAAAAGGGAGGATCCTCCGACCAGACGGGTGTTGTGTGTGGTGGGTACTGCCCAACGATTGATGTCGGGACTTTGTATATGTGCTAGTTACGCGGTAAACTCTGCTTGCGCGATGCATGATTTTGCGCGATGTCATTATTTAGTGTAGTTCCCAGGTGGCGATGTAGATGCGGCCACATGCGGTGGCTCGAATGACTTTCGACCGTAATCTAACCTCAAGGAGACGTAGGTACAGTACTGCATGTCTCTTGGGTATATTGAAAGTGGTGATCAGAGCCACTTAATTGGCTTCGGAGACAAGTTAGCCATGTGTTTTGCCAGACGTGTAGCGAAGCTCGCTTGTGGCGATATAGAGGCCGCTACAAACTCGACCCTACTTTATTAACGACCGCATATTTCTGACAGTATCTATATCAAATTCAAATATTTAATAGCGTTTTCATTTATTATGCAGTATATAAACTGCATGATACATTATTTACTATTCAGAGACTTTTTGCAGCAAATGTACGTAACGTCCCGAAGTAACATCGTTCGGGCGTGCATGGAACTCTTCGACTGCTTCATGGATGATTTCTACGACGAGAAGTATCTGGAACAGATATCAGATCTTGATATCAGAGCTCAGCTTGAGGTAAGAACGTTCCCATTTTTAGATACTTGGACTTTATTGGTTATAGTTAAATAAAGGTTATTTCGGCATTATATTGCATACTGCGCGTCATTTTCATTTGAGCAAGTGTTGAGTAATCTGTACGAAGAAATCAGTTTAAGCCCTGCAAGACATTTTAATAATGCGTTCAGGGCGCTGATCCGACTGCCGCGTTATTGCAGTGCCTCAGATATGTTTGCAGCAGCACACTTCCAGTTTCGATACAAGTATGCGAAAAAAGCCCGTATGTATGACAACTGCTCCAACAGCATCGTGTGAACGAGATTATTTGTATAGACGCCAGCACATCAACCTACACCTAACTGTCAAATTTTCCCAATCAACATTAAACCTTATGCTTTAGCGATAAAGTTGAAAATCTATTACAGAAATCTGACAGATTGTAGTAGGTTGATGTACTGGCGTCTGTACATGCATGGTTTATAAGCTACAGTGACTGGCACGAATCTTGAGCTCTCGATGACCTATCGATGACCGAAACCTATGGTAAAAAAGTTTTTTACCATAGGTTTACAATTCGCAAGCCGATCACCCGCCCAAGATTCGTGCCAGTTACTCTGCTACTAGATTAAATAAACCCTTTATCACGGGGATTAAATTGAGCATCCGAACAACAAAGTCTGGATGATCTCCTTTTTGGCTGGCTACCTGCATTATAATCTGATTAACTAATCGTAGTGTATGTTATAGGGGGTTTTCTTCTTCTCATGTATTTGGTCTATTGGAGCAACATTGGATGCTGACGGTCGTCCTAAGTTTGACATGCTTTTCCGAGGCCTGCTCGACAAAGAATTTCCTATTAAGGTAAACATTCCTTTCATACTCCTATATACCGTCTGACTTTTTTACCGTTTGGGCAAAAATAGGGTACAAAAGGTGAACGGAGTAGAAGAAAAAGGACTATGGCACAGAAATATTAAAAAAAAAAAAATTTTTTTTCTATCGCTACGAATTCATTGATAATTGCCGCGCGTAGAGTACCTACCTAGGGTTGAATTTTTATAGACTTTTTATTTGTTTTAGTATCAAAAGTTTACGTCAAATAAGTAATAGTATTTCATCATCATCATCAGCCTATAGCAGCCCAGTTCATTGCTGGACATAGGCCTCTTCTATTGCACACTATTCAACTCGATTTTTGGCAACTCTCATCCAGGTGCTACCAGCCATTCTGTGAAGATCGTCACTCCACCTAGCCTGAGGGCGTCCCACCTTACGTTTACCGATTTGCGGTCTCCACTCAAGAACACGTCTACCCCAACGGTCATCGGTTCTACGGCTAATATGGCCGGCCCATTGCCACTTCAGCTTGCTTATTCTGTGAGCTATGTCGATAACTTTGGTTCTCTGCCGGATCACCTCGTTGCAGATTCGATCCCTCAGAGAATATAACCCGTTCCATAGCTCGCTGAGTGACCTTGAATTTATGGACCAGCCGTACCGTGAATGTCCACGATTCTGCTCCGTAAGTCATAACTGGCAGGACGCACTGATTGAAGACCTTAGTCTTTAGGCTCTGTGGAATACGCAACGAGAAGACTCGACGAAGTTTCCCAAACGCTGCCCAGCCCAGCTGAATTCTTCTTATCCTCCCTCTACTCCTTCGTTCTCTTCCTCTTCTTATTCTTGTTAGCCTCCCTCTCAAAGTTGTTCTTACCAACCAGCAGAGTTTGCCCGAGGTAAACGTATTCTTGAACAGCCTTGAGAGCACCGCCATCGACAGCAATCGGTCGCGGGGTAACGTGTTCGTTGAACATAACCTGGGTTTTGTCTATGTTCATCCGGAGACCAATGCTTACAGAAGAATCAACTAGGCCGTCTAGCATCTGCTGTAGGTCCTGCACGATTCAGCCAGTATGACAATGTCATCTGCAAATCTCAAGTGTGAGATGTACTTGCCTTTGATGTTAATGCCGCGTCCTTCCCAATTCAGCGTCTTAAACACATTCTTCAATGCGTTAGAGAACAATTTCGGGGAAATTACGTTCCCTTGTCTCACCCCTCAACGCAAGGGGATTATGTTCAGTTCGCTGGTCCTGAGTTTGGACGGTCATTGTCGCGTTTTCATAGAGACATCTCAGCACTTGGATGTATCGCCAGTCGACTTGGCATCGCTGTAGACTCCAAAACTGACCAGGTCTCGATAGAGTCAAAAGCTTTCTCATAGTCCACAAAGGCAAGACATAGGGGCAGATTATAGTCTTCGAACTTTTGTATAATTTGTCGCACAGTGTGGATGTGGTTAAAGGTGCTAAATCTTCCTCGAAACCCGGCTTGCTCCGGTGGCTGAAACTCACCGAGTTTTCGCGCTAGGCGATTCGTGACGAATCTTGAAAACAACTTATATACGTGGCTAAGGAGTGAAATGGGTCTGTAGTTCTTTAGAAGGGTCTTATCACCCTTTTTAAAGAAAATAACGACCACGCTCCTTCGCCACGCTTCTGGAGTTCTCTCAAAGAACTGGACAGAGTTGAAGAGCTCCCGAAGCTCTTTCAGCACAGGACTTCCTTCCGCTTTCAGGAGCTCGGCCGTAATCCCGTCCTCACCAAGGACTTTTCCATTTTTAAGCTGTTTAAGAGCCGCCTCGATTTTGTCTTGGCTGACTTCTGGCAGGTCTTTAGTGAAGTGGCGGGTTAGGGTGGCTCTGGAAATCTCATTTTCGGGATCAAACTGACAATGAGATGCATGCGATGCTTACAATTAGCCATATAAGTTTTCGACTTCCGAAAGGATCTCCGGCTTCGAAACGACGATATCCCCACTAGATTTTTCAACTTGGTCAGGTGGCTCCTCCCAAGTGATTGGACGAACACTTTCGACCCCCGATTTTCCTTAATCGCTTTCTCTATAGAGTGTGTTTGGAGCGTCGGAGCTCGCGTCGTACCAGTGCTCTTAATGTTTTTGTTGAGTGCCCGTTGTTCTGACCAAGTGACAGGTGGGTATTCACGTCGTTCAGTCATAAGCTCGTCTCTTCCGAAAGTTTGGACTTCCTGGCCGTACGCCGTATTTTGCAAAATGGTCGAGCTCCTGGTCAACGTCATTTGTGGTTTCCACGGCAGCGAATCGGTTCTCCAGGTCTGACTGGAACGCTTCAGATCCAAGCATAGTTTGGAACATACTTGACCGGAGCCTAGACTTCATCAAACTAGTTCGCTTGAGCTTAAAGTTGATATTCAGAGAGCCTCGAACAAGTTTGTGATCACTGCCGGTATTAAACCTGTTGATCACCGAGACATCCCTGAATAATGGTTTTTCAAGTGAAAACTTCTTTAGGCGAGTTGGGCATTTTTTGAGATGGGAAAAACCATTGAATTTTCGCCACTGTTACCGTAAGCGACACATATTCGGATGTGTTCAGCTGTCCTCGGGATGTACTCGGTTAGTGAGTGATGGCAAAGTATTCTGTTTGTTTTGTTTTCACTTCTGTCGGCACTCCCGGAGTGCCACTGTTTTTTATCCGTTACTAGCTGGCCCGACGAACGTTTTACCTTTTGAGGTACGGAATCCTAAAAAAATGCGCTCTCCGCGCGACCACTCACTCGCAACGATATTAATTTGCTTGTGTGGCGCCGAGTCAAAATTACTTAGGTATACTTACATTAGTTTAAGAACTATTTATTAAGGTTAAATAAAAAAGGTTTATTATTTTTTGCTTTTCAGTTTTTTCGGAGGTGTAATCTTTTTGTTAAAAAGGTTTTATTTCATAATTTTTTGAGGCTATAATTACTAATTACTACTAATTACTACATGCTTCATTTTTGATTACTTTTAAAATAGCTACCTATCTTACTTTAGCTATTAACTGTTATATAATCCTACTTTAACTATTATTTATTGTCTAATAAAGTACCTACTTAACAAATAAACAGGCTTTATATACCAACATGGGTAGGCCTTTTTATTTAACACAACTCAGCATTAAAATCTGTGTATGAACAATAAATCATCCCTATTTTCCTACTCTTAGGGTAGGATTTTTTTCCAAATTTATATGGGACCAATTTCGAGGTATCCTATCCAATAAAAAAAGAATTATCAAAATCAAACTACTGTGTAAAAAGTTATGCGTCGTCATACATTACAATCAGTGAGTGAAAAATCAATCATCCCCTGTTTTTCTACCATTAGGGTTGGAATATTTTTTCCAAATTTATATGGGACCATCCTCGGGGTACACCCTTTCCAATAAGAATTATCAAAATCGGACTGCTCTGCAAGAAGTTATGCGTGATCATACATAAAAAAAAAAATCACGTCGAATTGATAACCTCCTCCGTTTTTTCGTCGGTTAAAAAATAAAATGTATTTCGAGACACCATCAAAAAAGCTGCTCCATACAAAATGTATTAGAAAATGAATTATATTCGCTATTTTTTTTTTCGTAAATTTATCACAATATGTTTTAATAGTTATTCTGCTTTTCGGGGCGGAGACAAATCGAACAAATCAAAGGTTATCAAAATTGGTCCAGCCGTTCTTGAGTTATAAATGGTGTAACTAACCCGACTTTGTTTTATGTAAGTATATATGTCGCAGCCAACTGGTTAAAGCCGTTTAGTTAACCGCCTGGCCTTTGGAAGTAGTGCTCGCCTCGATTCGCTCTCTTTGCTCGCACACGGTTGATCACAGTTCTAACCTAACCTAACCCATTTGGTGGGGGTGCCCTGCCTTAGTTACTGCGACCGATTCAGCTCTCGCGTGATTGGTTACAGTTCCAACCTATACTATAATATTGAATATCATTCAGGCCGTTAGTTAAACGGCCGCCGTTTAGTTAAAAGGCTAGGTGGTTAACTAAACGGCTAATTTAACCAGTTGGCTGCGACATATAGATGATGAAGTCTATCTCATTTTTCGTCATAGTGTCGGGACTTCGCCAATCGCCTCGTCCACTTCTTTTGGGGCTGTTCCTTAAAGAAGGAATTCATCAAGAAAGTCCCTCCTAATAACAATCCTCCTCATAATAATATTTATTGATAGGTTAATTTAAGGTTTTTGGAAAAAAAAAGAGATATTTTTGGCATAGGTTTCTACTCCGTTCACCTTTTGTCCAGACTGTAAAATAGCCAAACAGACAAGGGGTAATTTTGAATATTTTTTTTTAGGTTCGAATTACGCTAGGTTTGCCCAAAGAAGTTAACAAACCAGACAAACAATACATTTTTACAATTCCGAAAGAGGGCTCGGTTTACGACTATAGATTTATTAAGGAAGTAAGTACTTGTGACCATACTTTTTGATGTTCTGCAAATATTTCATGTAAAGATTTCGGTTTTATCTGCTAACTGTTTTTAGGGTTCCGTACCCAAAGGGTAAAAACGGGACCCTATTACTAAGACTTCGCTGTCTGTCCGTCCGTCTGTCTGTCACCAAGCTGTATCTCAAGAACCGCGATAGCTAGACAGTTGAAATTTTCACAGATGATGTCTTTCTGTTGCCGCTATAATAACAAATACTAAAAACAGGATTAAATAAATATTTAAGGGGGCTCCCATACAACAGACGTGATTTTTTTGCCGTTTTTTGCGCGATATTAATAACTGCAACAAGTAGACGCTTGAAATATTTACAGAATATGTACTTAGTTGTATATTCACTTTAAAAATAAATAATTAAAATAAAATAAATTAAGGGCGCCCCCATACAAAAAACGATTTTTTTATATATGTTATGTGTATGTAGTGTTAAATATTGTACGGTGGTACGGAACCCTTCGTGTGCGAGTCCGACTTGCACTTGGCCGGTTTTTTTAACTTAGTTGTACTGATGTTGTGTACGTTGCCAATATTCCAATCCTTTGATTCGGATTTAGAACTTGTAATAACCGGTACCATAGATATATTTTTACATTTCTATGGCTAGTACTTATGAGACATTCCAGCTCTGCCTCCGGGATGGCAACGCAATCTCTCGCAGCAGCAGCAGCATCCATATTATAGTGCCTACAATTTAAAAAATAACGACTTATCATGTTATTCCTTGCAATAAGCAGTTCTTTCCTAACATTAAAGGGTAAAGGTAAATGGAAGCCATGGGCAGACGACGTGCTGAACGCGCCGCCCATCTCCAGAGACACGTCTCCCAACCAGATCCTGGTGACGACACTGGACAGCGTGCGCTACCTGGCGCTGTTCAGGCTTATGGTCATGCACCAAAAGCTCGTCATGATGGTCGGTCCCACCGGCACCGGCAAGTCCGCCTACATTATTGTAAGCTCCTATATGTTTCAACCTTAGTTATAGATGCTATCTGCCGGCTTAGCATAAATATTTAACGTGTAGTAACGCACGTTTCAAATGGCACATTCTAAGACAGTAATTATATAAACTTTATTTAACTAACTTATGACAAAATTTGTGTCACGTCTTTTTAACACCCAGTATAGGCGTGGAATGAATTACTCGAAAGGAGAATGAGTAAGACCGTACCCAGAGACAAAGTTAATTGTAGCATTATGAACTATGTCGGTATTTGTTGAACTCATGGAGCAGTTTAATTAATCCTAAGACAGCATGTCTGAATATTTAAGGAAGTTAAATTGTTTTATTAAATAGAATAAAAGAATAAAATAAAAGAATAGTAACGATATTCATTCTCATTAATTATTATTTTTACTCCTTTATTTCATTATACATGTATATATACAAATTAGGTATATTTTTTAATATTAGAATATAAAAAAGATCGACCGTCGAGTCGAAAATGCGTGGAGGAGCTACTGGTCCATGAAGGCGCTAATGAAGGGCGACCTTCCTATTTCACTAAAGCGTAAGCTTGTCGAAATGTGTATCCTGCCTATCCTAACTTAAGGCGCCCAGACTTGGTCTTTGACAGAGGCTCAGAAGTCCAAACTTTGTCAAAATTTGTCAAAAAAGGTTTGTCAAAGAACAATGGAGCGTAGTATCTTAAAGATTAAACTCACCGACCAAATACGCTCCAAGACATGCATCGCCGATATTGGCGGCAAGTCTGTGAGGCTGAAGTGGGACTGGGCGGGTCACGCTTATAGGATGCATCCAGACAGATGGGCCAAAGTCGTCACACAGTGGATGCCTGAAGACGGGCGTCGTCACCGAGGCAGGCCTAAGAAACGCTGGCGTGACGATTTAGACTCATTCCTAACCGACTGGACGTAGAAGGCACAGCACAAGGAAATGTGGAAGAAAATGGGGGAGGCCTTTGCTCAGCAGTGGGACAGTACAGGCTAAAGGAAAAAATAATAATATAAAAACATTAAACATGTGTATAAACATCAATGCGAGCCGTTAACCAGCTGAACTAATAAGTAGCTTCACGTAAAAAGCATCAGCAAATGTGGCTGATCTACTATCTTATATGAATAATAGTCTAACCTGGTCGATATCAATCCTATCTAAAACATACTCAGCGAAGCTATCTTTGGTTTTCAACACTTCTCTTGTTAAAATGTGGCGATTTCTGTCCCGTAAAACTGAACGAGCACAAGTCTCACATGCTTCACGTCGCCTACTAATTTTTTATGGTACTAACAAAACCTAATCACTGAGCAAATCAAATCCATTAACACACCAAATCAATACAGTTCAAGAGTCGATCAATGTCCATTAACAAGCAAGAAGCCGTGAATAAAACGTCAAACAAATAGTTTTATGACAGCTGCTATAAGATTTTTTTTGAAAAATTGATTTAGAACTTGTATTGTGTTTTATTTTTATTTATTTTTTGTATCTCATTTTATGCTGCATCGTCGGTTGCCAGCAGACATGTTGTCTTAGGATTAATTAAACTACTCCATGAGGGCAACGAATACCGATATAGCTCATAATGCTAGTCATCTTTTTTTTTGGGTACGGGGCCCATACAACTTTACCCATTGTCCTTTATTGGTACTACTCTGTCAAAAAAGTACCGGGAATGATCAATAATACACAAAATGTTAGTTATTCATCTAAATTTATTTTATCGCCTTCAAAGTATGCTCCTTCAGAAACGATACACTTACGCCAACGTATAATCCAATCATCAAAAGCGCAGGCCGGATAGCACGGCATGCCAGCATCAATGACATCATCCGTCGTGCTCTTGTTACCGCCGGGGTGCCAGCTGTTTTAGAACCCAATGGCTTGGCACGCGGCGATGGTAAGAGACCAGACGGAATGACCAATTGACCATAATGCCTTGGAAGGTAGGTAGGCCTTTGGTGTGGGATGCAACGTGGTCGACACCCTTGCGCCATCCCATCTTCCAAGCACGGTGAGCTGTGCCGGGGCGGCTGCTGCAGGTGCGGAAAACCTCAAACGGCGCAAATACTCCAATCTCTTTGGAACTTATATATTTGAGCCGTTTGGGGTTGAAACACTAGGGCCATGGGGCCCGAGTGCCCACTTAGTATTTCGAGACATCGCCAAGCGGTTGGTCGACTCTTCACGTGACCAGAGGGCTGGCCTATTTTTTGGCCAAAGAATCAGTATTGCCATACAACGTGGCAATGCTGCCAGCCTTTTGGGCACGTTTCCTGTTGACAGCGATGCGGACGAGTTTTTTGATGCCCTTTGTTTGTAAATGTTAAATATTTGTAAATATTTGAATGTGTAAATATTTAAAAATAACTTTAGAGCATAATTGTTATTGGAAATAAAATAAAAATAGACTTTAAACGTCAAAAAAAAAAAATCATCAAAAATTTTTTTAAACGCTTTTTCCGGAATTGAGTTTAGTTCTCGCCGCTAATTCTCCGTTATGTCTTCTACCGAATGAAAACGGGTGCCACGAAGTGGTAATTTGAGTTTAGGAAAAAGAAAGAAGTCGGCTGGAGCCATATCTGGTGAATAAGGTGGTTGCTCGATGGTATTTGTTGAGTTTTTTATCAATAATTCGTTCACAATGATGACCTTGTGCGAAGGCGCATTATCATGGTGCAAAATCCTAATCAAAACCTTTTTTATTTTGTATTTTGTGTTTCACGAACTGTGACCAAATAAACTTTTTTTTCTTTCTTTCTTTCTTTCAAATCCAACAATTTTCTTTCATAAATCTGGCCTTTTTCTTCGAATTTGCTCTCTTAAACGCACTCAAATAATAATACTTTATTTACCGTTTGACCTTCCGGTAAGAATTCCGAGTGCACAACATCGCGCTAGTCAAAGAAAACAGTCAACATGACTTTGACTTTTGATCGACGTTGGCGTGGTTTTTTCGGTTTCGGTGCAGTTGGAAGGCGCCACTCCGAAGCTTGTTGACTAATCTGCATGTCAAACTCGTAAACCCACGTCTCGTTACCAGTAACAATGCATTTCCTGAATGTTGGGTCGGAATTGGCTCGTTCTAATATGTCTTCAGCGACTCTTATGCGATGGAGTTTTTGGAGAAAATTCAGGTCTTTTGGGACTAGCCGAGCGGCAACATGTTTCATACCCATGTGATTATTTAAAATGATACGGATCGACTCATGAGACACAGAAAGTTCAGCGGCTATCTCTCTCAAACTTGAATGAGGATTTTCAGTCACAATTTCCTTCACTTTTCCGATGTTAACTTCAGTTGGAGACGTTGATGGCCTACCATGTTTTTGTCCATTATGAAATTCGCAATAAACATTAGATAAGATATTATGATCTAACTAAAAACAGCACTGTATTCAATCTAAATGACAGATGCAAAATGGAAAAAAGTTGTGCCAATCTAACAAAAAAAAAAATGATTTGGAACCATTATCAAATCATCCATTCCCGATACTTTTTTGACTGAATGTATTTCGGTTTCGGGTATATTTAACAATCAAGCTGTTTATTGCCAAAATTATCCATATTCGCAGGATTTCCTAGTGAAGCAAGTTGATACCAAAATTTATAAGGCCCTGATAATGGCCTTCTCGGCGCAAACCAATTGTAATCAAACTCAAGATATAATCATGGGAAAGTTAGACAAAAGAAGAAAAGGTAAGGATATTAATTTGTCGCTATTTTCTTAAATCTTAAGTGAAAGATTCTTTCTGGCGTAGGCACGAAGAGTTTGCATGCACAATTATCCTGTTCTAGGAGCCTACACCCGCTTAATTCATGTTGAAGCACTGTATATAGGTTCTTTTTGAATTTTGTTCCCCTCGTTGTTTCATTCTTTCGTGAATAATCAAATATATCATATCATATATCCCATATCGCTTTATCGCTCCATGTTAAATACTGGTATTCAGCTGCATCCAGTTAGACTGGAAGTCGACCCCAACATAGTTGGGAAAAGGCTAGGCAGATGATGATATCCCATATCGCTTTATCAGGTGTGTTTGGCCCACCGATCGGTTGCTTCTCGGTGGTGTTTGTGGACGACGTGTCGATGCCTCAGGCGGAGACCTACGGGGCCCAGCCTCCCATAGAAGTTCTGCGACAGGGCATCGACCTGGGCCTCTGGTACGACCGGAAGACCAACGTCGCCATGTACCTCATTGATGTCCAGGTGAAAATTATTTGTAAAACGACGACTAGCAACCAGCCGGCAGCCCCTGATTCGCACGGTTTTTACGACTTTAAAAACATCGAGATTCCTATTTAAATTTAAGTTTAATATTAAAGTATTAAGCCGCTAAACATAAGTAGCAGAAAGGTCTGGCTGGAACTAGCAAAAGACAGAATTTTATGGAAAAGGGAGAGGGAGGCCTTTGTCCTGCAGTGGGACACACAGGCATAGAGGTTAGTTAGATAGATAAATTAATGTATTATACACAAAACCTTTCAAAATAAACGCGACTTTAATTTGTAAAGTTTAGATAAAGATTTACTTCTAAATAGGAAAGATGGAAAATGATTTCCTACCCAAAAATAACTTACGTGCCTGTTAGGGATGAAATGATAAACGTCTACACGCTCGTCATTTGTTGCAACAAGGAGATTTCCCGAAGCCCGTTGATAACTTTATAATAAGGCGCTTTCAAATTAAAGTTTATTTTATTTTATGATTTCCTTGGGAAATATGACGTATTTCAGTTCATGTGTGCCATGGGCAAGCCGACGCCGGGCGCTAAGATTATAACGCCGAGATTCTCACGACACTTTTCCTTCTACTGTATCGACGAGTTCGATGATGATACTCTTTCGGTCATCTTCAGCAGGATTATGTTGTGGCATCTTGATACCAGGTTTGTATAAATGGCACTCTTGATCTTTTGCATTATGTAGAGGTCGTTGTGTAATACTACTTACCTACTACCACTTTTTCTGCAGCAAGCAGCGTTGCTTGGTTCCACCGAGTACTTAATTACAAGCATATTAACCACTGGAAGGCAACGCTCCTGCAATGCCTCTGGTTTTGCAAATGTCTATAAGACGCGTGACTTGCATTTTTCTTGCCTTCGCCATAAACAAACGCGTTGCTTGTAAGAAAGTTATGATAAACGAAATTTTATCTTATCACGTAGGTGATTTTGGGCTGATTTTTCCAACGCCAGATAATTTTATCGGAGGAATAATTTTGAATTTTTGACAGTTCTTCTATACAAAAACTGTCAGACGGCAATTTTATTCCACGAATAAAAATTATTCGTCGATTCAAAAATCAGCACTTAGTCGCATAATAGCATAAAACTTTGAGTGCTAATCTGATCAATTTCAATGGTCTGAAAACACAGGCGTGTCTTTCACTGCGAAAAGGAGCCAGTTCCAGTTATCTCCAACTTTCCGAGGTATATCTGTACCGGTTACCGACCGCCTACAGCTTTTGGGCATGGAGTTGACATCTGAGGGGCAATTCTCGTAATTTTAAGAACGTTCACAGTCTGATCTCAGTCTCTATCTGTCAAAAATACCTCTAATTTTCCTACATTTTTGACAAGTTTTGACATTGATTGTCGCTGAGATGAGATTGCGACTAGATTTTGAATAAATTAAAAATTTTGTTACTATTTTATTTAATATACTTTGGGATGTAACCACCAAACTTGATAAAATCTCGGGTTGTATAAGGCGAGCCGCTTAATAACGTTACAAACCTGTTGCAGAGGCTTTTCAAAAGATTTTGATCCATGTATTGATGACCTGGTGATGGGAACCTTGGAGGTATATAAGGAGTGTAGGCTGAACCTGCTGCCTACGCCTTCCAAGTCGCACTACACTTTCAATCTTCGTGACTTCTCCCGAGTCATATTGGTAAGTAACAACCACAGCATGTCCCTTATTTCTCCACAAATAGAAGCTCCTCACGGGAAAGCTCAACGGATATTGTTTGTGATGTTTATATAGACTGGCTTGTAATTTGACGTATTCCTTCCAGGACGTGATAGTGTGACCCATTTGCAACAATTAAGCACCCCGTAAAGCCTAGGTGCAAACCCATGGGATACGAGAAATTAAATTTTTATGTGTTTTTGAAAATTTCCCAGAATTCGTCACTAAATATCACTTTTCTCTAAACTCTCGAATTTAATGGCTTTTATTGCTATTCCATTGGATACCAGATGCTTTAACAAATTTTTCGATGTAACCAAATGTTTTAAAACAAACAGTTAAAAGTTTAAGGAAGAAGTTTATTAACCATTTCCAAAAATCATCGGCGTACGTACGTACATGAAATTTAATACCAGTTATCTCAAAATTTTACTATGACATTAAGCGTATAAATTACGGGGAAGACATCTTCATTTAATCAGTTATCCAATGAGGTCCAAATATTAAAACAATTTTTTGAGATGCCGATGAAACAGTCGATAATGTCGGCAGGTCGAATTTGCAAATTATTGAAATATTTAAATTGAGTGATAATCGAATTAAATAACTAGTTTTTGTTAACTTTTTAGCTTCTCATCACCCAGCAACTCTTCCTACGTTGTGTAGCCAAGTCGTCGCGACCAGTTTGCATGTTGAGACGCCACTTTTGAATAGTTAGTTTTATTCGCAGTCGATGAGCTTAACACTGATTACTTGTCGATAACAAACAAAACATCACGCAGTTACCTCCAATTTTCACGACTATAAAAATTTGATGATTAATGTAATAATACAAGGCGACAAAAATTATGCAAGCATTTTTTTTAGTCCTTTTATTTGTGGTTTTATTACCACGATAAGGCTAAGTTCATATGATCGCGCGAACTACTAACCGCCCGGTACAAGATCAAAGTAAACGGTGATTAAGGATCGCGCGGCGGCGCGCGGCGCGCTCCGTCTCGCACGCAAGATTTTGAACCGTGAGTCACCGCGTGGTTCAAGTTCTACGAACCTGTAACGACCTGTTCAATTGATCCGCGCGAGTTGAGGTGGACAGACGCATTGTCAAGTAATGTTGATGCCAGACTGCGCCGTCATGTGATAATATATTTTGTACCTCGTTAGATAACTGATTAAATGATGTCAACTGATCATGTATGTAGATGATTTTTGGAAATGGTTAATAAACTTCTTCCTTTAACTTTTGATGTTTTAGAACATTTGGTTACATCGAAAAATTTGTTAAAGCATCTGGTATCCAATGGAATAGCAATAAAAGCCATTAAATTCGAGAGTTTAGAGAAAAGTGATATTTAGTGACAAATTCTGGGAAATTTTCAAAAATACATAAAGTTTAATTTTCTCGAATCCCATGAATTTTCGCCTCGGCCTTATGGGGTGCTTACCTAATTGTTACAAATGGGTCACACTATATTCGCCCTGGAAGGAATGCATCAAACTACAAGTCACCCTGTAATAGTACATTACTGCAGCGGCCAGCAAAAGAGGCATTGATGGACGAACGTGTAAATGTGGGCCGAAGCGAAGCCGAGGCACGCATTCGTAAGTCCATCAATGCCTAGTTGTGACCAAGGCTTGTATAGTACTTTCTCAAATAATGCGCGGAAATGAAAAGTAAGTAATACCTAGGCAGAAATTTTTTGTCAATTACAATTACTTTTCAAAATCAATGACGAACAACAATAATTTTTCCCGCGTTAAAGTGTTCATTTGTTTTTTTTTTCAATAAACAGCTTTGTATTTGCAAGCTAGTTCGCGATTTAAATAAAACCTTTGATAAGTTACCTCCTTGGTTGATATGTTTCGGAGTAAAAGATCATTCCATTTTTTTAATTACACGACAGATATGAGTTTAGTATGTAATTTATTTGGCCGCTAAACCACGACAGTTATGGATTTTCATACAACTTTTGCGGCCGCGGCTCGTATGTATTTGGCCAGTACAGCAATATCGATTTATATCGAAGAAGGTTGTCAAAATAATGCTCAAATTTCCAAGCATGTTTGAGAAAAAATAATAACGTTGTAGGTATATTGTTATTTTTCTAAGGTTATGCTGAAAAATCAAAAGATAAAGTTTAAAAAACTTATTCAAATTTGATATTTTGAATATGAAATTAAGAATTGCCGAGATATATTTATAAATCATATTGTAATGATGAGATACATAGTAACATGTCGTATTATTAGAATTAGCTCTTAATTTTACCTACTAAAATATTTCACAGGGTATTCTACAGTCCGTGCCCGAAGTAACTCCAGACCTGCACTCTATGAAGCGTCTGTGGGTTCACGAGTGCTTGCGCGTTTTCAGCGACCGCTTGGTGGAGGAATCGGACCGGCAGTGGTTCGTCACTTGCCTCCGTGCCGCCACCACCAACAACCTCCACGATGACTTCGATGGCATGCTCAGCAGACTCCTTTCAAAGCCTGGCGAGGTCAGATAATTTGTCTTTGGATTTGAATTGGAAGAGTAGTTTCGATTTGGTCTGAATGTGCTCAGTGGCTATGCCGTACATATATCACTGTTCAAAATGGCTAAGCGATCTCAATAAAAGAGCCTATGAATTTGTTACCCATTTCTTTATAGTTGGTTATGTCTTAAGAGGCACACTTTCTTAAATCATTAGGTTACTAATGTAATTTTCATTTTCATTTCCAATAGAAAATTACCGATCTTCATCTCCGAAGACTGATTTACTGTAATTTCGCGAATCCGAAAGTGGATACCCGCTTTTACATGGAGACTACAAATATGGAACATTTGAATGCGACGACTGACGCCTTCCTCGTCGAGTTCAATAACATGACCAAGAAACCTATGAACCTTGTCCTCTTCACGTAAGACACACATATCAAATCAATACTATAGGGCTAGTTATGTTTTCTAGACCACAATCATTTATACGAGTTATCCAATAATTAAGCAATGAGAAAGTTCCGTGCTCTGTTTGAATAAGCATCTGCCGTTATTTGGTACATCCAGAGGGCCTAGAGAAGTGGCAATAGCTTTCAAAGCGTTTCGTATACCTACATCTTTGTCAGCTTTTGTCATTTTAACAGTCCCCAATACGTTTTTGACTTTTCCGTCATAGTTATCGATGATTGAATGTCACATTATCTAGGTCTAGAACCTCAGATGTGTTGTTGTATACAGGTTCGCGATCGAGCACGTGTCGCGCATTTGCCGCGTGCTGACGCAGCCGCGCTCGCACGCGCTGCTGGTGGGGCTGGGCGGCTCGGGCCGGCAGTCGCTCACGCGCCTCGCCGCACACATCAACGAGTACGACCTCTTCCAGGTCAGCACTATCCTGATCACAGAACAGTCTGTTCTGTGATCCTGATCATCGTTTCAATTAAAAGACGTACACTGCTGGACAGGACATAGGCCTCCCCCAAGCGTCGTCACATCGACGTGTTCCGTGCATAGACGACCGTGTAGGTCTTCGCGGTACGCGGTCGCTCCAGATCTACCATAATGGTTGGGAAAGTGTGGTAGACTTGTGATAGTAGATAAAGTAGTATAGTAGTATTTCTCAAGTTTGAATTACTAGATATAAATAGGACCCTCCCGAGAATATTGATACAGACAATCTTACTACGTAGATTTCATCTCATTTATGTTAATTGGATCGAGAAAAATACAAGTATTGAATAAAATAAAATAAAAAAACTAAATGTTTTTACTAATTGCACAGGTGGAGATGAGTCGAACGTATGGTAAGACCGAATGGCGAGAAGACTTGAAGACGTTGCTCCGAAAGTCAAGCACGCCCGAGTTGATGATGGTCTTCCTATTTATTGAGTCACAGGTGACAAATAACGATTCCATTTGAAAACTCTTTCGTCGATTGTCATAGTTTTTTTCCATGATATTGGGGAAGATGATAATTTGTTACTCCTTTGAATTTCTTAGATTAAAGAAGAAGGATTCCTTGAAGACGTCAATAATATGCTGAACTCTGGAGAAGTACCTAATATCTTTGGTGCTGATGAGAAAGCAGAACTGTGTGAGAAAATGAGAGTTGTAAGTACCGTAATTTTTTTTCTGGTGAATGCTATTCCAGAGCCAAAACTGAAATATCATATTTGGCCGTAATTACACCGACACCGACACAACATGGCCTTCAAACCGGAATACAGCAACACTGTTTGTCAGCAAAAATAGCTATTGTGGTAGTGCTTCTCCGGACTAGCTCCTTTACAAAGGAACTACTGCTTCTTTTTACACGACTGCCCAAAAAAGGAGTGTTATTTTTTTTCAGGGTTCATATATGTTTGTGAGTTTCTTTATTCCACCATAACTTCTAAATGGCTTAGCCGATATCAATGTATGTCGTATCATTAGAAGCGTTGTGTAATCCTGCGTAACGGTCTAGTGAAAATTAAAAAAAAAAAAAATATGGGAGCCATGATTCATGAAAAATAACGGATGTTTCTTTTTCATAAAAAAATGACTACGTTCGTTTACTATCATCATCTAGAGTTTGCTTAGTACATAACAAAAGGATATAACAGTAGTATTCAAATGCATTCATTCACTAATAACATAACAAAAAAAAAACAATAAATATAACAATAGGTACTATTCAATACCTAACCCAAAGAAAAACTTATTAAATAAAAAAATAGGCTTATTCGTTACCACACTTGCTTCTTGAAGACAAAATCTATATTTATACTAATATTATAAAAAAAGAAAATTTGCGAAAGTTTGGATGTTTGTTACTCAATCACGTCAGACCGGCTGAACGGATCTTGATGAATTTTGGCACAGAGGTAGATTGTAGTCTGGAATAACACATAGGATACACTTTTTATCCTGGGAGTATGTTCCCTTGGAATAATTTTCGATATGGTGGTTGGTGGCTGTTCTTTAGGTACAGGTCCCCCGACTTCGATGAAAAGATTGTTTTTCAGTTTTCCACTTTTGGACACAATGGCAGTTTAATTGCACAGTAAATATTATAATCTGTTTAGTACTTACCTTGTACCCATTCAACACTAAAATAATTTAGCTTGTTTTTAATTTTTTTTGTTCAATTTATTAATTGACTTTTTGACAAGGCAGGCGTGTTTTTTATTTTTTTTTCTACAACTTTTTCTAGTTTATATTCGAGATGACGACTAATAGAGAAGTCTGAAAGAAGTAGACATGTTGTGCGGACCCTAAATAAATTGGGATAAGGGCAAGGCAATGATGATTTTCTAGTTTCTATACGTTCTATTATGCTCGTTCAGATCGACCGTCAGCGTGACAAGTCGCTGCAGACGGACGGCAGCCCGACGGCGCTGTATGCGTACTTCGTTTCCATCGTGCGCGACCAGCTGCATATCGTGCTGGCCATGTCGCCTGCCGGCACCTCGCTGAGAACGCGCATCCGAAAGTTCCCCTCGCTCGTCAACTGCTGCACCATCGACTGGTTCCAAGTACGTGTCTTTTTTGTCCTCATTGTCATCATGGTCATAATCTAATAGCAATCTCTTTATCATGGCTTCTCCAACCGCACGCCACTTAATCGAACCTCGACTACTATCTACTTCCATCCAACTGCGACTTTCCGTCTTGCAGGGATCGTTGTTCCACTTAGCTCGGGGTGGCCGTAATACCTTACGTCTTCTGTTTGCAGTCTCCACTAAATAACATGTCTTCCCAACGGTCATCGGCTCTGTGGCTAATATGGCTGGGCCATTGCCACAGATCTGTTCGCCGATTCTTGTTAGAATAAACTTAACATTTAACTTTTGGGCTTTTTTTGTGGCTGCATGAGGACCCGGGACCATCCTGCGCAGGCGCGCCACATTCATGGTGACAGGCTAGTCTATAGGATAGCTCGTGCCACCATGAAAGGAGATGAACTACACAATAATTTTCTTCGATTACCAGGAGTGGCCACCAGACGCATTGCTGGCAGTGGCGACCCGGTTTCTGAAAGATATAGAGCTGACGGACCTCGAGCGAGATACGGCCATCAAGCTGTGTCAGGTGTTCCACTGCGACACGCAGGAGCTCACTAGACAGTTCCTGCGTCGCCTCAAGAGATTCAATTACGTCACACCCACCGCCTATTTGGAACTTATCAACATGTTCAAGTCATTGCTTAATAGGAAACGATTGTGAGTCTACCAATTTTACTTAAAGTCGTAACCCTCGGTTATTAAAAGCCTGGCTAATATTTTGGGAAAAATTGAGTTATGTGCATTTTGGCTTTTATGAAACCATTATAAATGCCAAAATGAACGTAACTAAATTTTGGCCAAAATGTTAGTTGGATCAGTTGGCTTCCATGCTATCAAATACTAAATACTAGCTAACCACATACCATATACAGGCATAATATTTTTCAACAGTTAAAATCGGGTACCTACACTAAAATACGAAAAACTTTATTCCGGCAGTCACAAATACGAATTTCAAAATATCGATTTTCATAATTCCGAATGGTTAAAAATTCCTAACGTTTATTACTTCGATGCACGTTACCGCGATAGATCTTCACTGCGATACTACTTGAATTCGATGCACGGAATAGTACATTACTGCAGCGGCCAGCAAAAGAGGCATTGATGGACGTACGTGTAAATGTATGCCGAGGCGAAGCCGAGGCACAAATACGTAAGTCCATCAATGCCTAGTTGTGGCCAAGACATGTATGCGCGAAAAATAAAACTAAGTAGTACCTAGGCAAAACTTTTTTGTCAAATACAATTACTTTTCAAAATCAATGACGAACAACGAACAACAATAATATTTTGCCCTCGTTAAAGTGTTCATGTGTTTTTTTTTTTTCAATAAACAGCTTTCTGTTTGCAAGCCAGTTCGAAATTTAAATAAAACCTTTGATAAGTTACCTTGCCATGTTTCGGAGTAAAAGATCGTTCCATTTTTAAATTACACGACAGATATGAGTTTACTATGTAATTTATTTGGCCATTAAACCACGACAGATATGGATTTTCATACAACTTTTGCCGGCAGCTGCTCGCATGTATTTGGCCAGTACAGCAATTTCGATTTATCTCGAAGAAGCTTATCAAAATAATGCTCAAATTTCCAAGCATGTTTGAGAAAAAGGTATTTGTATTGTCGTTCGTTCGCTCTTGCTTCCTATGTCGATGGAGCCCCGCTTCGCGGGGCCCTTATTTCTGTGTAAAGGGTTTAAAGTAACCTAACCAAACCTAACCTCGGGGTGCCCTTCGCTCGCTCGGGTACGTATCAAAATCCCGAAAGTTCATAATACCTACGATTGAAATACCGACGTCCAAAACACCGAAATTCAAAATACCGAAAGTTTTAAATGCCGATAGTCGTTATATCGAAACACAAAATACCGATGTTCAAATGCCCGAAAGGACGAAATTCCGATTGGACGAAATACCGATGGATGAAATCCCAAAGAGCGGCGACGTAGTTTCCGCGATTACTCATAGATGGCACTACAACACAGTTATGACGGTGGGCATTCTGCTTAACATGTTTTAATATTTTTTTATAGCGGGGGTAGATCTCGAAAAGTTATTTTATTCCGTAATGTTTTATTCATTCGTAGTCACTATTAGCTGCTTAGTGCGGAGTGGTTGCTATAATGAGTCAAGATACTTTTAAAGTGTTCAAATCTCAAAAAGGTGGATTTAAAGTACAGGTAGGCGGTTTTGTGTTTACAAAGAACCGGCAAACCACGGCTAAATGAACCGAACTAGTTAGATTAGGTTAATAATTTGTTAGGTTAGGTTAGGTTAAAACTGTGACCCCTACGCACGCACGAGCCGAGCGAGCGAAGCGAGCGGTGCCGCGGCAGCGGCCGGCGAGTGCCAGAAACGACAGGATTATATAGAAAAAAATTACTTTTACACAAAATATGGAAGCCAGAAACGACTTGCGCTAATAGAAAAAAAGAGATTATTTTTAGTAGGCTACCTGGAACCGAACTAGTTAGAACAGGTTAATTATTAAAATAAAAAATTAGGCAACTTTAAGTGTTTTGAGGTTAGGTTTACAAAAAATAGTTTTCCTTGGAAACGGTGACAATTTCGGCATTTTGAACTTCGGGATTTTAAACTTCGGGAGTTTAAACTTTCGGGCAAATGAACTTTCGGGATTTTAAACTTTCGAACAAACAACCATTCGGCGTTTCTATTTTCGGGATTTCGACCATCGGTATTTTAAAATTCGGTCTTTTAAAATTCGGGATTTTGATACGTACCCCGTTAAGTATATAGCGAAAGAAGAAAAGATAATTCGGAAATAATTCGGAGTATCGAGCATTTTATTCTTCGAACATATGAAAATCGGAAAACAAACAAATCGCATTTATGACTTTCGGTAAAATAAAATTCGTGGTTTTTAATAATCTATCTATATCTATACTACATATAATAAAATTGTAGAAAAGTGGTGTCTGTACAATAGAAATATATAAAAAAAAAGTAGCAGGGGTTGTTATTATATCGATGCCGAACCCGAAATTGTAATTAATTTTCTTTTGTCTGTTTGTCGGTTTGTCTGTTTGTCTGTGTGTTTGTGCACGCTAATATCAGAAACGACTTATTCGATTTAGATGCGGTTTTTACTAATATATTTTAGTAAGCTTCACTTAACATTTAGTGTTTATTTCATGTCAATCGGTTCATAAATAAAAAAGTTATGTCAATTTAAAGAATCACGGCGAACATTTGTTAGGGTATTCTATCAGAGTACGTACACGCCTCGCGCCTGTGCGTCCGTGGCTATATAAAGCACGCTGAGAGCCCGAACCCTATCGCTCGCACTCTCCAGGCCTCCGCAAGCGTCTTAGGCGATTGGTTCCGGAAATGGAGAATCGAGGTCAATCCTGACAAGAGTCAGGCGGTTCTATTCTCGAAACCGCGTCGATTTCCCCCCCCCCCATCCTCTCCCCAGCCCGATCTCTATGTATGGCAAGCCTATCACTTGGGGTAAACAAGCCAAATACCTAGGGGTCATCCTCGACCATAACCTCAACTTCAAAGAGCACATAAAGACGACGCGCTCGCGCGCCGCTTTTGCTCTCGATAGGCTCCACTCCCTATTGACTGCCCGCAGCAAATTGTCACTTAAGTGCAAATTGCGCCTCTACACCGCAGTCATCCGTCCCATCATGACCTACGCTTGCGTAGTCTTCGTACACGCCAAGCCTCGCCATCTGCATAAAATGCAAACCCTTCAAAACCGGACCCTCAGAAAGGTCACGGGATCCCCCTTCTATGTCCGTAACATAAATCTCCACCTGAATCTTAGAATACCCACCGTCCAGCAGTTCATGAAGCGCCTCGCCAAGCGTTTCTTCGACTCCGCTATTAAGCTACTCCCTCCCGCATAAGTAGGATTCGCCGACCAAGGCATACCCTCACCATCCCCGACGACGCCACTACCCTCTTACAGGAGAGCAGAAAAGCCACCAGCACCATTAAGAGATACATAAACAAGACCCGACAGCCGTCCTTCCGTCCTCGCCGTCGAGGACGCCCGTCGCGAAGCCCCGTAAATTCTCCTCTCCGGCCCTTGCTCGAACCAGCCCGCGCCGCTGAGCCTGTAGTATTAAATTCGCCCCAAAACAATTCCGATCCAGCCTGTCTCTTGCTGCCCTCCCCCAGCGACGCCCTAAGTCGAGGTCCGTACCCCACAGGGGGTGCCCTTAGCGTGTAGTCGCTTAGCTTTTAAGTTTTTAAGCCCTGGCTGGAGGCCTTCATTTTGAGGCATCCACAGGCAAGTCCGGTTAAGCAGACGACAACCTCATAGGTTGAACCGCGAGATGCCATTCACAAAAAAAAAAAAAAAACGCGCCGCTGCCATAAGGATTCAGTTATTCGTAGCGAACGCACGTATCCTGGAGAGTATAGGCGAATAGTTGCATTCGATTATTGCGATTCACTTGAATACTGACTGTTTGCATATTTCATTTACACACATCAACACGGTCTAGGGATATTTTTAAAAAAGCGAATTACTATCAATGTGTTAATTATTTATATGACATGTATATATTTAAAAGATACGTTATTTAATATTCGACCATTTTTTAATAATGGTTAAGGTACTTAGATTAAAATTTCAGGATTTTATGGAAAAAAAATGAAGCATAGACGGAAATCGTATATGAATGAACTTTTAATTTGTGAGTAAAAACTGAAAAAAATAGAAAAATCATTTAATTTGTGTTTATAAACTTGAAGTTAGTAGTCTGAGAAAGCGCCCATGATGTTCATAACACATCGGCAACGATTCGGCATGCTCAGAACAAGGTTGTCAATGTCTTGCTGCGGAATATTGTCCCATGTCCTTCTGAGGTGCGGAAAAAGTTGATCTTCTGTAGCCAGATTTTCAGGAACTTCCTTCAGAGCTCTTCTTTGCAGCATATCCCACGCATGCTCAATGGGATTTAGATCTGGCGATTGAGCAGGCCAGTCTAAGGCCCTAACATTATGTGTATGTAACCAAGCTGCTACCGTTCTCGCCGTGTGTGCCCGGGCATTGTCGTGCATGAGCAGGAAATCTTGCCCCATTTGTGTTCTGTGGGGCAAGATTACGGGCCCCAGCACCTGTTGGACGTATCGTTCTGCCGTCATATTGCCCCGCACCCAAACGAGATCCGTCCGTCCTCCAAGACGAATTCCTGCCCAAACCATAATTGTTCCTCCTTGGTATGGGTGAACTTCCTGAGGGTTCTGGAGACGGCTCCATCGTCCAGGAACTCGCCAAACACGCGTCCTTCGTGAATCTGGATGGAAGCCGAACCTGGATTCATCCGTGAACAGCACATTGGACCATTGCTCACGGCCCCAGTCCACGTGGTTCCGAACCCATTCTAATCGTCGTCCACGATTGCCTCTCCGTAAAGGTGGGACCCGGAGTGGTCTACGAGAGCGTAGATTGCTTTCATGCAGTCGCCTTCTTACAGTTTGGTCACTCACAAGCACTTGGTGTTCCACTCGCAGCCTTTGGACCAATTGAGTCGCCTTTGCATTTGGTTGTGCTCGCGCAGTAATTTGCAAAAATCGGTCTTGTCTGGGGGTAGTGATGCGACTTGGCCCCCGGTGCCTCTCCGCTACTTCACATGTGGCACGATAGCGTGTCCACAATCTTGAAATTACATTTTGATGGGTCCCTATGGCCTCAGCAACATTACGCTGAACAGATCCAGCTTCCAGCATTCCCACAGCTCGTAACATCTCCACCCTCGTCAAATGTCGGCGTTGCATGGCTACAATACCTCAATTTTAACTTTATCTTTCGTTTAAAAATGAAAAAAAACTGTAACTAAACGTAATTCGTATTGTTTTCTAAATTTCGCACAAATGAAAATTCCCTCTCCTATACATCAAGACATTTTTGGCCACCGAAACAAAAGAATTTTCAAAAATTTAAATTTGGAATTAGTCTGAGATAAATTACAAACAAATCGGTGTATAAAAGATTCCAATGCGGCCAGTACTTTTCGAGTTATTTAATTGAGTATGAAATATCCCTAGACCGTGTTGATGTGTGTATTTATGTTTTAGGGTTTGTAGGTTAGGTTCTTTTTCTTAATTTTCTTTAAAATTTTGTAAACAAATATTGTAAGTATTTGGTATAGGTTAGGCGGTTGTTTCCTTGATTTTTGGGTATTTACTTATCTTAATTTTTATTTAGGGTTTGTAAATAAATATTGTAAGTATTTGTTATAGGTTAGGCATTTCTTTCCTTGATTTTCGGTATACTTATCTTAATTTGTATTTAGGGTTTGTATATAAATATTATAAGTATTTGGTATAGGTTAGACATTTCTTTTCTTGATTTTCTTTATTAAGTATAAGTTCATTAGCTCAGGTTAGTAATTAATTTTTCTAGCAATTCTTTTGTTTTATAAAGTTAGTACGTTTGGTTTACACGTCTTAACACTTATTACTTAAACTGTGATAATTTTAGACTGTCTCTGTAAGTATCTGAAAGTTGTGGGTGTAGATCTAAGTATCAGCTGTTTCTCGCACGGTCAGTTGTATGTGGCTCTGTCACGGGTTAGCAATCCTAGGAGCCTGTATGCTTTCATCCCCGATGGCCATACGTCAAATATCGTATACAGAGAAGCATTACTGTTAAGTAAATTTTTAGCTACCCAAACGACGCTATATGTAATTCAAAATATGCTGCCCGAAAAGTCACTATTCTACGCGGACGAAGTCGCGGGCACAGCTAATAGATATTATAATTCTTAGGTATTATGAAATTCGGACTTTTGAAAATCGGAACATCGAAATTCGGAATAAAATATTTCGGAATATTTGGGTGTTCCCGTTAAAATCGCCTTCATTAGAAGCTTACAAGACCACTACGATTTTTCGTCGTGTCGATGTTGCATGTGTTTTATTAGTTTCGGACCGAACTCGGCCATATCGACGGCGTTAGCAGTACAGCTGGTATTGTCCAGTTACAGGAGGTGAGGTAACAACGCGCTGTCTTAAATTATCTTATGTGATCAGGGAATTAACAACAGCAGAGAAGCGCTATATAACGGGACTGGACCAGCTGGCAATCGCGGCTAAATCAGTATCAGCGCTGCAAGAAGCTTTGGAAATCCTGCAGCCGAAACTGGCTGCTGGCGCAAAAGCGGTGGCTGAGACTACAGCCATCGTTGAGAAGGAGAAGGAAGGGGTCGCGCTTGTGGAGGCCGAAGTACTTGTTGACCAGGCCGCTGCGGAAGAACAGGCAAGTGATCGTGTGCCTTTTTGTATTGCCCATGATATTATTCTTTCTTGGTTTTCTTTAATGTTATGTTATAAAAAGACACCTGATGTATTTATAAAAACTTCTAAATTCTTAAATAAAAATAGTTTCGGTAACCTTATTGGTGATGTTCTTAAAAAGGTCAGGTGCGTAGTACTCGCAACCGGCGTGTATGACCAGATGTATGAACGTAAACGAGGCAAAAGGATTATGTAAGGATCGTAGCAGGTTAGCGGGATCGTCCGAAAGGGTTACCGCTGCCCGGAACATAAAGGGCTAAGGAAGGAACACGGGTGGGTTTTAGTCAGTAAGAGTCTGACACTCCCTTCCGCTCCACCCAGAGCGGGAGGAGTCATTAGATGATTTCCCAAAAAAATAAAATAAAAAAAAGGACCGTAGCAGGTGGCGTTCTGTAGTTTATGTCTATCCCTATGGGAAGACGGCGTGAGTTATGTTTGTATGTATGATAGTTTCGGATGTCGGTGGCAATAAAAAATAAGTAAAAGCTGCCTTTTTTTATTTTTCTCCCTTTAGTACTTATACAGGCTGTCCCTGGAAGTATGGATCAATTCGAATAGGGCGTGGGTAAGGTCATTTCCAAACTTTTTAACCATGAGAATGTCGGTGAATTTTTTTACGGTTCAAAAGTTATGACCAATTTTTGTATCAGTTCACATACCTAGTGCGCAGAATAAAAAAATAATTAACAAAAGAACTACCCGGGTTACTAAAAAAAATAAATTGATAGCCCTGATAGCTTTTTTTAAATGATTTTTGCCTTTAAGCACTATGCAAAGTGATGAAAAAAAAACAAATATTGGTCATAACTTTTGAACCGTAAATAAATTCACCGACATGAGGGTTAAAAAGTTTGAAAATGACCTTGCCCACGCCCCAATTCGATTTGATCCATACTTCCAGGGACACCCTGTATAATCAGACATATCCATTAAAGTATGTAGATAACATTGGTGACAAAATCACCAGATAGGTTCAGTTTTTTTAACAGAATGACGGACATACAACCATTCGAACATAGAAGTCAAATATTTCATATTCCATTATTACTTATTTTCTGTATCTACTACGTTAATAAACACAAGTGTTCCGTACACAGGCACGGGAGGCCCAGGGCATCAAAGACGAGTGTGACGCCGACCTGGCGGAGGCGATGCCGATCCTCAACTCGGCGCTCGCCGCGCTCGACACGCTCACCCCTCAGGACATCACGTTCATCAAGACCATGAAGAGTCCTCCGAGAGGCATCCGCATCGTGATGGAGGCTATCTGCATATTAAAGGTACATCTACCAAAGTAACTCTCCTCTTGCGAAGGACTATATTTTATTTTTTATTATAGAAGATTATCAGCTTTATTTTAAAATAACATGTGTAAAAGTGCGTTAGGGGCCGTGCACGAAATCGAATAATTTTAATTAATTTTTTTTATGGTTTGTGAGAAAGGGAAAAATAACATAAACATAGTTATTTGTGATTTAAAAAGTCGAGTTCTTTGTTTTGGATGTGTCTTGTTTCGTTTGGAGATTTATAGTAATTAAGTAAGTGACTTAATTTAAGGCTGCTTGTTACACAAACGTGAAATAAGCAAAACATGTAATTCTATATTTTATGTTTTACCGCTTCTCTAAAGTGGGATGACCCGGTAAGTGAATAACTTTCATCACACAACATATTTATATACACATAGATTTGTAACTTTGTACAGTTGAACAAGCTATTTGGTATACAGGCAAAAATAATCATCTTTCCACTACACTGCCAATATTTAGTTTTATTTTGTGCGTTATAACTTTTTTACTTTATGGCGTCCTTAATAGAGTGGTGTAAAAGAATTGACTACTCAGCACACTCACACCATTGTTTAAAAGTAGTTGCAAGTTAGCTGCCTGTATACTAAATTGTTTTTTCCACTGTACATACAAAATCAAAATCAAAAGTCATTTATTCAAACTAGGCTGAGAATCAGCACTTTTCGAACGTCAAAATTACAAAAGACAGTCCCCCAAAACGCCCGCCCTTCACCACCTCCTAGTGCTTTCGCTGGGGAGCAGAAATGGCGCAACAAACTCCCCAGCAGCACAGCTGTCTGTTCAGTTAGAAAATAATTGATTTTATACAACACTAGGTATGCAAAGTAATTAAACATTACAGGACACAGGACATTAAATTAAATTATTTGCCATAGGTTACATACATTGCTCAAGCATGACGATTTTTGTACAGTGACGTGCACGAATCTTGAGCGCACGATGATACAGTGGGAAATTTTTAAAGGGTTACTTTGTGTGTCTCTCTTTATGTCTGGACTTTAAAAGAGACTGTGACCTCTAAGTTTGTTTCGATCTTTCTTCTCGGAGTAATCCGTAAGGAAAAACGAAAGTCATCTTGATTAAAAAATTAATTTGATTTTGTCGTGTAAAAGTGTTTGAACTAATTTACAGAAATAAATATCATTTATCATCTTTGTGCAAACAAATCCCCACTCTTAAATCGAGCATTCGAGATTCGTGCCAGTCACTGTTCTTCGTAGAATTTGCCATTTTCCTTTTTTCTACTATCAATGTGCTAATAAAATAATCACTGTGTAAATGTATGTCAAGCTTACATACCTACACATAAAAAGTTACGATTTATAATAACCATTTTTTTGTTGTAAACTAAGTGTAAAAATAATAAAAAGTAAAATGAGTTCTCCCAATTGTGAAACATGCGGAACGGTTGAAGATGTTCACTATCTACTTATGGAGTGTACTAAGACAAAGAAGGAAAGAGAGACACTGTTGAGTAGAATATAAGTAAACGAATATGACATTGGTCCTTATGTTAAAGTTTTAGCGCAGCCTTCACCTGAGATAGTAAACCTACTTGCTGATTTGTTTCGATATTAATAATGTATATATTATACATATTATTTTAGAGGTAGTTTAGAATAGATTAAGTTATGATGAGGCTGACATGCCACTGTGGATAAAAGCCTGTAATAAAATAAAATAAAAAGTGTATAATATCTTGTTCCTACGTTTTGAACATTATTAAGAGGAAATGCGGGTGGTAGTGACGTGTCTCCATAGAAACGCTCTCGCCTGTTTGCTCTCTGGTTAATGACCATAAAGCAATGATTTTTTACAGAATAATAAATATTAACTAATTGTATGTCCCTATGTTTTCCTTTTTGATGATACATTATTTTTATAAGCACTAGAACCCTCAAAAAATGCCGATTTAAACCGCTGTTAACAGAGGCCTCGTGTACAAATTTGACAACTATTAATGAAAAAAAAACACAGGGAGACAATATATTATATCCTTTTTATTCAGTTTATGAAATATCTTTTAAATTGGTCCAATATTGGAGAAGCAAATAGGCGAGAGCCAAACCTCGAATTACGACTTTTTACTTAGGATTTTCCAAAAGTCTCTCCGATCGCATTTCCTCTTAACACCTCTTTCTCATGTATTATATTAATTCACAGTGAGCCATTTTGTGGTGTTTTAAGATTGTTTGTTATTCGACATCTAGGTTAATTGTTTTTGTTAACACAAAACTTGCTGATTGCAGATAGTATCCTGTCTGCGAGTACGCTCTATAATAATTTATATAATGCTAACTACTGGTTGGTAACACGTAACATAAGATGTATGCACTTTGAAACAAATTGTTGTCTTATATATCACGTAAAAAAACAACATTTCAACATCACAAACATTTAAATCCAAACTCAAGAGCCAACGTGCAATGGAGCTCAGTATTTTAGGCGTCAAATTGACATACCTTATTCGCAATACCACATTGTGCTCCAAAACATAGACTACTTACTTTACTCAAAAGCTACTAAGCTGAAATAGGACTGGGTTGGCCACGTCTGCCTTATGCTTAATTAGCTGTGGGCCAGAATAACCACTATTTGAAGCCCTAACACAGCTAGAAAGCGTCGCGGCAGCCCCCGTAGAAGATGGCGGGACGAGCTGTAGAAAACAAACGACCAGTGGTCCACTTTAGCCCTGGATGGAAAGAGCTGGAAGTCCTTTTGCCCAGCAGTGGGATGATGCAGGCAGTAACAGTAACATTTCATGTTGCATTGCATAGATTAGGACGGCTCATTTGTTCTACCTAAATTAATGTTATGTTTCACCAATCTGTACCCGCCATAGATACAAGCACAACGAACTAAATACTCACTCTCAAAATAAAACAGGATGTAAAACCAGACAAGATTCCGAACCCGTCTGGTGTTGGCACCATTGAAGACTACTGGGGCCCTTCGAAGAAGATCCTGAACGACATCAAGTTCCTGGAATCCCTGCAGCACTACGACAAGGATAATATCCCGCCGGCCGTGATGAAGAAGCTGATGACGACCGTCATGCAGGACGAGGGGTTCGTGCCAGAGAAGATCAAGACTGTGTCTGTGGCCGCAGAGGGTGAGTTACTACGCCGAGATTGATAAATGTATGGTCTGTTCAAAGTATTTAATGAAAATGTAAACAAATGAATCAGAAAATGTACCCGTTGATGCCAATTTGTAGTGTCACTTACAAATGGAATGCTTTGATTGATTATTTGAATACTTAAGCCCGAAATTCAAATTTTAAATAAACTTGAAGATATTTCTCATTTGACAAAGGTTAATTTTATAAATTCAATTTTCATTGATGCTTTTTCAATTACAATTTTATAATGTTATTAAAATAATCATTGGAAAAGTTATGAGATATAAAGTTGTAACCTTCTTAATACAGATTGCGTAAGAATTTTACCTGAACAGGGTTTGCTTACACTTTCCTCAGATAATTTTGAAACAGACTATGGTCCGTATTACAGAAGGAAACTCAAGCATTGATCTCTGTTTAAAACTAGTTTTAGTTATGTTTTAATTTTAGAACGATCCACGACGATTTTCAGCCGAGTTTGATTTTATTCTAGATCGTTATTCAGTTCGTGAATCGAACCCCTGCAGTGATTGGATCTGTAATCATCCAAGTGTGGTCGAGACCGCGCAAAGATTGTCATGTCAATTTTGTTATTTTTAAGTTTATTGGCGTTTTCGAGTTTATAATTATTGTGGAATTGAAGTAGGTATTAATACTAAAATGGATATATTTGAAGAAGTAGATTATTACAATATTATTCAACAATGATTAAAAAAATTTATATTAACAGGTTTTTTTTCCAATTTTTTTTTTCGTCTTGCATTTTGATAGTGATAATCAGGAATCAGCTGATCGAATCAATATTATTACTGTGTGCTTCGTGCTAATTTTGTTCCTAATATCGGGATTTGAAAACGATGTAGAAGAATTTCAAAACAATTAAACGCCAGTGGGAAGTGACGCAAAAAGACATATTCTTTATTCGGAGTACACATGATGAAAGGATTTATAGGGAGCTCAATTAGGAGGCTCAGTAGGTGCTCAGGAGGTTTGAAGAGAACAAGTTCATGACGAAGCTCATCACAGATAGTGATCATTATGTATGTTGTCCCATGTGCCCATATGTTATGACGTCAGTTCTAAGGCCCAGAACGAAAGAAAAGCCACGTTGTGACTGTCACACACAAATAACCAGATATTTTGTAGAGACAATTTATTTTGATACGTAATAAATTATATTTTTGTTATAAATTCTTTATTTTTGTTTTCCTATATTCTTCCTCCAGACATGGGTAGTGACATATTATTTTCTCATGCCACTCTCATTCCTCATCTCTCACACGTAGCATGATCTCCTCCGTCGTCATATTCCCCCTCTTTGCGAGTATGAATAGTACCTATCTATTGGTGCTATGTGATAGTGGCTTTCATAGCATTCAAACTTGCACCTGTAAATAAGTATTATAATAGGAAGTAATATAAAATATACACAAGTACCTACATACATTTCTAAAAGAGGAAATTCATGTTAACAAGCATAAAGGATAGTACGAAAATACATAGCTATTATCGGCTACTGCTGTCAACATTCATTTGGTCAGTTTATATTAGTAAGTAGATATACATTCAAAGATAAATACCTTTTCTTTTTACTCTAATTATTGGAGCTTATT
The DNA here is from genome assembly GCA_914767645.1 of Hydraecia micacea. NCBI lineage: Eukaryota > Metazoa > Arthropoda > Insecta > Lepidoptera > Noctuidae > Hydraecia > Hydraecia micacea. The sequence goes on from OU611778.1 coordinate 15,671,060, forward strand.
ATCTTCATTGCTATAATCGCAAACAAAGAAATATATTCATTAAATTAGTTTTATTAAAATTAAAGAAGAAGGGTCACGTCTCATAGGAAATTTACCCAGGCCCGACACAAAAGAAACGCATCTCAGTTATTTTGTGATATTAAATATAACAGAAATAAATTAACACTATTCTGAATATCAGTGGCTATCACCTATATATTGCCATTTGATTTTGGTAAGGCAAAATATTTTAAAATTCTTTTTTTTAATGAATAGCAATTATATCTATTTAAAATGACGCCAATTTAGATAAAATACAAAAATAGACAGCTGGCGGCCTTAATTTATTGAGGTATCCACAGGCAAGCCCGGTTAAGCAGACGACAACCTTAAAGGTTGAACTGCGAGATGTCGTGAGATGTCATTAAAAAAATGTAAAATAAAATTGGCTTTCTGTGTTGAGATCTGTGCGTTTTTATTTTCGAAAGTATATCAAAAGGTATTATAACATTGATAATAACTGTATAAAGATTCTATTTTACGACGGTTTTTGGCTTTCTCTTTACCGGACTTGATTATTTGCTTTGTGAGTGGTTCGTTGATATGGCTGACGATAATTGTGCTGAGTGTGAACGTACACTACGTCGTCGTCGTCGAAACGTTCTCAGTGAACGATTACTGTAAACTCTGTTTGTTTAGTACCTAGCTACCAAAATATTCCACAGTCTATCCAGCTTCTTAATGATACCCTAATCTCTAATCTGCATTAAATCACCGATTAAGACTATTTTAATGAACCCTAACACGTTTGTTATACTAGAAGTTTATAAAATACATAATCCAGTTCCATCACCAGGTCACCTCGGAGCACAAACGGATAATTCCATAATTATTGTATCGTCATTGAATTACATACAATTACGAATTTTGTAGGTAAATAGGTATTAAAAAAATTGTATATCGCCTGAACAAAAACATACGGCAATATTTTAGTGTTAGCCATTGATTTCGAATATATAAAATATATATTGTAGCAATATTTAAAATAACAGTAAAACTGAGATATGTCTCTTTCGTGTCGGGTCTGGGTCACAAATAACCGTTCTTCTTTTTCCAATGAAATTGTTGACTTATGTCTGTCAAAGACCACGACCACAGAGCAGACCACTTCAGTCACGACAGATACAAAATTTGTGGAGTGAAATAATACAAAATGACTTCAAACAGCACCCTAATTGCGTAACACACTATCAATTACAATCTGAATCATTTTGAGTGATATTGATAATCCATTGCTTCACATGTTCGAAAAATTTGTCTGCTCAACAATGTTAATAACGTAATGAATGTTGTTGAACTGTCAAAATGAAAGCCATTGTTACTGTTAGTTTGTTACGCAATTACCCCGCAGTTTAACTTCAATAAATGTGACATTGTTCTATTCGGAGCTAACAAAATAACGCTCATTTCCTAAATATTTGGGTTCTTATGGTACATTTTAATATTTCTAATCGTGTGAAGATCAGAATATAGTTGGTAAATTTCCGGGTACTGCCCCCTAAGATACAGGCCTAGCCTAGTTTAGGGGACAGGGTTGAACCTATTGTACTTATCTACCTAATGCTAAATTAAGATCTTTAATCTGTATACAGTGCAATGTACTTGAACTTTGTGGTAATAAACAATTTATTATTATTATAAAATAAATTCTAAACGAAAACAGGCTGACGCATAGACAATTATACTTGAGACTCGGTTTGATTCTCGCTTCAGCTGAGTATAGATTGATTACCGTTCTGGAATAAGAACAATGCTCAATAGATGATTTCCCATCCAAAAAAAAAAAAAAAAGTACTGATTCTATGCTTAAACAGTGATCGACTGATTGAAGATCAAACTGAACTTGAGGAATGTTCTGTAATACGGACCTATAACTTATCATGTGCTTAGACTTTTATATGCTTGCATCTTGCACTTGCAGTTCGACACATGTGCGACAATGATGTGTATGATGCTTGGCCAAAGTACGCGCTAAGTAACTTTTATCAATCTCGGCCTCTGATTGATAATTGAGGCAGGTCTCGTCAGCGGCGGCGACCTCTCGCGTCCAGCCCTGGTTCAAGCCATGGTCCGGAGCGAGAGGGAGTGGGAGGCAGGCACCTCCTTCTGCGAAGCAGTCATGCTAGCGAAGGAGGTGGCGGGATGGCTGAGGGAGAGAGCCTCACGTCCCAGCCGCCGCGGGAGACGCTCCAGGCGTCGGGAGCCGCGGGACGACTCCCGGCCACCGTAGGCGCGGGCCTGCGGACGGAGAGTAATGGGTAGCTCACCGTTCGATCAGGACCGGGCCCGTGCCGGACGGCGCGTATGTGTTCCACGCGCGCCTCAAAGAGATGTCAGCATAAGGGAAGGGGCCCGTTAGGGCCGAAGCCTGCCGGGGTAGCAGGATTGTCCGAAAGGGTTACCGCTGCCCCGGAACATAAAGGGCTAAGGAAGGAACACTGGTGGGTTTTCGTCAGTAAGAGTCTGACACTCCCTTCCGCTCCACCCAGAGCGGGAGGAGTCATTAGATGATTTCCCATCCATAAAAAAAAGGCAGGTTTCGTCAATCAATATTATTTAGGATACAATAGCCTTCAAACATAAAGAGCTTGAATAAACGAAGTAAAGATGAAAATTAAATATATACAAGAAGACAATAGAAGAATATATACAAGAAGACAAAAGAAAGAATTAAAAAAAAAGTGTAACAGGCAGAAAAGAGAGTGGTTTAAATTACTAAAACATGATTTGAAAAAAAAATGTTCTCTTCTATTTTTTCAACATTCTACTCCATCATGACGTATTGCTACGCGCGGTGCTACGGCGTAGCACTGCGCTACGGTCGCTTTTATTTGTGTCATAAAAACAATAATCTTTACACCTCCAATGTCAGCATTGCCCCCAATTTTATTCGATGTTTAGTGGTACAAGTTATATTATATTAATATCATATAATACAACATAACATACAGGTATGTGCAAATGGGTGATTGCGATGACGAAGTATGACAAAGTGGCGAAGGTGGTTGCGCCTAAGAAGCAACGGTTGGCGGCCGCTCAGGCAGTGTACGACAAAGCCAGTGCCGCCCTCGCTGTGAAGCAGGCTCAGCTCATGGAGGTCAGTACACCTACCTACTCTGCGAATAGTCAATAAAAGCTCACGCTTTACCACCAAAGATAACAAAAATGATGTTGAATTGAACTCTAAGTACTCATACACACGACCGACACGCGTCAACGCCAGAGGCAACCGTTGACAACATGCTGCTCGTGTATTTCAACACCGTACTCAAATACACGAGCGGCACCTGTCGACGGATACGGAGGCCAAAGCACGTCGTTGACGCGTTTTGCTCGTGTTTATGCACACTAAGTTAAATTTTCACACGTCGCCAAAGATAATTATGTAAAATATGGATAGACACCATATATCATGTTTATTCATTTTAAAAATTCAAGACGTTGTTCCTATTTACTACTCTGTTAAAAAAGTACCGGGAAAAGATCAATAATACACAAAATGTTAGTTATTCATCCAAATTTATTTTATTGCCTTCAAAGTATACTCCTTCAGAAACGGTATACTTACGCCAACGAATTTAATCCAATCATCAAAACATTTTTTAAACACTTTTTCCGGAATTGAGTTTAGTTCTCGCCGCGAATTCTCCTTTGTGTTCTACCGATGGAAAGCGGGTGCCACGAAGTGGTCACTTGAGTTTAGTAAAAAGAAAGAAGTTGGCTGAAGTCATATCTGGCGAATAAGGTGATTGCTCGATGGTATTTGTTGAGTTTTTGATCAATAATTTGTTCACAATGATGGCCTTGTGCGAAGGCGCATTATCGTGGTGCAAAATCCAACAATTCTTTTTCCACAAATCTGGCCTTTTTCTTCGAATTTGCTCTCTTAAACGCACTCAAATAATATACTTTATTTACCGTTTGACCTTCCGGTAAGAATTCCGAGTGCACAACATCGCGCTAGTCAAAGAAAACAGTCAACATGACTTTGACTTTTGATCGACGTTGGCGTGGTTTTTTCGGTTTCGGTTCAGTTGGAAGGCGCCACTCCGAAGCTTGTTGACTAATCTGCATGTCAAACTCGTAAACCCACGTCTCGTCATCAGTAACAATGCGTTTCATGAATGTTGGGCCAGAATTGACTCGTTTATTTATTTATTTAATTAATACTTTAAGCACAAATGTACAGAGGCGGACTTAATGCCATAGGCATTTTCTACCAGTCAACCTTTGGGTGATGCAGAGACAAACAGTGGTAGGTGCAATCATGAACATTGAGGAATAAATATTTTAAATATACTTAAAGATACGCATAAACTTATTAAAACTATGAATAGTCGTTCTAGCATGTCTTCAGCGACTCTTATAGGACTAGCCGAGCGGCAACATGTTTCATACCCAAGTGATTATTTAAAATGGTACGGATCGACTCGTGAGACAGAAAAAGTTCAACGGCTATCTCTCTCAAACTTAAATGAGGATTTTCAGTCACTATTTCCTCCACTTTTGCGATGTTAACTTCACTTGAAGACGTTGACGGCCTACCAGGGCGAGGAAAATGTTCCAGCATATCTCGACCGCTTTTGAACGCTTTGTGCCACTCATAAGCACGTGTTTTTGTCGATTACCGTAAGCGTTCTGTAACATTTTTTGTGACTTCGAATACGAAATTCCATTGGCGATGCAAAATTTAAGACAAACTCTTTGTTCGATGTTTTTGTCCATTATGAAATTCGCAATACACACAAGATATGATCTAAATAAAAACAGCACTGTATTTAATTTAAATGACAGATACAACTCAAACTCCGCGTTAAATTGGAAAACAGTTGTGCTAATCTAACAAAAAAAAAAAATAATTTGGAACCATAAACAAATCATCCATTCCCGATACTTTTTTGACTGAATATATGTTAATAAAATTGGTAAGTAAATAATAAAAATTTCGAATTTAGGTACAACTAAAACTGAAAAGACTAGTAGACGTCCTAGCTGAACAGAGTCGCCAGCAGAAGGTACTGGACGATGAGGTAATGGACTGCAGCAACAAACTGAAACGAGCCGAAATGCTCATCTCGGGTCTCGGCGGGGAGAAGACCCGCTGGACGCAAATCGCTAAGGATTTGCGCGCAACTTACAATTCACTTACAGGTTAAATTATATTTTTTCTCTGTAAATTGGTTTAAAAAAAAAAAACGTTTTTACACGTCAAAAATAAAGCTTCGGAGTTCGGTGTTTCCAATCCGACTACTCTGAGCACGGAGCAGACAACTCAGAAGTCACAGTCTCTTTTTAAGTCCAGACATAATCTTGGTCAGACCTTGTGATAAGGTTAAAACAACCTCCTGCCTTCATGATTTAAATTATTTTGTCTACTGATAAAAAAATAATAACAATATGAGCAATACGATTTTTTTAGAATGATGTTTCCTAGTTGATGATTTTGTTGTTATTTCAGGGGACATCTTGATTGCTGCTGGAATCATCGCGTATCTCGGACCATTTACAGCAGCTTTTAGAAATTCACAAGTATGAAATATTTAAGCGTAACTTTTAATTTTATTATCTTGTATGTACTACTAGTCGGAAAGTTGTTATTTTTGTTGGACTGAGAGAATGACGACCCCAGTTGAGCGTCTTATCGATAAAACTGTCATGTTTCTCGTAATTTCTGCTCAGAGCGAACAGTCAGACGCCCAACATAGAATATCTTTTCAATATTAGGGCGTTCCTATTGTCTCGGGGGTTTGTTCGGGATTAGCCCGCATGCGATTATCCCGCAATGAGTTTTTTCATTATATCATCTTTGACCCGCGTGTGTATAGTACACATGATAATAAACACATACCTTTAATAAAGTGCATTCCGCGTGTCACGTCCCCTGTCATAGGTTTACTAGCAGACATTTCTAATGAAATAAGCATTTGTGCTCTTGTATATATTCTTCTTTTTTAATTGTTTTGTGTGTACTTACATTAATAAAACGCCCTTTCTATTAGATGTTATCTTGGGCGCAAGCGTGTCACGACTGTGGCATTGTGTGCACGCTGGATTTCAGCCTGATCAAAGTACTGGGCGAGCCCGTTACTATCCAGCATTGGAACATTGAAGGACTACCTGCTGACGACTTCAGTGTGGAGAGTGCCATCATCATCAAGTAAGGAGTTTCTTTATATCCGTTATTAAAAAGCAGCTTCTGATTAATCTAAACTATCCTACCTAAGACATAATATTATAAATTAATGCGAAAGTAAGTTTGTTTGTTACCTTTTCACGCCTAAACCACTGAACCGATCATCCTGAAATTTTGCATATACGTTGTCAGGTGTACAGAAACGAACACCTTTCATCCCGAAAAAAAGTGCTGCTCACGAGGAAAACATAATAACGTTATTATGACAATAGATGGCGCCACGTGTCTATTGAACTTTGTCACATTATTTAATTCTGAGGCGGTACGAAGTTCGCCGGGTCAGCTAGTAATATTATCAAGAGAAAACGTTTGATTTTTTGTATGGTTGTTTGTTACGCTTTCACGCTAAAGTGGCTGAACGGATTAGGATCAAATTTGGCACATAAGTAGACCATGACCTGGATTAGGACATAGACATACATACTTTTTAACCCGATATTCACACTGGCCGAGATTTATGTGGTTGAAACCGCTGGGCGCAGCTGGTTAATTATAATGACCCCATAAAAAAATCATCGAATTAATTTATTTTTTGTTTTGTCATGTTTAGATATCGATATCCATCGCGTCTGCGAAGTTAAGCTAGCCAGTTTAAAATAACCCTATATAAATCTTTTTTTTTTTGTGCACATTGACTAAAATACTGTTAGTAAAATTTACGATGGAACTTGCACTGGCAAGCTGGCAAGCGTTAATTTTACTAACAGTATTTTTAGCATTCATGAATAGCTTATGGTAATGTGAAACAGGACAGCTCGACGTTGGCCTTTGATGATTGATCCCCAAGGCCAAGCCAATCGCTGGATCAAAAATATGGAAAAACCGAACAATCTCAATATAGTGCGTATGTCGCAGGCTGACTTGGGACGTGTCTTGGAAAACGCAGTACAGTTTGGACAGCCGGTATGATGCCCACATAGTTTAATGGACCGTAACCTGCAACGGCTGCAACCAGACTGCGGTCAATTTGACGTCGACTCATCATCATTCCCCTGCCCACCCAATTTATTTGAGGTCGGCGCACCATGTCTTTTTCTTCCATACTTCCTTATTATTCGTAATCTCGGTAGTCACCCCCTTTCTAACCATATCACTCAATCTATCCATCGTTTCTTTGGTTACTTTTATAGCCACCGACATTCATACTCAAAACTCTCCTCACGAAATTTTCCTCATTCCTCCGTATCACATGACAACCGATTTCCACACAACTTTTAAATTACCGGTGCCACTTTCAGGTCGACTGTAATCGCAAAATATGCCACGATAACGTTGATCGACATCGTCGACCGCAGTCTGGTTGCACGTTAAAGGTCACGTAATGAAAAAGCGTTATGCCAGGGTCCATGACGCTTTTTCTCTATCTCTCTTTCTCTATTATTATACATATATGATATGAATAATGAAAAGGTGAGACAGTTTTCACGGTATTCGAGGGTGCTGAAGCCGATCGTGAGGTCAAAAAGTAAATCCAAGATGGCGGCTGAGAAAATTTACAAATTTTTCATCATGGGTATCGTTTTCTTGGTTTTCGAGGGTACTAAAGTCAATAGTGAAGTTAAAATTAAAATCGCAAGATGGCGAAAACTTTATGAGAGCTTCTAAAAACTTATACGTAGACACTTCTTCCCTCTCTGTCTTTTTCTATTATATACGAGTGTGCGTGCTTGCGAGTATCGCGTAACAAACTTCGTTCCTGGCGGAGGTCCCCCGACCGCACACGTTTTTTTTTAAATTAAATTCAAGAACGTTATCTAATAAGGTTTTTTTTGCTCAGGTTTTGCTAGAAAATGTATTGGAAGAGTTGGATCCAATGTTGGAACCACTTCTTCAACAACAGACCTTCAAGCAAGGTGGAGCCCTCTGTATTAAAATTGGTGATACCATTGTTGAATACAGTAAAGATTTTAAGTGAGTATATAAAAACCGTAGTTTAATGACCTTTATGAGTATGTTAATAATTATCCTGTTTCGTGTAAGTATCCTGTTTAGGGCGTCATATTGTATTAAACTGAACTATATTTCGCAGATTATACATTAGTACAAAATTGGCGAACCCACATTACCTACCCGAGGTGGGCGTACGAGTGACTCTTGTCAACTTTATGCTGGCCATGGATGGTCTGCAAGCGCAGTTACTAGCGCGAGTGGTCGCTCGGGAAAGGCCTGATCTGCAGCAAGCCAAGACAGAACTTACCACGCAAAGCGCCGAGCATCGAAGGCTCTTAATGGATATTGAAAGGAAAATATTGACAGTACTATCTACTTCTGAACATTTATTGGAAGATGAAGAAGCTGTCCAGGTAACACAAAACACCTTTTTATACATACATTCGTTTATTTAATAAATAGTCCACACGTACCTGCATCGCTTTCTATTAGGACAGACTGCGATCAGTTCAGTCTTTTTCTTCGTCATGTCGATGGTTCCATTTATCTGTTAAAAATAAACTTCGACCTGAATTCGGCTACTTCGACAGCATTATCGGTAGGTGTTTTTGCACAAGAGAGCACAACAAGAGGTGAGGCATCGTTTGCGACGTGGCTCCACAGTCGCATTGTGGCTCATCAGAGTTCCTCAACTTCACTTACTTGTACCTGCAGCGGCTCATCTAGCTTCTGAGTCGGTTAAGGGAATTCCAGGTAGGCCATGGCAGTTGGTGGCTGGTTGGAAGTTTTCTCTGCAGGCTCAACATAGTCAGCTGGAGGGAGATGTTTGAGAAGCCACCGTTTGAATCAGACCGCACTAGGGCTACTCATTAAGTGGGATGTTCGACTTGTGAAAACTTATAGTTCTTCAACCTGCTCCTCGGTTTCGTTACGTCGCGTCGTAAAGTGAATGATATTAGCTCAGTAGTACTTATTTATTATTTTCAATATGTGTGATTGTTTAGATTCTGAATTCTGCAAAAGAAATGTCGAATGAGATCAAAGAGAAACAAGAGGTGGCCATGATAACGGAGCAGGCTATTGACGTGGCTCGGGACGACTACGTGCCCATTGCTGTGCACTCCACTGATCTATTTTTCCTCATCGGTAAGTTATTGGTGAAATGTTGCCAGTGGAGTGAAGAGAGTTATAAAATATGTATTTATAAATGATATGTATGAATGAATGAATGAATGGTTTATTCACTTAAAATTTCTTAAAGCTAGGTACATTGCCCCACAAAACTGCTTACGCAGCGCAGTTTAACTGTGAGATCGTTGAGTCTGTGTATGTTTAGACTTACTTTTAATTTAAAGTTTCTGAACATGGCCACGTATATAATTAAGTAGATTTTTCATTTTTTCACTTCAGCTGTAATACCACAATATGATTTCAAATAAAAAATAAACAGATAAGGGTAGTTGAATTGTTCAATAAAAACGTTATGGCAGTAACACACACACGCAGTAGGTACGTTTTGGATTACTAGATTTTTTTATCATAATGTGGTGTGTCAAAACCGAAGTGGTAAAATATCAACTAACTTTTTGAGGCCACTGTAGGTACCTATATTTTTAATATTAAAAAAATCACAAAATTTCTTTTATTTATAGCATCGTTGTCGAATATTGATCCAATGTACCAGTATTCGCTGGGCTGGTTCGAAGGTTTGTTCGTGGCTACCATTGATAACACTGAGAAAGTAGATGACATTAGTGAACGGCTGGATATACTGAAGAACTTCTTCACCTACTCTCTTTATGCTAACATCTGCAGAAGTTTGTTTGAAAAGGTAAACTAGGCGAACTCCGACTGTTGAGGTCTTGAAGTAAAATTGAAAATCCCAAAGGACATCATTCATTTCGTAACCAAGAATTAAAGCGCCGGCCAGACAAAATATGCTGTTTTTCTTATGGGAAAAAAGATACATATACCTTAACGCTCATGTCCATTTCTACTGTCCAAAGTATTGTTACCAAAAATATGATTTTTGGTACTTTCAGAGTCAAATAATTAGCAGCCAAGGGGTTAATTGTATACTCCCGATGTAATAGTAAAAAATGTTGAGGATGTAATTTCCCATAAGGAAACCATTATTTTTTTCCGCTTTAATTTTTGGGTACAAAATGTTAGAAACCTGAGTGATGTCCTTTTAAATCTTGGATTCACTAGGAGACAAATGACTGCAACATGCCGCGCGATATTGAATCGAACGTGTCACTGTAACGTTGCCAGTGGCGTAGCTATCGGAGGGCTAGGCGGTGCTGTGCACCGGGGCCCCCTAGCTCAGGGGACCCCTCGGCCCCTGATCAGCAAACCTCGAACTGACCTAACAAAAAATTTCTTCCACCTTCAGAACATAATTATAATAAATTCTTTCTGTTGTGTTATGTAAGTTCTTGTGTTTAGCCACTTCAACCAATCGGCTGTTATGCGACCGATTTATGAATACTAGCTTACTCTACTGAAATAACAGTAATGAACTGCACTCCCTTTTTTGACAAAATTCCATATCCTTGACATCTTCTACAAAATATTGTTACGGTACTCATACACCCTATACCATTTACATATGTAAGTATTTATGTTTTTTACTTGATTAAATAAAACCTAACCAGTTAGATATAGATAGAGCCCCAACTTTTTTTTGCACCAGGCCCCTGGTCACGTAGCTACGGCACTGAACGTTGCCCACCATTCTGCAACGCCGTGCCGAATATCTACGTCCTACGTGACATGTTGCATGCTCCTGGACCGGCGGCCCGTTCCGCGGGCAACATTCTTGTAGAAATCCCGTGTCAACCCCCGCGGCCTCAAAGAGAATTCAGCATAAAGGAAGGGGCCCGCTAGGGCTGAAGCCTGCCAGGGTAGCGGGATCGTCCGAAAGGTTTACCGCTGCCCCGGAACATAAAGGGCTAAGGAAGGAACACGGGTGGGTTTTAGTCAGTAAGAGTCTGACACTCCCTTCCGCTCCACATAGAGCGGGAGGAGTCATTACATGATCCCATCCAAAAAAAAAAAAACCCCGCAGCACGTTTTACTCAATTTGTTTCTAGTGAATCCAACGCTCGTAGTGTTGTCATCTGTGCCGATTTTCTACTGACTACACGGTGCTTTTAAACGCTCCATGGATTACTAAAGTGTATCATCATGGTTGCAGGATAAAATTGTGTTTTCGTTGTTGCTGGTGATCACGCTAATGTTAGCAAGCGGGGAGATATTAAGGCAAAATGTAATTTTCCTGATGGGCGGCGCGCAGCCTCGAACCCTCGTGCCTAACCCAGTGCACTTCCTAAGTCCACAAGCCTGGGCCGAGTTCAATGCGTGAGGAATACTTTTATTTAAACAATTAAGTAAACAGGTTGGCAGGGACAGCGAGGCGCAGAAAAATTTCGTCGGTTATTTAAAAAAAATGCAATTCCATACATTTTGACCGCGTAAGTCTTGCACTTTTCTATGAAACATCTGATTATTAAGTGAAAACTCCTTTAGGCGCGTTGGACATTTTTTGAGATGGGAAAAGCCATTGAATTCGCGCCACTGTTACCGTAACGACACCGCTTCGGATGTGTTCGGCTGTCCTCGGGATGTACTCGGTTTTAATGTAAATCCGATATGTCTGTGAGTAATGGCAAAGTATTCTGTTTGTGTTTTGTTTTCACTTCTGTCGGCACTCCCGGAGTGCCATTGTTTTTTTTTATTTTTTGATAACCGACGAACGATTTCTGTGCTGTGGGGATTTAAAATCATGTGCTGAATTCGTGGTTACAGTTTGCACGTCGCGTCGATGTCCAACTATCCTGTATATACAGCGTGTATCAGAAATGCGTGGTCATAACCAAGGTTGTTGCCACCCTTAAGTATGACCACACATTTCCGATTCATGATGTTTATATAATTTTTATTTTCATTATTATACCAACTATAAATCAACAAAAGGGGAAAAGATTACACCTAAGTCTTATTTCACTATGTCTGCTCTCGTTTAGGAGCTTCACAAGTATCCAAATAAGTATTTTATCGTTTAAACATTATGCCGACTTAGTTTTAAGTAAGTATGTTGATTGTTGAATGCACCACCTTTCATCACAACGCAATCTTTCGTCTAAGAAAACAACTAAGATTCTTTTCAGACTGTCTCATTAATTTTATCCCCTACATAAAAGTTACAGAGACGATTGCTAAATTATCCTTATTATAATCTAAAACTAGAGTGACAGACCTCAAAAAGGTGGCTGGAACAGACTGGATGCGGAAGGCGGACGGAAGGCGGACGACGACGGAGGTGTTGTGGGGCAGCCTGGGAGAGGCTATGTCCAGCAGTGGACTGCGAGCTGATTGATAATCTAAATCTGAAACTATTTCGTTTACTTGGCAGACTTAATGAAATTGAAAGTTTCCGTGGAATTCTGGATCACTTCTTGGCAAACATTAAAATGTGGGAGGAGTATTGTGATTTGCCAAATCCACAGGACGGTCCTTTGCCTTCACCGTGGGACAAAAACCTTGACATGTTTGAGGTAACAATCATACCCAGTTAATAATATAATAACTTTACAAGATTAAGGGCTGATTTTTCAAGAGCAATAACTCTGGTAAGTAATATATTATGATATAATTACAAAATCTCTAATATTCACAAGATATAACAACGGAATCTATCAATAAATATAATAAACGATTGATATAATTTTAAAATAACTAATTATAAGCATAACAAACAATGAATATAAAATCGTTTGATATACTTACCACTCAAAAGACAAAAACCTATTTAGTCTAATATGATTGAAACGGGTCTACCCTTAGTCAAAGTCAAATCATTTATTTCAAATAGGCACATTAAAGGCACTTTTGAACGTCAAAAATTACAATAAAACGAAATTGATTCTAGTCGCCGACGAAATTGAGTCTTACGCAGCAAGCATGCAGCATACAAACATGCAAACAAGCATACCTACATCATGCCTTACTTACCTTCAATCACCTATCTAGAAATAATTTTTATATACTTACCCACTAGACTGATTCCATGCTGTAAAATTGCTCTACGTTCTAAAGACCGAGTTAATCAATAATCATCGTTCTCCTACCCTTATCCCAGTTTATTGGAGTCGGTGCAACATGTCTTTTTCTTCCATACTTCTCTATCAGTCGTCATCTCGGTAGTCAACCCCCTTTCTAACCATATCATCATTCACACAGTCCATCCATCGTTTCTTTGGTCTTCCCCTACTCTTATAGCCATCGACATTCATACTCAAAACTTTCCTCACGACATTTTCCTTATTCCTGCGTTACCTGCGTATCACATGCCCATACTTTAATGACTATTTATTCCTACAGAAAATGTTAGTACTGCGGTGCATGCGTTTGGACATGATGGTACCGGCAGTCCAGAATTACGTTGCAGGTAAGCGTATCAAGTCATCATCAGCGCGCATCAGTTCTGGGATTCTAATGAAGAATTTTAATACTTTATATGTAATTCTTTTAAAGCTACAATGGGCCAAAAGTTCGTGGAGCCCCCACTTTTTGACCTGGCGTCTTCGTATTCGGACTCTCACTGCTGTATCCCCCTGTTGTTCGTGTTGACACCCGGCTCTGATCCTATGGATACACTGCTGAAGTTTGCAGACGATCAGGTAAACGATATCCACCATAGAAATAAGTCATCATTATCAACTCTTAACCCTTTTTTGTGAACTGAAGCATAAATAAAAATCTTTCTGGTCTTGTCCCATGTTATGAAATTCGTCACTCTTTTAGGCACAAGTGTTTTATCCCTCCTCATCACATACCAAGACAAACGATTCCCTTTTAACTTGTCTTCAAATCCGTATTAATGAGAAATAAAGTCCTGCCCGTCCTAACCTACGGTGCTCTCAGACCTGGTCACTCACCGAGTCACAAAAGTTTCACCTTGGGGTTTGCCAAAGAGCAATGGAGCGTAGCATTTTAAGCGTTAAACGAACTGACAATACGAGTAACCACGCTGCGCTCAAAAACCGGGGATCCTAGACGTAGGCATAAAGTCTGCGAAGCTGAAATGGGATTGGGCGGGTCACGTCAGCCGCATGCACAGTGACCGCTGGGCAACAGTTTCTACACGGTAGGTGCATGAGGATAGACGGCACTGCCGAGGCCTGCCCAGGAAACGGTGGTGGGGAGGCCTCTACTCCGCAGAGGGACAGTTTAAAAAAAAAAAATATCTGATGCCTTTTTGAATGATATTATAATATTTCTCAGGGTTTTGGTTCTTCCCGTCTATTTTCGCTGTCTTTGGGCCAAGGTCAGGGCCCTATCGCAGTTAAACTTATTGATGAAGGCATTCGGAGCGGCACATGGGTGGTGCTGCAGAACTGTCACTTGGCTAAAAGCTGGATGCCCATGCTAGAAAAGGTAATTATTTAGCATCATCGCTTTTACCGTTAAAACTATTTATAGGTTTCTAGGTTTGGTGTTGTCATATCCTGTCGTCAATGCAGCTTTCAAAAGGAATCTAGATATTTTTAAATGTTGACCCTTTTCCAGATCTGCGAAGGGTTGCTGCCAGACTCCACACATCCAGACTTTAGACTTTGGCTTACGTCATACCCTGCTGAGCATTTTCCAGTGTATGTACTGCAAAACGGTGTCAAAATGACCAATGAGCCGCCACAAGGTAATTATTATGGCGCATTATGTTTATTTCCGAATTGGATTAGCAAATTAAAATTTGCTTTAGTATTCTTTGTTAGATTTGTATATCTAAACGATTGCTTTTTACTTATTTATTTGCCTGTCATGTCATTTGTTGTTTATCAAAATCCAGGACTGCGAGCGAACATCGCACGTTCGTTCGGCAGTGATCCTATCAACAACATGGAGTGGTTCGAGGGCAACAAGCAGTCTGATAACTTCAAGAAGCTGCTGTTTGCGCTGTGCTTCTTCCACGCTGTGATCCAGGAGAGAAGGCAGTTCGGCCCGCTGGGCTGGAACATTCACTACGAGTTCAACGAGACAGACCTCAGGATCAGCGTCACACAACTCTATATGTTCCTCAATGAATACGATGTGAGTAGGGATTAGGGTGATTGATGGCTAAATAAATTGACTATCGACTTTTTTAAATTGTCCGTAAATTCAATCACACTATCACACTAATATTATAAAGGCGAAACTTTGTGTGTTTATATGTTTGTTGCTTCTTCGCGCTCAATCGGCTGGACAAATTTTGATAAAATTTTGTATGGAGGTAGCTGACACCCTGGATTAACATATAGGCTACTTTTTATCCAGATATTCCCACGAGATCGACATTTACGCGGGTGAAACCGCGGGGCGCAGCTAGTCTATACTAAAGCTGAAGAGTTTGTTTGTGTGAACGCGCTAATCTCTGGAACTACGCTATGCGAAAACGAAGTATCTAATAGCGACGGGGAGTTTTACAAAAATGTGGCAGTTATTGTATTAAGTATAGGCATTGTGTATCTTACCTTACGACTTCCACGCGAATGACGTCGCGGGCAGAAGCTAGTTCACAATAAATTAAATAATAGTCATTATTTGTCCATAACGACTGTAACATGGCAAATTGACATTGTATTTCAATCTCGTAACAATATTGCATAGAGCAGTGGTGGCCAAGTAGAGCAGTGGTGGCCAAGTGGTAACGGCCGCGACTTACGAGTTGTAGGTCGTAGGTTCGAATCCAGACAGGCGCTTTACTTTGTGTAAATTATTTCATCACAACTGCTCTCAAAACGGTGAAGGAAAACATCGTGAGGAAACCGGCATGTCCTAGAACCAAAAATTCGAAGACATGTGGCATCTGCCAACCCGCACTGGGCCCGCGTGGTGGATTACGGCCCACTCCCTCTCACTGAGAGGAGGACTGTGTCCCAGTAGTGGGAACATTATAGGCTGATTATGTTAACAATATTGCACAACACGTTCCCTGACTGCGTATGCAAAGACGATATGCTCATCTTGCGTTAATGACCTAGGTATATTGGAAAACTTTACGGTGATCAAGAGGCTTGTTTGAAAAAAGACTTCTACTTCCTGCATTACATGTAAATAACCGTTTAACTGTAAATTGTTTGCTCGCTCTAATCTGATGACTACTATCCGTTACTGTATTGTGTCATTTTTGCTAATATGCAAATTAAGAGGGATCATTCCCACATCCCCCACCTTAGGTATGGAATAATATTGATTCTTTTTTCTGCTAAAGCTATCACAGTCCACTGCCTCCCAAGGTGCGCCACAACGACAGGTTTTCCGCCTTCCACATCCAGTCTGGCCACGCCATTTGTCCTGCCGTACGGTTGCTTGGTGTTCTTGTTTATACTGAATGATATGGTAAATATTTTGTTCCCAGGACGTGCAATTCACAGCGCTGCGGTATTTAACGGGCGAGTGCAACTACGGCGGCCGCGTGACTGACGACTGGGACCGCCGCACGCTCAATACCATCCTGTTCAAGTTCTACAATCCGAAGGCCATAAAGGAATTAAACTACCCTCTCGACCCTACAGGTGAGCCAGCAACTTTAAACGGGTCCTTTTATAAACCACTAGCGTCCGCCCGCGACTTCGTCCGCGTGAAATTCGTAATTTCCTCTAAAAATTTCGAAAATGTATGTTTATGATCTTTTTCATTTATTTAGATAAATAAGTATTCGGACCGATTTTTAAGTTTATAGATCAAAGGGATCAGATTTTTCAAATAAACTGTAGGTATCCCCCCGCTTTTCAGCCTCACAGGGGTGGATTTTGAAAAATCGTTTGGGATGTGTTCATAACTTGACTCAAAGACTCATAATATGTACCCATTTTCGAGTTAATGGAAGCAAGCAGTAAAATCCACCCCTTTAACTTTATTACCCTTTTCCACCTTGGTAGGAGTCGATTTTTGAAAAACCCTAAAACACATACTTTTTGTTTTTTGTTTTAGTAGTACCGAGTTTCGAGTTAATCCGACAGCGGGTTACATATTTTTCTAGTGAAGGGTTTTTTTTTAAACTAAAAGTCACAATCTTTATTATTTACTGAGCCAAATATTTCCAAGTTTCAAGTTTATTAGCCAAATGAATAAGATTTTTTGTATAAACTGTATCCCCTCTTTTTATCCCCATAGGGGTGGAATTTTGAAAAATCGTCTGGGATGTTTCTATAACTTGACTTAAAGATTATTTATACTTACCAATTTTCCAGTTAATCAAGCCACGTAATAAAATACTCCCCTGTGATATTGACTACCCCTCTTCACCTCGTTAGGGGTAGATTTTAGAAAAACCCTGAGTTTCGAGTTAATTGGACCACGTATTAAAATGAAAAATATTTTGAATACAATGCCATAAAGTACATCTTTATGGCATTGTTTTCAAAATCTTTTTCATTTTCAAATTCTTCCATACTAAATTTGACATCCCCAATCTCTCTTTAGGGGGGGTAGTTTAGAATTCCAAAGAATTACGAACTTTATAATTTACTTAGATAAGTATTTGTGCCAAGTTTCAAGTTCAAATTTATTTATACCATTTTTTTTTTGAGTTAATCAAGTCACTCACTAAAATCCCCTTAAAAATCGAATTACCACTTTTTGTACCGTCAGGAGTCATTTTTCGAAAACCCCATACACTCATTATTGATTATTTTCTGTCAAAAGTATGTTTGTGTATTTACTGTGTTTCGAGTTAATCGGACCGCGCGTTAAAATTCTTCCCAATCCCAAAGACAATTAGACATGAACAAAGCTCTATATTGTTATTATTATAATAATTCATAATTCTCTAGAAAAAAAAAATTATACTCTACGCGGACGAAGTAAAATAAAATAGTAACGAAGTCAAACCTTAAATTGAATAATAATATCTTAATTAAGTATATAAGTCTGATGCCGAAAATATAGTTTTTAGAATTTTGCTCAGTTTGTTAGGATGTATGTTCCGGTTTGCACAAAAACGGCTGAACGGATTTGGATGATAGTTGGCAGACAGATAGTTTATAACCTTTTTTTTTTGTTTCCGGGGTGGGAAACCCTCATGGATGTCCGCCGACTAAAAACCACCCTGGTGTTCCATCTCACACCTACGCCGCCGCGCCGGGTAAACGTACGATCTTTCCGCAACCCCCGACTGGTGCCGGCCCGTCATTGCGGGCCTCCTCGGGGCAGGGATCAACCTATAAGTTACTTTTTAATCCCGGTAGTACGTTCCCGTCGGATATTTTTCGACATCCACGCGGGCGAAGCCGCGGGCAAAAGCTAGTATTTAAATAAATATTGTGTATAAGTTGGAGTAACATAATTAGTTTTTTTTTCATCGCAATAGCTTCATTCTTTGAAAAGTTAGAAATGGTACACGTGTATCTACTTATATTATTTTTACTTTAATACAAAATTTAGCGAATGAACAACTTCATACAAAACTTCATCCCTCTTTTCACCCCCTTGTGGGCCGAAATTATAAAAAAAACAATTTACGTTGTGTTAGTTTCCAACCATAAGACGAAATACACGCATCAACACGGTCTAGGGATATTTCATACTCAATTAAATAACTCGAAAAGTACTGGCCGCATTGGAATCTTTTATACACCGATTTGTTTGTAATTTATCTCAGACTAATTCCAAAGGAGATTGCCCGTGATCGAAACCGCTTTAAAGCAATAGAGTATGGCCTTCAAAATATACTCATAAATTATAAAATAATTTATTAACATTTCTGAGTTCACTTGATCGAAATCGTATGTGGGGTTAATATTTTGTATTTAATTAGTTATTTATTGGATTTTGTTGCATACTTTTTTAAATGGCGTATTTTAGTAAAAGCAGTGTTGCCAATTTTAAGAACCTCCCCATAATCGGTCTTAACGGATAGTATGAGGACAGACGCTGAGTTTTAAAAATAATTTCATCTATGACATTCTTCCTGGGTTATTGATTCCGTTTTAATCATGATCTGGCGGTTGGAGTAATTTATACGGCCTACCCAAATGTCCTTTCTCTGGTGTCGTCAAATCGTTGAGCTCCTTAAGTTCTGAGTTGAGCTGCACAATTACTGACAACTGGTGCACTGATTGGACAGGTCCACTCAATCTGTGTGGTTCTTTTCTCAAAAGAATATTTCAGACATTTATCTAACATGGTCTTTACATGTATGATCTAACCAAGATTAAGTATGTCTGGGCTTTAAAAGAGACTGTGATCTTTGAGTTTCTTTTGGCTTTTCTTCTCAGAGTTGTCAGATAGAAAACGCCCTTCTCATCTAGTTTAAAAAAATATGTTTGATGTGTAAAAGTGTTTTTTTTTCTATAATGTTTCCTCGTTATTAATTTTTCATTAACATAATCAAAGTAATATATCTTTTTAATTAACATCTTTAAAATAATATTAAATTAAATCCATTTATTTCAGACTAATAATTATTTGTCCATATATTACTAATTAAAATATCTTTCTTTAGTTGACAAATCACTTATGGTCAGGGGGATTAAGATTAACTGTTGGTAACACTATCACGGGAAGTGTCACTCAGACACTGTCAATTTGTCAAACAAACATCTCATGTCGGCCGACCAGCACTCCGCAGTGATCTTTGTTTTTACTTATGTATTGTTAGTTGTTGAGTTTGCTGTGCTAATAAATAACTTATCATTGCGTTGACATCGTGTCCAGTTGAATCTTCAGATTCCTGCACAGTCAAGATTGTACTGTTTCTGTGCGGGTGGTGTGGATTGTGTAGAACATTTTCACGACTACGGTCCGTGTCTTCTGTGCAGTAAATCACTAACGATTTCGTTAAAACTGTCACGCTGCGGGAGCTGTGTCTACCCCGTCGTCAAGTTGGGGAGGCAACGGATATAATGGAAGACTTTCAGCACTATTTGTATTTCGTTGTTTACAGTTAAGTTTTACAGATAATACTAGAAGCTGTTTAACTATGTTCAAAATATACATTTAAATGCATCATGATGAGAAAAGTGGTGAAGTGTGTTGTCCCACTCACTGTCGAACGATCACAAAAAAAGACTGAAGCTGTGGCGAGACAGTGCTTCCTTACCCAAACCATTCGTTCTACCCGCTGAAGAGCTCCTACCTGGATATGAGTTACCTTGGGTAAACCTGCTGAGATGGAGATTCATAGACGACTCTGCCTTGGAGTGTAAATGTGGTGCTGTTCTACAAACGATGGGACACTTAATATCGTGTCCTGCGTGTCCTGTCAGCTGCACGTTACAGGAACTGATGGACGTTGGTGATGGCGGCAAACAAGTACCTGAATTCTGGGCCCAGTCCATTTAGATTGCTATCGACACGCCAAGAAGAAGATGATGCGATAAGAACCACCAGCTATACTTTTCTTAGTTTGATTTGATTTTGTTTGTGGCTTTTGCCTGTCTGTGACAATATGTATAATTAAACTAATGCTAAGATCAATTTCTTAACAGAATATGATATACCTATTTATTTTTATATGTCTCACACAGGTCGATCGATCAGGTTAAGCTACGCTTGCCACGGTTGGTCTGTGGATGGGTGACCATGTTTACATACCGAGAACCCTCCGTGGATCAGAAAGCACGTTAAGCCGTTGGTCCCGGCTGCCATTCATGGATCTTTGACAGTCGTTACGGGTAGTCAGAAGCCTGAAAGTCTGATAACCTGTCTTACCAAGAGATATCGTATTACCCAGTAACTGGGTTGTGGAGGTCAGATAGGCAGTCGCTCCATGTAAAATACTGGTATTCAGCTGCATCCGTTTAGACTGGAAGCCGACCCCAACATACCTAGTTGGGAAAAGGCTAGGCAGATGATGAGTCGTATTATGGTTAGCATGTCCGTAGGAACGGAAAATACGAAACTGAACTAGCAAACGACATTGAGGTTGATATGCCGTTGGTACTGGGAACGGACAAGTATTTAGTAAGGGGAAGAATTAAATCTCGATATGTCAGCAGCAAGGTGTATTACGCCTACATTTTAGTTAATAGGGCTACGAGTAACTCAGTAGCTGATTTAGGTCTGTTGAGCCGCCACGTCGGCTCCGTTTTTAGGCAACATATTTTATGAATATGATGAATAAAACTATTGCATTCCTATGTTCAAGCATTTTCTATTTCCTATAAAAACCTACATTTTGCATGTAGGTTTTTTTTACCTACCTATGAAATATTATTTATTTGGCATCATTCATTGATTTATTGGAACTATTTTCTGTTGTTTTATGTGAATTCAAATCGTATTGTTGTAAAATACTGTTTTTTTTTGTGGATGGTAACTAACCTCAAAACTGAACAGAAAATCAAAGAACAACAAAACCCCACAAAATAAATGGATAATTTTTATTTCCTATGAAAGTACGACATCACCCCTCTTTTATATCCAATTTTTGGTATCATACAAAATTTTTTGATGCGCAACCGCGGTCAATAGAGAAATGGGCATTTTCCTTTAATTTTTGAAAATTCTTTTGTTTCGGTGGCAAAAAATGTCTTGATGTATAGGAGAGGGAATTTTCATTTGTGCGAAATTTAGGAAACAATACGAATTACGTTTAGTTACAGTTTTTTTTTCATTTTTAAACGAAAGATAAAGTTAAAATTGAGGTATTGTAGCCATGCAACGCCGACATTTGACGAGGGCGGAGATGTTACGAGCTGTGGGAATGCTGGAAGCTGGATCTGTTCAGCGTAATGTTGCTGAGGCCATAGGGACCCATCAAAATGTAATTTCAAGATTGTGGACCCACTATCGTGCCACAGGTGAAGTAGCGGAGAGGCACCGGGGGCCAAGTCGCATCACTACCCCCAGACAAGACCGATTTTTGCAAATTACTGCGCGAGCACAACCAAATGCAACGGCGACTCAATTGGTCCAAAGGCTGCGAGTGGAACACCAAGTGCTTGTTTGTGAGTGACCAAACTGTAAGAAGGCGACTGCATGAAAGCAATCTACGCTCTCGTAGACCACTCCGGGTCCCACCTTTACGGAGAGGCAATCGTGGACGACGATTAGAATGGGTTCGGAACCACGTGGACTGGGGCCGTGAGCAATGGTCCAATGTGCTGTTCACGGATGAATCCAGGTTCGGCTTCCATCCAGATTCACGAAGGACGCGTGTTTGGCGAGTTCCTGGACGATGGAGCCGTCTCCAGAACCCTCGGGAAGTTCACCCATACCAAGGAGGAACAATTATGGTTTGGGCAGGAATTCGTCTTGGAGGACGGACGGATCTCGTTTGGGTGCGGGGCAATATGACGGCAGAACGATACGTCCAACAGGTGCTGGGGCCCGTAATCTTGCCCCACAGAACACAAATGGGGCAAGATTTCCTGCTCATGCACGACAATGCCCGGGCACACACGGCGAGAACGGTAGCAGCTTGGTTACATGCACATAATGTTAGGGCCTTAGACTGGCCTGCTCAATCGCCAGATCTAAATCCCATTGAGCATGCGTGGGATATGCTGCAAAGAAGAGCTCTGAATTCCTTCAGAGCTCTTCTTTGCAGTTTGAAGTTGATCTTCTGTAGCCAGATTTTCAGGAACTTCCGTTCCTGAAAATCTGGCTACAGAAGATCAACTTTTTGCGCACCTCAGAAGGACATGGGACAATATTCCGCAGCAAGACATTGACAACCTTGTTCTGAGTATGCCGAATCGTTGCCGATGTGTTATGAACATCATGGGCGCTTTCTCAGACTACTAACTTCAAGTTTATAAACACAAATTAAATGATTTTTCTATTTTTTTCAGTTTTTACTCACAAATTGATAAATGATAAATGATTTTATTTCTGTAAGTAGGTTTGCACAAACACTTTTACACGTCAATCATATTTTAAAAACTAGATGAGGTCGGCGTTTCCTATCTGACTACTCTGAGAAGAAAGGCCGAAACAAACTCAGAGGTCACAGTCTCTTTTAAAGTCCAGACATAATCTTGGTCAGGTTATATGAAGACCATGTAGATCGAAGTCCGAGATGGTGATTAAAAGTTCATTCATATACGATTTCCGTCTATGCTTCATTTTTTTTTCCATAAAATCCTGAAATTTTAATCTAAGTACCTTAACTATTATTAAAAAATGGTAGAATATTAAATAACGTATCTTTTAAATATATACATGTCATATAAATAATTAACACATTGATAGTAATTCGCTTTTTTTAAAATATCCCTAGACCGTGTTGATGTGTGTATTAGTGATTTTAACTTGAACTTTAATTGAAAACAAAATTTCATCCCCCTTTTCACCCCCTTAAGGGTTGAAATTCTAACAAAACCGTTGCGTTAGCTTCCAACCATAAGCCTAGATAATAAAAGTGATTTTTTCTTCGAAAATGAAGGACTTTCCATACACTACTTCATCCCCCTTTTTAACCCTTCGGGGATGGAATTATCAAAAACGCTGAGACACGTATGAATTAATTTTAAATCGTCAGCCTAAACACAAAATTTGAAAATCCTAACTTCAAAACTGACTGACTTTCATATAAACTTATATCCCCTATTTTACCCCTTTAGGGGTGGAATTCCCAAAAATCCTTTCTTAGTAGATACTTACTCTTCACAAAGAACACACCCTCCAAGTTTCATGTCTCTAGGACTACCGGTTTGGGCTATGTGTTGATATATCACCCAGTCAGTCAGTCAGTCAGTCGTAGATCGTGGGTTCGAACCCTGACAGGCGATTTACTTTGTGTAAATTATTTCATCACAACTGTTCTCAAAACGGTGAAGGAAAACATCGTGAGGATACCGGCAAATTCTAATAAAACCAGAAATTCGACGACATGTGACATCCCCAACCCGCACTGGGCCCGCGTGGTGGATTACCGGCCCACTCCCTCTCACAGAGAGGAGGCCTGTGTCCCAGCAGTGGGAACTTTATAGGCTAATTATGTATTGAATTTCAAAATCGATGCCATTTTCGTAATTAACGTTCCAAAAAACCATAAAAACGACACCCATATTGATATTTAGACATTTCAACCCTACCGCACCCCGAGGATGATGGTATTTCACGTCCACCACGTTGGATTTTAAAGTCGTTGTTGTTTTCGTAATTAGGGACCCGATAAACCATACAAACGATACCCATGTTGATTTTCAGGCTTTGTCACCCCATTTCCCCCTTTTAGGGTTTGAATTCTTAAAAAACCTGAAACACTCAGGAGTACTCCTGTGATGTTTCGAATAAAATAGTCGTAACTAATCGTGTTTCCCCATACAAACTTTGGACCCCCGTTTCAGCCCCTTAAGGGGTGAATTTTGAAAAATCCTTTCTTAGTGCACCCCTAGACCTCATAAGGAACCTAGGTGCCAAATTTGGAATTTATAGACCCAGCGGTTTGGGCCGTGCGTTGATATGTCAGTCAGTCACTTTCTTCTTTTATATATTTAGATAGCATGGAATATCATAACACGATTATACTAACACGACCTAATGTGAAATGTTATGAAGAATGGTATGTATATAGAATGGTAATCGTGAAAAAATGTCAGCTGTTCCCTACATTTATGTTCGCGTAACTCGTCAAAATGTCGGGAACAGCTGATTTTATTTTCGCGATTTCATGTTTGGTCCCATAGTAAAAGTTGTATATAATGACGTACTCATCAATGACCCCTTAAGAGGAAAACGGTGATAAAAATTTCACCCTGTATATACAATCATGACCTTTGCACATTTTATTTAAAAATAGCAAAATTTTTCCAAAAACAAATGATATCTATAACTTAAACACACGCCATAAAAATAGATTACATCTTCCACCCTCTCGGATCAAAATGCTTTACCATAGCCCATATCACATGGCAATAAAAATATTCAACAAATTACCGGAACAAATAAAATAAGAAACCATAATTCAATAAATTTAACAGGAAATTAAGAGAATATCTAACACAAAAATGCTTTTACTCGGTCGCAGAATACCTAGAACAAAATATTTAGTAAATGATAGCTAGATAAATAATTACATATTTTATTATAGTCATAAAGGAAAAAAAAACGCACACATACATACTCTTATTATTATTATGTTGCCGTGCCCTAACCGGGTCTCATGTTGGAACTTACTTATACAAAGTGTTAAAAAATTAACCTTACAAACTTTAAGAGGTGATTTAGACCATCGAACTGAACAACTTTCACTATGGGACCAACTCTGAAATCACGAAAAAAAAATCTGCTGTTTCATACAAAAGTTCAATACCTACTTGACCAAAATGTATGAAACAGCTGATTTTTTTTGGCAATGATCGTTGTCGGTCGACGATAACATTATACCTACTCAGTCATAATTTTTTTCATTAGTATTTTGTTATATATTTTGCAGTTGCCGTAGTAGGTACACAATACTATGTACATTAAATTCTGTAAATTATAAAAGCATTCCACATTTATATATTCCACCGTAACCGTTCGCCCGTTCTCCATTTCCTGTACCGATCGCTGCAGTTTGGTCTGCAGAACGAAACGGTTCCAATGTTTTACGTGTTTCTTTATGTGTGAGCGCATAAGTTTACCCGCGCGGCTTTTTACCCGCACCGATCGATACAGACTTGTGTTTGCCGGAAACCTGCGTGTTTATGCAAGCACTCTATGACATGTATGAGGAAATGATTTCGACAGGCGTGTACCACATCCCAAGCCTGAAGGAGCACGGGGACTTCGTGAACTTCGCGCGCTCGTTGCCGGCCGCCACGCCACCCTCCGTGTTCGGCTTCCACCCCAACGCAGACATCACCAAGCACTTCAGAGAGGCCGAGGAGCTGCTTAACACGGCTGTATTGACCCAGGTCACCACCTACATTCAGTCACATCCTTTAATTATACAAGCTAGCACCATAAGGCGCTATTTTATCGGATTCAGTTGTTTTAAATATAATTTTATACAGGGAGCATTGACACGAACTAAATTACAGTCCGTTCGCAGTTATTTTACCTTTGATTTTGACAGTAACCCAATATCAACCTTATTGTGTTGCTGCCATTGCAAAGTCTGTCAAAATCACAATGATCTTTTTTTTTTTTGCTATAAGGTTGCTATTAAGTTGCTGCTGTCAGAGGTAAAATACATATGAAAGGGCTGTATAATATCTCATGGCGTGGTTAGAATATACTTAAATCAATCAGCAACGTGATAATGGGATTGACTGGTCAAGGTGTCCCAGACAGATGGTAAAACAATAAAATAAAAGTAATATTTTATCAAATGTATTGTAATTCGATTTAGAAACTTAATAACTACTAGGATGAATCAAAAAATTCTTGTAATCAATATAAGAAAATGCAAAGATTGAAACAAAAATATTTTATTTTTCTACATAATCTCCCTCCAATGCAATGCATTTAGAATAATGCGTTTCTAACTTCCTTATTCCTTGTGAAAAAAATTGTTTTTCTTGACTCGAAAAACTCCTCTGCGGCAACCATAACCGCGTCATTATTGTGAAATTTTGTTCCACGAATGTCCTCTTTTAATTTTAGGAATAAGTGAAAATCACTTGGGGCTTATTCCGGAGAATATGGTGGGTGGTCAAGGAGATTGAAGCCAGCACAGCGGATTGGTTGAGCGCAACTGCCGATCGATGAGCAGGAGCGTTATCTTGAAGAAACAACACGTCCAACGATAGTTTTCCACGACGTTTTTCTTTAATCGCTTCACGCACTTTCGGGATTAAATTTGCATAATAGCGTCCAGTAATCGTCTGGCCTTTTGGCATGTAATCAATAAAAAGGATTCCTTCACTATCCCAGAACACTGAAGCCATAACTTTGCCAGCGGTAGGAGCAACTCGAAATTTTTTGATGGATGGAGAGGATGGTCGTTTCCAAGACATGCTTTGTCTCTTAGTTTCAGGATCGAAATGGTGGACCCACGTTTCATCCATGGTGACAAGGTGACGGCAAAAATTATCCGAATCACGCTGGAACATTTCAAGATTACGCTTAGAAACATTCGTGGCACCCATCTTGCCGAAACTTTTTTGAACCCCAGTGAATCAATTAAAATGGATTGAACGCTACCAAATGATATCTTTAAGATCTCAGCTATATGTTTTATAGTTATTCTTCTGTCTTCCAAAACCAGATTCTCAACCTTTTTGACATTTTCTTCCGTAACGGAGGTTGAAGGCCGTCCAGAACGCGGGTCATCTTTACAGCTTGATCTACCTCTTTTAAATTCAGCCACCCAGTACGCAACCGAAGAATAGGGTACAGCATCATCCCCTAATGTCTGCTGAATGTCCGAAAAAATTTCCTTCGTAGACATTTTTTTCAAACTGAGATATTTTATCACCGCACGTAACTCACTTTTATCCTTTGATTATATAATGTCTAGATAGAGCATCAATTGCGCTCAAACGTGTCAAAAAATACCAGCCAACTGTTGGACTGTAAGTACTTACCCGCCAATTAGTGCCGATCGTACCGCTTTGGTGTCACTACGTATTACGCGCGCTAAGTAATAAACAAATAACAGCGATAAAATGACGGTATGTGCTATTAAACTGTGCCGAAATTATAAAGGAAGGGTAAAAAACACCAAACACATCATATATCATCAGTAAATAACCAAAAAAACTACGTATTTGTTTTTTGTTTTTATATTTACAAATTACGCCCTATTACGCCATATTTTATCAGTGTTGCCAGTTTCTTTTTCCATTCTCCCAACTTAACGTCCTTTTTTTGTGGGTATATTCGTTGCTTTATGGTTACGTTTATATTATTTAGTTGATGTACTTTTATTATTCGATTTCAAAAATGGTGAAGTTTTTCAATTCGTCTGTACTTTTTTATAATAATATAATGTTCGCGTATAACTTTTTTGTTTATGAGCCCATTTTAATGATTATTGTTGCATTGGGTCCAATAAACTGATTTCAAAGGTGCCAAGAGTAATTTTAATAAGATTAATTTATTCCATTCGTATTATCTGTGATCTTTCATTTGAAATTTCCAAATACAAACTGCCTAAAAAGTTAAATATTCTAATTGAATTAACTTAGCTGATTTAATATAACACAACATTCACACACACAACTCTAATTCAATTAAATAGTGTTTTTTATTTATAAATACAAGTAAATAAAGACACTACTAAAACTGAATAATACTACAAACATACACCTAAAACTTACTTATATTATTTGTATAGTCAATTTTTTTAATATGTGATTTATGGGAGAATTGTAGTAGCTGGTATCATTATTCACGCTCACAGAGACATAGATGCACAGTGTAAAACACCGCCCGCACGCACATATGTTTGAAATTGTTGGCTCGTTTTCTTTGTTTTGATTGTAGGGCGACGCTCTATCTAGACATTATATAATCAAAGCTTTTATCCATAATTTTGGGTTTTTAGCAACTCGTTGCACAAAAAAATTTATTACGTGCGAACGAACTGACAAAAACAAGTGACAGTTTGCATAAATATTGTGTGATTGACACTCTTTAATTTGAATATCGAACTTCTCCCAAAAAGGTTTTATCTATATATATGCAATTCTAAGAACTTTTTGATTCACCCTCGTATTATTAAAAGTACCTACCTAGAGCTCATCATTATCATATACGTAGTATTATTAAAATAATATGCTGTTATATTGAAAATATTGTTCATTTATATCATGTGGTATTTATGCCGTAATATAATCCATTTATATCATGTGGTATTTATGCCGTAATATAATCCATTTATATCATGTGGTATTTATGTTTCATCCTTCGTCGGTGCATCGGGGCAGGATCGTGTGGTGAGACATTTGAATTAATCAGAATTGTTCATTTTACCAAAAGTAATATCATTAATGTCGATTTCTCATTTCCATGCCTGAAAGGATCTCGAGAAAAAGTACCAGGTAAGTGAATTTTATACCTTGCAAACGTTTAGGCGGACAAAAGTTATGCTCAATTTTATAAGCATCTCTATTTATTAAAGAAAAAAATTATAGCTAATATAAGTGCAATAGCTGAACAATGAATACCTAGTAAAAAGATATGGCTCCAACATGGCGTAAAATTAATTTATTTTGTAAGGAAAATCGATTATAATCATCATCAATAATGAAGATTGATAAAAAAAAACATATTTTTTTCATTGCACCGTGTAGGAAGACTATTGCACAGGTCTTGCTTAAGCGAAAACATAGACGCGTATGGGCCGTGAATGCCCTTGCTCTCAAATTATCCATAATTTTCACGGAATAACGTGAAAATAATGGATAATTTGAGTGCAAGGGCTGATTTAATCATATTGCGAAAACTTGATATAAATATTGCACAAACTTATTGTAGGTGTAGGGGCCGCCTAATATCTAGATTAGGTATAAATGAAAATGAGAGCTTACAATTGCCGTTTAAAAGCTCGTAAAAAAATATATCCGTGTCCTAACACAGGACATGGCGGCCGCCGGTGATGCTGAGATAACACCAGACATGCAAGCGATGGCCATCGCCGAGGACGTGTTGCAGCGGCTGCCAGACAAGATCCTGTCGGGGCCATCGCACGAGGGGGACATCAAGCCGTCGGAAATGACGCCCATGTCCATTGTAGTCATACAGGAGGCCGCACGATACGAAAGGCTGGTTACCGTTGTCAGATCCAGCGCTAGAGCCGTCATTGGAGCTGTGCAGGGTAAGTTTAAAACGAACATAAATTTATTTGACTCAGGTTTTAAGGTACACAAAAAAAAAAAAATTATAAAGTTTCCCACATCAGTTGCCAAAACATCACTAGGTAACTTTTGAAGTTATCTAGTGATGTTTTGGCAACTGATGTTAAGTAACAGAGGATAAGAAACAGTTTTTGACGTTAAATAGTTCCAAAATAGTTTAATTGCAGATTGTACTTGATTATGTGCAAAAAATGAATTTTCCTCATAACAATATCATTTACACGTATGATACAGGCGTAAGCGTTCTGAACGATATAACGGAGGAGGTGCTGACGAGCATGGTGCGCGGGCGCATCCCCGCGCTGTGGGCTGGCAAGAGCTACCCCTCGCTCAAACCCTTCGCCTCCTATTTCAACGAACTGCTCGCAAGACTCGCGTTCTTGCAGGTATCCTCATAACTATCCTAATTACCTATCTTAATTCACATAAGAGCCAATTTTTCAATCGTCAGATACTTTTTAATTGAAAAATAAATATGACAGTTTTGATTTGTTTAGAAAATATGTCAAAGTTATCTGACGATTGAAAAGCCCATAGAAGAGGCCTGAACGGCGGCACGAAAGAGAGAGGACGTAACACCTTGACTACTTGCGCTGGACAACCTTCCTTATTGCGATCGCCAAACGTATAGGTTGACTACTTACCTTATTAGGTAGTGCTCAGTTTTAATTCCGTCAATATTTTAATATTCGGGGATCAATCTAACCGAAAAAAAAATAGTTTTCCTTTCAGAACAAATTCAGATATTGCTTGAAATTGGACCCATGCCCACGTTATACTCATGCACGTGCGCACATACACATCTGACTCTGAACTCACTCGTGTGATCATTTCACATGGCTGACTCCAGAAAATGTTAGGGTAATTTCATTTCTGTATCACGCTATGAATTTAAATGTAAACATTGTTAGTGAAATTTTGACGATTGAACTTTATCTAAATTAGGTTGGTATAATAGGTGTATTTTTACACAACTGCAACAACTGCACTATTAATTTGTTCTGATAGGTTAATTTCATGCTATGGAGCAGTGTTTTGTAAGTCTTGCTTACACAAGGAGGTACCTATTCTAGTCCTTTGAGACGCGAGAATGTTAAAACTTTTTACACAAGTAGAAAAATACGGTACAAAGACTTAATGCCTGAGGCGTTTTCTACCAGTCGACCTTGGGGTGACGCAGAGACAAAACATGGCAGGTGCACTATAAGGGATAAGTAACTAGAAAAATAATAAATATTAATACATATAAACAGAATAAACTTTGTCAGGAGAAATAACGATAGGTAGAGGAAAAAACGAAACCAGCAAATCAGTGCTGGGATGATTCTACGAACTTCTTACGGATATGTTCACGTGCCTTAACTTTGAAAAATAACCGACTGGTTGCCATCCTGATGTTCAGAGGGAGCGCATTCCAAAAAAAAAACTGCCTCGACAAAGAAAGAAGAGAAAATAAAACCAGAGCGGTGAGAATGTTCATGCGAGACAAGAAGCCAAAAATCTCAATTTATGTGTTTAGAATTAAATTCATCGTGTAAACGGAGCTTTACTAAGCGAGAGTATTGTGTTGTCAGCACTGGCACGAGTTCGGGCCGCCAATGGTGTTCTGGCTGTCCGGCTTCTACTTCCCGCAAGCCTTCCTCACGGCCGCCCAGCAGAGCTACGCGCGCAAGTACAAAATACCCATCGACCAGCTCGCCTTCCACTATGAAGTAACTAGTTTCCAAATATCATAACATTTGTCAAGTTTATAAGACACTCTCTTTCACAATTATTTTACCTCTGAATTGGCATTACTGTGAAAATCACAGTGATCTTTATTTTTGTTACACTAAGGTGCCACTGACAAGTCTGTCAATGCCAGAGTGGTCTTTATTATCGTTTCAATAAGGTTGCTGCTACTGAAAAGTCTGTCAAAATCACAGTGATCTTTATTTTTGTTACACTAAAGTGCCACTGACAAGTCTGTCAAAGCCAGAGTGGTCTTTATTATCGTTTCAATAAGGTTGCTGCTACTGAAAAGTCTGTCAAAATCACAGTGATCTTTATTTTTGTTACACTAAAGTGCCACTGACAAGTCTGTCAAAGCCAGAGTGGTCTTTATTATCGTTTCAATAAGGTTGCTGCTACTGAAAAGTCTGTCAAAATCACAGTGATCTTTATTTTTGTTACACTAAGGTAGTTGTTGTGTTGCTGTTGTTAGAGGTAAAATAACTGAAAAACTGTAGGTAGCATGCTTTGTGTTTTCGCAAACTATCTGTGTTTGCGACTGCGATTCGTATATTAAATAGCACGGCGCGTCACTTTTGTGATGACGTCACCACCATTTGTTTGGCCATGGGTCAGAGTTAAAGAGACCGCATTTTGACTTCTAAATAAACATGTTCTTAGATGTTGGCAATCTAGATGGATTGCCAATATCTAACTAGTTTATTTAGAAGTTAAAATGCGTTTTTTTTTAATGCGGTTTTTTGCACAAGTGGTTATAAAGATGGGAAATGAAACAGTTATTCCATTGAAACGATGTCATGTACTTAGGTACAAAAAAAGGCGGAGATGGAGGAGCCACCCGACGAGGGCGTCTACATCTACGGCCTGTTCATGGAAGGCGCGCGGTGGAACATGAACACTATGGTCATCGACGAGTCCATCCCCAAGTTACTGTACGACGAGTTCCCGATTGTTAGTATCTACACTTAACTACCTGTCCACCAACTTAACCACTATGTTCACAGATAAGCTGTTGTTGCAGTAATAGTAGACAGATAACAACAGATTTTCTATTGTGTTTGATTATTCTTCTCGGGATATTACGGATACGTACCTAAGTATGTACCCTCTGCCACCGCCGCCGCCGAAGAATTTATATCGGGACTCTTACAAACCACAATAGTTGGCGTTCTTAGCATAATACTATGTGCTCTGGAATCTAAATTTATAAAAACTACGAGTAAACAAAGTTTACACATATAAGCCATATCACAATCATTACATGGCAGGTGATGTACCTACAGGGCATGTCATGGTGCACATGGATTCA
Source organism: Hydraecia micacea (assembly GCA_914767645.1). NCBI lineage: Eukaryota > Metazoa > Arthropoda > Insecta > Lepidoptera > Noctuidae > Hydraecia > Hydraecia micacea. The sequence goes on from OU611778.1 coordinate 15,703,944, forward strand.
CAGGCTACAAAATCCCTTCACACTTCGCCAAATCATGTAAAATATTGACCTGCTACAACCCGCTGCTGCTGCTGCGACATCTACCGACCCGTACTGGGACCGCGTGGTAGATTACGGCCCACTCCTTCTTACAGAGTGGATGTCTCAGGGAACATTATTGGCTGATTATGCTGTGTTATGCTATTGACCTGCTATAAGAGTGTTTTCCCCAGGTGTGGCTGATACCCATTAAGCGTGAGGACATCCCGAAGGGCATGTTCTACAACTGCCCGCTGTACAAGACGGGCGACCGGCGCGGCGTGCTGTCCACCACGGGCCACTCCACCAACTACATCCTGTTCATGCTGCTGCCCACCAAGCTGGACCCCGACCACTGGATCATGCGCGGCGTGGCTCTGCTCACGCAGCTGCCGTTCTAGAACATTCTCACAAGTACGTTCAGAGGCCCGGGCGTAATTTTAACCAGCTCGCGTAGCATGACCGATTCTATTTGTATTCGACCAAGAACAGACCAACTTCTTTCTATACAAATCGACACCTCTTCATCTCTCGAGTTTTGTCGACTGAAGAATAGAAACATTTCTTCTCTCTTCATCACCATTAAAAATCTATCTACAATCTGTCATTTTGTTTATTCTTCCGTTGACAAAACCCGTTTATATGGTGGTCATCAATGATTTCAATATAAGTCAATGGTGGTCATGCTACGCGTGCAGGCAGGTGATGTGAACGGTGTCAAGGTGGCAGATAACAGTTGCACATAATTCAAAATCGCTCGACACTTATCACGATACCTCACTTGATGTCTTAAGTCCAATTAGTCGTACTTATTATAAGTAGCAGCAGTGTAGCAACACATCTGCCGAAATTACGTCGCGGGGTCACGTAAAGCATATCCACGCCGAATTTAAGTAGCGTACTACTTTTTTACCTACTTGTTTTATTATGAGAATATCATTGAAAAGACAATGTTTATCATGGTAATTGTTTACAAATGTTAGCTTATTAATTGTTAGTAATTATTTTTGTCATAACTTGGTCTAGTCACCTAAGAAATAATGTTGATTTATGTTTAATTTATTGATTAGTTTATTCTGTATGTGGAATTATTTTTATATTGTATGTCTTAATAAATAAAGGATATCTAGGATTTACATCTATGAAAGATTATCAGCCTGATAAGAATCGGCTAACTATACCTATTTCTATAGTCCAATCCAACAGAGTACCCTAAAACTGGTCTACTAGTAGCTGAATTAAACCTTTTATTTTTAGATACATAGGTACTTAGTTATTCCTATGTGCTACTTCTTCGCTTCTTGAACATTTTCGGTTTACTTGTTCTTTAAATCCAGTTGTGATTAATTCATAAACATTATACTAAAATATCCCCTCGTCTGTATGGCAAGCTTATCAAGTTCGGTAACAATAGAAAAAGTAATCGTCTCATTAGTGACAGTTGAGCTCATAATAAAATTGACAAATTGCTCACGAGTAAATTTAATTAAAATCTTTCTTTCCATAACTTTTTCGTTCGGGTTTCTTAGGTATATCCGCCAACGTTATGATCCATATTATGCTTTATGATATCGCATTACACCATAATTGTGTGCGCTATTTTTCATCAAAATAGCTACTTTTTACTATTTAACTTAGTAGAATTTATTTGAAAACACAATGATATCATGTTTGTTTATTGTTTTCGATGTTAACTCTAAGTATTTATTCTTAGTAATTATTTTTGTCCTAACTTGGTCTAGTCACCTAAGAAATAATGTCGATTTATGTTTAATTTGTTCATTAGTTTATTCGGTATGTGACATTAATTTTATATTTCATTCTTAATAAATAATTCAATGATATTTATTGAATCTGCGAACAATTTTCAGCCAGATAAGAGTCGTATTCCAATCCAATATACAGAGAACCCTAAAAGTTGCTACTATTAGCTGAATTAAAACGGATAATTTTGTTAATACCTCAGTCACTTCATGTTCCGGTTTAAATTGTTCTTTGAATCCAGGGGTGATTTGATAATCCCCTGATTCATAAACGTTTTATTATTATTTATCATCGTCATTTCAGCCGAAACACGTCCACTGCTGGACAAATAGGCCTCCCCCGAACACCGCAACTTCGGCCGGTTCCGTGCTTTCCGCATCCATCGGATAAGTTATAATAAAATTGACAAAATTGCTGACAGGTAAAATAAAATGTTTAATTCCGTATTTTTCTCGTTTGGGTTTCGTATACAATCCTAATCCGTCAACTTTAAGACCTATCTCACGTTTTACTATAGCACATTGTACACCAGATGTGCTCTATTTTTCTGCAGAATGGCTACTTTTGAATTTTTTTACTTATTAAAATTTATATGAAAAGACGTTTATCATGGTTATTGTTTTTATTTATTCATAGTAATTATTTTGTATTAACTTGGTCTAGTCACCTAAGAAATAATGTCGATTTATGTTTAATTTATTCATTAGTTTGTTCTGTATGTGGAATTCGTTTTTTATTTTATGTCTTAATAAAATAACTCGATGATAATAATGTTGTTTAACTGTTTTCCTTTGCCCTGTTTCTATACTCTTTTCATATGTTTTCAGTTGTACTTAGGTACTACACAACACAATAAAATTTCGTAAACAAAGAAATTATGATCGTAGTTCCAGAATTGAACAACTTGTAACCCCGCCCACCCAGTTATGCAGCCACCTTCCTTCATCCCTAATGTTTAATAGGTTTGCTTTACATTTATGTGTTCACCAAATTGACACTATTTTGTGTTATACAATGCGGAGATGACAATACGACAAATGAAAAATAGTAGGACCACGAGAAAATACCCGAAAACACTAGCAATAATAATGCATAGGAGTATTTAGGAACTATCAAATAAATCCATGAAAATGAAATTAAAAAATATAAACATCCAAATTGAGAACCTCCTCCTTTTTTGAAGTCGGTTATAAAGTGATTTTTTCTAATAGTGATGAGCCGACTACGGATTTTGCCAATAGTGACTAAATCTATAATCTCCACCTTGTATTTATTGTTCATAGGGCAATATTGATGCAAACGTACCTTGTATGAAGACTTCAAGAGTCATCTTTTGTTATCTCATAACGTACCGTGTCAAAGCTCTGGTTACGTTCACAATATAAATAAACCGCCTAACTTCTCGCGGTGGTTTTGTTGTGTGCGTTATTGAAACAAAGAGGGCATTGTTTGCCTGAACCTTATAATAACAATGTTCTGGGATCATAAGTAATACGTTCTGAGTAATGTGACGGCGAAGCTTTAATATGGGTTCTCGTACCTAACTCTACGGCCAAGGCCCCCAGAGGCTAGGTAATTGCTACATTTTTTTAATAGGTAGTTTCCTAGTTGTAGAATGCTTTGGAAAAGATTTGCTTAGCTAACTAGTAGAACAATGTGCTCTTGTCACAAACCCAGGAAATTGAATATTCGCCGTGCAATCTAGCATATTGATTCGCCACGCACACACTTCACACACTGCACTGGCAGTTTCCTCCTGTTTTTTGTTTTATCTGATGTATGTACTTATCTGGTGTATTGTGTGTCTTTTAGTCTGTGCTAAATAAATGTATTTTCTTTCTTTCTTTTTTTCTTTCTACGACATACGAACGCTATTAAATCCATATTTAAAACTCTTTGTTTCAGATTCTTTGTCTTCTAAATATTACCGAGTGTTGTTTGTTTGTTTGCTAACTATATAAGACATATGTCGAGTAGGCATGGCATTCCATGGATTGTTTCTTCATATGAACATTCAGGCTATAACAATTTACCGGCCGGGACGAAAAACGAAGTTTTCTTCAGGGAACGAGGTCAATGTCATCGTTATCGTTCCGCGGTTTAATGCTCGGCCAAGGGGACTACAACACTATAGTTACGGCGCGGGCATTATGAGAGCGGTGACTTTGCGATTACGTTGCCCTGTCATTTAGCACGAAAAAGCTCGCATCCCAGATACGGCATGTATTAAATAAGCGAGTAGTGAGCAGGGCGGGGGCCGGGGGCCGGGGTGGCGGGCCGCGGGGCGCGGGGGCTGTAGTACGGGAGGCACTCGGTCTAGCGCGGCGTTGCCGGGGCGACGCGAGATATTGATCTGCGCGCTCATCCCCGCGCAGCATCCCTCCCGGCCGCGATTCCCCCCGCGCTCTCGCACTCCCGCGCCCCCGCGCCCCTTGTCCCCGCGCTCCTCGCCCTTGATTCTGCCGCTCGACCACCGCCACCACGACCCACCGCGCCCCCCTACAAATACTTATTACATTTCGCACTACATACTCCACGTAATCCGATGAAGAAATTTTGCTCATGCTTTATAATCATGCCATAGCTGCTAACCTCGATATTCTGTAACTTGCGAACGTACGTAATACTTAATTTAAAGATTTACAAGTTACTCAGGATGTAATTTAGAAAAACTGGAATTAGATTACTAGTAGTCACTGAACGAGGTGAGGTAATTAGGTTAATAGGAAGGCGATGGTACTGAAAAGGAATCTCACTAAATCCGAGGAAACAAAAATCTCGACCATTCAAACACCGCTTTGAAAAACCTCTTCCAAAAATACCAACACAATACACCGAAATACTTTACTGCACAATATCATCCATTGTACAGTTTAACAGAATTAAAACAAAGGACACGTGTAGAAATATAATTAGGTACTTTTGATATTCAAAAGTCCTAACACATGTCTAAGGTAGGTGCTCATAATACAATAAGTTGAGTATCCAAGGAATTTTAAAACTATGGCTTTTAACAGTCTACCTACACAAGTTGCTCGTTGACACTAACAAATAAATGTATCTCACGCAAGTTGGAAATATTTATTTTAATAAACGAATCCTTGAACAGACAAACACAAGCGAGAATATATTCTGTTAAAATGAGTGTGGACGAGATCAATCCAGCACCCTAATTGCGTAACATACTATCGATCGGAATCTGAATCATTTTGAAGCAAATTGCTAATCCTTTGCTTCATAAGTTCGAAAAATTTGTCTGCTCATCAGTGTAAATAACGCAATGAATGTTGTTGAACTGTCAAAATGAAACCGATTCCGATTGATAATGTGTTACGCAATTGCCCCGCAGATCACATGAGAGCTATGCGGCTAATTTAATGCGTCGGAGAGCGCATAACACATCGCAGTGGATGAGCAGTAATGTGCGAGGTGAGCGCTGAGTGGCTCGCCATGTATTAAAGCGTGTGTCGGAATATGTAGAATTATATAAGTAGAATATAATCTTGATTTCTTTTCCTAAATTTAAAATTATTTAAGGAATTTGCAATACTCTCACCCCCCGAACTATCTCTCTCTATAACTTTTACTTTAGTATTTCTAGATGAATAATCAACGAATTCCGAACGAAACCGGTGATCTATGAGTCGGTCTAAATAAATACAAAAACTTATTTTACTTGCACCTAAACGAGATCCTTACATTAATTTGTACAAAAAAAAAGAGTCAATTTAGAGGTTTCAAAATATCTTCCAATGTTGAGAATACATTACCAGGAGTATATTGATATACTTATCATATTTTTAAAACCCCGCATAATTAAAATGCTTCGAAATGAATATATCAGTGTTTCGTTTCATCTTGTTGCCCATATTGTATTAATAAAAAAAAATTACAGTATTTGACATTAAGTCAAACCCTGCCCCCGAAAGATTTAAATAACTAGATTTGCCCTCACCGTACTTAGTCACAAGAAAACGTAAGCATACTGAAAAGATTGAGCTCACACATTATTAATTAGCGTTTCTATGACAATCAAGTGTATTCACTGCGTCATTGTGTATAGGTGTGAAAACGAATCAGAAATGCGACAATATTTTAACGCGGTAGGGCGAATCTAAAGATTTAAATCTTTGCCACTGCTGTTCACACTGACAGCCGCTGTCTCGTTCTGAAATAATGAGCTCCTCGTTAAACTATTTACTTTGAACATTATATTTTATTGCGGGGTTATAAAAATATTGTAAATGTCTGAAGATACACTTTAGGCACCCAAGAGTATAAGAATTAGAATTCTAACTTCTCTAAACGTTTTTTTTTTGTGTACAAATCCTGCCATGATTCTTTAAGGATAACAGAATTTGAAATATTTTTTTAATTTTATGTGCTATGTAGTAAACTTTCTAGGAATATCATGTTGGGACTTCATCTAATTATAATTGGATAAATTGTTATAAAAATACGTCATATCTTATAATATTTTACAACAGTTCTGTTATACTTAAGACTGTCAATATTAAAAGACATTTGGTCAAAATGTATGTATTGGTTAAAAATGGCGGTAATGTTAGATGTACTTGAGTAATATTGGGAGACTATAAAATATGTGTATACGCCAATTCTGGGAACTCTTTGATTCTATTGTGGTGAAAGGTGGACTAGCGTCCACGTAAGTTAATTGATTTTATTGGTGTTAACTATGTTGTTATATATGTTGTATGTAATATAATATGTCTAATATATTGCTTTTGAGTTAAATCGAATTAAGGAATATTCATGTTCTGTTTCTTTCCGTTGATAAGTTGGTTTAGCTTTAAGAAATGGTCCAAAAGATGAATGTGATAACAATAATTATTTATGCAAATGTAAAAATGTGTTGATACAATACATTAAAACAAGCGGCCATGGAGTTTCTTTGTCCTTCCTTTTCCACGATGACCTAATTTTGGAACGGACAACTATTAGTTTTCCCATTAACGTATTTAACTGACAAGCCTAATTGAAATAAATACCTAGTCTAGTCTTTCTGTGCTTTTCTTCATAAAACCCTTTCCCTACACATCATCTTCATAGGAACTTCATACACAGTAAATAACTAGTAACCATTCTGACACTCAAAGCTTGCTAATTAAGCTGATATTATTACCTATACATATAGTTTTGATTTGTCCTTTCTGACACGTGCCTAACTCTAGAACACGAGGCAAGCATAAGTAGCCGATTTGTGGTAAAGCAGTTTAAAAATCATGCGAATTAACATAACGTGTCGCAATTATGTAGAAAGTACCTAAGAATATTTCTTGCTGAATAGTGTATAAACGTATACTTGCGCAAGTACTCGAAACATGCCTCGGTCAAATCCACTTATTCATCTTCAAAAGTCCTAATGTCAGTCATCTTGTATTATGTGCTCTATTGCAGTTCATCAAACTATGTTCAGTAATCATTTCTACGACGTAGTAGGAATCACCACTCATAAATAAAAATAAAAAAAAAACTGGAAAAAATATTATTTCTAACATCATTCAAGTCCCTAAAACTTTTACAAGTATCATCTTAATAGTATTCGTAATAATCCCAAACTAGAATTTGCAGATGTTATCTTGGTTTTATAAGTACTGTCCGCGACACACCGTAAATTAAATCCCCCCACCACCCCCTCCACCTGTTTGTCACTTTTATTCTATCCTGTAGCTCTTCGGACATATTATTTGTACATAAAAATGTACATACATTTTTTGTAATCGCCTTATCATTTGTTTCCCGGGATATGCCACCCCGGGCCACCCTCTACCTCCCTGCAGACAGGTACCGACTGTTAACGCTCTCACAGTTCATTGTCTAATTTCCACGTTGCTATGACGAGAAACATGGTGTAGGCACAAGTACCTCCGACCCGGCGGGAGCTCTATTGAGTTGTTGCTACTAGTCACTAACAAGTATCTAACGACACGAATATTGGAATGTTTCGTATTTTCTGTCGAACACTGTTCATGTTTCACGTATGCTTTGTTACTTTTATATCGAACTCGATGTGAAGAGCGACTGATTCGAGTGGTGGATGTCGCCACTTGAGCAAATTACAATGGTATGGACCGAGGCTCAATACTCGTATGATTTCAAGTGTTCTTTTGTTGACAATAATTTCTCATCGGATAGCAATAGTCGTCTAATGTCATCGATAGCCTGATTAATTGATTGCCCTTTGTTATCAGCAGAGAATAACATTGTTCAATTTTTTTTTATTTAAAACATCAGTCCACGATATAACGAAATCAAAGAATCCCAAAGAATTAGTAACATTTCCATCCAGTTAACTTGTGCGGTGAGTGGAGTCGAGTGGCTGTGGTATTAAAATGCAGGCGTAGCAAGCATTATCATTATCACGGCAAGCGCGTCGACTCGCGGCGAGTTTTAAACACAGCTTCAATTTTCCAGGACGCGGCCGAACCGACAGAAAAAACGAAAAGTATATCCCACGGCGCTATCTCTCGGCAATGAGGATTTAATTAAAATGCAGCACTTACGTCTGCCCGCGGCTCTCTGCCCGCTCGCACACATCGCCCGAGCCCCGGCTCTGCCTACTTTGTTAGCGAACTGCCCTCACCGACCCTCCAGCCTAATTAAATGATCAACACGATACTCCGCCTGGTTCTGCTTTGTAGTTTTTATGAGAGATCTCATCCAGATAACCATTTTCAATGTTGGTTTCATAGGATGAAATATTGAACCACATAATAATTTTACACCGGCAGATTTAATTTGTGGAAAGGGGAGATGCTGGCGAAGTTAGACTGTCTGATCCGATAAAAGCCGGCAGCTCCGAGTCCGTATTTAAACGAGCTATTTTAGGTGGCTTGTAACTGTAACGTTGGTCGGCGGCGGTGCACAGAGCTCACAGCCAATCGCTTATTGGGATTGGAAGCAAAGCCTTTCGGGCGGTTGCGGCCGCTCCGGCGGACTTCCAATTTTAATGTTATATAACTGAACCGAATTAATTCGCAGTGCGCTCCACCGCCGCTAGTTCAAACACCCCATCCACGAACCAATTTCCAATAAATATTGCTTTTTAACTGTGTACGAAGAGCTGTGGTTGATCTGTTGTAATTAAAAAGCTCGTTTCGGTTTGAAATTTCAGATTTAAATGTGGTTTCTCTGTCATGTTACTAATTACGAATAAACTATAATTGGAACGCATTCGTATTTGCATTATTGGATACGGATTTCAATTATTTTGTTTAATTGAAATCAAAGCTAACCGAACGAATCTTTGTTTTGTTCAATAGAACATCCCGCCCTATCAAAATTAAATTCCAACATCAAATAATATGAATTAATTTTTATGCTACAAAATACTGACCCTATCCCTGACTGAGTCCTATTGATTTTTCTCACTCCTCTTCGCATTAATTTTAATTTCTTATTGATTAGCTAAGAAACCTAAGTACAAAAAACATTGATAGATGTGCTAGCATAAAATTAGTTGGGCCATAGAGATATACTTATAGTCTAACCCCTTTACTAATAAACGTATTATATCAGATGAATAGTTACACACCGATTTCTCTCTTTCAGTCGTCAATAATTTGACTTTCGAAAGAAGAAGACAGCGTTGTGTAACTACGAGTATACAGACGATATACAACATTTATTAGTAAGGGGGTAATAGTCGTCCCGCCGATAAGCACCCATCGTCTAACTAGATCATAGAAGCCTAGAACGCATTTTCAATAAACAAAACTACTAAATAAAACAAATCTTTCACCCCTAAACAAAATGTTGAACTGTAATTAGAATATCAAAACGCGAGCCTCTCTCTGATATTTCCCAGCGGAAACAATTCATATGAAGCGAGTAGTTTGCTCATAGTTCGCTTTATACGTCAATAGTTCGAGTGCGGATCTGCCGGCAACTGCGAACTCATTGCAAGGCGAACTTTCTAGAAATTATACAGACTCCCGCGTCCGACATGGCTTCTAATTAATGTGCCTAATGAAAAACAAATACGAGTTCAGTAGCGTGATATAGTAGGTAGGTACTGCTAATCTGTGGAGGAATTAGAGTTAAAAGACTTTAAAAGGATATGTTAGTAACGTTTAGGTCTTTTTAAAGTTAACAATTATTATTGATATATGAACGTAAACGAAGCAAAAGGAATCTGTAAAGATCGTGGCAGATAGCGTTCTGTAGTTTACCTTTCCCTATGGGGAAGCGACTTGCGTTTATGTATGTATGTTTTTATGTACTGACTAGCTTCTTCCCGCGACTTCGTCCGCGTGAAATTTCACCCTCCCTCCCCCCGTTCACCCTCTTAGGGGGTGAATTTTGAAAAATCCTTTCTTAGTGCACCCCTAGACCTCATAAGGAACGTACGTGCCAAATTTGGGATCTCTAGACCCAGCGGTTTGGGCTGTGCGTTGATATGTCAGTCAGTCAGTTCTCCTTTTATATATATAGATGATAACTCAACTCAATATAAGTAGACAGGTGCGAGAAAGGTAGGTACCTACTAACAACGTGCTTGAAAATTAAGTGATTCATCTGAAATATTAATCTCTGATCTTTGTTCTTGAAAGACAAAACACAACTCGATATAGAGACAGACTTAGAATGAAGTTGCTGGTGATATTCTTGAAACTCGTTTTGTACTGTGATAGTATGAGACAAACAAGGTTACAAAACAAAACAATAAAATCCATTACAAAATACTATGTTCAAGTGTACTCGTACCTTCTATCTACTGGAACTACTCTAACAGATTATCGCAGCATTACCAAACAACTACAGTAAGCTTAAATGGGGTTTCAACTGTTGTTATTCCAAGGGTCTCGCAAAATAAACAACACCCTGTGTGTAGACAGCAAATACTCGTACTCATTGGCATCATTCCATTAGGTCGTAAGTTCACCCCAACGTGTATGTAAATAGCTTCTTTTGGAGTTTCACCCCCGATTGACGGGAGCAGTCGCTGGAAGGTCGTATCTTTTTAGGGCTGATTTTTCAATCGACAGATAATTCTTATTCGTGAAATAAAATTGACGTCTGACAGATTATTTATGGAAGAACTGTCAAAAATTCAAAATTATTCCTCGGATAAAATTATCTGGCGTTGGAAAAATTAGCGCTTAGAGAACTATAAAAAAGTTTTGATTACACTATGAGTTTACTTTTTTAGCATGAACACTATCTGACGATTCTTTGATGCAATTATTGAACGACCTATTTTAATTCGATACCGACCTAAATTCTAAATTTTTGTGGTAGCTAAAATTAGTTTTCTAGCTAGCATTCATTATCCGATAGCGATAATTTTTTATCTCAGTCCATGCTATACGTGTTCGTCATCTCATCGCTTAACGTGTGAATCATTGTTTAATTGAGGGGCGTGCGCGGGGCGCGGGGGGCGGTCGCGCATCGATCGTCTCGCGTCGCCATGGCAACGCTCCCGCGCCCGCGCTCCGCAGCCCGATTCATTTGTAATCATTTGTTTCGCGGCCGTCGAATAATGGTGGTTGTGAAACGGTGCGAAATTGATGGATTACTGTAAGGTACATAGGCACACTTAGATACAATTGTAATTTATCAAATTATGTAACACGCACCGGGGATTAAACTCTATTGATCAGCATTATGTTGAAACAATACCCTGTTATACAACCCACCGATGTTAGAATAATGCTCGAATGTATCTCATGACAATGATATTCGAAACGCATACCTTTGTTTCTCTGTTCATTTCTGATCAATCGCATTGAAAGTCACTCGAGATCAAATTAAGGATGCTGTTGTTATACATGAACTAGCTTCTGTCCGCGAATTCGTCCGCGTGAAATTTCACTGTCCCTCACCCTCTTAGGAGTGGAATTTCGAAAAACCCTTTCTTAGTGGATAACTAGTCTTCACAAAGAACATGCCCTCCAAATTTCATGTCTCTAGGACCAGCGGTTTAGGCTGTGCGTTGATATATCAGTTAGGACTTTAAATTTTATATCTAAAGGTGTGAACTATTGAAATATTAATAAGTCTACAGTGCTCTTAATAACTTGTCTAAAAGCTAGATAGACAGAACTAAATGCATTGTCTTCTCCAACACACATTAGGATTACTCAAAATATTGCATTATAATAAACACAAATGAAACCTTAATCCTTATACAGCAGTAACCTTAGTATATTAAATACCAATATTCCGTCATGGAAATTAATTTCAGTAAAACTAATTGAATGTTCAACCGAGCGTGAATCTATAAGTGCTACGAGTCTACGGCGTAGCAAATCTGTAGCAAACATAATAAAAGCCGGTATATTTTCGTAGCCCGTAGCTCATGCGCTGTTATTTCAATTCTTAAACAAAATGGAAAAGTTTTATTTAGACTGTTACAAAAGCTTGCCATTTGGCAAGCTATATTATTTAATAATAATGTTTGGATAATTTACGTTTAAGTGATTACTTAACTCATAATTGTGTTTTTGATTGATGGCGTCATCAAGTAATAATCACTTACATTTAACTTTGTTTAGTAAGTGAATTGTTAAAGTTACCTACGTAACCGTTAATCAGAAGCATTCCTAATAATTCCCCCGATAATAAACTACCGCTGACATAAAAGTCAATAATTTCACGTCCTAATCAAGTTACATAATTTTCCATAGCAATCCGGATAATTAATCTAATTTAACTTCAAACAGTTACTTCGGAACAAGGTGAAAAAAAAATTGTGAGAGGAAAAATAATTACATAAAAAACAGGCCACTTCAAAGGCCTTTTCCAATTATGCTGTCGATATCGAACAACAAAAGAGCTATGAAGTATAAAACATGGTATAAATTGGAGCGAGCGGACGCGAGAGGATGTTCCCGACCAAGTGTTGGGTTTTCTCAAATAATTTTAATAGATGTCCGGGGGGTGGCGCTGCGGGGGGCGCGGGGGCGAGAGGAGACTCGCGAAATGAGATTTCCTTTGAGCCAAAGAGCCGCTGACCGCGACACCAGCGCACTTGAACCATGTGCCTCATATATCATGCAACTCTAAGTATAATGCGAACCGTACGTGTCGCATGTTTTAACGCTCATTTGTATGTAAAGAGCTCCGCGATTTTTTCATTTGGACGAAATCAGCACGAATTGTTTCGTCATATCGCTACTCAATATTCATTAAATACCAATTGTACTGGAGAATACGAAGTTATCGCTTATTATCTGCAATAAACAAAAACCCATTGGAGATTATTCCTACACAGTTTAAATCCTATAACCAGTCCATTTTACTCAAAAGTAATAACCTAACCCCCTTACTAATAAACGTATTATATCAGATGAATACTTACACACCGATTTCTCTCTTTCAGTCGTCAGTAATTTGACTTTCAAAAGAAGAAGACAAAGCGTTGTGTAACTATACAAACGCTATACAACGTTTATTACTAAGGGGGTAACTGTTATAAAACAGCGAACCCTTTTTCGTGAAGTTGAGAAAATATATTCAGGCGTGGACGAAATAAAAAGAGTAAGCCGGAACCTTTCATAGAAGCCAATGTACTGTTAAAAATTGGGGGAGAGAGCTCTCAGCTGGCGTCCTCTTGATTTTAATTTCATCGCGACACAAAACGAGCAGGCTTTACTGTGGATGCGCTCAAAGCTCGCTTCGTGGACGTGGAACAGGTAGGAGATCGCTTACACCCTGCAGCGAAATATTACTCTGTTACCTTGCATTGTACGACATGAATATTGGTTCTGACTTGAGATTTCACTAAGCCTGCATAAAGCAACTCGAGTCGGCAAATAAAGGTACCTTTCATAAAGGCGTACAATTTCTGTTTTGTGACGCGAGTGAATTGACGGAAAACAACGGAGAAAAAAATTTTCTCCTTGTTAACATAATGAATGTTCCCTTTCCAGAGAAGTCTCTGCTCGTATAACGTTTTAAAATTGAAAATACGAAACGTCTGAAACAATAAAATTGTAATACAAGACAAGTTGAAGTAACAAAAGAAATTCCTGCAGATTTAGCGTTATTTATTACTTGCTTGAGCTATTGGGCACAAAAAAGAAATGAGAATTTTTACATTGTTTATTATCAACACAGAACATTATTCTTTACCAAAATTTACTGTATCATTGGTACAGCCTAAGTCTTACATTACGAGCCGTCCATAAAAACTGCAAGAACATTAACAATGACTATCAATAGCACAAAGATAATTTGCTAAACATCACCAATCCACAAACACGTTACCTACCAGATTGTTAGCGAGCGTGTCGCCGGGGCGGCTAAGAGTACTCTCAGCCTCCGAGCACACGCTTATGAACTCCATCATCTTGCAGCTTATATCACATCACACGTCCCGCTTTCTATCCAATTTCATCCGCCGTGTGCGTTCATACGTCTCCTCGCCGTTTTCAATATGTCTTTGTTAAATCTCAGTCGTGTATACACTTTCAATCCAATTTGTACTCTGGAAAACATCGATCGTCGAAAGGAAAGTTGAAGAAGGAAGGTTGTATCGAAAGGTTGTCTCTGATTTAAATATGTTAGGAAAATGGATGGCCTAGCTTACTGCTACACATCGATCAGGGGTAAGTAATAGATGATATAACAACAAAATCTCTAATATTAACAACATATAACAACGGAACCTATAATTTTATTTAATATAGCGATTAGTTAATATAATGAACGATTGATATAATTTTATAATAACTAATTTTTATAAGCATAACATACATTCAATATAAAATCGTTTGACATACCACTCAAAAGATATAAAACTTATTTAGACTAATATGATGAATTATTATTTATTTAATAAATATTTAAAAGTATTTTTTCTTTGTTTTATTCTTTGTAAGTTCTATCGTAGTTATAGGTAATAGTAACCTAAGTAGATATTAAACATAACTAGTAACTGATTACCACCTGCGCTAAGATAGGTCGACGGAGCCCCGCTTCGCGGGGCTCCTATTTCTGGGTGGTTTAAAAAAAAATAACCACGAAGGCTAAGGCGGGAGCTCCGCTCCGCTGCGCTCCCGCCTTAGCCTTCTAACCTAACCTATCCGAGTCGGGGTACTCTGAGTCGGGGTACCATAATGACGTTTTTTATATACTTATATTAAACGTTAGACCTAATGATTTTCGATTAAATAAATAATATACATATTAAACGTTAGACCAAATGATTTTCGATTACATAAACGTTATATCAAACAACGTTATACTACTTAAGTTTTAGAATAAATAAATGTTATATGTAAAGAAATTATATCTACAGTTGGTATATCTCACGTTGATTATATCTTATGAACGATAATAAAATGAAATTAGACCAAATGAGTTTATACGTTATGAGACGCACCCCATCGATCAGTGTTGTTAAAATAATGATAGAAAGTAATGGATAACGGAAAATGATGATGATTTATCGACAATAATGAGGGTACAACTCATAATAATTCATGTCTATATTTAACCAGTAAGCACGACTGGTTTTCCTTATACTTCATTATTATGAAATCAATAGTAATGCTACTTATTCAACTGTCATAACAACTCCGTCTTAATAAAAATACTTTCTTATCAAACATGCTGCTCAAACATGGTTATGTGTAATTTTGATATGAATCTATAGCTAATATACAAATCAAGCAGTCCCCGGGCGCTATTTATAGGCAGCCTCCCGGTACCCCACACCACCGCGAGTCACCGACGACCCGACGACCCATTAGAGCCTGTATCAAGGAGGGATCCACTCAATCACGCCGGACGTCCGTCAACTTTTGTATGCCGCCGGACGCCGTCGGACCCCGCCGGCCACCGCCCGGCCCTCCGATATTACTGACGTAACCCTCCGGCATGCCTACCGGCTTTGACTAATTTGCGATATTAAATATCGTCGAAATTACTTTCTAGTGCTATAATTGTATGGCGAAATTAAAAGGGGAAGTCTTTGTGGAATGAAGATTAATTTAGCTTTCAAAGAACTTTAATATTGGTAAGTCACAGGGTGGCAGGGATATGACGCGCAAATGTAACCACGAGTTCAGCAAATGATTTTAGACCCCTTAGCGAAGAAATTTTCCATTGGGTATAAAAAAAACCAGCTGTTTCATAAAAAAGTGCAAAAACCTACGCGGTCAAAATGTATGAAATAGCAATTTTTTTTTATTGGATGTTTTTTTGACAGTCTCGAAATTTTTACAGGGTGTTCTACTTCTACCCATGAATATGAACAACGTTCACTATGGGACCAGCTCTGAAATCACGAAAAAAAAATCTGCTGTTTAATACAAAAGTTCAATACCTACTTAGTACCTACTTGACTAAAATGTATGAAACAGCTGATTTTTTTCATGATTTCAGAGTTGGTCCCATAGTGAAACTTGTTCATATTCATGGGTGGAACATCCTGTAAAAATTTCGAGTCGGTAAAAAAAATCATTCAGTATAACCGACGAAGAATTTCTATGCTATCTAGAATCATGAGCGTAATTTATGATTACAGTTTGCGCGTCGATATCCCGCCGCCCTGTACAATACAACCTCGAAAAATTATATTATTCACAAAGCGGTTATGTCATAAAGTAATGAAATCCCGTAACGTACAAACAATACGAAAACGTTATCCATCAAACGGCTGGTCACGTTTCACGATAATGGCGTTGTTTACAAAGTTGCGAATAAAAAGCAAGCGTACATGTGGAACTGTAAGTTTTCACGTGCGTATATAACTCGAGAGTGTAGGAAAGTTATCCGGAGCCCGCGCCCGGCCGGGCTTAAACAGCTGAGTTCGGAGTTAGAACCACGTAAAGCCTCGTTCCACGACAAGTTTACTGCACGTTTTATATTATGTAGCATGTTCCGTGGCACCTGACACCGCTCCGATCTTTACACAAAGAACTTCCGTCTAGCTGGAACGCGCGCGAGATACATAGGACTCTTAAAGTAACCCTAGCTACCTATTACGTGTGCTCAGATGCGAACGATATGTGAGCGGAACTAATGTAGACATCGTATCTCTCTTTGATCTCGTTAAATTGTTTAGTAGGGGAGGCCATTTTGAAAATGAAAACTTTGGTGGTGGTCAATTTAAAGCAAAGTTCTAATTGTGAACTTTGCTTAAAATTACCGCCACCAAAGTTTACACTACACTACCTATATAGTTGAGAATCAGAACAGCGTTGTTCACTGTCGCAATAGATACTCACTATTCAGTGAAAAGAATGCACGCAGGTTCACCAAATTGTTATTCATCACATTGTGCCCGAAAAATGTGTGTAGTATTCGTAGGGAAGTTGCCGCGCGAGCAATTTGAGCGTTCCAGTGATTTCGAGGCGTGTCAGCACCAGCTACAGACTGACGGCTGCGCTGCCAGCTATATTATTAAGCAAAATGTCTCTATTGGTATGTGGCCTCGAAAGTAGCGGATTATGTTATGTTATTCATATCAACTTATAATAAAAATCTTAAATTCACTGACAGACCAGACAACGCACAGCCTAAATCTAAAGTCAAAAATAAAAAGCACGAAATTTTGCACGGGAATTCCCCAAATAACGGTAGGAAGTAATTTTTGAAAATTCCACCCCTAAAAGGGACAAGAGTTTGGAAGGCAGTTCGTAATGTTTGAAGTTAGAAATATGGAAGTTGGTATTTAAACTTCTGTTGCAAAGTAAAAATATGTCCTATCATAGTTTTATTGAAATGACCTTAGGGTATCCTAAGGTTCCTGAGCAGTTGCCGATGGGAAACCACATCAGGCACAGCTTGGTAGTAATATAAAAACATAATTTTACTGCCGTTGGTTTGATTAGACCTCTACTTAGTTACACAAGACGTTATCTCAACATTACTGTCATTTTGTAAACGAAATGTTGCATCCCATTACCAGCCAGTATTGATCTTCTACTTATTTAAATCTTACATTCATTCATTCACTGAGACAACGCACAGTCTAAATAGTTGGGTCTAGAACCATGAAATTTTCCTGAAGAATTCCTAAACTTCCTTAAATAACGAAGATGAGCACAAAATACAGGTTTTGATTTAAAAACCTTACCTTTAGGGGTGACTATTTAGTCACCCCCTAAAGGGTGACCCCTTTTATAGGGAATGAAAGTTTGTGTGGAAATTGGGAGTGCCATCGGGCATACGATATGTTCATAATTTTAAGATTTATAAGGCTGAAGTATTTTTCTTTTTAATTAAGAGTGCTCTCTCCGCTGCCTGTGTAGCCCCGCTTTGGCCCGTCATCGCAGAGCACCGCGAGCGACGCGATCAATGTAGTCAGCGTGAAGCCCCCTCAAACGCTGCAAAACACCAAATAACTTTGAACATTTGCCGCAGAAAACCCAGTGTTACACAAACCGCTTATAGCCTTCCCTGCCTCCAACAGAATTCTGTACAGGAAGGTAAATGACTGAACACTCTTTGTAGGTAAATGGTATATAAGTAATTGAAATTTTCAATAGATGCTGTTTGAGTTTGTTGTTTGACTCGTGTAAAATTTTTTACTCGACTAAAACAAAACCAAAGGAGGTCACACGTAATGTGACTCCTGTTATAAGAAAACCAAATCTGATGTTATTTGGTACTGTCTTGCTTATGCATTTTTGTCACAGTTGGATTTTAGTTTTAACTTTTTTTTTTTTTTTCATTGACAAGAATAAAGTTTATATTCCTTAAGCTACGAGTATACCCGGGTAATCTAATTCGACACTCTTGCTTTGTTTCGTATGTAAGTCATTGTATTCACTTATTAACACATTGTGCTTTCAATTCTACCTTACATATTATAAACTATGTAGCATTAAACTCGGCTTCGGCGAATAATAATAGAGAACCCATTACGCTAAGTCCTATTGAAACATGAATATGAACATAGCCAAGTTGTGTGTTCAATTTCGCGCCAAAGCACACGTAGAATGTCGACCGCTTTAACATTACAAAGAAAATATTAACTAGATTTTATACATAGCATTTATAGAGTTTAAGAACTGAATAGTAAGTGGAAGCTTACTTATTTTTCTTTAAGAAATTGGCTTTCTTAAATACAAGTAGGAGGAGGTAGGAGTATTAAGGGGAATTTTAAAAGTGACGTCAGTGAAACAAAAGTTGAAAGGAAATCGTTTGGCTTGGTATGGGCATGTGATGAGCAGGGAGGAAACGCGTGTGACTAAAAGAGTGATGGATACAAATGTTGATGGATGGAGAGGGAGAGGAAGGCCAACGAATAGATGGATGTATTGTGTGAGGAATGATATGAAAGAGAAGGGAGTGAATGAAAGCGTGACGGTTGACAGCGGAAAATGGAAGAATAAAATGTGTTGCACCGACCCCTATATATCAATATTACACTTCGTCGCTGCATCCTCGAGATTTACATAATTAACTAGGTATTATTAAACTCCTCAATGTACTAGCCATCAAACTAAATCAAACTTAAAACCTGAGAAACAATTGATTTCAAAACAAAAACAACGATAAATAATAAAACGCAACAATATTCCTTTACGAACTTGGCTGCTACACTGCCGTGCACCGATGCGAGTGTGCATTTGTGCTAACAGCACTAACGCATTTAAATAAATTTAAGCAGATTACAGGAATAGATTCTGCCTATGTATAATATGCCATATGCCTTTATGTAGATACTACACGATTCAATATATTGCCTTTAGTTTATCTCACAATTATGATCAGGTAAGTCACGGAATTTAAATCTTTATTTTGAGGGTACCTATAGGTACACACTTAATTGGCAATCCACCGCTTTTTTTGAACGGACAAAACCCTTTCTATAATTAGAAGAGTTTGGCAAGAATAGAATAGAATTTTATTTATTAAAGTAACCAAGACTCAACAAGATTTTTAGTAAAACTTACGACTGCGCACGACAGAGCAGCTAGGCCAGCTGCACCACTACTTTAGTAGCTGTAAGTCACAGAATAGAACCTTTCAGGTTGTAAATTAGATGACACAATGTCCCCGTAAAATGCGAGAGCAAGTTTCTTTTTTCATGAATCTGCACGTTTATTTTCAACAAAAAGCATCCATACGTATCACTCGACAGCTTTAAAATTAATTAAGATCCTTTTTCAATATTTACACAAACATCAAAACCCGGGCGCAAAATTAAACATACTTCAGACGAGACGAATTGAATTGCGTCTGATTTGTAGCACAGACAGAATTTATTATTACCTACCCGCGTTTTACCCGTGGACTGGGTACTCTGATAACCTACCCACTGTTAATTGCTCAAATCCGATTAGAATGCTGTGAATGGTTCACGATATTTCGAGTGCTGTGCTTCATCGGGTCTAGTGCCAAATAATTCTCGTAATGAGGATATTGTTCGGGGAATTGCGTCTAAATATAATATTGTTTTTGTTATTTATTTAACAACTACTTCTGCTCGCGACTTCGTTCGTGTTGTAGTCGTAAGACACTACAGCATACTGTTTTATATATGTCATGATTGACTACTTAGCTCCATAATGGTATAGCGTGATGATCTGTAACTCTCTGCAATATTCTAATCTTTTGGCTCGTCTTTTTGCAATTTGTGGTAAACTATAGAAGGAAACGGACATAATGCAATATTGCTCATCCCCCATAGCAAATAGCGAGATAATTTATAGCCTACAGGCTGATCAGACTTATAGGAAATATCTAAGAAACATTTTAAAAAAACTATCTAGTAGTATTTCCGAGATGCTAGAACACACATTCAGACATACAGACAACAAGTCTAATATCTATATTTTCGGCATTCACAATCTTTCCTAGGCTTAGTAGCAATTTTTTTTTCAAAAATGTTCAATGTCCAGTTTTGACTTCGCTACGAATTTATTATATTAATAATAAAATAGATATAGAAAACAATGTTATATTTAGACGTTTGTGTCAAGTCAATAATTCAATTTTGAATAACATTCGACAAAAGCTTCAATCGCAAACTGCCAAAATGTAAATTGAGCGTGAACGTTTATTTTTCGCCCACAGCAGCACTTTAGATAATCCAGATTCGGGACTCATCTTACATTAAAAACAGGCACAATTCTGTAGACTGTGTTACGTCGGTCCCTAATTACGAGCAGACCAGCCAGCTATCGAAATTCTTTGTCCTCTTTACGCTGTGCCTTTGGTTTTTGACGTATCTAATTATTATTTTTAACGCGTAGGTCGAGGGCGGGCGGGAGGCTGTGCGGGGCGGAAGGCGCGGGGCAGCGGCGGATCAGTTGCGGGTGACGCTGCGACACCGCTGCGGCGAATAGCTTTTGGCGTTTATCGGATGAACACACGCATTTCACGGTCTACCACTCCAGAGCTGACCAAACAAGCCTTTATTAGATACCGCGGAACGTCAAACCTTTATTTTCCGTCCTTTATTAAAAAACAATAAAAAAGAACAAGACAACAACGAGTTTAATTCCATTATGCAAATCCTATTGTAATCCGGAAATGAAAGTAAAAACAGTCTGTTTGTCATCCAAAAGGTTGGAAAGATAAGTGACGGAAATTAAATTTTGCGAAGCTGCGAGGTACGAGGAACTCCTTTGTCTACGAGGCCTGTATTTAGCGACAGACTGGTGATGATAATGATGCTTATATTTACATGAAAATCTCAGCAATTTTGGAAATTTCATACAAATCAGTCGTTACGGGTAGTCAGAAGCCCGGAAGACAACCAGTCTTACCAAGGGGTATCGTATTACCCATTAACTGGGTTGTGGAGGTCAGATAGGCTGTCGCTCCATGTAAAAAACTGGTATTCAGCTGCATCCGGTTAGACTGGAAGCCCCGCTTAATATGTATTTTTTGTTAATTCACACTGGCTGTTTATACACTCGCAAGACCGCAACATTTTTCTTAATTATGTGAAAAATTTCGTAGCTGACTACCTAACCAATTTAGTTCTATTTTTTAAATTCATTCCCGCCCTAGAGAGGGAAGCAATTACTATGAGTCTTTCCCGCCCTAAGGTGGGAAACAACGTCTTCCACCCGCTATTCGGATCAAACAAACACTACTTTCCGAGTATGAGAAATGAAAAAGCTTTTCCCTGTCAGGTCACATTACCTTCAAAGGAGATTTATGCATAACATTATTTAAGTCTATCTAGCCATATCGGGGCAAAGGCCTATTCTATTCCACACTGATTTTTCACCTGTCGATACGCAGTTTTAGAAAAATTCTGCTACAGTAAAATTATCACTTATCATATATTCATTCGAATAAAACTTGAGCGCAAATTCAAAGGGATTTGTGAACTAAAATTAGCGATGTCAAGAGGAAACTTGTAAACCCAGTCTTACACCTAACCTACCACCATAATTGGCTAAGATAAGTGGGCACTAACAGGAATGCTTGAAATATTGTGCAGCTCACACTGTTACATTGTATTAATAGAAGCTATTTAAAGTTTTATCCTACTTAGGGCTGATTTTTCAATCGACAGATAATTTTAATTCGTCGAATAAAATTGTCCACTGACAGTTTTTGTATAGAAGAACTGTCAAACTAATTTGTGTTGTCTTTGGTCCCTGGCCCTAACATCAAGCAATGGACAAAATTATCAACATTTTTAAGCTTGAGTACGAGGCTTTTGACTACGTTGTATGTGTATATTTGATGTCTTTTTTTATTTTTATTTTATTTGTAATGTGCGTTTTGTTTTTTCAGAATAAACAAATCAATTTTTCTTTCTTTCTTTTCATTTCAAAAATTAAATATTATTCCTCGTATAAAATTATCTGGTGTTAGAAAAATCAGTCCTCAATAATGTTATTGAAGCAATAATTGTTGGTAAGAGTGGTGAGATAAAGAAAGAAGAAGAAGAGAATAAGAATAAGAAAAAGAGATAAGAATAATAAGAAGAAGAGATGGAAGAAGATGAAGGTTGCTTTCAGAGTTAAAATAACTGTGAAAGGACTGCAAAATGATCAACGCGTTTGAGACGGTGACTTACATTCTTGTAGCTTTTCAACAAATAAACTGAGAAAGATATGTGATCATAAAAGCGTCGCCGTCTGCGACGTAGACGATATTTACGACGATTATTACGTGACATATAATATTACGGCGCGGCATTTTAATTCATTTTGCAGTTCATTTTTACGAGTTGTGAGATTGAATGACCTTACAAGTCGATCTATCTTAAAGTTTCATACCGAATTTCAAAAAGAAAATATTTTACTGCCTGAGAATACAACAATTTCTTCGTAGCTTATAAAAAATCCAATATAAAATATTCGTTTAAAATAAAGAATGCTATTATTAGATACTTATTGTAAGCTCATTGTTCCTTGAATGTAATTTATCGGAGCATAAACGAGCGCGTAGCTTCGTCAATACAACATTGTGCACCGAGCCTTAGCCGTCCGCGCCTAACAGGATTATTTTGAGGAGCAGACATAGACCTATCATAAGATAAATAGCATTCTGTACAAGGACTATGGTGAAAAGAAAGAAAGAAAATACATTTATTTGCGGCAAACACGACGCATCAAAAAAAAAAGGTGGAGGAGTGGAGGTTCTGTCTTCATGTTTCTGAGTATTTATTTTTAAGTAATATATAATGAGCTTCAATATTGTTAAGGAATACTACTCATAAGTAGTATGCAATGATTTCGGAGTTACGTTTTCATGCTGCTAGTTTTATGCTCGGATATTGGAAAAATCTCAAAAATACATGGAGGTATAGACGTTTTCAGAAACACAGCACAAATATTGAAAAGTTTTTCCAGCATAAGGAGCCACTCGATACCTCGTTCCAACGCAGAAACTTTTATATTTACTTTGACTTCATAACGACTTAGCAATAAAAACTCCTGCATAATTTCCATTTCCCTCCAACCGTTAAGTATGAACACAAATGCATGGAGGCACTTCACTTTCTTCCGAGTACTTAGAACTTACAATGAATAAATAACTGAAATATTTATTATAGTACATTTTTTTTTATTTACGATCTTCTATTGAAATGGTGCTCTTCATTTATAAAATCTCATCTCTTTATTAAGGACACGACCGCTGTCTGTTAATAATCGGCTTATATCCTTCCCCCGTGGGCGGATGCAATGGGGACTAGGGGGCCATGGGGACCTACCCCCGAACATTAAGCATACTTCACACAGGACTCGAGATGCTCGAGTGAAGATAATCTGACACTAGACTGTCTGCGATGTTTTGAAACACAATGTTTGCGCTTGTATGTGATTTTAGAAGGCTTTGCACAGCTTGAAACTTTCATGAGTGATTGATATAGCCAGTTGTTGTGTGTTGATTTAAGTTTTGTAAACTGATTTGTTTAGATTTACCGTCTTTTTGTATGACTTTTCTTCGATAGCACGTCACTGACAATAATTTCGTAGACCCTCTACGAAAACTGCTACGAGGTGCTACGAATTCGTAGCCATATTAAGGACCTTATAATATCAACCTCAGTTTCTAATTTAACATTATGGACACCCTCTCAACGAGCATTTTTAATATACTAGTGCAAATAAAATGTAATTACAGTCGGTATACAGCCTCAGTTTGCTATGTACCAGGTAGGTATGAACGGAACGCGCGACGGGTGACGCGTCCAAGTCGCGAGATACAGCACGTTGCTTATTATGTTTAATTTATTGCTTTAACTCCTCGCATAGTTCATGATTTAGTTTATCTACAGACTTCTGTGGATCTATTAGGTGTGCTGATGTATCCGGGGATAGTTAAAGTTAACATATTTTTGTATTCCGACCAATCAAGAGCTATTTTGCGTATATTGAGGATAGTTTCATATGGCAACATCAGCCCAGCATTAAACATTGAATCGTAAGGGCCGTAAAACCTTATGCGAAGTGAAAGAAAGTCCCAATGGTCATCAGTTTAGAAATCAGTTTGTTGTACAAAAGGAGTCGCAAGTGACAATTCATGCGTAAGAGTTGTGCACTTGTTCCAAATTATTGTAGGTATCCCAAACAGACATGTAAAGACAAAAGAAAGAAAAATGGCCCGATAATGAAATGAAATGAAATGTTTATTTCTGTAAGTAGATCTTTTAAGACACTTTTACACGTCAATATTTTGTTGGTCAATATTTTAAAACGAGATGGCGCTGGGATTTCCTACCTGACTGATCCCTGAGAAGAAACGCCAAAACAAACGCATAGGTATGGTCTCTTTTTATTTATATAATACAAAAAAGAACCTAAAAGTGTGTAGAAATTACAAAACAACAACAATACAAATGCTAACAAAACTTTGTAAGGTTGTCGTATTATAAGTCAATCATATCTTTGTGGTTCGTCATTATTCTTAACGATAATATCTACCGTCAAGAACGTTAACTTTACAATAGAGATTCAGACTCTGTGTACCGGTTAGCGAAACGTACATAAAGTAAGTACATAAAAGTGAGACAAATCACATAAAAGTTTTCCTCCCAGTTCGTACACAAGTACATAGACAACGACACGTTTTATTGGAGAATATAATAAAACACCTCCCACAGAAGTCTGTAGAACGTTATAATTGAAAAGTTGTCTATGTTGTCGGTAGCAAACATCCTATATTTTGCTTTTATTTACTCACATCTATCTAGATATATATAATCATCTATTTAGATTCCGGCTGTCGCTATGGCGACGCAGCTCGCCCGGGACCCGCCGCCCTGGGAAACCAGGACGTGCCACTAATTCACCTGTCTCACGCACACCGACGCGCACGCGCACGCACACAGCACCGCCGCCTCACCTGGCTGGAGCAAGCGTACACCGACAACATTACACGCTTGTATGCACACGGCACAACCTTGCAACTGCGTATCGCCCATCATAATCGACCTTATTCAGACAGGCGGAAATTCGAAAGTGCGGCGCCGCTGCAGCGTCAGTGGCGTAGCTTTTCATTTCGGCATACAATATAGTAGAGTGACAGCGAGGATGCGAGGTGCGGCCCGGGCATCGGGCCGGGAAACACTCGTTAAACCCGTCCGCAGCCAACTGTAACTGCATCGGAAGCGAAGCAGTCACCTCAGGGATTGCATCGGCGACCGGTGCTCGCGATTTCTGCCGCTTTTAGGCATTTCGTTTGCCGCTAGTTTCCGGCCTCGGTAGAAGCTTTCGAATGTGGAAATTCGATTCGAATGAGTTTACGAGTCGTCGCGCTTCGTGTTGTGAGCAGCAGCTGGAATTTCTTGTGCAGGTTGGTGGAAACTTCCTTTATACGCTCGACTTGCTATGAATGTAGTTATCGGGAAATGTTAAGATGGTTGTTGGTAAACATTGGCACTGTTCCAAGCCACTATTACCTAAGAATACATCGGCGAAGTATTTGTGCAGCGACCGTTTGGACCCAGTGGCTCAGATAATACGATTTAAAACTCAGCTTAGTATTTAATAATGTGGTGTTAGTCATTTAACTTAGAAAGTTACAATACGCTTCATACTTTTAGTTCTGTGAATATGAATTAATTAATTTAGGTGGAATATGTTTTAGTCATAGTTAACTTATTTTAAGTGATGTTTTAATAAGTTAGTTAGTAGTTATAGTTACGAGTAGTTTAGATTTATTTTAGCATAATATAGCAATTACGCATTCGTTTTTTTTTTTAATCTATATGTATACTAAGAATGAATATTTAGATAGCTTTAAGAAAAAGGTAAGTACCTAATTCATCATCATCTGTCTAGCCTTTTCCCAACTATGTTGGGGTCGGCTTCCAGTCTAACCGGATGCAGCTGAATACCAGTATTTTACATGAAGCGACTGCCTATCTGACCTCCACAACCCAGTTACTGGGTAATACGATACCGCTTGGTAAGTAAGACTGGTTGTCAGATTTTCGGACTTCTGACTACCCGTAACGACTGTCAAAGATCCACGAATGACAGCCGGGTCCAACGGCTTAACCCTAGCTGGCTAGCTTGGTTTTTTAGTACCTAATTACATTGTGTAATATTATTAATGTGCAATTAGTTAATTACATATTTAAGACGACTTCCACTCGACAATTCTTTACTAATATTTTCACAGATAGAGAGCCATTGTCTCTGAAAGGTACGGAGCGCATAATAAAAACGTGGGGAGTGAGTACCTAGTAGAGTCATTAAGAGTACAAGTTGGTCTTAATGGTCGTTTTAGTGCCGGCCGGGCGGTACCAGTGGCCGCGGGAGGCTGTTCGCACATAATTACATAATTACAGTCTAATTTTTCTTATTAGGGAAGACGGGAGCCATAATGCAAGGAATTTATTACGCGGTGGCGGCGCTGGAGTTGTGGAAGATATCTTGTTTTTAATTGCTCATCCATACAGATATACTGTGTATGTGTATGTGTGTGTGTGTTACCTGTTCACGCCTAAACCACTGAATGGATTTCGATCAAATTTGGCAAGAAGATGGCATCCTGCGGAAGGATATAAGTTTTTTGTCCCGGTAGCACTTTCCCGTAGGATAATTTCCGACACCCTCGCGGATGAAACCGTGGGAAGAAGCTAGTTTTATATGTAATTGATTAGCAAGCCGACGGTCTACCGGATGGAGATTGGATAATACCAGCTATAGGCAACACATTTAGGTTCCTGCCTTCAAGAACGCTGCTTGTTCTGTAATAGTGTTCTTAGCAAGAGAAAGGTTCAGTTAAATTAATATTATTCAATATTTATTGTGTATTGTAAGAACTTTTCTATATATTAAAAATAAACAGTTTCACATTTCTATATCTGGTTTTATTTATAACGCTTTGTTTAATGATAGCAAGCAATAGACAAATGAAAACCTAATTGTTTAAAGAGATCATTCTGATTACATTACAGACTAATCTCATAGCAATATTTGATAAATTAATACAGAAACAAACGGACATATTCACTACTTCTTTGTTATAAAGAAAATATGAATATAAAAAATCAACGATTCAAGAAAGTATAGCCGACCTCAACGTAGTTGGGACTTAGGAAAAGGCTAGGCAGACGATGAGGATGAGCTATATACTTTTTCAAATTGCAACATCCCGCGTGGTAGATTACAGTCCTCTCCTCAGCCTGTATACCAGCAGTGAGAACATTATAGGCTGATTATGCTTATTTATGCTAACCACAGTACTATGGAACTACCTATCGTCCGGTCGCGCTAAATTTGCCAAAGACGTAAAAAACAATGTCCGCTCGAAATTGAATAAAATCGTTATACAAGAACATTTATTTTATGTAATGTTTGTTTTCGTCTAGTTAGCTCGGAGATTTAGACGAAAACTTGTATAACGATTTTATTCAATTTCGAGCGGCCATCGTTGTGTACATCTTTGGCAAATTTAGCGCGGCCGGACCTTACGTCCCTTTTGTATTGTATTAACTCTTCTTTATAGGGCTAAATATAAAGATCATCGCGTTTGATAGTGGTTTGACTTTCCTATGTCTGGGTTTAAAATCATATAATAGGTAAATAACTTCCTGAAATCGAAAAGAATATGGCGGCACCCGCATGCTGTTGCAAACCGCAGATACGATGCCAACGCAAGCAAGTTGCACATTGCACCATTATTTATGATTTTTATGTAATTGTAGATACTACTTTGCATTTGCTTTTTTACCCGACATAGTTCAAGTAAAAAAAAGTAATAAAAGAATATCGGTTTCCGCAAAAAAAGTCCTTTCTATTCATCACCATTTCTTTCTAACCATCGGATATCTATGGTCTCTACTTAACTATGAATATGACATAAAAAAATAAAGAAATAGGTCTGAATTATAGAAATGATTTAAATAAATGATTCCCACCTGTGTAATGTCGCTTTTAGAAATTAAATAAAGCAAGTGATCTACCAACTTTCGTTCATCTCCCATACGTATCTACTTCACCTGCATCAGAAATTTCAATTGCAATTACAATATAGGTACAAATAAAATACACACAACAAAAGGATCAAGCACGACTTAACGAATTACTGCAAGTGAGTTTCTTATACTGTTTTTTACCCCTATTGAAAGCTTAATTATAAAAAAGGAGAAGTTTTTAATAGCATTTTAAATAAGTAAAAGTTCGATATCTTCTGTCAAATCGTATTCCTATAAAATCCTGCAACGAGTTTGAGTCAAAATCAGTTACATTTCTACCACACTTCTGATTCAAATCAATACAAATTAACTCTTTCTTGAAGAGTTGACGTCACTTGAGCCGAGAAGATATGAACAGAGCTGTAGGAATGTTGTAAGCTGGTTGGCCATGGCAGACGATCTAGCATCATCACACGCAGACAAGGTCGTTACATATAAATCACATCTCGTTGGAATACGACAATGATCGCGATGATGTCTGTCACAAGGCTTTGTCGCCCTTCAGGGTTTCACATTTATCAAACCATGAGATATCGTTTGCACAAAATCAATCTCCGTTCCCAAAAACCGCTACAAGTACCACATATTATTGTGCCCTACAAGCTTAGGGTCCGTTTAAACATAGTTATGCTTTAGCCTCGTCCTCGAGATTAGCATTGTATACTTTTAGTAGCACATATAATGTCGCCTCTTATGGACTTTAGTTTAAACCTCCTTAAGGTTTTTTTAAGACGGATGCCTTATTCTCGCTGTCAGTTTGCCGTCAATACTTCATCTTCTCTTCTTAGTCTGTGCTTGATTCACATTTTAGTGCTCCGCCATTGTTGCGCACAAAATATAATTATGTTGTTTATTTACGTTGTTTTCTCGGTATAAAACTATAAAATAATATTATTCCGAAAAGGATGCAATCGCATAGTAACTTCATCGACCACACCAGGAAGGAACTATAAGGAAGTTGGGAAGAAACTTGACGAGGAGGCGTCACAGGTCATCGTTTTTGGTCCGATGCATGTCCGATGTATCTGCAGGGTCACAGCACCCTTTTTTGAAGGTTCACGTTTCAACGATTCGAGTTGTTACTTATCTATCAAACGAGACTCACGTCATAACGATTTGAGCTATGACTTGTCTTGAAACTCGGGTTCACGGTACAACGCTGAGGTGCACCTTACCCGAAGTATACCTCCGCATTGTGATAACATTATCCTATGTACGATTACCAGATCAACTGTAAGTATTCCCATTTTTATAATATGAGACTCACGTCATAACGACTCGAGGTGTGACTTGTCTCGGAACTCGGGTTCATGGTACAACGCTCAGGGTTTGACGCATTTGGTGCACATCGCAACTTGTACACCATGCTCAAATGGTGAACTTAGCAACTGGTGCACTTCTCAAATGGCACACTTCGCAACTGGTGCGCTTCTCAATTGGTGCACTTCGCAAAAGGAGCACTTTTTTACTTATTTACTTTTATTTATACCGAGTTTTTCCTTCAATATTGAAAAGAGCCGTGTGTATGTTTGTTGTGTTTTGTTAGGTAGTAAAGCATAAATTGTAGGTATTATACCAGTAACCTGTTCGTTTGAGTTCACATCCAGATGTATAGTGTATACCTGATAAAATGGACGTGGAGCTGATTGAAAAGTACCATCTGCGTAATACGATCCAGGCGCTTTCATTAGTCTTCTTGCTATGCGAGTGGCAAATATGATAATATTTTCCTCTTCACCGTCCTCACACACAAAAAAATTCTTACCTAAAGCGTTAGGTATTATGTACATCTGCAGGAGAACTATGGTGTAATAGGCATGTGTTTAGATATTTTTTGCGTGCCCTGTATAATGTGTCCTTGACGGAATGAAATGATGGTAGTAAAAAATGATATTTTTTTTCAACAATTCTGCGTAACTTTATATCATTCTCCTCAAATATTTTTAGACAGGTCTAAAATCATTCCATACTGCCTTTTTTAAAAACGATATATGATTACGTATTTTATTTGTAGTATTGTCTTGCCCGTTACAAGTATGTTAATAATTAATGTTAAAATGTTAGTGATTATGTTGAGTTAATTTAAAATTATTTTGTTGATTGTATTTTTAAGAAAATTACCTACGCAAAACCAAAGATTCTTTCATTTTTAGACAATTTTTCCAAATCTCCACTCATCTTAAAAAGTGCTCCTTTTGCGAAGTGCACCAATTGAGAAGCGCACCAGTTGCGAAGTGTGCCATTTGAGAAGTGCACCAGTTGCTAAGTTCACCATTTGAGCATGGTGTACAAGTTGCGATGTGCACCAAATGCGTCAAACCCAACGCTCAGAAGCACAGAACAGTTCAGAGGTGTACCTTACCCGTAGTATACGCTTAGTGTATATTATCCTATGTCACAACGACTAGAGGCGTGGCTTGTATCGAAACAGGGGTTAACGGTACAACGTTTAGAGGTGTACCTTACTCATAGTTAATGCATGCTAACAGAATTATTCTAACGCATGATGACCATATAAATTGTAAATATTTCTTTAAATACTCGTATATCATGAAGCTCACGTCACAACGACTCGAGGTGTGACTGGTCTTAAAACAAACTGGGTTCACAGTATAACGCTTCGCGATGTACCTTACCCATAACTGTTAACTCACTACATTAATTCTCCGTCCCCAAGTGCAAATTACTCGACTGGTGACTTTATAAGTACCTACCTGACAGTAACTGTCCTCCTTTAATGTATATGAAATTTGATCAATGAATCGATTATTTCATATTTATCTATGAATAGTATTGAATACCTTCGATTTCAAGCAGGAATCTTCACCATACTACCGTAGTACCTATAGGTACGTAACTATTGGAACAATTGACAGTTGATTCTAGATGAGCTTTTGGCGTCCGACATTGTCATAGATTTGCCAAGACTAGTGAAATCAGACCAGACACAGGCGTTTTCTGGCGGCCCTAGAGAACTAACGGCGATTCAGTGACTCGGCCGGTGATGCCGCAGTCGCTGCCACCAAGGAAAGGAAAAAGTTGGCTTCGATATCTGCGACCAAGACTGTGCCCACATCTGTAATAGAATACAATCACCCAGAGTAACGAAGTTTCTCTTTGGCTTGAGACCAGATACTTACTAGACATTGCAAGACCGCTAGAAGCCAGAAGTCCATGCAAATAGTGATAGAACAATCATGATATAGGTGGGTATTTGCATCGATGGGAGAACCTAACTGATTGTAATCAGAGGCAACCTCTATGCATAGATTTATGTTGAAATTACTTAGTAGAATGTTGCATACACTGCCAGAGTCGATACAAGCACACTTTCCGAAAATCATCATCATCGTCTTACAATGGTCTGTAAAATCACCAGACTTTAAATCCATTGCGTACGCGTAGAATATGCTACAAAGAATAGCTTTGTAGTCAAGTATGGATACCATATATCTACGTAAGTACACGAAAAATCTTTTTCAACTGAAAGAAGAAAGAAAAGAAAGAAAAAAATTTTATTTGGTCACAGTTCGTGAAACACAAAATACAAAAATACAAAATAAAAAGGTGCACCTGCTACAATGGACGTGGGCGGCCATTCCGAAAAGAAATTTGTATGAACTCATGTTGATCATGCTGAATCGGTTCGAATGTGTGATACGACAATTTAGACTACTGATTGTGCATTGTATGTATTGTATGCAATAAATAGTTTTTAATTTTACCAGATTATCACTTTTTAATGGCAGCATTAACTAAAACCGAAATCGAAAAAAATTGTTAATTAGGTAATGCAAAAGCGGGGTCACCTACTTAGTTAGTTTAGACTTCAGACGTAGGAAAACATTCTATTTTGGTCTGATTTTTCCAACGCCATTTTATCGGAGGAATAATTTTGAATTTTTGACAGTTCTTCCATACAAAAACTGTCAGACGTCAATTTTATTCCCACGAATAAAATGCATGTGTCGATTGAAAAATAAATTTTCATAGATACTTTTCTTTAATGTTAATAGGATAAAATATATTTGTAAAAATTATCTTGACCCCTGTTTACTTTTGTTTGATGTGTGTAGGTAAGATAAAGGTACGTATGGTACCAGTAGGTACCTACTCAATTATTTTAATCTTGCTGCGCGTTTAGCATTGTAGAAGCTTATGCGTGTACATCTTAAGAAATAACCTTAGTCTGTCGATTGCAATTTCATAAGCGGCGCTCTAAAATCTACATAACCACGAGAATTTACTTGACCGAAAAATCTACAACACAGAAAAACAAAACCCTGTCGAAACAAGAATACGGCATCATCTTTAGAGGCCACAAGAGTAATGAGATCATGTAGATCTCGCACGATGTGAATGTGATGTTAATATTTTATGCACGTGACGTGACACGTGCCACTCTCCTGGCGACATACATTAAATTCTGATGGCATAATATAAATTAATACAGTCATTCATTTCCACTTCGGTCAAGTCAAAACTACACCTTGGTTTTGTCCGTATGCATTAAAAAAAAGAGATTCTGGCAGATAACTTGCTACTACTTATACGAGTACATAATGTGTGGGTGCGCTGAGATTTCAAGTCTTTTACATTACGCTTTTGAGTGTGTTACTACGCACACAGTAAATTGACAGTAGTAAGTTAAAATTGGCAGTATAGATGTGTAGTGGAAAGATGCATATTTTTGGCTGTACACCTCTCACTCGACTGTTCAATAACTTACACAGTGGAGATTGTACAAAGCCGATCTTATTGCGTGTGTAAATAACAAGCTTTATCTGTTCCTACTGAGCACATAAAGCTTTCAAATCTTTCAATCAAGATCATTCAAAAAACAATCTGAAATTATTCTTCGTTCATGTGTGGCTGTAGAAGTTTGTGGTGGTAACTTATTTTCATTATACACCCCTACATATATAGGAAAACGGAATATGGATACAATATTTAAGCGGTAACGACATTGTTCCCCACACTGCTTGAACAGTGAACAGCGACAATTAAGAACAGTGCCGAGTTACCATTAACGGTCTGTTTACTGCCTTCTGTAGGTCGTTGCTGCGCTCTGCTGCTTGCACTTTGCTCACGAATTATATTGTGACCACTGGTTGTTAGTTTTACGTAATATGGAATTCATATCTATTGGGTTTTTGAATCTTCATTCCCTGGTGTATTTATTTATATATACGTACTTTTCACACCACCTGCTCGCTAACGTCAAATTATATGTCATTCAAACCTAACCTAAAGCAAGTCATAAGTCCTAGGCTCTAGCCGGTCATTAATATTATTGTATTGAGTTTCATTATGACCCGCTGGTCAATAATGTGATTTGAATTTGGAACGTCAACTGAGAAAAACGTATGGAAACATTAACAAAAAGAAAAACTTTTTTTTTTTTCCATTTTCCCTTTTGGGAAGGCAAAGGGATCTAGCCCATGCAGCCTGTTCATAAGTTTTTTTTTTGTACATCATATTTGTTTATTAATCGAAGGCATAATAGCCTGGTCTTATGTTTCAATTCTTCATTCAATCTTCTAATTAAAGTTTTTCAGTCAATTCCTTGTTTAAGTGAGTTTTTAATCGATAAGGTCCTTTTTTCCTTCGAAGGCTTAATAGCCTAGGACTTTATTGATTAAAAACTCACATAAACAAGGAATTAACTGAAAAACTTGAATTAGAAGATTGAATGAAGAATTGAAAAACTTTTTTTTCTATTAATGTACAGGTCGACCAAAGAGTTCTTACTTAATAGGTTTTAGTCGCCGTCGCTAAAAAAAATTATCGGTTGCTGTGGCGCGTATACACCCGCGTTAGAATGTCGGATTTGAGCTGACGCTCCATTGACGGGATTGTTTATTGTGTATTTGATGAAAATGCATGAGACTAGATTGAAAAAATAAAAAAAACCCGACAGGCAGTAGGTATGTATGTTATTTTAGTTCAATCTCAGATTTGAAACCACCAACTGCATCAGACTGCCTGAAAAGTGAGCTAGTTTTGAATCTTAGTTGCAGTCGGGTTTTGATTTTGTAATTTTTTATTTGAATCCTTTAATGTGTTATATTTTTAGAATCGTCTCCTCAAGCCCTTTATATTGATACCACACATAGGTAGTAATGCTACTATTTTTTTTCAAGACCTTCCTTTGTCATTGTCTAAAATCCGCCATTTTGATTTGATAGAAACAAAACTTAGCGCGACCCAAACGAGTCGATAGACTCCACATGTATTAGAATCCATCCGGCCGTTACCTTTTTAAAATATTCAATTATCTTCGAAAATGGGTATATAAGTTACATTATATGTTTTGTAGTTATTAGGGTTGCAATAAAAATAGCTGTCACTTTGTTTTTATTTACTTTCGGATTTAATCAAAAGCTGTCGCGCTTACATTTATCAAATTTTCGGACCTTTATAACACCTTTGTGTGGTTATTCCAAAGAGTACCTATTTACCCAATTTTGCAACTTTATCTGTTTGTTTCCTAATAAGGTTACCAAGCTTTATTCAAATGAAATTTTGTTACATAATAATACATTAGACTACAGTACTTAATTCCATGTGGAATAGCTAAAATGCTGGGAGGTTTCAAGAGCCGTATTAAAGTTTTCTTACAAATTATTCATTAACTTAGAAGTCTGCACACCCACGTATTTTATAAAATCTTTGCACGTACAGTTTTCACTCTTGACCGACTTTGTATTACTTGCGGTTCAATTTCTTTAGGACAAAGTTTTTACCTAAATATAATAATACGTAATCCAAAAATGTATTCGTAAGGCAATTCATAATGAAATGTGTTCTTTATAATGAAATATTTTGTAGCTGCTATAATAATTTTAAGGAAAATTAATTTAACGACATTTACCCTAACATTAAACGGGTGAACCCTGGTAGCAGCCGAAATTAATCGCGACAGACAGGAGATGAAATAAAAAGGTTTTTAAGAACCGTAATAAATTTGTCCTTGTTTGTAAAAATAACAATAAATTGTTGACAGCTGTATCGTATTAAATATTCAGTTTTACTAAGTTATTACTGTAATATTGTAAAACTAAAGAAACATGCGTATCTGTCTGCCACTTCTTTCGCGTGAATTTTATAATAAGAAAAAAATTAACAAGCACAGGTCGATTTAAAATGGACTTTCCATTTGTTTTCTTATTGGAAAACATCACAATAAATCCATTTAAAGAGTATTTAGACAACATTCCAAATTGAAACTTGCAAGACGACCGATCCGTTTCTCGTACAGTTAAAAATCATTCTCCGGCATTCTGATTTACAAAACTAGAATTTAACTACCGTTTTGTCTATTCACAATAGAATATTCGTCTAGTCACTTATTCTCTTGACTTTGAGACGTGGAACCTTGTGTAGCCTCAGTTCTGGCTTAGTCATGATCCTTCTATTGTGAACGAACGTTTTCACGGCACTGCAAGTTATGATTGATTCCTAAGTTATAGCCCGAAAATGTTTTCTTTAGAGCTCTTTGGCCGAGGGGGAAATTGTGATAAATATAGTGTGTTGCAGGCGTGGGCATACATAAAAACTAGTGTTTGTTTGTAATATTTCTATAAAATCATTTGGTATCATAATTTGGTACTTTGTTTTTATGGCTTACGAAAATTTGATTATTTTTTTGATTAACAACTTGCTGATTTTTTATGTAACTTTGATTAATCGACATAAAACTCAAAGGGGCTTTGTTTGGTTTCAGTATTATATTACGAAACCTTTGTCCCCAGGAGTGAACTCTAATTATGGCATAAAGAAATAATTTGCCAACATTTCTGCAGATATTACCAAAGTTACATTATATTCCAATATGATGGTCGACAAAAGCTATTTATATCAATTTAGATTGTATTCGATGTCCGAGGTATTCCGACGGGGCTGCACAACTCTATTCAATTGTCGTGTATATGTAATTAAACGATAGTATGGTCGTTGGCAAGTCTCAGAGGAGCTTGTAACGAGTTGCCGGCGCCCCTCGGCGCTGCTTGGCTCACATTGTTGCTTCATTCTCAATTCCACTTGGAACAGTCTGATTGTGTAGCGGTTACGTAAGAACAAAGAACAAAGTACGTAAAGAATACTACATTCGCAATGTAGGTACTCGATATTGCTCTCAATATTTTATAGATAGAAAACGATTCAAGGCCTTTTCTTTTTCATGTGAAAATTTAATTTTAGCCGTATACGTTACTTTCTGTAGCCTCCTATTAGTATTTTGCATACGCCCAGTTTCCACGAGCTAAAAGCGCATCGCAAGTTCTTTGTTGGAAAAATTCAAATTTTGAGCTATGTTTGCCCGGCAGGAGGGAGCTGTGCCCGGGGGCTCAATAAGAATAACGGTGATAGAGAGGCCGTAATGAAGAGCACTCAAAGGCGGCATCGGTCGGTCGCGAGCTTGGCCGGCCGGGCCACATCGGCGATGCACCGAACAACCCTTAATTGAATAGCCCGGCCGGGGGCTAATCAGGGCTCAGCTGAGCGGTGCAGGCGCGGGCGGGCGGGGGGGCCGGGGAGCGTGCGGGCGGGGGCCGCAGGCCGGAGCCACGCGGGCTGGCCGCGCCCCCTGCGCGCGCCGCTCTGCCCGGGAGCTCATTCAAGTAGCAAGCGCGCCCCGTGCCAGCCGCCACCCTCAGGTATGTCCATTTTGCTTTTGGTGTTTGCACGTAACGTACCTATCGCGCGCGCTCCGCGAGTGTCAGTCGTGCAGTGAGTGAACCGTGCCGCTGCCGCGTCGCTCCCGAGCCGCCGCCGCCGCTGCTGCCTCAACACAAGGTAGGTCGCATGAAGCACCGCCACGCATACAAGCCTGTGCCTACACACGAATTTATGCGTTTTTTAAATTAAATGTGCCTCTGTTAATTTTCTCCGACATTTAGAATCCGTGACGCGAATAAATTAGAAGTGAAAAACAACCGGCGTGTTAACATTGATAAGAGTTTAAACTAATGAAATTTAAATTAGGCTTTGTTCAACGGTTCCTGCCGCGAATTGAAAAAAAATTAAATCATCAAAATTATGGTCACTTTATACTTTATATCCGGCATAAATTTTATTTCACTTCGGTCAAATTACTTCATCATCGGAAGTCTACAAGATAGTTCTGCCCTAACTCGTCGCGATTAAATATAAATGTACCGTCTCTTTGCTTCCTGTGTCGCATGTCTTGCAGAATGTCAGCTTTCAATGTTTTACGTTTATCTGAATTTTAATGAAATAATAATAAGTACTTCCATCATTCCATTTCAAAATTAAATCATCTTTCAAATCATTCGGATCATATACCATCTCGACAAGTAATTAAAATTCAGAATTGATGTCGTATCTTAATGTTGTAATATTACGATAGTCGTTATCTCGAATCGTCGATGACGTAGCTCTTCATCCATATGGGAGGCTGGAGATGAATCTTCAAGGAGGGGCGACTTCTAAGTTTATCTCACATTCTTCGTTGGATTTTCTTCACTTTTCTAGACTTTCAACGTTGTCTTAGGATATTTTCCAATCTTTAGGGGTTGAGTTCCAGTCTATTCTGATGCTGCTGAAGATCGATTGTCTACGTATTTTTCTTTCTTTGTATTTCTTCATATTTCTAAGTACAAAATAATTGTGAGCAGCGCGAGCGATTGCATCCTCATTTTGTTATAAGTACGCTCGCGCTGTGCTTTTCCTTAATAACATTCACGGATTCAATCTGTCCATTTCATTCTATCTCATACCGAAATTCAATTTGTCTATCTCATTCTATCTCATGCCAAAATTCAGAAGCTGCGCTTCTATTTCTAACGTCACGTCTGAATTCCCAAAGGGTTAGACTGTGGTACATCCACATTGTTTATCCCTTCTATACCTCTAGAGAATTTCTGCGCTTAGACTGGAAGTCGACCCTTACATAGTTGGGAACAGGCTGCGCAGATCTCTAGAGAATTCCTCGCAATAATCTATTCTGTCCGCAAAGCGGAACCCTCATCTATAGGCTTACTTATAGAAGTAGGGTCGGCGAGATGTCAGGAGGGTTTGAGATGGTTGTAACTGAGGGCGAGGACTTTCACTGGCGCCGCCACTTCACCTTGTCGGCTGGCGCTGTGCCAGCCTCCTTCCATCCCCCCTCACACCCCCGCGCCGGCTCCCTCGCGAAACACCCCCAATCCCCGACGTATTCGGCTTACGATACGAACAACGCATTTTATGCTAAACGAAAAGTTTAGCAGCCTAGCTGCTGTATTTTATTACACCAGCTTTTTATGTCTACGTCACGTAATATAGGTACAGGTATATGAAAATGTCATTAACCGCCCATAAAAAGCCTATACGCGATTACATTAAATTACATTTTAATTCGACCGTCATTACTGAATGTATACAAATGTTTCTTATCTGATGGAATTACTTTAATTGGTCGTAAATTCATTGTACACGGAAGTGTCGTTAGATGCAGAATTTAAAAAGGATACGAACAAAAAGCAAAAGTCTCATTTCACTCGATTCTCGGTCCTACGGACTTAAAAACTAGCTATTATAAAAAAATAAAAAAATATTTTAAACAAAACCTATATTTTGATCGGAAATATTGATAACTCTACTTATCATTGTTGATAATGCGTGGCCACGAGCGTAGAGGGCAATAAATCGCGCTAGGTAATAATATCGATAAGCTCGTAGCGCGTAGCCGCGTAGACCGTAGCAGTCGCTACGATATCGGCGCCGTAGACGCGCGCCCGCCGCCGCTCGGCGTAGCCGCCTAGATCGCGCTCGAGATTGCCCACCGGTGCAATGTATCACTATAATTACCATAATAAAATAAAATTAACATAAATAATTGGTATAATAAATTATGATAACTTTAATAAAAATAAATTATAACTTTTTTTTAACTTGGCTAAATTATTATTCGCAACAAATTTTAAAATAGTTTTTGTGTACTAAGGACTAAAAAAACTTTATGAAAAATATTTGAAATCTTGAAAGCAAGCAGTTGTAAAAAATACATGAATGAACATTGAACACGTGTAAGAAATTTAAATAAAACACTTTGAATAAAATGATAAAATTAAAACAATGAAACACTTTTGTTTGGATCCCTTCAAAGATAGCAACAATTGGTACGTATGGTAAAGCTAATTAAATAATTTATATTTAAAATCAACTTTGTTTTAGAAAATCTATTCCTTACCAAATGCCTCAATAAAAAAAAACTTAAGCATTCCTCGTGACACTGCTTTGTTATACGGACAATAATTATATATCTTCATCAACGTCATTATTATTTAAGTGCAGACGCCAACAAGCTACCCGAAACTGTCAAATTTTCCCAATCAACTTTGAACCTTATACTGCAATAAAGCTGAAAATCTATTAAAGAAATTTGACATATTGTAGTAGGTTAATGTGCTGGCGTCTGTACTAGCTTCTCTTGCCCGCAACTTCGTCCGCGTAAAATTTCTTGTTTCCCCAACCCAGGGTTATCGCATCGCATCGCCCGTCCGCACTATTACTTCATTATCGCTTAGCTTTCTTTCTGACTTTTTATCTATTTGCTCGACGCCTAAGGGTCGTAGGTTCAGCTTATAGCCTATAGGCTACCTCAAGAACTGGGCTATATAAAGCAAAATCCAACTGATAGTTTCAGAGATTAGCGTGTTCAAACATACAAACAAACTCTTCACCTTTATAGATAGAAGATCGATACGGTTAAAAAAATCATTTTTTGGAATACGGTG
This sequence comes from Hydraecia micacea, assembly GCA_914767645.1. Classification (NCBI taxonomy): domain Eukaryota; kingdom Metazoa; phylum Arthropoda; class Insecta; order Lepidoptera; family Noctuidae; genus Hydraecia; species Hydraecia micacea. The sequence goes on from OU611778.1 coordinate 15,744,285, forward strand.
TTCTAGATTCGGTAACAGGTTTTAAGTACTATTTCATCTGTCTAGCCTTTTCCCAACTATGTTGGGGTCGGCTTCCAGTCTAACCAGATGCAGCTGAATACCAGCATTTTACATGGAGCGACTGCCTATCTGACCTCCACAACCCAGTTGCTGGGTAATACGATACCCCTTGGTAAGACTGGTTGTCAGACTTTCGGGCTTCTGACTAGCCGTAACGTAACTCACGAATGACAGCCGGGACCAACGGCTTAACGTGCTTTCCGAGGCACGGAGAGGGCTTGTTATGTAAAGATGGTCACCCATCCACGGACCAACCACGGCAAGCGTAGCTTAACCTGATCGATCGACCCGTGCGGCTGTTATTACTTAGCCCCTCGTTTTAAGTAGTGTTTAACTCAATAAATTCGAGACAGCGCAGCGTCGGAACAGACGATACACACGGTACCTAATTATATTACATTCTGTACTAAAAGTACGAAACTATTGATTAACTGATGCGTTTATCGATATCGGTAATAGATAGTGCAGTTATCGGTTACTCGGTAAAAATAGATAGTTATGAAAGTTATGTAGAGTACTGGTACTTCCAGTCTATGAGCTTTTCTCTTTGGAACATTCTACCTTTGTACCAATCAAACATAACAAATTAGGGACTACAATTATCTAAATAAAACAAAGTCGGGTTAGATACACCATTGATATATAACTCAAGTACTGCTGGAACCGATTTTTATGATCTTTAATTTGTTGGGTGACATGATAATTGAATAACTATTAAAAAAAACACGGGTAATATTCACGAAAAACAAATAATGAAGACAATGCTGCCAGTCTTCTGGGCACGTTTCCGGATGACAGCGATGCGGACGAGTACTTCGACGCCTAAGTGTCCTTTGGGTTTTTTTTTTAATTTTAAATTTTTATTTATTTGTATAGTAGGTTAGTTAGTCTTTTATTTTAGTATCTAGTGTATATACTTAAATATTGTAATTATAATTAATGAAGACAATTAATTTTCTCATACAGTCGTTCTTATTTATTGTGAGGTGGTACGAAGATTTCCGGATCAGCTAATTTTTAATATAGAAAAGAAAAATACATTGAGACGCCACGACAATTGCAAAATCACACATCACCGACGTACCCTTGTCACGTCATGTCACTTGAGGGTCGGCGCAATACGTTTTCAACTTCCATGCTTCCCACACCTATACTAAAAATCTGTTTAACAAAAATGAAAATTAATTTATCATATTAGGATTTGATCTGAGGCGGAATAAGGTATTATTAGACCATAAATAAGCAAAACTATTTTAAACACCAATCCAATTTCCTACAACTATAACTCAAACTCAAAGCATATATTTACAGGCACTTTTGTATTGTTAAAGAGTAGGTCAGTTAAGGTCATAACACACATATCAACTCGGAAAGGGATCGGCACTAAGCACGTTTTGTTGAAATAAATTCACTTAATTCGTAATCTTACTTAATTTTTATGAAGGTTTTCTATTTGTTGGTATATCTATACGCTAAAAGTCTTAACATTATTAAAAAAAAAAGACTACTTATACCTTTTGTTTGAACCGTGCGTCTGCGCATATTTATAAAATACCATAAAAGGACTAAATTTTATATCAAACTATGAAGACAAATACAGAAAACAACGACAGCTGATCCGTATAAGTGCCTAGTACAAAGCGATCGATGGTAGATACACGACAGTACCCACCGAGGGGTGTCCGTCTTATCAGCGTTATCATCGCTTATCTATTGCCGAGGGCTCGATTAGATACTCACCCCGTTTGCACTTTAACTGCTGTTAATTCAGTACCGGGTGACTCAGATTGAAACTTAGTTTTAAAGCTCGTTTGGCACCTGCTTGATACTGAAGTTATCTTGAATATGTCTCAGGCTTTGAGAATAAGCAGTCTTCGAACTCAAAAAGTACATTTACGGAATCGTAAACAAATACCTTGGTCAAATTCTTCGCTAACTTGACTAACTTCTCTAAACGGAGTTACTCAAGTGCCTGACTTCTGTTTTACTGGCTAGACATTACTGATATAATGTCGAAAAGGACTTTACATACTTCAAACTTTAGATACAATGAAATATAGCTGGCGAAGCCTTTTTAAAACATACTCGTACAACAGAAGATTTAATAATTCTTCGAAATATTCTAAATTGATGAAATATTATTTTGAGAAATTAGCTCCCAGGATACATTCAAATTTCAATCGTAATTTCGAATCAGTAAGAAGTAAACTTGAATTTTCAACGGTGAAGGCTTGCCCTTTAAAATAAAGCTTTTATTAGGAAACGATTCAAATAAGCTTTACACTACAAACTAAATTCACAAACTTGTCAGTTAACGTAATAATCACAATATTATCATACAAGATTTATATCAAAAGTTGCAATATTCATGAGATTAGTAAACCAAAACATTACAATACCGTGCAGCCGGCACGTTGCGTGACGTAGCGTCGCACGCGCCTGCGCGCGACATATGCACGGACCTATCAATTTGATCCGCGCCCGCGCAGCTGCGTACAACGACCCCTACACTATAGTTCAATAGCACAACGGTCGAGTAAAAAACACCCCATATTTTGGATGATTAATCCAACCCGCTTTGTCTAGGATTAAAACTCTCATGCATTATTCGCACGCGTAACCTATCTGCATATTTAATAGAGTGCATTAAAACACAGCTATTGTGCTGTAGACATATGCGACCGGCCCGGGATGCGTGTAATCCTACAACCGGTTCTCATGTAAATGCCTCGTAATTATTATTTTACGTTGGCATTTTACAGCGTCGATGCAATTCATGTAATAGAATAAAAATAAATGACCGTTTACTCAGTTATAATCAAAATCTAAAAAAAAAACAAACATCGGACTTTCTATTTTCAAATACATTCGGTCCAATAGAGTAGTTCAGTTGTAAATCGATACGCTCACGTGATTACTTCCAAATTCAATCAAATCTATAATTTCACACTTCGTCTCGACATGGGGAGCCGTAACGACGCCCATTAACGGTTCTGTCGCCTAGTTAATAATAATGCTTGATACTCGCTCACACAAGTCGGTCACAAAAAGTCTCGGATCGGCAAACAATCGAATAGGAACAATGAAAGTCGTGAATCAAACAATCGATCCATCGAATCCGAAAGTTCCCGCGACAGCTGCGCGGGGTGGCGCGCTCTGGAAATTATGACAGGGCCCCATCTCCCACGGTCCCTACTCCCCTGTTGTCCAAATTTCACCACTAGTATAAGAATAGGCCAGAGACCTGTTTTCGAAAGTTTGTAGACCCTACTAACTTGTTGTTTTGTTTTAGAAAGTTAAATATTATTTGAATAGCGAATGTATCCATTTATTTCGGAAAGTTTATAATAAGGGTTAACCTTTCTTATATGGTAAGTACACTCGGCTTTATGTGTACTTGTCTCGAGTTTATATGGACAATAAAGAAGCCCTAACAAGTCGTGTCAGCTACTCTACTTATTGAATAGGTTTTGGTAAACGAAGCATGAGAATTGATCGTAGTGTTTGAAGGCTCATTGGTTACGATTTCACTACCTTTTGATAATCCGAATGGAGTGGAGTCAAGGTGGTTATTGTGGTGAGACTCATATGTTGGTTTTTCATATTGCGTACCTACCTATGTACAGTCAACAAAAGAGATAATTATGCAGGCTCGTTGAAGTTTAGTAAGAAACCGATGGATGTTCTCGAATAAAATTAAATTTTATTAATAGAAAACAAACAGCAAATTTATCAAATTTAATTTCAGTGGACAACATCCATCGGTTTCTTACTAAACTTCAACTATATCCGGCGATCTTGCATACTTATATCTCTTTTTGACTGTACCTAATTATAATTTTGTAGACTACAAAAGTTATTTTCGAAATTCGAAGTGAATTTTTCTTATACTTGTTTGTATCTTCGCTATGGTTGCTACTTGCGAAATTCTGTGTCGTATTGCATGGTTGGATTTTTAGAAATTGCTTTTCAATTATTAATTTTTTAGTCCAACTTTAATAACGGTACTGTGAAGGTTGTCTGCAAAAGTTGACCTTATGTAGTGCAGGCTGGAAATAAATTAAATCTGGTTGCATTCGAACAGTCAAGCAAGTTTCGAATGCACTTTCAAATGTTTGTATTAGGTTTTTGTTTGGAATTGAGCCAGTGATAGCAAAGAGAATGTTAACACTAGTAGCGTTATAAGTGATAGTATAGCCACGGTGATGCAAAGACGTTCGCTTGGATTAAACGCAGAAAATATAACGTTGTTTGATTTTAATACAATATCACACATACTACTAAAGACGAACAAAGTTAGTATGTGTCAGCATATGACTAATAAAAACAGCCCTATCAATTAAAATAAATATGATATTATTATGGTCGTTATCATGATTACTTTTATTTATAAGCATTGACACGAAACTGGGAGGGTTGGTAGAGTGTTACTCTATGGAAAGGTTTGCCACCGACACGGCAAAAGAATTCCCCCGTATGTGTTTACGAAAATAGTCTCCTAGCGACCAGTAAAGTGACTCGATTGTCTTTTTATCAGCATTATCAACACACGGATTATATGAATATAATTACCAACGTCTACATGTGTATATACAGATGTCGGATTTTTAATATCTAAGGCTTTCCTTGCCGCGTGTTCAGAATGAATGGAGTATCTTCGATAAAAGTTTTATTTTTGTTTACGGTTATAACTCACGTGTTACCGACTAGTTTCGAACTCGAATATCAAAAAATTCAAAATATTTTATTTCACATATAAACCTACATGGACACTTATGAAACGTCAGATGCTAGGAGCACGGTTCCAATTGGTCGTTTCCTATGGAGAAGAGCCGGCAAGAAACTCCACGGTTACTCTTTTAAAAATAATTGGCTTTTTCAATGTTTTCAAATTACAATAGATATGGGAGATATCGACGATGAGTAAAACAGTACTCAAACTATTATATTATCCATGTTTAAATATTTTCTTCATCACATCTTTCTAATTCTCGTATGGACCTTTATTAAAGACACTATATACTGAGATATACCTAAATTCATTTGCAGAGACAGACGCTGCTGCTTGATAAGACTTTTGACCTTACATTTGAAAAATAACAGCATTGAATTTTCTAATAACCTCCCTTTTTTTGAAGTCGGTAAAAATAACTTATAACGTTGTCATGACACATGACACGACACAGAGCGTTCATTCCTAACATTGCTCTTATTTGGCTTCATTGCCGTCACTATTACATCCAAAGCACTAACAATACACAAAGGCTCCTCTATCACATTTATCAACCGGTCATCTGTCCCTAAACTCAGTTCCATCCTCCTATTAGTTTCAAATATTAATTGCTTCATCCCCAAAAAGGTCCAGATACACCCTCTATTGAAAAGAACCCTCATATCGGATTGCCACCCAATAAAACGCGTACCACCATTTTTTTTTTATACAAAATTGTATAGAACCCTTCTTTTTTAAAACCGGACGACCTTAGCACACTTTAGAGCAACTTTTTTATGTTAATAATAACGGTTTGGGAGCAAAGGGGTGAAGTCGCGTGGCGCCGGGGACGTTGAACTTTACCTTTCGATTTTAGAGTACATCGAGTTTAATCGGTTAATGGATGCTCAAGGATGACACGATGCGATTGTGACGTAATGGAATACGTAATTGAAACATTCAGCGATCACCAGTTTATTAATCACTAGCGAACCGTTCCTGCTTCGCACGGTTTTTACGACTTGTCTAAACATCAGGTTTCTTTATAATGTAAATTAAGTATTAATGTATTATACCTACTAATTAATGTACCTATACAGAACTTGTAAAACATTTTAAAAGAGTAACGGTGGAGTTTCTTGCCCATTCTTCTCCATACGAAAACTACCTTTTGGAATGGGCGACTAGAATCAATTGTTTTTACTATAATTTTTGACGTTCAAAAGTGCCTTTACTGTGCCTAATTGAAATAAATGATTTGACTTTGACTTTGACTTTGACTACATATAAATCTTCCGGAATAAATTCTCTTAATAATGGCGAACCAAAACTGCATCAAAATCCATTGCATGGTTTAAAAGAACGACGCGGTCACATAGAGACACGAAAACAGACTTTAATTTATATTATGTATAGATTTAGTAGTTAAGTACCTTCCTTATTCGGACGACATCGGTCCAATGTAAAATACAATTTTATTTGTGTTGTCTTCTTGTTTTTAATTTTGGAGACATTTCAAATTTAAAGCCTAGACAGCATTTTCGATCTTCACCAATTGAAAATTAAATTGAAGCCCAACAAATATTTTAAGTTGACAGCGTGTATTGTTGGATACAAATAATCGATTTTATAAAACGTAAAGTTAAAACAATATTTTCGTAAACAAGCTCATGAGTTAGGGCTCCGTTCGAGATCGAAAGTTATCGAGCAAACCCGAAACAAACACTTGAGTAAAATCGAAAACAAAACTGACTCACTAACCAAATTAAAACACAAAACTACCTCATTTAGGCCTAAAAAAGCCTTTTTACAGTCAACGTCAAACTTCAACAAAAAACTTCGCAAAGAAAATAAAGAAGCAAACAATTCCGTGGTAATAAATTTACGGCTACAATTTTCACAGGCTATTTCCCCGTCAATTTAGTGGCTATGCGGCTTTACGGCTATACGTAAATAAGGCGTCGGCGTTGAGTGGTGATTACATAGCCGTGTCATTTAACAGACGCAGTGAGGGTCGTGAGAAGGAAGCCCCTCCAACACTTCCGCTTGCGATGACGTCGCTAAGTACCTTCCCTGCTCGGTGCTACATAGATCATTGTCCGTAACCGTTTCCTATAGTTTTATGAGTTTGTGTGGAATTGAAAGATAATTTTAGATAGAAAGTGTTTTATTTCGTTAATAAGGCACCATTCGGTGATGACATTGTTTAATTACAACGTAAGAAATTGCTACCTGAATATTATCCATCACAAACAGAGTGTTTTCAGGAAGATATATGTGATCGAGCTGCACATCATCATCGCCAACAGCCAACATGCCCACTCCAACTGAAGCCACAGAAAGAGTTCTCTCGAATCAACTCCATGAGGGCCATAGAACTTCCTCTGTGTGCACCCATCTGCATGCCTCTGACTACTGAAGTTGCATACAAAAAATTGCGGATTCCGATATTAATATTTTTAAATTTTCCTATTGTATCTCATTCTGGAACTGGTGACGTATTTAGCGAAGCGTGTTACACCTTTCTTACTACAACTACTCTTCTAACTTCAACGATCACGCAACCACAACAGCCCGTTTTCTTCCTTTACAAAATCTGGCGTAACCGTTTTGTGAATAAGTCCGGTAGCATGTGGTAGGGGGTGGCAGGTTGGCCAATGTTTACATTCCTTCACCATGGAGAGTGCAGTGCCATTACTCAGGCCGACCACCGACCACCGCGACCGCTTTCCGTAGGGAAACGCCGATCAATCAAAACCTCTATTAGTACAGTTACGCGCGATACCGCCCACCTTTCTCAACTTTTTTATGTGTTTATGCCCCTCGTTTGAAGGGTGCTGTTTTAATGTTGGAAACATAAATCGAGTTTTCTTTTATTTCGTGTACGAACTTTTGAGGCCGTTGCTTTGGCTACTTCCTATATATTCCTATCGTTGTGTCACTTCATTCAAATTTAGGAGATATCTTACCTACTCTATGAATTCAACTCTTGTTATCATTTAACAAAAAAAATATTACAGACAGAAATATATTCTAAATTGCCATTTTTATCGATATCGTCCCAACCCTCGTCATCATTCGAGCATTTGCCCAAGTCAGATTCTATTCTCACCAATCAACATTGTTGACTGTATACATTTACAGAAACAAATCAGTTCAAGGCCTCCGAAGTGATTGATGTACCAGCTCGTATTCGTTTACCTTCGAATGACGTCGCTGGCCAGGCGCGAGCCGACCCGCGGTTGGCACCACCAGCTAAGCCGTACTCATCCGTAACAACTTTCACTCCCCCTTCTTTTATTAGCTAGCCTAATAGCCCATAGTCACATTACTTTTGTGCCCAATGTTTTCTGGCTTCTTTAAGTGTATTTTGTGGAGATACGCCTAGTTGTTTATCCATGTCTTCTAAGCATAGTTCTCTCTGGTTCTTCATAATGTAGAATGCCTAAAGTGGGCAATGTTTACCTCTGACAGTCATTCAAGTATAATTTTAAATTATAGGCATCAAAAAAGAAATAATATCATTACCCTCAACTGTCAATTTCACATAAATGTTAAATTCGTCATTTCCTTTGTCCGGTTTATTTAAAGTAAAGTATACAACATTCATGAACCTAAAAACTCAATCAGAATTGAATTCTTGAAAGTTTATCTTGTGATGACGTCAACGTTAACGCGGTAAGGTCGTGTTAGCATATTGAAACGGTACTCGATGTGGTGAAATTAAATGCTTATATGATTTCTTTCAACGGGTAATTGATACGTCATTTGTAACCTTCACGCTAGCAAAGTTAAGATAAGAACAGTCAACGATAAAAAAGTAGAAAAAGTGGTGTGAAAATTAGCTTCATCATCGTTGTCTTTACTTTCTCAACATTAGCTACCAACCTCATTTAGCTGACACGAAATGGTCTCGATTAAGACATTGCGATTCAACAGTCCCAAGTGTACCGCGTCGCCATAATCTTTTTTTTTTTATTCACGTATTACTTTCTCTCATTTTCCCATTTTCTATAGTTATTAGAATACTGGCTTCTGTTCACAAGTAACGTACTTTATTTCGTCTAAATGCAATTCCTTTTGGTTATTTCACAACAGTAAAGTGAACGACCTGCAAGTTGAGATGTTATCAGCCGATCGATATGTGATTCATGACACGAATGCTATCACAATGTAATGTGCGTGCTATTTGTGTGTGTCTATCTCTCCTTAGAGATACTATGGTTCCCGTACGGTATTAACTTTAATGCTACTTTTAACTCCTGATTTAGGACTTAGCGTTTTTTATAATAACGAAATTATGGACTGAAATTATGTTATTGCCAGCAAAAGAACTGGTAATTAAATTCAGGTCTTGGCATAATTAACTTTAAAGAAGTATTCATATTATGTTTTTTACAATAATTTTGTAGTCTACAATATTTTCTGACTTAATATCTTAACTTGGTTTCGTATTACGATAACTTTTGAACATTTCTTTATCTTTCATCTGCACTTTTTTAACGCCTACTAGTTTAGTGCTAGCAATATTTGTCGGTATGCGTAATGTTATCAATATTGTATTTATTCCACAATCTTCGTGTCTACAACGACTACAACATATACTTACTTTCATTTTTGATAGGAACAGGCTGCATATATTATCCGATAATAACGACCTCAATTTTTTTTCTGTATCTTCTCTCTTCTTCATTTCAGTGTCTTTAACTGCACTTATGTTGCCACCTTCGGCACTCGTATCAAGATAATTTACACTGTGCGTTCTAGTTAGAAACTGGTTACTATGAATGCAGACAATAATTGCATCTAGTGTAATAGCCTGGGACGTAGGGTTGCACGCGTGACGCACCCCTCTCGGCGTGACAAAGAGACCGCCAGCTGCATCCCTGCGGCCATTGTGCATGCACAACGCACCCTCGATCTATGCGTGTTGCGATTGCGCACGAAATGCAACTACAACTAAGTATCTCTTTTTTGAGCTGCGCACTGGAGAGATTGAATCGAAAATTTGTATCAAAAATTGTTTTCTAATATATCCAAGAATGTAACGGACATTAAAATGTATTATGCTTTTACAAAATGGCAACTAATTAGTTAAGTATTCACAGGGTGTATTTTATTTTTGAGTGTTCACTTATTGTAGCTGTACATACTCATTATCCACTAGACAACAGTCTAAAAATAGAAATCGAAACAATGATCAGTTTGGCTTCTAACATAAAACGTCGAACTTGAACCCATTCCAATTTTTCCAAGATTCTTATCGTTTGAAGAGGAACTAATGTAGCTCGTAATTTGTTTACTGAATAATATTGACATCATATTGGTTCACTTTACCCCTCCCTCCCCTTATTGGCCTAGATTTCATAAACCCCCACAAACTCGTTATTTCTGTGGGATGTTTAATGAGTTCGAAGAGGAGGGGGTGTCGTTAAGCTAAGAGGTCAAGGCTAAGGTCAAACACAAACATTATTATTTTATTATGATATCTGTATATGCAATAGGAAAGAAAATCGGTAACACAAGCAGTAGGTATGTATTTCTTAACGCCCTACAGGTACAACTAATAACTCTTCACCTTATAATGTAATCAATTTTGTGTGTACGTAAATAACTGACATCTTTTTAGTATGTTATTCTATTAATTTTATTTCGTTTATTTATTTAGTGCCTTATTTTATATATTTTTTTATATTTCTTAAAATACCTAAAATGAGTATAAAAACTATGTATGCTATGTATTTTTTTATTATTATTTCTTATGTTTTTTACATATCTCGGTACCCTGGGGACCCGGACCTTTGGAAGGCGTACCAGGGGCCGAAGCCAACTCGCAGAGACCTCTTAGAGTCTTAGACAATTTTAAATGATATATTATTATATACTTATGTATTTTCTTACAGATAAAACAGTTTTAAAATTTTAAGATGTATATTTTTTAGACGCCTTCGATAAACGTATAGCAATGTCTCTCATTGTCATCTTGCCTACAAAAAACAATAGGCGTGTCAATGTAAAGTTTTAATTTGATTTACCTATTTGTGCGATTGTTTCTTGGTGCGATAACTTCAAGCAATTAGAAGTCTTGAAGATATTTGAAGAAAGAAAAATATAAGAAGATAGCAGTCCTCCTCCTCGCGTTCACTGTGTTGCCATTATGTGTTGATTTATATCATAAGGCACGCGGTGAATGCCAAGAGAGGACTCATTCGTCGTGCGAACAAGAGAAGAAAGAAGATACTAAAGCAAGAAGCAGAAGAGTCCTGAACAATTCTTCGTTTATTTTGACACCCTATTATGTGTTTGAAGATTTTCCAGATTGACTTGTTCCTACTCACCTATGTTTATGTTGTATGTTGTAATCATTTCATTCAGATGTTGTTTCAGTATCCCTTTCAACGTTACTCTTTATAAGTAGCTGCTTCATATAAATAAAATCTCATAGACAGTTTCAGAGTTCTATACCTACTGAAAACGCCTGAAAACGTGATAGAATTAATTCCTAAACATTCGACAAAATTAAGTCATCATCGTCAGCATTAGCTTAGGTTTTAAGGGTTGGAGAAGTTAATTCCATACACCGATTTGTCGCGAAGGATTGTAAGTTCAGTTAGTACCTATAGAGAAACATGTTCTACTACGATGCACTAAAGTAGTTGAGTTTATTTAAGTTAAGAGGAATTAACAGTACAGCGGAAGGCAATTATTTATCACAGTTGTTGATAGCTACCTACTCAGTTATAAGTTCACTATATTTAAATTCGTTAGTCATGTTATTTTATTATGCTAAATTATGACGCGCATCGTTTGCTTAAAGTAGGTTACAGGTATAGACCGTACAAGGTGTCAGTGCCCAACTGCACATAGGTCTCTGTCACTATTAGGGTAATCTTATAGTGAGAAAAACAGCTAATCTTGTTATGGATATCAATAGTAGTATGGTATGGTATAATGTAAACTAACTCTTTCAAGTAAGTACAAGAACACGGCACCGAGATTGCAATCGGACTTTACTTCGCTTACCTACCTCCCATTTCCAATAGGCGTTATATCTACCTACGTAAAATCTGTACACATTCACATTTTCAAAGACAACACAATCTAGGTCAGTGTTTCATTGGTTTGCTATTATATGCGGAATTGCATAATTTACACAATTCCACTCAATTTACATGCGCCCGAATTCGACCTGGCACAAACTAACTTATCAACTAGGTATATCATCAGAATAAATAGGACGCATGGAAGGGCAGATATTTGTGATGACTTTTTTGTATGATGATGATGATGTTCGAAAAGTATAATAATTTGTTTCAGTCTGAAAAAAAAGAAAAGAAAGTAAGAAAATACATTAATTTGCGTTAAAGTAAACATGACGCAAAGAAAACACAAAAGAGAACATGATTATGATTTAGGTACTTACTTTTTTTTTTTTTTTTTCTTCGGACCCATAAGTGTAATCCATTTGGTTAGTATACACACGACTTAGAAATTAGTGTTAGCACTTACATCTACAAGAAAAACAACACAAAATACTTATTCATTAATAATTTATTTTTGTTTCAATTTTGTGGGGATTAACATTCCAACATAATCTATGTCTGGTCACTTAGCCCCCATTCTGCCTAAATTGTTTTTATCAGCTAAAGTATATCGCCTGAGTTCTCACATTGGTGAAAACCTGAAACTGTGGAGGCGTCATATAAATAAAACACGTCATGAGAACCTCCTCCTTTTAATCGTCGTCGGTTAATAAATAAACCTATTGTTAATTTTATTAAACGTAATTTTGTAATCACTTGTCGTTATCTACGCAGGTACCTAGTTACACCCAAAGCGAACCCCAAAAACAACTATGCAGATCCAACGTGACAATTACTCTAAGTAGGTACTTACCTATACTATTGTATACTTATTCATTAAGATAGGACAAAAAAATACGTTCTCATCATTGACTTATATATTACTAGGTTCTCATGAAACGGGTTTTATTATAGCAACAAAGCAAAACATCAAAATCAAAACGTGGTTCCTCGAGTCTAGAGGAGAAGACTTATTACGAATAATCATTTTGTGTATTACTATAGGTAATCTGCGTTCGGGATTTAATTGCCAAAAATGTAAACAAATATGAGTTTATGGAAAAAAAACTTTAATTCCTACACGATAAAGTTCAATTTACGCTACAACTTCAAGCATTTTTATAACTTTTTCAATAGTGCTGGTCACTTTTAAATCAACTTAATTTACGTGAAAATAAAGTTGATATTTCTTTAACTTGAAATAACATCAATTGGAAACATTTTGTAAGTCCTGATAATAGGTATAACATCACATCATGTTTGTATTCCCGGGACGGGTGGCAGATGTAGGTATACCTACCTCATCATCTGCGTAGCCTTTTCCCAACTATGTTGGGGTCGGCTTCCAGTCTAATCGGATGCAGCTGAATACCAGTATCTTACATGGAGCGACTGCCTATCTGACCTCCACAACACAACCCAGTTACTGGGTAATACGATACCCCTTGGTAAGACTGGTTGTCAGACTTTCGGGCTTCTAACTAGCCGTAACAACTGTCAACGATCCACGAATGACAGCTGAGACCAACGGCTTAACGTGCTTTCGGAGGCACGGAGGGGTCTCGGTATGTAAAGATGGTCACCCATCCACAGACCAACCGCGGCACGCGTAGCTTAACCTGATCGATCGACCCGTGCGGCCGTTATTATTTAGCCACGGGCCCCTCATGTATACCTACCTATACCCATGTAAAAGGGTGCGAGCCAATTGCCATCAACAGGGCACAAATTCAAATCCCAGGCTGCTGCTGAGAAATTCTTAAGCTTTTAACCGCTTACGACGGATTAATCCGACAAATATTATCGTGTACATTCCGACAGGGTCGTATATACTTATATGACCAAATAACACAGTTCGTTTAATCTGTATTAGGTATTATTACAGAATCACATCACGACGATTCATCGGTATTTATTATTCGTTTTTTTTTTTCGGGCGCTGGGGGCACAACAACTCATATAAAGTTGGGCGGTCAAAAGGTTAATGAAAAACCCTTCTCTGGCAGTTTTTTAAATGCATGCACTGACTTGATAACCTGTCCACTCAATCTATGAATTTCTTTCCCCAAAAGACCATTTCAGACGTGAATCTACATGGTCTTCACATGATCTGACCAAGGTTATGTCTAGACTTTAATTTTTGTTTTTTTGTTTCGAACTCAAAATAGTCAGGTAGGAAACGCCGACCTCATCTAGATTTTAAAATATGATTGACGTGAAAAGTGTTTATGCAAACCTACTTACAGACAGGAATAAAATCATGTACCTATACAAATAAATAAAATTGGAGTGTCTGTACTCTGTAATATTAAAATAACCGCTTTTCACTAAATGCATATGGATGTATACACGGTACATATACCAACCAAAATAACATTTTTCACAATTTTTGTCTGTCTGTCTGTTTGTTCCGGATAATCTCTGAAACGGCTGGACCGATTTTGACGGGACTTTTACTGGCAGATAGCTGATGTAATAAGGAGTAACTTAGGCTAATTTTATTTTAGAAAAAAAAAACTTTTAGTTAGGATAGGATTTCACGCAGACAAAGTCGCGGGCAGCAGCTAGTTTATCAATAAAATTATACACCACCCAGCTTTTATAGCACTATAAATTATTACCTCTTTTTCCAATCCAAGTATGAATTGTCTGTCTTTTCTAAATGGGTTATAACGAAATAATCTCAGACCTACTTTCATTAGAGCTGAGTAATCAGATTTTCCACGACTTACCCGAGATTCCTTTTAAACATGTCATCAGCAATATTGACGTTATTATGATTATTCAGAGCAATTTGATGCCACAGCAATTCGACTCGGCGACGTTTTTAGGTCAATACTAAATACTTATCCATTGTTGAAAAGAATAGGTATTAAATTGATCGAAAGGTTAAACCGAGGTTCATTAATCATTCCATTTGATGGGTGGCCAGATTACCTTTAGGTACAGACGCCAGCACATCAAGCTACCCGAAACTGTAAAATTTTCCCAATCAAATTTTTACCTTATAGTTGAGCGACAAAGTTGAAAATCTATTAAAGAAATTTGACAGATTGTAGTAGCTTGATGTGCTGGCGTCTGTACTTTAGGGCACAATAATTTGGTATGAGACCGTTAATTCATAAACCTACACAAATGCCTTGTCATAAAAAAAAAGTTTTTTTATTTTATTAATTTTGTTAATTTAAGAATAAATCTTTCAATAAATTCATATATAAGTAAGCATTTTTTTTTATTTTTAGTATTATCTTCTAATAATGAAAAGGAAATTAATCTAAGAAAATTATATAAGTAATAATCAAACATTTTCAATTATAATTATATTTTATATGAAGAGAACGAACAGCAACTTCTCAACAATCAATCATTCAATTTGCTAGTAATCCATTTGTCGAATTGCTGATAATTATCTAAGCAATTTTTCCTTTCTATAGTCTTTTGTAGCGGTCATTGTCCTTCTAATCGAATCTAACTAGTCTGTATGTCCCACTGCAGGGCAAAGGCCTCCCTCTCCCTTTTCCACACAATTCTGTGTTTTGCGAGTGGCCAGGTGGCCTACCATGATCCAATTAAAAACGATTAAAAAACAAGACATTTCAGTTTAGGTTCCTAAACTGCATCACTTGAGCCTGCTGCTCTATGGACGTCATGGTACCAAACAAGTATGAATGAAACCAAAACTTGCGACTCAGTTTGGGACAATCGCTGTCAGCAGATGGCACGGCCTAAACTGAATCGTTAAACTGACGTCATGGTACGAATTAGAAGAACAGTTCAGTTTAGGTCCTAAAATGGATCGCGTTAAGAGCTTGTGGTAGGCCTGCTGTCCTTTCAGTAGGAGGCAAGCTCGTCCCGCCATCTTTGTCTCAGCCTGCCGCGATGGCGTCGTGCGTTAAGTGGGCAGTTGAAAAATAATAAGGTCATGTTTATAGAGGTAAACACCTAACAATATCGATGTTTTATTATTTACCTGCTCTCTGTGCAATAACATCTGTACCAAAAGAAAGAAACCTTTGCGAGGCCACTGCTTGCTAACGCTGTCGACGTGACTAAATTCTGGTCGAAGCTTTTACAAGGTATAACCGAATAAACGCAAGTCCTGAAAGTAGTTTGTTCATAATTTACCACTGAATCGATTTCAGTAACTTTTAATATAGTTATTTTTTCAATAATTATGTATTTTGCCATACTTACCGCCGATTGAGCAAAAGAAAATTAAATCTTACTTCAACGCAGTAAGGTTCAATTTTAAATGCAATAAGTAATGCTAAGCTAAACACGATTTTCTTAATAATAATAGTTAGCTTTAAAAAAATAAGTTCAGCACCCTAATTGCGTAACACACTATTACTCTCAATTTGAATCATTTTGAAGCTTATTGCTAATCCATTGCTCCAAATGTTCGAAAAAGGTGTTTGCTCAGCAACGTAAATAACGCAATGAATATTGTTGAACTGTCAAAATGAAACCCATTGCTACTGATAGTGTGTTACGCAATTGCCCTGCTGGTCATTGTATTATGCTTTTAACTCAGTACTCTAATTGAGGCGTATGAGGTCTTGCGTTAATTATGTTACATTTATTGTATATTATTACTAGCTTCTGCCCGCGACTTCGTCCGCGTGAAAGTTCTTGTTCCCCCGACCCACCCCGTCGCATTGCATCGCCCGTCCGCTCTATTACTACTTCGTTTTAGCTGAGCGTTCTTTCCGACTTTTTTTTTCTTTTTGCTCGCCTCCTAAGGGTCCTAGCGTGATGTTAAACAGCCTATAGATAGCCTTCCTCTATCAAAAGCAAAAATAATTTTTCAAATCCGACTGGGAGTTCCAGAGATTAGACACAAACAAACTCTTCAGTTTTATTGCTAGTACATAGATATAGATATGGAAATACCGATACGAAGAAGACGAAGGTTATTTACCTAGAGCTTAAATAATAAGATTGTATAATGACATGTCGATACGTTCTTAAGAAATGCGTGCACATAATGTTTTGCGTTTATGTTCCGAGGTCGCGCAGTGATAGCACAGTTGTACAGACAATGTGTTTGCAGTCCTTACGCCTGTTCCGATTGGCACCTAGTACCTACATGCATGCAGATACTACATGAATTAATCATTTAGTATAGGAAAATACGCGCTCAAAGGGAAACTTCATATGCAATTCATTAAAGGTAGGTACATTTACGAACGAGTCACATCTTAGGACCATAATTAAGGAAATTAAATTCTATAAAACGGAATTTCTTATGCATTTATTAGGTTATAACTTGTTGCATTTTCACTACATCTCCATTATTTAGCGAGAACTTTGTCATAGACTACTAATATAGTTACGGATGTGAAGAGACTAAAGGAGGGTAGTGTCCATTCCTTTAATATCTTAGTCACCTTTCCTGAATCTCTACTCCACGGAGATTTGATACGAATTCCCTTAGCACCCTGAACACAACTCAAAAGTAAGTACTTAGTGTTGTTGACATGTGGCGGAATCTATAACGCTACATGTGAACTACGCAACATACTGACGTCACGCACAATCCTGCATCGCGCAAGCAGAGTTTACCGCGCAATTAGCTTATATTTAATATTTATTATTATACAACGCTCCGACATTAATCGTCGGGCAGTACCCACCTGACACAACATCCTGCAGGGCAATTGTGTAACACATTGGTGCCGATTCTCTTGTACAGACGCCAGCACATCAACCTACTACAATCTGTCAGATTTCTGTAATAGATTTTCAACTTTATCGCTAAAGCATAAGGTTCAATGTTGATTGGGAAAATTTGACAGTTAGGTGTAGGTTGATGTGCTGGCGTCTGTACACCGAACTAAACTAACTAAACTATCACTAAAATTCCTTACTTTTTGCTATGAGAATCTTACAGCTATTCTGCATGAAAAATTCTCTAAATTTAAAAATAATTTTGACACAACTAAAATCGAATTTAACAATTGCGGCTCGTCGACACGTGGTACTTGTTTGCCCTACCCGTGATTTTTTTTTAGAGCCGCAGGCCGGCAGGGGGCAGCCTTGGCGTGTTTTTTAAGGAATTTTTCACTTTTTGTATGGAAAATATGAAAAATTATTACCTACATGTTGAGTTTTAGGGGGGTTTATGGGTTTTATAAAGGGGATCGAAATTTTCATTATTTTTGCGATAGGACACACCATTTTCGAGATATAAGCAAAAGAAAAAAAAAAATACTGTACTGTTTTTGCATCTGAAGTCGAGGTGTTGGTGTGACTTTCTATTCATTTTTTTTCTTCAACGACAACTAATTTTACTCCACACCTTTTTAATCGCGATTAAAAATAGTCAGATTTAGTTAAACAATCTAAATTTTAGGTGAAAAACGTGTAATTCAGAATAGCAAAATTGCTATGTTCAATAGATTAAATAACTCAGTGCCATCTTAGTGCTGTCAAACTAAAATATAGTTAAGTTGTGTCACTTTAGTCAATTTCAGAATAGGAAATCGTCGTTTGACAGGAATAAACTAAATTTTAGTGATTTTTAGTCTAGTTTAGAGGCATTTGTGACAAGAGAATCGGCACCAATATCAATCGGAATCGGTTTCATTTTGACAGTTCAACAACATTCATTGCGTCATTTACGTGTTGAACAAACAAAATTTTCGAACTTATGAAGCAATGGATTAGCAATTTGCTTCAAAATGATTCAGATTCTGATTGATAGTGTGTTACGCAATTAGGGTGCGGGTCTGGTCGGAGGATTCCCCTTTTCTATGGAGGATGAGTGAACTTTACACCCTGTTGCTCATATTTACTTCTAAAAACATAATAAAACATATTTACGTAACCTTCACACCTCGACAACAACAATAGTTAAGCATCGTTAAAACAATTAGTTTCAACTCACAAAGATAATGTAGATACCACATAGTGGTTTTAATTATTACCTCTTATCAACGTTTTGACCAAGCAATCAATCAGCGTCAGTCAAGCCGAAATACCTTTAAATAATAGTTAACCTTCCGGGTAACATTCTGTACTTTGCTGTCTGGTTTTTCTGAGTTAAAAGTGATGAAATTGACTAGACAAGAAAACCAATTGGGGTTCCCTGAAAGTAGAGGCGCATGTGTTTTCTGAATAAAAAGTCTGCATTATCTCATTCAACGCAGCCAAGGCTTTCTTCACTTTTTTTCTGTATAAAAGCTTTTAGTTTCTTTAGAAAATAGTTCGTGATTTACTGTAAACCCAAAAATACCAGCGTTCTATCAATAACCGGAAAACGGTAACAAAATTAACGATATAATTATTGACATTATAAAAGTCCACGCTTATCTATCAAAATATAAGGAAAAAATGTTTCTTTATTTGTCCACCTGCACTGCATGTTTTTTATTAGGCACTATTTTAATTTGTGGATACAAAGTACGTAATTGGTGTTGAACTGCATTATCCACGAGAAGGTTATATAATTCTGTGTCAGTAATAATTGGTTGATACTGCATACAAAGATACGGTGGAGTCACGTTCGGTACGTGACCAAAGTTCAATCATATTGTTGTCGTATTGTGCAACCCTGTGCTTAGACCCAGGACCTCCCAGTAATCTCCAATTCAGAATGATATAAAACCATTCGAAAGGCATTATTTTATCTCCGGCACATAGTCTTTCTCTCTCTATGAGCACGTCGATTTGTTGCTCCGTTGCTGCGTGAATGAAGAGCTAACCAACATACAAACAAGCATTCACATTTATAAGATTTTCTTTCGTCAGACATATAGCCAGAGACCTACAAATAAATTGATGTTTATGTTTTTACCCATGTGAATTCTCTTCGGGATTGTCCGTTTGTGTCCGGAACGGGTTGGAAAATCCCGAAGCATTAACGTAGTAATATTATGTATTTTGTGGCATTAACATGGGCAAAAACAGAAAAAATTACTAACATTACGTACAGACGCCAGCACATCAAGCTACCCGAAACTGTCAAATTTTCCCAATCGACATTGAACCTTATGCTTTAGCAATGAAGTTGAAAATCTATTACAGAAATTTGACAGATTGTAGTAGCTTGATGTGCTGGCGTCTGTACCTACCACGGATATCTATGGTACCTACTGTAGTTGATAATTCAATCGCTATCAGCTGGAGAGGTTTTTTTTGTATTTATTTAGACATATCGCCAGCTGTCCCAACAGAAACAATGTGACGTAGAATTAATCAAATACCGTTATAGTAATCAGTTCAAAAGTCTAGCAGCCCAGCACCCTAAATGCGTAACATACTATAAATCACAATCTGAATCATTTTGCAGGATATTGCTAATCCATTGCTTCATATGTCCGAAAAATTTGTCTGCTCAACAGCATATATAACACATTGAATGTTGTTGAACTGTCAAAATGAATGCCATCGCTACTGATAGTGTGTTAGGTACGCAATTACCCCCGACGATCATAAATTATACCTACTTATAGAACCTTTTCTTTACCAACGTCACCATATACAACGATGAAAAACATACTCGTCGACTAGAGAACCGCCTGCTTTTTTTTAAACAGGACAGCTCTTATTCAGTGTATTCTCTTCTCTATTATAATATTTGACTACAGCAAGTACTAACCACAATGGTGTTTTTCCCCACAGTCAATGCATTTTATCTGCATTCATCATCCGTTATATACGGAATATTCCAACAAGATGAAGAATGAAGAGCCAAGACTAAGCTGATCCAAATCCAAGTTTTTTCAGCGAAATCGTGACAATAGTTGCAGATTACTAAAGAGTAAATAGACTGTAACAATACTATTGATAAGTTTTTGTTGACAATAAAAACGACAAACTATTGACTTTGCTAAAAGACGACTTTTTTCAGCTGTAGCCGCTAAGGTCATAGAACTGTTCTGTCCTGTGTAAATAAAAGATAAAAATTATAGTTACCCACATTGCTTTTTCTTGTTCACAGGAATCCCTTTTTCGACCACGGCAACTACCGTTGGTGTGTTGGCGATTTCAGACCACTAAGACCAAGATTCCTCGTGATGTTTTTCCTTCACTGTTAAAGCTCATTCATGGTAGGTACCAAGATTGAGTTAGAAACACACAGACAGACAAACACACAAACGTTTCGGCCTAAACTTCCTGGATAACTTACTAAACTATATTTACTTGCACACCATACAAATGGCCTCACCAATCGAATCCGTAGCGGAGGACTCAATCTATGTTACGGAAACTGTGGTACATAAATAACCCTAAAATCTCACAAGTACGACAAATTGCGGCTCTACTTACTACTAAATTGGAAAATTGGATTTAGTCGAATCAGCAGTAAGTTGATCAAATGCTGAGAATTTGTTACGTCGCGTCGTAAGTTTTGCTTAGGGAAGTATCCCTAAGGAATATATAGTTTGTATATTTCTTTGTGGAGAGGAAAATATGGGGTTCACCATTTATGGAAAGAAACACTGTTTAACTTTGTTTACAGTCGTGTAAGTAACCTTTATTAATTAGAAGAAGACAGTGATAATAATCAGGAATGAGTCATAATATTCATATTATTCATATTATTGTTCATATTATTCATATTCATTATTTAAGATTAAGTATTTAATTGACACATTATTAGAGAGAATTTCTGAAGTCTGAGACCAACATTTTTATGTTTCACAAGATAAGATAAAGTCATCGTGTTTTTGGCAGAATTTGAAAAAGAAATCGGCTAAGACTAGTTTAAGTAGGAATAGGCTTTTATTAAAATAGAAGGGAAAAAAAATACACAAACATTAATAAAACACCACCTTTGGGTGCACTTAAAGGCGAACCATGTCGTCCTTTTCGAATAGATGGGATTAAAATATTTTTCCTACATAACATCCCACAATTTCCACAATGCCGCTGGTCTGTAGAAGAAAGTGGTTGTTTTTCTCAGCGAGCTGTGAGCACCAGCCGCTAATCTTCCCACGGTATGAAAGTGGACGTCAAGGAAAGGCTATCAACCTGTTACCACTCGAACTTGTTGCTGTCTTTACATGCAACACGTTATTACCAGCCAGCCCTTTAAACAGCACCTACGAAGACCCTCCTTGTAGGTATTGTGTTTTTGAGATGTCTTCTCTTTTACCAAAGACAAGTTGTTCTTTTACCATAGACAAGTTATTCGACAAATTCAAAGACTTAGGTACTTAATCATTTGTGTCTCTGTCTTCCAATTTTCCCTAATACCTAAATCCTTCTGCATAATTAGCAAAAAAAAAGGTAAGTAAATAAAAGTGAATCTTGCTTGCATGAAATCACCGACCCGTAAAGGTACCTAAGTCACTTTTATCATTAGGTATGTACATTTAATGACCTCAGTCGTCTACCGAGAATCCAAACAAACACGATCCAAGTGAACATGTGCATGTGTGCGTAAGACTTACTATTTATCACTACATGCGGTACTCGTGTCATATCAGCACAGACAATAACAACGCCTATAAAAAAATGCGACTGATATATTTAATTTATCTTATCTACACACACTCGCCAAAACGTGTCTGTACGTAGATTTACTATCTACATACACTTATATATCTACAAAGGGTATATGCCAAGATTGTTGGATCATTCTGATTACCTACCTACTTACTAGAAATATATGTTTGCATTGGTCATAAGATTAGGGGAAAAACAGAATAAGTATATCTGGCTTTGATTATATAATGTCTAGATAGAGCGTCGCCCTACAATCCAAACAAAGAAAACGAGGCAACAATTTCAAACATGTGTGCGTGCGGGCGGTGTTTTACACTGTGCATCTATGTCTCTGTGTGCGTGAATAATGATACCAGCTACTACAATTCTCCCATAAATCACATATTAAAAAAATTGACTATACAAATAATATAAGTAAGTTTTAGGTGTATGTTTGTAGTATTATTCAGTTTTAGTAGTGTCTTTATTTACTTGTATTTATAAATAAAAAACACTATTTAATTGAATTAGAGTTGTGTGTGTGAATGTTGTGTTATATTAAATCAGCTAAGTTAATTCAATTAGAATATTTAACTTTTTAGGCACTTTGTATTTGGAAATTTCAAATGAAAGATCACAGATAATACGAATGGAATAAATTAATCTTATTAAAATTACTCTTGGCACCTTTGAAATCAGTTTATTGGACCCAATGCAACAATAATCATTAAAATGGGCTCATAAACAAAAAAGTTATACGCGAACATTATATTATTATAAAAAAGTACAGACGAATTGAAAAACTTCACCATTTTTGAAATCGAATAATAAAAGTACATCAACTAAATAATATAAACGTAACCATAAAGCAACGAATATACCCACAAAAAAAGGACGTTAAGTTGGGAGAATGGAAAAAGAAACTGGCAACACTGATAAAATATGGCGTAATATGGCGTAATTTGGTAAATATAAAAACAAAAAACAAATACGTAGTTTTTTTGGTTACTTACTGATGATATGTGATGTGTTTGGTGTTTTTTACCCTTCCTTTATAATTTCGGCACAGTTTAATAGCACATACCGTCATTTTATCGCTGTTATTTGTTTATTACTTAGCGCGCGTAATACGTAGTGACACCAAAGCGGTACGATCGGCACTAATCGGCGGGTAAGTACTTACAGTCCAACAGTTGGCTGGTATTTTTTGACACGTTTGCGCGCAATTGATGCTCTATCTAGACATTATATAATCAAAGTATATCTGGTTATAAGATATCAAGAGGTGTTGGTATGACAAGTGATGATTATGCAAATATGATCAAAATATGACAACTTTATCAATTTTATATGGATCTTTATCAGCCTACAATTTTGGTTGACAAAGAAAGTAGACTTATTATGCTCGGTTCTTCTATAAACAAAAACGAATCGTTTTGCTTACCAATGGTAGTATTTTTTATTGCCAAACTGGGCATATAAATAAATTCGTAAGCAAATTTTACCTGTGATAGCTACTTACTTACCTATGGGAGGGTAGCTCCTTATTTCAATATGGGTTTGCTTCATTATTGGTAAAGATACAAGTCTTAATTTAAACCAATAACGGTCTGTAAATTATAGTAATCGGTCACTAAGCAAGGGGGTCCTAAAAGAGCGGTTCCGCCATATTATAAAGGTCGTCATGAAAATCTGTCATATTCACCAGTATTTGACATTAAATTGTCAAAAAAAGCTCTGTATTCAGACAGCCGGTATTGTGTCTCTGGAAATCCAATATTGTCAATTAATTTGATGCAACTCTTTAGCCGCCTTTTATGTGATCATTGAGCATAGGTCTATTCTTAGAGGAAGCTTCACGTTGTAGGTATATTGTAGATATATTGAAGGAATATAAATAGCTGATGTGGACAACAGTTGACGTTCGTAACAGATGCAATCAAACAATTAATTAAGACGACAACTGACACTGATCGCACGTAACATGTGCATCGTATTAACAACTTTTCTTCAATCTTTATCGCACACTTTGCTTAACCTTTAAATGTAACCCATTATAGTTTTAAGTTATTTTATTTATATAAAAATAGTAAAATAGAAATAACAATATATGAGTACTACTAATGCATGGAAGAGCAGAATCTCCTAATACAGGCTTTATACGCTTAAAAGGAGGCTCCATTCACCACTGATGTTATATGAAAACTTGTTGATTCCAATAAACCTTTTTCATTTTTTTATCAAGATGTGAGCTTTTTGTTATTATACAGATAATACTTAGTTTAAATAACAGAACATTTACAAAAAAAAAATAAAAAAAAATATTTTGATTAAAAAATATGTAGCTAAATAAAAACTACGAACAAAATTATATCCTAACTTAACCAAAACTATAGGGACGAAAAATTCATACACATCTCTGTCAACTGGTAATGTACTCGAGAGACTGGCGACGCTACCACTTTCTTTAAGGTAATGCTTAGCCTCTGGCCAAGGTAAAAGCTACCCCTTGGGTCACTTGAAGTGTCAACCAGCTATTTCGAGATTTCCTTAAAGAGAACGTGAGCACTCGAATAATATGTAGTTTAAAGAGAAAGCACGTTAAGCCGGGACCAACCCGGCTGTCATTCTTGGATCTTTGACAGCCGTTACGGGTCGTCAGAAGCCAGAAAGTCTGAGAACCGGTCTTACCTAGGGGTATCGTGTTACCCAGTAACTGGGTTATGGAGCTCATATAGGCAGTCGCTCCATGTAAAATACTGGTATTCAGCTGCATCCAGTTAGTCTGGAAGCCGACCAAACATAGTTGGGAAAAAGCTAGGCAGATTGCAATAGTCATACATACATAAGCTTACTTTTTTACCCATGGTGGTAGGCAGAAACCACAGAAAGCCTCTTTCTACGATCTTTACATTCTCATTTTGGTGTCTTGGTAAGCAAACAAGATACCTAAAGTAAAAGTGCGCATTGCTGCACACCCCTATTTCAAGTTAAACAAATATCGACTTTATTACAATGATAATTAAGTTGATTTCAGTGACTAGCACTATTGACAAAGTTATAGAAATGTTTTAAGTTGTAGCGTAAAGTGAACTTTATTGTGTAGGAATTAAAGTTATTTTTCCATTAATTCATAATTGTTTACATTTTTGGCAAATAAATCGCGAATGCACGGTAGTAGTGTTCCTTTGGTAAGTATGTAAAAAAATAGACAGTTTTGTCTCCTGTTAATATGATTAGAAACAAATTACAACATATTTTGTAAGTAAATAAATTAGTTTTGGACCATTAATTACTTCCTATTCTTACAATGATTTTATTTACTCACTAGTTGACTTAAAATAAAGGTTTGTAGTACACATTGTCTCTAAAACAAAGTAGACTTCTTTGAACTGTTGTTATTAGATAACTAATTTAGTATTTATCCAAAACTAGCTGCTGCCCGCGACTTCGTCCGCGTGAAATCCTATCCTAACTAAAAGTAAGTTTATTTGTTACCTTTTCACGCTTAAACCACTGAACCGGTCATCCTGAAAGTTTGCATATACGTTGTCGAGTACAGAAACGGACATAGGGTACCTACCTTTCATCCCGAAAAAAAGTGTTGTTCCCGAGAAAAACAACAATAACGTTATTATGATAATAGATGGCGCCACGTATTGTTGTTTTTCTCGGGAATAGCACTTTTTTTCGGGATGAAAGGTACCCTATGTCTATTTCTGTACTCCTGACAACGTATATGCAAACTTTCAGGATGACTGGTTCAGTGGTTTAGTTGCGAAAAGGTAAGAAACACACAAACTTACTTTCGCATTTATAATAATTAATTAATAAGTTACGATGATTATCGTGATACCTACCCCTTTTGAACAAACAAAACTCGAGAAGCAATTTAGAAGTAATTATTCAAAAAAAAATTGTATAATAATTATTACAGAATAATTATTTAATCTCCCGGATACAAGGAAAACCAGGGTTCGGTTTATGACGTAAGCCCACAATCAGTCATCCCACATTATTACCTCAACGGTCGCATTCTGGTTAAATGTAAAAATGGAACATTAGGTACAGTGGTGTTGATCAAAGAACATTGAGGAAAGTGTTAATTTAAGGGCCACTCACTGCCAAAAAATGTAAGTATGATTGGTTGCGCAACCGATCGGACTCCTGGTGAGATACCCACCATAAAGCTGGGTATATTTTGCTGGCAGCGCGATCATGATGAGATATAAGACTAATATGTACATTTCCTCCATGGAAGCCAAAAGGTATTGTTGAAGATGTAGGTAAGGTACTGTTTGTCGTTCCTATTTTTCAGTTGTGATGATGACCATCTTCTAGTTCTGTGTCAATCTTTTGTGAAGGCTTCTTGCATTCATATATCCATATTTAGGGTGTGGCGTACATAGTGGTCCACCGTTAAGGATTCGATATACCAGATAATTTACTATAACATAAGTAGGTATTACAATTTTAACCATTTTTACCCAAGGGTTCCGAAAATATATATTTTTTGTTTTTTATTTACAAAATTTCTACCTTTTGTTACAAATTTTGTTGTAGTTTCAACAAAAACCATATTTTTTTTCATTTTAATTTCTGTTAATTACTGCTGAATAGGTACTAGTGCTATCGTGTAAAAATTATGTTTTTTATGTCAATTTAGAGCTTTTGAAGAAATACTTAGTTTTTCTCTATTTTAACTCTAATTATGCAAATTCAAGAGCGATTTTTGTAAAAAAAGAGCTACTAAAAAAATTGTAAAATTGTAATACGTTATAGTAAATTATCGGGTAAGTATATCGAATCAAAGAACGGTGGACCACTATTTACGCCACAACCTGTATATCAATATTAGAGAGATCCCGTGCAAAGGAAGATGACCCAAACGTAATAAGTAAAAGTTTACGACTCAATTAACCTTAGATAGTTTACAAAACTAGCAACTATTAATGCAATGTCATTATTTTATTACCCATTTAAGAAATGAACCGATATACCTAATGCATAGTTCGTAACCGGTAAATTTTCGATCAACTTGAATTCGACAGACCCATTGTATCAACTTTCAAGGCATATCTAAGTACCAATGTACCGATAAATTGAGTTAAACTGTTTCAGTAAGACTATAAAAATATACGTAAAACTGCTACAGTGGCATTCTGTGCATAAATAACAAGATTTATTGGTTCTTTGACGTTCGAACAGATTATGGTAATTTATGGTTGAGTACAACGGTAGGACAATTATTACAAGAAACATAAAAACTTGATGCTCATAAAATGAAGTATTGGAAGAAAACTTTCTAGGCGTTTATTACATGGATATGCCACGGGTGTTATTGACATTACCCGGACATTATAGATATCACTTGCGGGGTAATTGCGTAAAAGTAGCGATGACATTTTGACAGTTCAACAACATTCATTGCGTTATTTACGTTGTTGAGTGAACTAATTTTTCGAACATTTGAAGCAATGTATTAGATTAATATCCTTCAAAATGATTCAGATTGTGATGGAAAGTGGATTACGCAATGAGGGTGCTGTTTTATTAGGCAGACGGTTGGTAAAACCGTTTCTAACTTCATTTTCTCTACATTTTTGCATAGGTTACCTAACTGTCACTAGACGACAGTAAAAGGCGATTTTGGTCAGAAACCATAAAAAATAACTATAAATGCTGCACACACGAAACACTGACTTTAAAAGGGACTGTAACCTCTCAGTTTGTTTTGACCTTTCTTCTAAGAGTAAGTAGTTAGACACCGACCTCATCTACTTACCTTATTTTTTTAATAATATAACGTGTAAAAGTGATTTCGATATCCTATTTAGGTACAGAATAAACAATTTCATTTCAATAGGAACAAAAGGTACCTACTGAAAGTAAAAGTCAGCAAATTTCATAAACATTTCCAGTATTAAAACTTCATAACTATATTGTTTAGATGGCAGCCTCGCATGATCCATCAAACTGAATGACTCCCACTCGCGTGAACATTGACTATTTATTACAGTTTTTACGTCTTAAGAACATCTTTGGGGTATCGTTAAACATTTCTAATTCTCAGATATACGAGACATCTCTAAAGTAAGATACATCTGGTTATTGGAACTTGGAACTGTAGTGCTATTCTGTATAAATCTCACTACGAAAACATAGGTGAAGTGAGCTATCAATAGTGTCAATCCTATTACTGACATTAGGTTGATTGACAGCTCACTTCACGTAAGTAAGTTTTCACTGTGAGATTTTTACAGAATAGCTCTATACATGTATGCGTTCACGATGCAGCCTTGCATTTAGTACTATAAAAAGACCTAGGCTGAAACTGGCCAGTCCGTTATGCAGAGCCAAAAAGATAGCTAATATGTCTATAGGTAGTAGGTACGTATGTATATCATTATCGTAAACGTGGACGCAAACTTCGTATTCAGTTATGACGGTGTCGTGCATAGTTTGTCCTATTTAGCCACACCCGGGAGACTTCCAACGCGGTACAAACCGGGATGACTCATTATTATGTTGGCCGCAGTTTTATCTCCGGGGAATTTCTCCTTTGTTACACACGCTAACGTTTTGGCTACTATTCAACTATCCGACGAAAAAACAGTAAGTGCTCCATATGCGCTTTAAAAGGAAAATATTGCTATTTCGCAGGGAATGTCAATAAATTCACTCTCATTCCGCAGTTTAAGAAAAGTGAAACTGAGTTTTGTGAAAATTTTCCATAATACTTAAATTGCAACTATCAAAACATTATCAACTTTATAGTTACTGCTGTGGACGTTAATGTTTAGATATATCTAGTTAGATACTAGAGTTATCTAGTAGTTATACTCGGACAGTTATTCGCATGAAATAGTGATAAAATAGGACAGTTTAATGTTTATTTTTGGTCTGACTGTCATTAGCTAATCCGTATTAAATCGATTATATCAGTAATTTTACAATAAGCTGTACTTACCTGTGTAATGAGTAGGTATATATTTTTGCTTTATTGTAAATACATAAATATGACATCAAGTAATTTATTTAATTTCGAGTACAATGACTCACAGTATTAACATAACGCTACGTCGCCGTCGGCGTGCTGACAAATAAATAAATGAACGATTGACACGAGTGACGTACTCAATAATTAGCTACAAGCTATGTACATAACTGGTTTTAAAGATAAAACCAGGTTTCCTCGTCAGTGTTACACGGCCGGACAAAGGCAGGATCTAGATAATTAGTTGCGGACAAAAATAGTCGTCGCAGTCGGGCCCTGGGCCAGGTGACGTCAGCGCGCCAGGGCCGCCGGCGGGGCAAGACGGGCCCCGCGCCAGTGTCGCGCGCGCCGTCAGCCCGCTCGCACGCCACCTGCCGAGCCTGACTCCGCGCCACCAGCCGCCGCGCCGCTGCCGCCTGCCGCCTGCTCGCCTCCACCTCCCCCTCCCGGCTGCCTCCGCGATCCTGAACCACACGCTCACTGTAAGTACTCACTGGCGACCCTATTATATTTATGTTACATACGTGTTGAAAGCTATTGTCTAACTGCAACGATGCAACGCGATAACATCCGATGCAGATTTCACTTCGGCCTACTGCGCTAGGCATATTAACTTTTTAACGACTGTATCTTATTTTTTATTTCTATTTTATTTTTATTGAATTTACTAATTAATGGGGCCTAGGTTATATCGGTATAGAGAAGCGAGTCAACCTTGGCGCATCGTGCAATGCAGCGGGGACCTTGCAAGTCACGCGTCAGAGTAACCTCGACTCACGCCGTACTCGCGCCGCTACTACCATTTCCATCGGTACTATCGCAATATCTCGGTCGGTCGACGCGGAGCGTATTCCATTGCTTGTCGTACAGACTCAGAAACGGAACATCTCAAACGAAACGGGCTATGGATGCGTTACTAACAGATGAGAACGGATTGTAGTTATTATCTCGGTGCGGCAACATGTTGATAGACGCGCTATGGAACTAACACAAACAGCTGACTGCTGACGACGTGTTTCTTTTTTTGACAGATAAAAAAATATGACGCGGTCATTCAAGGACGGTCGACCACTGACGAAAGGTATTTCCCGTTTTTAACCTGTCAATGTGACCGCCAGTGGCGATTAAACGTCTATAATATGAAAAGTATTTAATGCACCAGAGATGTGGTTATCTTGTGGACATACTCGTTCATATAAATGGGTAATTAAGTGATATTGCGGTATTAACACGCGTCGGCAAGGGGCCTCAATGTTCCCGAGTTATCGCGTCGGAAAAACACGACGTACTTTATCGTGCGTTGTTCGCTATCAGCTCGGCGGAGTTACAAACTGTGTATTGTACTCTAGAGCCGGTACTCTTCAAGGGGCTCAGCGCTTACAAACATCACGGGTGCTATTTATTAGCTCTATTCTTACAGGACTATTAAGTCACCAACTTTGTAACATCGCACTTAACACATTGATCCATTAAAATATAACGGAGTAACTGTACATTAAAAGTAAAGGTGATCTCGAAATTGAAAGTGCCCAAGTTTCGTGAACCACTTTTCTTAAAAACTTGTCCTGTCTGGTTCCGGGGCCTTGCTCGACCACCAGTCGGTACTTATCCTTAATAAATTGTCCACTCATATTGTACTCCAAATCGTTTATCGCACGTTGAGATAAAAAAGACCTAAGTAAACTATTTGGGTACCTACCTTTCGGTTAGACATATTGCAACGCGAATGTAGGTACTTCATCATAATTGACTAAGTAAATCAATCTGTAACTTCGTAACAATGCGACGCAGAGCTCGTACTACCTCAAGATTTCAATGATAATATTTATTCAACGTTACCTTCTAGAACGTCTTTAGACATATTTTTTTCACCTCGAGTTGGCATTGATCGTGGTCCACAAACCGGTAAGACTGCGGTTACCCTTCGCTCAACGTTCAAACGTGCTCGACCATTGAAATTAAACCTCATTCGATACTAACCTATCTTTTTAATTCTGACACATTTGCCTACGTAATTAAACATTATTTGAAAATTCAAGATCTATTAATAGGTCTCTATCTCAATTATTATTCATCAAATTGAACAACAAAAACCCAAATAATACTTTGATTTGATATTATTGTTTTGACTACAATATGTGTCAAAACTTGTTCTTGCGAATTAAAGATAATTTTATTCATTTTTATGTAATTTTATCAATTAAAGTAAGTTTATATTTTTTTATTTTGTTTTTCAGAGTGCAATGGTCAGAAGATACGAAAGAATGAGTGGACGCCAGTCCTGGAATGAAGACGATATGGCCAAGGCTGTCGCAGCGGTGGTGTCGGGTAAGATGGGGTACAAGCTGGCCGCCCGGACCTTCCACATACCTCGCTCAACCCTCCAAAGACGCGCTAGCAAGATAAGGTACCAGCAACCTGACGACCCCAAACCTTTAATGGGCCACTACCGGCGGGTGTTCACAGATAGTCAAGAAAAAGACCTGGTTGGATACATAAAAAGTATGGAGAAGTATTTTATGGGAGTCTCCAGGCGAGACATTCGAGAACTAGCCTTCCAATACGCAGAAGACAACAATCTGAATCATCCATTTGATGTTAACACCAGAATGGCAGGCGAAGACTGGGTCAGGAACTTCCTAAAGAGGAATCCTGAACTCCTGGACAAGTCAGACCACGAGGTTGCAATGGAGCCCGTGAACTTTGACCAGTTCTATCACTTTATGTGTCAACTATCATGATGACTCGCTGCTTAGTACGTTAAAACTAGTTGTAAGTAAAAAGGTCAAGTTCGCCCCCGAGAGAGCCTCAACATTAATGTACGACATGAGTGAACCAACCTGCGTTGTGTATACTCTATGCCCACTCTTGTAATCATTCATATTAATATGTTGTACAAGAAATTGCTCAATAACACACATTCGTAATCAAAAACGCTAACCACATCAAGACTTTAGGCAATTCGTATCCACAAGTTGGAACATGACTTTTTGGAAACATTTTTTAAATTTATATGGACAAAATTGTAGCAAAAGTTAGGACAAGAGAGCCAAGCTCAAAAATTGCGAAGTTACCTTTGATATTTTTCTTAATTTGGTTAGATATTTAATTTTGTTAATATTGGGGATCGTCGCCCGTGGTGCGAGGAGGCTCTGCCTCGTGCCCTCGTGTCAAGTCACGGTCCCTCACTTATTAAGTACTTACGAAGTCTATAGTTTTATCTGATTTATAGTTTAAATTTTGTTATTTAATGGTACTAAAAGATAACTTGCTAAATTAAGGGCTGTGATAACAGAGAAAGGTGTATTTTTATGGAACATATCTATTGAGGTGATGTATCTATTTACAAAGACGGTATCTGATATTTTAAATTTAATTATGCTTATTACAAACTGTAACATGAATGCTGAGTATTGGTTGTAAAAATGTTCCGTAATATGGTTTCTACCGACAAGGTGCAGCGTAGCGGTGCTCTGATTAGCAATATTTCCTTTGTGTGCAATAATAAAGCTAAGTACTTAGTGGGCACGAAGAACTATGATATAGCGCGTCACAAGAAGCGTCAAATAACAAGTTTCAGCGGAGTCATGACATGCGCGTGCGCCGTTTTACGTGTGCCAAACTCTATAATGACACACATAAAAAAGACTAGAGCAATATAATATAAATGAAGAGCTACAGGTATAGCACAGACGTCTAGTTATTATATTTCAGGCACCAATAGGATACCTTAAAAAATAAAAAGAATTTAAAGATTTTTCTAGAAATCATATATTTAAAGAGAAAAAATAACTCTTTCAGTCCTCAATTCAAATTTCTAAAATTTCTGTACACTGCAAATTAAATTTCTGCAAATTGTACGGAAAAAGAAATGATTATTATCAACGTTAACAATTCACGGAATATACGCGAGTGAATCCGCAAGCGAAGCAAACATTCCCATTAGCCGAGTTTGACGTAGCACACATAGCACAGCGTTGCCAGTTACGGAACATTTACCCCTAATGAATGCTGATAACGAACGCGTCAGCTATTCAGCATCGCTAGCTCAATCCGACACACCACTACGCCCGGCAGTCGCACCGCTTGACGCAGCCAACCTTCCTGCGTCATCAACATTTATATAAACCTTATATGTACGTGGTATAGGGATGGGATGGTCTTATTCGTGGGATTTCGGCTTATCTAATTATTTCGCCTGTAGTTCGTCGTTTCGTCCAAAACAATGCTATTTTTCTATCGTCATTATATAATCCCACTGTACCAAATTAGTTATATTATTATCGTTACCTGATTCAAGTTTTGATCTCTTTAACTTAGTTCAAAATAGCAAAATGTTTATTTATTAGATCTCGAAATATTGAATATTGTTGGTTTTTTAAAAGAAAATTTTAACATTTGAAACATTACCTGTATGCCAAACTATGTTGTTATTTTGAGATTTATTTTTAATTAATATATTAATATATTCCTATGTACTTAGCTAAAAAAAATGTGATTATAAATTGAAATATTTAATAAAGAAAATTTTAAGTACCTATTTACGACATTCTATTAATTCCAAGTTCGCTAAAATAAGTACCTACACTTAAAATAAGAATACAAACTATAGCAGCGTTCATCATCTCAGATTTTTTTACATTCCATTATCTACTTTAGTTGAATGTATTCTAAGTTGATTTTTGAGTGACCATTTGTAACAAAAAGGTCCTAATAACTTTTTGGTTGCAATGGAATTTGAACTTTGTTAAGTATGACATTCAGTTTGTTGTTCCGTAATAACATATCTCAAATTCTCAAATATAATTTGTATAATCTAGCAAGGATCCCTATACATATCAACATGGAAATGACGCAACCGATGAGGTACCAAGTACCAACTCGTGAGCAACTATTATTTGCTCACGACTTGGTACTTGATTGATACAATAAACGGCTGCTGAAAACAAACAATACTAAGAAACTCAAAATAATTAGTTTCAGTAAGTACTACGTTGGTGAAGAACCAAATCGATGCGGTTTTCAGAAATGTCATTGCAATGAGTTCTCCCTTTTTCGAACGTGGACTGAGCAGTGGTGGCCCAGTGGTAACGGCCGCAACTCACGAGTTGTGCGTCATAGGTTCGAAACTTCGAACCCAGACAGACGCTTTACTTTGTGTAAATAATTTCATCAACACTGCTCTCAAAACGGTGAAGGAAAACATCGTGAGGAAACCTGCAGTCTGATTATGCTCTCTTTTTCTCAACGCAAAACAAGAAATTCTTATGTTGAACGAAACAATCAGATGAAGATGAAGGAATTATCTCACATACAGACTACTAGAACGACACTTACTTAGATAACAAATAAGAGTCTTAGATAACAAATTATAGAACAAATTAGAACTAAAGTCCATTCACAGATATTTTACCTCTGATAATAGCAATCTAAAAGCAACCTTATTACAACGGAAATAAAGATCACAATGATTTTGACAGATTTTTCAGTGGCAGCAACCCAAAAGCAACCTTATTTTAATGAGTATAAAGATCACTGTGATTTGGGCAGTGATGCAAAATCAGAGGTAAAATTACTGAGGAAGAACTTTTTTGGAAGTATTGCTTCATGTGCTACAGATGCCACAGACGTTCAGTCGCAGAATGTACCTTTCGCAGATGTCAACCAAGCAGATTTAGTGTTCTGACAATCAATCAAGCTGGTTAGAGTACACTACCCGTAACGGCTGTCAAAGTTCTACGAATGATTCTAGTAAAATGTAATACCATGCTCTTTTCATAATACGGTCGTCAATTATATGAAGTATTTGCGCCAGGGAAACCCGCAAAATTAAAATTTTCTTAATTTTTTGCAATTTACAGGTCAGTGCCAAGTTATATGTCGAACAAAATATGATAAGCGTCCATCCGAATCCGATCCGTTGATGGTTTTATTATAATTCTGTAAATACATACACGTTCCCCCTTAAAGAAATAATTACAACAATTGCATAACATTAAATCACGAGGTGAACATAGTCAGTGGTGAACTTATATATTAGGTACAACATGGACCCACATTTCACCAGTTATGTTCACATTAACAACAACTACGTGCATATTGATCTGCAAAAAAACACAGTAAAAATATTTTCAGCGCATAAACTGTTTAAAAAAGCACTTCAATCTCATAAAGAACTGCGAGTACACAAACTCAATCACGTCGTACGTGAGGGCTTTTACTTAAAAATCTTTAAAGTGGAGGTAGGACTTGAGTCTCCGTCTAATATCTAGTAAACAGGTCAGTGCATTTAGCTGGGCTGCTCTGGAAAATGTTGTGCTGCACTGGGTTACGCTGAGCTAATGTGCAGAGTGCAGGAGCGAGGTGTCCGGAAGGCGCGTCGCCTAGAGAGTGCTGTACTCTCAGAGTATTAATGTGACAGGCTATTTAGACGTTGGTATCTTAAGTACACTGTCAGCAGTAGTAAGTGTTCATAGGACCTACAGATGTGTTACTCTCTTGGGCTTGAAAACAGGAAAGGATTCAGAATTAATAAATATTTTGTTTCACATAAACCTACATAATGTACATGGGAACTTATAAAACGTCAGAAGCTAGGTGCACGGTTCCAATTGGTCGTTTTCTATGTAGAAGAGCCGGAAAGAAACAAAACATACTACTCTTTAAAACAACACTAATCGAAATAAAAGAATAGATATTTAAAAAAAACGAAAAACCTACCGGTCAAGCTCCACGCGTGCCCTATGTAGTACGATACAATAGAAAATCAATTTTGTCTCATTAGCGGAGCTTGAGAGGTCATTGTATATAAATCTAAATTAAATGTTTTTTTACTACAACTGTTACAAAACCTGAATATACTCGTATCCATAATATATCGGATATCCACAAAAGTCATTAATGAAGAATTGAAGTTAAAATCTTCTATCTAAGTATATTATTATATAAATAAAACAAAGACGGGTTAGTTACACCATTTATAACTCAAGAACGGCTGGACCGACTTTTATGATCTTTGATTTGTTGGATTTGTCTGCGCCCCCAATAGCAGAATAACTATTAAAACATGGGAAAATTTCACGAAAAAAATATGTAGGTAAGTAATTCATTTTCTCATACCTACGTTCGTTCATATTGATTCTGGCGGCACAAAGTTCGCCGGGTCAGCTAGTAGTAGATATATTAGATCATGGAAGTGTGTAAAATAAACATCGTAATTTGGGAGCAGTTAATAGGCATTACACAGTTATGTCATTAAAGAGGTACCAGGGAAGCCATATGGCATGCAATGAAGAAGGAATTATTGCCAAACATCCTTGTCTTCAACGAAGTCCTTATGTTTGTAATATGCTTTTACGATAAGGACACATTTGATGAAGGAATCTGTGAGCAAGATTAAGAGCAGATTGTTCATACTTTAGATTGCAGTTTTATTTTCGTAGATATTATGCTTCCATAGCTTAATCAATCATCTCGAGGGGCTCGTGGCTAAATGATAACAGCCACACGGATCGATTGAAGATTAAACTTTGCTTGCCGCGGTCGGTTCGTGGATGGTATAACCGTCCATTACATAACGAGACCCTCTGTACCTCGGAAAGCACGTTAAGCCGTTGGTCCCGGCTGTCATTAGTAGATATTTGACAGTCGTTATGGGTAGTTAGAAACCCAAAAGTCTGACAACCAGTCTTACCAAGGGTATTGTGTTATCCAGTAGCTGGTTCGTGGAGGTCAGATGTGCCTAAGGCAGACGATCCATGTGAAATACCACAGAACCTCTTTTAACTGTTCTGTGTCAAAGCTGCGTTCGGTTAAACTGGAAACTGACCCCAAAATATTTGGGAAAAGACTAGACAGCTTCATCAATCATCTGCCAATCAGCCAGAAGTGACAATATGTATAAAGATAACTATTTAATTATGGCAACAGCCGTAACCATTACGTTTGGCAGATTGATTGGGGAACGCAATAATTCATTCATGGCACACTTAGTTTCAAATTAGGTACATTGTCAATGGTTATGGGAGGACATGTGCACGCCTGTCAACAAGTACCAGGTGCTTAATATAATAGAATATGGTCAGCAAATCGAATCATCTATGCGCCTACACAGCCTACAACGTTCTCAGATTCAGAAAATAGAAAATAATTGATATGAAAGAACAGAGAACAAAAAAATATATAAGTAACATGCTATCTATTCTTTTATTATAATTACTAGCTACACCCCGCGGTTTCACCTGCATAAGTCTCGATCATTTGGGAATATTGGAATAAAAGTAGTCTATGTTTTAATCCAGGCCATGTTCTACCTATGTGCCAAATTTCATCCAAATCCGTTCAGCCGTTTTTGCGTAAAAGCGTAACAAACAAACACAAAAAATAAAATCCATACTCCGTACAATATATATAATATTATAAATGCGAAAGTGTGTCTGTGTGTCTGTCTGTCTGTCTGTTGCCTTTTCACGCTTAAACCGTAGAACCGATTTCGATGAAATTTGGTATAGAGATAGTTTGAGTCCCAAGAAAGGACATAGGATAGTTTTTATCCCGATATTTCCACGGGATCGACACTTATGCGGGTGAAACCGCGGGGCGCTGCTAGTTCTCTTTATAATATTATTAAGTTTAGATAATAGTGAGCAAAAAGATGGCTACAAGTTTGTTCAGCTTGTCCCATTCATACTTTAAGACTTCCCCAGATGTTAGTTCTGACTATAACTAAGTTCACTCACTGTACTAAAGCACATGTTATACGTTGTCGAGTACACGAGTACACGATGGCAGCATGCACTAATGATGTCGGTCTCATATTGCGCCGCTTTACAATATGAAGGTTAGTTAGAGTGTAATACGATGTTGATTAAACTTCACATGACCGTCTGGGTTTTATAGAGGGTGAAGAGGTGACTCGAATCTTCGTGTACCTACTCACTCATGTAGGTCGAATATTTTACATACTTTGAGATGAAAGTTTGTGGAAAACTGTGAGCGAAAGAGCTGTTGAAGACATTTTAAACAATATTTGGTGATTTTTTATGCCCTTCTGGATGAAATGTTCTGCAGTGTGTAAATGAAATCAACAGAAAGTATCAAATTAATTTGGATGATAAAATACTTGGTAAGGATAGATGTTATTTTAGAATATCAATCGTTATCCTAGCAACAAATTTTTACCTACTTGATATGTAGTCTTAGCATTTACTTAAATAACACTCAAGTAAATGTTAAGTTAGTAAGACGAAGTCAGTAATGGTAAGTTTTATATTTTTCTACTAAAGTAACTTCTACATTTTTACTGACAACTTCATCTTAAAGCATAAGTCTAAAATCAATATCAAAACACTATCCCGAGAGCGGAAACTAGGAAAGAATAAGAAAATTTCCTGTCTAGAGAAGTAAGAGCAAAACTCAACACACAGAACCTAGTGAAAGACGAACGTGGGCGCTAAGCCTCCCACGCAAAAAGAAAACAGAAGCATACCGAAGAAAAAACTGTAAATGATTATTTTATATAAAGGCATAACTACAAGTGTAGCGTTTCCCTTTGAAAATTGCATGCGCCATCTGAACACAAGTCGTCGCTCGCACTCTTTGCTATAACATTTCCTCCAGTGTGCACTGAGCAGCGTGGCGAAACGTATTTTATTATTTGGTTTATAGTTGTTTGAAAGCCAATTTACGGGACCGAGGCGGCGACGCGGGAAAAGCAAAAACAACGTTTGAAAGGCTCCGTCTAAAGAAAATATCCTTTTCAAGATACCCATTAGGGGAACGACGAGAGAGAAAAACATCTTATAGCTATTATGGTACGGATTTCCTGTTAACTTTTATGTTTAAAAGCTTTTGATTAGCTCCGTGTAGATGAAATTATTATTGCTTCCTGTTTTAAGGGAAATTTGATTTAATCTCTCGTGTGGTTTGTTTGGTTTGTTGTACATACATACAGCTACCTAATATTAGGTAGCGACCGACGTCGTAGCATTCAATATTTCCAAGATACAACTTCCTTCTTTCGGGACGAGCTGGAGAAAACAAACAACCAGTTCACTTTAGCCCTGGATCGATGGAGCTGGAAGTCATGGGAGCCCAGCTGTGGGATGGTAAAAGTATCAGTAAGTAACTTTCTTAAAGTTTTTTAAAATTCAAAATAACAACTACCATTGGTCATCGTCATTACAAGACGTTACATCGACACTTCTGAAAACGGGCTGAAAGTAACTCAAAGAGCCGAAAAGAACTAAAACCGTACCTAACTGTAAGTAAATTCAAGTAATGAATGCAAAGCACAGGAAATGCAACGCAACACTTCAAGAAAAATAATTATTCCTCGATCACTAATGTGCGTTACGCTACGCTCGCCCCCCGGCTACGCCCCTACACATTTTATTCGAAATTATGTGAGAAGAAAGCGCCGCTGTAGCATTTATCAAACGCTGTCAACACAACACGAGTTTTAAAGAAAATAAAACCTCCTTCGTATATTTTTATCGTTATACTTTTCCTATATTTTTGTGTTGTTCTCGTAGTTTCAAATATAATTTCTTCACCTGAATTTTGGTTTAATATTTCACCTGAATGGAAAAATTGGACAGACAATTGGATTTTATTCGCAGCTTTGGTGCCAAAGGTTTATCGCTAGCTCGGGTTTCCACTACATCGATAATAAAGAAAGTAAAAAAAAACTTTGGCTCAGGCAAAGCTTTATGTGGAGAAGTTGGGAGTTTCGCCACGATCCTGCGCCGATATTTTATCTCGCGGGCTTTATAGCTGATCCGAGTTTGAGGCAGGTTTTCAGAGTATTGTTCTATTCTTTGTCTGATAGATTCGTCGAATCTGGTAAAAAGATTTATTCACTTGAGGTAAATCACAAAGGTACCTTCTACATTGTAATTTAAATTCAAAAAGTCTCTAAGGAAGCGAGAACGCAATTTCGAAAATGAATTTTGGATTGCAAAGATTCCATCAAATAAATATTGAAAGACAATGTTGTATTTGAATACAACTAATATTTAGCTTAGGTATGCATGCCATAATCAGCCTATAACGATTCCACTGCAGGAATACAGACCTCCTCTGTGTGAAAGGGCCTAGTGGCAACTTTCCTGTCGTGGGTTCGAAACTTCGAACTTACGCATGCACTTTTATAATATTTAATTAGAACTCTAATCTAACATGCAGAACCTACTTAACTTGTCTTAGAAACAAAACATCAAAGACATGTGACATCCGTCTCAACGAGAGGAGGCCTGTGTCCCAGAAGTGGAAAAATTATAGGCTGATTGTGATTATGCTATTATGCTTATGCTAATATGCAGCAACCGCTGTGTGCGCAAAAAAACATACTTTCCTTCTCAGAGCCGCCTAGCTTCTTTGACGTTGACTAAAGATTTCCAAAGTAGTGAGAAGACATACTGAGTGTCTTCACGGACGCAAAATTGGATATTCCCATTAACGTAATGCACTGACATCTTCAAAGGAGTGGCTTCGAGAAAAGCATACAAAGCCAAAGTTCTCTTATTCAGCTGCAGAATAGGAACTCCTCAAAAAAAGTCTTCAGCATGCTTTGAGGACTCTATGGGTTGTTTATTTAAAAAATTGTAAGGCAATCCAATTATATTGATGTTTGCTCCTCAAAGGAACTCAGAGCAGCATGGCGGACGGGCGACGGCGCACTTCGAGAGCTTTGCCGACGAACTAACAAGAACCGAGGCTTTTTATTTATATTACACTCTATTACGGAGTGACTTTAGACTTCAGATGAATGATTCGTTAGAGTTTTTCGTACCTGTCAAAGGCAATGAAATGGATTCGCAAATAGACGCCCTGAATGTTAGCGTTCGATATTTATGTGTATATAAAAATCTTGAGTGTATTTGGGGCACAGAAAGAGTAATGTCGTAAAGAAGCGTCGCTCTAGATAGGAAGAATTTTCGTATTCGCACTCGCTTCCTTCGGAATATATCTCTAGCATGGTTTTATACATATTTCGAAACTCGAGAGTGTCATATTACATTACTTCCCTATAGGTATATTTTACATAGCCACATAGGTACAGACGCCAGCACATCAACCTACTACAATCTGTCAGATTTCTGTAATAGATTTTCAACTTTATCGCTAAAGCATAAGGTTCAATGTTGATTGGGAAAATTTGACAGTTAGGTGTAGGTTGATGTGCTGGCGTCTGTACACAAACAATAATCATGCGCGACTTTGAAACCAACTGATTTACAGTAACTGAATGCTGAAAAGATTATGTAAAGAGAAAAGATATCTCGATCAAGAAAATCAACTAAAAACATGGTTGTTTTACTTACACACAATCAGCCTATAATATTCCCACTGCTGGGACACGGGTCTCTCTGTGAGAGGGAGTGAGCCGTAATCCACCACGCGGGCCCAAATGCGGGTTGGCAGATGTCACACGTCTCCGAATTTTTGGTTCTAGGATATGTCGGTTTTAATTATATAATTCACGGCGTAGGACAGCTTGCTAAAAGAACACTTAAAATCGAAATTATATACACCAACAAAAATAATAAAATCCTTTGCAACAATATGCACCAGCCTTTAGTCCGCCATCATTGTAAACATACATATCTATCTAGGTACACACCGAATTCAAATTATACGCAGAGTATAGATTGGGAGTGAGGGGGTGCGGACAGCCAGATGGACAGACAACTGGGGGAAAGGGGAAGGGGGAGAAAGGGTTCTGTGCGGACCCTTTGAACGTGGCACCCTAAAGTACCTAATATGGTTAATTACAGAACAACATAACACAATAC
Source organism: Hydraecia micacea (assembly GCA_914767645.1). Taxonomy (NCBI): domain Eukaryota; kingdom Metazoa; phylum Arthropoda; class Insecta; order Lepidoptera; family Noctuidae; genus Hydraecia; species Hydraecia micacea. The sequence continues at coordinate 15,786,363 of OU611778.1, forward strand.
TGATAGCATAATGCGATGCGACTGATGTTTATGTTATGTCTGAGTATTTTTTCACATAAAATGAATGATTAAGTACGTTTTAGATTTATTTTCAGTTTCTTAATTTATCTCTATACGAAGTGAAATAAAACTAAAAGGTAAAGATTAGAAGTTAGTAGAATAGCATGTATGTATGTTACATACATGTACGTATGTGCATACATACATGTATATACGAGTACCATACTGCTCAACCATGGGTCTTAATTTGTACCTACTTACCTACGAGAATATGCAATATGTGCATGCAGGACTGAACCCAAGCTGGACCATTATCTGCGATGCGATTGCGTTATATGTACCATTATCTGCGATGCGATTGCGTTATATGTATTATGTAGGAGGCACATAGGTGAATTATTGATAATCCCATCAATTCAAACACAATTAAACATTCACTGTATACATAGCGTATATTGCACGACTCAAAATGCGAAGCTTTAGAAAATGCTTTACGATCGAAGAAATTTTTTTGCCTCCTTTCTGCAACTGTTTCTATTGTCATACTGTCCTGTCATATAATAAGTAATTAATTGAGTACATTTTTTTAATAGACTCTTTTTCGTCCATAGTAGGAACCCTATTGAAAATGGTTCTTTTATTTTATTAAAAGTAGTTTAATTATATAATTAATAAAAAACTAACTAATGTAATATCTACCTATATGTATGCTTTTTTATACGATCAAATAGGCTTTATGTGTCGTGCACTTTTGGATTTTCCAAATTGTTCCTATTGTAGATCTCTGTTTTGTAGGTACAGACGCCAGCACATCAAGCTACCCGAAACTGTCAATTTTCCCAATCAACTTTAAACCTTATGCTTTAGCGATAAAGTTGAAAATATATTAAAGAAATTTGACAGATTGTAGTAGCTTGATGTGCTGGCGTCTGTACATTGTATAAAGAAAATTCAAAGAGTTGCCGTTTCATAGATAAAAGTAGTTAAGCTCTCATTAGCAAGTGCAAGTCCGGTTGTAAGCAAGCGTTCCTTGGCAAGCTGCCAGGACAATGACAAATATCGCATATTGTCTCTGTTCCCTGAAAAAAAAGGCAAGGCCAATAAAATTCTCGTACCTACTTACTTTTTTTTTATACAAATCGCAATTTCTATTAGATTTTTTTTAGGTAGGTACTGTGATTATAATGCCAACGTTATCGTTCGTATTCTAAATACGGAAATAATTTTTTTTTTATATTATTCAACCTCCACGTGGTCGAAACCGAGAGCAGAAACTAGTAAACTAACTAGTAACTGCAATATAATTTCTATTCGAGAGCAAAACACAGGAGAATTCTAATATAACGTAGAGACTGAACTACGAGATTTTATAATGAGGCAAGATGGCGGACGTTATTACTGACTGTTTCTTGTGCGTTTGATAGTTAGTCCTATATAATTACTTTGTAGAAAGTTCATTTTAACACACAGTTCGTGGAATACCAATGTTCCTTTGCAATAATAAGTTTCGAGTCCATATTTTGAGTTAGTTAACAGTTTTAATTAGGTTAGGTTATTATATTTTTATTTTAATAGTTTGTTAGTTAAGTAAGGGCTGATTTTTCAATCGACAGATATTTTTATTCGTGGAATAAAATTGACGTCTGACAGTTTTCGTATGGTTTTGGTTTGTATTATTCCTCGGATAAAGTTATCTGGCATTGGAAAAATCAGCCCTCAGTATAAGAAGTTTATCCAGTGTAAGTATATATTTTATCCTCTTTAATAAATATATTCAAATATAAATAAAAATAATAAGTTGTTTTGAGAAAGGAGCCCTTAGAAAACTAATTACATATACCTACACTACATAACATCACGCTTGCACTCCCCCAAAAGGTTAGACAGAGGTCTACTACCTGTAGCTACACTCGCATAATAAACTAAACAACACGAACACAACTTTTTAATCACCAACTAAAAATATTTATTTTTACCTACTCCTCTATCTGAACATCACTCTGATAAGTAGGTATAGATTTTGATAGAAGTAACTATTCTTTTCTCGTGTGATATTTTAAATGATCAACTTTTCTTATATCCTTGGAGTTCGACTTACCGACCGGATAACGACCGGATAACGACCGGATAACTGCGCTGTAAGACACAAATCGCAGACGTCATCCAAAAAACAGCCAAGCTCAAATGGGACTGGACCGGACAAGTTTGCCGCATGTCGGATGCATTGTAGGCTAATACCACCACAGCATGGGTCCCTGAAAACGTCCAGCGGCATCGCGGAAGACCCCAAGCACTGATGGCAGGACGAACTTGACGCCTATATGAGGGATTGGTCCATATTGGCTCAGGACCGAGTTCAATGGAAAAAGGAAAGGGAGGCCTTTGCTCTGCAGTGCGACAATACAGGCTGATTAGTATTATTATATTAACTTTTATTAGTTCACTAGCAGCGCCCCGCGGTTTCACCCGCATAAATTTCTCGTCAGAATATCGGGATAAAAACTAACCTATGTCCTTTCCCGGGACTCAAACTATCTCTATACCAAATTTCATCTAAATCGGAGAGGTAACAGACAGACTGATACACTTTTGCATTTATAATATTATAGTATGGATTGAACAAAACAAATTCACATTTTAAATGGGACAGAACATCCTACACGGACAACTTTGATGTTTAATAAAACTTGATTCGTGTAACCTTTAAAAGTGATTTACTAGTAATGTACCAATGATTTAAGAATCTAATTAATAACCAGAATTAAGTAAGTATGTGCTCACCATCTATTCACATAGGTACTCTATAAGGTCAGTAGACCGTCGCCCACGTGAACATTAACTAAGTCTTAGCAACAGTTTACCGTTAATCCTTATTGACTGTTACGATTTTCGTGGGGTTTAAAAGCGGACGTCATCATTATGTATCCATGCAATGTTTGGTATAATTAAGATACTACAAGCTAGTCCTTTACAAAAAAAAACGGGGCACGTTCGGTACGTGTCCCGTTTTTCTAAGCGACTGAAATTCAAATTGGTTATTGTTTTACTTTTAAGATCTATGCGTGTTGTTGTCTAAGGCTTGCTAAAATGGTGCGACCGGTATTTCGCTTAACCGGAGATTTGACGGCTGGCAAGGCTTTGTTTATTTTTAAAGTTACTTGGTGCAATTGCTTTAAAAAATACTTTGACGGAAAGTATAATGTAGCTCTTGGTGTAACCCACCCTTGCTATTTTTGTTTGTTTCAGTTTTGACGGCCTCAAAATGATTTGTGAAATGTTCATCCGACCATAATTGATTTTAATCATCCTCATTTCTCACTGTAACAGTAACTCATATTATTGCATGTCATTATTGCACAATTTATTGATCATTATATGTTATTACTGTACCTAATCGTATGCATAGAGTATAATCGTATACCTACGAAAAAATATTAAGATCAACAGATAATAAATAACAAGACATATGCACAGATCTTATCTTCTTTTTTTTATAAAATTAAAAATATTTTAATAAATTTCAGGAAGTAATGATTTTATCAAACACACAACCCAGTTTTTTATATTAAATTCTGGTTAAATAATCATAGGGCATCAAAGAATTCGTCCGCATCGCTGTCAACAGGAACAGTGCCCAAAAGGCTGGCAGCATTGCCACGTTGTATGGCAATGCTAATTCTTTGGCCAAGAAATAGGCCAGCCCTCTAAATTCTGGTTTAAAAATGATAAATAGCTGATACCGAATTAATACCTAAGTAAAAGAAAAACAACTCGGGGATTTTCCTCTAAAGAGGTTCGACTTGTCATTAATGATAACTGGCCAGTGGCGATGAAAATATAATATGAATGCCATTAAAGTTTTTTTTTTATTGTTTTTTTTTTCTTTATCATAAATGGCTGTTCAACATAATTTTTCTTTAAAAAAGGCCAGGAGGTTTTATTAGCAGTCAACTTTACTAAGAAGGTTACATGTTTTGGTACTCTGCCGAGGTTATTTTTCTATTTCAGCTTTTTGAAACGAACTTTCGTCTTAATTTAAAATACCTAAATAACAAAGACAAATGACTGTCATCTTTTATAATAAACATTTGGCCAGCCATCGCTCACATGCGCGAAGAAATAGACTTTCTTTACCGTACCGTAGCCTCATCTATCACTTAGTGTCCTTCCATTCCTTTCCAAGTATTAAATATCACGTAGGTGGCGCTCCTGAGAAAAGTAATTAAAGAACCATTTCCACACTTCCTTTGTTACTTAGAGATATTAATTTTTATCATCTTGAAGCGAAGTTCTGATGAAAAATGTTACGTGCATTGTTTATTTAACAGCTGTGTTTAAACGTTATGTTATGTCATCATCTGCCTAGTCTTTTCCCAACTATGTTGGGGCCGGCTTCCAATCTAACCGGATGCAGCTGAATACCAGTATTTTACATGGAGCGACTGCCTATCTGACCTCCACAACCCAGTTACTGGGTAATACGATACCCCTTGGAAAGACTGGTTGTCAGACTTTCGGGCTTCTGACTACCCGTAATGACTGTCAAAGATCCACGGATGACAGCCGGGACCAACAGCTTAACGTGCTTTATATAAAGATGGTCACCCATCCACAGACCAAGCGCGGCAAGCGTAGCTTAACCTGATCGATCGACCTATGCGGCTGTTATAATTTAGCCACGGGCCCCTCAAACGTTATGTTATGTACAAAACGATAATATGGTAGGTACAGATTGCACATAGATGTAGGTAGATAAAATAGCTATATGAAACACACGTTTTATTAGCTGCTAGTGTACCTATCTTACCAAATAATAATAATCAAAGGTCTCCGTTTTTATGCAGAGGTAAATACTTAGGGGTATATACACACAAACCCCATACCTAATTCAAATGATGTAGGTACCTACGTACACGTGTCAAAATAATCTAAAATGACTAAAAAATAAAATATACATTTTTCTCTCCATGTTCAGACACATCGCAACCCTCTCCAGCCATTACAAGATTACGGGAAAAGCGGCAAAAATATCCAGTAATGTGCACTGTTTCGTGTGTCTCGTTTGCCGGCAGGTAAATCCGATTTACCCCATGTCACCTCGCCAGGCATTATTAAGATACACAAAAAGTACCACAAAGCTGACTTGACACCCCGGCCTTCGTCGCCGGTGTTAAACTGCTTCCGACACCGAACGTCCGATAAAATATTGAAAAAGTCACTAGATTTCACATTTATATAAAATTCATTCTTGCCAGTCCAGTTTCCGTTGCTGTTATTTTTTTTTTCTTTTCATTTGACTAAGCTTCTCCGAGTTTTATTTTCCGCTTCATCCTGAACATTTCCTTTAGAAAACTTGGTTTTTCAGGTCTTTTTTACATGAAGCTCACAGAAATATTTTATGAATAAGTTCTACTTCAATCTAAAGACTTTCATTGAATAAAAGCGACTTGTTTAACGTGACTTGAAATTTCCATGATCACGATTTACTATAAGTACCTACCTATTTAAAATAAATGAAGTTTTAATAAACAAGCTAACAGAATAATACACACATCAAAAGTGTCTAGGGATCAAGCATTTTTATGCGGATTTCTTGAGATTGAGATGTGGCTTTGTAATAAATTTATGATTTTATAAATTTATATGGATCCTTTTTGGTGCATTTCATAATTTGAATCAGGAACTGTGAATCAAATTCGAGTAAAAGATGAAAATCAGCTGTCAATATTTTCCCTATAAAAACATACAACGCATTGAAGACATTATTAGTGCTACTGTTTCCCTACTACTGATTAAAACCAACGTTATTATGGAGCGGCGACGTCATTTAAGCAGGGAAGAAATGCTCAGAGCCGTGGGAATGATAGAAGCTGGTTCCCGGCAACGTACTGTGGCTTTAGCTCTGAATACAAGTCAGAGTGTTATCAGTCGACTTTGGACACGTTACCGAAGCACTGGTACCGTGGCTGAGCGCCATGGAGGACGGTATCGCTGCACCACACGGAGACAAGACCGATACATTCAAATCTTAACTCGAAGAGCTCCAACAATAACCGCCATGATGTTAGCCGTGAGGCTTCATCACTCTTCAGGGAACTTAATTAGCGAACAAACAGTCAGAAACCGCTTGCATGAAGTGAACCTTCATTCCCGAAGACCGCTACGGGTACCACCTATAGCAATGCACAATCGTAGGATTCGATATCAATGGGCTCTTGAACACAGAAATTGGGCAGAATAACAATGGCGTTTCGTGTGCTTTTCTGATGAGTCTCGTTTTGGTATGAGACCGGATACAAGACGTATACGACACTGGAGAACCCCTGGACGCCAACAGCGATTAAAATCCTGCCAGGAAGTCCATCCTTATAGTGGTGGAACCATCATGGTATGGGCGGGTATTTGGATCGGCGGAAGAACTGAGTTGATTTGGATCAGAGGCAACCTCAACGCTCAAATTTATGCTGAGACGATTGTATCAGACGTCATCGTTCCTCTACAAGTGCAAATCGGTCCCTTATTTCAGTTAATGCATGATAATGCACGACCGCACACCGCAAGAGTTGTAAGACAGACTCTCGCCGCAGCTAACATCAATGTCCTGCCCTGGCCTGCTCAGTCGCCAGACTTGAACCCGATTGAGCATGCATGGGATATGCTACAGAGAAGAGCTCTGCCGAATATGGAGGGTATCCAGTCGCAAGAAGACCTTTTTTTGTTGTTGCAACGAACATGGGCTGCCATTCCACAGCGTGATTTGGATGAACTCATTTTGAGTATGCCAAACCGATGTTCTTGTGTTGTTAGTGTTCGCGGTAGATACACGGATTATTAATTGTTTAAGTTACCCAATAAAATTTTAAAGAAAACTGTTATTTCAGTCTTTTTTTCGAACTTTTGTGTTAGTGGTTCAAATGTCAAAAATCCCTTTATTAGGAAAATGGCAAATTTCTTTATTAATGCAAAGGTGACTTGGTTTATCGTTACTGTGACAAACGAAAACACTTTATTTGATGAATCCTTAAAGAAAATTTTAATTAATATCAATCAGGAGAAAAGTTATTGCAAAAATATATGTTGATCCCTAGACACTTTTGATGTGTGTATTTACAAGCCAAGACCTAAACGGAAAGAGAAGGAGAAAGAGGGAAAATAATCAAAGAGCATCAAAAAATTCGTCCGCATCGCTGTCAACAGAAAAGGTGCCCAAAAGGCTGGCAGCATTGCCACTTTGTATGGCAATTCTGGTTTTTTTGCCAAGAAATGGGCCAGCCCTCTGGTCACCTGAAGAGTCAGCCAACCGCTTGGCTATGTCGCAAAAAACTAAGTGGGCACACGGACCCCTTTTCCAGTGTTTCAACCCCAATAAACAAGGACAACAGAAAGGAGGAGGAGAGGTGGGAGGAGGTTTCAACTGTCCATTCCAAGGTTGCCTGGAAGAAATCGCAGAAAGCGATAAGGCCGCCCATTGTATGTTTTGTATTGATAATCGTATTTTTTGTTATGTATTTCTGGTGTTTTTGTTACGTATACGCCGCAGCCAACTGGTTTAATTAGCCGTTTAGTTAACCGCCTAGCCTTTTAACTAAACGGCGGCCGGTCAACTAACGACCTGAATGATATTCAATTATACTTTAGGTTGGAAGTCTGTAACCAATCACGTGCGAGCCGAATTGGTCGCAGTAACTAAGCCAGGGCACCCCGACCAAATTGGTTAGGTTAGGTTATAGCTATGATCAACCGCGGCGAGCCGAGAGAGCGAAGCGAGGCGAGCACTACTTCCAAAGGCCAGGCGGTTATCTAAACGGCTAATCTAACCAGTTGGCTACGACATATATATAAATAAATAAACAAGTAGATAAAGAAACGGACGAATAAAGAAGTAGAACGGACCCCCAACCCAACCGACCGAATAAAAAAATAGCTGTTCCATACATTTTGGCCGCTTAGTAATTACACTTTTGTAGGAAACAGAGTGATTTGTTTTTTGATAACCACCCAAAAATTTCTACACTAGGAGGTATAGAATCATGTGCTGAATTCATGGTTACAGTTTTCACGTCGATGTCCCTGCCACCCCATAAAAGAATCCCGCTATAAATCCCGTTCCCCCATATACTAAATAGTGACGTAATTCATACTCCGGAGTATCGCTAACAGAAATATCTACAAAGTATAAATCTGTTATTGACGCCCAAGTATTGACGTAAGTCTGACACGCCTCACGCAACTGAGATTACGTAAAGTGATAGGTAGGTACATATCGTATATTAGAAGCTTACCTTATGAAGGCAATAAGTTAAAAATTATACACGTGTATGTGTTCTTAATGCGATATCGATTCCATTTATTGTTGGTGGGTACTCAATGCGAAAGACGGAGCATCGAGCTCAGTGGCACTCAATTGGTAAGGTCTGACTATACATCTATACAAACATATGTAAAGTCTCACATTCTTCCCATGGAATTAGGCAGGAACTACAGAACGCCACCTGCTCCTGCTTCGATCCTTACATACTCCTTTTGCCTCGTTTACGTTGTATCTGGTCATACACGGACGCCGGTTGCGAGTACTACGCACCTGACATTGCTTTATGGTCATTAACCAGAAAGAAAACAGGCGAGAGCGTTTCTATGGAGAAAAGACCACCCGCATTTCCTCTTAAGAACATCACCAAAAAGGTCACTATAATATGTCCTCCTAAGACGTCTGATTGTAGCAGTCATAAATGGACTTAGATAATATGCGGATGATGATTTCATGGACTCCATTACGGCTTCTTTCAGACATTGAATATCAAAATCCATGTATAAATGTGTCTACTAATAAAGTCTTTACACGTGATTGGTATTATGTCAATCATACATACTACACTAACTATCATAGTTATGGTAGGTAACTATGTAAGAAGTTATCTACATTTACTGTGACAGCACAAATATTAACCACAGAGCAATAAATATAGCCCAGAAATTAGATCAATATTTAACCTTATTTCTACTGAACTGATGACGCAACCCTCTCCGAGAAAAGGTTGCCTCATCTGATCCCCTGGGTGTCGTAGAAGGAACCTCGCGGGTAATACCGAATAACGGCTATCTATTCACTAATAAAATAGAACGGTGGAGATTTTTCTCTTTCAAAATTTTCAGGTAACTTGGCATGATGAGAAATGGATAAGGGATGACTGAGATTTTAGAACGGCACCCTAATTGCGTAACGTACTATCAATCGGAATCAGAATCATTTTGAAGCAAATTGCTAATCCATTGCTTCATAAGTTCGAAAAATTTATCTGCTCAACTCGTAAATAACGCAATGAATGTTGTTGAACTGTCAAAATGAAACCGATTCCGATTGATAATGTGTGACACAATTGACCCGCAGGTTTAAAAAAAAAATCCTTTCAAAGGTGCTAATCAAGGTATGTAATTTTAACTAAATGTTTCAAAATCCTCTATTACCTATAGTGTGTAATTTATATCAGAATCTAAAGGAGTTTTTCTTTATCTTTTACCATTTATAACACCGATAGGTATTCTTCCTTACCTAGTTTATACAAAAAAGTCCGGCTGTATCTATTTCGAAAAAAAAAACGGAACAGAGGAGCAGTTCCCATATTTTTTAGAAACGTTCGCATTTTTTTTATTGTACCTACCTAGATGTTAAGTGAATGATGTGGTCGCCTATAATTGGAAGCGCACACTGGTATTTGTCCCTGCTCATGTCAACATGCATGTAACTGTGTAGCCTCTGTTGGCGATCCAATAAATAAATAAATAAATCTGTCTCAATCTATCAAAAATACCTCTAATTTTCCTACATTTTTGACATTTATTGTCGTTGAGATGAGTTTGTGACTAGATTTTGAACGTTTTTAATTACGAGAATTGACCTTCTGCGTCGTTCAAAAAGTCGAACAAAAAGATTAATTCTAAAAACCCTCACAAATTTACCCTGTCTCTATTTCTATCACACCGCAAATATTATATTCGTACCAAAACCCCTTGAATATACCTAACAAGTTTGACACCGATATGACACTGGGGGAAACTTGGCCGTAAGTTTCAAACCTTCATAAACTTTCACACAAATAAATCATTCCTTGTAATATAGTGATTAATCAAGGTATGGGTAGATCCAAATGAGGGGCTTGTGGCTAAGTTATAACAGCCGCACGGGTCGATCGATCAGGTTAAGCTACTCTTGCCGCAGTTGATCCGTGGATGGGTGAAGACCCCTCCGTGCCTCGGAAAGCACGTTAAGACGTTGGTCCCGGCTGTCATTCGTGGGTCTTTGACAGTATTGACAGTTGTTTCGGGTTGTCAGAAGCCCAAAACTCTGACAACCAGTCTTACCAAGGAGTATCGTATTACCCAGTAACTGGATTGTGGAGGTCAAGTAGGCAATCGCTCCATGTAAAATACTGGTATTCAGCTGCATCATGTTAGACTGGAAGCTGACCCCAACATAGTTGGGTAGGTCCAAATGTCTTGAATTAAATAATACACTTTACTTCATAAGTTCATAGATTATATAAACCTATATTCCTATCACAAAGCACCTAGCCAATAGTTGGTACTTTAAGTTTGGCAAACTATTCGCCGTACGTTATGAGCCCGTAATGGCCACACATAAACCACAGTTGATGTCATCCTTTTTAATAATAATAATATACAATTAGTCACTTTTAAGGCGTACGAGGGACGAAAGGCGAAGGGTTTGTTTATAAAAACAAAAGGGTTCATGTAAAATATATGAGGAAGCCTCACACTAACTCAAAGCCTCAACGCATATAATAATTCCACCACAAAACCATTCACAAAATAATATTGTACAGCAAAAATACAGTAACAAAATCACAGCCTCCACGTTCGTTCCCCACCCACCTCGAATAAAATATATCTAGACTTGTATATACCTTCGTCTGGGAGAGCTGTCTGAAATTAATCAGAGAGCGTAACAGGAAGTCGGCTCGATCAAAGGGCGCTAACGAACAAAGGAAGCGATCGGGCGTGGGCATACATGTCGCAGTACCGCCATTGTTACAGCTCAGAGCCAACTGATATTCAATAAGAAATGGAAACTATGCTTTTAGGTATGAATGACATGTAGAGCGCTGGAACTTGTGAAACGAGTACCTACGTAATCTGGGTAATTTTGAATATGTTCTGTAGTTTGGCTTCAGTAAACTGAGCTGATCAACAGAAGGGTTGAAAATTAATTGAAGAGGCTACTAACTGAAAGAGGAATCGATTATGTTTCGTGAAATTTTTGCGTAGGTAGGTGTCGCTATGGGAAGGAATTGACGCCAGCAATTTTTTATATGAGCGAAAAACGTAGTTCAGCCTTTTTTACGTGGGTGTCTGAATGGCAAGGAAAAATTTTTACGAGTTAGGCCAGCAATGCCAGGTCCATTTTATTGTTTCACACTAAATACAATGTACTAGGAACTTCATGTCATTGTAAGGGTTAATGAAAATATTAAGTAACTACTTCATCTATGTATAACGGTTTAATTAAGTGGACAATTGAGGCCCTTCAATAACTCTTTACTTATATTTTAATTTCCTTTTTTTTTCATAATTTTTACCAGCACCCTAACTGCTTAACACACTATCAATCACAATCTGAATAATTTTGAAAGATATTGCTAATACATCGCTTTATATGTTCGAAAAATGTGTCTGCTCAACAACGTAAATAACGCAATGAATGTTGTTGAACTGTCAAAATTAAAGCCATTGCTACTGTTAGTGTGTTACGCAATTACCTCGCAGATTTCATGCGTTGTTTTTTGTGACCGTGGGTTTTTGGAAATTATGGAACGAACACTAAGTACATCGTATTACTTCTCTTCTCTTCTCTCATTGTCCTAAATACAAACAGCTTATATTATTCATACTCCAACGACACTTCACTCTCATCTGTTACTCACATGCTCGTATCATATTCCAATATATCAGAGTGGCGTCGCATTATGATCACATACGTTACTCGGAGTTCGCGGGATCACGCACCTGCTTCGGGAAATGTCAGCTTTATATCTACCTACTATAAAGACTACCACGATTCGTACAGAAAATATCTTTAACGCAAACTACGAGGTTTCGGGTTTGTTTTGAGCCTGCATTATTAATGACCATTATCTATTCCCAAATCTGAGTGCGGCCTAATTCGCTAGAGCTATTAATAAATCATGCTGTAAAAGCTTTGTTTCACGAATTTGTTTTTAAAGTTGATATCTTTGTTTTGTTTGTACTATGATTTTACTACTTTTTGTAGGCACTTATGATCGTAGTAACTTGCGAAATGTAACATTTATTTCATCTCACGAGACCTACTTTCCTCGACTTTGATCGTTCAAACTTTGACTTTGAACGAAAAGTGCTTCGCAATCATCAGGATTCGTATTTATAAAGGCAATAAAATGCACACCAAACACCCTCGTTGTACACCTACGACCTACGCGACGCTACCGCAATTTCAAACAAAAATATTTACAGACGCCCGTGTCATACGAAAAAAGGTAATTACAAAAAAAAAAAAAAGAGCCTTCGTCAAAACAAACAAAGGCGCAAAGCGAAAAATATTTGAATTTGAATGCTATCATTCGATATTTAAATCCAGCAGCGGCGGTGCGGTCGGGGCGGGCGGCGAGAAGTTTCCTCGGGCGAGAGCGGCGGGTTTGCGGGGGCGGGCGGGACGGCGCGGGGCGGGCGGGATGCGGGGGCTGGGTAATTAGGCGGCCCGGCGGAGGCTGTATTGATCGGCGCGTCTCCTAGCAACGCGCGAGATGGCAGCACAGCCTGCCCTCGCACCGGGAACAAGTATTTTGTTCAAGCTCGCTCTAGGTGAGACCGTTTTGATGTAATCTCCGCGGAGATGATTCAATTCGATTCAGCACTGTACGTATTCTGCGGGAGATTATGACGCTATTAGACTCGTTGTAGGGGTTTTGACGCTGATTCACCATAATGACGGGAAATCTGGCTTAATTTTATATTAGACTTTTGTTCAAGGTGTTGCATTATGGGGGAGGTATGGAGGTTTAGACACGGCGAGTATTGTTGAGCCAACAACCCTCTGTATACATAATTAAGATTGCAGTTACAATAAACAGCGATGATCCGCCGCGAGGACTCGCAGGCACGTCTTCAGAAGGCTCTCATACTGTGCAGAACTTATTAAGTTCTGAGACTTGGGAACCACTTCTAACTTTACCGCAACCACAGAACGCGGTCGGGTCGAAGTAACTATTAATTTGTGTGGTTAAAATTGTCACAAAGAGTAAGTTTTCCGAAGGGTCCTTTTGGGAATAGACCACTGGGAATATTGAAATATGTGTCTTTAGAATCTTGGTTATGCATAATAAAGTAGGTACGATAGGTACTTGTTCGATAAAATACCAGAAATTGGTAGATTTCCGAAAATACATGTCTAAGAATAGGTCACCAAAGATGTCGAAATGAGATAAGTTTATTTTAGCTCAAATTTGTTGATCATCAGAACAACCAATACGGCTGACAATCGTGGTTATAATATTATTATAATAATCACACGTCGTCATAAATACACGTCTACAGGATGGACGACAGAGTTGAAATCAGTTCCAAAGAGGGACAGCAATATTTTAATTGGGTTGAAAACTTCCGTTCATTGTTACACTCGTAATATTACGTATCGTTTATCAAGAAATACATCCACGAGTATTGATTTGAGACTCAGTGTTGAGTTAATGTCAGAAACGAACGAACCGAATAGGTTTCCATGAGGATATCCACAGGAAAAACTACTGAACTAATTGTATAAGTACTTATGTTTGTAGTTGCATCTGTTTGGTTCCCAAATAAAATGATATAAAAAATAGATATCGGTTTGCGCAACACGACATATCTATTTCCGAATAGATCATCCCAGAAGTTGGGACATGCGAGTCACTTATATTCCGTTGGATCCATCGTCTTTTTCCATTATCTAAATACCAGAAAATTTCCTTGCGAAAAATATCTTTTCTATCATAGATACCGAATATCTGAACCGGCGCGGGCGAACGGACCGACACAAAGGCATTCTTATAAAACATAATGTTGCATATTTTTCTGATGCCTCCGTCCAGCGAAATGTAATAATGTGCAGTACTAGAATACGACGCCAGAGGGCGCTGCAAGCGCGTGTTTATGATAAAAGTACGCCCCACATTTCTCAGACACGTTTGAAATTGCTAGAAGTAATAGAAAACGACTGGCTTTGTAGTTTGAAAAACGTGCACATTTCCTACGCGTTCTCGGTAAGCTTGCAACTGGAGATTTCTTTATTTCTTCTTTCTTAGAAATAAAGTGAAAAGGTAATAATACTCGTGAGTTTGACTATATTACACCCGTTAATTCTTTGAACGAGCAGATTCGAGCCAGCATCTACTTTGTCGTCATAAAATCCAACCGCTCTGATACGGATGTTCACTTATTATAAATCAACAGACATTCCGTACTTATTGAAACTCATTTGGATCAACCCTGAAGGCCAATTCCCGTAACTAAAAACGTTCAAAATCTAATCACAATCTCATCTCAACGACAATCAATGTCAAAAACTTGTCAAACATGTAGGGAAATTAGAGGTAAGTATTTTTGACAGATTTAGACTGAGATCAGACTGTGAACGTTCTTAAAATTACGAGATTGCCCCTCAGAACAGTATCTTATCGCAGAAATCCTCACAAAATATACCGACATAAAAGAAAACCTCGAACAGAATTTTACTACCACGACACACGGATACTCAGATTAAACATATGAACTTTATACATATTATAAATATGCATAGACAGAGGAAGCCTTGGTATCCAGGAAGAGCTTGATTAGAAAAGTTAGATTACCTGACGAAACCACACGACGGCTGCCAGCAAAAGATGAAACATCCAACAGAAAATGACGAATATTATGTAACAAAGAGTTCTACACAACTCCATACTTATATGAAACGTTTTTATTCACGTTTGCTCAGATTTATTAAAATATTCAACGAGTCCGGAACGAAAAGTAAATGGTCTTTCTAATTCTTTATTGCATTTCATTTACATTTGAATGGCCACTGAGCATACTTTAGATAATTGGACCCAAATTACTTTAACGACACATTAACCCAAGCACCCTTTGTTAAGGGACCCTAATTCAACAATAATATCTTAAGATTTATGCAAGATCCTTTTAACAATTTCTCTTCGTAGACGCAAGTTTCATAATCTAGTTAAAAAGCCTACGCTTCGTAGCCAGTGCTACGAATGGCTACGAAGCTCGCCGCCTAACTTCGTAGCATTGCTACGGATTGTTACGACAATGTACCGAAACTTGCAATTTCGTCAACAAGCCAATTTTAATACAATTGCAGTCTACGTCCCGCTTGTTTGCTGAGAGACTTGAATATATTTATTCGCGATACAATATCTGGAGCGCTACGTCGCATTTGAATTCACTAGGGACGTACGCTAACTTCCTGTAATAATGGTATTTGTGCTGGCTTTTATTGTATTTGCATTTTATGTTTCGGCTTTAAGATACAATTGAATGCTTTTTAATTCCAAATTATGGCAAATCGGATTAGTATTAAAACGAAATGCTCGTTTTAGGTAATCTTAGAAAATAAACCTAGAAACTAAAGAACCTATGAACAAACTGTAGATAGTAATGGCCAGAATTACCACGTTCATGCGGATTCAATGTCCCATCTACCTGAAATAGTAACAATTGACTCATTTTCGATGCAAACGGCGTAGTCAGAGTCTACGTCGTAGCAGGGTGCTACGAGACGTAGTACCCGAGGTCTACAAAAAGACTATGAAACAGTAGTTCAAACTGCTTCAACCCAAAAATCAATGCGGAAATTTTAAAGCTTTTACCACACAAAACCATCATAATAATGTGAGCATATCATATCTATGAAAAGCACACGAATAAATAAGAATATCTTACATAACATTGTATTCGTGTGCAAACCCGCTCGTCATCATGGGGCGCGATGCCGGGACATGTCCTCGGCAGATTTATAGCCCCGTCCCGGGGGCCGGGGGCCCGGGGTCCCCGATAACGGTAAGACAAGCCCGGGGGACCGCGCTACGTCACGGCTCACAAAAAGTACCCCTTTCAGTCAAAGTGGCATGTTTGTGCTATTTATTACGCAGGTATTACTTCGAATTGTGCACATCATTCATGCTTTTATAAAGATTAGAGCCCCGAGTGATCCCGACGCTACCCGAGAGTCCTCGAGTTAAATATTTATCTAAATGTCAGTCGTTCTGTGGGTGTTAGGTTGAACTATATTCGCAATGCTAAAGGTTCCGAATAGATTTCGACCTGTTTAGAAGACTTACATTATTATTAGGTTATTTTTAACCGACTGCAAAAAAGGAGGAGCTTCTCAATTCGACAGTATGTTTTTTTTAAGTGAAAACTTCTTTATGCGCGTTGGGCATTTTTTGAGAGGGGAAAAACCATTGAATTCGCGCCACTGTTACCGTAAGCGACACCGCTTCGGATGTGTTCGGCTGTCCTCGGAATGTACTCGGTTTTAATGTATATTCGATATGTCAGTGAGTGATGGCAAAGTATTCTATTTGTGTTTTGTTTTCACTTCTGTCGGCACTCCCGGAGTACCACTGTTTTTTTTTGTATGTTTTTAATTCTGTAACCTATTAAAATAGATACCCAGGAAATACTGTGCCCGTTTTGTGATGTGCATATTCATGAAGAGAAAACCTATTCTTATTTATAAAAACTAAGTACAAGATAAATAAGTTAAAGTTTTGATGAATAAAAAGTAAATTAATACTATAATACCATAGAAATGTAAAAAACATTTTTCTTTTTTTCATATATCTATTTCTTTCATATATCTATGTATAATACTAATATGAGTCTTTATATTATAAATGCGAAAGTGTGTCTGTCTGTCTGTATGTTATGAAATTTGGTATAGAGATGGTTTGAGTCCCGGGAAAGGACATAGGATACATTTTATCCCGATATTCCCACGGGATCGAAACTTATGCGGGTGAAACCGCGGGGCGCAACTAGTATTGCTATATGTATAATGTGCAACATTCTTAGATACTATACAAATATTTATTACTTACCAGGATTATAGAAAATCAAACAAGTCTATTCTCTTTTGTTTTCTCCATTTGTCTATGTTTTGATTATAATTCTCATAATAATTCTGCATGCCATATAGTGAACTGTGCATTCATTCAACATCGCAAAATCTTGACTTATATTGCTGTGTTCAGCAATAAAAATTTGATTTGTGTTTTTATTGTATGTGAGCTGTTTTCGTGTTACAAACTTGCCACAAGCCATCAGCCGGCTTCAATCAAAGAATCAAATGTAAAAAAGAGATTATTTTATTAAATTTTATGAAAAGTCTTATGTCTCCTCTATATACATATATAATCAGCCTATAATGTTCTCACTGCTGCGTGCTGGAACACAGGCCTCCTCTCGGTGAGAGGGAGTGGGCCGTAATCCACCACGCGGGCCCAGTGCGGATCGGCAGACGTCACATGTCTTCGAATTTTTGGTTCTAGGACATGCCGGTTTCCTCACGATGTTTTCCTTCACCGTTTTGAGAGCAGTGGTGATGAAATAATTTACACAAAGCAAGGCGCCTGTCTGGGTTCGAACCTACGACCTACACCTTGTAAGTCGCGGCCGTTACCACTTGGCCACCACTGCTCTCCTCTATGTAGCCAGACAATAAAAATGAACCATAAAACTGTGCGCTAGATCTCGAGTGGCCGGAGCAGCTGATTGTGGATAATAAGTTAAGATATGTACGTCCTTTGTCTAGTTTAGCTAACGTAATGGTGCTGTTCGTTTGTTCGCTCTAGAAAAAGAACTAGTACACAAAGGTAGTAAGTAGTCTTCGCCCGTGGTCTTCAAATAAGTATTTGAGCGGTTTTCGAAGAAATAAGGGATTTGATGTTGTTTTTATGGTTCCGTATATCAAGAGGATAAACGGAACCCTTATAAGATCACTTCGTTGTCCGTCTCTCTGTCCGTCTGTCAAGAGCCTTTTTCTCAGGAACGCGTGGAGTTATCAAATTGAAATTATTATGAAATACCCAGGGCTGCAATCCCTTGAAGCAGTGAAAAAAGCAAACTTCTAAGCCAACGTAATCCAAAGATACGGGCGTTTATGTTCCGTTTATGCCGCATATTTTGACACCCGCAAGGGAATCAAAACCTATAGGGTACTTCCCGTTGACCTAGTAAAGTTAATCATTAAATTTGGCAAGAAGCAATTTCATGTAGCAAAAGTAAAGGAAAAAATCCGAAAACCGTAAATTTATAATTACATACCTACAGTACGGAACCCTCGGTGCGGGAGTCCGACTCGCACTTGACCGGGTTTTTTATTTATTTTTCTCAGTCACCTTTGTTCACTATCTTACCTGCTGATCGATTCTGTAAAAAATCTTACATGGAAAACTTAGGTGAAGTCAGCTATCATTCCACTTGACGCTAAGAATTCGCCGTCTCGAATTTTCATTCGAAAACTCATTCTTAACCTAAAATTTCAGAGCTCATTCAATTTATAAGTTGTCAAATTGTTCAATGTTGTTTGGTTGACCGATCACATCCACTTTAACATGACAAGTTTTCTGAACAGACTTGATCAGGCTTCCTGAAACCTTGTGCTATTTATTATCATAGTTTTCTATGTCGACCCAGCTGCCACTGAACTTTGGTCACGTTATCAGTTCCCGTAGATCTTCAAGATTAAATAGGTACCTACCTACTAAATGAGTCTGCCAAGCTGGGCAAGTTACGAACAATATATTTGTTCTGGAGGTGTATCAAAACACAGCTGTTAGACTTCAGTGTTAAAACATTTGTAGAAGTTACTCGTTTCCTTGTGAAACAATTAGTCACGATTAATGAGTAGGTATAATTCTGGCATTCTTGGTTACGACTTTAAAATTCTGGCATTGTAAAGATTTGTGGAGGCCAAGATGTCACATGACTAACAGGCGCTGGTAAAATTATATTTTGACTGAAAACTACTTCACCACCTAAAGTAAAAGTGCGCAATGCTGCACACCCCTACCCTATTTCAAATTAAACAAATATCAACTTTATTTCAATGACAATTAAGTTGATTTCAGAGTGACTAGCACTATTGACAAAGTTATAAAAATGTTTGAAGTTGTAGCGTAAACTGAACTTTATTGGGTAGGAATTAAAGTTATTTTTCCATTAATTCATATTTGTTTACATTTTTGGCAAATGAATCGCGAATGCTCGGTACATCACCTTAACACCTACGTATTTTTCTGTTTTTTTTTTTGTCTCTTTATAGGTGTGTACATTAATTGGTTAAACAAATAAATACATCTGCACCATAATAATTATAATTTAGAGTAAAAGTTAGATAAAACATGTACGTAGCTACATACTTGAAAACCACGCCACACTAATAAAAACGTGTTAAAAATAAATCAGGCCACAAGACCCTCAAGACCTTTCGCCATACGAGTATATCGTCGTAAAAGGATAAAGCAAAAACATATTTCCTTTATTCTTGAACAAAAAACTGGCTGGTAGATTAGGTTCACCTCCATAAATCTTCGGTCTCGGCGGTAAAGAGTATAACGCTATAACGTGCAAGAGAAAATATTCAATCAAGTTTATAGCATCAATTCTTCCGAGGCGGCAGGCGGCGCTTTATCTCGACGTTCTCGGACAACGGTTTCAGGGCTCATTTGGCTCACTGTAATGGCGAACAGGGCTCCGCCGACATCATGAGAAAGATCGCGAAATTGTCATTTCCGTGAATAAACTGAATGCTGGGTGTTTTAAATTTTAGAGATTTAGATTGTTTGGGTTGAGGGGAAGTCAGGAGGAACAATTTTGTACTTTTTAAAATGTTGCCTTTGTTGCAGTTAAGTAAGTATATTTTATTTGCATAAAATGTGGTAAATATACCTAGGTAAGTAGGTACTTATTAATAGATGTTACAGATATCTTAGTCAAGGACACATTCCGCCATAAAACAATAGCATGAAAAAGTAATTTTATGGGTCCCATATTTTATTGGTGTCGTAAGAAACAGACTGTAGGGTTTTTGAAGGGTTCAAAAACGATTATCCGGTCATGGACTGTATGAGTGAAACCCTAAAAAAATCCTTACTGTTTACAGACTTCCTAAACCGATGAGAAGAGTTTCTGAACAAATTACAGAAGGATCTCTTTGTTCAGATTCTGTGTTAGTCGGATGCTGTGTTATTTCTACATTCTCTAGCTTAATACAAAATGTAGATGAACCGTAAATCCACACTAAGCCGATTGAGTTTCAATTTAAATACACTTTATCCATGTATCCGATATCGTTTGTTACAGAGTACAGGCTAAGTGCCAACTCTCACAGAATTAGCCTCCTCTACAAAGACTAGCTCAAAGCTCACATTCACTGCATTCTTCAAATTACTCGCCGAGAGCGGCGATTCACACTCCAGCAGACAAAGAGCTGGCTCGATAATGTAATCCAACTAGCAACATAGTATGCTGTAGTCACACGAATAAGGAAGCATTTAAAACAAGAAAATCGAAAAAGTCGAATCGAAAAGAGAATCTCCATGTTCGAAAGATAAAGGAAGCTGTACACAACGCCCAATCAGCGCTCGATCTGCAAAGTACAGAGATTATTCCCGAACATGCCCGTAATACCAGCCATCAAAGCTTTATGTACGTTTATAACTACAAAATCAATATAGCGCACCTAGGCAGCCAGCAACGCTCAGTACATAAGATTATTGATTTTCCATCCTGGAAATAGTCGGGAGCTGGCCATGCAATATAAATATTGCGAACATCCCTATTCAAATATTAACTGAGTACCTACCTATAACGCATGTGTGGACTATGTAATGTACTACCTACCTACCTCGCGGTCCGACTGTAACCATTGGCAACCGCCGGCGGGAGCTTGCATCAGCTCTGCCCGGGCCGAGCCCTACATACAACCAATTACAGCTATAAACCTGTTAGAAATACGGTCCATAATCGCTTACTAAACGATGCAGCCGACGTTTGTAGGTGAATTGCATCTCTCTGCCACCTGATTCTCGGTCTCGTCCCGGGTGGGGGCCGGGCCCGGACATAACCACAGCACGACGGAATCAGTGCGTCAACATAAAAAAATTAAATTTACATCAAAATTTTTAAAGTCATTTTGTTTAGCGTTACTGTCAAGTTAATTAGCCGTTATGAAGTTTTCTCATTAGAATAAAGTGGACTTCGTTAGCTGACAACTTAGAAATTCAAATACCGTGTTCCACATTACGTTACTCATTAACAAAAGGCTCGCAGACTATACATTAGCATGTATTACGCATGTTGTACATGAATTTAAATAACAATTACTTACATTTACATCATTTATTCACAAGTGACATAATATCCAGGTGCACTGAGGTGCTCATGTTTGTTACATACAAAATCACATAAAGATCACTATAAATATGTCCTCATAGGGCGTCCGCTCCTGGCGTGTTCACTCACATCTGCCTTGTAAATACCTGTGGTTAGTCACCTTTCATTTCTCCTCTCAACATGACCAAACCATCTAAGTATATTCTTTTAAATTTTTGTCACTAGATCTTCTTTTAAGACGCACCGTTGTCTATCACACCATTCCTCAGCTTATCGTTCATAGTCACAACACACATGCTGCATACAAAATTATATTGCGAAGAAAGGTATTAAACGTCACCCATTTACCAAACTTCTGAGACTGACCACAATATTTGACGAAGTATAATAGGCAGTTGCTCTATGTAAAATACTGGTTTTCAGCTGCATCTTTTAACATAACTGACTTCAACATAGTTGGCTAACAATTTAAAATCGATATGCAGTTGTTACACTTCAGTTGAACACTCTGTGACCGCCGCCATGACGTTTGAACAGCCCTCGTCGCTCTGCACACCCCAAATAAGTATATTCAGTATGCATATGACATGTTGACGAGTAATTACATCGAAAGCAGACACCTAACGTACACACACGTACACCGACGCTCAGATACATGTATCAAAGGGATTCAATATTGGATTCGTTAATTAATGCTACCTTTGTGATAGGCATTCCGCATTCGACAGGCGGACACAGTCAGACAGGGGGACGGACACTAATTAAGGGATTTCGAAAATGGTTTCGTTTTGTCTGGGGCGAGGTAGACGGCTTTGATATGTCCGTAATGAACAATTTGATGCCTATACGAGTATAGATGCAATCATGTCGGATATTGAATAGCTAGAATTTCACAAAGGGTTCGCCTCCCTCTGTTTATTAATAAAGCAAGTCTGGAGAGATACTTCACAGTGGAATTTAACAGAGATAGACCTATATATGGGATGATTAATTTGGAATATTTTGATATATCAGTTTTTTGTCCTTTGCGTCGCAGGTATTCTGTGATAGTGTTAGCACGAATGCTTTAAAAATAATAAGTAGATACTTACTCTTTGCTAATGAACTATTGATAATGCAACCTACATACTTCAAATTGTAATTTTAATTCGTATTTGTTCGTAATTGTTGTTTCGTGATGTTAATTACTAAACTAATAATCTCTGTCCTGTAATAAATGTATGTATACCTACCTAATATTTGAACGCCACACTTGGCAGAATGTGATGATATCATTGACTAATCTTAAGACCATATTAATGTACCATATTCTGGTAAATAAAGGATTACAGTTTGTTTACAAAAAAATTTACAATACGTTACGTTATCTAGTGACGATGTCAGCTAAACGTATTATATTAGATGAATAGTTACACTTACACACCGATTTCTCTTTCAATCGTCAGTAATTTGACTTTCGAAAGAAGAAGACAAAGCATTGTGTAACTATACAGACGCTATACAACGTTTATTAGTAAGGGGGATATAATAGTATATTTCTAAAAGCGAACAGTAAGAAACGTAGATATATAAAAAAATAAGCTTATCTCTTTTTACAACGTCTAGTCATCATAGGCTGCCTTTAAAATCGATGTATAGATAATAATTTCAGAAACATTCTACATTTGGCAGTGGACTCCAGTAACCTAGTCAATTAATTGATCCTATTCCTAACACATATATTTTAATAAAATGCAGAAATTACAAACTTGTCAACACCGGCAACTCTAGGTAACAATTACATGGTAGTTTTTTACGCCGATATTTAATATACAGGGTGTTCGGCAGAACGTTGAACACACGAAAATGGCAGATAGGTGGGGTCGTCTGCTACCTACCCAGCACAAAAAAAAAATACCTAGGCCCATAGTTTTTTTTTTTTTTTTTTAATTTTTTTTTTTAATTCGACAAATTACATACCGTTCGAAAGGCCATACACCAAGGATGTTTCGATGAAATCCTAAGTCTTCAATCACTTTTAGTTTTATTTTAATGCAATGCAAAGAAAAGCTCAAAATCACGTTTTAACCCTTTTTGTAATGTATGATGGCTTATAACTTTGTGTCTAGTTCACCAAACAACAATTTTAGATGAATCTACCAATAGTCGAGACAAAAACAAAAACGAAGTGTTGCCAGTTTCGTCTATCCTACATAAAGTTATACGCCTTTAAAACTCATGAATTTCGTTAATAAAAAAAAAATAAAAAATAAACTATGGGGCCTGAGTAATTTTTTTTGGGCTGGGTAGGTAGCAGACGACCCCATATATCTGCCATTTTCGTGTGTTCAACGTTCTGCCGAACACCCTGTATATAGCACTTTTCAGTCTTTTGGACCGGTATCAAAATGCACAATAATTTATCAAATTCGTGGCTCATAGGCATCGCTATGTTTTACGAGCTGCTATATTTCATGGAACATGACACATGGCGCACCGGCTACATAACGGATAACTATCGTAATATCACACTACTTTATAAAAGTTTGCCTATTATAATAGTGTTATTAAAATGTGACATCATCAGCCGAAAGACGTCCAACGCTGGACATAACCTCCCCCAAGCACCGCCACGTCAACAGGTCCTGTGCTTCTCGCATCCAGCGAATTCCTGCGGCCTTCACCAGGTCATCGTTCCACCTTGTGGGTGAAATGTGACAGGATTTTATATTCCGCGACATTCTAATACGACAATAATTCAGGGGAGCAACAAATTCTTCTTAGTGGCCTTGTTTAAGAATTAAAGCATTCAATATGCCTAACCTGTCCTACATGATTTGCTGATGGATTGCGTCAAGAACCAAGGGGAAAGAAGAATTTTAAACAATGAGTTTAATTTAAATATATCACAGGTAGATTTCAATCAATTTTAGCACAACCGAAGTCAGATGTGGCGAAAAGATTTAGAGAGTTGGTATACCTTATTGATTAACATTCTCCTTTTAATTTAAATTTAAAGCATTATATCTAGTAGTCTGTATAAGGCATGATGGGGTTGGCGTATCCATTGGGATAAAAACCCCAATTAATCAATAAAGATTATAAAAAAGTGCTTTTTCTCCCCAGCGAAAACACTAGGAAGTGGTGAAGGGCGGGCGTTTTGGGGGACTGTATTTTGTAATTTTGATGAAAAGTGCTGATTCTCAGCCTAGTTTGAATAAATGACTTTTGATTTTGATTTTTATAATGGACAGTGCTGGCCCAGTGGTGTCGGCCCCGACTTACGAGGTGTAGGTCGTGAGTTCGAACCCACGCAGGCACTTTATACTTTGTGTATTTAATTTCATCACCATTGCTCTCAAAACTGTGAAGGAACATCTTGGGGAACCGGCAAGTCCTAGAAACAAAAATTCGAAGACACGTGACATCCGCCAACCCGCACTGGGCCCGCGTAGTGAATTATGGCCCACTCCCTCTCACAGAAAGGAGGCCTGTATCTTAGCAGTGGGAACGATATAGGCTGATGATGCTAACGAGTCTAACATTGAATGTTTTGGAATTATCCATACTTATAATTATAAATGCGAAAGTGTGTCTGTCCGTCTGTCTGTTATCTCTTCACGCTTAAACCGCTGAACCGATTTAGATGAAATTTGGTATAGAGATAGTTTGAGTCCCGGAAAAGGAAATAGGATAGTTTTTATCCCGATATTCCCACGGGATCGACACATATACGGGTGAAACCGCGGGGCGCTGCTAGTTACCATGAATATTGGGAAAAAAAGTGTTTCGGTATTGTAAGTGTTCTAAACGACGTAATTTTACAACCTAAGTACTTACTTTAGATGCATTTTAATTTCAGCAGAAGCAGACACTGAACATGATCTCAAGCAGACCTCTGTCAGCTTATCCTACCCAAAAAAAAACCTAACTCATCATCATCGTTGTCTTGCCCTTAAACCAATTTATTTGGGGTCGACGCAACATGGCTTTTTCTTTCACAACAAATACCTAACTATCAAAAAAAAAAGTAAAATAAAAAGTACCCACAAATAATAATATGCACTATCCACAGTAAAATAAAGCTCGCGTCAGACATGACACGGGAGGAGGTGGCTAGCTCGCAGCCCGGGCGGGGGGGTGCTGGGAGGGGACTGGATATTCTATCGAACTACCAACTATAACAGGCTATAACATCGAGGTATATACTCGGACATGTTGGAAATCCAGGAACCGAAGCTATGTAATTATTATAGAGGTAAATTGAAGCTGGCGTTTGTAAACAGCAATTTGTGGAGGGAGTAATTATAATCGAATTCAATTATCAGGCACCTATATCTACCTATTATATAGGTTACATTACGGATGCTTTTGTGAGGCGTGATTTGAAAATGAACAGTAATTAATACCATGTAAACGCATTCCGGCGGAGAGATGGGCGGACGACATTTTTACCATCGTGGGTAGAACCTGAATGAGGCTGACATAGGAGCGTGAGGATTGGTACAGACGCCAGCACATCAATCTACCCGAAACTGTAAAATTTTCCCAATCTACTTTGAACCTTATGCTTTAGCAATAAAATTGAAAATCTATTAAATAAAATTGACAGATGGTAGTAGCTTGATGAGCTGGCGCCTGTACATGAAAAAGAGGCCTATGCCACAGATAAAATAATAGGTACTCATGCTCCGCAATGGGTGAAGGCAGGCTGTGGATGATAATAGTTGATGAAACGCATAACGGGCAACCAACCAACTTTCTGGCATACCAGAGGGGCAATTCTCGTAATTTTAAGATCGTTCACAGTCTAATCTCAGTCTCAATCTGTCAAAAATACCTCTAATCTCCCTACATTTTTGACAAGTTTTTGACATTGATTGTCGCTGAGATGAGATTGCGATTAGATTTTGAACGTTTTTAATTACGCGAATTGGCCTTCTCAAGTTCGTCAACTCAGCCTATCTACCATGCCATACTTGGACATAGGCCTCTCCCAGGCTGTGCCACAACACCCTGTCCTCCACCTTTCGCATCCAGTCTGTCCCAGCCACCATCATAAGATCGTCGATCCATCTAGCTAGCTGGGAAGCGTCCCACACTACGCTTACCAGAAGTTACTTAGCACCAAAATAGTGTTAATAAGTACCAAATACGATTAACATCATTCTCCCGCCCTTAAAAGAAAGAATAACTTGTAAGAATTCACTTGTCCCGAACACAGATTATCTATGTCGGCAACTGTGTTAAAGCGATAGGATAAAGCCCTAATCCAACTTCCCATCATCCGTATGAAGACATGCAATCTTGTGTTTACAAACCTCTCAAGAGAGGAATGATAATCGCACTGAAATTGTTGCCCGACCCCTAGTTGATTGAGATGATACTGATGACGCCATTCAGAAAATTAACAATAAGACACCTGAAGAGAACCTCTTCCTTCATCTATATATAAAATTCAAAGTCCTGACTGACTGATATATCAACGCACAGCATAAACCGCTGGTCCTAGAGACATGAAATTTGGAGGGTGTGTTCTTTATGAAGAGTATGTATCCACTAAGAAAGGGTTTTTCGAAATTCCACCCCTAAGAGGGTGAAATTTCACGCGGACGAAGTCGTGGACAGAAGCTAGTCAATTTATGATAACTCTGAATATGGGAACATGTTTTGTGTGTTTGAAATATCTTTGAATGACTTTTGAAAGAATACTTTTTGATATTATTACAAGATGTAGTAGGTATGTAGTGCAAAGTTACGAATAATATTACTATTATAACCAAAAGATTTCCATTTCACTTAAACCTTAACTTTTTTATGTTTCGGTATATTTTGTAAACTTATCAGTGCGTAGATGTAGAACGTTTTGTAGATTCAATAAGAAGAATTTGGAAAGCCCGTGTAACAGTAGCAAATATGTAAAATGTAGTGTTCATGTAAATGAGCTTCATGTTGGATTGTTGGCCACTCGCCGAGGAAAACAATAGTCTGCTCCCGACATTTTGTGTTTTAAACCGCACAGAATGTTATAAATATAACAGAATTACCAGCTCTACACTTTAAAATTATTGTATCGAAAGTGGTTTTCGGGTAATATACAAGTTTCCTGTACAGTAGGCTCCAAAAGTCCATAGGCAAAGTCACAATGCAATAGCTTGACGTTTAGTTTAACTTACGACCTTCTTTTAATGAGTAATTAGACACACACACTCGCATATTACTCGAATACCTATAGTTCCGTGTCATGTTCGTCTTGTTCACATAGTTCATAAAACTTTATGATTATACCCACAGAAATCTAAATAAATAAAACATAAGGTAGACAGATGCTTAACTCATTCACCGCTAGTCCCCGACTAAATAGAATGTTGTTGCTTCTTGGTTGGTGGCTAATTTGATATGTGAAGTGTGTTTAATCTATTAGCGTTGTTGTAGTTCATTTTGAAATGCAAGCAAATTTAAATATCGAGATGATAGCTGCTGATATTATCGCGCTGCGTAAATATGGACTTATTATTATATCACAAATATTTGATGAAACCGGACTGACTGTGAGTATTATGATTTCATTATTTTATGGAACATTTATCTAATTAAAGTATAAATGATGATCCTTGTAGTTATTTTTTTAAACGTTTTATATTTACCTACCATAAGCCCTAAATAGAAAAAAAAAAATATTTCCTAAAGTTTATTTATTTACTTTTGGAATGATGAATATAATATTAAGCATAATATTATAATATATAATCATTTTGTAACATTTCTATTTTCAAAATAATTTTGTTTCAAAATAGTAATAATATTTTATAATTTTGCTAGTAGCTTAACAGTATTCCTTTTTTGTTTTAGAGAAATTACCTACTGTGAGTCGGAGGGTCAAAAGATATAAGGAAGAGGGTAGCCTTGCCAGTCGAAAGCGAAGTGGAAGGCCCAGCTGGTCAGTGAATATGAAACAATTGGTTTCCGAGATATTTTGCCGAATTATTCAACAAGTGTTTACGAAGCGTTCGCCGTGCAAACGAAAACCAGCTCAAAAACATAATATTTGATTGGAAATAATAAACAAGAACATTTATACAAAGTATTAAGTTATAAATTGATTTTAGTAATATTAAAATAAAATTGTGTCATATCCGTATTAATAAGGATTATTTTGAGGTTTAGTTTCAATCTTCTTTTCATAATGAAAATGAATACTTAAGCTATAACCGCAATAAGTCCTAATAAATATGACTGTTTATAACGAATAAACATTTTGAAATCACTTAAGCATAAAACATTTTTATTTTTAACCCCATATAACATAAGCATAACAATATAATAATAAAAACATAAAAATTATTACATTGTTATTCTCTTTTATTATCTCTATTGAATAACAAAAAAAAAAAAACGAAAAAGATAATTGTTGAAAAGAAAAATAATAGTCTCATCTCGAGATTGGAACCCAGACTTTCACGTTTGCTAAACCATTAGGTTACGTTACCAGCTATCTATACTTGCTACAACAAAGTGAATTTGAGCAGTAGTATGAACCCACCAAGGTTATGTGTAATTACGTAGTACCGTGTGCGTAAAAGCGACGATATGTTTTGTTTCGTTCGACGCTAGGACAGTAGAAAGATATTTATACTGTGACGCTCACGCTAGCCAATGCGTGTTCGACTTACACACACAGATGTGGCCTGCGGCGCGAGGCGGCCGGTATTATCACAGCAATTTGAACTTTAATATGCTTATGCAAAATTGATGCCTTACTGTACATAATAGGTTCCTTTCTATACAAATTTTAGAGTCAAAACTCAAAATAGGTTGGTAGGTGTATCTACCAACCGAACAGAATATCTGTTCTGTGGCACATACCATTATTGAGGCGCCCCTGATTGGACTGAAAGGCGAATCTAGGTGTTCGGAACAGCTAATTAACTGGGTGTGGGTAGATTATTTGACCCCTACAATAACAAAATCTACCCATAAATGCTTTGATGATCTTCTACTTAGCGTGTCGATAGCAATCTAAATGGACTCGGTCCAGAATTCGGCTACGTGTTTGGCGCCGTCACTAGCGTCCATCAGTTCCTAAAGGTAATAA
This sequence comes from Hydraecia micacea, assembly GCA_914767645.1. Classification (NCBI taxonomy): domain Eukaryota; kingdom Metazoa; phylum Arthropoda; class Insecta; order Lepidoptera; family Noctuidae; genus Hydraecia; species Hydraecia micacea. Next base: position 15,815,866 of record OU611778.1, read on the forward strand.
AATTGTGCATCACTCATAACATCTTTGATAGAGACATATAATTATATTGAGGAACTATGCAAGAGAGTATTTATATTCATTTATTTGCGTTCCACAAGGTAAAAACAAGATGTTAACAAAAGGCTTAGAGCTAAGAGCCGTTGTAGATCATGTCAGGGCACAGCAAAAATTATTGTTTGATACATAACTATTACTTAACGTTAAAAATCTAAACCGTAGAAACTAAAATTAAAATAAAATTAGACATGAAAACTGAATAATTACATGCATATAAAAAGTTAATAACAATCATAAAAATAATTAATCGGGATCGGTCTATCATTACTGACAGGACTATTGTCGCCAATAAGCTTGATATAATGGTGATAGATCGATTAGCGCGCCGCACAATGATTGTTGATGTTACCATTCCACATGACGGGAACCTCGTGAAAGCTGAGAAAGAGAAACAAATTAAATATCTTGACTTAGCACACGAGGTTGTTGACATGTGGAATGTGAGCTCGGCTATCATTGTGCCGATTGTCGTATCGGCCAATGACCTTATGGCCGAAGGCCTCGATCAACATCTATCGAGGCTTTCGTTAGGCGGTTGGATCAAGAGCCTGATTCAGAAGGCAGTACTCCTCGCATTGTGAGGAGTTTCCTGTCTCTGGAGCCCTAACCACCGGTAGCTTGACCCTGTCCCCGAACCGGCGGACTCCTATTTTTTTTTACTTATATTTTTTTTTATTTTAAGAAATATTTAAAAATGTAATTTAATATGTATCTAAATATATAAATAAACGAAATAAAAATATAAATAATTATATTATTGGCAACAATTATTAGTAGCAACAATACAGGTATGTATACAATACACAGCTACTTATACTACATAACCTACCACAATACAGGAACATAATTAAGTAGATACCATCATCTCAGACACAGCTGCTGCTGTAGGTCAGAGTCCACAATGCCTAGCAATTTCCTGGATTTCAAACATAATCACAAGTAGGTACAACGGAGTTGCGTCAGCGGAACATGTTTGTGAGCGAGCCATTCAGAGGAATGGGGTCAAACCCTCCACTCACGTAACCCGTCGGAAGCTGCGTCCATCATATCTTGTCGCCCATATTGAGGACCAGAGCCCGCCGCTCACGCCTCAATAAATAGCCAATGAGATTCACGATGATTCATCGAAATCACATTGCGTCAGCTCTCTTTCTAATAAGATTTTTATCGAAGCCGAAGTATGTAATTTCATAAAGTAAAATGTATGTTACGGAACAAGAATGTTTCTAAAAGCTTTTACTTAACGCCATAAATTAAACTGTTCACACAAAGCTCTTTTCTAGCACAAGATACGGCGGCGAGCGTAGCAAACGAGCAGAACGTTAGAACAACAAAGCCCCGTATGTAACGTCGCTGAAAGTGGCATTAAAGGAAATAATTAAAAACCTTGTTAGTCTTAGCTGCGAGCAATAAGAGAGCGGAGAGAGCTGGCAAAGGAACGTCGAGCGAACAAAATAAAGCACAAGCGCTCGGGCGGGCGCGCGGCGTCTGAAACCTGTATAAATGCAGCACATTTCCAGGCGTCTACCTCTTTATTGCCTGCCCGAGCCGCGCGAGACAAAAGAACTAAAACTGCGCCTCGGGAATATTAATAAGAATTTATCTCACGCCGCCGTAAGTATCTGCAGCCCGCCTTCATTTTAAAATTCATAAAGCTACGACGCACGTTCCACAAAGAGAAATGTTAGGTACGAAAACGATTTCGTTTTAAATGCAATTTACTTATTCATCGCTAAGTAATCCTGACCCGCAAAGAAATGTTTAAGCTCGTACTGAGCAAACAGAGTTTTATGGGTAGAGAAAGTTTGCACGCCCTCGCTCCCTGGACGTGGCGGGCCCCGCCGGGCTACCGGCGAACCGGGTGCTGCCGGGGGGCCCACGCCCCACATTACGGTGGTGCGTCGCTGCTCCCACTTGTAATGCGGGATCGTGCCACCAACTTATTTGGGTAATCGTTGGATCCACACATTTTGAACTCGTGACAAACAAACCTATATTTTCTGTGCGTCCTCGTTCTTTAGTTTACATCAGTCGAAGTGTAAGATGTAGATAGCAGTTGCCAGTTCCCTGACCATTTAGATACACATGTTTTCAGCAGGACTTGCACAGGTTCGTTACTAGGGGGCCACCAAGATCAAAAGGTCCACTAGAAAAACTCCCAAATACGATAAGCTGAATGCTACATATACCTACAGCTACAGCAGTCGACTACCTGAGCTTTTTATACATCAGGCCCATGATGGACCATGATCTGAGACGCCTGCAAACACAATAAGCCAGCCGAAAATAACGACTAATTTAAATAATTCACACTTCATAAGTGAAATGTGAATTCAGATGAAAATAATGCAGACGAGCCGACACGAGGCGCGATGTGAACGCACCCGATTTGTAATGGTGGCGTCACGCGGTCTGCCAAGATGGCGGCCACGCTCCCTGGAAATGTTCCACCATTATTTGCGGGCTCTCCCGTTTTCTACTCTGTGTGAGCTCTACGGATCGCCTTCGGAAAATATACGTAATTCTGGAATAACCAATAAATTCTTGGTACGCTTATTTTTTAATTGGGTATAAAACCGGCTTTAAAATCGACGATCTCTCTTAGGTGGCTCCTTGTACAACATTGAAGTAACATAAAGCCATTAATAAGCCTCTTACCCTATCCGTCTAAGTCAACATCGGTGTTCTCGGAGATGCGGCAGGGGGTGGCTGGAGGGGACTCGGGGCGCGTTGCCGTGGCAACGCACGGGGGCGCGGACCCGAATTTTATCGATTCGGGTACAGACAGCAGCCGGGTGAGCTTTCGCCTACACTAACACGATTCAACGCCCGTGTTTGCAGATCTCGGAGGTTTATATGGGCTTTGACATTTGGAACACATACGCTGTTTGGATGTCTCTCTATCCATACACTGACTGTTTGTTAGTCCCGCATAAATCGCAAATTACTTCAGTACGTGCTTTTCGAGATAAGCATTTTAGACGATAGGAACGTACTTATATCATTAGGTAGGTATGGCACCTAAATATACGATTTACATCCAAAACTACTTAATTTTGATCGAAGCACATTGTGGGTAGTTCAAGAATATTAGGTATTTTTACACAAAAATATCACAATTCTGCAGATACCCATGGCATGGACCTTTTGGGTACGTACATAATTATGCTTATATATACCCATCAGATCTACCCATAATCTCTCAATACTGTCATAACATAAGGATCATAGGTACCTAATTTGATTTCTTAAATGTGATTGAACTATCTTTTTCGATCAATTTTGTATCCTAAAGTTCCATTTGTATTTAACTAGCTAGCTCCTGGTTTTGAACCAAGATGAAAGGTGTTGTCAGTGTGTTATTTTTCTTAACTTTAATTTGTAAATACATAATATTATTAGGCACATATTTTAAAGAGCAGTAAGTACCTATACAGGTTGTTTGGTTTTTGTAGCGTGTTTTGTTAAGTTCTAAACTACAGATCACAGAGATAAAACTGAAAAAAACCATGAGCTCTATTTTAGTAAAAAATAAAAGCGACATTAAAATGTTTTTGCAAGAGTGCTTTTTTCGAAGATATATTAACATCATGCATCTAAATGTTGGTCTTAAGTTTCTAAAAGTTATCTAAAATATTAATTTACATTAACCATCATGGTCGTATAAAAGGGACCACCACGTTCTGAGTAGGTACGACTGCACTCTTAAAACTTGCCGTCTTAATATTTCGGCCATGGTTCCTATCGCAGTTTTTCTCAAAGACTTCAGAATTTACCCACACTGGCCTAAAAAAAGTCACCAGTATACCTATCATTAATACCAACATAAAACTTAGGTATAGCTATGGGTCATACACACAAAGAGTGGTCACGGTAGCTATATTGTATGGAGTAAAAAATTAAAACAATGATTATTAAGCAACAACTTCCTTCCATTTTATCACAAAAGCGACGTGGATAACGGCACAATCCATTTCACCCCAAACAACAATTTGGCAAAAATGGGAGCAGTAGTTACTTCGCAGCGAAAACACGTCTCCCGAAGCGATTTTTGAGTAGGGATAAAAAGGAAAGTGGGGTTGCAAAGGGTTCTCCACACGAGATATGAACTAGTGCACCCTTCTCGCCACCACCCCTATCAATTGTTACCAGTTGCGCATATTTTTACCCGCAGAAACAACCCGATGGGAGCAGCGAGACCGCACCGCGTTTTGCGTTAAATCACACGAGAATATTCGCTTTCTTGAGTTATGTAATGCTTGGTGCTTATTTGAATAAATATTTATTAGTTTTACGATTGCACAATATTATGGCACTTAACTTGAATTGTAGGAGTTTTTTTAAGGTAACTTTACGTCCATATTTACACATTACCTTTAGCACAAAATCGACTACGAAATGCGTTACATTTATGTAGCTTTGTTTGCCTAATGGCGCGAATGATGGTGTTGGTGAACCGTGAAATAACTACTAACCTAACCTATGTGGTGGCTCGAGAAGGCTGACTGCGATTATTATAACTAAAAAGAGTGGTCCATTTTGTTGCGTAAGAATAAATGTAGATAGATATACTTTAATATGAAAGACTAGGAAGTAGGAAGGGAATGAGTCGTTGGCCCGTGTAGAACTTTTTGGATGACAACCGATAAAATGACGAGTCACGAACTCTGCCAAACGTAAAGTTTTACGTTATCTTGTGGGCTTGAATCCTAGTGATGAAATTCTCGAAACTTTAACAATACTCGCAAAGTTCCTACAAAGAAACATTGAACAAGACTCTCTGATAAGCCTAGCAAGAAGTAGGGGAACACTTACTGGAACAATAAACGTACAATTCTCACTCCAGGCCGGTGGGATGCGCAAAATCTAGAATAAAATTAAGATAAAGAAAATTCAAATGTTTGTGGGTAATCCCCCAGCAGGCAAACAACAATCAAAAGCAAATGAGGCCGAGAGAGTACGAGAAAAAAATCTGTTTTTCCAGTCGACTTCCGTAGCCGGCATTCCCGAAAAGTATCGCAGGGTCCGATTAACACAGTATCCTTGAAGATGTCGCTCGCAAAAAGGGGCATAAGGGGACAAAAGGCCCTGAAACATTTCTCATTGAGGCGAAGGGCGGCGAGCGGTCGTGGGGAGGTCCCCCCCGGTCGCGACACCCGCACGTAGCAGTCTCCAGCCACGGTGTCCATAATTTATGCTTTCGAGCGGACCACGAAAAATAAATGAGCACCATAACAAGAGGAAATGGAAAAGTATCTTACATCTTTGTGAAGAACTTTTATGAGCACATATTTTTTTTGTATCGGCTAACTAATTTCAACATTTTATCGGCGATGGGCTTTCGCACATCACTTCTAGGATATCTCGCGGCGGGAGTGACTTTTCTTTTGTTGTAGGTAGTTGTTTTGTTCGTTACTTTTTAAAGCTCTCTGAACACAAATTAATTTTAAATATCAAAATTAAATATCATACCTATTTGTAGCTGGCATTTTATAGACTGTGCTGTATCTATCGGTAGGTCCCTATCTATTTTTCATTGGGGCGTCGACTCAGCCAATTAATTTTTTCGTTTTAAAATCACTTAAGATGGCGGGACGAGCTGGACAAAACAAACGACCAGTGGTCCACTTTAGCCCTGGATCGAAAGAACTGGAAGTCATGGGGAGAGGCCTTTGCCCAGCAGTGGGATGATGCAGACTATCAGTAACAGTATTATAACAAAACATTTAAGCAAACAAAGATATTTCGATAAACGAATGTATAAGTGGATTTCAGAAAGAGTAGTTTACACTTTATCTATTGGTTATTATTGAGAATCAATAACCTAGAGCTGAATTTTGAATATCATGTAAGTAATGTACAACTATTAAGACTTAAATTTTATTGATAACTAGCTGACCACAGACATTATCCTGTCCAAACAATAATTCATTCACTTTTCACGAATTTTCCAATTTTCCCGGTAACTTCTCAAATTTTTATTACGAACATTAAAAAAAATCAAATCGGTCCATCCATTTTGAAGTAATGTGCTTACCAACGAACACCTTTTTATTTTTATTGTATAATTAAGGTGTTAAAAAATTAACCTTACAAACTTTAAGAGGTGCTTTAGACCATCGAACTGAACAACTTTCACTATGGGACCAACTCTGAAATCACGAAAAAAAGAATCAGCTGTTTAATACAAAAGTTCTTGACCAAAATGTATGAAACAGCAGATTTTTTTTTCGTGATTTGAGAGTTGGTCCCATAGTGAAAGTTGTTCAGTTCGATGGTCTAAAACACCTCTTAAAGTTTGTAAAGTTAATTTTCTAACACTTTGTATAGACTAGATTCTCAAAACATGGATACCTCCTTTTATTTCCAAGCCAATGCCAGCTGTGATACCAGTTGGCTATAACCGTTTGGAATCGTAATTACTACTTAGAGCTTTTCTCCAGTTCTTATAAGGCTTAAAATTTACTTTTAGTTTCCTCAAAAATCGAGCTCATGGTTCCTTTCACTAGGTACTCTATTTTTCATTTGACTTAGTTATGGTTTTTGCCTTAGACCTAAATCTCAAAAAATTACCGGGTAGGTATACTCCATGTACTTATACAAAGGTGGCATTGGACATTGTCGCGTAAACTGCAGCACATGATTCTAGAGTAGCGTAGAAATTTTTCGTCGGTGGTCGAAAAAAATCTGCTGTTTCATAGAAAACTAGAATACCTACGCCGTTAAAATATAATATGGAATAGCAATTATTATTTTTTTTCGTTTATGTTATGCTTTAGAATCATGTACCGAATCCATGGTAACATAACAGGTTGCGCGTCGAAATCCCTGCCACCCTGTATTCGGGTATTTTTTTAGGGTTCCGTACCTCAAAAGGAAAAACGGAGCCCTTATAGGATAATTTTGTTGTCCGTCTGTCAAGACCTTTTATCTCGGGAACGCGTGGAGGTATCGAGTTGAAATTAAAACCATATACTCAGGTCTAAAGTCCCTTGAAGCTGTGAAAAATCAAACTTCTAAGTGAACGTAAAAAAAACATACGGTCGTTTATGCCGCAAAAACGTATATTTCGACACTCAAGGGAATCAAAATGTATAGGATAGGTACTTCCTGTTGACCTAGGATCATGAAATTTGGCAAGAGCCAAGGTCATGTAGCACAAGTGAAGGAAAAAATCCGAAAACCGTAAATTTTTTGTAAAATTAAAAAAAAAATACCACGATAAACTATTTACATACCTACAAAATTGTACGGAACCCTCGGTGCGCGAGTCCACACTTGACCGGTAATTTTTTCTTATTTCTATATTATGTGTAATTATCATTAGAAGTGAAAGTACAAAAAGTGTTGTCAATTTTTTATTAAAATAAGAAAAAATTATGACATGACATAATTAATAAGTCACAATTCATTCAATTATTTTAAGCAATACATACTTCAAGCAAGGTAAAGGCACAAAAATGCTTCGTGTTAAGTATATTAGTAATAGATAACAGCTTTTTATAATCATTCACACAATCGTTACTTACATTTCTACAAGACTTAAACGTTAATTGGTATTGGTCCACCTTAAAGTATTAAAGCAGTAAGAAAATTTTATGAATATTAACATAACATCCATCTGATAATATTTTTTTTTTTGTATTCATTTTGATCTTATGACTGCGTGTCAGTGAGCGGAGTTCGCACAGATGCGTTTTCATCAACAAAACATCGCGCCTTTATATCTTGAAAGAGAAGGTAGAAGTGTTTTGTAAACCCGCATTTCGTCAATTATGCTGTAAATCCCATGTAACAGGGAGCGAGCCTATTTTATTAAACTATTATAATTCGAATACACGTTCTATGACTAATTTGATTTGTAAGCAGTTTCTTTGTTTAGCTGAGAGAATGCAAGCGACCGTACACTTTTTAATTTTTAACATGATTCATCAAAGAGAGAGAGCACACAATTGAAACTCTGCCTCGTTTTAACAGAAGTTATTCTGAGCATCAATGCTCTCATTGTGAGCGAGAGGTTGATGTGTGATCATCATCAGAACACTCATGCACATATTTCTGGTCTATTTTTGTTTGTGCAAATGCTTGCATGTTCAGCTTACGTAACACGGAGTAATCAACCAATAGACTACGTTATAATTTTATTTTCAGTGCCTCGGAAAGCACGTTGAACCGTTGGTTCCGGCTGTCATTCGTGGATCTTTGACAGCCGTTACGCGAGTCAGAAGCCCGAAAGTCATATAACCAGTCTTAACAAGGGGTATCGTATTATAGTATCCGGTTAGACTGGAAGCCTACCCCAACATAGTTGTGAAAAGGCTAGGTAGATGATGCTGATGATGGGACTACGTTATAATTTGGATCGGAATGGCGATTGTTGCGTTAGATTTAAAACAACGGTCAAACATACAATCGCAAGACACTATACAGAGTGGTAGGGACATCGAAGCATAACCTGTAACCATGGATTTTCAGTACATGATTCTAAACCCTCTGCGTAGAAATTTTTAGTCGGTTATTTTGAAAAAAGAAAAAGGTGGTTCCATACATTTTGACCGCGTATTGCTCTTTTCTATGAAACAGAAAAAATTCTACGCTAGGTCTAGAATCATGTGCTGTGTTCATGGTTACAGTTTGCGAGTCGATGTCCTTGCCACCCTATGTACAGATGCCAGCACATCAAGCTACCCGAAACTGTCAAATTTTCCCAATCAACTTTGAACCTTATGCTTTAGCGATAAAGTTGAAAATCTATTAAAGAAATTTGACAGATTGTAGTAGCTCGATGTGCTGGCGTCTGTACCCTAAAAATACTCATTATTATATTTACTTATAACGCAGCTCCGTGACCGCTGTCTTCAAGAACCTGCTCAGGTGTATAAACTCCTGGTCAATGACAGCATTGAACCACAGCTTATTATCCGCATCCCTGTGATCGATAGCATCCAACTGTATGTAAGTATACGGAGCAAAAGCTATGCTATTTCTTATACTTAACTTAGCATCAACGTCAGGCATCAATGACTTAAGTTCGCCGACAAGCTGTGGATGTAATCTGTTGAAAACAATGCCTTGATTCCTACCGCATAGAACTTCTTCGGAGTACAAACAATTGATGAGGTCGGAAGTGTACCCTTCCAGGACTTGCAACTGGTTTTCTAACGCGCTGTTGTTCGTCATAATGGTGTTTGATTTCATCGTTGTTGAAAATATTCTTTTGTACCTGGAAAATAAGAGTTAGGTTATTTTTAGACTTACTGTTTTATTACAAAAACTTTAGTTCTATCACTCTCTGTCGCTAATAAACATCCTTAGCTAGAGCGAGAAGAAATCAGGTTCGGAATCGACCCGCCCTGATGAACGTGGGCGTTTCGTTTCTCGTTGTTAGCAAGGTTTCTGAGAGACTAAACGTTGAAGTTACGGGAAAATTTCCAATCCGTGCAAACAGTTCTAGCTCAGCTTTTATATGCAGCGCGGCGGTACCGCAACACAAAGAGGTGGGGAATTCTATGACTTCTGTTTGACATACATGACTGACATGCAGTATGTCAAATTTCCAGATATGCTTTCAGTCCTTGTCATCTCAGCAGAGATCCAAGCTCAAGGTTTCCCAGCGATCCATGAAGCGCAGTATCTATCGCTGTAGACCAGTGAAGATGGCAGGACAAGCTTGACTCATAGGACTGGCCCGCATAAGCAAAAACAGAATTGAGTGGAAAAGGGAAAGGAGTGCCTTTGCCCTGCAATGGGACAGTACATTTTTAGGCCAGTCATAAATTTCAGTTACAAAATTATGGCTGGTCTTACCCACATCACTAGCGCGCTCTGCAAGCCTATCGAATGCGAGCGAGACAGATAGACAAAAAGATTTATGGCCGGACGGCTCAGTTCCCAAAGGCCCAAGTATAGTTAGATTAGAAAGAGATAAACACTTACAGTATCATAAGCGCGGCGACACTATCCATCATGGTAGCGGACACAGACAGCAGCGGCAGTGCTAGCGCGAGCGGCGGCGCCAGCGCGGCCACGGGGGCGGCGGCGCGGCCGCACGCGCGCGCGCGCACCACGCTGCTGTGGACTGCGCTGTGCAGGACTAGCATGTCCTCTGTGCACAAAAAGCTATTTATTTACAGACAATCCAGAAAAGTTATGCGCTTCAGTAATCTTCGTGTTTCCAAATTTATACGAACGTCGCGCCACAAAGTAACCCCCCACAGAACCAAAGCTTCTAAGTTTTGTCCCACCGCGCTGTGTCGTGTCGTAGTACACTTATTATTTTGCGCGTTTGTACCTATAAAGTTTTTTAGGGTTTTGCTTACCTACTCCGATCGCAGACCGTCTTATCGTCATCTATCACTTAAACAGTTTCGAGATGATTTTTGGAATTGCATAGAGTCATTAATCTATAATTCTGTAATCAAGGTAATACAAAACAGGCAAGAACTTCCATGGTTGTAAGTTGTAACAGCTCTATATTAGATCTCATCATTGCGCGTTCGTATTTCCGAAGACGGACGATGATTTCCGAAGCACATTTTTATTGGGTATATACACTTTATTGTACACCACATTATAATAAGTTTACACAGAGAAATACTTCAATTTACCGTGTTATAGCATTTCAACCTACTGTCAAAATTACAGTTGTGATTTGAATTTCCGGACTACAGTCCGTTCACAGTTGATTTACCTCGTGAGGTTTGTATGTTTGTTTTTTTTTTTTTTTTTTTTTTATATAATTCACAAAACTGATGCACAATCACAAAAGCATTTAAACAGTTACACCACAATATTTCTGATTGACATCTACTAGATGTGAATCTAGCGTGCATAATTTAAGTAAAACAATTACTATTTAAAGAACAAAAATTAAACAGAACTTACAAAATGTGAAGTTTTCCACAGATAATCAAAAAGTTTTGGGAAATAAATATTAAATATAAAAAAAGATATACTTAAATAAATTATACAATTAAAACTCTAAGTTTAGTCCTAACTGAGGCTACAGAACCAGCAAAGATATCTATTTCACCACGAATGGAGTTGGCCAGAGAAAGCACGCGGCAAATGGGTGAAAAATTACCAATATTAGTCCGACTATGAGGCAGGACGAAAGTCCTTCGATTTAGTAAGCGGCTACTACTACGTGGGATACTAAAATTCACTTTTTCTAACAGCTCAGGAGAATCTATTATACTATTTATTAGTTTAAATAAAAACATGAAATCTAACGATTTCCTACGTGCGCTTAAAGATTTCATTTTATAATGATTCAGCCTAGAGTTATACGAGTTCAGACTACGACATTTGTTATCCGAGTAACATAAGTGGTACAAAAATCTTTTTTGAACGCGCTCTATTCGATCAGAGTGCACTTGATAAAACGGGTTCCATACCGTACTGCAATACTCCAGAATACTTCGAATAACGCTGTTATAAATGGAAATAGATAAAATCGGTTCTTTAAAAATGTTCATTTCTCTGACGATGAAACCTGACAATTTAGATGCCCGACTAATCATTTGGTCGTAATGACTCCTAAAACTTAAACTACTGTCTACTAAAACACCAAGGTCCCTTACAGTATCAACTTCTTGGAGCGAGCTGTTATTAATTGAGTAATAATATTGACATGTGTTCCTTTTTCTGCTAAACTTAATGAAGTAACATTTGTTTTGATTTAATGACATTTTATTTTGTATGCACCAATTGTGTACATTATCTAAGTCTAACTGAAGCTGAATAACATCTGTTTCATCGTATATAGTTCTATATATTTTTAAATCATCAGCAAAAAGTTTATATTCCGAACTAATTTTGTAGCCCAAATCATTTATGAAAACTAAGAAAAATAGAGGCCCCAAGTGTGACCCCTGTGGCACCCCTGATGGTATGTAACAGTGTTAGGATTTAAAACCTTTGGGATACACCAGTTGCGAGCGATTTTTTAAGTACGATTCGCACCAACGAAGCAACGACCCATGAACACCCATACTTTCCAATTTTGCAATTAGTAAGTCGTGATCCACCAAATCGAAGGCCTTTTTAAAGTCGGTGTATATTGAATGAACTTCTCTGCCGTCATCCAATGCAGATGATATATATGAAACATACTCAACCAGATTAGACAGTGTCGATTTTTTAGGGCGAAAGCCGTGCTGGTTATCATTAAGCACATTTTTAAAGTGAGAAAACATTTTTTTCTGTACAAGCGATTCAACAATTTTGCCACAAGCAGATAGAATAGACACTGGTCTGTAGTTTGCAACATCATCAACACTACCAGATTTAAATATTGGCGTGATGTGCGCTATTTTCCACTGATCAGGGAATATGCCCTGTGCCAAAGAGTTGTTGAATATGGTAGTCAGTGGATCAGCCAGGTTCGCTGCACATTTTCTTAAGAAAAGAGGAGGAATTGAATCAGGCCCAGGTCCTTTATCACAATCTAGGGAAGATAAGTAATCAAAAACTTCTTTAACTTCAAGTTTGCACCGACTGAAAGTGTTGTTGTTACATGTTGTTAAGGGATTGGGTTCAATTATTGGCGTTGTAGTGTGCATTTTACTATTTAATCTATAAATGGACTGAAAATCATCGGAAAACAAGTCACAAATTTCCTGGCCACCCCTGGCAAACCTAGTGGTATTACAATTCATTTTGTTAGGAATATAACTGCTAACTGTCCGCTTATTTTTCAAGTACCTCCAGACATGCTTAGGATTGGTACGCAGATGTTCAGCTATATTCTTTTTAAAATTAGCATAACAGTCCCTAATCAAGTCACTGCAACGCATTCTTAGGCATTCAAATGTAATTTTATCTCTAGGATTCCCGTATTTTTTATATACATTGTGATATTTTGCTTTTTCTTTAATGACTTTTAGTAAAGCTTGACTATACCAGACAGGATAGCGTTCATCTCGTGGTTTTGTAATCGGAGTATGCAATTCTATAATTGGCATGAGAATATCATAGAATTTCTGCAACATTTCGTTAATATCAGTTATAGAATTCCATACATCAGACCAATCAATTTTCGCAAGTTTAGCGTTGACCGCTTCATAATTGCAGAGATAAAAGTTCAATTTTGGAACTTTATTTTGCACAAGAGGATTGCTACGATTAGATGTAAACGAGATATCCAGCGCTGGATGATGAGGATCAATTGGACGTAGTTTAGCAGTAAGGACTCAACCCACAATACGTCTTTTTTGACTTATCGAGGTTTTTACTTTAGGTGTGTACAGTGTATTGCTGTAATGATGTTGTATTTTTGTATATTTTGCCCTTACATGATTATATTTCAAAATATTCCAAATACAACATCATTACAGCAATACACTGTACACACCTAAAGTAAAAACCTCGATAAGTCAAAAAAGACGTATTGTGGGTTGAGTCCTTACTGCTAAACTACGTCCAATTTGTATAAGTGGAATTGAGGCCCGGGAAACCAGTAGGTACTTTGTTGTTACTACTACTAAGAACTAGATCTAAAATACGATTTGAAGCATTGGGTATCGTGTTGCATTGATGAAGATCATTAAAGGCTAGCATATCTAAAAAAATGTGTTCCAAATTACTACTAGATCCTTTGGGAACCAATATACCAGAATCCGCATTATATTCCCAAGAGATACTGCCCATATTAAAATCACCGATCAGTAAGTTGATAGAATTGATTTTACTCTTTTTGTTAATTACTTCTGTAAAGTTTCGAAATAGTGCATCGAAATAGTCTTGTTTGATTGGAGGTGGTATATAAACCGCACAAATATTTATACTTAAGCCACTGTCGCACTTGATTGTGATCCACAATTGTTACTTCTTCATACACAAACGGCTGAACGGATTTGGATGAAACTTGGCACACAGATAGTTTATAACCAGGATTAACACATAGGATAAAGTTTAGAAAGAAACCGATGGATGTTGACGACTTTAATTTGATAAATGAGCTGTTTGTTTTCTATTAATAAAATTAAATTTTATTTTTGAACATCCATCGGTTTCTTACTAAACTTCAACTATGTCCGACGATCCTGCATACTTATCTCTTTTGTTGACTGTACCAAAATATTCTTTTACAGACGCCAGCACATCAAGCTACCCGAAACTGTCAAATTTTTCCAATCAACTTTGAACTTTATGCTTTAGCGATAAAGTTGAAAATCTATTAAAGAAATTTGACAGATTGTAGTAGGTTGATGTGCTGGCGTCTGTACAGTTACACTACAGTTCTTGCTACATACCTGGATCAACTTGCAGTTGTTTGTTGCACATCTCGCTGATAGCGATCTCGACCCCGCGCAGTACTAGAGAGTAACTCTGTTGAGATGGAGACGTGCCCATGAAGTGTAGGCGAGTCCTAGTACTGCAGTATACCTGAGTAAATTAGAAAACTATATCAGATCTCATCATCGCGAGTTCGTAATTCTGAGGATAGACGATGACTCCCGTAGCGCATACTTTTCGTTGGAAAGCTGTACAATCTGAAATCTGCCTAGCCTTGTCCCAACTATGTTGGGGTCGGCTTCCAGTCTAAGATGCAGCTGAATACCAGTATTTTACATGGAGCGACTGGTTATCCGACCTCCACAACCCAGTTAATGGGTAACACGATACCCCTTGGTAAGACTGGGTGTCAGACTTTTCGGGCTCGATGACCCGTAACGACTGTCAAAGATCCAAGAATGACAGCCGGGACCAATGACTTAACGTGCTTTCCGAGGCACGGAGGGGTTTCGGTAAGTCGATATGTAAAGATGGTCACCCATCCACGGACCAAACGCGGCTAGCGCAGCTTAACCTGATCGATCAACTCGTGCGGCTGTTATTACTTTGCTATGAGCTCCTCCCGAGCTTCTTTGGAAAGCTGTATGTTAGTTAAAACTATACTTACGAGATTAGAGTACATGTTGTTGAGGCTCTTGAGTATGGCGCATTGTTCTATGGGCTGCGCTCTATGGTATATCTTCGCAAGTGGCTCTACCACGCACATCACGTGCTCCGGACTGTCTATGCTCACCCACTGGACGAGCTCCAAGATCTGCCAGAAAATAATCATCGTGTTTAGCATTGTTGTCTGCACATTACAGAAACTGAAGGCGCTAAACTTGTGGCCGAATTCTAGCCCGATTCCATCTATAGATACTGCCGTCCACGAAGACGCGCCCCACTCTTCTTTAGTTTTTTAATACACACTAATTACCCACTAATAAGTAATTACTGTGTATCGACAAAACTAAAACACTAACGGATTGTTGCACACTTTTACAGTAAGCGATTAGAAAGAAGAGTGGGGCGCGTCTTCGTGGATGACGCTATCTGTAGACAGAATACTTGATATTATACAATAAATGTATACATTCTACATAGGGGGCACAATAGGCTGTCTTATCACTAAAAGCAATAAGACAGCGCTAAGAAGAAGAGTAAATTAGCTCAGGATTGAGATGTCGACTGTTTACTCTAAAGGTGCCTGTAAACGGGCTACAGAAATTGCACCTTGCTGGCAATTTTTATTGACCAATATATCTCAGTATATTTGCAATGGTACCCTTGCTGCAATTTCATTTTGCAATACATTGCCGAGAGTAGCCCAGCAACATTCGGCAACTGGATTGATGAGAGATTTTGTTCGTACACGCGCGGCGTATTGCGGCTAGATCTCGCAGGACAAAATAATTTTTTGTATGCCTCTTCGGTTGTTACATTAAACTTCGCGGCAATTACGGCCCAAGCATCCTTCTTAAGGTTACGATCTTTATACACACTAGCTTCTACATCCCATAATTCAGGACGTACATGGATTTCATTAATAAAGTTCAAAATCTTTTCGTTTGACCACTCGGCCATGACGAACAGAATAAACAACAACGGACGGATACAAAACAACTTCACTAATCGCAGAACACGTGGTGAATTGAATAGGTTAGGTGCGCATGCGAGAAGACAGCAGCGGTAGCTACAGGACGAGGCGAGGGGAGGCTAGCGAGGGAAAGAGATGCACCTATACAGCAGAGCAAGGACGATATACGGCAATATTGCAGTGAAGTCAAAGCGGGGTAAATCATTTGCAATATAGCCGGCTAGACATTAAATTCTTGCGACTATTATGCAATATCTTGGCAATATATCCGGGCTACACAGCAATATTGCAGCAATTGTTGCACTGTGTTGAGAGATATAATCGGCAACTTGGCGGCTATACTATTGCAGCAAGAAATTGTCAAAAAACTAGCCCGTTTACGAGCACCTTAAGTATGGAGGTTATGGCATAGCTTACTCACTCTCTTTTTTGTTGTTTTCAAAGCTTATGACCAGCAAACGGATAAGCTGATGACTGTTATTTGACACACTAAATTCGGTGAATTACTAGACATCAACGTTTGTAGATCATTATGTACTTTCAGCGCACCCTGTGGGCTGTCGACCACATTATCAAGACACGAAACATAATACGATCATGAAGAATGATTGCCATTAATGACTGTAGGGAGGCCTTTGCTCTGCATTGGGAAAATACAGCCTTGTAACAAAGCGCAACGCTTCAAAACCGTTGCCAAATTCGAAACATGAATTTCAACTGTCAAAAAACCCTTTGTTAACCTCTTAATTTACCTCAGCAAAATAATCCTTCTCGTTCCACAGCGGCAGATATTGCGCTAGGAACCTGGTGATGACGGGTATGCCTTGCATCAGAGTGTGCTGCAGTATCGCCAGTCGATGCAGTAGGTCCTGCTTCTCTATGTAGCTGTGTGGCGATATGTTTAAGAAACCTGCAAAGGAATGTAGATATAAGAAGTCAGTTAAACACGTTTTTCGTGCCCTTCTGTTCGGTTCAAGCCACAGTTGAAGCGTGCTTGTTTCGCATCCAGTCTCGCGCAATGTATGAGAAAATGTAGAATAATCGCCTATTGTAGTATAGAGTATACTAGCTTCTGCCCGCGACATCGTCCGCGTGAAATTTCACCCTCCCCCCATTCACCTTCTAAGGGGTGGAATTTCAAAAAACCCTTTCTTAGCGGATACCTACTCTTCGGAAAGAACACACCCTTCAAATTTCATGTCTCTAAGACCAGCGGTTTAGGCTGCGCGATGATAATCAGTCAGGACTTTGAATTTTATCCTAACTAATATTATAAATGCGAAAGTAACTCTGTCTGTCTGTCTTTCTGTCTGTCTGTCTGTCTGTCTGTCTTTGCTTCACGCCTAAACTACTGAACCGATTTGTGTGAAATTTGGTACAGACATAGTTTGGAACTTGAGAAAGGACATAGGATAGTTTTTATTACAAAAAATAAAATAAAAAATAAAATTTATTCCGGACATATAGCGCCATCTATTGGTCAAGAGTCGGCATCAATTCAGTACTGAAAATTCATCGGAAAAATGTAAATAAATAGTAAAAAGGTATGAAAATATAATATAATACAACTTTTAGTACAAAGAAAATGCTCTAACGGAGTATAGATAATTCTATTAGTACTATATGTCGAGTTGGTGATCGCGCAATGGTGTCGATCGTTACACGAGTTCGGTTCATGTTATTGTTTTAATTCATCGGAAAAAAGTAAATAAATAGTAAAAAGGTATGAAAAAAATAATATCAATATAATAAAACTTTTAGTACAAAGAAAATGCCCAAACGGAGTATAGATAAATAATCCGAGTTGTCACTATGCTCGATAGATGGCGTTGGGATCGAAATAGATCGCGCTATGGTTTCGTTACACGCATTTGGTTGGGTATCGGCCGAACGCTTCGGTACTGTCGTGGAATTGTGGATTGATCGTTTCGTAAATTTAAAATTGGCTCATTATGTTGATTTTTGAAGAGTTCCCTAGAATATCTTCCACATTTCATTTTTGAAGAGATCCCGCGAGATCGGGAACTATGTGGGTAAAACCAAAAATCTGCCGGAAGTCACTATTCCACGCGAACGAAGTCGCGGGCAAAAGCTAGTATAAATATAGATTGCAAAGAATATCAAGGTCAATTCGTGATACAACGAAAACAGCCGAAAACTCAATTGAGTTTGTGCATTTAACACAACAGTCGGCGCAGTGCGTATTTGCCTTAGTCTGCATCTATGTGCAGCATGTCGATTCTGTAAAAATCTCACCGTGAAAACTTGCGTGGAGTGAGCTGTCAGTGTCATCCCACTGATGCTAGGGATTGACCAAGCAAACATTTATAATCATAATCGAGATTTTAATAATATTTTTTATGTTAATTCTATTGAACATTTTATATAATTTCAAAGCTAGTATTTTAGTTGTCAAAACATTATTATTTCATGGGGGTTTTAAATAAAATAGCAGCACAGAAACTTAATGTTTTATTTTTTTATTTTTTTCCTAGACTGACTAGTCAATATAGCCTGAGGCGTGAGCGCGTCACGCACTAACAGTAAATAAAATCTGTGGTGTCTGGGAGAAACCTGTTAAGTCCAAAAACGTATTTTTTCAGTATAAAACTTTTAATGTTCAAGTTTAATTTATAAATCAGTTAGGTAAAGTAGAAAAAGCCAACCACCGCTACGATTCTCCCACTCCTATGATAGTTACACTTATCAGCAATAGACCAAAATAAAATATGATTTTTTTAATAACAACATAGTACCAAACTAAAAAATTACGAAAATGGATTCACGTTTAAGACAGCTAGACTAATGAAAATACGCATTGACATTGTTTGTTAGTTTGAGCGATGGTAGATCGAGTCTAGTAAAGACTAACAACGCTAATCTATTCAATTAGAAGAGATAGCCTAGTGTGTCAAGTCACTGAGTGCTAACGGTGTGCCTTGCTGACGCGTGACGGACCATGGTTAGACTTTAACCCCACTTTGTGTGGCGTGATCACTTCACTAGAACTAGTTACTAGTTAGACTGGAAGCCGACCCCAACATTGTTGGGACGCCTTACAAGTTAAATAAGTAAGAACAAATCTCCAATGTAATAATGACAGTGACTAACGCGCAAGCGCGGCGTGATCTTATCACTTCACCCGATTCACGCCATTAAATGTCATGGGTCGCGTGAAGTGATCACTTCACCTGATTCACGCCATTAAATGTCATGGGTCGCGTGAAGTGATCACTTCACGCGACCCATGACATTTAATGGCGTGAATCGGGTGAAGTGATAAGATCACGCCGCGCTTGCGCGTTAGTCACTGTCATTACCACATTGGAGATTTGTTCTTACTTATTTAACTTGTAAGGCGTTGTTGGGGTCGGTTTCCAGTCTAACCGGATGCAGCTGAATACCAGTATTTTACATGGAGCGACCGCCTATCTGACCTCCACAATCCAGTTACTGGGTAATATGATACCCCTTGGTAAGACTGGTTGTCAGAATTCCGGGCTTCTGACTACCCGTAATGACTGTCAAAGAACCACGAATGACAGTCGGGACCAACGGCTAACGTGCTTTCCGAGACACGGAGGGGTCTCGGTATGTAAAGATGGTCACCCATCCACAGACCAACCGCGGCAAGCGCAGCTTAACCTGATCGATCGAGCTGTGCGGCTGTTATTATTTAGCCACAGACCCCTCTACGCGTGCAAATATATTATTGTAAATAGATACCTACTTAGGTAACTCGCCGATGCCACTATTAAAAGAACATTAATCAAATAATATTACAAAATTCAACGGTTCAATCGACACTCGCTCAGCTCGCAATCAGAGTGTCTCCCGTAAAAATAACTAAGACCCGTATTTTTTATGCTAGTAACCCTTAAATGAAGAAGTGGTTGGTGGCAACCCTACGCCGAAGTGATGTTGCTATGGGTTACGAAATTCTTGGAAGTGAAATCCGGTACATTCCGAATTGCACTGTAATCGTTTACAGCTTGCTTACACTGGTATAAATTACCTATTATTCCCCGCGTAATCTTACCACGCCGTACGGTTGTCAAGCGTGGTATTTTGACAGTTCAAACCGGTTTCGTTCATTAAATTGTGTCATAGAGAATACGTAAATAGCAGATATGTCGTGAAGTCGTGATTATATAGGTAAGGAATGTATGTGGTTTCGAAGTAAAGAATCATTAAGTGGGTTATATTGAATTAGGGCCCTTTTTCCGAATTAGCGTGAGCGCGATAACGATGTCCCGTAAGTCGACATAGATGACGTCATGGCATGCGCCATCTTCCGATAACGGCGACCATGCCCTAAATTAATAATTATCACCGCGGGCGCTGTCACAAATGAATGACAGCCTGTTGTGCTGTTTTGTTTTGAGTCGCATCATAATATATTGCCTTTAAACTAACGTGGCATTTTTTAAATCGTGCTTCCGCCAGTACAGTCGCCACCTTAACAAAGATGAAGAAATTCGTGGTGTATACACAAATAAATACTATAATCCAACCATCCAACCATTAGTACCTATTCAAGTGAATATAGTTTAGCTGCCATAATAGTGATTTATCTAAATCGGAACGCTAATTATTTATGTGAGCGCTGTGCCGAGCCATAACTCCCGCCGCGCATGCGCGTTAGGTATCAAACTAATTTTTTTTAATATCCAAGTGAGCGCTGTGGGTGATGATGGCTTAATTCGGAACGAGCCAGAATTCACGCGCATGCGCGGCGTGAGACTCACGCCGTGAGTCACGCCGCGCATGCGCGTTAGACGCAAATCATCTAACAGGTCGAGGCTAAAAAACATAAAATTTGGGGACTTCGAACATTCAAATTCAAACTCCACCACATGGGCAGTGAATAATACATCATTTAATTATTTGACGAATTCATCCATTGTCCAAGTTAAATAAGTAGTGGTAATGAATTTTTTTGATATCTAATGTCGAAGTTTCGCGCCAATCGTGCGTGTTTACATTTTTACTTTTCACAAATTTCACACACACACACATGTAGATAAGATTTAAAATGAGACAAATGTTATTGAAAATATTATGAACGACACAAAAATGCCCAAATCTTAACGTAATATTAAAACACAGGTCCAATAACACTTATTATTCGTTACCACTACTCAATTTGTGTTCAAAATCGCCGTCCATTATTGTTTTTTTTTATCGTAATGATGTGCGAAAGCGATAATGCTAAACAATTTTTTTTTTATTTCGATTGACTCGGGTAATTAATATGTCGAATATCGGAAATCGATACTCGGAAATTGAAATAAAATTATTTTAAACATTAAAAACAATAAGCATTGTTAATAATAATGACTTATGCTTTTTAATGTAATTTTAATAGTTTTTTGGACATTATATTGAAACTGAGTCAATACCTGAGGACCTTTGACCATAATAGTCATTTATTGAACTTCGCGCCGAATTGTTTCTATATTTGAATATTTATCTTCGGAATGCGCTCGCCGCTTAATTTTTTTTTATTTATTGTACAATTATTATTTTATTTTTGATACTTTCTAATAGTTTGCTACAGAATGCCCAGTATACATTTTTTTAGGTAGGCTTAGCAAAAGATAGGGAATGATGATTATTAATTATTAATTGATTTCAATAGAATTAACATAAAAAATATTATTAAAATCTCGATTATGCTTGTAAATGTATGCTTGGTCAATCCCTAGTATCAGGTGGAATGACACTGACAGCTCACTCCACGCTCACTTCGCCTAAGTTTTCACGGCGAGATGGTTACAGAATCGCAGTGCAGGATGGGAGCGGCCTATATACACTAGCGTGAATCTCTTCAGAGAGACAACTTACTCCCGTATTTGTAAGAACATACTCATTCTAATCTCACTCTCGATCTGTCAAAAATACTTCGAATTTACCTCCGTTTTTGACAAGTTTTGGTCATTGTTTGTCGCCGAGATGATATTGTGACTACATTTTGAACGTTTTTATTTACGAGAATTCGCTTTCTGGTTTATTTCATACGTCATAACTCCTATCAATACTCACAACTGTTGAGCAGTTGATGCAAATCATGCGACAGGAAGGCTTGCTCGGCGTGCGACGCGACCGCTAACAGAGCGACGCCGGTCGCGTTACACAGGAGAGCGCGAAGGCGAGCCGGCCGGGATGTCGAACTTTGGACACTGCATTGGAGGACTGATACTGGGCTGTGGAAGATTTTAATGGGATTACTTATGTGGTATTTTAATGGGATTACTTATGTGGTATTTTAATGGGATTACTTATGTGGTATTTTGCTGTAAACCTGCCTCGTTGGTCTAGTGATCGCAAGCGCTACTGCTGAGCATAAGATCCTGGGTTCGATTCCCAGATTGGGCATTGTTATTGGGTTTCCATCTGGAATTTCTCAGTAGCAGCCCTGATTCTTGATTTAAGACTGTTTAATGGTCATATTATGCTCGTCCACTATCAAGATCTATTCAAACCTAAGCGGTATTCGCTGCCGCTGTGGGTAGAGGTACATACCGCGTGGGTTTCGCTCAGGTATTTAGTATCAAGTTCCGCGGCTAGAGCGACCTGAGCGGTATATTCGCTACCGCTGTGGGTAGAATTGCATACCGCGCGGGTTTCGCCCAGGTATTTAGTATCAAGTTCCGCGGCTAGAGCGTGAAATCCGCTTTGGTTGTGAACAGTCATATTACCGCATACCCACTCGGTTTTCTCTACCGCAGACGGTAGCAAATACCGCTTAGGCTTGAATAGGCCTTACATAGGACTTAAACATAACTGGCGAAATGTGGGTGTACTATGTAGGTACACTACTCTGCCTACCCCTTCGAAAGATACAGGCGTGTTGTTATATTATGTTATGTAGTTTATATTAAAGCTTCTAGGTGTTCGGAACTTTCTAGACCGGCAGAGGCCATGATGCTTGTTTTAGTGTTTGCATTTAGCAAACAAAGTAAGTAAACGAAATCATAAAAATGTAACAATTTCATATGAATTTATTTGCAAGATAAGATAACAGGAACTTATTGAAGTGTCCACAACCCTTCTGTCATAATACTAAGAATAATGTAAATGTTTTTTTTTTTATTGCTGTGGGCCCGCTCTTGACCTCGATCACGCCTGATGGAGAGTGATGGATGAGGTCTATGATGAAACGAGCGTGCCCAGAAGATGCCTGAGGCTCTGGAACTCCCATGCATCGACGAAACACAGCAGGCTGCTTGACGCCGGACTCCGGTGGAAGGGTGGTCGCAAACCAGGCGGGCGTTAGCCCTACCACCGCAAAAATGTTTGTCTAATTACTTACTCTGTAAAATCAAGGAAGTTCTTCTGTGGTTCCTTGTCTGCATACTGCTTTGAGCCTATACTGACGAACTCCATGTTTGGCACCAAAGGGTCTGCTTTCTTGTTTCTTCCGCGCTCCTGGAATTTACATTACATAATTATAAATTTTCTACATAATATAGGCATTTTCTACCAATCAGCCTATACCTATATAGGGCCTAAAGATGAATAGATTGTGTAAAGAATGATGCGTAGGAATAAAGTTGACATCAAGACAGACAGATAGACAGAAATTTAAGTAAACCCTACTTAAATTTTGGAGTTTAATTTTTGCTTCTTAGCTAAACTGAAGACATTTATTTTAAGTAATTTTAGTTTTCGTCTAAATCTCCGAGCTAACTAGACGAAAACAAACATTACTTAAAATAAATACTCTTGTTTATCGATTTTATTCAATTTCGAGCGGCCATTGTTGTTTACATCTTTGGCAAATTTGGCGCGGTCGGACTTTAGATTCAACCCAACTCCAAGGCAAGAAAAAAAATTAAGTATGTTATAAGTTATAAGACATTGTAAATAAGTGATACTTACAGAATTGATAGGATTAATCCATGTCAGGTGATGTTTCTCTCTTCGCATTGTGTTCCTGTTTTTCTAAAACGAAAAAAAACTTTAGTTAAGTAGTCGTCCATGACGAAACTTTTTTAAATATTTAAATTATTTTTCTTGTGCTTTCTTTTTTCTTTTTACATAAGTTAGTAACATAACATCACGCCTGTAATCCCCGAATGGTCAAGCAGAGCTGTACCTATAGTACACTCACATTTCGCCAGTCATGTTTAAGCCCTACAAATCAACCATAAACCAGGCACAAATCTGAACACCTGCTACTGAGTTATTCCTGATGGAATAACTCAATAACACTTTACTTGACCTAGGAATCGAACCCAGGACTTCATGTTCAACAGTAGCGCTTGCAATCACTAGACCAATGAGGCAGTGTTGCCTTTTTTTTTCTCTGTAAGATTTAGTAAGTTATGTTCATCTTCCTCATACCTGGTTTCTTCTGAATCTTGCAAGGAGGTTAGGGTTGATCTTCTTGAAAGCACTGTGAACGGAGATGGCTGGTACATCTTCAGGCACACATTCTGGTTTGTATGACTTAAACAGGCCGAGAAGGACCTGCAGCTGCCTGTACATGTTCTGTAATACAAAATGGCTGCAAATTTAATTTGTAATCAGATAGTGCATGGTATTATTTTTCAACCAAGAAAAAATTTTATAAGTGCTCATTAGAAAACTCGAAAAACTTTATTACAAAAAAAAAAAACAACCAACTTCCAAAAAAAACACTACAAAGTGAAAAATTACTTTAATTTCGGATGTTGGTGTCTTTGGTTTTGTGTTTTCGTTTTTTGCCACCTTCAGGTAGTGGGATAGGACCTCTGAGGTAACAAATATAAAAAAAAATACAACCAAATTGAGAACCTCCTCCTTTTTTGAAGTTGGTTAAAACTAGAATGTTACAATGCTTCTTCCATTATTCAAAACTCAAACTTAACGCATTTTAGTATTTTTGTATGATGATCAAACTATCAAACCCAAGGTGCAGTATTATTATAAAATAATGCAAGCAGTGAAATACATATTACGCTGATAGATGACAACAAAACCATATTTATGATGTGCAGTCTATCAACAAATAATCCAAATAATCCATACTTATTTCTTTACCTTCTTAGCCTCCCTCTTCTTGGCATAGTCAAGCAACTCAATAACTCTCCTTCTTGTAACATCAATAGGCTTTGTCAGGGTGTATAACAATTTCATCACATGCGGTGTCTGCAATCACACATCAAAAGTAGTTTAATGTTTAAAGTATTATTCCTATAACCATAATTATAATTTTAATATGATTTTACAGAACACCCAAAATTACTATTTTTTTTATTTATACAAGGTACAGACCCCAGCACATCAAGCTACTACAATCTGTCAATTTTCTTTAATAGATTTTCAACTTTACTGCTCAAAGTTGATTGGGAAAATTTGACAGTTTCGGGTAGCTTGATGTGCTGGCGTCTGTACATTGACAAGCTAACTATAACTATTAATTCAATTTTTTGGTAACCAACGAACATTTTCTACACTAGAGATTCTAGAACCATGTGCTGAATCCATAATTACAGGTTGTGCGTTGATGTCTCTGCCACCATACTTACTATAGCCTTACAGCACTAAGTGCAGCCTCTTGTGAACTAAAATACTTTAATGGGAGGTTGCATTTACGGCACTCAGGCTATAGCTGATTCCATGGCTTATGTGGGCTAAAATCGAAAGCCCAGCCAAATAACTGATATAATAAGCCGTTACAGACAGACAGCAAAGAGTTTTGTTTAATAATAATAAGTAAGGTTGTTTCAAATGCTTACCAGAACCTCATAAGTCAAACTGACATAGAAAACATCATATCCTATATCCAGGGTTTCCATGTCAATGCAGTCACATTCCAAAGCAGCTGGAAAAATTAAAATATAATGTTTATTGGAAAAATGGAAATATACACTGTTCTGGATGGTGCGCTGTACTGCAGGGTAATTGTGTAACACACAATCAGTAGCAATAGCTTTCATTTTGACAGTTCAACAACATTCATTACATTATTTATGTTGATGAGCAGACAAATTTTTGAACATATGAAGCAATGGATTAGCAATATCCAAAATTATTCTGATTGATTGATTGTTACGCAATTAGGGTGCTGTTCAGGGTATAGGTACTTTACACCCAGGTGCCCTATCCCTTTGGGGAATTATAAGGGTAACATTATGTTATGTTGTTGTTACGGTATTCACAGTTTTCATGTGTAAGTTCCCTCTCACAGAGAGAAGGCCTGTGTCTCAGCAGTGGGAACATTATTGGCTGATTATGCTTTTGATGTGAGAGTTGCTGAAGTTTTCACTTTCATGATAGTTGAAGGGTAAAAGTATTAGCTGCTTCCTTTACCTGTTAGCCAGTCAAGTAAAAATCCAATTCGTGAGAAAGTTGACTGGTCCTCATAATTAGATAGTATCCAGCTCAGAGCGTACTCCACGGTTTTGTCCTCGACGCTGTCTGAGGGCACAAGGCAAGCACCCAAACTGGTCCATTTTGTTATAGCTGGAAATAAAACACAAACTTTAGATACACCAACGGATCTGAGTCTGTATTATCACGATAGACCAACATTATAATTACTCACGAATAGATAAATTCAGCCAAACTTTGAACAGAGTATGGAAATCATTGTATTGCAAGCCAGTTGTATCAACTGCATACGCCAATTCATCGATTTTATTTTGGAATAAATCTTTATTAAACCCTTTCTTTAGTGACTTTATATAATCAATTATCTCGTCCACGTCGGCCATTGTAAATTAATAAATTACGGTGTTGTTTTTCAAAGACCAAAATATTTTGGCACTCCGTTCAATGAAATTCAAACTCAAAAAACGTTGACGATTGTTGAATGACAGACGGAGACACAAACAGAGACGCTTGCATAGTAAATACAAAAAAAACAGTACTGCTAACGTGGATATTTTTATCATGAATCGAAAACCATCATACCCCTCACTCATAGACAAAACTGATTATTAGAAAAGGATGGCAAATAAAGTGATTGCTATGCTATGTGCTGGAACGTTCTCTTTTTTAAACTGGCAATTAGAAGTTTTGTGTGATATATTCTTTGTTCGTAATAATTTCTTGTAAATTCAAATGGTACATACTTGCTACACTGCAGTACTATTTTTATATACAAAAAATCATGAAGATTTTATATTCAAGAAGTAAAACTTTTTCTTGGCTTGGATTTTTCTACATTTAATGTCGTTTACGGAGATTGTTTATTACTCAACATTGAAATGGCAATAATATCACTGTATAAAAATATGTCAGTACCATTAAAAGAATATAAATGTTACACAGAGTAATTAATACAAATAATATAATTGAAAATTTAATCAATTTGGAAACGATAACGGCATATAAACAAAAATAAAAATATGTCATTTCTTTACTTACTTTACAAACGTCAACTGAACGCGTCTAGGTCTATGGTCCAAATACTGAATGTTGCAATTAAAAAAACTATGCCAAAGAAAGGGGACCTTTCAGATATATTTTTCCGCTAGACATAGAAATCCATACTAATATTATAAATGAGAAAGTAATTCTGTCTGTCTGCTACTTTTGATGTATAACATGTAATGTTGGGTTAGACCGGCTGTTGGCGTCGCCACGCGACTCTTCCCACTCGGATCGGTGATACCTCCTCTCTTTCACAGTACCAAGCTCGTATACCTTAGCGTTATGTAGAGTCGATATTGCACATCAGCCAGGCGTCCCGTGACGGGTCAATTTTTTTTTACACATAACTGCTTGGAAAAACCGATAGGAAGTCTAGAACCTGGAGAAGGCCATAGGCAAGTTTTTTAACTAATTACATGCAAATGAAGTCGTGGGCAACAACTAGTCCCATAAAATAATTATCAATAATTCAGAATTGCAGATAGGTATGCGAAGAGAAGCGCGAAACGCAAGTTGATAGGTACCAATTTTGTTAATTGAAAAATATTAAAAAAAACACGTAATGCGATTCCTTAGAATCTAAGGAATCGCATTACGTGTTTTTTAAATATTTTATGAGCTACCTAGTTCTGAATCCTTGTATCATTTGTTTGGAGGGCCTATTATCCTACTGCAGCAAAGCTCAAAAGGAGGGTAATGTGTTTTTTGTGAATAAGTCTTTAAAATTGCTTCTATAGTCGGAGGCAAGTCAAATAAACCAATGATAACAAAATCGGGGGATACAGTTTGGTGTTGCAGCTTCAATTCTATAATCTCCATCCTAAATTCAATTACACCGTTGGATAGCTAAAGGGTCAAAGAATTCATTACGCCAAGTGAAGACAGTGACGCATCGCACGTGGTGGAGGGGAAGTGCCGCCATTTTGAGGTTATTTTGCTGCGTATCGAGATTTCCACTTAGTATAACTTTTGATTCGGAAAAGCTACGATGTTCGTTTAAGTTTCAATCGTCAGGTCTCGTCAAAATCTATCAATTGTATATAAAACATTAGTGTAAAATAGTGACAGTGAATATAATGTCATAAAATAAAACGAAAAATTATATCAAAAATATATAATGTCGGCTTATACGCGTCAAGAAGCCAAATCTAAATACAGAGATCGTGTACGGTTGGAAAAGGCTTCTCAAGAGCAATCGAATAGTACTAATAAAACACCATATTGACCGAGTCAAGCAGTGCCGGGAACGTAAAGGAATGAATGCAGCCGAGCGGATCAACCCCGTTACGTAAACGTATTCACGTACAACACACAGCCGTGTCCATGACACAGCCACACGCACACCCCATTTTCTTCACAAAATAGCATCCTGGCTCTGGAGGTCCCGGGCTCTAACATCCCTTAATAAGTGAGTTAGAAAATTGGAGCATCCTGACCCTGCACCCTAATTTTATTGTGTAACACACTATCAATCGGAATCTGAATCATTTTGAAGCAAATTGCTAATCCATTGCTTCATAGGTTCGAAAAATTTGTCTGATCAACACGTAAATAACGCAATGAATGTTGTTGAACTGTCAAAATGAAACCGATTCCGATTGATAATCCCCGCCACCCTGCCCCACCGGATACGTTGTCTTCATTCAAGCAAGAGCGAGGGAAGCGAGCTCGAAAATTGTAACATCCTGCGGGGCAATTGCGTAACACATTATCAATCGGAATCGGTTTCATTTTGACAGTTCAACAACATTCATTGCGTTATTTACGTGTTGTGCAGACAAATTTTTCGAACTTATGAAGCAATGGATTAGCAATTTGCTTCAAAATGATTCAGATTCCGATTGATAGTGTGTTACGCAATTAGGGTACAGGATTTATAAGTTAATTGTAATTTTTTTACCTAGAAAATGCAAGACCATCCTAACTCCGGTTGTTTAGAGTTGATTAAAAACTCCTGTTATTTTGGTAAATGAATGCAAAAGCTTGAAAGTTGGACCTCGACAAATTACGTTCATTTTCATATTTTCATTAGGTATTTATTCATTACGGACTTCTTATCAATAAAAAAATTTAAGTGTTTGATAATATTTTTCATAGCTTACACAATGTCGGGGCCTGTAGCTCGGGGCTCTATATCATTGATATCGGTGATACCGTGGTAAAATAAAATTATACTTTCATCGCTATTGATTGGAGCACGCAATACTATACAATTCTGAACATTTTGAATATACGTCATTCACTTTCTAAATACAGAAAAGCCTTCTGACACGGCCTAAGATTAAACATGGACTTTCAGATCACAATAGTGGTATCATTAAGTAGCATAGACAAGACGCTTTATATTTTCGCTTCTCTTATTTGAAGTGTCAAAATGAACGAATTGTCGTTTGAAGTAAACAGTATGGATATTTGCCAATTGACTATTTTATAAAAATGTTCAAAATCATATAATCAAGAGTTAACTTTTAGTGTTTAATAAAAGCCGTCTAAGATGTGGCCCATGCTACTAAATCTGACGCGCGACGAATGTCGCCTCACGCTCCGTAGACTCGGTATATATTTAGTCCTATAAATGGCTTACATTTTCCCTCCTATGGTTTTCTTAAATTATACTCAGCGCGTTTTAGCTAATTTGTTGACAATCGTATTACAAATATGTTTAGAAATGTATAGTATATTCATTTGTTTCTAGAATTGGAAGCCTACTCGAATATGATCAGTGTGTTTAGAGCACAAGGAGCATTGGAAGACAACAGAAAAAAGCTACTGGAAGAACTGCGCGCCGTTTTGCATATAAGCGATGATCGGCATAGCGCTGAGGCGCGCCGCGTGTCTAATGATGAGTTATTAGCTACAATTGCTGATCAGTAAGTTGATATTTAATGTTTTCAGTGTAGGGTTGTTGATTTATTTTTAAACACTGTTACACAAAGTCAAAGATGGCTGAGAGTAACTGAAAGTCAAAGGTATTAACATATTGCTCTTGTTTATTAGTGTTTCTAGTTAGTTGTGTGCATATTAATCTTATAAGATAGTTTTAAAACTTGGTATTTTTAAACTTCTTTTTATGTTTTCTATTGTTACATATTGAATATCAGCCTTGTGGATGTATGTTTGGTTTGACAATGTGGGTTGACCACTGCTTTTTGCAAACATATATGGCTGTATTATGTTTATTAAAAGTGTTAGAAAGTAATTTTGATAATATGAAATTTTGACAGATAACCTATTCATTTGAAATGTCAAATAATTTTTAATAATTTCTTCTTCAGTCATTAAAAAGTTTTGTTAATTATTTTTATATTTAAAAAGTAAACTATATTTTCCAAGCAGTGTCTTTTTAATTGCACCAATTTCAGATTTACCTAATAAAGTTAATTTGAAACCTATTTCTTTTATTTTTGTTGAAAATTAATGGTTGATTAATTTTATACTTCAATATGGTTATGTATTTTTAGTTTTATTAAATTATAAATATTTATTTAATTACTACTATCTATGCTCACTGTACATTAATGGATTATGTTATTATTTCAACAAATAGGTTATCAGGTCCAAACACAGGTATAGCATGGATCAGCGAAGGACGGAGGCGAGTGCCTCTCATGCCACGAGGAATCGCACAGACCATGTACACAGAAATTGCAGATAAGGCAGCTGAAGCTGCTGCTGCTGAGAATAAGGAGATCCAGAAGAGACTTGAAGCGGAGAAGCTTGTAGCTCCCAAGTCCAATGAGGAGGAAACACCTGATGCTGAGGGGCAGACTGCTGAGAGTGCCCTCACATCAGACCATGATGAGACCATGTACCCTCCCATAGCTATGGAAGATCAGACAACTAAGGTGTGTTTTGTTCTTTTACTAACCACTTTTTTTTCTGGAATATAAGAATACAATTCCTCTTTGTCAGTTTATAATTTAGAATAATATTTAGTTAAATTAATAGAACAAAGAATAAAGTACATATTTCCTAAATCTTTATTCAATAGACTTTGCATCTGGCTTATAACAACTTACGTAACATCAATAAACTGAACAGTATAATAAGTCATAAAAGTTTCAGTTAGCTCAAAACTGTGCATGGTAACAGAAATAATGCAGATTTTTTAAAATCAATGGAATATTTATGATTTTTTTAATCTTATCATAACTTCCTGGTTCCATGCAGTTTGCTAACAAATATAGCTTGCTATTAATTACCAAAATTAGGAAGAACCAAATGCATGCTAACTTTTGATTTAAAAAATCTGCATTTTTTCTGTTACCATGCACAGTTTTAAACAAACTTTCAGAGAGAATAGAAAAACTTTCCCTTTTTCATATAGGGTTCCAAATTAATTATTCTATTCACATACATAGCAACTGTAATTTTCTTTAACTTTTTTTTTAGGTTTGGGAATCAGAGCTTGTAAGTCGAAAGCGGAAAGTTCCAGAGGGTGGTGCAATACCAGACGAAGCCAGCACTCCTGTCAAAAGTATGAGGAACATACCCGTGAACACCAACCAAAAGCATTTGAATTTATCACAGATTTATTCTAAGTTCTCACAACCAGCTACAAGTGAGTTGGCATTACATATTAATATAATATTATTTACTTATTTATTGTTTCATATAAGAAAATAATATTTTTGAGAAATAGCTTTATAAATTACCCACATAAAAAAATTACCAGTATTTCGTCTAACAATTAAATGTTTCTACACAGGTAAACCATCAGGGCAGTCAAAACACTCATATAATCAAGTAAGCAAAGTGTCAACCAGTAAACCGAGTCAAAGTCACGGTCCGCGCTCGACGCCGCACAAAAGCAGGTCTCATAAAAGTGCTAAGGGTGCACAAATTGTTGTATCTAAATCGCAAATGAAAAAACAAGAACTGCCACCTTCTCCTAACAAACAGTACAATCCAACCTCCATGCAGATGGAGTATTCAGGCCCTCCAAACACTTTCCAAGCTAGTTATGCTCAATCTATATTAGGTAATAAAACAAAACCCGACTATTTGGACGAAATAAAGCCTAAAGTGTTGTCTTCCCCGGGAATGGTGACGGACTCGCCGACCATGCAGCTACTGACACAGCCCGCGACCGTGCCGCACGAGCTGGAGGTGTCGGAGAACGCGCACCCCGATGACCCCGCGTCCTTACAAGCGCAGAGCACGCCCGTTACCCACAAACAGACAATATCCGGAAAACCTTGCCAACTTATCATAAAGAATCGCGGTGAAATAAGCACAGACAAAAAAGTACAAATGTCTGACCTCAAGTTGTTACAAAAGCCCTCTGAGGGTATAAAACTATTGTCTAACAGACAAGTAGTCGTCGCACCGAGTTCAGCTCAGAAAGGTTTGAACACGCCGGGCAAACTAGTGACTACTAAAGTGATCGGTTCGATACCGAAATCTCGTAATACTAGCACGCCCCTTATGTCCGAAAAAATGATTGTTGTCTCGAAACCGTCATCGGAAAATAGAAACATGTCCAACTCTAAATTAATAATCACATCCGGCGCCAGCACGGCGCACAGGGACCACCCGACTAGTATAAACAGCATATCAAACAAATTAACTGAAACACTTACACCTAAGGGCATTCCTGCCACTGATCTGAAAGTATCAGCTAAAGCAGTCGTTTTGAATCCTAAATCAGGACAAAAAATGGTCGTTTTACCGGCAAAAGCTCGAACGAAACCGGGGAACGACGGACAGATACCGCTATTACATTTCAAGGGCATACCCACTGCTATGAAGTTAGTACCAGTGAGTTCCCAATCTGTTTCACAAACTCCCAAAGCGCCCGCTATGACTGTAATGTCTTTACCTACAACAGTTAGCTCAATTCCATCTAGTGCTAAAATCGTTGGTGTGGAGACAATAAAAACCGCGAACTTAGCGGATATTGTACCAGTAAAGGGTTTAGCACCCGTGACTACTCCTAAAATTTCCAATCCTATCGTTCGACCATCTAGTGCAAAAGGCAGCGTTATTGTAGTACAAAAGGGTACAGCGATAGGCAAAGCTTTAACATTCGCAAAAAATGGGAACGACATGTCTAAAGTAATAATGGGTAAAAATGTTAATCAACTATTGCAAGCGTCGAAGACTGACCAAGCCGAGGCAGCCAAGTGTGCGGGAAATGTTATTGTTTTAGAGTTGAACAACGAACAGACTGGTCGCACTACTACCATGTCAGAGATATTAGACAGTCGCGGAAGTAACGCGCCTCGTATTTCCGACGAGAGCAAGAAGTTGTCTACAATTACCCCAGAAACACCAGTACTGTTTGAAAACCAAATAACAGAAGAAACTTGCAATGCGAGCAGCTTAGACTCTAATGTTGAGAGCATAGGAGAAATGGTACCTATGGTAGACACGAGTTTATCATTAATCGAAAAAGATGATGGTAAATCAAATTACCCTAAAGAACCAGAAGGTGTCAAAGATTCGTCGAGCGTCACCGACTGGGAAATGGAACTTGACACAGTATCGAGAAAGGGCAAAGATGAGGACAAGTTAAATTCCCTACACCTAGACTTGGGCATGTCCAGTGACAGCGACAGTGAGTACATGTCCACCAGTCACAAGTCAAAAAACAAACATTCATCACAGGAAAGCATGCAACGGGCAACACCAAGCGGTAATCTATACATTTGATTCCACCTTTATTTTTATTTTTGTTTGTTCTTCTGATTAATTTGTAAGAAAACCTAAATATTTGTTCAGGTGAGAGCAGCGAAATGTACAGCAGTTCGAGCGCAATGTCCCTTGCTACCAGAACGTTGCTCAGCCAGCTACAAGACGAGGGTTCGTCGAGTAACGATTCGTCGTTCGCTCTCAAAACTAAAATTGAAAAACTAAAAGAGAACGATTCTAAACTGGATAAATCCGAGTCCGAAGCACTTACGAAAGCGAAAGAGAAACTTTCGCAAAAAGTAAGAGAAGCTCAATCACAACAGAAGAGAATAGACATTTATAGCACTGCAATCACTACTTCTGATATAAATTTAGATTCGTTCTCGTATCTGGACGAGGGCGACATGATGGCGGGGGACGATGTTTTCGCCACGGTGGAGGCGAAGACGCGCGAGCCGAGGCGAGCCGACACGCTCGACGACCAACTAAGCCGATTATTAGGCGAAGACTCGGCTAACTCGACTGACTCACAAACTGTAAGTGAAAGTATGCCTTTAAATAAATAAATGAGCAATAAATTAGGTTAAATAAAATGATGGAGCCTGTGGAAAATATCTTTAATAAAATGTAATGAACTTAGAGTAAGCGCGGACATATAATGTGAAGTGAAAAGTGGTGACATTGTGGGTCTCGAGGGAGGCGTGATCATAGTGCTGTTTTGTTTGTTCTGTTAAAATATACAGTTTTTTAAAGGTGTTTGTATACTATCTGCGTATTTACATATTTCCCTTCACAATAAAGAGGCTAACAGATTAAAAAAACACCTTAGTAGGTAGTAGTTTGGGGATATTCAACTAATCTCATTTGCAAATTCACATTCAGCTTGAAATCAGCAGTTTAGTATTGTTTGTATTTTCTAAAAAAAAGTATATCTTAAATAAAACGAATTTACAAAAATATTCATTAGGTTTATTTCACAGTGGGTTCGTACACACGGCTACACATCGAGCTATACATTTTCAGTTTTAGCTGACCTCGCATTGTATAAGTTTTTCGTACAATCAGAAGTCAGCTTAAACTGGTTATCTATAGCTTGATGTGTACCCGTGTGTACACTGCTCAAGTAAGAGTTTTGAAATAAAACAGAAGTCATGAATAACATTTGTAACTTATTTATTTAATACACAATCAAGATAACTTAAATATATTTTACAGTAACTAGGAGTAAATTGCTTTTACGTGCATATCACTGCAGGCCCTTAAGTAACCTGCATTCAAAAATGTGCATATTATTATAAGTTCATGTAACGACAATGCAAGTGTAGTACAGTAGCTGGCCGTAAATATGACAGTGAACGAAAAAGATCGGCTTTGTAGAGCACCATCTCTGTCACTCATTCCTGTGTCACTAAAGTTTTGACTTCCTAGGAGAGCGGTTCCGCCATATTATAACGGCCGTCATGAAAATCTGTCATTTACTCTGCCCAAAGATTTAAATCGCTAGATTTGCTCTCACCGTACTTAAGTCACGCGAAAAAGTGCCCATACTGAGAACAGTGAGCTCACACATTATTGAAAAGCGTTCCCATAAGACACTGCATCATTG
Source organism: Hydraecia micacea (assembly GCA_914767645.1). NCBI lineage: Eukaryota > Metazoa > Arthropoda > Insecta > Lepidoptera > Noctuidae > Hydraecia > Hydraecia micacea. The sequence goes on from OU611778.1 coordinate 15,851,400, forward strand.
TGTGCAGAGGTGTCAAAACGAAACAGAAAAGCGACTATCTTGTGACACAGAATATTTAATAGTACTACGTACAGAAGGGACACTCCCTTCCCCGCACTCATATCAGATACCGCACCTCACCCCGCACTTCCGAGGTATTCTTCGCCGACTCTTTAGTAAGGCCGCTCTCGAACTGCAGCGCTGTACTGCTGACACGAACACACAATTTTGCGATTTAAAAGTTTTATTTGAGTTTTGAGACGGAGATGGCGGGATGAGTCCTTCAAGAAGAACTGGTCCTTAGCAGCTTTGTACAGAGAGAAGTGGAAAGAGACTAGGGAGGCCTTTGCCCTGCAGTGGGACATCACAAGCTAATAATAATATGAGTTTTAATCACGATGGTTGGACATTGTGATGCTTTTCCGTCTTCGTTCGGTTCGCCCGACACAAATCTCTTTTCGCGCCATTTTTTACGCTACGCACGACATACCTTCCTAGAGTTCATGCACACATTTGCACGTGTACAAACGCCATTTGGTTATGTAGTAGTGATAGGTAATTATTTTGCGAGCGTTGTATGGAGTACGGTAGGTCGAATCTGACGATTTAAATCTTTGTCGCTGTCATCATTTTCATGACAGCTGTCACTACGGCCGCCGCTCTTCTACGGTATCGTAGCTTATGGCAGTCAAAAAGATCGAGATGACGGCGCCGAGTAGCATTTACTATGGCCGCGTGTCCACCACACGCCGTCATCGGGACCGGACGTCACATTCGGTTCGAATAATCTCGTTTCTCGTTGACGTCCCGTTGACTTTGTGCGATGACGTGTCATATTAAAGGCAGGGTACTGTAGTGGGTTTCAGTGGTAATATCATATTCTCAGGTATGTGGTTGTTTGGTTTTAAAACTATTAACTATATTAATAATAATTAATCTTAATAAAAATGTGGGGCCCGCGTTACCACATTCACGTAAAGTGCTGCTTGGTCCCGGGTAAATTTTACTGTGGAATGTAATTTAAAGTATAGATTTAGTTTACTAAGGCAACTTTCTCATGAAGTACAGACGCCAGCACATCAACCTACTACAATCTGTCAGATTTCTGTAATAGATTTTCAACTTTATCGCTAAAGCATAAGGTTCAATGTTGATTGGGAAAATTTGACAGTTAGGTGTAGGTTGATATGCTGGCGTCTGTACCTATACATAACGCACAAATTGTTTCTAGATTTTTAGTTCTTGATAATGAATGTTTATTATTTATGTTATGTTACTTACCAATAATTCTAAACGCAATAACTGCAAAAGGCCTCTTAATTAGTTTTAATTTGAATCTTTAGGTTTGTTTTGTTTATTGAAGACTGCTATTAATTATCTATGTGATATGGTTCGTGGAGAGTTAACACAGCAACAATGTTACATAAACGTAAACCATTTACTGATATAGCCACATACTTACATAAATAATAAATATAGATTTTATTTCCTTTTAAGTTTTCATATATAGTCACCTGTAATATTTAATCACATTATTTATTTCAAGAGTTTTTCACAGTTGTTACTATTCTACATAATAGAATCTACCTAGGGTGCGATAACAATTTCTAAATAAGTATGTATAGTAAACATAGCAATAATTTTATTTTCATAATAACATGCTAAGAAATCAAAAGGTGTACATAATATTGTATAAAAACAGTTTAATTTTATAGCATAATAAATAGCCCAGTATAAAGTAATAGATTTAAATGATCACACATTGAGTAGGGATTCAGTACAACCACATTTTACTTGGAATGTTGTACCTTCTAAGAGACTAATGGCATTTTGTTGAAAACCGATCAATGGCAAATGTGACCAGACGTATCTACCAGTGCCTATAGAAATAAAGTATTCAATAAACCTGCACCCTAATTGCGTAACACACTATCAATCGGAATCTGAATCATTTTGAACCAAATTGCTAATCCGTTGCTTCATAAGTTCGAAAAATTTGTCTGCTGAACACGTAATAACGCAATGAATGTTGTTGAACTGTCAAAATTAAACCGATTCCGATTGATAAAGTGTTACGCAATTACCGGTGTATCTGTTACTGGTCTAATAATATGTTAGGTCTAACCTCGTCCTAAACTCTTGTTTCGTTCAGTAACGTGTACACCCTCAAGATTTGCAAAATAATACGTAAAGCATTTTCAAATCTCGTTTTGCAAAACACGGTTGAAGCAATTTTATAACTTTTTTGTGTTATTTACTATTGATTGCTAACAACAATAGTCATACACTAATTACTACTACCTAACTTTTCGAAACAGCCTGTACTACGCATAGCACAGCTAAACTGTAACGCTAGGTTCAGTTGTTAATACTAAATCTATGGTTGCAATATATGTGACAGTCAACATATTGAGTGAGATAAAAGTAACTTATTATAAGTTTAAAATAAAACTTCTACTGGAATGTATCCAGTGGAGCCCAACATGCGAAAACAACCACAGTAGGCCTATAAAATCATTGTTTTAAGGTATAAGCAATTCAGCATATTAAACACTGAATATTGATTTGTAACCAATTATGAGTTAACTTACCAACGCCACAATGCGTGAATGCGGCACCGGTGGTCCGAGGCTGACGGGCGTGAGGAAGACGCAGTAAGGAGGACATAGTCTATCTAGATATATTTACAGGTTGTCTTAAAAATGGTGGTGCTACACGATACTTACGTTTCTTTTAATCAGGACAAATGAAGTATTAAGCTATATAAAAGGTTTGTGATTGTGTACAATTATTTACTTACGCAAGAATTAAGCATAGGTTTAAATGTAACGCTTATATAAGTGTTAACTTATATTTTGGAGTTTCTAATTTCTAAAGTTTTACCCCCCTCAATATTGTTCCATAAAAGTAATGAGCATCATATTGATCATAGTCGACAAGCCACGTCCTCACTAACATCAGAAGCCCTGATAAGAATTGGAGCTTCAAAATTAATAGAACCTCGAAACATGAGGTGTGTATAGAAATGGTACATATTTCTTGCTTTAAATCGAATGTTTGTTGGTACATTCTAAAGAAATTGTGCCATGGGAAGTAAGTAGTTTGTTCTGACAAATTTGTACATATAATGTTAATGTTACTATTTTTATTGAAAATATCATTGACAAGTGTCAACTAATAAAAATGTATTTTGTATTATAATAATGTACGAGAAAGCATTTTTGGAGGTCTATGTATGTCCTACAACAAACTGATTTAGTTTAGAGAAATGTTAAAAGGTTTTTGTCGATATTAGATGCAGGTGAATATGTTTAAGATTGTTACCACGATGCAATAAAATTGTGGATAAAATGTGTTCCCTTTCCCTTATAGGATGTAACTATTGTGTAATATAAATAAAATTCTTTTTGAAATTTTATGTCAATGTTAACGATTGACCTGCATCAGTTTATTTTGTAAACGTAGAATAAGATGTTTATTTGTTTCGTCAGCTGTAAATATTTTGCGTAGAAATACCTAGTGCCGTCGTAGAATCAAACACGTTGATACAATTTTCTGTGTTTTTTCGCAAGTTTATTTGATCTACTTATTTTAACGAATAAAATTTTAATCAGACTTAATGAAGTTTTTTATACCTACTGTACTATAGGGTGTATGTAAGGGAAGTTTTTTTTTTGCGATTTATGGCTTTTCAAATACGCTAGCCTTTTTGGTCCTAAATTTCTATTAATCCTCATACAAAACTGCATCGATTAACATCATAAAAATAAAATGTTGAAATTAATATTTTTCAGCTGAATCTGTGAATTCAGTGAGCAACTACTTATGCAACAGGACACTATACGACTCTTCCCCTTACGGGGGGAACCGACTTAAACACTAATATTTAACATAAGTAGGAAAAACGAAAATTTTATCAGGGTAATTCAGGAACAGTCACATTATAACTACAACAACAGACTGCTAAGGTACTTGCCCTCTCAAAAATGTTTTTCTATAATAAACTCCAACAATATACTTAACATTAAAAAGTAAAATAAAAAGCTTTAAGGTATGCCATACAATAAAAAAATAAACTATAAACTGAACCCCTTATTCATAAACATCTTATTTTTAAACATTTATTTCAAAATGACAAGGACAGTGATGGATTATTGGTAGGAAAAGAAAATGAATATATTATAAGATGTTATTAGATTTAATTCTCCGACATTAGTTTTAACAAGGAATGACAAGCAAGCTTTTTTCTGACAGGTGTATCCTATGACACATGGACATAGAGACGTTGTCTATTTGTTTACAACCTACAACACTTGCCCTTAAACTAAAGACGATGTCTCCCCAGACAACTAACTGACTCTTAAATTACATATTAAATATTTCATTAAAAATATGTAATTCAAACAACAAAAAGAAACATAAATGTCTACAACTAACACCATTTAACCAAACCTAAACCCTTCAAGAACAAATCGTGTTTTTCCTTTGTTAAGGGTTTCGTTAGGATATCGGCTATCATTACATCAGTTGACAAATACTCAATTTTAATAATGTCTTTGTTAACAATTTCTCTTATAAAATGATGCCTTACATCTATGTGTTTTGTTCTACTATGATGTATATGATTAGAACTTAATTTTTGAGCAGATTGATTATCATTATAAATCAATATTTTGCTAAACTTTCCAAATAGTTCATGCAAAAAACTTCTAACGTACAAAGCCTCTTTGCAGGCATCTGATAAGGCCATATATTCAGCCTCCGTGCTAGAGAGAGCCACTGTTTTTTGCTTTTTACTCTCCCATGATATTGTGCTACTACCAAGCTTGAAAACAAAACCAGTGTAGGATTTACGATCGTTTTCGTCACCTGCCCAATCTGCATCTACATATGCAGTGACATTCAGCTCGCTCTTTTGAAAAATTAAACAATGATCTTTAGTACCTTTGAGATAGCGCAACACACGCTTAGCTGCTTTCCAATGAGTTTCTGAATGACATTCGTTGAACTGGCTCAGCACACTCACAGCATGAGAAATATCAGGTCTGCTACAAACTGCAATATACATAAGACAGCCTATTAAATTCCTATAATCATATTTAGAATTTTTTTTTTTTTGACTTGCAGTTAACTTCGATCCTTTCTCCATCGGAGTTTTCGCAGGTTTACATTCTGTCATGTGAAATCTCTCTAAGACTTTCGTTATGTAACCTGACTGATCCAGAGTGATCTTATCTTCTTGTCTACAGATCCTCATCCCCAATATCTGATGGGCTGGTCCCAGATCATGCATTTCAAACTCCTTCATCAAGCCATTCTTGACTGTTGACCTTAAAGACGAATTACTTGACGAGAATAAAAGAATATCATCGACGTACAAAGCAATTATTATAAACTCGCTTTGTAATCTTTTGAAATAAACACATGGTTCTGATGATGTTCTACGAAATCCAAATTTATTCATTAAAACATCATTAATTTTTTCATACCACATTCTGGATGCTTGTTTCAATCCGTAAATGGCCTTGTTTAATTTGTAAACAAATTGCTCTTTGCCATTTATCTTAAAACCTTCTGGTTGCTCCATATAAACTGTTTCTTTTAAATCTCCATTTAAGAAAGCAGTCTTCACGTCCAAATGATCAATATTTAAGTTATATTGAGCAGCAATTGCAATGAGAGTCCTAATTGTAGAGTATCTTACAACTGGAGAAAATGTTTCTTCATAATCTACTCCATATTGTTGCGTGTAGCCCTTTGCCACAAGCCGTGCTTTATATTTTAACAATTCGCCATTGAGACCCCTTTTCTTCTTAAAAATCCACTTGCATTTAACTGGCTTCTGGTCATTTGGTTTTTTAGTAAGGGTCCAACAATTGTTTTTTATAAAAGACTTATACTCATCTGTTATTGCTTCTTTCCACTGAGCTGCATCTGGACCATTCAGTGCCTCCTGCACTGTCTCCGGTTCTTCATCATGTCTACTTAATCTACATACTAGTTGTGCGGACTCATTCAACATCATTGAATCTTCATAGTCTGATGATGCTAGAGCATCTTCTATTGATGATTCTCCTGGAATGTATGTTGAATCCAAAGCATTATTTGCATCAGAACTGTTCCCGCTCTCAGAGTCACTTACTGTGATAATACTTGTCTCAGAGTGCTCAGGAGACTCATCAGTTCCTGATATTTCATGGGAATTAGGCTGTACATTAGCCTCAGCAGTTTGTCCAACACTTGAACTAGTGAGATTTAATGAGCTCATGTTTTTATAAATATCATCATGTGACCTATCTGCTAAGTCAGCAATAAATGTATTTTCTAAGAATTTGACATCTCTTGCCTTAATACACTTTAATGAATCAGGCTCTAACAGCCTGTAACCTTTCGTATCTTCGCAATAGCCTACAAAGATGTATCGTTTGCACTTGGAATCCAGTTTCTTGCGATTATGAGAAACAGCATATGCAATGCAGCCAAATATATGCAAATAATTAAGATTCACCTTTTTATTGGTCCACTTCTCCTCTGGAACTAATCCAGTGACAGCTTTGGTTGGAGATCTGTTTTTCAGGTAGACAGCAGTGTTGACCGCTTCTGCCCAGAATTTATTGTCAAGCTTAGCATCTCGCAGCATACATCTCGCTTTCTCCAGAATGGTCCTGTTTGCACGCTCAGCCACTCCATTTTGCTGTGGCGAGTGAGGGACCGTGGTGTGATGCTTGATGCCATTATTCTTCAATAAAGTCTGTAATTTGTAATTAACAAATTCACCACCATTGTCACTACGGAGAACCTTTATTTTCTGGCTGGTTTCATTTTCAACCATAGCCTTAAAATGTTTGAAATGCTCAAACACTTCATCTTTTGATCGAAGAAAATACACAAATGTTTTCCTACTATAGTCATCGATGAAACAAAGAAAATACTTGGCACCACTAAAAGACGCAACAGGTAACGGACCACACAGGTCTGTATGTATCAAACCTAAAACTTCAGAAGCTCTTGTGTATGACTTTTTGGGAAACGGCAATCTACTTTGCTTGCCCTCAATACACGCAATACATGGCTGAAAAACTGTGGAGTCATAATTAATACCTTTGACCATACCTTTTTTAAGAAGCGCCATACTTCTGGAGTTCAAGTGTCCAAGACGACGATGCCAGGTTTCTTGCGATGCTACTGAAACCTTTTCCTTCGATTGAGGCGAACTAGCAGCCATAACGACTGCTTCTGGAGCTGATGTCACTGACGTTACTGATGTTTTAATAGTAACCCTCTCTGAGCACGGAATCCGACATATGTCTAACTTGTAGACCCCTGCATCTAAGGTTCCTGAAGCTAAAACATCATTTCCATCATAAACATGACATTTCTGAGCATTAAAAACTACTTTGTACCCTTTACTAACTAAGGTACTGACAGACAATAGATTGGCAGACAGCTTAGGTACATAATAAACATTACTAATTATCCTAAGACAGTCTTTGAGCTGAACCTTGACATTGCCACATCCTGCTGTCTCTAATTTTTCACCATTGGCTACTGTTACACTCATAGGCTTACCATGCACAAAATCAATTAGGACACTTTTATCATTGCACATGTGAGCCGTTGCTCCACTATCTATATACCACTCACTTGACTTGATGCTGACCGACAGCGCTGTCAACAGTAATTTTGAATTTTCCTTGTTGACTTTCTTACTCTGTTTCGGACAATCCTTAATAAAATGTCCGGTCTTCTTACATCTATAGCATTTTGGAGGTTTTCTTGATGTATTCCGTGACGCTGATAGTGCGGTTGCACTCTCATCTGGGTTATCACGACGTTGAGATTCTTGTAACAACTTTGCCTTTACTACATCACTGGATAGCTTGACATTAGAGTTTTCCAGAGCCATTATCAGAGGATCGTAGTCTGCCGTCAGTCCGCTTAACATAATTACCGCCACAAAATCATCATCAAGAGGAGAGTTTATATCCTGTAATTGTTGTGATAATTCAACTATCTTACTGAGGTAACTGTCCATACCATCACCGCCGAGTTTTGTACTAAACAGCATTCGTAGTAATGATAATCTTCTACACAGCCCCTTATCCTCGAAAGCCTTTTCAAGGTTAGACCACGCTTCTTGCGCGTTCTTACAATAGCGAATTTGCGGAAATATATTCGAATTTACGGACAGACATATCCTTGCTAGTGCCTTTTGCGACTTCTTTTCGTCACATTTTCCATTGCTCTCGACGCAATCCCACAAGTCTTCATGGATCAGAATCATTTTCATTATGAATTTCCATTTTCCATAGTTCTCTAATCCACGTAATTTATCATTTTGAATCAGTGAAAATGACGTACCTGGTGAATTAGTTGAAGACGCCATTGTGTGGGTCAAACCGGTCACACCAGTCACCAGCCGGCTATTTTGTATTTAGCGGATTGCGCATTTTCGGAAAAAAAAAAAATACTCATTTTCCTAATAGGGTCCTGGGCCCATAACCTGATGGATTATTGGTAGGAAAAGAAAATGAATATATTATAAGATGTTATTAGATTTAATTCTCCGACATTAGTTTTAACAAGGAATGACAAGCAAGCTTTTTTCTGACAGGTGTATCCTATGACACATGGACATAGAGACGTTGTCTATTTGTTTACAACCTACAACAGACAGTGTACAATTTATAAAAGATTTTTATGCATAAGGGGATTAATTTTTATTAAAAAAAATAAAATATGCATACAAAATATATGATAAAAGCAATACAAAAAACAAACATTAAAAACAAGCTGGTTGCATAAATACTGTGTTTTTTCGACCATTGAAGTAGAAGCGACGATTAGTTACATGACGCGACAACGATTGGTTTACGATTTTTTTTATAAATAGATACGGAGCCAACGAATGTTTCCTAATTTTGGTCGTCAGCTCGAAATCTCAAATGCTGAAACAAAATGTGTATGTATAAATACTTCGCACTACGAATGCGCAATGTTACGGAAAATCACGAGCGTGCAATTTAATATGGAACTTTTTTATCTCTTTTTTAGACACTTGTCAGGATTGTTTTTTAATGAAAAAGTTTCGTTTATGTTTGCCCTTGATATTAGGCAACGACATTAGACAGGCTCCCCTCACTGAAGGGGCCTGTGTTGCAGCTGTGGGAACATTATAGGCTGATTATACTACTATTAGACGAGTCCGGGCGATAAACGGGAAAGGAGGACAAAACCATTCCCGTGGACAAAAACTTAAAACACCACACTAATATTACAAAGGCGAAAGTTTGTGAGTATGTTTGTGACATCTTTACGCACAAACGGCTGGACCAATTTGGTATGGAGGTAACTGACACCCTGGATTAACACAGGCTACTTTTTATCCCGATATTCCCACGGGATCGACACTTACGCGGGTGAAACCGCGAGGCGCTGCTAGTAATATTAATAATAGAATTGACAAGTACCATTTTTTTTTTGATAATGATCTGCGTTTAAGAGGTGACCTTGTGGATTGCCTCCGCGACGTAGTCGACGTTCTTTGACGAGACGCCAGCGACGGAAATACGGCCGTCCTTTGTTAGGTAAATGTGGAATTCCTTAGTCAGACGCGCGACCTGGAAACAGTGAAACATAGTAAGTATACAGGGTTTTTTTTTTCTAGCTAGTATGGGTAAGTTCTAATCTACAGCGCATGGAGAAAGACGCTGAAAAGAGCCATGGGTTCAATGAAAAAAAAAAATCAAAATGATAATTTTTCTTTTAAGATACCTTTGGAACTTTCTACCTCAACATTACATTACAAACTAAACCAGGTAACAATCATAGGTCTAAAATGACTACAAGTTTTGAAGTCTAAAATTTTAATTTACGAGATATATAACACTGGTGACGCTTTTCGAACTCTTCCCCCTCTGTAAGAGTACAAGAACAAATGTTCTAGTACGTTCACAAAAACTACTTTCAAATCGATTCTAACTCACTTCGTAAATCCTAACCTAACGTAAGGTTAATACCTGGCTGTGCTGTTAAATCATGCATGATTTAACAGCACAGCCAGCCGGGTAATTGCGTAACGCACTATCAGTAACAATGGGTTTAATTTTGACAGTTCAACAACATTCATTGCGTTATTTACGTTGTTGAGCAGACACATATTTCGAACATAAGAAGCAATGGATCAGCAGTATCCTTCAAAATCATTCAGATTGAGATCGATAGTCTGTTACGCAATTAGGGTGCAGGTATTTTCACGTTCACGGAGCTCCGCACGTCTTGAAAACGATTTACGAAGTGAGTTAGAATCGATTTGAAAGTAGTTTTTGTGAACGAACATTTGTTCTTGTACTCTTACAGAGGGGGAAGCATTGCTACTGATAGTGTGTTACACAATTACTCCGCAAGGTCCGTCGGACGTACACTTGTAAATTGTCACTCATGGAGCTGTAGCTGTAGTCTCGTTACGGCGATACTTGTGTGTCGATCGAGCGGATAATAATAAGTTTGTAGTACAATTATACCTGGTCGGGTTTAAGTCCAGTGTAGCAGAACATGCCGATCTGGTCGGTAATGTGGTTCCATGGTAGTTTGTTGCCGCGTTTCTCGATACGTTCGCGCAGCTCCTTGCGCATAGTGATGATACGGTCAGCCATTGCTTTCACGTCACGCAACCTGTAAACGTGACACATTTTTGCTAAGAATTTGTGTGTGAGTAGTGCAAGAGAGAGAGAAGCAGCTATACAGGGTGTAAAAAGACACATCACATAGCCATCAACTACACATTCTGTACATCAAACTAAGTAACATTGCATAAAGATAATTACTGGGACTTTTATTTTTGAAGTGAATAACTCAAACTCAAAGCATTTATTTCAAACTAGCTTTTGCCCGCGACTTCGTCCGCGTGGAATAATGACTTCCGGAAAAAAACAATTTATCCCCCTTTTCTCCCCGTTGGGAGGGAATTTCCAAAAATCCTCTCTTAGTGGTAGCCTACTCCTCCCAACAAACACACATGCCAAATTTCAGCTCTCTACTGCCAGTAGTTTCGGCTGTGCGTTGTCTGTCAGTCACTCAGTAACGGAAGAGTTTTATATATATAGATATAGATAGCTGTGCCCGCAACTCCGTCAGTGTGTAATTCATTGTGTGTTATTAAGTTAATGTATTGGTAATATTGTTTAGATCACGTTCACATGAGGCTTAAGTACCTATACAACGAAATTACTACTTCACCTAAAAAGAAATAAAATGTAAACTATTAATAATTTGTAATTTGAACGAATATAATACACTACCAAAATAACTAATACCTATTTTATAAAATAACAACAAAAGAAAACTAAATAAACTAAATTAATTTAAAGACTAAAAGTCGCGCTGATAAACAATATTGTCTGTCAATAAGGTCGAATGCTCGGAACGTCTACTCGCATCAACAGCCAAATATTGTATGAAGTTCGCGTTTTTTTTTTTTAGAATATTGCATCTCGTAGTTGACCTTGAGAGGTCGTGACTACTTAACCGGACTATCCTGTGGTTGCCTTAAGTAAACTCAAAGCCTCCAGCCAGGGGCAAATATCTTATGTACTAAGCGACTACATGCTAAGGGCAACCCCTGTGGGGTACGAACCTCGGCTTAGGCCGTCGCTGGGGGAGGGCAGCAAGATGGGACAGGCTGGATCTGGTTTTTATTATTTAAGCTTGATGAGGCTGGCGTTTCCTAGCTGACTACTCTGAGAAGAAACGCCGAAACAAACTCAGAGGTCACGGTCGGGAATTTAGAACTACTGGCTCAGCTGCGGCGCGGGCTGGCACTTCTTCGAGCAAGGGTCGGGGGGGAGGCATTTAATTGAGGACGTCGCGAGGGACCTCGGCGGCGAGGTCGGAATGAGTTCTGTATTTGTGCACTGTACTGGTTGACTCATAGAAACATATATCTATGGGTTGACTTATTGCTCTCCTGGAGGAGGGTTATGGGGTCGTCAGGGTCGGAGAGGACATGCCTTGGACGGCGGCATTTGCTGATTTTGAAGGGGTTATACCTGGCGGCCTCCACAACCAGAGGGTTGCGGTGCTTGGCGGCGGTATCGAAGACGCGCTTGGAAAGGCGCTTCATGAATTGATGGATGGTGGGGATTTTGAGGTCAACATGGAGGATCACATTTCGAACGAACCAGGGGGATCCCGTAGCCTTTCGGAGGAATCGGTTTTGGAGGGTCTGCATCCTATGGATGTGGTGGGGCTTTGCGTGGGCAAAGACTACACAGGCGTATGTCATTATTGGACGTATGCACGCTGTGTAAATGCGCATTTTGCACTTAAGTGACAATTTGCTGCGTGCATTTAGGACGGAGTGGAGTCTGCCGAGAGCGAAAGCGGCGCGCGAGCGGACCGTCTTTATGTGCTCTGCGAAAGAGAGGTGATTGTCGAGTATTACTCCTAGGTATTTGGCTCGCTTCTCCCAAGGGATCGGCTTGCCGAACATGGTGATAGGTCGGGGGGGAGTGGGTCTAAGTCGTGGTTTCGAGTAGAAGTTCGCGTTTGGATCCCCCGCCCTTTTATACTTCCCGCCGCGAGCCGCGTCGAGCGCGGCGACCGTTACACAAAAATAGTCCTTATAGGTAGCATGATTCAGTATTCACGCGCTATGGCTTATTAGCGTATTTCATGTATAACTTTGGTGTTTCTGTACCGATTTCTATGATTCTTTTTTTATTAAATAGGTAATAATGTTAACATTTTTTAATTAGGGATGAGTGAGAGTGTTATAAACGTAAGAGTAGACAAATATAATCAGAAAACTCCGAACGGCTAAGCTATCGGGAGTTACACGTGTTATTGTGAGTCAACCATAAAAGATAGACATTTGCTGTCGTGGAATATTTTTTATATAATTTTAAGGAGAACATTTCCGTCATACATGATTTTTGTGTAGCTTTAACCATTAAGGCTGCACACGCGACGGAAGCTTAAAAACTGGAGTAAGTTCTCCTGTTTTCCCAACATTTCCCTTCACTGCTCTGCTCCTATTGATCGTAGCGTGATGAAAAGTATACTATAACCTGCCCAGGAGTATGAAGAACAATTGTACCAAATTTCGTTGAAATCCGTCGAGTGGTTTTTGTTTCTATAAAGAACATACAGACAGACAGACAGACAAAAATTTTACTGATTGCATTTTTGGCGTCAGTATCGATCACTAATCACCCGCTGATAGTTATTTTGGAAATATATTTCATGTACAGAATTGACCTCTCTACAGATTTATTATAAGTATAGATAAACCAATTACAGGCACTTTTGGATTGTCAAGGGGTCGGTCAGTCAGAAAGATGAAGCTAGTTGCCCATTCCAAAGCGTAGTAAGTACCTATGGAGAAGAACGGGCAAGAAACTCCACGGACACTCTTTTAAATCATAAAATTGTTACATCATTCATGTTGAAATTATAAGTACATGTGAGAACATTGATTTATGGATAAATGCAACGGTACAGGGGTCGTGGGAGTATTTAACGTTGTGTTATAACATTATACATTTGATTTCGAAAAAAAAATGTCAGTGATGCAATGACGGGGAGTACAAGTGACTCTCTGCTCCGTTAAGTGTCTTTTTACACCTGTTCTAGGACAGATGGTACCATCTCTTTCAAGCACAGTAAGGTACTACTTATATCTAAAAAATGGATAGTGTGAAGTTTGGCTCCAGACTTTACGTTAATAAAGTCTAGTGTATGTATTCTGTAGTCTGAAATAAAGGTTTAATATTAGAACAATTTAGCAGTGTAGAAATATTTAGTCAGTTGTAAAAAAATCTGCTGTTTTACAGAGCAGTGCAAAACATACGCGGCCAAAATGTATGGAACAGCTATATTGTTCTTAATAACCGACGAAACATATCAACGTAGGGGTGTTCAGAAGCATTTACCAAATCCAATGGTAACAGGTTGGCCACCCTCTATTGTACGCTCGTACACATCAAGCTATACATAACCAGTATTAAGCTGACCTGATTGTACGAAAACCCTATACAATGCGAGGTCAGCTAAAACCGGATATGTATAGCTTTATGTGTAGCCGTGTGTACAGTATATTAATGTTGTCAGGACGGATGTTTGGGGAGGCCTATGTCCAGCAGTGGACGTCCCTCGGCTGAACTATGATGTTTGCCATCGGATACTTTTTTGAAACATCAAATAGCAACAGGAGAACTTACCACATCTGGTGAAGTTCTGGGTTGGTGAGAATCTCCGTGACGATGCGCGCGCCGCAAATAGCAGGGTTGGAGTATATTGTGCGGATCAAAATCTTGACCTGCGACATAACCTTGGCGGCGGACGCCTCGTCGCAGCACATGATAGTGAGCGCACCGATACGCTCACCATATAATCCTGGAATAGCCAAAAAAAATTAATGTTACAAAATTTGACTAAGCGTTCAGCAAATAATAAAACTCATAAGTACCAAATACACTACAAGAGACATTTACGTTGTGTTTGTAGATCGATGTGCAAACTCTTCGATTATCCTTTAATTATTTTCTAAATCTTTATAAGCCTAGGATTCGCTGACAAAGAGCGGATAGGCAAAACTGCGCTAGAATTTCCCCCATCTAGGTTGGCAGGAACATCGACAAAAAAAAAACTGCCGTTTGATAGAAAAGTGCAATGCACACGCGGTCAAAATGTATGGAACAGCTATTATTATTTTAATAACCGACAAAAACAATTCAGCCCAGGCGGGTCAGAATCATGTAAGTACTGAATCCATGGTAACAGGTTGCGCACCCTGTGTCACTACACCTCAATCTTTCCCCATAAACAAACATGTCAGTAAAAACACGCAGTGAACTTTCTGCTTCAAGATAAACCGGGCCGGAATAGTTTTGTTGTAAATACTGCACTAGAATTTGACCAAGGTTTTGAGATGTTTTCCCTTTGACACTACACCCGTAGCCCGTATCAATAAGCCAGGCCGTTCCACTTACACGTATTAGTCCATAACTTGAAAATCACAGAATCGATTTTGATGAAACTTGCACTGTGACCTAAGTTGAAGTAAATGTAAGCCAATAAAAAATGGTCACGATCGGATTCATATTTGCGGAGAAATGCGTGGACAAACATACATACATCTATGAAATTTTGTTTATTTGTTTGGAAGCCCTAATAGATTGTCATGTGTGAATGTATTGCAGTTCCAATAATATTATACATACGTGTCGAATTGATGACCTCCTTCTTTTTTGAAGTCGGTAAAAAAAAGATCCCTAGAGAGTAAACTACAATCGACCCAATTGACGTAATATAAAAATGTCGGATAAGATAACAAGGTCAGAGCTGTAAACACGCGGTTCATCATTCATAAACAAGTATTGTATGACGTCACAATTGACTTGACAACAGACTAATAAGCTACTGGTATTGCATCGTTTTTATTAACAAAACCTAATCAGAACGTTCGCTTCGTAACAAGCTATGCTATACGAATTATGAATTGAAATTAAATCAAATAGGTAAGAAGTTATAAGTAGTAACCCAGGAAAATAATGCATTTTCTGCGAAAAAATCCTACTGACAACTGTGTATCCTGAGAACTGTGCTTAGGTGAATCTTGCATAGATTTTTTGTGCAGAATGAAGTAAGACAGAAACTTGTAAGAACTTGTAAATTGACGTAAAACCATAATATTCGCAAAAAACCGACCACAGACCATAGTATTTTTTTTTAAGATCTAATATTTCCTTTGCTTTTAAAAATAAATTAATGATATCCAATGATTAAATTAACAATGTATAGACGCCAGCACATCAAGTAGGTACAATCTGTCAAATTTCTTTAATAGATTTTCAACTTTATCGCAAAAGCATTAGGTTCAAGGTTGATTGGGAAAATTTGACAGTTTCGGGTAGCTTGATGTACTGGCGTCTGTACTTCATTTTGGTAATATTTTCATCTCGTTAACAAATTCTGTTTTGTTCTAGTCAAAAATGGCCTTTGTTCTTTTCGTTCATATTATTAACTATTGATGTGAAGTTTTGCCGCCCTCAAAAAGTGCCGCCAAGGGCGGGCCACCCCCGCCCTTGTCACGCTACGCCATTCTACCTCATCATCATCTGCCTAGTCTTATCCCAACTATTTTGGGGTCGGCCTCCAGTCTAACCGGATGCAGCTGAATACCAGTATTTTACATGGAGCGGCCGCCATTCTACCTACATTAGTTTTTTACGAGTTAAATGTAGGTATGGTAAGAGTATCTTAATGATAATGTAATCCGGTAATATCTTACTGCTATCTTTGCGTCACGACGATATATTTGGGTACTTTCCGATAGCTAATATCATTTATCAAAGTCATTTCACCTTTTCTGCACGTTTATCTGGCAAGGCAATCTATAACCTTGGATAACAGAGAAATACAAAGAGTGTTTCTAAAACGGGATGCGCTAACGTGGTTTACTAGCCACCTTACACGGCACATAGATTCAAACTCTTAATCGACAAAAGGTCATACCTTTTTAGGTAAAGTTAAAAGGTAATACCTTTAAGTCCGCCTTTTTATGGGGGAAACGCCAAGGTAGCGCGCAAAGTCCAAGTTTTCTTACGTTCTTCGCAATTTGCAGGTCAGCATCAGATTCCATGTTGATCTGAATATGATTCGCGACGGTAACAAATATGTATTTATACAACTGTTACTGTAATCGTTAAAATCATGACACGTGGATACACTTACCCATATTTTTGGCAAAACTCTGTGCTAACATCAACGTATGAGATTCTTTTTCAAAAAGCCGTACTGCATACGCGTCGTTGTCAACACTGCCGGTGGCGAAACCTTGGTACGCCATGTCGAAGAATGGTAACACGTTCTGTTCTTTGATGACCTAAGAATTAAAAAAAAAAAAGTGCATAATGTTCATACTCGTATAAAAGCGAATGTGAGCAAGCGTTTCATATGAACATACTTAATGTTATAGGTAAATGAATAACGTTCGTATTCGAATGATACGCTTACATTATTCGACAAATGATCTTACTTAGCACGAACATAGATGTTAGAAATAATCAAACTGAAAGTTTAAAATAATCAAACATCTATGCAACAAGATGTAAGCAAGTTCAAAATTGTATACGGATGTCATGTTATCAACTTTGAACGTTAATATCTCGAAAACGTGACACTACGGGGTTTGGTCTTGGAATGTTTTCTGTTTGTATTAATGTCAGCTATAGATTTATACAGGTTTCATGTAAGCCGCCATTTTGAAAAAAAAAAAGAAAACAAAATAGCGGACCGGTAGGTATACCACGGATCTTCTAAGCCCTTTACATAGGGTGACCATGGGCGGTCTTATCGCTAAAATAAAGACAACCTTTGGTTGGATTAAGGGAGAAGAGGCGATACTGCAGGTAGTTTGTGGTGTAACATTTACATCCTATCCTAACTAATATTATAAATGCGAAAGTAAGTTTGTTTATTACCTTTTCACGTCTAAACCGCTGAACCGGTCATCCTGAAAATTTGCATATACGTTGTCTGGAGTACAGAAACGGACATAGGGCCTTTCATCCCGAAACAAGTGCAAGTGAAAACAACAATAACGTTATTATGATAATATATGGCGCCACGTGTATTGTTGTTTTCCTCGGGAACAGCACTTTTTTCGGGTACACCTGACAACGTATATGCAAAATTTCTGGATAATCGTTTCATTGGTTTAGACGTGAAAAGGTAACAAACAAGCTTACTTTTAGTTAGGAATAGGATTCCACGCGGACGAAGTCGCGGGCAGCAGCTAGTATACAATAAATACATAAAACCAAACCATCTAATAAAAAGAATATAAGTAGATAGAATTGCAAATATTTACCTTGGACAGTACTTGCCAGTCTTCCTTCTTAGGATCGACTCCAGTGGGGTTGTGCGCACACGCATGCAGCAGAATGATGGAGCCTGCCGGCATTTTCTAAAATAATAGTAATAAAATATACATAATATTATGGGCACTTTATCTTCATGTTTCTATAATTAATATCGTGGCTAGTTATAGCCTGTGTATGTAGTTATTCCCTCTATACAAGTACTTTTAATAACAAGGTAGGTACTAGGTACCATATTGATAGAAGTACCTACTAATACACTTGCTTCTGTTAGCCTACGTATTCAGGGTCATTCCTGACTTATTGACTATAGGCATTGTTGTACAAATAACTGCGATAAGGCCATGCTACATAATGAGTTAATTTCCATTGTTTTCGATTATAGCTCCTATTAAACTAGCTATTAAAAAGTAATTTTAAAAAAGTCTAGCCTAGATTTTGCAGGCCCATTTTCTTTCTTTTCGAACTTTCTTTCTTTTCAACAAAAAAAAAAAAAATAGAGGCCTATGCTCAGCAGTGGGTGAGAAGTCATGTCCTAGATGTTGATAAAGGATGATTTCCACCAAACGACTCGCACCGCATCGGATCGGAACGGATTTTACAATCTTTAAACGATATTAAATCGTATACACCGTATTTAGCCTATATTGCCAAGCCGCGCACAGCAGCTTGACCGCGGGCGTCTTCCGCGACACGCGATCGTAGCAGAAAGTATGCTGCGACGCGCGATCGGCTCCGTACGCCTGTCGTCGTATCCGATTGAATCCTTTCGGCTGTCGTCCAAATTTTTCTTTTCCTCTTCTGTGTTTTATGATCATTTTCTTCTTCTTCTAATGCAATAGCCAACAATACTACGTCAACTTCAACCATTTAAAAAAAATTGAACACGGTAGGAATGAACTATTTGACTAGGCGCAGAAACGGATACGTTCGCAAGCGACGTACGGAGCCGATCATAATAATATGCGTAGACATCCTACCGGACGCGATCGGCTGTCGCCGCATCCGTTCGTATCCTTTCCGATCCGATGCGATACGAGCCGTTTGGTGGAAATCATTCTTAATTCATCAAATTAGTTGGTATCATCATTATTTCATCATCATTAACTGCTGAGCATAACCCCCTAATTTAAATTTTGTCGATCATTAAAGCCCTCCTTCTCTCTCCTACTTTGCTGTGCCCGATAGGGTCCACAATTATCATGTATTTGTAAAACCTACCACCTAAGTTCTCATTGTGGAATGTAAATAAATATTCAGTATTGAAAATAAGGGCGTTACCCAATTTTAAAATATAGTTAGATCATTTTATAATGTCACGCGTGTTTCGTGAACGCCTTTATCGTATTAAGGAAAAAGAAACAATAAATATTTTGTTGCTTTAAGTAGTCATTCCAGTTTTATCTAATTATGATGATAACTTGAGAAGTGCTGACCAGAGTAATCGTTAAAAGTATTTACTTTGAACCATTTGGTTTGCAGATAAGTATATCTGGGAAGTCTGGGAACTACCTTAATATCTATACCTACAGGAAAACTTTTTTTATCACCATCCAATTACAGGGTGTTCTACCCATGAATATGATCAACGTTCACTATGGGACCAACTCTGAAATCACGAAAAAAATATCAGCTGTTTCATACATTTTGGTCAAGTATTGAACTTTTGTATGAAACAGCTGATTTTTTTTTCGTGATTTCAGAGTTGGTCCCATAGTGAAAGTTGTTCATATTCATGGGTAGAACACCCTGTAAAAATTTGGATGGTGCTAAAATCTTCCTGTATAAGTATATGGCATATTATTATTACCTATCTGACCATATTGTGTCCCTAATCATAAATTTGTAAAGCCACAAAAAAAAAATATCATCATCTGTCTAGCCTTTTCCAAACTATGTTGGTCGGCTTCCAGTCTAACCGGATGCAGCTGAGTGCCAGTATTTTACATGGAGCGACTGCCTATCTGACCTCCACAACCCAGTTACTGGGTAATAAATGAAAAAAAATTACAGGCAGAATATAACAGGCTATTATGGCAAGGCCATATGACTGTCGAAAACCATTTATGATTAGCTGAATACTATCTTAACTTCAAAATAATATTTAATGTATGATAAAATAATGCGGGTAGGTAATATTTACACAGGCAGGCTTTCGGCCCACAGTAGGATGGAAATAAATGTATATGATATATAATAATAAAACTTACCTTGATATCTTCACAGGCACCATTGAGGTCAAAACCGTGTGTCTTGGGGTCATAGTAACGGTACTTCTTGTGTGGCATGCGGAGCAGGTTGCAGATCTGAGGGTGGTTGCCCCATGTTGGGTTGGGGAACCATATTTCCTTAGTTCCACCATAGTGGTTCATTGCAAACTCAAGACCAAGTCGCAGAGCACCGGTACCAGATAGTGTCTATGAAATTAAGATTGCTATTAATTTACTATTCTGGCGAATATTGTAGTGTCAATATTACTGTGCGGCAAAGTTTTTTTAGGGATGCTACTTAGTTTTAAACTCAATAAATATTTTTAATGACTATAATTATTATATGTATTGTTATATTATGCTTTATGATGTCAATTTCAAGATGAAATAACGCGAAAAACTCACCTGTACAGTGCAATTCGATTTGCTTTTTAAAGATTCACTGTCTTCACCAAATGCAAGCTTGGCTACGGCTTTAGTGTAGGTCGGGTCACCCGAAATCGGAGCATACTCGTGGTTCATACACTTATTGAAGATGATTTCTTCTGCCTGTGGTCAAGTTTATGCACAATTACTACCTATTCATAATCTGCCTAGCCTTTTCCCAACTATGCTGGGGTCTACTTCCAGTCTAACCAGATGCAGCTGAATACGAGCTAATTATTACCTATTGTTAAATATATTTATTTATTTCTCGAAATCAATCTATCAAACAAAAAAAAAATAAACTCAATCCCACCACACCCTCTCTTCTCTCTCTCTCTCCCTCTCTCTTTTCATCTCATAATTATCTCTCTTTTGTCAAAATTAAATGATGAATTTATTCATATTTTTTTTATAACATACATTCATAAATTACACTGTGGCAATTTTTTTACATAATCAGTGTCTTATTTCAGTTATCTATCCGTCTATATAGTGTACACAATAACTTTTACTTTATTTCTGATGCTATAACAACATTCATTATCTCTGCAACACATAAGTGAAAAATGACAGATATCTAGGTTGATAAACAATTTGTCAGATAATATATTATCATAACTAATATTATAAATGCGAAAGTGAGTTTGTTTGTTTATTACACTTTCACACTAAAACACCTGAACAGATTTGGATGAATTTGAGGACTGTTTTGGAAATTAGGTGAATGTTACATTGGACCATATATTTTTCTCCTGCTCCTTGAACACCAAATCCTTTGACCTCTATAACAAAATTTCTAAAAGTAACATTCCTCTCCCAACAAACTTCCAATTCCTCTTATGCCACTTCTCTCCCAAAATGATTAAGATTTTAACAACTTTTTTAACTGAAAATGACAAAATTGTAACATAATTGATGAGTAATAATTATGTAAATACCTAATATGTATTATAATAATGTCTTTGTGCTGTACCCTACTTTAGAATATTTATGTTCTACTAACCCTTGTCCTCGTTTTTACAGCGACTAACAGAACCTGTAGATCTATCACAAAGTGCAAAGTTGACGGCCCGCCGCTGCGCTGCCGTCTATACGCGACACTGGCAGAATAGTCGACATCAGCTCAATTGCCAAAGAAAAAAAAAAATTTTGGCACCTAGGTTTAGGGTGCTTACATAAAAAAGCCAGTTTTTGGTCCCGACTTCCAGTACAGGTCTCTGCAGGTTGATCTTCAGAAGGAAATGGTTACATGTTTTACCTGTGTCTTTATGTGTGTGCGCATAAGTTAATGTGAGACTATTTCACCTGCACCAATCGGTACCAACCCGCACAGAGTCGCCTACACAGGAAACCTGTTTCTTTATGTAAGCACCCTTATGATATAGGCTACTTTTCATCCTGGATCACAAACGAACTTGCTGGCAACAGCTAGTTAGATAATAAAGCTGACCTTTCTCACTGACGGTAGAACATAGGGTTTGCCATCATCATCTCTGTAGGCACCAACACCAAGGTTGACCTTCTTAGGGTCCGTGTCTCTCTTGTAGGCCTCGGAGATACCCAGGATCACATCAGGAGGGCCCATGGGCACATTGCCCCAAAAAGTGCTGCAAAAATAATTAATTTATTCAGAAGTTCAGAATGTGGATCAGTCCAAAATTAAATGATTTCTTTTAAAGAGTTCTTATGAATCTTATACCAGTTAATATTCACTACATTAATGTTTAGGTCCTAATAAATATTATATAAAAGGTTATTAAATATGCTCACAAACAAATTTCAATCACAAAATAATCACTAAAATGAAATAAAGCTAAAACGTGGTCTTAGTGTGATATGCTGACATTTTAATAAATCAGTAATTTGTTCATATTTTAATAGAAAACGTTGTTACGTAAATAACCAAATTGCCGGTACATTACCTGCCTGCCCTTGTGCTGACGTTAAAATAATCTACATTTCTGAGAACTTGAACTGTTAATTTTGCTAAAATGTGCGGCATTTTTACTTTTTTTTTTTACTTTTTGTGACTTGCACAGATTAAGCCGTAGGTACACTATTGCACGGCGCAGTCAATTATGGCAATGCAATAATTTATTATGACCAAGAAGGTTTCACTCCAGCAGCAGTAGATACTTCTACAGTTCTACAGACAGACTTCTACTATCTGCCGAAAGTGCTGCCAACGCTCAAAAATATTTACCCTAAAAGAGGTTGACGAGTAAATATTCTTGAGAGTTGGCGATTTTAAAACACCCTAAAATCGCCAAAATAGGGTTAATAACTGAAAGCTCGTCATAACTCATAAGCGGCAGTTATATTAGTCTATGAGCGGCAGCACTGTTCCTTATCCACACACCGTCATTGTTTTTACCGACTTAAAAAAAAGGAGGTTATCAATTCGACAATTATTGGAACTGCATTAAATTCATATATGACAATCTAGTAGGGCTTCCAACCAAATATACAAGAGCACTCCCATTTAACAAAAAAAAAAAATATATAGAATAGAATAGAATACTCTTTATTATGCCATATAAATTACAGACATAAATATAGAAACATTACAATGGGCGACACAATGGGCGGTCTTATCGCTAAAAGCGATAAAATCTGCGGCGCTTGTTAAATTTTTATCGAAAAAAATTATCAAAAACAACCGACTTCAAAAAAATAACTAAGTACAAAGTGATAAATAACTTCAGTTTCGGAAGTCGGTGTCGTTGGTTCCGCATTTTCGTTTTTGACACCGACTTCCGAAATTAAAGTTATTTATCACTTTGTAGTTTTTTTTTTGAAGTCGGTTGTTTTTTTTGTAAAAAAGTTTTTATTTTTCACTTTTTAGTTGTACCTGCTCCACACAAATTCAAATAACACTAGTGCATTGAAGAATTGAAGACACCGACTTGAAGAATCATCAAAATTCGCATTGAAATGCCGGAGATGCAGTATATTTATGCATATAACATCGTACATAAGAATAATTACATAATGTATAACATACTAAAACTTTCCTGAAAGTATGTAGATCACATTAGTGAAAGAATTATCAAAATTAGTTCATTAGTTTTTGAGAAAATCGCAGACATACAAACATACATACATACGGGTCGAATACAGAACCTCCTTTTTTGAAGTCGATTAAGAAGAAAAAAAAAAACACGTTGGTGGGTTAGAAATTACTTACAAAATAAAGAAAATGTATTCAGTGATCTCCATGTGGTTAATGAATCTTTTACGAATTTTACCCGAATGAGCACACGTACAGACGCCAGCACATCAACCTACTACAATCTGTCAGATTTCTGTAATAGATTTTCAACTTTATCGCTAAAGCATAAGGTTCAATGTTGATTGGGAAAATTTGACAGTTAGGTGTAGGTTGATGTGCTGGCGTGTGTACGTTACACCACACGGACACATCTACGCGTCACGTCTCCACTCAACAATATTTGATGCTCAACAGTCAACTGCATGTTGCACGGAAACAAACAACAAGCCACACGTCATATTATTATGCGCGCTAGCTGGCAACGTCGCGCACTGTTGTGCTACGCTGCCGAACATATTGAGCGTCACGTGTTGCGCGTCAATTGTTGCCTAGTGGATACGAGGCTTAAACGATGTACGAATTGTGTTCTTCGTTCTTATGAATATTTGATTTGATTGAATTCCACAAGGCTCTTAACTGAGCAAATAAAAAGGGCCGAGTCGAGAATTCTAGCCGTGCCGTTGGCGTCTAGTGGAAAAATGCCGACTAGCGAGTAGAGGGATTTCCAAAACAAAATCTAAAATTTCAAATCCAACATTTAGAGATTTTCTTCCGGAAAGTTTATATTATGTATTATGTATGTACAGACGCCAGCACATCAACCTACACCTAACTGTCAAATTTTCCCAATCAACATTGAACCTTATGCTTTAGCGATAAAGTTGAAAATCTATTACAGAAATCTGACAGATTGTAGTAGGTTGATGTGCTGGCGTCTGTACATTCATATTGAAGTGGAGAAATCTCGATGGTTTGTCAAATCGTAAAAACCATGCGTAGCAGGGGTGGGTCGCTAGTACTCGCTAGTATTTAATGAATTAGGTATATATCTAATTCATTAAATACTAGCCCACCTACGACGTAACTGAATAATATTATTTAGTTACGTGACGTCGCAGGTCCTATTAAAGTAATGTAAAAGTCGTTACTTACTCCATGGTAAAAGTGGTTCCCACTACTATAGGTACTAATAGGCTATTAGTATAGTAGTGGGAACCACTTTTACATTACTTTAGGGAATTCTTTATAAGCTGACAACATTATTATTAACAAACGTCATTTTTACAGCGACGCGACGACGGCCGACGTAAACATACCAATGTCACGAAAGGTCATCATGATATTGTATGACTCAAAATGCGGCTTTGCTTTGCTTGTGAAGCTATCCTTTTTAAGCGCCGGCAATATTCTTCGATGCATTTACAGAATAAGTTGATAATTTTATTTATCCCGGGCCGGGATAAATAAAATTATCATTTTATTCTGTATCCCGGGCCGGGATAAATAAAATTATCATCTTATTCTGTAAATGCATCGAAGAATATTGCCGGCCGGCGCACACACACATCACACAAAAGCAGTCGGACCCATGTCGGACCGCGGCGCTCAAAGTGAACGCACGTTCTGTCGGAGTTCCATTTTTGTCAAAAACAAGCTCAAGCACGATGTCCGATGACATCGAACATTTTGTAGAGTTAGTGAGAGATAAACCTTTCCTTTATGATTTGAGCGACGAGGACTACAAAAATCATCAAAAAAAAGCCAATGCTTGGACGGAAATTGCCCAAGAAATGGAAAGAGAAAATAGCAAGTAAACAAGTTTTATTTTAAAGTAAGTATAATACAAAAGGGTAAAACACGCTATACTGAACTGCAGTACATACATACCGAGACTGATTTTGGTAAATTATGATTAATACCTACTGAAAATTTATAAAACTTACTTTAAAAATATTAAGTAGGTACCAATATCTCTTGCACTTATAGCCCTTCTAAAGTTAGTAAGTATCCGCTTTTTGTATGTAATAATGTAACATAAAATATCATGAATTGACATTCGGAAAAAAATTAAAAATCTTTTTTCATCCTCAAGCAGTTTGGGAAATAAAAGTGAAGAATTTCTCCATCGCGTTCTCTCAATTCATTTAGGATGCACCCAGTGCTTTCTCTTTATCTTTGAATTTGCAAGGCTTTACAGTAATAGAATTTCACCTTCCGAAGATGAACTACTATCGAGATAGAGTGGCATTTTAATTTTTAAAAGAGCGTGTGTCGTGTCATCTCACAAGTGGCGATGGCGAAGATTACCTACTGAACTCCAAACTAGACCGCTCGCAATGTGCGCAAGTGTGAACGCGGAACGCAGAACTCGGAACTCTGACCGCTAGACCGCGCGCAGTGGGTTCGGCGCCTCTTTGCTTATAAACTGAGAACTGCAACTACAGAGTACACTATAATATACTGAAAACTGCAACCAATATTTTAGGTGCATCCACACCGAAGTTACCGTAAAATGCTGTAACATTGCCTTTATAGCTCAACATTGCCTAAATTCAAAAAAGTTAAATTATTCCCGCTGCGAAATGTTTTTTATTGTCTATGGTATTACTAAAAGCAAGTCGGCAATCTGTATGGCAACATTCGATCATACGTCACTCCAAATTTTAGTTAACAAACTGTCAGTGTCAGTGTCATTGTCAGTGCGGATACTCGCTTTTTACCGGCTCTCAGGAAAATTTCATTTTGTGAGTATTTATGCTTTATTTTCTAGCGTAATATGTTATATAGCAAAGAAAATATGCTCTTTTATGTAATTAAACTGTTTTTTCTGTATTATATCTTAATTTAAACCGTTAAATCATGGTCGGCAAAGTTGTGTCAGATTTTCGCAACTTTTTACTCAACATTATCTAGGGTTAGGGCTGCCACTTTTAATTTTTTCAACAAACTCTTAATCGACCGTGGTTTTGCTTGTGTAATTGTTTTTTTTGTAATTGATCTAAGAACGTTTTATAGAAGCTAGAACTATTGTTTCTTTATTTATCATCATCAGAAATTAAGGATGTCGAATGTAATTTTCTTTAAGTCATTTATAGTACCTACCTATGTTATCATATTGTTCGACAGATTTTAAACATGAGCAACCCACCCAAGAGTAGAAGAAAACCAGGGGCTAGACAGTACTCCGATTATTCGCAGGAGATGCTGAATGTGGCGGTAGATTTAGTCACATGTAAGAAAATATCTTCATACGAGGCGGAGAAGAAATTGTTTTCTTAGAACTTAGATAGGTACTAAGATGTTTTCACATGTTTATGGAAAACTATTTGTTGATCTCTCTGCAGGCTGCTGTTGTAATTTTTATTATACATAATAGGTACAGACGCCAGCACATCAACCTACCCCTAACTGTCAAATTTTCCCAATCAACATTGAACCTTATTCTGTAGCGATAAAGTTGAAAATCTATTACAGAAATCTGACAGATTGTAGTAGGTTGATGTGCTGGCGTCTGTACCAACATTATTATTTTTTAAATGTTATTACCTACCTACATATTTGTTTTCCTATGAAAAAATGTTATTAGAATTTAAGTACAACAATTTGATTTCTTAAAAATATATTTGAATATTAAGAAAAATTGTTGCATTTCCTTTGGGGCAGCCCTACACCGAACTCACTTTTGTATGGGAGTTTTAGAGAAACCTGCACAACTTTGCCTAGCATTGTAAAAAAAAAATTCTTGTGCTATTCAAGATTCAGTGAAGTCTGACGTGGAAAAGAACTTCATGGCAATATGGGTGTCAAATCCGTTACCAAAATACCTATTCATTTAAAAAGATATTATGACAGGCAATGTTGTAGTTTTTACCTCAACTTTGCCTACGTTTTCAAAGCAATTTTTTGGTGCTTTATAGGTGTTTTTTTTACTAGTAGCAAATGTATTCCTATAGCTTAAAGTCCAATATTGGACAGTAATTGAAAAAACATACGACTTTCTTAACGATTAAAGATTTATCGAAGAAAAACGTCAAAATCCGTGCAAAGTTGCAGCATTTTACGGTACTTTTTGTGGAGCAACGTTACAAGTGTTGGTGGGCGACAACGGATAACAAAAAATGTCTAGTAATCTTTTATAGAAAGTTACTTATTGTAATCATGTTGCAAATTGTTGCTTTACAAAAAGTAACTTCGGTGTGGATGCACCTTAACCTTTTCGCCGCCAACGTACAAAACGCAATGCCTCGCCGAGCGCCAAGCTATAAATGTATAACTAAACATATAGTAAACAGTAGTGATGGGGATATCGTCATATCGATGAATAAGATTTGTACGCGTAAAGTTAAGATTAAGTTGATTTTACGAATATAAATAAAAACTGATTAAATATTTCCAGATTTGTTTTGTTTTACAGTATCCTTAATAAGAAAAAACAGTATAAATTATGAGTATCAAAGAAACTAATACATAACTCAATTAGAACTATAAGGAATGGGGTACATCTCTATTTGTTTCATGATCTCATTCTTTAACTTCATATCAAGTTATTGGCACTGAGGGCACGTTGAATTCGATTCTGATCAGGGATGGGGTCTATGGTCTTTCTTTCTTCTATTTTTGTTTATTCCTGTGTTTTTTTAATAACTTCAGTTAACGTTTTTTACCGTAGGTATCTAAGTGGCAGAATTTTTAATTGTTTTTAAAGTGTTTTTTGAAATGGAAAGTAACTATATATTTAAATTCTATCACGCTTGTAGCCGTGTACTTATCAAAGCATTGTTTTTTAAGTGTTGTTTCTGTTCTTTTCTTAACTCATGTATTGTATTTACCATAATAGTGTATGGAGTACAAAAACAGTACCTAAATCTACTGTAATTACAGTGCATCTGGAGATACTGGGCTCACCGAACATTTTACATACTTATTGAATTCCTACTCTTTGATGAATAAACATTATTATTATCATCCAGTTAGACATACCTCAGAATTATCTTCTGGTTCAATGTTCTCCACAAAATACTCCGAGTCCGATTCCACACCTTGCAAAATTTTAAGAAGTTCGTCCGAATCAAGTTCTTCACTCATTTTTCTATTTGTTATCAAGTGAAAGAAAGAAAGATGCGTGCGCGCGAATCCGATTTTGTGCTGCACTATGCCAAAGTGACCTTGACAGCCGCACGCCTATGACGTCACTGACCAACTTCTATAGTAGTTCGTGGCACTCGGTGGCGCACAGGGGCATAGACGACCAATTGTTTTGTAGAGATGGGAAAATAACTATCGACAAGAATTGGTAACAACTTTATAATTACGTATCGGCATCTACCTGAAGGTCGAAATTCATCTACTATCCTTTGTAATGAAGTAGATAACTAAGTTCATATTTTATTGACCTCAAATTGTTTTCGATATTCGTAACTTTCTGTATTTATAAATATTTCAATGGTGAAATCAACCTTTCACGGCACATCACTGGCCAACTTGATATGAAGTGATTGGCGTTCTGAGGAAAGTAACAAAATTCGGATTTTCTGTTTTTGCAGATTTTAGGACAAACTAGGGCTTATTTTGTGTAGAAAAATAAAAAACAGGGTAGTAGACAGTGCTATCTTAAATAATAAAATGGAACAAAGCTTTTAATCACAGTCAATTTATTTTAATAAAATAGTTAAAATTAACAACTTCTATAGAAGTGCTTGGCGGTGAAAAGGTTAATGTAGCATGATAGAAGCTGGGGGCTTACCACCAGCTCTTATAGCAGGGCAGAAGTTGAACTGCATTGCGTTTTTGTACTATGACGTCATATTAGCAGGCCTGCAGTAGGCCTGCTACGTTGACGTTTACAAATACTGTTCACTGCTGTTCACCTTGTTTTTTGTATAGAATTTCATACCATGACGTGCTAATTGACAGCAGCAAAACGACTAATTGAACGCCTGTAAAGTCAAAATAACCCGTCTTGAATAAGTTACTACTAGAGCAACTTTTTCAACATTGTTTTGTAATTCAGTGCCCAATATACAACACTGATTTTTATTATAAGCTCTAATTTAGTAGATGTGTGACGAGCACGAAATATTTGAAGAGTGAATATCGAAAAGAAAAAAGAAGAAGAGAAAAAAGAAGGAAATAAATAACCCTTTTGAAATAAATAAAGGGAATTTATGAATTAATGTTTTTCTTATTTGAGCTAGTACATACTAAAAATAAAATAATAGTGATCACACATAGTAATTAAGTACCTAACTAATGCAATCAGTGTACTGGCCCCTATGCTGTTTAACATCTACCTACACTAATGGTCAACCGGTGAGCCTAAACACAATCCGCTTTCTGTACGCAGACGACCTGCACCCTAATTGCGTAACACACTATTACTCTCAATTTGAATCATTTTGAAGCTTATTGCTAATCCATTGCTCCAAATGTTCGAAAAATGCGTCTGCTCAACAACGTAAATAACGCAATGAATGTTGTTTAACTGTCAAAATGAAACCCATTGCTACTGATAGTGTGTTACGCAATTGCCCTGCTGGCATTAACTTGCCAAGCCAATGACTTTGAGGAGATTGAAAACAACCTTTCTAGCGCCCTCTCAGATCTCGGCCATTATTATGCTGAGAACGCCCTGAAACCAAATCCCTCTAAAACGCAGTCTTGCGCATTGCACCTTCGTAACAGAAAAGCGGGTCGAACACTGAATATCTCATGGCAAGGAGTTCCAAACATCCACAGTACTCACCCAAAGTATCTTGGCATCACTTTGGATAGGTCCCTAACTTCCGGAGAAACTGCGAAAAACAGAAAGTGCATACCTACCAGAAATCACTTACTCCGTCGCCTAACATCCACCAGATGGGGCGCATCTGCTCAAGTCCAGCGAACAACTGGAATGGCGCTTTGTGTCTCCGCAGGCCTGTCCAGTATGGGACCAATCAGCCCACGCTAAGTGAGTGGATACAGCTCTAAATGAGACATTAATTATTATTACTGGTTGCTTAAAACCGACCCCGTTGCGATTGCTGTATCCACTGACTGGCATCGCGCTTCCAGAATTTCGCAGGACTATAGCCAGCCGCATCGAAAGGGCGAAGCTAAACGCTACCCACGCCACTCACTCAATGCACAATTTTAATTCAGTCACAGTGGCTTAAAAGCCGCATGTTTATGTTCCCTAGATGTGATTATAGTGGTACCGTAATAATAGTTAAACTTCGTCTAACGGGAATACCTACTGAGAAATACGATCATACCTCCCGTATTATTATTAAACTCTTTGGATCACACCCTAAAACAAACTAAAAGAGCTATCGTTTAGTGAGTAGTTCGGTCTCGGTTTTATAATTTAGTAAAATAGTGCACTGTTCAGTAATAAATAGTAGGAATTAGGTAGTGTACGGTTAACGGTTTATGAAATCAAAAATCACATAATTTTCAAAATATTTTTATTACTTCATGTAGGATATCAATTTCAACGTCAGACGACATAAAAGTAAATAGTCAGTGGGTCGTCTTAGGGGCGTAGTATTTCATCTAAAATTATGCAGGTCGCTCCACTTCTCATCTTGATACCATGTCCAAGATCTCTACATGTGCACAACAGCCAAACGCGAACAATGTCCTCAAACATTGCCTGGAGTAAATGCTGTACCGTCTTGAAGATTCCATGTTCATTAAAATCCTTCAATTACACACGGGAAAACAGAAATATAAATTTCATGCAATTCGAAATAAACGGAATAAATAAATTAATGAAATTGAAATGTTTTTGTCACTTGACAGTCTTGACACTTGTCTTTCTGACAATTCTGACAGTGTCAGATAGTGCTGCGGCTTGATTATATGTAACTCGTTACTCTAAATAAAATAAAGTCTGGAGTTAATTTTCTCTCGATTTGATCTTTCAATTTTTTTTGTGTGCGTTTCAAATATACGAAGCTGCTAGGTTTGAATTTGAGGTAGGTACTGGAGGGAGGTAGTACATTATCTAAGATATAAGATATGATATCTTATATTCAACTTTTCGAACTACATAATCGGGACGAGTATACCTACAGGGTTATTTTTCAAAGACCAGCCAAATTTAAGGGTGTGGTACAGACTATAAAACTGAAGAACTTTCTCTATGGGACCAATATCGAAATCGCGAAAAATTTATCAACTGTCCCATAGAAAACTTCAATAGGTACTCGACTTAAACGTATGGGACGGCTGAATTTTTATTCGCGATTACGATATTGGTCCCATGGAGAAAGTTGTTCAGTTGTGATGGTCTGTACCGCACCCTTAAATTTGGCTGGTCTTTGAAAAATAACCCTGTATAATTATGTTCTGTGATCGGGTCAATCGAGTGCCTGACCGTTAATCACAGAAGTACTAGTATGTAGCAAATGACTGAGTAACAACACTAGTCAAACTGACAAGAAACCAAAAACTGCAATCCGTTTCACGTTGATTTTTAAACTACTTTACGCGAGAGTAAGCAAATATAAAAATGGGATTAAACACAGGAGGACCTACTGCAGCGTCAATGGTAAATTTTTCTACTTAGTTTTGGTTTCCACCTCGAACTGTAATTAGGTATATATTATTTATTTTATATATTAAGTCGTTAAATACGTTTCAATACACGTATTTATTACGCTGACGACATCTGGAATATTGAATCAATTGAGTGCATTATCAAAACATTTTCTTTTTATTACGATTTCGTGATCCCGGTTAAACTTTATTAAAAAAATCTATCATTTTAAATGATAATACGGTTATTTTTTTTAGGTATAATATAATTTATTTGGCGCGCAAATTTTTTTTTAATTGTTGCATGAATTATCCACACACGTTCAAAATCACGTTGAGTCTTTCAAAGATACAAAGTTGTTTTGACCGTGAAATTGAGCTTTATAGTGCTTTTAGATAATGTATCAAGGTAACTTGTTATACATAATCATAGTTAAAATATGTATATACCCAAGAAAATCAAGTTTCTATTATTAAAAAAAAACCGGTAATATGAAAATAGACTTAGATTTAAGTTTTTGAACGATGCCTATTAAAAAGACAAACAAGCATTACCATTCAACTTTGGTGAACTTCGTTCAATAGTCGTTCACTCTTATTACTCTCATAGTACGATTATTAGCAGGGCAGAAGTAGGCCTGCATTTGAACTGACTGGAAATTGAACGTTTCTGTAAAAGGTCATGGTAAGCCCCCAAACAACAATGGCCGCTCGAAATTGAATAAAATCGATAAACAAGAGTTTTACAGCAACAGCAGCAGCAGCAACAACAGCATCAACCTCAAAATGTTCGGAAGGAGTAAAATATTTTTTTTCAAACATTCTTCGAGATATATCGATATTGCTTTACTGGCCAAATACCTTCTTCGAGATAAATCGAAATTGCTGTACTGGCCAAATACATGCGAGCAGCGGCCGACAAAAGTTGTATGAAAATCCATATCTGTCATGGTTTATCGGCCAAATAAATTACATAGTAAACTCATATCTGTCGTGTAATTTAAAAATGGAACGATCTTTTACATACTCCGAAACATGCAACCAAGGAGGTAATTTATCAAAGGTTTTATTTAAATTTCGAACTGGCTTGCAAATAGAAAGCTGTATATTAAAAAAAAAAACAAATGAACACTATAACGCGAGAAAAATTATTGTTTTGTCGTCATTGATTTTGAAAAGTAATTGTATTTGACAAAAAAGTTCTGCCTAGGTACTACTTAGTTTTAATTTCCTCGCATTATTTGAGAAAAGTATGTACTATACAAGCCTTGACCACAACTAGGCATTGATGAACATACACGTTCGTCCATCAATGCCGCTTTTGCTGGCCGCTGCAGTAATGCACAGAACTTTTCAGCTTTTGTAGTTTGTTTTTAACTTTTGATGAACGATGAAAAATTTACACACGCTGCGTAAACAGGATTTCAGGGGCGTATTCTCATAACAATAAGATACTGTCTATTTGGAATAGGTTTTTTTTAGTTTTGTTACTGTATTATAATTTTATTATTTAACTTGTTAGATATCGTGACAAAGAAAACATTATCGAAATCATTTTTAAGTCTCCTCCTCTCAAAGTTCACTAATAATCTTACCAACACCCACACATTTTTAAGAATAGCACCCCCAAACCTAAATGTCAAAATTATTATGACGTTTTCTTTTCGCTGAAAGAATTTGTGTCGAATAATCGTGTTTATTTAGTAATTCTGCTTTAAAACGTTGAAATATGGCTGCTGAAATTAAACCTGCTCCAAGGACGCCCAACGATAGGTTTTCTACGACAAAGAAACCAGCTCTATTGAGTAAACTGGAAGGTTGCACCGACGATGTGAATGCAGCGGTCGTTATACCTGGCGAGGACGGAGTAATTAGCGTTTGTGATGATAAGTAAGCGTACTGACTCATATTTCGTCCATTGTTTGATAACAGAGCTCTATTATCTGTATTTTTTTCCGAAAAACATGTTCCTTTTGTACCTTCATTGAACTGTCAAAGTATTTGAAATCACCCCCTACGTGGGCTGTAAATACTGTTATGTTTTTAGTTAATTAACTAATAGCTGGTATTTAAATAGATGGGTATCAGCTACATGACTAAGTAAATTGATATGAGTAATAATCTATTGTTATTATTAAAATGCTTTTTCGTGTTTTTATTACTGTATAAATATGAACTCCCATACAACGTATTATTGTTCAATATTCACACAATACAGATAGTTTAAATTGATTTTCTTCAAATAAATAATAAGTCTGCAGACACAGCTTCATTTGTTCATAAGATGAACAATTCATTAAGTGGTTCAACTAGCATTTATTTGAACTTTGTTCTTATATTTGAAACAGCAAATCTGTTAAAAAAAATTTAAGAAAACATTTTTGTGTGTATGTAGTTACAGTATTTATAATGCATATGGTTTTCTAAGCTCTACAAGAAAACACAATTCAAATAACTACATTTATTTCAGGACAGTGAGAGTATGGCTGAAGCGAGACTCAGGACAATACTGGCCATCTATCTGTCAGTACATGCCATCTGGGTGCACATCAATGTTCTACACACCAGAGACAAGGCAGCTATTTATTGGTCAAGAGAATGGCACAATCTCAGAGTTCACACTGGCAACAGACTGCAATAGAATAAACCCTGTGAGTATCTTATGACCTCATCAGATGAAAAAAAAAAGCGTTTATGGAAAATATATGTGTAGGAAAAGTTTTATCTCAGGGATATGTGTTGGGTCTATTTAAATTATTGGAACGCACATTTAGTAAAAGTATATAATTGTAAAACACAGTAGGGCACAAACAGGGAAAATGGGTAAAATATCGCCGGGTTAAAGGCAAAACCAATTATTTAGTCCAAAAAAGTCAATATAAAATTTTCCGTAAGCGCATTTGGAAAGTTTGCTATTAAATTTAAGTCCTTAGTAATAAAATTATGTCAGTTGCAAATATAAGAGCGTTTTCTATAATTATCTAAGTTTCAAACAGTTACATACTAAACCCAAAAATTAACTTCATTTGTACGAAAAAAAAATAATATAAATTATAACCCCCCCTTTTAGTTGGTATACAAACAGCAATATACAAAGTAGTATAGTATAGTACAAATACAAGCATATCTGGAAAAGTAATTGTCCTGTTTGTAACAGACTTCGCAATTACGTGAGTTAAAGTATTGTTTTGATAATTTGCTTGTAAGGCTGATTGCCGAAACATTCGTTTTGA
Source organism: Hydraecia micacea (assembly GCA_914767645.1). Taxonomy (NCBI): domain Eukaryota; kingdom Metazoa; phylum Arthropoda; class Insecta; order Lepidoptera; family Noctuidae; genus Hydraecia; species Hydraecia micacea. Next base: position 15,886,702 of record OU611778.1, read on the forward strand.
AACAATTTAAAAAAATACGAAAAAATAGTTGGTTTTGCCTTTCTACTTCTTAATAGACGTGGTGGCCCGTTCCTTATCTGATCCGCATCTTACGCCCCAAGTTGCGAGTTCAAACCCAGCAAGTACCAATGTGACTTTTTCAAAGTTATACGTACTTTCTAAGCTGCTTAATTATTCTTAGACATCACTGACTGACGGTGAAGGGAAACATCGTGAGGAAACCCTGGACTTCGGTCTGAAATCACCAACCCGCACTGAGCCAGCGTGGTGATCAAGCTCAATCCTTCTTTATATGAGAAGAGGCCTTAGCCCGAAACCCGGGACATTACAGGCAAACAAAAAATAGATGTCTTCGAATCTAGAATGCAAAATTGTACTAAAATTACAAGTTGCTGATTTGCATTGCTTAAATCATTCAAATTGTGTATCTGCTATCAGGGCCTGTTTCACCACCTACGATTAAGTTACTATTAACTTGCTTGGCAGATAATTTCATACAAATTCCATAAAAAAATCAATTCAGTTCCATTTTTGAATTTATTCGGTAAGTAGGCCCTTACTATAGCATCTCAGCCAGTACAAGAAAACACTCCGAAAATAAAACTGACAGGTAACAAGAAGAAGCATTTATTTTAACTTTTATGTTCATACAAAGGTATGAACATAAAAGTTTCATAATCTAAACAAACAATAATTGGTCTTTAAAAATTAATTCTAAAAAATTTACCACTCAGAGTCATCTGGGTTCTCAGAGTCCTCCGATTCTCCAGGAACCGTAACATCAGGTATACAATCCACATTTTGGCCATCAGCTCTCAAGCTTTGGAACCATTCATGATATTCGTCAGGTTTGTCGGGAATGATTCATTATTCACAAAGTTTCAATAGTTCGGCTTTTTTGGTTTTTGAAATGCATAATGGTTCTTTATATACACGTACAGTATCTGTGGCAAACATCGGTCATTTGTGGCTTGTGGTGGTAGTTCAGTGACAACTTTTTGGACTGGCTCGACGTGCTTAGATTTTATGGACAGCCCAAAACAAAACTGCGGCCACATATTAGTTCCTGTTTTGTCCACCACATGTGTCTGAAAATAACGAAACCTTGTCGACATGATCGAGGATTTCGCTTAAGTAAAGTAAAATTATCGATCTAATTTCTCAGAGCTTCCTTTCTTGCCATTAATTTCCATCCACGCATAACAAAATGCTTGTATAGTGTAGGGCACGCCACGTTAGTGGCGATAAGACCCCTCTTTGAGGAGTGGCTAGAGAGGCGTCACGGCTTTATCACCTACCGCCTGACGCAGGTCCTCCCCGGACATGGATTTTTCGGAAGGTTCCTGCACATCATCAGGCGGGAGGAGACGCCCGGGTGTCACCATTGCGAGGATCGCCCAGAAGACAGGGTGGAGCATACGGTGGAGGTCTGCCCTGCTTGGGCGGAAAACCGCCGTGTCCTCGTAGAGGCGATCGGCAGCGGCGGCGACCTCTCGTGTCCGGCCCTGGTTCAAGCCATGGTCCGAAGTGAGAGGGAGTGGGAAGCAGTCACCTCCTTCTGCGATGCAGTCATGCTAGCGAAGGAGGTGGCGGGATGGCTGAGGGAGAGAGCATCACGTCCCAGCCTCCGCGGGAGACGCTCCGGGCGTCGCGTCGGGAGCCGCGTGACGATTCCCGGCCACCGTAGACGCGGGCGGACGGAGAGTAATGGGTAGCTCACCGTCCGATCAGGACCGGGCTCGTGCCGGACGGCGCGTATGTGTTCCACGCGCGCCTCAAACAGATGTCAGCATAAAGGAAGGGGCCCGTTAGGGCCCAAACCTGCCGGGGTAGCGGGATTGTCCGAAAGGGTTACCGTGGCCCCGGAATATAAAGGGCTAAGGAAGGAACACGGGTGGGTTTTAGTCAGTAAGAGTCTGACACTCCCTTCCGCTCCACCTAGAGCGGGAGGGGTCATTCATGATTTCTCATCCACAAAAAAAAAAGATTGTATAGTGTAAGTTTCCTGCAACAATACAAAAAACTTACATCTCCACTAGGGATTTGTAAAATTGCCTGCAAATCAAAGGATGCCGAAGTGAAGTACGTTTATTTTTCTGCTCCCTTTGTTCTCGCTATTTTATGTATCTTTTCTTTGAATGTACTGTTTATACTCTTCTTCAATTTTAGTTTTCTCTATAGTAAAAACTTACACTATACAACCTTTTTTTTTTTTTGTGGATGGGAAATCATCAATGACCCCTCCCGCTCTAGGTGGAGCGGAAGGGAGTGTCAGACTCTTACTGACTAAAACCCACGATACAAACGACGATTATTATTATTATGAGCCTGTTATGTCCCACTGCAGGGCAAAGGCCTCCCTTCCGTCTTTCCATTTTCTCCTGTCTCTTGCTACTTCTGGCCAATCCTTTAGATAGGCGTCCAATTCGTCACGCCATCTCTTTCTGGGCCTACCGCGTCGCCGATTCCTGTTGTTCGGAATCCAGTCAGTGGCTACTTTTGCCCAATTCCGTTGCGACATGCGGCAGATGTGGCCTGCCCAGTTCCACTTTAGTTTGGCGGCTGTGTTGCCCACGTCTGCGATTTGTGTTTTGGAACGAAGTATACTGTTCCGAATGCGGTCCGTGACTTTGACTCCAAGAATACTTCGTTCCATTGCTCGCTGGCAGACCCCGAGTGCGGACTTTTGACGTTTCGTTAACGACCATGTTTGCGCTCCGTAGGTGAGGGTGGGGAGGATGCACATGTCCATGAGTTTCCTTTTTAGGGAAAGTGGAAGTGATCCTTTCATTAGGTGTTTCATGGACCAATAGCTCTTCCAGGCGTTTTCAGTGCGTCGAGCAACCTCTTTATCTTGCCTCGCCTGGAAGGAGACTATTTGGCCGAGGTATATGTACTCATGGACATATTCAACCTCCACACCCCCAATGTCCACTTTGCGTTTCATGCTGTTTGTCATTAACTTCGTTTTCGTCATATTCATTTCGAGTCCGACCTCGAGGCTGGCGTGGCTCAGTTGTTCCAGCATAAGACTCAACTCAGCCGCCGAAGATGAGAAAAGGACAATGTCGTCGGCGAAGCGTAGATTAGTTAATCTTCTGTCTCCAACGACAATGCCCTTGTCCCGCCAGTGTACATCTAATTTTTGGAAGACTTCCTCAAGCGTTGCTGTAAAGAGTTTTGGAGACAGCGGATCCCCCTGCTTGACACCCCTTCGAATTGGAAAGGATGGGCCAGTAGTATCTAAGCGTATGGCAGCTGTACTTTTAAGATAAATTCGTTCCAGTAATTTAATATAAGTGGGATCAATTTCCTGTTTGTAGAGTGTCGTAAAAATGGCTTTATGTGATAAACTATCAAATGCTTTGGAATAATCCACGAACGCAAGGTACAACGGTAAGTTAAATTCTTCGTGCTTTTCTATTAGCTGGTTCAAAGAGTGTAAGTGGTCGGTAGTGGACAAGCCGCGGCGGAAACCAGCTTGTTCAGGAGGCTGGTGGAGGTCTAGTTGGTCGGAAATTCGGTTTTCGAGGACCTTGATGAAAGCTTTGTACAGATGTGAGACAAGGCTAATAGGACGGTAATTACTTATATCGGATTTGTCTCCCTTTTTATGTAGCAGAATTATGTTGGAATGACAGAACTTACTTGGAAATATGCCTGTTTTTAAAATTGAGTTAAATAGATTACAAATGTGTGGTAATAAAAATTGCTCCCCAACTCGCAGTGCGTCTGTTGTAATTCCATCTTCTCCTGGGCTTTTATTGTACTTCATGCTACTGAGAGCCTTATGAACTTCAAAGCCAGTTATCATTGGGACATCATCAGAGCATGAGTAGACTTCATCGGCAAGTTGGAAAGTTGTGTCGTCATCTGAGTATAAAGATTTGTAAAATTGAGTGCAAATTTGGATTAATTTTGACTTATCGCCCTGTCTCACACCATTACTGTCCTTCAAGTGTGTTATAGAGGATCTCCCCGCATCCATTCCACGCATGGCTAACCTCAAGGAACGGTTATTCATTAAAGCCGAGTGAGCAAGTTCGGTGTTGTAGAGTCTTATATCTTTTCGTATGCTCCGCTTTACTTTTCGGTCCAGCTCTCTGTATTCGGAGGACTGATGTGGTAGATTCTGTCTCTCCTCTATAAGGTGAACTGTTTGGTCAGTAAGCTTTTTCTGTTTTTTATTAAGGCACCTTATGTTCTGACTAGCTGTTGTGATGACCTGTTTGACGTTATTGTACTGTGTTTGTACATCTTCTGAATTTTTAGAGTCGAGTATGCTGAAACTATTTTTGATATGTATATTAAATTTGTCTCTGTTCGCAATTAATGTTGTTTTATCAATCCGTTTTATTGTTTTTTTAATCATTTTGTTTCGATAAATCTTCATATTGAAACTAACTACCACTCTTAGTGGACGATGATCTGAACTAAATTTGAGACTGTTAAGTACTTCAACATTCTGTATTATTTGCTTGTTAGAGGAGAGACAAAAATCAATTTCATTTTTCGTGTGACCGTCTGGAGAAAACCAGGTCCAACGACGTTGTGGCTTTTTGGGGAAAAAGCTGTTACTCACACTTAAGTTCTGCCCAAAAGCAAATTCTAGAAGGCGTTGACCACGTTCATTCCTATCACCCAGACCGTATGGTCCTAGGACGTTCGTGTTATCGGATGGTCTTCTTGGACCAATCTTGGCATTGTAATCGCCCATGATCAGTGTCCAAGTTCCTCTGTGTTCGTCGCATGCCCTGTTGAGTAGGTCGTAGAACTCTTCCACCTCGTCGTTACTATGCGAAGATGTTGGAGCATATACCTGGATTACTGTAAGTATCTTTCCCTTAGCCACACGAAACTTGAGCAGTGCGATTCTGTTGGAATATGCGACAAATTCTATTATGTTTTCTTTCCAGCGTTTCGATATCAGGAAGCCAACGCCATACCTCGTGTTACTTTCTCCAATATGATAGAAGATGGTGTTATCTCTTTCTATTGTGTTTTCGCCTTCTCTTCTCACTTCTGCTAGACCAACTATATCCCAATTTACTTTTTCTAGGGCATGTTCTAGCTCTAGCATTCTCTCTTCAGTTCGTAATGTCCGTACATTAAATGATAAAATTTTAAGCTTTTCGGTGTCCTTTTTGCGTTGCGTAGTGGTTTGGCAGTAGACCCTCGCTCGGAGATTATTCGCCCCAACCCCAGGGCGCGCCTGCATACTGCCAATAGCCGCGCACTGCCTGGAGTTGCCGAGCACTTGGGGACTGGCTTGATTGTCGTTCATACTAGGAAGGGGTTTAGACAATTAAACCCATCACGCTTGTCTAATGCGGGTTGATGGGTAAGCAGTAGACCTCCTGACTGGGTCCACAGGCGCCGCCGTTGACGTGCTAGACGTTCCTCCGCCGCCACCCTAAGTCAACATCCTGCCCTGATGTCGACTGTTATATCCGGGCCTCCAGGAAATATTTGTTTCCCGAGCCCTCGGATACCTTAGTGTTGGGTTACGAGATGGAACCCAAGTGAGCAGACATATGATGTTCGTCTGAATTTTGCCCCTAATCGTCCCACGACACTCGTGGGGCCACGGGTGTTGCACAAGACGATCAAGGGCGGGGGTTTCACCAGATGTTGAGGCAAACGCTTCCCTTAGTCGACTTTTACGACCTGCGCGGGATGATAAGCAGCTGATACATTCTATGTTTTTCTTTTGCTCCCAGATCAGCATGGAAGTGCCCAGATCAGCATCAACTGGTCTTTTTTGGGAACAAAAAACCCCAAGTTGAATTCGGTGCAAAATACATTTCTATAGTTGCCTCCGAAACGGGTGTAACGCTCTCCTTCTCATACTCCTCCACATACAATGCATACATTTTTGTCATTGACAGACTACAGTATAGATATTGGCGTTTAATATCTTTGCGCACTTTAATGGCTTCCCATCGTAGGGAAAGATTTGATATGACGCCGGATTTCTTCAGCTTTTTCTAGTGGCGTTTTGTTTTTGGGCTCATGTCGTCCTCGCGGATCACAATCTCGAGAATAAAGCCCCATTGTGTATCGACTTTCTATTGATTCTATAATAACTGAAGCAGAAATGCACAGAGTTATGCAGAAGAAGTTTTGGCATATCTGAGATTAAATTGTGTTGCTTTTTTTCTATAAAAAATTCAAAACTATTTTAACACTGTAAAAGTACTTGTCTGGAGATGCAGCTGTTGTCGGTTCTGATTCTTCAACAATAATTTTCCTCAGCAACCACATACAGTAAAAATACACATAAATCGAAAAATGCACTTCATAGAAGATTCGACTAAATCCCCGAAAAACCGCGTGGGGGACAGCGACAGCGCGGGGAAGTATCGACTATAATAATTTAATCTGGTTTTTTTCTAGGCAATTCGCTAAAAAGAAATCGAAAGACCGAATGCCAAAATCGACTATATTTATATAATGTTTATTTAGTTTGAATGTTCAAGAACAAAAAGGTGCTAATCAAAAATATTATTTTTTACCATTAGTGATTAAGACCTTCCTTTGACATTATTGTAGGACTAAAACCCACTAAAAAAGTTTTGTATTTTTTGCATCTATATTTTGAAATATTGCGGACAAATTATTACGAATTATTTGGTTTTTATTTCTCTAAAGATACACTTTCTCGATTATAATCGATTTTTACATTCGGTATCTCGGGAACGGTAAGTCCTGCGGTTTAGTTGGTTTTACCATTAGATAAAGAATCAAATGACGATTCGAATGGTATATTAAAGTGAAAAACTGCAAAAAATAGCAGATAGTCGGTTTTGCCTTTAACCCGGCGATATATAAAAACAATCAAAACTATTCGCGAGCGAGTCGCGAGCGTGGCGTACAGACTCGCGTTCCTTCGTCCACTATTGGTTAGCGCGGGAGCGCGGGCTAAGGGTGTATGCTTCCCATTCCCGCGCATAAGGGCACGTTCACACACAATCTAAAAAGGCCGTGTTACATATGGTAAATATCCTATTTTATGTCCTAATAGATAATAGTGTGACAATTTAAAAGCCTTATTTAACATCCAAAATGTATTTTTAGTAAAAGAAAAAAAGTAAGATTATAACTGTCTAAGTATACAATATTAAATACAACCATAGCAACAACAATAACAGGACATAACATTACAATTTTTTTCAACTTGAGAGTATGTATTCTATTCTCACAATATATTTTATAGTACAATCTATTCGCTCAAGTTAAAGATAAGATTTCAGGACTGTCATCTTATACCGATGACTCATAATGAGTTATGAGTATCATACTAATATGAGCCCTTATAAAAATCCTATATCACACTGTTGACGGACACCCTTTAAAGATTGTAAGGGTGGATTTTACAAAGGGCAAATATATTAGGTATTGTTGTCTGACAGTTTTTCTATGGCAAATCTTCAACTTTGGTTGAGACTAAAGTTAAGACTTACTATACTAGGTAAGGTCCAACCGCGGCAGATTGGCCAAAGATGTAAACAACAATGGCCAATTAAATAAAATCGATAAACAAGAGTATTTATTTTAAGTCATGTTTGTTTTCATCTAGTTAGCTCGGAGGTGTAGACGAAAACAAACATTACTTACTTGTTTTCGTCTAGTTAGCTCGGAGATTTAGATGAAAACTAACATTACTTAAAATAGAAACTCTTGTTTATCGATTTTATTTAATTTTGAGTGGCCATTGTTGTTTACATCTTTGGCAAATCTGCCGCGATCGGACTTTATAGAATGAATGAATTAATGAAAAAATTGTTTGTTTGCCAGAATAACCTATATTCTGATATATGACATGGTATTAATAACAGACGGTTGGTTGGGTGGTGGAAGTTTGATTGAATTCGCCTAAGCATTGTCTGTGCTATATTATTAACATCTAGTAAATCTTGACAAAAGCAGTAATGGCCTATTCAAACCTAAGCGGTATTTGCTGCCGCTGTGGGTAGAGGTACATACCGCGCGGGTTTCGCTCAGGTATTTAGCATCAAGTACCGTGGCTAGAGCGGAATAGTTGGTGCCATAGTACCGCATAGGTATTGCTTTGCTTGTTGGGCGAAACCTCAAACTCGGTATTCTACCCACAAGGATAGCAAAACCCACTTTGATGTGAACAGTCATATTACCGCATACCCACTCGGTTTTCTCTACCGCAGACGGTAGCAAATTTTGTTTAGGTTTGAATAGGCCTTAAAAGAGAGACTGATCAGATAATGAATAGGTACTTGAATTTCAAAAACCTGGTGAAATTGTGTAATTAATAGTATTGTTGACCTCCACTTCATTTCACAATGTATTAATATTTAAACCTAAAATAATTAGTTATCAATGTAAAAGTTTGTATTACGTACACATATTTACATCTGAATACATACAGGTAAAATGTCTGCCAGTCAGTTATTTTCTATTATGATTATTTATTGGATTTATGATAAAAAACAAGGATAAATTCTTTATATTTGCAGCCTTTTTCATAATCTAAAACAAATCATATAAGTTCATTAATTTTGTTTGATGATATCTTTAGTAGGTAAATGAAGCTAGATTTTTCTTTTGCTAGCTAGGCCTCTCGGTGATATTTACTAATTTTATACTTAGGCTCGTGAGTACTTGGCGCACACAGCACGCGTGACTGCCGTCAACTTCTCGTTAAGTTGCGAATGGGTGCTCTCCGTCAGTCGAGACAAACTCTTTTCGTATCACTGCAGTGAGACCGGACGCAGAATCGGCGGGTACTCCTTCGAAGCATGGTGCACGTCTTTGCAGTATCCTTTTGTAATTAGTAGTAAGATAAATAATTTTGTATTTTGTAAGGTGTATCAGGAATTAAAAGATAAGGGAACAAAAGTTATAGCTGGATCACACACTATAACGCGCCCTCGCGCGTGATTTTTTACATACAAGTTCAATAAAAACGCGCTTCCGCGCGGGGGTGTTTCGCCTCCGTTTCCCGCGCCTCGTCGCGTGGCGCGTTGTAGTTTATGATCCGCCTAATGGCACCCACAGTTAGCGGACTCAACAGTTTTGACATTATTGTAATCCTAGTTAATTATAGTTCCTGAAAACAATGAGTTTGTGCCGTGTTCGCAGTCTCATGTACAGAATCTGTCAAATTTCTTTGATAAATTTTCAACTTTATTGCTAAAGCATAAGGTTCAAAATTGATTGGGAAAATTTGACAGTTTGGGGTAGGTTGATGTGCTGGCGTCTGTACCTACATTCCCAACGTTATTTGATTACGATTTACGACTGTTGAGTCGGCTGTCTGCGGGGGCGCCATAAGTCGGTAAGTCGACTTCACAATAATTCGAGTCGGTAAACGGATGTCCTTCCGTACAGACTAATACGTTAACATAATTATGAAATTAATAAAACAACAAATATCGAAATCCATTTAGAGATAACAAAATGAGTTTCCTGAACGTATCCCGTTAGATTCGACTCCCAGTCGAAATATGCTTTTGTTGGAGACTATAGCGGCCAGATAACGATGCTGAAGTTAGATAATAATTGTGCTACCCTCGTTACTACGCTCAAAGGTCATACTGGGTGAGTAAAGAACCTATAGATAATCAATTGTTTATAAGGTTTATGGAAGAACCACACTTTCTCTGGTAAAGCGCCTGCTAACTGCTTAGACCATTGCTGGGTACCTTTACATACCCATCTTCAGGTAAACTAAAATAAACTGATAATTAAAATTAAACACAGAAGTATTATTCACTATATTGTGTTCACGCAGGAACAGTGAGTCGAAAGTCCAATAACACTGTTACATTCACACGTAATGAAAAATTACACAAAATAAAGCATTTCCTTTAACAGTTAAAGTATACTTGTGTTCCGATTATTATTAAAGTATTATGCGGACTTGCGAAATAATTAAGACTGAATATACTGAAGTGTTAATCGACTTTTGTTGCTGACCGTACCATTCTCGCTAATACCGTCACAACAAAAAGTTGTATGGTCAGCAGATAAAATACTTGAATTGTGCAAATTATTTTTTTTATCGCCCTATTCTGTGTATTTTGATGCGATAATAATATTTATATCATATAATTTAATAATAGTACTATTCATTGAATTACGTATTTAATTTGTCCAGTTCCGTGAGGGTACTGAACTGGGCTCCTCTGCCCCAGCTATTATTCAGCGGCTCATTCGACCAGACGATAATTGTGTGGGACATAGGCGGTCAAAAGGGCACGGCATACGAACTACAAGGCCATAGGTAATTATGATATTTTGTTTACTTGCTATTTCTATCCATTGTTCGAGATATCATGTTTCTTACAGAGTAACTAATACAATGAAATGCCACAATGTGTTACAAAATGATCATTTATAAACAATGTATTCACAGTATTTTGTATTTACTACAGACCGTGTCTATACTTTTACATAATATGCATACTTGCGTTTTTTTTAACATAACGCTTTTTGAAGTGAAACTTCTTTACGCACGCTTGACTTGGGGAGTAAGCTGGCGAACGCGTGACGTAAGCGTTACGAAAAGTGTGATCGGGCGAGGCGAACGGGAGTTGAGTGGGGGATATAAGCAAGAGACAGCCACATTTTCTTTCTCTCTTCCTCTCATAGCCAAATACGCAATACTGAAGTTTCACTTCAGTCGTGTGGTCATAAGCACACTCGTTTTTTGTTATACCAATAATTCGTGAAACGTAAAAAGTCAGGGATGCAACTGACGAAAAATCTTTTAGATTAGATATTATTATTATTATTTATTATTATTTGCTTTACAGTTGCCGGCAAATGACTTAAACAGGCGTGAAAAACGATAGTGTGTCATTTGAGGAACATATACCTATTATGGGGCCCGGTTGTGTGGTTTCATAAAAATCAGAGTCTTTATTTTTCACAATGTTTCTCGGCTATTGGTCTTACGCTAATCCCACTAAATGTTGCGTAATTTACATCGCTAAACCATTTTGTACGAAAAGGGCAACAAATATTGAAAATCTTGTATTTATTTTCCAGCAATAAAGTCACAGGGTTATGGTACGTGGGTAGTTGCGAGCGGCTGATATCCGCAGGGGAGGATGGGGCGCTAGGAGTATGGGAGATGGGCGTGCGGCGCCGCGAGACTCCCGCGTGGAAGGAGTCCGACCTCTGCCAGATATGCCGCGCCCCCTTCATATGGAACGTCCGGGCGATGATGGAGAAGAAACAGCTTGGTGAGTTTTAGACAGATTAGTTAAATGTTCTTTGGTGTCACATTGACAGCTATTCAAGCTCCTCTCGTGCTGACACGACGCAAGAAAAAGTAGGTGAAAAGAAAATAATAAAAGTAACCTCCTTTTTATGCGTAAAATTAAACACAGTTAAAACAGAAAAGTTATGCGCTACGGTTATGTTTCGTGTTACCGAATTTGTACGACACAGAGACAAAGCTCTATGCTGTGTACTGCCGCGCTTTGTAGGCATTGACTTATACAATATTTCCTTTTGAAATCATTGTTTGTGTAAGCCTTATCATAGCGTGTTTGAATGAAGTTTTAAAAAGGTTTTGGAATCGCATAGAGTTCATAATCTCTTATCTTCTAACTATGGTAATACAAAATAGGTATAAGTGCTTCCTCAGTTGTAACGTTGTTCTACGTTAGATTTTATTATTGCGCGTTCACATTTCCGAGGATAGTACATGGGCAACCACACCTCACAATCCACCAAAATCATGCATGGTAACAATTTAACATCGCTGTCGCTTTATGTCGTAGCTATGCGAGTGGTTTTCGTAGTCCAATTGTTAGCACATGGCGTACGGTTGACTGTACCAAGTGAGTCCGCTTTTCGCTTGTGGGTTGTGGAGGATAGGCAGTCGTTTGGAGTAAAACACTGGTATTCAGCTGCATCCGGATTCCGGGTATACTGGAAGCCGTCCCCAACACAGTTGGGGAAAGAGTAGAAGAATGATGATGAACTGGTATAGGAGGTTATATCCGACATGCGTTATATTGCAGGTCTGCGCCAGCACCACTGCCGGTGGTGCGGCGCGGCGGTGTGCGCGGCGTGCTCGCCGCACCGCCTGCCGCTGCCGGTCATGGGCTTCGAGTTCCCGCAGCGCGTCTGCACGGGCTGCTACGACACCCTGAGGCATGAGCCGTGAGTATCTGCTGGTACAACAGTTATGGGGACCTGCACCCTAATTGCGTAACACACTATCAATCACAATCTGAATCATTTTGAAGGATATTGCTAATCCATTGCTTCATATGTTCGAAAAAATCGTCTGCTCAACAACGTAAATAACGCAATGGATGTTGTTGAACTGTCAAAATGAAAGCCATTGCTACTATTAGTACGCAATTACTTCGGTGGAGGCCTACCACCACATCTTATAGCAGTATTATTTCAATCTTACTTCAGTGTGGGAAAGAGATGGAGCTAAACGTCCTGTACAACTCCATATCTTTCCCACCCTGAAGTGTCAATTCAAAAGGGCCTGTAAATGGTTTCATTTAAATAAATACTTTGATTTTGCTCCTGTATTACTTTTGAACTTACCTGGTAGGTAGTATGTCTAGACGAATACTGTAATCAGTTGTCATCTAGATACTCCTGAGTGGAGGCTTTTTTTTTCTGTCGTAGGTACCCAAATGTTAATTGTTATTTTACTAGTTATGGAATCATCGATCTTTTGGATGAGGGTTCTAAAAGTTTTTTTCACCTAAAAGCTATTCGGATTTTATCTACCTTTTGAGAAACATCTCTTCCAAAGTAACTTTATACCATCCGCATTTTCAGTCGCGAATCCCTGGCATCGTTCCACGATATGAAGCACGCGGTATCATCGCTGTACATGGACGAGGCGACGGGCCGCATGTGCACGGCCGGCAAGGACCGCGTCATCAAAGTGTGGGACGTGGGCGTGCTGCTCGCGCCCGCGCCCAAGCCGTCCACCACCGACCAGTAGCCGGCCACGACTGAACCAAGCTGATCAATAACATGTATGTCGCTCTCTTTACTAACCACACGTGGGCCATGGTATAATAATATACTTCGCCTGGTATTCTCTTCCCGTGACAGCTGGGTCACGTGATTGGCCTAAGAATACGTCATCAGTTGCGATGCGGTTCTCAAACTTTTTTAGTGGGGAAAAAGATAAAAATAATACAATGGGTACTCAATTTTTATCATTTTTAATAAATCGACATATTTGATACTTTTTGTACTTTTTTACTTTGCTTCTTTTTTATTTGATTGCATATTATGGTTTTATTTAATTCCCTTACTCGTAGATAGGTCCTCGTTCTAACTAAAACGAGTACTACTTCATAATGAATTTGAGGATACAAGTCCTTTGTGGTATCATGAACAATTCGAGTCAAATTTGTGAAAATGAATTTTTCATCGTGCAACGATTCACCGTGGTATTTATTAAATTCTCTTTCCATTATATCGGCAACCCTGATCAATTCTTTGCAAGGGTAAATTAGATTTCTCCTCGACACAAAAAAATCCAATCACAGGCTACGCTACCTCCTGGATCAATCTTTCGTGTCTCGTCTCCAAGATATGGATATTTTCGTAAAAACCTGAAAGCAACATAACCGCTTATATATTTTAGACCTTGATCTCTGATTTCTTCAGCAGCTATTTGCGTTTCGATATTGTCAAGTAATAGGTTTTCTTCATTAGTCGGAATATATGAACTAAGATCGTGATTAAAGTCTACAGCATCTTCGCTCACTTCGTCGATATCTAGCATTTCTATATCTTTTAGTATGGAACAATTAACCATTTTTTTTTTCTTGTGTATCTTTCAAAGTTTACACGCTTTTTCTTTTCACAGTAACCAATGTTTGGGAACCACAGTATTTTGCTCACCGAGCGAAACAACGCTATAGGTTTAAGCGACACGACGATAGCAATGAAATGGCGAGCTGTCAGTATGACACTTGTCAATTCGATGTGTGGCCACTGTGTGTGATTGAATTACCCGAGCAAAATGCATTTTTTAACTTAACAAAGCAATTATGAATTAATAATTCAATATTTTAATTAATTTAAAACTAAATAGATGAATCACTCGAGTTGCTAAATAGTTAGACTAGTTAGTAATTTATTTTATTTTTATTAACTAAATGAGAAAGTCCCTAAATTTACTGAAAAGGACAATCAATGGCAACACTTATCGTGACGTAGTCTTAGGCCATCGTGGGAAGAGAATACCAGGCGAAGTATATTATTATACCATGACGTGGGCCATTGAAAATGGAAAGTTTTGAATGCCACATGTGTTTTTTTTTAATTTTTCGTTTAACAGTTTTTCAGCCAGTATTTCGCGTTATAAAGTTTATATAACAAGGAGGATTTCATATTGGCTTTTTAACTTATTTAATCTTTTAATGAAACAAAAGACAATTGCAACGTAAAATATTAATCTCGAGTTCTTTTCTTATAGAAATTAGACATGTGCGTTATTGATTCAGCTTCATATGTCGCGTATTGTAAAAGAGAATCAAATTGAAATTAATGGATGCACTTCATCGGGCTGTTTGCATTAATGTTATAGTCGTTATAATATTATTATTATTTAATGTGTATCTAATATATTTGTTGTTGATAGTCCAACGAAAGTTTTGCTTTCTGTCACTTGTCGTGAGGTAAGACTGAGACTTTCCTTTCTGAAAATATGGTGTGTCGTTTATTATTGATAGTAAAATATATTTGTGTCATCATATTATTATATAAATTACAAAAAAAAAATGAGACGAAGATCTCAAAACTATTTTATATGTGTGATCAAAAATAATCGTCTATATAATCTGGAAACACGTTTGGTGTACATAAGTCTGTCTATTGCTTTGAACGTTTACATCGATTAGTTATTTTCAATCATCTTCTATGACGGTTCACAGTCAATCATTTTAGGTATCTTGTCTAGTATGAAATATGGAACCAACGTTCTTGAGCGAGGGTTGTGTGACTAATAAATGAGTTGATTATTGTGTTCACGATACGAAGTCTGCGCGCGTGCATGTTTCGTAACACCATTGTTACATGTTACGGCTCGTTCACACAATAACTATCCGTTACTTTACAGTCTCACCATGGTCCTAGAATACTCGTATACTATTGGTCGCTTAATATAACGGATCGTAGCGTATTGGTCGGTTGAAATAACGGATCGTTGTTGTGTATGCGGGCTGCTATTCAGCATCCACATGGTCTGTCTTTATTATAGACATTTATTTCACAAAAATAAGTATTTCAAAATCATATTCCGAGCTGCTCTAGTCCAGACTACAGTTTGTGCACTGTTATTTTGCATCACTATCAAAATCATAGTGATCTTTATCATCGTGGCAATAAGGTTGCTATTGGGTTACTGCCATTGCCAAGCCTGTCAAAATCACAATGATCTCTATTTTCGTTACAATAAGGTTCCTTTTGGGTTACTGCTGTCAGAGGTAAAATAATTGTGAACGGACTGTATATATTTAAGCTTCGTCGCAGTACACAGCAGTTTTAATTTAGACGACAATATGAAGTCATAAAAATATATATATCACTTATTATATCATAACTGTCACGCAGCTCAAACAGACGAATATGTATAGATCATGTTTCGTTTGTTGGTTTATAATATAGCTAAGCTTATGTGGATGTTTTAACTTGTAACAAAAGATCTCAGTTTTCATCAAGGGTATAATCATGTTGACGTTACTGTTGCTGTTAGCCTGCGTCACCCCACAGCTGGGCAAAGGCCTCTCCCCATGACTTCCAGCTCTTTCGATCCAGGGTGAAAGTGGACCAGTGGTCGTGTTTTCTCCAGCTCGTCCCGCTCGTATTGACGTATTTACAAAAAAACCGGCCAAGTGCGAGTCGGACTCGCACATGAAGGGTTCCGTACCAGCGCACAATATTTAACATTACATTATTTAAGATCGAGCAAAAAAGGCCGAAAATAAATCACGTTTCTTGTCCCCATACAAGAAACGTGATTTATTTTCGGCCTTTTTTTTATTGCTGAAGGGGCCCGCTCTTGACCTCGATCACGCCTGATGGAAAGCGATGGATGAGGTCTATGATGGAACGAGCGATAAACGAGCAGTATTTAATTTTTAAATATTTTGTTTTTATTGTGTGTTATTTATTATAGCGACCAAAGTAATACACACTCTGTGACCAATTCAAGTGTCTACCTATTACGGTTCAAAAGACCCTGTGATAGACAGGCGGACGTACAGACAGCCGAGCCTTAGCAATAGGGTTCCGTTGGCACCCATTGGTACGGAACCCTAAAAACCGAATAGTCCAAAGTAGTATGCAGTGGTTTCAGTGTCTCCACATTTCTGGAACCACAAAATATGCAAATGATACCTATGTTTTTGTACCATCTAAAATACTAAATACGTTTGTGGAATGTGGAAAATGTCGTCACGATATACCCTTGGAAAAACTTCATATATTGTTAGAATTCATACGAGTATTTTGTGTTATACGTTTAGATATTATACTATATTAGTTATACAGGATGAAATTGAAAACATGCGACAAATCGAAATGGGAGATTGTACTCATCATTATGAACAACTTTTACTATGGGACCAATCCTGAAAAAAAAAATCAGCTGTTCCCTACATTTATGTTCGCATAACTCGTCAAAATGTAGGGAACAGCTGATTTTTTTTTCATGATTTCAGGATTGGTCCCATAGTAAAAGTTGTTCATAATGATGAGTACAATCTCCCATTTCGATTTGTCGCATGTTTTCAATTTCACCCTGTATATTACTTAAAATATTATTTACTTTTTTATTTCAAGAAAATACAATTCCAATTTATTATATTTTTTTATTCCAAACTTGGCATTGCTAAAGACATTTGCTTTCAAGGTAATTGCTTATATTTTAAAATAAAAAAGTTCTTAATCATAAACATTCTTGTTACTTATATTGTGACATATTGTAATGAAGCAAATTTTAAATTATATTTTTTAAGAATAGTTTGGTTTAATATTTCCTAAATATATTTTCATAAATTGAGCTAATTGCATATTGATTTTATTAAGTATTTTTACGAGGTACGGAGATCGTTTTGATTATTCGTACCGTACCTAATGAACACTATTGAATCTGACAATAAATATGTTATATATGATCTACCCCATATATAAAATAGTGATGTGCACTGTCATCATTTATCGACACTATTGTTGTATAGAAAAAACTATCGATTTAATCGGCATTTTTATAGAAAAGGTGCTTTTACTTACGTCGAGTCACCTTGTCTAGTATGTTTTCATTGGTTTGCAATCTTTTCGGCGAACAAAAGAGTTATATTTCTGTCAGCTTAGTGCTACGCTTTCGAAGGCATCGATTGGTCGCGCCCACAATATTACCAATTTAATGTTGGTACCATATTAAGTTTTCTTTAAAAAATCAAACAAGTGAAAATGTTTATACATTTCGGCGTGGACCAATTGAAAAAAATATATTTAAAAGATCCTTGTATAAAACTTAGTTAATCTATCGTAAAAGTGTGTCCGAGTAGGTCAGGAAATCGTTTAAAAATTCTGTAATTGAGTGTTGTATAAAAATGTATAAAACAAATGTAGTCGTATTAGCTGGTGTCTTGAGATGGAGACCGTCGTAGGCGCGGTTTGAGTGCGGGGTGAGACTCGTGACAACTACGCTTTCTGCAAGTTTAAGGGGGATGCGCTAAGTTAAGTTAGCACGCAAAATTTAAATTTTCTTACGTTTTTTGCAATTTGCAGGTCACGTCAGGTTGTATGTTGATTAAAATATGATTCGCGACTGTAACAAACATGACATTACAGAATTATAATAATTAGAATCAGCAGTACAACTCCTTGAGTTAGAATTGGCCTCACATGTCATGTTCATGAATGGCCATTCAATAGTGTATATCTAAATAATAATGTTTAGTGTATATCTTTTGTAGATCCTAAAATAAATAAATAGGGTAATAATATGAACTTGGAGAGATGTATTGATATAAATATTTATTACGGCCGCGATTCATATTTAGATCAACACACAACCTGTTACTGACCTGCAAATTGCAAGAAACTAAAGAAAATTTGAATTTCGCAGGCTACCCTGACGCTTTCGCCTTAAGGAATACTTAGCATGACTTCCCTTCTCCACGTCGATACTAAGACGGTCTCACAATTAAGGCGCTAGCTTATAAATTATATACACGAAAATTTAAACTTAAATCGTTTATTAAATACGTAACATTATATTATATACTATGTAAATGATTTAGACATGCTTTCCTAGTTCTGAATAATGCCAAAATTGTTGAGATATTTGTATTTAACAGTTTTAACAAATATTGCACGTTATTTACAATATACTCGGCAATTTTTTTTACTTAAAATATTCCGTTTCACAGCTTAGTTTATTGTCTTGATAATATTTGTCATATCAAAGGGCTCGAAAAATTACCAAGCTAATGTAAAAAAATATTTGATATATCTACTTCAATATGACAAGTAGTATCATCAACTGTTTTGTGAAGTTTCGCTAATAATTTTTGTTAATTTAAGGTCGAGGAAACATTATCTATATTAATATTATAAATAAATAAATTAACTATTCTTTTATGTCGTTAAAAGAGATTTTATTTTTCTATTCACGGAGCTTATTATTCATTTGTAAAGTAATACTGTAAGATATAGTCAATGTGTAATTACTATTAGAAGTATTTAGGTCGCTTGAAAGTTTCTATGCCAATAAAAAGTAAGAAGTAATCGTGTCTTATTATAAAATAGGAGGTAGATGAGTGGAACGGGATGATAATCTTAATAGTAGTGCGCGCATCGGTAAGAGCAGTGTTCTAGTTGTGTAGAGTTCACAGCCTCGAAATAAATAGAGTAATCAGGTACGTCGTGAGTATCTCCCAGCCTTGTCTCCGGCAGTGTGCGCCCGCGGGCGTGAGCTCGGTGTCCTCGCGTCGCGGCGGGCCCACTCAGCCCGGACAGGTGTACTGGTCCTTCGGGACACACACCTGTCCGTTGAACATCTGGTCCTGAGGACACGATAGGTAGGTCCTGGTCCCGCTGACGCAGAAGTAGTACCGCTTGCACTCAGTCCCCTGCTGCACGTAGAAGCCGTCGCGCGCGCAGCGTGCGCCCGCGTGCTCCACCAAGCCGGCCGGCGGGCCGCCGCACTCGAACTGCGACGCCTTCACGCATGCGCGCCCGTCGAACAGCTTGCCGCCGAGACAGGACAACGTGACGAGCCGGTCTCCACGCTCGCAGTAGAAGTATCTGCAAATAAAAAAAAGTTGTGGTTAGGCTTGTTCAGGACACTAAATGACATAAGTACGTAGGTGATAACCAGAAAAAACCGGTGGCTACCTTCGGCATCCTGATTCAATCTCTGCGTGGTAACCGTTCGAGAGACCTTCGCATGAGTAGTCCTCTCGCAGACATAGTCCAGGCTGCGGCGGCACACAAGCCTCGCCGTCGAACACGCGGCCCGTCGGGCAGGCGTAGATAGACTTCTCTCCGCGCACGCACTCGTAGTACCCGCGGCAGCCTGTGTCGGCGGCGCGGTACCGGCCGTCCGGTCGCCCGTAGCACGACTCGCGTTCCAGGCTCGGACATAGGTACTGAGACGTCGGCGAGCACCGCACCCCGTCAAACACGCGCCCCGGAGGACACGCCAGCGTCGTGCGCAACAGACCGTCGCAGTGGAAGTAACGGGTACAGTTCGTGTCGAGGTCTTGATACGTGCCACTCGGAAGCCCTTCGCACTCCACCGAGACCGCTGGGCCATCGCATAGGAAATCGTCGGAAGGCGTACATCCGATGCCGTCGAACACAAGTCCTGGCGCACAAGAGCCTCGTTTCACCACCCGCTCGCGCCTGCATTCGTACCAGGAGGTGCAGTCGTGCCAGTCGCGGTGCAGCCCGTCGTGTCGGTTAAAGCACGGGCTCAGTGCCGGCGGCGGGCACGACGCGCGCGTTGCATGCTCGCACGCGCCGCGAGCAAACAGCAGGCCCGGCTCGCACACGCCGCGCCGGATCACTCGGTGCGCCTCGCAGACGAAGTACTCGCGGCAGCTGGTGGTGCGGTCTGCGTATGCGCCATCGGGTACGTCGCGACATAAAGATGAGCACGCTTCGTCGGAGCAGAAGTCAGCGTCGCCGGCCGGCAGCGGCGCGGCTTCGGCGCGGGGCGGCGGACACGGTGCCGTGCACGTTGCGCACGACGACACCGCGCGCAGCTCGCCGCCGCCGCAGCGCAGCACGCGCCGGCATGAGTGGGACGCGTCAGGGTAGTCGCCGTCCGGGAGGCCGGTGCATACGGGCTCGAAGCATGTACCGGCGCCGCGTGTGCACGCTTGTCGCTCGAGGTCGAACCACGCTCCCGAGGGGCAGGCGCGCTCCACAGCCGTGCCGTTCTCGCAGCGGTAGTACTGGCGACACGCGGTGCCGGGGCTGGCGTACGCGAGCTGGTCGCCGGGCGCGCAGTGGCGCCGCACGCAGGGCCGGCGCGCGCGCGGCACACACGCGCCCTCCGCCTCGCTGAACACGCGCCCCTCGAGGCATGAATACCGACCGGTCACTGCACCACTGCTGCACTTCACATATTTCTGACAATCTTGATCATAGTCTGTGTGAAGACCGTCTCTATGACACTCAAAGCCCTGGACACCTGAAACAATTAGAAGGAAATGTTAATTTAACATGGACTTCCTTCAGATGACCTGGATGTGCCTAAAGAGAATTGATTAGACTACTCTCCAGTAAGAATATCAAGTTCTGAAATTATTAGATTACTTCAAGTCTATAAATTGTGACCAGTACAAAAGTGTAAACACTACTCGATGACCCATATGATGTTGCGAATCAGTATAAATATCAAGAATAAAGTACTCACTGCCGATCCGCGCGAGAACAGCGAGCGCGCAGAGCGCGGTGACGGCGCGGCAGGCGGGCGCGCGCGCAGACATGTCGGCTGCGACTGACGGCGCGTTGATCGCGAGGGTTCCTTGACATTCGCACGCCCCCGCTGTAACTTGATCCCTGCGGTGGCCCGGATGCAGCCTCCGAGTTAACAATCTAGACACGCCTTGTTTATCGAGCGCCTGATGCTCGAGTGAAAATGACCGCAGATGAAGCTCGTTGGCCGTGAACTTTGTCTTCTTATGTAACGACAATGAGAAATATTCGATGAATGAACAGTACAACCGCAATGGAATTATTAGCTCATTTAGATGTTGGAGTCTTGTTGATTTGGGAAGCTGTTGAGGTACAGCGAGATAATTTGATTTCATACAATTTTTTTCTGCCTTTAGGTACCTACTTACTACGATGTGATGCGAATTAAATATTTAAACATAAATTACTCGAAGGACACCTTTGCTACTTGACCTCCCACAATGTTTTGCTTACGAGGCCATAAATCGTGTCTACCATTTATATAATGAACGAATGAATTGCTATTCTGCCGTTGTACCCGTGGGAAATTATTATAAAAACACGTAGGTAAGCAAAAACATGCATAAATCGTGTCGAAACGTAATAAATACTTGGTAGTGAGCCGGAATCTCCGAGAATCCGCATAGGCATACGAATGAGATTCTATTGACATTGATTGGATGATAATAGTGTACAAATATTTGCATTCGGTACAGTATCTTTAGTGATGGGCTAACTCTCTAAATACTTGGCGAATACGCAGAAGTTCAAGAGCAGTTCTGGAGTCTATGGCTCCAAGGGACTTATCAAGGGACAGTTTTTTTTTTGGAAAACTGCATGACCATGCAGATTGTTCATCATTAAGGGGAAACCATATTGGCCATTAATTTATTTATGTCCCACACTATCTACATCCGTTTTAAACTTGTATCTATGCTAAGTCCTGTCATTAGATTAAAGCCAGTTTACAGTAACCTGAGACATATTAAAGGTAACGTAACTCCAAAGAATGTGTGGAATGTGAACCACGCGTGTGACTGCCAGTCGTCCGCAGTGGGGGGCGGGCGGCATTCCTCTAAGGTGCCTTACACACGAGCACGAGTCATGCTGCTTGTGGATGTGGCACGTGGCAGAGACGAGCGAGTCGTGACTTGAAACCGCGCGATTCCGTTAGCGAATTAAGTAGGTATACCTATATTAGTTAAAGCTCAAAGGGCTAAAATGTAAGGTGTTCCACAAAGAGAATTTCGTGCTGTGGGATTTGTTGAATTCAGACACAAAATTGATTCGATTAACTCCTCTGAAAGACCACAAAGTTATTGTCGTTCAGTGAGGCCAAAAGTAAGAAAGATTTAGGAAAGAAATATTTTCTTTCAGACACTTCTGTAGGTTGTCGATTGGTTAAGTTTTCATAAAGGAACAATTTTTAACGAGTGCGCACAACTGTGACCATAAATTCAGCAGAGTCTAGCGTAGAAACTTTTAATGGGTTCTAAAAAAATCGTTACTCCATACATTTTGATCGCTTAGGTATGCTATTGCACTTTTCTATGAAACAGAAGGATCCAGTTGGGTTGGGCAGCATTTGGAAAACTCCGTCAAGTCTTCTCGTTGCCTATCCCGCAGTGTTTGAAGACTAAGGTCTTCAACCAGTGCGTCCTGCCCGTCATCACATACGGTGCTGAAACGTGGACACTGACGGTCGGGCTGGTCCACAAATTCAAGGTCGCTCAGCGCGCTATGGAGCGAGCTATGCTCGGAGTCTCTGAAGGATAAAATCAGGAATGAAATTATCCGGAAAAGAACCGGAGTTACCGACATAGCTTGCAGAGTAAGCAAACTGAAGTGGCAGTGGGCTGGCCATGTCTGTCGAAGGACCGATGGCCGCTGGAGCAGACGAGTCCTGGAGTGGAGACCGCGTATCGGCAAGCCTAGTGTGGGATGCCCCCCAGCTAGATGGACGGACGACCTAAAGAAGGTGGCTGGGGTAGACTGAATGCGGAAGGCGGAGGACGGTGCTGTGGCGCAGTCTGGGAGAGGCCTATGTCCAGCAGTGGACTGCGATAGGCCGAGTTGATTGATGA
The DNA here is from genome assembly GCA_914767645.1 of Hydraecia micacea. Lineage (NCBI taxonomy): Eukaryota > Metazoa > Arthropoda > Insecta > Lepidoptera > Noctuidae > Hydraecia > Hydraecia micacea. Next base: position 15,909,738 of record OU611778.1, read on the forward strand.
AACAGCAGGTTTTTTTTTGATAACTGACGAAACATTTCTACTCTACGAGGGTCTAGAATCATGTGGCTGAATTCATGGTTGCAGTTTGTGCACTGGTTAAAATTGTATCCTGACGAAATCGCAGTTTATCAACCGCGGCGTGTGCAGTCCATACCCTAATCGATTATCTTTCGCTCTTTCGATCATTATCTCGGATCCAGCCTCAATTACAATAAACATAGCCTCGGGCTTAGTTCCGTATCGCTTTGCTTAGCGTTTGATCGACAATGTTATTTGCAATCTAATCGTGATTGTGCAGGATTACTTGACAATATCCTTCCTCATATTTCCTGTCGCTTGTCTTTCTTTTATTTAAATAAATTAGTCATGGGAAGAATGGAATTTCAGATAGAAAGTGTCGCTCTCTACATCCGGACTTACCGCTGACGAACCAAACAAGCGCAAACCTCGGATCGTGGTTGTAGGTGTGCCGACTATTTTGGCTGAAACTGAAGTCTTCAGGTGCATTTATGAACAGAACGTAGCCGATAAGTTTCCAGCAATGCCTATGGAGTCCTTTTTGAGCGTGGTTAAATTGAGCCACAAATCTGGGAAGAAAGATGCGTCGACCTGTAACTACGTTATTGAAGTTACAGCCAACATACGTAAAGCCCTATTATCCCAATCAAGGCTTTTTATAAATTGGACGTCATGCCCTGTCAGGGACTTCACCTTGGTCACCAGATGCTACAAATGCCAGCAATATGGTCATGCAGCAAAAACATGCAGAGAGCTAAAATCTACGTGTGGTCACTGCGGTGAAGAAGGACACTCGATGTCAGAGTGCGCGAAGAAAGCTGACACACCGAAATGTGCAACTTGCTCACGCTTTAAAAAGCCCAATAACCACAAAACGGGAAGTGATGGGTGCCCTGCTAGAAAAATAGCGGAATACAGGTACATCAACTCTATCGACTACGAGGGCGCCTAGAGCGTCATACTTAAAGCCAGACTTCCGTGTTAACTGCCTGCTGCTGACTCAACAAAACAGTGCACTGGCCTATAAACCCTCGATTTTGTTGATGAAACACATGGTCTCGGACGTGATTTAATTTGCAACATTGACTTTAACCCACTTACCATTTTCTGCTGACACAAACATTTTAAAGTGCAATAAAGTATTCTACGCTAAGTAAATAATTACGTATTAGTATAAGACTTTTTGTTGTTATTTTGATCTTTAAGATAGGTAATTAGTATTTAAGTAAACTAGGTATAAAATAATTAATTAATTAAATTTTGTCATTATTTCTAGACTTCTAATGCTAAATATTGTTATGAATGTAATGTCCTAAAATCACCATAAAGTATGCTCATGCCGCCTGTGATACAGGTTTATCCTAGTACAGGCATCAAACATTATTATACCTTTGTAAATAGTTTCTAAGACTTTTATGTAATAATTTTACCAATTTTAATATGAATAAACATTATTATTATTATTATTTATACATATATACAAATTCAAGGGAGAGAGATGTTGAGATGACTCTACGCTACCTGTTTTGAAAATAACTCTGCAATTTCCGCTTAAATGCATACCGACTGGTGGCCGTCCTAATATCAAGAGGAAGCGCATTCCAAAGAAGAATGGACTGAATATGAAAGGAGGAGTGAACAAAGTCAGAAGTATGAGAAGGACAGAGTAGGAGAAGATTGTTAGAAGAACGCAGATTCTTAGCGTGAGAAGAACATAGATATTGGAAGTGAGACACGAGATAAGAAGGAGGAGTGGTAGAGTTGAGAAGCAGCAGGTTGGTCATTTATTTTCGTTATTTCAGGTCCGCATCATTCTTCAAAGGATATTCGTTCTATGTGTGTAGAAAATAAGATGTTGCACATTTTAAAAAACCCATAAGATAGGAAGGTACCTACTTGTCGTCGTAAGCGGATATGACATATTTAATAAAAAAAAACGTGATTATCATGTTCAATTATATTGATAAGTCTCAAATGGTCTTTAATTACTGCAAACCACTGAGTGTTAAATAAATAATAATTATTTGTTGAAGATTTGGATGGGAATTCCGAGTGTGGGAAAACCTTTTGTGGTAAAACACTACGGCTCGATCATCAATGTTATATCCTGCAGGTAGCTAGGTAAGCAAGTACGTACTCATACCCATACTTATACACGTAGTATTTTATTATCTGTGCTTATACTAAGCACCGAAAATAATTAAAAAAGCCCCAGTCACTCGGAGAGCTTAGTGAAAAAATTATGCCTGTGATGAACTATGTTTTATTTATTTAAATAACCAAATTAATTCCTTTAACGTTGATTTTAATTTATAATTTTATGAGCCTAAAATGTTTGTCTAAGGTATGCGAAACGGTTGGAAAAATGCGTGTATCAGATGACTTGCGGATGTTCGCTGACGTATTATGAAGAGATAAGGAATTTATTCGCGAGACTTTATCCGCGGGAAATTTCTTGGTTCAACCCACCGCGTCGCATCGCGTCGCCCGTCCGCGCTATTACTTCATTTTCAATTAGGGTTCTTTCCGACTTTTTTTTTTTGCGCAGCTCCTAAGTTTCGTAGCGCGATGTTAAATAGCCTTATGAAAGAGTTGGGCTACCAAAAGCAAAAATATTTTTTCAAGTTCGACTATCCGCGCTATCTCTGGAACTACTTCCAGAGATAGCGCGTTCAAACAAAAAAAATCAAACTCTGTGCTTCAGCTTTTATATTTTAGAATTCTCCAGTTAATTAAATATTTATTGTAAGTACCTACCTCTTCTACTCTTGAACATAGACCCCACATAGGTAGATACTCAATTAGTTAGGAAGGTAGGTATGTACAGACGCCAGCACATCAACCTACACCTAACTGTCAAATTTTCCCAATCAACATTGAACCTTATGCTTTAGCGATAAAGTTGAAAATCTATTACAGAAATCTGACAGATTGTAGTAGGTTGATGTGCTGGCGTCTGTACCTACTATAAAATTATAGTCTATAGTTTGACATCTGACCAAATCAGAATTATTAGGTTCCGGGTTCCGGATCTAGAAAACTACCGTAAAGTAGATACGACAGACAAGTCTGTAATTTAAGTGATAAATTACCAATACCTAACCCAGTGACTCAGCGAAGGAGTTCCGTTCTGAAATAGGTCTACCTACAGCGTAAGAGAAAGATAAATAAAATGCAATAACAAGCCAAGTTACGTAAGACAACATCCTGTACCAAATCTCAAGCTCGTGAGTGCGTATATTTACAAGTTATAATTAGCACGTCGAGATGGTCGAATTATGGCGGATCTCGCGTTTTTGTGCGCATTCCTAACGCACAATTAATACTCCCTTGGTGGACCGAGTACCGCGGTCTTTGACGCTGCCACACTGCTGAAAATAACAACACTTATCCGGTTTAAATTTGCCAGTAAAAGCTTTAAGGTCATTCAAATATCATGGCATTTATCTATTGATCCTGTTTATAAAGGATACCATACACAAAGAAGCTTCAACTACCTAGTAACAAGCAATGTACCTACAACAACTGGCTTCCACTTTCTGACTAACTAACCGACTATTTGAAAATTCAAAAGTGCCTGTAAGTGGTTTAATTGAAATAATGCTTTGAGTTTGAGTTAGAACAAAAATGGAACTTTTAAGTGCGTCTCCTAAGGACGCGCGACGGCCCAGTCACCAAAATTATTATATAACAAAACTCACATTACCAATATGAGAATAATCTTGATGGTCTTTAAAACTTTGATAAGTAAACTTTATAAACTAATTACGATCTCCGGCTTCCAGTGTCGCGATCCGAGAGATAATTTGCACATTTAGACGTAAAATGAATATCTAAAGACAACATTTGGGACATTATAATTATATTTGAATTAGAATTGTTAGCGGGGGGTGCATGCTGAAGGTCAAATGAGACAGTTCTTACCGACACGATTTGTGAGATATTATTTAATACGTCCAGTACCTGCTGATATAAATAAAATAATGATGTCCGTCTTTCCTATCGTATGTTTTAGTTACGATAATGCGTCCGATATGATAATAGCAACTGCCAGTCTTATTTTTAGTTTTCGCTGTTGGTAAATTATGATGATGTTAAATATGTTAAAACACCGGAGTATTATGTTACCTTAAATCTGACTGGCCCCAGAAAGCTGCGGCCTCTTGTGCTTATTAAAACTATTTGTAACGAAACTTTGTGGACTGTAACAAGATCAACACCCACTGAAGCTGTTGCAGGAGATGATGACTTTGATTGTGTTGGTACCTACCTATAATCAGCCTATCGCCGAAGCCAGCGTGGAAGCTCTCCAGTCGGAATAACGACCAGCATAGCTATTCAAAACCATACGACAGGTTGTCGAATCGAAAATGGCACTTTTTCAATTATTAATTTGAAGGGTCGTCTATTTGATTTAAACTGACAAAATTTTCGTGTTTTTGATTTGGGAACATCCTTTAGACTCTATAAAATTAATTGATGTTCGATTCGGCACGGAAGAGTATCGAACGGTTGTGAATAGCTAAGCTGAACATAACGGGTTTTGTGATGCTACTTGGAGAGACCCATGCCAAGCAGTGGATTGAGTAAGTTATTAAAATACGTCTTTATAAGTATATAGTCACTGAACCTACTCCGGACCTAAGGGGAATGATGCGATGCGAGGCCAGCTAGGCTAAATTGTCGTAAGTGCCATCGACTCGAAGAAGAAGTAGATGGCCATGTTATGGTAGGAAATCTGTCTAATAAAGATTTAAATTGAGAACAGATGTCTGTCTCTCTCTATCTGTTTTTGTTTTTTTTCCGGAGGGTTATTTCGGACTCCTACCGACTAAAACCCTTCCAGTACCTTGAGTCGGGGGCCCGGGAGATAATTGTACATCCTCCACACCCCCGACTGGTATCAGCCCGCCATGCCTAGCGGGCCCCATCACCGAGTGCAGCCAATCCCACGACCGCACATCGTCCCATTAACGCGCGCATATAACACTGCGTGCCACCTTTTTGAGCCTAATCCTAAGGTATGCCCACTCGCCCTCTCCGCCACCTACTTTTTATGCATCACCCCCTCGCAAAAACGCGTGGGAATGTGTTTTTGCTTCCGACTATGAACTGAAACGCCACGGCCGGAAACAAGAGATCACTCGCACCAAGTGTCGCGATGAGGGCACAACGCTACTGTTGGGATGGGACCAAGCTGAACGCTTCTCCAGCGTATGTTACACCGGGTCTTCGGGGCAGTCCACACAGAGACTACTACTACTTCATAGTCGAATCGACACCGATTCCGACGCTTCCTACCAGTATGTGTAAATTCTGAGGTGGCTTGTTCCGAGGCCCATGGAAACAGAGAGACCTGTGCACAGCCACTTCCGAGACCCAAACGCCGGATCCTTCCAACGACTTGCGCAAGCCCTGCCGTGGCTAATAAGGCCGATTGCCGGTGTGTTTGCCTCCGGGCCATCACCAGTGTGTCATCGGCGTAGCGGGTTACTTCGACGCGTGGGGAAGTGCACCGCGCAGCACCTAGTCGTAACCAATGCTCCACAGCAGCGGCCCCAGGACCGAGACCTGTGGAACACCGCACGACGTCTCTTGCCGGCTCTATCCTTCCAGGCCCGGGTAGATTACGGCTCTTACCGCTAAATAGTCCCTGATAACGCGACGATGAATATAAGAGTGCCTCCTTTATCCGCTGCGATGTCGCGAAATCTCCTAAAGATCGGTAACAATCATAGATATCCGGTAACAATAGAAAAAGTAATGTATCTCATTAGTGGCAGTTGAGCTACTACGCAACTCAAGTTTCTCCCTACCTATCAAAAGGTTACGCGGTAGAGATGACCAGCCGTCACTACAAACAAATGCTAATGATTTAATTACGAGTCCTTTTACTGGAAAATTGAGCAAACCTTCTGTTCAAATTGGACGAAATATCAAGGTCGATTAGGTAATTAGCAAATAATGAAAAAGGAAATGTTCTAATTAAGTAGGTACCTAAAAGATCCTCGTGTTTGCTCTTTGCTATTCTATAAGGCAATCGTTTTTTATCGAACAGAGCTGTTTTGCAACATAGATGCTGTATTCAATAAATTATTACCATCATTTATATCACGTGCTGCTTTTGTTATTAACTTCAAGGGTTCAGGTAAATTACTTGCAATAAGACTTCCTCAAGCATACCAATGCAATTAATCATTATTTATTTATTGAAAAAGTCCTCAATCAGAGATGATCCGCATTGCTATCGCATATATACTGGACTGTATTATTTACATCATTCTCATTTAATTAGGTTTATTTACTCTTGTTTAATAAGTTTAAACATTGTTTTAATTAAAATGACTCACTTCGTGCTTCCGTAGTGCAATGGAGCCGGATGTTGACGTAACTGCCAATAAAAAGTAAAATAAAAATGGCGGTTTTTGTTTTGGCGGGAACTCTTGTCGCAGTAGTGGATAATATTAATAACTTAGTATATTATGTTGTTGTTAGTAGCTGTATATTTATATTGCTTGTTTTAATATAATTAGGAGCTCACTGCTAGCCGGAACTTTAGCGTCGACGCGCGACTGTTAGCTGTTATAAGGCGTGTGCACATGTGCATTAATTAAGTAGGTATTTGATCATAATAATTTTAATACCTACCTATCATATTAAGCTATATCTACAAAGTGAATCATGCATGTTAGCGGTAGGAGTATCCAATTCAATCCAGGTGATTAATTGGTTCTACTAAATCTGATCCAAATTGGTTAATCTTCCATTATGTTGGTATAACCTCGATAAATTAAGTTAGAAGGCATAAAATGACAGCTCGGTTTTTAATACTTAATTGAATATGCGGTCAAAATTATAAATACCTAAGTATTCGAATTAATTTCGGGTACAAATCAATCTTCGGACCTATATCTATTATATTGTGCAACTGCAGCAAAGACCAACGTCGCATTGAAACTGCTAATTTTTAGCTACAAAGCTTGCAGTTCAAATTCAGACTGTCTGAATAGAACGCGTACCATGACCACCATAGAAACGGGTTTTGTCGACGGAAGATTTCTACCGTCTTTAGCATCATAGCATGGCGATGAAGAGAAGAAATGTTTACTACTTATTCTTCAGTCGACGAAAGTCTACAGTGTCAAGCATGACAACCAATTATTTTCTACTTTTGACACTTGGGGGTAGAAACATTTCTTCTCAACAAGTATCAAATAGTCATATTCATAGGTATATTTATTTGCATTCCATAATGTTATAGAGGTGTTACAATGGCTTAAAGCTAAGGTACAATTATGGACTCTGTAGGGCACTGCAAAAAGTATAAAATTGGACACGCACACACACATCACATTGGACTTAGACAAGAATCTAGGTATATTGATTTTATCTGCTCCCCGTTGCTATAGAAATAATATATATATATATATATATATGTCTTTGTCTTCATAGAAACGCGAATCTACACCGCCTCGTTTTCGGGCAGAAGAGACAAAGTTCTTTTTTCCAACTTGATATAAGAGTTTGAAAAAATAATTTTGTCTATTCTTGGTAGAATAGAGATAGAATTGGTTATGCTAGGCGACATATAATGAAGATTACTTACTCTATGCTAGGCGAGGTATCACACCGTCACCCTATCTGCATATTTCAAACGGTCTACGAATTTTCAACTCTATACATTTTCCTTGCATTTTTGACAGTGAGTTGGAACAAGAAATACCTACATAGGTTATTATAATTTATTGTTTGACGCATGATCTCCCAATTTGAGTGGTAGGAAATTGGATCACGTATGAGTTTGGAGCTAGCCATACAAGGAAACTAGAATCAGATGACGTATGAACCAGAAAATTATATTGTCTTTAACCAAAAAAGGAAATCCGATGACGTTGGCTATTCTAAATTTCGTATTGTTTTTAATTAAATCGTGGCTATTATTAGGTAACTCTTATGTTGGCGAAATATGAATCATATTTTATTGTTTTTTTAACCTAACCTAGTACCTAATAAATAATACCATCCTATTGTCCCATTACAGGGCGAAAATGCCTCTACTGCCTACAGATATTATGAGCACTTAATCACCGCGCTTGCTTAAGGCGGGTTGGCGATTTCAGACGTATCTTAACTATAAGTCCAGGTTTCCTCACGACGCGTCTTTCTGACTGACATCGGTGAAGGAAAACGTCGCGACGTTTTCCTTCACCGATGTCAGTCAGAAAGTACGTAATATTGATTGAAAAAGTCACATTGGAGACATGAGAGGCCTTAAACACTGGACTATCAGCTAAACAAACCTACCTGAACAAATTTTAGGCAAAAAAAAAAACTATAAAATGTTTACCCTGAAAAAAATCCAAAGGCTTCTATTTGTGTGCCATACATGTCTTACCAAAAACAATTCTCGGAAGCCTGTGAGGCTGTTAATAATTAGCGAAACGGAGAATTTCCAGAGAATTGGTTGGCTATGCGTGCAGTGTAATTAAAGCCGCGAGCAGATGATGTTACTGGCTCAAACTTATTCAGCGAATCTTTACCTTGTGAGAATATTATGTCAGTAAGAGTTCAATTATATTGGTCACATGTTAGTAAAGTCACGTGACTTTGAAATTACGTCATTAGGTACACATTATAATAAGTAATACAAAGTAATGTTATAAAATACACGATGCGATCTTGACACTATTGTGTGGCCTCAGCCTAATAATACAATCAAACTCTCCGGCATTATTACTTATTGCATTTAAATCATTGACTTAGGTATTGTATATGTATTACATGATTTAAATATGCATAGATATGCTTCTGTAAAGTTTGTTTTTTAACTTTTCGTGACTAATACACAAAATGATCACGCCGTGAGTTGAGTGGCCAACTTGGGACACAACAATGACAAGCTTTTCAAAAGGTAGCCTAAACTTTTTATTAATTTTTAATTCGACTATTTATATCCTTGTGAATTACTTATTATAAAAGCTAAAAAATCATACAAGTATCATATTATTTTCTATTTCTGTGTTCAGTTTGTGGATATTTCGTAATATCCGGCTACGATTGACGACATAACTAGTCTTGAGTCTGTCGTCGCAAAGGTGAACTGTTGAAAAATATTCATACAATAATAACGAATATTTTGGATTGGTGAAATCTTTTTGCGAACGTTTTATTTTAGGTCATTTAGACTCGGAGTAGTCCACCATAGTGGTTTTCTCCAGTAGTTTAGAAGAGCCAACTAAAAAAAACCGCGGAAATACATATTTCCCTTCAGAAATAATTACAGATCTTACATTTAATATTGACATTAGTAATAAGAGGACTTCAGAGTTTACCGAGCGGTTCACACTGCAGAAGACCGCATAACTTGGAGCCGCGTCGTATGGGTGGTGGACTTATTAGAAGGCTAAAAGTCACCAAAAGGGCAATGGAGAGGGCTATGCTTGGAGTTTCCCTGCGTGATCGAATCAGAAATGAAAAGATCCGCAGGAGAACCAAGGTAACCGACATAGCCCGAAGAATTGCCAAACTTAAGTGGCAGTGGGCAGGGCACATTGCTCGCAGATCAGATGGCCAATGGGGCCGAAAGGTTCTGGAGTGGTGACCGCGTACCGAAAGACGTTGCGTTGGAAGGCCTCCCACAAGGTGGACCGACGACCTCGTGAAGGCCGCAGGAACCCGTTGGATGCGAGAAGCACAAAACCGGTCAAGTGGAGGTGCTTGGGGGAGGCCTATGTCCAGCAGTGGACGTCTTATGGCTAAAATGATCACAGAACAGTTAAATATCTGTTCTGTGGAAATGATGATGATGAATAATGCCCATAAGTACCTAAGTACCTAGGTATAATTTAATCTAAATGTAGTAGGTACTTGACTCCACTAACCTCTAACTGCTCTACCTAGTACCTAGTTAGTACCTTGGATCTGAGTGAGCTTTTAGCTTACTCATGTTAGGTTATCATTGATATGCAAATGACAATACTTGGCATATCTAAGTAGCACATAAGCACCTGCAATATACCTACAGCATGTATCAGAAATATGTGGCCATATTTAAGGTTGTGGTACAGACCATTAAACTGAACAACTTTCTCCATGGGACCAAAATCGTAATTTGCGAAAAAATAATCAGCCATCCCGCTACAAAACTTTAATACTTAAGGTTGATTTTTACCAAACGGTTCGCATCGTATCGGATCGGAACGGATTTTACAATCCTTAAACGAAATTAAATCGTGTACACACTATTTAAAGTCTATATTACCAAGCCGCGCACAGCAGCATCGGCTCCATTCGCCTGTCGTCGTATCCGATCGACTCCTTTCGGTTTTATGATTATTTTCTTCTGCTAATGCAATAGCCAACAATACTACGTTAACTTCAACCATTTTCAAAAATTAGAACATAACACAGTAAGAATGAAACTATTTGAATAGGCCATAGAGGAAAAAAACTAACAGCGCAGAAACGGATACGTTCGCAAGCGACGGTACGGAGCCGGTCGTATGCGTCGACATATATGCTGCCTAGTGCGATCGGCTGTCGCCGCATCCGTTCGTATCCTTTCCGATCCGATGCGATACGAGCCGTTTGGTGGAAATCATCCTTTACTCGACCCAAATGTATGGACGGCAGTTTGGGCTAAATATGACTGCACCTTTCAGGATACATTTCTGGAGCAGTGGTGGCCAAGTGGTAGCGGTCTCGATTTACGAGTCGTGTGTTTGACTGACGGCCAGGCCCAAGCATGCAGGCGCTTTAATTTATGTAAATAATTTCACCACCACTGCTCTTAGACATGTGAGATCTCTCAACACGCACCGGGCCCGCGTTGTAGATTACAGCCCACTCCCTCTCACCGAGAGAAGGCCTGTGTCCCAGCAGTGGGATATTATAGGCTGATTATGCTTTCCGATACATGCTGTATATTGATGGTAAAATGATGATAAATAATCAACGCAACCGATGTGGACAAGTATTAAATATTATTCAAATCAAACGCTAAAAGGTTCCGTTTTGATTAAATAATTTCAAAGTTAATTCTCATGACCTCAAATAGCGGATCAAGTTTAGAGCTATGTTATACTTCGGTATTAATAAAAAATGATGGGTACCGGTTTCTTAATATGGATCTACATAAACAATTAATAATTATAATTTATGGTCGAAGCTCGTGTTTACATGTGAAGACGTTTGTGTTATTTTACAAATTAATTAATTAAACTGATATCTAGGTATGTCCTGTTCCGTAGCTTTCAAATTTATTCTGTTGAATCTTTTTTTCAATGTTATTCACACTACTCATCATCTGCCTAGCCTTTTCCCAAGTATCCCAACTATGTTGGGGTTGGCTTCCAGTCCAACCAGATGCAGCTGAATACCAGTATTTTACACGGAGTGACTGCCTATCTGATCTCCACAACCCCCAGGTAATACGGATAACCCTTGTCAGACTTTCGGGCTTCTGACAACCCGTAACGACTGTCAAAGATCTACGAATTTCAGCCGGGCCCAATGGCTTAACGTGCTTTCCGAGGCATGGAGGGGTCTTGGTATGTAAAGATGAACACCCATCCACGGAGCAACCGCGGCTAGCTTGATCAATCGACCCGTGCGGCTGTTATTACTTAGCCACAAGACCCTACTTTTTATTCATGCTACTATCCATACTAATATTATAAATGCGAAAGCAGCGAAAGTAACTCTGTTTGTCCATCTGTTACGTTTTAACACCCTAACGGCTGAACGGATTTGGTAGGCGCACAGGTACCACGCGGGCGAAGCCGCGGGCTAAAGCTAGTGTTTATGTATTTTTTAAGTGGTTATTTACAAAAATACCCAAACTTATTTCCAGTTTCAATGACAGCTCTAATCTTATACAACAAAAACAAAATATGATAAAAAGTTAATGACATTATAGTACAAAAAAACCAACAAGTATATACTTAATAGTTCGATTTAGATAAAGTGGAAAAAATAATAACAATAATACCAGCTTATTTATTTATTTATCCATCAGGCATCACTGACCCACTGCAGGGCTAAGCGCTCTTCTCATACAGAGAAGGCTCGTGCCTTCACAATGCAATGCTCGTGCATTGCTAATGTTAAGTATAAAGTTAAGGTGAATGCGCAGTGGTAGACCGCGAAATTCAAATTTTCATACGGTTTTTTTGAATGTGCAGGTCCGTGTCAGGATATACCTTGATCATTAATACATCTTTCTAAGATATAATTGTACCAGAAGAACAAATATCTTATGGAAAAGTGCTTATGGTACAAATCTTAACTTAAATGATTATAATGACTATAATTCTGTAAATAAATATCTATTATAGTCGCGAATCATATTTTGATTAAGATACAACCTTATGATACTGTAAATTGAAAAACACGTAAGAAAAATTGATATCACAAAAATTTTGTTTTACAACTTGTGGCGTCACGTATTGTGCATTTGTGAACGCACCTAGAATACGTGGCGTCGCCTGTTATAAGTATTTATAAGTTAGGAACGCACCCTTGTTATGTGGCAACACGATGCTACGATCCGGGGCGCTACTAATGACGTTCCCAGTCTGCATCCAAAAGTTCAATTAAATACCGGATGATTTTTTTTACCGGTTCTAAATTTTTACAGGGTGTTCTACCCATGAATATGAACAACTTTCACTATGGGACCAACTCTGAATACACGAAAAAAAATCAGCTGTTTCATGCAACAGTAAAATACCTACCTACTTACTTGACCAAGATGTATGAAACAGCAGTTTTTTTTTCACCCTGTAATAATTTGGAACCGGTAAATCCAATACTTTAGTCACTATAGCTAGTCAAGTAAAAGATTCGCAAAACCCATAGTCGTCCCATCATCACTATTATTTAGTTGGTCAGAAAAATCACTTTTTTGATTTCGATGTTAGGATTTATTTGATAGTTCCTAAATACTCCTTCCTATGCATTAGTATTGAAAGTGTTTTCATTTATTGTCGTATTGCTATCTTCACATTGTATAACGTAGGTAGTGTACAGTCACCAAAAGAGTTAAGTAACCAGGGTCGTCGGATATAGTTGAAGTTTAGTAAGAAACCGATGGAGGTTTTGGAATTAAATTAAATTTGATAAATGAACTGTTTGTTTTCTATAAATTAAATTAAATTTTATTCGAAAACATCCATCGGTTTCTTACTAAACTTCAACTATATCCGACGACTCTGGTTACTGATCTCCTTTGGTGACTGTACAGACGCCAGCACATCAACCTACTACAATCTGTCAGATTTCTGTAATAGATTTTCAACTTTATCGCTAAAGCATAAGGTTCAATGTTGATTGGGAAAATTTGACAGTTAGGTGTAGGTTGATGTGCTGGCGTCTGTACATAGCTTTTAATTTTCCAAGAAAACTGGAACTAGGTAATCAAAACAGTATATTCAATAATCAGTCGCACATATAATTATTGTGACATTGGCGAAGCAGAATGAATAATGGCACCCATAAATATTAATCGGAACAATTTATTTAAAGCAACTCAATAACAACTCATTGCAGTCGCAGTGGCAATCATGAATGAATCTGTTTCTATTAGTTGCACGTGAACTTGAACTTTATTAATAGCTCTCTTACTTACTTGTGGAGTTGTTGTTACAAACTAAGAACTTAATGCCTTTAACATGAATACACGATAAACGATATATTTTCTGCAGGTGTATTTTCTAATCATTCAGTAGACAGTCTTTGATCAGATAAACTTAATGCTTAGCTCAACAAATCCGACTGTTGGAGTCGGATTTGTTGAGCTAAGCATTATTTTTACCCGACTGACTTAAGATCGTGAGGAAACTGGCATGCCAGAAATTCGAAGACATGTGACATCTACCTACCAACCCGCGCTGGGCCCACGTGGTGGATCACGGCCAATTCCCTCTCGAAGAGAGATGATGTGATACAGGCAGATTCACTCTACGCAGCAAATTGACAGTTACGTTAATATGCTTAGTTCATTAGGTATTTCGTATTTGTGATAGTAAGAGCGTTCGCGGACGGCATACAATCGGTGGCCGATTTTTGTAGGAGCTAAATGAAACAGTTCAAATGTATCAACGCACACGTGCTAAAAAAACGTAGCTATAGGTCATAGAAAAATCGGTAGGACATCATGGCTTGCCGGTGGAAAATGGAACGTTCGGACATGTATGCGCTAACACAGACTACTTATCGCTTGTCGGCCGCATACAAAAAATAATGACGTACCTCGAGCTCGTGTGCGTCGCATCGGCGTCGGTCACAAAATCGGTCATAAAACTCAAACTGACCGATTATCTACCTACAAAAAGTATGACGTGAACGCGTTAACTGTGGGAAATATCACGGAAATATGCTGCTGCGATAGTAGGTACTAATAACCCGAGATGATGAACCGTAAAATTTTGGCATTGTTACAATCAAATTCAAGAGTTCAAGTATGGTCGACGTAGATACCTCGAGATGGTGTAGCGGATAGATTAGAGAGGACAGCTTTGTACTCAACATTGAAGAGATTGTTAGATCACCTATCTATACAGTTTCTATAGTACCTATCTTATGGAAAGACATACGTTTTAATAATTGAAATATCTTGATGCTCAACAGCTGGTAAAAAGAGATTTTATCCGCCTTCTCAGAGGTCAACTGCCAACTTTCATTAATGTTTAAATCATGAAGAGTATTAAAGTATTTTATTAGATTCAAAACGTTGATGGTAATGTCCTTCTTTTTTAAATTTGCGTCGTTTATTCGAGTTTTAGTGTCGTGTATTATCAATATTCAATATTATATGTTAAATACCTGTTTATTTATGTGTTGTATCTGTTTTGGAGTCATTACGGCCGCCGGGCGGTCTGCCTCTCACCTAGATTTATGGCGTAACCAAATACTCGAAATATTTTCGGAGTCCTGTGCTAATAATGTGGTCACCGAATCCTTGTAAGTTTTAGTTCTTTTTTGTCTATTAAAATCTGTTGAGATGTTAGTAGGACCGTTTATGTTTGTGTTTACAGAAGATTACTTTATCTCCATTCAAACTGATCAAAACAATTAAGACGTACCTATGTACTGATACATTTTTCAGAAACACGACCACCAAATCACCAAAAGCCAACCAGTCTTACGGTCTTACCAAGGGGTATCGTGTTACCCAGTAACTGGGTTGTGGAGGTCAACTAGGCAGTCGGTTAATGTAAAATACTGGTATTCTGCTGCATCCGGTTAGACTGGAAGCCGACCCCAACATAGATGGAAAAAGGCTAGGCAGACTGTTTTTTTTGATACATTTTTCAGAAAATATTTGGTTGAATCAGTAAATCATTCCTGTATCGTATTTTGTTGGTATTTGTAGCATGATACAGTACTTTTTGGTAATATCTATTAGATTATAAGTATGGGCTACGTAGTGTGACGTAGTGATTATCAATTCATAGTTTACACAGTGCCAACGCTTTAGTAAATGCTGTATGACTTTGACATCTGTATGGTTGCCGACTGGCTTATTTACAGGACAGGCACTTCCATATTCCAATCACTATAACTCCTGTAAATCATACATCTATTCTGTAAAAAGTTCACCGTGAAAATTTAGGTGAAGTAAGCATGAAGTGAGAAGTCATTCCACTTGATGCTAGGGATGGACAGTTCACTTCACCTAAGTTTTTACTTTGAGATTTTTGGAATACACCAGTTCAATCTATAGTGAAAACCATCTGTATTTAGATAGTTAAACCCCTGACTGTCTAATCCACAGAACAGATAATAACTGTTCTGTGGTCTAACCCTCCAAAGAATACAGTCGGTCGTGAAAGAAATATTAATTGGAATAGATGGTTGATCATATTTACTTGATAACAATGATCAGAATCGTCGTTGTGTCGGTACTCAGATTCGTTACTTGGGACTTGTTAATTAATCATTCACGTAAATCGAGAGGTATAAAGAACCCTGTCAGGCAAAATATGAAGCCTTGTACACAGGAACGATAGTCCGTCCGTACCTGCAGGTACCTTTGTCTAGCAGTGAAGTGCGATAGGCTGAGTTAATTAATTGATTACAGTAGTAATCTGAAATATATGTTTACACTTTTTTCATTATTTTTTTGAGTTCATTTTAGGCGTATCCGGACAGCATCAGCATCGTAAGGGCGTTTACGCACTACATGCGATCCGAATCCGAGAAATGCCGGTCCGAAGGGACCATTGTCCTATTTGTATGAGGGGTTGCGCACTAGATCCGAACAAATAGGACGATGGACTATTTCTCGGATTCGGATCAGGCGCAGTGCGTAAACGCCCTAATAGGATATACTCGTACAGCGCTTGATGGAAAAACTAATGATCACCATAAAGCTAAAAAAAGTTTGATCATGGGAATGTTTTGATAAAGGTACTTAATGGATTCAGGTAATTAATCATCCCATCATACAACAACACCAGAAATAATAAAAGGTACGAACCTACGTATTTGATATTAAAACTTAGTTAAAACCACCTGTTCTACAGCTGATACAAGATAATGTACACTTTTTGTTGCTTTGTAAACACGTATATCCGTCATACAAATAAAAGGCTTCGTCAATATTGAATTAAGGCTTTATAGTGTAAAATGGCTCCATCTGTTGCTATAGCATGGAACTAAGTTGACCTGAGATCAAAGTCAGATAAAGTATTCTAAGCTCTGAGCTGCTAGTTATAACTAGCAGCTCAGAGCTTAGAACATTGAGGTTTAAGGTTTAGAATGCAACATACACCTCACAATTTCAAATATGTAGCTTAATTATCCTGAAAACTTTACAGTTTTCCTTAACCTGAGCTTAACCAATGTCTTGTGACTTGAATGTTTAACTAATTTCAACTGAAGACCGCCAGTGGTGCCAGCCGCTTTCTCCAGATGACGCTACCACGTCGGTAAAGCAGATTAAGGCTTTTACGCCTATCTTTATAGCCATCCACGAGTATTTACAGTCGGAAAATAAATTTTCACGACAGTTTCAGAGCTAAAGAAGTAATATAGAGGTATTTTTATCAAGGTGTGTTGGAGCAGTGATGTAAAGATGTAGTACGGAGGTTGTATAAAACATGGCGGCGGCGCGCGTCGGTACAGCAGGGCGCCGGTCGGCGGGCCGTCGACGGGCGACACGCAAGCGCAACAGGTAGGTTAAGATTCACGGTCCGTCGCATTTGCTGGTCCTATGCGCACGAAGCGGCCCTCGCATACAGCACACCAACCGCGACCGACGAAATGTACGGGGATCATCGGTGATCAGTGAAGTGATCGTATTGTAGTGATAGTTAACAACAAGTGCTTGTGTCTGTGATATGACGAGGACCAGCTCCGGAGTTTGAACGAGCACCACTCAGCGGATCTTAACGGTAAATTTCGTCAAACGTGACTATATGACCTGAGTGTTTACTAGTCAGGTGATGGGACATAAATATGTATTCAACATGTGAATAATTTGATGAGCGTTGATTAATTGAATCGAGTACAGTCGACTGCGCAGTGTTCCACTTCCGACGCGAGAACTCGCTGGTTTTCTTCCACGTAGCCCGTAGCGGTGTTTACACGTGAATTATGACACCTGTATCGGTTGAGTTCGTGTTGCCGAAACTAACCATTTTACTACATTTAATAAGTTTTCTTTAAAGAAAGTTATGTTAGTTTAGGATTGTTAGCTGGTACACCATGGTGTCGGTTTTACCGTTGCAAAAGAAAGTAGGATCAGCAAATATGTAGGTAACATTATTTTCGCTGTTCAATCGATTAGATAGCACGAGAATCTTATTGGATTCTAATTGACGGTTAAGTTATGAGTTGCGTTAATTAAAAGTGGGTAAGTAATTGTCATTTTATGCGTTCAAGAAGTTCATTAATGAACCGTGCGCATTTGTAGACCACTTGAAATTCCACAACTCCAATGCGACCGTTAGCCGAGTTACCTGCATCCCAAAATAAGTATGTGGAACAAGAATCGGTTATTTCACACTTAATAAGATGAAATTCATCGCTGAATCTTGCAAGGTCCATAAAGACTTGTTTCAGAGACAGACATTCATCAGTTCACAGAGCATGCTTCAGTTATGACGAAAATGAAATCCAGTTTCGACAAACCTTATACAGTTTTTCGTTCTACCCGCTATGAAATGAAAATGAAACTTGTCCCATATGGTAGTCGTATACTTTTTATACGACGTGCTGTCGATAAGCGCTCTTCTAAAGCAAACAATGGAGCATTAAATTCCCATAGAAAGTTGTAAACAATATTGATCTCTAATGTGCATTGATTGTCACAAATCGAGGGCATAGCAACAATATGAGCACAGGTAAACTATGTAAACAAATCGGGTTTTCAACAAAGTTCTGATGGAAACATTGTAATGGTAAATACGGATTTGTCATCGGTTACTGACCGTTATTTCAATTTATCACTTTTGTACCTTTGTCAATTATATCGAAGCATACTTTCATAGGTCATACTATGGTCACAAACAGTCATTTTTGGCCACAGTGTGACCTATAAAAACTCAATAGAAACCGAAAAAACCGGGTTTTCAGTCACGTTTGGTAAGTAAAACGGATCGTTTTTGTACTTAGTTAATGAGTGAAGATTATAACCTATTTAAGAAAAGGGTTTTTGTGCTTCTATGCACAAAATATACGTAATCCTTGAAGGTCATAATAAATATCTTTTCTAAGGTTTTTAAAAAACCAGACACTGGGTTGTGGAGGTCAGATAGGTCGCTCCTTGTAAAATACTGGTATTCAGCTGCATTCGGTTAGACTGGAAGCCGACCCCAACATAGTTGAGAAAAGGCTAGGCATATAAGTCATATTAATATTGTTTTATAAAAACCGCCTATGTCTAGCTGTTCGGAATGATTGTGAATGAAAAAGTTGCAGATAAGGAAAATACACGATAGAAACGTCTTGGCAACAGGTCATTCAATAAGTAGATAGCTTCTAAGAATGACGTCATAAATCAACCATAATACGCATTGTATTAAAAACTTCATTTTCCTTTTCAAATAATTTATATGCACTAAAAAGCTACTCTCGTCGATTTCTCTAATAACAGCTTTTCACGTAAGATCTTACGTAAGTGACTGCAGACTAACATTTGCAAGTCCGAGCTGTGAATTACATATAAATAGTTAAGTTTTAGCACGTATGTGTAAATACTTGATGCGGCTATTTATCTTGTTACCTCTCTGCAATTTGGTTCTCAGAGAAATAAGTCTGCTTTTTCTTTTGTTTTGGCAAGAACTTTTGTCGTGTAAAAAATTGCCTGGCAGTTGGTTTGTGAAGCAGCTGATTGCTCATAGTTTGCCGGATGAACTCTATTATCATTACTCTGAGCATAATCAGCCTATAATGTCCCCACTGCTGGGACACAGGCCTCCTCTCTTTGAGAGGGAGTGCCGTAAGCCACTACGCGAGCCCAGTGTGGGTTAATAGATGTCACATGTCTTATTTTTTGGTTCTAGGCCGGTTTCCTCGTGACGTTTTCCTTCACCATTTCTCATATAGGGTATTTTATTACTTCCATAAAAATTAGTGCCTTCATAAAAGAGAATATCGTTATTCGCTGTTCAAAATCGTATCAGGAACGACCACGAACTACTAGATACCCAGAGCGGTCACGGGCTTTGTTTAACATCTTCAATAATCAACATTCTCACGTTTTCAGAGTTTATATTTGTTGAAATAGGTAATTTGGCTAGACTCGATAACTCTGTTATATGCTGTTGTTGATATTGTTCACAACACAAACTTTACACATCATGTTGGATAATTTCTATCACGATCTACGTACTGACAAGAGTTTAATAATAGTTTGATCTTGTTATGTTACTGGTGTCAATGAATTTGTCGTGATGATTTCATATCTATCATGTTTGTTTGATGTCTGATATCTTCGTCGAATTGAAGAGTAAACACTATTACGTAAAAAATAAATAAAAAACGTAGTAAGCAGAATCATGTTGAAGGACAGGAACGCAATTAAAAAAAGGTAAACCAAATCAGAAGGCCGATACCCGTAATAAACAACGTTCAAAATCTACTCGCAATCTCATCTCAGCGACAATTAATGTCAAAGACTTCTCAAAAATGTAGGGAAATTACAGGTATTTTTGACAGATTAAGACAGAACAGACTGTGAACGTTATTAAAATAACAAGAATTGCCGTGTGTCGATAAACAAACGATTCGCTGTAGACTTTCAGAACCTGTCATGCAACATCACATAGGTATCAATTTGAGTATTAACAAAAAGCCTGACTACAGGTTCGGATTCAGTAGTTTCTAAATAATAAAATTAAGGTAGAGGAAGGTTCGCTTTAACCATAACCATACGACACCCAACTATTTAATTGGTAAGTAAAACTAGCTTATTACAAAATTATTGCCATATTGGCGTGATTATAAACAACTCAAAACAAGTACTATTTGTTGTAATTTGCTCCTTGAGGAAGGAAAGCAAGGCCGTTAATTTTAATTTATGACTGATTGTTCGAAAATTATTGCGTACGAAACCGTTTATTGCAGTTATTATCGCAACATACCTGCATTGTCGCAATAAAGTGATTTAGATATGACAAACTAAATGCTACCGTTTTTTAACCGACTTCTAAAAAAGGAGGAGTTTGTATTTTTTTTTTTTTTTTTTTTTTTTTTTAGGTTTGTTCGCGCATAACTCCGTCGCTTGCCAACCGATTTGAAAATTTATTTTTTTGTTGGAAAGGGTATACTTCCCAAATGGTCCCATAGTCAACAAGTCGGGATCTGATGATGGGATCTTAGAGAAATCGAGGGCAACCCTCAAATTTTATAGGCTCACTTATTGTTTTTCGCATATTTTATTAAGTATCTTGTGTATTTGCGTATGGTTGTCACCATCTCAGGTAGCTGAGCTGATGATGGAAGGTACAACTTCTTAACAGTAAGAAGTTACTCGAACAGGCAAGGGTCCCGTTTTAGTAAATTATTTTGATGTTTGGTATGGATAGGGCATTTGCCACATTTGGTCTCATGATCATCATGTCATGCCCTGATGCTGCATCAGGATAGTCTGCAGAGTGCCTAACTCCTCGACAACTAACAGCAAATATATTTATTTATTTATTAAATCTTTATGCACAAGTAAAAACTGTACAAAGGCGGACTTAATGCCTTAGGCATTTTCTACCAGTCTACCTTAGGGTGATACAGAGACAATACACAGTAGGTGCTATAACAGAGAAAAAAAAATATATATAAGAAAATATTTCTAACTACGATATAAGAATATATACATATATACATACATACAACAAAATATAGGAAAAAAGTTATGAGACAAACAAGAAACCCTCCAACAACTTAATTCTGAGACGAATCTGCCAACTTCTTGTGTATATGTTCTCGAGCTTTTTTTTTTTTTATATATCGTGTTTAGGCTCATTGAAAAGGGCTCGATGTGTGGATAAATGTACTGTTAATGAGGAACACGAGAGAGACCTGATGCTGAAGCCAGGAGCATCAGAAAAAGTACAAACCTTGAAATTACTGCACCGTAGTCGTGTTTGGGCTCATTTTAAACAGGACTAAATTATAAGTTCAATGCAATGTTGACATAAGTCTGGCCTGATGCTGCAGCCAGGATTATCAGCATCTAGTCTAATTAATGAATAAGGTATGCTTCAGAGGTGGTCCCATATAAATTTTATGAACTTTGCTTGGGTAGTTTTGGAATTAGATTCAACAATACGTTTGTTTTCCACTTAGTTTATATTGATGATGTTTATCTTCCTGTCACTAATATTCACATAGCAATTAGTGTTATATGAATTTGTATTATGGGGTAGGTACAACTAAAAAGCGAAAAATAAAAACTTTTTTACAAAAAAAAACAACCGACTTCCAAAAAAAACACTACAAAGTGAAAAATAACTTTAATTTCGGAAGTCGGTGTCAAAAAAACGAAAATGTGGAACCAACGACACCGACTTCCAAAATTAAAGTTATTTTTCACTTTGTAGTGTTTTTTATTGAATAGATATTGGGACGCTCTCCAGCTAGATGTACCGACGACCTTAAGAAATTGGCTGGGACAGACTGGATGCGGAAGGCGGAGGACAGGGTGTTGTGGTGCAGTATGGGAGAGGCCTATGTCCAGCAGTGGACTGTGATAGGCTGAGTTGATTGATTGAGATATTCATAGTCTCTCCTAAATTCAGATTACTCAGTGATCTAGCTAGAAGTGCATTGGTTCACCCAACAATTCGTGTGAACACCTGAGGGGAAATTCTCGTAGTTTTAAAAATGTTCACAGTCTGATCTCAGTCTCAATCTGTCAAAAATACCTCTAATTTCCTTACATTTTTGAAAAGTTTTTGACATTGATTGTCGCTGAGATGAGATTGCGACCATTTTGAACATTTTTAATTACGAGAATTGTCCTTCATGTATGTAATGAAAAATGCATACTTTGTAAGTCCCTCATATCATGTGCCACATAACCTTTGAGCCTAAAAAAATATAGTATTATTAATATTCAAGTAGCTTCTTAAGCAAGCTTCTAATTCGTTTTGAGTAGAAATGTGTAGGTACCTACATTTAGTTTTTATAAGTTCAAAGTTATTTTGTTGTGTGACGTCATTCCTTTGTTACGTAACGTCCCTACAAAAGACATCAACGACTTCGTGACGTAATTTTTTCTTTTTTTCTGTTTCCTTTAGTTTCTAATGTATTATTTAATTATGTTTAGTTTATTACGTGTGTAAAGTTTTTTTTAAATAATAACAGTTATTATTATTAATAATAGCAGTGTATTAGGTTACGAATGATTCATTCAAATAATCTTCGTTTCTGTTAAAAATCGATTTCCAATTTTGAGTTGAATTGTTATTTTGCCGTCTTATAGCTTCAAAATTGTTAAATTATATAGCAAAACGTGCTGTTTTATTTTCGTAAGTTTCTCTTTTGCATTTATAATTCATCAATCATCGATTTTGATGGCTATAAAATACTAAACATTTTAATATCCTAATATTTTTATTATCTAAGACTTTTGAATTTAATAATGATAGGCTATAAATATAAAATAATTATTGTCTGTTACATGTTGAATGGTTTTTTTTTTTAATTTAATAGTTTGCATGAGCAATCAAAAGAGTTCTCAAATTACTATTCCATTGAAAAAAACCTATTATTTTTATTTACACATTGGCAAAGTTACCCTTTATAAAACCTCAAACAAAAAGAAGCTTTATTGCTTAAAGATAAGTTGAAATCTCCGTAATTTTTTTATTATAAAATTGATCCTGGGCACACTTAAAGCATGACAAGTAAAATTAAAAGTTGCAAAAATAAAATTTATGTTGGAACCTATCACGATCGCATTCAACAACGGACAGCGATTATTTTCTTTTGTAAACTTATTCTTATTGTGTGACAGGATAATGAACCTTTTATTCTAGGTAATAAAGTTCAAGATTGCACTTGTTGGGTGGTGTATTTAATTATAACTGGCGCGAAGCATTACATCGACTCGGTTGAACTTCGCATTTCGGTCGAGAACGCCGAGCCCGTGACCGACACTGAACTTGCTCGTATTTAATATTGAAATGGTTTTTATTATTTTAATTTTTAATTTCTGTGCAGTTTTTTCAATGTACGAAGTTAATTGAAGTTCATTATTTTATTTTCTAGTACAGTAGGTACCTCTCTTTTTTTGCTGTGTAAAATTATTCAATCCCATTACAGTAGATACTACCTATTTGTAATTTCCTTGCAATTTCTTTATTATTTCACCATATTTTCCTCGTACCTCCTCCTCCTCTTCGTACGAGGAAAATATGGTGAAATAATAAAGAAATTGCATTGCATTAAAACAATAACATCTTTTTATAACCCATTCAAAAAATCGTGATAAATATTAAGGCTCTTCATGGCAAATTATTCCCATAAAGGGAACACCCCATAAATGGCAACCGTCCTAACCCCTTTGTAATTGCCGCTGATGCAAGCTATCTCTCCTTCGATTGACTTATTGGCTTCTTATTTATTTGCCAAGTGTCCAGTAATTCTAAGAATTTATTAATAGGACCAGCTTTTAGATAAATATCAAAACGTATGAGGGTTTTGACAGATGAATGGAAGGCGAGCGGACAGCACGCAACCTCGTGGTTGATTGATTCTCTCATTGTGCGTATGATTAAGATGAATCATCTGATTTGCTACTTATTCGAGCTGCCGAACCTATGTCAATTTAGATTATCTTATTCAGCAGTGAAGAACGGATACTACAGGAGAGAATACGTAGTAACAAAATCTTGAACCTTATATTGGCAGCTGGTTGTAGGATTTTGACATTCTTATTCTCGCCAACAATTCCCGCAAATGCTATCTAGAGGTCTACCTTATATATTGATAGCATCTTTGTAGCAATTTGCCTGAATCTGCTACTAGTCTCTCACCAACTGATCTACAGGCCGACCGCTTAACTGAGACGTTTCCTGAGGTAGCTGCGTGGTGCGGGAGGGGTGATAGTGGTCACTAGTTGACGAATCACTGAGCTCTCGCATCACGTCACCACACCACACCCCTCCCGCACCGCGCTGCTGCCTCAGGCAACGTCTCAGTTAAGCGGTCGGCCTATAAACTTCGCGTACACCATATTCATATACCATGAACTATGAAATGCAACGAAACAAGCAAACGTTGACCTCCTAATTCAAAATTCCATCATCCTTAGAAAGCCATAAAGCATTGGATAGCTCGGCACTCTCCACAGGAAACAGTAGCCACCACTCGTACCTGCAGGAATGTCATTTGGAAATGTCCTAATTTACAAACAGAGGACAGAACGCGAGTGGCATCATAAGAAGGTTTTTGTTTATATCGTGTCGACTTTCACTGGAACACCGTCGCCGGCGCAGGACGATCGTTTGTTTTGTTAACCGCTTCGTCTCGACGTGACTTGGATCTGGAGTTTGCATTTAATTCGGCTTTTATTGTCCTGCGAAAATCTCTCTAATGTTTTTGACATCGTCTTTTTGGTCTGTAGCTTGTTCTGCCCATGTAGTTAGTTTTTGGTCCTGCATTAAGGTCCTTATCATCATACTTATCATACTTATTAAATGCACTATGTTTTACCTAGCTTCTTGTTGGTTATTTTATTCAAACATAAAAGCATTTTTAACAAAAAAGTTTCCACTGATGTTGACGTAGTACTACAACGACTACATTTAAAATCTCGACAACAGTATTATGTTATGCCCAAGTATAAGTAGGTACGTTACATAATTTTTATTATTAGTGTAATACGAAGTCACGAGAAGCCGTAAGAGTGCGGTGCTCAATAACCACCTAATGCAGTAATCGATAAGCTGATTCCAAAGTCGCACATTCACTCACCGGTTCTGAAACAGGAATATGTATTATGTCATTGACATGTTACATATTATTATCCTTAAAACTTTCTCTAAGATAACGCTTAACCTCTCGATTTATATTGTTGAGGACAGAGGACTAACTAGTAGCTGTGCCTGCTTATATCCGGCTCGAAGGACCAATGTTGAGGACAGAGGACTAACTAGTAGCTGTTTGAATGAAATGCCAATTCAATATATGTTTATGTACTATCAGATTTATTGTCAATATCCACAGGTTTTATTATATTATAATTACATACATTGATAATAGGCAGGTATAGCTTTGGTCGAACACCGCGGTCACACCCACCTGCCGCAGTTGCCTATTATCAGTTACTAGTTAGTCCTCTGTCCTCAACATATATGAAGTACATTATAGAATAAAATACTCTTTATTATGTACACCATATAAATAACAGATATAAGTGTAGAAATTTTACAAAGGGCGACACAATGGGCGGTCTATAAATTAATTATAAAGTGTTTTCTAAATGAAGAAACTAACTTGGTATAAATTGGACCCATGTCGGTAAGCCGTTTACTTTTTAAACTTTGAAGATATCATATATAAATTAATGGTCATCGTCTAATACGTCCATGTAAGGCTTTATACGGGAGGCAATAAAAACGTC
Organism: Hydraecia micacea; assembly: GCA_914767645.1. NCBI lineage: Eukaryota > Metazoa > Arthropoda > Insecta > Lepidoptera > Noctuidae > Hydraecia > Hydraecia micacea. The sequence goes on from OU611778.1 coordinate 15,935,827, forward strand.
CTCCAAGATAAATGGCAAATTAAATGGATATTAAGCCATTTATTGCATTAATAGCTCTCGGTAGGATCACATCTGTTTGTAGAGGTACAGAATGAAAAACGTTTACAGGATCATAATAACTCAGTCAACAGGATGTTCAAAACACATAAATTAGCAGTGCACATTGAACTGACCCATAAGAGGGATGATAATTTAGCTTCACGACTTTACAAAACGTGTTTCTGGAGTCGTCGTTTTTCTCCACAGTCATGTGAAATTACGAGTCGTGTCGTGCTCAATATTTGTGACAAAATGCTTCTTTCATGAGGGCATCACGAACATTCTGCAGTGAGCTTGCACGGTGACATTCTTAAGTGATAATTAGCTCGCCTCGTCTGGATATGATCCGCCAATATAACAATATCTTCACTTTCAGTTCGTACTTCTGCGATGTCACCTGTAATGAGGACTGGCGCGGGGGGCAGGGGGGGGCTTAACCGGCTGGTCAGCTTGTGCCACGCCAGTGACGCGTCTCTGGTGCTCCACAGTCACGTTGCACCGTTGTTGACATAAACCATTGTCTTCATTTCACGAGGCGATAAGAAATGTTCGCTGTGACGCTGACGTGAGGATATAGTGTACTGACTTCTAACTATGTATCTTTGTCGTTAGTAAATTGCCATTGCTGTGCGTCTGAGTGACTGACGTGCTAAGCATAGTTATTCCTTTGAAATGTTTTTACGCCTCGATGTTCTGTGCAATCGGGTATGTGTTCAAGTAGTTGCGAATAACGCAGAAATGCATGCGTGCAAGTAAAAAGTTCTTTACATGAAAAGTAAAGGCTCCCAATCAGCACAAAATATTCCACATTTTAGTATACAAACCACATTCAAATGAAAGGGAGATTAAGTGAAAAAAATAAGGATTAAGTAATGTCTGATTTGTAAACAAGTCTTGCTTACGAAACAAAGTCTGTCTCCCGCGGTTCCGGTCGTAAAGGCGGTGAACTTGTTTAGAAAAAACATCCAATTATATGAGATTTTTTTGAACGCGACCACGTAAGAATGTGGGTCAAATGATGTGCGTCGCATACAAACGGTGGCGCGGTGCTGCACGGCCATTGTGTCGCATATCAACCACTTTCCTATGCGCCCGCGCCGATAAAAAAGCGAAGTTCGGTCACTTATCTGATCGACATGCGGCGTTCTCTTTTTGGGGGTGCGGGTCGCATTTTGAATTCATGTTTTGCGATCGGTCGATGTTGGTAACGAAGTACAAACCGTTTTTAATGGTTTTGGTAATTACGCGTAGGATATATACGTATCTCAGCCAAAAATCCCTGTAGGTTTGACAAATAGTCCCTCTGTTATAGTTGCGCTAGTTTGAATCCGATAGAATCAACCGGTACATTCCGAGACAGACTAGATACTGAAAGAATCGAGACTTGTATCTCGATGACTGAAAGCATGATCGATGATGATATTAAATCGCGAGTACATGGAAATCATGCACATAAGCAGCACGCGATTATTCGCTGACAATAATGAATAACATTAGTTTACACGTGAGGTGCTTGATCTAGTTCTGAGTATACATTTTATTAACTATAATTACAATCTAACTATATACACTAGATACAACAAAAGACTAACTAACCTACCATACAAATAAATTTAAAAAAAGCCAAAGACACTTAGGCGTCGAAGTACTCGTCCACATCGCTGTCATCCGGAAACGTGCACAGAAGACTGGCAGCATTGCCACGTTGAATGGCAATGCTAATTCTTTGACCAAAGGACGACCCAGCCCTCTGGTCACGTGAAGTATCGACCAGCCGTTCTGAGTAAACTATTGTAGGAAAACTCTTTATTTAAAACAGTTGAGATTTTTATAAGAGTAATTAAAATGTGGTAACTTTTAAATCCCAAGCCAACAATGGGTGGTTGCTTACTAAAGTTGTTGAAGATACACAATTGGACAACGTGTAGGTACGAGTAATAGTTCGAGCTGTCATACGATAAATGAATAAAGGATATTGTAACAAACAGACGAAGACAGATGTAATAATTCAGCATAGAAGAAAACGGTTTCTCGATATATCTAAGAGAGAGATAGAGGATCGGAGGAGGAAAGAAAAGTCGAAAGATGGAGTGAAGAGATAGCTGACTTGAAGATTGAGAAATTAGAGAGGTTTGAGCAGAAAGTAGGTAAATAGCAAACAGTTTATAACAATGAGTGAATCCATCTGGCTTTAAAGCCAGAGTGAAAAGGCATCTTATTTATGTGGGCTCTTTGGTATTTTTATTCAATTTTAAGTTATTCCTTTTTTCTAATTTACTGTTTTCGACCAGTACGGATAGACGAGGGGAAGGGGAAGAGAAACAAAAAGACGATAAAAGGTGCAGTGGCGAAGGGTGAATTTATGACAGAGGTAGGCCGGAGCAAAAAAAAATGCCAAAAGAAAATTTCAATGATGGATTAACTATAGAGTGGTTATGTTCTGAATTTTCGAAGGGAAGCCGGTGGGAATCGAGTTGTATGGTACCTTCGCCACTGAAAAGGTGACAGGTGTGATGTAATAAAAAGCTGATGAAAAAAATATTAAAAGGTGTTTATATTAAATATAAACACCTTTTAATATTTTTTTCAGAAATTTTCAAAGATTTGCAGAAATTTTCTGCAAATCATTTCTAATTCTTCCATCCTACATTTATTTATCTATTTTATCATCTGGGCACGCTCGTTCCATCATAGACCTCATCCATCGCTTTCCATCAGACGTGATCGAGGTCAAGACCGGGCCCCAGTAATAAAAAAAATCGATTATAGATTACATAGTAAATATTCAAAATCACTTTCTGTTTTAATTCCGTGTTAAAAATATAAAGACGTGAGACAAAAAGAAGCACTATTTATCGAAGTTTATAGTCATAGTCTAGATGACTAAGATCGTTGAAAACAGGTGAGCAGGTACAGTTTACATGACCTACATTAACATTCATGTATCGCCTTTCAATTACCCAGTGTTTCTTTAGTTTTGTTATTTCATGTTTCTCCAGATTGTGCAACGTTGGACCAAGACAATGGGTATTGTCATTGACTTCTTCTTCATCATTTTCTTCACATAAACCTACGACAGATTGAGCAATTGTTTGTAAATATGGCACTAAGCTATTTTTCTGCAGTGTATTAGTAGAATTTACTTTCTTATATTTTTTTTGTCCGAAATAGCGAAGCCCAAAAGGAGGGATATGTGTTTGACCTGTATGTCCGTTTCTTTGTTGCCTCGTTCAGGACTCTAATCATCATTCTGTTATCTTGGTAAACGTGAGACTATACAAATTATGATGATTACCTGTTCTTAATTAGGTCCCTGCAGTAGTTTTGAGAGATTCCCTTATCTTGTGTGATAAGTTTTAGAAAAATTTGGGTTATCATCGTGCTTATTTACGTAGTTAATAGTTAAGTAGTGGTATGAATATTGCATTTGATAAAATAACGAATAACGGTATTCGAATAAAAACTTTCTCGTTTCGCTAAATTGTTTACGTTATCGATAAACATAAACAGTTTTATGACAACGTGAACATAATTATGTAGTTCTATGATATTTACATAAATATTACATTCTTTTTTCGTACATTTATTTGTTTAATAACATCCTGTTTTGAGTATAACTTTGGAAACTAGAGCAAAATGTTAGTTTTAGTTTTGTAGATAATATAAAATTTGTTTGTATAAAACAAATAAATAAAATTGAACTGTCTGTTTGTAATGTCAAAATAACAGCTTTTTACTAAATACATATGAAAGTATACACGGTACTAACAAAAAAACAATTTTTATTTTTAAGCTATTGCATAGCTTTTATCTTGGGCTTTGAGCGCGGCGACCGAATGAAGAAATTCCGTAACGAAAATAAACCTAAGCATCGTCTAACGTCGTATCAGTTCGGCAGACTTCGGCACGGTGTTTGTGTGCGTGCGACTAGACGTATGCTATGCAATAGCTTTACCGCGGCAGTCCCCGAGTGCCACACGTATTTTTTTTTTATCTATCTGTCTGTCTGTTTTTTACGGCTAAATATCCGAAACGGCTGGACCGATTTTGACGGGACTTTCACTGTTAGATAACTGATGTTATGAGGAGTAACTTAGGCTTACTTTTATTTTAGTAAAAGAATTAGGGTTCCGCGCAAAAAAATCCCATGAAATCCAATTTGTTTACGGATGTGCACGCGAAGAACGTCGCAGGCACAGCTAGTATTTCATAAAACTACATAGATTTTTTTTTATAGCCTTTACTTAATCGAGCTTTAAGAACTCTATAGATTTGGTAACGTATCGTGTTACGCAAAATTTCTAAAATTCGGGAATTTAAATATTGCCTATGTAACCATAGTTTCGGAGTGTAGAATTTCGTATTTAATTATTATTTCTACCGTTAGTTTAACAAACGATCGGTTAACGGTTTTTTGATTTCGAAAGGAATCTGAGACCGCAAATTAGCAATTTTTCATTTATGCATCTATGAAGATTTTATGCAGGTAAACGTATCTATTAATCTCTTTTTAATGAAAAGCTTGTCTATTATTTGCCAGATGTCTGTTCATAAACCCCAGTCTTGTTATAGTCTTTATCGTTGGGGATTTTACGTTTTTTATTCTAGATTTTGCTGTCTTAACAACATCTGTCAACCTAGTCATCTTCTCCATACTTAATAGTTTTAGGACCGACGGGGTAATTGCGTAACACACTATCAGTAGCAATGGATTTCATTTTGACAATTCAACACCATTCATTGCATTGTTTACGTTGTTGAGCAGACACATTTTCCATACATAATTATGAAGCAATGGATTAGCAATATCCTTCAAAATTATTCAGATTGAGCTTGATAGTGTGTTACGCATTTAGGGCGCAGGAGAGTCTATACCAAAATGGTAAAAAAAAACCGAAGCTTTCTGGTGCTACTTTGGCTGTCTGTCTGTCCCAGCACAGCTGTTTATTAATTCTTTAGTTCGAGTCTTCAAGGCATTTCCTTCGGTGTTATTTTATGCACGTTTTGCATAAGTCGTTAATTAGTCAATCTGAAATCTAAATTCGAACGCTAACTAACTTGTTTGTAACGGACACGTACACAGTCAATTTTACCACCAGCTGCTCCAAAACACTAGCCAACCTTACCCTAACCGACATCTGACCTACGATTAAAGAACGTTACGTCATCATAGCGCACCAGGGGGGTTCGGCTCCGATCGGCTGTTGCCACCGATGATGGTCGCAAGCGCACGCATGAATGAGCGCGTTTCCTAGAGGCGGCGACAGGAAGCGGTGGCCAGTCGTGTGTGAATGCGACCGCCTCCTGATGACTGAATGCACAAACATTGCTGTTTACATAATAACATCGATCACTAAACTAATAATAACAACACTTTTGCGACAACTACGCAACTACAACCCACTCGTAATCGTAATTGGTAGATTGCTTCTGTTGTTTTCGATATGTAACTGCATTTTAAATTAAATTAAATTAAAATTCATTTATTTCGGACAACAGTGATCCATATTTTGTTAGTATTACAATACATCTTATATTCTAGTGTTAGTAACATTGATATAAAAATAGACAAAGAATGACCAGTCAGGAAATATATTTCCTACCTAATCAACCTCCTCACAAAAAGCCTAATATTAGGAGTATAGCTCTCCGCCACAGCTCTCAGGATATAGTTGCGACTACTCCGCACTCTGATCAGCAGCGAAGCCGTTTTTTTGCGTATTATGGCTTGAAAGCCGTCTGTGTGGGCCTCGGCAAACATTTCTGAAGCGCTACAGAAACGGGGCAGTCGCAACAACATCCTGAAAGCATTATTATATTGTACGCGCAGAACATCCAGCGATCTCTTAGTGTAGTTGACCCATAAATTGCTCGTATAAAAACTCTGACAGTACGCCTTGAAAAGAGTAATTTTTACTAGGTCAGAACACCGAGCAAATCTACGGGCCAACATATTACCTCTGACCGCTAGTGCTCTACGCTCTCTCTCAATATCTGTATCATCCTTAAGGTCGTCGGTGATGACATGTCCAAGGTACTTGAATATAGACACCCTGTTTAGAAGGAGGCCATTCAGCCTAATAATTTCAGGTACAGAGTCCGGACATTTACCTGCGGCCCTAAAGAGCATATATTCACTCTTAGTGACATTATAAATAAGTCCATGTGAGGCAGCATACGTCTCACAGACTCTGAGCAATTCCCTGATTGCCCCAGCAGTCGGGCCCAGCAGCACCATGTCGTCCGCGTAGCTGATGTTATTGACGCTCACTCCATTTATTCGACATCCAACAGTCATGCTGCTGAGCTCGGTGATGAGGCCATCAACATACAGATTGAAGAGCCTAGGAGATGTCAAACCCCCTTGTCTCACACCGCACTCCAATCCGTATGCTGGGGAGAGAGTATTAGACCACTTTACCTGGTTTTTTTGATTGGAATACCAGTACTGGAAGATTTTCAGTATTTCAGCAGGTGTACCCCTGTCCCTCAACTTGTCCCAAAGCACATCATAGGAAACGAGATCGAAGGCCTTCGAGAGGTCCAGGAAACAGGCGTACACCGGCGTCTTCCGATCGGTATAATATTGAACAGTATGCTTGAGACTCAAGATAGCAGTTTCAGTTGATAGTCCAGCCTGGAACCCAAACTGTGCTTCATGAAGATTTAAAATAGTTTTCAAATATGAGTCAAGCATACTGTCCAATACCTTAGCCATGATCGCAGCCAAGGAAATCGGACGATAATTCCCCTTATCCGATATGTCCCCTACCCTGTTTTTAACAATGGGAACCACAAGGGTTTTCATAAGATTTTCCGGCAAGTACGAATGGCTTAGACACATCGTATAGAACAACGACAAGACCCTCGGTATGTGGACCCCTGCATATCTCAAGTGCTCAATACTGAGTCCATCATGACCTGGGGACCTGCCTCTGCTCATTCCCTGTATGACTCTTTTGACTTGCTTGGCAGAGAAGTGCATAAGTGTCTCCTTTACCTGACAACAATACTCGGCATCTGCAGAAGGAACTGAGGGACCAAGGGGAGATTGCACCTGGAAATGTTTCATGAACAGTTTTGCAATATCCCCGTGATCACTCTTCCCCTCCACACTCACCGCAAGGCCAGGCTTAACGTCCAACTTACCTGTAGATTTCCAGAATTTGCCAAAGTTCTTAGTAGCTCGTTGTTCCGCTAATATGTCCATTTTAATACGTTCTTGATTATTTTGGCACCATTTCAAGCGACTTTTGAAAACTTTGCGAGCCTCTCGCATTTGATCATAAACAAAACCATATATTGGTCGTTTATGTTCTATCCAGGTTTCAAATTTAAGCCTGGCCTCACTGTGAGCGTCACGTACATGTTTATTCCAGCCACACATAGATCGATATTTTCTATGAGGCCTATAGTCACTGGTCTCTTTAGATTGTATAGCTGCCTCACTAAGAACGTTCACAATCCGATCATAAAACTGATCTAATATAACTTTATGTTCAGCCAAGCCGCATGCCCCATGACTGCACTCCATAAATTCATGAGGGAAATCGATATCTCGCAATTTACCATCGCATAAAAACCTGTATCTGTCAATTTCAGAACAATTTCTTTCGCCCCATATAATCGCGTTACGGGGCACAGTCTGAGTCATCTGTTTTGACCTTACTATACTCAAATCCAAAACAATATAGATGGGTAAATGATCAGAGTTATATACATCCTCCTTAATACCTACATCTACAACAGTGTGCCAGGCTGATAAAGATACCACGCAGTGATCGAGCCATCTCCTACACCCATGCGCATCACTAATAAATGTGTAGTGATTTTGCTCAGCACCTAGAAATTCCATATCGGCACACAGCCATGACTGGTCCGTACAAAAGTTCGTCAATTCGTTATAAAAATTTTGTTTGGGATGCGCGTTAAAATCGCCCAATATAAACACATTTTCAACATCGTAACTTGCCACAATAGCATTTATCTCACTCAATACATCAGTAAAGATGGTCAAATTCTCTGGTGTGTCCGTAGGCATGTAGACAGAAAACACAAGAATGGAGCGCTCGCCTATGGCTGCCTTTATGCCCACAATCCGTTTACTACCACAATCCAAAACAGAGACAGACTCAAACATGCCTTTCCTCCAGAGAATAGCCACTCCCCCATACGGCCTTCCTCTTAACGGTCCGACGGTTGTATCAACCGCTGACTTACCCGTAAATTCAAAATCTTGACTTATGGTTCCTAACATCAATATGTCATGGGGAAGAAGCCATGTCTCTTGGAGGGCTACAAGATCTGACCAAGCACAAATTGCTCGAATGTTGTCAATAGAGCGTTTTGCTGACTGACAATTGAAACTGGTAAATGTGGAGCAGTTATTAGTATTACTTAACATTGTAAAAAACATTTAATCAGCTTTAACTCTAGACTCTGGCCTGGTTCGATACATGAAATGCACAAACCGCCTAAACGTAATACCATCTGGCCACAACTGGTCATTTAGAAATATATCCACTTTATGTTTGGAAACAAATACTTTATATAAGCGTTGTACCTTTTAAAAGACTTAATGTTCATCTTTTTCAGAGATACACTCTCATTTGTTTTCGTCTTAATGTAGCTAATAATATCATTCTCTTGTGTTTCAGTACTAACATTAGAAATTAACAATGGCACTTTAACATCGGCTGCCCGAAAATTAACATTAGGCTCAGTGGAAGCACGACCCCTCTGACTAACTAGCCTATTTTGTTTTGACGATTTGTTTTGTACTACCTTCCAATCCTTGTTATGGTCCGCTACCATTTGCTCACTAGTCACACTAGATTTACATATACTCGTACGTACTCGTACTAATAATAACAACACTTTTGCGACAACTACGCAACTACAACCCACTCGTAATCGTAATTGGTAGATTGCTTCTGTTGTTTTCGATATGTAACTGCATTTTACTTTCGGTTTCTAGTTTTGTTTGTTACAGATTTGGATTTGTGGGACATATTTCATTAGCTGGTTGGGTAAAACAATGAATTTTGTAAACATTGTTTCAACTTCATTCAAGATTAATGATTTTTTTAAGTTGTGAACTAACTTATTTGTATGGATTCTGATACTATCTATCATCAGTTGCATTACTGTATGTCTTGTTATCAAATGCAAATAATAGGTAGAGTTGAGTTGACCCCCAACCATTGATGTATAAAATAACTAATTTTAATACTTCAATGCCCTCAACTCAACCCGCACATCATTAGATGAGCTCTGTTAAATTACCATACCAATATTATTTACTGCATCCACTTTGTCTTCATTGAGTAGGTATTTGCACAGTTTACACCGACTCCTTCCCTACATTTCTTGATAATTCGAAGCATTATGAACCCAATTTATTATTAAGTAGGTTCATATTACAATTTACATCTTCACAAATTATAAGCTTGTAGCCTTAGCCTTCTCAAATTTCTCCCCAAAACGCATTCGGGACTTTCGACTCTTCGATTCAAACTTCCAATTTTAGCCTTTCTAGGTCATCGCCCGCTACTAAGCTAGTTGTTCACATGATTTGATGTATAGTTAGTACGTAGTATGTGATAAGGTAGTTTTACAACGGCCGGAGCGCTCACCCGCGACCGGCAGGTGGCGGGTCACGGCCCTCCCGCGAAGCGAGGAGTGCCCACAGAGGCACAGAGGTAAACATCACGCACATACATTCATACAGCTGCTAACTAGCTATACAAAGCACGGTACGCCCTACGATTGTAAAGTCATGTATTATTTACTTGAGCGGTCGTGAACCACGCTTAGTGCGTATTTTGCATAAATAATTTTGATAGCACTTCTGTTTAAACTAATTATAAAGCGAAAAGACTAGAATTTTTGTACGTTTGTGTGTTACGCTTTTACGCTAAAACGGCTGAATGGATTTGGCATACCTATGGGTTGTCACAGGATCGAGACTTATGCGGGTGAAACGGCAGAGCGCGCTAGTACACGACACGTAGGAAAGTTATAGGTGAGACCCCTGCATGGCAAGTGCTTAATTCACGTAATCCGATAATTAGAGACGTGGGAAAATAGTGCGTTTGATTGACTCTAGTTGTTAATGAAGTACCTAACTTACTATACTACTTATTAGTTAGTTCAAGTTTTCACCGTAGTGTCACTTTTATTTCGATACCTATACAGTATGTTTTTTCTTTTTGTTTTTATATCGGCACCTTCTTTTATATTAGGTTCATGTGGGTAGGTAATTGGTTATCATCTAATATTGTACGTGTGTTGTGCTGTCTTTCGTATGCGCCAAATAAATGGTTTATCTATCTATCTATTCATCTATCTAAAATCTATCACCAGAACGAACTGCAATGAAACCACCATAAATAATAACTCCTACCTTTATATTAGTATCCACCTACAGTTATCTTGAATTTCTTACTGAAGATTCAAATTCTTACTTTACTAATTTGAAGCACTCTTCAAATTAGTAGGCCCAATTAAAAAAAAAAAACTCCTATCATCATCTGCCTAGCCTTCTCCCAACTAAGTTGGGGTCGGCTTCCAGTCTAACCGGATGCAGCTGAATACCAAACCACCTATCTTCTGTCCAAAAGCTAATTTAATTTAATGCACAAAGCAGCATCGCTTTATGAATTAACACCAAGTTACAGAAACTAAGAAATACAACCAGCAACTTGACAAGCAAATCCAGCAACTAATCTAATCCAAAACAAACAGGCATCATCTTCAATGCGCACACGCAGATAGCCGTACATACATCTTAGTCGTGGACGCATTTCAACCCGCACTGAACCGTAGCGTGCCGCATGCGCATGCCACCGCTGCGCTGCTGTCTTTACTCTGGGCATTGGAGCAACAAGAATATGTGTATGGTGTTCTGTTAATATAACAAAACATACTATTACGACTGCACCTACCCTCAGTACATGTGGGTACATTTAACAAGTTGTCTTTAAGTTCCATGTAAAGGGGGGCGAGCCGATTGCCATCCACTGGGCACAAATTCAGAATCCGGTATGCTAATAAGAAATTCTAATAGATCCACCCAATAAAACCTGCCTAACCTGGGAATTGAACCTTATACTCAGCAGTAGCGCATGTGACCAATAGACCAACACGACCAAATGCACGACCACACCACCACCACCTCACGACCACCAACAACTATTTTAGCAATTATGTTTATTGATAACTAGCTTCTGTCCGCGGCTTCACTCGCGTGGATTTCGGAAATTATCCAACGGGAACGTGCTACCGGGACAAAAAGTAGTCCTTCCCCAGGATGCCATGTAGGTATCTCCTTGCCAAATTTTATCGAAATCCGTTCAGTGGTTTAAGCGTGAAAAGTAACATACAGACAGAGTTACTCTCGAATTTATAATATTAGTATGGATGGATAAGTATTAGTATTAGTATGCCATATAAATAAAATATGGGTTACGCTGGACTCGCTGGTGCTACGCTGGTACGTCCGTCTACAGTCTAAGGAATCTACAGCTATTTAGTGGCGATTATCAAGTAATAAAAGACAAATTAATTTACAATATTTAATGACTGATGCCCATAAAATTATGACTTACAGTTATAAGTTTACGACTCATTGAATACATTACCTACATCTGAAAGACAACGTTGGAGAGACATGACAATGCGAAACTTCATCGTGTTTGACACACTTAGATTGTGCAGTTAGCTCATAATAATGTATAGTAACATACCTACAGGTGTTTGTTGTATCTATACAATATGCGCGACTACGAAGTTTTGGCACAGTCAAATAAAAACTGTCTTTACACATCGACGAATGTATGTATATAAGGTGTTAAAAAAACTAACCTGACAAACCTTAAAAGATGCTTTAGACCATCGAACTGAACAACTTTTACTATGGGACCAACTCTGAAATCACGAAAAAAAAATCAGCGGTTTCATACAAAAGTTCAATACCTATTTGACCAAAATGTATGAAACGGCTGATTATTTTTTCGTGATATCAGAGTTGGTCCCATAGTGAAAGTTGTTCAGTTCGATGGTCTTTAGCACCTCTTAAAGTTTGTAAGGTTAATTTTATAACACTTTGTATATAGTAATAATAAAGCTGAAGAGATTCGAAACATTATTTTTGCATTGGATAGCCCAATTCTTGAGGAAGGCTATAGCCTATTTAACATCGCGCTAGGAGACGTCTGAAAGAACGCTAAGCGAAAACGAAGTAATAGCGCTGGTGGACGATGCGATGCGACGGGGTGGGACGGGGGCAATAAATTTTACGCGGACTAGGTCGCAGGCAGAAGCTAGTTATAAATATTCAAAATCACTATTCGAATATTGATAAGTATTTAACTTGTGGTAACTATTAAAAAAAAAACAAAGACATTTCATGTGGTACCTAACACTTAAGTTATTATTATGCATATTTTTGTAACTTGTTCATTTAACATAGAAAATAATTTGAGAGTCTGACTACACTGTGTTTGTGTTGTGATACCTATAAAATCTTTCCGTTTACTTCGAATCATTTAGTAATTATTTCAATTACTTGATTGCAATGAACGTACCTATGTAAATTTTGTTGCGCACACGCATAGTAACTTAATTTTAACTTATTTATGTTAATTTTAAAGGGTATATTACAAACTTCATCAGTAATCATAATAAATATGCAAATATACTTGATATTTCTGCGTAAACAGTCGACCTGGTAACATTCAATGCAAGTTTATTCATCCATCTATCGACAGACCACTTGAGTTTCCATATAATTTATTGGCAATCAAACGCTATCTACTGATATCGACGGTAGGGTAAGCAAAAGAGAAAAATATGCAAGTAGTCCTGCATATTTTTCTCTTTTAGCATAATTATGTTTATTAACATTATTTTTTAAGGGGACTGTCTTGTCGGACTGCATAGAAAAGAAAGAGAAGCGCGATGACACAACGCTGGTAATTTATTGCAAAATATGAACAATTATCTATTTACAAAAAATCTATTGTTTGGACTAAAAAATTAAAACACTAGTGCTTTAGTTTGTTGCTTGTAGAAAAATCTGACAAAAAATCATAATTTTATTTATTTGGGACAAAAAACAGTTATGCGTTACAACATTAATAGTAGTGATTGTATGTACTCGTACATATTCATACATCGCTTTGGAGGATTCTGTAAAGGTGTTATAATTGTGGTTAAATAAATAAATAAAATAAATAATATTAGTATGCTTTTTATTGTAAAAAGAAAGTTTTTATATGTGTCTTCATGATTTTTTTCTATCATATCAAATTAATTGTATTATGTTTTCAACGCACTATCAACCTAGCATATACCCTGAAGAATATTATGTATTTTTCTGATTTTGTTTAATGTAGTCGATCATACATAATTTTACTTTTATTGTTTCTAAAACTTGCGCTTTTTGCGTTTAGGTCGTGTAAGCCCCTTAACTAAGATTTGCTCGATTATGCGAAGTTCAAGAATCTGTGTTACAATTTTACAATTTCTACATAATCCTTGCTCTTAACTTAAAGAAATGACTACATAAACCCCTCTGTTTTTGTCGGGGGTTAAAAAGTAATACTTAATGATAGCTCATCCAAAGAAACCCAGAGTTGGCTTAGCATTTTATCGAATAATTTTCTTATTTCTTACGATTTGACTTCCCTAATGCAGACCGAATTTGGTTCATACCTCTGCTAAAATGTTCGAAAAGTTAATCATCATCATCTGCCTTAGCCTTTTCTCAACTATGTTGGGGTTGACTTCCAGTCTAACCGGATGCAGTTGAATACCAGTATTTTACATGGAGCGACTGCTTATCTGACCTTCCACAATCCAGTTTCTGGGTAATACGATACCCCTTAGTAAGATTAAGATTGGTTGTCAGATTTTCGGGCTTAGCGACCGTCAATGATCCACGAAACACAGCCCGGACGAGACCATCCACGGACAAACCGCGGCAAGCTTAACCTATTGATCGACTCATGCGGCTGTTATTACTTAGCCACGAGCCCCTTTAGAATACTTACTTGAATTTAAAAAATCTTGTAAACTTTGCATACCTTCATAGACGTCAGTTTTTTACCCACTCGCTAAACTCTTCTGCCGTCAGTACACGTACGTAAAATGCACTCGCAGTCGCTATCTCAGATCGGCCACTTGCGTCCCTGTTCCGTTACATAGCGGATTGTCTCGCTCAGGTGACAAACATGGTCCCGCATGTCACACGAGTATTTTACTATAGTTTCCGAGAAAACTTTACGATAACTGGATTCTAGTTTGCTGAAGTATGCTGTGAAGTAAATGTACGGAGTTCTAGGATGTGATGTTATGTGGTTCCTGTCGGATTGCAGTGTGCAGGTAGCTCTAGGTAGGTACTACCTAAGTTGTTTATTATGTAACAGACCAACAGCCGGATAAACTGTGGCGTAACATAAGTTCATAGAATCGTTTAAACCATTATGATGCCTGCAGGGTAATTGCGTAACAAACTATCAGTAGCAATGGGTTTCATTTTGACAGTTCAACAACATTCATTGCGTTATTGCGTTGTTGAGGCAACACATTTTTCGAACATATGGAGCAATGGATTAGAAATATGCTTCAAAATTATTCAGATTGAGAGTAACGGTGTGTTACGCAATAAGGCTGCTGGATGATAGCAATACCTACATCTGGGTAATTTATAATTACGTGTAATTCTTTTATAATATCGTAGCCAAGCTGAAGACCACTTAAATTTCTAAGTCATATATACCTTCTGTTAAGTTTCGGTTAGCTGATCTGACATCTCATCATTATCATCATTTCATTTGAATTCATTTGTAATGTCTCTCGTGGATAGTGCTTTTTCGGACACTAAACACAGTTTAGCACAATATTAAGCACAATATTAAGCTTCATGGGGCTTCGTGGTCTGTCGACTAAATAGTCTCCGCATTTGGACAATTATTTTCAAAATCTGATGAAAACATTCAACATATAGAAACCTACTCAACAGAGTACTTCCTTGAACCCATGATCTAGTTTACCGAAAATTCCACAACATCAACATGAAGCTTAGCGTCGCTCCGTATTGTGCGCGAGATGAACGCCCCATAGATAAAGGACTTCCGCCGTTTAGTTCCGCCGGTCACTTACACGTGCGCTTGCGCTTCTAAACAAGAAGCAGTAGGTGAAGTAAAAACAAAGATTGAGAGAATCAATTGTCACAATCTAGATGCGCTCCAACCAAAGCTGATTTTTTCGTCTTGTGATTTTTGACATAAGTTTTGCTTGCAAAACAAGAGATTATTAAGATTACAATAGACAGTGCACACACACTGCTCTCAAAACGGTGAAGGAGGCATCGTGAAGAAACCGGCATGTCTTAGAACCATAAATTAGAAGATTTGTGACATCTATCAACCCGGACTGGTGGATTACGGCCTACTCCCATCTCGAAGAGAGGAGGCCTGAGTTCCAGCAGTGGAAATTGGAGTGGATTATGCTAAACACTGTGGGCTTTTTGCTTTCTTCATGGAACGAGATAGACGAGTGTGCCAAGCCCCAAGGTACAAACAAAGCTTTACACCTTGTTGGCTTGGGATCACAAGCCAGATATCCGATTTAATGTTTCGTGAATTTTGGTTCAAGAATACATACGAAACATATTAATCCATACTAATATTATAAATGCAAAAGTGTGTTTGTCTGTCTGTCTGATACCTCTTCACGCTTAATCCGCTGAACCGATTTAGATTTAGTATAGAGATAGTTTGAGGCCATAGGATAGTTTTTATCCCGATATTCTCACGGGATCGAAACTTACGCGGGTCGAACCGCGGGGCGCTGCTAGTATGAAATAAAAAGTAATTTATTCAAATTAGGCTAAGAATCAGCACCATTTGACCGTCAAGATTACATAAGACACAGACAGTCCCCCAACACGCCTGCCCTACACAACTTCCTAGCGCTTTAGCTGTTAAGAAGAAGTGGTGGAAACTGCCCAGCAGGACAGCTGTCTGTTAACCACTCACATGACCTCCCCCCCCCGACATCTTCTCAGATGTCTCAGAACACTGTCATGTGATTGGTTAAGTTAGAAAAACTAAAGTATAGGTACCTCCCTTACACAACCGTTTCAATTAATCACCAGTCCAACGCTCTATTAATCAGTATCCTAGCTATTCAATGAATGTCATTACTTTCCATTCATATGAACGTCGAAGAATCAACAGCTGCTACGACTCATAGACGTGAATCATTCACTAGTTGTATAGACTGGTCCTTTTGTCCACGTACCTATCGAGTGGTCCTACTATTACGCTTGGGCATGAGCGCACGCACGCCGGAGTGGAGCACGATCCGCGTATTATAAAGACATCTTATAGCTCTTAAGGCGCTGCTTAAGACATATGAGACGTGTTCACTGTGTAAATAGATGTTTTCTCGCGGTTGCTTGGTTTGAATTTAGGTATTTTCCCATTTTCGCTATGGTTTTCCCGTTTGATTGTTATGTCAATATGATAATGCATTGGGCGGTTTCTGCCTATAAACGAAACTATACTTTCCGATCGAAAAAGTAGGTTAGACCCTTTTTCCTTTTCTTACACCTACTTTTTAGGCTGAATTGCTGACTTATCAAAGTTAAATTTGTATTGGTACGAAGTCAAGGTCGGTCTAGTTCTTACTTTGACTGCATATACCTCTTGAGATCAGGCCTTATAGCAAATTGTTTTTGAAAATTCAATGGATCTGCTTATATTTGACAAGTTATTTCTAAAACCTATGTTAAGTCGGGAAATTAATTGTTTTCAAATTGACTGCTAACTTCCGTACATTGAAATTACAACTGTCAATCTTTGACAGTTGTATAAAATGGCCACGCGAATTGACGTAGTGTGTCAATTTGGTAAACAATTCATTTCGTAGACATTACCTACACATATAAGGTGCTATACAAATATCTGCCACGGCTAGACATAGAGACAGTTTTGTCTGTTATCTATTTCTTTTCTAGTCTAAGTTTGTAGTTATATAAGGTGTCTCAAAATTAACCCAACAAACTTTAAGAGGTGCTTTAGATCATCGAACTGAACAACTTTCACTATGGGACCAACTCTGAAATCACGAATAAAAAATCAGCTGTTTCATACAAAAGTTCGATACCTACTTGTCTTGACAAAAATGTATGAAACAGCAGATTTTTTTCTTCGTGATTTCAGAGTTGGCCCCATAGAGAAACGTTTATTCCCAGTAGTTCCATGTAGCTAGTGAAAGTTGTTCAGTTCGATGGTCTAAAGCACCTTTTTGTTTGTTGGGTTAATTTTGAAACATTTTAATAAATGCAACATTTTCTCAATACGCATTTAAATTGATCCATTTAAAACTTAGTAATATTGCACACGTCTATTATGTGAATATGTTACAATAAAGTCGTTGTACGGAGGTTGCAGCGCACAATTACAACACAGAAAAATCGAATTGCATCAGGAAATTGGGCATAAATCACCTGTTAACGAGTTAGCTAACTATTGTTGCTTCAATTTATATTAGGTATACAGAAAGAAAGAAGTTTTTAAAAGTGCAGTAAAACTGATGTCAAACCTCTCTGTCTCTATTAAGATGATTTATAAGCGAAAAAGGGCACAATGGTGGCCTCAACTTACGAGTAGGCACCAGCGGGCACTTTGTGTATTTAGTTTCATCACCACTGCTCTCAAAACGGTGAAGGAAAACATCGTGAGGAAACCGGCATGTCCTAGAACCAAAAATTTAGAAGACCTGTGACATCCACCAACCCGCACTGGGCCTGCATGGCGGATTATGCCCACTCCCTCTCACAGAGCGGAGGCTTGTGTCCCAGTAGTAGGAACATTATAGGCTGATTATGATTTTAAAACAGAGTTAAGGAATCCTGGGTCGTTTCAACCACATTTCAAGTCTATCTCTGTTTAGTTACAGTTGTTTTTGGCCCGGTGTAGTAAACCTGTTGGATTAGATAACTCTCTTGTCTTACCGTTATGTTCCACCTAAAGGCTAGAGGTTACTTTAAAATAGTCTTGAATAAATAAAAGCAATATCCCTTTGCGAACGGTTCTTATCCTTGTCTATGGCTCTAAGAGGCACGACAAGCGGCTTTTACGTTGAGTTGATACATACCTGACTTATTAATCTTCCGTAGTTAATTTTTATTAAAGAATAGCTTCTGACCGCGACTTCGTACATGTGGAAGTCGTAAGACACCCCAATATACTAAAATAACAGCCACATTTTTATAAAAATGCCCTGTCTTAGCAGCGAAAATATACAGAGTCAGGATTGGTGACGTGGGACCAAGTGACGTACAGACGCCAGCACATCAACCTACTACAATCTGTCAGATTTCTGTAATAGATTTTCAACTTTATCGCTAAAGCATAAGGTTCAATGTTGATTGGGAAAATTTGACAGTTAGGTGTAGGTTGATGTGCTGGCGTCTGTACCTACTCCTACAGTTGTCCACCCGCAGCCTTCAGTAGCAATTTCCCATTGCTTGCGATGATTTTCGTATTTAGTGAATTAATGAAAGGTGCTTGCAGCCTATGTCCGGCAGTGGAAATCTTTCGGCTAAAATGATGATGAATGAAGGTTATGATCTACCTAAAGGCTCGAGGTTATTGTAAAACTAGCTGCGCCCCGCGGTTTCAATCGCACAAGTCTCGATCCCGTGGGAATGTCGGGATAGAAAGTATTCTATGTGTTAATTCAGGTTATAAACTATATGTTTGCAGTTCAGTAGTTTTTGCGTGAAGAAGTAACAAACATACAAACACACTAACAAACTTTCGCCATTATAATATTAATATGATAGTAAAATCACTCTACCACGCTGATTCCTACGTTTAGCCTACTCAGTCTGGAACCGAGGAACGCCTCGACAATTTAAAGGCATAAAACTGAATGCATTTCCATAAGGCGCTGTTAACAATGCGGCATACTAATAACTGAACAATGGTTCACTTCACACCTGCTTCGATTAGGGTTACCGCGTTTATAAACATTGCTCCATAAAACACATCATCGTGTATTCATCAAGTATTTTATGGAGCGACGTTTAAAAACGGAACTTAATATAGGTAAACCCTTTTTATGTAGACTAACTTACAAAAAAAAAAGACCGTCGTCGGTTATTTTACCTTTGATTTTGCATCACTGTCAAAATTACAGTGATGTAACGTTTATCGTCACAGCAATACGGTTGCTATTGGGTTGCTGCCGTTGCCAAGTCTGTCAAAATCTCTATAATCTTTATTTTCGTTGCAATAAGGTTGCTATTCGGTTGCTGCTGTCAGAGATAAAATAACTGTAACGGACTTCAAGTAGGTCTGGTGCGCCTAGGTTGTCAGTACCTACCAACTCCACCAGTCACGATTCTGTTGGTATGTTCTTGGTTGTGATGGTCGACGACAACATGCCGCTCGTGTATTTGAGCACCGTATCTAATCGTCGTCGTCGTATGTCGACGCTTAGCGATGGCTGCCGTCGACACTCGTCGACAGCTAGTATTGGCTAGTCAGCATCCTGACGAGTGAGACAACCCTAACGTATTGTTTCCAATCACCCAGGAGATGTGTGTAGTTGCGAGCCTTATTGACTCCATGGTTCCTCACCACTTAATTTACAGGGCTTCACATACAATGCTCCGGAGTTGAACAAAAGCCCTTTTTATGAACGAAGTTAAATAAGCTTTTAGAGCGAGGGCTTTATTCTGTTTTAAAAGCTTTAATTAGAGGATCCTTGTTAGTTGTTAAAGTTGGAGTTTTAAACTGTGGAAGGATTATAGCCTGGTTTTGTACAAAATGACTATTGAAAACATTAAAACCGATGTATCTGTTGGTTAACTGGTCTGGGCACAAATCCAGACTGCAAGTCTAGTTTATGACTAATGAGAGATAAAAGCTTTATTATGAGAAAATAATTCAGACCTTTTAACAAATAATCACTTCAAGTTGCCTACGTTACCCTACTTTAAACCGGTCGAGTACAGCCTCCACCTCAATGAGCCTGCAACACAAGTACATAGAACAATGCACTCAATAAGTCCATAACTACAATCAACATCACACAATGGAGCGATCATTTCGAAAAACAATCCCATCCTCGTAACTGAATGGACTGAATGAATGTGTGTTACTGATAAGAACGCACTTAAAGGTAGTAGGATCGCCATTATCAGAATGATTCGCCTATTTTTTAAATTGGAGTTAAGAACGCCGTATGTCTGTCTAGTAAATAATTTCTTTTTTGTTTATGGTTGGAGCGCTGCACTAAATAAAAAAAAAATGAAATGTCATTCTAGAAATGTCATACGTTTAATTGCAAGGTTCGAAAAAGTTGGTCCTTTAAAAAAGGACCCAATTAAACTACATAAACACGGTGATTTTGATCATGGGTTTGGTCCCTTTTGCTGTCCGACTGCATTTATTTTTTGTACCATATACAGCTCCTGTTATTAAACAACTCGCTGCAAAAATGGCTGCGATATTATTGCAATTACTCTTTCCCTTGGCATTTGTAATTATTATAGCACTGTATTTTCTTTTTCTGTGAATGAATTGTTGAGTTCGTCTGCAGTGCTTAATGTATATTATTACTGTGCTATTTCTAGCTATACCTGGTATCTTATCATTACTGGTATTAATAGGTACATCAAAAGTGGAGTTGTGTAAATAGGACTCATTTATTTACACTTAGATTGAAGTCTTGACGCCGTCTTAGTCAGCGGGTGGACAACCTTGGTTTTACACTTGTACCAAAAGACGAAAAGTCACTTGTTTATTTTTATTTTAAAGACTACGAGGAAAATTGTATTTAACATTCATGTTCATATTCATTCTGAACGAACGTCCTCCTTTTATAGGTAAATTGTTGGTCTTTTGAGCCATTTTTTTATCAAGTGACTGTCGTACATGTCTGGAAACTGCTTGTAGGTAGTCATCATCTGCCTAGCCTTTTCCCAACTATGTTGGGGTCGGCTTCCAGTCTAACCGGATGCAGCTGAATACCAGTATTTTACATGGAGCGACTGCCTATCTGACCTCCACAACCCAGTTGTAGGTAGTATCTTTCCTAAAAGGATAAGATATTACGTACAAGTTAATCTTATCATATTATTTGCATGGAAGGATCATTTTAATTAAGTTACATACAAAAACAGAGTCTTTAAATAGATGTGACTAACTAAACTTCCTTGAAGTTGAAGAAAACACCAATCATGACGATATAGTGACATCATGACGTAATTCCACGTGATCAACTCCACACAGTAACGTTAGCTCATTCAGGATTCACTCATTCATTTGGATTTACTATTTAAGACATCAGCATAGCTATACTAATTGACTTTCTAAGACATATTAAAATTGCACAAAAATATTGAGTAAGTTCTTACAATCACATTATCTATCTATAAAATCTTATTACACAGTTAGGGCAGGCAATGCACTGGCGAGCTAGATTCGATCTTATTGGTCTAATCTTTGTTATATGTCACCAGCTTATTACCCCCGCAGAATACCAATTTTACCCACGCAGGGGTAATTACCCTCAAGTTAGGAACCGTGGCTCTAAACGCTGTTCTCAAACCTAAAACCCGATCATTTTAACATTTTCAATTAAATAGACGACCGCTATTCCTTCGGCAGCTAATTTCTGTTGAGGGCAAAGACAATTCAGTTTACCGAAAATGTGTCAATTTACATACGAAAGCTTGTCGAATGGTTATGAATAGCAATGCTGGCGTCTCTTGCAACAATTGATAAGTTTACAATCTGATGACAATAATGAGAGCCACTCGAGTTAGCAGATGGTATTACTCGACATCAAACATTAGTGTTATGAATACTGTCCTTTTGTTATACGTTGTAGACTTTGTGTTCATGCAATTTTATAAGTGCATTGTATAATATTATTATCTATAGGCATTAGGCACATGATGTGTTCTTATTAACCACACCACACCTGGCTAGCCTTTTCCTTTTTCTATATTCGGGTCGGCTTCCAGTCTTACCGTATGCAGCTGAATACCAGTATTTTTCATGGAGTGACTGATTGTCTGACCTTCACAACCCAGTAACTGTGTAGCACGATATCCCTTTGTAAGACTGGTTGTCAGAATTTTGGGCTTCTGACGACCCGTTACGACTGTCAAAGATCTACGAATGACAGCCGGGACGAACGGCTTAACCAGTTTTCTGAAGCAGAGAGGGGTCTCGACATGTAATGGATGGTCACCCATCCACGAACCGTGCGTGGCAAGCGTAGCTTAACTTTTGATCGACCTGTGCGGCTGTTATCATTTAGCCATGAGTCCCTCCGAGTATAATGTGTCTAGTAATTGCGAAAACATTTTCACAATAAACATTTTCGAAATAAAGGAGAGGCACGTTTTAGAAGATTCTTTTTATGGTGACCTTAACATAATCTTCTTCTCCATATGGTGAATAATAAAGTTTTATTGATTGTTTCAGATCGGGCCGGTGACCACATGCCGCCGTCATCATGGTGATCGTTACCAGGGTAGGTATCTTTAGAATATATACGATTAATGGACTGCTAAGTACTTACTTCATAAGTTTTAAGAGCAACAAAGTGCATATTTATCATTACTACTTACTTGTTTTGGAAATCCGGCTCGAAGGACAAAACTGTTTGTCCCAATATTGCAGGGACAGCAAACATTTCAGCTGTTTGTTATTACCTAAATGGGTGACTCAATCGACAAATTCAAGCTGGATTCCTTTCCTATTAAATTTTCAAAATGACGTAGATTAAATGTAATAAAAGAAAATTCCCGTCCATACATATCTAGTTAAGTTTTTCTCAATGTAATCAAACTAGACTTGAGTACCCACCTTGTTCGCTAAGTATGGTGTTTAAGTCGAAATCTTTAGAAAGCCTATCGAAGATAGCTTCCAGTTTTGTGGCTCACACATAAAATTATGGGTATATACGGGCAAACCGGATACCGCTCAGATGTCGAGACTTCGAGACGGCATCAATTTTACTGCGGGGTCGAGTTCAAGGCTTAACTTGACATGAATATTTATACAGTGATAATGATGTGTATTGTCAATAGGCAGTTCGGTTTATATTTTATATCATCCATAGTTCTGCTGGTGCTAAAATTGGTCCTTTTGGTCGAAGCAACGTCTCGTAAAAACCATAAAAAGTTTAAATTGCCCATCTTATACTTTGGAAATCAACATGATAATTTGCTTATGGTTTCGCTTATTAAATGAGTGCAAAAATGTACGTTTTACCTTTTCAAATTGTTTCTTCATTTCAGTCGCATTACATGTGTTAAAGAAAATCGGATTAAACTAAAATTGAAAACGATTCTGTGCAGCAGACAGACATTGAATGAAACGCTCAATTTTTTTGTAGCAGACGGAATCGAAAATAAAATTTAATAATTGGCAATTTTAATGTGATTGCTTGTAAAAAGAGGTTAGCTGTCAAAATCTGCAACTTCCGCGAAAGAAATAAAAAAAAATGGATTGTCGGCACCGTGGACGGTGACGCAGTGTGAGCTACCTACTTGTGCCCAAAGCGGTACATTCTCGCCGAGTTCCGATCAGTGCGTTTGGCAACACATTCCGTCAGCCCGCCACAGAATCCAGCACTGAGGGCGTTCACCTCGCTGACCAATACATACATGCATACACACTATACATATACACTCTCACATAGCGAAGTCAAAGCATAACTTCTCATTTCGGAAAACGTTTAAAGTGAGAATTTCTAATGATTCGATACGGTCAACGAAGTAACTTATTCATAGGTGTGACAACAAATCACAAATTACTTGATTTATGATAGTCGTTTGGCTCTATATAGGGCTACAATATGCAATAAACGTTGCTACATTCGGCAATGTAAATTGAATTCATAATTAATTTGAATTAAATTAAAATATTTGCTTCAGATTATATAGTTTATGATCGTCCAAATCAATCAAAACTTTATGATAAGTACCTACAATATAAAAAATGGCGGCCTTAGCGCCAAAAACCAATGTTACTAAAAACTATAGCTAACTTAGAAAATAAATTATGTTTACCATCAAATTATTCTACATCTCGTACTTAATAATAATTAAGTATTGCTAGAATATTAGTCTGGTTTCACATTGGTGAATTGGCCGTGATTTTGTACCTAAGTACTGTCGCGTCAGTTTTTGTCGCAGACAAATCACTTACTGCGAACGTGAACAAAGAAAATAATTAATTGTGAGTAATTATATACCTAGTTACCTATATGTAAAAGATTCTCTCATCCAAAGGAAGTGACTTTAGGTAGTTGATGCACCAACAGTCATATTACACCTTGGCTTTATTTCAGCATACTCGTATCTACACATTTTAAAATTATTAATAGGTATTATACAATATAATTCGATTTAAAAGTCCTTCTGATAAGGCTAGCAGCGTTGCTAAATTGCCTGTGTGTAATCCGCTTATACAGCATGTTCTACCCATGAATATGAACAACTTTAACCATGAGACCAACTCTGAAATTACGAAAAAAAAAACAGGTGTTTAATACACAAGTTCAATACCTACTTACTTGACCAAAATGTATGAAACAGCTGATTATTTTTTCGTGATTTCAAAGTTGGTCCCATAGTGAAAGTTGTTCATATTCATGTGTAGAACGCCCTGTAAAAATTTGGAACCAGTAAAAAAAAACATTCTGTATATTAGGCAGTGTACAGAAATGGGCGAGGCGAGCTGGTCAACTTCCAAAACGAGAGTGAGAGTGGACACAATGCCTCGTAAAGTATCGTGAGTGGGAGCGAAACTAGGACCGACGGGTTTCAAAACCAACTCGCTTGATATCGATTCGACTAATCTGTTTATTGTCCTAATAAATTGTCTAGGAATTACACAAATGAAACTACTAAACGTAGCCTAGTCAATGTTTTGGTGCTTCCGTCATTTTAGTCTGCGAAACTTTCGATCCGGATTCTGAAAATATCGCGGTCGTTTATGATATATGCTTTTCCGCGTTAAAGTAGGTACTAAATGTGACAGCTGCGTTGAAACATAGAAAGATTTCAGATTCAGGGTAATCAACTATCTAGTATTTGAATCAAATACTTCCATTTTATAATTTAGCGTTTTCTTAAAGCCCTCCGTGTTGTATCTGGAAGAATTGGAGAGTTCTATTAAGTAGGGTAAGTAGTTAATGTAAGTACACGTCGTGAAGTCTTTGTTTAACGATAAATGTTGCAGTAAGATACTTATAGTTAACTGTTCTTCGATTGATAATATCGCAATGACGTTGCGGATTCTTCGAACGCAACGATTAACGTGCTATGTTTAAAATAGTCACACGCTTAAATGTTTCACAACTTTTGACCGAGAGAATGCGTTCTTGTCAGTGCAATAATTCTAGTAACTAATAAAGATCAAATTCGCAAAATATCTATTAATTTGTACGAAACTGACAGGTGCCATGAAGGCATTTTCTCAATGGCCAGTCTGTAAATGCTAACCACTAAGGTAATTAGATTTTGGTGTATTTTAAACAATTATGAAATAAGGTGTTTTCTGAAACATCATTCGGCGCAGTGAGTTCGTGCAAATTGCCATGAAACATGTCGAACTCGACAACAGCCCAATAATTGTTTTAGGATATTCACCTCCCCATTGTTAATTACACAACATAGAATATTTACGTCTGTATTTAATTCAGTTTTATCTAAACTCAATCCGGTTTAAAAACCTAGGCAGTTTACAGCTTGTTTGGATATGTTAATCAAATAGACATCATTTCATATTTATATACTTGTGAATGTCAAGTTTTCTTTAGTTTCTGCTCACCATTAACAGTTAAATCTCGCTTTCTTCTAACAAGCGAAGACCATACATTATTTAGAAAGCAATATAATTTAATAAACCGGTACAGAAAGTATATCCTAAACAAGAACACGTTGTACCTATTAACATTCGACACTAGTGACTTTATTTGAATGGCTAATGATGTGCTAATAATTTGATGAGCTGGTGGTTGTAAAATAATACAGGGTGACTGGGACCATGAATTCAGCACTTGATTCTAGTCCCCCTAGCGTAGAAATTATTCGTTAAGTATAAAAAAAAATCTGCTGTTTCATAGAAAAGTGTAATACCTACACGGTCAAAATACTCAATATATTTATTGCTTCCACATGTGAAATTAGATGGTAGGTTTTACAGAATAATATGATCATTGTGGACCCTGTCGGTCACAGCAAATGTAGGAGAGAGGAAGAGGGCTTTTATTTGACTACTTAGTTGTTATAATAAATTTTGTAATTATTTTATAAAAAACATGTACTTAATTTAAATTTTTTCATTTAAATATTCATTGATATTATAATAGCATTTATATAATAGAAATTGTTTTAATGTATTTATGAATGTATTACATTTTTAGAACAACATTTTTTTTTAAATACCTGACGAAAAATCTCAACTGTTACCATGGTAAAAGAAGACAATAGGACCAGTGGCTGCCTAATGCTACAATCAACTGTTGCATCCGTTTAGCCTTTGTTCGGCGAATCGAATATTTCCCAATTATCGTTCTTAGTAGGTACCTTGTTCACACGATATGTATGTAGATATGAAGTTCAAAATAACGATAACACCACTGCGGGCTTACTTGTGTAAATAATTTAATCATGCTCCCAAAATGGTGAAGGAGAATATCGTAAAAAAATGTTCTCGCGAAAATTCGAAGACATGTGAAATCCAACCCGCACTGGGCCCGCGTGGTAGATTGCCCACACCCTCCCGAAGACAGGAGGCCTGTATCCCAGCAGTGGGAACATTATAGGCTGATTATGACGTGGTCCCTTACTAGTATTTGTCCCTGTTCTTGTAAACCTGTATGTAATTGTGAAGCATCTGTTGGAAGTTCAATTAAAAAAAAAATAGTGGCACTCCGGGAGTGCTGACAGAAGTGAAAACACAAGACAAACAGAATACTTTGTCATCACTCACTTACATAGTTATCGGATATACATTAAAACCGAGTATATCCCGGGGACATCCGAATACATCCGAAGCGGTGTCGGTTACGGTAACAGTGGCGCGAATTCAATGTTTTTTCCCCATCTCAAAAAATGCCCAACGCGTCTAAAGAAGTTTTGACTTCAAAAAATTGTTACAATAGTAAAGACATGTTTTCACAGAACTTATTTCCCAAGAGCTTATCCAAGCAAATCGTCAATTTATATAACTTTTCTCAAAACAACTTCATCTCAACGTTAGTTAGTGAATAACTTACGACACGTCACATGAATCAAGTTGAAACTATGAACGAATGGTTACTGCTGATTGATAACTATAATAAACATTACTGAATGCCCCGAGAGAGTCGCGGTCAGTTACAGATAAAATTATCGATCGACACTTCTTACATTCAGAGGTTATATCGAATTGATATTATTTTTTTTTAACCATATTTGATACCTACTGTGATGTGTTGTCATGGAAACCATTTATTTTGAGGTAACTACCGCGACTATTACTAAAGTTAATTTGTGTTATTATTAATTAAGTGTAACGAAAAGTAACATAGAAGTAAGTAAATCAATAACAGCGGGAGCCAAGTAGGTATCTATGATTAAAATTGTTAGATTATGATTCAGTTAGCTCAGTCATTATGATCCATTCACTTGGATCATATGATTAGTACCAGTAATGCTATTCTGTAAAAATCTCACCGTGAAAACTTAGGTGAAGTGAGTTTAAAGTGAGCTGTCCCTAGCATCAGGTGGAATGGCAGCTCACTTTAAGCTCACTTCACCTAAGTTATCACGGTGAATTTTTTACAGAATAGCACGGCTGGTTGTAAACTGTCCCTGCAGACTCTCGTGCCAGCGTCGATTGATGCAGGGAAAAAGCGAGTAAGTCTATTGATCATCATGATTCCGCATCTTTGTTTTTCTTGATGTCAATGGGATCTATTGATATGCATTGAGTTAAGGTAATCATTTACATATATTATAAAAATGCACATACCAGTATTATTTACAAGTAAAAGTTAAAGATACTTGTGCATGTCTTCGGTAAAATAACTCACTAGGTCACAGTAACTATTATTAGTAACATTAAAGTATTGTGCAATGGTTTGCTGAACCAATTTAAAAGATATGACGTCTTAATCACCATGATTCTTTCCCAAAAAAAAAAAGAACGCTACATGAAAATGAAGATATCAAAAGATACACGTAACCACCTCATTGTCAATTAAGTAATAAAAAGACGTACATTTAAGAATAAGCATTATAATTAATTAAGATAGTCATCGTGACGTATTGACGCGCGCGCAACAGGGACGTGGCCGGCTTTCTATAACTTTATACTGACACACCAGTCACACCATTGTTTTTATATTAGTTCCGGCTCTAGTGGATTACAAGTTTTATGTTACTGGATTTTACTCGCGGCTTGTGTCGTAGTTTTGTATGGTTTATTGCTAGCAGTTGCGACGGTAAAACAACTGACATTGTTAGAATCTGTCAAATCCGTAAGCAACAGGGCACAAATTGTGTTTTGTTTGCGGGTGACGAGGTATTTTACGCAGAATTTGAGGTTTTCACTAAATAAAAAGTTATTCGGATCAGTCTACAAAGAAATTTGGAAAATAAAAGTTGCGACAGTAAGACAACTGACATGGTTGGAATCTGTCAAATCCGTAAGCAACAAGTAACAATGTAGATTGTGTTTTGTTTTCGGGTCACGAGGTATTTTACACAGAATTTGGGGTTTTCTTCTAATAAAAACTTTGTCAAACCACTGACCGAAGAAATTGGGAAAACCTAATGATTCGGATAGGCACATCATCATTTTATGAATAGGTAAAACCGCTAGCTTACCTAAAGTAGACAAAATTTTTGCTTAGTACATTGCAAAATTCGTCATCTTTCATCGGACATAACAGGAGTTTATTGGACAAAGTTTCGTCATATTAGAATTTTGAAATTTGAATTTTGGAAGTTTGAAATTTTGCACAAGAGTTCCCTAAAAGTATAACGAAAGGTTTTTTTTGTTGAAAATTCTTCTCTTAATCAGGCACACTGCTTGTAGGTGTATTATTGTCACAAATGGAAAGGTAATAAGCTAAGCGATAGAGCTACTATTCGTTTGATAAGCTTTTTTTTGGAGTGGTATTTATTATTTATCGTGTGATAGATACTAAGTATATCATGTTAGATACCGAATGTAATAAGCTCCATTTTTAGTGGGGCAATAAAGAAAAATAGTGGCTTGTTCCGTGACAGTGAATAAATGATATCGATACCTACTGATACTTTGTAAACAGTGATACATTAATACATAAGTTAGCTGACTCACCTCTGTAAGGCCCACCAGCCACAGAGACATTTTGTAATACACAAATTAGGCAAATAAATGTTATTCTGATTCTGATACATTAATAAATGCCAGATTATTATCCTTAAATACTTACGAATAATTTTGCCGCCGACTTTTTTTTTATGTGATTTATGAAGTTGCTTGAAAACCGAAGGATATATCAACAATATCTATTTATTATGCCTTAACTTTGATTTGTTATTTTAATTTTATTATAGAAGGAATCTTAGATGTCTGTTCTGATCTCCATATCTTGGAAACCTCTGTTTAAATGCAATATACTTACATGCAAAACAACGTCATCGATAAATAAATTAAATTAAGGTCTGATTATCATTGTAGATGTCGTGTTTACCGTTGTTTCTGCTAAATAGATAGAGAGGTATTAGGTATGTACACGTGGATATGGTCCTGATATGATTAGGAGAAGGTGCATATCAAATGCAGCTGCTACTGTTTTTTGTGGGACTACATCTGATAAAAATATTATTAGATACATGAAAAACAAAAGAAAATTTTGTCAATGTACCTGTTATGGTATATCGTTTCGTCTTTACTTATCAGTGTCGTATTTAAAATCCAATTTAACAAATTTTTCTTAAAATTTAGACATTAAGAAAAATTAGAACATAAAAGCTGCATAAAAAAACTAATAAATTATATTTAGATAAGCTCTTCTAAATTACGTAGAAGTCAGCTTCTTCTAGTATCCAAGTACCTACGTACTTAAAAACAGGAAACAGATGTAACTTATGAATCAATCTCACGAAAGCGGTCGGGTGACATTAAAGAGAGCTAATGGCTAAACCTGCTCTCCAATAGACTTTTTTTCCAGTATCAAAAAACTCACTAGGATCTGTATTGTAGCAAAAGCGGTATTGTAAAAAACTGGTTGGATTGGTTTCTGGTCCATCTATCTATGGCCAAATTGGTTTCCATTATTGCTTCGCTCGAAAAGGAGAGCGACCATAAACCAGATTTTTGTTTTCAAGATTAGACGCCAATACGTATAAATGTCATTCTGCTTGACCGACGACGTGTTGGAGACTGTATTAGAACGCTACGTAATGCTATTATGATAATATGCCCACTTAGAAATACAGTAATGTCTCATAACAAAAGTAGATAGGTATGGCTAAAAAGTTATACTCGTAGTCTTCATAGGATTCCGAATACCTATTTGACCGACCCAATATTTTGGAATTGACATTGCTTTGCTTTCTGCTCAGTTACCTGCAAACTGACAACATAATATAACGCATTTGGTCATCGCACTTGGTTAGCAGTGACTAAGTAACTATATTTCAACCTTCAGATTCTTGTAACGTGGTTTTGTGCATAGCTCTATATTGACTTATATACTTAATATTACTGAAGATCTTCACAAGTTTACAGACAACACTATGACCCACAAATACTAAGTGAATCTTATCTCATTTCCAGGGCGATTACATATGGATCGAGCCGGTGTCTGGTCGGGAGTTCGACGTAGCGATCGGCGCACGCGTCCTCGCTGCCGAAGGGCGAAGGATTCGAGTCCGCGACGACGACGGCAACGAACAATGGCTGCCGCCGGAGCGACGCATCAAGGCCATGCACGCCACCTCCGTGCATGGCGTCGAGGATATGATATCACTCGGCGACCTGCACGAAGCCGGCATCCTCAGGAATCTACTTATAAGATACAATGAGAATCTCATTTATGTAAGTATAGACGTCTTCTTAAAGCACCTATGAGTGTGGGAGATGGATGAATTTTGTGAAAGATGATGTGGCTAAGAAGGATGTGAGTTCTGAGATCACGGCTGATAGAAGTGCATGGAAGTATATAACGTGCTGTGCCCTTTCTTGTCATTTATGTAAGTATAGACGTCTTCTTAAAGCACCTGTGAGTGTGGGAGATGGATGAATTTTGTGGAAGATGATGTGGCTAAGAAGGATGTGAGTTCTGAGATCACGGCTGATAGAAGTGCATGGAAGTATATAACGTGCTTTGCCCTTTATTGTCATATATTAAGGGGTCAGCGCTGTTAAAATATTTTTCTCTTCCATTAAGTACTGACAAAGGAAAATGGTAGACTTTATGTTATTCATTCACACATTCAGTATAAACCATTTCAATGTTTACAAACGTGGCTATTGTGTAATAAGAGCATGCATATGAAGCATATTGTAACACCTGTGCGTTGTTTACCTTTGCAACGAGTATATGGCTATCAAGATTTCTAAATGGTCATTGTAACCTACTCCATATTTTTTTTTAAATCTGAACTGATAAATGTTGGACCTTGATTATATAGTCCAACTAATCCTTTTTGATCAAGCTAAAAGTTGCGATGACCCATGATATATTATACTAGCTTCTGCCCGCGACTTCGTCCGCGTGAAATTTCACCCTACCCCCATTCACCCTCTTAGGGGTGGAATTTCGAAAAACCCTTTCTTAGTGGATACCTACTCTTCACAAAAGAACACACCCTCCAAATTTCATGTCTCTGGGATCAGCGGTTTAGGCTGTGCGTTGATATATCAGTCAGTCAGGACTTTGAATTTTCAAGTTTTTTAAAGGATGTCAATTTATGATTATATTAGTCTGACCTGTCTGTTTTAAGCAAAGACAAGCGCCACGGGTCAAGAATTTATCAAACTAGAGAGGCAGATATATCTTAATTTATTGAATAAAATAGCCTTCACTTGACCTCTGGTCCAAGACCAAAACACTGCGATTAAGAGAAAGCGGATTGTCCTGTAATTTTGTTGTGACATCATCTATCTTTTTAAATTGGATGTCAGTATTTCATTACCAATTAACATATTCATTGAGGTATACAGATGTCACTGGTCAACTTTTATTTTCGTTTAAAATTGTTTCTATATTCAGATATATTTTGCTTGTATAGTCGACCTTGTAACTGCTTCACGATCCTGAAGCTGAATGTTACTTGCACGTCAAAAACCGTCAAGGTCTATATAAGCTCTCAAGACCATTGTAACAGTTAGTTAGTTTCGACCATAGTCATCATCATCATCATCATCATCTTCCTGCCCTAGTCCACATGCACTTGTTACATGGGGTCAATGCAACATTTTCTTCTTCCATGTTCTCCTGTCAACCGTCACACACACATCCATCCATCTTTTCTTTGGCCTTCCTCTCTCTCTCTCCATCATCATTAGTTTCGACCATAGTGAACTTTCAAATGGCTCGTTTCAAAAGAGGTAAATCAATTACGAGGTCTATATACAGTTCAAAGACTCCTAGGTCTTATAAGCAATTGAAATAATTAAACATTTGCTGTTGCTTTTTCCACAGCATAAATATTGCTGGACTGGTTAAACTAACTAGAATGTTACAATTTTCAGACCTACACCGGCTCAATATTAGTGGCCGTAAACCCGTACCAAATACTGCCAATCTACACGGCAGACCAGATCAAGTTGTACAAGGAGAGGAAGATCGGGGAGCTGCCTCCACACATCTTCGCGATCGGCGACAATGGGTACGCGCACATGCGTCGGTACAAGCAAGATCAGTGCATTGTCATCAGTGGGGAATCCGGCGCAGGGAAGACTGAGTCGACGAAACTGATTCTCCAGTACCTTGCCGCGATTAGTGGGAAGCACTCTTGGATTGAACAACAGGTTAGTTTTTGTGACGATTTTGAAGTAGATGTTACAGATGAATTGAAGAAATGTTTAGGGTTGAGTAAACTCAATCGGCTCAATACACTTCTTACCTGAACTGGTGGCAAATAGTTGCGGCATGCTTGTATTCAATAACGTTTAGAAAAGAGAACTGCATAGCTATTCACAATCATCCGACACGCTATCGTATCGA
The DNA here is from genome assembly GCA_914767645.1 of Hydraecia micacea. Lineage (NCBI taxonomy): Eukaryota > Metazoa > Arthropoda > Insecta > Lepidoptera > Noctuidae > Hydraecia > Hydraecia micacea. The sequence continues at coordinate 15,969,121 of OU611778.1, forward strand.
AAATGACACATTTCGATAACCTGATTTGCCTTGCCCCGACAGCAAACAGCTATCGGAAGAATAGTGGTCGTCTATTTCATTTAAACTGACAAAATTTTCGGGTTTTGGACTTGTGAACATCGTTTAGAGAACTCCTACGATAAAATTGATTGATGTTCGATACGGTACGGAAGCGTATCCAGTGGTTGTGAATTAGTGGACAGATGTGATGATGATAGCATAAGACAGTAAGAGAGTGACAGGCTGCACACAGTTTGAAAACTATGCAATAAATACTTAGTAGCATTAGGCAATACCTATTAATAGATACTAAGTAGATCTATTTAAAGAGCATCAATCTTAATATTTTAATTATCTTTTTCAATGTTTGTGTTGTGTTGTTTCCTAATTAGTTTACAAGAATTACATTTTAGATTAAAATCTTAAATCGGAACACATCTTTCGGACGTCATTAGTTAATAAAGATTAGAATCTGTTAAATTATAATCACATCGCAAATACCTACATTTTGATCACAGGCAATTCTCGTAATTTTAAGAACGTTCACAGTCTGATCTGTCTCAATCTGTCAAAAATATCTCGTGTTTCAATAGCGATGGAATAACTTGTCAAAAATATAGATTTTTGACAAGTTTTTGACATTGATTGTCGCTGAGATGAGATTGCGAATAGATTTTGAACGTTTTTAATTACGAGAATTGGCCTTCAGATGTACGTAGATGATGTCTATCTCTGAGACTTGATACCGTTCAAAATCATAGTTCCCAAACGTAAACGTCATGAACATATTACCAACGTTGGCAGTAACGTCTTTTTCCCATCGTAGTAGCAAAACCTCAGAGCGCGTTTTTATTTTACATATTCATTCTTCTCGCGTTTATGTATTCAGTAACAGCCAAAAAATAACCCTTAATCTATATTATTTTATACTAATACTAATAATGAAGCTGAAGAGTTTGCATTTTATAGCCCAATTTTTGGATTATAGGCTATTTAACATCATGCTAGGTCCCCTAGGAGCCGAGCAAAAAGAAAATAAGACAAAGAACGCTAAGAGAAAACGAAGTAATAGCGCGGGCAGGCGATACGATGCGACGGAGTGGGTCGGCGGAACAAAAAATTTCACGCGGACGAAGTCGCGGGTAGAAGCTAGTAATGTTAATAATTGAACATTTCTTCTTCAGATTCTAGAAGCAAATCCCATCCTGGAGGCCTTTGGCAACGCGAAGACTGTCAGAAACGACAACTCCTCGCGGTTCGGCAAGTACATCGACATTCACTTCAACAACAGCGGGGTCATCGAAGGAGCCAAGATCGAGCAGTATCTTCTAGAAAAGTCTAGAATAGTCTCCCAGGGCGCGGAGGAGAGAAACTATCATGTGTTCTACTGCCTGCTGGCAGGACTGTCCAAAGAAGAAAAGAAGAAGCTAGAACTGACTGATCCGTCTGAATATAGATATTTGTCTGGGGTAAGCACATACCATACATTTTAGCTAGTGCAAGAAGTATATAAGTACTTAAAAGTAGATGATCAAATTTCTTCTTCAGTAGTTATTCGAAAGTGTACATATTTTTTGTTTCTAAAGAAAAACTAATTGATATTGTATGAACGCAACACTAGTTGAAATTATATATAGGTATGGGGATTTATTGATAATATCAATAACTATGACTAATTACAAATGATTATTTAGTGTAACATCTATGTCTTATTAGATATCTAATAATTATGTATACATTATTATTTAGATAACCATCTTCCATTAAAATTAGATCTAAATAAGTTCTGAGATAAGAACTTAACGTGGATTTCTTTTCCAGGGTGGAAGTCTCACTTGTGAAGGCAGAGATGATGCTGCCGAATTCGCGGACATACGATCAGCCATGAAGGTTTTATTATTCACTGAACCAGAAATATGGGAAATATTGAAACTATTAGCTGCTGTCTTACACACTGGCAACATTAAATACGAAGCAACAGTCGTCGACAACTTAGATGCAACAGAAATCATAGAACAAGCCAATGTGAGGAGGGTAGCGACCTTGCTCGGTGTTCCCATGCAATCGCTCATAGACGCACTCACTAGAAAGACACTGTTTGCCCATGGAGAAACTGTCATATCAACCCTCAGCAAAACCCAGTCAGTAGACATCAGAGACGCCTTCGTCAAAGGCATCTATGGACGTCTATTCGTCACCATCGTTAAAAAGATCAACTCTGCAATCTACAGACCAAAGTCGACAATGCGAACGGCCATTGGTGTCTTAGATATATTCGGTTTCGAAAACTTCGATCAAAACAGCTTCGAACAATTCTGTATAAACTTTGCTAACGAGAACTTGCAGCAATTTTTCGTTAGACACATATTCAAATTAGAACAAGAAGAATATAACCATGAAGGAATCAACTGGCAGCATATAGAATTCGTTGACAATCAAGATGCATTGGATTTGATTGCACTAAAACAGCTGAATATTATGGCTTTAATTGACGAAGAGTCGAAGTTTCCAAAGGGTACTGACCAAACGATGTTAGCCAAGCTACACAAGACTCATGGTCTGCACAGAAACTACCTTAAGCCAAAGTCAGATATAAACACTAGTTTTGGACTCAACCACTTCGCTGGGATAGTATTCTACGACACGCGAGGTTTCCTCGAGAAGAATCGTGATACGTTTAGTGCTGATTTACTGCAATTAATTCACATTTCTACGAACAAGTTCCTGCAGCATATATTCCAGGATGACATCGCGATGGGATCTGAGACGCGGAAACGAACTCCAACACTTTCAACGCAGTTCAAGAAGTCTCTCGACCTGTTGATGCGAACGTTAGGAACATGCCAGCCGTTCTTCATACGGTGTATAAAACCAAATGAATTCAAGAAGCCAATGTTGTTCGACCGCGGTCTTTGCTGCAGACAACTCAGGTACTCTGGTATGATGGAGACGATCAGAATTAGGAGGGCCGGGTATCCCATCAGGCACAGCTTCAAAGAGTTTGTTGAGAGATACCGGTTCTTAATATCCGGCGTTCCACCTGCGCACAAGACTGACTGTCGCTCAGCTACTGCGAAGATCTGTGCGACAGTCCTTGGCAAGTCTGACTACCAGTTGGGTCACACCAAAGTTTTTCTGAAGGACGCTCATGACTTATTCCTGGAGCAGGAAAGAGACAGGGTGCTTACTAGGAAAATATTAATCCTGCAGAGGTCTATTCGAGGGTGGGTGTACCGCAGACGGTTCTTGAAGATGCGTGCGGCGGCTATTTTGATCCAACGCCACTGGCGAGGCAAGCTGCAGAGGATTCGGTATAACAAGATGAAGGTTGGGTATGCGAGACTGCAAGCTTTGATACGTGCACGAGTGTTGGCTCACCGGTTCAGGCATCTTCGTGGACACATTGTCGCTCTACAAGTAAGTTCATAAATATGTATTATTTTGTTATACCTTAACCCCTGTTACCACCATATACCCCTGTATATGGTGTTTTTTAAAGTTGTGACTGGATGTAAACCCAAACTGTAAAAAATACAGAAAAATGGTCTAAGGAGTCTCGACCTCAAAAATGTAGTTTTAAAAAATTTGCTTTATCCTGGGAACCGAATACGATGTGTGAAGCAAAAAAAAAAACACAGTAAAACAAACCTTTTGAAGAATTTTTTTTTTCTCTTGAGTTCCATTTTACAGATGAGCAGTTGGATATGCGTCATGAGCTGCTGTAAAAACAACAGCTGCTTTGGCTTCCTTGAAAGAATACAAATGAATCCCCCTAATAAACACCCAATAACCTCCACCTTTTCCCATAGGCGGCAGCCCGCGGCTACTTAGTCCGTCGCTCCTACGGGCACAAGATGTGGGCCATCGTGAAGATCCAGTCGCACGCGCGGCGCCTGCTGTGCATGCGGCGCTACCGGCGCATGCGCGGGGAGGCGCTCGCACACTCTGAGGCGCTGCGCCTGCGCAGGCAGGAGGAGCTGCGGCTGCACACGCAGGGCAACACGAGGGCTAAGGAGATCGCTGAGCATAACTATCGGGTAAGTAAGATTATAATTGATATTGTTTGGAGAAATCACATCGATTATTTCATTGTAGTCATCTTTGGGGTTTTGGAAACCATGATAAAATTTAATTTGAATCATGATGTTGGACATAAGCTTCGATTACGTACCTATAAAATACGACTATAGACATTCAGAAATTATGAATTAAGTTGTAAGTTATAAAATTGTAGATTGTTTTCTGACATTATTTGCCTGTTCCCGTTTGTATCAAAGTAGGTACCCAAACTATAGCATAAATAATGTGTTTTTTTTTGTTACCCGCCTACCAACGTGAAACGGCGGTTTATTAGGCCGATAAACTTCCATGACACATGTAGGTACAGTTTGTGAATTCGCAGATTTTAAACCAATTTCCGTTTTAATTCCGATGAACATTGTTATAAGTTCACAGTTATTGTGCAGTTCAAATACAATGTCAGTTTTAAACAATCTTATCAGGTAAACTTTGCTAATTGTATATTTTTAATTCAAAATGACGAAGGCCGAGTCGGTGAACTTAAAAGTGAAAAACAAAAACAAACATTTATATAAATAAATGCAATGTAAAGATGTTGGCTATATAGATAATAATTATTTTTACATTATCTAGATCTGTTAGTCAAAATAAATAAATTAAACACTTAGTTAAATAAAAAATTATCTGATTAGGATCAAAAATTAACCGTTCTAGTCACTTAAGAAAATTGTTTTGCCGTATTATCAAGCAAACTGATTCATACTAAATAACGAGTTGGTTACCGCAACTTCGTACCCGTGACATTAATACCTTTCGATTTTCCTTCTTTTTCAAAAATAAAAGTCCCGTCAAAATCGGTCCAGCCGTTTCGGAGATGAACCGAAACAAACAAACAGACAAAAACTAAAAAAAAAAACATTTTTTTGTAAAAAAACTTTTATTTTGACATTACAATATTATTATGGGTTTGAAATAATAACCGTTAATTACCTATTTATGTTAAGGTTATCGTACATTTAATCTGTTCAAAATGTAACATCTAATAGTATTTAAAAATCCCCTGTCTATATAATTAATTATGTGTGTAGGAAACTATTATAGATTGTCTAATCCTATAATAATCGCTTAATTATACACTGAATTCACTTAGATTAGTTCGTATAATATTACATACAGTATGTTGTAAAAAAAAATTAAAATACATGTGAAATACTGGGATGTTCAAAATACAAACGTCAAAAATACAAATGGAATATACGTGAAATATACAGGGTTATTGGAAAAACATCAACAACCTCTGGAGAGGTCATTTTACTCATCATTATGAACAACTTTTACTATGGGACCAAGCCTGAAATCGCGAAAAAAAGATCAGCTGTTCCCTACATTTTGACGAGTTATACGAACATAAATGTAGGGAACAGCTGATTTTTAACATTTACTATTTATGGCAGTAAGTAATAAGTGTTTTTTTGATATTACATTTTACTTTATGATGGTGATAAGTTAAACATAAGCCGAGAAAAATAACGCTTTTCTGCATACTTCTGAATTTTTATAACATGGTTGAAAAGAAATTCAAAGGTAAATTACAAAAAAAAAAACTCCTGTTGGTATATTTCTAATTCTATTCCGTAGGTACGATAAGAGATTACATCAACCCTTATCAGCTTAGATCGATAGATAGATAGTCAAATTAACTAAATAATAAATCAAACTAAATGCCGCTATTGTTTTATCTACATAGATAATCGATAACTGACTTTACATATTATGATTACAAGTTCATTTAGATACAGTTGCGACGACGGAAACGCACGCTGCAGTCGCGAAAAAATAAAATTAATCTAAAAAAAAAAAAATTTTTTTTGTCCGTGATTTAATTTTTTTTCAATAATGTAGTTCAGTGACAATGACAAATAGTGAATATGGAAAAAAAGTTAAAGAATTATGTTTGAGTCCACCGTTGTACCTACCGATAATTGACGAAAGTCTATCGTGTAGGGCTCTCTGGTATCTTCTATGTTTCCGGGTAAGTTACAACCTTTATTAAAACAGTTAGCAATTACTAACTGTTTTATTTAGTATGTAAATACAGTTTAATAACAAAAATTCAAGGAAATCATACCCTAATCGTCTCAATGACAAAACGCTTGAAAGCGCGCTACGCGTCTGGCTACGGCGTAGCTCATATCCTGCTACGGCGTAGCACGAATGTCGCATCCTGCTATAGGAATGCTATTGTCTTGCGGACGTTTTTGAAAGTTTTCCTATTGTTTATTTTTCTATATAGTATTGTATTGTTTTAAAAATTATTAATGTGTAGATACAATCTCACCTTTTCTTAATATACATGATGTGCAACAAATAATAATTGAGAGCAAATGCGACCATTCTTACCACAAAAGGCAAATTTAATTAGACAGTACTTTGATAAAACAATACTTGTATATAGTTTCAGAGACTACCAACCTTTCGGGATTACATCTTACTATTGAAACACATATGCCTAAGCTGGATGTCGTCTTAACATATTCTCATCTACGCCTTTTACAAATCCACAAAAGAAGAGAAATGCCGTTTGTATAGGCCGTAGCATTAAAACACGAAATTCCGCAACTAATTACCGCAGGTAATGAGGTGCTAACATATGTAAGTGTTATATTAATAACGGCAGTAGTTTTGCGCAATTGAACAATATCGTCCAATCAATCAACCGTATTCCTTGCGCAAGCGCCGCAACTGCAACCTGTACGTCTGCCGTGCTCGGTTAGTTTGCAGGCGTATTCTTTAACACAGTTGTATTCGGAACGCCAGTACAATTGTCTTGAAGTGTACTCCGGGTGGCCAACGCTAGTCATTTTTGGTCCCGATTTTCTTCAAAAGCTTTCTTTGGCATTGATTTTAATAACTGATCGCGATTGAGATGGATTGTGTAATGAAGTCTTTGTTTTCTTGTAGTTTTTTGTTGCTAAACTGTTCGTGAAACGGATCACGCTCGCTTTCGGATAGAAACTGCATTACATCTGAATGCAACTGTGTTACACAATAACCCTGCAGTTTAACGTAACCCGCAACCTGCCGATACTTGCCGTAATATGAAGTAATGTGAAGTAATCCTTTAAGTTAACCAGACGTGTGGTCGCGGCTAGTGGTCGGTGCATAATGATGAACTTGTGGTTCGAGACATTTTGCGACAACGTCGTATTTGATTTCAATCATGTTGAAAAGTCGTATGTGGGTGGTTTTATTGTAAGTTGGTATTATTATCATTCTGTATTTGTCTTCAATGTGTACAATTAATGCACATTATGAAAGCAGTTTGTTCAGAATCGTTTACTGAATCGATTTCGGGAAGATATATGTAATTTTTTTATCGCAAAAATTTATGAAACTACGTAAATTACAGTCATACTTCCTCTGTACACCCAAAACAAACCTAAATGGATGGAGTACCTACTACGCTATACTTTTATATATGTGCGACTGTGTGCATGCGCAGATTTGTATTTTGACCACAATTTTCTCCCACAATCAATTTAATTTAAAAAAAAAACAATGTGTTATACATAATAGATAAAATTTAATATATATTTTATGATTATAACTTAGGTAATATTCTAATTGAGGTGTTTGGTGATGTGCGTTAATTCCGGGACATGTTGTGTATTGTTATGGAGGAGACGGGTAGATAAAGTTGCTCTTTTGTGCACATAGTTCATAATTGATATGAAAAGAGATAAGAGATTAGATTGTCGTCTTCTTAGAATACAACATCTGAAATGAGATCTAGTCACGGAACTCACGGAAATACCGAGAGAAATGAATGTTACGATATAGAGGTATAGCTTTGAAACGTCGCGTCGGCACATAATTATGTAAATAATCGACAAAGTACTTCAAACGGAATTAGAGATTAGACAATAGTTTATGTTAAAATTTAATAAAAATGCGTTGATCACCAGATATAGTGGAAGTTTAGTAAGAAATTGATGGTTTAATTAATATAAAACAAACAGTTAGTTTACGAAATTAAATTTCTTTCGAACAAATCCATCGGTTTCTTACCAAACTTCAACTATACCCGACGACTTTGGTTACTTATCTCTTTTGGTGACTGTACAAAGCATAGGACCAAACGTCAACCATTAGGAAGACTTGTAAAAACTTTACAATCGCCAAATAAAACAAAAAACGACGCGTAATAAAAGAAACAACACAAAATAATAAAACTGTTATCTTTCCACAGGAGCGCATGTACGAATTGGAAAGGCGTGAACAAGAACTGGCCCTGGAAGAGAAGAAGCAGCTGGAAGCAAAGAGGACGTTACTCCAGGAGGCGGCGAGGAAGCAGGACGAGCCTGTGGACGACAGCAAGCTGGTGGAAGCCATGTTTGACTTCCTGCCTGACTCCAGCAGTGAGGCGCCCGCACCTAAGGATACCTCGGTCTTCAGTGATCTGCCACAGCAGAGAGCTGATCAGCAAGAGGTAATTTGCTTTATTTATCATGGTTTTATTGAAAGTATAGTTTAAGTTTACTTCGATGAAGTACGTTCAAGGCCAACAACATTGTGAACGAAACGATGCAAGAGTGTTCTCTTGTATCGTTTATATACTTACTTCCCTATTTTAAAACAAAGCTGAACAATTAGACCTTATTTAGGTACCTCGGAAGGGACAATACAATCATGCTGTAAATAAAAACATTTTTGCAAAAAAAAACCGACTTAAAAAAAAACACTACAAAGTGAAAAATAACTTTAATTTCGGAAGTCGGTGTCGTTGGTTCCGCATTTTCGTTGTTTGACACCGACTTCCGAAATTAAAGTTATTTCGGAGAGTATGCAGATCACATTAATGAAAGAAACATCAAAATTGGTTCATTAGTTTTTGAGAAAATCGTGAACATACAAACATGCATACATACGGGTCGAATACAGAACCTTTTTTTTTTAAATCGGTTAAAAAAATACCCAAAACACAAAGAAAACTGTATTGCAGAAAACTTTGTCAGCCAGTGATTCATAATCTAAAATATGTTAATTACCTAGTACATTCAGATCCACGTCAATGCACTCTTGTTTTATCTCTGATTTCTATCAGATCGTTCACATATAGATTAAAACTTTCTCAATCTAAAATTCAGTACGTACTACATTAAGTACTGCATAATGCGGCATCAATATTGATAAGGATATATTGATGCTATCTTCATTGTTGACTTACTTTCGAACGGATTCATTTATAAACTGTTGATAAGGTACTTCCTGATTATTATCCCCATCTGTATTCACAGCATCTGTTCAAGATTTTACTTCGTGTTTGTATTCTCAACCATCAGTGAATCTATTCTTATTCATGTCATGTTTGCTTTTGGGATTTCCATTACATGCATGGATTACTGATAATTGCATCAGTATGTTTAACGATCTATTAGTAGGTATAATTTTCATCCATTCTTAAACCACTCTTCTTTCGTGTACAGATGGTAACACCAATGCAGACCACATCGGAAGACGAGGAAGATTTGTCGGAGTTCAAGTTCCAGAAGTTCGCAGCTACTTATTTCCAAGGAAATGTCACTCATCAGTATTCGAGGAAACCACTGAAGCATCCATTATTGCCTCTACATACGCAAGGAGACCAACTGGTAAGAATTAGTTACATAATGACCTGTTATTAAAGATATAAATGTGTTGCGAAATATCTTAATATACAAAGATTATTAGATAGACGAACGAGTAAGCTAATTATGAAAATGTATTAATTTGAACGCTTGAAAATTATTATGATTTAATATAGTAAGCACTTAAATGTTTTTGTAATCAATTAAATCGATTAAAAATCTGAAAAATTCAAATAAGAATGTTGTTACGCAATTTATGCATTACAGGCGGCGCAAGCGCTATGGATCACAATACTCCGGTTCACTGGGGACCTGCCGGAGCCGCGGTACCACACGATGGACCGGGACAACACGTCAGTCATGTCAAAGGTCACAGCTACCCTCGGCAGGAACTTCATCAGGTCTAAGGAGTTTCAAGAAGCTCAGATGATGGGAGTGGACCCTGACGCGTATCTGAACAAACAGAAACCGAGGTCCATCAGACACAAGCTTGTGTCTCTGACTTTGAAGAGAAAGAACAAGTTAGGAGAGGATGTAAGGAGAAAGTTACAGGTTGGTTTGGTTCGAGAATATTCCCATAGCTACTATATCTATATCAAGACAAATAATAATAATTATCATGTTGTCTTTTCCAGGATGAGGAGTACACAGCAGACAGCTATCAGTCATGGCTGGAATCTCGCCCAACATCAAATCTAGAAAAATTACATTTCATTATTGGGCATGGAATTCTAAGGGCTGAGTTGAGAGACGAAATATATTGTCAGATTTGTAAACAACTGACAAACAATCCTTCGAAGTCCTCTCATGCTAGAGGATGGATTTTACTTTCGTTGTGTGTTGGATGCTTTGCTCCTAGTGAAAAGTTCGTCAATTACCTACGGGCTTTCATCAGAGAGGGTCCTCCCGGCTACGCTCCATATTGTGAAGATCGTTTGAAACGCACATTTAACAATGGAACTAGAAACCAGCCACCTTCGTGGTTAGAACTTCAAGCAACGAAGTCGAAAAAGCCTATAATGCTACCCATAACATTCATGGACGGCAACACGAAGACCTTGCTAGCGGACTCGGCAACAACTGCGAGAGAACTGTGTAATCAGTTATCTGATAAAATTGGTCTGCGGGACCAATTCGGTTTCTCGCTATACATTGCTCTGTTCGATAAGGTCAGTTCACTCGGCAGTGGAGGTGACCACGTTATGGATGCGATATCACAGTGCGAACAATATGCTAAAGAACAAGGTGCTCAAGAAAGAAACGCGCCATGGAGGTTGTTCTTCAGAAAAGAAATATTCGCTCCATGGCACGATCCTACAGAGGATCAAGTGGCTACTAATCTTATTTACCAACAAGTGGTCAGAGGTGTTAAGTTTGGTGAATATAGATGTGATAAAGAAGAAGACTTAGCTATGATAGCCGCTCAACAGTATTACATCGAGTACGGTCAAGACATGAACACCGAACGACTGTATACATTACTGCCAAATTACATACCAGATTATTGTCTAACTGGTGTTGAAAAAGCAGTTGATCGGTGGGGTGCTCTTGTGGTGCAAGCATATAAAAAGAGTTATTATGTAAAAGAAAAAGTTCCTGCTTACAGAGTGAAAGAAGACGTAGTGAGTTATGCAAAGTTCAAGTGGCCTCTTTTATTTTCAAGGTTCTACGAAGCTTATAGAAACTCTGGACCAAACTTACCTAAAAACGATGTTATTATAGCAGTGAATTGGACCGGTGTGTATGTCGTCGACGATCAAGAACAAGTGTTATTAGAATTATCATTCCCTGAAATAACTACTGTTTCGAGTCAGAAAACTAACAAAGTGTTTACACAAACCTTCAGTCTCTCAACTGTTCGAGGTGAGGAGTTCACATTCCAAAGTCCTAACGCTGAGGATATTCGAGATCTAGTGGTATACTTCCTGGAAGGTCTAAAGAAGAGATCCAAGTTTGTAATAGCACTACAAGATTACAAAGCACCTGGCGAGGGTTCTAGTTTCTTAACATTCAACAAAGGAGATCTGATAATTTTAGAAGAAGACAGTACTGGGGAATCTGTGTTGAATAATGGTTGGTGCATCGGTCGCTGTGAGAGGACAATGGAAAGGGGTGACTTTCCCTCGGAAACCGTCTATGTGTTGCCAGCACTGACTAAACCACCTCCAGACATATTGACTCTGTTCTGTCAAGAAGGCGCATCCCATGGTCGTAAAGCACCAACTGCGACATACAATGGAACAGAAATTAAAGACAAGCCTCATACTTTGTTGGAATACGCTATGGATCATTTCCGGTTGCCACCGAAACGCACTGTGTCCAAGGCACTAACACTTTCTACCGCTAAGAGGGGCGGATCTGAGGAGCTGTGGCGGCACTCTAGAGAGCCAATAAAACAACCTCTGTTGAAGAAACTTCAAGCAAAAGAAGAGTTAGCTGAAGAGGCATGTTTCGCGTTCACATCCATTCTCAAGTACATGGGTGACCTACCTTCAAAGCGTCCTCGCATTGGCAATGAATATACAGATCACATCTTCGACGGTCCACTAAAACACGAGATCCTTCGGGACGAGATATATTGCCAAGTAATGAGACAGCTTACTGACAACCGAAACAGAATGTCGGAAGAAAGAGGCTGGGAGCTAATGTGGCTGGCCACGGGATTGTTTGCATGTAGTCAAGGGTTGCTTAGGGAATTAACACTGTTCTTGAGGACTAGGAGATATCCAATAGCCCAAGATTCACTCCAAAGACTTCAAAAGACTTTAAGGAATGGGCAGAGGAAGTATCCGCCCCACCAGGTGGAAGTCGAAGCTATTCAACATAAGACTACTCAGATATTCCATAAGGTGTACTTCCCTGATGACACAGACGAAGCATTTGAAGTAGACTCTTCTACCAGAGCAAAGGACTTCTGTCAAAATATAGCTCAGAGACTGAATCTCAGATCTAGTGAAGGCTTTAGTTTATTCGTTAAGATAGCTGATAAGGTGATATCGGTTCCTGAGGGTGACTTCTTTTTCGACTTCGTGCGGCACCTAACGGACTGGATCAAGAAGGCGCGGCCTACGCGTGACGGCATCACTCCGCAGTTCACCTACCAGGTGAGACCACAAACTGAATAAAAAGTAGCACCTCGACACTTATTCATTAACAGTCTCATCCAGTCAGGCGATTTTTTTTTCGAATGTGTGTTAAGGATGCGACCATGTTTACACAGAAACTTGATGATTTATCACAGGGTTACGAGTACCTACTGAGTGACAAAATCACGCCTGTAATCCCCGAAGGTTTAGGCAGATGTGTATCTACTGAATAAATATTGAAAATTACGGCAAATATAAATTAAACGAATTATCCCTTACCTCTATTTCTCAGGTGTTCTTCATGAAGAAGCTGTGGACGAACACAGTCCCTGGTAAGGATCGGGCGGCGGACGTGATCTTCCACTTCCACCAGGAGTTGCCCAAGCTGCTGCGAGGGTACCACCGCTGTGGTCGAGATGAGGCGGCGCGGCTGGCGGCGCTGGCCTACCGAGCGCGGTTCGGGGATAACAAGCAAGAGCTACAGGCGATACCGTACGTATTTCTGTAACAATTTCGTTAAAGTGAATGGGTAGTTGGTAGAATGAATGGTCTCAACGTTACATTAAAGGTGAACAAGATCCTTGAAATTGCATTATTTTAATTCTTCATAAAGAAATTTTTCCGGCGTTCCTCAAGGTTCATTCCTGGGCCCACATGAATTCCTTATTTTTACATATCTATTTAAATGCCCAAAACTAATTCAAATATAGGTTGAAACACAAAGCAATCTAAAAATAACAAAACTTAAATGCGTATGTATGTGTGTTAAGTTCAAAGTTATCTCCGATGTAAAACTGTCCCGCGATAACGATCATAATTACATACAAAACGATTAGAAACAAAGTGACAGCGATTAGATCGATGCCCTGCCTTTTTCTTTGAACACGTAAATGTTTAAAATTGATTACATAAAGAATTAAGTCAAATGGTGCGAAATCATGGTTACCTGCTTTTTTCAGGCAAATGCTTCGCGAGCTGATTCCAGCAGATCTGATAAAGCTGCAGAGTTCTGCTGACTGGAAGCGAGCCATCGTGGCTTCATACAACACGGACGCTGGAATGACGCCCGAAGACGCCAAGATCACGTTCCTGAAGGTCATCTACCGCTGGCCGACGTTTGGGTCCGCCTTCTTTGAGGTCAAGCAGACCACAGAACCAAATTATCCTGAGCTGTTGCTGATCGCTATCAATAAGCATGGAGTTAGTTTGATACATCCTCAGTCGAAGGTGAGAATTTCCTTATCCAAATTTTTACACAACTCAGCTTTATCCCGGGTAGGTATAGCTGAATCTATAACAAAAACAATCAGATATGAAATGTATAATTGTTACCATTACGAACTTATAAATCACCATTCCTGGCTCTGAGTTGTCTATTGTGCAAATATAATAATATATAATTATCGACTTACAATTTACCGTTTAATTTTTCAGGACATCCTAGTAACGCATCCATTCACGAGAATATCAAACTGGTCGTCTGGCAACACTTACTTCCACATGACGATCGGCAACCTCGTGCGGGGGTCCAAGTTGCTGTGTGAGACCTCCTTGGGGTACAAGATGGACGACCTTCTGACATCATACATCTCCCTCATGCTCACGAACATGAACAAGCAGCGCTCCGTTCGCGTCAAGTAACCCCACGGTAACACGACGTGACGTCATCGTAGTCAAACATTCCGAATATAGACACTTATTTTTATCCGCTTACCGTCAAGTTCGCACGCTTTTCAGCGGTATATTTAACTTAACATAGGATTTAGCATTTACATGCAGTCAGAACGAATGCTTATTATTAATGTTTTACGTACAGTGTGCCTGGCATATCTTGGTCTTTAATGGCGCTGCTTGCAAGACAAAAAGTAAAAATTTGAAATTGAGTTGGATTGTAATTTAGTTCCTTATTTCGCCACCTGGCAAGATATACTAAGCACACTGTATCTCCATTACTAGTGCGCTGTATCATTGTAGATAAACTTGATGCACAATTTTTTGGTCGCATTATTTTTGTTACATTCGCGTCAAACAAAATCTACTGTAGATTAAATGTATCCGTCCATACATTAAGATCGAAATATAGATATTAAACGATGTTACTGGTATTCCAAATCCATTCTGTTATAGTTAATAAGTACAACGACCTAAGTATAGGTATTTGTCCTTCTATGTTCTCTCCAGTGGAAATGGCTATCTGAAATACGTATCTTCTAAATCTAGAAATAGGAAATATTTATATTTATTAAAATTTTCACTTCACTCTACATTGGAAAATATTTTCGTTTTATTTTATGTCATATTTATTGGTTTAAAACTTTTAATGTTAAATAACGGTTGTCGTAAAGATCTGTTACAATTTATAATTAGGTGTTCGGTAACGTAGAATGGTATGAAATTATTTAGCATTGCTAATTATTGCCTTGATAAGTGCCTAGCTTTCAGCGCTATTCGCAGAAAAAAAAGGAATTTATATTCAAAGTTCAGGAACTAGATAATTATATTTACTCGTGAATTAGTTTTAGCACTGTTTATATTACCGGAATATATTAAATTAATTAACGTGCTTTGATGTAAATCCGAGCACTGGACACATGCAGTTTTGTTTGACTTCTATCGATAAAAAAACAATGTTATCTTTTTATCAATTATCATGGGATTGAATGGTCGATAAAATTAAATATCGATAAAAATCGAGCAATACACAGATGTCGTATTGAATTTAGATGTTTATATATTTATAAAAGTAACCGATTAGCATAACATCTATATAAAATACATAGGTAACATCAATCATCAATGTATTTATTTAATAGGTAAAGGAATTTATTCTAAGTATTGTGTAAAATTGATTGTCAGTTTCATGCCATGAGTCCGGTGACAATTAAATTATGTTTGTTTTATTAATATCGCTTTAAAGTAAAAAGTTGCATTTGTGAGTGGTTGTAAACATGAGTCACAATGATATTTTGAGTGTTTTATTTTTATTCAAACCCCTAAAAGTCCCCCTATCCAATTCTATTAATGTAGCATTTTAAGTTCGCAATTCTAAGATGGCCTCATATACAAACTAAGATCGATGCTGCCTCAACAATTTTCAGACATCATGGAGTCGTATATATATCAAGTATATTGTTTAGGATGAGACAAAAAAAACACCTATAAAAGGATACAAACTGAACTCAGGATAAAAGCTGGAATACCACAATGGAGTGTACTTGGTCCGGTCCTGTATCTACTATACACCTGCTATATTCCTGAGCTATAAAATAATTTCATTTCTTTGGCATACAGCTATAATGCTAAGTATATCGGCATTGTCCTGGATGCAAAACTGCGCTAAAAAGAGAATGCTAAAAATAAAAGAGCCGTATTACCTAGATATCGATAAAAAAAAATACTGCTACCGAGTAGTCAGAGTAGCGAGTAGAGCTCGCTACTCTGACTCGGTAGAAAGTTTTCACGGTCACCTTATTTCTCAGTAGCAGCCCAGAGTTTGGAAGCTGACAGTGCGATACCCCTGGGCCTTGAAAAGCTCGTACCTAAAGCCCAACGGCTTTACGTCCTGCGTCTGATCTCTCACCAGTCGTGTCGGCTTGCTAACCCATCGGACTATGAGAGTGAGGGAAGAGAGAGTGCAGCTGTGCTGCGCACACCCTCGTGTAGTATTATATCCCCCGCGTCGATGGCTAGTGTCCGTTGAGATTGGCCGCCATGGCCGAAATAATGAATTTCTTTAGGCTGAATGATGATAATAACGAATAACTACATTATCTCTGAATATTGAAAGAAATAAGCAGTAAATAAAAATGCTGGATAAGCTCGACAGATTGCTCAACAATGGTATCCGGTTCATATTCAACCTTAGGAAATATGACCATGTGTCGAGCTATAGGTCTGAGCTCAAATGGATGTCCATTCGGACGGCCACCAGTCGGTATGCATTTAAGCGGAAATTGCAGAGTTATTTTCAAAACAGGTAGCGTAGAGTCATCTCAACATCTCTCTCCCTTGAATTTGTATATATGTATAAATATATATATTATAAGTATATATTATAGTGAATAGTATGTATGTGTATATAACCTATTTATGTATTTGTGTACCTAGTTTTAATAGTTTTTTTTTTTCCTTGTTCCTCTCAACCAAAGCACCTGCCATCTAATCTCTTCACCACCCTTGGTTGACTGGTAGAGAATGCCTAAGGCATTAAGTCCGCCTTTGTACCTGTTTGTGCGAAAAGTTTTAATAAATAAATAAATAAATAAAAAACATTGATCTGAACTGCTTTAAACAGTTCCATATGAGCCTAACGTTCAAAACAGTATTTTTTACTGATCCGAAAACAGTAGAGCTTGAGGCAAAATGTTACCGTCATGACAGTAAACTTTAACGTTTTAAGTAGCTAAAAGGTCACAAAATTAACTGTTTTATTCATTTGGTGATATCGATGTAACCATTGAAACAACCACCACCACCAACCACTAAGCAGTTTTCCATAAGGGATTTGTTGTCGTGGTACAAATCTAACTTAGAAAGATGTATTAATGATTCTAATGATTATCATTATCTAAATACGTACCTGTTATAGTCGCGAATCAACTTTTGATCAAAATACAACCTGACACTGATCTGAAAATTGCGAAAAACGTAAGTCAATTTGAATTTCGCGGGCTACCCTGGCACTTCCCCCTTAAACTCTAAATTCTCTACTAGTACCACCATTTCCATACACGAGACGAGATGCGGCACTAATTATATCTGTTAAGACAAAACCTCGTCTCCTTATGAGGTTT
Organism: Hydraecia micacea; assembly: GCA_914767645.1. NCBI lineage: Eukaryota > Metazoa > Arthropoda > Insecta > Lepidoptera > Noctuidae > Hydraecia > Hydraecia micacea. The sequence continues at coordinate 15,986,647 of OU611778.1, forward strand.
TGTACAACACAGCTGGGCTTCAACGCTACATTAAAAAAAAAAACGTTTGTTGCTAAACAATGTTGGCAATGTGCTCAATTGCCTACTCAAGTCCAGTGAGTAAAAGTTTTATCAACCGAACATGCTTCCTACGTTCGGTCCCTAGGTTCGATATTGAATTTCTGGTAAGGAATTTCTCAGAATCAGCAAAATATTGAATCGAAGCCAATCAAACTCATATGATTCAATTAACGGAACCAAGATTAGGCAGGTACCTACTACCTACAACATAGCCGTCTATTTTGGGAACATATACATGTATTTACATAAGTATCTACGCATGACCAGTACTAGCCAGTGATGGCCAATAGGTATAATCTCAGAATACAGAAATAATATGTTTCTTAAAACACACTAATTTAATTTCAAACGTCTTTATCAATCGTATTAGAAAATAGTAGATTTTTGCGAGGATCGAAAGGAATCTATTCCCAAACGAGGTATTTAGACGCCCGAGCGCAGAGGGCGGCTATAGTCCGAGTAGGAATTGATGACTTTCACCCGTGTTAAACACTCTAATTTTCATTTCAAATATAAGGAAAGTAAAAAATTGTGGTTTTTCTAAAAAAAATCGTAGGTGACTATACCTAACCAATTTAGTTCTATTTTTTAAATTCATTTCCGCCCTAGAGAGGGAAGCAATTACTATGAGTCTTTCCAGCCCTAAGGTGGGAAGCAGCGTCTTCCACCCGCTATTCGGATCAAACAAATACTACTTTCAGAGTATGAGAAATGAAAAATAGTTTTTGTACTCGTAAGCAGCCAACGTAAGTCAACAAAGTGAAAACTACAACTGACAAGGAAAATTAAACTGAATAAACAACTAAACATTATCTACCAAATAAAAAAGAGATCTAAATATTATTTCTCATCAAATTGTGACTGTGATGAGTTGCTAATTGATTCACAAACTTTTATATTGAAACTATAGCCTATGACGTACCTAGGTAATTGACTGAAAGCTTCCCCATGCTAATGGGAAAATTATAATTTCAATTTACATAAAGATGGGGAACGGAAAGCTATTTTCCACGAGCGAACGACGTTTATAAAAAGTTAATGCCAGTCTTTAATCTTTTTCTTCATCATGCATTTAAAATGTAGAGGCACATTCAACAAAATGTCCAATCGTGTCAAGCAATTTTGATAATCACGCAATCAGGTACCTATACTGTGTAGTTCAGAAAACTTGGTCCATTTTAATTTCAGCGTTATTTTACCAAAAACAGTTAAAAAACGGTTCTGAATGAACAAGAACAATTAAAGTAAAAGCAGACTATTAGAAAAACTGTTAATTAGAACAAACAAAAAATATATATCCGCAATAAAGTCGTGAGAGTCTCCCACGGCAGCGCGGCCTATTCACGGAGCCCGAGGAATAATGATGCCTCTATTGTGGCACCAGCAGGAAGTCATTTATCTAACATCAAGAATATGAGTGTTTAGAGCAATTTTGTGTCTGATTTCTCATCCTAAAGTGTGCAATTTCGGTGACCCGCCAGTAGGTAGGTAGGTACGACGTGAAATGTCAAACAACTCAACCGGTGACTAAGTATTCTTTGATTACTTGTTCTGTACGTTTCTAGAGCTTTATAAATGCTATGTTTTGTAATACACAATTTGGTGTGTTTAGTTTCACAAAACGAGTAAAAATGTCGCAAGAACGAGTCATCACTTCTAGAAAAATCATAGTTTAGATACACAAAGAACCCAATATTATGTGATGACTCTATCACCATACCAAGCATAGGTAGCGTAATCCAACTATTGGTACCCTACCTGATTCTGGGAATCGATGGAATAAAACGGCCTCTTCAGTTACATCTGTTTTTGGCTCTTTGTTTAGCATTGAAGATAAGTAGGTAAGTTCAAAGAGAGGATGAGAACACCCTATACATTCATTAAGAATATTCACAACTATGATTTCCACGCGGACAAAAATAAGAGGGTTTATTCTGAAAGTTGGTAGCGCCGCAAATAGCTGTCTAATGTTTCGTTGTTTTGTTTTTTTTTTTACCAATATCACGATATTGGTAAAAAAAAAACACCAAAAAAAACACCACCATAGTCATTAATTACATAACATATCTATTATTTCCTATACTGTGATAATCAAGTAGTCCAGTGAACACTACACAAGTACTTATTTAATAAGTTTAAAATTTCTGTCGGTTTAAAAGCGAGTCAATTAAGATGTGGGTACTTACCACCTTTATAATTTACGCGCCGCACTATGTAGGTACCATTTTGTTGAAACTTAGATATGTCTTCTCGACATCCGTGTGTCACTAACGGGATGCAGCAGAATACCAGCGTCAGGTATTGTACCTGGCATATGCTGAGCTGGACTCCCATTTGGTGCAACCATGGGACACACACCGCCCAGTAGTGATCGACCGTTATAAATGTCATGTGAGGTGTCTATGGGTCAATTTATCTTTTTAATCTTTGTTTTTTTTTTCTCACCTTTTTTATGTTTTTTTTTAATGCCTGTATTGTGTCTTTTGTTGCACTGAATAAACGGTTTATCTATCTATTTACAAGAGATTCCTATGGCGTCTTGGGCCTCCCATGCGTTAAAAATTTGTTTTAATAAGGTTTTACCGGCGTCGGTCGTACAAAGTCCTCTGATGAAACCATAGTGTTATTCGTAGAGGATTTTATTCGTATTAAAATGATTGAGCATTTGATTGAAGCACTGCCTTTTCAAACACCTTGCTGAAAAGAAAACCGGCAACACGGATACGGGTCTATACTTTATTCGTGTCTTAGCAGTTCCCGGATTTGAAAAGTGGTAAGTATTACCTTACTGTATTTCATCAAATCTGGAAAGAATCTGGAAATGAAATATTAAGGCTAAGTAAAGGAAAATTGTGAAATATCAAATATCGCTCTGCTGTAGTCTGTAGTGCACTAAAACATTGCAATCGCATCGCAAGCGTGTTTGTTGCGCCGGCCCAAGGGACATGGGTCAGGAAGATGACGAATATCATAACACAAGCTGCTTGCAACGTTGTTAAGTTTCTGAATGCAAAATTATTTCGACATCTTAATGCCAGAATCATTTCCTTGGGTAAGTTGCCACCGTACCCTAGGTACCACAATAATTAACTCTTCGCATTCTACAAGTACCTAGATACCTACTATTTGTGCCAAAGTATTTGTCTTACAAAGTTTTATAACTACCTACATTAACGTTACAACTTTATTACCTTTCTTTAATGATCAGAACAATAGACGCATACCTACTGGCAATCAATGCGCCATCAAAGAAATTACCTTTCCGTCGTACAATTTAATAAGGTAAGTAGTTAATGAAATAGCTCAAATTACAATCTGAGTTATCTACGAGTATTTTGTGTGAAAATGTTCTGTTAATAAGCACATACAAAGCGAATGCTCCACTTGAGTCTAACAAACGGATTTTTTTTTTAAATATAGAAAATTTAGTTAAGGTAGTAATCGTGGTATCTGATGTAGGACGTCAGTTATAGAGGAGGACAACCAATGCCCACAAAAAAAGAACGATCAATCATAATACGTATATTGGCGTGATTGCCGTGATTACTACGCTTGGGGCACAGATTAGGTACCTACCTTACGGAAAAAACAACAGGATGCTTGTGTTCATCTAGTGAAACAAGATATAAAGTAGTGGCTCCTTCAGCTGACTAGGTATATTGAGTTGAGCCATCAGAAAACCTCCCTCAATCAAATCAATCAACTCAGCCTATCGCAGTCCACTACTGGACATAGACCTCTCCCAGGCTGCGCCACAACGCCCTGCAAACCTTGCTGCCGGCCACCACTATCATAAACCATCTAAACCGACTAAGTACGAAGCCAGATGGGCCACTGCAGGCACTACTTAGTAATATGGGGGTAGTCCAATGAGACACAATGCGATCCAAAGCTAAAATAGGTATTTGCCAATCATCGACACGACGCGCGACGAAGACTCTCTTACTATTATTATTTTGATGAATGGATAAAAAAAGAAAAGTGAAAATGTAGGTAAGTCAAAAGAAAACTGTAGTTTCGGAGTTTGCTTCTTTTCCCTTCCTGTGTCGATTAGTTTGGCTAACTTTTTCTTAATGTGTATTTAAACACCGATACCGATTTGTTTAAGATATACCTACGGCAAACAACAAAAAAAACCTAATGCAAACCAAACATAGGTAGGTATATAATACACAAAGGTTTAAGGTGAATGCGCAGTGGCAGACCGCGAAATTCAAATTTTCTTACGTTTTTTGCAATTTGCAGGTCAGTGTCAGGTTGTGTCTTGATTGATCAAAATTTGATTCGCGACAATAACAGGTACCTACGTGTTTATAGAATTATAATCATTAGAATCATTAATACATCTTTCTAAGTTAGATTTGTACCACTAAGCAGTTTTCCATAAGAGATTTGTTGTCGTGGTACAAATCTAACTTAGAAAGATGTATTAATGATTCTAATGATTATAATTCTGTAAATAAGTACCTGTTATAGTCGCGAATCAACTTTTGATCAAAATACAACCTGACACTGATCTGAAAATTGCGAAAAACGTAAGAAAATTTGAATTTCGCGGGCTACCCTGGCACTTCCCCCTTAACAGGGTTATCGTAAACTCGCCATAATGAAAATTTGCCACAAGTAAAAATTATAAGTAGTAAACTCGCCACAGTCACAGTGTTGTTAATATAAAACAGCCATTTCCGTAAGCCATGCATCATGTTTGCGTCACATAGGACATAATTGCAGCCGCAGATGAGATGATCTCTCATTCAACGCGGAGGAAACTGCCTTAATCATGGCTCAGGATTCTAATCTCTTGACGTTAGAATCACTTTATCGCTGTAGGAAGGAATAGGTATCTACGTAGATGCCGAAGAAATGGAAATCCTACCTTCCACTTCCTCATCATTCTCTTGTTCTTATTCTAATTTATTTGGGGACAACATGTCCTTTTCTTCCATACTTCTCTATAAGTCGTCATCTCGGTAGTCACCCCTTTCTAGCCTTATCATCTTTCACAGTGCACATCCGTCGTTTCTTTAGTCTTTCCAAAAAAACGACGCCGTTTTTTATAGCCCTGGATGGCTATAAGAATATGGGAAGTTCAAAAATTTCCTCAAGACATTTTCCTCATTCCTCCGCATCACATGCCCATACGATGACAACCGACTTTTCAGTTACCTACATTACTTCCTATCATATCCTACTAATATTCAGTCCGTCGGCCATTTTACAAAACAAGATTTATCTTTAATCGTTTAAACAACGGTTTAAACCGTCAAGCTACTTTTTAATTTATTTCAAACTATATTCCCACACAGTTAAAGTTCTAAATACAAAATCAGTTGTCAATTTTGTATTAAAAACTTTATATCAGTCGGAATAAGGTTCGAAATACAAAAACTGTCCCGATGGTTTAAGCAGACAGGTGCGACACGAACTCTCGTAGAACAATTTCTATGAAGACTTAGATGTATGTTAACCAGTCCCGTACACGTCTCAATGGCTGAATGGATTTGGATGAATTTTGGTAGTAGGATCCCGTAGGATAATATTCGATTTAAAGTTCTCTATAAGTCTATATAGGGTGACTGGTAATTAGTGACCGATACTTAAACACGTGATTGTACCTACTCATGATAACAAACAACTTTTACTATGGGACCAAACCTGAAATTGCGAAAAAAATCTGCTGTTTAGTCGTTTAATATGTTGTCTTAATTGGTCAAAATGTACTGAACAGCAGATTTTTTTTTCCGCGATTTCAGGTTTGGTCCCATAGTAAAAGTTGTTTGTTATCATGAGTACAATCACGTGTTTAGGTATCGGTCACTAATTACCAGTCACCCTATATATATCTACCAAAGATACCCGGAAATACGCATAGGTAGGTACATTTCGGAATCGAAATATACTCGTATACCTTTCTATTACTTCCACGTCTTCTATGTCATGATAATGATCACAAAATATACCCATAAACCTATTTAAGTACTTACTGATTCCCGTTTCATTCCTATTATAGTTATGTTCTAAGAAAAATAGATGACTACCTACTTACAATGTACTAAACTAAGGTAGTGCAACAATTATTTCTATTCAGTAGGTAACATTAATTTCCTGGGGTGGATCACACTGTCGTTCATACTGTCCGTACATGTCTGATTGACAAACTATTGGTGAACTGTGTTCACATGTTTTCGCGGTCAGATTTTACAATTGCAATTACCTAATGAGGGTTTTTCATATATGAATAACCACTTAAAGGTCCTACACCTTTGTAGTTTGTAGCTAATTGGCATGTTTTGGTACTGGGTATCCTGTTCGAACTTTCAGAGGTATAGCAAAAAGGTTAGCCGAGCCATAAGAAAGTTATGAGAGGATAACCAAAAATATTTTCTCCCACTGGGAGAACGAGAGGTAAAAGTAGTAAGAGAACAGTAGATACATACGTTAATATACAAATATATATAAAAAGTAATTTGCCTGAAAGACGCTTTATTTGGCACAGCTTCAGTATCTACGGCTAAGCATAGACGTCACGGGTTAACAGTTTTTGTGCGCGAAACTATGGGCGTTTTCGTCCAACTAAATGCTCCACCCACATCTCTGAATGGCCAACGCGGAAAAAATACAAATTATAGAAAATTACAGCAAGAAAACCGGTACCATGTTAATGGTTACCCGAAATATTAAAGTGGGAGTTCAATTTACACTAAAGTTCATGAAAATACGAGTTTTAATGATAACAATCTTGTTTTTGTCATACATGTATCTATTTTAAGTTAGCCAGAAGACGTCATTTGAAGCACTTTTTAGAACAACAAGCACATTTAAAATATTCTAAACAATTAAATGTAAAAATAACATTATAATTGCTACTCTGTAAAAATTCGTGTGTTTCCTGGCCACAGTTCCCACGAATGGAGATGACATGTTGGAAAACATTAGAGCACCGGTGCCGTTCAACATTTCCCACACTCTGCATATCTTGGCACCATAGATCAACCTGGCAGAATGTAAAAACGCAGACAATGATTCAATTGTGTGCACACAGATTTCTCACAGTCCCGCATAGATATAATCGTCATAGGGTTAATTGGTGCAGGTAAATGACCAACCGATCTTCCGGTTCGACGTTTGCCCAAAAAGGATGTTGATAAGGGAAAACCTGCTGTGTAGTTTCCACTGATTAGCTAGCAGGATGTTCTAAGCCCTGATTTCTTTCAACACAATGACATTTTTTGCAAGCATGAATGAATGGTTACGTGCATGTGCTGTATAACGTCATAATTTCTTATGCACGTCACCGATTGGGAAATAATGTCTGCAGTCACGCGAGCGACACACTGGCTGTGCCAACGGCGCGAAGAAATTTTATAGTTTGTATGCGTAAAGGTAAACTGGAGATATTTGCTTTCCCATGCGTGAAGAAAAATGTAATTAACGATTTACAGTAAACACAGTCTAATGATCTGGTTTTCGTCTGATTACATTTTAACTTTTAGATTTTCGTGCGTCAAATGCTGCTGAATTTTTTAGCAATTAAATGATCACTCATTTTTGAGCTTAGGTACCTTACATCCTCAACAAAAGTATACCTTTGGGTACCTAATATGAATTTTAACTTAATTGATAGTTGTTAGCTAAGTAAAAACACCTACTAACTAAAAACAAACAATTAAATTGATATAAGTAGAACAAAATAATAATTAATTGAATTACTAAGATCCTGCAATAATTCAAGTTATGATTAAAATAATTTGCTGGTGATAAAAGTTACCATCTGTACTAACAACAGTGGCAATTAACACGCGGAAACGAACAGGACATGGGTAAACCCAGTGATTATTGAAACAGTATCCATCATTAGGCTTATATCATCACTTTTTCATGATTTTATACGTTTACGAGCGATCTGCGAGATCATCGACGCAAACGATCATCTGTTACGTGTCGCCAGCGTCACTCATTGCATGAATGTAATTGCGAATACTTGGAAATGAATTCACACCATCACCATGTCAATCAGTGACGCCTAGTTCCATGACGAGAATAGAACTCGACGATGCGGTCGCTGCTCAGTTAGACAGACCCTACAGATCGAAGATCAATTGACTCAATTACCTTCCAATTTATGCCCTGACTGTCGAACTACCCAACATGAACACATGTCATAAATATTAGCGAGTTTATTACTCTGAATCTCGGCAGCGAACAATGGCGGAATGGGTATAAACTTGTGATAATTATCTGAGGTCAAACCCAGCGTTGCGGAACGGTATGTAGGGGAAGACACTTGTTATTATCATGTGAAGAGTTTTTGAAGACGTTCCCACAGACATCGGCCGAGGCACTGATTCCTCGATTAACACTGATTCATAAGTAGATAATTACACTTGACCCCTCGCTTTTTAATTAAAACAATGAGAATTAAGCCAATGAGATCCGCTTTGCGCAAAACAATTCGACTGTGAGAAATGTAATTTTAATGATCCAAGATTGTTGGGTTTGAATCTTAATCACGTCGGGTTGGAGTTTTAATAAAAAACGTTGTTATTTAAATTCGATTTTATTAAAAAATATTTACTCATATTTCAGAATCACTGCTCCGAATATCATTAACGCGTTTTACACTCGGTTCACAATATCATTCCCGAGCAGTCACCACCTAAATATGACCATTTCCAAATATAGAAATACCAAATATAAAATGATAAAAAGGAGTAAACAGTTTTTTAAATGACAAAACATCTTTTACTTATAGTTTTACAAAATTGACGACATTTTTTACTGTCTATTCATCGCGTTTAATACTAATTTCCTTGTAATACTGTAACTTTACCAATTCCATAAGATTATATCGTAATTGAACGTTTTGCTACAAAAATATTGATATTTTTTGTACTTCTCATTACACTTTCCACATGGAATGTTCGAAATCACACGTTTTATTAAAAATACACATCAAATCCGTTTTCAAAACAATACAGTTTCAAAAGAAATTATATTGGCATAAAATAAATAGAATTTTAAGATTTATAATTTCAGTTTTTATCATTTAATTATTAGGAGGTCTGCACATCGAGCGCGATGTCCGCAAAATATTGCGCGCGACGCGTTTTTTGAGACATAATAAAATCTGATGTCTTCGTACAAAGTTGTACGGTCGCGTCGCATTGCATCGCGTTCGGTGTGCAGAGCTCATACTGTTCTATGGACTAACTCTAGCTACTAAACTACTTGTATTGTTCGTTTAAAATCTCCGTAAATAGACATACGTACAGTGACAGCGCTACGTGTCATTAATTGGGTTTATTATCGTCAACAAAGTGTGTGATTAGATAAATTGTGCATACACATGGAGACCGATTGACTTGCAGTCACAGAAGCAAATAAAGTAATAGGTAAATAAACACTAAAATAAAGTATAAGAGAAAAATACTACACCAAGTACTCTGAGATAAAAAGGACTTATTTTTGGCTCTTCTCTAACTCGATTGTAATAAACTAATCTTCTAGAATATCTACTTAATTTATACAAACCAATTACAATAAAATCACTCTTAAAATCAATCTCGTAGAGTTCATTTTCCTTTACCCAAACGTATTAAACTTAACTTTAATTAGAATAGTATTATAGTATAAACGCAATGACTTGTCATGGATATTACAACTATTTGGCCCCAAAGAAACAAATCTAAGAGCAGAGAGATCTCTTTTTATGACGATGACAATGAACGAACTATTTTAATATTGGTGTATAGTAAATGCCGGAGTTAGGAACTACCCCCTGTATACCTATATCAGTGTTCAAACGAATCTTTGAAAAACTATATTTGTATGAGCTCTGTTGGCAATTACTGCATAAACTTTAGACATATATTTATGTGCATTTATAAGCACTTTTAAAGGCGAATAATTGCTTAAGGAAATGTGTGAAAACATAATTACGGACTAGGAGTTACCTTCATGGTAGTAAAATAAAGAAATATCGTAGTTTAGATACACGATCAGCGGGTTGAAGAAAGGGCATGAATCTGGAGCAATTATTTACTTCGAGATACCCTTTCGAGTACAGTGTGTATCCGAAAATAAGGCCATCTTAGTACATTTTAAAACATAATTGAGCGATAAGTGGGTAGTTTTGTTAATCTATACGTATTTCAGTTCTCCAATAAGTTTTTCTTGTGATTTCTTACACACATAGTACAGACGCCAGCACATCAAGCTACTACAATCTGTCAAATGTCTTTAATAGATTTTCAACTTTATCTCTAGAGCATAAGGTTCAAAGTTGATTGGGAAAATTTGACAGTTTCGGGTGGCTTGATGTGCTGGCGTCTGTACATAAAACTATGGCTAGTACCATTGCATTTATTGATTTTATAACACCCGACTTATTAGCCCACTTTCAACCCGCCAACAGTGCGAAAACGAGAACTAATTTATATAAGGTGAAGTAGTTTCAAAGGTACAGCTCTACTTGTTGTTTCGTTCGAACAATTAAAGTTTCAATTATATACCTAAAAGTAAAATTAATTTCATTTTTCTAGCTGCATTCGACGACATCTTTACCAAACGTACCAGTAGAGCCATATCTTAGCATTTATCACAAATTCCACTTCCACTATGTCACTGTGGTCACAACTTGCTTTTATTGCTGAATTTTAAACCTTAATCATAGTTTTGGTGTCATAATCTCGTAGATATACAAACATATACTTTATGATATATTTAGGCACACGTCGATCGTGCTCACATAGTATCCTGCGCCCTGCGGTCTGAGCTCCCGAAGCAAAGCGATCGACTCGCGAAGTGGCACTTTAATAATAAAGCTTTCTATAATCTATAGAACCTAACATGATCTTTAAAACGTATCTCTCAATTATTATATGAGCTCTGATACCCAACATTAGGGCTACATCTCCACAAGAGAGATTTGATACATTTGTCTGTTGTCGTCAATAAGAAATCAGTCACAAAAGTAAATTGTTTAATATTGCACAAGCTAATAAGCTACACATTTTCTATTGTACATTTCCCCCTCCTGAAGATACCGCCTTAATAAGCAGGTCGTGTCACTGACGCAACACGCATGCGCGAATCAAATATTTACGCCATTTGTAACAGCATACCTTTCATTTGAACGACTTAAAATACATTTTCAAAAATATTACCTACTCCTCCATTTAGTCTGTAGCACAAACTCCGCCAGAGATCATGCTATGATGAATAGACATTAGGCACTATCGAAATACAATTACAAATTGTCTTTGAATCACTCACCAAAATCTCTTTCTCGTCAAAAGTCACGAGTAGTCTTAGGAGACGGCTTCGTTCTTTGGAGTCACATTAACACAGTTTTTGAGATGCCACAGAGTAAGTTATAACTGCAGGCTGTCGTCTTCCAGCCTGCAGTCCATTGGCTATTGGAGGGTGTTGTCTGGTAGCCTGTGCGGGTGTGCGTCGTGGTGCCAGCCGGCGGCCGTGTCGGGCCGCATGACGTCGTCCACGGGCGCGCAGCCGGGCCGCGGCCCCGGCTCCGGCGTGTACGTGAACGTGAGGCCCGTCGCGTATATTATGCCGTCGTTTCTGACCAGCGACACCGGTACCTGAAGTGGAGGAGAACACCATTGAATTGAAGAAAGTATTAGGTAGTAACTAAAATGTTAGCGGGAGCTGTGACGAGAGTGTTTTGATGGTATTTTATGGGGTAATAATACTGGGCACGGGTTTATAAGTCAAAGGCTAGGCGAATAAGATACGAGACGAAAAAGGTTTAACCAAGAGGGTACAGAAATTCGTATACATAGTATAATCAGCGTATTAAGTTCCCACTTCTGGAACAAAGGCCTCCTCTCTGTGGGGGGGAGTGGGCCGTAATCCACCACGCGGGCCCAGTACGGGTTGGTAGAAGTCACATGTCTTCGAATATATTTCGTATGCTTTCGGGCTATTATGATCATCTTCGCACCGTTTCAATGATATATCAGTCATTCTCAGGCAGAAGATTGCTGATAGTAAGTTGTTTGAATGCTGCTGCCTTTTTCTCGACATAAAACATTCCGTTTGTAGCCAAAGTAAAGGGAAGAGGTAGTTTATTGAACAACAAAAATTTAACCAGCGCTGGGGCTCTGGCTCGCGTGGGGTCTTAGCATTATGCTGAGCGATTGCCGTTTTGCGTGGATGTGACGCATATTTTCCCCCAACTTATACTTCTTTTTTGTGTTTGTGTTAATTCTCTGCATCATGCTTAGCGCAAATAAACGTATTTTCTTTCTTTTCTTTTCTTAAATTGTTCGAAAAATTCCCAGAATATAGTTGGTCTAATTTTAAACACAAATCCATGACTAATCCTTTTAATTACAACAACAATGAACAATGTTTCCAAGTCTTATAGCGGGTGATTATAACAAACTTATAATGAATAGACGCAGTAGCAGCATATTAAAGTAGGGGGGATCACGTTGCTGCTTTATTGCTAAAGTATCTATTTCCAGGCAGACATAAATTATTCAAGTCTCCTTCAAACACGTCTGTTATTAAATCGATCTGATCGAAGGGTGCAATTCTACGAAGGAATACCATTGATCGAAATTAAACTAGAATATCTGTGAATATTTTACGAATTTTGCATGCAAAGAACAGTGGTAGCCAAGTGGTAACGGCCGAGACTTACGTGTTGTAGGTCCTAGGTTCGAACAAAGACAGGCGCTTTACTTTGTTAAAATTATTTCATCACCACTGCTCCCAAAACGGTGAAGGAAAACATTGTGAGGAAACCGGTGTCCAAAAACCAAAAATTCGAAGACATGTGACATCTGCCAACCCACACTGGGCCCGCGTGGTGGATTACGGCCCAGTCCCTCTCACCGAGAGGAGGCCTTGTGTCCCAGCAGTGGGAACATTATAGGCTGATTATGCATGCAAAGAATGATGGGCATTTTTATATGGAACCAGCAGGGTAATTGCGTAACACACTATCAGTAGCAATGGGTTTCATTTTGACAGTTCAACAACATACATTGCGTTATTTACGTTGTTGAGCAGACACACTTTTCGTACATAAGGAGCAATGGATTAGCAATATACTTCAAAATGATTCAAACTGAGAGTAATAGTGTGTTACACAATTAGGGTGCTGGCCTGATGACCAATAGAGGTCTAATGCATGTTAATTTATTGCTCATAACCGGCAATTACTGTAACAAAAATTTTTATCTCTAAGGCACGGAGGGGTCTTGGTATGTAAAAATGGTCACCCATCCAGGGACCAATCGCGCTAAACGCAGCTTGACCTGATCGATCGACCCGTGCGGCTGTTATTAGTTAGCCATAAGCCCCCTCAATGTTATAAGTCAATAACTAACACTATTGAGAACTGCAGTGAACATTAGCGTCCTAAACTAATACGTTTACATGGTACTTGTAGGTCTGATATCTCTTTAATCCGGGATTTCACAGCCTTCTGCTCTGAATAAAAATTGATGCTTTTGATATAAACTTTAATTTATTGTATATGTGGTTTTTATTAGACATACCGGCCGATAAGCCCATCGTTCTTTGCGTAAATATGTTATGATAAGGTTATTTTAAAATGTCCTGGTTGAGATTAAATATTACACACAATAAATATGGATTCCTCACATGACCTGGGTAGCAGATGTTCTAGCTAAACTTTATACTTAGAACAATCGTCGTCGAGGACAATTATAAGTAGTGTAATAACTTTGTTATTGTTTGTATATCATGTCAATTGTTTTCTAATCGCTAGTTGGTAGTCACAGGTGCGTCCTTTCGGCGACATACGAGTATCATAACATATTTATTTAGTAAATGTCTGCGACCCTGTTCTCACGGCAGAATTTATTTAAAGTGTTCGACTATTAAACGCTGCGATCGCGATGGTCACTTCCTGACAAAGGAGATTATTTCAATAGGGTGCTGTTAAATTGTAGGTATGTAATAAAAAGATACACAATTGTTTGAAAGGAGGATGGCAGCTGGTTGGCGGATTTTTATGTTGTACATAAAGAGTATTATATATTTCTATCTCTCTCTTCTGCCTAGCCTTTTCCCAACTATGTTGGGGTCGGCTTCCAGTCTAACCGGATGCAGCTGAATACCAGTATTTTACATGGAGCGTCTGCCTATCTGACCTCCACAACCCAGTTACTGAGTAATACGATACCCCTTGGTAAGACTGGTTGTCAGACTTTCGGGCTTCTGATGACCCGTAATTGTTCGACTGTTAAAGTTCCAAGAATGACAGCCGGAACCAACGGCTTAACGTGCTTTCCGAGTCAGCTTCATACATTCCTGGCCTTAGAACGGCCTGTAAAGCCTACGACTAATTTATAAAAAAAAAAACGCTGTTCTAAATTCAAATTACCTGTGTCGGCTGCCGCACCCAAAGCCACTGTCCTCTAAACTGCGAGATGTCGGGCACGACGCACAGCATAGACTCAGCGCACCGGTACATGGTCTCTGCCTCCACGTCGCCGAACCAGACTTGAAGGGATGGCGTGAAGTTGTCGCCAGCTAGCTCCAGCATGGCCACGTCGCCGCCACCGTTCAGGTTTAAAGAGTGAACTAGCGGTACTGGTGTTACGGGAGATCTGAGCAGAGGAAGGTATTTGTTATCATCATAAAGTTTTTTTTAACATATATTTAGTTGAATTGAGCTTATCAAAGTGTTCAAGGTCGGCGGGTCAAAAAATAAACTCCGGGCCAAGTAATAAAGATGCCAATTAAACTCCGTATCCCCAACCAAAACACCGGGGCCCAGTGGCAAATGATTGAAGAAATACTTAGTGGTTTTGGTTTGTCAAAGTCCTACGTGCTTTTACGTTTCCACACATACAAGTAAACTCCATGTACGTGCGTGAAGCAAGTGATTGGTTGTGCGTAACGCACAATCAATCATTTGCTTCATATGTTCGAAAATTTTGTCTGCTCAACAACGTAAATAACGCAATGAATGTTGTTGAACTGTCAAAATAAAAGCCATTGCTACTGTTACACAATTACCCCGCAGATGCTGGTTGCATATTAAAGTGGATGTAACAAAGTTTAACAGAGCATTATATTATATTGGAAGTCCGTAAAAACGTTTGTCAAAGCTTGATAATTATCAGTTTATCAATTTTAAAAAATAGCGATGCCCGAACAGTGAAATATCATACGAAGTATAAATAAATCTGTCAAATACCCAATGAATGTGGCAAAATGCTATTGAGGGCCCCCAAATTATTCTCAAAATCGGTAATAAAAATCTAAATAGGTTTCAGAGGGCACCGAATTATATCGAGAATCGGCACGAGGGAACAATAGACCTAACATGATAACGCATTATATGTTTGGAAAGCATCAAAAATAAAATGAGGGTGCGACAGAATTTGCAGGGGAGACAAAAAATCATTAGACGTGAGTTACTTGTGACTTGTGAAACTTTTAAAAGGATTGGCTAAAACCGATATGTTAGTAGCCTTGGACTATTTGTCACATAATAATATTATGGCCAGATAGGCAGACGGCAGCTACGTCACATCAATCTATCAATCGCTTATGATCGCAGACAGCTGCTACATCAGTTCCCAGGGTATCAAACGTTACGTGTTATGATGTGCGTGCGAATTTTCTTTATGTTTGCCTTTATATTATGATGCTATAAATATTGCTACAGTTTTAAGTGTTGGTAATTTAGGAGTGTTTTGACAACACTCGTTAAATAATCGATTCGGTTTATGTTCATCGTGCTAGGTTGTGCGGTGGTTCTCAGGGTGTCAAAAGAAATTCGCACGTTCATCGTATTACCTGAATTATGATGAACTTGCGACTTTTCTATGTTTTCCTTATTTTAGTGTTAAATTGACACTTAACGGTCTTTAAATATATTAGATAAACTGCCCAAGATTATCGTGAAAGGAGGTACGGCGGTTTTTAGGGTGTCAAACGTCGGTTTATGATGATCGTGCGATTTTGTATTTTGCCTATAATGTTCCCACTGCTGGGATACAGGCCTCCTCTTTTCAAGAGAGAGTGGGCTGTAATTTAACAGTGCGGCCCAGTGCGGGTTGGTAGATGTCACATGTCATCGTATTTTTGGTTCTAGGACATGCCGGTTTCCTCACGATGTTTTCCTTCACCGTTTTGAGAGCAGTGGCGATGAAATTATTTACATAATGTAAAGCGCTTGTCTGGATTCGAACCCACGACTTACAACTCTTAAGTCAGGGCCTGCTCACGATTTTGTATTTGATGCTGAGAAATAACACGAGATGAACTAGCACGCTGAATACATAAAAAATTATGATCATAATAATTGTGTTGAATAGGTAATTATGTTTACAGCAGCAATCCTGTGGTTAGTTAGTACCAAAGCTATTAGTTTATCACTGTTTCTACAGAAACTAAATAAATTCGTTTGTCGTAGCAGAAATTTAGAAGCTTATGTAAAAAAAATTGTGGGACTGGTTTTAATTACGCGGCAATTTTTGGCTCTTATTGGTGACCTTATGTGCTAACTTGTGATAATCACAGGGGCAGTTAATTGTTGCATTTTTCCATATACATTTAGCAATAAGTATATCATAGCACAGAATTGGCACAAAAAAAATGGAGCTTAAAGAACAAATAACACAATCTCATTTTTTTTTACTTTTTCACCTATTATATTTTACTTTAATAAAAATGTAGCATACCTGACAGGCCCCATTCCTTCATAAAACTGATATTCAGCCTTATCAGTGGATATGATGGTCCAGCACGCTCCATCATTGATCATTTCTTTATTGGGCTCTTTAGGGCATGGTGTGGCTTGGAACTGTATTATTCTTTCTTGTGACAGGCATAAATACATGCGTTCAGTGTCCTTCATGTAGAATGCACACTTGTGAAGTTGGGATACGGGGTCGTCTGCTTCTAATAGGGCCATTTGCTTGTCCACCTGTAGGAATAGAGCGTTTATTAGAATACTTTACTAGGCAAAGGATATTAATGAAAATTGAAAACTAGTTCTGTGGTGTAAAGGCAGCTAATTAATATCTCAGAAGGAATAAAAAATGTTCTGAATTTTTGTAATAACAACAATGGCTGCTCGAAATTAAATAAAATCAATAAACAAGAGTTTTCATTTTAAGTAATGTTAGTTTTCGTCTAAATCTCCGAGCTAACTAGACGAAAACAAACATTACTTAAAATAAATACTCTTGTTTACAATTTGCATTTTAGGCAGTTTTTGATATGTCTTTACTCTTTACAGGATAGAGGACAATAAAAATAAATCCTTGTAGAAAACTAACTCCCCTGATTAGTTTTCTACAAGGAATTAGTTTTATTTATACAGGGACTATTCAGACAAGGAATTACTTTTATTATACAGGGACTATTCATACATTTATGAAAGTGTGTTTTTATAGATAGTGTCGGAAAAGATTCTGCGTGCCACTCTCTTTCACTTGGCAAGTTTTAGAGCAGTTGAAAATGAACATGATCCTTTGATTAAACAACTACAAGTGTTTTACTAGTTGTGTTTTTCTGTTGCGTTGAATCAAAAGAATAAAGAATTTGGTCAGTGGGTCGTCTTAGGGGCGGATTTGTTAGAGTTGAAGTATATGCTTAGGGGCACTATGAGCAGCAAAGAAAACCAAAAAAAAATTTTTTGGTAAAAAAAAATCATAAAAAGTATTTTAGTCTCCAAAAGGGTCACAAATACAACCAAATACAATATTGTATTAAAAAAATGTGTTGGCATTGATATGAAAACATAAACATACACAAATATCTATTGATAAGAATTATTTTTTTTTAGTAACAAATACCTAAAGTTTTGTTGAGTTTAGCTATGGTGTGGAATTGGTTCTAATCAAATTAACATGACTAAGCTAATCATTTGGAAAATAGTTGAGAATTTACTTGGTTATAAAATAGTAAATAATATGTTCTATATATGACTGGGAGTAGTGATCTTACCTTTCTTATTATTAGTCTGGGCAGTGCCATGCCTGTTACTGAGCATACAAGCTTCACTGTGGACCCGTAGTGAACATATCCATCTCTCACAGCAAACTCTTCTGATTCACTCTCATTGTCATCTAAGAGGTGAATTGTAAACGCTCCCCACTGCGTGGAGGAGGCATGGAAGTTACCATTCTCTACATGGAGGTATCTTGTAGACACAGTTTGTGACCTCAACCTGTTAAACAGAGCTACCTTCGTTCCACTTGCAATACACAAGTCTGCATTCTTCAACGATTGCTTCTTTTTGGAGGGCTTTGATATCACTTTAATTCTCTTACTATTGAAAATACCAATGTCATGGCCATTGCCATAGAACATCTTAACTGAGAGCATGAAATGCTTCCTTTTATCAGAGTCGGATATATACAGAGTTTTGGCAGCACAGTACTGCTTGCCATTGTTGAGGTCCAGCTGCTGCATGTCCTGGTCAGAGTTGCCGATGCCTATGAAGGCACACAGCTGAGCTGCCTGCTCCGTCTCCCCCTCCCGCAGCATGCGCTCGCGCCGCAGTCGCCAGCCGTCTCCGAACAGATAGATGCAGGGTGGCGGGCAGAAGAACCTTTTCTCGTTTCCATAGGACTTCTGTGCGACCTTCGCGTGCAGGATGACCACGACCATGTCTGAGCGGTCACGCAGGTAGCGCTCCATGGCCTCGCGCGTGAGTCGGCGCTCGTCCGGGCGGTAGGCGCCGGCGCCGGGCCCAGCAGCGCCTGCGTAGCGCGGGAACAGCGCCGCGTGCTGCGCCGGCGGCGACGCGCCGCCCGCCAGCGCGCCCGCGCCCGCCCCGCCGAACTGGTGCGGCATGCTCGCCACGGCTGCCTTCACCTTGCTGCCGCCCGCATAGCGCGCACCCGACCTAGGGCCGCGCAGGATGATGCTCTCGTGTCCCTAGCTGGCGTCACTTCTCCGGTGGGTCATTGCCGGCAGTGCAATGAGCGGTGTAAGCGTCCTCCCAGGTCCTTGATTGGAGGACGCGCGCCCACCGGGTAGGTTCAGCCGAGACGCCGTCGCCCCCGGGTCCGATTATCTCGCCGATCGATACACTTTTGTATTATTCACGCCCCTCGTCAGTTAATTACGCTGGGAACTAGCACACATTTCGATCGAGACACCTGTTCGACGATGGTATTTTCAGAAGGGACGGGACGATGTTACGTTGGATGCCACTCGCGACCGGAGGACGCTCGTCCTCATCCTCGGCCCGGCACTTTCCTATTGTATGATTTTATTTTATGAAAAGTTGACGAAACTTCTGTTTATTCGAGTATAAATACGACAACGCCAGATGCGCGAACTGTCAAAGATTGACCATAGACACGGAGCTGTTTGCAGGCGTGTTGTCGTCTACACGCGCGAGAATCGACAGAATCGCGTCTAGTCGATGAGGGATCGGTCGACCCGCGACGCGCCGACTGACAGACGGCCGGTCATAGGATGTGGGGTTACGCATGGGGCGTGAGAAAATAAAGTGTGGGAAAGAGTGGGCGTTCGCGGCGTAGTAAAACATTTGATATGTTGTAGTGAACCTAACACATATTTACGAACGCAGTGCGCCAGTAGCAATCGTTTCGTTTTGTAGATGTGTGCGTAGCCGCAGCGGGGTACATTGAGCTCACGGAGCGAAATAGTTGCGATGTGTGAGGAAGAGACCGACGATTGACCGGAGATCTCGTGGGAAACGACCTTTGTTATGTACACTGATATATACATTAGTATAAACAAAAAATCTATTCTGGAATTTAATCGCACGCGATGGGAGTCACTGGACTGTGGAGACTAATAGAGCCAGCCGGCAAACCCGTACCTGTCGAGACGCTGGAAAACAAAGTGCTCGCTGTCGGTAAGATCCAGTGTTCAATTAAAACTGCTAAATTGTGCAATACTTTTTACTTACCAAATTAACACTTTGTTTTCATCTTCATCAGACATATCAATATGGTTGCATCAGATGGTAAAAGGTTACCAAGATGCAAAAGGGGCTCCTCTACCAAATGCACATCTCATGGGACTGTTCCAACGTTTGTGCAAACTGTTGTACTTTAGAATTAAACCAGTCTTTGTGTTTGATGGAGCTTTTCCACAGTTGAAGAAGGAAACTATTGTATGTTTTGTTTATTTTTACATTTTCAAATAAAAATAACTTCTCTTCAATGTTATGAATCATCTATTTAACATTTTTACATTTTAGGCTAAGAGACAGGACAGTAAAGCCAAGTACAATTCAGAATCTGAAAGAATAAAACGAGAACTAGCTCTCCTGCTGAGTAAAAAAACAGCTATTAATAGTTTCTTGGGTAAAGAAATATCACCAAAGAAAAGCGGCCATAATTCTGCAGACACTGATGACTTGTTCAAACTGCCGGCATTGCCTCAAAAGGAAGATGAAAGTGAATCTGAGTAAGTCTAAGTAGAAAAGAACAATATCTTGCAAACATTACTTAAATGTTCTTAACACTTTCTAGCTGATATGATTAATCTGCCTTGCAGATGGATCAACTTACACCACTATAACTTTAAACTGTAATTTTGTTGAAATCAGACTTTTACTTAACTCATTTGGTTCCAGATCTGAAGATGAACAGAACTCCAGTGGCTCCAGCATTGATGTGCATTCCCTTGATATACAATCGGAAAGCTTTAAGAATTTAGGAGTCAAGGAAAAGTATGATGTACTAATAGAATTAAAGGAAACAAGAAAACAGAATTCATGGGGAAGACTTAATGAGCTGCCTAAAAACAGTGACACCTTTTCTGACTTCCAAGTAATTCTATCTTCAACTGTTGTAGCATTGCTGAGTCTCACTTCCACACAAAGCTTATTAGAGATTCTTTGCATTGAAGGAATTATCCATTAAACTCAAAATATAGTTTTCTCCTCAACTCTTCAATAACTTGAATTGCTTTATTTCAGATGCAAAGGCTACTAAAGAGAAGAAAGGTTCAAGAATGCCTTGAAGAGACAGAAAAAGAAATGGGTGACACAGGAATGTCTTTAAATGATTTAGAATCCTTACTGAATGAAGAAGGCATTGACACCAAAATAGAGACAATACCCACCCGGCGCATTGCTTCTAATGTTTCCACGAGATTTTTACTTATTAAAGATGTTAAGAAAGCTTTGGCAGATGCCAAAAAGAGGAATGAGTTGCAAAACAACCCAACAACTAGCAAAGATGAAGAAATTACTGAAGAGGAAGAGAAACCTACAACAAGTAAAATTGTAGAACTAACAGAAGTTAAGGAAGAAACACCTAAAAAAGTAAATGAATTAGAAGATGATTTACAAAAAGCAATCCAAATGTCACTAGAGTGTGTTGATGAATCTAATGAAACAAAACAAAACACAAGTGTGGCATACAAAACGGATGACTCTTGGACATCATGCATGACAGACACAGATTACTCCAATACGGATTCAGAAGAAGATGATGGCTTCGAACCACCAGATATGACCTGTGCAAAATCTTATATCATGCAGTACAGTGATTTCACTCGCAGGGCAATTGATAAAATTGTATCAGACAGAAAAAAAATTAAAAAGAAACATAAAATACCAAAAGTGGATAAGATAATAGAAGAAATTAATAAAGAGAAGTCAGTAATAGTTGATAATGTAGAACTTTCATCTAGCGATGATGATGATTGTATTCAAGGTGAAGTATTATCTGATAGTAGTGAAGAAAATAATCAAGTTACTGTTGTAGCTGAATCTAACTCATCAGAAGATCATGAAACAGATAAAGATATAGATTCAACTCAAGCCTCAGTAATCTGTGTAGAAAATCCAGTGCCAGATGTGATAGACCTTGATTCTAGCATGGAAAGAGTAGGAAATGTAACAGAACTTATATTACCAAGAGTTGAAATAAAGCAAGAAAATTACTTCAGTGATGAATTTGAAGAAGTTTCAAACACTGAAACTAAAGATGACACTGATTCTAGTGAAAATGAGTTTGAAGAAGTACCTGACGAAGAAACTAAACCTAACAAGCCAGTTGTAGAACTTACGTTAAATATGAGTGATAATGCACCTGAAGATGACATATTCGCAGACATCTTTGAAGAAGTAAAAGTAGTTGTTACAGAAAAGAAAGAAGCAATAAAAGATTTAAAGACTGTTGAAGCAATAAAAGAAGTGTCGTTCATAAAGGCTGCATCTGATGATATTAGACCAGATAAAGCATTTAAAATTCCAGAGGTACCTGTACTTAAAAATAGTAGTAGAGTTCTAGTACATTATATTAAGAAACCAGAAAGTGAAAGTGAACAATATCCTGTACCACCCCAGGAGGTAGTTGATAAAGCTCATGTGGACAATGTAGTGGATATAATGGAGCAACCAAACCTAGAAGTTACAAACACAAGTGAAAATTCAGATAAAATGGAAGTTGACAATAATTCCTCCAAAGAAGCAGAAACAGTAAAGGATAACAACCAAGATCAACAAGATAAGCAAGATGAACAACCTCGCGACCTAGTGAAAGCTTCTTATCCACCCAAAGAAGTATTAACAACAGAACAACTAAATACAATGGTTGAAGAAATGCAAAATGAGGAGCAAGATTTAATGCAAGAAAAAGGGCGATTGGATCGTATAGGTCGTAACATCACTGAGCAAATGACAAAAGAAGCTCAGGAGCTGCTACAAATATTCGGTATTCCGTACATTGTCGCCCCTATGGAGGCAGAAGCCCAATGCGCGTTCCTTGAAAGTGTGAATTTAACTGATGGTACAATAACAGATGATAGTGATATCTGGTTATTTGGCGGAAGGACCGTGTATAAGAATTTCTTCAACCAAAAGAAGCATGTGTTGCAGTTTTTAGCCGATAGAATTGAGACGTCTTTCAGTAAGTATAGTTAGACTATTTCTTATTTTCATCCATAACCAGGTAAATGCCCCTAAGAATTTGCCTGTGGTTAGAAATTATGAGTTGAATATTCAATATTGTTTTCATATTGCAGCATCTTTTTTGCACAAAGCTCTTAACTATAAATACAATTTCCAGATTTAAATAGGGAGCAGCTTGTACTGCTGGCTCTGCTAGTTGGTAGTGATTACACAACTGGAGTGAGTGGTGTAGGGCCTGTTACAGCTTTGGAGATTCTAGCCTCATTCCCATTCAGTAGAAGACAGCTCCTTAGCGAAAGTACAAAGCAAGCTCGTTATGCGCAAATAGTGAAGGGTTTGCAAGAGTTCAAACAGTGGGTTAGAGCAGGAAAGAGGACAGATAACACTAGTCTCAAGAAAAAGCTGAAGAATGTTGCACTCACAGAAGACTTTCCTAGTGTGAGGGTAAGTCAAGCGATTTTGCAATTCATTTCATAAATGGTCATTACTTTTTATGTGGTAATAAATAAACTTTTCAATTCATAGGTGGTTCAAGCATACTTGGAACCGAACATAGAAAAAAGTGAAGACAAATTCACTTGGGGTGAATTAGACGTCACAATATTGAGAGATTATACTAAAGCTAAGTTTGGTTGGTCTCAGAACAAATTAGATGAAATTTTAAAACCGGTTTTAAAACGAATACAGGATCGCAAAACTCAGAGATCTGTGCAAGACTTTTTCAAAAGAAAGGTTGAATTCCAATCCCTGGAAGAACAAATGAGTAAAAGAGTCAAAGCCGCAGTGCAAAGAATGGGTCCTGAAGGAGCTTTTACTGGAGGATCTGAGAAGACTGAAGAAATTAATGAGCCGGCAGCTGCTAAAAGAAAGGCTTCGAAAAATAATAGTTCTAAAAGTACAAACAAAGCAGGCCCATCCGCTGCCAAAAAGCGAAAGAATGATGAAGAAAGCGTACTTATAAATCAAGGCGTAAAAGTAGTATCACAAGTGAAAGATGGTAAATCAGAACTTGAAATTAAAATACCAAAATCAGATCGTTTCCAAGAAATTATTCCACAACGAGAGATGGACAAAAAGAGTTTATTGGAAAACAAAATGAAAGCAATAGAATTATTCAGAAAAACCAAACTCGATCAAAAACGGAAACACGTTAAACGGAAAGCATTGCAGCCAAAAGAAAAGGCGGAACTTTCGGAAAGTGATAGCGATTAATTTATTCTTTAATTACGTAAGTACAATAAAATACGAAAAGCATTTTTAAAATAGTTTTTTTTTTATTATTTACATTCAACTGTTTCAAATATCTAAGCACAGTTTTAAAAATAATGATAAAATGAAATTAAAATTAAATTGCATAATATGCACACGATATATATTATGTATGTATTTTTAAACAATGGGTTTTAAAATGATAATGTCATCGTATGGAACTTAGAATTTATAGGGCCTTTTATGATTCAAATGTCATCTAATAATTGCTAATCCTTTTGGCTGCGGTATCGAGGCTTGGTACTAATTTATACAACATTCTAATTCGGTACAGCATTAACCTTTTAAGCGCTTCGCTAAATATTCATTGCCGTGCCCCTAGCGCCCGGCTACAAATCGATAAAATAATACCTACAATAAATGAGGAGGAAAGCGTTGTATTGATTAAAAAATAGTCAAAAAGTTTTTTTCTCTATTTAATTATGGTTTTAGTTGTACCACGCAGTTAATAGGACAAAAATAAAACGAAAAAATCATGCATGTCTCTGTCGCATAAATACGACACGAGCGGTAGGGGCACGGAAATATGTGTCGCATAAATGCGACACAAGCGGTTAAAAGGTCAATGATGACCCTGAGACGATAATGCAATATTTGTAACAGCAGTTTTATATAAGAACATATCAAGTTATCTTTATGGATTGAACATTAATACCTATATCCAATCCAGGTCCACACGATAACACGGGAGAAAAAAAAATAGATAAAAGTATTAATTTATCTCTAATAATAATATTTATTTAAAAAATGCTAAATCTCACTTATATTAATTGCAAATGTATGATAGATGGATAACATAATTATCATCGAATCACTTATTCGTACATCACATTATTTTAGTTTTCCTTGATATTATATAGGGCACATTTAAGTACTATCTTAGTAGTCGATCCATTTAACCTGAGACAAATCACGGCTTTTCTAACACTAATTGTGCAGGGTGATAAATATTAGCTGGTTTTAAACAATAAATAAAATATTTAAGCTTCAATTTCCAGTCACAAAAAAAAAAAAACTTACACAGCTAGCGACTAAAGGCGCATACACATTGAATAAACTAACCTCTTTATTTATAAACGTTTCGTAAAGTTAAGTAGTGATTAGCGACTGTTTAAACATACATTTTTGATGTTTAAACGTCTCTTAACTTTAAGCAACATGTTAAAAATTAACTTGCATGGTAGTGATATACCAGAGATTTTAGTCAATATGTATGCGGCCTAACATTTAAATTAATTACTAAATAATAAACAAACTATTAAAAGATGCACGGGAGACTATCAATGTATTAGCGTTATAAACTTTTATACAATTAATCACATTGTGTACAGCAGTCTCACTTGTCACTGCCTCACTACTCAACATAAACCGACGACGCGCGACGCAAGCGCAGATGTGTTGGCACGTGGCTCATCTTTACATCCAATGCATTACAACAAGTCATGTTTATTTTGATATTCATTTTGTTACAACTCCTACTTCGTCGTTACTATAGACCAGCACGCGTTCAATCCGAGACGTTTCAATATAAACGGACTAGGCGGAAGTTTCTCACGCAAAAAATTCGCGCATTGTTCAGAAAAACAACGCTTTGGTGTAAATACTCTTGCTCAATTTTTACCCGACTACGGCAAAGAGGAACGTTCATCGGCTGTGTCATGTCAGTATGTTTGTTACTTCGTACAGCCTAAACTACTGAAACGATTTCAATAAATTTGGGGTGTCTGGATTGGTCTTGATCCAGAGGTTGCCCTAGGATACATGACGTCAGAGGAAGTCTGATATCATGATCACTGGGCTTATAAATAGGGTACCTGCTAATTTCATAACTACTAGCTACCACGACCATGATTTAAAATGTATATATATTATTTTTGTCTCATTTTTTGCTGTCTAGTTTTTTTTCCGTAGTCGAGTTTCAGTATTTTTTTTATTACTTTTACATAACAATAGCGCCCCCGACGGACTCGTCAATACCGCTGTACCAACACTCGATACTTAACCTAACACCGGTTTTAGTCTACTTTGACGACACTGTAGATCTTTCTAACGAACCAGAAGCAGGCCATGAATCCTATGGTGCCTGTGAGCAGGAAGAACAAGAAGACCATGATGAATGTGTATCCGAAGTAGAGGAAGGTTGAGGCGGCGTCTTCGATGTTAAGTTTGGTGACGAAGTAGTGGCAGCAGTAGATGAACAGGTAGCCGGCCGTGGAGCCCGAGCTGAGGAAGGCGCGCCACCACCAGTGGTAGTCCTCGGCACACAGGTGGAAGTAGCACAGCAGGATCGTGGTCTCGGAGCATGTGATCACTAGGATCACGAATACGAGGAACAGGAAACCGAACATGTAGTACATCTGGAACATTTTGTCAATGAAGAAATTGATGGTGAGTTGCATATAAACACTGGTATTTCTATTATATAAAACTGATTAATAATAATAAGTAATAGCTGATTGTACAGAGGCCAGCACATCAAGCTACCCCAATCTGTCACAATTTCGCAATTGAATATGAACCTTATTCCTTTGTGGTAAAGTTGAAAATCCATCAAAGAAATTTGACAGATTGGGGTAGCTTGATGTGCTGGCCTCTGTACTAATCACCATTAAAACAACCTAACTATCAAGCCAGTCCTATAAATTCGTGGGTAACACATGTTGTGGAAATTAAAAACACCGGGCTTATGGGGGATGCGCTAGGTAGCCTCAACACACGGTAAACTAACCTGAAAATTGCAAAAACATAAGAAAATTTGAATTTCGCGGTCTCCACCTAGCGCATCTCCCTCAACCCTTTGAATACCTCATTCAATGTTTTGAACCAACTTATTATAAGTTTTTTTTCTTACAAATTACATTTTTCAAAGTCGATATTAGTCGCTGTCTACAAAGAGAACTGAAAAACCTCCCAAACAAACTTTAGATAGATGGAAAAAACAACAACATACCTGACTGGACCAAAGAGAGTTGAGAATAAAGAAGAGTTGAATGAAGATGCATCCGAAAGGCAGCACGCCACCCATCACAATACCGGGGACAGGCTGGGTGTACAACGACTGCTCGGGAATCTGCCGCGGGATCTGGTTCGTGCGCACTGGGTGGTCTAAGATCTGGAAGGTATTATAGGAATATGATAACCTAGGCTGTTTTTCTGAGCTACTTGATATCATAACAAATCCTTGTTCAAAATTCATTCGAGAAAATCTTTGTATACAAAGTTAGGCTTCGTAGAGCGTTGTCTCTCTCACTCATACATACATGTTTGAGTCTCATTCTAAAGTTCGATAATTATTTGATGTTCGCCTGGATCAGACTACGCGTGTTTTGCATAATAGATAAAAACTCAATCCTGCCCACATTTTGGAAGTATGAGAAGCAAATAATAATTTTACCAAAATTTGCAGAATGATATCTCGCCATCATTGTTTTTTAACCATGGATTGCAATTAACTTTAATCGATATTTCTATCAGCTTACCCTCTTCCTAAATCCAAAGTAAGCGCCGATAAATGTGAGAGGCACGGAGACTCCGAACCAGAGAGCCAGCAGAGCGACCAGGGTCGAGAACGGCACCGACGCGGACGAGCCCTTGCCCCACAGCACCAGGTTCATTATAAAGAACAGACCGAATACCACACTGGAATAGAGAGGTGTTACTTTGAATATAGATCCCAGCATCGACTTTAAAAAAAAAAGCAGTCTTCGATTATCATGTCACCATTGGAAAATGAACAAAAATTGTAAATGCATTTTTGTTAGTGGAGATAAAACGGATATCCGGAAACTATTATATCTGGCCTCGTTTTACAATACTATTGGATGTTCAAAAATTATAAAAATCTCATAAAATCGGCCATTAGACTTATAAATGGCAAAGTGCGTAGATGATAACAGTGTTTATTAGGCTCAGTAATCACACCACAAGTAAAAAAAAATGCACTATAATTTGTCGCCAAAATTCACACAATTTCAAACTCACCCAGGGCACACCATAGAAGTCAACATTATATTGCTCTTCCATCTCCTTCCGCCGAAGCTCTTGTAGATCCTCGCGCTGACATACCCAGCGGCCGCTCCGAGGAGTACCCATGCGACCAGCGCACACGTCATTAGCGCACCGCGGTTCGCCGGGGAAAGGAAGCCCAGGCAAGCGAACGCTAGGGTTACCAGGGTCATGCCGAAGACCTAGAACGGCAAATGAATGGTGTGAATGAGTATTTGTGAGCGTGGTTAGCAAATACTAAGCAAAGAGAAGATACAGACGCCAGCACGTCAAGCTACTACAATTTCTTTAATAGATTTTCAACTTTATCGCTAAAGCATTAGGTTCAAGGTTGATTGGGAAAATTTGAGTTTCGGGTAGCTTGATTTGCTGGCGTCTGTACATAACATACACACACACACACACACACACACACACATACATACACACACACACACACACACACGTTGTACACATTATATCACGCCTGTGTTCCCCGAAGGGTTAGGTAGAGGTGTATCTATAATACACCCACATTTCGTCAGTTATGTTTAAGTCCTATGTACATATTAGGGGGCGAGCCTATTGCCATCGAGCGTGCTCGAAATCGAACACTAGACCAACGAGGCAGTCAAGAAGAGACGGTACAGTTCCTAGTTAATATGACACAGAGAGTTTAATAAAAGTTCGGCGGTGTGTGTAGGCGACCATAGAATTGCTTTGCCATCCTGTGCTTTGGTGGTCTTACCTGAGATCCGGATCCAAGGAATACAGCCAGTAGCATTCCACGGCGCGGGGGACGGAACACGTCACCGTGAACCAACTTCCAACCAAACTCTTCCTGCAATGTAATATGTGATTAAGTACAATTTACATATGTACGCACGCATGAATGATCGCTACTAAGGCGACATTAGAATAAGTATTCCTTATTGTGTTTATAGGAAGGCTCACAATCGAACGTAGAATACAATGCAGTGGTCAAGACACAACAATCCAAGGGACCTCAAAAGAGTTCTATGATAGAAAACGTCGGCGGAAGAAAACCTTTTTGATAGATGTCCTCCATCATGATTGTTGTTTACTTTTCATAAAAATTTAATGCTTGTTAGGTGGACGTATCTTACCTGTGCATCTTCCCCACACTCCATCTGGTTGTATCTGGCAATATCTTTGTACAAAGTCCTTAGAAGAATCATAGCAACCATTCCACTGAGAAACAGGACAATCACCAAAGAGTTCAGAATAGAGAACCATTGAATGTTGGTCTGTGGCATAGACTCTAGAATGTAATCCCATCGAGAAGACCACTTGATAGTGTTATTCTTTTTAAACGTGACGCTGTATGAGTATGTGATGTTGAAGGTTTTGCCCGATTCGAGTTCCGTCGGTATTTGAAGTTCGTCCCCGCGAGCACTGCACTTGGGATTTCTCGGGTCGGTATGTCGAATGCTGGCTGGTTTGACCTGGCAACAAAATATACATTGTTTATCCTGCTTGGTATATATTTAAAGCATTTTAACACTAATTTAGTAAGATAAGGCCCACTCGCCCCACAACTCGCATCACTTAATGAATTTAGCGCAAAACGAATTAAAAACGTCGTTCGATTTCTGTCAATCGTTTGAAGAAGATGCAGACAGAATGTTTTAAATACGTTTAGGGATGTGTGGTCCAAGTGGACCTTAGTCTAAGAGATATTAAATCATATTTCATTATTATTCTCCTGAAAACCGGGTTTATTAGTATGCGTAGAATGACATGCAATTGCCGTTTAAGAAAGTAAATTATCATGGTCAAGCTATGCAATTGAAGTAGTAACACTAATAAGGTGTTAACACACTACCTTAGCAGATATGATACGGCCGCCCTTTTCACCGAAGGCCACTCCCCACTCCTCTGCACCACCACTGTGATATGTGATCTCCAAGTCGACGTGGTTGAAAAGGTAGTAAGCGCCAATACGACTCGAGTGGCCGTTCACTATCGGTGTGCAAGTGTCCTGAAATGAAATGCGTTTTATTTATTTACAGTTTCTACAGTAATAAAATAACTCCTACTCCTTCACAGTGCACGCGGTGCGGCTGTGGAATTCACTACCGCCTGCAATTAGGGACTGCCAAACTGTTGCAGCTTTTAAAAGAGGAGTTAAAGAACACTATCTTTCCACTTTATCATAGTTGTGTATGTATTTATTATTTTGATTACTTTATATGTATTTTAGAAGTATGTATGTTTATTTGTATGTATGTAAGTATATTCTCATATTATTTGTGTAGTTTTATTTAGTGAATTGTTTTTTAGATTTTATGTATTTTTTTTTGTCTCCTTTACTCTTTTACACGCTGTCTACATCTCTTTATTTCTTGTCCTATCGCAGGTATGCTGGAAGAGATTTCTTATGAAATAAGCATCACCTTTGTACCTATTTTTCTGTTCTTTTCTTTCTTGCCTGTTTATATATGTGTGTACCTACATAAATAGTAAAATAAATAAATAAACAATGTATTTTATGTTTAGATTTCTGAGTGCATTTGTATATTAGCAGTTGGGGCTAGAGAGTTTCTAAGTCGTTAAAGATTTTATGGCACAAATCACGCAGCTCATGTGCGTAGACGAATATTTGCGTTTAGCTCAATTAAAAGCAAATTGTTCAAATGTTGAAACATAATAACAAACATTACAGAAAACGTAGTGTGTGTTTGAAAATACCTACTATTTGTGTTATCATTTATTTGCAATCGATGTTAGGCTTAGGCCGGGACCCGCCACTGGGCGTCGCCTAGCGCACGGAAAGCTTTAGGAGTAAATCTACATCATAAAAATATTGCTCACCGGGCCAATAGCCTATTAAAAATAAATTATGGCTATGGCTTAGTGTCCTAATATGAGATACAGCCCGACTCAAACTTTATGGCGGCTCTGAAGTGCGCTATAGACAGTGCCATCCACGAAGACGCGCCCCACTCTTCTTACTAATCACTAGTGGTTATCGCTAGTTAATTTCGCTAGTGTTTTAGTTTTTTGATACGCACTAATAAGTAATTACTGTGTATCGACAAAACTAAAACATTAGCGGAATGTTGCACACTTGTACAGTAAGCGATTAGGAAGAAGAGTGGGGCGCGACTTCGTGGATGGCGCTACTATCTGTACTCGCTGCGCAGTATTTCACCCCTCACCCCCGCTGACCCGTGAATTTGTTACTGCAGCGACTCGCCTCATGTCCCGAGCCATCATAAAGTTTGCATCGTGCTGTACTTCATTCAATTCTGGTATATCAGTCCAAACCATATTTATGTTTTCATATTCGAAACGAAATACTGGCCATTTGGCCAGTATTTCGTTTATTATTTATTATATTTTCCAGTTTTGATAAATAATTTCCCCTTTATTTATAAACGTTGCTTACCTACAGTTAAGTTATGAAAGTTAGGGATTTATGATTAACATAACATACCTACATACCATACATAACGTCAACGCCGGCTGTCGCTGAAAACCAGCGCTGGGGCTCTGTCTTGCATAGGGTCGCAGCATAATGCTGAGCGATAGCCGTTTTGCGTGGATGTGACGCATGTTTCCCTTACCTTCTTTTTCATTTTATTTGTGTGTTTATGCTTATTTTTGCGTCATGTTCACCGCAAATAAACGTTTTTTCTTCTTTTCTTTCTTTCTTTCATAACATAACACACTTTTTGACGGTTAAACGTCTCTTAAATTTAACCAGTTGAATGCCGTAATTACAGAAACGATTAAAAAGCCATTGTCTCGCGTGGATCCACGTTCATAAATAAACGTTTATAAATAACGGGGATGTGTTTCTGTAAACGAATTACACTGCTAAATTAATTAAATGACTTAATTATTAAAAAGCGATAGAGTCTATGGGATACCGAGTTATTTTTTTAGTAAGATCGGTTTTGCTTACAGAATATCATCATCGAATTGGAATAGGATCATTGCGCGTGTTGTTGTTCTTTCACAGAAACCGTCACTGCTCAAGTTAAACGCGGTAAACGTTTACAGGTTTATGAATGTCCACATGCATCACATAGCTTATCCAAATACCCAACAACTTTTTTATTTGCCAACAAATTCTCTAAGAAGATAAGCTGCCTTCTTTTCATTATACATCCATACTTAATAACTACACTACAGACACACACACACTAAGGTCTGGCCGCGCCAAATTTGCCAAAGATATAAACAACGACGGCCGCTCAAAATTGAATAAAATCGATATACCTAGGTACATCGATTTTATTCAATTTCGAGCGGCCATTGTTGTTTACATCTTTGGCAAATTTGGCGCGGGCGGACTTTACATTATACTTAATGCGAGAGTACTTCTCTTTTTCTCTTATCACTCCTCAACGGCTGAACGAATTTCGATGTTTGGCAAACATGCAGACCGTGCGCCCTAATAGCGTCAACTCACTATCAATCAAAATCTGAATCATTTTGAAAGATATTGCTAATCCATTCCTTCTTTATTCGAAACATTTGTCTGCTCAACAACGTAAATAACGCAATGAATGTTGTTAAATGAAAGCCATTGCTATACTGTTAGTGTTACGCATTACCCCGCTGGGTTAGTTAACATAGGGTATGTCTATCATAGGATATTTTTTATCCCGGTAGTAGGTTCCCGTGGAATAATATCCACATTCATGCGGGCCAAGCCGCGGGCAAAAAAGAAGCTAGTTATAAGAATGTATCACAGTATAAAGGGTCTAATGTTTTAGGTGAATCATCATTACAATTATCTATAATTCTCAGGGTTTTACATAAGCAGATATAATTACTTCAGTTCTGATAATAATACATAACCGAACATTATCAGGCTGTCCATTATAAAGGCCTTTATGAAAACCAAATTATAGGTGACATGCCGGATATTCATATTTCAACATAATAATAATATACGCCTATTCGCGGATACGGATACTTGCTGTAGATAATTTTGATTTAATTATCTTAGTTTTTATGAATACGAATGTTTATTTTAATTCAACTGCAATTGAATAAAGATGTGTTCATATGAGACATGCTTATGATGGCTGTGTAAGACGAGGCATGTGTCGTGAACTTAACCTACGTGGCGATACCGCGAGGCATGCGCCGAGGTTGGTCGCTGGCGATTCTGTTCGTGCGCAGCTTTAGCTTTAGCAAAATGGTGTCTAGCTTGCCCATCATTTTTGTTTCATTCAAACGCTACCCACTAAAGATGAACAATGTAACATATTGACGTTTTTCATCGACCGATGATTCATACAGAGTGAAGGCGGTTCAAACCACAGATTAGAACTACATACTTAGATGAAAATATGTAAACAAGGATCATCATCCCGGATGATTTCACTTTGAGTGATTCACTTTCGATGTACGTCAGAAGTGCCTGATCCTGCTTGAGCATTCCCGTACATCCTTAAGCGGTGACGTGGTAGATGGCTTTTATCTCAGAGTGAATTCGAACAAGTCGCAAAGCATTCGACAATAAAACTAATGTCTGCACATATTTATAATCGAAGTCTGCACACCCCTTTATGCATTACTCATTTAGATATTATCTAGTGTTTCAATTCAGCAGTTATCTGTATTGATTAAGTATACCTACTATCAACACATTACAAAATAACAATAAGGAAAGCAAATTATCAAGAACAACATCCTCACAATTCGTCGACGAACATTTTGTAAAAAAAAAAAACTGAAAGTGAATCTACTAGGATAATGGAGGAACGGCGATAAAAATAAAATGGTACTAATTGACAAATAATGTTGCTGATAAAATCAACTTCGTTCATTTACCAAATCGCGGTTAAATAACGTATCTAAACTGTCTGTATGTTTGTTTGTTACGCTTTCACGCTAAAACGGCGGAACGGATTTGGATGAAATTTGGCACACGGGCAGACTATGACCTGGATTAGGACAAATGATATTTTTTATCCCGATATTCACACGGGATCGAGACTTATACGGGTGAAACCGCGGGGCGCAGCTAGTATTTAAATATACTACGCCTCTATTCGCAGAGTGGGATGAAACATTGTTCTATAACCATATTCCGTTGATGAATCAAGAATTATTCATTAACATAAAATACTGGTGTAATAATTATACAATAGGGGCACGCTACATTTGTATGCAGCGGGCACCAGCGAAACCACGTGGTTTAAGATGTTACTAAAAATATACATCCTTCTAATGTTTAGGGCTAGATTGTTACATTGTTTGTACATAGCAAATACTAATGATACGTTTAAGGTGAAAGCGTCTGAGTACAAGGCGAAATTCAAATTTCTTACTTTTTTGTAATTTGCAGGTCAGTATCAGGTTGTATGTTGATCTAAATATGATTCTCGACCGTAACTAACAAATATTTATGTAATCCGTAAAATCGTAAAAATCATCAATCAAAATCAAAATATTTTTATTTCACATAAACCGACATGGGCACTTATGAAACGTCAGAAGCTAGGTGCACGGTTCCAAATTTCCAATTGGTCGTTTCCTATGGAGAAGAACCGGCAAGAAACTTCACTCCAATACATCTCTTATTACCCTATTGAAAGACTATTTCATGAAATCACGACATTTGAGGCCAAATCTAACTTAAGCAAGTTGTATTGCTAGTTCTAATGATTCTGAAACTTTAATCGACATACAAATTGACACCGACCTGCAAATTGCAAAAAACGAAAGAAAATTTGAATTTAGCGAGCTACCTTCCTTCCTTCCTTCCCAGGGGAACGGATGATCACTTTGTTATGTCAACCACCGCCAAAGCCATAACTTTAATTATTATTTTAAATAAGTACCTAATCTGAAAATTAAACCATTTATTACTGATGCATCTCCCAAGCATTGGCTTGACTAACGACTATGAAACTTTTTTCTTTGGTTATGAGCAGTGTGTCGTAATAAACAATTAGAAATGTAAACAAGCAATTTTTAAATCAACGAAAGCTCTATTTTAAACCAAACATTCACAAGATTCATAACCAAAATCCTATATCCTTAGCAACCATGATGTAAACATATTTTACTTCATTATTAACCTTATGAAAGTTAAATCAATAACACCATAATTACGTAACACACTATCGATCTCAATCTGAGTGATTTTGAAGGATATTGATAATCCATTGCTTCATATGTTCGAAAAATTTGCTTGCTAAACAACGTATTTAACGCAATGAATGTTGTTGAACTGTCAAAATGAAAGCCATTCCTACTGATAGTGTCTTACGCAATATAACTCCGCAGGTGTACAAAGTCGAAAACCCCAATAGCATCGCTGTTTACTATGAGTAATATGTACAAAAGTATGTTTAAAAAATATATCATTTGAAGTGGTATTGTAACAATATTTTATAATATGATAACGAGCTGTGCCAGCGACATCGGTCGCGTGTATATTGGAAAACAATAATACATAGGAATCTTTAAAAATTATTCTTTTTCTCAAATAAAAGTAGCCTATATTCCTCCTTATAATATCAGCTATCTGCCAGTGAAAGTCCCGTCAAAATCGGTCCTGCCGTTTCGGAGATTAGCCGGAATAAATAGACAGACAATAAATTCAAAAATTGTTTTTTGTTATAAGTACCGTATATGCATAGTTTTATACGCATTTAGTAAAAAGCTGTTATTTTGACATTACAAACGGACATAGATAAACTGTTCAGTATTCATTTAACCCCTTACTAATAACCGTATTATATCAGATGAATAGTTACACACCAATTTCTCTTTCAGTCGTCAGTAATTTGACTTTCGAAAGAAGAAACAAAACGTTGTGTAACTATACAGACGCTATCCAACGTTTATTAGTAAGAGCGTTAATGTTTTAAGTGTTATATAATATTAGATGTTGCTGTGGTCATAAATTCTTTTTGGTAGCCTTAATAATTGCAATGGAGATTATTACTTATATTCATAATTACCTGGTAACGCTGAAATTGAATAGTCAAATAAATAAGTGAAAAAATATATTTTCTCTATGGTTACTCTATTTTGGTATTGAACTCTTAACAGTAAAGTACTTTGGTAAACGGAATGGAGCCACACACACCATTAAAAATTTACTTTGAATAACAATTTTTTTATGATCAATAAAATATTATATTTATTGTTTAAAGTTACACAGCTAGCAACAATGGTAATGTCAAAAGAGGTTAGTTAACCCTTCATATGCCGTGCCGAACGTGGATCCACGCGAGACACAATGGCTTTTTAATTGTTTCTGTAGTTGCAGCATTCAATCGGTTAATAAAAGAATAGACTTCATTTTTTATGATAACTAAATTTTTGGCTCTATTCCATGTGCAAGTTTTACTTACAATCTCACAATGGCATGTGGCCCAGTCACTGTGCTGGTCAGAGAACAAAAATTATAGTCCTTAGGGCCTAGTGCAAGTGGCAATCACTTTGAAAGTGTTTCGCATTTCTTCAATGATTTTAAACAAGATTGATATAAGCTCTGTAGCCACTACTAGACTGTAGATACTATGTCAACCAACATTTTTGACCAAAAAAAAATATAATATATAATCTTTTTCTAGGACCTCTTGTCAGTTTCAAGTTTGGCCACCATTGCCACCAGGAGGCCTACCACAAGCTCTTAACGCGATCCACTTTAGGCAGAGGAAAAGGGACAGCGTTATGCAGGATGCATAGCGCTGTCCCTTTTCCTCTTCCTAAAGTGGATCGCGCTTGCTTCGATGATGCGAGCTTGTGGTAGGCCTCCTGGTCAGATAAGTTTATTGCACACAAAGGTATGACAACATATCATCTATACTTATAATAAATCTGTAGAGAGGTCAATTCTGTACATGAAATATATTTCCAAAATAACTATCAGCGGGTGATTAGTGATCGATACTGACGCCAAAAATGCAATCAGTAAAATTTTTGTCTGTCTGTCTGTCTGTATGTTCTTTATAGAAGCAAAAACCACTCGACGGATTTCAACGAAACTTGGTACAATTGTTCTTCATACTCCTGGGCAGGTTATAGTATACTTTTCATCACGCTACGATCAATAAGAGCAGAGCAGTGAAGGGAAATGTTGGGAAAACAGGAGAACTTACTCCATTTTTGAAGCTTCCGTCGCGTGTGCAGCCTTAATGGTTAAAGCTACACAGAAATCATGTATGACGGAAATGTTCTCCTTAAAATTATATAAAAAATATTCCACGACAGCAAATGTCTATCTTTTATGGTTGACTGACAATAATACGTGTAACTCCCGATAGCTTAGCAGTTCGGAGCTTTCTGATTATATTTGTCTACTCTTACGTTTATAACACTCTCACTCATCCCTAATTAAAAGATGTTAACATTATTACCTATTTCATAAAAAAATAATCATAGAAATCGGTACAGAAACACCAAAGTTATACATGAAACACGCTAATAAGCCATCGCGCGTGAATACTGAATCATGCTATAAGGATTATTTTTGTGTAACGGTCGCCGCGCTCGACGCGGCTCGCGGCGGGAGGTATAAAAGGGCGGGGTATCCAAACGCGAACTTCACACCGTCCAGCAGTTCATGAAGCGCCTCGCCAAGCGTTTCTTCGACTCTGCTATAAAGCACCCCAATTGCCCTAATTGCGGCGGCCTCCCGATATACTCCCTCCCGCATAAGTAGGATTCGCCGACCAAGGCATACTCTCACCATCCCCGACGACGCCACTACCCTTTTACAGGAGAGCAGGAAAGCCACCAGCACCATTAAGAGACACAAAAACACGACCCGACAACCGTCCTTCCGTCCTCGCCGTCGAGGACGCCCGTCGCGACGCCCCGTAAATTCTCCTCCCCGACCCTTGCTCGAGCCAGCCCGCGCCGCTGAGCCTGTAGTATTAAATTCGCCCCTAAATAATTCCGAACCAGCCTGTCCCTTGCTGCCCCCCCCCCCCTCCCCCAGCGACGCCCTAAGCCGAGGTCCGTACCCCAAAGGGGGTGCCCTTAGCGTGTAGTCGCTTAGTTTTTAAGTTTTTTTTAAGCCCTGGCTGGAGGCCTTAATTTTGTTGTTGTTGTTGTTAAGCAGACGACAACCTCATAGGTTGAACTGCGAGATGCCATTCCCTAAAAAAAAAAAAAAAAAAAACGCGAACTTCATACAATATTTGGCTGTTGATGCGAGTAGACGTTCCGAGCATTCGACCTTATTCACAGACAATATTGTTTATCAGCGCGACTTTTAGTCTTTAAATTAATTTAGTTTATTTAGTTTTCTTTTGTTGTTATTTTATAAAATAGGTATTCGTTATTTTGGTAGTCTATATATATAAAAGGAGAACTGACTGACTGACATATCAACGTACAGCCGAAACTACTGGGGCTAGGAATGTGAAATTTTGCACACGGCTTCCTATTATAATGTAGGGGAGCACTAAGAAGGGGTTTTTGGAAATTTAACCTTTAAGGGGGTGAAAAGGGGGAGGGTGAAATTTCACGCGGACGAAGTCGCGGGCATAAGCTAGTGTATTATATTCGTTCAAATTACAAATTATTAATAGTTTACATTTTATTTCTTTTTAGGTGAAGTAGTAATTTCGTTGTATAGGTACTTAAGCCTCATGTGAACGTGATCTAAACAATATTACCAATACATTAACTTAATAACACACAAGGAATTACACACTGACGGAGTTGCGGGCACAGCTATCTATAATAATCTATATCTATATATATAAAACTCTTCCGTTACTGAGTGACTGACAGACAACGCACAGCCGAAACTACTGGCAGTAGAGAGCTGAAATTTGGCATGTGTGTTTGTTGGGAGGATTAGGCTACCACTAAGAGAGGATTTTTGGAAATTCCCTCCCAACGGGGAGAAAAGGGGGATAAATTGTTTTTTTCCGGAAGTCATTATTCCACGCGGACGAAGTCGCAGGCAAAAGCTAGTACACTAATAATAATTTGAAGTATTGGACCACAAAATGATGAATGCTTTTTAAAACCGTTTTTAAGTCTACCAATTGATTGGCTTTTGATATTTCGATCAACCAATTACAGCAGATAATCTTTGTTGGAGAGTTTAGCAATACACTTTTTGGTGAAAAGCATAAAAATTCAGTCTAACTATTCAATGCTTTTCGCCAAAAACCAGTATTATACATAGGGTGACTGGTAATTAGTGACCGATACCTAAACACGTGATTGTACTCATGATAACAAACAACTTTTACTATGGGACCAAACTTGAAATCGCGAAAAAAAAATTTGCTGTTCAGTACATTTTGACCAGTTAGGCGGACATAAACAACTAAACAGCAGATTTTTTTTCGCAATTTCAGGTTTGTTCACATAGTAAAAGTTGTTTGTTATCATGAGTACAATCACGTGTTTAAGTATCGGTCACTAATTACCAGTCACCCTATTAGATTCATTAGAAGAAACTGGTGCTAAAATGCTAATAAGTGCCGCTGAAATGCTAATAAGTATTCAGACCAACTAAAATAACCCTAATGCCTTATCTAAACCGATAATTCATTAATTAACAAATTTTCCTTTACAAACCTTACTTTATATACTTTATTTGATTAAAACGTGGTGATAACAGCATTTGATTTATACTACTTAAATTTTCAAACTCAATTTATTTTTCAACAATTTGAAAATAAACCTCTACAATTAGAATATAATTATTATGGCTAGGCAGAGGAGTACAGTGCAGTCAAACGTTCGACTACAAAAAGCCGTTTGTATGCAAGCTCTTAACAGTTTGTATTTTATAGATACTGAAAATATAATAATATGTTAATTTAATTCACTGGCTGTCCTATTTAACAAGTTCTTTCGTGAGAGATGTGTGAAACACAGGTTTAAATAAACCTAGATCAGGCAACACACTACATTACCTTCAGAGTTCTATTTTTGACTGTAATCTCATATTTGTCATACCATAGTTTATATCAAAATTATTATAATCCTATTATAGGCCTAGATTAATATATACTACTGAGCCATATGTACACTTTTTTGTAAACTTATTATTTCAATAATTTTTTTTTTAATTTCCACAATTGTATTTATTTTTGTTTCAAGTGTATGTTTCTTATGAACAATCGCTGGTTCGTATGACATTTGTCTGGTAAGTAATGGTTCTGGAGGTAATCAGTAAATAACTTTCACTTTTTGTGTTGTTATAATATTGATCTAACTAATTGACCACTCACTACTCATACGTGACTAATTGAGTTATCTTATAAGATTAAATAAATAGAGAAAGTTTGTGAAACTCAACAAACGCAAGACATAAATGAAATTGATCTCTGACTCTGACAGTGGAATAATATAGATTTTGAATTATGTGACGTTGATTTTGTTTTAATAATAATAAATAAATGTAACTTACCATATCTTTGCGCACTTGGCAGCCCATGGGGAACCCAGTACTGCAGTAGGTCTTCCCTCCCTCGTTAACCAAGTAGCACCAAGTCACAGGCATGTTGTCCAGGATCCAATGGTGCTGGTA
Source organism: Hydraecia micacea (assembly GCA_914767645.1). Classification (NCBI taxonomy): domain Eukaryota; kingdom Metazoa; phylum Arthropoda; class Insecta; order Lepidoptera; family Noctuidae; genus Hydraecia; species Hydraecia micacea. The sequence goes on from OU611778.1 coordinate 16,027,323, forward strand.
AGAGAGTGCCATGCCCATCTTCAGCAGATTCAACCGTTTGATAGAATCTGTGTCCGAGCCCCTATACGTCTTTGTACACACAGTTTTACATTCCACATTTTTGAAAAATTCGAGTTTGTAGGGACTCGGACGTATTCGTTCGCCGAAGACAACTTGACCGAGATTCTCAACTGGCGACTGACTCTCATCAGTAGTACAAAAGTCAAAGTGGTGATATTCAAATGGGATCACTGATTCTTCTGTGTTCAATCTGTTTACATACAGCGGAATTTCCGTCTGAAAAAACAATACATTAAATTAACGACCGCTAATTGCTGATTGGATGTACATACTTATTCGAAAACGTTATCGCGTTTTTAAAGGGTTTTCGCTATGTAACTGCTATATCATCAACGGAAGTGGTTTACTGAGCTGTTACCATGCTACTGCTGTTGCTGTGCTATTATAACATTTATACCCTATTTACAATCAAATAGTTGGATTGGGTCGTAAGAATGTAAGAATTTGGTTTCGACGAATTGCATGAGATGTCGGCACATGATAATTATGATTATAAACAGGAGTCCTTCAAGAAATAATGCTTACTCACCTTGCACGACTTGCTAGTGTCATCACTGGCTATACAATAGTTCACAGGAGCTAAACCCGGCAAATAAAACGCACAAATAGGCGTCAAAAGCAGCAATGCGCAAACCACATACAACGACATGACGTGATGTTATTACACGACTTCCGTTGCTAAAGAACTATGCAAATACAGTTATTTATTATATTCGTGAAGTGAAAAACTACATAATCATATTTAATATGAACACTTTCTTAATTAGGGTACGTATTTCTAAATATTCTTATTTTATTTCGTTGAATAATTCCCTTGCCTGCGCACTCTCGGAAACGTCACCACTACCAGTGTTACTATGTAAAAAAAAACACAGGGTTGTCAAAGTTGGATTTAAATCGGTGAGATTCTCGCTACCTCACTAATACAAAATAAAAAATAAATAACGTGTGGATTCTCGATCCTATCCCTATCCTATCGACTGAATAGCTGAATATCTCATATGTATAATCAAACAACGCTATATCCTATTACACAATGCTTGTATAATACTGATGGATGGTGCATGGTGATAAATGGTGTCCATAGACCAAAATTAAAACAACATTACTTGTTGGAGCGGTTTCCTGATATTTTTAGTGAAGCTTAGAAATTGATGCGTTTCATGATTCTAAATACAGGACAAAACATTCCGAGTGACAATTCTTTATAGTTTTGGAGAAAACTTCTTTCAAAGTTGATCGATTATCCATACTAACTTAGAAAGTACAGACGCCAGCACATCAACCTACACCTAACTGTCAAATTTTCCCAATCAACATTGAACCTTATGCTTTAGCGATAAAGTTGAAAATCTATTACAGAAATCTGACAGATTGTAGTAGGTTGATGTGCTGGCGTCTGTACATACAATTTTTCATTTTCATCGGAAACATTTTATTACTAAATTGAAACAGCAATTATTTAATTTTACTGCTTTTCAAAATGTAGGCCAAAATGGTGAGAAAATAAAAAAAAACACTCAAACAGTGAATTTTTAATTTTTTTTATTTCACGTAGTGAGCACCCACAAATCAATTACCACAAATCAAATCAATTAATTATTTAAGTTGATTTGTCTATATTATTAAAAAAATAAAATCAGTTGTTAATTCCGTGGGATATTTTAGTTCTTCTAAATTAACTCCAAACGCCTGTCATTTTGTAATAGCAAAATTTTGTGAACAAGAAACAAACTTCACGTCACGTATCTTCCTTAGTTATAGTTGGGTTCCCGAATCAATTGCGAATGTCGATTTAGTTAATGTTCGAGAATGGGTTAGCCTTGCCTGCTGGATCCTAAATATGACAATACATTATAACTTGTTTGTGTAGTGCAAACTGTCAATATAAGTTGGTTATTAATAAATAAATAAATAAAAATTCATCCAATAATTTTTTATACATGGCTAAGTAATATCAGCCGCACGGGTCAATCGATCAGGTTAAGCTACGCTTGCCGCGGTTGGTCCGTGGATGGGTGACCATCTTTACATATCAAGACCCCTCCCCGTGCCTCGGAAAGCACGTTAAGCCGTTGGTCCCGGCTGTCATTCGTGGAACTTTGACAGTCGTTACGGGTAGTCAGAAGCCCGAAAGTCTGACAACCAGTCTTACCAAGGGGTATCGTATTACCCAGTTACTGGGTTGTGGAGGTCAGATAGGCAGTCGCTCCATGTAAAATACTGGTATTCAGCTGCATCCGGTTAGACTGGAAGCCAACCCCAACATAGTTGGGAAAAGGCTAGGCAGATGATGATGAATTTTTTATACATACGCCGAATTAAAAGTTCATAGCAAATAATTCACAGAATTTTGCTATTACAAAATGACAGACGTTTGGAGTTAGGTAATATTTAGAAGTTATTAACTAAGATATCCCAAGGAATTAACATCTGATTTTTTTTTGTAATAATATAATGCAAGATTTACTACATTTTAAATTGATTTTTGGGTGCTATCTACGTGAAATACTTAATAAATAAAAATAAACTGTGTTTTTTTTATTTTCTTACCATTTTGGCTTACATTTTGGAAAAGCAGTAAAATTAAATAATTTCTGTTTCAATTTAGTAATAAAATGACACTGATGAAAGCATAATTTTGTTTCCAGTTTCCGATGAAAATCAAAAATTGTAGGTACTTTCAAGTATGGAAAATCGATCAACTTTGAAAGAAGTTTTCTCCAAAACTGTAAAGAATTGCCACTCGGAATTTTTTGTCCGGTACCTACCTACTTATTTAGAATCATGAAACGCATCAATTTCTACGCTTCACTAAAAATGTCTGGTTCGAAAGGTTTTTGGAATACCGTGAATCGGCATCAACGGTCAACTGCTTATTATTGCATTTGAAGTGCAACTGTTTATTTTCATAAAAAATCAAGTATGAAATACTTAATAAATAAGAACCTACTTACTCTAGAAGCACTGGCGGACTGAGGACGGGCGGCAGGGGCGGTCCGATACGGCCCCCAGCCTACGGGGCCCACAAATCTCGAGAAGTATTTTTGAATCAAATCAGAGGCAGTTTGTAGGTAGTTGTAGGCCCTCTGCGTACTATGCAAAGACATAGTGTGCTAAAATTTTCGAGCTGGCTCCGCTCTTGCATATTAAGTTCTCTTATTTCTCACAATTTTCTGCTTATATCGACAAATTACCAATATACTAACAAGCATTATTTATGCAGCTCTTTTTATATGATCATAAGGGCCTGTGCACACCACGTTTTTTAAACGCGCCGTTGAAGCGCGTTTTAGAAATGTGCGTCGACGGCGCGCTTTTATCCTACAGAAGGTCTTATCCTACAGGCTGCGTCTGACTCGCGTCTGTATCGCTACAAACGCGCGTCAACGGTGCGTTTAAAAAACGTGGTGTGTACAGGCCCTAAGACTCACCATGCAAACATACATAGGATAGTAGGTTTAATCAAAACCATGAACAGCTTTGGGCATTATTTATTAAAGTTCCATTCCATTGTACAAAACAATACCAACCATAACTAAAAAATAAACGTATAGTAAGGGCTTCGAGTTGACTACTTCAGCGGCAATTGACGTCGTCGCGGCAAGTTTTTTTCTGAATCTACTAAGCCGCCAGTGTCGTCGTTCAGTGGTATGCCTCGGGCAAAGGCCGAGATGAGGCCGAGAGAGGCGGCTGGCTTATCAGCGGGCACCATGTGACCGGCACCGCGAATCATCACCTCCGTCAGATTTGCGGCAACTCGGTAGTACCTAAAAAGTAATGTTAATTTTTATTGATTTTTTGGTTGGACCACCAAAAGTTTTAAAAGGTATTTCATTCGAATTTTAAAATATGCTGCCATGCTCTAGACAAAGGATGTTTTCAAGTCTTTTTTCTTAAAATATTGGAAAGTTATGTCATAAGTTTTATATAAAAAAAGGTTTTTATCACTTACCCAGCTAACTTCCCGTCATGATACCAAGGAGATCGCTTCGCCTTTGCAAATTCTGATGATCCGGAGAATGACAACGAGTCGTAGGTGTTGACCGACGGGTGGTAGGCTACTATGATGTCCAAATGTCCGCTGGAAACAATACATCATCAATGAATTAATAGGTATGGACCTCTACTTTAGACATAAGACTAGGTAATCTTCAGACTTAAGGGGACTACAGGACCTAAACGCAAAAAGCGCAAATTTTATAATGCCTCAAAGTATATGATCGACTACACTCTAACAATAATTTCTTGTAAATAGATAATTGCTTCATATTTTGCAGTAAATTACCAGCGTTGTGTCATCGCGCTTCTCTTTCTTTTCTATGCAGTCCGACAGTGACCGCGTTTTAGGTCATGTAGTCCCCTTAAGACCATACAGCGCAAAATAGCTTAGCTCAGAACGCTCAGCTCGCTTTGCGAAATGAATTGGTTTTATCAAAGGTTTTATCACAATTCAGCTTATTTGAATTTGTGTAAAATCTAAATTGTAACTTTAAATTTTTTATCAATCTACGATTGTATGCTCCAAAAATCCATAAATAAATATAAATAGTTTGTTACTAAAATTAATTGACTACCGGCAACTGTAGGTACTAAATTATTTTTATGCGTCACACTTTTAGATAAATTCAAACAATTATTGGACTGTGTGGCAACTTTGGAAACTAGTTAGTGGTCTGCGATCCGAAAGGCTGTTCGTAGTAGAGCAGTTCATGGTAGAACTGGACGGGCACTGCTCTATAGTATAGGGCATGTTACAAGACTCGTGACTGTCACGGTCATAAGACGCGCGCGCGAGTAGAACAGTGAATCGCGTCACCTCGTTCCCGCGTTTGATAGTTCCGTTGCTGCCACAAACGTGGCGTAGATTGACAGTAAATCACTTACTTGTAAAGCATAACCTTGTAGTTCTCTAGCAGTTCTTCAAGCCACATTTTAGCGCTTCCCATAAAGTCAGGCACCAGTTTCCTGTACACAACTCCTATGGAAGTAAAGTTGGTGTTGCCAACGTGTAATGCCTTTCGGACCTCGGTCCTCTGAATGTAGTCCATGTAGGCTCCATCGAGATCAATGTCATCTTGCAGGTAGTTGTAGAGATTCGAGAGGTGAGATCGAGTTAAGAATAGTTGGAGGAGGTAGTTGTAGTACTGTAAACAGATAGTTAAAGAATTAGATCCAAATGAAAATTAATCACCAGATTTTTTTCTCAGATGCTTATTTTGATAACTTTGCTCAGGTGATAAGTTAGCAGATAGATGACTATAGACTATCTAGGGAGACCTCAGCCCATTTGATGGTACCTAGTGCAGGTTATATCACCTAGGCAAATACTTAAATTACGGTTTGCGTCAGGATGTCTGGCCTAAGAGAGAATTTGGAAGTTTGAGCCATATCAAGTTTTTGTACCGCAAACTTCCTAAATACCTATCTCTTGGTCCAGACATCCTGACGCAGAAAAATTACGGCATTACATTGTAAAACATTACATTATATATTATGTCTGAAACATTATAAACCTGATTTATTAATTTTTTTCTACTACAGTATTTATTTTATCTCATGAAGCGACGCGCGCTTAACACGTGGTAGGTAACCAATTGTACAAACATGTGTGCCATTGTCTCAGTCGGTACCGAGCTCCTGCGCTTGCACACATATTTACAGCGTGTTTGTACACTTGTTAACCATAAGTAAAGCGCGGCGCTTCGTGAGATAAAAATACTATAACACAGTACAGTTTTGTAATTTGTACTTACAGCGTAAGCCTTCACCATCTCTCCATTATTGATGAACTGTGTGACTGCAGTCTCCAGATGGTTCATAGAATTGGCCACATTGTCGTCCACCAAGCCCACCTCCCGGACGAAGTGACTGTACCTCTGCAGTGATAGGGGATCGATGAAACCGTTGCCGATGGCTAGACCCTGGAAATTGAAATGTGCTTAAGAGATCCTTTTGTTTTGTTATCATCGTTATATTATATGGCGATGACATTATTACCATCACCAACTGGTTACTAACTGGAATGTCGGCCCGTAGTTCAGTAGCTATTCAAGTAGCAACCTGCCTGTAGCTGAACAATGGTGCCGATTCTGTTGTTCACAAACTAAACTAAATTTAAGTACAGTGTATCATTTTCTTTCTATTTCTTTAAGAAAAGAACAGATGATAAATTTCAGTTTAGGCCTGTCAAATTAATCAGCGCCTGACGTAAATTGATGTAATTTTAGTAGGCAATTTTTTAATCACGTCTAAACTTGTATGGAGTAGTGTCAAGCGCTGATTATTGTCCCTGCCATCTGTATTTAAAAAGAATGAAATAAAATTGTTGATAGAAATCCTGATAATTCCGACCTTTTTTCGCTGACTGTACGTAAGGGTACGTAATTACTTCCAGTTGGGAGCGCCGACGTCACTAAGTATGGTCTTACTCACTGCACAGATATCCTTTACCAAATACCTCTTTCATCTATTCCGTGGTCTTACCTGCAGGTTGATAGGTTCTTTTTCATGCTTGTGCCAAAGGATTTGTACTCCGAGCGAGGGTATGTGTTTTCCAGCGTAAGACTCTCCCGCAATAGTCAGAGGCGCTTTCCGGAGTTCAGGGAAGAGTGTAAGGAACTGCTGTAATGCCTCGTACAGGTTCTCTCCGATCTGTAAATTTTATATGTAGAATTAATTATATAGGTATTCGATTAAAGGGCTCTGCGATATCTGCAATACTGAGATATCCGGATATGTAGCTTAGGTATGTTGTCAATCCAAAGACAAAGCTCTCTGTATTTTGTGGCTGAAATGTGTCATGCATGCGGGAGTACGTAGGTAGGTAAGTCTAGCATCTACGCATCGAAAAAGCGAACGTCGCGTCCCTAAGGGCGATTGTGCACTACAAGGAATTTTACTGTCCGGCAGTCCGTTTCTATTTTTTTATTATGGCGTGCCAATATGGGACCGTAAAAAATCGGACTGCCGGACAGTAAAATTCCTTGTAGTGCACAAACGCCCTTAGTCATCTTTCGGTAAACCTGAACGCGTGGTCGCGCCAACAGAGGGCGCTCTCCGATTATCCGAACAATAACAAAACGTGACAACGACGCCGAAAAATATTGAAAACGTAAGCATAGTTACCGTGGTTTGATTGGTGGCGTATCCTCTGTCGTCATCAGTGAAACTGAACCCAGTTCCTACAGGGTTGTCGATGAACAACAACGAGTGGTTCTTACCCCAAGAGTGCTGGATTTCTGAAGCAAAAAATGATTTTAAAGCATGCAATCAAATTAATTTTAGATTTCTCATTTTTTCCTACTTATGTTCATCTAACATAAAATATTAAAAGATGCTCATTGCTTATGGCTGCTCGACATAGGTCTGCCCCTAGCATCGCCACAACGACACTGGTCACAAACCTTTGCAGCATACAGCGGCTTCTCGCGCCCTTCACAAAATCCGCAGAATACAAAAAAACCCTTCGAAAAGAAAGCTTTATACTGGGTGAGGCTGTCCTCACGTGGTCGTTACCTTCTAAATTATTATCCGTACTGACGAAGAAAGGTCCAATCTCAGTAAAGAGTCCGTACAGCGAAGAGGCACCAGGTCCTCCTTGAAGCCAGATGATCCAGGGAGTATCCTCCACCGATTTACCTGATACCGGGAAGTACCAGAACCATAGGTTTGCATTGTACTCTTTGTTTACCTGGGGAAGAAATATATAAAATTGTATAGGGTTATAATATGATTTTGTAGGTTTTCTTTAGGTCTACGTACGTGGCTTTCACTTCAGTACCTACTATTTATTTTGCAAGTATAAAACTCAGTAATAGCAGGAGTTGGGCAATTTTCAAGAATAATAAGTAACGTTTCTTACGGCAGCGGCAGAGAACCAAGGCCGGCTATACTTATTAAAAAATACCATGTTTCAGGCAAACAAATGAATCGTTCTATTATATTATCTATCTATCTCCTCTGTCTAACCCTTTGGAGATAGCAGGCGTCATGCTATCTGTGTGAATCAGTTATGACAGATATTTACCGCAACTTTTCTTACGAAATAAATAATCTGTCAAGAATTGCGTTGCATCAAGATGTAATTTTCCTCTCTCTTCCCATTTTTCATGTTTTTTATCTCTTCACCTGCCAGACAACGATTGAATAGACGCCCTGTTGACCTGCTACAAATATTGGGAATCGGGATAGAAGAGCTAATTAATTGATACCCAGACTGATTCATTAAGTGTAGGTTGAGAATTCCAGTTTACAGACGCCAATCAGTTTATGAACATGTTTTGACGACAGCATTCCTAATAGGTACTTAGTCGAAATTTACGAATGGAACGGTAAACACGATAGGTACTTAACGTACAAAATAAATAGAAAAATTGTGATTACGAAGACAGCAGTTACAATATTTGGTTTCCTACATTATTATTATCAAGGCTTTAAAAAAAATATGGGGACTCCATAGAGCAACACGGACCACCAGCGGACCGGTCTCGGCTCTGTCCATGTGGCGACTCTTTTAATTTTTTACTCTTAGCAAACGATTCCCTCTAGTTCTAAAGGCTTATTCCCAGGAGCTCCAAATCTATTGTTCTTCAAACAATTTCACTCCATACATTAATTCCCAAGAGCTCCATAATTTTATTAAAATATTAAAATACCTACTAAAATTGTTCCCATTGCTTTTTTAATTTGGAGCCGCCGGGAATAAAATTATGGAGTGAATGGGAATAAGCCGTTCTAAAGTCCTTTAGCAGTTACTTATTTTACCTCCGACAGCAACCGTACTTATAGTATTACTAACGAGGATAAAGATAATTGTGAACTGTGATGCAAAATGAGAGTTAAATGTATTGTGAAAGGACTGCAAGTACCTCTGCTAAACACCCCTTCAAAATGATTTAATCTAATAAGAAGCATTAGTATTGCCATTCAACGTGGCAATGCTGCCAGTCTTCTGGGCACGTTTCCGGATGACAGCGATGATGCGGACGACTACTTCGATCGCCTGTGTCCTTTTGTTTTTGTATCTATTTGTATAGTTAATCATTTAAGTTGAGTTATCTAGTGTAAATTCTAAGTTAACTAATATAAAATAAGAATACTTACATCTGATCTACCTACCTACTTACTCGTATTAACATTAGGTAATATCGACGTCTCTCATATTGACTTATGTATTTACTTACTTACAAAATCTGTAGAAACACTACTTACAGTCAAATATCCAGCATAGCTGTCCATATCAGGCAGCAGGTATTCCGGATCAACATAGGCTGCTTTTCGAGCCTCTTCAAATTTCTTCTCCTCAATGTACGGGGTCAGCAGGAGTGGTGACCCTGCATCAAAGGTGGCTCTCGCCCTGCCTATCTTATAGGTTCTTTCCATGAAGGTCAGGATAGGTTCTGGAGCCTCTCCTGGTGGTAGATCCGGTAAGGGAGACCGGTCCGCGTTGCTTGCTGCTGATACCGCTTGATGAGCGCATCTGTATGGAGAGGGTTTTTAGTTTGCGCTGTTTTACGTAATTTAGTAGTTGGCTGTTAAGAATGGAGAGGTATCCTTTCTAAAGATGCCTTCAGCGTGGGAATTTTAGAATGGAGAACATAAATATTAACGTCTGTGTGTAGAAAATCTAGCTGTGGCTATATAAAATGTACCTAGATGCAGCTTCAAACAACACAACAACAAAACAGAACACATGAAGATGTTTAAAAGAAGAAACAAATGGCTACCTACAAATGTGTATTTTAGTAGGATGAGAGTTTTGACCAATTACCAAATAAGTAGAATGACTTCAACTAAGTAATCTAAAATTCAGGAAGTACCTGCCTAATTCATGAATTAAGTATTTATAAGTAGGCTGGACTCTCAATGCTTGCAAGGTTCTGTAGTGCCTGGGTATTAAGGCAAAATAAAAAAAAATAAAAAATAAGGTAATAGTAAAATAAATAAATAAATAAGGTATGACTAAGGTCTTAATATGTAGCTCATAGGTTTTGTAGTGTAGCTTGTCATTACACTCGTAATATGACGTAGATGCAACGATTCTTTTACTTTGGTAAAATAATCATCCTTCATTAGTTATGCGTCAAGTGTGCGGCATATACAAAATTACGTCGTGAAAGTATAGTCATCAAACTGTAGAAACCACAAGGAAAAGTGAGCAAAGTAAATAAGTTATGATTAAGACTTGATTTTCCTCATTTGCTCTTAGTTGTGGTTGGATAGGTACAATAGTTTTTTGATTGACGACATTTATACTATGTGGGACCCTATAGGTTCGTCATCAGTGAAGGAAGTTATGAATGAATTAGTGCAAAGTAACTTGATTTACTATGGAACTCCTTACACCAAATTAATCAAGTTAATTAAATTAACTTTTAAACAAAGGAAGAAAGAGTTTAGGAAGGGCTTTTAAGGAACGAATGTTCCGAATTCAATAAAAAGAAAAGAAAAAATCCTACACCATAGACGCAACCTTTCCCGCCAAAAACCCGAATTAAGAAAAAACTTACGTCAACAACACAAATGTCAAAAGCACGTCCATTTTGTTCGGTCACTATCAGGCGAGGGTGCTTCGCGTGTCGTCTTCCACAACGGAATGGGCCCGCGTCCTAGCCTCGGGAACTTTGTATAGTCAGCCAGTTTTCAACGTGCACTTGCGTCTTGAACTTGGATTTATCTCGATCTTGTATACAGGTTGCTCCGTTTTGTTTGTTTACGGATGATTGAGTTTTTTTTTAATTGAAATAAAATTAATATCTTTCAAATATACAACTGAAACCAACGACCAAACAATTCCAATTAGGTACAACTGAATTTTATGACGAACATTCATATTCACATTAGTTAGCGATTCCTGATAAAATTAAGTAGCACCTACTTGTTATATAATTGGCATTATTAACTAATTGGCATTATTAACTAATTGGCTTTTTTTTACTTGTTTTTTATTTTAAATAAGCAGTTATAATTATGTGCAGTTGAATTAATAATGCTGGTACCCACTTATTTCAAAAATCCATTTTTGTCCCTTAAAAACTATCGGAGTCAAGTAGGTAAGGAAAATTCATTTTTAATCATTACCAACTCGTCACTCTTGTATACGTCACAATAGGTACGTATAGTGTCGTTAATTAATGAATACGGTAAAATAAATGGCATTAAGAAATAACTCATTTTTGTTTATCCGAATACAAAATATAAGTAGGTAGATATAAAAGGAGAAATCATGAGAAGTCTACGCTTTATGGATTTACCTGTAATAATTAGGTAATCGGCCTGATTTTTCCATAGTCAGATAACGTTTATCTGAGGAATAAATATTGCGGTTTGACAGCTTTTCTATAGAAAATATGTCAAACGTACATAATTATTATTCTTCAGATAAAAAAATTCTGATTATTGAAAAATCAGCCCTAAAAATAGTATTTTTTCTGTTCTGTTGCTGAACTAGAAATTATGATATAAGTATTGAATAAAAGAAAAAATAATAATATTGATGTTATTGTTTCGCGTGTTTTTCGGAACCCCCTGTGTACCGCGAGGTAAGGCGCAGGGTACCAATGACCTGCTTAGCATAAACGCGCTCCCACGCTCAGATATTCGCGATAGATTCTTGCACGCTCTTAAAAGTGATTTGCTCTATATTTAGGATGTTCGTAGTAAAACAAACATCGATGCGATACATTTAAATACGTGAATGTAATACCTAATGGCGTATTACGATGTGCGTGATTCGACTTAACAGATAACTGATTTTCCCACGCTCGTAAAACCGGACAGTGGGTTCAGTTTTGCGGGGTTTTTTTCCAAACTATTAATTTTGAACGCGATTTCTTTGTAAAAAACACATTAAGTTTATTAAGCCTATGTTAATGTGGTTGAAACTTTATGGGGCAGGCTTCTCCGTGAGATTCTGGTTGAGTCATCGACATTTCTGTTCGGGTTTGTAAGGACGCGATCTGCGGCCACGGTCAAGAACAAAAATGGTGGTCTTGGCATTAACACTATCAATGTAGTGCAATGTTTTCAACGGTGGATCGAAAAAAACCAAAGCTACTTTAAAACTAATTTATTTTAAGGGAAATTATTATAATTAAAATTGGTGCTACTAAAATATGGAATGGCAAAAATAAGTAAGTATGTATTAAAAAAAAAGAGAGAGCAGTGGTGGCCCAGTGGTATCGGCCGTGACTTACGAGTCGTAGGTTCGAACCCAGACAGGCGCTTTACTTTGTGAAAATTATTTCATCACCACTGCTCTCAACACGGTGAAGGAAAACATCGTGAGGAAACCGGCATGTCCTAGAACCAAAAATTCGAAGACATGTGACATCTACCAACCCGCACTGGGCCCGCATGGTGGATTACGGCCCACTCCCTCTCACAGAGAGGAGGCCTACTGTGTCCCAGCAGTGGGAACATTATAGGCTGATTATGTTATGTTTATGTACTAAAATAATAGCTAATGTGGAATTTTGTTCCGTCGCATCGGCGGCTCGTGGCTGGACGGATGTCGTCAGTGCAGTTTCTAATATGCGCTCGGCGTAAACTGAAGGAATTGCAAGGTCGGCGATATCCATTAGGGATCCGTACATAATATCTGCTACATAACACCATAGGGTACATAATTAAAAAAAAATTAAAAAAATATCGCATGTAGAGCCGCGTCATGATTTTCAACGTCGTGTCGATGATTCCGTTTAAATATTAGGTACTATGAAATGAATATGAATGAAGTAGTTTATTCTGTAAATAGGATATCCGCTACGATGTCGCAAAATCTCCTGAAGATCGGTAACAATAGAAATAGTAAAATAAATTGTGTCTCAATAGTGACAGTTGAGCGCATGGTTGAGCATGGTTGAGCTCCTACCGGAATCACTTTTATACATCATAATTATTATAAAATAGATAATTAACTACCCAAATGTCCTTTCTTTGGTATTGTTCGTCGAATCGTTGAGCTCCTTAAGTTTTGAGTTGAGATGCACGAACTCTGACAAATGCGTGCACTGACTGGACAGGTCCACTCAATCTGTGTGGTTCTTTCTTCAAAAGACCATCTCGGACTTCGATCTACATGGTCTTCATATAACCTGACCAAGATTATGTCTGGACTTTAAAAGAGACCTGTGAGTTTGTTTCGGCCTTTCTTCTCAGAGTAGTCAGATAGGAAACGCCGACCTCATCTAGTTTTAAAATATGATTGACGTGTAAAAGTGTTTGTGCAAACCTACTTACAGAAATAAAATCATTTATCATTTAACTTCTGCCCGCGACTTCGTCCGCGTGAAATTTCTTGTACCCCTGATCCTACTATATTTTTACTAAAATATTAGTTAATACATCATTAATTAAAAATAAGCCGAGGCAGCTAAGTGATGACCAGCCGCAGCTGACGGCGCCCGTTCACGAACATGACGCATGGATCATGTTTTGTGTCTATGTTGGTTCTGCTTCCAGTCAAACCTGTGCAGCTGAATGCTAGTAGCTACTTTACATGGAGCAACTGAAGGTAAAGAAAGAAAAACAAACATATTGAGAGCCTTATCTTTCTGTACAAGGTGAAAAAAAATTCAAGGAAGCGCAACGAAGGGAAATCGCTGTTAGCCCTTTGACCGCCAACGACGTCTTAATGCGTCACCAAAAAACTGGGCACAATCGCCGACCACGACTTAAGACGTCAAAATGTTTGATAGTCAAATGCTTAACAAGTACTTGATTTTTAAACTTGATCTTTACATACACAGACATATTTACTTTTCCTTATTCAGCTTCAGTTAAATAAAAAGTATAAAAAGTCTATATTTAACTCGGTAAAACCTTTAACATGAACGCTGAAATTTTAAGTAAAAAAAGATATACCCTCAACGCCATGGACGTCTTAATGCGCCGACTAGTGATGCGAATGTAAGTGGGTAGATGATTATTTCTTTATACCTACCTAATCTACTTCTCGAAAGTTCTGCCATTTACTTGTTTTAATAGTGAGAATTTGTGAGGTCGTTACTTCTTGTGAAAAATAATGGATAAAAGTAAAGGTAAGTTTTAAATTCCCTCTGTATGCCTAATTGTCCGTGATGAGTGTAAATTATAAAAAGGTTTATTTGGCTACTATAAAATAACCAACAGGTACAATAAAGGTTAACTAACTTATTACATGGGAGATTGGAGGGCAGCTACACTCGTGTCAGGATTTCTTGGGACATACGCGTCCATATTACGAATTCTTATGTATTAAAAAAAATACATTTAAATAAAAAAGAATTCTAATAAACTTTACAAATTAGGAGTGACTCTAACAGCAACATTAATCAACCTATATATTTTTATAATTTTTGCAGGTGCGAAGATACCCCGAAAGCTGTCCACTTCGCCAAATATTTTAGAAATGGATAAGTACTTAATATTTATATGAGTCATCAATGGCTAAAAAACGGCAGCCAACAGACCATACTGGCTGTATTAAATGTGAAATGTATAGTAAAGAGGATAACAGAAACAAACATTTCTGCCAATTGTTACACGAAGAACTATCACACATTCACCCCTGTATTGCACCCGTCTTTACGTAAAAATTTTAAATTTCGTAAATGGCTTGAAATACATCATAATCAGGATTTAGATCTCACTGACACTGAAAAACAATAAAGGAATGGGTTATAAAAAACGAATTAATAAAAAAGATATTTGTATTTATGAATTCTATGTTATTTATAAAGTTAACCTACCTACCTTTCCAATTAACTAACCAAATAAACTAACTGCAAAATAGTATCTTTAAAAAGTGGTGTATGAAGAAAGAGGGTAATTAAGAAAATATCGATAAAAGTGTCAAACATTACTATTTCCTTCACAATTATGGTAGCCACGATCGCCATGGACGTCTTAAGGCGTCCGCTTGTGACGTCATATGCGCGTTTTATATCTTTAGTAGTGTTGTGAACTTGTGACATGAGGGTAAATAAAAATGACAATACATTAAATTATGCTAACTATCAATTATCGGTGATAAAACAAATGGTTATTAAATACAGGGAGGGGTAACTGCACCCTTCCTACAACATCAAGAGCACTTGAAAACCCAAGCAGAATACTTGGAGGAAACTCTTCAAAGCATATGCCAGCCTTTCTTCTAAATAATAAAAAATTGTGCTGCAAACAATGCAGTTTGAGTCGCAAAAGACATGATCCGCGATTTTGGTGCGAGGTATGTAAAGTAGCACTATGCGTTACATGTTTTCGTGTTTATCACGAATAAAAATACACAGTAGGTATGTATTTTCCATTCGCCCATCTATTCCATCCATTTTTTAATAACGCAATAATAAATAGATTCATCAAGAGATGCATTTTTTTCATTTAATAGTAACATTATCATGAATATTTATTCGATGGAGGTGTCGTGCTGGTATATATTTTTCTATTTAATTTTTAATATAATATATTCGATAACTAAAACGAACAACACTAGTAGTTTTAAGTAAATCTCACAGAAAGACTTGTTACTGCCGCCAAAGACGCTTTAAAGCGTCCACTAGTGTTGCCAAAAGTTCGATGCTTTTAAAGAAATCGTTACCAAAATCTTACTTTGAATTAGATGTTTTTACTGCTTGTTTATTGTTAAGGTCTTTAATGACTATAAAAAATATTTTGTTTCTTAAAAATAACATGATTAAACGTAAGTTAACCATCGTTTCACTTCAAAATATTTAATATTACTACTGTATATTTTACGTGTTACACATCACTAGTCAATCGTACGATAAATGATTTGTAATACGGTCGCGGCGTTGGGGGCAAGATAGATGAAATTTTACATGGCGGTCAAAGGGTTAGAAACCTACGCAATGAGTTGACATTCCACTCGTCATCTACCTTTTTTGATGTGGGTATCGTGTCTTCATCTGCCTTGTGTGGGTAGAGAATGTTGTTTATGTTTACAGCTTCGTTTAACAAGAGCTGCCGTTCAGGGGTCCAACTAATGCTCGGTTCACATAAACAAAAACGAATCGTTTTGATTACAAAACGTAGCATTTTTTATTGCCAAACTGGGCATATAAATAGATAGGTATGCTAATTGTACCTTGTGATGGCTACTGCCATATGCGAGGGTCTACTATGCAAAGCTATGAGGTCTTTGCTTCATTATTGGTAAAGATACAAAAGTCTTAATTTTTACCAATAACGGTCCGTAAATTATCGGCCATAAGTAATAAGTCTGTTGATATATTCACAGTTGCAAGTGACTAACCTAATTACAATAATTCTATACACCGATATTATGATAGGGAATTATAATCTAGCTTTCATCGCAATAAGGCTATATTTTCGGAACAGGTCTGTCTGTTGGCAGAGCTGTAAGTATTTGGGAGTCAGAAAGTTGACAATCAAAGTTCCCATTCGGAGCCCAACTAACTATGGTAATTTTGCTCAAATATATAGCTTTGGGCTGGTATAATTAGACACTTCGATTAGAAGATTCATTTTCTTCAAAGGCAAGGCAAAGTTAACCTATGGCAAGCAACAGTACCTACCTGAACAAGTTTGCCCAAGTGAGCTCTATGTGCTAGTAACTAATCCTAAAAGGAAATAAATTAAAAGGAAAATCATTTCTCTTTAATATGTACCTAAGAGTGAATTAGAATCATGCCTATTCCTCAATTTCCTCATATTCGTCATCAATTTTCTACGCATTTTTGTTATATATGTAAGTATGGTGCAGCCATAATGATGTAGTACTAGCACATATCGAGACTGGTTTGCATCGGAGCCGGTCATGGAGCGAGCAATTCTTGTGTCTGTGTCGGTGTTACTTGCAGGACTGAGGTAAGTGCTTGCAGATTTATAGGTAAGTAGGTGCTTCAACTTAAGTGGAAAGTTAGTTCTAAGTATTTAGCTACGTCGCGATCGTGTTTACACAAACGTTTATATCTGTGGATTATTTCGTTTTTGATTTAATTTAAAAGACGTTGATCTTCCGTAAAATTAACAAGCATTAGTTAATCTGACATCATTGGAGTATGAAATTATATATAATCGTTCAATTTATTTTCTAATTTAATACCATAACTATGCATGATTTTCAAATATTTTTAGTAAATTTTAATTTTTAATCCTCGGCTAGGTTTGCATGCCTCCTGTCATAACATGTTCATCAAACATAAGATCTGTATTACTTTACCAATGTTAACAAATAAATAAATTTAAATTAAATTATTATTATTAAACATTTTGGGAATTAAAAAAAATATTTACGTCTGGTAAAGATCGTAGAACCTATCTTGGCTTCAGAAAATAATTATTAATTAAGATATAGGTATTATGTCAACAAAATTGCATAAAAAAGAAACACTCCTGGTCGATGTGTGCTTTACGTATCAATCAATCTAGCCTGTATTGTCCCACTGCAAGGCAAACACCTCCCCATATCCTTTTCCACACAATTCAGTCTTTGGCTAGAACCGGTCAGTTCTTTCGGTAGGAGTCTAGCTCGCCCCGCCATCGCTATCTTCGCCTTGGCCTGCCGCGTCGTCGTCTTCCATTTAATGAGACCCACTTAGTAGCCCTACACCTAGTATAACATTTTCATATTTATTTACAGCAGTGTCTACGGCAATACCACATTGTCGGAAGAGAATGTCTGCGGCGACTGCCTAATCTTAACGCCTCACATACAAAATGGAAACGCAACTATAGCAAGAGAGCTATCGGAAGTAAATTCATCAAACTTCCTCGGACTTAAGAGCTATTCCGGGTTCATAACAGTGAATGAAGAATATAATTCTAATCTGTTCTTCTGGTTCTTCCCCGCTGCTACCAACTTGTCGGAAACACCGCTGATAATATGGCTGCAAGGAGGTCCTGGGTTCTCGTCTATGAAGGGACTCTTTGATATTGTTGGACCAATCAAAGTGGAGGATGGAAAAGGTAAATCATTTTATTATTCACTAGCAGCGCCCCGCGGTTTCACCCACACAAGTGTCGATCACGTGGGAATATCGGGATAAAAAGTATCCTATGTTTTAATCCTGGTTATAAACTATCTGTGTGCCATCCGTTCAGTCGTTTATGCGTGAAGAAGTAACAAACATACAAACACATTCACAAACTTTCGCCTTTATAATAATTATTACTAGATGTTGCCCGTGACTTCGTTTGCGATCCATGATGAAAAGTAGCGTACGTCCTTCTCCAGGTCATACTCTACCCACGTGCCAAATTTCATCCAAATCCGTTCAGCCGTTTTAGCGTGAAAGCGTAACAAACAAACTTACTTACGCATTTATAATATTAAGTTAGGATTAGTGTGATTTTTAATAGCTAAGGAAAGCAAGAGGTAGGATGTTGTTCATCAAGCCATCATCATTCTCCTGCCCTCATCCCAATTTATTTGGGGTGGGCTTTTTCTTCATACTTCTCTTGTAGTCGTCATCTCGGTAGTCACCCCCTTTCAGCCACATCATCTTTCACACAGTCCATCCATCGTTTTTTTGGTCTTCCTTTATTCATATAGCCATCCACATTCATACTTAAAACTTTCCTCACGATATTTTCTTCATTCCTCCGCGTCACATGCAAAAATTCGAAGACATGTGATATCTACCAACCCGCATGGGACCCGCGTGGTGGATTTAATAGCCCACATCCTCAAGGGTAATTCTATATAATGTGTTAAAAAATTAACCTGAAAAACTTTAAGAGATACTTTAGAACATCGAACTGAACAACTTTTACTATGGAACCAACTCTGAAATCACGCAAAAAAAATCTGCTGTTTAATACAAAAGTTCAATACCTACTTAATTGACCAAAATGTATGAAACAGCTGATTTTTTTTTCGTGATTTCAGAGTTAGTCCCATAGTGAAAGTTGTTCAGTTCGATGGTCTGAAGCACTTCTTAAAGTTTGTCGGGTTCATTTTTTAACACTTTGTATATCGTACCGGCTCTATGCTACCAAGAAAACCGATTTCCACACAACCTTTCAGTCACTGGTGCTACTTCCAGACTTTCTCTTATGTACTCATTTCTTATTCTATCCATTCACGTAACATCACACATCCCTCTTATCATTCTCATCTCAGCTGCATGTGATTGCCTTTCATTCATTAATTTTGTAGACCAACATTCCTAGCCATACCTACATGATGTTCAACAAATAGGTAGTGCAATAAAATCGAACTGCTTTCCGCCTAAGCAAGCATAGCAGAGCAAGGTTGACTCATAATAATAAATCAATCGAACTAGCTAGAACTAGCATTGGCCTGCGAATTTGTTCATCAAAAACTTGAACATCTCGACTAACGTTGGAGTTTTCAGTGAACGAGTGCAGCGCTGAAATTCTCTGCTTAGATTTTAGGGTTTTGAAACCTTTGGTGCCTATACACTGTCCGTCCTTTCGTCTGTCTGTCAGCGGTCTATAACTCATGAACCATAATAGGTAGACAGTTGAAATTTGCACAGTGGGTATTTTTATTGTTGCTATAACAACAAATACAAAAAATAAAATAAAGTTAAAAATGAAATGGGATCTCCATACAAGAAACGTGTTTTTTTCGGCGTTTTTTTACTTGTATTACGGAACCCTTTGTGCTAGTCCGACTCTCACTTGGCCGGTTTTAATTCTTTACCTGTGCAGGGAACACCACCCATCAAGTCTACAGAGTTTCGCTAACCAATTTATTTTGGCCCTGTATATTTCGGCATTAATTTCATTTATGACATTGGAACTCATAATGTTTTAATATTCATTAATTATCGCCTGTCATAAATGTTAGTTTAGGCTCAGCATCTCCTATAATGTTCAACTGAATTGTCACTCGTTTGTACATTTCTTATTAATTACAAGATCATATTTTTACTATTAGGTACACCTAATGCAAGTATGAATGTCGGGCGTAGATAATGTTCGTCGCTAATTGATTAACCGCAACTTTTATTATCGTTGTAATGCGCACTAAAATTCGCACTGTGACACGGCCAACTATATTATTGCTTACACCATCAATCATGAACGAACGATTTAGTAACAGTTATTAGGTTTTAATATCGATTTTTAAGCTTCGTGTGAGACGCCCCTCAGCTATTAGGCCGACCGCTCAACTGAGACGTTGCCTGAGGTAGCAGCGCGGTGCGGGAGGGGTGTGGTGACGTCACAGAACAGTTTATCTGTTCTGTGGGTGACGTGATGCGTGAGCTCAATGATGCGTCAACTTGTGACAACTATAATCCCTCCCGAACCGCGCAGCTACCTCAGTCAACGTCTCACTTAAACGGTCGGCCTATACCTAGATGAAGCGACGAAAGAGGTGGACAGACTGGATGTGGAAAGCGGAGGCCAGAGTGTTGTGGCGCGCCTGGGAGAGGCCTATGTCCAATAGTGGACTACGATAGGCTGAGTTGATGAAATATGGAGAAGAGAAATTATTCACATTTAGCTTTTGCCTGCGGCTTTGCCCTCGTGTGGAGGCAGGAAATTTTCTCACGTGTCCTAGCCCTAGTCATGATCTATCTCTGTGTCAAACTTCATCGAAATCCGATCAGCCGTTAAGGCGTGTAAAGGTAACAGACAGACAAAGTTACTTTCGCATTTGTGGTATTATTATGAAACTATGAATTAGCACTCTTTGGGTACGGTACGGAACCCTAAAAATCAAAGTGCTACACAAGGGGATTTTCTTTTGCTCCCAAGCAACGCGCGAACTCGCGACCTGAGCAAGCGCAACGTTTTATGTTCCTTTTTTTCTATGATTTATGCATCTAGTTTTTACAGACTGTCTGCATTCGAACAATAGATCGTTTTTTTAATATCGTGCTAAGTATGCTAATGCCCTGAGAGTCGTTAAACGAACTTCGCTCAAACGGAAAGGGTTTAGTCGGGATTTCCCACACTAAAACTATAGTAGGTACATTACTGCATCGGCCAGCAAAAGAGGCATTGATGGACGAACGTGTGTCCATCAATGCCTATTTGAGGCCAAGGCATAAGGCATGTATAGTACTTTTCTCAAATAATGCGCGGAAATTAAAACTAAGTAAGTACTAAGACAGATACACAAACAAACATTTTAAAATTTGTTTTTTTTTTTTGTTTTAAGTACCGTACCGTATAGGTATGTATACTTTCATATGCATTTAGTAAAAAGCTGTTAAGTATTTTGACATTACAGATAGACACTTCAATTTTATTTATTTGTATTGTATCGAGAAGATGTAGAATGTGATGAAAGACGTACTGCCAAAATGCGAACGTGTTTTTGTCATAACACCTTGTAACAATAGGTAAACACAACTAACAAAATTTTTCAGTGGTACCAAGAAACGTGTCTTGGGCGGATCACTCCATGCTGTTCCTCGACAACCCTGTCGGAGCTGGCTTCAGCTTCACCGATGACGAGCGAGGATACCCGGACAATGAAGATGATGTAAGTATACATGACCATTTTGGAATGTCTGTTTGTCAGTCGCAGTTTAAACTAAATTGCGGAAGTTATGTCTGTGAAAAAATCTTTGTAGATCCATACTTCCAGGGACACCATACAGGTTGTCCCTGGTATCGGCCCCGAATTACGAGTTATAGGCCGTGGGTTTGAACCCAGACTACCTACCTACCTACCTCTTGGAAAAAGGCTGTGAGTTTATTTATGTTTGTTTAACCGGAGCTGAGCAGTGGTAGCCCAGAGGTAACGGCAGCGACTTACGAGTCGTAGGTTCGAACCCAGACAGGCGTTTTACTTTGTGTAAATAATTTCATCACCACTGCTCTCAAAACGGTGAAGGAAAACATCGTGAGGAAACCGGCATGTCCTAGAACCAAAAATTCAAAGACATGTTGACATTTACCAACTCGCACTGAGCCCGCGTGGTAGATCCTCTCTCTCTCGAAGAGGAGGCCTGTGTGATGTGTCCCAGTAATTGGCACATTAGGTATAGGCTGATTATGTATTAGCGGATATCGCACACATCCCTCGCCACGCATCCTCGCAAATCCCTGGTGGAAATGCACCCTTATTCTTGGTAGATACGAGAGTAATAAGTACTTTTCTTTGTCAAGTGCCGGACCCAGGTGATTATGTTACTGTCTGTATTCTTATACTTCTTTGTGAGCTCATTGCAATTATAATTACCATCTTTGCTTTATTATATGCCCATGTCATGAGTGGTGACTAAGTACCTATATATAGGTTACTAATAAGTACTTAGTTACCTCTCAGTTTAGGGTACCTAAGATTCTTCAACATTGTATCGATATCCGTGTTGTAGCCCAACGTGACTAAAGATAATGATAATATATTCAGCCATTCGTTCTAGCAATTTGTTTTAATAAGTAGAGTAGCCATTTAAGAATAGCTGTACTTACCTAAGTGTTAAATGTGGCATTAAGATTATTTCTATGCAAATACTTCATAAACTCTAAGGTCATCAGAATCTTTATGGACCAATGGAAATGCAAATAAAACCTGTTGAAGAAGCATCGTGTATAAGTAAAAATATAATTTTACTGGTTGAATGGGTTGCGTTTGGCGGGAAAGGTCAGGGAGCAACGTCCTGTTTACTGGAGAAAGAATCAGTTTTTGCTGTTAGCAAGTGGTGAACTTTAATCGCGATATTAGATACTAGCAACGCCCCGCAGTTTCACCCGCATAAGTTTCGATCCCGTGGAAATATTGAGATAAAAAGTATCCTATGTCCTTTCCCGGGACTCAAACTATCTCTTTACCAAATTTCATCTAAATCGATTCAGCAGTTTAAGCGTGAAGAGATAACAGACAGACACACTTTCGCATTTATAATATTAGTATGAATCATATGGATTTTATCCGTATATTATTAAACTGTATAGATACGGTCTAATTAATACACTAAGGTTCTTATAGGACTGGATTTTAACTAATGAAAATATCCTTTATCATTAGTTAAAATCCAGTTAGATCAACCCTAAACAACTAAAGTAATCGTAATCCAGCCTATAATATTCCCACTACTGGGACACAAGCCTCCTCTCGGTGAGAGGGAGAGAGAGGAACCTCCTAACAATGCGAGCCGTGTCCAGAAGTACCGCTTTCTGAATCAAGCCCATAATCCAGCTGCCCAACGAGCTGCCCAACGAGAGCCTCCTCAGGTGTTGGTCGAGGCTCTTGGCTATTAAGCCATTATTTTATTAATTACTAGCTTTTGCCCGCGACTTCGTCCGCGTGGAATAATGACTTCCGGAAAAAAACAATTTATCCCCCTTTTCTCCCCGTTGAGAGGGAATTTCCAAAAATCCTCTCTTAGTGGTAGCCTACTCCCAACAAACACACATGCCAAATTTCAGCTCTCTACTGCCAGTAGTTTCGGCTGTGCGTTGTCTGTCAGTCACTCAGTAACGGAAGAGTTTTATATAATATATATATATAGATAGCTGTGCCCGCAACTCCGTCAGTGTGTAATTCCTTGTGTGTTATTAAGTTAATGTATTGGTAATATTGTTTAGATCACGTTCACATGAGGCTTAAGTACCTATACAACGAAATTACTACTTCACCTAAAAATAAATAAAATGCTATTAATAATTTGTAATTTGAACGAATACTACCAAAATAACTAATACCTATTTTATAAAATAACAACAAAAGAAAACTAAATAAACTAAATTAATTTAAAGACTAAAAGTCGCGTTGATAAACAAGTCAATAAGGTCGAATGCTCGGAACGTCTACTCGCATCAACAGCCAAATATTGTATGAAGTTCGCGTTTTTTTTTTTTTAGAATACGGCATCTCGTAGTTGACCTTGAGAGGTCGTGACTACTTAACCGGACTATCCTGTGGTTGCCTTAAGTAAACTCAAAGCCTCCAGCCAGGGGCAAATATCTTATCTACTCAGCGACTACACGCTAAGGGCACCCCCTATGGGGTACGAACCTCGGCTTAGGGCGTCGCTGGGGGAGGGCAGCAAGATGGGACAGGCTGCATCTGGTTTTTATTATTTAAGCTTGATGAGGCCGGCGTTTCCTAGCTGACTACTCTGAGAAGAAACGCCGAAACAAACTCAGAGGTCACGGTCGGGAATTTAGATCTACTGGCTCAGCTGCGGCGCGGGCTGGCACTTCTTCGAGCAAGGGTCGGGGGGAGGCATTCAATTGGGGACGTCGCGAGGGACCTCGGCGGCGAGGTCGGAATGTCGGTGTTCTGTATTTGTGCATTGTACTGGTTGACTTATTTCTCTCTTGGAGGAGGGTTGTGGGGTCGTCAGGGTCGGAGAGGACATGCCTTGGACGGCGGCATTTGCTGATTTTGGAGGGAGTATACCTGGCGGCCTCGACATCCAGAGGGTTGCGGTGCTTGGCGGCGGTATCGAAGAAGCGCTAGGAAAGGCGCTTCATGAATTGATGGATGGTGGGGATTTTGAGGTCAACATGGAGGATCTCATTTCGAACGAACCAGGGGGACCCCGTAGCCTTTCGGAGGAATCGGTTTTGTTGAAGTTCGCGTTTGGATCCCCCGCCCTTTTATACCTCCCACCGCGAGCCGCGGCGAGCGCGGCGACCGTTACACAAAAATAATCCTTATAGCATGATTCAGTATTCACGCGCGATGGCTTATTAGCGTATTTCATGTATAACTTTGGTGTTTCAGTACCGATTTCTATGATTCTTTTTTTATTAAATAGGTAATAATGTTAACATTTTTTAATTAGGGATGAGTGAGAGTGTTATAAACGTAAGAGTAGATAAATATAATCAGAAAACTCCGAACGGTGAGCTATCGGGAGTTACACGTGTTATTGTGAGTCAACCATAAAAGATAGACATTTGCTGTCGTGGAATATTTTTTATATAATTTTAAGTAGAACATTTCCGTCATACATGATTATTGTGTAGCTTTAACCATTAAGGCTGCACACGCGACGGAAGCTTAAAAAATGGAGTAAGTTCTCCTGTTTTCCCAACATTTCCCTTCACTGCTCTGCTCCTATTGATCGTAGCGTGATGAAAAGTATACTATAACCTGCCCAGGAGTATGAAGAACAATTGTACCAAGTTTCGTTGAAATCCGTCGAGTGGTTTTTGTTTCTATAAAGAACATACAGACAGACAGACAGACAGACAGACAGACAAAAATTTTACTGATTGCATTTTTGGCGTCAGTATCGATCACTAATCACCCGCTGATAGTTATTTTGGAAATATATTTCATGTACAGAATTGACCTCTCTACAGATTTATTATAAGTATAGAAGAAGATAGAAGATAGATTATATTATTTCATAGTATTAATATTAACGATTGCAGGTCGGCGAGCAAATGCTGGAGTTCCTCCAGCAGTTCTTAGAGATGTTCCCAGAACTGCGATCCGCACCTCTGTTCGTAGCTGGAGAGTCTTACGCGGGGAAATACGTGCCTGCGCTGGCCATCCAGATCCACAGGCATAACAAGGACAAAACACAGGAACCTATCAACATGAAGGTACATTTACTTATTCTTTTGTGTAAGCCATTTGCTTTCAGAATCATAAGCCAAATTATCAGAAACAATACAAGAACGTCGTGCCGAGGGGCTTGTGGCTAAATAATAACTGTATAGATAGTCGGTAGTATAGTTGCAAGTATCCCCGTCTGTCTCCAGGTACCGTTAGCCTATAATAATTTTAATTAATCTTTCAGGGTATCGCAATAGGCAACGGTCTAGTGGAGCTCCGAGACATGATGCACTACAGCACGCTGTGTGAAGTGCTGGGCATCCTCGAAGGTAACCAGGTGGACCACGTGGCGTTGCTTGAGAAACAGGTCGTCAAGCTTATTGATGGCAAGAGGATGGTTGATGCTGCTAATGTAAGTATATTTATGTATGTCAGTATCAGGGCTATCAATTAAATGGATAGCCCTGATAGTTTTTTTAATGGTTTTTTTCTTTGAGCACTATGTGAAATGATTTAAAAAATCAAAAATTGGTCATAACCATTGAACCGTAAAAAAATTCACAGACATTCTCAGGGTTAAAAAGTTTGGAAATTACCTTGCCCACGCCCCTATTGGATTTGATCCATACTTCCAGGGTCATCCTGTATATTTTTATCGTCATTAGATATTGGTAGGTTTGACCGTACATAGCAGAATGGTTTTCCAATAAAGTTTATAAAAATAAAACATAGTAAGTATTCCGTGAAATAATAGCGAACCAAATCTATGACGCGCCGATGAAACTACTTATATACTCGTATCTGAACACTTTTGGTCTGCTTTACTATGGCCGGATGAGTTTCAGTTGAATTAAATCTTGCAGATTGTTTCGTTCAAATTCTGTTCAATATTTTGTTTCCTTTGTTGTATCTGAGGGGCAATTCTCGTAACTTAAAGAACGTTCACAGTCTGATCTCAATCTCACCTCTAATCTCCCTACATTTTTGTATTTGACATTGGTTGTCGCTAAGATGAGATCGCGACTAGATTTTGAACAGAAATTGTACGGGAATTGGCTTTCTGGTGGCGTGGTGGTGGTGGACGTATAGGTATAGTGGTGAATACCGAGAAGACCTATCCTGGGGCTGTACAATAGGGCCTCATTTTGAATGGTATTTCCAGAAATTCAACGAAACGATAGAATACATTAAGAAGCAAAGCGGCGTCAGCATATATAACTTCGTGGAGGACTCTTCGACAGGAGCGCCGGAGTTTGAAGAGTTCATCAACAGGAGTGACGTCAGAGACCAGATCCACGTGGGGAACGTCACCTTTAACTATAACAACCAACTGGTCTATGAGAAGATGTTGCCAGACTTCGCCAACACTACGAAGCCTTTCATTGAGGAGTTATTGGAGCATTATGGAGTTTTAAGCTACAGGTAAGATGATGTGAGGACTAAAGTATCCTGCCTTACCACAAGAGCCTTAGGAAACGTAGTTTTAAACAACGTATGAGAGTTTGCGGAACTTTAAGAATCAATAATTATGTCCTCCAACAACGTGGCAATGCCACCAGTCTCTTGGGTACATTACCAGTCGACAGCGATGTGGAGGAATATTTCGACGCCATATTTTAGTTTGTTAATAAGTAGTTTTAGTTCGATTAGGTTATTCTACCTCCTTCCAGGGACCCATACTTATTGAAGTCCTTGAAGTTGCTGGGTGTTACAAAGCATTATTTCATCACACTTCATACTGTTTCTGCCGTATAGAAATACTTTCGGCCATCATAAGCGCCTTCTTTATTTGAACAGATTCCGTTGTCACCGACTTCTCAGGAATTTTTGACTTCACTACTCCATAGACAACCACACAACAACAACAATTTTGTTCATTTGCAGTGGTCAGCTGGACGTGATCCTGGCGTACAGTTTGTCGAAGCACATGTATGAAACACTGAAGTGGTCGCGCCGAGAGTCCTACATACAAGCCCCTAGGAGGCGCCTGCGCAGATTCGCTAACGGATCCGTTGTTGGGTAAATAATAAAATTTATATTTTGCAAAACTTGGCTGGCAATATCCAGTAATGCAGCCATAAATTCATTACTTTCTCTCGAAATCTCAATCCGGAATCTCTTGTGGTCCAATTCCTCTTGAACAATCAGCTGTACCTATACTCGTAACACTTATTTTGTCTAAATTCATGTCTTACGATTTCAGGTACAAAAAGGCAGGTGGAAATTTCGTCGAAATACTAATTCGGGGAGCCGGACATATGGTGCCACTGGACCAGCCAGAGGTAGCGAAATTCATGATAGACAGCTTCATACAGGAATTTAAATAAACGTTAATTTATATATAAAATATTTTTTATTTTCTATTCCTTACAATAATTACACGATATTTACAACAGTAAGTATGTATTAAAACTAAAAGGCACTGAGGGATATGTAGGCCTTGGCAGAAATATAGACTAGTTCATACATATACATAAAGTTAACTTGGCATCACATTGTCGTTTAATAAATTAAGTTCTAATTGATGTCATGTTCTGTACTTTGATTTGGTATACAAAAAAGGTTTTTCTTCACACATACAATTCAATACATGCTGAGATCTGGAGACGAAAGTAAAACTTAGTTCTCAATAAATATAAAAATCATCTATAATACCGTATGTTTCCTGATTGTATTATATAAGCATTATACGTATCCGGGACATCGACGCGCCGCCGGTTACCGTGGATTATGGACAATTTTCTTAGTAGAAAGTTTTCGATGCTGTTCCATACATTTTGACCGCGTAGGGTATCGCACTTTTCTATAAAACAGTTGATTTATTTTTTGATAACCGATGAAAAATTTCTACTAAGAAAAGAAGGTCTAGAATCATGTGCTGAAATTCGTGGTTACAGTTTCCTCGTCGTTGTCCCTGCCACCATGTAAGCTTGATTTCAACTTTAATGACTTCTCTAGCAAAAATTTAACCTGTCGTTTCCACTGACGGAGCTGGGAGTCTCCTATGCTGTGAGGTCTACGCTTCATGCAATATGGCAATAGTAAAAACAACCCTATATGCTTGTCGATAATTTAGAAGAACCGGACGTTTATCAACGTTCAAAAATGCTACGCACAACTGCTCAACGATTTCTGGCACAACCTGAGTAACAACAACAGTTCTGAACACATTCAATCCTTAAAACATAGTAGAAGTAATACTGGTCTCTTCAACGTTATTGTATAAATAGGCATCGGTCCGTCTCTTCCACCTCAGACCATAGACCACGCCACAGACTAGAGCGAGAAGCAGCAGTACATTCAGGATAATGCTTACAACCATCACAGTTTGCGTCCCAGAAGGTGGTTCCCCAGGAACTTGTAGTATAGTCTTCGAAATGCCCTCAGTGTCGTCATCAATATATGCAGCTGTATTTTGGGCGACAATGTGGTAGTTAGGTGGTAGTGGCATGTCTAAACCCCTGATGAAGAAGGAGATCAATTCCAAGGTTTCTGCTGGCTTGTCCATTGGGACTAGATGGCCTGCACCTCGGACTAAGACTTCGGTTAGACTGCCGCCGCTTTTTACGTATCTGAAAATATAATGAACGTGTTTAATAATCGTGTTATTTTATAATGGTTCAACGATGAGCTTGTAGACCTTAGGCTCCTTTTTTGTTAGGACTTTAAATATTATGTTCATCAGCATCAAATTGCCGAGTTTATGGAAATCTATTGATTGCCATAAACTCGGTAATTTAGAGATGAGTTACATTCGTAATAGCTCATCGAAATTGGATGCTTTTTTTGACAAATAGAAATGTATTGATCGATCTTATCGGGTATGTGATATGAACTATCTCATCATGTCTTATCGCGCTTAGGCACTATTTCTATTGTCAGGATAATGTTTGATTGTGATAACTCACCCAGCGACCCTGTTTTCAAACCACCACGGTGTTCGCGACGCGTTCAGGAACTGGTCACGCGTGTTCCAGTGCCAGTGCTTCCTGCGAGCCTTAGCGTTGGGCACGCACGGAGCTGTCAGGTCCATTTGCCCGCTAGAGAGAAACAATATCATTAATTTTGTACTTGATATGAAATTAACGTATCTCCTTGCAGCTGCTTGCCAGACCGAATCTATTGCGGATTACCAATTCATGGCCAACTGTATTATGGCCGTACTTATAAAACCTCAGACTAATCAACACATACTAAGCAAACATCGCATCGAATGTAATACTAATTCGGGCTTTACACAGGTGAGCATAGCCGCACGATTTTCACCGCACGGCGAATATTGACTGTATAAATGGCAATTCGGCTGGGCCGCAGGAGACTACAGTCCGTCAAATCTAAGAAGTACCGTTTGACGTTTCATATTTTTCAACTTTGTTCATACGAATTCATCATAAAACCATGAATTTAGAAAGATTTCATTATTGTATCTAAAAATGTACAATTCTTAATATCTAAATGTAATTGAAAACTTTCAAACAAAGCAAAATAACACATATTTATAACTGTCAAACGGTACTTCTTAGATTTGACGGACTGTAAAATCGCAAGTTCCAAAGAAGAGTTGTTTCCGATTTTTGTCGTGCGGCGACAGGTCGCGTGCGGCGGGTGACTAAAATCGACCGCGAAAAATGCTCAATCGCAAGCGATCGCCCGCCGCATGGAGGTCTACATTTTGATGAAAAAATGAACTAGTTACCTGCGATTTTTATCGACCTGTGTAAATGGGGTGGCGATTCGACTTCTGAGGCGATTTGGTAAGCGACCAGCCGCAAGACGAAAATCAACTCAGTATATTAAATCCCCCATATGACAACTGTGTGCAATTAAAACCCAAAACGAACACTAAAAATAATCAGTTTCTTACCAATAAATAAGTATCCGGTAATGATTTAGCAGCATCTCAATCTTCGACCGGACTTCACTCAAGAAGTCAGGAGTAAGCCTTTCATGAGCGGTTAAGTTGTGAAAGGTGAACTTTATGCTGCCAACGTGCAGTGCCTCGGACACTTCAGGTTTTTTAATGTAACTGACAAAGTCATCCAGATGGTTTATGGTGTCAACTAGGATATTGAAGGTTTGCTGCTGCATCGAGATGTTATCTAGCCTGTTTAGTAGATTTTCGCGCAGCTGGAATTAGAAAAATAACAGATTTATTAAATTAGAAGTTCTTTTAATGGCTCTTGCAAGTTATTGGAACCCATGACAGCTAGATTATAGTCCCTTTGCAAATTGTGACATTTTCAAAGTCCTCCGCTAGAACGGGTTCATCTTATAGGGTACCTACAATAAGTTATAACAGTGTTTAAGATTCGGCGGCATAGACTTTAGACATCAATAAAGGAACTTCCACTCCTACCCAGCCAACAACTAGGGAAGTGGTGAAGGGCGGGCGTTTTGCGGGACAGTTATGTAATTTTGAAGTTCAAGAAGGGCTGATTCGAAGCCAAATTTGAATAAATGACGTTGATTTTTTTTTATAATGGTTTAATATCTATAATGTCAAACCTTAATGATAACGCGATAATCAGATTTAACGTTCGGAAAATACGCTTGATTTAAATCAACTGGTTCCATAATTATTTTGAGTCACCATTTTATCACCTCCCTCAACCAACTCCACTTCGACCGATTCTGTGCTTTCCGCACCCAGCGGATTTCTGCGGCTTTCACAAGGTTTATTTTGAGTAATATAATTTTATTTATGTTTTTACTCACTAATGCCGCAGACTCCGAGTCCTGTTCAAGAATGGCCTTGTTGTAGGCGTCCTGCAGCGGTTTGACAGCCTGCAGGCCCTGGCTGTCGATCAGGCCCCACTGGTAGTAGATCGAGCTGTAGTCCGCTATGCTGTCGCGAGTCAACACTGGGTTGCCCATTATTATACCCTGGAAATTAGAAATAGAAGCGTCAGTGATATTGGTCATTGGCTATTAAGGTTCTTCCCGTTGACCTAGCATCATGAAATCTGGCAAGAGGCAATGTCATGTAGCACAGGAAAAATCCGAAAACTGTAAATTTGTAGTTACATCTACAAAGTACGGAACCCTCGGTGCGCGAGTGCGACTCGCACTTGTCCGGTTTTTTGTATATCATGTACCATGTGCTGACATGATTAATATAATAATTAATTAATATAATCATTAAAACTGTTAACTTACATTTTTTATAATTACATCAGTTTTAAATCTAACGGCTATCAAGAAGTAACTAACATTATTTTATTGGAAAATCTTATTATGTATGTTGTGTCAATCAATGGAAGAGATACTTAGCGATATTTTATTTATTTATTTAAACATGGAAGACTTACAGCTTAAAAACTTACTAGAAAGGAAAAAATAGTCAACAGGAAGCCAATTACAAGTGTTCGCTTGTAGAATTAGACTGGTTAATATGTGAGCATACAACAGCAATACGTAATAAAATGTTTTTTTTTTAAGAGGTTTCTTAATTTGTCTAAAGCTATTTGGTTAACAATAGGGAGAACATATTATAAAATTAAGAAGATATAATTTAAAACAAATTTATAGTTGTAGCTAAGTATTTGTAGTAACTGATAGACGAGTAAAAGGCAAGAAAAGATAATAAAGATGAATAAAGACGTAATCATAAGTAAATGTCAGTTAAACTCAAATTCAAAGCATTTATTTCAATTAAACCATGTACAGGCACTTTTGAATTGTCAAAGTTAAATAGTCGGTCAGTTAGAAAGTTGAAGCTAGTTGCCCATTCCAAAACGTAGATCTCTATGGAGAAGAACTTTATGTAAGTCTATTATTTTTTATTGTATCCATCTACTATTACAGTCTCAGCTGTTATTTGATAGTAGAGTACTAATAACGACTAATTAGAAAGATGTATGTTCAATGACATAACACTAGTACTTCATCATCATCTGCCTAGCCTTTTCCCAACTATGTTGGGGTCGGTTTCCAGTCTAACAGGATGCAGTTGAATACCAGTATTTTACATGGAGCGACGGCCTAACTACAACCACACAACATAACACTACAACCACTACACATCACTACTACCTATACAGGGTGTAATTATAATCACCGTTAGGTAATCCTCTTAAGGGGTCATTATACTCACCATTATGATCAACTTTTACTATGGGACCAAACCTGAAATTGCAAAAAAAAATCAGCTGTTCCCTACATTTTGACGAGTTATGCGAATATAAATGTAGGGAACAGCTGATTTTTTTTTTCACGATCGACCACGCGGGCCCAGTGCGGGTTGGTAGATGACACGTCTTCGAATTTTTTGGTTCTAAGACTTGGCCGGTTTCGGTTTTGAAACAAGGGTTGGAGGTAAATTCGAAAAGCGAAAGCTTCCTAATTTAATCATTCCAAAATTCCACAATATTGTGGAATTTTATAATATTATTAAATTCATCGAATTTGAATGCCGCCATGACCGCTGACCATTATATCTGAAACAATTTTTGCTCTGAATCAAGGACAATTACACCTCACCTCACCTCACCTCCTCACCTCACCGACCTCAAAATTATTGCTAACATGAGGACATGACCTTGTCAATTAGTTGTTATATTAATCATTTCGTATGATTTGCGTCAATTGACTTATGATGAGATTGCCTTGCTGTTTAGTTTCCGTTATTTAAAGTGAGGTGTCAGTTTATTTAACCTCCATTTAATGGGATTTTAAAATGTATATATACAGACTAATTTAGTATAACCTATAGTAGGTTATACTAAATTAGTCTGTTCAAATATTATATATTGGACGTAAATTTAATAATAGAGTTGAGTATGGACTGACACATAACGTCACTACTGTGTTTCTGGAAGGGGTAGGCTGATTTTCGCATAATCTGGCTACTGTCCAAATTTCAAGTTTCTATCTTTAGCAGTTTGGGCTGTGCAAGAGTCTTACGAACATACCGAATTCTTTTAATTATTATTAGCGACCCGTTCAAGCTATTTAATAAATGGAAAGCTAAGGGCAAGCCTTAATAATGAGACTTCAGATATTCTAAACTCCAACAACTAACCCCATAAAATCAGCCAGCCAGTCGGTCTGCGGAGTTTCTTGCCAGCTTCTCTCCGTGAGAGACGACCAGTTTGGAACCGTGCACCTAGCTTCTGACGTTTCATAAATGTCCATGTATGTCGGTTTATGTGAATTAAAATAAGTATTTTGATTTTAAATTCAAGTTCACTTTACTGTATCTTTTGACGGTGAGATTTTTACAAACTAGACCGGCTGCGGATGGAAACTTCACCTCACGCTCAGCAGACGTGCTTGACCAACGAGGCAGTCTAATAAGTACAGTCAACCGAATACTTGCACTGCAAAAATCACCCTTAATACTACGACATAGAGGCGCTGTCAAGCTTACCACTCATGTGCGGTTGACTGTAACTACCAATTTAAGTTCATAAATTAAAATAAACTTTGTACCTGTAAATTGACATCCAGGAGACCGATGCTACGGTCTTGCTCCAGTATCTTCATGCCAAGAGCTGGTAGGTAGCGGCCTGCATATGATTCACCAGCTATGTAGAGGGGGGCCTTGCTGACCTCTGGGAAGACCAGCCGGAACTGCCTCAGCGCACTGTATAGGTGGCTTGAACACTGAAAAATTAAACGTTTTGGTTTATTAAAAAACAGTTTTAGAGCTTGCATTCCTAGCTCCCAAATTGAATCACCGTCATCATTACAACTGAAAGACGTCCACTGCTGGACATGACACAAGCCTCGACCAAGCATCGCCACTTCGACTGGTTCTGTGCTTCTGGCATCCAGCGGATTCCTGCGGCCTTCTCAAGGTTATCTATCCACCTTGTGCGAAGCCTTCCAACGCTACTTTTTTCGAAACGTTTCGATTACAATTGCAACTATCAATCAGATTAGGTACCAAATTGAATTGCATAAAGCTAAAACATAAACCCTACGTAAAACGGATTTTCTTGTTAGTAGGTACTAGCAAAATAGTTATATTCATTCCCTCATAAGTCATAATGTAGGTAGGTAGACACAGTCACCAAAAAAAAAAAATGGGAATAGGTGTTGGGTGATCCCAAAATTTTTGTTTTTACCCAACTGCGGCGAAGCCCAAAAGGAGGGTTATCTATTAATTGACTTTATCCGAATATATCCATCGGTTTCTTACTAAACTTCAACTATATCCGACGACCCTGGTTATTTATCTCGTTTGGTGACCGTACCTACATTGTCATCTATGTTCCGACCTTACCGTTAAACGTAACTTTTATGAGTTAATTTTTGCCATAAAAAATTATGCGTAAAATTATATCGTAGGCCACATAGTTTTACGACCGATTGACATAAATATAGAAATTGTCTCTGTTGCCCTTATAAGGTATAGTGAATAAGGTCCTTACCGTGGCCATGTCTTGTATGAAGCCTTTAGGGCTGTCTGTGAAGCTGAACCCAGCGCCCACAGGGTTGTCGATGAAAAGCAGCGAATAGTCCTTTGCCCATGATGATTTGCGCACTGAAATTAGAATTGATTGGTTTAACCTTTTGACCGCTTGTGTCGCATTCCGTGCCCCTACCGCTCGTGTCGTATTTCTGCGACAGAGAATATGCACGATTTTTTCGTTCTATTATCATCCTATTAACTGTGTAGTACAACTAAAACCATTATTAAATAGAGATAAAAACTTTATGACTATTTTTTTTTTTTTTGCTCTTCTTTGTTTATTGTATTTCCTTATTTTTGTGTCTTTTATCGATCTGTATCGCCGCGCGCTAGGGGCACGGCAATTGATATTTAACCAAGCGCTTAAAAGGTTAATAATTAACGAAAAGACTGATATACGGACTTTACACTTTTTATTTGATTTTATTGTGTCTCTGATGTACTGTGTCTTTTAGTCTGTGCTAAATAAATGTATTTTCTTTCTTTTCTTTTATATAAGTATCTACATAAACTTCCGCCTTTCCCCGTGGGTAGGCAGACACTTTGTTGAGAAGAATTGAGTAGGTAGTAGGTACAGAAGTTTTGAGTATGAATGTCGATGGCTATGTAGGGGAAGGCCTAAAAAAACAATGAATGGACTGTGTGAATGATGATATGTTAGAAAGAGTTTGATTACAGAGTTTACTAAACCTCCGTCCGTCCGTCTGTCTGTCAGCGGGCTGACTCTCATGAACTATAATAGGAAGACAGTTGAAATTTTCATAGAAAGTGTAATTCTATTGTATTATAACAAAAAATAATTAAAATAAAATAAATTTATACTTATAGGGGGTCTCCCTTTAAGTTAAATAACTTTATTTAATTTGTTATTGGTTTATGGTACGGAAACCTTCGTGTGCGAGTCCGACACGCACTTGGCCGGTTTTTTATATAAGTACAATTATAAGTAGTAGGGTAAATAACAAGACCCTTGACTTTTGAGCACAGGCTCTTATTACAAGAACAAGTGTGTAGCTTGTTCATGTGTCAAGTGTTAAAATGTGACATTTATGGTATACTAGCTGCGCCGCGCGGTTTCACCCGCATAAGTTTCGATCCCGTAAGAATATCGGGATAAAAAGTAGCCTATATGTTAGTCCAGGGTGTCAGCTACCTCCATACAAAATTTTATCAAAATTGGTCCAGCCGCGCGTTTGAGCGTGAAAAAGTAACAAACATATAAACACACACACACACACTCACAAACTTTCGCCTTTATAATATTAATGTGTGGTCATTCAATCAACTTAGCCTATCGAAGTCCACTGATGGACATAGGTCTCTCCCAGGCTGCGCCACAAGACCCTGTCTTCGGCCTTTCGCATCCAGTCTGTCCCAGCCACCTTCTGAAGGTCGTCGGTCAAACTAGCTGGGGGGCGTCCCACACTACGCTTGCCGATACGCGGTCTCCTCTCCAGGACTCGTCTGCTCCACCGGCCAGCGGTCGTTCGACAAACATGGCCAGCCAACTGCCACTTCAGTTTGGTTACTCTGCAAGCTATGCGGTAACTCCAGTTCTTTATCGGATCATTTCATTCCTGATTTTATCCTTCAAAGATACTCGAAGCATAGCCCGGTCCATAGCGCACTGATGACTGAGCAACCACCTTTGTGAAAGAAGCCGAAGGATCCGGTTGGGTCGGGCGGCGAGCGTTTGGAGAACTTCATCAAGTCTTCTCGTCGCCTATCCCACAGTGTTTGAAGACTATGGTCAGTCTGGCGCAACTGTCTAATAAAAAAAGAAACTATGAAACGTGCACTAAACATAATGGCGGCTATAGCTGTCTCGATTTAACATCTGCAGTCTGTGCATAGTCTGTGTCATTTTTGCTATGTTGGTATTCAGTGTTAGCGCAAGTTTCATACAAGCGCCGTTTTTCATCTTTTTCTATGGGACTCCAGTCTCTTATAAGGAACATTACTTACTCTATGACTATGGTCTTCAACCGTTCGTCCTGCCTATCATGACATACGGTGCCGAAACGAGGACAGGACCCTGACAGTCGAGCTGGTCCACAAAATGTTGGCTGCAAATTATTTTTTTACTAACGACTGAATTATGGCAGTCCTCAATATGCCGAGTGTGTTTCATCTGATGATTTTTTTTTATAGATACTTGTAGGATGCCTGGCTCGTGGCTAAATAATAACTGCCCCACGGCATCATTCATAGATCTCTGATAGTCGTGAAGTAGGGTAGTAAGACGCCCAGTCTTGAATCTTTCCAATGGGTACCGTGTTACCCAGTAACTGGGTTGTTTAGGTTTGATAGGCAGTCGGTCCGTGTAAAATACTGGTATTGAGCATCCGGTTAGATTGGAAGGCGAACTGAAAATAGTTGGAAAAAGACCGAAATTGAAGAAGAAGAAGAACTTTTGTTGAAGATCGACCTTGTTTGACGCCTGTACCTATGTGTTGGCCTGCCAGAAGGCACGACCACTGATCAATCGTGATACTGAGATAGACAATAAATATAAGTAATATATCTTTCTACCTACTATGAATTATTGTCGTATGAATAATATAGACAGGTACAAAAGTGAGCTCACTTTCACTTATTGATAGGATATGAGTCTAATAGAAATGATTTCTTTTGGGGTCTTGAGGTTGAACAGACTTGATTTGCCCGGCACTTTCCATAATGTTCTGTCTCAATCAAATGGTGATGATGCAGTCTGTTCAGGTTCATGGCGCAAATGTACCTAATCTGTAGCGTAGCAGTTTGTATTTAGAGTACGATACGACTGTCTCCACGACGGCCCCGACTTACGAGTTGTAGGCCGTGGGTTCGGCTTCGAACCCAGACTGGTGCTTTACTTTGTGTAATTTATTTCATCACCATTGCACTCAAAAACGGAGAAGGAAAACATTGTGAGGAAACCATGTCTTAGGAACAAAAATTCGAAGACATGATTGTGACACCTACCAACCCGCACTGGGCCCAATGGATTACGACCCACTCCGACTCACAGCGAGGAGGCATGTGTCCCAGGAGTGGGAACATTATGGGCTGATTATGCTATATTATGATTATGACTCTCCCATGAACGTGTTTTGTTTTGTTAGAGATTATTTTTTGCTGGCATATCTATAGGTGTTGCCTCTTGTCTGGCTACTAATATTAAGTCAGTCACCTCTTCTTACATCGATCAATCAGCTGACCTCATCTCAAACTGGCAGGCCGCTGTCTGCAGCATTTCACACAATATCTTTCATAACAATACCCACTCCGTGATATTTAAATCAAGACCGGTTCAATACCGAAACATTAATTTTACTCTTTAGTTTATAATCTGGCCCTCGGAAACCGGTAATAAGTCCGAAATTCACCTTGAATAGTTGCCATGCGATGTGTACCAACTGAGAGGAGAAACAGAAAACGTTTAAGAAAATATAGACAGCGGACGGAGTCTCATGAATCATCTCGCAGGAAAATTGATAACTTTCACACGGAAAACAATGCATTAGCTAGTTTGCAAGATCTAGTCAATATATATTTTTCTATTAGCTAAGTTTCTCGGGAACGTACCTACTACCCGAATTAAAAGTAAGTATCCTATATGTGTTAATCCATAAACGATCAGTGTGACAAACAAACATATCCTTTATCCGAAACATACATTAAGACAGACTTCGGCATCAGACTCGTTCTTACACCGAGTAGCAAATACTTTTTGAAAAATATTTAATGTAAAAAATATTTATGTAGGTATTTTAATGTCATTCTTGGATCTTTGACAGTCGTTACGGGTAGTCAGAAGCCCGAAAATCTGACAACCAGTCTTACCGAGGGGTATCGTATTACCCAGTAACTGGGTTGTGGAGGTCAGATAGGCATTCGCTCCACGTAAAATACTGCTATTCAGCTGCATCCGGTTAGACTGGAAGCCGACCCCAACATGTTGGGAAAGGGCTAGGCAGATGATGATTATGGTAGGATACCGTGTCCAGATTTCTCCATTGTATGTAATCATCTGCCGCTATCTTTGAGGCATAAAATATTCCCATTAGTTTTTGACGACATCGCGATTAAATGACGTCCATATCAGTCGTACGAGTATGTAGCGTTTAAGGCGGAGGTTTCCGAAAACGGTCAAAAAGTTGGTTTTTTAAAGCAGTGTATCTCTTAAACCGTAAATACTTTTGACCAAAGAAAAAATTATGATATTTTCAAGTCTTACTTTAATACAGTGATGGAACTGAAATCATAA
The DNA here is from genome assembly GCA_914767645.1 of Hydraecia micacea. NCBI lineage: Eukaryota > Metazoa > Arthropoda > Insecta > Lepidoptera > Noctuidae > Hydraecia > Hydraecia micacea. The sequence continues at coordinate 16,066,452 of OU611778.1, forward strand.
ATAAATATACATTAATGCATAAAAATAATGTTCAAATACACCTCTTAATTTTCTTTAAAAGCAGTTTATCCCTTCATTAACAATATTAATTACAATTAAAAATATACCATTAAATGTCTAATGCCAAACTGCATTCAGTGATGGATTATTTATTATTAAATAGTTTTTGTAAATAGATAATTGCTTCATATTTGTAATAAATTACCACCGTTGTGTCATCGCGCTTCTCTTTCTTTTCTATGCAGTCTGACAGTGACCGCGCTTTAGGTCATGTAGTCGCCTTAAGTTCAGCGGGTATGTGTATTTTTATCATTAAAATTTTGCCGGTCACGCTCTTGTCGTACACACTGTAGGTATGTGTGATATTCCTGCTCTATTTAATTAGGATGAGGTTATCATTATAACTAAACGTTTATTATACGTACTTTCCAGAACGTTATTTAATAGATCAGCCTGCTACACATACCTAAGTGCACTATAAATACTATAATATAACAAACATTCACATAAACATAATACTTCAGTATTGTATGTAATGTAACACAATAACTCATGGTCATGATTAGGTACAGACGCCAGCACATCAACCTACACCTAACTGTCAAATTTTCCCAATCAACATCGAACCTTATACTTTAGCGATAAAGTTGAAAATCTGACAGATTGTAGTAGGTTGATGTGCTGGCGTCTGTACCATTATTTTTATCTTGAATTCAGGTATTCCCCCGCTGCAGTTCCTACATAGTAATGCCCCCATTTTCAAAATACGCGGAAAACCTTGATTTTGTCCATCTGGAATTTCCAACGTTTTTTTTTTCAACGTGTGGTGTGCATTATAATATAGTTATAGTTAGTTAATAAGGTATTTCATTATGCTTTGCTAGTTATATGTTTCAACTTTTTTAAGAGCAGCTGCTCTGTGTCCGGCTAGACATTTTGCACTAGAGAAATTTAAAAGTGGACAGAATTTGCATGAATTAATCTGTCAGAAATTGCGTCTTCGCTCACAATCGGCCTCATTAGAAGGCTGAAAGTTACCCAAAGGGCAATTGAGAGGGCTATGCTTGGAGTTTTCCTACGTGGTGGAATCAAAAGTGAAGAGATCTGTAGGAGAACCAAGGCAACCGACATAGCCAGGTAACAGACATCCTGTCCTCCGCCTTCCGCATCCAGTCTGTCCCACCGACGACCTTAAGAAGGTGTCTTAAGGTCGTCGGTCCATCTATGTAGCTGGAGGGCGTTGCACGCTACGCTAATGAGGATTGAGTAGCATCAATGATCAATTAGTTAAGCCAACCCTTTGTCTTATTTCAATCCAACCACTCTGAAAGTCACACAGGTCGAAAACCGATCAAACGTTATTCTTGTAATAGACCAGTCAATGAAAAATAAGGAAAAATTTCTCGATTGACCAGATTCAGGAAGTGGGAAACTCATCGTCATTACAAATGAATCAGTTTTGCATAAAATAAAACTCGATAATGAGCCTCATTATCCGAAGGTAGGTAGTAGTTGATCGGCTTCTTATTAATTACCTCCGTTTTCGCTTAGCGTTCTTTTTGACTTTTTTTTTTGTTTTTGCGTGGTTCCTAAAGGTCCTTGCGTGATGTTAGCCTATAGCCTTCCTGAAGAATTGGGCTGTCAAATGCAATAAATAATTTTGTAAATCGGACTGTTAGTTCTAGAGGTTCTGGATCAGTCCGGAATAAATCGGAGATTAGCGCGATCAAACAAACAAAGGAACTATTCAGCTTCATTATTAGTATGGATATACGAGTATGTACATATATTATATACCTAACAGCCTACATACTTTACCTGCCTGAGTGCCTCTGGTCCTCTATTCCCGTCACCCGTAGATAGAGCGACAGGAATGTAAACTATCTCACGTCCCGTGCACATCTAAATAGCAGCAGAATTTGCAAAAAAAAAAAAAAGAAATAGCAGAAGAATCTGTTGAAACGAGACTTAATATCCTGTTATAATAACATCAGAAAGGTCAGGTGCGTAGTATTCGCCTGCCATTTTGGTCTCGTGGTCGCAAGCGCGACTGCTTAGCGTGGGGTCCTGGGTTCGATTCCCTTAGGAATTTCTTAGTAACAGCCCAGAGTTTGGAAGTTGGTGGTATGATACCGCTGTGCCTCGGAAACCACGTCCTGCGCCTGATCTCTCTCCGGCCATGTCGGATTGCCGTCCCATTGGACTATGGGAGTGAAGGAAGGGAGAGTATACCAGTGTCTGCACACACACTTGTGTGCACTATAATATCTCCCGCGGCGAAAGGCTAGTCTCTGTTGAGAAAATACGATCTGTAGGTCTATACTCGCATAAACGAAGCAAAAGGAGTAGATATGTAAGGATCGGAGCAGGGAAATATTTAGCACAAGCAAACAAAGCTATTTGTAAAGGGGCCTAAAATTATAAGAAACGTGTCCAAACCGGAACTGACGTCATTGCGTTTGAGATTAACGTTTGGGAGAATGGGGTCAACCTTAATTCGTCGCGTTGGTAAGGAAAACCCGTGCAAAACAGAATTCAGTCAAATGTGGAAGATTTTACTAGTCGAAATGAATTCAAATGTATGGAGGCATGCAGACCAAAATGAAACTTGAAAATAACTTTAACTTTGTTTAATTACAATATTTATAAATCAAATTTAAAATACACTTCTTAATTCTTACTCCGTGCTTTTAATAATATACTAGCTCTTGGCCGAGACTTCGTCCGCGTAAAATTTCTTGTTCCGCTGCATTACCAAAATGAAAGCCATTGTTACTGTTAGTGTGTTACGAAATTACCCCACTGGAATTTATAAAAGACCCACCTTAATATTGGCAGTACCCGTGTTTAAGTATGAGACATGGAAGGCCATCATAGAGGCCATGTTTAAACACGGGTACTGACAATATTAAGGTGGGTCTCTTATAAATTCCAGTGGGGTAATTGCGAAACACACTAACACCACCACCACCACCATGCACGCTCTTTGTGACCGTATGGATTGAGGAGGCTCAATCCATACGATCACCAAGAGCGTGCATGGTGAGGTTGCCAAACAATGTTGAATAATGTTTACAACAATCTCAACAAAAAATATCACATGAAAATAAATTCTAGACTCGTTTGTTGGAAGGATCGCAAGCGCATCTGCCGGTCGAGGGGTCAACTTCCCAGGCGAGTTATAACGGCCGGTGATTGGGTTATTGTTTTAGGAAGTCACAGTTGCCATACGGAGTTAAGATTCGCCCCTATCAAGTGTGGCTAGCTGTTTTCGTTGGCAATTTGTGGACACTGTAAACTCTGGAAGAAGCCAGTTGTGAACGTTGGAAGCTGTTTATGCAAATTGCGAGACCACACGATTACAATATTTTCGAGTTTTCCTGATTTTGTGTAACAATATTGGGTTTATCATTCTGTAAGGAGATTTTGAACCTTTGCTCGAATCTATGAACTTTAAGAAAGTACCTACCGAACTTTCTTAAAGTTCCATAATATAACTAGCAGCGCCCCGCGGTTTCACCCGCATAAAGTATCGATCCCGTGGGAATATCGGGATAAAAAGTATCCTAAGTGTTACTCTGATGTACAGACGCCAGCACATCAAGCTACTACAATCTGTCATATTTCTTTAATAGATTTTTAACTTTATCGCTAAAGCATAAGGTTCAAAGTTGATTGGGAAAATTTGACAGCTTCGGGTAGCTTGATGTGCTGGCGTCTGTACAAACTATATTACTGTAAAGTTTCATCAAAATCCGTGCAGTAGTTTTTGCGTGGAAGAGTATCAAACATCCATCCATCCATCCGACTCACAAACTTACACGTTTATAATATTAAGTAGGATATACAGGGTGGAATTTTAATCACCGTTTTCCTCTTAAGAGGTCATTGTACTCATCATTATGAACAACTTTTACTATGGGACTAAACCTGAAATCGTGAAAAAAAATCAGCTGTTCCCTACATTTATGTTCGCGTAACTCGTCAAAATGTAGGGAACAGCTGATTTTTTTTTCGCTATTTTTTTTTTGTCACAGTTCTTTAAGTAAGTGCCAACGTGCAGCGGAAGGAAGCACTGCATTATTGATTTGCTGCTTCTAGGCTGTGTCATGCATTATTAATTTATAGGGTTACTTAACCAACACGTTACGTCGTTACGGTTCGTCAGAAGCCCGAAAGTCTGACAACCAGTTAACGGGTTTCGTTTTACCCAGTAACTGGGTTGTGGAGGTCAGATAGCCAGTCGCTCCATGTAAAATACCACTCAGCTGCATACGGTTAGACTGGAAGCCGACCCCAAAATAGTTGGGAAAAGGCTAGACGGATGATGACTTAATCAACACTAGAAAAGTATAAACTATAAGTACACACCAAAACTTTTAATAAAAACCAGTTCCTTAATTATGTGATTTATCAAAATGTCAAGAAGATTAGTTGTTATTTGGATTTACCTTCGCAGGTGATGATAGTCGATTTTATTCATGTCTTTTATCTATGTATGAATTCAAAATCCGGTCAAGAATTCTGTTTTCGTGAATTACATAAATAAATACGAATAAATATCATCACCATATATGAATTAATTAAAGACACAAGTTTACTTACATTTTAGCTCTTCATTTGTGTATTCAAATGGTCCTATTTCAGCGAAAAGACCAGCGAGGCTTGTAGCTCCCGGACCTCCTTGCAGCCACAGTATCCATGGAGTACCAGGTTTATAGTTTTCCGCGGGAAAATACCAGAAGAAAAGGTTTGAGTTGAGCTTCTCATCGACTGTGAAGAAGCCGGAGTAACTGGTTCTGTTGAAGAATAGTTTTGGATCTACTAGCGAAAGATTCCTGGCTTGTTCTACAAAGTTCTTCTTTATCAACCGCGTTAGAATTAAAGCTGGTGTCCTTGCCAAAGCTGATGATAAACTGGAAAAAAACAAATGATTAGGTACCGTAAATTACCGATTTCACGCAAGCTTTTATTGAAAAACGAATGACATTGGAATCACCATTAATTAATACGAGTCTTCCTATATCCCATCATATTTTTATTGGTATAATTATTTATTTATAAATAACGTAATCTGCGTATTTAATTCAGTTTGGTCGTGACATTAAACCGGTCTTTTTTACGGCCCTGAGCGTAGGGTCAGCATCGTTCTTTGATAGTTATCGCTTAAGTACAGACGCCAGCACATCAAGCTACCCGAAACTGTCAAATTTTTCCAATCAAGTTTTAACCTTATGCTTTAGAGATAAAGTTAAAATCTATTAAAGAAATTTGACAAATTGTAGTAGCTTGATGTGCTGGCGTCTGTACAAATGCACCTACTTCCTTAGCACGCATGGTGAAAACATAAATAAAGCGTGGCGTGATTACTAAGTGGGTAAAATGTACAAGTACAATACTTAAGTACAGTTGACATCACAAGTAGGAAAGTGTTGCGGCACAAAAGACAAAAAGTTTTCCCGAAATCTCGCCAAGATCGAGAAAATAATACTCTAGACTTCAGGCGTTTGTGCACTACGAGGAATTTTACTGTCCGGCAGTCCGTTTTTTTACGGTCCCATATTGGCACGCCAGAATAAAAAATAAAATCGGACTGCCGGAACAGTAAAATTCCTTGTAGTGCACAAACGCCCTTATAAGGGTTTATTTATAAACGTTGCGTTAGCAACTGTTCAACCATATTTTTTTTAAGTTTAAACGTCACTTAACTTTAATCATCGTTTATAAATACAAAACGTTAGTAAAAAAAGGGGTAATTTAATTAAAAATAATTTAATTAACGAGTTATTCCGGTCTGATCCCCTGAACGCCCCCTCCACCTCCCCTTCTTGATCCCCGTTCGTCTTCTGTTTTAAACTGTGTCTTATCCACATTATCTAGGTTACTCTTTTTGACAGGTAAGTACAGTCAAGAGAAAATAAATGTTTCATTCACTATTAAAACAACGTAAATTATTTCAAACATTTGAAATATTCTATTCTACGACGGGAAGGTACAGACGCCAGCACATCAAGCTACTACAATCTGTCAAATTTCTTTAATAGATTTTCAACTTTATCACTATAAAGTTCAAAGTTAAGTTAGTATAAAGTTCAAAGTTGATTGTGAATTTTTGACAGTTTCGGGTAGCTTGATTTGCTGGCGTCTGTACCTAGGTAGTGACAGGCAAAGACATTTTGGAAAACTAAGTACTTACCTACTTATCTTTCATTTGCATTTCTTAAAAATTCAAGTAGGTACGTAATTATGATTACGCGCCAATTAACAATACAATTTCACGTTAGAAAAAATCGTAATGTGTGGCTAATAACTAACTGATAAGGTATAGGTTACCCATAAACAATAGGTAAACATTTTTTTTTTCATATCACTAAGTTACACATTGCGCGGGAAACGATCGTAAATATCCTGAACAGATTAATACCTAATAGATCTAGATTTGCTCTGTGTGAGAACATAAACTATCTTTTATACCCCTATTGGCAACAACGATGATTGAATCAATTTAAAATAAGTATTTGCAAGTGCAACGACACCGAATCAATGTGCCTTGCGATATGTGGGCCGTATTGTACAGACGCCAGCACATCAACCTACACCTAACTGTCAAATTTTCCCAATCAATATTGAACCTTATGCTTTAGCGATAAAGTTGAAAATCTATTACAGAAATCTGACAGATTGTAGTAGGTTGATGTGCTGGCGTCTGTACTATCTGAATTAAATTCTATAAGCTTACAGATAATATTGCAATCCAGTACACAGCATGCATTCATAATAATCAGCTTCATAAAAACATAATTAAAAACTAAAATAAAAATAACAACAGGTTCTCTTACCTCGCTAATAAAAATAATCCAACAAACACTTTCATTTTGCACAAAAAACTTGAAGTTTATGTCAAAAACTTTTAATTTTACACCAATGTCATATGTTATTTGTTTATTTGAATGGGACAGCGACTGCGCGCGTCTACCGCGAGTTCCCTAACCGGACTGACTTCACTCTTACTCGACCGACAAGCGGCAACCAACCTATAATTGCGTCACACACTATCAATCTCAATCTGAATTATTTTGAAGGATATTGCTAATCCATTGCTCCATAAGTTCGGAAAATGTGTCTGCTCAATTAATGTTATTGAACTGTCAAAATGAAACACATTGCTACTGATAGTGCGTTACGCAATTACCCCGCTGAGAAATTGCACAACTTTGCTCGGTATGAGTGACGTCATTAAATAATCTACATAATAGGAACGTTGATGTAATCTGGACTAAAGTTACGACCTCAAGTGCATTGCCGTTTATCTCGGTAACTGCATAAACCGGCGCGGGGTAATTGCGTAACACATTATCAGTAGAACTGGGTTTCATTTTGACAGTTCAACAACATTCATTGCGTTATTTTCGTTTTTGAGCCGACAAATTTTTCGAACATATGAAGCAATGGATTAGCAATATCCTTCAAAATGAATCAGATTAAGTTTGATAGTGTGTTAGGCAATTAGGGTGCTGGTAAAAAGTAAAGTGTCTTTCATATTTTTTAAATTTTTTAGCGCAGAATAATATTAAGAAGGTAATAGATAAACTATGGTAGTTTTCTGGTACGGGACCCTTAGTGCGCGAGTCTGACTCGCACTTGGCCGGTTTTAAAATACAGCAGACAGTCGCACACCAAATCCTCTTTTTATTACTTATTTGCCACATGAAACCTCAGAATTGCCGCTTTAGAAAATACAACCCTGTGACTCGATTTATATGAGCATCATCCAACATTTCATATTTGGTTAAGATCGCCAATAAGCACAATAATAATTTATGTCAATTGAACACGACCAACACTCTGAGAAGGTAGGTACACACGACGACACAGCAAGCAAACAGCATCAGCAACATTACCAGTTTTAGCAGACCTCGCATTGTATAGGCTTATCGTACAATGAGAAGTCAGCTTTAAGCTTATACTGGAAATGTATAGCTTGATATGATGTGTTCGTGCTTACCTACTCAGTGTTAGTCTTAGTCAAAATAATAGGGTGACGGGTAATTAGTGACCGATACTTAAACACGTGATTGTACTCATGATAACAAACAACTTTTACTATGGGACCAAACCTGAAATCGCGAAAAAAAATCAGCTGTTCCCTACATTTTGACGAGTTATACGAACATAAATGTAGGGAACAGCTGATTTTTTTTCGCGATTTCAGGTTTGGTCCCATGGTAAAAGTCGTTTGTTATCATGAGTACAATCACGTGTTTAGGTATCGGTCACTAATTACCACTCACCCTATATAAGAACTAGCAGCGCTCCGCGGTTTCACCCGCATAAGTTTCGATCCCGTGGGAATATCGGGATAAAAAGTATTCTATGTGTTAATCCTGGTTATAAACTATCTGTGTGCCAAATTTCTTCCATATCCGTTCAGTAGTTTTTGCGTGAAAGAGTAACAAACATCCATCCATCCTCACAAACTTTCTCCTTTATAATATTATAGTGTGATAGTAGGAAGTAGGATACATAGTAAATATTTAAATTCATGGTAAACCAAATACAAGTTATTATGAGAATTAAAATAACATTCGTTTGTATACTGCTTACGACACTAATTAAAAAATAAAGGGCTTACGACATACTTAACTAAGGCTTTATAATTATTCATATTCATGAAGCTGACGAAGTAGGTAATAATTCCGGTTAACGCAACCTTAATGGGCACTTTAAAAAGCTCTTGTATTTTCTTTGCATGTATTTTATGTCAAACGAAACGATTATAATCAAGTGAATTACTAGCTGCGCTCCGCGGTTTCACCCGCATAAGTCACGGTCCCGTAGGAAGATCGGAATAAAAAGTATCCTATTTTGTGCAACATTGACTTTAACCCACTTATCAATTTCTGCTGACGCAAAATCATATCGTATGTATTTACGAGGGTGGATTGAAAAGTTCGCGGCCTAACACATAAATACTTAAACTATTTTAATGTAACTGACCTCATTCGATTAGTTTACTCTCTATCGCAATAGCATTAACTGTATTTAAATTAGACTGAATTTTGTGAGCCTTTGTGCAGCGTTTTTAAAGAATGGAGAAAATTGAGCAACGTGCGGTCATCAAATACCTGTTTAAAAAAAAACTAACTCCAAAAGAGATTCACGAAGATATGTCAACAACATTGGGGGAATCTGCTCCGTCGTATACGACTGTGAAAAAGTGGGTTGCTGAATTTAAACGCGGACGAGAGAGTATTGAAGATGACCCTCGCTCTGGCCGGCCTATGACGTCTACGACTGAAGAAAACATCGGGAAAATCTGTGATCTGATATTGACAGATCGGAGATTGACCATCAGGGAGATTGCAGACACTGTTGGCATCTCGTATGAACGAACACAAAACATCATAGTCAATGAACTTGGATTTTCTAAGGTTTCTGCGCGGTGGGTACCCAGATTGCTTTCAGTCGAACAAAAACGAATACGCCTCACGATTTCTCGCGACTGTTTGGAAATGTTTGAGGCTGATCCACAAGATTTTTTGGCCAGATTTGTAACAATGGATGATACTTGGGTACACCACTACACCCCAGAGACAAAACAGCAATCCAAGCAGTGGAAAAAACCTGATGAACCGACTCCAAAAAAAGCCAAAACAATTTTGTCAGCTGGCAAGGTGATGGCGTCAGTTTTTTGGGATGCTAAGGGTGTCATCATGGTGGACTACCTTGCAAAAGGTGAAACTATAAACTCGGCTTATTACTGCACCCTTTTACGTCGCTTGTGTGAAACAATCAAAGAGGAAAGGCCAGGATTACTCAGCAAGAAAGTGTTGTTCCATCAGGATAATGCACGCGTTCACACGTCTGTTGAATCTATGGCTCAAATTCGTGATTGTGGCTTTGAATTACTGCCCCATCCCGCCTATTCTCCTGATTTGGCACCTTCAGACTTTAATTTATTCCCAAACCTAAAAAAACACCTTGGAGGTCAAAAATTTTCATCAAATGAGGAGGTCGAAGCTGCGGTGGGTGACTTTTTTGAAGGCCTTGAAGAAACGTTTTTTATGACCGGCATACAGGCGTTGGAAACCAGATGGAAGAAGTGCATAGAGTTAAGTGGAGATTACGTGGAAAAATAAAATTACTTTTGCTTATATTTTATATTGTTTTCATGCTGAGGCCGCGAACTTTTCAATCCACCCTCGTAGCTAAGTTTTAAAGTGCAAGAAACTATTTTACGCTGACTAAATAATTACGTATAGTCTATAGACTATACGTAATTAAATAATTACGTATACGTAATTATTTTGATCTTTAAGGTAAACAGTATTTAAGTAAACTAGGTATATGTGAGTCGCTGACCAAAAAGGGACCTGGAGGGATTGGAAACCGTTATTTATTTTTTTTTGAATTTTTTAATCAGTGGTCTTTTAGCTTTGTTTTGGTCTAACCAGAATATTTTTAGGTGCCGTAGTGTTTTTTTCATGATTTTTTTTGTGAGCCGAGGCAGTTTTGGAAAAATTACACCTTACACTAGTTTTTGTGATGTCAGACGCACATAAAGACAAGAAACTGACACTAAATAAGTCGCCAATAACGTAGTAACCGCAAACACATGTTGACACTCACTAACGAAGTCGCATACTGACATAAAACATGCCGCAATTTGTTTCTACACGAAATTTCAAACGCGATTTACTCGAAATCAATTATTTTCCCTTGAGGTCCCTTTTTGGTCAACCACTCACATATTAATAAAATTTTGTCATTATTTCTAGACTTCTAATGTTAAATATTGTTAAGAATTTTATTGTCCTACAAGTACCATAAAGTATGCTATATTATACACCCGCTCAGGCCGCCTGTGATACAGTATGCTATATTATACACCCGCTCAGGCCGCCTGTGATACAGTATGCTATATTATACACCCGCTCAGGCCGCCTGTGATACAGGTTCATCCTAGTACACGCATCTAACATTATTATACCTTTGTAAAAAATTATGTAATAATTTTACCAATAATTTTAACACTGAAAAACATTTATTTATTATTCTATTGAATGAATATTTCGTGAAATCATGACTTTTGAGGCCAATTAATCTAATTGAAGGAGTTGTATTGGTGATTTTAATGATTACCAATAATTCTGTGAAGTCATATTTGTAACGGTCACGAATCACATTTTAGTCAACTTAAAACCTGACACTGACCTGTAAATTGAAAAAAAGGAAAAAAAAAACAATTTAATTTCGCGGGCTACTATTTATGGGATGATTTATGCTAGACCATGCTGAGCGCGAGCTGTGCCATTTACGAGGCGCGAGCCAGCCACGGATACAAAACTTCACGAACAGTTTATATGAAGGAGTTCATGCTACACCGTGCAGCGTCTGGGTTCCGTCCGAGTCTTGGCCACAGAACACTATTACTCCTTGGTCTTGGCCCCTATAAATTGAGCAGACACAGACGCCCGGCTGTCATTGGTACTTAGATCTTTGACAGTCGTTAAGAGTAGGCAGAAAGCTCAAAAGTCTGACAATCAGTCTTACCAAAGGGTATCATGTTACCCAGTGAGTAACTAAGGGTTGTGGAGGTCAGATAGGTAGTCGCTCCATATAAAATACTGGTATTCAGCTGCAACCGGTTAGACTGGAAGCCGATCCGAGCGTATATAGCATATTCTTTTTAATGTGATAGTTATCATAATGCACTTATCAGTTACCATTATCACCTTATCAGTGATACTATAAGTATCCTGATAACTTTCCAGTTTCCTTAATTTTACGATTTTATCTCAAAATATTGTGCAAGTGCAATGCTTTCAAAAATGTTGTAAAACTAAGTATTTTTATTGTTTTATCTAGAAATCGGAATCTATTCAAGGTCAAATTCAATTAGCTACATGATAAAACAAAAAGAAAATTGATTTGATTAAAGATTTATTGATTACCTACTTGAAATATCGGTTCAAAATACTTAGTTTCTTTTTGGTAAAACGTTATTATTATATATTTATGTTATGGGTCGATCGATATCTAAACACAACACAAAACAAAAAAACAGATATTTAATTTTTTTTTAATTGTTTATTTGCACCTTCAAGTAAAAAACATATCGCTCATTTGGAGAAACACGTAACAGCTACTTTTTTTTAAGTCTATGCTTTCCTAACGTAAATACGTTTTCTGCTTTGTCATGTTTAACTCATTTTTGGGCAAAAATACATTTCTCCAAATGAGCGATATGGTTTACAATAAAAATACGCCTAAGGTAAGTAGAGTTGTATGTTTTCAACACATACTTTAAGTATTATACAGGCCGGCAGGGGATCGCCGCGTATAGCCTGTTACCATTTTTTTATTTTTTTTTGTGGATGGGAAATCATCTAAAGACTCCTCCCGCTCTGGGTGGAGCGGAAGGGAGTGTCAGACTCTTACTGACTAAAACCCACCCGTGTTCCTTTCTTAGCCCTTTATGTTCCGGGACAGCGGTAACCCTTTCGGACAATCCGGCTGACCCGGCAAGCAGCTTGTTACCATGACGTATGCAGTACATGATTCTGAATAACCCTGCGTTGAAATTTTTTGTCGGTTATTAGAAAAAAAGTCCCATACAGGCATAAATATTGATCGGGTAGAAATTTCACTTTTCTATGAAACAGCAGGTTATTTTTTTTGATAAGCGACGAAATTTTCTACGCTAGGGTGGTTACATATATGGTTACCGTTTGCGCATCGATATCCCTGCCATCACCCTGCATAGAACAAGCAGCTTTCGTTGGCCCCACAAAACAAATCGTCAATTTTTTTCTATTTTTGTTCTTTATGTTTCGTAGATATCGATGCCCATCATGTCTGCGGAGTTGCTCTAGATAATTTAATTTGACTCTGTATTGTTATTCAAGTCTTACTCGGTAATTACCGAGATAAATCAAATTCCTCATTTGTAATTAAGCAATTCGTAACGTAACGTAGGTAATTTACACGCTACGTTTTTTTTAATTTATAATAGTTACGAGTATGTGGTTGATATAGCCAGTACCTAACCGTCTAATCGACCTTCTGTTACTCGTGTATTTTTTTTTATTTTGCGTAAAACTTCAAGTCGCCCGGGCTTTGGGGATATTACCTCTATAATGTAACTAATGATATTTTGTACGTACTATTAATTTCTCTACTAGTGCTGTGCACTTCTGTAAGTGGCGAATTCACAATTCCTAAAACTGTATGCGATTTTTTGTATGTGTATCTCTTAATGAATAAGTCGTAGAAGTGCCTTATCAATAAATAAACAAATATAATATTTTTTTTGGGTGGGAAATAATCAGTGTCAGACTTTTACTGACTAAAACCCACCCGTGTTCCTTCAGTTGCCCGTGCCGGGGGCCACGGTAACTCTTTCGAACAACCCGCGATCCTGGCAGTTTCCTACTCACCTTAGAATACAATATTTGCTTCAATAAGTTTTAAGGAAAATTTTTCTATCATCGTTATGGTCATGCATGATCAGTAATATCTACCTGCTATGCTTTGTTAACAATGTTGACGTGTCAGTTATACACAACTGCAATATTTATGACACTGTGGTCTGTGGTCTAGATTATAGGTGCACGTGGGAACTAAATATATCGGCACGTGTTGTTATCGTGCTTGCCTTGCTAGCATGCCTTAGACAGATATTAAAATAATCAGTATACCTTATGTACCTATATACCAACCTTAAGGCCTTAGCAGACATGCTACTTTTACGATGCGTTTCGACAAGCGGCAATCGCGTCCGCTTAGCGAGCGTGTTGAAATAATTTGCGGATGAGTAGTCACCTAAGTCAATACTATTTTTTAAAATACTATTTAATTAATCATAGTCATATATTTACGACCAAATACCACATCTCGTTTAATCTGATTTTTTTATTTAAATGCGGTATTCTATCAGGTAGGTATTTATTCTTGTTTTTTTTTTCGGGCACTGGGTGCGCGGCAACTGATATGAAGTCGGGCGGTTAAAAGGTTAAATTAACGCATCGATATAATACGGGCTACGGCGAATCTGAACATAGGCTCTCCGAACATTCGCGCATGTCACACACTCTCGCATCTTCGTCGATGGCAATCTCAATGGACTCCGAACGACCTTCGGTTACGTGTTCGGCGCCATCACTAGCGTCCATCAGTACTTGTAACGTGCTGCTGACAGGACACGCAGGACATGATATTAAGTGTCCCATCGTTCGTGCAACAGCGCCACATTTACACTCCAAGGCGGGACTCTGTCCTGGAGTGTAAATATAGCTGATCTATGAATATCCACCTGAACAGGTTTTCCTCGCTTCGGCGAACCTGGGTCCGGAGTCTTTTTAAAGACTTCCAGGTTACCCAAGGTAACTCATTTCCAGGTGGGAGATCTTCAGAGGGTGGAACGAGTGATTTTGGGTAAGGAACACGGTAAGGGAGCACTGTCTCGCCACAGCTTCAGTCTTTCTTGTGACGGTTCGCCAGTGAGTGACACACACTTTATAAAACTCGCCCCATGCCATCGTTTGGTTCCTATAAAATGTTTCTGTCGCTGAATTGATCTTCCGAAAAGCTATACTTAATTGCTGGTAGTCGCTGCAAAAATGAGTACCTACCTAGGTAGCATGTCTGGTAAAGCCATTATAAATAGGTACCTGTCTAGAATATCTGACGAGATACCTGCAAGCGACGTTTCCGATTACTCACTGAGTCGCATGCTGACTATGCTGACAAGATTCTGATATAAATAAAAGACGCTTGCAGCGCTTGCAGGTAGTAGGAAGCCGTGAGAACTTTATTATCACAATTTTATTAATAAACTTAAGACATTGTCACAGTGACACAATTGCGTTCGTTCAATCTGATGTTACATAATTATCAGAATAATGCCTCGCTGGTCTAGTGCTCAGCTGCTGACCATGAGGTCCTGGGTATGATTCCCATGTTGGGCAAAGTATTATTGGGTTTATCCATCTGGAACTTCTCAGTAGCAGCCCGGAGTCTGGATTTGTGCCCGATTGATGGCAATAGGCTCGCCCTCCTGTTACATAGGACTTAAACCATAACTGGCGAAATGTGGGTGTACTATAGGTACAACTCTGCTTAAACCTTCGGGAAATACAGGCGTGAACTTACGTTATGTAATAGTTAAAGAAAGAAAGAAAAATATCTTATTGGATTCTTATCCACCTTCTACCTTTAAACATAAATGAACAGAAATGAAGATCGTGTTCAGTCAGGGCCAAAGAGAAGATTAGTTGTAGCTTTAATTATTTCCAATTACCTAGGTATACTTATACAAGGTCAAATTAAATTAATTAGCGAAACTCCGTAGACGTGGTATATCTAAAAACACAAAACGAAAAAAAAATGATGTTTTTGGGTCAACTACGGCTGATATTTAAAATAAAATATACAATAATAATATAACTATATATTAATTATTATTTATTAATATAATTATATATTTATTGGTATCTAAATATTTATTTTTTTGAAATAAATATTTAGATACCAAGACAAGATTAGACCTATAAAATCTGCGGAGTTTCGCTAGCTAATGTCAGTAGACCCAGTATAGTGAGAAAACTAGCTTACTTTTAAGTATCTCACTTTAGAGCGAGGGAAGTTCAGTTTTAATTTTTCATTGGGATAGTACTCTATCACAAAAAATAACGAAAAATAATACTGGTATTCAGCTGCATCCGGTTAGACTGGAAGCCGACCCCAACATAGTTGGAAAAAGGCTAAGCAGATGATGATGATGACTCTATCACAAAAAAATAACAATATTATAGGTAAAAATATTTATTAAACATAATTAATCAGAGGTAGATAATAGTGTTATTACGAATAAACTGCTGTATGAAGGATCCTTCGAGCAGGCCGAATCTTCGGCTGAGGGGCTGGTCATGCGTCCAGCGAGCGACCAAGTTCTGCGTCGGGGCCGGCTTGTCCATGGGCACCATGTGACCTGCTCCACGGATCACCACTTCTGTTAGACGACCACCTGTCTTGTGGTACCTAGGTGAAAAGTTACAAATTGGATTAGGCTTCTATACAGGCTGTCAGTAACTGTAACTATGAAATCAACACATGATTCTAAACCCCTCATCATTCTCCTGCCCTTATCCCAATTTATTTGGGGTCGGCGCAACATATCTTTTTCTTCCATACTTCTCTATTAGACGTCATCTCGGTAGTCACCCCCTTTCTAATCATATCATCATTCACACATTCCATCCATCGTTTTTTTGGTCTTCCCCTACCCTTATAGCCATCGACATTCATACTCAAAACTCTCCTCACGACATTTTCCTCATTCCTCCGCATCACATGCCCATACCATGACAACCGATTTCCACACAACTTTTCCGTTACCGGTGCCACTTTCAAACTTCCTCTTATGTACTCATTTCTTGTTCTATCCATTCGATAAGTAATTTTTCGTCGCTTCTCAAAAAAAAATATCAGCTGTTTCATAGAAAAGTGCAATACCTTCGCGGTCAAAATGTATGGAACAGCAAATTTGGCCGCTTTCTTTATTTTTTGGCCATAGAACCATTGCCATACAACGTGGCAATGCTGCCACCCTTTTGGGCACTTTTTCTATAGACAGCGATGCGGACGAATTGCTTGATGCCCTTTGATTATTTCCCCTCCTATTATATACCACTAGTAGCGCCACGTGGTTTCACCCGCATAAGTTTCCCGCAGGAGCATCGGGATAAAACTATCCTGTGTCCTTTCCCGGGACTCAAACTATCTCTATACCAAATTTCATCTAAATCGTTTCAGCGATTTAAGCGTGAAGAGGTACCTAACAGACAGACAGACAGCAGATTTTCGCATTTATAATATGAGTATGGATTTCTTTTTAAATAACTAAATACTGAATCCATGGTAACACGCCTGACAGCAACCCTGGACATCTCCAGGGTTGCTGTCAGGCGTGTTACCATGCTCGTGCCTTCTCCGTATGAGACAATAATGAATAAATTAAAATAAACAATGACAATAATACCAACTTATTATTGTCCCACTGCATAGCAGGCTTATTGAAGTGAAAACTTCTTTAGGCGCGTTGGGCATTTTTTGAGATGGGAAAAAACCATTGAATTCGCGCCACTGTTACCGTAACCACACTGCTTCGGATGTGTTCGGCTGTCCTCGGGATGTACTCGGTTTTAATGTATTTCCGATATGTCAGTGAGTGATGGCAAAGTATTCTGTTTGTGTTTTGTTTATACGACGATTCAAAAATACACACGTAGGTAATTGTTAAAGTTTTCACTTCTGTCGGCACTCCCGGAGTGCCACTTTTTTTTCTTATATAGAGAAGGCACGAGAATTAATCACGAAGGTTGCTCAAGACGGGTTCGCAATTTCAGGCGCTTGATAGATAACTATCAGTTCAGGTGGAAGCTTAGTTATAATAGTCCATAATTCATTTTCGTGAGACTAATACAGGGTTATTGGAAAAACCCCAACAACCTCTTAAGATGTCATTGTACTCATCATTATGAACAACTTTTACTATGGGACCAACCCTGAAATCGCGAAAAAAATCAGCTGTTCCCTACATTTTGCCGAGTTATACGAACATAAATGTAGGGAACAGCAGATTTTTTTTCGCGATTTCAGGTTTGGTCCCATAGTAAAAGTTGATAATAATGACGAGTACAGTGACCGTTCAATAACCCTGTATAACTGGTTATATTATTATTAAAGACGTTGTGATTGTGACGTCATAAAAATATAAAAAATCAGAGACAAGGAGACACGTGCTTACATGTGCTTTTATTTTTATTTAAAGTCGAATATTTGTGGAATATTTTGCTGTTTTTTCCTTTTTGCATCAATAGAATGCCATTCGGCTAATTGAAAATATACATAGTTCCAATAAAAGTCAAGGTCAGGTCGCCTCCAGTGCGAATAGGTCATGCGAATCGGTCGCCAGGAGGTTGGTGTGTCATATCGTTATGTACTTTTAACTTTAAATTTACTGATTAATTTATACTAATGACGATGCAAAAACATATAGGTAAGTTTCAAATAAACGTCTAAATTATTCTTTCAATTCATCAGGAACAAGTAGTTTGAATCCTATAGAATAATCAGCCTATAATCTTCCCACTGCTGGGACACGGGCCTCCTCTCTTTGTGAGAGGGAGCGGGCCGTAATCCACCACGTTGGCCTAGTGTGGGTTGGTAGATGTCACATGTCTGCGAATGTTTGGTTCTATGACATGCCGGTTTTCTCTCGATGTTTTCCTCCACCACCGTTTTGAAAGCAGTGGTGACGAAATAATTTACACAAATATGCTTGTCAGGGTTCGAACCTACGACCTACAACTCGTAAGTTGCGGTCGTTAACACTGGGTCGACACTGCTCAAAGTCAAAGTCAAATCATTTTATTTCAAATAGGCACTTAAAAGGTACTTTTGAACATCAACATTTACAAAATAATAGAATTGATTTTAGTCGTTCCAAAAAATAGTTTCGTATGGAGAAGAATGGACAAGAAACTCCACCGTTACTCTTTTAAAAATGTTTAATATAATTATATGCGATGACGATGCACCTAGAATATAATTACTATACCTGCAAAATAGGTAAAAATAATTAAAAATAAAGCAATGACAGGTAAATTAATGATGTGATAGATACGTGGTGCTCACATATTTAAAAATATTGCAGAATTAGATGATTTTCCGATACTTTTAACAAGTAATGATTTAGTGTGTGAGCAGTAATCACAGAATGTAAAATCAATGTCATAAAAATTATAAAAACAAATTAGCAACCAGTTTGATTTTGTCTAGACTCTAGATTGTCCTATGGAGAAGGACCAGCATGTTTCCAAGCATTCTTACGCGTGGTTTCTACATCTGTAACTGCTGTTGCTCTTATAACTTCTCTTGAATCCTATCTACGCATGGCTAAACCACTCATACAACACTTACATTATAAGAAAGTACCACTAGTTCATGTCATGCCATGGTTTGAGCCTTTGAGCCGTACCTATAGCTGCTGAGGCAGAAGTTAATTACTAACTGAACCAAGATAACGAATAGGTAAGAGAGACATAAACCCGTTTTTATTCCAAAGACAAAGATTCTTACCCAGCGAGCCTGTTGTTGAAGATGTAGGGGAACCGAGTAGCGTTGAGGAACTCCTGTGAGCCGTTCCAGTTCCACGTACGATAGTTCTCTGATGTGAACACGCATGGCAGCATCTGGTCCAGTTGACCGCTAGAAGGACAGTTAACAAAAGTTTACATGGGTACATAAAAGTTACATTATTTTCACTCTATATGTAGGTACTCTCGGTCTCTCGGGCTGTGCCTCGAGAAGATTTAAATAGGGCGACTATAAAGTGAGTGCGTACGACATCGTCCTATGATGACCGATAACTACTCACTTTATAGTTATGTTTGGTTCGATCGGCCGAGTTCGGCCGACGACGTACGAGCGTAATTCGGCCGATGACGATTTTTCGATGGGTATGCATGAGGCAGGCATGAGCCCGTCTGACAGGATGAAAATAAGAAATGAAAAGACCCAATTCACTAAGGCTGGCACCTTAGCCGATTGGTCATTTTTCTCTAGTCTCTGATCCCTCCCTTATACGCAGTCGCTGGTTAAATGTTGATAGTTCGGTTTGATTGACTGCAAGCTGTATCCAAGAACGAATGGGTATATCTCTATGTCAAATACTAATAATAAAGCTGAAGAGTTTGTTTGTTTGTTTGAACGCGCTAATCTCTGGAACTATCTGTCGCAAAAATATTTTTGAGGAAGGTTATAGGCTATTTACCATCACGTTACGACCCTTAGGAGCCGAGCAAAAAGGAAAAAGTCAGAAAGAACGCTAAGCGATATCGAGGTAATCGCGCGGGCGGGCTATTGGATGCGACGCGGTAGGTCGGGGGCCGAAATTTCCTGCGAACAAAGTTGCGGCCAGAAGCTAGTTTATTTATAAACATTGCTTAAAGTTAAGATACGTTTAAACATCAAAGAATGATGGCCGTTTTGGATGGTATGTCCAATAAAAACCACATACCTATACATCTAATTACAGTTTATATCACAAGCATCAATTTTCATTATGAGCAGAAGGCTGTGAAATACCGGGTTAAAGAGATATCAGACCTGCAAGTACCATGTAAACGTATTAGTTTATATATGACGCTAATGTTCACTGCAGTTCTCAATAATATTAGTTAATGACTCATAACATTGAGGGGGCTTATGGCTAAGTAATAACAGCCGCACGGGTCGATCGATCAGGTTAAGCTGCGCTTGCCACGGTTGGTCCGTGGGTGGTTGACCATTTTTACACACCAAGACCCCTACCCGTGCCTCTGAAAGCATGTTAAGCCGTTGGTCCCGGCTGTCATTCGTGGATCTCATTAGAACTCCATTGGTCATCAGGCCAGGCTCCATACAGAAATGCCCATCATTCTTTGATAGTTAAACAGTCGCTAATCATTAGGTAGTTAAGTTTAAGCAACGTTTATACATAAACCTCTATGAATTTATTTATTTAAACTTTTCGCACAAAAAGGTACAAAGGCGGACTTAATGCCTTAGGCATTCTCTCCGCTTAAATGCACGCCGACTGGTGAATTAAACTTTGTTATGGAACTACGAAATTACTCCAAAGAGTAGGTCCTACTATTTCAACTGTATAAAAAAATAAATCTGAAAGGCTATTGTTAGCCTTGCAGTGCAGTGCGCTAAACAAAAACGTAGCAACAATACGTCTGGTTTGTGCATTGTGATGCTTACGTATCTTATATCACTTCCCGGACTCTAGGTCAAATGACAGTTAACAAAAACAATGCTCGTGAACCATTTAAATGCCATACGGTCAGTCTCGAATAAATCACCTAGTTTATCTAGGTGATCTTCTTGGCTGTTTATATGGAGGGGCCCGTGTCTAAATAATAAGAGCCGCACAGGTCGATCGATCAGTTTAAGCTACGTTTGCCGCGGTTGATCTGCGGATGGGTGACCATTTTTACATACCGAGACCCTTCGGCGCCTCGGAAACCACGTTAAGCCGTTGGTCCCGGCTGTCATTCGTGGATCTTAATTTGACAGTCGTTACAGTTCGTCAGAAGCCCGAAAGTCTGACAACCAGTCTTAAAAAAGGGTATCGTATTACCCAGTAACTGGGTTGTGGAGGTCAGATAGGCAGTCGCTCCATGTAAAATACTGGTATTCAGCTGCATCCGGTTAGACTGGAAGCCGAGCCCAACATAGTTGCGAAAAGGCTAGGCAGATGAAGACTTGGCTGTTTATCTATGTCATAAGTAAGTACTAATATAATAAAGCTGTAGAGTTTTTTTTTTTAACACGCTTATATCTGAAATTACCATTCCGATTTGAACAATTATTTTTGCATTTTGATCTAGCCCAATTCTTGTGGAAGGTTATACAAGGCGTAACAGAATAAACGCAAGTCCTGAAAGTAGTTTGTTCATAATTGCCTACTGAATTGATTTCATTAACTTTTAATAAAGGCATTCTTCTCAAAAAGTATGTAAGCCAAAGAAAATTAAACGTTACTACAAGGCAATAAGACTCAATTTTCAATGCATAAAGTAATGATTTTATTCATAACTAGCTGTTACCCGCGACTTTGTCCGCGTGGATTTTTTTTCGTGGGACCCTATTTTTTTTTCTAAAGTAAAAGCTCCTAAGTAACTCCTTATTACATCAGCTATCTGCCACTGAAAGTCCCGTCAAAATCGTTCCAGCCGTTTCAGAGGTTAGCCGGAACAAACAAACACACAGACAAAAGTTGTAAAAAAAATATTTTGGTAAGTACCTATATGTACCGTGTATATATATACATATGCATTTAGTAAAAAGCGGTTATTTTAATATTACAAACAGACACTCCAATTTTATTTATTTGTATAGATGTATAGATTATTTGTATAAGATATAGGTATGTTGTGATACAGTTGCAAGTTGCTTGATACTTTATATCTTTCTCTGAGTGACCTTTGAGAACAAAGAATGTCCACTTCGTTTTATGGATCGAATACCTACTCGGAAGTTTGTGGATTTTTTTATTGAGCGTAATAAAGTAACTGATATCTTTCAAAACAAGAGATAATATTGTGTTTTGATAATTCACAACGAGCGATATTGTATCAGTATACAATATCCTACTATCCACAGCGACATTGAACGTCTTCCACAGAGGGTGCTTTCATCTTAAAAAATAATAAGATCAAGGGCAAAATTTCATCCAAATCCATCCAGCCATTTACGAGTTACGAACTTCGAGCAAACTTTCACATTTAAATACTAATTAGTGAAATATTACTGAGATATAGAAGATGAATAAAACACTTACCAATACGTCAACACTTTATAATGCTCCAACAGTGTTTCAAACATTGGCTTCGTAGTGCTCAAGAAGTCAGGCGCCAGCTGCACATTAACAGTCATATTGACCCATCCGAACTTGATGTCCCCGACGTGGATGGCCCTCTTGACTTCCGAAGTCTTCAGGAAATTGACGTACTTGCCCACCGGAAGATCGTCCTTGAGGAAGTTGTAGGCATGCTTTTGGTGCGTGATGAAGAGGAGGACTGTGATGAGGCTGTTCCATTTCTGTGAATTTAGATGTCAAGATGTAAAGGGGTTTGAAGCTCTGTGGCATACCTACCTCATACCTGTCCGCCATTTCTTTTTTTCAATATGTCGGTATTTTTTTCAAAATAATCTATATATATAAAAGGAGAACTGACTGACTGACATATCAACGCACAGCCCAAACCGCTGGGTCTAGAGATTCCAAATTTGGCACGTACGTTCCTTATGAGGTCTAGGGGTGCACTAAGAAAGGATTTTTCAAAATTCACCCCCTAAGGTGAATGGGGGGGGGGGGTGAAATTTCACGCGGACGAAGTCGCGGGAAGAAGCTAGTCATACATGTAGATGTAGGTATGCAATAATATAAGTTGAGTGTAAGGTTATTGGGTGTATCTATGTGTTGTCGGGTCCGTGTATGAGGACATACACGAGGTCAGGATGGACGAGTGTAAGGTTTATGACTGTTAATAGCAATTAATAAAACATTTTAAATAAATAAATATATAAAATTAAATAAACCGTGTATCAATAGGTAAGCGATTCTAACGATTCCTCAAATCGATTATACCTATTGATATTCGGTTTATTTAATTTTATATACTTATTTATTAAAATAATAATCCCCAATAATTGGAGTAAACAGGAAAAGGTATTTATCTCTGAATTTATATCTACATACTTACATCTAATACTAAAAATAAAAAAATAAAAATCCTAACTTAACTAAACAGAACACTATACAGAACTTATTTATTTATTTAAAATCGCCAACACGAAGTAAGCTAGCGTTATGTTATCAATGATCAAAGCTTCGGCTCCGATGCTCGATCTTTCTCTGTAAATACCAAAAGAGGTCTTTACCTTCTTTCACTAAACACACCATCCAGTTAAAAAAAGTCCATCGTAAAAATTGAGGAAGGACTTACGTTCTTAGCTTCAATGCTCCTGTTAGCCTTGATTTCCTGCTGGAACGATTCGATCAGCGGCTTCACGGTCAAAATCTGCTCCTTCTCCAATAGACCGAAGTAATAGAACGGCCAGGCGATGTTCGATATCATTGCTGGGTCCACGTATGCGTTGCCGATCATCAGACCCTGGATACATTATAGTAAATGGATGCGTTCGGGGTGACCTGGACTGGACTGGACTGGTCTTCAAACCGCACTTTTGCGAAAATCTATAGCGCTAAGTGCAGTTTGGAAATCAAGGGGTGATGCCTTTGCCCAGGAGAGGAATATACATTATTATATACGATAGAAATAGAGCCCTAAATAAATACATGATTGAGATGGAATTTTGAGTATCTGAACTACCCTCAAAAACTGTATTTGTAAGTGATTTTGATTTACTTACAAAGAAAAAGAGTGGGCCTATGTTCACTAGCAAAGAGGCCCAGGCTCTTATCAGCCCATTATTGCACAAGGCCGTAAAGATTGTGGACTATCCCTAACTTATATGGATTTTTAAGAACACCTCCAAAAGGGGCCATTCAAGTATTACGTAAGCGCTACAGGGGAGCACGTCTTTACTTTGCTTATTTTTGATGACATGGGGGATGGAGGGTCTGGATCGTGATTACGTCAACAGTTTTTTTTTTCTTTCGGATTTTCTACAAAATTTTGACGATTTTGGTTTGAACACATGACAACTCTACTTTTCTGTGCTTGAAAACGAAACGCATATAACTGCTGCTCATGAATCAATAAAGAAACCTTACAAAAAATCTGCTTACGTAATATTTGAACGTCCCCAAAGAATTAAATCAAGATTCTTATTCACCTCAAGGTTAATATCAAAACCAGGTGTATCCTTCCTCTTGTGTATCTCCATAGCCATTGCCGGCACATACTTGCCGGCATACGACTCGCCCGCCAAGTACAGCGGGGCTGTTCTCAGCTCAGGAAACATTTGCAGGAACTGCTTCAGAGCTATGTAGAGGTGGTTGGCGTACTGGAAGCAAAATATTCGTAAAATTAAACACGTTTTTGTCGAAAGACCTTTTGGTCTTTGAAGCGTCAGAAGCCCCACTGCTAAGGCCGTGTCAGGAGTTCGATCTGTAGGTACTACCTATACCTAGTTGTTTTTTTTTTTCATGAGCACAAGTAGGTATTTGTTGAACAAAGCTAATATAAAAGAAAAAAGTATAGGGTTATCCTGTATTATGCTTTTTGGTTTTACTCTTGTAGCATGTCTGACCAACACAAACAGCAAAAACAGGACAACGTATATGTAGGACCTAGGTTAGGTATATAATAACGATGTTTAAGAATTTTTAGCTTAGCTAAAGGTTAACAGGAAAATGTACCTAAATAAATGCATCACGTCTTACCGTAGCCATATTGGTGGTGTATCCGTCGACATGTTCGGTGAAGCTGAATCCTGTTCCTACAGGATTGTCGATGAACAGCAGGGAGTGGTTATGCAGCCAGGTGTACGGGTTACCTGGAATTTACTATGTAATTATCGGTATTATATTGGCGCAACGACACCATAGACAGGTAGGTAATCGCAGGCGCACGACAATAGGCGCGAGGTATCGGCGAAATCTACGTGTGGTAGTAGGAGTGAAATAACGACCCAGGCGGAATAAGATTGTACCTATGGAACTCTCCTTTTGTTATTTTATCAAAATCCGCGGTTTTTGGTTTGACTGACGACAGAATGGTCAGTGAACGCAAAAATACGGAACTATCAGCCGGAAATCACTTGGCAGCATTAGATGGCAACTACATATCACTACAATGTTTCACGTTTCACATAAATCAAGGGGCAATAGCTTTTAATGCGCGGGAAGATCCCGTATAGTCATAGCATCATCTACATACAATGAAACAACCCACAACAATCTTGAGATTTTCTTTTATTTGTAAGTACCAACACGTCACAACCAATGACCTTTAGCAACAATACAAACTATTAATTATTCTATCATTGCTAACTCAGCATACTAATGATACGGTTTTTTTACTTGATTAAATGCGTTATAACCAAGGAATTCATACATTAAATTGCTTTATATTTTCCTGTGTTGTTTTATGTATCTAATAACCCCGTAAATACTAAGATAAGGCCAATATGTTCCTCGTGATTATGGCCCTGTGGTCACTGGGTAAGAAAGAAAGCGTTATTTTTTTTTTTTTAGTATCTAAGTAGTGTGCGAATTGCACGTTTTAGTAAGTAATAAAGCCAAGGACATTAGTATTTGTATCCATTACAAATACTTTGTCCAACTTTTATTCTTTCCAAGTAGGTATGCTTGCAATCGAATGCGAGTGATTCGTCAACTCGTCCTATCACCCTCATCTTCCTGGCGTCTCGTCCGTCATCGTCGTAAAATTATTTTGATTTTCGTCAAGTCGTCCCA
Source organism: Hydraecia micacea (assembly GCA_914767645.1). Taxonomy (NCBI): domain Eukaryota; kingdom Metazoa; phylum Arthropoda; class Insecta; order Lepidoptera; family Noctuidae; genus Hydraecia; species Hydraecia micacea. Next base: position 16,092,451 of record OU611778.1, read on the forward strand.
AATGGGCCGTTGGCATGTAGGACGAGTTGACGAATGGGCCGTTGGCATATAGGACGAGTTGACGAATGCCAGAAGTTTGAGGGCTTGACCTTATTAAGACGTGTAGGTTTTAAGAGGTTAAATAGCACATAATAGGCGGAATTACTTTATTGCAAGCTGATTTAATTATTATAATAGAAAAAGGACGCCTGAAGATGGAACGGTGATGACTAACAATAAAACTATAACCCGGTCTAAAAGTTCTAATAATTGAAGTATTACAGAGAGGTCTAAAGAGGAGTTTAATGTAAGCGATAGTCCGACACACAATCGTTCTAACTTGACCTCACGAACTACGATTGCAAGCCAAATTACTCTAGTTAAGGAACATAACATTGAGTAAATCTTAACACGTTCGAGGACAGAACGAGATTATACGTCATCGTTCGAAATTTTGATATGGCACAACGTACAATGACGTCCAAATAATTTTTTTACTTTACGACAGAACGTAAATTTCCGATGAACGTTCAAGTTAAAATCCTATTGAATGTATCTTGTGTCACAACATTTAAAATACCCGAAGCTTTACTGTCACGTAGAGTAAGTTTTAAACTATTTCAAATAAGTGCCGTTGACAGTGGGCGGGAACGGTACTCACACACGCACAACGTGTAAATGCGTCGCGCGCGCCTACCGCGCTCCTACATTCAATGCGGCTGCGTCACTGCGGGGTGCGTTCGCGTTCGCTAAACATTTCGTGGCGTATCGTAATATTTGCCGCGACAAAACATCGTAAGTATTTAGTTTATTTGATTTATGTATTATTCCTTAGCCAGGCAGTATACTATTTTACTATGAATTAATCCCGTTCACGTCTAGTTAACTTACTTTTAATGACATAACGTATTTATACGATAACGTGATAAAACGGTTGTGTCATGATGTCTTTAAAACAATATATTTTCATGGGAGGCTACGTACTCATACGTCGTATAATTTGTATGGACATTTACTGTGTCATTTTGGTACACAGTCTCAAGTGGTAGCGTCCTCGAACGTGTTAATTGCTCATTCAGTGATGGAGTAGATCTGATAAAGTATCAGGAAGACAGAAAATAATGCAAGCATTATACCTAACTATAAATTACTAGCTGCGCACGCGGTTTCACCCGCATAAGTGTCGATCCCGCGTGAATATCGAGATAAAAAGTACCCTACGTGTTATTCTGATGTATACCTAAGCTATATTACTGTAAAGTTTCATCAAAATCCAATCAGTAGTTTCCTCACAAACTTTCCTGCTTATAATATTAATATATGTAGTAGGAAGTAGGATAGGATGTCATGATTAGTAGCGAGGATAATATCAATGAAAAGCATGATACCCAAGACGTGACTTTGGTTCATTGATCATCCGTAAATCATTTCAGCCCAAAGACGTCTACTGCTGGACATAGGCATCCCCAAAGCACGTCCACTTCGACCGGTTCTGTACTCTCCGCATCCAGCGGTTTCCCGCGGCCTTCACAAGGTCATCGGTCCACTTTGTGGGAAGCTTTCCAACGCTACGTCTTTCGGTTCGCGGTCGCCCACGCAGAACCTTTCAGCCCCATCGGCCATCTGTTCTGCGAGGAATATGCTACTGCCCACTGCCACTTAAGTTTGGAAATTCTTCGGACTATGTCGGTTACCTTGGTTCTCCTGCGGATCGCTTCATTTCTGATTCGATCACGTAGGGAAACTCGCAAGCATAGCCCTCTCCATTGCCCTTTGGGTGACTTTTAGTCTTCTAATAAGACCCATTCAATTGTGAGCGACAACGTTTCAGTGCCATAGGTCATTACTGGCAACACGCACTGGTCAAATGTTTTCGTGTTGAGACACCGCTGTTGGAATTTCTTCTAAGAAGGACCAAGACACATACCTAACAAAGACATTGTACTAAGTATTGCATGAATATGTAGGTACCTACGTGAGATAAATAAATATATAAGGCAGCTAACGTTATGATGATGATAAACACAACAGTACTTACGTTTCAAAGTTTCGTTTACAACAGTGAAGGGTCCAAGTTCGTCAAAGAGTCCAGTCATACTGGAGGCTCCAGGCCCTCCTTGAAGCCAAATGATCCATGGACTCGCGTTCACAGGCTTGTTCAACACCGGGAAGTACCAGAAGAAAAGGTTAGAATTGTACGTCTCGTTCACAGTCAAGAAACCAGAGTAGCTCTTGAAACCCAAGAAATGCTTTGAATCCACTCTAGCAGCCTTTTTCGCTTCTTTTATCCGCCCTTCTTTCAGGTATGGAGTCAATATCAACGCTGTTCCATTGTCAACTTTACCTTCTGGTTCACAAGTTTCATTATTGCTTGTTTCAGTGTGATTTGAATCTACCAAATTATCTGATACATCTTTGCGTGTCCCGCACGTTTTCTTAGTAATATTATTTTTGTTTTCATGAATCAAGTTCTCGTGAACTATGTTATCGTTATCTTCTTTTACTACATTCGTATTGTTTACAATACTTTGTTGGGTTTTAACTGGTTCAACGTCTGCTATTAAATTACTAATATCATCTTGATGCTGCTCAATTTCAGCGACTCTGCCATATACACTGGAAAACAATGGTGGCATTGTATTACTAATGAGCTGATTAAAGTGACGCTGATAATAAAATTAAAACGGTAGGCAGATAAAGACAACAAGAACCTGAGTATTTTGGTTGGAAAAGTAAAATAACGCTAACATTTTAAAACAATAACGTTATTGTGTCTGAGTGAGAACTGTCCAAGGCTTGTAGGTACATCATAGAAATGTATATCTATGAGGTACATCTATCGGTCCCTAGTTTAGATCCGACTCGAAGGACTTAAAAAGCTAAGGTTGGTACCGTTTAAAAAAAATTGCCAGCAGTCTTGGCAAGAAGGATCGATGGAAGATGAACCAATGTTTTCTTCATGAAATGGCGATGGTCTCTTCACCAGAGAAACGACAAGGTAGACCAAGCTGTTCGTCTGGATACATAGTGAGGGTTGTGGAGCGAATAGATATGATGTGACTGTCAGGACCAGAAAAATTGTCATAAAGCAAGCAGACCATAACATACTCAGTATTTAATTAATTTGTGCTGAATCGGGGAGTAATTGCGCATTACGAAATACACGCACTTCTTTATAGCTTTAGCAAACGCAAAATATATTAAGTCATGTACCTAACCTATACCTAATAGGATAATCGGTATGTATTTGTAGAATCGTAGTATAGCTTTAGTATTGTAAGGGCTCATTTTATATAATACTCTAGTTGTAATTTGATACCACTTTTCTTTAAATTATATCACACAGAGGATCCACATTTATTTTTTATTTTCCCTGACTTAAATTTCAACAAAATTATCCAGTATAAAAATAAAACTTTAAAGAAAAACTTACCTTATTAAGCACAAAACTAGAATACAAATCACATGCTTCATTATAAATTATTCGATTAGTCCTAATAACTAGAAATGTGGAGCGTTGTATTGGTACATGGCTTGCGAACTACTACTAAACGTAGGTACCATTGCGACATCCCTGGGCATACATTATCATGACTTGAACTATTTGATCCCGCGACGTTGAACACTGATACGGCTGAAATTCGCTTGTATTTGTGTACGATATACGTCTTAAGTTGGACACTGACTGGGAGCATTAGTCACTGTTGCGATTGAACCTCAACCAACATCTTGCAACCATACTCGTGATTCCAACCACTGCACCCCAGATTCTACAATGGCGACCATCCAGAGAAGTGCCTCAACATTAAACTTTGTCGAGTCACATGCAGAGAAAGAAATGATACAACTGTCTTGGAATCCACAACGACATGAATTACAACAGAACACTGGAGGGGTAGAAAACGACGATATAGTTTTTACTTCTATCAATAAAATATGTAGGGTAGGAGATAGAAAAGGACGCCTTTGGTCTAAAGGCTGAAATAGACGTGTAACAGCAGCTCGGATGATAAATGTCAGCTGAGCATCGGCACGCTAAGGCACGGCGCGGCTGCGACAAGGCTCAGCCCGACGGCAACTCGCTTTTTCGGACTCCACCGTGACGGACGATACTTACCTACTCCTAGCATAATCAGCCTATATATGTTCCTAGTGATGGGGCACAGACCTCCTGTCAGTGAGAGGGAGTGGGCCGTAATCCACCACGCGGGCCCAGTGCGGGTTGGTAGATGTCATATGTCTTCGAATTCTTGGTCCTAGGACATGCCAGTTTCCTCACGATGTTTTCCTTCACCGTTTTAAGAGCAGTGGGGATGAAATAATTTACACAAAGTAAAGCGCCTGGGTTCGAACCTACGACCTACAACTCGTAACCGTTAACACTGGGCCACCACTTACTACTAACTTAATTTATTAATTGTTTGTCCGGAAAAGTTTATATTTGTTAAAAAGAACGGTAATAAACCATAGCCCCTAAAATACAGTCTACTCTTTAGTAGGTTTGGATAAAAACGTTTGAATGCCCGTTTTGTCCTAGTTTCTAAAACGTACGCATGGTACCTATAATATACAACTCCGGATGTAACCTGCCAACTGTCTAACCGTATCTAATCTAACTGCGTGTAATGTATTTGTCACTAGCAGTTGTTAGATATTGGAAGAAGTTAAGGTGGTGTTTAGTTAACTTGAAAAATTGCATGCGCAAGAGGCAACTCATTTTGCCAGACAGGAGACAAAAGGGTTTGACTGCTGCTGCCGCCGCTCGAGTACAAAGCTCGCGTGCTAAACTATCCATCGGGAAGTGATGTTCTGTCCGATTGTCAGAACCAGTAGAGCTATTATAAATCACTCTGTGTGAATTTACGTGAAGTAAGCTGTCACTCTACCTGCAGTGCTATTCTGTAAAAATCTCACCGTGAAAACTAAGGTGTATAAGGTGTGTAAGGTGTGTACCTTAAACTTATCAATGAAAACGCCCATTGAGAATTTATTAATGACAGCGCCAACAACGAAATCGTGCGGGGGCAAACGGTTTTTTGACTGTATATTGTTTATTACATTTCTAGAAAATAAAATTTCTCATACAACGGCGAAGTACAGTATTTTTATGTGCTGACGCTACTCCTCTTCACGCACACATTCACAACGTGTTTTTACAGACAATCTGTCAAATTTCTTTAATAGAGTTTCAACTTTATCGCTATAGCATTAGGTTCAAAGTTGATTGGGAAAATTTTACAGTTTCGGGTAGCTTGATGTGCTGACGTCTGTACATTTGGTAACCACAAGTAAAGCGTGCGTCGCTTCGTGAGATAAAAATACTGTAGTAAGCGTTTTAGTCTATGCTAGACATAGACCACACCGCAGTGTTGGTAACACTGCGATGCGGTCGGTCTGACGTCACAAGACAGAGTAACTTCGCACCATTCAGTACAATGATCGTTTTGTGTGACAAGGATAGAAGATTAACTTCAAACGCGTGTAAGTTCTATATTTACTACAGATTTTATTTATGTTACAACAAATCGACTATTTTTAGTAACGACTTTAATTATGTATTAATTCAAGTATATTTTTGATTGTTGTCATTTACCCATTGCTATCACTAGTTTTGGTCGATCAATTACCTAGGTATATCTTTCACTGTATGATTGATTGTGAACACCGCTAGTTTACAATCTATCTCGCGAGATTGTAAACTGTCGATAAATTGGGAACTGCTTACAATATAACTATTCCTTTTCGATAGTTTATAATGTATCCATTTCAACCCGTCAAATTGTGAAAAAACCTGCACTTACCGACTGGGTTCACATTGTTCACAATCCGTCCGATTTTATCACCCGAAACATTGTGAACCGTCCCTGATTTGTCGGTCTTGGCGGTAGCCGAATTGGTCGCAGTACCTAATCCGGGGCACCCCGACAAATGAGTTAGGTGAAGTTAGAACTGTGACCAAACGCGCGCGAGCTGAGCGTGCGAAACGAGCCGAACGAGCGAAGCGAGCGGTGCCGCTGCAGCGGCCAGCGAGCGCCACTTCCAGGTTGGTCGCAGTTACTTGGCTATTTAGTTTAAGCGCTAGGTGCGATCCGTCATAATTATGCAAATTTGATGCCAGTTCACAATTTGTTGGTTTGCCATAGACAGATTATAAACTATGGAAAATTATTGCGTAAATTGTAATTGGTTTGTTGCAGTTCACAATTTTTCGATAGATTATAATCTCGCGAGATCCATACTATATACTATAATATTATAAATGCGAAAGTGTGTCTGTCTGTCTTTCTGTTACCTCTTCACGCTTAAACCGCTGAACCAATTTAGATGAAGTTTGGTATAGAGATAGTTTGAGTCCCGGGAAAGGACAGGATAGTTTTTATCCCGATATTCCCACGGGAAACTTATGCGGCTGAAACCGCGGGGCGCTGCTAGTATATTATAAACTAACGATGTTCATAATTATACGGAAACATATCAAAGGAACATTTCAGTCGTGTCACAGGTACTGAATACAATACATGAATTTATAATTCAAAACAACATTTTAATATCGGAACTCAGTCTAATCTGTAATTTATTGGTAATGTTCTAACAGCATACATACTATATTATAATTAATATTATTCAGTCTATGACTACATACATTATGATAATAAGATGACATATTAGTAGGTACTAACAATAACTGGATCAACGAGACCCTTCTCAGGAGTCGGTCGTGGCAATTGGATATTAAACCATTGGCTGTCACGACTATCATTTATATATTTGTGACAGACATTCATTAACAATAATTTAAAATATCCTACTTATATTTATTTTTACATTAATACATACTTATACAGGGTGAAATTTTAATCACCGTTTTCCTCTTAAGGGGTCATTGTACTCATCATTATGAACAACTTTTACTATGGGACCAAATCTGAAATCGTGAAAAAAAATCAGCTGTTCCCTAGATTTATGTTCGCATAACTCGTCTAAATGTAGGAAACACCTGATTTGTTTTTCGCGATTTCATGAATAGATCATCTTTATTGTCCGCGTGTCTTAGTGAGACTTGAGCTACGAAACTCACCCTTACTGCTACGACATAAAGTCGCTGTCAATGTCAAATTGTTACCATGAAAGTGCAGTTGACTGTACGCTACGTTTAAAACGAATAGTTACCTTACAATACAACAACAAAAAATCTAATCGTTAATTTATGTTTTAATAAAATAAAATAAAAAATATCACATAATTTATCAAGCAATTTTAAACCTTAAAAGTAGATAAAAATGTTTAAAAAACCTTATTTAAGTTACACTTATTTGTCGGTAATTAGTTACTAAGTAATCTTTTATGTCGGCCATGACAGTTGTGAGTCGGGATATCTCTGAATGTATCATCTCTAACGTGGTTATAATTTTACCAGTACTGAATACTTTCTCTCGCTCTATGGATAGAAAAGCTGATGCCTTGTCCTCGCCATCTGTGGAAAATATAAGCAAAATACATGCCTGGAAACTGAGATTATTACTATTATAAATACTCTTCTCAAAGGACCGATGATAAGGCTATTACAAGTCTCCCACAACACACAGTCCTAAAAGGAGTAAAATTTAAAATTACCTGAATCAACACAAGTTCCATTCTTCGTGACAACTACTTCGGGTTTTCTTTCCAACGGACTGCATGATCCGCCCAGTTCCATATCAGAGTTTATTGGTGATCGCTGCTTCCTACGCCTTTTGGACGACCTTGTGTGGACTTCTGAAATTTTTGTTCAAAAATGAGAAGCCTGTTTCACAGGGACTAGGGAAAGAAAGAAAAAAGTCATTTATTCAAACTAGGCTGAGATTCAGCACTTTTAGAACATCAAAATTACAAAAGACAGTCCCCCAAAACGCCCGCCCTTCACTACTTCCTAGTGCTTTCGCTGGGGAGAAGAAGTGGCGTAACAAACTCCCCAGCAGCACAGCTGTCTGTTCAAATAGAAAATACTTGATGTATGCAATACTAGGTATGCAAAGTAATTAACATTACAGGACACAGAACATTAAATTAAATGATTTGCCACAAGTATATTAGCTAGCCACGCCAATATTCCAACAAATAGGTAAGTTAACATCCCAAGTGATACAAAACATGCACCAGGGGTTGCCTCTTCCTGTATGTCCGACGTCTGGGCGTCCATAACCAACAGGAAGAGGTAAGGACTTAAAGCCGACCCTTGGTGCAAGTCTACAGCCACAATGAACTCGTCGGTATTGCCAGTATAGAGGTATAAGGAACATGGTGTAAAGTTCACTCATCCTCCATAGAAAAAGGAGGATCCTCCGACCAGACGGGTGTTGTGTGTGGTGGGCTACTGGACGTCGGTTGATGTCGGGACGTTGTATATAACAGGTGTGGGAGTTACTTGTACCCCCCGTCATCGTAATCATTTTTTTGTACAGGATTGTAACGGAGATATTGAAAGTCAAAATTGCAACTTTTACTGACGTTTTTTTTTTTTACAAAAACAAGTTTTTTTTTACAAAAACAAGCTGCATGCACCCATAAGCACAATGTCTTCGGTGCGTTACGTTGCGCACTACCGTAAACAGCGATTTTTCACACCAAAAACGATATTCGTTTCCCAGCAATTATTTTTGCACAAAGTTACTTAGTATGATCCAGAGAATGCATAGTTGACGACTATGTGATGGGTCTTTTTACACCCTGGTATGCTAGTCGCGCGGTAAACTCCGCTTGCGCGATGCAGGATCTTCCATGACGTCAGTATGATGCGTAGTTTGCGTGCATATGTCGCTACACCAGCAGCCGACCGGACGACGACGAACGGTCGGTCGGTCGCACGTACGGTACGAGATTCTGTTAATAAATTATGGTGCTTACTTGAGCTTTTCTTTCTTCCACTTGTGGTGGTGTCTACTGTCGGTTTTCTTTCAAGTGGGCTACTTGGTCCTGCCTCATCTTCATCATGACATGGCTGTCGTCTTTTACGACTTTTAGTAAGTGGCTCCCCATCTTCTGATTCTAAAAAAAAAAGAAAAAGTCCATTATGAAATATTTAAACTAATTTCAATACTGAACTATTGAGATGAATTCTTAGCTAGATTGAAAACTCACCAAAATACTGATTTATAGGGCTGTCTTCATTGTTGTCTGTATAATTTTGTATAGCTTCATCCAATCCCTAAAATTATGAAAATGTAGTAATAGTAGTTGAAATAACTATAACATTGTAGTAGACTAGTCTGTGAGGTGTGTTAAAAAATGACTAATCTTTGCAGTTGGGTATAAAGGTAAGTAAATCGTACCTTGGTTTGGTAGGATTTACAAACATGCAGATTTAGTCAAGCAATACTTTTTTAAGACTGGGTTTCTTCATAGTCGCAATGGTTTGCTTGCATTAGCAGATTAGCACACAGGCATATTTTGTCAGTTGTGTTGTACAACAGCCACGTTATGGATCATAGTGGCTTAGACAACTGGCAAATAGAATCTACAATAATAATTTGTCATCACTATAACTTACTTCTTCAGACAGCGGATCATTCATGATGACCACATCCTCAACAGCGCTCTGTCCTATAAGAGTCAAAATATCTTCTTCCATCGCTGACAACGGCAACATGCCTTCTGGTAGGGGCCTGTCACCATCTTTAGCGGCCTTCAGCTCTAGTGCACGTCTCTTGGCTCGGTATTTCCAGTCACACCAATACTGAAAATTCAAAGAGGTTTTATTCACCTCATTTTATTTTATTATCATATAAACCCTTCTTATCTTTTTTATGTCACTTGGTGGCAAAAAAACAGGTGGCCCAACTGATGGTAAGTGGTCACTGCTGCCAATGAACATCAGCAATACCTAGGGTCGCCAACTTTTTGTTATATCAAATATAGTATTTTCGAAGCCTGTCAAAATATAGCCTGCCTGCTATATTTTTTTAGAAATACATATAGTATATTTATACTATATTATAAAATCTAGTAAAAGTTGTTCATAACGATGAGTACAATGGCCCCCACCCCCTAGAGTTATGGGATATAAAAAAGTATAGTAGGGTCAGCAACCCTAGCAATACCCGTTCAAACCAGAACATAGCAATGTGGTTTGGTGGCAGAAATTGGTATTTTGGCAGTACTTCTCCTGAACAACTCCTTCACAAAGAGCTCTGCTACTGCTAAACATAAGATAGTCTTCGCATAGAAATGTTTACTCACCTTCGACCAGCCTTTTCCATCTTTGACAGCACCGTCTTTAAGGCCATTCAGCTTTTTAGAGCATAGGTTCCAGGTTTTTACTATGTGAAACTTGCCACGTCTGTGCCTGCCCCTGGTGAGACCCTTTGCCAAGTCTTCATGTTCTTTGAGAAACTCTAGCAGAGCTACCAATTGTTCATAGTTCACTTGTTTTCTCCTGCCTTCTAAAAAAAAACCAATATTAGGGAAGTAATTTTTTTTTAATGCACTGCACTGATTAACATTATGTTGACTGATTATTTAAACATTTGGCTAAGTACTATTATATATCATAAAATAAAAATACCGCTTAGAGATACGAGTAGTAAAGTGAAGATTTTGAGAATTAGCTTTTTTTAAATTTTGTATACCTACTTATCAAGTTATTCATGTATATTTACTTAATTTAATTATAGTAGGTACTTCTAGATAAATTTTGTGAAGGCTTTTTCTCTAGTCGAACATTTTCGTGATTTATTGGGTACCTATTCAAGCAAACGATCAAAAGAAAAATGAAAACACTTGCCTGCTTCCATTTTGAACAGCACTTATTTCGCCTTTGTTATTGAAAATAACATTGTAATTTTCCTTACGATTAACAAACTTTCACACGCCTTTATAGTAAGAAGTTCTTGAGAAGATTTTTATTGTATTTTTAATAATCAAAGTATCGGTTTAAAATCATCTCGTTCAACTTATCGGGCTGCAAGATATTCGACCCTTTTCTCATAGTCCACCACTGTTTTACCGACAAATTATAGAACGGAGAAATGCGCGCGCAGTGTTTGATACATTTTGTATCCTTCAGCACTTCAATCATGGAATTCTAAGCAAATTATTTGAATAATTTTTGAGAAACTGTAGTTGTTTTTATTTCTATTTGTAAACAAAACAAAAAACAATGCAAAAAATGACAACCGTCCGTATGTTTGATGTATTGCCACAATAAAAAAACAATGACAGAAAATCAAAATGTTGCATTTAATTTTTATTCGCAGAATTTTCATTGGACGCAATAATGCACAATAAAATGTTTGTTTCGTTTTCAAGAGAACTGGATATTATGTCTACGTGTAAAAGTCTGTAAAAGTATAATTTACTTCAAACTCAAACAAAGCACAAGATTCTGAAAAAAGCGCTGTATTGCTGAACTTTCAGGCGCTTTACTGCAATGCTATCAAAGCAAATATTTACTTCCCGCCCAAATTCATGGTTATCCGAACAAATTGAAAATATCTCTTGTAAAAGGAATATTCGCACCTCGCCAGACATTTTTTACTAGGTCGCATAAAAATCTTTCAGCTCGTAAAATTGACGAGTGATACATATCGACGCAGGTTTCCGGTTTCGTCAATCTCTAAAAAAGCTCAATAAGTAATAAAATTTGTAGTACAATTTTGATTGTTAATAGAATACTATTCATAATGGTATTTGCGAGTTTTAAATTCCTGCGGAGGGTAAGTTTTCGTTGTGATTTACTTTTTCAGTGCATCTTTTGTTTGTAGCCATGTAGATTTGAGATGGTTGTTTAATTTTTGTTTATTTTGGTAAAAAATCCCTGTAGAACGTATTTTCATTGAACATTTATTGTAATAACGTGTTTTGGTGGACAGAAATCCGTGATTATCAAAATCTGTCGCCCCTTATTGCTAAAGTGCTCTCGCTAAAGGGACATTTTATTGATTTCGTGAAATCGTGATAAACTGATAACAGAGGTACCTATATACTACATACCGGCCGGGCCCGGAATTAGGTACCTACTTGGGTAGTTCAATTAGGCAAAGCGATTTGATAATTATATTTCTGCTACGCTCGCTACTTTGGTACCTCGTAGGTATCCAATTACAGTGATTACATAAATTAGTTATAAGGCGCCTAAGTACAGACGCCAGCACATCAAGCTACCCGAAACTGTCAAATTTTCCCAATCAACTTTGAACCTTATGCTGTAGCGATAAAGTAGAAAATCTATTAAAGACCTTTGACAGATTGTAGTAGGTTGATGTGCTGGCGTCTGTACAATCTTTAATTATTCTTTATTTTTATACCTGTTTATCACTTTGCTAAATGCTAATAACAGATTTGATCGGATTTTTATATTTAATTAAATTCATAGGATCGTAAGTGTATCTCCAGCCGCAGCCGCATGGTGCACAGGCATCCGCATAGGAGGTTCAAACAAAATATCTGGATTCATATTCATGATCAGTACCTAGGGGTACTATAGCCCGCACCCTATTTGCGCAAATTTTACTTCAAATAGATGTCATCATCATTGGAGCTATAGAAACCTAAGTAGATACTTAATCACGAATAACCGATTTATGTGACCTTGAATAACTTGCGACCACAGACACGACATTTTGGGACCTCGCGCACTAGACGATCACGACTCCGGCCAGTGGCCGCAGCGACCAAGCTAACTATAGAAACCATATACACGTCGCGCACTTGGCCGCAACATGGTTTCTTGTTAATTTGGTCGTTGCAGCCACTGGTCGTGGTCGTGGCCGCCTAGTGCGCGAGGTCCCTTTATGAGACTTGAGACAACTTTTAGAACGCCAAAATGTGGGTGACATATGAGTTGAAGCTTATTATCTCTCATTCAAAAGTTGACCCCTTATTGGACCAGCTAAGTACCTAGGTATTAAACCCGCAAGGGTCGATCGATCAGCTAAGCTACGCTTGCCGCGCTTGGTTCGTCGATGGGAGACCATCGTTACATACCGAGACCCCTCCATGCCTCGGAAAGCACGTGAAGCCGTTGGTCTTGGCTCTTTGACAGTCGTTACGGGTCGTCAGAAGCCCGAAAGTCCAATAGACAGTTTACCAAGGGGTATCGTATTACTTACTCAATAACTGGGTTGTGGAGATCAGATAGGCAGTCGCTTCATGTAAAATACTGGTATTCAGCTGCATTCGGTTAGAATCGAAGTCGACCCCAGCATAGGCAGCATAGTTGAGAAAAGGCTAATTAGATTTACTTTTTTGGTTTCTCCCTGTATTTTGAGGTTTCTCCATTCTAGTAGAGTAAAATAAAGCTGCTAGGACACTTCGTACCATATCTTATAGGTGCCCAGTTGTATCGGTGCCTAAACCTTTTAAACAACAATACTCATTTATGTTCCTTGGAGTTTAATTTCCCTTTAAGTTAAATTAAGTAAATAAATATATTTATTCTTATCGAGAACCGCACTTCCCGCCATTCAGAGGAATTAACTTAATTTTCCAATAGTCTTAATTGGCGGTATTGAGATTTGCACAGGGTGGTTGGCGTGCTATTGAATAAATGGTTTGTTTTGTAAAGACGTTAAAAACCACAGTAAAAACTCTGGAAAAAACAAGGCAATTGAAGTTTTTTTTATTCTTTTCGAATACCTATACTTAACAGTTGGATTTGAAGTGAGCTGTCATTCCACCTGATGCTGGGAATTGACAATAAGATATTGACAGCTCACTTCAAATTCACTTCACCTACGTTTTAACGGTGAGTTGCAAAGGCACAGGAGATGGCCTCGTTAAGAACAGCATCTTTTATTAGTGACGTTTAATGTTCTCAAAAGTGAAGGCATTGTGGTCAGGAGCTCCGCACTCACGTTGAGTGATGGAAGCTAGCTGCGGTCGGAAGCATCGGAAATGCCCCATTTTGTCTGACAAAAAAACACCAACGTTTGTGAGTGTGTGTGTTTGTTTGTCACTTCTTCACGCTCAAACGGCTGGACCAATTTTGATAACATTTCATATGGATGTAACTGACACCCTAGATTAACATATATATAGGCTACTTTTTATCCCGATATTCCCACAGGATCGAAACTTATGCGGGTGAAACCGCGGGGCGCTGCTAGTTGCTTCATATGTTCGAAAAAGTATGCTCAACAGTGTAAATAACGCAATTAATGTTGTTGAACTGTCAAAATGAAAGCTATTGCTACTTATAGTGTGTTTCGCAATTACCCTAAAGATCGCGCTAGGCGTACTTTCATAAACCTATACCTACGTCAGGTTCAATCCAATAGTTGGCATAGTAGGAGGCGCAGATTGCAAGTCCAGTCCATTCCGATACCCCTTAGCCCAAACATTGGCTCCAATACAGCCATCGTTATTGTTCCGAACTACAAGCAGGCCAAGTTTATTTGAACAGTCGCTTAAACGCCTCCACTGTGGTCGCGTGTTTCGTTGACCGGAAAATTCCTTCCGATATTTTTCTTATTTGCGTTGCCGCCATAAATTCAATTTGAGAACGAACAGTTTTTAAGATGTGATCGTTTTATTTGTGAATTACAAATATGGAAATTAAAGTTGACGTGGTGAGTTTTTTTTATTTTTTTTTTTTGTTCAGTATCTTTGTATTTTCAATTTCATTACTTTTACAGGAAAATTGTTAATCCATCCTTAATGCACACATGAAAAGGTTGACATATGCAAATGACGAAGATAAATCAGTAAAAATTAAAAATATCTACTAATTTATATCACTCAGTTGTAAATAAAAACTTTTTTTTTAAAGTAAGTATTTTACAGCCTACAACATACATTAAAAAAATAAAGTTTAGGATATTTCCCTACGAAATATCCAACAGTTCAATGGATATACGTAGGCCTGTAGGTTTACATAGGTAAAAGTTTCCGCACCTATTGTTTGTCTAAACTAATCCATTAAAAAAATAATTTTAGAAATCGGTTTACAATTGCCGGAGATATCGCGTAACATACATACAAAAACCATTTCGTTTAATTGATTTTACAAGTAATTTCGGTTTGAAAACCAAACTACTGAACCGATTTTGATGAAATTTGTATGGGACCAATCTGAAAGTACCTATACCCTTTCAAATAAAAATAAAAAAATTGCAAATCGGCTTATAAATAACGGAGTTCTGAGGTACCTAACACATTTAATAAAAAAAAATTCAACCAAACTGATAAGCTCCTCCTTTTTTTGAAGTCGGTTAAAAAATAAGACCCCCTGCCGCGTCTGCCTGTCTGTCTGAACGCGATAAACTTAAAAACTATCGAACGGATTTTCATACGGTTTTCACCAATGGACGGACGGAGTGAATCATGAGGAAGGTTTAGGTGTAGAATTCATTAAAGGTTTTGTGTAAATTGGCTGAAATATGACGATGATTGTTGAAGATATCGAAAAAAATCATTCTGACTGGGACCTTTACTGGCGTGCGCCGTGTAAACATTGGATGAGTTTGGCCCACTGATAGTTTATAACCTGGATTAACACATAGGGTACTTTAAATGTTACCTACGTCCCCGTGAGATGTTATCCGATACTAGCTTCTGCCCGCGACTTCGTCCGCGTGAAATTTCACCCTTTCCCTGTTCACCCTCTTAGGTGTGGAATTTAGAAAAACTTAAAACTCTTTCTTAGTGGATACCTAATCTTCACAAAGAACACACCCTCCGAATTTCCTGACTCTAGGATCAGCGGTTTAGGTTGTGCGTTGATATAAGTATATCAGTCAGTCAAGACTTTGAATTTTATATAAGGTTCCATTAAAATACTTAGATGGACAAACTTTTAGAAATCATTCAGACCACCAAAATAAGGACGATGGTAAAAAAATATATAAGAAAAACGCATTAGATACTTTCAAGAAAAATGATCAGCTAACGAAAATACACTAATGTGCCGGCAATTTATTATTTTAGGTCAAAATAAAATCACTTTAATCAATATTTTTTTTGCTTGGATATCTTTGGTTAGACGTAGGTACTGAGCACTGTGTTAAAATTTGTCCATCTATTTTAATGGGACCCTGTATATATAGATATAGATACACAAAATAAAACAATTTCAATTAGATACCTATCACAAAATACAGAGAGTATGTAAGTATTTTGTGTACCTATGTTGCTTAACCTTACTCTTTCTAACAGCATTATGCAGTTGCAGTTCCAATTAACGTATCATTTGTTTTACTACCAACATATCAACTAGCAACATATATATAAACACGTATTCCAAGTAACATGACCTATCTACATGTGAATCTACTATAATTCCGGTATTACAGATGACTTTGCTAATTCAACGCAGTCCGCACCCAGTCTTCAATTACTTTAAATAGCTACTTGCTGTATTTTAGATCAGTGGATATTTCCCAAAGTGCCGAAAACCGCTCCCTGTTATTGCAAGTAGGTAAGTCTGTCTATCATTAATTTTAATATTAGACTGGTGTATTAGGTAATTTTTAATCCGGAAGTAATATTGTACAAATGTGATGAAGTAATATCATTATCTGCCTAGCCTTATTCCCAACTATGTTGGGGCCGGCTTCCATTCTAACCGGATGCGGCTGAATATCAGTATTTTACATGGAGCTACTACCTATCTGACCTCCACAACCCAGTTACTGGTTAATACGATACCTTGGTAAGACTGGTTGTCAGACTTTCGGGCTTCTGACTACCCGTAACGACTGTCAAAGATCCACGAATGACAGCCGGGACCATAAAACGAATAAATGGCTTTGTTTTTGTCTTAGACCAACGGCTTAACGTGCTTTCCGAGGCACGGAGGAGTCTCGGTATGTAAAGATGGTCAACCACCCACCAATACAGGTACAGGCCAACCGCGGCCAGCGTAGCTTAACCTGATCGATCGGCCGTCGCTAAATAATAACAGCAGCATACGGCTGTCATTATTTAGCCACGGGCCCCTCTGATGAAGTAATATAGCAAAGTTAATTACCTTATTTATGTCGAGACCTCGCCAAGCGGTTGGTCGACTCTTCACGTGACCAGAGGGTGAGCCTATTTTTTGGCCAAAGAATCGGCACTGCCATACAACGTAGCAATACTGCCAGCCTTTTGGGCACGTTTCCTGTTGACAGCGATGCGGACGAATTTTTTGATGCCCTTTGATTCTTTCCCCTCCCTTTTTATATACTTGTACTGTATATTATTATTTTAAGACTGTTAGCTTTTTAAATTAACTACTTAGTTTGAGAAAGGCTGTGAAGTTCACATTAAGTATAGCTAGGGCTTCCAGTCAAGATTGTCTCTAAGGTCTTTAATTTGTCATATCAATTATAATATATATCAAGCTTGTATTCAACGTAGGACATAGTAGGAAACTACTCGTGTTACGAGTAGTCTTTCAATGCCTTTTTGCCGTTGGTCCTTCGTCTGATCTATCTCCGGTCATGTCGGATTGCCGTCCGGACTATGAGAGTGAGGGAACAGAGAGTGCACCTGTGTCTGCGCACACATTTTGTGCACTATAATATCTCCCGCGTAGATGTCTAGTCTCCGTTGAGATTGGCTGACATGGCTGAAATTTGGTCAAGAGGACTATCGTTAATGTTTTTCGAAGAAAATTTCACGATGTAGGTCCTATGGGTTAAGATATAGATCGAACTGAAGGTATTAGGTAGGAACCGAAGATATAAAGCCTGCATCTAAGGTCTTCGCAGAAATCCCTAACACTCAAACTCAAACTCAAAGCATTTATTTCAATTAAACCATTTACAGGCACTTTTGAATTGTCAAGAAGTCGGTCAGTCAAAAATAAAATGAAGCTAGTTGCCCATTCCAAAGCGTAGGTACCTATGGAGAAGAACGTGCAAGAAACTCCATGGACACTCTTTTAAATTATATTTTTACAAAAATATTAGTTACATCATTAATGTTGAATTTATAATAATATGTGGGAACGATGTAAAACTCTTCTTCGCTTCACACTTATAGTAGTTAGCAATACTATCAAGCACCTAGCTAATGAAATTAAGAGATAAAGTCTAGCGTTTTTACCGAGAGGTACTATTAGAAAAGAAGGCAACGTTCATTCGGCACATAATTATAATATTGCCTAAACCGAAATGTTTAATCGAATCCAAAATTCTTGCTGCTCTTAAAATCGAAAAAAAAAATAACAAAATCAAAGACCCGCATTATGGAGATCTGGGCCCGATACGGGTGTCAATGAGGCGAGGCCATCGAGCCGCAGCCATTATCCTCCGAACACCTCACTGTGATTTGAATACAAAAGCCTTTAAGTGCTTTCTTACTGCGCCAGTAAACAATGAAATATTATGGCCATCCAACCGACACTCCGTAATGAATTGATGAACATATTGATAGCTTTATTGTATAGGAACTGGATCCAGACGTCTTAACGGCGCGAATTTATCTGTTATAGCCTGGCCTTTGTAGTAACGTACAGTCAACAAAAGAGATAAGTATCCAGGATCGTCGGATATAGTTGAAGTTTAATAAGAAACCGATGTATGTTGTTGACTGAAATTTAATTTGATAAATGAGCTGTTTGTTTTATATTAATAAAATTAAATTTTATTCGAGAACATCCATCGGTTTCTTACTAAACTTCAACTATATCCGACGATCCTGCATACTTAACTCTTTTGTTGACTGTACATAATCATAATTTATAAGTTGAGGCAGTCGTCATTTATAATAATGATGAACTGACAGAATAAAAAAATAATAGTAAACGATTTATACAAATGCAACAAGGACGAGCCGATGTATTCTGTAAAAATCACACTGTAATACTGAGGAGAAGTATGATTGAAGTGAGCTGTCAATAGTGTCAATCCCCTAGCATCGGGTGGAAGTAGTTCACTTCACTTAAGTTACCACGATTTTTACAAATTAGACGGGTTGGGTGTGGGTCCTTCCTATGTTCGGTACCAACATATCCGTACTAAGAAATTACGTGTCGAATTTTATATTTCGGGCGCGGATCTCTACCGTTTACGAAAACAAAACCACTAGAAATGACAGCTGCAGATTTTATTTATCTAACATCAATGGTATCACAATGGGTAACGACATTAAAATGACCCCTTACCAAACTTATAGATAATAATATACATTGCCAAGAAAATGACATAAGGAGTGGACGACGTTTATGGCTTATGACTTTTACGACTGCAGTAAAATGGACGTTAAACGCTGCCATAGTCTGTTGTATATCAATCAGAAAATTAGGAGAAATTATTAATTGTTCTACTGAACCGATCAAACATAACAATGCTTGACCTGGATCTTATCCAATGGCGGCAAATTTTCTTTGACGTCACAAAGTCAAGTAGGTATAACCATAGAGCATTACTATTGAAGTGAAGTATAAATGGTGTCAACCGGAAGGTAATATTAACTACTATACACGTTGATTGTTGACATACGAGGGAAAACTTATGTGTTTTCTACGACGGTGCAGTTGCAATGCAATCTATTACGTACCTTCGTAGCCGTTGTTAACTCTAACTGATATGAATGACCTTGCAGAAAACGGAACACACGATTTCAAATAGGTAACTGGCTCATGGCTGGAAAAAAACTAGCTCATTCCTTAATGCGCTTTATCCTGTCTCATCATCTGCGTAGCCTTTTCCCAACTATGTTGTGGTTGGCTTCCAGTCTTAACTGGGTGCAGCTGAATACCAGTATTTTACATGAAGCGACTGCCATCTGACCTCCACAACCCAGTTACTGGGTACGATACTCTTGGTAAGATTGGTTGTCACTTTCGGGCTTCTGACGACCCGTAACGACTGCCAAACTTCCAAAAATGACAGCCGGGACCAACTGCTTTTCGTGCTTTCCTAGGCAAGGAGGGGTTTTGATATGTAAAGATGGTCACCCATCCACGGACCAACTGCGGCAAGCCTAGCTTAACCTGATCGATCGACCCGTGCGGCTATTATTAATTAGCCATAAGCCCCTCCCCCACTTTATCCTGTCTCTAATCAGTAAGTCATCAGATCTCATATTGAAATTAACATGAGACTGGTCTATTCTTTCGACAGTTCTGACTCTGAGTCCTCTCTACATTTCTTGGAATACTTAATTTTCAGCGCTCTTTCTCTCTTCTGAAAATATTACTTACTTATAGATTGAATTTCTTTCCTTAAAGCACACGGTTCACCCGTCGTCAGCCAAACAGGTGGAAAAACCCCCAGTACTAAAAGGAACATGTGGCTCTTGGTGCACACCCGACACGACACCGGCGCATAATACGTGAGTACAATGCAAAAGTACCTACCTATTCCTACCTACTATGACACACCTTCGATCTTGAATAGGAGGAAGTTGATGGTATGATAATTAATATGCACAACAATTACTTATTTCAGATTGACTCAAACAAACTCGAATATTGAAACCAAAACTGAGCTTCATGAAAATGTGCATAATCAAGAAAGGTATGAAGAGTTTTGTTTTCTGCTAGCCTATATTGTCCCACTGCTGGGCAAAGGTCTCCCCCAAACTTCGCACTCTTTATAAAATCTATCTGAGAGAAGGCAACACACCAACACTTTTTAGTTATGAAATATTAATAATTCGATGGGCAACTCAGAAGAATTACCATATTATTATGTACCCATCTTCACTAATCATAATTCGATAATTTCATACTACCCGTAAAACCACAAATTACCGCTGGGTAATCACTTATAAATATATTATGTGTAATGATAATGTTGGCAGTTACCAAATAATTTTGTGAATCTTTCAGCATCGAAAGTCAGCTGCAAAAAGTTCGACTCTTCTCACCTAGTCCTCCCCCAGCATATAAATCTGATAATGAGATAACAGAAGTAGACACAGAACTGAAAGAGTTCAAACAGTCAAAATCGGAAGATGATTCACCAGAAGAGTAAGTTGATATGGCAATCAGTTGGAAATAAACGAATAAGTCTAGCCCACAAATACTTAAGATGGTTTTTGCTTTTCCTTCTCTAGGCCACCAGTTTCGGAAGAAAAACTTGACGCAATAATTGAAACTCCGCAAAGCCCTGTACCAATTTCTCCTTCGCGTAAACTAAAATGCAAAGGTTTATCACGATTGTCGTCGTTCTGCGACCCTTTCATGCCCATAGATCCCCAAGGTAAGTGATTTATATTGTTGTAGTAGTCTTTTTAAATTGCTGTAATAGCCAGTCCCAGTTGGGCGCCAATTAAGTGCCACGGCAATTGTTAAAGAACTATTAGACGAGTTTATTCTCGAACCGTAACCAACCAAAAGAAATTGCTGAGGGGCGTGTCTAAGTAATTGAGTTAAATACTAACCAACACAAACAATATATAGACTGTAGATAATTATTGTTTTAAACTGGCCTCTGCCGGCGTTCTATTCAATTTGTGATCTGTAGAATTACATCGTAAATAAATGATTGGTTGTTTCAAATGTTACCATCAACAACTTGATAGGGCATTAGTATTTGGGACTTTGTGAGTTAGACATCCAGCTGAAGGTACACTACAAGCGATCTTTCGTGTTTGGTTCACTACAATTTTATTTAACTTACAGGTCGTCGTTACATCAGCTGGCTTCTCCTTGTAACCTTCTGCTACAGCTACAACGCTTGGTGCGTCGCTCTTCGCGCTACGTTCCCGTACCAGACTCCTGAGAACACGCCATATTGGATGGTTGCCGACTACCTCTGCGATATCGTATACATCCTAGACGTGGCGTTTGTGAAGCCAAGGCTTATGTTTTTGAATGAAGGATTCTGGGTCGATGATAGTAGCGAGACAAGGAAAAATTATAGAAAGAAGTCGCAGTTTAAGGTAAGAAAAAATAATCATAGTGTAGGTCATGACTAACTTACTAGTAACTAAACATATTAATGTTATTTATTATGTAATTATTTATACAGTTTAGCTAAGTAGATACCGTTTAGCTTTGTCAATAATTACCTGTAATTGGGATTGTAATCTAAAGGACATTTATTTAACAATCGTAATTTTAATTATTTGACATTTATAATTCTTAGTAGCGTAACCAGTCCGACATTTTTTTATTTTATTTTTATTGCAACCTAAATATGACATTTATAATTTTTGTCTTAATTTGTATTGTTATTTTTTATTTTGTTTGACTTTAATTTGAGAATTCTATATTATTTGCATGCCCTTACGACGGTAAAATGTGGAGGACTATACTATGTTAAAAAGAACATCTTTGTACCAATACCCATGTTTGCAAATAAATAAATGATTGATTGATTGATTGATTGATTGATTGGGTACCTACTTATGACGTTATGTATTTTTTCAGTTTGACATCATATCCCTGCTCCCTCTGGACTTGTTGTACATCTACTTCGGCACCCAGAAAGTGATCCTCCGTATCCCAAGACTGTTGAAACTGCAGACCTTCTGGGAGTTCCACCAGGCTATGGATAGAGTGCTTGCTTCACCGTATGTTGTAAGTATAATTTATGATGATAATGATTTTGATCATCTATTATTATCGTTTTTTACAATAAAATTTCTTCCACAGGTGCGTATCGGAAAAACCCTTTTCTACATCTTCTACCTGATTCACCTTAATGCTTGTGCCTACTACGGGATGAGTGACTACATAGGCCTTGGCACCAACGGGTGGGTCTACGACAACCAAGGCTCTGCCTACATCCGCTGCTTCTACTTCGCAACCAAGACTGCGACATCTATCGGCAAGAACCCGAAACCTGAGAATACCATTGAATACTTGTTTATGACAGCTGCCTGGCTGATGGGAGTGTTTGTATTTGCTTTGCTGATTGGACAGATTAGGGATATCATTGCGACTGCTACTAGGGCCAGGGTAAGCACGTGTTTTATTTTATTTTTCTTTTGAATTGTAAGTTTAACTGTGCGTGATATAGTTTATTTTTTATTTTTATTAAATAGACTATCAAGCGCGTTCTTTACCTTGTAAAAAACCAGTGTAATCCACTGCACTACAATATAAACTAAGTTATCTAAAACACTTGTTAAAAATTAATTTGAATACTTCTGTTGTTACAGACGGACTATCGTAAAACGCTGGATGGCAGTAGTCGCTACCTCCGTCGCCTGAACATGCCAGTGCCACTGCAAAGACGAGTCGCGTCGTGGTTCGACTACACTTGGAATACACAACGATGTTTTGGTAAATCAGAATTTTTGTCCAAGAAACTGTTCACCGTGTGTTATTTTATAATATTAAGTCCCAAGTTGGGCACCAAATGATAATCACTGACCCACGTTGGGCGCCAAATTATTTTTAATCTAACCCAGAAGGGACGCCAAAATGTTCGAGCACAATTTTAAAGGATGTGTTTTTGTTTTCAGATGAACACAGAATTTTGAACTCATTGCCTTTCAACATGAAGCGGGATGTAGCGCTTGAAGTCCATATGACAACTCTTAGCAAAGTGAGTGCACCAGCTACGATTTTTACTGTCCATTTCTAAATCTGGGAGCGTCCAATCAGATTTAAGCTAATGAATCCAATTGCATGTAAGAAGTGTGTGTTAACGCTTATTAGATTGCCGCAAAACAAAATGCTGTGCAAAGCAAGACATAAGTGTACATACATGAAATATGAATGGTTGCAGGTACAACTATTCCGCGACTGTTCAGACTCTCTGTTACGTGATTTGGTTCTCCAACTGCGTCCGGTCTGCTTCCTCCCCGGTGACGTGGTCGTACGACGAGGCGATGTCGGTCATCAAATGTATATCATTTCTTCCGGCGAGTGTTGCGTATGTATCTAAGTAATTTGAACTAGTCACTTTCAACAGTTACGATCGCCATTTTGGGACAATACTGATTAAAAAAGAAGACTTTTTCTGGCATATTTTATTATAATCTTATTGGCTGGTCATTTTATTATAAGATATAGCACAAATATCAATTGCACCTACTGTGTTTTCAGGTAATGTCACTGGATGAGAAAGAAGTTTTGGCGACGCTACAAGAGGGGTCCGTCTTCGGTGAGATCAGTCTACTGGGCATTGAAGGACTACGACGACGAACTGCTACCGTTAGGTAAAGGAATATGCATAGATATTGTAATATTTCTTATTATTATTTTATAATTCTTGAAGTATTGGCGCCCAGCATGGGACAAACTTTATCAGGAGTGAAGGCATTACGTTGTTTTTATTAAAAGATTTAAAAATGTTAGTAAATTAATACAATCTACGTCTATTTAAATAGCATTTATCTTTGTTTTGAAAGAGTCCCATGTTGGGCGCCAAAATATACAAAACGATTACGGTTTTAATTAAGCTAATTTACATTATGTTCGACTAAGTTATCACTCGTATAAAAATATCAATCTATTAATCGAGTTTATTTTCCATATCCTTTAGATCCCGCGGCTACGCTAGTCTTTTCGCATTATCCCGGAATGATCTCGAAGCTGCACTGAAACATCACAAGCAAGCCGCTCAAGTTCTACGCATTAGAGCAGACCAAATCATCCGAGAGAATGCTGCACGTCAAGCAAAACAGCGCTTGATAAGACTTGAAGCAAAGAAAAGCGTCAGTATTCATGAAGACGAGACTATTGTGAAGAGGAGGATGTCTAATACTTCCAGTGCTTCGAATTTGACGATTGAAGGGCGGCGACAGAGGTCGGCTAGTGCGATGTCTAGGAGGAGACTGTCTGCTGTTTCTGAGACTGGCGATCAGGAAGGCACAAAGAAAAAAGTTGAGGTTTGTACATTTTCTTCATACTGAGTTCTTAAAGCATCCTTTTGTTTTTTTTTTTTTGTGCGCCGTGGAAATCCTCATGAACTTCCTCCATTGTGGGGGTGACCGTGGTGGGTTACCGGCTAAAACCACCGCGGTGGTACACCTCGACCTATGGCCGGGGGTGCGGGATTCGCATAAGCATTCACCGCTCCAGCATCCTAGGAAGGCACAAAAAATCTCATCTGCAAAATCTTATAGGGGTATGCATATGATTGGCTTTTGTTACATAACATAACCCAAAACCCATGTAATCCCCGAAGAGTTAGGTAGAGGTGTTCCTATAGTACACCCACATTTCGCAATAACACTTTGCCTGACCTGGGAATCGAACACAGGACCTCATTCTCAGCATTAGCACTTGCAACTACCAGACCGACAAGGCAGGCTCTTAAAAACTTTAGTTTACATTACTGTGGATTTTTACCTAAAGCAATGATGATGAAAAGTTTTCATTAAAATAACGTAATGTTACAGGCGGCTACATTGGCGGCGACCTGCGAAAGGGCTCGAACCCCTATACCAACAATTGTACTCACTGGGGATTGAACTAACGACCCTTGAACAACGACAACTGAACGAATTTATTTGGAATCTCCAAATTACAGGCGGTAATGAGAAAAGACTAAGAAGTGTGATTATGGAAGAAATTTTTTGTAAGTCAGTCTGGAAGGGTGGGATGCGAGTTGTCTACAGGCTCGATTATTTTATATTATTGTATACGACATAATCCTGTATTAGAATATATAAATAAACGTTGTTTTGAGGAATATACTCGTAAAATATAGTTACATCGTGAACTTTTTGTAGATCTCTTCATAATTATGATAACTTCCCACCTACAGTGCGGCTGTCGAAAGAATGTGTTCTTGACACCTGACAGTTTCATACAAACGAATACCTACGTGGTTTGCGAATTTGATCTGAAAAATGATAATTATTTATTTTCTGTAAGTAGCTACTTACAGAAAATAAACCTAGGTTTATACAAACACTTAATTACACGTCAATCATATTTTTTTTTAAGATAGATGAGGTCGGCGTTTCCTATCTGACTACTCTGAGAAGAAAGGTCGAAACAAACTCAGAGGTCACAGTCTCTTTTAAAGTTCAGACAAAATCTTGGTCAGATCATGTGATGACCATGTAGATTGGTGTCTGAAATGGTCTTTTGAGGAAAGAACCAGGAGGAGTGCACGCATTTGTCATTCCACCTGAAGCTAGCAGATGCTAGGTATTGACACTTTTGACAGCTTACTTCACCTAAGTTTAGGTAGGCAGGTAAGATTTTTACAGAGTAGACCGGCTGGCCGAAATAAAGTGAATCCCGTTTAATAGATTTCGTTATCTAAATATTTATTAGCTGTGAGAATTGTCGCACTGACAGGTATCAGGAACGCATTCTCTCTACGGCCGGACTGTACATAGATTATTAAAATAATATTACCTACATTTATGTATTCATCGTATCTTTTCCGATATTTTCTCGATGGAACTCTAAAGTATTGTAAGTATTTGTTAAGAACTGTCTATTTCTATTATCTGATCTCTACTACAACTTCTTCTACCTATTAATTTCTTAACTAATAAAAGCTATTACTTATAGTAGGTATGTAATCCTTTTAGGTAATACCTTTGAATATATTTATACCAAAATATTGATGTTTAATGTATTTAAGCTCAATCTGTACCTTCGTAGAAGTCATAGGTGTTATTTTTATAATTAATTTATTATATAAATAAATAGTAGTAAGTATTTAATGTGCATCATAATATCTACCTTAATGTATTGATGTGTCAAAATAAAGATAATAGCTATAATAAAAATGGTTCTATTTTTGTTATCAGTTTTGAACAGTATTTGTTACATATTAATAACCTACCCACCCACTTACCTACCTACTGATTCGAGGAGCGTCAAGGATATGGTTTAGACATATATTTCTCAAAAGGATGTAGGTATGAATTAATCGATCAAATCTATAGTTATCAAATCAATCCGCCTAGCCTTTTTCCAACTACGTTGGGGTCGGCTTCCAGTCTAATCGGATGCTGTGGACAACTTGTCTATAGTTGTCCACGACCATAATGTTCAATGGTATTATAGACTTTTGCCTTCGGTCATCACTGCTACTTTCTCGCTTTGAAGACAATGCCTAAGACTATGTTTATTTTGGGTAGGTACCTACTAAAAATAATGCACCTTGTCAAACTTAAAGCGTTTAGGTACTTTTGAATTCTCCAGGAATCAGTCACTCAGAAAATATGACTAGTTGCCCATTCCAAAGCGTAAAACGTGTACCTATTTGTCAACCCCTAAAGTTGATACAAGATTTCTGTGACAACCTTAACTAAAATTAAATCCACATTAAACCCCTTACTAATAAACGTATTATATCAGATGAATAGTTACACCCCGATTTCTCTATTTCAGTCGTCAGTAATTTGACTTTCGAAAGAAGAAGACAAAGCGTTGTGTAACTATACAGACGCTATACAACGTTTATTAGTAAGGGTGTTATACTGTAAACGCAGATCTAAACGCCACCACTATAATTATTCACAAGCAAACCATGAAGTCGCCGTACCTACCTTAGCCAGTACTTATTTATCACTTGTTTTTGAACCAATCATTTATTTATTTGATTTACACGGCTTAAGAAACCAATTACATAAATCAAAGTGTAGGTATATAATAAGTACTAACATAAAACAACAATTAAATTCTATTATTTTCACAAACATGTAGGCACATAACCATTAAACCATCATCATTAAGTTAACACACCAATCTTTGCGACACTGATTAACTTCAATAGGTCGGCCTTGCGTGCATCAAACGCGGTGACAAGAAAACTGTTCACCAACCTATAGTCACCTTGTGCAAGGCACTTTGAACCCAATTCTGTAGCAATAAGATCAGTTTAAAAGCACAGGGAAGTTGGTGGAAAGTTAATAGAATTTGCAGTTTTTCAGTAGGTATCGTTCGACGTTTTTTATTTTACTTTGGTTAGCAAGGATTTTAATCAACATATACGAGTAGGTACCTGTAGTTTGGGTCGGATCAATGCTTACCGCAATTACGATTTTATTTTGTTAGCCTTAAATTTCTATGAAAAAGTGGCCTTAGTTGCTTTTTAAATAAAACCAGCTAAGTGCGAGTTGGACTCGCACACTATGGGTTCTCTACCACAACGAAAAAAATGCCGGAAAAAACTCGTTTCTTGTGTAGGTTTGTTCTTATAGCGACAATAGAAATACACACTCGAAAATTTTAACTGTCTACTTATTACAGTTTATGAGATACCTACAGCCCGCTGACAGTCAGGCGGACGGACGGACAGCGGAGGCGTAGCGGAGGGTTCCGTTGACAGCCTTGTGGTACGGAACCCTAAAAAGTTATGTAGTTAGGTACAGTCACCAAAAGAGATAGGTAAGTAACCAGTGTCATCAGATATAGTTGAAGTTTAGTAAGAAACCGATGGAAGTTTTTAAATGAAATTTAGTTTGAGAAAAGAACTGTTTGTTTTCTATTCATAAAAAAAAATAAGTACGATACGAAAACATCCATCGGTTTCTTACTAAACTTCAACTATATCCGACGACCCTGGTTGCTTATCTCCTTTGTTGACCGTATACCTATACTATACCTGCTCAGTTTTTGAATAACTATCTACTGAAAAAAGAGATGTAAATGAAAATACCTGCAGTTTCGTCTGCCTATCTAATATTCATTGATCCACAATTTTAAATCATGTTTCTACCAGAGGGTGAGCGGAGCTACAATTGAGTGTCAAAGTAGTAATTGAAAATTGATTGGATGTTGATTGGTGAACCTAGCACAAATTGGTTCAAACAAATTACTTGGTTTAACTTCTACAACTGATGAGAGATTGGTAGGTACCTACACTTCGCAAGGCTGATCACGTCAAGCCATACATTCATTATTAACATGCAGTTCAGTGTTTACAACCGCTTACTCTCAAACCGGAACCAAAAATTCTAAGACATATGACAACCACCAACCCGCATTAGGCCCGCGTGGTAGTTATGACCCACTCCCTCTCACAAAGAGGTAGCCTGTCACAGTTTCCCAGCAGTGGGAATATTATAGACTGATTATGCAGTGTTTACAAGTGTGGAGTTTTCCCACTTCCGGCTTTATAGAGGCATCTTAGGTAGAAATTTTATTAAAACATCAGTTTTAGCAGTAAATAAGTAGATGAGTAGATTTATAAACAAGTCAGGTACTTTTTCTCTATCACTAGCACATATTGTTCAATCGATAAAGCTTCCCCAGACATAATGTAAAGTCCGACCGCGGAAGATTTGCCAAAGATGTGAACAACAATGGCCGCTCGAAATTGAATAAAATCGATAAACAAGAGTATTTATTTTGGCAAATCTGCCGCGGTCGGACAATATATATTTTCTGTTCACCGTATAATTTTATTTGCTCAAATCGAAACTTTTCATAAGTAAATTCCGTAGCGAACAAATTATAGGCATCATTATTGACTTTGCGTGTCTTCACTCATTTCTTTATTGAAATAAACACGGGCAGGTACCCCGTATTGTAGCAAAAAATAAACAAAGACCTCATTTTGGGTAAACTTCACAAATTATGTTTTCACGGCGGATTTAAAGGTTTGGATAAAGTTATCGAATTATATTGAATAGTGCAGGGTTTTTTAGAAATTGCTATTACTACCAACCTTTTTCCCTGCGTGATTCCGAGATCCACATGAGAGCCAAGGTAACCGACATAGCCCGAAGAATTGCCAAACTTAAGTGACAGTGGGTACATTGCTCGCAGAACAGATGGCCGATGGGGCCGAAAGGTTCTGGGGTGGCGACCGTGTACCGGAGGACGTAGCGTTGGAAGGCCTCCCACAAGGCCACAAGGTGGACCGACGACCTTGTGAAGGCCGCAGGAACCCGTTGGATGCGAGAAGCACAGAACCGGTCGAAGTGGAGGTGCTTGGGGGAGGCCTGTGTCCAGCAGTGGACGTCTTTCGGCTGAAATGATGATGATGATGACCAACCTTTTAAGGAAGGGAAAGCATATTTTCCTTGCCGTCCCGCGATACTGTAGAGCGAATGACTGAATAGTAGCGTAGATAAAATGTGAACTAATCTAGATTTCCGTTAATGATAAGAACAACACGAACAGTCCCTTTATAGTTCCTTGTTTCCTTTCTTTAAGTTTAGATTTAGTTGTAGTAGCTAATCTATTTTACAGGCAAAGAACTTAACGAACATAAGTAGCTTAAACCTTACCTTAGCTTAATATTTTTTATAATACCAAATGTACAGACGTCAGCACACCAAGCTACCCGAAACTCTCAAATTTTCCCAATCAACTTTGAACCTTATGCTTTAGCGATAAAGTTGAAAATCTATTAAAGAAATTTGACAGATTGTAGTAGCTTGATGTGCTGGCGTCTGTACCTAACTGTTACTCGGCAGGCCAAAAGCCTAATCATCATCGCTCATCAGAGAAAGAATGAAATAGAAATACCAAATGCCAAATCGTAATATCGTGAGCCCTGCAGTATCGTGCAGTGTAAACAACCCTTTCATTAGGGGTAAGTCGAACCCGATCAACTAGTGGCTCAGTCTGCACCCTGCTGTGACTCACTGTGGTTCATCCTGCTCC
This sequence comes from Hydraecia micacea, assembly GCA_914767645.1. Classification (NCBI taxonomy): domain Eukaryota; kingdom Metazoa; phylum Arthropoda; class Insecta; order Lepidoptera; family Noctuidae; genus Hydraecia; species Hydraecia micacea. The sequence goes on from OU611778.1 coordinate 16,122,815, forward strand.
GTATCTACTAATAAACCTAGCTGTTAAATCCATTAAAACGTTATTGTGGAATTAAAAGTACCTAAATTAATATTAATTAACCATAGTGAAAGTGGGTGAATGTGAATTGACTATAGGAAGAATTCAAGGTAAACCAAGGTCTTTAATCCTTCAAAAGACACACATAATCTGGCCAAGATTATGTCTGGATTAAAAAAAAAAAAACTGTACTGACCTCTGAGTTCTTTTCGGCCTTTCTTCTCAGAGTAGTCAGATAGGAAACGCCGACCTCATCTAGTTTGTACAAACCTACTTAAAGAAATAAAATAATTTATCACACATCCCCCGAAGCCGCTAGGAGCTTGTTTTACCCTAAGCGATAGACAGCTCACCCCCTATTCCATGGGACTTAAACATATCTGGCGGAATGTGTGTGTATTATCCTTAAAGATATATTCAAATATCTAAGTAAAGTATTGGTGTAGCGAGGAGCGATAGGTCTACTTTCATCAAACCTTAGGAAACTTCATCATAGGTCTACAGTTATTACTAAAACTCATTATTTGAACAAACAAACGGATATTTAAGCGTCCACTGTTGAAGCTGAGCCAATAGATTGACCACCACGGGAGTGGCCCAACGGGAAAAAAAGAAAGGTTAGTATTATTAATTTTAAAATAGGTTATTTGTGTTAGAAATAAATTGAAGTTAGTTATACGCAAATAAAAATCAAAGTATAGAAAAAAAAAGAAAAAAGATGAAATTGTCTCATGGTTCCCTTGAATGAAGATACAGGGTGGGTTTAGTTGTTTGTGTTCACTACTTCCTTTAGTATCACCTGCATTTGCATCCTTCAAGAGGGTGATTCTACACATCATTCTAAGCATAACTTTCGCTATGAAACTCATGACCGAACTGTAAAAAAAAATCATTCATACCTACATCGAAATAGTCGATGTTGTATAGGATTTTTTTTTTTTTTTTCAGGAATCTGATAAGAGTTTCGTCGTTCGTGTTAGGTTCTAAACATTGAGTTCAGTTGTAGGTAGATTCCAGTAATCCATCTAAAAAAAATGAAGTTCATTCATAAGCGCGTGCCTACATTAACCACCACAACATTTCTATTACTAATATCATTTTATGTCACAAAATAAATCACAACTCCTTTTTGTCTAGGCCGAACCAAAACAGCCTGATTGATGGTCGAGATAACCTTCCAAAACCTTCTACAATACAATAAAGACCAAAACAAATGACAGTGCTCATCACAGCGCTATCAATTCAAATCAAAACGACATTCCGCCTGTATTTCAGTAGTAAATAATACCCTATCTTCAAAATATATCTAGTTCGATCCGGTTGAGTTTGCCCACAGACGTCGTGAGCCATTTTTCAGGGCAAATAATGGTTAATTTCATTATTTTTGTGGTCGTAAAAGAGCCGTATCGTGGGCTCGCGTGTTTCACGATCCTAGATATCATATAGCTACGATAACCCTTGGTGAAATACCTCGTAAACGCTGCTAATGTTAATATTTGACCTGATGAGATACATCCGAAAAGGATAAACTTGAAATTAGTTCTACAAATCAAATAGCGTTCAATTTCATATTCGACATGCATTAGAAACAATAATAATGTGATAGAACATTTCAACGGTGATTCGACTATGGCTTTACAAAAGGCCTGGTGGCCTACCATGATCTAATTAAAAACGATTCAATAACAAGACATTTCAGTTTAGGTTCCTAAACTGCATCGCTTGAGCTGCTCTATGGACGTCATAGTACCAAACAAGTATGAATGAAACCAAAACTTGCTACTCAGTTTGGGACAATCGCTGTCAGCAGATGGCACGGCCTAAACTGAATCGTTAAACTGACGTCATGGTACGAATTAGAAGAACAGTTCAGTTTAGGTCCTAAAATGGATCGCGTTAACAGCTTGTGGTAGGCCTCCTGTTTAACTATAATTGCGCCTGTTCAATTTAATAAAAGACTGAAAAGTTTGGCGGAGAAAACCCACCAAAAGCAGATATGACATCAAGCAAAGCTGAGCTGACCTGAGACTCTGTCTCGCTTAAGGTCGTAGCAATATGCTGATCGATAGCCATTTTGAGTGGATGTGACACATATTTTCCCCCAACTTGTTAATTTTTGTATTTTTTTCTCTGCGTCATGTTTGCTGCAAATGATTGTATTTTTTTTCTTCATTCTTTTTTTCTTAAGCATTGTTAATTCATCAGCTTAAAACTAATACCTACTCAATCTAAACCTAATTAATAAGCTATCAACAATAGTACAACCTACGATTGCATAGGCTTCCCTGCATTATGATATGGCATGCCGTGTACCGAGTAGCTGCCAAGCTTGCATGAATAATATCCATGATAATGAAAACCAACCGATGCCGAAGTTATGAGGTATGGCCTGCCTTCTAGTACCTACAGAATAATTTATGACTTCGTTGCATAACCGTGAAGTCGTTATTAGTCAATCAGGTTATTGGGTAAATTGAAGATGTTTTGTAAACAAAAAACCGCCCGGTACCTAACGACATTTATGGGCATCTACCAGATAAAAGAAACAGCAATATCGCGATCTTTTGAAATTCAACAAAAAACTTGCAAGTAAATTATTATTAAACTTTGAAAGAAACTGAGTTTGTTTCGGACATTCTTAACAGATTATTTGGTTAGGAAATACCGAACTCATTTTAGTTTCAAAAATAATATTAATTTTACGGAGAGTTTTTTGAACCAATTTACAGAAATAAATACTTATCATCAATCATCAAACATGCTGCCAACATGACTTACCAATATTATTTAGTAGGTAATGCGGTCTGAAACCATCAGTCCAATCCCAATGATGCGGAAAATCAAGGGGACATAATATGTATTATTTTGTTTGTAAACAAAAAAGTTCAAAACATAATCTGATAGCTAAGTATAATAAATGTCTGTTAAGCCACGCAAACGAAACTACCAGCAAAGTTTAAAATAGCAGGTAGCCAACGGAATGCAAGTTGAATAAAGCAATAGATTAGATATTAAGTTTTGCAAAAAACGTTCATAATGCTACCTTTGGAAGCGGAGTAATTTTCCCTTGACGGGTAAAGTGGGAATGTCACGCCAATTTGCTTTTAATAAGCTCATCGGTTTAACGGAATGCAGAAAAACTATGCCATAGCTTTGTTTTTTTTTTTGGGATTTACACTTTTATGAATGTAAAAGCATTCAAGCTTTATAAGCCTTTTATTTTCAGAGTTATCGCATTATCGCAACTCTACAACGCATATAGCCTAATTACGAGTATATACGCAGATAGCTTCTAGGAAAATCTGACTTTCCCAAGTAAGGTGAAAAAAACTGAGGTCACGTTTTGATTTCAAGAAACACTTTTAGTTCAATAAACCTAAGTTTCTAAAATCCAATTTATCAGCAAATATGAGAAAACAATTCCGTCTTCCTTATAACAAAAACCTATATTATATAAACCCAAATAAAAACCAATATTTACCGGTTCATTTCCGTCTTAAAAAAAATAAAATGAATGCACCCTTCTACCAATGAGGTCGGTAATGGCAATGATGACATTGAACGGGAGATGTCCCGATAACCAGAGAGAGTAATAGGCGACCATCACGAAAGCGATTACGATTCAACGGCAGGAGGCCTACCACAAGCTCTTAACGCGATCCATTTTAGGACCTAAACTGAACTGTTCTTATAGTTCGTACCATGACGTCAGTTTAACGATTCAGTTAAGGCCGTGCCATCTGCTGACAGCGATTGTCCCAAACTGAGTCGCAAGTTTTGGTTTCATTCATACTTGTTTGGTACCATGACGCCCATAGAGCAGCTCAAGCGATGCAGTTTGTGAACCTAAACTGAAATGTCTTGTTTTTGAATCGTTTTTAATTAGATCATGGTAGGCCACCAGGTTGGACCGGGGCCACGAAAATGGCGAAAACCACTTTTGAGCGAGCAATTTTATTAATTTGATCGCTTATCATCAACTCCGTTAAATCCATGTAACGAAGATCCTTGATGTTCCTGTCAGACTTTTTTCCGGTGCCATGCCCATCGGCATGGCAAGAGGCGTTTTTCCATTGAACACGATGGTGTTCAATGGAAAAACGCCTCTTATAGCACAAATCATAATATTTTCTATCAACCCGCATTGGGCCCGCGTGGTGGAATTATGTATGGCCCACTCTCTCACACAGAGAGTACCACCGATGTGCAATCGAGGGTCGACTGTACGTTACAGCTAGCTACAAAGCAGCCAACCGCTTCGTCGCCGCTTCCTTCAGCGCCTAAACCCTTAACACTATCAGATTAGAAACGGAACGAATAAAGGGCAGAAATAGTAAGATTTATGACAACATCGTCTGTTGTGGGATCATCCGTCATAGTCCGGGGTCGGTAACTGAGCAAACATTTGCCTAATACATTACAGGAAGGTTGCTTTACGCTAAATATTTACCGAGTACTTTAGGCAACAGTTTAACGTTTTTTTGGTAACTGGATCGGCTTGTTTTGGCTACTGTACATATTTGTTACTTCCATGCCTGTGTGGATAGCGTAAAAGGTGAGGTGTCTGAGAAATAATTTTGATATTGTTTAAGGGGACTACAGGGCCTAAACGCAAAAAACGCAAGTTTTATAATGCCTAAAAGTATATGATCGACTACAGTAAACAAAGTCAGAAAAATATTTGATATTCTTCAGGATATATGCTAGTTAGATAGTGTGTTGAAAACATAATACAGCTACTTTGATACGATAGAAAAAAATCATGAAGATACCTCTAAAAACTTTCTTTTTGCAATAAAAAACATACTAATATACATACAATTATTCTAATTTTTGCCAGATTATTCTACAAGCAACATACTAAAGCACTAGTGTTTTAATTTTTTAGTCCAAACAATAGATTTTTTGTAAATAGATAATTGATTCATGTTTTGCAATAAATTACCAGCGTTGTGTCATCGCGCTTCTCTTACTTTTCTATGCAGTCAGACAGTGACCCCGTTTTAGGTCATGTAGTCCGTTTAAGGCAAGGGAGACTGGCAACCTAGAGATCGTATGTTTGAACCCTATTCGTTGCGCTATTACCGTTAAGTTAAATCAATAATATCTTGTTAGCTTTATTGGGGGATTTAACAAGCATCCTAACCGCGACACACTCTATAAATCACAATCTGAATCAATTTGAAAGATACCGCTGATCCATTGATTTCTATGTACAAAAAAGAAATTGTCTGCTCAATAATGAAAAACGCAATGAATGTTATAGAACTGTCAAAATGAAAGCCATTGCTACTGTAAGTTTGTTACGTACTTACCCCGCTGGAACGTTTAACAATTTTACAAATGGCTAAATTTTAGTATATTTGTTTACAGTACGTCCTGACAAGAATTTCTGTAGGTATACACAATGGGCCGAGGCAAGGAACCAGAGCTACCCATCACAAACCCTGTGGAGGCGAAGAAACATCGCGATGAGGCTTCAGGTCATATCAAGAACGGCAACTACGATCGAGGACTCAATTCATTAGCCAAGGTACAATTATTTAGAAACATAATAATAATATTTTATTTTTAGCAGTACTTTTGGACACGGCTCGCATTGTCAGGAGGTTCCTCTCTCTGGAGCCCTGACCGGCGTAACTTGGACCCTGTTACCGATACCGGTGGGCTACTATTTTTTATATTCTAATATTTAAAAATATAATTTATATGTATTTATGGAAATAAAGGAGATAATATTTTACGAAAGTAGTTTCGCGAATTCCCGAGTTCCTGAAATTGTTACGCTACGCCGAGGTTAGCTACGCGGGCTACGTCGTAGCGGATATGATGTAACCGCTCTCCGCCAGATATTGTAACTCTTTCGCGTCATATGCCTGTTTCACGTAATTACTACGCGTAATAGACGCTTTTGTGATTTTCAGAATTTTCGTGAATTTCCGATTGTGTCCCTACGCCCTACGCTATGCCGACAGCTACGCGGCTACGTCGTAGCAGATATGATGTAACCGCTACGCCGACAGTACGCCGATAGCACGTAGTATGGCAACGTGTATTGTAGCATTCGTAGCACTCGTAGCAGATTAGATCCGATCAACAACGCTTACACTACAAATCATTTTGTTTTTCTGATATTTATTACTATGCCTATTAAAATGCACTTTAATATAATGGTTTTGATTGCTCATTAAATACATGCTTTGAGTTAATATTTAATTAAATATATATCGCACTGAAGATATCAAGCTTCGTAGCTACGGTTGCGACTAATATAAGGTCCGGCCGCGCTAAATTTGCCAAAGATGTAACAACAATGGCCGCTCGAAATTGAATAAAATCGATATACAAGAACATTAATTATTTTAAGTAGCCATTGTTGTTTACATCTTTGGCAAATTTAGCGCGGCCGGACGATAGATGATTGTTTTATAGGTTAAAGGTATCAGTGTTGCATAATGATGGTTTTCATTCGAGCTTTGTTAATTGTATCAGTCTACAATGATAATTTCTGGTTCAATTAAAATAGCTACAATTTGATTTTCAAAGTGAAGCTCTATTAAGTTTGTCACGGAAGCATTTAAGCTTATGTAAATTAGTCTTGAACGTTTAAGTTGATTGCATGTTCACGCTTTGTTGTTTACGACCAGAAAAGAAGGGACCTTAGAACCTACTTATTTAGAAATGTTGGAAACTTAAAACGACAACAAATTATTAATTTATGATATTTATTTCAAAAAACTATGCAGCTACTACTTACTATTAAACTTCTTATACTTACAGTTTTATTGGAAAAACACCAACAACCTCTCAAGAGGTCATTGTACTCATCACTATGAACAATTTTACTATGGGACCAAACCTGAAATCGCGAAAATAAAATCTCCTGTTCCCTACACATTTATGTTCGTATAACTCGTCAAAATGTCCCAGTAGATTTTTTTCGCGATTTCAGATTTTGTCCCATAGCAAAAGTTGTTCATAATGATGAGTACCTATAGTGTTTTTCCAATAACCCTGTATAACCCGATTTCCTCGCTGTACGATGCGATAAGGTAGATCTAAAGTAGGTCTAAGCTAATATTTTAGTGCAGGCTATTTTCAAATCGGTTTCCTATCTACATAGATACAAATAAGGAGATTTGATAAATAATTGTAGGTACTTGTGTATAAACAACTTCTACATCAGAAAACATAAAAATGTTTACCTAAACTGTAAGCCATGACATACGAGTATCTCCGCGAGTTCTGCGACACAGCCGCCCCTCGGAACGGCCCATACACCACTAGTGTGTCAGAAGTGGGTGCGAAAACACATTCAGTCACCATGACGACGACAGCCGAGGCGTCGATACTTACGCCTGTCCACACACCACATTACGTAACACTCAGTGGAAGACATAAGGTAACATCCCGAATTCCCGATGGACTTCGACAACGCGAAAGCCCAAGCTCGCTCCATCTTTGGATCGACAAAGGACGCGGAATTTCTACAAAGCTTCGTCCGAGTTGGTATAGGCGATGAGGAAGAAGAAACGCCAGTACAAAAGGCATCGATCAGCAAGAGAGCGCCACAGTCCGCTGAAAAAGGACGCGAGCAGGAGGACGAAGATGAGAAGGTTACTGTTAAAGAGAGGAAGGAGTCGGTTAAGCCGAAGAAGACATGGAGGAGGAAGCCGAAGCGTGAGAGAAGGAGGAGGGAAGAGGAGTTGTATACTGATAAAGATCGTGCAGCAGCTGTGGTCATGGGCTCGAAGGATATCAAGCACTCATTAAACATGAAGGACAAAGCGGAAAGAAGTAGTGCCTTGCAGCTACCTGTTGAAGCGGATGCCGGAACATTGCTAGCGCTGGCTCGTGCTGAGATGATGAGGGAGCGATATCGTACTGCTGCCTTGTTCGTCAGTAAGGTATACGTTGGGGTTCTTGTTTGCGTGTTTTCGTTTCTTTAGTCTAAATGAGGTGTTAGCAGTTATTAGAAAAAGTCTGTTTGGTATAAAGGGTGATTTATTGAGGTGGGCAGTGTAGAAATCTGGAACTAAGAGGTATAAAGATTATTAGGAACCACGTCACCAATTTTAAAGTTAAGAAAAAGTTTCTTTTTCGTAATTTACACGATTCTTGTGGGAAAGACCACGGGTCCGAAGCCCTGGATAATAGCTAGTTTATAAACAATTTTTTTACGCCCCATGTTTGACAGGGTCTCCGATTGGCACGGGAAGGCAAAAGACAAAGACAATTGGATAAGTATAAAACATTACCTACCTTGGAAAAATTCTAAAGGCTTCCTTTCTTTCCAGGCCATCGAACTAGCCCCTGACGAGAAAGCAGCATACATCTCTCGCAGCAAATGCTACCTCCTGCTTGGAGAGCCTCGGTCAGCACTGACCGACGCCGAGGTAGCCCTAAGACTAGACCCTAAGGACGCGAAGGCCCTGCTTCGGAAGGCCGAAGCCCTGTACTATTGTGGAGAATTCGAGATGAGCCTCGTGCACTACCATCGAGGACTTCGGGCCAGACCAGACCTGAATGATTTCAGACTTGGAGTGCAGAAAGCGCAGGTTAATAACCATAAAATTATTGATTGTAGGTATAAACTGAAACTTATAATAGGACCAAGTACCAAGACCAAATCCTAAACGACCACTAACGTTTGTTTATAAATCTATCCAAAGGTTATCTGTTTGTCGAGTTCGCCTCCCGCTACACCAGTTATAAATACTTATTGTTTGTCCTTATTATGTATTATGTGGTATATAATAAAGAGTATATATATCAGGTTAGTTTGCAACTAAAAGCAAAGTAGGTACTTAAGGCAGTACAAGCCAAATAAAACGATGAGTCATGGCGATAGAAATTGAATTTGAACATTAGTACTTAGTAGACCCTGCAACAAGTGAGTGAGTATCTACCTACTAACTCTTAACGAATTTATTTTCAGGAAGCCATAGAAAATACGATCGGTTCCGTCAAGGTAGTAAAGAAAACATCGAAAAAACGGTCAAAATCTGCTAGACCAGTCCTAGGACAGTTGAATTCGGACAAAATCTACCTTGAAAACCTGCTGAAGAATCCAGACTTGGCTATTGCAGACAAAAAGAACGATGTAGTCCTGAAACAAGCTGAGGAGGCTATACGGTTTTTGGAAAACCGCGAAGAGTTTTGGAGGCAGCAACAAACTACGACGTAATCTGGCCATCAAGAGCTGGATAATAATATCTATTGTTATTATTCTATTAAAATAATTTTAGTTAAGTTAGGTACAAGATAAATCTGAAAAGCAATGTTGGTTTCACAAGTACATAGTCAATATATGAAGTTGAATAAAAACAAGTAGGTAACATTATAAATTATGTTTTTTTTTACCTATAAGCTAAGGTTTTTGCATAAGTCCGTCTAATGTAGCTAAAATTGCGCGTCCCTCCATTGCATCTACCTATACATTTAAAATAGGAATTTCTATCAAGGCAGATAAGGTCCCCATCGTCGCCAAAATTAGTGCTTCGTCTTTCAGTCACCGGTGACCAGCCAGTTAGTGACTGGACTAGAAAATTGTGAAATTAGTGCAAAAAAATAACACATTTTATGTTCGGCGCTCACACCGAGCATTCGCCTGTAAAGTAGGTAACAATCTAAGGTTAGATTTTGAGCATCGCATCATCATTTCAGCCGAAAGACGTCCATTGCTGGACATAGGCCTCCCCCAAGCATGTTCACTTCGACCGGTTCTGTGCTTCCCGCATCCAACAGATTCCTGCAGCCTTCACAAGCTTGGTTCGGTCGACCTTGTGGGAGGCCTTTCAACGCTACGTCTTCCGATAAGCGGTCGCCACTCCAGAGCCGTTCGGCCCCATCCGCCATCTGTTCTGCAAGCAATGTGCTCCACCCACTGTCACTTAAGTTTGGCAATTATTCGGGCTCTGTCGGTTACCTTGGTTCTACTGGAAACCCCAAGCATAGTGTATCCTTTTAACGTTTATACTGTAGTAAAATATAAGGTAAAAATCTGTAAATCTGTCATATCGGATTTATTGAACCGATATTTTGCGTGATGTATGCTCTAGTTTAAAAATAAATAAAACAAGATCATATTAAAAGAAATAACATTTTATTTGTTCCGACGGCTTCGATCTGATCGCCAACCTAAAGTATGAAATCGTTCGTCAGCGACTCGCGTCAACCGCGACCACACATCTACCACATAAAAATAAAATCGCTCACTCTATAACCCGAACAGACAATAGTTCTATGTCACTCGTATTTACAACTATTTACACACAACATTGTGAAACACGTAAAAACTATCTCAATATCGAAGATTTTTACTTACATAATTTCATATCAGCTTACTATATAATTTCACGACAAACTCATGTTTGGTTTTGTTCCGCAACTGCGATTGCGAGCAACTATCACCTAATTAGTTAATAACATAATCTAATAGTCGGTATTCTTGAAAATATACTTCTGCACTGCGAAAGCACTTTACAGCAAGCGGAAGCAGTTCAGCAGAAGCTTTATATTCTCTGTTCGTTCTAAGTAGCAAAAAGTTAATTAGTGTCAAATAGTAGGAAAATCTCATTGTCTTCAGACAGTGGTTTATGTAAAATACGTCGTATTGTCATTAGCTAGTAGGACCCGATTTAATAATGTTTCACAATCTCACAATCTTGATTACGATCTTTGGCTTTATACAGGTTACTACAGCCGCGAGATTTTCGCCGCACAGCAAACATCGACTGTCTTGATGGCAATTCGGCTAGGCCGCAGGTGATTAAAATCGCAAGTTCCAAAGTCTAGGTTTCGACTTTTGCCGTGTGGCGACCCGCGGCAGGTCGCGTGCGGCGTCGAATTTTTGATGCAATATGAACTAGATACCTGCGATTTTTATCGACCTGTATAAATGGGGTGGCGATTCGGCTTGTGAGGCGATTTGGTAAGCGACTAGCCGCACGGCGAAAATCGACGTAGCGTAAATGCATAACCAATCAACGACCGAGTTTTTAAATCTGAGTCTATGAGAGGGCGAATCACAAGCAGCCGTCAAAGCCCGCCGATCAAGATTGGGATTGTGATACAATATAATTAATTTCGGGCGGTAGTAATAAAAATATGTAATTTTCGTGTGAGAGCCTGTACTTTCTCAGACTAAAATCTGCAAATCGAGTGTATTTTACTTATTTGAATACATATTGCTTTATTACATTCATATATTGCCTTAAATTGGGTTAAAAAGAATATTTAAAATTATCAGCTACTTTTACAGGGACAATAATTTAGAATTGATCTATAATTCAAAGGATTACCTATTAGGTATATTTATCTAGCAAACGCATAATGTTCTATAGAATTCAGTCTATCAGTGTAATGAAACATCAGTGAAACAAGCACGTACTGATGTGTAAAGGAACATCTCAATGTTAACAACAATTACACATTTCGTGAAATTTTCAAATCAACTTTCGACATCTCTATAAACTGAGGTTCGTCTCATCAATCAGACAGACGGCAGTGGCATACAACTGTTCATAAAATTTAATATAATCTATTTATAATACTGTGTACTTAAACCGTTGCAGTTCATATTCGAGTTGCGATCGTGTATTAGCGAAACTCCAGAGATCATAGTATGTATAATATAATCATAAATACTTTCTCTTGCATTAATTCCGTGAACATATATTAAAATCATGTCTAAGAACATAGGATCATCTAATTATAATACAGTTTAACGCTAAAGAGGAGTTTCTTAAAACATATGATAGAACTATGGACTTATAACACTATATTTACAATTTAGTTCAGTTTGTAATTTTTCTATTTTTCCTATATCTTAGATACCCGAAGTCTACTTCATCAAACAGCATATTTTCTTTTCATTCTCTATATCCTTTGCCCTCATGATTTACAAAATCACTGGAAAACTTAACGACCGTCACAAAAATAAAGCAATCACATGCAAGTGTCATTATCAAATACAAATGGATTGTGAATTAAAACAAATAGTGGTTTTAATTGAACTATTGTATCATCAGTCCATTGGACGTGGATCTGTAAAAATACATTCACTGTCAGTGCACATACTATCATTTGCGTGCAGTTTAGAACGCATTGATAAAGTTAAAACAGTCAGTGTATCACCGGATAAGGACATCGTCACTTAGTTGTAAACTAGCACGTTGTGTCCGTCGCCTAACATAATCTGTTAGTAAAACTATCACCTTACGCATGTGATATAGCCGGAGTAAGTGATTGAGTTTTAGCCAGAGGCGTTCCCAGTGCTAGGTTTTAGGCCGTCGAGCGGCCTGTCTGCGCTAGTCAACTTCTTCAGCTGGTCGATTGTATACAGGGCCGAACTTGGCCATGTATTTCTTGACGAACATCTTCGCTTTTGATCGCACTGAGTCGGTTACTACTAGCTCGTCTACTGAGCGACAGTGTTTCAGCTCTTTTAGCATCACGAAGTGTGTTAGCTGTGGAGAGAAAAAATAATACTTTAATCACGAGGCTTTTGGCTACTTTGAATGAGTGAATTTTATGTCTTTTTTTTGTAATCTGCGTTTAGTTTTTGCAGAATAAACAATTTTTCTTTCTTTATTTTTAGTATAAAGAAACAGATAGTTGTGAAAAGAAAGAGACAGACCATTTTACTGTATTCTTCAACAGCGATGTTTTGTGTGATGCATATACTGCGATAATTGAATTGTTTGCCTTTGACGATCAAAATCAACCCCATCTTCAGCATTTGGTAGCAAAGAAGTAATTTATAAGAAAACTCGAGTGTAACATGATATAAATGGTCATTCATTGTTATAGAATGCCACAAGAACATGGCGCGTAACCACATATGGTTTTTAAAACCGTAAAAACATTTGAATCCTCTAAAAATATACAGCCAAACAACTTTTAAGGCCGAATTTACGGTCATTCGTAACTCAGCTGAAAGTTATCTGAAGATAGTACGGATGAAAAATACATATTGCGCCGATCCCAAATAAATTGGGACAAGGGCAAGGCAAAATTTGGTATAGAGATAGTTTGACTCCCGGGAAAGGACATAGGATAGTTTTAATCCCGATATTCCCACGGGATCGACGCTTATGCGGGTGCAACCGCGGGGCGCAGCTAGTGATGAGATAAAAGTTATTTGAAGATTGATAAATCGGTCCTTAATTCGATACGTAAACTCACCTTCCTAGCCAAATGCTTAAAATCAGCCGTGCACGTAATCCTAGCCGCAGGTGCATCAGGATGCCTGTAAGGATTCAGATGCTGGACCATAACCCTCGCCATACTGCACCGGAACTGTTCCTTAATCTTCCTTGCTGTCTCCTCAGTACTCATAGCGTTTGTATTATCCACAAGAGGTGGGGATGGTGGTATCACCACCACAGGGGAAGGTGACGCTTCCACATCGATGGGCTTTTCAACTGGTGTTTCGACTGGAACTGGCACGGGTGCTGGAGCAGGAGCTGGTTCCTCGGTTGAAGAGTCTTCGGAGTCAGTTTCTGAGTCGACTAGCTCCACCATTTGCTGTTGTAAAGATTGTTTGGATTAAAAATTGTACTACTATACTACATTTTATAATGGCTGGATTACATTTCGTAGATTACATCCATGACTACAAAGCGGTAAAGGGTAGGCGTTTGGGAAACTTTTCTAGTCTAGTCTATATTTTCGTAGTCTAATAATGAATTAATTAGCGTTTTTATCTACTTTCTGATTAAAATATGTAACAAAGAAGTTAAATTAAATAGACGTCCGGAAGCAGTTTAAGTAACACGTTTTCCAAAACAATATGTTTATGTTAGATCTGTAGAAGGCGTTTATAATTTAGTCTTCTAGATAAAAGAAAAGTCATTTATGAATTTAGGGTAAATGGACGAACGTTATTTTACAAATTGAGTATCATTAATCTCTAGGCCAATATTCACACATTTAGGCTGATAATTCTGACAGCAAAGTGTATTGTCAAATATGACAATGACGGCCGCAGCCGGCAGGCGGAAAGTGTGTATGACTCTTATATTTTAAACGCCTGCGACAGATATACCTTTTTCCTTTCAGCTTCTTGTTTATTCTCTAATTCTTTTTTCTTCTCCATCAATAATGTCCTCGCCATCTCTAGTTTATTTGCAACCTCAATTTGCTTTTCCATCTCTAGTTTCTTATCCAACTCTATTTTCTTCTCCAACTCAATTTTCTTCTCTAATTCTATTTTCCTTATTAATTCTTTTTCCCTTTCTAACATTTTCTCCTTTTCTAACTCTTTTTCTTTCTCTTTCTCCCTGTCTTTGTCTGCGTCCTTTTTGGTTAGCATTAACAATAAAATATGGGCGGTGGGTAAATCAAGCTCGAATATTAAATTATAAAAAAAAAAACACTACTTTTGATCCTCCAAGTATGACACGTAAGTGGGCAAATGTTAATGGCTTATTAATTAATTAGCTAAGGCTGGCCATACACGGACTGCTCCCGCAGTGATCAACATACCTGCCTACTTGCTGCTGCAGCAGTCGATATCAACTGCTCTGCGGTTTTTATTGCCGGCCTTAACACACGCGTCGTGGAATGAAGAGCGCGGGCGGAGGTAACTGCGCGAGAGCAGTCAACAGCTCGAGCAGTCAGTGTATGCCTGGCGACTGCTTGACCGCACGATTAAATTTCACCGCGCTGCCGACCGCCCGAAGCAGTCGCGACTGGTCGAGCGGTTCCGTGTATGTGTGTACGTAGAAGACTAGTTTGCTATTCAGTCGCAGCTTGAAGCAGTCGATACTGGCTGCTTCAAGCTGTCCGTGTATGGCCAGCCTTACTCTACGTGGTATATCTTACAAAGCTTAAAAAACTAACCCGTAACCCTTACTGCGTAACACACTTTCAATCTCAATCTGAATGATTTTTAAGGATATTGCTAATCCATTGCTTCATACGTTCGAAAAATTTGTCTGCTCAACAACGTAAATTACGCAATTAATATTGTTGAACTGCCCAAAATGAAAGCCATTGCTACTGATAGTGCGTTATGGAATTACCCGGCCGTTTAGTAACAAAACACGAAACAAATTATGCCAGGAGTAAGTAGTTAGTTTTATCATATATCTTTAGAGCTTGTCATAGTGTTAATTTACTCCAAAGGTGTTGAAACGAACCCTTTCAATACTGCTTAGCTTATGAAAGTACCGTCACAAAAAAGCTTATCAGCAGCGATTCTACATTCCGGCCGCCGCCGCCGAGAGAATGCGTTCACAACAGCTGTCAGTGCGACCTGTAGTCCTAACTAATATTATAAATGCGAAACTAAGTTTGTTTGTTTGTTAGTTACCTCTTCACGCCTAAACGACTGTACCGATCATCCTGAAATTTTGCTTGTACATTGTCAGGTGTACAGAAACGGATATAGGGTACCTTTCATCCCGCAAAAAGTGCTGTTCCCGAGGAAAACAACAATAACGTTATTCTGATAATAGATGGCGCCATGTGTCACATGATTTAATTCCGAGGCGGTACGAAGTTCGCCGGATCAGCTTGTAACCAATAAAGATCAAATTCGCAAACCACGTATTCGTTTATATTAAACTGAGTGTCAAGTACGCATTCTCTCGTCGGTCGGACTGAAAAAGATAAAAATTCGTAACTGCGTACGAAAAATGTAATCAAACTATAAAACCTGGATAGGTAATGCAATACTGGAATTTTGAACCTATCCTTATAAGAACGTTTCCTATGGTTAACACTTTACACAAAAAACATAAACACGGAAACAGTCCTTAAATATAACGTAACTAACCTTCAAATCCAGCATGCTGCCTTTAAGCCGTCGCTGCGACTTGTTGGCTGCGAGCAGTCGAACCTTCTGCAGAAGCTTCTCGCGGCGACGACGTAGCTTCTCTTTTGTTTGTTTGTACCGTTTCACTTCTAGTCTGCCGGCGAGCTTGTCTTCTTCAGTTCTCGGCTGCAGGGTGGAAGATAGTTGAGTTAGTAAGTAGAGAATGGGCCTCATTTGAAAGTAGCTAGGGGTTAACTAAATTAGACTGCATAAGCATAATCAGCCTATAAAATGTTTCCACTGCTGGGACACAGGCCTCTTCTCTGTGTGAAGGAGTGGGCCATAATTCATCACGCGGGCCCAGTGTGGGTTGGAGATGTGAAATGTCTTCGAACTTTTGGTTCTAGAACATGGCGGTTTCCTCACGATGTTTTTCTTCAACATTTTGAGACTAGTGGTGATGAAATACTAATTGATATAAATTAAATACTAATCGATGATATCAAACTTTGAACTGTTTGATCCACTAGCAATGGATAAACCTGTCTTCAGTGTTATTCATCTTCTTTTTTCAGAGAACCAACTACACAAATATTGATTGGATTCAATTAGAGGCTATGTTATTGGACATACTAAGATCGTGTATGGAGCAGGCAATAACTGTAAAAGGAGTAATAAATATGTGTGTAATACTTTAAATCCGATCCAACCTGTCCCTTGCTGGCCCCCCCAGCGACGTCTTAAGCCGAGGTCCGCACCCCACAGGGGGTGCCCTTACCTTGTAATCGCTTAGTTTGAAGCCCTGGCTGGAAGTCTTAATTTATTGAGGCACCCACAGGCCAGCCCTGTTAAGCAACCTCCGAGGATGACCAGAGATGCCATTTAAAAAAAAAAGTGTATAACACTTACGCTAATTGGCCTTTCGGAGACAAGTCCAGGTCTTCGTTTCCTCGGCTTTATGCTGACGAGCGCGTGGTCAGGAATCAACCCGTTGTGTCTGTCTTCCTTTATCACTGTAACCATACACACAAACGTGATAGGCCAAAATATTCATATTGAAAACGACAGCTTAATGGAATAAAAATCTTATCTATTTGATATTATTTTTCATTAAAAATCTAATTTCCTGAAGTTGCGACAGATCTACAGGGACAAAAATTAATTAGCTGGCAAAACTTCTCAGACGTGATGGTATTGATATCTAAATATGATAAAATCTTTTTTTTTTTAGGGTTATCGACCGCAGTTAGTGTAGAGTGTAGAACTACTTGAAATATCAGTTTTTTTTTTGTGCAAACGTCACAGACGATATATACGATACCCATCGTGTCTGTGTAGTTTCACTAGTTAATTTAATTTGACCCTGTATATTACGGAAATAGTAGGACACAATTAATTCTTTTGACTCTTCTTTCGCCACATACAGGCTGACTTTTCAAAGTGAAACTTTAGAGCGAACTCTTAATTGTTATAATATCGATTTTGAAAAAACTAAAACTGCTTTAATAGTTTTCTCGAAATTAAAATCAAGCTCATCACTTTTGTGTCCATTTTTTTCCAAGTCCCAAAATAAGTCCAATGTCAAACACTCATTTTGTATATCCAAATTAAATTAAATTTTTATTTTGTAAATACTGGGTAAATCAAAACGTTAATAGATAAACAAAAAAAAAGGTAAGAGAAAAAAAGATAATAGAAAGACATCCACTAGCTTTTGTCGTTGTAAACATAAGCACAAACAATATTCTACAAATACATACTATCAGTGTTCCCACCTTCGTATATGCCATTGACTCCTTCCACCACTTTGCCCTTGGTCTGTCGTCGGACGAGAGGACTGTCCAGTCCTGAGCATGGCGGTTCTTCTTCCTCCTCTGATGAACTCTCTTCTACAGAACATTTTGGAAAAACAATAATTATATTTGTAAAATATCACGTTTCCCAGGAAGCATGACACTGTATGTCTTCACAAGCACACAATAACTTGTTTCAAGACCATAGTTTTTTTACCAAGCTTGGTCGTTATGACAACTTGTTGGGGTTTATTTAGAAACGATGATTAAAGTCAAGTGACATTCAAACGTCAAAAATGTTATGATTAAAAAATAGTCGCTACTTAACTTTAAGCGACGTTTATGAATAAAGGTACCCCTTTATTCATAAACGTCGCTTATATACTCGTACCTATCGCTAATGAAACATGTCATTGTCTACAGGAGAATGCGTCTTGTTTTAAATCATTCCACCAAAGTCTAAATTACAGACTGGACTTGTTCTATTGTATAAATGACCGTAGTTTTTGACACTAGCCATGCTTATTCTCAAGTGATTAGTAATAGTAAAAGTGAAGTAAGGATTATTGGTCACTTATCCTAAGGAACATCATGGCAATGATGTTTTGTAGTTTATATTTAGACGAATCTTTCTAAGGCTGGATTTAGTGCTTGACCGACGACGACGGTCAGCGCTGACATCGATCGGTCGGCTCGAAGTCGCGCTCGCTGGCCGTCGCGGCGTCGGTGCTACAGTAAACACGTCGTTTTTGACTGCCATGTTGGTCTCGTGGTTGCAAGCGCGACTGCTGAGCGTGTGATCCTGAATTCGATTCCCAGGTCGGACAGTGTTATTGGGTTTGCTTTTAGGAATTCCTTAGTGACAGTCCGGAATTTGGAAGTTGGCGGTTTAATACCCCTGTGCCTCGGAAAGCACGTAAAGCCGTTGGTCCTGCGCATAATCTTCCTCCCGGTCGTGTCGGATTGCCGTCCCATCGGACTATGAGAGTCAAGGAACAGAGAGTGCACCTGTGTTTACGCACACACTTGTGCACTATAATATCACCTGCGTACCTGGCTAATTCGTTGAGATTGGCTACCGTGACCGAAATTGGTTGAGAGACTATTATTAAACACGTCTGTTTATCGTCACTTGACCGACGCGACGGTACGTGACCGACGTCAGCGTAACACTAAATCCAGCCAAAAGAAACCATTTTATAAACATGTCTGTAGATATTTATGTAGGTTACGTACCAGGTTCACTAGGCATGGGCGGCGGTATCCACTGCGGCTGCCTCAACTTGACGTGGTAGTAGTACGTGTGGCCGCGCGCGTCTGTCGCGCTGCGCCATAGAGACGGGAGCACTATTTCTTTAGGGTCATCCGTCGATGCTGCGCCCTGTTACGTGGAAACATGTGTTGTACACAAACAAGGTGTTTTTAAAACAAACAAGAAATAACAGTGCCTATTTTTTTTTTTTTTTGTATTAATACAAATCATAACACAAATGAGGATATAAAAATGCACAGTACACAAAAACTGATGTGCAGGAGACTTTTAACTTTGTGCCCGCAGCTTCGTCTGGGTGGATGTCGGAAATTATCCCACAGGAACGTGTTACTGGGTCAAAAAGTAGCCTATGTTACTCCTTATACCATCAGCTATCTGCCAGTGAAAATCGGTCCAGCCGTTTCGGAGATTAGCCGGAATAAACAAGTAGACAAACAAAAAAAAAAATAGTTTGTTTGATAGAAGTATACTTTCATATGCATTTAGTAAAAAGCTGTTATTTCGACGTTACGAACAGACATTTCAATGGTATTTATTTGTATAGACAACCAAGCCACAACAAGCAATACTAGAGCAATCACAAATTCACAGACATTCTAGAGAAAAAGTTTAAAATGTCTCAGGTGCTTGTATTTATGCATGCATACCCTTCAAGCCGGACCACGGCATTGCTGCTTGGCGATAATAAAAGTGGTAGTACTTTTCCGCTCTCCAAGAGATCGAATACAGTATTTTTATCTGACGAAGCGACACGCGCTTTACTTGTGGTAAGTGTACAAACACGCTATGGATGTGTGCGTGAAGAAGAGTAGCATCAGAACATAACACACACGCACACTTACACACTTCCGACTTCACCCGTGTCTCGGACGGTACAGAGATCTGCGCTTACACACACATTCACAGCGTGTTTTTGTATACTAGGTAAGTAAAGCGCGTTTCACTTCGTGAGATAAAAAAAAAAGTACTACATCATCATCATCATCTGCCTAGCCTTTTCCCAACTATGTTGGGGTCGGCTTCCAGTCTAACCGGATGCAGCTGAATACCAGTATTTTACATGGAGCGACTGAGTGAGATAAAAAAAAAAGTACTACGTCTGTAATAAATAAGTATGGTACTCACAGATTGCTGGTCAGGTTGCGACGGTAGTTGCGGGAAGGGAGGCTGGCCGGGCGGGCCCACCTGCTGCCCGAACATGAAGCCGCCCATCGGGAACCCGGGCATGCCCATCATACTGTGGGAATATTAATTACAGTGTTATAGTCAGTCAGTGCTGGTACTTACAAGACATTTTGGTTGATGGAATTTATGTCAATAAGTCGTCTAGTGATACAACATGGTCTAGAGATTGCATATCAGTATCACTAGACAGCAGTATAATCAGCCTATAATGTTCCTAGTGCTGGGACACTGGCCTCTTCTCTTTGAGAGGGAGTGGGCCGTAATCCACCACGCGGGCCCAGTGCCGGTTGGTAGATGTCACCATGTCTTCAAATTTTTGGATCTAGGACGTGCCGGTTTCCTCACGATCTTTTCCTTCACCGTTTTGACATCGGTATATAACAGCGAAAATAAATTGTACAATTGCCAATTGGTAAAAAAAAAACGAGTTCCATAACTGCACAAACGCCTTGTTCTATCGCCTTGTTGAATAATACTTTTTTGTTAAATACGAGATTGTTGTACAGTCGGCCACTCGTGGCATCGGTAATTAGTGTAAACAATTTAAGGACGCTATCATATTTTTCCACGAATAACAGTGCTTTTCAGGTACCATTTTAATGAACTTGGAGTCGCAACTGCAAGGATATCTTGGTTTCAAATTAAAGATAATATATTCATCTCCAGAATGGCTCCATAACAATTAAATAGCCCTATACAAAATTTTCACACAAATACGTTTTTACCATCACAGTAATCGCAAAAAATTTAATAAAAAGGGGTTTGAATAAGTACCTATATAGCTAAATCCACTGCATATTTTAATTTAAAAATAAGAAGATATTGTTCCTTATATAGTCCTGATACGACAAGCTAAATATTTTGTAGATAAATAAATAACTTTTTCATTTATGAGACAAATAAGAAACGCTCTCAAATTTCTCCATACATTTTCTACCCGCGGACACTTGCGGTTCGTCATTCCGCGCTCAGAGGCGCTCGTGGATGCACGTCTGTGTCGCTTTCTCGCAAAAAATAATTACGTAAAAAAGTGAGTTCCGAGTTGTGTACTGAGGTCGGACGAAGTTGATACTTTTTCGGACCGAAATAAAATTAAGTACGATTATTGGTATTTTTTTCAGAAACAAATACTTAGTTGTAATTTTTACAAGCTTTTATTTAACTTGCAATGTATGTATGTACGAGTATGTATATATGTAACTATGTTTGTTCGGGTGGACTCTTGCAACTAAATTTTGAACCAGATATCTTCAACCGATTGAGCTGAAATTTTGTATGCACTTTTAGTTTGAATGACAATGCATGATTAGCTGTGTGACGTTATTCTAAATCCAAAATGGCGGAACGCCCAAGATGGCGGACTACTTATTTTTAAGGCACTCCTACAATATGGATATCAAATGAAAGCGATTGCTGAGAATAACTCGAAAAATAAAATGACGTCACTCTAAATCCAATATGGCGGACTTCTAAAGATGGTGGACTAGTTATTTTTAATGCACTCCTACAATATGGGTATCAAATGAAAGGGATTGCTGAGAATAACTCGAAAAATAAAGTGACGTCACTATAAATCTAATATGGCGGTCATCTAAAGATGGTGGACTAGTTATTTTTAATGCACTGCAACAATATGGGTATCAAATTAAATTACTTGCTGAGGATGACTTGAAAAATAAAGTGACGGCATTCTAAATCCAATATGGCGGAACACCAAAAATGGCGGAATAGTTATTTTTAATGCACTTCTACAATATGGGTATCAAATGAAAGGGCTTGCTGAGAATAACTCAAAAAACAATGTGACGTTACTCTAAATGCAATATGGCGGGCTTCTAAAGATAGCGGACTAAGCTTTTTATGCTTTCCTACAACATGGGTATCAAATGAAAGGTCTTGCTCAGAATACGTATGCGAGTTAAACTCCACAAAAAAACCTGTCCAGCAATAACTAAAAAGTAAAAAACAAATTAAAAGTAAAAATTTGTTTTAAAAACAAGCTTTTAGTTAAATGCGCTAAAAAGAATAAAATAAAATTGTCCTTTAAAACTTTTACTATCAACTTATAACGTCATTAAGTACACAAGTTATATATGATATAAAAGCTTGTTGCGAGATTTACCTGTGTAGATAAACAAGTAAATAACATGATCTGATTGATTTTCATTTTTTTAATTTTCAAACTAAGTAAATACGAGTACTTAAATCTGAAAAAAACTTTTTTACTTTTAATTTATTTATTTAGTGGATGTAGATGACGGATAAAGATTGTACCTATAAATATTTATTTTATTATTTTATAATCAAATTAAAATGATGGAAATGTTTTTTTTTGACATTCGATATTAATAGTCGATTTTGGGGTTTTTCGGGGTGATGATTACGAATATAACATCCATTTTTTATTCAAGGTGGCGGATTTTTGTTTGTGACAAATCGACTTACGGCCAATTTCTTCATAATACCAGTATATCCAGTTGTCATGCTACGTCACAGTTTTACTCTTCAATTCAGTAATTTTTTTTAGTGAATTATAATGTTGCTATATTGAAGAATACAATTGTGACGTAGCATGACAACTGAATAGACTGGTATTGCGTTTAGTCGGTTAACAAAGTCGCGTGGTTTTTTTGTTTACCTTTATTTAGCTACCTAAACCTATGGTGTAGTAGTACAATGAAATATTTTCTATGTGAAAAGACAGCTGTGCTGCTGGGGAGTTTGTTGCGCCACTTCTTCCCAGCGAAAGCACTAAGAAGTGAAGGGCGGGCGTTTTGGGGACTGTCTTTTGTAATTTTGACATTCGAAAAGTGCTGATTCTCAGCCTAATTTGAATAAATTACTTTTGATTTACTTTTTTTTAATTTTTAAGTAAATAAAATACTTACTGTTTTCATAAGGGAATGATTATTATTAAATATCACAACGAAACTCTACGATAAACTCCCAGGCTAGTATTTGATTATGTAATACTCCAACAATTGACATCAAAAATAATATTTAAAAGTACTTAGGTACATCTTTTCAAACTAACAGCAGACTGTGGTATAAATGTGGATGTTCCTTGTAATACTAAAATGTTAAGGTCGTTTTTGGGTACCTAGTAATGAACATATTGACTGATGAACTTCAACAATACTAAAAACATGATTATCACGCAGATAGTAAGTACTAATAACACTTACCAAATTCGATTGCGAACTTACAACTAACTTTACTCAATAAATACCAGCAAAATTAAAAAAAAAAATCTTCAAGTACCAAGATTAGTTAAGTTACGTATAAAAATCGAGCGAACAATGGTTTCAATGTGTGCGTGCGCGTAATGTTGCTGTGTTGCGATTCAAATACCTAAACTTGAGCGAGTTCAAAATGTGATAGCGTCCTTAAGGTTTTTTTGGAGAATATTACAACAATCCTTTAGCTACTCACTTAGGCTGCGGCATACAGAAAGGCGGGCAGAAGGGCGAGGGCGGGAAGTCGTGCGGCAACCAGTCCGCGGGCATGTCGGGCACCATGCCCGGCACGCCCAGCACCATGCCGCCCAGGTTGGGCAAGTTGCCCAACATGTTGGGCCCGCCCGGGACCATGCCGCCGGGGAACATTTGCTGTAGGGAAAAACGGTTATTTTAAAACATTGTATAATTTAATTAATGATAGTTACGAGTTCATTATATTTATGATAGCTAAAATGTCGGCAACATGACCATTCAATTTGAACATTTACGACTGGCAAACAAAAGCAGAAACCTGTCACAGTTGGATAGCTGTGGCGGTTGGATAACCGCCTTTGGCCATTGCATCCATTTCTGGTGAAAACGATCAATGGTGCAGTACGAAGAGCTACATTACCCAGAACCTCTACGTCACGTTGTACTCGCAAGTCAGTTACTCTAGCGACATTAATTGGAAGAACGTAGAGAAAAGAAATGGGAGTACATTGTCAAACCTTCTGTAAAGGCCATTCACAGTTATTTTACCTCTGATTTTGCACCACTGTCCAAATCACAGTGATCTTTATTCACATTCTAATAAGGCTGCCGTCATTAACAAGTCTGTCAAAATCACTGTGGTCTTTATTTTCGTTACAACTAGGTTGCTGTACACGAATAGCAAGTAGTATAATCATATAAGGTTCCATTGGCGCGTGGCCCAAATCAGAACTAACACCTTATTTTTCCAATATTATTACCTGTGGGAAGGCATCAGGCTGCGGCCAGTACGTGGGCCAGCCGTGCTGCACGCGCTCGCGCTGGCGACGCGACTCGTCGGCCGCGGCCGCCGCCTCCGCGAAGGCTCGCCGCCGCTCCTCCTTACTCATGGGAGGCACGGCCGCTAGGACTCGGTCGCTGAGCCTGGGACATTACAATAGTAGATTGTACAACTCGTGCATAAAAGAAGCCATACCACCCCGAGACATGTGGATAGTTAAATCTAGGGGTAAAATGGCTCGTTTATGCCCGAGTTATACACTCTGCTTTTCACTTCGATTGCGAGAAACAGGCATAAAGTATATAACATTTTCACTGTTCAAAAATGTTGCTAAATTGAAGAAGAGAGCTAATTCCCGCCACGACACTTTTTAAAAGTTTTTTTATTTTCAACATGTGTCATTCGACTTGAGTACTTCATACTGGCAAGTCATAAAAAGTTTCTTTGCGTTTTTAAATAATAAATGACAACTATTTTATCTGGTTTTATGAAATTAACGATAGAAAACACTGAAGTGATTTCGTAAATTAAAACAAATGAAATAAAATAACGACTGTAATCTGCTGTTTTATTGTGCGTGTGGGCCTGTTGGGCCTAATTATCTTAGTCTTAGTGAAAAAAGTATTTTCACTTCTCATGTTCTAAAAGTTCGTCTTTATGTTGTGCGTAGGCGACATAAAGTCGCCTTTTATGCTCTAGTACATTAAGTATTTTAGTACTAAGATAATCAGGCCCAACAGCCACAGGCAACTTTATATACAACCTCATTGTATAATTTAAGAATGCCGTGTATAATAGAGAATAACAAGATTGTTGTTTTCCTGTTTGACTAGAAGTTACCCGCATTGTTTTTGTGAACGCGGTGTTGCAGTTTTATAGGAGATGCATTTTTTCAAAGATACGAATTGAAACGTTTAGAAACTGTCATTCGATAAAATGCTTTTCTTGGTAATAAGTTTTATATTAACTAAACAATAATTATGAGGATAAAGAATATTTGATTTGTTATTCTTTATATATGAATATCGAAACATTAAAATTTATTTGTAACAAAAATCTATGATTTTTTTTATTTCAAAGTTAGTATTCTGCGTATTGATGAATGAAATGATAATAATATGAGAAAAAAAAATATGTGAAACGAAATTCTATAAAACTGCTGTCTATAAAACAACATACAACTTATAAGAAAAGTGGACAAAAATAATGGAAACTGCCCATTACCCACACTGGCCCACACATGCTATTATTATAAGGGCGTTCGCTACGTTCACGCGTGCGCACGCGACGAGTGCCCGCCTCGCGTGTTTGTATTGAAAGATAATATGAGCAGCGCTCTCTGGTACGCACGCGTGCGACGGGCTTGTACGCGTAGTGCGCCCGCGCAGTGCGTACCGAACGTAACGAACGCCATAAAAGCGAATTTACACGAGAAGAATTTTTCGACATTCATCGTACATCTTCTGTCTATACAATACCTTTTGGTAAGACTGGATGTCAGACTTTCGGGCTTCCGACGACCCGCAACGACTGTCAAAGATCCACGAATGACAGCCGGGACCAACGGCTAACGTGGTTTCCGAGGCGCAGAGGAGTCGTGGTGTGTAAATATGGTAAGCCATCCACGAATCAACCACAGCAAGCATAGCTTAACCAGATCTATCGACCCGTGCGGCTGTTATTACTTAGCCACTCATCGTATAAAAGACGCTTATAATATCGAGATTCGAGTGTGATAAATCGCCTAGCGTTTCTCGCCTAAAAAATTCACTTGGACATTCTCGCTTATGGACGCTCGAGAAACTCTCCTCGTGTAAACGCGTCTTAATAAATCTGAAGTTGTAATCACTATTTTTACGAGAAATAAAAACACAGCTTATTAATTCAATTACACTTCATCAATTCGAAAATTTGGTGCTATTTTATAGCAAAAAATATCCAATCTTTATCTTACCTAATACTCCTCCTGGCTCCCTCTGGACTGCTCCTTCTTTTCCTTCTATCTCGATCATCTCTATCTCTATCCCTGTCACGATCTCTATCTCGCTCTCTATACCTATCGCGGTCTCTTTCCCCCCGGTCTCTATCACCTCTATCGCGGTCACTTCGGTCTCTATCTCTGTCTCGTTCCCTCTCCCGGTCTCTCTCTTTCTCCCGCTCACGTTCCCGTTCCTCCCGTCGGTCACGGTCGCGTTCCTCTCTGCGTTCGCGGTCACGTTCGCGCGATCCGCTGGAGTCAGCAGCGCGCCTCTCGACGTTCGCTTGTCTTTCGTGCTCTTTCATTTGTTGTATTCTTTCTTTCTTCGGTATTTTGAATACTTCCTGCAATAAAAAGAAATTATTTGCTTACAGAACTTAGCTCCATCATCTGCGCAGCCTTTTTCCCAACTCATTGGGGTCGGGTTCCAGTCTAACAGGATGCAGATGAATATCTAGTATTTTACATGGAGCAAACGCCTATCTGACCTCCTCTCACGATAACCTTGGTGAGACTGGTTGTCAGACTTTCGGGCTTCTGACTCTCGATTTACAATAATTAACTTCGAGGTGCATCAAAAGATATTCCTTGAATGACCCTACTAGAGTCCATCCAATCGCTCAGTGCAGACCGCTACTTACCATGCTGTATGGCTACTCTTTACCATGGCGTCAGTAATTCCCGAAAAACGGTGATAAAAAAGGTCACATCAAGAAGACAAGTAATAGAGGATATAAAACCTTACCTTCAAACTGGACCATCTCTCCAGCAGTTGGTTACACAGATCCTTGGTTTTCTCTAGAATGCTTGCACTCTCTTTCGCCTTCTCTGGGCTCGAGAGATTCTCCTGGCTGGTAGGTACGTCTATAGGCAAACCTATGGAATAAAATGTATTTGCTTTATAAGTTTGCGTAAATTAGGAAACTAACACCTGTCTAGTAGAATATAGTTACTTTGTCGTTATGGACTTCCCCTAGATTTTAGACAATGTTTATTAAATAGCTTCACACGAATGTCGTTTAATGTGCCTCCAGCTGACCTTAGGCAGTATGCAACAACCTTCCTGACCAGCATTTATTTTTAGTGCGCGCGTGTGAAGAATAATGTCCAACAATGGCCTGCCACTAGTAACATGCAAAACGATATATCCAGTTCGATTTCACTTGGCTACACCAAATTGTCTGGTACTAAACCAGTCGTTCACATAGTAACAATTGATTGGTTCAACAGACACTGCTCTTACCAGTAGCCTCATCAATGAATACAGTGTCAGGTGCAGGCTGCGGCGCGTCGGCCGCGCTGAGCCAGCGCTCCACGATGTGGAAGAAGCGACTCTCTTGAATCATTGTCTTGTTGGGGATCGGCAGGCGGTCTACGGTTTGAAGCATTTCTAGTCTGTGGAAGTACAATTATGTTTTTTTAATACAAATTTTTCGTTTCGTTGTCGTCGTCTATCTGTAAAAGTATTTAAGAGTTACGATTTGGGTAAGAAATTCTGACCCAGAACGGATCATGACGGTTATTTTGCATATGACATGGCTGTTTCCTTGATCCGAAGGGACATGAACAATTGCCATTGATTTCAGTAATTGAAGTATTGCTAGTTTCAAGACAACCAGCACGCCTTGTGACCTTGCCAATGCCACGCTCCTATTTTCCTTCACTTTTGTACAAACCTCCATCGATACTATATTCTATGACCACTCCACCTCCTTCTCCTCCTTTCTTTCCACTTACTTGAACTCTAGCGGCGCGTCGCTACACCACGGCGCTAGCAGCCGGAGGCCCCGGTAGTCCAGGAACAGTCTCCTACAGGGCAGGTCGGCGTCCCGCAGTAGTCGCAGCAACGCGGTCTGGGCGCGACGTGTCTTAGCGCGCACTACGGTACGAGAGAGGCGGAGAGTGTGGCTCTGGTTCTTCACGCCAGTACGGCTCAGGGCTTCCAAGTCTTCCTCGATCTGAATTAATTATTAAATTCGTTTAATACTGAGGACATTATGAACAAACGCCAACATGACGTTTTGAGTTGTTATCATTCACCACAATGTAGAAAAGACACCTTTACAACATTCATAAAAAAAGTATTCAAACACCTCTTAAATAAGTACTTCAAGAGTAATAAATTATCTAAACAATACTGATAATTATTTACAGTATTGTTTCAGATACTTTAAGATTTTACAGTCTATTATATCTCAAGTTCAAAATAAACCCAGAAACAGGAATGAGTCTAGTTTCTAACGCGCTGTTTAGTTATTCAAAACTAATCACGTTTGTATGTGGTGTAAATCTCTTTCGATTAGAGTATTTCAGATGAAAGTTTGACTAAACTACTAATTAAATATTAAAAAAAGTCCTCCAGTCCGTATTTCGGCCCTGGCAGCCAATCTCAACCGAGACTAGCCTTCGGCACAGGAGATATTATAGTAAACAAGTGTGTGCGCAGACACAGTGACACAGGTGCACTCTCATCCTCTCCTACTTATTGAATAAAAAAGTGACAACTCACATCAGCATCTTGCACCAGGTCGGGTGCTTTCGGCTTGTAAGTGCGATCCTTCTTGGGTCGTCGCACGCGCGGCCGCGGCTGTTCCGTGGGAGTGGCGTGGGATTCCTCTGAAGACTCTGTAGTGCCTGACTTTGAGGTCGAGATTTCTTCCTCCTCCTGAGATAGTTTTAAATCACAATGTTAATGTTATTTGTCGATTTCCTCTTCATAACACGTTAGAAATTGTTGACAGTATTTTTTAATAATTTTATTTGAAACACAAATAGCATGCATTACTTACAACTACAAACTTTAGGTAAAAAAAAAAATAACTGTGCCAACTCTGCGTTTAGTCAGTATTATTCAAAATACTGAATTCAAAAGAATGTCAACAGTTCTAAACACAAAAATCACAATTAAAGTTTCAAGATACACATTATACACAAAGTATACCTTGTAAACTGCATTGTATAATCACTCCGTCAATTCCACATGCGAGAAAGCAGTCCCAAATAAATAAAATAAACATATATATACCCGATCAGCGCGTACCTCGTCATCTTCATCGTCCGAGTCGGGCTCGCCACCGATCCAGCCGCGGCAGTTGTCGGCGCCGCAGTAGCAGCGTTGCGCCACCTTTCTGCACGAAACAACATATGTCTGTTACCCACCAATCACCGATCGCCATTACAGCATTACGGCCTTACACCCGCTGGAACCGATAAATCCGGATTGTCAGATAGGAATGTTTATGTTCTTGATGAGTTGTGGACAATCACAGTTATGACCAGGGTACGTTGAAATTGAAGCGGGAGAAGGATGGGCGTGTGGAGGATTCAGGTTGAGTTGTTATGATGGCTCTTAGTTTCATTTATGTGTAACATAGGTATCTAGACTTACAACTTACAAATAAAAAAGTTTTTAATTTGGTATCTTTTGTTGGGTTTGTTATGTTGTCAATAAGAAGCTTGGAAGAATTCTTCTATTTTTGTCTTTTTTACCAGCCTGCCATGAATAGTTATTATTTTTCGCTTACGTGTGCTATTAATACTCCGAGTGTTATTTTTACACATATTAAAAAGTAACAAGTGAATCAGCTTCTTGTTACATGTATGAATCAACTTACTGAGTGCAGAAACAAAGTCAAGGTCATTCACGGTGAGCGCCTTAAGACAGATTATTTACATAATTCGAAGGCTACTGTATGCTTGTCAGTCGATCTTACTGTTATGCTGAACACATTCGGTTAAATTCTGAATTGCTACGGACAGACTTTCTCTGACGTAAAAGCTGTAGACAACATCAAGGTTTCAAAATAGACGCCAACGCCCTTTATCGCACGATACGTGAGCAGTTGTGTGGAGGCGTGTCAGTTTATTTAAATGGGAAATGGCTAGAATTAAACGTAGAAACAAGCGGCAAATGTATCATGTATATATTGCGTTTTAGTCGCATTCTTAAATTCGCGTCCTCAACTTGAAGTGAATGGTGCTTAGGCTTTAAAACATGCATAGGAGCTGCAAAATTGTAACTTACCCAAACCTCTGGAACTGGTAATCGAACGTCAACTCCTCGCCTGATACGATATCTCGCTTACTGAAGAACCCTATCCTCAGCTCACCGTTCACCGTCCACTTCTGAGTTTCAGCATTAGGATCACAGGAGTGATTGATGAACCGGGATATGTTTCCCTTGAGTGTTGCATCGATGACTGTGTCGCCTTTCAGAGACATGAAGTAGTGATGCAAGTTGTTCTCGTCGGAGTATGCTTGAGCACGCTTGTAGAATTGTTCATAGTCAAGAACTTCGCCTACATATTCTAGAAGAAATTCGCCCCTGCAATGTAAACAGTTGGTTTATTAGCATGGATTTTTCGATGGCCTGGTTCAGGAGCCTTAGTTTCGTTGTAAAATAAAGATTGATACAAACAGAATAGTTTAATAATATTTTTGAGATAGAGCTAAAGCTTTTTTTTTGCTATATGGGCCTGCTTTTGACCTCGATCACGCCTGATGGAAAGCGATGGATGCGGTCTATGATAGAACAAGTGTGCCCAGAAGGTGCCTGTTCACTCTTGCTTGGAAGGCAGACAGGAAGGGAACACAGACGTTTGCTAACAATCATTTCTTTAATCTAAAAAAACATTGCTGTTCAATTCCATCATTCATTAAAAAAAAAATCAGTCTGCTTTTGATAAGTACCTACAATAGGTATTAGTAACTTCCTTGAGTTCAATTTATGATACTTAACTTCATAATTTAGTTAGTAATTTAATAATTTAGTAGAAGTAAACATGGCTATTAACATATCTGTATATTCAATTCGCGAGGCATTACTTTAAAGGAAACAATGTTTTTCTGCAGTGTTTATTCTAGGTTATGTAAAATTGAACACTGAAGATATTTTATCAAAGAATGATTACCATTTTTACTATGTATTTATGTTATGAGCAGCACAATTTGTGTTGCTAATTTAAATCTCATAGAGCTAGCACTTATACCTCCTTAGGTTATTTTTGAACACTGTAATATTGCATAATATTAACTAATACTACTGTAGCAGCATCTACACCGCCACATGCGAACTACGCATCATATTCTTCTTCTTAGCATGTCGATAGCAATCTAAATGGACTCGGCCCAGAATTCGGCTACTTGTTTGGCGCTATCACCAGCGTCCATCAGTTCCTATAACGTGCAGCTGACAGACACACAGGTGTCCCATCGTTTGTGGAACAGCACCATAACGCATCATATTGACGTCAAGCAAAATCCTGCATCGCGCAAGCAGTTTGCCGCGCAACTAGCATAATTATATACAACATCCCTACATCAATCGTGCTGCAGTTGCCCACCAGACACGACACACATGTGGTCGAAGGATCCTCCCTTTTCTATGGAGGATGAGTGAACTATACACCCTGTTCCTCATACCTCTATACTAGTTTTAATATTTTTAATATTCCTGCCTACTAATGTTTTTTAATTGTGTTATTAGTCTGTAAGCTTTCTGTAAAAATATAAATATAATATGGTTGAAATCTCCTTAAAAATCTGAGTAAATTAACTACACTTTGTTTTATGATTTTATTTACGCAATAATCAAGCATGCCATCAAATATTTTCGCCGATGCATTATAACTACAAAAGACACATTTCTATTAGTATTACTTACGTTGGTATATCAGCACTAGCCTCCACACCACAGCCTTTCTTATCAGCATAGAAAACCTTGAGAGGAGCCATCTCCTTCGACTGGAACCTTCTGTTAGTACAGCGATCCCCTACTGGACAGCGGGAGTTACTGGAAACAAAACATTATATGATTGCATTTGTTTGACACAAAGCTACTTAAAATATGAAAACTTAACTAAGGGCTGATTTTTCCATCACCACATAACTTTTATTTGAGGAATAAAATTGACATTTGACAGTTTATGTACGAAATAACTGTCAAAATTTCAAAATTTTTCATCAAATAAAGTTATCAGATGATTGAAAAATCAGCCCTAATTTGAACTTGGAATAGAATAAAACATGAATAACTAAAGTATTACCATTCAATCATAAGCAGCCTGTTGAGACAGTCCTCTCCACAAGCCAGCTCCCCTCGTTCCAGCTCTTCTTTGGTCATAAAACAGTCACAAGTCATCTTCTTGGTCTCCTTACTAATCATTCTGTCACATAAATACTCATTTTCATCCAAATGTTGGTACTGGTTCAACCTCTCTTCAATTATCCTGTCATAATCCTCTTTGCTGAGAGGAGTAACATGTTGGTCATCTTCAGGGAGGTTAGGACTTTCTGCTACTGGGGGCATTCGCTGGGGCAGACTTGGACTAGCTAGAGGTGAGTTGGCAGGAGAGACAGCGCCCATCTCCAGCTCACTAGACCTGCGCCAACGAGACTTCACCTTCACAGGCATCTCAGAAGGCACAGGAAATGACGGAGAGTTAGGTGTGGTATTTGGCAATGATTCACTTGTCTTTTCCTGACTATCAGATCCAATTTCTTCAAGTTTCAGTTTTGTCTGTGTGATCAAAGCCTTCTTCAATGGTGTCTTGACCAACCCATAGCCTTTTGTTTTCTGTTTCAGGTTACTTATTGTCTTAATCCTACTGGACCGCCTCACCCCAGTGGGTGATGATTCGGCTGAATCATTTGAGTTATTTTGTGTTTGTTCAGTTATTCTGGATGAGTTGCTGTCATCTGATAGAGTAGAGCTTGGTGTTAGACTGGGATCTGGCCTTGTTAGGGCTTCAGTAAGATTTTCTTTAAATGGTATGTCAGGAGTTAAACAAGGTGGGGTTCTAAGTTCAATAACCTCTGAACAATCCATTCGAGGGTCAGGCTCCACTGCAGAAGTAAGATTCAACTTTTCAAAATGTTCCTGGAAGTCACTGTTTTGAGAAACAGCCTTACTCTCTTGATTGTCTATTGTTTCAGATACATTCTCCTGTGGACTATCAATCTTGATGTTATAATAAAGCTCTGGGTGGTCATCCTCCACTATCTGCACAATTGTAATGACTTCATCATCATCTCCAGTAAAATCTAACTGTTCTTCTTCCAAAGGAATATCTTCCATCTGTATTTCCTCTGGTTTTGATTCTTTGGAAGAATCATCAATAATTTGACACTCATCTTCATTTTCAGGCATTTGTTCAGCAATAGCACTGAGCTTAGAGTCACTTTCCGTTAAGTCAATAGTATTTAACTCTATAGACTTCTCATTTGCTTCTTCTGTATTCGGTAATGGGATTTCACTATTGGATAATAGTTCATTCAGGGCAGGTACAGGTGATATGTCTCTCGAATTGCTCTTTGTTACTGTTGTACTGAAATTAGCCCCACTGTTAGTATCAGACTGTGCATCTAGTGCAGCATTGGAATCTGACTCTGAGCTTGCACATGGATCAACAACCCTTATTTCTACACTACTATTTGTTTCACTGTCACTACCAATATCATATTTTCTAGTAAATGTCTCATCACTATTGAATAGACAGCGATATTTACCAAATTTCTTATGCAGTGCTACGATTGGGACTTGGCATGATTTAGTAAGAGGAATTGCTGGTGGTTCTGATGTCTGTGGTGCTTGTGGGTCAGGTGCAGTAGAGGCACCAGTAGGCGCAGATTCCGTGTCTTGCTGATTGGTTTCGGAGGTGGTTGCCTCGACGGAGCCAGAGGCTTCGCCGTCGGCGGACGATGCAGCTTCGGCCTGCTGCTTGGCGCGTCGAGTCGTACGACGCGTTGCCGCGGTTTTTGTTGTTGCCTTCTTTCTTTTCGCCATTGTACTATTTTAAAGCAGCAACATACAACCTAAAAATATAATTTTTTCACATCACAGATACTCAGAACACGGTTGGGCATAGTGACCTCTTTCAATCGTTGTTGTTTCTCATTGCTGTCAATGCCACATGGTTATAATAAAAAATAGAAGGCACAATTCTTAACAGTTAACTTAGCTACAATAACTATTGTTTTTTAGACACTTGGGACGCTCTGTTTTGAGTCTCGAATGATTTTATGCAATGAAGCCACCGGTTGGTGTTGATGGTAGGTACGGTGCAGCAATAACATTTCACGATACAATCTGACTACATACCATTACTTTTTGGATCTAATAGTATTTCTTGAATTTACTGAAATACTAAAAATTATGCAAAACTACTATACTCTCTCACAATTTAAATGAATCATTATTATCAAGCAAAATTACATTTTTCTCTCATTTTAATTCATTGAATTTTGCTTTTTTTTGTTGAGGACTCTGCCATAGACAATTAAGACAAGATGGACATACGTTACATGCTCTGTGATGGACATTTTAAAACCAATGCAGATTAAAAATATTTTACTATTTACATTATAAAGCAAAATAAATTATGTTGTGTATTTGTTTCTTTTATCATTTATGTTTCGAATCTACTGAATGAATCCAAGGATTAGTTGATACTGCAGTGTGGTGGCTACTGGCTAGATAGATGCTAGGATGAATAATTATTATCCTAGCGAACGAACAGTATTGGAACGAAAAACGAACTTATGAAAATACCACCAACCAAAGGGCGAGGGCAAGCTTATGTCAAGAAACTGGAGGAAAAAGAAGATTACTGATAGTTTTTAGTCGATTCACTTATAATAACTACTTATATTATTAATATATTTTGAACGCAACTAAGTGACGTTTCAAAGTTTCACGTCTTACGTCAAATTTTGAAAGTGTCAAAATTTAACCAAGCTAGCCGAAAAGATAGCGGAAAGAAATAGACTTAATTTATTTTTAAGTATTCTATTGTTAATACTTCCATAATTCTATTTAGAAATATTGTAAAATGGCTGAAACTCCCGAGGTAATTTTGAGTCCTACTTCATTTAAGTACACTTTCTCGGCCGCTAAAAACTTTAAAACTCGGAGACACGTCACGTTTATGTTTTTCAATTTGTAACGTGCAGTATTTCTTTAGATACTTTTAGTCCTAGCGGGCTTAGACTTAAGTAAAAACAAGTATTCACTACATGTACCAATAATTCAGTACATGCCACAATGGTAACAGCAGCTTGCAATGTTTATTTCAGACCGTGAAAATCAATAAGTGGGATGGCGCTGCCGCTAAAAATGCTATTGATGATGCTATCAGAGAGGTGAATATTGCTTTGATTTGTATATCTCATAAATTTATGTTATTTTTCTGCCTGAGACACTTTATAATTTCTCCATCATATTTGACTACAGGTTCTAACAGGAGATCTAAAATGTAAAGAGAGCTTTGCCCTTATTGATGGACGGCTCTGCCTCTGTGCGTTGGCCGTTGGTGTGGCTCTTTATGCTCTGCTCTGGGATTACCTGTACCCATTCCCCCAGTCAAGGTATGTACAACCTGTTGTATTTATGTCTAACTATACATTTAAAAAAGAAAGCTCAGGAGCCCAAATGCAAACACTCACTCTCATTTCGAAACTCACAACTACATCACTCTCATTTCGAAACATGACCAGAAGGCTGGCAGCATTGCAACCTTGAATAATTGTTTGGCCAAAAAATTACCTAGCTAAGTAGCCAGTCAATTGTATTATGCTTTTCTCCTTCTATACAATAAATAAGAGAACAAAATGTACAGAAATAATTAAATTTCAAACATATCCTTATTTGTAATTATTATGTAGAAGTTAGTTTATTTAGTTAATTCTGCCCAAAGTAATTTTGGGTTTGTTGGGTCAGTGTCATGTTCTTTTAATGAAAGGATCTTAAAAAAATTATTGGTGGGTCTGACATTATACTTTACTAGCTTCTTCCCGCGACTTCGTCCGCGTGAAATTTCACCCCCCCCATTCACCCCCTTAGGGGATGAATTTTGAAAAATCCTTTCTTAGTGCACCCCTAGACCTCATAAGGAACGTACGTGCCAAATTTGGAATCTCTAGACCCAGCGGTTTGGGCTGTGCATTGATATGTCAGTCAGTCAGTTCTCCTTTTATATATATAGATTATATGCTTTCTGTAAGTTTATACAAACACTTTTACACAATCATATTTCAAATCAAATCAAATCAAAATATTTTTATTTCACATAAACCAACATGGGCACTTATGAAACGTCAGAAGCTAGGTGCACGGTTCCAATTGGTCGTTTCCTATGGAGAAGAACCGGCAAGAAACTCCATGGTTACTCTTTTAAAAATAATTGGCTTTTACAATGTTTTCAAGTTACAGTAGGTATGGGAGGACAGTGTAGGCCTGTCAACAAGTACAATAAAAAATGGTCTACAGATCTAAAGTCTACAAGGCTTACAAAGTCCTCACATTTACAAAATAAGAATGTATCCAAAGGGTAAACAAAATATAAAAATCTACTAAAACCAAGAGATATGATTGCCATTTCAACTAATAAAGAGGTGAAAAATTAAAATTGTCTGTCTATAATGTCATATAATAAAAAGATTATGTCAAAGAAGTATGTACAAATAAAAAATAAACATCGTAATTTGAGAGCAGTTAATAGACATTTACGTAGAACTTATGCCTATTTTAAAAACTGGATGAGGTTAGTGTTTTCTATCTGACTACTAATACCTCTACTATTCAGCATTCACCTTTTTACCACCATAGTCATGTATAGATGACAAACCATGCGCCCAACATGCGACGGTCACAACTACATGACAGACTTTGACCCAAGAGGGCACGTTTTTGATTTTTTGATATGTGGCGGTCAAAAGGTGAATGCTGTAAATACAGAAACAATTAAAAAGCCATCGTGTCTTGCGTAGATTCACATTCCCAACATAGAAAGACCAATTTCCTTTTGTATTGTATTATCAATAAAGTTTCTCTATAGCTATCACAGGCGGCCTATATCCAGCTCTGAACTGGGATACCTTTCATACAAATAATCTTCTGGTGTTTTATTAATTACAGACTGGTCCTCATAATCTGCGTGTCCTCATACTTCATACTGATGGGTATCCTCACACTGTACACCACATTCAAAGAGAAGGGAGTGTTTGTGGTGGCCAAGGAAAAGAATGGAAACAACAACAGGGTGTGGGAAGCCAGCTCCTATGTTAAGAAGTAAGTTTTATTTTTGTTTTCAAAAGATGTATGTAAGTACTATTGCTTTACTTAGTTCTGTAGGTTCTAAATTAGTTAAATTAAGGGGTGCTATTATGAATCCATTATTAATTAGATGTTTTTTATTTTGTGTGTCCTGTAAACAAAGGTTCTTATTTTTTTATTATAATACACCAACATATTATTAACACATTCAAGGACACTGAACGAGATGCAATAGAAGTATTATTATTATTACATCGAGGAGTGTTAAGTGTCCCACAAAGTGTTATAACAAATAATTAAACCATTCATACATATCAAATTCACCAATAATTGAGGTGGTTTGCCATGGCTACCATACTTGAAGGGCGTTAAGTCTAATGAGTAGGGAGGAGAATTGGCACTTCAAAAGAGAAGGAGATCATGCTTTAGACACATTATCGTTTTTTTTCTTTTTTAACCAATATTTTCGAAATTTCGCTTTTATTTGTCATATAGCGATAGACAAACTCCTGAAAATAAGAAGCTAAAAAGCATTGTTCCTTTGTCCACAACCACATGTAAGTCTGTAATGGTTACATAGTTTATTCTCAAAACTCCAAATGGTGCTGATTTATGTTGTGGTCAGCCACATAGAGGACGGAAGATGATCGCATATATTTGAAACAGATTTACTAATTCAATAGGTGAAGAGGCGCTCAATACCGCCTTCACTACCCGACACTCCGGCGATTTAAGCCCTAGTAGCACGCACCAGCATCTTCTATTCCAAGAAAGTCACCAATGATGGGTGTAAAAAAACGCTTAACGAAGCCGCGAGTCACTTGTTCTTCCCGTCATTGTGATCATTTTTATTAGTACCGTTCCATACCTGTAAACCTGCGGGGCAATTGCGTAACACATTATCAATCGGAATCGGTTTCATTTTGACAGTTCAACAACATACATTGCGTTATTTACGTGTTGAGCAGACAAATTTTTCGAACTTATGAAGCAATGGATTAGCAATTTGCTTCAAAATGATTCAGATTCCGATTGATAGTGTGTTACGCAATTAGGGTGCGGGTTACTGAGATATTAAAGTTAGTGCCATCTTTTTCTGTTATACTTTTCCGAAAAGAAGTATTAAAATAATGTTATATGTAACTTAACTTTAAATACTCCCACAACCCCAGTACCGTTGCATGCACCTATAACCACAATGTTTTGCGCGCTTCCCGTAAACAGTTATTTTTCACAGCAAAAATAAAAGTCGTTACCCAGCAATTATTTTTGTGCAATGTTAATTAGTTTGATGTTGTACATAATGTGTAGTTGATGACTATGTGATGGGTCTTAAGCAGTCGCTCCATGTAACACTGGTATTCAGCTGCATCCCGTTAGATTCGAAGCCGACCCCAACATAGTTGGGAAAGGGCTAGGCAGATGATGATGTTACTTAGTTTGATGTACGGAATGCGTAGTTGACGGCTGTGTGATGGGTCTGTTTACAACTTTACACCTGTTATTTTAAACCCAAATCAAATTTTAATAATGATCAAAACAATCTCCTCCCTCAACAGACACGATGACAAGTACAACCTAGTCCTGGTGATGCGCGACGCCGCCGGCAAGTCCCGCGAAGCCTCCATCACGAAGTCATTCGCCAACTTCATCGATACCAACGGAACCATCGTCCAAACCCTCGTCATCAATGAGATCACCAAACTCTACAACTCTCTCTCTTCTGAAAAGAAAGAGAAGTGATCACTCTGTCTCGCTCGCACAAATATAATAAGGTCTGACATTATTGTAATACTATTACTCTTAATAAACTAATGTCCTATACATTGTTGTTTGATGTTTTTATCTGTTTGGTTTCCCCAGGTTGTTTTGAATGTTGAAAATAGGTCTGAGTCTCATCGCAGACTGTTTTGAGAGTGGGCCTGATAATAGAGTTGTTATTTCAGGATGACCCCATAATGTCATTCAGGTATGTATATTGTATCCAGTAGAGTACCATAGTGGTTTTGTAGAGTAGGTACTTGTTTGTAGTGCTGATTGTCAATACTAGAGGGCGCTGTTCCGTGATTTATAGCATGCTAACATTGAAATGAATAAATCATTTAAAATACTATGAACCAGATGCTAGTTTAACGAATACTTTGTTAGTTTGTCTGATTAAATATCGACCTGTATCGCAGTACTTTCTTCCAAAAAGAAAGCATACTGTAGCTGTGCAAGGAGTTCTACCATATAACGCCAGATGTCTCTAGCGCGCTAAACGGTGCCAAAATATGTATAGCGTCTAATACTGCGGAATTTCCATGAACTATTTACGCGAACGATATAGAGTTGCTTATCAGGCGGTTTTAGCAGGCGCGTCCTCACAGCGGGTACTCTTATTTTAGTCGCATTTTAGGCGTGAAGTTGTGCTGTTGGTTTCAATGTCAGGAGAACAATGACTCACGCCTGACGGCATGGAGCAAGATCGAATGCGCTACGGTCAGTCAGTAGGTCGGTCGGAACCGCTGGTGCGTCGTGGGCGCCAATCACTCACGATTATTTAGTTAATATGTACTAGAATTAAGTAACGCATTAGTGCAAATAGTTTTAACTAAAAAGTTGAATTAAAAAGTGATGTGGAACTGAAACTATAAGTGCTATTATCGCTCAAATTTTATACTAAAATAAATACGAAGACTTTTACGCGCCTTGCAAATTATATTCACCTAAAATAGATTACATGTTTTCATTGTAGTTATCCTTGGACTTAAATTATTTAAGGTAAGCTGGACTATTGTAACAAACTATTTCCCTGTATCTAAGTTTTTGTATGTTACACCTTAATACAGGAAAACAAATAGAAATATTATTCGATGTACGCCATAATGCAGAACTTAGTGTCAAATTAACATAAATATTTTTAAATTCTTTGTTTTAAAGACGTTCTTTCGTCTAGACGTGGTGGATCAATATTTTTCGACGTCGTCAGTTGTGTGTTGTAAATCAATAGCTTGCTTGTGAAGATTGTGGCTTAAAGCTGAGTACAAACTGGCAATGTTATGACATCATCGTAACGACCTGAACCAAGGACTCCCAGATTATGACCTTACTACTACTTATATATCTATCTAGACGTTGTTTTAAATATTGAATGAAACTGTTTCGTCTGTAATCATTATTTCCGCGTACGATTATTTTATATGTTTTCTTAACTCTGTTGAATTACTTAAGCACATGTTTAGTGGCGTAATAAAAACATAATATTTTTAATTAGGTGCAAATAATTACTTCGCTGAGGATCTAAATATAGTATTCTATTATAGTAGCCCCCTTACTAATAAACGTATTATATTAGATGAATAGTTACCCGCCGATTTCTCTCTTTCAGTCGTCAGTAATTTGAGTTTCGAAAGAAGAAGACAAAGCGTTGTGTAACTATACAGACGCTATACAACCTTTATTAGTAATGGGGTATGTGTTTAAATTATAAACAGCAGCGAAACTCGTTTAAATATACAATACTAATAATTAACAAATACACGAAGCAAGCAGGCAATCTATCTCTTTATTTAAAACACTGCATGTTCTCAGTGAGTGTGAACTGTATGAAGTCACCTGACTGCACGTGTTAACTAGGTATTAACCCATACGACAAAGATTATTTCACAAGACGATGCTATTTTAGTTCTGGCTACAGTATCAACGCGTGGCATACATGCCGCACTAAACTACTGTGTGCATACAGTGCAAAATACAGTAACACATATCGTGCCCGACCTTGAAATGCCGGCCGAATGTTGCAAAAGCCGTGAGTTCAGCGGTCACTGACCCCAGTCAGCTGGAATTTTTGCTCCCCCATCTATTCGCGTCGAGCAGGTGTTACGGAGTGTTACGAATTTCCTTTAACAATAATAATAATAATAGCGTCTCATTTCTCCCGTTTTCACGCTGTTACGTGATATTGACAGCATGCGTACAACGGCAACGTGATGTGAAACTCGCCGCGTTGACTCAAATAAAATTGGAACTGAATTCGGCGAGTATCGAACCCTTGCCAACATTTTAACCACACTGTCTCCCACATTGCTGTAATGATTGGGACAAAAAATGCGATTGTTTGAAATCTTTATTTAATAAATGAAAATGAAATGCTGTTTGATGGCAAGCGCATGACTTGAGAAAGACTGGACAGATTTGGATTTTTTTTTTTATTTCCGTAATAATCCAAATTAGGTTTTCATGAAAAGAAAAATTTAAAAAGTTTTCCTGAAAAATTAAAAGTCGGGTTAAAGTGAACGTGCTTTTTATATTGGATTTTTATCTGGACAGAACATCGTCTGTCGGATGAGCTAGTGTTGAAAAAAATTATTTGGTAATGACTGCGAGTGGACTACCTAATCCAATTAAAAAGTTTTTAAAGAATAGATAAAGGATATTATTCAAATTGATATCGCCGATGAAGCAGAGCAAAAATTTTGAGAGATAAGTTGTTGAGTTCCAAACAAAGGTAAATCATTATAAAAAATAACAAGAAAGTATGCCATAGAACCAAAAGGAAGTCTGCATTGCATGGTACTTAATACATTCGATTTACCTGACCATACCACAAAGATCGATATTTGGTTGCATGACTGTAATTACATTTTCCGTAAGAAATATAGCAGAGATTCTACTAGGTATATCATGTACAGACGCCAGCACATCAACCTACACCTAACTGTCAAATTTTCCCAATCAACATTGAACCTTATGCTTTAGCGATAAAGTTGAAAATCTATTACAGAAATCTGACAGATTGTAGTAGGTTGATGTGCTGGCGTCTGTACTACTGTATTTTCTTTTCATTGAACTACATCGTTGCGCAACTACTATCTAGCGGTGACCCGATGAAATTTCTTATATAACATTTTCACTGAATAATTTTCTTACAGTTACATGAGCCAAATCACCTGATTTTACATATTTAAAGATCCAAGCTTTAGCATAAAAAAAGAAATAAATGCATGCTGAAACAAACTAAAACTTGGCAACGTATTATTTGGTGCTATTAGTTCAATTCTTACCGAATACTAATAATAGCATAAATTGCAACTAAATAAAATCCTGGTAAACTTAGAGACGATACGATAAAAATTGAAGACATCAACGATATGAAAATACTTAATCATCTCCAAAAACTTACACGAAAAGCCACGAGTAATAAAATTAAGTAGGTAAGCAGAATTTGCACTCATCAGTTTCCGTGTTACACTCGTTACTCTATTGTTTTTAACTTCCTATACGTTACATAAACACAACCTAGATAAACTGATAAAGCAAACACGTGTTTGACCTTGCTAAGCGTTATCGCTCGGTGCAGATAGACACGTCGGAAGATAATCAATTTAATTAGATGCTGCTAATAACAGGACCATAATAATATATTATAAATGTATTCGTATTGTAATAATGGATTTGTCAACTGATGTAGAAGCCAGTAAACTGACTGAGATCAACGAAGCGAAGTATATTTATGGAAAGCAGTTCCTTATTGATGCTGGTTGCGGTTGGCAAGCGATTTCAGTAACGATTGTACTGAGATATTTATTGAGTAGATTTATTATTAATAATGCACATTAGTCAGAGTTATTATTATAATAATATAAATAAGAACAAAAGCTAGAAGAAATACTAAAACATCTTTTAGAAGGGTTTTATTTGCTTGCTGCCTATATATCTCACTGGGAATTACCTATCTTTATAGAAATCATTTTTATATACTTACCCGTTAGACTGATTCCATGCTGTAAAATTGCTCTACATTCTAAACACCGAGTTAATCAATAATCATCATTCTCCTGGCCCTTATCCCAATTTATTTGGGATCAGCGCAACGTCTTTTTCTTCCATACTTCTGTATTAGTCGTTATCTCGGTAGTCACCCCCTTTCCAACCATATCATCATTCACACATTCTATCCATCGTTTCTTGAGGCCTGTCAAAGGCCGAGTTAATAAATCAACTCACGAAAAAACTTTTACAGGCGTAGATAATGTTTTCGAAGAATTTAATCACAATACGTAACGTTACGATGCTTACCTACATATAATTTATTATTAGCAGTTGTCATTTTATCAATTTATTATTG
Source organism: Hydraecia micacea (assembly GCA_914767645.1). Lineage (NCBI taxonomy): Eukaryota > Metazoa > Arthropoda > Insecta > Lepidoptera > Noctuidae > Hydraecia > Hydraecia micacea. Next base: position 16,166,196 of record OU611778.1, read on the forward strand.
TTAACAATCTTATACCTTATTGCACCCTTATAAACTGTATTATCTTTACGATATAGGAGAGTGTCTACCTATAGTTGAAATCTAAATTAAAAATAATCTGTCACTTTTACGTTAAACTTTTCTGAAACTATACCTATGAGCCTACAGTAAAAACTGAACGACAACATATTAATTTAGACGAAATAACGAAAAATAACAGACACTCGAAACGGCCAAGGAGAGAAATCTCGATGTCATGTCGGGGAACTCTCAAACAAGACACGTCGAGGGAGCTAAATTATAATAAGTTTTACGAGAGACGCGGAAGAAGAGTAATGAAACTAAAACCATGGGCGCGTCATGCTCTTCGACTGTGGTTTTTGTTATCATCTAAGTACATAATGTCTGAGGAATAAATAATTTTGGACTAGCTAATGCATTTGACTGCGCCCACAGGGTATGATTTGGTAATGAATATTTTATTTATTTTAAAAGAATAGCATAGGACTGGGAGCATTCATAAAATACACTAACAACAGTAGGGACGTAATATCTATGGTTTCTACGATAGTAAGCGTATACCAAACCTTTCACAGAAGGAGTTCCCTAAGGATCTATCTAAGGCCCTGTTCTAATTCTGCTTGATTGTGTTATATTTACCTGAATTAGAAACAAACAGAAAATCTATTAGTGGTAAAACCCTAGTGCATTTGGTTTGCTTGAATAGTTACTAATGTAAAGATAAATGTTGGTATTTTAAAGCAAATACTGATTTCTAAGCAATGCGGGTTCTTTCCCTGCCTCATCAGACCACTTCAGTTAGCGCAAGGTTTTCCCCAACCAATAACATTATCCTTTGAAAATCGTCCTAGGCCAAAGAAATGAATGCTCTATTTCCAGTATATTAGTACTACGGGGAAAATTACCACATCCTGTCTGTCTCCAGTCCTCCAAGCGTGAACAGTCTTATTGTGTACCTAATTGTGTTGTTCAACGCGTTCGTGATTATACAAGATTGCTTTGAATTTCTTTAAGATCGATTCTTACCGTAAATAATGGTTTGACCGTGACCATAACGTTATCTGTCTTGCGTATGCGTGTTATATAATAAATATGAGGTTTGTTCTTGGATACGTAGCTACAAATATTCGGGAGATAATCAAGTAAGTGTGGTTGATTTCTTATAATAATATCTAACGTACCAACCGTGGTTGAACTAAGGTTAATAAGTAATTGTCCCCTTACCAGTGAGAATGCTCTAAGTGCTCTGTCTCTTAGTAGAGCGTTCACATGTAGATACTTCCTTAAGATTGACTTAAGACCAAATCTATTTTAAAGGCCTTGTTTGGCAATAACTAGCAAAGGTAAACCAAGAGAACGTGTTCGGACATAGGAGTAACCATAAATAAGTAGGTGTCTATATTATTTACATATACTTACGTCATACCAGGCAAATTCTATTAAGAAATGCTTTTGGCCAAGGCACAAAACATGCTGTATTTTTTATGCACGAATGACGTGCTAGGATCACTAATAACACGATTGGCAAATGTTTTATTTTTATCGATTCTAATTAGTCACTATGGTTTTTTTACCTATGAATAAATTCACTCTTCCCTGATATTATCTATTCAAAATTAATTAATTTAACTTAGGTACTTACATAATTATATTCTTAAACATACAATACAAGTATCACGGTATGAAATTCTAACTTGACAAATTAGAATTTATTCGAACTTCAACATAGGTATCAAACTAGGCAGTTAGGCACAGCTTTTATCTTGGTGACCCAAAAATTCGGACATAACATTCAAATGTCTAATTACCTAGTTAGTCATCATTATCTGCAGCTTTTTCCGCAATCGATGTTGTCCTACTGCAGAGCATAAGTTTCCTCCCTTTTGCACCATTATTTATGTCTCATGCCAATCTTTTCCAGGCAATACCTAGTCACTATGTAAACAAATTCATAGTCCACATTAGCACTTTTAGGTACAGTCAACAAAAAAGATAAGTATGCAAAATCGTCGGATATAAGTAGTTGTAGTTTAGTAAGAAACCGATGGATGTTCTCGACTGAAATTTAATTTGTTAATAGAGCTGTTTGTTTTCTATTAATAAAACTAAATTTTATTCGAGAACATCCACCGGTTTCTTACTAAACTTCAATTATATCCGACGATCCTTCATACTTATGTCTTTTGTTGATTGTACATTGGATCTAGAGTGCCAAACGTCAATCTAATAGGTAGTCTCATGGGAGCAACTCAAGGTCTCCATTAAAATTCAGGCCTCGCGTCTGTCCCCATTGAATACTGTTAGCAACAAGCTTACCTTTACAATATAAATAAACTGCACAAGTCATAAAAGTAAAGTGTTTTAAAAGAAAAATAAAGCGACAAGCGTTTTAAGACTGTTGAGTGTTGACTTTTCAAGTAATAAAGTTGAGTGTTTCAGGAATCGCTGTGACATCGATTTGATATACCTAGGTACTTATTGAGTGGAAACATTAATAACTATGAAACCGTCATTCTATTGTTTTTATTGAGAAAACAAAGCATGATGTAGCGGTAGCTAATATACTTAAGTGTTTTATCATAGTTGATGGCTTTGACATGTTATAAGTATGATAAAACGGTGAAGGAAAACACCATGAGGAAACAGGCATGTCATAGTACCAAAAATTTAAAGACATTTGACATAGGTACACCAATATCACCATGAATGTGGTGGATTAAGGCCAGTTCCCTCTCATAGACAAGAGGCCTGTGTGCCAGCAGTGAGAACGTTATAGGCTGATTATGAAGTATAATTACGAGTACATAACAATTTTCAACGCTCAGACATAAGCATTTCTAAAAATGTTAATAGTTTTATCAATCGGAATGATGGATCGATCGTTTGTAAAATACTAATTATCATCCAACAGCTTATTATAGGAGATAAGTACTATAAGTAATCTAAATCAAGTCTGGTTCAGTCTAGTTAGAGCTAGTAGTAGAGTAAAATGATAGCATTTGCTATGCAGGGCTTTTACAAGCAAAATTGTTCGTTTAGATATTGCATTCAAACGTAACGACTGCAATCATAGCGCAGGAAACAGATCCTTTAGGCCCCTCGCCCACGGCGACTTTTTGTAGCGATGCTGTTGCACGTTCGCATCGATACAGTCGCGATGCGGTCGCTAGTTGTTTGCCCTCGGTACCACGATTCTCAGTCGCGATGCAAACGCGATACTGTCACGCTTCTGTCGCGATTGTGTTGCACTGATGCTCGGTTCTCCACTCACGCGCCACCCTCCCTCCGTTCTCTCCCTGATGTCCGACACGGTCGCGCGTTTGCATCGATACAGTCTCGATGCTGTAGCGCGTTAGTAGCGCGTTGGCATCGCTTCTGTAGCGCGTTGCAAATGCGACTAACGCGCGTTAGTAGCGATGCTGTCGCACGTTTACGAAACACGCTATAGCATCGCTACGAAAAGTCACCGTGGGCGAGGGGCCTCATCCGCACTAGCATAATGCTATACCTAGCTACAGGCTATCTATATGAGTTTAATATCTATCTATAGTAGGATTACTTACTATGTGTGAATGGGTATTACGTACCTACCTATGTATCTATGGCTTCATGTTTTATATACCTACATAAAAACAAAACGTAACCATACGGTTACGTTTTGTTAAGTCATTTTGATAAGACATGAATCATGGACAATTAGGATCACATAAAAATATGAACAGTAAGATGACTCTGAACTTTTTTATGAACAGTGACCGTTTGCAAGAGAAAACGAAATTCATAGCACCTCTAATCTCTTGAGGTCAAGTCAAGGAGGACTACTAGGAAGGAGGTAATGATACATATAGCCAGCCAGTATCGGTTGTAGATTTCATCTTATAAGCCTGCTTCAGCACATCATCGTTGAAAAGGAGTCCTGCTCAGGCACAACCAACATAATCCGGATGCTTGTAGTCCCCCAGGGATCCTCCTAAGTATCTACCCCACATCTAATATAATTTTTCTATGAAATGTTTCTTATCATTAGCGATCGGATATTTATGTATTTTTTGTTTTTCTTCAAGGCCTTTGACACGTTGTGCAAACTCAATGCTAGTTTGCACTTCACGTTGGCGCCCTAACCAACATAATAATGCTCACGGAAAAACCTACAATCAACTTGTCTTTTTATTATCTTTTATTAGGAGACATTATTATCAGATAAGCTTAGTATCATGTATTGGTATTATGACGGCGTGGCGCGAAGCATCATGGCATTCACAGACGCTGCGCCTTCCACGCGTGATCGCTCCGTGATAGATTATTCAATATCGTCTAACGCATATTTGATCGTAACATACAGAACATGGCATCTTAATCTGGGATTAACAGCTTTATCGGAACATACTCAGTCGTGATTTTTTTTGTTGTATCACTTGATTACAGAAAGTTTCTTTACAACTAGGTAACTATTTTACTTTTGCCTTTACCATAATACACCATCAGTGACAGCATAAATTTCCAAATGTCCCATGATCCCATGGAAGTGTGCTTGGCCATTTAAAGGGTGTTGTTAACATAGGTACCATTCCACACCCACTCAAAACTACGTTATCAATCGACCTAGGTTGAGCTGCAGCTAGGCTCTTTTTCTTCGTTCGTCGAATGGGTTCGTGCCGTGTGGTAAAAAGTAGTGGAAAAATAAACAAGTACTTAAAAATCGTTTGCAAACTCGTCTGACGTAAAAGATAACGAATTACATCCGTGTCTGTCTGACTTTGATTATGATAAATGATAACCGATGAGTAGGTAAGTAGACGATTTTCCAGACACTACCGATATTTAGTTAGGTACAGTTTCAGTTTTGTCTTGAGTTTGACTCACAAGCCCTAAGCCTTGAACAAATATAAAACCTTCTTAGGTAGGTACATAAAACTATCTATAGAACAACTAATTTTGTGATCAGTGAACAAGAAAGGCTTGGCTTTTCATTACCAATGCCGAAATTGGGTACAAAATTGTAATTTGAAGTGAATTCCGGAATAAAGTAGGTATCTATTTGTCGTCAAGTGAGTACCTATCAAAAAAAATAATACGAGTATGGATGGAGTATTTGCGCGAGCTGGTATCGACCCATGGGGTTGAACGACATTGGTCAAGTCTGATATTCGTCAAATCGGCAATTCGTCAAATTTTACATAGGTCAAAGCTGTAGTTCGTCAAATCGTCTTTTTGTCCAATTATGAAATATGCCAAACACGCTATTGGTCAAGTAATTTAAGTACAATCAACTAAAAATGAAAGTATATCCCAGCCGGGTAATTGCGTATATACCACACTAACAGAAGTAATTGCTTTCATTTTTACAGTTCAACAACATTCATTGCGTTAGGTAACTAAGTACCTATATTACTTTATTGAGCGGACAAATTTTTCGAACATATGAAGCAATAGATTAGCAATATCCTTCAAAATCATTCAGATTATAATTGAAAGTGTGTTACGCAATTAGGGGGTCTCCCAACTGACCCCTAAATTGGGAACGGCATTACCTACAGGTCATTTCAGGTACAGACGCCAGCACATCAAGCTACTACAATATGTCTTTCTTTAATATATTTTCGCTACAACATAAGGTCCAAGGTTGATTGGGAAAATTTGACGGTTTCGGGTAGCTTGATGTGCTGGCGTCTGTACATTTTCAGGGCTTGTTTCCATATGAATACTACACGAAATTATTATGCAACCTTGAAACGCCCTCTGTAGGCAACAAATCGCGGTAGTATAAAATAATATCTACATTACATAGCATGTTGTTATTTTAACAACTGTAACAGAAGGTCATGATAATTACTATCAAATGATGGCGTTACATAAACACTTCACGATTGTTTTGATATGTTTATTGAGACATGCAGCCATGCATGGATCGTATTTCAGTAAAGTTAAGTGAGCAATTTTCTTGAAGGTGTTTTCTTAACATGTCCCGGAATTAACGCACACTAACAGACACTCCAATTATGTTATAACCATACTTAATATATGATACTGAATTTTTAGTATTATGTATAAAACATTTATTATTTATCTTCTATTTTGGTTTGTTTTGACTGCAGTACCTACAGCGGAAGTTAGTTTTCATTATTTTTGGGATAAAACATTACCAATATTAAAAATGTCAGAAATCGATTTATTCTGAATGAACAAACTACTTTCTTAATTTGCATTAATTCAGTTACACATTGTCTGGGGTTTGTTTCTGGAATAATAATTTCATAACCGTATTTATTCTGAAAATTCATCAAAGGACATTCGAGTAATTTGCAAAAACAAGTTGCGGCATTGGTAACATGATTACCTGACCTAAACATTAATTAGGGAAAAAATACTAAAATAGCAATTGACAGATGTAAACACTTTATCCTATTGTTTCGCGTGACAACACACATAACAAAGCGATTATTTAATTTTAAAAGGTAGGCAGTTAGGTACTAGTTAAAATTTTCCTGAATACCTAGAGAAAATCCCATTGACCTCACCTTTTCTTGGTTGCGTATTTCATTACTGAAGGTCGTGTCCCTGAAAAGCCTTCGTGGCGTTCGTGACCTCACCTACATCATTCTAATATTTGTATATTTTTTCTCCAGAATAATGTCTCGCAGAAAATTGCTGATCGGCGGCGCGGCGGGCGTCGCGGGCGCAGCCCTAACCGCGTGGGCCGTAGCAGCCGATGACTCACCAGTGGTATGTAGCGAGGAAACCCGGCATTATCTGGTCCCCCAGATAACGCAGCTTTTCCTTATGCCGATTTTAATATCAGCCATAGTGTAGCGACCGACAAATTCGGATTATTTCGTGATAAGATAAGAGAGCTACCACCAAAAGCTTTATACTGAGAATACGAGAATATTGAATTTTTGACAGTTTTTTTCCATATTAGAACTGTCAGATGTCAATTTTATTCCACGGTTAAAAGTTATCTGACTTTGGTAAAGTCAGCCCTAAGAAGAATAATCTAGCCTTAGCATGATGACCTTGGCCGTATTTCAAAAACTTTAATTATAAGCAACAGAAAAGAGAAAAGTTTTTTCAACACATAACATATCTTCACGCCTGTATTCCCCGAACGGTAAGTCAGAAGTGTATCTATAGTAGAGTACACCCACCTTTCGTCAGTTATGTTTAAGTCCCATGTAATAGGGGGCGGCATGGCATGAACAAGTTTTAGTACAGAAATAATTTAGGGTAAGGTTAGGTTAAGTTTGAAGATTTTTATATGGAGCAAGATGGCCCTGTATGGAGATGGATTAACGTTCAGTTGATGATTGAGTCACGTGATCAACTTTGGACCTTAGTATCTCCGAAACACACTACGGGTTTTGGTCTTATTGAGTTTTCTGTGTGCATTGATGTCAGCTATCGATTTATATAGGTCTCATGCGTGGCCGCCATTTTCAAAATGGCGCGACAGTATGTAAGTCCCGGATCTTCGAAGCCCTTTAATAGGTACCTTTCTATCCACAGGAATGGTACAGACCTTCAACGGTAAAAGCGACAACAGGACGTAAGAAGCGGCCTCTGCCGACGCGCGACCATCAAGTGGCTTCCTTACAAGCAGGACACACCTTCGACATCCTCATCGTTGGTGGAGGCGCCACTGGCGTGGGATGCGCACTGGATGCGTGTACAAGAGGTAAACAACTATGATCCTTACGTACTGCTAGATAAGAGCGTTAGAAGCGACCATCAGGTGGCTTCTTTACAAGCAGGACACTCCTTCGACGTCCTCATCGTTGGTGGAGTCGCCACTGGCGTGGGAGGTGCGCTAGATGCGGGCACGAGAGGTAAACTACTATGACCCTTATTTACTACTAGATAAGATCGTTAGAAACGACCAAGCTTCACACGTGCCTGTAGATTATTCACCTTGCAAGTCGGACCCATTTATGACATCCGGATCGAAGGAGGAGGGTCTCCAATGATTAGGATCAAGGCATCTCAGCGCGCGTAACATGACGACGTTTTGTCGACGAAAGAATAGACAAAATGACACATTGCCATGCTTTTAGACGCGTAGAATACGTGCAAATATTTCTACAATCTGTCATATTGTCTATTCTTCCATCGACAAAACCCGTTTCTACGGCGGTCATGCTACGCGTGCTGGGTGCGGTGGATTGGATATAAATGCGCTTCCTTCTCTTTTTTCTCATAAACTGTTTTATGAATGATACTGCGGAAGTTTGAATGTTGTTTCATTTTAGTTTCGATTTATGGAATTACCCCTTACTAATAAACGTATTATATCAGATGAATAGTTACGCAGCGATTTCTCTGTTTAAGTTGTCAGTAATTTGACTTTCGAAAGAAGAAGACAAAGCGTTGTGTAACTATACAGACGCTATACAACGTTAATTAGTAAGGGGGTTATGCGTAAATCACAATCAGATGGACCAATTGATTGCCATATCAAAGTCAAAGTCAAAGCATTTATTTCAATTAAACCAATTACAGGCACTTTTGAATTGTCAAGGGGTCGGTCAGTCAGAAAAATGAAGCTAGTTGCCCATTCCAAAGCGTAGCGTATCAAGATATTCACTTTGTTTTATGAGGTAGGTCGTTAAGCTAAGTAGATGCCTTAGATGGACAATTAAACAGCTTTGTTATTGTTTACTAGAGTAATGATCACGTGCAAGATAGAGTTAAGTATAAACATTTTTTTTACGGCAATAGAGTAAGAAATTAAACTATTGACATTTAAAATAAAAAAGCGGTATTATAATGACTGAGTATTCAGAAACTTAGTATCCAAACATTTGTGTCCAACAGACTTGGATAGGCTAAGGGCCAGTTTCTCGAACGAAAATTATCGCAAATTTACAAAATTCGATCGTTAGAGAAACTGCCCCTATATTTGTCGACGTCCGAACCCAGTTACCTATCTATCACCAGTTTTGGCATACTGGAGGTAGAAAAATGTCTGTGTATGTCTGGTTTTAACGTCCCAATAATCTACATATCAGTAGCAATCTGTATGATTAATTATATTATACTGGCAGTTATGATTATACTGGCTACTATCAGTAGCGATCTGTCTTTTTACTGAAAATAGGTTATTGGGCTCGGCCGTAAGAGAACCAATCAACCTCTACAGCCTATCTAACCATCTTCCACATTTCAGGTCTCCGCACAGCCCTGGTCGAAGCTGATGACTTCGCCAGCGGCACATCAAGTCGTAGCACAAAGCTGATCCACGGAGGAGTGCGGTACCTTCAGAAGGCTATCATGCAACTGGACTATGACCAGTACAAGATGGTGAGGGAGGCCTTGCATGAGCGAGCGAATATGTTGGAAGTTGCGCCACATTTGACACGACCCCTGCCAATATTGTTGCCTGTTTATAAGTGAGTTGGTACATATTCTAGCAAACAATGTTTTCTATATATAGTTTACCTATGTTGCCCCACTGCAGAGCAAAGGTCTGCCTCATATTTTTCCAGTTTTCTTTATGTTTTGTCTTCTCCCGGCAATCTGATGAGAACGAGTCCAGGTCGTTGATTTCCGCCTTCAGGCACCCTTTGTGTGACGTTCCTGACCCAACTGTCCTCATGCATCCTATAAATTAATTATTAAATTAAAAATAATATTAATAGTAGCAACACTAGTGGTCGCAAATGGTAATGCTGAGCGTGAAGCCCTAGTCGACGGGTTGGGCAAAGTGTTATTGGGTTTTTCCATTAGGGTTCTCTGTAACAACCCGACGTTTACGCCTTGTTAATGGCTCGCCTCTATTATATGGGTATTAAAGCTTAACTGCCAATTATGTGGGTGTACTGTAGAGAGAGCGCTCAGACTATCCGTAGGAGTAATACAAGCCCGCGGGTTAATTGCGTAAAACACTAACACCCTAATTAATAAACGTTGTATAGTGTCTGTATAGTTACACAACTCTTTGTCTTCTTCTTTCGAAAGTCAAATTACTGACGACTGAAAGAGAGAAATCGGTGTGTAAATATTCATCTGATATAATAGGTACGTTTTTTAGTAAGGGGCTAACAGTAGGAATGGCTTTCATTTTGACAGTTCAACAATATCCATTGCGTTTTTACGTTGTTGAGCGGACAAATTTTTCGAACATATGATGCAATGGATTAGCAACATGCTTCAAAATTATTTTGATTCCGATTGATAATGTGTTACTTACACAAAATTAGGGTGCCGCATGCCGTTGTTATTGTACAGACGCCAGCACATCAACCTACTACAATCTGTCAGATTTCTGTAATAGATTTTCAACTTTATCGCTAAAGCATAAGGTTCAATGTTGATTGGGAAAATTTGACAGTTAGGTGTAGGTTGATGTGCTGGCGTCTGTACTTTTGATATATTTTCAGGCCTGGCCAAGTTGTAAGCCAAATAAGGTAAACGATTTGTGCTATGACTATATGTGCCTGCAACATTGTTTCATTGACGATGTTCTCGATAAATCTACCTACTTTCTAATTTTGTGTCGATAAAAATACAGAGAAGGCTTTTGACCCGACGATGTTATTCGTATAGCGACACCATATACATGCGTGGATATTAGAATGCCATTAATTTATTGATCAGTTGAATATCTTGGCACTGTATTGTGCATGATTATAGACTCACCTCTGATTCGCCGTATTTGGGGTTTGCTTTGTTTACAATCAACACTTTGGCAGTCATCTGTTTACCATTGCATGAGCCAAAATTCCAGTGCATTAATAGGTACGTAGGGCTCTCCCATAAAATTTTATCATTTTAAACTGTTTAGAACCATTTGCATTCCACGTTCGCATCTTTTGAAGATTTACGAAGAAGATGGATAAATCCGAAACGCACAGAACAGTTGTTATAAATTGTTATTTATTTATCGTATATCAGTAGCCTAAACTAGTAACTTTTCGCCAATTAGCAAGTCAATCTACCCCCACTAAGGGTCTAAACAGACGGACTGAATTTGAACTGCATGCCAGTCATACATAACTAAGTTTCGAAGCAGTTAAGTCAACTGCATCCAAACTGCGATGTTGCAGCTGAAATGCAGTCCGTCTGTTTAGACCCTAAATGATGTCCCTATTACTCTACTAGATTTAAATTCTACTTCTTCTTCTTTATCTTTCCGAGTTGATGGTACAGACGCCAGCACATCAAGCTACCCGAAACTGTAAAATTTTCCCAATCAACTTTGAGCCTTCTAATTTAGCGATAAAGTTCAAAATCTATTAAAGAAATTTGACAGATTGTAGTAACTTGGTGTGCTGGCGTCTGTACTTTTTCGGTCTTACCAAGGCGTATCGTATTACCCAGTATGTGGGTTATTGAGGTCAGATAGGCAGTCGCTCTATGTAAAATACTGGTACTCAGCTGCATCCGGTTAGACTGGAAGCCGACCCCAACATGCTTAGTTGGGAGAAGGTTAGGCAGATGATGATACCTAATTATATGATTAGGGGGCCTAAAAAGGCCACTTTGGCAGAATCATAATAGGATAACATTATGAATCATAATAAAAGTCGTAAAATGGTCACAAACTGACCATTCATAATATTATTTGCGTACAATTTCATATCACGCAATTCATCTGTTTGACAGTTTTGTATGGAGATTCGTAAAATGGTCCACAAAATATGAATTGCTTTAATCTATATCTATATACTTATAATAAATCTTTAGAGAGGTCAATTCTGTACATGAAATATATTTCCAAAATAACTATCAGCGGGTGATTAGTGATCGATACTGACGCCAAAAATGCAATCAGTAAAATTTTTGTCTGTCTGTCTGTCTGTCTGTCTGTCTGTATGTTCTTTATAGAAACAAAAACCACTCGACGGATTTCAACGAAACTTGGTACAATTGTTCTTCATACTCCTGGGCAGGTTATAGTATACTTTTCATCACGCTACGATCAATAGGAGCAGAGCAGTGAAGGGAAATGTTGGGAAAACAGGAGAACTTACTCCATTTTTTAAGCTTCCGTCGCGTGTGCAGCCTTAATGGTTAAAGCTACACAAAAATCATGTATGACGGAAATGTTCTCCTTAAAATTATATAAAAAATATTCCACGACAGCAAATGTCTATCTTTTATGGTTGACTCACAATAATACGTGTAACTCCCGATAGCTTAGCAGTTCGGAGTTTTCCGATTATATTTGTCTACTCTTACGTTTATAACACTCTCACTCATCCCTAATTAAAAAATTTTAACATTATTACCTATTTAATAAAAAAAGAATCATAGAAATCGGTACAGAAACACCAAAGTTATACATGAAAAATGAAATACGCTAATAAGCCATCGCGCGTGAATACTGAATCATGCTATAAGGATTACTTTTGTGTAACGGTCGCCGCGCTCGACGCGGCTCGCGGCGGGAGTTATAAAAGGGCGGGGGATCCAAACGCGAACTTCTACTCGAAACCACGACTTAGACCCACTCCCCCCCGACCTATCACCATGTTCGGCAAGCCGATCCCTTGGGAGAAGCGAGCCAAATACCTAGGAGTAATACTCGACAATCACCTCTCCTTCGCAGAGCACATAAGGACGGTCTGCTCGCGCGCCGCTTTCGCTCTCGGCAGACTCCACTCCGTCCTAAATGCACGCAACAAATTGTCACTTAGGTGCAAAATGCGCATTTACACAGCGTGTATACGTCCAATAATGACATACGCCTGTGTAGTCTTTGCCCACGCAAAGCCCCACCACATCCATAGGATGCAGACCCTCCAAAACCGATTCCTCCGAAAGGCTACGGGATCCCCCTGGTTCGTTCGAAATGAGATCCTCCATGTTGACCTCAAAATCCCCACCATCCATCAATTCATGAAGCGCCTTTCCAAGCGCTTCTTCGATACCGCCGCCAAGCACGGCAACCCTCTGGTTGTCGAGGCCGCCAGGTATACCCCCTCCAAAATCAGCAAATGCCGCCGTCCAAGGCATGTCCTCTCCGACCCTGACGACCCCATAACCCTCCTCCAGGAGAGCAATAAGTCAACCAGTACAGTGCACAAATACAGAACTCATTCCGACCTCGCCGCCGAGGTCCCTCGCGACGTCCTCAATTAAATGCCTCCCCCCGACCCTTGCTCGAAGATGTGCCAGCCCGCGCCGCAGCTGAGCCAGTAGTTCTAAATTCCCGACCGTGACCTCTGAGTTTGTTTCGGCGTTTCTTCCCAGAGTAGTCAACTAGGAAACGCCGCGCCGGCCTCATCAAGCTTAAATAATAAAAACCAGATCCAGCCTGTCCCATCTTGCTGCCCTCCCCCAGCGACGCCCTAAGCCGAGGTTCGTACCCCACAGGGGGTGCCCTTAGCGTGTAGTCGCTTAGTACATAAGATATTTGCCCCTGGCTGGAGGCTTTGAGTTTACTTAAGGCAACCACAGGATAGTCCGGTTAAGTAGTCACGACCTCTCAAGGTCAACTACGAGATGCCATATTCTAATAAAAAAAAAAACGCGAACTTCATACAATATTTGGCTGTTGATGCGTTGAGACGTTCCGAGCATTCGACCTTATTGACAGACAATATTGTTGTATTGTCAGCGCGACTTTTAGTCTTTAAATTAATTTAGTTTTCTTTTGTTGTTATTTTATAAAATAGGTATTAGTTATTTTGGTAGTGTATGATATTCGTTCAAATTACAAATTATTAATAGTTTACATTTTATTTATTTTTAGGTGAAGTAGTAATTTCGTTGTATAGGTACTTAAGCCTTATGTGAACGTGATCTAAACAATATTACCAATACATTAACTTAATAACACACAAGGAATTACACACTGACGGAGTTGCGTTCACAGCTATCTATATATATAAAACTCTTCCGTTACTGAGTGACTGACAGACAACGCACAGCCGAAACTACTGGCAGTAGAGAGCTGAAATTTGGCATGTGTGTTTGTTGGGAGGATTAGGCTACCACTAAGAGAGGATTTTTGGAAATTCCCTCCCAACGGGGAGAAAAGGGGGATAAATTGTTTTTTTCCGGAAGTCATTATTCCACGCGGACGAAGTCGCGGGCAAAAGCTAGTGTCAAATAATATCATGATTGTCAGTTTGCGACCATTTTACGACTTTTATTATGATTCATAATGTTATCCTTTTATGATTCTGCCAAAGTGGCCTTTTTAGACCCCTAGATCCTTAATCTAATACGCGTCATTTCACCTCTGCTATTCTGAACCCTACTCATCTAGAATCTTCTCCAATTCCCAGATGGTGGCAAGTACCATACTTCTGGTTCGGTATCAAGATGTACGACCTGGTAGCGGGCGACAGGAACGTCAAGAGTTCTTACTACTTATCCAAGAAGAACACCCTCGAATTGTTCCCCATGTTGAAGTCCGACAACCTTTGTGGAGGCATCGTGTATTACGATGGTAAGTCTCAGCTTAGCGGTTAACAAGCGATTTACGCAGAAAACGTGCATTTTTAAGGCATCAAAAGTATTCTATGACAATCGGGAGTAGAGATAACAAATATACAAACAAACATCTTTATTTCTTCGTTTGACGGTAAAAAGGTATCCCTCATTAAATCGCTTCCTATGTTCACCTGTGCGTTTAAAAGTCATTTTTCTCGCCAAAAGAGCAGCGGGTAACTATTTTCAACTGAAATGACAGAAAAACTGAAAAATTCTGAAAAGTCGTCGCGGTTTTTTGGGTCCGTACGACTACCTTCGAGTATAATATTGTACCTACTGCTAAGATAAATTATAATAAATCAACTATTTACTAAGTAAACAAGGAAGTATATTTATTATAAGATGATTGTAAGTATCTAAGCGGCTTGATCACGTTGAAGATTAAAATGACTCACTTTAAAATGTTTCATCAAGTGCTAGGCATTTATATTACTTAGATGATAAAGATTAAATTGAAGATTAATTAATTTTCCAGCTACTTCTAAGTAATCATTTTATTGCTGGATAATAAATCATTCATTAGAAGACATCTAGATTATTATAGCTCTTTAAACAATGATGAAAGCCTATTCTGTAATGCAAAATTAGTTTATCTGTCAATATGTGTGCCGCACTTTAGCAAAATCTAATATAATATTGCTATGTTTATTTTCAGTGAAATGCATAAAGGGAAAGCGCTCTTATAATATTCTTCTTCTTCTTAGTGTCGCTGGCACGACTGTATATTAACTCTTAGGGCCTGTGCACACCACGTTTTTTAAACGCGCCGTTGACGCGAGTTTAAGAAACGTGCGTCGACGGCGCGTTTTTATCCTACATAAGATCTACAGGCTGCGTCTGACTCGCGTGCGTATCGCGTCTGTATCGCTACAAACGCGCGTCAACGGCGCGTTTAAAAAAGTGGTGTGCACAGGCCCTTATAATATTTAATTTTGAGTAGGTACTAAGGCTCACTTGCACCATAAATCACTAACGTTTAACGCGAAACATAATATTTAAATTATCGGTCCGTTTCTTACAATCGTTTAAAAACGACAGACACAGAACAATGGTTTAAAAATGTTTAGCGCTAAATGAATTAACTAATTCTTGGTGCAATCGGGCCTAAATCTGTCTGTCTGAAATCGTACTTCAACCATATAATATTTTCCTACTCCTAGGCCAACAAGACGACGCGCGTATGAACCTAGCGATAGCGTTGACCGCGGCCCGCCATGGCGCCACCATCGCCAACCACGTCAGTGTCACTAAGCTGTATAAGACGTCTGGCAAGCTCAGCGGGGCTAGGCTAAAGGTAACTACTACAATATGGCTGAATTAGATACATGAATGGATAGGATAGGAAGGTATAGAATAGGACCTTTATATCATTTAGGTTTAAACGTCGACTTTTTTTCAAGCTTAAATGACCCTGAGCTATAATTTAATGAGCACATTTGAATATGTTTGGCAACCGCAATAGTTTAGCTATTTAATTCAAACTCAAACTTAAGCCTGCGTAAGGCAAGCAGTCAATATTTTTCATTATTAGTACAACTCTACGAAATGGAAGAATGCAGAATGAAAAAAGAATCACTTGAGCACTAAGCTACTCCCTCCTCCTACACCCTCTATAAACTCGTGGTTTTAACAATAAGTACAGACACATACAAAGCAGAAGAGATTAAAACAGAATTCTAACTTTCAAAATGTCCCCAGGATGAGCTGACCGGCAAGGAATGGGACATCAAAGCCAAGTGCATCATCAACGCGACCGGTCCATTCACAGACAGCATCCGCAAGATGGACGACTCCACCGTCAAGGACATCTGCTGTCCCTCGTCCGGAGTACATATCGTGTTGCCTGGATATTACAGGTAATATACCCAATATTAGAATCGTTGGTATGTCCGTGTCAATCAACTCCGCCTATCGCAGTCCACTGCTGGACATAGGCCTCTCCCAAGCCGTGCCACAACACCTGTCCTCCGCCGTCCGCATCTAGTCTGTCCCAGGCACCTTTTCAAGGTCGTCGGTCCATATCCTGTGTAGACGTAGATTCATCTTGACTAAATTATTTGTCATTTTGACAACGACTTTTGACTTGAAAAATCCTGTATAGAGTAGATGTTATATCAACAATATAAATATGTAGCAGGAAAAAATTGATGTTAGACTTGTTATCTAATTTGTTATAATAAAGATCGAAGTTCGAAACTATTTGTTAAGAACCCGGAGGAGACCTTCAACCTTTTAGACATTTTCTACATCGAGAATTTTTTCTTAGATTAGTGTTATTGTGCTCTCCGCGTTTTATAGCTACTTATCACTTAACATATTTTGAGATATAAATATTTCTAGTATTAAAATGAGCTACGACACAATGCCGCAGTCTTAATATGTACACTGCGATAACAAGAAGTGTGTAGTACCGTCGTGTGTGTTACACTGAAGGGCGGTAATGAGGTGAACTATTAATAGACGAGGCTATTACACGGTAACGATGGACGAGATACTATTTTAAAACTAATATAATAATAGGTTTTTGCGGTAATGAAAACGCTTCCCGGAACTGACCCTAGAAAGGAAAGAAAATTTGAAAATAGTTTACCCAAAGACAGATATTTATTTTTACCCAAAGAAAATTTACATTGTCGATGGCTGAGATCCGAAAGATACGAGTCTTGTTCCTAGATTTCAACTAGCTAGTAGTCGTAGATTTCTCTATGTTGCCCCGATAAATTATCTGCATAGCAATTCACAACAATTATTACAATAATTCGATAGGTTGTCGTAACGAAAATGACTAATTTTCAATTACTGATTTGCCGTGTCCCCCCACAGCAAATAGCAGTCGGAAGAATGGCGGTCGTCTATTTAATTTAACTAACAACATTTTTGTATTTGTGAACAGCCTTTACTCTCTTGATTTTCCATTGATTGATGTTCGATTCGGCACTGAAACGTATCTAATGTTTGTGAATAGCTATATGGACTTCAGGTTTGGTCCCATAGTAAAAGTTGTTTGTTATCATGAGTACAATCACGTGTTTAAGTATCGGTCACTAATTACCAGTCACCCTATATATTTCCAGTCCAGAACACATGGGTCTCCTGGACCCTGCCACATCAGATGGCCGTGTCATCTTCTTCCTGCCGTGGCTGAAGGGAACCATCGCCGGCACCACCGACCTTCCCTGCAAGGTCACACACAATCCCAAGCCTACTGAAGAAGAGATCCTGTTCATCCTTACTGAGGTTAAGAACTATTTGAACCCGGATGTTGAAGGTTTGTATCAAATATAGTGACTATAACCTACTTAGATTTATGTATTTTTAGGAAAAAAAATGTACTAAGAGCAGAATTGTTTTGATTTCTTTTTTTTTTTTAAGAAATTCGTATATTAATATTAAATTGAAAAACATAGATTTTAAAGCTGTCTTTGTCCGAAAAGTAGGGTTGCTGTAGGTAATATCGATATCGATAACATGCCAAAAGTTTCCTCTAGTGAACTTTTAAATGTCAAAGGCAGTAGAGTTCATTAGACTATAAAAAGATGACAATTCAAAAATCTGATTATTTCAAATCAGGACGATTTGTGTAACGTTCATTTCGATTCATAAGTTAAACACATTTTTTTCCTTAACACTGTTTGGTAGTAGGACAGATATACGCAACCAGCTTTATCACTTTCATAGAAAGGTAGACAATTGCTTGTCAAGTCCGAACCTATATTTAAGTAATTTCTGACAAAAAATTTAGTTACGGCTTTTCACCGTATGATGGCAGAACAGTCTATGTATAATAATAATATCCTCTTACAAAATTCCAGTACGTCGCGGCGACGTGCTGTCAGCATGGTCAGGCATCCGACCACTAGTGTCAGACCCGAACAAGCCCGACACGCAGTCCCTCGCACGTAACCACATCGTGCACGTGTCGCCCTCCGGCCTCGTCACCATCGCCGGCGGCAAGTGGACCACGTACAGGTCCATGGCTGCTGAGACCATCGACGCTTGTATTGAGAGTGAGTAGAACCACACAACAGAAAAACCCACGGGGTAATTGCGTAAGACACTATCTGTAGCAATGACTTTCAGTTTGACAGTTCAACAACATCCATTGCGTTATTTACGTTGTTGAGCAGACTTCTCGACAGGTTACAAGAAAGTGTAACCTAAAAGAATGGTTTATATAATTGATTTAAGTATTTGTCTCCTTGTTGTTTTTTGGTTCGACGAATGATTAATCTATTAAAGTATAATATGGTATTGTAATATTTTCTCAATTAGTGTTATAATGTATGATAAATGTTCCACACTCTATTTTTGTAAATTCTATGACTAAAGTGTATTGACATGTAATTTTAATAATTATTAATAAATGAACTGAACTGAACTGAACTAATAATTATTATTGCTAGTTTTTGATTGCCCTTTTATATTACGAATTACGACAAATTTTTGTCAATCAACGTTTTTCAGTGCCAGATCGACGATCCCAGATTTATTAGTCCCAGATTCCCAGTTTATAAAGCCCAGATCATCACATTAATATTCTATATCCCACACATTTCAGGCGCGAACCTGAAGCCACTGTACAAAGACTGTCAGACGGATGGGTTCCTAATAGAGGGCGCGCACGGCTGGACCCCTACCATGTACATTAGATTAGTACAGGACTTCGGACTGGAGATGGAAGTGAGTATTACTTTAAAACATACTTATGCTCTAATGGTAGAGATAAGCCATTTTAAGAATGAACGCCTACCTACGTCCTACACATTTCAAATGTTTGTATAGTGTGGCGGGGCGTGCAGTTTTATAATGTTTTATCTCTACACTAAGTATTTAGTTCTAAAATTAAAGTTCTAAAATGAAATTCTGATATTCAAATTAAGCTGCGAATCAGAACTTTTTGAACGTCAAATTACATAAAACAGTCCCCCAATAAGTAGGTACACCCGCACTGCACCAGTTCATAGTGCTTTAACTTTCATTCAAAAGACTTTTAGTTTTCTGAATCATGACCCTTATAAATAATACATTTCAGGTAGCACAACATTTAGCCAAGTCGTACGGTGACAGAGCGTTCGCCGTAGCCAAGATGGCGGCGATGACTGGCAAGAGATGGCCCATCATCGGCAAGAAGGTCCACCCCGAGTTTCCCTACATTGATGCCGAAATTAGGTAAGCATCTATTTATTACACATGTGTGTTGTGTCTACTATTATACTTGTGTGTTCTAATATTACTGAAATATTACTGATGACCCAATCATTAACCCAATTTATTGTCTGGTACAGATAACAGACGTCAGCACATCAAGCTACTACAATCTGTCAAATTTCTTTAATAGATTTTCAACTTTATCGCTAAAGCATAAGGTTCAAAGTTGATTGGGAAAATTTGACAGTTTCGGGTAGCTTGATGTGCTGGCGTCTGTACATTACCAATGTCCATTTGATAGTAACATTACTGTACTACATTTATGAAGCACGAAGGCGTCCTCCAACATGTCCAAAGTCATTATTTCACTTATCCTTGCAATAACCATACTCTATTGCTAACCTAAGAGTCTGTAACGACCAAAAATCCACTTGTCCAGCTAACATTAACTCTATCAGTGAACCTTTGAATCAAATAAAACATTCAATTCATCAAGACTTCAATTCAATTCAATTCAATGTGACTCATTTATTTATCAATTTTTGCGAGACTCCGGGAGTCCTACGACGTTTTGAGAATTAAACAATATTTCTTGTAAAATCAATCAAATAAATACTTAGCATGTTTTCTGTTCATAAAGGTATGGTTGCCGCGAGTATGCCCGCACAGCAGTCGATATGATTGCGCGTCGTCTTCGTCTGGCCTTCCTCAACGTGCAGGCCGCGGCTGAAGCTCTGCCAACCATCGTGGACATCATGGCTGAGGAGCTCAACTGGACCGACGCGGAGAAGAAGGTAACTATCACACCATATTAGGTACTTATAAAATATTTTATCAGAGTCGAGTCGTCTTGGTAAAGTAAGATGAGAGATCGGCAATGTGAATCATACTCTGCCTGACGATCTATTCTGTAAAAACTCACCGTAAATGCTTAGGTGAAGAGAGCTTGAAATGAGAAGTCAATAGTGTCAATCCCTAGCATCAGGTGGAATGATAGCTCACGTCAAGCTCACTTCACCTAAGTCTTCATTGAGCCGGTGAGATTTTTTACAGAATTCAGCGGCTGATTTTTTTTAAACTGTTTCTGTGTAGGTCAATCACATACTAGGTACCTATGTCAATGTATTGCAAAATATTATGGAGTTGGAGTCCCAAAAGACTAGGAATCGATCTATTTATACACTAATGGTAATGATAGAAGCCTGCTGCTGACTGGAAACCGTCGTTAGCATATAACTCGTAAAAAATCTGCTTCATGATTTTCTTTTTCACCAGAACTTTTTAAATCTCTACCAGCCAGTCCACATAACATGGATCTCTTCAACTAGCCAAAATATAATTAGGAGGCCTGCTAACACACCTTCTTAAACTTCCAGAAACAAATCAAAGAAGCTGGTGAGTTCTTAGCCAACGAGATGGGTCAGATGGTGAACCGCGCCAGTCGCGACAAGATCCCCATCAACCTGAGCAAGGACGAGATCCAGACCTACATCAAACGGTTCCAGATCATCGACAAGGACAGGAAGGGATTCGTGTCCATCAACGATATCAGGAGGAGTCTTAAGGTATGGATGGTGGAATGGGGGTAAGAGTAGGGAAATGAGAAAAGATTTATTGAGCATAGACAAAAAAGTAGAGTCAAATGAAAGAATATTTGTTGGACGTTTTATTAAAAAAATAGACGAATAAAACAGAGAATCGTCTTCTTCGTTTAATCTATGATATATAGAAGTATAACCACTTTCATGTCTCTTCCAAAAACTCAAGATGAAGGGATGAAGCTGACCGAAGTCAACATATCACAAATCCTGAAAACTGAGATTTTGGGGTTCGATTCCTTGATCTCGCAAGTCGTATTATGACCGATAAACATTGGAAAAGTAATAGCAAACTGTTAGAAAATTGTCCATACCCTCATCAAACCCAACGAGGAAATAACCTGAAGATGAATATTTTAAGACATGTTCCTAAACTTAATGCCAATTCTAGAGTATGGGGCTGAAACCTAGCGACGCGGAAATAAGCGCCATTTTGTCCGAGATTGACGTCACGTATAACGGGCAGTTGGAATTACAAGACTACCTACAGGTAGAGAGTATACACGGGCTAACTGGGTAGAAGTCATCATGTGGCGTCCACGTCTCTTGGGATATAACTATGGGGTGCCGCTTTGGAATTATGCAGATATTTTATAAAGCCGTCGTATAAGAATAAAATCTACTGGTTTCAATCATAAATAAAAACACTGGTTTCTAGATTGTTCTTGCTATATGGTTAACTATTGTAATATGAAGCGGATTCAGAAGGTTTACTGACCAAAAATACTTAGAAGAAGCCAGAGTTGAGACAATGTTACGTGTGGAAACTTTTATATTCCATAATTATGTGCATAATTTCAATACAATTACCTACTTATGTTAATAAGTTGCACAGAATCTTTGTAATAGTCACGTGCTCTAATAAACTGATCATCCAAATAATAATACATATTTACATTTACTATCGTTCACAGCTTCGTGTGACTACACGCAATTTTGAAAATAATCAGCGAAACACCCTAATTAAATATTTTGTTTGCGGGTCCTTTCATGTATTCGTTTTAGGATAGCCAAGTAGTTTCGGACTCGTGACCTTCCCGACTGTTCAGCTCAGGAACAACCACTCTTTTGAGTCCGTAACTTCTCAGGTAATCTGGAAGCATACCCATGAGCAAAACCGTGCTCAATGTCTCATAATATAAAAATAGGTGTCAATTTGCAAGACGACAAAACGCTTTTCTTTCTGTATTTTTATACAACAAGATTAATAGAATCTTAAATTTTT
Organism: Hydraecia micacea; assembly: GCA_914767645.1. Lineage (NCBI taxonomy): Eukaryota > Metazoa > Arthropoda > Insecta > Lepidoptera > Noctuidae > Hydraecia > Hydraecia micacea. Next base: position 16,188,603 of record OU611778.1, read on the forward strand.
ACCCGCTACCACTACACGAATGTAAAATTAAAGTAAAGAACTGGCTCTTTACTCTCGATTATGAGGACGTAGAGAAAATAATAAATAATTAATCTTATACACAAATACGAACGGGAACCCACGCACACGTACACACACCCTTGTTTGTACAGACACCCTCCCTCACACACACACACACACACCCTCACGTACACACCCACACACATCACAAACACACAGCACGATATAGTTTAAGAATAATTAAATTATAGTTTTGATATCTTTTTATTTTTTTATTTATACTTTTCATTTCTGTCATTGTATTTTATTTTACTTTGTTTACTTCTTTTAAAAATTGTATTTTTTTGCACACATGCTTTATGTTGACATTAGTACCTAAGCCAAATAAAATGGGAGAGGGCGCTGACTCCTGACATACAGGTACACCTAGTTCAGGAGTCAGAGGCTTCAAACAAGTTTCTGTAACCTATCATGTCAATAAAGAATTATTATTATTATTAAAAAAAAAAAAAAATCTTAGACCACAAGCTAACCTATCCCAAAGATTCAGTGCAACAAATTCACGTGTCATGTCCACGCTTGTTGATGTCCACATGGTCCACAGAACTACGGCGAGGAGGTGACCGGGGAACAATTGCACGAAATTCTGAAAGAGATCGACACTAACATGAACGGCCAAGTCGAACTCGACGAGTACTTGCAGGTCTATATCGCGTTTGGTTGTGTACCTTCTGTTTTATTTTTGTTCTTTGGCCTTTTATTTATGTATGTTAAGACGACACTATACTTGGCGTTAATTTGCTAATTCAAAATTAACTTTATTTTTGTGAATTAATAGAGTGTAATTTGTATTGGCAAAATAACAGGAATATTTTGGCGAATATGCCAAGTGTAGTGCAGCTTTTATGTATGTTTTTATTTTTCTGTCTGAGTTTTTTCTGCTTAGCTTGACAGAATGTGAATGGTCAGTTTCATGTGTGTATATTGTATTTATTTTTAAATGTTTTTGTCAGAATAGTTCATAGAAGTTATAGGTACTCGGTGTTCAAACTAGAGAAAATAATTATGCAGTATTATTACATGTTAGTTAGATGTTGTTGAGAGTCCTTGTTATCACTGTTTTAAAGCAGTGTAAAGATAATTTATCTTCCCACTCTATCGACCAGTAGGTCAGAAGAATAGTACCGTTTTGTTGGCAGCGTAAAAACAACATTGCCGCCAACTTTCAAACAGGCGGCCAGTTCGTCTACCAAGTAAATACTTACAACAAATAACCATGATTCATTGATTCCCATATTTCAAGCTTTAAAAACATGGTCTCACAAAAGTCATAATATGAAAATAATCTCATTGTTAATCACAGTGTATTCATTATTTACCCCTTACTAATAAACGTTGTATAGCGTCTGTATAGTTACATAACGCTTTGTCTTCTAAGTATTTTCGAAAGTCAAATTACTGACGACTGAAAGAGAGAAATCGGTGTGTAACTATTCATCTGATATAATTAATACGTTTATTAGTAAGGGGGTTAGAGTAGATGTTAATAAATTATAATTATGATAGTTTTTAAATATAAGTATTTTATCAGTTTTGCTTGCATTTACACACCTCCATACCAGGGTTATTAATTATTTTATGTTTTCATTAACATTTTACATGGGTATGTTTGCTTTTATTGTTTAATTAGAATGGGTACTAACATGTAAGTTAAAGGTAAGTCAGTAATAAATAGATTTTTATTTTATTTAGGTATGCAAAATTGGATTGATTTTGTGACACTTTCTGTACTCCCTATAATTACTAATAAATGAGGCAATCTATCTTAATAAATAACATTTATTTATGTACATTCAAAATATCCACTAACGTTATCGATATTTATCGATATATTTAATGTAAATATCTGCCTTCTAATAAACACTTTTAAACACATTCAGATTCTCAACCAATGTTTCCTTAGGGCTGCTTTTACCAGCGCCAGGCATCTTTATCCAAGGAATAACTTTTATTTTAGACAGTTTTTCTATACAAAAACTGTCAGTCGTCAATTTTACATACATACACAAACTCATACCTTCTTCCCTTTTTTACGTTCGTCAATTTTTTTTCGGATTAAAAGATATCTGTCGTTGGTGAAATCAGCTGTTAATATGTCCAACCAATTCTCACCCTTAATATAAACGCACAGATGATGTCAGCCATCAAATCGGGCCACGTAGCGTACTCCCGGTTCGCGCGCATGGCTGAGATGGAGGAAGAACACCACGAACAGGAGATGCTGAAGAAGCAGATCTCAGTCGAGAGGAGCGGCGGTGGCTTGTAGACGTCATGTACATGGTGAGGAGAGCTTTATGTATCTCTTTATAGTAGAGGAGAGAACGTAGACCTGAATACTATACATTTTCAGCCCGTATGGATGATTCTGGATGGCCACTATATGCTTTAGGTCTGTCAGGGTGATAAGAGGTTAGAACCACATACCCTATCCATATCATTATATTATATAGTTGGAATGCATCACTAGGGATGTGTGTAAAAACCTCTTAAGAGGACATTGTACTTATCATTATGAACAGCTTTTACTATTGGACTAAACAAAATTAAGAGGTTTCCAGTTATTTCAATTACACCTTGTACAGTTAAGTTAAATAAAAAACTTTGAAATGCTCTATTTTATGGAAAACTTTAGTACTGTCGCGATCGTTAGTGCCCGGTCTGAGAAGCCTATAAAAAAGTTACAGCAATTCGCATGATCGTTCTTTCCTATATTTTTTTTTATTAGACGAACTCTCTTACGAATAAGAGCTAAAATCCTGAAGATTTCAACGACATGATGATGAAAATATGTTTAACAATGGTCTAATTTGATTATTTGGTTATTGTTGTATTGGTGTAGTTACTAATATCATTTTCTCATTACAGGTACCGAAATCATCGCAACAAAGCAGGCGCTGAGCAAGACATAAGTATTATTTCTCAAGTCTAGAGTACATTTTATTGCGACTTGTATACATACCTACCTTCATTGTTACAAATTCTGACACCAAACAATCAATTTATACATATTATATAAAATATAAGTACGTCCATAATATAAAGTGAGGGAAATTAATTGTTCATCAAATTGGCTACCTTCTTAAATTGTCCGTATACTCAAATCACAACTGTCATTCTTTAAAAGTTGCACGATATGGCTATTACACGGCAAATTGACGTAGTATGTCAATTTGATGAACAATTAATTTCTCTGACTGTCTTTATTTATTATTGTAGACAACTTAAGTAAAGAAAGATGATTTTTTTGAATCATTTATTAATATTTATTTAGTTTGACAAAAAGCATGTGACGACATTTCGATTCTTGTTCCCTAGTTTTAAGATAAATGGATTTGATATGTGATTGTTTTAATTTTAAGACGATTTATTTATTCGATTTTTTATTATGAAACATATATTTCAATCATATTGTCGGAATGCGATTTTTATAATTTGTTACAATTTTATTTAGTGCAGTTCTGTATGTGTTGAGCTCTAGCGTGGTATTGCAAAGGAAAATCAGACCTAGTCAATTAAAAATTAGGTTTAAATTGGTGCAATCAACGAAAATAAAATACTGAGGTTTATTGTATGGTCATTTATATTTTTTTTAACATCGCTGGAGCCTTCACAAGACGCGTTACACTTGTTAATTATGCCTGAGCTTCATTTATGCAAACAATATTTGCGGGTTAAACCCTCAGATACGGAATCTCCGGAGTGTGGGTCAGACATTAGATATTACCTACCTACACTACACTTATAATGCATAACACTGTTCGCTATCGAACGATAGGTACACCTTTCAATGTAAGTTAAAGTTCTTGATGTGTTTATTCTGCAAATAAATTGATTTTGAATCACAAAGTATTGTTTTTATTTACTTCACCTTGTATTCCCACTATGTCCTAGAACCAAAAAATCGAAGAAATGTGACATCTTCCAACCCGCACTGGGCTCGCGTGGTGGATTTTGGCCCACTCCCTCTCACAGAGAGGAGGCCTGTGTCCTAGCAGTGGAACATTTGCCTATTCCCACTATTCAACACCTAATAACTATATTAAGTATCCCGAGTCTTTTGTGTTTTTACAAGTACTTATTTATAAAATCTCAAAACATAACACAAAATACTTGCCCTCCTTAAACATGGAACTGAAACGTAACTGGCGAATTGTGGGTACCTATACTATACACCCCAGCCAACCCATTCGGCGGATACTAGCGTTATGTTATGTAAAACAAAAGACTACTGGGTCTTATCTAAGGTTGTCAGCTCTCGATCAAGAGCCTGAATAAAACCAAAAGACAAAAATATTACCACAATACGTAATATGCCTTGTCGCTTGTGCAATCTACTCGATAGCGTACAGGCAACACTTGCGAAAATCGCCCTTACTGCTACGACATTAAAATGTAAGAAGTTGAATTGTTACCATCGCCTCTCACGTGCCGTGATTGTGTCAATGATCACTGTCGTACAAAACGTTTGAATGATCGCTAAAACCTGGTTCGATTCTCAGGTTGGACAAAGGCAAACTTTTTTTCTCTCTTGACTCATAATGTAATTTCCTATTCTGCAAGTATTGGTTGTAAAACTAAACTATTTTTCGCTTTCTACATAATATAATTTAACAACAAGATTTTTAATAAGACATACCTAGTTGTCAGCTGATACTGACAAACCGGAGTCGTAATGAAATTATCTCATTCTATTACAAAAAAAATTTTAATTAATATAATCTACTTAGACCTAAAAACATTATGCTGATCCTCTTTCGGCTCCAAAGCGTGATAATCAGAAAACAAACCCGTATCATAGACAATAAAATAACCTAGAAGAAACGATTGAATGAACGAATGACAAGCTACTCAATAAATCGTTCACTTTCAATCAACACAATCATCGTGAACCGACGTGAACTTGTTTTTCATTGACATGAATATCTAACGACGTCATTGTACTCTATCGATCCGAAAATCGATACGCGGGTACTTTTTATAGAACGTCGAGTTGAACTTTTCATTTTATAGGAGCAGCTTAAGTTTCAGTCGTGTTTCGAGGATTTGTGTAAGTAACTCGTTTTGATATTTGCGAAATAATACATTTGGGAATGAAGTAAAATTGTGGGAAAGAGTTGTTGGAAAGTTGGCGGGAAAAAGTTTCACGGCCTCGGGCGCGGCGTAGGGCGGCGGTTACGCCCCCGCGGCCGATGGCACGGGCGGGCGGTGGGTGGGCGCGTCTCTTCCGCGTTCTTATGAATTTTTAACTCGGGAACCAAGGGAAACATTAAAAAGGGGTATTTTGCCCTTGGATTAGCTATTATTAACTTGAAAATGGTTCGAAGAAGTATTTTTTAATTGGCTAAGTAGGTACTTTAAAACGAATGAGTTTTTTTTTCGGGATTCGGACTTGGTTTTGAATGTTTTTATGGCAAATAAGTGTCCAATTGTTAAAAGTATACCTACCTAAGGAAAACTTTTTCTCTGACTCCTTAAGAGCTCTTTGTTTTACTTTTGAAACTTAAGCTTCGTTGGCTTTATTGGTGTTCTTGGTAATAGCAATGTTCTCCCCAAACACGTGTCGTTAATATTATTATAGGTAATTATTCTTAGATTGTGTTTAAAATTTTTGATTTATACACAGTGCGAAAGTAGAAGTGTTTTAGTTAGGTATATTTGCAAATGAGTATTGACAATTAATTGTTTATTTCAAACTACCTACAAGATTTCTTAAATGAGAAGTTGAGAGAAAATACATTTTTTTTATATCTATTTGATTTTGCAAGTAAATTCATTTTTGTAGTTACCTACATCTTACGTAGGTACCTCTTGAAAAAAAGTTTCTACTATTACGCAATAACCAAACTCACACCATTCAACTCTTACGTTATTCATACAGAAATATAAATGGAAACATCGAAATCCTCAATTCAAAGCAAATACTCATAGACGTTCAAAAACACACGCACCGTGATTAATGGGCCCGTACATTGAACCAGCGTCGAGTGGGTGGGGAGTGTCGCCCACTCGCCTTTTTGCGCTCACTCTCTTAATATTACTTACGGCTTTACTTTGAGGAAATCACTCAAATATATGTGTTGTTGATGTGCTAATTAGTGAGATGCAGCATACCTCGTGAGAGCTAGGGCGTGTCTGGTCGCGGGGCGGGTGGCGCGGGCGGTCCGGTCCGCCCACCGTCACTTCCGCTTCCGTATGCCCATAAACCCTACTGTTCCTTGACTGGAGCTAAAGGGATCACCCAACAAGCCTATGAAGCCCTTGCTAATATAGGACCAACGATGTGAGGCAGGTAGGTAACTGTAGTTGTGTCTTACGCAATAGTGGATGACAAGTACTTCCTTCTTGTTCGATCTCAGTAAAGCAGGTTTTATGGAGTCCGTATTAATCTTGATTATGTATAGTTTTCTATGTACAGTCAACAAAAGATATAAGTATGCAGGATCGTCGGATATAGTTCAAGTTTAGTACGATGGATGTTCTCGAATAAAATTTAATTTTATTAATAGAGAACAAACAGCTCATTTATCAGATTCAATTTCAGCCGACAACATCCATCGGTTTCTTACTAAACTTCAACTATATCCGACGATTATCGCTTTTGTTGACTGTACCTACCTAAATACGAAAAATTTATTTCTTCAAAACTCGACGGCTAATATTTTTGGAGGTTGCGCTTCAGATCAGAACGAGGGTACCTAAATATGTTAGGTACGTAAGTCATCAACGTAACGACAGGTATATTCAAATAGCACTGTACAATGTTCAATGAAAAGAACGTGCTAATAGTTTCCGCGATCAACCACAAATATCACAACGGAAGTTGCGCTAATAAATAAAGGTGGTTTAAAAGCGAGTCGAATAGTCGTTAACACGATCTATTACTGTTTAGCGAATATTGTAGCGACAGTTAAGAGAAATTAATGATGAGTGGATGATGTTTATGATGATTAATCATTTTCAACACAAGAACTCCATCCCTGAGGCTAAATACCGAGCATAATAATTCTTAACATTGTGGTTCCGGACACTGATTCCGGTGAACAATTATTGCTCGCTTGTGGGACTTGGGTGTCGTAAAAGCTGTCTACAGAATTCAGTGAAAACGAGGTGTTATAGGTGACAGGCTTAACAGCGTCCTCTTTAGCTGTGTGTTTGCAACACAAACAATTTGCAATTTCGCACCTAATAATCGCTATGGATAGTGAACGGTCTCCTCTAAAGATATACCGTTCACTATAGCGAAGCGGTTATTGGGAGGATCACCTCAGCGTTAAGATTTATGAGCTGATATGATATGGAGAGATTTAGATTATTTTAGCACGCTTATCTCAAAACATTTTTTTTTTTTTTTTTTTACTTATTGGTTATTTCAGTAGAAAGAAACTGCTGGGATTCTGCAAATTAGTTACAGAGAAAGCATTTAGTTGGTTTAGTTGGTGAGATGTTGTTGGTGGATGATTTTTTTACTGTCCATTAGAACTTGCTTTTTTGAGACTTTTTGTGGTCTATGCTATAAAGTTCTGATTAGGTTCACATCATTGGATAAATCATTTTGAAAAGTAAGGACGTAAGCAATAGTATGACTGACAGTATATTTCTGAAGAAAGCCATCAATAGGTTCCTTAACCGGTTGAATGCCGTAATTACAGACACAATTAAAAAGCTATTGTGTCTCGCGTGGATCCACGTTTAAGCATACGAAGGGTTACAGTGTGTTTCTCACACCTGCATTTGCATTATATATTATGTACGCATATGCTGTTAACACTCCACCTCCATATAATATGCATTTACCCATAGACATGGGCGTAGTCAGGATTTGGGAGGAGGGGGGAGGAGCAAAATATATAATCAACCTGAATACGAAACACATAAATATCTTGTAAAAGTAACAAGATGAAGCTATTTGGCAATAATGTGTTACATTATCAGCGTCCAGCTATGGTCGATGAAGTTCCAGATCGTAGCTACTCGTGCGCCAACACATTGAGGTAGGTAAGTAGTTTTACTCATTGAGTTGGCGCACGATTACTTGATATAAATTATAAACTCGGGGCATATAACAATGAAATGTTTTGAAACAATTATTGTAGCGTCGATCTATAGGTACCTTGTTATGGACCATAGACTTAGAATTCAAAAACAATCTGACGTTCAAATACTAGCTAGGGTACATTCAATAGCAAATAACTTTATTGGAGTGGTCAGAAGTATCCCTAAAATTAAATAATAATAGTAGTACTGACCGACAAAGGAAAGACTGCGGGGCATAGGCGTTGCTATGGAGGGTCGAGGGGCACTAGCCTCCCCTTACGGATGGACGAGAAACGAAATCTGACGTATTAACTCCGAAATAAATTGCTTTCTTTGTTAGCCCTCTTTGATACTGACTATGGCTTGTTTGAAATACGGGCTTTGTTTTATGGAGGATTCAGGATTAAAACTTTGCTATAAATGACTCAGAGTACCCATTTAGGAGTAAAAAATGATAAGCTGTAAGAAGTCAGTTCTTGCAGCTAATGATTTTGAGCCAACATTCATGGGGACTTAAAATTTAGAATAAACCATCAAGGTTGATGAGTTAGGCGACGCAAGAGATCGCATGGATCTCGTATTGGTCTATCTCAGTGATTCGATCTCGATGAGTACCTATGATGTCTCTATGTAAGGGATTTCTAAGCTTTGGTTGTTAGCTAGAACTATTTTTAAGCAAAACTTAAGAAATTTAGGTAATTCCTATAAGCAAGGTATGTATATCAAGTAAGTGACTTCAATACATAGATACGAACCATACGGGCTCATAACCGGAGAGGAAGCGATTAATCTTGATTGCTATCTTTCGGATAAAGTTACGTGTGCTTGAACTTGTTTTAAATCTGCTTTTTATCAAATTGCAGATATAGTACAGGTATAAAAGCGCATTTTCTGTATTTGTTAGTGATTTTTTAAATTAGCTAGAAAAGTCACCATGAGGAACACTGGTTAACTTTCGGAATTTATTAGATTTTTCTTGGAAGTACGGAAATCTATATTTATGATTTATCGGCTTCTATTATCTTATAATCATGTTACTCAAATGTCTTAGATTTTACTCAGAATACAAATAATCGCATTACTAATTATCTATTTTGTAGCACATTTGCCCGAACCGAACAATGAACCGAAAACAATGAACGCCGATGATTTCATAAACACAATTCATCGACTAATTAAAATCGTTATACGCAAACAGCATCACGTCACTCCGCTACCGCATGCCGCGCCACGCCGACGAGGTACACCCATAATAGATTTTATTACATTTTAGGAACGGCGTATGTGCACAAACTCGCCAATCGTATTTTGATCCTTATTGCGTTGGTCAAAGGCACAAAACGGAACGCCAGCCTAATAGAAAACTGCGTACTTGCGTATGCATGCTCGACATCTATTTGTATAGAAGTTTAAGCTTTAAGTAATATAGTTTTAGGTCTGAAATGGTCCGTTAGTTATGCGAAATAATTAAGCCGGGGACACACGCTCTCTCGGGGCGGCTTGCTCATTCGTGCATAATGGACTCGGGCAAAGCGACGCGACTGATGCTTGACAAAACGTGGTCCGACTTTCACTCTCACTCCAAACCAGTCTAAACCTATAAATAATGGGGTCGCTATATCTGCGGGCGTAGAAATTTGGAAATGCAATTAGTCATCTTCTAATGGAGTAGGCACTTTGCTAATGCTAATTTATTAACTATGTTAGGACTATTGACAGGTTTTAGATACAAAACATTTTGTTAAAACTAAAAAATACAAGATGAAAGTTCAACTCTAACAGAATTGATTTTTCGAGCTGTTTTTCCTCTTTATCTGACGGGGCTGAATACGTAATTACGTGGGTCCTATAATTAAATATGATGTTAAGTATAAGGAATACCAGCCTAAATAAGAACATAATTAGGTATGTCTAAGAAAAAGATCCTACTTATTTGTTTTTTTTTTGCGTTGTTGGAAATTAAAAAATGTAGGTACTTGGGTAGATATATCAGATTTGGATCATGCGTATACTATTTGTTAAGTCCGTTCCACATTATATCGTAAGATATTAAATTCCTTCAATAACCATACAATGGGTGAACTCGATCCAACATTGATAAGAGTTTCTCAGACACGAGTGTGTTGTAATCTATAGTATACGGTAGGGAGTCAAGTGAACAAAGAATCGTAAGTGCAACGGCGTATGCTTATCGTTTGTTTACAGGCCACGTCTTGTTAGACGACGCGGCTGGCGCGCCGACCGGCACGACATGTGTGCATTTTTTGCCCGCCCAAGGAGGCCGCGGGCGCGAGGTTATACACCCATTATTACGTCCTTCCTACTTTCAATTATTATTATCGGGCGGCGGCGCCGCACCCGCGACGGGGAGGAGGAGAGAGGCGCAGCTGCTGCCTACCAATAATCAAGACCTGTCTCGGTTAGAGTGAGACGGAGATAACCTCGGATAAGTTAAAAAACAAACTTATGTTAAGTTTTATACACCCATCTGTTGATTGTGACAGAAAATAAACGACTTGATGAATTATATGATCCCTGGATCAGCTTCCAAATCCTTGAGATTCTGGGATATTTGATAAAAATGCGAATAAACGACATAAATCCGAACGCGATAGGAGGCGGATCTCCGAAAATTGCCGAGCGCGCTCGGCGCGACTTGCCAGTTTGCTCGCCGCAGTTTGGCGGCCGGTCGTGAGGATGGTGCTTTCTGTGCGTGAACAAAGGGAAATAATTGTTTGCAAGTGTAAAGTAGATGATGTCGTCTGAGCCCACAAAAGTGAAGGTGGAATACATAAACGAGGACAAAACCAACAAGGTAAAGAGTGTAAAGTGAAAGGATGCAGTGTTATTGTGTAACAGATCGGACGCCAGCGGGCAGCGGTCTCGTGTCGGTCGGTGCAGGGGGAGGGCGGGGCGAGTGCGGCCCCGGCCGTGTGGGGCCCGCCAGGCCACACGCAGGAGGTTGTGACCGTGTTGCTAGCAACTCCCTTGCCGAAATAGCATCAGCGTCCTCCTCCGGTTCCTCATACAATTAATTCCCACCCATTTCTAATGCAACTATAAAAAAATGACAGATACTAGGTACAACATGATTCTCTATAAAAAGCAATGATAAAAAAAGCCAATAATGCATTGATACATCGAGGTTTCTACAGGTAGCCATTTTAAATTACACGAATTAAAGTTGTTTCATGCAAATTAAAGTCGTAAAGTAAAAGGAAACTTACGTAGTTACCTAAAATTAACGTGTTCGATATAATTATGTTGCTCTGATAGCCTACTTAGCAGCTGCATAAGAATCAGTCACGCGATTTGAGGTGGGTGGATCAAAGGGCGGCGGCGGCCTTGCCTGCGACGACTCCCGGCACTTGTTAGGAAAAGGCGTGTCGACACAACTATTACGATATATAAACTTTGCGAACTGTTGCAACCACAAACTTTACATGCTACACTCGTGAAACTAACTTTGCCGAGCACATAAAGCTAAGTGGAAGAAAAACAAGTCCGTGCAAAAAAACTTTCAAAAACAGAAACATCAAATATGAAAAGTGAATGAATAATAATAACTATTGAATGAACAACGTATAAAGGACATTAATTTGTCTATGCGGATAACATTTTTGTTATTCTGTCTTTTCCCATTCAATCAAAGAAATTTTGACAGATGAAAGAAAAACAAACTGATTTCTTAATTCTTTTTTCTTAATTTTATTAATCTTATGGAATGCTAACGTCACGTTTTTATGAGGTGAGAATTGTAGTCGTACTACGTACGTGTACGTAGTTCGTAACTGTTATATTTTTAGCTAGATACCTGCTTAGATTTAATATTGTCATCAAAAAAGGATTCTGTCGTCGGTGCTCCCATTGCATTGAGCGTGATAAAAGGGCCCGGGGCGACGCCACTGACATTTTCCCCCTTTTTATTCCGTCCCCGATTGCTTTGTGCGCAACGCGGCCGCGGCCGTCCTTCTATAATATACGTACTTATAGATTAGAAACTGCTACCTATAGTTCAGCACACACATGATGAGCTTTTATCCTTAGAAAAAAAAAAATAATCTTCCCACCTTGTTTTTTCCACTTGTATTTTGTTGTCTGCCAGTATTTTCACATTAGGTAATTAAATTTTAGTTCTCTTGCTTTACATTAATATCAACAAATAATTGATTGTGAGGACAAAGTTATAATACCAGAGATACAATACAAGGCAAGAACTTGCTATAAAACCCCATCCCTACTTTTAAATTGTAATAGTATGAAAAAATATATCATTGCTTAAGTTCTAACACCAACTAAGTCAAAAATAGCAACTTTACTGAGGAGAATGAAAAACTAAATGATTGTGGATCCCACATAGTTACTTTTTACTTAATTTTATGAGTTTCTATTGGACGATGCTTGTTTCTGATTGGCTGAAACAACACTTCTTCCAATTCTCTAGCGGCATCAAAATGTCCCAAACTTTGTAAAGAATAAAAACTTGTAACAAAAATAAACCAGGCCATTATTAATTCATGAACCAGCACTAACTGACTTAATTTACAAACTCCTTAATTTGATGCCAAAAACCAATTAAAAGATTAACTCAGTCTTAACATTTAAAATTATACAAGCCAAATTGTTTTCTTGAAACTCAACAAATAACGAAAAACCTGCTATTGTTGTACCAATTTTCCCTAAAGTTAATATTTTAATTAGATACAAAGTCTAATATTCAACTAAGTTAAAATATGTCTTCATTGTTTTAACTTCACAGTACTAAGTATTTTTTGCTACATATAAAATAGTTTTTAAAGGCATTTAATTTAATTGTTGTAGCCAGTTGTGTTTTCAGTAAATACATGTTTTTATGCTAATTAATCCTCTTGTGACAAGGCAATGTCATATGTAAATAAAGTATACTTCATACTTTGTTTCCAACAATCCTTCACTGAGTACAGTAATCTATCATAATGTTTTTAATTTAAATTACAAAAGGAAATATTCTTTACAAGGTCTGTATGTATGCGTCTAGGAAATGCATACAAGAAGGTTTTAATGCATATTAAATTCAGTCACAACACCTTCTGCACATTTCAACAGTCCTCTCATGTCTAGCTTGTGGTTCACATGTGTACCAGCTCGTCTCATCTGAATGAAGTTAATAAATGAAAAGGACTTGCAATATTTTAGCAGCGGTATACCCATATAAGGAGAGGATAGGTGGGAGCATTGTAAGAAAACCGGCATGTCCTAGAACCAAAAATTCGAAGACATGTGACATCTACCAACCTGCACTGGGCCCGTGTGGTGGATTACGGCTCACTCCTCTCACTGAGAAGAGGCCTGTGTCCCAGTAGTGGGAATATTATAGGCTGATTATGTATGTTATGTATACCCGTATACTTAATTCATAAGACAAGCTGCAGCCCAATCATTGTCTTCAATTTTCTTATGCTCATTCACCAAATTTACTCCCAGGCTATAACTCCAAATTAATTAATAAAACAAATCCTATTTAAAATCATCTACAAGTTATGATGTTTTTCATCTAGTATTCATAAATGTCCTTGCCTGTGTTTAGTAAAGTATTTAAAGCATATTATATGTTAACATGATTCAAGCTAGGTGGAGCGACAATCTTTTAGCTAGATGGAATTTAATGAAATGGCAGAGAATCAAGTTCAATGGCGTGGTTCTAGACAAATATGTGAAGTACTAAAATCTTATTATTTTCTTAGGAAGGCAACGGGACGCAGTCGCCGTTGGCGCTCCTGGCGGCGACGTGCAGCCGGCTCGGCGCCGCCACCATGGGTCCCGAACAGCAGGAGAGCAAGGACCAACAGCAACACTTCAGTTAGTATTTAGCACCTTATCACTCTTATTCCACTTGTCAAGTGAAAGGTCGGGTGGGGAGTAGGTACAGACGCCAGCACATCAAGCTACCCCAATCTGTCAAATTTTCCCAATCAACTTTGAACCTTATGCTTCAGCGATAAAGTTGAAAATCTATTAAAGAAACTTGACAGATTGTAGTAACTTGATGTGCTGGCGTCTGTACCATCTCCATTTATTTGGGGTTGGCTCAGCAGGACTTCTTCCATACATCTCTAATAGGTATCATCTTAGTATTTACTTCCTACTAACCAAAATGATGAAGAGCTTAATTAGATATACATCTTCAAATACAGGTACTGAATGTCTGATCAAGATTCCATTGAGGAAACTAATTGTGAAATCTCGTGTTAGCTTATGTGATCAGGTTACCAAAATAACAGTAAACAATCATGTGAATGGAAGACAAGAAATTGATCTGAATACATTTTCATCATGGGATTATCAATCAATGTGCTCTATGTAAACAAATAAAATAAAATTATTGCAATAATTATAATTATTGCTGCTAAAAAAGGTAATGTGGTTTTCGCAGAAAGGATAATCAATTCAAATCAGTTGATGAATTTCATGTAAGCGGCTTGCTCATTTAAACCCCATAATAAATATTATTTGATTTCAGTCTCTTCAAATACACACCCCTAAAACAAAACCCAACATTTGTCATTACAGGTCCACAGCAACAACAACAAGCGCAACAGCAACAAGCACAGCAACAACAAGTGCAACAGCAACAGGCGCAACAGCAACAACAGGCTCAACAGCAGGCGCAACAACAGGCGCAACAACAAGCGCAACTGATACAGCAACAAGTGCAAGGCGACGCGGCCACGATAGCTGCGATACAGCAACAGTACTTGCAACAGCAGCAGCAACAGCCGCAGCTTAGGGTTATTAGTTCTGCTGTGGTGCAGCAGTTGAGAGCACAAGGTTTATCGGTAAGATAAGATTTTCTTTTTCTTAAACAATTTAAAAAAATAATAATTTAGGAAATCCTTTATTTTCGTTATTTTAATATCTCTGATCTCTCCATTTTTAGAAAAAACCTTCTTGTTTTGTAGAATATTGTTATAATAATAGGCAAGTGACTATTTTCTCTTTACTAAGATAATTTCATTTGTTTTCAGGGCAATGAGTTGTCAGCAGCCATAGTGAATGCAGCAAATTCGGTTCCAAATGGAATTCAAGTACAACAACCACAGGTAATTTGATCAATCTATTACAATACATATAAAGTAAATATAATCCAAGCAACGAACACTTTCTAAATATAGCCTTCTGAGTATAATTCTCCCTTTCCCGAAGTAAATCATTCATACTTGCTGGCGGCTCTCAAGTGCGCAACTCGCTGCGCAGTACCTCACCCCTCACCCCCGCTGACACGTGAATTTGTTACTAGGCAGCGACTCGCCTCATGTTCCGAGCCGCCATAAAGTTTGAATCGAGCTGTATCATGTATTTTATCCTCCGATAGTTGAGTGTGAGTTATAATTGTTGATAATAGTGTCGTTCCTTTTCAGGTGATATCGATGCAACAACTTCAGTCGTTGCTGGGAGGCGGCGTCGTATCGGGAGAGGGTGCAACATATCAGAACACGCCGCAGCAATTGTTACAAATCCACCCACAGTTGTTACAAGTATGTATTTGTTGTTAGATTGAAGAAGTTTCACTGCAGAAGTTTTTTAACCTAAGATTGTTTGTGGTATAATATTAAGTATAGATTTGCAGAGAATCAGCACTGTCAAATGGAAAACATTGCAGTAGACAGCCCGAAAATTCGCATTAATTTTTTTATCGAAGACTCAAGACGATCTTGTCTATCTCCTCTTCCGATAAATTCCGTTGCGGGTTGGAAAATGGAATTATTTCCCTGAAACTCACCGAGATTCACTATCGAGGAGCTATTCTGATTGGCCTTCTGCCGCAGTTAGGGTTACTATTTCGATCTTTGAAAAGTCCTTTCCCACTGCTGGGACACTGGCCTCCTATCTACGAGAGGGAGTGGGCTGTAATCTACCACGCGGGCCCAGTGTGTGTTGGTAGATGTCACATGTCTTCGAATGTTTGGTTCTAGGACATGCCGGTTTCGTCAAGATGTTTTCCTTCACGTTTTGAGAGCAGTGGTGTTGAAATTATTTACACAAAGTTAAGCACCTGGCTGGGTTCGTACCCACGACCTGCATATCGTAAGTTGAGGCCGTTACCACTGCGCCACCGTCGCTCGCGGTAAAAATATTATATTAAAATTTGTACTTTATTACAGCAACAACAAGGAGTGTATGGCGGCTGCCTGGTGGGCGGCGTGGGCGGCGTGGCGCCCATGCAGGCCGTCACCGTGGACGGCCAGGACGCGCTGTTCATACCCGCGCAGCATGCACAGGTAACTGTTCATATAATTCCTTCAAAAGTGTATGTATTAATATACACACATACGCACATTGCTCGCAGAACAGATGGTCGATAGGGCCGAAAATGTCTGGAGTGGCGACCGCGTACCGGAAGACGTAGCGTTGGAAGGCCCCTCACAAGGTGGACCGACGACCTTGTGAAGGCCGCAGGAACTCGTTGGATACGAGAAGCACAAAACCGGTCGAAGTGGACGTGCTTGTGGGAGGCCTATGTCCAGCAGTGGACGTCTTTCGACTGAAATGATGATGATGAATATACACATGTTTCAGATGATTCGTAAAAAAATAATGCATTATAAAAATGCACTATTTTCCCTTGAGAAGAGTCAGGTAGAGGTGCTATAGGACACCCACATTTCGCCAGTTATGTTTAAGTCCCATGGAGTAGGGGCCAAACCTTTTGCCATCAACCGGGCCTCAGGCTGGTCCTGATGATGAATGATGAGTATGAGTGGTAGAGATGAGTTCTTGATGGAAGTACCAATAACACTTTGCCTGACCACGAGAATTGAATCCAGGACCAAATCCTCAGTAGTAGCACTTGCGACCACTAGACCAATGATGCGTTATAAAACTATCAAAGAAAATTGAAATAGACAGTGTTTTGACCAACTTTTGATATATAAACTACGTATCACATACGGGGTGGAAATCGTGGATCAAACGAAACAGGGTCACAGTTGGCAAAATCTAATAATGTTATGTTTGGCAAAAAGACGTTCGGTTTAACTCGAATTGTGATGAGCCGACCCGAACATGATAAAGCGAGGACAGATGCCGAACGAACCGAACGATCGGAATGAAAGCCGAATATGTCTAGTGATCGCTTCGGCTTGGCTTTGTTGTTCAACAACTACTGCCGAATCGAATGTGCCGACCTGAACAAGCGTGTAACACGTCTTATAGATCCTGCTAAAATGAGAAGAGATTTGTGTTATAAATGAAATTCGTTTTTCCAGAATTTCTCGGGCATGGGTCAAGTGAGTCTGGTCAACGGCCAGCTAGTGAGGACACCCGTCCTGCCGGCTGGCTTCCTACAGAATGTCATGCATTTACCTACCGGTATGTACTACAAATAAATCTCTTTATTATAAGTACTATTGGGGGAGTTGAATATTTTTGTGCCAAGGCATATCAAAATCATAGCATTAAGTATAGTAAAAACATTTTGATTACCATTGTATTTTATGCGACTTCGAGTAATTTTGACAACTTGTGGTAATGAATCAGTTATTTAAAGTGGTGGATGAATAATGCAACGTGATTTAAAAAATAATTCGCCAATAAATATTCATCTCCTGCAAAAACGAAGTATAAAGAGAGTACAACAATCGCTTATTTAGGTAGGATTGTAGGTAAAAGTACAGTACTCATTCGTTAATATGACACATCGATCTTTAGAAAGAGACAGTAACACAAGTATGATAGAGACGAGCCTCTACAAAGCAGACATTTTTCTAAAACTCGTTATGTGCCATATTACAGTCCGATTCAAACTTTATTATGGCTCGGAACATGAGGCGAGTTGCTGCGCAGTAACAAATTCACGTGTCAGCGTTAGCGGAGGGGGGAGGTACTGCGCAGCGAGTAGCGCACTTCACAGCCACCATCAAGTTTGAATCAGGCTGAACCGGCCAGTACTGTGCAATAGGTTTTTCATAAGCTTTGGTCTCACTTAGCCGTCATCTCCATGTACGAGAGAATCGAGGTGATGGTCACGCTGTGTCTTCAAATGATCGCTGTATGGAAATTGATTCATAGAGTTTCTATTGACTTTGATGGCACGGCGAGACTATCGCCGCGATTTTCTCGACCGTGAAGACCCGCCTTAACCTCACAGTCAGCTTCGGGATTGCTTTGGGATTAACTTTCCATTCAACGGCTTTGCTTTCAAACTAAAATGTTCATACTTTTCTCTCTTTACCGAAATAACTTTTAAAAATCACTATTTTCCGTCATTTCCATGAGGTAGGTAGTCACTTCTGTAGACCCTGTTTAATCGAAAAAAAAAAGGTATTTTATAATAAAAAATAAAAAAACGCATGTGTATCCATTAAACTATTTAGTATTAGTTGTTGTTTAAATTAGAAAAAAAAAATAGTTACTATGATTTTGGCTGTCTTATTATTTACACATTTTACCATCAGACGTGTTTAGACTATCGACCAGACTCTATAATACATTGACAGACAATGTCGGGTACTGACTTTGTGCAAGACATCACACTAGTCACCGCCATCGCATGCTCTTGGCTTCTAACGTACAACTGTCATACTAATCTGTGTTTTTCCGCCCCCCTCCCCCCACCGCTAACAGAGCAGCAGGCGACCGTCACAATCCCGGGCACTAACCTTACCATTCCTATAAGCGCTTTGACCGGGAACCAACCGATGATCACGATTCCCGGCACGAACATATCGTTGCCGGGACTTCAGGGAAATCAAGCGATTACAATCCCGACAAGTCAGGCGATATCCATCCCGTGTAGTTCAGCGGGCGTCACCTCTGTGGACAAGCAAGCCAACGGGAAAGACGCGAAGTCGCCAGGGAGCCCCAACGGACAAGGTTGGTGCCTCGGTCACGTGTGGAGACTATTTTCAACTGCGTTTCTTGGATCGCGATGTTTGGATATGTTACGGGTGAAAGTTGCGTGGTTACATTTTGGTTTAGTTTACACCTAAATCTGATATTAGCTGTAACGTTACGGCTGATTCTACTTGGTTAGTTGACTATTTAAAAAAAATATACACGTCGACTTGAGAACCTCCTTTTTTCGTCTGTTATAAACAAATGAAACCTTTGACAGAGCTCCGGGACAGTATTAAATTCCCAAAAAAGAGACTATGGTGGGGAAAGGCACTTGTTTTCCTCTACCTATGAGCCGGACTCTCGGGTGTAGCCACGCTACTTTTATCCGTAACATACACATTATTGGAGCTAGGTAAGTCTCTTCTCGATTCTTCGATCGCAGAGTAATATAAAAAAAAACAATCTCTTTTATCATGACTACTTATAAAAAATTCTCTCCATACTTTATCATCCTAATATTTCTACTCCCAAGCTTACATTTTAATCTTGCAATTACATTTAATTTGCTTTTTGTGTATAATTTCTCATGCACTTTCGCTGTCATTAGATCACATATTAACATAATAATAATTATTAAGTATAATAAAATATATTGCATTGTGTATTATAATTAGAGTAGATGAAAAAAAAAAGTAGTACTAAGACGCTATTCAGATTGTTTAGTAGGGTGATGTGAATAAGAAGGGAGATGCAGGGGTCAAAAAAATACTATTCATCTTCGCAATTTTTACTTCTTGCGGAACCCCTCGGGTTGTGTTGGGATTGAAGAGTAAAAAAAACTTGCCTTGCATCATCCTTTACGGATTGACATCGTTCTACAAAATCACTTTATAAAGAATCCTCCAAACTGAGGTGAATCATTTGGTACTACTGCGAAGATTTCGCAGAAAAATTGTTCGAAGTGAAAAATCCGCAATGGTAGCAAATACATAGTTTCAGTGTTAGGAATCCTTGATGCGTATAGGTTTTGTACAGGTATTACGGCACATAGAACATGGCACAATATTGCATACTTAGAAAGCTTTGTTTTATAAGAACTTTGGCACTTTCTGTTTATTTCAGCTAGACTTCACAACATACATTAATTTAGTTCTTAAAAATGTGGTGTCTGATATTGAATTATGAGACTACGGAATCCATAAAGGTACAATTTTCGTTTTTAGAACGAATAAAACACTGAGAAGCCAGCATACGATTAAGTTTTTTTTTAAATTGAAGTTTTTTGTTGGTTTTTTGCAACAACCAACAGAATCTTCCATTTTTATCAGTTAAAATATAAGCCTATTTGAAATAAATTACTTTTGATTTTATGGAACTTTTGACAAACATGTCGAAACTCCTAAACTCAAACCTTTGAATTGTTAAAGATTCGGTCAGTAAGAAACATGAAGTTATTTGCCCTTTCCAAAGCGTAGTAGGGTCCTATGGATAAGAACGAGCAAGAAACGTAATACGTTACGTTCCCGAAACGTTAACGTTTCGCTTTTATCTCTTACCTAGAACGAGATCTCTAAACCAATCATAAATAACCTTATTAACCTACATAGGTGGCGGCGGTGGCATCGCAGTCCGGGGCGGCGTCGGCGGCATGGGTATGGTGCCCGTGCAAGTACCAGTGAGTGTAGCCAACGGACACACGGTGTACCAGACGGTACATCTGCCCGTACATGCACCCCAACATCTACAGATTATACCGCAGTTGCAGCAGGTACTTGAACACTGATGAACTAACTACTTATTTGTGATTTAAGGCTGATTTTACCAAAGTCAGATTTCTTTTATACATGGAAAACTGCCAAAAATTCAAAATTTATTCTCAGGATAAGACCTATAATATGTATAAAAGTTTGGTAAAATGCGCCCTTATAGTAATAATATAATTTATTTTTTATTTAGGTACATAAAACATGTTGGTACATCTACCAACCTGCTGGGCCCCCGTGGTAGATTACAGCCCACTCCCTCTCGGAGAGAGGAGGCCTTTGTCCCAGCAGTGGTAACATTATAGGCTGATTATGATTAGGTACTTATATAAAGGTATTGTAGTTCTTGACGGACTTACAAAGTTAGCAGTATTAATTACATGGTGTAGATACAACGAATTTTGGGTAAATCGCGGCTCGCTCCTAGCTAAATCACTGAGTAATCTGTATTTAGGAGAGACAGTTTCGACTCCCAATTTGAGTATCACATTAATCATGTTATTATGCTTTTGGAGCTTATAATATACAACAAAAGTAAATGACAATAGTTGAATATATTTTATTGGGACACCCCTAGAAACGCCACCATGACTAATCATTGCGAACTATTGCTTAGTTTCGCTCTGCAGTCGCCCCTGTTTGTCATTATTTTATTTTTCGATCTGCAGTCCCATCTGAACATCTGAACCTTTACAATTATTGGTCCGTCTCGAATGAAAGGGGGCTTGGCAGAATGATTACTAAAAAAAAACACCCTTCTTTTTGATTGTCATAAAATCCGAATAAAGAATGATGATAGTATCTAAACAACAGACATAGCTATAAATCCTACTGTGGGTCTACTCTCTGAGTCCGTAAACAAAGATACGGATCCGTCCGAAAGTAATTCGAAACATCGGAATGATCCCTACTCCCGATTAATTAATTTTTTCGGACGGGCCAAAACATACTCGGGGTACGACTCGTGTTGTCATTAATTCTGAGTTCAGGCCCCGAAATAATCTGATGTCCGTAGGTGATGCTGAGTTGCCAACGCCCGTAATTTCGGCCGATACTAAGGATTATGCGCATAGGGAGTAGACCCTGAGGTGGCAATATTCCCACAGACCGTTTATTCTGGTTGCTGTGTTTGTGATCATGGCTAGATAATGATTCGTGGCTCATTTACTTATTTTTTGTACAGATGCAAGCTCAACCTCAAATGGCGAGCGTACTTACACCTTCGGGACAAATTCAGCAGATACAGATAGCGTCATTGGCTAACGTACAGGTAAATTATATCCGTCGTATTTATTTTAGACATTTTTATAATGTAAGGATCATCAGGATTATACGGACTGTTGTATGAAAGTTGTTCATCCCACATCCTTCACATCGACGTCACACATAGTTAAGACGTAAGCACACTATCGCGAACGAATAGCGAAACTCAATTTGGATGCTATCGGCGATTTCGGTTCGCTTCCGTTCGGCGTGGTGACATAGTTCTAATAATTTTCAAAAAATACCAAACAACTTTTAACGTCAGGAAGTTACGAGTATTCTTCACACAAACCGTGTGGCCGATAAGATCTCCCATTTGTAAAAATGACGAATTTTCATACAAACTTTCATCCTTCATTTATACACGTTAGGGAATGTTTTTTTTTCGAAAATCCTCTCCGGATTTCTTGTGCAGAATTTATTGTATGCTTCTAGACCCAGCAGTGTATGCTGTACATTCTCTGTCAGTCAATTTAAGATTTTTATTAAGATATTTCATAAGTGCTGTAAATATAAGCCGGGTGTTGGTTTGGTAGCAGGGCGGCGGCGCGCAGGGCGGAGGTGCTGGTCAGTCTCCCACCACCATCACGCTGCAGGTGAGATAAAGCTTCTATAAGATGACTATACAACTTTACTCCGAAAGGGTAATGGCAGTTTTTAACTAACGATTAGTTCAAAATTGTGCTGCGTCCCGTGAAATAATAATTTTGGCCATTGTCCTTTTGGAGTTAAGCTGGTTGAATAATAAGATTTTTTTTTTCATGTTAACATTATTTTGTAGTTGGGTTTTTATTTTGTTTGGATTTTATTTTTGATCATTTAGGTTTTTAAATTTTGTTATTAGACGAGTTTTGGTTTTGTCGTTAATATTTTAAAAGAGTCTTCTTCCTTGTATTTATATTGTGGTATATTCAGTATCATTCATAAGTCATAACTCAATTTACGACAACCGATCTAACACTGATTTCTATTAGGTAAGTATTAATTAAATGTCAGCAATAATATTAAAGCTACTAATTTGGATATTTTTAAGCTCTAAAAATTAACAACTGAATAAGTAATAAAAAAAAAATTCAATGCCATATTTTAATAACCCCAACTGTGGAAGTGCACAAAAAAGGGTGTAGAGGATTCTTTCACGTAGCAGTTAGTTTTTGTCTCATCTTACTTGCTTAGTGGGAGCGAGATGTGCTACACCGGTACCTGAAAAGAGAGCACAGTTTTTTTTATTATCAATGGATATTTTCCCGCGTTTTTGTCACAGGGTTTTAGTTCTCTTTGTCTGTTGTCAGTACAATGATAATGCTGGCTGTGAACCCAATGTCGGTCGTTTAGATTGTTTTTTTTTTTCTAATAACTAAAGTCCTTTTAGTGACGATTGTTGAATTAAAAACAATAATAGTAGGTAGTGTCATTTACTGAAATGAAGAAAGACGGCCATGTTAATGGTTCCTTGAAAACATAAAAGTGCTTTGTTTTAAAACTGACAGCTTCTAGATTTCTCTAATAGTACTTAAATACTTATTAATTATATTGATACTGAATATAGAAATCACACTAATCCCATGTTAATAGTGCGGTCACAATATCTCTGCACCTCACTTATTCATTTATTAATTAAAAAATAAAGAAAGAAAGAAATATATTTATTCAATCACAAAATCCTTCAATCTAAACCTCATACATATACATCCGGCAGTCGGGTAAAAAAATCATATTATAGAGATGATTATCACCTTTTCTATCATCATCATCATCATCAGCGAACATCGGCATCATCGAGCGAGGTACAGAGATAATGTGACCGAGTTATAAGTGTAGACTACCCATAATATCTAAAAACCCAATATTTATATCTATCATGCTGCTTGGATACGGATAAAGGCGGTATCGGATCAGGGCAACATACAGCAGCAGCAACCCTCCCAGACGATCATAACGAGCACTCCAAACGGCCAGCAAGTCACTGTCATACCTGCATCAGGCAATGTACGCGCCGTGAACCTTGTACAGGTATTGCGTTCGGCAATCTTCGGCCCCTCGCACGAATATTCCCGAAGCGTAACCGTTATTGTTGTTCGTCATGAGTTTAGATTCCGAACGAGTTTATTGCCGTCGGTTCTGTGAGTCTGCGCGACATTTGTGGGTTAAAACTCTCGATTGTTTTGTGTGACGTTAAATATTAGTAATACAGGTTTGTACGCATTTAAATGGCAATTTATTCAGTGTTTTTAATAAGTATTATGATTGTATACTCTGAAAATCTTTGTGTATTCTATCTATCGGGGCGGATCCATACCTTAGTACTAATTGAAACATTTAACAATGTCATTTCCTTCGTTTCATATCAAGGCTTACCCCGGTGATGGATTACCTCAATAGATTGCGTATTTCATAATATTTTCATACTTATCGTAAACAACAGCGTATAAGGTTATGTTGGCATACGTGAATATTTTATGATGAAAACATAACCTCTTTGTGTCTCGGCGGCTTGAAACTCGTTCAATCTATTAGTACGTTGCTGGTTGGTTGGCCATGTGCCTATAACGTGTGGTGTTTGCAGGTGCCAACGTTGGGCGTTGGTGGTTTGGGTGGTGCGGTGCAGTTGGTACCGGCTTTGGGTTTACCAGGAGTGCAACTAGCTCAGCTGCAGCAGACGCAACCTCAATCTGCACAGCCCCTCATAGGTAAGTTGTTTAGACTTTGTAACAAGTTTTTTTTTTTCATGTACCTACATACTCACAAAACACTTATGACGTAAAGTCCCCAAGTAATTATGTCCCCAGCTGAGATAACTTTTGGCAGCTTGGTTTGTTTATTTATAAATAATTTTCTTACAGTGCCCTCCAGAAGTTAGTTGACGTTTTCCCACTTTAGCTATGACCACACGATTTAAATTAAAAAAAAAAACTAGTAATCCCCTAGGATTACTGATTTTTTAATGATAAGGTTATAGGTAATTGATTTAGTCAGTAAAACCGTTATAGTGTACCATTCAAATATTTGAAACTAGCATATTTAAAAAAATTATATGGCATCTCGGATGAAGTTGAAACATGTCCACTAACTTTAGGAATGCACTGTATAAGAACCCTACCTCTACCCCTTTAATGTTGATTTACATGGTGTCTTATTTGTAGATTCTTTTGATATTATATCCTGATAAAGTATTGGTCAAAAACTGAAGATTATTTTTATATTATATACTGTTAAAGTATTGGTCAACATTTAAGAGTTCTTGTTCTGCAGACAATAGTCATGATTTTCTAATAATAAATAAGGAACGCTGAAGTATCTACAAGTAATGGAAATAGGTACTAACAGGAATTAGTTATGAATGACAAATAACCTACAGGTAACTATTTAGGTATGTTGCAGTAGAGGCAACACAACAAACTAATACATAGGTGTTGCCTCTACTACAACATACCTACCTTAGAAAAATTAACTTTTGGTCTTTTATGACTAGAACTTAATGTTCGCATTGAAAATTAATAATACAATTACAAATGTTTATAAAAAAAAAGTGAGTTTAGAGACTAATGAGTTCTCAACATGTTTTCTTTCACTACATGTTAGTTTACTTATTGTTAATCGCCTTCTGACGAACTCGTTATTGGAAGATTAGAATGTTAACGATTAGAACAGAAAAAAGTGATAAAGTGTGAAAATTATGTAACCTTATGTCGATAAGTGGTTTAATTAACACTTTCACTACCCGCAAAGCTGACACAATCTCCGCTAACCATGATTATGTATGGAAACTGTGAACAAGGTCGACATCATCATTTTAGTCTAGCCCTTATTTATTTAGGATCGGGGCATGTCTTAGGCCGTAGGCTACGTTATTTGACATCGGGGCATGATGTCCTAAGCCGTAGGCTACGTTATTTGACATCGGGCCATAATGTCTTAGGCCGTAGGCTGTGTTAGGGTGACGTCCTTGGATAACGGTGTGCGCGATGGCCTGTCTGAAATAAACCGCTTTGCGCGAGCCGTCCTTCGAAGAAGTTATAGGAAGCCGTTTCTGCGCAGGTTAATCGTTTATCATAACACGTTATCATTGTTTCTCCAGGCCAACAAATCCAGCAGGACCCTAACGAACCCGGCAAGTGGCAAGTCGTCAGCGTGAGTACTTCGAGCGGCAACGGCAGCGCGGCCAGCACGCCGCAGCCTGCCGAGTGCGAGGCCGCCAAGCTGCGGCCCAACAGCCCCAGCCAGGCGGGCAAGCGACTCATGAAGCGAGTCGCTTGCACCTGCCCCAACTGCGACCAGGGCGAGAAGTGAGTACTTTAGTATTCTACAGGGTCCGGAGTTTTGCTAGCTAATATAATTTGGCCCTGTATATGTAAGTTACCAGTGAACACCGCTCTGCCGCGAAATTAGGCTAGACTTCGCAAATGCCAAACTGCACCGTCGCCCTGCTAATATAATTCGTCGCGTACAGTCATATAAATAATAAATGGAGCTCCATTTTACCGCGTCGCTTGGTCAAGCGCACACTCGTACTTACACACACATCCTTAGAACCTAATTTGATAAAACTGATAGAAGACGTGTGTACAAAAAACCGAGCTTTCCTACGTCTATAAGATGTGTGTGTGATATACAGGGTTATTGGAAAAACATCAACAACGTCTTAAGAGATCACTGTACTGTACTGTACTGTTTACTACGGGGCCAAACCTGAAATCGCGAAAAAAAAAATCTGCTGTTTCCTACATTTTGACGAGTTATACGAACATAAATGTAGGGAACGGCAGATTCTTTTTTTCGCGATTTCAGGTTTGGTCCCATAGTAAAAGTTGTTCATAATGATGAGTGCAATGACCTCTTAAGAGGTTGTTAATGTTTTTCCAATAACCCTGTATATTTCTATACTAATATTATAAAGAGGTAGTTTGTTTATTTGTATTAAGGAGGTAATGTCTAGAAATATCAGTCGGATTTGAAAAAATCTTTTTGCATTTTATAGCCCAATTGTTGAGGAAGGCTATAGGCTACTTAACATCACGCTAGGACCCTTCGGAGCCGAGCAAAGAGAAAAAAGTCAGAAAGAACGCGTAATAGCGCGGGCCGGGGGCCGAAATTTCACGCGGACGAAGTCGCGGGTAGAAACTAGTTAAGGAATAAAATAAATAAGCGTCCCCCTCCACTGAAGCTCTCACAACCCACACATGTAGCGACATAATATAGTGATTTTCAAAATGATCAAAGCCATGATGGGTCGCAGCGGTGAAAATTAACGAAACACTGGCCAATATGGACAATAGTTTTTTACGCCAGGAATTCTTGATTGCCCATATGTAGGATCTAGCATCTGCGATGCTGAACAGCCGGCTTCGTTGCAAACAACCTGCAGAGAAAGCTACGGGCAATACATTTCTTATAGGGACTGCTAAAAGGATTTTGAATGGAGATCTTAGTTCTGTCTCTGAAGTCTGAAACCGGAAAAACTTTATCTAAAATCATCATCGAAGATTGCTCATCATTGATTTCGAGACATGCTGCTTGTCTTGTAAATGAAAACTTCTTGTTATTAACGCTCTGGCGAATGTCGCTGCCTTTCTTTTTCACGTTACCTCTAAACTTGCCTTTTTCTATTTCTGCCGAGACCGGATATATACTAAAATATATTCCACCTTTCTTACTATAACCTTCTAGATATAAATTATTTATATTTATTTATTTATATATACTTTATTGTACACCACAAAAATACATAACAAACAAAAATTATCGATCACTAAAAATATACAATGGGCGGCCTTATCGCTTTCTGCGATTTCTTCCAGGCAACCTTGGAATGGACATAAAATGGGGTTGTCGTTGGTGTAATAATATACTAAAATAGATACACAGATATATACATATCCTAAATAAATAAAATAATACCTATATAATTATTGTTGGCTTACGATTTTACTTATATAATAATAGTGCCGCATTTCATTAAAATTTCCTAAGGGGCCTCTGCGAGTTGGCTTCGGCCCCTCGTACGCCTTCCAAAGGACCGGGGACCCCATGGTCCCGAGATATATAAATTCAAATAATAATAATAATATTCCACAACTATCACACAACGCCATCTAGTCCCAAGCTAAGCAGAGCTTGTGTTATGGGTACTAGACAACTGAAAAACATACTTATATATTTCTAAATACATACATATTATAGATAAATTACAACCAGACACAGAACAAATGATCGTGCTCATCACACAAACATTTGTCCTGGGTGGGAATCGAACCCACGACCTCCGGCATAGCAGTCAGGGTCACTAACCACTAGACCATCAGGCCTGTCAACCATACGAGCCCTCGCCGCGTATGAAGCGAACTGTTCTAGCCCGAAACTTCTAGTGCCGATGCCGTTAATAATAATAAACAGAATTACTCAGTACACTCCGATATGGCTCTATGAACGTGGCGAAATAGGGAACTAACATGAAGATGTACTGGAAGATTTCAAACACCTGTAAAATTCAGTACATTTCTTGTTAGTCCGCTATTTCGCCACGTTCACACATTTTATTTTACAATTATGAGTAATACATAATTATAATAGGTGTTAGGGCCTTAATATACTGGCGATTAGCAAGCCAGTCCGAAGCGAGGCGAGTGCGCAGCAAGCTCACAGCGAAGACGCCGCGGGCGCGCAGCGAGCTCGCCACGAATAGCGCCGTCGACGCCATTTTGTACACTCTGGCGTCGACGGCGCTATTCGCGGCGAGCTCGCTGCGCACTCGCTTCGCTTGCAAATCGCCAGTGTGATAAGGCCCTTATAATACATTAGAGCTCAACCATATTTTCACCATTCAGCA
Organism: Hydraecia micacea; assembly: GCA_914767645.1. Lineage (NCBI taxonomy): Eukaryota > Metazoa > Arthropoda > Insecta > Lepidoptera > Noctuidae > Hydraecia > Hydraecia micacea. The sequence goes on from OU611778.1 coordinate 16,217,364, forward strand.
TGCAACATTTATATTATTAACATTCACTTAAGTTTAACCAAAAGCCAGATCCATCAATCCAGAGCAATTCAGGCAATTCTTTTCTCTGATAAAGACTCAGTGACACTGTAGTACGTTTTATGAATTAAACATTTACGCAGTCTACTCTTTAACAGCACTGTTGTCAAGTCTTTCCAACCACATGGTAATTTATTGTAAACTAGCAGCGCCTCGCGGTTTCACCCGCATGAGTTTCGAAAGACACGTGGCGCCATCTATTATTATAATAACGTTACTGTTGTTTTCCTCGGGAACAGCACTTTTTTACGGGATGAAAGGTACCCTATGTCCGTTTCTGTACACCTGACAACGTATATGCAAAATTTCAGGATAATCGGTTCAGTGGTTTAGGCGTGAAAAGGTAACAAACAAACTTACTTTCGCATTTATAATATTAAGTTAGGATTATTGTGGCGCCATACAATAAACACTTCTGCGCACCAAAGTAGTATGACGCGTCAATTGTCATAATTTACTATTGTCACACCTATTTCTTGGAAATACATCAGCTAGACGTTCAAAACGACGGTTTGTCGGACTATACGCTATACTTCTTTCACTACAATCGCATGACACTAACAAGAACATTTCCATTGCAGCCGCCTGGTGGACCGCAAGAAACAGCACGTATGTCACATAGCGGGCTGCAACAAAGTCTATGGGAAGACGTCGCACCTCCGAGCGCATCTCAGGTGGCACTCGGGCGAAAGACCCTTCCTTTGCAACTGGTTGTTCTGTGGCAAGAGGTAAATCTAATCATCTTCTTATGTCTTCTAACACCTTCTCACGCTTCTTTCTACCCCCTGGTTTTGGAAACCCTAATGTAAGTCTCTAAACATTTTTTTTCCTGTCCGCTGATGTTTTAGAAATGGGGGGTAAAGTTTATTGTAGTAGTAGTTGCATTTAGGTGTCTTTAAAGAGAATGTATTGCCCGTAGATATGGTTTGTAAATGGTTTGGTAAGTGCTCATGAACATACGAGCGGAATGCGTCAACGATCGAGGCAACAGTAACCGTCGACACATCGAGCCTTTTCAGGAAGAACATCGTAAGCGCCAAAAATCCCAAAAAACTGTTTTAATATCAATCGCCAGATCAACTGATTTTGCATTTTGCATCACCTTCTCCTGTAAAATATGCAAAATGGCGGTTACGATCTTCTTCCTGAAAAGGCTCGACATGTCGATGGCTGCAGTTGCCTCAGCCGTTGGCGCGTGCCTGTGTATGCACGCTAACAGTTAAATCAGGTTGAGGCTACTGTGGGAGGCAGTCACCTCCTTCTGCGAAGCAGTCATGCTAGCGAAGGAGGTGGCGGGACGGCTCAGGGAGAGAGCCGCACGCCTCAGCCGCCGCGGGAGACGCTACGGGCGTCGGGAGCCGCGTGACGACTCCCGGCCACCGTAGGCGCGGGCCTGCGGACGGAGAGTAATGGGTAGCTCTCCGTCCGATCAGGACCAGGCCCGTGCCGGACGGTAAGTATGTGTTCCACGCGCGCCTCAAAGAGATGTCAGCATTAAGGAAGGGGCCCGCCAGGGCCGAAGCCTGCCGGGGTAGCGGGATCGTCCGAAAGGGTTACCGCTGCCCCGGAACATAAAGGGCTAAGGAAGGAACACGGGTGGGTTTTAGTCAGTAAGAGTCTGACACTCCCTTCCGCTCCACCCAGAGCGGGAGGAGTCATTAGATGATTTCCCATCCAAAAAAAAAAAAGGGGTATCGTATTACCCAGTAACTGGGTTATAGAAGTCAGATAGGCAGTCGCTTCATGTAAAATACTGGTATTCAGCTGCATCCGGTTAGACTGGAAGCCGACCCCAACATAGTTGGGTAAAGGTTAGGCAGATGATGATAAAGCAATGGTATAACAATATCCTTCAAAATGATTCAGATTTAGAAGACCGCACATTTAATGAACATTAGAATTGACCTCACCCACGCATTCCATGTTGACGGTTCCACTGCCAAATATTTTAACTTTCACTCATTGTCTCCAGGTTCACTCGATCGGACGAGCTGCAACGTCACCGGAGGACGCACACGGGTGAGAAGAGGTTCGAGTGTCCCGAGTGTCGGAAACGGTTCATGAGATCGGACCATCTCGCTAAGCACGTGCGGATACACACTAAGAATAGAATTACGGTGAGTCCGCTATGTACCATAGAGGAAACTTGCATCAACCCAATTTGAAAACAAAATCTCGTGCACACGACGACCACATAAATGTTAGCAAGCCGAGCGCTGCAAGCAAGAATAGCCCTTACGGTGTATAAATGTAAGTTTCCTCGATGTTACATCACGCTTTAATTCCCCGAATGGTTAGGTAGAGATGCTTACTGAACTATCACTTAGTTATAAGGTGCATAATTATAGGGTGGCTTCAACATCGGCGCGCTACCTGGTACTATGGATTCAGTACATGTTTCAGACCCTCCTGCATTGAATTTTCGTTGGTTATTAAAAAAAATAGTAGTTCCATACATTTTGACCGCGTATTGCACTTTTCTATGAAACAGCTGTATGAAATAGCTGTATCAGCTGTTCTATGTCTGTTGTTATTAATCCCAGATTATGTTAGACTAACATAATCTGGGATTAATAATAACAGATAGTTTAACGGACTAAGGATCAGGGTCCGTTAAACTAATTCGAAGGCATATGGCCAACCCGCACTGGACCCGCGTGGTAGATTACAGCCCACTCCCTCTTGTAGAGAGGAGGCCTGTCCCAACATTGGGAACCTTATAGGCTGATTATGCCGTTAAACTATTTCAGGAGTATTTAGTACCACGAATTCCAAGCATAAATGCTAAATACATCAAAATTAAAGTTCTTTTTAAAAAATCTTATTTTCAATTCCAGGAGGTAGCAACATCAACCCAATCAATGTACTCAGACTCCGGCGACGACAGCTGCGACGAGAAGATGATGCTTACAATAGAAACCGTCCACAACGAAGGTGACGGCGAGGACAAAATGGTCCTCCGCCCCAGTCCCAAGATGGAGCCCGATCATATCGACAGCTAGGACACGAGCAGCGACGAATAGAACCGTCGCTGTACAATCATATACGTCCCCAATTCTTATTGGATGATGTAAAGACTTAGTGACACAAACTTTAAGGGAAACTACACCTTATCATATTAGGATGAAGGGTAGTTTTCCAGTGCGCGTGTGTATAAATTCAGCCTTGTGTGCCTCATCCCTATGGGGTTTGTAGGTAAGGAGTGTATCGGTAGTGGTTTGTTTTATTTTATACAATTGGCGAAGCAAAGGTTTTATTTAAGCCTATGATTAGAGTTGGCCGTAACCGGTATAGAGACATCGATAGTTTGACGGAGCGTGATTATGATTTTTAATCGATTATTTTATCGATTATAATTATCAGTCTGAAGTTAGAAAAAAAGTAACTATTGTAGACATACGTACCGTTGTTCTGTCGATGCTTTATCCTGCAATAAAAGACAAATGTAGACGCTTTTAAATCACATCTTACTTATTACGTCGAATAGTCATATGCTAAAAATATGGTTGTAAATGAAAGATACTAAAATATGAAGTCCTAATTTGACGTCTAGGTTGTATTAAAAACTAGGGTGCAAACGAGATTATGTATTAAAAAAAACATTGTAACATTATTTAAATGTTCTGTGTTATGTTTTTGTAATTATGGTATTGTTGGAGGATATTTATTGAACATTATTATTTGGAACCGCCTGTACGAAATATAAACCTGAAGGCTCGCTGAAAACTTATTTCAGGAAAATGTTCCGATTCGTATCTTGAAAGAAAAGTGGGAATCAAACTACCGAGCTTCAAGAATCTTTTTGCGCTTGAATGACGTTGACAGGAACTCTGTTGGTAAACATTTGTCATAATGTTTTATGAAATATCTATCTAGCTATATAACTAGCTTGTATTGTCCCACTGCAGGGCAAAGGTCTCCCTCTCCTTTTTTCACATAATTCTGTCTTTCGATAGTCCTCTCCTTAAGAAATAATATTAAAAAAAAGTTGTCGGCGTTAGTTCCAATTTTGGCCACGCGTCCAAACCTTCTTGTACAATCGGTCGCTGGAATTTCTGTAGAACAAGAGTCTGCTTCCAAAATATGAATCGGGCAGTTTCATCAAATAAGTTTTTACTGCGTTTCAGCTGATTATTTGTTGTAAAAATATTTATGTGTAGGTTGTGAGAGTGCGTAAGTTATATCAATAAAATAGTCCAATAGTAATTGATTGAATCGAATGTTTTCTTCCCGTAATTGCACAAAAACGTAGATTTTTTTTTTGTCAGTTAACATACGTTCGCACGTTCGCAAAAATATCGCGCACTGGAATATCAACTCTCGGTGTTGAGTCGAGCGTTGAGAATCCAACAGAGCGAATCCCAGTCAAAAAAACACTATTGGATTTTCAACCCACGGCGCTAAGCAGTGCGTTGAAAATCCAGTGCGCGAAAAATAATCGCCGCGGGATAAACGCGCATGCTAACCTAGGCTTTTAGTCATAGCTTAAGAGGAAATGCGTTCGGAGAGACTTGAAAAATCCTAAGTAAAAAGTCGTAATTCGAGGTTTGGCTCTCGCCTATTTCCTCTTCCAATATTAGACCAATTTAAAAGATATTTCATAAACTGAATGAGAAGGATATATACTGTCCCTATGTTTTTCTTTTTTCATTAATAGTTGTCAAATTAAATTTGTACACTAGGCCTCTGTTGACAGCAGTTTAAATCGACATTTTTTGAGGGTTCTAGTGCTTATAAATATAATGTATCATCAAAAAGGAAAACATAGGGATATACAAGTAGTTAATATTTATTTTTCTATAAAAAAAATCATTGCTTTATGGTGATTAACCAGAAAGAAAACAGGCGAGAGCGTTTCTATGGAGAAACGACCACCCGCGTTTCCTCTTAAGAACAACATTGTATACTCACATAGACAGATACTACTTATAAGATTAACGATAGTTATTTAAATGATGAATTGTGCTTACATTTTTTTTTGTATCAAAATATGAAACAGCAACATTTTTGGCTAATTTTATGTCAAATGATGAAAATTATATTAAAGGTTGTCTTTGTTTTGCTTGCGAGTATAAGTTGGTATAATTTGCCTACTTATATGAATTGTTGAGAGAAAAAAAATTTTTGGAATAAAACTGTGTCATATTTCGAGATAAATTTATAGCAAATTGGTCTGTGATCAAAATTATTTGTGCAGTTGGCACAATTGTTTATTTTGCCGTTTCGTTGAACGCAATGTACTTACTTGTAAATTGTAAATATTATGTAAGAGAGAAACATAAAAAATCTAACAATAAGAGTCGATATGTGTTGCTAGGTATAAGATATATTTTTGTATATACTCTACAAAGTATTAACGCCATAACATAGCTTTTTAAAAGTCATTCCAGAAGGGATTTCATTAATTTATCGAAGAAGGCATTGTTTAATATATTATTGCTTAATAATGTCAGAAGTATAGCATATAAATGGGTATCTGAGGTTAAGAAGTATCACAGGTAAATTCGATTGGCTGTGTTCTTCGATCAAAAATAGTACTAGATTTCCGATGAGCGCATCAGAAACGCCCGGAGAAATAGTTTTTTCAACCTTATTGCTTAGAAATTGTTTTATTTTCCCAAAAATATTATTATTCCTATTTTAAAAAAATACGTTTACTTTTCAATCAAAGTAGTAAACGATAATAACATTTATGTTGGAAAGTTATTGTTTATAATCAAATTATATGCAATCGCAGCCACTTGAGCGATGTGTTTTTGTTCCTAATCCTTAATCTAGTGCTATTGTTGATCGAAGGCTGTATTTGCCTATCTGCAGTCGTCTAATGAGCGTAATCGCTTGCATATAAGCCGTTACATTACTGTCGCTCGCTGTCGCTAGAGATTTGCTATTGAGAATAGTTGATTAGCCATTCACGTTTTCAAGAGAATTTTATGAATGGAATCTAACACTAGATTTTCTTACCCCCGCTTCCAGAAAGGCCGATCAAGCCTCTGGATAGGTTTTCTAAAGTCAAATCTCATTTAAGCTATAGTGATTGGTTAGCGGTAATAACAACAGCCAATCAGATCACTGGACATGAGCTGATTTGCCAACAGAATTCGAATAGCTTTTTAGAAACTGGATGTAAGAAATGCATTTCAAATAAACCGCTGTATCATAAGCCTTTGTCATTTGTAACCTTCTAGATACACTGCTTTCATGTTTTAGTATTACAAGACGTAGTTGGTCTGTAGATTGTGTATCAGTTTTTTACCTTCATGCAATGTATTACCATTTACAAATAATAGTTCTAAGGTCGCATATTATGCGATATTTGTCAAGTAACGTCTTGTTCTTCGTTATCAAGTGGCATGTTGGGCCACGATTTCGGTCGCGTTGATATAAACACTTACCCCCTTACTAATAAACGTACATATTATATCAGATGGATAGTTACACACCGATTTCTCTCTTTCACTCGTCAGTAATTTGACTTTCGAAAGAAGAAGACAAAGCGTTGTGTAACTATACAGACGCTATACAGCGTTTATTAGTAAGGTGGTTAGGCTTATGGGTTATCTCACTGGGACACCATGGTGGCGCAACCATGGTCGAGTTGCCAGCAAAATATCTCACGAAGGAGTCCGATCGGTTCCGCAATAAACCATAAATTGTTTGGCAGTACGGCCATGAATGCGGCGCCACTGCAGGTGTCCTAGTAAGATAGGTACCTGAAACCTACGAAAATACGGGTTACAATAAAAACGATGTCGTATTTCCGAAACGCCCTAACCGAAAGATAACGAGTCAGAAGTTTTAAAATCATTTATAGGTTTGAAGAAGAACAATTTATTCGATTTTTTGTGTTCAATAAATGAAAATTTGATGAATATCGCATTTGGGCTCGATAAAATTCATAAACCCAGGTAAATGATTAGCATATATGAACTCACGTAAAATCTCGGACGTCGGGGCTGACCACTTTTCATCCTTATGTTCTTTATTTTAAGGTGGAAAAGTGTGTATAAAAACCGGCGTTTTTAATAGAGGCAGATGCTGGGTCGAATGTCGTTGCTTATCACTTTTTGTAAATATTGAGTAAATTACTCTCCCTTCACTGTAATTTGTAAGGTGTAAATAATTTTATTGTTGAACTGGTTAAATAAAATATTTTTTACATTACTTGAGATATTTTTCTTGTGGTCATTTGAGCTGACAAGTTTAAAGGGCTGGACTCCATCAAAGCGAAGACGAGACGAAAGGAGACGTGTTGTAAACAATCAATAAGATTTCGTTATTTACGATAATCTGTTCTAAAGTTCACCATGATCTGGCTGCTGCACCCAGGGTTGGTTCCAGAAGAGGAAACTCCTCAGCGGTCAACAGCACACAACATTTTATTTTCGGCTCCGTTTAGCTTCAGTGTATATTGAGCAGAGAGGAGAGATGTCTCACGAATTTCCGTGTCCAAACATTGATTTAATTAATTTTAAAAACAATCTTTGTTTCAATTGTCACTAGTGTTTTGTTTCACAGTTGCTGATAAGTACACTACATAGACTGCTTTTTAATCACCAATAGATAAAGTTGCTAACTGATTGAGCATTTACGATCAGCGAATTAGCAGGATATCCTACGTGGGGAAATCAATTCTTTACTCTCTTTGAAGGTGATCTATAGGCAAGCTGTTTTAATTAAATGACAGGCCTCAATGAAAACACTGAAACAAACTTACTATACGAAACCTGAGTCAGAGCTATAGGTAGATGCGATATAAAAGAAATGTAAGAATCCTGCGAACCCCACAATCGTAGGCATTAGACAGTTTGATGCGCTGCGGCGGCGGCAGCGCAGGATGTCACAAAACATCGCGGTTACTGTCCATCGCTTGTCCCGAACATCCGTTGAAAAACTAACCTGTTCAAATTAAAGCGTCTTGGCTACGATAAATCGCGTCGGTCGGGTCGTCGGCCGCCATTTTCCGTGTCGCTACGCGTCTAATAGCCACCATTACCTTGTCCGTGAAATCGTGATGCCGACCGCTACCCACAAAACTTAATGCTCCATTTTTCTCTTTTTCGTTGGACAGTTTTGTTTAGACAGCAGAATATCCGTTGGTATGTATCCGGTTACTCGATACTGACTGTTGAGCAATCTGCTGTAACAACAACGTTGAAGGAACTTGAATTTATTGCAATTCAATGCAATTATCGCCGTTAACATTGCATTGGTTAAAAAGAAGATCGTAGTGAAAAATGCGGAAATGCGTTGCTATCCATGCCAGAACCTAAGTACTATCTGTCAGTGTTCTAACTAGGTATCTTATGGCAAAACCTGAAGGACCCTAAAGTAAAAATTATGGATTGTAAATTCTCTCCTTGCAACTCAGTAATTTCGCTCCTTCAACCTTTATCTCATTACAGTCGCGTGGAAAGATGCTTATTTGATAAATTGAACAGTATGGTGCCAAGATTTACCGTTGATAGTGAATGTAAAAGCCGCGGTGCAAGAAAGCAAGACAAAGCTACGCGGTCCGCTGGCTCGCCACGCCGACTGGCCAAGCTTCTAATGAAAGACGCGATAAATTTTAATTATATCTAGCTGACTAATTACCGACGCTGCTACACGATGCGTTGTGGTAAAAATGTTATTATGCACAGTTCGTCATAAGTCATTGACTAGTTATGCACAATTTCATCGGATATTATGCATAGCTGCCATCGTTTCATGGTCGCCGGACATACTGGTTACCGGCTGCTTGTTAGCTCCTTCGCTCATACTGGCGAAACATTGAATTATTCGTAATTGTATGCTAATTCGTGTAGTCTTTAATCACCTTTACGTGTTTGGAATCAAGTTCACGGTGACTTAATGAAAGTCTCAATCAAGGAATGTTGTTAATATGCAATTACGGGCCCTAGTCCAGAATCTGAATCTTTTCAGGGTTAATTGGAATACTTGGCAGCAACATTCTAAGAAGTTAATTGCAGATAGGTACAAAGCAACGTGTAGCAATTTATAATTTGATGGTTTGCGTCCCAAATACGGTGATTTACTCTAAGTCTAAGCAAAGAATCCGTTATTCCGACCACCAGTTGGCAGTTGGTAGTAAGATTACTTCCTAAGGCGCACTTTACTCAGTCGGGGATCGTTCAACTTGGTAATTTTATTATGATGTCATTCGCGGTAATGGGCGACTCGAGCGAGGACTCCCGGTAAGCATGCCATGCCTCTACAAAAACTTCGTAGAATAACATAAATAATATAATATTCATTTGTAAAGTTTCATTCAATGCTAGAGGTACTTTGAAAAAAATCTTCGCTCTATTTACCTAATGTTTGTTTTTTTCGTTTAAAAAGGCATCTTATCTGAAACTTTGTTAACTTTTCAGCAGCTCCATAAATATTACGGTATGTTAAGAAAACTTGCCTACATACAGAACTAATGTCTGAATCATTAATGCAATTCGGATTCCTCATTCATAACTCCATGTTTACCGAGGATCACAAAAATCCAAACAAAAATCGAGCACCTAAATATTTAATATTTCTCATTGAACTGCATCGCATAACAGCGAATGGCTGACCTCTACTCTGAACGTTATGCTAAGCAGTGTGGAAGCAGCGGAGTTCTATTTGTATTAAAGCTGGGATTCTAATCGGAGCCTTATGCTTGTAGATATTGTAATGGTGTACCTAAGCTTAGTTCAGTTCAGATAAAGACGAGAGCATAACGGAGGTGCTCTGAATAGCTGAATCTGTTGTTATTTCTAAAGCTTGTGTTTGTGTCTCGTTTACCTGATGGACATAGCCAGTACCTATGTTGTTTCTAATTTTACTAGTTACAACTGTATAATTGGAGTTATTAGGGTCTTAACAACAGCAAAATGGCATTTGCGCCGCCAAGTGATCAACGCTGATTGCAGTAGATAGGAATTTATGGCACAATTTTCTTCTAGGTTATTTATCAGGCTACCAACTGGACTTTAAAGGACAAGAAAACATAACGGCAATATTTAATAAGGATTTGTTTTTTCTCGTCTTCCATAAAATTGCAGCTCGACAGGAAATACTAACTCACAAACTGCCACAGTGGCCCTTGATCTTTGAAACAGCCACGCTTCCCAACGGTCTTGACTTTACAGCTGACGACCCCAACTATTTACCCTTACGTAAGCCCTTTAGTCACCATAAAGGTCAGCAGAGCGTCTAGAGGCACTTCTCAGGCAGGTGCGGGGCGGTCCACCTGCGCAGTGTCATGCACCCCGCACGGTGGCTGCGCGCGCGCGCTCGCGCGTGGCAGGTCGACGCTCCTGCGACGACGGTCCTTGCAGCCTATTGTTATTAATTTTAATTACGAAGATCCTTGTTTTATTGTCTTTTTGTTAATGAATGATGTTTGTTTCGGTTTTGATGGTAATTTTTGGGTGGTTCTCAGTGGGTGTTTAGGTTAGGAGCATCCAAATTTAGAGATATTTTTATGGTTTGCAGGTAAAGATTCTGTAAGCGGTTGTTTTTTGGTATTAGGTCCATTTTTGTGAAGGCTTCTTAGGGCTGTTTAACTTTGGTAACAATGACTGTGGTTAATGTCTATCCATGCAACTAAGATGCGAAGAGTGCTTCCAACTGAATCCTGACAAAAGTACCACGTGCTCCTGATGAATGCGATTTGAAGTTATTGTTTCACAGCTCAGGCAACTGCTGCCCAACCTTTTAAATATCGTAAGCCAAGCTGGTCTCCAGCTTAGAAATGATAGCTTGCACTGATAATGATGAAGGAGTAGTTTTATTTGGGTAGCACATTTTTGGAACTTATTAATTGCTGAAGTATTATATAAAAATTGTGTTTTGGATGTTTATAATGATGCAGTATTCACAAGTGTAGGTAGGTTTAAGAATATTGTATACATACAACCAATTTGAACATGGAAAAATACTTAAGAAAACTTGGCAAATTAAATGCATAATCCTTTGCTTGATGGGTTGCTGATTTCAAGAAGTTGTACGTCACACTGCGGGGTATTTCCTCCGACTGATTTATGAATAAAATACTTACCTATACGTAGCTAGCACTGCCTATGTGCTACACACACATCAGCTTCTCGTTTGATGTGATGTCAAGATATATGATGTGAGATTTATATTCGAACGGCTGCCTGGTGGTTCTTTGGGGGTTTTTAGAAAAGAAAGTAAGAAAAATAGATTGTGTTTGAACTTAATCCTAATAATAAATATTTTTGTACAAAATCATTTTTTCGAATTAAAATATGAAGTATCCTCTTGCAACCCTAGGTCTTAGCAAATGGCAAGGAAATTGACATTTGAAAGTTCCGGATGTTATAATAAATGGAAACAGTTCTTCCTTTAACTCAATTACGCCCATGTACGACACTACTTAAGTCAGTCTAGACCATAACCAAAGAAGGAATAAACCAGTTTCGATCAGTTAAACAGCAGCATCATAAAGGTTACAACTAATTACTGTTACGCGAGGGTGCATAATATGCCCGTGCGCACGCCTGGCCGTGACGCTTGACGCAACACCAGCGTCCTCTCCAGGTTGTTGGCATTTACTGACAACTCAAATGGCATAAGTTTTTCTACATCCTATTTCTATTTATTGGCAATCTTGAATGTTCTAGTTGGTTAAATAGTTCTTGGAACATCGACTCTCGTGTTAAGTGAAGTGACAGTTATGTTAATGACGTCACTGATGGATGGAGGTATGTTCAGCTGCGAGTCTTATATGTCCGAACTTCGGAAGGAAAAGGCTTGATGTGATAATAAATAAAGGATGGGCTGGCAACCTGTCAAGTGCCAGGTCATATTTTGCAGTTAACTTATAGCGTTTAATAAGCGATCTAAAAATGTATTGTCGCGAAGTGCTTTTGCAAAGATAAGTTTATTGAGATACCTATATACCTTTTTCGATTTTTATCGTCAAAGAAACTCGCAAAACATAAGGGTATTCCTGAATGAACTTATTGCCCGTGTGCTATAGAGCGGGCTATGCTCGGAGTTTCTTTCAAGGATAAAATCAGAACTGAAATTATCTGGAAAGAAGCGGAGTTACCGACATAGCTTGCAGAGTAAGCAAGCTGAAGTGGCAGTGGGCTGGCCATGTCTGTCGAAGGACTGATGGCCGGTGGAGCAAAGAGTCCTGGAGTGGAGACCGTGTATCGGCAAGCGTTGTGTGGGATAGATGGACCGATGACCTTAAGAAGGTGGCTGGGACAGACTGGATGCGGAAGGCAAAAGACAGGGTGTTGTGGCGCAGCCTGGGATAGGCCTTTGTGCAGAAGTAGACTGCGATGGTTGCTTGATTGATTGATGGACCATGCTCTACTACTAGGTACAAACATAAAGCAAAATTGCAAAGCCTCTCCTCTCAATGTTTCATCTCACCGCAGATCTGGAGGCAATCGCATGACAACGGCGTCAGCTAAAAGTATGTTGTGCAATAAATGAGGAGTGAAAATTCAAACCTAAAGTATTTTACCTACAGTAGAACGGTTGAAGTAGTTAACACGTCACGGAAAAATAGAAACGGTCTCATTTTACATTTGAAATATTCCTCGAGTAACATTCAACTATTGCCGTGTTGCATCACCCTGCTACAAATAATTTGAACAATCGCAAGGAAACATTCTTCATTCAATTACACATCCATGTTTTAATTACAATCCGGTTTTAATGTATCCTTAATCCACTAAAATGAATAATAATGTATCATAAAGTCGGCGTGTGATGGCAGAGCGTGGCTTGCGCAGGAGTCGCTGGTCGCTCGCCCATGACGACGAGCGCGGTCATCAACCGCGCAGACACTCCACGAACGAAATTTTTATAAAGAATAGCTTCTGTTGGTCTTGTATAAAAACTAAAAAAAGTCGTCGTTCTCATTTACTGAAAAACACGACATTTGGGGCTCGTTTGAGAATAATCTATGAGAATAAATGGCGTCGCAGTCAGGTAGATCGAAGCTTAGGCTTCGCGAAATGCTCAAATAATAAAATTGTGTAATGACTTCTTGCTTAGAAAAAATATCGAAGCACGCAAAACACCTTTTTCAATTTCAGACAGACATAACGTAGACTAGCTCTAGATTCAAAAGCCGTTGAAATAATGGCATGTATTATATAAATCGAATTAATTGTTAGACGTTAGACATTTTTGTAGGATAATGATAGCGTAGAAAAAATCTACGTCATCTAGGATATCGCATGCAGTTTATCTTAAATCCATTTTGCGTTTGTTCACATTTAATAGCTTCTTTGATCGCTGTGAGCAGACGCAAATCAAAATGGTTGCTTAGAAAACTATTTAAAGTAACTACAAAATGAAACGTGGTCGAAACGGGAGCACATTACGGTGCAATTATTGTCCAAATTGCGCCACTAACATCAGAGCCCTTTGAAGAAAAGAAGTGTTACTAACCATTGGGATTACCGACAAATTTCTATGCGTTTAGCTGTCACTTGATGGAGGCAATTTATTTGTGGCCGTCGCAGTACGCACGCACCAGCATCAGCTACCCTTACTGCCACAAAACCTTCACTCTTAACACTTATGTTTATAGGGTTCATAATCCTGTAAAATCTACCATTACAACACGCAAATAAAATATGTTTCAGAAGCAATTTTGCCGACACGAGTTTTCGTGATTTCGTAAGCGGTGGCTTTTATTCGTTTGGACTTTTTCTTCAGATTGTCGAAAAAACTGTCGTCGAGGTCTTCGCCCGATCCGTGGAGCGTAACGGGCCGCTACAGAGCCTCGTCCGAGGCTGTTCGACGAGATTATCTTTGGAAAATTAAAATTATGAAGCATATAAACGAGGTGCTTGATGCGTGGTACGTTCTGGCACAGTCTTTACTTTGAAATATTTTTCTCTTGGATAATTTTTAGAATGGTTTCCTGAAATTCTTTCGTGTGTTATTAATTTTGCGAACTTTACTGAAAACTTGACTACCAAGATGAATTCGAACACGTGCGCAATCTACTAAGACTTATTAAGTACACACGTGTTCGAATCCGTAAGTATTCCTAATTGTTACTCCTCCAAGATTGAATAGAAAGTCAAAATATACACGACTAGTTATAATAGAGGCCTCTGGAAGTTCTAATTCAGATTTGAATAAGCAATTCTAAAAATAAATTGAAATTGAATATGAATACCCATTACTACTGGAACGGTTTCCAATGTTCAATTTTGTGGGCATATGGTATGATTGATTCATTGATCGTTGCTATATTTTGGTCACAAAACATAGTCTTTGGCCGCGACCCGGGCGAGTGGAGTCGAAAGCTATGGCTTGACATGCACCGATAGTGACGATTTCTCTTCCTTTAATTGTTTGTTGTTAATTAAAGAGCGTGGCGGACGATATGGTGGTGATTATCAAGTCTGTTGAAAGACTTCCTTTAATTGGAAAAATCGACCTAGCAGTGAATGACTGACTGATATAACTTGGAGCCATTAGAAATTATTGGTCGCAATATTCTATTAAATTTTTTCGTGATCATCATCATCATTGGCCTTTAGCAGTCCACTACTAGACGCCTGCCTAGACGTCCAGTATATATTTAATTTGATCCTCGACTACTCTCATCCAGGTGCTACCAGTCATCCTGCGAATATAGTTACTCCATCTAGAATCTAGACGGAGGGTGCCTTAACCCTATGTGTGCCGATTGGTGGCCTCAACTTAAGAACAAACAAAACAAACGGTGAAGGAAAACATCGTGAGGAAACCGGAAACCTAGAACCAAAAATTCGAAGATATGTAACATCCTCCAACCCACACTGGGCCCGCGTGGTGGATTACGGCCTCTCACAGAGAGGAGGCCTGCGTCCCAGCAATGGGGATGTTATAGGCTGATTATGATTATGAACTCAAGAACACGTCTACCAGAAGGTCATCGTTTCTACAGCTTATGGTCGGCTTATTGTCACTTCATCTTGCTTATTCTGTGGGCTATGTCGACCACTCTGGTTCTCTCTGAGACCACCTCATCAATCTTTTTTACTGCCTCAAGTTTGCCATACAAGTTTCCATTAAATTATACATTGTTAGTAATTAACAGTCTTTGTAATTAACATAGTAAGCCTCCATTGTAAACTACAGTTTTATCAAGATCAATTTGTTGAGTTTAAGAAAGTAGTTTACAGCAGCCATCGTAAAAGAAAACAAGTGGTTTTATGTTATGTACATAGGTATCGTCACGCCATTCTCATACATTATATATGGTGAAGCGTAAGTTTACCATTATAACCACTAATTTAAGAAAGAAAGAAAATAAAGAAATTAATTTATTTAGCACAGACCAAAAGACACACAATACACCAGATACATACATCAGACAAAAAAAAAAAAAAAGAAAAAGTGTAAAGTCCAATGTAAAAAAGAAAAAAAAAAATAAGCAGGAAAGTGTGCCTCACGGCTGCGCTAAAAAGGCCCAGTTCAGCAAAAATGCCAGACAACGAGTGCCTGAAGCTAGTTTTCAACTGGACCTGGTGTGTGAGGTGACGGATGTAAATCAGTTTTATATTGCAACGTGACGTGTGTCTGCATACTTATATTAAAAAAAAATGGAGTAAGCATAATCAGCGTATAATGTCCCCCACTGCTGGGACACAGGCCTCCTCTCGGTGAGAGAGAGTGGGCCGTAATCAACCATGCGGGCCCATTGTGGGTTGGTAAATGTCACATGTCTTCGAATTTTTGGTTCTAGGACATGCCGGTTTCCTTACGTTTTGAGAGCAGTGGTCATTAGATAATTATTTTACACTAAGTAAAGCGCCTGTCTGAGTTCAAACTTACGACCTACAACTCGTAAGTCGCCACCACTGTTCTACCATCTAAGTTTATCATGATAACCATAAAAAAAAAACAAATTAGGAGTATCAAGACAGATTGCCTCGTTTCCGCGTACCCGAAGGTCTCCCACAAGGTGGACTGAGGATCTTGTGAAGGCCGCAGGAATCCTCTGGATGAGAGAAGGACGGAACCGGTTGATGTGGCGGTGCTTGGAGGAGGCCTATGTCCAGCAGTGGACGTCGTTCGGCTGAAATGATGATGATGATGAACCTTCAATCAGCGATCTACTTAGATTGCTGTTTTTTCTTTTCTATGCACTTGGTTTTAGCGGAATAGCTCATGCATTTTAAAGCCATTTAACATAATCCGTCAGCTTGTTCATCTTCTACAAGGTGTAATTCAAATTGAAATGACTAAAACCTAAAAAGGTGAAAACCTACTTATCACTATGAACAACTATTACTATGGGATCAACCCTTAAATCGCGAAAACATAATCACCTGTATACATTTAGGATGTTCTCATAATTCGAAAATATGTAGGGAACACTTGATTTTTTTCGCGATAAGGTTTAGATCAACTAATTGGTGGCGAAGTATAGTGATTAGCCGTGATATTTTTGTTTAAGTTTTTTGAGTGTAGGTACAGTCAACAAAAGAGATAAGTATGCAGGATCGTCGGATATAGTTGAAGTTTAGTAAGAAACCGATGGATGTTCTCGAATAAAATTTAATTTTATTAATAGAAAACATACAGCTCATTTATCAAATTAAATTTCAGTCAACAACATCCATCGGTTTCTTACTAAACTTCAACTATATCCGACGATCCTGCATACTTATCTCTTTTGTTGACTGTACCTGCATATTTATATAACGATTGGGTTTCGCAAACTAAATTGATTAGAAAAGAGATTGTGCTTATATGCGGCAGAGTTCCAAGTGATGACATTTCGGTTAGTAACCAAGTCTATATAAAACTAATTGTAATCGGAGGTAAAAGTTCGGGGACCGATTTTCTACGCAGGTGTCAACCGATTGTGGGTAGTCAGCGGTGTGAAACGTCAGAGACAATTGAAACTACGAACTATAATCACAGTAGCGTGGCGACGAAACCTTGTGACACTGTCCAATTATTGACAAAGTATGTTGAACAAAGTTGATTTTCCTATGCATCAGGATGCCCAAAATATAAATGTTCAAAGTGCCGGCCGTGGTGAATGTATAAAGGAACTTCAAAAATAATTAGTTAAACGGTTCGCATAGGGAGATGAGAGCCACCCCACACCAATTGAAGCACTCACATAATCCATACTGATATAAATCCATACTAATATTATAAATGCAAAACCGGGTTCTGTTTGTCTGTTTCAACAAAAGAGATAAGTATGCAGGATCGTCGGATATACTTTGTTGAAGTTTAGTAAGAAACCGATGGATGTTGTAGACTGAAAATTAATTTGATAAATGACCTGTTTGTTTTCTATTAATATAATTATTTTTTATTCGAGAACATCCATCGGTTTCTTATTAAACTTCAACTATATCCGACGATCCTGCATACTATCTCTTTTGTTCATTGTACCTACTGCTCATAAATTAAGGCCGAATAGCAGCGTGTAAGCCAAGCCCATTAGTACCCGAGTAGCATTTAAGCAATCCGCGGGGCGTGAAGCACTGTATCGCAGATCATAACCAGGGTTGCCAGATTAAAATACATTGCTGTTCGTTTATACAATTTATTCGTTTAAACAACCTTTTTTATTTTTGTTTGTGATTGTTGAAATTTTTGACACAGTACCGAAGACTTACGGAAGTTTCCTGTTTTTGGAACGAAGCTCCTAACCGCGGTTTGCGGTAGCACTTGACTGGTAGAAATTGTCACGTAAGGAAAAAGCATTATGGGGCATAACACTTTTTCTTTACGTGATGATGTGCGACTACATGCGACTTTCTTTCTCTCTGTCTCTTTCTGTAATATATGAATATGTATGTGTGTGTGTGCGGGGGTCCCCCGATCACTCAAATTTTTTAGTGTAGCATTTTTTTTTCATCAATCTTAATAAGCTGCGTTTGTTTGTGTCCCTGTTCGTGTATCCTTGTCCACGTAACGAAACGCAAACTAGTTTGTAACAAAATGGTCTCGACACCATGGTTGGATCAGGAATGAAAAGAAAATTCATAAGATATTTTGAACCGACACACACACACATCACATCGGCTGCATGCACGATGACCGCTGGGCAATGCTTGCAAGATAGACGGCGCCGCAAAGGCCGGCCCAGAAAGAGATGGCACGATGACCTGGACGCGTACTGCGAGGGCATGTAAGTAAAAGCTATTTTTTTTTATCGTTCCTGATTTCATTTTCTCCTTTTAGCTGTTTAGTTGTAATACATTTTAATATGTAGGTATAATAGACAAGGTGGAGGGATTTGTGGCTAAGTAACAACAGCCGCACGGGTCGATCGATCAGGTTAAGCTACGCTTGTCGCGGTTGTTCTGAGGATGTGTGACCATCTTTACATATCAAGACCCCTCCGTACCTCGGAAAGCGCGCCAAGCCGTTAGTCCGAAAGTCTGACAACCAGTCTTACCAAGGGGTATCGTATTACCCAGTAACTGGGTTGTGGAGGTCAGATAGACTTGAAGCCGGCTCCAACATATCTGGGAAAAGGCTAGGTATTTATACCTCATCATCATCTGCCTCCTTGTCCGTTATAACGGACATTAAAGTTTGCAGTTCTTATTAAGGCACCTTCAGGGCAATTCAACATTTTATTTCTCGAAACAAAAAAAACCCAAAGAAATGGAGTTATTCTAAAGAAACAGGTGAGAAGGTCACCTGTTTCCAGTAGGAATATTTTAAACAGAACTTGCAGTTAAAAAGTGGTTGATGACACCAAGTAGTTCCTATTCCGAGGGAAAATATGTACCACACAAGTTTGTTTCTAACGATTCCATTTATGACGTAAAACAACCAGTTTTAAACTATTTCATGTAGTGAAGAATTTTCCAAGAATAAATGGGGAATTTTAATAATTTTGTAGACCATTTAAAACTGGATTATTTGCATTAACGTTACAACTAGTACTTAGTTAGTAGTTAGGAATGCCTTCTAGAAATAAACATACTAGCCTATTTTGGTTTATATTGCTGTTCAGGTTGTGTAATAACATTTTCTCAAGGGTGTTTACTTATATCTTAAATCTTTACACTCTTCTTTCACAGAATGTTGGGTAAAGGATCACTTACTGATATTCTTTTTGTACAAAGCGAATAAGGAATTATCAGGCACTAATCTATATTTTTCCATGGCATGTCCTAGAACCAAAAATTCGAAGACATGTGACATCTACCAATCCGTACTGGGCCCACGCGGTAGATTATAATCTCCCTCTCGAAGAGAGGAGGCCTGTGTCCCAGCAGTGGGAACATTATAGGGCTGATTATGAATCTATATTTTTGACGTTTAAACGTTTCTTAATTTTAAGCAATGATTGAGAAAGGGGTAAGTAATTTTAGATTAGATTTTAATAAAGAAGTAAGAAATTGTAAAAGTAGTAAGTAAGTATTGAATGTAAAAATGTGAAACAGTAAAAGCGTAGAGCGATTACTGTAAAGTTTACAGTACAGAATGCTATGACGTAGCAAGCCAAGTGAAGTGTCGTTTTATATGTAGGTATTGCGAAAAGTTTACGTATTATAAAACATTACTTAATAATAAGAAGTATAAATCATAGTTTTCAAGATATTCTCGTAAATCGTTGGATGGATTACAAGAGCTTTTGCTAATCATGCGCATTAAGCACATAGGTGTTTGAAAACCCGACTTTTACTAATCTCATAAAGTTGTTATGATTGGTCGAATGATACGCTAACAGCCCATCAAAGTATTTGACACATTAAAGTAAATAAGCTATCAGAAACTGGAGATCAAGCAAATGGAGCCTTTATTATATCACTATCTTGAATACACAACACAATACCACCTTTCGTTGCATATCTACATGTTACTTGACGTTTTCACAATAATACCTAAGTACTTGCGTTGAGATGCCCTTCCATTTTTCATTCAATAGTCGAAACAAAGTCGGTCGCTGTAAGTGCGTTTTCGTAATTTAGATGTAATCAGCGTATTATCTCGCTAGATGAGTGGATGGGCGCCCGTCACGCTCGGGCCCCTTCGGCTCCGTTCGGCTCCGTATGCGCACGCGTTCATTATTGTAACACAGGGGTTCTCAATCTGTTTTACCTGTTTTGATTAGAAATGAAGAAACTTCCCTTTGTAGGAAAATATTTGTGACAAGAGTTTCCTATAAATAACACAACCGTGTATGATTCCTTTAAACCTATAGTTTTGAGGACTGATTTAGTGCCATTAAACTACTTGCTGGTTTTTGTTTTGTCGTTGTATTATATATGTCACGGCTAAAAGTAATTCGTTTTTCAATCTTGATTTGAATATTTTCTCCACATAGGTATTATTTGTGAGGGGCTTGTGGCTAAGTAATAACAGCTGCACGTTCGTGGATGGGTGACCATCTTTACATACCAAGACCCCTCCGTGTCTCGGAAAGCACGTAGAGCCGTTGGTCCCGGCTGTCATTCGTGGATCTTTGACAGTCGTTACGGGACGTCAGAAGCCCGATAGTCTGACAACCAGTCTTACCAAGGGGTATCGTATTATCCAGTAACTGGGTTGTGGAGGTCAGATAGGCAGTCGCTCCATGTAAAATACTGGTATTCAGCTGCATCCGGTTAGACTGGAAGCCGACCCTAACTTAGTTGGGAAAAGGCTAGGCAGATGACATAGGTATTATTTATTGTACTCTTATTTTTATGACACTGCCTCATTGGTCCAGTGTTCGACGTTCAAAAGTGCCTTTTATGTGACTATTTGAAATAAATGCTTTGACTTTGACTTTCGCAAGCGCTACTGCTGAGCATGAGGTCCTGGCTTCGATTCTCAGGTCAGACAAAGTGATATTGGGTTTTCCTATCAGAAATTTCTCGGTAGCATCTCGGAGTCAGCACCCTAATTGCGTAACACACTATCAATCGGAATCTGAATCATTTTGAAGCAATTTGCTAATCCATTGCTTCATAAGTTCGAAAAATTTGTCTGCTGAACACGTAAATAACGCGATGAATGTTGTTGAACTGTCAAAATGAAACCGATTTCGATTGATAATGTGTTACGCAATTGCCCCCCTGGATTTGTGCCCGGTGGATGGCAATAGGCTCGCCCCCTATTAATGACCATGGGACATAACAGGCTAAATGTGGGTCTTACTATAGGTACACACCTTTACCTAACCCTTCGATAATTACAAGCGTGATGTTTTTATGTTATGTTATTTTTAAGATGAGCTTTGAGAAACACTGTGATGAGCATAGCCGGAACACACATTGTTCCGTCCATTTTATGAAGCAACGCTTAGCATAATATTGTTCCTACGTTAGTAGTAGACTCCTAAAAAACTTCAGACGTCTAGCGCTCTAAAGTCAAAATCGTATTTACCTGTTTAGTACACGAAACAGCAACGCTTAGCAAGTTACTTTGAACAAATTTTCAGACCTGTATGAGTGTAGTCAGAATCAGAACCCTGAAAGGCAGACAACCAGTCTCACCAAGGGGTATCGTATTACCGAATAACTGGGTTGTGGCTGTCAGATAGGCAGTCACTCCATGTAAAATACTGGTTTTCAGCTGCGTCAGGTTAGATATCAGGCTGATCCCAACAAAGTTGGGAAACGCTACTAAGATGACGATGGGTTGTGGAAAGCAAATGCTGTCTTTCAGAGGTCACATAAAATACCTTAACTTTGTGCCTCTTTTTGATAAGAAACCTCCTTGCTTGTTAGTTGTCCTAGTATATTTATCTCCGGATCTAAGCAACGAACTAAAACGAAGGACGAATATAATTTCGTCACAACTGCTCTCAAAAATGGTGAAGAAAACCACCGTGTTCTAGGGCCAAAAATTCGAAGACATGCGACATCTACCAATGTACCTACCCGCACTGCGCCCGCGTGGTAGTTTACAGACCACTCCCTCTCGAATAGAGGAGGCTTGTGTCCCAGCAGTGGGAACATTAAGTATAGGCTGATTATGCTTCTTAGATAAAGAAGCACTTGGAAATATAAATAAACATAATAACTTAAAAATGTAAGTAATAACATGGCAGTCAAGATTGTATTGGTCTTGTTACACTTAGTCAAGATAACATCACTCAGTGTCCGTTGTGGAGAAATTACTGTTAATGAAGATTTACGCTCTATATAGTACACTGTACATTAGCGGAGAACGTCATTTTATGATTTAAATAAAGTATTGTACCTGCTACAGATGCTTTAGCAAATCAAGTAAATGAGAAGGATAAAAGCCTGCAACCTCCTTAGACTCCTTACCCAATACTTTTTGATGATTCTCAGAGCATAGGTAATATGCAACTAAGCATCTAGATACAAAATTAAGAAAGTAGGTACCTTATATCTTTCTATCAAAAATATTGCGGCGTAACATTTTCATACGTCGACAAATACAGAGCTAAGTATATAATATACCTAGTGCGTTAAAGTAGGTGGACATACTTTTATGAAGCGGAAAAAGAAACGCTTCGTTTTGTACGACATGCTCATTATTGCCACCAATTGAAACATTTCCAACTATCATGCACACATCTTTATAATTCCTTCAATCTTGTCTCTTGGCACTTCACCGTTCTTTCCAATATCACGCATCGATCATCCATCATCACATTTTAAGCTTTCAACGCATTACCGATCGCATTTCCCGCGCATACCATATGTAATGGCGATGGCGACCGCCGCTAGATCACTGCTCCGGCGCATTCCGCGCGCCACATTTACGCGGGAAGCGGTCAATCTGTCATCACGCTCGATATGGATCGATCATAGCCACATTGTTGTGGGGCTCACTAATAAAGTGCCTTCGTTGGCTTGTTACTATGCTATGGTGGGAGTTATGTTCCGCATTTTTGCCTGGTTTTGTGCTTGATTGAAAAGGTTTTAGAATTATTTGAGTTAATTATACAGCTAAAACTTTGGTTGAAATAAAGATTAAGAACCAGCACGTAGTAAAAAAATTGGTCATGAAGTTTGATAGGCGGAGGAGTTAAAGTTTGATATGTAACCGCGTCAGATTATAAATAGGTTTTCCCCATTTCTCGTATAGCATAATCAGCCTATAATGTTCCCACTGCTGGGACACAGGTTTCGTATCGGTGAGAGGGATTTCTCGCATGCTTGCTAATAAAAGTTGACCTTGATTTTGATTTAAATTTCGGTAAACAAATTAAATAACTCTTTGAAGAGTTGTCGTTTTGTTTTTTCATGTTTATTGATAGTTTTCCTTCGATTTAGGGCTCAAACATATAAACACGTTACGACGACGTAACGAGCCACGGCACAGCGCCGTGACGTGGTTGTTTACGTCACGATGCGGTGACGTGGAAATCCACGTCTCGACAACGCAACGTGCCACGGTATTGAAAATGTTTGGTCCCATAGCAGGTACGGGACGCTCTTGAACTAGGGTTATTAAGTGATCGACTTCAATGTCGTCCGTCATCTTTGAATATTGAATAACAAATGCGATTTTACGTTACGACGACGTAAAATCTCACGGCGATCTCTCGACGCGTGACGTGGACTTCCACGTGACGTTGCCGTGCCGTGGCACGTTGCGTCGTCGTAACGTGTTTATGTGTTTGAGCCCTTATAGCATGGATTTACTGCCACCATCTAATCCTATTTTATGTCAAACCAAAACGTGTCTGAATCCAGTAAAATTTTATAGGTATCGCAACACAATTATATAAAAAGCTATTCTAAATTAACATCGTATCATCTCGATTCGCGTCGAATCGATCTGTGTCCGACTATTCGATTCTAAATCGATTCGTTGAGGAGTCGAGTCGGCCGAGCCATCTTAGTTCAATGAACTTTCTGAATACCTAGCTCCTAACTTTTTGCTGCCAACATTTTGTGGTAATACAAAAGTTTCTATTAAGTCAATATTTGTATGGGATATTTATAGGGTCAGTAGGTGTAATCACATTGTTAGAGGGTAATGTGTTTTTAAGATTGACAAAAAATAATCTGTTTGCCTTTCATTTTCATCGTATACGATGCGTTATGAGCGTAACGAATGAGAGGTTTTTTTTGTAGTGACCAGTCTTATTAGCAAGTTGACTTATTGTTAGTTCTTTAAAGTATAGTTTTACAATGCTACATTTCACAATCTTAAGGAAGTATAATCAGCCTATAATGTTCTAACTGCACAGGCCTCTTCTCGGTGAGACGGAGTGAGCTGTAATCCACCACGCGGGACCATTGCGGGTTGGTTGATCTTACATGTCTTCGAATTTTTGGTTCTAGGACATGCCGGTTTCCTCACGATGTTTTCTTTCACCGTTTTGAGAGCAGGGGCGATGAAATAATTTACACAAAGTGCCTGTCTGGGTTCGATCTTACAACATACAACTCGTAAGTCGCGGCTGATACTTCTAAAATAAGGCAACTTACAGACATTTAAATAAAATGAAAAAAAAACATTAGAACTACACTTTCCGTATATTTATAAAAACTCTAACTTTAAATAAATCCTTTTTCCCTACGCTTACTCGCTATTTAGTCTCTACGCTGAGAGCGCTACGCGTGGGATATATTCGTAGCTGCGGTCTACGAGCATTGACGATACGATACGTAAAAGTCATGGCTGACGATGTCCATTACTTACATGATCTATACATCTATACAAATAAATAAAATTGGAGTGTCTGTTTGTAATATTAAAATAACAGCTTTTTACTAAATGCATATGGATGTATACACGATACATATTATACCAAAATAACATTTTTAAAAATTTTTGTCTGTCTGTTTGTTCCGGCTAATCTCTGAAACGGCTGGGCCAATTTTGACAGGACTTTCACTGGCAGATATCTGATGTAATAAGGAGTAACTTAGGCTACTTTTATTTTAGAAAAATAATTAGGGCTCCGCGCAAAAAAACGAAGTCGCGGGCTCAGCTAGTATGTTAATAAAATCGGATTGTATGGCTACTGAGAATGCTTAACATCTACATTACTTAGGTATGATGCCTACTTAAAAACATTAATTTCTTAAGGCGGAGGTTCCCGAAAACGGTCAAAAAGTTGGTTTTTTAAAGTAGTGTATCTCTTAAACCGTAAATACTTTTGACCAAAGAAAAAATTATGATATTTTCAAGTCTTACTTTAATACAGTGATGGAACCGAAATCATAAATAAATATACATTAATGCATCAAAATAATGTTCAAATACACCTCTTAATTTTCTTTAAAAGCAGTTTGTCCCTTCATTAACAATTTTAATTACAATTAAAAATATACCATTAAATGTGTAATGCCAAACTGCATTCAATGATGGATTATTTATTATTAAATAGTTTTTATAAATAGATAAGTAATTGCTTCATATTTGCAATAAATTACCACCGTTGTGTCATCGCGCTTCTCTTTCTTTTCTATGCAGTCCGACAGTGACCGCGCTTTAGGTCATGTAGTCGCCTTAAAGAAAGGCAATGAATCATCATTCGACCGGAAACAATTCAAACGCCTTATCTTTATCGTCGATAAAATAAGAACCGTCTTTATCTCATCAAGTCGCAGTTATTTTAATTCAGATTTGCGGTAGTTGTAAATTTTATACAATCATCATACATATAGAATTGATCGAATACTGTTTTGAATGTAGATCGTTTGGCGGTTTCACCGGAATCCATCATCGTCGCGTAACTGTAAGCGCAGGCGCACCGGTCGCCATTTTGTTTTACATTTTTTGGGAAATTTTAACGGTGTGCATTTTTCCGAATTGCGTATATTCTTGGTTTTTATTAATTTTAATTAGTTTTGTGAAGTTTCATGTTGATGGTAGGTACCTACTTTTGAAGATGGAGTTTTTGATATGCGCATGTATGCTAAGTACGGATTATTTCGCTGATTACAAAACTGTAAAGAGTTACAAATTAAACTACAATTCCATGGGTTTTTTGCCATTTCAAATTACGAATTCAGTAATAGGAAATTTATTTCTTTCACATTATCATTTTTTTGGTAAAATAATTATTTAATCCGGTACAGGGTCACTTGTTTTTAATGTCAATTCAACCTTGTTGTCCTCCATTGGATCATGACGATACCTATTGCTAAAACTCCATTTTTTTTTAAATAAAATAAAAATAAATTGATAGAAAACGCGTGTGAACATCCTCTGTCGCCTAATAAGAAGCGTTTCAATATCGCTATTATATCGTTTTGATATCGTCTGCGATTGGGCTCGAGATCGACTCACGCGCAGGCGTGGGACTCGGCGCGTAATTTGCCGCCACACGTTTGAAAGTTTGTGAGAACTTCTGAGTAGATCTGTGTCCTGTAATAGATTTGGCTTGAGAAAGTGTTCTGCCGAAGTTAAGCGAAGGTTGTATTCGGTATATTATGCCAGACATGAGACTTTCCGTAATGTTAGTTAACTTAAACTTTATGTTAAGTTTTATAAAAACCCATCACGACATAGTCTGTAAGTTATTTTCATCAGTTGTTCGTGTTCGCTTGTAATTTGGCTAATGATAAGTTTAGTAATTTTTGATGAGCGATTTACAACAAAAAGGATTATTGTTTTATTTTCGCAAGAGTCTGTTGGATATACGTATATGATATAATAAAGAATTGGTATTTAATAATCAAGCAAAGAATTTTGTAAGGAAATACCTCGGCATTTCCATAGATAGATTTCGACAAGCCCTACTACTTAACACAAGATTTCGACACTTACGTTGGTGACAAGGTGACAATACTATATGTGCTATAATTAGTGTTGTAGTTATGCGTGGCTCCATCAATTTTTTTTTTTTTTCCGGCATTTATCCAATTTTTCCGGCAATCAACCTGTCATGATTTCGGTAGTGTCGAAAAATTCGGAAGGTATAAGCCCAAACATAATCTATGCAGTGTTTTTCTGTCATTGCACGATCATAATATGAGTTTTTTAGACTCTTAATAATTATATGTATTAGTATACAGTGGTAATAAGAGGAAGTGAGTAATTTAGTATTTAACAAGAGTAGAGCTATGGGAGACGCTTCTGTCTGTATTATATTGTTTAATAGCGTGAGGAACAGAAGATGGCGTGGATTAGACTTCGCATTCCATCAGCAATTGGCTAAGGTACCTCAGGGTTGTCTAAAGAAACATTATCCTCATGGTTTATTATAGTTCTCTCAATAGTGAAGCGTAGAAATATCTCAGTAGAATAGAATACAATACCTACTCTTTATTATGTACACCATTACATATTTCCATCTGAAAGCATAATTAAAGGGTATTGAAGATTTTTTTATGGAGCCTGGTATGCTTACTGTCGCGCCATTTTGTTTTTTTTTTCAAAATGGCGGCCACGCATGAAACCTATATAAGATTAATGCGTGGCCGCCATATTGAAAAAATGCCAAGGACTCTCAAAGCCCTTTGAATGATCATGTTTTCTCTATTTAAATTATGCAGCTTATTCATTGGGCGATTTAAGTAAGTTAAGTTAAGATAAGTATGTTCTGCTAGTAAGCGACCAGCATGAGACGTTGAAGGTTATGCAGTTGAAATGGTAGGTGCTGCATAATGATGATGCTCAATGAGTAAATATTTAATGCTCGCCGTGACTGCATCAGTGAATTTGTCGACTAAAAATACATTTGATGTCGAATTCTCGGCGTACAATATCCACTTATTTCCATACCTTTTTTAAAATTCTGCCTCGGTCAGCCCTACAGATGTCTGGCGTTGCGTAAGTGACATTCCTGTGAAGGTGTTTTTTGGTGGGCACGGACGCTGAGCGGAACGGATCCCTGGTATTCCCATCTGGAGCAGAGTCGACGTGATAAAGAAACTAATGAACTATTCTCTGCTGGAATCTGGAGCGCTCTGCGTTCTTCCGGTGTAAGTGTTGATCACGATCATGTTTTGTTTTGAAAGTGTTGTATGTTTTGAGTAACTTGTGCAGTTTTGTCTTTAGGTAAGCAGGGTTTATATTGCAAAACTGTGTGTTTGAAGTTTTTTTAAAGAGTTTGCTGTTTTTCTTTAATGATTTCGTATTGAGTGAAGGTTTAAATATACTTATAGGTTTTGTTTAAATTTGACAGTAGGCAGTAGTAACGTATAGGCGAAATTTTGGCATATGTATATAGTTTGTTGTCATGATGTCGTAATTTTATTGATATACCTACACCTTATTTTATCGGGCTAGAAAGCTGAGGGGTAATTCTCGTAATTTTAAGAACGTTCACAGTCTGATCTCAGTCTCAATCTATCAAAAATACCTCTAATTTGACATTGATTGCGATTAGATTTTGAACGTTTTTAATTTCGGGAATTGTCAATTCGAATTTTTTGTCAAATGAGATTCTATGCTGTGTTGGTCTCAATCAAAATGCAGGTAGCCAAAAATTCTCAGCAAAGTCAACGAAGAATTTCTCTAACATAATTTGGAACTAACCAAACAGTCCTCTAAACATCGCTCCGGCGAGATCTAAGTAAATGTCTCCCGTTCCTCAGCGGATCGGTGCAGCCGTGGGAACGTCCCGATGTCGGCTTTCTGGCAATTAATCCCGAACTGAGACCAGTTTAGTTTTATTTCGATGGCTGACACTTTAGGCTATAGGGCTGACAGGAATTTGGGAACCTCGATGTTTTGAAAAGTTCATACATTTTGCATTGAAAACGCGATTGAGCCTTTAAAAGGATAAAAGCGATGCGATGACTTTGCTGCAATTTTTTTTCAGCAAGCAATTCATTTTTTCTTTAAAGTATAGAATTATTATTTATTTGGGTCCAGTTTCATTCTAACCTAACTAAAACTATTAAATGACTAAAAGATGGCGTCGAAAATTCCTGCGCATCGCTGTCGACTGGTAATGTACCCAAGAGTCTGGCTGCACTGCCACGTTGTATGGCAATGCTTAGCCTCTGGCCAAGGTAAAACCCAGGCCTTGGGTCACGAGAAGTGTCAACTATCCGCTTGGAGATTTCGTTGAACGAACTTTTCGTTTCATTCTTCAGTTTTATAAAAGCAATATTTTTGCTTTTTTTCTTGGCTACTGAGTCGATATTGCATTTTTAGTATTATCTTAAAAAAAAATACTTTCGTCCAACCCTACCGTCAAATGGTGTGACTTTTGCGCTAAAAACACCTTCGCTGGCATAACGACATGCGACACATAGCTCATTACTCGGAAAAAGTGTAATTATCGTGCGATATGACATCTGTTCCTTGGCTGTAGCCGGATGGGATCAAGGTGTAATGGCGGCCACTGCGGCCCTTTGGCGTAATGTATACCTACAGGATGTTATGTTATGGTTATGGCTTAAAATTATGTCTTTTAGTAATTTTGAACTGTTGTTTTTATTTTTAATTTGCATCATTTTACCAAGTTGTATTTGTCGCTCTTGAGCGTTGTAACATTAAATTTTTCATAATTCTGTATCACCATGTGATCAATATGTGTCTTACGAGTTGTAGGTCGTAGGTTCGAACCCTGACAAGCGCTTTACTTTGTGTAACTTATTTCACCACCACTGCTCTCAAAACGGTGAAGGAAAACATCGTGAGGAAACCGGCATTTCCTAGAATCAACAATTCGAAGACATGTGACATCTGCCAACCTGCACGGGGCCCGCGTGGTGGATTACGGCCCACTCCCTCTCACCGAGAGGAGGCCTGTGTCCCGGCAGTGGGAACATTATAGGCTGAATATGTGATTATGTATATGATCAATGGTATCAGCTGAAATGCTTACGTGAAAGTTTTTCGACTTTTAACATGTGATCGCGATGGATTGAAAGAGAAAAAGTGCGATGTTGTCGATTTATTGTTTCTGTAACATATTCATGCCAACGCATTTGCAAGTGACACATAATTTATGAAATCGAATTTAAAACATGTTATGACCGTTGTTAGTCAAATAAAGTTCTGACTCATGACAAAATTGGAAATATAGAAATTGGGCATCAGAAAACCTGAATCACATGACATGCATTAATGATCTTCGAGGCAAACCTACATGGCCATTTATGAAACGTCAGAAGTGCACGTGCACGGTTCCAATAGCTCGTTTCCCATGGAAAGAGCCGGCAATCTCCACGGTTACTCTTTTAAAAAGCAAAATGTAACAATTCATATATACCTATACCTTGGGGTTTCAGTCGATTGGTGTTTGACATAAATCCTCCATTCTCCTCAGACGACAGCTTACCACACATTAAACTTCTCCAAGAGACAAAGTTTACCGCTTATTACAAAGTAACATGACCCTTACTTCGTCCAAAGGGGTAAACAGAACACGAAGGGTTGGGCATGGGTGTACTATAGGTACCCTCTTATTACAAAATCACAATTCGTGGTTGAACGATTACCTTGGTTTCACTGCACGTTTTCGTTCAGTAATTAGAAGGTTAATGCTTCAACTGTATCGCTTATTATTCAGACGAGATTCAAATAACTAGAACATTCACAGTACCCAGTGACTGTTACTGATCGAACATCAAAGTTTTCAGTCCACGGTAAGTGCATCGACCGGACGACTTTATCTTTTACGCTACATTTTGGAGCTTAAAGAGTTTCGGCACGGATTGAAATTTTAATCAGTTTTTGAACTCGTGATGCCGAGCGGTTTTTGTTTTGGTTACTTTACTTGTGAACTTTTATTTGGTACTAATTGATGTAAGTACCACAATTCGGGTCAATCTTGAGTAATTTAAGTAATGAATATATTCGGTAGTTAACGGTTACATTAATTGCACATAAAGTTTCCTGTGCTTTGTTATCGAAAAGGGTATTACCTACCTACTTATATCCTTGGAGTATTAATGGTCTGTTTTGTTCAGTTGTTTCGAACAACAGATAATACAATCAGCTAGATAAAATAATCGTAGTTGTTGGATAGAGTTACGAGACTTAGGATCTTTCTGGAATCCAGGGGATACCAAGCAACCACATTCCGAAGGCGTCGTGAGAAATAACAAAATTGCAGTACCTAGGTATCAACTGAATTGACAATAGCATTGTGCTTGATTACTTGGCTTTAAGCTGTCAATTGCGTCGTTTAATTAAAATTTGAGCTTTCAAATGTAGGTTTTTGTGATGGGTTTACATAACAGTTAGACACACGCAATTTGATAAATTGAACGAGATGTTGCACGGAGGATTATTAACTTTTAGGAAACAAAACTGTAAAGCAGGTACTTCTCTGAAAACGTAGAATGTAGAAACGTACAGACGCCAGCACATCAAGCTACCCGAAACTGTCAAACTTTCCCAATCAATCTTGAACCTTATGATTTAGCGATAAAGTTTAAAATCTATTATAGAAATTTGACAGATTGTAGTAGCTTGATGTGCTGCCGTCTGTACATATAGTTTTCGGACAAGATAAAGCTCTTTTAGTGCCGACTGCGATTCAACCAGATGCATCATAATAGAATTGACACAACACGATAGACTCTTTATAAATGAATAATCATTTATTAAAATTAGACTGGGAATCAGTGATTTTTTAGATATTCACTGTTTACAAAAGACCAGGAGGCCTAAAAAGGCCACTTTGGCAGAATCATAATAGGATAACATTATGAATCATAATAAAAGTCGTAAAATGGTCACAAACTGACAATTCATAATATTATTTGCGTACAATTTCATATCATGCAATTCATCTGTTTGACAGTTTTGTATGGAAATTCGTAAAATGGTCCACAAAATATGAATTGCATTAATGTCAAATAATATTACGAATTGTCAGTTTGTGACCATTTTACGACTTCTATTATGATTCATAATGTTAACCTTTTATGATTCTGCCAAAGTGGCCTTTTTAGGCCCCCTGCACTGTAACACACCAGTGTCCTAGTGTTTGAAGGGAGGAAGGAAGACTTCCAAACAAGATTTAACCATTTATTTATTTATTTTAACATAAAATAGCCAACGCCAGTTACATTAAATACATTAGTTTAGTACAATTACAAACAACTACTCGACAGTCATCATCATCACATCATCTCACAATACTCCAAACATACTTACAAGATCTTCTTTCATTCATCCGCGAACACATCACAGTCAGGCTTAGCGTCCAAAAGAGCGTTGAGCGCAGAGAGTGTGCGAGGGACAGGAGACTGGGCTCGAGCGACGCAGCGACGGTTCAACTTCCAGGCATGGCGAAAACTCTATGGCCCCTTCCATCAAACACCTTTTTTTTTTGTAGGTGGGAAATCATCAAACGATTCCTCCCGATCTGGGTGGAGCGGAAGGGAGTGTCAGACTGACTAAAACCCACCCGTGTTCCTTCCTTAGCCCTTTATGTTCCGGGGCAGCGGTAACCCTTTCGGACAATCCCGCTAAGCCATCAAACGCCTTAGTTAAACTATAGTAACTAGCTTATCACACCAAAAACACAGCCCCTAAAAAGTTTACCCTTTATCACTTCCTAGTGTTTAAGCTGGAAAAGCACCAGCTTAAACACTACGCACTATTCAGTTTGTTTTGGCTCGGGACCCGTCAGTTCTTTATGACCGCGAGACGAGGCCGAAGTCGCAGCCGGGTCGCCGGGTCAAGAGACCCCCCGTTCGCAACGTCGTCAATTTACTTAGAAATGTGAGATTCTCGTTTTATATTTCATGTTTATTCTGTAATGAGGATGGGAACTGTTCGAAATGTTTTGGTAGTGGTGACTAGATTTTTTTGGAGGTTGTGATTGAACAAGCAATTTAATTCCATTTTCGTTTATAACATTGTCCATTTTCTCGTATTCTTCTGTCTTGCTGTCTGTGCTGACAAAAAAGGTCTATTCAGTTCAAATGGATAACAATTACACAGCTTATAGCAGTGCTAGATACATTTATGAATCTTCCAAGTTGCTACCAATTAACCAGTCAATTTCGTGAGTCAATCATTCTCAGCTGTTAAAGTTTTGTTCATTTGATTCAAAAGGTTTACGTAAATATTGAATTTAGAGCTCCTTTCCTCATATAACATGTTTTCTAGTCCTCTCTGGTAAAGGGCACCGGCAACTCAAGTCAATGATAGAAAATATTATTTCTTCTCCACGTTCTCATTGACCTTATCCCTTTTCAAGTTATTTGTCAATCCAACCTTAAAATTTATTCCAACTCATTCCGCTACGGAAGCACTTTCATGAAGCTCTCCAACAATACATTTACTAATAACAATAATAATGAAGGTGGTTACCAAACCTACCTAATTGTCCACGTTGCATCATTGCGAGTTCATTCACACGGCGCGGGCGCACTTGTTAGAAACCGTCCGATTCGCGCCGATTCGGCACATTGCGCCCGATGGTTTCACGAAGTGCGATGTGTCACGATATGTGCTCTCATTTTGATTGGCAGCGCTTGCACACAAATTTAAACTGTTTTTTTTGAGGATTAAAGATTTTTTATTTGGCGTTTAGCTTGTAAAGGCAATTTTTAAGTTATGTGACGAGTAACTGTCGTGATAGCAGTATATTACTTGTAATGGGCAGAAAATGCCTTAGGCATTAAGTCCGCCTTTGTACAGTATTTTTTTTACTTAAATCTAATTTTCAGAAAAGATAATGAGTCATTTTGCATTCCAACGTAAGTTAGGGAATAGTGGCGGAGTGCGTGAGGGAGAGGCAATCTTTGCGCCCTCACGCCTGTAGTCACCGCAGGAGACGCCCTGGGCGTCGGGAATCGACAACCGATTCCCGGCCACTGTAAGCGCGGGCTTGCGGACGGCGAGCAATCGGCAGCTCGCCGTCCGGTAAGGACCAGGCCCGGGTCGACGGTGCGTTGTGTTCCACGCGCGCCTCAAAGAGATGTCAGCACTAACTGACGGGGTTCGCTAGGGCCGATGCCTGCCGGGGTCGCGACTTGTTCGAAATAGATACTGTGGCCCTGGCACAGGCAACTGAAGGAACACGGGTAGGTTTTTAGGTGGGTAGTCTGACACGCCCTCCCGCTCCGCCCAGAGCGGGAGAAGTTATTTGATAATTTCCGAACAAGAAAAAAAATAAAGTGTTAGGGAATGGTAAGGTTTGGAACTGTTTGAGCACTGGTGGCCCAGTGGTATCGGTCCCGACTTACGAGTTGTAGGTTCGAATCCAGACAGGCGCTTAACTTTATGCAATTTATTTTATCACCACTGCTCTCAAAACAGTAAAGGAAAATATCGTGTATAAGCCGGGAAGTCCTAGAACCAAAAAATTCGAAGACATGTGACATCTAAATCGCACTTGGTCCGCGTGGTAGTCAAGGGCCTACTCCCGCTCACAGTGAGGAGGCCTGTGTCCCAGCAGTGGGAACGTTATAGGCTGATTATGTAAGGGTAGGAATGCAAAAATGTCATGTAACTTAACATGGTTGGAACTTGGAAGAGGCGTTTTACAATTCCTTGGTTAGGGAAGGATTATGGAACACCTCAGGCCTTATAATCATATATTCTCTCATTTCGGGGCTTGAAAGAAAGCTAGGGTTCCATAATAAACTGCACGTTAATTTTCCACGCTAAATTGAAAATTTAGGGTCTGCTCATCCCACGCTAGGCAGAGTTAGTGAGGAAACGAGTTTAAATGTGGGCATTAGTTTGTCTGCGGTTTTACTTGTACAACTATGTATGTTGGTATTGAATTTTCAACAACATTTCACGGTTGTCTGAGGTGGTTATCTAATGTTTTATTGTATTTTGGATTTATGGAGTCTTATCTGAGGGTTCCTTTCTGACTTCATAATAGGCTTACTGACGAACTGTCTTGCTATTCCATGCATTGCAGATGGACTAGTGACCTCAATATGTTATCACGCTACACAATTTTTTGACATGTGAATAAATCCTTATTTTAGAACACATGTTTTAATTTTATTTACGTTTGAATAAAATCGGGTTACTTTAGTGTCCTATAATTAGCAGTGGGCTATGGAGCTTGGTAGGCTCAGCTAATTCGGTTTCATACATCATTTTAGACACAATTGATTTTCTATTGTAATGGACCGATATCGTGGTTAATAGTTGTTCCATCTTTTTTGGCCAATCTGTATACAGGCTGTCCCGTAAGTCGACGTCAAGCCGGAATCGGGTAATAGGCCAAGTCATAATATTTATCAGAAAAATATTAAAAAAATCTAAGTTGTGTATTTTAAGATACCCCTTTAAGACACCCTGTATCTAATGCATAGTGACGTGTCTAATTAACTGACTGTAAAATTCTAAGCCTCGTCACAAAAACACTAATCAAGGGCCTTTTTTTTGTGGATGGGAAATCATCAAATGACCCCTCATCAAGGGCCTTAGATCAATTTCCCGCTTCATATTTCCTTTAATTAGCGCCAAATAATATTAATTACTGGTAGATACCGTTAATTAGAATGGATCATCCAACTACATATGTTGTATGACTTAACTTGGTGTGTGGCGCTGTCTTGGTAGTTTATGGTGATCATAAAAGCTATGAAAAAGTGGTTGTAATTAGGTATTATAGGCAATGACTAAGGAATAAAAAATAGTCTTAAATCGTTCGGCAGTTGTATATCTAGAATGTAATTTTATCTAGAAGAAGAAGTTGTGTATCAATATGGAATCATAATAATTATCAAAAAAACCTTTGAAGCAATATAGGTAAGGTCCGACCGCGGCAGATTTGCCAAAGATGTAAACAACAATGGCCGCTCGAAATTGAATAAAATCGATAAATAAGAGTATTTATTTTAAGTTGTGTTAGTTTTCGTCTAAATCTCCGAGCTAACTAGCCATTGTTGTTAACTTCTTTGGCAAATCTGCCGCGGTCGGACTTTACCTATATTGCTTCAAAAGGTTTTTTTGATATTATGATTCCATATTGATACATAACTTCTTCTTCTAGATAAAATTACATTCTAGATATACAACTGCCGAACGATTTAAGGTTTGAGGTTTAAGGTTTGATTTGAGGTTTTATTCATATGGGTCAATACCCATATGAATTGCGCGTCTAGTGTTACACTGTAAAACCAATGTTTTACAGTGTAACACTAGACGCGCAAACTGAAACCATTAATTCAGCACGTGATTTTAGAGCCCCTAGAAATTAAAGCGTAGAAATTTTTATTAGGTTATCAAAAAAATTTACTGTTTCATAGAAAAATCTATGGAACAGCTCATTTTATTTTGTGACAAAAAAAAATATGGTGAATAGTTGCTTCTGCATTATTGGTTTACCAATGGAAGTCATTTTGATAATTTCTTCCATGATGATGAATATATACAACAACAACAATTTTGCTCAAGTAAAGTGGAAGGTGGATTGATGAGCAGTAGAACCAACTACTATGTAATTAAACTAATTCCTTTCAACGAAAAGTAAAAAGCTAGGTAATTATATGTAAAACACGTAATGGCGTAGAAATAATTTGTACAAAGTTTTATTTTCTCTGGACAAAGCGCATGAAAGGAAATCATTTTATGTGCAGGTGTAATACAAATACTATAATTATAATAGTCAGGATGTCCAGTCCACGGCAAGGCAATTTGTCCGCTTCCCGAGTAAAACTTTCCTTAGGCCTTGTATCATACCAGAAGTGTTTCTAAGTTAGTGGTTCTTGCCTCATATCCAGAGCCCGTAAGTTTTAGTTCTTTGATTGTATTTTATAACAGTATTTTATCACCTAGAACCTCTCAAAATGCAGCAGCCGCAGCTCGACATTAGAAAACAAAAACATAATAAAAATCGAATTTAATGTTCATGAGAAGAGGAACCAGAGCATACACAACGAGCCTCGAGTACGTCTTCGTAAACAAAAATGCACATTAAGGTTACATTCCCGTAACCCCAGTTAATGTTCTGTGCTAGCACTGTTAACCCCTCAAGCGTCAAGTGTACGCCAAGTGTACTAAAGAGAAAGTGCTCGAAACGCCAACGGTACACCATGTGTACACAACAGTGTCGTTGTTCTATTGTCATTGTTAAAACAATTACTTTACTGCGCCCATTCAACTACTCCGACGCGTGGGGTATTTCGACAGATAGGCGGGGGAAACGTGTGAGAGGTTAATATGAGCTAGGTTGAAGGAAAACATCAAGCTCGAAATCGCCAAGCAAGCGTGGTGATCTTTTCTTCTATACAAGGAAAAACAAGAAAAGAGTCTAATAGAAGATTAGAGGCATCTTTTCTATAGCTGTAGAGTTATTAGCTGAAAGAATCTGATTAGTTGTTTTTCTGTTGCTGGATGGATGGATTATAGAATAGAATAGAATAGAATAGAATACTCTTTATTATGTACACCATATAAATTACAGACATAAATATAGAAATTTTACAATGGGTGACACGATGGGCGGTCTTATCGCTAAAAGCGATCTTTTAAAGACAACCTTTGGATGGATTAAAAAGAGGAAGGACAGACAAGTACTGTAGGTAGTCTGTGGTGTACCATTTACACAATACCATAAATACATACATACAGTATATTATACTAATCTAAATAAATATATACATATATATATATACAATATAATAGTAAACATGAACAAAGAAAAATATAATGATGAAGTTTAAGGAGAGAGGAAGTGCTTTTTTATCATAATTTTAAAAGTGGACAAAGATTGAGCACGCCTTACCGACACGGGCAAGTCATTCCATAACCGTACTGCTTGAACAGTAAAAGATTTGTCATAGAAACTGGTGGAATGCACCGGCATCTCTAGTCTCAGGTTTTCCGATGACCTCAGATATCTATTATGTGTGTCATGAAGGAACTTGAAACGTTCTTTAAGATAAGTGGGGGTTCTAGGATTAAACAAGATACTGTAGAGCTGAAACAAGATATGAGAATTCCGGCGAAGACGTATGGGAAGCCACTTGAGCTTTGAACGAAATTCAGAAATGTGATCATATTTGCGCAGGCCAAATATAAATCTAATGCAAAAGTTTTGAAGTCGCTCAAGCTTATCTAGTTGTGCCTCAGTAAGATCTGGATAACTGACATCAGCATAGTCAAGGATGGGAAGTAAAAGGGATTGTGCAAGCGCAGTTTTAGTGGCAGTTGGAAGAAAGTTCCGCAATCGTCTCAGTGACTTACCAGATGCAAAAATTTTGCGACTTACGTCCTGTAGCTGAGGACCCCAAGAAAGATTTTTGTCGATCCAAACCCCAAGGTTCTTAACCTTTTCACTGAAAGGAATAGCAGTTCCGTTAAATTGAACCTGGGGAAGCTGAGACCAGTTTATCTTGGGGATCATCCTTGAGCTGCCAACAACAATGACCTGAGTCTTCGATGGATTAACTTGCAACCCATGCGCCTCACTCCATTCGCAGATTGAAACCAAATCCTTGTTGATAATATGAACCGCATCAGCCAAATTCGAGTAGCCAGCTTGCTTATAAATTTGCAAATCGTCCGCATAAAGGTGGTAGGAAGAAAGAAGTTTTTTGGTAATGGAGTTTATAAATATTGCGAAAAGTAAAGGAGATAAAACGCCACCCTGAGGTACACCGGCAGAAGTATAACACCACGAAGAGCAAGACTCTTCTATGCATATACGTTGCCGGCGGCCATACAGGTAACTACGAAACCAGTCAATCGCCGTTGGAGATATGTTAAGCGAGCGAAGCATGCCAAGCAGGATATCGAAATCTACAGTATTGAAAGCATTACTAAAATCTAGTAAGCAAAGAACTGTCAGGTTTCCTTCCTCCATGCCTAACCGTATGTCATCAGTGACGTTAACTAAGGCTGTAGTGGTGCTGTGACCAGGACGAAAACCGGATTGGAAAGGATTCAGCAGACTATTCTTACAAAGAAAAGTACTAAGCTGATTGTGGACAAGGCGTTCTAGGACTTTGGAGAGGAAAGGCAAGATGGAGATAGGACGGTATTCTGAAAAGGAAGTAGGATTGGATTTTTTGGGTAAAGGAATGACTTTGGCCTCTTTCCACATAGATGGAAAGGCACCATAGGATATAGAGTAGTTCAGGATATAGCATAGGATAGGAAAGATTTCGTCGAGAATAGGGAGTATCATTTTTCGGCTCACACAATCACTACCAACTGCGTTGGACGTGATTGAAACTATGCTCCTCTTAACATCACAATCAGCGAATTGACTAAAAATAAACGGTGGATGGTCGGGAGTTGGAAGGTTTGAAAGATAGTTAACAGTAGCTGCCTTCATGGTCCCATTACTGTGAGACGAAGATGAGAAGTGTTGATTCAGTAGATCAATATCTAAGTCTTTAGGAATCGATTCTTGGCGTGATTTTCCAACTCCCATGGACCTGAGAAATTTCCAGACTTTTGCTGGATCTCCGTTTTCAACTGACGTGTGAATATGGCGGCGTTGGGCATCTCTACACACCTTATTGCAGCGATTGCGAGCATCAACAAGGATCTCCCGGTTCGACGGCGAGGGACGACACTTATATTTAGTTTTTGTTACAGCCTTTCTGTGCATGATCGTCCTAATATCGTCTGTAAGCCATGGTGCCGGAAGATGTTTGATTTTCACTGCACGAATGGGAGCGTGAATATCGTACAGCTGCACAAGGTTATCTGTCAGCAGATTGACTTTATCATCTATCGACTCAACATTGACTAAAGGAGCCCAGTCAATGTTGCTAGCATCTCTTCGGAGATCATCTGTATTCATACCACCAAAATTGCGCAGCAGGAGAATTTTAGGTTTTGCCTTAGGTGGGCGAATTTTATAGGATAGGAATAATAGGTCATGGTAAGAAAACATGTCAGCTGGACATTGACCATGCTTGCTGGCATGTTGAGGAGAGGAAACAATGAGAAGATCCAAAAGTGAAGGATTACAGTTTGGAAAATGGTGTGTGGCACTTAAAGGGAGAATTGTTAAATTCGACGACTGGACTATTGATCGAAGAGAAGAAGAGCGGGAATCGTTTTTCAATAAGCAAGTATTGAAATCCCCCATAATGATTGTATGACTGTAAGAGGGTGTTAGGTTTTCTAGGATCTTTTCAAAGGAAGACAAGAAGTTTATACGTGACGAAGGGCTATAATAAACACCTAGAAGAACTTTCACGTGGTTCAGGTTTACTTCCAAAAAGAGATGCTCGCCCGCGTTTTGCGGTGGAGGTTGTGCAGACATATCGACAATTGAAAAAGGAATATGTGGACGAAGGTATATGGCAACACCGCCGCCACCGCCACTCGTGCGATCATTTCTTATTAGTTGAAAACCCGGCAAGGAATAGGAAGTAGAAGGGAGACATGGCTTTAGCCAGGACTCTGAGACAAGAATAGCATGGATGTTCTTACAGTCTAGGTTCACTAGCATGTCAGAATAATGTGCCGGAATACTCTGGGCATTTATATGGACTACATTGAAATTCTTAGGTACATCAGAAAACTGAGATTCAAGCGTGTCAGCAAGGGACGGACAGCTAACAAAGCTGTCATTACTACAGGCCGACAAAAAGCTTTCGGTGTCGCTGTCGTCATTGCTATCTGACATCAACACTAAATAAATATATGAAAAATAATAATAAACGTAAATAAACTAATAAATAATTATAAATGTTAATATAAAAAATAATAAAAATAAAAAGCAATTAATTAAACCACCCGCCAGTTGAGTGTTAACAATTTAAAGTTATAAAACAGAACAATAAAGAACTACATCGTCCGGGTAAGTTATTACACAAGTTTATGGCATAGGAAATAAAGAAGAAATACACGTAAAAATAACAGGCAGAAATGATCAAAATATAATAACATAAATATACTGGGCACACTGTCAACCGGTTTCTGAACGACAACTTTAAGAACAAAATTAGTGACACATGACATAGTGAGTTGACACTGTTGGTTGACAGCTGACAGACAAAGAATTAAGAAATAGTGCAAAATAAATAGACGGTATTCAATACATTGTGAGACGATAAAGGATAATAATTTATAGAAATGACTAGAAAAATGAGAGAATTGAGAGGGTACGAATTAGAACAAAAACTACTACCCGGACGACGATACTAACCAAAAGAGTGCACCGTATTACTTCTTCTTCGCGGCAGCACGCCGGGTCTTCTTCGGTGCCGGTGATGGAGACTGCGACGAGGACAATGCTGATGCGATGGGAGACATGGCCCTTTCACTGATCTGCTCGATGTTGTTGAGATCATCCAGTGAGTTTACTCGATGCCGCGAGCCGTCAGCGCGAAGAACATATATCAGGCCCTGCTTAGTCCAGCAATTTGTTTCGCCAAGTCTCTCACGCGCAGACATGAAGAGCTGATGCCGCGATCTCGTCAGAAACTCTGAAACTGTAATACCAGAGCCCTTCAACTTGGTCTTAGCAAACCAGATACTGTCCCTGACACTGACGTCCCGCAGCTTGCAAAGAATGGGCCTGGGTTTGCTAGCACCTGTTTGTCTGCCCATCCGGTGGCACCGCCTTATGTCAGCAACTGTAAAGTCGGTCAGCTTCAGATGACATCGCACAACCTCGGCAACAACCTGTGTTGTTTCTTCCTTGGCCTGCTCGGTGACACCATGCAACAACACCATCTTCCGGCGCCCACGCATTTCCAGGTTGTCGAGCCCCTGAGTCAGTGCCACCAACTGCTGCTGAAGACAGCCCAACGCCTCAAGTACAAACTTCTTGAATGCGGTGAAGTCTGCAACCAAACTGTCAGTCGTGCTGCTTGCTGTTCCCGATGGATTCTTCTGCAATTCCGCTTCAAAGGATGTCATCCTGCTTTGGAACAGTGACATCATGTCTGACATTGAGACCTTCAGTGCTTCCATCGTTTCAGCTTCAAACTGTGCGTTGTCTTAATTGTTGTGTGATCCGTTTTTGGAGATAACACTACACTGGTGGGTACGTTATGTTAGCATGTATATGTATACATTGAAATAGTCAAATTGTCAATATTTGTAATTTAATTATATTTTTATACGAGAGCTAAAAATTTTTTTCACCTTTCCTAACGACTACCCACAAGGGAAAAAAGAGGATTATAAGAGGGATGATATGAAAGAAAAAGGAGTGAATGATAGTGTCGGCTGACAAGGGAGAATGAGAGAGAAAACACAACACTTACCCCCTTACTAATAAACGTTGTATAGCGTCTGTATAGTTACACAACGCTTTGACTTCTTCTTTCGAAAGTTTAATTACTGACGACTGACAGAGAGAAATCGGTGTGTAACTATTCATGTGATATAATACGTTTATTAGTAAGGGGTTAAACTTTAGCAAATTAATAAACAACAAAGTCAAACAGACAATAGCGCAATACCGCGGCGCGGCGGTGTCTGGTCTAACGACGTATTTTGGTCCTTTGTATTCACTGATTTCAGGTGACTAGACCGACTCGCGGGTTGTATGAAATAGATACCGCCCCAAGTTCGCCCCCGCTTTGCGAAAATTATACAACTACAACATTTTATAGGTATCTGGACCCCGACTAGAAAATAGGTACCCACAACAAGTTAATAGAACAGCATTAAATAAAAGAACAATTAAGATACGTATCAACACTCAAGTTTCAAATGGTCTAGAAGCTTCGTTTATTAAAATACCATCTATGTGACGGCAAAAAATGCTAATTCCTAGTTACGGATTGGACAATGGCTGCCATAGATCACCGACCATAGAGTTGCGGCCATTTTATTTATGTAATTAAACATGTGCAGGCGCCGTGAAGCTCAGATCGTTCACCGGAGCTACGATTACAATAAAAAAATTATAGAGTACTTGGTTTTGTTCGAGACTTAGGTAGTTTGTATTCAAACCTTTAACATTTTGGACCACTCAGGGCTTAGGCTGCCAGTCACTCTATCACCAAAAGTAAGCAGCATTGTATTTCGTGGACTTTCTTGCCCCTACTTCTCCATGGGTCGCCTACTACGACCGAACCCAAGAACTACCTGCTCCGTTGGTCTCGTAGTCGCAAGCGCGACTGCTG
The DNA here is from genome assembly GCA_914767645.1 of Hydraecia micacea. Classification (NCBI taxonomy): domain Eukaryota; kingdom Metazoa; phylum Arthropoda; class Insecta; order Lepidoptera; family Noctuidae; genus Hydraecia; species Hydraecia micacea. The sequence continues at coordinate 16,260,221 of OU611778.1, forward strand.
GTCCTAGGTTCGATTCCCGGGTCGGGCAGTGTTATTGAGTTATTCCACTAGGAATTTCTTAGTAACAGCCCGGAGTTTGGAAGTTGGCGGTGTGATACCCCCGTGCCTCGAAAGGCACGTTAAGCGTTGGTCCTGCGCCTGATCTCTCTCCGGTCGTGTCGGGTTGCCGTCCCATCGGACTATGAGAGTGTGGGAAGAGGGAGTGCACCTGTGTCTGCGCGCACACTTGTGCACGATAATATCTCCCGCGTCGAAGGCTAGCCTCCGTTGAGATTGGCCGCCGTGGCCGAAATACGGTCTGGAGGACTTTATTTGGAATTGGCAACCAGCTTCATAATATATCTGACTGACCATGTCAATTGAAAAGTACCTGTAAATGGTTTAATTGAAATAAATGCTTTCGAGTTAGAACTTGAGTTTATTGTCACACAACAGTGAAATTGCCAACTTTATAGAAAAGAGAGACAAAATGGTAAAAAATAATATCAAATTCCATCGACAGTGAGCGGTGATCAAGTGCGGTGTGCTTGTAATTTCATCAGCACCCGTCCTCAATTTATTGCCGGAACAAAATATGTAATGTGAAAGAATAGATTGATTTTAGTCATAGCAATTTCTACCACGGAAATTACAACCACTCACAGTGTCGGAAAATTTCCCGTGCTTCATTCGAAGGAGTTTTACAACTATTGAAATTACTAATAAAACCATTATTGTAACACAACCTGAAAGTATAAATAATAGTGAGTGAACATAAAATGGACCACATTTTCCTGCGTATGATTGAATTATTAATAATACATACCTAGTTTATGCGTCCGACTGTTAGTGCGTCCGCGGCCTGCGCTGCGCGTGCGCATCACGCTTAAAGGAGGTTCCATGCTTGAAGGAAAACGTTTGAAATGAAGTCGAGCGTTCTTGTAAAGTGTTTTGTGTAATTATTAAGTACTTACTTTTTCAATTTGAGGACGACCCGAGAGACGTCCGTAGTAAGTTTAAGCTTTTAATTCTGGGTAAACTACCAGTAATTTACTAAAAGATATATAAAAACCAGAGACATCTAGTGCTCTTGGTAGCCGACCCCAAAAAAGAAATGAAATGAAATTGTTTATTCTGTAAATAGGATATCTGTATCACTTTTACACGTAATATTATATAAAAATAAATAAGCTAGGTGAGGTCGGCGTTTTTTACCTGACTACTCTGAGAAGAAAGGGCGAAACAAACTCAGAAGTCAAAGTCTCTTTTAAAGTCATGTAGATTGATGTCTGAAATGGTATTTTGAGGAAAGTACCACACAGATTCGAGTGGACCAGTCCAGTCAGTGCAAGCACTTGTCAGTAATCGTGTAGCTCAACGCAGAACTTGAGAAGCTCAACGACTCGATGAAAAATATCAAAGAAAAGACATTTAACAATAGGTATAACGGCTATGACGCAGTGAATGCGTGAGCGAAACCTTTGAATAAAAGCCTCCTTACCGAGTGCCCTGAGACAGAGGTAATGTTCTAAGGACCAGATTCACAGGTAAAAAGTACATATTCGTATTGAACGCTTACTTACCATACCATAGAGTAATCAGCCTATAATGTTCTCTATCTCCTTACAATCTATATATATTATATATAAATAAAATTAAACTGTCATACTAAATGTGTATGAAAGTATATACGGTATTTATAACAAAAAAAAAAAACTTTTGTCTGTCTTTTTGTTTGTTCTGGAAAATCTTCGAAACGGCTGGACCGACTTTGATGAAATTTGGTATGGGGATACTTTGAACCTTGGGGAAGGACATAGGCTAATTTTTATCGGCGAAGCCGCAGGCGGAAGCTAGTGTCTCATAAAACCTAAAGGTGGTTTGTATCACACAGTTTGGTGCTATTGGCTTTAGGCCCATAATATGGTTAATTACCACTGAGAAATTAATTATTGATTAAGCTCGTAAAGACCATAATCGGCGTTTTATGGGAGAGTACTGATATGGAAGGTTTCTCGGCTTGGGTAATATAAAGTGTGAATTGGTTGATCTTAGAGGTTAATGAAAGTGGTCGTTTGGTGGATAACCGTTACAGACGGAGTGAATAAATGACTGAGCTTGTTTGTTAGGATGTCGGTCTCTGGTCTCTTAGTATTTGGCCAGACTGGAGAGCGGCCGCGGGGCGTGCGCGGCGCGGCGAACTCAAACATAATGAACTTCCTTTGAGTGTCCATAGTAGGTAGGCACGCGGGCGCGGTGAGCGGCGCGGGCTGTTCGGCGCGCGCAGCGAGCGGGCAACTCACGCCATAGCTCGTTCATACATACAAGTGGCCACAGTGGGATCGCAGCTCGGGCGCGGCGCCGTGGCGGGCGGCGCGTGCACTGGCAGCCCGCGCGGGGTCCGGGTTTCTCAAACTAGTTCGATCTTTTTTCCCCGTTTCCCCGTTCGTCCCGTGCCCCAGTCTGGACGAACACTTAGGAATAACGGACAAATCTAATTAAAATAACGGCATTAACTTAGCCTATAATGTAGCAGCTATGTTGCTAGCAGTGGGAAGTGCTAGGAATAAAAGCCTTCTCTAGTTAGGCTCAGTCATCATCTGCCTAGCCTTTCTCCAACCATGTTGGGGCCGGCTTCCAGTCTAACCAGATGCAGCTGAATACCAGTATTTTACATGGAGAGACTGCCTATCTAGGGGCCTTGGTATGTCAATATAGTCACCCATCCACTGTCCAACCACGGCAAGCGTACCTTAACCTGATCGATCGAACCGTGCGGCTGTTATTACTTAGCCACAACCCCCCTCTCTTAGTTAGGCCCCAGTGCGGGTTGGCTGGTCTATGAATTTTTGCCCCAGAACTTACCTGTGTCATCACGATGTATTCCCCTCCTTTTTTTTCTAAATCTCAGGTTTGAAGCTTTAAGTTAGCTTGGATATAATCAAAATCAAATCAAAAGTGATTTGTTCAAACTAGGCTGAGAATCAGCACTTTTCGAACGTCAAAATTACAAAAGACAGTCCCCCAAAACGCCCGCCCTTCACGACTTCCTAGTGCTTTCGCTGGGGAGAAGAAGTGGCGCAACAAACTCCCCAGCAGCACAGCTGTCTGTTCAGTTAGAAAATACTTGATACTAGACAATACTAGGTATGCAAAGTAATTAACATTACAGGACACCGAACATTAAGTTAAATTATTTGCCATATGTTAGCTAGCCCCGCCAATATACTAACAAATACAATAAAATCTATACGTAGGTACTTATAAAGGTATGAGGAACAGGGTGTAAAGTTCACTCATATTCTATAGAAAAGGGAGGATCCTCCGACCAGACGGGTGTTGTGTCTGGCGGGCAACTGCCCGATGATTCGTGTGGGGCCGTTGTATCTATGCTAGTTGCGCGGTAAACTTTGCTTGCAAGATGCAGGATTTTTGCGTGACGTTAGTATGACGCGTTTTTCGCATGTGGCGTTGTAGATACCGCTACATACTCGCTGCAAAAAAATCTAAATTAAAAATGAATTCAAAAACTTACTACCTAAATAAAAGCCTCCATTTATAATTATCCGCTGTGTTTAATATTCAGCCGTGAGATTGGAAGCCGGCCCTTACAAAGTAAGGAAAAAGGCTATGAAGTCAAGTCATAATCCAAGTCGCAGCGACTGCTTTCAAGTTGTAAAAATACCAGATTCATAATTACACTAATAAGGTAATTATAATAAGGCTATTAGTGCATCCAGCGGATGCGAGAAATATGGTTCTGTAACTTGGATTTACAATTGCGATAGTTCTCTCCGCGGCCATGTCAATTAATTAAAATAAAATAAATTAATATTAGGTTAGAACTAGTAATAACATAACTAATAATTAGAAAGTTGATAATATCTTGCGATTTTCTTTTGTTTTGTAGCATTCCGGTGTTTTGATTGATATTGCTGTACTAGTTTCTTTGTTATACATCATATTATTATCGCTCATTTGGAGAAACGTCGACGTAAATGTATTTTTTCCCAAAAATGAGTTAAATATGCCAAAGCACTTAGAAACCGTATTTACGTTAGGAAAGCATAGATGTAAAAAAATAGTGGCAGTTACGTCGACGTTTCTCAAAATGTGCGATATAATGTTCCCACTGCTGGGATACAGGCCTCCTCTCTGTTCTCTCTGTTCTGTCCTCTCGGGAGTGGGCCATAATCTACCACGCGGGCCCAGTGTGGGTTGGTGGATGTGAAATGTCTTCTGGGTTCGAACTCACGACCTACAACTCATAAGTCGGAGCCGATACCAGTGGGCGACCACTGCTCTATAATTTGTTATTCGTTTCTAACGAAATTTACAAAAAATATTGTTTAAAGGTAATAGAGGATTTTGTCGAGCAGGCTTCAATAAACGCGTTTAAAGACATTTCTTTTTTGAATTACATTCCCTAAGAAGCAAAGGTAGTCTTTGATCAAAACAGCTGTTTATACTGTCCTATTTACTTCGAATAAAAAAAAAAACTTATTGTCCTTTTAACCGTTTTGCGCAGAGGCTCCACGTTGCGTTCGGCGCGTGCGTGGAACAGCTGCGCGCGCAGATGCGCCCACGCATGCGCGCCGCCCGCGCATCCCACCCGTAGGGCCGTCGCCAATAGCCACACGGATTATTGATGTAATAAAGCCTTATGGCATAGACATGAGAAGATTCAGAAAATTAGCTCTTTATTCTAAAAAGTCTACGTTGAATTAATACCGAGGTAAGAAACTTAGGTAGTAAGCCCGGCAGCCCTTAAAACGTAGCTTCAACAAAACGATCGTAGAACGTTGTCAAAAACTTTTAATTGTAAATGGGGACTTAAGATCAATTCTCAATTTTCACCCAATCAAACCTAATTTATGTCCATTGACTTTATCGAACCAACTGATGTTGTAGTACTAGAATTTCGGAGAATACACGACAGACATCGATTAGTATATTGAGGATCTCTATCATCCTGATTCCGTAGATTCTCCTTCACGCTACCACCAGCCCCTATTAACTGCGTAATTCTGTATAGGGGCTCAATATAGTGAACAATGTAGTGAACTGGGAGCAGTGGTAGCCAAGTAGTAACGGCCGCGATTTACGAGTTGTAGGTTTGAACCCAGACACGCGCTTTACGTGTAAATTATTTCATCAGCACTGCTCTCAAAACGGTGAAGGAAAACATCGTGAGGAAACTGCCATGTCCTAGAACCAAAAACTTCGAAGATATGTGACATCTACCAACCCGGACTGAGCCCGCATGGTGGTCCCTCTCACTGAGAAGAGGCCAGCACCCTAATTGTGTAACACACTATCAATCGGAATCTGAATAATTTTGAAGCAAACTGCTAAGACATTGCTTCATAAGTTCGAAAAAATTGTCTGCTCAACACGTAATAACGCAATGAATGTTGTTGAACTGTCAAAATGAAACCGATTCCGATTGATAATGTGTTACGCAATTGCCCCGCTGTTTCTCAGCAGTGGTAACACTATTATAGGCCATAGATTCCGTGCTATAGGCTGATTATGCATGCTATAGTCAACTAATATTGTATAGACTGGGTCTTCTGTAAGTCCTATTATTCTTTGTACCAATAGGGACCCGGATTATTGATATCACAAAGCCGTAGTCCTATTTAACAGAACGCATAACAGAGTTCAGAGTAATTTATAGTACCTTCTTTGTTAATTCTGTCAATATATCACGACTGTGTAGACTTAGTTCGTTGATTTCTGAGGCACAGGAATAATGTAATTTGTGTAAGTTTTGTATGAAAATGTTTTAGTTGTTTGCATAGTTCACTTGTAAGCTTTTGAACTTTGTAGGTTGCAATGGTGATTATTAGCTCTTCAGTATTCTGTTGTACGGATTTCAAGATGTCATTCTTAGGTTGGATAGTACAGATGCCAGAACATCAAGCTACCTGAAACTGTAAAGTTTTCCCAATCAACTTTGAGCCTTATGCTTTACCATTAAAGTTAAAAATCTATTAAAGAAATTTGACAGATTTTACTAGCTTGATATGCTGGCGTCTGTACATATTGTGGTTTAGTTTGAAATGATAACAATAATTGCAGATTGCTTTGAATCTTTAGTTTGTCATAGTGATATTAAACTGCTAGAAACGTCCGCCTTTATACGGTTATTTCTACTTGTGCATAAAATTTTAATAAATAAATAAATATTATGAATAGCACTTTTTATAACACAGCCGATGTGTTATTCATTAGTTTAAAAGGTTAATAAAGTCGTTCATTTTTGTTCTTTAGTGTACAGTAAAATCACCCTTCCTGTCTATCCTCATAACGCTTATTATCGCCTGCATTCGCTCAAACAACTTACACTACAGTCCCTGGTGAAATTTCGGGACAGCTACAAGTGCAGCTTACATACCTCTTCAGTTTATTTAATTTATATAACTTTCTGTCACTCTATTACATCTCGATTATTTTACTTTCTGGCGTGAAAATTAATCTCTGTCTCATCACCGATCGCAAACGAAGAAGAACCGCTGCGGTAAAGCTCCTACGGAACCCGAGGAGAGCTTGCGCGCCGCAAAGCCCAACGCACAGTACATCTCCCGCCTACGCTACACCACTAAGTCGGAGGACATCGTGGAGTAATGTGCGCCAGAAAACGAGGTACACGCCGAGAGTGCACTTACTGGAGTCGCTCCGCAACGTCAACTTGAAGGCGTTCGTGGTCATCATCATCATCATTTCAGCCGAAAGACGTCCACTGCTGGACATATGCCTCTCCCAAGCACCTCCACTTCGAACGGTTCTGTGCTTCTCGCATCCAACGGTTTGTGGTGCGAGTACCGAATTATCTGCCCATCGTCATGGAAGAAGACTTTTGGCCGCAGGACGTGGTGTTCCGTCGCTTCCGCGGACAAGTACCACAGGGCAGCACAAGGACAAGCTAATGAGGGAAGTGCTACTTACATCATTTTAAGCTGCATTTGCATTTTGGTGTATTTTATACTTATTTATTAACACAAGTTTTGTTTTATACTTTACAACCGGCCCCAGCTTCGCACAGGTGTTTTTTTTTTAAATTGTCTTTCGTACAAACCTTGTCCTGGCAATACCGAACACAACAAAAAAAGAATTATCCAATTTGGTGCAGCCATTCGGAAGTTATGCGCGTACAGACATTTCGGCGACTTCGTTTTTACCCGACTACAGCGAAGCAAAAAGGAGGGTTATATACTATGTAAGGATAAGGATATAGATAATTTTAGTTTGTAAAGTATATGTCTATGGGCCATTGGATCCTGAAATAAATGTTTTACTATTATTATTTCCTATTTTTTAACTTAGAAAAATATAAAAAGTCTTCAGAACATTGAAATAAGATCCTCGCTGCAATTTCTTTGTAGCTCCAATAAACCAACATAAAAATCCTGTTCTAAATATTTGACATCTGCTGTAAGTAATACCTTGTTTTATTGTCGTACTATTGCACGCTGGCATTCAGTCGCAGGCGCAGACCGGGAGGCAGATGTGTGATTCCAGGACTCGATCGCTGGAACACGCACTCGGTGCCCCACCTCCTGCTTATTGCGTGCAAGGTGTTACCAACATTGTGTACAAGGGTTCTGTGAGTTTAAATTGTAAGTACTTATTAAGTACTTGATGGAAGTAATGCGTGTCTTAAAAACTTACTTAAGTAAATTGTGGGAGGCAGACAAACTGGGTGGTACAGACACCAGCACATCAAGCTACTACAATCTATCAAATTTCTTTAATAGATTTTCAACTTTATCGCTAAAGTATAAGGTTCAAAGTTGATTGGGCAAATTTGACAGTTTCGGGTAGCTTGATGTGCTGGCGTCTGTACATGATATCGAGGAAACCTTTTCAGATTATTGGAAAACAATGTGATTTTGTTCTACTAAACGAGGTGTTCGAGGTGGCGCAGGAAGAGATTTCCTGAAAAAACTTGAGCATACGATAAACAAAAAAAATATCTTCAGTGGTCAGGGCTGCAGTAAAAAAGCCTTTAAGAGTGACGTTAACGATGTTGCATGTGTGGTGCACCCATGTCGTGTCGTCGGTGCCGGTGTGGTCGTCAATCAGACCAGCCAACACTAAACCTCACCTCATCTGGCTAATCTTTCTCCGACGCGAGGTTTTTTCATCCCATTCTTAAAATGTTGAATTAAGTACGGAATTCTCAAAAAACATAAAACATTTGTTGTCTATGGCAGTCGATATGCATACTATTCATAGCATAGACATTACAAAAGTGCAACACACTGTATGCCAGTGTTGTTATCTCTAAAAAACTATTACATCGGGTGTTACCTTAATTAAAACAGAACAGCTGATCAGTGCTCAAGTTGGAATAAAAATTGCAATAAATGTTTTGTTACTTATATCTTGCCTCTGCAGCTAGGAAAAGTTTTTTTTTTGCTTAATAATACATGTTGATATAAAGGCTTAGTTAGTTAGAAAGGCAACATAAATAAAAATACTACTAGCAGGTGTTTTAAATATGCAAAAGGCCGACATTACACACTGTCTAAGAACGTAACATAACATCATGTTTGTATTCCTGGGAGAGGCAAGGAGGTACAGACGCTAGCAGATCAAGCTACTACAATCTGTCAAATTTGTTTAATAGATTTTCAACTTCTATCACTAAAGTATAAGGTTCAAAGTTGATTGGGAAAATTTGTTCGCCAGTTATTTTTTTGTTCAATGCAATAGGGGGCATTTTACCATCATGTTCATCATCACGTTTATTATGCGCACAGCCAAAGTGTGGAACTCTCTGCTTCTCTGAATCTGTGTTCCCTCCTATATTTAACCCGTCTGCCTTAAAAGCAAGAATGAACAGGCATATCTTCTGGGCACGCTCGTTCCGTCATAAATCTCATCCATCGCTTTCCATCAGGCGTGATCGTGGTCAAGAGCAGGGCCCATTTAGCAATAAAAAAAAATCAACCGGAGACAAATTGGAACTCCGAGGTGCTAACAACAGATTTAAAACACAACCTAAGACACTTCGTGTGACTCAGAGCTGGCTTTTACCTTGACCAGATGCTAAGCATTGCCATACAACGTGGTAATGCCGCCAGTCTCTTGGGTACTCCAGTCGGCAGCGATGCGGATGAATTTTTCGACGCTATATTTTAGTTTGTGAATAGTTTTAGTTAAGTTAGGAAATAATTGATTATTTAACTAGATATTCGTTACTATTTACGTACATATTATTTTAATTCTGAATAAGAAATTGGTTATGGAACCTAGGACCCCGCGATCACGCTGGTGAACAAAAAAAAAGGACAGTCAAGAAACCGTCCAAGGCCTGTAAAAAGAGCAATATTTAGACAACAAGAGTATATCTTTACAAAGCCACAATAAAGTCCAAGTTACAACTACGACAATAGAATCAAACTGACAGTTTCGCACACAATTTTCTAACAAGTGATATGACGCACGCGCACGGTACGATTTCTCGACGTGCGACATTTGATTGTGGGCTGCGGTGCTATTTCCCACGGAAGAGACGCGACTCGACGACGACACTGTCTCATTATCACTTTACATTTGTCTATGTTTGTACAATTGCATGTATATGCATATAAAACATTTGTATGTATAGGAATCTTTTCATATTGTTAACAATTTCCCATTCACTGACAGTTTGACCTAATTCCTATGTTAGATTGAATTGGATGACATATACGGTCAAATTGAACTAGCTAGCAAAACTCCGGAGACGTGATGGGTATTGATATCTAAACACGATAAAACAAAAACGAAATTAATTTGATGTTTTTGTTTGTGGGATCATCAACCGCATTTAGTGTATTCACTTAAATATCAGTTTTATTTTGTGTAGACTTCATAGACGTGATTGGTTTCGTTTCGATAACTCAGCATGATAAAACGTATTTTTCCAACTCATACTTCAAGTAACAAAACTACCAGTGGTCGTTGACCCCTAAAAAGAAACATTTTATTTTATCTTGTTTATCGATACCAAACACGTCTGTGTAGTTTCGTTAGCTAATTTATTTTGACCCTGTATAAATCTATTTCGACTAGTTCAGAAATCGTCTTCTTGTTTTTAGCATTTACATTCAAACATAAAATAACATCAAGACTGTTTTGCTCGAAGCGTTATTCAAAGGTGTACCTACGTATAGTCATCATCCTTCCGCCTGTTAAGTTTAAGTCCCATTTAATAGGGAGCGAGCCTATTGCCATCAAGCGGGAACAACGTAGAGCATAGATATGAGAGCAGTGGTGGCCAAGTGGTAACGGCCGCGACTTACGAGTTGTAGGTCGTCGGTTCGAACCCAGACAGGCGCTTTACTCATCACCACTGCTCTCAAAACGGTTAAGGAAAACATCGTGAGGAAACCGGCATGTCCTAGAACCAAAAGTTCGAAGACATGTGACATCTGCCAACCCGCACTGGGCCCGCATGGTGGATTACGGCCCACTCTCTCACCGAGAGGAGGCCTGTGTCCCAGCAGTGGGGGACATTATAGGTTGATTATGATGATGATGGGAACACTTTGCCTGACTTGAGAATCGAACCCAGGACCTCGTCATGCTCAGCAGTACCGCTTGCGACCACTAGAACAGGGAGGCATTCAAAGTAGCTACTTGGAAATAATCGAAAAATTATGAAAGAAATGTGAGCAGCAACCAGTATGACTTATTTTCCTTAGCTGCATAAGTTATGGACACGCCATCCTCCCACGGTAACTGCCTTTATGAAACGGTTGGTGTTATGCCTGCTGAACATGATTCTGCTAAAGATTGTGACTTATTCTTGACTGTAGCGATTATGAGGACTGCCTTGGTTTGCCGGGGTAGCGGGATTGTCCGAAAGGGTTACCGCTGCCCCGGAACATAAAGGGCTAAAGAAGGAACACGGGTGGGTTTTAGTCAGTAAGAGTCTGACACTCCCTTCCGCTCCACCCAGAGCGGGAGGAGTCATTAGATGATTTACCATCCATAAAAAAAGGACTGCCTTGGTTTCGATTCCCGGGTCGAGCAAAGTCTTTTCCGTCTGGAATTTCTTAGTAGCAGCCCGGAGTCTGGATTTGTGCCCAGTTGATAGCAATAGGTTCGCCCCCTGTTACATGTTTCTTAAACATAACTGGCGAAATGTGGATGTACTATAGCTACACCTCTGCCTAACCCTTCGGGATTAAAGGCGTGATGATGACGATGTTATGTTACTTTAATGATGAGAGATCGAACAGCCTTCTGATTTTTCCAAACAATGAAGTCGTTTACTTTAAAAATGTTTAATGATTTTCTTGATTTCAATCTTATTTTGTTTTTATTAATAAAAATTTAATATTTAAGTATTTACTTAATCAAGATAATATTTACATAATATACGTAAGCTAATATTTAAAATAATAATATGTACATGTATATGAAAAATCATCAAAAGAATCATAAGGTATCTTGATTTCAACTGAATGATAAGTAATATACGTCGGAAAAAACAAATGAAGGTATTTCTAATATTTTCCGTTATTATCTGTAGTGACACATAGACGGCGTCATTGAATCATTTTGTTATCATTGTAGTGTGAATGTACTAGTGCCGCTGTAGGTATGCATGTCTGTTTTTATACGTAAAATAGTGAAAAATGCTGTACATTTAAAAATTCCAACCCCTTCCGGAGTGAATCGCTAGTTAATCAAAGCTTACACAGCAGATTGACATCGATATGTGTCGACAGACCGAGTTCCGCGTATGATCTAATGTAATTTGCAACAACTGGAGCAATAAATGTAGTTTTATATTTATAAGATAACAAACATTATTTATTGACAAATCTTTATAACTATTGAGAACAGCGCATTTAGTTAGATTGGCTGGTTCTAAAGTTATCTAATTATGTATAAGTGTTATTACTTTTCATCTTCCATAATGGCAGTTACCAATGCGGTCTACAACTGTCCATGTTATATCTATCTAGCAGCGCAAGAAGTATTTTTTTTGCTCCGTTGGTGTAATTGCTGTTAAAAACTGAAAACTGCTGGTGTGGTCCTACCGTTGAACAGGAAGAGAATGATTGTGGAAAAAGAAGGAAAACAAGAAGATACCGCCAGAGGTCTGGATAAACTATTACTTTGAGTTGCATGAGCCACCCACGGGGCTGGTGAAATTGATGACGCTGATCGAAGTTATAATTTGCAAGCACATACATGAACTACAAAAAAGCAATCGTACACTCATTGATGAGAATAAGTAATGTAAGATTCTACGCAAGTTTTATTTCCCCTCACAACCTCATCGCTATCCGTTGTCCCGGAGGCTGTGCGTAGTTTTTGTGCAGCTCCGGACGGGCCACATCCTGTGCTCCCGGTTCATTGATATCGCGACGATGGGTAGCCACGGCATTGTAGTACCGAGTGAAAAACTAGCCGACTCGGATATGCGGATATGTGAGCAGGAGGAAATTGTTTCTGAATGAGATTTACAGTATAGTGATGAACAAGTACCCGTAGTCAATGAAATCAATGCTAAGCTATAATGACTTGAAGGCGACAGAGGAATTGTGTGTGATAAAACAAACACTGTATCTAATATAAGCTTGTATATTGGCCAATTAGGAATTGAAGGCAAAGAAGGAATGAAGATAAAAGTATTGGATCAAAAGTTGAAGAGCTATATCTTAATGAGTCAGAGATTTACAATAAACAGCTTCGGTATTGATTCATTAAATATCTCAGGACTGGAATAAGTAAATTAAATCTCTCAAGCCATTTTGTTTTCTTAAAACCTTCGCACTTAAATAAAAGTGCGTAAAATTCAGCGTACAGTCGCCGTTATCAGCAGGTGCCGTGACGTTGTTGCGCTATCGTCGCCTGCGCACCTCATGTGGCGTTTATCGCTCCCCTGAACACGACTAAGTGAATTTGATGTAAGTCCTTCCTCTACCTGTACCTAAGAGCTATGTTCTACCTGATAACCTCCAGCTGAGGCAAAATATTTTTACTTATGAACATTTTGTTTATTCTTCGTGTTGTTTGTATGTTTTGCCGGCTCTCTGTGGCGTGAAATGTGCAGTAAATAGTGGGACTTTACGAGGTGTGAAACCACGCACAGCCAGCGTTGATGTAGTGTATGAAGCATTCTTTGATAGTTCGTGTTCAACTATAATCCTCATTGGAGTCTTCGAAATACTTGAAGCTAACTTGTTTCTTATTTTGTGCACACAAACTGAAATTTGTGAAAGTGAGAGAGATCAAATTGAAATTTAAATCTTTATCGCTTAAGTCATGTGTTTTGCAAGATCTTAATAATAATAGTTATAAGAGAGATAGATCTCAGCTGCGAATAATCCCATATTTTGTTAAGGATCAAGCACCAGTATATGTAATACTTGCATTATTCAAATCATAATTGGTATTGGCATGCAAATACAGAGCAGATGGTGATTATGGAAATACCTATTCTTACAGACTCGTTCTTCGCAAAACGTACTGCAGCGGGCTCGGCGTTACAGCTGTTCGTTGTTTTTGAACATGTTAAGTTGGGCTGAAACAAATAGTTCCAGTACCATCGACAATAATTATCTATCTTTCTTTACAATCATTACATCCAAATGCATATACTCGTATATATATATATACTACTATTTTAAGAAAGAGAAAGACGAAGATGATTACAAAACTGTCAATTCTCTTTGGCTCTTATTTAAGTAAAGAAAAGTTTAGCCCACTTTGTTTAAGTTTCACGAGTTTAAATAAAAATAATAAAAAAGTTCAAGTCGGTTAGCGGTAAGTATGACATGTGTCGTAATTATGGGACAAAATCGTTGAGGTCACATACCTACACGCAGTGTCAACGCAAAAAACGAAAGATGATGAGAATTTAATGGCTGCGAACTAGCATTTGGGCCACAAGGGATTAATGGAAATTTGATTTACAGTAACTGCTTGAAGCAGTTTCACGGGTGAAGGAAATGAACAGAATATATTTAAACTATTGGACTTGCTATTGATGGATGACTTGTTGAACGTTAATGCGGACAAAATCACGAAAAGATTTGATTATAGCACCATTGGATAGTCCGTTATCATATCAGCTACAGATACAACCGATAAGAATGAATAACGGGCGGCGTCCACCGGCGGCCGTTTACAAATAACACAGGAACCGATTTGTAAATAAATTTAAAGTAACCAAATCACTGTTTTGAACAAAATGGACGACGAAACCGGTCTCGGATGTCCACCCGCTGTTAAAGCATTGTTTGTGTTTACAAGTACTTCGACAATTAGTTGAGCAATCATTCTTTCCGATTTTGCAAATTCAGCAGGTGCCCGAGCGTCGCCGTCGCCTCGTGTATCAACAATTTCTTTATGTTTATCATTTTCTATATTTGCATTTTTAACGTCATCTTTAAATTAAGTCACTTCAGTGAGGAATACGACGGTCGAGTGTGAGTCGATCGCATCATAAGTCCGATCGGTCCATCGTAAACCATCGTTTTGATCGACGGGGGCTGGGTTTTCGGCGCGTGAGTCAGGTGTTGCAAGTAAACAGTCGCAAGGGCTGGCCGGCCGGGGGCTCGCCGACCCTCGTCGATATATGGAGCGGACCAGTGGCGCGAACATTCGCGGCACGTCCTTTGTTGGCCGTTTTGTTTTGGAGTACCATCCGGTTCCTGGTGGTGGGGCGGGGGGGACAGGTGGGCGCAGGTAGCGCGCGCGGCGGCATTCAGTCCACCTCGGCGCGTCGGGCTGCGCGAGCGCCTTGCCCGTTCATAAATACTATCTAATATGGAAATGGCCAGTCATTCCGCGACAGGTGCGCGCTCGCGGCATTCGTGCACGTGTGCTGTTAGTGAGTGCGCCGGCGCTGCCACCGCACCATAGCAGCACTGCAGCACTGCCTCATGAGCCACGGTAAGTTTTACACACTATCTCCGTGAATCCACGCGTACTTTGAAACTGGCCGCCGCTTTTTGTAGTTTCTATAATAACAGCGTCGGCTGCTCACGCGCATCTGCCGTTCCGTTTCGGTGCAGCTGTTCGCTGGTGAATAGGTAGGTATGATCTTTTTTATTCAATAACGACGTCGTGACGTTTTGTTGAATGAGCTTGCCCTTACAGCAACGTCTAAGGGCTCTCTCTAACACAATTAGTGGAGTGTAGAAGTCGGGTGCGTTCACACGGTCGTGGCGTTTCGCGTGTTTCTGTTACCTGAGTAAATATTGGTTCGATAACGTCCGCGAGTGCGTGCGTGTACACTACTGTTATCGATTCCACACATGCGTCACTTCGATGGTTATCTTTGGCGGATCTGGGTCATTGTTCTTTTGTATTTCGTGCACTGTTGTTTCATAATGTTGGACTGAACGCCTTTTCTTTCATCTGTAATGCTCTAGAATCCTTGAATCTAAAGTTTTCTGCCGACCGTACCAGTTGCCATGCGAGTCTACAGAAAAAGTTACCTTTGTGTCTATTTATTCAAAGTTTCGAATTGTTTCGTCATTGTCATTACCACTATAAAGCAAAAAGTAACAAAAACTCAGATACTTGAATGTGCGATTGTGCGAGCAAAAACCTATTTGTCAAGTGTCGCAACAAAACCGGTAAGAAATACAATTAAGTAAAATATTTATTTATACAGAACTGCTAACTAAACAATGCTTACACAATGAAATTTATTCTTGTTAAAACTCATAAAAGTTAAAAAAAAATATAGATAGTCACACACATAGTGTTAGAGACCATGTTTAGAAAATATTTATAGAGAATCGATACAGGTGTTAAAATTCGGTTTTGTATCGTAGCAAATCGATTATATCATGTACGGGAACGAATCACCAAAATAACCCGAAGTGAATGGGAGGTAACCATGGCAACGGTAGAGTGGGCGGCGTTATAGGCTCTTATCGATATGTAGATTTTAATAAAGCTTTATGGAAATTAAACGAAGGTTCAAATTCGATTAAGGAAACGACTTGTGCGGTTTACTTTACTTTAAGAGTCCAAACAGAATCCCGTTATTCGATGTAAAAAGTAAAGACGAAATATTATTTTTATAGTTAATACTTGCTTGAACCCGTAATGTCAATTTTAATACTTGTTTTGTATTTTCAATTCCTGTAGTAAAGTTAGGGTTATCATAATGGCCATATGCTCTACCTGGCATATCTTCTAAACATGCTGTTTCATCATGCAAAAAGTTTTCTGCTTCACTACCATTCTCATCATCATCTAGAAAAGTGAGGTCTTCTTGTATTATTTCTCCACTGACATTTTCAACTTCAATAAAAGTAACAGTACTTATATTCATTAGCTAAAATTACAACGAATTCATTATGAAGCGAACAAGTTTCTATTCCAGTCATTTTGGTCTGGTGCTTTGACTGCCTAGGTACAAAATTTCTAATAGTCTATTTTAAAATTTTCCTTGTGTTAAGGAATTTGGGAACTTCATCAGTTCACTTCATCAGTTCTGATGAAGTTCAACACTGTTGCTTTTGCGAATTACGGAATTAAAATTAAAGATGTTGCCAGAGTCTCTAAATAAATGTGTGTCCTCTCCAAAATCATGATAGATTAGAGTACAGAATTTAACAAAAAACTTTAAATGAACAAACAGTTTAATTAATATTAAGTACAAAACTAAGAATTTATAGCAACCTGCTAATTACCAAATTATTTTTTCATCCACACTTGTCCAACTTTCCGCTCCGTTACTAGCTATTCCAAAATCATACGACCTTGCATATGAAGAATCTTTGAACCTGAGAATTTCCATTGCCAAGGTCAATAGCTTCATTCTACCTCCTAAATAAAAAATCAATCTACCTAGCCTTTTCTCAACTATGTTGGGGTCGGCTTCTAGTCTAACCGGAGGCAGCTGAATACCTGTATTTTATATGGAGCGACTGCCTATCTGACCCCCACAACCCAGTTACTGGGTAATACGATACCCCTTGGTAAGACTGGTTGTCAGGCTTTCGGGCTTCTGATGACCAGTAACGACTGTCAAAGATCTACGAATGACAGCCGGGACCAACGGCTTAACGTGCTTTCAGAGGCACGGAGGGTCTTCGTGTGTAAAGATCACACATCCACCGACCAACCGCGGCAAGCGTAGCTTAACCTGATCGATCGACCCGTGCGGCTGTTAATACTTAGCCACAAGCCCCTCCACTCTTCCTTCTAAATATATACATTCTGAATACTAAACAGCATTGATGAGGTATTACTTAATTATGAATGATAAATATCGCCCACAATTTGAATGTGTCTATGCTAATGTCGGATATTTTTTTATGTTCTGTCTCTAGTTTATATTTTATGGATTAATATTTATGTTGAGTGTTATTAACACTTAGTTTATTAGTTTTAGAAATGTTACTGTTCTTAAATTTAGGTTTTACTGAAATATTCTACTTCATTCAACGAGAAATCAGGGGACCTAAAATAAAATTGAGATCACAACTTTAAAGCCAAGCTACCTAAACGAACAAATGTATTCAAAAAAGGAAATAAAATCACAAAAAAGTCTAGCCAATAGGAACATGAACAGTTTAATAGAGCTAGCCAATCGACAGCACGTTGCGTTGCGGCATCCGAGCCGAGATTTCTAATCGGCGGCGTCACGCGCTGCGTCTCCCGCCCGGAACGAATTGTCCGGAGATAACCATCGAGCTGTGTTGCCACATCTAATTGGAAGAAAACATCGTCGAAATCAGATCAGAAATTAAGTACTTGAAGTGAAGTGATTAGCCAGTTTAGAAAGACAGAAAGCCCTTGATAATGATACTACGGTGGATAGAGATTCGGTAAGGATAAAAATAATAATCATAGAAGTGAACGACAAAGTAACTGATAATATTAGATTTAGATTCGTGATTAAAAATGCTCTGATTTCAACGATCATCACATATATTATATCGACTAGAAGACCAATTAACAGGCGAGCTAAAAAGTGATCGAAGTGTAGAATCATTAACACTTTGTCATATCATGATCGCAACATGTTTGATAGTTTATTTAAAAGCTATGACAACCCAGTTGAACATAAAAAACGTTTAGTAGTTTGCGACAAATCGAACCGTGCCGTAACGAAGCGCGATGACTTGTCGATCTCACTGTTGTGGCCATGATCGAGAGCCTCCTGAATTTGTATGCCTATTTAAAAAGTACCGACAACAAAGTAGATACAGAGCTCGAGAGGTTTAATGCTAAGAATAATTTGAATGCGGAAAAATGTAATGAAGATAGTCTTAAATAATAATCAGCAGAATACGAAAACATTAAATACAATGTAGGCGAAGATAGTACTAATGAGACGGGAAATGAACTAATAAGAGACGTGGCTGTCCTCGCTGCTCGCAAGCGTCGCGTTCCGTTCTCATAACCTTTCGTCGAGACTAATGTGCCTCCCAAGATCACTGTCAGTGCCATAATGCCTTTAGCCGCATCAATGATAAATGTCGACAAAAAACACCAATTAGAACAATACAATTGAATAAAACTCCATTCGTAAAGTGATCTATCGGCTCTTTTTTACCGACACGCATTAAATAGTCATTAGCTTCAGATTTGGAACTATTAATTAATTCAATCTGTGGCAGATTCGCGCCAGAATCGAGTTTCATGTGTTCGCAGTGTTGCTGGAAATATGACGAATCTAGACTGTTCGTTGAGAAGCCGGGGCATGAAATTGTGTGCACGAGGCGTATCGGCAATTTGCGTCAGTTTTTTTTATCACAGTCACGACAGGCCGGATTCCTCGTGGAGCGGCCAATCGCCGGCTAGAGACGATGTAATTGGGAGAAACTACTCGGCCACCACAAATGCTTGAGATTTGTTCTCGGCCAGTTGACGGAGACCTCTGAAAAATCATCCGAATGTGTCTGAGGCGACTTAATCCGAGCATCTTGAAGAGGCGTGGAAGTTCTGATGGAGATAGTTGCTCCATAATGACATGCTCGTTGTTCGGTCTGTTGCAACACATAGTCTAACTGTTTCGGCCCTTTTGTCTGCCGATAATTGTTTGAGCTATAGCCGATATTTCCTTGACGGATATTGCGTATGCCACTTTCGCGGGTAACAATTATATTTTTGATAGAGGCCTATTCAACTGAGAGTATTGTTGGATTGGACATATGTGTTTGAAATTCGGTCAGGCCGCAGTGCTGTATCTCATCATCTATAATGACGGCAATTGTGGCTATTGGTTATGAAAGTATTTTGTGCAATGGTCATCGGCGTAACGTTTTATTTTGTAAATTGCAGAAGCAATTTGCACTTATAACATTACACTTAGAGCTGGTTTTTGTGTATTTAGCCCATAATTAAATATATATAGTTAACGGAAATATAAAATATACTTCAAGTAACTTTATCTTGTTTGGTATAGTGAGAAGATGTTGAGCAGTTTCTCGTTCAGTTGAATTATGACTGATTTTATCACGCAAAATTTATGATGAGGAGGAAAACTGCCCAGCCACGAGCAAGAGCGACCCAGACACTATGTCAATATTTATTATCCAATGTAAAACCTTTATCTGGCATTGGCCGTGGAAAAATATAGGTACTTAATAACAATATAGATACTCACCTATTTACTGATGGTAATTTTATTTTATAAAAAAACATGGTTTCTTTCATTGTGCGTGGAATAGGCATGAACGTATATCTAATGTTTCATTAGAAAAAAAAAGATAAAAATCGACCGTTAAAAAGAAAATTCGAGTAAAAATTTATGAAACAAAGAAGTTCATTAAAAATAATAAGATTAAGTAATTAATTTCGATACACGATCGCAGTTTGGCCGTGTTGCACTTTCTAATCACGCTAACAATGAAATGGCCGCTTTGCCGCCATATTTTATTTGTAACGTAACAAAGTGGAACGCGTGTAGTCGTAAACGTTAGCAATGAAATTAATTAGAAATCCTCCAATCCACTGTTATTTCTTTATAAAACGCTCTTCTGTTGTTGCATGACGCACGTTTAATTGGACGGTTATTAAAAATATCTCGATCAACACTATTATTACAGTTATTTTTCAGTAATAAACGAGTGACACTTTTAATAGGAGAAACGTTAAATTGATATTTCCCGCCATTATAAAAATGAATCGATAAATCAAATACGATTTCGTGTCATCAGAAAAAAAAAGTAGTCAAAATTGGAATCATAAATAACTTTGTTTTTTTTTTTAAACAGGTATATGGCAAAACGTGCAAATATAAACTTAGATTTGTTAGTATAACCAGACAAATGAATTAATAAAACATTCTTCTGCAGGTCTAATGATAGATTATACCTAAGATATTGTTCAAACGGATGCTATAAATCTAACGAAACTATGTATTTATTGCTATTGGTTGTTTGATTAAGGTAATTAATATGAATGTTATCTTATCGGCCGCTTGCCGTGTTGGAAGGATAAATCGTTTTATATCCTATCCGTTTACAGTTTCTAATGTATCAAGGTTTCTCTTTATTTTAGTTTATTTGAATAATATAGTTTTAATTATTGTTGTGTAAAAATGTAAAAAAAAAAATGTTTTTAAAGAGCATTTTTGCAAGATAACAAATCTTTTTTTATCTTGATTGATAAACTCTTGTTTCGAGAATTTTACACTCCAATTCCATTCCAAGTACAATTCCAAGGTACATTGGTAACCAAGAAACAAATGATAGCAATTCTTCTTCTAAGAAATTGATAGTATATTTTCAATGACTTTGCTATCTATAAAATTCCAAGAACGTGTCTAAAGTCCTTGTTATTTAAGGCCGTTTTCCCAAGGACAATGAATGGTCTTCATAATTATAACTATCTAATAAAGTCTGACTCTTGAAATGTCATATAAACAGCTATAAATGCACACTTAGCGTATCTCGGTAAACTTCTGAAAAAAAAAACTTAATCAAATCTATCGAAAATCTAAAAATGGCACCCCCTATTATCTTAATAAAACCCGTTGATAGATCTCGTAAGCAGTTCTCAGACGAAGTAAACAGCATAATTCTGAGACCAGACATAACGGCTATTGTAGGGGGAATTATAAAAAAACTTAACAAACGAATTCTATCTAAATCCTTCCATTTTGATAAGATAAATGAAGAAGCTACACAATCATTACTGACTGATCTAAAATTATAGAGCCGATTGCCAAATAATCTACAAAAATACCCAAAATAGATTAATCCTTCCGCCATCTTTAAAATACACAACAAAACCTTGTGATCTCTATATTAGATACCTTAACGTCTACATTGGTAGTTTTACTATTTCTACGAAGCAAAGGCCCGCGTCGCGCGAACATAGCCTAATAGACTCGTAAAATTTGCCACGGCCCTATGTTCAGTAGTTTCACTATCGGTAAAGTATGTGTCGCCGGCGACAGTGGCCGGGTATGTGGTGCAATTGTTTCCAAGTCTGTAGGTGGCCTTATTAATGACAGGTAGTATAAGGGCGGCTGTTTGTTGTTGTGAAGTTAAGTGGTTTGCAGTTTATAGGCCGTAGGTAATATACTTAGGTTAAAACTATATGTGTGCTGTACGTATATGTAAGTATTAGTTTTGAAGTTGACGTAAAAGATTAAGCTAATAGAGTCAATTTTAATCCTGAGATATGTTAGACTGCAGCAGGCACAATTAATTGATTAATGGAGGAAACTCCAAAACCAAATAAACATACAAAAATATTAGCTATGGAAGCAATAACTTGTCTTGAAATGACAAAGGAAACAATTTCAGCTCATAACCGCAGGCACTAAACCAACATTTATCTCTATTACGTCAAGTTAGTTCAGACGAATTCCCACAGAGATGTAACTCTAGATACAACAGTTAGCGACAGGTGTAGAGGCGAGTTAGTGACCCGCGATGGACGCGTAGGACGGAGACTCTCGACACCGGCACTGGCTGCTAATGACGCGGCTATCTGATTGTGTTTACTGCCTAGTAAATACGGGGTACCTGCTACTCTTGAAACTGTACTTGTAAACGTTGAAGGTTTACATGAAGATGTTAATGTTTTACATGTAGACTTGAATGATTTACAAGTAGAAATAGACGATTTACGAGTAAACGTTAAAGATGCCAATGTAAACGTTGCCACTTTACAACTTAACATCGACGCCGACGGGTTGGAATTAAAAATGTAATGTAATAATACACATGTAATTTTAACAATGCAACTTGAAATTAAAACACTCGCTGTCTTTTACAGTGTTTGGTTTCGAAAGATTTCCTGTAACTGAGTGACAATGCAAATATAGAGACCCTCCTACATAAAATCGCTGATTATTGTTTTAACGAATCCCAAAACACTTGATACCTCGTTTGTCATAAATATCATGGCAATGCAAGCGTAGGACGGACCCACTAGCTATCAGCTACTGTTTTGCTTCTCTCTAGAGATTCGACCGTGGCGTGGGTAGAAGTAACTACTGTTGGAACTGTACACCTAATGGGGGTAGAACTGGCTTTGTAATTACGACCTCAGCTATAGTAGGTGGTAATGTGGCTTCGTCGGAATCGCCTGCAGTCTCTGCAGGTGGTGAATTTTAATTTGAAAACATTATACTATTATTTGCAGTCGAGTTGGCTTCAATTTTCGCATAGCTCTCTTAATATAAGTTGCATTGTTTCGCACATGTTTCTAGTGATTTGTTTTTCTTTAGTTTGACTATCTTTTGCAGAAACTCTTTCGTTCTTTTATTGCTTCTTTCTAATTATTTGCTTCTAAGATTCCCCTCAACACATTGTTTTCATTACGTTTCCGTTTTCCAAACACTTCAAAGGCCACATTTGCAGAAGGCAATATGTTTTCTATATTATGGGAAAATATAAGGAATGTCTCAGCGGCCTGTCGAGCTGCGGAAGTAGGCTCAAATGAGGGAAACAGGTTGCGAAGGAGTTCTCAAGCGAAAGATTATACATGCCTTGTACTTACGTTCTATAGCGATTCAAGCAGTTATAACTAATTTCCTTGCCGCTAGGTTTCTATTTAGGTGTGTGTGGCTAATCTTACTAATATTTTATATGCAAAAGTTGGCATTTTGTGTGTGTATTGTAAAACGGCTGAAGGGTTTCGATTTATATTTTGCACAAAGTTAGTATGTGTCTTGGATTAACACATTGTACTACTTTTGTATTACGGAACATACTAAACTTTCCACACAGTTTGAGTTAAAGTAATGCCTCTTATTATTCTTTATACGGTTACCTGACATTAATTTGATCATGCGCATATATTCTTTACTTTCTTCTTATTTTAAACAAGCTCACGTATTATAAAATTAGCCATTAATCAACTTGACCTCATTCCCATGACTGCGGCTGCAGGAACTATGGCGTGCCATTGTCCATTGAGGCGTGTCGAGGTGCATTCTTTGCTATAAATATTGACAATAATTGTGTATCGATCAAATAATAGTATTATGCGACGATTGTACGTAATAGGGTTTGATCACGGTAAGGCTCAGATTCCGGGCGGCCGGAATAAATGAATACGGAATGGACGCCGTATCTATAGGAATGATTTCTTAAAATCTTGATTAGGCTGCAGGACTTAGCTTAACAAGGTCGAGCTCAGCCTTACTTCATAATCAGCCTATAGTGTTCCCATTGCTGGTACACAGGTCTCCTCTCGGTGAGAGGGAGTGGGCCGTAACCTACCACGCGGGCCCAGTGAGGGTTGGTAGATGTCACATATGTCTGCGAATGTTCCTCACGATATTTTCCTTCACCGTTTTGAGAGTAGTGGTAAAGAAATAATTTACACAAGCAGACGCCTTACTTACTTTCTAAATATATAGCTTCATTCACACATCAAACGAAAAACACTTAATTTTCAATTCAACACGATATTCTACAACATCGATGAAACAACCTCGTCACGTCGTTCGATTCAAATCAAGTACTATCGTACCTAATACAGATGTATCGTTCCGTTTGTCATTCACCGATGACATCGTATTAAAAGTTTAACCGACCGATCGGGACCGAGATAGTGATTTATGAACGCACGCGGTCGTTATTCGCGTTTATCGATACGACTCGACTAAACCTAGTAGGCGATTGGCGATTGCTAATCGAGTTTTAGTGCTGGCGGTCATTCTGTGATGTCTAAACGCGGAGTATTTTCAGTGAATTTATTGCGATTGGTAATGTAAGTAGCTGGTTGTATCGATTTAGTTATTCCGTGGTATCAAATAAAAAACACGCGACTGCGCACTGAAATTCCTAGAAATAAGAAGAAAAATATATCTATACATATATCGCTCATTTGGAGAAACATCGACGGAAATGTATTTTTCCCAAAAATGAGTTAAATATGACAAAGCACTTAGAAAGCGTGTTCATGCTAGGAAAGCAAAGACTTAAAAAAAAGTAGCAGTTACGTCGATGTTTCTCCAAATGAGCGATATAATAAAAGACTCAATCAAGTCGGCATATCGCAGTCCACTCCTGGCCATAGGCCTCTCCCATACTGCGCCACAACACCCTGTCCTCGGCCTCCCGCATCCAGTCTGTCCCAGCCACCATTTTAAGGTCGTCTGTCCATCTAGCTGGGGGCTTCTAATAAATTAGTAACCAAGTCAAAACTGTATAATGAATATATTTAAATAGAAGTAATTGCTATGATATATGGGAACGATTCTGATCCCTAAAAGAGAGAAGAGACAATTTGTCCGTTTGTCTGGATGTATTTTCCGGATTGACGTAAAAACGGCAGAACGGATTTAGATGAATTATGTTAAACTGATAGTTTAAAATCTGGATTAACACATATGGTACTTTTAATCCCAGTAGTACGTTCCCGTGGGATATTTCCGACACCCATGCCGGCGATGCCGCGGACAAAAGTTAATGTTTTTTAAAACTCAAACGAGTACAAAATATTTTACAAATACGTATAATACAAACTTGAGATGGCAGTCTTGTAGAGTTTGCAGAAATCATTTCCATATGTATAATTTTTCCGACAATTTAAATTATTTCAAAGTATAATTTACCCGTTTTTTTATTCTCGTAAGTAAACAGGCCAGGTATACGGCACCGGAACGGTTATCGTTGCCGTGTAACCGTTTTAACGGGGCGGGTAACTGCGCGGACGCAAGACGTATGGCGCACGGACTAATTGTAATTACACGTACATTTGTAACTTGTTTTAACAAGTTTCTGGTTAACAATAATGTTGTGAATAATGAAGTGATCGTTTGGGGCAGGCTTATCCCCACCCATAGGGTTGAGAGGAAACGCGGTCACGTGGTTGTTGGCATTTATCCCATACTGACGTAGATATTTCTCTGTTTTCTCCTTGGATAATTATACTAGTCCATATATATTTTTTCGATATAATGTAAAATCTACCACTACCATGTCCCTATGATTTGTATTTAGAATAATAATTAAAAAAAAAAGTACACGTGACCACGTGAAAAAAAAAATACTGTAAAGTATTGGTATTCAGCTGCATCCGGTTAGACTGGAAGCCGACCCCAACATAGTTGGGAAAAGGCTAGGCAGATGATGATACACGTGACCACGTGACCGTGTTTCCTTTTAAGATGTCTTTGCTCGGTAGCCATTTTCCAGTGGTTCGTACAGGGTCAGTAAGTACCTACGTAAATGGCGTTCTTGTAATTACAGGCTCAAATAAGACATTACGCTTTGTCTCTGGAAGGTAATGCACCTGCGATACTTCTGGTCTTGCAGATGTCCGTAGGTAGGCGATGAGCACTTGCTATCAGCACCCTAATTGCGTAGACACTTTTTAAATCTCAATTAGAATTATTTTGAAGGATATTGCTAATCCATTGCTTTTTATGTTCGAAAAATGTGTCTGCTCAACAACGTAAATAACGCAATGAATGTTTTTGAACTGTCAAAATGAAACCCATTGCTACTCATAGTGCGTTACGCTGTTACCCCGCAGGTGCAGGCGCGGATCTAGGTTTTCGCTCAAGGGGCGGTAAATGTTTCGCTCTGAGGAAGGACTGAAAGCCTTTAAAAAAAACCTTCGACACCTATTTTATATCTTAGTAATATACTGTATACAAAGTATACAGGACATAAAACTGTTTATGTCTAATTTAGTGTTTTAGATTCTGTCTGGTCGAAGCCCATGGGGGGTAACTGCACCCGTTGCCGTCCCTGTATCCGTGCCTGATCAGGTGGTCTGGTTTGCCATCCAAGATCATAAAAATATAATGGTGACATTCTCTATTTTATGATATTGCAACACCGGCCCACCGACCGAATGATTTCGTTCTTAGTACAAACGGTAGAATGACAACATTGAAGCTAGGTAGTTAATATTGATGGGAAGTATTCACTTTTATGTTTTACGTAATATAATCCTATAATAGGATTACAATGAACATCAATTACTGCCAAATAGTTTTTGATGACAGTTTACGTACCTGCGAGTACTTTTATTATGTAAGTAAACACAAGTTACAAGCTACATAATATTCTTAACCCAGCTAAAAATCATAGTCTTAACTTAGGTACAAATTTATTGAACACTTTACAACTTTACTTAGACTTTCATGTTAATATCAATTTTACTACTATTGCCATCTGAACAAGACTTTATTAAGATTATATCGTGATTACAGAGAGGGCCCTTAAGGATATGACGATGCAAGCGCCATATCCTTTAGTGAAGCTGTCAAATCGAATGAGTATTTATTAGCAAGCTCTTAAAGATGAACTTTTAACCGAATTCAAAAAGGAGGAGGTTCTCAATTCGACTGTATGTTTTTTTTTGTATGTTTGTTACGCGATATCTCCGGTAATTGTATATTGATTAAAAAAAATATTTTTTTAATGGGGAGGGAATTTTATTAACATTGCTTGTGTAGTTTTTGAGTTGGCTTCAATAATAAGTATTTTTGCCACTTAGTTTATATTGATGATGTTATAATGACTTCCTGGCACTAATATTTACATAGCAAGTAGTTTTATATGAATTTGTGTCGGGTAAGTACAACTTAAAAGTAAAAATAACTTTAATTTCGGAAGTCGGTGGCCAACAACGAAAATGCGAACCCAACGACACTGACTTCCGAAATTAAAGTTATTTTTCACTTTGCACCTATTGTCTTTTTTGGAAGGCGGTTGTTTTTTTTTGTAAAAAAGTTTTCAATATTCAAAACAATGGCTACTCGTCGTGCTTCGATTAATGCTCGGTTCCTATAAACAAAAACGAATCGATTTGCTTACCAATGGTAGAATTTTTTATTGCCAAACTGGGCATATAAATAGATTTGAAAGCTAATTTTACCTGACCTCATAACTTCATTATTCCTTCATTATTGGTAAAGATACAAGAGTCTTAATTTTAACCAATAATGGTCTGAAAATTATAAGAATCGGCCATAATTCTACTGAGATTAGTGCAAGTAAAAACAAGCAAGTATAGTAATTGTGGAATATTTGTAAGCGAATGCACAAAATACTCGTATGTAGGTACGCCATGTAACTACTAGTGGCACTAATCAAATTCTAAACGGACCAACAGTTGTAGTAGATTGTCGTGACTTTGAGAGTACCTAATGAGCGTCATTATATAATTTATTATTTATTAAAACTTTATGCACAAGTAAAAACTGTACAAAGGCGGACTTAATACCTTGGGCATTTTCTACCAGTCTACCTTAAAGTGATGCAGAGACAATACACAGTACTTAGGTGCAATAACAGAAAAAAAAATATAAGAAAATATTTATAAGTAAGATATAAGAATAAATACATATATACAACAAAATATAGAAAAAAAAAGTTATGAGACATAAACAAGAAACCCTACAACAACTTAATTCTGAGACGAATCTGCCAACTTCTTGTGTATATGTTCTCGAGCTTATAAGCAATATATATGTATTGAGCAATATTTTAAAGTCATCATTAAGTAATTGAGTAAAGTGAATTTTAAATATAGGTAGAGTAAATTATAAAGTTACTAGCTTCTGCCCGCGACTTCGTCCGCGTGAAATTTCTCATTTCCCGACCAACCCCGTCGCATCTTTTCGCAGGCGCCCGCGCTATTACTTCGTTTTCGCGCAGCGTTCTTTCCGACCTTTTTTTTTCTCGGTGCCTAATGGTCCTAATGTGATGTTAAGGAGCCTATAACCTTCCTCAAAACTTAGGCTATCAAATGCAAAAAGGATTTTCAAATCCGACTGGTTTTTCCAGAGGTTAGCGCGTACAAACAAACAAACTCTTCAGCTAATATAGATTTTAATGATGATATAGCTGAAAACTTTTTGCAAAATAAAAAAAAAATTGAATTTGAATTTAAACCTTAATTTGAACGTAGAGTCCGCGCCACCACTGAAGTCCTGCGTCAGTCTTTATTATCTTTGGAATATGAACCAGCGTTGATCCGTCGGACTTCAGTGATGGTGTAGACTTTAGTACAGTTTTTTAGCTTGTAAGTCTTATTAGACAAAGTACAGTCTACTTTGTCTATAAAGTTTTCAGCTACATCATCATTAAAATTGACTGTCTGCTTAGTAATCAGTCCCTTTACAAGGCACTGGGTACGGAGGCACGTGCCGACGTGTGTTGGTTGGGCCACGACATTTTTAGTTGTTTTAGTCTGTAAAAGTTTACTAACATAGTTTTTAAGTAATTGTTGTTATTGTTGTTGTTGTTGTGAGTACTTGTAGCCCGAAATAAAGAATATAAGTATTATTATCCTACTACTCGTAATATTATAAACGCGAACGTTTTTGAGGATGGATGGATGTTTGTTACTCTTTCACGCAAAAACTACTGAATGGATTTGTATGAAATTTTGCACACAGATAGTTTATAACCAGGATTAACAGATAGGATACTATTGATACCGATATTCCTACGGGATCGAAATTTATGCGGGTTAACCAATATAAAAATAGCTATCATAAAATTTATCACAATTTCTGATTTAACCTTAAAAGCAACATCAACATGACGTAGACCTGACCGCTGACGTCTCCTGTGATAAAAGATCACCACAACATGCGTCATAATGGTTGACAAACACATAGACATAACACTTATAAAGACATTTAGCACTACTTTAGTAATAAACCTACCTGTAAGTACTCAACACTATAATGAGTTTGAATTCAGTCTTCTACCTCGTGATTCAGCGTGTAATTCGACCAAATTGCGAAGTCTAGTTGTCTATGTAGCTACATTTAAACAACAGTAGTATTTTCAACGTGGTCGGCTTACCACGCTGGGCGGACGGAAACGAGCTAGCTCTCACGACCGACTTTATACAATACTTCAGTTCAATCTAAACAGGTTCTTTTTAGCTTACATTAAACATGGTTGGAAGTTAATCGGTTTTTTTTTTTCTATGAAAATGTTTCATTTTGTGCGTTTGAAGGACAGTACCATTATAAAAATCCAAGTAGTCTTTGGTCTAAGAATTGGTCAGAATCTATGTTTAGCAATGAGATGAGATGATGAGAAGGTTTTTCTTCGGAATAGGGTAGAATTTTTTCGTAAGAGTTATGTAATAGTAGAGCTCTTTTTTTATAAACTGCGGGGTAATTGCGTAACACACCAACAGTAGCAATGGCTTTAATTTTGACAGTTCAACAACATTCATTGCGTTATTTACATTATTAAGCAGACAAATTTTTCGAACATATGAATCAATGGATTAATAATATCCTTAAAAATGATTCAGATTATGATTGATAGTGTTACACAATTAGGGTGCTGGACCTTTTTGTAGAATAGGTACCAGCATTATTCTTCCATTTTGAAGAAGACATGATTGTAAAGTTACATACACATGATACTTTCAGACTTTGCCTCAAAGGCCGAGAACACATCGACGGACCCCTCGGCATCGCAGGTGTCCATAGACGGCTCTAACCACTTTCCATCAAGTGGGCAGTCGGCCATTTGCATTTTAGCTTCAGCCAGTAAAATGTGTCCCATTTATAGGTTTACCGATCCTCAATGTCGCTCTATAGGTTATCTCCACGTCCCATGAATAAAGATAATGGTTTATTAACTCCTACATGTTTAAATTATAGCGTTAACGAAGTCATTTATTAAGTGAAATTATGGTGCATGTCTTTAATATCTATTAATTTGTCCTGGAGTATATAGTATGGTTATAGGCAATAAACATTGAATGTATGGTCCTTGTATAGAAAAGGCTGTAGACCTTTTTATCTATGGATGCAGTATGGAGAAAGGTAGCCTTTGGGCGCTTGAGCAACAGCCGGCAATTTTTTCTGGTTTTTGCTGCTTCTTTAGCTATGGGTACACCTATGTCTCGTGTTGTTTCGTTGGAAGGCCTCCCACAAGGTGGACCGACGACCTTGTGAAGGCCGCAGGGACCCGTTGGATGCGAGAAGCACAGAACCGGTCGAAGTGGAGGTGCTTGGAGGAGGCCTATGTCCAGCTGTGGACGTCTTTCGGCTGAAATGATAATGATGATGATGACACCTATGTCTTACCCTTTGAGGAATACGGCGTGATGTTGTGTTGTGTGTTTAGCCCTAAAATGGGAAGTAGGACCCCTTTTCGATTACCTAGTTTTATTTTAAAAATAATTGTTGGTTGGTTCATGTTTTGAAATGTCATTGTCAGCTGGAAAATGCTTTGTCTATACAAGTCCAAGAGTGATATTTTAAGCCTCGTCAGGTTCGCCGATAATGTGCATAGCATGATCAGCCTATAATGTTCCCACTACTGGAACACAGGCCTTTTCTTTTTTCGTTTGGTTGATGTCATATTTTTATGTCTTCGAATTTTTGGTTAAACTAAAAACCATAATATAAACTCTACCTCTTCATGCTATTTTGTTATTGTTTATATATCAGCATGTACCGCTTCCTGGGTCCGTATTGCTGATTAATACATAACGTCCTTCTATTAAAGTCTGCATGTCTCGTCTAAAATGACGGTAGTACATTACCAAAGGACTTTTATAGGTTTAAACGTGTCCGGGACTGCTTAGCTTCCTATTACATGCTAGTTTAGTAGTTAACTTTATGTTATTTAGTTTTAGTTTGCCTGTAATGTTTGGTTTAATGATGAGATAGCTTTTTTATAAGTTCTTATATTATTCCATATGAAATTGTGCGGCCCATGATCTCTACATTAGACGTACATTTAAAATTAATCGGGGGCCTCCGTCAACGAAGTGAATCCTACACCCGATTCATTAACGGTTTTTAGACAGGCAAAAACACATCCGGAGTAGGGATAACTATCAAGTCGTTGTAGTGTCATTCATTCTTAAGTGGGGCCCTAAACTAATCATATGTCCGTAGGTGATTTAAATTTTAATCGTCCGTAACTCCGGCAAAAACAAACAACGGAGTTCGTGCTTAGAAACTAGGCCACCAGGATCTTGAATTTTTCCATATTATTAATTTTCAGTGTTAAATCTTGTACATTTTGCAACTCATACCAGTTTTGTCCTACTTAACATACATACTTACATGCCTAACTAATACTAAAGTCATTTCTTCGTCACAAGCAATAAAATAAAATACCCAAAATGGTACCCACACATAAGTAGACAACTCGTGACGGCCAAAACTAAATTGTACAGGCACAGAGTGAATCTAAATTATAAAGGAATCATGCGCAGTCATAGTATCCATTGGGTGTACCGTTATGCCAATGACAGGGCGAGACTGGCGTGTGTAGCCTGCCTTTGAATTTGGAAGAAAAAAAAGATGGTTGTTTGTTTAATGCTTTTAAGTTTGGAAGGAGGATTTATTGGCTTTGTAAATGGCCAGTGGCAATAAGTTTTAAGGACTTTGTGATCAAATTGTGAAGGATTTGGATGTGTAGTCTTTTGTTTTTTTAATTGTTGAGGTACCGCTACATCTGCTACTGATACAGATAGATAGCGCCCGCCATCCACGAAGACGCGTCCCTCTCTTCTTCCTAATCGCTTACAGTACAAGTGCGGATCATTCCGTTAGTGTTTTAGTTTTTGTCGATACACAGTAATTACTTATTATTGGGTTATTAGCGTGTATCAAAAAACTAAAACACTAGCGGAATTAACTAGCGATTAGTAAGAAGAGTGGGGCGCGTCTTCGTGGATGGCAATATCTACAGTATTTTATTTTTTTAAAGGGGATATTCATGATGTTCCTTTAATTTCTGCAAGCGCCTTTTTCGTATTTCAAGATAAGGGCACCCGTAGGTCAATGGGAACCCAACACAAGGAAAGACCTCAATGCCTGTTAAATTAGCAGTGTTGGTAGTGTTAGCTAAACTCTTTAATTGTTTTCTCTAAATAAGCTCTAGGTACTTGGCACATAGGTATACTATAAAAAAAAACTCTTGGAAATTCGTTTCCCACGCCGTGTTTTGTTACCTAGTTTACTGTATTAACAGATAAATTGTTTATGTCAAAATACTCAAAATAATAGTGTCGTTTTTATTGAAAAGTGTCACAAGTATTTTGATGTTAAATAAACTTTATTATTTATCTGACGTGTATTTAGTTAATGTTGCTGTCACAACAGTTCTAGCCCTTCACTGGTCA
This sequence comes from Hydraecia micacea, assembly GCA_914767645.1. Lineage (NCBI taxonomy): Eukaryota > Metazoa > Arthropoda > Insecta > Lepidoptera > Noctuidae > Hydraecia > Hydraecia micacea. The sequence goes on from OU611778.1 coordinate 16,292,720, forward strand.
CAGACTACTAATATGACTAAAATGTTACTGAAATATTTAATGCTACTTCGTAATGGTACTGGGTCTTGGTCGCTGGACATTGTCCTCCAATACCTGTTTACAATGTAATTTGAAAACATTGTAAAAGTGTATTTTTAAGAGAAACTGTGGAGTTTCTTGCCGGTTCTTCTCCATAGGAAACGACCAATTGGAACCGTGCACCTAGCTTTTGACGTTTCAGAAGTGCCTATGTCGGTTTATGTGAAATACAATATTTTGAATTTGATTTTGCTGATAAACAGTGGTAGAGTGGAAAGGAAAATAATTTGTTTACTATTTTGAATAATCTATCATACATATTAATACAAAGCAGTTACCGTAACTAACTGACAGGTAACACATAACTTAGTCAACTGAAGATTCAACCGATCTAAACTTCAGTTTTAGTTTACCAAAACCAATTTCTAGACTCACCGTCGCTACATGTTGCCATCCAGTCACACTTTTAAAGCTAAAAAATGCTTAGATTTTTGCGCGTTGGGCATTTTTTGAGATGGGAAAAAGACATTGAAATCGCGCCACTGTTACCGTAACCGACTCCGCTACGGATGTGTGATGTGATGAGTTTTAATGTATATCCGATATGTCAGTGAGTGATGACAAAGTATTCTGTTTGTGTTTTTTTAAGGCGTTGTTATGGACTCCTTTCTCCCTCCATTGACAGCCCGCCATTTATGCCAGCGTGCTGTCAATTGTCATTAAGTGATTTTGTGCTAAAGGACTTTCTGGAGCCCAACTCCTGAGCGGTTCTAACGGGAGATTGGAGTTTCTATGCGAATTGAGAACGAAGGGCTAGTCGTGATCTTGACTATAGGTAATAAAGTTGAAATTAAACTAGTATTTTGGACAATGCCCCCATAAATATCGCCGTTTGCATGTAGGTACACGTATCGTATACTATACATAATCACTGCAATTTGGCTAACAAAGCTAGACCCAATTTAACCGGTCACAAAATATTTCCGTACAATTATATATTCATTAAGTGAACTGCCCGCGGTGGCCATATTTTATGTCATTAAGGACGCACTGAATCGGCTTTATGGATGTTATAAAGTCATCTTGTGAGACCTTCAGGCGTTAAAATGAGAGCAACAAGAAGTTCTCAGTTCTCACCGGTTTTTAAGAACAATTTCCGTGTGGAGCTAGGTATATTATATAAAAAAAAAAAAAACAAAACTGTGAGATGAGCTGAACCACTAGCCGAACAAAAAAGATAAATTAAATTAGTTGTAATTAAAACAAATGAATAATACAACTCTTCGTATAAGAACCAGCTATGCATTATATGGGAAAGGCCCATGCCGCAATGCCATTGTGAAAAGATTTGAAGATATGCAGTCAGAAATGTTCGAAGCAGTAACTGACCACTGCCCGAATGTACATACTTTAATCTTCAACACTTGTAGAGGCTCATTCAATCTACTAAGCTTATCAATAATACCACAAGTGATGTTCTCGAGATTAATCAGATAACGCTCCTATAACCTTTCTTACTCCCGTCAATTGTTGGCCCCGCTTCCATTCTCCACCTCGTACATTAACTGGCCACTTTCCCACGTCCATCTGACGTAACCTTATGCTAATCTACCCTCACAATAGATGCTATCCGTATCTTCAATAATTGCCGTAATAAGCGCCGTATTTAATCACAATCAAAGAGAATTAAAACAGGAATATTGAAAAGTTGTTTTTATTGTGGTATTGTACGGCGATACTGCTACTACGGTTGCCAATCAACCTTTGTATATCCGATGACGTTAGTGTTATTGAGTGGTGTACAATAGATTTGTAATTGTTTTTGAATGAGTCGTGTGAATTTTTTGTGTGTAACGTATGAAACAATCGGCTGTTACCGAAATGAAGCGTACGGTTACGCGTGATTCGTGGTCGGATGCGTCATGTTACTTCGGTGAAGTTCGGATAAGTTTGTCAATTTACTGATAGTTAATTTTAAATAAAAATTTAATATTTGTTTTAAGGCTAAAGTCCTCTATATTATGATCTTATTTTATTATTCATGGCGTATTTTTTAAAGAAATCATTGCCATATGTTTCGATAAAACCTAGTTCCATTTATCACGAATATGATTGACTAACACCTAACTATCAAGCTCAGAATTATTATCAAAAACGTCAGTCATAGTTAAATACAAATTGTCTGAAACGTCAATAAAATTCAAATTCATCATAATTATACCTACTTACCTGAGAATTGAACGTGGGAGACAAAGTGAGGCGAGGTAAAAAAACTGAGCTACTCCGTCGGTGACGCCATCTGCTGACGGAACCACGGAGGCTTCCGGTCAATGACCCGGCCCCACCACTTCCCCTAATTATCCTATCCCCACTACCGCATCTAGTCTTGCTGCGGTTTTAGTCGATTTTCATGAAAAAACATACCTACGAACATTGCGAACAGCAAGATTAGCAAATAATTTTATCCGTAACTTTTAACTTTTTTAGCCGAGTTATTTTTTATCACATTTATGATAAGAACAAACGGGGATAAGTGTATTTTATAATCGATTTATCGAAATAGAACCTTGTTGAGGTATTAATGGTTCTTATGCAATCAGAGTATTATGATAGGTAGGTATATCATTGCATTATGGATTTTAAAATGGCAATGTCCGAATAAATTGTCTGCAAACGACCTTGCTTAATTTGGTGAGCACGAAACTCCTTGATGGCAAACCTCAATAAAAGTTTTAAAAGTGGTAAATAAAGGTAAAATTTAACAAAAACACACTTATCGCAGTCAAAATACACGAACACATAAAAGCCAGTGCAGTTTAAAAGATACAACAACGCGCGTCACTTTAATTCATTTCCCATGGCATCCGGCGTGAGAAAGATTTCTATCCTCCGTCGCCATTCATTTTTGTGCAAAAACCTGGCCGTGTTCGGAAGCCGCGGAAAGGTCACACGAGAACTCGCGCCTTTTTAAATAAAAAAAATAAATGGCGCGAAACTCTCTGGCGTTTCCCGGTTGCCAGTGTTTTTTTTTTTATTTTATCCTCGGGACTCGGAAATGCAGTTAGAGGGTTTTTTATTTGTCTTGTTTTTGAGGACAGCTTTTTTTAATGTAATTTTAATATAAGTATTGTATGATATAGCACTAGTAGGTATTATTACCATAAAAAAATATGGGAGGAAAGTCCTGTTTTCACTTTTCTCTATAAGAATTAATAATTTTGTTGGATCATACGATAAAATCTTTTCTACTATTCATGTTTATTGAGCATAAATAAGCTAAGTACCTACACCAGCAATTTATTAATATTTATTACACCATCAAAATCAATAACTTACCTCAGTAAATTTTCTTCAATTACATCGTAAATCATCAGTAGAAAATCATATTCGTAATTCAAAATATATTGTATTGGATCAAGTATAGAATTTATGGTCCAAATTCGTAGTTAGAAAACAGTTAGGATATAATACAATGTGTTATTATCAGTTATAAGGATCGCAGCGTATGCCTCGGGACAAAGCTTTGAAAGCTCCACCGCGGCGGCGCCTGCGCAGCTATAGATTTATTTAATGGATGCGATCGTAATAAACTGCTGATTTGTTAGGTAAAATATGTACTAAGTTTTAATGTGGCTATTTAGTTCTATTTATTGGCTACTGCTACCTATTTTACTAATTTATGTGTAGAATTTCTACTAATCAAATGGTTATAAGTCATATTAGACTAACCATTTGATTAATAATGAATCTACAGACGGCTTCCATTTTAGTTTAGAGTTTGACAAGGTTTTGTTTTCTAGAGGAATGAAAATGATTGTAGTTTCGTGGCGTAGCGACTACACTAACCTCGCTACGATAAAAACGCTACCTAAAGTTGCAAGAACCTACGAAACATTTTACAATAGAGTTCTACCACTGGAATCTCTGCAAAAACAAAACGAAATGATGTTCAAACAAAAATTAGAAAAGCCCACAATGCAATATCAAGACAGTTGATAATAAAGCTGGCAGATATCAGACGAGCACAATAGGAGTGAGGTGGCGAGTGCATCACAAATTCACAATAGCGAGCCTACCGTCAGCGCGCGCGCCGATAATGGACCGATAAATAACTATTTTGAATTAATGACGTTTAACTAGCGGTTTTGCGCCTTTGTCTTGTTGGGAAATTTTAGAAAATATTGTTGGGTATGATAGAGGGGCTTGTGGCTAAGAAATAACAGCCGCACGGTTCGATCGATCAGGTTAAGCTACGCTTGCCGCGGTCGGTCCTTGGATGGGTGACCATCTTTACATACCAAGACCCCTGGCTTGGAAAGCATGTTAAGCCATTGGTCCCGGCTGTCATTCGTGGATCTTTGACAGTCGTTACTGGTCGTCAGAAGCCCGAAAGTCTGACAACAAGTCTTACCACGTATTACCCAATAACTGGGTTGTGGAGGTCAGATAGGCAGTCGCTTCATGTAAAATACTGGTATTCAGCTGCATCCGGTAGCAACATCATAGTTGGGAAAAGGCAGATGATAATGATTGTTGGGTAAGATCACAGAACAGGTAAAAGAACTGTTCTGTGGGTAAGATAGACGATAGTGCTTTGTTCCTATGGAAAGGTATAGTAGTAGTTGCTATTTTTCGCGATATAATTATATAAACCACTGTTTAAGACAGGGCTCGGAAACCGGTTGAAATTCTTAACCGGTTACGGTCATTGACCCCAAACCGAAATCGATTTAGGTTAAAGGTTGCACTTTACCGGTTTTTACCGGTTTATGCGCGGAAACCGGTTTTTCATGAATTTTGGTTTTGATAATGAAAATTAACCGGTTAAAACCAAGTTTGAGCCCCCCGGCCCCCGCCACTCTCGCGAGCACGGTCTGGACGTTTCAATAATAAAAATAGTTATATCTCCGCTGTGAGTTTACGAATTCTCCAAACCAAACGCAATGAACGAGGTAGAGAAGTAGCGACTGGCGATGTGAGTGAACTTAGCAGATCATTGTCCAGCAGATCAAAAATAAATATGAGTTCTTTTCGCATGCAGTTGAGTTCTACAGTTCCTGATACTTTTTAGAAATAGATCTGGCAAAAATGAATTGGCAAAATGATCTGCCAACTTCCCGTAGCAGATCATTTTACAACAGATCAAAAACAAATGTGTTCTTTCGCATGCGGCTGAGTTCTACAGTTCCTGATACTTTTTAAAATATTTCTCGACGTTTTACATAAAAAAGTCAATTGGCAAAAGGATCTGCCAACTTCCCGTAGCAGATCCAAAACAAATGTGAGTTCTTCTCGCATGCGCGCGGCTGAGTTTTACAGTTCCTGATACTTTTCAGGAATAGTTCTGAACTCACGTCCACGTGCCGGCAAATCATGTCAGAACGTTTAAAAAGTTGAAAAATACTATTTTTATGGTTTCTAACAATTTTATTCTTGAAAGCTAGAACTCTTTCATTTTTCACAGGTTCATATCAAAACTGCAATCTAGAACTAGATTCGAGTCCAGAACTCACGTACGAGTGCCAGTAGATCATGGCAGAACGTTCGAAAAGTCGAAAATTACCATTTTCATCGTTTCAAATTATTATTGTGAAAGGCTAGACATCTGTTTCTTTTTTTCTCAGTTGATACGAATCTGTGAAAAACGAAAGATTTCTAGCCTTTCACAATGATTTGAAACGATGAAAATTGTATTTTTCGACTTTTCGAACGTTCCACCATGATCTGCTGGCACTCGAACGTGAGTTCTGTACTCATATCGAGTTCTAGATTGCAGTTCTGATACGAACCTGTGAAAAACGTAAGAGGTCTAGCCTTTCACAATGATTTGAAACGATGAAAATGGTATTTTTCGTCTTTTCGACATGATCTGCTGGCACTCGAACGTGAGTTCTTGACTCGAATCGAGTTCTAGATTGTAGTTCTGATCCGAATCTGTGAAAAACGAAAGAGTTCTAGCTTTCCAAAATCATTTGAAACGATGAAAATGGTAATTTTCGACTTTTCGAAAGTTCTGTCATGATCTACTGGCACTCGAACGTGAGTTCTGGACTCGAATCGAGTTCTAGATTGAAGTTTTGATATGAACCTGTGAAAAATTAAAGAGTTCTAGCTTTCAAGAATTGTTTGAAACGACAAAAATAGTATTTTTCGACTTATTAAACGTTCTGACAACTGTTGGCACGTGGACGTGAGTTCAGAACTATTCCAGAAAACTATCAGGAACTGTAGAACTCAGCCGCATGCGAGAAGAACTCACATTTGTTTTTGATCTGCTGCAAAACGATCTGCTACGGGAAGTTGGCAGATCCTTTTGCCAATTACTTTTTAACCCCCGACGCAAAAACGACGGGGCGTTATAAGTTTGACGTGTCTGTGTGTGTGTGTGTGTGTGTGCTAGGGTGTGTGTGTGTGTGTCTGTCTGTGGCATCGTAGCTCCCAAACGGATGAACCGATTTTGATTTTGTTTTTTTTGTTTGAAAGGTGAATTAGTCGGGAGTGTTCTTAGCTATGTTTGATGAAAATCGGTCCAAGATGGCCGCTGCCACAAAATGGCGGATTACATATTTTTTCACAACTCCCTCAATATGGGTATCAAATGAAAGGGCTTGACTAGTAGAATACTATACACTATGATACATTTCAAATCCAAGATGGCCGCCACCACAAAATGGATAATTACATTATTTTTTTCACAACTGCTTTAATATGGGTATCAAATGAAAGGGCTTGACAAGTAGAATCATGTACACTATATTGAAAGGGAATGAGGAATATTAACTAAGGAAATGAAAACTAAAAACTTGAAAATTATTTTTTTAGTATAATCAATGCACTAGCTAGATTAATGAGGAAAGTGGAGTGATGACTGGTACCTAGGGCCGAACGAATTATTTAGTTTTTAATACATTATTTACTACATTATCATAACCTTTATTTTTTCAATAAAACCGATTAAAAAAAATATAATTAAGCCAAAGTATTTGGACTAGTATCATTATCCAGGGAGAAAATAGAGGAATACGTTAATATGGAATGAACGCCAACGACCACGAGTACCTAACTAGCTTCACTGTGGTAAAAATACGTACAGCTTCGCAGATTTAGGCGAGTCACGTGTCGATCGTATAGCATGTTTACTAGTAATATAATATTATAAAGTTTAAAAAGCAAGAAATAAAAGTTAAATTTAAAAAACCCCCGACTCAAACAAAAACCTCTACAAACTAAAAAATAATATATTATTGGCCCTTTAAGTTTAATATAAGTTGCAGGAAATATTTTGATCCAAGCGTCCTCACGTCGGGGGACGGCTAATAAAAACGCCAAACAGATGAGGCTTAAACCCAGCAATAATGAATGCATGCTATTGTAGAAAAAATAGCTGCTGTTAACTTCCAATTTTCATTAGTAGTATTAATTATAATTATTAATTATCTATAAAAAATGTTGTTGCCAATATAATATATTATTTTTTTAGTTTTTAGAGGTTTTTGTTTGAGTCGGGGGTTTTTTTAATTTTTAATTTTACTTTTTTAATGTAAAAACGCCAGAACTATTTCTGAAAAAGTATCAAGAACTCAGCCGCATGCGAAAGAACTCACATTTGTTTTTGATCTGCTGCAAAATGATCTGCTACGAGAAGTTTGCAGATAATTTTGCCAATTGACTTTTTTAATGCAAAAACGCCAAAACTATTTCTAAAAAGTATCAGGAACTAGAACTCAGCTGCATGCGAAAAGAACTCAAATTTATTTTTGATCTGCTAAGTTCACTCACATCGAGTGGCGTAGGTTTGCTCGACGCTTGCGGGCGCGCAACTAAGCTAGTCGAAACATGAAACTACCCGCACCATTTAAGTTCACCGGTTGTATTTGAGGCCCTCAGATCAAACATTTTTTTTCCTAATGTTTTCTGGGGTGCTAATGTCACTATAACTTGTTGGAAGTGTTAAAAAGTACACAAAAAAAATGTACGAATTACGGATTTAACCGGTTAATTTGGGTGTCAAAACCGTTTGTGCTTATGTAACCGGTAACCTTTATCATTTGGGTAACATAAGAACAGTTCACTTGTTTAACCGGTTAATGAAGGAACGATATATTTACCGGTATTTAATCGAAATTAACCGCTCTTTTTAAACCGGTTCCGAGCCCTGGTTTAAGATTTATGACAAAATGAAAGTCATGCAAATCCTCAAATATATTTTTCGTGTTTTTATAGGACTAACTACAGCCGGTCTATTCTGTAAAATTCTCACAGTGAAAACTTAGGTTGAAGTGAGCTGTCAATCCACCTGATGCTAGGGATTGACACTATTGACAGCTCACTGCAAACTCACTTCACCTAAGTTTTCACGCTGAGATTTTTACAGAATAGCGCTACAGACTGGTAAAACGTTCCTAGCCGGCGGCTGCTTGATAAAAAAAATAAAACCTATTCCAACACCAATAATTAAAATGAACTCTACCAAACATTCACCATGACATATAGTCTCCTCAGACTTTGGAATTCACAACGTATTTATAACTCATTTTGCTTCACTATTCGTTTCTTTCTTAATTAATTCAATATATTTTAATAGAGTCATTACGACAGCTCTAACTGTTAGCTAAACATAATCCATGACTATTATTTTTAAAGTTATTTACGACATAACTCTTAAATTAGCATTTTGTATGATTGCTATTTTACTAATAGGTAATTAATATAAAATCTTCAATCTCTCTTATAATGTTACAAGTTTTTCTATTGCTGTTAAAATTTACATAACCTTTTGAGTGGATTTATAAAACAATGAACGTTTTACTTAAATATTTACATAAGACGCGTGGCTTTTTGTACTTATATACTGCACAGTACATATACCTAGTACGTACATTAGTTCTTAGCATACGGCAAAAGCAGAAAAATTGGCTAGTACATTATTCAACAATGATGTGATATACTTACCTAATTATTTTTCCGTTAGAAATGCCTAAATAGTTTGAAGAAAAAAAATTACCTACTTACATGTATTTCAGTCTGTTTTCGCAGTAGGTAACTAATATTTTTTTCCTTTTGTTTCAGAATTATGGGATTTCCAACATCATGACATAGTGAATAACTACAAATTCCGCATTATTTTGGTAAGTTTCTAACAAGTTTTTCAAGTCTATGTTGCTTAGTGTCGACCGTAGTGCATTCGAAATAGAAACACGTCATCCAAACTCATTACATAGATGCGGGCCCCAAAACATTTAACTTTTTGTCATCGCGCTGGCCAGCAACAATAAAAATAGTTGTCATACCTACAATTTTATTTGAAATGAGAACACAGAATTGCTGGCCATTTATATTTAAAAATATGCCTATTTGAATTGTCGATGTCTGCTGTACATGTTTTTGACATGTCATCAAAAGTATTAAGCATGGAAAATTGAAAACATACCTAAATAATGGTGAAAACTTGCTCAATATTGTTAAACCAGATGGTTCAAGTAATTAAGTAAGTACAACTTGTTGTTTTTGTTGTGTCTGGTTAAATAAATGATCATGTCAAGATAAAAACGCCTGAAAATAAATGTCCCTTAAACATCCCAAAAATAATTCTGACAGCCACTCAAATCCATTCCACGTTCAACACACCGATTCAAGTATTTAACCAAAAATGCTCAATAGACGAATAATGCTTCGCCAAGAATGATAATCGAGGGACATGGTAATTGCCGTGACGTGTTTCCGAACGTACCTAGTCGTCACGCAACGATGACTGCCCCTACCACGACACTTTCAAGTTACATTCCGAACCGATTCCGTTCCCTTCTGCGCTGTACATTGAAGAAGTCAGTCGTGTGTTCAAGTGCTTAGTGTTAACTTGTGCCGCAATGGATTGAGAACATGTTTCTACTGAGTTTTTGTGAACTAAGTGCGGGCTATGGTAGTCTAATCGAAGTCCAAGGTCTCAGGTGTGCTGTACATTTCGGTTTATGTAAGTAATTTTGGAGTTTAGTATAATATTTTATGAATCGAGGTAATTTTATTAGACTCTCTTATACATTGAAGTTATATTTAATCCACGTGTTTGCGAATTAAATGTAACTTCAATAATAAACTGTTAAACTTAATAGCACTATGAATGAACCGTAATTTTCAACGTAGGATTAGAAAGATGGTTTATTTAATTGAACAGTAAAGAGGCTCTAAACCAAGTCTTTAAATTAATCTTAATGCCTTTCCTTACGAGGTGGGCAGATCTGCTGGTCATTTGCAATAACAGTTGTCGGTTTTACCTATGTAATGAAAATATAACGTACTTAGTGTAGAAAACAATGCTATTTGTTGAAGTTTATTTTAGTACTTACCTACGTATTCTTTATTGTTTTATTAGACATTTAGTATACCTACCTACTTAATTTACTATGTGCAATGTTAATTATACGAAGAGCTAACGATTTACCTAATACACATAAATTAATATTCACAATTTTACATAAATAATTAATTACACATGCTAGCAATTAAAATGCACAGTGGGTGCATATTTTTAGCACTCACACGTTGGTCAAAGTTCGATTATTTTATTTTTAGTTTACTTAGCATATTGCATAAATGCGAAACGTCAAGTAGACATATTTTTTTAGGATCTTAAACAAAAAAAATGTTTCGTAATGGCGATTGTATTAATTAAAAGTAGAATATATTAATAACAAAGTGGGCGTTAGGTACATACATAGATACATTCTTACCACGTTCCGGATGAAAAAAATGTAATAAAAAAATCTTATTCATGTTTTTATGTTAAAATTGTTACACTAATAATAACGCCTCTGACAAATCTAAGCAAACACCAAAAGACAAGCGAACGCCTCATAAATTAAGTATTAACTTATTAAGTATGATTTAAAAAAATAAAAAATACCAAAGAGGTTATACAACACCAAACCTTAAGTTAATAAGGAAAGCTTAAAAGTAAATTAATATCATCGCCTGCGCTCGAACCCGGCCGCCATCGACATTCGATATTTGAATCCCGTTCTCGGATTGGCGCGCGTGAGGTCGATGGCTCATCTATAAATGCCTTTTATCTGTATTATTTTAGAAAGGAAATACTTGTATTGTAGGTATATATTGGGTACTCTATTGCCCTATAAGAATTTCGTGAAAAATATTAAGTACTAGGCTCCCGTTGAGAGTTCATAAAAATATATAATTTAATTTTGACAGTAAAAGTTCTGCCGATTACTGGGAACCGTTTTATTGATTTTTTTTTTACACATATTCAACATTTAACATTCATTACCAATGATTATATGATTTTAACGGCATCCTGCTGTGCCAGCACTATAGTGGTGTGGAAATACTACATTAAAATATTTTTTAAAGTAAGTATCGATTTCGACATCTCGTATCGATAATATCGCTAATTTCGCACCTTACTGCATCTGTTACGATGCGCGGATTATTGAATTAAATTCTTATTAAAGTGAGAAAACTTTCTGAAAGAACACCTTATTGATCTTGTGAAACATAACGGTTCAAGTGGTTAAACTTGTTGTAATTTTCTTATCTTATTGACTTTTAAGACACAAACATATTAAATTTAAACACTAATTACAACATTTAATGATTCAATTAACGCGATATTAACACTTGTTCAGTCACATTTAATTTAAAATCAATTTCGAGCGCAGGGCCAAAATAATTGATGGCTATTAACCACTTGGGCGCTAAAACTAATAATTGGATCGTAACTTACTGGTCACACCCATCACACAAATAGGGTGCCTCCATTTATCAGTCTTATTACACCATCCAGTAGTAAAACATTAATATTCAGCTAATAGCGACAGTTACCAGTTTCTGCGAGTTTTTGTCCAGTTTTCCTAGTTTTTCCCCCACTGTGTGACATGGCAGCTCGTTATGTGTGTCACTGTGGTGTGGCTAACAGTTCGCTCAACGAGTTCTCGTGTGTTTTCTAGTTATCGGCTCAGCGTTAATTGAGTTTATCAATGTAACGTAGAAAGTTTTTGAAGACCTTGAACTATTTTGTAAACTGAATGAATAATTGGGGAAAGGTCGTGAAATCAATGGTTTTATGGATAAGCTAATTTATGGTCTTGAACTTAAGTGCTGTGGCTGTTTATTATAATCGTCACCATCATCATCTGCCTAGCCTTTTCACAAGTATGTTGGGTTCGGCTTCCAATCTAACCGGATGCAGCTGAATACCAATATTTTACATGGAGCGACTGCCTATCTTACTTCCACAACCCAGTTACTGGATAATACGATACCTCTTGGAAAAATGGTTATCAGACTTTCAGGCTTGTGACGACCTGTAACGACTGTCGAAGATCCACGAATGACAGCTGGACTGTTTATAATCTTAGATTTAAATAATTATTAAGAACTCAGCTCCCCTTAAATATTTTCGGAAGCTGAACCATTACTCATATTAAAATAATTGTTAAAGTACAAAAAAGAACCGGTCACACAATAAGTACAAAAAACTACACTTTATTTCAATGCCGACTGCGTATTATAATCATAAAATATTCAATGGCCAACCTTGAAGGACCCTTTTATGACCTCAGAACCCGCTCTATGGAGTATGGAGTAACTGTCACACGTGCATGGAGACATTTTTCCAAGGAGGTTACCATACATTGATTAAAGGTGTTCGCCAAAGATCAGCTGCAGCATGTAACCTACAGGATGAGCAGATACGTTATAAAATATAAAAAGGAAAAAAAAGACACGTTCATTGTGGGCACGTGTGCGACGGGTGAGGGCGACATGTGCCTGCGCAGGTGCGCGCGCACCCGTCAGCCAACTGTTCCCGACTCGCGCCCTTTACCTTAAAGGTAGCAGGTAATGGCATGTACTACAACGAGCTAGGAAGAACTCATTTAAGTATCTATACTTACTAATAATAAAGCTAAATAAAACTGAAGAGTTTTTTGTTTGTTTGTTTGAACGCGCTAATCTATGGAACTAGCAGTCGGACTTGAAAATTTATTTTGCATTTGGTAGCCCTATTCTTGAGTAAGGTTATAGGCTATTTAATATGACGCTACGACACTTAGGAGACTAGCAGAAATAGTCAGAAAGAACGCTAAGCAAAAAACGAAGTAAGTGCGGGGCGGGCGATGCAATCCGACGGGGTGGGAAGGCGCGTGCAGAAGCTAGTTTCTTGATATTTGTTCGTACTTGGCCTACAAGGGTCGTTAGGCACCTTTCTCGTGTCTAGTTTTATTATCTACCTTAGTTCTATTAACATTTACGAGAGAAAGCTGCCCTTGTAAAGTATCTATACTTAATAATACTTTACAACTGCATCAGTATAAAGTTTACTCGCCGAAGGCTAACATAGTTCGTAATTCGGACTGACAGTCAACACGGCGCGGCTGTTTGCTTAGAAAGTATATTAATAATACGATAAAGATGAATGAGAACTATTTTCCAGTCATTGATATGCGTTGGACGTATTCTAAACATTTGCTTTACAAAATCAAGTGTAGTGCGGCAAACGGTTTGTGATGTTGATTGTCAATATTGAACGTGTGAGATTGTGACGTCAGAGCTGACGGTCAATGTGATGTAATCGGCATCTTGTTAGGAGAAGTGGTCTTAAAGGCGTAAAGATTTTTCCTCTATGAAGTACTTGTACATGAACATCACAATCATGAACGTTAAATAGCTTGATTATTTTTGTGTTGAGTACAAAGACAAAAAAAATAATACGTAATCGTGTAATTCTCGAAATATTTGACGATATATGGAATAATGGAGTGCTAGATTTTTTTAAACTTAGAGGCATATTACAAAAATGCGCGTAGATGCATGATTTCCTCGTTGAAATTTAATACTATTCATTGGTAGGTATAAATAACAATTAATTGGTAAAGACAGATCTTTTTCTCTTCTACAATAATAATAAAGGGATTTTTTAAATTATTTATCTCTTTATTTAGCAATAATCGTTCTCCTGATGCATGGTTATGCAAAAAGTCATGGAGAGCTGATTTGAGAGCTCTAATTTGCAGATTTTGTTGAATATAATCCGTCAAAACAGTTTTTCTCATATCAAGCATATCATAATTATACTTATATATAATAATAGAATAGAAATATGCTTTATAAGTAAAGAAAAAACCACTGGACGTAATTGAATTTTCTACTGGAAACAAGTCTGAATATCTCCGAACTTCTACATCATTTTCACGTAGTATTTATATCAAAATAGTCTCCAATAATTGCTTGAACAACATCAATAAAAAAAAATTATTGATACTTTGATTTTTTAATAAATAAAATAAAAGTACCTACTATATATTTCATTGCGCCGGTGATGCGAGCTTGCTCTGGCTGGAGACCTTAATTTATTTAGGCATCCACAGGCAATCCTGGTTAAGCAGACGATAGCCTCATAGGTTGAACTGCAAGATGCCATTTATAAACAAAAAAAAAAAAGATGCGCGCTCAGTACCAAAATGTAAGAGGGCTCCATCGAAGAGAGAAAGCCACCAGCTTAGATATAAAAGGATCTATCCATAATATTCTAGTTCAAGTAAATGAACCAACACTTACTCGTAACAACCTCTAGCACAATTTAGGTGATCAAGGAAAACTTCACAAAGTAAATAAAACTAACAATGATATATTGGATATTGTAAGGAAGGAAAACCATAAGAAATACTGTTCACTTGATCAGTAATTACACTTAGTAAATCGCCGGAGGACGTGACAAGATTGGCAATAAGACTGCACTTGGACCACCTCTAAGAGTCGCGTGGACAATTAGCAATATTAAACGCGTTAGAAATGGCAGCCATCACAGTAATTGTCCAATCAAGCTTGCTTCAGTTACCTTTACTGTCGATTTGTGTGATTTGTTTCAGAAAATGAAGACTATTAATTGTAATGGGTACTTTTGAATCCGGCGTGTACTTAAGCTACAGATTAAAAGGCTTTAATGTTAGCACCTTAGTCTCGGCAAATCTTGAGGTGTGAAATTGTTACCCGTATTGTGATTGATTTCTGTATCGCTACCATTAATGTTATTAATTGAATTGGTTGCTGATTCATGGGAGGTAAGTGTGTGCTTAAGTTTAAATTACAAACAATTATAAAGTGGGAATTGACAAAGCAAACAAAATTTGTTTAAGTGGAATTGATTGTTATTGATACTAAACATTTTATGGAAGTCTACGACTCAACCAAAAGTATATTGCTATCGTCATGAAAATATTAGCTGGCCAATAGAAAAAAAAACTAGACTGTCATCAAAGTTAAAACAAAGTAGTCCCATAACAAGAATGCACCTCAAAAATAATTTCAAGTTTAGAAACGAATTCGTTAATGTGGGAATAGAGTTGGAAATTTTAGGAATGCTGAGAGAATCTCCCACATAAACTCAGATACAATAGTTTTATTGTTATGCAATTATGCACCGCTAGGATATTTGGGCTAAATACCGAGCATTCTGCCCGTCCGTGTATGGAAATGTTTGTTCAGTGAATCGACCACAAAGCCGTATTTGCTTTCCAATTCTGTTTGCAGTCCACGATTTGTACTCCTCGTAATACAAATGCGTGTTTGCTTCCAATACATCAAATATCATTCTTATACGCAAGAAATAAGGTTGTAGTTTCAGTGCTATGTAAATTTTATGATTTTGTTGCGGCTTGTCTAAACTTAACAGAATAGTTAGCACTTTCATTCGTTGGATCTTTTTAGTGGCCGATGTTTGAATTGGAATTTTGATTGTTGAATTAGGAACGGAATTCTTTATGACTTTATAGTAATTTAGTTATTGCCTTTAAAATCGTTGGAATCTTTGCGACTATAAACCATAGTGGAAACAAACAATCTTAGATTTCGCTACCAACCAAAGACTATAATTATTAATTATATTTAACGCTGTTATATAAAATTGGATCGATAACAATACTAACATAGTGGACAGACCGAGATTCGATCTCGATGAACGAGGAAATAATAGACTGAGGCATGACTAATACCTTTATTCATAGAACATATTTATTTCCTCTGTCTAGTATACAATACATTCTGAGAAATTCGACTGCCTGATTTTTGATTCTATAATATTTTTTTTACATCATCTTTTATTTATTGTTTACGATTTGTATCGGTGGTATCACGAAGTATAATGTAAAGTCTGATCGCGGCAGATTTGCCAAATATGTAAACAACAATATCCGCTCGAAATTGAATAAAATTGATAAACAAGAGTTTTTATTTGAATTAATGTTAGTTTTCGTCTAAATCTCCGAGCTAACTAGACGAAAACAAGTAAGTAATGTTTGTTCTCGTCTAAATCTCCGAGCTAACTAGACGAAAATAAACATTACTTAAAATAAATACTCTTGTTTACTTATCGATTTTATTAAATTTCGAGCGGCCATTGTTGTTTACATCTTTGGCAAATCTGCCGCGGTCGGGCCTTAGAGAGTCTGTTGTGGACACTAATTAGATGGTAGAGATGAATTTTTTCACCTTTTTTACTTCTATATTAACTTGATCTAATAATGATATACCGTGTACGCACTTCAGAACTTAGCTCTTGTACTTCGTGTGAGAAGCAATTTCAAATAATTCATGTGTTACAGTAGAATATCAAACTTTTTTCTTATCTTAATTATTTGGAAATTGCTGGTAAAACTAATAAATTCCAGCGAGTATTGGTTTCACGTGTCATGAGACGTTGTGGGAAACACACACAATGGGGAGAGCTATACCCTGGTACGATCGAGAAACCGTGGGATATCGTGTCATAAAAGAACATTTATGTCAGTAAAATTAAGGATTTTCATTGCTATAGAAATAAACGAAGTAAAGAGAACTCCTAAAACATAAATAAACGATGATTGAAATGATAGACAATTAAAAACGGCTATAAAAAGATGAAGCCTTTTCCCACCTGAAAATCAAAACTGCGTACAATATAAGATTATTCAAGTTACTAATTCTTACTAACTTGTTAATTAATGTTTTTTCAAGGCATATTAAGTAGCTAGTTAAGCTCGTTCGATTGATTTTTTACAAAAGCAACGTTGGTGACAACGCAAAATGACATAGCGGGTATGTCATTTTGGTCTGCCTCTTATCTCAATTTCTCTTAGCTAATGTTTATGGCATGGGTGTACAACTGTAATAATAATAATAATAATAAATAGTTCTCTCCACGACTGGCGTTATTCCCAACCATCTTCTCCGTAGCCTAAAACTAATAGACTTAGAAGAATCCATCTATATCAATCTACAGAAAGCCGCCATCTTAAACACCTGCAGAATAGTTAGGAAATTCATGCAGTTGGAGGAAGAAAACACACCCTAACACACACCACACGCTGCATTTACTTGGCTTTGGCCCGTAAATGTAGCTAAAACCAGCCTAAGAGCTGAGAAAAAGAAACACTCTCAAAATAATAATAATAGTTTATTCATCAAAAAGTAAAAATACAATGTGACGGTTTCGGTGAGCCACAAACTAAGCATCGCTTGTATCTTGTGGCTCTGGAGTGCAATTTTACAATGTTAATGATTACATTACAGTTTGAGGATATTACATAGTTACAAAAAGGATAAGAGTTAAAATAAAATAAAATAAAACATTCGTGCGATTCTAATCACAAAATAAAATAGTGTTCGTTTAACCTAAGGCTTGTACTATGATGTGTGTGTGTTAGGGTGTGTGTGAGGGTGTTTTTGTGTGTGTTTGAGGGTGTGTGTATGTCTTTATAGGTGCTATATCAAAGCTTCGGTGGCGTCGTATGATAATTTTAAAAGAGCTGAAGTTAGGATTTTCTTACAGGTGGTGGTTGAGCAGTCTTTTAGGTTGCAGATTTTGCTAACTTTATTGTAAGTGTTGGGATGGGAAAAATGGGTACAGCGTCTAGCTAGTTCGGATTTAGCATTTGGTATGGGTACTCTGAAGACACGCTTGTTTAGTAAGTCCCTGTAATCCGGCCGATTTTTTATTGTTGCATGATATTTAAGCGTTGCTTGAAGTACGAATATTTGTCTTACCCTGAGGACTTGAAATTCATGGTAGACAAGGTCTGTAGGGAATCTGAAAGGCTTTTTTAGTGCGACTTTGATCAGTGCCCGCTGCGCCCTTTCTAGCGTTATAAATGTGCTCTTGCCAGCTCGTCCCCAAATGCAAATACAGTACTTTATGATTGACTGGCAGAGTGCGAAGTAGACCATTCGCAAAATGTCGATAGGGGTGCAGTCTCTGAGTTTTTTTAAAACGTGTATCAGTTTTCGTACTCTGGAGGAAAGGGCAAAAATGTGGGCTTTATATGTTAAGTTGTTATCTATGGTTATTCCGAGATATTTGATCGTGTCAGTACGTTCAAGGACTTTACATGAGCAGGGGTGGTGTGGCAGTTGTGAGTAAATAATGTGTTTCTGTGGACAGGTATGTATTTTTAAGGACATAGTTTGAGAGGCACTGGAGGAGCTAGTTTTGGAGAAGGCAACATATTTACTTTTACTAACGTTAAGTGTCAGTAAGTTAGAGTCTAGGGATTGCGCTATCTGAGAGAGGCCTTGTTCCGCCAGTCGATAAACTCGGTCCCATGACGTGTCGTGGAAGACGATGGCTGTATCGTCAGCGTAGGAGATCACTTCAGCGTTTCTAAGAGGGAGATTTACTACGTCATTGATATACAGTGTAAACAACGTCGGGCCAAGGGTACTGCCCTGCGGAACTCCAAATGTGATAGGAAGCAATTTGCTTTGGTGACTGTCTATTTTACAATATTGATACCGCGAGCTTAAGTAGCTGTGAAACCATTCTAGAGGAGTACCTCTTATACCTATTGCTTCAAGTTTCTTCAAAAGCAGTCCGGGAGACACGGTGTCGAATGCTTTTGCCAAATCAAGAAAGACACCAACACAGCATTCTCCATTTTCTATGTGGTGAGAGACTTGGTTTGTCAGAAGTGACACCGCGTCTTCAGTGGATCTTCCCCGGCGAAATCCGAACTGCCTATCTGAGACAATGTTGTGCTTCTCTACAAAATTTACTAATCGCTTGTTTACTATTTTTTCTAAAATTTTAGAGACTATACTCAACAGGGCGATAGGTCTATAATTTTCTGGCATGTCTTTGGAACCACTTTTGTGAATTGGGGACACTGCAGCAATTTTCCAAGAGTCGGGAACGACACCTGATTCTAAGCTTAAATTAAAGATGTGCGTAAGTGGCTTGATTATACTCTCTCGGCAATTTAAGAGTAATGGGACTGTTACTTTATCTGGCCCTGGTGCGCTGTCTATTTTTAAGTTGCGTATTATGTCAGAGACTTCTTCTTCATCGGTCGGATGCAGAAAGAACGTTTGTGAATTAGAATTCGGAGTTATGTTTGATTCTATTAGTGAGTGGTGAGTGGTTGAGAGTTTATTTAGGATCTTGGCTGCGTGTTTTTCCCCGACAGCGACGAAATACTGATTGCAGTTGTCAAGTGATGATGTTGCGGATATACTGGACGCAAGTAGGTGAGATGATGAATTGTGGCGAGTATTAGTTCCACAAATATCTTTTATAGCCGTCCATAGTTTTTTTGGATTTTTCTGGTTCCCTTCGATTTCTTGTCTGTTGTGTAAGTTTCTGAGTTTCCGAAGTAGTGTGCACATGAAATTCCTGTATCTGGTGTAAATTAAATGTTTTGTTTGATCGTCAGGGTTGACTTTGCATTCAAGGTGAAGTTTGTCGCGTTGCTTCATGCACCTAATTAAGCCAGGAGTGACCCAGGGTTGGATGTTAGCCATTCTACGACTGATTTTAACGTTTTCTGAGTGTTTGTCAGTGGCAAGTGAGATAACGTTGTTGAAGTACTTTAAAGCAGTGTTTACACAAGATGAACTAGTAACTAAATCCCAGTTTGTGTCAGTGATCTCACCAGCTACAGCGGTCCAGTCAGTTTTGACTCTCCAGCGTTTGTTGTTTTTAGGGCGTTCCGTTTTTATGGGAACACTACATAAGGCTAGGTCGTGATCGGTAATAGATAAGGTACAAACGAGGCCGAAAGGTATTGCTGGTGATTTTATAAATATGTGGTCAATACAAGCTCCGCATCTCGTTGGGAGAGTTATAGCAGGGGATAAACCGTGTGAGGCCATGAGACAAGCGTAGTTAGATACTTGGTTATTACTTAGGTCGTTAATGTTTAGGTTTATGTCGCCAGCCACAATTAGTGTTTGTTGGTTTTTAAGATTAAATAGGGTGGTGTCAAGGGAGTTAAGAAATTGCTCTGTGTTTGTAAAAGAGGGAGACCGGTAAATGGCTAGGAGGCTTAAGTTGTTGTTGGTTTTTATTAATATACTGTCGGCGTCAGCAAGGTTAGATTCTACGGTGACAATATTGCTGCACCAGGCTGTTCTTGTGTAGATAACAATTCCCCCGTTTTTGTTTACTTGTTTTGATGTTCTGTATGCGCTATATCCTTGTAGATCCTCTATAATGGAGCCGTCAGACAACCAACACTCAGTGAGCACTATAACGTCGATATTTGAGTCTAACCGATTTAGAGCAATTACAAAGTCATCAAAATTTTTCTGGTAGCTTCTAATGTTGTATGTTAGCACCTTGATGTTGTCTTTGGAAGCATTTAAGATACTCTTGCAGTTTTCAAGAGATTCTACATTCTACATACTGTACATGCATTGTTTCGAAATAAGTATTATAATAGCCCGAATTCTCATTCCCATCGAGGCATCGATTGTTTAAACACGATCAATCGGTACGCGTGATGATATTCGGTAATAGTGTATTATTATGTAAATCGATATCGGTCGCGCGGCCGCTACTGGTTTCCACAACCATTTGCATTTATAGGTGACACGAAACGCGTAATTGGCCGGTTGTTATGTCTCGAACTTGTTGAACAAAAAATAATTTTCTATAATTGGTATGTTCGGTGTCGTAGGTACAACCAGTACCTATAGTTTCAGAGCTTTTTTTTATAATAGTTTAAATTATACTGTAGGAGACTGGTGCCTAAGCTAGGCGCAAGGCCTGTATTTCAGGACACTAGAAAGCCAATTCTCGTAATTCGTTCAAAATCCAGTCGCAGTCTCATCTCGGCGACAAACAAATGTCAAAAACTTGTCAAAATGTAGGGAAATTAGAGGTATTTTTGACAGATTGAGACTGAGATTAGACTGTGAACGTTCATAAAATTACTGCCCCTCTGGTCTTCACCCGTTCAGAAGCAGTTACATTCAAATCGGATTTTGCACTCGTACACAAATGTAGTAAGTTAATATAGTAATTATAAAAGCAAAAAAAAAAAATAGATTACACTATTGATTATCACTTACATATATGACAGTGACAAGTTATGAATATTGGGAAAGGTTATAATGTGACATTAATACTCCAATATTATTAAACTTGAGGCTGAAGTTACTGCAAATAATGAATTATAGCTAGGAGATATTTTCACAAAGATTCACAGCGAGAAAGACATTGGCATGATAAGTCATAGAGTGGCTAATGAACTCTAACGCTTAGTGTCCAAAACTAAACATAATAAATATTCATAACTGAAAGGTTCACACAGTTAGTCACTCCAAAATTAATTATCATTTTGTAATTATAATTTTAAATAGGATCATCATACCGATGGAATTTGTTGATGATAGCGTGGGGCGAGATAAAGAATGATGGAGTTACTGCTACGTCATCTAAAGTAATATTCAACTAATTAAATTAGATGTCCGTCATTCTTCTGCTAACAATGGTTCTGAACTAATCTGAGAAGCAAAGAAATCTTAGAACCTATCTTAGAGATTATGCGGGTCATGAAAGTAATCTCATCTTGGTATAAACATAAATAATACTACCAACTGTCAATCTTAATCATTTCTTTCAAATCTACTAGGCTTTGCTTCGAGGTAATTGCATAGCACACTAACAATTGCAATATCTTTCATTGTGACAATTCGACAATATTAATTGCGGTATTTATGTTGAGCAGACGAATTTATCAAACATATGAAGCAATGGATTAGGAATTTCCTTTAAAATCCTTCGGGTTGTGAAAGAATGTGGGGGTGCAGGATTACCTAAACGGTTACTCTATTGCCAACTTATTTATAAAATCAATCTTGCAACCTCGGGGTCCTCAGGTCCCTTCTAAACGGTGAGAGATAAAGGATCCAGGATTTTCTACTTACGAGGAAATTTCTGTTCCCATACCGATTAATTCTTACTGATAAATTGGAGAGTTGATGTTTCATGATATTAATCGTCAACAGCATCTTGCAGGCTCTTAATCAGAATAGCTGAGATATTTAATTTTGATAGGTATATACTTAATAAATCATTTTATCTTCTGCTTGAGGTGATGGCGTATCGAATCCACTATTCCCCCCTAAATTTTATGTGCCTGTCTTTCTACTTGAAATATAACATTTTGCGCAAAACCGGTTATGACATTAAAATATTATTTAGATATGCACCCTTTTTATTCATTCCGCTGCAACGAACACGAGACTAGCAATCTAGAGTCAGTGTCACATCGGCAAGGAAATAAACAATAGGAACACTAATTACAATCATAAATATAAAACGCTAATGACCATTATAAGTCACACTTAAACAGCAGTACATCCTACATAAGAATCCTAAAGAGAGACTCTCGACCATGAACCTAAGCCGTGTGAACGAACTCATTTAGGAGTCAAAATGCTCTCTCAATCGCGTTCGCGCCGTCGTTCGTCTATGGACGTGACTGCCAGGCCCGCACTCGGACGTGCGAGGATCATGCCGGATGCACGCTAAATCACAGACGGCTAAATGATGACGTTGCTACCGTACTTAATGTCCCCCGACGGTGGAAAGGACAGCCCGTATTAAACGGGGTACATTGAAAATCGATATGCAAGTTGGAACGATAAGGCTGCGAAATCTAAGAGGCGTTCAGACTTACTAGTCGGAATGAATATTTTAACTACAGAGCTGATAGGAAAATCGATACGCAAGATAGAAAGATAGAGCCCTGGTGGTAGATTTCACGAAATGTAATAATTAAATCCAAAATGGACGTTTAGCCTATACATGGCTATCACTGGAAACCAAGTATTTCTCCTCAAATAAATAAGGAAATCTAATAACGGAACATACATGTAGTCAAGCAAGCAGACCAACCAGGCAGACCTTAAATTAACCATAGTTGATTTCTGCTTTATAAAATGAGATTCAATAAACAGAAAACCATTCCCGTTCCCAACCTGTACTTTCCGTCAACACATCACTTTAAAACCGTATCGAAGATTGATGTAAGTAATGCACCTCTTACCAATTCAAATCCGGCCCTGTGCATGCAGTCCTTGCGTGCTAGCCGTAGTATTTTCTCGCCTCGCATCGTATATCCGCGTCGGACAGTGATCGTACATCTTCGGCCTGGCCTCACGGACGAGACTTGGCACGCACAGCCCGTGGCCTGACCCCGCGAGGCCGTGAACCAGCCTCCTGTCCTATAAACCATTACGTACTGCGCTCATTTGACAAATGATCGAACCATTTATCAACTTTTGTGAAGACTTTATAAAAGAAGTTCTGATTAATTCGCTATAAATTGACAGGGACGCTGCCGATATCAACCTTTATTATTCAAAAGCTATTTAACGTCTCATCTGAATGAGGAAAGCGTTAATCATTTCACATTTCCAATTTAAATGAATGCTATAAATGTATTGTAATTGTATACTTAATTTTGGTCGCCAGCGCGGATGTGGTCATACCGTACCATCCTGCCTGTTATATTGATCTCAGGATGCATGATTCAGTAACAATAATAAAATACCTTAATTGATGTTATTGAGATAAATAAATAATTAGACTGCGAATGAAAAGTTTTACTGGTTAAATCTTGGATTGGTTGTAAAATGGCAATTCTGCTTATTACGAGCCTGTGATTAAGAATTTATGCATTTGCCTTTGTCGTTGATTATTTTACATTTTCCTAATGATATGTCTTGGTTGTGCATTTATTTCTTTCACTTGTTCTGGTAACTCGTTGGTCCCGTTATATCAAATTATAACTGTTCCTCATATTTCGCCGATGTACCTACTAACTTTACATCACCGCAATTTACCGGACAAGTCCTTAGGGCATATCTAAAACGGTTACATTCGAAATATTTGAAATTGGAAACGGCGAATGTTCTAATCATTCATCGTTTTGGTACGTTTCCCATAGAGTTGCAACACCGACCATAAAATATAGACCGCCTCCGAGCAACATCGTGACCGCATTCACACGCTTCGGGAAGATTACCTCCAAGTGGTTTCAAGACTTTCGAGCCAGGTGATTGATTGTCAGAATACGCGCGGAACTACAAATGAACGGATTATACTTTTGTTTTGCCCTATGTGCTTTGTCTGGGATGACATCTGTCACAATGACGTTTAAATTTTTTTTGTGGAATTAGATGATCCCGTAGTTTAATGTAAAGAAGGTTGGATTCATGCAGCAACAATTAAGGGTGAAGCAATGATTTCATTGCTCAGATTCCTAGATGTAAATCTAGTATGTACCTACGTAAATAATTTATTCTTATGCTGGGGTGTGCTGGTCTCCCAAGCTCCTCCCATGCTCCGACTATGGAGGCAATTAAAGCTTTTTAATATGTAGTAAACACTTAAGTGTCTACTTTGATTAAGCCATCAGCCATAATTTAGCAGTAACCCAGCAGGAGGGCTGACATCTCGCATAAATCAGTTTAAAACGAGATGCGCAACTGCGTATATTACTCTAATAATTGTATTGTTTCGTATTTTCTCAACATTATATTGCTAATCGTTAAAATCTGTGCTGCACACAGTATAATTGAGGTTTCATGTATGTAGGTTCTTATTCAACACCTACATACGAGGGATTATGTTTTTTTGTTTGTTTGTCATGTATGGGCGTTGAGTTTATTTTTGAAAAAAGTTTAGATCAATGAACTTTATTGACTGGAAGTCTGAGGATAAAATCGCCTAGCATACTCTAATTATATTACGTTCTTTTTATTTGGCACGAAAGCTTATACTTATTTCCCTTTATTCATAAACGTTGCTTAAAGTTAAGTAGTGATTAGGGACTGTTTGGCCATACATTTTTGACATTTAACCGTCACTTAACTTTAAACATAGTTTAGAAATAAACCCTTTACTGTCTAAACTATGTATAATTATTATGAAAAGGAAAGGTTTGATTTTTTGTATGTTTGTTACGCTTTCACGCCAAAATGGTTGAACGGATTTGGATACAATTTGGAACCTGGGTAGACCATGCCTGGATTAGGACATAGGGTACTTTTTATTGGTGGTGAAACTGCGGTGCGCAGCTAGTAAAATAAATAAAATTACTTGCCAAAATACGTTATTAATTTACTCAAGATTGACAGACAGCCATAATTTGCCGAAAAAATGCCAACGTCCAATATCAATCGTCAAGTGATTGATTGCAGGAAAATTGCACACATTTCGTCGAAGTCGGTTAATATCAAGATGGCGGCGATCAAGATACTACTCACAATTTGTGACATTAAGCCTGAATCAATGTGTTATCGCCTTCAGCAGATGTTTAATTAATAAAATAATTGGCGTATGGATGTACCGTAAGCTATTTAAGAGGAGTGTGGATCTTAGATTGTATGAACGAGATAGTCGTGTAGATGTTTGTCAGTTTCATGGCGCGTCCTCTTGCGTGATCGCTTCTTCTTCCTAGTCATATTATCAGAATTAATAATTTATGCCACTAAGATTAATCATGCACCACTGGAAGTCGAGATGTTGAGTGAAAAACTGTGTGCCTATAATTTTAATAAATGGAAAACAAGAGGCTATTCCTCTTGTTTTCCAACAAATCAAAAGCTAAGTAATAAATTACACGTGTAACATTCGAAACATCTAACCATGTCACAACATTAATTCAAACGTCAGATTATAACAAGAAAAACATTCGATTCCATAATTAAAACAACATAAAGAAAACGTTGACAAATTAATCTAGCACCTAATACATCAACTGCAGAACGTCGTTCTACTAGCCACTTCTTATCCATCACTAACTAATCCGCCGTGCATTAAACATGGCCGGTCCATACATCGGATGGGTTCACGACCTTGATTTGCATTAGAGGTAGGTAGCACGATACTCCACTACGACCAGTCATGCTGCTGCTGACAGGTGTTGTGATAGCACCAATCGTGGAGTAATGAGCCGATGTGTAGGACAGGCAATGGAATTTATTTGAGAACTTAATCCGTTGGCGAGGTTTGGTTTTTTTTCTCCTATTGATTTATGAAAACAAGCTTAATGTTAGGACTTAGCATTTATTAACAACGTTGTTTCATCGTAATAAGTGCTACTTAATGCTTAATTTTAATAGTTATGTCGTAGTTTGTTATGATAGAGTTATTTCCACACAGTGAGATTATAATAATTCATTTGTGCACAAAACAAAAAAGTGTAGATTATCCGCTGCATTGATTTGTGTGCAATAAAAGAGATATTTTTTTTAAAAGAGGTTTTGCATTTGTGACGTCAACTTTCTCCATAACAGCAATCATTGCATCGCAAATGTTGATAGATATCGGAGAAAATTTTCAACTAATTTCGTGCAGTGAAAGTCTAATCGGATCCAATCGTTTCGTAATCGGAAAATTTCGAATTGTGCACGTGATTTTGCTCAAACGCCGATTCTAAATGATCGATGCAGAATCGAAAGTTGTTAGAGATGGGAATACAAAGTGTTGTTGTGTTATCGTTTTATCGATAAAACTTGTTGAAGTGTCAACTCAGGCCGCGCCATGCAAATTAGATGACAACAATTTGACATTCGCTTGACACTGAATAGTGGTTGTCTGTTGATGAATATTGCGATTTCAAATGAGAACGTTAATCATTCACTGTGTTGGTTTACATTGTAAGGGAAATCCACAGAACATAAAATTACTCTAAGTATTTAAAACTAACATTTAGTTAATTACCCTTCATTCTTTCAGTACTAAGTTGCAATGGAAACACATCTGCTGCCAAGCTCTCTAACTTTGTTGCTAAATTCTAAACGGTACCTACTTAGAATTATTATTCTCAAAGCTAAACATAAAATAAGATAGTCGTAACATATACTAAACGGTAAGCTACCGAAGTACTGCACCTGTGCAAAAGTAATATTCATCAACAATACTTTTACGCTATCCAAGCGCTAAATGGAATACTTGTTAGAAACACTCTTGTTATTTAAAAAAAGAAGGTAAGACCCATCACAAACCTAAGTACACACACACATAAACAAGTACCTAAATCTATTCACATGACAAATTACTGACATATCCGTGAAGGCCACTCAAACTGTATTCAGTCTTCAAAAGATCATTTCAGGTATTAATCTTCGTGGTCTTCATAGGTTGTGATCTGGCCAAGATTGTGTCTGCACTTTGAAAAAGGCTGTGACCTCTGAGTTCTGAGTTGGTTTCGTTGTTTCTTCTCACAGAGTAGTCAGATAGGAAAAACAGAACATGTCTAATTTTAAATCGTAGAATTTTGTTTTTTACAACCTATTTACAAAACTAAATCATTTATCATGGACACTTTTCTCTCTTTTTGTAGACTCTTCGAATATAAATTATAACTCTAAAGTTGAATTGTTCTAACCGTCTGATTTCTTTTGTTTCAGAATTCGCAAATGTGTTTACCACCAACATTTTGGTAAGTCCGCCCTTTTGGAAACTTACTTACCGAATACCGAGAAAAGTGACTACTACGTTCTTCCCAGAACGAGAATAGGTAAGTACCGAATGCATTTTTAACACTAAAACTACTCAAATAAAACTGTTTAACTGTATGGTCGCCTGCAAGTGTGTCGTCATTCGTGCGAGTTCACGACCCGCTCATTTTTATGCGCCCGCGCTCCTAAACGTGCACACGTGGGAATGAGCATTACACTAATGTTACCATATTCCTGGAAACCATTGTATGCTTGTAATCAAGTAACTGAGGTATTATTTCACATAGAAGCAGTTTCTTCCGTAGTTTATAATTTTGCTGTATTCCAGCAATGTTAGGAGAGATTATGGATAAGGAACTACATAATATACAAGTTTACGCTATTTTGCTATCTATGACAGAGGTAGGTAATGTTTACGAAAACAATTACCTATGCGTAGGTACACACGTCGACACATCAAGCTATACATTTCCAGTATTAGCTGACCTCGCATTGTAAAGGCTTTTTATACGATGAGAAGTCAGCTTATACTGGACATATATACGAGTAGCTTGATATGATTGTCGTGCATATTTTTTTATAATTTGAAGATTTCATAACTTATCTTAGTCAAACACTAAAAGAGTCGATGACAGTAGTAATGAGCGGTTATGGCTTTCCCAATCGTTAATTGGCATCTCCGTCCGTTAACAATTTAAACCTAAGTATAATTTAATTTACATTAAAGAGGCTTACAGATAACGGAAAACGGGAAACACCGCGAAATAATGTGCGTAAAATTGATAAATGTTCCTGACTCCCACAAAATCCGTATTTATTTGTATTGTTAAATTATGTTTTATCACAATACTCAATCACAGTTGTGATTGTAACCAACTCTGTTTTCTCATTAGTTAACGTTAACTATGTTATGCGTGCGTGACCATATGAGTTCGATTTATGTATAAACCAATTAATTGCTGTAAGAATTATGTGTTCTACAAGTAATTGATGTAATAAACAATAGTTGTTACGGGTTTTTAAGTCGTTATGTCTCAATCAATAGACTCGGATCTAATGATTCTGCTGCTGAAGATTTGGTCAGAAAATTCGGATGATCATGTTTATTTTTTCTTATATTTGTACCTGCAATTTCAAAAATTACTTGAATATTTGACCCTTAGCATTGAATGACCAAACTTATTAAAAAATATTCCCGTGGACACCGTTAGAAAGCCATCTATCATAAACAAATTCATGGGACATCATTACCATCCGTCAATTCCAATTTCAAATCATAATGACAGTTATTCCGATGTTGCCATAAGCGCATACTTCCAAACAAGGTGTATTCAATTTTTACCGTTTGCAATAAAGGTCAGGTCAATCAAATAAAAAGTCGTGGGCACACCAATTACTCGCCCACGTGTAAATTTTGTAATTTCGATGATAATCATGCGGCAGTGTGAATATTTTGTAATGATGAGAGAAGAATTTGAGTGTTCTAATGTAGTAACAATACCCTTTTGGAAAAGCCCGCAACGCGGTGCCTAATATAATACGTTTTGGCACGTTATGGAAGGAAAACGCTGATATATTTTGGAATCCCCTCGTACCTTTAGGCCAAGTTTACATGTTGTAGGCGTAAAATTCTATGGCTAATAATGTGAATACCTACTAATACCAAATAACATACATAGTTTTAACCGCTACTAACACGACGTCTATTATTATCAAAAAATATTTACTAACTTACGACTCACACTACAAATAAATAGTATATTAGGTGTGGCAACACCTAATCTCTCAGTAGGCAATCTGAAAGTAATTC
Source organism: Hydraecia micacea (assembly GCA_914767645.1). Lineage (NCBI taxonomy): Eukaryota > Metazoa > Arthropoda > Insecta > Lepidoptera > Noctuidae > Hydraecia > Hydraecia micacea. Next base: position 16,322,286 of record OU611778.1, read on the forward strand.
GGTGTCAATGCACTTACAAATAAACACTAACTTATTGAATACATAACTTGTTATATTTGGATGTACACACTACACACGGCTACACATCAAGCTATACATTTCCAGTTTGAGTTGACCTCGCATTGTATAGGTTTTTCATACAATCAGAAGTCAGCTTATACTGGTTATGTATAGCTTGATGTGTAGCCGTGTGTACCACTTACTTAGTTTCCATTGCCGCCCGTATCTGTCATTTACTTTTTTTTTTTATGGATTGTAAATCATCTAATGACTCCTCCCGCTCTGAGTGGAGCGGAAGGGAGTATCAGACTCTTACTGACTAAAACCCACCCGTGTTCGGAAGGAACACGGGTGGGTTTTAGCCCTTTATGTTCCGGGGCAGCGGTAACCCTTTCGGACAATCCCGCTACCCCGGCAGGCCGGCGGAAGAAATGTAAAACTTAAGTAAATCTGCCATTTACTTAAGTTTTACATTTCTTCCAACTTAACCAGCTTACTAATAACAATACTAACATCTTAGTTGAAACAACATGATAAATAAATCAAGTTATACACCAGCCTCTTAAGGTATCTGTTACAAAGCTTTCAGCTTATTTAATAAACTTCGTTCTCAAGACTAACAAGGCAGTTATAAAAGGGTTTGAGTAAAAGTGGCATGATTTTTTAAATACGCGGCCACTTATGAAAAGTGTTTCGTTAAAGAGAACACATTAAGACATTCATTTTTTTCTATGAACGTTTCTTTCCCACGTTCATCGAAGCCGAGATATTTAATGTGAAAAATCTATAAAATCAAATCGCCATTTGCTTTAAATAGTGTCTATTTCGTCATTACATTGTAGTTTTACTTCTATTTCTCTCTGTAACTCGTGATTAGCGATAAACAACAACATAAAAACCGCCCATGAGCCCACCAAAAGCACCGATATCCTCGTTCCGATGCAGTACATTTATGCATATAACTTCGTACATAAGAATAATTAACTAATGTATTATATACTAAAACCTTCCTGAAAGTATGTAGATCGCAATGAAAGAATTACTTAAAAAACAAAATTCAAAATGACGTCATTAGTTTTTGAGAAAATCGCGGACTTACAAACATACATACGGGTCAAATACAGAACCACCTTTTTTGAAGTCGGTTAAAAACACCCGACAAGTCGTTTAAATGTTTTAAATAATTAAAGTTTGTGTAAAAATATAGTGATTTTGTAGTATTATTATTTTTTATTTAATTATCTTATAATAATGCCATACCTACATACTCCTCCAATAACATGCGTAAGTTTATGAATGCATGTATTGTGTCATACGTGCTGTATTTGTTCACAATACATATACGGGGTTCCGTCTTTATTTCGACGACATGATGTTGAAATTCTACCTACTTCGATATCATATATTTCAGCTCCGATATTACTTAGGGCAAAATTCTTTTAAGAGTCATTATTATTATATATACCACTATACGTTAGCAACAATAAACTACGTGGCCGCTCAAAAAAAAATCATGCCACTGGTTCATACAAATTTACTCAAACCCCTTTGATTTAGTGCCGAAAAGGGTAACAGTTTGATAGACAGTCGTGGTTACGTAGTTATGTTAAGCAAATCAGAGTTGCACTTTACCTGGGAACCACAGGTTGCACGAAAGATAATGGTGTGATTGACAGATTTAAATTTTAGTTCCAAATCCAATTTTATCCTCTATGGATACATTTTCATGTCTTCGAAAAAAAACTCGTCGAATTCTGCATGGCCAGTTATATTAATTTGTATTTTATGTTAGCCTTTTTTACAGCCTGCACTTTGCTTTATTTTTAGTGATAGTGATGTGACTCAACAGGTAAATCTAGATATCGATAGTCGGTACCGGACTGTCCGGCGTTCGAAATTGGTTGTTCCGTTTGGAAACGAGTCGTCCTGTCGCACAGGTATACCGGTATTAGTACCGGTCGGTTTGTCGGCTTGTCTCCAAGTTCATGGCTTCCGGAGCTGGCTTTCGTTCAAGTACGCCTTGGTTACCTATAAGTGAATATTGCATCTTATGTAGGTTAATGAGTATTGCACATGGCAAATAAAGTTTGATTGTGCACTGTACATTAAAGAACATACAATTTTTCGCGCCAGAAATGGCAGTCGATGACTGATAGTGAAAGCGTGGGAAACTAATAAAATTTCGGTAGGTAATTAATATATTACAGTCCATTAATTATTTAATTACCTACTTCTATTCGTTATTATTGTTCTTTTGAAAGTAAACAAGGCCCTAACAAAGAGCAAAGCTTGTTCATGTCGTAAATCGTTGAAATTGCCTATAAGGTAACCTATCAATTTTCAATTATACGAGAAAGTAGGTAAAGGAATTTTCCGGTTTGCTTGTTCGTTTGTTTGCCGACTATAGTAACTCATGTGAAACTCGTTAAAATCTAACGTTACCATTAACCTAACCGTTCATTTTGCACATCACTTTTATGAGAGAATGTTGCTATTTTTAAAAGATGAAAACAACCGATATCATTTAAAGTTTATTTTAAATTAATTGTAGGTAAAATAAAATGTGAACGAGGCACATTAATGCTCTGTAGATAATCAGTAATGTGCGTGTTAGCGATTATTCTCACGCCTCGCTGTCGAGCGGCCATTTCCATTACGTGCATTCGGCCAATGTGTTCCCCAAAAACGCTAATGTTTCAGTTCATTATTACGCGTGAAGTGCGTTAGTTTTATTGCGGTTTTTGTGGCAGGCTTGGTATCTTTGTAAGTGACAGGAACGCGCTCGAATGCTTTACCAACAGTTAAGTATTTTTCAAAATTCGCTGAGATTGTTTTGTTTTTATAAACTTATCGATTTTGTAAATCCATACTCTAACTTTAAAAAAAAAAAAAAATCTTTTTAAATTCTAATGCAACAGCATGCAAATCTGACAGTTCAAAAAGCAGGTACTTTAAGGAAAACAAATCGTAGAATAACTGGGTGGGTTTTTAACATGTCGTAGGCAGCGACACACGCCCACAGCCGCCGCACGGTTGGGCTGTCAAACTGTCTACGGACAATTATCTGGTTGCGTCAGAAAAATATCGACGCAGCGTGCACCTTTGACCTCGTGTCGCTTAGTGTCGTAGCTTTGCGCTAGTGACTTTTGTCAGACGCCATTTTTCTTCAAGTCATTGTGGGAAGGTCGGAAAATTATGAGAACAGAAGGTATTTTTAAGGTTTGCATTCTAATATCTGTGTCATTCTGTCAAAAATACCTCTAATTTGCTTTCATTTTTGACAAGTTTTTGACATTGATTTTCACTGAGATGAGATTGCGGCTAGGTTATTTTTTTTTTTTTTTTTTTTTTTGTTGCGCGGTGGAAATCCTCATGGACTTCCTCCGTCGTGGGGGGGACAGAGGGGCATGCCGGACTCTTACCGGCTAAAACCACCGCGGTGTTCCACCTTTACCTATGGCCGGGGGTGCGGGATTCGCATAAGCATTCACAGTTACCTACGATTTTAGTTACGGCAATTGGCCTTTAAATGTGTTTGATGCGAAAACTAGATGATTTTTAAGGAAAATATGGAGTCACATAAAATGTTTGTCTCTATGAATGAATGAATGAATGAATTGCACCGATCCCAGCGTGGTTAAACCAGACTCGATTAATCGAATGAACCCCAAGATTCGCACTAGCTCCTGTAGCCTCATGTTCATGGTGCTACAGCGACCATTGCATATCAAGGAATAGACCGGGGCCGGGGGGCGCGGTAATGGTAGACGTGCTCGAAGGATAGGTAAGGATTTAAGAGCCTACCGGATTTGCATCCTAGAGTAAGCATTGGACTAGTGGAGAGATGGGTAATTAATTATATCTATGGATTCTTATAACGACCTTGCCGCCAGGTTGGTTCAGGTCGAACTTCATCGTTGAGTCTTTCATAAAAAGTTTGTCTCTATGAATAAAAAAATAAAATGTATTTTGGTAAAACTTCACTCTATTTTCAATCTAGTTTTAAATTAGCCAGTCTTGAAGGCGACAAGAGCTTCAAAACATGAATCAAAACATAATTATAAATAAAAAACACACCAAACACTTGCCTTGTCAAGACTAAATAATTAAGTATGACATGCAACCAATGATTCATTTCGTCGAGTTGATGTCATCAATTTGATTCTGTAGGTGTCAACTGAAGATATCGCCAACAAATCATTTAGCTAGACTGCTTGATTAACGACTTATATTACTTATTTAAACATAAATTACAAAAACCGTGAAATTCCCTTTATTGATGACCTGTGCTAGGAGACTCGGTGATTGACTTTTGAACTACGAGTCGCAAGTTCGGTTTCTATTCGAAGCAAAATTGTGCAGCGATTGCTTGTAGGTTGCCTGTGTCGATTACCAATAGATGTTCCAAAATTCCCAAATTCTCATTTTAAAAACTGAACTTAGGTGAAGTGAGCTTGAAGTCAGAATCAATATATTAGTGTCAATCGTAAAGCTGCCACCAGAGATGAGCTATGCAGCTATGCTGCGAGGATCTGAAAGCTAAGCTATGAAAACAAGAAGGCAAATCACTGTCCATTCCAAGGTTGCCTGGAAGAGATCGCAGAAAGCGATAAGGCCGCCCATTGTATATTTTTAGTTATCGATAATTCTTTTTGTTGTGTATTTTTGTGGTGTACAATAAAGTATATATAAATAAATAAATGACTTGGAAACTAACTTCAACAGATAGTTAATACATTCATAAACCGATGATTGATGGCCCATTAACTTGAGATGGTACCGGTATGGTAATCAGGCACAAGTGGCCACTTCCTTACCTCGGGTACTACAGGGGAAGAATAAACTATTTCCATGATAAACTCTATGGTTTCCGGGTCAACAAGTAGTGGGTATGTCAAATATATAAACAAGGCTTGTCTATGATGGGTGCATAGATTTAAGAGAAGTGGATAGTTGATATGTATGGGGCTTCGAAGTTTTTCACCCATGAAAATTATATTCTGGATTAAATGTATGCTGATTAAACAGATCAACAAAAAATTTGCAGGGACCTATAGATAAGAAGGCCAGTTCTCGTAATTTAAAAACGTTCAAAATCTAGTCGCAATGAAAATTTGTCAAAAATTTAGGGAAATTAGAGGTATTTTTGACAGATTGAGACTGAGATCAGACTGTGAACGTTCTTAAAATTATGAGAATTGCTCCTCTGATTTTGAAAATGTTTATTTCCTAATTCAATGGTTATTACAGATTTTAAGACTTAAGATAGTTAGAACAGAGCTATTAACTAAAAAATCTTGCTGTCGAAATTATAAGGACATAAGAAAATAGGTTTAAAAAACCAGGCTTTTAGAAAATAAAATTATGTACGCCTCTATTCATAATCGCGTAGTGATTAGAAAATGTCTAACCATACATTTTTGACGTAATAATTAATTTAATTAATATTATAAACGCGAGAGTTTGCGAAGATGGAGGAATAGATGTTTGTTACTTTTTCACGCAAAAACTACTAAACGGATTTTGATGAAACTTTACAGTAATATAGCTTATATATTAGAATAACATATAGGGTACTTTTTATCCCGATATTCCTACGGGATCGACACTTATGCGGGTGAAACCGCGGGGTGCTGCTAGTGAAATTTAAAGGACAGTATTAAAATAAAATGTTTTATTAATGCGGTACAGCGTCTAAAACGAGTGACATAATAACTCAGGAGAAGGCTGTTATCTATTCAATTACATTTATTACTAATTACACAGCCATTTACATGAAAGATTTATGAAAACCGATTGGCAAAGTTACGAGGGCGACCTGAACCGGTCGATGGAAGTCGCATTTTGTGAAAAGGGTTCCGTTGATACATAAAAATGTTTAGTTTTTTTAAGAGAGATCGATTTCCCGGTTTTCAAGAAGGTGCCTATTTAATAAGTAAAGTATAAATAGTTTGAACAATGATTGAACGCTTATATTAGATTAAGCGTCATTATTGGATAGTTTTAGACTGTTAAACAATAGTTATTGGATTATTAATATTGTGCAGAATATGACAGAAATGACATCAGTGCCTATACTCCATAGGTTTAGGTAGTTAAATAAAGGTAAACAAAAAAACCACGTGACTTAGTTAACCGACTAAACGTAATACCAGTCTATTCAGTTGTCATGACCTAGGTGACCTAGGTCACCGTTGTATTCTTCAATTTAGCAACGTTATAATTCATTAAAAAAGTTTCTAAATTGAAGAGTACAACTGTGACGTAGCATGACAACTGACTAGACTGGTATTACGTTTAGTCGGTTAACTAAGCCACGTGGTTTTTGACGTGATAATCCTAACTAATATTATAAATGCGAAAGTAACTCTGTCTGTCTGTCTGTCTTTCTGTCTGTCTGTCTGTCTGTCTGTCTTTGCTTCACGCCTAAACTACTGAACCGATTTGTGTGAAATTTGGTACAGACATAGTTTGGAACTTGAGAAAGGACATAGGATAGTTTTTATTACAAAAAATAAAATAAAAAATAAAATAAAATTTATTCCGGACATACAGCGCCATCTATTGGTCAAGAGTCTGCATCAATTCAGTACTGAAAATTCATCGGAAAAATGTAAATAAATAGTAAAAAGGTATGAAAATATAATATAATACAACTTTTAGTACAAAGAAAATGCTCTAACGGAGTATAGATAATTCTATTAGTACTATATGTCGAGTTGGTGATCGCGCAATGGTGTCGATCGTTACACGAGTTCGGTTCATGTTATTGTTTTAATTCATCGGAAAAAAGTAAACAAATAGTAAAAAGGTATGAAAAAAATAATATCAATATAATAAAACTTTTAGTACAAAGAAAATGCCCGAACGGAGTATAGATAAATAATCCGAGTTGTCACTATGCTCGATAGATGGCGTTGGGATCGAAATAGATCGCGCTATGGTTTCGTTACACGCATTTGGTTGGGTTCCACATTTCATTTTTGAAGAGATCCCGCGAGATCGGGAACTATGTGGGTAAAACCAAAAATCTGCCGGAAGTCACTATTCCACGCGAACGAAGTCGCGGGCAAAAGCTAGTGTCTTATAAATGGATGAATGGCTGCACGCACGAAAAAGCATAACTCATTGTCACGTTCCGTCTGAGCCGAGCGTGCAAGCGAGAGCGCGGAACAAGCGATAGAGAGACATGTTTTCTTATGACGTTATCACGTAAAATTATCGTCCGTAAATCGAATTTACAGACAACCAATTTTTTGTTTACCTTTATTTAACCTATGGAGTATAGGAAGTATTTTCCCGAGTCGATTATCATTATTGTATCTGTCCGCGGCTTCATCCGCGTGAAATTCTTGCTCCCGACCCACCCCGTCGCATCGCAACACCTGCCTGCGCTATTACTTCGTTTTCGCTCAGCGTTCTTCCTGACTTTCTTTAGTTTTTGCTCGGCTACCTATGGTCCTAGCGTGATGTTAAGTAGCCTTCCGCAACACAAATGGAAAAATAATTTTCTAATTCAAACAAACAAAGAAACAAACTCTTCAGCTTTATTATTAGTATCTATAGATATAAGTACACTCGTATAAGGTAGCATGTTTTTATCAATACACAACGTTAATTTTGACAGCCCGACCATTATCGGGTGTAGACACTTTATGCTAATGACTAGGAAAAACATAAACGGATACAAATAAAGAAACATCAATCTAACAGTGAAAACTTTCTCCTATCAAATAAGACATTGGTTTAAAATATCAATAATCATAAATATTTTACACAAGCAATAATTCCTATGGCAGTAATATTTTACAAACTTGTAGAAATCGTGTGTAGATCTAGATAGATGGACGATGAAAAGCTTCCTCTGTGTAACTCTACTATTTATTAGTTTCGATATGAATAAAGTAGGATTATGTTAATATGTGTATCATTAAAATGATTTATATTTGTTACCGGTTGTTTACTATGTAGGTATAAATATTTTGGAATGTCGTCAAATTAACTGACACCAGAGGGGCTACTTCATAAAATATATTTCTGTTAGCTCGTTTTCTAAATATAGATTGGCGAACGAAGTGTTATTATCACCAATATCAATTTATCATATAAAAAAAGTTAGAATTGGAAATAGGAAAAAATAACTATTTTGAACACAAGACTTGTTTTATAATTCACAGAAAAAAGCTTCTGCCATTTCATCTTTCAAGAATAATTAGGTCGATATATCATCCGTATATTTAAGTTTAGTTTCCATTTTTTGTCACAAAAGGATTGGGTCATTGGCTCCCGTATCCACATAAAACGTAAAGGAACCCCAATGCGACTTGTTTCGCGTCCGGGAGGGAAACGAACTCGTTTAACCTGTCGCGTCGCGTCAACCCACTGAGTAATAACCCGCGGACGCCACCTGACAATATCATTTGTACGTACACACAGGGTGTTTGGCGCATGGATCGACACAATTTTTCGAGGGGGGGGGGGGGGTGTTGGGAAGGTGATTTGCGAGGTTTTACCCAAAGACCCCATGACCTAACTCGAACTAGGTAGATACCTAGTTCGAGTTTATACATGGTGAGAAGCTTTTACCTTGACAAGGCAGAGGTTTGTTATACAGAGGGACGGAACGAGGATTAATAAAATTATTCACGCTTGCTCATTGCTGGTTTTACTTCAAAGATAGTAGATGTCAAGATTATTAGCTTAGAAATTGCACACGATTTTGAAAATGTCATATCAATGCTTGCCAGGTTAGGTCGTATCATGTTCATGAGTCATCACTGACGTCACGTAATTTTTTCCCAGTTTTCACTCAGTTACTGTAACCGGAGCGACCGCATAATAGAGCAATGTTTGCATATTAGTGTAGACCTGACTATGCGCAATATAGACATTGTTGCAGTTACTATGGTGTTATCTAATGTTTTTTATATCCTTCTTTGCCTAAACCTACCTACTGTAATACCTACATACTGCGCAGGCGCCTGTTTACTCATCAGTGAAAACAGTCGTGTAGGCAGTCAGTCACAAATGAAGTTGGATTGGAAGTTGGTGACTAATTTCTTTGTCCATATTAGTACCAGGAACTAACATAGACACAGGTTAGTTAGTTATAGCCTATTTCCTATTTTCATTAGGTAGTTTCTATTAAAGTTAATCAGTTCACCTAATTAACATTAAAACAAAGAATTTTTCATTAACATATTAGTCAAACATTTCCGAGCGTATTTAACTGACCATGAACCATTCGTCAGCCGTCTCCTAGCCATTTAAAAAAAAATATTATTCCTTATGAAGGTAAATTTTATTAAAATGACGCCACGTACCGCAAATTGCTTGTAATTAAAACGTTCTCGTGTTGACGAAGTTGACTGCAGTCCTTGATCTTGAGTTCTTGATAAAGTGAATAATTTATCTGTCCGAAATTCGCTCGTTCGTAGTACCGGCCCATGTGCTAGTGAGTCATGCCCTCGCGCATCGTCGCTCACGTATTTTCGCAAAACCGGTCGTCTACAGCGGAGCGACGAAAAACGAACACACCCGATGCGATGCGGCAATCGGGCAATTAATTCTTTTTTAATTAATTTGATGTAATGACGCAAAAAACACCTTGTTAATTGCCTTGTTTGATTTTGCTTTTTATTTGTTCAAAGTAATGTTATAACAAATTAAATAGTTAATTTGAGCTGTCGATAACACCTCCATTATTGGCTGTCAAGTGAGTATTGACACTGACTGTGATCGTAATTATTTCTTAATGACGTTCATTAAAATGGAAGTAGGTAGGCGACAGATCGAGTTTGTCATGCAAGATAATCTCAGAATTTATTGAGTTAATAATACACATGATTAACTTTTCTTGCTTAAAGATGTTACATATTGATGTTTCATAAACGTTGCACATTTTTTATCTATAAAGATACATGAAAATTGTGCAACCGTTTATGAAACATCAACATCTATCATGACTTATTAATATTTCGTTTTTCGGGTTTTTTATTGACTTGATGTATTAGGGTATGTACTACGTATAATAAATCATTGCGATTTAATTCTGACTGACGACTATTATGTGGACGATGTCACACCCAGTGGGTGTACCTGTTTTTTGAGATTATCTCTGTGTTGATTGGTTTCAAACAAAGAATTTTCAATTACTTACTTGTCCCTTTAAGGTTAGCTCTCTTGTTTTGGCAAAAGCTAATATATAAATTACTACCTATTGTTGTTCTTTTCTTATATTTTGTTCATCTTAATTTATTAAAACGTTGTTTTAGGCAGAGCCACAAAATAATTTACGATCAAACAAGAATTTATATATATCTTACAAATTAAAACACCACAAAACAACTTCTAACTCCCAAAAATCGATAAAATTAATCGACTGGCAACATTCCGGCCACTTAAATCACAAGTTCACAACAAAGTCAATATCCAACGGATCCAATAAATCTATTCGGATTCATTATGTCATCGGCATAGTGTGGCGGCCGTTGGCACTCGTACTCTATGAATATTCAAACCTGTTTTATACAACCTGTGGAACTTGTCCCGCCGCCTGCGCGCGCGCCGGTCAGAGGGGTTCCGTGGATGCGACGCGAGAAAACAGATGAGATTTGTTGGGACAAGTGGTTCCTAGATATTTACTGTTTTTTTGTGAATTAGTAGGAAAACGACTTTTGGGGATTGCTTCTGTTGTTTTGAAAACCAGAAGTATTTTTCACGACGATTTAATACTAAAAGAACGCAGAGGAGGCAAAGTTTGAATTTAGGGTGGTTCAAATACACCGAGTCCACCAAGTCTCCGAACAATACCTACATAACTAAGTCTGCTGTCAAATATCATGTAGGTAGGTAGGTTATAAACTGATGTGATTGGACAACAGATCTGGTTTTTAGAAATCGGCTTTTCTGAGTGCTACTGGGCTGAATTCAGTTATTTTAATGTATCTATACATATTTTATTTCATCCTGTTAGAATCTAAGTTATAGTAAACATAACACAAACAAAAGACTTTACACATAAACGGTAGTGTTAACAGCAAAATAATTTATTAGAATATCGATCGGTAAGACTTCAAAACTTTTATTACTGTCGTATATCCAAAAGCCCCCATAAAAGAATCGATTTATCGTTTACTAAGACTTAACTATAGCGAACGATTACTTAAAATGATAATGAATTTTATTTATACTATCTTCGGTTTTAATTTTAATATGAAAAGCTTCCTTAACAATAACATTTGACAGTTGCATCTTGATAATCAGTCAAGACTAACGTTTTGATTAATGCCTGTTAACACCGTGGTGTAATTTTGATAATTGCAGTAAACCGATGCATTATTTGCAAATCGTATCAGAAGGTCAATAATTCCTCTAATTAAAAACGTTTAAAAAGTAGTCGCAATCTCATCTCGGGGATAATAAATCGTCGCTAATCTAACTAAGTGACGTAACTGATTCGAAGCATATTTTACAGGGCAAGCTATTTGCAGTTGAGGGTTACCTATGATTGAGGATAGCTTGCTCTATATACTTAAATTCTACTGATACAAAATTGAGCACGTGTGTAGTTCTGATTAAGATCTTTATATTGGTATTACTACTATTGCTATCGTGTTCATATTGTTTTAATAATAAATATTTTAACAGATACGTCACTTCGTGAGATCTTTGTGTTTGTTTTGTTCGGAATACATGATCAGATATCAGATTCGACTTGGAAAAATGTATCAAATTACTCTCGTAAAACAAACGAAATACGCACACAGGTACATACAAAAGAGAACATTGTAGTTTTGTTTGTTTCATTTGTTTCTTGGTAAAAAAAAAAACAAAAACCAGCTGAAGTAGTGTTAGCCTAACTAACCTTATTGCTTTAAATTATGGTTATTACAAAGTGAAAGGTTTCCCAATAGAGGCAAAATGCAAATATGTATTATTATGTACTAGTACTAAACCAATGCCACTAAACAACCAATATTAACGCAATAACGTCATTAGAGGCAGAGGAGCCGAGACCTTTTCAGACAGTCGTTTCAAAATCATTACTAGGTTGATATTCAGTTATTCACATTCGCTATAACAAAATCTTTGAATTTAGTTCAATATTCGGTACAACACGAAATACGGTCGATGGCGAGGTGACTCCCACGGCATAGACATGGAATTGCTGGGGAGTCACGAACGCGTCTAAATAGACCTTAAGGCCTAGTTTATGTTTGGTTTCATTAGGGACGGGATACACTAGCTAGTTTCAGCTTCTTTATCACTTGAGGTTTTCCTATCCATTTTTCTTAGTGATACTTGATGGTGATTCTTGACAAGTCTATAGTCTTGAGTTCTTTACTCTTGAACCTTAAAATAAACTGACTTTGCTTCAATTTTAAATTGGCATTATGTTTAGGTACTTATGTATTATGATAATTTATTTATATTAAAAGCTATTGAATTCGGATACAACCGTATCCCAATTCCATTGCGATCGGCACAAGGCACTATGATAAACATTGTAATTTAACGTAATTACAAAACTATGTCATCAATACCCCTATTTAACAAAATTCTCCTGGCCCTAATTCCGTTAATGTAACCTAAGCCTAACCACACACGGCCATGAAGCCATGTGTTAAGAAAGCTCACTCCGTAACCACACCATGTACGGCAAATTGAATACATTATAATCTCCTTAATGCCTCTAGTCTCCTAGTACCGAAGTTGTTTCACTTATACTCTACGACTTATACTACTGAAAATTCCTTTAACTATAATTTTGCACGATTTTGTAATACATTTAAGTGAATGTTTCGTTAGGCTAAGTTAAAATTAGATTTTTGTTTTGATGATGGAAAATTTTGCTGTGGTGTTTATAATGTCAAAAGGACTATGACTTTTCGCGTCACCTTCTACCTTTTCCTTCGAATTTATCCCTCACACAATTCATCCATATTTTTTTTGGTCTTCCTCTTGCTGCACTCTTTGGCAAAGCCTGGATTCTTATCATGATCATGACTTCTTCTAATACACTGTTGATTCAATAACTCTCAATCATACAGGACGAAGAAAATCGGTTTAATGAAAAGCTTCGATTAATTTCAACTCGATATGGACAGTTTATGACTCGCCTGCTTTAATTAAAGCTGTCTTATTTCTGCTCCAAATGATTTATAGGAGCCTGGTACTTTCAACGTGTGGTTTCTATTAACGCAATGAGAAATTGGATTTCTTATATAGGTATATATGTAGAAGGGACTTTAAAGTTGTGTAAGTTTGACCTCGTATGGGTTTCTATTTTTATTTTGAACTAGCTGCGCCCCGCGGTTTCACCCGCGTAAATGTCGATCCCATGGGAATATCGGGATAAAAAGTAGCCTATATGTTAATCCAGGGTGTCAGCTACCTCCATACAAAATTTTATCAAAATTGGTCCAGCCGTTTGAGCGTGAAGAAGTAACAAACATATAAACACACACACACATACACTCACAAACTTTCGCCTTTATAATATTAGTGTGATATAGTTTAACAATTTCATATTCTCCCATAGATAGCTAGAGACTAAACATTCCCCGTCTCCAATATAAATAAATGGATGCTCCAAGTAATATTTTTCAATCAATGCTCATAACTATTAGCCGCGGGACATGTGCTAACATAAAGCTGAATTATGAATGACCAGCTTCTTAGTTCCTGGTGTTTAACGATTTGCTCCTGGGCGCTCTGTAGCCCTAGTATCCCCTTAAGGGCAGAGCACCGACTGTTGGTCTCATTAGCGTTTAACGATGATTCGTGTAGTTCATAATTTATACTTCTACTGTAGTCTATGTTAAGTTTGATTTTTTAGCTGGTTTGTTTTGTAATGAAATATTAATACTGTTGGTTATTAGGAAAAAGGAGGCACCGGAAATTATTCCTGTTTATTATTTTAATACGTCTTGAAATGAACTCTTTGGTGGATTGTATTTAGATAAACGTGTTTCAAGCAAATGTAAAACAAAATAAAATTTTAAAATATAAAAGTTGTTAGAGACGCGTTTCTTAAAAAAGTCAATAAAAAATCCAGCCACAACAGTTCCATTCCATTTTTTGTCACAATCGGTTGCGCTGGCGCAGCGTAGGCCGGGAGCTGGACGCCCGCAGGGTCCGTTCAAATTAATTAGTTCCAACGGCACACGGTAGCGTTTGGGACGCCCACCCATCCTGTCGCCCCCTCTGGCGGGATAACGGCAACCCACAGCCTGTGGTATTTTCTTATTTTTGATAATGGTGCTTCTCAGTTACGGGGTCGGATTGTAAGTTAACATCTAGCATAGGAGATAGTATTGATAAAAGCTTGCAAAGATATTAGTTAGAACAACAGTAACGTTCTCTTAAAAATAATGGCAAACTTTTTGAATTTTAAAGTGAATATTATGTTCATATTTTATAAAAACTTCTCATTATAAGGTGTCTCTAAATGTATTCTTACTTGAAGCACTGAGCGACTAACGTAAGCAAGGAAAACGTTTTGAAAACATCACGAAATTAACGAAGCAACAGTATCAAAGACCGCATCATCGAGGACGGGGCGAAACTGCATAATTGTGAAGGAAACTATATCTATTCAAACGAGAGGTCACGAATAAGAGGAAATAAACAAAAGACAAAGGAGGAAAGAGGTACGGTAATTCTTCCTAATTGGTTTTTGTTACCAGATTCAATCTTAATATTTTAGGAGATTTACAACAAGAAAGTATAACCGCAAAAAAAATATTGTTGCTTAAAAAGTGTTCCAAGCTCCCAGACTATTAAAAGACATTTAGACAATTTTAGATATTAGTTAATTGATGATATCGGATGATAAAACTAAATGCATAAGATATCTCACAGTCAAGATTCTCTCTAATCCCGGAGATGGGCACATCCTAACGGTTTGCAAAACTTTACCGTTTTACAATAATTTACATGTAGATTTGTATTATGACTTTCATCATACCTATTTCATACATGTCTAAATCGAAACGCACCTAACTGATACGATAAGACCAAGTGTACATAACAGGAATATAATGAAAGGCTTACTTGGCATAACGCACCAAACAGCTGAAGGCTAAAAATTAGCCGTTTAAAGGAGATATTATTATATGGGATTCGAGATCAGAAATTCTGTGGTAGAAGCAGCACTCTAATTGCGTAACACATAATCTCAATCTGCATAATTTTGAAGCATATTGCAATCCATTACTTCATAATTATGTTCGAAAAATTTGGCCGGGTGGGTCCAGTTGACCAAAGACTCTCAGCAACGTAAATAAAGCAATGAATGTTGTTGAACTGTCAAAATGAAGGCCATTGCTACTGGTAGTGTGTTACGCAATTAGCCCACAGGGCATACAGTCCTTAGAAGATAAAGCAGTAATTTTAAAGATAAACCCATGGCAGTCTTTCTACATTCCCAAAGATATCAAGTGAGTGAGGGCCGTTTGCATGAATTTCGTAATTTTTAATTTTTTTCAAATTTTGTCAGGCGTCCTTTTTCATGCATTTACCATAGACCTTCTGCATCTATTCATGCCATGTCATATGCATGTGTGCGAGGCTTCCCGCAGCGCGTGCGCACAATTTCGCCTCAAGTTTATTACCAAACACTGCGAATAATTTAACAGACATATCAGGAAACGGGGTGGTTTACAATGCAAATATTTTAGCGTCGTGACAACCGCTGTCGCGAGCGGTTAAATCCGTAATGAGATAAATCTATTGTTGGGTTACATTTGCCGGTATTAGGAGACACCATGCAATTTATGTTGTTGTTGTTGATGATTGTCGTGCTTGTGTGCATCTATTTGGATATGTTGTTGAAATTACTGTTGAGTTGAAGATTTATAGCACTTGCTTTGTGGTGAAGAATTTTGAATTTCCTTCTTCAATGAATGAACTCCGCTTATTGCAGTCGAAATTTGTACCAGCTAAGTTACGGTAAAATACAAATTACTGTTAACTTGAGTATCCCTCTACACATATGAAATACTATAAATTATTGATGACAAAGTACGGTTTCTTGATACTTTAGTTTCACCATAACTTAGAGATATCAAAGTTGTAACGTACTTTTTATTGTCAGTATTTTGAATGATTCACACAGTGAATGATATGATATACATAGATAAATAAGCCGCTTTATCTGATACACTGAGATTTATCGCCGTCCGCTTAACGATAAGATAAAACGTTTATTTATTGGCATAGATCTATTTATAACGATCGGAGACAACCCGCTACGGACAATGCAAATTCGCACTTAGTTATTGCTATTCAATTCACTGCCAATTTTCTTTTCCCAGCGCTTGTTAGTCCCGCAACAATTTTGCATCTCGCTTGAGTCGTTTGCGTTCGCATTTCGTGTTACTCTCGGTTGTACTGTAACGCAAACGTGTTGGTGTGTGTTAGAGACTCGGGGTTGCGGTTCGTGAGTCTATCCTCGTAAGCAGAGCATTAAATCTCAGCATGACTGTTACTCGCACAGTATATCGAGTGTACTCTGTGGAGCGAGGAGCTAATCCGCTGGGAAATGCAACCACGATTCCCATGGAATCGATTTAAATTGCTTTAATCGATATCGTTTGTTTTAATTGGAGAGATATATAATTGTTGATTATCGATTTGAGCTTAGAATAAATTAATGATGGTTAAAGCTAATTAGTATTGTAAAAGAAAATACTTGATCTCACTAGTAGGCGAGCTTTGCTAATATCGTACGATAATCAATTTACTTACTAAGGCATGTTTGCTTTGGGGTTATCGTGGAATCTTCTATAAAATCAATGTATGTCGTTAAGCGAGCCATCTTTAGTAATTGGAAATGTAATCTAATCGTAGGCTTATTTAGAATCTGGATTAAAATTGTGTTTAGCGCTTTCCATATTTGTTAAATAAACTCTCCTTCGTGTTACGCCGCCATTTCTTAGCTTATTAAGTTTTAATTTGTGTCTGGAGGCTCGCGGGAGTAACATGGTTTATTTGCATTTCTTCGTTAGATAGATCTCGTCCGATGTTGTCAGCGGAAATAGAGGCATAGTATTAAATAAATAAAGTGAGGACAGAAGCCCAATTACAGGCCACAGAGATGCATCGTCAGATACCAGCGTGCTTGCACTGATTTATATAATTCCGAACAGATTTTATTGATAAGTTACTGGAGCAAAGTGTACTGACGTGGCCAATATTCAGTGGTCGAACAAAATACAGACAAGCTAACATTATCTGGTGCATGGCATTGTCGTTATCTATCTACTAATTAATCCAATAACTCATACCACTAGATTTGAAACTAAAGATTTGATTGTTCAACACCGATAAGGACAGGATTTCAATTGGTTACGTAAAATCCATAAATTCATTTTCTTGCTTACTGCTAAGTGTTTAGACATTCTCACGTCTAATATATAACCGCTCCCATTGATTTAACCATTTCTAGAATACCTACAATTATTAACTTGGTAATAGTGACTTAAAATTAACTACTAAGATCGAACGCGTCATTAACTGAAGTTAATATCAGCTAATCAATATCAGAATTTGTGCCCACTAGTGGGAACCAAACACATAAATCTGTATGAGCAATAGTCATCCCAGTCTAAGATCTTGATTCAATTTAGATCCAACATGAGTCAGTAGATATAAAACTTTCTGTTCGCGTGTCGGTATTTTAAGTATCGACGATTTCATCTATCGTCTTTGCATCGGTTTTCTAAGAAAACACCTGGTGATATTTTAATGTGCATCGTTCATCTTATGTATATCGGTTTTATGTAGTATTAAACGATTTTGTCGGGCTCTTAAGTGATACGCGATTTATAAATTGTGTTATTCAAAAAAATTGCCAATGTAATCATTTTTCTTGATGTTCTTTATAACTTTTATGTGATTTTTAATGGAAAGGATCTTTATGTAATATCTCTTTTAATAGTTCACTCATCGTCATCATTTTCTAGGTCTTTCTTCTCATATACAGGATGGCAGGGACATCAACGCGCAAATTGTAACCATGCATTCAGCATAATTATGCTTCTAAATCATAGAAATATTTCGTCGGGTATCAAAAAAAAATCTGCTGTTTCACAGAAAAGGGCGCGTAGTGTGTCTATGCGGTCAAAATATACTGAAAAGCAAAATACTTAAATTCTTTTTTTAATAACCGATGAAAAATTTCAACGCGGCGTTTAAGAATCATTACAATTTACCAAGTTTAAGTTATTAAGACATCGGGACACGTTTGGGTCTTCAAAACCAAGGCAAAGACTTACAAAACTTTTTGCATAAGAGAAAACCCGTCGGAATCTAATCAAAAGTAAATAAAACTTGGCACTACTATTTCTAATCGATGAATCCATCATTCGCTTCCTTCTAATTGCTATACTGAATCACACAAGTAAAACAGATGTGTACTAGCTTACTGCATGTAACCCGCAGCGACACTTGTACCATTCATTAATTTTAATTGCAACCTGTGCGCGCGCCGGATAAACATCTCTTAGGGCTTATACACGTAGGAAGGACGCGGTACAACTTAGTAATGTGCTTTTACTGTTATGGGATGTGCTTGGATGCTATGCAAATATGGATGCCATGGTTTGTTAACTTCATTTTTGTAAGATTTGAATGTGTCTGATTGAAATGATGACTAAAAATTTAAGTTTGTTGGCAAATCTGATTGCTGTTTTTTTGTGGTCCTGTATGCATAATGTTTTTTTTTGGCATTCCCGTCCCGTTTTGTGGAAATTAATAACTATTTGCTTCAGTAAAATGATCAAGCTGTTCATCATCGTCATCATTTTGCCCAATTCATTTAGGATCGACACAAAGTATCCTCATTCCTCAGTACATGTTACCTGTATCAGCCGCCTCGACACTCATCTATCATTCCTATGTTAACTTCCTTTTTGGCGTTCTATCTCCTTTACAATCCATTCATTTACCTTTATTAATCCATTCCTAACAAGGAACTATGAAATTTTAAATTCCTAGCCTTTGTATGTCTGCTTGAGTCCTAAACACAACCACAAAAGCGCAGGCTACCGCGCACAATGCACTCGGCGATCGTAAATAAAACTGTTAACGTGATTTTATTGAGAACTGTCCATAACTACCGACTAGTAGCCAGCTTTGATTGTTTCAGTATTATGGTATTGGTTTTCACAGGTTCCACTTTATTTAACTTTGATGGAGAGTTTTAAGTAATGGTTTCAGGCTCAGGAATAAGTCTATGACGCCAATCAAATTAAACGATTTGAATAAAAATTTGATTGAGCAACTAAGATACTGAAATCATGTGGACATTAACGGGGTAATTGCGTAACACACGTAAATTGAAAATAGTGCGCAATGCATTTCATTTTGACGGTGCAGCCAAATATTTTCTTGTTGAGGATACGATTTTTCAAACCTATGAACAATTAAGGAACCTACTGACTAAATTCTCTTTCAGTGTATGCAAGTCTTTAAGAGATTCGAATTCTATATCAATATAGAAAGAATCTAAAGAGTATTTGCTGGCTTATTGCAGCATCATGCAGCCATATTGTATATTGGATGCCAAATTGGGACCAGACAGAACACTGAAGTTGTTAAACTAAATGATTTGCTGTTTTTTTATATAGATATGTGATCTCCAGTTACAAGATTGTTAAGATATAAACCGACATATACTGATAATATTACTAACAGTCCTAACACATGTTACATTGAATTAGATTTTAAAATTGAACACACTTTTTATTTGTACACGTCTGAATTGAAAGGTGTAATCAAAACAAACGAAGAAGCCTGGAGATTAGTGATGAGATATCAACTAAGAGGTTTTTTGAAGATGTTTTGATTTAAGATTATGAGTTATTAAGTTTACTATCTTATTCTGCGAACCCATTTCATGTGTACGGTAAAAGTTTTATACTAAAAGTGCGTGAAACATGTAAGATCTAAATAAACGGCTCGCTACCCACAGATAAACCCTGAGAGATTTTCGTTGTGGTTAAAAACCAAAGAAAAAATGTATTAAATAAATAATAATAGTTTGTTATGTAACGTTATACTGTATTTTAGGCTTAGCAATAATGATTATGTTTTCAGTCTCAATAAATAGCCACGAAAAAATTGCTCTTCGAAGACGAAGAAGAAAGAATATGAAAATCAAGGAGACTTGAATATGGAACAAAGAAGAACAGAAGAGAAGAACTCGCACCATGCACAGGCAATGGCACTGGAAGAATTCACGGGTTAAATTATAATAGTCCCGTGGTCTCTTAGTGGCATCACTGGTGCTGGGCGATACTACTGTATCTGTACCCATAATATGAAGATTGAAGATTCAGAAGAGATAATTTTGGACGAATTTGTACTGTTTTCTTGTTTGACTTTCCTAGGTATGAATATGAATCTTGAAATTTTTGCGTCTTGGTTATGATTTATTATTATACTTATTTCAATTCTTCAACGAGTTCTGTGATGCCTGTTTTGATATTCGAAAAGAAGTTCAGTTTCTATTTCATGAACTAACACGCTATCTATGTATATCTGAAAAACTTGTTCATATTTTTCTATAGCATTAATCTGGTCCCTGGCCTTTAGCAAGGCGATTTATTTTTAACTTATAGGTAACTGCTTTATTGATTTATATGTATTTTCTCGGTGCTCAAATTTGGTATTGTTTTTGTCATGTTCTTTATATCTTTTGTAAATTTTCTAGCTGATTTGAAATCAGTGTTTACATTGTATGTTTTATCGAGAATGTAGGTAGCTGTTACACAGTTATAAAAGTTTGAAATATTACACACTTGAGAGTTTGCTATCACGAACACCAGCTGGGCAGAATCGTAAGTTTTGTTAAACCTATCGTAATTTAGAGATAATAATCAGTTTATTTCTATGATACTACTTTACCTAGTTATTAAATTTGTATAAACTTTATATTTATTCTGCAATTTGCGGATTAATTTAGACTGTATTAATTTTGGATTTATTAAAACTCAGATGTTGAAACTATGTGTATAAGAGAATATTTTCACAAACTTTTTATAATTTATACGAGGTGGAAGCTACAATACGACAATAAATTAAACTGCGTATATCTAATGACGTTCCCAGTCTGCATCATCATCATCATCCTATATAAATATACTGCTGGACATAAGCCTCTCCTATTGAACCCCATTCAACTAGATTTTCGGCAACTCTCATCCAACTGCTACTAGCCATGTCTAGTCTGCATGCAAAAATTCAATCAAATATATCAAATAGTATAAGTCTATTAGCTAGTCAAAGACTGGCAAAACCCAAAGTCGGCCCTTCACTACTATTTAGTTTGTTTGAAAAACACTTTTTAATTTCGTTGACAGGATTTATTTGGTAGTTCCAAAATACTCTGCATTAGTATTGCCTGTGTTTTCATTTAATCGCATTTTCATCTCCACATTGTCTATGTAGATATAGGTTACAAATTATGGCTGTATATTAAGGCTGGGCATAGAATTGACACTCAAAAAGGGTATTTTAATACACCCATTTAGTCCTATACCCCTTTATTCATAAACGTTGCTTAAAGTTAAGTAGTGATTACCGACTCTTTAACCATACATTTTTGACGTTCAATCAAACGTCACATAAATTTAATCATCGTTTATAAATAAACCCCATAGTCTTCAAGCTACTACGAGAATAAAACGCTGATCGTGATCTCCGCTGTCGCCTCCACCTTAGAGCCAAACATTGCGGTTTGTTCAGATTTCTTCAATTTATCTTACCCACAGAGCTCGGCTCACGTCTGAATGTAGAAAGCGTTATGAAGCCACTTTTTCGCTATACTTAAGTATAGCTATTGTGCCGTTTTTGCTGTAAAACTAGAGCACGTTTTTATACTTTCCAGTTTAGTTGCTAGATTCTTTGTGGATAAATGTTTTGTTGTAAGTGTCTATGTTCGTTTCATGGAGCTGTTGGAACTTCTTATTTTTTACGTTTTACTAAAACTCAAATTTTCTTTAAAATTTACTTGATTATCTTTCCCTTATCTTCCTTCATTTTAACTGCTGTCATTCAGCAATACTCATTGCCCATGAGATTTTCGATCTGGGCTCAAACAGTGGCCCGAGATTTAATGGACTGTGGTGTCACAATGTACTTGTCCATGGTTTTTTAAGATTTTGAGTCACTCGGTACTACCGTAACGATTTCACTTAATACTTTTTTTGACATTTACTACAGCTTAACGACGCGACACTCTAAAAAGTCACTCGATTTTTTCGCTGACTCAATTACTTTTTGTGTGTCAGAGAGATCGATACCTAAAAAGATCTTTCTTAAGATCAACACGATTCAATGATACGGTTGATTGTTGTGCGCCGTAACACTTCGCTTTTGTTAACTGCGGTTAACTAGAACATTCCGTTTTTATTTTTTAATCTATTGTGTGCACCCGATTTCTTTTGTGTACAGAAATGGCTGGTAGCTACAATATAATACTCCATCAGAGAATTAATGGATATGTAAGCGTCGTCTCTTTTCGATTTTAAGACCATTTTGATGTTTATCTTTTTCTTACACGGTTTTATCCGATCATGATACTTTGAATGAAGTATATATAATACTAGCTGCGCCCCGCGGTTTCACCCGCATAAATGTCGATCCCGTGGGAATATCTTGACAAAAAGTAGCCTATGTTAATCAAGGGTGTCAGCTGTCTCCATACAAACTTTTATCAAAATTGGTCCAGCCGTTTGAGCGTGAAGAAGTAACAAACTAAACACACACACACACACTCACAAACTTTCGCCTTTATAATATTAGTGTGATGAATTTTATCGCTCACATTGTCACACATGGGCCTACAGAGAGAGATACACGTAGGTACACGTACAGTTAAGAAAACTGATTAGCAAGTAGGATATAGATAGACAGCTAGCTACAACTCCTTCTTACCCCATGCGGTGCTCTGAGTGGTCAAATCTTTGACATCATTTGTATGAACGTAACTATGTTGTGTTTAAAAAGTTATTACGCACACAAATAATTCTTTCTTCCTGCGTAGTGCAAAGAAAGAGAATGCGTCAAATTGTCTGCGCATTGAACGACCAAATTAATACTGCAATTAAATGCCACCAGACCACCATGTAATTCGCTCTTTTATGCGTAAAAAACAGAACGGCAATAGTGCGTTCGATAGGGCGACTAATTGCGAACCTTGAGTGTTAACCAAGAGCCAGGTAACTGTGTAAATGTGGTGCTGTTCCACAACGATGGGATTTAATATCATATCCTGCGTGTCCTGTCAGCGGCATGTTACAGGAACTGATGGGTGTTAGTGATGGCGCCAAACGCGTAGCCGAATTCTGGGCCGAGTACATTTAGGATGCCATCGACACGCTAAGAAGAAGAAGACCAAAGGGCAAAATTGCAATGTTGAAAAAGAAGATTTCACAGCTGATGTGTATTTGTTGCCTTCTACATCCCTCTTTTGCCGACGGTACAATCGTACTTGCATCTTGTACAGTACGAAGCAACATGCTGACGTTGTACGGTGCACATAAATCGCGTGCTATGTCCGCGTGACACTAACACACCCATGTAGTTTATAAGGAGATAGATAAGCAGGCACAGGGGTTAGGCGACGGCCTACGATTGCGATGAGGCAACCAATTGCTCAGGGTGGTTGTTCATGCAACTTACAAGTTAGTACTTTGGTGAGGTTTCCCACGAGTGCGAGGAATTTTAAGCCTGTTTCTATGCACAAAGTGCAAGGTTGTTATGATTATTTGTGAACTTAGCCACGATGTGTATTTAATGTTTGAGAGTTATCTTTAGTTGTAAAAAAAAGGATCTTGCATTTGATAAGCTCAACTGATCGAATAGTTCATCAATATATTGATTTGAATCTGTTAAAACTTAAAGAATACTCAGAAATTAATATTAAAATAATTACCAATACCTTTCATTAGGCTCTTTTGAACGAAATCCAATCTGACTCCTTTCGGGATCACGAACGGTTGGTTAAAGTGTGTCGAACCGTAACAGATAGAGAAGACCAAAAGTCGACCTAAATTCGGTCGTCAGTCAAAATAGAGAAGATTAAGAGTAAAACATAAGCATAATCAGCCCACCCATAATGTTCCCACTGCTGGGACACAGGCCTCCTCTCTGTGAGAGGGAATAGGGCTGTAATCTATTACGCGGGCCCAGTCCGGGTTGGTAGATGTCACGAGTCTTCCAATTTTTGGATTCTAGGACATGCCGTTTTCCTGACGATGTTTTCCTTCACCGGTTTGAGAGTAATGGTGATGAAATTATTTACACAAAGTAAAACGCCTGCCTGGGTTCGAACTCACGACTTACAACTCGTAAGTCGGGGCCGTTATCACTGGGCCACAACTGCTCTAAGAAGAGTTAAGTAGTAAGCATAAATCCCTCCATATTCAAGTCAGCTAGAAGAGTCGCCTACGTACATTATTCACCTATTCATGTATTTCTAAAACCTATACAGCCTTGCCTCTGCCTCCATCGATAAAACAAAACACAAAAGCTATTAGTTAACCCTTATTAAGTACTATCACTGACAACCGTAAGGACAATTGACGTATCGCCCGACACGTAGAAAGTCGTAAGCGGTAGTACGTAGGTTCCTACTAGAGGTGGGCCGGACTATCGACTTTCGCGAACGCCCCTATCGATCAGCGTTTTATCGATCGTCGAGACACGTGTTAACAAGTAGGCCTGCACTTGGGACGTTTGATAAGACGTTATTTATTGTCTTCGTCGCAAAACTTAGACAATGTTGTTTATTAAAAGATAGCTAGGTTTGGTTCTGTCAAAGATCGTGTTCGACTGTTTGTTTTCTGTGCTTATTGTTTAATTTAGGGATTGGATTTAAGGACTGGAATCGAGAATGAGATTTATGTCTTCATGTTTTTCCGGTTTTGGAATGGACAGACAACTATATACAAAACACATACATATATTAAGTAAGTGAGTGATTTTCTTTGACTTTTTTGCACGCTGGTTACTCTATGAAAATCTTGATACTTCACACTGATAGTGATACCATCTGGAAATCACTTGTAATACGGCTGTAGGCACTTTTTAATCGACTTCAAAAAAGGAGGAGGTTATCAATTCGGTTGAATATTTTTTTAAATGTTTGTTACCTCTTTACTCCGTTATTTATAAGCCGATTTGTAAAATATTTTTTTTATTTGAAAGGATATACTTTCAGATTGGCCCCGTAGATTTTTCATCAAAATCGGTTTAGCAGAAATTGTTTTTGTATGAATGTTACGCGACATCTCCGGAAATTGTGAATCGATTTCAAAAAATATTTTTTTAACGGATAAGGTTATGCCTCAGGGGTGGTCCCATATATTTTTTTATTAACTTTGCTTGGGTAGTTTTTGAGTTAGCTTCAATAATACGTATTTTTGCCACTTAGTTTATATTGATGATGTTATTATAACTTCCTGTCACTGATATTTACATAGCAATTAGTAGTGTTATACGAATTTGTGTGGGGTAAGCACAACTTAAAATTGAAAAATAAAAAGTTTTTTACAAAAAAAAAACAACCGACTTCCAAAAAAGACACTGCAAACTGAAAAATAACTTTAATTTCGGAAGTCGGTGGCAAACAACGAAAATGCGAACCCAAGGACACCGATTTCCGAAATTAAAGTTATTTTTCACTTTGCAGTGTCTTTTTTGGAAGTCTGTTGTTTTTTTTTTTAATCTTTTATATATAGGCTTTTGAACCTTCTTGAAAAAGATTGTTAACCATCTTTTTAACATTAATGATTTCAAAACTCATCTCTAAGATGGTAACGTTTACCCTTGACATTAGCACTAGATAATTTAATAAATTTTCCTGCTAAGCTAAGTTCTAATTCAGGACTGACACCACAAATGTCTTGCATACATGTAGGTACAGGGCGTGCTAATAACCTATTACAATCTCGTCTGCAATCGCATTCCTAGTTCCCAATAAGCTCATGTTACGCGAAGGTGGTATCCATCCGCCAGGGGCCTCACCCTGTAAGGTACAAGAACATTACCTACCATATCAATCGAGCAGTGCAATTTTCTCTCCAAAATAAGCACAGTTTCCTTTCTATCGAGTAATCCCTTAGGTCCACAATTGGTCCTCTCTTGGGAGTTACTAATATAGAACACAATGAACAGTGTGGTCTGTGATCGGATGTAAGGTCCAAAGGTAATGGGTACCGGAACCACGTTCTATGCATCTTTCACTTTTTTACGCAACTGTACTGTAAGGATGTCAACGTATCCATGGGCCTACTGTATTAAGGGCCCTATCTCACTAGGATACCAATGGCGGCGCAACCATGGTCGCACTGCCAAAAAAAGTATGATTGGTTGCGCATTGGAGGCCTGGTGACATACCCACCATAAAGCTGTATATGTTTTCTGGCAGGGCAACCAATGGTTGCGCTACCATGGTGTCCCAGTGAGATTTATAAGCCTAAGGTATGGATGACCGTTTTTTTATTTTATTTTTCCGCTGACACAAGAGTGCTAAGTAAGAACACTCATTTTTAACACTTTTGCATCTATGTACAGTCAACAAAAGAGATAAGTATGCAGGATCGTCGGATATAGTTGAAGTTTAGTAAGAAACCGATGGCTGTAGTCGACTGAAATTTTATTTGATAAATGAGCTGTTTGTTTTCTATTAATAAAATTAAATTCTATTCGAGAACATCCATCGGTTTCTTACTAAACTTCAACTATATATCCGACGATCCTGCATACTTATCTCTTTTGTTGACTGTACATTATGTGTATTGCTAGAGACTACTTTTGTTTCAAAGATGAAGCGGTGAATAAGTATCTAATTAAACTTATAATATATCTACCATTTTAAACAAAACATATTACCTAAGTAAGTTTCCATTAATGAAACCACATTTTTTATGGATGCAATATTAAATTAATATGGCAAATTTTATCAAAAATGACTGTCATATTTCAACCTACATTTTTAAATTAGGTATGATTTGCTTGTAATGCAACTGATTATTATTAAGTTGTTTTGTATAAAACTGTTGATTCTTAACCGGGTTACAACTGAACCGCAAAACCGTTAGTTAGAATTCCAGTCTGACAATCTTAAACATTATATACCTAGGTAGACTGTGGCTACCTATCGAGTGGGTGGTCGATTTGATGGCGTGTGGTCTTGAATATGAACCAATCGATTGGTGATAGGGAATATAGACTAGTGAATGATCTATGTACAAACGTACCATGGTGATACTGCTAATCACAATTTACTTGGTTTGGTTTATTTGGTTTTTAGTTTGAAACTCCGCAGACGTGATGGGTAGGTATATATCTATATCTGAACATGATAAAACAAAAACGATTAGATGTAATATTTTTGGGGTTCCATGACATCTAATGTCCGGCCGCGCTAAATTTGCCAAAGATGTAAACAACAATGGCCGCTCGAAATTGAATAAAATTGATATACAAGAACATTTATTTTAAATTAAATAAAGAAAGAAAGAAAGAAAAAAAGTTTATTTGGTCACAGTTCGTGAAACACAAAATACAAAAATAAAATAAAGAGGTTTCAAACAACAATAGTGTGTGCCTCACGGCTGCGCCAAAAAAGGCTCATTTCAGCATTAATGCCAGACAGATGCTGTCTGACGCTGGTTTTCAAATGAACCTTTAGGGAAAAGTGACGGGGAGTACACACAGTCTCAACATACCTAATACATACTTATAAATAAATAAATAAACTAGTAATCACGTACATATCATTACAAATACAAATAAGATGTAAATGTTCTTATATATACTTATCGATTTTATTTAATTTCGAGCGGCCATTGTTGTTTACGTCTTTGGAAAATTTTTAAACGCCGGACTATAGTTGTGTTGTTATTTGAATTATGAGTTGAGAAAATCTGTTTCCTTTTGTTTTATCGTGTTTAGATATCGATACATACCACGCCTGCGGAGTTTCGATAGCTAATTTAATATGACCCTTTGTACCAATCTGACAAGAGACATTCAGGGAGTCAATAATAAGTTATTAAACCTAAAAATCCTAGACTACTTCGAAGATATTCACAACATAGTGGTTGTCTTAACGTCGATGGTAAAACAAGTAGTCAAACACCCCCTCGCAAAACTTAATCAGCACAAACTGTGCGCCGTATACATACCTAAAACAAATACTTAGATACACCTTACCTCCTGCAAAGTAACACGCACTAATTACACTATCAGCAGCACGGCGGTAGACACCTGTGCGTGACGTCACTTCCGCAGGCACCCGCGGGCTCTTATCTGCACAATTAGCATTTCCCGCCGGCCGGCCTTTCTGCTCGAATGCTCGATACACTGAATGACTGCAGGCTGTAACTACTACTGTATTGCCACAGTGTAACTATTTACAGTAGTTCATCGACAGGATCTGAGAATGTTGCACTGTGAACACCTTCCCGTTGAACCACATCATTATTATTAATCGCTATTTTTAATATATATTATTATGTCGGAGAAATCATTAGTACGGGAGCTGAATTGACAAGGAGACGGAAGCGCTGTGACGACAACGCTTCGACGGAGTCATTCGTTTGACTTTTCGGAACGCCAGCGCCATCTGGTGGCGGTTGACAGTCTAGCCTGAGTTCGTGGAGAGTCGAAGAGAGCGTGGAGCGAGGTGGAGCGGCTCTCTTGGACGTTTGCACATCGTACGAACTACATGTCCTCAGAAACTGTCCCGCGTAACGTATCTGGTTGTGTCGTGTACCTACAGTGTGTGATTCGATAGTATGATTAATTTGTTCGTGAAATTATAATCTGATTTGAACTGCAAACAGTTTTTCTAATGCGCAATAACCAATAGGTACTATGCCCATAGTACGCTCACAGTAATTAAAATATACAGACGCCAGCACATCAAGCTACTACAATCTGTCAAATTTCTTTAATAGATTTTCAACTTTATCGCTAAAGCATAAGGTTCAAAGTTGGTTAGGAAAATTTGACAGTTTCGGGTAGCTTGATGTGCTAACGTCTGTATCTGATGATAACGAGACACATATACCTTCTCCGTCATACTCGTATAAATTATTATTTTAAATGAATAGAATTGTATTTAATTTTATTTTATTAATTGCATTGTAATCCAAATTTAAATTATTATTAGTATTTTTATGTTACACGGGCCCAGTGCGGGTTGCTTGATTTCACAGTCATGTCTTCGAATTTTTGGTTCTAGGACATGCCGGTTTCCCCACGATGTTTTCCTTCACGGTTTTCGAGAGCAGTGGTGATGAAATAAATTAAGTACACAAAGTAAAGCACCTGCTTGGTTTCGAACTTCAAACCACGTCTCGGAAGTTGGAACCGTCACCACTGGGCCACCACTGCTCTAAATAATAAAAGGAAGAAATAAGTATTTTTTGAGGACGTTTTGGTGGTACATACACTGTACCACCAAAAATTTAGGTACCTATTACCAGGTATAAAAGCCTAAGGCTGCCTGTCCATTGACGCTGAGCGAGGCTGCGGAGCAGAGAAACGGAGAAATATTAACCAATAGGATTGGCATAAAATCTCAATGTCATTTTCTATTGGTTAATATTTCTCCGTTTCTCCGCTTCGCAGCCTCACTCCGCGTCAATGGACAGGCAGCCTTAATATTAACCAATAGAATTGCATTAAAATCTCAATGTCATTTTCTATTGGTTAATATTTCTCCGTTTCTCCGCTTCGCAGCCTCACTCCGCGTCAATGGACAGGCAGCCTTAATATTAACCAATAGAATTGCATTAAAATCTCAATGTCATATTTTTCTATTGGTTAATATTTCTCCGTTTCTCCGCTCCACAGCCTCACTCCGCGTCAATGGACAGGCAGCCTTAATATTAACCAATAGGATTGCATTAAAATCTCAATGTCATTTTCTATTGGTTAATATTTCTCCGTTTCTCCGCTCCGCAGTTTCGCTCCGCGTCAATGGACAGGCAGCCTATGTGCGGGTACATATGCGACTCTTTTGCCAAGTGTATATTTCAAATGCTAAGCATGACATTACGGCTGACATACAGCTGTTCCTTTGTTTATGCCCACGTGCGTGAAGCGTGAAGATAATACAAATGGTTAAGATTAACCTCGTTGTGAGTAGCGTTTTATGAAACTATTTTAGGTACCTTTTCTTATCCATACTATATTAATAATATATATATTATTAATTTATATATCTCGGGACCATGGGGTCCCGGTCCTTTGGAAGGCGTACGAGGGGCCGAAGCCAACTCGTAGAGGCCCCTTAGGAAATTTTAATGAAATGCGGCACCAACCGACGATTATCCCTGTATGCAATATGTAAGTGCACCCAAGGATAACCCCCGGTTGGTGTAGGACTATTGCAGGATATGGAAAAATAAAAAGTTGGATTATGGGTTTGAGTGGCTAAAGTGGACTATACACGGATAAAATTTCAGGGGGTGACTTGCACACTCAATTAATTATTAATATTTATTAAAATAGTATATTGTCTCTATGTTACCTTTTCACGCCTAAACCACTGAACCGATTTAGATGAAATTTGGTATACCTAGAGATAGTTTGAGTCCCGGGAAAGGACATAGGATAGTTTTTATCCCGATATTCCCACGGGATCGAAACTTATGCGGGTGAAACCGCGGGGCGCAGCTAGTATTGTGATATTTCATTAATAGATTATTTAGTAGGTTGACGTAAGTAAGATGCTCGGGTCTGTGGGGTATCTGAGACGTGGTCTATCTGGTTTATTTAGGGGAGTCTCAAACATCTTTAGGAAAAAATAAAACAAAATAGAAACCCTGTTTTTTTCACTACTATTATAGGTGATTTATGGTCTACATATACGGTGTGCTAAACTGCGGACGGTAAAACTTAAAATTTTATAAAAAAATGAGACTATTCTTTTTCAACAATACCTATCTATGTTTTATCTAAAACTAGCTGACCCGGCGAACTTCGTACCGCCATCGAAATTAGTCAATCCGTTCTCGAGATATCACCAGAAAAGCCGTTCCATACAAAAAGAAAGAGTTTTTTTTTCGTGAATTTTTCCCATGTTTTAATACTTATTCTGCTATTCGGGACGGAGAAAAATTCAACAAATCAAAGATCATAAAAATCAGTCCAGCCGTTCTTGAGTTATAAATGGTGTTACTAACCCGACTTAGTTTTATTTATATAGATTCATATCAATACATACCTACCTATTTTGTTGGTGTTCTGACGATATCAAAGTGGGCTATAAAATCAGTCAGGTCGATTACAACAAATTAGAAAATAGTAAGTAATAAAATTATTTACATGTGAAAAGAGGTGTCACTCGTCTTGCGCACTTTTGACGTTCACATCCATTGCTTCATAAGTTCGAAAAATTTATCTGCTCAACACGTAAATAACGCAATGAATGTTATTGAACTATCAAAATGAAACCGATTCCGATTGATAATGTGTTACGCAATTGCCCCGCTGGTGCCATATTATGACATTTTAGTGCCATCATGATTCCAGTGCGAGAGAGAGACGGGGCTATAATTCTGTAAATACATAATATCTATTATAGTCGCGAATCATATTTTGATCAAGATACAACCTGACACTGACCTGCTAATTGCAAAAAACGTAAGAAAATTTGAATTTTGCGGTCTACCAATGCGCATTCACCTTAAGAAGAACTACTTACCTACATCAAATAATTAAAAAAGAGACGTCATTATTTCTGGCGCCAGCGCATACGTCACCCCATTATTCCACCCATCTAAAAGAATCACCATAGAGAGAAAAACAAAGAAAATAATAACATTTGCTGGAAATGTAATTGTCAATAGTACGCACGACGAGTAGCACCTCATTTCATCTGTGACTATTTTCATTCGTAATTTTGTTACATCTGGTAAAAATCTTTGCCCGTTGTTTCTGTTGTCAAAAGTCTACTATTCTACCAAAGATAACAGAACGCCGAATAGCTAGACAGACACATTTCGCCAGTAATGTTTAAGTCCCATGTAATAGGGGCGAGCCTATTGCCATCAATCGGGCAAAAGGCAAAACACATAATAAACTACAAACAAAAATAAAAGAAAAAAAGATATCGCTAACTTTATCACATGAATACAAAAAAAAACCTACGCGTGAATTATAAATTTTTCGACACATCGCTCATTTGGAGAAACACCGACGTAACTGCTACTTTTTTTTTTAAGTCTTTGCTTTCCTAACGTAAATATGTACGGTTTCTATGTGCTTTGCCATATTTAACTCATTTTTGGGAAAAAATACATTTACGTCGATGTTTCTCCAAATGAGCGATACCATGATGATGTCAGGACACCTAGCCTTTCCCTACACATTTGCTTAAGCCTGTTCGATGACACAATAAAGCTTTTTCGCGTTCTTTCTGATCCAATCGTAGAAGAAGCCGGTGTCGGTGTAGACCACCAGACTCTTGCTGATGTTGGGCATCTTATAGGAGACGATGCCAATTTGGATGTAGCCTCGCACCACCAGGGCGCTGCCGGAGTCACCCCTAGGAAATAAGAAAAAATATACATTAAGTATTGGTTGTTGAGCATTGCGTTGCTCCAAATCCGACAACGCTTTCTAATCTAGATTACCTACCCAACTGCGACGGAGCATAAATTTATAGTTAACCTCTCACACGTTGGCCCGCCTACCTGTCGAAACACCCCACGTGTCGGAGTAGTTGAATGGGTGCAGTAAAGTAATTGTTTTAACAATGATAATAGAACAATGACACTGTTGTGTACACTTGGTGTACCGTTGACGTTTCGAGCACTTTCTCTTATGTACACTTAGTGTACACTTGACGCTTGAGGGTTTAAATCGTGT
This sequence comes from Hydraecia micacea, assembly GCA_914767645.1. Taxonomy (NCBI): domain Eukaryota; kingdom Metazoa; phylum Arthropoda; class Insecta; order Lepidoptera; family Noctuidae; genus Hydraecia; species Hydraecia micacea. The sequence goes on from OU611778.1 coordinate 16,355,184, forward strand.
AGAATTTCTAGTACATTTTATTGCATACAAATTACATTTAGAAAAATATATATATTGACTGACAATAGATTCGAATCACCGTTGAGCTGAAACTTCATAGGTTTGGCAACAAGCAGAAAATTGCCCTGATATTATTTTGTATGCTCGTATCAAATTTGACGCCAACAATGAACATGGGAATAAAGTTGACATACTCATAAGTCGTTTAAACATAAATTGTTTGAACATAAGTCGTTAAAACATAAGTCGTTTTTAACATAAGTCGTTTAAACGTAAGTCGCTTAAACATAAGTCGTTTTTAACATAATTCGTATAAACATAAATCGTTTAAATATAAGTCGTTTATTTAAACATAAGTCGTTTTTAACATAAGTCGTATAAACATAAACCTTATGTTAAAACGTATTGGATGGGTTCATTATATAAAATAAAATTAAGTCATATTTATTTAATTACAATACACGAAATACGAGACGAAAATACTAGATTGCCATCATTCTTGTACAGTTCCTAGAAGCAAAGTGCAATTCCAGCTCGACCAGACAGTCTGCGCCGGAACACCTGCAAACTCAAACTCAAAGCATTAATTTCAAATAAACAATTTACATACACGTTTGAATTATCAAGGAGTCAATCAGTCAGAAAGTTGAAGTTGCAGCAATGAGAACGGTCATGGTAACAGCAGTTTATACGGCTCTAGTGGCTGCTGGCATCAGGGCATTTTAATCAATCCCTGTATCTTCGTCTCCCACCAAATTAACTTTTCTCAAAACCTGGAGCCACCGCAAGCCGAACTTTATACGTACGAGTACCAATATCTACTTCCGCTGAAAAAGTCTAATCAAGTTGTAATTGAAATAACTCAAAACCCGAAAAGGGGTCACCGAAAAATTAATAATAAATATTTACTTTTGTCTGTTTGTTGAATTAATTAATTTAAACAAACTTTGTTCATCTATATTTTCTTTGGTCTGTGAAAATATACATAGGTATATAGACTGATAATATAGTGAGTGAATAATAACGTGACAGCGAAGAAGACTTGAGTACATAGGTTAATAATATTCTAGCCTAGTCAGTAATCCTAACTTCCTATCCTAACTAATATTATAAATCCGAAACTAAGTTTGTTTGTTACCTTTTCACGGAACCGATCATACTGAAATTTTGCATATACGTTGTCAGGTGTACAGAAACGGGCATAGGGTACCTTTCAGCCCGTAAAAAAGTTCTGTTCCCGAGGAAAACAACAATAACGTTATTATGATAATAGATGGCGCCACGTGTCTATTGAACTTGTCATGTTATTTAATTCTGAGGCGGTACGAAGGTCGCCGGGTCAGCTAGTGTCCAAGATAATTTCAAAAAGTACATATGTATTGAAAATGTCTAAGTTAATAATATACTAGCCTATTATTGTCCCGTTGCAGGGCAAAGGCCCCTTCTCATACAGAGAAGGGCAAGACAGGTTGGTGACTTCAGATGTACCTATATCACACTAATCACACTAATATTATAAAGGCGAAACTTTGTGTGTGTGTGTGTTTATATGTTTGTTACTTCTTCACGCTCAAACGGCTGGACCAATTTTGATAAAATTTTGTATGGAGGCAGCTGACACCCTGGATTAACATATAGGCTACTTTTTATCCCGATATTCCCACGGGATCGACACTTATGCGGGTGAAACCGCGGGGCGCAGCTAGTTAACTATAATTCCAGGTTTCCTCACGATGTTTTTTCTTCATCGATGTCAGTAATGTCCAAGATAAACTCAAAAAGTACAGTCAACAAAAGAGATAAGTATGCAGAATCGTCGGATATAGTTGAAGTTTAGTAAAAAACCGATAGATGTTCTGTAATAAAATTTAATTTTATTAATAGAAAACAAACAGCTCATTTATCAAATTAAATTTCAGTCGACAACATCCACCGGTTTCTTACTAAACTTCAACTATATCCGACGACCCTGCATACTTATCTCTTTTGTTGACTGTACATAAGAATTGAAAATTTCACATTGGTATGGGTGTATGTTTGTTACGCGATATCTCCGGCAATTGTAAATCGATTTCAAAAAGTATTTTTTTAATAGATATTGTACGCCTCAGGGGTGGTCCCGTGTAAAATTGTATTAACTTTGCTTGGGTAGTTTTGAGTTAGCTTCAATAGTATATATTTTTCCCACTTAGTTTATATTGATGATGTTATATAACTTCCTGTCGCTGATATTTACATTTATTAATTTATTTTAAAACACATACAACTTACCTAATAAGATAGTGTAGTTATAACAGCTTACAATTAGACTTACAATTATAATAAGTTAAGTTAGAGTTAATTATTATGAAGGTGATATATTTAAAAAAATGTGGTTTTTCTTTTTCGTGTAACTTGTTAAGTATGTGGAATAGGGATTTAACACTTTATGTCTAAACACACTATGCCGAAGTTACGCGACCGAAGTTCGGCATGATTACGCCTACAATGCTATTTGAATTACTGACGACACATTATGCCGCGCTTTATAGCGTACAAAAAAAACCAGCCGCGGAACTTCGGTCGCGTAACTTCGGCATAGTGTGTTTAGACACTTTGGCATATGCTTTTTGAATCTTTGGTCTAGTTTCATGTAAAAGGAATACACGATTCAATTAATCTTTCTCGATACAAATAAAAATAATTGCAAAGTTATATCTATTTTTTACTTACATAGCAAGTTGTGTTTAGTGTTATATGAATTTGTGTAGGGACGTACAACTTAAAAGTGAAAAATAAAAACTTTTTTTAAAAAAAAACCGACTTCCAAAAAAGACACCACAAAGTGAAAAATAACTTTAATTTCGGAAGTCGGTGGCAAACAACAAAAATGCGAACCTCAAGACATCGACTTCCGAAATTAAAGTCATTTTGCACTTTGTAGGGTCTTAATTGGAAGTCGGTTGATGTTTTTTTGTAAAAAAAAAATTATGTTTAAATTGTCCTTTTTGTCTTTTTGTACTTTTCTCCTTACCCACTAGCGTAAGAATTATTTTTGCTTTTCCCGCATAACGTGCCTTTGGGTATTTTGTTATTTGTTTTTCTACATTTGGCCCATGTCCATACTATTTGATCCATGTAATGAATAATTTGCGATTTTTTTGCCGGGTCATCCTGGAAACATTGTTTGGAATCAACCACTTTTACTTTAGTAACATTTCATTCGTTTTTTTGGATAGCGAATGGAGTCACAAAAGATTCATTACGTGTGTCCTCACTCGGACACTTTCATATTCTTTCGGCTTCAATTCACCTTGCATGAAGCGTATTCCCCACAAAAGTGAGGAACTTTAAGAGTGAGGCCACACGATGCGTTAACGGTGCGTTGCGGCGCCGGAGCCGTACCGCAACGTCATCCTACATACAAATCACTATGCCATGTCACACAGCGTTATACTGCGGTGCCGCACCACCCGTGTGGCACCCTATAGCTCGAATTAATTGCGGAGCGGTGCCGCACCGCACCGTTAACGCATCCTATGGCCTCGCTCTAACTTAATTTGAAGATGGAAGCTCCCGAGAGGGGACATACGGATGAAGAAAAATCTTTAAAAAAATACTTACATACCCCCATCCTGCTACCCGTGCCTTCTTAAAGTGAGGAGGCTTTTTCATTAGTGCCACTCGTCGAACGTCAGTTCCGAGTATTAATTTCGTTCTGAGTCTCATTATCGCTATGTCATAATCGAACGAATTCGTGCGGTACTTTTCGTGTGCGTGGATGCCGCGGACACTAGATATGAAGCCCTTGTTTCTGTGCCTATTCCCCACTGAGACAAACATGGTGCTATCACCAAAGCAGCCAATCACGCAGTGCGCCGCCGTCAACATTATATGCTGGTTGACGATAGATGACCCGCAAATCCATCCTGGTTTGTCTTTGCTGTGGCACCTAACAGTCAAGAACGCGGCATGTGGAAACTCCCTTATCTTTCCAAGTTCGCCTTTTACTATAAAGGGTTCTAACTCACATTTAATAAGGCGTATCAAACTCAATATTATAAAATGATACAGCATTTTGTAAAAGTGACTAACACACGCAGATATCAATTGGTTTTGACAAAGTAAACTCGCGCCCAACGCTTAAAATAAAGCTATCAATTCTAGTCATTAGTTTTCTTAAACACTTTTTTTTATGAACAAATCAATCAATAAAACGGATTTAATGGCCCCCATTATTTCTAATTGAGTTAGTTACCTAGGTCGCATAACGTCGAATGATACTTTATCGAAAACTTTCTGATTTTCTCTACATCGGATTGTGAAAATATCGAATGTTCAGAACTAGAAACAAGAAAGGACTTAAAACGGTTATTATATAGAATAAAATATAATTTTATTGTTGCTACTTTGTTGCTATCGCGGGAAAAATCTGGGAGAGACAGGCACAGGACTCAGGAGCGTTTCCACAGGTTTTTTTTAAAGGCCACCATAAATGGTTTGGTCCCATCTCGGTACCTTCCCATCTCAACCATGAATTCGTGATAGTAGTGTGACCCCAAACGGCTCTAACATAATTATAACTCCCAATGATTAGAATATTTTCGCCGTTTGAGGTAATCCGCACCTGCAATTGCCACCCTAGCACAGATAAAAGACATTAGATAAAATCAGCCTTTATAAGACTAATGGTCACCACTAAGCGCACACGAGCTACCTTTTTTTTTTTTGTGTCCGGGGTGGAAAATCCTCATGGATGTCCGCCGCCCTGGGGCGGGCGGCGGGGTCTGTCAGACTCTTACTGACTAAAAACCACCCCGGTGTTCCATCTCACACCTACGCCGGGGGTCGCGGGAACGTACTATCCTTCCGCAACCCCCGGCTAGTGCCGGCCCGCCACTGCGAGCCTCTTCAGGTCAGGGGGGGAGTGAGGTGTTTTTGACTCCCCCCGCGACGTCTAAGAGGGGCGCGCGTGGGACACTACGCGCCGCCACCTCTGGTCCTGATGTGTGGGGGGCGACGGACATCCCCGAGTCCGTCGCCCCTGGACCCATTTAGGGGGGCTGGAAGAGGGCGTTAGGTCCGCCCTCCACCGACGCCCGGTGCGCCTGCTGCGGGCCGGGTAAGTAGACGAGTACTCCCTCTCCCTTTCCGCAGCCTCCTTCTGCGAGACGGTCGTCTCGCAGAAGGAAACCACCGCGTCCCAGGACTCTTCGCTGCCGACCATCGACTCGACCACAGCCGGCAGCGACAGGTCACTGCCTACTTCTGAGATGAGGGCACGGCGCGGCTCCTCCCAAGCGGCACACTCTGCCAGCGTATGCCACACCGTGTCCTCCCGGCAGTCGACGCAGTGCACACGAGCTACCTGCCACAACCACCGATGGCTGTCGCCTCACGTGTGCGACGGCTCAATACAAAACGTATGAAAAAGCTAAGAGCTGCTTATCGCTGGGCTACCGGTAGCTGTGGCCGGCCTAGCCTAAAAGGCAAGGGATTGTTCAATTGTATCTTTTTAAAAAACCATTTGACTTTTTGAATATTTCTTACCCACTAACGTAAGATGTTTTAACTCTGCTGCTCGCGCAAAACGTGCCTTTGCTTAACCGCTTAATCTTTTTTTTACATATCCCAATGCGCCATACGTACTGATCGATGTAATGAAGGTAATTCGTTCCCTCAGTTGAGCCGATGTCCTGGAAAAACACAACAAAACAAACTTTTTTATTTTGGCAAATTTTTATTCGTAAATTAAATATAATATTATAGCTTATTAAAAAAATCGCGCACAACGGTTATACGTATAAAAAAACCTTACAAAAACTTACTTTAACAAACCCCCACCCTGCTACCTGTGCCCTCTCAAAGTAAGGTGGCTTTTTCATTATTGCCACTCGTTGAACCTCAGGACTGAATTTTAAATCCGTTTTGAGTCTCAATAGTCCTATGTCATTAATTATTCCGTATTTAGTAAATTGCTCGTGTAAGTAAAAGCTGTGGACACTAGACGCGATCCCCCGTCCCCTGTTCGCGTGACCCGTCGACACAGACAGGCGGTCTCGAACGCCGCAAGTCTCAACGCAATGCCCCGCCGTCAGCAGTATCCTCTGGTTGACAATAGATGACCCGCAGATCCATCCAACATTCTTATGTTTGTGGCACATAACTTTCAAGAGCCCAGAATGTGGGAACTGCCTTATTTGCCCCTTTAGACCTCCCGCTACTTTTGGTTTTAGTAAGATTCCACATTTGGTAAGCAATATGAAACTCAACAAAAAGTAATACTTCATTTAAATACCAAACAAACACACGTGCCGATGGGGTTTGACAAAATAAAATTATGTCTGTCACTAAATAAGGCCAATAAATTTGGTAATTAGTTAGTTAAAATCCTTTTATGGACAAATCAATTTATGAATTAATAAAACGGATTTAATGACCGTCACTTATTAGAAACATAACATTGAACAATTTCGGGCTTCTGTTATTCACATCGGTAGTCAAAAATATCGAATGCTCTGAACAAAGGCATATTAAAATTAATTAGGCTGTCAAAAGCAAAATACGGAACCCTAAAAAGTAAGGTAAGGTAGCAGGACTTTCCGAAGTGCATCTGTACCAGTTACTGATGAATGACGGGTATTACGTGACTCTCAGGCTTATTAATCGCCTCTTTACATCTGTTATCTACCAGTGGCGAAGGTACCGTACAACTCGATTCCCGCCGGCTTCCCTTCGAAAATTCAGAACATAACCACTCTATAGTCAATTCATCATTCATCTTTTGGTATTTTTTTTTGCTCCGGCCTACCTCTGTTATAAATTCACCCTTCGCCACTGTTATCTACTTATGATTATTTTATAAAGCCATGGCTGGACTGGAACTCACTGGTTCTAGCGAACAAGAGTGACAGCATAGGCAGGCAGAGGAACCTAAGTAGGTTGTTATTGTTAATTTTATTAGCTCCTAAAGTCTAGGGAGTTTCTTTAACTTATTTAATTAAGCCTTCAATAATCTATGCCACTGTTCTCCTTACCTACTAGGGTACTCGTAATTCTTGCTGTTATTGCTGCTCGCACAAATCATGCCCTTGGGTACATCTCCAATCGCTGTACTACATCTATATGTGCTCCATACGTATTGATCGACGTAATGCAGGATTTTCGTTCCCTTATCTGGTTCTATTTCCTGGAAACATTGTTTGAATCTTTCTCTTTTACTTGAGAATTCCATTTCTTGGTAGTGACTGGAGGGGTTTGTTGTTGAATGAAGAAAAATAAAACAACTAGGTACCTTACTAATAAACGTTGTATAGCGTCTGTATAGTTACACAACGCTTTGTCTTCTTCTTTCGAAAGTCAAATTACTGATGACAGAAAGAGAGAAATCGGTGTGTAACTATTCATCTGATATAATACGTTTATTAGTAAGGGGGCTAAAGTAACCATACTGATGTTCATAGTTACAAATACCTAAACTTAACACCATGATCATCATTCTCCTGACCTTATCCCAATTTATTTGGGGTAAGCGCAACATTTCTTCCATACTTCTCTATTATTCGTCATCTCGGTAGTCACCCCCTTTCTAACCATATCATCTATCACACAGTCAATCCATCATTTCTTTCATCTTCCCCTACTTTTATAGCCATCCAAATTCATGCTCCAAACATTCCTCACGACATTTTCCTAATTCCTCCGCATCACATGCCCATACCATGACAACTGATTTCCGCACGACTTTCCAGTCACAGGTGCCACTTTCAGGCTTCCAAAACCAAAACTTCATATGGCTGCAGTTTAAAATGTCAAAAGTATACCGATTGGTAATATGATCTACGTCCAAAATAATAACCTAATCAGTCCAAAAGATAGCGAAGAGAGCTCTGGAACTTGGTACACCCCAACACAGACAGGTTAGGTTTGAAGGTGATGACGGGGGCTAGGGTAAGCGAGCAAAGCGTGCGAACTAAGCCTCTTAGAGTGAGGGAGAGAGCCTCACGTCCCCAGCCGCCGCGGGAGACGCTCCGGGCGTCGGGAGCCGCGGGACGACTCCCGGCCACCGTAGGCGCGGGCCTGCGGACGGAGAGTAATGGGTAGCTCACCGTTCGATCAGGACCGGGCCCGTGCCGGACGGCGCGTATGTGTTCCACGCGCGCCTCAAAGAGATGTCAGCATAAGGGAAGGGGCCCGTTGGGGCCGAAGCCTGCCGGGGTAGCGGGATCGTCCGAAAGGGTTACCGCTGCCCCGGAACATAAAGGGCTAAGGAAGGAACACGGGTGGATTTTAGTCAGTAAGAGTCTGACACTCCTTTCCGCTCCACCCAGAGCGGGAGGAGTCATTAGATGATTTCCCATCCATAAAAAAAAAACCCCTTAGAGTTGACTGATTTCGGTTGTTGAAAAATGTTTAGATATTTTGCACATGCATAAATAAACTCACGCCATCTTCCGATGGGGGTAGGTAGAAACTGCATATATAGGTACTCATTTTGTTTCATTTTCGTTCATACATCTTGCTATACACGCATGCTGGTTGCGAGCACACCTTTTTGGTTATCGACTGGTTGATCACAATCGCATGTATTGTAGCTTTTATTCTCCTTTTCACATCTTCATCAGTCTATCGCTTGTAAACAAACTCCCCAAATATACAAATTCATTTATTTCATCATCATCATGATTTCAGCCGAAAGACGTCCACTGCTGGACATAGGCCTCCCCCAAGGGCCTCTACTTCGACCGGTTCTGTGCTTCTCGCATCCAACGATTCAATTCATTCACTTGCTCCACACTATTATCATTTATTTTCGCATCACACACCGACACATTTTCTTTTCTCTTTTTAACACCATACTTGTGCATACCTACAACAAAGTCAGGTAAGGTGGGATAGTGTGATGGAGGGTGGTGGCTATCAACCTTCATATGTCCACCACCCGGTGGATATATTATGAAGGTTGATAGGAAATTGTCACACTCTTATTACAATTTACCATCAACCTTCGTATCTCCGACACACCTCCGTTCTCGATTAGTGACGTTATTTTAACTGGTCAGTATTTTTCAAATCAAAGATATATAGATCGGAGATATTATGATGCTTGTAGATGTAAAGAAGAAAGAATATACGTTTATTTCGCTTCGCTGTAATTTATTTTTGTTATTTCGATTTTGTTAGATGTTTTCATTTTTCACATTCAAATACGTACCCGAATGTAGACAAAAAAAAATATCATTTGCATAACCTCATAGCAACATTACTCACTAAATTAACCCACCCCCAGCCTGCTACTTGTGCTTTCTCAAAGTACGGTGGGTTTTCCATTAATGCCACTCGTCGAACGTCATAACTGAATTTCAAATCCGTTGTGAGTCTCAATAGTGCTATGTCATAAGCCAATATAGCTTTGTCATACATATCGTGAGTGAAGACGCCCTGGACACTAGACACGAACCATTTTCCTCTGTTCCTGTGGCCCACTGAGATTGTCATGATGGCTTGGTTGCTGTAACTGTCCGTACAATGTGCCGCTGTCAATATTATCCTCTGGTTGACGACAGATGACCCGCAGATCCATCCAGGACGGTCTTTGTCTTCGTAATGAACATTCAAGAACGCAGAATGTGGGAACTGCCTTATCTGCCCAATTTCACCTTTCACCACTGGGTTTTCTTTGTCACATTTGACAAGGCATATCAAACCCAATTTAAAAAAAATATGCTTCATTTTTGTAACATCAAAATGACACGTGCACCGACTGGCTTTCACGAAGTAAACTCGCGTCTCTGACGTAGGCTAGCTAATACGTCCATAAAACGTTATTCTTTTATACACAGATCAAATTTCTCCGATTTAATGATCGCCATTATTTTTAATTGAATACTTCGGCCGCATTGAAAAACCAACTTTTAGGTAAACTTCGAAATATTAGGTCATTACGTCGAATGTCACAAGGTGCCTATGTACTTTGGTAAAATAAAACAAAAAAAAAAAAACCTGGAACACTCCGGGAGTGCCGACAGAAGTGAAAACTTGAAAAATTACGTTGTGAGGGACATGGACCAAACCATTTTTTGAATCGTCATACTCGTATAAACAAAACACAAAGAGAATACTTTGCCATCACTCACTGACGTATCGGAAATACATTAAAACCGAGTACATTCCGAGGACAGCCGAACACATCCGAATGTGGCGCGGTGTCGGTAACAGTGTCGCGAGTTCAATGGTTTTTTCCCCATCTCAAAAAATGTCCAGCGCGCCTAAAGAAGTTTTCACTTCAAAAAAATAATCCTTGAAAAATATTTGCAATATTAGTATGTCTTGGTGTTGTTAGAGGAATAAAACTACCGTCTACTACTTTCTAGGTACTCTTTTTTACATAGATTTGTTACATAGATACCATTAGCGTACTACGTGTTTCTGTAGATGGTATTTTCGTGTTAATCGGCTACTAAGCCAAATAATCATAGGGTGGAAGATTACCCTAACTATTGAAGTAGCAAGTTTTACTGAGTGGAAAAATGTATTTACTATCCGACTTCTAAAATAAAAGGAGGAGTTTCCCAATTCCTCGTATTTTTTTTTTGTAAATAGTTTTTTTCACTTTGTAGTTTGTTGTTTTGTAAAAAAGGTTCGAGTAAGTTATACTACATTTTTATTTAGATGTTGCTTGCTCAGCCGGGAAAACATGGCATGAATCTACAGTACAAAGGGTAGTTCTTAAGGATCGAATCATTTCATTTAACACTGGCACTTAAAATTCGGGAAATTATAAGTGCAGCAACAAAAGTTTTCTTTAGCACCTGCAACCTAACGTCTTTTTTTGTATGCAGGCAACGAGTTAATAGAACAGCTTCTATTATATTAATTCATCGTCTTTACTATTCCAAAAGAATATCAAAAAACCCCTTTATGCTCACTAGTTCGTTTAGTAGAAAAAAGAGACAGTAGTTCCTTTGAAGGAACCCGCCTGCTTCCAACTTTTATTTAATTTAAAATGGTCTTCTTTTCAGCTTTTCAGTTTTTTTAACTTAAGTTTTTACCGCAGTCGGGTTTTTTAGTTTTTTTAATTAAGTACATTTTTTTTATTCATGATAACTAGCAGAATTAGCAGTTGGTATAATAGTCAAGTCATCAATTACTGATTATTCCCGATTTCCACCACCACTGGGGGACGATTTATTCCGATCTAATACCAAGAACCCACATAATACCACTGATATTTGTTTCAACTCACAAAACAACTTTTAAAAATTATTCTCTTTGTCCACCACTGGGGGACACTTCATGGTTTGAATAGGTCGAATCTGTTCCAAAACCGAAACGGGGCACCCCCGACTTCACGTAGTCTTTTGACTGCTACCCCTAGAGTGTATATAAAAACCGGAGGCGCGAAGGGAGCAAGCCGAAGCTGCGGAGGTGAGCATGGGTGCCTATCCTTTGTTACGTAAGGGCGGATGGGTTGCACTTCCCGCAGCGCATGATGCAGGAGCAACTTCAAAGTGTTTTGAGGTTAGGTTAAATTGATAGATGACTACATGAAATTTGAGCTTTCATTGACCATTATTTGAGGAGTGACTTTTCAAAATGGCTTATTTCTGTATGGTCATTTTTTTCAGGACCAAGAAAAATACGAAAACTTTTCATATATGAATATTTTTAGTAACAAAATTCTATGTACATAATCTAGGTACGTTAATAGATCGTTTCACAGTGTATATATTTTTTTTAATACTCTAAATTATGAGTTATTATCATATGATTTAAGGAAATAAGCCATTTAGTCGCAAACAAAAATAAGCCGTTTTGAAAAGTCACTCCTCATTTGATGACAATAATAGGTAATTTTATATTCAATTATAGTAGATTCACTCATCAATTACTTATGCTAATGTATAAAAATATAGGTGACTATATGAAATTAGAATACGTTGAAGTTATTTTATAGATGCAGCTGATAAACATATTAGAAGCTGGCAAAGCGTAGACATATCACAAATTTAGTTGCTTAAGAATTATCATCATGCTGCGTCATATTAACAGTAGCTTGTTTCACAATATATGGTCGCATGAAAAGCATTTTTTAGACGCTAAAAGTTCGTCGTTCTATTAATTAATTACACAACTAAATATATTTGAAGACGGGAATGGCATTTTAAAGAAGCTGCCTTAAATAAAACCCTTAAGATTCTACGAAGATCGTTAAATGTTACCATTTCAAATTACATTTTAAATTAACGACTTCTTCCTTGTCCTCCATGTCCTATAGCAACTAGCCCTCTAATCAAGGGGATAACTTCCAGGTCATCAGAGTTGGCGCCTACGTCTGAATTTTATCGCCACGTTGGCCCTCTTCACCACAAAAAGACCCTCGGCTTCGCGATTTTATTTAGAACGCACTTAGACCCGCAAACTCAGCGTTCTTAGATAATTATACTTCTCACTTATCTTACCGGCTAGAAAAGGAGGTAGGATTTCCACTGCTGGCGCAGATAGCGCCTGTGGGCACTGACGATATCACTTGTTTGCAAGCATCAATCTTCCACACGTATTGATCTACGTACTTAAGATTAATTGCCATTGTTTTCTTATCTTCCTGCAAGTGTGAAATAACGATATAATTTTTTTAATCGATGTTCTAATTTTATTTCATCATAATTATTGATGACCACTCCCAGAACAATTTGCTTCAACTAGTGGCGGAGCAAATTGTTCTGGGAGTGGTCATCATCATCAAAGCCGCAGTGTGCGTGGAAAGGTCTCGAGGCCTTGACTTCCTCGCACGGTACGATATATTATAAAAAAAGGTTCGAAACGATATTGAAAATGTGTGTGACTTATATATTCTTTCCAGAATGTAGGCAAAATGTACTCACATTAGTTATTCCCCAACCAGCTATCCTCGCTCTTTCGTGGTAAGGTGGATCTTTCATCAAAGCTACCCTTTTCACACTCTTGCCAAATTTTAAACGATTCTTAAGCTTCAATAGCGCTATGTCGTTGTTTGTTTCAACTTCGGTATAATTCTCGTGGATAAGGTACGTACGAACGGTAGAACCAGGACCTTCTTTTTTATTGCCGTGCCCCACAGCCACGGTAAGGATGCTTCTGTAATTACATCCGAAAACGCAATGTGCCGCCGTCAGGATTATCTTTTCATTCACAATGGACCCGCCACAGGACCAGGACCTGACTTTTTCTTTATGGTGTCGTTCAGAACAAGAAACAAATACAAACGCGGAATGAGGAAAATGTCTAATGCTTACTTTTGCTCCACCAACTACGAACGGCTCCATCTGGCATTTGATGAAGGCTATCCAAGTCATGAAAACTAGAATACGGCTTATTTCGACCATTGTTTCTGCCTTATTACCTTGTCTTATTCTTTGCGCCTTAGAGACTGTTGAATGCGTGTGTACAAATCCTATATCCTTATCACTTAATTAGCCATTTCATTGGGTCGTTATTGTTTAATGAATTATAAAAAATTTCGTGGAACATAATATCTAAGATACTAGATGAGGTCCATCTAGTGGTTCCGCTTGTATAAAAATTATTTGTTTTTGAAGTGTAAACTTCTTTAGCGGCGTTGTACACTTTTTTTGTAATGGGTAAAAAATGTTAAACTCGCGTCAGGACACGTGACCTGATCGAAAATTCGTAAGATGGATGGAGAGTAGACAGCCGGCGCGGCGTAGGAGTATCCCCCTCTCTTTCTACGGCGCGAAGTTTTCACTTCTGCCGGCACTCCCGGAGTGCAACCCGTCGTTTTTTTTTTAATATTGGTATGTCATGACACTATGTATTGAAAACTTCAGTACGAAAACAACACTTACTGTTACGACATAAAGTGTGGTTAGCTGTGCCCTATACTTATATATTCAGCTGGTCTCGACTCTTGAGTTAATGGAAATGGAAAATATTTTTTCCTTCCAAAGTTGATACTAGGAACTCTCGGTGCGCGAGTCCGACTCGCACTTTGTCTGTTTTTGTGCCGACTGTACAGCACGTGGCGAGTTCTTTTTCATGCTGCCTGTTCAAATATTAGCTCCTCTAGAGCGCTCTATAATATGTTATATATGCAAATAATAAATAACATGCATTATAAAAATGCATAGTCTTCGAAACAGAATCAACATATTGTAACATTTCAAGTCCGTAAGATAAGAGGAAGTGGTTTAAATACAACATGCAAGGTTTGACCAATCCTAATACATACTAACTAACAAGGCAACATAAATAAAAGCTTGTAAAAATGAAATGCTGTTCGTTGGTAAGCGCATCGCTTGAGAACGGCCGGACCGATTAGGCATTTTTTTATTCTGAAATGTCCGGTCACTAAAAGAGATAAGTAACCAGGGTCGTCGGATATAGTTGATGTTTCGTAAGAAGAAAAGATATTAGCCGTAGAACCGATGACCGCTGGGGTAGACTTGTTCTTGAGTGGAGACCGCGAATCGGTAAACGTAACGTGGGACGCCCTCAGGCTAGGTGAAGCGACGATCTTCGCAGGCTGGCTGGTAGCAGCTGGATGAGAGTTGCCGAAAATCGAGTTGAATGGTATGCAATAGGAGAGGCCTATGTCCAGCAGTGGACTGCTATAGGCTGATGATGATGATGATGAAGAAGAAACAGATTGATGTTACCGAATGAAATTTAATTTGACAAATGAACTGTTTGTTTTCTATTAATTATTAAATAAAATTTTATTTGAAAACATCCATCGGTTTCTTATTAAACTTCAACTATATCCGACGACTTATCTCCTTCCTTATCTCCTTTGGTGACTGTACATAGTAGTCCGAATTCGCTTTTCGTAGAAAGAAAAATTGGGAAAGTTTCCAAGAAAATGTTAAAATTTGGGAAAAACTGAACGACCTTTTTTGTATGGGATTTTCACGAATTCACAAAAATATAACAAATTAAATTGATTGTTTGGTCAGGCAACGTCGTTCGGGCTGACCTGCTAGTCTATATATCTAGTTAGTCTATTATAATTATAACGAAAATGATACATCGCCGACTGTGCGAATCAAATTTTTCACGGTTTTCACGTCTTAGCTAGAATTCTTACTACTTACTATTTATTTCAGTTTAATCTCATTCTCTGGTATTCACTGGTGACTCCTCTTCTGAAAACCTGCAAGAGGGACCACCCACCTGCCATCGCCAATGCGTTACACGAAGCTGCAAACTAGGTATTCTGATAATGTCTAAAGAAATACCTCGATACAAGAAATTGTAATTTATTTTACTGAGAGGCAAGCTTACCATTCAATGAAAATATAATAGAATAAGCGAATGTTCCATTTTCTTATTTGTAGAGAAGATAAAATTCATAAAATCTTTATGTAATTTGGTATATAGAAATTCAGAGTTGACATACGGCCGGTGCAAATGCTGCTTAGCACACAGCGAGCCATATTATAGTCTTTCATTGTAGTATAAAATAATTTTAAGAAGAATAAGTAATTCGCGAGAAGACCTGACGCTATCCATCTTGCATGCACTCTGAAAAAATGCAACTGAACCACATTCTCGTTGAAAAATCTTGACCAGCTAATTAACGGCAGTCAACGAACATAACAAGTAGACACCGTTGCATGGCTCGGAAAATTTTGAAGTGATTCAGGAGTCAACGAACTTAACACTTAGTATCATAACTTCAAGTTACAATTTCCAAATTACGTCTTTAATAAATTACGGTTTCCATGTATGTTGCCCCCAAGTGAACCATCGAAAGGCAAACAGACCTCGAGACGACTCGAGTTTGTGAGTTCAAATGATAAATGGTACACACTCGTAGTCATTGAAAACAAGAGGAGTGCGTCCGAATTGTCTCACGTATTACCAACGGTGGTTTCACAAAAGAAGCATGTAATTTTTAGGCTATGATACGCAGGAGGACCAGTGGTAACTCAGTGGTAGGAGCAGTGGTGGCCAAGTGGTAACGACCCTGACTTCCAAATTGTATATCGTGGGTTCGAATCCAGGCAGGCACTTTAATTTGTGTATAATAATTTTGTCACCACTGCTCTCAAAACGGTGAAGGAAAACATTGTGTGTGACGAAACCGGCATGGCCTAGAACCAAAAATTCGAAAATATTGTCATCTACCAATCCATAGTGAGCCCGCGTGTTAAATTAAAGCACACTCTCTCTCACCGAGTGGAGGCCTGTGTCCCAGCAGTGGCAACATTGTAGGCTGATTATGCTTATGCTATGACCTGCGGGCTCAACCTTTGTTTAAGTAAAAATAAATAAATAATAATAATAAATTGATGCTCACAGTCGGCGTCCGACTATACGTTTGTTGTGAACGCGGCCCCACTTGCTACTCCTAAGTGACCTGCACCTTGCATGACTTAAAAAATGCCAATGATGCCGCAATTAACGTGGACACCGACTGGGCTCAAACAATATAAAAAAACAACGAGGAAGAGAACCATCGACACGAAAAGAAGAAAAATACGAAGAACGCGGCCTTAAACTTCTCACGGGTCTTACCGACTAGAATAAGAAACTGTGTCTCCACTGCTGGCGCAGAAAGTCCCATTCTGCACCTGATATATCACTTGTCTGCAAGATTCACCCTTCCACACCCATTGATCTACGTACTTAAGTAACATTCCCATTGCTTCTGTATCTTCCTGCAAATATAAAAGAACGATACATTTTAGGAATCAAATATTCATAATTGTTTTATCATAATTAATTGATGACCAGAACTTTTAACGATGCGCTCACATACACGAAACAGGCTCCTCAATTTTAACCATATGCTTTTAATAAGTGCTTTGGCCGCAGTGTACGTGTAAAGGGCTAGAGGCCTTGTCATCCACACACAGTACGAATTTTAAAGAGATGAAGCGGAATTACCGATATAGCTTGCAGAGTAAGCAAACTGAAGTGGCAGTGGGCTGGCTATGTTTGTCGAAGGACCGATGGCCGGTGGAGCAGACGAGTTCTGGAGTTGAGATCGCGTGTTGGCTGGCATTGTGTGGGGCGCTCCCAGCTAGATGGACGGACGACCTAAAGAAGATGGCTGGGACATATGGATGCGAAAGGCGGAGGACAGGGTGTTGTGGCGCAGCCTGGGAGAGGCCTATGTTCAGCAGAGGACTTCGATAGGCTGAGTTGATTGAAGCGAAAAGAAGTCGACGCTTGAAAGGCAAAATTGACTAAGCGACATAGGGCTAACTTTACAGGAGAACAGTTTACATTTTAACTTTTCGGTAAAAAAATCATATAAATCCTGATTCAAGCAATAAAATAAGATTTCCAAAACGGTAAGAATTACGCCTGTAGGACGATTTTTTCTTTCTCAATTCTTTCTCTTTTCTCAATTTTACTTTTCAAGCGTCGAAATGAAGAATCTTATGTTTGTAGGTACTTTAGTTACAAATATATTAGGTACTGATTTTATTTAAGGAGGCAAAATGTACTTACATCAGTCATTCCCCAACCAGCTATCTGTGCTTTTTCATAGTAAGGTGGTTTCTTCATTAAAGCTACCCTTTTTACCTTCTTGCTAAATTTTAGAACAGTTTTAAGCCTCACTAGCGCTATATCGTTGGTTGTTGTAACACTTCTATATTTGTCATGTATTAAGTAATTGCGAACAGTAGATACAACACCTTTCTGTAAATGCCTGTGCCCCACGGAAACGGTGAAGGAGCTTTTAGAAGAACATCCATACAAGCAATGCGCTGCCGTCAGAACGATTTTTTCATTTATAATGGACCCGCCACAGATCCAAGAGACACTATCAAGGTCTTCGCCTTCCACACAGTGTGTATA
Source organism: Hydraecia micacea (assembly GCA_914767645.1). Lineage (NCBI taxonomy): Eukaryota > Metazoa > Arthropoda > Insecta > Lepidoptera > Noctuidae > Hydraecia > Hydraecia micacea. Next base: position 16,372,971 of record OU611778.1, read on the forward strand.
CATAAACACGGAATGAGGGAACATTTTAATTTTTGCTTTTTTTCCACCAACTATAAACGGTTCCATCGCGCATTCTATAAAGGTGGCCAAACTTAAGAAAACTAGAATAGATCTTATTTCAAGCATAATATTTACAGTGACGTTTTCTGCTATGAATGTTGACTGCGTGTACGCATGCGTTGTGTATCCTTATCACTTAATTAGCCAGTGCATTTAGTCGTTATTGTTTTATGAATTATTAATTTTTTCTTCGAACTTAGATCCTAGATGAATCAGGGGTTCCGCTTGCCTACAAACGTTCTTTAACATTTGTAGGACACTTAACGCCCCTCGACGTAATAACAATAAAAATTCTATTGTGTCTCGTTCACTGTCCTTCAATGTGTTAATTTTTGCTAACGTTGGCACTAGTTCAACCTGAATATGTTTAAAATCAATTAGTAGCATTAATTATGACAGCGCGTTTAGCGTTCGCTCAAAAGCGCTACATTTCATATCGATATAGACGTAACCAATGAAGATGCTCATGTAAGTAAGAAACGCGCGGAATCCGCGCGATTTTCGTCGTGGCTGACGGACGACGCATACTTATTTGACAGGATCCAAACATCAGTATAAACATAGCATCATGAGGTTCTTGGATCAAAGCATTCGTTCATCTGTCGTCATGGCATACTTGAACTACAAATACAATGAAATAGAGCCACGTACTCAAGAAAAAGACCCAAAAAGGACAATTCTGTTTACGCAGGGTATGTTTCGCAAACTTATAATCACTTTTCGGTCGGCACACTCCTCTTGTTGCATTTACAACACGTTTAAACGACGATTTCTAAAACTTTTAGTGTGATGGTAAACGGAACATCAGCTGATGATGATCTGCTTCTCTACGTCTTCTGAAAACTCCATTCTCCAGGTATCTCTTACATACTCATAGAACTGGCGAGCGATTTATTCTGAACCATCAGACTAGCTCTTGTTGTGACAGTTTGGGCAGTTTCTGCAGGAGCGTTCTTGTGTGGAGTGATCTTTATGCACTTGAGTTTCTTTTACAAAGGCAAGTAAAACATCATGTAATGCAATAAAATGTTAATGTTCAACGGTTTTAATCGAGTAGGCAAAAATTGGATTCTCAGTACGAATGCGACTTTGATTAATTCGGTCAATTTTAGCTCGTAGCTGTACAAACATGGCAACGTGCGTGTTAGACCACGCACAGCGAAGGGTTCCGCAGCCTCTTCAACATCAATCCACTATTTTTGTTAGACCTAATTTATATTTTGGAAAATGCTTACCATATACTAACAGGTAAGTTTATAAAATTTAAATAAAGTACTTAACTTTTAAAATTATGATAAAAAAAGCACTTCCTCTCTCCTTAAACATCATCATTATATTTTCTTTGCTCCTGTTTCATGTTTATTATAATTATATATATATATAGACATGTATATATATATTTAGATTAGATATACTTTATGTATGTATTTATTGTATTGTGTGAATGGTACACCACAGACTACCTACAGACTACAGTATTTGTCTGTCCTTCCCCTTTTTAATCCATCCAAAGGTTGTCTGTTAGCGATAAGACCGCTCATTGTGTCACCCATTATAAAGTTTCTTTATTTATGTCTGTAATTTATATGGTGTACATAATAAAGAGTATTCTATTCTATTTATAATATTTTAAAATCCGTTATAAAAAAAACTAAGCTCTTTCAGCGGTTTTAAATCAAAACTATAAAATTAAATCATTTATACAGTAGAATAAAACCGTTAAACGTGTAACACAACCAATTTAAAAACAAAATAATTTTAAGTCTATTGTATCTATTGTATCGGTGATCCGTGATCGTTACCAAGAATATTTTTTATCATATTACTAGCTGACCCAGCGAACTTCATTCCGCCTCCAAATCAATAAGCCATAAAACGTATGAGAAAATTAATTATCTTCATTATTTATTTTTTCGTGAATTTTGACCATGTTTTAATAGTTATATTCCGGGTCGAGACAAATCCAGCAAATCAAAGATTATAAAAATCGGTCCAGCCGTTCTTGAGTTATAATTAATGGTGTAACTAACCCGACTTTATTTTATATATAGTTTTGTACATTTGTATTGTTTTATATTATAAACATTATAGATGTTATCTTATATCCTCATAAAAGTATTCTTTTGTTATTTTTGAGAACAAAGTATGTTATTAAACCTAATAGGTACTTAAAGGTAATATTTTTTTATTTAATATTTCAAGCACATAAATGTATAGAGGCGGACTTAATGCCATAGGCATTTTCTACCAGTCAACCTTTGGGTGATGCAGAGACAAATTAAAGTGGTAGGTGCAATCATGAACATTGAGGAATAAAATTAAATATGAGCAATACGGGCCGGTGTCCGCAACTCTACGTCAAAGCACGTTTTTGCGTAGCATATCCTACAGCATAGTGTCATCAACTCATTATATGTGTTTCAAGATCAGAGTCAGATGGTACACCTTGTGTTGTCATCTGACATTATGCTGAGATGGGGCCCTTTGGGCATTATAATCTTTGTTTTCTGTTTTTTTATAGTTTTAAGATAATATGTTTTTGCACTAATACTAATAAACATATAATAAAATAACGTGCTATGCTGTGTCAGAAAGAAAAGTGATGCTCTTTTATTATGAAGCAAAGACTTACATATTACATACATAAATAGATGGCAGCATAAATACACATTTTAGATATTTACAACACCCCAATATATCAAACAATGTGGTACATTTTAAATATGCTGAACACCCAATTTATCCAAAAAATAATAATGCTTATTAGCACATAAACTCTTGGTGAGCAAATCAGCGGGCATCTCAACTGTCGGCAAATATTTAACATTTACAATTCTCTCGGTTACACAATCTCTACAAAAGCGAAAAAATAGAAACATTGTTCTTTATTTTTTTCTATTATTATAGATGTCACTACTCACCATCACCTTCCCTTCTGGTCTGCCAGTCAATGAAGTAAAATTAATATTATGTTTAGAAACTTACCGAGTGGAATAATCTTGATGCTTGTCGCTGCTTGCGCAGATGGTGCCTTCGGGCGTGCTCTTTATGTACTTCTGGCAGTCGTTGCTCGTCCACACGAATTGATCGACGGCCTTCAGCAGGTCTGTGGTTGTCTTCTTTGTTTCCTGTAAACATTTACAATGCATACATTATTATTTTGGCTCTTGCAAATTGGTTGCATTTTGCTTGTTCAAAAAAAAATTAACCACTATAAACATAATCAGCCTATAATGTTCCCACTGCTGGGACACAGGCCTCCTCTCAGGGAGAGGGAGGAGGAACCACTATAATTTACTTTAAAAACAAATAAAATGAACTTTTACATTTTAGCATTATTCAAAATCAAAAGTTATTTATTCAAACTAGGCTCAGGCTGAGCATCAGCACTTTTCGAACGTCAAAATTACAAAACGCGCGCCCTTCGCCACTTCCTAGTGCTTTCGCTGAGGAGAAGTGACGGAACAAACTCCCCAGCAGCACAGCTGTCTGTTCAGTTAGAAAATAATTGATTTTATACAACAATAGGTATGCAAAGTAATTAACATTACATGACACAGGTCATTAAATTAAATTATCTGCCATAGGTTAGCTAGCCACGCCAGTATACCAACAAATACAATAAACACTACACAAACACAAGCAAAAAAAAATCTCATGTCTGGATGGTCGTTACGTATATTCACATAGTACTGGTGTAATTACAAGCACATATGACATTTCAGCTTTGTTTTTGGGATATCAATGCATCTACGATGCCTCTGGCTGGTATGAGGCCCTTTGTATGCGACACGGTTTCATTACAATGTATCTTCATTAAAATGTATCTTTCAACAAGCTTCCATAGTGACCCACACAAATCCGACGACCGCGCCTACACACGGCGATTAAACAGTATTTTTTTATGGCAAGAAAAACGTGGACAATTAGGTTCAAACGTCTGATGTCCGAAATCGTATCAATCTAAAATATTCTCACATCGGTAAGTCCCCAGCCAGCTATCTGCGCCTTTTCAAAATACGGCGGGTTCTTCATCAGTACCACCCTCTTCACTTTATCGCTGAATTTAATCCTCGTGTTCAGCCTCACTAGCGCGATGTCACTGCTCGTCAGCTGCACGTCATAGTCCTCATGTATCAGGTAACTGTGGACTGTGGATACCGTGCCCTGATCCCTGTGGGAGTGCCCCACTCCCACGCTGATAGAGCTGTTGTGCCAGCACCCGAACAAACAGTGCGCAGCCGTCAGCGCTAACGCCTGATTCACAATCGAAGCCCCACAGATCCAAGACAGGGCGTACTCGTCCTCATCAACGCATTGAACGCTCATAAAAGCAGAATGAGGGAAGTGAGATATATGAGCAAAATTCCCACCGACTACAAAAGGCTCCATCTTAGACTTAACGAGACTGATCAAGCATAAAATGTTAATAAACTTTGCTTCTATCATTCTGACTGTTGTGTGAGGCTTGTTTCGTATGGCTCTATAGTCTCTTATCAATTAATTAAACGATACGTTCGATCGTTAATCCAATTACAGTTTTCCGGACTATTAAAATTTTAGGATTACGTACGTTTAGCTGTGATCTGGGTTATAGAAGTTTGAGGCTTGTAATAGTGTGACGTCTGTCGCAGGCCCATCCGCAGACTGCAGCTCGGCAGATCCGCACTGTGGTTATCCCGTGGGGTAACCACGTAACACTCCAATCTTACAATTCCAATATCTTTCATTATTACAATTCAACATCCCTTTTGTTATTCGAGCAGTGATGGCCCAGTGGTGACACGAGTTTTAGGTCGTGGGTTCGTACCCAGGCTTTACTTTGTGTAAATAATTTCATCACCACTGCTCTCAAAACGGTGAAGGAAAACATCGTGAGGAAAAACAAAAAACATGTTTCAACCAAAAAATTCGAAGATATGCGACATCTACCAACCCGCACTGGGCCGACCGCACTTCCCTCTCACAGAGAGGAGGCCGTTATCCCAGCAGTGGGAACGTTATATGCTTATGCGATTTGTTGTTTACGCTATGAAGCAATAGTAGGTATAGGAATTTCTTTCGAAATCCTTCAGATCATGAAAGAATTGTAATGTTACGCAATTAGGTTGCAGCAAATATATCAATTCACTTTTTTACAATGCACAGAACCCTAGATTTTGCTCAGCTGAGTACCAAGTCAACAAAGTGGCTCAAAACTAAAAACATCATAATTTAGAATCCACAATTATTTTTAGTATTATCCCCGATCTAGGCAGCAGCTAACGGTGGTCGGTAGTCGGTGGTTATTGGAGATTTTATGATATAGCTTAGATTTATAACAAGGGGTATCGAGTGGCCCCAGGGCGAACCTATAAGTACCATACTTAAAGTAAACACCCCTCTAATAACTTAATACCATGCTTTACTTAGAGCACGCGGGTTCTCTTTATATAAGTACTCTAGAATAAATCTGGGATATTGATGGCACACTGCTTCTTTTTTTTTGTTATCGAACAAGGCTAATAATTATTTGCTATTAAAAATTAATGTAGAATTTCCAGACAGATTTTTCATGAAAATTAAATTAATGGTACAAATCTAACTTAGAAAGATGTATTAATTATTCTAATGATTATAATTATGTAAATACGTACCTGTTATAGTCGCGAATCAAATTTTGATCAAGATAAAACCTGACACTGACCTGCAAATTGCAAAAAAACGTAAGAAAACTTGAATTTCGCGGTCTACCACTGCGCATTCACCTTAATCCTTTGACGATTGTTTATTATTCTTCATTAACGACTAAGTATTTCTTTCTTTTTCAGTGCAATGGAACGTTTTTAATAGTGCCAGGCCCATACTATAATACATACTATAGTAATATGATTAAATTATGAAGCAGGATATTTTTTTTTACCTGTTCCTAATTATTACGCGAAAATCGCGGGCTGGAGCTAGTAACTATATAATTTACTCTATACTTATTTAAAATTCACTTAACTCAATTACAATTTACTCCATTCTGCTTCATGATTCATCAACAAATCCCGATGCATCATTGCAACAACTAGCTCGTTTACAGGAAAGAGATCAGCATCTTCTACAATCTTTCTAATAAAACATTTCGTTCCAAAACGAGCAAATATAACAACATTGTCATCAGAAAGCGTCTAAACACGATTTAGTAGAAAATAATCCAAAATAACGAAACTGCTAGCGAACGACGAAGCGTGGTGAATGTACTTCACCCGCTAGTGCGCTACCAACGTTCACTAGTTCACTCGCAAAACTCGAAAATACGACAAACACTTCAAACCAAATCAACAAATATTGGTGTTTGGCGAAGCCGTGACATAGACTCACAATACTATTTTAAGGTTATTTTTTTTTTGGTCGACTCTTCACGTGGCCAGAGGGCTGGCCTATTTTTGGCCAAATAATCAACATCGCCATACAACGTGGCAATGCTGCCAGCCTTTTGGGCACGTTTCCTGTTGACAACGATGCCGACGAATTTTTTGATGGCCTTTGATTATTTCCCCTCCTTTTTATATACTTGTACAGACGCCTGCAAATCAAGCCACTACAATCTGTCAAATTTCTCTAATACATCTTCAACTTTATTGCGAAAGCATAAGGTTCCAGTTTGATTGGGAAAATTTGACTGTTTCGGGTAGCTTGACGTGCTTGGCGTCTGTAGATATTATTATTATTATTTTAAGACTGTTACCTTTTTAAATTATGTAAACAGTTAAATAAATAAATAAGCAATCCGCTGAGTTGTTTTGCTAAATGGTAAATAGGTAGGTAACAGAGTTTTTTTTTTGTTTTTGTGTGAATATTGTGTGCCTTACTTGGGTCTAATAAACTTACCCCCTTACTAATAAACGTATTATATCAGATGAATAGTTACACACCGATTTCTCTCTTTCAGTCGTCAGTAATTTGACTTTCGAAATAATAAGACAAAGCGTTGTGTAACTACACAGACGCTATACAACGTTTATTAGTAAGGAGGTTATTGTTTTTCTTTATTGATTTGCCTGAATATGGTAGAAACCTAGATGATACAGTTTTAGTAAATCCTGCCATATATATAGGTATAGTAATTCGGTGCTACAATTTAAAACGATAACAAATCGAGTTGGTACGTAGTTGCACTGTTAGTAGTCGAGCACAAAGAAAAAGTACTGCAAATGGTGGGACCGTTAGTTGGAGAAGAGCGGAATAACTGTCGCGTTCCGGTTCCTAGCGTTCTATTGCAAGCTTTGATTGCCTCGCCTTGCTCTGGAGCCGAGGTCTCAACTTAGGAGCCATTGTTTTCAACCACAAAACACTCGGATAACGCTCACACGCTTCAAAACGATATCTCTCTTGTCTAAACGGCCGAATAATTGCCTAGATTTGAATATTTCATGCAGAATATCGGAACAGTTTAGTTTTTATTTTACAGCTTGATCTTTGACCTGAAAGGAACTGTATTCAAGATAGTTTTAGTCACGAATGTTTGGATTAAGAGACTGTTTTGCGGTGTTTAGGTAGAATTTCATTAACTTTGTAGTTTACTAGCTAAGTAGCTAGCTATTTATTTATTTATTTAGGGACAACAAACAGTAGAGGGGCTTGTGGCTAAGTAATATCAGCCGCACGGGTCGATCGATCAGGTTAAGCTACGCTTGCCGCGGTTGGTCCGTGGATGGGTGACCATCTTTACATACCAAGACCCCTCCGTGCCTCGGAAAGCACGTTAAGCCGTTGGTCCCGGCTGTCATTCGTGGATCTTTGACAGTCGTTACGGGTCGTCAGAAGCCCGAAAATCTGACAACCAGTCTTACCAAGAGTATTACCCAATGTATTACCCAGTAACTGGGTTGTGGAGGTCAGATAGGCAGTCGCTCCATGTAAAATACTGATATTCAGCTGCATCCGGTTAGACTGGAAGCCGACCCCAACATAGTTGGGAAAAGGCTAGGCAGATGATGAGGGACAACAAACAGTAGTGTATTTAGCTATGTTTTACTGGTCTAACGGAATCACTCGACTCTGGGAAAATCTTCTCGATTTAACACTCAAAACATACAGAGAAGCTTTTTGGAAGGGGAACCTCTTATTGTATTAAGTATGCATTATCAGCCTATAATGTTCCCACTGTTGGGACGCAAGTCTCCTCTCGGTGAGAGGGAGTGGGCCGTAATCCACGACGCGGGCCCAGTGCGGGTTGGCAGACGTCACATTTCTTGAATTTTTGGTTCTATGACATGCCGTTTTCTCACGATGTTTTCCTTCACCATTTTGTTATGAAATAATTTACACAAAGTAAAACGCCTGTTTAGGTTCGAAACAACGACCTACAAAGTAAATCGCGGCCGTTACCACTAGGCCACCACTGCCCTTGTATTAAGTATTACCATTAACTTTATAACCGTCCCAAGACTACCGAGACTAGCCGCTTCTAGCCATGCTATAGAAAAGTATGGAAGAAACAATCTGGATTTTTGCTTACCTTTATATTATCGGTAACTTCAAAAAAACTTGTACTAAAGACAGGACACAATTATAAGATTAGTCACGAGAAATGTTATTATTTGCTTCGTAAGTAGTTTCAAATATCAAATGGACAACTGCGGTATTAAAAATGATATTCGGCATAGTATAATAACTTAATTAGATATTTTGGGAATGAGCTCCGATTGTCCATTGTTGAGCTTCGTCTTCGGTCCGACTGTGAAACATTCGCTGCCGTTATCTCAATTTATTCGGTGTCGGCGCAACATGTCTTTTTATTTCATACTTCTCTATTAGTCGTCATCTCGGCAATCACCCCCTTTCTAGGCATAACATCCTTCACAAAGTCCATCCATCGTTTCTTTGATCTTCCTACTCTTATAACCATCGACATACTCAAAACTTTCCTCACGACATTTTCCTCGTCGTCGCGTAGAACTTTTGTGTCTTGTGCTGAGTTAATTTTATTTTATGGTCCATTTTAAGGGGCATATTAAGCTATGGCAACAGCTGATATATGTAATTGTGTGTCTTAAATTGCGTTAACTGGTTCTTTCGCCCTTTCGCGTTTCAACCATAGTGTTGTCTTATCCAGGAGTCGAAGAAGATAATGGGCAGTATGGGCAGATAGAGGTGTGAGGAACAGGGTTTAAAGTTTACTCATCCTCCATAGAAAAGGAAGGCTCCTCTGGTCAGACGTGTGTCATGTCTAGTGGGCAAGTGCCTGAAGATTGATGTCAGGACGTTGTAACTATGTTTGCGCGATGCAGGATTTTGCGTGACGTCAGCGTGATGCTTAATTTGCATGTGGCGATGTAGATTTCGCCACATACTCGTTAGAAGCTGATGATGTTGGTCTACGTATAATCAAAAATAACTTTTTGATCTGAACAAAGGTATGGCAGATATTTATCATGTTTTAACATTTCGTAACATCCTAGTACTTCGAAAGTCCTACGTCATATGTGGGCATCTTTCAATTACAATCCAAACTACAATAACTCTTCGAAATTAGTTCACTATAATAATACTGTGTGGTTCTCGTAAATCCCTCTAAGTTTCAACGAGTAAGTTATTGATGCCACTCACTTTCGAAGCAAGCTGTTGCTTCATACAAATTGTTGAGAGGATCCATCGACGTCCATATTAGGATGAAAGCTATGATGTAGGAAGAAGCTGAATATGGCTGTCAAGAAACGAGGATGTTTGGTTTGAATAATATAATGATGAAACAATATGCTAGGCTTGGAGCTCTCGTGTATTCTGTGGATGCATTTATAAATGTGGATATAAATATCGATAGATAATAAATTAATTCTAGAAGATACAATTAGGTATTTTGTTATGTTTCCAAATAACACTTAAGTAAATCAAAACCCAAGATATTTACAAAACTAAAAACAGTCGGCGCCATTGATTTCAAAAGAAGCCTGTTAGGGGTCAACAGCAAACGAAGGAATATATTTTATTGAAACAGTAGACGAGTGCCTACTCGTATCTATCTATGAAAAAAAACTGCAGGAGCGGTACGACAACAACGTGACAGCGAAGCAACAACACCACTACCATAGCGCCGCAGAAACGACAAAAGAAAGCACTCCAACACAGATGATAAATTGATTACCTCTCTCGCGTCCACTGTTGTCCAACAAAAACTTGAGCAAACTACTAAACAAATTTTTTAGTCCACAACAGACCAGTTTCCTGACTCCGTTGTGTAAGAACGGGGCGGGACCGCCATGATTTGTGTCCCGCGGCCGATCCCGCTTTCGAGAACACACGCCGATCTTGTCTCCGGGACTTACGAGCTCGAGAACAAGCCGCGGTGTTTATTAGAATTATTAGATTATTGCCTAGAAACTTGACTGTGTTTGTTGTGATAATAAAGTGGTTTTCTAATATCTTTGTGCGGTCGATAATGGTGTTAGAAAGGTAGATCAAAAAGAATCTTTAGTTGTTCTGTCCGTTATTTATATCACTGTAAAGTTAGCTGTCGAGATTAACTCAATTTTCTATAATTTTTATAGCAGCTTGTTAAATTGTATTCTTTGAATGCTATAATATAAAGGAATACCGATTTATGGTTAAAGCAGTGCAGCTGAGATTTGAAACGCAGCACCGTTTTGAAAGACGAAAGACGGAAGTAAAAGTAGCCTGTTAGCGCTAGCGCGCACGAGTGACTTTTATCACCGTGACTTTTTGTCACTCTTGTCCGGTTGAACTCCAGTTTGATGATGATGACGTGATACTGGCAGAAACTTTTTTGTCACGGTGACTAAAGTCACTCGTGCGTACTACCTCTTACTCTTTATGTTAGGAATATTCAGATTAACACTAAGTCCGAGATCTATAAACGTTATTAGCTCGTGCTTTGTGTTAGACATGTTTCCGTATCTGTCTTGCACTTGTAGTTTGACAGTTTTGCGGCATTGACAGGAATAATGCTTAGCCTAAGTCCGTGCTAAGTAACGTTTATAGATCTCGGCTTCAAAAGCAGCAAAAGGCAGCTAAATTTGGATTGACAAAATCATGAAACACGGGAAATATAATCGGGAAATGTTTAAAATTTTCATCCGAAGTAGGTATTTGTGTTTTTCCAGTCACAGTCCGTGATATCAACATGTCCCCTAATAGCTATACCTAAGTTCCCTGAATCCTACAAAACTTGTTTTCGTACAACAGCTGCCCAAATCCACCCAGAATATTCAGTGTTTATAACATCGTATAAATCGCTAGTTTACAATTCCAGTCTTGTGCGTAAACAAGGGGAATTTTCTTGATATGTACCACGTGACGTAACAAGGTGTGCGCAGACGCAGCAAGACCGCCGGGCGCCGTGTTGCGACAGATTTATATCTAGCGCAATGCCCCTTATTTAGAGCTACATTATATCATTATTGTATTAATGCTATAAAACTATAGAACAGTACCTCTTGTTAGTGTTACAAATATTTTTATCGTATAGGTTTTAAAAATCTTTGAAACTGAATGTTGAAAATGAGGTAGCATCAAATGTAACCTACTTATTTATAGGGTAACAACTGTCCCGTTCCATTTAGAGCTGATTTTGCAATAGTTAGATAACTTTTATCTGAGGAATTAATATTGCGGTTTGGCAGCTTTTGTACAGAAAATATCAAAGTGTCATAATTAATCGTCAGTTAAAAGTTATATCTGACTGTTGAAAAATCAGCCCTTGGAAGCATCTGGTTTATAAGAGCCATGCTTTCACTGATGTAAATTAGTAGGTAGCTCAACAATTTGCTGTGATACATAATACTATTTACATTTTTTTGATTTGCGTGTTTAGTGAATAAGGGCTAAAAATGTATCCTTATCTTTCTCTCTGGGTTACAATAAACTAAACAAGAGTAGGATTCTAAAAGATCATTCGGCAAATCTCCTAGCAATTGGTTCAGTAAACATATTAAATCATTTGTATGCTCACTACAAGACAGTTGGGCGCCTGTCGCGAGTTCGCGACTCGACTAGCTCGAAACATGGAGTGTTATGTAATATTTAGGTGTACGTAGGTATTATATGGATATCCATCTTAGCTGTAAGTTTAATTTATCCAACAGGTTGAGTTGAATATACCACCTACATAAACTCTGATTTTTAATTTGCTAGACAAAAATGACAGCTGTGATCGACCTTTTTTATGTTAACATGACATTATTTAGTATATATTAGCTGGCATTTTAGTCTAGCAAACAAAAATCTGAATTTAGGTATAACGGCGCAGGATAGCCTCTACTCGAAATGGACAGCTTGTGGCTGTGGCAGCTTCAATATCATCAAGAATGTGCAGGAATGAGGCTGGAATATAAGAGTTCGTCGTGGACGTGTCTGACGCTAAACTGTCTAATAAAAAAATAAACTATGAAACGTGCACTAAACATAATGGCGGCTCTCGCTGTCTCGCTTTAACATCTGCAATCTGTGTATAGTCTGTGTCATTTTTGCTATGTTGGTATTCAGTTTTAGTACAAGTTTCATACAAGCGACGTTTTTCATCTTTTTCCATGGGACTCCCGTCTCTTCTTTACATATATATAATGAACATTACTTACTCTATGGTGGACGTGGTACGACAGCGACTCCCCTGACATCGTCTCAGTCATCTGAAGACAGCCGCCAGCCAACCATCGATGCGAGGCTCTGCTAGAGTGACTGTCACCAGCCAGTGTCACTCTTATCCGACCTTTTCGGTGATTCCAGTAACTTCGTAGCAAAACTGGATGGCGCCACTTGCTGCGCCGTCAAGAACATAAAACGTAACCATCACTATAATTAATAATAGATGATTCGGTTTATGTAAGGGTAGGAGGACCATAACAGAATGAAAAATAGAGGCAATCAAAAACTAAAAAATTTGAAGGGACCTCCTCCTTCAGATTTTAGGAAGACTGAAAAGAAAATAGGTACCTACGTAGAATAGAATATTGCTTATTTATTTAATACTTCAAGCACAGACTTTTAGAGGCTATTGTGACCAGCTAAAAGAATGTCCTGCAGCTGTCTGGATGTCTTTAATGATGAAGAGTGACCTGTGACCGTAGAGATTCTAAACTGACTGTGACTGAAATACTTGAAGAAAATTACTTCATCATATTCTTATTAATATTTTATAATATCTATTAGTAAATAATAATTAAACAGAATATTTAAATAGCTTTTTTTTTTAAATAATTTGATAGCGTAGCATTGTTGCAGTATCTGAGTCCGGCCGAACCAGCATTATGTATGGATTTGCAGATAAGTGCGCAGTTGCGCCCGCTCCGATCAGAGCCCACTTTTCATATTGCCCACAGCGATAGGCTTTGTGGAACTGTTATAATAACAGTTAGCTTTTGTATCTCCAATAATAAGATTTTGGAAATTAAGATAATTAAGTAATTTATTGGTTTTCTTAGTTTAAAATAAATTCAAAAGTTCAAAGTTATGGCTAGGCAGACATAGTAGGCAGAATGTAGGGTGAAATTCAACGTTAACGTTTTTAAGACCAAAATATTTATGGTATATTTGTCGTTTCTTGAAGGTGAACCAACTGTGGGAATGGCTTTTGATCTTCCTTTATGGGTGCTACAAACATGTTCGGGTCGGCATGATTCAGCACAGACGGGCGGAAAAATCTTATGTACCTATGTAGATATGTGTTCGGAACCAAGGTAACCGACATAACCTGAAAAGTTTCCAAACTTAAGAGGCAGTGGGCAGGCTACACTGCTCGGAGCACAGCCGATGGGGCCGCTGGAAACAGCTGGATGCGAGAAGCACAGAACCGGTCGGTGCAGCGGCACAGCAGTGGACGTTTTTCGGCTGAACTGATGATGATGATATGTTCGGGTAAAAGCCGCTCGACTTAGCTCGAATTGTACCGAGCCAACTCAAACTAAGCGTGGGTGGTACATGCCGAACGAAGTTTGCCGATCGGCACGAGCCGAATGAAAGCCGAATACGTGAGTGTTATTATTGCTCCGGGTCGGTTTTATTATGCAATAAATAGCTATTGTCGAATGTGCCAATTACGGAGAAAATAGATACCACTTACTGAAAAGATGTACTGCAAACTGTGTATTTTGAATAGGTAACATTTAGCAACAAGGTTTTTTGTATAAACATCACAACATTCTGAAACCAAAAACAGAAGTAAAAACGGAATACTGATTAATAACGGAACAAAATAAATTAATAATAAATAATCGGCTAATTGATCGCGGTTTCCAGTCATCAAAGCTCCGCATACATTTGGTCAAAATGCCGAGGATTCTGAAACATTTGCTTAAGCAAGCCGCCAATTATACCAGGGAGGGACATTCACACCTCATGACGGGAATTTGTGCGTGTTTAATTTATCAATGTGTCAATGCTTATTTTGGCTGCTGCATATTTCGTGTCAGAGCCGTGGTGGCCCAGTCGTTGGGGGACTTACGAGTTGTAGCTAGTGGGTTTGAACCCAGATATGTCAGGCACTTTACTTTGTGTAAATAATTTCATCATCACTGCTTTGAAGCACCGCAACGTTTTGAGGTGAAGGAAAACATTGTGAGCAAACCGGCATGTCCTGAAACCAAAAATTCGAAGACATGTGACATCTACCAACTCGCACTGCGCCAGCATGGCCAACTCACTCTTACCGAGAAGAGATCTAGGTCCCAGCAGTAGCAGTGAGAACATGATATGCTGATTATGATATTTCCATATTCTCAACTGGATGTCCTCCCGCGCCAGTCAGAGGAATAAATGCATTCTGTGCCTGTCTTTGGAAATCCAATCGTGCGCTCTTATAATTTCTACCGTGGCGATGTTATCGTAGACGACCACGTCCACGTCACGTTATCACGATAACACAAGGAAATACAATGTATGGAAATATATATACGAAGATGCCTTTAAAGGAGACTGGGCGATTTTGTATGGGGTGTGGTCTTAATGGACCAATAGCGATATCTTTTGATATTTGTGTAGGGATACTTCATCTATTCTCTTATGCACAGTTGCATCAAAAACTGACCCGATAATTAAAAAAAATATAGTTTAAAAAAATACAGGCTGGATACTCGGACTGTTGTGTAAGAAAACATTCTTTCGTGACAATCCTTAATTTTTTTACCTGCATTTAAAGATTTTGAAAAATTAAGTACTAAATGGATAGTTTACACAGAAACCTCAGTCTTCTTTCAGTCCACGATAACGTGATAACGTGCACGTATTTCCATACATATTTTGTGGAAGTGGACGCGGACATTCACGATAATATCTTCACGTTAAAAATGATAAAAGTGCACTTTCGGTGTGAGTATAGAAAATATTAATTTCAAACTTGCGCGGACAGACACGCATTCACTGTAACAATGTGTTTCTTTCAGTGATAGATACATATCATCATTTGCCTAGCCTTTTCCCAACTATGTTGGGGTCGGTTTCTAGTCTAACCGGATGCAGCTGAATACCAGTATTTTACATGGAGCGACTGCCTATGTGATCTCCATAACCCAGTTACTGGGTAATACGATCACCTTGTAAGACTGGTTGTCAGACTTTCGGGCTTCTGACGATCCGTAACGACTGTCAAAGATCCACGAATAACAGCGGAGACCAACGGCTTAACGTGCTTTCCGTGGTACAGTGGAGTATGTAAAGATGGTCACCTATCCACTAGACTAACCGCGGCAAGCGTAGCTTAACCTGCTCGATCGACCTGTGCGGCTGTTATTATTTAGCCACGGGCCCCTCTATTGTGATAGATACATACTTATATAGTTAATATAGGTATAATTAGTTAATTATATCAGGCGACGTATGTTCCTTATTGTGATTGAGCAATCCTTACAGAACACTTCCGGCTTTATAATCTTAATGATTAAATATTTCATAAGATGTTAGTTGCTGACCGTATCTACGTTTAACCGCCGCGCTCATTATGTTAAAAGAAATTCTCAAATCAAATTGTATTTATGTATCAGTCAAATCAACACCACACACCACGCCACACCACACTACAAAGTTACCTACATACCTATCTACAATAAACCACAAAAGGTATATCTCATAATTCATTAAGGGGACTACATGACCTAAAGCGCGGTCACTGTCGGACTGCATAGAAAAAAAAAGGGAAGCGCGAAGACACAACGCTGGTAATTTATTGAAAAATATGAAGCAATTATCTATTTACAAAAAATCTATTGTTTGGACTAAAAAATTAAAACACTAGTGCTTTAGTATCTTGCTTGTAGAATAATCTGACAAAAATCAGAATGATGATTTTATGTACAGACGCCAGCACATTAAGCTATTACAATCTGTCAAATTTCTTTAATAGATTTTCAACTTTATCGCTAAAGTATAAGGTTCAAAGTTGATTGGGAAAATTTTACAGTTTCGGGTAGCTTGATGTGCTGGCGTTTGTATATTAGTATGGTTATATTGTGAAAAGAAAGTTTTTAGAGATATGTTCATGATTTTTTTCTATCGTATCAAATTAGTTGTATTATGTTTTTTTTTTTTTTTTTTTACCGCGGTCCGCGCCCTTTTTGTATTATGTTTTCAACACACTATCTAACTAGCGTATATCCTGAAGAATATCATATATTTTTCTGATTTTGTTTACTGCAGTATAAAACTTGCGTTTTTTGCGTTTAGGTCCTGTAGTCCCCTTAAACCACTCATTGTAATCGCCGCTCTTAATCCCCTAAGATCAGATTACATTAACAGAGTACATATTGTAATTAACTACTAATATGTTCTCATGGGATAGGGCTATTATCATGGTGGTCTACCTCATAGCCAAATCGAAACATGGCCTCTTTAATAGACAATGTTATGGGTCATGGGCTTTAAAATAGGTAGTGATGGTATTATTTATTTTCGTAAATATTTTTTAACCTAAAGATACAATCTTTTTCTTTGTGAAATAGAAGAAGGTTATGTGTTTAGAAGTCTACATAATTTTATTACTTATATTTAGTACTTTTACTATTGACTGAATAGGAATACTATACAGGATTCAGTCAATGGTTTGAAGCACCATCCTCATTACAAACGCTATATTTATTTTGTTTTTATTTTTCTTATTCATTTTGTTTTTATATTTCCTTTTCCTATGTTGAGGCCAACTTCCAGTCTAACCGGATGCAGCTGAATACCAGTACTTTACATGGAGCGACAACCCAGTTACTGGGATCCCTGGGTACCCTTTGTTAAGACTGGTTGACATATGTACTTTCATGCTTCTGACGACCCGTAACGACTGTCAAAGATCCACGCATGACAGCCGGGACCAACGGCTTAACGTGCTTTCCGTGGCACAGGATAGAGAGGTCTTGGTATGTAAAGATGGTCACCCATCCACGGATGAACCGCGGCAAGCGTAGCTTAACCTGATCGATCGACCCGTGCGGCTGTTATTACTTAGGCACAAGCCTTCTCTTTTATTTTTCTTATTACTCGAATTCATTATATTTTTGTATGCACCGACACAAATAAACCAAATTTTCTTTCTTAATTCTTTCAATTGTAATATTTTTCTTTTTGGGCAGTAAAATTCACAACGTATCTCTATTGTATCGCATGTTTCAAAAGTCAGTAAGTAGGTATTTTTGACAAAACAATGTAGGTAATATTATGTCATTTTCGTAATTATTTCACATTCACAAAATAATTGCCTTATCATTGAATTTGATAGGAAAAGCGACTGTACTGAATAGCGCAAAGAAAACGCTGATTTATCAATGCTCCAATTATTTTCTGTTTTAGAAACAAGAGAACGGCAATTCTCGTAATTCGAACGAACAACGTTCAAAGTCTGATCTCAGTCTCAATCTGTCAAAAACACCTCTAATTTCCCTAAATTTTTGACAAGTTTATGACATTGATTGTCGCTGAGATGAGATTGCGACTAGATTTTAAACGTTTTTAATTATAGGAATTAACCTTCTGATTTCTCCACGAAATAACCATTATCAGAATACTAGCTTCTGCCCGCTACTTCGTCCGCGTGGAAGTCGTAAGATAAACAATATACCTACTAAAATATCTGAACCTTCCTCAAGAATTGGGCTTTCAAATGCAAAAATATTTTTTTCCAGAGGTAAGCGCGTTCAAACAAACAAACTCACCAGCATTATTATATTATTATAGATTTGATTAAAAACTATTTCGTTCATAATCTCGTCCAACACGATCGCGACTTAATAATATAAAATCAAAGTCAATCTCAGGGGATTTAAATTGACGTTTTCTCCCGCAGTTTCAAATGCCAAATGAAACCGATGCCTATTACCTACCGTTCAAGTTGCATGAGTCATATGCCAACTTACTTATTGATAATGTACCTGATATTGAAAAGGGGATACCTATGTATTTATACTGGAAATAGTTCGTTTTCTAAAGAAGAGATCTATCAGTAGATACAAATATAGATTTAGACCATAGGTTTTCAATGTGGGCGATAACGCCCCCTAGTGGGCGTTTGAGACTTTCAGGGCGACAGTAGATGAACCAGAGAAAATTATATATCCTATCTTACGACTATATCTTATACGTTTAAATATAATCATGGCAATAGCTGTTTCAGATTCGCAACAGATGGTAAGTAAAAAAAAATTAGGGGCTCTAGAAAAAAATATATTCTCAAAGTCCGGTGGGCAAAATAAGGCTGAGAATGTAATACATAATTATGATTGACTGCGTCGATGGCTTAGTTGACCGAAGAAAACTTGGGATTATCACAATTTTTTCCTAGTAACCCTGAATCATTAAAAAATGTTTTACTGAAATAGCAGGTGCAAGCGCAATTTATGTGAAATTATGTTTGTGCTACAAACTCTAACGTTGGCACATTTTCGACCTACATTTTATTAATGAATTTGATGATACAGCAATTGTTTTAATAGATGTTTTGTACCTAAAATACACAAGTGATGGACTTTGAATTTAAGTTAAAACGTGCGATTACCTAATAATTAGGTAGTCTACAAATAGTAATAATGGAAAACAACAAACTTTAGTTGTTTCCTTTTATTACTTGCTAGCGGCCAGCGCCTGCTTCGCGCGGTTTTTAAGTCTTGACAAAACACCGTGATGTAATTTTTACTAGTTAGTTGAATATTAATGTATATACACATATACGTTCTGGAATAAGTTCTCTAAATGATGGTGAAAACCGTATCAAAATCCGTTGCGGAGTTTAGAAGAACAACGCGGTTACACAGCGCGACACGAAAAGCGACTTCACTTCATAATCCTACTGTCCTACGAGTACTAATATTATAAATGCCAAAGTTTTTGAGAATGGATGGATGGATGTTTGTTATTCTTTCACGCAAACACTACTGAACGGATTTGAATGAAATTTGGCACACATATAGTTTATAACGAGGATTAACACATAGGGTACTTTTTATCCCGATATTCTTATGTAATCGAAATTTATGCGGGTGAAACCGCGGGGTGCTGCTAGTACATGTATTTGTAGACACATTGTATGGTGATAGTAGTAGATAGTGTTGTTTATATTATCAGACAGAAGCACTGATAGCTATCCTATAGCTCTACAGGTAATTATGGCCAAAATCGGAACTAACAATTGCACAAATGTTTATCAACAGCGCCCTCTGTTGACGTAATTCTAGCGGCAAATGATCCTTGTATAGTTCAGTCAGCGAATGGCCTAGGGTGCAGTGTATTGACAAGTTGAGTCTATACCCGAAAATAAACGATTTCTATAATTTTTAATTTCAAAGCATCTTTTTGCCTAGTTTTTGGTCATTCTTCTACTAAATTGTAGATATTTTGCTCTGTTTACAAGATCCGCCTCTACAACATACATTCGACGCCAAAGAAATGGCATTTAACCACAAGTACATTAGACTAGAACTGTCGCACGCAGGTGCGCCAACATCTCCAGCTCTAGTTAAGATAAATGCCACCATTAGCCTGGGCGCCGCGACAGTATCATCTCCTCCACTATACTCATCTAAATTAATATCGATTCAAATCAACATCGATTGAGCAAAGTAATCGATGAACGGTAAAAACTGATTGAGGATCTAGAGCGTTTGAGTTGAAAATGGAAATGTCTGGTTAGAATTTTCAAGCTTCAGAGATGTGCAATTACAAATCATAATTAAAGAAACGTATTTAAGAGGAAATGCGGTCGGAGAGACTTTTGAAAAATCCTAATTAAAAAGTCGCAATTCGAAGTTTGGCTCTCGCCTATTTCCTCCTCCAATATTAGACCAATTTAATAGATATTTCATAACCTGAATAAGAAGGATATTATTATATAGTATGTCCCAGTTGTCCCTATGTTTTTCTTTTTTCAATAATAGTTTTCAAATTTGTACACTAGGCCTCTGTTGACAGCGGTTTAAATCGGCATTTTCTTAGGGTTCTAGTGCTTATAGAAATAATGTACAAGTAGCTATTATTTATTATTCTGTAAAAAATCATTGCTTTATGGTAATTTATCAGAAAGAAAACAGGCGAGAGGGAGCGTTTCTATGGAGAAACGACCACCCGCATTTCCTCTTAAGTTTATTCTGACCACTGTCTAAGAGACATCTTTTCCTAAAAAAATGTTTTGTTCCTGTTATTGACGGCCAGCATCATCTCACTGGTTCCAGGTTGAGATCAAGCAAAATTATATAAATTCGCGAAAACAAGGTTGGAAGTATTTTTATTAATAGGCGTGACCTTTTACTGCACCACCCGCCCAAAATTGCTAAACAATAGGCAAACGTAGGCCCATCTTCAGCCTCCATAATCGATTCGCAAAATAATCGATATCCCGCGAATGTATCGAATCGATAGCTGCGTAAGCAATGTAGGAGACGCGTGGTATTAGGTGCCCTCGTAAATATGGCCGGCTCATTACGTAGCCTTAACGAGCAGCCAGACCGCACGTGCTACGATATATTAACTTGGGTGATGCTCACACCGGAGTGTAACTGGTTACGATAATTGAGAATATTTGTGGAGAGTTCGCCGTTATAATGTCGGGATGAGAAATGGAAGATATTAAACTGAGGTAGGTACATTTGTTACAAGATATACTTTTTCCGAGCGTAGAAAGCCGTACCACCCGTACTTTCAAATCATCAATGGCTTGAACCTAGTCTTACGTAAAAATAAAAAAGACAAACTTTTAGACCTCTCTTTATATGGCAGGTAAGTGCATTTCAGCAGGATAATTGCGTAACGCGCTATCAGTAGCAATGGGTTTAATTTTGACAGTTCAACAACGTCCATTGCGTTATTTACGTTGTTGAGCAGACACATTTTTCGAACATATGGAGCAATGGATTAGCAATATGCTTCAAAATGACTCTAATTGAGAGTAATAGTGTGTTACGCAGTTAGGGTGCAGCTGTTTCGGAACACAAATAGTGAATAAGTATTACTAAGCGTACAACCGAACCAGGCCGTCTGTGTCTGTCACACAGATGCATCATTTTAATCTTGTAAAACATTTTAAAAGAGTAACGGTGGAGTTTCTTGCCCATTCTTCTCCATACGAAAACTACCTTTTGGAATGGGCGACTAGAATCAATTCGTTTTATTATAATTTTTGACGTTCAAAAGTACCTTTAGTGTGCCTATTTAAAATAAACGATTTGATTTTGACTTTGACTTTAACTGTATAATAGCCAAGTTGAACTCACAGAATACGTAAGACATAATAAAAAAGAAGTTAGGTATGCTATACTATACAAATTTTTATACCTTGGTGTAAGCCATCAAGGTATAAAACATTTATATTCTTCCTGCCTTACTAATAAACGTAACGTAAGCTACGCTTGCCGCGGTTGGTCTGTGAATGGGTGACCATCTTTACATACCCCACTGTACCACGGAAAGCACGTTAAGCCGTTGGTCTCCGCTGTTATTCGTGGATCTTTGACAGTCGTTACGGATCGTCAGAAGCCCGAAAGTCTGACAACCAGTCTTACAAGGGGTATCGTATTACCCAGTAACTGGGTTGTGGAGGTCAGATAGGCAGTCGCTCCATGTAAAATACTAGTATTCAGCTGCATCCGGTTATACTGGAAGCTGACTCCAACACAGTTGGGAAGAGGCTAGGCAAATTACAGTTTAGTTCGTGTTCTCTGTTCCTTATGCTACGGTGTAATACGCGGCCTATTTAAGCACACCCTGCATTGAATGAGTACATACGCAATTGTGGTTAGCACCGGTAATTATTGATTTTCTTCTGGGCAACATTCTCATAGTAATAGGGGAAATGTTGGATAGAGCAGTGTTGCTAGCCGAGTTCCGATGTAGTTGGTTACATTAATCATTGTTTATGATGTGACGTTTCTTGTTGCAAGTAGGACAGCAAGTAAGTACTTGTAGTTGCGTTTGTTTAGGATTTTGTCTTGGTGGTAGGTAGCTTAAATACCTACATTTAGATCGTTAATTTCGAAGCCGAAAAGCTGAATTAATCTTTGAACTAGATTTTGGAACTAAGGACTAAATGCATGTTTTCACTAATACTGCCGTCATAAGGAAAAATGGCATAACTAACATTTTTTCCGAAATTGAGTTCAATACATATTCGGAATCAGAAAAAAAGGCCCATCTGCTAATATTATTTGTACAATTTCGGAAAAAATGTTAGTTATGCCCTTTTTCCTTATGACGGCAGAATACTACTCGACAATTAAAATTAATCCATCTATACTAATATTATAAAGCTGGAGAGTTTGATTGGTTGAACGCGCTAATCTCACGAACTCCTAGTTTTTTTTTGCATTTTTTTTGCATTTGATAGCCCAATTCTTGAGGAAGGCTATTGGCTACCTAACATCACGCTGTGACCCTTAGGAGTCGTGAAAAAAGAATGCTAAGCGAAAACGAAGTTATATCGCGGGCAGATGATGCGATGCGACGGGGTGGGTCGGGGGAACATGAAATTTCACGCAGACGAAGTCGTGTTTAGAAGCTAGTGTTTAATAAAAGCGGACTGTTGAATTTTCAATTCTCGACGCAGACCAGCCGGGTAATTGCGTAACACACCATCAATAGCAATGGCTTCCATTTTGACAGTTCAACAACATTCATTGCGTTATTTACGTTGTTGAACAGACAAATTGTTCGAACATATAAAGCAATGGATTAGCAATATCCTTCAAAATGATTCTGATTGAGATTAATAATGTGTTACGCAATTAGGGTGCTGAGCATTGAAAATTCAACACTACGCTTTGACTTAATGCCTAAGGCCGTTTGTCCACCGCCACGTCAACGGGACGTCAACGAGATGACGGCGCTGAAATAGCGATACATTACATTTACTATGTCCGCGTGTCCACAGCACGTCCGTCAACGGGACGTCACATTCGCTTCGAATAATCTCGTTTTTCGTTGACGTCCCGTTGACGGTGGCGGTGGACACAGACCGTAAGGATCTACCTACGAGGGTAAGCAAGACGATTTCCTTACAAAAGTGGGTAATACTTATCAGCCCGAAAGTCTGACAACCAGTTATACCAAGGGGTTTCGTATTACCCAGTAACTAAGTTGTGGAGGTCAGATATACTCAGCTGCATCCAGTTAGACTAGAAGCGGACCCCAATATAGTTGGGAAAAGCCTAGGCAGATGATGATGACTTATCATCGTCCCATTTTTACCTATTAGTGTGTGCGTCTAGTAATACAAAGTACGTCATCACCTTATTACAGTGTAACTAGATATACTTACCTAATCAGGTGAACTAGTCATCGTGGTTAACGAACTAATGATCTGTAGACATACATCATTCATGTGGTCATATTTATCTAGATCGATGAGTGAATATCCAGAGGGGCAATTCTCGTAATTATAAGAACGTTCACAGTCTGATCTCGGTCTCAATCTGTCAAAAATACCTCTGATTTCCCTATATTTTCACAAGTTTTTGACATTTGTTTGTCGCCGAAATGAGACTGCGACTAGATTTTCACCGTTTTACATTAGGCCTTCTGATCCTAGAGTACATCTACATTAGATTAGCCCGCGGTTTCACTCGCATAAAATGTCGATCCCGTGGGAATATCGGGATAAAAAGTATCCTAAGTTTTATTCTAAAGCTATATTTTATATTACTGTAAAAAGAGTTACTTTCGCATTTATAATAACTGGTATGGAATCCATACCAATTCTTATCCATACTATGGATCTGAAAACGTAGTAGGTACTGTAGAGGCTTGGACCTCTTTCATAATGCAGGCTGGTTATAATTTGAGGGCGTGTTCCATTCGAACATTCAAGCGTGCCTATATAGTTTAATTGAAATAAATGCGTTAAGTTTTTGACTTAGCTATTTAATTGTTAACCAAAAAGACCTCCTTTCTAATCATCACGAACTAGCAGGGGATCGAGGATTGGGGTCAGAGGATCAGACCGGAATAAATCTCGTAAATCAACTTACGAACCAACTCCTAAACAAATCTGCATTTTGGACACTGCCTTACCAATAAAACAAAGCGCGACTGATTGTCCAGTGCAGTCATTAGGTAAATGACCACCTACTCGCTTTATAACGAGGGTATGACAGTACAAACATCATCACCGCAGTGGGTAGCCACTATTAGCCACTGGCCACTATTAGCCATTACTCAGTGGCCCACCCACTGGGGAGCATTTAGTCCAATCTTGTGTGCGTCACTGGGACAATTTTATGGAGTATTACGTTACCTGTTTGATGTGATGACCTAGGTATCTTCATCTTTGAGGAAGGAAGAAGGGAATTTTTTGTACTTCCTGAATTATTAAGCTTATGAAAAACCCCAGTAGTTTCTTCTACATGTGTAGCAAAACAACCTCTGCATAGGTAATACGGGCTGGTGTCCGCAATTGATGTTTTTTTTTTTTTTTGAAATTGAAGATTTAATTGTGAAATAAAGAAACCCTAAAATCTACCGAAAATAAAATATATAATAACATAAAATATGTAAAATCAGAATAATAAATAGTATTGTATAATAAAATAATTAAGTTGTAATGCCTAAACAAAAATGTAATTGTAATGCCTGTTGTATGTATGTATTTATTTTATTTATTTATAAAAAAAAAAAAAAATAGCATGAAGTGCATGAGCATGTATGTAAATATGTATCTTTATAATAATTGTATATGTAAAAAATATATATATATATATATATATGTATAAAAAGATGGACTCACGTAGATTTAAGCTAGTATTGTAAGTTTAGAGTAATAGGTATGGATGTGTCCGATGCGGGAGTATGAAACTGTTCCCTAGGAAAAGAAAGAAATGTAAACAATAAAATACTATAAAAAAGGGCGCGGACCACCAAGTCCGCGGAAATTAATGTAATAAAAAAATAAAAAACCCTAAAATCTAAACTCCCTATAAATCTCAAGAAAAAGGTAAAGGTAATGGACTCATGCCTATTACCCTGTCTTACCTATGGCTGCCAAACATGTATATACAATAATAATACTAAAAACAGAATACAAAAATGCCAGAGAGCGATGGAAAGGAGCATAATAAATATAGAAAAAGAAACAGAATTAAGAAAAACAACAAAAATAATAGATGCTTTGGAACATTCTCAAAAACAAAAATGGAAATGGCCGGATCATATTGCACGTATGGGCAAGGAAAAATGGACACTAACAGTAACTAGTAACTACATGGTAAGGACCAACAAACAAAAGGAAACAAGGTAGACCGAAAGAAAAATGGGTTGATGAAATATTAATAAGAAAAGCTGGTGAAAATTGAATCACAAAGGCAAAGGACACACAAACGTGGAGCAAAATGGATTCCTTGGCCTTCTCCCGTTGAGGGGTCCATATTGAAACATACAAAGTTTTAAAAAATTAGCCCGACAAACTTTAAGAGGTGCTTTAGACCATCGAACTGAACAACTTTCACTATGGGACTAACTCTGAAATCACAAAAAAAAAAACAGCTGTTTCATACATTTTGGTCAAGTAAGTATTGAACTTTTGTATTAAATAGCAGATTTTTTTTTAAGGCTCGCCATACAACAAACGTGATTTTTTTATATGAAAAAATCACGTTTATTGTACTCTTAAATTTAGCAACTTTTTAATGAATTATAACGTTGCTAAATTGAAGAATACAACTGTGACGTACCATGACAACTGAATAGACTGGTATTACGTTTAGTCGGTTAACTAAGTCATGTGGTGTTTTTGTTTACCTTTATTTAACTACCTAAACCTATGGAGTATAGTGCACTAGTGTTGGTATTGGTCCAAGAACTCCAGTATACATATACCCGACAACATTCAACGCATCCTACACGAAAGTCTACCGTTGATTCATAGCAGAACAAAAATAGCAGACATAGGTATGCACTAGCTACAGCACTTCCCCACTTAACTGTCTCATAAAAGTGTCATAAAACAATTGAAGCCATCAGAAACGAGGGCTTATAGGGCACGTAAGCAAGATATTAACTGAATAGTCAATTATAAAGTAGGAATATTGCACCTGTTTCGACGAGGCGGGACGGTCCACGGAGCGAGACGGTCACCCACCCGAGACCAACTGAAGGAGCTCATATTAAATAGATACCAAATTGCTGTTTTGATTTTAACGTTATTTTGTTACGTTGCGTCGTTGATTTCTTAGAAAGTTTATAGAAAATATGCGTTTTATTCTGTAGTTTAAACTTGTGTATTGTTTGAGTGATTATTTTGGTTACATTATGGAAGAATTATACTGCATGACAATGATAATAATGCTAGCGACAATAAGCGTGACCGGTTTTGTAATAATTAATTCGTTCACTGAGAGACATCGCACAGCCTGAACCGATGGGCTTAGAAGCTTGAAATTTAGGTTAATACGTAGATGACTGAGAATGTACCTATCTCCCTCAAGTTAGTAAGACAAGTTAGGCAGTGTTTTTTTTTTATTGGGAATAAAACTATATTTAGAACCAGACCAACCCTAGATAAGATCTTCCTCTTTTGTATTTTCCACTCCCTCCAGATGCTGTCAGATCATAACACATTATAACACACCTTACAATAAAAATCATTATGGCTACCGAACGCAAACATCAGTCATTAAAGGACAAAGAAAAAGGTTTATATCTAGATCAATCCTCCATAAAAGCCAGATTAAAATCCTTAATTGTTCGATCGCAAATAAAAAACAAATAAATCAAACCATAAAACAACAGGAAATGATTCTCGTTTACTAAAACTTAAGTAAGTAACTGATGGCTGATAATTTGATGGTATCATTAAAAGTGCATTTAATTAGAATCTTCTGTCTTGTGTTTTAACATCGGCTAACCGATAATATCGCAATTTAAGGTGAATGCGCAGTGGTAGACCGCGAAATTCAAATTTTCTTACGATTTTTGCAATTTGCAGGTCAGTGTC
This sequence comes from Hydraecia micacea, assembly GCA_914767645.1. Lineage (NCBI taxonomy): Eukaryota > Metazoa > Arthropoda > Insecta > Lepidoptera > Noctuidae > Hydraecia > Hydraecia micacea. Next base: position 16,400,398 of record OU611778.1, read on the forward strand.
AGGTTGTATCTTGATCAAAATTTGATTCGCGACTATAACAGGTACGTATTTATAGAATTATAATCATTAGAATCATTAATACATCTTTCTAAGTTAGATTTGTACCACTAAGCAGTTTTCCATAAGAGATTTGTTGTCGTGGTACAAATCTAACTTAGAAAGATTTATTAATGATTCTAATTCTGTAAATACGTACCTGTTATTGTCGCGAATCAAATTTTGATCAAAATACAACCTGACACTGATTTGCAAATTGCGAAAAACGTAAGAAAATTTGAATTTCGCGGTCTACCACTGCGCATTCACCTTAAATAAGGCTTATTCGTGCCATCGAACGGGGCACGAACAAACTTGTGGGGCTATCTCGACGATACGGCAGCACGGTGTGGATATGGAGATGTGACGCCAACTGTGTCCCACTAACCTAACCTATCCTCAATCCTGAACAGAATGAGAGGCAATGACAATAGCGTCCTGAAGGCTGTGGCGGCAGGCACTTCCTCCGCCATAATAAGGCAATTGGTGAGAAGACTAGTACCCTAGTTTCCATTTCTCGTTGTGTCTAGTTGATAGGTGGTCTTCTCATTAATTCGTCTTTGCGAGGAACGTCCAGAGGACACGGTGGAGGTCTGCTCCGCTTGGGCGGAGCACCGCCGTGTCCTCGTAGAGGCGATCGGCAGCGGCGGCGACCTCTCGCGTCCGGCCCTGGTTCAAGCCATGGTCCGGAGTGAGAGTATCTAGTTGTAAATCTTGACATATGTAGGTATAATAAATTTTAACTAAATAAAATAATACAATAGATTAATTTGATAGATTTATTACAAGATATCCCAGAAATCTGTTAATTAACTCCAGTATGCATAACTGGTAAACAAAAACTCGCATGATAGTCATACTCATATGTATAATTGTATACAGCTCGTCAATTATACATGATTGTAATTATAAAGCGGTCATTTACCCAGTACTTATTAATATTGTTAAGATAGGAGAATATTATGCTGACGATTAACTACTGCTGTACTTGTTCAATACACTACAGTAAAGTGAGCATAAGGTTCACAATTGAATAACAGTTTAAATCCAAAATTCTAAGTCAAATAGTTCTTTTTACTGCGATTTATTATGAAGAGCGAGAGATTTAGGTGGAGCGACGATCTTCGCAGGGTAGCTGGTAGTATCTGGATGAGAGTTGCCGAGAATCGGGCTGAATAACGTGCAATTGGAATGACCTATGTCCAGCAGTGGACTGCTTTAGGCTGATAATGATTGTGAAGAGCGGAATTCTGCACATGAAAGTAAATATTTTATTAACTCTACTTAGGTTATTAAAGACAGGATCACTAAGATTTTCCAGATTCTAAATGATATGTTAAAAACAACGAATGTAGAGAAAGCAGAAGCGATATTGGGCGTTTTAAACACCCATCCAAGGAACCATAAGTTGCGCAAGATTCATATTTCACATAGTCTGACTGCGTTCAGTGTTCTGTAATTTACACTTTAGACAAGCCTACGTTACAACAGTGTGTGTTGTTCCAAATACCTAAAGACACCTTTTTTTCTGTGAGGAAAGCCTCATGGTTATACCTACTCCGTCTGGGCAGAACGGAGCGTTATGTCGGATTCCTATCGACTAAAACCCCACGGTTCCTTCCACTATCATGAGTTAGGGGTCCGAGAAATACTAGTGAATTCGCTGCACCCCCGACGGGTATCTAAAGACACCTGCCTTATAACCACGTGGCTTTCAACTAGCTAGATTTAAGCTATACATCTAACAGGCCATAACTGTTCTGAAAACCTTACTCACTACAAATCAAGAAAACTCCAAAAAGTCGTGGCCGTCATACCTCTGAGGTTTTGAGGTAACCAGCAGTTTAATTGCGCAACACATAGAAAAACCATTCGATTGCAATGTCTTCATTTTGACAGTTCAGCCGTGTTCATTGCGTTATTGAGCAAATGAATTTTTCAAACCTATGAAGCAGTGGATGCCGAAATGAGAAAACATTGTGATCGATTTCCAGTTTATGTGTGCTACGCAATTACCCCGCAAACTACCATACAACTACCTGCTTCATAGCATGGTATCTCATAAGAATCACTGAATGGTGTCTTGGCTCCGAGGTGGATGGCCTGACAACCGGAGCGGAGCGGAGGGCGCCACGCTCCGCCGCCTGCGCCGCGGTAATGACACTGGATCTTGGGCCAATCATATCTCACGACTCAGGTTATTAATTCAAGCAGGTTGGACGGAAAGTTTTGTGTAAGCTTTGTGCTCGACACCTGTAACTGCTTTTAGGGTAATAATCATTAGGCTTTTGGTAAGTGTGCAGTGGCGAAGGTACCATACAACTCGATTCCCAATAACCACTCTATAGTCATCATTGAAATTTTCTTTTGGATTTTTTTTTTGCTCCGGCCTACCTCTGTCATAAATTCACCCTTCGCCACTGTAAGTACGTTAGGCCCTTTGACACACGTTTTTCTTGCTGTGACAATCTACGGTTTTGCTGTGAAAAACGTACGGTATCGTGATCAAACGATGGAAGTTTGTTAAATTGACGACACGGCGCCGTCGCGTCGCCGTATGCGCGCGTACAAACTCACACGATTATTTTACGGCGAGGTTAGCACGCCGGTTCCATAAAACCGCCGTGCCGTGTACAAAGGGCTTTATGGGTACTACCCACTTGGAAGGCCAATTCTCGTAATTTTAAACGTTCAAAATCTAGTCGCAGTCTTATCTCGGCGACAAACAAATGTCAAAAACTTGTCAAAATGTAGGGAAATTAGAGGTATTTTTGACAGATTGAGACAGATCAGACTGTGAACGTTCTTAAAATTACGAGAATTGTCCCTCTGGTCTTCATGATAGGTAGGGCTCAGCCGGGCGCAGGCCGGGTGGCAAAATCGGATATATAGATTTTGATGCCCGACTATGCGGTAACACTACACGAAGTAGAAGTTTTCCTAAAGAGATTCCTTTTTTTGCTAAATTTAAGTTTCCACAGGTTTCGCAAGAAAAAAGGCATCTCTAAAGATACCTTTTTTGCAAAATAAATGAATTTAACAGCAGTGACAACACATTGTTACTCTTCAATTCTAAGAAAAATATAAAAAATAATTTCTAAATACGTTGACGCGATCAGTCGGTAACAAAACAACAATGGTTTCTGTTCGAATTCTACGTAAAATGACTAAGTGCCTCCATGATGCCCACTTTGTCATGATGACTTGGATACATTTACAAGGGCATTCAAACTAAAACCATTACCTGTTCTCGATTTATAATCTCAGCCTATCGCAGTCCACTGCTGGACATAGGCCGCTCCCAGGCTGCCAGTCTGTCCCAGCCACATCTTTTAGTTCGTCGGTCCATCTAGCTAGGGGCGTCCCACATTTCATTTGCGCACTTTACTCCAGGATTCGTTACGCCACCAGCCATAGGTCCTTCGACAAACATGGCTAGCCCACTGCCTTGTAAAGTAAGCAATCTGAACTTGCTTCCTCTACAAGATATGTCCGTGACTCCGGTTCTTTTTCGGATAATTTTATTTCTGATTTTACTCTCAAGAGACGCCGAGCATATCCCGATCCATAACGTACTGAGCGCCCTTGAATTTTTGGACTAACTCGACTGTGTCAGTGTACGTACTGTGTCAGTGTACGTACGTACGGCGCCGGAACGAGGCGCCGTACGTCATAACTATCTCGATTTATACATAAGATTCAAGAAGAATCTTTTTGTCAAGAATGACGACATCATTGTTGGTTACTTACTTGAATGCTTTAGTATGAACAGCTAGATAAAACCATTGTAGTAACTGAGTTGATGTCAAGAGTTAAATGAGGGCAAAAACTAGCCGAATTTTTGACATGATCGAAATCAGTTTGTTCGTTTGGAAACTTCGATACAACATTCAGACAGTCAAATGCCTCAAACATACAAAATCTGTTCTTTTGTGTCAGTGCTTGATGATTAAGGAGGTATTTGAAAAGAGGATCACAAGTTTGAGTTCATTATGTAACAATCAAAATACCATGCCACGCTAAATGATGGTACTAATGGAGATGGACTTTTTATCAATGATAGATACGATTCCCTAGACACTTTGCAAACCAACCGGTTGTTAATTAAATTAATCGTGCTTAAAACAGTATGTTTGTCACGATGTAGCCTAGTATCGTTGTGAATTCCGATAATTGCAGGCCACCGATCATTGCGCCGGAGTCTCACTGACAGGGTATCTGTGAAGATAGACGCAAGTCTGAACGAATCGCGCGAGTAAACTAGGACACAGTTTGTGAAGGGCGAGGAATATATTCAGGTAATCTTTCTCATGTCTTATTAGTATATAGATATCTTCGGATTGATATTGGGCTTCTTATTAGCGGCTACAATGAGCTAAGCAAATATGTGCCCTGAATAATTATATCGCATATTATCTCTGGAAGCAATTTCAATGTTCATCTCTATGACATGTATAGTCTATAATCTATAGTCTCCTTTTACTAGTATCACAGCAGCAAGAAACTACGTTATTATCTCCCAATACCTTCACCGTCTGTTCTAACAAAATAAATCATACCCTGCCTTGTTAACAACTAGCCCCAATTATATCACACCTTTCTATAAATCGATCACCTGTTAAATTACAAAGCCATTACAAAGATTTCCCAACCGCTGTGAAGGGACCCCAATACTAAATCAATTGATCTATGACACCTGTGCCCAGTAGTAACAAGCGAATCGGTACCAAAAGTGTTCACCAGTTCATCGGAAGTACCAGAGCGTAACTAGAGGGTACACGGTCTGCTGCGCGCGCGCAAGCGACGGCATGGCAATCGGACGATCAAACATCGCTCTATGAATGACATTTATGATAATGTAATTAAAAATAACGCTTGCCCGGTTATTGTACGGGGATGGTTAAGTTCAGAGGTTATACGAAAAATGCAAGAGCATATTAATTTATTTTTAATCACACAAATATTATAAAGGCGAAAGTTTGTGAGTGTTTGTATGTTTGTTACTTCTTCACGCTCAAACGGCTGGACCAATTTTGATAAAGTTCTGTATGGAGGTAGCCGACACCCTGGATTAACATAAAGGCTACTTTTTATCCCGATATTCCCACGGGATCGAAACTTATGCGGGTGAAACCGCGGCGCGCAGCTAGTAGATCATAAATGGAATGGATAATTTGCATATGTCTGGTGTCATCTGCAGGTTTGTTGGTGGGAGTAGTGCTGGAATTCAAGATAAAAATGTTTACTCGCATTACACCTATGTGTACTATATGTGCAAAAAAATACAATAGGGTTGTACCAAATCTAAGCGTCGAAAGTCGTACTCTTTCCATCATCATCTTCACCTTTTGTCTGGGACGCGTTATTAAATGAATGGTGTGTTGGGGTCCGTGGCTAAATAATAACAGCCGCACAGGTCGATCGATCAGGTTAAGCTACGCTTGCCGCGGTTGGTCTGTGGATGGGTGACCATCTTTATATACTGAGACCCCTCCGTGCCTCGGAAAGCAAGTTAAGCCGTTGGTCCCGGCTGTCATTCGTGGATCTTTGACAGTCGTTACGGGTAGTCAGAAGCCCGAAAGTCTGACAACCAGTCTTACCAAGGGGTATCGTATTACCCAGTAACTGGGTTGTGGAGGTCAGATAGGCAGTCGCTCCATGTAAAATACTGGTATTCAGCTGCATCCGGTTAGACTGGCAGCCGACCCCAACATAGTTGGGAAAAGGCTAGGCAGATGATGATGATCTATAATTATACAAAGTGTTAAAAAATTAACCATACAAACTTAAGAGGTGCTTTAGACCATCGACCTGAACAACTTTCACTATGGGACCAACTCTGAAATCACGAAAAAAAAACCAGCTGTTTCATACAAAAGTTCAATACCTACTTACTTGACCAAAATGTATGAAACAGCAGATTTTTTTTCGTGATTTCATAGTTGGTCCCATAGTGAAAGTTGTTCAGTTCGATGGTCTAAAGCATCTCTTTTTGTAAGGTTAATTTTTTAACACCTTATACCTGTTTTTTTTTTTTTTGTTTGAACGCACTAATCTCCAGAGATTAGTGCGTTCTGGTAGTTCCAGAACTACCAGTAGGATTTGCAAAAATCTTTTGGCAATTGATATCCCAATCCTTGAGGTATTTAACATCACGCTAGGACTCTCAGGAACCGGGCAAAAAGAAAAAAGTAAGAAAGAACATTAATCGAAAACGAAGTAATAGTGCCGGCAGACGATGCGATGCGACGGGAGGGTCGGGAAACAAGAAATTTCACGCGGACGAAGTAGCAGGCAAAAGCTAGTAAATACATAATAGCTAAAGTCCAAAGGACCTACATTTCATTATTTAATCGTCATTGGGACAATTAATCCAATCTGAAGATGACTTATGCTAAGCAGAGTATCTAGTCCAGTAATAAGGAAGCGACAATTGAATTAGAGACAAAGTGACCGGTCTATGTTTAGGGTTGCCAGGAACAAAATTGTGGTTTTGTTATGGTAGCTTGGTATTTTTTTTTGTACGTTTCAAAACCTATAAAACATGAGCATGCGAAATTTAAAAATATGAATAATTGTTCAAATGTTACGTAAATCTGTAACAATATAAGTAAGTACCTAATTTATGTTCGTGGTGAACAGGAAAATAATTGCGCATAAATAATTTCTATTTTGCATGTTGAATATGATGCGAGATAAAATAGTGACAACGATTTGAAACAAAGAGATGACCCTAATTAATATTATCTCTGCTAATAGAACTATAATGTGTGTCATTCATGTTAGGTCGTAGGTCGCGTAATCTACACATTGTCGTTGACCGGAGCGCACGGGAGTCTCCCGCGCAGACCAACGTCTGCACATAATTATATTCTGAACCATTTCATAATGTTTTTCAAAATGTTGACAGTTATTTAAATTGTTCGATTCAAAAATTTCTTTTTTTTTCAATTTGACGTTCAATTTTTTTTTATAAAAGTGTCCAGCTATTCAGCCTTGTCAGTTCTTTATAAAGAGGTTTTTAACTTTCGTGTGGATGTGGAACTTTTTGTCGCGTAACAAGCAGGTGGCCGCGATGTTGGGGTTGCTATCGGTGGCGGCGGTGGTGGCGATCGTCTTGACCACCAAGGGCGGCAGTAATGCTGCCGAAGACATCGGGCTGGAAGAGACTGAGGACATCAGTCCGGCGAGTCACGTCTTCTCGACACATAAGTGAGTTGGTATTTTTTTGTTATAGTGCACTTTTATGCAGTGAGTCAGTCCACTTAATGAGTTTCACTAAGTAACTAGTTTATGCCAAGGTCAGTAGATAGGAGTATAGGAGGTGGTAGGTTATGTATACCTCTGTTAAGTCATCCTTTATTACTTTTTTCTTTTATTGCCGGTATTGTGTCCCACTGCTGGGCAAAGGCGTCCCCTTTTTTCTTCCAAACTTCCCCGTTTTGTGCGATTTCTGGTCATGTTGGCCATGCGAATGATATTAGATCGTCACACCACCTTCGCCTTGGTCTGCTTCGACGTCAATGTCCTGCTTCAGACGCCTTTATTAGTTAAATTAATGAAATCCTAGATCAGTCATAAGTTAACTAAACCCGGAATATTAATATACCTTTAAATATAAGCAATGCAATGAGCATCTTATGTAAGTAATTATGATCATACAATTTACGAAAAATACCGGAATCGTCTCAGCTTTTTCATCAACGCAGCATATTTAGGAACGCCTGTTATATTTTTGGAAGCAATCATTTATAATCGCAGACTATGCAGTTGCTGCTACTTTTTCTAGCGCCTGTGGGAGTTCTTATAAAACACTAACTGTAACCAATGAATTATTATTGAACAGGCACTTTTTATGTGCTAAATAAAGTGAAGCCAATTTGATCAAGTATTTTTTTCCCTATAATGAACAGCATCAACTTTTGAAAAATAATACCTACATGCCGAAAATAAAAGTAGGTAGGATAACAAAACGTTATTCTTTTCTAAATAAAACCATCTACTTACCTACCTACCTACCTATTAATATAATATAACTATACGCCCAGTTTAAGCACATGTAATAATTTATCATTTAAAATAATATTGATTTGCTACTTAGCCCTCTTCCTCTCTCCTAATTTTTGCTGTGCCCGACAGGGTCCATATTGTTCTTTAACTTTAAATACCATATGTAATACATATGGAATGCAATAAAGAATTGAGTATTGAGTAATGAATATGCCAGTTAGATTTTTCTGAACCGCCTTTAAATATTCCAGCCTCCCATCAAACGACAAGTTTATGCCATCAGTCGGCAACGGCCACATAGCCACCAACATCTTCAGTGACACAGTCTATATGAATGGCCTGTACAACGGCCAGGCAGGCTACAGCCACCGCGCCAGGATCCCGGCTTGGGCCAACATCAGGCTCAACTCGACCCTGACCCACGCCCCGTATAGCCCGATATACAGCCTGGATACCAAGGAAGCAGTCTTTAAAGTCAGAGTAGACAGAGAGCGGTCGGTGGTAACCCAACGGATCTACGCGCATAGATTCTACACGAGAGCTATTGTCAACCAGATTCAAGTGGAGTCTAAAACACATTACGGTATGTATGTTTCATGGCGATTTGTTAAACATTTTTTTTTCGCTTAAATAAACTTCTCGTTTAAAATAATCATAATATCCAGGTCTTGTGGCCAAAGAACCGTGGTGACCCAGGGGTAACGGCCGCGACTTACGTGTTGTACGCCGTAAGTCCGAACCTAGACAGGCGCTTTACTTTGTGTAAATTATTTTAGAAAACATCGTGACCAAACGGGCATGTCCTAGAACTAAAAATTCGAAGACATGTGACATCTACCAACCCGCACTGGGCCCGCGTACATCTCACCAAGAGGAGACCTGTGTCCCAGCAGTTGAAATATTATAGGCTTGTGCATGCTCATGCTTGAGGCCAATTATTGTCTCTTGATTTTTCTTAATGGTCCTTTATTGATCCCACGATGTGTTTGACAAAATGCCTCTTCTCTTTGGTCAGGCACAAGCAACAACAACAAGTAACAAATTCGTTTTGTAAATTATTCCAGATCCCAACTTCATCAGCCAAGAAATCTGGATAGCAATCAAACTGATGCCTGGAGAAGACACCAAAGACATTGCCTTTCAGGAACCTGTACCAGAAATTATTGACGGCAGAACTGTTTGGAGTGCTTGTGGGCAGACGAAGGAATCCGAAGACCTGACATACCAGCCATTACCGATAGATGTATGTGCTTACTGGACATCGGTTCCTGATCATCTGGTGGTCCCTCAACATGGATCCAGGGTCTTCACGTTTGCAATGACAGCTGACAAGAATAAGACGATCGCGAGACAGGAGCTGGTCAAAGGTTATTTGTGACATAATTCATTTTATGATGTCACCTGTTTAATGGTTGTGGAGCAGATAGGCCGTTTAGATTTTTACATCAACATTCTTAGATGATTGTCATGGTCTCGTTGGTGTAGGAGTCGCAAACGCTACTGCTGGGCAAGAGATCCTGGTTCAATTCCCGGGTCGGGAAAAGTGTTATTGGGTTTTTCCATCTGGAGTTTCTCAGTAGCAGCCCGAAGTCTGGATTTGTGCCCGGTTAATAGCAATAGGCGAAGCATATCTGGCGAAAAGTGGGTGTAGGGTATAGGTACAACACTACGTAACTCTTTGGGAATCCTAGCGTTATATTTTATTATGATTGTTATGGTGTTCGTAAGCATTAGTAGAGCGACGATTGATAAGACACCCACGAAATCGCGGCTGCAATTGCAATGAGTAATAAGACAATGTACGCTACCTATGATTGCTGTTGACGACATTGGTGCCGATTCTGTTTTTCACAAACTAAACTAAATTTAAGTTCAGTGCATCTTTTTCTTTCTATTTCATTAAGAAACAGACAGAAGATAAATTTTAGTTTAGTCCTGTCAAATTAATCAACGCCTGACGTACAGACCTAAATTGACGTAATTTTAGTAGGCTTTTTAATCACGTCTAAACTTGTATGGAGTAGTGTCAGGCGCTAATTACTTTGACAGGACTAAAGTAAAATTTATCTTCTGTCCCTTTCGTAATGAAATAGAAAGAAAAAGATGCACTGAACTTAAATTTAGTTTAGTTTGTGAACAAGGGAATGGACACCATTATGTTCCATATGAACCTCGCCTTCATCCACTTAGCACAGTTTCAATTCTGTATCTCAACCTTGAACTTGCACCACAAACATTTTAAACAGTTTTCCGTTCTTTTGAATTAAGAGCTGGTGTCCACGTATGGTAAAGTTACACGCTTCCATAGTATTGCAGGAGGACGGCGAGGAGTTGTTCCGGAAGCACGTGGAAGAATGGCAGCAGCTGTACCAGCAGGGCGGCATCGATATCGAAGGGAACTTGGAGCTGGTGAGTGATTAAGTTCGTTGTTCTATTATCATAAAGGTACAGTCAACAAAAGAGATAAGTATGCAGGATCGTTGGATATAGTTGAAGTTTAGTAAGAAACCGATGGATGTTCTCGAATAAAATTTTATTTTATTAATAGAAAACAAACAGCTCATTTATCAAATTAAATTTCAGTCGACAACATCCATCGGTTTCTTATTAAACTTCAAATATACCCGACGATCCTGCATACTTATCCCTTTGGTTGACTGTACATCATGCATAAGGATTCACCTATAATTACAAAATTACAATTTGACGCAGCATCACTTCACCGAACTGCCTGCATTCATGAACGTTCTCATATTTTTCGATATCGTGTTTTAGGGTAAGATGGTGAACGGCATCTGGTACTATTTCCTGAGCTCCCTACCCTCGGAGGATTCGTTCCAACCCCTAGACCGGTACTACGGACTCAGTCCCACGGGTCTAGCGAGAGGAGGCACCTTTGAAGATTATGAAGGTATGAATACTTGAAGTTTTGGCCACCGGAATGCGGAGAGATTCTTTCAGAAAACTTAATGTTTCTGATGTATCTAATACAATATTTCTTCAGTTTTGACACACGGTTGTCATCAAAACATTTTATAATTTCAGGACACAACTTCTGGGATACGGAGACCTGGATGTTTCCATCCATCTTGCTGCTGTATCCACAGTATGCGAACAAGTTGCTGCAATACCGGCTGGACACGGCATACGTAGCTGCGGAATTGGCAAAGACCACTGGCAATAAAGGATATAGGTGAGCTAATCAACGAAGAGTCTAGAACTCGAGACTAAGCATCGCGAAAGTAGGCACCGCGTTCTTATATTCAGCTATGGCTAACCTTCAGTTGTTATTATGCAAACTTAGGTACAGTCAACAAAAGAGATAAGTATGCAGGCTCGTCGGGTATAGTTGAAGTTTAGTAAGAAACCGATGGATGTTCTCGAATAAAATTTAAGAAAACAAACAGCTCATTTATCCAATTAAATTTCAGTCGACAACATCCATCGGACTAAACTTCAACTATATCCGACGACTCTGCATACTTATCTCTTTTGTTGACTGTACAAGGAATTAGTTCTCCTTAGACTTTATGGAAGAATGCTGTCACAAAAATTAACTCGCTGATAAGCGAAGCCCTGATGAAAAGACGAGACAATTGAAAAACGATGTCAAGAAGGAGACTGTTACTCCTTTTGTCTGGTGACTTCCCAGGTTTCCATGGGAGAGTGCATACACAGGAGTGGAGGTGACTCAGCCGTGCTGCCCCGACGTGGCGATCTTTGAGCAGCACATCAGCGGGTGTATCTCCTTTGCCATCAGGCAGTACCTCGCCACTACCAGGGACGAGGAGTGGTTGAAGGTATTGGCAATAATTTAACATTTCTAAGTTTCTCTAACATTTAATATTTCTAAGTTTTTGTAAGTAACAACAAAAATTTTACATTTCTAAATTTTTCTAAGTTTTAATGATGGTGAAAACACAATCAAAATTCGTTGCGTAGGTAGTTTAGATGAACGACGTGGTCAAGCAGAGACACGAAAAGCCACTGTAATTTGTCTAGATGCAGCTTCTTTTATTTTTAGTCCAACGCAAATATCCTGTTAATTACCTAAGTGACATGGTAAAAACTACACCATGCAATACTCATGGTAGGTACTAGATAAGTACTTATTGGGAAAACATCACATCAACAAAACATCACATCATTATTTTTTATGTACAGACGCCAGCCAGCACATCAAGCTACTATAATCTGTCAAATTTCTTTAATAGATTTTCAATTTTATCGCTACGGCATAAGGTTCAAGGTTGATTAGGAAAATTTGACAGTTTCGGGTAGATTGGTGTGTTGGCGTGTGTACATCTACATTAATTATTATTTTAATTTCCAGCACGGCGGCTGTGACATTGTGACAAATATTGCGGACTTCTGGGCGTCCCGCGCTGTCATCGACTACAATACCGGCCTATACGATATTTCAAGTAAGATCATATAAATCTTTTTATTTAGCACCCTTTCAATAAACCCCCCTGCAAATAAATAAGTAATAATTAGCACACAATGAGAACAAAAGGCCAATTCTCGTAATTTTAAAACGTTCAAAATCTAGTCGCCAGTCTCATCTCGGCGGCAAACTAATGTCAAAAACGTAGGGAAATTAGAGGTATTTTTGACAGATGAGACTGCGATCAGATTGTGAACGTTCTTAAAATTACGAGAATTGCTTGACTCGATGGCCACATATTCTTCATACCTAATCTGATTACACGACTGATGAGAACCACCAAATATTTTGTTTTCAGATGTGATGGGCCCTGACGAAGACCACAGGAATGTAAACAACTCAATATTTACCAACGTTGTCGCTGGATACTCGCTTTATTTAGCACAGTGAGTAAAATACTCGAATAATCTCTTGAACGCTTTCTAATCTAAATCTAGTTTCAAAACTTACATACAACCAATATTTTTTAATATCTTTGGAACCGAAACAGTTGGACACAATGGGGTTTATTTTATAAACGACTAGCTGCGCACCGCGGTTTTATCCGCATAAGTACCGATTCTGTGAGAATATCGGGATAAAAAGTAGCCTATATGTTAATCCAGGGTGTCAACTACCTCCATACAACATTTTATCAAAATTGATCCAGCCGTTTGAGCGTGAAGAAGTAAAAAACATATAAACACACACACACACACCCTTGTACACACAAAAACTTTCGCCTTTATAATATTAGTGTGATGAGTAAAGTTAAGTGACGTTTAAACGTCAAAAATGTATGGTTTAACAGTCGCTAATGACTACTTAACTTTAAACAACGTTTATGAATAAAGGGGAATACTTTTTATTCTTATCACAATTCCTAAATAGGTACGTAGGTGTCTCCGAAGGTTCCTGACTAAAACAATAAAGTGGCTATACTTAGCATACAAGGATCAGGCTTTGGCTTCGGTTTATCAATAATTACAGGGCTACTCTGTGGAACAATTTAATTAACTCAAAAACCCTCGTCATAAAAGATTCATTAACTACACTTGCAATACCAGCTTGTAACTGTCCCACTACAGGGCAAAGGCATATTTTCATACAGAGGAGCCACGTGCAATTATCACCCTAGCTCAACAGGCATAAAAAAAAGAAAAAAAAGGGGCATTGGCGATTTCAGACTTATAATATGAATGAAAAGTGCAGGCTTCCTCACTATGTTTTCGTTCACCGATGTCTAAGTTGACTTAGAAAGTACATAATATGAATAATTGAAAGTCACATTGGTAGATACAGTCCGATTCAAACTTTATGGCGGCTCGGAACATGAGGCGAGTCGCTGCGCAGTAACAAATTCACGTGTCAGCGGGGGTGAGGAGTGAGGTACTGCGCAGCGAGTTGCGCACTTCAGAGCCGACACAAAGTATGAATCGGGCTGTACTTGTTTTGAGACTTGAGGCTAAGTAACCACTGGGCCATCAAAAGAAAAAAGAATAAAGTTTATTTGGACACAGTTCATTTAGTTTATTTCCATTACCAGCTACAATTCACACTTTTATCAATTATTCTAGATATGTTTCCTGTCTCTGCAAGTCCTACTACATGGCTAAGGACCCAGACCACTGGGCCGACATCGCCTGGAGCCTAGCTTTGCCCTATGACCAGGAGTTAGACTACCATCCGCAGTTTTCTGGCTACGAACGAGGGGACCAGATCAAACAAGCTGATGCTGTGCTGCTAGGATTCCCTCTACAGTATGCTATGAATATGTAAGTGTCTGGTGTAGCTGATTTTGATCTTTAATAAACAGAATGTAAAATTTTCACAGTCAGACCATCGGTCTTTCGAAGAGTTTCCTGTAGGCATGATGAGGTGGTGCGAAAACGACTACCTTTCTAAGGAAAAAATCTCCGGTTGTTATCAGAATGACTGGATTGCAAATTGACCACGTCGCTCTTAGTCCAAATCTCAAAATGTTGCATCTGCCATAAGTGATCTCAAAGGAGATTTTTGTATCAGAATATTTTTGGCGACAAAATAATTTGTGGTACTGGAATAACTTATTTCCCGTGACTGATTGTGGTTATGACAGGCAATCTTTGATTTAATTTTCTTCTTTTCCAGTTCCACACGACTCAACGACTTGACATACTATGAATCAATGACCCGGGAGACTGGTCCAGCCATGACGTGGAGTATGCACACCATTGGCCATCTGCAGCTGGATGACGATAGCAAGGCTAATGCTATATTCAACATGAGCTATGACGGATTTGTTAGAGAGCCTTTCAAGGTAAAGAAAAGAACTCCGAATACCTAACTATTGATTTGGCTGTCTACTCTGAACTCTGACTAATATGAACCCACTCTGCTTTGAGTTCAAAAACGCGTAAACTGAAACTATGATGAATTTAGCACATTATTCTAGACCCCCTAGCGTAGAAAAGTTTATGCTGGCTGTTTCAAAGAAAAGTGCAAAACCTAAGCGGTCAAAATGTGTAGATACTATAATGTATAATCATGGTACAAGATTGATGATTGATGATGTTTAAGTTCACCATCCACTTGGACCTCCTAAAAGTTTTAAGTAGGTAGGAAAACTGGGTTTCCAGCAGTTTGCACTTGTATCCAAACCTCTGCAGTGCAAGTTACCCAACAAACCAACGGTCGTACCTAAATTCAAGCCGAGAAGAACCAGTGATCCCACTCACAATTGAAGACTAGAAGGAAAAACTGATTTTCAAATAATCCACTAAATACTCTTTTCAGGTGTGGAGTGAGCTCCGTCGTCCATACTCAGGGGCTGTCAACTTCTTCACTGGCATGGGCGGGTTCCTACAGACGCTGATCTTCGGCTATGCAGGAATCAGCATTCACCTGGACCGACTGGAGATCAACAAGCCTCGTCTGCCGCCTAATGCTACCAAGTTTACGATAAGAGGTAGGCAAGAAGATAGCTTTGGTATTTTGTATGCTACAGAGCAACTACAAGCCTATGTCAAAATCCCTGAATCAAGGTGAGAAGCTAGGG
Source organism: Hydraecia micacea (assembly GCA_914767645.1). Classification (NCBI taxonomy): domain Eukaryota; kingdom Metazoa; phylum Arthropoda; class Insecta; order Lepidoptera; family Noctuidae; genus Hydraecia; species Hydraecia micacea. The sequence goes on from OU611778.1 coordinate 16,415,907, forward strand.
TTCACAAGAGATTAACACCCTATTTTAAAATATCAGCTTTTTAAAAATCCCACATTTTCGCAACACCACACTGCGCTCCAAAATAAAAATTACTGACGTTGCTCAAAAAGCCGCTAAGCTGAAGTGGGACTGTGTTGGCCACATCTGCCGTATGCCCAATGAGCTGCGGGCCAAAATAAACAGCACGTGAAGCCCTGACACAGCTAGAAGGCGTCGCGGCAGACCCCTTAGAAGATGGCCTGACGAGCTGAACAAAACAAACGACCAGTGGTCCACTTTAGCCCTGGATCGAAAGAACTGAGGTCATGGAGAGAGGCCTTTGCCCAGCAGTGGGATGATGCAGACTATCAGCAACATTTCAAGGCCTGTCTCTTACGCCACTTTCCTTGATGCAAGAGCTAAACATTTTCGGAAGGCTTACCGTTCATTTCATGGCTAAATCCTGGCATAGGTCAAGACAAAAACTTTTACCAAAATCGACATTTTCATATATACAGGTTGTCCGGTAATTAATGGATAACCTCTTCAGGGGTCATTGTACTTATCATTATGAATAAGTATTACTATGGGACAAAACCTGAAATCTCGAAAAATAATCAGTAGTTTCCTACATTTTGACGAGTTATGCGAACATAAATGTAGGGAACAGCTGATTTTTTAACGCGATTTCATGTGTGGTCCCGTAGTAAAAGTTGTTTATAATAATAAGTACGATGACCCCTTAAGAGGTTATCCATTAATTACCAGACAACCTGTATATTACCTAAGCCATTCATAATTACTTTCAGGTATCAAGTACCTCGGAGCAAACCTAACGCTAGAAATATCAGCCGACAGCACAAAACTGAGTGTGACCTCCATGGACGATAACTGGCGATTAGTACTGAAGGATGGCAAATACACCTTCACATTAAATTTAGTACCCGGTATTACAGGTGAGCTCGTAATCATTATTATACTAGCTTCTACTCGCGGCTTTGTCCGCGTGAAATTTCTTGTTACCCCGACTCACCTCGTCACATCGCCCGTCCGCGCTAATACTTCGTTTTCACTAGCGTTCTTTCATTTCATCAACGGCGTTTCCCGTTGGTGTGGCCCCGGCATTAAGTAGTGATCGAAGGATGCCCCCGATGGATGCATCGTTTATCTAGAGATTGCAAGAGCGTGACTGTGAGCGGTTTGCATTAAGTTCGAATCACGGGTCGGGTAACTTCGGATAAGGGTTCGGGTAGGTACTGACCGAGGCTTTCATAATTGAGTACAGGTACCCAAATCCAGCATTGTTGAGATACTATATCTACAAATTGTTAAAAAATTAACCCGACAAACTTTAAGAGGTGCTTTAGACCATCGAACTGAACAACTTTCACTATGAGACCAACTGAAATCACGAAAAAAAAAATTTGCTATTTCATAGTCATACATTTTGGTCAAGTAGGTAAGTAGGTACCTATTTAACTTTTGTATTTTGTTTTAGCTGATTTTTTTTTTTGTGATTTCAGAGTTGGTCCCTTAGTAAAAGTTGTTCAGTTCGATGTTCTAAAGCATCTCTTAAAGTTTGTCAGGTTAATTTTTTAACACCTTACCTATATAAATTGTTGATGATCAACACTTTACCTCCTTCCAGTGCCGCTGCGTGGATCCGGTCCTTTCACAGTGTATTCGGAGCCGTGGAAGGAATGCAAGCTGCCAAACGACATCATCGGACAAAACTATCTCAGACCAATCACATAGTATTGTAATAAACGTAATTTCTTAGGATCTCTTATTGTATGTGAAGGAAATTCAAAATGTGCATCATATTGACGACATTCACACCCAGTTTCTAAAATACTAAACAACACAAAAGTATGCTAGGTACAGTGCGGCCGACGAGAGATTGCGTTCTGACATCTGTCAGTTTCATACAAACGAATATGTGTTCGGCGAATTTAATCTTTATTAGCTAGGTGCTAGAATAAATTGTCGCACTGACAGGTATTGAGCGCAGTCTCTCGACAGCCGGACTGTAAACAGGCTGTCAAACGATTTGATTCATCATTAGTTGCCGGTTGCTGTTTGTTAGTCAACCACTGTACAGTCTGTTCACTGAGAATTGATAAATATTATATGCGTGCCTCGTACCACGAAAACGGCGAAAGCGGGAGTTATGCGACAGCCGCCATACAGTTTGCGATAATTAAGCAGCAGTCGCTATTTGGAGACGTATCATAATATTTATCAACTCTCAGCGAACAGACTGTAGTTAAAATCCCATGTTCCTTATATCTCCACTGGTAGGTATACTTACCACTGGTGGTGATACTTGAAGATTTTTTCCAATTATCGCTTCCGGTAGGGATATATGGAACCTTGGGCTCCATATATCCCTACCTACTGATCCGCAATGGTTGGGATAGTTGGATTATTTTGCCATTTGTCGCTACCAGTAGGGATGAAAAGTTTTCAAGGGTTTCTTTATGATTCATAATGTGTTTGTGAATTACTTGTGATTACAAATTAAAAAAAAAACAACCTACGGGTTAAAAAACAAAAGAAAGCAATAATGAAAACAAATTCAGTAGCCTGTACTTACGGGTTTGTGTGATTAAAAACAAAAGAAAACCGAATTTGTATTAAAAATAATAAAATACTTAATTGGATCGTTTTGTGTTGATTAACTTCTCAGAAACCGGGTGTAAGCTGCACTTTTTTACACGAAAGTATTGATACCATGACATGCTTTATAATATTTTGACAAACTTACTTAGGTATACATATGTTTTAACAATCACTTATCATTAGATACGCCAATCTTTCATAGTTAAGTTCAAATTCATATGTAAATATTAACAATTCGAACTTATCATAACTTAATTTGATTTAAGGATTATATTATTATGACTTTTTTTTTCGAAATAAAATAAAACTAGGGATATCATATAGCTGCATGACATAATTGATATTTGATCTTGAAATATTTACATAATTTAAAAGCTAACTGTCTTAAAATAATAATAATATGTACAAGTGGAGAGCCTCGACCAACGCCTCAGGAGGCTCTAATTTCGCGGCTGGGTCAAGTGCTTGATTCACAAAGCAGTACTCCTGGAAACGGCATGCATAGTGAGGATTTTCCTCTCTCTAGAGCCCTGACCACCGGCAACTTGGACCTTGTCGGCATCAAAAACTTCATCCGCATCGCTGTCAATACGAAAAGTGCCCAAAAGGTATTGCCACGTTGTATGGTAATGCTAATTCTTGGGATTGATGATAATGCTAAAAATAAGCTTAGCTTTAGGAAAACCAGTTAGAAATGAAACAATGAGAGGACTTCAAACGAAAAATTGTATTTTCACATAAATTCTAAATGGTAAATATTGCATTCAATCTAAAAAATATCCTTTAAAATAGGTTAATAATATAATTGTCACTTTTAATAATGACCTTGTTTTATTTCCACACTTGTTCAAATAACTACTTAACTATTATACACATTTAATTAAAATAATTTATGCCATTCTAGACTTTATTACAATACAACAAAGGTTATCATGGCATTTTATTAGCACCATTATTATCAACATGACGGAAGAAAAGAGAAGAATTTTATTAATATAATTATTATTAGTAGGTACCTAAATATAGTAACGGAAATAATTTGTTAAGCAAATTGACACCCTACGTCAATTTGGCGTGTTATTGCCATGTCATACAAATGTGATATACGGACAAGTTAAATTGGTAGTCAATTTTCCTGACAATTAATTTTCCTGACTTCATCATCATCATCTGCCTAGCCTTTCCTAACTATGTTGGGGTCAGCTTCCCTGACTTAACACAAATAAAAAATAACTAATATGCAGGTCGCTACAAGACATGGAAAATTAAGAGTAAAGTCTTCCGCAGACAGACGCGACTCTGCTAGAAAAAATTCAATTAAAACTTCATGGAAAAGACAATGACCAAATCACTATGGGAAGTGGTGCATTTTTTTTTTACCGCGGCCATCGTTGTAATATTTGTCGGTATATGATAAGCCTATCACAAAAATGAATTGATAAAAGACTTTTCGACAAATGCAGTCCGAGATGATATATTTGAACTTGAATTTTTATGTAAGAAATAAAGAAGTCATCTAGATAAACAGATGAAAGAGATAAGTCACCATCTATGTTATTGTGTGTTATTCCTCTCCATCCAAGGTTATCTGGAAGAGATCGCTTCACTAATTTTTTTTTTTTTATTAATCAAAACAGTTTACAAATATTTGTGAACAATTCCACATATCACACAAACCATCGCGGGTTTAACGGCGGTATGGCTTGTAATTAAGTTTGTTTGTACTTCTTACTTTTTTATGTATTATGTTGTGGCGTTTCAATAAATTGTTAATTCATTTGTGAAATAGAGCAATTAAAACAATGTCTTACTATTTTCGAAGGCGTAAAAACGAAAAGGCCGTTTTAAATCTTTTTAACCGACTTCAAAAAGGAGGTTCTGTATTCGACCCGTATGTATGTATGTATGTTTGTATAAATATGCATGTGTTTGCATAAATTCTTCATTTAGTGTAGTAGATCTTCTCTGGCGATTGTTACTGCGATTTAAAGTGTGTTGACAAGAGACACATCCCAAGTTTTCCATGTTTGGAATCCTTTCAACTCAGTCCAAACACAAAGCACAGGTCAGACAATAAGATATTCACAAAACGCAACGCGCAACGGTCGGCTCAGGCTCAGCCATAGATAAAAAATCCTAGTTTGAGACATAAACTCTATTGCTGTAGGTACAAACCTGCTTTTAGATGATCATCATCATTTGCCTAGCCTTTTCGCAACTATGTTGGGGTCGGCTTCCAGTCTAAGCAGTCTATGCAGCTGAACACCATTATTTTACATGGAACGACTGCCTATCTGACCTCCACAACCACCCACCACAACCACCCAGTTACTGGGTAATACGATACCTGCTTTTAGATGATAAATAAGTAAAAACATATATATTTTTAATTGATTTATTTTCTATATAACTCGGTTCAGACTGATGTTAGGTTATGTTACCCCATATTAACTTTTGTTCTTCATATAATTCTCCATCTAATTAATAACGTTTGATCGATGGCCGCGACAAAAAAAAACTGCACCATTTTTGGATATATTTTTAATTGATTTATTTTCTATATAACTCGGTTCAGACTGATGTTAGGTTATGTTACCCCATATTAACTTTTGTTCTTCATATAATTCTCCATCTAATTAATAACGTTTGATCGATGGCCGCGACAAAAAAAAACTGCACCATTTTTGGATATATTTTTAATTTATTTATTTTCTATATAACTCGGTTCAGACTGATGTTAGGTTATGTTACCCCATATTAACTTTTGTTCTTCATATAATTCTCCATCTAATTAATAACGTTTAATCGATGGCCGCGACAAAAAAAAAACTGCACCATTTTTGGATATATTTTTAATTTATTTATTTTCTATATAACTCGGTTCAGACTGATGTTAGGTTATGTTACCCCATATTAACTTTTGTTCTTCATATAATTCTCCATCTAATTAATAACGTTTGATCGATGGCCGCGACAAAAAAAAACTGCACCATTTTTGGATATATTTTTAATTTATTTATTTTCTATATAACTCGGTTCAGACTGATGTTAGGTTATGTTACCCCATATTAACTTTTGTTCTTCATATAATTCTCCATCTAATTAATAACGTTTAATCGATGGCCGCGACAAAAAAAAACTGCACCATTTTTGGATATATTTTTAATTTATTTATTTTCTATATAACTCGGTTCAGACTGATGTTAGGTTATGTTACCCCATATTAACTTTTGTTCTTCATATAATTCTCCATCTAATTAATAACGTTTGATCGATGGCCGCGACAAAAAAAAACTGCACCATTTTTGGTCATTGGCTTTTTACTGTTCTACCAGAATCGCGTCGCGCCTGTCTGCGGGAGTGATACGGGGTTTTATAAATTGTATTAAGCTACTTTACATTGTAATGTAGTTATGATTTTTTATCGTATCAACTGTTATCACTAAAATGCAAGTACCTTTGACCCGAAAACAAAAAACAGAACAAACACCTCTAAGATAAGGTTTGAATTCAAATTCTTGAGCATTGTACTGTTTGTAATAATAACTATTATGGAGCGAACTCTTAAAGAAAAAAAAACATCCTACGTATTACAATATTACATCATCTGTATCAAAAAATTTGTGTAGGTACTGGCATTAAAAAAATAGGTCTTAGGTACAGACGCCAGCACATCAACCTACTACAATCTATCAAATTTATTTAATAAATTTTCAACTTTATTGCTGAAGGCTAAGGTTCAAAATTGATTGGGGAAATCTGACAGTTTCGGGTAGGTTGAAGTGCTGGCGTCTGTACGTACGACGACAAATAAAGTCTATACAATGCGAGGTCAGCCGAAACTGGAAATGTACAGCTTAATCTGTCGCCGTGTGTACCTCATTGAAACTGCAGAGTATGAATATTGCAAAATGTCTTGTGGTAAAAAAAACAAGTCAAGAATGATGAGTTTGATTTTATTCGGTACAGCTGATGTAATAAGTAATTGATAGGCGAAAAACAAAGGTAACCCTATGACTGCAGCTGTAAATCAAATTATATATGAAAAAGAAAAAAAAAATAAAATATTGTTTTCAAGTATGACATAAAAATAAATACTTAATATGATTAATTTTTTTATTGACATAAATAAAGGTTACATTTTTAATTGAAGCCATGACTCCTGAGCTAGGTGGTACCTGTGTTACAAGAGTCAGTGTCTTCAGTGCTTGACTAACACATTTCTATACAGACACCAGCACATCAAGCTACTACAATCTGTCGAATTTCTTTAATAGATTTTCAATTTTATTGCTAAAGCGTAAGGTTCAAAGTAGATTGGGAAAATTTGACAGTTTCGTGTAGCTTGATGTGCTGGCGTCTGTACCTAAATAAATAGAAACTACATATAAAAAAGGTAACACACGTAAGTAATTATAATATGTACTTATTGTAAAAAAAACAGATGGAAAGATTGTTAACTTAAAAATAGAAGTATACATGATAATACTATGTTTGAAAATAATATTTTTAAATAAAAATCGACATCGTCGACAATATCGATAGCTGTTCTCATTAACAACTATAAACAATTCATTATAAAAATTCGAAAGCAGGTGATAAACATGATAAAAAAATCCTTATCAAATATATCTACGTCATTAAAACAATTGTTATCAAACATTTAATTAAGACTACTGCATCAGAGCTTATCACAGGGAGCTTTGGAATATCATTGTGGAATGTTAATAAACTACAATTTAGTTAATAATATCTCCCCATAACCTAATGAACGCCAAAATGATTAATTAAAACCATCATAACATTGATACGCTATCAGCAACATTATTAAAATAAAATGATTTGATTCTTCGAAATAAAAATCAAATAATATTTTAATTTGGTCTAAGTATAAATAATTTCATTTTCATTTGACATAAAATTTGACGCCAGCGTTCATAGGGTTAACTTGGTACAAAACAATGTTGTCTATCCAAACATAAAAATCACTACTGACCACAACAGTTGCAATAATTAAAACTAAAATCATGTTGAAATGCACCTTCATGAATTCAGAAGGCCAATTCCAGTAATTAAAAACGTTAAAAATCTAGTCGCAATCTCATCTCAACGGCAATCAAATTTCAAAAACTTTTCTAAATGTAGGGAAATTAGATATATTTTTGACAGATTGAGACTGTGAACGTTCTTAAAATTACGAGAATTTCCCCTCAGATTGTGAACGTTCTTAAAATTACGAGAATTGCCCCTCAGTTTTAGAGACTATGAAAAACAATGCCAATAATTGAAGAATTCGTTTTTTAGGTAAATATTAAAACACAAACCTTTGAATGAGACAAACATTTTAATGAATATTTTGTCTAAAACGAGTAAATGAAACATCTTCAATTAATTGATTTTACATTTAAGGTGAATGCGCAGTGGTAGACCGCGAAATTCAAATTTTCTTACGTTTTTTTGCAATTTGCAGGTCAGTGTCAGGTTGTATCTTGATCAAAATTTGATTCGCGACTATAACATGTACGTATTTATAGAATTATAATCATTAATACATCTTTCTAAGTTAGATTTGTACCACTAAGCAGTTTTCCATAAGAGATTTGTTGTCGTGGTACAAATCTAACTTAGAAAGATGTATTAATGATTCTAATGATTATAATTCTGTAAATACGTACCTGTTATAGTCGCGAATCAAATTTTGATCGAAATACAACCTGACACTGATCTGCAAATTGCGAAAAACATAAGTAAATTTGAATTTCGCGGTCTACCACTGCGCATTCACCTTAAGCTGCAAGATTATTCTAGCATGTACTTAGTCCCTCGGTCCCTCCGAATCTAAGCATTTGTTAGCCCTTGTACTGCGAATTTAATTCTTAATAATAGTTTCACTATACACCCATAATGCATCGTCACTGGAATAACAAACAATATTTCGTAGTATTATTTATAACTCTAAAGAATGCATACTAAGAAACATGCAAGTACAAAACACAAACTAATTATAACTTTCTAAATATTAAATGCCACGCTTCTACTCACTAAGGAGTCCGTGATAAAAGAGGTATTTTAATTACCAGAACTAAAATTTGTTCTGACTAACAATGTGCTTGTGGGGACTAATTAGTGAGGACACCTGTTTAGTCTACTTTAGTCCTAAAGTAGGGACTAGATTAATTATGCTTGATTCGTTACCTCCAACCAACAATTTTATTCGTTAAGATATTGATACTTTGCTTGTACTTTTTGATTAGTTTCAAAAGTATACAATACGCTAACAAATTATAGCTATTATTAAAACTAAGGTATTTTGCAGACAACTCCGGTAAAAATTACCAAGGGGTTATTTTGTTAAAAGCATTTATATGAATGTTGTGCATTCTGCGTATTCACCGGGCTACTACAAACTTTTTTACAAAAAAAACAACCGACTTCAAAAAAAACTACAAAGTGATAAATAACTTTAATTTCGGAAGTCGGTGTCGTTGGTTCCGCATTTTCGTTTCTTGTTTGACACCGACTTCCGAAATTAAAGTTATTTATCACTTTGTAGTTTTTTTTGAAGTCGGTTGTTTTTTTTGTAAAAAAGTTTTTATTTTTCACTTTTTAGTTGTACCACAAATTCAAATAACACTAGTGCATTGAGGAATTTAAGACACCGACTAGAAGAATCATCAAAATTCGCATAGAAATGCCGGAGATGCAGTACATTTATGCATATAACATCGTACATAAGAATAATTATATAATGTATTATATACTAAAACCTTTCTGAAAGTATGTAGATCACATTAGTGAAAGAATTATCAAAATCGGTTCATTAGTTTTTGAGAAAATCGCGGACAAACAAATATACATACATACATACATACATACATACATACATACATACATACATACATACATACATACATACATACATACATACATACATACATACGGGTCGAATACAGAACCTCCTTTTTTGAAGTCGGTTAAAAATGCCGACATTTTCTGGGTAATCAAATAAATAACTCCATTAAAATTCACGCTCAGAAACATTAAAATCGAAACAACCAGTTACTCCGAAGTCATTGAATGTATTTATTGCTTTAGATAAGTATTGAAGATATCATATCAGACTTTCGGAATCTACCGACTGACGATGTACAGTCAACAAAAGAGATAAGTATGCAGGATCGTCGGATATAGTTGAAGTTTAGTAAGAAACCGATGGATGTTCTCGAATAAAATTTAATTTTATTAATAGAAAACAAACAACAACAAATTTCAGTCGACAACATCTATCGGTTTCTTACTAAACTTCAACTATATCCAACGATCCTGCATACTCATCTCTTTTGTTGACTGTACGTGAGTTATTTTAAATATTATCTTATATACAGGCTCCCATTAAAATAGATGGACAAATTTTAACACAGCGCTCAGTACGTCTAACCAAAGATATCGAAGCAAAAAAAAAACACTGATTAAAGTGATTTTATTTTGACCTAAAATAATAAATTTCCGGCACATTATGTATTTTCGTTAGCTGATTATTTTTCTTGTAAGTATCTAATGCGTTTTTCTTAAATATTTTTTTTACCATCGTCCTTATTTTGGTGGTCTGTACGAATGATTTCTAAATGTTTGTTATACATATTATAGTGAAATTTTATTACTTGAATATGACAACGTATCATCTTATTTAACCTTTACTAACTAGGTATTACGCGTGGTTGATTACGGCCCACTCTCTCTCACAGAGAGGAGGCCTGTGTCCCAGCAGTGGGAACATTATAGACTGATTATTCTTATTATTATTATAACTAGGTAATTGCATACTAAATCAGATCTCTTTTAGAACATAAATAGTTGATATGGTTTCAATACATTAGATACATATTATACAGGGTTACAGGAACGGTCGAACTAGATCCGTTAAGGTCGTGTAGTTTGCATCGTTTCTGACTGATTCGACTATGAAACACCCTACCCCAAACTTAACCGTTTTCGAGATATTCGACTTTTATTTTTTTTATAAAATTTTCCGATTTTTTGGATATTTAATTACATACTTTGAAATTTGTGAGTCTTATTCATATTATTATTTGTTTTTTACACGTAAGATAAGATGCCTTATGATCTCAGTAACTAATATTTTAAGTAAATTAGCTAAATAGGTCGTAGTAGGCGATTGTAAGGTAAAAAGTTAATACATTTTTAGAAAGTTTTTTTTCTTTAAAGGAAAAAGAAAGAAATTTTTAGAAGTTTGGGGTAGGGTGTTTCATAGTCGAATCAGTCAGAAACGATGCAAACTACACGCCCTTAACGGATCTAGTTCGACTTTTCCTGTAACCCTGTATATACATACATTTATATACCCTACTTAAGTATATCTAAATATATATTTTTCTTGGGCGTATTTTATCGACCGGAGCAAGAGCGTGACGGATTAACTGGACAATCTAATAACTAAGTGACATACATTTGACTGAATCTAAGTAGATAGAAAAAAACGAGGTGAACTTTTCCACGACTCACCACTTTTGGCAACACGTAAAACTGTATACTAAGAAGTGCTTAATATAATGTACTTTCTCCCATTCCAACACTAGAATAATTAGCCTACTACATAATAATTAAACATAAACCTCTTTATTTATAAACGTTGCTTAAAGTGACAGCCGGGACCAACGGCTTAACGTGCTGTCCAAGGCACGGAGGGGTCTCGATATTAGATGGTCACACATCCACGGACTGTCCTCGGCAAGCGTAACTTAAGGCTGCGTTTTTACCAGAGATGAGCGAGGATGCGTAGCGAGGAATGGGTGTAAAACTAACCAATAACAACGCTAACTTAGTTCAAGATATGAACATGAAGCGATGTTATTGGTTTGTTTCACACACATCCTCGTACATCTCTGGTGGAAACGCAGCCTAACTTGGTGATTAGCGACTCTTTAACCATACATTTTTGACGTTTGAACGTCACTTAACTTTAATCATCGTTTATAAATTAACCCCAAAGTAACAATATTCGGAGAACTAAGCAGGAACTTATCTAAGTAAATCAAGATGCAAATAGAAAGAAAGAAAATACGTTCATTTGCGGCAAACATGACGCAGAGAAAAAACAAAATTCGCACAACATTATCCATACTAATATTATAAATGCGAAAGTGCAAGTGTGTGAAGTCTGTTACCTCTTCACGCTTAAACCGCTGAACCGATTTAGATGAAATTTAGTATAGAGATAGTTTGAGTCCCGAGAAAGGACATAGGATAGTTTTTATCCCGATATTCCCACGGGATCGACACTTATGCGGGTGAAACCGCGGGACGCTGCTACTTAAAAATAAAAAGGCCGCCGTTTCAGCTTATGATTACCTAATTCAGAGATTACATTTTATGGTTCAGAGTTAAGCAAATAAGTCTGACCGGTCCCGCCGACAAACTATCTCTGATTTTACAGAGACTAAAACTGAAATATTAACTGCCTATAAAAAACTAACTCTAACTACACCAGACGAAAATGAAGCCTGCCCTGACAAATACAATCGACGAGTCAAACTAAGTACTGATAATCGCAGGTCAATCCGACGCTGTCACTCCGTATCGGCATTTTGCTCTAGAAGCTTAGGCACATTCTGCTTACATCTTAAATTCTAGTCTTACCCTAGATCAAAACCCACAATGTTGTCCAGATCGTAGTTGAATATCCTGTAGTCGTGCTTGTACAACTTGTACAGCCGCCTGATGAGAGGCAGGTCCAGTTGGGAGAAGTACTTGTGAAGCTTCTCGGCAGTTCCTGAAGTGTGGTCCAGACGTGGAAACTGGATGTGGGAGGCGTTGATCGTGTGTAAGGCTAGCAGCGAGTCGTCAACCAGGGTCTCGTATTTACCTGGAAGTAAACGTAGGTTTGTATGAGAATTTATAATAGGACCAGGACAGTAGGATATCTAACACCAACGGACTCCAGAAATTAACTACATCCTTTTTTTGGCAAGAAAGTCTAAAAGGAAAAATACCTCAAAGTTGATATGCAAACTAGTCGCGCCAAGAGTTCCCCGTTATCCAAACTAATATTATAAATGCGAAAGTAACTCTGTCTGTCTGTCTGTCTGTCTGTCTTTGCTTCACGCCTAAACTACTGAACCGATTTGTGTGAAATTTGGTACAGACATAGTTTGGAACTTGAGATAGGACATAGGATAGTTTTTATTACAAAAAATAAAATAAAAAATAAAATTTATTCCGGACATACAGCGCCATCTATTGGTCAAGAGTCGGCATCAATTCAGTACTGAAAATTCATCGGAAAAATGTAAATAAATAGTAAAAAGGTGTGAAAATATAATATAATACAACTTTTAGTAAGTACAAAGAAAATGCTCTAACGGAGTATAGATAATTCTATTAGTACTATAAATGTCGAGTTGGTGATCGCGCAATTGGTGTCGATCGTTACACGAGTTCGGTTCATGTTATTGTTTTAATTCATCGGAAAAAAGTAAATAAATAGTAAAAAGGTATGAAAAAAATAATATCAATATAATAAAACTTTTAGTACAAAGAAAATGCCCGAACGGAGTATAGATAAATAATCCGAGTTGTCACTATGCTCGATAGATGGCGTTGGGATCGAAATAGATCGCGCTATGGTTTCGTTACGCGCATTTGGTTGGGTAACGGCTTTAATGCCCTAAGTGAGTATACATATCTTCAATTCAAACGCAGAGCTCATTATGTTGATTTTTGAAGAGTTCCCTAGAATATCTTCCACATTTCATTTTTGAAGAGATCCCGCGACATCGGGAACTATGTGGGTAAAACCAAAAATCTGCCGGAAGTCACTATTCCACGCGAACGAAGTCGCGGGCAAAAGCTAGTTATAATATATACCTCGGTACTCAAGAATTCCGTTTCTAAGAAAACAATGTTAGGCATTCAAACAGGCGAGTTCGTGACAGGAACTGAAGAATACACATTTTGGTGATCAATTTGGATTCAAGAGATTTAGCAGGAGTTTTATAACATTAAAATAAATATTCCTAATGACTGGCAGACCATTAGGTATACAGGGTGGCAGCATCGACGCCCAACCTGTTGCCATGGAATGGAACCAGTACATGATTCTGATCTCTATGCGCAAAAAAATTGCTGTTCGATACATTTTTTACCGCGTAGATATTGCACTTTTCTATGACACAGCTATTTTTTTTTTTATAACCGACCATAAATAACGAGAGCAGTGGTGGCCAAGTGGTAATGGCCGCGACTTACGAGTTGTAGGTCGTAGGTTCGAATCCAGACAGGCGCTTTACTTTGTGTAAATTATTTCATCGCCACTGCTCTCAAAACGGTGAAGCCGGCATGTCCTAGAACCAAAAATATGAAGACATGTGACATCTGCCAACCCGAACTGGGCCCGCGTGGTGGATTACGGCCCACTCCCTCTCACTGAGACTCCTCTCAGACACAGTGGGAACAATTTAGGCTGATTATGTTATGTATGTATGTATGACCATAAATCATCATGGTTACAGTTGACGTGTCGATGTCCCGCCATTCTGTATAATCGAAACGAGACATACACTGGAAAAAAGAAGAATGGATACCAAGGTTAAGAAACATTGATAGTTGGTTGAATCAATCCTTAGTTCTATCGTATATGGACAGTTGTCCTGCCACAGCCATGCAATGTAGCTCGAAAATTGTGTAGTGCTTTGGCGTAATTTTCATCATAAGCTTATCCTCGTTCTTAGTCTTACCAGATGTGATTGAAATTTTTCATTACATTCTGATTCGTTTAGACATTACATTTTACTTAAACCATTATATTTTTAGAGCGCAATTTTATCTAGAACTTTAATCTATATAATAAATCTAAAAATAAAACCAAGTCCCACTTCTTTCGCTCATTAAAACACTTAACTTGCTAGCTTTCATTAAAATTGTAACAACTTTAAAAATTATAATAACCACAACTTTTGAAGCGGTAGAACAAAGTCAGTGGACTTTGTTCTACCGCTATAATTCTATCCTTTTCTGTCTCACCCAAAATACCTAACACCATCCTTTTCTGTCTGGCAATGGCTTCCCGAAATACTTAGGCATTCAACCAGCTGCGACTGCCTAAAAATGTTCCTAGAATTGTGACACGCGATAGCGTCGTCAAAAATATTCGGCCTAGTTACTATACATAGGAATAATAATGAAAAACCTGAGCAAACAGTATATTTTGTTTCATGTCATTAACGATCTCGGTAAAAAAAATTGTTTCTATGGAGCCTTGATGTGTGTTGAAGATATTAATGACGCAAATTTTATTTTTTGCGTCTGCTAATGCTTCTTCCAAATGTCTTCAGAATTGATTATTATACCATCAACGATCTGTGGCACATAGGTTGTTATTTCTCGCTTGCCTACGAAGAGGGCAAAAGCTGTTTTTTTAAACGCTCTTGTTTCATCAAATTCTATATCCTTCTTATTTGACGTTTGATGTAACAGTAACACGACAGATGTACCCTGGCGACTAGAATCACATCGCAGCTTGAGCATTCTTAGATATAACTTCGTCATGTGCACATCCTGCTCCCATTCTTAGGACATCAGAGCTACTGGAGGGTCTAATCACCCAGGTCTAACAACCCATGCGACAATTACTGCAGTCAAATGAGCCCATCACATATTAAAGATCAAATAAACGTGAGCAACAAACACAGACAGCATCTTATTACGTTAGATGAGACGAGAGGACGTGAAATAGTGAACATAATTACGTCTGATGTGACGTCGATGCCGTGGTTGTTGTAATAATTATATAAAGGTCAAGGCAACGTTAACCTGTATTTACTTCGTCGTACTGTCAGAGTCTGCTGTTAAAGCTGCAAAGCGTCTTTCATTAAATACTAAATCCAAGTAGAGATGGTGTTGTGATGGAATCACCTATCACTCTAGCTAAGGCATTAAGACTAGTTCAACAATACATTGGTTGGAGTCTGTACTAGATGTATCTAAACTTAAATAGGAATAGTGTCCTATCGTGGCACTGTATATTAATTGAAGCTGAACCAATAAGTTGTAAGTAGTCATAGGAGCAGTGGAGACCCTGTGATAGGAGCAGTGGTAGCCCAGTTGTAACGGTTGCGACACGAGTTTATGGGAAGGGGACTTGCGAGATCGTAGTTCGAACACAGACAGACTTCGTGTAAATAATTCCATCACCACTGCTCTCAAAACCGTGAAGGAAAACATCGTGAGCAAACCGGCGTGTCTTAGAACCAAAAAATTCAAAGTCTTGTGACATCTACCAAACCGCACTGGGGCCACGTGGTGTCTGAGAGGAGCCCTGTGTGTCCCAGCAGTGGGAACATTATAGGCTGATTTTGCGAACCAATAAGTACTTAAAATATAAAAAATAAATCGCTAGATGAGCTTGAAACTACTAGCAACCGCTTTTATACGCAAAAAAATATTAGCGTCGTTATTACATAGGCAGAAAGAATAATTTCTTGTACAAGTTATAAATCTACAGTTTGGCAAGAAAGTCCTGAAACGGAACTAAAATATTTAATCATTGGCAACACTCGCTTTGCCTCGTCGAGTAAGGTACATATTCTGTCATTTCTTGTAATCGGTGACTGATTCTCGTGTTTATTTTTATTTATTTGCGTTATTGTGGTGATACTGGTGACCCATTGTGTACATAAAGAACAGATCTATTATTCGCAGCTCCGCAAGAGCGATAATTTGTAGTGTACGTGAGATATTTGGCGGAACTCGAGGCCGGACAAATTTTATCCAATCTCAACGATGTGTATAAAAGAACCGGTGAAATGACAGGTAAAATTAATATTTATACATGTAATCAGATGTAATGTGTGTATTTCAAGGTGCAATATCTAGTATAAACCTTTCATACAATTATTGAAAAGTACATTTACGAATTTAAGGTTATGTTTACAAAACACATTCAGAATGCAGCGCATTCGTATAATTTTGATACTTTTGGTTAATATTGTTCAGTTGTTTTTATTTTATTGTTCTAGGCAGTGGCTGAACAAGCGTTTCAGAGCATTTCAGTTGACGACTGGAAAAAATCATGTCAATATGTCATGAAAATAGAAAAAGGTTATTTTCGAAGGGGGCAAACTGTATAGTGACATTGGAAAAAATATCATAAACCTACAAGATGAAAGCAGAATAGTGACACATCTGCAGGTAGCCAGCAGAGTTTTGGTGAAAGCTCACACCAAGACATGGATGAATACTTAGAGAAAAACATTTTTGATTCTGATTAAAATTTTTGATTCTGATTATTTTTTTTTAGTTTTTGTTTAGAACACCAACTATGGAACATTTTGCCTGTGGTTAGAGGAGAACTTGGAATCGTGGGATAGTCACACAGTAGTAAAGCTTCCAACTTGTCACTGTGATCTAAACCCTATTGAATTAATCTGGGGTCTTGTAAAACATGAAATTGTCTTACATAATGTGGGATTAGTTGAAATCAAGGTATTTGGAAATACCTAATAAGATTATTTTGAATTCATTCAAATAAATAACTACAAATGTTATCGTTTTAGGCAGTGGCTGAACAAGCGTTTCAGAGGTTTTCTTTTTTTCATAAAACCCACATATTCACATTAATTGTCAAAAAAAAGAAGTATCAAAACCGTTTTCGTCGTACTATATAGGGTTACAACATGCACGATAGTAGCGCCACCATTATTTTCACGACTTTTTTGCCAAGCTGTACACAAAAACTCGATACGAGTATGAAAAGCAAAAACATTAGACGTGCAGATTTATTTGATATCATTAGAGATCCATGGAACGTGGAATATAGTGGAGAGAAGACAAAATGTTCATAGAGTATTATTTTTTATTATTTGGTCATAAACTTCGATTAAACTAAGGAAACAGTTGGGAGGCATAACCTCATCACTGAAGTAGGTGAAAAATGCAGAAAACGAGCACGGCAGAATATAACAGAATTTATTAACATCAGAAGACCTACATACTTCAAAGTGTACACAGAAAACTAAAAACCAAAAAATAAATAACCATTTCTTTAAACGTGGTTTCCGTTCTTCAATAAAAATATTGAGGTTAGTTTTACTTTTTGTAAGTTTCTTTTGCACGTCTCTTTTGAAGCTGAAGTTGATATTTATTCCGAGAATCAACGAATGGATTTGAAAACAAAACCAATGATGGCATGGCTAGGATTCCGCCTGTGTGCCATAACTTAGAGACCTCGAGACATAAAAGTTATATTATACAGGGCAGCATACATGCACGTGCAAACTGTAACCATGAATTCAGCACATGATTCTATATACTTATAAATTTTTCGTCGGTTATCAAAATAAAAATAATCCGTTTCATAGAAAAGTGGAATACCTACGCGGTCAAAATGTACGGAGCATCAATTTTTTTTTTTAATAACCGTCGAAAATTTTCAGAGGTAGGTCTGCAGAATCACGTACTGAATCCATTATAACAGGTTGCGCGTCAATGATGCCACCCTACTGGACTGGAAAGTCGGTTTTTTTACGCCAGAAAAGTATAAAAGTATATTATATTTACGTATAGAATATAATCCGTCATCGGAAAACGAATGTGCATCTATGAAATTCAATAAGTAATGACGTAGTTTCACAGACTACATAATTTATGATACTCAGGAGCATTGAACCACGGAACCCGAAAAGGAGGCATTGATATACATATTATGTAGAAGGTATGACGATGACGCAACCGCATAAGCAGGTTCTGATGAAGGCACAGAAAATAGTCGGCGAATAAAAACCTTATGTTTGATAACTGCTAACTTTGGATGGAGATTTGATCAGCTGTACAAGATTAAAGACTTGGTATAATATGATATTTATTTAGCACGAACGTTCTTTTATTACAAATAAAAGGAATTTATTGAGACAACTAAGAGTTATTGCGTTGAAAATATGTTGAATTGATTTATAGGCAGATGACAGCATGCACAAAATAAGTACAGTTATAATAAACCCGACGAATTATGTACTAGCACATCAACTATGCTAACGAAGCGAAAGATAAACAATAACCATAACACAAAAATCATACGAATGATAGTTTTGCAATATTTTAAAAGAATAGAGGGACCCAATTCTTAGTTTTTCTCTTGGGATATTAGCCTATCTCCTCAAAATACAGATCTGTATTCTGAGATATATATGATTTTGTATCTGTATTCTGTGTTCTCTTGCCGTAGAGATAAAAGTGACTAATAACTGTAAAAGGATGGGCAAGGAATGTGTGAAGGTCTGGTTACAACAAGGTGTCCTAGATCTATATCTGATAGCAGTATTCGAGGAAGCTGGAACTGAGTTATCTCAAAAGGAACTGGGAACATTTTAATAGATTGTGTCATTCGTGTCTAAATTTAGAACTATCACAATACAAAGATAATTATGGTACTTTAGGAACTTCATAGTATGTGTTGTTGTCGAGATGATATTTGAGATAAGATATACAACTTGAGGTACAAATTGTAGTTTGAAAGTTGATAGTGTGAATCCCGTTCATATCAGTAACGTGTCTATTCCTTGGCTTGGTAATCATAAATGTTCGTCATATGTCTTCGAGAGATGGATAGTTTTATACAACGCAGTTTTCTGTAATCTCAACACTGCTGGCGATGATTTTTGTTCTACGTTTGTCAATGTGATAAACACATTTATCTTGGATTTTTTGCGTTTATAATAAATGAACAAGTCAAACTGGTCTGTAATATGCAGTTCCTCCGTCATGTCTACATTAGTCTTCATCTTTATTGTATTCGGAAATGAAAAACAAATCTTAGAAATCTGTATGCTCTATTACTCTTTAAGCTGTTGTTACTTAACTATTGGCAACATATTCGAGACGCAGTTACGGTTCATGGTCGAAGTCCCTATCACCATTTTTTTAATTGCTCAGTAAAGTAAATTTTGTACGTACATAATGGGCATATGAGTTTCCTCACGCTGTTTACGTTTAACAGTTGGATGGAGTGATAAACTATGTACATTATGTTTCTAGAAATCATAATGGTGTACGAAAAATTAAAAATTTTCTCATAATAGTCCGATGTTCAAAGGTTAAAGAGTATGTTGCTATTCAAAAAATAGACATGTGCGGGGTTATCATACGCAAACACTTTGTAGGTTGAAGATTGACACAGGAGCCAGGGGATTGGCACAAGGAAAGAGAGACCTGTGCTTAGCAGTTGATGAAGTGGAGCTGTGGATGATGATGAGGCTGTCTACAGCCTCATTGTCATCCACAGCTCAGCGTTTGAGGAGCTTTATCCGTTGTAGTCTCTAGCCTAGCCTACAACGGATAAAGCTCCTCAAACGCTCTTGACCCAAGCAGGGACATAGACCCACTAGTTTATTCATAATTATAGCATTCCACCCAATGATGAATGCAGGCCTCTTTTTGTCACAGAAATATTTGGCCGATGTTCCAAAGCAAACAATATCATGATAGCATTTCAAGCAGTAAAAAAAAAAATGCGTTCTTAATTGCTTGCTGGATTAATATACTTCAAACAATAGAGACAAAAAAATACCATTACATTATTTGAAAAACTTAAAATTATTTTTGATAAATTTAAAGCGACGAGCCTCTAAGAAAAATAATCAAGTCTATTGTGAACTTGAACTCGTACAAAAGACTAATGCGAACGAACCAGTCGTGTCAACCTTGACAGTTGATCCGAGGTTCGTAATTCGCTGTCCCCAATTTGTTTTTTTTAATATATTGAATCGCATGATATCACGTATCAACAACTGGGGAACCTGTTCTTTCTATTTACTTTGTTCCCACCAAAGTAGCCTCGGGTTTACCTAAGTCTGTGGAATCCATTTTGACGACCAATCTGCAATTATTTAGAATGGATTTAAATGTTTTGCTGCATTATGCTAAATGCTGAACCGTCTTCTTCCTCTTGCTCCAAGACCGTACCGTGTGCCCCATTTACTTGGGGTGGACCTTCATCATAATAATAATCAGCCTATAATGGTCCAACTGCTGGGACACAGGCCTCCTCTCTGTGAGAAGGAGTGGACCATAATCCACTACGCAGGCGCGCGGATTTCACATGTCTTAAATTTTTTGGCTATACGACATGCCGGTTTCCTCACGATGTTTTCCTTCGTCGTTTTGAGAGCAGTGGTGATGAAATTAAATACACAAAGTAAAGCGCCTGCCTGGGTTCGAACTCACGACCTACCAACACGTCAGTTGTCAGTCGGGGCTGATACCACACTGCTCCCAGCTGCTCTCCCGTCTGCTCCCGGGGTCGGCCTTCCTTGTCCTTATTTCCAACTGAGCACGATTTTGTGCGGTGTCAGTGTCAAGTTGAGCTTCTTTGCCAATGGTAACCGCGTAAACATACAAATTGTTTAATAGCATGTCGGTGTTCATTAGTATTTTTTTTATTTCTGTAACCTTTAATTACTCGTTTTATTATACACGCGTGAGTTTAGTCACAATGACAGAATCGTCATTGTCTTGTCATTTTGGTGCGGTATCGTGAGATTTCGAGCCATAGTTATGCATTTCGAGGATATGTACGAATTGAGAACAACTGTTAAAACTTCCACCTTGATGGTCAAATAAGCATCTCACATACATACTTGTATAGTGCATGTGCCTTTGCTAGTTTCGGAGTTACTCTTAAAGCTCGACTCAGAATTATGGCGACTCGGAAAATGAGGCGAGTCGATGCGCAATAACAAATTCATGGGTCAGCGGGGGTGAGGGGTGGGGTACCTACTGAGCAGCGAGTAGTGCACTTAGACGCGAACTATACCAACATATTATTTGTAAATGAATATGATAATTGGACGCGATTATTTAGAAGTGCATAATATTACAATAGTGTGGTAATTGTATCTTGCTATTTCGATTAATTAAAATATCTGGTAATAGGAAGCGGAACGATTGAATCAACTGATTAGAATAGTAAAACTAATTAGGTAAGTACCTATACTTACTATTTTTAATCTAGATATGAATCATAATCATCATTATCATAATCAGCCTATAATGTTCCCACTGCTGGGACACAGGCCTCCTCTCTGTGAGAGGGAGTAGGCCGTAATCCACCACGCGGGCCCAGTGCGGGTTGGATATATGTATATAAGAGATATGAATCAAATTATTTAAATTAAATAAGTACTAGTAAAAATAATAAATAAATTGCCTAAAATAATCATGCAGGTACTGACAAGTGACGGTGCCCGAAAACAAGATGGCTTCAAAGTTATTTATTACTGCAAATTACTAGTTTAGGAACACATCAATTAGATTTTTTTGTTCATAATCATAGAGCAGTCCCCAAATTACATTATCATAGTTGAAAATATGCTATAACTGAGTAGAGGATTTTGTTTTTAGTCCAAACCGGTGCGTATGCCAAGAGAAGCATCAATAGGGATGACGACGGGGTAAAGTAAACGAAATTCTATTTAGTCCGTCAGTTAGATTATCAAAAAATAATGGACACATATTTTTTCTTGTGTCAATCAACCAAAAAATTACAAAGATAAAGCGTGTCAAAGTTTGGGAGTGGGGGCTCGTGACGTCACTTGTAGGTAAAAATTGTACCAACACGTGACGTCATGCGACATTTCAAATCAATATATCTCTGTAATGTTTTGTTTATGTGAAAAAAGAAAAAATACGTGCCCAATACTTTTTAATAATCTACCTGATAGATGAAGAAAAAAAAGTTAGTCGTCACCCCTATTCTGCCGCTTACAGTTTGAAGTTTACTGTTAGAGGCTTTATATTATTGCGGGTTAGCAACAGTATCTTCAAGATAAAATGAAATCAAGTTTTGACCGCATTACCGTACAAACTGCAGTGTGATTGCGCAATCAGTAGCTTTCATTGTGACAATTCAATAACATTCATTGCGTTATTTACCTTGTTTAGCAGACAAATTTTTCAAACATATAGAAGCAATGGATTATTATTAGATATGATTGACAGTGTGTTACGCAAGGGCGCATTTTTCCCGCGGCGGTGTTTTTTCGCGCACTGAATTTTCAAAGCACTGCTTAAGGGGATTACAGGTGGCCTACCATGATCTAATTAAAAAACGATTCAAAAACAAGACATTTCAGTTTAGGTTCCTAAACTGCATCGCTTGAGCTGCTCTATGGACGTCATGGTACCAAACAAGTATGAATGAAACCAAAACTTGCGACTCAGTTTGGGACAATCGCTGTCAGCAGATGGCACGGCCTAAACTGAATCATTAAACTGACGTCATGGTACGAATTAGAAGAACAGGTCAGTTTAGGTCCTAAAATGGATCGCGGTAAGAGCTTGTGGTAAGCCTCCTGGACCTAAACGCAAAAAACGCAAGTTTTAGAAGCACTAAAAGTATACGATCGACTAAGTAAACAATATCAGAAAAATATATGATATTCTGCAGGATATTTATGCTAGGTAGTGTTTTGAAAACATAATATAACTAATTAGATGCGATAGAAAAAATCATGAAAATAAAGTTTGTAGAGACAAACTTTATTTTTACAATAAAAACTATACTAATATACCTACATACAATCATTCTGATTTTTTAAATGTTTTAGTCCAAACAATAGATTTTTTTGTAAATAGATAATTGCTACATTACATATTATGCAATAAATTACCAACGTTGTGTCATCGCGCTTCTCTTTCTTTTCTATGCAGTCCGACAGAGACCGCCCTTTAGTTCATGTAGTCCCCTTACAATGAAGTCTGGTTTTGCCCGCATCACCGTACAATCTAAGCCCCGGTAAACACGGGCGCGTTTTTCCCGCGGCAGTGTCTTTCTGAATATTCAACGCGCTGCTTACTGCTTACCGTCGAGAGTTGCAAATACAACCAGTGTTTATTTGACGCTCTGGGAATCTGGGATGGGCTCTCTCGGATGGGCTCTCAATGCTCAGCTCAACACCGGGAGTTGAAAATCTAGTGCGCGATAAAATCCCGCCGCGATATCTTTACGTGAACGTGGGCTAAAGGGACGTAGGTAAATGGAAACCGGTTTCTATTTCCAGCTTCATACCGATTCTTAGTTGATTTGAATAAAACGGTTTGTTTGTCCAACATATCGCTCATTTGGAGAAACATCGACGTAACTGCTACTTTTTTTTTACGTCTAGGCTTTCCTAACGTAAAAACGCTTTCTAAGTGCTTTGGCATATCTAACTAATTTTTGGGAAAAAAAATACATTTAGGTACGTCGATGTTTCTCCAAATGAACGATATAGTACGGCTAGTACTATTATATATTCTGTGATAATATAGTTTTGGATAAAGAAGACACACATGTACCTACAGTAACAAGAAGACTTAGGTACTTAGCAATCAAAATAAGAAGCCGAAGGCCGACTTTTTCGCAACTTGTGACGTTTGAGCTGTCAAACAGACGTCACTGTCAATTGCGTCAGGTAATATTTGTATGCGTTGACACGTCGATGTTATGTAAAAGCCTTATTACACAACCCGATATTCAGGGACCCTTTCCCTAAATCAGGATGGTGTAATTAGAAAAAGAGTCCAAATTAAAAAAAGAACCACCTGAATATCGAGCCCTAAATAATACGGATTTAAGACCATCATCCTCGGTTATACCGACGCGACGGTTACACTGGGCCCATGTAGATTACAGTCCACTCCGTCTCGAAGAGTGGAGGCCTGTGTACCAGCTGTGGGAACATTAGGCTGATTATGCTATCCAAGGTTAGTCGTATTCTTAATTCATTTGCATAGTATTCATGTCATATTGGAGGACTGTACAAATATATATGGCCAAGTGATATTATTACACTACATTTACTTTTGTTTTAATTTTTATGTTTTTAAGAGTGCGTTTAGTTCAGTTTGTGACATTCTTGTGCGAGTCCCAATAAATACTTTTATAGCACTGTGTGACCTAAACCTGCACATAGGTCACGCTTTTCTGTGGCTTAAGTAGTCCCATTTATTTTGTACACAGAAAAAAGCATGACTAAGTGCGTCTTTAGGTCACACGAGCTTTAAAATAATATACGATGTAACGTGTGACTTAGTGTCTATTAATGCACGGCGCGGCGTTTAGAAATAATGGACTACTTAAGTCACACGTATCATAATGTAATGTACAGACGCCAGCACATCAAGCTACCCGAAACTGTCAAATTTTTCCAATCAACTTTAAAATTTATGGTTTAGCAATAAAGTTGAAAATCTATTAAAGAAATTTGACAGATAGTAGTAGCTTGATGTGCTGGCGTCTGTACTATTTCTTTCTTTCAAGTGGGACCGTAGTCATTTCCCTAAAGCACAGTATAATACTGTGCCTAAAGCGATAACTTCATTGTATCATCAAACTGTATTGTTACATTATTAACTAATGAGTAATTTAGAAACAATAACGATCTTTGACCTATGATAAAGAATTGTTGTAGAAAAAAGTAAAACATTATCAATTCGGTGGAATTATTTGTCTATAATTAACGTTTGTACCTTCTTTCATTCCCTCGTTCTACTTTTTTTCAATGCCATACAAAATTGATGGTTCGAAATCATAATTAACACGTGCTTGTTTGAATCAAGATACTTCGGAGATTCGGACTCGAAATCGATTCGATAGACTCGTTGGTAGGTTAACATAAACAGTTTTAGCCAAATACTTTTCGTCGAATATAAGGTAGGTAGGTAATGAAATTTCAAAACAAAAATTGAGTTGAAATCATTATTTTAGTCCGTATCTGTAAATAGATATTTTACACCAGTCTCTACGTATGACGTAAAAAAACAACAATAATTACTAAAAACCTACGAAATATCGGACGATGTCGCCGACCAATCCCTACAGCTCCTCTATTCAAACACAACACTAACTCACACATGTACGTCCAATCAGGAACCGTGACTATTCGAGACGCAACGTAATAATAACGGAACATAAACAAGTCTATAGGTTCAACAGCTAATCTGCATTCGCGATTTATTTGCCAAAAATGTAAACAAATATGAGTTTATGGAAATATAACATTAAATCCTACATAATTAATTTCAGTTTACGCTACAACTTCAAACATTTTTATAACATTTTCAATAGTGCTAGTTACTCTGAAATCAAATTAATAACACTTAAAATAAAGTTGATATTTGTTTAACTTGAAATAACATCAATTTGAAACAAATTTGAATAGACTTTACATACATAAACTGCGCCTTTTTCCCATGGGGTTAAGCAGAAACTATAGAATGCCATCCACCTGCTACGATCTTGTACTCCTTTTGCTTCGCTTAGGTTCATATCAAAACATCTACCAAAGTAATTGTGACGTTTAATAAAATAAAAATAAACTTTTATTTTTAGAGGAAGCTCCTGATGAGATAGCATACTTTTTATGCCAGAAAAATGCCGCTACGAGAAGCTAGCATTGGAATTAAATCATGATGAATCTACATTCTACACTTCGTTTAGTATTCATTCCGGTTTGTAATACTAATACCTTGAAACTAAAACAATGGAGGAAGACGCCAGGAAATCCTTTCATAATAATTTCAAGTTCTTGGCAAATTACATATTTTAGTCCATACATAATAAAACGTAATAATGACTAATGACTAATTAAATGGAGTATTTTCCGCAATTAATTTGGTAAGAGGTCAGAAGTTGGCGTTACATATTGGCATCTTTATTTATCAATGAGAAAAAAAAAGTGCTTAGAGACGCCAGCACATCAAGCTACCCGAAACTGTCAAATTTTCCCAGTCAACTTTGAACCTTATGCTTTAGCGATAAAGTTGAAATCTAATAAATAAATTTGACAGATTGTAGTAGCTTGATGTGCTGGCGTCCGTACAAGGTGGCCGGGACATCCAGGCGCAAACTGTAACCATGGATTCAGTACATGATTCTGAACCTCTCGTTGAAAGACGACGGTTATTTAAAATCCATCCTGTATTATATTAAAGACTCGAAGTCGCAATATTCCTCTATTTGCATGTCCTAAGGTAAGCCAACACCGACCTATTTTCCAGACTTTTCTTTTGATTGCAATAGCTTCGTATTTCTGCCAGACAACTTCATAAAACATGCCAGTTTTTTTGTCAACCAACACGGATGGCACCTATAAAATATTCAGCAACCATTAGTGAGATTTTATGATCACAAGGTCATTCTCATAAATATTAATTTGCAAAACTGGTTACTCGCGTAACCGAACGCAACACATCGGGTACAAAAACGAATGGACTTTTAGAGCAGTGGTAATGTTATTTTTAGAGACTGAATTATCGAAAACTAGCTATGATCGATTGCGGCGCTGCTTAAATTAGCAGTTTTTTCCCCATATGCAAGGAAGGTTGAAAAGTGGCATCGAAGGCCTAAAATGGATCGCGTTAAGAGCTTGTGGTAAGCTCTTAACGCGATCCATTTTAGGACCTAAACTGAACTGCACCCTAATTGCGTAATACACTATAAATCGAAATCTTAATAATTTTGAAGCAAATTGCTAATCCATTGCTTCATAAGTTCGAAAAATTTGTCTGCTCAACACGTAAATAATGCAATGAATGTTGTTGAACTGTCAAAATGAAACCGATTCCGATTGATAATGTGTTACGCAATTGCCCCGCTGTTCTTCTAATTCGTACCATGACGTCAGTTTAGGCCGTGCCATCTGCTGACAGCGATTGTCCCAAACTGATTCGCAAGTTTTAGTCTCATTCATACTTGTTTGATACCATGACGTCTATAGAGCAGCTCAAGAGATGCAGTTTAGGAACCTAAACTGAAATGTCTTGTTTTTGAATATTTTTTAATTAGATCATGGTAGGCCTCCTGTGACTCAAAAGTTGTGTAAAAACCAAAGAAACGATGGATAGATTGTGTGATAGTTGATATGGCTAGAAAGGGGGTGAGTACTGAGAAGACTACCTAAGTATGAAAGAAAACGATGTCATGGTAAAACTAAAAATCTCAAAACCAAATAGAAAAGATCAAACACTGCATGTTCTATTTTATAAATCAAGTAAACACCAATCATTTCAATCAATTGCTAAATGGTTGAATCTCGTAATATCTTGATTTATACCGATATCCTGTTTACACTATGAATTAGGAGAACTGTTAATACGGTCTAATCGTATGTTTACTCACTGTGTTGATGTTATTTGCTATGAATAAACGTAGTACCTACCCAACGCACGGGGATTTACAGTGTGTTCCAAACGGGTGGCCTACCATGATCTAATTAAAAACGATTCAAAAACAACACATTTCAGTTTAGGTTCCTAAACTGCATCGCTTCAAAGTCGTACCATGACGTCCAATACTCTCAGCGGTATTTGGATCGTTAAAAGTGAATGAAAGATCGCAATTTGTCGCTGAACCGCGTTTGAAACGTTTTTGGTGAATCGTTAAACTGACGTCATGGTACGAATTAGAAGAACTGTTCAGTTTAGGTCCTAAAATGGATCGCGTTAAGAGCTTGTGGTAGGCCTCCTCCTGTACCTACACGCTTCGGACGAACAAAGGGGTACTTGCGTAACACACTAACAGTAGCAATGACTATCATTCTGACAGTTCAACCACATTCATTGCGTTATTTACGTTGTTGAGCAGACAATTTTTACGAACATATGAAGCAATGGATTAGCAATATCCTTCAAAGGATTCAGATTGTTATTGAAAGTTTGCTATGCAATTAGGGTGCTGGTTTGAGTTTCCCAACCCGAGGTCGGACAGCCTGCCCCTGGAGATCATTGAAAAAAAAAAAACCTACTTCACTAAAATAGGTACAAAAGATGCCATTATTATTGATTTGTTTTCCAAGGAGTCCACGACATTTTAATCTCTAGAGGGTCCACGTTTGAAAAAGTTTAGAAAAGACTGGCTTAAGAGGTTGAATGCCATAATTACAGAAACAATTAAAAGCCATTGTGTCTCACGTGGATCCACGTTACGGCGGCATACGAAAGGTTCAGTAGTCGGTGTGACCAATTGTCTGGTAGCCAGATAATTGATTGAAATTTTCTTATTTTACGAGAGTTCTTCGGTAGACTTTAAAACATGCTCAGAAAACCGGTTTGTAATATTGACGTCAGTTGCTAAGTATACTTATTATTACGTTTTTAAAAAATGTAGACGCACATATCTGATAAAAAGAATGATGCATACTGTTTTACCTTTGCCCAACCGGTGGCGATGGCAGTAAAAAGATAACTTTAAACATAATCTAACCATATCTATGATTCAACTAGTTTTACCAAAGATAAATAATTAAATAATATGTGTCAACCGATAAGTCGAATTTTTGACGAAACAAGTCAAGGCTACAGAAAAACCTAGGTAATACCCACACTGACGTAAATGGCAAATGACCACTTGCCTAGATGTTAAAAGTAAACGCGGTCACGTGGTCGTTGGAGTTCGTTCTATATCATTTTAGAAAAAAAAAATACAATGTGGAAAACACGATCAGGGGGCCTAAAAAGGCCACTTTGGCAGAATCATAAAAGGATAACATAATGAATCATAATAAAAGTCGTAAAATGGTCACAAACTGACAATTCATAATATTATTTGACATTGCAATTCATATTTTGTGGACCATTTTACGAATCTCCATACAATAAAGTCAAACAGATGAATTCAAATTCAAATTTCATAATGTTATCCTTTTATGATTCTGCCAGTGGCCTTTTTAGGCCTCCTGGACATCGACGAGCAATCTGAAGCCATTAATTCAGCACATGATTCCAGACCCCCTAGCGTAGAAATTTTTCGTCAGTTATCAATAAAATTGATCTGCTGTTTCATAGAAAAAAGTGCTATACTTAGTCTTACACGGTCAAAATGTATGAAACATTTTTTTTTAATTACTTGCCCTCGTAAAATTTCGCCGTAGAATCATAAAGTGAATAGTAATGTCATCATCTGCTTAGCCTTTTCCCACCTATGTTGGGGTCGGCATCCAGTCTAACCGGATGCAGCTGAATATCAGTATTTTACATGAAGCGACTGCCTATCTGACCTCCACAACCCGGTTACTGGGTAATACGATACCCCTTGGTAAGACAGGTTGTTAGAATTTCGGGCTTCTGACGACCCGTAACGACGGTCAAAGATCTACAAATGACAGCCGGGACACGTGCTTTCCGAGGTACGGAGGGGTCTCGGTATGGTATGGCAAGCGTAGCTTAACCTGATCGATTGACCTGTGCGGCTGTTATTATTTAGCCACGGGCCCCTCAAAGTGAATAGTAATATATTATGTATAATATATATAACTACGACGAAAAACGAAACATAGGGACATGCTAGTCGTATTTATAGACTATATCGTAAAAACTAGACTAGTATTATTAACCACGGAGAAAACAGAGGAATACGTTCGTAAGAAATGAGCGTCAATAACCAAGTGACCGCATTTCCTCTTATCTACAGAACATAGGCATATTAAAAGGTAATGTTTATAAGACTACAGCCCTCCATTGAGCGCTAATACCGGTCTGATAAACTAGTAAAATCCTACTGACTTTATTAGAATCTGGTTTCTACTAAGTACTAGGAAGCAGAAGTAAGCTAACTGGCTTTGACACATATTATCAGACACCTGTGCAAAAGATATACAAAGTTTTTATCAAATACTAACAGTGGCGATAAGCGCATGACTTTTTATCAGTTTCATAAATCTATAATTATTTATCTATTGCTTAAATTACATGTCTATACGTTGCCCTATTTAATACTAATGACGCAACTTTGTAGACACAGTAATTATGTATCGCTAAACGAATTGAAATTACATGCAAGGCCCAGTCGCAAACTTCGGTTCAATGAATTGATCAATTGCCGTTTACAACACATTACATCTATACTAATATTGTAAAGAGGTAACATTTGTTTGTTTGTAAGTATGTATGTATGTAGGGGGATAATAATCTCCGGAACTGAGCTGTAGCGGTATCTACAACGCCACATGCGAACATAGCGTCATACTGACGTCACGAAATCCTGCATCTCACAAGCAGAGTTTACCGCGCAACTAGCATTGATACAACGGCCCGACATGAATCATCGGGCAGTTGCCCGCCAGACATCGGAGGATCTTCCCTTTTCTATAGAGTATGAGTGAACTTTACACCCTGTTCCTCATACCCCTATAGAGCTGAGCAGAAAGAAAAAAACCCTACTTTTTTGCTCAGCTCGATGTTATACAGGATAAGTTTTTATTCAGTGCGCAAATTTTCACAGGGTGTTCTACCCCTAAATATGAACAACTTTCATTATGGGACCATCTCTGAAATCACGAAAAAAAAAATCTGCTGTTTCTTACATAAACTCAATACCTACTCGACCAAAATGTATGAATCTGCTGATTTTTTTTCGTGATTTCAGAGATGGTCCCATAATGAAAGTTGTTCGTATTCATGGATAGAACACCTTGTGAAAATTTGCGCACTGAATAAAAACTTATCCTGTATAGCATATACATATAACCTTCCTCAACAATTGGGCTATCAAATGCAAATATAATTTTTAAAATCCTAGTTACGGAGATTACCCCCTACATCACGCTAGGACCTTAGAGGAGCCGAGCGAAACGTAAAAAAAACATCAAGCTACCCGAAACTGTCAAATTTTCCCAACCAACTTTGAACCTAATGCTTTAGCGATAAAGTAGAAAATCTATTTTTATTATTATCGACGGGGTGGGTGGGAAACAACAATTTTCACGCAGACGAAGATGCGGGCAGAAGCTAGTGCCGAATAATAATAAAGTATTCGGAATCAAATCGTAGCACAATTTGAAGTTTCCTCTTTATGATTGGTTGGAAGAAATCATAAAATTGGAGATAAGAACGCCGATTGTATGTGCTTCATTTAAATATCATGGCCGACAAACAAATGTACAAACTTTCAGGGAATATACATAAATAATTTGAATGATAAAATTCTCAGATATTGGAGAGCCTTGACCTAACCTGACCTCATGTAGTGTGCAATATATTCGGAAGATATTAGTTTTTTTTTTTTATATAATTTGTTTTTTTTATTTTTGACTGTGTTTAGTTGAGTTTGTGATCTTCCGGTACGAGTCGCAATAAATACTTTTGTTTCTTTCTTGACAACATTCTTGCCCAGAATCTCGCAAACGCCAACATATGTGAGGAATTAAATACAGCTGGCTGACGCTCTAGCCACTCCTGTGTGGTTGCCGACATCCGCTTCGCACGCACGTTAATCAGCATCTTCTACCGGTCGATAAGATTATGTTTCTTTTATGGAGTTGTACACAAACCGCAAACAATGTGGTTTTGCTTCGTCAAGGTTTAGGATTGATTTGAAGATTCTTTTGAGTGTTTCCAGATTACAATTAAAACGGAAATATTAAACTGATATTCTTAAAACTTATTGAACTCCTAATGATGGACACTTTTTTAAATGAACAAACCTCTAAAATCTTTTTGCGCTTCTAATAATGCACACTTTTTTAAATATTTGAGTCTCTTAACTTTCTGGCCTTTTCTCACAGTTGATCGAAGTTGGTCGCAGTTACTTGGCTATTTAGTATTTTTGGGACCCCAAAATAGGAATTAATTGAAGCACAAAAAAAAAGACGCAATCATTATATTAGTGTTCAATAATTTTCAATTCGCGCCGATTTAAATTTTCCGAGATTTTTATAACACTTCCTTATGAGCAAAACGTGCATTCGCCTTAGAAAATTTCACTATGTCAATGCTCGTTCGCGAGGACTGCTGTTGTTTTTAACCGACTTCTAAAAAAGGAGGAGGTTCTCAATTCGAATGTTTGTATTTTTTTTTTTTTTTTTTAGGTTTGTTCGCGCATAACTCCGTCGCTTGCCAACCGATTTGAAAAATTCTTTTTTTGTTGGAAAGGGTATACTTCCCAAATGGTCCCATAGTCAACAAGTCGGGATCTGATGATGGGATCTTAGAGAAATCGAGGGCAACCCTCAAATTTTATAGGCTCACTTATTGTTTTTCGCATATTTTATGAAGGATCTTGTGTATTTGCGTATGGTTGTCACCATCTCAGGTAGCTGGGCTGATGATGGAAGGTACAACTCCTTAACAGTAAGAAGTTACTCGAACAGGCAAGGACTGTTTTAGTAAATTGTTTTGATGTTTGATAGGGCATTTGCCACATTTGTTCTCATGATCATCAAGTCATGACCTGATGCTGCAGTCAGGATAGTCTGCAGAGTGCCTAACTCCTCGACAACTAACAGCAGATATATCGTGTTTAGGCTCATTGAAAAGGGCTCGATGTGTGGATAAACGTACTGTTAATGAAGAACACGAGAGAGACCTGATGCTGAAGCCAGGAGCATCAGAAAAAGTACAAACCTTGAAATTACAGCACCGTAGTCGTTTTTGGGATCATTTTAAACGGGACTAAATTTTAAGTTCAATGCAATGTTGACATAAGTCTGGCCTGATGCTGCAGCCAGGATTATCAGCATCTAGTCTAATTAATGAATAAGGTATGCTTCAGAGGTGGTCCCATATAAATTTTATGAACTTTGCTTGGGTAGTTTTGGAATTAGCTTCAACAATACGTTTGTTTTCCACTTAGTTTATATTGATGATGTTTATCTTCCTTCCACTAATATTCACATAGCAAGTAGTGTTATATGAATTTGTATTATGGGGTAGGTAAAACTAAAAAGCGAAAAATAAAAACTTTTTTACAAAAAAAAACAACCGATTTCCAAAAAAAAACACTACAAAGTGAAAAATAACTTTAATTTCGGAAGTCGGTGTCAAAAAAACGAAAATGTGGAACCAACGACACCGACTTCCGAAATTAAAGTTATTTTTCACTTTGTAGTGTTTTTTTTTGGAAGTCGGTTGTTTTTTTTTGTAAAAAAGTTTTTTGGGTGGGAGCTTCTTGAATATGGTTCACTAGCGATCCGAACCTTCTACGCACGGGTGTAAAGACGACGTGTCAAAATTGAGTTTCTGTGTGCTGTGATATATAAAATAATTATTAATACATATTATACACATAAACCTCCCGGAATAAATGCTCAAAATTATCGTGAAAACCACTTAAAAATTCATGGTGCAGTTGAGACAGTGGCGTGCATTGCATATAGGCATATAAGCAGTGCCTACCTCGATATATCAACATAAGCCTGTCAATTACATTTTAGTGTGTGCCCCACTATTAAGAAACTCACAAAATTATCATACCTGACAAAAAACAAAATCTTCATACAAACACGCGCGGCAGTAAATGAGAAGATCTAACCGGTCGTACAAGCAGATACGAAGAGTGACTTTGATTTATAATATATAATAGATATTTAGTAAGGTTCTTCCGTCCAACACAGCCCTTTTAAATCATTCATTGGTTTGCAAGCTGGCCAATGATTGGCTCGCAATGGAGTTTCCACAAGCGTCACAAACAGCTAGCTACACCGACGTTGAAGAACTGCTAAAGCGCTTTAATATCTTCTCAGCACGCAATGCCATGTTACGTAGGACTTGTCTCCATGACTCCCTAATTGAGATTTATTTGCCAATCTACTTTAATTACTATTCCACCGACAAGCGAAATAAGTCAACTGATAATATGTACAGACGCCAGCACATCAAGCTACTACAATCTGTCAAATTTCTTTAACAGATTTTCAACTTTATCGCTAAAGCATAAGGTTCAAAGTTGATTGGGAAAATTTTACAGTTTCTGGTAGCTTGATGACGTGCTGGCGTCTGTACCATTATCTCATTCACTTTGAACGGTAATAACAGTAAATAAATTGTGTCAATTTATAGCTTGTTCATTCAAAAGTCGTACGTTTTCAATTCCAATTGATTCTAATTTAGTTAGTCGCTATGCATAATGAGCATTTTGTCAATAGGTTAGTCGACGATTAGGTAGGACACGATCAATTTATGCTATTGCTGTCTGTGAAATCACTACAACTGACTACCCGTAAAATGGGTTAGTTTGATTCTGCGGGTTTACTTTGATAACAACTTTCGACTATGAAAAACGTAACTTAACTTAAATTTTATTAGATTTAAATATATAGATTTGAACAAAAAAAACAGTTATTTGTATTTATCAAAGAATCCCACCCAGAAACCATCATCTTAAAACAACTGCAGCACAAACATTTGTGGACCGATATTAATTTGTTTTTTGGGGTTACTATCAAAATACTTACCAAAAACTAGTGCGATCAAAGTGTCCCTGATGCAGTATGAAGTTGATCACGATGATTATATTTTTTTTTTTCTCATAAAGGAGTGTCCAAAAATATTACTTTAATGTAAACATATACAACCCATAAAACCGATGTTACATTTATTTTTGTAAATTTTTCAGCCTTCTTAGTACAGAAATATTCAACCTCGAATTTTAAAATTGATCAAAATTGATCAATGTAACCTCATTTTACAGTACTACATTTGGCTAGGTCGAAGGTTAAGCTTACGCTTCCCGTGGTCGAATCGTGGATGGATGATCATCCAAAACACGTTAAGCCGTTGGTCCCGGTTGTCATTTGCAGATCCTTGACATCGTTACGGGTGAGAGTAACCCAAAACTCTGACAACCAGTTTTATCAAGGGAATACAGTTACCCAGTAACTGGATTGTGGAGGTCAGACAAGCAGTCGATCCATGTAAAAAACTGGTATTCAGCTGTATCAGGTTAGACTGGAAACCGACTCCAACATAGTTGGGAAAAGGTTGTTACGCCACGCCATCGCCCTATATTATGGAAAACGCAAACTCATTTTAGTAAATAACATTTAATTTAGTAGCGGAACATTTAAAAGGCTATATGATACGGGAAATCACAAAACCCCTTAACTCAGTGACCCTAGGTCCACTGATTTGGCTTATCACAGTAATAATGACTATTTAAAGCTAATTAGGTACATAACTACTTGTATTACAACTGCATTAAGATTAGTTAATCAAAACATAATAATAATTATGGTAGATAAAAATAATTATGAGTAGGTATGTGACTCCTGATAGTAGTTAGTTACCTATGTACAGGGTAGCAGGGAAATCGACACGTTAACTGTCACCATGAATTCAGCACATGATTCTAGACCCCCTAGCGTAGACATTTTTCGTCAGTCATCTATCAAAAAAAAAAAAAACCGGTCAAGTGAGAGTCGGGGACTACTACAAATTTAAAGTTTTCAGATTTTTTCCTTTACTTGTGCTGAATGACATTGCTTCTTGCCAAATTTCATGATTCTAGGTCAACGGGAACTACCCTATGAATTTTGATTCCCTTGAGTGTCGAAATATACCTACGTTTTTTGCGGCATAAACGCCTGTAAGTATCTTTTTCCACGTTAAATTAGAAGTTTGATTTTTTCACAGCTTCAAGGGACTGTAGACCTGAATATATAGTTTTAATTTCAACTCGATACCTCCACGCGTTCCCGAGATATAGGGTCTAGACAGACAGACAGACTGACAACAAATTAATCCTATAAGGGTTCCGTTTTTTCCTTTTGAGGTACGAAACCCTAAAAACAGCTGTTTCATAGATCAGTGAAAGAAAGAAAAAGAAAAAAAACGTTTATTTGCGGTGAACATGACGCAAAAATGAGCATAAACACAAAAATAAAATAAAAAAGAAGGTAAGGGAAACATGCGTCACATCCACGCAAAACGGCTATCGCTCAGCATTATACTGCGACCCACCCAGTGTCCAGTGCAAACCTACCCTTTTTTTTAAACCGGCGAAAAATTCAACGCAGGGTGGTTCAGAATCATGTAGGTACTGAATCCATGACAGGTTGTGCGTCGACGTCCACTTGCACATACTGCCACCTTGTATAGGCACTTTTTATGATTTCAAATTCTACTGCTTTGACGATAAAAACATTACAAACATGAATCAGAATCGGCAACACCACATGAACTTTTTTTCAAAGCAAAATATTTGTTTTAGTGTTAAAAGAAAAATCAAATAATACAGTGAGTACTATGTCTTATCAACAACTGAGCAATAGCTTTAGATAAATATATTAAGATTAGGCTTATCGGTGTGTCTACCAGTCAACGTGCGGACGTACAAATTCACATGTCCGTATAATCTATGGACTGTCAATTTTTTTCACATAGCCAATGACGTACCTATAATTTATTTTTTATGCAGTTGCTTTAGCTAACATCAAAACAATCTTTTGAAATGTTTTCATATTGCCACAAAAGCACTTCTCCTCCACATTTAATATGCACACGGCCAAAGTGTGGAACTTTCTGCCGACGTCTATGTTCTCTTCCATTTATAACCCGTCAGCCTTCAAAACAAGTGTGAACAGGCATCTTCTAGGCTTGCTCGTTCCATCATAGACTTTATCCATCGCTTTCCACCAAGCGAGATCGAGGTCAATAACAGGCCATAAAAAAAAACTCTAGTGGTATCTACTAACATACAAGACCTAAATGAGAAAAAGCCCTATTTTCCTGGAGAATGACTAGCATAATCAGCCTGTAATGTTCCCACTGCAGGGACAAAGCACAGGCCTCCTCTCAGCGAGAGAATGGGCCGTAATCTAGCACGCGGGCCCAGAGCGGGAAGGTGCGGAGACTGACTAAACTTATTAATCAAGGAGATCGGCCTCAGTGGATAGTGTGTTACATACACACTTCTTTAAACTAGCACCTTTCCAGGATACTGATTAGTCAATTCTATATCCATCCATACGTTTTCCTCTTACTTATTCGAATAAAAGATTCGATTGGTAAGCAGAATCGCTAAGAGCAAATGTAGACATAGGTTACAACGCATTTACTGCATAAATTGATGATATAGACTGTGTCCATCATAACGAAGCATTGTTAGTTTGTGGCATTGAATTCCCTAAAGTACGGAGTAGACCCAAGAGACTTATTGTATGTTTTTAATAGATTATGCTATGACTATAAGATCATTGGAAAACGAAGTCCCGAGCTTCATGCAATTTATTTTGTGAGGCTTTAATTTTTTTTGTCCAATCTAGTCTTAGGTATTTCCGTATAGTTAAATTAAAAGACATTGTTTGTGTACTTGGTTGATTATTCAGGGACAGTAGCTTCCCTCAAAAATTGACGCCAATTACCAGAGTCATCACTGAGCGAGTGGATTTGAGGCCGAGCTTTGAAAGCAATTATCATCTTACTTATTTGAATTTCTACCATTACCACGCGCTCTGTAAAAAATCTCTGCATGGCCAACGGCAATGTGTCAAGACAAGATAAAGATGTTCCAAGGTTCAGATCATCTGTATTTTAAGGTTTTGGGCATCATTGCAGTTCATAAGAAGACCTTAATCAATAATGTATGTTCTAACAAGGCCACTAATCAGCAAGAACGCCATTAATTCTGCTATCACTAAAGATAGAAATTAATATCTCTTATAAGGAACGTGACGCATGTGTCAAATAGTAAATTAAGGCCAATGAACACGTGCTGCGCCTCTATTGCAATTAATTTAATGTTACTGCAATTTATATGTTACATAATATGTACTCGAATTACATACATTTTAGGTGTCTGCGCGAAAAGAACAAAGTACAATTTCTTTAGTAGGTAAGCAAGATTTTTAGCCAACGAAATTATCCAATGTTTTATTGAGGAAATCCCTCATTTATTTGATTCAAATACTGCTTATTGGTTTTTTGCCTCGGATGATTTCCACCAAACGGCTTGCATTACATCGGATCGGAACAGAATTTACAATCTTTAAACGATATTAAATCGTGTACCTACACAGTATTTAAAGTCTATGTATATTATCAAGCCGCGCACAGCAGCTTGACCGCGGGCGTTTTCCGCGACACGCACATCGTAGCCGACAGTATGCTGCGACGCGCGATCGGCTCCGTTCGCCTGTCGTCGTATCCGATTTTTTCCATAAATCATAAATCCAAATTTTTCTTTTCGTCTTCTGTGTTTTATGATTATTTTCTTCTTCTTCTAATGCCATAGCCAACAATAATACGTCAACTTCAACCTTTTTCAAAAATTAGAATATTTCAACACGGTAGGAGTGAAACTGACTAGGTGCAGAAACGGATACGTTCGCAAGCGACGGTACGGACTACGGAGCCGATCGTATGCGAGCCGTTTGGTGGAAAAGTGCTACTGCTGAGCATGAAGTCCTAGATACGATTCCCGGGTCGGACAAAGTGGTATTGGGTTTTTCTGTTACTTACCCTGCCCGGTTGATAGCAATAGACTCGCCCCCAATTACATGGGACTAAAACATAACTGGCAAAATTAGGGTGTACAGACGCCAGCACATTAAGCTACCCGAAACTTTCAAATTTTCCCAATCAATCTTGATCCTTATGCTGTAGCGAGAAGGTTGAAAATCTATTAAAGAAATTTGACAGATTGTTGTAGCTTGATGTGCTGCCGTCCGTACTGTAGGCTACACCTCCAACTTGCCCTGTTAATAATGTTATGTTATGTTTCGTCAACCCAACCAATTTGTTACTATGCTATAATCTATTCTTATAAGGAAAGTACTGCCAATAAACAGTGTCATAATCGAAACCACAAAGTATTTAGGCTGTGGCAACCCCAAGCAACGATTAAGTTTTGATTGGCATATTTTTTGTCAATGCCACTCGTTAAATAATCAACCTCTCCGTAGGCAATTCAACTTCTTTACTTTGCACTTGAAAAAAAAAAACTATAATCTGTAATCTCTATGCTTTTCAACTCTGTAATGGTGGTCATAGAACATCGTTATAGGACGTTGGCCTCTCTAAGCTCCAACAGTCTAGGGTACAGACGCCAGCACATCAACCTACTACAATCTGTCAGATTTCTGTAATAGATTTTCAACTTTATCGCTAAAGCATAAGGTTCAATATTGATTGGGAAAATTTGACAGTTAGGTGTAGGTTGATGTGCTGGCGTCTGTACAATGCAATGGCGTGAACCCTGAGAGGTTAATGCCATAATCACTATGCCAAGCGAACTATTAATGTTCGCAGTATGTTTTTATGCGCACATGATCGATCATATACGTAAGGTGCTCATCTTTGTTAATATGAATCAATTTTCGACAAAGCTTGATGCAACTTTTGACAGAACCGGTGAAATAACTGTCACAGAGGCCTGAATGTAAAAATGTAAAGGTGCCTTTTGGTTTTTGACATTACCTGACTAAGTAAGTGCTCATTGAAAGTGTTGCCAATCTCCGCTTGCCACGCGTTTTATTAAGACTCCAAAAGAAACACAAACTATATTCCGATCCTAGCTTTAGTAGCTTTTCGGTAAAAAAAAAGTCTTATTTCAATAAAAAAATTTGTCATAGTGGCATTGCGATTTGTGTGCGACTTCGTCTGCGTGTACTTGTTTTTTATACAAAAGCCTATGTCCTTCAAAAAGTCACAGGCCAAGTATTTGTCAAACATAACAGTCGGTTCAGTAGCTTAGGCGCGAAAGATAACAGATTTTTAATAAATTAACGTATACAGAAAGAATTTTCCAAGTGGGCGTGGCGTGGATGGCCAAATCCTTCCCAGAATTTGATCCTTATTAGGGATATTATCGAATGGTGTAATAATACAGTATGTTTTTTTTTTCAAAATCTACAGGTTCGATTCCTGGCTATAAATATAGATTTTTCAAATATCCAATGCTGCAGTTTTAGTTTTCATCAAAATCGAGCCCGGGACTTTTTGAGTACTTTTCGCCGTTCCTTATAGTTTCGGATTTAGCCATCCACGCCCACTTGAAAAATTCAACCTGTATATTTATACTAGCTGCGCTCCGCGGTTTCACCCGCGTAAATGTCGATCCCGTGGGAATATGGGGATAAAAAGTAGCCTATATGTTAATCCAGGGTGTCGGCTACCTCCATACAAAATTTTATCAAAATTGATCCAGCCGTTTGAGCGTGAACACACACTCACAAACTTTCGCCTTTATAATATTAGTGTGATTAATATATCTATTAAATTTTTAATATGATATTATTATTTTTAAAACCATCTTTAATAAATTAGAGTTAATTTCGCATTTATAATATTAAAGATATGATATGGATTGACTTACCAACTAAAGTGTACTTGATAAGGCAGGGATGGCACAGATTGGTGATTGGCTGCCAATGTTCGTTGTTCACGACATCGGCCATCTCGTCTGACCGGTTGGTGAGGAAAAGCGCAAACTCCTTGAAGGTGACGTCATGGCCAAACTCCAGGGATTCATTCGACGGGTTCTCGCGGTATGCCTTGATTATGCGCCTTCCTACTCGGTCCTGCAAAGATATATTTTGTTTAGTAGGTAGGGGTTACCTTACAAACAAGGGTAGAATTTGAATAATGTTTATTTTCTTCTGGGGATATTATTAGGTATTTAGTACAGACAGATACATAGGTACACAGAGCCAAATTGACTTAGTGTTTCTGGAATAGCTCCTGTCTTCGCAGCAGGTAAATCTTTTCTACCTACACGAAAACAAAGCGTATGCAAAAATATTTCCTGGTGCAAAACATAATTATACATTTCAGACATAAGAAAAAATACATATTACGAGTTTTTAGTAGGTAGGTACCTATTCGTCTCTTACGTCTTGCAATACGCAACAGTCCATTAAGGCCCATTTAGATGGAGAGAGTTTCTCGAACGTTTCTTGGCGAGAAATCGCACGCTACTATCGCAAGCAAAAATCGCCATAAGATTATCGTATCATAATGTTTACATAGAGGCAAGAACT
The DNA here is from genome assembly GCA_914767645.1 of Hydraecia micacea. Taxonomy (NCBI): domain Eukaryota; kingdom Metazoa; phylum Arthropoda; class Insecta; order Lepidoptera; family Noctuidae; genus Hydraecia; species Hydraecia micacea. Next base: position 16,457,246 of record OU611778.1, read on the forward strand.
AAATTCTCGCCTACGATTATGTCATACGAGATTCGCAAGTCATTTATCGCTGGCGATAAATTACTGCGACTGTTTACACAGCGAAATATATAGTATGAAGATTCTTGCTTACGAGTTCTCGACTTGTCTATACACGATCTCGTATGACATTTTTTCAAATTCATACGAGTATCGTACAAATCGGTTTGAACCGATTTTGAGTGCGAGATTTGCCATTCGAGTTCAGTGATTACTACGGTATTGTTCTCAAAATGACACAAAAAGCATTCAGGTAGGTACTACCGATAATGTTAAGTTCATTGTTTATGCTCCAAAATTGTTTCTTCTCGCTATCCATTTTTTAACCCAACATCTTTTTTTCCGTTTTCGTTTTATTAATTATTATTGTCTTAGAAGAGCACATATAATTAAAACACCCTCGCGCACTGCACTCATGGTAGCGATTGGCACAAAAACTCGAAATACAATTCTCGCTTTGTAGTTCTGTTTACATGGAGACAGATATATTCTAGTGCGAGGCAATTGTCGGCCAAGGGGCAGGGCGACAATCGTGAATGTTTACACGATGAGATTTTTTTTATGTTCTTTCGATAATCGTATGTTCGAGTCGAGAAACTCTCTCCATCTAAATGGCCCTTTAGGGGCCGCCTCCACGAGCGAGAGAATCGCGGCGATATTATCGTCGTGCCACGTATTTCTATACACTCTCTTAGAACGTGTCTCCACACGGCGATAACATCGCGGCGAAAATTTGATGGCACGGCGCGGCGCACTATGGACGGAAAAACTAACTCCCCTTTCGTAGGATTTTTGAAAAATAAAATGTTTTATTTGATAGTTTCAAGTATACAGTTTTGTCGAGTACATTAAAACATTGAATAAATTAGTAGTTACAGGTTTTTTTTTTCAATCTATACCATCAAAAAATGACTTTATATATTTCAAATGTATGAAAATGGAATTTGTTTTCCTCATAACTTTTGTTTGTCTTGGATTGTAAAGCTGAAACTTTCAGGTATTGTTGCCGAGCTTATACCAAAGCCACCTGACCTTTGACCTTGACCCCGAACTTCCCCGTTCAAAAGATATGAATGAATTAAAAATGCATATTTGGACGATATTTAATACGCGGTAATGTACCTCAAATATATATGTATATATAATTTTTTTTTACCCAGTATTGAGCCCTGATAGATAACAATCATATGTGACTATTGATGTTGACGAAAAACGTGCTTATTCAAAACGTATGAATTAATTAAAATTTTATATTTTGAAAATTTAGTTATGGTAAAAATGGTTGTTAAAGCCGCAATATTGTATTCAGTTAAGTACTAAGAATTCCTTAACTTTTTACCGTCGCGTCGGCCAATTTATTTCAAATTCGCAAAAGAAATCGATTTGAATATTAAAGAAGAAATGGCGTCAATTGAAACAGAAATTGATGCTCTACGGCCAATTGTTATTGAAGGTGCAAATGTGACACACAAACTACATTATGACCATGATCGATGGCAAGATAACCTCACATCTATCAGGTACCTCCACAGCGACATGTGATATCTGCAAAGCGACACCGAAAGGGATGAATAATATCGACATGGTATCACAGAGAAGTAATTTTGTCGACAAGTTTAAGTTTGGTCTGTCTACACTTCATGCACATATTATATGTGTTACGAATGGAAAGCATTTTAATTATAATAAATTAGTTTGTGAGACCTCGCTACGCATATTTACAATTTTCTATAAAATTAAATAGGTTCATCAAAAGCATAACCTCCTTTTGTTTGAAGTAGGTTGATGTTGGACATCACGTCGTCGCGCTTACAACAAGAGCTCACATTTTGCATAGAGGATTTTCCCGCTAACATTTTGCATGGAGGATTTCCCCGCTAACATTTTTACATGGAGGTTTTCCCAACTCACATTTTGCTTGGGAAAATTCCCTAACTCACGCTTGTGCACGACGATGCGAGCCCCGTTAGTTCGTCTTCAACTCTCACATAGCTCGCACAAGTTTATAGTAACGCGATCACGCCGATGCGAGGCCTCACTCAGTACTTCAACGTAACTGTATTTCATTTAATAAACCGATTAATCACGTACTGCGTACTGTACGCAACATTAAGTGGTCCTTCTAGCCGGATCTTGGATCTCGGCCACGTGTTTTAGTCGGACTGAAAACCTGTGTGCAGGGATGTCGCTGCTTCACACACCCCCAAAGGGTGTTACAACACGTAGTAAACGTGCTACGGAGCAGCTGACTACTAAAAGTGAACAGTTACTAGTGAAGTCAGTGAAAAGTGATAAAACCACATGTTCGTCGGCAGCGGCCCGTAAAAGGCTAGAGTATGAAGCAGCTCAACTTCAAGCACAAATCGACCTCGATTTAGCTCAAAGACCTCGATTTAGCCCACGATTTAGCTCAAAAAGACCTCGATTTAGCCCACGATTTAGCGCAAAAGCGTGCTCAAATTCAGAAAGGCTTGCTTTCGAAAAAACTAGAAGTCGATATAGCAGACTTACAAGAAAAGGATCACGGCTCGGTCTCGAAAAGTTCTAGATTAGTCGAGTCGTGGTTCGACAAACAAGATGAAGTTGCCCCCATCGCTAAAGAGCAGCAACAGGACTTTGTCAGCGAGCACCCGCCGCATGGCGACAGCATCAACCAGTTGACAGAGGCGTTGCACCAAGTACTTACTAGAAGTAACGTTCGTGATAACAACAGAGAACTCCTTGCGCGCCTAGCAACCTCAAAAGATTTACCGGTATTCGACGGTGACCCTATGCAGTGGCTGCAGTTCAAGGAGTCATATAAAGAGTCGTCACACTTATGCAGTTATAGCGATGCAGAAAACATTTGGCGGTTACGAAAGTGCCTACGTGGTGACGCAAAAGAAGCCGTGTCATCGCTCCTCATCGGCAACACAACACCGCAAGGTATAATTGACACCTTAGAATTACGATTTGGCAGACCCGAGTGTATAATTAATAAAATATTCACTCAACTCAAGAAAATTTATCCACTCCCAACTGCATACCATACGGAGATCGTGAATTTCTCGATAAAAGTTAAAAACTACGTCACAGCTGTTAAAGCTATTAAGTTGCAGGAATACCTACAAAGCCCGGAAACGACGTCTATAATACTGTCAAAGCTACCGCCCGCCCTTATCAATAAATGGGCCGAGTATAAGTACGAGAGACAAGACAGCTCTACACCCAATCTAGAAATACTATCGGAGTTTCTATACAGAGAAGCTACTATCGTCGCAACCTCAGGTGTGAGCTACATATTCAGCAGTCAGAACGACGTAAGAAAGAAACACGAAAGAAGTCATTCAGTACTAGCGTGCACTACTACTTACGACAATAAATGCATGTTTTGTCGTACCTCTCCGGCGCACGCGTTAGCCAAGTGCGGCAAATTCAAACGCGCCATGAGACGCGATCGATGGCAATTTGTACGGTCTAAACATCTTTGCTACAAGTGCTTAAGCGCACGGCATAATAAACCCGCCGTGTGCAGCGCTCCTAACTGCAGTGAATGTGGACATCCACATCATAATCTCCTTCACTGGACGAAGACTACAGCGGCAGCGCCCGCGCAGCCAGAGACGGCGCGCCCCGAAGTGGACGCAGCCCGCGTGCACCCATCAACGCACGACGAGTCGCGGCGCGAGGATACTGTTGCCCACGCACACACCAGTGCGTCCTCTAGTGTTAGTGTACCGTCAGTGCCTAAAGTGTTGTTAAAAATAGTGCCGGTTACCGTTCATGGACCTAAAGACAATATCCACACACACGCGTTGCTTGACGACGGTGCCACCGTGACGCTGATATCTGCTGATCTTGCTGATCAGGCGGGACTCCACGGTAAGACAGTCACCATGCGCGCCCGCAGTGCATGGGACTCCGGTGAGCTCGTGTGCCAAACGGAAAACGTAAGTTTTGCCATTTCTAATAATACCGGTGATCGTTTTAATTTGTGTGCTCGAAAAATGAATGAACTTAATTTACCTATTCAACGATTATCGTGTATGGACTTTAGTAATTATTCTGACTATATTAACTACGACTTGTGCAAATGTGACGCACAACCTAAATTATTAATCGGACAGGATAATTATCATCTTATTGCTCCTATTTTGTGTTTAAAGGGTAATAGAAAAAATGAACCTTATGTTACAAAGACACCGCTAGGATGGTGTATACACGGTGTCGTAATTAACAATATAAATTTGATGAACATGTCAGCTGATCGTATCGCTAGTGATGACAGTCCGCAACATTGTTGTGATTCTGAGTTGAACGAGTTCGTAAAAAAATCATTTTCTTTAGAGTCAATAGGTATATCAAAACAACCGCGACAGAATGCGGACGAGTTGCGCGCTGTCACCATACTAAATAACACATGTGAATTAGTTGATAACCAATGGTTAGTAGAATTGCCTTGGAAATATGATAACTTTGTTATGCCTGATTCTTATCAAAATGCCTGTAATCGTTTAAAATCAGTCGAGAGAAAAATGTCAGCCGACAACACTTACGCGTCGCGTTATAGAGAACGTATTCAGCATTTATTTTTCAATAATTATGCCAGGAAGCTAAACGAGGGGGAGTCTAGCGACCATATTTGGTACCTACCTCATTTCGGGGTCGATAACCCCAATAAGAAGAAGTTACGTTTAGTTTTCGACGCGGCTGCGAGAACACAAGGATATTCTCTTAACGATTTTTTATTGACAGGTCCGGACTTATTGCAGTCTTTATTTGGAATTATGTTTAGGTTTAGAGAAAATCAAATTGGAATTATTGCAGATATTAAAGATATGTTTCTCCGAATTAAAGTTAAAGAAAAGGATCAACATACACTTAGGTTTTTATTTACAGATGAAGCCACTAAGATCGTTAATAAATATGCCATGACGTTGTTAATATTTGGCGCGAACTGCTCGCCTTTCATCGCGCAACATATTAAAAATAAAAATGCATTGCGATTTAAGGATACTTATCCAACTGCTGTCGACGCTATTTGCAAGCAACATTATATGGACGACTATATCGATAGTTTACCAGAAATCGACCTTACAAAAGAAATGATTAAGGAAGTATCTTTTATTATTCACCAACGGGGTGGATTCGAAATCCGAAACTGGGCTAGCAACGTACCGGATGTTCTGGAAAACGTACCGAAGGAAGCTTTGAGTGACAGTGTCTGTTGCACCTTCGATAAAGATCAATCGGAAAGGACACTCGGTTTATTATGGTACCCTGCTAGCGACGAGTTAGGATTCGACTTAACCTTGAAGCGTATACCACCTGATGTTGTAAACTTAAAAAGAAGACTAACGAAACGCGAACTGTTATATATTGTTATGTCTATTTTTGATATTCATGGTTATCTGATACCATTTACGATTAAAGAAAAAATAATAATGCGCGTAACTTGGAAAACGAAAATAAAATGGAGGGACAAGGGTGCACAATTGAAGATCGGTAATATGGTAGTAATAGTTGACCCTAACTCCCCCCGTAACTGCTGGCCTAAAGGTATCGTAGGTACAATCCGTGTACCCCGGTGCTGACGGACGTGTAAGGGTTGTCGACGTTAGGACTAAAAATGGCATACTTAAACGACCTGCGGCTAGGTTAGCAATATTTTAGATTACATTCTATTTGTTTGTTAGTTGTTTATTTTTTTTTTGTTGTTTATTTGTATTTGTGTTGATTTTGTTTTGATTATCGTTTTGAGTGTCGTGTCGACACTGAGGGGGAGAATGTTACGAATGGAAAGCATTTTAATTATAATAAATTAGTTTGTGAGACCTCGCTACGCATATTTACAATTTTCTATAAAATTAAATAGGTTCATCAAAAGCATAACCTCCTTTTGTTTGAAGTAGGTTGATGTTGGACATCACGTCGTCGCGCTTACAACAAGAGCTCACATTTTGCATAGAGGATTTTCCCGCTAACATTTTGCATGGAGGATTTCCCCGCTAACATTTTTACATGGAGGTTTTCCCAACTCACATTTTGCTTGGGAAAATTCCCTAACTCACGCTTGTGCACGACGATGCGAGCCCCGTTAGTTCGTCTTCAACTCTCACATAGCTCGCACAAGTTTATAGTAACGCGATCACGCCGATGCGAGGCCTCACTCAGTACTTCAACGTAACTGTATTTCATTTAATAAACCGATTAATCACGTACTGCGTACTGTACGCAACAATATGCATGGAATGCATCTTGCACATTGCTTACCGCCTCGAGTTCAAGAAATGGCAAGCTAAAGATGATTTAAAAATACAATTGGCCACAAAAAAAAAATTCGAGAACGATTTCGGTATGAAATGGGACTGCTTGTGGATATAGTTAAACAAGGTGCAGGAACTACCAATGATGGAAATACTGGCAGAAGATTTTTTGGAAATCCCGAAGTGACAGCGCAGATCACAGGTGTTGATGAAGAACTTATTAGAAGGTTTGGAGTGATTCTTCAGGTAGTCTCATGTGGAGAGTTTATAGACGTGGAAAAGTTTCGGCAATATTGTGATACAACAGTTTATAGATATGTTGAGCTCTATGCATGGTAATATATGCCCTCAAGTGTGCATAAATGAGACATGCATGCCGACATAATTGAGCATAATGACTTTATTCCAATCGGTAAACTTTCTGAAGAGGCATCCGAATCTCGCAACAAAGATTTAAAAAAAATCAGAACCTTCTACTCGCGGAAAACTAACAGAATCGCAACAAATGAGGATATTATCCATAATTTGCTGATATCCTATGACCCATATCTCTCTAGTTTCAGACCTAAGATAAGGCAACTTCGTAGTAAACCTCTATCAGATGAAGCCAAATTGTTATTGTTATTAACTTCTAGTTCAGATATAGAAAATGTAGACTTTGCAGACATAGGAAACCTGTCTGACTGTGACATTGACTAATTTAATTATGATTGGGCCTTCTACTGAATCATTGAATTCATATCGCATTATTTGTTGTATAAATTCAATTATTAATTCATTCATACGTTTTGAATAAGCACGTTTTTCGTCAAGATCAATAGTCACATAATAATATGTTTGTTGTCCATCAGGGCGCAATACTATGTAAAAAAAAATTATATGTACATATATTTGAGGTACATTACCGCGTATTAAACATCGTCCAAATATGCAATTTTAATTCATTCATATCTTTTGAACGGGGAAGTTCGGGGTCAAGGTCAAAGGTCAGGTGGCTTTGGTATAAGCTCTGCAACAATACCTAAAAGTTTCAGCTTTACAATCCAAGACAGACAAAAGTTATGAGGAAAACAAATTCCATTTTCATACATTTGAAATATATAAAGTCATTTTTTGATGGTATAGATTGAAAAAAAAAACCTGTAACTACTAATTTATTCAATGTTTTAATGTACTCGACAAAACTGTATACTTGAAACTATCAAATAAAACATTTTATTTTTCAAAAATCCTACGAAAGGGGAGCTAGTTTTTCCGTCCATAGTGCGGCGTGACTATCGCCGCGATTCTCTCGCTCGTGGAGACGGCCCCTTAGATACAAAAGGCCGTCTAAAGTCCGGCCGCGCTAAATTTGCCAAAGATGTAAACAACAATGGCCGCTCGAAATTGAATAAAATCGTTATACAAGAACATTTATTTTAAGTAATGTTTGTTTTCTTCTAAATCTCCGAGCTAACTAGACGAAAACAAACATTACCTACTTAAAATAAATGTTCTTCTATATCGATCAATTTCGAGTGGCCATTGTTGTTTACATCTTTAGCGCGGCCGGACCTTAGATATAGACATTACTTACAAATATGATCCCGCCAACTAAGTTCATGGATACTTTATAGCTACCATTATCAATGACTAACGTCAAAAGTCAACGAGCTTTAATGACGACCAAATTATTATCAATTCGTACAAAAACAACGACAAGGCCGGGCGGGTGGAATATTTGAGAAGGTAATCGAAAACACTCGACATGCGTAGGTACACGTTGGATAATCCATATATGTATACTTTATAAAGTTTTAGTGGAATCATCACATTCATCACACCGGCCATTGGCCAGTGCTAAACTTGAGTCTCCAAAAACCGCTACAATGCCTTTTCCCGCGTCGACGGTATATAAAATATCAGGCTTGGTATAAAAGGCCTGCTGATCGCATCATAGAGAAATGACCCTGGTGCCCATTCATCTGACGGCATGACAAAATCGTCTCTACTTAGTAGCCTTATCTACAGTTGTCTAGCTGTAGGACCGGAAAAAAATATTTTTCTGCCAAATATTGAGGGATAGACCAGAAAAGCAACAAAAAGTATACCGAAGAGCAAAACACGAGCAAGATCTTAGCTATCGTTGTCAAAATAACAAAGAGAAAGATTGCCAAGTAGAACGTCCAACTGCCCAAGAATTAATTAACCCAGTTTTACTATAAGCTGCATTTCGTATGTCAACACGTTACTCCGATATTTTGTAACCACGCCCGAAAATTTTACAAGTATTAAAGAGTTAAGACAGAGGTTGTAGTGCAATCATTAGAAGGCCTGCAGTATACTGATGTGTTTATGAAATAGAGAAGAGAAGAAATAAATTATTATCATTTAATTTTAATTTAAAAATAAACTTTCCAGCTGCACCAGGGGTTTTAAACGGACGTGCTTATCAGTCGATATGTGTTGTTGTTTGTTCGATGTTTAATAAATTGATGTTTTATTGTCTTTGGTTATTTTGTGCATGGTACTTTGACCTATGGTTTTGGGAATCCCCACAAGTATCGACTAATATTTTAAAAGGTTGCTTGAAGTAGACAACTATTTAAGGCTTTTCAAGATCACCTCCTCATTAATGTCGGTTGAAGGCTAGGTCTCTGGTTTGGGCATTAGATAGTTGTCAGCAGGAGTCTAGGGTTTCACAGAATGTAGTACCTAGTTCGTATTAGATAGATATTTACTGAGAATTTCGGTGCAATAAAAGTCTCAAAACGGTGAAGGAAAACATCGTGAGTAAACCGACATGTCCTAGAACCAAAAAATTCGAAGACATGTGACATCCATCAACCCGCACTGGGCCCGCGTGGTGAGTTATAGCCCACTCCCTCTCGCAGAGAGGAGGCCTGTGTCCCAGCGGTGGGAACATGATAGGCTGGTTATGCTTTATGCTACCTACCAATATTCTGCGTACCCAAGTTTTTGAAAAACTGTCTAACTAGTTTACATGTTGGACCACAGAGCGTTTAGGAGGCATAATTTCAGATGTAGTCTAAACTCGTATATAAATAGGTACTGTTATTGCAAGTAATGATTTATGTTTATTTTTCTCTGTCCCATACATCGTAGGGGAAAAGGATCAATGTATTTTTATGACTTGAAGAGCATCTGTGGTGTTGTTTCTAATAATCTAATAATTCTAGCACACCTTTATTCATAATTTATTTCGCAATTCTTTTTGAAACCCAGTCTAAACAAAAAACTAAATTCAAAACACGTTTTATGCTCAAACAAAAAAGTCTTACGTCTGATGTTTTAAGACAAGTTTTAACCGGCGGGAATTTATTATTACTTTAGGCAATAAATAATTTGACTAATAAATTCGGAATAATTTGACATATAAATTCGGCTGCGGTGATATCCCATTGATTGAACCTAATGACAGCAAATTACGTACATAAGGTCGTAAGTAGTGAATTGATCGTCATTTATTGGTTGTTTAAATTGTGAGTAATGTAAATTGTTCACTCTTGATGAATCAAGACTGAAATTAAATACTGATGCTTCGATTTTGTCTTTGGTCCCGGCTTTCATTCGTGGATTTTTGACGGTCGTTACGGGTAGTCACAAGCCCGAAAGTCTGACAACCAGTCTTACCAAGGGGTATCGTTTTACCCATTAACTGGGTCGTGGAGGTCAGATAGGCAGTCGCTCCATGTAAAATACTGGTATTCATCTGCATCCGGTTAGACTGGAAGCCGACCCCAACATAGTTGGGAAAAGGCTAGGCAGATGATGACTTAGTACTGTTACACTTGATAGTTTTTATTAAGGTTGAAAATTATAGGTACTAGGTACTGCTTAGGTATGTACTTTAATTTAATGCGATTGTGTAATTTTAGTAAGCATTTAAATATACCTATTGTCCGCAGTGAGGAGGCTACTGTGAATTTATGAGGTATCTATGGTAGGTGCTTACGGCTAATTTATTATTATTTTATTTATTTATTTATCCATTTATTTCAGGCATCAAGGCCCATATAAAACACATACAATACAATTGCCCGTTTTTCCAGATAGCGTTAATGAAATAACACATTTGGGAAATAACGTACTTACATCAGTATTAAAGCAGGCAGGAATAACCAGCAGACAAAGATATCAAGTTACAAATTCGAAATGCATGATTATCTACAGACTTCCTTCATTTATCAAAATATAATGTTCCAGTACCTAGACATATTTTGATCATGATATCACTATTCACTGAATTGCGTGTCAAGCAATACCTAATCGATATTCAGACTATGTTTTATTATTATTTATAATCTGTAATATCAGTGTGCATGACTCTTGAAGGAGTGAAAGTTTAGTTAGTTAGCGTTAGTTATCTGCAGCCATTTTGTGCATCTTGCATTTCAAATTAAATTAAAGATGAAGAGTTTGTGTTTGTTTGAGCGCGCTCATCTCTGGAACTAGGTACCTACCGGTCGGATTAAAGAAAATCTTTTTGCATTATTGATAGCCCAATTCTTGAGGAAGACTGTAGGCTATTTAATATCACGCTAGGACCCTTAGGACATGAGCAAAAAGAAAAATGTCGGATAAATTTCACGCGGACGAAGTCGTGGGCAGAAATAATTGTAACTTAATTACAAACACAATACAGTCTTGAGATTTTATTTCCCACACTAAACAAAAATCTTGCCACATTAATTTTAGAGAAGCATCAATTAAAACTTATTTATAAAGTTACTAGCTGCGCCCCGCGGTTTTACCCGCATAAGTTTCGATCCCATGGGAATATCGGGATAAAAAGTATTCTATGTTTTAATCCTGCTAGAATATCTGTGTGCCAAATTTTATCTAAATCCGTTCAGTAGTTTTTACGTCAAAGAGTAACAAACATCCATTCATCTATCCATCCTCACAAACTCGCGTTTATAATATTAGTAGGAAGTAGGATAAATAACTAAGGTAATTTAATGTAAGTAGGTACTTACTAGATTTTAGTAAACATAGGTAATAATATCCTACCTGTAATATGAACTATTTAGTCTACACATATTTGACCTATATCAATTTCAAACTTGATACTTTATACAGTCTATGTTCCTATCTAATCAAGTAGGTATTACACAACTCAACCTCAAAGCATTTATTTCAATTAAACCATTTACAGACACTTTTGAATTGACAAAGAGTTGGTTATTTAGAAAGTTGAAGTTAGTTAACAACCTTCTTAATAATTTAAGTAATTTTTATTATTTTTAATTTACCTGAAAATACTTAGCACTTGGAGCATCACCCTCCAGCTTATTTCTAAAAGCTGACAGCAGCCTTTCAAATGGATTCCTGACTATGATCATCTTGTGATAGTTCTCCAACATGTAATCTCTCTCTGGCCGGCTCACAGTGCTCATGTTCCGGAACATTCCAGGGGTGTGGGCAATACTGGCTGTGATGGATAACACATCTGTGTCATTCCATTTTCCAGCCAGTATCATGAGGATCCGTTTCCAGTTTGTACAGGCCACCTAGACAAAAAAAAGTGTTTAGTTTTGAAAATAAGCTTTTTTTTTTCAAGAGCTGTTTTGTATGTGAAACTAATAAAAATACCTACTCCATGGGCTTGGCTTATTGTCTATGAATTAATTTTTTTTTATATTTTACTACATAGGTATAAATTACCTACATTATTTCTTTATGATCTACTCAAATTAGATTAAAGTTGGTAAATCATTAATAGGTAAGTAAATCATCATTATCAGTAGGACATTAGTGGAATTTATGTACATAATATATTTTGGATCCTTGAATATAATCTATATATATAAAAGAAAGTCGTGTTAGTTACACCACTTATAACTCAAGAACGGCAGAATAGATTTGGGTGAAAATTGGTAGGGAGGTAGCTTAGAGCCAGGAGACGGACATAAGATACTAAAAAAATCAGAAAAAAAAAAAAAAGAATCAGACTTGGAATAACAAAACGCAAATGACAGGGCTAGGAGTAGGCTCGGGGTAGGGCAGGAGTAGGGGTAGAGTAGGAGTAGGGGTAGGGTAGGAGTAGGCTAGGGGTACGGTAGGAGTAGGGTAGGGGTAGGGGTACAGTAGGAGTAGGGAAGGGTTAGGGTAGGAGTAGGGTAGGGGTAGGGTAGGAGTAGGGTAGGGGTACGGTAGGAGTAGGGAAGGGGTAGGGTAGGAGTAGGGTAGGGGTACGGTAGGAGTAGGGTAGGGGTAGGGGTACAGTAGGAGTAGGGAAGGGTTAGGGTAGGAGTAGGGTAGGGGTACGGTAGGAGTAGGGTAGGGGTACGGTAGGAGTAGGGTAGGAGTAGGGTAGGAGTAAGGGGTAGGGAAGGGGTAGGAGTAAGGTAGGAGAAGGGCAGGGGTAGGATTGGTAGGAGTAGGGTAGGGGGTATTAGTAGGACACCACGCGAACGAAGTCGCGCCGGGCAGCTAGTTAATAATAAAGATATTATTTCGTTTGTTTCAAATATTAAGTAAACCTGATGAAAAAGGCAACCAATACAATAATACATAATCAGCACATGAAAAACTTATTTAACCTACCTAGGTATTACTAAACAAAGACATTTATCTTAAATCTCTTTGTTACTAAACAAAAAAGGTCAACCTATGTCTAACCGTAACTATGGTGTTTTCACAATTTTTAAATACCTACATAACAATAGTTGGTAACAACTGCTCTAATCAAAAATGTTACGAAACCAAGATCATCTTGAGGAAGTCATAAATTACGACGTCAGGAAGCTAACATAATCAATGACAAGCTGTAAATATTACAAGAATTATGTCATGGACATTTTCCAAAAACGATTTGTGTAGGTACTAAAAGCTTTGGGACATGACATGTGTACCTAATGATGTGTAGGTACGAAAATCCGGTTTACCTTGAAAAACTCACCTTTGGCACATAGCAGTACAGAAGTTTGTGTTCCTCATCTATTAAGATATGCTCCAGTTGGCTCTGAGGAAGTTCATCCAACCCGTACTTAGGAGGGAAACGTCTACAAGTCTCCTGAATCAACTCTTGCCGCGCCAAGTTCAAGGACTGGGTCAACTCCAAAGAATGCTCACTGACATCATTATTATACACGTCCCCAGTAACTAAAAACAAGTTCAGTAACAACACTATTTCCACCTTCAAAACACTCATCTTCCACATTTTCACATCACACAACAAAACAAAACTTTTTAAACTTTCTTTCGGTAACCTATGTTTTTAATGTAGGGCACGTCGCTGTACGCATTCCTGACTTAGAAAGTCACTACACAGTGAATGAATACAGTAAATTTGATTAACTTTTAGTGATAATAACCATTTTATTATAGAATTTATTTGTGAAAAATAGTTTTGTATCGAAGTAAATTACGTCAGAGCGCGCGCATGAAACACGTTCAACACGACCCACGTTGAGAGAAACACTGAATGAATGAATGAATAAAATGAATTCTTGAACGAACAACGAATGAACAGAACTGTGATTGAATTTTCAACTTGAACTTGAATGAAAATACTAGTGTTGGGATAACGAATTTGGCTTTTTGGGTTTTTTGAAGGTAGGTACCATTATATTTTTACTAACAGATAATAATAATATGTTTACCCAAATAAATCATTACAGTTTTTATTGTAGCTATTCACTTATTTTTAATGTAAGTATCTCTGTCATTGCTTCATTTTTAAATACCTTGTCCCTATTGTAGGATAGTAATTTCACAGTACCTAATTATCACTTTATTATACAGTGGTAATTTTATTCTAAGTACATTCAGCATGCTTCAACCTTTTTGTTCCATAGTGTTGTATCAATGTGTAGCCACAAAACATATTACACATTAAGTAGGTGTACTCTTACCTAATTGTAGCTCCACATTGTCAATGCTGTATTGTGGAACACTAATTGTAGAAAATCAAATGAATTATCGCCGGACTGTGGGTACTGCTTTTTGAGGCTAATAACTATCTAATTACTTACCTAATGAATAGGTACAAAATATTGTTAGTTTATTTTTAAAGAGGAGGTAACTGTGGAATTTTTTCCCCATTATTTTCGTTATAAAACTACCTTTTGGAAGGCGGTTTTCTTGTACATGTTCAAAAGGGGAATACCTACTTGAGTGCGAAAGCCGTATCATCGAATTTTGTTTCTTCAAAAACCTTTCAACGACATCTCTATACTGCGACGCCTTGATAAATCGACGTCTTGTTACTGCGATATTTCGTTACATCGAAAAACTGTACTGCGAACGATTTTACTGCGTAAATATCATACTGCGAAGCCTTGTTCAATCGATGTCTCGTTACTGTGATGTTACTTAGGAAAACTTACTTCGGACGGCCTTACGGCGATAACCAAGTAGGTACATCGATTTTCTTTTCCAAAAAAATACCTACAAAGTGCCTTATAATGGTGTTATTAAAATTGATTATTTGACCTTTGACTATGAAGCTCGTTAAAGTGTAACTTATTTTACGCAGTACCTGTAGGTACCCAGGTAAGTAGAAAAAGATAAAACAATTCTCGCTGTTTAATGAATTTTATTACAAAACGACATAATAATTATTTCTTCAAATAATAACAATTTGAAACCGAAAAATTACTCATTAACAAATGATTTTATTTACCAACTCAAATAGGAAAAAACATATTTTAGTTAGGGCTACTTTTTCAATAGTCAGAACTTTTATCTGAAGAATAAGTATTATTATGACAGTTTGAAATAATAATTATTGTCTATACAAAAGCCGTCAAACCGCAATATTTTATTCCTCAGTTAACAGTTATAAGACTATTGAAAAATCAACCCTTAATAATAGGAACAAATCCAAGCGGTTGATTACATTATACCTAAGTTAACACCGCATACTCATTAATTATGAGAACAAGGTAATATTGAACACTGATAATATTGATTTTGTACAAATAAAGATAATTAACTAATAAAAGTATAAGTAGGTGCGATTAGGTAGATACCTAATCGCATCACGCGATTAACATTTTGTGTCTTGTTTTCAATCATATCTAAGTATTTCTTGGTCAGGTTACTAACCCAAACCAAAGTACTTACCTATACCAAATATTGTAAATAAATGTCAAGGTTGTTTTAGAAATAGAAGTGACTTTTTTACCTCACAAGGAAAAGTAGGCACCTATTACCTTTAGTTCCAACTTTAAATCAACAAAATTCGTTTTATCTTAAGTTCAATGCGATAGACATTTTTATAAAAAAAATCTATTTACTGGTCGTCAGTTTTTCCGGTATGTTACTCTGAAAAGGAAACAAAAAGCCATTACACACTACGGTTTTAACCAGACAGACAGTTACCTATAAAATTTCCCGTTACAAGACAAATGCGTTTTCTTTTTCAGAGAAGGAACATTAAAATTATACACAGTTTAATATTTTGTTGTTATTGAGACTTACTCTAAGATGTTGAATATAACAGACTTGATGATATTGTCTTATTAAAGCGAACGCCTCTTCAGCCACGGGTAGTTGATGATGCTGCCAAGCAAGAACTGCCAAGCACGCCCACAGTGTCTCATCTTCAACGGTGCGACAGAGCTAAAAGTAGTTTATTAGGTTCAATTAGTACGATGTTAAAAGAAAACCTGTGCAATTTCACTTATTTCATAGATTCGCTTACCTGTAGGGCTGGCTGCCACATGTTCGCAACTACATGTTTCAGTAACTTGTCAGGGAAGGCAGCAATCGACAGGTGTAATATTGAGCCATTGCCACGGCATATTTGCGCTACGCCATCTTCAATACTAAGAATTGTGGGGTTCCTCCCTAGATCCCTACAAAAACTCATTTTTTTAACAACACAATTTTTAAGATTAGTCGTTTAATTATTAGGTTATCGTGTTACGTAGAAACTTGGATACTAACACGACATCCTTGCTTACAGTGGTGAGAGCAAGCCAGTCTGGTTGCATAGCTGCCCGTGGACAACACCAGGCTACTACAGAGCTAGCACGCAACCCTACTAGGAGCTCCGTCTCGCAGCTCCAGCATATACTTAGGATTTGAGAACCTGGCAAAAATAACAAAGGTTTAGGAGGTTCAGGATCTAATAAAAATGATTATAACATGTTGAAGTTCTAACACCTATAAATAATGGTTTGGAGTCAGGACTCCAGGCAGTATTCCAGTACGATAGATGCAGATGGCTTGCTGCGATGTCTAGGAAATCGAAGGAGTCCGGGCTGGATGAAAGCCTAATTCTTTATTTAGAAAAAAATAAGCTTTAAACGTACCTTCTAAAACAGTTCGATAAATAAAATAAATAGTACATTATTTTGTTGTTACTTGGGGAACAGTCAGTCAGTTGGAGTTCAGTGAACCTGTTGCCACACCAAACAACATCTCATTCCGGTTTCTTAGCAATACCAGATTCTAAAATTGTATTTCCCCGAAAACTCCTCAGTGATCAGCGAAAAATGGTAACATTAAGTATCAGGCATGAGAAGTTGATCTTTCTTTGACTTATATTTTTTATTTATTAACCCCTCAAGCGTCAAATGTACACCAAGTGTACATAAGAGAAAGTGCTCGAAACGACAAAATTACACCAAGTGTAGGTACACAACAGTGTCATTGGCATTGTTAAAACAATGACTTTACTGCGCCCATTCAACTACTCCGACGCGTCGGGTGTTTCCGACAGGTAGGCAGGCAAACATTTGAGAGGTTAATGTTATGCAATAAGCATATTACTTATAAAGAGGCACTGAGTCGATATTATAACTATGAGATAATAGGCCATGACATTTAATTTAGGTCATTTTTATCGATAGACTTGATACTAGGAATCAGTAAGGTAAGAAGAGTTTACTTAAAACCGACAAGTCGTGTCTTTTCCTGATGGTACACATACTCACTCACTAACGCCATTAATATTGACGGAATACTTAAGAATCAATTCACTCACCTAATTTAACGAACTTGGGCTTGCTATCCTTAACAGTAACGACATAAAGATCCCTGTTATAGTCCAACAAAGCTAATTGTCTTTCACTTATGGGCCCTGTTTGACTAAGCGCGATGCTGGATACTGTCATCTTGTGCGTCAGCTTCGTCACTGTATTGTCTGCTGAACTTCGAACTATGAGGCCAGTGGGTAGATCGAACACGTGGATCACTAATGAAGATAATTATGAATAAATAAATATCAACAAATGAACAGTTCGCTAACTCTTGTTTACAAATAAAATAAATAACGTACATTTTCTATCACCCTGATCAATAGCAGCCAATGAATCAGGTCCCAGGGATACTGCAGCACGTCCTAGAGACTCTGGTCGGGCGCCCCAACGGGGGCTGGCCAGCAGTCGGCCCATATAACTGTACACTGATAGCCCAGCTCTTTCTACAATGCATATGCATCTGAAAAAAAATATTTTGCATTTCATCGTAAGAGTTGAGCAACTGCACAAAAATTAATTGATTTTTAGGTATAAAACATCTGAAAGACCTATTTAATAGCTGTATGTATTACCTTCAGATGTAAGAATAGTTAATTAGTTATTAAATCTATTGTGAACGCAAGGAATCCAAAGTAATATATAGTGGAGAGCTGAAGCTTTGAAAAGTTCCACAATTTACCTTTCGGCAAGCAATATCATGCTTATAGTTCCTTCTTTGAGGTCGAACGTAACTGGTGTGTTCCACGACGTCAGTTTGTGTATAAAACACTGCTTCACTGTTGCGATGACCATATGATTGAAGCCCAGAGCAATTTGTATGACTCTGTCTGGGTAGTCCAATTGGTCACTCTGATCACTTATAATATCCCTTATGGCAATCACTTTCCGTCCTACTTGGTTGCAGGCGTAGTTCTTCCATGTGTATTCTCTGAAAGTTAGAAACGTTCGTTTTAGAAAAAGTTTTTCGTTGCGAATTAAGTTATCTGAAACCGTCAAGCTATTTACCGATCAATAATATGAGCGAACAAAACATGTCCGTTTGCACAAGCAGCTGCCAACTGCGTACCATCAGAAGACCAGGCTACGTTGTAGATGCTGCCAGTTGACGGTCGGTCGAGGCAGTGAGACCACTGGAAACAATTGGTAATTACTACCAGAACCGGAAATGTAGAAAAACTGAGAATTATAATAAAGGGTACTAATTATATAACCAAAGTGGCCACTTTGTCCAAGCAACCCTCGGTGATAAAAAACTGCTTACCCCATTAGAGTTACACAGGCGAATGAGATTGTAGCTACCCACGACAAACATGTCGCCAGCAGGAGACCAGCTAACGCTTGTGATTGGCTGATCATGTTTCACGCTCACTGATATTTGCTGACCGAAGGTGTCCCAAATCTGAAGAAAAGTACACTCTCACTTACATTAGGTATTCTAATACAACCATATGCTTATTAGAGACTTATGGTGAAGATTTTGATTACCTTAGAATATCCATCTTCAGATCCAGACAGAATTAAATTATTGTTGGCATTCCATGCGATACATAAGATAAGGCCTTCGTGTGCTTTCCACTGAAAGAGAAAATATTATTACCAAGTTAATCATATAATTCAATCGAGCTAGAATGCGCGATATTTTTTTTCTAAATTATATTCTAATAGTCACAGGGACTTTCTTCTTCTTTACAAATATCCCACTATGTCTCTGTTAACAACAGCTTATGGGAAATTCCGTAAAAAAACAAAAATACTTTTACCAAAATACAATAATAGGTAGCAGCATGGTACCTACTTTCGTAATCTTATTGCTAGAATTCAGTTGTTTTATAACGAGTGAATTCCCCTTCGTGTGTAAGATAGCACTGCTATCTGGACTCCATACGGCGCTAAAACAAGGCACGTCGGATTGAACTATGGTCGACCGCAGCAGACCGTTGCGAGACCACACTTTGACGAAACCGTCTTCACCGGCTGAAAAATAATAAAAAACATTGAAATTCCCGAAGATTTTGTTTCTAAGTTTAGTTATAAGGTTTTCAACCTGTTAGGAGTCCAGCTCCATCAGGACTCCACTGTGCTATAAGACAAGCTCCCTGATGCGCATTTACTGATTTCTCTATACGCCCGTTGTGATTAACGATGTGGAACCTACAAAATATTAAAATTAATAAAATCATAATTGATTTTCTTTCACATTAACCTACATGGGCACTTATGGCACGTCAGAAGATAGGTGCATGGCTCCAATTGGTCGTTTCCTATGGAGAAGAGCCGGCAACTCGACGGTTACTCTTTTATAACTAATTAGTTTTTACAATGTTTTAAAAATTTTGTGTTAATAGGTATGGGAGGACAGTGTAGGCCTGTTAACAAGTACCAAAGAAATGAGTGGCATCACACTCACTTGCCATCAGCTGTCGAAATCAGAATCACATCGTGTTGATGTTTATTGCCGCCAACATTGATTTTTGGAAACAAATGCATGTCATTTGGATAAAAATCATCAGGAAATGTTGTGACTACTATACATTCGCTGTTTACTAGATTCCATTTCAAGAGTTTGTGATCGTCTCTGCAAAAGTTAAATGATGAGATTATAAACTTACTTACCCACACTCACTAGCTAGATACTTAATTAAAACATCATGTTGGTAGAATATTTTCATCTCGCGAAGCGACACGCGGTTTACTTGTGTTTACCAAGTGTTACAAACACGCTGTGAATGAGTCTGTAAGCGAGGCAGCTCTCGGTACCGTCCGTGACAATGGCGAAGTCGGAAGTATGAGCGTGCGTGTGTGTGAATTATGCGCGGGTGCTACTCGTCTTCACGCACACATTCACAGCGTGTTTGTACACTTAGTTACCATAAGTAAAGCGCGTGTCGCTTCATGAGATAAAAATACTGTAAGTACTTAATTTGGATTACATCTTTCTCATCTCATAATTATATGCGCAGCTGTACTACCTACACTTATTATAGTAGATAATAATCTGTAGTCGATTTCCCATGATAACAAAGGAAATAATTTATCATTCAGTCCATCCCAGTCACATCCCTATTTCGGTCACTCTGAACCTTTACTTACCCACATGAAAATACGTCTTCGGTATTATTCCAATTAACGCAAACAACAACACCAGTATGCTTAGGTTCTTTGAAAGTTGATATTTTTAATTTCATGATTATTTGATTTCAATTGTGTTTACTTCACAGTTTTGTTGTTAAATTATTTTTTAAACTGATACCATGGCAACGGAACAAAAACAAACATTCGCGCCGCACCGCCTAGTGTGCGCGAGACAGATGAGTCTTGGGGTTGCAAATGTGAAAAGTTGTATAATTTTTTGTCAGAGAAAACCATAGGAGAAAACCTTGAAAATCACTTATAATTTAGATGTAAAATTCAAGAAAACTCAACTTTCAAATACTTAGTTATAATTATATTTATTTATTTCAATAGTTTTTGTCAAAATAATTGAAAATAATTATTAATATAACTGTCCATAACCAAACGTTTCAAAAATAAAACCAAAACGTGTTTTTTTTTTCAGAAGTAGTTAATTTTTACGGCGTTTATAACATTATTTTTAGAAAGACTGCCATGTATTTTCGAATTTCTAAAAACCTCAAGAAATATTAATTGCAATATTATTCTCTCGATTTTACAAAAAAAAATATTGTTGATTGTTTTGTTACAAAAAAATTATTTAGAAGAAACCAAAAATAGAATTACGTTGTTCCCGTTTCTGTGTATATTTTCATATTTTACGTTGTTCCCTAGTGATAACTTTTTGAACGTAAATAATTTTGACAGCGCGGCAGCGCGACAAAGAGTAATGTCATCTAAAATAATCAATGTCTGATACTGATTCCGATCTGAATTCTGAATGACAGTTCAGCCTCACATGTTCCTACTTTGCGAGTTCCTAATTTTGTGAATTAACTCTAAAAGTACAAAGGATTTACCAGTGTTAGATTGAGAAAACGTAACAATGTCGGACGTGCCAGACCTCAGTAGTGACGAGGACAATTTCGATGACGACGACTGGCAAGAAATGGAAACTAACGATACAACGGTAACATGCTTATTTTGTCCTAACGTTTTATCGAATATTGAAGAAGGAATCGCGCATTGCAAGTCCGTCCATAAGTTTGATTTGAACGAACTCAAATTAAAGTTCAGTATGGATTGCTATTCATACATCAAGTTAGTAAATTATATCAGAACACACAAACCCACCCCAGAGGTTATAACTAACATCAACAAGGCATTGTGGGATGATGAGAAATACTTTCAGCCTGTGGTGCAGGATGAGTGGCTTATGTACGACTTTGACGGTCTCACCGACAAGCCAAGTTCGCCTAAAACATACCATGCCAATGTAGAGAATGGCTTGGTAACCCTTTCAGAGGCACACTTCACTGAACTTCAAAGGACAATACAGTTTTTAACGCAACAACTAAGTGAGAGTGCCACACTTCTGAAGAATGCAAAGGAGGACATTAAGACGATGCAGGATTCAATGCAAACATTGGTAGAAGGTGGTCAATTAAGCAAAAGTAATGAGGAACCCTCAACTAAACTCAATTGTGTAGCAAGTGTTCCCCTAGAGATGGACGATGGCTACTTTAGTACTTATGCTCATTTTGGTATCCATTATGATATGCTTTCAGACAAAATCCGCACAGAATCTTATAGAGATGCAATATTGAAAAACAAGGAAACATTGAAAGATAAAACTGTCTTAGATCTTGGTTGTGGCACTGGTATCTTATCAATGTTTTGTGCAACAGCCGGAGCGAAACAAGTTTACGCTTTAGATCAGTCAGAAATTATATATCATGCAATAGATATTGTTAGAGAAAATAACTTACAAGATGTTATTAAATTAATCAAAGGGAGGCTTGAAGATACCAAGTTAAATGAAAAAGTTGACATTATTGTCTCTGAATGGATGGGATACTTTTTGCTGTTTGAAGGCATGTTAGACAGTGTTATTTATGCAAGAGATCATTGCCTAAAACCCGGTGGACTGCTGTTACCCAATAGATGTAATATAAGCCTTGTCGCTAATGGTGATGTAGATACACACAAAAAACTAATCGAATATTGGTCCGATGTATATGGATATAAAATGAATTGCATGAAATCTGAAGTTGTACGGGAAGCAAGTATTGACATAGTTGGATCCAAAAATATAATATCAGAACCTTGTGTTGTTAAGGACATTGATATTAACACATGTAAAATAGATGTCATGGATTTCACATCTGATTTTAAACTTCCTATTGTAAAAGATGGTGCTTTGACCTCAATTGTCGGTTATTTTGATACCTTTTTTGATGTGCCGAACGCTGTAGAGTTTTCAACTGGACCTCACAAAACACCAACTCATTGGAAGCAAACAGTTTTCTATTTTAGAGATTGTAAGGAGGTGAAGAAAGGCGATGTTATTGAAGGTACAATCATTTGCAGTAGACAGAAAACTGATGTCCGAGGTTTATCTATACAGATCAATATATTTGGTAGGAGTCATAAATATATATTAAGTTAAACAAACTACTTGTGATACGTTTTAGAAAGCCTATTGCATTTTGTGAAGTGTCAATATAAACTATATTAAGGCGATAGCGTCAGGGTAGCTCTCGAAATTCAAATTTTCTTACGTTTTTTGCAATTTACTTATCGGTATCAGGTTGTATGATCTAAATAATGATTTGCGGCTGTATCAAATATTTATTTATTGAATTAAAATCATCAACTCTATGTTCATATTACCCTATTTCAACTATTTCATGAAATTGCGACATGTGAGGCCAATTCTAACTTAAGGAGTTGTATTGCTGATTCTAATGATTATAATTCTGTAAGGCCATATTTGTTACGGTTGTGAATCATATTTTAATCAACATACAACTCGATACATACCTGCAAATTGTAAAAAAATTAAGTGAAGCCTGGAATACAAATGCCTGTGAATTGCACAAAATTATGCAAATAGCTTGTGCCATAATAATTTGTGATTGGTGAATACCACAATGACATGTCAGTGTGAGTAGTGGTGGCCCAGTGGTAACAGCCGCAACTTACTAGTTGTAGGTTGTAGGTTCGAACACAGACAGGCGCTTTGTGTAATTCATTTCATCACCACTGCTCTCAAAACGGTGAAGGAAAACATTGTGACGAAACCGGCATGTCCTAGAACCAAAAATTCGAAGACATGTGACGTCTACCAACCTGCACTGGGCCCGCATGGTAGATTACAGCCCACTCACTCTGGAAGAGAGGAAGCCTGTGTCCCAGCAGTGGGAACATTATAGGCTGATTATGATGTCGGCTACCTGCATACTCTTTTGCAGTGTACAGGCATGTGTATTTCGGCCTTAATGAATTTCGCGGGCTACCTAAGCGTATCCCCCTTAACTGCTTGATGTGCCTTTGATAATTGTTAAATTGCAAATATGATTTGCATTGTAATTCTCCTGTACTACTAGTAATAAGTATAATATGTTCGTATATAGCTGAGAGATAGCATTAAATATGGCAGGATAGTTTATAAAGTGGAATTAGAATTCTTTTTTTATCATCTATTTTAGGAAACTGAGATACTCACCAGCGAGTCAGTGTGTTCATCATTTATATCATACACATAGATTATATGAAACATCTCACATACATTATGTCATGTATTGGAACCTTAATTAACAAAGAGGGATCTTCATTTTTGCTTTAACATCACAGAAAATGTACTAAGAAGCTTGTATAAGGGAGGGCGCCCACAAGTAACTTAGCTGCCCAGCAACTTTTTTGTCTCTGTCGCTGTCTCCTCACCGAGATTTGGACGATGCGCACACGGGAGCGACAGCAACGCTGCTTTTTTTTATTAAATTTTCGGTTGAATAGCAACTGGCTACCCGGCAACTTTTTTGTCGCCGTGCGCGCACTTGCATGACAAACAATAGACGGGCGAGAGTTGCGTCCAAACCCGCGTATAAAAATGTCTCCCAGCTGTTACGTCGCTACATGCGCGCACATTCATACAAACCTGTAGACTTGATGTGAGAGACAAATTAGTTGCGAAGACAAAAGTTGCTCGTGGGCGCCTTTCCTAAGTCTATAATCATTTAAGCCGATTGTGATCTGTTGTTCTTTCAAAGATATTTTAACTTAAAATGTGTATTTGATGAAACATTGTGTTTCTGTTTTTAACCCACGACAAAAACAGGGGGGTGTTATAAGTTTAAAGTGTGTATCTGTGTGTCTGTCTGCGTCATCGTAGCTCCCAAACGTAAACGGTTGAAGCGATTTTGATTTTATTATTTTGTTTAGTGAATGTTGAATTGTAATATATAGATCCTGAATGAAGCAAGTGCCAAAATTATGACAGCTACTAAAGGTAGACTAGAAAAGCCTAATTTATAATCTGAATCATTTTATCATACTAGCCATTACTACACATAGGCCTTTGATTATATAATGTCTAGATAGAGCATCAATTGCGCGCAAACGTGTCAAAAAATACCAGCCAACTGTTGGACTGTAAGTACTTACCCGCCGATTAGTGCCGATCGTACCGCTTTGGTGTCACTACGTATTACGCGCGCTAAGTAATAAACAAATAACAGCGATAAAATGACGGTATGTGCTATTAAACTGTGCCGAAATTATAAAGGAAGGGTAAAAAACACCAAACACATCACATATCATCAGTAAGTAACCAAAAAAACTACGTATTTGTTTTTTGTTTTTATATTTACCAAATTACGCCCTATTACGCCATATTTTATCAGTGTTGCCAGTTTCTTTTTCCATTCTCCCAACTTAACGTCCTTTTTTTGTGGGTATATTCGTTGCTTTATGGTTACGTTTATATTATTTAGTTGATGTACTTTTATTATTCGATTTCAAAAATGGTGAAGTTTTTCAATTCGTCTGTACTTTTTTATAATAATATAATGTTCGCGTATAACTTTTTTGTTTATGAGCCCATTTTAATGATTATTGTTGCATTGGGTCCAATAAACTGATTTCAAAGGTGCCAAGAGTAATTTTAATAAGATTAATTTATTCCATTCGTATTATCTGTGATATTTCATTTGAAATTTCCAAATACAAACTGCCTAAAAAGTTAAATATTCTAATTGAATTAACTTAGCTGATTTAATATAACACAACATTCACACACACAACTCTAATTCAATTAAATAGTGTTTTTTATTTATAAATACAAGTAAATAAAGACACTACTAAAACTGAATAATACTACAAACATACACCTAAAACTTACTTATATTATTTGTATAGTCAATTTTTTTAATATGTGATTTATGGGAGAATTGTAGTAGCTGGTATCATTATGCACGCACACAGAGACATAGATGCACAGTGTAAAACACCGCCCGCACGCACACATGTTTGAAATTGTTGCCTCGTTTTCTTTGTTTTGATTGTAGGGCGACGCTCTATCTAGACATTATATAATCAAAGACATAGGCTTAGAATACATAGGCTTATAAAATTAAGATTAAGCTAAGATCATCAATGCATAGAGACCTTTTTTATTATTTTTTCTATTTCTTAGATATATAAGAACATGCATCATGACTTTCATGCCTCATGTATATTAGTTATAAATTAATTATCTAAGGGTATTAAAGTAAACATTTCGTCTACGAAAATCTTTATTTTATTTCACACATAATTTACACATAACTAAAAGGTGTTTAAATCTATTTTACACATGTAGAAAAAGACAAGTTGATAAAAAACCATTTTGATTTTGAGATTTCATTTTATTAGAGAGAAAATGCAGTTTCATACAAAGATCTTTGTGTTGTTTACATAAAATTATTGTGATTTTTTAAGATAAAACATTTAATATATAATGTACATTCGCGTACTTATAATATATATATATATATATAGATAATTATCTTTAGCAATAGGGATGACGACGGGGTAAAGTAAACAAAATTCTATTTAGTCCGTCAGTTAGATTATCAAAAAATAATGGACACATATTTTTTGTTGTGTCAATCAACCAAAAAATTACAAAGATAAAGCGTGTCAAAGTTTGGGAGTGGGGGCTCGTGACGTCACTTGTAGGTAAAAATTGTACCAACATGTGACGTCATGCGACATTTCAAATCAATATATCTCTGTAATGTTTTGATTATGTGAAAAAAGAAAAAATACGTGCCCAATACTTTTTAATAATCTACCTGATAGACGAAGAAAAAAAAGTTAGTCGTCATCCCTATTGCATTTCAATTTCATATTTTTTTAATCATGTGGGATATATAATATAATAGAAAAGTTTAGGATTTTTACTTCGATTTTTATAAATAACGTTTCTTTATACATTTAATATTATTATGAATTAGTTTTGTATGTTTTATTTTAATGGTGTGAAATATTATCTGTAATATTTTACGTAAGCAGGACAATGTGTGAAAAATATTAGACGATTTTGTGGGTAGGTACTTACTATTTTATTAATATTTTTTTTAATCTTAAAACGTAGCAGTGTACAGGTCTTTAAATATCTTAATTACATTGACAATTGAATACTAAACACATTCGGAATGTTGTAATGTCACATTTAAAAGCAATATCTTGTACAAAAGTGGTTTCTATAAGACAGAGATTACAATATTATTAAGGGTGCCTATGTAGGTACTGCTCCAAGCTATGATACAGAAACAACAATTAATATTCATGTACATAAGGCTCAGTATGCTAATCTCTACAATTTTATAAAGCTATATCCCCAATCTGAATGGCATTACTAGACTACATTTCAAATTAAGTAGGTATGTACCTATATTGAATATCCTTAATATTTAGTACCTATAAACTATTAGTAGGTACACTAAATGCACAATATACAGAATTTAATAAATCTCTAATAATTAAAATAGATGATAAATATACATATATAAAAAAATCTATTGTTAAATTTGTCTACGATAAGCGTCACCAGTTGGATTATAAATCTATCCTTACCATCCCTGAAATCAAATAGGGACCTAATTGATCATGATTATGGATTCTTTTGATTTGATATTCAATGAGAATGGTCCCACTTACCTACCAGGAAAACTAGGCCTCTGATATACGTTCGAAATGGGTCTGAATTTAGATTAATTTTGTATGGTTACAAAAATTCCTATGTTAAGCAGATTCAGTTCAGATTTTAGATGAAAATTTGGCATCTGTGAGTAAACACTTGGCCTAAAATCCTTTAATATCTTTGTAATTATAAATTCAATGTTTAATTCCGTTCGTCAATAGTACTCTAGTTGAAGGACGGTAAATTTACTTTGGATCCTCCACAAAAGCTTGTTATGTTCAATTTCTAAGCCTAGCTAAGAATTCCTGTTCGTCCTCTGGCTGTGACGCCTTGCCTCTCAGTCTAATAGATCTAATAGGTAGTTGATGTTTACAGAAAGCTGTACGACTCCATCTGATTTGAGCACGAGCTTTGAAGTTCAATAAATATTTGAGATTTTCTACATTATCCTTAGCTATGTTGTATATACCAAAGACAAAAATCTTAATTTGTATCATGAAGATTTACTAATGTACTATCTACCTATTTACTAGAATTTGAAATGGCGTTATCATTTAGAAAATAATTTCATATTAAATAACATTTGGTCAAGAATATCAAGACTCCAATTTAATCGGAAACATTAAAATTAATAAGCGTATTCATCATATTATGGGTTAAATTTAACACTAATATTAAGCTACATTTAAGTTATAGTTAAGTGTTCGATTGAAGAGAAGTGCACATGTGTTTATGATTATATAAATTAATGTTGTTGCTCCGTCACCAGCATTTGATAGTTACTTACAGATACATTTAGCTCTTAACGACTATGTTTGAAATGAGTTCAGTACAGTTTTACACAATAATTATTTCAATTATGAGTAGAAAATAGTTTTATCTATCGATACATCCTCAAATATACAGCCAAGACCCTACTGCGAGTAATTTACTACAAGGGTTCTTCAGGGAACAGTTCTGGGACCATATATACCCTAAACTTATTGAATACCGTTCTTTGTCCTCGCAATGGAATCTTGGTAATGAGATATCTTCAAAGCTTTTAGACTTAATATTTAGGCTAGGCTAATATCTTAGCAGCGAATAATAATGAATCATTTACACTACTGGCGTTACCGCTGAGCGGTATGTCGCCTGTTCGAATTAGCTCACTATGTTGTCTTCCACATAGAGAATCTTTATACATCCAGGCTTTTCGCATTGTGCTTCCAAGTCGTATTTGTGCGTTACACACAACAATTTTATATTTTAATAAATTAGCAACGTATAATATAGCTTGCACACATAATATGTATACTTATCATGTAGTATGGCTTTAGCTTTTTTTCAACAATGAATAGTACATGTTGCAACACCTAGATCTAACGCTATTTACAAATGAGGCTAAATATTATTCCTCTGTTGTCGGTGGGACGCTGTTGTTCTCCTCCTCCTGCTTAGCTCGAGCCTCAGCATCTGGAAAATATTTTTGCATTTAGTTAGTCATAATATTTTTGAATTTATTAAATGAGTGGTACTAGTGACTGCGAAGCATGGAAATCAGTTTTGTACCTAGGTTTTTTTTTTGTTTTAAAAGAACCACGAGTTTAATAAAAAAGATAGTTCTTCTGCTTTGTTTTTTTGAGACATTTTTACCTTGCATAAAAAAAACATCGGAAACTAAAAAAGCTTAGAATTTTCCATAATTTTCACACTAAGGTACTTCTACATATTTTATTACTTAATGAAAATATAGTTACCCTTAGCAGCTTGCTCTTTCCATATCTTCTTGTTGTCGCTGAGGCACGCGACCCACGGCTTCCTGATCTTGAACTTGTTGCTGTTTTCATTTCCTGTAATAGAAAGCAGATATTCGTGATTCCTATGACCACATTCTTGTTAATATTACCTACCTACTATGTAGGTTACTTAAAAACAAATTGTTTGGGTAGGTTAGTTCCATGATAACAATACCCATGACTTTCTTTCCTGCACTCAAGATTGATAGAATAAAGAATGGTATGGTAGGTCTGTGTTGTAAAAACTTAAACAAAATATCGTTTAGTTTTATTGCAGGATAGGTTATACTTGCTATTCAAAATATTTTTTATAACATACTATGTATTAGGTCCTTACCTATGAAATTGCCGATTTTTGATAGTGAATATCGATATCTTTCATTCTATTTAGAATTCCAAATTCAAATTAATTTTACAATATAGCATGACATTTTGTTTTCAAAATCAGTTGTTCATTTGTTTTTTCGCCGTTCGATTTTTTGTTTATATCGCTGTTTCTGTAACCATGGAAAAATCTAAATTGCGCGCTATTTTCGAATACGAGTTCCGTCGTAGCACCAACGCAGCACAGACAGCACGCAATATTAACGACGTGTATGGACATGGTACCGCATGTGAACGCAGAGTACGTTTTTGGTTCTGTTCTGGAAATTTTGATCTCAACAATGAGCCCCGTGGCCGACATGAGACGAAAGCCGCTAACGATGAATTGAAAGCCATAGTAGAAGCAGATTCATCTCAAACTACGTTGGAACTTGCAGCAGCCTTCAACGTAGGTAAGTGATAAATCGACACTGATTCATTTACCTACTTCAAATTGGAAAGATAAAAAAAACTGAAAGTGGGAAACCGTATGAACTCACTGAGCAACAACAACAAAATAGCGACGAAGCACAACGCACAACGCACGCACAACGGACCATCTCAAATCTATACGTACGAGTTGCGACTGGAACCCACCATACTCAACAGAAGGTCTGGCTCCGACAAGTTTTATTCGGAATTTGCCAACGGTCAAAATCTAAAGAGTTCATCGATTCCCGTCCCCACGATTTTTATAGCAAAGCCATCAACGAACTTCCAATATAATGGCGAAAGTGTATCTTCACTGGCTAATACAAAAAATATTTGATTTATGTGAAACGTGTGAACATAGAAATATGTGAAACGACAATTTCATGAGTGTTAAAGTAAATTTAACATAAATATTAAGTTGCAACACTGTAATTCAAGCTTAGCATTTTTAATAGCTAGCAACACTCTCTCTGCATCCATACTTCCAACCGGCAAGTCCATATTTTTTCTACCGTTGTAATTTACTGTAATTATACTAAATTCTTACACGCATGACTTTTTATTATACAGTGAGTAAGGACCTAATAATATGATTAAATATTAAAAATATTTTCAACTCAAGTTAGTTCAATGGGGTATTTTCTTGTGGTCCTACTATTTTGTCCTACCAGTAGGTCCACGAGGGTATGCTATTGAAGTTTGGCTATTGTAACCACACCAACGTATTGTTCAATGATACCCACAAATAAATAATATCCACACAAGATTGTCAGAATAAATAATGGTATGGTAGACTGTTTTTTTAAAAACAAACAAGATATAAATAGTAGATATTATTATAGTCTAATAAAATGTAGGATTGGATATACTTACTGTCCTTCGAACCTGTACTCTCTTCATTGATTGGCTCAGCTGAACTGGTGGAGTTCTTGCTACTGGAATGTAGAGGGCCCAATATGCATTCAAGCATATCGGCACATACGCCCATGCTGGGTTCCACGATGAACTCGATAAAGCCAATCTGCGACTCTGCTACTAGGGTGTTGTTTCTGTCGCACAGTGGACTGAACGGGATCCCCAGATCCCGCTCCTTGTCGCCCTGGAGGAAGAACTCTTCCAGGAGGCTCATTGTCCATCTGTGGTGCAGGTCCCATCTCTAAAACAGTTAAATAAAATAATTAACTCGTGTCTCATTAAATGATTTCTATAAAAAGCTTTTTATTGGTATTATGTACAGACGCCAGCACATCAACCTACTACAATCTGTCAGATTTCTGTAATAGATTTTCAACTTTATCGCTAAAGCATAAGGTTCAATGTTGATTGGGAAAATTTGACAGTTAGGTGTAGGTTGATGTGCTGGCGTCTGTACTTACATTTAATTAAAAAAAATTGTTTTTATAGTATCCATGACTACTTTAGGGTTAATGGAGGAACTCCAAAGGAAAGGCCGTTCTAAGGATTTCAATAATACGTTTATTAGCCTTTTATTAACCGACGAAAAAACGGAGGAGGTTCTCAAGTCGACGCGTATATATTTTTTTAATTTGATTTTTTGGAAGGTGTGTTTACTAGGAATACTACTCTACCTATATATAATTGAATGCTAACTTCTTCATCTGGAGCAGTGGTGGCCCAGAGGCAACAGCCGTGACTTAATAGTTGTCGTTGTGTTGTACAACCACAACAGGGTTCGACCCAAGCAGGCACTTTACTAAGTGTAAATTATTTCATCACCATTACTCTCAAAACGGTGAGGAAAGCGGCGTACGTGTCCTAAAACCAAACATTCGAAGACATGATTGTGGCCCACTTCGTAACGTACCCGTCGCGTGGTCTACTAATGTATTTCCTTCCTTTTTCTTTCGACTTTCACAGAAAGAGGAGACCTGTGTCCCAGCAGTGGGAATAATTATTGGCTGATTAGGCTTCATCTATATCTTTCTGAAAACGGTATTTTACTACAGGTACCAAGGTTTTGTCCATCTCTTTGACTAAATCCTATTTTTGCCCATTGGTACCTACTTTTAGGTGTAACTTGTCATCTATCTACAAAAACATGGGCTCACCTTGGCAGGATGCGAAATATCACAGCAGTGTAGAATGAGGGAGGCTGCCTTCGACTTATCCACAGTAGGCTCTGCGAGCGTCAGCAGTGACCTCATGTTCTTCAGCTGCTGGAAGTGGAAGGACATGTCTGTGGCCAGCACCATGTCGATGACCAGGGTCCTGAACTCGCGGAACTCTTCTCTGGATAAGTTCTGGAGTAGGTTGCACTCTTCGTCGCGCATCAGCCTGGAATATGGAGAAAGAAAGTTGTTATTTGGTTGTCAACATCCGTGGGACTAGTTCAGTGTGATGAATTGGTAAGGATTGTTCTTTGTTTGACGTTTGTCTGTTAGTTTTTTTTTGATGTCCAAGGCTATGAATCTGCATCGTGAGGTAGCTCTAGGTTCAATTCAACGACGTAGCGTTTGGTATCCATAAATTAACTTCACAAAATTTATAGTAGCTATAAGTAGATGCGCAAGAACTGTCGATTGGTCCATCGCGCCTAAATTGAACTAATTAGGTAAGTTATCAAGAACTTGGACAAACATTCAGGAGATTAAACCACCTCCCTCTAAACAAATTTACTTAGGACAGCAAATTCGATCGTTTCAAACTATGTCAATGTTATAATTGCGCCATAAAAATGTAAATTTACAGACACCGGTGTCCTAATTGCATGAAATTGCCATTTGTGTAGTAGGTACTGACGGTACAACTAGTAGTTATAGGTTATAAACGTTATGGAACATTAAAGTTACGACTGCTTTCAAATTGATTTGCCGATCATTATTGGAGATAAAATTGTAACTTACGACAAAACACAATCGCCGTTTAAAAGCTAATTTAAAGCCAATTATAAGTGTATGGCTAGTTAATAAGGAAGATATAAATACTCATGTTACTTACATGAGTATTTATATCGTTCTTCTTCTTGGTATCTGTGAACACACAGGATATACAATTGACCGCGTAGAATTGCACTTTTCTATGAAACAGCAGTTTATTTTTTTTTATTGCCGTCTAAAAGTTTCTACGTTTACCTACTCATCTTGCCTCATTGTTTTCGTTTCCGATTATTGGGATCGATGCCCCATTCTTATGGATGATCACGTACCTACCTTTAAATGGAGCGTATAATAAAATGGCTACGTTGAATATTAAAATATTTTTATCAGGATTGGGAATTCGCAGAGCAAATCAGAAAATGACATAAAACGTTTTAGGTATTTCATTTTTGCACCAAAATTTTAAACAGGGAGCTACTTATATTACCGCTAATGTGCGTAAATCAGTTAGAGTGCAGATTAACTTGTTAATCTGCAGATTATCTGGTTGAGTCCGTTAAAGATAAAATGTAAAGTTCTCCCCACACGGGTTGCATGGTTGCGGACAGTCGATAGGCGACATAGGATGCAAGAGCGAGCGAATGAGAACTGCAGGGTAATTGCGTAACACACTATCAGTTGCAATGGGTTTCATTTTGACAGTTCAACAACATTCATTGCGTTATTTACGTTGTTGAGCAGACACATTTTTCGAACGTATGGAGCAATGGATTAGCAATATGCTTCAAATTGATTCAAATTAAGAGTAATAGTGTGTTACGCAATTAGGGTGCTGGTTTGGCCTAGGCGAAACTAGTTCATCCTAAAATCGGGTTTGGCCGGTAACCACATATTTCACACTTTAACGGGTTGTACCCGGTAATTTGCAGATTACCTAGTTCTTTTTTATTTTTTTATTTATTTATAGTCTTAATACAGGTTTATGTTTGTTTAGTACCATTAAACCAGAAATGGTTTGTATTGGTACCTACTCACATTCGCTATAAGAACACTTCTATATTTACTTTTGTTTTTGTTGTTTTATTAGACAGTTTTTTCTTCCTCCTGTAAAATTTTGTTATAAACACTTACGTGGTTTTCACTGCTGGGCGACGATATAAGGTGCTATAAAAATATCTGCCACGGCTTCAATGGGAGACAGTATTTTGTATATAGATTACAGTAGTGAAGAAATTTTGTACCCCGGAATAGTTACATCAATTTGAGAAAATAAAGTAATTAAATAAACATTTACTCTATTCTGCATAACGTGGTTCACAAACTACGCGCGATGTGTCGCTATTCGTCAAATTTTGCGAAATAAAATGACGGTGCGACAATAGCTAATTACTATGGGACGGTTTCTTGCAACTAAATCAATTCAAATTTATATGCACATTTTTTTGTATGAAAAAATTTATGACATAAGATCAATAATGTATCTTTACTATTGTAATCTATACACAGAATACTGTCTCCCATTGAAGCCGTGGCAGATATTTTTAAAGCACCCTATATTTATGTCTGTAATTTGTAAGGTGTACATAATAAAGAGTAAGTATTCTATTCTATTCTAACGTATTCCGTATTCTAACGGTAATAGCTATACTGTTTATGAAATAATTTGGAGCACCCACTTTATTTAAAATGCTGACTTCTGACGTGCACTGGGCATGTGTGGTGGTTCTATTTCATTATGGCTCACTTCTTCCCCTAAGGCGAGCAAAAAGAAAAAATGTCAGAAAGAACGCTAAGCGATAACGAGGTAATAGTTACAGACGCCAGCACATCAACCTACCCGAAACTGTCACATTTCCCCAATCAATTTTGAACCTTATGCTTTAGCTATAGAGTTGAAAATTTATTAAAGAAATTTGACAGATTGTAGTAGGTTGATGTGCTGGCGTCTGTACCTAATTATTATTTATCAAGGCAAGTTTTAGCTCTGTCTCAAATCAACGTTATGAATTGACGGTTTCCTGTCGCTTTCGAAACTTCCACTAAACACAACACCGACAAAGGAATATCTAAAGGAAATAACCGACAGATAAATAACACATACCCTCATAGATTAACTCGTCAGTTAGGCTGACGGTAAAATATACTCAGGACATTTCTTCAACTCGCTCAAAATTCATACCGCGTTGCTACTGTCAATTACTGCCAATCATTGTGAACAACACCTCCGTACCTAGTACCCGACTCACGTAACCAATGGCTTGAACTGGAACTGTGCTAAATAGACTAGTAATATAATATCACTAGTTTTTTTCTGTGTCTTTGTTCGCATACAAACTTTTAACCTCGTTGTAGGCACCATTTCCCTTAGGAAGAATCCTCAAGCTTTGAAGACCAAGCCCCTTATAAGAAACGTTGAGAGACGTTTAAACGTTGCAAAAGTATGGTTAAACAGTCGCTAAAAATTACATAGGTACTTAACTTTAAGCAACGTTGATAAATAAACCCCCTAATCTTTAATCGTTATTTAGCACGTAAGTAGGTACCTTGGCTAAGCATTATTTCTCTCTCGCCCAACTATCAGATTACAAGTGCAGATGAGACAGGAACATGTCTAAGCCATAGCACCTGCTAAGTAACGTTTATAGATCTCGGCCCAAGGAACTTGACTTCCGAAGGTCATGCTTGTTTTTCCGAGTGATGCAAAACTGAGATTTAGAAAAATGTGAGACTTGTTAGTTGAAAAACGGGCAGTCATGAGATTTTTTAAACAGTTTTGGCAAAATGCGTATAATTTGGACTTTTGCTGCTTTGCTTCGGACATCCTGAATTTTTAGGCCATAGCTCCCTTTTATTTTTTTATTGCTGAATGGGCCCCGCTCTTGACCTCGATCACGCCTGATGGAAAGCGATGGATGAGGTCTATGATGGAATGAGCGTGCCTAGAAGATGCCTAAGGCACTGAAACTCCCATGCATCGACGAAACACAGCTGGCTGCTTGACGCCGGACTCCGGCGGGAGGGTGGTCGCAAACCAGGCGGACGTTAGCCCTACCACCGCAAGGGAAGAATTGGCCCGTCAAATAAGGTGTTGGATGTGACTGTCCAGGATGTGCCGAGCGCGAGCGTTCAGTTGGGTAATTGGCGGAACAAACTGCGCTAAACGGGGAGGCTTCTTCATGCATCCCAAATGTAAGTATATATCTTTCGTTTTATGCCTGTGTTAGTTTAGAAATTAAATTCTAAATTGCCGGATATGAATGACTCACGAAGTACAAAAATATAAGGACTACTCGTACTACGCTGCCGCAGTAAGCAAGAAGGACGAATATCGGCCAAAATGTAAAGAAACATAAACCTTAGGTACTAAACAAAACAGGCGCATCCATTAAGGCACATTTTTCTCTATTCCTTTTCCTCAGATGAGCCCCTTTTACTTACGGCGGCAGTACGGATTATAATAGGGTAAGACCGCGAAAAATTGTACAGTTACATTCATGACATCATAACGCACGTTACGTACATGACTGAATGTTACGTACATGACCATTATAAAGCTTAGCTCACATCATTACAGTTTAGAAATAAAAGTCAGTTTTTAATCAAAATTGTATTGGTATAGTTATAAAAACACAACAGCTATAAGAATGAAACACAAATTAGAAAAAAAAAAATTAAATCTAAGAAACCCCCAACTCAAAAATAGAAGCGATAATTTTAAAAAGACAACAATAATACCTATAGTTGAGCCCTCAAATTCGATGCAGTTACTCAATCGAATTGGATGGCTCAATGGTAGATATTATTTTTGACATTTTAAATATTCGCTTTTCTTTTTTGCATTTGGGGTTTTTTAATTTATAAATTTCACTATTTTTATGTTTTTTTTTTAGAACAGTTTTATATATTTTTTTATTAGTAATACCTACATAGCGTATAACAAGAGAAAAAATGTGGTAAATTAAAACATAAAACTTGACTGCGTAGTATTTAAAATTTATTTAAAAAAAAATGCACTAGTCATCACTAGTGTATTCTCAGCTTAACAATTTGTCATGACTGTAACGTTACACATTTTGTTACACACTGTTATAATCATGACAAAAAATGCGTGGGACATAACCTAAAACCAAAATTTCACTTAAATTGCGGATAGCCAAGGACTGCGACGTAGTTTTATTCGTTTGTGTAATAATGAACCGACATAAACACGTATAATATTGAGACAGAATATACATACTTACCTTGTAATCAAACACTTTAAATACAAGTTTTTTTGGAGACAAATCCGTTGCCAACACAGAACACCATTTCACTCGAAAAATAATGACATATTTAATTGTTTAAATGTTGGCATCATGTTCAGTGGTGTTGCCACGCAAGAAAATATTAGAAGTAGCTGGATTATTCTTAAAGTATGGCAGTAATAGATGTTAGTTTCATGACGTTACACACTCAGTAAAATTTTGGACACGTTTTTAAAAATTAATAAAAAAATATTTGTACGTTATTTAGTGAAAGCTTTTCATAAAAACGTTGGTTAAGCATCACAAAACTTCAACATAACTTAAAAATACGGAATAGCCATTACCTTTTTTTAAGCAATGGCAGTTTTTGTTTAAAGGATGGCAGTTGGACAAATATTTTTTGTATGGATGTGAAAGTAGTACCAATGAAAAAATTACAAAAAAAAAACAATTTGTAAGAGATGGATTAAATGTTGTGGAATTATCTAAGACAATACAAGCATACCATTCAGTACAATATACAACAAATCTCATTTATCAAATAACGTTGATGTTATAAGTTAAATGAAATGAGGACAAGCGAAAAATGACTAATGTACAATTTTTCGCGGTTTTACCCAATATAAAATTCTAGATTTACATTATAAAATAGTAGAGGATTAGTACTTAGTTCCTCTAAATCCTACCAAATATTTATATCAAGATTAGACTGTGCGTGATTCGTGAGTCAGTGAGTCGTTGAACCATTTACCTATGTATAGGTACTTAGATACAACATTATAATGACTGGCCCCTTTGTAATTTAGCGTAAGGTCAGGAGTGAAGTCACGCCTGGCAGATTGATGGATGGCTGCTATGATCGGATCGTAAACAGTCTATACGGATTAACCCTTCCGTGATTCATGGGAGATTAGACCCTGCTGATACTGTGATGGGAGTATGCAGGTATAATCAATTTATTCCCGGCAATGGACCAAGAAGAATCGTCCCGTACGAAATCAAAATAGAAATTTACTGTCCAGGTAATACAGGAAGCAGGTTCAGTGGTTGACGGCCAGACGACATGAGTAGCTTAAACTACCTTCAGCTAGGTCACAATATATTATTTGCCAGTGAGTACCAAACTAGGCAGGCCGTATCTTGGGGCTCAAATGTTTAAATAATGGGAAAAATACAATAAAGCTAATGGTATCCTAGTTTCAACCATTGCTTAATATAAAATAAAATCATTTTCTAATATCCCTCGCCATCGAAGAACCAATTCCAGTGAAAATATTACAAGCAAAAAAAAAAAAACAAGCATAAAAGGCACGTCCCAAAAGTGGTTTGAAATGTCGTACATTTTTTTACAGGAAAACGAAAACTAAATATTTGCGAAAAATTATCGTCCATAAAAATAAGTACCTAAACGGTTTCTTTTTCCGAAAAAAAGGTTAAGGTTAACAAAAACAATTTTCCAAATAAAATTAAAAATAGTTTGCGTAAAGCCTTCAATATGCAAAACTAGGACTTGTATGCATTGATTCTATGTCCGATATTGCCGAGCATGTTTCATTTATTTTACTTCTAAACACATTTATTTTCTGTTGTGCTTAGCAAAACAGGGATTCTGCGGTTTGATTCATCCCACAAAATGCTCGATGGGGCTTAGATCGGGCGACATCAAAGGTCATTTCAACAAATCACTTCTTTATCCTCAAAACTTTCTGTGGTTATCCTAGTCGTACGCTTAGGATCGGCGGTGTCCTGTTTGTATTTGAAAACTCGAACGAGCCTCATGGATTGGGCAGATTCTGTTAGATTGTCCCGCAGAATGTCACAATATAGACCTATGCTGTCATTTTGCTTTAAATTATTTGCAATCGGCCTGCACAATGCCAAGAAAAGCATCCCTACACATCAGTCCATCACACTCCCACCGCAGTGTTTAACAGTGGTTTGGAGTAGGTACCTACTTGTCATTGTACGCTGCTGCTGTTGCGTCATACAGTTTCCAAATAGAAACTTCGATTCATCGCTAAACACTCTTCAAAAAATCCAGTGGCTTGTCCAAATATTTTCTGGCGATGTGACTTCGTAAATTAGCATCGTTCAGGCAGGCGTCGTCTGATGGTTGTTGTTGCAGAAATTACAGTTCCCGCTTCTTGTAGATGTTCTTTAATCTCTCGTAAAACAATCTTCGGATTCATTTTGCACTGGCACTGTTTGCCATCACCATGAATAGTTGTAGCCAGTAGACGGAGCGTCAACGGTCTATCTGCAAAACTAGCATTTTCTAAACCCCTTTTTATTATTTTTCGGACACCTTCCCGGCCGATTCTAAACAATTTTCCTACAGCACTATTTAGATTTTCATATTATTTTTTCTTCTCCCAATAGTTTGTTTTCACCTTGAAACCGTAATATAATCAGAATAAGATGTAAAGTCAAACATCCTGGCGATAAGTAATATTATTTTTCACTAAAAGTTTAATTTATATAAAACTAATCGTTAATCTGCATAATAGTTTAACTAAATTTTGGCGGCAAAAAGTTTTGTATTTACAACTGAACACAATTATATGAGTAAAACAAAACATTAGCTCCCTATAATCATAGATAATAGGATAGGTAGTCTATAAAAACATCACACTGTTCACACATTAGAAACTAGGATTTTAAATGAAGTGCCATTAAAGCTGAAGTGGCTTAATTTCAACCAACTTTTGGAGGGCACTGTATCTACTTTTGTCTGGTTAGAAGAACATACCAATATTTCCAATCTTTGGTGCAAATGGCAAACACTTTCACGTTGTTGCGTCAAGACCCAACCAAGAGGCCCATGTTTTGTAGTAAAACCTAACTACGCATTTTGGCACATAAATTAAGTAAACAGAAAACCGTGACCACACTATAAATTTATTAACAATGTCCCCGAGGAGTGCATTTGCCTAATTAATACCTACCCAATTAATTATCAACCGTGGTCTCGCAGTTAGTGCCAGAGGTAAAAAAAACGGTTAAGCCTATAATCCTCAAAGTGACGAAGACTAGTTTACTTACACAGTTTACTCCTGTTTCCACGGAATTTTGAGGGAGCTTCCTAGA
Organism: Hydraecia micacea; assembly: GCA_914767645.1. Taxonomy (NCBI): domain Eukaryota; kingdom Metazoa; phylum Arthropoda; class Insecta; order Lepidoptera; family Noctuidae; genus Hydraecia; species Hydraecia micacea. Next base: position 16,497,262 of record OU611778.1, read on the forward strand.
ATTTTTTTCGTCTCTAACAACCACCCTTTGCCCTCTAAAAGGTCATCCTTATCTTGTAGTAATCTGAGGCATATTTTGGGCACACTCGTTCCATCATAGACCTCATCCTTCGCTTTCCATCAGGCGTGATTGTGGTCAAGAGCGAGCCCATTCAGCAAAAAAAAAAGGTGCTAGATTGGTAGGAAGGTTAAAGTTGGTTGGTTGATTTGGTTTTACGTTTCATTTTACATTTGTTATACTTTATTTGGGACACGCACAGGAAATACAAACGGCAAAAAATAAACCATTAAAAACTAACAAAATAAAAAAAAAGGCCTACCTATGCGAGGCCCAAAAGGCTAATCTCAGCATAATGCGACGATAATTAAAAAAAGTGAAGTTACTTAATAGTCTTGAAAGCTTTATTTATAAATAGGTATAGCAACTAGATAATATTACTTGTGAATGTTACGCCGATGGATGAGAGCGGTCGAAGATCGAGTCAAAGACCGAAGGGAGAGTAAAACTCCTTATTCTTAGGTAGTTATGTTGTCAGTTACCAATAGGTATATGGAACGATCTTGGGTTTAATATTGATGTAATTGCACCACGCTTGGAAGGAGCGAACCAATATGTTGAAATTAATAGGGATTCAACTATTCAAGTATCGATATTACACGTTATTAGTCATAACGGTACCTATTAAACGAGTAGGTGTGTTCTGAAGCGTTGTACTGCTGTGTATTTCTAGTGCCGCTATAACAACAAATCATAAATATATAATTATTGTACGGTGGTACGGAACACATCGTGTTAATTAGCATAAACAATTTTCAATTATTTAAACCTCTAATTGCATCCAATAACAAATACCTAATTACTCATAGGTTTCAGGTCATTTTTGGGATGCATGAAGAAGCCTCCTCGTGTAGCGCAGTTGGTTCCGCCAGTTGCTCAACTGAACCGAGCGCTCGGCCCATTCTGGACACTCACACCCAACACCTTACTTGACTGGCCAATTCTTTCCTTGCATTGTAGGGCTAACGCCCGCCTGGTTTGCAACCATCCTCCCACCGGAGTCCGGCGTCAAGCAGCCTGCTGTGTTTCGTCGATGCATGGGAATTCCAGAGCCTTAGGCATCTTCTGGGCACGCTCGTTCCATCATAGACCTCATCCATCGCTTTCCATCAGGCGTGATCGAGGTCAAGAGAGGGCCCATTCAGCAATAAAAAAAAAGGTTTGTTCAGATAATGCATAGTCGGTAACCTATTTAGCATTATCTGATCAAAGTCTCTGAAAGAAATCCATTCCCCCTGTTGTTTACGTCGCGTCGCCTCGTAAACACAGACTAAAAAAATTTGCATAAAGCCGAGCTGATGTCATCGTTCATCAATCACACGACGTCGTCTGAAGATAAAGTATCCTATTTCTATGAAAATAGCCTGCGATAAGTACTCTGTAAGCAGACTGAAGGTTCCTTGAGTGTATCGTCTCCCTGCTTTTTCTTGGCATGTGGAACGTTATTGGCAAGTTTTGCTCGCGAGAATAGGTTCGATTCATAAAAGGTTTAATAAATGAAGATAGAGATTAGGATACGCTAAAGACGGTATGGCAGTGTATATGTTAGATTTTGCCAATAGCTACCATTCCTCCATATTAACGAATCTGGTCAAGTCTGTTCTCAACCAACAAAATAGATGCCTGGTTGAGAACACATTCCTGACTCTTAATGATAGCATTACGGAGTATTTTATTATGCTATAGGGATTCTCCTACATAACCGTAAGTTTCTGCGACTTACCACCAAAGGATGCCAATCGTACAAAGTAACAAATCAACTGGTTCATTTACTTCCTACTAATATATATAAATGCGAAAGTTTGTGAGGATGGATTGATGTTTGTTACTCTTTCACGCAAAAACTACTGAACGGATTTGGATGAAATTTGGCACACATATAGTTTATAACCAGCAATAACACATATGATACTTTTTATCCCGATTTTCCCACGGGATCGACACTTATGCGAGTGAAACCACGGGGCGCTGCTAGTATTTTACTAAAGCAGTAAAAGTTTAAGAAAGTCATTGTCGTTTGGTTCCCTTTTCCTCTGTACGTTTTTGAATGACATCCCTAGAATAGTCAAATACTCCGTCCGTCAGTACTGTCCCAACCAGCAAAGAAAAAACTCGCCTATAGTAAGCCAACCCTCACGTTTACAAACGGAACGTATGTAATACACCGGACAGGCATTTGTGGCACGGATGGCTGGGCATTCACCACCAACAGCGGCACATGTACGAGTACATCAATAGTCGAGTTGAATGCGGTTGATATTTATCAAACAACTTGATTATTTGATTACCGATTCCTTTATGAGAATATGAGGGGAATTGGTGTTTTTGTTATAATTTATTAATGGTTTTGGATTTTGAGCGCCCAATATTTGGTACATACGAGTACTCTCAGTCAACGCATACACAGTTATTATGATTATTATTAGTATATTGCTTAAAAGTGTTTCAACATCCGAACAAACCTATTGAGGTTTTTGTGATGTTTCTGTTTATATTTTGCTTTGTTCCTTAATTAATAAACAATACAAAAAAAAAAACTTAAGACATTTTGCAAGAATTTCGTGGGCTTTCACCGTTAAAATAAATAAATGAGTTTGACAAGTTGTTAACTTAAAATTAGGAACCGGGTTGTCAGAGTCTGACTCTATTTTTATTGGCTAACTATTTTGTTGGTCGTAAACCAGGCGGGCGATCGCCCTATCACCATAAGCGAAGAATTGGCCAGTCAAATAAGGTGTTGGGTGTGACTGTCCAGGATGCGTCGAGCGCTCGGTTCAGTTGAGTAACTGGCGGGACAAACTGCGCTACACGAGGAGGCTTCTTCATGCATCCCAAAATAATACACGGCAGGTTCTTTTAACACTAGTTCTATTAATTCCTGTACACACATAATTACAATATAACTATATACACTAGATACTAAAATAAAAGACTAACTAACCTACTATACAAATAAATAAAAAATAAAAAAAACCAAAGGACACTTAGGCGTCGAAGTACTCATCCGCATCGCTGTCATCCGGAAACGTGCCCAGAAGACTGGCAGCATTGCCACGTTGAATGGCAATGCTAATTCTTTGACCAAATACACTAGTTCTAAAATCTAAGTAGGTGATTCCTGTTACTTTACGTATCAGTGATACAAGAAAACGTTTCAAAATTTATGTCAATCCGCGTAAAAAAGGAACTAAATATTTTACCGTGGCTTTTATTAAAGACGGTCTTTAAGTGTGAAAATAAAAGGTATATTTTTACGACACAGCCCATCGCATTTCGGATAATATACTCATTTTAGGCACACTTCGAGTGAAAATAGCTACATTCAAGTCTCGAGGGAAATTATGACGCATCTTCGCCTTCAAGCGAGATTCTTTTGTTAGCTAACTCAGAATTTCCATCATTATATCTACCTTCCTTTCATATATTTTTAGCATGTGTCGTATTGAAAGATGACGTCATTGTAAATCAATGAATGGCTTGTTATTTGGTAGTTCGTTTGCCTCCATTAGGCATGTTTATTTAGATGGAAAAAAGCTTTTGTATTTTTTAATGCAGAAGAAATTGTGCCAATAAATCCTTTGATATTATAAAACTAATATTTACATGTAAAAAATACTTTTTAAAATATATAATGGAAGCGAAACATTATACAGAAACCAGCATTTTGGCAGTTAATTCCTTTTACCAAGCATCTAGTCAAAAACGTCACTACCAAGAAGCAGAATTACCATTTCAGTACGAATTTCTTTTTCATCAGCTGTCCTCTTAAACAAAATACTTTAAAAAATGCAATAGCTTTCGGAAAAATCCATCAAAGGACTGCCGACTGCACTGTCCTAACAAAAAATTACAATATTTCCTTTGAAATAACCGTCTAGAAAGATATCGAGGGGACGAACGCGCTTGTTTGATTAAAATGTAAATTGTCGGCGGGATTCGTCGCACAATACTGACTACTGAGGGGTTCCGAAAGGGGTTTAGTTTTCTGTTTTAATATACAGAGCTGGCCTTGGGTGAAGTTCGCCGAAATGAATTTTTAGTACCGTTATGGAATATATTATCTTTCTCGTTGTTTTGTCTACCTATATTTGATTGACTGTATAAAGATCAGGCAAATAGAATAGAATAGAATAGAATACCTACTCTTTATGATGTACACCATATAAATTACAGACATAAATATATAAATATTACAAAGGGTGACACAATGGATGGTCGTATCGCTAAGAGCGATCTTTTAAAGACAACCTCTGGATGGATTAAAAACGGGAAGGAGAGACAAATACTGTAGGTAATCTGTGGTGTACCATTTACATCATAAAATAAATACATACATAAAGTATATAGATAGTGCCAGCCACGAAGACGCGCCCCACTCTTCTTACTAATCGCCAGTGGTTATCGCTAGTTAATTCCGCTAGTGTTTAGTTTCTTGATACACACTAATAAGTAATTACTGTGTAATGACAAAACTAAAACACTAGCGGAATTGTGCACACTTGTACTGTATGCGATTAGGAAGATGAGTGGGGCGCGTCTTCGTGAATGCCGCTATCTGTATTATCTAATTTAAATAAATAATATAAGTATATAATAATAAACATGAAACAGGAGCAAAGAAAATATAATAGATAATGATGTTTAAGGAGAGAGGAAGTGAAAATAAAAACAAATACCAACTATCATTGAAATACCAAATACATCTTCATGTTTCTAGGTCCTGCAGTTAGAATCGTTAACTTTTTATGACGTTTTCATTAGCATCTAATATTTTTTTGTCGCACTTTAAATCGTCAATTGTTTTATAAACGTGGTTTACCTACTCTATGACTGTCATCTGTGTCTTTTATTAATTGCATTCCCTTTCCAACCCTACGCCACCACGCAGTGGACCCCAAATGGCAGGAAAAAACTGCGCGGCAGGCCCAGAAAAAGATGGCGGGATGAGCTGATTGGCCCACAATCGCAGTAGACCGAGAAAAGTGGAAAGTGGGAAGGGAGGCCTTTGCTCTCCAGTGAGACAACACAGGCTTACAATAACAATATTATACCTACATATGACGCATAGTTCGATAATTCCTACAATTCGATTAAGGGCTGATATTTCAATCGACCGATAATTTTTATTCGTGGAATAATATTGACGTCTGACAGTTTTTGTGTGGAACGATTGTCAAAAATTCAAAATTATTTCTTCGATAAAGTTATCTGGCATTGAAAAAATCAGCCCCTAGAGAATAATTTCAATGCAGTACAAAACACCTAATCTACTCAAACTAAAAATCTCACCTTGGTTTACACCCGTGAGATTTTAATAAATACCAGGTTCTAGGAAACAGATAAAATAAATTTTTCAAACAAAATTATTATTAATATTACTTATAAATATTCCTCATTTTATATTATAATAACAAACTTCATCATTTACAGCATCTAAAAGGTCAAATCCTTACCTGAAAGCAGCACTTATGTGATGGTTCTCGAGGACAGCCCTATCGTTGTATAGCAGGGCGGTGTCGGATCCCGACATCACATGAAAGTTGTTGGTAGTTCCCGTGTGTTCGTAGTCATGTACCACGGCTGCCACCAGTGTCGCGAAGATCTCCAGGTCTGATAGCCAGTTCTGTGGAAAAATTTAAACGGTTAAGTTTTTAGGTTTTTGGGAAATGGTCTGCTAGAAATTTTACTCTGTCGATTTTATAGATCTTCGTTTTTTTATTATGTTTAGATCTGGAATGGCTTGTGAGTATTTGACCTCGTATTATAAATCTGAAAGCAGTCATTCACACAGTCACGGGAGATTGTAATGTTTGTCTCATAATTTACGGTCTAAAACATGTAATTAAAAATGTTTGTGTAAGAAATATCATTATAATAAGAAGCGGTTGAGAATATTGAATTAGGTTAAAGAAGCTGAAATTGGGTCAAAATTGCTCCGGAATTAAAAGTGTTCTTGGGAAAGTTATTGGGACAATTTTGTAAAGTTTTTTTCCAAGTTACAACTTATGCGCCAAAGTTGCCATGGGGTATTAACTCCATTCTGATTAAACTTGTTAAATTAGTTTGGGTCCTTTGGCTTGTCCTAAAGTTTAGTTTTGTCTTGTTAATTCAGCTCCCTAACTTCAACTACAAGTTTAGACGTTTAAACCAAGTCAAGTGTGCTCATTAGTGAGCTTGTCTTCTGCACTTTAATGGTTTGTCCAATTCGTATTATAATTGTCAAACCACTCCTTGTTAGCATTGGAATTAGATAGATTTACATGAATCACTTTGATGTCAAATAGTAGACGATACAAATATTGCACAACCTTATAAGTTCATCAGTCATCATTAATACTTTTTGCGGCACAGTAAACTTTCTAGACCCACAACAAGGAGTAGAGTCAGTGCGGGTTGGCAGATGTCACATGTCTTCAAATTTTTGGTTCTTGGGCATGCCGATTTCCTCACGATGTTTTCCTTCGCCGTTTCTGAGAGAATTTTGATGAAATAATTTGCACAAAGTACAGCGCCTTTCTAGGTTCAAACCTACGACCTAAAAGTCGTAAGTCGCGGCCGTTACCACTGGGTTACCACTGCTCTTAGTTTACGGTATGTCACAGGCAATTAGGGTCTAAACAGACGGCCTGCATTTCAGCTGCAACATCGCAGTTTGGATGCAGTTGACTTAACTGCTTCAAAACTAAGTTATGTCAACTGCATCCAAACTGCGATGTCGCAGCTGGCATGCAGTTCAAATGCAGTCCTTTTGTTTAGGCCCTTAAATCGCACTGTGTCTACCTTATAATCTTGCTTACCATCAGTCCAGTCTGACACAGCATATAATGGACAGTTTGTGCGACGTCAGCAGCGTGGAGGTTATTGTGGTAAGGGTTGTGGAACTTGCAGTAGCCTTCCTCTATCCTGTTGAGGAAGTTCTCCAGCGTCGTGGGCGGGACCTGGTGAGAAGAAACCAGTTCATTATGAATGAAATACTTAAGGGGCTTGCAGGACATAAACGCAAAAAACGCAAGTTTTAGAAACAACAAAAGTATATGATCGACTACAGTAAACAAAATAAAAAAAATATATGATATTCTTCAGAATATATGCTAGGTATATAAGTAGTGTGTTGAAAACATAATACAACTTATTTGGTACGATTGAAAAAAATCATGAAGATACCTCTAAAAACTTTCATTTTGCAATAAAAAGCATACTAATATACTTACAATCATTATGATTTTTTGTCAGATTATTCTACATGCAACATACTAAAACTCTAGTGTTTTAATTTTTTTGTCAAATCAATAGATTTTTCGTAAATAGATAATTGCTTCATATTTTGCAATAAATTACCAGCGTTGTGCCATCGCGCTTCTCTTTCTTTTCTATGCAGTCCGACAAAGACCGCGCTTTAGGTCATGTAGTCCTCTTAATACTAGCTTTCGGAAAAGTAGTTAGTTCAATGCTGGTATGTTAGCTAGAGAAGGCAACTACTACTAAACCAAGGAAACCCTCGTCCAGGTAGACCCGACTACTTGTTTATTAACTATTTTTGTAGGTACCCAAATCAAACAAACAAAGCTAGAGTACCAAGGTTTGAGTACTGCTAATCTCTTAAGAAATTTCTGCCTGTAGGTCTGCTCAAAATAAAAAAAAACAAAATCCAAAGGCATTTATTCAAACTAGGGTGAGAATCAGCACTTTTCGAACGTAAAAATTACATAAGACAGTCCCCCAAAACGCCCGCCCTTCGCCACTTCCTAGTGCTTTCGCTGGGGAGAAGAAATGGCGGAACAAACTCCCCAGTTTTTCCAAACCAAAACTGTTTTTTTCTAACGTGCCAACGATGCGCGAAATTGGCCGAGGACAGAGTAGTTTATCTGAAAATCAGTTTCGGCCGGCACCTAATATAATTATTATGGGTCATGCAATTGTGGGTTCATGGCTTGTCAGAAAATGTTCTCTTTTTCGAAATAGTACCTAAATCGTAATAAAAGACGAAATCGGATATATGTAGGTATGTGCTACTTGATATTCAACTATCAAAATATATTTGATACGATTAAGTAATTTAAATCCTGATATCAATTTTATCGTAATTCCCACATAAACAGGTAAAAGGTCTGCCTATTCAAATGGAAAACCCACTTGTAAGTAAGTTTCCGGAATGCAATTCCATCCTCCAAACTTAGAGACTCGGAAATCCCATTTCAATTAAATTTTGCAGAACTGCCGCAAAAGCAGGAGATAAAGTACCTAAGTACCTACCGAAGTTTTCTACGGCATTCTCCACTTGGCTTGATCTGATGTAGAAATTGAAATGCTTCGGATTTTATTATAAAAGTCTTCCGCAATAAAATGAAATACTACATCATATTTCGCTTGAAGAGTTTATTTAAATTACATAAAGACGGTATTTGTGCTAAAAATTTAAAACAGTTTTGGACCTAATAATCTCCCTTGAGGAAATCCTCAATTTATTTTAACCTTTACAATCGCAGCATGCTCGTGCCTTCAAAATTGAAAGATATTTGAATAACAAAAGCAGTTGAGAACAATGATACTGTAATAAAAGTCTTTGGGGATTACTTGGAAACATTGTATACAGCAATAACTGTTTGTAAGCCGTTATTAAAAAGTTATTATTACTTTATCAAAATTCTTCCCACAAAAGAGTAACTACTCGTCAAAAATTACCTCCAACACGTATTCTGAAACTTTTTAAGGTAACGTTGGGAGTCTAAGAAACTTCCATCAGGAGTTGCCCTAGTGATTTTTTCCAGAAATCACAACTTTAATATTAAAAAATAATGTAGCGAGATGAAACTTTTTGAATAGGTAATTATGTTATTTTTAGAAAAGTATTTTTTATTGGAGAATTAGGGTTCTAATTAATCATGTATAATTATATTCACTTGACCAGGAGGCTGGCCTATTTTTTGGCCAAAGAATCAGCATCGCCATACAATGTGGCAAAGCTGCCAGCCCTTTGGGCACTTTACCCGCTGGCAGAGATGCGGACAAATTTTTTGATGCCCTAAGATTCTTTGCCCTTGTTTTGTTTTATATACATGTACATATTATTATTTTAAGTCTGTTACACTCTGTCCCCTAGGTTAACCGTTTTTTGACAGCTGCCTTTTTTTTTTTTTTTTTTTTGTGGATGGGAAATCATCTAATGACTCCTCCCGCTCTGGGTGGAGCGGAAGGGAGTGTCAGACTCTTACTGACTAAAACCCACCCGTGTTCCTTCCTTAGCCCTTCATGTTCCGGGGCAGCGGTAACCCTTTCGGACGATCCCGCTACCCCGGCAGGCTTCGGCCCTGGCGGGCCCCTTCTTTTATGCTGACTTCTCTTTGAGGCGCGCGTGGAACACATACGCGCCGTCCGGCACGGGTCTGGTCCTGATCGGACGGAGAGCTACCCATTACTCTCCGTCCGCAGGCCCGCGCCTACGGTGGCCAGGAGTCGTCACGCGGCTCCCGACGCCCGTAGCGTCTCCCGCGGCGGCTGAGGCGTGCGGCTCTTTCCCTGAGCCGTCCCGCCACCTCCTTCGCTAGCATGACTGCTTCGCAGAAGGAGGTGACCGCCACCCACTCCCTCTCGCCTCGGACCATGGCTTGAACCAGGGCCGGACGCGAGAGGTCGCCGCCGTTGCCGATCGCCTCTACGAGGACACGGCGGTGCTCCGCCCAAGCGGGGCAGACCTCCACCGTATGCTCCACCGTGTCCTCTGGGCGATCCTCGCAATGGTGACACCCGGGCGTCTCCTCCCGCCTGATGATGTGCAGGAACCTCCCGAAACATCCGTGTCCGGTGAGGACCTGCGTCAGGCGGTAGGTGAGAACGCCGTGACGCCTCTCTAGCCACTCCTCAAAGAGGGGTCTTATCGCCACTATCGTGGCGTGCTTAGAACGTAACTACTCCAGATTACGTAAAAGTTAACTTTATAATGCGTATTGAAATAAAATATATAAACTGCCTTATTGAATTATCTTATTTTTGACTTCTACCAGACATTATAATACCGCACGTGTATCAGTTTTGACAAAAAATAATAATATTTATGCGTATTAGTACTAAGTGATGGGGTCGAATGTGTTCGCTTCAAATTAATAAATCGAATAATAATTATTTGTATTATAGGTAAATCTGTATAGAAAAACCTTGCACCCACTCAAATATCAATAAAATATATAAATTATTTGCCAGAATACGGATTTACCACCATAAACAAGATGTTAAAGTTTTATTTCGACTTTAAAACTTTCATAAAATGTTATGAATATAAAACGTTGTGTTTTAATATGTATTATATGTGTATATAATACATATTAATTTGTGTAACTACACTACAACAATTGATACGGCAAACCAGTGCATACTTTATTTTTCCGCTATAAAACCTGCAAAATACAAATTAAAGTAAACAAAGTGGCGGCTAACTTATATTATTTTGTATTTAATAATAACAAACACAGGCATATCAACCGCACCATTTTTTATTCGACAGCAAAAAATCGATAATTGATACCAAATACAAATTAAAGTGAAATTATCGAAATGTGTGTTATATTATAACGTTGCTGCAATCACTAGTTCCTAGTTCCATCTGTCAAAATACGGTTAACCTAGTGGACAGAGAATAGCTTTTAAATATATCTTATGTAAATATTATCTTGTTTAAAAATAAAAATCAAGTGATATATTTATTTGACGTGCTATATATTATGTTTTAACTATCACACACTGGTATGAAAAAACTGGAAAAATCGTTATGAATAAAACCACAAAAATAAAAAAAATAACACACAAAATTAATAGTTATTTAATTCACTTAGTTGAATCTTTTCAACTTCTTTCTACAAATTATTTAAAAGATAAATGAAAGAAAGGAAAGAAAACTTCCCGAGGAGTAACTAACTGACAAATTGGATTAATGTCTTCCTAATGAAGGTTAATTTAACTTATCGACATTTCAGAGTAGATTTGGGGCAATTGATTTTCCAAATGCTTTTGCTTGAGTTCATCAGGCTTAACCTATCGTTCTACATTAGTTAACATTAAATTAAAAATGTTCAATTCCCTGTAATGTATTTATAGTAGTAGATATAATCTTTATATTATAAATATAATTCTTTTGTACGTATTTCTGTCACTGAACTCTTAAACGGCTGGACCATTTTGATGAAAATTTTTGTGTGTTTGAATAGGTCCCTGGTTAGTTTAGAGTCACAATAGGACACGGTATATGGCGCTGTTCGGGCAGCACAGCAACTATCAGCTCCGCTAGTTATATATCTTTTTTCAATAACGATAACTGTTGCATTCATCATACATTTTAGTTGTTACTTAGCAAGGTACAAAAAGATGGAAGGCTTAACGTAAACGTTAAAAGCAACTGCACTCTCGTAAAGAAAACGAGGACTCTTTTATATTCATCATATTGTTATCCTTACTTTATGGCGGGAGAATGGAAGAAGGAAACGTTGCGCTGACCCCAAGTAACATGGGAAAAGCGCAGGAAGATTATTAATGATTATGATTTTATGACGGAAACCGAAAAAAGGGTTGGTTTGCGGAAGATATATTAAGTATATCTTAAAAGGTAACAAGACAAAATCCTCAATTGCTCATGTATTGTGTTAACGAATAAGATTTAAGAATACAAAACCGACATGGGTGCCTTTAGTATTTTCTTTAAAAAAAAGAGAAATATATAGATTTTGATTAATGGCAACGTATTCATCATCATTCATCCATCTAGAAACTCAACAAATACTATCAATCACTGCTGAAGCTTCATTTCCAAATTATTTTTACATAAAAATATTTTAAGAAATAATTTGTTGTACCCAACAGTTCGAAACGTTATTTTGTTTTTTTTTTCTTAGTGGAACTGTCCTTATTCAACTTAATAAAATAAAACAATCACGTATATCAGCTATACAGGGTCAAATTAAAATAGCTAGCAAAACTCCGCATACGTGATGGGTATGGATATCTAAATACGATAAAATAAAAAAGAAATTAATTTGATGATTTTTTAGTGGGGTCATCGATAGCCATAGTGTATCCAGTTGTGAAGTATCAATTTAAAAACTCGGTTTTTTTTTTGTGTAAATTTCACAGACGTGATTAGTATCAATATCTAAACACATTAAAAAAAACATATTTTTTCAACTCATACTTCCAGTAACAACACTACCAGCGGTCATTGACCCCTAAAAACCATCAAATCTTTTTTAATTTTATATTTTCGTGTTTAGGACTTTAGATATCGATAGGTACTCGTCAAGTCTGCAGAGTTTCGCTAGCTAATATTTTGATTCTATATAGTCAGTGCATTCAGATTTTAACGCCCTTACCTTAAACTTGTGTATCATGCCGTATCTGTTCAGGAGCTCGTAACCAAGGTACTTGACAGGCGCTCCGCCTGATGCCTCGTGCAGAGCAAACACGTCGAAAGACCATTCATCCAGCGTCTGAAACAAAAGAATTTGGTGTAGATGTAACATCGACCCTGCAGTTGCAATATCTATTGGTGAAATCACAAATATGTAAGTCAGAGGATTTACATATTTCTGATTTCATCATCATCATTTCAGCCGAAAGACGTCCACTGCTGGACATAGGCCTCCCCCAAACACCTCCACTTCGACCGGTTTTGTGCTTCTCGCATCCAACGAGTTCTTGCGGCCTTCACAAGGTCGTTGGTCCATCTTGTGGGAGGCCTTCCAACGCTACATCTTCTGTTACGCGGTCGCCACTCCAGAACCTTTCGGCCCCATCGGCCATCTGTTCTACGAGCAATATGCCCTGCCCACAGCCACTTAAGTTTGGCAATACTTTGGGCTCTGTCGGTTACCTTGGTTCTCCTGCGGATCTCTTCATTCCTGATTTCACCAATCAAAATCAGAAGTAATTTATATAAACTACGTTGAGAATCAGCACTTTCACTCACGTATATCGCCCAAAACGCCCATCCTTCTGGTCGTGCATTTTGGGTGAGTTTTATAAATCGTTTATATTGTATATTCTATGAGATTTCATCGAGAACAGCACCCTAATTGCTTAACACGCTATCAATCTCAATCTGAATGATTTTGAAGGATATTGCTAATCCATTGCTACATGTTCGGAAAATTTGTCTGCTCAACATCGTAAATAACGCAAAGAATGTTATTGAACTGTCAAAATGAAAGCCATTGATACCGATAGTCTATTACGCTATTACCCCGCAGGCGCTAAGTATCGTCTCTAGTTGGTTTAAGTGAATAATTTCAGGTTAGATTAAAATAAACTTGTGTAAAAAAATGCAGTTAAACGACTACTGATACCATTGGTGTGTTGTGTGCTGCTGGTGAGTTTGTTGCGCCACTCCTTCTCCCCAGCTAGAGTTTAACAACCCTGGTGCTGTAAAACTCTAGTCTCAATTCAGTGGCGGATCTCATAGAATATACAATATAATTATTTACTTAACGCTGAGTGTCCATCATCTGCCTAGCCTTTTCCCAACTATGTTGGGGTCGGCTTCCAGTCTAACCGGATGCAGCTGAATACCAGTATTTTACATGGAGCGACTGCCTATCTGACCTCCACAACCCAGTAACTGGGTAATACGATACCCCTTGGTAAGACTGGTTGTCAGACTTTCGGGCTTCTGACAACCCGTAACGACTGTCAAAGTTCCACGAATGACAGCCGGGACCAACGGCTTAACGTGCTTTCCGAGACACGGAGGGGTCTTGATATGTAAAGATGGTCACCCATCCACGGACCAACCGCGGCAAGCGTAGCTTAATCTGATCGATTGACCCGTGCGGCTGATATTACTTAGCCACAAGCCCCACACACACAACACACACACACACACACACACTTAACGCTGAGTGTAATATGAACAAAATGGCAAAAAAAAAATTAGGGCCCGTGTGTATCTATCTAGCATATCACACTAATATTACAAAGGCGAAACTTTGTGAGTGTGTTTGTATGTTTGTGACTTCTTCACGCACAAACGGCTGAATGGATTTAGATGAATTTTGGCACACAGATAGTTTATAACCAGGATTAACACATAGTACATTTTTTATTCCGACATTCTCACGGGATCAATTTGTTTACGGGTGAAATGGCGAGGCGCTGCTACTTATTCTATAAGTGTCAGGAAATTTGAAGTTACTAGCTACAGTCCGGCCGTTGAGAGAATGCGTTCTTGACACCTGTCAGTTTCATAGAAACGAATACGTGTTTTGCGAATCTGATCTTTATTAGTTACTAAAACTGTTTCACTGACAGGTGTTACAGTTCTAGTATGACATGCATTCTTCCAAACACAGAAAAACAAAGACGAATGAAATGGGCCGCGGGAACTATGTATTATGGAATTCCTATTATTATCGATTGTTTACTTTAATAAGCAAAAGCTACACATCCACAACTTGCTACATCATTTACTATTCGGACTATACGAAAGTTCATATGCAGGAATGTTTGCACTGCCGTGTTAGAAAATTGTATGCCGTAAAAAGCGAACAAAATAATGTTTGTTTCATCATAGACATTCAACGCTGAGCTAGCGAATGTATTGTGAAATTCTTGAAATTCATTAGCTCTTTTGCTAAGCTTTGCAACATAAGTTTTTCTGTACCGATATTTTTCAATCGACTGAGTGTTTTTTTCCATTCAAATTGTACTGTGAGTTGAAGATCGATCAATAAATTTAAATTTTAGGAAATAAATTCATTATCGTCTCTAGTTTGTGGCAATATACGTCTAGTTATAGTCAAAGTCAAAGCATTTGTTTCAAATAGGCACATAAAAGGCACTTTTGAACGTCAAAATTTACAATAAAATAAAATAAATTCTAGCCGACCCTTCCAAAAGGTATTTTCGTATGGAAGTTTCCTTTTAAAATGTTTTAAATATTTTGTATACCTGAATTATATAATTATATGTGAATACGATACGATGCATCTAGAATAAAATTACTATACCACAATAAGTAAAAGAATTTAAAATGACGCAATGACAGATAAAATAATTATGTGATTGATACATCGCTCATTTGGTAAAACATCGACGTAACTGCTACTTCATTTATTTTTTTCGTCTGTCTTTTGCTTTCCTAACGTAAATATGCTGTCTAAGTGCTTTGTCATATTTACCTATTTTTTGGGAAAAAAATACATTTACGTAGATGTTTCTCCAAAGGAGTGACATGGTGCTCACATATTTACAAACATTGTAAAAGTATACGATTTTCATTGAAGGTGCTAAAAACATTGAATCGCTTAAAAAAATGTAAGTAAAACGTGTTGGAGCTCAAAGGAGAACAATCGACGAACCATTTTATAAAGTCAAATGAACAAAAGACTAACTAAATAATACTGGCGCAGTGTATATAGCAGTAACAGTGACTTTTGTTGATAACGTTGCCTCCTGAATAATTGTAAAAGCAAATGTGCGCACTCATCAATTGACACTTAAGGATGATTTCCACCAAACGGCTCGCATCGCATCGGATCGGAACTGATTTTACAATCTTTAAACGATATTAAATCGTGTACACAGTATTTAAAGACTATATTACTTAGCCGCGTACAGCAGCTTGTAGCCGAAAGTATACTGCTACACGCGATCGGCTCCGTTCGCCTGTCGTCGTATCCGATTTTTGCCATAAATCATCAATCCAAATTTTTATTTTCCTCTTCTGCGTTTTATGATTATTTAACCCAGTTACTGGGTAACACGATACCCCATGGTAAGACTGGTTGTCAGACTTTTGGGCTTCCGACTACCCGTGACATAGATCCGTGACGACTGTCAAAGATCTACGAATGACAGCTGGGACCCACGGCTTAACGCGCTTATAGGCACGGAGGGGTCTAATTATGTAATGTATAGACATCCACGAACCGACAGCGGCAAGCATAGCTTGACCTTCGACCGACACGTGCGGCTTGTATCGTGTAGCTACGAGCCCCTCCCCTATGCCAAGATGGTAATCATTGGGAAATAACTACTAGGTACTCCGATACTGTTTACCTAACAAAGTACTCCAATTAATGAAAAACAAATTACTCTCGGAAAATGGCTTCTGAATGCGAATTTATTTTTCATAGCGCCCTTGACATCATGCTTGAGGTTTGTACGGTTTCTTAATTAAATCTTAAGACGAAAGCGCCAAGGGTAGCCCGCGAAATTACGTTTTCTGAGCTTTTCAGGGTTGTATTAGGTCGTATGTTGGTCTAAATATGATTCGCGACCGTAACAAATACTTATGTATTTACAGAATTATAATCATTTAAAATCATCACTACAAATACAAAGTCTGGCCATAAATACTGTTATAATTAAAAATAAGAAAGATATTACGTTTGAATTTGGAATTTGTCATTTTTATACGATTGTTCATTGAGTTTTCTAATTTTGGCGCCAATACATTGTACAATATTTTGCGATATTAAAATGGAGTGGGGTGTTAAAGAGAACCGAATCGCCGTGATTGCATTACACAAAGTTGGTATGGAGACAAATGCAATTTTTAAAACTCTCCATACGCTTGGTTTTAGTCAAATTTTTGTGTACCGGGCTATTAATAGGTACAATGAGACCTCCTCTGTTTGTGACAGAAAAAGATCTGGCCGTCCACGTAGTGTTCGTACGAAAAAGGTGGTCAAAGCAGTAAGGGAAAGAATTCGAAGAAATCCTGTCCGAAAGCAAAAGATTTTATCTCGGGAGATGAATATAGCACCCAGAACCATGTCGCGTATTTTAAAAGATGACTTAGGACTTGCAGCCTATAAGAGACGCACTGGTCATTTTTTAACTGATAATTTAAAAAAGAATAGGGTGGTAAAATCGAAACAACTACTGAAGCGGTACGCAAAGGGAGGTCACAGAAAATTTTTGTTTACGGATGAGAAAATCTTTACAATTGAGCAACATTTTAACAAACAAAATGACCGTATTTATGCTCAAAGCTCTAAGGAAGTTTCCCAATTAGTCGACAGAGTGCAACGTGGGCATTATCCGACTTCAGTGATGATTTGGTGGGGTGTTACCTATGAAGGAGTGACTGAGCCATATTTTTGTGAAAAAGGTATCAAAACACCGGCACAATTGTATCAAGATACCATTCTTGAGAAGGTAGTTAAGCCCCTTAACAACACCATGTTCAATAACCAAGTATGGTCCTTCCAACAAGACTCCGCGCCGGGTCATTATAAAGCTCGGTCCACGCAGTCTTGGTTGGAAGTGAACGTTTCGGACTTCATCAGAGCTGAAGACTGGCCGTCGTCTAGTCCCGATCTTAATCCGCTGGATTATGATTTATGGTCAGTTTTAGAGAGTACGGCTTGCTCTAAACGCCATGATAATTTGGAGTCCCTAAAACAATCCATACGATTGGCAGTGAAGAATTTTCCCATGAAAAGAGTACGTGCTTCTATTGATAACTGGCCTCAACGTTTAAAGGACTGTATTGCAGCCAATGGAGACCACTTCGAATAAGCTTTTTATATTTTAAATTGTTTTATATTTATGTATTAAACTAACACACTGTAAAAGTAATAAATATTATTTGCAATAAAAAAAAATGTTTTTCTTCGTGACAATATTTATGGCAAGACTAGGTATCTACCAAAATAAAAAACAACTGAAATCTCAAAACATTTATACTCCATTTGAAATAAGATTAGACATTTAAATAAACCTTTTTTACAGTCCGTTCAACCGATTTTGAATTCTATTGCGTCGGTGGCAAGACATATGGCAGCTGCAGTAAACAGTTGGTATTGTAACCACTTTTTTGCTTTTAATACCATCCTTATGCCTACGGTATAGAAGTCAAAATCGGTTGAACGGACTGTAAAAAAGGTTTATTTAAATGTCTAATCTTATTTCAAATGAAGTATAGGTACTTATGTCAATTAAACCAATTACAGGCTCTTTTGAATTTTCAAAGAGTCGGTCAGTTAGTCAGAAAGTTGAAGCTAGTTATAGTATATAGCTATACAAATAACCCCATTGAAAGATTACTTTGTGAAATCATAACATTTGAGGCCG
Source organism: Hydraecia micacea (assembly GCA_914767645.1). NCBI lineage: Eukaryota > Metazoa > Arthropoda > Insecta > Lepidoptera > Noctuidae > Hydraecia > Hydraecia micacea. The sequence goes on from OU611778.1 coordinate 16,515,376, forward strand.
ATTCTAACTTACGAGTTGTATGGTGATTATAATGATTAACATTTTGAATTTTTATTTCTGTAAATATTTACATAATTTAAGCTAACATATAAACTATAATATGTACATTTATATGAAAAAATAAGCAAAATAATCATAGGGCATCAAAGAATTCGTCCGCATTGCTGTCAACAGGAACAGTGCCCAAAAGGCTGGCAGCATTGCCACGTTGTATGGCAATGCTAATTCTTTGGCCAAAAAATAGGCCAGCCCTCTGGTCACGTGAAGAGTCGACTAACCGCTTGGCGATATCTCGAAAAATCAAGTGGGCCCCATGGCCCTAGTGTTTCAACCCCAAACCTGGGTTGAAACCTGATTGGGAGTTATATTATAACTCCCAATCAGGTTGCAATATTTTCACCGTTTAGAACATTTTAAATACATATTTGTTACGGTCAGGAATCATAATTATATTGACCAATATACCTACAAACTGATACTGACCTGACAACTGCAAATAACGTAAGCAAATTATACCCTTAACCTACCTAACTGATGTCATAAAGTTATGCGTAAAAAACAAGCCTTTCAATTTGGTCATCTCATTCATCACTGCATTCAATGTCTGTGGTTATGTATCAGATAAAATACGATACAAACATTCAAGCAATTTCTTAAAGCTCCGATTCGGATCAACGGACGCTATCCGACCCTCGATTCAATTTGCCAGCGGTGATGTCCAGAGACGCAACGCAGAACCGGCTTCATAGTCTCACCCCCCTTTCGTGGTCCCACCACCGACGAGGAAGTGACAAGTTAACAATGATTTTCTCGATCAAGAAACGAAAAGAAAAAAGAAACGAAAAAAAAACGAAATGAAAAATTAATTAAATATAAAAATATATTAATTATTTTTATTTTATTAAAAGAAACGAAACACTATTTTGGTGAACATACAGTATCAAATATTTTCAACTATATTATTCGTTACCAAAGCCAACCGAATGTCATTCTTTATTACGACCACCACGAATGGTTGGGGCACTCCATAAATTCCACTACAACAGACTGCGCGCTCTTCTGTCTATTCACTGAATTAAGATAAATGTTCACGTGAACAAATTAATCTATCTCTTTGTTAGAGTTAATTTGGGTTGAAACCTTTACTTGATAGTGAATATTTGATACCTGAGCAGGATTTGTAGCCATAATTTGATTAGCTGGAGACCTTGTTAAGTCCATTTACGGAGTTACGTAATTCGTTTATTTAGGTGTTAACTAGAAATCTCTTCTGCAATATGGGTCTAGGCGTGTGATCCTTAAAGTCGGCAGAGTTTCATATTACGTCCAAGAGACTTGTATTTGATTAGAAAAGCAATTTTATGAAATGCCAACATATACACTTGCGTGCAAAAAAATTGGCCCACCCCATGCTCTCCATTTGAGACACGATATCACAAAAATCGTAATGAATATAATTTATTATTTTATACTATGTGAAGGTAGGCAAGGTACAGTTTATTTGAACATACACTATATTTTGTTCAAAGCAATATTCTTGATAAGATCGACTCGATTCATCAGATGTCCCCATTACTCACTTTTGCTCGGAAAAAGTGTGTGACTTTTTTTGTCAATGAAATTAACAAACTTTAAATTTTGTGTATTTCTGTTTGTTTAATCAAAACTGAACTTGATTTTTTTAACGGGCTTCAAAAAAAAATGGAGCTTCTTTATTCAACCCCATATTTATAAGTTCGAGATTTTCTCAAAAACGAATGAATCTGTTTTGATAATTCTTTCACTAATGTAATCTACATACTTTCAGAAAGGTTTTAATATACAATATATTAGGTTATTGTTAGTAAAACTTCTTGAATTATATTGTTTCAAATCGAAGAGCATGGGGTGGGTCAGTTTTATTGCACGCAAGTGTATAAGGTGGCAAGAATATCGACCCGCAGACGTCGGTAAACTATCACAATCTGAATCATTCTGAAGGATATTGCTAATCCAATGCTTCATTTTATTTTTTGTTAGCTTATGCTGTCCCACTGCTGGGCAAAGACCTCCCCAAATCCTTCCAGGAACTCTTTTCTCGCGCCACCTCGAACCAGCCTTCGCGGTACGCGTCCAGGTCATCTCGCCATCTTTTTCTGGGTATTGTTTTATATGTTCGAAAAAATTGTCCGCTCATCAACGTGAATAACGCAATGAATGTGGTTGAACTGTCAGAATAAAAGCCATTGCTACTATTAGTCTGTTACGCAATTACCCCGCAGAATCATGTACTGAATCCGTGTTAACAGGTCGTTCCAGCTCCAGTTGAAAACCAGCGTCAGGCACTAGTTGTCTGGCATTTTTGCTGAACTGGGCCTTATTTGCGCAGCCTTGAGGCACACTTTCCTGCTTATATTTTTTACATCGAAGTTTACACTTTTTATTTGACCTTTATTTTTTTTGTTTTTACCTGATGTATGTATCTGGTGTATTGTGTGTCTTTTAGTCTGTGCTAAATAAATGTATTTTCTTTCTTTCTTTTCTTTTCTTTTTGTGTGTTGATGTCCCTGACAACCCTATATTTAATTTTCAACTACAGTAGTAATACCTCTGCCTTACAGCCTGATTCAAACTTCATAGCGGCTCGGAACATGAGGTGAGTCGCTGCGCAGTAATAAATTCACGAGTCAGCGGGGGTGAGGGGTGAGGTACTACGCAGCGAGTAGCGCTGTAGCGCACTTCACAGCCGCCATAGGGTCAGCGCAGACAGAGAGGAATAATCCCCGCGCGGTCTCGGGCATTTTCTTTACGGATCGCGTATGTTCGAGCTTGCGAGGACGCGTCTTCGAGGACGCGCGATCATTTTTTGTCAGGTTCAAGCATTTATGCACTTTATTGTAATAATTTAAAAGTTTATTTTCAAGTGCGTTAATAAAATCCTCTCCGCTGCGCTCCGTTCTGTCTGCGCTGAGCCAAAGTTTGAATCAGGCTGTACCCTTCGACGATTACAGGCGTAACGTTATGTACTATTTGTGTCTTTGATTATTTAAAACATTTAAGGTTGATTTTTCAATCGACAGATATTATTTTATTCGTGGAATAAATATGTCTGACAGATTTTGTATGGAAGAACTGTCAAAAATTCAAAATTATTCCTCCGATAAAATTATCTGGCGTTGGAAAAATCAGTCCTTAGTGTTTTTGAAACAGCACTTTACCATTTCCATTTCGTAGATGTTCACCTATTTTAGTTCTACTTCAGTGTCGCAAGTCGCAACGGACTTGTGACGCGAACAAAACTAACTTTAAGCCGAGCGTTTATTTTAAATGGAGACACATAAATATTCTATCCGTATTTCTGGAGTTTGTTTCCGAATCGTTGCCAAGTTCTAGAGTTTTAAATAATATGTAAAAAGGTACTTTTCTAAGTTAAATATTTATAAAGCCACTTTTTTAAGTTTTTAATATTTAAAAGCCACTTTTTTAAGAATGCTGGAATTGTAGCTAAAGGTAAATGCGGGTTTAAAAGGTCACGTCAAAAGTGTAGGGTTTAGTTGGGTTGCAACAAAACGTCTTAAAACCAGCGATGGGGCTCGGGTCGCAGAAGAATTCTGAGCGATAGCCGTTTTGCGTGGATGTGACGCATGTTTCCCTTACCTTCTTTTTTATTTTAGTTTTGTGTTTAAGTTAATTTTTGCGTCATGTTCACCGCAAATAAAAGTATTTTCTTTCTTTTCTTTCTTATATAGCATAGAACTTCCAGTGTATCCTCGGCGTCTGCCAGCCCTATTACCACCTTGCTGACTCGCTACATGTGTACCACGGCATAAGATATACATACAATGCAGGGTTGAATCCACGTAGAACCTGTAACCATGGATGCAGTTGTTTTTGGTCGGTTATAAAAAAAAAAATGATATTCCATAAACTTTTACCGCGAAGGTCAACACTTTTGTAGGAAACAGCCGATTTTTTTCATGCCGTGGCCCAGTGGTAACGACCGCGACTTCCTACCCAGGCAGGCGCTTTACTTTGTGTAAATTATTTCATCACCACTGCTCTCAAAACGGTGAAGGAAAACATCGTGAGGAAACCGGCATGTCCTAGAACCAAAAATTCGAAGACATGTGACATCTACCAACCCGCACTGGGCCCGCGTGGTCGATTACGGCTCACTTACTCTCGCCGAGAGATGGCCTAAGTCTCAGCAGTGGGAACATTATAGACTGATTATGCTATTGAAGAAGATACGTACAATAAAATTATTAGCAATATGGGTTACTAGCTGCGCCCCGCGGTTTTACCCGCATAAGTCTCGATCCCGTGGGAATATCGGGATAAAAAGTATCCTATGTCCTTTCCCGGGACTCAAATCAAATCAAAGCATTTATTTCAATTAAACCATGTACAGGCACTTTTGAATTGTCAAAATTAAATAGTCAGTCAGTTAGTCAGAAAGTTGAAGCTAGTATACTATCTCTATTCCAAATTTCATCTAAATCGGTTCAGCGGCTTAAGCATGAACAGGTAACAGACAGACACACTTTCGCATTTATAATATTAAGTATGGGTATTCCTGTACGTTTGTCCTATGAGTGTTTACTCCAAAAGTGCAAAGGGGGGTGGGAGGGGGGATGTGGACTAATGAGTCGTTAGTCCACACCTTAACCGTTAACCTTTTACCGCATCTTAAACCTAATTGACATCGACAAGCTTGTTAATTTAGTTACTGCACAGTTTCCTGTCAAAGGATTAAATAGAAATTCATAGAATTCACGAGAAGTGCTGCCAACGCGGTCAGTAAAGGTTACTGGGTTACTAGGTTAGCCCCTAGTTTTACTATGTACTGTACCCGGGCGCGTATGTGACACGAGCTTTAGGTATAGAAGAGACTGTCACGTATAGCCCGGTGTTTCTAAATCTGCCAAAGATGTAAACAACAATGGCCGCTCGAAACTGAATAAAATCGATATACAAGAACATTTAGTAATGTTTGTTTTCATCTATATTTCCGAGCTAACTAGACGAAAACAAACATTACTTAAAATAAATGTTCTTGTATATCGATTTTATTCAGTTTCGAGCGGCCATTGTTGTTTACATGTTTGGAAAATTTTGAAACGCCGGACCTTAGGTATCAATGACAGGGACGACGCTATAGAGAGTCGAACATTTTCAGCTACAGTTTCCTAGAAGAGCGGTGGCCGCCACATAATTATCGTCTGCAATTTACCGGCGAATGGCGTCATTGAAACGTCATTTATGAAAGTAAGATGGTGTGTTTTTCTAGAGACCGTTTTTTGACATCGTAAAGTCAAACCCCGCTGCCATCATTTTTATAACAGCCGTCATTGCGGCCGTTACGTAGCGACCACCGCTCTTCTAGGTAACTGTAGCCAGGGCAGCCCGCGAAATTCAAATCTTACGTTTTTTGCAATTTGCAGGTCAGTGCCAGGTTTTAGGGTAAGTAATAGATGATATAACAACAAAATCTCTAATATTAACAACATATAACAACGGAACCTATAATTTTATTTAATATAACGATTAGTTAATATAATGAACGATTGATATAATTTTAAAATAACTAATTTTTATAAGCATAACATTCATTAAATATAACATCGTTTGACATAACATACATTAAATATAAAATCGTTTGACATACCACTCAAAAGATATAAAACTTATTTGGTCTAATATGATGAAAACGCCTACTTAAAAACACAAAGCAAAATTGCATAGACACGGGTTACTTTAAAAAACAATAACTTTGTATTTTGTTTAATAAACATTTTAAAAGTATTTTTTCTTTGTTTTATTCTTTGTAAATTCTATCGTAGTTATAGGTAATAGTAACCTAAGTAGATATTAAACATAACTAGTAACTGATTACCACCTGCGCTAAGATAGGTCGACGGAGCCCCGCTTCGCGGGGCTCCTATTTCTGGGTGGTTTAAAAAAAAATAACCACGAAGGCTAAGGCGGGAGCTCCGCTCCGCTGCGCTCCCGCCTTAGCCTTCTAACCTAACCTATCCGAGTCGGGGTACTCTGAGTCGGGGTGTTAACCATAATGATGTTTTTTATATAATATATTAAACGTTAGACCAAATGATTTTCGATTACATAAACGTTATGTCAAACAACGTTATACTAATTAAGTTTTAGAATAAATAAATGTTATATGTAAAGAAATTATATCAACAGTTGGTATATCTCACGTTGATTATATCTTATGAACGATAATAAAATGAAATTAGACCAAATGAGTTTATACGTTATGAGACGCACCCCAGGTTTTATGTTGAACGGAGTATTTTTTTTTAATTGTTTTTTATTTGAAATGGACTTGCTCTTGACTCTAGTCTAGTATGATGTAAGAAGTATGTATTTGCAGAATTAAAATCATCAGTACATACCTATAAGTTCATAATAATCCTATAGAATATACGGTGAAGATTCAATTGTGCAATATTAATCTATATATATAAAAGGAGAACTGACTGACTGACATATCAACGCACAGCCCAAACCGCTGGGTTTAGATATTCCAAACTAGGCATGTAGGTTCCTTATGAGGTCTAGGGGTCCACTAAGAAAGGGTTTTTCGAAATTCCACCCCTAAGAGGGTGAATGGGGGGAGGGTGAAATTTCACGCGGACGAAGTCGCGGGCAGAAGCTAGTTGCGTATAAAGACATTGTATTCCAAGCAATTGAGAAAGATAATTGTATAGGCAATTAAAATGTCAGTTTCATATGCCGCTGCTAATTAATAAATAATAATTGTTCGTTGTGCTAATGAACGAAAAGGTTACAGGTTATAATCATTTAGTTCTGTTCATTATTTACAGGAATGCATGCTATGATTTATTTGTTTGTTCTGTTTTAATTATTTTATGTATCTGCTGGTATCAAATTAATTTTATCATTTCTGACATGGCATTACAAAACTAGTGAGTGAATGTTGGGTGTGGAAAAAGATGCAGGAAAGTAGAATAAATGCTGTGGAAATGCGTTCCTTGCGAGGCATGTGTGGTGTGACTATGAATGATAGGCTGAGGAGTGATGTGATAAGGCAACGGAGCGGTTTAAAAGAAGATGCAGGGTCAAAGATTGAAAAGTATGCTTAGATGGTTTGATCATGTCGAGAGGATGAATACAAGGAGACAAAAATACACAAAAGGTAGGTACAAAAGGTAGGTTTACAAGGCAAGTGTGAGTGGAAACGCGGCGAGGGGATGCCCCAGGAGGACGGTATAGTGACCTTATTGTTGATGTTTTTCAGAAAGGTCAGGTGCGTAGAAACGAGGCAAAAGGAGTATGTAAGGGTTTTAGCAGGTGGCGGTCTGTAGTTTCTGCCTTACCCCATGGGAAGGAGGCGTCAGTTTATATATCTTTTATGTATGTGTTGGACCAGAGCAGTGGTGGTCCAGTGGTATCGGCCGCGACTTACGAGGTGTAGGTCGTAGGTTCGAACCCAGACAGGCGCTTTACTTTGTGTAAATTATTTCATCACCACTGCTCTCAAAACGGTGAAGGAAAACATCGTGAGGAAACCGGCATGTTCTAGAACAAAAAATTTGAAGACATATGACATCTACCAACCCGCACTGCCCAGTGCGGGTTGGTAGGGCCGCCACGCGGGCCCCCGCGTGGTGGATTACGGCCCACTCCCTCTCAAAAAGAGGAGGCCTGTGTCTCAGCAGTAGGAACATTATAGGCTGATTATGATGTAGGTACCTATGTGTTAAAAACTAATTTTTTTACGCGATTTATGTTTGTACCTAATCTGCATTTTCGATTTATTTGCCAAAAATGTAAACAAATATGAGTTTATGGAAAAATAATTTTAAATCCTACACAATAAAGTTCAGTTTACGCTACAACTTCAAACATTTTTATAGCTTTTTCAATAGTGCTGGTCACTCTGAAATCAACATAATTACCATTAAAATAAAGTTGATATTTGTTTGACTGGAAATAATATTAATTTGAAAAAAACTTTTTAACAAAAAAATTAAACCTTCGAAAAAATTTAAAAGCAAAAAATAATAAGTTTGAATAAACTTTATATATATCATTGTAATTCTGTTTGTAAAAAATAAAATTATATTTATTTTTCCCACTTTATCTTCCTAGTCTTTTCCATGTAGGTACCCGTTACCGTTTTACATAAACTTATTGTCCTTATAACAAACCAAATGAGGAAAAAAACCATAATACTCTTTTCAAAAAAACTCCGACATCCTGACGCGGTTTTTATGGGCGGAGTTAAAGCTTAAATTGGGTCTCGCAGCAAAAGGCCGCTCTCTGGACGTGTCGTTCACAAAATGTTGAAAGCAGAGCTCCATTTACAGTACAAAGTGTTTGAGCCCTGAAAATCAAGTCATCGCAATTTTTAAGTACCGGCTTTGGTGAAGAGTGGAATAAAGTGCCATTTTCTACAACTCACTCATATGATGGCAGAGAGCAGTGGTGGCCCAATGGTGACGACCGCGACTGTGTTGTGGGTCGTGGGTTCGAACCCTCACAGGTGCTTTACTTTGTTTAAACTATTTCATCACCACTGCTCTCAAAACGGTGAAGGGAAACAACGTGAGGAAACCCGCATGTCCTAGAACAAAAAAAATTCGAAGACATGTGACATCTACCAACCCGCACTGGGCCCGCGTGGTGGATTACGGCCCGTGTCCTGTGTCCCAGCAATGGGGATAACCGGCCACGTGCGAGTCAGACTCGCATACGAAGGGTTCCGTACCAAAAGGCAAAAAACATAAAAAACAAAACAAGTACCTACCTATCTTATTATTCCCTTTAATTTTTCTTAACTTTATTTTATTTTTAATTATTTGTTTTTAAAGCGACAATAGAAATATACAGTTTGTGAAAATTCCAACTGTCTAGACAGCGGAGGCTTAGTAATAGGCTTCCGTTGGCACCTTTTGGGAACGGAACCCTAAAAAAGTACAGAATGAACAAAAATTTAATTACATCATTAAGGCGCATATAGGGCGACGGCGGTTTGGTGCAATATGTTAGCTTGCAGGTTTGCACCCTGAGTAGAGATGTGAAAGTGTATCTTTTAAGGCCTTCTGCCAAAACTTTTACACATAAAAAAAAAAACTTAAAGTAGCTTGTGGGTGAAGTATACGCAGAGGGCCTACAACGTCCTACGCGTTCAGTATAGTAATGGATTTAGGATGTTGTTGGGGCTTCCATGCTTCTGTAGCGCTTCGCAGATGTTCGCGAAAGACCGTGTTGACGATTTTCATCCCATAATGAGAAAGAGGGTGGCGTCAATAATAGGTGCGTTAGGCGTAGGTTGCGCGGAGGTTCCAACAGCATCCTCAAGACATTATTTGACAAGGTGGACAGCCCTTTATTAGGCACTGGGTGCAGAGACACGTGCCAACATGTGTTCAGCCTCGTAGTTATTAGTTGTCGATAGGTTAGTTTGTAAGTTTTACTAACATAGTTTTTAAGTCGTTGTTACTAATACTTGTGTGTATTTTTATGTGTGATCCGCAGTAAACGATATATTATTATATTTAAGAGGAAATGCGGTCGGAGCGAGACTTTTGAAAAAGCCTAAGTAGTCATAATTCGAGGTTTGGCTCTCGCCTATTTCCTCCTCCAATATTGGATAAATTTAAAAGATATTTCATAAACTGTATAAGAAGGAGATATACTGTGTCCCTATGTTTTTCTTTTTTTATTAGTAGTTGTCAAATTTGTACACTAGGCCTCTGTTTACAGTGGTTTAAATCGGCATTTTTTGTGGGTTCTAAGTGCTTATAAAAATAATGTATCATCAAAAAAGAAAACATAGGGACATACAAGTAGTTAATATTTATTATTATGTAAAAAATCATTGCTTTATGGTCATCAACCAGAAAGAAAACAGGCGAGAGCGTTTCTGGAGAACAGACCACCCGCATTTCCTCTTAAGGTTCTTTTAAAATAGACCACCGTTTAGTTAAACCACATAACCATCGACCCACCTATCGCTTTTAGCTAAACCGACATTCTCATTAAGGGAAGCTTCCAGAACTAATTGGATTGTTCAAAAACACTCCTGTGGTACCTATCCTAACGTTCAAATTGTTCACTTCGAATTCAAAGTGTAACTTCAACAGACGAATTGAACGCGTGGTTATTAATTTAGTTTGGAAATATTGAATGAACTGTAACTAGATTACGTGGCTCAATATTTGTGAGGGAATTTTATTTGAATTTTCTTTTGAAGGTGATACCAGTGTATTTGGATTACTGATAGAATTTCAACATGATGTGTTTGCTGAGACTGTGTATCAGGCCTAAGACGGCGAGTTGTGTAGTGCAGATAGGTGTCTATCGTGTCAAGGCATATTGGATTAGAAAAAAATGGATACGGAGTGTATTTTTTGGAACGAATTTTTTTAACACGGCTTGCGGTAGGAGTAAACTGGTAGACATTGTCAAGTAACGAACAAGCGTTATGGCCGCTCAATGCGAATTTCTCTCTTTCTCTCTCTGTCTCTTTCTATTATATAAAGAAACAGAGGGAGAGATAGTTTTTACGGTTTTTGAGCGTTCTATAGCCGATAGTGAGGTCAGAATGAAAATCCAAGACTTTGAAAATTTTAAAATTTTTCATCATGGGCATCGTTATAGTAGTTTTCGAGGGGGCTGAAGCCAATAGTGAGGTTAAAATTAAAATCCAATAAGGCGAAAACTTTATGAGAGCTTCTAAAAACTTATACAAAATAGCTCTGTATTAAAAGCGCGTATTAAATTAACTTTCTCTCTCTCTGTCTCTTTCTATTATATATGAGAGTGTGTGGGTGCGAGTATCGCGTGAGGAACTTCGTTCTTGACCTTCCCCCTGACCGCGTAAGTTTTTTTTTTTTTGCGGCCAGCCTGAACCCATCCTCCATCTTAACCTGAGAGAGGTTAAGAACGAGGAGGGCATAACTTTTATATTGATTACGCTTACCTTAAGCACTCTAATGACATCTTGAGGGAACTGCATGAGCGCCGTGCTGGTGACCCTCCTGTAGATCCTATCCACGAAGATGCCAGCCCTGATCGCGTGCGCAACCGACCGGAACTTGGGCTTCTCGTCTGACTTCCGCTTCGCCGTCGCCAGCTGCCGCGTGAAGGTGGAAGCCAGCCACTCCCGTACCTCAGGAGGGACGGCATCCGGCTGGACCTCTGACAGCTCGTCATCTTCGTCAGCAAGCCGCCTGTGCACAGCACAAAGGTAAATTAGTTTCGGGAAAATCTTTAGCATAAAAGCTAATTTTCGCAGCTTAAGCTTCACGTCCAAGTATAACATTAGCTCCATTGTCATGTCCTTATTAGCTCCATTTACCATTGAAAGCTGCGAAGCTGTTAGGACACCGTTATGACAACCAAATATTGCTTCGGGTATTCTCGGCTAGGTCCCCTATAAAGACGCCATTCCCTCATTTCGATCCGACATTACCAGCCGGATCCATAGCTTTCAGTTAAAATAATAAAACTTTAAAAAATATTTTTGTTGCTAACATAAAAACTTTGGATAATTAAAACAAATTACCTTCGCATCCTATTGTATTATCTTGTTAATAAACTTACAACATTTCATTCTTAATAATACTTGCTTCAAGATTATTAACTTTTCATATCATACAACTATGTCTAAGCAAACTTTTTAAATCTAATTAATGTTAACTATGTAATGCTGTACATTATTAGTCTATCAAGTTATATAATCTTAATTATCTCACTAACAGCTACTGCTATTCGTATAACTATCTTGTTAGTATGAATGTGAAAATGTAATAAATTGCTGGTATTTAACTACTTATTTAAAGTTATCAAAGTAAAAAAAGTGATTTTCTTTGCAGTATCTTCAAAGAGTACAAAATTTGCATGATAAAAATACGGTGTATACAAAGTCCCAACCAAAAGATTCCAAATCAGGCATTATTCTAGTGAATACAGAACATGTATAAGATAGGCAGTCCTTTGCGTGGGGCTTTGCAGAACAATATGTCAGATTTTTACCCAGAACTCTCGTGAAATTTCTTTTGTTGCAGACAAAAAAAAGTTCGAATAAAAAAAAAAGGTCCTGAAATTGAGAACAGTATTTTTTTCCAAGTATTGGATGTATACCTATGTGTAGAAACTTTGTTTGCCAATCAAACCAAGTGTAATGAAGTAGACAGTTGGTAGATTTTAGAGCATGCTACTTTGGGTACACTAGCTACGGGTATCGGATACTTATGTTACATGCAGCGTGCTCAAGAATTCGTAATGCTGTTACATTGCTTTCCATTGGAACACTCTGCCTTATAGGTATAATCCAAGTATTACGAAATATTGATGAAAGTCTGGATCTTGTTAACTCTGGATGTTGCTAATTTATCTCGCGAATGCTTTGTCAAATAAAGGGACTGAGAGCTAAACCACTCCCAGCGCAAATTTCAATCAGCAGAGAACAACACCACGAAAAAAACGCCCAAACGAAAGCCTTCTATCATATTAAAGTCAAGGCTTTCGTTTTCTCATCTATATTGAAAAGAGTAGCACTTAGAAGATTTTACCTAACTGTATGGACATAATTTCGTTTCATATTTAGCATCTTAATCATTAATATATTCAAAGCGCTTTTCAGCACACATTGGGTTATATCGTACATCATATTAATCACAAGCTTTGAGACAATGGAAAGCAATACAGTACACAAACAGCCACACGAGAAAACAAGCGTATCTTTGGGGATGCTCAAGGTTAATTCGGGGTCGTATTGTCATTACTACTTGAATGAAACCGGAATATAGTCGATGGAAATGGTCGAATATTATGATGAAGAAATTTTGAATTTTGATAACGAATTCTGGTTTGATTCAAGTGATGTGAGTGGCATAAAAAGTGATAACATCGACACACCTAAACACCAGGGTTGGAGCTGACTGCTGACGCGCCACTGCCGGTCTAAAATAAAACACGCCGTCATTGGGACAGACTCAGGGATCACACAAGGAGAGGGAAAATCGCGAACGACTTTTGCTTGTGGGAAAGCTGGGTGTTCATAATTTTAATTACAATAAAATACTAACACAATTAGAAAAAAACTGTCCGCTAAATACTAAAAGATTAGTACGTAGGTACGGCAAAATTTTAAAATGATGAACACCACCAGCATATGGCTTTTATAAAAAACAAAGACACCTGCAAAATTTACAATACACACATTTAAAAATAATAAAATACAATATCAAATAGTCAAAAAATGAAACAAGCTAGTTAAAAAAATACCTAGAATAAAGAATCTTAAATGTTTGTATAAAATATATGGAAGCAGTGGTAGCAACTATAAATAAAATATATCGTGTACATAAACTAATTATAAAAGGTTTCACCAAGAGTAAAGAGTGAAACCACAGGTATGATAAAGAAAATTAAATATTAATCAAAACAATGTAATGATAAGCGTAATGGAATGCCGCTACAAAGGGGTCACCCAGACACAAGAATGAAAGGTGAACATGCCTAAGGAAAGGACAAACACAGACGGAGCGAAGACTGGGACGATCACAAAGACGAGTCACACAGGGTCCAAACGGCACACGGGACTACGTTCCAGAGCTAATCTAAACGTAATCTAGACGCAGATAAAATGCTATTCTACCTGGGAACAAGTTACGCTTTACTTTTGTGAAGCATAGTAACGTAGCAATATATCAAAGACAAGATACGTAGCACGTAACTTGTTCACCGAAAATCGTTTACAAAGAAACATGTAACCTATAAAACCTAAAAATTGAAACTACCAGTCTGGATACAAATCCAAACTGATAAAACAGCAAATGATAGTGGAAACACTAAACTAACAGAGGACAGGTAACTGAGAGAGTATTATAAACTGAAGCTTAAACAGAACAGAAAGACCTAATCGCACAGATTGGACAGAAGGGAGGCGCGACTACTTGGCCATTGTCGGCGATGTTGTAACGGTATTAACTTTGCTTCGTTTGGTTTCTCTACCGAGCACCTCGCCCAGCACGGGGTGCGCAGGCGGCGCATGTGGAGCGTCGACTGCTGCGCGCGCGGCTGCTCCGCCACTCTCCTATCCCTGCGTTAGACATAATCACTAGCGGCGCGACGACACATCCGCTCACACCCATTGTTATAAACACCCTAGAATTGTTAGCTTTGGAGACAATCGTCGCGAACATGATCTTTAATGAATTCATAAACTAAATCATCAAAAGCTTGGTCTTCAAAAAAAAAAGCGTTTCATGTATCGGAGCGTTTTCGTTTAGATTGAAAAAGTTAAGAGAAAAATTTCGAAGTCTATAACAACATTTACTTGGTTTCAAGCTAATTTTATTTGAATCAAAGATTTGTAAGGATTCTTTACAAGCGTACAACGTTCAAGATGTTGAAACCTTTAAAGTTTGATTTGATTCATGGTTTATAAACTAGACCGAAACTTAATTAACTTTGTTTTTCTTATGAATAATTAATATTTCATCTTGTATTTTCGTTTAGAAGTTGAGTTTCTTCGTCAAAGTAATTTTTATCTGTAAAATGAAAAGTCGATGTGAATTTAAAGCGGAACATTTATGCAAAATATTACATTCATATGCAAATTGTCTCACTGTGCTTCCATAAAAATCATTTAGTGGTGCGTAATTGTTAGTCTATAAAAGCAACTTTCTTAAATCTTTAAAAAAATGTCATTCTTAGACCCTGATATATTTTCTCTACTCTTTCTCATTTTGATTGACTGGCCTGTCAATCCTTTTTTCAGGTGTGATTAATTCGAGCGTTTATTTTATTTTTATTTTGGACGTGTAAAGTTCTGATATGCTGCATTTATTTAATTTATTGTGAAATTAGTAAAAACGGATTGAGATTAGCATTATTACTTTTACACTGAAAGTGAAATGACTATTGGCTGTGTCACTGATAAAAAAATGGTCAATTTTCCGTGCAAATGACATCGTAAAAAAGCTTCACAGCTTCATCCAAGAAATATGAAGAGCGAGTGAAAGGCATATATTAAACAGTTAAAAGGACAATTATTGTTTTGCCCTAAACATCGTTGGTTGTAACATTGGGAGGAGGTAGATCTTGTTGTTTTAAGTCAAAAGCATAGGATTCAAACTTGGGATTGTGTTGTGCTTTCAATCTTACTTTGCGTTTTAGTTTATAGAATTTAACAGTTTTGTCTAGCTGTAATTTTAATTCAATTCTCAGTTTCGCAAGATCATCATCATTATGTATTTTCTGTATTTTTATTTGGAAATACGAAGACTAAAGCTGAGATCTTAAAATTACACACAATGTGTTGTTTTTTCATAGCTTGAAAGCTTTTAAATTTTATACTCGATGACGTAGTTATATCAAAATTGATAAAAAAAACCCTGTACTTCTGTCCTGTAGATACTCTCCATATTATTTTATAAGTATGTATTAAATTATTTATTTATTTTTTATTAAATTTTCAGCACTAGTAAAAAAATACCGTACAGAGCAGACAGCAAAGTTGAAAAATCAATAAGAGTAATCCCGAGACGGCGCACGTGAGTTTTTACTCACGTTTGCCCCAATTAATGCTAACAGTTTCCTGCAAACATTAATTTACAAACAATAAATTTTCCCTAACAGTTCTGACTGCTCTTTTTTCACGTTAACACACTGTGTAAGTTTGTAGTGTAGCTGAATAGCTCTCGAAGTCTGTTCTGTGATAGAAATGTGAAACTTAATTGCTTTTCTAGTGTTGTCAGTCCATTGTGGCTTTAGAGGCAGTTGTTGTCTTTCTGTTGTGGAAGAAAACATTAATAATGGGATCTAATTCACTATGATCAAATTATTCCTTACTTAGAAACCACGTCAATTCCTTAGATTATCACGATATCTGCTAATAATGGATTCTCTATGACACAATGATCCGAACCGCGCGAAAAAACGCGTAGTTGGCATGGTTTGAACTGTCAAATTTTATATAAAATGACAACCGTACGTGGTTTGCATGTGCTAAAATTACGCGGGAAATAACTATAATAATTACCATACCGAATTGGGGACCTGCTATGTGTTTCACGTAAAAGCCCAATTCTATAAAGGAATTGCTTTAAATTGTAATCCATTCCAAATCTATTAGGTACTGCTTTTTATTCGAATGACTTAACCAAAATCAATATTGACGTTGACAATAAATATTTGCCTATTCATATTCAACGTTAGATTTCTATTGAAGCTGCTCATGCAAAAGTCAAGTTGTTTATCTGATAGATTCTTTTTATTCGACAGGACACCTCTGGATATTATTACTGAATTCAAAGCAGATAGTATTTGAAAGCTTGGCACTCTACCAGTTTGCATCGTGTCCCATGGCAGTTTATTGGCTGGGACGCTTCGTTGCGCTCATGCACAAATTCAATATGACTACATTACACGGCGTGTCTGGGGAACGTAGGTTTAGACCGTATAATTAGGTTTCGTTGCTTGCCCTGTTCAGGTAATTTGTGTAATTAAGAGTTTGTAATAATACCTTGGAAAACCTATAACGACGTTATATTTAGCGTGACTAGCTGACATATGGCAAATTACAATTTAATTTAGTGTTTTGTGTCTCGTATTGTTAATTACTTTGTATTCCTGCTATTGTACACAATCAAGTTTTTTCTAACTGAACAGACAGCTGTGTTGCTGGAGAGTTTGTTACGTCACTTCTTCTTCCCAAAGCACTAGAAAGTGGTGAATGCCAGGCGTTTTGGGGGATTGTCTTATGTAATTTTGACGTTCGAAAAGTGGTGATTCTAAGCCTAATTTGAATACCTGACTTTTGATTTCGTACTCAGTCTAAAAAAAAAAGGTTTTTAGGCCTAATAAAAACAGACTCAAGGCTACATATTATATCGATTTAAATTCCATTAAAACCCATCACCTTATTTAGAGGACATTAAGTGATAATTAAAAAACCTGCATCGCTCACGTAGTCAAACAAAGCTAGGTAAATTAACTAGGGACTGGCGAGGCATCGCAAACTAAAAACGGTATGGCATTCGCTATAGTATTTTTTAGTTTTATTTAGCAGTGAGCGGAAAATGATTCCACCATTTATGTCAGTAGCTCTTAGGCAGTTTTTCCTTCGTTCGTTTTTAGATAAAGAGTTGTTTTATCTTCAGGATCTCTATTTTCATGTTTGTTTACATCGCTCCGACGATGTTCTTTGTAAGACTTTTCTTTAATATTGTGCACATTTTGGACTTTATTTCTGTGTATCTTCTGTATAGTAAAAATTTAATGCGTTGGTAAGTGCATTACTTCAGAACGGATAGACCGATTTCGCAAATTATTGTTTTAAAATGTTCGTAATGGAAAGAAAAAAATGAAAAATTGCTGGGAAAATGAGGAAATTTGGGAAAACCGAAAGTATACTTTGTATGGGAATTTTGTATGATAATTATTGAATTTTGGACAGAACAACGTCTGTCGAGACAGCTATTAAAGCATATTGATCAGGTAATAAGATTGTGGAAGATTAAAACAAGATCTTCTTGCTCTATTTCTATATTTATATATTATGATGCGCACAGCAAAAGAGTGGAACTCTCTACCTGAGTCTATTTTTCCGAGCTCATACAACCCGAATCTCTGCAAAGTGAGAGTGAACAGGCCTCTTCTAGGTAAGCCCGCTCCATCGTCGACTTTGTCTCTGTCACCTTTGACCTAGACGCAAGTCCATTTCAAATAAAAAAAATAAAAAAATTGAAAAAGCTTTGAAGGCCATTTCATAGTTGAGTGATACACCATCATTAATTGTATATACTTTTCTCAACTAGGTACGTTGGGGTCAGCTTCCAGTCTTAACAGCTGGTATACCAATAATTTTCATGGAACAACTGCCTATCTGACGTCCACAAGTTCCACAACCCAGTTTTAATTACCAGTATATTATTTTAGTGTTAGGATTTAAATGAACCGTGTTTCGGTTCATTGAAATTATTAACTAATCTGCGTTCGCGATTTATTTGTCAAAAATGTAATAACTTTTATTTCTACACAATAAAGTTCAGTTTACGCTACAACTTCAAACGTATTTATAACTGTCAATAGTGCTAATCACTCAGAAATCAACTTAATCATAATTGAAATAAAGTTGATATTTGTTTAACTTGAAATAGGGTACTGTGCAGCTATGCGCACTTTTACTTTAGGTACGATATCAGTAACGTTAGCTGCATTTATCATATCACATCGTTATCGAGCTGAATTATTGCAGGAGCGAGCATCACATGGCCAAAAAAATTGAGTAATTTGATCGAACCGAGGTGGAATACTAAATTGATTCCAATTTGCCGTTATTGTTATATGAGAATTTCCAATTTACTTTACAAGGTATTCGGCACACGGGACTAGTAATAAAACCCCTGAGCGTTGGTTTATCACAAAACGAAGAACATCTAACAAAGTCGTTTTTGAAGTGAAACTTCTTTACGCACGCTTGACTTGGGGAGTAAGCTGGCGAACGCGTGACGTAAGCGTTACGAAAAGTGTGATCGGGCGAGGCGAACGGGAGTTGAGTGGGGGATATAAGCAAGAGACAGCAGTGCGCGCGCACATTTTCTTTCTCTCTTCCTCTCATAGCCAAATACGCAATACTGAAGTTTCACTTCAGTCGTGTGGTCATAAGCACACTCGTTTTTTTATTATTGTTTATGATAAATGGAAGCTTGCGAGTTTGACTCCTACCGTAAGGACTGGCCGGCGGCACTCGAAAAAGACATAATTCTGTGGAAAAGGGAGAGGGAGGCGTTTGCCCTGCAGTGGGACAATACAGGCTAGTTAGATAGATACGAGTAGATCTAGGTCCAGTTCCTCTTAAAAGAGTTATTAATAAATGTCCTGCAATTATATTTGCAGTTAAACGGACAGCTAAAGTTCCTGCTCGTAAATAGAAGAACAACTAACAAGTCATTTAGTTACAAAATCGGTAATGTCTGTGTTTGCAAAAATAAAGATAAAATAAATCCTTACCCCCAACGGGAAACAAAACATTAACATTATTAAAAGTAGTATTTTATTAAAGATTCAAATATTTATATAATTTAGTTGTGGTCATTTATCATCAACTAAACTTGTGAAGGCCGCAGGAACTCGTGGGATGCGAGAAGCACAGAACCGGTCGAAGTGGAGATGCTTGGGGGAGGCCTATGTCCAGCAGTGGACGTCTTTCGGCTGAAATGTTGATGATGATCATCAACTAGATGTTGCTCTCGACTTCTTATGCGATGCAGGATAAAAATAGCCTATACCCATCTCCAAGCCATGGTCTACCCATGTGCCAAATTTCATCCAAATCCGTTCAGCCGTTTTAGCGTAAAAGCGTAACAAACAAGCAAAAAAAACTCGCTTTCTCATTTATAATAAGTACTAGTTAGAATCTTGAAGTGCAAATCAGAACCTATTTATATCTAGTCAACCCAATAACACTTGCCGACCCTGGGGATTTAATCCAGAGCACTATAGCGATAGAGGTCAAACTAAACAGGCAAATTGATAGTAACCTAAGTATACTTAGCATAGAACGATGTTGCCTTGCTTATATCTTGTTGCATAGATGGTTGATCACAGTGATTATTTCTAACATCTATGCAACATGATGCAAATAAAAAAAAAATGGATGTTACGTGATCAACTTTCAACGTTAATATCTCGGAAACCTAACACTACGTGGATTGGTCTTATTGTGTTTTCTGTTTGCATTGATGTGAGCTATTGATTTATAAAGGGTTAATGGGTGGCCGCCATTTTGAAAAAAGTCAAAATGGCGCGACAGTAAGTATCCATATAAAAATCTGCATTGATCATTATTATTTCTAGTTTTGAGAGAGATTTTGCAATTTTCTCACAAAACAAGGTTCTAACAAGCTCGAAATAAAATCCTTTTGTTTTGTATGCGCGGGTTCAAGAATAATAGAACGTGTCGGATTTAACAAGGGTAGAGATTTTTAGGAATCCCGTTGATAAGTGAGGCAACGTTTGCTAGGTCTTGTTTTGCGTTCTCAACTTCGTTCTGAGTGATTCTAGGTTTTTGTTGTGGTTTTATCTTTCTCTTGCGTCTTTGTCTTCATAAATTCTTGTAAGTAGGTATATGTCAACAATGACTAACCAACTTTGCTATCATACATTTACATAATCAGCCTCTTATGTTCCCACTGCTGGAACATAGACCTCATCTCAGTGACAAGGAGTGGGTAGATGTCACATGTCTGCGAATTTTTGGTTCTAGGACGTGCCGGTTTCTCACGATGTTTTTCTTTACCTTTTTGAGAGTAGTGGTGATAAAATAATTTACACAAAGTAAAGCACCTTACTGGATTCGAACCTACGATCTACAACTCGAAGTCGAAGCGACTTTGCCATCACTAAAATTAAAATATAAACTCCTGGAAGCTGAGTTTTATTCTAATAAAGGACTTTGAAATGTAAACACGCTTCCACGCATATGCGATATTTATATTAAAATTGAATCACTAATAGCTCGAAAAGTTAATATTTAATCACTTGGGGCTTAAAAGGATTTAAAATAATAATAACTCCATTTTCATGCTTTCATTAATTTAGCTTAATTTCGCCATTTTATGTTAAAGCTTCATATTTAAAGGAGTACTTAAATGAGTTTAATATTCAATGGTCTCTTTTATTATTTTAATAGGGTATGATGATCATTACCAACAATAAATAGGAAAGGTTTCTTGCAATTTTGGGTTACAGGAAAAATCAACAAACGAAATTGAAGAAGTAAGTATACGTTTTAGAGCAATGGTGGCCCAGTGGTAACGGCCCCGACTTACAAGTTGTAGGTCGTAGGTTCGAACCCGGGCAGGCGTTTTACATTGTGTAAATTGTTTCATCACCACTGCTCTCAAAACGGTGAAGGAAAGCATCGTGAGGAATTTGCACATCCTAGAACCAAAAATTCGAAGACATGTGACATCTTCCAATCCACACTGGGCCCGCGTGTTACATAGCCCACTCCCTTTCAAAGAGAGGAGAGAGGAGGCCTCTCCCAGAAGTGGGAACGTTATATGCTGATGATTTATATGCTGAAGTTTTTGGCCATATTCTTATATCTCTAGGTATTCTTAAAAAATCTTTTACCGACCCTTGACGACCACGAACAGTCTAGAAAATATTCTTAATTAAAATAAGACGTCTCTACCGTTAAAATTTAAGTGTCGTTTAAAAATAAAACGTTTACCAGCAATATCTTTACTTTGTACCAATTACCTGAGTCGTAACGTTGTGCAAATATCATTACGTTTCTCCCTATTGTAACTACCAGTTATAACTACCCTTTATGAAACTCAAAATGGATCTTTATATATTTATATAGTTACGTACCGTTTTTACGATCGGGAACGTTTTTATACCGTTTCTTTTCTCTCAGGTTTTATTACTGCTTGTAAATGTTCTGAGCTAGTTATTGAGGGAGTGTTACTGAAATAATAGATTTCCTTGGAGGTCCATTATTTGTGTTAATGACAAGCTGCTGAAATTGTTAATGTCTTTTCTTTCTTTTATTACAAGACCGTATCTTTTTTTCAAACGACGCGTTCGAATGTTAATTTTTAATTCGGTGAAACAGAATGCGTGGTCGGAAAGCGCCTTATCCGAACAAAAAGTGACATGAACGCGACGATCGCTTTTGAAGAGGACGCGGCCTTTGTCTTTATCCAGATATGCTGCGTCAACTACAATTAATAATAAACTGATAAGCAATGATGTTTCTTTTCGGAAGTTGATAAATTGTCAGTCTTGTAAATCTAGACAGGTTTACAAGTCTGACAATTTGTCTACTACATGACGTTTCCCCACGACCGACGTTCACGTCGACGTCGACGTTTTGTTCGTGACGTTTCATGTTTCCCCGTAATTTTATTACCAAAAATATCGGTATCTTCCTTTAAAATAAAAATAACGTGAATGAAAACCCAACCGCCACTCAACCACTACAAATCCCGATGGAAAGCATGCATCGGAAACCACAATTTTCAATCGGAGACCGGCGACGTTACGCGTCGTCGCCTACTGTCAACCGTCGCGTCGGTCGCATCGCATGACGTCATTCTGTCTGCGCGACTGAGCTGAAAGCTCCGTGTGTCCGTTGAAATATGATTTTTCTTTTTATGTTTGCCTGGTACTGTTTTTATAAGATTGGAGACAGTTTTGGTATTGCTTGTTAATGGTTTTTAGGACATAAAAAGCCTTGGGAAAGAAAAACAAATCGTTTTGGACCACTGTAAACGGGCATCCCTGCATGAACAACAACTGCCTAGCCTTTTCAAGACGACGTTGAGGTCAGCTTCCAGTCTAACCGGATGCAGCTGAATACCAGTATTTTACATGGAGCGATTGCCTATCTGACCTCCACAACCCAGTTAATGGGTAATACGATACCCCTTGGTAGGACTGGTTGTCAGACTTACAGGCTTCTGACGACTCGTGGCGACTGTCAAATTTCTACGAATGACAACCGGGACCAACGGCTTAACGTGCTTTCCGAGGCACAGAAAACCCTTAAAGAACTCTGGATATTTTTTAAATATTCAGGATGATTTCCAGCACTGATCAAAGGTTAACTTTACGCCTTTGTTATATAACACGTCATTGTTAATCTCAGCCTTCACGAACACTCGCTTAAATATTTTAGCGTTAAATATACGTT
The DNA here is from genome assembly GCA_914767645.1 of Hydraecia micacea. Lineage (NCBI taxonomy): Eukaryota > Metazoa > Arthropoda > Insecta > Lepidoptera > Noctuidae > Hydraecia > Hydraecia micacea. Next base: position 16,538,066 of record OU611778.1, read on the forward strand.
CCACGTGGTGTGGATTATATTCCAGCCGGTCCCAGAATTGACGGCACATCTTGTATTGACGTTAGCTCTAGTGTTGACGTAACTCTCGCGTTGACGTTAACTCGACGTCAAGTTGCGAATAAACACTGTCAATTTGCAGTTGTTATTGGTTTTGTTTAGAATGTAAGGCATGTGATTGGATGGTTCTGGTGACAGCTATTGAAGTTTCGTTTCATGGTTTTTATTTTATTTTAGAAGAAACAAAAAAGGATATAAATTAACAACAATCATCAAAAAAAAAAAAGAACCGACTTCCAAATAAGACACGAACGACTACGAAGAGAAAAATAACTTTAATTTCGGAAGTCGGTGCCATTGGGTTCGCATTTTCGTTGTTTGCCACCGACGTCTGAAATTAAAGTTTTGCGTAATAACTGTGTAAAGCCTAAAAAAAATTACATTCACCAATCAGATTCTATTATGGAGCATTGGCAAGCAAGCTACTTGCACTATTTTGTATATTCAAATCAGGACAGTTTTAATACATTTAATTTTTAATTATGGTGGTGGTATAAAATTGGTGTTTGGGTGATGTTCCCGAGTGTGGGAGTTGTGACTACATTTGTTGTATTGGGTTTCCACCTGTAATAATAAATGTAAGTGGTAATAGCAAATAAATAAATATTCTGTATACTTTATTAAAATCAGTACCTATTAGTAATATAGCAGTATTCATGTAAAATTAATTTGCATGCTCTAAACAGGCAAAATATTGACTGTACCTACATTAAACCACCATTTTTTACAACTGGTAACACCTTTTTTTGTTTTCGGGGGAAACCTTTAAAAGGCACTTGACTTCCGGGGAGGGAGGTCGGGGAGTGTGGAATTTTTACCTCACTAAAACCACCCCGGTGATCACCATCAGCACATAGGGGTGGTCCCGGTTCCTCTTAAAAGACCAATTCCGGAACCCCCCGTGCAACGCCTGTAAGGTAACACCTTTATTTTCTGCACATAAATGATTCTTATTCTTATAGTTTTGTACAAGCTACAGACACGCGTGTCTTACGGACTTTATGCGTAGGTGATAATGTTTACCATGTAATATGTAATTCATCATCTAAGTCAGAATTGTACTAAAATTAAGAGGAACGGAGGCAGTCCGCCTTATTTATTCAAGGTGCTGGTAATTTATACAAATGGGGTTAGCTCCCAAGCCGGTTCACGGTAGGAATATTTCATAGCTATTGATTTATTAACTCTCAGGGAGTGTTGTGTTTCTGAGAAGTACGCGAAATTCTGTACGTCTATGTTTATTAATTTTCAAACTTGCTGGAATTGTGTTAGCAGGGGTTTTTTCGGAAGGGATTTTATCACTAGCTTTAACACATTATTAACCACATTTTAAGAAACTGTATCATCGTGATTTCATTCTAACTCCGTGAAAAATCAGACAGCGATGTGACCAGTAGGTACAAACGTCAAAACGTATTTAACCTATATTATCACTAGCTATTTACTTTCGTTTGTGCAGTATATCACACAAGAATATTCATTAGTTTCAATTGAAACAGATGACCGAAGAACACAACTAAGCAATTCTACATGAATTCAGGTCCAAGGAAGCGAGGTAGACTCCATTTCACTTAGATATCTGTAGTCAATAACGACCTGAAGCAAGCCCAAGTGACTGATTCGACGACCCAGAACCGAAACATCTGACGAAGAATGACGAGGAGAGTCGACCCTAAATGAAATGGGATAGGATAAGGCTAGGCAAAGTGGCTGGATGTCCTGCGCATCCAGTATAACAACATCTTCAGGATGATGTTGGGGCTGCCTCGCTTCTGTAGTGCATCGGGGATGTTTGCGCTGTATCGCACTGATGGCTTTCATGCAGGCATCCGCAAGAAAACTGTATCCCTGATCTGCAGAATGCGTGGCAGCTGCAACGGAATTCTGAAAACTAGCAGATAGGATCTCTTCTCCGATATGGAGATCCTTTATTAAGCGAGTGATTTGAATGTATTTTAATGTTTAATTTTGTTTTAATTTTATTTTAATCTTTAATTTAATTTTATTTATTTTAATTTTTAATTTTAAATCGGATTTAATGGAATTATGGATCAATTAGTTATCTGAAATAAATGAATTTAATTTTTTTTATTTAAAGAGAGAGAGATAGGGTCTAATGAATTACCTATAAGTTTATATGTTAATATTCTCATGTAATCTAGCAGAGCAGAATGATGCCTACCTTTCAAAAAACTATATTTTTTTCAATGCGAGTAAATTTATTTTACACCTGCCCGAGTACAATGAACATTGCACGCAGGGCGGGCGGAGCTACTCCACCCCTTTCGAATATTGAAACTTTGTCCTCCTCGGACGTGTTTCACGGTAAATAAACTTTGGAACATACAGTGTTGAGTTACGAGTATGTGTGATGCAATAATGTTTTCACACCTTTTTTAATAGGCCAAAGTTCTCTTGACGGATGAATAAATATTGATAGAATGAAATTGTGTTGTTTTTTTATAAGAAAGAAAGAAAATACGGTGGTAAACATGACGCAGAGAAAGAACACAAACACAAAAGAAAATATGCGTCACATCCATGCAAAACGACCAATTGGCAATCGGAAATTTTGGAAGATTTTCTTATTGATGTGGCTGTCAGACAAAATGTTACGGATTTACAGTTATACAAAAATTACCGAAATATCGAAAAATCTCTACCTTGAAGCAGATTTTTAAGCATCTCGTAATGAAAGATTCCGTTTCTAGTATTTTTTAACCGACTTCAAAAAAGGAGGTTCTGTATTCGACCCGTATGTATGTATGTATGTATGTATGTATGTATGTTTGTTTGTCCGCGATTTTCTCAAAAACTAATGAACCGATTTTGATAATTCTTTCACTAATGTGATCTACATACTTTCAGGAAGGTTTTAATATATAATACATTATATAATTATTCTTATGTACGATGTTATATGCATAAATGTACTGCATCTCCGGCATTTCTATGCGAATTTTGATGATTCTTCTAGTCGGTGTCTTCAATTCCTCAATGCACTAGTGTTATTTGAATTTGTGTGGAGTAGGTACAACTAAAAAGTTAAAAATAAAAACTTTTTTACAAAAAAAACAACCGACTTCAAAAAAAACTACAAAGTGATAAATAACTTTAATTACGGAAGTCGGTGTCAAAAAACGAAAATGCGGAACCAACGACACGGACTTCCGTAATTAAAGTTATTTATCACTTTGTAGTTTTTTTTGAAGTCGGTTGTTTTTTTTGTAAAAAAGTTTTTTTACATCAAATTATTCGTGAATAGTTACTCTACTCATTGATAAGTCTTTATTCTACCAAAAACAAGAATGTTTTCAAGAAATACGATTTTTTGTTTAAATTTTCGCAGAACGATTTTCTTATCGCTTAAGCCACAGTGGTGAAAAAACAAAGTTACATTTTGCGGAACATATTATATTGTGTTGTTTTGGTAGGCATTGACCCAAGCTATCACTCCCTGCAATATGTCGTACTATTTACTGGACACCCTGTATATATGTGGTTTCCATACTGAGTACAGACGCCAGCACATCAAGCTACCCGAAACTGTCAAATTATCCCAATCAACTTTGAACCTTATGCTTTAGCGATAAAGTTGAAAATCTATTAAAGAAATTTGACAGATTGTAGTAGCTTGATGTGCTGGCGTCTGTACAATGTAAATATTCACTTCACTCAATATATTCTTAGCTGCACTTCTAATGTGACTATGCCCTCATTTCTTTAATCACAACTTATGTAACCTAGCCCAGATGCAAGGGTTATGCAGAGAGGGGGATGCAGTTTCTATGACAAATCTTTTACTGTTCAAGCAGTACGGTTATGGAATGACTTGCCCGTGTCGGTAAGGCGTGCTCAATCTTTGTTCACTTTTAAAATTATGATAAAAAAGCACTTCCTCTCTCCTTAAACTTCATCATTATATTTTTCTTTGCTCCTATTCATGTTTACTATTATATTGTATATATATATATATATATATATATATATATATATATGTATATGTTTATTTAGATTAGTATAATATACTTTATGTATGTATTTATGGTATTGTGTAAATGGTACACCACAGACTACCTACAGTACTTGTCTGTCCTTCCTCTTTTTAATCCATCCAAAGGTTGTCTTTAAAAGATCGCTTTTAGCGATAAGACCGCCCATTGTGTCACCCATTGTAAAATTTCTATATTTATGTCTGTAATTTATATGGTGTACATAATAAAGAGTATTCTATTCTAACATATGCTAACTCTATTTGCCGCTATTGCCTCTACTCCGAACCTAACTTCATAACCCCTTTTGATACCACTGTTGCTCTATATTGCCTCTACATAAAGCCGCGTAGAGTCGCACATTTCATTTCGTAGAGTCGACGCTCGCATGAATGTAACAGATGCTAGTTTTAATTGTATTTTTTTTTTGTTTTGATAGTTTCAGTACCGCGGCATATGTTGGTAACGCGATATTTTTTATTTTCGAAAATGAAAGCTTGTTTTTTTACATAAATAGGTGATGAAAATAAAAATAGTTTCCCCTTTACGAAAATAAAAATGGCGCGTTACAAACATGAATGATGATATGGTTAGAAAGGGGATGACTACCGAGATGACGATTAATATAGAAGTTTGGAAGAAAAAGACATGTTGCGCCGACCGCAAATAAATTGGGAAAAGCAATCAAATTGATTTTGGCTTGGCTCAGATAAACTTTAGAGCGGTTTCGCATTGCATCCGATCCGAATCCGAATTAAAGATCTGCACCCTAATTGCGTAACACACTATCAATCGGAATCTGAATCATTTTGAAGCAAATTGCTAATCCATTGCTTCGTAAGTTCGAAAAATTTGTCTGATCAATACGTAAATAACGCAATGAATGTTGTTGAACTGTCAAAATGAAACCGATTCCGATTGATAATGTGTTACGCAATTGTCCCGCTGACTTCAATTCGAATTGGAAATGTTCTAAATTCGGACGGATAGGAGTTCGGATCTAGTGCGCAACCCCTCATACAAATAGGACTATGGTCACTTCGGACCGGCATTTTTCGGATTCGGATCGGACGTAGTGCGAAACATCTCTTATTGTAGTTACAGTCATATTATTCTTCTAAGATATTTGACAAAAAACATTTATTTGAATATTTTTGATACTATCCGAGAAGAGGGGTTTGTGGCTAAGTTATAAAAGCCTCACGGGTCGATCGATCAGGTTAAGCTACGCTTGCCGCGGTCGAGCCGTCGATGGGTGACCCCTCCGTGCCTCGGAAAGCACATTAAGCCGTTGGTCTCGGCTGTCATTCTTGGATCTTTGACCGTCGTTACGGGTCGTCAGAAACCCGAAAGTCTGACAACTAGGGTATTACCTCGTAACTGGGCTATGGAGGTCATATAGGCAGTCGCTCCATGTCAAATACTAGTATTCAGCTGCATCTGGTTAGAATGGAAGCCGACCCCAACATAGTTGGGAAAAGGCTAGTCAGATGATGATATAGGTGATGAAAATTAATTTCGTTTTCGCTTGGCTCAGATAAATTTTAGTGTAACATTCATATTATTGTTCTATATTTGACAAAAAAAAAAATTTGATTATTACTCAAACTCCATTAGTAGATAATCAAATTAGTCTAGATTTAAAATAGTCTGGAACTGTAATAAATTCTTGTCTAAAATATGAATACAGAAACAGAGCAGATTAATTTATTATTTAGGTATTACAGAATTATAAGCTTTAATGTGAATAAAGCTTTGACAATTACTCGTTCATACCTAACACATCTCGAAAATGTCTTCTAATGAACAAATATGCTTAGCCGCCTAAAAGCAATCTTGGTCTTGATGAATATAATATACATGAAGATTCCTTTGTCAATGAGAATTCCGATAATATTAGAGAGATTTTGAGTAAAACTCATACTTAAGATTCGTTTGAACAAGGTCCTAATGGTTTAGATGAGCTCGACGTAATGGAAAAGGGTCTATTAGAAATGTGTGTGTAAAATTGCTCCACATAAATTACACTTTTTCAATGAAAGCAAGGTAACATAAATTTGATTTGACATACGAAAGTTTTGTGTAATACTTATGAACGAATAAAGTCAAACTCAAAGCTTTTATTTCGTTAATTAAACCATTACAGGCACTTTTGAACTGTCAAGGAGTCGGTCAGTCAGAAATATGAACCTAGTTGCCCATTCCAAAGCGTAGTAGGTACCTATAGAAAATAGACAAGAAACTGACACTTTTAAATTGTATTGTTACATAATTATACAATATTAGTTACATAATATTAATGTTGATTTTTTTGTGAAAACGAAGTGAAAAGTCGTACACGTCAAAAAGTCCATAGTACAGTAAACAAAAACAAAAAAAAAACAATTAAATATAAAATAATAATACCAATGTGAAACGGATAAAATGCTAAACGAAATACAAATAAAAATAAGTGTATTAAAATACCTAACCTAGACTATCAATGGAAAGTTTCAGAAACATGTTCTCTCCTAGAACTTAGTTAAAACAAAAATAACCTTAAAAGCCTTGCAAAATTTATTAATTCTAATCATTTCCCTAGACCTTATTTGTATAATTTTTCAAGGTCACTGGGACAAACCATTTTGTTTCCCTAATTAACTTGACTCACCTATTGTCGTGACATTAATTAGGTCCTCCCTTTACGGGCTCATTAAGAGGTCTACGAGTATTAGGTACCTTTCACAGATTTTATTTAGAACTGGCAGCACACTGCGGTATCACCTGCATAAATGTCGATCCCGTAGGAATATCGGGATAAAATGTATCCTATGTGTTATTCTGATGTATAAGCTATATTACTGAAAAGTTTCATCAGAAACAGTTGAGTAGTTTTTGCGTGAAAGAGTAACAAACATCCATCCATCCTCACAAACTTTCGCGTTTATAATATTAGTAGGATAAAATATTTTGCTTCAAGCGAGAAATTAAAAGGTTTGTATGAAAGTTTCAGTCATAGATACATAAATTCTTTACAAATTATTTTACGTGAGTTACATAAATTCAGACAGATCTAGCTGGTATTTGATGCAGTATAGTTATTGCGTTCAAGTGGCCGTGCACGAAAGTGACTGATTTTGATAAATTTTGTAAATTTTATCTGCGAAAGGGAAAAAGAATTTAAACATAATGATTTGTGATTTCAAAAGTCGATTTCTTTGTTTTGTATGTGGCTGAAGACATTTAAAAATCACTCTTTAATCTTCAGCTATCCTTGAAATAAAATCAAAATTTCATTTTATGAAAATACAATAGGCAAAATCACACTATAATATTATAAAGGCGAAAGTTTGTGAGCATGTTTGTATGTTTTACTCTTTCACGCAAAAACTACTGAATGGATTTGAATGAAATTTGGTACACAGATAGTTTATAACCAGGATAAACACATAGGATACTTTTTATCCCGATATTCCCACGGGATCGAAACTTATGCGGGTGAAGCCGCGGGGCGCTGCTAGTAAACTATATGTATTTTCGAGAGCGCATAAGTGATGAAACTATTAACAGGTGCTGTGACTGACAAGAATGGTTTAGCGCCACGAAAACTGTACTTTGATAGTCACACAGACCATGATGTTTCAATTATTTAAAGTTTTCTCACAATTAGATAAGAATTTCACAAAAGAGGATTTTCTTAGTGCACGGAGCCTAAAAGTTATAAAAACATGAGTAAAACTGTGTACATCTTTTGAGTATTCACCTTCAAAATTATTTTGCGACGATGCAATTTCTGAAAACAAAAATGAAGCAATATTTTAAAGATCCACTGAAATGATAGTAAGACATTTTCTGGATAAATAGCCCATTTGTCGCTGGAGTGGACTCTCGATAAGCGCTGGCAATATTGAAGCAGACCACTTTAGATATTGCAAAGGACATCCATTCCAATATCCGAAAGTAGTCAAAGTCACATTTTGTAATACATCTTCATGTCACAAATCGTATATCTACTCCCTATTACTAATAAACGAATTATATCAGATGAATAGTTACACACCGATTTCTCTCTTTCAGTCGTCAGTAATTTGACTTTCGAAAGAAGAAGACAAAGCGTTGTGTAACTATACAACGTTTATTAGTAAGGGGAAAAAATATTATTTATTGAAAATAGGCTCGCCCCCTATTCCATGAGACATAAACATAACTGATGAAATGTGAGTGTTACTATAGGTACAGACGCCAGCACATCAACCTACCCCAAACTGTTAAATTTTCCCAATCAATTTTGAACCTTATACTTTAGCAATAAAGTTGAAAATGTATTAAAGAAATTTGACAGATTGTAGTAGGTTGATGTGCTGGCGTCTGTACATCTCTGCCTAACCCTTTGGGAATTACAGACTTGATGTAATATAGTTGTTACTGAAAATTAATAAGTCGGAAATTTGTTTATGATCCATAATCAAAACGGTGATTATTAAGAGGACTACATGACCTAAAGCGCGGTCTTTGTCGGACTGCATAGAAAAGAAAGAGAAGCGCGATGCCACAACGCTGGTAATTTATTGCAAAATATGAAGCAATTATCGATTAAATCTAGTGTTTGGACAAAAAAACTAAAACACTATAGTTTTAGTATGTTGCTTGGAGAATAATCTGACAAAAAATCATAATGATTGTATGTATATTAGTATGAATTTTGTTGTAAAAAAAAAGTTTTTAGAGGTATCTTCATGATTTTTTTCTATCGTACCAAATAAGTTGTATTATGTTTTCAACACACTATCTTCCTAGCATTTATCCTGAAGAATATCATATATTTTTTTGATTTTTTTTACTGTAGTCTATCATATACTTTTATTGTTTCTAAAACTTGCGTTTTTTGCGTTTAGGTCCTGTAAGCCCCTTAATAAGAAAATAAAAATGCATTACATTTTATTGATTGTTGAAACACAATTCAACGGAAACAAACTCCTAGCCTAACAATTGACTTATTAGTTGGAACCAAGGAGCGTCATATAATGTTTTACTAATTGCTTGAGTCGCACGACGCCATCGCGGCAGGCCAAGACGAAGATGGCGGGACGAGCTTGACTCCTACCGTAAGGACTGGCCGGCCACTCACAGATGCCAGAATTGTGTGGAAAGGGAGAGGGAGGCCTTTGCCCTGCAGTGAGACAATACAATATAGTTAGTTAATCGCTTGAAAGTAAATAGGTGCTTATTGCAGAATCATTGATAATATTAATAAAGCACTTAATAAAATATTCAAACAAGAAACCAGTCCTGTTCATCAACTAGAAGCTACTTCGTTCAAAGAAACGAAACGCTCCGACACTACAAAATAGATAATTTGGTGGATGATAGAAACGGTATTTCAAAGCAAACGCTTCCACAACGAAAAACGAATACTGTGTGTTGTGTGCCATGAAAAAAAATTACGATCACGACGTACAATAATTAAGAACTGCTATGCAAATCTGAAACATACAAGTTATGAGATTTTTTCAGACTATACAATTTATTTGTTGAGATAAACTACGCTTCGTAGGGAAACCTGCAACTTTGAAAATGTCAAGCTGAACATTGATGATAATTAAAAAACATTGGTTGTCTGTAAAGTCGGTTTATGGACGATAATTTTACGTGATAACGTCATAAGAAAACATCCGATCGTGCCTCTCTATCGCTTCTTCCGCGCTCTCGCTTGCACACCCGGCTCAGGCGGAACGTGACAATGAGTCATGCTTTTTCGGGCGTGCAGCCGGCGTTCAAGACGATATCACGTCAAAAGTTACGGTAGATTTATCTTCCAACCAGTTGAGTTTGATATAATGGGTTCAACAATGTCGTTTACAACGTTGAACACAGTTGAGTAGTAAACCTGCATTATCTTATACAACCTTAATCGAATTACAGTCCAACCATCGAGAGTATGCGTTTCTGATAATTGTAAAAGATAATAAAGATCAAATTCGCAAAACATGCATTCGATTGTATGAAATTGACGGATGTCAGGAACGCATCCTCTCGACGACGGCCGGACTGTATGGTACAACTGTACCTAGTCAGTTGCGTGTCGCCCTGTAGAGCAACATAACATTTTTCAAACCTTTTTGAGGTCAGTCTTCTTGTCCCAAAATTAGATCCCACTCCAACTAACCTTTAAAACTTACAGCATAACAACTTACTAACAACAAATTCAGTTGCAAGTTCCCTTTACCATATATCTTTCAACAAAACAAAACAAACCGAAGCATAGTCTTCCTCAACTGTTAACCACACAACCATTTACTAGAACAACCCTAAAAGCAAGATACATACTTGGTCTCATCAATGTAGACTGCTTCGAGAACCTTCGCAGCATATTGTAGGTTCTTTTGTAAAGTCTCAGCGGATATTTCACCCCTATTCAATTGTCTTAAGAGATAGCGTAATCTGTGAACAAAGAGAAAATAGAATTAATTAAGTACAGGAAATTCATTATGAGGTACATTTTATGTGTTGCGAGTGGTCCGAGTTAATTATGGCGGTGCTTGGTCGTGTGTTCGGGTTGGGGATTATTCGCTGACAGTGTCGAAAGGGGATTGTGTTTTATTTTTCTTTTCGTTTGAATCGATTATTTTTGTTATCAGCCTGTACGCATGTAGAATTTTTAACTCAGTTTATCAACAGTTACCATCTGTATGGAACACAGTCACACCATCTTACAAAAAATAATAAAAAATAGATTGACTTACACAAATTATATTCGGAGAATAAATAAATGAGTAATAATTTATAAATATTAATACTATTGTTAAAAACGGATAGAAGGGACATATAATAAATATTTAATAATAAGGAAAACCATAAAAGCGCTCTTCCTCTCTTCTACTTATTAAAAATTTTACTGTACCCGACAAGGTCCATACTCAGACCAAATAAAATTGATCTGAGGGTCCATAATTGATTCTAATATTTTAAACTTACTACATGTATGTGTACATTATGGATGCAATAAAGATTGAATTGAATTAAATACTATCGCTTGGTTATATAAAAAAATGTATATTCATAATTTAGTATTTTCTGAACGTTCTATGTTATTAACCCAATTCAATCAAACCAACCTTTACTAACACTAATCGTCTGTGGGCGTTAAAAGGTCCCCTAATTTTGGTTCACACTACCCTACATAAATTGGATTGCCCTCCTAATGCCTTACACGCACTTATCTGAGATTTCCGATATCTAATATTGCTCTTTTATTCGATTGCCACTCGAGAAGTGACGGGAAGATATAAAGTCATATCTACTTGAAATTATTGTTCTAACCGAATATTGGAACTAACCGCACTCTTTTGTTTTGAATACATTTCAAGTGATATTCCACAAAACAATTGCACACAATATGTTTGTTACCAACAAAGCCCTGTCAACGTCATACAAGCTTCAAAAAATTCTTGCATTAGTGTAAAGTTTGGTTTATTTTTTGTTTCCTTTGAAAGCAGTGAACGTCACACAAGAACGGCTGTGAGTGTGAATCTGTGTGTATTTGACACAGATTTTCGACCGTTATAATTTATGACGGAATCGCTTTTCTATGAAACCTTTTTTTTTTTTTTTTTTTTGTTGCGCGGTGGAAATCCTCATGGACTTCCTCCGTCGTGGGGGGGACAGAGGGGCATGCCGGACTTTTACCGGCTAAAACCACCGCGGTGTTCCACCTCTACCTATGGCCGGGGGTGCGGGATTCGCATAAGCATTCACCGCTCTTTTCTATGAAACCTAGGGGTTTATTTATAAACGATGATTCAAGTTAAATAACGTTCAAACGTCAAAAATTGGTGGTTAAACAGTCGCTAATCACTACTTTTATGAATAATGGGGAAATATGTGTAACGACCTGTAATGTCATTGTGCCTCTAAGTCACACTTAAATGTCAATCTGTAAATTTTGCTTTAACCATGTACTTAATAAATAATTTTATAATATTTTCTATACTAATATTCATCTCACTGTAACTGTGCAAATGAAAAAGTTATTAATATAGCATAAAAACCATTTAATAACTGCAACGCGCATTTTTATTTTACATTCCGCAAAAATAAAAGAACTTTGAAAAAAGTACCTATACGAGTTTATATAAACTCGTATTTTTATTTTTTTTATTTCTTACCAATAGAGGATAAAGAACGTAAAAGTAACATTTATTTAAATGTTCTTTAATCCCAAGTTGCCATATTTCGAATATAACCGAGATCACGTATCTTTTGGCAGACATGTATGGCCATATTTATAGAAGTGTTTTAATTTAGGTTCCATTCACTGTGGCCAATAAAATGATCATATCTCTGTATAATTTCATCTCCCTGTTTGTTGCATTGTTTTGGATATTTAAGATTCTAGACAACATTTTTAATACTATTATTTTGACGCCTTTCGACCACTTTGGAGAAATTAGAGGCTGTTGAAGTTTCCTTCAGAGTTCTAACCACTCGCTTTAATCTCGTTAAATAATCGTTGATGTTTCTATTTTTCTTCTACCTTCCGAGTTCGGTATGTTTTTCACTTTAATAAAAATCTTTATAGCGGTTGTACTCCAAAGTGGTTAAATTTCTTGTTTTAGTCCGAATTTTGGAGAGCTTTTTGGAAATTTTGCGGTCTTGTTTCTTCATACAATCCCTTGATAACATACTTCTGGTGAGTTTCATTATCGCCTCTTGAAGACCTTTCGCAATATTTAATAGATGGTTCAACATATCTATCAAAGACAAATTATCCACTCTTTTCGCTTTGTTGATTTGATTTCACCTTAAAAATCAATACTTTCTTTTTGTTTGCGGTTTGACATTACTTCACTGAATTTGATCATTGATTTGTATTATTTCCTTTTTGTAGATTGTATAATAAAGAGCTTTTTGAAATTTTTGCGGTCGCGTTTGATCAGTTCCTTTGATATCATACTGGTAATTTTCACTATCGCCTACTGAAGACTTTTCACAATCTTTAATATATGGTTCAACATATGTATCAAAGGTCACATCCACTCTTTTCGCTTTATTGATTTGATGTTAAAAATAAACACTTTCTTTAATTTGCTCTTTGGCATTACTTCATAGACTTTGATCTTTATTACCGCATTTACAAAGATGGTGTTATTATACAGATGTGTTTTTTCCCGACTCACTGCAAATCGACGGGCATCCAGCAAAAAAAAAAAAAAATCAGCCCGAGACTATATTTTCGCTCATGCTCATTATGAGAGGCACAATAGCCAATCGACAGATAATAAAAAAGATACTGTTCTAGTTGCAAAGAGTAAAGAACTTATAAGCTCGGATAGCAACAAAGGAAAAAAGAAAGGAGAAAAAATCGTTTCAGTATCGTCTCTCGCAAGTTATGAGGTCGTTTGAAACTCAACAGGTAACTCATTTCTCGTGCATAATTCTTATTTCCCTGAGATGAGAGACGGTTTAGAGCTTCGGCTTCCATTTTGCTTTTACTTCCTAGGCTTTATTGGAAGCATGCTCGAGCAATATTAGATATAGTCTTTGCAATTCACGTTCGCGCGCAATGTGACTTTTATTGTAATTTTTTTTAAATATACCAATATTATATATTTTAAATTTGCTAGCTAAACTAGCTTTGATATCTCAACGCGATAAAATAAAAATATTTGATGTTTTTTTTGGCAGGTTAACGACCGCTGTTTCTGTTGTTGAAGTATTAGTTGACAAAAACTGTTTTGTTATGTTTTATAGTGCTTAGATATCGATACCAGATATTTCGTCTGTAAAGATTTAAAAAAAAATTGATATTTCAAATTACTACGAGTATGTCGCAGGGATATTTTAAAAAACGTGATATTACCGCAGTAAAGTTATTGCACACATACATAGCCCGAAGAATTGCCAAACTTAAGTGGCAGTGGGCAGGGCACATTGCTCGCAGAACAGATGGCTGATGGGGTCGAAAGGTTCTGGAATGGCGACCGCGGACCAGAAGACGTAGCATTGGAAGGCCTCCCACAAGGTGGACCGACGACGTTGTGAAGGCCGCAGGAACTCGTTGGATGCGAGAAGCACAAAACCGGTCGAAGTGGAGGTGCTAGGGGGAGGCCTATGTCCAGTAGTGGACGTTTTTCGGCTGAAATGATGATGATGATGATGAAAGTTATTGCATTACAATAACTGCGGTCTCGTGTGCACCCACAAAAAGTCAAATATTTTGTTTTTACATGTTTACATATTGACGCAGCTTAGCTAGCCAATTTGAAATAACCCTATATAAACATTATTGCGTTTGGGATCGATACAAGCTTTATCAGATCGGGTTGGTCCAGCATGCTTAACTGAACCCATACAAAGGATGCTAGCCTGCTTAGGGTCAATATCATCAGTATCAGATTAAGCCATATCATCATGGTGCCGATAACTATGGCATATACAAAGGACTTAGTGTTTGGGTACAGAATGATCAGTATCAGATTGAGTCGTTCAAGCGTGCTTAGGTTTCAATGCAACTCGGTTACAGCCTAATTTCGTGTTTATATCAGTCAATTTTAAGCTTTTATTGTCTTCATGTGATCCAAGATGGCGACGGTGAGTATTAGAGGTTAATCCAGCAGCATGTGCCTGTTAACTGATAATGTCATACTACGCTTCTGTACCTACTTACTACGATTTACACTGAGGTGGCCTACCGCTAAATGTTTGAATGGTAGCTACAGATGCTATCCTATTTAAACTTTCTTACTTTCTCTGATTTGATTTTAAATGTAGTTGAACATACTAAAATCCAATAATAATAGTGATAAACGTTTTTTTTTTTAAAGATCGTCCTTTGTTGTAAGTTCTTCCAACAAAGGATGAAATAAAAAAAAACAAGCCTTCCAATGGCTCAGTACATATCTGACGGAAAATGCGTCAGGCGTAACTTCGATTGCGTCGATTTATTCGCTCGACGCGTTAACGCATCATCGGTTGAGTGTGAAAGGTTTTTATCATATAATTGTCTGTTCTGGCATTACGCGACCGATAATACGCGACGCATTTTCCGTCAGATATGTAGTACCGACCCTAAGTCTCCACACAAACATATTACAAACTGCAATGCAATAAAAAAAATATTCACTCAAATCTCGAGATGTTCCTGCGTTGTATGTTGTATGTTTGCGGAATGGGCTTCATTGTAACCCCATTAGCCAGGGTCAATTCCATCAAAGACCTCGGGGTTACTTTCGACACAAAGCTTATTTTTGACACTCACATTAATAATATTGTCAACAAAGCGTCGAAAGAACTAGGTTTTATTTGTAGGGTCTCGTCTGATTTTAGAAATATTTCGAAATTGAATGTACCTCTTAAGTCTTTATATAAAGACTTAAGAGGTACATTCAATTTCGTTCCAAAACATACCTATCTAGTTATAACGTGCGGTGTAAAAAATTTCATGTTCTTCCACTTTACGAGAGAAGAAAAATTTCTGATTTAGCATTTCTATCTAAAATTGCAAACGGATCCAACGACATCCCTGAGCTACTGAGCAAAATTGGGCTGCGCGTATGTTCTTCGTTTTTGCGTAAGCCTCGTTTGTTGCACATACCAACAACAAGAACAACTTATAGACAAAACTCCTACATGATTAGGGCGAGCCGTATGTATAATGAAACCTGCCAGGAAGTTGACATAGATCTATTTAATACTAGTGTGCCTAAATTAAAGAAGGCTCTTTGCAATCACTTCTTCGACAAGATAACATAGCCCTTGCATTATACAATGAAGTATGCGAAATTAACATTGTCTGCTACCTAGTACATAGTTAATTGTTATTCTATGTGTGAAAACTTGTAATTGGCCATCATCATGTTAAAAACTTAGTAACTATTGTGTCCGATGTTAGCTGTAAGTTTTCCAAAAATAATAAAATAAAATAAATAAAATAAAATAGCTAGGAATGTTCCATTATACACTTTAAAATATTGGCATTATTGGCCATATTACATTTACAGAAACGATAGTTATATATAATAATAATATAAATAAAGGAAATATCAATTAACTTACATGACATCTGGTCGATCTATTCCACATAATAACGTCACTAGTACTAATCAACTGACTGTAGGCCGGAGCTCCGTTCTGGTCGATGTCTTGAACAAGACTGATCCCGCCACTGGGAGCTCCCCGTTTTATAGCCGTGAACAGAAGAACTTTGACGTTTCTATCTACCGTCATCCAAAATATCAACAACATAAAAGGTGGATATCCGTTTGGAATATTTTCTATGTTTTGCTACATTATTCCTTAATATCTAGGTTATGCAAAACATTACTATTTTATCAAGTTTTAACAGTAAAATGATAACAATAACAATACCTATAAGTAGGACTCACTATTATTTATCACTCATAATCGGTCTATCCTCTTTAAATTATAGAGGTATGGGGAATAATCACTCATCCTCCAACCAGACGGGTGTTGTATCTGGCGGGCAACTGCCCGATGATTCATATCGGGCTGTTGTATACTAGTTGCGCGGTAAACTCTGCTTGCGAGATGCAGGATTTTGCGTGACGTCAGTGTGACGCGTAGTTCGTATGTGGCGTTGTAGATACCGCTACAAAATAAAGGCCCAAAATCGATCATACAACTAAAATATAATAAGATGGAACGGGTAACGAGTTTTATACTCGTAAGTCCTTTAGTTGGATGGGACAATTTGTCTCGGTGCTGGATATCCTTGTCTAGACGGGGCCGCTGGGGGCCAGTGATTGATGACGACATCCGAAGCGTACACTATAGGGAGCTGAAGAGATTTTACACTACTTATGACATTGGAGACAGAGTATCGGTCATTTATCTTTATGATAATCAAATCTTATTAAATATTTTTTGTCAATTCATATGCTAGTCCAAAGAAATTACGTTTGAACCATGCATTAAACCTTGCAAGCGATTTTTTTTCTAGAATCGTGTACTTGAACTTAGCTCCTTAATTAATAATAAAAAAATTAAACATTTTCTAGACTGGAATCAAACTTTATAATATTGATAGCAGAATATATGTTATTTGGCGTGCACTACTACTTCTACAACTATGTTATTTACGGCTTCCATTGTGATAAGAAAGGTATGAGGAACAGGGTGTAAAGTTCACTCAAACTCTATAGAAAAGGGAAGATCGTCCGGCCAGACGTGTTTGGTGGGCAACTGCCCGACGATTGATGTCGGGACGTTGTATTTGTATATTATGCTAGTCGCGCGATAAACTTTTCTTGCGCGATGCAGGATTTTGCATGACGTCAGTGTGATGCGTAGTTCGCATGTGGCGGTTTAGATGCCGCTACAGGCTTAAATAAATACTTATTCTTACACAGTTGAGACATTATTTCAAAACAATGATCATCTTTCCACGTGAAAGAAGTTTTCGATAAAAAATAAATCTTCACACATATAAACAGATAAGAAAAAAACAGAACAGAAGTACAAAGGCGATGCTTATTTTATAAAGAAAGACAGAAAGATAGTGTTCATTGTTTTCTTTTGTTATCTTTGTTTAAAATAAACCCGATAATAACCGAACAAGATTTTCTTCAAAGTCTAGGAAACGTAAATCTTCTACAAATCGAAAAGAAACAAAAGAGTAAATATTAAAAGAGATTTCTTCAAGAATTTTGAGCAAAGAAAATGTTTTAAAAGGCTTTTCGAGTCTCATATTTCATTCAGGGGCAGTATCGCTCGACCATGCGATCGATTCTCGGCTCTGAGTGGTAACGATTCCATTGTCTACTTTAACAAATTTATTGCTCTCCACGTTTTATTGGCCTGTTTAACTTTATTATTATTGAAGGCCTTACGCCTCACGAAATCTGTTTATTTTAGCGTCAATGTTTTTCTCCAACAACGACAGGATTCCTTGGCGATTCGTCAGATTTTTTCTAACGTGCGCTCATCATTTTATGGACAGTTTTTAAATCCAATGATTCGGGAATTCTTTTGCTGGTTTGTGTTCTCTTCCCATGTTTTAAACATTATTAGCTGTTGCTAATAATCAGCCTATTACGTTCCCACTGCTGGAATAAAGACCTCATCTCAGTGACAGGGAGTGGGTAGATGTCACATGTCTTCGAGTTTTTGGTTCTAAGACATGCCGGTTTCCTCTCGATATTTTCCTTCACCGTTTTGAGAGCAGTCGTGATGAAATACTTAATTTATTCAAAGTAAAGCGCCTGTCAGGGTTCGAACCTACGATCTACAACTCGTAAGTCGCAGCAGTAATGGCTGTCAATTCTCTGCATTGCTTTCCTGATCCTGTACTCATTTAGACAATGGGTGTGTCTTCCCCTGTCCACTAAATTAAGGAACATATTTCGTCATGTGGAGCATTATATCTTTGGTAAGTACTTCTTATTGGGGACTTCGGGCAAACCGTTTTTTTACATCGTTCCCAGATAAGTCCCTTTAAGTGTGGAATCAGGTGTTAATTCAAACGATTTTTCTGTTTTTTTTTTTATCTTAATATTAAATTTACTGTCAGCTTCTGTTGTTTATCACTGATTCTTCCACTTAGTGTAGTTCTACGGATCGTCTAGTATTCCCATTGTAACTGTTGCCAGTTGTTAAATTATTTATTTCATATTTTTTGTCTTATTTCTTTTTAGTATATTCATGTTTTATGTATACTTATATGTAATTAGATATATATTATATTTATAGTTTTAATAGGTTTATGAGTATCCTATATATTTAAAATATTTATTCCTAAATTTTCATGATTGCACTTACCACTGTTTGTCTCTGCATCACACAAAGGTTGACTGGTAGAAAATTCCTATGGCATTAAGTACGCCTCTGAATATTGTTCGCAAACGAATTCTCCGTACCTTAATCTAGCAAATATAATGTTCGTAGTCTTGATTATTTTCCTGAATAACTTAAAATGAGGCATTTGCCTCCCAAATGATGTTTTGACAAAATGAACAGTTCTTTCTTTGAATCTTTCACGGATTTTTTGGGGCATTTTCTCTTCTGTACTTATACTTAATAATATCGTAGTTTTGATGAATTCAATATGAGTTTTAATAACTATTATTATGATCCGGTTACAGGCTTCGTTTACTCCAGAATTTTCTTAAATATAAACCATGAATTTATATGTATAACATGCACTGACTGGACAGGTCCGCTCAATCTGTGTGGTTATTTCCTCAAAAAGACCATTTCATCATCATCTAGTTTATTTTAAAATATGATTGTCGTGTAAAAGTGTTTGTAGTTTTGTACAAATCAACTTACAGAAATAAATCATTTATCCATAATTAATTTATCATCACTTCTCGTATTTAGATCATCGATAGTTACTAAGTTATTAAACCACCTCAAAGACTAGCTTCGTAGTAATTAATAAGTTAGGAATTCTATGAATACCAATGTCTAGAACTAACAACGGAAAGTTTACTAAAGGAAAGCCTATAAATTATAACAACGAAGGGCTGCCTGCTAAGGCTGCCTGTTCATATTAGCAGAGCAAGAAGGTTGATTAATGCTACAGACGCTAGACGCCAGCACATCAAGCTACCCGAAACTATAAAAATTTTCCCAATCAACTTTGAACTTTAGCTGCTTTAGCGATAAAGTTGAAAATCTATTGAAGAAATTTGACAGATTGTAGTAGCTTGATGTGCTGGCGTCTGTACGAGGCGCGGGCGAGGCACGGATCCAAAACTTCACGAACGTTTTATATGAAGCAGTTCATGCCACACCGTGCGGCGTCCGTGTCCCGTCCGAGCCTTGGTTTCTACAAATTGAGTAGACACGGAAAGGCTCGCGACCATGACGGTCTGGCATAAATTATCCCTAAAGCTTTGAAGAACAGGTAGTAGGTAGTAGTGAGAAGCAGCGTAGCGGAGTGACCCTATCCACTGAAGCATAAAGGACATGAAGTTAGTCGAAATTCATCTACACTTTTCCGCCCCTACCTGCTCAAACAGACAGGAAGCCTAAACCATTTGCTCATACTAGGGAACCAGGAGTCTTAGTTGGCTTGAGTGCTACATTTTAGCAGGTTTCCTCACAACGATTTTCTCAAACTTATGTTTTCTTAGGTTCTAGTTTAACATAGAAATTCATCATCATCTGTCTAGCCGTTTCCCAGCTATGTTGGGGTCGGCTTCCAGTCTAACCGGAACCGGAATCGGTCGTCGCTCCAGCTAGCCTAGGGGCGAATCGGTAAACGTAAGGTGCCTTACGTGTTACGTTTACGGATTCGCGGTCTCCACTCAAGAAAACGTCTACCCCAACGGTCATCGGTTCTACGGCTAACATGGCCGGCTCATTGTCACTTCAGCTTGCTTATTCTGTGAGCTATATTGACAACTTTCGTTCTCTGCCGGATCACCTTTGCGGATTCGATCCCTCATAGAGACTCTAAGCATAGCCCATTCCTTAGCTCGCTGAGCGGCCTTGAATTTATGGACCAGCCGTACCGTGAGTGTCCACGTTTCGGCTCCGTAAGTCATAATGATAGGATATAGGATATCATAATGCGAAACAGTTTTTTCTATTCTACATCGCAGTAAGAATACACAGTTGTATACTATATGAAACCTGCACCCTAATTGCGTAACACACTATCAATCTCAATCTGAATTATTTTGAAGAACATTGCTCCATATGTTCGAAAAATGTGTCTGCTCAACAACGTAAATAACGCAATGAATGTTGTTGCAATTACTCCGCTGACCTCGTTAGTTTTAACAACCACAACTACCAATCTGGCCAGATCGCCCTGAATCTAATATCATTGAATTAATACTTAATATTGCTTCAATTACTTTTTACTTATATACAGATGTATATAAAATAGTAATATCTATTGTGACGCTACCACTGAGCCGTTCACAATCACGTTATATCCAGTCGTTTGATCTGTGTGACCAATATCTGCTATTGTTTGCAGCTCAGAGGATTCCAATATTGGTTGGTTTAAAGGTACTTGATGAAAATCTGTAAGAAATAATCACCTTTACAATACTCTGGTAATGTTTTGCTTTGTGTATGTAAACAATACTGAGATTCAAATAAGTGGTGATGGTGGCAAAGACTTCAATCAATCTGCCTAGCCTTTTCCCAACTATGTTGCGGTCGGCTTCCAGTCTAACATGGAGCGACTGCCTATCTGACCTCCACAACCCAGTTCTGGGTAATACGATATCCCTTGATAAGACTGGTTGTCAGACTTGGGCTTCTGACAACAATCGATGATGCAGGATTTTTGCGTGACGTCGCGTCGGTGTGATGCGTAGTTCACATATGACGATGTAGTTGCCGCCAGAGTACGATGTCAGTAACTTTGAAAGTGGCGAATATTCTGGTATAGGTATTATGGTAGGTAAAATAGAAAGAAAGATAGAAAAAGTATATATTGCCACTCGTACAGGAAGATCACAAACTAAACTAAACAAAGTAAAAAATAAAAAAAAAAAACAAAATATATAAAAAAATGTAACAAAAAGAAAAATAAAACAGAAAGTCCTATACGAGCCCAAAAGGCCCCTATTTCAGCATGATGCTGCGATATTTAAAAAACAAATGAATAATCATTATCAACTATAATCACCTCCACTCAAATCTAGTTCTCAATTGAAATCCATGTCTGATCATCGCCGTAGAATGTGCTTAACAACTGATTGTGAACCTATTTTCCAAGAACAAAAATGAGAATAACTTTGGTTACCCCACGCAGCTCCTGGCTTCTTATACAAATACTCTCAAGATGCCAAGGGTCGTGTTTTAAGGTCAAGTCCTTCGAAAGGTCCAGTAATGCTGCATAGCAAAAATTCTCGATTGTTCTGCAAGGAATTTTGTGCCGAGGTTAAGGAAAATCTTATCAGACTAAATTATTTGAAGTTTTAGTAGAAGTAAGTCTGGTTTTGAATGGAGAAAACTTAATTTGCATCTGTTTGCATAAGTAATAGTTTTATAAAATAACTAGCTGTTGCTACGGTTCCACTCGCATTCTTGAGGAACGTCTTCATGGGTTGGATATAAAAGTATTAGCTAGGACATGACCTTTTAAAAAAATTAAACAATGTAGTAAGAATAAATCAGTGACAGTGATAAATATTCTTTAGTTACTAGAATCAATTTCCGTGATTTTTTATTAAACGCTCTTTATCAGCAAGCCCCTTAACCATTCGTGTGCGAACGTGGATCCACGCGAGACACAATGGGTTTTATAATTGTTTATGTAATTACGGCATTCGACCGATTAAGTTTTATTTTAGTCAGTAGCGCACTGTGATAAGTGCAAATATCAGTGAGTTAGCCAAAATGATTAAACTGTCATGTCAAAATGTTTAAAATTGAATTCTGAATTTTTCATCATGCAATATGTGGTATGTATTGTTGCAGTTTTCGACTTTGTAATTGTTTCCTTGGATTCTCATTAAAGTTTAAAAGGCTAAATTATTAATAAGTATATTATGATTATAATGGAGGCCATCACTGCACAACTTATTCAAGATTATTCTCCGACATTTTGTCACTTATTTTTTTTATTAATTTTATTTTTGGGTGCTCATCGAATATTTCGGGTCATCGCCAAACGGTTGGCTGACTCTTCACGTGTCCAGAGGGCTCCTTCCAGAGTCGCGGGTTGTCCGAAAGAGTTACCGTGGCCCTGGCACAGGCAACTGAAGGAATACGGGTGGGTTTTAGTCAGTAAAAGTGTGAAACGCCCTCCCACTAGGCCCAGAGCGGGAAAAGTTATTCGATAATTTCCCACCAAAAAAAAAACAGTGGGCTAGCCTATTTTTAGCCCAAAGAATCAGCATTGCCATTCAACGTGGTAATGCTGCCAGCTTTTTGGGCACTTATGCCATTGACAGCGATGCGGACGAATTTTTTGATGAATGAACCAATGAGCTCCTCCCTTTTTGTTTTATTTTTGATTATTTACTAGTATATAATATACTAGCTTCTGCCCGCGACTTCTTCCGCGTGAAATTTCACCTACCCCCCATTCACCCTCTTAGGGGTGGAATTTCGAAAAACCCTTTCTTAGTGGATACCTACTCTTAGCAAAGAACACACCCTCCAAGTTTCATGTCTCTAGGATCAGCGGTTTAGGCTGTGCGTTGATATACCAGTCAGTCAGAATTTTGAATTTTATATACTATATAAGGTCCCATTAAAATAGATGGACAAACTTTTAGAAATCATTCAGACCAACAAAATAAGGTAGATGGTAAAAAAATATATAAGAAACACGCATTCGATACTTACAATAAAAATAATTAGCTAACGAAAATACACTAATGTGTCCGCAATTTATTATTTTAGGTCAAAATAAAATCACTTTAATCAATGTTTTTTTCTTGCTTGTATATCTTTGCTTAGATGTAGGTACTGAGCGCTGTATTAAAATTTGTCCATCTATTTTAATGGGAGCCTGTATATAGATATATTTTAGTGTTACCTTGTAAATTGTAATTAAGGCTTTTTGTTAGTACCTAGTGTTGTCGTTGTGATTATTATTTTATTCTTACTCTTTGATCAAATGTTATTTATAGATGCGTATAGAGATCAAACGAAGTTATATAAGTGTCGCCTACAACAGGGGAAGAGCGTTCAATGTCTGAAATACTGATATTTTATATCCAGTTCAGACATAGATGTTCAAAATCTGTTCATAGAAACAAGAGCCATAAAGTGTATCACCTTACTATTAAAATTGTTGTATATTAAAAAAAAAATATACTTAGAGAGCAGTGGTGGCGCAGTGGAAACGGCCCCGACTTACGAGTTGTAGGTAGTGGGTTCGAATCCAGCTAGGCAAGCGCTCTACTTTGTGTAAATAATTTCATCACCACTGCCCTCAAAAACGGTGAAAGAAAACATCGTAAGGAAACCGGCATGTCCTAGAAAGAAAAATTCGAAAACATGTGACATCTATCAACCCGCACTGGGGCCGCGAAGTGGATTACTGCCCACTCCTTCTCGAAGAGAGAAGGCCTGAGTCCCAGCAGTGGGAACATTATAGGCCGATTATGCTAACTTATACTTATTATTAACCCTCAAGCTGAGGCACAAAATCCACCAAAACACATCTACCAAGAACAAACATAACACTCTCTTATCCTACTTTCGTAAAAAAAAAAAAAAAAAATATCCTACCTACCTACAGTTACTATACAACAATATCCATTCAGTGTGCTTCATAAGGTGCTTAAAAGCATTCCGGTTTGCGTTCCGATCCCCCGCGATACCGGACGAAATCATCCGGAATGATTGACCTTATTGCAATGACAATTGGACGGAAATATCCAACTGTTCCGCAAACTTTATTTCCGATTCTGGTGTTATTGCTTGATTAAAGGGAATTTAGTTTTTTTTTCTTAATTTCATCACCACTGCTCTCAAAACTGTGAAGGAATTCCTTGTGAGGAAACCGGCATAGCATAGCAGCATCTCCTAGAACCAAAAAATCGAAGACATGTGACATCTACCAGCCCGCACTGGGCCCACGTGGTATTTTACAGCCCACTCCCTCTCGAAGAGAGTAGGCCTGTGTCCCAGCAGTGGGATCATTATATTTCTGTAAATTGGTTCATAAAAACACTTTCACACGTCAAAACTAAATTATGTTTTATAATAACTAGATGAGTTGGAATAGTAGTACAGTTAAGAAAAACCTGTTGTCTCTGCTAATTTAATTTGTATCATATCATCATGACTTTATGTATAAAAATATAGTAGATTGTACTAGTGAACCGCAGACGAGGGTGGATAGTTAAGTCGAGGGGTAAAATGGCTCGTTTATGCCCGAGTTTTACTCTCTGCTTTTCACTTCGATTGCGAGAAAATGAAACAGGAATAAAGTAGGTATATAACAGTATTTTCACTGTTCAAAAATGTTGCAAAATTGAAGAAGAGAATAGCTAATTCCCGCCACGAAACTTTTTAAATGTTTTTTTTTTAACTTTCAACATTTGTGTTATTCGACTTGGGCACCTACTTCATACTGCTAAGTCATAAAAACGTTTCTTTGCGTTTTTAAATTATAAATGACAACTATATTTTGTATAGTTTTATTAAATTAACGATAGAAAACACGGTAGTGATATAAATTAAAGCAAATGAAATAAAATAACGACATTCATCTGCGACGTTTTATTTTACGTCTGGCTGTTGGGCCTAATTATCTTAGTCTTAGAAAAAAAATACTTTATCCACTAGAGCATATAAAGCGACTTTATGTCGCCTACGCACAACATAATGACGAACTTTTATAGCATGAGAAGTGAAAGATATTTCTCCTTTTCTTCTTAACAAATCCCTTACGTCTAAACCTAGAAACGTAGTGGTGACAAATAAAAGTAATCTCAGAAGAACAAAGCTGGTTTCAAACGTGTTTCATTAACTTTGTCGGGATTAAACTATAAATTATATGGAGTAGGTACCTATCTCCCTGTGGTACTGGTAGTTTTAAGATTACAAGGAGATTTTATAATTAAGTTTGACCTCAGACCTTTTTATTAGACACGATATTATTTTATCTGCGCTCATTCTTCTTCTCCGTCGTGTCGCTGGCACGTAAGTAATAAAATTTTTTTTTGGCCCAAAACTTCGCCACATCCACGGCGCTATCGGTGGCAGCGCAGAGGTTACTTTGACTGCATGTTTTGGGACACAGAGGGCAGGATGGGAGGTGGAGCATAGTTTGAGACTCAGCTCCACATACACAAGTCCTTAAGTTTTGAGTTGAGCTGCACGATTTCTGACAAAATGCGTGCACTGACTGGACAGGTCCATTCAATCTGTGTGGTTCTTTCCTCAAAAGACCATCTCAGACATCGATCTACATGGTCTTCATATAACCTGACCAAGATTCGGCCTTTCTTCTCAGAATAGTCAGATAGGAAACGCCGACCTCATCTAGTTTAAAAAAAATATGATTGACGTGTAAAAGTGTTTGTGCAAACCTACTTACAGAAATAAAATTATTTAGCATTTATCACATCCTGCTACCGTTCCGTCGAGGTAAGCCCACTTGCACTCATTAAAACTTTATGAGAAGAACTTTTTGCCATGTGTATCAGGCCGGAATAAATCGTGGGTAGGTATTGTTTCAGAAATGTCTTTTACATCCGTAACAACTGGGGTAGTATATAAATTAAGCATATATCTACAGGGTGTAAAAAGACCCATTACGAAGCCGTTGTTCTCGCATTCTGGAAATCAACTAACTCTTATTCTTACAAACTCTGTGGTGAAAAAATAATTGCTGGGAAAGGAATTTTATTTTAGGTGTGCCGCAGTTCATACGGTAGTGCGTAACGTAAAGCAAAATATTGTGCTTATGGTAAACGCGCAGTTATAGACCGCGAAATTCAAATTTTCTTCAGTTTTTTGCAACTTTCAGGTCAGTGTCAGGTTGTATCTTGATTAAAATATGATTCGCGACTATAACAGGTACGTATTGACAGAATTATAATCATTAGAATCATTAATACATCTTTTTAAGCTAGATTTCTACCATAAGAACAAAGTGCTTATGGTAGAAATCTAACTTAAAGAGATGTATTAATGATTCTAATTACTATAATTCTGTAAATACATATCTAATATACTTAGTCGCAAATCATATTTTGATCAAGATACAACCTGATACTGGCCTGCAAATTGCAAAAAACGTAAGAAAATTTTAATTTCGCGCAACGGTACAGGGATTGTGGGAGGATTTTACATTTAAACTGGTTTTGTAAACAAAGTCGGAACTTCCTTATCTCCGTAGCCAGAAGGTTCCCTGGGGTGGTTCAGTACAAAAAAAATTATCATATTAACGGGAAGAGCAAGTGAATCTCGGATTCAATAAACCTTTATGTTTCCACTCGTTATAAGGTAAGTCTTACACATAAGGAAGCCCGGTATTTCTTTGCATTCGGGTGAAAAGGAAGAAATAATTTTACATGAAATATAATTTACTTTCATACACAACGCTAAAGAATCCGATTATTGAGTTTTCTACATTTGGGACCCTTCAAAGCCTTTCATAATGGAGCATTTATAATGTGAATATAATATAATTTATAAATATAAATTTATATACTTGTACATATTATTATTTTAAGACCGCTTTTAAATATTGTAAATATTTTGATTTGTAAATAAAAATTCCATTTATAAATGAATGACAAAAACAACATAACAAAAATTTAATCATTTAATATTTTTTGTGTAGTACAAAGTTGGTTTATAGACTTATATTAATTACAAACCAACTTTGTCATACCCATACCTACTATCAATACTAATATTATACATATAGGGTGACTGGTAATTAGTGACCGATACCTAAACACGTGATTGTACTCATGGTAAAAAAAAAAAATTACTATGGGACCAAACCTGAAATCGCGAAAAAAAATAATATATGCTGTTCAGTACATTTTGACCAGTTAGGCGAACATAAACGACTAAACAGCAGATTTTTTTTCGCAATTTCATGTTTGGTCCCATAGTAAAAGTTTGTTATCATGAGTACAATCACGTGTTTAAGTATCGGTCACTAATTACCAGTGACCCTATATATGCGAAAGTGTGTCTGTCTGTTACCTCTTCACGCTTAAACCACGCTGAACCGATTTAGATGAAATTTGGTATAGAGATAGTTTGTGTCCCGGGAAAGGACATAGGATAGTTTTATCCCGATATTCCCACGGGAAACTTATGCGGGTGAAACCGCTGGGCGCTGCTAGTAATAAATATATTCGACTTAATTGGTAAATAAGGAATGTATGTGTACACTCACGTTTTTTTTGTCGTGAAAAACTACGGTTTATTCGTCGTGTGTAGGCACGGTTCGTCAGTGTTTTATGGATCACTATGGAAGCTTGTTGATGGCAGTGGCGTGCATAGGTTTTCAGAATAGGTAGGCACTAGGCCGGGTCAAGTCTAGGCAAACGCGGTCACAAATCAGAAAAAAAAATGAGGTCAAAAGTGTGGTTATTTGAGTAGGCATGCCTACTTAAGGGTCATAAATTGCGCAGGTCGAACGTCATGGTATTACGCGTGAGACGTACGTATTTTTAATTGTAAAGACCAATGATAATGTGCGAATATGTTTATTTAAGTTTGAATGTGGGTCCAGTTGACCAAAGAAAAATACAGAAAATCAATGATTGGTCAACTGGACCCGCGGGTCCTGTTCGAGTGAGTCCAGTTGACCAAAGACTCCCGAGCCGTCCGGAGACTGCCTTTTGCCGCGCGTGTTTGTATGAAGGTTTTGTTTTTTTGTTAGGTATGATAATTTAGTGAGTTCCTTAATTGTGGGGTACACACAATAAAATGTAATTGACAGGCTTATGTTGATATATCGAGATAGGCACTGCTTATATATGCCTATATGCAATGCACGCCACTGGTTGATGGGCACGTTTTTTCCACGGCGCGGTTTATATCCCGTACCGTAAAGAAACCGTGCCGTTATACAAAGGGCCTAACAAAGAAAAAAAAAGAAAGAAAGAACACCAGATACATACCTACATCAGATAAAAACAAACAAGAAAAAAATAGAATAAAATAAAGGTCAAATAAAAAGTGTAAAGTATGATCTAAAAAAGAAAAAAAAATTAAAAAGATAATCTATACTAATATTATAAAGAGGAAAACTTTGTTTGTTTGTTTGTAATGAATAGGCTCAAAAACTACTGGACCGATTTAAAAAATTCTTTCACCATTCGAAAGCTACATTATCCACGAGTAACACAGGCAAAATTTTATTTTGGAAAAAAATAGGGTTCCGTAAGATATTTGGGTTTTTCGGACACAAGGTGTAAAAAACCAACCAGAAAAGTTACTTATTTTGCGTACGCTAAGTATCACTAAGTACAGTTTATGTAGATAATATTTGGTTTTTGAATGATTCAAATTGGACGTTTGGTTTTGAAGTTATGGCGAAATTAAAATATTACGGTTTCTGCTGCACGGCCCGTTGCGAAGTGGGCGTCACCAAGGCGGGTGCACGTGCGGGAGGGGAGTTTAGATCTATGAGTATCGCAAAGTTTAAAAAATTCATCTTCTTACTTCTATTTATTTAATTTATTTTTTATTTTGTATCTTTATGGGTTATTTTGATTTCCTTTTGAGATACGCAATCCTGTCATAAATCCGAAATCTACGCGGACGAAGTCGCGGGCAGAAGCTAGTAAAAAATAAGCAGTAAAGTGTGCCTCACGGCTGCGCTAAAAAGGTCCAGTTAACAAAGTTCATAATATTCGACTTTTAGTTAAAACTGGATAAAATGCTTCCTTTAGTGTACTATCCTCGTTGCTATGTGCTAAAGGTATTTGACAAAGGTCTTAGAGCCCGTATTTTAAATACATCGTGGTTATTCAAAGTATAATAGGCTTACCAAGTTTGCAGTCGTCCTAAGCTAACATAGGTAAGTAAGTGTGTATCCGGGAGACTTGTGTGTTGACTTTCGAAGCAGTAGGAGGAATGTACTTCCAATTTATTAAGTTATATGTCGTCTGTTAGAGTTTCTTACTACGCTCTTGATTACAGTATCTACGAAGTAAACAAAGAAAAAAGAAAACGTGTCCATCAAGAACGAAGTTCCTTAAGCGATACTCACACGCATACAACACATTCGTTTATAATAGAAAGAGACAGAGAGAGAGAGAAAGTGTGCATTTAAATTTAAGCGTTTTTAATGCAGAGCCATTTAGTATAAGTTTTAAGAAGCTATCATAAAGTTGTCGCCAACTTGGATTTTCATTTTGATCCTTCTATTGGCTTTAGCTCCCTCGAAAACCATGAATTTGAAAATTTTCGCAGCCGCCATCTTGGATTTTCATTTTGTCCTCACTATCGACTTAAGCACCCTTGAAAACGATGAAAACTGAGAAAGAAAAAGTCGCATGGAGAGGGTATAACGCTTTTTCATTACGTGACGAGAACACCAAATAATGGTGACTCATAAGTGGGCCATAAGACAATTCTTCGTTTATTTCAGAACGGATTTGTTGCACGAATTTGTTGCACGGAGAATAGGAATGAGGTTAGTGTCAATTTCAAGAGAGTAAAGTTCTTCATCTGATTGTAGAATTGATTGATGATTGATTGTAATATTTTGCAGATTGTAGATTGGCGGTGTCGCACGCATCGGTCGTGCGTATCCAATATCCATCAACATAGGACCAATGCTTAGTGTCTGCTCAATGTCCAAGTTGGTTCTGCAAGATGTCCACTGTGTCCAAGGACACTGACATTGTTTAAAAGGACATTGGAACACTCTCTACGTATTTATTAAACTATTTTGTGATTTTTTTTAAATCTATATAATGATATAAACGGAATATAAGTAAAAATAAGACGTTACCTAAGGGCGGCCTTATCGCACGCGTCGGGCGTGTCGACGGCAGGCAAGTGCTCGGTGTCCAAGTCGAGGGAGTCAAGTTGTTCGTCAGTGGGTGTTGGACAACTTTCTGCCTTACTGCGGCTGGAGGAGCGACGCACTATTGTGAGTGCACCTTGTTCTGAGGACAAAGAAGGTTAGGTTAAAATGAGGTTGGAAAAAGAAAATAATGTAGGCTTATTTGATAAAAAAGCAAAGTTTTGGAATGTCAATATTTATGTAAAATTTTATTTCTCTTTTATTTTTATTTCAAATAAAATCATTTATTTTCTTTGCAAACGTGGGGCATTTGTTACACAGATTTTTTGTTAAAGTAATTACAATTTATAATCATAGTTTGTTCTGCCGTCACAAAGACATGCAATTTATGAATTCAGTTTTATTAAACAAAATTGACCAAAATATTGCTATTTCATGTAAAACCACCAGTTTAATGTAAATAACATTCAAAAATAGACACATTTTTGATATTTACTAATAAACCGATATACGAGTTTCTAAACTAAAATCATTCACATACGAGAGTATCAGTCACATGCAGATTTATTTTACACACAATATAAAGAATCTAATAATTACCTACAACTAATTATTTACACATTCGAACAGTACCTAAAGTTTTATTAAAACATGCACATTCACCGCATTCCAAAAATAAAATAAATAGCAACGAAAATAGGTGTGAGTAGGTATTCAAGTCAATTATCGTCCGCTTCTCATGGCACCTAAAATAAGTTTCTCTAAACGAAAAAAAAGGTAATAGGTATACTTTATTCGGTGGAAATTAAAAATCAGTTATTATGATTAGCCAATGAATTTTGAACGTTTTAAAAATAATTTAGGGCATTAAACGTAGGTACCTACCTACGTAAAAGACTTAACATTTTGTAATCATTATGAAAATTTGAAGCCATAGCAGCATAGAAATCCATCATCATCAATATAATTCACAATATAATAACGTAAACTTCAATTAAAATGCCATCACCATGCAAAACTGCGAATATAAAACCAAACGTAGAATGCACCCTTATGGATCCTACAAACTGAATAATCCGCCATTTTAAATCCGGTGTTCGGAATTTGAATCCCGATCATTGATTCCGCGGATTTGGTCAGTTTATTTTACGAGGTTCACACAACGACACGTGTGATTTTCATATTCAGAACGTGCGTTTGTTAGCTGCCAGTACACATGCGTTTTTTATCCCAAATAAATCGAAATTCATAGGTTTTCATTACATGAATTCGGTGACCTGCGAACACATGCAGATTTGTGCGTGATATTGTTTTTTTAAAGCGCTCTTTGTTAGTGTGTTAATAAAAATAGACTTCCATGTTAATTGGTTATAATAAACGTTCTCTATTTTTGCAAGAATATATACTCACGATTTTCTATAAGACTTCCGTGCTGACCTGGGAAAAGAAAATGACAATGTAGATATTTTTTTCCCATTACTGACTACTTAGATGGTGTAATTATATGTATAACCTTTTTACAAAAGAAGATAATACAGTTTTTCTATTAAATTCCTACTATTTTCTATACGGGTTAATTGCGTTTGCTGGTGCCAAGAAAGTTTAGAGTCTCCTGAGACTTGTCGAGTGGCGTTAGTGTCACGTTTAGAGCTTTGTCTAGTTCTATTACTATAGTATATAAACTAGAAAAAAAACTGCTGTTATTCAGAAAAGAGGTAGTGTAGATGCTGGCTGTGAAGCCTCACCTCTTTTTGGGACAGGCTGGTTACAATTGAGGGCGTGTGCTATTCGAACGTTCAATCGTGTGTCAAATATTCTGTTAGTGTTTTTTCTTATATTAGACGCAGTGCTAGTTTTATCGTGGTACAGTAAGTTTCTCTTAAAATAAATGCTGACCAAAACTTAACGCTTTTCAATTTTACGTCCCCTACAGTAGCATCACTCAGTACTAAACTTATAATTGTTTTATCTTCTGCGGTTGCAAAAGAGGATAATGTGAAGTTATAATTTTGGCACTTACACTAATCATTATAGAAATGGAGATCGATTACCAGAATTATTGTACTGCAGGTTATAAGAAGATCGATAGATGGGCTTCAATACTTACGCTTTATCTCATACTCCATAGCCATCAAATAGGTAAGTATTATAACAACAAAACAATATATTTAGCCTTTTCCCAACTATGTTGGGGTCGGCTTCCAGTCTCATCGGATGCAGCTGAATGCCAGTATTTTACTTAGAGCAGCCTATCGGACCTCCACAAGCCATTTACTGGGTATTACGATACTTCTTGGTAAGACTGGCTGTCAGAATTTTGGTCTTCTGACTAACCCATAACAACTGTCAAAGATCTACGAATGATAGACGCACAGAAATCTTAATAATAAGGCATGCCTTATTATTAAGATTTCTGTGGATAGACGGGACCAAGAGTTAACATGCTTTCCTAGGCATGCGAAGGGGTCTCGATATTATGTAATGTATGGTTGCCCATCCACGAACCGGCCTTCGACCGATCCGTACGGCTTTTATAATTTAGCCACGAGCCCCTTACGTAAGTACTAAAAGGCCAGGATAGATCCGTTCTTAAGCTTTATTGCCAAATATTGTAAACTGAATATTTTATTACGTCCTTAATAACACTGTCTAGCAACATATCTAGCAACATGTCTAGCAACACTGTATAACAAAATTACCGTAAGTAATCTCAAAAGTATAATAGCCTCTCCATTTGGAATTGTCCTTAATTTAAGTTTTTTTTTTGTACCTTATCAAAAAACAAAAAATTCAATTACGTTTTTCTTAGAATTGCGAAAGTGATTATGTTTTAAAGCTCTCATAAATAAGTCTTTGGTTAGAAACGTATTTATTGTTCAATTATATTTGCTTAGATTTATGATTACTTATCCGAGTTTTGTTAGTAATACTTAAAGTATAGAGCAGTGGTTGCCCAGTGGTAACGGCCACTACATACGAGTAGGTCGTAGGTTTGAACCCAGAAAGACACTTTACTTTGTGTAAATTATTTCATCACCACTGCTCTCAAAACGGTGAAGGAAAACATCGTGAGGAAACCGGCATGTCTTAGAAACAAAAAATTCGAAGACATGTGACATCTGCCAACCCGCACTAGGCCTGCGTGGTGGATTACGGCCCACTCCCTCTCACTTAGAGGAGGCCTGTGTCCCAGCAGTGGGAACATTATAGGCACATTATGTATGCGAGTTACTAAAGTGTTTGTTTTAATAATACTTACATCTTTTTTCATTTGATTTCTTAAATATTTTTCGTGGTAACCTATGGCGATAAAAGTTGATGTCTAACCAGTCATACAAGAGCATAAAAGCCGATATTTGAATCGTCAGAAAATATAACTGAATTATACAGGGTTATTGGGAAAACACCAACAACCTCTTAAGAGGTCATTGTAGTCATCATATGAACAGTTTTTACTATGGGACCAAACCTGATATCGCGAAAAAAATCAGCTGTTCCCTACATTTATGTTCGTTTAACTCGTCAAAATGTAGGGAACAGCTGTTTTGTTTTTCGCGACATCAGGTTCTAATATCTAATCCTCAGATAAAAGTTATCTCAAGATTGATAAATCGGTCCTAAATAAAGTATAAATAACTAGACCATTCATGATTGGGATTCGTATTATTTTTCCTAAAAGTAGTATCCATCAATGGTTTCCTATTTCTTTACCTCAGAATTCGCTCGGTATACATTTCACCCAACATCGTATCTACCGTTCTGTCTGTTGACGCCCGCGTAACCATAGCAACGGGAGGGAACCCAGAATTGCATTGCCGGGCGGTAGACAAATTGAAATTGTAATTTGATTGCACACTGAATATTATTTCCACTGAAATCCTTCTTTGTTATGTTTTCCACGATTTGGAGACGTTGTCTGGAGGAAATGGGTTTTATGAAGATACTTGGTGAAGGGTGTGATATTTTTATAAAAATAATAAGAGAATCACACTATCACACTGATATTATAAAGGCGAAAGTTTGTATGTGTGTGTTTATATGTTTGTTACTTCTTCACGCTCAAACGGTTGGACCGATTTTGATTAAATTTTGTATAGAGGTAGCTGACACCCTGGATTAACGTATAGGCTAGTTTTTATCCCGATATTCCCACGGCATCGACATACACGCGGGTGAAACCGCGTGGCGCAGCTAGTAAAATAATAATAGAAAGAAGACTCAGGTAAGTCTGTAACTGGTAGGGCACAGGTTATAATTTATATAGTCCTCCAGACCGTATTACGGAGATATTACAGTGCACAAGTGTGTGCCCAGACACAGATGCACTGTGTCTTCCCTCACTCTCATAGTCCGCCATCGGACAGCCCCATGGCTGCAACCCGACACGACCTGAGAGAGATCAGGCGCAGGACCAACGGCTTTACATGCTTTCCGAGGCACGGGGGTATCACACCGCTTACTTCCAAACTCCGGGCTGCTACTAAGAAATTCCTAAAACCTCTAAATTCCTAAGACTTTCATAGAAATCGAATTTAGAATGAAAGTTGAAGTCATTGCTTTGAAGACAGGCAGCTAACCTTCCTTATACCTCTACCGGGTCAGATTAAATTAGCCAGCGAAACTGCAGACGTGATGGGTATCAATATCTAAACATTATGAAACAAAAAAAAAATTGTATGTTTTTTTTTTTTTTGTAGGGTCATCAACCGCAGTTAGCCAGTTAGTGCAGTCACTCGAAATATCAGTTGAAAAATCAGTTTTTTTTTTTGGTAAACTTCACAGACGTGGTGGCTGTAGATATCTAAAACCGTTGTGACCCTGATTCTTACGTACCTACATAGGTATTCCTTCAGCAAAGGAAATCTACAATTATTATTCTTGCCTACATACACAATTATTCAACCAGTCACAAACACATCAAATAAAATATTTGGCACGATAAAATAATTCTCACATCAGACGAATTCCCTTCATATTACTCGTACAAATAAGTTATTTGTACAAAGATTGCCTATTTTCTTCGAGATTGACTGCGAAAACTGTTCTGTATAGTTTGGGATAGAGTTATGATAGCTATGGTTTTATACTCCGGTTATTTTATCTTAGATTATTCTATTAATAATCCAAACGTGTATGTAAGATTTACTTACTTTACCAACGTAGCTTAATCAGCCTATAATGTCCCCACTGCTGGGACACAGGCCTTCTCTTGGTGAGAAGGAGTAGGCCGTAATCCACCACTCTGGCCCAGTGCTGGTCAGTAGATGTCACATGTCTTCCAATATTTGGTTCTAGGACATGCCGGTTTCCTCACGATGTTTTTCTTCACTGTTTTGAGGGCAGTGGTGATGAAATAATTTACACAAAGTAAAGTGCCTTTCTGGGTTCAAACCTGCGACCTACAACTCGTAAGTCGCGGCCGTTACCACTGGGCCACCAATGCTCTATAGTTTAAGTAATACTAACAAAATGATGGGTAATGTTTCTGAAATAAATATGAATAAATAAATATAAAGCAATCTATGTACAGGATTACTTGTAATTCGACGTATATCCGTCAGGAGCTCCTAGGGGGCCAAAATGCAACAAATTGAACCCCCTATATGTATGGCCGAAATTCAATAGTTTTCGAGATATTTCAAACATTTTTGAAGCGTAAAATGAAAATATTGGTAAGATATTATTCTTAAATTGCTCATCATTTTAATTATTTTGTTGAATTAATTACTTTTAATTAAGTTCATAGCTTAATTGAAGTGCCAGCTACAATGTCATCTTTTAATGGTAGGTACCCATTTAATATGCAGATTTTTTTTTTATTTGGAATTATATCGTAAAACCCTTAAAATTCAAATATTTCGAAAACTATTGAATTTCGGCTATACATATGAGGGGTTCAATTTGTTGCATTTTGGCCCCCCTATCAGCTCCTGACGAATATACGTCGAATTACAAGTAACTCTGTATAATATAGATTCCTTATGTCATCATCTGCCTAGCCTTTTCCCAACTATGTTGGGGTTGGCTTCCAGTCTAACCGGATGCAGCTGAATACCAGTATTTTACATGGAGCGACTGCCTATCTGACCTCCACAACCCAGTTACTGGGTAATACCCCTTGGTAAGACTGGTTATCAGACTTTCGGGCTTCTGACTACCCCTAACGACTGTCAAAGATCCACGAATGACAGCCGGGACCAACGGCTTAACGTGCTTTCCGAGGCACGGAGGGGTCTCAGTATGTAAATATGGTCACCCATCCACAGACCAACCGCGGCAAGCGTAGCTTAACCTGATCGATCGACCTGTGTGGCTGTTATTATTTAGCCACGGACCCCTATATATATATATATATATAGATTCCTTATGTATCCTAAAGAAAGTATCCTACTACCCGAAAAAAGGGGTTAACGACACATCAGTCGCCACACTTCAGTGAAGAAGCAATCTTGTTCAGAATAAAGGAAATAACTCCCGATACTTTTGTGCTATTCTGTTACAAAAATATAAAAGATAGTGAATTCTTTTTATTTGTTCCTTTTTTTTTACAACTAGGTACCTATAAAACGTTATTGCATATACTTACGTTAAAATCTATACCTACAAATAATAAAGTGGAATAGTTTGTTTGCTTGAACGCGGTACTCTCTAGACATTTGAAAAACTTTTTTTTCATTTGCTAGCTTAATCTTTGACGAACAAAATGCTCGCAAGAATTAGGCTACCAAATTGGCCAGGTTCGGGCTACAAAATAATTTTATTCTCATAAGTGACACGATTTAGGATCCCGTATCTTCGGCCAAAATTACGGACTCCTTGCTTGGAGCAGGCCCGTGCTGTGAGCACGTTCGGTTGTTTAAAACATTAAGCGCCGCCTATGGTGGTAGAAACTGGTAGTAATTGCATCAGATCACCGAAGGTCAATAATTAAGTCCTCTAAAGAGACAGTATTTATGACGGTAACCATGATCAGTGGTCATATTGCGAATTAGCACAGAATACTTAATAGTGCTACGTACAGAAGGGACACTCCCTTCCCCGCACTCATATCAGATACCGCACCTCACCCCGCACTTCGAGGTATTCTTGCACGTGTACAAACGTCATTTGGTTATGTAGTAGTAATAGGTAATTATTTTGCGAGCGTTGTATGGAGTGTACGAGGTGTGGTATTAGTCAATATGCGTCGTAATGGTTATTTTGTTTCAGCCTTGAAGCCTCAGATGGATGTACGGTACAGTTGTGTAGGAACATGGACATTTCGTCAATTCAATCAATCAACTTACTAAATAACTGTGTCCCACCGCAACCCTATCCGTTTTAAAGACCCACACTCGTTATATTATACCCAACTTTTATTATTTGTAGATACCCAATAAATTACTTTTCAAACACCCCCTATTTTGACGGAAAGCTTACTTTTTATGTTTGGCTAGTAAACCGGTTTGTTTTGAGTGCTAAGGTTTTAACAACCTCGTTTTTGTGGAAACGATCCGTATACGAATCGGTTGGTAAAAAAATATCATCGATTTATCTGTGTCCGGATTTTTATGTCATCAATAAACTTAACAGAATTGAT
Source organism: Hydraecia micacea (assembly GCA_914767645.1). NCBI lineage: Eukaryota > Metazoa > Arthropoda > Insecta > Lepidoptera > Noctuidae > Hydraecia > Hydraecia micacea. The sequence goes on from OU611778.1 coordinate 16,576,062, forward strand.
CTGCATATTCACAACCAGTCGATACGCTTCTGTACCGTATCGAACATTAATCAATATTATAGTAGGAATCCTCTAAACACTGTTCACTAGTCCAAAATCCGAAAATTTTGTCACTTAAAATCAAACAGATGACTGCTATTCTTCTGACAGCTGTTTGCTGTCAAAGCAGGTTATAGAAATGTGTCATTTTCGATACGATAGCCTGTCGGATAGTTGTGGATAGCTATGCAGATTTTTCTGACAATAATTTTTATTATTGTAATCAGCCTTTTTTGTCCAGGCCTCCTTTCCCTCCTTCCACTTATCTCTATCCGTTGCTGTACGTCAGAGGCTGATTTATCTTAGAGAGCCATTTTTGAGAATGTTGCTACATAAAAGAAGGTCAAAGAGTTTTCACGAGAAAGTATAACGGGGTACAATGCGTGCCACGAAAGATGAGACTTGACACACCATGTGGTTTGACTTGCGCAGTACACGATTTTAGGTCTCTTTAGCCGTATGAGGTCTGAGCGCGGGACGGGAGGTCATAGCGGCGGCGGAAAGAGTGCGAAAGGCGAGGTCAAGTCGCATCTTTCGTGGCGCTAACTTTACGTTTATCGTACGTTAAACACTGGCTAGACAGTCAATTTTGCTGACAGGCTAATCTTTCCTCGGGCGCATGATTTACTTGTACAGTCACCAAAAGAGATAAGTTACCAGAGTCGTCGGATATAGTAGAAGTTTAGTAAGAAACCGATGGATATTTTCGAATGAAATTTAATTTGATAAATGAACTGTTTGTTTTCTATTAATTAAATTAAATTTTATTCGAAAACATCCATTGATTTCTTACTTAACTTTAACTATACCGACGACATGGTTACTTATTTCCTTTGATGACCGCACCTACCTATATCATTTAACACGAGAGAAAAATATGTTTAGGGATTGTGCTGCTGAATGATCTTTATTCTTTATCAATTTTTACTTACCTACAAAGGAACGGCATGCAAGTTCTATTGGGAATGAAAACAATAAATTGTATGAGTTACGATTTACAGCCTCTGCACACACATTCCTGTTATTATTTCTAAGGAAATAAACAAGTTACTCAAAACACAGAATCACAAAGAGTAACAAAGTAAAATTAATTAAGAAAACATTCTCACACACTCATGCAACACGACAAAGAGAATGTTAATTTAAATGAGGATACAATTTTAGAACGACATACACAGACCACAGACAAAGGAAAAACTGAAAAGTAAGACAAAGACAATCAACGACCATAAGATAGAAAAAAGAAACGATTAAGATTTTAATTACCTACCAGGAAAAAAATAGCAATAAGAAAGCTTTATAGAAAAAATAGACATAAAACAGCAACCAGAGGAAACGAGAAAATAAAAAATAGGTACAAACCAACCATGAAAGCATAGATTAGAGATAACTTAAAACAATTGGATTTATTTGTTTCAGATTCAAAATAAAAGTTTAAGAACGTGTATTTCAAAAAGCAGTTCTCCATTTAAATCACAATCCACACAAAACACGAAAATGTTCTGGTGGGATGTTTTATTGTTTTCCTTTATTTATTGCAGCTGTAAACACTACGGCTTTTGAATAGGTAACCAAATGTATTGAAATGTGGAACAGTCAGTTAACACATGTCAGTGGGGCTGTCAGTGTTATTTGCCTCCTAATTGTGAATACTTAGTCGAAACGTAGCGGAGAGTAGCTTTAAATTACATTGTGTTTGAGAATGTTTAATGTTGATGAGTGGATATTTTGATATTTTGTTGGAATATTATTTTGTTGTCATTTTGTTGTACTTAAGTAATATGAGCAGTGGTGACTTGCGAGGTCGTAGGTTCGAACCCAGACAGGCGCTTTACTTTATGTAAATTATGTCCTAGAACCAAAAATTGACAGGTGACATCCACCAACCCGCATTGGGCCCACGTGGTGGATTATGAGACAGAGAGGTCTGTGTCCCAGCAGTGGGAACATTATAGGCTGATTATGTGATGTATTTATTGTAAAATTTACTGTATAATTGATGCGTAAGATAGGTGTTGACTTTTGCGTAATTTCTTCTGATTTTCTATTGTGAATTATCTTAAATGAAAATCTTTTGCGATGTTTTTTAATGATGTAGTAAATTAGTTCGCGAATGAAGTATGTGTAATGGTTTAGTTTTAGGATTCATAGCATAAATACAAACGAGGTATGCTTTATGATATCAGTTTATTTATAAAAAGTTGCAAGAGAAGAGAACTTAATAAAAGATCGGCACACATCATAATGACAGCAGACAGCTGTGCTGCTGGGGAGTTTGTTGCGCCACTTCTTCTCCCCAGCGAAAGCACTAGGAAGTGGTGAAGGGTGGGCTTTTTGGGGGACTGTCTTTTGTAATATTGACGTTCGATTAAATACTTCGGGGTTGCAAGCATTTTAGAATTTAAGTAATTAGATTAGTGTTAAAGCTATAATGTCTAGAAACGTATGTGTGTGAAAGGTAAATAGATAGGAATTGAATACTACAAAGGTAGAAGGTAATATTGAATGGTGTATTATGAGAAGAAGGTATCTAGTAGGTATGAGTCCTAGTCCCATCAAAAACTAAAGAAATAATTATGACTAGAAAGGCTTCGTACAAAATGGCCTCTATCACCCACATTTTGATATAAGTAATAATATACATACACTCCGATCACAGTTATTTTAACTCTGACAAAGAAAGGCGGAAACAGACTTATAACACACCACGTTACGAGACATCAAAGAAGCTTACTCATTGGCCACATTTCATCTCATTGAGCTACAATTGTTACAAGTATGCTGCGGCCTTAAAGATCACAATGTTTTTGACATACTTGTTAATGGCAGCAACCCAACAGCAACCTTATAAGAATGAGAATAAAGATCACTTTAATTTGGACAGTGATGCAAAATCAGAGGTAAAATAATTGTAAACGGACTTTAGTTTCTTTTGCACGTCGAAAAAAAAGTAAAATATAATTTCAAAATGTGCCGACATCGGCCATTGTGTAGCTGTAGAGGAACTGTAGCAAGCGTAAAATGTTGAATGCGCAGGAGTCGGAAAACAAAAGACGAGAGACGAAACGTGCACGAGTCGTGGCGGCTGTGGCGATGAGTATTTTAAATAAATATGTAATTAAACCAAAATACTTGGTATCTACAAACTATGTCGGGCTGTGGTCGGGCTATATCTTATTTTTTATACATTAGCCCCCTTACAAATAAACGTTGTATACAATGCTTTGTCTTCTTCTTTCGAAAGTCATATTGTTGACGACTGAAAGAGAGAAATCGGTTCTTCCATAGAAAAATACTCTCATCTATATATTTTATCAGTTTTTGTTTTGGTTACGGACTATCTATGAAGTATCATTAGTATTTAGTTTTGTAATCTAATTCATCATCATCTGCTTAGCCTATTCCCAACTATGTTGGGGTCGGCTTCCAGTATAACCGGATGCAGCTGAATACCAGTATTTTACATGGAGTGACTGCCTATCTGACCTTCACAACCCAGTTACTGGGTAATACGATACCCCTTGGTAAGCCTGGTTGACAGATTTTCGGGCTTCTGACGACCCGTAACGACTGTCAAAGATCCACGAATGACAGCCGGGACCCGTGCTTTCCGAGGCACGGAGGGGTCTTGGTATGTAAAGATGGTCACCCATCCCATCGTTAACCTGATCGATCGACCCGTGCGGCTGATATTACTTAGCCACAAGCCCCTCTTTTAATCTTGTAATCTAATTATCTAAGTTATTTAAATAGTTTCTTCAAAATGCTGTTATATGGAGAATACTGGTTAGAGCTTCTATATTTTTTATTATTTTTTAGTTCTGTTTGCTGCCAACCAGAATTTTCAGAAAAATGACATTTCCGAAAACGCGTCATCTTCCTATTTTAACTCATAGATCAGTTTACTAACTTCTGTGAAACTGGTCATATTAAACCTTTCAGTTTGAAACCCGGATACCTATAGTAAAAATGCGCAGTGCTGCACCTCCCCCCCTATTTCAAGTTAAACAAATATCAACTTTACTTCAATGACAATTAAGTTGATTTCAGAGTGACTAGCACTATTGAAAATGTTTGAATTTGTAGCGTAAACTGAACTTTATTGTGTAAGAATTAAAGTTATTTTTCTATTAATTCATATTCGTTTACATTTTTGGCAAATAAATCGCGACCGCAGATTACTTAGTTTGCAGCAGTTTTACCATGTTAACAGAATCCAATAACAAAAGGCAATTCCGTTTATGAAAGTTTAAGGATTGTGAGTCACTATTATTATTCTGCATACCTACTCATTATAAGAAACAAGTTTATTAGCATTATGCTGAGACAGGAGCATTTTTGTCCTCGCACAGGTGTTCTTTTTTTTTGTTTTCGGTTGTTTTTAATGTATTTTTGTTAGTTTTAAATGCAATTTTTTTTATTGATTGTATTTCCTGTGCGTGTCTCAAACAAATGATTTTTCTTTTTTTTTTCATTCTTTCAAAACATGTTTTTTTAACTCTTCTACATACTACCATGTGCCTTATAAGTTGTTCAGACCATAGACAATGTCTATGGTTCAGACAGCGGCGGCGGACGGTTTGACAGTAATAATTATGCTATCTATCGCTATGTCAGATAGAACAATTATAGGCCGACCGCTTAACTGAGACGTTGCCTGAGGTAGCTACGCGGTGCGGGAGGGGTGATAGTTGTCACAACTTGATGAATAACTGAGCTCTCGCATCACGTCACCACACCCCTCCCGCACCGCGCTGCTACCTCAGGCAACGTCTCAGTTAAGCGGTCGGCCTATACTAGCAGCCTCTGTCTTAGCAAAGCATTAACGATTAGCCACATGATTCATATCATATTGTTTATATAGTTATAAGGTTCAAAGTTGATTGGAGAAATTTGACAGTTTCGGGTAGCTTGATTTGCTGGCGTCTGTACATACATAAACTCACGCCTTTTTCCAATGGGCTTAGGCAGAAACTGTAGACCATCTGCTACGATCCGTACCTACCCCATTTGCTCAGTTAACGTTCGTAACATATTGTTTGTTGATAATTATTCAGTTTTACCGTAATCTTTAGATTCATCTGGCATTCATTATTTACAAATTATGAATGAAAAAAAACTATTTCCCTATCGCCACAGCCACCACAGTTCTAAGACCGTGCTTACTGGGAGGGGTGCCGTTGCGGGGCGCGGGAGGTGGCGGGGGTCTCGGCGGTGCTTCCTCCCGAGGTGCGCCCGCGCCTCCCGGTGGACTCGCCACTGCAACATCAACCAACAGCTTATGAAAGAAGAAGATGATACATTTAGTTGAAAGATGTGCCTACTGCCTACGAAGCATTAATGTGTTTGGTTACAACGCGACTTAAAAACGATTTTTCGCATTACATAAGTAACAAAACTTGTTTTCCCCGAACGGTTAGTCCTTACCTAACATCAAGGCGTTGGCCTCAGACCAAATAAAAAAGTCAAGACATAGCGCTGCGAACAATACAGTGAAGCATGCCAAATTGCTAAAACTACACCTCTGCTCTTTGCATACACGTCGCTCACACGCATACATTTACAACCATTTACAATCAAACTACACCTCACTAAGTGCACACATGTTTACGAAACCGGCTTCACTTTACTGTTGACAGCCCTCTATCTCGGTTTTTTATTTGGTCTGAGGCGCTGGCATCCAATTTTGTTAGATGCATGTATTTTTACGGGTTTTAGTTTAGCAAAATATTTTTAGCGAAATAAAGAATTTTCTAAAATCATCTGCCTAGCCTTTCCCCAACTATGTTGGGGATTGGGGTCGGCTTACAGTCTAACCGGATGCAGGTGAATACCAGTATTTTACATGGAGCGACTGCCTATGTGACCTCCACAACCCAGTTACTGGGTAATACGATACCCCTTGGTAGACTGGTTGTCAGATTTTCGGGCTTCTGACGACCCATAATGACTGTCAAAGATCCACAAATGACAGCCGGGACCAACGCCTTTTTTTTTTTTTGATGGGAAATCATCTAATGACTCCTCCCGCTCTGGGTGGAGCGGAAGGGAGTGTCAGACTCTTTACTGACTAAAACCCACCCGTGTTCCTTCCTTAGCCCTTTATGTTCCGGGGCAGCGGTAACCCTTTCGGACGATCCCGCTACCCGGACCAACGCCTGAACATGCTTTCCGACGAACGCTTTGTCTTATGTCTTCGTATGTAAAGATGGTCAGCCATCCACGGACCAACCGCGGCAAGCGTAGCTTAACCTAATCGATCGACTCCTGCGGCTGATATTACTTAGCCACAACAACACTAAACTTCATTGAAATGGCATAAGCTTTATTGCAATTCATAGGAATTGCAATAAAGGTTTGAAGCATTGAATATAGATTCCAATGCCCAATACTGGGCAGAATCCAATGAGCTTAATTTGTAAATCACAAAGCTTTGTCAACAGAATTCCGGGAGTATCTCGTTTGCTGTGTATCTGAGTTCAGTTTATCTGCATGTGCCTTTGAATCTCCCATCATTCTGTGTATAATTACCTACTCGTAGCATGGTTACCGAATCGAAACATTGAACGAAGTTCGTTTGCAGTCGGAGTGGACGAGAATGCAATCTCTTTGCTAAATGGAATGGAATGGATTGGGATGACTTAATTAGGGGTAGAATACTACAACTACTACTTAGTACAATTAGTTTGTGATATCATCTTTGTGAAAATGCTGTAATATCTGAAGGCCAAATTCTCGTAATTAAAAACGTTCAAATCTAGTCGCAATCTCATCTCAGTGACAATCAATGTCAAAAACTTGTCAAAAATGTTGGGAAATTAGAGGTATTTTTTACAGAGGGGAAATTCTCGTAATTTTAAGAACGTTCACAGTCTTTGACATTTGTTTGTCGCTGAGATGAGACTGCGACTAGATTTTGAACTTTTTAAATTACGAGAATTGGCCTTCAGACTGTAAACGTTCTTAAAATTATGAAAATTGCCCCTCGGATAAGTTTGTCTTTTGTTATTTGTATTACCTACTTTTATAACTTTAATTAATTCCTTTCTTTGAGTGCTCATAGCTTTGGATTTAAATAGAAAATATGATATGTAGGTAGGTATCACTTTAAAACGTTTCTCATCACAAAATTTTCTCAAAACTGTAAAATTTTTCCAATCAACTTTGAGCTTTATGCTTTAGCGATAAAGTTGAAAATCTATTAATGAAATTTGACAGATTGTAGTAACTTGATGTGCTGGCGTCTGTACATTTTCATGATCCCATTTGTGTCAATTCATGCAACTTTTATGAATCTCTTTTAACCGTACTGTTTTATTCATAGTTATTAAACACGTGTATTACGGATAGTGAAATATCAAATCCAGATTTGCATTTCATAGCTTTCACGGTATTAATATTAGGATCACCAAATGTGTGTTTGATCATGCATACATAAACAAGTACCTGCCAACGAATTTAATTACTTTACCGAATGACAAATGAGGTAATATCATATGATGGTATAATCATATGATTTACTGGTGGTTTGGTGATTGCTAATTTTGATTGCGCTGTTATATAGAAATAGTTCATCAGTTTATTATACGATGAGAAATATATGCAGAGTAATTGAAATCTTTGGCATCCTTTCAGAGGCTAAAAGTACCTTTGAATATGAAATATGAACAAATTTTACTTTGGGAATAGCGCTGAAAGAGCGAAAATATCTGTTTAATTTTTGAGAGAGCAACAATGTATAAATATTTCAATGATATCAGCATATTTTGGGACACAGAGGGCGGGATAGGAGCTGGAGCATGGTTTGCGACATAGTTCCACAATCAAACCCTACTGCCGTTCCGTCGAGGCACCCCACGTGGTAACGTGGGGTGCCTCGACGGAACGCTGATGTCACCTTGATTGGTAAATCAAGGTGACATCAGCGCTGTCACTGACGACGCCATGGAAGTGGCAAAGTTTTAGGCCAGCAAGTTCTAAAATACAGTCGTGCTAGCGGCACGAAAAAGAAGAAGAATGATTTCAGCCTCATCATGTTTTATTTTACTTTCTACGTTCTTTAATTCTTTGTTAAATCATCATTCTCCTGCCCTTATCCCAATTTATTTGGGGTCGGCGCAACATATATTTTTCTTCCATAGGTACTTCTCTATTAGACGTCATCTCGGTAGTCACCCCCTTTCTAATCATATCATCATTCACACATTCCATCCATCGTTTTTTTGGAGTTTTGAGTATGAATGTCGATACATTCATACTCAAAACTCTTTTTTAAATATCTTTCGATCACCATAAATTTCACCTAGTAATATGATGAACGTAGTAATATTTTCTCACAAAAGTTCTTTGAGTTTAGTAGCGAACATTTCCGTATTATTAAGATCGTGTTCCCTCACAGTTTTCTCATAAAATAAACTACCATTGTATTTAACACAATAACATTTCCCATCTGCCATCGTCAGGTTGCGTGTTGCACAAACCGCGATCAGCCATTTCAATTTCCCCCTCACTGGCGGTGGTTTTCAATATTTGTTCGAGGACCGCTTTGTTCTTGTGGAAACTTAAAAGTCTTATTATTTTAACGTCGCAACTTTCAAAGAATATAATAGAACTGACGTTATGTTCCAGCTTATACCCAATATGTTCTTTGTTTTCTGTTTGTAATGTTGTTTTTTTATTTGTTTTCTATTGTCCCTCTTTCATGTTCAATAATAAATTTTACTGAATTTATTTTTGAATCTATGTTGCAGTTGTGTTTATTGTTTCTGATCATTATTAGTATTGACTGTGTCTTATTTCTTAAACCAAACCCAGTATTGAGATAATTATTTTCACTAATCTAGCTATCATACTGGTGGGTCGTTGTCGATTTTTTGACGGACGAAACGCAACCGTTCTCCCGACGACGAAAACTGTTGCAGAAAACGGTCGTCATTGCAACTGGTTTGAAGACGGCATAAAGAACGAAACTTATCCAATTGCGTTTTCGAGGTTTTCGTTTTTGAACGACTGTTTTGTAAACGAAAACGAACGCGGAACAAGAGACGACGCAACGGACAAGTGAGACTTGAACCATTGCATTTTCGACTGTATTTTCAAAGGCGTAAAATAAAAAATCGCAACAAGTAATTCGAAGACTGGTTTTTGCAACAAAGATTGTTTGAAACCAGGACGTAAAACGGTTGCATCGTTGCAGAATGCAAAACAGTCTTTGTGAACGGTTCGTCGTCGCAACGCCCAACCCTAAGCTATCATGATCATGATTTATTTTATGTTATTTTTCCTGCCATACAATGTTAATTTTTTTTCTTCAGAACAAAGCAACCTCACCTACCAGTTTCTGATAGCCTGATCAAGTGCGTTGTCAAATCTGTTGCTCTGTGCACTTGTGATTTGTTCACTTACCCCCTTACTAATAAACGTATTATATTAGATGAATAGTTACACACCGATTTCTCTCTTTCAGTCGTCAGTAATTTGACTTTCGAAAGAAGAAGACAAAGCGTTGTGTAACTATACAGACGCTGTACAACGTTTATTAGTACCCCCTTGGGTATGACAACAACAACCAATCCTAACTCAAATTACATCTTAAATCAATGACTAACATTAGATTACAAATTATTGCTTTCGGTAACCAAGGCCTACGATTCCTTTTCCCATGTATAATAATGTATGCTAACAGACACCTAGGTATTATAATTTTTCCACAGTAACAGTTTAGACAGTATATTACCTACGTCGTTAAACTGCTCCTGTTGGCAGTCTGACGTCGTATGAGCACTCATTTATAACATGTCCTGACACATTCATCACGACGCCTGAATAAGGTTGTTTTAAAAATGGAAAAGAAAGTTATTCAGCTTTAGCAGTAAAAATATGACTGAATTTTTGATCCACATTGTGCTCATACGGTTGACAATTTCGTAGAAACGTCATGAGTGGAAACAGGCAAAATAACTTTCGTGGAAATTGTAAATGCTTGCAATTTTACTGAATAAATCACATTTCATGTTAATTGGATGCTGTCCCATTTCTGGACATAGGCCTTCCTCTATTTTTTCTTTCATTTTGTGGTTCAGTGTCCAATCTTGTAAATGAATGTACATTTTTTTTATTCACTTTCATATTTCCACTAGTTTCAACCCACACAAATCCTTTGTTACTCACAAATTGAATGCAGCCAAAAATATCAGAATGATGTTTACCTGTAACAAAGAAATACAAAACATGAGTAACACAATCAATTAAAAAAATGTAACGATTCGTTTCATTTGATACACATTTCCCTTTTCGAGTTATTATATAGATGGTTTTAGAATTTGAGTTATTCCGGTCTGATCGCACTGAACAATGGATGTGCTAGTTATTCTTCTGTTTTTATAAAATTTCTCATTCCGGTCAAATCCCCTTTTCTTTTGTTTTTTATCAGAATTTTACAAAGTAAAAAAAAAAAAAGCCACACAAAAAAATGTCGGCTCAAAAATCGGCGTAATAATATGTGATTGATGTGGAAGTGGCTCTTCCTGCTCGAAAGTTGTATTGTCTATCTTCTTAGCGTATCGATGGCAAAAAGTTTAAATATCTTTGGCCCAAAATTCAGTTGCGCGAACTCCGCTCACTGACGCAGTTATAAGATCATCAAGTGCACAGGTGTCAGACAGACAAGTTCAAACTTTAGACTTGCCTGTTGAAAGCGAAGCCACTTCATGGGAACAATCCCAGAAAATAATTATAGGTAGGTCGTTTGGTGTACAAATTGTACTGGTTTGCGTTAAGTCCGTTGTTGGTAGAAGCAGCTGCTGGATCCTTTAGTGCGCTAGTCAAAAGTAACTGTTCCATCAGTGATGACCTTCTGTGTGGTCCGTAGGCACGGCACGTCCGAAGTACGATTTTCAATAATTAATCAGTTATGTCCGTTGTTGGTAAAAGCAGCTGCTAGATCCTTTAGTGCCCTAGTTAGAAGGTTAACTGTCATCAGTGATGACCTTTTGTGTGATCCGCAGGCACGGCACGTCCGATGTACGATTTAATTATATAAATTTTTGGATAAGTTAATTTTTGTTTATGAAACTGAATACGCTTTTTTTTACGATTTCTAGTTTTATTTATAAAAAAAGATCCTACGGAACGGACTAAAACTTACGACTACACTATATTTTTCTTAAATCTTGTACCTTTCATGAATGACCTCATCTGACCTTTAACGTCCGTCGGGAACATACGTAACTCCAAAAATATTCCTATAACCTTTTCCTTCAATAAGCCCATTACAACATGAATACATTCAACATAATGTACATTCTTACGCCAACATATTTGTCGCAGCACGTTCAGCTTAAACATATTTCTTTATCAATACAAATATTTCATACTAGTTATAAATATGTTCATAAAATGATAATTATACCGTATCCCGTGGTGGAAGGGAAATTAATATTGTTTAGCAATTTGGGCGACAAGAAACGTTAAGGTCAAGGGAATAAAATAGAGATAAGTCAAACTGTGTGAGCAGTTAAGTATTTGTTTCATTTTTACTTTTGTGACTAAGTTAAGACAGTTTAAGTGAAAAGATAGAATGTGTGTACTATAAACGTTTTTATTGAAAGACCGGTTTTATAAGAACTTGATCAAAGTTTCACCAGCATAAGTATCGATCCTGTAAGAATATCGGTACAAAAAGCATTCTATGTCCTAATCCAGGTCACTGTCTACCCATATGCTAAGTTTCATCCAAACCAGTTCAGCCGTTTTAGCGTGAAAGCGTAACAAACAAACATAATAACAAATCAAATCTTTTTTTCACTTTAATATTAGTTGAGAAAGTTAATAAAATCAAATTAAATTTATTTGCAAGAATTGTAGTACATTATGATGGTCTGGTTTTCTTAACAGTTTCTAAAACAATTCGCTAAAACTAGCATGCAAGTTTATTAATAAACTAGCTTTTGCCCGCGACTTCGTCCGCGTGGAATAATGACTTCCAGAAAAAAACAATTTATCCCCCTTTTCTCCCCGTTGCTTGGGAGGGAATTTCCAAAAATCCTCTCTTAGTGGTAGCCTACTCCTCCCAACAAACACACACTACGTCTAATATATAAAATAATATAAGTATAATAAAACCTACTTCACTTAAAACTAAATACCTATAACTACTATAATTAATAATACCTATACCTATAATTAATAAAAGTACCTACGCTTTTACCTACTTAATATTAAAAAAACTGAACATACATTAACCAAAACTTACCTACTACTAACTAACTACTACTAACCTATTACTACTTCACCTAAAAAGAAATAAAATGTAAACTATTAATAATTTGTAATTTGAACGAATATAATATACTTACTACCAAAATAACTAATACCTATTTTATAAAATAACAACAAAAGAAAACTAAAAAAACTAAATTAATTATAATAAAACAATATTGTCTGTCAATAAGGTCGAATGCTCGGAACGTCTACTCGCATCAACAGCCAAATATTGTATGAAGTTCGCGTTTTTTTTTTTTTTTTAATATGGCTTCTCGTAGTTGACCTTGAGAGGTCGTGACCACTTAACCGGACTATCCTGTGATTGCCTTAAGTAAACTCCAGCCAGGGGCAAATATCTTATATACTAAGCGACTACACGCTAAGGGCACCCCCTGTGGGGTACGAACCTCGGCTTAGGGCGTCGCTGGGGGAGGGCAGCAAGATGGGACAGGCTGGATCTGGTTCTTATTATTTAATGAGGCCGGCGTTTCCTAGCTGACTACTCTGAGAAGAAACGCCGAAACAAACTCAGAGGTCACGGTCGGGAATTTAGATCTACTGGCTCAGCTGCGGCGCGGGCTGGCACTTCTTCGAGCAAGAGTCGGGGGGAGGCATTTAGTTGGGGACGTCGCGAGGGACCTCGGCGGCGAGGTCGGAATGTCGGTGTTCTGTATTTGTGCACTGTACTGGTTGACTTATTGCTCTCCTGGAGGAGGGTTATGGGGTCGTCAGGGTCGGAGAAGACATGCCTTGGACGGCGGCATTTGCTGATTTTGGAGGGGGTATACCTGGCGGCCTCGACAACCAGAGGGTTGCGGTGCTTGGCGGCGGTATCGAAGAAGCGCTTGGAAAGGCGCTTCATGAATTGATGGATGGTGGGGATTTTGAGGTCAACGTGGAGGATCTCATTTCGAACGAACCAGAGGGATCCCGTAGCCTTTCGGAGGAATCGGTTTTGGATTTCGCGTTTGGATCCCCCGCCCTTTTATACCTCCCGCCGCGAGCCGCGTCGAGCGCGGCGACCGTTACACAAAAATAATCCTTATAGCATGATTCAGTATTCACGCGCGATGGCTAATTAGCGTATTTCATGTATAACTTTGGTGTTTCTGTACCGATTTCTATGATTCTTTTTTTATTAAATAGGTAATAATGTTAACATTTTTTAATTAGGGATGAGTGAGAGTGTTATAAACGTAAGAGTAGACAAATACAATCAGAAAGCTCCGAACTGCTAAGCTATCGGGAGTTACACGTGTTATTGTGAGTCAACCATAAAAGATACACATTTGCTGTCGCGGAATATTTTTTATATAATTTTAAGGAGAACATTTCCGTCATACATGATTTCTGTGTAGCTTTAACCATTAAGGCTGCACACGCGACGGAAGCTTCAAAAATGGAGTAAGTTCTCCTGTTTTCCCAACATTTCCCTTCACTGATCTGCTCCTATTGATCATACCGTGATGAAAAGTATACTATAACCTGCCCAGGAGTATGAAGAACAATTGTACCAAGTTTCGTTGAAATCCGTCGAGTAGATTTTGTTTCTATAAAGAACATACAGACAGACAGACAGACAGACAGACAAAAATTTTACTGAATGCATTTTTGGCGTCAGTATCGATCACTAATCACCCGCTGATAGTTATTTTGGAAATATATTTCATGTACAGAATTGACCTCTCTACAGATTTATTATAAGTATAGATAGAAGATATAGATAGATAGATGAAACATATAAAATTGATACATAAATCATAGTTTTTTCATCCAACTAGACGATTAAGGTCCCTAATCAAGTCAGAGTAGAACAAAACCGTATCGAATCACGTGAAAGGAAAGCGTGAGTCATTCAAATTTCCTGGTATAATTACGTAACTACGCCACATTTACCTCTGAGCTACCTCTTAATGAACTAGGAGCACCACAATAAACCTATTTACCTTACGTAAGGTAGGTTCTAGCTATTCTAATATACAGGTGGTATGGGTGAAATATTCTGGGTGGCAATAAATCTACATGGTTGTAATATGAAAACCAGTGCTCTAGTGTTAAAGATGGAATGGCAGCCACAGATGAAGAGGATACACTTAAACATGACTAACATTCAAGAACAAAGTTCCTCAGTAGTTTTCTCACAAATAAACACACTGTTGGGATAAACTACAACACATAATTTGCACAAGTCCACATAGAATACCAAATCCTAGTGTAGGTGGCTGAGACGCGATTTCTCTGCCACTATAAAAATACCAATAAAAGGCTTGTGTTTGTTCAAGTTATGGGAGCCAGCGGGTTGTATTGTTGTATATTATTAATAGTAGTAATTATATTAGTTATGTAGGAAAAGCTTATCTCAGGGGTGTGTGTTGGGTCTATTTAAATTATTGGAACGCACGATTCAGTAAAAGTAAGTATATAATTGTAAAACACAGTATATACAAACAGGAAAAACGGTTAAATTAAAAAAAAAAAACAATCAAAACTATTCGCGAGCGATTCGCGAGCGTGGCGTACAGACTCGCGTTCCTTCGTCCACTATGGGTTAGCGCGGGAGCGCGGGCGAGGGTGTATGCTCCCCGTTCCCGCGCATAAGGGCATGTTCACACATATTCGATACATGCTGTGTTACAGTTATTATTTTATAGTATATTAGTAATTTTTTTAAAAGAGTAACCGTGGAGTTTCTTGCCGGTTCTTCTCCATAGGAAACGACCAAATGGAACCGTGCACCTAGCTTCTTGAGTTTGATCGCATCGCATCCCCCGTCCGCGCTATTACGTCGTTTTCGCTTAGCGGTCTTTCTGACTTTCGTGCTCGGCTCCTTAGGGTCTGTAGCGGTATCTACAACGCCACATGCGAACAGCGCGTCATACTGACGTCACGCAAAATCCTGCATCTCGCAAGCAGAGTTTACCGCGCAACTAGCATAGATACAACGGCCCAACATAAAACATCGGGTAGTTGTCCGGCAGACACAACACCCGTCTGGTCGGAGGATCCTCCCTTTTCTATAGAGTATGTGTGAACTTTACACCCTGATCCTCATACCTCTATAGGTTCTAACGTGATTTTAAATACAAGCCTATAGCCTTCCTCAAGGATTGGGCAAAGGCAATTTTTTTTTATCTGACTGGTAATTCCTGAGATTAGCGCGGTCAAACAAAACTCTTCAGCTTAATTATTATTCGTAGACCACGTCCGGACTTTGGCACAAGTCATGCACATGTAAATAGTTTTTCGCGATTGATACTTGTGAAAAAAGTGCTGTTCCCGAGGAAAACAACAATAACGTTATTATGATAATAGATGGCGCCACGTGTATTATCGTTTTCCTCGGGAACAGCACTTTTTTTCGGGATGAAAGGTACCCTATGTCCGTTTCTGTATACCTGAAAAAGTATATGCAAAATTTCAGGACGATCGGTTCAGTGGTTTAGGCGTGAAAAGGTAACAAACAAACAAATCAACTTACTTTCGCATTTATAATATTAAATATAAAATATAGCTAGTAAACTATAAATTATCTTTACAGAAACGCCCGTACCTTACATTTTAGCCCTCATATTCCTTGCTTCTCCGTTTGCGAGCCATTCCCTTGAGTTTTAAACTAAGCTTTACGACTAGGAGAGCGCGTTATACCAATAAGATTTACGTTAGCGGCAAACCCGAGATGCCTTCCAACCAAGGGTTTACAATTCATAACATTGGTGTTATTTCTTATGATACGATCTTGTGAAGATTTCATTTTCTAGGCAGATTCGTGCTTAGGTGTTTTGTTAATAGGTTTCTTAGATTTTAATTAAAGGAAAACTTACCTACGCGTTACATAGATTATTAGGAATTGATTTATTATTTTACAAATACTTCTGGTTTTTATTTTGAACTTTTCATGTTGTTTGTTTCTTCATGATGTTGTCTTTTGTCTATTTTTTCTTTTTAATAGCTTTTACCTCTGAATTTAATGTTCAACAGCCGGTTCTAAACAAGTAAACGGTGGTGCTGCCATTGCAAGTGAGGTTGCATCCATCAAAGTTACAAAATGCCTAAATCTGTACAAATACATAGTATAAATTAAATGTCGTGAGGAAAGTTTTGAGTATGAATATCGATGGCTATAAGAGTAGGGGAAGACCAAAGAAACGATGGATGGACTGTGTGAATGATGATATGGTTAGAAAGGGGGTGACTACCGAGATGACGACTAATAGAGAAGTATGGAAGAAAAAGATATGTTGCGCCTACCCCAAATAAATTGAGATAAGGGCTTGAGAATAATTATGATGGCATAGTATAAATTAAAGTCGCTTTATGTCCCTGAATATGTGAAACATTGTTTTTCTAATTTCCACAACGAATTTTGATGCAAAACCGTGTTAAATTCGTTCGTTCCGCTCAATCCAGAGGATTTATTCCGAAAGGTTTGTATGCATAATACCTACTTTAATATTTAACTTGCATATAAAAAAGAAATCTCCATGCTTTCTTAAGTCGTAAAAACTGATTTTTCAAGTGATTGCAATTAAATAGCTGCGGTCGATTAATCAACAAAAAAATCATAAAATTAATTAATTTTTTATTCCCATCGCGTCTGCGGGGTCTATAGGCCGACCGCTGACACGTTACCTGAGGTAGCAGCGCACTGGGATGTGGTGACGTGATACGAGAGCTCAGTGATTCGTCAACATGTGACAACTATCACTCCTCCCGCACCGCGCCGCTACCTCAGGAAACGGCTCAGTTAAGCTGTCAGCCTATAGCTAGCCATTTTAAAATAACCCTGTATTAAAAAAAAAACTACCTTAATTACTGATCAACGTTAAAAATCAGTATTAAACCCACATTCCAACATTTATTCTAACAGATTTTATAGCAACCATTGACACCAAAAAATTGCGACGATCCAATAATAACAACCTCTCCATCCTTCAAACTAGGAAGTACAGACGCCAGCACATCAAGCTACCCCAATCTGTCAAATTTTCCCAATCAACTTTGAACCTTATGCTTTAGCGATAAAATTGAAAATCTATTAAAGAAATTTGACAGATTGTAGTAACTTGATGTGCTGGCGTCTGTACAAGAACCCACCATAAAGGCCGCTTTATCAGCGATCGTGATAGTACAGATCGCGGTCGCATCAGGTTGTAAAAGGAGCGGGCGCTGGACCCCTCGTAAATTTATCTCGACGCCTTGTTATCGACACCGAAGACCTCAGCGATGTGATAATATGGAACACTGATTGATGGGAAAGATACTTTTAGAAGCTGGGTATTGCTTTGTAGTTTGTTACCGTGTATTGAAGGGTCGCAGATGTTTTTTTTTAGAGTGACCAGTACTACTTAAAGATTTAGTTGTAATGTTTATTTTACCATTTATGTGCACATTTAAAACAGACAAGAAATAAACAGAACAGAAAAATAGGTACAAAGGTGATGCTTGTTTCATAAGAAATCTCTTCCAGCATATTCTGCGACAGGACTATTGTCCTAAGATGTTAGATGAGATGTTTATTATACTTGTTTAGTAAGTGATGGCCAAAAATATAAAAATAGTCAATTTTTTATTTTAAAATGTCTGTAAGAGTCCGAATCTAAACAAAATGTTGCCGGGGAAATTCGAGAAAACTGAAAGTGCGTTTTCTATGGGAATATTGTATGAATTCTTGACATTCGGACAGGACGATGTCTGGAGGGACAGCTCGTGTATAAAAAACCTTAGCTTTACCGATAAATCGGTCAGTGTTAATTTAAAAACCTAGTCAGTTCACATGGATTGAAATTGGAAACCGATTTTAAATGTAGGTATGCTCCAAAATTCAATAAATTTTAAAATTCACTTATTATCATCTAACGTCCATTTAAATAGTTCATAAAAATTAAGTATTACACAACATACAAATACATTTTCAAACAATCTTTTAAAAGACACCTGATTACGTCAAGGGTATCGCGAAAAAATCTATTTTTATACTGTAAGACCATTACAAAAAGAGTTTAGCAAAAGCACAGACATCGCTTTATGCGCCATTTTCCTCCATTAGCGCCCCAATTTGATCTCTCTACTCTCTTTATCCTAAGGTAAAGCCACTAAATCTCCGCCTACCTACATTTAGCCACTATTAGCACTTTTCCCGAATGAAGGAAAAAGTTTCTTACGTGAGCAATGTTTACTTTGAAAAAAAAAAAATATACGAGACGAAATAAATTATATGATTAAATATGCCTATGGTACAGACGCCAGCACATCAAGCTACCCGAAACTGTCAAATTTTCCGAATCAACTTTGAACCTTACGCTTTAGCGATAAAGTTGAAAATCTATTAAAGAAATTTGACAGATTGTAGTAGCTTGATGTGCTGGCGTCTGTACGTAAAAGTTTCCAAGATACCTTTAATACTTATAAAAGTTTATTGAAGTTATCTCGTTACGTAAATACAAACTTATTTAAGCCATGTTTTGTATGGAGTATAGCAGCGCTCCGCGGTTTCACCGGCATACGTCTTGATCCCGTAGTAATGTCCAGATAAAAAGTATTGAATGTGATTGTCCTGGTTATAAACGTTCATTTAAATCCGTTCAGCTGTTTTTGCGGGATTGAGTTACCTACAAACATCCCAAACATAGAAACTTTCACATTTATAATATTATTATAAAGCATTATAATTATAGGATAATAATATATTTTATAATAATAAGAGGGGCTTGTGGCTAAGTAATAACAGCCCCGCGGATCGATCGATCAGGTTAAGCTACGCTTGCCGCGGTTGTTCCGTGGATAGGTGACCACCTTTACATACCAAGACCCCTCCGTCACTCTTTCCAGCTCTTTTCGAACCAGCCCTCGCAATACTCGTCCAGGTCATCTCACCACCGCTTTCTGGGCCGACCTTGGCGGCGCCAATCCATCCATCTTCAGGGTATTATCATAGAAATATAAATATATCTGTGGGTCTTACAGATTATATACTGAACAAGCACTTCACATCACATAAATAAAATAAGAACCACTGTCACGAAATAATTGCAATCAGATTCTCTCACAATGTTTGTTAACCATAAAATCGCAATGTCCAAAGTTTCTAATGAAATCAAAATAAAACTCAACAAGTCACGTTGAAAAAAGAAACTGGTCCATCGAGCATCTATTATGAAGTTAGGAAACCTTCCTCTAATAGAATCGAATAGAATACTCTTTATTATGTAAACTATATATATATATATATATATATATATACATTTTACAGATATAAATGTGGAAATTTTACAAGGGGTGACACAATGGGCGGTCTTATCGATAAAAGGGTTTGAACGACATTCTTTTTTAGACAACCTTTGGATGGATTTAGAGAGAAAGCCTCTAATAATAGTATCTCAAAATGGAACACAATTCCAGCCCCATCTATCATCATACATCATACCTTAATACTGCATTTCGAAATTGCAGAACTCGAGCACCAAATACCAAACTCGAGCAAGAGTCATCTAAATAAGTGGATTAGTAGTTGCCAAGGCAACCGTTTGGCTCGAGCCGCCTGATGCAATACGTGACTCGAAATACAAACATTGAATAATTAATACCCTCATGGAGTTTATCGATGAGTCTGAAGACGAAGTGATGTATGCAGGCAGGCATATTATAAGTTAGGGGATTACATCGCGGATAAAAATGCCTGGCTCAATGCTGGTCCTGCTCCACAACCACAACTAATTGATTAACACATGAAAATACTGTTGGAGCTGCTGAAGATTGTAAGACTATCTTTGCATTGTATAAACTCAATTTTCTTTGTATTGTATAATTGCATAGCACAGATGTGAGTTCTATGTACTATAGTGCTACCATTTACCGGGTAATATGTCTTTCATTGACTTGAATGAGCCCTGGCGGCTGATAGTATGTCATGCTCACACAAATGTCTCGCTGACGGTGGCGTGTGTGTCGGATCATTTAGCTCCCTTCAAAATGGTTGAGCTGAATGGTGCTGATCTATGCGTCATGTTCGTGAACGGGCGCCGTCAGTTGGGGCTGGTCATCACTCAGCTGCCTCGGCTTATTTTGAATTGTTGTTTTGTTACTATTTGCTGTACTCTGGACGCTTTTAACGCGTAGTAAGTTTCTTTTTTTACATCGTTCTCACATAATTATAAATTCAAAATAAATGATGTAACTAATATTTTTGTAAAACTATAATTTAAAAGAGTGTCCATGGAGTTTCTTGCCCGTTCTTCTCCATAGGTACCTACGCTTTGGAATGGGCAACTAGCTTCATATTTTCTGACTGACCGACTTCTTGACAATTCAAAAGTGCCTGTAAATGGTTTAATTGAAATAAATGCTTTGAGTTTGAGTTTGAGTTTGATTAGTCGTATCTTGGAGATGTTTCCTAATGGCGCTTAAGTGAGCGCGATTTCAGTGAGTTGTGTACTGTTTATTAGGAGTACTGAGTATTGGGCAAGACCGGGATTATTATTGATAGGATAGTTTATTTTACTAAAAAAATTTAAAAATTGTAAATGATAAATGATTTTATTTTTGTAAGTAGGTTTGCACTAACACTTTTACACGTCAATCATATTTTTAATAAAGACTAGATGCGGTCGGCGTTTCCTATCTGACAACTCTGAGAAGAAAGGCTGAAACAAACTCAGAGGTCACAGTCTCTTTTAAAGTCCAGACATAATATAGGTCAGGTTATAATGAAGACCATGTAGATCGATGTCTGAGATGGTCTTTTGAGGAAAGAACCACACAGATTGAGTGGACCTGTCCAGTTAATGCACGACTGCACGCATTTGTCAGAAATCGTGACAAACTCAACTCAAAACTGAAGGAGCTCAACGATTCGACGAACAATACCAAAGAAAGGAAGTTTGGGTAGGCCACATAAATTACTCAAACTGCCCGAACATGACAAAAACTAAAACAAAGAAAATAATAAAAATCAAAAAGAGTAATAAATAAAATGACCCACATTGTCTTCACATTCACAATAATTAAAATAATATAATACTTTACAAAGTACGCACTTATAGCTACTTCTTACTTCAAAGTTCAAACATACCGTTCCGATACTCGTTCGAAGTAACGTTTAAAATGTATGTATGTAACTTGTGTTTCTCATGCTAAGTGAATAATTTGTATTCCGTTTTTGAGAAATACATGTCTCAAACCATTATTAGAGGTTGGTAATTTCGGTTGCGATACGATTTAATAATAATATTGTATTTACTTTAGGCACAGTGATTCTTATTTTTGTTAGGTATACTTAAGAATTATATGTAAGTGACCAAAGATTCAAATACACATCACAATAATACTGTTTCAACTTAACTAAATAGCAGATGTGCAGTCAGTTATAGCAATTAGCTGACCCACCTGTGCATAAACTGTTGAGATTTTTAAGAATACGAATGTTTGGGCAAATAAATTTATCTTATCTTATCTGACTGATTAGGTCCATAATTATTGTTATTACAACGTATCATAAAGAAGTTCTCTGTAAAGCTTCGATTCTAAGTTTCCAGACATTATAATAATTATTTTATTGGTCCGCAGTAAGCCAAACAATTGCTTTCCAAATAATAATATCTAGAAAATGTAATCGCTTGTGTTGTTTACTCAAATCTCTAGTTATCGTCAGACTTACTATAATTTCTAAAGTTTCATCCATAAACTAACCGTCCTCAATCTTGATTGGATCTAAGGCTTAAAACTGGGTGAGATTATTTAAAGATTAAGCGACTGTTGGGATATTGGTCCTAAAGTACACGAAAGTAATTATTACAAACTGTTGCAAATTATATTTTAACGATTTTAAGCAAATATCTAAAGTATATGTACAGACGCCAGCACATCAACCTACAACAATCTGTCAAATTTCTTTAATAGATTTTCAACTTTATCGCTAAAGCATAAGGTTCAAAGTCGATTGGGAAATTTTGACAGTTTTGGGTAGCTTGATGTGCTGGCGTCTGTACTTATGTTCTGTGTCTGTCACAAATGTTTCTGCAAAATGATGTGCCAAGTGAATGAGTGATGAATGGCTTTTTTTTAAACCATCATCTAACAGTTAATATAATGAGACCTCGTATCACAGGTCAGGTTCCCGTCTCAGTTAAAAATCTATGTAGGTCTACCTATCAGATTTCAGTTATTTGATGTTTGAAGCTAAGCGGGGTTGGTTGCTCCCTCTCACTGAGAGGAGGCCTGTGTCCCAGCAGTGGTAACATTATAGGCTGATTATGATTATGATGGGGTTGGTTGCGTCACTTCTTCTTCCCAGCTAAAGAACTAGGAAGTGGTGACGGGCGGGTGTTTTGGGTGACTGTCTTATGTAATTTTGACATTCAAAAGTGCTGATTTTCGGCCTAATTTGAATAAATGAATTTTAATTTTAAAGTATTTTTTTTATTATTTTATAATTTTACATATCTCGGGACCATGGGGTCCCGGTCCTTTGGAAGGCGTACGAGGGGCCGAAGCCAACTCGCAGAGGCCCCTTAGGAAATTTTAATGAAATGTGCCACCAACCGACGATTATCCCTGCATGCACTATGCAAGTGCACCCAAGGATAACCCCTGGTTGGTGTAGGACTATTGCAGGATATGGAAAAATAAAAAGTTGGACTATGGGTTTGGGTGGCTAAAGTGGATTGGTTACCAAGAACTATGGAAGAAATATTTTATAATATTATTATGATTTAAAAAACATAACTTTATTTTCGATTTAAATTGTATTCCTAACACTATCCACTTTTGTTTGTTTAAACGTAATTATACCCGTTTCCTTGAGTGTACCAAACTGATGAATCAACGAAACTGGCGAACACTGGAAACTGTCGAGTTGGCGCAGCTGTCAAATCAACAAAACTGACAAATCAGCGAATCTGACTAATCAACGAAACGGGCGTATTAAATAAACTGACGCGAGACGTAAGAGAAACTGAATGATACGCGGACTCAGTATCTCGTAACGTTAGAAGCCATTTAAAAACGGGATATTAATCACACAAAACACAATCAGCTTATAACGTTCCCACTGCTGGGACACAGGCCTCCTCTCGGTGAGAGGGAGTAGGTCGTAATCCACCACGCGGTCCGTGCAGGTTGGTAGATGTCACATGTCTTTGAATTTTTGGTTCTAGGACATGCCGGTTTCCTCACGATGTTTTCCTTCACCGTTTCGAGAGCAGTGGTGATGAAATTAAATACACAAGTAAATTGCCTGCCTGGGTTCGAACTCACGACCTGCAACTAGTAAGTCGGCGCAGATACTGCTGGGCCACCACTGAAGAAGAAGAAGGAGCTTGATATGCCATTCAAAAACGTGATATAAATCAATTCGCAAAAACCGTTTCTAACATCTTTCTCTGACATCTAATAAAAAGTACTTCAATACCACCGCATTAACTCTAGATTTTCTAACCCTGTCGAGTTTGATCCCATCGTACCCACTTATCACTTACGAACCTCGCCGAGGCAATTTAATTTCCTCACTCCTTAAACGTCTATCAGCGTCGTCGACGTCAGTCGGTCCAACGCGACGTCTCGCTTCCACGCCTCCGCCCTCCACCCGATGGTTTTTTGTCGCGTCGGCGACGGTTATATACTTATATTGATAGCAGCATTGCAGGTTATATTGATAGCAGTTCTAGAGGACTCTTGTTTATTTAAAATGTCTAGGTGTTTGGTGGGAAGAATTATTGTTTAAACTAATACCTCTCTCTCTATATGCCTCTTAATCTGTCTTTTTTTATGTTTTTAATGTAACTTTGTAAGTTTTAAATGCTCCTTTTCACTATTTGTAATTACTGTGTGTATTCCAAATAAAATATTTCCCTTTCTTTTTCTTTTAGTATTTTATAGAGAAATGTTTTGATTTTTTGTTTGTTACTTTGTTACGCTTTCACGCTAAAACGGCTGATCTAATTTGGATGAAATTTGGCACATGGGTAGACCATGACATGGATTAGGAGATATAATACGTTTTATCCCAATTTTTCCACGGGAGCGAGACTTATGCTGGTAAAACCGCGGGGCGTAGCTAGTTTTTCTAGCTGACTTCCCAAAATCTGTGAATGCAGTTAGCAACTATACTCAAAATGTTAACGTCCTGCCTAAGAAGCCTCCTAAGAACGTTTTCCAGTAGCCTAGTACCCACCCTGTGAACTACACAATCACATACAAACAACACAATAATAACTAAATTAAAGACCTTTGAAGTTACACGGGTACGCGCTGACGTGAAAATAAAAAAATACCTGTTACTTTTTTCATAAAAATAAAATATTAATCTATCTACTGCTACTGTAAATATAAACTGAAAAGTGAAACAATATTTTTACGCTTTCTGTTCTGTTCACGTATGAGTTTGTTCGGAATATCAATTGAAAATGGAAACTGTTTTTCCTTTATGTTTAAAAATAGTTGGAGCGATTTTTGTGTTATTTCATGTTTCTGGATCTAAATGTTTTCCTGTCCGTAACCCAATTTATTTGCGGTCGGCACAACATGTAATTTTCTTCCATACTTCTCTATTAGTCGTCATCTTGGTAGTCACCCCCTTTCTAGGCATGTCATCTTCCACAAGGTCCATCCATCGTTTCTTTGTTTAAATGATTCATGAATGTGTAATAAATATTAATATCAAAGGATTACGAATCAGTGTTTTTCTCACATGCTCGAAAGATTAGCGTAGATTTTTTTGTCAGAATGCTTTTAATACACATTTTCAGTCAGAAGTCATCATTTACCTAGTCTTTTTCCAACTATGTTGGGGTGGGCTTCCAGTCTAACCAGATGCAGTTAAATACCAGTATTTTAGTACATGGAGCGAGCGCCTATCTGACCTCCGCAACCCAGTTACTGGGTAATAAGATACCCCTTGGTATGACTGGCGGTCAGACCTTCACGCTTAGTCGAAGTATTAATGCTAACTGTCTAAATACGATAGATCTTTAATGTTTGGAAAGAACATAATAAATGATAACGGCAGCAGTGTTGTTTGTTGCAAGTTGTGTTGATAAATAATGCATTGTCTTCGGAACAGAATCAACACGTGAAATTTCGACTCCGTACGATAAGAGGAAGCGGTTTTAATTCAGCTTGCAAGATTTGACCCATACATACTTATTAATTAACTAACACGATAAGTTCACTAAAAGGTTGTAAAGATGATTTCTTAATTCAAGAATATTTTTATTATTCTGATTTTCCCCCGTGTACCTTTTTATCACATGAAACAAAAAGGTCATTCAGCGGTGAAATGCGGTTTATATCAATTTCATCGTCTACCCTTTTGGGGATTACCTTCAGGGAAATGGAGGAGAAATTGTTTGTCAAAAATGTTATTGTGTTCATAATCCGATCCCATATTTCATGGATGAGCAGAGTTTAATAACCAAGTGCCAATCATTGAGACCTTTGTGGTTTGAACTTGTTACAATGTAAAACAAACAATGATGTTTGTTTTAGATGTACATAGTAGCTGATGATCAGATTTTTATAGGCTTAAAAAAAAAACAAATTGAGAAGCTTGAATTTATAACACAAAAAACTTCCTTAAAATAATATTCTTTTTAATGTGTGGAGACTACGCGAGCGTAGCACATTATAAGCTACGCCGTAGCGCAGTGCGTAGCCAAGCGAAGAAAGCGCGTCACCGTCTCGTGCTTGAAATATCTGTATTTTTAACCGGCTTCAGAAAAGGAGGTTCTGTATTCGACCCGTATGTATGCATGTATGTTTGTATGTCCGCGATTTTCTCAAAAACTGATGAACCAATTTTGATAATTCTTTCATTAATGTGATCTACATACTTTCAGGAAGGTTTTAGTATATAATAGATTAGGTAATTATTCTTATGCACGAAGTTATATGCATAAATGTACTGCATCTCCGGCATTTCTATGCGAATATTGATGATTCTTCACTAGTGCTAATTGAATTTGTGTGGGGTAAGTACAACTGCAAAGTGAAAAAAAAAAAGTTTTTACACAAAAAAAAAACAACCGACTTAAAAAAAAACACTACAAAGTGATAAATAACTTTAATTTCGGAAGTCGGTATGAAAAAACGAAAATGCGCAATCAACGACACCGACTTCCGAAATTAATGTTATTTATGACTTTAAAGTGTTTTTTTTGAAGTCGGTTGTTTTTTTTTTTTTTTTGTAAAAATGTTTTTTTGGGATTCGGTACCATTGGTTTTGGTGTGATACCGGTACCAGACGCTGTACCTGGATTATTGGTTTTTCTAGCCAGTGTCGCTGTACGAGTACCAAACAATTGTTTCCATAAGTAAGAATGAGAAAACAGATTGAGACAGAGAAGGTTGCTAAATTCCTCGTACGCGCCGGGTACCTGAATTTGGTACTGATACTAGCTACGTGGAGGACCGTTAACCGTCTGGAACCGGTACTCGTCTGGAACCGGTACCCGTCTGGAAACGGTACCCGTCTGGAACCGTACCCGTCTGGATCTGGTACCCGTCTAGAACCGGTATCCAAGTACCGAAATGACAAGTAACCTGTACTTTTAGTACCGTTGCCAAGCTCTGTTCGCAGCGGAGTGGTGTTAAGATTGACACAATTTTATTGCAATGATTGCTCAGTAAAATTAAAATGAAATAGAATTTCGAGAATAATTAAATCTAAGCACTTACAAATTAGCATCCAAAGGTACGTTTCCTGATCTATTTGTTTACATGCTTGTCATATTCTTTCTGAACAGACTATAAACCATTTTGCTATACTGTTCGGGTTATAGAGGACTCCAAAGGAAAGGCCGTTCTAAGGATTTCTATAATACATTTATTATCCTTTTATTTATACAAGGTGTACTTAACAGAATAAACGCAAGTTCTGAAAGTAGTTTGTTCTTAATTGACTACTGAATTCATTTTTTAAACTTTTTTTTAAATTATGTATTTTGCCATACTGACCGCCGAGTGAGCCAAAGAAAATTAAATCTTATGTCAAGGCAATAAGAGTCAATTTTGAATGCATAAAGTAATGCTAGGGTCAACACGATTTTCTTAATAATAGTTAGCTTTAAAAATATTAGTTTTGGTCATTGTACCTATTAATTTAACTAAATACTCTATGTGTATGGTGTATGAAGTCTTGCGTTAATTATGTTACATCCATACTAATATTATAAATGGGAAAGTATGTCTGTCTGTCTGTTTGTTACCTTATCACGCCGCTAACCGATGAAACCGCTGAACCGATTTAGATGAAATTTGGTATAGAAATACTTTGAGTCCCGGGAAAGGACATACGATACTTTTCATCCCGATATTCTCACGGGGTCGACACTTATGCGGGTGAAACCGCGGGGCGCTGTTAATATTGTATATTGGAAGGTGTGTTTTACTAAAAACAAACAAAAAACTTCTACGCAAGTAAAAACACTTTACACACCACTACAATCCATCAAAGTCCTCTATAACATAACACAAGATCCATTTCCTTTGTAATTGACGGCCACTATCAGTCTAATCAACGACACATTGCACATCAAAGGCGATTAGGCGGTAATGGCTCCTAAGCTGTTAACGGAAAGCCTATAGATATACATGTTTATATACATTTATGAAGGTTGTGACATGGTATAATGTAGGTGAAGGTTATAGGGACAAGTATGGAGTAATTTGATGATCATTATTATCTGAAAGCGAGTAGTTGTTTTGGCACAGTGATAATAGCCACGACTACAGGATGATTTCCACCAAACGGCTCGCATCGCATCGGATCGGAAAGGATACCAATGGATGCGGCGACAGCCGATCGTGTCCGGCAGCATGTCGACCGTCGCTTGCGAACGTATCCGTTTCTGCGCCTAGTCAAATAGTTTCATTCCTACCGTGTTGACGTGTTCTAATTTTTTAAAATGGTTGAAGTTGATATAGTATTGTTGGCTATTGCATTAGAAGAAGAAGAAAATAATCATAAAACGCAGAAGAGATAATGATAAATTTGAACGACTGCCGTAAGGATTCGATTGGATACGACGACAGGCAAACGGAGCCGATCGCGAGTCGCAGCATACTTTCTGCTACGATGGCGTGTCATGGAAGACGCCCGCGGTCAAGCTGCTGTGCGCGGCTTGGTAATATAGACAAATACTGTGCTCACGATTTAATATCGTTTAAAGATTCTAAAATCCGTTCCGATCCGATGCGATGCGAGCCGTTTGGTGGAAATCGTCCTTAAGAGGACTACATGACCTAAAGCGCGGTCTTTGTCGGTCTGCATAGAAAAGAAAGAGAAGCGCGATGCCACTACGCTGGTAATTTATTGCAAAATATGAAGCAATTATCGATTTACGAAAAATCTAGTCTGGACAAAAAAACTAAAACACTATAATTTTATTATGTTGCTTGTAGAATAATCTGACAAAAAATCATAATGATTGTATGTATATTAGTATGAATGTATGAATAGTATGAATTTTGTTGTAAATAAAAAGTTTTTAGAGGTATCTTCATGATTTTTTTCTATCGTACCAAATAAGTTGTATTATGTTTTCAACACACTATCATCCTAGCATTTATCCTGAAGAATATCATATATTTTTTTGGTTTTTTTTACTGTAGGCGATCATTTACTTTTATTGTTTCTAAAACTTGCGTTTTTTGCGTTTAGGTCCTGTAAGCCCCTTAAAACTACGAGTTGTAGGTCGTGAGTTGGAACCCAGCCAGGCGTGTTCAGTCATCATCATGTCATTCCAGCCCGGAGTCATCCACTGCTGGGTATAAGCCTTCCCATTATTTGTACAGTTCTGGATTTTAAAGAGAAGAAAAACCAATAAATTCGATGTCTGTGAAACCTGTAGTTGTAACATATTTAATTTAAAAGACAATTATGAGTACAAATGCGAAGATAAACATGAAATAAACAAAAGTACGATAAAATATAATATAGTGTGACCAAATCACTAGCCCAATGAATTCTCATCCATCAGGTCATTGAGTAATTGCATTGAATTTCCTCGTATCCGCCAGGGATCGAAAACGTGATTTTATGCATGTATCAACGAAATCCAATTTCATACTGAATTTTATGGTCGGCTGAAAAAATAAAAAAGGGTGCACGTAGTGACGTAGTTTTAAAACTACCCTCGGGTTTTGGTCCCCGGAGTTTCGAGTTAAAAAATAATATCCCTGAGTCCAAGCTAGGTTGATTAAACGGGTAGGTGTTGATGTTTGAAACCAGATGAGGTTGTAAACTTGATAGTTTTCGTGTAAATTAAAGTTTCTTTTTGGTTGTTGTAAAGTGCACTTGGCTTTTTGTAAGTTGAGGTTTACAGTTTTGATGACAAGGTTTAAAACTCGCAAGTAAAGAGGTCTTAGTTTTAGAGTTTGGAGTATCATACATTTTGTGTTTAGAAAAACTCAGAAGTTTTTATTAAACACAAAAAGTTCGTCTAAAAAATTGGAAAAAAAGCTGCATATACGAGTAAATACAGGCTGTCTTGCATCCGTCACGGGAGTGATTCTACCCGTCATTTTAAACAACTTTCGCTACAAAATTCTAGTCCGATTCGTGAAAAAAACTAATGACAACAATTTCGATGCATGTATGAAATTTTGTTTTTTTCATAGGTTGTTTAAAATGACGGGTAGAATCACCCCAGTGACGGATGCAAGTCACTAAATCGCCACCTTGTATTAATTTGCTGTTTTTCTTCTGCTTACTTCGTTCATATTATCTAAGAGGGAATTTCACCAAAGAACAGCTCTTGAACTTTAAGATGTGCTTTGTGTTCAGTTTCATTGGTGAATCTCACCCTTAGTATGTATAGGTACCTACACTGATGTCTTAAGTAATTACCTATCAGACACAGTGTTAATGAACCGTTGTATAACCACTGGAGTGTGGCTGCACCATTGTACTCTAGCCCATTAGGGCACAGACTACTTAGACCATTAGGGTATTAGATACGAGTAGCATAATAATATGAATGCTTTGAGATCCACATACCTTCAATCAGCAAAAGGCTTTAACACGTTCTAACTTCATCTTATAAAGGTGCCAATGTCAGTTACTGCAGTACAGCCTGTAAATGCATTGCATTGCATTTCTTCCTCTCTCCTAATTCACTTATTTTGCTCTCAGACCAAATAAAAAAACCAACATAATAGCGTTGCGAAAAATACAGTGAAGCATGCCAAGAATTTAGCCACCGCAAAATAACTAAGTATAAAACTGTTACTTCTCTCTGAAATGTGAACTAATTATAATTAAAACTAAACAATTGTAATATTACTGCTCAATCTTGACATGTTAATTTTTAATTTTTAATAATTGTTATTTTCCTCAAATTTATGCAACGTTATTTCTCAATTTTTTTTATTTTTATTTTGTCTACACCATTTGTATTATGAATGCTCAATCTTGGTACCTATGTTAATTTTATTTTTTTTCCTTCTATTTTTATAATTTGTGTGTTCATAATTTACTTTCTCTATTTTTATCGTGTTTACACCTAGTTATATGTGCATGCTGTGGTCTCCTGTAATTGAAGGAGCACACGTAAAAGAACCTTTTTTATTATTGTAAATTTCTATTGTGTATGTGTATCCTTTGTTGGAGATCCTCAATAAATAAATAAATAAAAAATAAACTACACCTCCACTCTGTGCATACACTCTCACACGCACATATTTACAACCATTTACAATCAAACTACACCTCACACACATGTTTACGAAACCGGCTTCACTTTGCTGTTGACAGCCCTCTGTCTTGGTTTTTTATTTGGTCTGAGTATTGAACGTCTAATTTTGAAAGAAAATTGATTCCATGTAGTTGACATTGACAGGGAGGTAGGTAGCTGTCAATCCTGCCACTGTAACAATATTTATTATATTTATTTCTTTACTAGCTGTGCCCGCGACTTCGTCCGCGTGGAATAGTGACTTTTCGGGTAGCATATTTTGAATTACATATACCGTCGTTTGGGTAGCTAAAAATTTACTTTACAGTAATGCTTCTCTGTATTACCTTAACAAATGTTCGCCGTGATTCTTTAAATTGACATAAGTTTTTTATTTATGAACCGATTGACATGAAATAAACACTAAATGTTAAGTGAAGCTTAATACAATATATTAGTGAAAACCGCATCTAAATCGATTAAGCCGTTTCTGATATTAGCGTGCACAAACACACAGACAAACAGACAAAAAAAAAATGTAATTACACTTTCGGGTTCGGCATCGATATAATAACAACCTCTGCTACTTTTTTTTTTATATATTTCCATTGTACAGACACCACTTTTCTACAATTTTATTATATGTATATAGATACATAGATATAGATTACATACACTACCAACACAATAACAACAACATAGCCTATTTACTAAACCCAGTCACAAAGGTTGCTGATTGTTTCTCTGAACATCACTTTGACGTTCTAACGCTATCAATTTATAGGTAATTTGTTGACTCTCATGCTATCAAATCAATCACAGTCACATAAATAAACCAATTTTTTTCTTTATTTCCTCTATGCAATTAACATTTACCGGCTGGAAGTTATTTTTTTTTAAGTATTCTTAGCAGAATCCAGTTAAACAGGTACTAATGTGTATTCATTTGGCTCAATCTCTGCCCCACCTACATACAACACCCACGGAAGCGCTGCGGTAGGCTATACTTAGCTAGGTACCGTCCAATAAAAATAAACTTTAATACCCCTCATTAAAGTTGGAAATAGCTTGACTCAACAGCAGTGCTTGTATACATTTATTGCGACCAAACCACAATACATTGGATGCTTCCTACGTTCTGTTGGAACAATATAAGATAATATCCGTTTGTGCTATTTCCATAATGCAAGTAGGTACAATAATACATACAAGCAGCCTTGGTAAGGGGAATGAGACGGTTATACAATCTTGTTTATTCCCTTGAGTTTCAATCGTATCAATCGTTAAGGACAACGTTAAACTGATCCTGTAAAAACCTTACATAACATAATCAGCCTATAATGTTCCCACTGCTGGGACACAGGCCTCCTCTCGGTGAGAGGGAGTGGGCCGTACTCCACCACGCGGGCCCAGTGCGGGTTGGCAGATGTCACATGTCTTCGAATTTTTGGTTCTAGGACATGCCGGTTTCCTCACGATGTTTTCCTTCACCGTTTTGAGAGCAGTGGTGATGAAATAATTTACACAAAGTAAAGCGTTTCTCTGGGTTCGAACCTACAACTCGTAAGTTGCGGCCGTTACCACTTGGCTACCACTGCTCGTAAAAACCTTATTGATCTTCTAATGATGGACACTTTTAAATTAATGAACCTCTAAAAAATCTGTTTGCGTTTCTAATGATGCACAGTATAATCAGCCTATAATGTTCCCACTGCTGGGACACAGACCTCTTCTCTGTGAGCGGTAATCCACCACGCGGGCCCAGAGCGCGTTGATGATGATTTTTTAAGAATTTTACACTCTTCACTATCTTTTACTTTTTTTTTTGGAGCTGACTCAAACATAGTTACGTTGGGAAAGGCTAGACAGATGATGATGATTTTTTAAGAACTTTCTAAGTAAGTATAAATCGTCATTGTGTGTTTATGTGTGTAAGGTCTAGGGTTCCTCACGATGTTTTTCATCGTGAGAAACCCTGGAAAATCACCAATCCCCTCGAAGCAAGCGTGAGCTGATTTATGCTTTATCCTTCTTGGTATGAAATAGTACATTGTTTACCGAGGGGAAAAAGTGACCGATTACTAACGAGGGTGTAGATTTTATCGTAGGCGGATATAATTTTGGTTTTTATTTTGCTTATCTTTACAAACATCTCACAGAAGCAAAACAATAATTTTATAGAACCATTGGTAACACGAAAAAGTTACATTAAAATTAATTTACGCTCGTGAATAATGCGGGATTCTGAAATAATTTGACCTATTTGTAAAAGTTTTGATCGTATTTTGATGGAAAAAGTACACTCCTGAACTCCTAAGTATGGATACACACGAGCGGCACGCGTCAACTGTAGAGGCAACTGCAGCCGTCGACAACGCGCCGCACGTGTATTTAGGTAGGTACGATGCATACACGAGCGGGAGTTTTTTTTTAAGCCCTGGCTGTAGGCCTTAATTTTGAGGCATCCACAGGCAAATCCGTTTAAGCAGACGACAACCTCATAGGTTGAACTGGGAGATGCCATTCCAAAAAAAAAAACACTAGCGGCATTGTCGACTGCTGCATTTGGCTCTGCCGTTCACGCGTGTCACTCGTGTGTACGAACACATAATGAAGTCACTCTGAATTTTTTGTATAAGTAGACGTTGCCTGAGGTAGCAGCGCGGTGCGGGAGGGGGGTGTGGTGACTTGATGCGAGAGCTCAGTGATTCGTCAACTTGTGACAACTATCACCCCTCCCGCACCTCAGGCGACGACGACTCAGTTAAGCGGTCGGCCTATAATTTATAGTCGTGAATTCAAATTGGGAACAATGATGACATCAAAATAATGGCCAGTATTTTGGCTTCAAAACTGCATAAAAAACTTTTTTATTTTGTTATTATTAGGCGTTTATGAGCCACCTTACATGGAAATGCAAAGTGGCTCGATTTAGGAGTAGGAGTGGATTAAAGCAGTTCAATTAGCCTTTTCTAAATGGAAATCTTTATAATGAATTGACAATACACTTAAGAACTATACCTAAGGTACTTATACATTAAATGTCTTTACAAAAAAGTTATTTTTACTAAGAAAAATAAATATTTTAATGAATGTGTCAAGATAGAATTGAGTCAACATGTTGATGTCACATGGACAGTCGATTACAGAACGTTTAATCAATTAGATGGAGCTGACGCGTTGTTGCTTTAGCTAACAGCGCTCGAGACAGCTGACGAAAACAAAACTGTTTTATCTAGTTAAAAGGGTAACTATGTATTTATTTGTTCAGCATATTACTAGGTTCCTAAGTTTTCGTAAATAACAGACTCACTGAGCTTTCAAAAAAACATTGAAAATGAAAAACAACAGAAATGAAATTGTATATAATTTTGTAAATAGGGCATCGGAATCACTTCTACACGTCATATATAAAAAAATAAGCTAGATGGAGTCGATATTTCCTATCTGAATACTCCTTTCCTCTTTCCTTTTCTTTCCTTTTTTTTTAATCACAGTACATTAAGAAATCGCAGTTTTGTAACAATGCAAATATAGCATTGAAATAGGCACATTAAATATCGACGATCCAAGGCACTTTGCCATCATTTTAAATAAACAGAAATTAATAAAACTTTGTCCGTTTTTACCGGGATAAAACGATTTTGATGAAATTCAACAAACAAGTAGCTTTACTTGCGACAATTTTATAATAATACACAATACAGTTTAAGAAACAGTCAGCGTTCGTGATAAAACATAGAACACTTTATTTATAAACGTTGCTTAAAGTTAAGAGACGGTTATACGTCAAAAATGTACGGTTAAACAGTCGCTAATCATTACTTAAATTTAAGCAACGTTTATAAATAAACCCCTAAATCACGTTTGTCTACGAGAACATAAATATGATTGCTTCGAAACAAAATATTTCTCTACTAGTCGACGTTTTAATAACAATCTTCACAAGTTATGAACACATTCACGTTTCTACGCGACAGTACACGGCGCGCCCTCTCGTAAGTGATGTGACGATATTATAGGGAGTGTCAGCAATATTGCAGCATTACAGGCCATTCGTTTTTCTACACGACTGTACCCTGCTAAGCTGACAGTGTGGTTGTAATCGCTATGTTTATGAAAATGGCGACACTTAGATCTTTTTATATTGTGTTGAAAGGATAGGTTAAAGATGATATTATGATAGCAGGGAGAAAAATTCTTGTCAATTGATTTTTTTCAGGTAGCAACAATTTGTTTCGCAGAAAGCGACACTGGGCGAAACTAAAGATAGCTAGACTAGCGCAATATTGAATGCGTTCAAAATAAGAGATTCAATTCGATATATGTATAGTTTTATTTCTTTGTCTTTTCTACATAGTTTATGTATTACACTGTCATTTGTAGATCTTTGACAGTCGTTACAGAGTAGACAGAAGCCTGAAAGTTTGACAACCAGTTTTACCAAGGGGTACCTAACGTGTTACCCAATGACTGGGTTTGTGGAGGTCAGATAGATAGTTGCTCCATGTAGAAAACTGGTATTCAGCTGCATCTGGTAAGACTGGAAGCCGACCCCAACGCAGTTGGAAAAAGGCTCGGCAGATTGATGACTACAGGGGCCAGTCATATAAAAATCCCATCAATTAATTTTTAATTATCTAAAGGTCAGTTAGCAAGTTACAAGTTAAGTTAATCTGTCTTAAGCTTAGACAGGAAGTGATCTTAGAATACATATAGATATTCCCAGATAATTGGATTTCAGTATGGTTAGATGGCAGTTGCTCGGCATAGAATATTGGAATTCTACTGCAAGCGGTTGGACGGAAAGGAGGCCTCAACATAATAGAGGATGGTTGGGCTTTGCGGGAGACGGCTGCATCAAACTAGTTCCGACATGAATTAAGTTACTGATCGTGGTTTTGAATGTATGTGAACTGATTATTAAAGCAAAGGTATTACTGGGGAGTTTGTTGCGGTATTTCTTCTTCGCAGTTCAAACACTAGGACGTGGTAAAGGTCGGGCGGTTTAAGGATAGGATGATCTTTTGGCCTTGGTTTTAGCGTAAAGGACCAGCCAAATTCCGGGCAAGTTAGGGTCAGTTCACACCGCGACGCGACGCAGCGCGCAGTTTTCAAGATAGCAATACAATTATAGACCTTATCTACTACACAAAAAGGTACACAATTCAGTGAGGTGAGCCGCGCGGCGTAGCTCGAAGTAGTAGACTTTGGATGGTCTTTTACGCCAAAGCCAAGACCAAAAGATCATCCTATAAAACTGTATTTATCACTAACATTGTTAGTAGTAACTCATGTTACTTATCTAATTCAGTTGGATAACTTATTAGTACAAATTGGACCCGTCGACCTACTTTGCCAGGTTTAATTGCTTCGTCTGAACTCATTACGGGACTCGTACCTTCGTTTGTAGGTATCTAGTTACCTGTACTAGATGGTTTGGATGGGAACTTTTATAGGAAGTTGTGGTTTTATAGAGCACTAGCTGTTACCCGTGACGTCATTGCGATCTAGGATAGAAGTAACCTATGTCCTTACCTATATTGAATGAGGAACAGGGAGTAAAGTTCATTCATACTCTATAGAAAAGGGAGGATCCTCCGACCAGACGGGTGTTGGTTCTGGCGGGCAACTGCCCGATGATTCATGTCGGGCCGTTGTATCTATGCTAGTTGCGCGGTAAACTCTGCTTGCGAGACGCAGGATTTCGTGACGTCAGTATGACGCGTTGTTCGCATGTGGCGTTGTAGATACCGCTACACCTAGGTCATGGTCTATCTATGTGCCAAAGGACATCATTCATGATTTTCGGGATGACGATGTTGGCCCCTGGATAATGTTGTTCAGATTGATGGTCAGTGTACCACAGAATTAGGCTCTTTGTACACACACGTTTTTCTGGCCGTGAAAAACGACGATTTATTCGCCGTGTGTAGGCACGGTCGTCAGTATTGTATGGATCACTATGGAAGCTTGTTGACAGATAATTTTGGGATGCATAAAGAAGCCTCCTCTTGTAGCGCAGTTTGTTCCACCAGTTACTCAATTGAACCGAGCGCTCGGCGCATCCTGGACAGTCGCACCCAACACCTTATTTGACTGGCCAATTCTGACCTTGCGGTGGTAGGGCTGACGCCCGAGTGGTTTGCGACCACCCTCCCACCGGAGTCCGGCGTCAAGCAGCCTGCTGCGTTTCGTCGATGCGTGGGAGTTCCAGTGCCTTAGGCATCTTCTGGGTACGCTCGTTCCACCATAGACCTCATCCTTCGCTTTCCATCAGGCGTGATCGAGGTCAAGAGCGGACCAATTAAAAAAAAAATTATAAGTAGCTTTTTAACGGCGCGGTTTATACACCGTACCGTAAAGAAACCGTGCGGTGTACAAAGGGCATTAAATATGACCCTTTTAATATTTGCTGTTGTTGTCGATACT
Source organism: Hydraecia micacea (assembly GCA_914767645.1). Taxonomy (NCBI): domain Eukaryota; kingdom Metazoa; phylum Arthropoda; class Insecta; order Lepidoptera; family Noctuidae; genus Hydraecia; species Hydraecia micacea. Next base: position 16,613,462 of record OU611778.1, read on the forward strand.
TAACGATTTGCAAAGATGCAGTTTAGTTCAAGGGTAGTAGTGTTTATACATTCTACGATTGTATCTTCGAGACGAGATTTTATTTACTTCGCCGTGGCATACAAAACCCATCCAGCTGTGCCAGTGGGGCGAACTACCCATTGTCATGTACTTATTTTTACAGGGAATCTTGTCAGAGATATTGGTGTGCATTCATTTGTTTTCTTCTCTGTGTCGTGACGAAAAGCCTCGTGCAAGAGTATTCTATCGATCGGTCTCGGTCGGATCGGTCGGTCGGTCGGGGATCGGTTTTTTCTATCTCGTGCCGTGCCGTGAGAAAAAGACTGTCCTCTCAGCAACGTTGCGGGGAGCTTACTGAAGAAGGGAGGTAATTTAACAAATTTACCTACTGCAAGTGGAGGCTCTGGAGTGGTTGATATTACGGGCTTCAAATTTAAATTCAAATAATTTATTCTCTCTTCATAAACAATGGCATCATTATAATTTAGACAAGCTTTAAAACTGTGTAACAGTTGTTTGTGAGAGACTGGTGTCTGCACTAGGAATACCTGAATAGCAGATCACCAGGGTTCCACCACACGGCAAACATAATCAGTTATTTAGAAAATGTGAAACGCTAGGGCGTAACATAAAAATGTATGATAAACTCACAAATTAACAACAATAAAACAAATAGACAAGTGGGAAAAAACGTGATCTATTATGTGTATGAAAATTAGCGGAATGGACTATTTTGTGGCTTGTCCTCAAGGCTATTAAAATTTAAAGGGCAAAATCCATATAGGAGTTAACCTTTTGCAAGGAATTTAACCTCAATAGACCCTTGAAATTGACACTTAACCTTAGAGGTCCTATTCCCATACAACATTAATACCTAAATGGAAAAAAAATCTCAACACTCCTTTTGCATGAGTGAAATTCCCATTAAGATGGTATCTGGGCTTGTATGATTCAGCAGAAAGTAATTGAAAACAAATTTATGAATATTGTTTACGGGTCACGGAGCGCAGTTGGCTGACATTTATTGATAGAACCACGTGGTAACATAATCAGCCTACAATGTTCCCACTGCTGGGACACAGGCCTCCTCTCTGTGAGAGGGAGTGGGCCGTAATCTACCACGCAGGCCCAGTGCGGTTTGGTAGATGTCTTCGAAATGTTTAGTTTTAAGACATGCCGGTTTTCTAACAATGTTTTACAAAACACATCAGGACTATATCTAGGAATATGTAAAAAACACATGAAGCCCTGTATTCATGGTAAACATTTGTAAATAAACAAAGTTTAATCAACATGTTGCTGAGTTGCTGGCAACACTGCGTGGTGTCAAATAATTTTGTGCAGTGGTGATGGAATAATTTACATAATGTAAAGCGCCTGTCAGGGTTCGAACCTACGACCTTCTCTCGTAAGTCGCGGTTGTTACCACTGGGCCACCACTGCTCTCACGTGATAATATTGCCTAGAATTATCCCACTGTAGAGTGCTCTTCTCATACAGAGAAGAGTGATGTAAGTAGAATGCTCTTCTCATACAGAGAAGAGTGATGTAATTACCACACTATCTTAGCGTGCGATCGATATTTCGGACTTTCACATTCCCTCCCGTTCTTATAACTACTTATATAAATAAAATAATAATATATACTTAAACATACATACTACATTCATATACATAAAGATAAATTTAAAATTGATATATATTTGTATAATGTGTCTGTTAAAAATAACAGCTTTTTACTAACTGCATATTTATGAAAGTATATAACCAAGGTACTTATTAAAAAAAAAAATTGTCTGCCAGTCTGTTTGTTCCGGCTAAACTCCGAAACGGCTGGACCGATTTTGACGGGACTTTCTCTGGCTGATGTTATAAGGAGCAACAAAGGATTTTTGTCGCGGTAGCATGTTCTCGTTGGATAATTTTCGTCTTCTACGCGGGTGAAACTGCGAGCCCGGGGGCTCGCAGTTTCACTAGTAATAACAATCGTTGAAGTGCTCCCTTAGAACATTTTTCTCCCATACTGAAATGAAATACCCATACTGATCAATCTCGTCACCTTGTTTATTATTATTTTTCAGTGATTTTTTATTGTTTTCATCGCGTTTTACCATTAAAGAGTATTCATATCTATAACTAGCTGTGCCCTCGACTTCGTTCGCGTGCATGACGGAAAAGTTTTAATTTTTTTGCGCAAACACCTAATTCTTTTTCTAAAATAAGTAGCCTACGTTACTCCTTATTACATCAGCTATCTGCCAGTGAAAGTCCCGTCAAAATCGCTCCAGCCGTTTCAGAGATTAGCCGGAACAAACAGACAGACAGACAGACAAAATGGTAAAATATGTTATTTTGGTATATGTACCGTGTATATATCCATATGCATTTAGTAAAAAGCGGTTATTTTAATATTACACACAGACACTCCAATTTTATTTATTTGTTATGTCGTCGGTCGTATATCGCCACTAGTGCCAAACAAATGACATTCACATAATGCTACTATTATACAATCAATCGTCGAACAGATGTCAATAATTAATATTTTGTAAACACTCATACCTTATTGTTTTTCAATCATCATTAAAATAATAAGCTTTCGATTGGTTTTCGAACAATGGATCGTTCAAGTAATTTATTTTTAATTTGTTTTCATAAACATCGATGATTTTCCGAAGGATATAAGCGGGTTCGAAGCAGTTCTAGGTTTATATATGGTCAAATTAAATTAGCTAGCGAAACTTCGCAGGCGTGATGGGTATCAGTATCTTCACAAACATGATAAAACATAAAATAAATGATTTTAAGACTTTTATTAGGGGAGAGGTCATCGACTACAATTGTTGTATTCACTTGAAATATCAGTTTAACAAAAACAGTTTTGGTTCAACGTGATGAGTACCTATCGATATCTAAGCATGATAATACAAAAGAAAATAGATTTCCTCAACTCATACTTCAAGAAACAACACTACCAGCGGTCGTTGGCCCCAAAAAAAAAACATAAAATCTTTTTTATTTTTATTTGTTCGTGTTTAGAACTTAATACACGTATAATTTATACGCATATGCATTAGGTCGGCAGAGTTTCGCTAGCTAAATTATTTTGACCCTGTATAGAATCTGATGTGGCAAATAAATCCCCAAGGTCTTATCTGACTGGCGAAATGAACACCGTGAGTTTGCACCGTGCTAATGCTGTATGTAAATTATCAGGAAAAGAACCGGAGTCACCGACATAGCTTGCAGCGTAAGCAAACTGAAGTGGCAGTGGGCTGGCCATGTCTCTCGAAGGACCGATGGCCGGTGGAGCAGACGAGTCCTGGAGTGGAGACCGCGTACCGGCAAGCGTAGAGTGGGACGCCCCCTAGCTAGATGGACGGACGACCTGAAGAAGGCGCAGGCTGGGGTAGACTGGATACGGAAGGCGGAGGAGAGGGTGTTGTGGCGCAGTCTGGGAGAGGCCTATGTCCAGCAGTGGACTGCGATAGGCTGAGTTGAAAATGCTGTATGCATTGTAATGTACACCTTACCTAACATAAAAATACTTAGGTACCTTATTTTTGGAGCGGTGAACAAGATTACTAGTAATTCTAAGTATATTACGGTGATATTAACATAGCATTTCATTGACGTAAACACTAATCCATGTCTCTGTTCCCTGTTATTTGTAAATGTTTGTGTTTGTGTTGTTGATGTGCCTTAATAATAAACAAATCAAGTATCTTGACTTGGCTCGCGAGGTTGTCGACATGTGGGATGTGGACTCAGCGATCATTGTGCCGATAGTCGTGACTGCCAATGGGTTAATAGCCAAGAGCCTCGACCAACACCTAAGGAGGCTCTCTTTGGGCAGCTGGATCAAGGGCTTGATTCAGAAAGCGGTACTTCTGGACACGGCCCGCATTGTTAGAAGGTTCCTCTCTCTGGAGCCCTGACCGCCGGTAGCTTGGACCCTGTTCCCGATACCGGTGGGCTACTATTTTTTATATTTTTAAATGTTTTTATATGCTAATATTTAAAAATATAATTTATATGTAAATAATGAAATAAAGGAAATAAAATAAATAAAACATTAAAGATGCAATGTTTCTAATGATACTTGTTTGCAACAATGCTGTTTGAATTGAGATATTATGATAATACCTACATCGTTATAACAAGGATAGTGACATCAGTGTAGGTAAAGGTTACCTATATTGTGAATTGGAGATGAGCTAGCTAATAGCCATAACTAGTAATATCAACCAACCCGCACTGGTCCCGCGTCGTAAATTACAGCTCACTCCCTCTCGAAGAGAGTACGCCTGTGTCCCAGCAGTGGGAACATTATAGGTAGATTACTATAGTATCATCAGTTTTATGTAGATAAGTTAAAGGAACTTTCACGGATTTTTTTTATTTTGATAAAGGTGTCAAAAACAAAATATAAAATGTGCACAATTAATTAATTTATTGCAAATTGAAAATTGACTTTATGTATGTTGATACTTCTAATAAAATAGTCACTGACTTGACGTGTTTTCAAAATTAAAAAAGTACCTAAGTACAGACGCCAGCACTTCAAGCTACTACAATCTGTCAAATTCCTTTAATAGATTTTTAACTTTATCGCTAAAGCATAAGGTTCAATGTTAATTGGGAAAATTTGACAGTTTCGGGTAACTTGATGTGCTGGCGTCTATACATGGCATTTGACAGAAACAAGACGGGAACAAAAAAATGATCAAGTTCATCAAGGTTGCATCAGCAGTGATGTGACATTAATTTATTATTGTTTGTTGGGTTAAAAACCATTGAAGTGTCTCGAGTGTTGAATGTTGGTATTTTTTCTACTTTACCTGGCCTACCAAAGAACTGTCATGTCTATCATTTTCATACCTTTTCTCCGTTTTATCAAAAAACTGCCGAATCGAAGGTGACATCTGTCTTGTCACCTCCGATTAAACTTTATTGCATAAAAATCAAATGTGCCAATTGCCTGACGTATACCTAGAGTTGTCGATTCGCACACTAATATATTAACACTAATTGATTAAATTTTATGCGATTCAGGCGAGTAAATTTGTGCGAATCAACCAATTAGTAGAATTATTAACATAGTTTGTCCTAATATTTTTAATTTAAGTTCCCGATAAACCAGTGAGAATTAATAAAATCACAGTAATAATGGATTAATTTGTTTTTGATTAAATAAGTTTTCTAACCCCGTTTCTGGAACTGTTTTCAGCCTTAGACGTCTGCTGTGAATTTAAGCCATTTATCTGAATTATGATCTTATTTATCTTACCAGCAGCTGTCAATAACACTAGTGCGGGCAAAGCGACAGAAAATACTACACGCAGTAAGCAGTATGTCAAAAACTACTTAGAATTCCATAAAGCGCCTCAAAGAAAACGCCAAGTCATACGAAAAATACATATCTACACTCTACAGCGCTGAATCGCTTTCTAGCGCTCTTCATTTATCTTGCATACAAAGTGCAAAGAGTTGAGTGACGTCACATTGTTGAGATAACGCCATGTCTTCGCGACAAGTTTTAATTACTGCGATAGAACAAAAGGCGCCGAAGAAATTAATTTAAAGTTTAAATTAAAATTGACGGGTGTATCAGTTATAAGTATTGGCGCGTGTTTGTGGGAGGTATGTGGTTCATTAGGAACGTTGATAAAGTAAAAAAGTAGCACTCCGGGAGTGCCGACCGACAGGAAAACAAAACACAAACAGAATACTTTGCCATCACTCACTGAGATATCGGATATACATTAAAACCGAGTACATCCCGAGGACAGCCGAACACATCCAAAGTGGTGTCGATTACGGTAACAGTGGCGCGACTTCAATAGTTTTTTCCCATCTCAAAAAATGCCCAACGCGCCTTAAGAAGTTTTCACTTCAAAAACCTACCAAAATGTTTAGTTACCATTCTTTTTTATCGGCCGGTTATCAAAAAGTCATAGTATTTACCACGCCAGATCACCATAGCCCGACTGAGATATATTCGCTCATGAGTTCTAAAAAAAAAACTACAAGAACTTGGATTTTCTCGAATGCCATGGATATTTACTTAGGTTAACCTAAGTAAGTATAGAAAAACAAGCCATGGAATTCGAGGGTGTTTAATTGTTGCACACAATCCCGTTCCGGAAGGATCACGTCCAAGTCAGTCTGAGGTATACCTCACAGAACAGGTAAAAGAGGTCTTTTATCTGTTCTGTGGTATTCCTTCTTTTCGTTGTACAGACGCCAGCACATCAAGCTAATCGAAACTGTCAAATTTTCCCAATCAACTTTGAACCTTATACTTTTGCGATAAAGTTGAAAATCTATTAAATAAATTTGTCAGTGTGTAGCTTGATGTGCGTCTGACTAACTAGTCGTAATCTTTCAGAAATATTAAAGTTCATTAATACAATTCAAGTAACTCGTCGTCTAGATTGTAACCGGCATTGCTATACTGTAATTGACAGAAACGTTCACCTAAGTAATAACCAGTGATCGGAATAAGGTGAGTGTATTTACCTACAGTTCGTAGAACAGAGACAAAAATCGGAGACTTCCTTACAACTAAACATTTTTTACCGGTAAATTTACTAGAACTTTAATTATGTGAATTTATAAGTCTTATTAATTTAATAAAAACGTTTATTGCGTAAATATTCTATCTTGGTTTTTTTTTTTCACGTGGTTTTACATTTACATTTTTAACGACTTATATAAGATCGCTTTCAATTAAACTGTTTTTTTTTGTTACGCGTTTTTTCTGGATCTTGCGGAGTTTTTATTGAGAAAGTCATGCTTTAGAAAGTTTAAAAGTAACCCCGTAAAGGCGTTCTACACGATCCAGACCGACCGCCGACAGAGGTGACCTTGGTCCAGTTGGTATGAAAATCTACCGTGTAGACGTTGGTCGGTCGACCAAATATGGGCGGGGTCAAACGACCTTTGGACAACCTTGGTCGGCAGCGCATCCATCGCGACAGGCTGCGTCCGTGGTCGGCCTCAACCGTCTGGAACGCTGTTGTCCGACGGGAGAGCTTCAGTGTGCGATTGTCAGTCAATGTGGGCGCACGTCATCGCGTGTCACAGCGATGGATTAGAATAGAATATATTTATTTGCTTTAAAACATGGTACATAAAGGTCTTATAAATAAAGTGATGATCTTACATGTTTCGCCATGGACTGGCATGCAAATATTTAAACATACTAAATGTGACTTTAACGCATTAATTTGTTAAAATTAACATATTTTTAATAACATTGGTTATTAGGGTTTCGTATCTATTTGAACACATAAGAATAATAGGTATATAAAGTAATATAATTAAAACTCAGCATCATTATCTTATATTTATCGTCTATTTTTTTATCAAAAAATTCTTTTACACTATAAAAACAATTATCAATAAGCCATTTGTGTAGTTTTGATTTAAAGCGTTTTAGAGGGAGTTCCCTTATTTCTTTTGGAATATTGTTGAATATTTTTATTGCTGTGATAAAGCTATTCTTATGTCATAATGTGCTTTGATGTGAAGGAATTCTTAGCCGTGTTGGGTCTCGACGGGTATATTTTTTGAATGTAAGTCGCATGTTATAAAAAATGTAGAGTGCTCTTTATTGATTCACAAAACGAACCCCGCGAACGAGAGGTTCTGACCGAATTTATATCTTTATACACTGATTTATCATGTCTTTGGTACATTGGATCTAATTTATATAACGATAAGAATAAGAAAATGTTTAATTAATTTTTATTTTTTTTTAATAATTAATTTTTCTTCTTCACTCAAGCATAAAAAGTTAAATGGCCAAACCGACCTTCCGTTGCTTTGAAAGGCAAGGAGCCATATTGATACGTCATTACGCTGTGAACACCGGATGGAATTGACAAGTTGGTGTCAACCACCGACCGTGTAGAACGAATACAAAAGTTGGTTGATCCGACCAAGGTCACCTCTGTCGGCGGTCGGTCTGGATCGTGTAGAACGCCTTTTAGTGATTTTTGTCACTCACGGCACCTAAATTCATTTGGTAGATCAGGAGTTATGGTGGACTAACGAAATAAAGATCACGTGAACCAAGAAAACGCTCTTTTTTTAAACAGTCGTTATAAAACGAAAGGTATTCACAATTTAAATATTAATAAGATGTTAAAATTCACATAATTAAAGTTCTAGTAAATTTACCGGTAAAAAAATTTTTAGTTGTAAGGAAGTCTCCGATTTTTGTCTCTGTTCTACAAACTGTAGGTAAATATACTCACCCTATTCCGATCACTGCTAATGACACATACCATAATGTTATGTTCAGTCAACAAAAGAGATAAGTATGCAGGATCGTCGGATATAGTTGAAGTTTAGTTACTAAGTACTATTAGTTATTCTGTGGTTTAGTAAGAAACCGATGGATATTGTCGACTGAAATTTAATTTGATAAATGAGCTGTTTGTTTTCTATTAATAAAATTAAATTTTATCCGAGAAGATTCATCGGTTTCTTACTAAACTTCAACTATATCCGCACGTGTTTCCTCTCTACCCGTTTGTTCAGTGCAGTACCCTTTTCCTCGGCAATTTTTAATGGTTTCGCCAGAAAGTAATGTGTTATTAAAATGCTTGTATGTTGTTGAAACGGGGACGCAAAAAGCTATTTTGTTTTCGCACAGTTTAGTCGAGTAAAATATAAGGCGTGGTTTTCAGAATTTATAGCGCTGTTTACCACATTGTTGGCGTTTCATGAATTGGGTGTTATTAGCGACAATTTTTCCTGTTCTGGTTGAGAGATTGTGTGATAAAATTTTTGAAAGTCGTGAATTTATATCGATTTAATGTGGTTTTTGTACATAAAGTTTTTTGGGAGGGAATAATGTGCATCGCTCGAATTTTAGTCCTTTTCTCACAGTTGTGACTTTGTAACAAAGTTAATTACAATGACAGGCGATGACTATAAAACTGTGGATGTGTACGTCCTTTACTAATTGAATGTGCTTTTATAAATCCTAGTGAAACGATCTTTGTTCGTTGTAGATATTGTCAATAAAATGTATGGAAATACGTGCACATTAATAAGGTTATTTACTTTTTGTGTAATCTTCATCCATACTAAGTATATAATATTATGAATGCGAAAGTGTGTCTGTCTGGCTGTTAGCTCTTCACGCTTAATTCGCTGACCCGATTTAGATGAAATTTGGTAAAGAGATAGTTTGAGTTCTGGGAAAGGACATATCTTTACTTATCCCGATATTACCACGGGAAACTTATGCGGATGAAACCGCGGGGCGCTGCTAGTAGAAATATAAACTTCTTTCTTATATCTATGGTTATCGTGATGCCGTGGACGTCCATGATACTATTGCCACGTTAGAAATTATAAGAACGCTCATTTCCTTTAACTAAACCTTACTTTGGACCTACAAAAGACGTAGCACGAAAAAATATACACAAGAAAATCCAGCAGCCGTCATTTTAATCCAATTCTAATTATCACCCAACACAAAAGGGGTCGCCAACCGTCAACCCAAATACCACGTCATTCCGTCACCAAAAATCAAAAGGACAAAAAGGGGGCCGCATGATTTCATTCTACAAACAGTCTATAACAACTAGGACATAATACGTCCATATAATGAACGCAAGTCTAATATGTACAGAGGGCGCCTCACGTCCGACTCTTGTTGGACGTGATGTGACTACGAACGATGTATCTGTGTGTGTTGTTTTGTACGTCGTGGTATTAGGTTGCCGTAGGATTGGTGTTGGCGCGACATGGCTGAAAAAAAGTTTTAATACAAAATTATTTTGGAAGGACAGTACCTAATAACAGCCGCACGGGTCGATCGATCAGGTTAAGCTACGCGTGCCGCGGTTGGTCCGTGGATGGGTGATAGTGGCGAAGGGTGAATTTATGACAGAGGTAGGCCGGAGCAAAAAAAAATTCCAAAAGAAAATTTCAATGATGAATTGACTATAGAGTGGTTGTGTTCTGAATATTCGAAGCGAAGCCGGTGGGAATCGAGTTATATAGTACCTTCGCCAGTGATGAGTGACCATCTTTACATACCAAGACCCCTCCGTGCCTCAGAAAGCACGTTAAGCCATTGGTCCCGGCTGTCATTCGTGGATCTTTGACAGTCGTTACAGGTCGTCAGGAGCCCGAAAGTCTGACAACCAGTCTTACCAAGAGGTTTCGTATTATCCAGTAACTGGGTTGTGGAGGTCAGATAGGCAGTCGCTCCATGAAAAGTACTAGCCCTTTCCCAACTATGTTGGGGTTGGCTTCCAGTCTAACCGGATGCAGCTGAATACCAGTACCTGTTTTACATGGCTGACCTTACTGACCTTCACAACCCAGTTACTGGGTAATACGATACCCCTTGGTAAGGCTGGTTAATGCTGTTCATATAATATTAAACTAATTCTACGAGTCCGCTAGAAAACATAATACCTACACAATATAAAGACACACGTACACCGGTGAATATCCCTTGAGGACACTAATCTGATATCCCTTGTAAACATGCTTATCAGAGCGGTATGTCTCAATATAAGTACTGAAATGTTATTTATTAACTTTGCCTTATAATACTGACGTTTCAGCTGCGCCCCGCGGTTTCACCCGCATAAGTTTCGATCCCGTCGGAATATCGGGATAAAAAGTATCATTTATGTCCTTTCCTGGGACTCAAACTATCTCTATACCAAATTTCATCTAAATCGGTTCAGCGGTTTATGCGTGAAGAGGTAAAAGACAGACAGACAGACACACTTTACGTTTAAAAACGTTTTTAAAATTACGAGAATTGCCCCTCAGATATCTCATCTCTAAATATAATAGACGTAAAGTATAAGGCAAAATAAAGAAAACAATTACTTGGGTGCGGGCATTAGAAACGGAAAAATAACGCAAAAGTTTAATTAGGTGGATAGCTTTGGGCAACAATGCGTATAGACCAACTTTTATTATCCCCCGAGGGACTAACCATTGTAATTTAGGTACGTACCAATTGGATTTGTTCTACCTCTGTTATAATAATTATGAAGAAGAAGGTGTGGGAGGGTTTCGAAATTGGATAAAATAAGAAACGAATATATCTGTGGCACTTTTAAAGTCGCTAAGACATACAAAAATCTTCGTGAAAACCGCTTGCGCTGATGTGGACATGTGACGAGGAGAGATAATGACCGTAATAAAAATGAAAAATGACTAAAAGAGTCAGGAATATAGAAGATGGAATGATTCTGTGGACGACCACCAATAACTTGGCTGGCTATGAACAATAAAAAACCAGCCAAGAGCGAGTCGGACTCGCGCTCCGAGGGTTCCGTACAACATTGTAGGTAGGTATGTAAATAGTTTTTCACGGGTTATTTTTTAAAATGTAACTACAAAATTACGGTTTTCGGATTTTTTCCTTTACTTGTACTACATGACCTTGCTACTTGCCAAATTTCACGATTCTAGGTCAACGGGAAGTATCCTATACATTTTGATTCCCTTGGGAGTGTCGAAGTATACGACTTTTGCGGCATAAACGGCCGTATCTTTTTTTACGTTAACTTAGAAGTTTGATTTTTTCACAGCTTCAAGGGACCGCAGCCCTGAGTACATGGTTTTAATTTCAACTCGATACCTCCACGCGTTCCCGAGATAAAGGGCCTTGACAGACAGACAGACCGACAACAAAGTGGTCGTATAAGGGTTCTGTTTTTTCCTTTTGAGGTACGGAACCCTAATGAAATTGTACACAGTAAACAGCAACACAATTAACAAAAGAGGCAACCCACAACCGTCCGGTGTGGCACAGAAGTAATTGGAGGGATGACCCAAAATAAATTGGGATAATAACCAAGAGAAAAAAGATGGAGGTCTGGGAGAAAAAACTGTCGGAAAATTGCGTTTTTTTTTAGATTCCTACGGTAATTATGTTTTTGGTTTAGATTAAAAGTCGAAGTCAAATCATTTGTTTCAATTAGGCACACTAAAAGCACTTTTCAATTTCAAAAACAATGGTCGTAGGTCTAGGTTCACCTGACTATCATTGACTGATCAATCATTGGCAATAAACTATACTTACAACAATTGTCTCAAAACTGTGTGGTACTTTCCTCAAAAGACCATTAAGACATCAATCTACATAGTCTACATGCCTGACTAAGATTATGCTGAGGTTGTTTCGGCCTTTTTTCTTAAAGTAGTGAGATAGAAAACACCGACCTCATCTAGGTTATTTTTTTTTTATTACGTGTAAAAGTGATTCCGATATCCAATTTACACAATAAACAATTTTATTTAATTCCAATTGATTCGTGTCTGGCCATATTAAACACAACCCTTCTCAGAGTAAAGTACGGTAAGCTAACATCGACCAAATTCAAATGACAGTTGATAAAAGTCCTAGGATGCGTCCAAGAGAAGTTTTCTCTGGAATCAAATCGTCTTTTTTCATCTTAACCGTTTCATGATCCTTCAGTCTGCTTACAGATTGGCTGAAAAAGCTGACCCCGAAGTAGGTACTCTATCTCCAGACATAAAAGAGCATACCACTCGTTCTCGGCGGCAAAATCTGGAAGTGTTCAACGTAGTTTTGTAAGCTATTTAGATAGCTATGGATTCGCAAAGATACACACTGACATACTCCATTTGAAATTAGATTAGACATTTAAATAAACTTTTTTTACAGTCCGTTCAACCGATTTTGAATTCTATTACGTAGGTTGCATGAGAAATGGCAGCTGCAGTAAACAGTTGGCATTGTAACCACTTTTTTAATTTTAATGCCATCTTTATGCCTACGGTATAGAAGTCAAAATCGGTTGAACTGACTGTAAAAAAGGTTTATTTAAATGTCTAATCTTATTTCAAATGGAGTATAGGACTAGATTACAATACTAGGACAACACGAAACAGAGTAAAAAAAAGAAAATAAAAGTAAATACGTTTAACGTTTACGTTTTACATACAGATCTACGTAACCACGGACTTTGAACTTTAAAACAAAGTGACAGTGAAGTCCGGGAGAGTTCAACGACCTCATCGTTTTTCAAGGCAACTAAAATGAAATTGTAATATTACAAGTAAAACTGCAGTCTTAAAGTCAACTGCCAGAACCACTGAAATTCAGACTTGAGATAACTTTGAGAAAGATATTACATGAAACTGTTTGATATCATTACTGGGAAAGCTATGCTTTTAAGTTGTTTTATGCAGTTTTGAATTCAAGTTAAAGTTATTCTTAGTTTCATAACTTACGTACCGTAATATGAGATGTGATGTATTTGTTTAAAGTACACAAAACACACTTTTGTATAAAGCCCCGTATTCATGTAAACTTTTGTTGATCAACATTGTTGATGAGCAACGACAACGTTTCTGGAAACAAAGTTTATATGAATATGTCTTGTCCACACGCCAGTCTGCGTCTAAATGTTGCCCGCCGATGTAGTGTTATTGTGTTCTCTGATGTATTCCTCACAACTATGTTTATAAACTGGTTGCAAACACGTCCACACACGTCATTAATTGTAATTGTTGATGAACAGATGTTGTCGCTCGCCAAGCGAGAACTTGTCAACATGCCGTGGTCAACTCTGCAACACGCAGTGTTGCCAGCAACTCAGCAACATGTTGATTAAACTTTGTTTAAAAACAAATGCTTACTATGAATACAGGGCATTTTGTGTTTTTTATATATTCCTAGATACATATTATAGTCCTGTTGTGTTTTGTAAAACATTGTTGGAAAACATGTCTTAAAACCAAACATTTCGAAGACATCTACCAAACCGCACTGGGCCTGCGTGGTAGATTACGGTCCATTCCCTCTCACTGAGAGGAGGCCTATGTCCCAGCAGTGGAAACAGTATAGGCTGATTATGCTTATGCTATAGTCCTGTTGGCTCAAAGTACAGACGCCAGCACATCAAAGTACCCGAAACTGTCAAATTTTCCCAATCAACTTTGAACCTTATGCTTTAGCGATAAAGTTGAAAATCTATTTTAAATTTGACAGATTGTAGTAACTTAATGTACTGGCGTCTGTACCAAAATTAAAATTATGCACGTGTGATGCGTTGAATGGTTGTGTCTATGTGGTACTATAATTCGACTGAATTAAATATAATTATGTAGTAATTATATTACATAGGATATCTACCTATGTAGCATAGTATATACGAGTATGTCATGTTTAACAATGCTAAAATAACTTAAATAATAAATTCAAATACAGCTATAAGACGTTAACGTTATAAAATAAAAGTTTAATCACAAGAGCAAATAGTGCAATTAGTTAATGACTTATAGTACTAAACGGTCGGTTAATTGCAGAGCAGCTACCATCGTAGAAATATCAATAAAACCGTTAAAAATAAACGACTTCATTTAACGATTAGCGGTTGTCATTTTTATCGCTGGCTTTTATATCTTTGGACGTCATAGGAAACCGGAAAACCTATTCTATTAATACCTAAAGTTAGATGTCTGACGAGAAACAGTGCCTGAAGAACTGAACTTACCTAATAAGCCCAGCACGCTAATTGCGTAGGTAAACACTTTTAATTACAATTTGAATCATTTTGAAGGATATTGCTAATCCATTGCTTCTTATGTACGAAAGGTTTGTCTGCTTAACAACGTAAATAATGCAATTAATGTTGTTGAACTGTCAAAATGAAAGCCATTGCTACTGATGGCGATAATGCCAATTATAAATGACAATGACACGCACATTCATGTATCACCGACAGTCCGACAATAAGGACTTCGTTCACTCATCGTCCATGGGCTGATGAATAAGTTATTGCAAAACAAAATAATGTAATTGTGTTATCTTATTCAACATCCGTGTTAGTGTCGACAATATTCAATTATTGAAAAAAACTTCACGAAGAGCCTACTATGTTCCATCCATACAAAATAACTCCAAGACACGATCCCAATGACCATGTTAAAATAAACATAGGACGTAGTTCAATTTTGACATTGTATGAATTGTGAAACATTTCAATCACGTCGCCTGACAAAATAGTACAAATGGAACAAAGGTTTCGACAAACCGTCATGACAAAATGGCCGACGATATTGCAGTTAGTGGATTGATGGATTTGCTGGGCCTTTTGCAGACCCCGTGCAGTTTAAGGCTAGTCTAAAAAATAAGGGTGGAGATACCCGTTTTTAGCCTTACAAGCTTTCAAAGCGGATTTGCGATTCCAATACGATGCTTTTACAATTGCGAGGGTTTGGCTGAAAAATAACTCTAATATTAAAAAAAAGCTATTAAGACTATCCACAATTATTGTCAATGTAGGGTGGATATTTAAATCAATAATCATCGGTACCCTCCCTTCCGCTCCACCCAGAGCGGGAGGGGTCATTAGATGATTTCCCATCCAAAAAAAAAAAAAGCATCGCCACTTCGACCGGTTCTGTGCTTCTCGCATCCAGATGATTCCTGGAGCCTTCATAAGGTCATCGGTCCATCTTGTGGTAGGCCTTCCAATACTACTCGTACGTCTTCTAGTACGCGGTTGCCACTCACCGCCAAATATTGAATATATTATGGCGTCTACCTAATAGTCATTTGAGGACTTTTATGGTAAATACATCACAACTAGTAATCTGCAGGTGTCCTAAAATGTATGTTCATCGTTACCTAATATTACTATAACTTGTTCAAAGACGGAAATTATCGCCGCTGTCAGATCGTGTGGAAGGAAACGATACAAAATCGACGCCGAAGTAAGAAATGATAGAACAGATTTATATTTCCTCCAGGGAACGCGAAAATGTGGCGATAAATCGGAAGACAGTTTAACATATCGATGTAAATGGTTGTCTGAATTGCCGACGGCAAAATTTTTACCTTTGATGGGTGTTTTCTTGTGGCTAAGCCGCACGGGTCGATTGATCAGGTTAAGCTGCGCTTGCCGCGGTTGGTCCGTGGATGGGTGGCCATCTTTACATACCTAGACCCCTCCGTGTCTCGGAAAGCACGTTAAGCCGTTGGTCCCGGCTGTCATTCGTGGATCTTTGACAGTCGTTACGGGACGTCAGAAGTCCGAAAGTCTGACAACCAGTCTTACCAAGGGGTATCGTATTACCCAGACTGGGTTGTGGAGGTCAGATAGGCAGTCGCTCCATGTAAAATACTGGTATTCAGCTGCATCTGGTTAGACTGGAAGCCGACCGTAACTTAGTTGGGAAAAGGCTAGGCAGATGATGATGATGGGTATTAGCTACATAATACTATTCGTTTCCCATTTTGTGATTATTTACATCCTGGGTGTAAAAAGGCAGGACAAAATTCGGAACACCATGCTGCGTTCCAAAACAAGTATAACAGACGTAGGAAAGAAGGCTGCCAGGCTCAAGTGGGGTTGGGCGGGTCATATCAGCCGCAGGATGACCGCTGGGCAAAAGTTTCCACACAATGGGTGCCTTACGCCATACACAACCCCATTTTATGTCCAGGCAAATCACTGTCCATTCCAAGGTTGCCTGGAAGAGATCGCAGAAAGCGATAAGGCCGCCCATTGTATATTTTTAGTGATCGATAATTCTTTTTGTTATGTATTTTTGTGATATACAATAAAGTATATATAAATAAATAAATATAACATACATAATCAGCCTTTAATGTTCCCACTGCTGGGACGCAAGCCTCATCTCTTCGAGAGGGAGTGGGCTGTAATCCACCACGCGGGCCCAGTGCGGGTTGGTAGATGTCACATGTCTTCGAATTTTCGGTTCTAGGACATGCCGCTATCCTCACGATGTTTTCCTTCACCGTTTTGAGAGCAGTGGTGATGAAATAATTTACACAAAGCGCCTGCCTGGGTACAAACCCACGACCATTACGCCATGATCACTACTATAGACAGACCTCCAATCCTCCAAACATACATAAATGTTACATAACCCGTCCGGAAAAACAATCACGAAGGTACATGTTGTGTACAAAATAAAAAAATAAGTCCCCTACAACCTATCTGCTTCAGGACTAACAATATTATTTCAATAAAAAATACTGTGCGCAATCAACCGTGCCTGTCGTTTGATGTTTGACGCCGGACGCGTCGAGCCGCACGGAACTCAGCGCCAAGTGACACCACGATGCTGCCGGCAATTGATTATGTATGTTGGATGACTAGTCAACTATCAACAACATAATTTGAAAATCTTTTGTATACCAATGTGTTGTTAGTTTATCTTAGAAAATGTGTCAGATTATCTTATTATCAAATTAAGCTAAGTAGTATCTAAACTTTTTTTTTTTAAGTGAAAACTTTTTCAGGCGCGTTGGGCATTTATTGAGATGGGAAAAAACCATTGAATTCGCGCTACTGTTACCGTAAGCGACACCGCTTCGGATGTGTTCGGCTGTCCTCGGGATGTACTCGGTATTAATGTATATGTCAGTGAGTGATGGCAAAGTATTCTGTTTGTGTTTTGTTTTCACTTCTGTCGGCACTGAGTGTTTTTTTTTTACAAGCTTGTACTTATGAGTAGGTATGATGGGTAATTTAATAACATAACATAAAATAACGCCTGTTTTCTCGAAAGATTTCGGCAGAGGTGTATCTATCTATAGTACCTACACTCACAAGTCCCAATGTAATAGGAGATGAGCCCATCCAGCAACCGGGTGTAAACTCTTGACTGCTACTGAATAATTCCTGATGAAAAAACCCAATAACACTTTGGCACTAGGCTACTAGACCAACGAAGCAGTCTTTAACAATAGAACGTTGATTATAAACACTAGTAACATAGATACTTTCTACGTATTGCTGAGAGCCTAGTAGTTTTTTTAGACGCCCCGAGTCGAGCTCATCTGAAATGATCGATTTAACACGATATTGCCTGAATACTGAAATATTGCCAGTGCTAGGCAACGAACGTTACACACGTATAAAATGAATACAGAAATAAATGAGCAGTGGTGGCCCAGTGGTGTACTCCACATGCGAACAACGCGTCATACTGACGTCACGCAAAATCCTGCATCTCGCAAGCAGAGTTTACCGCGCAACTAGCATATATACAACGGCCCGGCATGAATCATCGGACAGTTGCCCGCCAGACACCAGACCCGTCTGGTCGGAGGATCCTCCCTTTTCTATACCTAGAGAATGAGTGAAGTTTACACCCTGTTCCTCATACCTCTATAGCGGTATCGGCCCCGACTGACGAGTTGTAGGTCGTGAGTTCGAACCCAGACAGGGACATTACTTTGTGTATTTTATTTCATCACCACTGCTCTCAAAACGATGAAGGAAAACATCGTGAGGAAACCGGCATGTCAAAAAATTCGAAGAAGTGACATCCACCAATTCGCACTGGGCCCGCGTGGCGGATTATGGTCCATGGAGATTGCAGTCCACTCCCTCTCACAGAGATGGGGCCTATGTCCCAGTAGTTGGAATATTATAGGCTGGTTATGAAAATGAACACAATTTATTTATTTAAAACTTTATGCACAAGAAAAAAAAATACTCGTATAGGTACAAAAGCGGACTTAATGCCTGAGGCATTTTCTACCAGTCAATCAATTTCCACACAAAATAAATTAACAATATACCAGAAACCGTTAAATCACTCCATTGTACCTCCATTCACCTAGAAACAATACATTCAATGATTTATTAAACAAACAGGTTTTGAAAATCGGTGCTGGTTATAACTTGATTGTGTTTTAATTAAGTGTATAAAGTACCCAACGGTCCATTGTCAAGTGGCAGGCCGCCTAGTATTGACAATACACTCCATTTTGTTTCGAAGGCTGTTGATGAAATGTAGCGAATGATTTTATAAGCACACTAGCAGCGCCCCGCGGTTTCACCCGCATAAGTGTCGATCCCGTGGGAATATCGGGATGAAAACTATCCTATATCCTTTCCCGGGACTAAAACTATCTCTATACCAAATTTCATCTAAATCGCTTCAGCGGTTTAAGCGTGAAGAGGTAACAAACAGACAGACAGACACACTTTCGCATTTATATTATTAGCATGGATTGTATCAAATGCACTCTAAAAGATGAAAGGGGTCGAAAATTTTTATATGGAGCCTGGCATACCTACAGACACTGTCCACCATTTTGTTTTTTTATTTTCAAAATAGTGGCCACGCATGAAAAAATAGCAATATCAACAGTAATCTAAATCAATAGCTGACATCATTGCAAACAGAAAACATAATAGGACTCAACTATCGATTTTTCCAGATTTCATGCGTGGTCAATGATTTATTAAACAAACAGGTTTCGAAAATCGGTGCTGGTTATAACTTGATTGTGTTTTAATTAAGTGGACAAAGTACCCAACGGTCCATTGTCAAGTGGCAGGCCGCCAAGTGTTGACAATACACTCTCGTTTGTTTCGAGGCTGTTGATGAAATGTAGCGAATGATTTTATAGGCACATTGTACCAAATATTTTTATGTGGAGCCTGGCATACTTACTGTCTGCCATTTTGTTTTTTTTTTTTCAAAATCGATACCTAACAACAATGCAAACAGAAAACATCAAAAACCCGAACTGGACCGAATCTCGTAAAGCAATCAACTATTGATTTATGTAGGTTACATGTGTGGCCGCCATTTTGAAAAAAAAAACATCAAAATGGCGATCAGTAGGTTTGCCAGAAACCTTTAAATTCCATATTTAATTTAAAAGAACGCAAACATTTCTGGTCCTAAGAGTCGGGCTAGCAATATGTCAAAAGGCTGATGTATTATATAAAATTAAAATGGAATGATGTTCGTTGGTAAGCGCATCACTTGCGAAAGGCTGGACCGATTTGGCTATTTTTGTTTTAAAATGTTTGTAGTAGTCCGAATTAGGTTTTTATGGAAAGTAAAATTGGGAAAAACATCACTAAAAATTTTCGAATTCGAGAAATACTGGACGTCCTTTTTTATGGGATTTTTGTATGAACTCGAAACCATAACTCAAGGACGTTCAACCGTCTGTCAGGTCAGCTAGATCAATATTAAAATAAACTTTTTGAATTATATTGCTTTACAACATATTTTAACTTACTAAGTTGTTCAAATAAACATTGAAATCTCTATTCGAATTGCTTCCATTACCTCTCAACCTTGCCATAAATTTCTCCAAAACCTCGAATTAGAAGTTTATATATGACCAAAAAAATTGGCCAATAATCCGACAATGTTTTTTTGAACGATCTCATAAAATAAAATCATGCTTCAAGCTAATCCTGAAATTGGAGCGACTAGACGTCTATATGACGATGATCAGAGATTTAAAAAAGTATCCAGGGTATTGTCATTATTTTCTTTAGAACAACATAAACTAAAATATCAGTATCTGTATTTAAAGTTGAGTTATGAGTAAAATAAGTTTTTATATAAATTTGAAATTCCTCATATCTCGTCTTTATATCAGAGTCCTTTCAAAATATATATTGGGGTACCTAGATATTCTGTAATCCAATCGGAATAAATACACACTACCTTAAGAATATGTTTGATATACAAATTATTTTGGTATTACGTTTGTATGAACTACGCATTAGCATGCGTAGTTCGCCAGTCCCTTAACATCATAAGTTTTGTAAGACGCAGAAAAATATAAACATACCTCAAAGGGCTTCTGTCTAATCTAGAACGTCTGCACCAAACAATGGCGACGGATTAAATAACAAAAGGCAACTATTATCAGGCCTGAACTGAACGCTTGGGTACCGCTCAAAGAGAACAATGTATGTACCATTGTCAAGCCGTTACGGTATCAACTGGGTTATGTTTCGGATTAGCATTTTTTTCGTGATAATACAAGACTGCGTTTGTCTAATTTGCGTTCGCAATTTATTTGCCAAAAATGTAAACAAATATGAATTAATGGAAAAATAACTTTAATTCCTACACAAAAAAGTTCAGTTTACGCTACAACTTTAAACATACTACAGGTACTTTTTCCATAGTGCTAGTCACTCTGAAATCAAGCAGAGAGAGAGAGAGCAGGTCGTAGGTTGGAACCCTGACAGGCGCTTTACTTTGTGTAAATTGTTTCATCACCACTGCTCTCAAAACGGTGAAGGAAAACATTGTGAAGAAACCGGCATGTCCTAGAACCAAAAAGTCGAAGACATGTGATATCTACCAACCCGCACTGGGCCCGCGTGTTGGATTCACAGCCCAATCCCTCTCACAGAGGAGGTCTGAGTCCCAGCAGTCAGAATAAAGGCTGATTATGAAAATGAACACAATTTATTTATTACTAGCTACGCCCCGCGGTTTCACCCGCATAAGTGTCGATCCCGTGGGAACATCGGGATAAAAAGTAGCCTAAATATTAATCCTGGGCGACAGCTACATCCATACAAAATTTTATCAAAATTGGTCTAGCCGTTTGAGCTTGAAGAAGTAACAAACATATAAACACACCCTCACACACGCAGTCACAAACTTTCGCCTTTATAATATTAGTGTACGAGTAATAGGCTAATTGTGCTTATGCGTTTCACCTCTACCAATGTTGGACCGCCTCTTATCTTTAAATTAGCGTTAACCTCAATCATTTTGCAGACCATCATCACATAGTTACTACAAAGGCTAACTGGCTATTACGGGCTATAAACAATCATTATACATGTAAAGGAAAATCATCGTACGGACCTGTCTTCGTAATGAGCAGCCATGACAAGATAATTTTACACTCCTAAGGTCGTCAGCGAGTAATTTTTGTGTTGGAATCTTTCATGCATGTGAATTTAATAGTCTCCTTGGCCTTTTCCTAGTGCAAGCATGTGTAGATGATAGTTGTAGGCGTCCATTGGGGTAATTGCGTAACATAAAATGACAACACAACATAACATCACACCTATATTGTCCCAGAGTACCTAATGCATAGATGTACAGACGCCAGCACATCTAGCCACCCGAAACTAAAATTTCCCCAATCAACCTTGAACCTTATGCTGTAGCGATAAATTTGAAAATCTATATAAGAAATTTGACAGATTGTAGTAGCTTGATGTGCTGGCGTCTGTACCTGTAGTACACTCATATTTTGCCAGTTATGTTTAGGTCCCATGTAATAGGAGGCGAGCCTATTGCCATCAACCAGGCACAAATACAGACTCCGGGCTGCTACTGAAAAATTCCAGATGGAAAACCCAAAAACACTTTTCCCGAACCGGGAATCGAAATCAGGACCTCATGCTCAGCTGTGGCGCTTGCGACCACTAAACCAGTCATAAAAAAAAAACAGTGGCACTCCGGGAGTGCCGACAGAAATGAAAACAAAACACAAACAGAATACTTTGCCATCATTCACTGACATATCGGATATTCATTAAAACCGAGTACATCTCGAGGACAGCCGAACACATCCGAAGCGGTGTCGGTTATACATTTCGCCGCGCCGTAGAAAGAGAGGGGGATACTCCGACGCCGCGCCGGCTGTCTACTCTCCATCCGTCTTACGAATTTTTGATCAGGTCACGTGTCCTGACGCGAGTTTAACAATTTTTACCCATTATAAAAAAAGTGTACAATGCCGCTAAAAAAGTTTTCACTTCAAAAACAAATGGTTAATAAACCAGTGTGAGATGTTAGATGATAGATTAGACTGCCAAGGTAGCATTATTCTGATGGTACCTTTTGAAGTACTTCGGAGTTGGAGTTTGGGCACGTTTCGCACATAAAGTGCTCTTTGGGTCTCTGCAGGTTAATAAAGGTCGTTGTGCTGAATTAAAGGGATGGTACGTCAGAACCTTGATGTTCGCTCGATAGAAATTATAGTTTATTATGTGAACTGATGTTTTTTATTTATATTTGTTACTAATAGCGCCCCGCGATTTCACCCGCATACGTTTCAATCCCGTGGGAATATCGAAATAAAAACTATCCTATGTCCTTTCCCGGGACTCAAGCTATCTCTATACCTATATATCATATACATAATTTGTGAAACAACTGTCTAGCTATCGCGGTTCTTGAGATACAGCCTGGTGACAGACAGACGGACGGACAGACAGCGAAGTCTTAGTAATAGGGTCCCGTTTTTACTCTTTGGGTACGGAACCCTAAAAAACAAAAACCATGTGGTCCTTTAGACGTTCGGTTTTATTTATATCTTTTGGCTTAAAAATGAGCAGCTCATTTATTTAGGCAAATATATGGAATATAGTTCGATAAGTAATGGAATTTCCCTTTTTGAAAGCCTTCTTTGATGTAATCCTTAGTCTGACAAAAAGGCTTTTAGCCTGTAAGGCTTCAGTGATTTTGTTTAAGAGCATTTTAGTCACATTTTTAAGTCACGGTAGGTACTAATAGTAAATTCGTACCTACTTTTTTCATACATTATATAATTTGACATCTGTAGTATGTGGCAGTAATTTTAACTAAGAATCAACTTTTTATATTGAAATCGGAAAATAAAGTGCATGGTAGAAGGGAAAAATAGAAATCCTTTATTTTCTACAATAGTTGTCAGAACTAAATAATTGTAATTTAACGTACATACGCCAACACATCAACCTACTACAAATTTTCAACTTTATCATTAAAGTATAAGGTTCAAAGTTGATTGGGAAAATTTTACAGTTTCGGGTAGGTTGATGTGCTGGCGTCTTTACTATCCAGGTCATGGTAGTGTGAGCCTAGGCGAAAAGCCATGGAATACGAGAAAACCTAACATATATTTACTTTTTTCTTCTTAATATCGCTTTCCTCTAAACTCTGTAATTGAATAGCCGTCATTGCTATTCTAGTAGGTACCCAATACCTTAACAAACCTTTCGATGTAGCCACATGTTCTAAAACATGAAACAGTAAAAAGTTAAAGAACGAAATTTATTAAACATTTTTAAAAATCCTCTACCTACAAGAACTTTGACACCAACTTTATTCACATAATTTTACTAAGGCGTTAGGGATACACATGATAAGAATATAACTACATCTTCATTTAATAAGCTATCTAATGAGGTACGAAGTAAAAAAAAATATTGAGAGGTGCCAATGAAACACTCGATAATGCTGGCATAGGTCGTATTTGAAAATTATTGATAAAACGCCACATTAACATTAAACTCACTAAACAATTATTTTAAAATTACTTAAAAGTGGCAGCAAACGATCCCGCAAGCATTTAATTATGAAACAGGACAGATCAATTACGATTGACGTACATATTTACTGAAATAATTTCCAAACATAAATTGGACTGCAAGTTTCAGTGAGGCAATTTAAACTTCAATATTGAGGCACGTATCAATGCGCAGTGGGAAATGAAATGTTATGATTACATCTGTTTTATTTTTGTAAGTAAATAATAGCTTTTGGATGGTCGATATCATATTTTGAAATGGGAATCTGATATTTCTGTAAGACTTATTTTTCGTTGCGTTTATTCTGGAACTGGAGCTGCTGGTCCATGAAACAGCTTATGAAAAGAAACCTTATTTTTAGACAAGCGAAAAATTATGTGCATTCTTCCATTTTGATTTATGAATCCCAGACTTGGTCTTTGACATAAATTCAAAAGTACAGACTCAAGGTTTCCCAACGTGTAATGGAGCGCAGTATTCTAGGCGTCAAATTGACAGACCATATTAATAAAACTACACTGCGCTTCAAAACACAGATTACTGACATTGGTCAAATAGCCGCTAAGCTGAAGTGGCACTGGGCTGGCTACATCTGCCGTATGCCCATTGAGCTGTGACCCAAAATAACCACTACTTGGAGCCCTGGCACAGCCAGAAGGCGTCGCGGCAGACCCCGTAAAGGATGACACACTAAGGGTTCCGTAGGTACTACCAAAACTTTAAATAATGTTTGTTTTTTGAAAGTCAAATAATGGCATACGATAAAGGTCTCTGATATATAAATCTTTGATCAGCTGCTACGATAAAAAATGGAAGTACCTAATTCTTCTAAAACACAAAAAAAAACTAAAACGCAATTATTTAAACTGTTTCTAAAAGATTTATCAATTTTTAAAATGACTTTCTTCCCAGCATGATGGAAAATCTCTCTGAAAATATTTCCGTTGAAACTCCACGCTGTAACTAAACGGACTGAAGCGGGAACACTCAAGCAGAGGTATCCAACACGAATGAATAAAAAATAAAAATCTGTATCAAGATAGTTTTTCCTTTGCATTTTCCCGTAGCTTTTTGTGAAGGGCGATTTTACTTTGACGCCACAAACTGATTATGATTAATGTTAATTGTTGCTTCTGAATGTGGGGTTAGATTTTCCGGTGAGAATACAATTTTTTAAAGGTTTTTTTGTTAGTGATTTTAGGCATTCCATTTTACCTCAATAGGCAATTGATGTACGTTCGCTTGTTATCAGTTTCTGCCCCTGTGATAAACATTTATCTGCGATTCATTGCCTGGATCTATTCATGATGATAGTATGATTTTGATCTAGAAACCTATCAAAATGCAAATAATCGAAAGTACTTTTTCTGATACGAAATATGACGCACGACACAACCAGTATAAGCACTTTAACTGAGACATCCTTCAGAGTGCAAAGACCTTAATCGATTGGTCCGTTGAAGTGTTGTCACGGAAGCGAGTGCAATCTCTTCGAGTGGTAGGCGTAGACTCCACTCTATGCTAATGCTCTTTTAATTCTATGTTTTAGCTTTTATGGCAATTTTACAGGGCTTATTTTTATGGCCCTGAAGTAGTCAAAATCAAAATCAAATCAAAATATTTTTATTTCACATAAACCAACATGGGCACTTATGAAACGTCAGAAGCTAGGTGCACGGTTCCAATTGGTCGTTTCCTATGGAGAAGAACCGGCAAGAAACTCCATGGTTACTCTTTTAAAAATAATTGGCTTTTACAATGTTTTCGAGTTAGTCTTGGGACAAGGTTATCCAAATTGGAGTGGTTGCTATAAAAAATCAGACAGGATCAGATACTAAAGCATCCTTAAAGCCTGATTTACAGAGTGCGATTTGATTGCCTGTGACATACCTTAAGTTGAAGCAATAAAGTAAATTTTTGCTTCAATTTCATTGTATGCAACAGCAAGAAACTTGCATAGTGTAAATGGGTGTGTAATGTAATGTGCAATACTTATGGGCTCAAGTTCTATCGTTATTTAACGAGCACATTTCTTAATACCTAGCAGAAACTAAAAGCAATCAAACAACAAACATACATGAACCATGAAAACATGACACTCGTTTTTTGGGCAGTCGTGTACAAAGACTTAAAATCATTCTTCAATTTGGGAATCTTAACAAGGACCTCATGTTAATCCCAATACCGCTGATAGGCGTCATGATTCAAGTTGTTATCGTGTACCCTATTACCTGAAATGCGTTCAGGTCAGTGAGCAACCCACACTTGACCTTAAATAGGTTTACACGATTACTACACTGCGCCGCCGCCGCTACGTTGGGTCAGTGAGAATTCTCTCGAGATTGTTGACAAATAGTGACAGAAAATTTAAGGCATGTTAAGCTGCTATTTAAGCATTGAGATTTGAAGTTAACTGAAGGAATGCAGGTAATTAATTGTGAATGCAAGTACGAATTTTATATTATAACACTCAAGTAGGCGTGGAAATAATTAAAAACGGAATATATGCAATCATTTATATTTCCTTGATTTTACTAATTCTTTAGTAGCTATTTATGCAACTGTTGTATAATAAGGGGTATTAAAACACGAATGTGGGTTTATCACACGAGGCCAAACCGAATGTTATGATAGTATCACATGAGTGTTTTAATACTTAATTATGTACAGTTGCATACAAGACTTTATCTACACCTATGATATGAATCCTCTATAAAAGATTCTGAAACAGTTTTTTGCAATACTAATATGGAACAAAAATGGCGGCCGGCGGGATACGACGTAAATTCGAATAACCTATAAGTTCTTTTTTTTTAATTATGGCGCTGTGGTAGCGAAACGCGCGTGTATGACAATGTTCTTTTTTTGTTTTGAAAACGAGTTACATAATGAAATTTAGTACAACATTATAACACTCGTTTGGATGATATTATGGTTACTATGACACTGGTTGTTTTAATGTTGGCAATAAGCTAACTGTTTCAGAAACTTTTATAGAGGATTTATAGCATGGGTGTAGATAAAAATAATAATGAACCTCATGCAAAGGCGGAACTCGGTTTTATAATGACTGGCTGGCTGGCTTGGCGGGTTGGCGGCAACTGCCACACCTTCTCACTTAGGCCTCGTGGTAGGGTGTGACGTCATGGCGGCTTGATGGCTGGCTGTCACTACAGTGGCGACATCTTTAGCAGGTGTCTACAGTGGCGACATCTTTGTCAGGCGTTACAATATTATGTATGAATTTTAAATAAGCAAGAAAATTAATAGAAATTGAATTCCTACCGCTCGTGGCTAAACAATGACAGCCGCACGAGTCGGTCAAAGGTTAAGCTACGCTTGCGGCAGTCGGTTCGTGTGTGGGTGACCATTCATTACATATGGAAACCCCTTCGTCCCTCGAAAAGCTAGTTAAGCCGTTGGTCACGGCTGTCATTCGTAGATTTTTACAGTCGTTACGAGTAGTCAGAAGCCCAAAGTCTGACAACCAGTCTTACCAAGGGGTGTCGTGTTAACCAGTAACTGGGTTGTAGAGGTCAGATAGGCAGTCGCTGCATGTATGAATAGGTACTGGTATTGAGCTGCATAGGGATAGACTGGAAGCCGACCCCAACATAGTTGGGACAAGGTAAGGCAGATTGATTTTACAAGTAAATAAGAACACGGATTCAAGTAAAAACTCACAGGAAAGTTTGCAAAACATACATACAGTAATACACAAAACCTCATTTCACCAACAGAAACGAAAACTCAAAAGAAAAACGTACAACTTCCACATTTATCTCAATTTATATTTTGGTGCACTCAATTTAACACAGTGCACGTTGGCACCGCTCGCGCTAAAGAAACGTGCCTTTTATGATGACTAAAGGACACACACAAACATAGTTATACTAGCATGACATACAGAAACACATGTATGTTTATTATGCAATGTGGCAATGTGGGTAAGGTTGCTACATGAAAATACTGAAATATGTTTTGTAATTTGTGTAGAAGTAGTCGTATTCGATGTTATTTATGATTAGATAGACAAAGGCTGGCTGGGCCACCGACGCGCAATCTGTAACTATGAATTCAGTACATGATTCTAAACCAGTAATTTTTCGTCGGTTATTATGAAAAGCCGGTCAAGGGCGAGTCGGACTCGCACACCGAGGGTTCCGTACATATTTGTAGCTAAGTACATACTTATAGTTATTTAATAGTTTATCACGGGTTTTTTTTTAACTACAAATTTACGGTTTTTGGATTTTTTTTCCTTTACTAGTGCTACATGATCTTGCTTCTTGCCAAATTTCATGATTCTAGGTCAACGGGAAGTACTTTATAAATTTTGATTCCCTTGAGAGTGTCGAAATATACGTTTTTGTGGCATAAACGGCCGTATCTTTTTTTACGTAAACTTAGAAGAGTACATGGATTTAATTTCAACTCGATACCTCCACGCGTTCTCGAGATAAAGGGTCTTGAAAGACAGACAGACGGACAACAAAGTGATCCGTTTTTTCCTTTTGAGGTACGGAACCCTAAAAATCTGCTATTTGATAGAAAAGTGCAATACCTACGCGGTTAAAATGTATGGAACCGATTTTTTTTTTTATTACCGACGAAATATTGCTACCCCAGGGGGTTCAGAACCATTTACCTACTGAATCCATGGTAGGTACATGTTATGCGTGGGTGTCTCTACCACCCTGTATTATTATTTTTATTGATGACTATTCTTTTGGAGTGCACGACGTGTTTTCTTTCCGGTTTACTTAAGGGGATTACATGACCTAAAGCGCGGTCACTCTCAGACTGAATAGAAAAGAAAGAGAAGCGCCATGACACAACTCTGGTAATTTATTGCAAAATATGAAGCAATTATCTATTTACAAAAAAACTATTGATTAGACAAAAAAATTAAAACACTATTACGTTAATATGTTGCTTGTAGAATCTGACAAAAAATCTGAATGATTGCATATTTATTAGTATGGTTTTTAATCGATAAAAGGAACTTTTAGAGGTATTTTCGTAATTTTGTTTCATCGTATCAAATTAGTTGTATTATGTTTTTATGACACTATCTAACTAGCATATATCCTGAAGAATATCATATATTTTTCTGATTTTGTTTACTGTAGTCGATTATATACTTTTAGGCATTATAAAACTTGCGTTCTTTGCGTTTAGGTTCTGTAGTCCCCTTAACTCGTTATAACTAAAATGCAGAATGTTTAATTTGACATGGTAAAGCAAATTATAGAATCTTCTGTTTATCATAATAATTTATCTACAGTGTATTTACGACATTCAACGATAATTCTCTCACAGACTAAAAAATATTCTTTTGAATACTTATTCCTGTTTGTTATTAAAATACTTATTCATTATTTGTTTTCCAAACCTCGTTTCAACTGTTGATCTTGATTCTTACAAAATATAATTTAACCATGTTCCTGGAAAAGCCACACACGCGTTCCGAAAATGTGAAAAGATTTTAAAGAATTTTAAAATTTCGCAGTATCCTGCAACCCTGATGTCAGCTTATATTGAGTTTCAGAAGTGGAGTTTTAATAGGAAAAGGGCGACTGACACGAAGACTGATCGCATTACTTTGTCGAATAAAACAAAGAATAACTAGTACATAAAAAAAATACTAAGTGCACGAGTCACGTATCGTACATGGCACGCGCGCATTGCATAGATCAGCACTTTTCCGTCGCCTTGCACAAATTATAGTGTAACGCGACAGTACACGATCAGCGTTCATAGTCAGCTGTACTCATTCACGCATTCATATAGCATTAGTTACGTGGTAGTTAAATATATTCAATAAACCATCATCTTTGACTATCCGTGGCTTATCATTCAAGCTAACATACAAGGTGTGTGCGAACCATTCAGCAGCGCATACACTAAGGTTCAAGCAGATTATTATTTTCTTGAATAATATTATACAATATATTCCATGACAAAGATGTATCTTTGTTAGTTCTCAAAACCGTGTCTTAATTTTCGATTGTTTTACCGTACGAAAAAGAGCTACGACGAATTTGCATAGATTTTCACGTGTAATTGCTACGCACGTAGCCGCGCGTCTACGCACGAGCCTACTTGCTACGAGATCGGCGTAGGCTGCGTAACAGTGCGTTTACTTGCGTAGACGCACGAAGCGTATAGAGAGAGTATTTTTATCTCACGAAGCGATACGCGCTTTACTTGTGGCAACCAAGTGTACAAACACGCTGTGAATGTGTGCTTGTAGACGAGTACCGTCGGCACATAACGCACACATACTTCCGACGCCGCCATTATCTCGGACGGTGCCGCGTGATTCATTCAGCGTGTTTGGTCACATGTTCACAAGTGTAATGTAATTTTAGTTTATTTTATTTGAACTTGTTTGAAATTACTTAGTTTGTATTATTTTATTTTGTACCCGTACTGTTTTGCTTTAGCTTTTAATTTTGTTTTCTTTCTATAATTTTCGTATTGTATTGTGATTTATTTTAATGTGCTCTTCGTTATCAATCTTATTTATTGTACCTACCTAGATGTTAAGTGAATGATGTGGTCGCCTATAATTGGAAGCGCACATTGGTATTTGTCCCTGCTCATGTCAATATGCATGTAACTGTGTAGCCTCTGTTGGCGATCCAATAAATAAATAAAAGTAAATCGCGCGTCGCTTCGTGGAATAAAAATACTATACTAGACCGAGATTTGCACGCAGCTTAAAATGCCATTTGCAATACAAAAACTTTATAAGCACCAGCATAAACGATTGCCAACAACTCTCAACGTTTCGACCTAACTACGTTTACATTTTCACAGTTTCATCGCCCCCGTCAATGTTTACACAAATTCGTCTTGCAAGAGCAAGCAAAATCGCGACAGAACCTTACAAGCCAACGGTGAATATTTCGACAGAATTTCTCTAACATTTGACGCGAATAAAGTTCATGAATGAGCTGAATAAATAATAGGCTGAATAAACAAGGGTAAAGTTGTACAATGTACGTGTTCTTCATCTTTATTCTTCGTGTTGGCTTAAAGTTCTGCGGCACGTCATGTTATGTTAAGATGTTAAGACTTGTTGGAAAATCATCAACCCTGCCTTCCCCCAAACCATAAACAAACCTCAAGACTACTTTAACATTTCGCCAGTCACTTGTCTCATGCTGGCTCTCTTTCTATTATATACCAGCATGTGTGTGCGTGCAAGTATCGCGGGGTTCCCCTGACCACACACTATTTTTTTAAGTTTTGTATTACAAAGTTGGCTTCGTTTTCAAGTATTAAGTTCTTTATCAGATCATTGTGAAGAATTTTAAGAGTTGCAAAATAAAACTTTTCAATAGAGGACAGCCATAGCAAAGCAAATTCTACAGTCGGATAGGCACCTTGGCGGGGTTAGCTGTAAGATTTGCTTTGCTGAGTTGAGGTTTGATCCATGTTGACGAGCCTAAACTATAACCCAGACGAGTATTGTTTAATATTATAGTCAAAATGGATCCAACCTTGATAAACCTGCCAATCTAAATACATATAAATGTACCTATTATTTTCTTTCTTTTGTAACATTCTTCATATTTTTCACCCCTGACGGAAAACGAGGGGCTCGTCTGTTTGGCGTTTTCATTAACCGTCCCCCGACGCGACGACGCTTGAATCAAAATATTATCAGGGCCAATACATATTATTTTTTCTACTTTTTAGGAGTTTGTGTTTGTGTGAAGGGGCTTGTGGCTAAGTAATAACAGCCGCATGGGTCGGTCGATCAGGTTAAGCTACGCTTGCCGCGGTTAGTCGGTGGATGGGTTACCATATTTAAGTACTACCCCTCCGTGCCCCGGAAAGCACATTAAGCCGTTGGTCCCGGCTGTCATATGTGAATCTTTGACAGTCCTTACGGGTAGTCTGAAGCCCGAAAGTATGATAACCAGTCTTACCAAGGGGTATTGTATTATCCAGTAACTGTGTTATGTAGGTCAGATAGGCAGTCGCTCCATGTAAAATACTGGTATTCAGCTGCATCCAGTTAGACTGGAAGCCGACCCCAACATATTTGGGAAAGGCTAGGCAGATTGATTGAGGTGTTTGTGTTTGTGTTTTGAATATTTTGTCAATAATACTAAATGAAATTATGAAATATTGCTCTCTAATATATGGACTATAATATTGATTACGAATTGCTATTTGCGACGTTGCCAACTTTCAGAGTACACATTCTCAAAAATACCTTGAGCCGTATCATCCAGAGATAATAAATTTACATTTACTCTCAATTTCTCATCGCGTCGTTGGTCCACAGATGCGACAGTTTCTTGCACAAAGTTTGTCGAGAACATACAGTTACAAGGTAAATGATGACCTGCAATTATGTGGGCCACTCATCTTCCCGTGCAGTTTTCTTTACGTTGCAATAAACCGTAAAAGTGTGAGAAAAACTTTAATGTTACTTGGTTTGGAAATGTGTCCAGTAAGATAATACTTGGTTCTAACTTCAATATAAGGCTAGTTGACAGTTTTTGAGAACCTAGTTATAGGCTGACCGCTTTACTGAGATATTGTCTGAGGTAGCAGCGCGGTGCGGGAGGGGTGTGGTGACGTGATGCGAGAGCTCAGTGATTCGTCAACTTGTGACAACTATCACCAATCGTCTCAGTTAAGAGGCCGGCCTATTATAGTCATGTACTATAAGATTAATTTACCTCAAATGAAAATGAGTCCTATTTTGTGTAGGAAATTAGGAAATCGTCTCTGTCATAAGTAGTAAATATTAACAAAAACAATTATTTGTCTACTTTGAAAATGATTAAAAACGATGTTAATTAAGACTACTGAATAATATAATATTCCGAAAGAAGTAACAAATAAGGTTTGTGTGCGTAATAAAATCAATAATTAGTTCTGTTCATATTTTGCTAATATTATGTTACATAAACCCATCTTACATTATATCATTTTGATTCTCAAAACGGGACATTCAGTAATTTTTTTTTTTTAATAGTGTTGCTTGCCCACAACATTTATTTGTAACTTCTGAATCTGTCTGACTGAATATACAATTCGGTAGTCTTAACTAACATCGTTTAAAAAGAAATCATATCAGACAAATAAGCATTTGTGTTACTTTGATAGTCGTAGAGAAACGATTTCTATTTCCTAATTTATAATGTGCCTACACAAAATACGATTAAATACTACTAATTTAGTAGATGAATAATGAAGACTGCCACATTGTGCGAAAGGGACACACTACCAATCAGTGTTCTTCCTTTCAACACCATTCCTTTCGTACGTCTATTGGTAATTGCGAAAGAAAGTTTATGTGTGAAATGTATTTTTCTATTTGCAATTTGAAAAATCGTCTGGCAGATATGACGTGTCACGCTCTGATTCGCGTTCAATGTCACTTGAAAAATGTATTTTTTTCTACGCAATTATTTCTCGAAAATATTTATTTATTAATCTAAATATTTTTTGCTCACAACCACTCTACATTACAAAATTCATAAGGTATTTTTCTTACTGTCAACTTGCCTATTGGTACTAACTAGTTTCACGTGCATGACTGTAGGTACTGTTAACAATTTAGATTTTTATGAAAAGTGTTAAAAAAATTCAGGGCTTATAACAAAAAAAAATATGTATGTACTTGTGTTAACCTGTAAAATTACTGGATAACTAATCAATTTAAAAATAATTCTCTGTTTTTTCTACATCTAAATGAATAGTTATACCTAGCTATTTACAGACACGAAAAAAAAATTGATTGTTTAATTAATGAGTAGGTACATTATCATTATCATGGGTACAGTACCCAACGCCAAAAGATTGAATTACGGTCGTTTTACAAAGAAGTTTCACAAATTAGCGGTACTCCGCAAAAACCCAAGGCCAATTCTCATAATTTAAAACTTGTCAAAATGTAGGGAAATTAGAAGTATTTTTTGACAGATTGAGACTGAGATCAGACTGTGAACGTTCATAAAATTACGAGAATTGCCCCTCTGATTTCATTCTAAATAATGTATAGCATTAATAAATCTCATGATTATGACCACTTAACAAAAGGGTCTAATCATAAGTAAGTACGGTTCTATTCATGTCATCTCTGCTTTAAATTGTCTTTGAGCAATTATGAAAATTTAATTTGTCGAGTAATTTTCGTGTCGTTTTGATAATAATTAAACAAAAGTTCATTTGTTTTGTTTTCACGACCTCTGGCTTTTTATAAAGAAACCAATTAATTAGTCTTTCAACATTTTTAGGATTTACTTTATTTTTTTAATGGCTGTTTGTTTAGCATTATTCCAGTTGTTGAATTTCATTGTTTAATTGATAGCATTGCTTTGTAAACTAAATAAAACATAGTCGAATTTAGAAACTTTTTTTGCAAGTCGGTCTTCTTGTCGCTTGCACGACTGTACTTCAGATCTTGTTGGCCCAAAACTTTGTCACTTCCACGGAGTCGTCAGTGGCAGTGCAGAGGTCACCTTGACTATACATAGCTCCACATCCAGACCTTACTGCCGTTCCATCGAAGGTTTTTTATTTTTTATTGCTGAATGGGCCCGCTCTTGTCCTCGATCACGCCTGATGGAGAGCGATGAATGAGGTCTATGATGGAACGAGCGTGCCCAGAAGATGCCTAAGGCACTGGAACTTCGCATCGACGAAATACAGCACGCTGCTTGACGCCGGACTCCGGTGGGAGGGTGGTCGCAAACCAGGCGGGCGTTAGACCTACCACCGCAAGGGAAGAATTGGCCAGTCAAATAAGGTGTTGGGTGTGACTGTCCAGGATGCGCCGAGCGCTCGGTTCATTTGAGTAACTGGCGGAACAAACTGCGCTACACGAGGAGGCTTCTTCATACATCCCAAAGCCCCACCAGTAGCCCCACTTTACCAGGTTGGAGTTACTTCTCCCCACTCGTGTCCGTTAAAAATAATCAACATTGAAACCAGTCCAACATCAGACGGAGCTCTACAACTTCGCAATAGGTATTCAATTAGGTTTTCATTTAATTAAGACTACGTAAACGTAGCGGAAACCAGTTCCACGGTTCTTAATAAAGCAGGCGATATTACCTGCGCTAATTAATTGAACGCGTGTAATAATGCCGGCTAACCAGTCACCCACACGTATCCCTTCGTGTATGTTGTAATGTATTTCCAGTTTTATTTATTTACAATTGTGAGTTTATTTATTAATTATATCTAAATTAGCTAGTGTATTAAATAAATGTGGTGCGGAAATTACAGTATTTATTTACTGGTTTACCGAAAGAAGAAAAATAAATTAAAAATTCATTAGTGAATATTGATTTGCTGTCGGGATCCAAACAACTAAATATTATCCAGAAACGGGGGATCCCGACAACGATAGAAGATTTATTAATTACCTTTTTTAACCGCCGATGGAAACAGAGGGGTGTTATAAGTTTAACGTGTGTATCTGTGTGTCTGTCTGCGTCATCGTAGCTCCCAAACGGCTAAACCGATTTTGTTTTTTGTTTTGAGGGGTGACTTGTTAACTTGTTTTTAGGTTTTAAGTTATTCAATCGATTTTAGAAGTCCAACTAATAACTAACTAACTAATATTATGTATCTTACTGCTATAATTTATTTATCATTTCCTTTACAGCTCGTTTCACAAACATATTATGTGATTTGTAAAGAAGATCGTCTTGAAGCAATGTGTATGTACCTAATTACCTATCTTATTTGTCTATCTATTTATAAACAGCCTTACTTATGGTGTGGCTATAAAAATATCACAAAGACAAGATATACAGGGTGGCGGGGACACTGACGCATATACTGCAACCATGAGTTCAGTACAATGAGCAAACCCCCCTTTTTTTTGTGGATGGAAAATTATAAAATGACCCTTCCCGCTCTGGGTGGAGCGGGAAGGGAGTGTCAGACTCTTACTGACTAAAACCCGTGTTCCTTCCTTAGCCCTTTATGTTCGGGGGCAGCGATAACTCTTTCGGACAATCCCGCTGTCCCGGTAGGCTTCGGCCCTAACTGGCCCCTTCCCTTTTGCTGACATCTCTTTAAGGCGCGCGTGGGACACATACGCGCCGTCTGGCACGGGCCTGGTCCTGATCGGACGGTGAGCTACCCATTACTCTCCGTACGCAGGCCCGCGCCTATGGTGACCGGGAGTCGTCACGCGGCTCCCGACGCGACAAGATATACATGGTGACAGGGACACTGACGTACAAACTGCAACCATTAATCCAGCACAATGAGCAAACCCTCTGCGTTGAGTTTTCATACAAAAAAAAAAAGATAATTATTTAACTTTTTTAACTGCTCCAAGCCTGATATACGGTTGCATGTAAGGCCTCCCAGTGTTGCATGAAAGGCTCGTCCAACCTGTTGGCAACAACGGTAAGAAGACTGTTGCCGCTGCCCCGCACTCTACTCGCTATCGAGGTCGCCCTCTTGCTCATGCTGGCATAAAAACAGTCAATGCGGGCGCTCGCGGTAAAATTCTCAATGCGCTAGCGAGGCAGCCGCAGCAGCGCCCTCATCGCGTTGTTATATTGAACGCGGAGAGCGCTGTAGGATTTCTGCAAATAAGACACCTACAGACTACTCGTATAAAAAGATGTGCAGTAGGCTCGAAACAATGTGATCTTCACATCCTTGGAGCTATGAGCAAACCTGCGGCAATAATACTCGCCCTCATCGACAGCGCCCTCCTTTTTCACTCAATATCAGCGTACACTAAGCTAGGAGGTCTCGAATCATGTGCTGAATTCATAGGGATTTTGCGCGTCGATGTCTCTGTTATCCTGTATGGCCACTGATTGACGCTTTTTCTACTTTTGCTGTAACTTGGAACTGTTTTGACAAGATAAGAATTCTTTAATTATTTATTTAAACCTGTGTGCATACTTACAAGAGCATGCAAGAAGAGATGACATGCGATTGATAAACTGATACACTTATAGTTTTTATTTTTAAGGACTGGTTTTTCAATCGATATTTATTCGTGGAATAAAATTGATGACTGACAGTTTTTGTATGGAAGAACTGTCAAAAATTCCAAATTATTCCTCGAATAAAGTTATTTGGCGTTGGAAAAATCAGCCAGATAAGTATAGAGGTTATAAAATTTAAACTCAAACATTTTTCCAATTTCGCATCACTTTAATAAAGAATAGAACAGAATACTCTTCCATCCACTATAAAAATTACAGATATTTTAGACATTTTATATAGGTTGGCACAATGGGCGGCCTTGTCGCTAGAAGCGATCTTTTAGAGACAACTTTCGGATGGATTTAAAGGAAGAAGGAGAGACAATACTGCAAGCTATACTAAAGCCATTCCTTTTTTAACTGACTTCAAAAACGGAGATTCTGTATTCGACCCGTATGTATGTATGTTTATATAACCGCGATTTTCTCAAAAACTAATGAACCAAGTTTTGTACAGATGCCAGCACATCAAACTACCCGAAACTGTAAAATTTTTCCAATCAACTTTGAACCTTATGCTTTAGCTATAAAGTTGAAAATCTATTAAAGAAATTTGACAGATTGTAGTAGCTTGATGCGCTGGCGTCTGTACCTAAATACCACTTTTGCTTTCGCTCTTGTTAAGAAACTAGTCCTTGCATACAAAATATATTTTAGTGGCAGGATTGGCTGAATTGGGTATTGGTGCTGCAGGGAGTTCAGATTCATCACCACCATCATCATCATCATCATCATCAGAAGATAATAATGATAGATCAATGACTAGCCAAGGTAAGTTAACTTAACTAACTTAGCTCACCGTTCGATCAGGACCGGGCCTGTGCCGGACGGCGCGTATGTGTTCCACGCGCGCCTCAAACAGATGTCAGCATAAGGGAAGGGGCCCGTCAGGGCCGTAGCCTGCCGGGGTAGCGGGATTGTCCGAAAGGGTTACCACTGCCCCGGAACATAAAGGGCTAAGGAAGGAACACGGGTGGGTTTTAGTCAGTAAGAGTCTGACACTCCCTTCCGCTCCACTCAGAGCGGGAGGAGTCATTAGATGATTTACCATCCATAAAAAAAAGGAGGATAATTTAAGATCACGCCAGTAATTCCCGAAGGGTCAGGCAGAGGTGGAGGCACACACTTCGCCAGTTATGTTTAAGTCCCAGAGGGGCTTGTGGCTAAATAATAACAGCCGCAGGGGTCGATCGTTCAGGTTAAGCAACGCATGCCGCGGTTGGTCCGTGGATGGGTGAACATCTTTACATACCAAGACCCCTCCGTGCCTCGGAAAGCACGAAAAGCCGTTGGTCCCGGCTATAATTCGTGGATCTTTGACAGTCGTTACGGGTCGTCAGAAGCCCGAAAGTCTGACAACCAGTCTTACCAACCAGTCTTTACTTAAGGGGTTTCGTATTACCCAGTAACTGGGTTGTGGAGGTCAGATAGGCAGTCGCTCCATATAAAATACTGGTACTCAGCTGCATCCGGTTAGACTGGAAGCCAACCCTAACATAGTTGGGAAAAGGCTAGGCCGAGGCAGAGTTTAAGTCCCATGCAACTGTGGGCGAGCCTATTTCCATGATCCGGGCATAAATCTCTAGACTATGCGCTGCTACTGGGAAAAACTCAGTAA
Organism: Hydraecia micacea; assembly: GCA_914767645.1. NCBI lineage: Eukaryota > Metazoa > Arthropoda > Insecta > Lepidoptera > Noctuidae > Hydraecia > Hydraecia micacea. The sequence goes on from OU611778.1 coordinate 16,652,155, forward strand.
CATTTTGCCCGAAATTTTCCGTGATTTTTCATTATGCCGGGAATCAAACCCATGACCTCAACCATACTAGACCAACGAAGCAGTTAATTAGAAATAAATGGTAAATCTGTTGGCCAATCTAGATGCTTTCAATAATTGCAGAACCTTTTACAGAAATCAAAAAGTATTTCAAAAAAATGGGTAAGTTATTCATTACCTACAAATTTAGGTACTGTTGTAAGTATTATCACATTCTATCTGTTTTTTTTTAATATTCTCTGTTAGTTAGATGAGTTCCTATAGGTATTGATTAGGTACACTTAAGAGGAAATGCGGTCGGAGAGACTTTTTGAAAAAGCCTAAATAAATAATCATAATTCGAGGTTTGGCTCTCGCCTATTTCCTCCACCAATATTGGACCAATTTTAAAGATATTTCATAAACTGAATAAGAAGGATATATACTGTGTCCCTATGTTTTTATTTTTTCATTAGTATTTGTCAAATTTGTACACTAGGTCTCTATTGACAGCGACAATTTTGAGCATTTTTTGAGGGTTCTAGTGCTTATAGATAATTAATGTATCATCAAAAAGGAAAACATATGGACATACAAGTAGTTAATATTTCTTATCCTGTAAAAAACTATTGCTTTATGGTCATTAAGCAGAAAGAAAACAGGCGAGAGCGTTTCTATGGAGAAACGACGACGCGCATTTCCTCTTAATAGTTTTGGACATGCAGACGGTAGGAGTCTCGGGCACAGCTACATTTGGACCTACCTCATCATAATCAGCCTATAATGTTCTCACTGCTGGGACACAGGCCTCCTCTCTGTGAGAGGGTGTGTGTTGGACCTACCTATAATATGGTCGCATTTATTAGTGTTTTTTTTCGACTTTCACACGGAAATTGTTCATTTACAATTTAACTTTCAGCGCAAGACGAAGAAAGGGTTTATAAGAAAGCAATGCGTAAGTAAATAAAATCATTTTATTTCGGACAACTAAAAAGACCCATACATTGTTGGTAACAGGTTTGCACTTAAAACTATTATTACCTACTGTTAATAACTTAAACTATAGACGAATTAATGAGAAGACCACCCATCAATTACACAACGAGAAATAGAAACTAGGGTATACAATCCTAAGCTAAGTTTGACGCTGACCGTCAGCAAAACTAACAAATATCGAGGAAACTGAAGAATATTAAGGTGCCGAATATGTAATAACGTTTGCGATGTCGTTGCTTATGGTACCAAGAAGGCGACTCAGCAACAGGGACTCAAACTGTAACCGTAATAAGTGTTTTAAACACTGTTTTTTAATACTGTTTTAAAAGAAAAACACTTTTTAATGTAACAGATACAATAATGTTACAGAATCAAAGTGTAACCTTTTATATGTGATAATAAGTGTTAATGTGTAACAGAAATAAGCATGTGTAGGTATAATTGCACGGTACCACAAACACGCACGGCGGTGAGACAGACACCGCGAAGGCACAATAGCCTCAATCCAGTCGGGATTGCGGCTATTTAGGCAATGCCACGTTTACCTGTTACACTTATTAACACTGTTAAACATTTTCATATTTCATATTACGGTTACACTTTTGTAAGTGTTTTGGGTTAACACATTAAAAAACACATTAAAAAGTGTTACATATTTGATTTAATATGTAACACTTATAATTCTGAACCTTTATGAAGGTGTTTTTAAGTCCCTGCTCAGCAGTGCGTAGGCGGTTGGGGGAAGGAGACGCGTGTATTGGCAAACTTAGCGCGAACGGGTAGTCTTCTCACATTTATCATTACCTTATTATGTCGGAGGAAGTGTCTGCCGACAAAGCCATTCAATTATTTATGTATTTACCAAAATATTTGATCAGAGTAAATATAAATAATTTATTTACATACACTTTTGTATTTTAGGACAACAAATTAGTAAAGAAGGTAATTATTGAAAGTACTTAATGTTAATTAAACTTTATTAAAAATTGGATTTATTCTTAAAAACCGGCTCAATTTTGCATGTTACAGAAAAAGACCAAGTCAGCTATTACGAAAACATGCTCAAACAGATTAAAGCTCTGAATTGTAAGTTGAATTTAATTTAACTTGGATTTTGTGACATATTGTGGCATTTTTAGGAATTTTGAATGCAAACAAAAGTAGCAAGAAAAAGCAAGATTCTTAAAAAAAAATCATTACTTTTTAACATCTTAGACTTTATACAGTGGATCCCCAATTATTATCTATCTCTACTAGCTAGCTAATTATTATCTAGAAACTAAACCTAATGATATTATAACCATTTTTTTAATCGGACTTATTTTTTTTTACAGCCAAGATTTTAGAATGATGTTATTCAAAATTGAAATAAAAATAGAAAATGTTTTATTTTGTTTTATTAACCCTGAAATAATGATAATAAAAACCTAATGTACCTTCTCAGTTACGAGTATATACAACATGACAGGTACAACTGGAATGTTGAAGGACATGTTGATTTATACAAGATGCATTTTTGAGATGGAGCTGTAAGGTGTTGAGCTACAGGACAACGGTCTTAGGCTGCCATCAGATGGACTGCATCGCAGCAACCGCGCGCAGTCGATATATTCAACTGCATGCAGTTGTACGTTCGACTTCGTTCAGTCATGACATCAACTTCACGCGGTCGGCTGCAGTCGTGTGAAGTCAATATTATTTCTTATTATTTCATAACTCATAGTAGATTAGCGCGTGACAACAAACAAACAAACTCTTCAGCTTTATTATTAGTTTACATATTATATAAGGTGTTAAAAAATTAACCTTACAAACTTTAAGAGGTGCTTTAGACCATCGAACTGAACAACTTTCACTATGGGACCAACTCTGAAATCACGAAAAAAAATCTGCTGTTTCACACATTTTGGTCAAGTAGGTATTGAACTTTTGTATGAAATAGCTGATATTTTTTTCGTAATTTCAGAGTTGGTCCCATAGTGAAAGTTGTTCAGTTCGATGGTCTAAAGCACCTCTTAAAGTTTGTAAGGTTAATTTTTTAACACTTTGTAGATAGATAGATTCATCAGAAGTTTAGACTGTCGTCTCTCAGTCAGCAACGACGCTGCTTAATCGAAATAGATGTAAAAAAGCTAATAAATCAGCTATTTCTTTTTTTTTCAATCATAATAAGCCTATAATGTTCCCACTGCTGGGACACAGGCGTCCGCTCTTAGAGAGGGAATAGACCGTAATCCCACGCGGGCCCAGTGCGGGTTGGTAATCGCGGGTCGGTACATAATCCAATCAAAACGACGTAAAATTATCGAAAAGCTGTTCATAATTAGCTTACGGTTATAATTAATTGAATGCAATGTCGCGTGCATTGCATTCAATTAATTATAATTACGATAACGGTCGTCAATCGATCATCGCCGCGCAGCGAACAGTGATTGGTGAAATGTACGTATTTTCATGTTTATTTCATTGCATTTGTAAGTTTAATATAGTGTTCTATTGTTGAAATAACTGCACATCTATTTGTGGTAGACATATTAAAATGCTTTGTATTTAAAATACAATTATTTCTCTTAATTTGTGTCCCATTATTGTGAGAACTGAACTGTAAACGTACCTACTACTAAAAACATTTGAAAAAACCTTCTTAAAAGGACATTTAAGAAGGTTTTTTCACACAAAGGACAAGGATTGAGAACTAACATGCCCTAGCGGTCGGTGTTTTGCTGGGCCTATTTGACACAGCCGTGGGGCACACAATTCCTAATTAATTACATATAGTAAAAATATATATCGTTTGAGCTAAAACCTAATTAATGTTTTAAAACACAGTCGGTTATATTTAGCTAGCTAAAATTGAACATTTTCGTGTACATTGTTGTTTACGTTAAATAAACATAATTCATGTCTTCTATTTACTTTAAAGACCAAGGTAAATATCATCAGTGCCCTGCAAACTATATTTTAAAGACCATAATTTAGTTCAACATCAAAAAAATCGGTTACACTTAGCCGAAAAATTTTGGAGTCTCGCCAGAGCTGTGCTGCGATGTTAACATTTGAATACTGCCCTCGTTTTATTAGCATAAAGCTCTGGCATTATAAGAGGTGTTCCTGGCAATCTGATGGAAAATAAAAAGGAAATATTATGGCTGGATTTTATGCAGAATTTATTTTGATATTTTTGAGGCAGATTTTAAAATGGAATAGATTTTCTTGAGTTGGAACTCTTGTAGGTAGTGTTTGTTTTTCAAAGCTACTTTTTTAAAATTAGAAGTTAATATATAATAATATAATTTTTGTTAGCTTGATGGCAGTTTTTTTGTTTTCCTTGCAACTCTTATTACTTAAGGATATTATTGTTTGGCAGAGTGGCGCAGTGGAAGCGTGCTGGGCCCATAACCTAATGAAACACGCGTAGTCGTTAATCATAGACTAAACTTTTATTGTTATAAATTCATATATAAGTAGCATTAATCATAACTTCCAGTTAGTACATAAACGATGGCGCTAGTAGTATTTAAAATGTATTATTTTTACATTAATTCTAACAATAATATCATATCCTAGTAATAAATAAAATTGTTAAAAGTATAAAGAATTCTGCACAATACATTTTTCTGTTTCCTGCAGGTATCGAAGATATGTTTTACTAAAAGGCATCTGGATCACTGTGTCTGATTTAATTAGGTATCGCGACGATAACGAATGCGCTGACTGAGTAGCCATAAATGCTAAGAAACAATACAAAGACAGACCTACCTACACCTAAATCCTGTTTACTTGTCGACAACATAATACAGACAGCATTAAAGTGAAAAGGGTCTAATTCTGATGTAAGTCACCTGAAACCTTTTTTCTCCCTAAAGGTTCTTGCAGACAGCCAACCAACCAACAAAATTGTTTGGTTGGATTAAGTCTGTAGTACCAACTTTTATCCAATGTAATTGATTAGTCGGAGAGACGTTCACATGTAAGACTGGTCTTGCCATTCGCAGTGGTAATTTCAGTGCAAGTTAAACGTCAGTGGAGTGAAAGGCGAATGGTACAGACGCCAGCACATCAAGCTACACGAAACTGTAAAATTTTCCCAATCAACTTTAAACTTTATGTTTTAGCGATAAAGTTGAAAATCTATTAGAGATATTTGACAGATTGTAGTAGCTTGATGTGCTGGCGTCTGTACATTTATTAGTATAAGAGTAACCGTGGAGTTTCTTACTGGATCTGCTCCATAGGAAACGACCTATTGAAACCGTGCACTTGCTTTTGACGTTTCATAAGTCCCATTAGGTATAGGTATGTGACAATTTTTTTTTTATTGAATTTGATTTAATTAAGAAAGAAGAAAAAGTATTTATTGCGACTCCTACAGGAAGATAACTAATTAAACTAAACAAAGTAAAAAATAAAAAATCAAGTTATACAATAAAAAAAAAGTAACAAAAAGAAAAATGAAACAGAAAATCCTATACGAGGCCAATTAATTAATTAATTAGTACTTAGACAATTGGACTAAGAGAACCACCGGTTGGGTCCCACTAAACGCTCGACGACATCGCAGCAGACCGAGAAGAAGATGGTGGGACGAGATTGACTCCTACAGAAAGGACTGGTCGGTAATAGCAAAAGACAGAATTGTGTGGAAAAGAGAGAGGGAGGCCTTTGCCCTGCAGTGGGACAATACAGACTAGTTAAATTCGATTCTTCTTCTTAACGTGTCGACAGCAATCTAAATGGACTCGGCTCAGAATTCGGTTACTTGTTTGCCGCGATCACCTACGTCCATCAGTTCAGACATAGACATCGGCTGCCATATTAGCTGAATCAAAAATTACGATGGTGTTATGTCTTGACTCTCATTAACATTCTTATGGGCGAGCGGATTCTAGAGACTTTTTAGTCGATCGAAAATATAGTTGAATCAATCAATGACTATTAAAAAAAAAACGCATTGCAACGAATGAAGAAGGCATTAACTAGCAGCTAATAAAATAATCTTTTGAAAAAAATCCTGTTCCAGGTAATTTTTTGAATAAGACTGAAACTGTTTAGTAATCAGTCGGATGTCTGCCGGAGCCCTAATACGACCGAGACACGTACAGAAAGAACTGGGCTAAAGTTATTTTGAGCCGAGTTCATATAAGTTGATGCTCTGTGTAAACTTGAGTAGGCCTCCGCTTTGTTATTCACAAGATTATTGTAATAACGTTGAGACGTGTCAATTTTACGAAGTAAGCAGATAATAAGGTTTGCTTTCTTTTTTAGTGCTTTTGCCTTTCCGTCCGTTTGAGTGTTAGGCGAGATATGCATACACATTGCATCTATTTCTGTTCTCAAAGAAGGTGACAGGGACAGGATCAGGCCCATGCCGGGCGCATCTCTAATCAAACAGCTGCATAGAAAGTTATCGGTGAAAAGAAGGGCAGTAAAATAAAAGACAAAAGAAAGAAAAACATGAATTGTAGTTCTATTCGATGAAATTTTATTAGAAAACTAGCGGCCCGCCCCAGCTTCGTAGAGGTGCAATTTTTTTTCGATTTTCTGAAATTTTCTGTCATACAAACCTTTTCCTGGTAATACCTAACACACAAAAAATCAATTATCGAATTATCCAATTTGGTGCAGTCATTCGGAAGTTATGCGCGTACAGACATTTCGGCGACTTTGTTTTAAACTATGTAATGAGAAAAACATGAATTGTAGTTCCGTTCGATCGATGTTATTAGCAAACACTTATTATTGTTAAAAGCCTGTGTTGTCCCACTGCAGGACAAAGGCCTGCCTACTCTCTTTCCACTTGCTCTCTGTTCACATCTGTTAAGGACCAGTTCTTGTTGAAGGAGTACAGCTCATCCCGCCATCTCCATCTTGGCCTGCCGCGATGTCGCTTGCCATTAAAAAACGTATTAAATCAACGCCTTCCGACATTTTCACAACAAACACGGCAATATTTACGTCCATTATTAATATGTATTGATATGCGATCAATAAAAGGAATCCGATACCACACAATAAACGTAATTACTATGATAAAAGCGATCAATTAACTCTAATTAATTGCTTATATAAGGTTTCACGCGAACGCGATATTTCACACGTTTTCTGTATTGTGTTTATAAGTTATGACGTGTTTTTGGAATAAATGGGTACCTAATTTATTAGGAAACGTGCTTCGTGGAGAATCTGGACCGTACTAGGTACCATATATCTATCGACTGAGGAGCTCGTGGATACGACGTAGTAACAGCCGCACGGATCGATCGAAGGTTAAGCAACGCTTGCCAAGGTCAGTCCGTGGATGGGTGACCATCCATTACATACCGAGATTCCTCCGTTCCTCTTTCACAGATCTTTGACAGTTGTTACGGGTAGTCAGAAGCCCGAAAGTCTGATAACCAGTCTTACCAAGGGGTATCGTGTTACCCATTAACTGGGTTGTGGATAGGCAATCGCTCCATGTAAAATACTGGTATTCAGCTGGATCCGGTTAGACTGGAAGCCGACCCCAACATAGTCAGGGCTAGTCAGATTAAGTAGGTACAGACGCCAGCACATCAAGCTACTACAATTTGTCAAATTTATTCAATAGATTTTCAACTTTATCGCTACAACATAAGGTTCAAGGTTGATTAGGAAATTTTTACAGTTTCGGGTAGCTTGATGTGCTGGCATCTGTACATCGTTTTATCCTTCTTTCTAACTTCCTTCTCGTCTCGCTTCAAAATATGAACCGGTCTGAACTGCACGTTTACAATCGATTTGGATTTGTAGACCGCTCAGCTTTAGAACGAAGGATATCCCCAGAGACAGAGTATCGTATAAAACAGCCACTAGTTTAAAATTCTATATCGGTTTCATGGAGTTCTGGAAGTAACGGAAGATACTAGAACGCTGTCCTCCAATTTATGAAGATTCATTGGGTGAAATTCTTATGAAATACAATTTTATTATTTTACTAGCTTCTCCCTGCGACTTCGTTCGCGTGGAAATCGTAAGATACAAAATATACTAAAATAACATCCTCATTTTGCTAAATTTCCTCGGCTCCCGATCCACCGCGTCGCATCGCATCGCCCGTCCTCACTATTACGTTTTCTCATAGCGTTATTTTTGACTTCTTTTTGTTTATGTATATATAAACTTCCTCAAGAATTGGGCTATCAAATACAAAAATGATTTTTCAAATCCGACTTCGATTGGTGTACAGACGCTAGCACATCAAGCTACTACAATCTGTCAAATTTCTTTAATAGATTTTCAACTTTATCGCTAAAGCATAAGGTTCAAAGTTTGTTGGGAAAATTTGACAGTTTCGGCTAGCCTGATGTGCTGGCGTCTGTACATAATAAAGAGTACCTATTCCATTCTATTCAATTCGGTAATTTCAGAGATTACCGTACAAAAATACAAACTTTTCAGCTTTATTCTATTAGTTTGAATAGATTCTTTGAAAATGATAATATGAATTATAGACTTTGATGAAAAACATTTTCATTTCATTAGGTTTAAATATTGATTGTCATTGTTCTCGGAATGTATCTATTGAAATCATAAAAGCAGACCTTTTTAAGTTTTAGCTGGTATATTATGGTTCCAATTCGACGTTACTAACATGATACGGATATGGCAAGGTAAGATACTCCATAAATACTCTTTTGTTGTTAGGTAGATGCTATAAAAAATAACTTTGATCTCAGTTTGGTTTTTCTACCCCGAAATAGTTCTAAGTAACGTATAGCTACGACTAATGAGAATGGAAACAAAAAAGGATTGGATGACTTGCGCTCAGTAAAAATGAGGTACAGATTGACTAAGCATTTTTGAGATAGCCCATAATTACCTCCTTTACCCTCCTTTTTGGGCAGGCTCCTTTTGGGTAAAAAATAACGCCACAAAATTATGTGACACTATGGAACACACTTTTGTTTTACAATGCATCAAAATATAAACATAATCATTTTTATAGATAAATCAGCGTGTAGTGTTCCCACTGCTGGGACACAGGCCTTCTCTCTGTGAGATCCAAAATAACAGATGTTACATGTCTTCTTGGTTCTAGGACATGCCGGTTTCCTCACGATGTTTTCCTTCACCGTTTTGAGAGAAGTGTTGATGAAATACTTTACACAAATTAAAGTGCGTGCTTGGGTTACGACCGACTCGTAAATCGCGGCCGTTACCAATGGGCCACCACTGCTTATGCTGTATAAAAATAGGTACCTACTTCGTGTCTGTTGGACCTCAGCCGTATATTCCAAAATGTACACACCAAAATTTAAACCCTGCTTCAACATTAACTGCGGTAAAACAAAATATACGCAGAAACATACCCCATCAGAAGTAATAAGTTTTTTATCTGCCTTTCCAGTTCAACTTTTTCTTTTCTTTCTTTTTAGTGCTGAGGAATGGTCTGAAATCGCCAACCGCAGTAGGCGTAATGGTCAGTGCTTATCTTCTTTATGAATAGAGATATGTTACTTTCATACAGTCAGACAAACAGATCTTGCACTATAAGGCCCTTTGTACACGGCACGGTTTCATTATGGGACGGCGTATAAACCACGCAGTAGAAAAAGCCTGTCCGTCAGCAAGCTTCTATAGTTATCCATACAACACACAAGAAAAATTTGTGTGTATATAAGCCAAGGGTTCCTTTTACTATTTTGGTACGTAACCCTAAAAAAATCTTTGTCCTTCAGGCTTCTAAAACTAAATACAAAGATACCCAGAAGATCCAAATAAATAAATAAAATCTTGCTACATTTTTCCAGAACATTCACCTCAAACAGTCTTTCTTAGCTCTTAAAACGTTCTGAGCGCCGCTTTGTCGTTCTCGGTTTTAATAAAGAACTAAAGAGTCTCATTACAAGTCGCCTGCTGTTGCGACCAGCATCGCAATTTAAACAAAAGGTATATGAAGCAGAGCGGAGTATTCTGGGTATCAAACTAACAGCCCGGGTTAGGAATACTTCCATCCGTTTCTTCACAAAAACAACTGATGTCACTTGGAAAGCTGCCACGCTAAAATGGAACTGGGCTGGACACATCTTCCGCATGTCAGACGCCCGATGGGCCAAACTTGTCGTAGTTTTGGCCCAATGGGTCCCTCTTACTGACAAGCGACATCGTGGCAGACCCAGACGGTGACGGCGGGATGAGCTGGAATCCTTCAACAAGAACTTCTTTGCAGCTGTAAACAGAGAGAAGTGGAAAGAGAGTAGGGAGGCCTTTGTCCTGCAGTGGGACATCACAGGTTTTTAATAATATAAAAAGCAAGAAAGATACTGATAATGTTCCACGTAGAAGAAACGATCACAAAATTCCACCATCAGGCAGTTGAACTGGTAGCCTATTTAATCGTCAACTATACTCCATTTGAAATAAGATTAGAGATTTGAATAAACCTTTTTTACAGTCCGTTCAACCGATTTTGAATTCTATTGCGTTGGTGGCATGACAAATGGCAGCTGCAGTAAACAGTTGGTATTGTAACCACTTTTTTGCTTTTAATGCCATCCTTATGCCTACGGTATGTAGATATGTGTAGGGTACACAGATATACATAAGATCTGTTTTGAGCGTATCGCACAGGTCGATCGATCAGGTTAAGCTACGCTTGAAGCGATTGGTCTGTGGATGGGTGACCATCTTTACATACGGAGACCCCGCCGTGCCTCGGAAAGCACGTTAAGTCGTTGGACCCGGCTGTCGTTCGTGGATCTTTGACAGTCCTTACGGGTAGTCATAAGCCTGAAAGTCTGACAACCAGTCTTACCAAGGGGTATCGTATTACCCAGACTGGGTTGTGGAGGTCAGATAGGCAGTCGCTCCATGTAAAATACTGGTATTCAGCTGCATCCGGTTAGACTGGAAGCCGACCCCAACATAGTTGGGAAAAGGCTAGGCAGATGACGTCACATTGTATGTAATCATTTATTTATGAAAAGACTTACTTAGCTTAGGTAACAAACATCAGTGTTATTTCAATAAGGGATAGCTATGGCTATTGCAGATGAGTAAGACCCTGTCCATCAAACTCCACTATCTTAAAGGACAGTGTCCTTTAATTGGATTGACACGTTTTACAAAATATACATAATTGCGTAATAACTCTGGTGATAACCTGCATATTTATTGAATGGGCTTAAAAGTTAATTGCGAGGAGTGTTTGTATGTGTGTGTTGCTGTGGAGTTAAACTGATCCGTTGGGGTTTCTGTGGGGGTGTATAGGTGTGATCTGAGTGAGCTATACTAGCTACTGCAGTATGTATCTTCTCCTATTTCCATGTGAAGTTACGAGATTGGGGCCTTGTCCGTGACGACGAAGTATTCCCGTTTGAGCACCCATAGAGATACGACATCCGTCAGTAGGGACTTGTTTTGAGCGCCATATAATTGTTGGAGGTCCTTTGTTTGCAACCAAGTGGAGAGTAGTGCCAGTTTTGAACTGCTAATGATGCTCAGCAGCCCTCCAAAATTACCTACATATAAAAGGTCGAGGCGTACTCTTTTAGAGGTTTGATTGCAAATTGCGACGGATTTTTATTGTGAAACTTCTGTTCTACTTTTATTTTGTCAGAGCTGCAAAAATATTCATAAGATTTTCCAGTGCCTATTGTAGTGAAAAGTTAGTTATAATTACGATCTCAAGACCTATAGAAATGTATGAAATAATGTTTATGAAATAAATTAAATTCTGCCTAGAGCTACTGATTTTAAATATAATTATGTAAACTGGATTGGGCGCCAGAATTGAATGGTTGGCCTGAAAATAGAAAATAATTATTTGAATTTCGAAGGAGGAGGAGAAATTTCCCGTAGGCTGTGGAAAGTTCTAGACTAGAAATCAGTTTATATTGAAATAACTGAAATTAGAATTGATGGTCTTCTATGAATTTTGGCTTGATTCAACTTTTTTTTCTGTTTACTTTTTACTGTGTGATTTTAAATAATGATTTATTTAAGTCCGTTGCGAAAGACTATTTACAAAAATACAAAATAAGGCAAATGACATGTTTTCACTTTCTTTTTTTTTACATTGAAGTTTTTTCCAAGGCTCGAGTCACTCTAAAGAGCGATGAGTTATTTCCATTGATTCGGGCATCAGGTGGCCTACCATGAACTAATTAAAAACGATTCAAAAACAAGACCTTTCAGTTTAGGTTCGTAAACTGCATCGCTTGAGCTGCTCTATGGACGTCATGGTACCAAACAAGTACGAATGAAACCAAAACTTGCGACTCAGTTTGGGACAATCGCTGTCAGCAGATGGCGCGGCCTAAACTGAATCGTTAAACTGACATCATGGTACGAATTAGAAGAACAGTTCAGTTTAGGTCCTAAAATGGATCGCGTTAAGAGCTTGTGGTAGGCCTGCAGTTCTTTTGCTGCTTCATTTATATCAGGCGTTTAACTAGCTTATGTTCACGACGATCTAATTTTGCCCTTTGTTTATAAATGTTAAATATTTGTAAATTTGTAAATATTTGAATGTGTAAATACTAATTAATATTGAAAAAATCTCAAATTAAAATTTTACTTTAGAATTAAATAAAAAATAAAAATGTATATTAGGTCCATATGTTCAAATAATATTCTAATTTTGTACAACTGAGTATGTATTCTATACAAATAAATAAAATTGAAGTGTCCGTTCGTAATGTAACAATAACAGCCTTTTTACTAAATGCAAGTATATACTGTACTTATAACAAAGAATAAAATTTTAAACATTTTTGTCTGTCTCTCCATCTGTCTGTCTGCCTCTAAACAGGACTTTCACTGGCAGATAGCTGACGTTACATGGAGTAACTTAGGCTACTTATATTTTATAAAAAGAATTAGGGTTCCGCACAGAAAAGTCCAATTTGTGAAATCCAATTTGTTTTCCGACGTGCTCGCGAACAAAGTCGCGGGCACATCCATTAAAAATAATAATACACGTCCTAAACTCCTAACCTATTTCCAGAAAAATATCCTGCTTGTTTACAACACAATACGGGAGCGTACATAAATCGCATCAATTTTACATCTATCATGAGCACACCCACGCCATATTCCATCAACGACAATTTTGCAGTCAAGTACCGCCGCCATGTTTCATTCATGCTGGCGACGGGCGGCGGTGGCGGGGTTCCGTGTCGGAGTAAGGCCGCCGGCAAAGCTAGAAACGGCCGTCGCAAAATAAGGGTTAAATATAACAATATAAAACTTGCGGGAGGGACAAAATTGAGTAAGTTTCATTCTCTCCGTAAATTACCTTGTTCGAGTAATTTCAACAGTATAATTTTTATTCAGTACTAGACCTGCCCGCTGCTTCACTCGTTTGCAACGTATTGATGTGGCGATGTCAAAACATCGAGATTTTATATCTAAGATACTCATAAATGTCGTATACACATAAACCTTTCGTACCCGTTTAGAATAACTGAACGCTCACGCGAAAAGCGACATTGTGTTCTATCGTATATTGATAAGTACCTACTTGCGACAAAATTGTGGTATTCTGGAAATACCAACTTTATCATAATCAGCCTATATTGTTCCCACTGCTGGGACACAGGCCTCCTCTCGTCGAGAGGGCGTGGGCTATAATCTACCACGCGGGCCGAGTGCGGGTTGGTAGATGTCACATGTCTTCCAATTTTTAGTTCTAGGACATGCCGGTTTCCTCACGATGTTTTCCTTCACCGCCAACACCTGCCAAATACCAACTTACCAAGTGCCTTATTACGTTTTTCATTTCGTTTTTATTTCGGTGCGAGTCAAACGAAACATTAGCTCGTGCCGTTTTATAATAATGACCGAATCAGTAGGTTTGTGGTGCGGTTGACTATCCACTGTACACGACTCAAAGAAGCTCATTATTTTATTTCTTCCTTTTGTTGACCTAAAATATTTTATCTCAAAATAGATTAACTTTAACAGCGAGACGTTTAAAGGCTCTCCCCACAGGTACGTTATTATCTGTTGCGATATTGTGATATCTGTTTTCAGTACATTTTGTATTAGGACGGCCACAAAGTTACACACTGTTGCGATAATAACGACGTGATAGAAGTAGGACGCTTGCGTTCCTCCGTCCTAAGATATTCCGATATGAGTTTGTAGCGGTATCTACAACGCCACATGCGAACAACGCTTCGTACTGACGTCACAAAATCCTGCATCTCGCAAGCAGAGTTTACCGCGCAACAAGCATAGATACAACTGCCCGACATGAATCATCGGGCAGTTGCCCGCCAGACACAACACCCGTCTGGTCGGAGGATCCTCCCTTTTCTATAGAGTATGAGTGAACTTTACACCCTGTTCCTCATACCTCTATAAGTTCTTAGAACATTTTATATTAGGACGCTTATGATCGTACACACAACTGCATTAATAACGTAATAACGCATCCGATATTATCAAACAATAATAACGTGCCAGTGGGCAAGAGACTTTACTAGGGCAATATTTTTATCAATATTTTTTGGGATGCATGAAGAAGCCTCCTCGTGTAGCGCAGTTTGTTCCGCCAGTTACTCAACTGAACCGAGCGCTCGGCGCATCCTGGACAGTCACACACAACACCTTATTTGATTGGGCAATTCGTCCCTTGCGGTGGTAGGGCTAACGTCCGCCTGGTTTGCGACCACCCTCCCACCGGAGTCCGGCTTCAAGCAGCCTGCTGTGTTTCGTCGATGCGTGGGAGTTCCAGTGCCTTAGGCATCTTCTGGGCACGCTTGTTCCATCATAGACCTCATCCATAGCTTCATCAGGCGTGATCGAGGTCAAGAGCGTGTCCATTCAGCAATAAAAAAAAATACAGGGATCCGCACTCGACTTCAACGAGACAAGTTGTCAAACTGCGCGAAAGGGTTAAACATTTTTATAGTTATTTAGGTACTGATATTATTTCTCCGACAGTTCGAACAATAATGGACCATCGATCAATCAATTCAAACAATCAAAGGTTTCTTAAAAGGGGAACAAATTGTCTTTAGTATCTTGTTCAGAAATATGTAAAACAAAAATATTAATCGAGAGCAAATGGGTGATTAGAACAATGAGAAAAGAAAACAAACACAGTAAGGACGATGACACACGGGCGTTGCCAATGCGTTGCGTAGGCGCTGCGACGCCTGACAGGTGACGCTCCGTAGTTCTACGTATGAGCGTCATAACACACGGTGCGCTATAACGTGCGGCGACGGAACGCGTGCGCATCGGACAAGAGGCCAGGGAGATGAAGCAGGTAGGGGTGCTGCGGTGAGACGGAGCGCAGCGCAGTATTTTTTAGAATATCGAAGGCGGACGTCGACGTCGTGAAGGTGCGACGTCGGGATAAGCTGCGTTGCGTTGCGACATCGCAGCGCTTGCATGGCACTCACTACGTCGAAATCGCTGCGACGACGCAACGCATCAGCAACGCTCGTTCTAACTGTCAGTAAATTAATGACAGTTTGGGTTTAGTAAAAAGTTCAAGTTTTTAAAGCGCGTCCTCTTCAAAGTTCAAAGTGGCATATTCCAGCCCAGGTACCTACTATACTAAAACATTATGCTTTAATTAGAACATAGTGTACCGAGCTACCTAAACGATATGAAAACTCTTTGATACACGGTAGAGATGACAATTATACAACAATAAATTAAACTTCGTATACCTAATGACGGTCCCAGTCTGCATTCAAAAATGCAATCAAATATATCCAATAGTTTAGTCATTGGACATTATTTTTAATATTTTCTACATGTATCTGTTAACAGCACCGACAGGTTAAAGACATCTGCAGTTAAACACAACATGTTGCCAGCTCGCTACTTCAATAACCTTCGCCAAAGTTCTTAAATTTTATTTCCCGATGCGAACTAATGCATATTATACTTTATGCTTGACACATAAGAGTCATAAAGCGTGTCATCAGAATTAGATAAGAAAACTATACATGCGGAAGTTATTACTACAAATGTAAAATTATTAAGTATATTCTTATATTATTTGTGTAGTTTTATTAAGTGAATTGTTTATAGATATTATGTATTATTTTTTGTCTCCTTTACTCTTTTACACGCTGTCTACATCTCTCTATTTCTTGTCCTATTGCAGGTATGCTGGAAGAGATTTCTTATGAAATAAGCATCACCTTTGTACCTATTTTTCTGTTCTGTTTTTTTCTTGTCTGTTTATATATGTGTGTACATAAATGGTAAAATAAATAAATAAAATTTTATACAAACCTGCAAAAAATGGTGTGCCCGGCATACTGACCTATACTATTTTTCAGGTTTCGGCCATAATATGTTCGTTGGGTCGATGACACCGCGCTGTAGCCGCATTATATAAATGGTGTTCATTTTTGGCTACACTTGTTATTTAATATCATCATCTGCCTAGCCTTTTCCCAAATATGTTGGGGTCGGCTTCCAGTCTTACCGGATGCAGCTGAATACCAGTATTTTACATGGAGCGACTGCCTATCTGACCTCCACTACCCAGTTAGGTACTGGGTAATACGATACCCCTTGGTAAGACTGGTTGTCAGACTTTCGGGCTTCAGACTACCCGTAACGACTGTCAAAGATCCACGAATGACAGCCGGGACCAACGGCTTAACGTGCTTTCCGAGGCACGGAGGGGTCTCGGTATGTAAAGACACTTGTTATTTAATATGTTAGACAAAATCACTTTTTTAATTTCAACGTTAGGGTTTATTTGATACTTCCTAAATACCTATGCTTTGTATTGTTAGTGTTTATTTACTATTGTACGAGTATTGTCATGTCCACATTGTATATCTTTAATACCTACTATCTCGCGGGATGAATTGCTGTAATGTGAAGTACCCTATTCTCTAAGCTTTTATTATTGTCATATAAGTTGAGGAATGCGGTTGTGTAATTGTTCTTTTATAGCTATAACATAGCGGTTTTGTAATTTTCTCTTTGTTTCAATGTGAGTGTAGAAGGCGAATGTACAGACGCCAGCACATCAAGCTACCTGAAACTGTCAAATTTTCTGAAACCCCTTCCTCTTGGACCGCGAAAGCGAACGGACGTGAATCCCGTATACAGTGTTTTAATATTTTTTAAATAAAATTAATTTTGGCATAAAATTAAATCGCTATAAAATTCACAAAATACTAGGCGCGCATAATACGGCGGTGCTGCGCAAAACACGGAGCGAAAAGTGAGCAGGACAGTAACAGCACTGAGCTACGACTACGTCGCGACGTCACCCACTCTGCTAGCTGTACAACAGTGTCCCATTGTATAGAGGGATCAAGTTAGGCTGGCGGATAGGAAAAATGTACTAAATCCTCGATCGACGACCAGTATAGTGACCCCTACGCACCTCGCACCGGTGAAACTTGTTCATAAGTTTTGGACGCCTGGTACTCCTACACCGAGTGACAGTGAGCCATTCAACATGCCTCTTGAGCGCTCCCCCCCGCCTACCTCACCCGCTCCCGCGGCCGCCCCTGAGATCGGCCCCACGCTCTCTCAAGTATGTGCGCCTGCGATATGTGAATCGGATACTGCATCTGAGAGAAGCGATAGCAGAAATGTCAGTGTTAGACATAAACGTAGACATGGCGATGATGATACCAAAGAAATCAAAGGGTTGATCTCGTCCTTATCATCTAAGGTAGACCAAAGCTTCCTTGAACTCAAGCAGAAAAATGAAGAGCTTAAAGAAAGTTTGCAATTTATGTCAGACAAATATGACTTAATTTTTAAAACACTTCAAAACCTGCAAGAAGATAGAGCTGATGATAAGAAGACCATTCAGAAATTGGAAGAGAAGATTGAAGTTCTTGAGCGTAAAAGTAGGTCGGCTAGCTTAGAGATACGAAATGTACCCATCTGTTTGCGAGATGACAGGAAATTTGAGTCGAAAGAAGACGCCAGTTTGATAGTGAAAACCTTATCGAAAGCTGTCGAGGTGGATATCCAAGACTGTGACATAAAAGACATATACAGAATCCAAACCCACAAAGAAGGCAGTAAACCCATCATAGTTGAGTTAAACAGTGTATTAAAAAAGGACAAAATAATGCAGGGGGTCAAGAACTTCAACAAGAAGAAACCAAATGAAGAAAAATTAAATACTGGACACCTCAGTATACCCGGACCTGTTAAACCTGTGTTCATATCAGAAGCCCTAACACCTAGCGGGCAGAAACTATTTTATGCAGCTCGACAATTTGCAAAGGAAAATGGGTTCACGTACTGCTGGACTTCACGTGGTTCCGTATTCCTACGTAAAGCCGAAGGTGAGCCTCAAATTCGAATTGAATCCGCAATAAATCTAAAACTCTTATTTAAAAAATGACTATACTGTACAAACTATCTCAATGTCATCTCCCACAGTTTATTCATTATATTACACTATTTTGATTTTAAGTTTAGTATTACAGTAAATGATCTTGTTCGATCGTTGGTAACTTGTATGGTATGTCTAAATAGTATAGTTACCCAAAATTTAATAATTATTTGTTATTTATATCCAAAGACTGTTCTTGTAGAAGCTGTCTTAAATAACCGTAATTTTTTCAAAACAAAATTAGCTATTCACCACAACGCAACACTAATGCAGTTACACACCCAAAGCATTTACACCAAACATTATCACAAACCCCTTAATATAACTAGATTAAACACACTAAATTCCAAATTCTACACTACAGTACTTACACAAATGATACTCTGCAGCAACATCATAAATTGGTCATTGACGTTTAAAATTATAAATTCGATAAGGACAACTTAAATAAATTTATTGATTCTGTAGAATCATTTAATATCTCACGGTCTTATGTGAGCTCGCCAGACCAATGTTTGAAGCATATAGACACCACCCAGCCAACTTTGAACATACTGCATGTTAACATCCGAAGCCTAAATCGCAACATTGATGGCCTCAATGTCCTAATACATTCCATGGATGTTAAGTGTGATATAGTAATCCTCTCCGAGTGCTGGTTGAGTAAAGTGACGGATATTCCTGTATTGGCTGGCTTTACCTCAGCTAGATCCTCATTTAACAACCAAAATGATGGTGTTGTAGTTTATGTCAGTAGTGATGTGACTCATAAGCTAGTTGAACCGGTTTTCCAGGACGCTAACTGTCTTATTTTGAGGCTAGGTCTAGATACAGCTATTGTTGCAATATACCGTTCACCCTCAGTCAGAAACATAGAAAATTTTCTTGCGTCTTTAAACAATATTTTAGAATCCCTGGCGTCAATAACAACTGTAGTAGTGATTGGAGATTTAAACATAAATATTAGGCCGGGTAATAATGACCCAAACTCTGAAGAATATTCAAATACAATGGCTTTTCATGGGCTCCTACCTGCCCACCTTCTCCCCACTCGCATTGAAAACTGCCTGGATCATGTCTTTTTAAAAACTGATAGACCCTCCACAACTTTGGTTCTGGACTCATATTTTACTGATCATGCACCCATCCTATTTAGCACGGAACGAAACCCTCTTAATTCTACAAAACCTAAAAGTATGATACGGCATTTAAACTTTCAAGGTATTATTAGCTACTTAGAAAGCTACGATTTCTCAAGTGTTCTAACTAGCAGTGATCCCAATCAAAGTGCGGATCAACTCATCTCCATTGTATCAGACGCAATAAATCAACATAGTACACTAAAAAAAGTCCCTAACAGGAAACAGACCATTAAACCATGGATGACCACTGGTCTCCTGAGGTGCGTGCGAAATCGGGACCTGCTTCATAAAAAAGCTATGCAAAATCCTAAAGACCTTACTGCCAATTTAATATATACTAGATACCGTAATTACTGTAACAATTTACTGAAGACTATTAAATGCAATTTTGACCAAAAAGAACTCCTGAAGGCCAATGGTAACCCCAAAGCAACATGGGACATCATAAAAACTATAAGCTACAAGAACACCTCACCTATAAGAAAGTCAGGAGAACTCCTTAATATGTGCAGCGATCCAAATTCCTCTGTCAATGCTATAAATAAGTATTTTGCAAACGTTGGAGCGGATCTTGCTAGGCAGGTTGCGAGGGGTCAGTGTGTAATTCGCCCAAACTTTGAATTTGACAGCTTAGTAAATCCTCAAGGTAACTCATTTGTCTTGCTTGAAACGACTTTCTCAGAAATAGAAAATATAATTATAGAATTAAAACATAATTGTGCAGTAGGCCACGATGGAATACCAGCCTCAGTTATTAAGTCTGCCAGACATGTACTTGTTCCAGCAATAACGCATATATGTAATTTATGTATCTCAAAGGGAATTTTCCCCGACACTTTTAAGAAGGCATTAGTCACACCGGTATTTAAGGGTGGGGATGGTGACCGTGTCGAGAACTATAGGCCTATATCTGTACTCACCACACTGTCCAAAATTATGGAGAAGGTTCTTAACAAAAGATTGCTTAGCTATCTAGAATGCAACAGCATAATTGCGCCAAACCAATACGGTTTTAGGAGAGGCGTATCAACAGAGGATGCTGTTCTTGAACTGACAAGCCAAATTGCTAAGAACCTTGATTCTAGGACTAAAACTATAGGTATATTTCTTGATTTAGCCAAAGCTTTCGACACGGTCTCTATTCCCATCCTTCTACGTGGTCTAGAGAGTATGGGAATAAGAGATATCACTCTAAATCTCTTCCGGGACTATCTCACAAACCGTAATCAACGAGTTAAGATAGGCGACTATATCAGTGATGATGTGAATCTAACCTTTGGCGTACCACAGGGCAGTGTGCTGGGTCCCACCCTTTTTCTTCTATTTGTAAACAGATTGTGTCAGCTATCAATACCAAACTGCAAGATACTCGTATATGCAGATGACACTGCGCTTATCATAAGTGGAGAAACATGGGAATCTGCTCACCGCGCAGCGGAAAATGCTCTTAGGATAGTGATGGATTGGCTTTCATTGAACCTGCTTACGCTAAACGTCTCTAAAACTCACTATGTCCCTTTCTCAGCGAACTCTGCTACACAGCCTAATATGCCTGACGTTAAAGCCCATAGTTGCCATCCTGCACTGACTCCTTGCAGCTGCCCTACTATACATAGAAGCTCTTGTGTTAAATACTTGGGGGTGCACATTGATAATACATTGAGTTGGAAAGAGCATATCAGTGTGACAGTTACGCGTGTTCGTAAGCTAATGTTCCCTATGAAGAAACTAAGAAGAGTAGTTGCCGACCGACTGTTAAAAACTATTTATTTTGCCTTAGCTCAATCACTTCTTACCTATTGCATATCTGTCTGGGGCGGTACACTTAAAACGTATTTGCTTCGCCTTGAGAGGGCACAAAGAGCTGTCTTGAAAGTCATGCTTCACAAACCTTATAGGTACCCGACTACCCAGCTCTATAAAGACATATCTGTACTCACTGTCCGACAGCTCTGTGCACTTAATATCACTTTACGTGTACACTCATCACTGACCTATGACCCAAGCTTATTAGAGCAAAATAAACGACGTAGAGAACCTGTATGCCCACCTGTCATCACTAAAACTGCTCTGGTGAGGCGAAGCTACCCGTGTCTTAGCAGCCACCTTTATAACACTATAAACGAAACCTGCAACATATATTCTTTACATAAATTTAAATGTAAAACTGTAGTTAGTAGTTTTCTCCAACAGTTGACGTACGATGAGACTGAACAACTCTTTGCAAAAAAATCTTACTAACGCATCTAAAAACTGATTTAAATTGCTCCTTTACAATTTATTTAATACTGTGACATATACGAAACACACAATTAAACACACACACACACATACACTCACACCACACACACCTATTCCTTGCTTACATAAATTTTAATGGATGTTAAGTACTTATGTTAAAATAGTCTTATTTCAACCAAAACTCATACCAAGTGCAGCAATTTGTCAATGAACTGTAAGAGGAAGGCGCCTGTGTCTGTAACACAGTTTATACTAGCACAGACCCAGACGTTCACTCTGTCTCAAATAGTGCATAAGTAGCGTTATACTTCATTGTTTTTATGTTTGATTGAGATGGACAAATTGTATTTGGCTTTTTGAGAATAAAGTTATTATTATTATTATTATATTATTTTCCCAATCAACCTTAAGAACGAACTTTAGCGATAAAGTTGAAAATCTATTAGAGAAATTTGAAAGATTGTTGTAACTTGATGTGCTGGCATTTGTACTAGAAACATTCTAATTCCTAAGGTAACAAATTATTTTCGCTAGGTACTAAATAAAATGACGTATATAATAAACATCAAATAAATACAAAAAATTCTTTTGTTTTTTGTTCCTTTAGGCGTCGAAGTACTTGTCCGCATCATGCTGTCATCCCCAAACGTGCCCAGAAGACTGGAGTTATTAGTAGCATTGCCACGTTGAATGGCAATGCTAATTCTTTGGCCAAAGAACGAGCCAGCCTTATGGTCACCAGCCGACGAGAAATTTCCTTAAAACGGAGACGCGTACTCAGGCCCCATGACCCGAGCGTTTCCACCACAGAACAGTTAAAAGACATTTTATATGTTCTGTGGTTTTGACCCCAAACGGCTCAAAACTGTAGTTACCCATATTAAGGTTACAGCAGTCGGCGCTTGAGGGTCTCAGCAGCCGCAGCAGCGGTGCCAGCACAGCCAGCCGTGCTTGGTAACAAACAGGTGAAGGATATACGAGTATATGTTAATGGGAAGTGGGAGTCGTCTTAACTGTGATTTAGGTGCTCTTGTAGCTATCTAAAAAAAATAACGTTAAGATGCTTTATCCTTAGTATAACTATCAAACTTTATTTATTATTATATTTCACAAAACCTTCATGCCAAACTAATTGAAAGTTTCACAACCATTCATGGGAATACAAACTCCTAATTTAATCTTGTTATGATATCAAACATCAGCTAGCTTCATCAAAAACTTATTAAATAGCGGTGAGGATATAATCTAGCGTTTTGGATGTAGAGCTTAAGTTAATCGAGGAAGGCTAGGGCTGTAACAGTTTTAGGTAAATAAGAGACGATTTTTCGGCTGAAGATTTATAGAATAGAAAAAAACGAGTGTGCTTATGACCACACGACTGAAGTGAAACTTCAGTATTGCGTATTTGGCTATGAGAGGAAGAGAGAAAGAAAATGTGCGCGCGCACTGCTGTCGCTTGCTTATATCCCCCACTCAACTCCCGTTCGCCTCGCCCGATCACACTTTTCGTAACGCTTACGTCACGCGTTCGCCAGCTTACTCCCCAAGTCAAGCGTGCGTAAAGAAGTTTAACTTAAAAAAAAACAGGTGATAGCATACGTTTATGTTAGCATAACTCGACATAATGTATGGATCAACAGATTTTTTTTTTTCACGATTTCAGGGTTGGTCCCATAGTAAAAGGTGTTCATAATGATGAGTACAAATTACCCCTTTTAAGAATTATAACGATCAAAATTTAAGGGTGTAGGTATACACTCGTAAAACCTACATTTTAAAGTAGAAAATACAACAACAGTGGCAAACAAAGTGATAACCCTGACTGTACCTGAAACCTGTTCGAGAGCTACAAGCTGAGCTAAATATTATCTGCTGTAAGTCTTATGCAAATTAAATAGCTATGCGGAACTCTTTGAAATACCTGCGGTGCTCTAGATACCGCTAATTAATTGGCGATTATAAAGTATCAGTAGAGAGAGGGGCCCGTGGCTAAATAATAACAGCCGCACAGGTCGATCGTTCAGGTTAAGCTACGCATGCCGTGGTTGGTCTGTGGATGGGTGACCATCTTTACACGAGACCCCTCCATGTCTCGTAAAACACGTTAAGCCATTGCTCCCGGCTGTCATTCGCAGATCTTTGACAGTCCAGACAGACAGACAGACAGAAGCCCGAAAGTCTGACAACCAGTCTTACCAAGGGGTATCGTATTACCCAGTAACTGATTTGTGGAGGTCAGATAGGCAGTCGCTCCATGTAAAATGCTGGGTGTTCAGCTGCATCTGGTTAGATTGGAAGCCGACCCCAACATTGTTGGGAAAAGGCTAGGCAGATGATGAAGGTATTAGTATCGTGCAGTCGGTAACTGAAAGAAGTAGTAAGTATGTTAGGTATTTTCACTTATTACAAGCACCTTAATTGCGTAATATCAATAATTTTGTAGGGTATTGCTAATCCATTGCTTCATATGTTTGAAAAATTTGTCTGCTCAACAATGTAAATAGCGAATGAATGTTGTTGAACTGTCAAAGTAAAAGCCATTGCTACTGTTAGTGTGTAACGCTTTTACTCCGCGGATTGCTGAAATGAGAATTTGAAGATGGGAAATTTTCAAACTTCAGCATTACTTTTAATGTAAAAAAAAAAATCAGCTGTTCCCTACATTTATGTTCGAATAACTCGTCAAAATGTAGGGAACAGCTGATTTTTTTTTCGCGATTTCATTTTTGGTCCCATAGTAAAAGTTGTTCATAATTATGAGTGCAATGACTTCTAACGAGGTTGTTAATGTTTTTCCAATAACCCTGTCATATGTTACCGCCAAAATGTATGTTTCGGTAGGTAATTAATAGTTGTTACTATATAGCTATCTGCTTTTTTCCTACTCCGACCCTAGATCATTGAAAATTCGGCACGTGTATTGTCGAGTTTTGTAATGTCCGAACTTTCGCTCGAACAAAGCCTTCAGGCGAGGTCTAGATCCCCAGTCCGGTCGCTTAGGGTACTTGTATCAACATTGTTCTAAAACTACAAAGTCCAAAAAGGAGTCCATTAAACTATAGGTTTTGTATTTATATTAGTTACAAATCAAAAATGTAATATTAAAAGCTTTGAATTACAGCTTTTAATATACAATTTTTCACAGGCACTGATCAGATTTAAAATACAGTGAGGCAAAAATTTGTGAGTAAATCTGGACTAAAGTATTGAGATCTACGTTTCACATATATTTAGGCTAGTTTATTAAGGCTTAAGTACTTTAATTAAAAAACCCAGCTAAAATTACAACTATTCTCTAGAAATGCCTGTTGGGTCCAGTCGACCTATTCAAAATTTGATTTAGTCGACTGGACCCGCGGGTCCAGTTCGTGTGGGTCCAGTTGACCAAAGACTCTTAATGTCTAAATGCAATACGTAGGATATTGACTAATTATACGGCAACCCCTCCACAGGAAGATGTGATCTTTGGCAAGAACTGCTTAAACCTCCTTATTTCTTTATTGAACTATCAGAGAGCCTCCCATCCGGGCACAAGTTACCGTGGCCTACATGGATAACCTTAAATAGACTTCGTACCCACGCAGCAAGGACAACCTCCACAAGGGGGGGTTCTTGGACGGCTCAGACCGCCGCCGCCGGTGTGTATGCGTCATCTCTCTACAGACCATGGCTCACATCTCATCTTGCACCGCCTGCCTTGTCACCTGCATACGTGAGGACCTTATTATGGCTGCGTCAGCGGAAGGTATTCGCGATGCTTTTTAAATTTTGGGCCAAACAAATTAAAAAAAAACTTCAAGTATAAATCTTTTTTCGTGTTATTTTTGACATCAACACGCTAAGAAGAAGATTAGGAATATAGTAACTAGTTGGCCGCTGAGGTGGAGACAGGGGTGAGGCGGCGGTTCGCAACGCACGTACTGAGTAATGCGCCCCTGCCCCTCCGTCCCACTGCTCACATACCTAAGGCGCGGCCAACTAGTTCCGCGCGGACTATAGTTTAGGCTTACTTTAATAATCATAAATATAAAAAAAGTCAGCTACAACAACAACATTCTTTAGAAATGCCTCCTGCTATGTTTCATGTCTAATTATATAAGTGGAAACTTGTAATTGGCTTTCTTCTACATATTACTTCTGATTAATTATTCGAATGTATTAGCTGTAAGTTTTCTTAAAAGTAATAAAATAAAATAAATGCAATAAGTATTGTTTTCGACTATTAACATTCTAGAAAAAGTTTCATCAGCGATTTATAACTAGAAAAACATATTATTTTCAAACAGTTAATAAACTACGCGGAAATATTATAATTGCTGCAATTTGAACTACAGTAAACTAATTCAACTCAACGAATAACTAAAATGAATCCACGAAACGTTTAACTTAGTATTACACTCATAAAACTTTTAAATGTTTTACTTTGGCGCATTGCATGGATGGCATTTCCCCTGCGAATGGAAATAAAGAGGGATGTACACAGTGTTAAATTGAGTTGATCTAGCAGTAGGTATACACGCCCGCAGTCTAAACTGGTGCTACTTTCGCCTAAATGTAAAGTTTTTTTTTTTTCATTTCACATTACCTACATGTATTTTTCTTTTTACTAAATTTCAAGCAACCATAAGGAATTCTTCCAACCAAATCTACAGACCTACAAACGTTGCCAAAAATACCTCGCCACTTAATTAAAATTATACTTTGTAAATTACATAACATAAAAGAATATTGATAATCCATTGCTGCATCTGTTTGAACAATTTATCTGCTATACTACATAAGTAACGCAATGAATATTGAATTTGATTTTAATGTACATTGTTGAATTGTCAAAATTTCAAAGGCATAGGCTGTTGGAACCACAAGACAGTTTACACAGAATAAATCAAATCGAGCTCTAACTTGTATCTAAAAACATGTACTGATTTAACAAGAAAGAAGTGTTTACTATACCTACTCCGTTTGAAATAAGATTAGACATTTAAATAAACCTTTTTTACAGTCCGTTCAACTGATTTTGACTTCAATTGCGTTGGTGGCATGACAAATGGAGCAATGCAGCTGCAGTAAACAGTTCGATCGTTATACCTACGGAATAGAAGTCAAAATCGGTTGAGCGAACTGTAAAAAAGGTTTATTTAAATGTCCAATCTTATTCCAAATGGAGTATAGACAACAAGATTTCACCCGCGGCTACACCCGCATGTATTTCGGAAAATATCCTACGGGAACATACTACCGGAATGAAAAGTACCCTATGTGTTAATTCAAGTTATGAACTATATGTGTTCCAAATTTCTACCAAATCCGTTCAGCAATTTTTGTGTCAATCCAGAACATATTATGTAATATGCAGACAAATGGACAAAACATCCAAACTTCCTTTTTTTTTAATAATATATATACTCTAATATGTTACTCTAAAAAAAAACTCTACTCTAAAAAAAAAAATTTTTTTATTTATTTTTTTGTTGCCGAATGGGCCCGCCCTTGACCTCGATCACGCCTAATGGAAAGCGATGGATGAGGTCTATGATGGAACGAGCGAACGAACTTTTAATATTATGGTATTTTAGATCAAAACCAACCTAGTGTACGTCGCGCTTAGTTTAGTCCTAGTATTATTCCGCAACCAGCTAGTGCTGCTAACTGCCAGGTTCCCGCATTGCGACTCCTATGGGAGTTTGTCGACATGCAAATATCGGTTTGACTGCATTAGTATCCTTCGTGTGCTGCGGCGTCATTAGGCGTGATTAAAAGCAATCGTGGGGGAATTTTACCTTAGGTTTAGAAAATGTTATTTGAATTATTTTGCTATGTATGTTTTGGCAACGTTTGTAGAAGTTTAAGGAAGAATTCTTTATAGTTGCTGGAGTTTTTTGTAAAAAATATATGAATACGTGTGAAATGAACATGTATAAATAAAACAAAGTCGGGTTAGATACACCATTTATGACTCAAGAACGGCTTGATTGTTATGATCTTTGATTTGTTGGATTTGTGTCCGCCCCGAATAGCAGAATAATTATTAAAACATGGGAAAACTCACGAAAAAAAAACGAAGGTATTTCATATTCTGAGGCGATACGAAGTTCGGACCGGGTCAGCTAGTAAATAATTAAAAAATAAACTTTTAATAAAAAAGAAACTTTACATTTGCTATGAAATGAAAACAACCAAAATTGCTTTTCACATCATAATAATATACCACCCGACAACCAGACACATTTTCAGAAAAACTTGAAGCATTATTGCATGTGTTTTTCATAATGATCCTCTATTTTTACAGAGGAAAACATTTTGCAAATCCCCGAGTTCAACGTTTCAACTCGTAATGGTCGAATGCTAAATTATTCGAGGAAAAGCAAGTTTAGCGAATTTATGAAAATTATTAATAGTTTCACAATAACGTCTGTTGCAACAGTGTTTTATGCATCGTATTAACTAATTTTATAAGTTTACTTAATCTGCCAGTTAGAGTTACTTGAATTTAACCTATTTTGGGAACGTGAAAGGAATGTTAAATCGAATGTTTCTTTTTTTCATTTACTGATTGTCTTTTATTGACTTGAATGTGTGTGCAGTTGAGAGTATGTCAGGCTTACTCAAATGTCTCGCTGATGGTGGTGCATGTGTTAAATTATTCTGTTCCCTTCAAAATGGTGCTGATCTATGCGTCATGTTCGTAAACGGGCGCCATCGGTTGGGACTGACCAAAAAGTATTAAAAAAAAATCACTACAGACGCTTTTAGCGTGCCCTCTTTCTACATCGTTCTTACATATATAATTTCAACTTGAACGATGTAACCAATATTTTGTAACAATTTTTAGATTTAAAAGATTGTCCATGGAGTTTCTTGCCCGTTCATTTCACACACACATAGACCAGGACCTCCAGGTCATGGTCTATCCATGTGGAATATCGGGATCGAGACTTATGCGGGTAAAACCGCGGGGCGCAGCTAGATATTTATAAATTACTTTCAATAGTCTAATTGAAATAAGAGATTTGATATTGTCTCTAAGCTGACTGGATTAAACGCTAATTGGAAACTAAATTAACACTTGACACCTACTAAGCATTATGTAATACGAATCAGCAATATCTAATTACGAACTTCATGATTTATAGATTAATAGTTCTCAGGAGCTTCTAGTATCTAATTACATAAAATAATTGAAGTTTGACAAATCTGAGACGTTTGACACTTTAAATTGTTGTTTGATGATTTTTGTAACAGCAATTTATCAAACAGAATAATACTGATAGTATTTGAGTTTCAGCTTACGGAGCTTAGCCTTATTTCGCGAGGAAAGTTTTGGGTATGAATTTGGAGGGGTTTTCTCCTCTTACTCTTATAGCCATCCAAATTCATACCCAAAACTTTTATTTAACCTGTTAACCGCCCGACTTCATATCAGTCGTCGTGCCCCCAGCGCCCGGCACAGTGAATCGAAAAATAAATACCTGATAGAATACAGCCTAATTAAATAAAAAAGCAGATTAAACGAGCTGTGGCATATGGTTGTCAATATACGACCTTGGCAAAATGGACACGAAAATATTTGTCGGATTAATCCGGCGTAAGCGGTAAAAAGGTTAAAAGTTTAAAGAAACTTTTAACGTTTTCATCATCATCAGCCTATAGCAGTCCACTGCTGGACATAGGCTTCTCCTATTGCACGCCATTCAACTCGATTTTCGGCAACTCTCATCCAGCTGCTACCAGCCATTCTGCGAAGATCATCGCTCCACCTAGCCTGAGGGCGTCCCACGTTACGTTTACCGATTCACGGTCTCCACTCAAGAACACGTCTACCCCAGCGGTCATCGGTTCTACGGCTAATATGGCCGGCCCATTGCCACTTCAGCTTGCTTATTCTGTGAGCTTTGTCGATAACCTTGGTTCTCTGCCGGATCACCTCGTTGCGGATTCGATCCCTCAGAGAGACTCCAAGCATAGCCCGTTCCATAGCTCGCTGAGCGACCTTGAATTTATGGACCAGCCGTACCGTGAGTGTCCACGTTTCGGCTCCGTAAGTCATAACTAATCTAACCCTATAACTTTTTTTTTTTTTTTTTGATGGGAAATCATCTAATGACTCCTCCCGCTCTGGGTGGAGCGGAAGGGAGTGTCAGACTCTTACTGACTAAAACCCACCCGTGTTCCTTCCTTAGCCCTTTCTGTTCCGGGGCAGCGGTAACCCTTTCGGACGATCCCGCTACCCAACCTTTTAACGCTTACGTATTTATTCCAAAGAGACGATGGATGGACTGTGTGAAAGATGATCACCACCACCAAGCAAGCAGCACCACCAGCAACAAGCATGATGATGAAGTAAATTATAACAGAATAAATTAATTAACTAATTAGTTCGTTAATTTATTATGTTATAATTTAGTTACAGTAATAAAAAAAAAAATACTGAATGGGTCCGCTCTTGACCTCGATCACACCTGATGGAAAGCGACAGATGAGGTCTATGATAGAACGAGCGTGCCCAAAAGATGCCTAAGGCACTGGAAGTCCCACGCATCAACGAAACACAGCAAGAAATACGGCGCCGGGAATCATTAGTGTTTGAGTAAATTATAACATAATAAATTAACTAACACTAATAATTAGGGTCTTAAACATCTGACAGGCCTGATGGTCTAGTGGTTAGTGACCCTGACTGCTATGCCGGAGGTCGTGGGTTCGATTCCCACCCAGGACAAAATGTTTGTGTGATGAGCACGATCATTTGTTCTGTGTCTGGTTGTAATTTATCTATAATATGTATGTATTTAGAAATATATAAGTATGTTTATCAGTTGTCTGGTACCCATAACACAAGCTCTGCTTAGCTTGGGACTAGATGGCGTTGTGTGATAGTTGTGGAATATTATTATTATTATTATCTAGATAATTTCTACATTATTTACGGAACATTGTTGTTAGCACTTTGAAATCACTATTTTTAAAACTTACCTATGTTAAATGTTGTTATGAAATCAGTAAAGTTGTCCTAATAGTAATTTTAAGAACTCATGCCGCCTGTGATACTGGTTTATCCTAGTACAGGCATCATTCTTTGTTTTACCTATATTATTTCTAAATTTATACTGTAATTCAATAATTTTTATTTTTGAATTCATCATCTGCCTAACCTTTTCCCAACTATGTTGGGGCCGGCTTCAAGTCTAATCGGATGCAGCTGAATACCAGTATTTCACATGGAGCGACTGCCTATCTGACCTCCACAACCCAGTTACTGGGTAATACGATACCCCTAGGTAAGTCTGGTTGTCAGATTTTCAGGCTTCTGACGACCCATAACGACTGTCAAAGATCCACGAATGACAGCCGGGATCAACGGCTTAACGTGCTTTCCGAGGCACGGAGGGGTCTTGGTATGTAAAGATGGTCACCTATCCACGAACCAACCGCGACAAGCCTAGCTTACCCTGATCGATCGACCCGTGCGGCTGGTATTACTTAGCCACAAGCCCCTCACAATGCCATCTAGAAAATAATATGCAAAGTCAAAGCCAGCGTCAACGATAAACCTAAAAAACGCTGTGCCAAAAAGAAACATTTGCCAGAAGTTGCTAAGCTGCAGTATGCCTTTATAGCTCCTCCATTTTTAATTGGGCAGTCCCGTTCAGTGACCACTCTCGAGAGCATTATATAAGGCTGACGTCGACGACAAACGTCTGCGTCAGGAGTGCACTTAGCGACGCGGTATCTTGTTTCTGTTAATAGCTTCTGACTTGCCGAGCAGTTCTGATTACGCGATTTTGTCTTAATTTCGAATTAAGAATTATGACAGTTTTTCTTGCGTTGGCTGTTTCTTGCGAGGGAGAAAGCTTAGGAAAATTAAGAGTAAAATGCTGGGTGACAATATTTTTCAGTCTGGATGGACTTTTGCAGAAAGTGACTCGACAAAGAAAGAAAAGAAGGAGAAAGAAAAATTGATTATTTTGCATAAACAAAAGCAACTTTATCACTAAAGTATAAGGTTCAATGTTGATTGGGACAATTTTACAGTTTCGGGTAGCTTGATATGCTGGCGTCTGTACTAAAGCAATAAAAGATTGACAATTTTGTCAATTGCTTGATGTGACAAAATGCTCGCAATAAAGTTTATAAGATAAAAGATTTATGGCCAGGCTAATAATAAAATATGGAGGTTTTTATGACGTTCCTTCAATTAAGTTGGAATTTAATCATAAAGAAATAATTGTTCGTTATTCAAAGTAATTTCTATGTAGATAAGCATAAACGGAGCTTTTAGTGTGGAATCTTACTTATTATAACTCAAGCAAGGAATTTTTCTTCGTATGGTCGTAATATATCTACAGTCCCTATCCTTATTAAATTCCTTCAAAGACCTGTCGTTAAAAAATCTCCCCCGGAAAGAATTAAAAATCTTCATAAACTTTGTTCTAAGAAACTAGTAACGGGATTGTATCTCAAGTTTCACTGCAAATCTCTGTTACTTACTCTTACCGTGAGGGTTGAAACAAAAGAGCCTCTAAACGTCTTCCTAATGAGGGCTTGAAAATCCGTAAACATCCCCTCGGTGAAGCGTTGACTGGCTGTTGTTCTGTTGATGTGCTATACATGTTTATGTGAAGACAAGTCTCTTAAGACCTTGGGGCGTTGATTGGTGTGAAAAGTCGAGGCTATACTTAAGTTCCTCTGAGTATATAAGCTACACGATTAGTAGATAACAGTGTTTAAGAAGTCTATTAACAACATCTTTAAAGGTCAAAAATCCTCCTTTCTCTTATTATAATACTAGCAGCGCCCCGCGGTTTACCCGCATAAGTGTCGATCCCGTGGGAGTATCGGGATAAAAAATATCCTATGTGTTATTTTGATGTATAAGCTATATTACCTACTATAAAGTTTCATCATAATCCGTTCATTAGTTTTGCGTGAAAGAGTAACAAATATCCATCCATCCTCACAAAGTTTCGCGTTTATAATATTAGTAGTAGGATTCTTACCGCGTACATTTAAGTAAAGTATCTGTAAGATTAAACATAGGTGTAGGTACTTAGATGTTTAATCAGATTGTTGATATCAAATGTTTTATTAAGACGAGCGCTAATCCTACTGACAAAGTTCACGCAGTTGGCATGTTTGTACAGACGCCAGAACATCAAGCTACCCTAAATTGTCAAATTTTCCCAATCAACTTTGAACCTTATGCTTTGGCGATAAAGTA
Organism: Hydraecia micacea; assembly: GCA_914767645.1. Classification (NCBI taxonomy): domain Eukaryota; kingdom Metazoa; phylum Arthropoda; class Insecta; order Lepidoptera; family Noctuidae; genus Hydraecia; species Hydraecia micacea. Next base: position 16,685,057 of record OU611778.1, read on the forward strand.
GAAAATCTATTAAATAAATTTTACAGATTGTAGTAGCTTGATGTGCTGGCGTCTGTACAAGTGTTTGGTCTAAAATAAATTATTTATTTATTTAATTCTTAAACGACTTCACTTTAAATATTTTAACAAGTTACAATCATTTTTAAAATCATAAAACCGCCAAACCCAAATTATATCAACATTTCGAAAAAAATTGAAAGGGTTTTTTTACGAGTTACAAAGCACATTACGTGGCTAATCCAATTTGTTCGAAGACCAGTGAAGATGAAAGCCTAAAAATACAAAAGGGTCGAAAAGACATTAGACAATGTATTATTTTATCCCAATATTATCGATGGTAGAACTTTCTTTGTGAATCGCTAGCAAATTTGCCCCAAGGGGGAGAAATGGAATTTTTCGTACCGCACAAAAGGGAATGATAAATTAAATTTTTATTCGCAGAATTCCCAAAAAATTCGTCGTTTGGCGGCGAGAATTTATCCTGCGCCTTGGATTACGTTTGTATGGAATTAACGAACTGGCTAAAATTGAAAATACTTTCGGAAAAACTGGACGGGAAAAAATAAATGTGCAGAAATAAATTATTGTTTAATAAAATGTTATTTATTTTAAAGAGAACGTTGCCACCTAACCGCTGCCTTTCCAAGTAATTACAGAGTTTTACAATTTACGTATGAAATTTTAATAAAATATGAATTTGCCTTTGTATGAAAATGTGAAATAATTTACTTTCACATTTTCATACAAAGGCTGCAAACGTCACAATTGATTTTACTGGTATATTTTAGTACCATTTATATTCAAACAAAGACGATATTTTAAGCTGGTCTATTTATTATGAAGTACAAATTAAAATAATATTGGTTTTAATAGTTTCCAAGCTTAACAATAGGTTTTGTTGTTATTTTTAACCCCCGACGCAAAAACGACGGGGTGTTATAAGTTTGACGTGTCTGTGTGTGTGTGTGTGTGTGTGTCTGTTTTGTTAAACCTATCACGTTGTGTGTGTGATGTTATGTTATTGATAAATTGATCAGGCTACCAGAAAAAAACTGACAGCATTTGCTTTTAGCCCTCACAAATCCAGACTGCACCACTCCACGAAGGTTGAGGAGATTGTAGAGTATAGACGCCAGCACATCAAGCTACCCGAAACTGTCAAATTTTCCCAATCAACTTTGAACCTTACGCTCTAGCGATAAAGCTGAAAATATATTAAAGACATTTGATAGATTGTAGTAGCTTGATGTGCTGGCGTCTGTACATGCGTGTGATGACCAACTGGACTTTGACGGTCGAGTAGTCACAACACGAACTTCAAGTCGTTCGTGGTGCGTGTTCCGAAACTTCTCGAGATGATTCTCGAGAAGTTCCTCAAGGAAAAGTTCTGGTCGAATGGTGTTGTGTACCGCCGGTTTCGTGGCCGGCTTCGTGTGTGTTAGTATTTAGTGTAATTATAATGTTGTATGTATTTATAGTAGTTTTAAGTTATATTTATATTGTATTGTATGTATTTATATGGGCCTTGATGCCTGAAATAAGTGGATAAATAAATCCTAATGGTTCGGCCATTATACTTCACTTTGAAGACCAAAGAAACGATGGATGGATTGAAAGAAAATAAAGAAAGAATATAGTTTATTGGTAAGTGGATTGTGTGTGAATGATAATATAACCATATCATCATAGAAAGGGTGTAACCACACTGAAAAAAATAATTTCTTACTACACCACATTAAAGCGATTTCATTAAGACTTACTGACTTTATACAGTAAGAAAAAATGTAATTGTGAAACAGTAAAAGACAAAACAGTAAATATTTACTGAAAAAACAACAAAAAAAAAGGAAACTCACCATTACTGTAATGTAAGTAAATTTCAATACTTTGAACGATATCACCAAATGAATAAAACTGTTAATTTTGTGACTTTGTAGCTACTTAAAACGTTAAAGTTTACTGTCATGACGACATTTTGCCTCACGCTTTAAATGTTTTCGGATCAGTAAAAAATACTGTTTTGAACGTTAGGCTCATATGGAACTGTTTAAAGCAGTTCAGATCAATGTTTTTTTCATTTTTATTTACTGCTTATTACTTTCTGTGCACCGGGATGACTACTAATAGAGAAGTATGGAAGAAAAAGACATGTTGCGCCGACCATGAATAAATTGGGATAAGGAGAATGATGAACACCTACATAACTTTGTCAACAAACTCATGACAATAGACAAATATTCATAAGATCAAATGCTCAAACGTTACTTGGACAAACATCATTATATTAAACGGGTTTGAGATGGCCCATTAATTTCCTTCGGCATCAAGACATACGTTGTAGGAATTTCGGGCAAATCTTCAGAATAATCGGCTTATTATTCGATCGCACGAATTTACTCGCTCGAAAAGTATGAATCGTCACTTTTAAATGCGCGATAAAATACCACCGCGATATTTTTACGTCCGTGCTTACGTGGCCTAAAAGTCTGTGTCACGATTTTCCTTTACACCGTGTGTAGTAGGCTTATTTCACGAAATATCGCGATGAAAAATTAAGCATGGTGCCTGGAAACAGAATCTTAAACATATTATGTATGAAAACGTAAGGCGAGTACATAAGAGGAAGTCTGAAACGGTAACTGAAAAGTTGTGCGGAAATCGGTTGTCATGTTATGAGCATGTGATACGAAGGAATGAGGAAAATGTCGTGAGAAAACTTTTGAGTATGAATTTTGACGGCTACAAGAGTAGGGGAAGACCAAAGAAACGATGGATGGACTATGCGAATGATGGTATGTTAGAAAGGGGGTGACTACCGAGATGACGACTAATAGAGAAGTATGGAAGAAAAGACATGTTGTGCAGACCCGAAATAAATTGGGATAAGGGGCAGGAGAATGATAATGATTATAATATAATATATATAATATAATATAATGGTGTTTACGTTTTCATATATTATATGAAAACGTAAACACCATTTAATTTACAATTTAAATTAGCTTTTCATTAGGTCCAAAATAGACCCTAAAGCCGAATTTAGTGCTCGGCTAGACTGCAAATGCGGGCGCGAGGCGGGCGCGGCTCGGCGTACTCAAACATAAGAACTTCATTTGGGCGTCCACGGGTTCTCAAACTAGTTCGAGCTTTTTTCTAGTAAAAATAGGTCTTCTTCATCAATATTATATTTTGACAAACACTGGACATGTCAACACTCAGAACGAAGCCGCGCTCCACTAGGGACAGGCAACCGCGCGCGTTTCCGCACCCGCGCAGCTCCCCGCCCCGCGCTGCCAGTCTGGCCAAGCATATAGGAGCTAAAATGTAAGGAGGCCTTCTGATAAATTGATGCCATGAGATGATACTCGTTTTTATGAAATAAAATAATTTATTCTGTAAATGAGATATCGGAATCGCTTTTACATGTCATGTTATAAAAATAAATCAGCAAGATGAGGTCGGCGTTTCTTATCTCTGAGAAGAAAGGCCAAAACAAACTCAGAGGTCACAGGGTCTTTTAAAGTCTAGACATAATCTTGATCAGATTATAAAATCTAGAAAAATAATTCTATTTCTAAATAATCAACCGTGTAGAAAGCATTGTAACTTATAGTCCGCGTTGAACTATAGTTCGTTTTTTAATCCCAGAGACTAATCTGACAGGTGTAATGTCAAACTTCAATACTAAAAAAAACGCAAAAACAGAAGACTTAAATGTCAGATTAGTCTCTGGGATTAAAAAACGAACTATAGTTGGCCGCGCCTTAGGTATGTGAGCAGTGGGACGGTGGGGCAGGGGCGCATTACTCAGTACATGCGTTGCGAACCGCCGCCTCACCCCTGTCCCCACCTCAGCGGCCAACTAGTTCCACACGAACTATAATACATCTAGAGGTCACGTGGGCTAAGTAATTATTTCCTACTTGTTAATCTTTCCGTGCTTACAAGTGTGTCGACGGAATCTTACCGAGATGAGGGGTTAACAGGAAGGATATAAGAATCGTGGGAAATGAGCATTTGTTTTTCCTTAGGGCGTTTCTGTAATAAATCAATATTAGTTACTACCTTAACTAGAATAAAGGAAATGTAGAAAATTTTATGCCAATTATACTTACAAAAAGAAAGAAGCAATTTTCGTTACAATTACTCAAAAGTCGGGAGGAGGATTCTCTCAATCCGCGGGGTAATTGCGTAACACACTAACAGTACAGGCTTTCATTTTGACAGTTCAACAACATTCATAGCGTTATTTACGTTGTAGAGCAGACAATTTTTTCTACCATATGAAGCAATGGATTTGCAATATCCATCAAAATTATCATCGCAATTAGGGTGCAGGTGTACGTAAACGTCGTGTGGAAGCCGGTATATCCTAAAACCAAAAATTCTAAGACACCACATGTCACATCCACCAACCCACACAGGACCCGTGGAATGGCTTAAGCAACGGTTTCCTAAAAGAGCGGTGATCGCCATACATAGCGTCCGTAATTTACTGGTAAATGAAGTCACTGAAACGTAGTTTATGAAAGTAAATTGGTGTGTTTTCCTAGAGAGCGTTTTTGACACCGTAAAGTCAAACCCCGCTGCCCAAAGATTTAAATCGCTAGATTTATCTTCACCGTGCTTAGTTACACGAAAAAGTGTCCATACTGAGAAGAGTGAGCTCACACATTATTAAACAGTATGGAAACCACACGCCTTTTCACATAGAAAAAAATCTGCTGTTCCCTACATTTTGACGAGTTATGCGAACATAAATGTAGGGAACAGCAGATTTTTTTGTCGCGACCGATTTCGTAAATTTTTTGTATATCGTCAGAAAATGGATAACAAGTATGTGTTACAATTTATTGCATACCTATATGTGGTTTCCATACTGCATAGCTTTGCCACGTCATTGTGTGTCAGAAGAGTAAAAACGAAACAGAAACGCGACTGTCTTTTGACGCGATAGGGCATAGAGTAAGTAATGTTCATTATATGTAAGAAGAGACGGGAGTCCCATAGAAAAATATGAAAAACGGCGCTTGTATGAAACTTGCACTAAAGCTCAATACCAACATAGCAAAAATGATGATGCAGGCTGACAGTACCTATCAGTAAGCTAAAATTTGCATATAAAATGTTGTGTTTAGTTACTAAGAATACTCCATGTGGCGGTATCTACACCGCCACTTGCGAACTACGCATCATGTTGACGTCATGCAAAATCCTGCATCACGCAAGCAGAGTTTGCTGCATTACAACGTCCCGACATCAATCATCGGGCAGTTGCCCACCAGACATATCAACCGTCTGGTTGGAGGATCCCCCCTTTTCTATGGAGGATCAGTAAACTTTATACCCTCTTCCCCATATTTCTATGAGCACATGTGAACCTTCATATGTGCTTATTAGATTTCATAGGAAGGTATAAAGTTTCATGACGTAAACAGAAAATTTCAAAGAATTCTTAAGTTGCAATATCCAAGAGCAAAAACTTTAATATTGTGACGAAGATACGATAAACTTTCTCGTCCATTGGGTGGCAAATAAAATGTGACTGCCTGCACCGATATTTCGTAATATTAAGCACTATTATGGTGTGAATGTTACCTAATACTTTTTTCGTGTTTTTGGGGAAAATCTTTAGTAAAAGGCGCCCGGTCTATAAGAATAAGACAGGGGATTGTGAGATTTTTACTTCACTAAAAGATACTGTACTAGGTGGACCGTCGACCTTGTGAAGGCCGCAAGAACTCGTTGGATGCGAGAGGCACAGAACCGGTCGAAGTGGAGGTGCTTGAGGGAAGGCCTATGTCTAGCAGTGGACGTCTTTCGGGTGAAAATGATGATGATGAAAAGGTACTGTGAATTAGGCTTGACATCAGTAGGTAGGTAGGTAGTAATTATTTTATAAATATGTTCAATGTTCATCCATTATGTTCGTAAGCTAATAAAAATTACCGTCTTACCTATGTTGTTTTAGTTATTGATTAAATTATAATTTAGTATTATCTATATTAAACATAAAAGTGTAGACCATGATTTTCTTAACAGGTACCTACAGTTAGAAGCCTAGTAATTTATTAGAAGGAATTATTTTGGAAAAACTTTTCCAAGCACAATAATACAGGAGGACTGCTTAAGACTGAATCCATACGATGACCTTCAAGTAAGACAAACGGGAAATAAATCTGAATGTAGGTCACCTTTGTTTTGTAAGACAATCGTGAAAAAATTAAAGAGTTGCAGAAAGGAGAAATTTTTTTTTTCGATCGTAAAGTATCGCTTATATTACAGTACACTGCAAACAGTAAATTGGAGAGTATACCAGAAAGAGTGATATAATATAGTGTAGTTTTCATCTCATTCTCATTCCAATGGAGTCATAGACTGCAGCGAACTGTTAGGCAAACTGCATATAAACGCGCCATCTCGTCTGCCACGGAAAAGCAGCTATAACTTATTTTGCGTCTCAGGATCTAAAACTAATCTGGGACATTTCGCCGCTCTCCCGAGACTCTGCAGGCAATACAATAAGTTGTCAAAGCGTTATGACCTGGACATAACCCTGCCCATTTCAAAATACAAAAAGAATTTAGCCACCGCAAAATAACTAAGTATAAAACTGTTACTTCTCTCTGAAATGTGAACTAATTATAACTAATTATAATTAAAACTATACAATTGTGATATTACTGCTCAATCTTGACATGTTAATTTTTAATTTTTAATAATTGTTATTTTCCTCAAATTTATGCAACGTTATTTCTCAATTTTTTTATTTTTATTTTGTCTACACCATTTGTATTATGAATGCTCAATCTTGGTACCTATGTTAATTTTATTTTTTTTTCCTTCTATTTTTATAATTTGTGTGTTCATAATTTACTTTCTCTATTTTTATCGTGTTTACACCTAGTTATATGTGCATGCTGTGGTCTCCTGTAATTGAAGGAGCACACGTAAAAGAACCTTTTTTATTATTGTAAATTTCTATTGTGTATGTGTATCCTTTGTTGGAGATCCTCAATAAATAAATAAATAAATCTCATTTAAACGTTCTGTATGAAGCACAAAGTGGTCGCAATGTGTAAAGAATGTTCAACGGTACACCGGCTGACCACAATAAGCGCAATTTGACCGGAACGGTTGTAAAACAGGCACGAAAAATTGTAGTAAGTATACAAAATGTTAAAAAAATGACCCGACAAACTTTAAGAGGTGCTTTAGACAATCGAACTGAACAACTTTCACTATGGGACTAACTCTGAAATCACGAAAAAAAAAATCTGCTGTTTCATACATTTTGGTCAAGTTTGTATTAAACAGATGATTTTCTTTTCTTGATTTCAGAGTTAGTCCCATAGTAAAAGTTGTTCAGATCGATTGTCTAAAGCATCTCTTAAAGTTTGTCAGGTTAATTTTTTAACACCTTATATAATACTAGACTAAATCAGAATTAAAGTTATCTGGAAAAGAACTGAAGTTACCGACATTGTTTGCAGAGTAAGCAAGCTGAAGTGGAAGTGGGCTGGTCATGTTTGTCGAAGGACCGATGGCTGGTGGAGCATATATCCAGGAGTGCAGATCGCTTATCTATCGGCAAACGTAGTGTGGGGCGCCCCCAGCTAGATGGACCGACGACGTTATGGCTGGATTTAGTGCTCGATCGACGGTCAGCGCTGACATCGGTCACGTACCGATTTTCATGGAGTCGCGGTCGCTGACCGTCGGTGCTAAACTATACACGTCCATTTCTCGTCAGACGTCAACGTAACACTAAATCCAGCCTAAAAATGACCTCAAAATGCGGCGCTTCCCCCTCCACCGCGCACAATGCGTCACAGTCCTTACTTAGCGTGATGAATTCTTTGATCGTTTAGCTATCTAATGGTGTAACAGAATTTAGGATGGAGATGATAGATATGAAGCTGCTACACCCCGATTTTGTTGTCATTGGTTTTTTTTGACTTGCCCCCCACTATGGAAGCAATTTTAAAGACGTATTCTCGTCAAAATTGGCCGGTACAGTCTGGATGAGAAAGGCGAAGATCAGGGTGTTGTGAAACAGCCTTGGGAGAGGCCTATGTTTAGCAGTTGGACTACGGAAGGCTGTGTTGATTGATTGACTGGATTATAATAATAAAAAGAGTTCAAACGCCCTAAAGTAACACTTTCACGCCTAACGCTGACCAAAACAATCTGATCGTCTAATTTGTATGCAGAACATAGAACCTAAACAAAAAACAAATTCCAATTTTATGGAAAAAAAAATTATTTCAAACGTTCCTATGAAATATTAAACTGTGGGTCACGCATAAACTTAATCTGTAAAGGAAGATCAGAGTGGAGACCTCATAAAATATTAATGTAGTCTAGAGGCAACAGGATTTATAGGCTTCAGTGAATTTAAGCGCTATCAAATCTGTACCGGTTTTTGTGGTAAAGATTAGAAAATTATACGATTTTTACTCAAAATAATAATAATAAACTACACTTTCATCATAAAATATACCACACGCAGCATTCCAGATTGAAAGTATGGAGGTAGCTGACACCCTGGATTAACATATAGGCTACTTTTTATCCCGATATTCCCACGGGATCGACACTTATGCGGGTGAAACCGCGGGGCGCAGCTAGTAGTTTATAAAACCAAAACCCCTGTGAGTTGATTAACTGTTGAAATTCATCAAAGTGCAAATTTTCGGATAAACTCCACAAAATTAGTGTGAATTTTACCATTTATTTTACTTTTATATTTGACCCAGTTTCGAAGGAAAGTGACCAAACTACTGGCTGTTGATGTCTCTTTTACACAAAATATGTAATCCTTTATTGATACATCATTTTAATCCGTTTTTTGTTCGAACGAAACAAAAGCAAAATTTACTTACGAATACATATCAGATTTGGCTGCTTACCTGCAAAAGAAAAACAAAAATAGTGTTAATGTAATCGCAACCAAAATTCTTAAAATCAACAACCAAAAAATTAATAAACGACAAATGTAGAATTTAGTTGAATATCTGACATAGACAGTAAAGTAATAATTCCTAATAGAGATGAAACAGCATAACTACCAGCAGACACAGATGACAGTGGTATATTAAATAAAGAACGATTTGACTGACATCATAAGAATATACAATGACTTTGTTTGGAAACTCCCTTGCACAACAATGGACTTTCAAATGCGAATCCAATATAAATAATAGACTATTATCAAACAAAAAATGTCATCTCTGATAATATAAAGGCACAGCTCCTTAACTCAGAGGTTCATTTCAGTTTAAAAAATGGAGTAACGGTTAGTTAAGAAATCATTTTAATTCTAACTTTGAATTCCATTAAGACCATTTCAAATGGTTACTGCGATTTTGAAAAAAATACATCTTTAAACAGTGTTTTTGAGTTCAAAGAAGCGACACCTTAAACCTCCAGGTAAGATAACCAATGCAATGCTTTCAAATACCTTAATGTATAGACACATAGAGCAGATAAAGAAGGTCTAAAAAAAAATGCTCTAAAAAGGTTACAGGAGCATTGAATTTAAATAACAAAATCTTGTTTGCTGTATACTGCTATTTGAATTTTGCGATTCGGTTTAACTCTACAAGCTTTTCGGGTACGCATACAATTTTCCGCAGTGCTTATTAAGTTTTACTCTGTTACATTGTGTCTAACCACAGCCTAGGCGCGCTTTCAGCCTGTCAGCCATTAATTTATTCCATTATACGCGAACGTTGCTGCATTCTCTTCACAGAATGCAAGTGTTCTAGATTCACTATTATCTTTTGTGAATTGTTGTAAATTATTTATTCTGGGTTTAACTTGTTTCTGGGATTGTTAATTATTCGTATGCGGCACTTAGAGGTAAAATAACTTCTACTAAGTGGTTCTTCTAGTTTTCAGTTTTACTAAATGCAGTTAAAGGTCCATGCATTTCTTAGGCACATAGCATATAATATGTTTCATAAGAAAACGTGTTGAGCCGACCCCAAGTAACATGAGAAAAGGGCAGGAAGATGATCATCATCATCATTTCAGCCGGAAATCACTCTCTGCCGGGTCTTCCTATCTCATCCATCTCCTCGTCTAACTACATGTCCTGTCCAACTCCACTTGAGGCGCATCGCCCTGTCCCCAAGGTCGTAGGAAGATGATGACAGCATAAATGTATTGCTGTCAGTTATTGAATTGAAATCATTGTGTCAAATTTTAATGTTTGATATTTTCTTGAATTGCGTGAGAAACTAGCTACATTATAAGAGATCAAGTTCTATTCACAATATTATTACAATTTAGTTTTTGGTTTACACTAGTCAAAGCTAAATATTATTATAGGAAGTCGTCCAATGTTTCTTGTTTATCAAACTAAGTTTTCCTTACTACAATTGGAAATTAATTTTCATTTGCTGCCGTACCATCAGGACATCTCTATCGGTGAGTGCCTTTAAGCAATTTATCCCTGAAATACGTTTTAAAATTATTCAGTTCAAAACTTCATGTTCCTTTTGTTAATGTTCGCAAAACTTCTCCATAAATTATTGGCTAGGTATTCTTTGGTTTATTTGCTTATAAGTGTATTAAAACTTCGTTAATTTGATTAATGTTTTGAATTTTCTGTAAACTTCTTTATATTAAATTTGTTTTATCAACTTTCACGATTTTTAATAGAATTCTTTTATTTATATCTAAAAACGTTGTTGTGTCTATTGTATTTTAATTGTTAATTTTGATTTGTGATTATTAAATTTAATTATTGGTTTTGATTTTCATTTTGTAAGTTTTCAATATAGGTGTTTTACTGTCCACCAATTTTCAACGTACGTCCGATGTATACCTGATCCTTAAAATTATTTGCAGTGATGTGGCAGTTACTAGTAATCGGCACCGTAGTGCTGGCGGCACACGGAAGAGTTGAAAAAATAAACTTAAGGCAGGACTGGTGGGAGACTGCAGTCTTCTACCAGATTTATCCAAGATCTTTTATGGACAGCGATGGAGATGGCGTGGGAGATCTAAATGGTGAGCGTCTTTTGTGATGTGATGTGTTAATAATAAAGTGTTTTATGGAAATATTGCAGAAGTTGCTCCGAGTATTTGAAACTTCAGAATGATTATTGAGCCAACTTGTTCTCCATAACAACCTTTTCATCAAAATTTTAACTATAAAAAATCCTTAATTGCTGAAAAGTTTTTGTAATATCGAGGCAAGCCAAATCTTTCAAAGGAAAATGTAATTCCCATCCGTTTTCACCTTTATATCATGAAGCCTTTTTTAAATAAAAGACAAAACGGGACGCCTTTTCAGTTAGTATTTGCCTATCGTTTTTATTTCATCTGAGTTCATTAATCTACCTGACACTCAGTCTTGCCTGGCTCGTTATCTACTCAGAATTGTACAGCACGCATACCGAGAAACACTAAAAATAGGGTTTGCAACAAATTATCACCTTTACTTTTACCTTGAATTGACACAGCAAGGATTGGTATGTAAATGTCAAAATTTTGTTGTTAAAGCCAAAGTGTTTTTTGTAGTTGAAAAATAGTGTGATTTGCAACCAAATATGTTGGCTGTAAAGTGACAAGGTTAGTGCTGATGATGACTAAAGTAAAATAAATAAATAATCAGTCTGTATTTATTTATTTGGGATAAACAAACAGTTACACATAAGATCTTATGAACTAATTTACAAAACACATACATGATACAAATGTGCAACTCACACCGTTATCCACAATATACAGAACAAATGTTTATGTTATGAGCAAAACAAATTAAAATTAAAAGAACAAATCATTATTAAACACATTTAAAGGCTCTTGATTGTTTTAAGGAGGCAGTTACGAAACTTGTAAACAGGCATGGCAAATAAGTCTAATTCTGTGAATAGTTTATTATAATTATTACTAATACGACACAGAGGTGTGCGGACTCCAGCGTTGGTCCGACAGGAGGAAGCCGCAAAAAGTGGGCGAGCGCGCACATCGCGTTTTATAACAGTTCTAGGAATAACGTAGTGTACTCTATTAGTTATTTCTGAGCAGTCGTATCTGTGATTACACATTTCATAAATAAACATCGTTTTCAAGTACAGTCTTCTGGACCTCAGACTCATCACATTATAGATTTTAAGTAAAAGTATTGTCCCATTGCAGGGCAAAGGCCTCCCTATCCTTTTTCCACTCAACTCGATCCTGAACCAATGTGGACCAATCCCCCATATAGGCGTCAAGTTCATCCCGCCATCTACGTCTGGGTCTTTCGCAATGCCGTTGGACGTTTTCAGGGTCCCATGCTGTGGTGGTCTTAGCCCACAATGCATCCGACATGCGGCAAAAAGTAAACGTAAAACGATTAAGGTGATATATTGGAAAACATGTGGTTTTTCTATTTCGTGTAACTTGTTAAGTATGTGGAATAGGGATTTAAAATTTTGGGATATGTTTTTTGACTTTTTGGTCTAGTATCATGTAAAAGGAATAAACGATTCAATGAATTTTTCTCGATACAAAAAAATTGCAAAGCTATGTCTATTTTTAACTTTTTGCGACATCACGGCGTAACGCTCAAGAGTATTTCAACGGAATTTACATTAAAACATAGAGAATTATCATACCAAATTTTAATCAAAGTAGTTTTAAATTTAATTCATTTATTTTGTTAAAAAAGGAGTAAATTCGTTTTGGCACATACGTCGTTTTATTCGGAGCGCAGACACATTATAGCCATCTCTTCTTTTGTGTTTCAAAAGTAATTCGATCTCTTTCGCTCGCTTAGTAAGTTTTCGAGGATTTTAGATTTTCGAGGTAGCGCCTTAAAGTAAACACATTACTATTTTGTTTTCAGGCATAACATCAAGGCTAGAGTATCTGAAGGAATTAGGAGTGGACGCTACATGGCTATCACCGATTTTCAAATCTCCAATGAACGATTTCGGTTACGATATTTCTGACTATTACTCCATCCAGCCCGAGTATGGAACCATGGAAGATTTTGAACATCTTCTAAAAAAAGCCGGAGAGCTAAGTAAGTCCAAATTATTATTCATTGAAATTATTGTAAATCTATGCATAACCCACAAACGAAATTATCGAAATTTTCTTTATTGAAAATCGACATCAAGGCGGATCGGTTATTTGAACTTTCCTAATAAGATTCCTTTTACAATTTATATTCGAAAGAGCCTGCCTGTTTGTATAATTTTAACAATTTATTCTGGTGTTGTTTTTCCTCGATTGTAATTATTTCTGAATGAATGGTTCGAGTAATTCTGGAGTGGTTTCAATAATAAATGTAGTTTGGGGTGGTTCTATGGATTATACAACCACTCCGGTTGGTATTCTGTTGATTTTTGTATTTTCTGTCGAAATCGAGATGCTTATATATAAAATGTACTTAATAGATTTCATTTTAAACAATTACCGTCTCACTTACTAATTCATCTTGTCAAGTAATTTCTCAAACCAAAACTGTCCAAACCTGTGTGTTGTGTTGTGAACCTGACTGTCGAATATTCATTCCAGATATAAAAGTAATCCTAGAATTCGTGCCAAACCACTCGAGTAACGAGAGCGATTGGTTTATTAAATCATCGAACAAAGATGAATACTACAGCGACTGGTATATTTGGGAAAACGGACACATGAATGATCGCGGTCAGAAAAGCCCACCCAATAACTGGGTAAGGAAATGTGTTTACCAAAATTCTAACGCCAGTTTTCCCCGAAGGTTGGGATGTATGAAGAAGCCTCCTCGTGTAGCGCAGTTTGTTCCGCCAGTTACTCAACTGACCCGAGCGCTCGACGCATTCTGGACAGTCACACCCAACACCATATTTGACTGGCCAATACTTCCTTTGTGGTGGTAGGGCTAACGCCCGCCTGGTTTGGGACCACCCTCCCTCCGGAGTTCGGCGTCAAGCAGCCTGCTGTGTTTCGTCGATGTGTGGGAGTTCCAGTGCCGTAGGCATCTTCTGGGCACGCTCGTTCCATCATAGACCTCATCCATCGTTTTCCATTAGACGTGATCGAGGTCAAGAACGGGTCCATACAGCAATAAAAAAAAAATAATGATAGGTGGGGTTGGGGTTGGGGATCCACATTTCGCCAGTAATGTTTAAGTTCAATAATAGGGCCTGCTTCTGACTATCAACCGGCAACAAAAAGAGACTACAGGCTGCTATTGATAAGTTTCTAACGAAAAAACCCAATTCCACTTTGCCTGACTTGGGTACTAAACTCAGGACCTCATAATCATCAGTAGCATTTATAACCACTGGACCAACGAAGCAAGCAGATTCTTCATAGTTTGTTATTTCATTAAAATGATCTTGACCATCTTCTCTGTTTCAGTTGATTTCGTTTCCAAATGAGAGATAAATCTTGAGGCTAAATTTACCTGCTTCTAATATATATTTATTGTCATTTTTAGATCAGTTTATTCAGGAAAAGTGCTTGGACATACATGCCGTCTCGTGATCAGTACTACCTCCATCAGTTCGCATCAAGCCAGCCTGATTTCAATTATAGAAATCCTGTAGTTGTTGAAGAGATGAAGGTAGGTCCGGACCCTAATATATAACACCCTTTTTTTTTTTTTTTGCGCGGTGGACATCCTCATGGACTTCCTCCATCGTGGGGGGGACAGAGGGGCATGCCGGACTCTTACCGGCTAAAACCACCGCGTTGTTCCACCTCTATCTATGGCCGGGGGCGCGGGATTCGCATAAGCATTCACCGCTCCTAATATATAACACCCTAATATATATCAGGAATATAACACCTACTCGTATGTTTAAAACATGAATGTGTTAAACTGCGTCCTATTGCTTAAGAGATTTATTTTTAGAAACTTGATTTATTTTTATTGCAAACTAGCTGCGCCCCTTAGTTTGACCCACAGAGGTCATACCGTGGAAATATCGAGGTAAAAATACGTATCCTATGTCCTAATCCGGGTCCTAGTCTACCCATGTACCGAATTTCATCGAAATCCGTTAAGCCGTTTTAGCTTGAAAGCGTAACAAACAAACATACAAAAAAATAAAACCTTTTCTCTTTCAAAGTCAAATCATTTATTTCAAATAGGCAAATTAAAGGCACTTTTGAACGTCAAAAATTACAATAAAACTAAATTGATTCTAGTCGCCCCTTCCAAAAGGTAGTTTTCGTATAGAGAAGAATGGGCAAGAAACTCCACCATTACACTTTTAAAATGTTTTACAAGGTTTTGACTTTATTATAATATTAGTTTAGATATAGCTCAGGTTGGAGCATCTTTGCTGAGGTACTAATATTCTATATTATAAAACTAAGGCTGATAATAAACTTACTCAGAAAACTAACTCAGGCAAAACCTAGCTTGACCAAAAATATTATATTGAAGCATATTACCCTTTCATTAAGTGAGACGTCTTCCAAATTGGTCAGTTCACAATCTTTCTAAAGAATTGTATTTTTAACGGAAAATTCCTAACACCTTCGATTCACAAATCCAAACTATTTACACACGTGAACCAATTGGCTGAAAAGTTTGGTTACTGTCTACATTTGTTTTGTAAATTCACAAGGCAACATTATAAACAGATAGCTACTACATACATTATCTAAATAAAGATTCAGATTTGTAAATACCATTATTTTGTGACTCGGCAACATGTAATGAAGATTAATGTTTTCGTGGTCCACGGCTCTCAGTAATGTTACTTAAATATTTGAAAAAGCTTTGTATCTTTTTGGAGGGACATAAATATACTCGTATATAGGTTGCTTTCTGAAGGATTAGTGTTGGGTTCTATGGTCACTCGGATATGTAATGGCTGCTTTTAAACACTTATGCCTTTTGAAATTAAACCTACCTCTATGAACGCTTTAAGTTGGTTTTAATGCTAAATACTGTGGCTCAAATACTTTTAAAGATTTTTTTCTATTACAGAACGTCATAAAATTCTGGCTAGAAAAGGGGGTTGCAGGAATGAAAATAAATGCTGCCAATCACCTTTTTGAAGTTGACAAAGATGGATATGGTGGAAGATACCCTAATGAACCGATTACTGGTAAGCCAGGAATTGGGCCAGAAGACTATGGTTACCTTGACCATATTTATACTAAGGACCAAGAAGAAACTTATGACATGATATCGCAACTTCGAGATGTATTTGATGCTATCACTATCAGGGATAATTTGACGAGGTAAGTTGAAAAAAACAATGTTCAACTCTACTAACAGACAGTACCAAGTTAAAGGAAAATTTTGAAATAGCTGCGTAGGGAATAACTCACGCAAACATGAAAAGTAATACAAATAAAAAATTGCAAGGATATGTTTCTCTCTTCTTCTCGGTGGTGTTGGGAGAAATCTGTTCTCAAGACATCCAAATTAATGTGACTGTAATATATATTAATGATGGTTTTTAGACCGTCATGAATATTATAACCTAAATCCTCCAGAACGATGACGGGCAGCAGCGTCATCGCTGCGGAAGGCTTGGCTCTGCAGTCACCAACCCGCATTCCCAGCGTGGTGACTACAGGCATTAAACCTCCCACATGAAAAAAGTGCCAAAATAACTGCCCCCAGCTCCCGGTGGTCCCGCTATTCGTGATCAAGGTAGCGTTCACGGTAACGGCGGGACGGGGGGTGCGAAGAATCCCCGGGTTACGGCAGGCTACCAACGATAACGGCTTCGAGCTATATATAGCTAAGGTCTTCAACCAGTGCGTCCTGCCCGTCATGGCATACGGTGCTGAAACGTGGACACTGACGGTCGGACTTGTCCACAAATTCAAGGTCGCTCAGCACGCTATGGAGCGAGCTATGCTCGGAGTCTCTTTGAAGGATAAAATCAGGAATGAAATTATCCGGAAAAGAACCGGAGTTACCGACATAGCTTGTAGAGTAACCAAACTGAAGTGGCAGTGGGCTGGCCATGTCTGTCGAAGGACCGATGGCCGGTGGAGCAGACGAGTCCTGGAGTGGAGACCGTGTATCGGCAAGCGTTGTGTGGGACGCCCCCCAGCTAGATGGACGAACGACCTAAAGAAGGTGGCTGGGGCAGACTGGATGCGGAAGGCGGAGGACAGGGTGCTGTGGTGCAGTCTGGGAGAGGCCTATGTCCAGCAGTGGACTGCGATAGGCTGAGTTGGTGATTGATGAATATTAGTAAAAGACATTGCAAAATCTTAGAATCCTAGGTTAATATGATAAACTGCCTGTAAATTAAATACTTTTGATTTTTTTTTGCTACTCAAAATCCGTGTGGTAAAAACATGGTGTTAGTTGGACTCAACGATTTATGCTGGTGCTAATAAAATAAACGCACATTGCGTGTAGGTACGTTTCGACGCACGAGCATCTATTTTGTGAGAAATTGTATAGCAAAATCTGTTTTAACTAATAAATATTAGGTTTTATAGCTGTAACTTCGCGTGTTGTGGTAGTACATGTAGGAGAAAATTTATTATTATCAGCTTCAGCAGACATGTTTGCTTTGAGGAATAATGAAGCCTATTCTCTCTTCACATCACCTTTATTGATTATCAAATCATATAAGTTAGTTTTTACTTCATAACACATACTCCATTTTATTTTGTTTTTCAGAGTAATGATGTCTGAGGCTAGTACGACCATCAAAAATGCAGTGAGATATTACGGCGCAGGCCATCACGGTGGTGCTCATATTCCATTCAATTTCGCTCTCATGTCAGACTTGGACAAAGACTCTGACGCTAGGGATATCAAATACACGATAGATAGATGGCTGACGTACAAGCCTTTGAGGAAACAAGCCAACTGGGTGGTGAGTACCACATTTTTTATTGGATACAAGCTTTCTTTCGGCTACCCGTTGGTGGTTAAAATAAAGACTCATCATTTATCGTGGTCTACATAGATGAACATAACTGTCTCCTATCTATTACTCATCAAGATCAAAATCAAAATATTTTATTACACATAAACCAACATGTGCACTTATAAAACGTCAGAAGCTAGGTGCACGGTTCCAATTGGTCGTTTCCTATGGAGAAGATCCGGCAAGAAACTCCACGGTTACTCTTTTAAAATAATAATTGGATTTTAAAATGTTTTTAAATTACAGTAGGTATGGGAGGACAGCGTAGGCCTGTCAACAAGTACCAGATACTTGATAAAATATACAATGGTCTACATATCTAAAGTCTACAAGGCCTACAAAGTCTTCACATTTACAAAATAAGAATCTATCAACAGGATAAATAAAATGTAAAAATCTACTAAAACCAAGTGATATTGTTGCCATTACAACCACCAATAAGGAGGTGAAAAATTATAAATAATTGTCTGTATATAATGTCAAATAATAAAAAGATTATGTCAAAGAAGGATGTAAAAAGAAAATAAATATAAAAATCGTAATTTGAGAGCAGTTAATAGACATTTACGTAGTTATGCCGTTAATGAGGTGCCAGGGAAGCCACATGTGCAGAAGGAATTATTGCCAAACTACCTTGTCTTCAACGTAGTCTTTAATCTTATAATATGCTTTTTTGATAAGGACTAATTTATTCAAACAATTACGCTTATTAAAGTAAACGCCAACACAACATTATAAGTACCGCTAATGAGTCTGGCTGCGAAGGTGTGCTTACAAATTGACACTTGTGACAACTTTGTGAACTTTATCAAACTGCCTCCGGCCTCCAACGGTGTCGTCTAATTTTCGGATACATTTACTCTATGGGGAAAAGTGTTACAACAACCAACATTAATTGTGTCATGTCAACAAAATGTAAGAAGGTCAGCAAAATAAGCCGTTTCTTTATACCCAATTTGACTGATATCTATTAGCCTAAGGGAATGTACAGATTTCGTTTCTTTAGCTAATACAGTAGGCGTGTCTATTTTGATATTGAAAAGGCCTTCCTTTCTACTCTTGGAATATAATAAGATAATTATTATGATCGATGTTGTTGCGAATTGAGCGCCTCGGGAATCGAGTTGTGTGTCAACTGATAATGTGTTTCGACTCGTATAATGGGAAGGTCGCTGGTTGATATTCAGATACAATATAGAATCGTGATGTGTGAAAAGATGATGAACGAGCACCTAGCTAGACGAATATATTAAGTATGTAGATTGTAAAGAAAAAAATTATTAAGTGTTACTACTTTTTTTAATATGATATATGATTCAGGCTTTTCACAATGCTCTCCAGAATCGCATAATATAAACAGGTGTATATATGAAGTATGAATGGGTAAAGATAATAAATATCATATTCAACGGTCCTTTCTCTCTCCCAGACTGGTAATCATGATAAGAGCAGAATCGCGTCACGATTCAGACCTGAACTGGTAGACGCTTTCAATATGTTGGTGCTATTGCTCCCTGGGATCGCCATCACTTACATGGTAAGCAGCTCCAATTTTGACTTTCAACTTCTTGGCTATTTAGAATTTGATTTCCCGCTTAAAATATTCATTACGTTTACAAACATCATGTTTTGTATAATCAACTAAGAGTTTATGTAAATAGGCAATTACACATTCATGTAAAAGCTTAGAGCAAGCTGTTACGTAACATTGTAGGCCCTTCTAACCTTTGACCCTCACAACACGTCCCTTATTTAGATAGGATCAACACACGTGTTGTTCCTATATAAAAAGTCCGTTAGCTAAAGCCAGAATTCAAATACACGTTATTAATATATCATTTATGAATACTAACGCAAATTACACATAAATATTGAAGGGCGAAGAAATAGGGATGGCAAATGGATTCGTGCCGTGGACCGAAACTAGGGATCCTCGGGCCTGCAGTACGGATGACCCTGTTAACTTCATTGACGTGTCCCGCGACCCTGTCAGGACCCCGTTCCAGTGGAGCAACGGAAAACACGCAGGTACCCAACCTTTTGAACATTTGTCATTTCCATATGAATGATTTCCACATTGAATAATACCGAGGTCAACTGTCTCCAAAAATGTATATTTAATTTTATATGAAAAGGTTACTGATGTCCATCAACACCTATTCATTCCATCACTGGACTTTTTTATATTCATGGACCCAACATTCTCTTAAGCCTGTCTCGACAATTTTCAAGTTTTTCTTTAAACTTGGTCATGTACTAAAAATTCAATCTAAAGTCTCAAAATCTTTGCGAGTTAAAAAGGTTTATGCTAGTAAAACCTTCTTAAAATGAGATTTCGAAGAGTTATTCCAGAGAGAAAAACACACTAGACTCACATATTATGTAGATCATCCGATTTTGAATTTTAATGGCATGACCCTTTTGAATTAATGTTTTGAAAAGCTCCTTTTAGAAAGTGAGGGATTTAAAAAATGTAACTACGTCATCTTTAACCCCAAGAGACTTAAAAATAAGAATGTTTTTCTAAGAGATTTGAACTAGTTTTATGCAACGGAGGTAGATCCCTCACTAAGTAGACGACGTAAAAGAGACCACGGGCTCAAAGTTCGTTGCGGCATTTCTTTAATGGATTCGGATCTGTCAACTAGGAAAAGTCAGTGTCATCTAGTTTTAAAATACTGACCAAAACATTGACGTGTTGAAAGTGTCCTAAATGAAAGATAATTTATTTTGTAACAAGAGTTACAATTAATATAAAAACCATTTCATTTCATTAGAAAATAATAAAAAGTATATTAAAAGTCTAATGAAATGAAATGGTGTCTTTAAAAGGTTGTGAGAATTTACGGGACCGATCGCTGTGGCGATGCTTGAGGAGACATATTAACAGCAGTGGACGTCTTTTAACTAAAGTGATGATGATTTTTATACACTCTAATGATGCCATATTTTCAGGATTTTCAAATGCTGACTCAACCTGGTTGCCTGTAGCTGAAGGTTACGAGCACTTGAACGTGGCTGCCCAGAGGTCGGCAGTCCGCTCTCATTACCAAGTCTATCGGGCTCTGACGACTCTTCGCATGCGTCCGGCTTTCAGACTCGGCAGATACGAATCCATGGCACTCAACAGCGATGTTTATGCCTTTAAGAGGTTTGATACTTGATAATTTGCACTAACTCTTTTATTACCATGTCATGTAATGTTAGTTTTGGAGTTTTAATTAGAGATAACGTTCCGTTTTAGGCTTTTACTTCAAAGTCGGTGTTACAAAAGTCCTTGTGAGTTATATGACTCATGTTTATATAAGATTTTATTAATTTGGGTAACTTATCCTTCAAAATTCTTAATTTTTTTATTTTATTCTTACATTTTTAGAGCGTCTACATCTCCCATCATCACCCTAACACCAATTTATTTGCTCCTAGCTGCGCCCCGCGGTTTCACCCGCATAAGTTTCGATCCCGTGAGAATATCGGGATAAAAACTATCCTATGTCCTTTCCCAGGACTCAAACTATCTCTATACCAAATTTCATCTAAATCGGTTCAGTGGTTTAGGCGTGAAAAGGTAACATACAGACAGAGTTATTTTCGTATAGCATAAGTATATAAGTATGGATTGATGGATTAGTTTACAGTTTAGATAAACTTTAGTGTAGATATACCAATTTTTTAAATATTCTTTTTGTTATTTTAGATGGTATAACGATGACGCCTACGTCGTTATTATGAACGTGGGTAGGGTCTACCACGTGGTCAACCTGACTGCTTTCGATTTAATCTTCGGACAGTTAGAGGTCGAAGTGAGCAGCGTTCTATCGTCCAGGACTTACAGGTAAGATTCTTACATCACTCCAAATATTATATAAAAATTACAAGACGTTGTGATATAAGTCAGTCAGATAATAATACTGTCTCAAAAACATTGTTGCCACAAATTGTGGCTCTAGTGTGGCTGATACAGCTATATTATATTCATAGTTTACTATCAAAGTAAAAGGAACTCGACATCTATCAATCATACTATCTATCAATATACACCATCAATATACCTACGTAAAACAATGGAATAATAATTAATAGAGTGGCAGGTACAGACGCCAGCACATAAAGCTACCCGGAACTGCCAAATTTTCCCAATCGATCTTGAACCTCATGCTTTAGCGATAAAGTTGAAAATCTATTAAAGAAATTTGACAGATTGTTGTAGCTTGAGGTGCTGGCGATTCTACATCGACGCGCACCCTGTTACCGATTGTATTTAAATTTTTCATAGATTCTTAAAAATATATGAGCTATTCCGTACATTTTTACCGCGTAGGTATTGCACTATTCTTTTTTTTTTGTGTTAACCGACGAAAAATTTCTACCCTAGGGGGTCGAGAATAATGTGCTGAATTGAATATGTGGTTACAGTTCGCGCGTCGATGTCGCTGTCAATCTGTATTTAATTTTATTGCAAAAGCTAAAAAGACTGGCTGATAGTATGCGGCTATGGAAAATGATGTAGAAAACACTTTCATATACACAATTGTAGTATTCGGTTCGAAGGTTTCCCCGAGCCTTTCATCCGCTTTTGACAAATTAAACATCGTGTAGCTACTGGTACCGTACGCACAAAGAGTAAAATGCTTCATATTCTACGATATCATCATTTGTAGGTACTTCATAAATCTTTGTGACTACATATTCCTAATTGATTTTCTTGCTAATCGGTTTGTAGGTTTTATTAGTCATATTTTCATAAGTATTTAATGTATTTGTTTTATTTGTAATAGTGTTGATATTAAATTAATTTAGCCCAGAAGTAGGCCAAGCCACTTGCATTACTACTGCCTGCTTAAGGTCCTCTATGGGTCAGGTGTGAGCAAATTCTTATAATCCTTTCCAATATAAATTGTGAGGGGCTTGTGGCTAAGTAATTACAGCCGCACGGGTCGATCGATCAGGTCAAGCTACGCTTGCCGCGGTTGTTCCGTAGATGGGTGACCATCTTCACATACCAAGATCCTTCCGTGCCTCAGAAAGCACGGCAAGGTCCCGACTGTCATTCGTGGATTTTTGACAGTCGTTACGGGTCGTCAGTAGCCCGAAAGTCTGACAACCAGACCAAGGGGTATCGTATTACCCAGTAACTGGGTTGTGGAGGTCAGATAGGCAGTCGCTCCATGTAAAATACAGGTATTCAGCTGCATCCGGTTAGACTGGAAGCCTAGGCAGATGAGATGCTGACTTTCCAATACAAATTGTAGCAAGGACGAAAGACAAATTTGCAATCATTTTAATATTCTTTATTGTTTTTTTCATAATTACAAACACAGTACAGTCAAGGTAACTCTTAATCTGCCAGGGTCGCGGGTTGTTCGAAAGAGATACCGTGGCCCCTGGCACAGGCAACTGAAGGAACACGGGTGGGTTTAAGTCAGTAATAGTCTGACACGCCCCCTTGCTCCGCCCGGAGCGGGAGAAGTTATAAGATAAATTCTTACACTGAAAAAAGGTAACTCTTAATAGAGACTGATGTCTGTTTCAGGTAAAACCATAGTACAGATCACTAGGGGTAAGCCTGGTGATCCATCGGCCAACTCACTTATGATTCGTTTTCTTCTACTATTTGACTGGACACGTCCACTTAATCTGTATGGTTCTTTCCTCAAAAGACCATCTCAGACATCGTCTTCATATAATCTGACCAAGATCATATAGTCTGGACTTTAAAAGAGACTGCGACCTCTGAGTTTGTTTCGGCCTTTTTTCTCAGAGTAGTCAGATAGGAAACGCCGGCCTCATCTAGTTTTTAAAAATATGATTGACGTGTAAAAGTGTTTGTGCAAACCTACTTACAGAAATAAAATCATTTATGAAAATGCCTTGAATTTCCTAAGACAAAAGATTGGCCCCTAAGGATCAGCGCCATTTTCGATCTTTAAAGAATATAATGATTACCTAACTAATAAATACTTCTTGGTTGCAGTGACAGTGTCCAAGCGAACTACTTGGATTTGGCGGCGGACGAAGCACTTGTACTTCGAATGCAGGTCTGAAGAAGCAAGCATTGTGGAAATACTTATAAATAATAGATTAATTTATTGTACATTCATAAATGAATAAATGCACAAGTTACCAACTACCTATCATCTCATGAGTTTTATTTGAGCTTACGATTCATATAATTCTTTTAGCATCCGATAATATATATAAAATAAGAAACAGACGGTCTGACTGACTGACTGGCATATCAACGTACAGCCGAAACTAGGAACGTGAAATTTTGCACACAGTTTCCGTTTATAATGTAGGGGAGCACTAAGAAGCGGTATTTATCCACGCGGACAAAGTAGCGGGAAAAACGCTACTTTTACTATAAAATGATGAAAGACTCGATTTAAAAAAAATGGTGTGTTAATAAAATTATAATTCATGTAATCAAGTCTCGTTACATGGTATAAGAAATTAGTTACAGACAGTTGCTCCCTCCGCACACCTGGATAGAATATAAATTAATCTAACATAAAGTTTCGACAAGGACAAGGGAAGGGACCGTGATATTCTTCAAGAATGTTCTACCATTTATTTCGGACCTGGTGGTCTAACATGATCTAATTAAAAACGATTCAATAACAAGAAATTTCAGTTTAGGTTCCTAAACTGCATCGCTTGAGCTGCTCTATGGACGTCATGATACCAAACAAGTATGAATGAAACCAATACTTGAGACTCAGTTTGGGACAATCGCTGTCAGCAGAATGGCACGGCCTAAACTGAATCGTTAAACTGACGTCATGGTACGAATTAGAAGAACAGTTCAGTTTAGGTCCTAAAATGGATCGCGTTAAGAGCTTGTGGTAGGCCTCCTGAAATGTTTTTTGAATATTCTATAGGTGGGAATCGTTTGTTGGTTAAAAAGATTCTGCTAGTGACAGCAATATAATCTCATCACGATCTGACAATTCGTTATTTTTGTTAACTTTCTTTATCTTATCCTATCATGTAAATTCCCATTTCGATATGTATATGGAATTTTACTTTGATGGGTCAGTTGGATAAAATAACATGCACTTACCTTTCCACTTCTCCACCAAAATGTAAAAGTATATCTATAAAATATCTTTTCACTTCTCATGCTCTAAAACTTCGTCTTTATGTTGTGCGTAGGTGGCATAAAGTCGCTTTTTATGCTCTATTGCATAAAGTAATTTTTTTTTGTAAGCCCAAGATAATCAGGGCCAACTTACAGCCACACGCATAATAAAATGTCGCAGATTAAAGTCGTTATTTTATTTCATTTGCTTTAATTTCTGTCACTTCCGTGTCCTCTATTGTTAATTTAATAAAACTAAGATAAAATAGCTGCCATATATTATTTAAAAACGCAAAGAAACGTTTTTATGACTTGGCAGTATGAAGTACTCAAGTCGAATGACGTAATGTTGAAAATTAAAAAAAAAAAAATGTTCTGTGGCAGGAATTAGCTATTCTCTTCTTCAATTTCGCAATATTTTTGAACAGTGAAAATACTGTATTAAACATACTTTATGCCTGTTTCATTTTCTCGCAATCAGAGTGTTTTTAACTCGGGCATTAAAGAGCCATTTTACCCCTCGACTTAACTATTTCGACTCAACTATATACTCCGGAATTAACGAGCCATTTTACCCCTTGACTTAATTAATATACTACGACATAAACGTCTCGAGGTATAATGGCTTCTTTTATGCAGTAGTTGTACAATCTACTATTTTAGTCCTTACCCTGAAAATAAAATTGAACTTTTTTCAGATTTCTTTTACAAACAACACTCAATAAGCAAATTTGTGACCATTGACCTTATAATTAGCTCAAGGAAACATCTTTTTTCCAACAAACAAATTCTCAGCTAAGTTTCTCAACTATATTCTCGCAGGTAAAACTTTGGGGACAACCTTCAATTCTCAAAGATTCCAAGCACACAAATGAAATGTAAAGATGTTCGAGTGGAATGTATAGCAGTCAAACATTTGTCAACCTTATAATAATTGATTGGCAATCAAGTCAGAGAGTATTCTACGAGATGGTAAGCATATTGGCGTAATTTCCTCATGAGTTATTTGGTTTAAGAGATTGATACTAATGTGCAGGTATTTTGTCTATAGGTAAAAAAATTTGATTGACAGTGAATTCTATAACAACATAATTATTCATTATGTACGTATTGGGTTCAAACCTAGGCAGGCCTAAATAATTTCATCACCACTTTCATCACCAAAAACGGTGAAGGAAAAGATCGTGAGGAAACCGGCATGTCCTAGAACCTACAATTTGAAAACATGTGACATCTACCAACCCGCACTGGGCCTGCGTGGTGGATTACAGCCCAGTCCCTATCGAAGAGAGGAGGCCTGTGACCCAGCAGTGGGAATATTATAGGCTGATTATGCTGTCATGGGACACGATGAAGAGGACTATACTGTACTATTACTATGTTTGTATTAAAATAGTCTCCACGAGGGTGATTCTTAAAGAACAGCAGGCCGCACTGAAGTGGAAAAACTTTGACCTTGAACTGACCTAGTGTAGTAGGTACGGAGTTTCAGTAGGATGTCTGCTTATACTGGTTTTGTTATCTCAGACATACTCAGCCTATAATGTTCCCATTGCTGGGACACAGGCCTCCTCTCTGTGAGAGGGTGGGCCTATATCTACCACGCGGAACCAGTGCGAGTTGGTAGATATCACATGTCTTAGAATTTTTGGTTATAGGATATGTCGGTTTTCTCACGATGTTTTCCTTCACCATTTTGACAGTGGTGATGATATAATTTATACAAAAGTAAAGCCCCTGACTGGGTGGCCCTGGTGGGCCACCACTGCTCCTTATCTCAGAAGTGCATATTAACTGGCACTGCATATCTGTCAGCTACTATGCACTTATCTTGATAACAAGTTGTCATTTTTTCTTATATTGATCAGCTGATACGAGATACGAAGAATAAGATATAACGCTAAAACATGCACACTTTCATCTGGATCATCCTAATATTATAATATATCATCTAATATTCCTGCTTCAAGAATCTCGTGAGTGACGTCAGCACTTTAATTGCGTTACATACAATCTACCTCAATCTGAATCGTTTTGAAGGATATTGCTAATCCATTGCTTCATATGTTTGAAAAACTTGTTTACTCAACAAGATAAATAACGCAATGGATGTTGACGAACTGTCAAAATGAAAACCAATGCCACTGATAATGTGTTACGCAATTTCGCCGCGGATTTACTGTAAGATTAATGTTATTTAGAATCTAGAGCATGCCTCACATATCATATTTCTTCTTGATAAGTGGGACCTACCAGCTGTGCGTGTGTCTAGTGTGATACTATCTATTCAAAAAATTTAGATAGGCACTTATCTCCCCCACTGGAGACCACGTCTGCTGTTGAAAATTTATCTGAATTTGAAGTATGCGCCGGATTTTAAATAACAAGATGACGTGTTGACGAGTTTCATGGCATTATGAGAAAGAGAACAGCGTCAATACAAATACAAAATGTTTATTCCTGTACCAACTAGTATACATTAGTTTATGATTGGAGCCTCCTTTTAAGCACGATGACGCCTGTGTTAGGAGAGTCCACACTTCCATAGCTTTGGCTGTTTGTACAACTTATAGAATTATTTTTATTTTCTTGAATTTATTACATTTTTATATGTACACAATGGTCAATAATGGGTAGGTTGCGCGGAAGCTCCAAAAGTATCCTGAAAACATTATTAGAGAAAGTGGACAGTCCCTAAAGGCACTGGATACGGAGGCACGTTCCAACGTCTGTTGGGCCACGACAGTTATTTTTTGTTTTAGTTTGTAAAAGTTTACTTACAAAGTTTTTAAGTCATTGTTACTAATAACTATATGGATTGTGTCCATGTACTTGTAGTCCGAAATAAAGAATATATTATTATTATTATATGAGTAGGAATATAAAATTTCAGCAGTTTGCAGTCTTGTATAATATTTGACGAGTATGATCGTTATGCGTCTATTTTAAAAGAAGGATCGGACAAAGGAAGGATCGGGACATGCCATACAAGTATTATAATTTCTGGAAAATGTCGGGAGGAAACTTTTGAGTATGAATGTCGATGGCTATAAGAGTAGGGGAAGACCAAAGAAACGATGGATGGACTGTGTGAATGATGATTATGGTTAGAAAGGGGGTGACTACTGAGATGACGACTAATAGACGAGTATGGAAAAACATGACTGCCCCGTTAATATCGTGGTTGCAAGTGTGTTTGCTGAGCGTTGGGATAATGGGTTCGATTCCCAGGCCGGGCTAAATATTATTGCGTTTTCCATTACGAATTTCTTAGTAACAGCCCGGAGTTTGGAAGTTGGCGGTGTATTACCCCCGGGCCTCGCAAAGCATGTAAAGCCGTTGGTCCTGCGCCTGATCTCTCCCCGGTCGTCTCGGATTGCCGTCCCATCGGACTATGCGAATAAAGGAACAGAGAGTGTACCTGTGTTTATGCACAAACTTGTGCGCTATAATATCTCCTGCGTATTTGGCTAATCTCCGTTGAGATTGCCACCGTGCCCGAAATCGGTCCGGAGGATATTATTATAGAAGAACAAGACATGTTGCGCCGACCCCAGGTAAATTGGGATGAGGGCAGGAGAATGAGGACTATATAAATTCGAAAGTAACTCTGTCTGTCTCTCTGTATGTTACCTTGTCATGCCTATACCACTGAACGGATTCGAATTTGGCAAAGAGATAAATGGCATCTCGAATGATACTTTACATAGGCTACTTTTTGTATCAAAAATAATCCTATTTGAGGTGATATAGGGGTTGCAAGTTTATATGAACTAAAGAATTACGTGTTTCAGCGTTTTTGTAAAATCAGACTATCGCCCGCGTAGATGTTGGATATCATCCCACGGGAGCGTACTACCAAGATAAAAGTATCCTATATCCTAACCCAAATCATGGCCTATCCTTATGCCTTTCATCCAAATCCATTCAGCCAGCGGCGTTACCTTCATAGAAGCAAAAAAGCCCGGCTTGCGCTAATAAAATCTTAATTCACAACAAAAAACGTAAACTTATCAATAAAAAATATATCTGTCAAGCTCCGCTAATGAGACTCAATTGATTTTTTACTGTTTTGTCACCGATAGGCGACGCGCGGAGCTTCAATGAACTCGAACTCAAACATTCATGTTGTAATAAAATTTCAAAATCCGCTTTATCGCTTTATCTGCCGCACGCACTGGGCTAGGTTGCCAAAGAGGATGCCCGACGCACTTATTGAACTCAATCATTCATAGGTAATCTTAAAAATAAAATTTAAATTCTAGAGGGCGCCATATTCAATTTATTGTGACGTCACATAGCCTATAACCAGCGGACGATCAAGACGCTTCCAACGATACTTCATTTGTCCAATTATGACAAGAAGTTTAGAAGTTATGAGGGAACAGATGAACATACATACATACATACATACCGGTCAAAATCATAACCGTCCTTTTTGCTTCGCCGTAGTCGGGTAATAATGTTAAATGACTGTTTAGGTGACATATTGAAAAAAAAAGTGTTTTTTTTCTATTTTGTGTAACTTGTTAAGTATGTGGAATAGTGATTTAACATTTTGGTATATTATGTTTTTTGACCCTTTGGTCTAGTATCATGTAAAATGAATACACGATTCAATGAATTTTTCTCTTTACAAATAATTGCAAAGTTATATCAATTTTTTACTTTTTTCGACATCACGGCTTATTCAAAAGAATTTACTTCAAAATATAGAGAATTATCATATCAAAGTTTACTCAAAGTAGTTTTAAATTTAATTAATTGATTTAGTTAAAAAATGAGTAAATTCGTTTTGGCACATACGTCGTTTTATTTCGAGCGCACGCACATTATAGCCATCACTCTTCTTTTGAGTTTCAAAAGTAATTGCATCACTTTCGCTGGCTTAGTAGGTTTTCGAGGAATTTAGATTTTCGAGGTAGCGCCTCAGCAAAGTTATATAAACAAAACCACTAATACAATCTTACGCAACATGTTTTTCCCCATGATGCATTTTTATCAGCCACTCAGTTAGTATCTTATAATAGACTAGCACTTTGCCCGCGATTTCGTCCGCTTGGGTTTCGTACTTTCCTCAAAAAAAATTAACACCTTCTCCACCTCCCCTTGAAAGGTAGTTTTCGAAAATTAATGTTTACGATCTTTATAATTTATAAAGCTTCTGCTCGCGACTTCAATTTTTTTGTTCCCCCAACCCCGTCGCATCGCATCGCTTGTCTGCGCTATTACTTCGTTTTCGGTTACCGAAAACTTGTCTTTTTTTTTTCTTTTTGCTCAACTCCTAAGGGTCCTAGTTTGATGTTTTACAGCCTTCGTTTTCTTAAAGAATTGGGCTGTCAACTGCAAAAATATTTTTATAAATCCGACCGATACTTCCAGAGATAAGAGCTATCAAACAAACTATTCAGATTTATTATTAGTATATTTTAAAACTATGATATCTCCTAAGATATTCATTAAAATGAAATGATGTCAACGGCAATTTTGTTCATAATTAAATACTTGTAATGAATAACGTGTTTATTTGGATATGGATTAATATCATGTTTATATAAACACCTTCGCAAATAATGCATTATTTTAGAACAAATTTGATTATTATAAAAAAGGTTTATAGTGAGTCAACCTTAAAAGATAGACATATGCTGTCGCGGTTTTTTTTTTTTGAACTTTAACATTTCCATCATACATGATTTTTGCGTAACTTTAACAGTTTACGCAGCGTACGCAACGGAAGCTCTCAAAAGTAATATTTTTTCCCCTTTTTGCAACATTTTTCATTGATGCTCCGCTCCTATTGGTCGTAACGTGATGTTATATAGCCTATAGCCTTCCTCGATAAATGGATTATCCACACAAAAATAATTTTTCAAGTTTTGGAGTCTATTCAATTAAAACAAACAAACAAATCTTTCCTCTTTATAATATTAGTGTAGATAGTGTAGATACAGAATTTGTCTATATAAATAAACAAATTCTTAATATCTGTATGTATTCTAAGACTTTGCTTGAAAGAGACCATAAGTTTTTAAAATGAGGGCAGTCATTTTGCTGCCAATTTTGTTGGTATTTTGTAGTGGAAATGTTTTGAAACATGAAGAAAGGGACCTGGATTGGTGGGAGACGACCATCTTCTACCAGATTTATCCCCGTTCGTTCGCTGATAGCAATGGTGATGGAATCGGGGACCTTAATGGTAGGTGCTCTTAATTTTATTGACTTAATGAGAAAAGCCAAAGCTACTTCTTAACCTTCAGATATTATTTTTTGCATAAAATCCATTTCTATTGTATTGTATGATTTATCTACATTCGGATTTTGCAACTACACCAAATTATACTGTACTCCAATGCCTGTATAGGTTGTGCGATTAAAAAAATTGATTGATTGCTTCGCAGTGTCTCATATTTCACTGAATGATCCGAATTTATGTAAGCCTACACCTACAATGATACAAGCTTGTCCTGTTTCCCGCGTTGATCATTTGCCTCACTTTGTGGCACATTTCACAAATGAAAACTAGAATTTAGAGCTTTGTAAAATAGTTCTCTTGGGCAATATTCGAGAATGTTAATGACAGGGACGAATATACTATCAAGAATTTGAATTTTCATGTATTTGGCAGGTATAACATCAAAGTTGGAATACATCAAAGGACTAGGAGTAGGCGCTATTTGGTTGTCGCCTATGTTCCAATCGCCTATGTACGATTTTGGATACGATATTTCTGATTTTTATGCTGTCCACGATGAGTATGGAACTATGGAAGATTTTGAAACTTTGGTTGACAAGGCCAGTGAACATGGTAAGTAAATAGATAATCTAAATCTGAATAGCGATCAATTTGTCAGAAATAAACAATAAGAACACAGTAAAAGTAGATCTTATGTATCTTAAAATACATTTCAAATAAAGGTTTTGAAAGGGAAAAGATAAATAATAGAAAAGATAAGTACTTCATTTTTATAGAAAAAGAGACTGAATAGCAATGTGACGAAGTTACAAGTGCCTCTATTCAACTCTTAGAAATAAAGCCTCTGAATGTGGGCGTTGAAAATATTCTTATAAACATTTTTTAAAGTTTTTTTGACAAGAATTCTTAAGAATTAGGTACGACAAAGAATGAAAAAAGGCTTCAAAGTCTGCTTTCAACAGGGATAAAAGTAGTTTTGGACCTGGTGCCAAATCACACGTCAAATGAAAGTGTCTGGTTCCAAGAAGCGCTAAATGGTAATGAGAAGTATTACAATTATTTCGTCTGGGAAGACGGAGTGATCGACGAAGAAGGTAATAGGCAGCCACCGAATAATTGGGTAAGAGTTTTAGTACAATGAGACGCGATAATATTGCTCTCTATATAGTTAATTATTGTAATGAAGAAAGTTTATTGGGTTCTATTTTATTTGAAACGAAAGGCTCATCCTTCCCAAATCAGGAACTTGGAATTAGATGACAGTGAGGAAATATGTTAGTGGAATGTTAAGAACGATTAACGCTTACAAGATTCCATCTTTGATGTAATACCTAAATAAAAAAATGATGTATATTAGAACACTTAATAATCTTTGATTTTGTATGCACTGATTTAGAGGAGCCATTTCCGCGGTAGTGCCTGGGAATACAGAGAGGAGGTTGGCAAATATTATTTGCATCAGTTCGTCGTTGGTCAGCCTGATCTGGACTACCGTAACCCTGATGTTGTTGAAGAAATGAAGGTGAGGACCTTTAATGTTTTGGTAGTTTCTAATAATATATAGCGCCTTGAATAAAATTTTACTAAAAAGTATTGTTTTTTTTTTCAGAATATTATTCGTTTCTGGCTGGGGAAAGGTGTAGCAGGATTCAGAGTTGACGCTGTCAACTGTTTATACGAAGTCGACAAAGAACTTTACGGAGGCAAATACCCCGATGAACCGTTTTCTGGTGATGTCAACGTTGATCCCGAATCCCACGACTACCTCAGTCATATTTATACCAAAGACCAAGATGAGACTTACTACATGGTTTACGAATGGAGAGACGTTTTCGATGAGTTCAAAGAAAAGGATGGCCTTTCTAGAGTGATGATGACTGAAGTATACGCATCTATTCAAGACGTAGTGAGGTATTTCGGTGAAGGTGATAAGCTAGGAGCTCAAATGCCTTTCAACTTCGATTTAATCACCGACGTTGATGCCTCATCATCGGCAGCTGACATTAAACGTGCAGTAGACAAATTTTTGACTTACAAACCTATTGATCAGGACGCGAACTGGGTGGTAAGTGATACTGTAATGATTAACTCAAATGTATAACATAAGGAATGAAGTAATACGAGTAAATAGCAGGGAATATTTCGCAGGTCGGTAACCATGACAACAGCCGAATGGCAACTAGATACGGCACGTCTTTGGTCGACGGAATCAATATGATTGTATTGTTGCTTCCTGGAGTGGGAGTTACTTATATGGTATGATTTGGTTTTTGATATTTATTGAGAACCACTTTTGAATAATTTTACTCATTATTTGCTAAACGACCTAAAAATTAATGTAAGTCCATGAAAACAAAGCCACACCCAAAAGTACTAACTGGTTCTCAAAACTCCGAGAACATTCTAAATTAAGTAACCTCAAATTACATTTTGCTACCTACTAGTACTTATTAGAAACACAGTTTTCGTGCCTCGGAAAGCACGTTAAGTTATTGGTCCCGGCTGTCATTCGTAGATCTTTGACAGTCGTTACGGGATGTCAGTAGCCCCAAAGTTAGACAACCAGTCTTAATAAGGGGTATCGAACTACGCAGTAATTGGGTTGTGGAGGTCAGATAGGTTGTCGCTCCATGTAAAATACTGGTATTCGGCTGCATCCGGTTAAACTGGAAGCGGACCCCAACCTAGTTGGGAAAAGGCTGGTAGATCAGTTTGCCTAAAACAAAATACATAATCTAAAAAGTTTTCAATATTAATAAAGACTTTAATCTCCAGGGTGAAGAACTTGGATTAGTAGACGGCTACGTTAGCTGGGAAGACACAGTTGATCCATCTGGATGCAATACTAACGATCCAATCAATTATGTGAAATCATCTCGCGATCCAGAAAGAACACCATTCCAATGGAACGCGGACAAAAACGCTGGTAAGGCACTATTCAGACAGAATATTGTATTTTTTAACTGTTCCCATATTGTAGATTAGAAAATTGTAGTAGATGACGATTTACGACAGTGGTGATACTGGTCATGATGGTGATAATACCGCCATTTTACTTTAGAATTAACTGTAATCATATTTTATGAGCTGTTTTACAAATTTCGTATACGATAAAGTTATTCTGTCTATCTATCTATATATGAGAGTCAATCGTGACTCGTTTATTTTAAAGAACAGCAACGTTTGAACAGGACGAATATCTGTTGTCGAGATACAGTAGAAATACTCACAAT
Organism: Hydraecia micacea; assembly: GCA_914767645.1. NCBI lineage: Eukaryota > Metazoa > Arthropoda > Insecta > Lepidoptera > Noctuidae > Hydraecia > Hydraecia micacea. Next base: position 16,719,416 of record OU611778.1, read on the forward strand.
AAGTTTGAATAAATGCAATCAACACGAGCTATATTTGCATTCACTACGGATCGGGAAAACACAGAGTTGTTGAGTTCACTTGTCATTCCGCACTAGATCTGAATTGTATCAATGTTATTGCTGGAAGAGACGATGGCTGTCCATCGTCTCTTTTGATGATATTGAACGGGATGTAAATACGATTGGTGAATAAATAGTGGAGCGGTTAGTTGTTTAAGAAATAGTTGAGGTTACCCATGTACATTTGGTTACTATTTTATCGAGTCGTAAAATAGTCTTCATTGACATAAGTGAAACACGAAGAATGTACTTCTGAAAAGTTATCTTTGCAAAAAATCTGAACTGGAAAATATTTTTTGGTACTGGATAAAGTTATGTCATATTTCCACAATCAATTCAACAGGGTTCTTTACCACACGAAATATAATGTTAACCCATGTGGGTTGCATTTTTTTTTAACATATAACGGGAACATTAATTTATTGTTACATTTCACAGGTTTCTCGACCGCTGACAAAACATGGCTGCCAGTAGCCGATGGTTACGAGATCTTGAACGTCGATGTCCAGGTAGCCGCTGAGAGGTCCCACTTGAAGGTCTACCAGGCCTTAGCTGAACTGCGCCAAGAAAAGGTCTTCAGATATGGTCGTTACGACTCCTTGGCTATGAACCAAGATGTCTTTGTGTTCAGAAGGTATGAGTTTATTTACACAATTTTTTTAATGAATTAATTATATTAATTCTTGGTAATAATTTGATGAAAACAAATTCTAAAAACTATTGTCAATTTCGTTCTAGTAATCCAATATAAAATTTTATAAACCGAATAAATCATTGGCCAATTTCGTTGAACACGTTGATTCGATAGAACTATACTTTGAATTGTTAATATAATTCACAGTAAATCCGTATCTACGTAAAAAAAACAATCTTACATCATTATCATTATGAGATTTCAACGTAAACTGTTAAATGTTTAACCATTGTTTAACTCATGTGGCTTTCAGTTTTAAAGGGGATTTACTCTCATCACTGCATTTGGCAAAAATATTGTTTACGACAATTTACTAGCTGCTGTCTATCCATGACAAAGATTTTGTATCTTTTCCTAGTGACCATCTCTGCTGCTAAGTTTTTCCCATATCAATCTGCCTATCCTTTATCCCAACTTTGTTGGTGTCGCCTCCTAGTCCAAAAAGACTGTCTACCTGACCTCCACGACTCAGTTCCTTGGTAACACGATACTCCTTGGTTAGACTGGTTGTCATACTTTTGGGCTTACCATCTCATAAATTAATATTTCCCGTTTTTTAATTACAGATGGTACCTCGGTGAGACCTACTTGGTCATCGTTAACATGCGTGACGATGACCACGTCGTTGATCTGACGTACTTCGAAAACGTTGTCGGTGACGTCAGCGTTGTCCTAAGGAGCATTCAGTCTCCTAAGAACGAAGGGTGAGTTTTAAAGACACTTGAATCTACTGAAGTTGAGTTTATAAAAATGAAGTAAGTAATGACTGTTTCAATAATGGAAGTCTGCAGATAAGTTTGAGATGGTGTTGTGATAATAATGGCTTTGTGGTTGTTACGTTTAGTTTTATAGGAGAAGATTTTTTCTACATTTTAAACTAATCTTTTTCTACATGTTGGATTTTTATTAGTACCTGCGTTATTAGGTAATTCTACTCGCAATACCTATAGCTTTTCCTGTGCAACAAATATTCGACTCTCTATCCACTATTGTTTAGAAAGTTGAGTTTGAGGTTTGATTTTGGTTTATGATTTTTAATTTTATTTTTCTATTGCAGTGACGTCTTCAGCGCCTCATCTGTACCGGTCGCTGGCTTTGAAGGACTAGTAGTGAAACTGCAATAAGTAAAAATAAACACGATTGTGTTTATTTTGTGACTGTTATTTTTTTGGAATTTTGTTGATTAAAATGAATGAATCAAAGAATATATGATTAAATTTATATATACATATTTTTTATATATTTTATTATTTGAATTAAAATAAACTGCCAACGTTCATAATCCTTGTAAGTTAAAGAGCTAAACAATTACTGAATACTCAAAAAAGCTTGGGTAAGTAACATAAAATCGGAATTAACAAAGGAAGTGCCTCCAAATAACTTTCCTTGACCTTATTCGTGAGTAATTAATTTATCAATGCGTGTAGGGAAGTAATCAACGTTGTTCCTCTTTTATACGAGAAAGAAATATCTTACCTTTAAACAGGTCTGCCTGTTTGTTGGGGTAATTACCCCAACGTAATTACATGCCAAAGATACTCGCAATCGCGGTCGATATCTTGATACCTCGATGTCGATACTACTTGCTATTTCTACAAGGGTTGCGGTGCGAAAAAGTTGGTGCAGCCAATCTTTTTCAGGGTTCCGTACTTCAAAAGGAAAAACGGAACCCTTATAAGATCACTTTGTTGTCCGTCCGACTGTCAAGACCCTTTTTCTCAGAAACGCGTGGAGTTATTAAGTTGAAATTAATATCAAATCTCAAGGCTTCAATCCCTTGAAGCAGTAAAAAAATCAAACTGTTAAGTCAACGCAACCAAAAGACACGGGCGTTTTTGTTACGTTTATGCCGCATGTTTTGGCACTGGCAAGTAAATCAAAACCTATAGGGTACTTCCCGTTAACCTAGAATCATGAATTTGGCAAGAAGCAATGTCATATATAGCAAAGCAGTATTGATATACTGCTTTGCTATCTATAAGAACTAGAATAAGGGTGTAGTCCCATCTCATCCTTTACCCATCTCGTCCCCTATGCGTTTATACTTACAAAAATTTCCAATCTCTTCCCCCTGCCATAAATCATTCAACACAGTCACGGAAAAAAATCAAGCAGTGAAATTAATTTAATTATATTACAAATTAACAAATAAAATATTCTTGGTTTTAGTTTTAACAAGAATTAAAAAATATATAATCTGCGTACATTCACAATAATTAACATATCACAGGAATCATCTTAGTTTTGTTTTTACTCGGTTAGTATTTTTTTAATGTTACCCTATAATAAATCACCTACGAATATTCAGTAATTTTTAAATAGGCTTTAACAAGAAAAAAAATAATCTAGGAGGTGTCTTTTTCGTCCATACAACAGCTGTAGCCGATGGGAAGGGGATAATCCTTATCCCCTTCCCGTCTAAGGACTAAGATGGGACTAGACCAGAATAAGAACCTGTATAATGTTTTAACAACTATAAGTTCAATTACATAAGTATAGGTAAGTATAAGTCAATGAAACAAAAAAGGCTAGGTAGTTGATATTAGTTTAAACAGCGCTATCATGAGTATTATTTCCGAAAAAATAAATAAAAGAGTATCTTTATCGAAGTTATCAGTCCATTCTTATGAAATGTTTTTTTTTTTTAATAAGAACTATTATCATTTTGAATTTCTCTTAGAATTTCTACAGCCCACAAGCCAATTTTTTTTACATTGTGGTAACGTTTTAATCTAAAATATTTTATGGAGCTCTACTTGGGTTGTTGAAAAGTGTTTTCTAAGTATTGGACAAACCTAACAGTTTTTAGGTCGATAATATTATCTAGATAAAGTGGAAAACTTAGGGCTGATTTTACTAAAATCAGATATCTTTTATTCTTGGAATAAAATTGACGTCTGACAGTTCTAGTATGGAAAAACTGTCAAAAATTCAAAATGTATTCCCAGAATAAGTCGAGGCCTGTCGGAGGAGTGGTGAATGCTTATGCGAATCCCGCACCCCCGGCCATAGGTAGAGGTGGAACAGCGCGGTGGTTTTAGCCGGTAAGAGTCCGGCATGCCCCTCTGTCCCCCCCACGATGGAGGAAGTCCATGAGGATTTCCACCGCACAACAAAAAAAAAAAATGGAAACCTTCCTCCAAAACTTAACTGGTGGATATATTTTTGATTACGGAAAAGTCTATAAGGTCTGTATTTTCTGGTAGGCAGTGAGCCAGTATGCTGATTTGCCGATGGTCATAACTTCACAATATCGTGTATCTTTAACTGCATGTAAGAGCCGCCTTCCCTTTGTTGTAGTAAGTCTTAATTCCCAGTGCGTATTCTTGGCATTGAAATCACCGCATAGGAAGAATCCCTGGCCTAGAAGTTCAAAGAATAGTATATGTCGCTCTTTATTTGTTCAGATTTGGTTTTGACAGATACTGCCACGGGTTGAATGTCTGGTTCGTCGCTCTGCTCGTAATGATTGGTGTTTTCTTTAATTATAACCGCGCTACCTCCTCTGTTGGAGTTGTCAGGATGGAGCGTATTATATATATAACTTGTATCCTCTAAATTTTAATAAAAGATTGGTTAGTGAAGTGCGTCTATATTTCCTGTCTCTAGGACTGCCTGTAACTCATTCTGATGTTTGAGGAGCCCATGCGAGTTTCACGCTAATATTTTTTAGTGTGTTACAAATTTTCGATTATGTAAGACAGCTGTCTCGATGCTGGAATCTAGCTTTTGTAATCTTTTGTAAAATGTTGTAATACACTTCAAGGTCTTATTTATCTTATCTTCCAGATTCGAAGGTATGGTTGTGTTGTTACTAACTGCAAACAGTTGTGCATAGGAACTACTTGCTTGAGCAGGTTTTGCAGCTGTCTGAAAACTTTCTATTCTTGCCTGTTTGTCGGGATGTCTTATGGAAAGAGACTGTTGGGCAGTTGGCACAACAAATTTCTTTTTTAATATGTTTTTATTTTTCATAATTTTCATCGCCTTGGCTACTTCACACCCTCTGTAGTTGGCAGGATGGGGTTAGCCACGATGAACGCATTTTGGTTTCTCTTGCGTAGATTTAGTACAGTTGTCTGTAAGATTCTTGCCATACACACCTTGACTCTTCTCTGCAGTATTTATTAGTACGTCCATCTGCCTAGCATCTACTACATTGAGGCATGATTTTCGGATCTTTGAGAGAGTGTATTTCAATTTTAGACCCTTAAAAATATGCTTTATGCTATAGATTTTGTTGACATTTTCGTCGTTATTAAATGATAAGACGAACATATTGAGTGGTTATTTAGTCTTTCAGCCCAACTTGTTGTTAACTTTTTCTATTTTGAGACCTTGCGATATTAAATCGTATTTGATGCGATCTGGCTGGCAAGAAAAATGTATTTTTTTCACTATGACTCTTAATGGTCGAGCTTGTTCTCGTATGAATGCCAAATAATTATATTCTTTTTCTGACAAAAATCTAGCAATCGCTCTATAAGTGTCCTCGGTTTTGGCGTTGTTGATCGTCACACAGTCTCCATTAATCATTCAGTTGTTTGGGTTTCAGTTAGTTCGTCATAGAAGATTTGCTAGTTCTTGATTCCGTCTATTATAACTGGCGGTGGTGGAAGCACTTTTTTTACTTATGTCAGTTCTTTCTCACATTTTTATTGTTCTTGGGCGCATGTTTCAAGAATAGCCACTATCACAAGCAATCCGTGATCACAAGCTATGGATCATTTTCAAAACTATTTGGTACTAGCTGCGCCCCGCGGTTTCACCCGCAAAAGTCTCGATCCCGTGGGAATATCGGCATAAAAAGTATCCTATGTCCTTTCCCGGGACTCAAGCTATCTCTATACCAAATTTCATCTAAATCGGTTCAGCTGTTTAGGCGTGAAAAGGTAACATACAGACAGACAGACAGAGTTACTTTCGAATTTATAATATTAGTATGGATTACGAAAGTCGAGATAAACATAAAAGTGTTTTGTTTATCGGCTTATATACAGGGTGAAATTAAAAACATGCGACAAATCGAAATGGGAGATTGTACTCATCATTATGAATAACTTTTACGATGGGAACAAACCTGAAATCACGAAAAAACAATCAGCTGTTCCCTACATTTATGGTTGCATAACTCGTCAAAATGTAGGGAACAGCTGATTTTTTTTCGTGATTTCAGATTTGTTCCCATAGTAAAAGTTGTTCATAATGATGAGTACAATCTCCCATTTCGATTTGTCGCATTTTTTCAATTTCATCCTGTATGTATCATTATTTATCTCGAATTTAAGATAAGTTTTACTATAAAGACGGATGCAGGGCGCACAATTCACAGAGTAGCAGATATAATGGGGTAAGTAACATTATAACAGCAATAAATATATAGAGGTATGAGGAACAGGGTGTAAAGTTCACTCATACTCCATAGTAGAGGGAGGATCCTCCGACCAGACGGGTGTCGTGTCTGGCGGGCAAATGCCCGATGATTCATGTCGAACATTTGTATAATTATGTGCTAGTTGCGTGGTAAACTCTGCTTGTGAGATGCAGGATCTTGTGTGACGTCAGTATGACGCGTAGTTCGCGTGTGGCGGGGTAGACGAAACTACTGAATACAACGATCCTTTTCTTACATCCTCGTTCAAAAATCTTGTTACAAGAACGCTGGTTGTCAATACTTACTACGCATCTGACTTTCTTGAAGGACATAACAAATACAATTGGTATCATATACCTATGTCTTTTTTGGAGCGTCCCCTCCCTACTTTTCTACTAACATCCACCTCTTAACTTCGTTTGTCAGCAGCTTTTCATTCACCCTCTTAACGTCATGACGTATAAAAATAATTCACGACAACAACAATTCAGGTCACGATGACCAGAATAGAAATAAGACACCTGTATGTACTTCCTTATTATTCTTTGTACAGAATGAATCTATGTGCGAATGGAGTATGACATCAACATGCTCACTGCACAGTGTTGCATGTCAACTCTTCATTTCATCACGTTTTGGTGATGGAAATTTCGAAATAGATAACAAATTTTGTGTTGGAGAGATGCAGTGATCCTTTTGTATTGTTGATTCTCAGTTGTGTAAGTGTTTAGTACTTTTTGTACGCCTTTGAATTTTGCATCGGATTGTGCAAATGTTCACCGTGTCCCACTATTACAACATCGGGAGTTATAGTATTGTCAATGTCTAATCATTCCGCTAATTATTTAATGTATAGTTTTACTTTCAATTCTCATAGTCATCATACTTCAGCCCATAATACCAACACTTTATTATTTCGCCTATTTTTTTTCTCAGTGTCAGGATGAAGAGCATCTTAGTTCTTCCACTGCTGTTCGCACTAGCACTAAGTGGTAGCTCTAATGACAAGGAACTCGATTGGTGGGAGACTACCATCTTCTACCAAATCTACCCAAGGTCATTCAAGGACAGCAACGGTGATGGCATTGGAGACCTAAATGGTAAGACACTACAAATTATTACGTTTCTTTCTCTGTCCATATGCAAAAATAATCAAATTTAATTACTTTAACTATATAGCTAACCATCAATCAACTCAGCCTATCGCAGTTCACTGCTGGACAAAGGCCTCTCCCAGGGTACACCACAACATCCTGTCCTCCGCCTTCTGCATCCAATCCGTCCCAGCCACCTTCTTAAGTTCAGGTCATAGCTAACCATACAGGGAAGGTTTTCTTCAATATCACTTTTTTGTCTTCAGGAATCACGGAAAGTCTAGAATACTTAAAAGAGCTGGGTGTTGGAGCTACTTGGCTTTCACCTATGTTCAAGTCGCCAATGTACGATTTTGGCTACGACATTTCTGATTTCTATGCCGTTCAAGAGGAATACGGCACTATGGAGGATTTTGAAAATCTTATGGCTAAAGCTAAGGAATTAGGTAGGTTTTATTTTTAGGAATTTATATGAAAAAGTTAGTTAACGATAAAATAATAGTGATAATTTCATCAACTTTTATCGTAGTATTCAGCATACAATGTAACAAATAAATGAAAAGTTTCAATAACCACAAAACAGACAGTTTCCAGAATGTATTCACTCATGAATAAAATAGCAACGAGTTGTAAAGACTGGAATTAATAATGCATTCGATGCTACCAACAACGAACTCTTTCCGAGAAAAACCGGAATAATGAACAATAAATAGAATACTGACTATTTGACCTTTAAGGATTAAAACCGAAATAAAAACTTCAATGACATTTATTTAAAGAGTCTATAAACAAAAGTAATTTGATTACTTTGCTCTGAGTATTTGGTAACTATCTTAAGACAAACAAACAAGAAATACAAACATTTTCGTTTACCGTTCCAGATATTAAAATAGTTCTGGATTTAGTACCAAACCACTCGAGTAATGAAAGTGTGTGGTTTGAGGAGGCGTTGCGAGGTCACGAGAAATATTACGATTACTTTATCTGGGAGGATGGAGTGGTGGACGAAAATGGGGTTATGCATCCGCCTAATAATTGGGTAAGCATAAACTGCAGTTATTACTTATATTTTATAAAAGTATAAATAATAATATGGCAAAGACGACCTGTTTACCTGAACATAATTCTTGTTGAGAATTTAATTATTGATGCACGTGAATGATTAATTACTCATATCATAATTATGGTGGATAAACCTGTTAATATTTATAATATATTCCATGTTAATTAATTTTATGTCACATGTGACGATATTATTAACAAATTATTTCATTTCTTAGAACAGTGTATTCCGTAAGAGTGCCTGGGAGTACAGAGAGGAAGTTGGTAAATACTACCTTCACCAGTTCGTGATCGGACAACCAGACCTTAACTATCGTAATCCCGACGTCGTCGAAGAAATGAAAAATGTCATTCGCTTCTGGTTCGACAAAGGCGTTGCAGGTTTCAGGGTTGATGCTGTTGCCCATTTGTTCGAAGTTGACAAGGCAGATTATGGTGGAAAGTATCCTGATGAGCCTCTATCACGAAGCACAGATGACCCTGATAGCTACGATTATTTATCCCATACTTACACCAAAGACCTTAATGAAACTGTAGAAATGGTGTTCCAATGGAGGGAAGTCTTCGATGAGTATAAAGAAAAAGATGGATTGAGTAGAGTCATGATGACTGAGGCATACTCTAGTCCTCAGATGACGGCGAGATACTTTGGTGAAGGAGCTCGCAAAGGTGCTCAGATGCCCTTCAATTTTGTTCTGATTTCTGATGTAAATGGTGATTCAAGTGCTGCTGAGATTAAATATGCTTTGGATAAGTTCCTCACATTCAAACCTATTGACCAACACGCAAACTGGGTGGTAAGACTTTTTCCTTCTTTATACACTCATATGTTTTGCTTAAAAATGTTTTATTCAATAAAGTATTATAACTATTATGTTTTAGGCCGGAAATCACGACAATAACCGAGTAGCTTCAAGGTTTAGTCCTGAATTAGTTGATGGTATCAATATGATCACATTATTGAGTCCTGGTATTGGTGTTACTTACATGGTAAGCACAATCTAAGTTCATTATAAAATTAATGTGAAAATATTTATCATTTAAGTAAGCAATATGTTATGTATATTTTAGGGTGAAGAACTTGGCATGGTCGATGGCTATGTAAGCTGGGAAGATACCGTAGACCCCAGTGGCTGCAACACTGATGACCCTATCAACTACTGGATGTCTTCCAGAGATCCTGCGCGTACACCATTTCAATGGAGTGCTGATAAGAATTCCGGTATGAGAGAACCATATTTCAACCAAATAACATCAAAACGACAATGACAATATTCAATCCTATGAATGAAACCGAATTTAATAAACGATACTTCTTACACCATGTGATTTACTTAAACACATATATTTTCACAGGATTCTCAGACGGTGACAAGACCTGGCTTCCAGTAGCAGCTGGTTATGAAAACCTGAATGTCGAAGTACAGAAAGCGATAGAAAAATCTCACTTAAACGTCTACAAGGCTTTATCCACACTTCGCACTGACAGGGTTTTCAGATACGGCAGATACGAGTCTGTTGCTTACAATGAAGGAGTTTTCGCTTTCAGAAGGTGAGTGCTACATTAAGTCTACTATTATCGAAATTCCACCATCGTGGGTAAGGAAAACAAAGGTGTGTTAAGGGGGGACTACATAACCTAAAGCGCGGTCACTGTCGAACTGCATACAAAAGAAAGAGAAGTGCGATGGCACAACGCTGGTAATTTATTGCAAAATATGAAGCAATTATCTATTTACAAAAAGTCTATTGTTTGGACTAAACAATTAAAACGCTAGTGCTTTAGTACGTTGCTTGTAGAATAATTTGACAAAAAATCAGAATGATTGTATGTGTATGGTTTTTATTGTAAAAAGAAAGTTTTAGAGGTATCTTCATGAATTTTTTCTATCGTATCAAATTAGATGTATTATGTTTTCAACACACTATCTACCTAGCATATATCCTGAAGGATATCATATATTTTTCTGATTTTGTTTACTGTAGTCGATCATATGCTTTTATTGCTTCGAAAACTTGCGTGTAAAAAATTACTACCTTAATTGCCTAACTCCTCTGTACTCTCAAATCATCGTAAAAACAAGTTGCCTTTTGAAATTATTGACTCTTTGATTCTTTCTCTCAATTGTTGTTTCTTTTGATGATTGCATCATATTGTTTATCTATGTATCTTATCTTGACAGCTGATGTTTGGAAACACCAACATTATCAAAATAACAAACACTTGAGATGACTAAAATATCCATTGATCAAATTCGTTAGATTACATGGTATCATCACCAGTCGGGCTTTAGAGGGGGGGCGACCGGGGCGGCTGCCCGGGGGGCTGGCCCTCGTACCGTGTAGTTTCTGGGTACTACAGGACGTCGCGCGCGCCAGATGAACTTAAGCACTTAATTTGAATACCTATTTTTATCGATCTAAAGGAAAACTAGACTCGGCGTATTAACCTTTATGGACTTATCTCGTAGGAGTGAGTATGAGTATTCTATGTCTAGCAAATACGAGCTGTCATTTTGCCGCTTTTCGTATCTCTCATTAAATAATGTTGAACGAAATAAAGGCAATAGGCGAGAGATGTTGCAACTCGTATTAGGCCCCCTGCATTATACATACTTTTCTTTCTTTGATTTTTACATAGGTAAGTACTCGTAAGTTCACAAGCAAATCAAAAAACCTTTTTTAGAAAACCTGTACGTTATCAGTAACTTACCTAAGAGTTATTTATTTATGTACAAATTCAAAATAAGTTTTTTAATTGTAATGAAATAAGTATACCTAATAGGGCGCCAAAGGCATGACTCGCCCGGGGCGCCTAAAGTCCGACCGCGGCATATTTGCCAAAGATGTAAACAACGATGGCCGCTCGAAATTGTATAAAGAGTTTTTATTTTAAGTAATGTTAGTTTTCGTCTAAATCTCCGAGCTAACTAGACGAAAACAAGTAAGTAATGTTTGTTTTCGTCTAAATCTCCGAGCTAACTAGACGAAAACAAACATTACTTAAAATAAATACTCTTGTTTATTGATTTGATTAAATTTCGAGCGGCCATTGTTGTTTACATCTTTGGCAAATCTGCGGCGGTCGGACTTTAGATGGCTTAGGCCGGCCCTGATCATCACCTTATGATATTATATACTCATATGAATACAATGTACATTTGTAGATTTAAACTGGAAAGTAGAATTTCCGATGTCAAATGTGTAAATACACATTACACACGTGATATTTACAAACATCCAGGCTCGGAACGAATGTTTGTAGACCTGAGCTGTGTACCTTACAGCTATACACCTATTTGTTCTAATGCGGAAATTGATCCTGCGTCCTTGTAAAGTCTTTGGCATTACAGTATTTAGGTCACAATCCTACTAATATTATAAACGCGAAAGTTTGTGAGGATGGATGGATGTTTTTTACTCTTTCAGGCAAAAACTACTAAACGGATTTGAATGAAACTTTACAGTAATATAACTTATACATCAGAATAACGCATAGGATACTTTTTATCCCGATATTCCCACGGGATCGACACTTATGCGGGTGAAACTGCGGGGCGCTTCTAGTATTAATATAAATGGGTCCACTGATATGTTTGCATCGATGATTGAACATTCATGTTTCATTCATGAGTTCCCATAGGTAGACCGGAATATTTCATTGAATCAACTTTTTGGTGAATTTCTTGACTTTTTTACTGGAAAATAACCAACGTGCTTTCAGAAAAGTGAAATAATATTTGGAGAAATTACTAAATCGTTTGTGCCTGCAGCTTTCCTTTATTTTCTGGGTATTTGCAGTAAAGAAAACAATATTCTTCCTTTGTAAAAACTAAAAGCAATTGTTTCTTTATCCATAGCTTTATGCATAAACTGCTCATATACTGAAACTCATGTAGATAAAAAATAAAGCCTTAAACCTAGATGTTTTTGAACTGGTGAACATACAACATCGCGTGACGATAAGACTTTCATTGGAAACGCTTACCTCATACATGAATGTCTAAACGAACATTCAATACTGGTCAGCAACGAAATTGGTTTAGGAACCGCAAACAGTAATTAAATAATTGACATTGATGTGTGTATGTATGTATGAGCTTTTCTAGATTATGGTCATGTTGCGTGTATCAAATTTCTTAATTGAGTAGTTCAAACTATACAACCCATTATAAGACAATAACAACATCGTCAATGCAAAATGGTATGGCTACAGTTATCCTCTTGGAGTTGCCAAAAAACTTAATGACGCAACACCACTGATCTGTCTGAACTATAAGGCAGTTGATTGTGTTGAAAGCTTCACCGATACATTTCACGAGCGCTGAAGCAAAGAGCAAATACTAAACATTGTAATCGAATTTCACTTTATAAACCGTGCACGATCATTAGCTCAATAATAGGAATCATGACGTCATCTTTTATTCTTCCAGGTGGTACAACAAGAAAACCTACATTGTCGTCATCAACTTCAGACAAGACGCATACACCATCGACCTCACGTACTTCGAAGGCGTCAACAAGAAAGTTGAAGTCGTTATTAGTAGCATACAGTCACCCAAAAGTTCGAGGTGAGAACTAATAATATTAAAGTAGCTCGGTAACTAACTTCCCAAAACTTTTGTACAGATCTTTAACAATGGAAGTGCGTAGGACAATGTTATTATTAAAGCCTAAGATGATAGTCGAGAATTCTCATATTATGGAACTTAGAAGTTTGGGCATAATGCCAGTTTGCTAAAGCAGCAAACTACCAGTTTGCTAAAGGTCAACACACTATATATAATTATTACCTTAAAATTTGGAGCAAATTTGTGAACGATGATTATATTGTTATGTGCCAAAACTTCTTTTGTGGTTCCCTGTATTATGATTTCATCCTACATTCATAGTTTTTCTGTCCTGTGAGCTATTTTTTTATACACATTCGGTTATAGTATGATATTCTGTATCATTTAAATCAATATCATAACTAACGATAGTTTCTATTACAATTATCTTTTCAATTCTACTAGAAATATTATGATCATCCATCTCTCTTAATTTATCAAAATTCGTATTTACTTCAATAACTTTGATAACACTTGAGCACGCGAGAGTATTCGATACCTTCTGAGACAAGAGACTTGTTTCTCAAATGGATAATCATGTTCAAGTTGATATTATAGATGCTTATGTTCAAGAGAATTAACCCTTTTCTAAATAGAGGTTGTTCCAATAGTATTGCAATACTATTGGGTTAAAATCATCATCATCATCATCATTTCAGCCAAATGACGTCCACTGCTGGACATAGGCCTCCCCCAAACACCTCCATTTCGGCCGGTTCTGTGCTTCTCGCTTCCAACGGGTTCCTGCGGCCTTCACAAGGTCGTCGGTCCACCTTGTGGGAGGCTTGTAGGTTAAACTGCTAAAGATTTTTGTAAAAGATTAGATTGTGTTATATCTTTATATCGATTCTAGTGCAAAAAATATGACTCGGACAACAAGACCGCAATATTTGAAGAAAGTTACTTGAACAGTTTTTTTTTGAAAATTGAGTTTTTTCATTGTTCTCGTTTAGGCTCGTTCCAACAAAAAGTTAAGAGACTGTTAAAAACCCTTATTTCAACATTTTAATACTTAGAAGAGAATTGCTAGACCTTTTTAAAAAAAGGCATTACGTACCAGATAAATAGGCAAGTCAGGCTGTGAAATATGGGTAGCGGGATTGTCCGAAAACGTTACCGCTACCCCGGAACATAAAGAGCTAAGGAAGGACCACGGGTGGGTTTTAGTCAGTAAGAGTCTAACACTCCCTTCCGCTCCACCCAGAGCGGGAGGGGTCATTTGATGATTTCCCATCCACAAAAAAAGGCAATGAAATATAGGTATTAGAGAATTAGGTAAAGTACCACATTACGATAGTTGGGAAGTTGCCACGTTATCATGTCTTTCTAGCTCGTAATTCAATTGGACTAGTCAACCAAATTGACTGATGCTCCATCAATGTAGTTTACAATAATAGATTCCTTGTCAGAATTTACAACTTTAGAGGTAATCTTTACCATACCTTCTTTCGTTATTGCCACCTGGATCATAGGTTCTCAACCTTATTTTGTGCACCACCAAATGTTTTCTAAAGCCCCCTAATCTTTTTTTATCACCTGTCGCAATTCTGAAACAGCTATTGCCACGATATACAGGGTTACCTACTTGTAATTCGACGTATATCCGTCAGGAGCTGATGGGGAGGCCAAAATGCAACAAACTGAACTCCCCATAATTATGTATAGTTGTAGTAGTTTGAAATTCAACAGTTTTCGAGATATTTGAAACATTATTGGAGCGTAAAATGAAAATATTGATAAGATATTATTCTTAAATCGTTAATTATTTTGTTGAATTAAGTACTTTTAATTATGTTCATAGCTTAATTAAAGTGCCAGCTACAATATTATTTTTTAATAGTACCCATTCAATATGAAGTTTTTTTTTATTTGGAATTATATCAAAAAACCCTTACATAACATAATCAGCTTATAATGTTCCCACTGCTGGGGCACAGGCCTCCTCTCAGTGAGAGGGAGTGGGCCGTAATCCACCACGCGGGCTCAGTGCGGGTTGGCCCTTAAAAACCCTTAAAATTCAAATATCTCGAAGACTATTGAATTTCGGCCATACATATGGGGGGTTAAATTTGTTGCATTTTGGCCCCCCTATCAGCTCCTGGCGGATATACGTCGCATTACAAGTAACCCTGTATATTTAAACGTGTACTATTAAATAGTCGTAAGATAGGACATATTTCTCTGGGTCTTCTACTGTCCCATTGAAGTCTCAAACGCCCACGAGGGGACGTTATCGTCCACGTTGAGAACCTACGATCTAGATCACGTCCAACTTTTATTGAAAGAAATAAGTTATTCACTAACTCAGCTTCTGTATTCGTTTGTTTATTAATAATCTCTATAACCTAGTTTTCAATATCTTCTTTCCAGAGACGTTCTTCAAGCGAACCAAGTGGAGATTCTCGGCAGAGAGTCTTTAGTACTCAAAGTTAACTAACTATCATAAACTTGATAAACTTCTATAAACTATTCAATAACAACTGCGGTCTACATTTACGTATTTAAATATTCTGAAGATTGAACAACGAAGCAAGTTCTGGCTGCAAATTTAGGTTATACAGCCGTATCAACTTATAAATGTTATCAAAAGTTCGCTATTGTGTTCTGAAGTGGTATTCATTGAAATTAGAATACTTCATATTTATGCCAGCACTTCATACTTTCGGAAATAAATGGAATGTCTTCTCAAAATTGTTTTAATTTTACTCCTGAAACGAAAACGAAATTTGTACGAAATTCAGGCATATAATGAGAAATTAATTTGCATTTTATACATTAATTATGGATAAGCCGTGTAGGGCGAGGGATTAGTGTTAAATATGTAATTGCGACACGATTATGTATGTACGAGTAACACTTGACTGTAATAGTGATATGTCGTTCATAATTATCTCTTGAAGTTTTGAGTTAATTTGAAATCATAGAGGCACTTGAATATTAACTACATTAATTAATATACTCTTGATTAGTATTGGTTTACACTGCTCAATTTGGATACTTTCAACGGATTTGTGGATTATGCCCGGTCCTAGTATAAAACGACCCACCCAGTCGAATTTAAATATGTTTTTGTAAAAGTAAATACTCATCATCATCATTATAGGCTGATTAGGGTCAGGATACATTGACCGACGGCCTTTCGCACTTTGCCGATTGAAAAGGAGCACACTACACCGGAGCGCGTTCGTCGCGTCAATGCGAAAGGAGGCTTAGTAGGCGTTTCGGCCGCTGAGTTTCGTCGGATCCGGTCGAAACAGGAATTTCATTATTACGTCGTTCCATACTTTGCTCTCTTTTTGTATGGACAATCCCTCGAACGCCATCGATCAATGTATCCTGACTCTTATGTTATATAAAAGTAAACACAATTTTTGTTTACCATTACAGTGGTACCACGTGAAAAAGTCATCGTACTGCACAACATTTACAAAAGGAGCCTCAAGACAAGAAGAAAAATTCGGTCATGTTTTAGAAAAAATGCCTGTGTCCAAGCGGTACCAACCCGCACATTATGTATCTCAAAAAGGACATTATGGTTAACGTTCCGTGTAAACCGCTCAATGAGAATGTTCTTCTTGCAGCAAGACATCCACAGAAGTACCATAAAACGTAACATCAAATCATCTGACGTAGAATTTACTGAACATTGCAACGCGGTAAAGATACAATATTGTTTGCTTGACTGCGGCCACCGCACTCGCTCACTGCACCGTGTCTAACAAGCATTGTAAGGGTGTGAACGTACTTGCGAATACGAATACAAAAATACGTTGTTCGGTACGAACTAGCTTCACCTTTCTGACTGACCGACCCCTTGATGATTCAAAAGCGCCTGTAAACTAGCTGTCCCGGCGAACTTCGTACCGCCTCCGAGAGATATCATCGAAAAAGCCGTTCCATGCAAATGTATGAGAAAATTAATTATTATCGCTTATTTTTTTTCCTGAATTGTTCCCATGTTTTAATAGTTATTCTGCTATTCGGGGTGGAGACAAATCCAACAAATTAATGATCATAAAAATCGGTCCCGCCGTTTTTGAGTTATAAATGGTGTAACTAACCCGACTTTGTTTTTATACATAATTACATATATAGATAAATGCTTTGAATTTGAAACAACATGTTGTTGCTGAGAAACCTCGAATCAGGTTAAAAACTATGTCTAAAATATTTTTATTCTTGGAAATTCCGAAAAGCTCCATTTTAAGTTTTTGTTTAAGCGAGTTATTTAGGTGCTAACATTCAAAAATATTAATTGCGTTCCTAAAACTCATTAATGAAGTCCAAACATACGTAATCAATGTTCAGTTATGCGAAGACATCCCAACTTTCCATACTATTCAAAAATTGTACGAGCCTTTTGTTCTAATAAGCTTACGGAATGTGCGCACACACCTTTACGTATATGTACACAATTTCAAACCGCGGAGCACGGCTGTTGCTCTAGACCGCATGGGGTGAAGCAAAACCGCGCTCCAAGCTCCGATGTCCTGCGATCGACAGCGGATCGAGTAGAATGTTTGTTTTATAGAGCCCCAGTTTTTGTTGAGTCAGTTTCACTGGCTTATTATAGAGTTTTTGTTTTTGCTAACAGGCTTTTAGCGTTATTAGTTTGTGAGTTTCGAGTTTACAAACTTTTTGTTATGGAATAACTTTTTTGTATCGAGTTTTGATGGATCGCTGTTAACGTATGGATGAGAGCGCAAAGATTAAGTTCAGTGGCGTGTAATAAGAAAGGTCTATGTGCAGCTGTTGACTGCGTGCTGAATAGGTTTGTGGCGTCTGTGTTTTTATTCAGAGTTTAACAGTTAGTTAACCTATCAAAACTAGGCCAAATATCTATTGTTAGGGTTCCAACGAAGACGTAAAGAAGGTGGCTGAGACAGACTGGATGCGGAAGGCGGAGGACAGGGTGTTGTGGCGCAGCCTGGAATATACCTATGTCCAGCAGTGGACTGCGATAGACCGAGTTTAATGATTGATTGAGGGTTCCAACGCGCATCAACAAGTTAAAATTCAACTGGCATTCCACAATTTTATTTATTCACAAGGCAACTACTACAAGTTAAAATCACAGTACATCACTAGGTTTACATTAGAGGTGTCGACCTGATTTATTACCCAAAGCATAATTGCACAACATGACAAGCAACAACAATAATAACGATGATAACTAAAGTAAAAAAGCTTAGTTATTAAAATTACAGCAACAAGGTCTGTGCTTCTGCCCTCAGTTTATATACGCAGGGAGTGAGTGGAAGGCCAAACACACCAGGTAAAATACATAATAGTCGCTGGTCGAGTTTGAATTTGAAAATTCGAAGTCATGTGGCATCTACCAACCCACACTGGGGCCGCGTGGTGGCCCACTCCCTCTCACCGAGAGGAGGCCTTTGTCCCAGCAATAGGAACATCATAGACTTCTTATGTAACTTTGAAATTTAAAGAATAGGTATGTGCTAACATTTGCAGGGTCTGGGGCCTTATAAATATATGAAAAACTATGAGACCCTAAAATAAAAAAGTGGCACTCCGGGAGTGCCGACAGAAGTGAAAACTCACGTGTGTACGAGTATTTTTTTAATCGTCATATAAACAAAACACAAACATAATACTTTGCCATCACTCACTGACATATCGGATATACATTAAAACCGAGTACATCCCGAGGACAGCCGAACACAACCGAAGCGGTGGAATTCAATTGTTTTTCCCCATCTCAAAAAATGCCCAACGCGCCTAAATAAGTTTTCACTTCAACAAGAACAGCTTCAAGTACCAGTTACAAAGGCAGCACTAAACAGGCTCTATTCAACTTGTTAGTTAATTGGCTGCGAACCTCAGTTTTCAAAGGTCGACCACGAGTGTAGTGTGCCTTTTGATCCTTAATTAAATGACTTAACAATGGAAAGGGTAGCCTTTTTACAAGCTGTAAGAGTGTGCCTTTATGTGCTAATGACTAAGGGTCTAAACAGACGAACTGCATTTAAGCTGCACCATCGCAGTCTGGATGCAGTTGACTTAACTGCTTCGAAACCTATGTAGTTAGGTATGTCAACTACTTATAAAATGCGATGTTACAGCTGGCGTGCAGTTCAAATGCAGTCCGTCTGTTTAGACCCTTAGAACCTTGTTTTGTTTAACCTCTCACACGTTTGCCCGTCTACCTATCGTTATCGAAACACCCCACGCGTCGGAGTAGTTGAATGGGCGCAGTGAAGTCATTGTTTTAACAATGACAATGACATTGTTGTGTACACTTGGTGTACCGTTGACGTTTCAAGCACTTTCTCTTATGTACCTACAGTCCTACACTTGACGCTTGAGGGGTTAGCGGTACCTAAGTTTTGCTTTGAGTTTGGGAGAAGGTACTTTAAATATGGATGTCTTAGGTGTTACGTAATGTATTCTGGAGTTTCCTAGGGCTATTGTTTTTTTTTTTGCTGTATGGTTGTTGGTTTTGCCTCACAGCCGTTGGATGAGTTCATTCTATTTAAGCGCACAGCACACTCGTTAGTGAGAGGTCGTTAATTCGATCTCGATTAGCATTTTTTGCATTCATTCTTATTACAAGAAAAAGCTTAGTGAGGTTTATAGAGTACTAGCTTTTGCCCGCGACTTCGTTCGCGTGGAATAGTGACTTCCGGCAGATTTTTGGTTTTACCCACATAGTTCCCGATCTCGCGGGATCTCTTCAAAAATGAAATGTGGAAGATATTCTAGGGAACCCTTCAAAAATCAACATAATGAGCCAATTTTAAATTTACGAAACGATCAATCCACAATTCCACGACTGTACCGAAGCGCTCGGCCGATACCCAACCAAATGCGTGTAACGAAACCATAGCGCGATCTATTTCGATCCCAACGCCATCTATCGAGCATAGTGACAACTCGGATTATTTATCTATACTCCGTTCGGGCATTTCCTTTTTACTAAAAGTTTTATTATATTGATATTATTTTTTTCATACCTTTTTACTATTTATTTACTTTTTTCCGATGAATTAAAACAATAACATGAACCGAACTCGTGTAACGATCGACAACATTGCGCGATCACCAACTCGACATATAGTACTAATAGAATTATCTATACTCCGTTAGAGCATTTTCTTTGTACTAAAAGTTGTATTACATTATATTTTCATACCTTTTTACTATTTATTTACATTTTTCCGATGAATTTTCAGTACTGAATTGATGCCGACTCTTGACCAATAGATGGCGCTGTATGTCCGGAATAAATTTTATTTTTTATTTTATTTTTTGTAATAAAAACTATCCTATGTCCTTTCTCAAGTTCCAAACTAAGTCTGTACCAAATATTTTCATACCTTTTTACTATTTATTTACATTTTTCCGATGAATTTTCAGTACTGAATTGATGCCGACTCTTGACCAATAGATGGCGCTGTATGTCCGGAATAAATTTTATTTTTTATTTTATTTTTTGTAATAAAAACTATCCTATGTCCTTTCTCAAGTTCCAAACTATGTCTGTACCAAATTTCACACAAATCGGTTCAGTAGTTTAGGCGTGAAGCAAAGACAGACAGACAGAAAGACAGACAGACAGAGTTACTTTCGCATTTATAATATTAGTTTGGATTAGTATCTACTAATACTCCTCACTAAGCCTTTTCATTACCTAATGAGGAGCAGTTGTGGCCCAATGGTATCGACCCCGACTTACGAGTTGTAGGTCGTGGATTCGAACCCAGGTAGGCGCTTTATAATTAAACAAGTTTTCAGAAACAAAATTAAAGACACGACATAAACTTCTTCCTTACAAAACGTTCCATATCACAACAATCATGAACTATCAAAAACTTTACATCATATAAGCCAGAGTTCATATCAGTCAAAGTTCTATGAACTAGTAAAGTATTTGTTCTTGACAGTTCACGAGCATTTCGTACGAACTTAGCATGAATTCAGACAAAATGAAGACAGTTTTAGGGAAATTTCTAACGAGCTTCAAGCGCATATGTTCTGACGTAAGTCTTGAGAGATGTAAAAGATGAACTGGAGTGTGCTTTCCAATAAAGTATAGGTTCTGAGTCTATGAACAGTCTGACATTAGAATACCCATTTATTTTACAAATATGGGCAATACATAATAAGTGTTATAATACATTAACCCCTTACTAATAAACGTATTATATCAGATGAATAGTTACACACCGATTTCCCTCTTTCAGTCGCCAGTAATTTGACTTTCGAAAGAAGAAGACAGCGTTGTGTAACTATACAGATGCTATACAACGTTTGTTAGTAAGAAGGTAAAGCTCAGCCATATTAAAGGGGTAGCGGGATCGTCCGAAAGGGTTACCGCTGCCCCGGATCATAAAGGGCTAAGGAAGGAACACGGGTGGGTTTTAGTCAGTAAGAGTTTGACACTCCCTTCCGCTCCACCCAGAGCGGGAGGAGTCATTAGATGATTTCCCATCCAAAAAAAAAAAAGCCATATTAAAGGAGAAGCTTCATTTGTGTCATGGAGAATAAAAGTAAGGAGTGTAAGAGTATAAGACTGGTGTGAAAAAGTGTCCTTCAAACTGCGATAAATTAGGGTTTCGTCACAGTAGCAACAGGGTAAATTTCTCACAGCAGTAATTTTAGGTTATGTTTACAAAATTATTTTGGACTACGTAAATAGTTGAGGTTTGGTATACTAACTACTCTAGACACTAAAAACTCACAACCACACTGACACTGTTTGTCTCTGCATCACCCAAAGGTAGCTAGGATCGAGTACCTACGGTGGTGGTAGCATGGACACGAAATACTCTGGATCATCTCTATCCAAACTGCTCCTATGCTGTTTTAGGAAGAAGTATTCGTCCAACGCAATAAGCAACTAAAAGCTCAGCAATCAATTCAATGGTTACGAAATAAATAATACATCGTCTCACAACCATCCACATATAAACTAGAAATCAGCTCCTTTAAGTGCAAAAATGACGAAGCACCTCCTTTTAAAATCAAGAATGTATCTCTATCTAGTCTCATAATCTAAAGATACTAAAGATTATTTTTATTAACACAGTAGAATGCGCTCCATAACACGGAGCTATGTTATCCAGATTGATAGACCACAAATATTTTATGACATTCTACCTCCTAGTATCATATAATATCTAACGGCTTAATAAATCACTAATCGAAGGTGCCTAGAAAAAAACCTAACAGACATAAACCTCCGTCCGTAAAAGGAAATACGTGTCAATTAACGCGGGAGTTTTCGCGTGAAGCCCATATCGACACAGTGTGATAACATCTATACAAATTCCTTGCCAAAGCTGACACTGTGTCCGTAAATGGAAATCGAATAGTTGACTTGGTTTTATAAGAATATTAAGATGAAGTTCCAGGTATAGCTTATAAATAATAAGATCTGCTTTGGCAATTCATTAGTTTGGCGACTTGATGTTTGCAATGAATAGTGCTCATGATGCAGAGGATCAATGACCCAACCACATTTTTATGACCTACCTAGAGATTTGACGTTATCTCTAGCCAGAGATAATATTGAAATAATATAGGCTAACAGAATTAAAATAATATGTACATGTATATAAAATAATTATCAAATGTGGCTAATGAGACACAATTTAATTTCTATTGTTATAAATCAAATTTCGATTTTTCAACAGTTGAGCGGAGGACATTAAAAACTTCATCCGCATTGCTGTCAACAGAAAAAGTGCCCAAAAGGCTGGCAGCATTACCACATTTTATGGCAATGCTGATTCTTTGACCAAAAAATAGGCCAGCCCTCTGGTCACGTGAAGAGTCGACCAACCGTTTGGCGATATCTTTAGTGTTTCAACCATATAACTCCCAATAATGTTGGAATTTATTTTCCCCCATTTGAGGCGTTCCCCAGTTACTGCCCCAACACAGCCCGCCAGGCAGAGATATAGTCAAATCTAGTTTGGCCTAACGCTATAAAATAAAAGCTTATAAATACACTTCGCTACTGGACTTTCTAAATCTATGGATCATTGGATGGCTTATAGTTCCTAAATACACTGTAGATGGGTTTATAAGTATGCTTGTTCAATCGTGACACAAGAGCTAATTTAACTTTTGCACCATAATCGCCAGCTGACGCTAAAGTTGAAACATTTCGAACCACTGTCAGAAGACTTAAGTTTGGATTGCGAATCCGAGTCCAATTTTATTGTTGTTTGCACTTCTAGGCCGTTGTGCCGTTATTAGTCTCCTAGTTCCGGGTTGCTTCTACTAAATATCTCTCTGTCTCTTTATTAATTAGCATAATAGCACAATCAGCCCATAATGTTCCCACTGCTGGGACACAGGCCTCCTCTCTGTAAGAGGGAGAGGGCTGTTATCTACCTCACGGGCCCAGTGCGGGTTGGTAGATGTCACATGTCTTCGAATTTGTGGTTCTAGGACATGCCGGTTTCCTTCCTTTTTGAGAGCAATGGTTATGAAATAATTTATAGAAAGTAATGTGCCTGCTTGGGTTCGAACCCACGAACGACTTGTAAGTCGCGGCCGCCAGTGCTCTTTTATTAGTTAAGTAACTATTGATATTGACTATTGCCATCTTTGCTATTCACACCCAGTATCTACCCACCTCAGTACCTAGACTAGGTGAACCCTTGTCCAGCTGCCATATCATATGTGTGGTATCACGCGCGACCGATGAACGTAAGGTATGAATTAACAAGTTCTGGGTACGCTCGTTTTATCTTAGGGGCCGTCTCCACGAGCGAGAGAATCGCGGCGATAGTCTCGCCGTGCCATCAAATTTTCGCCGCGATGTTATCGCCGTGTGAAGACACGTTCTAAGAGAGTGTATACAAATACGTGGCACGACGATAATATCGCCGTGATTCTCTCGCTCGTGGAGACGGCCCCCTTGTCTTCGATAAAAGACGTTTTTATTTAATACTAGTTGACCCGACAGACGTCGTGTCCAATAAAAAATCCCATAAAATGGACGTTCAGTTTCTCCCGAATTTGAAAATAAGTTTCCAATTTTTTTTCCATAGGAACCTAATTGTATGACAAACAAAAATCTTAATTATTATTTTTTTCGTGAATTTTATTCCATGATGCTCCGGGGCAGAGACAAATCCAACAAATCAAAGATCATCAAAATCGGTCCAGCCGTTCTTGAGTTGTAAATGGTGTAACTACCCGACTTTGTTTTATATACAACAGATTTATAGTAAACCCCAGATTTGTCGCTTAGCCTATACTGTAGCTGGATCCTAGCTCACTAACGATGTCCGTCCCATCCGATAATACCTTATAAAGCGTAGTTACTCGTAGATGCGATTCAAAGGCGCGTTCCGAACTTTACGAGAAAACGGTCTTGCGCGGATCATTTGCTCCAAAAGTAGCTGAGTGAAATGAGGTGTGAGGCGTTACTAGCTGGTTGTTATCATAGTGATAAATAAGTAGAGCAGCACCCTAATTGCGTAACACACTATCAATCGGAATCTGAATCATTTTGAAGCAAATTGCTAATCCATTGCTTCATAAGTTTGAAAAACTTGTCTGCTCAACACCTAAATAACGCAATGAATGTTGTTGAACTGTCAAAATGAAACCGATTCCTATTGATAATGTGTTACGCTATTTCCCCGCAGTTTCTTTTTTGTTATTTTTATACTGACAGTTGGTGTGAAAATGTAACTCATTTCATAATACAAAAAATGTTTTCCTATTACTCAGGATAAGTCTTTATGAATATTAATCACTTATTTTGTTTGTGAGTAAACTAATGGGGGATTTTTGCAACTGCAAGCCCGTAAAATGCTCGGTATGCTAAACATAAGCCTCGTCATGAAACAATATCGAATGACCACAATAATTAATGAAAAAATTATAGCCAGAGCATCCCGTGGTTGCTTTGTGACACCCACGTATGTATTACTCTACCCAGTAGAGAGCGAAACTGGGGCAAAATGTTATGTATGTGACGGCGCAGCAAGTGGCGCCATCTCGTTTTGTTATGAAGTTACTGGAATCACCGAAAAGGTCGGATAAGAGTGACACTGGCTGGTGACTGTCACTCTAGCAGAGCACCGCATCTGGCAGCTGTCTTCTGATGAAAGAGACGATGTCTGGGGAGCCGTTGTCGTGCCACGTCCACGACGAACTGCTATATTCCGGCACACTTCTGATGATATTGACGCTGCTGAACCACTAATATGATGACCACTTCTAGTAACGGCTATCCTGCGCCATTATATGCTATGTGTGTACGGTCTCCGTACGACAGAGTTCATCACTTTTAGAATTTGTTAAATTAAACTCGTTACTTGATGTACGCCATTTGCAAACGTAAAATATGACGTAATTAAAGTCAGTGTTTTCGTAACATGTCCTTACATACCGTAGGTATTTATATCTTCCGTCAAATTCCGCTTCATTTTCACTTGTTCTATTAGCTCTCGTATAATGTAATAAAATTACTTACGCGTAAGGAGTGATTTGAATTTCAAATGAAATTGTCTCCTAAAGCAATTTATTTACACTTTCATACTTTGCAAAATTCTGAGATGTTTTGAGAGTATCGTCTATGAAAATGAATTGGTGTTGTTACACAAATAATTGAGATCGTTTTTCGTGTAGGAACGTCATCTACCTAGCCTTATCCCAACTATGTCGGGGTCGGCTTCCAGTCTACCCGGATGCAGCTGAATACCAGTATTTTACACGGAGCAACCTCTACAACCCAGTTACTGGGTAATACGATACTTCTTGATAAGACTGGTTGTCAGACTTTCGGGCTTCTGACGACCCGTAATGACTGTCAAAGATCCACGAATGACAGCCGGGACCAACGGCTTAACGTGCTTTCCGAGGCACGGAGGGGTCTCCGTATGTGAAGATGGTCACCCATCCACAGACCAACCGAGGCAAGCATAGCTTAAGAATAAGCGTAGTTTTTGTGTAGGAAATATGTACAGAATAAAACATCTGGGGAATCGAAATAGTGTACTTTATCTATGACATTTTTGCCCTAAAATCAACCTACATAAAATTCTTTAGTGTAAGCAAATACAGACATTCGGAAAGTAGGTTATTATCATATCCTTTTTAGATACCGCAATAATCGGAATCATGACAAGTTATACAATCTCAATTATTTCGGGGCTCAAATTATCTTATCAGCCTATGTATTGGCCTCCCAATGACCGCTACTATAACGGTCATCTGAATATTTCGTACTAGCTGTTGGTCCGCAGCTTCATCTGAGATCCATGGTGAAAAGCAGCCTATGTCCAGGTCCCATCCTACCTATCTGTAAAATTTCATAACGATCGGTTCAATA
This sequence comes from Hydraecia micacea, assembly GCA_914767645.1. NCBI lineage: Eukaryota > Metazoa > Arthropoda > Insecta > Lepidoptera > Noctuidae > Hydraecia > Hydraecia micacea. The sequence goes on from OU611778.1 coordinate 16,745,628, forward strand.
GTTTAGTCGTGAAAATATAACATAATGACCGACAGAGTTACTTTCGCATTTATAATAGTAAAAATATCGACCCGCCCCTTCTTCGCACGGGTGTTACGACTTGAAAAATCATCGAGATTTCTTTATGTAAGTTTAATATGAATGTGTATAGATAAACCTTCCGGAATAAGTTCTCTAAATGTTGGTGAAAACCGCAGCAAAATCTGTTGCGTAGTTTAGAAGGACAAGGTGGGCACATAGGCAGACACGAAAAACGTCTTTAATTAATAACGTGTATATGTCGCAGCCAACTGGTTTAATTAGCCGTTTAGTTAACTGCTTAGCCTTTTAACTAAACGACGACCGTTCAACTAACGGCCCGAATGATATTCAATAATAGTTTAGGTTGGAACTGTAACCAATCACGCGCGAGCCGAATTGGTCGCAGTAACTAAGCCAGGACACCCCCAATAAATGGGTTTGGTTAGGTTAGAACTGCGATCAACTGCGTGCGAGTCGAGAGAGCGAAGCGAGGCGAGCACTATTTCCAAAGGCTAGGTGGTTAACTAAACGGCTAATTAAACCAGTTGGTTGCGACATATACATGTAGAAACATGTTTTTTTTTTTCAAAATCTGTGAATACAGATTACAATGTCTCAAAAAGTTAAGGACAGTAAGACCTAAGACCGTTTTCTTGTACTGACAACGGTTAAGGTCCTTACTGCCCCATCTCAAAAATCCAATCTGTATAGATACAAGAGTACGTCACTACGGAATAAGAAAGTACAACAAGATGGCCGCCTGGACATTACACCCATTTGCCGTAAGCCCTTAAAAATTATCATAATTTCGTACATTTGACACGGTTGACTTTCATAATACTGATGTAATCTTTACAAAAATAAACAGAGTTCTGTACAGACGTTTTTGAAATTCTCGAAACGACAGGTGTAACAAATCGGTCGTAGAAAAATAAGGCTTTTGACTTTGTGGATGCTACCGTAGTTAATGAGACAGATTTTTTGTATTTTTAGGGTTCCGTACCTCAAAAGAAAAAAACGGAATGCGATCACTTTGTTGTCCATCTCTCTGTCTGTCAAAACCCTTTATATCGGCACTTTCTTTTATATTATGTTCATGTGGGTAATTGGTTATCATCTAATATTGTACTTTTGTGTGTTGTGCTGTCTTTTGTGTGCGCCAAATAAATGGTTTATCTATCTTATCTATCTATCTTTATCTCGGGAACGCGTGAAATTATCGAGTTGAAATTAAAACCATATACTCAAGTCTGCAGTTCCTTGAAGCTGTGAAAAAAAATCAAACTTCTAAGTTAACGTAATAAAAATATACGGCCGTTTATGCCGCAAAAAACGTATATTATCTCGACACACTCAAGGGAAACAAAATGTATAGGGTATTTCCCGTTGACCTAGAATCATAAAATTTAGTAAGAAATAAAGTCATATAGCACAAGTAAAGTAAAAAATCCAAAAACCGTATAAAAAAATAGAAAATATCACGTGATAAACTATTATGCTGACTACAATGGCAACTGGCAAATCATTACAACACGGCATAAACTTAAACAGTATATCGGATGGCAAGGACATCAACCTGTTACCATGGATTTAGCACCTGATTCTGAATCCGCAGCTTCGAAATTATTCATCAGTTATAAAAAAAAAATGTTGTTCCATACATTGACCGTAGATGTTTTTTGACAACCGACGAAAAATTCCTACAATCATTTGCTGAATCATGGTTACAGTTTTCACGTTGATGTCCTTGCCACCCTCTACACGTACGTAGGTATGCGTATTCTCTTGGGCCATTTAAGAGAAGAATAACATTTTCCAGAATATGAAAAACTAGCTGCGCCCCGCGGTTTCACCCGCATAAGTTTCGATCCCGTGGGAATATCGGGATAAAAGTAGCCTATATGTTAATCCAGGGTGTCAGCTACCTCCATACAAAATTGTATCAAAATTGGTCTAGCCATTTAAGCGTGAAGAAGTAACAAACATATAAACACACTCACAAACTTTCGCCTTTATAATATTAGTGTGATAGAAAAAAAAATCTTATGCGTTATTGATAAACAGTAATAATTCTAAAACCTTAAAAGCAAGAGGGAACAAGCATATTCTTGGCACGCGTTCCGTCATAAACCTCATCCATCACTTTCCATCAGGCGTGATCGAGGTCAAGAGCAGGACAATTCAATAATAATAAATAAATAAAAAGAACAATAACCTATTAACAGCACAAACGTCAAGTATGTCAAACGTCTCATTTACTAAATAATCTATCTAACTACCGTCTGAACTGAAAATAAATATTCTACCGCCAAGGCTAACCGTAGCTCGTTATTAATTGAATACGACACCTAACGTCTGCGCCAACGCACTGACTTACCTAACACTAATGACACATGCCTCAAATGATCAAAGATTAATATCGATGTTTTAATTTGATTGATTTGATATCTGTTTTATGCCTAATAAAGTTGTAACTCATAGAAGCACAGTCTGTGGTAGAATAGTCGATACTTCGATGTGGAATTAGTATAGTATTTTTTGATGCCCTGATTCATTCTCCTAATTTTTTGAAGTGAAAACTTCTTTAGGTGCGTTGGGCATTTTTTGATAAGGGAAAAATCCATTGAACTCGCGACACTGTTACCGTAACCGGAACCGCGCTACATTCTGATGTGTTCGGCTGTCCTCGGGATGTACTCGGTTTTAATGTATTTCCGATGTCAGTGAGTGATGGCAAAGTATTCTGTTTGTGTTTTGTTTATTATGACGATTAAAAAAATAAACACTTAATTGTTCATGTTTTCACTTCTGTCGGCATTCCCGGAGTGCGACTTTTTTATATATAGTTTACTATGGCTACTACGATAGGTGGTCTATTCCGATGGATGATAATTTATACCAAATGCGGCGGCATTTTTATATTGGCAACATATTGATGAGACGCCATTTTATCGCCCGCCTCCCTTTCGCTTTTGCTATTATATTTAAAATGCCAGTGCGTTTGGTAGATATAATCATCCAACGGAATATACCCACTATCATAATTGCCCCAGTAAATGTTAAATAAATTAATATAATAATTTACAACTTTTACGTCAACGTTAAAATTGTCAGTCATTTTTCCTTTGTAGAACTTTTTAAATGAGATAAAAATTATAATTTCAGCCTGCCTTGTAAAACACCGTTTAGGTACAAAAAATGTTTAATTTAAAACTTTCTCATTTCACCGCTCGAAGAGTCACTGAAAAGTCTAGTGTATGAATTAACTCAACGCTTTTAAGGCTGAAAAATTTAATTTTACCTGTAAACACGGTTAAAATAAAACAAAAGTTAGCACGTTTCAAAGTAATGAAGCAAAATTAAGCAAAGCTCTAGCTGTATGAGCGCAAGAGCACTTTAAAATACAACCGCCAAGTAATAATTACTTTAATTCACATCACGTAGTTCCCGCAAATCTCGGAATTAAGTAGTAAATTATGTTGCAGTGATGTAACAACAGTCAGCGGAAGAAAAACAGCACGGTTCGGTAATCCTAACAATAGAGTTTAAAAATAATATTATCGTAAACTCGGTGGACTATCAAATTGAGGGGTCTAAAAGCGCCTCTTTGCTTGGCGATAATTATGGTGTATATACGGTGCACTGTGCGAATTTACCTCAGCTACTGAAGTTTGTGACGCAATAACTACTTGAAACCCCTCGCCACCGAGAAGTTAAGTTTCAACATAAAATAACATCACGCGTGATGATAATATGTCATGCTCACACAAATGTCTCGCTGAAGGTGTCATGTGTGTTGGATCATTTAGCTCCCTCCCTTCAAAATGGTTCCTTCAAAATGGCCCGTTCACGAACATGACGCATACGTCATATTCGTGAACGGGCGCCGTCAGTTGGGGCTGGTCATCACTTAGCTGCCTCGGCTTATTTTTAATTATTTTATTATTGGATTGTTGTTTTGTTACTATTTGCTGTACTCTGGACGCTATTAACGCGTACGAATTTTTTTTTACATCGTTCTCACATATACATTAAAGATGTAACTAATATTTTTGTAAAAACATAATTTAAAAGAGTGTCCATGGAGGTTTTTGCCCGTTCTTCTCCATAGGTACTGTAGAGATTTGAACCTTCATGATGCAGGCTGGTTATAGTTTGAAGGCGTGTTCTATTCGAATATTCAAGTGTGTGTCAAATGATTGAGATTAGGTTTTGACGTAGAAAATATAGGAAGTGATAATTTTAAGTTAATATTGAAAAGACTCAAAATAATATCTAATGAAATCCATTTCCAGGAGTTTCATTTAATAAAATATAAGCTCCCATCCTCCCATCTAAGTTGGGCTCCAACAGTACCTACTACGCTTTGGAATGGGTAACTAGCTTCATGTTTTCTGACTGACCGACTTCTTGGCAATTCAAAAGTGCCTGTAATTGGTTTAATTGAAATAAATGCTTTGAGTTTGATTTCATGTATACCCCGATGCAGAGGCAGAGGTACACACCCACATTTCGCAATATATATTATATATAATAGATATATATAATAGATATTGCAGTGTGTAAATTAAGCTTTATTCTTTAAAAAGTAAAATTGATCTCTTATCAGAATCGATAGAATTTTTAATTCAATGCCTAAATACCTTTCTATCGTCTACCTGATCTTGTGCGACGTCATTCTAAATTACATTCGTACACCGAGCTGTTAGATACATGCTATTGCACTATTAAGTGAACCGGTTTTGAAATAATAATATGTATTTGCTACTAAGCTGAACTGTTTATATGTTGGCTTGCGATTGAATTTCGTTGAAATGGATGTTTCTAATTAGAACAAAATGTTTTTGAAATGAAAACTAGAAATTTTTTGAGATGGGAAAAAACCATTGAATTCGCGCCACTGTTAGCGTAACCGACACCGCTTCGGATGTGTTCGGCTTTCCTCGGGATGTACTCGGTTTTAATGTATTTCCGATAAAGTACCTATTCTGTTTGTGTTTTGTTTATTATGACGATTCAAAAAATACACACGTAATTGTTCAAGTTTTCACTTCTGTGCCACTTTTTTGGCTCAATTGATATCCGGAGACCTTGAAATAGATATTTTTTCTGTTGTGTATGCTCCTGCGAAGAAGAATTCCCTTGCTTCTTCTATCTTCAAGAAACAATAAAACCTATCTTGTCTGATAACTGATTATCAGACTAAGATTATCTGTATTGTGTCTTGAACTAACTTTGACTAGCAAGTGCAATATCAACTGTGTTCGGCGAATAATTTGCTCGTCCTTTATCATGATAAGTTTTTGATTTACTGCAACGGTGAATATGACATAATACGGATGAAGTACTCCCGACATCAAAGGCTCCCGTAGACAGACGTGACCGTCGTGCGACGCGATTTTGGTAGAACAATTTCCATGAAGTTTTCATAAAAATTGTTTTATACTCGTAGAGTCGGGTCGTACCTGTCTGCGGGAGCCTTAACTATATAGTAACTGATTGCCTTTAAAATAAAATGAAAATGTCGATATTTTAACGCAATTTTTTATTTGGTTGATCAACAGAAAAATTAAATATATTTTAAAGATTTAATTTCCGTATCAAAAGATTATCACTAGCAAGTAACATTACAAGTATTGGTGCGAGTCAATTCCAAAAACACAATTTGTCTTCCTAATGCTCAAAGATATGATCTACTCGTATAGCCTCGTAACATATACAATCAATATACTATTTGTACCAGTCACTGACTATACTATGTTCATTTCATGATGATTTGCATGACAACACGTGTTGGAAGCACTTTTATTTGGCGTATTTCCCGATAGCTCTACCTTCGGAATTGTCTAGTCACGAACATAAACAGGTTGCTTCTAGGTAAGCGTGCACTACAATACATTGCATGCACTATAGTCAACCGCATCATTTATTAACAACACGTGATGAAATATAAATCTTTACTTTCCTTTTACATTCAGGACCTACTTTTAAAAGAATCAATAATAAAATTGAATACTACAGATTTACTCGTATGTCATTTTCATGCCACAGCTCGAAAATTTGGCAAGTGTCATTTATATGATAATAAAACGAACAGAGTATAACAACATTATTTTCATCGTTGCAAAACATTTAATATTTGACTTTCACGCCTCTAATATCCGTTTATCTTTGATGCAATGTCATTAAATCGATAACAACTGGTTCTACGCTCTGTTTATAACATGATTTAGTTATGGGAGTGAAATCTCATTTCAATCAAATTTTAAACTGGATTGATGGTCTCTGGGACTCGTAAGCGCTTAGAAAGCTAGAATTTGTGGCTTGCTTTCGCTGCAATAACTGCAGTTGCTATACTCAGGTGGAATGGAGCGTGTAATAAATTAGTTAAGTTTAGGTAACTTGATTAAATTTACTTTATATGCCAAGCTTTTAACTTAGCTTCAGAGATTATGCAGCTTATATGTAACTAGCTGCGCCCCGCGGTTTCACCTACATACGTGTCGATCCCGTGGGAATATTGGGATAAAATCTATCCTATGTCCTTTCCCGGGACTCAAGCTATCACTGTACCAAATTTCATCTAAATCGGTTCAGCGGTTTAAACGTGAAGAGGTAACAGACACACTTTCGCATTTATAATATTAGTATGAATAGAATGGATGTGCAAACTATTTTGCGAGCCATTTTTATAAAACAGTCGGGTACTGCTATTTTGACAAAATATGTAGGTTCAGAGTTAATAATTTTACTTAAATCTTGTTCATAAAAACAATAATAGGTAAACATTCAAATATTTACATAATTTAAAAAGCTGTCTTAAAATAATAATATGTACAAGTATATAAAAAGGGAGGGGAAATAATCAAAGGGCATCAAAAAATTCGTCCGCATCGCTGTCAACAGGAAACGTGCCCAGAAGGCTGGCAGCATTGCCACGTTGTCCATACAACGTGGCAAATAATAAATTAAATAATGTTTCGGAAATAGAAGTCACATCTCCAAAATCTTTTAAATTCACCATCTTCGATTCCAATGCCCTAATGGAAATCAGTTACATCCAGCGTTCCAATTTCGAAACTCAATATCCGTTAATCTTTGGCGACCATTAAACGTTAACCCGACTATTTTAAGTGTCGGGTAATATGAACCAATGACGTTGGATCTAATAAGTGACGCAATTTTACAGCGTAATGTTCCACTTGACCGAGAGGCCGCACCTACCATTGCACGCACATACATAAAAGCTTACATCAAGTATAGGTGACGAAAAGTTTTAAATTCACGTTGGAAGCGGCTTTAAACGAATTTAAAAAAAAAAAAAAATAATGATACCTACTCTGAAACTCACCATCTGCCTAACCTTTTCTCAAATATGTTGGGGTCGGCTTCCAGTCTAACCGCATGCAGCTGAATACCAGTATTTATCACGGAGCGACTGCCTATCTGACCTCCACAACCCAGTTACTGGGTAATACGATACTTGTGTTAGGCCGGGTTGTAGACTTTCGGGCTTACGACTGTCAAAGATACACAAAATGTCAGCCGAGCCGGGACCAACGGCTTAACGTGCTTTCCGAGGCACGGAGGGGTCTTGATATTTATAGATGGGCATATCCACAGACCAACCGCAACTAATCATTAAAAAAAACCTATCTCAACTTAGAACCACTCGAGCCTAATTGATTGAATAGGCGCAAATTGTATAAAAAAACCAATTCCTTTTCGCAACCCATAGAAAATACGGGACAATTAAAAAACAATACGGCTAAGTAAGAAAGTAATGTGACCTGATGGAATCACCAATCAACTAATGCATTTACCGACAGCTCGCCGGGATGACGTAAAACGTTTTATAAATGACCCTTCACTCTAATAGGGCCTGTCCGTCTAATAAGGGCCATAAGGGCGTGTTTCGACATGTATGTGCCTACCTATTTTTTTGTGGGAAAAATGCTGGGGAAACAAAAAAAACGGTGGCACAAAGGACTAGATTGCCAGAGTCAGTGCTAGCTGGCTTTTTGCGCTACAAGTTATATTATAATGAGGCAAACTGTTTTGTCGAGAGAGCGTGGCTTTGCAAGTGAGATGAGTGTCTGTGAATTCTATGATTTGTATGATAAAAACCGGCCAAGTCCGAGTCAGAGTCACACACGAAGGGATCTGTACCACAAGTCATAAAACGCCGAAAAAAACAGAGGGGCAATTCTCGCCATTTTAAGAACGTTCACAGTCTGATCTCAGTCTCAATCTGACAAAAATACCTCAAAATTTCCTACATTTTGACAAGTTTTTGACATTTGTTTGTCGCAGAGATCAGACTGCGACTAGATTTTGAAAGTTTTAAATGACGAGAATTACCCTTCAGGTTTCTTGTATGGAGACCCCCTTTTAATTTTTAACTTTATTTTATTTTTATTAATTGTTGTTATAGCGGCAATTAAAATACACACTCTGTGAAAATTTCAACTTTTACCCTTTACGGTTCATGAGATACAGTCCGCTGACAGACCGACAGACGGACGGACGAACAGCAGAGGCTTAATAATATGGAACCCTTTCAGTACGGAACCCTTCAAAGTAAGCATAGTTTGTAAACATAGTCAGCCAATTAATGGGAGAGAGCATGTTTTATTTGCTTGATGGCATTGCTTTACCTAAAATCATGCGCTATTTACTTATAAGGCATCTAACATGTAGCTCCTCACGATATTTTTTCTAAATAAATATCAAAAGTCATTTATTCAAATTAGGCTGAGAATCAGCACTTTACGAACATCAAAATTACATGATCACTCCCTAGTGCTTTCGCTGCAAATGAGAAGAAGTTCTAAAAAAATATTTATTTCGTTAATTAAAACGGTAAAACCAATTACAAACATTAAAGACAGTTTTTACACATACACATAAAAGAGAAAATATAAAAAACATCGAGTTCAGGTAAAAAAGTTAACTACACTTTCTTCCTAAATAAATCTTTCTCACAGTACTTCTGACTTCTGAAATTAATTAATCAATACAATTAGCAGAGTACCTTACCGCGAGAAAACATACTATTTAATCTAAACTTCAATCTTGCAAATGCTTGAGAACGGTGAAAGGTGACGACACGAGACGACACTTGCTTTTCTAGTTACACAAGAGGTACTGACAAAACTTATACCTGCAAGTATATCTAATATGGAGCTTTCACACGTCCCGCGAATTCATGCTAAAAATAATTTGAAATGCGAGATAAACTATTCGGATCGACTCGCCGTTAGCGTGTATGTCAAAACACTGGGGGGTCTTTGATGTGGGACGAGTTGACCCCTAACGAAATTACAAAGGGGCAACTGGTCCCTGGTCCGAGTTTTGATGTGGGACGAGTTGACCCCTAACGAAATTACAAAGGGGCAACTGGTCCCTGGTCCGAGTTTTGATGTGGGACGAGTTGACCCCTAACGAAATTACAAAGGGGCAACTGGTCCCTGGTCCGAGTTTTGATGTGGGACGAGTTGCCCCCTAACCCTCTCGATGTGTTAAGAGTATTCACCGATCCGTGATGTGACTTTGACAAACGCCGGCAGAAGTCGTAAATCAATCGATTTGTGTGAAAAACGATTGCTTTCCTTTTTCGTTTTGAAGGATCGTTCTCATTCGTGTTTATGCTGTTCCATGGTCTTTCATTGTTTGTTAATTCATTGCTTGTTGATGTTTTTTTTTTTTTAAATATTAGGAATATTTAAAAAAAATCTTCAACAAGCAATTGATTCAAAATACTGATTGATAGAAGGAACGAGTTCTATGAGTAGATACTTAAGCTAAGGTTTCCTAAGACTGCGGTGGCCGCCATATAGCGTCCGCAATATACAGGGTGAATTTTTCAAGTGGGCGTGGATGGTCAAATCCGAAACTATGAGGAATAGCGAAAAGTACTCAAAGGAGTCTCGGGCTCGATGAAAATTAAACTGCATCATCATCATCTGCCTAGCCTTTTCCCAACTATGTTGGGGTCGGCTTCCAGTCTATCCGGATGCAGCTGAATACCAGTATTTTACATGGAGCGACTGCCTATCGGACCTCCACAACCCAGTTACTGGGTAATACGATACCCCTAAATTAAACTGCATAATTGGATTTAAAAAAATCAATATTTCTAGCCAGGAATCGAACCTGCTGATTTGGACAAAAGAAACACACTGTATTATTACAGCATGATCCTTATTAGGGACACTATCGAATGGTGTAATAATACAGTATGTGTTTTTTTTTATCAAACTGTGACTGTGTGACTGTAGACCTGAGTATATATAGTTTTAATTTCAACTCGATACCTTCACGCGTTCCCGAGATAAAGGGTCTTGACAGACAGACAGACAGACGGACAACAAAATGATCCTATAAGGGTTCCGTTTTTTCCTTTTGAGGTACGGAACCCTAAAAATACAATTAACACAAAAAATACAATGCTTAGCTTTATAAAATAAAGTGCCTTTTATTCACTATCGACTAATTAAAACCAAATATACCTTTTACTGCAAACGCCCAATACCCCACAAAAACAAATACTAAAAATACACATCCATTCATACATAAACATTTATCTAGCGTATAACGAGCTACGTAGCAGTCAAACTAGTTCGCAATGGGCGTTAAAACTCACGCATCGACGATCAAAAGTATATCGGGTTTCGTAAATAGAGCAATATTGCTTACTATAATGAGTTCAAAATGTTTTCCGATTATGACATTTAGGACTTGAGTAACAATCTGGTTTTGAGAGTCAAAATTCATTCATCGGCTTCACCTTTCTTAATAATTGTTCTGTCTCTCGGAATTATATTCTGTTAGATGCAGTGGGTGGACCACAGATATAGTTAGACCTAGATAACGCAAGTATCACGATCTGTATGAAAACCAAGCGTGCCATTTTACCCGACTACGGCGAAGAAAAAAGGAGGGTTATGATTTTGACCGAATCGGAACAGATGAACATACTTACATACATATCGGATATGTATGTATATGTTCCCTCATAACTTCTAAAATTCTTGTGATAATTGGACAAATGAGATATCGTTGGAAGCGTCTTGATCGTCCGCTGGTAATAGGCTATGTGACGTCACAATAAATTGAATATGGCTTCCTCTAGCGGACATAAAGCCATGACCCAAAATATTTTTAAGCTATTGCATAGCTTTTATCTTGGGCTTTGAGCGCGGCGACCGAATGAAGAAATTCCGTAACGAAAATAAACCTAACACCCCCCACTCCGACCGGTACAGCGGTGCAGCGTTGAAAGCCGTGCATCGTCTAACGCCGTATCAGTTCGGCAGACTTCGGCACGGTGTTTGTGTGCGTGCGACTAGACGTATGCGTGTTTTGTTTTCTTATCGGTCACCACGCTAAAAAAGTGCAACTTGAATTAATATCAAAGAAAAAAAAATATTGCATAAATATTATAATTGCATAAGTTGATAAAAATGCTATGCAATTATAGCTTTACCGCGGCAGTCCCCGAGTGCCACACGTATTTTTTAATCATGCCGTGTTGGGTATCAAATGAAAGGTCTTAATTAGCACATTTCAAAAATATAAATATTACTGAAATAAGCCCCAAAATAATGAAATAAAAAAATACGTTTAAAAACTAAAACCCGACTACTGAAAAGGATGAAACAAGAAAGTACCTTCCCGTGGTCGCATGCCGCTGTACTAACATACAAAGCTAGCATGCCACCACGGGAAGGTACTTTTTTGTTTCATCCTTTTCAGTAGTCGGGTTTTAGTTTTTTTAAATTTATTTTTGACTAACATATGTACGTTTTGGACTTGATAGTCGGGACATTGTATCCAAACAACAAGATACCAAAACCTCTCGATCATAAACGGAGAAGGTGGTAACGCAACTTAATATTATAAATGTGAACATTTGTGAAGATGTTTGGATGTTTGTTACTCAATCACGCAAAATCTACTGAACGGATTTGGTTGAAATTTGGTGCACAGATAGTTTATAACCAGAATTAACATATAGGATACTTTTTATTCCGATATTCCCACAGGATCGAAACTAACGCGGGTGAAAACGCGGGGCGCTGCTAGTTATTTCTCTCAATCAACACCCAATAAAATTCAATATCGCATCGTACAGAAATTATTTTGGCACAATTTTCTCATTAAATCGCTTATCAAAATACATTTCATGCAAAAATAACCTCTATACTGAGGTGTACGTACGTTTTGTATTGCGCAGAGAGCCGGCGTTCTATTTATAAGAGCCGATTGTGTTCGATATTATGACAGCCGATGTCAAACGCTAGAGGGGGTGTGAACTGTGTACAGCGTGCGAATGTCCGCATGTACAAGCTCTAATATTGTTGTCGATTGAATGAATGTCATCGGTGCAATATTAACGTGAGTTCCGGAAATTGAGTACAATAATTAAGAAATAATTTATTAGGTTTTTAACTGAAACAGGCAAACGAAGTTAATTATGTGAACCAGACGAGACGAGTTTAAAAGTAAAATCAATAGATAGGAGTGAGAGTTCAATATAGTCTGGCTGGATGAACGCCTTAATGAGGTCTTAGATTAGATACCCTGCTAAGTTAATTCGATTTATGTCAAGTACAAAATTAACAAGAACATTTGTTAAACAGCTGCTACAAAATACTCCACGTTTTAACTATCATGCAGAGCATAATCGCGAACTAACACAAACACGAATTTAAATGAACTCACGTCAAATTAATTTCTCAAAGCGAAACCAACTAGCTTTTTAAATCATATCCATCCTTTGATATACTGAATATAATTTTGGAAATCTCGTCAGTAAACGGAACGTTCCAAACAAACAGAGGAACGGTGCAAACGGTTCAAATTGTCAATCTAGCGCGGTCTGCAACGACCTAAAATCAAGTGGAAAATGTCAACAAGAGGTCGCGTGCTGCCTCAAACAACGGTTTGCGGTGTGCTGTTGTCCAGTGAGGATGGGTTTGACCTTTGGTTTTGGCAGAGAGGAAGATGATTGCTGTTTTACAAAGATTATTGGGCTTTATAGGTAACGAACATAAAGCGTGGTGTATTTTAATTTTATTGTTAAACTTGGCCAACTTCTTCTAATTAAGTGTACCAATCTATTGATAGATTATTGAAAACTTGAGAAGAATCTACTGAAGTTCGTTTAAGGGGCTTACAGGACCTAAACGCAAGCTTTAGAAACAATAAAAGTATATGATCGACTACAATAAACAAAATCAGTAAAATATTATGATATTTTTCAGGATATATGCTAGGTAGATAGTGTGTTGAAAACATAGAATACAATTAATATAATACGATAGAAAAAATCATGAAGATACCTCTAATTTGAATATTATCAAACAGTGACAGATTTTCGCTTGTCAATATTAAAATAGATAGTTTATTTTAATTTTATTTCTTTACTAGCGGCGCCCCGCGGTTTCTCCCGCATAAGTTCTCCGTGGGAACATCGGGATAAAAACTATCCTATGTCCTTTCCCGGGACTCAAACTATCTCTATACCAAATTCCATCTACATCGGTTCAACGAGAGGTAACAGACAAACAGACACACTTTCGCATTTATAATATTAAGTAGGTATGAATTTAGGCAACCAACAGCGTTGGGATAACCAAAGAAACGATAGATGGACTCTGTGAATGATGATATGGTTAGAAAAGGGGTGACTACCTAGATAACGCCTAATAGAGAAGTATGGAAGGAAAAGACATTTTGCGCCGACCTCAAATAAATTGGGAGGATAAAGGCAGGGTATTTTAGCCAACCAACAACATATAGTATGTAACAGAGTATATATATTACAGTACTGTATGGCTAATAATACGTTTCCCTATGTAACATGAATAAGTATAAATATGCGAACGGACTACTAAGAGATATTGAAATTGAAAAGAGGCAATTTTAGATATTAAGGGGATTACATGATCTAAAGCGCGATCACTGTCTGACTGTATAGAAAATAAAGAGAAGTACGATGACACAACGCTGGTAATTTATTGCAAAATATGAAGCAATTATATATTTACAAAAAATCTATTGTTTAGACTAAAAAATTAAAACACTAGTGCTTTAGTATGTTGTTTTTAGAATAATCTGACAAAAAATCAGAATGATTGTATGTATATTAGTATGGTTTTTATATGTAAAAATAAAGTTTTTAGAGGTATCTTCATGATTTTTTCTATTAAACCAAATTAGTTGTATTATGTTTTCAACACACTATCTAACTAGCATATATCCTGAAGAATATCATATATTTTTCTGATTTTGTTTACTCTAACTGATCATATACATTTAGGCATTATAAAACTTGCGTTTTTTGCGTTTAGGTCCTGTAGTCCTCTTAATTGAATCGTGTCCATCTTAAACCAAGTCTAGATCAGCAAAGGAACCAGTCTCACCAGCTTTCCTTTGATTGCGTTCATTAACTTAATTAAGCTCGTTAAGAAATATTATATACCTTCATCAAGCAAAAAAAAGGCATCCGTAATATTTAATTATAAAAAAGTATTTCGGCTGTTATTACAGATGTTGGACTTCATTCTTTTCATGGCTCGTTTCCAATGATACGTCATTTTGTATTAAATAAAGGTGAGGCATTAATACTTGCACGATCGATGAGTATGTTCAACGTTTCGTCAAAGAAGGTCTTATGTCGCGTTAAATGATTTTTTGTTGTAACTTGTCAATTGATAGCATGACGAACACCTGAAGTGTCAGGCGCTTACATACCTATTCTTTTTTGTTTGTATGTTAAAAACATCTTTATATTACGAGTATGTAGGTAGGTATTACAAATCTTAATACTGGTTATTGACCGCGTTACCAAGGTTTTGAAAAAATAGTTTCTAATGTGATTTTTTTTTGGCTCAAACAACTGAGCCATATAGTCACATAACATAATCAGCCTATAATGTTCCCACTCCTGGGACACAGGCCTCCTCTCAGTGCGAGGGAGTGGGCCGTAATCCACCACGCGGGCCCAGCGCGGGTTGGCAGATGTCACATGTCTTCGAATTTTTGGTTCTAGGACATGCCGGTTTCCTCACGATGTTTTCCTTCACCGTTTTGAGAACAGTGGTGATGAAATAATTTACACAAAGTAACCACGCCAGTCTTCAATTCGGACTTACGATGAACATGTCGAAAACAAAGCTGATTACGAACAGCATCGAACGCAACGTAGAAACTGGGGGTGTGCGGGTTGAATATGTCCAAACCTCGGCCAAATACTATCCATCCAGGCGAGACAGGACAAAGAAGTCGCTCGCCGCACAGAAAACGCCTGGAAGAACTAGTGGTCGATGAAACATCTCATGAAAGGACCTCTTCCGCTTTCACTAAAACGAAAGCTCATGGATATGTGCATTCTTCCCACCCTCACCTACGGAGCGCAAACATGGTCTATTACAAAGCGTCAAAAGTCCGCACTTGGAGTCTTCCAACGGGCTGTGGAACGAAGTATACTAGGTGTCTAACTCACAGACCGCATCTTCGTTCCAAAACACAAATAGCGGACACTGGCCGCACAGCTGCTGAACTAAAGTGGAACTGGGCTGGCCATATCTGTCGCATGTCGGAGCAGCAATATGCAAAAGCCACCACTCAGTGGGTCCCCAATGGCAGGAAACAACTGCGTGGCAGGCCCAGAACGATATGGCGGGATGAGCTGGACTCCTTCTTAAAGGATTGGCCCACAATAGCAGTAGAAGTGGAAAGAGGGAAGGGAGGCCTCTGCCCTGCAGTGGGACAAACTGAAACATTGAATTCAGCACATGATTCTAGACCCTCTAGCGTAGAAATATTTGAAAAGAGCAATATCTACGCCTACTACGCAGTCAAAATGGCAGCAATTTTTTTTAAATAATATCAACGCGCCCTGCGTTGATATTTTTCGTCGGTTGATGTTTTATTTTCGGAATCATGTACTGAATCCGTTGTAACAGCTTGCGCGTCAATGTCCCTACCACCCATAGTAAAAGTGCAGAATGCTGCACACCCCCATCCTATTTCAAGTTAAACAAATATCAACTTTATTTCAATGACACTTAAGTTGATTTCAGAGTGACTAGTACTATTGAAAAAGTTATAAAAATGTTTGAAGTTGTAGCGTAAACTGAACTTTATTGTTTAGGGATTAAAGTTATTTTTCTATTAATTCATATTTGTTTACATTTTTGGCAAATAAATCGCGAACACAGATTAAATACTTATTACTGCTATTTTTTAAACTTTTCATTCGTTTTCATTTGTTTACTAGATGCTACTGGTTTATTTGACTACTAGCTGACCCGGCGAACTTCGTACCGCCTCAGAATTAAATAATGTGACAAATTTCAATGGACACGTGGCGCCATCTATTATCATAATAACGTTATTGTCGTTTTCCTCGGGAATAGCAGATTTTTCGGGATGAAAGGTACCCTCTGTCCGTTTCTGTATACCTGACAACGTATATGCAAAGTTTCAGGATAATCGGTTCAGTGGTTTAGGCGTGAAAAGGTAACAAACAGACAAACTTACTTTCGCATTTATAATATTAAGTTAGGATTAGGATATACCACCAAACATTTAATTAAAATAACCAATTTCAGTCTTCCTAAATTATTATATTCACTTTCGTTAATGAATAATCTAGTTGTTTTGTTCTAAATAAGCCACTCCGATAAAGTTCTTAAGAGCAATCTTAAGATTAACTTGCGAAAGTTTATTCAATTAGATATTGTTTGTACAGTAGGTGAATTATTAAGGAATTTCTATGAAACTTTAAATGAAGGAAGACTGTTGTTTATTTTAAAATAAACATTTTAATGAGCCTGCAATTAATATAACTAGGTTCAAACTAGAACTCGACGACTTATCATGAAAGGAGAATTTAAAAACCATAACGGTCAGTTCACACCGCGAGGGGCCCGTGGCTAAATAATAACAGCCGCACAGGGCGATCGATCAGGTTAAGCTACGCTTGCCGCGGTTGGTCTGTGGATGGGTGACCATCTTTACATACCGAGACCCCTCCGTGCCTCGGAAAGCACGTTAAGCCGTTGGTCCCGGCTGTCATTCGTGGATCTTTGACAGTCGTTACGGGTCGTCAGAAGCCCGACAGTCTGACAACCAGTCTTACCAAGGGAATTAAGGGAAGAATTCAGTGAGGTGGTGTCTACTACGTCGAGCTACGCCGCGCGGCCCACCTCACTGAATTGTGTACCTTTTTGTGTAGTAGATAAGGTCTATAATTGTATTGCTATTTTGAAAACTGCGCGCCGCTTCGCGTTGCAGTGTGAACTGACCCTCATGAGACAAAACCACCACCAGAACATGTTCACGTTGACATATGCAACCGAGAACACTGGTAACGGCCGTGACTTACGAGTTGTAGGTCATAGGTTCAAACCCAGATAGTGGTTTTATTTTGTGTATGTTATTTCATCACTACTGCTCTCAAAATGGTGAAGGAAAACATCGTGAGGATAATAGGTATGTTCTAGAACCAAAACTTCGACGACATGTGACATCTACCAACCAGCACTGGGACCGCGTAGTGGATTACGGCCTACTCCCTCTAACCGAGAGGAGGCCTGTGTCAAGGCAGTGGGAACAGTATAGGCTGATTATGCATATATGCAACCAAAACTGTCAAACAATTGAAGGTAGTAACCGCATAACAAAAACGCAAAATCGTATGCATACGACGTCACACGCCAATCATTTGCACAAACCTATATTCTTCTCCGCGAATATGGTTAAATATGCACATACCAATCTATAAACGACTACGTGCTTTAAGACAGTACGCACAATAGAGTCAAAACGGTTTCGTGTGTGTAGATAGAATTATTTATTTATTTATTTAACCATTTATGTACAGACAGACGCCAGCACATCAAGCTACTACAATCTGTAAAATTTCTTTAATAGATTTTCAACTTTATCGCTCAAGGTTGGTTGGGATAATTTGACAATTTCGGGTAGCTTGATGTGTTGGCGTCTGTACATACCTATAAACAGACAAGAAGAAAGGAACAGAAAAATACTTAAAAAGGTGATACATATTTCTAAAAAAATCTCTTCCAGCATACTTGCGATAGGGATGGTCAGTGCGTCGTCTTAGGGGCGGATAAAAAGATATGTAGAAAACGTGTGTAAGAGTAGAAGGGGAAAAAAAAAACAAAATATATAAAATCAAAAACAATTCTGTAATTTAAATGTAAACATACAATAAAATAATATACTTACTTATATGCTAGTTTTGTCACGCCAAGACAATTTTGTTGCGAGTGTCATTTATCATAGATCGATAGTCTGTCTCAAGACATTCTTGGCTCAGGTGTACCCTGCCTAAGTATTGTCTTCAGTAGCTTGTCAGTACAAAATATCACTTCTTAACATACAATGTGTTGTTGCATTATGTTTGACATCATTTAGTAGCATTCTACCATTGTTGTGTGACACATGATATTCGTCAAGTATTAAACTTCGCTTCGCTTTGTGGTTTATTCTTAGGAACTGGCTCGACCGGTGTAGCCTTGCATCTAGATAGATGGTACAACTACGAGGTGTAACATTGTTAGTCCAACTTTGTTCATTACAATGTGAACTTATATTTTGATATTCTAAATTATTACAAATTAGTGTGATTAAGTAATTGCACTGATTTATAATAATTTAGAATCAAATTAAATATTTTTGTTTTTTTCTTATATTTTTATGTGTGCAACATTTATGTGCCTTAGAAATATTTTTTAAGTGTGGCGACACACATTTTTTTATTGTAACTTTTTTAACTTCTGTCAAACGTTTATGAGTGTAACTCGTCATTGTTTTCTTTTTCTTTATTTAAATACAAGTGAAATCTATATTTTGCTTACTCTCTGTGTTTTATTACAAACAAACTTGGATCATGATTCACTCACTATCATCACGGGTTCATTTTCTTTGAAGAAAAGCTTCTGTTATCATGGATTTAGTACATGATTCTGAAACCCGGTGTTAAAATTGTTCGTCAGTTATTTAAAAAAAAAAACCGGACAAGTGCGAGTCGGACTCATGCACCGAGGGTTCCGTACAAATTTGTAGGTATGTAAATAGTTTATCACGGGTTTTTTTTATTTAACTACATATTTACGGTTTTCGGATATTTTCCTTTACTTGTGCTATATGACCTTGCTTCGTGCCAAATTTCATGATTCTAGGTCAACGGGAAGTACCCTACACATTTTGATTCCCTTGACAGTGTCGAAATATACTTTTTTTGCGGCATAAACGGCCGTATCTTTTTTTTACGTTAACATAGAAGTTTGATTTTTTCACAGCTTTAAGGGAACGCAGACCTGAGTAAGAATAATAATTATGATTATGATTTAAATTTCTACTCGATACCTCCACGCGTTCCCGAGAACACAGTGTGTAATAATACAGTATGTGTTTTTTTTTTTATCAAACTGTGACTGTGTGACTGTAGACCTGAGTATATGGTTTTAATTTCAACTCGATACCTTCACGCGTTCCCGAGATAAAGGGTCTTGACAGACAGACAGACAGACGGACAACAAAGTGATCGTATAAGGGTTCCATTTTTTTCTTTTTGAGGCATGGAACCCTAAAAAGCAGTTTTTTTTTTATAACTGACGAAAAATTTCCGCGCTAGGGGGTCTAGATTCATGTGCAGAATTCGTGGTTATAATTTGCGCTTCAATTTCCCCGCTACCCTGTATGTCTCTCACCGAGAGGAGGCCTGTGTCCCAGCAGTGGGAACATTATAGGCTGATCATGACGCGGGCCAAGCCGCAGGCAAAGCTAGTACTAAACAAAGTGTGGCTTAATAAAATTAATATTTTATAATGTGATCAAATGATAATGGAGATACGTGTATATTTTAAAATGTTAATGAGACATCAAATTAGTTAATTAATATTCGACATTCGACACACTTTGAAATTTTTATCTGCTGCAATTTAATGGATTATGTTCACAATGTTGGTCAAATTGAAATTAAAACTGATTTTAATATTATTAATGAAGGTATACCTAATAGGGACTGTAGTATAATTACCTATAATATTATCACAGGGGCTTGTGGCTAAGTAATAACAGCCGCACGGGTTCATTGATTAGGTTAAGCTACGCTTGGCGCGGTTTATCCGTGGATGGGTGACCATCTTTACATACCAAGCCAACTCCGTACGTCGGAAAGCACGTTAAGCCGTTGGTCTCGACTGTCATTCGTTGATCTTTGACAGTCGTTACGGGTCATCAGAAGCCCGAAAGTCGGACAACCAGTCTTACCAGGGGTATCGTATTACCCACTAACTGGGTTGTGGAGGTCAGGTAAAATACTATTAATATCCATTAGGTATCCAGTTGCATCCGGATAGACTGGAAGCCGACCCCAACATAGTTGGAAAAAGGCTCAACAGATTGATGATCACAGTCGATTGATCGTATTGAAATAACAGATAGCTATTTTGAAGATGGTATTATTATAGTTTTCTTCGTTATACTACAATTTGAAGATCTAGTTGAGCTCTTTTTTTCAAGAAAACGGCTAGTCTCGTCTAAATCTATCACTCTTACGATTACCACGTTACCTGTATCTATTAGTTCAACTGCAAGTCTATTAAACGTATAATTGATTTCAATCAAAATAGCTTCATAAACAACAAAAAATCCACGATCGGTATACAGTCTGACCTTTAAAAACTAATTGAGCGAATGCAGTAAATTATCCAATTTAAACGACTCGGCTGCAATTAACGCGCTATGGTGGACTTCATCTGTGTATTGTGATTGTGAACTTGATTTATGGAATATTTCTATAATTGTTTCATTGCAACCTTTTGTTTTTTAAAGTGAAATGATTTAACGGAATGCTGAAATGAAGGACGAATTTAATTTTGTTGTAAAATATATTGTTTTTAATTCAGTCCAGGCCAGTCCCATCCACACTGATTCGATGGCGTTTTAGGTATACGTGATCTCAGATTGAGGATATGACAGCATTGTTGTAATAGTGGAACTATACAACTGGACTAATGTATGGAGAACAGATCTTCCGTTAATGAAGATAACGACAAATGAGAGAGAAATTGGGAGTTCAAGTAATCACATTATTCCAAAATCGATGCTGTCCAAACTAAATTAGATGTAAATTAATCACGTTACCAAATTGGATTTAATCATTATAATGTAATCTCGGTAATTAGTCGCTATCACCAAACATTCGGTCATAATTCGATTGAGATTCGGTAATCAGGTTAAAGTTCGATCTTTAGTCTGAAAATTAGGTTAAATGTACGTGCAGGCAGGTGTATAGTCTGTCTGAGCTAAAAATAAGTGTTTTAAAATTGGTTAGTCTATGTATAGGTTAACTCAATATAAGTATAATATATTATGTTTGATCCAGTTCATTATTTATTTTGATGGGCTTTATTCGCGTGTTGTTTACGTCAATGTGGTGAGCAATAGAAAAAGACCCTATAGTACCTACTATTATATTTCGTATAGGTATCTGTGATTGTGACTTTGTGAGATCTATTGTCGAGCCAAAAATAATAAAATTCTACTTTCTACATGATCTCGAAACAAGCTCCCAACCTTTAAATAACAACATGACAGTAGATGCAAGACTTGCCTTAACATCAAAACATTGCATTGTCTGCTATCAAATGAAGGCGGGCCCACCTCTCTATATGGCCGCTTGATTCAAACCGACGCAATTACGCCTTTGATAGTTCATACATACGTAACACCAAGCTTGCGATCACCAACAGGTTATTTGTAGATACAATTAGTGTCAAAGCTCTATTTGAAATTGGGAGTTGCTGTGGACTTTGATATTTAAAATTGATAAAACTGTATTTGGTGCTCCGGCTAATCACAACAAATCAGGGTATTGACATTATGGTACTACGTCATTGCCATTTCTGTACAAAATTGACTGCAGAATAATATTATATCCTTTGCAGAAAATAGTCCTCTCTAATCTCTATTTACCATTAAGGTCAGATTTTGATGGAAACCCCCTCTATATCTATATATAAAGATATAGATGGGGATTTCGATGATTCATCTAGTATATCTACATACATATACATGTAGATAAATACTGCTACAGAGTTCAATACACAGAAAAACATAAACAACTTTGAGCCCCGCGAATAATATTCACTGCGTTTGTAATAACTTTTGTCGTAGTACGGCGACGTCAAAGACCTGACAGCTCATCATACGCAGAGCATGGATTTTAGTTAGCTCCACTCATCTCTTTGTCGTCATTTAGAAAAATATTATGAAACGTCATTCCTTATATTCATACAAAAACATTCATAATTATAACAAAGCAAAACGTGTTTACGTTTGGAATTGCTCCATCGCAATAGATCAATAGGAGCGGGCTCATTCCCGCTACAGTTTACCCTCCAGCGGTTTGTGTCGCCTAAACTTAATTGTGTTTGACACACGATTAACAAACTTTGTATCCATTTAATTTACTATTGAGTTTGCATATTCTATCGTAATGGTTATATTGTCAATTACTTCGACTTGTTGTGCGACGTTTAAGCAGGTGTATGTACAGATTAGTATAAAGGAGGGATGGCTGCGTTCTTGCCATCTTTTATCTCATGCGAGTAAATATTGTCATAGCCCGACATGTAATCTTCTTTCTTGGCTATTATTCCAATTCATTTGGGGTCAGCCCTCCTAGTAAGTACATCTGCGCTACACAGTGCGGTTTTGAGTCGTCTCTTTTGTTGTGTTTTTAGCCATTAGATAATTATTATAGCATAATTTATATACAACACAATATTGTCATCAGCAAAAAAGGTTTCTGACGTCATTATTTATCTACCTTACTTTCAGATAGTACTGTTATTGTTTGTATATAACTAACTAAACGACCATGTTTCAATGTTTGCGTGAAGGCTTCAATACGTCGAACATAAAAATAAAGAAACCATGAATCGCCACGTGTTGCGTTTTAAACAAAACTTTCCATACAACACACTTTCTAACCTAGTCTTCACATTATTATCAGCTACGAGCTGGTAAAACAAAACTACAAACACATTCGATTAGTGATACATCACGGTTATCTGATAACGCACTATCGCTTAGTTATCACTTATCTTCATGACGTCATCGAGGTAAACGCGTAATCGCAGACGGCAGATAGAACGCCAGATTTTGATAATCGCTGACGATGAGAGAGGGCGACGGTCGACCGAGTTTGTTACACATATTTTAGGGGAGCACATAATTATTTATCCATTACTAGTTGCGCATCATTGGCTTTTGAAATGTTTGCGATAATAAAACTGCAGAAGTTGGAATGAAGCTCTAAAACGTTCAAAGGTGCTTTCAATAAACGCTTTCGAAGAGCGAAAAGTTCATCGCTATTTCTAGCAAAGCGCTAGTTATTTATATGCTATCCGCTACCAATTACAAAATGTCACCTTACTTGCTCTAAAAACCGTGCAGCTTTCTCTTCAATGGCAATAAAATTATTAGCCTTTGAGGCTATTTTATTGGGAGCCAGTCTAAAATGTACCAATAACTACCCGTTTGCTTCAACTAAAGTCACTAACACTCATTAAGAAATCAAAGCAATTACAGTGGTTTGGAAATTTTTATGTAGGAACTAACGACTATTTATAGATCAGTTGCGTCGTAAAAACAAAATCAATCTGGTTTTTTCTTTCACATAAGACCTTCGCTGTTTCCCGTCCCAAAGAGCTTAGAAGGATGATTACATTAATAAGTGAGCTACATCATAAGATTAAAGGCATTGTCATCGTCTAATCCTCTCTTACATCGAGTTCGTCTACTTTGCTCCAAAATGATCTAAACACGTTTCGTTTCCATGGCTTTTCTTTGAGAATTATTATTAATAAATGAATATTTTTGGAACTGTGATTTTGTTTGTGGTTATTCATAATGAAAAACAGAAAGAAAAATTAAGAAGGAATTTATGACGGAAGCACTGTAGAAATTATGATGTGCATGGTTTGTGGCATACAACCTTTTTGGTAATTATAAGATAATGGCTTGACATTACACTAATATTATAAAGGCGAAAGTTTGTGAGTGTGTGTGTGTTTTTGTTTATATGTTTGTTACTTCTTCATGCTCAAACGGCTGGATCAATTTTGATAAAATTCTGTATAGAGGTAGCTGATACTTGCATTAACATATGGGCTACTTTTTATCCCGATATTCCCACGGGATCGAAACTTATGCGGGTGAAACCGCAGGATGCAGCTAGTTATAAGATAAACGCCAATACGAATAGAGAAGGCAGCAAAAGAGTAGGCGTGAGATTTGGAAAAAAAAGACCTAAGCGAGGCTAAAAAGGCTCCTATCTCAGCATAATGCTGCGATATTTAAAAAATAGACACCGCAGCGCTGGTATTATGATGCGGGCCCGCTGTGATGTCACGGACACAGAGTACTTTTTGATAGACTGAAAGTCACGGACACAGCTACGGACATCTATTAATCCCATTATGGGATCAAAAAATCCCATAGAGGTTTTGTGCTTCCAAAGAGTCGCAAAGTATCTCCTAACCCTTTCCATAGCCTACGCATAGCAAATAAATTATCCAGCTCAGTCTTCTAGACAATTGTTTGTGCAATTGCTTACATTCCATTTAGTTCGCGCTATGATTAAAGCCTGATTACTGAAATAAATGGAGAAAGGAAAGGCATTCCTACGCTTTCTTCTATTATTAAGTCTAAAAGTTATCCACAATCCTGTCTTTACATAGACTTTGTAAATGGAGCATATACACGGTGAATTTTTAATCACCGTTTCCTCTTAAGGGGTCATTGTACTCATCATTATGAACAACTTTTAATATGGGACCAAACCTGAAATCGTGAAAAAAAAATCAGCTGTTCCCTACATTTTGACGAGTTATGCGAACATAAATGTAGGGAACAGCTGTTTCTTTTTCGGCATGCGACCACGAGAAGGTACTCTCTTGTTTTATCCTTTTCAGTAGTCAGGTTTTAGTTTTTAAACTTATTTTTTATTTAATTGTTTTGGGGTTTATTTCAGTAATATTTATATTTTTGAAATGTGCTAATTAGCCCTTTCATTCGATACCCAACAGGGCATGATAAAAAAAAAAATTGGTCTTTATTTCCGCTAGAAGACGACATAATATTCAATTTAATGTGACGTCACATCGCCTATAACCAGCGGACGATCAAGACGCTTCCAACGATACCTCATTTGTCAAATTATGACAAGGAGTTTAGAAGGTATGAGGGAACAGATGAACATACATAAATACATACCTACAGGTAAAAATCATAACCCTCCTTTTTGCTTCGCCGTAGTTGGGTAAAAAATAGCCTAGAAACATATAAAAGATAATGGTATACCTATTTCCAAAGTTCATGCTTGTAATCTTCGACACAAAAACACAAAGCAAAGAAACAAAGCTTTGCTTTTGGTAGGGCTTTTAAACGTAGACTAAACGCTTATGAAAAAGGAGATAATCCTTTTTGATGTTAAAGCTGATCATAAAAAGAAACTGGCCACGACAAACGGTTAGACGAACCTTGGTTATTAACACACGCAGTTGGTAGCGATAGAAAAAAAAATGGCATTTGGAATTAAAATTCGGCGTTTTTACAGCTGCTACTTTTTTACTATAATTTACTTTAGAGCGATATGAAGGAGGTCGATACACACTATTTAATGTAGGTTACATAGATAGTATGCAAGAAGTACATATACCGATATACTGTGTAACTGTAAATGTAAATTAAAGTGACATAAAAAAAAAAAACATATCAGTATTCTTATGTAGATGAGATGGTGGGTAAATTTTTTTTATCGCCACTGTTCCACAATTTTGCAAGTCAGACAAAAACGGTAGTAAAAAAAGCATGTGAATAAAAGCTTTTTATACTGTTCACTTTAATGTTTTACTCTACGATTTATTAATCGTAGGCTTTACATCATCTGTCTAGCCTTTTCCCAACTATGTTGGGTTCGGCTTCCAGTCTAACCGGATGCAGCTGAATACCAGTATTTTACATGGAGCGACTACCTATCTGACCTAACCCAGTTACTGGGTAATACGATACCCAGGTTAGGTTAGGTTTTACCCAGCAATGTCTAGTAAAAATATAGTGTACTCGAGCATCCTTGAAATTGATAAAAAATATGTAAAAAAAGCTTCCTCCCGCGGATTTGCCCGCGTGGTATGTAAAAAAACAAACAAACAAAACAAAAAACCAAATAAACCTTTTAACCGTCCGTTCAACCGATTTTGACTTCTATTTCGTAGGCATAAGGTTGACATTAAAAGCAAAAACGAGGTTACAATACCAACTGTCTACTGCATCTGCCATTTTTCATGCCCCCAACATAATAAAAATCAAAATCGGTTGAACGGACGGCAAAAAACGTTTATTTAAACGTGTAATCTTATTTCAAATGGAGTATAGATATATAAGATTTAGAATATTAGAATATATATTATAAAGATATAGAAGATTTATATAGAGACATACCTAGTTCAGGCTAGAAAGACCCTAATTTGACGACAAAAATGTAATATACCAAGGTTAGGCAAAATTGACGTCCTGAAAGACTCTTCATTCATCCTAGGGAGGCTTTGTTAAAAGGTGGGGCAAAGACAGGCTGGTAATGAAACAGTAACATGACTTTATTTGATGACAAGGCAACGTTGCACAATAGGGTATCGCCGGATCTTTAATTAGGATGAAGTTAGCTTCTCGAAAAGTTCATTATACCGTTCCGGATTTCGACCTTTGGATTCAAATTCTATTGCAATATTTTTTTTTCTGCTTTTCTCTGTATCGTTTATAATTGGGGATGAAATGTAAATTAGCTGAGATTACGAATTCAAGTACATAAACTAATAATAATTATGTAAATTCTCTAATTTAATTTTTCTTATGTAAAATACTGGAATTCAGCTGCATCCGGTTAGACTGGAAGCCGACCCCACCATCATCTGCCTAGCCTTTTCCCAACTATGTTGGGGTCGGCTTCCAGTATAACCGGATGCAGCTGAATACCAGTATTTTACATGGAGCGACTGCCTATCTGACCTCCACAACCCAGTTACTGGGTAATACGATACCCCTTGGTAAGACTGGTTGTCAGATTTTCGGGCTTCTGACGACCCGTAACGACTGTCAAAGATCCACGAATGACAGCCGGGACCTACGGCTTAACGTGCTTTCCGAGGCACGGAGGGGTCTTGGTATGTAAAGATGGTCACCCATCCACGGACCAACCGCGGCAAGTATAGCTTAACCTGATCGATCGACCCGTGCGGCTGATATTACTTAGCCACAAGCCGACCCCACCATAGTTGGGAAAAGGCTAGAGGCAGATGATGATGATGGAATTTCTTATTATAATTTTATTATCTTTTTTTTGTTATTGATTCTGTCATCAACAAGCTTTGTATGTGCACATAGACATGGAAGGTCCATTCCCGTTGTCCCCATTGACGCTGGAAGAGGGAGGTCTTTTGTTACAGGTATCTCTATACTTAAAAGAAGGACTTTGTAAGCCTTGTAGACTTTAGATCTGTAGACCATTTTTTATTTTATCAAGTACCTGGTACTTGTTGACAGGCCTACGCTGTCCTCCCCATACCTACTGTAATTTGAAAACATTGTAAAAGCCAACTATTTTTTAAAGAGTAACCATGGAGTTTCTTGCCGGCCCTTCTCCATAGGAAACGACCAATTGGAACCGTGCACCTAGCTTCTGACGTTTTATAAGTGCCCATGTAGGTTTATGGGAAATAAAAATATTTTGATTTGATTTGACCTCTAAAATGTATTTGTTAAAACCTGCTGATTATGAAATAAATAAACTTATGTAAAAGCTGCTCATAAGAAACTCTTCAATTTGAAAACGTTCAAAATCTAGTCGCAATCACATCTCAGCGACAACTAATGTCAAAAACTTGTCAAAAATTTAGGGAACATAGAGGTATTTTTGACAGACTGCGACTGAGATCAGACTGTGAGCTTTCTTAAAATTACGGGAATTGCCCCTCAGAATGCGGTTCACGGGTACTGAAATTTCCAGAAACTAAAATATACTGTTATACTTTTGGCTTTTAGGCATTTCCGCATATTTCATCACTATGTATAGGTAATTTATGGCGTGTGTGGAAAGCGTAAAGCTTGTTTTATTACAATAGTTTGTTTAGTATTTCGTTTATTATTTTATTTATGTATGTTAATTTTATGAAAATGCTGCATGGGTAATGATTTATGTTTGACCATTCATTCATTCATTCTCCTACCCCTGCCCCAAGTTATTTGGGGTCGGCGCAGCATGTCCTTTTCTTCCATACTTCTCTATTAGTCGTCATCTCGGTAGTCACCGCCTTTCTAACCATATCATCATTCACACAGTCTATCCAATTTCATTAGTTTGACTAATGTTTATTATTACACTAGTAGACTATCGAATGTACGATTAGCGACAGTCTCCAGATTTAGACGTCCAACTCGTTAGTTAAATTTTTTCATCATCATCATTTTGTTCTATGCGTTTGTGTTGCATTTCCCTCATAGAAGATCAGGTAGGTACTATGGATTATTACTCTATGTAATTTACCATATATACTCAAGGGATTAAATGCTGTAGTTTCGGATTGGAACTAACAACCTGTCAGGTGGCCTACCATGATCGAATTAAAAACGATTCAAAAACAAGACATTTCAGTTTAGGTTCATAAACTGCATCGCTTGAGCCGCTCTATGGACGTCATGGTACCAAACAAGTATGAATGAAACCAAAACTTGCGACTCAGTTTGGGACAATCGCTGTCAGCAGATGGCACGGCCTAAACTGAATCGTTAAACTGACGTCATGGTACGAATTAGAAGAACAGTTCAGGTTAGGTCCTAAAATGGATCGCGTTAAGAGCTTGTGGTAGGCCTGTATATTACATCTCTCTTGAAATTATATATTTTACACGAACATTGAACGTAGCTTGAAGCGGTATTCAAACACACTGTGAGTTCTCTTTGAAACTATAAGTATTTGCTAAACTAAAATGCTAATTTGTATACACACGTATTTTTACTTTCAACATCTGGTAGTTAATAAATAAGTGCGTCAAGACTTGAGCAGCTTCGAGAAACCGTTCTGTTTCTGATAACACCATACATTGAAGAAAGAATTTTTAATAAAAATAACAGTTTTACTAAGACCAGTAGCTGGCACAGAAATGAATGAAGTCACATGATTTTAATTAAAACACGAATCAGCGCTCTTTAGAAGTGCCGCTACTGCTGGACTCAAATTAATTGGTAACGTGACACGAAATAAAAATTTAATAGAAAGAACCCGTTAGGACTGTTCGCAGCTGGTAAGAACCGACTCACCAATGACATATGAGTATCCATCGAGCGTCAGCACGCATTTTCTCGTCGCTCCTGACGCAGATCGATGCCTGTGCGTCCTTGGGGCAGCCCCAAGAGCGCGACCACCACCAGGATCGCTATGGCATTTATGCACCAGCTCCTTATCGTTAGCCACAGGTATACCCTTGCCGTCGACAGAGCCCTGTCTGCTGCCCTCGAGCAGCACTTTCCCTCGCCTCATCATCACATCATACGCTATCTCCGCGAAAACTGTCACAACAAACACTTCGTCACTAAATCACGTCACTATGTTCACTTCACACTCGTTCCTAATCGATCATTCAAAAATTCGGATATGTTTATGTTCAAAACTGTTTTGATATGGTACAGCACTCGCATAAATTAAGAGTATGTTTTAGACATTTTCATTGCTCGCCTACCTAAAACTAATAGATTGTGAGTTATGATTTAAACTGTTCTTTATTTTTGACGGAGGATTTTAATATGCCAGTTTGGAATGATGTTCTTTTATGGGGCCTAACGAGGAAAGATTAGGTTAAACCCGTGTTCAATTTGATAATGAGTAAGGAAGGATTATCCATCTCTGATTAACGATTAAGTCATAACTATTTTGCGGTAAATTGAAATCATAGACTAGACATTTATCAATCATAAAATTTATGATGAATGCGTTCAGATAAAAAATATAAATAGATATCGGATTAATGACACTGAACTATTTTTAATTCTCTAAGCATTCGATCTAATTTTCCGTTGTTTATATTCCTGAGCTCTTTAGCTCTGAAGACGTAATTATCACCTGACTGTTGATCAAACCTTGAACCCAGTGGGTGCTCTTAGTGAATGAGTGCTTCTTTAAGTATCGTATCAACTGTTAATTCCAATATTTCAAACAGTTCTTTGTGCGAGACATGAAAGGATCTCTGTTGTTATAAATTAGCCGCGAAATTAGCGTTCACAAATTAACAACGCTTGGTACTATAACAATACGTCACGTGTTGCTTACAATTTTTATATCTACGCACGCGGGAATGCTGGTTTTTAAACAGATCGTAATTTATCCGACTTCAGCTAAACTGTGTAATGAATGTTTGGTACACCACAGGTGGAAACACGGAAATCTATTTTCAAGCTACGAGTGTTGTTTTTCCGCCATAGTAACGCAACGCAGGGCGCCCATAAAACGTTGCGTCATGACCCACGGGGGTGGTCCCCCCCTCTTGTAAACAGATTGTGACGCTGTCCACTGGACTATGCCAAATCGCGACCAACAGGTGGTTTCCTTCCTAAATTCACGACAACAAACCGTACTTTGAACTCACTTTGTCTTGTACCGAAGCGGGGATTATTTTTTTTGGATTTGAATTTTGAGTCGGTTAGATATGTTCGGACATGTTCGGACGGAGCGCTCGGAGAGCGGTGAGCGGCATGGCGGCGCTACCGAACCGCGTGGAAGCCTGCGCGCGACTGTCGCTCGCTCCACATGACCCGCTACAGGTAGCTCCTCATTAGTGCTAACACTCAAACTTACAGTTCCAAATCCCGGGGACTTTAAGCTCTGAGCATAGCATCTGTTTTCTTTAACATCCTGAAGTTTTCAGCTTTCAAGTTACGAGAAAATATATCCCCAAGTAGTTACTTCGGGATGTATTTTCTCTCCAAGGAATCCTTGAGAATTTTTGACGTACAGACGGAGAAGGCGTGCAAATAAAGTTGAGTTGTTATCGATGAATTTGTCTCATCGTGCCGCCCCAATTTAGTTTTGCAAATAGAGATTGTGCATTTCCTGCTTTCCGAGAGCAAATATTGTTAAAGCTTTTAATATAATTGTAATTGGAAAAGTTTACTAATCGATTTTCACCCAGTTCAAATCACAAGGACTTCCCATTTACGCATATTTAAAATTTTATTATGGAACATAATTTTAAACTGATTTTTGGTTTTTCAAGGCCTTGAATTGACCTTCATGTATCTAATTAACTCATCAAAATTTTGTTCAATATTCAATATGAAATCAATTTGACAAGGTTATGAAAATATGACTATTAAAATGTAAATTATATTAATGTAATTATATTTCTTAGTAAACATTATTTTACGCATTCGGCTAGTAAAATTACATAGGGTAGGGTTTCAGTATTTTTTTCAAGTAATTCATGGAAAATCCATCTCAATTTTTACTTACCAGTACTTACACTTTTTTGTTGTTAGTCAACATTTGTCATTATTATTTATTTTTATTTTCACAGTTCATCGTAAAATCGTGTTGGATTTAGTGCAGTTGGAGGTTGTTTGTACTGCCGTGTTGTTGGATTAGTGTTTGTTTGTTAAGTTACGTTTATTCAATTCATGGCCATATTATACATTGTGTAGGTGATAAACTTGGAACAAAATGACAGTCATTTCTTGAAAAAGGTAACTTATACATTAATATGTATGAAGGTCGCTATTGTTTACACGTACGTTGTGTATGTCAATTGTTTTTTCTACAACGTTTGATTGTTTTAAAATAAATAATGAATCCTTACTTTATTATCAGACGTTTCAATGGATTGACTTCTTTGATTTGTCGGTCTACGTCAAGATAATAAAGAATACGTTTTACTTACCATGTTTTTCCTCAAATTTACCATAAAATTATTATTATTATATGTTTAATATTGTTACAAAACATAACGCTTCGTTTCCAGAAAGAGATGGGTAGAGTACACCCACATTTCGCCAGTTATGTTTAAGTCCCATGTAATAGGGGGCGAGCCTATTGCCATCAACGGGTCACAAAACCAGACCCTGGGCTGCTACTGAGAAATTATTTATTTACAATTTCTGAATTATGTTGTTTTCTATAACTTAACTGTAAAAAGGGAATAAAGTATAGAAATGTGGAGGAGGAAGATCTCTGCCCATTGTCCCGTTTTCTGAAAGGCATTGAACTATGCTTGAAATCTTAAGAAAACATTATCAAATGTTTTTCAAGGAAAGTAAGGTAATACGATTCTTAGTTTAATTAATTAGTATCCAGTGAATCTTTATTAATTTACGATGTTTGAAAAGGCTAAGCTTTCAATCAGGCCCATTAAAGTAATTATAAATAAGGTTCGATCGTACTCCGCGCACAAGGATCCTCTTGAAGGATTAAGTGCGGAAAGCAAACTGATAACATAGAAGGTTCGTCCTTTTTCAAAAGGAGGCTTGTAGGTACTTTATAGTCTAATATTAAGTCTTAGTAAAATAATAGATAAAAAAAAAACAGTGGCACTCCGGTAGTGCCGACAGAAGTGAAAACAAAACACAAACAGAATACTTTGCCATCATTCACTGACATATCGGATATACATTAAAACCGAGTACATCCCGAGGACAGCCGAACACATTCGAAGCGGTGTCGGTTACGCTACCAGTGGCGCGAATTCAATGGTTTTTTTCCATCTCAAAAAATGCCCAACGCGCCTAAAGAAGTTTTCACTTCAAAAATCGTGGCACATGGTTCTAAACCCCCTAGCGTTAAAATTCTTCGTAGGTTATCAAAAAATCTGCTGTTTCATAGAAAAGTGCAATATCTACGTAGTCAAAATGCATGGAACAGCAAATTTTTTGTAATAACCGACGATGAATTTCAACGCTAGGTGGTCTAGAATCACGTGGTGAATACCCATGGATACAGTAAGTACTTACATGGTTTAGGATTATGTAATGAATCTATGGTAGGTAACAGTCTGTACGTCGATGTACCTGTCACCCTGTCAACCCTGTAAAATCGCGAAAAAAATCAGCTGTTCCCTACTTATGTTCGCATAAATCGTCAAAATGTAGGGAACAGCTGATTTTTTTTTTCGCGATTTTAATTTTGGTCGCATAGTAAAAGTTGTTCATAATGACGCCCTAAAGTTATGGGGTATCAAAAAAAACACTGTGTATATGCATTTTATTATTATTATTTCTTAGGCAATTTAGAGGACCAGAAATTATCGTTCATCCCTCTAGCTAGAGTCCAATATTTAATGTTAGTTTTGAAATTGAACAGAAAAGTCCAATTATTTGTAACATGCTAGCCAAATACAGCACTTTTCATCTGATTGCCTATTTCATTCGTTCATTGTACAGACGCCAGCACATCAAGCTACTACAATCTGTCAAATTTCTTTAATTGATTTTCAACTTTATCGCTAAAGTATAAGGTTCAAAGTTGGGAAAATTTGACAGTTTCGGGTAGTTTGATGTGCTGGCGTCTGTACAGCTACACAAATTGAAAATGGAACCATCACAGTGATTTTTTTGCAAAGCTATCGAGAGCACGGCTAATGGACTAATCGTATACATCCAACCTTTTACGCCACTTAAAACATGAAACCTATTTCATTTGTAGCTTTTTATTTTAGAAGTTTCAAAGATCGTTCTTGTCACTTAGTAGGTAAATTAAACGACCTTTTTTGTCGTCTCGTTAGGCAAACTCGTAATTACTTTAACACTTTTGACAAAAACTGCCAGTAAATTGAAACTTCAATAAGAGACTATTCACAGTTATTTTAGGTACCTCTGAATTTGTATCACTGTCAAAATAAAAGTGATCTTTATTCTCGTTACTATAAGGTTACTGTTGGCGTATTGCCACTGACTACTCAGTAACAGCAACCTTATTGTAACGAGGAGAAGTCCTCGTTACAATAAGGTTGGTTTTGGGTTGTGTCCACTGACTTTCAACACCACAATGATCTTTATACACGTTACAATAAGACCTCTGACAGCAGTAACCAATTATTAGACTAGAATGATAAATGATTTTATTTCTGTAAGTAGGTTTGCACAAACACTTTTACACGTCAATCATATTTTTTAAAACTGGATGAGGTCGGCGTTTACTGTCTGACTACTCTGAGAAGAAAGGCCGAAACAAACTCAGAGGTCACAGTCTCTTTTAAAGTCCAGACATAATCTTGGTCAGGTTATAGGAAGACCATGTAGATCGATGTCTAAGATGGTCTTTTGAGGAAAGAACCACACAGATTGAGTGGACCTGTCCAGTCAGTGCACGCATTTGTCAGAAATCATGCAGCTCACCTCAAAACTTAAGGAGCTCAACGATTCGACGAACAATACCAAAGAAAGTCGTCCATCCAGTAACTGGATTGTGGTAGCCGCTCCATGTAAAATACTGATAATCAGCTGCGTCCGGTTAGACGGGACGCCGACCAACATCGTTGGAAAAAGGCTAGGCTAATATGATACCTACCGTTTTTTTTATAAATAATAATGGCTTATTTCCGTCTTCGAGGGTTTTGCCCAGCTCTTCAATATATTATCCACAAGCGATTAGTTTTTACCAATGGTAAAATGAATAGTCATCTTAATGTGCTTATAGAATAGATACCAATCAATAGTGATATCATGCAAATTCTAATGAAAAAAATCGATTTAATGACCCGTTGGTCTAGTCGTCGCAAACGCTACTTCTAAGAATGACGCCCCCTGTGTTCGATTTCCAGATCGAGAAAAGCGTTATTGGGTTATTTCATCAGGAATTTCTCAGTAGCAGACCGGAGTCTAGATTTGTGCCCGTTTGATGGCAATACTGTATTAAATGGGATTTAAACATAACTGGTGAAAAGTGAGAACCCGTTGGATGCGAGAAGCACAAAACCGGTCGAAGTGGAGGTGCTTAGGGGACGCCTATGTCCAGCAGTGGACGTCTTTCGGCTGAAATGATGACGATGATGAGTGGGTACACTATAGGTACCCCTCTGATTATCCTTCGATAAATACATGGGTGAAGTTATGATAATTATGTTATATTACCTATATGTAAAATCAATTACAGATGTAATTTAATGAGGTAAATATTGTGATAAAAGTTTTGAGTAGGTATGAAAACGATGGATGGTCTGTATGAAAGATGATTTTATCGCCAGAAAGAGATGAATACCAAGACGACCGATAGAGAAGTACCTATGGAAGAAGAAGACAATATGTTACAAACACATCCCTACCTATGCCTCAAAGAGATTTCAGCGCTAACTGACGGGGTCCGCTAGGGCCGATGCCTGCCAGGGTCGCGGGTTGTTCGAAAGAGATACTGTGGCCCCTGGCTCAGGCAACTGAAGGAACACGGGTGGGTTTGAGTCAGTAAAAGTCTGACACGCCCTCCCGCTCCGCCCAGAGAGGGAGAAGTTATTTGATAATTGCCCACCCAAAAAAAAGGTCTATTCAAATTTACGTTTCCAATTTAGGTTACTTCAAGTTAAACAAATATCAACTCAGTACTAATTAAGTTGATTTCAGAGTGGCTAGCATTATTTAAAAAGTCTTAAAAATGCTTGAAGTCGTAGAGTAAACTGAACTTTATTGTGTAGGGATTTAAAGTTATTTTTCCGATAATTCATATTTGTTTACATGTTTGGCAAGTTAATCGCGAACGTACATTACATACATAAACTACACCAATTTGTTAGAAAAAACGGAATTCTTTACGTAGTTACCTACGTAGTTTGATATCGTAACAAGGCGAAGTGGAAACTAGCTAACAAGACAAGTGACGACGCATTTCCACTTGAGCGGGTCCATTTGTTTGGACTTTAACCTTGGGCCCTACAACACTTGAAGAGTAACTTAAGAGACTTGCGAGAATGTACAGTCACGAGCACCAATATGTCAACACTTGGCAACTTTCAATTGCGATTTTTTCGTGAAATAACGAATGCAGCGTTGAAATCCGACACTTTACAACAACCCATGGGTTCGAAAATACTATGTTCGTAATAACATAAAATTACATGAATAAATCGCCTTTGAATAAAGTCAAGTGTATACATACCAGTGGCGAAGGTACCATATAACTCGATTCTCACCGGCTTCCCTTCGAAAATTCAGAACATAACCGCTCTATAGTCAATTCATCATTGAAATTTTCTTTTGGCATTTTTTTTTGCTCCGGCCTACCTCTGTCATAAATTCACCCTTCGCCACTAATACATACTTATGCTCGTGACTGTACGCGACGATGAGTAGTTGGTAGGTAGTTGTTACAGTTTTGTGAAAGGGATTATTGTTTCGGAAAATCTGAAATAACATCTGGCCTTTATTTTTTATCACGCTTTTGTTTACCCGAAAGGGTTAGGTAAATGCACGGATATGGTAAATGTGTACTTGGTAAATAACGTGGCCTCCGGTGACGGTGGCATAGCGTGGCGTCTTGCTAGTATTATTATACGCTTGTGTTGTCCCACTGCAGGGCCCGTGGCTAAATAATAACAGCCGCACGGGTCGATCGATCAGGTTAAGCTACGTTTGTCGCGGTTGGTCTGTGGATGGGTGACCATCGTTACATAACGAGACCCCTCCGTGCCTCGGAAAGCACGTTAAGCCGTTGGTCCCGGCTGTCATTCGCGGATCATTGACAGTCGTTACGGATAGTCAGAAGCCCGAAAGTCTGACAATCAGTCTTACAAAGGGGTATCGTATTACCCAGTAACTGGGTTGTGGAGGTCAGATAGGCAGTCGCTCCATGTAAAATACTGGTATTCAGCTGCATCCAGTTACACTGGAAGCCGACCCATACATAGTTGGGAAAAGGCTTGGCAGATGATGGTGTTGTCCCACTGCAGGCCAAAGGTCTCCCTTCCCTCTTTCCACTTTTCCCGGTCTACTGCGATTGGGGGCCAATCCTTTTATAAGCAGTCCAGCTCATCCCGCCATCTCTTTCTTGGCCTGCCGCGTAGGCGTTTCCTGCTATTTAGGATCCACTAAGTGTCATTATTGTTCTAGAATATAGACACTGATAGCTCTTGAACGCAGTTTAGATGTTCTGATAGCGTTTAGTTTCATTGGTGGAATTGGCACTTAGAATAGTTACTTTGATGTTGTTAGACAGATCGGAATGCTTTGGCTCAATCTGTCTCATTGAGATGTTTTATATAAAGTCCGGCCGCGCTAAATTTGCCAAAGATGTAAACAACAATGGCCGCTCGAAGTTGAATAAAATCGATATACAAGACCATTTATTTTATGTAATGTTTGTTTTCGTCTATTTAGCTCGGCGAATTAGACGAAAACAAACATTACTTAATAAATGTTCTTGTATATCGATTTTATTCAATTTCGAGCGGCCATTGTTGTTTACATGTTTGGCAAATTTAGCGCAGCCGGACCTTAGGATAGTTACTTTGATTGTTGTTACAGATCGGAATGCTTTGGCTCAGTCTGTCTCATTGAGATGATTATTATAGTAGCAATGACAATGTTGCGTTATGTTATTTCTTGGCACACGCAACAACAATAATAGTGAGCTATTTTTAGCAGAGATGCTTGTTATTCTTGAAGTGAACTTTAGCGCCAACTTTAGTATGAAAATACAATATCTGTTTGATATTAAAGAGTATTTTTACGCAGTCGAACTTTCATCGAAGAGGTTGTTACGTTAGATTGTTAAAATATATTATGATAAGATATTATAATGAGGTAAACTTTTTGAGTATCTATATAGGAGAAAATCTTCGGGACTGATCAGATTCCGAAAAATTCATTTATTAATGGGAAGCTACAGTATTGCCGAATGTCATGGAATATATTTTATTTTAAAACAAGAACTTTCACGCGGACGAAGTCGCGGGTAAAAACATGGTTTTACATAAAGGGGCGTAAAGTTCCGCAGAACGTTTAGTTACTTCGCACGCGAGAATTTATGCAATAATAAAAAAAGGTGTACAACACTTTTATAAAACGATGCATTTAACACCTCCTTACGTGTATTATAATAAAATCGCCATCAAATTATGAATAAAACACTCCACATAATTTAAAGAACACCGTGTAACATAAGGCTAGGTTCACATTCGCGTTAATTGGATCAGCAGTACCTAAGCCTTACTTCGCGTGACACGACGCATTTCGAGCCAGCACGGCAACAATTTGTTTTATCGTTGCACAAGATAAACTAGGGGTTGTTGTGGAAATTCCCCGCCTTTTTGTACTTCCCTTTTCTTGTTGTTGTTTTTAAATTTGTTTTTATGGTGTTCCGTTTTTGGTGGGTTGAAGTTAATAGAGAACTCGTGGACACGTAGTATCAACGTAGGGTTTTATTTTTATGCTGAAATAAAAATAAGGGTTGTATGTTTTGCTTCTAACAATTTCATTCTTATTTTGGTCTGTTCCCGTATTTGTCCCCATTGACGCTGTCCCCATTATGGGGACAACGGGAACTCATAAAATATCCTTCCCGTTGTCCCCATTGATGCTTTCACGTTATGGGGACAACGGGAAGTCATAAAATATCCTTCCCGTTGTTCTTCTGCTATATTCTTGTTTTCCCGCAACAGCAAAAGTCAGATGTGTGTGAACAGGAGATTGATCGTCTACCAAATGCAATTCAAGCGATTGACAATATTAATACAATTACAATTGATGGCAATTGATCGTTTCGGGACCCTTAAGATAAAACAAGTAGGTAGGTATGTAGAGAAGAGTAGAGGGCCCGTGGCAAAATAATAACAGCCGCACAGGTCGATCGTTCAGGTTAAGCTACGCTTGCCGCGACACACAATATTCACACAAAAACAACAGGAAAAATTATAAAAGAGTATTGTGTGCCTCACGGCTGCGCTCCGCCCCGACCCTTGCTCGAGCCAGCCCGCGCCGCTGAGCCTGTAGTTTTAAATTCGTCCCTAAATAATTCCGATCCAGTCTGTCCCTTGCTGCCCTCTCCCAGCGACGCCCTAAACCGAGGTTCAACCCCACAGGGGATGCCCTTAGCGTGTAGTCGCTTAGTTTTTAAGCCCTGGCTTGGCCTTATCTTATTGAGGCTTCCACAGGCAAGCCCGGTTAAGCAGACGACAACCTCATAGGTAAAACTGCGAGAAGCCATTCCCAAAAAAAAAAATCATGACTGCGCCAAATAGGGCAGTTCAGCATAAATGTCAGACAACTAATGCCTGACGCTGGTTTGCAACTAGACCCTATGATATTCTCTCTGCCATAATAGCGACAAAAGTTATTATTGTTGATAATGGTAGAGAGAGTACAATTCCACGCATTAACAGATAGGATCTATAATCACATTCTGATAGCTCCAATACAATGCAACTTAATAAATAAACGTCATAACTCATAATAAATAAATAATAACAAATAAACCACCTCAACAAAATAAAGTTACATGCGTGTTACAAATATGGGCTAATGATCAATATCAGCTAATCATCATGATAAATCAAATATCACATGTTATTGTACAGACGCCAGCACATCCAGCTAGTACAATCTGTCAAATTTATTTAATAGATTTTCACCTTTATTGCTAAAGCGTAAGGTTCAAAGTTGATTGGGAAATTTTGACAGTTTCGGGTAGCTTGATGTGTTAGTGTCTGTACCGTAGAATGCGTACCCAAGCACGCGATAATCACGATTCATCCTACTATTATTATAAATGTGAAGAAAGTTTGTATGTTTGTATGTTTGCTGCCCAATCTAGCAAAAGCGGCTGAACGGATCGTATTGAAAGATATAATCATAAATTATTTAGGTTACAAAGGTTTTGTGGTAGTACAGTCACGAGCACTAATACCTATATCAACACTTGGCAACTTTCAATTGCAACTTTTTCGTGAAATAATGAATGCAACGTTGAAATACGACACTTTACATAAACCTATGGGTTCGAAAATACTATGTTCGTAATAACATAAAAATTAAATAAGAAATAAAGGAGAAAATCGCCTTTAAATAAAGCCAAGTGTATACATACTTATGCTCGTGACTGTACATGAGGGATTTACAAAGTATGCATTATGCCGTGTGGATGATTTTCATGCCATAATGAGAAAGACGGCGGCGTCAATTATGGGTAAGTTGCACAGAAGCCCCAATAGCATCCTCAAGACATTGTTTGACAAGGTGGACAGCCCCTTTATCCTTTCAAGCGTCAAGTGTACACCATGTGTACATAATAGAAAGTGCTCGAAACATCAACGGTACACCAAGTGTACACAACAGTGTCATTGTAATTTTTAAAACAATGACTTTACTGCACCCATTCAACTACTCCGACGCGTGGGGTGTTTTGACAGGTAGGCGGGCAAACGTGTGAGAGGTTATTAGGCACTGGGTGCAGAGGCATGTGACGACATGTGTTGAGCTACGTAGATATATTATTAGTTGTTGTTAGGTTAGTTTTTAAATTTTACTAACATAGTTTTTTAAGTTGTTGTTAGTAATGTATATGGATTGTGTGTATTTTTATATGTGATCCGCAATAAACGATATTAATATTATTAATTACAAAGAATTGTTTGTTGAATCGCTGCTCTTCTAGCTAGATCACTTAGTAGATTAGTGCTCGGTTGATGGCAATAGGCTCGCCCCCTATTGCATGGGACATACTAAGGTATACCTCTACCTGACCGTTCGGGGAATTAGTGGCGTGATGTTATCTTATAAAAAGAGATGTTAAACTGCATCGATACCTAGTTCCTTTTTTTGGGTGGGAAATTATCAAATAACTTCTCCCGCTCTCGGGTCAGACTTTTACTGACTGAAACCCACCAGTGTTCCTTCAGTTGCCTGTGCCAGGGCTACGGTAACTCATTCGAACAACCCGCGACCCTGGCAGATCGATACCTAGTTCTGAATGCAATACCTAATTGCAAATGTCAAAACCTACCAGTTAGAAATCAATCATCAAAATTAACTAAACATTTACTGAAAAATCTCAGGAAGAAGCTAATAAAAGTTCTAGTAAATAGCTATTTAAAAAGTTTGCCAGATGGCGAAACCAATAATTGCGACAAAATATAACTATAGTTGCATTTTAATAATCGATTGTAAAACATAACTTCTTTATTGTTTTATTAGCTATCCCGGCGAACTTTGTACCGCCTCAAAATCAATAAATGTTGTGTTAACTTATTCATCAAAAACCCGTACAAAATGTATGAGTAAAAGAATTACTTATATTATTAATTTTTTTTTTAATTTTTCCCTTGTTTTAATAACTATTCTGCTATTTGGGCGGAGACAAATTCAGCAAATCAAAGATCATAAAAGTCGGTCAAGCCGTTCTTGAGTTATAAATGGTGTAACTAACGCGATTTTGTTTTATTTACCTATACAGATAATAAATGATTGATTACCATTGCTATTATTAAATAACATTTCATCATGCATGTATTTCGAAGGTTAGGCAGAGTTTTATCTATCATACAGCCATATATCGCCAGTAATATTTAAGTCCCATGTAACAGGATTTATTCCGGTCTGATCCCATGAGCAAAGATATAAATAGTATCACAAACTTTATATATTTTTTATCAAAATAAACAATAAACGTTTTGCAGGGTACGTAGCACAGAACGAACGAAAACAATAAAAATAGAGCATAACCTGAATAACGCACAATAATCAACAAATACTTGTATAAACACACAATCATCTGAAAACAGAGCCTTAACAAAAGCTTACAAAGCTCCGTAAACATCCTACTAGCGCTACCCTCAAACAGGCGGCGGAAAACCGAACTAACTCGAACCTCACTTACCAATAGTGTATGTGGCGCCATCTATCTGAAATGTGGCGCTCTTGCACTTCTTGAAGACTTTGCCACTGACCACCTGTCGAGTGGCGCTGCCGTGCGTGGCAGGGTTCGAAGCGATTTCGTTCCTTGCCGCGCGTGGCGCACTTGTATCGAACTTATTCCTCAACTCCTCAAACGATAAATCGGTCGACAAATCAGGCGTTTTGTCTCGGAACCGACGCACTTGCCCGCACAACTGACCGCCCTTGCTGGCTTCGGCCGCGTTCTTGTCCATTTTGATCACTGTTCACATCACTCGTCACAGTACACTTTGTCACTGGAAGGAAAGATAATTGTGTTAGAGAAATCTGGTAGTGTAGCTTATGAAGTTGTCAAGTATAAAAATATAATTACGTTATGTATGTTTTTTTATTGAGAAAAAACCAAAATACGCCCTTTTAAAACTTTCATTTACGTAATTAACTTACCTAAGTCAAAGTTTTAATAAGTAATTCTACATAAAATTTAAATTATTTATTATATAGGCGCTACATGATACCCGTTCAATTGCTAAAAAGTAAGTATTTTTTTGGCAACTTATTCGACTTTCAGAATAAAATCTGCAGTGCGTACATTTTCATAATGAATATGCTTGGCACAAGAAGTAATCGCTAATGTGAATATACCGGTGGGCATTTGTTTTTTATAACATGAACTTGAATAGATACGAACTTGATATCTGATAGACTTTATACCCTTAGCGGCTATAAAGTCTCAAGAGCGATGTAGTGACGGCTATGTTAACTATCATGGCTATATTGAACGAAGGTTATTCAGAGTCAATACAGATTGTTTTCGATATTCAGTTGTCCCATGTAGGTAAAAAGGAGGTTATTGATATTTAATTAGCTTATTAAAATGTATAGCCTTTTTTTTATCTAAATTCGTCGGTTTCTTTTAAGTATCTCCAGCGATAACTCTTTACCATTGATCTGATTGCGACGATTATTTTTTTATTGTAAATAGGTTATTTTTCGTGTAGAAGATACTTTAATTTTGCTTGGGGCGTGCTTACAGGTGTGTTCAGGGCCCCCTTGTATGTAGCGAGACGTTAGAAGAAATGAACAGTATAGATACCATACAGTTTCATTTATTTAGAAAACGTTGCTTAAAAGTTAAGTTAATGATTAGCGATTATTTTACCATACATTTTTTATGTTTAAACGTTTTTTAGCTGCAAGCAACGTTTATAAACATGTCAGCAACATTTTGCCAGCAATATAGCTACAATAGCAATAAAGTTGCAGATAAGAGAAGAAGGTAATTTCTTTTCCTGCCGTCATCACGAGCTTTTATAGCTATAATAATTTCAAGTTAAAAAGTAATGGCTATCAGCAAGCCTGTTCGGGTTTACTGTTACTTGAGGAGGCTCTTATAAATGCAATGTAGGTACTCTTAGTAAGAATATTGTAGATGCTTGTTGTAGCAAAAAAAAGCTTAGAATTTTTTCCTTCATTGTGTTTTTCCAACTATGATCTATAATTATTATAAATTAAAGTCGATTTTTGTGCTTGTCTGTGTGATCGCGATCTTCTTCTAAATTACGCAACGGATTTTGATGCGGTTTTTAGAATTTATTGTGGAAGGTGTATACTTATGCGTTTAATACATCATTATTTACTTACAATAATAAAAAAAAATCTCGATGTCAGAAGTCATAAAATCCGTGCGCAGCAAGGACGGGTTGCTAGTTATCTCTAAAACACTTGTACATTTATGTGACGAATTTTCTAACTTATCAGCATCATTTTCTTCTCTATCTTCTGGTCTGTCTTACTAAGGGGTATCGTATTACCCACTAACTGGGTTGTGGAGTACCAGTATTTTACATGGAGCGACTGTCTACCTGAGGCATAGGTATAGGCAGTCGCTCTATGTAAAATACTGGTATTCAGCAGGATCCAGTCAGACTAGAAGCCAACCCCAACATAGTTGGGAAAAGGCTAGACAGATGATGTCAGCATAATTTTCGGTTACATCATGGTACTTATAATCGACTCTGAAGCAGTGGGGTAATTACGTAACACAC
Organism: Hydraecia micacea; assembly: GCA_914767645.1. Taxonomy (NCBI): domain Eukaryota; kingdom Metazoa; phylum Arthropoda; class Insecta; order Lepidoptera; family Noctuidae; genus Hydraecia; species Hydraecia micacea. The sequence continues at coordinate 16,789,658 of OU611778.1, forward strand.
TATCAGTAGCAATAGCTTTCATTTTCACCGTTCAAAAACATTCATTGCGTTTTTTGCATTGTTGAGCAGATACATTTTTCGAACATATGAAGCAATGGATTAGCAATATCATTCAAAATGATTCATATTGAGATTGACAGTCTGTTACGTAATTAGGGTTCCGGTTCCGGATTGATAGAGATTAATCTTTCAAACTCAGAAACTAATTACTTACTTAGGAGAAAGTCAATTATGGTTTTTGCTATGATAAAGTAGAAATATTAACTAGTGAATTAGTTATGAAAGTATTAAGTATGTCGTTTATGTTATAGGTTAAACGCTTCATTTGTTACATTTATTTATTTATTTATTTATAACAATCTTACCTACACTACTACTACCTTATTACATAAATGTAGGAGTAGTGGTGGCCTTTCGTTAACGGTCGTGACTTACGAGTTGTAGGTCGTAGGTTCGAACCTAGACAGGTGCTTTACTTTGTATAAATTATTTCATCACCACGGGTCTCAAAAGGGTGAAGGAAAACATCGTGAGGAAACCGGCGTGTCCTAGAACCAGAAATTCGGAGAAATGTGATTTCTACTAACTCGCTTTGGGGCCACGAGGTGGATTTCGGCCCACTTCCTCTCACCTGAAGCCTGTTTCCCAGCAGTGGGAAAATTGTACATTAATTATGCTTGTGCTTGTAACAGATGAAGTATTTTTTTAACATTTTGGGAATTAATGTGTATGCAACTATGTAGTTTAAACTTAGGTTCTAAAATCAGAAAACGATAATTTCCTTATAATCCGTTAAAAGGCATACTGTTTTTTTAATTAAAGCTTAGTATTTGCTAAAATTATTCAGTAATCATTATTACGTTTCAAACCAAGAAAGAAGGCTTTGATTTTGTCTAATCGCAAAATCAACCGTTTTTCTAGTAATTCCGCTTTTCTATTTCTTAACAACCCCAGTTTAATGGGATGATATTGCGAATTTGTGATCAACTAATGGATGTTTGAGAGTTTGCACAAGCACTACCGTTGGGAAAATATAATGAACATTAATTTTATATTGATCAATATATTGGAAGAGATTATTGATGGATTAATAATGTTTTGGGTTTGAGCTGCGTGGTATTAATCCAGGGTAATTAGCAAGTGTCACAATAGTAATCTATCATGTTTAATGATTTTGTGTTATTACAGTTATTATGGTAAACATTTTGCATAGTAATAATTATAGCTTGGTAGCAGTTATAATTTTTAATTCGTGTATCTACCGGCCTTTCAGAGTAGGCAAATAGAAAGCGCCGAACTGAATCGCTTCCGAAATTCGTAGACGCTTAGACAATGCTACGAGTCCCCGAAATATCTGCGTAGCAAACATTTGGACCTCTACGTTTCGTAACGTCGTAGCGTCTTAGCAATGTACAGTCAACAAAAGAGATAAGTACGCAGGATCGTCGAATATAGTTGGAAGTTTAAAAGAAACCGATGGATGTTCTCGAATAAAATTTAATTTTATTAATAGGAAACAAACAGCTCATTTATCAAATTAAATTTCAATCGACAACATCCATCGGTTTCTTACTATACTTCAACTATATCTGACGATCCTGCATACTTATCTCTTTTGTTGACTGTACCTACGGATATACACCGGGCAACCTACTTTGCAGTTTACACGGAAAAGATAACTAGAGGTTGAATTTCAAGAAGCTTAGTGCCAGTTTAATGCTAAATACCGGATTGCCTACCTCAATTTAATTATAGGATAGTATAAACGTTACGACCTTTTTTTGCTGAAACTGCTTTTTCTGGGAAAGTGAGGTACCAAGCTTAATGAAGGTTAAAATATGTAAGATTTTTACGGGGACATTTGAAGTGTTTGTTTTTTACGATGGAAAGTTTAATTCCAGCCGTTTTGCCTAAATAAACAGGTTTGTCCAACTTATTTATTGTGACAATCTCCGGCCGTCAAGTTTGGCAAGATCAAAAATTAATGAGATTAAATATTTATTTATTTTAAATTTTGGTTTACAGCTCTGTAATCAACAGCTCTAACGCCATTTTACACTTAAACTTACTTAGTATCACTATACTGACAGATGTGGTACGAGTAATACATCATCCCGTTGACAACTTGATGTGAAATGTTATTGTACATTTCCCTCTTACCCTTATCCCATTTTATTATTTTCCTATCTTACCCATTACAAAATAATAATATTGATAATATTACAGTAACAACAGAAACCATCATAAAGATGAAATTATTTTTATTTGGGACCAGTTTCAAAGAGGCTTCCGGCGACTGGGACCGCAATTAACTAGGACCGCGGTCCCAATCGCCGGATGCGTAAAAATGAAATAATTTTCTTCCGGCGACTGGGACCACTCATAAATGATAACGAAATCAAAAAATGTACAGTCAAACGAAAAATTTTTAGATGTAATAATTGAAGAAAAATCCTTTTTGATTTAAAAACATCATTTATTGATATAAAAACAAACAGCCTTTGACTACAGTTCTGTTATTTAAAACTTTCGTAATAAAAACATACACGAAAATCATGTTAATGTTAAAATATAAAAATCATGCTAACAATAATAAAAAAAAAATAACATGAATCGTGCTTATAATAATAATCAACAATTTTCAAACAATTAACAATCAGAAAGTAATTATTTATCACAAAATCAGCCTTTAAGTGGTACCGTAAATATAATAAAAAAAATAACATAAATCACAATAAAAATTATAAACGTGGGTACTATGTCAATCACAATTAGTTTAAAATGGCCGTTATGGCTTCACACAAAATCAGTCAAGTAAGTAATTATCACAAAATCAGCCTTAACTGTGTTAAAATATAAAAATAATGTTATAAATTTAAAACACCCTTTGACCACTGTTCTGTTATTTAAAATATACTTAACAAAAAGATTCACATAAATCGTGCTTATAATAATAATCAACAATTTTCAAACAATTAACAATCAGTAAGTAATTATTTATCACAAAATCAGTCTAAAGATCAGAAGCAATCTAAAGTTCTTATTTCTAACCACGTCGTTTAACCCCCCTATTAGCTTGTTTTGTTTATAAATAAGTTAATAAAAAATTGTTTTACATACCTGAAAACTATTAAATGAAGTCACTACACCCCACTCACATCACACAATTTGCAACAAATATTCAGCGCAGTATCTTACAATGATCTAATACGACACTGTCTGATACAAAACTTCACTTTCTTAAACTGATAAGCTTCTTGTTAGTGATTGGCCGAGCCTGTCATCGGGCGATGCAAAATTTCCCGTTTATAACAAAAGGGCTACCTGACCTTGAAATCGACAGGCAAAACGGACTCGAGTTAGAGAGGGATAGTATTATACCATCATACAATGCTATTCCCTTTGTGTGTGTTTACCTGCATGTGTGAATTATGTAAAAACGGGCTAGCTTAATCTATTACTAAGCGCATAGGATAAAATCATATCTAGAACGAGTCAATGATATTCATATAAATAATTTAGAATTTTTTTCGTTTGACTGTACCGATTTTGGCTTGAATAATAGATTTTTTTAAGTTATCTATGAGTGGTCCCAGTCGCTGGAAGAAAAATAATTAATTTTTACGGATCCGGCGACTGGGACCGCGGTCCTAGTTAATTGCGGTCCCAGTCGCCGGAAGCCTCGTTTCAAAGAGCCTTGATAAATACCCATAAAAAACAATAGTAAAGGTTCCTAACTTACCCATTACAAAATAATAATATTGGTAATATTAAAGTAACCACAGTAAGCATCATGAAGATGAAATTATTTTTTTTTGGGACCAGTTTCAAAGAGCCTTGATATATACCCACGAAGAACAATATTAAAGTCTATTCAAAAGGTACCAATATCATGAATAGGAGGTTTTATTTGGAAATTGCCTGTCCATTCAAACGCATAGAAATAAATTGGAAATTTAGTCACGTTTAAGTTTGATTTCGTGGAATTATTAATATTGAGTGGTTGTTTAGTATGCATAATGGGTGGCACTATTCTGATAATATAATTTGAGCCACTTAAGAGGAAATTATGGAGTTTTACTCTAAAAGGATAATTCCAGGAGCTTCGATTTATTTAGTTTCATGGCTGTGAGAATAAGAATAGAATAGAATACCCTTGATTATGAACGACATAGCTCACAGAATAAGCAAGCTGAAGTGGCAATGGGCCGGCCATATTAGCCGTAGAACCGATGACCGCTGGGGTAGACGTGTTCTTGAGTGGAGACCGCGAATCGGTAAACGTAAGGTTGGACGCCCTCAGGCTAGGTGGAGTGACGATCTTCGCAGGATGGCTGGTAGCAGCTGGATGAGAGTTACCGAAAATCGAATTGAATGGCGTGCAATAGGAGAGGCCTATGTCCAGCAGTGGACTGCTATAGGCTGATGATGATTATGAACACCATATTAATTACAGATATAAATGTTGAAAATTTACAAGGGGTGACACAATGGGCGGTCTTATCGCTAAGAGTGATCTTTTAAGACAACCTTTGGATGTATTAAAAAGGGGAATGATATACAATACTGTATTAACAACTAGTGTATTCATTTACTGATTTTTCTGTATTCATTTAATAGGAATTAGTGAGTTACTTAGGTTTGTGAGGTGAATTTTCGTTTTGAAACGTAAAGATATCATGCAGACTTTAAATGGTGTTATCATTGACTTATATACCTAATTGTGTGTTGTTAGTACTTTCGGTAGATCTAGTGGTCGCGACTACTCGGCCAGGGAAAATGTTTTGAGTTTTTCTTTCAGGAAAGGACATCATGCATTTCGTACCCAAAAATAAAAGTGCCGGCCAGAAAAAAGTACCTACCTACTGTTTTCTTATGGGAAATTACTTCTTGAGCATTTTTTACTACGACAACAAAAGTCTACAACTAACCCCCCGGCTGCTATTTGAGATTGAAAATGCCGAAAATCATAAATATTTTAATAACAAGTGTTTTAAGCATAACATTAAAAAATACCAACTTTTAATTTAAGATAACATATAAACTATAATAATATGTACATTTATATAAAAAAATAAGTAAAATAATCATAGGGCATCAAAGAATTCGTCCGCATCGCTGTCAACAGGAACAGTGCCCAAAAGGCTGGCAGCATTGCCACGTTGTATGGCAATGCTAATTCTTTGGCCAAGAAATAGGCCAGCCCTCTGGTCACGTGAAGAGTCGACTAACCGCTTGGCGATATCTCGAAAAACCAAGTGGGCACTCGGACCCCATGGCCCTAGTGTTTCAACCCCAAACGGCTCGAACATATAACTCCCAATTAGGTTGCAATATTTTCGCCGTTTGAGGTTTTCTGCACCTGCAGCAGCCGCCCCAGCACAGCCCACCGTGCTAGGAAGATGGGATGGCGCAAGGGTGTCGACACATGTTGCATCCCACACCAAAGGTCTGCCTAACTTCCAGGGCATACTTTTAATTGAATTTAACCTCCTGAACATGATTTAACTATACACTTGTTTTAAAAATTTGATTTTGGCATTTTCAATCTCAAATAGCAACTGGGGGTTAATTGTAGACTTTCGCTGTTATAGTAAAAAATGTGCAAGACGTTATTTCCTAAAAGAAAATAGTATTTCTTTATTCTGGCCGGCACTTTAATTTTTGGGAATAAAATGTTTGACACTTGAATGATGTCCTTTTCTGTACCAGCTCAGAGTCAAATTTGTACTCCGAGTTGCTACTGCGAATCAGAATGAAGAATGAGTCTCATTAATTTAAATAAGACTTAATTAATGTAATGTCCATGATGAGAATTAAAACCTCAACCGCTGCTCGAGTACTTACTTAGGAATATTTGGGTTTTAATTTTTTTTTTAAATAAACGATAATTTCTCTATAAAATAAACCTATTTTTGCTTCTGATTAAATGTTTTCGATTTTTCCTCCTCCCCTCATCTCCTCATTCATTGCCTCATCTTCCGTTTTCGCAAAGAATCTTTTTCACCAGCTGGACAGGTGTCCTTTGTTGAAATTTGTGATATTCACTTGTTTTAGTGATATTTATTTGTTTTTGTAGCATTACTTTTTTCCCATCAAAAATTCTCATTAGATCCATTTTACTTATTTTTTTATATAAATAGACCTAATGAGAAAACAATCGTCACTAGATCCATCATGGATCTGGCCAATGGATCTTCTGAGATTGAACGAACATTTCATCCGCTGGGATTTTTTCGTATTTTTTAACCAGACACATTGTTTAGCGATAAATCCCAGAAAGTTGCACAACACGGGTTGTTAAATGATTCCGATACAGTTTTACATCCAGACTGTGTATATAAAGGTGATGTGTTTATAATAGCGGTGATACATCGAGTTTATTTCTGTTTTGTTTTTGTTTTTGCCCTTCTTACGACATTGGTGTACCTTGTGTGGGAATTTAAATGTTTAGAGAATTTGTGTACTAGTTTTACCCGATTGCGGCGAAGCAAAAAGGAGGGTTATGATTTTGACTGGTATGTATGTATCTATGTATGTTCATCTGATTCCCTCATAACTTCTAAACTTCTAATCATAATTGGACAAATGAGGTATCGTTGGAAGCGTCTTGATCGTCCGCTGGTTATAGGCTATGTGCCAACACAATAAGTCGAATATGGCGCCCTCTAGCGGACATAAAGTCATGACCTAAAATATTTCTTTTTTATAATCATGCCGTATTGGGTATCAAATGAAAGGGCTTAATTAACACATTTCAAAAATATAAATATTACTGAAATAAGCGCCAAAATAATTAAATAAAAAAAAAGTTTAAAAACTAAAACCCGACTACTGAAAAGGATGAAAAAAGAAAGTACCTTCCCGTGGTCGCATGCCGCTGTATTAACATACAAAGCTGCATTAGCATATTAGCATGCGACCAGGGGAAGGTACTTAATTTCTTGTATCACCCTTTTCAGTAGTCGGGTTTTAGTTACTTAACTTATTTTTTCCAAAATATTAAAACCGGCATTTACGAAGCTTATTATATTTATTAATTCATTCATTCTTCATTAGGACGAGCTGTTACATACGTGTTCCATAAACGGCTCAACTTTGAACCAGCTCGTCCCTGAGAGGAGGTATCATACACATTTTTCTAAGTGAGGTATAACGCCTACACGAATGAGTCCTTTGATCGAAGACGCGAGTTTAATTTGGCACAAAATAATTTCTCCTTGATGTTTACACATAATGGTATGGTGTTGCTTTTATGGGAAAAACATATTAATTGGGGTGGGAATAAGAATACTTTAGAATTTAATTTGCCGGAAACTGGTGTTGTTTATAGCCATAGAGACTAGAGTACACGTGTCCCTTAAGAGGAAACTCGGTCACATGGTCGTTGGCGTTCATTAAATGAAATGAAATTTTCATACTAACGTATTCCTGTTTTCTCCCTGGTTAAGGCTACCAGTCCAAACATTTTTTTACGATATAATGGATAGACGTATCTACCACTGCCATGTCTCTATGTTTTGTTATTAAGCGATTTTTTCTTTATTGATATAATTATTATCTATCTATAATAAAGCTGAAGAGTTTATTTGTTTTTTTTTTTTTATTGTTTGTTGGTCTGAAAGCGCTAATCTTTGGATCTACTGGTCTGAAAAATTCTTTTAGCATTCGACAGCTCAATTTTGGAGCAAAGAACGCGGGGCCGTCTCCACGAGCGAGAGAATCGCGGCGATGTTTATCGTCATGCCACGTATTTCTATACACTCTTATAGAACGTGTCTCAACGCGGCGAAAATTTTATGGCACGGTGAGAGAATCGCGAAACGAAGTAATAGCGCGGGCAGGCAATGCGATGCGACGAGGTGGGTCGAGGGAACAAGAAATTTCACGCGGACGAAGTCGCGGACAGAAGTTAGTACTACTAATAAAAGCTGAAGAGTTTGTTTGTTTGAACGCGTTAACCTCTGAAACTAGCAGTTCGATTTGAAAAATTATTGTTACATTTAATAGCACAATTCTAGAGGAACGCTATATGCATAATTAAGCTGCACGAAGACACTTAGGACCCGAGAAAAAAGAAAAATAGTCAGAAAGAATTTATTTTTCTGTTCTGTTTTTTTCTTGTCTGTTTATATATGTGTGTACATAAATGGTAAAATAAATAAAATAAAATAAATAAACAACGCTAAGCGAAAACAAACTGAATATAAATTTTAAACCTTTCAAATGATTTCAAATACTGGCTTTAGCCTATAAGATGCTTCAAAACAAAAGTTTCGTTTTCCCCTTTATTGCATTCTGAAAAAGAATCAGAACGTATAAAGCTCCCTTTTTCACATTCTTGTGATTCCAACCTAATGAATGAACTGGACTGAATCAAGAAAAGCGTTTTTCCTTAAATAAAAGAAACGCCTTTCGAATCAAGTCTTTTGCTTTCGCTATTTTTCAATTACTGCCAGGTCTTTAGTCACTTTATCAATTCCGATAATTTTTATTTCTAGACATAAAAAGAATTGTAAAAGCAATTTGTTAAATATTTTTTCTTTTTTTATGATGGCTACCCATGTAGTAGTAATAAAAGACGCAAGGGTTGATCAAAGGTTAAGCTACGCTTGCCGAGGTCAGTCCGTGGATGGGTGACCATCCATTACATATCGATACCCCTGCGTGGCTCGGAAAGTATGTTAACAGCCGTTGGTTCCGGCTGTCATTCGTAGGTCTTTGGTATCAAGGTAGGTGTCGTGTCACCTAGTAACTGGGATATAGTAAAGGTCAGATATGCAATCACTCCATGTAAAATGCTGGTACTCTGCTGCATTGGGTTAGAGTGGAAGCCGACCACAACATACTTGGGAAAAGGCTAGGCAGAATATGCAACCATTTTCTTAAAAATAATGAAGGGCGTAACGTAATGATCTAATGATACTTTAGCCTAAAATAAAACCTGATTGTGTGCATTTTATTTCTAAATTAAACAATATTTCACGGCGATGGAACGTTCTAAAACGACTTAAATTTTCATTATACCTATTAATTTTTCAAAGCCAAAAGAAATTGATGGAGCCATTTCTTGAAGAATGGCTTAAACATCTCCAAACTTTGATAATCTAGTTAATTCTTATTGAAAATCTAGCTTATTCGAGCATCGTAACTAAAATGTTCTTATTAAATAATACCAAATATATTCTATTATGTAGGTATTTTACTAATTAAATTAGGCTTTTATCGTTCATTAGCACTTTGTACAAATATCTATCCAAGATTATAAATACCTGTTTGGAATACAAGAGGCTGAATATTAAGTTTAATATTCATTATTGGTGAAGTTAGGTACTTCTTAATTATAAGAGAAGACGATAATACTAGTGAGAGGGGTGGAGTGGCCTATTGTCTAATCTTACTACATTGGCGAGCGAAAATATTTACCTAAAAATAATCTTCTAAATATATAAAAATCTCGTGTTTGTTATCGAACTCCTCCGAAACGCTTAACCGATTTTTATGAAATTATTTGTGTATATTTGGTAGGTCTGAGAATAGGTCGTATTCTATTTTTATACCCCTAGGTGATAAGGGTGGGTCTCTCCAGATTTTTTTTGGAATCGAAACTTACGCGGATGAAACCGCGGGGCGCAGCTAGTAAAATTATAATAATTCTTCGGGGCACGCTCGTCCCATCATAAACCTCATCCATCCATCCATCAATCATCCTCATCCATCGCTTTCCTTCAAGCGTGATCGAGGTCAAGAGCAGGTCCATTCAGCAATACAAAAATTACTTATTGAAATTAAAACTGTGATGAAACCTTTATTAGCCTCTATAAATAATAATTGTTGATACATTCTAGTAAGATGTTTAAAGTATGTACTCGATATTATATAATTCATTGTTTAGGACATAACATCAAAGTGTTTGTGGCAGACGTGCCGATCTATTCTACACAGTTTTCTGTATAGGTTTAGTTAAGTTAGGATTTAATTTTGTTATTTTTAGTATTAGATATACATAGCTATTATATTTGTATAGCTTATATTATGTAAATACTTAATTAAATAAAATACATTAAACATTCTACACACGATTCTACATATAAATCTCACGGTGAAAACTACGTGAAGCGAGCTGTCATTTACCGGTGAATGGAACGCTCAATAAAATTGTACTATAATACTACTCATAGAACTGCGGGACAACCTCCAGCTTCTGCAAATCGTGACAATAAAACATACTTAATGCAAAGATATAATTGACACTATTGAGAGCTCACTTCACTTTAGTTTCACGATGAATTTTTTGCAGAATAAGTAGATAGCTGGATTTAATGCTTGCGAGTGTTGGTAGGTATTTTGATTTTATTCCTGCACCCTAATTGCGTAACACACTATCAATCGGAATCTGCATCATTTTGAAACAAATTGCTAATCCATTGCTTCATAAGTTCGAATAATGTGTCTGCTCAACACGTAAATAACGCTATGAATGTTGTTGAACTGTCAAAATGATACCGATTCCGATTGATAATAAAAGTCCCCAACGATCTGTTTCTACCACGGAAGAGTAGACGCCTATAAAAGTCTTTGCGAGGAAGACGAGTACGATCGCGTAATTACTATTGGCTCTACAAAAAAGATACCAGAATTTTGTTTTTGTTCTTTGTTGGTAAATAAAATGAAAACTACCAAGTTACTAGTTAGTACATTAACTGAGTGTAATCAGCCTATAATGTTCCCAATACTGGGACACAGGCCTCCTCTCTTCGTGAGGGAGGGGGCTGTACCTAATCTACCGTGCGGGCCCAGTGCGAGTTGGTAGATGTCACAATACATGTCTTCGAATTCTTGGTTCTACGACATGCAGGATCCCTCAGGATGTTTGCCTTCACCGTTTTGAGAGCAGTGGTGATGCTCTTAGTTTACTGGTCGACGTTACGTTGAAGGACATTCGAGTAAATAACCACATTGTACTTCATACCTCATTTAGATACAAGATTACCACAGTAACACATAAAATTAACGTATAAATCAGCCTCTGTAAGCGACGTCACATTAAGGAACATTCCCAGTTCTGCTTCACTTTGATCTGTACCCTCGGTTACAGGAATTATCTTAATCTATGTCGTCTTTGACGGCAGTGAACCTTAATCATACGGCTGACAAGGAATCGCGTAAAAGAGAGAGAGAGCGACGGAAGGTGTATTTGAAAATAAAATGTTGTGTTTTTGGCGGCCTCCAATCAATCTCGTGCCAATCAATATTTTGATTGTTGAATCCACTGATTCCCCTTGTAAACATCACAGGGACAATTCTCGTAATTTTAAGAACGTTCACAGTCTGCGGGCTAATTTTCGTAATTTAAAACGTTCAAAATCTAGTCGCAGTCTCATCTCTGCATCAACCAAATGTCAAAAACTTGTCAAAATGTAGGGAAAATTAAAGGTATTTTTGACAGATTGAGACAGATCAGACTGTGAAAATTCTTAAAATTACGAGAATTGCCCCTCAGATCTGTCTCAATCTTTCAAAAATACCTCTAATTTCTTTGACATTGGCTGTCCTTGAGATGAGATTGCGACTAGATTTTGAACGTTTTTATTACCTACTGGAATTAGCCTTCAGGCTCAAAGGCTGACTAGTTCCAATGCGGAAAATTTGTTGTCGCGCAGAATAACGCCTTAGTGTATATAAGGTGCTATAAAAATATCTGCCACGGCTGCAATGGGAGACAGTATTCTGTATATACATAACAATCGTAAAGATACATTATTGAACTTATGTCATATATTTTTTCATACAAAAAAAATGTGCGTATAAAAGACATGGACAAAAAAGTATATTCCATTTACACATACCTAGTAAATAACATTGGATATTAAAAATAGAAAAATGAATTGATTCGTAGTTTTTAACCTCTCTGGACTCGTCAGTTTTTATTTCAAAATAATTAGTAATGAAAGATGAATTCAAAGTATCATTTGTCAACGTCTGCCATAATGGACCATAGAGAAAGATAAATATAATAATGGGCGTTCCACACCATGCATACTACTTGTAGACATGTGATATGGACGACAAAATGTTTTTATTAGGAACATTTTATTCATACAAAACTGGCTTCATCGGTATTTGTCGCATTTAATAAACTTATCTTTCCATAATGTTGATGCGTAAGATAGTTTTTTTTATATTTCACACAAAAAAAAACTTAAAACGGAACGCGTTTACAAGTTTGACAATGTCATTGTCTATGTCAATGTAATGTTATTGCAGATTCTTCATTGCGTATTTATTGTGTTTATTTCTGCGATTATTTTCTAATATTTTTTACCCCTGCTTATTTCTACGGACTGATACTGTCTACCACTCGATTACCTTGCTATTAACACTGGATTCTGATTTGCATTGCGTTTTGGATTTGTTTTGTGGATCAATATGAGGTGCATCAACTGCGGAATAGCTTTCAGTATATTATAGTGTACTCTGTCTGTGGGAATAGCCATGCAAAGGTTGCAGAGGCATCTAATAACCTCGCTTTCTGCACACCATCAAACAAGACTTTCGCGTTGGATAACCAATGCTCAAACCCAGGTAAGAAGTTGGACTAGAAAAAACTTCTGATTTATTTTTATACATTGAGGTAATTATGTAAGTACATATTATTACCTCAATGTTTTTATATAATTCTGGTATGCGAAATTAACTTACAGTGCATCTTATTTTCAGTTGCCTATGGATACATTTATTTGTCATCCATGCTTATTATTATTAAATACCGAAGCTGGTGAACACGAGAGACTACTGGGGAATAACATGGTTTGCCTTGGTTGTGGCAAATCTGTGAGGAAAATAAGACACCATACTGTCAGTATGGAGTGTCCATTGCTGGCTGTCCTTATTTATATAAACATACGCATTTATCTGTGTTTATTCTAACTGGTTTATTTTCAGCCCTCAAGAAACAACTATGTTTGCCATGTGTGTTGGATGCGAGCAAATAGACAGGCAGTGCATGACTCATCACGAGACATGCAGGAATTGGCTTTGAACAATGATGCAGCAGCCCCTAATGTTCAAGTTGTTAGCCCACCAGAGCCATCACCGTTGCCGCCTGTTCAAAGAGGGCCATTTCAATGGGATAGTAATACGATATCATTATCTAATTATAAGCCAGCTTCAATCACATCTGTTCACTGTATATTTCAACAATGCAGAAACAGATTGTTACATTTGTTATTTATGTAATTACTGAAGCCCTATACTTATAGCGGGATCGTCCAAAAGGGTTACCGCTGCCCCGGAACATAAAGGGCTAAGGAAGGAATACGGGTGGGTTTTAGTCAGTAAGAGTCTGACACTCCCTTCCGCTCCACCTAGAGCGGGAGGAGTCATTAGATGATTTCCCATCCAAAAAAAAGCCCTATACTTACACTTTATCCAGGTTAGTGTATTTGTGAAATAACTTATGTTTCAAATTATATTATTACAAGTTAAACAAATATCAAGTTTATTTTAATGGTAATTTTAAGTTGATTTCAAGAGTGACTAGAACTATTGAAAAAGTTATAAAAATGTTAGAAGTTGTAGCGGAAACTAAACTTTATAATGTAGGATTTAAAGTTATTTTTCCATAAACTCATACATATTTGTTTACATTTTTGGCAAATAAATCGCGAATGCAGATTAGATAATCGTGAAAAGTCAATAGTTTTCAATGTGCGATATTTTAAGCTACGTAAATACAAAACCCTTTACAAACAATACTACGAATCGCAGAAATCACTCAACTTCCCCTTAAGCTAAGCCTCGCGTGCACGAACCCATTCGCGTATCGGTCGCACATGTAAACACAAACAAAACGACGCGCTCCCCTTCACTATTATTTGTTATTTTAAACGGCCCGTAGTGGAAGTAGTACTACTTCAGACATGGAACGATTTGTTACGTCACACTTGCTTTAGTGCATGGAGGCTTTCTTTATCAGGTTGTTGAACACTAACTTAAAGTTCTTCAGCTCTAGAAAAGGTAGTTCTATTATTTCTATCTATGTTCTACGAGTATATTAGAGGGTTTGGTTTCCGCACTTAGTCCTTCAGGTGGATAATTGTGCGTGGGCCATGTCGGCAGTCGGTGGTTATAACAACCAGCCCACCTCCCCCTCCAGAAGTTGATAACATCTCCTGGTCTGTTAAGAACATTTGTGTACGATCTGGATGCCGCGAATTTCTGTCCTAATCTGGGTGACGTTTGTGCATTCAAAGAGCACATACGCAACGGTTTCCTCTGCCTCCATGCAAGCCCTGCATAAAGGACTGTCCGTTATGCCTATTGTGTGGAAGTGTTTGTTAATAGTCCGCGCGGAACTAGTTGGCCGCTGAGATGGGGACAGGAGTGAGGCGACGTTTTGCAACGCACGTACTGAGTAATGCGCCCCCGCCCCTCCGTCCGTCCCACCGCTCACATACCTATGGCGCGGCCAACTATTGGCGATGGAATAGGCAGTTATTATTTGTATTATTTGTTTTTCCAAAAATATACTACCTGTATTTTTGCTGGTTTACTGTTTTCCCAATAAGGAGATAATATGTTTTATTTTTTTGCTGAAAACTTTTCGGTATCCTTTACTTTCAATCTTTCCCCTATAACTACGTACACACGGCTACACATCAAGCTATACATTTCCAGTTTTAGCTGACCCCGCATTGTGTAGGTTTTTCTTACAATCAAAAGTCAGCTTATACTGGTTATGTATAACTTGATGTGTAGCTGTGTGTACCACTGATTTGAAATTTTCAATTTTAAATTGGCACGATCTTCGCAGGCTGGCTGGTAGCAGCTGGATGAGAGTTGCCGAAAATCGAGTTGAATGGCGTGCAATAGGAGAGGCCTATGTCCAGCAGTGGACTGCTATAGGCTGATGATGATGATGATGAAATTGGCATGAGTTATGGTTCTATCTTATATATAAAATCTTGTGTCACAGTGTTTGTTATCGATCTCCTCCGAAACGGCTTGACCGATTTTTGTGAAATTTTTTGTGTAGGTCTGAGAATAGGTCGTAGGCTGTTTTTTTATACCCCTAGGTGATAAGGGTGGCCCTCTCTAGATTTTTTTTGGAATCGAAACTTACGCGGGTGAAACCGCGGGCCGCAGCTAGTGCCAAATAAATATTTCCTAAGGAGTGAATTTATGTATTTATGTAAATATTTCGTCTAAAAATGTCACGTCGGTTATATCGTACTCCTTACTTGAACGATGACAGTTTTAGTCTTTCCAATGTGATAAAATATGTCGCCTCAAGCACGTCGTCTTTCTCGGGTGAGGAATTTATGAATTTTAAGGTACTGTATTTTTATCAGCGATTTATTTTACGTTTCTCATCGTTTTAACACTATACGTATGTTCTTTCTTTCTCGCTTTGTGTAGATTTGAAAATACTGTTTGGAGGAAGTACAACCTAAAATATTTCTTCCACCTGGGAATCGAACCTACGAGCCGTAGCTTTGATACCATACATTACACTTCGTCGCTGCATCCTCGAGATTTACATAATTCACTAGGTAGTACACTCCTCAATGTACTAGGCATCGCACAATTTTTAGATAAAAAACTAAAAAATAAAAATAAAATTAGATATTAAACGACTACCGTAGTACCTGCCGTGGTGGGGCGACCGCCGCGCCCGGCCATCTACGATCGTTCACTTGTCATTCGCTTCTTTCGTGCGGGCATCGCAACATTAATATTGTTGGTGTTAAAATATTCCATCTATTTTTTTTTTCGCGTTTTTTCTTGTGACCATGGGACGAAGACGACATGAAGATGATCCAGGGATCATCAGACGAAAAATAAGGCGACTGGAAAAGCGTTTACAAAGACAACGAGAACACACATCCAGTGATGAAGGTTAGTCAGATTTAACTTAATACTAACGGTTTTATTTCGTATTATCGGTATCGGTGATTTTAACTATCTGTCACCAAGTTCAATAGTTAGTTATGATTTTTTTCAAGTGTCTTGTTGTTCGCACACGTGCGGTGTGACTCATGACTTTGTTATGTTGTTGTTCCATTATAATGTTATATTATAGAAAAGGAATCCTTTTGCATCGAAGCTACTTTGTTTTTACAATCAATTAGTTAAATTCATTGGACGATGTGTACTGCGACGAGATTGCAGTCGTTCCAGTTTATGTCTATGGAATATGTTAATAAGTACTTACCCTCCTATGCATATTATGCAAGTACCGTGATGAAATCCCGGTCAAATTAAAACAACCATTGTATAAATGGCGAAGTAAGTGTCGTGACGCGATTACGACCGTCTATGATAAGTGACTATTATTGTCAAGTGGTTTGACGCGATCAAATCCTTTTGCTGTCATTGTTTCAAGCCAAATTTGAGCCAATGCTATGATCGAAATATCGTTCCAGATATTGAGTCTGGCCACTCAGGACCTGCCTCCTTACCTCCCGACTACGAATCCTCTGAGCATTACCAATCAGATGGTACTCAGTCGAACTTTCGATCTGTGGTGACAGTGCCACAACACACTAACCCTGATACCGTTACTGGCGGCGCTGGTACTAGCGCCGCCGCACCAGAAATTAGCGCCGCATCAGAAATTGTGGAGGCCCTCCCGCCTGATATATTAGAGGTTCTTGGAGAATCTAAGGAAAAAGAGGAGGTGTTCGGGCCAAAAATCAGAGAAGAGATCTCCAAACGTTGGGGAAAGATTATTATGGAAGGTATAGGTAAAGAACAGAAGCAAAAGCTGTTTAGTAATATTTTGATCCCGGAGAATTTTCAACTTGTTAAGGCACCAAAACTTAATCAAGAAATATCCTCTGTCTTATCGGAATCCTCCAGGAACAGGGATAAGCGTCTTGAATGGACACAAAACCATCTAGGCATTGGTATAGCGGGTATCACTAACCTTCTGTCATCAGTAATTGATGGCAATGTAGAAAAGGCTGAGATTATAAAAAAGCTCTCAGAAACAGCACAAATATTGTTAGATTTACATTGCCAAAATACTGCTAACCGAAGGAAGTTAGTTACATTCAGCCTGGATAAAAGATTTTTGAATATTGTTCAAGGAGTTAAGAGAGATACTTTTCTCTTCGGAGAGAATTTGGGCGATAAAATCAAGGCATCTAAGATGGCTGAAAAATCTGGATTACAGATAAGGAGGACCGAGCCTCAACAATCTACCTCCCACAGATCGACACGCTCTAATAATTATCGTCAGGGAAACTCGAGGCGCCCACTTCGTCACCAGAACTACAGAGGCAGGTCGAGTGGGCCCAGGATACAAGCCTCCAACCTGAACACACGGAAATATCCAGCGTCAACGGAACGGTACAGCTCTGCGAAGTCAGCCCCGAAGGCACCTCCGAAGCCCGAATAGAGGTAATAAAACATGCTGGTCGGTTACGACACTTTGTAACAGCTTGGAAAAGCATAACTAAAGATCCTGTAATCTTACAGTGTATATATCATGGTATATTTTCTCCTCGTCGGTGTAGTGGTCGCAAATAAGAATGAGGTCCTGGGTTTGACTCTCAGGTCGAACAAAGTGATATAGGGTTTTTCCGTTAGGAATAAAAATTTCTAAGTAGCAGCCCGGAGTCTGGATTCGAAAATTTAATTTTATTAATAGAAAACAAACAGCTCGTTTATCAAAATAAATTTCAGTCGATAACATCCATCGGTTTCTTACTAAACTTCAACTATATCAGACGATCCTGCATACTTATCTCTTTTGTTGACTATTACCTCTGCCTAAATTTTTAGGAATACAGGCGTGAGGATCTGTATATATATTAGTGTTTTTTTTATTTATGAAGTATCGGAATTTTTAACTTAACTACTACTAAATGAACCTATTAGCCTAACCAACTATGGGCATCCCGGTGAATAGCTAATGCTAGGTTATTCGAGGGAACTGACAGGTGGGAACGGACTGTCTTTACAAAACCTCTACAAGTCTATGATTTATCATTGGCAACAGCTTATAGGAGTCTAATTATCTTAATAATATGTAGATTATAACAATGAACCGTGTATTCTAGTATGTAATAAGACGATAGAATTAGAGACACTAGCATTTAAAGCATGCCATTGGATATCATTAAATACATTGTAATGCTGTGCATGTGAAAATGTCTGATTATGTGTGAACTTAATTACTGACTTTAAGACCAACACTGTATCAATACTTATTGCGAATAAATGATTATGATTATGATAATTACCAAACGTTATGATGCAGTCAGTGATTTCACTAGGCACCCCACTAAAGCACAACCAATAATATTTAGTTAACCAACTGCGTAATTTACCAAATAGTTTTAAAATAGACTCCAGTTCGCATTAGGTACTAACTACGACTAAAACACCGTGTCATGGTATTTCAATATAATTATATAACTCACATTTGTACGACTATTGTAATGTCTGACAATAGAAATACCAGCCAGCTTTTAAGACTAAGGTTATTTGTTGTGTGAACTGAATTCCACAGCGATATGAGTTCACAGTAATCCTATTACTAAATGCATGACATTTTTATTACACTTTGTACCGAACATGGAAGAAACCGTAAGCTGTTTTCATTCAGAATTTCAAAAGGAAAGAAATATATAATGTACACGTATTGGGTAGAGAGCTGTGGTGGCCCAGTGGTCACAGCCCCGACTTACGAGTTGTAGGTCGTGGGTTCGAACCCAGACAGGCGTTTTACTTTGTTTAAATAAATAGTTTCATCACCACTGCTCTCAAAACGGTGAAGGAAAACATCGTGAGGAAACCGGCATGTCCTATAAGAACCAAAAATTAGAAGTCGTGACATCTACCAACCCGCACTGGGTCCACGTGGTTGATTATAGCCCACTCCCTCTCGAAGGCAAGAGGCCTGTGTCCCAGCAGTGGGAACATTATAGGCTGATTATGTATGTGTGTAGTGAACAAGTTTTCGTCACTAAACACTAAAAGAGATTACTTTTGTACTTTTGCCATATACAGGGTCCTATTAAAATAGATAGACAAATTTTAACACAGCGCTCAGTACCTACGTCTAACCAAAAGATATCCAAGCAAAAAAAAGCACTGATTAAAGTGATTTTATTTTGACCTACAATAATAAATTGTCGGCACATTAGTGTATTTTCGTTAGCTGATTATTTTTCTTGTAAATATCTAATGCGTTTTTCTTATATATTTTTTACCATCGTCCTTATTTTGGTGGTCTGAATGATTTCTGAAAGTTTGTCCATCTTTTTTAATGGGATCTTATATATACAATGTATAACAGAATAAACGTAAGTCTTGGAAGTAGTTTGTTCATAATTGACTACTGAATCAATTTCAGTAACTTCTAAAACAGGGATGTTTTAAAAAAAATTATGTATTGTACCATACTGACCGCTGATTGTTGCAAAGAAAATTACATCTTATTTCAAGGCAATGAGACACAATTATAAATGCAAACAAATGTAACACGATTTTTCTAATATTACTAGTCAGCATTAAAAAAAAAGTTTTGGTCATTGTATTTTTTTTTATTACTGAATGGGCTCTTAAACTTGAGCATGCCTGATGGAAAGCGATGGATGAGGTATTATGGTTTTTACTTAATACTCGTGTACGAGATCTTGTGTTAATAAAATTGTTAGTTACATAATATTGTATACTCATACGTACTGTGCTTTTTTAATAAGAATAGCTCCGTTTGTTAAAGCTTTTTCTATACACGGTCAATGGTCCCTTTCCTTTGATAATAATGAATGAAAGATTCGTTCAACCCCAAACTCCTGAAGTACCGGACCCTACAAGACCACTAGCACTTTGAGAAACCGTACAGTCTATTGGCACAAGTGCTTTCAGGGGTAGGTATGTACTGAAAGCGACGCACTCGTGCTTGAAAATGGCAGTGAAATTAAAAGGGGCTTATTATTCAGTACAATATGCGATTTTTGCTCAAAAATGGGATGTCTCTAACTGATAACACTTTAATAGCACATTTGTTTCATCAGGCTACTGTAGATTTGTGAAACGTAAAATATAAAATACTAGCAGCGCCCCGCGGTTTCACCCGCATAAGTTTCGATCCAGTGGGAATATTAGGTTAAAAGCTATCCTATGTCCTTTCCCGGGACTCAAACTATATCTATACCAAATTTCATCTAAATCGGTTCAGCGGTTTGACCGTGAATAGGTAACAGACAGACAGACAGACACACTTTCGCATTTATAATATTAGTATGGATTAAACAAATGGCATTATATTTATTTTGACTTGTGGACCGTGGAGTTTCTTGCCGGTTCTTCTCCATAGGAAACGACCAATTGGAACCGTGCACCTAGCTTCTGACGTTTCATAAGTGCCCATGTTGGTTTATGTGAAATAAAATATTTTGATTTGATTTGATTTGACCGTAGGTAGATTAGCAAGCAAGGAAGAGGACTTTTGTGTGTTGTAGTCATTATATTAAAACTTCCATAACACATAATCAACTATAACGTTCCCACTGCTGGGACACAAGCCTCCTCTCTATGAAAAGGAATGGCCCATAATCCAACACTAAGACCCAGTGCGGGTGATGGATGTCACATGTCTTCGAATTTTTGTTTCATACCTGTTTCCTCACGATGTGTTGACCTTTATTTACCGTTTTGAGAGCAGTGGTGATGAAATGAAATACTTACACAAAGTAAAGTGGTTATCCGGGTTCAAACTCACAACCTAAAACTCGGTAAGTCGGGGCCAATACCACTGGAATTATAGAAATACAATATTGGCCTTAATTCATCCCAAAATTAATCAAATCGGGCTTACAAACGCCTCTTAGTCAAAACAGAGGTAACCTTATTACTTGAGTTACAGAATCAATCAACTGAGGGTTTATTTACTTGCAAATAAGCTAAATACTTGAGATACAAGTAGTTGTTTGTTATCTATATAAAATAAACGTCAAGCCAGGATGGACTTTAGAGGAAATGGGATTCGATCTGCGTCCGTTGCACTACTGGCGGGAATCCTTTTTTTCTATTATAAGAATAATTATAGCTTCTGCCGCGAATTCACGAAAAACGATCCCGTGCGAAGCTGGGCTAATATTTTCGGATCCTGGTTTAGAAATACTAGTGTACCCGCTCAGTTTACTCTGTATAATCCGGGACGTGACAAAATATACTACACAGTATAAAGTTCGTAACAACAGAAGAGCAGTCTGTTACCCAAAATTTACGCACTATTGTTTGGTTTAACCTCAAATGGAGGTGCGGTGGCTTTTAGCGGTCGAAATAGTGTGTTGTTATTTAAGTAATTATTAGCCGAATGCTTTCCTATGTTGTAAACAGCTCCTCTTAATAAAATAGCTCGTATTTATAGAGAACTAGCTTCTACCCGCGACTTCGTTCGCGTGAAATTTCACCCTCCCCCCATTCTGTGGAAACAGTAAGGCTGATTATGCTGAGGACAAAAAAAATGCAATCTTTTGCATGACAGCCGTCGCTCACTTTATTAGGAAACCGTAGTTTACGTTAGTGCAGGTATACATAACGGAAAAAAGTTTTTTATTAGTGTAAATGAAAATGTTCTGTTGATGATCTTCGAGAAGCCTAAGGATACATTTTATTCGAAACTGCGGATAACTTTGGGCAGCGGTTATACAACGGTTTAGAGTTACCCTAAAAGGAAATAAATAACCAAAAGCAATTAAAAGGACAATATAATTGAGCTTTTATAACAGAAAGCCTAATAAAATATGATTCATTAGGTATTTTATGGGATACACTATAAATTCGCTTTATTGTACCTACCTACAACACAGAAATAAATAACACTTATACATACAGTATGCTCTGATAAAGCTAACGGGTGTCAAACTTGGCCTGTTACGAGCAAAAACAAACAACAACTTATAGTTTGCCAACGCATTAAGGAGCGAAGCATGCTAAACATAGGTACGTCACGTGACAGGTGGACGACCTCAAAAATAAGGAAAAAGCACAAAAATTAGGAATGTTTTACTAAAAATAAATAGAACTGGAATGATCACATTATGAGAACGAACAGAGAAAAATAGACGACAGAGCCGTAACGGAATGGTATCCTACGAATTGAAAAACACAAAAATAGGGACGTCAAATCAAAAGATGGGAAGATGACGTAGGTACCAAAAGGACGGAAAGGATAAGTCCATGACAGAGATCAGAAGAAACTAAGAGAGGCATAATATGTCGGTGGACAACCTAACAAACAAACTGGTTGCTGAAGAATATTTATTACTTACCTGATAGAATTGTATTTTTTTTTCTTTATGAAATTAGATTTAAAATTACATTTATAACGGGTGTAAAAACACACTTAAAGAAGCCGAGAGTCACTTGTTCTCCCCGTCATTATAATTTTTTGCTGTAGTGGACCATACCTGGGGACCTTCTGGTTCCGTAACCTGAAGGTTCCCAGGTACAGTTCATTAAAATTTGGAATTTTGACCTTCAATATCTCTTTGGATACTGAAGGTCAAAGTTCCAACTTTCACTGACGTTTTTTTTTATGAAAACAACTTTAAATACCCCCCACGATGTGCCGTTAAAACTGTACTGTATTTGTCAGCGAATAAAAGCTTTGTATTATTATTATGTTCTGATAACATTATATGGCTTGTATAAAAAATGGGTATTGCAAAAAAAAAAAATGTATTTTCAGCTGATATAAATTCAACAAAAAAAAAAAAACAGCCCAGAAATACGTTTTTATTCAAAGCGTCGATCATTAATCTGTTGAGACAGTTAAATGACAGTCACCTCGACAAACCTTTATTTACCTACCCCGTACTAAATCGTTACTACGAACGACGCATGTTTTCAACACGCGAGATGACAGATAGCATTCAGCAAATAGAATTACTTATCACCTGAATAATCTTTAGTGGGAGTACAACACCCTATATAGTAAAATGTTTTTCACATAGGTACTTGTACAGACGCCAGCACATTAACCTACTACAATCTGTCAGATTTCTGTAATAGATTTTCAACTTTATTGCTAAAGAATAAGGTTCAATGTTGATTGGGAAAATTTGACAGTTAGGGGTAGGTTGATGTGCTGGCGTCTGTACATAAATGTATACTCTTTTTATTTTATGGTAACTTTGCGTGTAATAATATAATTTAAGTCGCCATGGAATGAACAGACAATCAGAACACTCTTGTTTTATTATTAACTAGCTTTTGCGTGCATGTCAGAAAATATGACACGTGAACGTACAAACGCCAGCACATCAAGGTAAATTTCTTTAATAGATTTTCAACTTTATTGTTAAAGCGTAAGGTTCAAAGCCGATTGGGAAAATTTGTCAGTTTCCTATGTGTTAATCAAGATTGTAAACTATCTGTGTGCCTTTCATCCAAATTCGTTCATCCGTTTTTGCGCAATCCGGACAAACGGACAAATATTCTAAAAACTATATTTGCGGCATCAGACTAAATATTCAATGTAAAGTTTTGGCTTCATTGCTTCTTTATTATATTATTATGTACTTATTTATATAGAAAACTTTCAGAAGAGTGCAGGTATGTCAGCTGTCTTTTTTTTAATAATAATTACCCCTCAAGCGTCAAGTGTACAGCAATTGTACATAAGAGGATGTGCTCGAAACGCCAACGGTACACCAAGTGTACCCAAAAGTGTCATTGTTCTATTGTTATTGTCATTGTTAAAAAAATGACTTTCCTGCGTCCATTCAACTACTCCAAAGCGTGGGGTGTTTCGACAGGTAGGCGGGCAAACGTGTGAGAGGTTAAGAAAAGAAAGCTGCGACATATTTATTATGTCTATGGTCTATCTATAATTATTTGTCCACCGAACCACTGGCAGTGACACTCTTCTTGAAATCGTCATGAGTACCTTTAATTTTCTAGCGATAAGAAACCGGAATCACGTTTATAATAACCTCTACAAAACCAGACCAGGCCAACGGCCAAACCTTTTTTGTAAGTAGGTTAAAATATTCACTATAATATTCAGATGTCAGGTTATTGATTGAAGCGTTATATCTCAAGGGATGTCTACGACCTTGGCATGCCATGGCTCTAATAGGCCTAAGTACGAAGTTCGTGTAAAAATAATTTAGCTATCCACTTTAATACCTACCTACTTATGTAGTAAATAAACATGCATATTTTTCATGTTTAGCTTTATATCCCAAGGGTTGTCTACGACCTTGGCAGGCACGATGCATGCAATAATATCCCTAATAGGTCTAAGTACGAAATTCGTGTAAAAATAATTTGGCTATCCATTTTCGTACCTACCTATTTATGTAGTAAATAAACATGCATAATTTTTATACACGGTGCAAGTGTATAGACGCGCAAACTGTAACCATGAATTCAGCAAATTATTCTACACCTTACAGCAGAAAAAATCACTATTATTGGCGGTTATTACAAAAAAATATCTGCAGTTTCATACAAAAGTGTTATAGGTACACGCTCAAAATGTATGGAAAAGCCGTTTTTTTCTTAAATCCAATTTGTGTGCGGTTATAAAATCCTAACAAGTTATTCAGAATTTGTCGCATGATTCGAATACCAACAACATAATAGGTAGAATATTGTAACAGCGACTTCACACCTCGTTTTTCATAACAACCCATTTACTCCTCAAAATGATTACGATACACAATATATTACCCAAGACATCCCTTTACCCGCCATTTATATTTTATAGAGTAAAAAAACTGGGGCGCTTGAAAACGACAGTGGGATAGGAGTTCATTCTTCGGCTGACCCTAATGGGCCTAAACGATATTGGGCTCGAACGAGATAAATTTTCTTGGCACTTTCCTATTTCCTCCACAATATATTTCTTTCGATTCCGATGTTATCGGAAGCGGTTTCCAAATTAATCTAAATAAGTATCTATGAGCCTTTTGAAGACGACCAAATTCACGTAAAAAATTAAGTTAGATTAAAATTGCTTATTAGTCTTATAGGCTAGATTGTAATTAATTAAGAACCCTTTTTAATAAAGGATAAAAAAATGAGCCTTTTGAAGACGACCAAATTTTTGATGATGGTTTGATAAGGCTTTGAAGTAATAATGAATGTTTTGGAAGGTTCCTGGGATTTTTTGTAAAATTAGTATTTCGTTTGCGCATGCGTGTTATTTTTGGCAATAGGTAGATTTCTTGGGAGATTGATAATTTGGAGAGAAAAGGAGAAAAGTCTGCAAAGCAAGAACTAGAAAAAAATACGGGCCATTTCACGCGATATCTCATCTCATGGTTGGTTGCCCAACACTTTCATAGGTAGGATACTATTAGGGCACAGTATCATAGAATATTGACATCCACTAGTAAACAACAGGGTTATAAACTGAACGGAATTTTCGGTTCTAGGACATGCCGGTTTCCTCACGATTTTTTCCTTCACCGTTTTGAGAGCAGTGGTGATGAAATAATTTAAACAAAGTAAAGCACCTGTCTGGGTTCGAACCTACGACCTACACCTCGTAAGTCGCGGCCGTTACCACTTGGCCACCACTGCTCTGATGTTATGTGCTATGTCTAAATAGACATTTCAGTCTAATCAACCAATATTTTCACTAACATCTCCGCCAAAATTTAGATCACAGGTGGTCAAACTACTAACACCATTTAAAACCGTAAAACAATCCGCGACGCAACATATTTCTTAGTGTAACGATCCTTTATTTCCAGAAGTCATTCGAACATGTTTATAACTTCCTTCAATACCGTACTTAAAACATGTGTAATTGTGTATGGTCTATTTGTATCTGCCCTATATCAGTTTTGGGAACAGTGGTCAGTACAAACGTCCACGACTTACGAGTTGTAGGTCGTAGGTTCGAACCCAGACGGGCACTTTACTTTGTGTAAAGTAAGTTTTTTCATCACAATTGCGGGGCAATTTAGTCTTAGTCGCAATCTGTCAAAAATACCTCTAATCTCCCTACATTTTTGATAAGTTTTTGACATTGATTGACGCTGAGATGAGATTGCTACGTTTTTAATTACGAAAATTGGCCTTCTGCTCTCAAAACGGTGAAGGAACACATTGTGAGGAAACCGGCATGTCCTAGATCAAACATTCGAAGACACAAGACGTCCGGCCCGCATTCTCACTGAGATAAAAAAAATAATGATAAGTCCTCTTCTCCACATATCTTTCTTTTGCTGTGCCCAACAGGGTCCATGATTGTTTCTTTTGGCAAATATTTACCACCTAAGCCTATATTGTGGAATGTAATAAAGAATTTTCCCACAAGGTGGACCGACGACCTTGTGAAGGCCACAGGAATCCGTTGGATGCGAGAAGCAGAGAACCGGTCGAAGTGGAGGTGCTTGGGGGAGGCCTATGTCCAGCAGTGGACGTCTTTCGGCTGAAATGAAGACGATGAATAAAGAATTGAGTATTGAGAGGATGTCTGTGACTTGAATTGGAACTCCACCACCATTCACCCTCTGATTGGTAGTGCTTGGTTTTCCATGGGTATTGAAACAGCTGTGTCAATCAGGGTATGTCCCATCTGTGATTTATATTGAATTTCCTTGCAGTAGACTGTTGTGATTGGTTGGCATTCACTGCATGAATGGCCCGAAACGTGCATGTCCGATTCTTGGGTTTCAGGCCTAAACTGTCAGGTAGTCGGTAAGGTTAATCTTACTGACGCATCAGTTACAACTAACAATTTTATATATGAGGATAAGGGGCAGGAAGATGATGTTATCTGAGGGGGGGGGGGGGGGGGGGGTAATTGCCTAACACACATAAAATGACAATTGATCGCAATGAGTTTCTTTCTGACAATTTACACACGTTCATTGCTTTATATACGTTGTTGAGGAGACGATTTTTTCAAACCTATGAAGCAATGAATTACGAATATCCTTCAAAACTCTTCGATTGTAATTGAAAGTACGTTACGCAATTTCGGTGCTGATCTAAGTATATCGAGGTCTTTAAACTTAAAATAGGAGAGCATTTCGTTCATTAAAGCAGATTAATATTATAAAGGCGTGCACACTATCCTTACGTTATGCTTCATCAGAATACTCGTAGTGTGAAATTCCTTATCTAGCTGACCCGGCGAACTTCGTACCGCCTCAGAATGAAAAAAGCCGATCCATACAAAATGTATGAGAAATCCATTTTTTTTTTTGTGAATTTTCCTCATAGTTATTCTGTTATTCGGACCGGAGACAAATCCAACAAACCAAAGATCATAAAAATCGGTCCAGTGATTCTTGAGTTATAAATGGTGTAACTATCCCGACTTTTTGATATAAATAATATAGATATGACTCTGATTAGGTACTGATGTATGACGACACGTTATGAAGTCTTTTGTGAACCTGCCTTCAGAATCTTTTATGAATAACTTTCAGAACCGATTCAGATGCCCAGCGCTGCCAAGTTCATAGAATTGGTAAAAGAGGGACTATATTTTGGACATAGGAATAAAAAATTTTGGACATAGGAATCAGAAATTTTGGACATAGGAATCAGAAATTTTGGACATAGGAATCAGAAATTTCACGGAGTGCTCCACACGACAAAGCATTTTCGTTTCTTGGCATTACGCCGACGAAAATGAAAAAACCGACCAAGTGCGAGTAGGACTCGCTCACGAAGGGTTCCGTACCACTGTACAATATTTAACACTACATATTATATAAAAAATCACGTTTGTTATATGGGAGCCCCCCTTTAACATATATTTTATTCTGTTTTTAGTATTTGTTGTTATAGCGGCAACAGAAATACATCATCTGTGAAAATTTCAACTGTCTAGCTATCACGCGGTTCATGAGATACAGCCTGGTGACAGATAAACGGACGGACAGACAGCGAAGTCTTAGTTATAGGGCCCCGTTTTTACCCTTTGGGTACGGAACTCTAAAAAATGATTAATGTCATCTGTATTCTAAACCTATTATCATGAAATTGAGGGCGAATAAGACATCAACTGACCGCCAACGGGCCAATGGGAATTCTGTGATGTCACATTATTCATTATTTTTTATTAAGGCAAATATCGTACTGGGTAACTAGGCCACACAGCCAAGAGTTCTCAAATTTTATGGTAAGAATGGTATAATGACAATTATTAAGTCCAAGACAAGGCAATTGATTCAAAACCTTGCAAAAGACAGATTCAGAAGGAGGTAAGGTAAGTTCGGCTAAGACGGGACCATAAAATAAAGAAACAAGGAGAAAAAGAAAGAGATATAGCACGTGCAGTCGAACCACAAAAAGAACAATTTACAAACACTTTCTGTTTATTTAAGTACCAATAATACAATCAAAAGAACCCCTACTACGAGTGCATTAATTATGAATCAGTGTACATTTATCATTTTTGAGAGCAGCGGTGGCCTAGTGGTAACGACCGCGACTTACGAGGTACAGGTCGTAGGTTCGAACCCTGACAGGCGCTTTACTTTGTGCAAATTATTTCATCACCACTGCTCTCAAAACGGTGAAGGAAAACATCGTGAGGAAACCGGCATGTCCTAGAACCAAAAATTCGAAGACACGTGACATCTACCAATCCGCACTGGGCCCGCGTGGTGGATTACGGCCCACTCCCTCTCACAAAGAGGAGGCCTGTGTCCCAGCAGTGGGAACATTATAGGCTGATTATGTTATGATTATGTACATTTATTAAACAAAGACAATTTTGAAAAATGGTTAACAAGTAGACATCTTCCAAAACAAAACATGATCACAAAATCTACCACTCTTTGCTTAGGAGCGTCTTACATAGAGCGCCACTACGGCAACCGCTTTTGCCTATTACGCTGTAAGTAAACCACAAGATCTAATTTTGCACGTGTCTCTATAAGACTTCGTACGTTGAACGCACTATAAAGTAAATGAGTTTTCATATAATTTCCCTCTTAAAACGCTTGGCTGTGGGAGATTTTTGTTAGTATGCATGTTTTTTTTTTTTGCTGAGTCAAGTATTCGAGTTTTTGTGTGATGCTCCCTCAGATCCTAAGAATATTACAATTTAGATGGAGGCCGTGTTTCAGTACCTACCTACCAATGTAGCCTGATGACTGGAGGCCTACCACAAGCTCTTAACGCGATCCATTTTAGGGCCTAAACTGAACTGTTCTTCTAATTCGTACCATGACGTCAGTTTAACGATTCAGTTTAGGCCGTGCCATTCTGCTGACAGCGATTGTCCCACACTGAGTCGCAAGTTTTGGTTTCATTCATACTTGTTTGGTACCATGACGTCCGTAGAGCAGCTCAAGCGTTGCAGTTTAGGAACCTAAACTGAAATGTCTTGTTTTTGAATCGTTTTTAATTTGATCATGGTAGGCCACCAGATGTGTACTGTCTAGTAAGATATTAAGCTTAGACTAAAATAACTCCATGATAACTTGTTTAATTTTTATTTCAAGATAATCCTACTACCTAATATTATAAATGCGAAAGTTTGTAAGGATGGATCTATGAATTGATGGATCTTTGTTAATCTTTCACGCAAAAACTATTAAACGGATTTCGATGAAACTTTACAGTAATAATAGCATAGACATCGGAATAACACAGTAATACTTTATATCCCGATATTCCCACCGTGAAACCGTGGGGCGCTGCTAGTATTTACATAACTTAAAACCTTATATCTTAAAATAATAATACAAGTATATAAAAAAGGGAGGGAAAAAGAAACATAATGTCCGCATCGCTGACAACAGGAAAAGTACCCAAAAGGCTGGCAGCATTGCGATGTTGTATGGCAATGCTGATACTTAGGCCCAAAAGCAGGTCACCCTTCTATTAAGTTGAAGAGTCGACAAACCGCTTGGCGATGTCTCGTAAAACTAAGTGGGCACTTGGACCCCATGGCCCTAGTGTTTCAACATGTTTACTTTAATACAAATCTGTATTCATCTAAAATTATGAAACAAGAAGCTGTTCCTTCACAAATCGCCAACGAAATTGTTTGCATGCAAACACCTGAAATTGAATTATGAAAGGTTTGCGCTGATGGCTATGGAGGGTTGGAGCTGGGTCATAAAATATTCGGAACTCAATGAAGCCGTGCCGACGTAATAGGAAAATACAAGCGTAGGTACGTATCTGTGTGCCAAGATGTTTACCATCACTTTGGAGGTTAAGAAAAATGCGGGTAAATGGAGGGTTTCGGGGAAAATTGATCTGTTTTCGAAGGTTCTTTAATGGTTAATGATGCATGGAACTTTAAGCAAAGCTTTAAATAGATTCAATTTGTGAATGAGGTATTTTTTGTTAGATCGATACCAAATTGGTTTTTGTGTGCATACATACCTACTTCAATATTAAATTATGCAATATCAGTCCAAAGTTCAAAAACCTATAAAAAAAAAATTAAAACTTCAGCTCGATCTTATAATACTAGTTGCACCCGCGGTTTCACCCGCATAAGTTTCGTCCCCGTGGGAATATCGGCATAAAGAGTATCCTTGTGTTAATTCTGGTTATAAACTATCTGTGTGCCAAATTTCATCCAAATCCGTTACGTATTTTTTGCGTGAGAGAATTACAAACATCCATCCATCCTCACAGACTTTCGCGTTTATAATATTAGTAATATAATTTGTAGGATTATGTATCTTAAGTTATAAGAAGACCTACCATAGCTTTTTGTTCTTACCTAAATGATATAAGGCTGAATATATCCAATTTATATTTTAAATTGTCTCCTATCAAAAGGATCAAAATCTTGTTACTATAATGACAATTTCTTGCCTCATAAATACTTGTTCTACTTTTTATTTTCCAAATTTTTTTCTGAAAATCTGCAAATAAGATCTTGTCAGGCACCTAACTTACTGATATATTATTTTTGTTACTCTGAAAATAGGTTTGCTTTAAATTCAGCTAATGTCCTAAGTTTTTAGGTCTACAAATTTTCTTTAGGAGTTTTGGTTCTCGCGTTGTCTCGTAAATTACAGTTTTGTAAGTTGTGTGTAACATATTGCAGTTTCTTATAGTTACTAGGTATATTCTTACATAGCATCGGTCTTATATTTTGGCTTACGAAAGCACTATCTGCGCCCCGCGTTGTCACCCGCATAAGTGTCGATCCCGTGGGTATATCCTGCTGGTTATAAACTATCTGTGTGCCAAATTTCATCTAAATCCGTTCAGCGTTGCGTTGTGCGTGAAGACGTAAAACACACTCACAAACGTTCGCCTTTATAATATTAATGTAATAAAAACGAATTAAGTTATTTAAGTAATATTGTCCCGGACCTTTGGAAGGCGTACAAGGGGCCAAAGCCAACTCGTAGGGTCCCTTAGACAATTTTAAGTGATAAAGCACCAATCAACGATTATCCCTGTATGCACAGCACAATGCAAGTGCACCCAAGAACAACCCCCGGTTGGTTTATTGCAGGACTATAGTAAAAAATAAATATTATTACTATTATAAATTATGATTGTACTAATCCAAAATAGCTCGGTAGTATGAACGTCCGTTTTATGTCCAATATATTTTAAGTACCTTATTTCTCAAATTAATCTAGACAATGAGGTCAAAATAATAAAAGTCAGTCATGCTTTTGTTAAAGCTTAATAATGCAACAAGGATATTCAACATGTTTAGTATGCTAGCAATGTAGAGAATACGTGACGTTCTTGATGGAATTTTTGTATTATATTTTGTTCCATGGCATTTAAATCTTCAAAAGGGATAACATTTTATTTAGTTTATTGAGATGCATACATAAAGTCTTAATTACAATATACAAGCTGACACTAATATTATATATATACAAGTACGTAACAAAAAAGAAAAGAAAAAGGGATGTGTTCATTGAGCATCAAAAAATTGGTCCGCATCGATGTCAACGGGATAAGTGCCCAAAAGGCTGGCAACATTACCAAGTTGAATGTTATTTTATTAGAATTTTAAAATTAGGTTGCTTATAAGCGATCAAAAAACATAACTCCTAAAAATATACACCTAATTTCGCATAAGTTAAATTGTATGATGGCTAGACCATTTTCACACTCGCACAAAGAGTGCCAATGACCTCAGAGCAAAAATACTACTTAACCAAATAAATTTTATCTTACCAATAACAACACCTACGTTTTCCGGGCTCTTCACGATAAAGCCCAATAAACACACAAAACTAGACATTCATCCTTCAATTATAAACTCTAAGATCCAAATAATAGGGTTGAAAATAACAATCAATGTGTTAGAGTATTGTTGCCCTATAGTTCAGTCTTCAAAGCAAGTCAATATAACTAGCGAAACTAGAAACGTATCTAGATATGCCTATTGTAGGCTTTCAAATAGAATTTCTATGCGGGACGATGCATTGTGTGTGATGACGTCATCCTATAGAAATTAGGAGGGCGCGGTTATTGGAATAAACCACTTTCTGTTAGTGTTAAACCAGGAACAAAGAAATGATCGAAAACATAACAATTCTGAACGGTTAAAGTTATTAAACAAGAATGACAGTTCTGATGTAGCTCTGATATTATAGGGTCTATGTAGTATATTTTTATTTTTAATATTATCTAAATAAATTGTTATAAATAATTCTAATTTGACTTCATGACATAATTCTACAATAATTATACTGTACTGTTAATGAATTTCTGACTGAAGCATTTATTTTTATAAATTATTTTTTATTATCTTTGACATTTTTAATTTAGTATTTTTTGCTTTAGAAAAATAATTATTAACAATCACAATATTTGCACGCCATATTATGTAAACATGTCTGAACCTGTATTTTTTTTTCTTTATGTTATCCTGCATGCACGTTTTTATTCTAGTAATTTTCAGCAAATAAATATTATCTTATATTAATTATTTTGGTTAACTGTCATGGGATCAGTATAAACAAACCTTTTCTGGCGAAACTCTATATTAAAAAATAGCTATACCTAGTTACCTTCTATCTGAATTTGACTGAGATTTATCTTTTAAGAGTATTTTTAGTAATGTACTCAAAATCAGATTACCTGGAGACCTGCCATTCTACTATAGAAGTTTTAATCATAACCAAACTAATAATAATTCAATTTTGCAGAAAGTACGTTCAAAATCAAAATATTTTATTTCACAAAAACCTACATGGGAACTTATGAAACGTCAGAAGCTAGGCGCACGGTTCCAATTGCTCGTTTCCTATGGAGAAGAACCGGCTAGAAACTCCATAGTTACTCTTTTTAAAATAATTGGCTTTTACAATGTTTTCAAATAAAATTACAGTAGGTATGGGAGGACAGCGTAGGCCTGTCAACAAGTACCAGGTACTTGATAAAATAAAAAATGGTCTACAGATCTAAAGTCAACAAGGCCTATCAAGTCCTCATATTTACAAAATAAGAATCTATCAAAAGGATAAATAAAATATAAAAATCTACTAGAACCAAGTGATATGATTGCCATTACAACCACTAATAGAGGTTAAAAATTAGAATTGTCTGTATATAATGTTAAATCTTTACTGTTATTACTGTGACAAAATATACACACAATTTGAGGAGTTTTATTGGTAAGATTACATACACACCTACTCATAGGTATATTTCACGTAAATTAAAATTCCGTGTACATACCAAATGTTCTTATAACAGTTTCAAAAGCCAGAAGCCTATTTTTGTCAAGGCCACTTCCCAAACGTACACAAAAGAACGTTCATATTAAACTTTCCTATTGTGTTTAACTTCTTTCAGAATTTCAGACAATAATACCTTTTATGGCATAGACACCTATGCATGTTTGAATTTCCGTTAATTTTCACACAATTTTCGCTTCTAACTTCTGCGGTATGGTAAACGTTAAATTTGGTTATAAATTGGATGCGAAGATCCGTATCGTTAGGAAGAAGTTGGTTTCATATTCTTGCAAGTTAAATTCATTTTGCTAATGAGTGCAGAGATGGGTAGATGGAAATTGGCACATTTCTCTGATTTGTGACTTTCAAAGTACTGCAATAAAATCAAATTGTTGTTTTAGTAATGTGCGTTCTTCTTTAGGGGAACTATATCGTCTTATCAAGTTTTTATACACCGGTAGGGCGGTAAGTTCATTTTAGTATAGGTACATGTTTAAGTTTTAAATGCTGCGCTACTGCTGACGATGAGGGGTTCGATTCACGGGTCGGGTAAAATGTTATTGGGTTTTTTCATCTGGAATTTTTCAGTAGCAGCCCCGAGTGTTGGTTTGTGCCCGGTTGATGGCAATAGGCTCGCCCCCTATTGCATGTGAGTTTAACATAACTGGAGCTATGTGGGTGTACTATAGGTACACCTCTGTCTAGCCCTCCCTAGAATACAAGCGTGATGTTAACAGCAGACCAAGCTATTGCTCTTGTCAGAAATAGACTACCGACCACAGATAATTATAGATACACCTGGATAACGCAAGAGCAACTACTTCGCGTGCCCAACTTACGTACAAAAATCGTATGCCACCACTTTGGCGCTCAGTCCTGTAGTACTGCTGGCTGGGTGAGCGTGAGCGCTGGCGCTAGCCCCCGGGGGTGGGGCGAGACGGGTGCCGCACGCGGCGGCGTCTTTGAATCGATTTGATTTTCCCAGCACTAATTATTGCTTGTGACGTTAGGTAGTCAAAAAATGGCACGCTTGGTTTTCATACAGATCGTGATACTTGCGTTATCTAGGTCTATCTATATCTGTGCTACTGACATACCTGCATATAACTTACAAAGACATTAAATCCGTATTTATGGTTCTTCTAACATGTACCCTGTCTAAATTGTTAATAACATGTTATTGGCTGTAACTTCACCATTAGGTCTTTATAAAACTTTTTTAATAAAAATGCTACAGGTATGTCGAGTTTAATAACTTTCAATAAGGTCGAGAAAAGCCCTGTTACGTTGATATTTTGCACCGTTGTCATGTGAAGTTATACATACATACATAATCAGCCTATAATGTTCCCACTGCTGGGACACAGGCCTCCACTCGGTGAGAGGGAGTGGGCCATAATCCACCACGCGGGCCCAGTGCGGGTTGGCAGATGTCACATGTCTTCAAATTTTTTGGTTCTAGGACATGCCGGTTTCCGTAAGATGTTTTCCTTCACCGTTTTGAGAGCAGTGGTGATGAAATAATTTACACAAAGTAAAGCGCCTGTCTGGGTTCGAACCTACGACCTACACCTTGTAAGTCGCGGCCGTTAGCACTAGGCCACCACTGCTCCATGTGAAGTTATGTTTTACTTAAAACATCAAATCCTTTGGCACGAAATAGTCTTTCAGTCCGAATTTCGGCCATGGCCGTCAATCACAGGCTCTCAGCGGAGACTTCCCATCAACGCGGGAGATATTAGAGAGCACAGGTGTGTGCGCAGACACAGGTGCACTCTCTCTTCCCTCACTCTCATAGTCCGTTGGGATGGCAATCCGACACGACCCTATAGAGATCACGCTTAGGAGTAACGGCACAACGTGTTTTCCGAGGGGCATCACGAGGCAAGAAATATAAAAAGTGGCCTCATACCTACTGTGGTAAAAATTGGTCATTCAGCAACTTGGTGGCGTTAATGACTATCGAGGATGAACTGGACGTTAATTTATGTATCGTGGAAGCTATTTTATTGCACCCGAAGAACAAATTTTTGGATCATTTATCTCCCTTCAAAATTGTTGAGCTGAATCGTGCGTAGAATATTATCTGTGATAGTGGTAATACAGGCGTCATGTCCGAGAACAGGTAGTAGTTCAGTAGGGACTGGTCATCTCTTAGCTTCCACGGCTTATTTTAATTTAATTTAATTTATTATTTGAATTCTTTTTTTTATTACAGACGATTTTAACGTTGAGAACGATGCAGACATCGTTCTCACGTGCATAATTTCAACATGAATGATGTAATCTGCTTGTGTAACCATATTTTTATTTAAAAAAGTGTCTGTAGATTTTCTTGCCCGTCTTCTCCCTAGGTACCTACTACGTTCTGGAATGTCAACTAGCTTCAGCTTTCTGAACACGTGACCTATCTTGTTTTTTTCATAAATGCTTTGAGTTTGAAAGGCAGTAATTAGGTAACTATATGCGAAACAACACACCAAAAGGTTAAGAATGAAATAGGTATTAATTCGTAGCAATTGTTTCTGTCTGTCAACATAAAACCACCGACTTGTATTAACTCCTATTCACCTGAAACAACATAAGTTCTGAAAACTAGAACTGAAATTACTGAGAATTCAATACTTGTACAATTGTAAACAGTTCCTACAACTGGGTTTGACAGTAATGGATTTTAATAAAATATTCGTTCTAGCAAACAAACGTGTTAGCAAGAAAATCAAATAAAGAGGTATTTCTGGGAATTATAGGCAGTATGTACTTGAAGTCAGAGAAAATAATAATTGTTTATGAAATTGACACACTGCGTCAATTTGGAGTGTTATATCCAGTACCCTAATTGCGTAACACACTATTACTCTCAGTTTGAATAATTTTGAAGCGTATTTCTAATCCATTGCTCCTTATGTTCGAAAAATGTTTCTGCTCAACAACGCAAATAACGCAATGAATGTTGTTGAACTGTCAAAATGAAACCCATTGCTACTGGTCACACAATTATCAAGGAATGACAGTTGTGATTTGAATCATCATCATTCATTATTCTCTTGACGCTGGCAGAATAGTCGACATCGGCTCAGTTGTCAAACAAGAAAAAAAAACATTGGCATTCCGGGAGTGCCGACAGAAGTGAAAACAAAACACAAACATAATACTTTGCGATCACTCACTGACATATCGGATATACTTACATTAAAACCGAGTACATCCCGAGGACAGCCGAACACTTCCGAAGCGGTATCGTTACGGTAACAGTGGCGCGAATTCAATGGTTTTTTTCCATCTCAAACAATGCCCAACGCGCCTAAATAAGTTTTCACTTCAAAAAACATTCTCTTGCCATTATCCCAATTTATTTGAGGTCGGCGCAACATGTATTTTTCTTTAATACTTCTCTATCCGCGCTACTTAATTTGGTAGCCAACTTGTTGAACAATTCATTTTCCTGTGTTTATGTATCAGTATTGCCATTGTAAACGTATCATGCAACCACAGATATAGATACACCTAGATAACGCAAGAGCAACTACTACGCGTGCCAAAAATCGCACCAGCATACGTACAAAAATCGTAAGCCGCCATTTTTGCACTCAGTCCTGTGTACTGCTAGTTGGGTGAGCGTGAGCGCTGGCGCTAGGCCCCGGGGGTGGGGCGAGACGGGTGCCGCACGCGGCGGCGTCTTTGAATCGATTTGATTTTCCCATCACTAAATAGTGCTTGTGACGTCATAGGAGGTAGTCAAAAAAAGGCATGCTTGGTTATCATACAGGTCGTGATACTTGCGTTATCTAGGTCTATCTATATCTGTGCATGTAACTCTTATAGTTGTCCGGACCACCTACCAAGTTTATTTGCAACACATGGCAATTTATACATATCTTCGTATGAAACGCTTGAATACTGCTCTGAATTTGAATCCGTCCGTTCTCGAAACATTCTTCAATGTTTCGAGAACGGACGGTCCGAGAAAATTCGCTAACAAATCGAATTCGGATCGTAAGAAATGCACAAACTGTTACAACAGGGGGTTACGTTTCGGGTCGAGTTTTCTCAAATTCACCGGTGGTCTAAGGTAGCTTTTTGACTTGAGACTTTGAAGTATAGAACATAGATCGCCCAAATTAGCAGCATCGGGTCATTGACAGTGATTGGGTAATTAGCAGAGAAGTAACATTTTATATCTCCCTAAAATGAAACTACCTAATTGCAAAAAAATATATAGGTATTAGACTAGTTTCTGCCCGCGACTTCGTCCGCGTGAAAATCTTGTTCCCTCAATCTACCCCGTTGCATCATCGTTTTCACTTAGCATTCTTTCTGACTTTATTTATTTTGCTCGGCTCTTAAGGGCCTCAGCGTGGTGTTAAATAGCCAATAGCCATCCCCAATAATTTGGCTATCAAATGCAATTTTTTTTTAAATCCTAGTGGTAATTCCAGAGATTAGCGCGTTAAGGGGACTACATGACCAAAAGCGCGGTCACTGTCGGATTGCATAGCAAAGAAAGAGAAGCGCGTTGACACAACGCTGGTAATTTACCTATTGCAAAATATATGAAGCAATTATTTATTTACAAAAAATCTATTGTTTGGACAAAAAAATTAAAACACTAGTGCTTTAGTATGTTGTTTGTAGAATAATCTGACAAAAATCAAAATGATTGTAGGTATGTATATTAGTATGGTTTTTATTGTAAAAAGAAAGAGTTTAGAGGTATCTTCATGTTTCTTTTCTATCGTATCAAATTAGTTGTATTATGTTTTCAACACACTATCTACCTAGCATATATCCAGATGAAAATCAAAATATATTTTTCTGATTTTGTTTACTGTAGTCGATCATATACCTTTAGGCATTATAAAACTTACATTTTTTGCGTTTAGGTCCTGTAGTCCCCTTAAAACAAACAAACTCTTCTGCTTTGTGTTATGAATATAGATATAGATAGATATGTCAACCTTTGTTTTCCGACCTATAAAGAAAAAACGGAAGGGGAGGTCTCTGCCCTGCAGTGGGACAACACAGGCTGATTTATTTATTTACTAGGTCAACCTATAAATTTGGTTGTTGTTATTTTGACAAACCAATCACAGAAGCTATTATTAGAACTTTGACAGAGCAGCTGACAATTTTCTAGTCACAAATCTGAAGGCCTATTCTCGTAATTTAAAACGTTCAAAATCTAGTCGCAGTCTCATCTCGGCGACAAACAAATGTCAAAATGTAGGGAAATTAGAGGTATTTCTGACAGATTGAGACTGATCAGACTGTGAACGTTCTTAAAATTACAAGAATTGCCCCTCAGATGATTTTATATTATACAGACTTGGTTGATAGGTAGGTACTGCCTTTAGTCAAGACTTGAATATTTATCATATTCATACGAAACCTTGACTTCAAACTTCATAAAAGTTTCGTAAAATAAATATTTGTTCAGCTACTAAAGGTAAAGTAACCCTACCAGTTTCATAAGCATATTAAAACTCTGGGAACGGTACCCAATTTCTAGATACTTATTTTTGGATATGAAAATTATTTTCCGAAAGTTTTGGGATTCTTTACTAACAATTTTAATAAGGTAATTAGGTAATTAATAATGTTTCGCATTTCAGAAATTAAGCTTCTACTTCATTATAAACTTTTTAAACATTGTTCACTTCTTTGATTGCTTGGATTTTTTTTTCCTAGTCTATACAAATGCGGAAGTAAAACTAAATCCTGTGTTGCAACTTATATCTAAAGAATCCTTACATAATCAGCCTATAATTTTTCCACTGCTGGGACACAGGCCTTCGAGAGGGAGTGGGCTTTAATCTACCACGCGGGCCCAGTGCGGGTTGGTAGGTGTCACATGTCTTCGATTTTTTGGCTCTAGGACATACCGGTTTCCTTACAATGTTTCCCATCACCGTTTTG
This sequence comes from Hydraecia micacea, assembly GCA_914767645.1. Classification (NCBI taxonomy): domain Eukaryota; kingdom Metazoa; phylum Arthropoda; class Insecta; order Lepidoptera; family Noctuidae; genus Hydraecia; species Hydraecia micacea. Next base: position 16,829,194 of record OU611778.1, read on the forward strand.
AGAGTATTGGTGACGAAATTATTTACACAACAAAGTAAAGCGCCTGTCTGGGTTCGAACCTACGACCTACAACTCGTAAGTCGAGGTCGTTGCCACTGGGCCAGCACTGCTCGAAGTATCCTGAGTAACTAAAAAGGATTTGGTTTGGGGCAGTAGTATGACACGTTAGATCCTTCATCATTGTAGTGTGAGAGCGTTATTCAACTATACAGTACGAAGACCACCATCCTTATTCACAACTGAACAAGAATGGTTTTAATACCTGAATAATACGACCCCTGATTTGATTTAAAATACATACCTTAACTAATATTAATACATAATTATACTCATGCCCTTTTCCTATGTTAGGCAGAAACTGCAAAAAGCCACCTGCTACAATGCGTACCTACATACTCCTTTTAACCCCCAACAAAAAAACAGTGGTGTTATATGTTTCACGTGTGTAGGTATCTGTCTATCTGCAGCATCGTAGCTCCGAAACGACTTGTGCTTCGTTTAAATAATGGCAGAAAAAGGAAAAGTCCATTCACAGAATTGATACACAAGTATACACCAATAAATCTGTAGATCCATAACCGCATGAGCCTTTCAGTATCACAGACTCACTATACGAACTTGTACTACTGGCAATGCCAAACAAAAGAACCTAAGTTTCCAACTCAGTCAACACTGGCCACTAGAGCCGACAACCGGACAATTAATCTTACTTCATGACGACCGGCACTAACGTCGACGATGGTCGTTACAAACGTCACTAAGAACTAACTTTCAAAGTACTGAGAACAAAATAGATAAGTGTGCAGGCTAGCTTTAATTAGTTTTAAACCACAGAGACATCGCGCGTCGTGGGTGCGCTATGTAATAAGTGACTGCGACATCGCTTGCTTGATATTTGACACCGACACTGTTTGGCATTATGTAATAAAAGCGTAAAGCTACGGTTCCCTGGAAGACCGGTAACACATAACGGCTACAGTGGCAATACATATTCGGTACTGTTTTTATCTGACAAAAAAATATTTTTCATCCCCCCATCTCGGAAAGAGTATTTTTGCTCTTCGATAACTGAGTGCAAAAGCCGTTTTTATCCGCTAGAGGATAAAGTAAAATTGAATTTAGAACATCGTGTGCAACAAGTTTGTGAAATCAAAACATCATTAAACCTATTTATTTCTACCTCTATGGTACCGAATTTATCATAGATATAGAATTTCCGTAGATTGGGCATGAGAGTAAATGAGAGCTCCCGCTTTAACGGAACTTTGCTGTGTTAGAAAGAGAGAGAAAGTGACGCTGTTAACAGGGCCAAACACGTATTTGCTACCGGCCCATACCGGCCCCGGTGACTGTTTACGTGAGCGTTTCGGCAATTATTTAAGCGAACTAGAGTGATAACCTGTGATTAAATAACCATAATACGATGGTTTCTTGTGCAGTACCAGGATGTGAATCTTCCAAAAAGAAAAACCCCCAGGATTACTCGTTTCACCAGTAAGTTTACAATGTGTTTTAATCGTTATTTCTGCATTAACAATGCACTAATAAGCCGGCTATAAGCAAAATATGATGAGAACATTATTATACTTACGATTTCGATGAATTAGCATGCCTAAAACCACCGTATTTAAGAAATAACAAATAGAGAAATACGAAGGAGTTATAACTTCACTTTTTAGTGATGCGATAGCCTAATTTTTGTTGATATCGACAGCTAAGATAGGTAGCTTCATACAAATGATTAATCTTAGAAAAATAGATTATATTTAAGTACTTATTGTAACAAACAAAATATACTTAGATCAATGGTTTTTGGTCTCGTTTGATTGTTGACATTACCAATCTACGGAAATTCTATATCTATGGAATTTATCATACAACCTTTTTTTTTAAAAAAATTCAGACTCGGAACCTTCTTGGTGTACTTACTTTTTTTTTAATTTGCGCGCGCCTTTTTCTTTTCATGTCATATTGTTAAAACCTTAGGTTAAAAACAAGAAACTTTAAAAGAAGTGAAAAACCTAAAATGAGTGATTCTAGCGACGAGGAAGTTTATTTGACGCCAACAGAATTGACTGAAAGTGTTAAAAGTGCGCAAACGAGCTTTCTCCCTCAACAATCACGCGAGAAGTATTTGAAACAGTACGATATGTTTAACACGTGGCGACTAGCTAAAGGAGCCAAATCTTTCTCAGAAAATGTTTTGCTGGCATATTTTATTGAATTATCCAAGTCCAAGAAATCAAGCACTCTATGGAGTACGTATTCAATGCTAAAAGCAACAATAAAGATGAAAAAAGACATACATATCGACACCTATTCTAAATTAGTGGCATTTTTAAAAAGAGCCTCATCGGGTCATCAACCAAAAAAGTCGAAGGTTTTCACAGCATTGGAAATTGAAAAATTTCTTAACGAAGCACCTGATTCCGTATATTTGGCGGCAAAAGTAAGTCAGTTGCACATTCAGCATCTACTTAGGTATATTAATCAACTACTTAACATAATCTAGTACTTAATAGATGTTGATAGGCATACCTAATTATGCATGCATATCAATTTTATTAATTTATTTACAACAATACTCTTTATGTTCCAGGTTGTTCTTATTATTGGTATAAACGGAGCATGTCGAACTAATGAAATAACACAACTTGATGTCAAAAACATTGAGAAACATTCAGATGACTTACTATTAATTCATTTACCTAATACAAAGACAAAAAGAGACCGCAACTTCGTCATTCGCAAGGAATACGTAACAATTGTTGAGAAATATCAAGCCTTACGCCCGCCGAACACTCCAATCAATCGATTTTTTCTACAATATCGCAACGGAAAGTGTGTTAGACAGCCTATGGGTGCTAATAAAATTGGCAGTATCCCTCGAGAAATAGCAACATTTCTTGAACTTCCAGAACCCCTGTTGTACACGGGTCATTGTTTCCGACGAACTTCTGCCACACTTTTGGCAGATTCAGGAGCTGATCTCCTGTCCCTTAAGCGCCATGGAGGTTGGAAGTCCAATGCGGTTGTAGAGGGATACATAGAAGATTCCATCCAAAATAAGTCTAAAATATGTAAAGGCATCGTAGGAAACATTACACTGAAAGAGCCTCAGCCAGATCCTTGGACTGGCCCTTCTACATCAAAAATAAGCCGTTACGAAACACCTAACCATTGCCCTGTCTCGCCAACATTTACGCCAAGGGAATCCGATGAATCGGTACTATTAAGTACGACAGATAGTTTACCGAAAAACAGTAAACAAGTCACTAACACCAACATTACAGTACCTAACAAAAATATTACACTCAACTTAAGTAACTGCAACAACTTTACTTTAAATTTTTCTTAATTATACCTAAGTATTATTTGATAAAGTTTAAAGATTATTAAATTCTGTAATACTTACCTACCATAATCATCATCATCTGCCTAGCCTTTTCCCAACTATATTGGGGTCGGCTTCCAGTCTAACCGGATGCAGCTGAATACCAGTATTTTACATGGAGCGACTGCCTATCTGACCTCCACAACCCAGTTACTGTTACTTACCTACCATAATGTAGTAGTTAATACCTAAACTGAAATAAAAGTATCTTGAGATTGTAAATGTTTATTTTTTTTTGCATTTAATCATTTCCTCGCTGAGGTGGGATGAAAAGTTACGTGTTGCACTCGAGTGCAAAGATTTTTCACCTCGTGCTCTTTTGATTCCCTCGCTACCGCTCAGGATTCTAATTTCTGAATCACTCGCCGCGCTCGTGATTCAATTTTAGAATCCTTCGCTTGCTCCGTCATCAAAATTGAGCACACGGTTAAAAAACAACTTTGCACTCTTGTATAACAAATAACTATTATTTACGCACGTCACGTTTGCAGTATAAAACTGATTTACATCCGTCAGCTCACACATAAGGTCCAGTTGAAAACCAGCGTCAGGCACTAGTTGTCTGGCATTTTTGCTCAACCGGACCTTTTTGGCGCAGCCGTGAGACATACTTGTCTTACATCGGACTTTAGACTTTTTATTTGATCTTTTATATGTTTTTATCTGATTTATGTATCTGGTGTATTGTGTGTCTTTTAGTCTGTGCTAAATAAATGTATCTTATTTCTTCTTTATTTTTTTCTTTCATTAAAACGATAACAGTGGGGTTTGACTTTACGGTGTCAAAAAACGCTCTTTAGGAAAACACACGAACTTACTTTCATAAATTACATTTCAGTGACGTCATTCGCTTGTAAATTACGGACCCTATGTGGCGGGCACCACTCTCCTAGGAAACGGTAGCGTAAAAAGTTACCACGCTCGTAATTTTGATGGAAAAAGTTTAAGTGGAGTTGCCCAATTATAGTGAGCTCATTCGTAGCGCAAGCATAGCGCGTGCACGTGTAGTTCCAGGGGTTAACAGCGATAAGTACTAGTTAAAGTAGTAATCAGCCATGTACGTACTCCACACATCAAACTCCTAGTGATCCCTCAGTTTAGATTATCTACCAGTAAAAGAAGTGCAGGATACGATGAAAATCACGCATATTTTTGGTCCTTCGAGCCGGATCGCTAAAAAAAAGTGCTAAAGCAACTATTTTTTTTGCCTGCATATATAACTATTTTGCCAACTGTACTTTTCGAAGGGATGGCATTCAACATTCAACATCCTACACAGTCGCACACAAAAGGTATTGGACAACTATTCAATAATGCTGTTGGACTTCGGCTTATAGGAACTGTGCAATTGAATTCGGACGGTGGAAAGCGTTTCATTACCTTTCACATTGCAGTATGTAGATTTTGTCCAGTTAAGGGTATAGTGGAATCTGTGATACGGTTGATATGGTTTTGGATTATGAGACTTTAGTTGAGATCATTGCAAAAGGGAATTATGGAGTTGCTGTGTTAGAGTATTATTGTCGTAGAAATTATCCGTTTTCTAAATAAAATAATTAAACTGAATTTATTCAGACTTTTTCAATAGAGTAATTTATTATCACAGGATATAAATAAGACTTATCTTCTTTGAAAAAAAAGACTAAATTTTACGATACCTTGTGGGTCAGTAATCACCTACACATGCAGTAGGTACAGACGCCAGCACATCAAGCTACCCGAAACTATCAAATTTTTTCAATCAACTTTGAACCTTATCCTTTAACAACCGAACTGCTAGGTTATCTTTATTATTTAGAGGGTACACTGATCAAAGCCGGCCAAAGTAGGCTGTAAGTATTCCATAACATAATACCAGACTGATAACACTTTTACTATCACCTACATTATTATCATTAAAATCTAGACCTAGTCTTTCTCTAACTTTGTTGGGATCGGCTTTCCGAATGTTTATCTGACTTCTACAACCCAGTTACTGGGTAACATTGCAAAGACTGATTGTCAGACTTTCGGGGTTCTGATGACTACCTCTGACGAATGTCAAAGATGACAGCCGGGACAAACAAATGTGGTTTTCGAGGCACGGAGTGGTCTCGGTATGTATTGAATGGTTGGACGGATAGGCTTTGGCTAGCCAAGTTTAAACTTGATCCATATAGCCATTATAATCCCTATTATAATTATTAACGTTAAAATCACATTCAGAAACTAAAACCATTCGTTTGAGATGTACCCCGCACATTACCCGTGCACAACTCACCCGGGCGTAGTGACATCATTAAAATGTTCCATCGGTCTGCGACAATGGCTCTATCTGCCTTTGTTCCCAGCCTTTGTGGAGCTTCTGATAATTCAGATCATACGCTATGGTGTTGGAATTGTAGTTATGTTTGCTATGGAAGAGTTGTTTTAGGTTTTATAATCTTTGAACTACGTCATAATGAGTTCATAGTTTGAACGTTCACAACAAGGATTTACGTCTTTTTTATATATTTGGTGTTGCTCTCAAAACGGTGAAGGAAATCATCGTGAGGAAACCGGCATGTCCTAGAACCAAAAATTCGAAGATATAGTGACATCTACCAACCCGCACTGGGCCCGCGTGGTGGATTACGGCCCACTCCCTCTCACAGAGAGGAGGCCTGTGTCCCAGCAGTGGGAACATTATAGGCTGATTATGATGATGATGATGGTGTTACACCGTGCTGAACCTGTATCCTAATTGGGTAACGTACTATGAATCACAATCTGAATAATTTTGAAGGATATGCTAATCCATTGCTTTATATGTTCGAAAAATTTGTCCACTCAACAGCGAAAATAGCGCAATGAATGTTGTTGAACTGTCAAAATGAAAGTCATTGCTACTGATAGTGTGTTACACAATTACCCTGCTCATCAAAAATATTACGACGTCACTCGAGAATCTAATTGAATATTTACTTCATTATTATACCCCGTGGCAAAAGCTTTTATTTAAACAATATAATACTCTGGTGATCACCATTAAAGTTTCTGCGCCATTATTTTTAATAGGCATTTGTTTGGAGCATTAGCATCAGTAAGTACTTCTTTTATAGATACACCAAACAATTTTAACCAACTTCAAAAAGTTCTCAAAAATCGACTGTATTTTTTTTTGTATACGCGATATCTCCGGCGTTTGTGGATCGATTTTGAAAATTATTTTTTTAATGAATTGGGTATGTCTCAGAAGTGGTTCCATATAAATTGTGTTTACTATTTATAAAAAAAAAAACAACCACTTAAAAAAAAAAACACTACACTACTTTAATTTCGAAATTCGGTGTTGTTGGTATCGCCTTTCCTGTAGAGGTATTTTTGGAAATCGGTTTTTTTTTTTTTGTAAAAAAAGATTTTATCTAACAAGTGCAAATTATTTTTAAAATGTCATAGTAAAGCGAGTCAAGTTTTCTACAAAACATTTCGCTGTATAATGTAGCCTGTTTGCTATTCCTTTGTGTATTGTGTGTAAAATTAGCTCCATCGATGCCCGGTTAGAGGGCACAGTTAAGTAATTACACCACTGGCCTAAGTGCTAACAAAATAATTGTTTTGCTACCAAATTATGGCATTTAGTAGGCTGTAGTTATAGCTATACAACAACATTCATTGCGTTATTTATGTTGTTGAACAGACAAATGTTTCGAATTTATGAAGCAATGGATTAGCAATATCCTTCAAAATGTTTCCGATTGTGGGCCTTTGATATTGTTCACCAGTTTATATTGCAACCTTAAACGGTACCGGCTGTTCAATAACACCTATTTTATGGAGAAAGCAGGTTTTTAGAGCCAAAGTTCTTTTGTGTTCTATTACTTTCAAATGAAGATCTTTCACCTGGACATGAGTTACCTTGGGTAACCTGAAAGTCTTTAAACAGACTTCGCCTGTTCAGGGGGAGAGTCATAGACGACTCCGCCTTGGAGTGTAAATGTGGTGCTGTTCCACAAACGATGGGATACTTAATATCGTGTCCTGCGTGTCCTGTCAGCTGCACGTTACAGGAACTGATGGACGCTGGTGATAGCGCCAAACAAGTAGCCGAATTCTGGGCCGAGTCCATTTAGATTGCTATCGACACGCTAAGAAGAAGACTTTCGAGTACTGATTATGCAAACGAATAGAAGATAAAGTACTACAGTAGTCGTACTAGTTGTACAATCTACTATTATTTCTTCCATTGCTACTCCAAAAAATAATCATATGATGTTCCTAATATATTCACTTAAAATGAAAAAAAGAGTATTTCTCCAGAAGAAAGGTCATGCGAACGAACATGTGCGGTGTGTCGTGAGTTCTGCATGTTGTATTGTATGTATCTATGTCTTATGTTTGCGTATTGTGATGTATGTAGTTCAAAGCGTTCTTGTATAAGTCTAAATGTATAGCTGTGACGTATGAGGAATGTTGAGGATTTACATTCATGTTAGGGTTAATGGAGGAACACCAAAGGAAAGGCCGTTATAAGGACTTCAATATTTCGTTCATTATCCTATACAGGGTTATTGGAAAAACACCAACAACCTCTGTACTCATCATTATGAACAACTTTTACTCCATAGTAAAAGTTGTTCATAATGATGAGTACAGAGGTTGGTACCAACTTGATATCGCGAAAAAAAAATCAGCTGTTCCCTACATTTTGACGAGTTATACGAACATTATATGTAAACAGCTGATTTTTTTTCGCGATTTCATGTTTGCTCCCATAGTAAAAGTTGTTCATAATGATGAGTACAATGACCGCTTAAGAGGTTGTTGGTGTTTTTCCAATAACCCTGTATAAGAGAGAGATTCATTTCGGCAAACGCTACGGTGCATGTATGATGGATTGGGTAAATATGTGTGTAGGTATATCTATACTAATAACAAAGCTGAATAGTTTCTTTGTTTGTTCAAATGCGCTAATCTTTGGAAGTACCGGTCGGATTAAAAAAAATTGCATTTGATAGACCAATTCTTGAGGAAGGCGTATTTAACATCCATAAAAAAGCTAGGAAGAACGCCAAGCGAAAACGATGTTATAGCGCGGGCGATGCGATGCGACGAATTGGGTCGGGGGAACAAATAATTTCACGCAGACGAAGTCGCGGGCAGAAGCTAGTTAGGTATAATTATGCATAAAGGAGTTGAACATAATATTAAAGAGGACGAAATTTTCCTTGAAAGTAGGTTGTAATTAAAAAGTGCTCGTGGCTTTGAGTAACTAGGCACAGACGCCAGCACATCAAGCTACTCGAAACTGTCAAAATTTCCCAATCAACTTTGAACCTTATGCTTTGGCGATAAAGTTGAAAATCTATTAAAGAAATTTGAAAGATTGTTGTATCTTGATGTGCTGGTCTGTACTTCGAATTGATGACGACAGAGGCTTTGCCAAGTTCAAAGCATCAATTTGAATTATTAAGCCCATTCATTGGTTCTTTTGAATTGTCAAAAGAAGAATAGACGCATTCCAAAGGAGTTTGGGGCCATTCCCAGCGCTCAGCCCATTTATTTATATAATTAATCATCCAAAAACGTAGAATGGAAAACTTTATGCACACTCGTTTAAGAGAAGAAAACCTGACGATTAGTTATTTTCAAGTACATAATCAGGTCACACCTTTCACAAATAGATAATAATATTTTCCCCTTAAGTCAAAAACCGGTAACTCAAAAAATATAATTATGTTTCGTAAAAACAGAGAAAACGTGAATTGTTTAAATTACTCTTTAAAAAACTTTCTAGCTAATTCAACATTGAGTTCCATATTACTACGGGACTTCTGGACAAGCCTCGTATTGCTAGGAGTTTCAATTCAATTCAATCCATAATGGACACATACATGTGGTAAGTATAAATTAATATAATTATGGACCCTTCCGGGCACAGCAAAATTCCTCTCCTCCTCCCCAGCAAAGCAAAGCTTGTCTCTCTGGGGCCCTGACCGCCGCGCCGCCCGGTAGCTTGGGCCCTGGGACCAATACCGGTGAGCAAAAATTTTAAAAGTTTTTATATTTCAATTTCAAAAATTGTAATTTTAATGCATATTGAATGAATATGTACCTAAATATGTTTTTTTTATGAATGAGTAAAAATAAATATTCAATGCCGATTTCGGGCACGTCAAAAACAGAAATAGTTATTCTGTTCCTGACGACTATAAGTTACAAGCGCGAGCTAGATACAACACAAACAGATATTATAAATTGGAAAACCATAGTCACACCTGCCTGAAATACCTAAAAACCTTTTAAAACCTTGACCTTTCATGACATGACGTCCCCCGGGCATGTCTATCATTGTTAGCAAAAAAAAAAACATAAACGAAAGGCCTTGTTTACAAATGTCAATATGTCGTATCAACAACGGTTCAAAATGTTCAGCCCTTTTTATCGAGAGCGTAATGAAGGACGATGAAACTGGTCTAGAAATAAAAACGGGTAAAGGATTAATTGACTCTCGTGTTTTGAAAATAGGATTTATTTTTGGAATAATTTTATTTTAGCTTTTGTTTTTTGCTTGGATCATTTGTTTGAGTTTTCATTTGGGAACGTAAAGATGTTTTAGCCGCTTGTTATTTCTGCTTATGTCATTAAATTCATATGTACTTTCTGAGTTTATTTCGGACATTACTAACATAGGTGAAGGAAATATCGTGAGGAAACCTAGACTTATAGTTAAGGGGACTACAGGACCTAAACGCAAAAAGCGCGAGTTTTATAATGCCTAAAAGTATGTATATATCGACTACAGTCAACAAAATCGGAAAAATATATAATATTCTTTAGGATTATGCTAGGTAGATAGTGTGTCGAAAACATAATACAACTAATTTCATATGATAGAAAAAAATCACGAAGACACCTCTAAAAACTTAATTTTTACAATACAAACCATACTAATATACATACAATCATTCTGATTGTTTGTCAAATTATTCAACAAGTAACATACTAAAGTACTAGTATTTTAATTTTTTAGTCCAAACAATATATTTTTTGTAAATAGATAATTGCTTCATATTTTGCAAGAAATTACCAGTATTGTGTTAACGCGCTTCTCTTTCTTTTCTATGCAGTCCGATAGTGACCGCGCTTTAGGTTATGTAGTCCCTTAATATAAGTCTGAAATCGCCAACCCGTCTTGAGCAAGCGTGGTGATCAATGCTAGTGCCTTCTCTTTATAAGAAGAGGCCTTTGTCTTTCAATAGAACTATACTAGTCTAGTATTATTATTTTAGACTCGGATTAAAAATTAGATCGATTTTTAGTCAAGCCAAGTTCTTTAAGCACTACGTACGGTAAAAATATATTTTTACGATATATTTAGTTAAGTCCTAATAGAAAGTCCTTTGAAAATATTCCGACAGCAGTTTTCTCTGTTAACGTCTTTTCCAAACTATGTATAAGAGTTACCGTGGTACAGGCAACTGAAGGAACACGGGTGGGTTTTAGTCAGTAAAAGTCTGGCACGCCCTCACGCTCCGCCCAGAGCGGGAGAAGTTATTTGATAATTTCACACCCAAAAAAAAAGGTCTATTTCAACATTTTTCTAACCTAACTGGCCAAGTCTACGTCACATGTCGTCGGGGTATAAACGAAGATAAACAAACAAATACGTATAACTTAGTATAATAAGCTATACTACGTGTCAACCTGTTATTACGTAGTGATAGATCACGTAGCATGCAGCGGACAATAAAAATATTAAGGTACTTGAGTACCTTGAATGTATGCGCGTTTTCACGTCATAAATAAAAGTATAAATAAAAACTGTTGACGATAAATATGTATGCGACCTTCAAGGGGAGAAAATTCCCTTTTTTCAGGCCGTGTAGAAAATTGTTGACTGTAATAGTTGTTTGATATTTGCTTTTGTACGTTAAACTTGTACTTACTATTTGTTATCGTGTTCCATATTTTTCGTTTGTTTGAATTAAATAATAATATGAAGCTTCGTTATAGGTGCTCAGTGATGTTGAAAATTCTCGTTTAAGTAAATAAAAATATTTTTCAGTTCTTATTTTTGGCGTCGATTTTTTTTATTATCTCTTCATTGTATCAGTACTCTTTTGGACTACATACAATGAAATATAATAATATCACCTATCTTTCTACGGATATCCCCGGTATCTTTAAATAATAAAGGATAGTCAAACATAGAGTTGTACGTACTTTTCATCCTCCAGAACTTTCCATATTCCAAACCTTCCTTCTTCGAAAAGTTTTACGCGATCCGAGGCACGAACAAGAAACTACATAGTACACATATTAAATATTACTACAATTGTAGGTGAATACGCCGTAATAATGCGTAGGTATACAACAAGTAGGTATTGATGGTTTCTGTTGTTTGTTGTGTCATGCCGTCACAAGTGTTGATAACGTATCTTGTAATCTGTTTGAATAGACAATAACTCCTGTGTTGCTAGGCAACGTAATATTTGTTTGTGTATCGTTTGAAATAGGGCCAAATATTGTACATGACTAATTCTATGCCTGGGGCCTATTTACTAAAACTATTTTTTTGACAGGCGACAGATTACCCACGACAGTCCGACAATTCAAAAGTTTTTTTTATAGATTTAGAGCTTTATTTGACGAGGCTGTCGTGAAAATGTGTAATTTTTTTGACAAATATTTGTTACATTGTCAGTTATACTACCTAAATAGGTTGAGGTTTTCGTCATTATTATAATGATTAAACTTTATTATCCATTGCTCTATTAAAAAGCCTCCAGAAATTGTATTCCAAAATATGTACAGTGCAAAGTCTGACACTGGGTTTATAAAAATATATTGCTTAGCCATTAAAAACATCGCTCAAACAGCCATAAAAAAATTAAAAAGACACTCTTCTTTGACGCGGTAAACCGGTAATTTGCTCAGAAACTACTTACGTTAAACGGAATCTACTGAATATTAGTCTGAAAAAGCCAGGCTACTTGCAAAGACTTGAACAAACGTTAAACACTGAGTATTATTAGCAAATAAAATCTGCATAAACCCACAAGCTTTTAGTGCAAACGATAATCTAATTTTAATCTCTTGCAAATTGCAGCACGCGTTCAACTAAACCCCCAATGTCATTTGCAGCGATTTTCACACGACCAGTCACAACAAAACTCCACCTTATTATTATAAAGGACTTCATTTAGAATTTTGCGTACACTCATTCTCTCCCCCAATGCTTATTCCTTCTACAATAACAAAAGCAGCAATGGATATTGAATACGATTTTCCAATGTGTTTCTCTAAGTAATTTCCTCGCGTCTCAGCTATTTCCCGCGGTAGGTACTCGACTCGACGCACGTGTGGATATAGCTAATATACGACAAGTAATCGACGGGGCTATTAGCAGCAGGCGGGTACATTCCTCCTTGTGCGCGAGAATGGTGAAGATAGGCTCAAAAATGGAGCTATGAAGGTAGCGGGACAAGTCGATGTTGGAAAATTCCTTTGAAAGCGTTTTGCCGTTTGATCACAAACTTCCCACCCAGGCAATTAATGGGCCACCCTTAATGGGTCTCGTATGTCGTTAGTTCAGTCGGCCCATTTAAAATTACTGGTATTCGGCTGCAGCCGGTTAGACTAGAAGCCTACCCCGAGATAATTAGGAAAAGGCGCTGAATTTGGTTTTGGTTTCTACTGAGGCTAAGGATGCTATCTAATGTTCTAATATCTATCTGATTCCAATAAAGATTAATGTATTTGGTTTAAAATAACAATGAATGAATGAAACGACGACGAATAAAAATGTTAAATATAATATTGGCATATTATGCACCTTAAAGTCTGTTAAAGAACTAAGAAGTCCAAAAAAGAAAGAGAAAAAGGAAAGAGAATAAAAAAAAGGAAAAAGAAAGAGAAAAATGAAAAGAAGGAAGAGAAAGAGTATTCTATTGTAAGAAGTCTTTGCCCTTTTTCGCTCCGTGTGTCAAGAAATCAAAAGCGATAGGCACTCATATTTCAGAGATTCAAAAAATGACCGAAATTCTTCAAAAAATCTCTTTTTAGAGCCCCAATCTAGACACAACATCTACAAGCTTTTATTGGTACTCGTCTAAATTGCTATGAGTACTCTCAGTGCCATACTGAGAATATACTTGATAGGTTCTTGTCCTAATTGGCGATGTTCCGTCATTATGATCTCGAGAATCCGATTTCAACTCGCTCAACTCAACGCTCCGCGAAAATCTTAAAAGATTCTGATCTTATAATAATATTTAGCGTTCCCAATTTACTATTTACTGTCATAAATCGTGGTAGGTGGTAAAGATAGTGTCTTCAGTCTTCACTTAAAGATAGTGTTCGATAAAAACGTTAGCGTATATCTATTTTTTATCCAATTTCCTCAGAAACAGTGTCAAATAATAAGAAATAGTTGACTCAATTCCACATAGTGGCCTTTTCAGGAGTATTCTCGAACATATACGAGTATATTTCTGGCACAATAAACGGCCTACAGAACGTATTCAATAAAGTTGATGAATAAAAAAACTCTGACGCAGGAAATTGGAATGTTCGTATAAAATGGCAGGACATTCTCGGACATCTCAGAGTTCACACAAGTCGGGTATACATTTCGTAACGTAAATATGACAGCCGACTCTTTTCCGGTGCGAAAATTGATAAAAGTATTGGTAGTCATTTTTTTTTATAGAAAATATGGTCGGTTGTCTTCTAGTCGAGTCGTGTGTGTTTTTTTCTTGATGTTTGAGGATAATTTATTGAGTTTTAGAAGCATTCAGAAGGTCAAAACGTTCAGCATCTAGTCGCAATCTTGTCTCAGCGACAATCAATGTCAAAAATGCAGGAAAATTAGAGGTATTTTTGACAGACTGAGACTGACTGTTCTTAAAATTACGAGAAATGCCCCTGACGTAGATGGCGTTGATGGCGTGCAATAGGAGAGGCCTATGTTCAGCAGTGGACTGCTATTGTCTGATGATGATTGTACCAATATTAATCAATGTTACCATTCACAAAATCATTCATCATTACCCCAGACATTCAGTCACAACTGTTACTGAAATATTGAAAAGTGTTAGGTACTGAAATATTGCTGGACAGCGCTGATGTTAACCAAAAAATGTCACTCAACGTCTCAACGTCACAAAAATCCTTCACACTTCGACAAATGACGTGCCATACGATTCAATTCACACGAAAACAATATTCAGGTGTGACCTTTTTCAGGAAAAAAAAATATAAAAACAAAAAGCAACATCAGACTTTTGTCCCGTTTTTATCGAATCTTTATTTTATGTATGGCTTGCGTTACATCGATCATTTAGTTAGGGTTGTCAGTTTTAATGGTATTTTTTGCGCTAATATGAATATAAAAATATCAGCTTATCAATCTATGTAGGTACCAGTCATGTCACAATTTTTTTTTTGTGTAAAATAACTTCATCCTTTTGCGAACGCGTTAACAGTCATTCTTCGACTAATGTCAAAAATCGGGTTTTCTTGTTAGATTAAAAAATGCAGTTGGACTGGCTAGCTGGTTTTAAGTCCTACCCTATTATTAAAGTAAATCCTTTAAAGCATCATTTAAGGAGTTGTTACTCCTGTAACAATTCCTATACTACTACAGGAAATGAAATGAAATTGTTTATTCCGTAAATATCAAAATAACTTTTAGACGTCATATTATTAAAACAAAATTAAGCATCTAGCTTAATTTTGTTTTAATAATATGACGTCTTTGTAAGAGGGAGTGGGCCATAATCCACCACGCGGGCCCAATGCGGGTTGGCAGATGTCACATGTCTTTAATTTTTTTGGTTCTAGGACATGCCGGTTTCCTCACGATGTTTTCCTTCACCGTTTTGAGAGCAGTGATGGTGAAATAATTTACACAAAGTAAAGCGCCTGTCTGGGTTCGAACCTACGACCCACAACTCGTAAGTCGCGGCCGTTACCACTTGGCCACCACTGCTCTCTAATCTATGTATACTGCAAGTAAACTTACTTTGAAATAGAAATCATATACGCGGAACCAGAAGTTACATACGGTACGTTAGCCTACGCAACAAAGTAAATACAAAACAACGAAACTTTCCTACTTAATGGTGTAGGAATTAATCATAAAGACATTCAGACTGCCATAATTCCAAACATTGTAATCAGTTATGGGGCTAAAGCTATTTGTTACGGAGTACTTATTGCCAAACATCTGGAGCAATAACAAGTTAGTCAACTACTTTTACGAACATTTTAGTGTGGTTAACAAACATAATTTGCACTTTAGCCTACTTTGTATTTAAGCATAGTCTAGGTACTTCATGGATGTCGATAATAAATATAGGTCTTTTTAAAGAGGGCGTTGTAAAAGATAATTGAAAATGCAAGAAGTATGAGCAATGACGGAGATGAAAGCCTCTTCTCTGCTTCCTTGAATAAAAGGTACATAGTTCTTCATTCACTCTTCCTTCTTTGTTCAATCTATCTCTCTGTGGAATACACTTCACTTGGAAATCAGGATGGCAAGTATTGGTAACCAATAGATTATACTTTAAAATAAAAATTCGCGAGCACGTTCGTAAGAAGCTGGCAGTGTCTTCACAACGCTCAACGGTAATGTTTTCCTATCATTGGTCTTGCTTTAGTATATTCGTGTATTTATTTAAGCTTATATTTATATGTAATTAGGTATATAAATGAATCTGCCTAGCCTTTTCCCAACTATATTGTGGTCGGCTTCCAGTCTAACCGAATGCGGCTGAATACCTGTATTTTACATGGAGCGACTGCCTATCTGATCCAACCCAGTTACTGGGTAATACGATACCCCTTGGTAAGACTGGTTTTCAGACTTTCGGGCTTCTGACGACCCGTAACGACTTTCAAAGATCTACGAATGACAGCCGGGACCAAAGGCTTAACGTGCTTTCTGAGGCACGGAGGGTTTTGGTATGTAAAGATGGTCACCCATCCACGGACCAACCGCGGCAAGCGTAGCTTAACCTGATCGATCGACCCGTGCGGCTGTTATTACTTATAATTAGCTATATATATATATGATATGTTATAATTATAATTTGTAAGAGGTATATATCTATCTTTGTATTTTAATAAATATTTATTCCTAAATTTTTCGTGATTGCGCACCTACCACTGTTTGTGTCTGCATCGCCCAAAGGTTGACTGGTAGAAAATGCCTATATATTAAGTCCGTCTCTGTACATGTATGTGCTTAAAGTATTGAATAAATAAATACTAGTTAAATCTATTTGAGTTTTTCTTATAACTGGATTTTTTTATAAAAGTTTCCGTCTCTATTAAACTTGTGTAAACTGGTTTTATTTAGAAAAAGAATTCCTATTTCATTCAGTTTGAAACGTACTATTAATTTAAAGCGTCCAGGCAATTCTACGAATGTCGAACGGTCTGTCTACAGGAGGCCTACCACAAACTCTTAACGCGATCCATTTTAGGGCCTAAACTGAACTGTTCTTCTAATTCATACCATGACGTCAGTTTAACGATTCAGTTTAGGGCGTGCCATTCTGCTGACAGCGATTGTCCCAAACTGAGTCGCAAGTATTGGTTTCATTCATACTTGTTTGGTACCATGACGTCCATAGAGCAGCTCAAGCGATGCAGTTTAGGAACCTAAACTGAAATGTCTTGTTTTTGAATCGTTTTTAATTAGATCATGGTAGGCCACCAGAACACCTTTTTCGTAGAATGCCGGAATTGCTAAATTTACAAATGTGGCGAGGTGCCAAAAGGTAAGAGAGGTTAATAATGGAGTTTCAAAGTAAATTGAACAGACAGGCTTACTACAAACTCGATTTAAAAATGGTCAGTTTAAAGTTCATATTGCACTGACCCCAAATAGATTGGGATAAGGGCTCGGGAATGATGAATGAAAGACTGCCTAACTGTTCTGAGTTTTTTCAAATGACCAATCCATACTAATAGGTATCATAAATGCGAAAAAGTGTCTTTCTGTCTGTTACCTCTTCACGCTTAAACCGCTGAACCGATTTAGATGAAATTTGGTATAGAGGTAGTTTGAGTCCCGGGAAAGGACATAGGATAGTTTTTATATCGATATTCCCACGGGAAACTTATGCGGGTGAAACCGCGGGGCGCTGCTAGTTCAACATAAAGTGTTTTGACAGTGAGAGCAGTGGTGGCCCAGTTGTATCGACCCCGACTTACGAGTTGTAGGTCGTGAGTTCGAACCCAGACAGACACTTTACTTTGTGTATAATTTAATTTCATCACCACTGCTCTCAAAACGGTGAATGTGAACATCGTGAGGAAACTGGTATATGTATGTACTCGTATGTCCTAGAACCAAAAATTCGAAGACATGTGACATCCACTAAACCGCACTGGGCCCGCGTGGTGGATTATGGCCCACTCCCTCTTACAAAGAGGAGAGCTGTGTCCCAGCAGCGGGAACATTATAGGTGTGTGCTTTGCCAGTGACTTTGAATTTTGACGAATTTAATGAAAGCAGTAATTAAAACAGTCCATCAAACATTAATTATCACAAAACACTTAAAGAGGTCACGGCTGAAGGTTACCACAAAGGCAATAGTAATTTTTAATTAAACGAAATTACCGCTGACGAATTCAAAGAAATAGGTACATACAACCAAAGGGCGTGGTCATCGGTTAATTAAAAATATTAGTTTAGTGTCATTCATTTGTCTTTCCGAAAAAAATACTCCCCAACCAGGAGTAGGTTGTTTTATCCCGTGGGTATAGCAACATGCAATGTTTAGAAGTATTCTAGCTTCCGTGTTCTGATTGGATTTTTCTGCAGTATTAGCCAATCAGAACACCAAACACACCTAAGGCCTACCACCTATCAGAGAGAGAGCCTCACGCCTCAGCCGCCGCGGGAGACGCTACGGGCGTCGGGAGCCGCGTGACGACTCCCGGCCACCGTAGGCGTGGGCCTGCGGACGGAGAGTAATGGGTAGCTCTCCGCCCGATCAGGACCAGGCCCGTGCCGGACGGCGCGTATGTGTTCCACGCGCGCCTCAAAGAGATGTCAGCATAAAGGAAGGGGCCCGCCAGGGCCGAAGCCTGCCGGGGTAGCGGGATCGTCCGAAAGGGTTACCGCTGCCCCGGAACATAAAGGGCTAAGGAAGGAACACGGGTGGGTTTTAGTCAGTAAGAGTCTGACACTCCCTTCCGCTCCACCCAGAGCGGGAGGAGTCATTAGATGATTTCCCATCCAAAAAAAAAAAAAAGGCCTACCACCTACCTCGCAATCGCGGTTTAACTCGCTATCTCGATGTCTCCACAGAAAACAAATGTCACGCTTACAGACACGCACGCACGTGCCAGGCAACGAGGTAAACCCCCAAGCAGCCTGTGTATCGCAGTGAGGCATCTTCGACATGTAATCACCTGGCTCACCACGACACGGCGCCACATGGCTAAGGATTTTTGTAAGCGAAGATGATTTTGCATCTACATCAAAATCAAAAATCATTTATTCAAACTAGACTGAGAATCAGCACTTTTCGAACGTCAAAATTACAAAAGACAGTCTTCATCACTTCCTAGTGCTTTTGCTGGGGAGAAGAAGTGGCGCAACAAACTCCCCAGCAGCACTACTTATGTTCATACCCTTGAACATACCGTGGGATGCTGTGGCATGCCGCGGAAGGCTTCGCCATTAAATCTTCATGCTTTGCCGTGACATGCCACGACGATGCTGCCTAGCGAGCGCCGCTTAATAGTACGCGTAATCAGTAAGGATGCTTAAATAACAACTGCCGAAGACAAGCAAGGTTCATTGTCACTGGCAGGTAAAGACTGCCGTCGACAGCGAAAGACCTTCATCGCTATCTTCATCTTAGAGTCACCGTATCTAGGAACGACTGTCTTAAACAGTCGAAGCTTGCTTCCGACAACGGTTGGCTCTAATCTCTGGTACGGTCCCGGGAGTCTTCGAAACAATTAATTATTTGAATGAGAAAAGACAAAAGAAGATCGACATTTCGATCGCTAGAATGTTGGACACGACTGACCTTTGGGATTGACGATGATAACGTTTGCTGATGGTTGATGTTTTGGTACCTAGCGTAACTCATTATGTTGTATCGGAGTATAAACCTTGTTTACAGGAAGCAACGGGATTGTAGAGAAAATAGGACCTTACCTAGGCTAGGTTGGTAATAAAATAAAAATGTAGGAGTTACAAATAAATGAAAAATACATCATTATAAGAAAGAAAGAAAACCTAGTCAAAAATAAAAAAAAACGAAAAAAAATTGACAAAAAGAAAAATGAAACAGAAAGTCCTATACGAGGCCAAAAGGCTTCTATCTCAGCATGATGCAGATTCAGAATTCAGTAAGAAGGTTAATACATATGCATAGTGCCAAAAAATATCTTAATTTTAGAAAAAAAAACTTTGCATCCCATAATAGCTCCTATTTAAATACCTATTAGTTTAATTCGCGCCACGAAAAACTGGGAATTAAATATTTTTTCCAAATAACATTTAGCTAACCCGCTCCATTAACCCCACTCAAATAAATCCCTGGACACACTCTTTGTCATACAGATTTGAGAGCCGCATATTGATCGACACCTCTCAACGGCGTGGGATTATGAAGCGTAGCCTAATTTGGCAGTATCCACAAAGCAAAATTTTTGAAACCATGGACTGCGGCCAAACGTTTGTGTTATGCGGACTGTTGGCTGAATTACGAGCGTAAAATTTGGGTCGTTTTAGGTTAAATAATGTCATGGTTGCTTTCGTAGGCAGTTGAATCGGGCAAAGAAGCAGACAGAGTGGAATGTGGATTTTGGTATTGAATTGGTCTTAGGTATCTGCTAAAATATTCTCAAGATTTTGACTGTCAAGACCTGTTATGACGGGTACAGATTGGTAAAACGTAACATTTTATTTATTTATTTATCAACTAACATTTACCATTACAGGATAACCTAATGCGACAAATACGCTTATCCTAACTTAATATATACTAACATCTATAACTAATTATAAACAATGCATTAATTGTGAATTCACTCAGATAACAATAAAATAAGCCCGTCTAACATTAAATGTATCACACATTGAAACGAACCTTAGCCTTTCGTCTCTAACAGACGAGAAACTAAGGGAATTCGTTTCAATGTTTATGTGGTATGGTTAATGTGGTATAAAATGCAAGCTTATTAAGTTTGGTAAGGCTGGGTTCACACGGCATTTTCCTGCACGTTTTTTTGCAGTATACGTCTTAACGAATAAATAGTGGCACATACATTGTACATAGAACCATTCACATGTCGTTTGTACTGTAAAAAATCGTACACCGTTTATGCGTTTAAACGAATACTCAACGGACTTGTCAAGCAAATCGAATGAACTTTAACGTATTCGGCTTGCAGTGGCACATAGTATAGCTCTGTCTCATTCACACGACACGATGTTCATACGTTTTTCATCGAATAGCAACCGAACAAGCATTTAGTCTCTTGGCGTCTTTTGGAGAGGTCGCGCGTATTTGTGTTTGTTGTTTCAAAATGGTTGACGAATCTTCTATAGATAACGAATTATAAATTTCTTTAGTGGAACAAAAGCCCATTTTGTGGGATAAAACTGTGGAACTTTATAAAAATCGCGTCGCAACTCAAGCTGCTTGGAAAGAAATCATGATAGTAATTGATCTAAATTTCGAGAAAAAGGAAGAAAAAACAAGACAAGCCTTCGGTATGTATCTTTTATTATTCTGCCGTCCTTTAACTAGAAGGCCGTTAAGCCCAAAAAGTTGTTTCGGAGTAAATGCCAAAAAACGTGGGAATCGTTGTTTCTTAAAAACTATGATACTTAGGATAATAATTGTTGGACACATCAATTGATATTTCTTTCTATTTATCGTATATAACCCTTTTTGTCCAATAACTATTATTAATGAATTTTAAAATTCATTTTTCTCATTTTGTTAAGCATGTAACCTAGTTATTGCATCTTATTACTGTACTAAAAGGCCGTTATCCATACCTTAGCGGCTTTTTAGTCAAGTAATTTATTTAAAATGTTAAGCTTCATAATGTTTGTTATATTTTGTTTAGAAATACTTAACTAAAAAGTTGTTAAGTGACATAACTGCTTTATAGTCATGACATTCGCTTTAATTTCAATTTCAATAACTTTCCTAATGAGCAGTTACGGGGCTTTAGATGCTTTTTAGCTAATTGTTGGCAATGTTATATGGAATTTTTGTAAACTCTTAACTACTTTACTTAACTAAAAGGTGGCTAAAAATATTTCGCTTGTGGTTAACTTCTGTATAGTGTAGCATTCATATGGAAATATGTGAGTAATTAATTAAATACTAACATCATGTTCTTTTAAAAATCAAAAGTATAATTCAACATTTAAAAGATAAAAGAATTACTTATAATTTTAATACGCAATAATAATCAACTTATAACTAATTATGATCTAACAGGTCATGAGCTCATTATTTGGCATGGACAATATTCTTAATCCATGTTCTTTATTCCATTGATTCAACCATTGATTTAATAGAAAACTTCTAACCCAGTTATTGTAATAAACTAAGGCTACATTATATCAGACATGAGGCAACTTCAGTCCTAAATTATTTAAATATTATAACAAATAAAAGTACCTAATAAAATATGTAGTAAAATTGCACACTAAATAAATAATAAAACATAAGCAGCACTTTCAAGTGTAGATAGATACATTTGGCACACTGGTAGACCATGACCTGGAATAAAACATTGAATACTTTTTATACCAGTAGTTCATTCCCGTGGGTTAATTATTCGAAATGATATCGTTTACCAACCTCCACGCGGACGGATCCATAAGCAAAAGCTTGTAGTTTTAAGTATTTAGGAACATAAAAATATCTAAATTAAACACAGTCATCAATATACTCAGCCTATCGCAGTCCACTGCTAGACAAAGGTCTCTCCCAAGCTGCGCCATAACACCCTATCCTCTACCTTCCGCATCCTGTTTGTCCTAGCCACCTTATGTAGGCCGTGGATCCATCTAGTTGGTGGGAGGCTCACTCGACACTTGCCGATACGCGGTCTCCACTCCAGGACTCGTCTGCTCCACCGGCCATCGGTCCTTCGACAAACATGGCCAGCCCACTGCCACTTCAGTTTGCTTACTCTGCAAGCTATGTCGGTAACTGCGGTTCTTTTCCTGATATTTTCATTCCTGATTTTATACTTCAAAGAGACTGAGCATAGCTCGCTCTATAGCGCGCTAAGCGGCCTTGAATTGTGGACCAGCCCGACCGTCAATGTCTTCGTTTCGGCAACGTATATCATGACAGACAGGACGCACTGGTTAAGACCTTAGTCTTCAAACACTGCGGGATAGGCGACAAGACGAAGTTTTCCAAATACTGCCCAGCCCAACTGGATCCTTCAGTCGGCTTCTTTCTCAAAGTTGTGTCTACTGAGCTGGTTGACTTGCCCTAGGTAGACATAATCCTTAAAAACTTTGGTTGGACTCGTTAAGATGTGCGAATTGTACATGAATTTTGTCTTGTCCAAATTTAAGCTGAAGCCAACCCACCGAGAGGCTCCATTTCGGCTGGAGAGACTTAGTCAATATGGCGATGTCATCGGCAAATCGAACAAGATGAACAGACGCTGAAACAGTTAGACCAGATGTTGCACAACCTAAATGGAGCCTCCATTTTTTGGATGAGGTTGTTTTCTGATCCTGGATCTGAAAAGTCATTATGGCAGCGTTGTACAAACATCTCACCGCACGCGCGCGCGCGCGCTCTCTCTGTCTTTCTCTCTCTCTCTCGTCTCTTCGATTTAGCGTCAGTCAATTCGACATCGTTGCAGAAAGGCCAGAACTGCCCATATTTTGACGGAGTCGCATCGTTTCTCGTAGTCCACAAATGCTATACACAAGGACTGGTTATACTCCGCGGTATTCTGTATAATTTGCCGAACATAGATGTGGTCTATGGTACTGAAGCCTTTTCGAAAACCGGCTTGATTTGGCGGCTGGAACTCGACATGTCTCTTCGCGAGACGGTCCATGACGATCCTTGGGAGCAGCTTGTATAAGTGTTTCAGCAGTGAGATGGGTATATAGTTCTTCAGCGAGGATTTGTCACCTTTTTTGAAGAACAGAACCACCGCATCTCTGCTCCACGCCTCGGGCGTTGTACCCTCTTAGATGACGGAATTAAAGAGACTCGCTAGCTCTTTGATTTTATTGTATTTATTTTTTTGGATCGTAAGTAAGCACTAGTAAGTGGTGAAGGGCGGGCGTTTTGGGGACTGTCTTTTGTAATTTTGACGTTCGAAAAGTGCTGATTCTCAGCCTAGTCTGAATAAATGACTTTTGATTTTGTTTTCTTGTCGTTTTGGGTTTTTCTGTTTCAATATCTTCATCTGTATCGTCACTTCTTCGATCTTAGTTAGATCTCGTAGTTCATATCTTTGACAGAGTCAGTGTCAGTGCCCTCCGGGTGGAAAGATTTAGTCCGACGGGACGGCGGATGGCTTGAGCAGGGCACCCGCACCCCACTCAACCCCGGAGTGAAAGCGGCGCGAGAGTCGGCTAACTGCCTTTTAGCTAAGTAATGAGGCTTAGCTGCTTTTTAGCTAAGTATTCTGGGAAATGTGCAGAATTACATGCTTAACTAAAACAGCGTTAAGGGCTGGTAACTGCAAATAAGTAAATTTTTTCACATAAACTGTTCTTTAAATGCTAACTATAAAGAAGTTATAGTCCGTTAACGTCTTTATAGTCAAGAAAAATCAGATAACGTGCTTGTAGTTAAGTAGAAGGCTAGAAAATAATCATCACATCGGGCAGTTAAGGTATTTTAAAGTACATTAAGCTAAGAAGTGTGGGTTAGACGCTTTCAAGTGATGGAATCATCAAAAATTATGTTACTTAACGGCCTAAGAGATGTCCATATCTTTGGAACTATTTATGTTATAAAAATGTTTCTTAGACAGAACGATAGAGAATTTAAAACTCTATCACTTTCTATTAAAAAGTAAAAATTTACCATTTGAGGGTTAACGGCTTTTTAGTTAAAGGACGGCAGTATTAACAACTTAGATGAATGAAAGCCTCGCTGCGCTGGACTAGATACCGTCGTCGTGTAACCAAGCGTGGATCCATCACAGACGTCTACTCACTGTGACAACTGTGTGAAGACTGCTGCTATTCGTTTTTTACACGAATGAAAATTTACCGTATGAACACCCGGGTGATTGTACGTTAAAAATACGAATACAAAGAAAACGTGCAGGATAATGCCGTGTGAACCCAGCCTAACAAAAGAAAAAGTAATTGTGTCTCATAAGTGACAGTTGAGCTCTTAGTTGTTTTGTTACATTTCATGTTGCATTGCAGAACGGCTTATTGGTGTTACATTTCATGTTACGTTTTACCAATCTGTAGATTGCCGGCATTTGACATTCAAACAATTTGTTAAATTGAAATCCAAAGATAATAATTAATTTCCGTATTTTTACAGTAAAAAAGTCACTAGACGTGGCATGATTTTGACACGAATGTTTTTGATGGGATAATAAGTTCTTTCAAATTTTTTTAGAGTAGCTCATGACTTCGTTAAAACATTAGCCATTCAACAAAGGTTGTGGCGAGGCCGACTTTCCATCGCCAGCCGCATTGTGGAGGGCTATTATGGCACCCCAAAAGTAGGTATAAAAGTCAGGAATGTTCCATTATTTTTTGTATTATCTACACAATTTTTTTTTAAATGATTGGCCTAAAGCTGTGTCAAAGAAGAAAATAGTCTTTTAAATTATTCATTTAGTTAGCATAATCAGCCTAATAATGTTCCCACTGCTGGGAGACAGTCATCCTCTCTTCGAGAGGGAGTGGGCTGTAGTCCACCACGCGGGTCCAGTGCGAGTTAGAAGATGTCATGTCTTCGATTTTTTTTGGTTTTAGAACATACCGGCTTCCTCACGCAGTTTTCTTTCACCGTTTTGAAAGCAGTGGTGATGAAATAGTTTACACAAAGTAAATCGCCTGGCTGGGATCGAACCCATGACCATGACAACTCGTCCGTAGTAACGGTCCTTACTACTAGGCCACCACTGCCCTCTGTACTCATGTAGTTAATGGAGAAATTTTACAGGAAAAGCTACCATGACACCATGAGAAAAACAAAATAAAACTTAACTTGTAATGTCAAGAACATTGAGTATTTAACTACTAAAGGGATGTAGGGTTTCGTTCGGATCCCCAACTAAAATGATTCAAATTATAAAATAAACGTCCATGTAGGGGAGTTTATTAATTAAAACGAAACATGAATGAGCATGTCTACACCCACAGCGGGTATTAAATTAGCGATGTTGCGATGTTTAATCATTAAATTGATAGTCCATAACACATTGATACGAACTACGAAAGGTGTAGTTCAGTGACGTCATCGCCGCCATTTTCTGCAAACTAATCGTGTTTTAGTGTTAACCCTTGCAGACTAGGGTTGGGGTCGGCCTTCAGTATATTCTAATTTCGTATGCGTCATTCGCGTTTTCCCCAAGGAATCGAACAGTCGATAAAGACTTCGAAGCAGTTTCTAAAGTGGGTATGTGGCTAAGGGTATGCCCAATGAATATGAATGGTGCGATTCGAATCTACCGCCACGTCCTAATTCTGCACGCCTTTCCAAAGTTTTTTTTTTGCGGAAACTTAGGTCCTAAGGTCCATTCTTATAAACAGTGGGACGAAACCGGTCGGATGAAATCCGGACGAAATCGTTCGAATTTAATTACGAACGATTTTGAATTCAGCTAACGTCGTTTCATACATAATATTTATTTAGGAATTTTAAACAAAAAACAGAAACAGACTGAAGTAGGAAAAGAGCCCTGCAGTGGGAATCCACAGGCTTTTAATAATCATTTACTTAGTGTCTAGACTGCTGATACAAATTATGCTTATCGCAGAAAAAATATGTACGTATGTAGCAAAAATTTCAACTACAGGATAGTGTATTTTTTATTCAAATGTCGTTTACATAAATATAACATACGTTCCAAAAGAAAAGCATGGCTCCCTTTAATTACAAAGATACTATTTCATGATAATTATGAACTTCAGATGATGCTGTCTTTTCTATATTGACAGCTTTTGTTTAAGATTCTGCTTTCAGGCAGGTTATCGGTTGATTAACTCAACAAGCCTTAATACTTTACAATAAAGGCATTTTCCACCATATTTTCATATTTTTGTCATGTTTTTCTTTGAGTAATTCTTTTCAGAAAGTACTCAACAATAATTTCATTATAAGGTTTATGTTCAGCATTTATTATCTTTTATTATCGTACAAAAGGAATAATGTCTAAAGTGTAGATACGATTGTGTCCTCGTTTCAGTTATATTGAGCCGTGAGGCAAAATTACTGATTGGTATTCTTTCGACTACACTTTGTACCTTTTCTTCTTTTTGGGCACGTATTCCGAGATTCCAAGGCGTTTGGAATTTCCGTATTTTTATGAATAAAAAATTGCAAAATGTAATTGACAGTTGGGGTAGACGTGCTTGAGTGGAAACCGCGAATCGGCAATCGTAAGGTAGGACGCAATCGGGATAGGTGAAGCGACGATCTTTGCAGGGTGGATGGTATCAGTTGATATTTATCAATAAATGATTTTATTTGTGTAGGTAAGTAGGTTTGCACAAACACTTTTACACATCAACCAAATTAAAAAAAAAAAAAATGATGAAGTCGGCGTTCCTGTCTGCCTACTCTGAGAAGAAAGGCCGAAACAAACTCTTTTAAAGTCTAGACATATTTTTGGTCAGATCATGTGAAGACCATGACTTCGACGAGCAATCTTTACCATGGATTCGTCCATGATTCTGAACACCCCTGTGTTGAAGCTGTTCCATTGATTTTGATCACGTAGGTATTGCACTTTTTTATGAAACAGCTGTTTTTTTTGTAACCAACGAAAAATATCTTCGCTAGGGGGTCTAGAACCATGTGCTGAATTCATGGATTCATTTTGCGCGTCCATCCCAACCTGTATTTCAAGTTTTTGGAACGAAGTTCTTTAGCGGAGCTTACGGTAGGAGTAAATTTGGAGAAATCATCACGTATACATGCGATTTTTTAGAGAGAATAAGATATAGTTTTTATGGTTTTCGAGGCTACTGATGCCAATTAGTGAGGCACATTTTCCTGCTTATTTTTTTTTTTACATCGGACTTAACACTTTTTATTTGACCTTTATTTTTATTTTGTTTTTATCTGTTGTATATATCTGGTGTATTGTGTCTTTTGGTCTGTGCTAAATAAATGTATTTCTTTTTTCATTTTTAAAATGAAAATCTAAGATGGCGGCTGCGAAAATTTTCATCATGGGTGTCGTTTTCATAGTTTTCGAGGGTGCTGAAGCTTTGGCGACTGCGATTTTTTTTTAATTTTTCATAATGGTTGTGGTTTCAATTTTCGTAGCCGCCATCTTGAATTTCCATTTTAACCGTATAGTTCGGTAGCGCCCCCGAAAGGACCCGAACACCAGAACCTCCGCCAGCTCGGTAATGACCCCTTTCGGACCCAAGAATTACGGCATACGACACCCTACATTGATTATGTAAATATTTATTATGCTACCCATCAAATCGTATGAATGTGCGTTAATTAAGAGAAATGGATAAAAAACTCATATGTTAACGCCATTAAATATTTCGTATTTAGAGCGCAAGCTTATTGATTTACCTTTATTAAATTCAAGTCTGTAAATGCGATAATCGCCATTTTGTTGAAATTGGCGCCAGAGGCTAAAAAACATAAAATTTGGGGATTTCGAACATCCAAATTTCACCACAGGGGCAGTGAATAATACATCATTTAATTATTTGACGAATTCATCCATTGTTCAAGTTAAATAAGTAGTGGTAATGAAGTTTTTTGATATCTAATGCCGAAGTTTCGCGCCAATCGTGCGTGTTTACATTTTTACTTTTCACAAATTTCACACACACACATGTAGATAAGATTTAAAATGAGACAAATATTATTGAAAATATTATGAACGACACGAAAATGCCAAAATCTTAACGTAATATTGAAACACAGGTCCAATAACACGTATTATTCATTACCACTACTCAATTTGTGTTCAAAATCGCCGTCCATTATTGTTTTTTTTTATCGTAATGATGTGCGAAAGCGATTATGCCAAACGATTTTTTTTTTTATTTCGATTGACTCGGGTAATTAATATGTCGAATGTCGGAAATCGATACTCGGAAATTGAAATAAAATTATTTTAAGCATTAAATACAATAAGCATTGTTTATAATAATGACTTATGCTTTTTTAATGTAATTTTAATATTTTTTTTGACATTAAGTATATTGAAACTGAGTCAATACCTGAGGATCTTTGACCATAGTCATTTATTGAATTTCGCGAAGAATTGTTTCTATATTTGAATATTTATCTTCGGAATGCGCTCGCCGCTTAAAATTTCTTTTTATTTATTGTACAATTATTTATTTTTGAAACTTTCTAATAGTTTGCTAATTGTTTGCTACAGAATGCCCAGTATACATTTTTTAGGTAGGCTTAGCAAAAGTTTGGGAATGATGATTAATTATTAATTGTGTAAATTGGGTATTCCGCAACCACTTTACATTTCAATATGTTTTGTTAGTTGTATGAGCTTGGTAGATTTTGTTTCTATTAGTTTACTTGAGTAATTAAGTACTTAATTGTTTTTTTTGTGGTAGCTTCCAACGAAATTTAAAAAACTGACCATGTTTATATCGGACTACGCACAGTCGGCACAGTGAAAGGTTCCGTAGTTGGGTTGAATATTTACGCATGCACAATGCACATAATTAATTTGATCGACTGCAAAAATAAGTTTGTATTTCATAAACTCATCATTCATAAGTCATAATAACCCATAAATTAACGTGCCTGCCAGAAAATAAAAGTACTGTTTTCTTATGCGGAATAACATCTTGAGCATTTCTTACTATTACAGCGAAAGTCTGAAATTAACCCCTTGGCTGCTATTTGAGATTGAAAATGCCAAAAATCTTATTTTTATAACAACAGACTGTTTTAAGCATAACATTTAAAAAATACCAACTTTAAATTGAATATACCATCCCGAACATGTTTTGACTACCTATGACCAAATTTAAGTATGTACGCAGAATATTGAGAGATTTGTTTAACTTTTTTTTAGGTATTAAGTATAAAAATATATTTGTGACCCTCACGACAAGCCTTTTCATTTGATATATCACACGGTACCTACAGTAAGCAAAGCTTTTTTAAATTTTCTATGTGAACCCAAAAAGTGAACCCATACTTATTCAAAATTTATTTATTTATGTTACACGTCCGTTTTAAGTCACAGAAATTTATACCTATGTGTACCAAATTTCAACTTAATCGGTCCAGTAGATTCGAAACAAATCGGTTGTGACAGACCTACAGACAGACGAGTGATCTTATAAGGGTTCCGTTGTTTCATTCGGACGTAGGGAACCATAAAAAGTTACACCCTTATGTGTACACACACTGTACGTTTATGTACTTAATAAAATTATTATATTAAAAAAAAAAAAATTCATGAAAAATATACCAAAGAGTTTTTATTCAGTTTCAATGTTTTTATTTTTTTTAATAGGTATCGAAATCGATTAGGCTTTATGACATTTTTGAATCGGAATAAGAAAATTGAATGGATGGTCAGCACTAAGAAGTGTCACGTCGCGACACAATTTTTAATAATTTTTATCAAGATATGATCATGTTTTTTTTGTAGTTTATGTATGAAAAATGGTAAAAGTAAGAATGCAGAGTGAATGACAATATCTTTATTTTTCCCTTTTGCATATTTTCATCAAGAGATTAGGTGGTTTATGTACATATTTTCAGCGATTT
Organism: Hydraecia micacea; assembly: GCA_914767645.1. Taxonomy (NCBI): domain Eukaryota; kingdom Metazoa; phylum Arthropoda; class Insecta; order Lepidoptera; family Noctuidae; genus Hydraecia; species Hydraecia micacea. The sequence continues at coordinate 16,859,503 of OU611778.1, forward strand.
TAAGGTGCCTACCTTTAGGATAGGTGTAGTAATATCGATTTTATACAACTTTCGCAGTAGAATGACGCGGTTTGACCGACCTCAGCATATAGTTAAAGATATTTGCCACAAAGTTATTATACAAAATAGGCACTTTAACACATTTTTGTTAATAAATTCGAATGCTGAAAGTTGATGTAAATTCCGGAAAATCATGACGTAATTCGCAACATCCCGTCGAGTCAGCTGATGTGTCACTTGTCAAAATCTTGTCGAGCAGAGAGGTTAAACTTCGTTCCTGCCGGGGATCCCCCAATTGTGTCCCCCTTTTTTTTTTCACCGATTTTGTAATCTTCATAATACATTTCCACATAGTGAATGCGCTTTAAATCAGAAGCTATTACAGAGAGCCATTAACTGTCTACAAACACTGCATTTGAACCGCGAAATCTGTTAGTTAAATCTACGGTTTGCACGATACCGGTGGTAAGCTACACGGGTTTATGGTTAATGACTTGGGTTAATTATTGGGACTTGGTAGGTATTTTAGTTCAAGCATTCTGTACAATGTTTTGATTTAGACAGACTTTCTGTTTAGTTAATGTTGAGTGTGATACTTTTTCTTTAATTCATGCTGATCTGGCTTTTAAATTTTACTATTATCTATATTGAACCTCTTACTGAAACTTTACCTGCCTAATACAAGTTATTCAAGCGTATTATGTATGTGTATAAGCATAAGCACAATCAGCCTATAATTATCCCACTGCTGGGTCACAAGCCTCCTCTCTGTGAGAGGGAGTGGGCTGTAATCCACCACGCGGGCCCAGTGCGGTTGGTAGATGTCACATGTTTTCGGATTTTTGGTTCTGAGACAAGCCGGTTTCCTCACGATGTTTTCCTTCACAGTTTTGAGAGCAGTGGTGATGAAATAAGGGTCAGGAATCAGGGTTCGAACAACCTACGACCTAAAACTAGCATGTCGCGTCCGTTACCACTAGGCCACCACTGCTCTCACACATCGCAAACTACAAACAAGATACAAGAGCTCATGAATTGGTTGTTTTATCCAAACGTATTATTATAATTGACCTTTAGATATCATCACTGGTAAGGCAAAATACGTAAGGACTTTTTTGTGTTTTAAAATTTTTTGCGTGAACATGTTTTATTATTCATGAACGCTTTTTTCTTTCTTTGTTCAATTTAGCATAATCAGGAATCGACACGCTCTGATTCGTATCCCCGCAAACTTCAATTATGAAATTAGTGTACCTAAACAATACAGCAAAACCTAATAAATAAAAAAAAAACATATAGAAATATAATATAATTTATATAAAAAATAATATTATTATATGAAAAAAATTAACGGAACTTGACCAAATACCGCACCTGAGCACGTCCACTGGTTCACTGAAACAAAACTGCGGCTCAGTGGAATATAGTCTATCAATATTATTTTCAGTCCCCGAACGGCACCCACTTAAAACACTTTTTTAGTGATAGGATGTATTTTTTTGTTCAAGGAATACCTTGAACAAAAAAATACAGAACAGCAGAAGTTAAGTCGACTCCGAAACCACAAAACAAAGGGACACGCTAAAATCTCGAGTTTAATATTAATAAAAAAATAAACAAAACCGCTTGTAGCATCACCCATTAGGTATATCAGTACACTGAAATTTGTATGAATAAAACATTGGTGTTTTTGGTTCCTTTGCCAGAAACTCTGCGTGGCTTGTTTATATAGGAATGACGATAAGACTAAGTGTTTGAATTACATTTAGACGTTAAAATGGAGGGTTTTAGCAAATGTCAGTGATTTTCTTGTGGCCTAGTTTTTATTTGCAAAACTTTTGCCAATTAATTATATTATGCTTTTATACATATTTTCAACTAGCGATTCGCCCCTACTTCGCACGGTTTTATGACTTGACAAAACATCGAAATTTCTTTTTTATATGTCCTACATATTTTAATATTTAATGTATCATACACATAAACCTTTCGGAATCCATTTCCTAGTTTTGAAGATAAATGCGGTTACACAGAAAGACACGAAAAGCGACTATAATTTATAACACGTATACATAACAGGTGGAATTAGTGGAGGGAGGCCTTTGTCCAGAAGTGAGACAGCGAAGGCTACTAAAAAAAAAAACATAACACACGCCAATGTCTTTAATCACTTTATGTGAACAAGAAACATGATTTGTACCGTCCTATCTCACAGCCCTTCTGTAATGAACTGGTTAGCTTAAACTCAAATCCAAACAGCCATGTAGGTATGCACAACCGAGGACGGATTAGCGGAGGCAGGTAGGCCAGACTCAGGACAGCTTACTAAGCATCTCATTTCGAAGATGGTCAATGTTGACCTTGACCCTTCTGTCCCTTAAACTTGGGATCTTTGAGAGTGATACTTCAGACATATTTACATATATAAAATGGCTTACATATCCTATGTAAGCCATTTAGGTATCTGTAAACGTGTCTTATGTGAGTAAGTGAGGTTTGAATGAAGTAGGATAGTCATAAGTAATCACACTAATTATAAAGGCGAAAGTTTGTGAGCGTGTATGTATGTTTGTTACTTCTTCACGCAAAAACGGCTGAACGAATTTTGATTAAATTTGGTATGAATGTAGCTGACACCCTGGATTAACACATAGAACTTTTTATCCCGATATTCCTACGGGATCGAGTCTTATACGGGTGAAACCGCGGGGCGCAGCTAGTATTTTTTCATAATAATTAAGTACTGTGGAGTTGACTAATTAACTTCTTACGCCTATTCATTATTGTTGAGCGTTCTGTTTCGTACAGAATTATTAATTACTGAGACCTAGACAAGAGAATACTGTTTTCAACTACCATTAATTTTATATAAAGCAGTACGCACTGTTAGGGTTGATTTGATTTTGATTGAGAATAAACGTTTAAACTTAATTGAATTGCTTTTTATTATATTTTGACTAACAAATTTGCGCTCGGCTGCATTTACGGGTAGCTTTGAACAAAAGATGTTTTTTTTTTAGTTTGAATGTGGGTCCAGTTAACCAATAAAAATACAGAAAATACATTATGTGGTCAAGTGAACCCGCGGGTCCAATAGCGAGCGGGTACAGCTGACCGAAGACTCAGATACCTATCTAATAACCGTGAAATAAAATTGACGTCTGAAAGTTCTAGTATGGAAAATATATCAAAAACATAATTTATTCTCATTATAAGACTTTTTCTAGGTATAAAAGTTTGCTGAAATTCGAAATTTTTTTTTTTTTTTTTTGGATGGGAAATCATCTAATGACTTCTCCCGCTCTGGGTGGAGCGGAAGGGAGTGTCGTCAGACTCTTACTGACTAAAACCCACCCGTGTTCCTTCCTTAGCCTTTTATGTTCCGGGGCAGCGGTAACCCTTTCGGAAAATCTATCAAAAATTCATAATTTATTCTCATTATAAGACTTTTTCTAGCTATAAAAGTTTGCTGAAATTCGAAAATCTTAACGTCCTTAGGGCGAATTCCACCAAACTTTTATATCTAGAATAAGTATTAATAATATAGGTAAGTACTAGGTAAATTAATAATAATGAACAATATAAAATATAATTAAATAAATAATAAATAAATAGATAGACCTGCATATAAAATATAAATAGAATAAATGAATGAATGGAAATACACAACAAGGAAAGTTAATAAAGCGCTCTTTCTCTCTCTACTTATTTAAAAATTTGCTGTGCCCGACAGGGTCCATAATTGTTTCTATTATTTTTTATTTACCACCTGTAATTGTACATTATGGATAAACGATTTGAGATTTGAGATTTGAAGTCTTATTCTTGAGAATAAATTTTGAATTTGTGACAGTTTTTCCATACCAAAACTGTCAGACGTCAAGTTTATTCCACGGAAAAAAGATATCTGACTTTGGTAAAAACAGCCCTAAATCGTATAAGATCATGCATGAAATAAAATTGTTCTTCCTTTCCTTAAAATTTCAGGTCGAGGAAATCAGTTGGTAGATGCTCTTTGTATGTACAGACGCCAGCACATCAAGTTACTACAATCTATCAAATTTCTTGATAGACTTTCAACTTTAGGGCTAAAGCATACGGTTCAAAGTTAATTGGGAAAATTTGATAGTTTCGGGTAGCTTGATGTGCTGGCGTCTGTATATTATTTTATTTTATTTACTTTATTTTCACCTACATTAGGTAAGACCAAAACACAACCCCACAATATTCGGGGAAAGGCCACAGATGAAAACGAGATTAGTCTTGGGATCTTGCGAACTATTCTAGCATTCTATTTGTAACTAAGATAAAACCGGCCAAGTGCGAGTCGGACTCGCACACGGAGGGTTACGTATCACAAGGCAAAAATGGCAGAAAAAACACGTTTCTAACTTTAAATTATTTGATGTTATAGCGGCAATAGAAATACACACTGTGAAAATTCCAACTGCCTACATAATACGATTCATGAGATACAGCCCGCTGACAGACATACGGACGGACGGGCAGCGAAGGCTTAGAGCGGTTTCGCACTACATCCGATCCGAATCCGCGAAATGCCGGTCCGAAGTGACCATTGTCCTATTTGTATCAGGGGTTGCGCACTAGATCCCAACAAATAGGACTATGGACTATTTCTCGGATTCGGATCGGACGTAATATGAAACCGCCCTTAGTATTAGGGGCCCGTTGGCACCCTTTAAGTAGGTACTGAATCCTAAAAAGTAAAAATCTGGAAGATAGGAACTCAAGCTTCTCCATCTTAGTTCAGTTGGTGGTAGTCGGCAAATGCAATCACTTGACCGATGCAACTCAAATTGATGTAAAAGCTTTTAAAACTTACGAAATTTACTTTGCTATAATCATCAAAAATACACTGATGACATCAAAATGTTTGCTGCAACCATAGCACTTAATAAAGTAAAATAAAATCGTTTATTTCAACATTCAAAATTAAAATAACGAGGTATCATTGGTCTCAAACTAGGCACAGCCAGTATCTTGGGAACCATTAAATATAATAGGTTTAGCATTAAATAAATAGGTACGTCATTTTGGTAATTTTTAAACAAAATGTATGTTGAAATTGGGTACAGTTAAACTAGTTAGCCTCAACGAGACTACGAAACTAAGTTTAAAAACAAACTAACTAATTAAGGGAAAACTAAAATTAATTTAATAAAAGGAAATCATCCATTTTCTACCCAGAAAAAAAAAGTACTATTTTCTTATATAATGTCCTGAGCATTTTTTACTGTTCCAATGAAAGTCTACAATTAACCCCCCGGCTGCTATTTGAGATTAAAAATGCCAAAAATCATATTTTTACAACAAGAGCTTTAAGCGTAACATTTAAAAAATACCAACTTATAATATTGAATATAGGTAACTTCCCGAAAATGTTTTAACTATTACAACATAGATCTACAATTAACCCACTGGCTGCTATTTGAGTTGAAAGTACCAAAAATAATACTTTTGCCAACAATATTTTGGACTTTCGTTTAAAGACGCAAACAGTTATTAATTCGCTAGTTTTCAGTCCTCACTTCGGCACTTTAATTTTTGGGTTTAAATTGTTCGAAACTTGAATGATGTCTTTTAAATATAAAAGAAAAAAAACTTGATATGATTTCCGTTTATGCATAATTAAATACGTACAACATTTTGGTAATTTTTAAACAAAATAAAATAGAAGTTTAAATTGGCTACAGTTAAATTACAAATTAACTAATTAGGTGAAATTGAAATCAATTCTTATAATAAATATTCTACGTATGTATACCTCTATTAACTTTCTTAATATTATTCGCTTACAGGCCTATTAACTGAGGAAACAAAATGTTTTAATATGTAGTAAAGGCAGTATTACTTGACATTTACTACTAAGACGAATGATGGCCGCTGAAGGTAGTAATTTCTTTCACATTTGAAACACTGTTTCTGCCGAAGTAATTACTTGAACAGCAGTTTTATGTTCAGTACTTACTAGTTAGTGCTTCAGTGATGGTATTTACTACTTTGTTATAACATAACAAAGAGAGATTGGTTTAGAAGTTACGGTCATAAATAAGTAAGTTTTGTGTGTGTTTGAGGGGCTCATGGCTAAATAATAGCAGCAATATTCTATCGATCAAGGTTAAGCTACGCTTGCCGTGGTCAGTTTGTGGATGGGTGACCATCCATTATATATCATATATTGCATAAATATGTAAGCTGTCATGCCCTTTATACCTGGAGGCTTTTATTTAGGTAGTAAGTTTTTGTTTACATTTTTAATTTTGTTTTTTTTTTTTGCTTGAGTACGTATATTTTTTAATGTATTTGTTGGTATATTGGCGTGGCTAGCTGACATATGGAAAATAATTTAATTTAATTTCCGATGTCCTGTAATGTTAATTATTTTGCATACCTAGTATTGTATAAAATCAAGTATTTTCTAACTGAACAGACAGCTGTGCTGCTGGGGAGTTTGTTGCGCCACTTCTTCTCCCCAGCGAAAGCACTAGGAAGTGGTGAAGGGTGGGCATTTTGTGGGGACTGCCTTTTGTAATTTTGACGTTCAAAAAGTGCTGATTCTCAGCCTAGTTGGAATAAAGGACTTTGGATTTTGATTTTATCGAGACCCCTCGGTTACTCGGAAAGTAAGTTAATCCGTAGATCCCTTCTGTCATTCCTAGATCTTTGACAGTCGTTATGGGTCAGAAGCCCAAAAGTCTGACAACCAGTCTTACCTAGGGGTATCATGTTATTAAGTAAATGGGTTGTGGACATCAAACAGGCAGTAGCTTCATGTAAAATATTAGTATTCAACTGCATCAGGTAAGATTGGAAGCTGGTCCCACCATAGTTGGAAAAAGGCTGGGCAGATTGATTTTTGTGTTGGCTTAGAAGTGAATTCGTAAGTGAAGTGAAGTATTCCCGTTTGAGCACCTATGCATTGAGCACCAAAGGTATTCCCATTTGAGCACCAATCAATATTTTACCGTGGTGCTCAAAGGGCAACAATTAAAAATATTCAACTTTATTTCCTTTTGTGCACCTACGGTGTGGTAGCTTCTAGTGATTGAGTGTATAATAAAACATTTCAAATAGATAATTTTGATTTAAACAAAACTCTATATGGGGCGATTTAGCGAGAAAAAAGGGACAATAACATATACGTCACACTGGTTTTCACTGAAGAATAAGGCAGGCAGAGGTGGCCCATAGTACACCCATATTTCGCCATTTAGATAATATTATGAGCGCCGCGCCGCGCGCCGGCGCGCCGCCGTCGCCGTGGATTTTAAACGGCGCGCCGCCGCAGTTGGCATGAGCCGGCGCGCCGCCGCAAAGCATTTTTTTTGTCATGTTTATACAAATAAATACATCTTTACTTATCTTTGTATTAAGGTTCATATTCGTAATAGCGAAAAAGTATGCAAGCGTTTCAAACGAATGTGAACATAGACTTTTTACTAAAAAAAATATAATTTAATTGTCGTCTGCTATGCTTACTTCGTCCTGTGTAGCTCCGTCTCTCTCTTACACCAGAATCACGACGGAATTGGTACGTCATAGTAGGGCCCCAGGCCGGTCTATTTTGAGGTCTGTTGCGACGCCAACTCCCATGTAACAGGGGGCGAGACTATTGCCATCAAAATCAACCAGGCACAAATCCAAACTATGGGCTGTTTAGTTTATACTGACAAATTCCTAATGGAAAAACCCAATAACACTTTGCTCGACCGGGGAATCCAACCCAGGACCTCATGCTTAGCAGTAGCGCTTGCGACCACTAAACCAATAAGGCAGTTAGGGACAGTCTTACTATAAAACAAAATAGAACATTATAAACAAGAACAAAGAGTCTAAGATCTGGAAAGAAAGCTACTGCAAACTTAATTCGTGGTATACAAAACTGTGTTTATGTACAGACGCCAGCACATCAAGCAACCCCAATCGGTCAAATTTTCCCAATCAACTTTGAACCTTACGCTTCAGCGATAAAGTTGAAAATCAATCAAATAAATTTGACAGATTGTAGTAACTTGATGTGCTGGCGTCTGTACTAGTAGGTATTGTATACGAACGATGACCTTGTGAAGGCCGCAGGAATCTGCTAGATGAGGGGAGCATAGAACCGGTCGACATGGCGGCCTATGTGCAGCAATGGACTCTTTCGACTGAAATAATTGAATGAATGATGATGGTATATACGTAAAATACACAACTAATGCTCATGTATTGGTCTGACGTTGTACAGTCCAATAACATACATAAAATATTGATACAACGTGTACAATCTTTAAACGTCTGACGTCACTCGATAGAGTTGTTTGTAAACGCATTCGTTTTATTTATACTTCAGATCTATTTTAAGCTCTTTGTATCAATGATTTATGCAAGACTAGATGCATACTTTTCTCAGTTCTTTCATTCATAGTTTTACACCATTTTTACGTAGCAATATTGTATAGTTATTTTAGAACTTATTTATATATAGGTATCGGTATCCTTCCGACTGCACGTCGTAGCTTTTCTTCTTTTTGGGCACAATTTCATGGATTTAATGGAATATTAATTTAAGAATAAAAATGTTGTTAAACTAATTGACTGTTGGGGTAGACGTGCTTGAGTGAAGACCGCGGATCGGCAATCGTAAAGTAGGACGCCCTTTTTTTTTTGACTCCGTGGAGTTTCAGTGGGTTAGAGTCCCACATAACTGCACTATCTCCCCGTGGTAGTGCAGGATGCATGAGCATTTCTCCACAATAAAAAAAAAAATAGTACGCCCTTAGATGATCTTCGAAGTGTGTGGACACCGTGGAGTTTTAGTGGGTTTAGAGTCCCACATAACTGCACTATCTCTCCGTGGTAGTGCAGAACGCATGCAAAAAAAAAAAAAAAAGGAAACCCTCAGGCTAAGTGGAGCGACGATCTTCGAAGTGTGTGGCTGTTAGCAGCTGGATGAGAGAAGCCGAGAATTTAGTTATATAACGTGCAATTATAATAGGAGAGGCGCCTGTCCAGCAGTGAATTTTTTGCATCTATGATTTATACAAGATTAGATGCAAACTTTTCTCAGTTCTTTCATTCATAATCTTACAACATTTTTACTAAGTATTAATTTATAGTTGTTATTTTTATACAGCTTGTTATTAAAGTTCGTTGATAAAATGCTTAAGAATTGAGGCTTTTATGTACAAAAGAAAACTTTTTCACATTAAAAGTTAGGACAAAAATTCTGAAGGCCTTTGTATAGCAACTGTTTATCAGTGGAAGCTTGTAAATGTCCTTCAATTTTATATTGTTTAAGAAAACTGTAGTAAGAAAACATGGAAGAAAACTTAGCACCACACACGTACTCACTCATAAATCTTATAAACAATTTCAGAAATATGTAATTAATTCACAGTGTTTAAAATTCATGTAGTCCAATAATTACTTTAAGTTGTTTACGTTCAAGTTTTGTCCCAGGTTTCCATATAATAATGTACCTTAAGATGTGTCTATACATTTACAAACGCACCGTTCAAGTCACAGTTTTCAAAGTCAAAATCAAAAGCCATTTACCTATTCACATTAGGCTGAGAATCAGCACTTTTGGTAGTTCAATTTACATAAAACAGTCCCCCAAAACGCCCACCCTTCACTACTTCCTAGTGATTTCGCTGGGAAGATGAAGTGGCGCAACAAACTTGCCAGCAGCACAGCTGGTTGATTCTATACAAAAGTAGGTTGCAAAGTAATTTACATTATGAGACACGGAATATTAAATTAGATGGTTTGCCACGCCATTATACCAACAAATACCTACAATGAAAACTATACTCAAGCAAAAAATAATAATAGAACCTAAAAAAAAACCTCCAGGTATAAAGGGCGTGACAGCTTACATAAGCAATGCTTATCTATGGTCACATAGCTGTCATAGTTTTACAATGGTTCAAGCAGTCTTTGTAAACGAAACACAGAAGTCGTACGCGAACACGTTCGCAGATGTGTAGAAGGCCTTACAATCGGTTATGTTACATAGTTCGTGGTTTGCGACATGCTCCCGGCTTAGTTACGACTTAAGGAATTCCTTGGAGGCGGCTTACTCCTGTGTACTTAATAAAGCTTAATATTGAAGTTGTGATTGAGTATGGTGGGTCGATAACTTGAGTTTTGGTTGTGGTGATCATAGAACATTTCAGTGGTCTTTGAATAGGTATGTTTTCAAAAGGGCAATTATACAGGGCGGCAGGGACATCAACGCATAACCTGTTACCATATATGGGCTCAGTATTGTAGCTCAGGATCGTATTACCCAGTAACTGGGTTGTGAAATTCAGATAGGCAGTCGTTCCATATTGAAATACTGATATGCAGCTGCACCCGGTTAGACTGGAAGCCGACCCCAACATATTTGGGAAAGGGCTAGGCAGATGATGAGGTATTGGACTTTTCTATGAAACAATTGATTTTTTTTTTGATAAACAATGATACTTTTCTACACTAGGGGGTCTAAAATCATATGCTGAATTTAAGGGTACAGTTTGCACGTCGATGTCCCTGCATCTCTGTATTATAAAACAAAAATCAGACCGGAATAAATCAAATAAACTTATCAAACGTTAATTTTATTTTAAAACAGTTGAATTAAGAAGCTTCGTTTGAAAAACCGTTAAAAGACGCCCAATCATTGGTTCCACGCAAATTGAATTTGGAAGCGCCAAAGACATTCAAAAGAATAAAAACAAATGAAAAAAACCAAGTCCCTCTTAACGCTGGGGTTTTAAATAATGGAACTTCTGAAGACATTAATAATCCCCCCGGTTTCCAATTAGCGATGTATTCATTTGGAACTGAATTAACAAACCGTTGAGGAAACGAAAGGTTCCCTAGAATTGTATCATTTGAAACAGTATGAATAATTCAGTACGTACTGTGTCTACAATAATTGAAAAATTTAATATTTATAAAGATTCCGAGGTTTGGTAAGCTCGAAGAGTGTGAAAAGGTTAATATCATTCTAAATTCAAGTAGAAATGTAGGAACAGCGTATGTACTTATCTTTTGATTTTGGGCATTCGTGAAAAAAACCTGTGGATTGCAGATAAACAGGGGGCATCGCTCCCTTCCTTTTGCATCCAAAAGATAAGATAAGATTTTTCTTGTCTGTTTATATATGTGTGTACATAAATGGTAAATAAATAAAAATTAATAAATAAATAAGCGACCAGCCTAAGCTGTCGCTTGACAATGTTCATATTCACATTATTCCAAATGTATAAGTGCTTAGGGAGAGCAGTGGTGGCCCAGTGGTATCGGCCGCGACTTACTTATCGGTCGTAGGTTCGACCCCAGACAGGCGCTTTACTTTGTGTAAATTATATCATCGCCACTGCTCTCAAAACGGTGAAGGAAAACGTCGTGAGGAAACTGGCATGTCCTAGAACTAAACATTCGAAGACATGTGACATCTACCAACCCGCACTGGGCCCGCGTGGTGGATTACGGCCCACTTCCTCTCACAGAGAGGAGGCCTGTGTCCCAGCAGTGGGAACATTATAGACTGATTATGTAAGTGCTTAGGGAGGTACATTTCCAGTTTTAGCTGACCTCGCATTTTATATGCTTTTCTTACAATGAGAAGTCAGCTTATACTGGAATGGTGAAGCTTGATATGTCGTCATGCATACTACGTTTTCACAGATATTTTTTCAGAGCTGGTATAAAAATAGTACTCCTGTGTTTTTAAATCATTTGTAACGTACTTCATTCGAAGCACGAACGTCCGTTGGTAGTTTTCCGACCGTGATTTTTGAAATTGCATTTAACTGCTAATTGAATTTTCATTGTACCTATCGTTAAATAGAGTTGATTTTTAGTTGGGCTTTTCGATTAAAAATAAAAGAGTAAATGAAGCTGCTACGAACAACGTTGATTGTAGCCGGAAAGTTTATTTTTGTGAAAAAGAAGCTTGTTGATCTTTTGTTTTAGGACTATTATTAATTAGTTATTTTAGCCTTTGTTGTTCCACTGTAGGTCAAAGGCCTCTCTTTCTCCTTTCCACTCCTCTCTGTCTTGTTAGGACTAACCAACTCCGAATCCTTATAAGTAATAGTTTTGATCTCGAGCCAAACATAAGTAATAAAATAAACGAACAAGTTCATGGTCTGCATTTTTACATTGAAAATACATATATAATTTAATTAATTTTAGAGAGCAGTGGTGACCCAGTGTTAACGACCACGACGGATGAGTTGTAGGTCGTAGGTTCGAACCCAGACAGGCGCTTTACTTTGTGTAAATTATTTCATCACAACTGCTCTCAAAACGGTGAAGGAAAACATCGTGAGAAAACCGGCATATCCTAGAACCAAAAATTCGAAGATATTGACATCTACCAACCCGCACTGGGCCCGCGTGGTAGATTATAGCTCACTCCCTCTCGAAGAGAGGAGGCCTATGTCCCAGCAGTGGGAACAATATAGGCTGATTATGATGATGATGATATATAATTAAATTAAAAAGGACCAGATACTTCAAATCTTTCGCAAGTTATAAAAGCATCTTGAAAGCAAACCAAAGTGGCTGTTAATACATGCACTTCTAATAATAATAAAATCATAACATTTTAGTACCAACTGCACTTTACGCAAACAATATAAACGAAGAAATAAAATTCCCGAAGATAAATATTTTTCTTTTCATCAAAAAGCTTCCCCCAACCGCTTTTAAAGCCGGGCATAAAACGGATGTAAGTCATGTTACCATTCCCATGTTTATACCTTTTCTCGGAGTATTAAGACTGGACCTTGATGTCCTTCTATCACAGATAATACATCTCGGATTTTATAGTCACTAAAATGGATAGCAATAAAACTCTTATTCTCATTACATAAAGCTTTCGAGATTCTATCAAGTATTATTTTTATTATAACCAAATTATAAGGCTCATATATATGTAGTTAAGATAATATTTTAAGACTTCCCACTTTGGAGACGATAAAATGGATAAAAAGGTCAAGAGCACAGACTTACGAGTATCAATATAAGTCTGTGGTCAAGAGGAATAAAAATAAAACCGAATTCAAACACTGAAATCTTACATACAGTTTTGATTCAGATACTTTTACGAAACAAAGCTCCTTTTTAACCGACTTCAAAAAAGGAGGTTCTGTATTCGACCCGTATGTATGTATGTATGTATGTATGTATGTTTGTTTGTCCGCGATTTTCTCAAAAACTAATGAACCAATTTTGATAATTCTTTCACTAATGTGATCTACATACTTTCAGGAAGGTTTTAGTATATAATACATTATATAATTCTTCTTATGTACGATGTTATATGCATAAATGTACTGCATCTCCGGCATTTCTATGCGAATTTTGATGATTCTTCTAGTCGGTGTCTTCAATTCCTCAATGCACTAGTGTTATTTGTTTGAATTTGTGTGGAGTAGGTACAACTAAAAAGTGAAAAATAAAAACTTTTTTACAAAAAAAACAACCGACTTCAAAAAAAACTACAAAGTGATAAATAACTTTAATTTCGGAAGTCGGTGTCAAAAAACGAAAATGCGGAACCAACGACACCGAGTTCCGAAATTAAAGTTATTTATCACTTTGTAGTTTTTTTTGAAGTCGGTTGTTTTTTTGACTGTTAGTTGTAATGTTGCTTTTAGGTGTGTGTAATGTGACATAAATAGGCATTGTGTTTTTTTTTTGTAATTGTTCAGAAATGGCACACAATTTGTTTTGCACATGTACAGACGCCAGCACATCAACCTACTACAATCTGTCAGATTTCTGTAATGGATTTTCAACTTTATCGCTAAAGCATAAGGTTCAATGTTGATTGGGAAAATTTGACAGTTAGGTGTAGGTTGATGTGCTGGCGTCTGTACAAAATGGACAAATAGAGGAATATATGAGAAAATAATTTGAAGCATAACTATAAATGAAAATGCACTAAGAATATTACTAACAAGAGCGTAACTAAGAAGATTCACTACGTAGGACAAGAGCGTGTCCGCGAAATTAATTTAAAGAAATTTTAGGGGTTTGAAAATGATATCAATAGTGCTTCATGATTCATATTTAAATGCTTTGCAATCTAATATAACTGCTGCTAGAGAGGTTAATAAAATAAAGAAATATTTTGCATGAGTCCCTATTAAATTAAAATATGAACCGAACGATGAACTCTTGAAAATATCGTGCCGTAGCGCTATAGATAATGAAAACGCGAAATCTTATTGAACAGTTCCGATTTTGCGTAGGTATTTATAGAAATATGATGCTTTACAATTACGTTGTTGTTGTTAAAGAAAATATGTTAGAAGCCGAGTTTTGGGTACTTTTGTTTGATGTTTGTTCGACAAACGTAACAATAGAGTAACATAAATTGGAAAGTCTAAAGTCTTGTTGAACAAATATTTTGCATGTTTTAATTTAAATAATGAATTAGAAAAACACACCAAGTTTAACAAAGGTAGGTACCGAAACTGACATAAGTTGTTTTTTTTTATTATTATTGTACACATAGATGTGTATGTTTTATGTATTTATCCATACTAATATTATAAATGCGAAAGTGTGTCTGTCTGTCTGTCTATCTGTCTGTTACCTCTTCACGCTTAAACCGCTGAACCGATTTAGATGAAATTTGGTATGGAGATAGTTTGAGTCCCGTTAAAGGACATAGGATAGTTTTTATCCCGATACTCCCACGGGATCGAAACTTATGCGTGTGAAACCGCAGGGCGCTGCTAGTATTATATAATATTTACAAACTTCTAATACCTAATAACTTAACTAAAACTATCAAAAATCTAAAATATTGCGTCGCAATATTCGTCCACATCGCTGTCGACTGGTAATGTACCCAAGAAACTGGCACTGGCGGCATTACCACCTTGTACGGCAATGCATAGCATCTGGCCAAGGTAAAAGCCAGCCCTTGGGTCACGGGAAGTGTCAACCAGCCGTTTCATTGAACAAGCCTTGAGCACTCGGACCCCCTAGTACAGACGCCAGCACATCAAGCTACCCGAAACTGTAAAATTTTCCCAATCAACTTTGAACCTTATACTTTAGCGATAGAGTTAAAAATCTATTAAAGAAATTAGACAGATTGTAGTAGCTTGATGTGCTGGCACATAGTTACTTAACGTTTTGCAAATCATGGTAGTTAATGTTATGGCATTATGTTCATTGAGTCTAAGGCCATAGCTATCATTTATGACTTACATGACAAATTACATGTGCCTCATAAGTAATTTACATTTCCCCAACCTTGTAATTTGTATAGGGAAAAGACATATATTTTGACCTGTGTACCAAATTCTATGTTCGACTGTACTGACGTAGAAACCCAATGCCACGACTGACCGGTCTATATTATTATAGTCTATCGTGAATTTCTACTTTTGAAATGTTTATACTTCATCCGGATTTCTTGGAATTTACACTTTAGTTGCGGTTAAAAATAAATTTAATGATGGTAAACTAGTTTTAATGACGGACTTGGTGTGGCTCGTAATTAAAGATCTTGGCGTTGAGCGCGAATAAAAAGTTAATTAACCTAACAATCATTCGATGCAACATACTTTGAAAATATTCTGTTTATTTCAGCAAGGCGATCAATAGGCCATTGCGAGTTTTGTTTAATTTTAGAATACAACTAGCTGCGCCCCAGGTCTCACCCGCATAAGTCAATATCGAAATATCGGGATAAAAAATATGTTATGTCCTAATCCAGGTCATGTTCTACCTATGTGCCAAATTTCATCCAAGTCCGTTAGGCCATTTTAGCGTGAACACGTAACACACAAACATACAAAAAAACAAATTATTACCCTTTATAATATAAAGAAAGAAAGAAGAAGAAAATAAAGCATTATTTTATTCTTTACATAAGTTGAAAATTTTATGTATATTTTGTGGTATATGTGTATGTATTTACAGTCGCTTCATGTAAAATGCTGGTATTCAGCTGCATCCGGTTAGACTGGAAGCCGACCGCAACATAGTTGGGAAAAGGCTAGGCAGATTGATTGATGTGTATCTTTATACTTTTTATGACAACCCCATTTTGTGTCCAGGCAATTATCTTTCCTTGGAATGGACAGGTAATTGCCTGTCCATTCCAAGGCCTGGACACAAAATGGGGTTGCCTGGAAAACGTCGCAGTAAACGATAAGGCCGCCATATTATTTTTTGTAGTATTTCATTTATTTTCTTTGTAGTGTATTTTTCTGATGTACCTACAGACGTCAGCACATCAAGCTACTACAATATGTCAAATTTCTTTAATAGATTTTCAACTTTATTGCTAAAGTATAAGGTTCAAAGTTGATTGGGAAAATTTGACAGTTTCGGGTAGCTTGATGTGCAGCTGGCGTCTGTACAATAAAGAATACAGGGTGGCAGGGACATCGACGCGCAAACTGTCACCATGGATTCAGTAGGTACAGTCAACAAAAGAGATAAGTATGCAGGATCGTCGGATATAGTTGAAGTTCAGTAAGTACCCGATGGATGTTGTCGACTGAAATTTAATTTGATAAATGAGCTGTTTGTTTTCTATTAATAAAATTAAATTTTATTCGAGAACATCCATCTGTTTCTTACTAAACTTCATCTATATCCGACGATCCTGCATACTTGTCTCTTTTGTTGACTGTACATGATACGGAACCCTCCTGTTTTGAAAGTTCTCGCCGGTTATTATAAAAAAAAAGACAAGCGACGAAAATTTTCTATTTTTTTTTTTTTTTTTTTTTTTTTTCATGTGCTGAATTCATGGTTTCAGTTTGCGGGTTGATGCCACTCCATATATAATTAAATTGTACTTTGTAAACACCTTCGGATTCCTAACTATAATGTTATAAATGCGAAAGTAAGTTTGTTTGTTTCGGTTTCACGTTAAAACGGCTGGACGGATTTGGATGAAATTTGACACATGGGTAGACCATAACCTGGAGAAGGACATAGGCTACTTTTAATCCTGGATAGCAGAAGAAGTCGCGGGCAACAGCTAGTATTTAATATATTCTATCCTTCCCGTCTTCGCCTAAAATGGTCTTTTACGTCCAAGTTTATTCAAGTATCAAGTGATTTGGGTCGTTGGAAACCTATTCATGCGAAACTCGAAGTTTGGCAGTATGTGTGCCAAAATTCGTAGGTTTCTTAAAATTGGCACCATATCAGTTGAGAGCAAAATATATCATATTCAGAAAATGGGTTGGTTTAATGTTCAAAATTACAGAAATAATGTGTAGAGCACGTCATAGACAAGATTCGAAATTGATTAAAGCCTCAAATACACAGGCCTGTAACTTGCACACAAATATGCAAGTAGCTTGCATGTCATTGTGACATACCAAGACAATGTTTATGTTCTTTGTCCAGAATTAGCTAACCAACAGACGGGTTATAATTATGAGTTCATATAGTTGACATTTATTTGACTGTATAATAGTAGATTGTACAACTAGTGCATAAAAGAAGCCATTTTACCCCGAGACGTTTATATCCACCCGAGCCGCAGGCGAAGATGGATACTTAAGTCGAGGGGCATGCTTTTGTGCAAGTTGCAGGCGTGTGTATTTGCGGCTTTTATTCCCTTTCTAATGACTGTTTTACATGAAAGACTGCCTATCTGACCTCCACAACCCAGTTATTGGTTAACACGATATCTTGGCAAAGACTGGTTGTCAGACGTTCGGGCTACTGCCTACGCGTAAGGACAGCTGGCACAAACTGCTTAACGTGTTTATGAAGCACGGAGGGTTGTGTGGTCACCCATCCACGGGCCGACCTCGACAAGCATTGCTTAACCTTGAGGATCGACTATGCGGCTGTTATTATTTAGCCATGAACCCTTAACAAATCGCATCGTCTATACCATGCTTTATTGCTTCACCTAGCATCTTGGGATATAATCAATATCAGGTTTCAATTACATTCAAGATTGGCATCTGTTGTTGCTCTGATTAAGTTTGCTGTCAGTTTCAAGACTGTTTAAAGTTACTTCGGGAGGTTGAGCAAATCTAGTGATTTCACTGCAAATATTTCTATTTAAGATTATCATTTGAAGGACAAATGGACTGTTAAAGCTCTTACACACCACGTTTTTTTCAGGCGCCGAATAGCGTCCTAAGGATGATTGGCGAGAGAACTGATACTGTTCTGCTCAGTAGGTTCACTGAACCCCATGTATTGCGAGACCGATGAGCATACTGTGCAGGGATAGACGGTGTGTCTAGTTTCTTCTTTTTTTACTTTTTATTTAAAACATTAGTTTTAAGCTAAATTCTTGATACTAACATTCTGCACCATTGATGGTGCAGGTCAATGGTGCACACGGGAAAAGTATGGTGAAGTAGTTGTATTAATATTAATGGTGCCAACGAAACTAATTTGTCTCTTCTGCACCATTGATGGTGCAGGTCAATGGTGCAAACGGTACAACGGGACCTTGCCTATGGACTTTTTTGTCTGAATTAAATGATTTTTATTTACCCAACAATTTTACCTCCTTATAATATGTATTAGCTTACATTGACTAGGAAGTTGTCACTCATATCACGATTTGGAAATAACAGAAAATTAATGTTTTGTAGCTAAAGATGTTGACCCTGTTTTATACTGCCAAGTCATGCATCCTTAATGTCGCCTTCCGACCTGACCTTTGCGACGGTAGATTTCAGTCCAGTTTCTTGTGGATGCTGTCCTACATAATCCAGGATTACTTTCAACGGCCCTGTCAGCGGTTCTGTTAGTCGTAATTTTCGCAAGAGATTAAAAGGTCACACAACCTTTTAATCTCTCAAGTGCCCAATCAGAATCTTAAATACGCGCCAAATTATCGAAATTGGAATTTGCGACTGTCGAAAAATGTTTACTAGTGCTTGGCACTATATTTCTGTCTCCCGAATGCACAACGCTTTAAGGAGTTTTAAAAAAGCAGTAAAATATAAATTAATACAGTCAAAAAGTTACGTTATGCGGGCTTTACAAAGGTGACTTTTACTTTGGCTATGCGTTAACCACTAATTCCAAAGTAAAGCAGGTTTCGACTTTTGTCGTGCGGCGACAGGTCCCAATGTAGCAGGTGACTAAAATCCAGGCAGGCGATCGCTCGCCGCATGAAGAACGACATTTGAATGCAAAATAGATTAGTCACCTGCGATTTTTATCTATCTGTGTAAAAGCTTTTATTACTGTACACATCCTCGTCATTTTATTCCAACAAATAGATTCTTGCTCTATTTCCGTCGTGGGAACTTTATAGAAGAGGATTACAGTACTATACGACGTGCTACAGTCGATTCACCATTCAGAAAACTCAAACGTGTTGGACATCAATAAAAATATTTGTGTTAGATCCGTTCTAAGATCCGTTTGTGGTATCTAAAAATAACCGAAGAGCTGTACCTAAATCCCGGTTCAGTTGAACGGATTTGACTGAGAATTTCGATTCGGAAAGTTTATGGTTTTCAGTTAGTCGAGATTTATAGTTATTTATATCACTATTTTCACGTCTGTTTTCTACAAATACTAAAGAATCTTTCAGGTGTCTGTTTCTCTTTGAATGGTGCAGTTTTTAGAATCAGTTTGGAAATAAATTAGTTTGTTGCGATTTAGTTAATGTTTAATGTGAGGCTTTAGGGTAATTTATGTAGTTTATTTGAGATCGTATCGGAGATTAAGTAGAATGAAAGAAAACATAGTGTTTATGTTTGGGTTATTATCGTGCTGGTGTTGGTGAGCGCATGCGCCGGCCGAATACATATGAATGGCAGTGGAAGGAGCGTTGGGATACCAGGAGACTCGCATAGACCAGGGACGCATGGCACATAAGGGAGGAAGCCTATACCCAGCAGTGGATAGAGCAAGGTTACTGACGATGATGTTGATGATAATGTAAATCAGTTGTGTAGTGTCCGTGTCGCATTCCTCCGTGCTTGGCCAGACTGCAAATGCGGGCGCGGGGCGGGCTCGGCGCGGCGTTCTTAAACATAAGAACTTCATTTGAGCGTCCATAGTGGTTAGCTGCGCGGGGTGCTTGGTTCGGGGAGCGCGCGGGCAACTCACGCCATAGCTCGTTCAGACAAGTGGCCGCGGTGAGAGCGCGGGTAGACTGCGCGGGGACCGGGGTTCTCAAACTAGTTCGAGATTTTTTCTTGTAAAAATAAGTCTTCTTCATACATATTACATTTTGACAAACACTGGAGACGACAACACTCAGAACGAAGCCGCGCTCGACTGCGGACAGCCAGATCGCGCGCGTTCCCGCACCCGCGCCGCTCCCCGCCCCGCGCTGCCAGTCTGGCCAAGCACTGTCAGTATCACACTTTCCTATCGATTGCACTTTCTGAAAATTTTACGAAATTGAAAATCACTATTATTTGAACATTGTTTTTGCCATCATAACAACGCTGCACTGCAATCTGATTTCAACAACGTCCAAGTTGAATTTGACCCTTACGGTCGTAACGTAATACTGAATATAAATATGACGTCTATTTTCAATAATTTTCATAAAAATAAAATAACTTCATTAAGAAACGTATATGGTAATTAAGTTTCTAATTACCAGTCACGCACTTAACGAGGTTATTGTTATAAGATTGAACCTGTTGATATGATATTAACGGACACAAACAAAAAATAATAATAAAAAATTATAATCAAATTAAGTTTAGGTTGATGAAAGTAAATATTTAATTAGGTTAGGTTATAAAATACACACATCAAAAGTGTCTAGGGATCAACATATATTTTTGCAATAACTTTTCTCCTGATTGATATTAATTAAAATTTTCTTTAAGGATTCATCAAATAAAGTGTTTTCGTTTGTCACAGTAACGATAAACCAAGTCACCTTTGCATTAATAAAGAAATTTGCCATTTTCCTAATAAAGGGATTTTTGACATTTGAACCACTAACACAAAAGTTCGAAAAAAAGACTGAAATAACAGTTTTCTTTAAAATTTTATTGGGTAACTTAAACAATTAATAATCCGTGTTTCTACCGCGAACACTAACAACACAAGAACATCGGTTTGGCATACTCAAAATGAGTTCATCCAAATCACGCTGTGGAATGGCAGCCCATGTTCGTTGCAACAACAAAAAAAGGTCTTCTTGCGACTGGATACCCTCCATATTCGGCAGAGCTCTTCTCTGTAGCATATCCCATGCATGCTCAATCGGGTTCAAGTCTGGCGACTGAGCAGGCCAGGGCAGGACATTGATGTTAGCTGCGGCGAGAGTCTGTCTTACAACTCTTGCGGTGTGCGGTCGTGCATTATCATGCATTAACTGAAATAAGGGACCGATTTGCACTTGTAGAGGAACGATGACGTCTGATACAATCGTCTCAGCATAAATTTGAGCGTTGAGGTTGCCTCTGATCCAAATCAACTCAGTTCTTCCGCCGATCCAAATACCCGCCCATACCATGATGGTTCCACCACTATAAGGATGGACTTCCTGGCAGGATTTTAATCGCTGTTGGCGTCCAGGGGTTCTCCAGTGTCGTATACGTCTTGTATCCGGTCTCATACCAAAACGAGACTCATCAGAAAAGCACACGAAACGCCATTGTTCTTCTGCCCAATTTCTGTGTTCAAGAGCCCATTGATATCGAATCCTACGATTGTGCATTGCTATAGGTGGTACCCGTAGCGGTCTTCGGGAATGAAGGTTCACTTCATGCAAGCGGTTTCTGACTGTTTGGTCGCTAATTAAGTTCCCTGAAGAGTGATGAAGCCTCACGGCTAACATCATGGCGGTTATTGTTGGAGCTCTTCGAGTTAAGATTTGAATGTATCGGTCTTGTCTCCGTGTGGTGCAGCGATACCGTCCTCCATGGCGCTCAGCCACGGTACCAGTGCTTCGGTAACGTGTCCAAAGTCGACTGATAACACTCTGACTTGTATTCAGAGCTAAAGCCACAGTACGTTGCCGGGAACCAGCTTCTATCATTCCCACGGCTCTGAGCATTTCTTCCCTGCTTAAATGACGTCGCCGCTCCATAATAACGTTGGTTTTAATCAGTAGTAGGGAAACAGTAGCACTAATAATGTCTTCAATGCGTTGTATGTTTTTATAGGGAAAATATTGACAGCTGATTTTCATCTTTTACTCGAATTTGATTCACAATTCCTGATTCAAATTATGAAATGCACCAAAAAGGATCCATATAAATTTATAAAATCATAAATTTATTACAAAGCCACATCTCAATCTCAAGAAATCCGCATAAAAATGCTTGATCCCTAGACACTTTTGATGTGTGTATATGTGATTTTGTTCGCTTTTTAGATAATAATTATTAGTCATTAATTTTACTTTTAGGAGTTATTTATTTAGCTTATTAAAATTGATTGACTGATTCATTTATTAATAGTTTTTTTTTATATCTATAGTTTAGAATTCTTTTAAAATAATGTTTAGGTACTTTTTCGGTACTGATTTTGTTTTATGCAGGAATGTTATGTAGGAACTAACATACGTTTCGTGGTAACTCCATTGCTGTTGTTTTTAAGCTTTATTGGCAAAGAAAATAATCAGTCTTCGTTGGTCTAGTGGTCACTACAGCTAAGCATGAGGTCCTGGGTTTGATTATCGGGTCGGAGAGTGTTGGATTATCCATTTG
The DNA here is from genome assembly GCA_914767645.1 of Hydraecia micacea. Lineage (NCBI taxonomy): Eukaryota > Metazoa > Arthropoda > Insecta > Lepidoptera > Noctuidae > Hydraecia > Hydraecia micacea. The sequence goes on from OU611778.1 coordinate 16,882,152, forward strand.
GAATTTCTCTGTAACAGCCCGAAGTCTGGATTTGTGCCTTGTTGATGGCAATAGGATCGACCCCTATTACATGGGACTTAAACATAACTGCTAGGCTAGGTGGAGCGAAGATCTTCGCAGGATGGCTGGTAGCAGCTGGATGAGAGATGCCGAAAATCGAGTTGAACGGCGTGCAATAGGAGAGGCCTATGTCCAGCAGTGGACTGCTATAGGCTGATGATGATGATGATGAAACATAACCGGCGAAATGTGGGTGTATTATAGGTACAACTCTGCCTTACCCGTCGGGGAATGCAGGCGTAATATAATGTTATGTTAAATCTTAAGAACTGGGTATTTATAACATTTAATATTTTATTTCCAGTTTGTGTTACATACAATCCAACAACGTTTTCAAACATGTCAACAGAATTTGACACGAAAATAAATCGACTTCCCACGTCCGCTTACATGAAATGAAAACTGTTCACAGGAAGAAACATGTAGGTTTTTTAGGGGTGAATCAAATTTCGTCCCTTCGGGAACGCTGTCTGATTTCTCTCATATAAAACCGAGAAAGAAAATGAACAAGATCTTTTTTTTTTATATCTACGTAGAAGTCTGAGAAAAGAACGCTCTTCTTCTATTACATGGGAACTGATAAAATTTGAGTGTAATACACACCTCTATGCACGCTCCGACGTGGATTCAATTTTATTTCGTACTAGCTGCGCCCTGCTGTTTCACCCGCATAAGTGTCGATCCCGTAGGAATATCAAGATAAACAGTATCCTATGTGTTATTCCCGGTTATAAACTATCTGTGTGCCAAATTTCATCCAAATCCGTTCAGTAGTTTTTGTGTGAAGAAGTAACAAACATACAAACACACTCACAAACTTTCGCCTTTATAATGTTAGTGTGATCTTGAAATTTAGACGCCTGTCTTAGATAAAGATTTCAAATGCTTTGGTTGGATTTCCAATTTAAGACCCAGAAAAAAAAATTGGCTGGCAAGAGATACAGCGAATACATGTATAAACTCACAAGAGGCTTGTGGCTAAGGAATAACAGCCGCACGTGTCGATCGATCAGGTTAAGCTACGCTTGCCGCGGTTGGTCCGTGGATGGGAGACTATCTTTACAAACCAAGCTCCATGCCTCGGAAAGCACGTTGAGCCGTTGGTTCCGGCTGTCATTTGTGGATCTTTGACAGTCGTTACCGATCGTCAGAAGCCCGAAAGTCTGACAACCAGTCTTACCTAGAGGTTTCGTATTACCCAGTAACTGGGTTGTGGAGGTCAGATAGGCAGTCGCTCCATGTAAAAAACTGGTACTCAGCTGCATCCGGTTAGACTGGTTGCCAGCTCCAACTTAGTTGGGAAAAGGCATATGATATCATGTATATAAACTTACGCTTTTTAAACGAAGGTAGGCAAAAACTACCTACTACGATCCTTACATCCTTACTAATAAAAAAATATATAAAATAACTTCTCAGTATTTTTATCCGTGCCACTGCCCAAATGACCCTCCTTTTTGTGGTTCGTAGTTTAACTAATGCTAACGCAGCAAAACCGTAGTCACCATTAAGTGTGCATACTCACGAGGGACACACGTCGACGACAGAGGCAACTGCAAGACGGCTGCCGCCGAAAGCGTGTCGCTCGTGCCACTACTCTATTATAGGTTAAATGATAAAGGAAACAATCTGCAAGAAAATCCTTATGGAGGCTCTTCAAACTATGTCCTATGAAGATACAGAGAAGTTATTGATTCTGGTAAAGTAAATATTGTGCGTAATATAGGTATAATTTTATTTTAATTTTATTATATAATTTTATAGGTACTAATTTTTACAAATGTACCAATAAGATAATTAATATGATAATTAAGTAATTATTTAATCAATTAATGATACCTCCAATCGCCTGAATTACAGGAGTATCTAGTTCAGGCACAAATCATGGGTGAACTTGACATAGATTTAAGAATCTATATTTAACTTTGGTCCTAATATTTTTTAATAATATTTTTGAATAACATTTTTGAATAAATTTTATTATTATTTTGTTATTTGAGTAGGATGCTCTGCGTCGGCGGATGTCGCCAACACGCGTCGGCGCTTGCAGATATACATAATATATGTCATCGACGCGTGTCGCTCGTGTGTGCACACTAAGGATCCCCGACACGATCAATTACAATTCCCCTTTAAATTATATTATTACTTACAGAACGCCTCGACTGTAAGCACGTTATAAAGAATCAAATACCAAATTATACCACAAAATATAAAAGATAACTTTTCCTCCAATTTATGAATACATTCAAAGCAGTACGAGAGCTATTCATCAAGTAAAATTTATACGATCGAATAGAAAGAAAAAAGTTTTTATAGACTTTTGCGAATGTATTGAAATATCAGTTCGAATGGTTGAAGCTTGCATTTGTAGTGCCTCGAGATTTATTGCCTAAAGCTGCGGCCTGATATGGCGGGACGACTAACTGTGAATAGATTGACTAGACGAAAGCCTGGTGCAGATAGACTGTTTTCTGTCTAAGCGAACGTTTAGGCAAGGCACATTGCTCGCAGGACAGATGGCCGATGGGGCCGAAAGGTTCTGGAGTGGCGACCGCGTACCGGAAGACGTAGCGTTGGAAGGCCTCCCACAAGGTGGACCGACGACCTTGTGAAGGCCGCAAGAACCCGTTGGATGCGAGAAGCACAGAACCGGTCGAAGTGGAGGTGCTTGGGGGAGGCCTATGTCCAGCAGTGGACGTCTTTCTGCTGAAATGCTGATGATGAACGTTTAGGCTATTTCTGAAGTGCTGAAGAGGAAAGTAGCTTCTGCCCGCAACTTCGTCCGCTTTAAATTTCTTCTCCTCCTCTCGCATCGCATCGCCTGCCCGCGCTTTTACTCCGTTTTAGATTAGCGTTCCTTCTGACTTTTTCTTTTTTGCTCGCCTCCTAAAAGGGTTCTATTGTTATGTTAAATAGCCTATAGCCTTCCTCAAGAATTGGGCTATCAAATGCAAAAATAAATTTTCAAATACGAGTGGCAGTTCCAGAGATTAGCGCGTTATAGATATACTGCCTCGTTGGTCTAGTGGTCGCAAGCGCTACTGTTAAGCATAAGGTCCTCGAATCGATTCTCGGGTCGGGCAAAGTGATATTGATATTGGGTTTTTCCATCTGGAATTACTCAGTAGCAGCCCGGAGTTTGGTTTCTTGCCCGGTAGATGGCAATAGGCTCGGCCCCTCTTACATGGGACTTAAATATAACTGGCGTTATGTGGCTGTACTATTATTATAGGGACATCTCTGCCTTACCCTTTGCGAAATACAGACCTGGTGTTATGTTATATCATATACGTATATCATTATGCTGAAAATTATGTTTAGTGTACAGCTGTACCTTCGAGTAGGTATACAACTCGCTTACATTAGGTAGCCAGTGCGCGTGTTGACAAAATGCTTGAACACATCAATATACCGGATGTTTTTCTTGAAGTCTTATTAGAAAAATTGTTTGCGATTTCTTGTCTGAAAAATAAATGCCTCAGCGAGTTTTCGTGTTATTAAGTTTAGTGTCTCTTGGTTGAAGTTTAGTAGTACATTGTTCATATTTGAAATCTTTAGAGAATCGATTTAGCAAGACTGATTATCAATTCCGGTTCATATTCTCAAAAAAATAAGACCCGATAACTGAGGGGTTCGTAGCTATCTAATAACAGCTACAAGGGTCTATCGATTACGTTAAGCTACGGTTGCCACGGTTGGTCCGTGGATGGGGGAGCATCTTTACATACCGAGACCCCTCCGTGCTTCGAAAAACATGTTAATCTGTTGGTCTCGGCTGTCATTCGTGGATCTTTAACAGTCGTTACGGGTCCTCAGAAGCCCGAAAGTCTGACAACCAGTCTTACCAAGGGGTATCGAGTAACTTGGTTGTCGAGGTCAGATAGGCAGTCACTCTAAGTAAAATACTGGTAAATTCAGCTGCATCCGGTTAGACTGGAAGCCGCCCCAACATAGTTGGGAAAAGGCTAGGTGGATGATGAATATGACCAGATAACACGCATGCCTCATCTTCCATATTCTAGCCACAATCTTGAATTAAACTCTTAATTTTTTTCTTCTTTATTATTAGTATAGAAGACATCCTCACTCGTCAAAGAACCTACGCCAAGGAATATAAGCCAAAATAATTTGCTATTACAAGAAGCGGGATGAGAGGAAACTGATCAATCCATCACTGGCTGGCTGTACCTGTCAACCATTATAGTGATCGATGTCTGGACGAGACATGGTAAGCAAACTCCTTTTTTTAATAAAAAAAATCGTTTGGAGAAGGCGAATGTTAACGGAAATTAGGACGCCAAATACAAATTTTCTAAAATGATAACAACAATATTCAGAACGTTTCGGTACCTAAACATAGTAGTCATTGTCAGCTCGATTTTTAAACTATAAATATTATTTGTTGCATGACAAATTGAATTAGAAACTTCATGGGATATACTGAATCTTTATTTAATTTTGTAAAACATGAAACGTTTATTTTTTCTTGACTGTACTTACCTGTCAAAAAGAGTAACCTAGCATAAAGTGGATAAGCCAGAGTTTAAAAGAGAAGACGAACTAGCAGAGGATCGAGGAGGGGGGGATGGAGGGGGCTCAGAGGATCAGACCGGAATAAATAAAAAGAAATCAGTCACTCCCTCTGGAAAAGCTTCAGTTAACCTATCAAGCTGATACATAGTCAGCCTATAATATTCCCACTGATAGGACACAGGCCTCTTCTCAAAGCAAGGGAGTGAGCTGTAATCCACAACGCGGGCCCAGTGCGGGCCCGCGTTGCATGACAATATATTTTTTTTTTTATTCATAAAGATACCACGATACGAGAAGTGGCTGTTTGATGAGTAAGGATGGGATCGAAAAGCAAAGGCGTTGCATAATAGTACAACATTGTGATAATAACACACGAGTTTTGACACCTGTGTCATAGTAATCATAATATCATCCAAACAATTGGATGATATTATGGTTACTATGACACTGGTTGTTTTAATGTTGGCAATAAGCTGTTTCAGAAACTTTTATTTATAGAAGATTTATGGCATGGGTGTAGATAAATTACTTTAACTCCGTTAATTACAAGCCTGATGATCGATCGGATTACCTCGGGTGTCGAATATTCAACACAGTATTAATTTCATACTCAATTAAACTAAATTGAGTAACAGTAAAGTGAGGCCGTTGTAACTACAACGGCCTCACTTTACTATCGAATGGACACGACCGCTGTACCTTTGGCAAACTGGCCGTAAAGGGTAATGTTGACACAATAATACAATATTTAGTTTAGTAATTATCATAATTCATCATCTATCATCATCTGCCTAGCCTTTTCCCAACTATGTTTAGGTCGATTTCCAGCCTAACCGGATGCAGCGGAATACAAGTATTTCACATGGAGCGACTGCCTATCTGACCTCTACAATTCAGTTATTGGGTTATTACTTTGTTCACATTACCAGTTTACCCCCCATACGGGTGAGGTACATCTGAATGAACGCCAAATTAGCCCAGCTCGACGAGTACTGGCTACCCTCGAGGCGACTGACCCCCACCAGTTATTGGGTAATAAGGTACGCCTTGCTAGACTGGTTGTCAGTTATTCAGGCTTCTGACGACTCATAACGAGGTAATCATCATAATTAACTCCCAAAATTATAAAGTAGGTCCAAATAACTGGTATGAGCTTAAGATCGACTACGTAGAATAATAATAAAAGTTTTTCTCGTGGCTATTTCAATCGAAAACTAAAAAAAAAACAAAACAAAAAAAGCGAAGCCAAAAAAGCTAAGCCTCTAAGAAATAATAAAAAAAAAAAACAAAAAAAAAAAATTCTCTGCGATTGCAGTCAAGAAAATCGACATCGATTTTAAGGAAATCGAAAATTATAAGAAGTACCCGTAATATTATATTTGTATAAATTGTCTGCCTGGTTTTAAGAAAACAATAAAGCTGTGCACAGATTGAGTTAAGACTGTCTAAGAGACAAGTTGTCGAAATGTTCTGAAAATCCTTTTTTGGCACAAGACGAAACTATGTTAAAACATTTTAATATGAGCACTGTCTTAACTGGAATATGTGCGTATCTTCATGATCATATTCAAAAATAAATACTAAACAGGCTGAAAATCAGTTCTTCTAAAAGTGACGCATAAAGACAAGTTTTTGCCCTCATTTCAAACTAGACCTTTATTTTTCGGTACTTATTCAGTTATCTCCAAAATATTTGGAGCATTGGCAGTATTACCATATGATACTGGAAGAATGTGCCGGAGATGCGCAGTGCCGAATAGAGGAATTTGACCTGATAATAGAATTCCCCTGAACAATCCCGCAGATGCTCACAGCCTCACAAATACGATTATTTCCATATTTAGTGAAGTTATTACGCTTAGTAATGTTTATGTAGGATTCTATGTAAATTTTGAATTTTTTATGAGAAATAATGGTGGCTTTATTGTAGTTTCGTCATATTTTATGTCATCACTAGATTCTGCCCGCGACTTCGTGCGCGTGAAATTTCACTCTCCCCACAATGCCCCACATTCAGCCTCTTAATGGTGGAATTTCGAAAAACCTTTTCTTAGTGGATATCTACTTTTCACAAAGAACACACCCTCCAAAATTCATGTGTCTAGGACCAGCGGTTTAAGCTGTGCGTTGATACGAGTATATCAGTCAGGACTTTGAATTTGTATACCTAAGTAGAAAATAGTGAGTATATTTTAATTATGTTTTCATTGGTATGATAATATTATTTTTCAGTAGGTTAGGTATGTGATACTGAAACATAAAGTAAATATTTGATACTTTATAACAAAACAAGCCATGTGTCCTGTGTCCGATTTTTCATGGGCAAAAATGACGAACTTCCATACAAACTTTCATCCCTTATTTAACCCCTTTTGAGGATGCATAAGAAACAGGCCTCTTCTTCTCGAGAGGGAGTGGGCTGTAATCTACCACACGGGCCCAGTGCGGGTTAGTAGATGTCACATGTCTTAAATTGTTTTCCTTTACCGTTTTGAGAGCATTGAGCGTTTTGAGGATCAACTTTCCTAAATCCTTCCTTAGTGCTACCGAAGATACGAAGATACGACTATCGGTATATGAAAAACTCTTGTACAGACGCCAGCAGATCAAGCTGCTACAATCTTTCAATGTTTTTTTAATAGATTTTCAACGTTATCGCTAAAGTATAAGGTTCAAAGTTGATTGGGCAAATTTGACAGTTTCGGGTAGCTTGATGTGCTGGCGACTGTACAAAGTTTGAGGCTTCAAGATCCAGCGTAGATTAGGATGTGCATTTTCTGCCAATGAATGAATTTAATATTTTATTTAGTAGATTTATTAAGAAGAATAATTATAATATTTACATAATATATCTGCTAACAGACATAAAATAATATTAATATTATGCACATATATATTTTCCTTTATTCGTCTAAATACATATAAATTATATTTTTAAATATTAGAATATAAAAAAAGAATATAAAAAAAATATATATATTATTAAGAAGTAGATAGTAGATAATTATGACGACAGATAATCTATATAAATAAAACAAATTCGGGTTAGTTAAACTATTTGTAACTCAAGAACAGCTGGGGCGATTTTTATGATCTTTGATTTGTTGTATTTGTCTCTGCCCCGCACAGCAGAATACTTCTTAAAAATAATGAAGATAATTCATTTTAACTGGGTTGTGGAGGTCAGATCGGCAGTCGCTCCATGTAAAATACTGGTACTCAGCTGCATCCGGTTAGACTGGAAGCCGACCCCAACATAGTTGGGAAAAGGCTAGGCAGATGATGAATGAAGATAATTCATTTTCTCATACATTTTGTATGGAACGGTTTTTTTGATGGTTCTGATGCGGTACGAAGTTCGCCGGGTCGGCTAGTAATAAAATAAAAGCTTGTAAATAGCTAGGCTGAGTAGTCTATACTATATAACTTCTAAAACGAGGACATAGTCAGAATCAGAGAACCCTTATGTCAATTTTTGGTTTTGAAAATACACTATGATTGATATGAAGGGACTCTGAAAGTAGGTTATGAAAAGACTAACTTATAAATAATTCTGTTTATGTATGACAGTGAATGATAATATTTAAACAAACTTTATGTAATCGCTATATAAAATACTCATTCTATTTGTGTTCATGTATCGTAAAATAACGAATTTATAGTACATAATAATCCATATGTAAAGCCCGGTTCAAATAATGACTTTGGGAATTCTTAATTTAAACTAACAATAAAGAGTTTCTGCAGACCATTTTTTTTTTAATGTATGTATAAATAAAAAAATCCATCAGGCGTGAAAGAGCGGGCCCATTCAGCAATAAAAAAAAGTTTATAATTAGGTAAGTAGATACTTACGTAAAACTGCAGGTCAGGAGCCATATATATATTTTTTTTCAATGGAATGTCTTAGGGTATATAATCCATGAAATATATTGATACGTATTTAAACCAATAATCAAAAGTCCAGTAGATAATTATACACAAAAAAATTACTCCATACTTAAAATGAAACAACTGTCTCGCATATTTGAATTCCCGGAAAAGGTAATCCTGAAATATTGCATATGAAAGCCGAATAAGTTTTCGCTAAGTTATTACCATAATAGAATCCGTTATTTACAAGACAGATGCAAATAAAGGTACCATGGTAGCATCCTATATTTTTGACCAAACTTTCAATTGAGTAAAAACTTACAAAATTCCAAAAACTTTTTGTATGAAGAAAAAAAATATCACAAACCTTCACATAATCCACAAAAATGCACACAAAAATATCTTTCAACTAGTTCACTCGAGTACACTTGCTTGCATTTAAAACCACCGCTCACATGAAATCGCGACACGTTTACGTAACTACGATCGCTCACGTTACCGCGGCCCGTGCTTTCGCTAAAGCGTTATCGGCGCGTCTGGCGATTTCGCCTCACGCCGACCCCCTTACAACTACTTCCATAACTGCATTGCGCCCGTACAAACCCAAAACGCTCATTATTGCTACTTAATTCTTTATCTTCATTCTACTAGCTAGAAGAGTAAAACTTTGAATGGAAACAGCGCTTGCAGCAGCTTTACCGTTGCGCGTGGCTTTCATAATTGCGATTATTAAACTCGACAGAGTTACTCTAAGCGGATTGTTATCTCCGTAACGAGTGCTAGAATAATCCTTTCCCACTAACTAACTAGCACAGGATGATCTCAGTTGATAGGGATAGTTGGTAGCTATTACCACTTTATTTTAACCCTAAACTCTTTAATCATTGTAAGGTGCATTAGATACCTAATAGAAGCCTCGTTTCGCCTAATAGCTATGATTTGAGTGCTGGAGTCATAACATAATATGGCTTTATTACAGTCGTGCGGCTATCCTCGCCTTTTGTGGTAATTTAATCGTTTCCCGGATACCCCAGTGAATTAATGCCGACTTTTTTTCATCTGTAAGGTTTTTCCGCTAATGAAAATTAGGGGAGTCATTTTGTTTCCGCCTGTGTTTGCGATGCCGACGATTTTTACAAACAGTCGTTTTGAAATGTCAACGGAGTTTTCAACGAGTTTTGGATTTTATGGAGTGGAGCCCAACTTTGGGTTGGAGAGGTCAAAAATCGTCGAATATTTTTCACGTTTGCGTTACTGTTTTTTGTGCACTGATTTGTATTAAAAATAAGATGCAAACATAAAGTTCAAAATTATTTTGAGATATTCAAACATTTTTGATACTTCTAAAGTAGGTAAATATACCCGGACAACAATCATATTTTCTTACAAGATAAAGAAGGTTGTGAATCTGTTAGAATCGTGTCGTTTGACCCTCATATTTTTATGTCAACCCCTAACGGAATATGATAGAGACATATTGTCGTGTTTGAAATCGTTGTATCTTGATATAAAGGGTATGCCAAAGGGTAATATTACATATCCACAATCTAGTTCGTAGTTTTATCATGTCTACAATCTCGTTTTATCGAATAACATTGTTTTTTTAGGTATGGTAAAAATAATTCGTCTATTTTACTTTTATCTTTTACTTTTTTTTATTGTGGCAATGGGGCCACCGACCCAAAAAAGGAAAAAGAAAAAAGAAAGGAAAAGAAGAGAAGAGAAGTATGGAAGAAAAAGATATGTTGCGCCGACCCCAAATTAATTGGGATAAGGGCAGGAGAATGATGATGATGATGATGATGGGGCCACCGACCATCGGTCCTTCGACAGACATGTCTGGCCATGTCTGTCGAAGGACCGATGGTCGGTGGAGCAGACGAGTCCTGGAGTGGAGACCGCGTATCGGCAAGCATAGCGTGGGACGCCCCGCAGCTAGATGGACGGACGACTTAAAGAAGGTGGCTGGGGTGGACTGGATGCGGAAGGCGGAGGACAGGGTGCTGTGGCGCAGTCTGGGAGAAGCCTATGTCCAGCAGTGGACTGCGATAGGCTAAGTTGATTGAGTTGATTGACTTTTGTCTTAAATTAAATTAAAGGCAGTGCCTTTAATTTTAACGTTTCTTCATTAAAACGAGCTAATAAAATATTCTATGCTTTTCACCTCTTGTCATAATAACTTTATAATATCATTTTAAGTAATTGTATACAGGATGGCATCGACGCGCGACCTGTTACCATGGATTCAGTATATGATTCGGAACTCGACTGCGTTGAGATTTTTCGTCGGATATTAAAAAAAAAAACCGGTCAAAAGCGAGTCAGACTCGCGCACCGAGGGTTCCGTATAAATTTGTAAGTATGTAAATAGTTTATCGCGGGTTTTTTTTTTTTTCTTAATATAACAAAAAAATTACGGTTTTCGGATTTTTTTCCTATACTTGTGCTACATGACCTTGCTTCTTGCCAAATTTTATTATTCTAGGTCAACGGGAAGTACCCTTTGATTCCCTTGAGAGTGCCGAAATATACGTTTTTTGCGACATAAACGGCCGTACCTTTTTTTACGTTAACTTAGAAGTTTGATTTTTTCACATCTTCAAGGTACCTACTGTAGACCTGAGTATATGGTTGTAATTTCAACTTGATATCTTTACGCATTCCCGAGATAAAGGGTCTTGACGGACAGACAGACGGACGACGAAGTGATCTTATAAGGGTTCCGTTTTTCCTTTTGAGGTACGGAACCCTAAAACTGCTAGCTCTATACATTTTCACCGCGTAGGTATTGCACTTTTCTAGGAAACAGTAGTATTATTTTTGAAAACTGACGAAAAATTTCTAACGATAGTTTGACAGTCCCGACAGTCAGTTAAGACAGTTAGTGCTGGCCCCGCGCTGCCAGACTGGCAGCGAGGGGCGGGTGCGGGAACGCGCGTGATCTGTTCACAGTGGCGCTCGGCTTCGTTCTAAGTGTTGTCGTGTCCAGTGTTTGTCAAAATATAATATGGATGAAGAAGACTTATTATTGCTAGAAAAAAGCTTGAACTAGTTTGAGAACCCCAGTCCCCGCTCGGGCCGCCCGCGCAATCACTGCGGCCACTTGTATGAACGAGCTATGGCGTGAGTTGCCCGCGCGCTCCCTGCACGCTCCCCGCGCCGAGCAGCCCGGCCCGCTCACCGCGTCCGCGTGCCTACTATGGACACTCAAATGAATTTCTTTTGTTTGAGTAAGCCACACCGCGCCCGCGCTGCTATCTGGCCAAGCACTCAGTTAGACAGTTTGCGCGTCGGTGATCCTGCCACCCTGTATGTCCCGTTTTCAGACAATTAAAATGCTTGGTAGCTTTAATGAAACACATCTATTAATAAAAGATCGATCCTGAATCTGATATGAGTCGCTTCACTTTTCTTTCATTTCCGCCCTTTTTTTCTTGTTTTTTTTTATCGATGGGAAATCATCAAATGACCCCTCCCGCTCTGGGTAGGGCGGAAGGGAGTGTCAGACTCTTAATGACTAACACCCACCCGTGTTCCTTCCTTAGCCCTTTATGTTCCGAGGCAGCGGTAACCCTTTCGGACAATCCCGCTACCCCTGCAGGCTTCCGCCCTTAATTCGGGATTTTTCACTCGAAGTGTAATGTCTAACCACAAAAAAGTAAAAAAAAAACCCTGAATCGATTGTTTTTTTTTCATAAAACGAGCCATTTTTTGAAACGGCATTTATCTGTGAGTGCAAAGCATTCCAACATACGCGTATGAGGCATGCACTTGACACGGACATGACGTAATCTGACGTCAGACGAAAAAAAAAGGGACCTGCCATAGGCCAGTGTTAGTTTCATCACGTTTCCTATTGCTGTGTGAAATGCCTAACAGGCAGCTAACTTGCAACTACTTTTAAACAATGGTGTGAGTGTGCTGAGTAGTCAATTCTTTTACACCACTGTATTAAGGATGTCATAAGCTAAAAAAGTTATAACGCACAAAATAAAACTAAATATTGGCAGTGTAGTGGAAAGATGAAAATTTTTACCTGTATACCAAATAGCTTGTTCAACCGTACCTGCATAGTTGTCAGCCTTTTTTTTGTGGTTGTATTTTTAGGAATGTTGTATTAATGTATGTGCTAGTGCTAAGCACTTCTTTCTGTAAGCGACGAATTCACAATTCCTAAAACTGTATGTGATTTTGTTTGTGTATGTATATCTAAAGTGAATAAGTTGTTGAAGTGTCTTATCAATAAATAGTTGCCTGCGCTTGCAAACACTAGGTAGATAGGTACTCATTTTCCTCAATTAACTTTTACACTCCTAGTGTGGGTAGGTCAGCAACTGACCGACTATTTCGAAACCAAATCAATGTAAAACTCTAAGTTAACACGTATTGCATCATGCTGAGATAGGAGCCTTTTGGCCTCGTATAGGACTTTCTGTTCCATTTTTTTTTTTTTTTATATAACTTGGATTTTTATTTATGTTTTACTGTGTTTAGTTTAGATTGTGATCTTCCTATACGAGTCGCAATAAATACTTTTTCTTTCTTTCTTCTTTCTATTTAATTTTAGGATTTCACCAAATTTGGCAGAATAGTTGGTGTAACTTTTGAATGATAAACGTCTCTATAACAGAGTGTCTACTTAGACAGTGACAGTGCTCACCGATAATAGGCCTTAAAGCTCATAAGCGAAGACGTGTTATCACGCCAATCTTAAATCAACTCAATCTGCAACTAATCAAAGTACAATATTGATTGTGTGTCCCCAAACTGACTGTCTGCATTAATCGCGGCAAGACCCCAGTTTGTCTTTCATATGTAACACGATAAGGCCACAGTGTACAAACAGAATTTGGGCCAGAGCTAAGTTTTTAGTATGTCACTTGATTGATTATCGAGACTATCGAATTATTAGACGAGTATTAGATTTGCAATGTTCTGCTAGACTAATAACGAAAGTATCTACTGTAAATTATGCTTTTCTTTAACTGAATAAATTAATTCACGGTTTTGGTAGACAACATTGACTTTCTTACTATTTTACGAGGGGGTTTGAGTATACAGGGTGAAATTTTAATCACCGTTTTCCTCTTAAGGGGTCATTGTACTCATCATTATGAACAACTTTTACTATGGGACAAAAAAAAAAATTCTGCTGTTCCCTACATTTTGACGAGTTATGCGATCATAAATGTAGGGAATAGCTGATTTTTATGTAGTATCAAGACTGCATTCAGTAAAGCTAGGGTTAAAAAAACGGGCCAAGTGCGAGTCGGTCTCGCGCACCGAGGGTTCCGAAGAAATTTGTAGGTATGTAAATAGTTTATCACGGGGAAAAAAATATTGTTTTTGTAATGTAACTACAAATTTTGGTTTTCGGATTTATTTGTGCTACATGACATTACTTCTTGTCATGATTCTAGGTCAACGGGAAGCACCCTATAGGTTTTGATTCTGGAACATAAACATAACCCGTAACTTTTGATTGCGTCGACTTAGAAGTTTGATTTTTTCACTGCTTCAAGAAATTGCAGCCTTGAGTATTTAATATTAATTTCAGCTTGATAGCTCCACGCGTTCTTGAAAAAAGGGGTTTTATAAGGGATCCGTTTTTCCTTTTCAGGTACGGAACCCTAAAAATGCTAGCTCTATAAATTTTGACCGCGTAGGTATTGCACTTTTCTAGGAAACAGTGCACAAAGTGGTTTTCTTTAGCATTGGCATGATTCCGTCTTATTATGTATTCTCACCGTCGAAGTGGTCGAATTCTAGTCAAAGCTTATTCAAAATATACAGGTAAAAGTGAAATCATCGACACGACGAAGAAAAAGAGGTATGCTTTGCTGTCAGTTTCTGCAGTCTCTAAACGAAAACTCACTAATTTGCAATAAAGAAGCGGTATGGGCAGTAAACACCATAATCCCCAGGGTTCTGGAACGAATCATTTGAGTAGGTACGACTAATAAAACAAACGTGGATAGTCTGTAGTACCCTCTACGACATATCAAGGTGTATTTTTCCAGTATAAGCTGATTTCTCATTGTAGGAAAAGCTTATACAATGCGAGGTCAGCTAAAACTGGACATGTATACATAACATAATCAGCCTATAATGTTCCCACTGCTGGGACACAGGCCTCCTCTCAGTGAGAGGGAGTGGGCCGTAATCCACCACGCGGGCCCAGTGCGGGTTGGCAGATGTCACATGTCTTCGAATTTTTGGTTCTAGGACATGCCGGTTTCCTCACGATGTTTTCCTTCACCATTTTGAGAGCAGTGGTGATGAAATAATTTACACAAAGTAAAGCGCCTGTCTGGATTCGAACCTACGACTTACAACTTGTAAGTCGCGGCCGTTACCACTTCGCCACCACTGCTCTATGAAATGTATAGCTTGATATTATTATGTCGTCGTGTACCTATCAGTAGTTGAAACGGCAAGTGTTTGTTTTGCTTTTAGAAGGGGGGACGCCCTACTGGAACAAAAATTTATACTTTAAAGTTTAATATTTCGTAAACGGAGCATTAAATCGAAAAATAATTTTAGCAACCGAAGACCTATTCAACAATACCTCACACTATGGGGTAGACCCTACCCTAAAAAAGATATTCTCCAAAAGTTTATTTTACCACTTTGTCGGTGTAATTGATATACACACTCCTATAAAATTACAGCTTTCTAGTACTAATGGTCTCTTAGCAAAACCTCGGACAGACAGACAGACGGACATGACGAAACTATAAGGGTTCCTTGTCAGAACTACGGAACCCTAAAAAGACATTATCGGACGGCCTCAATAAATTCAGATAATTCAATACGAAACATTACACATAATGTTTAGTAGGCTATTCCATAATAGGCACCGTTATTGTCACTCCATCCTCATTCCCCTAACCTTTTTGCTATCGTAAAAGGAAAGTACGTACCTTTCAGTCACTTATCTCAAACCGCAAATCTTTGGAGGGTAGATAAGGAACAAATTAAATTGGATGGTCTCGCAGACCTGCTCTGTGTGTTAAGGTAATTATGAATTAATCGAGAACAAAATTTTGCAAGAGTATGATAATTATGTGAATAATTTTAAGTGAAAAAAAGTTACGTGAATTTTTCATTTATCTTTTTGTGCACAGTGGCAAGGTATGTAGGGTTTGCCCTCGACTCCCTGCAGGCAATTCAGAACTCTTTTCAGAATAAACAAAAACATGTTTTGTAAGGAGCTCTACCACACAAGGCGCAGAGGGCGAGGCGCGGTGTGTGTGCTGTGTTGTATATACAAAATCGAGGGTACGTGCCGAGGGTCATTCAAAATTAAAACAAAAGCTCATAGACTGCCTCCGATTTGGGAAGCTCTTTTTAGTCTGTGGTAAATATTCACAGCAAGGTGCCTGCTTATTTGCTTAACACCCAAAATATATCCATATTCAGGTAATGATAAACGGCATATATAGGGTGACTGGTAGTTAGTGACCGATACCTAAACACGTGATTGTACTCATGATAACAAACAACTTTTACTATGGGACCAAACCTGAAATCGCAAAAAAAAATCTGCTGTTCAGTACATTTTGACCAGTTAGGCGAACATAAACGACTAAACAGCGGTTTTTTTCGCAATTTCAGGTTTGGTCCCATAGTAAAAGTTGTTTGTTATCATGAGTAGAATCACGTGTTTAAGTATCGGTCACTAATTAAGTATCAGTCACCCTATATATTTATTTCAGGTTTCCGATCAAAGAAGACTATGTTAAGTAATCAAAGTAACTTACATTCTCATCTGTCCCTCTTCAATTTTCTTCAAAGATTACTGCACTGCTAACGATAAAGGATTACCTTTAATTTACCTTGTTACGCCTTGCAATAAAGACTTCTACTGCTAGTAATGGAAACAGCAATTACCTGTAAAGATAGAAAAGACTTTATGTTAGTAGTTAAATGTTGGCTTTTATTCTAATTAACATTCAAACTAATTGTACTTAGTTTTACACTGGTAAAAAATGCATCAATCTCTTCTTCACAATAACTTTCGTCTTTTTCCTTATATATTAGGTAAGTAAGGATATGGAGATTCAAGTCGTATTCAAAACTTTTGGTACCAGCTTGCGGAACAGTTGAAGACAGGAGGAGCACAGGTGGCTTAAAACTAGCTTAGAATGAAGAATTAATTAAATGAATGAAGGAATGATATACCTAGATCTTATGAAAAAACTCAACTACGAAAAAATGTCCTTGAAGTTTAATGCAACCTCTATAGAGAAGTAGGAACTTTATGAAAAATGGGGATAATCGTCGGTTTGAGCCTCAATCATTTAAAATTGTCTAAGGGGCCTCTGCAAGTTGGCTTCTAAAGGACCGGGACCACATGGTCCTGCGATATGTAATCATATATTTTTAAATAATGATAATTATATAATAGAAAACTAATAGTTAACGTCCAAAACTCGATAAGGATCTATGAATTGATCTCCCTTCTATTATAAATAGAATATCTATCAAAATATTTTCTATACGTTTAAAACGTTAGTCTTTAGTAGCAGCATATGGCGTACACAACGCTTTTTCCTACCTCCTTGAGAAAAAGCGAGGAAATGCGGTCGGAGAGACTTTTCAAAAAGCCTAATAGAAGTAAAAAGTCATAATTCTTGGTTTGGCTCTCGCCTATTTCCTCCTCCAATATTGGACCAATTTAGAAGATATTTCATAAACTGAATAAGAAGGATATAATTATTCTGTGTCCCTATGTTTTTTTTTCATTAATAGTTGTCAAATTTTTACACTAGGCCTCTGTTGACATCGACATTTTTTGGGGGCTCTAGTGCTTACAAAAATAATGTATCATCAAAAAGGAACACATAGGGACATACAAGTAGTGACTATTTATTATTCTGTAAAAAATCATTGCTTTATGGTTATCAACCAGAAAGAAAACATGCGAGAGAGTTTCTATGGAGAAAAGTCCAACCGCATTTCACCTAAAATACTACAAAGAACACTCACTTCAAAAACAAAACACAAGCGGCACCTGGTCAGTGAAAATAAAGTGGAGCAGACAAATGAATAACGTTGAAAGCTTACCTATTTGAAATGGCGTGAAAGGAACAAAATGACGTGAATGAGATTGGAAATTGTACTACAGGCTTTGTATAAAGTGATTTGTTGTACAAATGTACGTTGTAGACTATCAGATTTGGGGACAGATGGACGCGTAGTAATTATTGTATGGAAAGTTCTAGAAAGTGCTGTAGGTATTATGTTCGTGATATTATAAGATGTAGGTAAACGATGAGTGGTTGTTTTGAATGAATAGAAACTGAACCACGGATATTTTCAAGTGGGGCGAATCTTCATGAGGCGAATGCGGCACATATTTATTGTTAACTAACAGCGCCCGCGGTTTCACCCGCATAAGTTTCGATCCCGTGGGAATATTGGGATAAAAACTATCCTATGTCCTTTCCCGGGACTCAAACTAATACCAAATTTCATCTAAATCAGTTCAGCGGTTTAAAAGTGAAGAGGTAACAGACAGACAGACACACTTTCGCATTTATAATATTAGTATGGATTTTAAGTAAAGTATTGTTTTGGTGAGTTTTAAAGAACGAAAATCTTTACGTTGACTGTGAAAAAGATACTGTGTGAAATTTATGACGTCATTATTAACGTTTCAGTCTGCCTTTTCAGGGTCAAAATAAACTTTGACAAGAAACAAAAATATTACCAGCGTTGTAGCGAATAATTTTAACAAAATTACGTTCAGTTGATTAACTTGTCAAATAAATTGGACACGTTTTAATTGGGTTTCACTGGACATTACAAAATTATTGCGCCATATTTATGAACTTTTCGTTTTTGTTTAAAGGTAGGTATTACTTTGACGACACTGCAACAATGGCGGTGATTTAACACCATTGACATTAAGATACAGTTTCCTTGGAGAGCGGTGGCTGCCACATAGCGTCTGCAATTTACCGGCAAAACGTCACTAAAATTTATTTATAAAAAAAAAGTAAAAAAGTTTATTGACAATATACCTAAAAGAACAAACCTTACACACAAATCCCAACAATCCTGTGATTTGTGTCTACTAGTACAAAATATAATTTCGTATGTCTAATAAATACCTGTGCATATGCGGTTGTTTGAGCTTAATTCACACTGACCTCCGTACTAGTGAAAACTGTATCACGGCAGGTCAGTCTTCCTCGTTCACAAACACTTCCACACAATTAACGATAATTTGCATTAGACTGCTAAATATAAAACTGAATTATTAGTGTGGCTCTAAGAATACAGATACTTAGTGAGTATTTTTTTATCATTCGATGATTTGATGACAACAATAACGAGAGTAATCATAAAATATTAAAGTATATGCAAAAATTTCAGACAAAAAATAGTTTGGATCTTATGAGGAACGGTTATGAACTTATACCTAACAACAAAATATCACGATAAAAATAAAATTTGTATCAATAATATTTAATACAACAAAAATATCAAAAAAGGAGATTATAAACATAGAGAAGAACTGATCTATTTATGAAAGTAAGTTGGTGTGTTTTTCTAGAGAGCGTTTTTTCAAACCCCGCTGCCATCTTTTTCATGACAGCTGTCACTGCGGCTGTCATGTGGCCGTCACCGCTCTTCGTGGAAACTGAAGCTTTTGAGTTTATTTTAGTGATTTTGCATTAAAAAAAACTTTTTATACCACCGCGCTAATGATGTATGATGAATATGAATACCTATAACATAAAGTACCACTTAAGTACAGACGCCAGCACATCAAGCTACCCGAAACTGTCAAATTTTCCCAATCAACATTGAACCTTATGTTTTAGTGACTATGTTGAAAATCTATTAAAGACATTTGACAGATTGTCGTAGCTTGATGTACTGGCGTCTGTACCATGAGCCATGCCATTAAATGAGTCATTTCAACATTACTATGACTTTTATTTTTCTTGAGCTATTCGTTAGTTCTTAGGCTCTTTGTACTCGAATATTTATTTAGGATATCTTTCTCTGTCAGGAGTTTCAAGATTTCTCAGGAGTGAGTGGTTTTAACGATGTTTCTTTTGTGTATTTTCTTGATACAAAACAGTTTCAGTACAAGATGGAATAAAAGCAATATAACTTCCGTCCAACTACTCGAGTTACCCTTTATTTCGTTCAGAAACTATTAAAGTTTCTCATATTAAAGATCTTTCTTGGAATGGTTGTTTAGTTATGTTAACGAATTTCACAAAAAGTGCTCTTGCGTTTAATACTGACTGCTAAATCTAAATGGGTACTTACTGACTTTTTCTGTAAGCAATAATTTAATTTACTATCAACAATAATTCAGAGGGGCAACACTGGTGTTTGCGTCATTTTATGTGAGCTGTCAAACTGTTAGATAGGAAACGCCGACTTCATCTACACACATCAAAAGTGTCTAGGGATCAACATATATTTTTGCAATAACTTTTCTCCTGATTGATATTAATTAAAATTTTCTTTAAGGATTCATCAAATAAAGTGTTTTCGTTTGTCACAGTAACGATAAACCAAGTCACCTTTGCATTAATAAAGAAATTTGCCATTTTCCTAATAAAGGGATTTTTGACATTTGAACCACTAACACAAAAGTTCGAAAAAAAGACTGAAATAACAGTTTTCTTTAAAATTTTATTGGGTAACTTAAACAATTAATAATCCGTGTTTCTACCGCGAACACTAACAACACAAGAACATCGGTTTGGCATACTCAAAATGAGTTCATCCAAATCACGCTGTGGAATGGCAGCCCATGTTCGTTGCAACAACAAAAAAAGGTCTTCTTGCGACTGGATACCCTCTATATTCGGCAGAGCTCTTCTCTGTAGCATATCCCATGCATGCTCAATCGGGTTCAAGTCCGGCGACTGAGCAGGCCAGGGCAGGACATTGATGTTAGCTGCGGCGAGAGTCTGTCTTACAACTCTTGCAGTGTGCGGTCGTGCATTATCATGCATTAACTGAAATAAGGGACCGATTTGCACTTGTAGAGGAACGATGACGTCTGATACAATCGTCTCAGCATAAATTTGAGCGTTGAGGTTGCCTCTGATCCAAATAAACTCAGTTCTTCCGCCGATCCAAATACCCGCCCATACCATGATGGTTCCACCACTATAAGGATGGACTTCCTGGCAGGATTTTAATCGCTGTTGGCGTCCAGGGGTTCTCCAGTGTCGTATACGTCTTGTATCCGGTCTCATACCAAAACGAGACTCATCAGAAAAGCACACGAAACGCCATTGTTCTTCTGCCCAATTTCTGTGTTCAAGAGCCCATTGATATCGAATCCTACGATTGTGCATTGCTATAGGTGGTACCCGTAGCGGTCTTCGGGAATGAAGGTTCACTTCATGCAAGCGGTTTCTGACTGTTTGGTCGCTAATTAAGTTCCCTGAAGAGTGATGAAGCCTCACGGCTAACATCATGGCGGTTATTGTTGGAGCTCTTCGAGTTAAGATTTGAATGTATCGGTCTTGTCTCCGTGTGGTGCAGCGATACCGTCCTCCATGGCGCTCAGCCACGGTACCAGTGCTTCGGTAACGTGTCCAAAGTCGACTGATAACACTCTGACTTGTATTCAGAGCTAAAGCCACAGTACGTTGCCGGGAACCAGCTTCTATCATTCCCACGGCTCTGAGCATTTCTTCCCTGCTTAAATGACGTCGCCGCTCCATAATAACGTTGGTTTTAATCAGTAGTAGGGAAACAGTAGCACTAATAATGTCTTCAATGCGTTGTATGTTTTTATAGGGAAAATATTGACAGCTGATTTTCATCTTTTACTCGAATTTGATTCACAGTTCCTGATTCAAATTATGAAAGGCACCAAAAAGGATCCATATAAATTTATAAAATCATAAATTTATTACAAAGCCACATCTCAATCTCAAGAAATCCGCATAAAAATGCTTGATCCCTAGACACTTTTGATGTGTGTAGTTTAAAAACATATGATTTACGTGTAAAAGTATTTGTGCAAACCTACTTACAAAAATAAAATCATTTATCATTAAAAACTAATGTCATTTGGTTTAAATAGGTTTTTATTTTTATTTATCTTTTAAATATATGCTTTTATATTTTGTGAATGTGAGAACATTGTACCTTATAGACTATACATGTCTAGACCATTTTCTGTGTATTTAAGTAACTGTTACTTGTTGACAGGCCTACACTGTCCTCCAATACCTGTTAACACTGTAATTTGAAAACATTATAAAAGCCAATTATTTTTAAAAAGGGTAACCAAAGGTAAAAAGGGTGTTTCTTGCCGGCTATTCTCCATGGGAAACGACCAATTGGAACCGTGCACCTAGCTTCTGATGATTTCTAAGTGCCCATGTAGGTTTATATGAAATAAATATTATGATTTTGATGATTTTGATTTTAATGGATTTTTTTCATCCATGTTAAAAAGGACTAATCAATTAGAAGTTGACATATTGTTCATCATTTATTTCATTTTGCATCTCCAACACTTTCCTTTTGACGTACGGTACCCAATAACTTCTATACCTCTAACTTATAGGTGTCAAAAGTAATTCCAAAATATAAATTGCTTGATTATGATATACTCTAACTTGTTACTCAAGTTCAAAGCTGTAATTTCCACGACACAAAGTTACCAAACAACAAATTAAATTTTTAACTTTTCGATAACTTCGAATACCTCTTGTTATACAAGTTCCTAAATATCCTGGCATGAGGCTTACCATTTATGGCAACATAAAACGGTCTTATTGGGAAATATTTTCACCATTCCAATCATCGACACTGATATACGTTTGTCGATTGCAATGAAAACGAATTATGGAACTTAAATGGAGTTGGGCAGGGCACCTGGCAAGGTGCAGTGATGACAGATGGAGTAAGGGAGCGACTGAGTGGCGTCCAAAGACTGGAAGACGAAATGTCAGTCGTCCGGCGTCTGTGCTTCTACACCTTGTAGGAAACCACTCAGTCATTTTATGTCAATTACTTAGTTCAAAACCTGTCTAATTTGAGAACGATCAATCTTGACTCTCACAACTGAGGCGACGTCAAGAGCCTGACTTTGCATCCCACAACATGCATTAAATACAGTCCCTTATCTCTGTTCAACAGATAGTTTGAGTTCATTGAGACTTCTCACTTCGGCGGATAGTTGGCTTTGAACATTATAACTTATGCATAAGGACAATGTTTTGGAATCTGCAGTTGGATGCCAGCAAGGTGACCCTCTCGGGCCAGTCATTTTCAGTTTGGCTATTCATCCAATTATACGTAAACTAAATTCAAAATTTAACGTGTGGTATTTGGACGATGGAACGCTAGGAGGTGATGTAGACACTGTTTTGAAAGATCTCGAACTCCTCAAACAGGAATTTCAATCTATTGGCTTGGACCTTAACCCCTCAAAATGTGAACTTTACCTTTCTGACATTACCGACAGACAATTGACTCTAGATAAATTTAATGCAATAGCCCCACAAATCAAAATTTTAGACAAAAGTTCACTGCACCTCCTAGGTTCCCCAATTTTAGAAGACAGTTTTTCTCCATTCATCGACGAAAAAATAAAAAATTTCAATGAGATTTCGGACAGACTCTCTAAAATTAATTTACATTTGGCATTCACCCAGATTAGATACTGTTGTTTTGGCCCAAATTTTATGTATTTTCTACGCTCTTCACCTTTATGGAAGCAGCCACACCTCTTGGGCAAAATTGACCAAATTATTCGCAGCACACTAACATCCATTCTAAATGTGGCCTTGGACGACCGAGCGTGGCTTCAAGCCACACTACCCATCCGTTTTGGTGGCCTCGGCGTCCGCAAAATTACCAGTATTAGCATACCGGCGTTCCTGTCTTCTGTCCACAGCACTGAAAAGTTGACCGGGAAAATTTTAGCTCCCTGCCTGGTTGACTGTGAAGTGCCGTGCTTGACCGACGCGGAGAACGCCTGGAAAGCGGCTTGCCCGGATACAGATCGCCCTATAAACCCATCTTCCCAGAGACAGTGGGATGAGCCGCTCTGCAGGTTGGTACGGAATAATCTTATCAATACGTCCACCAATTCTGCTGAGCGTGCCCGCCTGTTGGCTGTGGGTGAGTGGGAGTCGGGGCTCTGGCTTCAAGCACTCCCGTCACCATACATAGGCACTATGCTGGGTGACACCACCTTTCGGCTCGCTACCTGTCTGCGTTTGGGCGCTCCTTGCGGGGCTCCGCATCGCTGTCAGTGCGGTGAAGCTGTCGACTGCCTCGGGCACCATGGCCTATCCTGCAGTAGGAGCGCAGGCCGGATAGCACGGCACGCCAGCATTAATGACATCATCCGTCGTGCTCTTGTCACCGCCGGGGTGCCAGCTGTTTTAGAACCCAACGGTCTGGCACGCGACGATGGAAAGAGACCAGACGGAATGACCATAATGCCCTGGAAGTTAGGCAGACCTTTGGTGTGGGATGCAACATGTGTCGACACCCTTGCGCCATCCCATCTTCCTAGTACGGTGGGCTGTGCTGGGGCGGCTGCTGCAGGTGCAGAAAACCTCAAACGGCGAAAATATTGCAACCTAATTGGGAGTTATATGTTCGAGCCGTTTGGGGTTGAAACACTAGGGCCATGGGGTCCGAGTGCCCACTTGGTTTTTCGAGATATCGCCAAGCGGTTAGTCGACTCTTCACGTGACCAGAGGGCTGGCCTATTTCTTGGCCAAAGAATTAGCATTGCCATACAACGTGGCAATGCTGCCAGCTTTTTGGGCACTGTTCCTGTTGACAGCGATGCGGACGAATTCTTTGATGCCCTATGATTATTTTACTTATTTTTTTATATAAATGTACATATTATTATAGTTTATATGTTATCTTAAATTATAGAAATAAATTATCTATTACAAATAAAAAAAAAAACTTATGCATAAGTAAACCTAATAATATGTGGTAACCTGAAATCAAATCTTTAAATGATCTCTTGATCGACGTCATCACGTCAGCGCCGGCTGTCGCTGAAAACCAGCGCTGGGGCTCTGTCTTGCGACCCTATGTCGCAGCAGAATGCTGAGCGATAGCCGTTTTGCGTGGATGTGACGCATGTTTCCCTTACCTTCTTTTTTTATTTTAGTTTTGTGTTTATGTTAATTTTTGCGTCATGTTCACCGCAAATAAACGTATTTTCTTTCTTTTTTACCAATTTATATGAGCACGAGTTACGAGTTGTAGGTCATGGGTTCGAACCAAACCAGCACTTCACTTTGGTGTCAGTTATTTCATCAATACGGAACACGGGTGGGTTTTAGTCAGTAAAAGTCTGACATGCCCTCCGGTTCACCCGGAGCGGGAGAAGTAATTGGATGACTTCCCACCTAAAAAAAAGGTGGGTTTGTCAGAAAGATGTAGCAAACAAACTTTCAAAATAGAAAAGCACAGTGAAAACAAAACAAAGTTAGGAAATTAAAAGACGAACTTGCAGGGGATCGAAGAGGGGGGTGGAGGGAGGCTCAGGGGATCAGACCGGAATAAACCGCATATAAATAAGCCCGTAATTGCAGACTGCTTATCGGTGATATCAAACCTTAGTCCAGCTGTCTTCATAATTTATATCGTCACTAATCGTCAATAGTGAGGGTTAAATAAGGTACAGACGCCAGCACATCAAGTTACCCGAAACTGTCAAATTTTCCCAATCAACTTTGAACCTTATACTTAAGCGATAAAGTTGAAAACCTATTAAAGAAATTCAGATTGTAGTAGCTTGATGTGCTGGCGTCTGTATATCCAACCCAAAAAAGAGTTTTATACCGTCAACTTTTAACCTAACAAACCGGTCTGCAAATACGAGGCAGTAAGTCCCAAGATAATTTCAGTCTTTTAATAAAATGTGTCTTATTTCAATATAGAAGCAATTTGGTAGGAGACAGCGAGTAACCCCATTATTTTGTCTTGTTAATTGAAAATTGTAATCAAAGGTCTTTGTCCCTTGTCGGTGTACATTTAGCTGTTGAGCAAAGACACAAGATTGTGTGTCGTGCAATTGTCTTGGTTACTGATTGCTTCACATATTTTATGATATCGTTAGTAACGTTGTATGATCATTGCTACAGGCTTTATTTAGTGGCTCAAGCTTAATAGAATCTTAGTCAATTGAATGTTGTACATACTTTTTATTCCACGCATTAAAAAAAAGCCGGTCAAGTGCAAGTCGGACTCGCGCACCGAGGGTTCCGTACAAAGTAGGTATGTAACTACAAATCCTGTACTGGTGCTACATGACATTGCTTATTGCCTCATGATTCTAGGTCAACGGGAAGTACCCTATAGGTTTTAATTCCCTTACGGGTGTCAAAATATGCGGCATAAACGGAACACAAAGGCCCGTATCTTTTGATTGCGTTGACTTAAGTCTGATTTTTTTCACATTGCAACCCCTGAGTATTTGATATTAATTTCAACTTGAGAACTCCACGCGTTCCTGAGAAAAAGGGTCGGGAAGTAATTTTAATTATTTTATTAAATTCCCTTTGTCCCCTTTAACGGGGACAACGGGAATACAGGCTGAACAGACGAACACACAGACGGACAACAAAGTGATCTTATAGGGTTCCGTTTTTCCTACTGAGGTACGGAACCTTAAAAAAATAACAAAATCCTTTGTAGTTATTTCGCATTCGGTACATTGATACACAATATCACAATGATGATTTTTAGGGTTTCATACCCAAAGGGTGCCAACGGGACCCTATTGCTAAGGCTCTGCTATCCGTCCTTCCGTTCGTCTGTCTGTCATCTTTTGAACGGTAATAGGTAGACAGTTAAAAATTTGACAGAGTGTGTACTACTATGAACGCTACTAGAATAAAATAATAAAGTAGTAAACAGTAAACGGGTTTTTTTTTTGTTATATTTTATCTATCTGTATAATGCAGACAAGCATTGGTTTCAAACTAGCTATTCTGTCCCAAGTTCATATAATTAATGCTAATGTATTATAACCGCCGCAATTACATATAGTTCCACGGATTTATGAATCAGAATTAATTGGATATCATAGGAATCTTGGAGGAGATTAGTTTTACTTCGAGTCCCTATTTTGCTTAACGTGGTGGTTAGGAGAATCGAATGACCGAGATTCAAGAACTTTCTTAGACCAACTTTTGTAATTACTAAATGTTACTCCATCTAGAATTCTAAGAACCGTATGTATTCAATTTTCAACTTTGTAGCAAGCTACCATGCACATAAGTTTTCAAACTCATTTAAATAAGCAACACCAGTGCCAATGGTGACTTCAACCAATAAATATCTTATTTAGACAGACAGAACTAAATTTTATGCCTCAAATAGTCCATGTTAAAAAAAATGCACGTGGCAGAGGTTTATTTTTAGGGCAAGAACAATCCGTGCATCGACAAATCGCGTTTCAAGCTATTATGTTTCAAGTGACTAGTCTTGCAAAACAAAGCGATAAAATCATAATTATCTTTATTATAATTTATGATCATCTGTTTCATCATCTGCCTAGCCTTTTCCTAACTATGTTGGGGTTGGCTTCCAGTCTAACCGGAAGCAGCTGAATACCAGTATTTTACATGGAGCGACTGCCTATCTGACCTCCACAACCCAGTTACTGGGTAATACGATACCACTTGGTAAGACTGGTTGTCAGATTTTCGGGCTTCTGACGACCCGTAACGACTGTCAAAGATCCACGAATGACAGCCGGGACCAACGGCTTAACGTGCTTTCCGAGGCCGGAGGGGTCTCGGTATGTAAAGATGGTCACCCATCCGCGGACCAACCGCGGCAAGCGTAGCTTAACCTGATCGATCAACCCGTGCGACTGATATTATTTAGCCACAAGCCCTTCATCTGTTTCATCATAATATGTTTCGTTATGTATTAGGATCTGTCTGTAATTTTTTATTTGTAGATCTTTGACATTAGTCAACTCGAAAGTCTGACAACCTGTCTTACCAAGGGGTATCATGTTACCTAGTAACTGGGTTATGGAGATCAGATAGGCAGTCGCTTCATGTAAAATACAGGTATTCAGTTGCAGATACAGTCTTACCAGATAGTAAGACTGTAAGCCGACTCCAACAAAGTTGAGAAAAGGCTAGGTAGAAGAAGAGTATGTTATTTTGATGCAGTGCACTCTGTATCTTTAATCTACATACATTATGACATTTGTACTATTACCAAAATAGATCAATTACCCGATTACCAACCGATGTGATCCGATAGTTGGATTGGACGTATCCATTCAATTCAATCATGCTCATTACATTACGTAATCAAAGGCGTATTACAGGATTGATGCTATTGGATTGAGAGCAAGATAGCACAAAACAAGGCATCAGAGGGCAATTCTCGTAATTGTAAGAACGTTCACAGTCTGATCTCAGTTACAATCTGTCAAACTTACCTCTCATTTTTGACAAGTTTTTGACATTTGTTTGTCTCTTTAGACGAACTTCCTCTCGTCTCCGGCGGATAAGGAACTAATGGAATGATGGCTCACAAAACTTTTAACAACGAACGTACTGAATCAAATCGTTCCATGTTTATTCTGCGCGGAAAAGTAGTTGGAAATCGTCCAGATAAATATAACATTGAGAAAAGAGTTTACTTGGTAAACTGAAGATCCAGATTTGTGAAATGTTTCGGATGGTATTTTTTAACACTTTTCGGGACACTCAACGCCCCTCGACGTAATAACAATAAAATGTCTATTGTGTCTCGTTCAGTATCCTTCAATGTGTTAAGAAATGACTTTTTGTTGTATTCATATCGTTACTGGAAAAGGAGAAAATGCTAAAGCGCCGTTTGGGCCAAAATTAGTTATTGTATAATATATCGTTGGGTTCAACGATAGCCACAATCCACAGAGACAATCTGAGCCAATTAAGGCTCAGATTGTCTTGAAACCTAAACAGATCGACGCAGAAAAAAAATCTAATCCAACTATATATTATATTTTATTATTTTGGCCCAAATGGCGCTTTAGCATTTTCTCCTTTCCCATGACAAAATAGACAGCAGTAAAATAATCTATTTTCTTACCAAATTTAATCTAAGCATTTATTACATCGAACTCAGGCAGGCAATTTGTGTAAATTATTTCATCACCACTGCTCTCAAAACGGTGAATGAAAACATCGTGAGGAAACCGGCATTTGTCCTATAAACAAAAATTCGAAGCTATGTGACATCTACCAACCCGCATGCGAACGACCCCATTACCCATCAGTGGAAACATTATAGGCTGGATATGCTTATTTGTCACATCTAGATGATAGCTCGCATAACTTTAGTCTAATCCCAACCAAGTTGCTAGTTTTGAGGCCAAAATGTCATAATTTTTGCTTTATAATCTATGCTTAGTACATAATCAGCCTATATAATTTTCCCACTGCTGGTCCTCTCTGTAGGAAGGAGTGAGGGAGCCGTTATCTACCACGTGGTCCCAGTGCAGGTTGGTAGATGTCTATGCTAAGTATTTGAACTCAACATCGATAATAAGCTGTAGTATTCCTAATACCATTATTCTCTAGAGTAGTCGGCCAGTAATTTTACAGAAAATGTATTAAAACTCCATGTAACTCTTAATCCTCCATTTTGAATATCTATCGAACTAAGCCTAAGAACTCATTTTAAAATACCAGGTACAGACGCCATCACATCAAGCTACTACAATCTGTCAAATTTCATTAATAGGTTTTCAACTTTATTACTAAAGCATAAGGTTCAAAGTTGATTGGGAAAATTTTACAGTTTCGGGTAGCTTGATGTGCTGGCGTCTGTACATTGTTCAAACAACTTTCAACGAATGAACTATTTCAGACAAGTTCAGTGCTATCCTCACCCTACTGAATGGGGGCACGATTGATCGGATTTAAACCAGCTTCGGAATGTTTTCATGAACTAGCTCAGCAAATAATTATGTTCGTCAAGGTCTTACTTGTTTTCTGAAACGTAGTGCGGTGAGTTGAGTTTAAAGCAATTTTATTGGAATAGGAATTAAATAATTGAATTCCGAATCGTGTTGGAGAATGCTTTTCTCTGCTAAAAACTTTATTCTTTAAATCATGGAGTGGAAACAACTGGCTAGAAAATCGGTTGATGGCGGATTACAGTCAGTAAAATGTCAGTTGCAGGTTTAGTCATGGTAGCGCATGAAACGTTGACTTTTGATAAATCCTAATAAACTCAGAAAGTAACTTATAGTTGAAAGTAAATTGCTAGGTATGTACCTAGGGCCAAACCAAAGAAAAAATAACTAGGTTGTGTAAAATATGAATTATCATGGCTGGTAGTTTAGTGAAAACTGAGATGACTGCTGCAGAAAATATTGAAAAAGACGACATATTGCGCCGGTCTCAAATAAACTGGGAAAACGAGAATCATTTAAAAAATATTAAGTATATTGCTAATCCATTACTTCATAATATATGCTCGAAAAATTACTTTGCACAACACCGCAATGAATGTTGTTGAACTGTCAAAATGAAAGCCATTTCTACTGTTAGTGTGTTACGCATTTACCCCGCAGGGCAAGGGAAGATAATGATAATTAAATGATTATTCAGCCAAGAAACACGCAGAAATCACGAGAAAATTGAGCGAAAAGAAATGACGACAAAGTTTTTTATCACATTGAAAGATCAAGATAAGTCCACGGTCTACCTAAACGCAAACTGCGCAATCCGGACCCTGTGAACCGGAACAGCTTACTTCACAGCCCGGTGAACGCGATGAACCGAACACCGAATTTATGGACCCTTGGATTGTGAACACAAAAGATGCTCGTGTGAACTCACCCTTAATTGCTTATTTGAAAAGGCAGTGACATTTTCGATTCAGTTAGGTGTAGGTACGTTTTTGTTTGTTCTTTTTTTAATTTTATTTTATGCCTGTACTTGAGTTTTCATACATGGTTATAAAAAAGCTAACAAATATTGGGTACGGGTAGTGTTGGCTTCTTTTCTGGGCCTGTCGTATTTTCTTCTCTACAATCAATGTCATAAAAACTGTCTGTAGAATTATTATTGTGTAAGAGAACGAATTCGTGCTTGTCATTGTTGGGGGGGCAACAATGTTTGCCATAATCGCCACGCTTGGCATGCGGGTTGGCGATCGCAGTATGATCGAAAAATGCATAGAGAACGCTGCTGCCCATCCTCCGGTACGTCCCTTAGTCGCCTTTTACGACACCCATGAAGTACAAGGTGGAACGATGACCTTGTGAAGGCCGCAGGAACTCGTTGGATGCGAGAAGCACAAAACTGGTCGAAGTGGAGTTGCTTGGGGGATGCCTATGTCCACTAGTGGACGTCTTTCGGCTGAAATGATGAAGGGAACGAATGTTCGTTGCATAACAAAAGCTCACAGAACTAATGTTTGCAAAACAAATTCGCGAAGCGGAATGCTCGCGGTGACTACCATCCTATGAGATCCATTACAAAAGATTATGTTATATTCCATAATAGAATCCGAATATTTTACGTTGGATTTACAGTCATCATCATCATCATCATCTGCCTAGCCTTTTTCCAACTATATTTGGGTCGGCTTCCAGTCTGACCCAATGCAGCTGAATACCAGTATATTGAACGATATTCGTGGTGCAATTATATATTGAATGGAAAGACGATTTGCTAAATAAAAGTGTATTACTCATAAGCACATATCACGTTACATACATAGACAAGATGAGAGAGAGCGAGAGACGCCCTCTACTATCAAAACTAGGAATCACCATGACAGATGGGTTGCGTTCATAATTAATACTAACACCCACCTCTGTACGCAAGCCCCATTTTTGATAGACAATACAAATGTTTATCAAAGGTAGTGCCTTTTTTTAGTATGTCTGCTATCATCTCACTACCCTTACAGAAACAAAATTTTATTTCACAATTTTCAACATATTGCTTAAGGAAATTATGTCTTATGTCAATATGCTTGGTTCTAGGTAAATAACAGTCAATTGTAGAAAGTCTTATTGCATTTTGACTATCACTAAAAATGATGAGGGGTTTATCCAGCTGATAGCCAAGCTCCCCGCTAAGCTGGCGCAACCACAGCGATTACAATATTATCCTAAAGATAACATTATAAATCTAATCTTCGTGCCTCTGAATTTCGAACTGCAACGAAACCGCAGACCCGTGCCTCCGTTGCACCGACCGCAGATCGAATGGTCAATCACTGCGACAGACCCGCAAGTACATACAGCCTCTCTATTTTACTATGCAAGTACTGAATTTAAAACATTTTGTTTCGATTATGATAGATTTGTGCTGTCTAATGGCAATGCTTTTTGTTGTAGTCAGAGAGACATGATGCTTTCTTGTTTCTCTGTATTAGGAGCGGAGTACAATATAGGTGGAGTTTGCTAAATATGTGTTGCAGTTTTTATAAGGTTATCCATGTATTTCCAGGACTTGGAGGGAGTTAGCGAGCAGCATACGCCTGATCCGACAGAGAACCAAAGTTGTCGACATAGCTCACAGAATAAGAAAGAAAAAGTATTTATTGCGACTCGTACAGGAAGTTCACAAACTAAACTAAACACAGTCAAAAATAAAAAAATAAAAACAAAAAGGTAAATGAAATAGAAAATCCTATACGAGGCCAAAAGCAAGCTGAAGTGGCTATGGGTCGGCCATATTAGCAGTAGAACCGATGACCGTTGGGGTAGACGTGTTCTAGAGTGGTAAACGTAAGGTGGGACGCCCTCAGGCTAGGTGGGGCGACGATCTTCGCAGGAAGGCTGGTAGTACTGGATGAGAGTTGCCGAAAATCGAGTTGAATGACGTGTAATAGGAGAAGCCTATGTCCAGCAGTGGACTGCTATAGGTTGATGATGATGATACGCCTGATTCTAAGAGCACCTACGAGCGTGTACGTACGAGCGTACCAGTCATAAACGAAACTTTGTTTTATTCTTAGTTTTTGCTGCGGATACAGCCAGTCGTACGATGAACAATCTCATACCTAGTGAAAATTTAGATGACGTGAGCTTAAATTGAGCTATCACATAACCTGGTGCTAGTGACACCACTAAACCTTAGTTTTCGCGGGGAGTTTTTTGAAGAATAACTTGGCAGGAATAAATCACTTGACAGTGACTGTTACGTAAGTAAGGGTACCTACTGATTTTATTTCAAGTAAAATAAAAATGCATTATGTTTTCATTCAATCTTTTAATTCTGTGACCCTGACAATTTGTATCTTTTAATTTTCGTTTATTTTAATTGCATTGTCATTTTATTTTTATTTTATGTCTGTGACCTTTTACATTTTTTTGTATTTGTTAATTTATTTCATTTGTATGCATTGATATTTTATTCAGAGGCATTTTATTTAGAGAAATTTTATTTTGTGGCAGTAGGCATGGTGGTATTTTTATTTTATGTAATAAATATGGGTCTTACCTGAATTAAATTAATTTTATTTTTTTATTATAAAACGAGCTTGCTTTATTCTTTACCTTTATCATTTAGGCATTGTTACAATAAAACTTTTCTTAAATTCTATAGATTTTCCATTATCAATAAATTATTCTCTATTGTGGTCAAAAAGAAATATTAACGTAGAGCCCATAAATCTAGATTCGCTGTCGAGATCGAAGCCTAAGGTTGAAAAACAGGCTTTATTAAAATAGTCCTATTGTTGAACATTCTTTATAAATTATGCAAAAGCGAATCAGGTTCATTGTCAATAACAAAGTCATTGTACTCGACTTTCACCTATGTATTTTATTTGTGAAAAAATATAGCTGTCAGAATTTTTCTGGGCGTTTTAAAACGGTGGTTGTTAAGGCTGTTACTTTGTTTACATTCCTTTTTTTTCGTGTGGTAATCCTCATGGATGTCCATCACCCTGAGGTGGGTGGAAGGGTCTGTCAGACTATTACTGACTAAAACTACATGGTGTCCTGTTGCTACCTTTAGCCGGGGTGCTGGAGTGCTTGCGCATATCGTGACGCTCCCCCGGCCAGTTGACCCTCATGAACCCATGCGGACCCCGTCAATCTCAACAATCACTTGTTCGTGAAAATGAGTGCGACTCCCGAATTTAAAAATAAAATGGGTATGAATTATTTACCTATCAAATATTTAGAATTTACCTTATTCCGTATTCATATTTTTTTGTTACGTATTTTCTACATGGAATTCAAAATGTTATTTAATTATTTATTGATGTACCTATACTTTACTGTACACCCATAATAAAGTGTACATTAACAATAAACATTCTTTGAAATTTGAAGAATAATAATAGTTCAACCGGGAAACATATGACTAAGGAGTAAGGACCGATTTTTCCAACGCCAGATAATTTTATCCGAGGAATAATTTTTAATTTTTGACAGTTCTTCC
The DNA here is from genome assembly GCA_914767645.1 of Hydraecia micacea. Classification (NCBI taxonomy): domain Eukaryota; kingdom Metazoa; phylum Arthropoda; class Insecta; order Lepidoptera; family Noctuidae; genus Hydraecia; species Hydraecia micacea. Next base: position 16,916,027 of record OU611778.1, read on the forward strand.
ATAAAAAAACTGTCAGACGTCAATTTTATTCCACGAATAAAAATTATATGTCGATTGAAAAATCAGCCCTTAATCTAAAGGTACCTTAGCATGGTAGGTTTTTAAATAATTAATTCACCAGCTTTTGGTTCATCACGCTTGCTCACTAATAATGTGCTCTTTTTAACCCCCGACAAAAACAGACGGGTGTGTGTATTTGTACTGTCTTTCTGCGCCATCGTAGCTCCCAAACGGCTTAACCGATTTTTTTTTTTTAAGTGAAAACTTCTTTAGGCGCGTTGGGCATTTTTTGAGATGGGAAAATATCATTGAAATGAGCGCCACTGTTACCGTTACCGACACCGCTTTGGATGTGTTCGGCTGTCCTCGGGATGTACTCGGTTTTAATGTATATCCGATATGTCAGTGAGTGATGGCAAAGTATTCTGTTTGTTTTTTTTTTGTTTACTTCTGTCGGCACTCCCGGAGTAACAACTAACAATATTATGTTCAAGCCCATAAAATGTAAGGAAATACGTGCACCTTATAACCTTAACGTGGAGGGAGTTTCAAAAGCATTTTCATTATATATTTCCATACTTTTTACTGCCCTGTGTTATCTTGATGCCAAGCAGGTCCACGATAAAACAGTCACGTTGAAATTATAAAAGGCATATTGACGATTTCAGGCCATTTTATTACGCACTGTGGTAAGGAAATGCTCCAGAGACCAACTTCACAAACTATAGGTGGACTAAAGTGAGTGCAGGCAGGCTAAAGAAGAACTTCCTACAATTGATAGCCGCCTCACGAAACAGGTTCTCCAACTAACTAAACAACAGCAGCTTTAACTGGTCACGGGTCATTTAATAAACACCTCTTTGTCATAGGAGTCACTAACACTCCGCTGTGCAGGGCCAGCATGGAGGTCGACGTGACAGCAGTTCATGTGCTTCTAAACTCCCCGGTGGTCACCACGTACAGGGCAAAGTAGTTTGGTAACCCAGGTACCCTCCGTGAGACGGTCAGTAACATCAAAGCGTTACTCCTCTTCCTTGAGGATCTGGGGTGGATCGAATAATCGATTTTCTCACCCGTATCGCAAAATACGCGCATTGAAATGGAGTTGCAGACACCAGCCCGTACAATTACCTACCCACGTCCTCGATGTCATAAATTGCGCGTGTCATATACGTCCGCAGCTCAATGTTCCATGCAATAACATTCGAAAGCTGTGAAATTTTATGCGCTCATCAAACTGAGGCTTTCAAAAGAATGTGCGTGGTAGACAACTGGTGGTCTCGCTTGATTGCATGAATACGATTAAATGTGTATATGTTATGGTTATTTTTATTAGGATAATAGAAATTGTTCATGACTCCTTTTCTGTTATGTTTTGGTTTCCTATGAAAGTGGTGAACGGTGAAACTTATCGGCGGTCCAAATACAGAGCGTTTTTATGTGCCACTAGTCGATATCTTTTTCATACAAATTCTAAATAAAAAACAGTGAATTAATGAAAAACAGTGCAACAATGAGATTTCATATAACATTTCTGCAATATTTTGGTTTTAAGCAAAAAGTATGTCCTTTGTGATCGGTTTTGTAGTGATTAATGATAACATTACTAAGTAGTTGAAACAAAAATAAAAATCCATTAAAAAGTTATGAGCCCACAAAGATTCGTTTTTCTTGCTATTTTTAACGTAACTTTAGGTGTAAATAAGTAATAAAAGAACTGTAAAATCTTCAAAACAAAGTCAGTAGGTTCCTACAAAGCTCAATTATCGAAGAGTTAAATAAAGTTTATTTGTTTGTAATTGATTTATGCAGTGGTTTTTTCATAAAACCTGATTTTCCAAAGCACTTTTCGAATTTTTTTACGAGCCTTTTAGTTCGGAACGGTGTTTCTGTGCGTAAGAACTAGACGTTGTGCATGTGATCTCTGTTGTACACGAAGCCAGATGAGACAGCGTGCTTATTGGCCATGACCACCAATGAGATCGCTATTCGCAACTAGTTTACTCTTAAGAGGAAATGCGTTCGGAGAGAATTTTGTAAAAAGTCGTAATTCGAGGTTTGGCTCTCGCCTATTTCCATCTCCAATATTGGACCAATTTAATAGATGTTTTATAAACTGAATAAGAAGGATATATACTGTGTCTCTATGTTTTTCTTTTTTCATTAATAGTTGTCAAATTTGTACACTAGGCCTCTGTTGACAGCGGTTTAAATCGGCATTTTTTGAGCGTTCTATTGCTTATAAAAATAAAGTACCACCAATAAGGAAAACATAGGGACATACTCGTAAAAGTAGTTAATATTTATTATTCTGTAAAAAATCAGTGCTTTATGGTCATTAACCAGAAATAAAACAGGCGAGAGTGTTTCTATGGAGAAACGACCACCCGCATTTCCTCTTAATGTCAAATACTATTTATTTAGGCTTTTGTGTCGATACTCTTGCGCCATCCCATCTTCCTGGCTCGGCATGCTGTGCTGGCGCTGCTGCTGCGGCTGCTGAAAACCTCAAGCGGCGAAAATATAATAACCTTATCGGAAATTATATTTTCGAGCCGTTTGGGGTTGAAACCCTCGGGCCGTGGGGTCCGAGTGCTCATGGTCTTTTTAAAGAAATTTCAAAACGGCTGGTTGACACTTCACGTGACCCAAGGGCTGGCTTTTACCTTGGCCAAAGGCTAAGCATTGCCATGCAACGTGGCAATGCCGCCAGTCTCTTGGGAACATTACCAATCGACAGCGATGCGGATGAATTTTTCGACGCTATATTTTAGTTTCTGTATAGTTTTAGTTAAGTTAGGATTTAATTTTGTTATTTTTAGTATTAGATATACATAGATATTATATTTGTTTAGGCTTTTGACTTCAATGACGTCGCGTTGAAAAATGTTTTCTATTGAGGTTATAAATGGAAGATACCTACAGGCAAATTAAGCAGAAAAAGGTCTGATTTCTCCGATGCGAGATTTCTTTATCTATGGAAGAATTTTGTATTTGTGCCTTTCCAAAAAAAAAACTGTTAGAAGTGATGTCAATTTTATTCTCGGATAAAAATATCACCTGACGTTGGAAAAACCAGACAAGTACCTACTCTAATTGCGTAAGACACTATTACTCTCAATTTGAATCATTTTGAAGCATATTTCTTATCCATTGCTCCATAATTATGTTCGAAAAATGTGTCTGCTCAACAACGCAATGAATGTTGTTGAATTGTCAAAATGAAACCCATTGCTATACTGATAGTATGTTACGAAATTACCCTGCTGAATGAAATATATTCTCTAGCTTTCTCCCCGATACGTGTGAAGCGCACACTACAATTAATTTTGCTCACAATCTACTAAAATAATTGGCAACCTCTATTGATAACGCAACAACGCACACGTGATGAGACGCACATTTCTGCCAACTAGTTATTTGTTGTGTTTATGTTCTTTCTCTTCGTGTTTACCGCAAATAAACGTGTTTTCTTTCATTTTTCTTTGTGATTAAATTCAAACTGTTCTTGCAATCATAGGCATAGATTTGACGTGTCTTACAGATAATTATATATTTTTTTTTGTGAATATTTCACAAATGAATGGAGACCGCGGCTCGATACCAACACAGCGTAATATTTTCACGATAGCCACAAAATCGCCAAAATTGGAATTGTGACCAGTGACATTTAGATCAACGGACATGCCGTGGGTACAGTAATACCGGTTTTTATGGGATTTTTATTAGCCAACGAGTAATAAAACGTAACGCATCACGTTTCATATAAAAATCTTGCGTGCTATAAATTCAACATTGGCTCACTACCTACTTATTGTACGAAAATGTCATAATAGGTACCAGTCTTGCTGTCCCAATACTGGGCAAAGGGCTCGTCTTCTTTCATCGATCTCAGTAATGTCCAAGATAAACTCAGAAAATACACATGAATCGAAAAAGTCACACACACTTGCCCGGATTTGAAGCCACAACCTCGTGCACTAAAGGCGAGGCCTAAACCACAACATACATTTTCATCAAAGTCGACCATTGTGACCAGTCTGGCTTACCTTAATGTAAGGAACATTTGATCACCATAGCTTGTGATGGTGGCACTAAAGAAGAGCTGTTGTTTTCATTATTTAGCGATTGACGACTAATCCAAAATCACTTTATAACACTGTTCTAATTTTCTATGCAAAGAATGTAATATTTTAAGAAAACTTTCCGTTTGTAAGTCACCAGCTTACCAGTAGTCTGCCTTTAAAACGTCGCCGGGCGGCGGTGAAGCAAGTTAACTAAGTTTGTAAAATTCATTATAATCCTGGCTCGATTTAGTTAATATTATGAACTAATGGAGGCCTTGTAAGTTAGATAAAGTTACGTTTAAATTACAATATTATGAACGTTTTATTAAACTTTGGGCTTTAATGAGTTTTGATAGTCGATGGACAAAATAAAGTCTATTCAAATCTAACTGAACTTTGTCTATGTTAAAGTTATTTTTCCAATGGCTCATATTTGTTTATAAGCTTGGAAACTAAATCGCGAACTCAGTATAGGACAGATCAGCAGTCATAATTATAGATGTAGGTCCAACCCATAAATTCGTGACTTCGCAAGATGCAGAAAAAGCTACTGCGCGATTGTAAATTAATAATAACAAATTAATAATAAGAGGACCAAATAATTTATGATTCCTTTTCATAACTTACGAGATTTTTATCTTATTTATTCTCACTGCAGAAATTAGCAATCAAACTTGTCAACACAGCGCAGGAGTACTAACGATAGTCAGTAAAGGTTTCTTAAGAAAGCGGTGAACGGTCACACAATAACGGCTGTCCAAATACAGAACATTTTTTATCACCTTAATGTCAAATACTGGTGAAAATTACAGATTTTTATGACCGCCGTTATCCATTCACGCGACCCGCTCCCCGCGTGACGTCCTCTAGAATGTCCCAGAACACTTTTTTCGGCGCGCCGCGGGGCGCCTCGCCACTTATACACGCCTCGTATGGACCAATGGTGGCCCAGTATTAACGGCCGTGACTTACGAGTACTATGTCGTGGGTTCAAACCCAGACAGGTGCTTTACTTTGTGTAAATTATTTCATCACCACTGCTCTCAAAACGGCGAAGGAAAACATCGTGAGGAAACCGGCATATCCTAGAACCGAAAATTCGATGACATGTGTGATCTACCAACCCGCACAGGGCCCACGTAGTGGATTACAGCCCACTTAACCGATTTTACCAAGTGACTCCCTGTACCCTTCACGCAATAATTTACCTTTACTACCCCATAAAAAGGTAACACGTATCTTCTAGTGAGCTCCGAGATTGCATAATGACATGTTGAAGAGGGTCGAGGGGTTTGTGTGTGAAGATTTGTAGAGCGGTTAGATTATTATGAGCCGCCAGTATTTTTAGTTAATATTTTAACTTTTTGGTAAAGAAAATGTTTTGTAAACATGCAAAAAATATATCATTTCGTGTTTAGCTTTTTTGAATGATTAGTTCAACCGTGATATTTCAGTTTATTTCAATCACCTAAAACTGTACTGACTGCAAATATTATATTTTACCAACTGTTACCTATTTCAGTACAATCATCCGTCTTCATAATTAATCTATCCTCAATTACTTACGTAAGTACTTATTCACCAGTGAAACACTCAAAATCCCCCCTGACTGCCCTGTTGACATCTTTTTTGCAAGAGTGACCGCTGATCGTGGAGCGTGGGTGCTGAGCTTGATCTCTCCCCGGTCGTAGTGGATTGCCGTCCCATCGGACTATAAAGGAACAGAGAGTCCACCAGTGTTTGCGCATACACCAGTGCACTATATTATACAGGGTGTTCGGATGCAAAGCCTTAAGGGGATGAGACTTGACACCATTTAAAGCATTTTGAGCCATACATGTCTTAGACGAAGTACGCTTTTTTATTTTTAACTGCAAATTTTTTGTCAAAAATAACATACCAACTTTAACAGGGACAAAAAATAAAAAAATAACGTACTTCGTGTAAGATATATATGCCTCAAAATGCTGTAAATGGTGTTAACGATCACTCCCTTAAAGCTTTGCACTCAGCTTTCAAATACCCGAAAAGACCGAAATACATCGATCGGTTTATACTTACTCAGAACCCCCCAGATCACGATTACGTCCCTACCCCAAACAGTAACTGAAAGGGAGAATATGCAGAAGAAGTCATTCTCTACGATGTCGATAAGTTCTAAAAATATATTCTGAAGAATATTGGATTTTGTTATTCTGGTGGGTTATAATCTGATATGATCTGAGTGCCAATGCACTTATCCTTCAAGCTAAGTTAGCGTGTGAAGTTTGAGCAGACTTTCAACCAGTGACAACTTTGGTGTATTTCATACAATGGCTTTGAAGCTTACCTTGCACATTATTCTCAGCCTTTATGAAGTGAAGTGAGACTTTAAGTGAAAGCTGAGTATCAAAAAAAGGCCATCGTCTTCATCTGCCTAGCCTTTTCCCAACTGTGTTGGGTCGGCTTCCAGTTTAACCGGATGCAGCTGAGTACCAGTATTACCATAATGAAATCGCTTTAATGGTGTAGTAAGAAATTTTTTTCAGTGTAATAGAGACTTAATCAACTCGTATCTTCGTACACAAACCCTTGGAAGGTAATTTGAAAGGCTTAGAAACTCGAACGTGACCTGGAAGCCTTTACAGAACTTAACAGTCTTTTTCCTTCAAATTAAAATTCATAAAATGTTCATGTTTTAGTAAACAAGACGATAAATCAAGGCATTATTTTCGGAATATTATTTGCATTATTTCTAACAAAGGATTAATACCATGATAGGTTTACAGTTACGTGTAACACGTGCATTTATTTCGAGGGCAACAAAATATAATCCCGAAGGAGGCGTTACTTGGAAACCTACTTATGAATGTAGGACAAAAAACACAACACAAAACACAAATTTGTTGTACCTACAACAAGGCTCAAGAAAATAGGTGGCTCATTCAGATGCCAATGTATACGCTTTTACAATAAACTACCAAGCCAAGTTCAAGATCTAAGCCTTAATAAATTCAAATCATTCATTAAACGTAAGTTGTGCCAGAAAGCCTTTTATACTGTTAAAGATTACATTGAGGACAAAAAAGCTTGGGATTGATCTGCTTCCAATTTTGTATTTTGAACATATTGTTTTTTTTATATACACATTGACATTAATGTATTTTATATAAACAATGACATCTGCTTACTTTGTAAAGTATTATATTATTTTAATTATTGTGAGTGTGAAGACAATGTGGGTCATTTTACTTTATTTTTTACTTTTTTTATTTTTTTTTATTTTGATTATTTTCTTTGTTCTGTTTAGTTTTGTCATGGTCTGGCAGTTTGAGTATTTTATGTGGCCTACCCAAATGTCCTTTCTTTGGTATTGTTCGTCGAATCGTTGAGCTCCTTAAGTTCTGAGTTGAGCTGCACGAATTCTGACAAATGCGTGCACTGACTGGACAGGTCCACTCAATCTGTGTGGTTCTTTCTTCAAAAGACCATCTCGGACTTCGATCTACATGGTCTTCATATAACCTGACCAAGATTATGTCTGGACTTTAAAAGAGACTGTGACCTCTGAGTTTGTTTCGGCCTTTCTTCTCAGAGTAGTCAGATAGGAAACGCCGACCTCATCTAGTTTTTAAAATATGATTGACGTGTAAAAGTGTTTGTGCAAACCTACTTACAGAAATAAAATCATTTATCATTCATTTATCATTTATCATTTACAATTACCCTTAAAGTCGTGTTTTTCTTCATTGACAGATGATAAATTTAAAGTAGTTATTTAAATTATTATTCCTTTATTTAACTAAATACATATAAATTATATTTTTTTAAATCTAAAAAAAACATTTAAAAATAAAAATATATATATTATTATTTAAATAATAATTATAATACCGTTTCATGCGGATTACACATAAAAATAAACACAATCCATAAAGAACTGGTAACAATGGCTTAAAAACTATGTTAATAAAACTTACAAACTAACCTGACGACAACTAATAACTACGAAACTAAACACATGTTAGCACGTGTCTCTGCACCCAGTGCCTAATAAAAAAAAGGATAAAAATCACCGTGCATAAATAGTAAAGCACCAATGTCTAGTTTAAGATTGTGAGTCAAAAAGACATTCAGATCGTCATTTGTTTTTATTTTATGCTGATGTTCATCTTTTTGAGACTATAGTAGTAACGAGGTATTCCACTCACGAGCACTATTTCAACCGCACTTGGACGAACCGCACCTGAGCACTTCTTTGACAAAAGCCACGTGTGGTGAAGAGGTGGTCTATTCTTAGCAAGCAAAACCAAAATACCTAGACCCTAGAATATATTTGTCCAGAACTTGAACAGAACGAGGGATAATAATTTAGTTCCGAACCTAAAATAGCCCACAGGCAGCTCAAAATCTATCTCTATTGTGGAATTACGATCCCGATTAAATCGTTTAATTCTAATCCGAAGTCCGCTTAGCACAACAAAGCTATTCAAACAACGGCCGCTGTACCGTAAAACCTATCTCGTTGGGCCTGCAATCTGGGTATAATGAAAATAGACAGCTGACAAGTTTATTTGCTGAGGAATTTATATCCCTTCCTACCTAAAGTCCGGCCGCGCTAAATTTGACAAAGATGTAAACAACAATGGCCGCTCGAAATTGAATAAAAATATTGAAAATAAAAATTGAATAAGATTTTATTCAATTTCGAGCGGCCATTGTTGTTTACATCTTTGGCAAATTTAGCGCGGCCGGATCTTACGTCTATCGCTGTTGCTTTGTAAAGATGTAGGAAGCGATCGACTTTGCTTCTAAAAGTTGTCATTAGAAAAAAACCTTTTTATATTGCTGAATGGGCCCACTCTTGACCTCGATCACGCCTGATGGAAAGCGATGGATGAGGTCTATGATGCTACATTCTAACCTTAAACCTAGCTTTGATGGTTTTTTTTTTTTTTATGGGAAATCATCGAATGGCTCCTCCCGCTCTGGGTGGAGCGGAAGGGAGTGTCAGACTCTTACTGACTAAAACCCACCCGTGTTCCTTCCTTCGCCCTTTATGTTCCGGGGCAACGGTAACCCATTCGGACGATCCCGCTACCCCGGCAGGTTCCTTTATGCTGACATCTCTTTGAGGCGCGCGTGAAACACATACGCGCCGTCCGGCACGGGCCTGGTCCTGATCGGACGGTGAGCTACTTCTGAAACCCCCTGCGTGGAAGATTTTCGTCGGTTGTTACAAAAAAAATTGATGTTCAGTACATTAGATATCGATATAACCCATCACGTCTGCAGAGTTTCGCTAATTTAACATAACCCTGTAAATATACAGCATGAGCAAAATTTAGTGAAAAGTCTCTATTCATCTATTGTTTTGGATCCGACGTACGATCGATGGCTATGAAACATTCTTTATACTTACCTGAGGCCCCGAAGTCCGTACATGAAGGATTTATGAGACTATGTAAATAAACTCTTTGTTCTATTATGTACTTAGCTTCCCTTTTGTTATAAAATACTGGTTTAATAATATTGTCTGTGGGGCAAATTGTTTAGCGTTTATATTAGGTTTTCTTGGGTTAAATAAACTTTACTTTGTTATTTTTTCTTTCTGGGAATTTTCGGCCTTTGAACAGAGTCGTCGTTCTTTGGCGGTTGGAAATTGGTCTAGCTCGAGCTCGTCTTATTTAACGATGGTCTAGACGATTTTGGATTAGGTATTTTGTTCCTACTTACTGCTCATATACACGAGCAGTACACGGTAGCAGTTGCCTCTGCTGGTGTGTATGAGCACTTTCAGTCAAGCATAAATACCTTTTACCGACGCAACATCAAGAGCGATTTTCCCTTGAAATAACGATTGCAACATTGAGAAAAGACCTATTTCGTAATAGTGTGGTTTCGAGAATATTACGTTCGTAATATCATAACATTTCTATCAATACTTTAGGAGAAACATGCTTTTGAATCTTGCGTAATTGTAAGGTATGTTTGCCTTGTAGCCCAATAAATACACAAAGAAAAAATTATGAATATTTTTTCGATGATACAGCGCAGTGGATTCTGGTGATAAACGACCCCACTAAAATAATACATCTGTAGTAGAGGTCACTCTACTTGGGTAGCGGGATCGTCCGAAAGGGTTACCGCTGCCCCGGAACATAAAGGGCTAAGGAAGGAACACGGGTGGGTTTTAGTCAGTAAGAGTCTGACACTCCCTTCCGCTCCACCCAGAGCGGGAGGAGTCACTAGATGATTTCCCATCCAAAAAAAAAAAAAAAGGTCACTCTACTTTTATTACGCATCATGACCAAAGCTACATAACCATAATAAATAGGGACTGGAACTATCCATATTTTTATCTTTCTGCAACATGTAATCCATGAGGCGACGAAGGCAATAGAGCGGTGCGGCGGGGTGACTGGGTAATTTTGACAGTTCAACAACATTCATTACGTTATTAACGTTGTTGAGTAGACACATTTTTTGAAGATATGAAGCAATGGATTAGCAATGTCCTTCAAAATGATTCAGATTGTGATTGATGCATTATTGTATTACGCATTTAGTGTGCTGGGCAAAAAACGCGGCATTAAAGCAGCGTCCTGTAACCTCGCCGCTTCTTATCTCATACATTGTTGCAGTCGCACCGTCTACCATCACACCCTTTTCGCAAACTTTCGGGTTTCTAACTAACCCTAAAGATTGCCATACTAAGATAATATTTTGTCACAAGCCGATGGGCAGTCGTATTAACTGCGGCACTCACATGTTTAATGCTTACGGAATCTTTTCAGAAAATGATTTCAAAATCGTAATTATGTCCTAGAACCAAGTTAGGTATTCGAAGACATGTGACATCTACAAACCCGCACTGGGCCCGCGTGTTGGATTACGGCCGACTGCTTCTCACCGAGAAGAGGCTTGTGTCCCAGCAGTGGGAACATTATACGCTGATTATGCTTATGCTGTATTTTGAAAATCGATTCACACGAGTGTTATTCCGACCACAAACCACTATACCTCCATCTTCCCCAAAAAATCCTTCTTCACAAAATAAAGAGAACAACGATTCATTTCCAAGATATTCATGCAAATACGTCACAGTACTGCCGTGCTATTTTGTAAAAATCTCACCGTGAAAACTTAGGTGAAGTGAGATTAACGTGAGCCATCACTCCACCAGCGGTGCTATTCTGTAAAAGGATCACCGTGATAACTTAGGTGAAGTGAGCTTAAAGTGAGCTCTCATTCCGCCTGATGCTGATTGACACTATTGACAACTCACTTTACCTAAGTTATCACGGTGAGATTTTTACAGAATAGAGCGGCTGAACCGGAATGCTATCTGAATTTCAGTGAACATGAAGCTTACTCGTCGTTTTCTGAACGTAGGAGATTTTTCGTGACCACACCCTGCATTGTTCAGATAAAGGGGCTTACTCCGAGCTGCTTGGACTGTGGACGGACTAAGGATTACTGCATTTGTGCCGTGTGGAACATGTTGGACATGTGTGAGTCTTTTTGAGTGGCTTGTCTTCGGTAGAACGTTGGAATATTCATGTGAATTGTTGAAAGGATTGTGTGGAGCAGATGGCAGTGAGTGGGTTATTTGAGATGTTTCTTGGTTTGGGTTTAAATGTTTTACGGTATAAGCGGAATTATTATTAAAATAGTAGCAGGTGGCGTTCTTTTGTTAATACAGGTAAAGTGTAGATACTGGAACTCATAAGAGAAACCAACTTTTATTTAATACTGATTTTGAGGAGTAGGACGTGATGTTTAAAGTTGTAGCATTTCTAAAGAATTCACTATCGTAAACTTAAAACTCAACAACGTGCTTCATTTTCAATATAAAATTATAAGCTTCCTAAGTTTTTTTGCTGTAAGCTACTGCATTTTTGAGCTGAAGCCCGGCTTTGAAACCGCAAGCCTTCATAAATGTACTGGATTAAGTTGTACTTTCGCGCTCGAGAAAAGTACGATTTAATCCACGCGGTACGTTTACTTTGTTATATCATTAAGGGAAGATTTTTCTTGTGGTTTTCGATGCATTCGATAGAGTTTTTCAATAGCTATTTAAATGTATGAGGGACGAGCTCTTCTAGGTTTAATTGGTCCCTCTTTCCAACTTCAATTCTCAGTAATACCTGACTACGGCGAAGTAAAAAGGAGGGTTATGATTTTGACCGGTATGTATGTAGGTATGTTCATCTGTTCCCTCATAACTTCTAAACTACTTTTCATAATTTGACAAACGAGGCATCGTTGGAAGCATCTTGATCGTCTGCTAAACACATTAAATTGAATATGGCGCACTTTAGCGGAAATAAAGTCATGAAAAAAAAAAAGAATCATGCCGTGTTGGGTACCAAATGAAAGGGCTTAATTAGCACATTTCAAAAATATAAATATGACTGAAGTAAGCCCCAAAACAATTAATAAAAATAAAAACTAAAACCCTAAAAAGGATGAAACATAAGAAATCATAGCTTATATTATGTTAGTAAGTACAGCGGCATGCGATCACGGGAAGGTACTTTCTTGTTTCGTCCTTTTCAGTAGTCAGGTTTTTATGCATTTGTTATTTTTATTTTATAAAACCCTATTGAGCTTTGAACTAATTAATTAACGAAACATTCGTAGAATGAAAATATATAAGGCATATTATACTACAGGCCACTACTGCGCTACGCTACTGCTGAGCATGAGGTACCGGATTCGATTTCCGGGTCAGGCAAACTGTTATTGGGTTCTTTCTTCTGGAATTTCTCAGTACCAGTCTGGAGTCTGGATTTGTGCCCGGTTGATGGCAATAAACTCGCCTCCTATAACATGGGACTTAAACATAACTGACAAAACGTGGGAACCCCCACGTTTTGTCAGTTCTCTGATTAACCTTTTGGAGAATAGGTACAGGCGTTACGTTTATGTATGAACGTATATTCACGCTCACACTAATACTGTAACCCCCTCACTAATAAACGTATTAATATCAGGTGAATAGTTACACACCGATTTCTCTCTTGCAGTCGTCAATAATTTGACTTTCGAAAGAAGAAGACAAAGCGTTGTGTAACTATACAGACGCTATACAACGTTTATTAGTAAGGAGGTAAATCTAAAACTTACAAAAAAATGTTTTGCGCCAAAAACATTCGGTATAATCTTAGCACTTTATTTTACAAACTAAAATTATGAACTAGAAGGACTGACTCATCATCATCTGCCTAGCCTTTTCCCAACTATGTTGGGATCGGCTTCCAGTCTAACCGGATGCAGCTGAATACCAGTATTTTACATGGAGCGACTGCCTATCTGACCTCCACAACCCAGTTACTGGGTAATACAATACCCCTTGGTAAGACTGGTTGTCAGATTTTCGGGTTTCTGACGACCCGTAACGACTGTCAAAGATCCACGAATAAAAGCCGGGACCAACGGCTTAACGTGCTTTCCGAAGCACGGAGGGGTCTTGGTATTTGAAGATGGTCACTCATCCACGGACCAACCGCGGCAAGCGTAGCTTAACCTGATCGATCGATCCGTGCGGCTGTTATTACTTAGCCACAATCCCCTCTATGAACAAGAAGGACTATCCTATATAAAATCTAAAACCTACGACCACAAAGGACGTAACACATCCAGCTTTAGTTCTCCGTGTACTTGGCAGCAACATCGGTTTGGCAATAAGGATATAGGCCTGTTTTATGCGAGGACATACTTTATACTATTGGTCAAGGCCACCAGAGGTCTGCACGGGTAGGGCTAAGAAAATATAGGTATAGGAAGTTCGATGTAGTGCGGCATACGTGTCATTTTAGAAATATTGCTTACTTGCGAAAGTAAAATGGTGAAATATGTGGGTTGATTTTTAAAGGGTTGAAACATTTTGAGTTTTCTGACGGTTTGAGTGTGCATGCACACGAGCGACATGCGCCAACGGCAGAGGCAGCCGAGTATTAAAGGTGGCGACTGACATGAGCATTTGCTCGAAGTGAATATTCGCATCGAGAATTTGTTCGTTGTGAGCAAATGCTCATGACACCTGAATTTTCGCGACGAATATAATAATATAATAATAATAATAATAATATAATAATATTCCACAACTATCACACAACGCCATCTAGTCCCAAGCTAAGCAGAGCTTGTGTTATGGGTACTAGACAACTGATAAACATACTTATATATTTCTAAATACATACATATTATAGATAAATTACAACCAGACACAGAACAAATGATCGTGCTCATCACACAAACATTTGTCCTGGGTGGGAATCGAACCCACGACCTCCGGCATAGCAGTCAGGGTCACTAACCACTAGACCATCAGGCCTGACATATGCTGATATATGCTTGACTGTGCTCCATCCTCAGCATTAGTAGCCAAAATGGCGCAGTGCTCTAGCGACTGACTTGTAATATAACATTCAAAGGGATTCGCCAAAAAATCCGACAGCCGGGTGAAGCGCACTCGTGTGCTCGGCGCTCGTCATTGAGCTGCTCGGCTCGCTATACTGACATACCGAATATTCGACTTGTAACGTGCTCACATCGAGCGAATATTCTTGTCAGTCGAAAACAATGAGGTAAGGCGATGGATGACTAGTTTATTTTATCTCATCACTCATGGCTCTTAATAACAAAACTTAATTTACTATTAATCCTAACAGACATTGTCAATACAATAAGCCAAAAATTTAATAATTATTATAAAAAACTAGCTTTAGCCTGCGGCTTCGCGTCGAAAAATATCCCACGGGAACGTACTATTGCAATTAACAGTATGTTAATCCAGGTTATAAACTGTCTGTGTGCCAATCCATACTGATATTATAAATTCGAAAGTAACTCTGTCTGTCTGTCTGTATGTTACTTTTTCACGCCTAAACCGCTGAACCGATTTCGATGAAATTTGGTATAAAGATAGTTTGAGTCCCGGGAAAGTACCTACACAGGATAGTTTTTATCCCGATAATCCCACATGATCGAAACTTACGCGGGTGAAACCGCGGGGCGCTGCTAGTTTTTTTCATATGAATCTGTTAAGCCGTTTTTGCGCCAATCCGGAACATACATCCAGACAAACGGACAACAATTCTTAAAACTATATTTTCGGCATCAAACTTGTTCCCACAACTCGTAGCAATTACTTTTTTTCAAATAATTATATATTATGTACAGTTTTGAGACCGCGAATCGGTAAACGTAGCGTGGGACGCCCTCAGGCTAGGTGGAGCGACGATCTTCGCAGGCTGGCTGGTAGCAGCTGGATGAGAGTTGCCGAAAATCGAGTTGAATGACGAGCAATAGGAGAGGCCTATGTCCAGCAGTGGACTGCTATAGGCTGATGATGATGATGATGATGATTATGTACAGTTTTGACTTCGACACTATTTTATTATATGTACCTACATACAGATAGATATAGATAATTACCTAGATATATTTATTTATTGTCTATTTTAGGATATTAATAAACTGTAATTACAATGTACTCGTAACTAATATAGATAACATATTATAAGAATCTCAACTTTGGCTAACTAAGTAATACTTCATTATATGATATTTTCTCTGAAGCATGTGTTAAAGTAGTGAGCGTATTTCAACTTCCATTATAATAAAGATAAATCCGAGTTGGCTTCATTTTATTAAAAGTTAAAAACACCCAAGACAAAAGCCATCAACATCAGAAACTTTGAGTCTAAGCTGTAAAATAAACCTATCTGCCATCCTTCAATACACTCTCGTACATTATGCATGGAAATCCAATACACGTCATTTTCTCTGTATGGAGTTTATGCAAGAATCTAGACGCGGCACACATGCTAAATAAACTTCATATAAACCAAAGTCGCTTTTCGTATCTGTGTGTGTTCCATTATTTCTTTTAAAGTCCGGAATGAATTCTAATGCAGTTTTCACCATCATTTAGGGCATTTATTCCAAAATGTAATGTTTAATGTGTATACAATATTAGTATATTGACTTACGTCTGACCCGCACTGGAGCCGCGTGGTGGATTATGGCCCACTCCCTTTCACAGAGAGAAGACCTGTGTCCGAGTAGTGGGAACATTCGAGGCTGATTATGCTATTTAACTTGAGGTGGCACTAGTCGATTTTTTTTCCATAGGTACAAATTTTGGGAGGGTAATTCGCATATCGCGAAATCAGTAGTTTTAAATCCATGCGAAGCAAGGGCGGTTCGCTAGTGCTAAATAAACTTGACTTCGAAATATTGTAAGTAAATATTTTGTTAGTATTTTTACTGCTAGGAAGATTGACCTATTCGAACGATTGTCTGAATAAAATTCTACCGAATGGACGGGTTGTTGAACTAAGCTTCAATATTTTAGTTAAATATATTTGGGGCTTTATTTTTATTTCGTTGTTGCCATTTATTTATTTTATTTGTATTGCCATAAATAGGGCATCGTAATAATACGACAACATTTAATTTGACCATCTCACATAATACCTACTTACATGGTTTTATGTATCGTGTACTTACAGAGTACTTAAGTACCTTTATGACTATCATTCGGGTACAGTTTTCAATGACAAATGTAATGTTGAGCCAACGAATAGAGGCCAAAATGGAGGCGTACCTTAGAACCTTACTTTTAATCTGTAAATGGGCTAAAAATAAGACTGGTATTTTTTGCTAAAAACAGCTTTAGTGATCGATGACTTTATCGCTTAATCATGCTTGATACTTTTCACACACCAAACCCAGACTTAATAGCCTTAAGCTATCTATCCTTTTAAAATTAAGAAAATGGTTTCATTCATAATATTTTTAGCCATCGACTTTATTTCTGACTTTCACCATTGTGTTAATGAGTTTTCTCGAACAATCCGCTTGGATGAGTCCTTTGTCTTTGTTTTAATTATGAAAAAAATACTAAATGAGTAGACGTTTTTAGGCGAGTAACATTTTATGTTTCATTAACTTGATATTAAAATTGCCAATTTCTTGTTTATAATGCGAATTCAAACATTGCATTTAATATAAAATTATTTAAATCAACTGATGAGAACAGTAAGAAATATGATAATTAAATTAGCGAATAAAAAAATATTTTTTTTTTACCTTTTTTTTTCGCCATCTAAGGCGTCGCGGTAGGCCCCGTAGAAAATGGCTGGACAAGCTGGAGAAAACAAACGACTAGTGGTCCACTTTAGCCCTGAATCAAAAGAACTGTAAGTCATGGGGCCTTTGCCCAGCAGTGGGATGATGCAGGCTAACAGAAACAGTAAGTTCGCGATGATTCTAAGTAAAACGAACCCTTCAGTAGATTCGATTTTTGAAGTGAAAACTTCTTTAGGCACGTTGGGCATTTTTTGAGATGGGAAAAAATCCATTGACTTCACGCCACTGTTACCGTAACCGACACCGCTTCGGATGTGTTTGGCTGTCCTCGGGATGTACTCGGTTTTAATGTATATCCGATATGTCCGTGAGTGAGGGCAAAGTATTCTGTATGTGTTTTGTTTTTACTTCTTTCGGCATTTCCGGAGTGCCACTGTTATTGAAGTGAAAACTTCTTTAGGAACGTTGGGCATTTTTTGAGATGGGAAAAAATCCATTGACTTCACGCCACTGTTACCGTAACCGACACCGCTTCGGATGTGTTCGGCTGTCCTCGGGATGTACTCGGTTTTAATGTATATCCGATATGTCCGTGAGTGAGGGCAAAGTATTCTGTATGTGTTTTGTTTTTACTTCTTTCGGCACTTCCGGAGTGCCACTGTTATTGAAGTGAAAACTTCTTTAGGAACGTTGGGCATTTTTTGAGATGGGAAAAAATCCATTGACTTCACGCCACTGTTACCGTAACCGACACCGCTTCGGATGTGTTCGGCTGTCCTCGGGATGTACTCGGTTTTAATGTATATCCGATATGTCAGTGAGTGATGCCAAAAGTATTCTGTTTGTGTTTTGTTTTCACTTCTGTCAGCACTCCCGGAGTGCCACTATTTTTTTTATATGAATCAATGATCAACCAGTTTATAAAATTGAGTCTCTTAACACCCAAACATAGTCAGTGGAACCTAACAGGTTTTCCACCCTAGCAGCCAGCCGAAAATTAGTGGCGCTTTATCATTATGATTTATGACAAGTTCAGGTCGTAAATCTAATGGAAACATCAGAGTTAGTCTCTTCAGCGCTGAATAATTTCCAATTAATTTAAATTTCATTAAAAAAAGACAAATATTTTCATGAATAATTTATAATTCATTTGGTAACGCTAAAACATTGCTCTCTGCCTTTTTATCATTTTCTATATCATGAGCTGATCTAATGTCAGAGGTGCCCTCAAAATTACGAGAATTGCCATTCTCGTAATTTTAAGAACGTTCACACTCTGATCTCATCGATATCCGTGTCTAAGCCTCAATCTGTCAAAAATACCTCTAATTTCCCTACATTACACACAACACAAAATGTAGAGAAATTAGAGGTATCTTTGACAGATTGAGACAGATCAGACTGTGAACGTGTTTAAAAATACGAGAATTGCCCCTCTGGTCGCAATCTGGCAAAAATACCTCTAAATACCCTACATTTTTGACAAGTTTTTGACATAGATTGTCGCTGAGATGAGATTGCGACTAGTTTTGAACATTTTTTATTAATTGGCCTTCTGATCATTGGCTTCATTTTTCATTTGGCACTTCCAAGATTTCAGTTCTGCGTAATGTTTTTTTTAATTCACAGTCTCAATACCTATACCTATGGAGAGCAGTGGCGGCCCAGTGGTATTGGCCTCGACTTACGAGTCGTAAGTCGTGAGTTTGAACCCAAACAGGCACTTTACTTTGTGTGCTCAGTTTCATCACCACTGCTCTCAAAACGGTGAAGGAAAACACCGTGAGGAAACCGGCATGTCCTAGAACCAAAAATTTCAAGATATGTAACATCCACCAACACGCACTGGGCCCAAGTGGTGGATTAAGGCCCACTTCCTCTCACAGAGAGGAAATCTGTGTTCTAGCTGATAACGCTAAAGGCTGAATATGAGATACCTATAATTTTTTCTAATAGTACTTCTGCTTACTTTGTGGATTCATAAACCGTTCCAAATGTGAGGTCGATTTACTCTGACCGTTAACATAATATTGCATTCAATGTTTGTAAATGAATTAGACAAATAGACAACAGTCCTTCAAGGAATTTCATATTGCATTTATTATCTAAATAATCTGTGGTATGTCACTGCATGACCTCGAAAATGGAGCATCTTCGACAAGGTCACAAGAAAACGCACGTTCATAATAAATTCTAAGCTCGTCCACGCCGAGAGCCTAGTACCTAGAAACCAACTGCCATGTAACCACATTTTTGTATGTAGACTTGTTTTTTCTACGTCCATTTTATCACCTAAACATTGTTAGGGTTAAGTTAACGTAAGATCTAGACTAGGCTTAAACTTTATAGCACTTTTTTCAGCGTACACTTAAACGTTTGCAGACTTATTTGCTCACATTTAAACAGTGAACTTCAAAGAATAAACGAAAGCAATGCCACAAGTAAAAGGAAGTTTAAATCGAATAGAAACTTCATCAACACTACGCGCTGAGTTAACAGGATTGCGGAGTTTAAAAGCTGTAACGTTTTCCTTTTAAAGGAATTATCACTGTAGACAATGACGTGATTTTCACACTTACGACTCAACAACAATGTACTGTGGGGAAAGTTGTATACTTGCACTTTTGGTAGCGGGAAATTTTGGATTTGTGATGAATGGATTCTTTTTATAATTATTTCTGGGCTTAATGCTACAATTATACAATTAATTTTGGGAATAATATAGTTAGGGCGATAATACTTTCATGTGGACATTTTTTTTAAAAATAATGAAATCAGTTTTTCTGGTAAAGTTACAAAAACAGCCTTATAAATTAGCAGCATGTTTAATCTAG
Organism: Hydraecia micacea; assembly: GCA_914767645.1. Lineage (NCBI taxonomy): Eukaryota > Metazoa > Arthropoda > Insecta > Lepidoptera > Noctuidae > Hydraecia > Hydraecia micacea. The sequence continues at coordinate 16,936,011 of OU611778.1, forward strand.
TATCTTCATCATCCTCTGCCTAGCCTTTTCCCAACTATGTTGGGGTCGGCTTCCAGTCTAACCGGATGCAGCTGAATACCAGTATTCAGTATCAGTAATCTAGTATCTTGTTTAAATAAATGTTTTAATTTCAATAATTGACAAAAAAGTGAAGAAATGTTTTCATTGCCGTCACCTAGATGAATCCACTCCAAAATCAAAATGTGATATCAAGTTGCGTAACATGTTCAGCTCATAATAAAATTACTGCGATCACCAATGTATCTAATGGTCTATTAATATTTCAACCTACATAAAACTCCAACATAAATTTTATTTGGCCCCTCATATTTCATTCATAAATCCTAAACGAACCACAGACTACATAAAATGCTTTACAGTCCGTCAAATCTAAGAAGTACCGTTTGACAGGTGTAAATATGTGTTATTTTGCTTTGTTTGAAAGTTTTCAATTACATTTAGATATTAAGAATTGTACATTTTTAGATACAATAATGAAATCTTTCTAAATTCATGGTTTTATGAAAAAGGTTATCGAAACTGATTGAAAAATATGAAACGTCAAACGGTACTTCTTAGATTTGACGGACTGTAGCTGGATCTGGTCCAAAGACAGTGACAATATTGTTAGCAGAACGCTTGACGTGTGCGAATTTTATTTATTTTGTAATGTAACCTTTATTTCATCGTTAAATGGGGAGTCATTCTCTGTTTAACGTCCCCTAAAGTTTTTATTTCAGCTCGAGTGTCGGATCAAAAATGTTTGACATGGAATGGTGAGAAAATAAATCTAGAGTGATATTGTGTCGAGTTCTAAGTACGAATAACTTTCGGAATTGCTTTATTTACGGGAGAAAGAAATGGGAAGAGTGAGAGAAAATGTGTCGAGGTCATGAGATGACACGTGTTGAAATAAGTTTTTTTTTAGACTGACAACCTTGCCTGCTCTTTCAAGTTTTATTAAACCTACTAGATTCTTCTGGAAAATCTCCAGAATTTGCTTTTTTTTAAAAGTTGTGTTGTGGTGGTATTGTTTGTTTTATTTTTTTTTTGTTTATTTCTGCTGACTACAAGTTGCGAAAAGTTTCCAAACTTTTTTTTGTGTTTTTGGGAAAAAATATATTCCTCTTGGAAATTCTACGCTTTTAAATGACCATAGAGCATTACCATAATAGATTTTAACATAGAATTACAACTGATTTTTCTTCATCCAGCTGTCAAAACATTACATTATTTAGGTATTCTGCATATACAAATAATCATAATCAGTCTTTAATGTTCCCACTGCTGGGACACGGGCCTCCTCTCTTCGAGAGGGAGTGGGCTATAATCCACCACGCGGGCCCAGTGCGGGTTAGTAGATGTCACGTCTTCGAATTTTTGGTTCTAGGACATGCCGGTTTCCTCACGATGTTTTCCTTCACCGTTTTGAGAGCAGTGGTGATGAAATAATTTACACAAAGTTAAGCGCCTGCCTGGGTACGAACCCACGACCCACAACTCGTAAGTCAGGGCTGTTACCACTGGGCTACCACTGCTCCCTACAAATATTTTAATTTATTCTCAGTAGATATGTTTCCGTTGACTGCACATTTGTAACATTGCCAAGAGGTTTTGGCTACTTCTAGAGGACATAATATTATTTACAATACTGAAAGTGAAAGACACTTTAAAAAAAGTGCTTTGAACATTTTAGCAAATGTATGAGGGTGAAGTTGTCCCAAATTAATTTGGAATGTTTGCAAGGCCAACGCTTTTTATTTGAGCCTTCACAGGGCTTTGATCTATTTTTGTTGCGCGTGTATTTTTTATTTACAAGCGTATTTATGCTCTGGTTTTGGTTCAAATGGTAATATAAAACGTTTCCTGAAAAAAATGTATGTGGATAAATATGATGTAATTTTTTTTTTAACAACTGATAAAAATGAAAGCTTTATATATATACGTTCCCAATCAGAAAGTATTGCGAAAAAAAGCTTTTATGTATGAGAGACTGGCCAGTTATAATCTATTTTGAAAACCACTCAGAAAGTCTTGCGAAAAATTATGAATTTACTTACGTATTACGTTAAGTATATACTTTCTGCTTTAATAACAAAAGTAAGTAGTAAGTAAGTAAGTAGGAAAATGGTCCTTTGATACGCTTATAACTTTAATAACACAGAAAAATATTAACAGCAGATTTTTAATATTCAAGTATATTTTTAAAACCCTTGCAAGCTCAGGCTTGATTACATTTACATAATCTCCTTAACCCGACGATAGATGGCGTTGTCTTCAAGTATAGTATAAACTACCGCCCCTAAGATGCATCGAGTGCAGCTAACCATTTACATCCTAGAGTGACACTCAATTAAGTGTCTTTCTTGAGTATGAAAAATAGGTCCATCGTTCATCGTGGTATTACTAGTGACAGTTCAGTTTTAAAACATATTTCTCAAAAGGAACATACATAGTTCACTTAAATATGAGAAACCTAACAAAATATCTAAAGTAATAAACATAGTCGTTCGATCTATCGAGTACATTACATACAGAAAATCATCATCATCGTCATCATCATCATTTCAAGTGAAAGACGTCCACTGCTGTACATAGGCCTCCCCAAGCACCTCCACTTCGACCAGTTCTGTGATTCTCGCATCCAACGGGTTCTTGCGGCCTTCACAAGGTCGTCGGTCCACCTTGTGGGAGGCCTTCCAACGCTACGTGATCAGGTACGCGGTCGCCACTCCAGAACCTTTTGGCCCCATCGGCCATCTGTTCTGCGAGCAATGTGCCCTGTCCACTGCCAATTAAATTTGGCAATTCTTCGAGCTATGTCGGTTACCTTGGTTCTCCTGCGGAACTCTTCATTTCTGATTCGATCACGCAGGGAAACTCCAAGCATAGCCCTCTCTATTGCCCTTTGGGTAACTTTTAGCCTCCTAATAAGGTTAAGGTAAGGTGAGCAACCACGTTTCAGTGCCTTATGTCATCACTGGCAACACGCACTGGTCAAAGACTTTCGTCTTGAGACACTGCGGTATGTGGGACGAGAAGATACTGCATAGCTTCCCGAACGCTGCCCATGCAGCCTAGTCGGATTCGACGATTGACTTATTCCTCGAAGTTGGACCTACCTAACTGGACAGTTTGTCCTAGGTAAACATACTCATCCACGACATACAGAAAGTAATGATTTTTTATTGTTGGTTAGCCAAATACAACTTTAACCCATTTTTAAAAATGTTCACTGATGAAAAATCTCTTATTTCTTTCGGTAACTATTATACAGGGTTATTGGTAAAACACAAACCACCTTCTAGGACTATGTTACTAACATCATAAACAACAGCTTTTGTTCTATGACTTTTTAAAAAACATAATACATTTACCAATAACAAACCTTCAAGATTTCGTTGTTCTATCTAACACCCGCTCCCCTCTGCTACATTTTGTTCTAGACACGACAGTTTGTTTACCTAACTAGAGCTTTCTTTTGTTTCGCGCAGAGTTCGTAACATTTAGAGTGTTGGATATTTTTATTTTTGTATGAAAGTCTGTATATACTTTACCACAATCGATGGCATTCTATTGGTAACTCATTTCATGTAAGACGCAAGTATCAAGCAACTTGGCAACGTTACCAAATGAAATTTCATTTACCAAAACGTAATAGGGTTCTGAGAGTGAAGAAAAAGTTTTGGAGAAGGCATTTATATAAGATTAATATGTTTTTACTTCTACTTCTCTCATTTTCGTTATAGTAAAAAGATGTTTGCGGGGTCGCTTGTCTAGGATAAACCGGCGGGAGCTGTTTCAAACTAAGCTCCACCTCCTATCCTACCCTCTGTGCCCGAAAACACGCAGCCAAAGTGACCTCTGCGCTGCCACGTAATAAAGTATAAAATAACGTCGTGGAAGTGACGAAGTTTTAGGCCAATAAAATTCGAATAAACTATCGTGCCAGCACCACGAAGAAGGGCTGTTTCAATACACTTGAAACTGATTCCAATTATTCTGATTCAATTTTTGTTTTTTTTACCGTCCAGTTCCAGGTTTTAGCTGTATTAGTCACACTTACAGGTAATCACATTTGAGTTTCAATTTCGAATTTGCGTGATAATTTGCATCTAGACTACACCTAAAATCAATCTAGCAATCATATTCTACTATTACCTCATCCACCGCTTCTGTTCTCTTAAGCCCAGCTTATAAATAATAGCGGGATAACCCTGGTAATACACAACATGTCATGTTACTCTCATATGATGTGTGTTCGCTACGCGCTATCAGATATGTTAGATATGATGATGCGCATATCATAATACGAACGAAATTGGTAAGCTCAGCCTAGGGCAGCAAGATGTTTTGATGTTATTTTCTAGTCAAAGTCATGTTATATTGTTTATCATTTTTCCTGATATTTAAAGTTAAGCATTATAATTTTAGTAAGTACTTAATATAATTTTATTTAACATATCATCTACTGACGGTACTTTTAAGCTAAACTGAATTTTAATTGAGTTTCATCATCTGCCTAGGCTTTTCCCAACTATGTTGGGGTCGGCTTCCAGTCTAACCGGATGCAGCTGAATACCAGTATTTTACATGGAGCGACTGCCTATCTGACCTCCACAACCCAGTTACTGGGTAATACGATACCCCTCGGTAAGACTTTTAATTGAGTTTATCAAGATTAAAATAAATCGGGGTCCTCCGGGACGGGGGTCTCGGGGATCGTGGTACTCAGGGAATAACCCGAAAAAGAATAGCTACTGTAAAAATTGACACTCATTGATTGCACAGCCTAGCGGTTAAAATATGGATTAGCTAGCAAAAGGTGCAAGGGTGAGTTTTAACTCACCGTTGCACTGTTTGTTGTTTGTCTATACAAATATATAAAAGTGAACTGTCTGTTTGTAATGTCAAAATAAGAGCTTTTTACTAAATGTATATACGGTACATATAACATTTTTTCTTGTCTGTCTGTCCGGTCTATTTGTTCCGGATAGTCTCCGAAAAAGCTGGACCGATATTCACGAGACTTTAGAATATTGTTTTTATTTTACAATAAGAAAGAAAAAGGTATGAATGTCAGCAGCTAGTACTTTCATAAAATCTCATAAACGTAACCCCAGTTTTCAGCAACATGTAAGTAAAAGAGGCCAAATTTTCATATTTTATCTGCAGAGCATTGAGGCAACTGAACCGAGTCACGTAATATTATCCCTCTGTGTAGGTTCTCATTTACATAAAGTTTCACTGGAAACTCTCTCAAAGTTGCCTCATACAGTATGGAGGCTTTATCTTTAATTTAATTACCTTGTCTGTTTGTGAACCGTTTTAAATTGTTTCTGTATGATATTTAAGCAATCTTGGCGTGATATGATAGGGAAATGAAATGATAAAAGGAAGATAATTATAAAAACTTTTTTTTTTATAATTATGTATTACTGAACTTAAGGAAAGATTTAACGAATGTGGACTACAGCTATTGGAGGCTCATGATGTTAATGTAAACATTGGTATTTATACAGGGTGGCAGAAACGTCGACGCGCAAAATGTAACCATGACTTCAGCACATGATTTTTAGGGTTTCGTACCTCAAAAGGAAAAACGGGACCCTTATAAGATCACTTCGTTGTCTGCCTGTCTGTCCGTCGGTCAAGACCCTATTTCTCAGGAACGCGTGGAGTTATCAAGCTGAAATTAATATCAAATTCTCAGGATTTGCAATCCCTTGAAGCAGTGAAAAATCAAATCTAAGTCAACGCAATAAATAAATACTGGCGTTTATGTTCCGGAATCAAAACCGGGTACTTTGCGTTGACCTAGAATCATGAAAGGCATAAGCAATGTCATGTAGCACAAGTAAAGGAAAAAATCATAAAACCATAAATTTGTAGTTACATTACAAAAAAAAAAAAAAATCCGTGACGTGAAAAGACTCGCACTTGACCGGTTTTTTTTAATAACCGACAAATAAATTCAAAGCAGCGGGGCTCAGAATCGTGTACTGAATCCTCGGTTACAGGTTTTACGGCGATGTCCCTGTCATCCTGTATAATAATGTACACGCACTATAGGTTGGAAGAACTTGCGAATTTATGGTACTCAGTCATTGGTTAGTAGAACGATTATTAATTTATAAAGTACAAGCTGCGGGCCGCGGTTTCACCCGCATAAGTGTCGATCCCGTGGTAATATCCGGATAAAAACTATCCTATGTCCTTTCCCGGGACTCAAACTATCTCTATACTAAATTTCATCTAAATCGGTTCAGTGGTTTAGGCGTGAAAAGGTAACATACAGACAGACAGACAGTTACATTCGAATTTATAATATTAGTATGGATCAGCAAGAAATTACCGTATGGCTTAGTACATTCTAGTAACGTTATTAATTATCTCTTATCTCATTTCTTGCTCGAGCTCTGTAAGAATTACTCATACTGGTGAAAAATCATACGTCACCGTTGGCACCTACTCCAGACGTCCCTAAAAATTATCGTCATGCCAATGGCAACAATCTTTTCTCTGTTGTAATTATACTGAAAGCGCAGCAAATTAGGTGTTAAGCGTACAGTTCATGTTAGAAACACCACGCTACGCTCCATAACTCAAGTAGCGGATTTTGGAGAAAAAACAGCCACGCTGAAGTGGGAGTGGGCCGGACACGTCTCACGAATGCACCCGGAGAGATGGGCAAAGATCGTCACTCACTGGACGCCTGAGGCAGGACATCGCCGTCGAGGTAGACCAAGGCGAAGGTGGCGTGACGATCTAATATCATTTGCAGGGCCAACATGGCCAGACATTGCACAAGACGGGAGGTTTGGAAGAAAAAAGAGGAGGCCTTTGACCAGCAGTGAGACACAAAATAGGCTAACAAAAGAAAAAAAAAAAGTAAGTAGGTATTATTAAGCTTAAATCAGTAAGCTGCATAATTGTGTAGATTGAATCTCAAAGAGCAGACGTCACGGTGGAACAAGTCAGTATAAACAAACTCTGTCGCACAAGTTCGACTCACTTTACAGAAGTCAGCTCACATTTCCAACCCGTTTCGAAGTTCAAATAATTATGTTAGAACACATTGAAGTTGGTGATGAAGTTGTCAGGGATTGACTATTATAACTAGGTATATGGTACTGTTATAGAGAGTATGATCTGCATTGTTTGTGGCATGCAACCTTTTTGATAATTATAAAATGATGGCATAACATCTATCTATATAAATAAAAACAAAGTCGGGTTAGTTACACTATTTATAACTCAAGAAAGGCTGGACCAACTTCTATGATCTTTAATTTGTTACATTTTTCTTCGCCCCGAATAGCAGAATTGCTATTATAACATGGGAAAAACTTAGGAAACAAAAAATTATGAAAATAATTCATTTTCTTTTACATTGATTCTGAGGCGGCACGAAGTTCGCCGGGTCAGCTAGATGGAAGATAAATGCCAATACAAATTGAGAATTAAAATACATTTAATTAAAGTAGATAACTTTTACACATAATTACAATATAACTATATACACTAGATACTAAAATAAAAGCCTAACTAACCTACTATACAAATAAATAAAAAAAAATTAAAAAAAAATACCCCAAAGGACACTTAGGCGTCGAAGTATCCGCTATATAAATGTAAAGTATTTTATTAATTCATTAATTCTTGTATAGTTACCATTCCGCCAATGCTAAAGTATCGTTTAAAAATAATTTTAGAGTTTAGTTGTTTTATAGTGATTGTGGTATTTAAAGGTCTTGATTAAATTATTTTATATTTTTTTGGATATTTTGATTACTCAAAACTGACACAATTTAAATCATGAAGCTTAGAATTATTTATTTATTTATTTATATATACTTTATTGTACACCAGAAAAATACATATGAAAAAATACATCAAACAATCCCAATCAATCCCTCTAGTCCATTACTTGCCTGTTAACCCCGTCTTAGAGCGGTTCTGCACTACATCTGATCCAAATCCGAGAAATGCCGGTCCGAAGTGACCATAGTCCTATTTGTATGAGGGGTTGCGCATTAGATCCGAACTCTATCCGTCCGAATTTAGAACATTCCCAATTCGGATTGAAGTCGGATCTTTAATTCGGATTCGGATAGGATGTAGTGCGAAACCGCTCTTACAGTGAAGAAAAGCAGTGTGCGGTAATACGAAAAATCCCGCGGGATTCGATCCCGGGATAAAGTGTCTGAACTTGTTTATATTTATCTTGTCAGTTTCACATGCTTGTGCAGAAGCAGACGTTATTCCTTTTTGTTAGGAGAGGAACAGGTTTAACTAGGAGCGAATATAAAAGAGTAGTGGAAGATTTAGAAAGCGAATAGATGACATTTACATTACGTCATAAAACTGTAGATACTCTTCCTAGTACAGACGCCAGACATCTAGCTACTACAATCTGTCAAATTTCTTTATTTGATTTCAAGTTCAACTTTATCGCTAAAAAATAAGGTTCAAAGTTGAATAGGAAAATTTGACAATTTTGGGTAGTAGACACCATGCCAAGTTATAATTATGTAGTTTAGCGCGAGGTTGGTTTCTTGACAGTTTATTTCACAACTTGCTGTTGCCCGGGACTTCCTCTGTAAACCAGGATGAAAAGTAGCCTATGTTCTTCTCAAGGCCATGGTCTACCCATGTGCCAAATTTCATCCAAATCCTTTCAGCCGTTTTTGTGTGAAAGCGGAACGAACAAAAAAAGAAACTCACTGTCGCATTTATAATATTAAGTTAGGATTCAAAGATAGTGGTAACAATAAGAAATCTTGATCGTTTTGTTGTTTATTTGCGAGTTAGTTTATGTCACCTAAACTCTCTATTTTATTCTACTCGCTTACAGTACGACCCAAGTAATACTGTTGGATACGAACTTCGTCTACATGTTCATTCGCTACAAACTATTTGCACTTTTCCACGCGTCGGCGTCGATCCAATTTAACCTCACGAGAAGTCGCGATAGATTTAGAAGTTCAATTTTTTTCGGACTTTTCCCAATTTTGTTGGGGTTGGCTTCCAGTCTAACCGGATGCAGCTGGATACCAGTATTTTACATGAAGCAACTGCCTATCTGACCTCCACAGAGACTGTGAGACTGGTTATCAGACTTTCAAGACCCGTTGACCCGTAACGACTGTCAACGATCCACGAATGACAGTCGGGACCAAAGGCTTAACGTACTTTCCGAGTAACGGAGGGGTTTTGGTAAGTAAAGATAGTCACCTTTCCACGGACTAACCACAGCAAACGTAGCTTAACCTCATCGTTCGACCCCTGCGGCCGTTATCACTTCGCTACCACTGCTCCTTTATGGACCAGTTACGTCGTGTATGGACTGCCATTGAAAAAAAATTCTGTCGCATTTTGGTTGTGCAGACGCCAGCACATCAACCTACCCGAAACTGACAAATTTCCCTAAACAATTTTGAACCTTATACTTCAGCAATAAAGTTGAAAATTTATTAAAGAAATTTGACAGATTGTAGTAGGTTGATGTGCTGGCGTCTGTACTCATTGGTGGTTTGAGTTTGAAGTTAATTTAAGTATCGTTGTGGACGATGGGCCTAGTCTTTTCTTTCAGATTTCCCCATACTGACTTTCATCGGATACCCACACCTATATTTCAAGTTTCCCTAGGGAAACTAAGAATTTCCATTATAAGAATTTCCCGCCATTTCGTCGTGGCTAACATGTGCAGAGCCCAATCTAAACAGGTTTTACTCCGAATCGCGCGGGCATCATCAACATGAAATATTATGTCCTACACTTTGATACACACATTGCTCGCAGAACAGATGATCGTTAGGGCCTAAAGGTTCTGGAGTGGCGACCGCGTACCGGAAGACGTAGCTAGCGTTGGAAGGCCTCCTACAAGGTGGACCGACGACCTTGTATAGGCCGCAGGAACTCGTTGGAGGCATATGTCCAGCTCTGGACGACTTTCGGCTGAAATGATAATGAATGATGATGATGACACTTTAATACACTTCACTAATGTCTAGGTCCCAAATTATTAGACGATAATAAAGTTCATTACAAGGCGACGTATCACGAGTCGTTTCGTAACAGCAGCGGCTTGCCAACAAATAAAATGAACGGAGAAGAGATCACAACAGGCGTTGCACAGACCTCGGACAGGTCTTTTGGTAACGGTGCCCCCTTCCATGTGCAGAAGAGGTCTCCACCGGGGTAGTTTTAGTGAAGTAAAAATCCCACACTCCAGCCCGGTCTTATCCTCAAAGCCCGGGCGCCTTTTGAAGGATATCCCCCAAAAAAAAAAATAACTATGCATACCTTACTAGTTGTCCTACAAGTAGATATCATCAGACCTTTCCGACTGAACTGCTGCCTTCTTTTGTGTGCTTACCTGAAAAAAACAAAAGTAAACATTGGATTATTCTGTTTGAAAATATTCTAATTATTCGTAATACTAAAGGAAACATTTTCAACTCTCCAATTTTTTATAAATAGGTAACATTAAAACAAAGAGTTCGGTCCAAACCCAAAGTTTTAATGGCTTTGTTTAGAATTTTATAATTAGAGGAACAAACAAGTCAAACAATTGGCTTCAATTAATAATAATTCCTTCAACTGAAGTTTATAGCCAATGTGATTAGTTATTCAAACGGAGATTTGCGGAGTTTGGAGTACCTACGCAGTATAAACTTTTAGGTATTATTCAAAATATATCTCCTAATCTAATTAACCCACAATTATTTTCTTGCATCAGTCGCAAACATTTATCTTCTAGTTCCTGAAGGCCTGGTTATGAAGTAGGTAATGATGCCGACTCCCTTGTTCACAAACTGAATTAAATTTAAGTTCAGTGCATCCTTTTCTTTCTATTTCATTAAGAAAAGGACAGAAAAAAAGATAGTTTAGTCCCTGTTAAGGTAATCAGTGCCTGACGTAAATTGACGTAATTTTAGTAGGCAAGTTTTTAATCACGTCTAAACTTGTGTGGAGTAGTGTCAGGCGCTGATTAATTTGACAAGACTAAACTAAAATTTATCTTAATGAAATAGAAAGAAAAAGATGCACTGAATATAAATGTAGTTTAGTTTGTGAACAACAGAATCGACACCAATGTCTAACTAACTTACTATACAAATAAATACAAAAACAAAAGACACTTCAGGCGTCGAAGTACTCGTCCACATTGCTGTCATCCGTAATGGTCATGTTAGAATCAGATCAGTCTAATCTCATGTTATTATTACCAGTACAGATAATGCTGCTAGAAACAGGCGTTGGTGTTAAAAAAAATATTATAATTTAATCTGTAAACGGGTAGTTAAGCATTACGTCTAAAATAATGCATACCTAATTCATTACATAGGTATCTAATCAATGAGAAAAGATGAAAAAAAAAGTTTTCGCAGCCGCCATCTTGGATTTCCATTTAACCTGGCTATTGGCTTGAGCACCCTCAAAAAGAATGAAAACTATATCTCTCTCAAAAGAGACAGAGAGAATAAGTCGCATGGAGGGGCATAACGCTGTTTCGTTACGTGACGGCCGTGTTAAAGAACTTTGCTCCAAAAAGGAAAGGAAAGGAGTATGTAAGTGGCGTTCTTCCGATGAAGAACGCGTGAGTTTATGTATGTGTAACGAATATGTTTCTTCTTTAATCTCATCATCAATCAGCTGAAAGACGTCCACTGCTGGACACATGCCTCCCCCAAGCACCTCCACTTCGACCGGTTTTGTGCTTCTCGCATCCAACGAGTTCCTGCGGCCTTCACAAGGCCGTCGGTCCACCTTGTGGAAGGCCTTCCAGCGCTACGTCTTCCGGTACGCGGTCGCCACTCCAGAACCCCATCAGCCATCTGTTCTGCGGGCAATGTGCCCTGCCCACTGCCACTAATGTAGTTTTATCTTTAATCTAGTTCTTACTAACCGAGATGCCTTATTGGCCATTCAAGCCATCGTTAAAATAATCTCCTTGTAAACTGGAGTTCTAGTACTTACTTATAAGCTCAAATAAGTTCCTCCAAAGCGTTAGGTCCTTCCTAAAGTGCCTAAGGCCTTGATTTTATGTTCTCCAGTCACGGACTTGATAACTTTCTATCCGATAAGTTTGGTGTCGCGCTGAACGAATAATAAACTTTGACCTTATTTGTTTGTTTAAAAATGTAGATTTAAGAATAAGTCAAAGTTATTATAATTATTTTACATACCTATAATGTTCCCACTGTTGGGACACAGGCCTCCGCTCTTCGAGAGGGAGTGGGGTAATAATCTACCACGCGGGCCCAGTGCAGGTTGGTAGATGTCTAATGTCTTCGAATTTTTGGTTCAAGGACATGCCGGTTTCGTCACGATATTTTCTTTCACCGTTTTAAGATTAACAGTGATTATTTACACTTGCCTAAGTTCCACTGCTCGATGAAAAAATATATATTAGTAATAAAAGATCAGACTGCTTTGACGTCCACAGAAACTACCCAAATTAAATTAAAATATCAACCACGGCAAAGTAACAAGCAAAAAACTAAAAGTAATTCTTGAAATACCAATATAAATTAGCTCATCAGAACTTTAGTAGGCCATCAACCGATCTACCAAACCCCCGGGAATCACGGTGAATTGGTCGCATGTCCTCAAAAATTGTTTTTTGTTACAACCAGACCCTTTTATTACTTTTGTTGCGACAGAGGGTTGATACTTGATGAAACACAATATTTTAGACGTGTGACTTCAGTGGATTAAACATATTTGGGTTTTTGAAGTGAAAACTTCTTTAGGCGCGTTGGGCATTTTTTGAGATGGGAAAAGCTATTGAACTCGCGCCACTGTTACCGTAATCGACACCGCTTTGGATGTAGTCGGCTGTCCTCGGGATGTATTCGGTTTTAATGTAAATCCGATATGTCAGTGAGTGATGGCAAAGTATTGTGTTTGTGTTTTGTTTTCACTTCTGTCGGCACTCCCGGAGTGCCACTGTTTATTTATTTATTTTTTTGTTAATACTACAGTCTCGTTAGAACTGCAGAACCTAGCAGCTTAGTTATCAGAAGAAATCAATATTAAAATTCAGCCATATGATAGTGCTAAATTATTATCCGTAACAATGGCCAACCCAACGGTGCTAATCTCTTGAGATTTCACAAACTTACCATTTTTCAGCAATTTGCCATAACATAATTATTGTTAAAGAAAATTGCTGAAAAAATGGTAGGTTTTTTTTATGAGTCTTCGTAACAATAATGAGCTCCTCAGTATGAAAAAAAAATGACAAAGTATAATTCCGATCAATCTACTCCGATATTCAATGAAGACAGATCACAGTTTCCTCGGAGAGAATTTCCTTTGTATGCCTTGAGAATAATAAATTATGAATTTTGTTCGTTGTTATTCAAATTGGAAATACGCTGCGGTACGATGGATTGCCACTTATATAAGTATTATAAATGCATTGCATTGTTTGTGTATCGAGTGTATTATGGTTAGGCTAGTAAAGAGTTAATAACCCAAAACTACGCGTTTTTTGTTGGTTTGAAACAGAAAACCAATTCTTGTAATTAAAAATGTTCAAAATCTAGTCTGACTGAGGTTTGACAATTCTCGTAATTATAAGAACTCTAATCAAGACTCAAGCCTCAAGCGTTACTTAAAACTAGCTTAGAGCCGTTTGATAGGTTGAAACTAGTTTTAAGTAATGCTTGAGTCTTGAGTGAGGTTCTGTAATACGGAACTTAGTCTCAATCTGACAAAAATACCTATAATTTCACTGAGATGAGATAACGACTAGATTTTAAACGTTTCTAATTACGGGAATAATAATTAGCTTCAGACTGTGAACGTTCTTAAAATTGCGAGAATTGCCCCTCTGTTGTATTCAGCATTCCTAGGCGAGTCAAAATTTGGGCCGACTTATAGATAAATTCTCATACTACACACTGCCTAAACAGTGAACCGAACACAGCTAGGCAGAATCACGATCTCCTTGTTACATATGTGGTTTTAAAGATGAAAAATATATGTAGCATCAATTCAAATACACAAAATAAATATACACTGGAAAGGTAAATATTATATGAAAAAATTGAAACAGCTTTTTCCTTATTCTCTGGATTTGTGATAAAAGAGGTTCCGTCAGGTGTTGAGGAAAATATACTGTTTTACATATGTTCGAGGATTTGCTCGGAAATGTATAACAAACAATGATGTGCTGGCAAATAAAACGTTTTGTTGAATAAATGAATGATGTACAGACGACAGCATATCAAGCTACCCGAAACTGTCAAATTTTCCAAATGAACTTTGAACCTTATGCTAAACTCGAAATGAATTTTACACATTAATTGATTACTAGAATAACTACAACTTATGGACTTAGTAAATACATCACTTACTAGTAAACTTTGTATTTGTATAGCGTCTTTATAGTTACACAACGCTTTGTTTGTCTTCTTCTTTCGAAAGTCAAATTACTAACGACTGAAAGAGAGCAATCGGTGTGTAACTATTCATCTGAAATAATACGTTTATTAGTACGGGAGTTATACTGCAAAATAAAATTCAAAACATATATTACTTTAAAATACGATTCCTAGATGGCACTAAAAAATTGGTGCCTCAGCGCCACGACCCGACGAAACTTGTCACTGCTCCGATGAAAGGTTATACCAGGGTGACATGAAATATAAGTAGTTCAAGTTTATAGCTATGGCAATGCGCGGCGTGGTAAACAAATCAGAAAGCGTTTTACAAAAATAATAACATTAATTCGTTCTAACATAACAAAATCAGCCTATAATGTTCCTACCTGCTCGGACACAGATCAGAAGGCTAATTCTCGTAATTTAAAACTTTCAAAATCTAGTCGCAGTCTTATCTCGGCGACAAACAAAAATGTCAAAAACTTGTCGAAAATATAGGGAAATTAGAGGTATTTTTGACAGATTGAGACTGTGAACGTTCTTAAAATTACGAGAATTACCCCTCTTCTCCCTTCCTGAGGAATCCGCTGTAATCTACCACGCGAGCCCAGTGCAGTTGGTGCATATCACATGTCTACGAATTTTTGGTTCTAGAACATGCGGCTTTCCTCACGATGTTTTCCTTCACCGTTTTTAGAGCAGTGGTGATGAAATTATTTACACATATGTAGTAAAACGCCTGCATTCGAACCGCCCCAGTGTTAACAGCCCTGACTTACCGACTTGTATCGTTGCGACGACATAACTCGGTAAGTCGGGGCTATTTCCACTGAGCCACCACTACTCTCGAACAATTAAAATAAATTCGTTCTAGTAATAATATAAAATTTGCTCTTTTAGAAATTATTCAAGTCTTGACTTCAGAGGGGCAGTTCTCGTAATTTTAAGAACGTTCACAGTTTGATCTCAATCTCGTTCTGTCAATATACCTCTAATTTCTCTACATTTTTGACAAGTATTTTACATTGTTTGTCGCTGAGATGAGATTGGGACTAGATTTTGAACGTTTTTAATTACGAGAATTGGCCTTTTGATTATGCAATGACTGCAAAAATACGATTTTCTGTATTATTTTTTTACTAGTAAATTCACACCGTACGCAAAATACGTATTTGGACGTGCTTGGAGTTGCGGACACCAGCCCGATATACATACAATATAATAGTAATTTCACAATGCTCATCTAAGTTTCAAATTATTTCTCGCACGATGTCTCCACAAACACTGAATCTCGATGCGGCGATGTTAGGAATTACACCTCTCTAATACTCCGCAGCGTTAGTTATTCAAAGGGTGCTAACGTCATTAATTCCTCCATTTTAGTGCAGATGGCGTTCTTCTTCATCATTATCAAAACAAACTTCAACAACAACTAAAACTAAAACTTCATTAACAAAATGGTGTTTGTTTTTGCATAATTATGGAAAAAGAGAAACACTTTCAAACGTCAGTGAAATTTCTTTCTTCTTTGATGTAATTGAATTATGCCATTATTATGTTAAAGAAAAAAAAAACAGAATAATACCATGCATCGAAAATTCAATCCAATCCGAAAGCAAGCTCTTTACTTGAAAGTTGAAATTAGCATGTGGCGCCACTCGTAGATTTTTCGTAGCACTTTGTAGCAAGAGAGAGCGTAGAGGATTGAATCCGTAACAAGTATGAACTTTACTTTCTTACAGATGGCGCTACGAAACTCGTAGCTCGTAGCGCGCCGTCCCTTGTCGTGTTTTCATAGCGATGATCGCGAACGACGAGTTCTGCGCTCCAAACATACTAGGGTCGCATAAAACAAACAGAAACTATAGCAAAACGTTTTCTGACACGTAGTCAGATGGGTAATTCTCGTACGTAATTTTAAGAACGTTCACAGTCTGATCTCAGTTTCAATCTGTCAAAAATACCTCTATTTTCTCTAAATTTTGACAAGTTATTGACATTTGTTTGTCGCCGAGATGAGACCGACTAGATTTTGAACGTTTTAAATTAAGAAAATTGGCTTTCTGAACTTCTGTGCCCACGAAAAATTAAGCATTTATGATCCCAATAAAAACTGTAATGTAAAAATAATAAAATAAGATGAACTCATTAATTATCACTTACTTATTTTATCGCTTATGCAAGTTAGATGTATACCAAACAAATGATTATTATTATAAGAATATAATTTACTATTCCTAGATGGCGCTCCGAAACTCGTCCCAGCTCCGTTCAAAAGTACCAGGGTGGCATAAACTATAAGGAGCTTAAATTTATCGCTATGGCAACGTGTGCTTGTAAACAGCTCATAGTTTTAGAAAAATAAAAACATGAATTCTTTCTAGTTCTAATTAGATCAGCTATTAAGAATTCCAGGCCAGCTTTTCTTCCTCGCTATGACAAAATTCAAGTCTGCATCCTAATTGCGTACTATCCATCTCAATCTGAATAATTTTAAAGGATATTGCTAATCCATTGCTTACTATGTTCGAAAAATGTGTCTGCTCAACAACGTAAACAACGCAATGAATGTTGTTGAGCTGTCAAAATGAAACTACTTGCTACTGATAGTGTGTTACGCAATTACCCCCTGTAATGACAATGCAATGATGTTTTTGCATCATGGATTTCCGCAAGTAACGTCTAATTCCATAACTTTCAGCAATTACTGCAAAAATATGATTTCCGACATTATGAATTATATTTTGTTTATAGTAATAATTAAAAAATGTTAGTAACAAATTATTTTTTTCTATTCAACACGATGTCGAGGCAAACATTGAATTTATATTATTATACTTCCGTAAACCTGTTTATTGCACGGTGCTAAAGTCATCATTCATCCATTTTAGTGCAGATGGCGCCGCACTCAACATTTCAGTTTGGTAGCCTCGGCCGTGGCGAATGGCGTTGGCGCTTTGAGCATTGGTACTAGGACCGCATGATATCTAAGAAGCAGATGTTTATCACCATGGAAACACGCGCGTTGGTAGGTAAACAACGTATTATTATTGATCGCAAAAGTTTATATTCTATTGCTCTATGAAATTGAGATTCAACTAGATTATTTCAAACATGACTTTACCTTATCATGAAAAATGTAGGTGTACTAATTGGACCAGCTCTGCCTATCCCATCGGGCATTACAGGCGTGATATTTTTATATATTAATATGACGAAAAAAAAAACTTATAAAATTTTGTTTTATTTAGTTCTTGAATATATTTTTTTTACTTCTGGACTATTATGCATAATAATATACTCATACATTGATAGGTCATAAATTCGATAATGAATAATTGCTGAAAAGCTGAAAGCACCAGCTCAAAAACGTGAAAACGGCTATTATTTTCAGGTGATCAGAAAATAGTTCCATCACAATTCAAGTTCATCACAGATGGCGCTTCAAAGTTCATATTTCATAACCCGAACCGTTGCGGAAGGAATCCTTCAGTGCTCCGGTCAAACGTACTAGGAAAACATCAACGGTAAAATGTTGAAGGTTGTCGCTATGGTAACTGTCATGGCAGCTATTGTTTACTATAATAATATTATAAACGCGAAAGTTTGTGAGGATGGATGGATGGATGTTTGTTACTCTTTCACGCATAAACTACTGAACGGATTTTGATGAAACTTAACAGTAATATAGCTTATACCATCAGAATAACACATAGGATAATTTTTATCCCGATACTCCCACGGGATCGACTCTTATGCGGGTGAAACTGCGGGGCGCTGCTAGTGAATGATATGTTAATTTGTTCAAATTGCTGTTGTTTTGCATAATTATTATTAAACCCTCTCAAATGTGTGTGTAATTATTTAATAAAAATAATAATTAATATTAACAGTCAAATAGAATAACATGACTCATAACTTCTGTCGTCACTCCAGGAGTGCCACTTTTTGTTATTTTTATTAAATAATAATTAGGTATTAGTTATTATTTGCTTACTTATTATTTTAAATTACAATAATATTATAAGCTTTTTTTTTAAGTATCACATGGCGCCGCCCGCCGCATGTCTAATTTTCGTAGCACTTCGTAGCGAGAACATGAAACGTAAAGAGCGTAGACTCGTAGAGGATTGCACACTCGTAGCAAGTATCAACTTGATTTTCATACCAGATGGCGCTACGAAAATCGTAGCTCGTAGCGCGCCGTCCCTTGACGTGTTTTCATAGCGGCGATCGCGAAGGAAGAGTTCAGCGCTCCAAACATACTAGGGTATAATCAAACAGAAGTAGTAGCAAAACGTTTTCCGTTACCACGTTCACTCTCTTCAAAGTGAGAGTAAACAAGCTTCTTCTGGGTAAGCTCACTCCATCGTCGACTTTGACCCTGTCACCTCAGACCTAGACTAGAGTCAAGAGCAAACCCATTTCAAATAAAAAAAAACGTAGTGAGTTTTCAGGCCCACAAAATATTATAAGCATTGAAAAAGTTGATCCCAGTAAAATGGTGACCGGAAAATAATGCTTAATTTTGCTTATTGTTAAACGGAAGATATAACGAAAGCATGTTACTAAATACACATGACTGTGTTAATATAATTTGAAAAAAATATATAATTATTGAATAGCTAACTAACTGTATTTTATATCGACAATAATTATAAACAAGCACCATGGCCTATCCTGCAGTAGGAGCGCAGGCCGGATAGCACGGCACGCCAGCATTAATGACATCATCCGTCGTGCTCTTGTCACCGCCGGGGTGCCAGCTGTTTTAGAACCCAACGGCCTGGCATGCGACGATGGAAAGAGACCAGACGGAATGACCATAATGCCCTGGAAGTTAGGCAGACCTTTGGTGTGGGATGCAACATGTGTCGACACCCTTGCGCCATCCCATCTTCCTAGCACGGTGGGCTGTGCTGGGGCGGCTGCTGCAGGTGCAGAAAACCTCAAACGGCGAAAATATTGTAACCTAATTGGGAGTTATATGTTCGAGCCGTTTGGGGTTGAAACACTAGGGCCATGGGGTCCGAGTGCCCACTTGGTTTTTCGAGATATCGCCAAGCGGTTAGTCGACTCTTCACGTGACCAGAGGGCTGGCCTATTTCTTGGCCAAAGAATTAGCATTGCCATACAACGTGGCAATGCTGCCAGCCTTTTGGGCACTGTTCCTGTTGACAGCGATGCGGACGAATTCTTTGATGCCCTATGATTATTTTACTTATTTTTTTATATACATTTACATATTATTATAGTTTATATGTTACCTTAAATTAAAAAACTTTATCGTTAAAAAAAAAAAAAAAAAAAAATTATAAACACTCAGCATGAAAACGTATAAACCTTAATTAAATATTTATTTATTTAAACTCTTCGCACAAAAAGGTACAAAGGCGGACCTAAAAAACACCGAAAAAAAAATTATACAAAAAAAAAACTTTTTTCACAAGACTAGTATAAAAATTATACGAGTTTCGAAGCTACGGAGCCGCATTCCGCAGCGACATCTCGATCGCGTCCGAAGACTTCCATATCCAGTCTTGAGTACTAGGAAAGCATAAAATGTAAGGACCTACTGCTACATTTTAGCAATAGGATACAGCTATGGCGTCATGTGTTTCGTAGCGACGACTGTCAATTTTAAAGTATCATTATAAACTGAAAGAAATAAAATAAAAAATATTATTCTTAAAATATTTTGTAATAATGTAAGTTAGTGTTAGTTTAAAAAAATATTGTTGTCTAAAAAAATAATAAATATTATTCGTTTACGGAAGATTGGTTGGAGAAGGCAACGCACAAACACCATTGGATAGCTATGAGCCTATGATATTTTTTTTTATTTGGTTTTAATGTATGTATTAAAAAAGTATATGTATTAAAAATACTGGTATTCAGATGCATCCGGTTAGACTAGAAGCCGATCCCAACATAGTTGGGAAAAGTCTAAAGGCAGATGATGTATTAAAAAAGTATATTATGTCAAATAGATAATACTGGGGCAAGTAAGCATTGCTCTATAAAATTATGTATATTTAGTTAATCAAAGAAGACAAGATGAAATCTAGAATGAAAACCAAAAAGAAAAATTAAAAATATTAATGTGCTGCCATCTGTTCACTTATGGCCTAACTAATAAAGTTTTGCGTCGAACTTTTCATTGCTAAAGGCTCGTGGTACTCATGACAGATGGCGTTGTTTTCGTTTTCCTGTGATATGACGACAGAGCGGTGACGTGAATTGCGGGAAGACTGCAACAAGCCAGTGGAAAGTACTAGGATAACATAAGCTGTTACAGGTGGCTCTTTCTTTGGCGATAGAATAATGAGTGAAAGTTGATTGTCGCTCCTTGTGTGACGTTGACAATGACGTGTGTTCGTTGCGGGAGGTTCAACCCATTGGGAAAGTAATCTATCTATATATATAAAAGGAGAACTGACTGACTGACATATCAACGCACAGCCCAAACCGCTGGGTCTAGAGATTCCAAATTTGGCACGTACGTTCCTTATGAGGTCTAGGGGTGCACTAAGAAAGGATTTTTCAAAATTCATCCCCTAAGGGGGTGAATGGGGGGGGGTGAAATTTCATGCGGACGAAGTCGCGGGAAGAAGCTAGTAATAAATAAGTGGTCAAAGAAAATTACTTGTTAGCTTCAGCTTCAATAATTATGTTTGAAATTTTCAATTACGATTTTTCATCATGTTAGTCAATTCTTGGAGGTTTACTCAAAATAAATTATAATAGACATCTCAAACCTAACTTATTTGTATTTTACGTTTAAATAACTACTTACAATTGGAATGAAGTTAGTTAGTAGTAAATTGAATGTTTTGCAGTTTTTCACGCTGTGACGTGCACAGTGACGTTTTCGATGCGGGAGTTTCAATTCATCGGGAAAAGGTTCTAGGGAGGCATAAACTGCAATAGGTAAACAGTGAAAGTTGCTTAAAAGTTTGGAATATCTTTTCACTTGAAACAGTTTTCACAAATATTTTGGCGTCGGGCTGATAAAATGATTACTAATTCATAAAAACTGTTACAAAAACAAAAGCTATTTAAAAAAAAAACTTTTAAAATACTATACTACTAAAAAAAAAAATATAAAATAATAAATACTATACTATATACTTAAAGCATTATTTTTCAGATGGTATTTCTCGACATTAAAAAGTCGTAAGAAATTTTCGTCAAGCGCTATATGACATTTTCGATGTGAGAGGTTTCAGCTCATCGTGAAAAGGTACTAGAGTATCATAACAATAAAGCAATATTATAATTGCCTGAAAATACCCTGAAAGAAAGCTTTCTCCGTATCTTGAAATACATTTATGAATAGGTAGCGTTTATCATTTAACCAAATTAAGATTTATTATTTATACATAAAATAGTTCTATTTATGTTGTAGCGGCTTGCGGCTTTTTTCAGTAACAGAAAATCAAATGAAAGTTTTCCGACGAGCGCTGGCCGCTCGCTGTGTGACGTTGACACAATGACGTTTTCAAAAGAAACGAGGAAACGTACTAGGATAGCATAAACCGAGGAAGATGGATTAGGAAAGTCGCCCGAAAGCTTCAGTTCGAATTTCACTTATACCATAAGACACGTGTCTTTTGATAAAGGTTTAGAGAAATATTTCCAACATTTTATTTAATCAGATACCATATTATTTTCTAATTTTTATAACTTTTGTTATTGCTGTATGGCCCGCTCTTGACCTCGATCACGCCTGATGGAAAGCAGTGGATCAGGTCTATGATGGAACGAGCGTGCCCAGAAGATGCCTAAGGCACTGGAACCCCACGCATTGACAAAACGCAGCAGGTTGCTTGACGCCGGACTCCGGTGGGAGCCTGGGCGGGTGGAAATTAAACATTTCATGTCTTTAACCAAAAGTTGAATACCATCAAAAAGTAAAGATTTGTTTCCTAATATTGTTACGCATATAATTTAAAATAACAGAATTTTTGTTGAAAACAAAATATAATCATGATTTTGTCCTCATTGGTGCTGCTTGATAATCGGTATGATAAGTTGGTTGCACGGATCTATGGTTGGGTGTATCAATGCGTCGTGACGTCTCGGCAATGACGTAATCGTTGCGGGACGTTTCAGCATAGCGGGAAAAAGTAATAGGGTTGGATAAGCTGCAACAGTAAAGTTGGTGTTTCCAGGGGTATGAAAAGGCTTCGTAGTCGGGCCTTTGCTGACGTTAGACGTGACGTGTACGGTGACGTGGAGGTTTCATTGTTCCGATAAAAAGTACTAGGCTTGCATAAACAATAATGGGTGGACGCATTGTCCAAAAACTTTCTATAAAACCAGTACAAAACGTGGCAAAGTGAAACCTTTCCGTAATTTATAAACATATTTTTGAAGTTTCTGGACGCAATTTTATTTTGAATGTATTTAATAAATCTTAAAGTTTGGTTTTAAATAATATCGTTGGCAAGACAGAACCTCGAAGTAAAGAAAGAAAATACATTTATTGGCGGCAAACATGGCGCATCAAAACAAAAAAAAAAACAATTAAGGAGAAATCATGCATCACACAACGGCCATCGCTCAGCATAATGCTAAGACCCTATACGAGACAGAGCCTACGAACGCAGACAGTGCTACGGTGCTACGACGCGAAGCTACGATATTCGTAGCCGTGTGCTTACTACGTGACGTCGAATATGACGTTACCACACAGTGAAAAGCTGGGCCATGCAGAATAACATACTAAGGTCTCATAAACGAAAAACGTTATAAAAAGCTCCGCAGTAGCTACGAAAAGCATTATCAACATTGCTACGAAATTGAAGCTCGTTGCTACGCAATACGTAGTAATCCAAAATAAATATGGTTTGCAAGAGACAGTTTGAACCCGTTATGTTTAAGTCCCATGTAATAGGGGGCGATCTTCTTAGAACTGACTTTTCAATCGATAGACAATTTTTATTCGTGGAATAAAATTGACGTGTGACAGATTTTCTATGGAATATGTTCTGTCAAAAATTAAAAATTATTCTTCACTTAAAATTGTCTGGCGTTGGAAAAAATCAGCCCTAATAAGTAATTCTTAGTTTGAATACAAATTTTTTAGTCGTCTTCTTAGCGTGTCGATGGCAAATATTGTTTAAAAAGATTTTTATTTTTGGTTTTGCCCAGTACCTATTCTTCTTCTTCTTAGCGTGTCGATGGCAATCTAAATGTACTCGGCCCAGAATTCGGCTTCTTGTTTGGCGCCACCACTAGCGTCCATCAGTTCCTGTAACGTGCAGCTGACAGGACACGCAGGACACGATATTAAGTGTCCCATTGTTTGTGGAACAGCACCACATTTACACTCCAACGCGGAGTCGTCTATAAATCTCCACCTGAACAGGTTTTCCTTGCTTCGGCCAACCTGGGTCCGAAGTCCTATCGATGTCTGTGAAAATTCGACAAACTAGTCTAGGGGTGGTCCACAATTACCTGTGTATGTATCAAAAAACACATTAGCACAGTGTCGTGCAATAGGATTATATGAGGGACAAGGCTGAATGAATGAATGAAATTGAAAACAACTTAGTCATCCTGTGTCTATCTATAAAATTAAAAAAAAAAATTGTATGGTATGAGTGCATAACCACCTGTGTTTGGCTATTAAACGTAATATATAACGAGGGACTGCAGTGGAGAGAGCGAGATAGGCTTTCAACGCACGTGGTGGCTTCTGAACTTACACCGCTTGGAACCTCATGTTATCCTGGTACCTTGTGTCGGAAAACTGAAGCCAGTCACCGCGGTAACGTCATCGCTTATACGTCACGTAGCACTTCGTAGCACCGTGCTACGAAAGATTTTACCGGCTACATCTTTCGTAGCGCCGCGACAATTTCGTAGCATGGTAGCAATCTACGCTACGGGGTGGAGCAGGGAAGTAGGAATCACTGTTTATTTATATTAGTTTGGACTTGTTCTTCTTCCAGATGAAAATATAAACTCATGCCTAGTTCGTTACATGTTTTATTATTAGGTAGCTGTTCTCGTGACTTCGTTCGCGTGGATATCGGAAAACCATAATGTGTCCCTTAAAGAAGATGTAGGTACAGACGCCAGCTCATCAAGCTACCCGAAACTGTCAAATTTTCCGAATCAACTTTAAACCTTATCCCTTTAGAGATAAAGTTGAAAATCTATTAAAGAAATTTGACAGATTGTAGTAGATGTGCTGGCGTTTGTACCATTCCTCCACTGAAATTTTATTATTAACTAGCTTTTGCCCGTGGCTTCGTAGTGACTTCAGTATTGGGTCCAGAGAGAAATGAAAAATGTGTGACTAATAAAAAAAAATCGAAAATAAATCCGTACTTCACACGGCATCCTGTGTCTGTCTGTCTGTAAAAATCCGACGAAACAATATTGTAGGATTGATGCACAGCCACCTGTGTACGGCTATCAAAAATATTAGACAACGCACAAGCAATAGTATATCGTGATCTCTGATAGTACGAGAGACAAGGCAAGCGTTTCAATGAATACGGTGGTGAGAGCGAGAGAGGCTTCACACGCACGTGGTGGCTTCTGAACGTACACCGCTTGCAACCTCATGTTATCCTGGTACCTTGTGTCGAAAAACTGAAGTTAGTCACCGCGGTAACGTCATCGCTTTTACGTCACAAAGCACTTCGTAGCACTCTGCTACGAAAGATATTACCGGTTACGTCTTTCGTAGCACCACGTGAATTTCGTAGCACGGTTGCAATCTACGCTACGGGGTGAAGCAGGGAAGTAGGAATAACTGTTTATTTATACTGGTTTGAACTTATTTTAATTTGAGATAAAAATATAAACTCAAGCCTAGTTCGTTACATGTTTCATTATTGGAACGAAGTTGTACGGATCTTGCGGTAGAAGTAAACTGGTAGTAGAAATCGTCTTGTAACGAAAAAAAAAATCTGCTGTTCCCTACATTTTGACGAGTTATACTGGTACGAACATAAATGTCGGGAACAGCTGAATTTTTTTCGCGATTTCAGGTTTGGTTCCATAGTAAAAGTTGTTCATAATGATGAGTACAATGACCTCTTAAGAGGTTATTAATGTTTTTCCAATAACCCTGTATAACGCACAAGCATTGGTATATCGTGCTCTCTGATAGTACGAGGGACAAGGCTAGTGTATCAGTGAATGCGGTGGAGAGAGCGAGAAAGGCTTTCAACGCACGTGGTGGCTTCTGAACGTACACCCCTTTTAACCTCATGTTATCCTGGTACCTTGTGTCAGAAAACTGAAGCCAGTCACCGCGGTAACGTCATCGCTTATACGTCACGTAGCACTTCGTAGCACTCTGCTACGTAAGATTTTACCGGCTACGTCTTTCGTAGCACCACGAGAATTTCGTAGCATGGTTGCAATCTACGCTACGCGATTTACTTAGCAAAGTAAGAATTCCTGTAATTTTTACTGGTTTGGACTTGTTTTTCTTTCAGATGAGAAAACATGTAACTAAATTCGATGTTATTTATAACAACACATTTTTTTATCTTTACAAAATATCGAGTTTTCTTTTTGTAACTTTAACATTAATTTATTATACACATAAACATTCCATAATCATTATTTAAATTTTGGTTTAATTGCATCGAAATTCGTTGTGTAGTTTAGAAAACGCAGACCAAATGCTACGCAAACAAAGCTACGACGACTAATAAATATAATAAATTTTAGTTTGTACTAAAGTTTTTATAAACATTAGTCGATAAAATTGTTTTTTTGATAATTGTTATTATTGAAAATTTATTATTAAATTTTCAAGCGTCACAGTGTATAGTTATAATTATACAGTAAACTCACTCAGCATCACTTAGCAGTATTTTAGATTCTTGATAATAAAATAATAAAAATCTTTGTTACGAGTACTAGAAGAATGGGTACAGTAAATCTCCTTAAAAACAATGTAATAATGTGCACTTAGATGTCAAAGGAGTGCTTTGGCACTCGTACTAGGATTACCCTGTATCACGAATGCCATAAAACAAAATGGTTTACAAAATTTCCTCTGTGGTCAGTATCAAGTTTCAGTCAGATGAGGTCGGTCGTCTCGCGTTGTCCGTAGCAACTCGGCGCTTGCAGCCGAAGAATCGAATACTCGGCCGAAAAGTACTAGGGGAACATAGACCAGAGAGGCAATTCTCGTAATTTTAATAACGTTCACTGTCTGGTCTCAATCTGTCAAAAATACCTTTAATATCCCTACATTTTTGACAAGTTTTTGACATTTGTTTGAACGTTTTAAATTACGAGAATTGGCCTTCTGAAGACGTCAATAGTGCGCTGTGTGAAATATGAAATAATAGTAATATGCTATAATGTTTATTATGGGCTGATTTTGGAACGTCAGTTATCTTTTATTCGTGCAATCTAATCTAAAAAATCATCTGACGGTTTTTGTTTGGAAAAACTGTCAACCTTTAAAAAGATTTCTTGGATTATCTGGCGTCGGAGAAACTTGAACAGAATAGTATAGTTTGGATAGAGATTTTGTTTCATATTTTCTTATAAGTTTGCATCGTATTATTTGGACCAATTTTAATATAGCTTTATTTTTTAACAGTTTGTAATTGTTTGTTTCTCTTTTGATTCATGGAATTGTTCAACGTCCAGACAATCCTATTGAAGTTTTTGTGATATTTATGTTAATTATTTGTTTTGTTCCATAAAAAAGTAAACAAATGTGTATCTACACTACTTACATAAAAAATAAAAAAATAAAATTAAAAACGTAATTTCCGTGTTTACAAACTTCGCCTTTTTATATTAGTATAAAAAAAATAGATTTAAGCACAATAAAATTATCGATACATTCTTATGTTTTTATCGCCCCGTGTTTGGCATCGAATAGGTCAGAAATATCTTGACAACTGTTGCAGTTTCCAGGATTTCTTTCAGTTTATGCTTGCCTAGTAAGTTTTCACCCGAGTGCGCAGGTCTTTGGCGCCACGGTCGAGGTCAGTCTACGGGCTGCTACGCGCAATCCACGACTCCGCTGCTACGCGCAGTCTACGACTCCGTTGCTACGAGTATGCACTGACGTAGCTGCTACGATTCATTGACACAAAATTAAAGATTATTTAGAATAAGTAGACGGAGAAAGAAATTGTTCCACTCCATTATCCGAGGATAAATAAAACCAATCAAATTAAAATACTCAATTGTTAATAGCTCGAATAGGACAAAGGGCTAATTAAAAAAAATTAAATAGAACTTTTTGATAGTATTACCTCCTTCAAAACGAAATGAAACCATAATTTTATCGCGACGAGAGTGGCGACCGTCGAACAAGCGGGAAAGGTTTCAGCGGTCCGGTCATGTGTACTAGGAGAGCACGTTAGAAAGAGGTTATCATATTCAGTGAAAGCTTTCGTGAAAAGCACACCGACTGCACACTGCTATAAAGCATATCAACACAGATAAACCTTCAAGTTAGAAGGAGATAGTGGGGGAGTGATATAACAGGCAGATAATAGACAACCACGTGTATCGCCCTAGACAAAAACAGATGGCTTAAAGGAAGGCTAATTAAACAACGTTTGTATTTTGCTTATAAAAAAAACTCAACTTCGTAGGATACGAGGAAGTTATTTTAATTCAGCTTGCAAGATTTGACCAATACATACTAGTTAAATAAAAGCTTGTAAAAATAACACTGCCAAATGATAAGTACAGACGCCAGCACATCAAGCTACCCGAAACTGTCAAATTTTCCCAATCAACTTTGAGCCTAAAGTTGAAAATCTATTAAAGAAATTTCACAGATTGTAGTAGCTTGATGTGCTGGCGTCTGTACAACTGTAGGGCGAGCTGGCGACGTAGGTACCTTGCGAGTCAAGCTTAATACGGAGTTTCAATAGAATAGAGGCTAATTTATACTTAACAATAATGTGGCGGCATCTATGTTGCCACATGCGAACTACGCATCATACGGACGTCACGCAAAATCCTGCAGCGCGCAGGCGAAGTTTACCGCGCAACTAGCTTATATACAACGTCCCGACATCTATCGGCGGGTAGTAGCCCGCCAGACACAACAACCGTCTGGTCGGAGGATTCTCCCTTTTCTATGGAGGTTGAGTGAACTATAGTCCAGTAGGTATATATCCTGTTCCTCATACCTCCATAATAAATAATAATTAATTGACCTTATTATTTTAGATTCGAGGTTTGAAAAAAAAATTTGAATGACACTTCTACTGTCTATTCCTTACAGATAATGAAGTTGAAGTAAGATAAGTTAGTTTAGATTTTTGAGAATCAAAATCAAATCAAATCAAATCATTTATTTCAATTAAACCATGTACAGGCACTTTTGAATCGTCAAAATTAAATAGTCAGTCAGTTAGTCAGAAAGTTGAAGCCCATTCCAAAACGTAGATCTCTATGGAGAAGAACGGGCAAGAAACTCCATGGACACTCTTTTAAGGTTAGTTTAACTTAAAATGTATTATTGACTTGTTTAAATAAAGTTTAATAAAACTTTTCATTATTCTGTATAATTTTTATGGACAATTGTTACCTTTACACTTTTTAAATATAAAAAAAATAATTTTACCATAAAACAAGTAGTAATTTGATGGCAAGTATGACATATGGATTTTTATTTCAACGATGTTATATATTTAGTTAACCGTTGGTTTTATCTTGCAACTTAAACGAGTCAAAAAGACAAAATAATGTAACTGAATACGTTGCTGCGTGATGCGACATTCGTAGCGACCGTCAAACGAGTGGAGGCTTCATTCTGCCTGTGACTTTAGCCTGTAAAAAATTAAAAAATGAGTATACTGAATCCAGCGCTATGTGCTTATGCGACTTTCTTAGCAACCGTCAACTAGCGGAGGCTTCATTCACCCTGTGGCTTCAGCAGCCTGTGGCTTCAGCCTATGGCTTCAGCCTGTGGCTTCAGCCTATGGCTTCAGCCTATGGCTTCAGCCTATGGCTTCAGCCTGTGGTTTCAGCCTGTAGCTAACGCTCCGGTCTAGTTACTAGGAGACCACGTTCGACAAGGTTAATGTTTCCATCACCATGGAAACGTAATTTTAGCGTCGTATACAGGTTGCCGTACTTGCCGTATAAACTACGTTGATCTTGGTAGATCATTTACTAAACTTTTTACATGATACATACATTCTAATCACTTATTATTATATGGATGAAATAAAATATGCACAATAGACGGCTTTATAAACTAAATAATATTTTTACCTAGTACAGTGACAATAAAAAAAAAACATTACATATATACAGAATTATTTTTTTTACCGCTTCCAAATTAAAAAAAAATCACGAAAAAAAATTCAGCTATTTCATACATTTTGGTCAAATAGGTATTGAACTTTTGTATTAAACAGCAGATTTTTTTTCGTGATTTCAGAGTTGGTTCCATAGTGAAAGTTGTTCATTTCATGGGTAGAACATCCTGTAAAAATTTGGAATCGGTAAAAAAAATCATTCTATATATTAAAAAAGTCTTAATTATTATTTGTACGAGTAGGTATTGTAGTAATGAGGCAAGCTTATTGCCATTAACCATTGTTAATACTAAAACCGGGCTTACTAACTAGAAACATTTTTACTGAACACCAACATTTGTCTCCTTATAAAGGGCAAGCTTCAAATATAAGTAAGGAGTATAATAAATAAATAAGTTAAAATATGATTATCTCTCGTTGCTGCGCGACATTCGTAGCAATCGTCAAACGAACGGCTATCAACCGTGATCCAGAATCCAGACTGCGACTGAGTGCTTCTTTATGGAAAATTTTGATAACGCATAGACCTGTTAAATGAACCCTCAACCCCAAAGTTAACTGTTTGCATAGACAACTTACCAACGCGGCAATGTGACGTCGGATTTGACCTGTGGCGCCATCTACATTACAACACTTGTAATTCACTAGCTGACAACGTAGTTAAGTCTACGTAGTCTCCATGTAGTCGCATAGGTGTCGCGCCAAGCGCTTAGTTTCTATGACTTATTTAGCATCAATTATGTTTCCAGAAAGTAATGAAGCTGGATGTGTTGCTAGGTGGCTATGCGACATTCGTAGCTACCGTCAAACAAGCTGAAGGCTTCAGCGCTCCGGTCATGTGTACTAGGAGAGCACGTTATGAAGACGTACATAAATTTCCAGTAATAGCTTCATGAAAGCACACCGACTGCACACATGTATGGTTTATGTCAACACAAGTAAACCTTCAATTGTGAGGGAGAGGGTGATAAGCTAAAACTGTTGAGAGAGAGAGAAAGCTATATTGAGTTTCAGGTGCGTTACCCCAATACGTCATCAGGTGGAAGGGGACATAACTTCACGGCCTTATTTCCCGAAGGGGATAGACAGAGGTGTGATGGATAACTACTTACTAACTAGTAGGAATTTTAATCAAATCTTTAAGATTATTTTATTTTTTTAATAGTGTTACCTTTACATTTATTTATGAAGTATGAGTGGTGTTGACTATCCAGAGATTGAATAGCCACTGAATGGCGGACAAACAAATGAGCAAGACCTGATGTAAAGAAGTTTTTATTCATTGGTGTTAAGCGGTGTATAAACGGAGTTAAAATATTCATTAAGTTTCATTTTATTCTGTTATCCTACATAAAAATTCTTACAAAGGATGTAAAAATGCCCATCACATAGTCGCTATCTGTAAATCAAACTTAGTAACATGGACCAAAAAATTATTACTGGAAAACGATTTTAATTTTTGGTTCGAAAAATTATAATTCTCTGTTTACGGCAGCGCACAATGTAACTCACGCAAAACATTGTGTGGGTGGCAAGCTGCTGTGCGCGGCTTGGTAATTTAGACTTTAAATACTGTGTACACGATTTAATATCGTTTAAAGATTATAAAATCCGTTCCGATCCGATGCGATGCGAGCCATTTGGAGGAAATCATCCTTAAGTGACACTCGGCATCGTTAAGCGTCTTTTACACCCGTACATATTTATAAAAGTGAAATACCAATCACTCACTGATTGACTGACTAATCACGAAATCTCAAAACTATTAAGCCTACAAACTTGTAATTTGGCAAGTAAGTTCCTAAGCGGTGCGTCCGCCAAGCAATAATTTTTGTAAAGTCTACGAGATGTTTTACATAACGGAGCTGATTTGTAAAACGGCTAGCGGCGGTTATATAAAACAACGGATTCGGCTATCCGTCTGTGACATATTCATTAAGGGATATTTATCTTCGAAGTTCTTTATCAGATCCTCAGTAAATTAATATATATTATGTCGTGGATAGATGGCGCCACAGTACAGCGAACAGCGCCATCTAACAATTTGATTGGTAAACAAAGAATCATGTGATTGGAAACGCAAGTGAGCCCTGTCGCTTGGGTAGCGGGATCGTCCGAAAGGGTTACCGCTGCCCCGGAACATAAAGGGCTAAGGAAGGAACACGGGTGGGTTTTAGTCAGTAAGAGTCTGACACTCCCTTCCGCTCCACCCAGAGCGGGAAGAGTCATCAGATGATTTCACATCAAAAAAAAAAAAAAAGCCCTATCGCTTGGACACGATCGTCAGTGGAGGGGATACTGCGAGGACTGGCGGAGAGATCCGGTGTTGCGATAGTCTACAGTTGACCGTCGAGCTCCGCTAGGAGTATAATGTGTTCTGTGCCGTCGAGCTCGGACAGTCTTGGCAAACGCTCAGTACCATCGCACGTGTTTGTTTCCGACGCACGTGTGCGTTTCGTTTGTTAATCGCTTGTTTATTAAAGTTACTTTAAATTCAAATAATCTTTTCCGTTCGAGTACCCACTGCAGTGCCCACACCTATCTAAACTATGTCGGATCGTGAAGAAGACCCGATGTTTCGCATCTTGGGCACCCAGTGATGCTACAAATATAAAATAAATGGAAGCCGTGACTGACTGACTGATCTATCAATACATAGCTCAAACCACGGATCTGAGACACTTGCGCGAAAAGACATTTCCGCGAATGGACTTTTGCGCGGATGGACTTTTCCACGAACGGATATTTGCGCGAAAGACTCTTGCGCGAATCAACTTCCGCAAAAGGACAGTTGCGCGAAAAGTTATGGAAATGAGATTTCTTCATAACAGTACACCCACAATTCGCCAGTAATTATTTTTTCTTTCAAGTTTCATTCAATTTTATTTCGACATGGGTATCATTTTCATGGTTTTCGAGGTCGCTGATTACAAAATTGAGCTCAAAATGAAAATTCAAGATGGCGGATGCAAAAATGTTCAAAATTTTCAGCATAAGTGTCGTTTTCATGGTTTTCGTGGGTGCTAAAGCCGATAGTGAGGTTAAAATGAAAATCCAAAATAGTGGCTGCGAAAATTTTAAAATTTTTCATTATAGGTTTCGTTTTCATGGTTTTCGAGGGTGCTAAAATCGATGGTGAGGTTAATATGAAAATCCAAGTTGGCGGTTGCGAAAATTTTCAAATTTTTCAGCATAATTATGTCGTTTTCTTGGTTTTCGTTGATGCTAAAGCCGATGCCGATGGTGTAGTCAAAATGAAAATCGAAGTTGGCGGTTGTTAAATTTTCAAATTTTTCATCATAGGTGTGGTTTTCATGGTTTTCGAGGGTGCTAAAAATGATGGTGAGGTCAATTATGAAAATCCAAGATAGCAGCTGCGAAAAATTTCTAATTTTCCATCATGGGTCATTTCATGGTTTTCGGTCGTGCTAAAGCCGATAGTGATTTCAAAATGAAAATCCAAGATAGCCGATGAAAAATGTTCAAACTTTTCATGGTGGGTGTCGTTTACATGGTTTTCAAGGGTGCTAAAGCCGATAGTAAGGTCAAAATGAAAATCCAAGAAGGCGGCTGCGAAAATTTTCGAATTTTCTATCATGGGTGTCGTTTTCTTGGTTTTCGAGGGTGCTAAAGCCGATAGTGAGGTCTTAAAAACCCAAGATGGTAAAGGGAGAATACTGTTTATTAAAAATTGGCCTGAATGCTAATCTAAATAAATGATACGATTGTTACCATTAATTTTCAAAAACTACCTTTTAAAGGAATTAATAGCGCGGGCGGGCGATGGGATCCCAAGCGGTGGGTCGGGAGCCGAAATTTCAAGCGGACGAAGGCGCAGAAAGGAGCAGCATATGACACTTGCGCGTAAGACATTTCCGTGAAAGACACTTGCGCGATCCCACTTGCGCGAAAGACATTTCCGTAACTTTTGTGCGAACGGACTTTTGCGCAAAGGGACACTTGTGCGAAAAGACATTTCAGGGTAGACTTTTGCACGACTGGACTTTTTTGCGAATGGACATTTGCGCGAAGGACACTTTCGAGAATTCTTTTGCGCGAATCCACTTGCGCGAAAGGACAGTCGCGCAAAAAAGTAGCGGAATTGAGATTTCTTCATTAACATCATGCCTGTATTTATTCATAGGGTTGGGCAGGGTTGGTGAACACATTTCATTTTGAGCCCGATTTTGTTGTCAGCGACCTCTAAAACCACGAAAATGATACACATGTCGAAAAAAAATTAGAAGAAACTAAAAAGAAAAAAATTATAAGAAAAATAATTACTGGTGAATTATGGGCGTACCATTTGCATGAATACCGGCGTCATTTTATGAAGAAATCTCATTTCCAAAACTATTTCGCGCAAGTTTCCTTCGTGCAAATGTTTTTCGCGCAAACGTCCATTCGCGGAAAAGTCCATTAGCGCAAAACACCATTTGCGCAAAAATCCATTCGTGGAAATGTCTTTTCGCGGAAGTGTCCCTTCGCGCACAAGTCCATTCGCGAAAATGTCTTTTCGCAAGTGTCTTTCGCGGAAATGTCTTTTGTGTAAGTGTCTCAAATCCGGCAGAAGTTAGTCTTCTGATTATAAAAACGGTGAAACTGACAGATTCATGGACTGACTGACTGACATATTAACACACAGCTGAAACTACTGGGACTAGAAATAAAAAATTTTGCGCACAGCATCTTTAAGCGTCTTTTACACCCGCAGATAATTATAAAAAAGAAATTCCAATCACTCACTGCTTGACTGACTAATCACTAAATCTCAAAACTATTAAACCTACAAACTTGAAATTTGGCAAGTAAGTTCTTAAGCGGTGTGCTCGCCAAGAAATGATTTTTTGTAAAGTGTACCAGATATTTTAAATAACGGAGCTGTTTTGTAAAACGGCTAGCGGCGGTTATGTGAAACAGCGAATTCAAAAATCCGTCTGCGACATTTATATTAAGGAGTTCCATACTTTATCTCCGAAGTTCTTTATCACATCCTCAGTAAATTAATCTATAATTTTATTATATATAAAAGGAAACCACGAAAAACCGGACCGGAAAATACGAAATCTACGCGTACGAATTCGCGGGCGAATTTCTAGTATGATACACTGAAGAGAAGTATGTTCTATCAAATAAATTCTTTATTAAATCATCTTGACATGGGAGCACGACTATTCGCGGCTCCCATGGCAAGACAACTGAATGCGATGCTCCAAAACTACTCAATATAGAGAGGGGTAGTCGTAGTTCGCGCATGCGCGCTATTATCCAGTTCGCGCACGCGCGGTGTATATCCGCGCAGCCCTCAGCCACGCTTAACAAATGGCATATCAATAAATAGACTCGCTACCGTTTAACCAGACCTACTAATATTAATGCATATTATAATAATATGATTGTGAACTGTATAACTTTCTCCATCTGTTACATTTTCACGGCTTATTTGGTGGACGGATTTATTTGTTTATATTTAACTAGCTGACCCGGCGAACTTCGTACCGCCTCGCCAGCCGCTCTGCCCCCGCTGTTTAAATCTCTGATATCTTCTAAGATATTCATTTTAATGATATGCTGTAAAGAGCAATTTTGATCTACGTGAAATGCACAACGTGTCTAATGTATTTAATTGGATAAGGAAATACTATATTGTTTAAAATAGCTTGGTAAATAACCCATTTTTTTTTAATATGTAAAAGATAAAAATGGTTACTGTGGGTTATCCTTAGGAGATAAACATATACCATGGCGGACATTTTTATCGATCTTTTTAAGATATACAATTCCGTAGTACATTAATTTAATCTATCTCGTAAGGTTTAGCCAGCGATTGCAATGTAAGCGCACAAAAATATGTTTGTAACGACATCACATAACAAATCTTTGAATTTCTCGGCTTTTCTCTACTATTATATGCATGTATTATACATATAAACCTTCCTCTTGAATCACTTTTTTCTATTTCTGAAAACTGCATTAAAATCCGTTGCGGAGTTTAAAAGATCTAAGCTTACAGAAAGCGGGAGCGACTTTGATTTAGACTACCTATTAGTATGTAAAGATAACAAATAACAAGGACACAAATATGTTAGTAACAATATTTCTTAACAACTAAGTTAGTAAACTGAATCAGCACCCTAATTGCGTAACGACTATCAGTCCCAATCTGAATCATTTTGAAGAATTTTGCTAATCCATTGCTTCATATCTTCGAAAAATGTGTCAGCTCAACAATGTAAATAACGCAATGAATGTTGTTGAACGTTTTGGGACACTGTCTTTTGTAATTTTGACGTTGAAAAGTGCTGATTCTCAGCCTAGTTTGAATCAGTGACTTTTGATTTTGATTGTCGACGCCAGTGTACTTCTTCTATTTTTGTATGGTTAGTTAGTCATTTAATTTTGCCAATTGCAATTGCCAAACGAAAGTAAGTTTAAAAAAAAGTGTGAATATGCTGTGCTGTGTCGTTGCTACGCGACATTCGTAGCGACCGTCAAACGGGCAGAAAGGCTTCAGCGCTTCGGTCATGTGTACTAAGAGAGCACGTTATGAGGAGGTGTTACTGAAAGCCTTCATGAAAGCACATGGACAACACACAGACGCAATTTTATACACACAGATAAACTACGAAACGTGAGGGAGACAGACATATGCTGAAACTGGGGATAGCAGATATGTGACGATATATCTATCCACAAAATAAAAAATAAAGATAATACTACAACAATACTAGTGATATCGACATACCATTCCTTAACCGAAATACTTTTAAAAGTAATATAGCTATAATTCTGAGGGTTCAGTAGTAGAATCCTTATGATTAAGCAAATTATTATTGTTATTGCAGGACCCGTAGGACACATACACATACAAGAGTTTTGCTTTAGCAATTTTATCAAAAAGATTTGAACCCTCATTTCACTCCTATAAAAAACCAACAATAAAAAAAAACTGATAAAAAAAATACAAATTGGAAAGTAAATACGTGACATTCGTAGCGATCGTCAAACTTCCAAAGGCTTCAACGCTCCCTTCATGTGTACTAGGAGAGCACGTTATAAAGAGGTTAACATTTCCAGTAAAAGCTTTCATGAAAGCTCACCGATTGCACACGGGTATAATCCATGTCAACACAGATAAACCTTTAAGTGACTGAGACACTTGATAGGCTAAAACGGTTGCGGGAGTGAGATAGCAGTTCATTGACTTTATTCGCCACGTGCTTTTTACCAAGAGTAAATACTTTACAATATACAAGAAACGATGGATGGACTGTGATGATATGGTTAGAAAGGGGGTGACTACCGAGATGTCGACTAAATAATAGAGTAGTATGGGAAAAATCTTGTTGCGCCGGCCACAAATCAATTGGGATAAGGTCAGAAGAATGATGATAATACATGAATGGTCCTACCTATTTATTTTCAAAGCAATAGATATAAGATATAATATGTACGTATGTTGACAAACTTTAATTTCCGATCGTCAAGATACTAGAAGGCCGATTCTCGTAATTTAAAACGTTCAAAATCTATTCGCAGCTCATCTCGGCGACAAACAAATGTCAAAATGTAGGGAAATTAAAGGTATTTTTGACACATTGAGACTGAGATCAGACTGTGAACGTTCTTAAAATTACGAGAATTGCCCCTCTGTTTTCGATTCGCGGAGTGCATTTGTATAGAAATACTAGCTGCGCCCCGCGGTTTCACCCGCATAAGTGTCGATCCTGTGGGAATATTGGGATTAAAAGTATCCTATGTGTTAATCCAGGGTGTCAGCTACCTCCATACCAAATTTTATCAAAATTGCTTTTATATGATCTGAGCTCCAGCCGTTTGTGTGTGAAGAAGTAACAAACATT
This sequence comes from Hydraecia micacea, assembly GCA_914767645.1. Taxonomy (NCBI): domain Eukaryota; kingdom Metazoa; phylum Arthropoda; class Insecta; order Lepidoptera; family Noctuidae; genus Hydraecia; species Hydraecia micacea. Next base: position 16,973,553 of record OU611778.1, read on the forward strand.
CAAACACACTCACAAACTTTCGCCTTTATAATATTAGTTAATTTCATACTATCATTTTAAAATTTTCTCGAATAAAAACGTTTCTAAAAACTGTCTATCAAATGAAAGATCAGCCCTTGTTCAGTTAATAAGTATGCTCAGTACCAAACAACAACTTAAGAAAACAACAAAAATAAAATCATTGTATCAGTTTTGAAGTCTAATATTTTTTTCATAGACTATTTTTTTTTTTTAATTATGATGGGCTTTTATTAACTATAATTACAATATATATAACTATATACACTAGATATACTAAAATAAAAGACTAACTAACCTACTATACAAACAGACCATTATTTAGTTTTTTTTTCATTACTCAATTTGGAGGCTCGACTGTTTTCTCTTTTGTTTCTTTTTCAACATTCAATAAGTTTCAAAGTAATGAAACTGACTCCGTTGCTACGTCGCTTCGTAGCGACCGTCAAACAAGCAGGGAAGGCTTCAGCGCTCCGGTCATGTGTACTAGGAGAGCACGTTGGAAGAGGTTAACGCTACTGTAGCTATGGAAACTCGTAAGAAGTAACAGATAAAAATGGATTACTTGCACGTCGTCAGAAACGCAAGTGGTCGAATACGCATTTCGTCATCTCTCAAGATAGACTCGCAACTTGTCAGAAACGGAACTCGACAGACACGCAGTTCGGCAGACACGCAACACGACAGATACGCATTTCGGTAGGTCATGTTTAGTCCTTTGCATTATTTTTATTCGGAATCGGGAAACACAAGAGAGCTTTAATTATAAACCTTAAATATCTTTACAGCAATTCTGGGATTGAATGAATAAAAACCTAACAAAAAAGTTTAATCGCTCAAAAATACAAATAAATTCAAGAATTAACATTTTTATACATTTATGTGTTTTTAATTTTAAATCTATGTAAAACTGATTTCATATTTATGACATTTTTTTTTTAGACGCGTCACAAAGTAATGAAACTCAATGAATGCTAAGGACTCGTCGTAGCGACCGTCAAACGGGCAGAAAGGCTTCAGCGCTCCGGTCATGTGTACTAGGAGAGCACTTTAAAAAGAGGTTAGAATATCCAGTAATTGCTTCTATGATAGCACGCCGACTGCACACTAATTTGATTTATTCCAACACAGGTAACCTATGAGGGAGAAGGATAAAGAGATGGGTTGGAATGGTTAAAAGAGTGAGATAGCAGAAAAATAATACAGAAAACCGTCACATAGATATTAATTATAACATCATGCATATATAGGTGTATATTTTTGAAATCTAAGGTTTTGAATAAGGCCCATTGTGTCACCCATTGTAAAGTTTCTATATTTATGTCTGTAATTTATATGGTGTACATAATAAAGAGTATTCTATTCTATTCTACAAAATATGTTTATGATAGTAACTAAATAAATGCTTAGATATCCGTAATAATTGAAATTAAAACTGATATATTTAACAGGGATTTCTGCGAAGTTAACCGTTCCAGTTGTGTTCTGAGTTTTTACTTTGCTTGCAACCCCCAGAATTTTGGTCTTCTATTTTGTAGTTAAAAACATTTTTTTTTTCATTTTTGGTACTTATGTCGTAAACAAATTAATATCGTTTGAACTGTTTTTTTTTATTATTGCTTTAACAAACAGAAAACTTATCTATTGTGAAAACTGATACGAAGAATACGTTGCTACGCGATATTCGTAGCAACCGTCAACGTATGGAGGCTTCATTCAGCCTGTGGCTTCAGCCTGTAGCTGATGCTCCGGTCATGTTAATAGGAGAGCACGTATCAAAAGGTTTTTGTTTCCGTTGTCAAGGAAACTTATGAAAAGCATCAAGTGGTTGAGACTTGAGGTAGCTCACGTTCAAAAATGACAACAATATATATTGGGGTTTATTAATAAACGTTGCTTAAAGTTAACAGACGTTTAAATACACAGTAATCTAAAAAAACCGACCAAGTGCGAGTCGGACTCGCAAACGAAGGGTTCCGTACCACAAGGAAAAAAAACGGCAAAAAAATCACGTCTCTTGTATGGGAGCCCCCCTCAAATATTTATTTTATTTTGTTTTTAGTATTTGTTGTTATAGCGGCAACAGAAATACATAATTTGTGAAAATTTCAACTGTCTAGCTATCGCGGTTCTTGAGATACAGCCTGGTGACAGACATACGGACAGACAGCGAAGTCTTAGTAATAGGGTCCCGTTTTTACCCTTTGGGTACGGAACCCTAAAAAAGCAGGAACCATAGCAGAACATATTATCTGATATCATCTCGCCATTATGTCATGCTGTGTGCAAGCAAGTAAGTAATTTGGGGTCGTTGGTTCAGCATCTTCTGTTCTTTAGACCTTTTTACTTAATTATCCAAATGTTCTTGGCTATTCGATGTCAGTAAAACAAATAAAAAGAATGGAAAAAGTAAGAGATGGTCAATTAAATATATGAAATTGAATCCATTGGTACGTCGCTACACGACGTCCGTAGCGCCCAGCGGACGGGTGAAAGGCTTCCGCGCTTCGGCCATGTGTACTAGGAGAGCACGTTTTAACAGGTTGTCCTTTCCGTAGTAGCTATGGGAACGAAGAAAACCATCAAGTTGTAGGTTTTGATGTTCAACTTTCATCTGCATAACTTTTTCCAAACAACTAATACACAAAGTGACTATTTAATAGGATTAATGACTATTTCGTGTACTTATATTAATTCAAAGAACAAACATAGATCGTCTCCTATCCTCCATTATTTTAATTTTCGAAATTTATTTCATTCGCCGCAATACCAGCAACTTTGTTTGTATAACCGAATGTTTTATTGTTATTATTTTCTATTAAAAAATAAACAGTTTCATTGTTCTCAGTAGAAAATGGCCATTTTCAAAACACGATTTGAAGTAACTACGTGACATTTTCGAAGCGACCGTCAAACGGGTGAAAGGCTTCAGCACTCCGGTCATTCGTACTAGGAGAGCATATTATAAAGAGATAACATTTTCAGTGAAAGCGATTTGTGTGAACACAGACCAACCTTCACGTAAGAGAGAGACGGTGATAGACTGAAATTGTTGAAGGAGTGAGATAGCAGCTTAAGGACCTACACGACCACGTGTATTGCTTCATTTGCTTCTGCCTCGGTCACACTACCTTTATTTTTATTATAGCCGTTAATGTCCCACTGCTGGGCAAAGGCCTATGTTATGCTTTTTTTCGGTTCTAAAAATATGCTTAAAGTCAATAGCAAGAATGATAATAACAAAATCAAAATTATAAGACAAAAAATTGTTTTTGTTATCTTTTTCAGCTGTTCATAATAAACAAAAAAAAAATTGTTGCTTTTCAGGTAAGCTTTTCAGCATGAAATACTTATTAACTGAATCATTTACTACGTAGCTACATGACATTCGTAGCGACCGTCAAACGAGCGGAAGGCTTCAGCGCTCCGGTCATGTATACTAGGAGAGCACGTTATGAAGAGGTAAAACGTCTATTAATTAATAGCTTTTATGAAAGCACACCGACTGCACACAGATATAATTTTATGTCAACACTGGTGAACCTTCAGTGGGAGGGTGATAACTATATGCTGAAACCGTTGAGGGAGTGAGACAGCAGAACAACAACCTCGCCAGCCACGTGCGCCTATCCTGATTAAAATGTATGCAAAAACAATATACTTATTTCATAGCTTTTTTCAGCTACAAATATAGACACGAGTTTAAAAGTAATGAAACTGAATCTGTTGCTACGCGACATTCGTAGCGACCGCCAAACGGGTGAAAGGCTTCAGAGCTCCGGTCATTTGTACTAGGAGAGCATGTTCGCAGAAGGACGTCTTCAGTGAAAGCTATCATGAAAGCACACCCAACCACTGCACACATATAAATTGTGCCAGCACCGGTAAAACTTTAAGTAAGAGGGAGACAGTGATAGACTGAAACTGTTGAAGGCGTGAGATAGCAGTTTACTGACCACGTGGTAATTCATGACGTTTCATAGTATTACTTCTAATCTCGCTGACACTATACAAAAATATTACATTAACATAATTATGTAAAAAATAACAACCAGGAAGGATTTTTGAAAACCATGAAAATGAAAGTTTGTCATTTTTGAAGTTAAAAACGTGGAAGTTGGTGGACTTCTTTCTGATAATGAGTAAAATATAGTTTTTTTGGAAACTCATCCTAAAGAGATTAAATTGAGGATAAAAGTAAGTATAAGAGTTTGTATCTTTTTAATTTTGACACGTGGCAATCTGCGTTTGCGCTTCCGTTTATAAGTAAAAGTTGGTTGTATCATAGTTTTTGGTAACTCGGACAGAGTTAGGGCTCCTTCAGAAGAGAAGTTGCCGATAGGAAATCCTGGGCATACTGCTTGTGTAGAAAGAAAACAGTAAAATGTATTGAAACTCATTCCGTTGCGAAGTAGGTATGTGACATTCGTGGCGACCGTCAAACGGGCGGAAGGCTTCAGCGCTCCGGTCATGTGTACTAGGAGAGCACGTTATGAAGACGTAAAATGTCCAATAATAGCTTTCATGAAAGCACACAGATATAATTTTATGTCAACACAGGTGAACCTTCTGTGAAAGGGAATTATATGCTGAAACGGTTGAGGGAGTGAGATAGCAGTACAACAACCTCGTCAACCACGTGCGTTTCCACTGACATTACATAAAATGCATGTTAGGTAAAAATAGGATCACTTTTTAATTTTCCCTACACAACTTGACGCCTTTTTATTACAAGCTTTTATTTGACTTTTGTTGAGACCGCTGCACTCAACATCGCCGCGCGCTGGCGGCAGTGAACGAGGGGAGCGGGGGACAGCGGGCGGTCAGCCGGCCGCCGGCCGAGCGCGGGCCCCCGCGACACACCGCGACGACCAGTCAGCTGTTGCACGCCTTCAAGCACGGCTGCGCTTGCGCGTTTAAATTCATCTTTGTTTCTTACTTTCATGTTTAACCGACCGTTGTATTTAATTTTCGTTATAGTCCATTATAATTCATGTTATACAGTCCACTATACTTTCATTTGCTCCACCACGACCTATCGTCGCGAAGAACTTTTAAAGGAAAAGTTTATTTTATTATTTTTAGCGCATTTAAATAAAAGCTTGCTTAAAAAAAAAAATTAAGTACTTATATTTTTTCCCATTGGCTTTAAACAGAAATAACTTTATTTTTCGGATAACTTGTGTTTTCTGTTACAATTTTTCACACTTACAACAAGTTTTTAAGATTTGTTTTATTTTTTTCTTTAAAATGTTTGAAAATCTAAGGATACATGCATGCATTACGCAAAAACAATAATAACGTATAGCTTTTTTCGGCCACAAACATAAAGATAAACGAGTTCTAAAGTATTGGAACTGAATCCGTTGCTACGTGGCTACGCCATTCTTCGTAGCGACCGTCAAACGTGCGAGAAAGGCTTCAGCGCTCCGGTCATACGTATTAGAGAGAATGTTAGCAGGAGGTTGTCTTCAGTGCAAGCTTTCATGAAAGCACACCAACTTCACACGGATACGCTTCGCAACACAGGTAAGCATCAAGTAAAAGGGAGACAGTGATATACTGTAATGCTATTCTGTAAAAATCTCACCGTGAAAACTTAGGCGAAATGAGCTTAAAGTGAGTTGTCAATAGTGTCAATCCCTAGCACCAGGTGGAATTACAGTTCACTTTAAGCTCACTTCACCTAAGTTATCACGGTGATCTTTTTACAGAATAGCACCGCTGAAACTGTTGAGGGAGTGAGTTAGTAGTTCAATGTTTCATATTTTTTATGGATGGGACATTAGTCAAGCTACCTCCCATAGCAGTTTGATTCACTATTTCTGGGACACCCTGTATACTAATAAAAAACCTAATCTGCGTTCACGATTTATTTGCCAAAAATATAAACAAATATGAATTAATGGAAAAATAACTTTAATTCCTACACAATAAAGTTCAGTTTACGTTACAAATTCAAACATTTTTATAACTTTTTCAATAGTGCTAGTCACTTAATAAAATTGTCATTGAAATAAAGTTGATATTATTTTGTTTGACTTGAAATATTGGGTATGCAGAACTGCGCACTTTTACTATAAATGTATATGCTACTTACTATCCCGCTAGAACCCTTAGGAGCTGAGAAAAAACAAACAGATAATCGGAAAGCGCGCAGGCGATGCGATGCGACGGGGTGGGTCGGGGGTACAAGAATTACACGCGGACAAAGTCGCGGGAAAAAGCTAATGTTTAATAAAATTCTAAGACTAGATTTTTGTTGTTTTTTTCTAGATTTTTGTTTTAATCAGAAATTATGATAAGATTTTAAGTTAGGATTTGATTTTGTTATTTTTATTAATTAATTAGGTATTAGTTATTATTTTCTTAAGTACTTATTATTTTAATACACGAATTCCATCAGGCGTGATCGAGGTCAAGAGCGGGCCCAACCGCAATAAAAAAAAACAATCTAGAATCCAGACTGCTACTGAGATAGTCTTTATGGCAAATTATAATAACGCGTAGTCCGATCTGGAGAATGAACCCAGTACCCCAAAGTTAACAGTTGCGTCAACTTCGCCAAAGAGGCTGTGTGACGTGTGGCGCCATCTACAATACTAGTAATTTAATCGCTAACTACGTAGTCAAGTCTACGTAGTCTCCGCGTAGTGGTATAGATGTCGCGAAAAGCGCTTCGTTTTTCTTTTAGCTTCAAACAAGTTTCAGAAAGACGGTAAATACATAGAAACTTTTAAAAGGCAAGGGATAAAGTGACTTTCTCAAGGCCCATTGCAATTTATAGTAACCCAGAAATCATGTTATGGCAAAAAACGTGAATAAAATGTAACAGCAGTTAACAGGGTGCCTGCCAACACAAAATGTAATTTATAGAAACACTGATTTGTTAAGTTTAAAAATAAAATCGTTATATAGATAAAATAATTTAAACAGTTTATAAGTTTTCTTTCTTTGAAAAGACAAAGTACTGAAACTGAATCCGTTGCTACGTGGTGGCTACGCGACATTCGTAGCGCCACCGTCCGACCGGCTCGCGCTGTGGTTTCAGCGCTCCAGTTATGTGTACTAGGAGAGTATGAATAATGAAGTGGTATTTTCCAGTGAAAGCTGTCGTGAAATGTACACTACTGCATACAGGTATGGTTTAATTCAACATAGGTAAACACTAACAGACAAGTGAGAGGGAGACAGTGATAAGCTGAAACTGTTGAGGGCCAAAAATAGTAATTGAATGACCAAGATGTTAATGACCATTCATCATCATCAGCCTATAATATTCCCACTGCTGGGACACAGGTTTCCTCTCTGTGAGAGGGAGTGGGCCGTAATCCACCACGCGGACCCAGTGCTGGTTGGATGTCACATGTCTTCGAATTTTTGGTTCTAGGATAAGCCGGTTTCCTCACGATGTTTTCCTTCACCGTTTTGAGAGCAGTGGTGATGAAATAATTTACACAAAGTAAAGTGCCTGTCTGGGCTCGAACCTATGACCTACAACTCGTAAGTAGTGTCCGTTATCACTGGGCCACCACTGCTCTCCTTCTTAATAAAATTAAAGACCGAAAATTACGATGATTACAAATAACAAAGTTTGTTTTCTTTAACAATATAATTATGTTCAACATATTTTTATGACTAAATAAAAGTCGAAAACATAAATATTTTGAGTAATCCCATGCTTAATTATTGTAGTTACAAAAGACATGAGTTACAAAGTAAAATGAAACTTAATCTGTAGCGTCGCGACATTCGTAGCGACCGTCAGAGTGGAGGCTTCAGCGCTCCGGTCCTGTGTACTAGGAGAGCACGTTATGAAGAGGTAATATTATGTCCATTAATAAATAGCTTTCATGAAAGCACACTGACCTACAGATTGATATGATTTTAGTTCAACACAGGTGAACCTTAGTGAGTGGAGAAAGTTACCGTGCATTCCCGTTGTCCCCGTTAACGGGGACACGGATCACGGGGACAACGGGAATACAAGAAAGTTACGTGCTGAAACAGTAAAAACTTAACAGGTGGTTAACAAATTTTTTACATTATTTTTCAAATTCATTTGAGATTTTTAGTTTCCTTAATAATTTTATTCCACATGATATTACACCAAGGAGAATAAAATTAATCAAGGATATAAATAATTTCACACTAACTTTTGTCATCGATTTTTCAATCTATATACATATAATAAAATTGTAGAAAAGTGGTGTCTGTACAATGGAAATATATAAAAAAAAAAGTAGCAGGGGTTGTTATTTTATTATATCGATGCCGAACCCGAAATTGTAATTAATTTTGTTTGTCTGTTTGTCTGTGTGTTTGTGCACGCTAATATCAGAAACGGCTTATTCGATTTAGATGCGGTTTTCAATATTATATTGTAGTAAGCTTGACTTAACATTTAGTGTTTATTTCATGTCAATCGGTTTATAAATAAAAAAGTTATGTCAATGTAAAGAATCACGGCGAACATTTGTTAAGGTAATACAGAGAAGCATTTAACTGTAAAGTAAATTTTTAGCTACCCAAACGACGGTATATGTAATTCAAAATATGCTGCCCAAAAAGTCACTATTCCATGCGGACGAAGTCGCGGGCACAGCTAGTTTATAAATAAAATAGCAGCGCCCTGTGGTTTCACTCGCATAAGTTAGGATCCCGTGGAAATATCGGGATAAAAAGTATCCTATGTGTTAATCCTGGTTATAAACTGTGTGCCTTTCATCCAAATCCGTTCAGTAGTTTTTGCGTGTAAGAGTAACAAAAATCCATCCATCCATCTATACTCACAAACTTTCGCGTTTATAATATTAGTAGAATTAAATTACACAAATTATTGTTTTTTTTTTTTTCTAAAAAATATATGTTCATATCTGCTTGAGCATGGCCAAGTCATAATTAGAATTTACAAATAAAATACTTCTCCGTTTCCAGCAGAAAATCATATGGAAGAAAGTAATAGAATACATTAAATTCACGACATTCAAAGCGACCGTCAAACGTGTCAGAAGGCTTCAGCGCTCCGGTCATGTGTACTAGGAGAGCATGTTTGGAGAGGTTAACGTTATTCTTGCTATAATATGCTATGGTTACTAACGTAATTCAGCTTACATTGTGGCAGGTCAGCAATCGTATCGTAGATAACTACTTGATAGGAATTTCAACTTACGACAATAATTTACATTATCAGTCTTCACCTGTCATTGACCTTCTGCAGCAGAAGGACAGATAAGCATAATCACGGAATAGCAAAATCCCAGATTAGCAGAAGGACATATTTGCATAACCGTGTCGTAGCTAAGGTCCATGTACAGACGCCAGCACATCTAGCTACCCGAAACTGAAAAAAATTCCCAATAATAATAATAATATAAGTCTTGTTCCTCATCTCTGGCTTGCCTTTATTGGCCGGCTGGAGTGAAAAATGACGAGGAACAGAGCTCCCACCTCATTCTTGCCTTTATTGGCCGGCTTGAGTGGAGATTCGCAAGAGCAAATGTGCTCGGAGGAAGGAAGTATTCCAGTAAGATGCTGGTAGGGATCTTGACCGTACTTCCGGGATTGTCCTGATAGCCGTGGAATACCTCTCCACTCCTCATAAGCACCTCAGGACATGTTGCCCCCTTGTCGCTACGTCACTATGTGCTAGCGACCGTTTCCGGGGGCCCATTATTGAGTGTGCAAGTCACCCCCTGCCATTTTTTCCGTGTATAAATAAAACATTGATCAGGCAGGGGTCATAGTTCTTCCATAGTTCTTAGTAACCAGTCCACTTCAGCCACCCAAACCCATAGTCCAACTTTTTATTTTTTCCTATCCTACAATAGTCCTACACCAACCGGGGGTTATCCTTGGGTGCACTTGCATAGTGCATACAGGGATAATCGTCGGACGGTGCCGCATTTCATTAAAATTTCCTAAGGGGCCTCTGCGAGTTGGCTTCGGCCCCTCGTACGCCTTCCAAAGGACCGGGACCCCATGGTCCCGAGATATATAAATTCAAAAATAATATAATATTATTCCACAACTATCACACAACGCCATCTAGTCCCAAGCTAAGCAGAGCTTGTGTTATGGGTACTAGACAACTGATAAACATACTTATATATTTCTAAATACATACATATTATAGATAATCAACTTTGAACCTTATACTTTAGCGATAAAGTGGTAAATCTATTAAATCAATTTGACATTTTGTATTAGCTTGATGTGCTGGCGCGTCTGTACCTACAATATACGTATGTATTTCCTTAAATTAAGTTAATAAATGATAACCCTTACTGATTTTTACATCTATATATATAAAAGGAGAACTGACTGACTGACATATCAACGCACAGCCCAAACCGCTGGGTCTAGAGATTCCAAACTTGGCATGTAGGTTCCTTATGAGGTCTAGGGGTGCACTAAGAAAGGGTTTTTCGAAATTCCACCCCTAAGAGGGTGAATGGGGGGGAGGGTGAATATCACGCGGACGAAGTCGCGGGCAGAAGCCAGTCTATCTATCTATATATATAAAAGGAGAACTGACTGACTGACATATCAACGTACAGCCGAAACTACTGGGGCTAGGAATGTGAAATTTTGCACACGGCTTCCTATTATAATGTAGGGGAGCACTAAGAAGGGGTTTTTGGAAATTTAATCTTTAAGGGGGTGAAAAGGGGGAGGGTGAAATTTCACGCGGACGAAGTCGCGGGTATAAGCTAGTGATACTATAAATCATCAGAATTTGACTATAAAACGATTTAAATTCAATAATTATAACAAGTGAAGGAAAACATCGTGAGGAAACCGGCATGTCTTAGAAACAAAAATTCGAAGACATGTGACATCTGCCAACCCGCACTGGGCCCGCGTGGTGGATTACGGCCTACTCCTTCTCACCGAGAGGAGGCCTGTGTCCCAGCAGTGGGAACATTATAGGCTAATTATGTTATGTTATAGCAAGTGTGAAAGAAAGTAAAAAAATCTTGAATTCGTTGCTACGCGATCGCAGTGACACCCGTCAAACGGCCGAAGACTTCAGCACTCGAACCATACGTACTAGGGAGGCATTAACTAAAAGATATTAGCGTTTTCCATTGTGGAAACTCAAGTGAAAGCTACACTACCACGTGGCAAGCACATACGTAAAACAGTACACAATAAGGATAGAGCTATGCGCTCAGTCTATAGTGCGAGTGAGATGGACCGTCGCGACCACGTGTACCGCTGAGCAGACTACCCTTCTCGCCATGCATTGTTGTGAGAGACGCGCGATGGTCATGACGTTAACAAAAAATTAGGTAATACAAATATTTCTTCTTAAAGTAATCAATGGTCGTGTAAATGCAAAGGTGTTGCCCTGATTTGGGACAAGATAGGCTAAAATAAATAATATTTACGAACAATTGCAATAAATTAACGGTTTGAAAATACAAGAACTTTACACGAACGTTCATCCAATATTGTTATCTATGTACGAAAAATTGTAACCACACGTAGCAATGGCTACACATACGTAACCCGTAGCACCCCGTAGCAATTATCTCGTAGCACCGACCGACGCGACGCCAACACGTTCAATACAGTGACGTCACGAATATGACGTATGCAATGACGTAAACGCTGGAATGGCCTCAGCTCTCCGATGGAAAAGTACTAGGATAGCAAGAATTACGAGGATAATGTTTTCTCTCGCGTCTCATTGAAGTTCAGTGAAGGGTTTCAGCGCTCATGGTGAGAACTTTGACAGAGGCCTTTGCCCTGCAGTGGGACATCACAGGCTTTTAATACTAATAAAAACCAGAATAAATAGTCTCCTCGAAGAATGGTAATGAATAAAAAGTCTACCTTATTTTGGTATATCAGAAAACTGGCCTGGGAAACATAGAACAAAAAAAGGACAGTTATTCTTCTCCTCCTTCTTTTAAGTCGGTTAATAATAAACCGAAGTTTTGTATGTTTTGAAGGTTCTTGTATGTGCTTTGTACATAATAAAGAGTATTCTATTCTATTCTTTGTTTGTACTTCGATACTAACGCCATCTGCAAGCGATAACGTGAACTCACGTTCAAAGAAGTTCCACCGAACACCGCGCGGTTACCGTGACTTGGATTGAAGAGTACTAGGGCAACATAAACCTTATGGAAATAGCCTTCAGAATTTTTCGTGCACTACCACTGCAATCTCGAACTGTCGTCGATGTTGCTACGAAAGTCGTAGACCGTTCCGTTGCTACGTGTTCCGTAGCGACGATAGTGGCCAAAGTCTTCAGCACTGCGTTCAAAGATATCAGGTTCCCATAAAAATAAAGCAGTTTCCACAATATGAAAACTCCCCCGATTGCACACCACTAAAATTGAAAGCACACATACACAGGTACACCCTTAATTGAGAGGGATGGAGTGATTCAATTGGCTATGAATCCGACCGAGACAGCAGGGTGAAGTTACTTAGTTCAGTCTCACTTTAAGAACCATGACCTACGACAGCGTATGAATGAACGTAAACAAATAAAATCAAGGTTCGATTTTGTGTGCGAATAAAATATTCGAAATGAACTAAAAATATCAGGTAGGATTATTTTATGGTCTAAGCTTGAGGGTAAAAACGTACTTAATTGCAAGAAAACAATTTGTACATTACAATAATACATCGAAATAACACTATAATTTTAGTTCCGTAAAGAATAATTCATTTAAACTCATTGGACATGGTGTTTACATGAGTGACCATATTATAATTGAGATCTTTTTGTGCATTATGTATATAGTACCTTGCCAGTGAATATTTATGTTTTTTTTTTTCTACAACTTATATATTTTTACTCGTTTATTCAAAAATCTTCTAATAGAAATTTCGATTTCACACATACAAATTTTACAAAAGTAACTTACAAAGCATTTCATAACGACTGCGCTGCCAGAATTATTAATCGTGGCCATAGGTTGTTCTGCCCTCTGGCTACTGACAGCCGAACAATTCAATACTCTGGTCAAATGTACCAAGGCGTCAGTAGTTAAGGAGGTTCTGGCCACAGGCTGTATCGCGTAGCACATTTCTGAGTGAGCGGTACTACGAGTCTACACGAAGACGTGGTTTTCAATAAAAGCGCCCTCGTGTTGCAACGTAGCAACGAGCCCGAAACACAAGCGTTTCGGTATAAATACTAGGGTAGCATAAAGTGGAAAAGCTGGAAAAAGCTCTTGCGAATATCTGGGAAATATTCTAGGGGCTAACAAAAGTTTTTCAGAGGGTTTGACTCATAAACAAATATATTATTATACTCTCTAATTTTCAAATCTTTTCATTCATCTATCATGGCAAAAATAATTCCAACAAAATTTTAAATCATAGTTTTTCATTTATTTCGGATAGTTTCGCGCCAGTAAAATATTATTCAGTTACCAAGTGACGTCAGTCTAGTGACGTCATAGTTGCGAGATTCTTTAAGATTCCGGATAAAGGTACTAGGGGACCATACGTTAAAAGGGCATACACCGATCCTCGTTGCCGCGGAAAGCCACGTGGGGAAGGGGTGGAAAATGGACACGCCCTACATTGTTTCTGTTTCACTCTGTTCAATAGAGGGAGTTTTGTTAGAGTGTGAAAGGAGATACACTTCATGGTCACTACTACCACCTGTGTGTGTGAGAGTGAGCAAAGGGGATGAAGTGAGAGCGAAGGAAAATTGGATATTTTCCTATGGAATATTTTCCCTATGGAAATACAATTTTTTACCGCGAAGTTGTCAGAAGTAAGAAAGTTGCGAAACTTTTATTTCTGGATGTCGGGAGTTTTCCCATGGGAACTTGGATAAAAAATATCCGACAACCTAACGCATCTAGGTCATAGTCTACCTTTGTGCCAGTGTTTCATTGAAATCTGTTAAGATAACAGACAAGCAAACAGACCGACAGACTGTTACTGTCGCATTTAACTATTATTTATAATATTTAACTATTAATATGGATACAAATTGACAACTAAATAATCTTACTATGTGATCATTTCTTTATTCTGTGTCAGTTATAAATATAAGAGGCAAATTGCTTGTTTTTTTTTAGAGGAACTTATTGTTGTTTATGTACTACCCCACTTATTAACAGTAATGTAATACGGCATTATAATAAAAAAGTAATTGATTTGGGATAGAAATAAATCACTTTACAAAATAAATGAACATTTTCATTTGCGCGGGCTAAGTACGCGACCGCGAATGGAGCTACATTGGCTCAGCTGTATGTGATGTCGCCAGAGTGACGCAACGCCTAATGGATGCTTGAGGATTTCAAACGAGAGTACTAGGATAACATAAACCAAAGGGTGCATTCTCGTTGGTGTCTGGAGCACGTCAGGAAAGGGTGGAGCGGGGGTGATAATACCGGTACTTGCCCGTGGTCCCCACTTCAAATATTTCCCAAATAAACATCACTGAAATGGCTTTGACGCAGTTTGGGGGAACCCCATCTTCAGCAGTGGAAGTCTTTTGGCTGAACGATGATAGCAATAAGAGGGCAATTATTAGTGATAATTTCTTCTCTTCCTTTGAGCCAAAGGTGTATACGAAGAGTCGACTATTATTTTCAACGGTGACTTGGGGGACGATCAGCTTCCAACTACTAGGATAGCATACAATTATGGGGGATAAGGTTTACAGTAGGGGGGCGACCGGGACGAGGAAATATACGAAACGAAGCGATAGACGAAACGTGGAAATATTTAAAAGTGCCATTTAGGTATAATAATTATTCAAAAATTATAAAGTATGAAAATTAGTACAGTTTAAATAAAAATTATCGGTAATGCTAAGATTTACGACGTGCCTGAACTAGGTAATCCTGTGTTTCAGGTGAGAAGAGCTAAAATATTCTTTTAAAATTAATAAATAATCAAAAGTTGACAATAGACAAATAATAATATAACTCTTAGTTTCTAAATTTGATATTAAATTAGGTAGGTGAAATTTGTATACCTATATTTACTTTAACACAGTATTTGTGTATAAGGCATACCTAAATGGTACTTTGTACTAAAACTTCAAAATATGTAAAACCAGCTGTTATTAAAATAAAAGATAAGATCCAATATTCGAATAAATCATCATTATTGGCAAACCACGCAATAGTGGTTACCAGTTACTCGACCAGGTTGAGAGGAAGACATAGAGGTACTTTTAATAAGTTACAATGTTGGCTACAAACTGGAAAGAGTGAGTGAAAACTCCGTATGGTGTACCACTTACAAATTGAGTGCTTTGATTGAGGTACTTGTAATTGACAGGCCTACACTGTCTTCCCATGCCTACTGTAATTTGAAAACATTGTAAAAGGCGGTTATTTTTAAAAGAGTAAACGTGGAGTTTCTTGCTGCCTCTCTTCTCCATAGGAAACGACCAATTGGAACAGTGCACCTAGCTTCTGACTTCATGTAGGTTTACGTGAAATAAAATATTGTAAAAGCCTCCAAATCGACGAATAAAAAATCCTTCTGTGGTTATGATATTCGAGACAACATTGGCGGTTTATCAACACCAAATGACATTGTTGTAGTCGTCTATAGCTTTTTTCTTATAGACTCAACAGTATGTAAATATCTAGTTCTGATTGACCAACATTTAAATAATTTGTACAACCATATTGAAGATTTACTTATTAACTTATTTAAAATCCCACAAAGATGTTAGAAGGACCAAAATATGTAAGATATTTTCTAATATTATGGTGAAAACTTAAAACTAGGATCAATAATTAGGTAGTACATTGCAGCCTCAGAGGAATATTTATTAGGTACACTTTTCGACAGTACTTATAAAATAGTGGGTTCCCAACAAGTTTTTCACTCAATCTTTTAGAATTGAATGAAAACTTTGCCACGACAAAATTACGTTACACGTTGCGCTACGATAGCAACCAAAGGTTTCAGAACTCCGATCAAAAGTACTAGGATAGCATAAAGTTTAGCAACATGGAAAATTCTCTTGCCGTGGAAACTCAAATAAAAGCTGCACACAGCCTTAAAGTTCACACAGAAAAGGACAAATTGATGTGTTTCGACGGTCGTGCGAAAGAGATAACAACACGGCGACCACGCACCCACCCTTACTTTCGCAGCGTAGCGAGTTCGTAGCCAACAGCCTCTTGATGGGCCGTGACGTCAATGATGACGTAATCGTTGCCAGAATCGTCAGCATTCCGGCACTATGTACTAGGGTAGCAAAAGCTGCAACGACATGACTGTATGTATAAAGTTTCGTTGCCATGGAAATGGTACCACAGCTTAACACAATGTGAAGCAAAGGCGCGTTCGTTTGGGGGAGACTCCAATATTCAATTACTAGGCAAACATGAGTCTATAAGGAGTTAGAGAAAATGTTTTGTATCAAAATTCACGCGATTTTCCTTTGGAATCTCTTGTTTATCCACGCTGCTTGGGTGCACGCCATCTCTCGTCCGATAAATGTTATGCTTTAAAGTCCCCAAGAAAACTTCACGATATGGCCCGCTTGTCACGTTGGGGGAGGATGCAATACTTCGGTACTAGGGAAGCACAACTATAAAGAGCTAGAGGAAATTCCTAAGCTCTGAACAAAGTGTAAAATAATATCCCTCCATTGTAGATAACAATTCTTTGTTTTGTTATGGTTGTTCGCAATAACCTATGATGATGTTACCAAGTTGACTTTTTTGTATTCTTGAATGTCTGGCTCTCGCATACACAGTAATAAGTTTACAAAAACAAGACGTAGCGATGTACATAGGGATTTCTCGTTAAACAACATGTTACATAGTTCCACATTGTCTACGTATCTCACTAATATAGCTTTTATACACTTAGTTCTGTTACCAAAATTGCTTGACGTCAGTTATTTTTGTAAAATAATAATATAGGTATCCTATTTACTGTTTTTTTAATAAAATACTTGTAACAAATAAACAAGCAAAATATTCATGCGATGCTTAGCAACGCCAGCGACCGTGGCGTAGCTAGTAGCAACGACGCGTAGGGAAACCTTCAGCACTCCGATCACAAGTACTAGGCAAACATAACTTAAAGGGGACGGAGAAAACTCCTTGGAAACTCGCGTGAAAAGCTAGGGGACGTCTCGTGACAACGACGCAAAGGGGAAACCTTCAGCGATCCGGTAGCAAGTACTAGGGCAACATAACTTTACAGATGCAAAAAAATCCTCAGCAATGGAAACTCACGTGAAAAGCTTGCAGGGGACAGGAAGGAGAAGGATAAAGCAGAAAACGCGAAAAACTAATTCGCGCCTGGCTAATAGATTTCTGGAAATCCCGATTAGAGCGGAAAATGTCTACTTTGTACCAGGCAGACATAAGTTTAAGAGGGCGTTGAAGGGCAAGTTTAAGGGAAAGAGGCAAAGTTGCTTAGTGGGTGGAGCGTTAAGAGGGAAAGAAAATATAAGTAAGACTGAGACAAAACATGAGGGTACCAGAGGTACGTGTTTGTTTTGTTTGTATACTATTCATCCCCGTAATATAACACGTGGGTTAACAAGAATAATTTTTGAAGTGAAAACTTCTTTAGGCGCGTTGGGCATTTTTTGAGATGGGAAAAAACTATTGAACTCGCGCCGCTGCCGCTGTTACCGTAATTGACACCGCTTCGGATGTGTTCGGTTGTCCTCGGGATGAACCTACTCGGTTTTAATGTAACTATGTCCGATAATGTCAGTGAGTGATGGCAAAGTATTCTGTTAGTGTTTTGTTTTCACTTCTGTCGGCACTCCCGGAGTGTCACTGTTTTTATCTAAATGTGAAACTTCGTTCGCTAAATCTGGGATTTTATGATAGCTATACATTATTTATTAAATAAAATCCGTGAACAAAATAATTTCCTCCATCTTCTATCACTTTTATTGTTAACTGGCGGCCCGCCCCAGCTTCGCAAGGGTGCAATTTTTTTTTTAATTACCGATATTTTTTTCATATAAACCTTGTCCTGGCAATACTAAACACAACAAAAATAAGGATTATCCAATTTGGTGCAGTCATTCGGAAGTTATGCGCGTACAGACATTTTGGCGACTTTGTTAAAACAAAGTCGCCAAAAATATAAATACTATGTGAGGATAAGGATGTAAAGTAAGTTAACTGGTAATTTTTTATTTTTCCACACTCATCCAACGAGTGTGGAAAAATAAAAACTTACCAGTTATTAAAGTTTTCGTAGCTCTTTCTTATTTAATGAAATAAACTTGAAACCAAACTGACCAAATTCAATAGTATTATCAACCCATTGCATTGCCTATTCTTTGCAATCCACTGCGAGAACATAGGCCTGTCTAAGGTAGGTCAAGTATAGAAGACTAGCTTCTTCCCGCGACTTCGTCCGCGTGAAATTTCACCCCCCCCATTCACCCACTTAGGGGGTGAATTTTGAAAAATCCTTTCTTAGTGCACCCCTAGACCTCATAAGGAACGTACGTGCCAAATTTAGAATTTCTAGACCCAGCGGTTTGGGCTGTGCGTTGATATGTCAGTCAGTCAGTTCTCCTTTTATATAAATATAGATTATGGTGCTACGAAAGTCGTAGCGAGCTGTAGCGACTACACGGCTACGTCGCTACGAAACTCGTAGCGGCCTCTTGCGACGATTACCGATGCCATACTGAAAATTTTAGGCCGGGCGTTGTCCGACAGCGCCACGTTGACTTCAGCGTTCGGTTAAAACGTACTAGGGAACCATGAAGTATGAAGAGTTCTATCGTTATCCCGTAGTGGCTCGCGTGATGGTAGTACGCGCGAAACTAAAAGAAACAACTTAAACTTATAAGTGGCTGGCATTTGCGGAATAAATACCACAATTTTGCTCAATAATAAGGAGATTGTTCAGGCAAAGTGTGAACGCAAGTAATCAGAGGCCAATATAATATAATAAGTTTATATTACTGCATAAAAATAACAAAGTATTACAGTTTCATGATTTTATAAAAAAAAAATATCATTGAATCCAGGGTGGATTGGTACATCAAACATTGCCAGAAACCAAGTTAATTTAAGGCGGTACAAACATATGTATATGCCACGACCATGGACTTTATATTATAATGGCCACGACAGCTGATGCCCAAGCAACATCAAAAAGTCGTGAAAAACTTTAAAAGGTCCGAAACGCATTATCATAGCAATGAGGCGAAGGCTTGCGGAGTCTCGCCTGAAAAAGTACTAAGGCAACATAAGCTGCAGGTGCTTAAATTGAAGGTACAAATCGCACACCACAGTTTTCAGGAAAAAATGTACAGAAGAGTTTATTGTTTCATACTTTGGTTTTATGTTTAGAATTTATGAAAACTTTTTCACCAAAGTTATTGAAGAAATATTAATTTAATCAACATTTTCCGAAGAGTTTGGAAAATACTAGCAATTTTACCTTTTTTAGCGTCTGTGTGATTAACTACCACTGAAATTTTCAGGTATCTACCGCACCGCACGACTGAAAGCTTCTTTCAGCACGCGTTGCCGAGGCGGCATTTTTACATGTTGCAAAGTACTAGAGCATCACAAACTGTGAATGTATCGAAAAAAGCCTTCCCACAAATGTCTACAAACTGAAAAATATTTTCATGAAAACAACATGGTGGAGCAGGGGCCGGCTTTGAACTGAAATGTTTGGCTCAAAGGTACTAGGGAACTATAACTTGTAAGATAACTAACAGAACTGAAGCTTTCAGTATTCGCACGATGCAAGACTTTTCGACGACATCAGCTGAAAATGTACTAGTGACTCATAAACTTTGAAAATACTTTGCCATCACTGATAAGGTGAACAATTTCAACAAAATGGAAACTGTTTTATTCTATTCGAAGAATTTTATCAAAAAAACTGCATTTTAAATCGCATCCACTTATTTTGTATAGTTGCCAATAGTTGCTTGGTAATTTCTACGATAAACAACTTTTTCATTAGAGCTGGCTGTAAACACGTGGTAAGCAATATTGACCATCCGGTTGCTTGTTGAAAACTTGTTGATGTTACTAAAAGTTACTAACCCCTCTTGAGTAAATAAGTAAAAGATTTTCGCGTTTTTTTTTTTGTAAACTTAGATTGGTTCAGTTCCCACACAAACAAGAAATGTTACTAGCATAATTATACGGGTACTCACTCATAACAAAAACACAATTTTTAGCACTTTTGTCAGTCGGTCTGTCTGCTCTGGCTAATCTCCGAAACTGCTGGACCGATTTTGATGAAATTTGGTATAATATATACTTTTATCGACATACCACGAGCGGAAGCTAATACAAAATATATAATAGGTAATAAATAGCTGCCATTGCAATAATACTATTCATAAGTAAGGTGTATTTGCGATAATTTTTTTATTATAAGAATACATTCATTCACTAACATAAGAATATTAAAAACTAATCAGTACTATAGAGGTATGAGGAACAGGGTGTAAAGTTCACTCATACTCTTTGAAAAGGGAGGATCCTCCGACCAGACGGGTGTTATGTCTGGCGGACAACTGCCCGATGATTCACGTCGGGCCGTTGTATGTATGCTAGTTACGCGGTAAACTCTGCTTGCGAGATGCAGGATTTTGCGTCACGTCAGTATGACGCGTTGATCGCATGTGGCGTTGTAGATACCGCTACAGTACAATAAATCAATTCAGCTTGGGAACGTTATCCAATGGATGTAGCGATGCTAGGCGTCTTTTTATTACTAGCCAGTAGTTTTTTTTTTAATCTGATATCTTTTTTATCGATGGAAAGCTATTATTTGGGAGCAGTGGTGGCCCGAAGGTAACAGCCCCGTCTTATGAGATGAAGGTCGTGAGTTCGAATCCAGACAGGCGTTTTACTTTGTGTAAATTATAATTTCATCACCGCTGCTCTCAAAACGGTGAAGGAAAACATCGTGAGAAAACCGGCATGCCCTAGAAGCAAAAATTTGAAGACATGTGACATATTCTACCAATGGTAGATTTCAGGCCACTCCCCCTCGAAGAGAGGAGACCTGTGTCCCTGTGTGTATACTAAGGGCTGATTATAGGTCTTATTTTGTTAAAAAGCATTGATGGAAAGGTATTTTTTTTCATTAATAAGCATGACGATATATAGCTATAATAGGTAATACGGGGCTGGTGTCTGCAACTCCACGTCAAAGTGCATATTTGCATACGGCTGGCTATAATAAATTATTATAACCACAAAACCAAACTAAAAAGCAAATAATTTTGCTAGAATAATTATCCAGCAACAAAGAGTGTAGTAAAATTACTCCTCCCTGCCCGAATAAAACGTTTTATTATGATGCTACTGAAAATACCCTCGGCCGTAAGAAAATGACTCAGCGCTCCGGTCAAACGTACTAGGGTAGCAGCAATTTAAGGGTTGATATTAATATTGCTATCTCATCTTTCTGTACTCTTCTACTACAACCCTCTACAATCGTCTAGTCTACGTTTTCTATGAATGAAGTAAGAAAGAGATGGGTATAGCCAATTTTGTATAGCGTCTATTCATTTCTGCGTAGCTATGAGGTTATTGTACTAGGTTAACGCTACGAGATGATGTGGTAGTGACGTCACGGTTGAAGGTTTTTCAGAGTATTGTCAAAGAAAGTGAAATGTTTCATCACCGAAGTTATTTTTGTGGATACACTAAAAAAAGAAAACGGAATTTATTTGTAATCCGATATACTTTTTAACCTACAGCGTAATTCAAATTTTAATACTTTTTTTTTTTTTTTGAGGGTGAGAAATCATCAAATGACTCCTCCCGCTCTGGGTGGAGCGGAAGGGAGTGTCCGACTCTTACTGACTAAAACTAATTTTAATGCTTCCCTCCATATTTTTATTTCGATAGTACCATACCTCATGTATCAAATGTATTGAAACTTAAATTTGAAAAGGCCGAAGTAGTTTTACGTATTTATTGGGTATTTTGGCCTTTACTTATTTTTTTTATTTGAAAGAAAGAATGATAATTGAGGCACGCACAGGAAACTCAAAAAATTAAAAAAGGAGGAATTAAAATAGGAGAACGAGCATTTGCTTAGTCAATATGGAAGCCAATACAACATCTTAAATGGAATTTTGAGTTTATGGTTTGGATTAAAAATATTCAGTCCGTTTAGCTGTCCTCTGACAGCAGCAACCTTATTGTAACGAGAATAAAGATCACAATGATTTTGACAGACCTTATCAGAATGAGAATAAAGATCAATCTGATTTGGACAGTGATGCAAAATCAGAGATAGAATAACTGTGAAAGTTTTAAATACAACAATTTTACTCACCACATATTTACCGCCATGTCACTCGGCCATTACGAAAAGTTCACCTTAAAAAAATTCAAACTAACAGCGACATCTAACGCAGGGCGGCAGCAACACCAAGCTTTACGTTGTTCCACCCGCAACCCTTTAAATCAGTCACTTTACAGCATGGCTTTACAACCAACTGCAGATTGTGATTCACCTTGCTACCGCTAGATAGGCGACACAGTCGCTTTTGAACTAATATGCCCGTTTATATGGCGATGTAACATCTACCAACCCGCTCTGGGCCTTTGTGCTCGATTACGGCCTTTACGATTACTGGGAAGAATCCTGTGTCCCAGCAGTGGAAACATTACAGGCTGATTATGCCACACGGCGATGGTCAGTACAATATTTTACGGTAAAAAGTTAGCATAACACAATGAACAGTGGAATGTTGACGTCAACATTCTTCAACTTTCACCTAGACACCAATATTTTTTCAGAATAAGGTCAAAAGCCCTGGCAATGGCTAAATCGTATTTAAAAAAATATTGAGTATTTACTGAAAATGTTATTCAAATAATATTACAACCCTGTATAATATTGTAAATCCACAGTAGTTATAAACGTCAACTAACTTTGGCGACTGAGATTCAAGGAAATGACAACAAAAAGCCGGATAATAAGAGTCCGGCATGCCCCTCTGTCCCCCCCACGACGGAGGAAGTCCATGAGGATTTCCACCGAAAAAAAAAAAAAAAAAAAAAGGTAATCGCTTATAATGGTCGGTTGTTAATGAATACAAAAAAAAATATATTTTGACCGCTTAAAATATATAAAATAACGACAAAATGCATGACAATTATTATAGTTATAATAGTTAATTGCCAAAAATAAGTAAGAACATCTCAAGCAACACACAATTTTCATTTGACGTCTACGTCACGTGTGAGGTAGCCCGATGCCCGTAGAAAAGAGCTGAAGGTTTCAACGCTCGGGTAAAAAGTACTAGTGCGGCATAAAATGTAAGGGCAGAGGAAACATTCCAAGTTTGACCGCGAAACGAAAAGTTTAACTTCTTTCTCGGATGACATAGTTATAATCTTATCTTTCGTCATGGACGATTTTCTAGTGATTTTAAAAAACTTCCATAATATGAATAATTTCTTATCTTGACTTTATTTCAAATTTATTTATTAAAACTTACAGATATTCAAAAACATACAAGTATTAGCATGCAGTTGTAACCAAGAGAAAACTTAGACCGATTTAAAAGCGGGTCCCAGGCACAGCCTGTATCTTGGTGACCCACTCACTAATACAAAGTTACTAATTGAATTAGTTCTGTTAGCGCTAGATTGGTATTGATGATTTCATAGTAATTAACTATTAATAATTTATCATTTAATTTTATAATTCATAACTATTAACAAAAAGGTGAGTAAAAAAAAAGCCATACAAAAACAGTTGAGGTGATTAAATGTGGGGTGTAAATGTGTGTGTAGTTTTGTAAGTTATCAGAGAGTGTGGATTTACCCAGACATATTGGCATCGTCAAATTTTTTACAAACTTTGCAAAACGGAGTAAACCTGAAAATTACATTCAGACAATAATAATACCAGAAGTACACACACATACGCAGGATCCGATAATGGCTTCATTTCACTTTGTTGATTATACAGTGTACTTTATTAAAAGTACTAGTAAACAGAGTATAGATGGCGTTAAGAACATCAAATTACTGTATGTAAGCTTTGAGCTCACCTAGCGCCACGCGTTCGTTGTTCTTGGTAACGAACTGAAGGTTTCAGCGACGTACCAGGAAAGCATATTTCTCTTGGAGGAAACAAAACGGATTCTAATGAATTTCTACGCCTATGTTCTGCGGTGAGAGTTGTGAAAATTGGCGCGAAAATAATTTAGTATTAACAAAAACTTTGGAACATTAAAAATAATCAGACGTACTTTTTTAGTAACGAGTCCACCTAAGATGGAGTTGGCCGGTATTTGAGATCAGTTGCATGTAATTAGAGTGGTTGTGTACGTTTTTAATGTAACAAAAGTTTGTGTATTGCAAAAAAAAACATTTTTCAAAAGAAAAAGCATTTTCATGGCCCAGAGAATAATAAGTTTTAGAACAGCAGAGATGGCGTTGTGCAACCTAGATACTTCTAAAACACGTGTTTGAAACCACCTAGTTTAAGCATCCACGTATAGATGGCGCTACTAACATCAGAGAGTGAAACTTCCTGAAATTGTTCGGCGGGTTTTATGAAATCGTAAAACTATTTTATGTTGTATAAAGTTGTATGAAGTTTTATTATTATTCAAAACTTTTTGGATACTTTGAAAACAAGTTACAGTTATCTTCTTTGTATGGCATTATTTAGTGATGCATTAGAGTAAACGGAGCAAAAGGATTGTAGTAGCGTTTTGTAGTTTCTGCCTAAAACTATGGGAAGAAGGCGTGATTTTATGTACATACTAGCAGCGCCCCGCGGTTTCACTAGCATAAGTTTTGATCCCGTGAGAATGTCGGGATAAAAAGTATTCTATGTGTTAATCCTGGTTATAAACTATCACTGTACCAAATTTCATCAAAATTCGTTCAGCCGCTTGTGCGGGAAGAAGTAACAAACAAAACATACAAACTTTCGCTTTTATAATATTAATGTGATGTGTATGTCTGATTCGCGCGTTTCTTAGCCGTCGTATAATTATAATACAACAATTTATAGAATTCTTGAAAATTTACTCCCAGAAGGAAGGAACATTTAAGACTACTGCGTCCTTATGATGTATTCTTTAAACTGCCAGGTACGGCGCGCGGCGCTACGAAAACCGTAGCTCGATGCCCGTAGCGCCGTCTACGAAAAGCCAGGCTTCAGCGCTACGACGAAAGGTACTAGGGTAGCATAATCTACAAGAAGTAATTTGTACATTTTCAGGATTTCAACGTCAAAGATGTGTTTCATTCACAAACGAGTTTTCAGGCAGAGAACATTTTAATAAAATATAAAGTTTTGGTTTTAGTATGACCTACTGCATACAATTTAATTTCCTTTTCCACAGTTTAAAAAGACCTATATTGTAGAGCTTCCTCTCCGGAATAAATAAACTTATGAATAAAACATTCTCCTCTACATACATAACAAATTAGCTTAGGTATGTACTCAAATAGATTGGTTTCAACACCCGGGTGCGAGAGTAATACCTAGTAGATAAATCGCATATAGTATTTATTTCATCGGATAACTTTTCACCTGTAAAACTGATAGCTATATTTTATGCTCTAATTTGAAATATTGAGTAAGTAATTGTTGAGTAGATAATTAGAAATAAGAAAAACCTACGATATAATGAATTTAGGTAGTTTAGTCTGTTTTGATTGAAAAACCATAGAACCCCCTTACTAATAAACGTATTATATCAGATGAATAGTTACACACCGATTTCTCTCTTTCGGTCGTCAGTAATTTGACTTTCGAAAGAAGAAGACAAAGCGTAGTGAAACTATACAGACGCTATACAACGTGTATTAGTAAGGGGGTGAAAATGTATTAGGTATAGAGTGGCAGGGAAAAAAAATAAACCCCATAGTGTTAAAAGGATGTATTTTTTTTTCGGCCAAACTTGTACCGAGGTACAAATTACAAGTAAAATTCCTTGCAATAAATTGTGTTATTAGCAGTATTTAAAATCCCCCAATATTTGATAGATTAAGAAATAAGAGAATATAAAAAAATCACTACCTCACATCGTAACTGCGTTCAACGAAACGTTTATAACAGCACTGACACCTGTCAAACTATTCCATTTGTCAAAATATTACATATTGTAGTTTGTGATTATAAGGATTACTTTATGTTTGTGATCACATTAGTCCTCAGCGAATACATTAATTCGTTATCGATAAAACGATGGAGCCATTACTATAAAAATTGTAATTGGACCATAGAGGAGGCATGGATCAGTCTATCAAAAAGTACTCTGTGTGCATGGACCTCCTAACCTCCTATCAGTGACGGTCATCGGCCTTAAGTTGTCCGACAGTCAGAGATTTTTATGATAGGCTGTAATGTCTTTGCTGACAGTCTTTCAGTCTATCAAAAAGTAGGTACTCTGTGTGACAGTCCAAGGGACCTAAAATGTGCATTTCAGTCTATAATTTAGCCCTAAGACCACAATAAAGTCAGAATACATAAACACATCAATTATTTTTGTGTAGCCAATCTATACCAGCAGCTGCTAGTATGCTGCAGGTTGTTTTTCATTGTGAAGGCTAACTGTGCGTTTGCATTTTCGAAACATTCACATAAAAACATGTTGAAATCTCTGGTAACTGCCAATAAATGTACGGTATGGATACATTGACAGTTACCAGAGATTTCATCATGTTTAGTTTAGTCGTCAAGATGGGAGAAATCAATCGAAAGTCCAGGGAAGAATAGCTAAATCAACAATTATGAAATCATACACGAAATAGCACTCCAAGAGACGGGAAACCAACGAACAGAGTCAGGGAACCGAAACGGAATGTTATCACTGGCATGGTATAATAATATACTATTATATTCCTCGGAATGTTATCACTAGCATGGTATAATAATATACTATTACATTATTATTATTATATTAATATAATTATTATACCATGATCACTAGGTATTGGCCGTATTGGTAACAACTAATAGATAATTATCGGCCTTGGAGCACAGTCTTTTGGCCTTTCAGAAAGATAACCAAACGCATACAATAATCTGATAAATAAATGTATTTTTTTAGTTCTAATTCTCTAAATGTTTCACAAAAATAATGTCTTATATTAACAAAAAAAACTTTATTAATACAAAAATAAGATAATAATCTATATATTTTTAGGATAATTTCTTTATGTTACATTTATAAAACGTAGTAACGAAACGCATCATCGGAAGAATATATCATGAGATTGCCAAATTAATTAATGGGTTGTAAGTTATTAATATCTTTGAACGACAATTTCATGTGGTACAAATGTATAAATAAATCCAATATTTTTTTTTTCAGAATCTGCGATTTTTTTCCTGTATTTCAGTACTTTTGTTCATTTGGTACATTGTTTGGCCACAGTTGTATGAAAAAAAAAACACCTCCTTTAGCGACAGTTGGTTAGAAATTGCAACATTTTAATTAATATTTAAACATTGTAATATTGTACTATTGTCATCTTGATAGATCATCTGTCAGTTGTATTATGACACTCCTTTTAGTAGTGCGAATAAAGATGTCTTCGGATTCGTATTCAAGGTAACAAGTGCGTGTTATTCATCGTTCTTCCTATCGCTCATCTCCTAGTAATCAAACCAACCTTACAGTCTACTATAACAAAAAGGCAGTTGAGCGGGAATGCTGAGTAGTGCCACACACCAGCACATAATAACGCCGACCACCCGAAAAGAGTTATTAAAAAAAAATGCTATCCATAAATTTTGACTGCATTAGGTTGCACTTTTCTATGAAACAGCAGATTTTTTTTGATAACCGATGAAAAATTACTAGAATCATAGAATGATGATGATTCTAAAATCATATGCAGAATTCATGGTTTCAATATGAGCATCGACGTCCCTACCACCCTGTATTCTGTCTGGTAAAAGGCGGTGCTGATTGTATTGCAAAAGACTCACCTAAAACTGACATACAATTTTGAACTAAAATAAACTAAAACAATTACAAGACATCTAAATAGGTTTCACGCATTATAAGACTTTATTCTCGGCTTTTGGACACAAATTGCATTCCACAGACCCCCTATTCTCACAGGAATGTTCATTTATGTCGCAAGGAATGTTGGATTCGTATGGATCTGAAAGACCCTTATAAATGAGACATGCTTGATGTCTTTATGTGCTTAAGACCTTTATGGGTCAGATTAAGGACATTGTTATACCTATACAGGGTCAAATTAAATTAGCTAGCAAAATTCGACGGACGTGATGGGTTTCACAATGTCATATATATTTTTCTTTTTTTTTGTGTCATCGACCGCCTGTTGTTATATTTACTTGAAGTATGAGTTGAGAAAATTTGTTTTATCAATTCGATATTGATACCCATCGTGTCCGCGAGGTTTACAGTAAAGAAAACTGATTTTTAAACTGATAGTCGAATGATATTCGGTCGATGAACCCAAAAAAAGTTTTTTTTTTTTCGTTTTTTCATGTTTAAGATATCGATACCTATTACGTCTGCGGAGTTTTTCTAGCTAATATAATTTGACCCTGTATAAATTAATAAAATATTATACTCAGATATAATTATGTGGCTTTTCCACAGACCACTGCCAGAATGTATAAGCCCGATTTCGTATAGCAAGAAGGTGTAGAAAATACCTACCTAATAAATACCTTCAGTAGGTAAGTTAATTCGCCACTTACCTTTTTCTGGTTCATAAAAAAGATCGAATTACGAGTTTTTATAAAACGGAAGGTTATTGATTACTCTCATAAAAATGGACCACTATTTTTAACCGACATAAAAAGGAGGAAGTTCTCAATTTGATTGTATTTTTATTGTATATATTATGTTACGCGATATCTCCGGGTCTTCCATATTATTCTTTGCTTGGGTAATTATTGAGTTAGCTTTAATAATACGCATTTTTTCCACGTAGTGTGTATTGCTGATGTTATAATAACTTCCTGTCACTGATATTTACATAGCAAGTAGTGTTAGACGTGTTTGTGTGGGGTAGGTACCACTAAAAGTGAAAAATAAAACGTTTTTACAAATAAAAAAAACACCGACTGCCAAAAAAACCACTACAAAGTGAAAAATAATTTTAATTTTGAAAGTCATGTGTTTAAAAAAAAACAGTTTTTATTGTCACCAAGTGACTAGTTTTTTTTTTAAATACTGGCTCTGCCCGCGACGTCGTCCGCATAAAATGTCACCAGTCACCCTCTCAGGGGTCGGAAATCGCAAAACCCTTTCTTAGTAGATACCTACTCTTTACAAAAAACACACCCTCCAAATGTCATGTCTCTAGGACCAGCGGTTTAGGCTGTGTGTTGATATATCAGGCAGTCAGGACTTTGAATGTTTTATATATAGATTGGATACAAATACTAAGTACTTATACTATGTAGTTATGTGGAGGACGAAAGTAACGATGGATGGACTGTATGGATGATGATATATTTAGTGAGGGTAAGGGAAAAAAGACTACTGTGATGACGACTAATAGAGAAGTATGGAAGAAAAAGACATATTGCCCCAAATAAATCAGGATAAGGTCAGGACAATGATGATATACTGTAGTTAAGTCAATTCCGTAAAATCATGTTTTATTGCAATTTCATTGAAGACCTCATAAACATCATAAAATGAGGAATTATGTGACAGGCCGATATCCTTAACACAGGAAATAAGAAAGATGTTCGAAACTCAATCTCAAGAGGAAAAAAAGGGATTAAGGCGACTACAGGACCTAAACGCAAGTTTTATATTCCCTAAAAGTACGTGATTATTTATTTATTTAATACTTCAAGGACAAAAATGTACAAAGGCGGACTTAATGCCATAGGCATTTTCTACCAGTCTACCTTTGGGTGATGCAGAGACAGACAGTGGTAGGTGCAATCATGAGAATTGAGGAATAAATATCGACTACAGTAAACAAAATCAGGAAAATATAATATGATATTCTTCAGGATATATGCTAGTTAGATAGTGTGTTGAAAACATAATACAACGAATTTGATACGATAGAAAAAAATCATGAAGATACCCGTAAAAACATTCTATTTTCAATAAAAACCATACTAATATACATAAAATCATATGATTTTTTGTCAGATTATTCTACCAGCAATATACTAAAGCACTAGTGTTTTAATTTTTTAGTCCAAACAATAGATTTTTTGTAAATAGTTAATTGCTTCATATTTTGCAATAAATTACCAGCGTTGTGTCATCGCACTTCTCTTTCTTTTCTATGCAGTTCGACAGTGACCACGCTTTAGGTCATGTAGTCCCCTTAAACTCAATGTTGTGGACAGCCTCGGCGATCCTATGAATAGTTTGTTTCATGAAGTAAATGTCCAAGATAATTTATAGTACAAAAGACTTCAAAAATAAGAAGTTATGGCTGCAGGCGTTTTAAATATCTTGTTTTAACAATGTTTTAATACCAATATTTTTTCAAATCATTGATCTAAACTTTGTTTCTTTTATACATATAATACATATTTCATGGCTACGTAAAACATACAGAAAACACACGATCATACCAAAATCAATAGCTCTGAAAATCACTTTTTTTTGGTCCCTTTTAGAAATCTGAAAGTGGACTCCTGACCACGGGGCTCATATATTTGAAAAGTTTTAGATGGCCCCCCATCTAAAACTTTTCAAATATAGTTTTGGTGTTATTTCATCACGCCGCACCTACTCAGCTATCAACTTTTCGTCCTGCATATATTTGCTCAATAATACCATATTTATTTCGAAAAGAAAATTGATAACGAATCATCCAGGAAAGATTATGTTACGTAATGACTTGAAAAGGTTCATAAGAAGAGCCGAAATCCTACCGCCTGACGCAGGTCCTCACCGGACACGGATGTTTCGGGAGGTTCCTGCACATCATCAGGCGGGAGGAGACGCCCGGGTGTCACCATTGCGAGGATCGCCCAGAGGACACGGTGGAGCATACGGTGGAGGTCTGCCCCGCTTGGGCGGAGCACCGCCGTGTCCTCGTAGAGGCGATCGGCAACGGCGGCGACCTCTCGCGTCCGGCCCTGGTTCAAGCCATGGTCCGGGGCGAGAGGGAGTGGGAGGCGGTCACCTCCTTCTGCGAAGCAGTCATGCTAGCGAAGGAGGTGGCGGGACGGCTCAGGGAGAGAGCCGCACGCCTCAGCCGCCGCGGGAGACGCTACGGGCGTCGGGAGCCGCGTGACGACTCCCGGCCACCGTAGGCGCGGGCCTGCGGACGGAGAGTAATGGGTAGCTCTCCGTCCGATCAGGACCAGGCCCGTGTCGGACGGCGCGTATGTGTTCCACGCGCGCCTCAAAGAGATGTCAGCATAAAGGAAGGGGCCCGCCAGGGCCGAAGCCTGCCGGGGTAGCGGGATCGTCCGAAAGGGTTACCGCTGCCCCGGAACATAAAGGGCTAAGGAAGGAACACGGGTGGGTTTTAGTCAGTAAGAGTCTGACACTCCCTTCCGCTCCACCCAGAGCGGGAGGAGTCATTAGATGATTTCCCATCCAAAAAAAAAAAAATAAAAAAAAAAAAAGAAGAGCCGAAATATTGGTCTTCGTTATTCAAACATATTATATTAAATATTGTTAAAATTTTCACTCACATTTCGAGCAACTGGTGAATAATATTAAACCATCCCAGTTCATTTTTGACTCGAAGTATCCAAAAATGTACTCACCCCGCTTGAAAACTGCCGGCAGAATTTAATCAGGATGAGGCTTACCTGAAAAAAATGGAATTATAAGTTTAATATAGCTTTACATATTTTTACGCAAAAAAATGGGGTGTGGGGGACACAGCCGTGTGTTGTAGGTGAATACGTTTACGTAACGGGGTTGATCCGCTCGGCCGCATTCATTCTTTTACGTTCCCGGCACTGCTTGACTCGGTCATATGATGTTTTATTGGTACCATTCGATTGCTCTTGAGAAGCCCTTTCTAACCGTATCATCATCATCATCATCAGCCTATAGCAGTCCACTGCTGGACATACGCCTCTTCTATTGCACGCCATTCAACTCGATATTCGGCAACTCTCATCCAGCTTCTACCAGCCATCCTGCAAAGATCGTCGCTTCACCTAGCCTGCCGTATACGATTTCTGTATTTGGCTTTTTGTCGCTTTTAGGCCGATTTGATATTATTTTTCTTTTTAATTTAACACATTATATTCACTGTCACTATTTTACACTAATGTTTTGTATGCAATCGATAGATTTTGGTAAGAGCTGACGATTAATACTTAAACGAACGTCGTAGCTTTTTCGATACACAGCAAAATTACCTCAAAATGGCAGCTCTTCCCCTGCACCGCGCGCGATGCGTCAGAGTTCTCATTTGGCGTAATTCATTTTTTGATCCTTTAACTATCCAATGGTATAATTGAATTTAAGATGCATATTATAGATATGAAGCTGCAACACCAAACTCTATCCCCCGATTTTGTTAAAATTTGTTTTTTCAACTTACGTCCCAAGCTGAAATGAGAATGCTAAGAGGGATGTCTGGTGTTACACGAATGTATAGAATAAGAAATGTGTACATAAGTGGAAGTTTGAAAGTGGCACCGGTCATTGAAAAGTTATGTGGAAATCGGTTGTCATGGTATGGGTATGTGATACGGAGGATTGAGGAAAATGACGTGAGGAACGTTTTGCGTATGACTGTCGATGGCTACTGGAAGGACGATGG
Organism: Hydraecia micacea; assembly: GCA_914767645.1. Taxonomy (NCBI): domain Eukaryota; kingdom Metazoa; phylum Arthropoda; class Insecta; order Lepidoptera; family Noctuidae; genus Hydraecia; species Hydraecia micacea. The sequence goes on from OU611778.1 coordinate 17,006,234, forward strand.
ATGGACTGTGTGAATGATGATATGTTAGAAAGGGGGTGACTACCAAGATAACAACGAATAGAGAAGTATGGAAGAAAAAGACATGTTGCGCCAACCTCAAATAAATTTAAGAAACATTCTTATTTGAATAGTAAAGCTTTTTATCTTAGGGATGGAATTGGAATGACAATAATCATGCCAATTACGAAGAATGTTTAGTTATTGTTTTAAGTATCTTAAAACATTATCTAAGAAAATGCTTTCAACATCTTGAGAAAAGCAAACAATTTATACGTTACTAAGATCTAAATTGCCTTCCATAACCTATAAATCTAGATTTTTGCTCTCCAAACCTGTCTTATACAACACTAAATTACTGTCGACAGAATAGAGCTTAAAAATATTTTCTCTCTGATAAACTTTGGCACATAGAATATAATTAATTTATAAAATATAAAATTTATTACTTTTTACATGATACTGCACGGGTAAATAGCTGAAAAAAATCAGCAGCCCTTTGTTTATTTAAACAAGTGGGTCTTAGGTTCGATTATAGTTTGGTTGGATTTCGTCTGTGTTTTTTCGCAGATTTGGTAGGGTAAAAAGTAGAGTACTTTCTTATTTTGTTTCTCTTCTACACTCCAAATGCTGGCCGTTGTAGTGTATAGCCAACTTACTAAACAACGAATAAAAAAGTCTTTTTAGTAGCATATTTTTTTTACGCATTCTATGTGTAACGTTTTTTGGAAAAATATCCACTATTCACTTAATACTTATAAAAAACCCGCTAATCAATTACTTTTAATAATATATTTTACTGCATCAACAACATACTTCTTCAATTAAGCTATAATTAAGGTGAGGCTAATTAATCTAGGGATCAAAAGGCGGTGCAGGTCTACAAAATGAACCTTCCCCGTTTTGTAAACAGGGGCTGAGTTACGACGTTATGAAAGAGCCACGTATCATTTGTCAGGATATCATTAAGCTGAAACACGATACGGCACACGTCATTTGTGTGTGTTCTCACACAATTTGTTCATTTTCCTTAATATGCGTTTATGTCGTGCGATAGAGTATGGGCCATTAGTCTCTTACACGGAGAAAGTTTTTCGCCCGTTTCTGTGGTGAGAATGTACGAGGCGATACTGGTCACTTGTCAGGTGATTCACTCCCTAAGTTTACATTTAAGGCTCATTTACATGGGAAGTTTCTTGTATCATCGAGCCGAGAAACTTTCTCTGTGTAAATGAGCCATAAACGCTCGCACCTGGCATACTTTTTGTCGGTTCTATAATCGGTCAGTTATTTTGGAACGAAGTTCTTGAACGCGGCTTGAGGTAAGAGTAAACTAGTACAACATTATAGGCTGATTATGAAAGTAAAACTGGTGAGTTTAAATTAATTTATTATTAGGTACTCATCATCATCTGCCTTTTCCCAACTATGTTGGGGTCGGCTTCCAGTCTAACCGGATGCAGCTGAATACCAGTATTTTACATGGAGCGACTGCCTATCTGACCTCCACAACCCAGTAACTGAGTAATACGATACCCCTTGGTAAGGCTGGTTGTCAGACTTTCGGGCTCCTGACGACCCGTAACGACTGTAAAAGATCCCCGGGACCAACGACTTAACGTACTTTCTGAGGCACGAAGGGGTTTTGATATTATGTAAAGATTGTCACCAATCCACGGACAAACCGCGGCAAGCATAGCTTACCCTGATCGATCGAACCGTACGGCTGTTATTATTTAGCCACGAGCCCTCCCGATGTAGCATCAAAAACTTACACCACATACCTAACCTCGTCTACAAAACCTACCTACATTACGAGTACATACTTAACTACCAGCAAAATCGAAGCTAATTAATTAAATTGAATTGCCTCTCTAATCATACACATTTAAGTGACGTCTAAAGTACGTAATAAATTTATCTCCCCACATATTGCCGGGTACTTTGGAATTCAACGAGCCGGCAGAACAATGTAGACGGTAATGATTTTCTTGGAGACAAATTATTTTAGATGAGGACCGTACGCCTACTTACCTACTCGTATGTTAAGAAGTTTACACAATGGGGCGAGTAATATGCCCAAAAAGGTTTGATATTTACTTACTTTTGCTTCAGAAAAACATGCGATGCTTTTTACCCATTCTTTTTTATAATCAGCCTATAAATGTTCCCACTGCTGGGACACAGGCCTCTCTGTGAGAGGGAGTGGGAATCAACCACGCGGGCCCAATTCAGGTTGTTAGAGGTCACATGTCTTCAAATTTTTGGTTCTATGACATGCCGGTTTCCTCATGATGTTTTCCTTTACCGTTTTGAGAGCAGTAGTGATGAAATAACTGCTAAATAATTCTCTGATTGACTTTGACAAACCTCAATCACAACATACAAGCTAACACTAAAATATAATAATATTACGTCCATGTAATATTAAGAAATGGGGATTAGCTAATTGGGCATAAAAAAATTCGACTGCATCGCTGTTAATGGGATAAGTGCCCATTAGGCTGGCAGCATAATCTGCTAGCTGAATAATATCGTTAAATATGGTGTATAGCACTCCTAACACTATGGGGACCACTATGCCCTACCCACAGTCAATTTCACATCAAAGTACAAAATTCCCCACTTCCCCCAATTTAATTACAAGTATGAATATCAGGAATTTTTGCGGTATCAGTAGCGTAATAATTTATGGAATGATGTATGAATATTAGGGGAAATTGATTTCTCCGTGAGCCTGGCATTAAGCTCATATTATAAATCATTATTGAACGTTTGACGGTGAACGAGATTTTTGGGGTAAATGGGGCGAGGAGTTGCATTAGGGGGGGTTTTTCTTCCATTATTATCACGACGTTAAACGTTTTTAAATTATCACACAAAGAACTTGCAATTACTGGTTCTAAGAAGACTAAGAAAAAAATGGGTTATTTTAAAATTATAAACAGAGGGGTAATTGCGTAACACACTATCAGTAGCAATGGCTTTCATTTTGACAGTTCAACAATATTTATTGCGTTATTTACGTTGTTGAGCAGACAAGTTTTTCGAACATATTATTATAAAGCAATGGATTAGCAATATCTTCCAAAATGATTCAGATTGTGTTTGATAGTGTGTTACGCATTATTTTGGTGTGCTGCTCATGTAAATTGTCCTAGCGATTGGCTCATGACAGTTTGTATGAGTAGCAGTAGGCGCTACGTTTGTGGTCATGAACTCATGAACCGTTTACTCCTTATATACGTTAAAATGAATCTTACTTCAACAAAACGATTAAGCATAAAATAACATCACTTGTAATCCCTGAAGGCTTAGGAGAGGTGTACCAGTAAACCCACTATTCGTCAGTTGAATGAATATATGATAGGGGGCGACCCTATTGCCATCAACCGGGCATGACTGCATGAGAAATTCCAGAAGGAAAAACCCGATTTAACACTTTGCCTGACCCGGGAATCAAAGCCAGGACCTCGTGCTCAGCAGTGTAGCGTTTTTAACCGCTAGACCATCGAGACAGATAAAACGATTACCTAGGAAGTTATAAACCACTTTAGAAATTAACCTGTCAGTAACTTTACCTATACAAAATATTATGTTCGTTAAAACCATGTGCTGTAACGTAAAATTACGAACTCGAGTATCAATTATTTTCTCGAAAAGTTTATTTTTTTCTTTCCGACGAGTTCAAAACAAGTCACGTCGAATCCGGAACAACTGCCTAATCTAATATTTCCCTTTTAACCTACCTACTCACCTGTTTATAAAAATGACAGGCTCGTTCATCAGGTACGTATGAAATTATAGCTTCAAGGGGATAATATAGATGCTACTCAATTTTAAACTTTAGCTCGACAGTGTTATGGTTGAGATTCGTTCGGCAAAGAATATTATATGATGAGCTCCCCTGATGTTCAGATTTGATCAAATGGTACGTAATTTTACAGAGAATCAATATTAAGTAATTTTTGCTCTTATTTGTTGAGAGTAGCTACTTTATTTTTTTCAGTTACAGTATAGCACGTCCTTTTGTCTTTGTTACGGAGAGACCATTTTAAAATAGGGTGATAATTTTAATCCTCTAATACTGCCGAACTTTATTAATAGCTAAGATCGAACTCTGGCTTAGAGGAAGCGTGTCTTCCCCAAGGGATGCTTATTCGTATGTACTTGTACTATAGTTAGCGAAACATTTCAGCCTATTTAAATCTCAGAGGGCATGACCCTTGTAAATACTAAAACGTCTATGCCAGAAAAGTTCAATAAGGAAATCCTATTTCAGACCTTTTTAACTTAAGTACTTAGATAGTTGAATTTATTGAATAGCCTGATGAGAATATTCTTTTGGAGTGTTAGAAAACGCTTAGATGTTTATATGGTTTGGTCATGTTGAGAGGATGAATGAAAGATGACCAACGAAAGGCAGATGTGACTGGGAACGCCGGGAGGGAACGCCCTAAGACATAGTGACATTATTGGTTATAATTCTTCAGGGAGGTCAAGTGCGTACTCGCAACCGGCGGGAGTGTATGACCAGATGATGAACGTAAAAGGAGGCTGTAAGAATTGTATCAGGTGATGTTCTGTAGTTTCTGCCTATCTCAATCTCGCGGGAGTTTATAATTATGTGTGTTCGAATACAGGGCAAAAAGTTTTAAAGTTATTAAGAAAATATTTTTTTCCTAAAATAATATTCGTAAGTAATCTAGGTGAACAGTAAGAAACATGATAATTAATTTCGCGAATAAAAAAAGATGCAATTTTTTTTTTCCGACTAAGGCGTGGAAGAGCTGGAGAAATCAAACGACCAACCAATGGTCCACTTTAGCCCTCTCACTTTAGCACTTTAGACCAACGACCAATGGTCCACTTTAGCCCTGGATCAAATGAGCTGGAAGTCATGGAGAGAGGCCTTTGCCCAGTTGTAGGATTATGCAGGCTAACAGTAAGAGCAATCTAGCTGATATGAATAGATTAAGTCCATTATGTTGGTAATAATGTTGAGCAGAGCACATTTATACTGGGCAACACTTTGTAGGTAGATAGATATTAGATTGAAACAATCCAGGCCTAGCCTGGGTTTAAATTTGTTATACATTAACCCCCTTACTAATAAACTTTGTATAGCGTCTGTATAGTTACAAAACGCTTTGTCTTCTTATTTCGAAAGTCAAATTACTGACGACTGAAAGAGAGAAATCGGTGTGTAACTATTCATCTGATATAATACGTTTATTAGTAAGGGGTTTAGAATAGAATAGACATTTATGTATAATACATAACAGGCATTATGATACATTAAAGCCATATTTTCTCCATTCGGCATTCAAACATTTATAATAACGTTCCGTCCAGAGCAACTCGAGCAATGCTTATGCATAAACACACGCCTTCTTTCCGTGGGGTTAGGCAGATCGCCACTTGCTACGATCCTTTTCGATTTCAATATCCTACATTCAATAACAAAAACCCAAAACTTCGCTTAGGTTTTTCTGACAATTCCCCAGGAACCTTTTCTCCATGTGTTGGAAGTTGCAATCCGACAATAAGGACTGTTTAATTAAAGCTAGACAGCTCGTCTTTTAATTAAATCAAACCATTTAAAATCAATCAATCAATCTGTATAGCCTTTTCCAACTATGTTGGGGACGGCTTCCAGTCTAACCGGATCCCGCTGAATACCAGTATTCTACATCGAGCAATTGCCTATCTGACCTCAGTAACCCAGTTACTGGGTAAATACGATAACCCTTGGCTTACCATGCCAAGTCTACTTCCGTTTGACAACCAGTCTTAACTGGTTGTCAGACTTTCGGGCTTCTAACGCCCCATGATGACTGACAAAGATCCACGAATGACAGCCGGGACCAACGGCTTAACGTGCTCTCCGAGGCACGGAGGGGTCTTTGCCGAACCTCGGCAAGTGTAGCTTAATCTGATCGATCGACCCGCGCGGCTGTTATTGTTTAGCCACAAGCCCCAATCAAATCAAAACATTCATTAATTAAAATTCCTTTTAGGGGTGATCGTTGATGTTCGGTCATTATCCCACAAACGAAATCTGCAATCTCTGACAATAACAACAATTCATGAATATGAAGCAACTTGGAAAAAACTTGAATATTTCTGTGTTAAATGAAATAATGTTGGGGCCTGCAGTGTGATGGATGAAACTAAATATCGAGGAGTGTTTGGTACGACTGTGCTACTCGACTGGCTACTTGACTGAATTATTTATGTAAGCGATCGACGTCGGGCGTCCGCGTCAGTGACGATTGCGGTTTGATCGCTCTTGACTCCTAAACTTCTATTGGAAGTTTCGTATTCGAATTCTTATGTTCAAATTTGAAAAAATATTTATTTCAACTTAAAAATCGTGTCATACAGAAATTGAGGCAGTAATAACTAAGTGGATAGCCCACTCAGCGAATAAATTTTCTGTTCCATTTCTGAGGGGCAATTCCGTAACTTCAAAGAACGTTCACAATCTGATGCCAGTCTCAATCAAAATACCTCTAATTTCCCTACATTTTTGACAAGGTTTTGACATTGATTGTCGCTGAGATGAGATTCCGACTAGATTAAAAAAAAATTAAAAAAAAACGCGTCATGTTTGCCGCGAATAAATGTATTTTCTTTCTTTTTTCTTCTTTTTTTTTAATTACGGGAATTGGTCTTCATGTGTGTACCAGAGCGCGGTAAGATAAAATCATGTTTATTAGCCAAAAACTGTGCTTTGCATTTCCGTATAGTCTACATTAATAGGTTTAAATAAAAAAAATAAGACGCAAAGGAAGCATTTTGCTTATGAACTCCACACAAGATCGAGCCAGTCTCGTCGAGTCCATGGTAACAAGAGACGTCTGTTACAGGAACCTTTCTATCAGCATGGATCAAAACTCTTTTCTTCAATTCTATAACTCAGGATTTGTGTAGGCATGTGAATTTCGTGGTGATTGATTGAACCACTAAGCCGTAAAAGTGGAACAACTCACTTACGCTTTTATAACATTGGTAAGTCTAGCACAATGGGAAAATAAAGACGATTTATTGGCTACGGGAGACTTAGAGGACTTCAGGGATTTTTGAGTTTGATAAATAGCGAGTCTTAAGTGAACCGATTTTATTTTAAGTTTATATTAATTGGTTTCTTTGTTTACGCAAGAAAATTCTTATGAAATCGGAATAAATGATTCTATTTCTGGCAGCTGAGTACACATTTAATTTTACGAGTAAATATTTACTTTACTATCAATTTGACGATTTGTTGGATTTTGATGTAGTTTATTTTTAGCGTAGGAGTTTATTTATAATTATTCCTTCATTTTATGTTCTTTAATTAACCTATGGAAAATGGCTATAATGTGTAGTCGTACATGTTTTTACGAATACCTCAAATAACCTATGGAGCCCGCTTCTTGTGTCTGTATGGATATTCAGCGCATCACAAGCCTTTTTAAAAGCCGTGAACCTTTTTTTTTCTTAGCCTATACTCTCCCACTGCTGGGCAAAAGCCTCCCCTAAATCCTTCCAGGAACTCTTTTCTTGCGCTACCTCGAACCAGCCCACGCTTTACGCGTCCAGGACATCCTTTTAATATTAAGTACGAGCTTTACTTGGCAAGTCAACTAGCATTTATATTAAACGAGGCACCCGCCTTGTCGGTGTACTGAAATGCAATATAGAAACAATAACATAGCTATCAACTACATTGAAGGATTTTATCGTGAGTTCGCTGCGGATTTCAAACAGAAACTAGTGTATTATCTCGTGAATAAACAGAAAACAGGCAGATTTTACCCATCAAGCGGCAAGTGTACACCAAGTGTACATAAGAAAAAGTGCTCGAAACGTCAACGGTACACAAAGTGTACACATCAGTGTAATTTTATTGTTCTAATGTCATTGTTAAAACAATGACTTTATTGCGCCCATTCAACTACTCCGACGCGTGGGGTGTTTCGACAGGTAGGCGGGTAAACGTGTGAGAGGTTAAAGTATTCTTTAGAAAAGAAAAATAAAGTATGGAGTAACTTTTTGTAGTGAAAATTGAGAGTGGCAGGGTAATTGCGTAACACACTAACCCCCTTACTAATACACGTATTATATCAGATGAATAGTTACACGCCGATTTCTCTCTTTCAGTCATCAGTAATTTGACTTTCGAAAGAAGAAGACAAAGCGTTGTGTAACTATACAGACGCTATACAATGTATTATAGTAATTAAACACACAAGTTAGGTTACAGTAGGAATGGCTTTCATTTTGACAGTTCAACAACATTCATTGCGTTATTTACGTTATTGAGCCGACAAATGTTTCGAACATATGAAGCAATGGATTAGCAATATCCTTCAAAATGATTGAGATTGTGATTGATAGTGTGGTACGCAATTATGGTGCGTGTTTAGTAAGTATCTACTTAAGCAGTAGATTGACCATAGAAGTACAGACGCCAGGACATCAAGTTACTACAATCTGTCAAATTTCTTTAATGGATTTTCAACTTTATCGCTATTGTATAAGGTTCAAAGTTGATTGGGAAAATTTTACAGTTTCGGGTAGCTTGATGTGCTGGCGTCTGTTCAAGTTTCTGTCTTTCTGAGAATGGGGTCTCTCGCCGTCGTACTGGACTTTCTGTTTGTATTTTTTATTTTTAGTTTCTATGAGTGTTTAGTTTATTTTGAGATAATCCTGTGAGTCCCAATAAATACTTAATACTCAATTCTTTATTGCATTCCATATGTATTACATAGATGGTATTTAAAGTTAAAGAACAATATGGACTCTGTCTTTCTTTCCTTCTTTCTCAAAAATAACATAAAGTCACGCCTATCTTTTCCGAAGAGGTAGGCATTTCGCCAGTTACCTACATTTAAACCTTACTAAAATATTTATAGCCAGCTTGAAGAAAAGAGTTTCTTAGCCAAAAACATAAAAAAATCTTCACAGAACAAGAACCCCACAAAATAAGATAAACATGTCTCGAAATCGTCTACGCAAAAACTCGAAACGACTCGGTTGTCATACATAATGTGTCTTTTCATCGCGCCATTCCGTAAACGCGGAGAAAAATGACGGTCTCTTACACACTGTTTTCTTGCATAATCTTTTGCTTACTCTGTAACCATTAATCTGGTATGGTGCTTACGATTTTTTGTCAAAAAAGCACTTTATGTTTTTGATTTATTATGTCGTTTTCGTCAGTGCGTCATGTTTTTATCTCAAGGTGAGACAGAAATTATGTATAGGAGCCATCAATCTTCAGCTTAGTAAAGTAGCTATATCAGTGTATTATGAGGAGTAAAATTGGGTACATATCATATCATTTATTTTTATTCAGATAACGGAGATCCATTAGGTTACTAACAATAGTCTTTACCTATGTTGGTACTTAACTTTTTTTGTTTATTGCCGAATGGGTCCGCTTTTGACCTCGATCACGCCTGATGGAAAGTGATGGATAAAGTCCATGATGGAACGAGCGTTCCCAGAAGATGCCTAAGGCACTGGAACTTCCACGCATCGACGAAACACAGCAGGCTGCTTGACGCCGGACTCCGGTGGGAGGGTGGTCGCAAACCAAGCGGGCGTTAGCCCTACCAACGCAAGGGAAGAATTGGCCAGTCAAATAAGATGTTGGGTGTGACTGTCCAGGATGCGCCGAGCGCTCGGTTTAGTTGAGCAACTGGCGGAACAAACTGCGCTACACGAAGAGACTTCTTCATACATCCCAAAACATACTACATACAACTAATAACATAGACAATGTACAGGTGACAAGTGACCTCACCAACGGGCTGTCATGTCTCCCGGCTATAACACGTAGAATGCTGCTGGACCTGCCACGGAGTCTGTTTAGCAGCGAGGCCGCACTTTTACGCCGTACAGCATTCAAGCAACTGGTACGTGCCTCAGCGAACATAGCACAATAACTGAGACTTGTAACCTTCGGTGGTCTACTTGAAAGTCCCTGAACTGCAACCGAATCCAAGTGGGAAGGTGTAAATAGAACTTCATAAAGTGGGGCCACCTCGATCGAACGGCAGCAGGGTGTGAATGTGGAGCTGAGTCACAAACTATGCTCCACCTCCTATCCTGCCCTCTGTGCCCCAAAACATGTAGCCAAAGTGGCTCCTGCGCTGCCATCGATAACGCCGTGGAAGTGGTGAAGTTTTCATTTCATTTCATTTCATTTATTTGTGAACATAGGTTACAATAGGTGTTACAGTCAAGTATATTACATATATATGATCTCTATGTCCTACCACTTGGTGGTGTACAAATAATAATAAAATAATAATACCAATAATTAATCACGATTACAATAATTAAAATAGCAGGAAATGTCAGATAAAAGCATTAGATTACATATTCAGAATATCAGTCAACATAATATACTCGTACATAATAGTCCCATTTTTATAACAAGCAAGCAATATAGGTAGGTACTTGACGACTAATTACTCATAATTATTATAATATTCGGTCATTAAGGAATTCCTCAATAGAGTAATATGTCTTCTCGATCAGAAATAGAAATAACTTCTTTTTAAATTCATTAATATTGTCTACTGATTTGATACACTTTTAGGCCATCAAAATTAGAATAAATGTCGTGAAGAAGAATGGAGGGGCTTTTGGCTAAGTAATAACAGCCGCACGGGTCGATCGATCAGGTTAAGCTACGCTTGTCGCGGTTTTCCGTGGATGGGTCTTGATTTTTACATACCGAGACCCCTCCGTGCCTCGGAAAGCACGTTAAGCCGTTAGTTCCGGCTGTCATTTATGGATCTTTGACATTCGTTACGGGTCGTCAGAAGCCCGAAAGTCTGACAACCAGTCTTATCAAGGGGTTTCGTATTACACAAAAACTGGGTTGAGGAAGTCAGATAGGCAGTCAGTCCTTGCAAAAATACTGATATTCAGCTGCATCCGGTTAGACTGGAAGCCGACCCCAACATAGTAATTGGGAAAAGGCTATCAAGTGTGTATAATTATGTAGGTAGTACATATTTTAAATGTGTTAGTTACAATAGGTAAATATTATCTTATTTGAAAATAAAAACAAGTTCAATTTAAAACAATATTGTAATTTTATATAAAATATTAATGGTAGGTAACGAAATGCTAATAATGAATCGAACAAACTTGGAATACTCCTAAATTCCTTTAAAATTGAGAATCAAAGAAAATTTATTACGGAACTCAAGTTCCTAACTTTGCTGCAAAGTCAATTGGAGTAAATTCTCTCTTGTACAATTTCAGGATGGTACGCATAATTATAGGAATAATTCTGATGGTTTTGTCAGTTGTCGTATCAAAATGTTCTTATGATAACAGCCAAAACCATAGGAATTCAGATTTCTTTATTGAACGATCAGAGAGCCTCTCATCTGGGCACCAGTTACCGTGGCCTACTCGGAAAACCTTAAATAGACTTCGTACCCAAGTAGGCCGCAGCAAGGACGACCTCCATGGATGGTTCAGACCTCCGGTGTGTCTGCGGCGTCTTTCCACAGACAATTGCTCACCTCCCTTCTTGCACCGCATCCTATCCTCCACCTGCACATATGAGGACCTAGTCGCTGCGTCAGCGAATGGTATTTGGTGGAATTTTGGGCCAAACTTTAAAAGCTATATAATTTTTTTGTATTAATTTTGCCATCGACACGCTAAAAAGATAAAAATGGTGTCTTTTAAAACCTGAGCTTTGACTGCATTGCTGTGGTACCATACATAACAACCCTCTTACTAATAAACGTTGTATAGCGTCTGTATAGTTACACAACGCTTTGTCTTCTTCTTTCGAAAGTCAAATTACTGACGACTGAAAGAGAGAAATCGGTGTGTAACTATTCATCTGATATAATACGTTTATTAGTAAGGGGGTAAGTATGTAGTAGTACTCATCTATGGATTTATAAAATATTGGAAGAAAATATATTACAAGAAACAATCAACAAATATACTCGCAACAAAAGTGTGTCTCACATGCCAACCACTTTCAAATTAATATAGGTACCGACAATGATTTCAGTATGCAGGACTACCCAACGGAAGTTCACACGAATTCGCTGAAATTTAATAACTACGGCTACATAATATCTCAGCAGGTGGAGACAAAAGTTGAAACTAGTTTCAAACACGAGACATTTACTAAAAGATTCAACGTGTCAGACTCTCAGACATTAATTTGGATCGTCATAATTTATAGGGACGACAGCCATCTTAAGACTAGAATTTATTATTAGGGACAATTTTGAAGCTATAACTATGGATATTCAGAAAAACTAAAAGGCATCGTGATTTTCGGGAAATGTTCCCAGTGTTTTGTTTTACCATTTTGGTACCAAGTTGCTTATCGCACGGTATAATAATAATACATAAATTCATTTATTTCAGGTAAGTAACACACATTGCCATACGACAAAAATTAATAGAAAAAATAATAAATAAATAAAAAACAATCAGATATAAAACAAATTGGAGCAAATCAAATTTAATGAAATCAAATTAAATATAAACAAAAGAAATCAACTTAAATCAAAATAAATCGAATAAAACCAAATCTAATAATCAAAACAATAAAATTAATACAGAAATAAAAAAACAAAAAATAACACAATAAAGATATACGTGAATTGAGATTGCCGCGACATTAATAAAAAAATATAATACCTAAATTAAATTACATAAAAAAAAATCGGAACCATAATGTGTGTTATTTCTGCATACTTGGCGAATGATAGCTAAAGAAAAGCGTAACATTTTGACCATCACGACACTTATTCTATAGCATGTCTTTGTGTTTACAAGCGTATGTCTGTGTATAGATTTATTACTATAGATTAGACGTGCGGGAGCGACTGCCTGTCTGACCTACGCAACCCAGTTACTTACACGAATCCCTTGGTAAGACTGGATGTCAGACTTTCGGGCTTCTCAAGACCCGTAACGACTGTCAAAGATCCCCGAATGACAGCCGGGACCAAACGGCTTAATGTGCTTTCCGAGGCACGGTCACGATAGATAAATATTTAAAAAAAAAACGACGAATAAAACTTCATTCCATCCACCGATCTTAATTGCGTAACTTACTATCAATCTCAATCTGAATCATTTAAAAGTACCTATATTATTGCTAATCCATTGTTCTAAAAAAAATTCTGCTCAACAACGTAAATAACGCAATGAATGTTGCTGAACTGTCAAAATGAAAGCCATTGCTACTGATAGTGTGTTACGCAATTACCCCGATGATGTCCCGCGACACCTCTCGTTTTATTTATTTAACTATGTTTGTGTAAAGGCTAAAGAAGTGTCAAGATTTCTTTTAAAATTCTATTTTTTTTTTATCTAGAAAGTATAAGATGAGGTTATGGTAAAATGGACTGTTCTGCATTCGTTCTATTTATTGCGTAGGTATATATTTAAAATATCTGAAAGCTTGGGAGAGGTTGCCAAGATCAGTTGCCAATTGTTTCACCAAAACAAGTTAACATTAATATTGATGTAAGCGAATTCCACATAATATACTATTTCATGTAAAACAATCTGTCAATCTTCCTAGCAGTGGTGGCCAAGTGGTAACGAGCGCGACTTACGACTTGTAGGTCGCAGGTTTGAACCCAGTCAGGCGCTTTTCTTTGTGTAAATTATATCACCACTGCTCTTAAAACGGTAAAGGAAAACATCGTGAGGAAACCGGCATGGCCTAGTACCAAAACTTCGAAAACATGTGACATCTAACAACCCGCACTGGGTTCGCGTGGTGGATTATGGCCCAATCCCTCTTACCGAGCGGAGGCCTGTGTCCAAGCAAACATTATAGGATGATTTTATAAATCTTCCTTCAGTTCAATAAATAAATAATCTAGTTAGACATAGGTACCTGTGTAGATGAGTGTGGTCAACCAATGTAAGGGGTGATCGATTGGATGTGTATAGAAAAGTCTTGAGGAATAAAAAAACATGACGGTCGGAGTACCCCCGTCAGGAACGAAGTTCCTTACGCAATACTTCCACGGTGTCACACTCGTATTAATAGAAGGAGACAGGGAGAGAGAGAAAGTTTGAATTTATTACGCGTGACCATGAAAATGACACCCAAGACAAAATTTGAAAGTTTTCGCAGCCGCCATCTTGGATTTTCATTTTGACCTTACTATTGGCTTCAGCATCCTCGAACACCGTGAAAACTATCTCTCTCTCTGTCTGACAGAAAGAAGAAGAGAAAGTCACATCCCTCCATGCTATTTCAATCAACTCAGCCTATTGCAGTCCACTGCTGGACATAGGCCTCTCCCAGGCTGCGCCACAACACCCTGCCCTCCACCTTCCGCATCCAGTCCGTGTATATGCTATTTACTCTTCTTCGTTTTATTTCTTTCTGAGAAAGAGATAGATTTCATAACGCGTTTACGTTACGTGACGATTTCTACTAGTTTACTCCTGTTCCAATAATACACGACTCACGGTCTTCTTCTTAGCGTGTCGATAGCAATCTAAATGTACTCGGCCCAGAATTCGGCTACTTGCACGGTTATGTATAAAGTAGGTATATTAATTCGTCGAATCCAAAAACACAGTTAGAACTATCAGTATTGAAAGTACCTTAGAAACCATTTATTTACACCAACCTTTCACTAAAAAGTATCTCAAACTAGGATTCTGCCAGCTATCTGCGTACGTACCTACCTACATTAAGGTCACCGCGAATATAGGTTTCGCTAAATCAGACTTCTATCTTCATTCAAGTTTAAGCTTTATGTTTTAGGGTTAAAGGCAGGTTTTACTGATAGCAGAAATTTATGTGGTTTGTTCTTAGACCAATGCTGAAGCCGCACAACTTGCTTAGTGCTTTACTGTAAATTATTTCCATTCACACAACTTAATACCACGTAAAATAGTTTCAAGAGGTAGAAGCCTGTTATGTGCAGTACTACGAAGGAATTGTTTTTGTAGATTCGATTCCTTAAGACTCAGACTGGTTATGTTTATTGTTACATTTGAATTATAGAGGATTTCAGACTAAGACCGATCGTCCTCCACACTACCCAAAAGTAACGGGTTATAAACTTTAGAAGTTATGACTGCATGTTTGACTTGTAATCCTAACTAATATTATAAATGCGAAAGTAAGTTTGTTTGTTACCTTTTCACGCCTAAACCACTGAACCGATCACCCTGAAATTTTGCATATACGTTGTCAGGTGTACAGAAACAGACATAGGGTACCTTTCATCCCAAAAAAAAAACTGCTGTTCCCGAGGAAAACAACAATAACGCTATTATGATAATAGATAGCGCCACGTGTACGAAGTCGCGGGCAACAGCTAGTTTGTCATATTCCTTCCAGGACGTGATAGTGTGAACTGTATCGAGTTCAGATCTAGTGCACAACCCCTCATACAAATAGAACTATGGTCACTTCGGACCGACATTTCTCGGATTCGGATCGGACGTAGAAACCGCTCTAATATTTGTCCGGGAAAGTTTATATTGTAAATAAGAACGGCATTAAACCTTTGCCCCTAAAATACAGTCCAGTCTTTTATTGCTCCCCGCGCTAACATTGGGTAAGTTGGAAAAGTTAGTTACAACATATAAATATTGAAGAGTGACAGGGGTAGAAACCCACATTGTAGGGGAAAATGGCCTATTAATCACGCTAGGTAAATGCATCGGTGAGCGGTGAATGCTTATGCGAATCCCGCACCCCCGGCCATAGGTAGAGGTGGAACACCGCGGTGGTTTTAGCCGGTAAGAGTCCGGCAGGCCCCTCTGTCCCCCCCACGATGGAGGAAGTCCATGAGGATATCCACCACGCAACAAAAAAAAAAAAAGGTAAATGCATCGGTAATAATAAACCTGTGATGTCATTGAAACATAGGTTATGCCCGTTCCCCTTGCACAATCCCTTGCGGTAACCATGTGCGATATTATACATATTCTGTATTGATTACATGAAGGAGTACCTATGTAAGGATTGTAGCGGGTGGCGTTCTGCAGTTTCTACCTGTCTCCATTGGAAGAAGGCGTAAGTTTATGTCCATAATCTGCATTTGCAATTTATTTGCCAAAAATATAAACAAATATGAGTTTATGGAAAAGTAACTTTAATTCCTACACAATAAAGTTCAGTTTACGCTACAACTTCAAACATTTTTATAACTTTTTCAACAGTGCTAGTCACTCTGAAATCAACTTAATAACCATTGAAATAAAGTTGATATTTGTTTAACTTGAAATAACACCAATTTGAAACATAAGTTTGAATAGACTGTGTATTTACGTATCATTCTATGTAGACTTAGAAATACAAGAGCTAAGAATATAATTATATGTAGTAGCCCAGAGTCTGGAATACAGCAAGCAAAACAGCAAACAGACCCATATTCTACTGCATTATTGCATGGGAATTAAAACATAACTGGTGAATCTTGGGAGTACACCCACGATAGTATGCCTACATCTTCAGAGAATCATTAGATGACATGACATGTTTTCGACATCCCAACTAACTTTTATTACTAACAATTTATCAAATTCTCAAACTTTCATACCTATAATTTAATAACTCCCGTCTCGAGGCTAAATATTTCCATTGAGAACCGAAAACTCGTTCATTTATCAACCACCATTCAGACTCCACGAAATTCTATTTAGCCCTACATATCACCTTGGAATCCCGAGTTTTTTAATTCTTGTCTCATTCTGTATTCTGTGGGGTTCTCGCCGCACTCAATTTAATAGAACTAGAGTATTTTATAAGAACACTTATCGGCTGCTTGCAGCGTATTGTGCGATGACATTACAGTGCACGGATTAATAAATTATTATTATGACAATGTGTTGAAACATGGAAGTCAGGCATCGTATAAAACAGGTTTTTGTTCTGACTCGTTTCGTAGAATTTCTTTATTTGCGAAGGTCTAAGTATCACGCGGCAATCTCACTTATTTATATATCAGTATTTTTTTGGTTTATTTTTGCAATGTTACTCAATATCACACTATTTATACATATTCGTTTATTCGTTACTGTTTTATCTGACAAAAAAATATTTATTTTGTTTTATTTAAGTAAGTATGCATACACACGTCATGTTGCAGTATGAAACTGATTTACATCCGTCACCTCACACACTAGGTCCGGTTGAAAACCAGCGTCAGGCACTAGTTGTCTGGCATTTTTGCTGAACTGGGACCTTTTTAGCGCAGCCGTGAGGCACACTTTCCGGGTTTCTTTTTTATTATCTTTTTTAATTGTTATTATTTTTTTATTGTTTTTTTTTTCTTGTTTGTTTTTATCTGATGTATGTATCTGGGTGTTTTGTGTGTCTTTTGGTCTGTGCTAAATAAATATATTTCTTTCTTTCTTTGTTACAGATGCGTTTCTTCATTAGTAAGTACATACAGATTGTGTCGTAAATAGTGGTCCACCGTTAAGGATTCTATATACCAGATAAAATTTACTATAACATATTACAATTTTAACCATTTTTACCCAAGGGTTCCGAATTTTTTATTTTTTTTGTTTTTTATTTACGAAATTTCAACCTTTTGTTACAAATTTGGTTGTAGTTTCAACAAAAACCATTATTTTTTCGTTTTGTTTTATGTTAATTACTGTTGAATACTAGAGCTATCGTGTAAAATTATAGTTTATTTATGTAAATTTAGAGCTTTTGAAGAAAAAGTTAGCTCTTCTCTATTTTGACCCTAATTTTTAGCATAATCATGCAAATTCAGGAGCGATTTTGTAAAAAAAAATGAAGGGGACATAGCAAGATAATTTTTGTATCTTGAATTCTGCTGACATGGATTTATGTTAAAGTATTACTAATTTAAAAATAAAGAAAAATTGTTTATTCTGCACAAACAAAACGCACATTAAAATTACATACAAATGACTTAAAGACGATGATGTTATCTACTGGTTCATGCTTCGATACCAAATATTTCTTTTAAACGTTTATAGATAAGGGTTTGAATCTTCTAAAGTTAGAAGTAGCCTCAAATGTCATGATTTCATGAAATAGACATTCAATAATATACAAGATTATTGAAAAAACACCACCAACCTTTTACGAGGCTATTATACTCATCATCATGAACAACTTTTATTATGGGAGCAAACCTGAAATTGCGAAAAAAAAAATCAGCTGTTCCCTATTTTATGTTCGTCTAACTCGTCAAAATGTAGGGAACAGCTGATTTTTTTTTTCGTGATTTCTGGTTTGGTCCCGTAGTAAAAGTTGTTCATAATGACGAGTACAATGACCTCTTAAGAGGTTGTTAGTGTTTTTCCAATAACCCTGTATAATCTATATCAACATAGTGACCTGCAAATTTGCTAAAAACATGAAAAATTGAATTTCGCGAGCTACCCTGATGCTTTCGCTCACGCTTACGAGGCGTAAGGCGAGTAAATACCGAGGTGAATGACAAGCTTACCCGTTTATACCGCGTTTAAATATTCGCCTCGCGATTCGCGCGAATGTGCGAAGGCGGTATTGCTGTTGTCAGATACTTACGAGGTAGACTGCTAATCTTTACGTGCAACAACATGAACGAACGTACGAACGTTACGTGAATTTCGTCTGGCCATGACCCGTATTTTATTAAGGCACACGCAGACAGGCGCGACGCGACTGTAGTAGAACAGTTTCTATGAAAACTTGCTCTACCAGAATCACGTCGCACCGTCGCGTCGCGCTTGTCTGCGGGAGCCTTTACTGGATAAAAGCTCCAGTTTGCAAACGAACGGCAATCCCCTCTCATCCTGACTCTATTGATATTGACAGATTTGTCAACGTTAATCAGGTACGCTTTTCATCAGGCGAGTTGGAGTTGCCTTTTTCACAGTGACGAGTGACGTTTTAAAAATGATCATTTGAAGGATTTTTGTTTATTTGCAATTGCTTTTTAATTTTTTGTAATGAATAGGATGCTGATTTAAGAAGTTCGATGTCTTCGTAAAACCTACTGCTAAACACTAGAGCAGTAGGTTTTACGAAGACATCGAACTTCTATCGCACATAGTTACCGCAAGGGATTTGTGCAAGGGGAACGGGCATAATCTATGTTTCAATGACATCACAGGTTTATTATTACCGATGCATTTACCTACTTTTTTTTTTGTTGCGCTGTGGAAATTCGCGGTGATTTCCATACTAATCGTCTCAATAACCAATTGCCCTCACAATGACATTGACAGTTGCATTTGAATTACACATACCTACATCTAACAACACCATGGCTCAATTAAATCAATTAACATCGTTCATTATGTTTGATTACAGTGGCATGGGCCGTCGCCGCGCGTGTTGCCGGTTCATTAGCAAATAGTGTTCAGTTCCACGTTTAATCTCCGTTTATTAAAGCCCGAATTAAGTTGTTGATTGCGATTATCGGTGCCATCAGCCGATTGCGGAGCTCATGTTTTAACAGGTTTGTCAATGTTGATAAAATGATTGCTTATCTCGCTTTTACCTATAGCTTCCTTCATACTAAACGAAAAAAAAAAAACATAAATGTACTTTCCGTAGCTTGAAAAGTCTTGACACATTTTGTTACTTCAGTTTCAATTTATAAAGCCACTAGCTCTTGCCCGCGACTTTGTCTTAAAAAAAAATGTCTTGTTCCCTCGACCCACCCCGTCGCATCGTATCACTTGTCCGCGTTATCACCTCGCTTTCGTTTAGCGTTATTTCTGATTATTTATGTTTTGCTCGACTCTTACGGTCTATAGCGTGATGTTAAATATTCTGTAGCCTTCCTTCAAGTATTGGGCTTACAAATGCAAAACGAATATTCTAATCCGACCGAGAGTAAACAAACTCTTCAAAATGTATTAAGTATTAGTATAGATCAGCAGTCGGCAACCTTTTATTATTATTAATCAATTTATTTCAGATAAAATCAATCCATACAATTACAAATTATAAATACAGTAAATTAAATAAAACACAGAGAAATAAATTATCAGAATTACAGGTATCAAAGGTGTTAGTAAAATCTTATGCACTATGTTAGTCAACACCCATCACAATATGCATCCATTTGTTCTGGATAGGGCAATCCGCACGAGATACAACCATCTGCAGGATACTGTTGCTACTGCCCCGCACGCGATGCAACAAGGAGGCTACCTTCTTCCGTATAACAGCATTTTAGCAGGCACGGGCCACATAGCGGCAAAATGAAGTAAAGCCGGGCCACACTTGTTCATAATTCTGTGTACCTACCTCTAACTCTACCTACATCGATTATATTAAAAATGCAAAAAAAAACAACCAGAAATATTTACTTTTACATAATTTTATTTATCTATCATCAATACTTTCCGCAGCGCATGCGATGAAAGACATTTTATGGCAAATTTTTTTACACCTTTGGTTGCTTTTAGTAGGGATTTCTATGGATTTCTAATTGTTCTAGTGATAAATATAGTCTATGTTACTCAGTGATAATGTAGCTTTCTAACGGCAAAAGAATTTTTGAAATCGGTTCAGTAGTTTTTAAGTTTATTCGTTACATACAAAAATACAAATCTTTCCTCTTTCTAATATTAGTGTAGATTAGGAAAAATTACAAAGAATATAAAGAGATCTTAGATAATTATTAATCATGCGAGTCAAATTAAAATTTAATGTGATTTATTAAGGCTGTATTTCACTCGCTATTTGTGAAATTTTTGATTTCATTATGTCTGTCGTAGAAATTCGTAGAATGGCATTCAAATGCTCATCTGTGAGACGAGAACAATATTTGCGAAATTCAAATGATAAGGCCTTCTTTACAAAAGAGTTGTGGGCCACAAAGAGGAAGCACGCGGGCCGCGGCTTGCCGACCGCTGGTATAGATGATCGTATCGAAATTGTAATTCACAAGTCTAAAATTTTTTATTTCCCATTTCGTTTCACGATTACGAGGCAATAAATAAACCTTTTACGCAAACTCGTATATATATGTATATATATCTGGAAACAATTTAGCAATAAAACTGGAAAGACTTTTCACTAAGCCGTCGCGAACTTTCAAATCCACGGATTTAGAAGAATCCTTAGATCATAAAATTCTCTAGGCTCCCCATATCGGGAAAAGCATTTGTGATCCAGAAAATGGCTTTTTGAATATAAACGAATTTGATTCTAAAGCTCTAGACATTTAAATTGAAAATCGATTGGTTCCGATTCAATTAAATTTCAAGCTTCTGTGTTGGACGTGATAATCCTAGAATTCTTTTCATTGCGCCGTCTTCTTTGTAAGTAGGTGGGCAATGATTTGAAAACAATAAAGTAGCATTTGAGATAGCATTAGCTTTTGTAGAATTTACATTATTTGTTTGCGTCAATTCATTTTTCTTTGCTTGATGTTCAAAAAGTTTTCTTAAAATTTTATTATTTGTATATAATTTATTTAGATGGGAAGGGGCTTGAGGTTAAGTAATATCAGCCGCACGGGTCGATCGATCAGGTTAAGCTACGCTTGCCGCGGTTGGTCCGTGGATGGGTGACCATCTATACATACCAAGACCCCTCCGTGCCTCGGAAAGCACGTTAAGCCGTAGGTCCCGGCTGTCATTCGTGGATCTTTGACAGTCGTTACGGGTCGTCAGAAGCCCGAAAATCTGACAACCAGTCTTACCAAGGGGTATCGTATTACCCAGTAACTGGGTTGTGGAGGTCAGATAGGCAGTCGCTCCATGTAAAATACTGGTATTCTGCTGCATCCGGTTAGTCTAGAAGCCGACCCCAACATAGTTGGGAAAAGGCTAGGCAGATGATGATGAGTAGGATTAAGATCTATTTGATAACTTTTAGCCATATTTATGGAATATTATACAAACTCATTGTTTATTCAACATTTAAAAACCTTTTCCCTCGAGTGTACCAAACTGACGAATCGACGAAAACTAGCAAATACTGGAAACTGTCTAGTAAACACAACTGTCTAATCGGGAAAACTGACGAATCAGTGAAACTGGCTAATCAACGAAACTGGCGAATTAAATAAACTGACGACTGAGGGAAACTGACCAGTGATACGCGGACTCATTTATTTAGATACATTAATAATTGAACAATCAAACTAGCTTACCTGTAAGCGCCGTTCGATTGAGATTATTCCTGTTGTTGTCTCGTCCGAAGATGATGAAGAATGTTACTAATGTAGTATATTTCCTGGCTACTGGAGGGCGTCACATATAGTTTAAATCTTGAAATGACAAAAAAAAAACTGGTAACGGAACGCATTCATTTCCCGCTCACTGTTCTATTATCTGTGGACTTCATTTAGTTATAAGCCAACAAGTAAAAAAAAAATAATAATATAAATATCTGATTGTTACCACCATTGGGGCCCATAAGGGTGGGTGGGACTCATCATCTTCGGACGAGACAACAACAGGAATAATCTCAATCGAACGGCGCTTACAGGTAAGCTAGTTTGATTGTTCAATTATACCTGTTGTTGTCTCGTCCTCGATGATGAAGAATGTTACTAATGTAGATGTTCAAAGACCATTGTGCAATCAGATTATTTATTTTTTAATCAAGGACAGTTAGTTACATTATGCAACTGTACAATATTAAAGAAAAAACATAGCACTTATTAATTAGCTCAAGCCTACACTCCCCGAAGGAGCAGGCATACCCACAAGAAACAATCACAAGAAACAATTTAACACAATATAAAATTTGAATTAAAGAAATATGGCTTCCGTGAAGCCTTCACAACGTACAGGTCGATTATAAAACCTTGCAAAGCAACTTGAGCTGTTAGTCCAACCAGCCGTTCTTCGGATCTCGTCGATCGAGACCCCCTTTTGGAGTGCTGCAGAAGTTGATGCATGCCGTGTACTGTGCGCAGAGAATATGGCAACATCTATGCCACTTCCTTGCAACACGGATTTTATCCAACGGCTGATTGAACCGACAGTTACAGGTTTGTGTGGTTTTCTGTAAGATAAAAATAAGTTCTTATTATCACCCCTAATATTTCTAGTGATATTTAAATAATCAACCACAGCTCTAGCTGGACAGACATGTGGTCGATCTGTGAAAAACGGCAACTTAATAAAAGGTTGCATTCTATTATGTGCAGATGTTTTTATCAATTTATCTACAAGGATAAACACAACATCTGACTCAATTTTAATATTACCTACATCAATGGCACATATTGTTTGAGCCCTTTGGCCTGTAGCTAAAACTAAAAGAGTTGCAGTCTTTTTTGAGCTTAATTCTAAATTATCACAAGTTGTAATATTATTTTCTATGTAATTTAATACCTTAGACACATCCCATGTGTAATCATATTTCGGTCGACTAGGTCTTAATTTAAAGAAACCTTTAAACAACCTTTTAATGCTACAATCTGTGCCAACATGAGAGCCCAATAGCAATGACAGGGCTGATCTTGTTGAGTTCAAGCTGCCATATGATAGACCTTGTTTAAATTTATTTGTAAGATAAGTAATTATTTCTGATATGCTAGGCCTTAATGTACTTATCTGTTTAGTATGACAGTAAGCGATCCAATCTCTTAAACAAGGTGAATATTGTTTAAGTGTATTCCTAGAAATGGAGCTGAGCATTATGTCAGCCGCCTCCTCATCTAAACCGGCTACAACAAAACTGCGCCGGAGAGCTGTCCTGCCATCAATGTTAGGCTCCCATGTAGTGGATGAGGTGTCCTGGAATTACATAGTTTGAGTAAGTCTGTATTTGGTTTGAAAACCAATGGTTTATTTATTAAGAGTTTTTGATAAAGGGGATACCATGGTTGTGTAGGCCAATCTGGTACAACCATGAGGCCCACACCTTTATCTATTATTATTTTTTCAAGGCTTTTTGATATCATTGAAAAGGGGGGAAAAGCATAGAAATATATTTTTGACCATGAAAAAGAGAATGCATCAATTTTGAATGCATCAGGATCAGGGTGCCATGACACATACTTTATGCATTTAGTATTTGTACGAGATGCAAATAAATCAATCTCTGGTTGACCAAAAATATTAACTATTCTTTTAAAATATTGATTGCCAAGTTCCCATTCAGTATGTCCTAACCCCTTCCGTGATTGAAAATCAGCTATAACATTATCCTTTGTATTAATGTAGGAAGCATAAATCCATAAGTTGTGTGTTTCGCACCACTGCCATATTAATTTTGAAATATTGTTGAGATTTTTGTGTTGAATTCCACCTAAGCGATTTATATATGAAATGGCAGTGGTGTTGTCAATCCTTAACAATATCTCACAATTATACAGATCTTTAGCAAAACTTTTCAAACCTAAAAAAGCTGCATGAAGTTCTAAAGTATTGATATGGAGTTTTGCTTCCTTTTGGGTCCATGACCCACTGGCGGTTTTGTTACCACATCTTGCACCCCATCCTGTGAGAGATGCATCTGTTTCAATTTCTAAAGAAAATTTATTTTTCCTTATAGGACATATGGCTGATTTTAGGTGTGTAAGCCACCATTCTATATCCTCAAAGCAACTATTAGGTAATGTTATAATGGTTTCAAAATTTCCATTATTTGATAATAGTGTCAGATATTTAATTCTCTCTAATTGTTTGGTATACAACATGCCATATTTTATGGCAGGGCAAACTGAAACTAATGTTCCTATAACTTGAGCTAGAAAACGAATGGAAAAATTTGATTTCAGTTTTAAGAGTAATTCTATGCACCTCTGTCTTTTGTCTTGGCCTATAGAAATAGTCATATCTTTACTATTGAAGATAAAACCTAAGAATTTACATTCTTGTTTAGGTATAATACTACATTTTTTATAGTTTATTAAGAAACCTAGGCTTTCAAAAAGGTTAAGTATATACTTTACTTGATTCTTACATTCCAAGTATGAGCTTGCCATAACACAGGTATCATCAAGATATTGTATTAGTCTTATTCCTCTTTTTCTAATTACTGAAAGTATAGGTTTGAATATTTTAGTAAACAAAAAGGGGGCTGTGCAAAGGCCAAAAGGTAAAACTGAAAACTCATACAATTGTTTTTCAAAATAAAAACGGAGGTATTTTCTGGAGCTATGGTCTATGTTAATCATATAGTAAGCATTCTTTAAATCAATAGTTGCTAAATAATCATTGTTTTGCATTAACTTGCAGATTGTACGGTAATCCTCTAACTTAAAATGATCGGGTTGCATAAATTCATTTAGTTTTTTGAGATTTAGAATGAAGCGATATTCTCTATTGGGTTTTTTAACTAGGAAGATTGTGGAACAAAATTGGTCCGCTGTTGGTGTACAAGTTTTCAATGCCTTAATTTTTAGTAAATCACTAATTTCTTTTCGAATAAGGATTGTCTCTGAATGAGAAAAATTGTTATTTAGAGGTGTATCCCTTTGATAAGGTCTTTGGAAAAAACCAAGTGAATATCCAGACACCCATGACAGGATTATTGGGTCATCTGTTATACATTCCCAATTTCTATTAAAATAAGGTAATCTGCCTACCTCTCTGTCCTGGATCACTTGCGTCGGTTGTGGTTCCACTCCCGTTGCCGCTGGGGTGGCTGACGCCGTTTCTTGGGCACATATGGAGTCTTCTTCCCCCCCCCTACACCTTGCTGGGTCTCGTTGTTTATCTTGAAACCTGGCCGTCTGAACCGTGGTTGAGGAGGGGTCCGCGAGTTTAAAGTCTTTGGTCTGTTTGCCATTACTTTCGACAGGTCCTGTGCAGACTTTTGTACTGCTTTCACCGTCCTGATTCTTTCAATAAGGTCAATTCCAAATAGGAATTCGTCCGGACCTCCCTGCAAGGAGTCCTTTAATTCTTTATTTATGACTGCTTGGATCAGCGCTCTTCTGCCTAAAGTTTCATTATGTATTAATTCGCAGAGAATCTTTGATGCATCATTAATTTTCTTGATTCCCTCAACTTTGTTTCCTTTCATTAGAAAACATTCTAATCCACATCCAATGGCTGCTAAGGCTGCGGTCACATTTCTTTGCCGGTATTCTATTATGATGTCTCGCTTTTTTACCTGTTCCGAAACAGCAGCTGCCAGTTCAGGGTTCAGTTTTGGGGGCACCATTGCTGGCAGGTTGTTAAAAGGGGGGTAGTCTCTTAATAAAAGGGCCTTCTCCTCCTTTTTAAGCCCCTTTTTTAGGATGGGTGTCCACCGTTGAGCAATTTCATTGTGTGCCGGAGGTCCAATTTTTGCCTCTTCTTCCACGCTACCCATGGCTGCGAGAATATCAGTATCAATGTCAATTTGTTCATTTACAGTCTGTTCCTCCTCCTGTTCTGGGAGTGGATCTGGTGGAGTTGTTCCAGTTGGGATCACCAGTATCTGAGTATGTTCTTGTGGTGACCGAGTACGAGTTCTTGGCAACCGGGTACGAGTTCTTGGCGACCGGGTACGAGTTCTTGGAGACCGGGAACGAATTCTTGGCGATCGGGTACGAGTCCTTAGCGATCGGGTAGGAGTTCTGTGCGATCGGCTTTGTTGGGCCTGAGCACTGGGTGACTGTGTATAGCGACGGTTCGTTGGTGACCGGCTCCTTGAAGACCCTGTATCCAGAATATTTTTGGATATAACACTTTGCCTTACTATTCTATACTTTGATAGTATAGTGACAGCATGAAGTGAGTTCGTAAGGTCACTCATAATAGAAATAGGTAAATTTGTTGTTCGATACCCTGCCGGCATAGCAACAACGACAATAAGTTTATAAAACTTGCATGAGTAGGTACATGCAGGTACCTCTGGAAAGAGTTGTTCGATACCCTACTGGTATAGCAACAAAAAAAAAAAAAGAGAAACGGAGTTTCAAGTTAACATGTCACTCATTGTGAATATTATGTATAATACGTTGTCCGATACTCTGCCAGTATAGCGACAACGATAACTTGAATTCTGTATTTTCAAACCGTGATGACCGGTTCTAACCGGTTTCATAACGTGATAAATTGTTCGGTACTCGTATCAGTACAGCAGCAATTATCACATTAATCATTGTAACGATAAATCTAAGTAAAATTTATGTTACTCTCCAACAATAATAACATAGCTATTGTTACATATAAAACTGAAACTAGAAAAAATAAGGACCATGTCGTCTGCCAAACTAACCTTTTGTTTTTTCTTCCAATCTTTTGATTTTCTTTTTCAATTTCCTCAATGCTCTTTCCACGTTGTCTTTTCCCATTATTTGATGAAAAAACACTTACAAAACTTCTAAAATACAAAATATAATACTTATTTTAGCGGGAACGGTGACGCCTCGCAGTGACATAAGAAACGAATGAAGTCCACAGATAATAGAACAGTGAGCGGGAAATGAATGCGTTCCGTTACCAGTTTTTTTTTTGTCATTTCAAGATTTAAACTATATGTGACGCCCTCCAGTAGCCAGGGAATATACTACATTAGTAACATTCTTCATCATCGAGGACGAGACAACAACAGGTATAATTTATATAGGTGTACCTACATGAGGGGCTTGCAAATTATGCTTTATTAATTACTTACATGGTGTAAGCAGAACGAAATGTTGTTTGAATCGCTGCTCTCCTTGCTAGATCACTGTTTTTTTATCTCATTCACTCTGAATAAAGACGCTG
Source organism: Hydraecia micacea (assembly GCA_914767645.1). Classification (NCBI taxonomy): domain Eukaryota; kingdom Metazoa; phylum Arthropoda; class Insecta; order Lepidoptera; family Noctuidae; genus Hydraecia; species Hydraecia micacea. Next base: position 17,033,846 of record OU611778.1, read on the forward strand.
TTTCTACCACGTAGATTCGTTTAAGTTTAAAATAGAATTGAATCTTGATTGGAATGAAATTCTCAATTTCAACATTCAAATAGGAACCAAGGATTCGATTGGCACCAGGATCGAATCGGCGATTAGATTATATTGAAGGTATATGGGAACAATAGGGACCTTTATATTGATAAGGAATTTCATAATGAAGAGAAAGTAGAACCTTTTGCTGTGGCATTTATTTGATGATTGTGTTTATTGAGGTGTATGGTTTCGGCATCGAATCAAAAGAAAGATGATAGCAAGTGAATGCTGTCTCTCTATCAAGCGTAAACATCGGTTGGACATTATGTATGTTTTATAGTTTATCTATTATTTATTTATTTAACCATCTATGTACACACATAAATAAACGTATAAGAAAAAATAGAACAGCAAAATAGGTACAGACGCCAGCACATCAAGCTATTACAATCTGTCAAATTTCTTTAATAGATTTTCAACTTTATCGTCACAGCATAAGGTTCAAGGTTGATTGGGAAAATTTTAATGTGCTGGCGTTTGTAAAAAGGTGATGATGCTTATTTCTATAGAAGTCTCTTTCGCGATATGAAAGTAGATGAAGAGATGTAGACAGCGTGTGTAAGAGTAAAATATAAAATACACATAACATAATCAGCCTATAATGTTCCCACTGCTGGGACACAGGCCTCCTCTTTGTAAGAGGGAGTGGGCCGTAATCCACCACGCGGGCCCAGTGCGGGTTGGTAGATGTCACATGTCTTCGAATTTTCGGTTCTAGGGCATGCCGGTTTCCTCACGATGTTTTCCTTCAACGTTTTGAGAGCAGTGGTGATGAAATAATTAACATAAAGTAAAGCGCCTGTCAGGGTTCGAACCTACGACCTACACCTCGTAAGTCGCGGCCGTTACCACTGGGCCACCACTGCTCTTATAAAATGAAATGCATAAAATTAAAAACAATTCACTAAATAAAATAAGACACATGATATTAGAATATAGCAGTAGTTGTGTAGTTATACAGGTTGTAATTTTAATCACCGTTTTCCTCTTAAGAAAAAAAAAGTGGTCATTGTACTCATCATTATGATCAACTTTTACTATGGGACCAAACCTGAAATCGTAAAAAAAAAACTGCTGTTCCCTACATTTATGTTCGCATAACTCGTCAAAATGTAGGGAGCAGCTGATTTTTTTTTTTACGATTTCAGGTTTTGTCCCATAGTAAAAGTTGTTCGTAATTAAAGTCAAAACAAGAATAATTTGAACAACGAACAGTTTTCCAAATTCACGTGAAATACACACATCAAAAGTGTCTAGGGATCAACATATATTTTTGCAATAACTTTTCTCCTGATTGATATTAATTAAAATTTTCTTTAAGGATTCATCAAATAAAGTGTTTTCGTTTGTCACAGTAACGATAAACCAAGTCACCTTTGCATTAATAAAGAAATTTGCCATTTTCCTAATAAAGGGATTTTTGACATTTGAACCACTAACACAAAAGTTCGAAAAAAAGACTGAAATAACAGTTTTCTTTAAAATTTTATTGGGTAACTTAAACAATTAATAATCCGTGTTTCTACCGCGAACACTAACAACACAAGAACATCGGTTTGGCATACTCAAAATGAGTTCATCCAAATCACGCTGTGGAATGGCAGCCCATGTTCGTTGCAACAACAAAAAAAGGTCTTCTTGCGACTGGATACCCTCCATATTCGGCAGAGCTCTTCTCTGTAGCATATCCCATGCATGCTCAATCGGGTTCAAGTCTGGCGACTGAGCAGGCCAGGGCAGGACATTGATGTTAGCTGCGGCGAGAGTCTGTCTTACAACTCTTGCGGTGTGCGGTCGTGCATTATCATGCATTAACTGAAATAAGGGACCGATTTGCACTTGTAGAGGAACGATGACGTCTGATACAATCGTCTCAGCATAAATTTGAGCGTTGAGGTTGCCTCTGATCCAAATCAACTCTTGCTGTTGCACTAAATAAACGGTTTATCTATCTATCTATCTATCTAACTCAGTTCTTCCGCCGATCCAAATACCCGCCCATACCATGATGGTTCCACCACTATAAGGATGGACTTTCTGGCAGGATTTTAATCGCTGTTGGCGTCCAGGGGTTCTCCAGTGTCGTATACGTCTTGTATCCGGTCTCATACCAAAACGAGACTCATCAGAAAAGCACACGAAACGCCATTGTTCTTCTGCCCAATTTCTGTGTTCAAGAGCCCATTGATATCGAATCCTACGTCATTGTGCATTGCTATAGGTGGTACCCGTAGCGGTCTTCGGGAATGAAGGTTCACTTCATGCAAGCGGTTTCTGACTGTTTGGTCGCTAATTAAGTTCCCTGAAGAGTGATGAAGCCTCACGGCTAACATCATGGCGGTTATTGTTGGAGCTCTTCGAGTTAAGATTTGAATGTATCGGTCTTGTCTCCGTGTGGTGCAGCGATACCGTCCTCCATGGCGCTCAGCCACGGTACCAGTGCTTCGGTAACGTGTCCAAAGTCGACTGATAACACTCTGACTTGTATTCAGAGCTAAAGCCACAGTACGTTGCCGGGAACCAGCTTCTATCATTCCCACGGCTCTGAGCATTCCTTCCCTGCTTAAATGACGTCGCCGCTCCATAATAACGTTGGTTTTAATCAGTAGTAGGGAAACAGTAGCACTAATAATGTCTTCAATGCGTTGTATGTTTTTATAGGGAAAATATTGACAGCTGATTTTCATCTTTTACTCGAATTTGATTCACAGTTCCTGATTCAAATTATGAAATGCACCAAAAAGGATCCATATAAATTTATAAAATCATAAATTTATTACAAAGCCACATCTCAATCTCAAGAAATCCGCATAAAAATGCTTGATCCCTAGACACTTTTGATGTGTGTAGATACTGAACTTTGCTAAAATAAAAACAACATTTGTGAAACATAAAAACTAACAATTCTTTTCCACAACGTTTGACCCTCTTAAGCAAAACAAGTGCATCTTTATAGCAAGATCAAACGCGTCTGCCACTGACAGACTGAGAGCAAAAAGGTTAAATAAAAATAAAACCGGCCAACTTGCCGGACCACGCCCAGTAAAGGGTTCCGTAGTCGGGATGAATATTTACGCATGCACAGTATTTGATGTCACCGGTAGCAAAAATAAGTTTGTATGTAATAGTATTTCCTGAGACTAGAGATGCCGGTGCATTCCACCAGTTTCTATGACAAATCTTTTACTGTTCAAGCAGTACGGTTATGGAATGACTTGCCCGTGTCGGTAAGGCGTGCTCAATCTTTGTCCACTTTTAAAATTATGATAAAAAAGCACTTTCTCTCTCCTTAAACTTCATCATTATATTTTTCTTTGTTCATGTTTACTATTATATTGTATATATATATATATATATGTATATATTTATTTAGATTAGTATAATATACTTTATGTATGTATTTATGGTATTGTGTAAATGGTACACCACAGACTACCTACAGTACTTGTCTGTCCTTCCTCTTTTTAATCCATCCAAAGGTTGTCTTTAAAAGATCGCTTTTAGCGATAAGACCGCCCATTGTGTCACCCATTGTAAAATTTCTATATTTATGTCTGTAATTTATATGGTGTACATAATAAAGAGTATTCTATTCTATTCTATTCTATTTGCCGAAAAAACTGAAAAACTAAGTTTTCTATGGTTGTCACTGAAAATGTCTCAAAAATTATGACTTAAATAACAATATCACTTAGAAACATTCTGATCTTTTTAATTATGGGAGAGCCCAGACGCTTAAATGGCTTGATTTTTTTTTATCTGTCGTTTACTTGTGGATTGCCACCTCTAATATTTTTTTCTTAGTTTCACTATTGTTTAGCGGTGCACAGAATAAACCTTCTTTTCAATTTTCATCGACTTAAGGTGAATTCCACCAAACTTTTATACCTAGAATAAGTCTTATTCTGAGAATAAATTTTAAATTTTTGACAATTTTCCCGTACTAGAACTTTCAGATGTCAATTTTATTCCACGGATAAAAGATATCTGACTTTAGTGAAATCAGCCCTTAGTGTTAATAGTCTCCGAGTAAAATTCCTGTATCTATCACGTCTAAACAGACGGACATGGAATTATAAAGATTCCGTTTTAGCTAATTGGTGTCAGAACCCTAAAAAAGGTCGTTGGGCAGATTTTTAAAAGGTCATTTACCACCAGCTTTTTTAGCGCACCCTTTGCACAGAATAATTACTCGGGGACCACATGTCACGAAAAAATTTTTGAACTTAAAATTACGTATGTATGATATAATTTCCGGTTCATCGTTTGATGTAGGTCTTGCGAGCATTTTTGGGAATATTCAAGGATGGTAGTAATTTTTTTTTTTCAGTGATTTTTGTGGCGTTTTGATTATCGGGAAACACTGTTTGAAAAATATTGTTTATGTTTATATCCGATTACTGTGTAGGGTAATGTAATTACAGGGTGGTTTTTAACGAGAACCACTTTGGAATTTTTAACAGAATTCATTTGTATGTTGATCAAGTATCTACCTACACCAATTATCACTAGCGCAGCTAGCGATAGTCTCCGTCGACATTGGCCGCCATGGCCAAAATACGGTCTTAAGGACTTTATGTACAGACGCCAGCACACCAAGCTACCCGAAACTGTCAAATTTTCCCAATCAACTTTGAACCTTATGCTTTAGCGATAAAGTTGAAAATCTCTTAAAGAAATTTGACAGATTATAGTAGCCTGATGTGCTGGCGTCTGTACATGCCTATCGAATGGTAAGAGATACCTACTTTGTTATAATTGTTCAAGAAAAAAAGTTATATGAGAACACTTGAAAGTTAAAACGTCCTAGAAACTTCTGTCTCAATTAATTTCATTCGCAACTCTACACGGAATAGAAGTTCGATTCATATTGTCTACTTGCTACAGTCTTGTTTTAGCTTTGTTCCAAGCCTATTGTTCATGGTCGACTTTGTCAAAGGCGTCGTTTATTCATTAACAAGTAGGTATACGAATAAAATACCAACTTTTGGAACGACCTTATCATCATCTGCCTAGCCTTTTCTCAACTATGTTGGGGTCGGCTTCCAGTCTATCCGGATGCAGGTGTGTACCAGTATTTTACGTGTAGCGACTGCCTATCTAACCTCCACAAACCTGGTTACTACGAAACCCCTTGGTAAGACTGGTTGTCAGACTTTCGGACTGTCAAAAATCCACGAATGACAGCCGGGACCAACGGCTTAACGTGCTTTCGGAGGCACGGAGGGGTCTTGGTATGTAAAGATGGTCACCCATCCACGGACCAATCGCGGCAAGCGTAGCTTAACCTGATCGGTCGACCTGTGCGGCTGTTATTGCTTAGCCCCTTAACTTTTGGAACGACCTCATTTAGACAATTAGAAAAGAAATGTGATTTATGCGAATTTATTTATTATTCATGACGGAGATGGCGGGAACTGGATTCCTTTAACAAGAACCGCGGTTCTATTCTGTAAAAGCACCGCGAAAACTTAGGTGAAGTGAGCTGTCAATAGTGTCAATTGCTAGCATCACGTGGAATTACAGCTCACTCCTTAGTTTTCTTGGTGAGAGTTTTACAGAATTGATGAGCTGGTTCTTAGCAGCTGAGAGAAGTGGAAAGAGAGTAGGGAGGCCTTTGCCCTGCAGGGGGAAATCACAGGCTAATAATAAATAATAATATAACAGGAATAATCGTCGGTTGGTGCCGCATTTCATTAAAATTTCCTATGGGACCTCTGCGAGTTGGCTTCGGCCCCTCGTACACCTTCCAAAGGACCGGGACCCCATGGTCCCGAGATATATAAATTCAAAATAATAATATTATGTAAACAAAACTTAGGTGTTATAGGGAATCTAATGACCATAATCATGTTCAAAGTATCCTTATCCTTTTTTTTTTTTTGTTAGCCTATAGTGTCCCACTGCTGGGCAAAGGCCTCCCCCAAATCCTTCCAGGAACTCTTTTCCCGCGCCACCTCGAACCAGCCCTCGTTGTACGCGTCCAGGTCATCTCGCCATCTCTTTCTAGGCCGGCCTCGGCGGCGCCGTCCATCTTCAGGCACCCATTGTGTGAAGATTTTTGCCCAGCGGTCCTCGTGCATACGGCTGATGTGACCCGCCCAATCCCATTTGAGCCTGGCAGCCTTCTTTCCTACATCCAGTATGCCCGTTTTGGAACGCAGCGTGGTGTTCCGAATTCTGTCCTGTCTTTTAACACCCAGAATGCTGCGTTCCATCGCTCTTTGGCAAACTCCAAGGCGGAACTTTTGCGGCTCGGTGAGCGACCAGGTCTGAGCACCGTAGGTTAGGACGGGCAGAATACACATATCGATGAGTTTGCGCTTCAGGGAGATAATAATAATATAATAATAATATAATAATAATATTCCACAACTATCACACAACGCCATCTAGTCCCAAGCTAAGCAGAGCTTGTGTTATGGGTACTAGACAACTGATAAACATACTTATATATTTCTAAATACATACATATTATAGATAAATTACAACCAGACACAGAACAAATGATCGTGCTCATCACACAAACATTTGTCCTGGGTGGGAATCGAACCCACGACCTCCGGCATAGCAGTCAGGGTCACTAACCACTAGACCATCAGGCCTGTCAAAAGATTGGTAGATCACCCTTCATTAGCATCTTCATGGACCAGTAGCTTTTCCAGGCGTTCTCGATTCGGCGATCGATCTCCCTCTCCTGCCTGTTTTCGAAAGAAACTAACTGGCCCAAGTAGATATACTCATCGACATAAATTATTTCCTGCCCATCTACCTCGACCCTACGCTTAGTGCTGTTGGTCATTAATTGTGTTTTAGACCGATTCATCGCAAGCCCTACCTTGAAGCTAGCTGTGCTCAGCTCTTGGAGCATGGTCTGGAGTTCTAGAGCTGTGGGGGCAAAAAGGACGATATCGTCGGCAAATCGGAGGTTTGTCAGCTTCTTCTTGCCGACGTCAATGCCCTTGGTCTTCCATGAGGCTGCCAGTGACTTAAATATCTCCTCAAGTGTGCTCGTAAACAATTTGGGAGAGAGCGGATCACCTTGTTTAACGCCTTTTTGAATTTGGAATGAAGGTCCAGCAGTATTTAGTTTTATGTTTGCCGTGCTATTGTTGTAAATGGTTTTTAAAAGGTCAATGTATTGTTTTTCAAGTTCTTGGTGTTCGAGGGATGTGAATATTTCTGAATGTTTAATACTGTCAAAGGCCTTCGTATAATCTACGAAGGCAAGATATAACGGTTTATTAAATTCTGTATACTTTTCTAGGATTTGGTTTAGTGTTTGAAGGTGATCGGTTGTTGAATAACTTCGGCGAAAGCCGGCTTGTTCTGGTGGCTGGTGTTTATCCAGTTTCCGGTCTATGCGATTGTGTATCACTTTAATGAAAGTCTTATAAATGTGAGATGTCAGACTTATTGGGCGGTAGTTGCCGATATCGCTTTTGTCGCCTTTTTTGTGCAGAAGGACTATGTTTGAATGGCACATTGACTTGGGTACGTTTCCAGATGTTAATATTGTGTTAAATAGGTTTGTAAGGTGGGGTAACAATGTGTTAGAGCCAATTTTTAATGTTTCGGTAGTGATTCCATCTTCTCCAGGACTTCTGTTGTAGCGCATGGTTGTAAGTGCTCTGTGCACTTCAAAACCGGTTATTGAGGGAATGGAATCTGGGAGACTGTATTCTGTGCTGATCGGGGGTGGTGAATGATCTGAATATAATGATGTATAGAATTTGGTCGCTATTTCCATGATTTTATCTCTATTATAGTGTTTTATGCCGTCATTGTCTTTTAAGCTATTGATCCAAGATTTTCCCTTGATTACTCCATGTTTCAAAACCCTTAAAGATGAGTGTTTTTCTAAAGCTGTTTTTACTAGATGTGTATTAATATTTCTCAGATCTCTCCTAATACTTCTTTTGACTTCTCTATCTATTATTCTGTATTCTGCTGTCCCCATTTCTTCCTTTGTTCGTTTTTCAATCAAATCCACACTATGAGCTGTTAATTTGTTTTTATCCTTACATAGTATAAAACAAAGTCGCCGAAATGTCTGTACGCACATAACTTCCGAACGACTGCACCAAATTAGATCATTCTTTTTTTTTTGTTGTGTACGGTATTGCCAGGACTAGGTTTGTATGAATGAAAATTTTGGAAATTCGAAAAAAAAATTACACCCGTGCGAAGCTGGGGCGGGTATTCGATATAGGGGACAATGCTAGAATTATAGGCAAAAGGAAAATCCAAGAAACCAAAAATAAACTTTTACGGGTGACGAAACCTATTGTTTTTACCAAAACTCCACGTTGCAAACACGATAGGTCCGAGAATTTCGAGTATTTGACCTGCAACCTCTTTTCCTTTCACAAACCTTACAACTTTATTGAAAAGTTCTCCAATAAAGCCAGACCATTATGCAATACGTCGTCGACGTACTGCGATGTTCCTTATATAAGATGAACGAGATTCTCGTGCGGTATACCTACTACATCCGATTCTCAATGGGGTGCTTGAATTATTTGTAGATCCTTACTTGTGCTGGTAGGATTTCAACGGCTATTAATGAGGCAAGTTTCGGTTGACGGCATCGTGGTCTTACATGAATTTGCTCTGAAGTGAAACATTGGCATAAAACATATTGGTAGATTTGCGCTGTATTCATTTATCAGTAGGTTAGCGGATTTCTGAGGAGCAGTGGTGGCCCAGTGGTAACGGCAGCGACTTACGAGTTAGTCCTAGGTTCGAACCCAGACAGAAAATCACAGATGTTCTTGACGGCCGATGTAATAATGACAAAACCGCTCTCTTAGGAAACCAAAACTTAAGGGATTATACGATCGGGAATGAAGACTAAAAGCGCCATTTTTAATTAAGCTAGCAGTTCAATACCTCAACTGATTCATATTCAGCCTGGCTCCCGTTAATCACATCCGATTTCAATATTATTCGAGCACTTCTCATGTCCGACGATCTACAGTACCTACCATACCTTAGCCACATCGTGAATGTCTAATTCGTACAAGCTCAAACCTAGTACCTAGTATTTCATCTACATGTTCGATGCTCAATGCTCATTGGCTCGACAGGATTTAGTGGAATTTGACTTAATGGAATTTAATCCACAATATGGACGATGCTGTTGATTTCAATGTTTTTTTTACATGAATAATAGGCCAAAGTCATCAGGCCAGAGATGGCAGGATGAACTTTATTTGTACCGAAATACAAGTAACAAAAACTCCTGAACAAAATTGTTCCAATAAAAACTCATGACAATGACTGAGTCATGCTTTGACTCGGCTCGGCGAGTGTGCAAGCGAGAGCGCGGAACAAGCGATAGAGAGGCACGCTCGGATATTTTCTTATGACGATATCTCGTTAAATTATCGTCCGTAAACCGACTTTACAAACAATCAAAGTTTTTTTAAGTTAAGTAAGGTCTAAGTCTAGATTGTTGGTAGTTGAGTGGCAAACGCGAGTTATTTTGTACCAAAACATCATTGTATCCAGTTTTGCCATTAAAATATAAAAATTGTTTCAGCTGTGACTCATGAATAAATTATATGTAACGATATGATTACAGAGATTACAATTACACACATATAACATATTATTCAAACCTTGCTACATAAAAAATTTAAATAAAATAAACATTACAAACACCTTTTACAAAAATTCATATTTTTAACCACCACTCATCTGCGGTGAATGTTACGAAATATAAATTATATCATCACTTTAGTACCTTGCATCTTTAAACGATGTATCATCATCTGCCTAGCCTTTTCCCAACTATGTTGGGGTCGGCTTCCAGTCTAACCGGATGCAACTGAATACCAGTATTTTACATGGAGCGACTGCCTATCGGACCTCCACAACCCAGTTACTGGGTAATACGATACCCCTTGGTAAGACTGGTTGTCAGACTTTCGGGCTTCTGACGACCCGTAACGACTGTCGAAGATCCACGAATGACAGCCGGGACCAACGGCTTAACGTGCTTTCCGAGGCACGGAGGGGTCTCGGTATGTAAAGATGGTCACCCATCCACAGACCAACCGCGGCAAGCGTAGCTTAACCTGATAGATCGACCTGTGCGGCTGTTATTATTTAGCCACGGGCCCCTCGATCTTTAAACGATGTAATTCCGTTGTAATTAAAATTACCTTTATTATTTATTATTCTGCGGTTTGCGGCTTGCAATGGGTCAACTGAATCCCCCCGCTTCCGGCTTTCGGGTGGATGTAAGGGTGCTCTTACACGGTCGATTAAAATTGCCATATTATTGGGATGTCACAGGACAGTATACCCGAATATTTATCGAGCTTCTGACCGTTTCATCGTGCAATTTCACTGACCCTAAAAGAAGCGAAAAGCCACGGTTTCCTAGAAAAGCGGTGACCGCACATAACGGCCGCAGTGGCCGCTGTCATGAAAATGACGACAGTGGCAAAGATTTATATCGTTAGATCCCGCCTCAAAAGATTGTCGCGTTTCAGGATCGTATTGACACCTCTGATACACAATAACGCAGTGACTTGATTTCATTGTCATGGAAACGCTATATAATAATGTGAGCTCACTCTTGGTATGGATACTTTTTCGCGTGTCTAAGTGCGATAAGGGCAAATCTAGCTATTTAAATATTTAGGCAGCGGGGTTTGACTTGACGGTGTCAAAAATGCTCTCTAGGAAACCACACTAACTTACATTCATAAACAACGTTTCAATGACGTCATTCACCGGTAAATTACGGACGCTATGTGGATAGACTCAAATAAAATGACCGCTCTGTTGTAGGTACGTATGTAAAAAATATTCTTATCTTCAAACTAAGATAAAAATATTATAATTTTTAATGCAGTTCTAAAGGGTTTAAAACATAATAATTATTATATAATCGTTGGAAATAATAACAGAAATGTTCTTGACGGTACTATAACAATGACGGTTTATAATGCGCACAGCAAAAGAGTGGAACTCTCTACCTGCGTCTGTTTTTCCGAACGCATACAACCCAAATCTCTTCAAAGTGAGAGTGAACAGGCTTCTTCTGGATAAGCTCGCTCCATCGTCGACTGTGTCTCTGTCACCTTTGACCTGGACTAGAGTCAAGAGCAAGTCCATTTCAAATAAAAAAAAAAACACTATACAATTTACATCCTGCTATTTTCACTCCAGTGAAAATAACCTGCACAATGTTTGCATGGCTTATGTCCAGCAGTGGACTGCTATAGGCTGATGATGATGATGTAAGGACATACCTTTGCTGATCCCCATTCAGACAGTCGTCGGTGCAATAACATGTCACGTATCGCAAGCAAAGCATTAATATTCTAGTAACTAAGTAATTTAAGTTAGCTATATGATTTGTTTGTGAGTATGTTATAATTATTGGCATTCATAAAAGGAACTTTGGAATGAGCAGTTGTTTCCATCAGCCACCATGAACGAGGCAGTCAAACTAATTGCCTCGTTTGACTAGTGATCGCAAGCGGTACTGCGAAGCATGAGGTCCTGCAAATTGCGTATCACACTTTCGATCACAACCTGAATAATTTGGATGGATATTGCTAATCTATTGCTTCACATGTTAGAAAACGTTGTCTGCTCAACAAAGTTAATAACGCAATGAATGTTGTTGAACTGTCAAAATGGAAGCCATTGCTATTGATAATGTGTTACGCCCAGGTCCAGAAAATTGTCATTGGTTTTACTATGAGGAATTTCTCTGTAGTAGCCCGGAGTCTAGGTTTGTTTAAAATTACTTACTGACTAGTCAGTGCGAAATAGAATGGACGACTAGCGAATATGTGCTTTAATAAAAAGGCCTAGTGCCAAAAATACATATGCATTTAGCTGGTGGACAGCCGTTGAAATACGGTCACATTATTTTTCCTAACGTTCTTAGTTACCTACTTACCTTTTGTTTCAGTAATATTCCTAGCAGAGTCTTTGGTCAATTTTGAACATCTGCCACATAGAGAGTTATATCTTTTTTATTTATATTGCCTTGTAAAAGTATTTATAATTTAAGCCGTAACTGAAGTTTTTACGGATCTATGAAACAACCTTTTTTTTTTTATAGGCTAATGGATTTTTTTTGTAGGTATGTACATAAAGTATGTATTAATGCTCCTGTTTCATTACAGGGTAAATGAGGTTTTTATATAAGTTTTTATGACCTCTAAAAGCTAAACCTAGGTACTTTATAAAATATATATTATATACAAAATGATACATCGGAACACAACGCTGAAAATCCTTTATGGAGCCTTAATTTGATAGTATAAATATTAACCTTATCCGAGGTATGATTTATTAAGTGAGCAGATTTTTTATTGTTGAATACTACATACATATTATATGTATTGTTGAATAATTTCTATTTTATTTATTCGGTTGAACTTGTAGGTCATCATCATCTGCCTAGCCTTCTGCCAACTAGGTCTAACTAGATGTATCTGGCTACCTACTGGTATTGAACTTGTAGTGACTGCCTATCTGACCTGCACAACCCAGCTACTGAGTAATAAGACACCCCTTGGTAAGACTGGTTGTCAGACTTTGTGCGGCTGTTATTACGCAGCCACAAGCCCCTCCGTAGAACTGGTAGGCACAGATGCAAAAGCCTCACTTTTTTATCAATAAAATCAGTTTTTTTTTACAAAAAAAAAAAAACTAAACCCATAATCGGATTTAGCTCAGTCAGCTTTATTTGGAAAAACATACGAAATCCAGATACAGTTATGAAAAATATTCATAACACCACTTCATCCTATCATACGTTTGCACGCTATGGATTAAGAGCGCGGAACACGTACAGACGCCAGCACATCAAGCTACCCCAATCCTCCTGTCACATTTTTCCAATTGAATATGAACCTTATTCCTTTGTAATAAAATTGAAAATCTATCAAAGAAATTTGACAGATTGGGGTAGCTTGATGTGCTGGCCTCTGTACATGGGGAATTTTATATCGTCCATTTTTTTTATTTTTATATCGTCCCTAAAATGTAAAAAACGGATCCGAAGCCTCGTAAGCTGAGTAAGCCTCGCATAGACATGATTGAACGTCAAACCCATTGACGGCTCAGCTGCGAAACAATTTGCTTTGGAATAACTTAGGATATGTTCTTTTATTTTAAATAAATCCTATCGCGATCCTCTTTTATTGAGGAAAGTTATGAATAGGGCCAATCTGAGTCTTAGTGCCCTTTCACACGTCCCGGCAACCGGGTAGCCGATGCCGGTATAGCCATGTACAGACGCCAGCACATCAAGCTACTACAATCTGTCAAATTTCTTTAATAGATTTTCAACTTTATCGCTAAACCATAAGGTTCAAAGTTGATTGGGAACACTTGACAGTTTCGGGTAGCTTGATGTGCTGGCGTCTGTACGTTAGCTTTCACACGTACCGGCGTTGTTTGCCTGGCAAGTGTTACCGGATAGTCGGCACCGGCTACTCGGTTGCCGGGACGTGTGAAAAGGCATAAGTATGCATACACACGAATGACACGCGACAGCAGCCGTCTAAAACATGCTGCGCGTGTATTTGAGCACCGTACCATACTATTAGTTATTCCGTGACCGTACTCAAATACACGAGCGACACGATGTCGACGGCAGTCACCGACGACGCGTCGACGACTGGTTTCGCAACTGCAGTTGCCTCTGTCGTCAACGCGTGTCACTTATGTGTATGAGCACTGAGCGGTAACCTATTCTTACTCATTAAAACAGACTTTAGGTATTATTTCACCGCATAACATAAGGCCATGTTTAATAGGAGTCGCTGCCTTTAGAAAAAGAGGTTCCTTATATTATGTTCGTCTCAACTCTCACCAATCCCGACTTTACACGATTTAAAATTACCTAACAAAAAGTCCCAACTCTACACGAAACGATAAAAATGTACCTACAGTCGGAATGAAACACATTTAGAAAAATTAAAAATACTTTAATCACCACGCTTAAACGACATGTGGCTATTTTCCAAGCCATGTTCCACAAAAATCACACAGGTGGCGCGCGAAGAAAAATAGCTAGTAGGTATTTATACTCGTTACAATAAATATATTTTATATTATTCAGAAATATTGCCGATGTACTATTTCGAACCCGATCCCAATAATTCTTATTTCGTGTTAATTGACAGAAACGTTTTCCCTACATATATTAGTTACAATAAGGTAACAATAATAATATTGAAACTAGACAGCAATGATGCTTGGTGGAGCATAAAGGAATCGTTTATCCCCTTTGAACAAAGGAACTCCACTAATACTGGCATGTCATGTAAACAAACACTTACAACGTAATTTCAAACAGTGAATATTCATCAAAGCAATTAAATATTAAAATTACACGTCAAATGAATAGACAATACTCTATCTACTCGAATTCCTCGTTACCACAGGCTTTAATTCAAGTCGTGAATTCCTGAAGCTTTTGAAATACAGAGTGAAAGCTGCTGAAAGGGGTTTGTCTGGGAGCAATATCCGGTCACAAAAATATTCATACATTCTTGGGGGCCTCTAAAACGTGGAAGGGGGTGCCTTTAAAACGTACTTTTAGATGCAATGAAAGCAATTTGGGAGGTAATTGGAATCTCTTATTTTCCGTAAAAGGATTTTCAGTAGCTGTTTTTGGCGAAAAATTGTTACTCGGGTGGGATTTTGTGAATGTTGGATGAGATTGTATCGAATTTTAATTTAGCAGAGAGTTAAATAGTTTCCATTGAAGTGCTTAACTGTCTTACTATAACAGGTGTGTCATAGGAGACACATTTTGATTAAAGATTTTTTCTTAAATTCCAGGGTGCTGCTTGCATTTAGCAATAATGCAACTGTGCAAGTCTTTTCTTCCTTTTGATATTTTACCTTTTTATACCTTTTTGTCTATGCTTTTTCTTCCTTTTAGTTTTTACTTTTGTTTGACATATACATTGTTTTCCTACCAGAACCAGCCCCTTTAATTTCGTAGTTAATAACAACACTATAAATATAATGAAAGAAAAAACATAATATGTTTATTTCGGTAAACATGACGCATGAAAAGAAAGCAAACACAGATAAAAAAAAAACAAGTTGAGGGAAAACATACGTCACATCCACGCGAAACGGACATCGCTCAGCATCACGCTAAGACCCTATGCGAGACAGAGCCCGCGCGCTGGTTTATGACACCATATTTCATTTTTAGCCTATACTGTCCCATTGCTGGGCAAAGGCCTCCCCCAAATCCTTCCAGGAACACTTTTCCCGCGCCACCTCGAACTCGAGGGCTGGTTCGAGGGCTGGTTTGAAGTGGCGACAGCTTTTTAATTTCAGCTTACTAAAACAATGACTCTACACATATTCACTTCATGGTTTCCCGGGCAACCGTACCACTTCCTGAAGACCTTAAATTCTTACTGGAGGAAAAGCTATAAACATTTGTACCCACCACGTCGTGAACCGTTCAGTAATAAATTTTATGTGAACGATTGGAAGCTGTTCCGGGTTACGCTTTACGTCGTTTTTCTCATAGTTAACTTTTACTGGCAGACATTAATACGTTATTTTCTTTTAAATGTCTCATAAAACTCGACCATTTTTTATAGTTTTAAATGTATGGTTTTTAATGCTTTAAGTATATAAAAATATTTAAAAATGTATTTAATAAGAATGAATATAAAATAAACGAAATAAAATAGTCGTTTTAAGTAAAATTTTATGCTAAACGGAAAGTACCATACCTACTTCAATATTTTTAAACATGGTTAAAATTTATATTCCATGTTGAACCAATAGCTTTTTGCGCTATTATAATAAGTACAAAGAAGGCTTTTTTTTGGGCCACGGACTACGGTCTGTGACCCAAAAACGTGGCGTCTTGATACGTCTAATCTGCATTCGCGATTTATTTGCCAAAAATGTAAACAAATATAAATTAATGGAAAAATAACTTTAATTCCTACACAATAATGTTCAGTTTACGTTACAACTTCAAACATTTTATAACTTTTTTAATAGTGCTAGTCACTCTGAAATCAACTTAAATGTCATTGAAATAAAGTTGATATTTGTTTAACTTGAAATGGGGTGGAAGTGTGCAATACTGCGCACTTTTACTATAGACGCATGTTGTCCAAACAATGGTAGTTTTTAGGATTGACGTTTTACAGATGTGGAGACAGAATGATGACTATGTCTATTATATACCAGGAAGCCCATCTATAAATTTATATCATCCGTAAATGATAAATGATTTTATTTCTGTAAGAAGGTTTGTACACGTCAATCATATTTTTTTTTTTTTTTTTTTTTTTTCCGGCCATATTAGCCGTAGAACCGATGACCGCTGGGGTAGACGTGTTCTTGAGTGGAGACCGCGAATCGGTAAACGTAGCGTGGGACGCCCTCAGGCTAGGTGGAGCGACGATCTTCGCAGGCTGGCTGGTAGCAGCTGGATGAGAGTTGCCGAAAATCGAGTTGAATGGCGTGCAATAGGAGAGGCCTATGTCCAGCAGTGGACTGCTATAGGCTGATGATGATGATGATGAATCATATTTTTAAAACTAGATGAGGTCGGCGTTTCCTATCTGAATACTATGAGAAGAAAAGCCAAAACAAACTCAGAGGTCACAGTCTCTTTTACAGTCCAGACATAATCTTGGTCACATCATGTGAAGACCGTGTAGATTGATGTCTGAAATCCTCTTTTGAAGAATAAACCACACAGATTGAGTGAAACTGTCCAATCAAAAAAAAAAAATTAAAAAGTGTTTATTCACATAAATAATTTTCGACCACATATATTACCTCTGCCAAACTGCAAAGCAGTTTGTTGGCAGACGTAGCTCCTTTTTTTGTACATTATAATTAAAAATATTTTTTTTTATAATGACACTTTTTCATAAAAAAAAAATTAATGAAACTAAACTACTTACAGAAATACATACAGGTTATTGGCTATTGTTGACAGTGAGGTTTTGACAAAAAATATTAAAGAGGTACTTATGTATTTTCTTTTTAAAGACGGTTTTTGTAATATCATTGTTTATATCAACTGGAAGGTTATTAAAAATAGTTGATCAGTGCACGCATTTGTCCGTTATCGTGCAGCTCAACTCAGAACTTAAGGAGTTCAACGATTCGACGAACAATACCAAAGAAATCTAACCAAAATTCATCTAGGCATGCATAATTCTAAACACAACCCACACCATTATCTTAATTAAACCACAGTCTTAGCACACTATTATCGCACACAAAAGCAGACACCTGCTCGAAGTTCCTCATCCTTTTTGCAAGGAAACCGACTAGACGAGAGACGAAGCTCTAACAACATTACTTGCAAAGACGCGACGAATAATAGCATCATAATAAAATTAATAGAACCCATTTCTGTCCCATTTTCTCTGATACGACTTCGCCCTAATGACTTTCCTGATATAACTACGCCCTTCATTATTGCTTACATGTTTTTTCGAAGTCGAAACGTGATCAGAAATATTTATGATTCCTCAAATGGTGCAGACAATCCTCTGTTGTGAGTTGATTTCGGAAGTTTGGAGGTCAACTATTGGTTCATTTGGCCGTGTTTAATATGCGTGAACAATCTGATTGGAATTGTATGAATAAATTATTTTGTCGATGAATTTGTAAACTATCGAATTGCAGGGTAAAAACCTACTTCTTTTGGATTTAAAAGTGTCCACAGAGATCCTTGTCGGTTCTTCTCTATAAGAAACTACCACGCTTTTTTTTTACGTGGCGCCATCTATTATCATAATAACGTTATTGTTGTTTTCCTCCGGAACAGCAATTTTTTCGGTATGAAAGGTACCCTATATCCGTTTCTGTGCTCCTGACAATGTATAAGCAAATTTTCAGGATGATCGGTTCAGTGGTTTAGGCGTGATAAGGTAACAAACAAACTTACTTTCGCCTTTATAATATTAATAATATAGTTAAGATAACAGCTTAGTTCCGTGCTAAGTCGTCATATCGAAGATTTAGGCACAGAATACTTCTAGAACTAAAATTACTTTTCGTTTTGTAATAATCCAGAAAGCTAAGTAAAGACATTTTGTTCATCACCATGCAAGCTCACTACGAGTTACAAACTTACAAACCCCTGGTACCACTCATATTTCTTTTCACAGTAAACCTGAAATTAATTCCTTTAACGTGTTTAAAACCAAACAGCACCCTAATTGCGTAACACCTGAATCATTTTGAAGGATATTGCTAATCCATTGCTTCTTATGTTCGAAAAATGTGCCTGCTCAATAACGTAAATAACGCAATGAATATTGTTTAATTGTCAAAATGAAACCCATTACCTACTACTGATAGTGTGTTATGCAATTAGTTCGAGTTATTTACATTGTTATTCATATCAACGTCATTTTAACCGACTTCAAAAAGGAGGAGGTTCTCAAGTCGACTGTGTTTTTGTTTTGTATGTTTTATACGCGACATCTCCGGTAATAGTAAATCGATTTCAAAAATTGTTTTTTTAATGGATAGGGGTGGTCCCATATAAATTTTATTAACTTTGTTTGGGTAGTTTTTGAATAATACGAATTTTTGCCACTTAGTTTATATTGATGATGTTATAATGACTTCCTGTCACTGATATTTTATAGCAAGTAGTGTTATACGAATTTCTGTGGGGTAAGTACCTACAACTTAAAAATGAAAAATAAAAACTGTTTTGCAAAAAAAAAAACAACCGACTACCAAAAAAGACACTACAAAGTGAAACATAACTTTAATTTCGGAAGTCGGTGGCAAACAACGAAAATGCGAACCCACGACACCGACTTCCGAAATTAAGTTATGATTCACTTTGTAGTGTATTTTTTGGAAGTCGGTTGTTTTTTTATTGATCTGACTATAAACATTTTATCATAAAACCCTAGTAAGTCATCGCACCATAAGTTTCTTCACCCTCTTTACATATCATTGAATATTAGTGCCTTAGCTTCGGTTTGATCAAATACTTTTATGACGTCATAAAAAACACAATGGACTGTGAAAAGTTCTTTGAAAGTTTGATTTAACAGTTTTTCGAATTCCCTTGGTGTATATCCGGACTACATTTTTATAACCAAACCAGCCATGAGCCGATGTCATAAAACGTGGACTGCAAATTTTATATTTAATGGTGTCATTTCTAGGGTTAAGTATGTACCTTGAACAGACGTATCCTAAAATCAGGGGTGTTTCGTAATGTTGTCCTTTTAAATCATTCAGCAGCCCAGGATCTTAATCATCTGCCTAGCCTTTTTCCAACCATTTTGGGGTGGGCCTCCAGTCCAACCGAATGCAGCTGAATACGACTATTTTACATGGAGCGACTCCTCCTCCGACCTCTTCAACCCAGTTACTGGGTAATACGATAAGACTGGTTGTCAGACCTTCGGGCTTCTGACGTCCCGTAACGACTGTCAAAGATCTACGAATGACAGCCGAGACCAATGGCTTAAGTGCTTTCCGAGGCACGCAGGGGTCTCGGTATGTAAAGATGGTCACTCATCCACGGACCAACCGCGGCAAGCGCAGCTAAACCTGATCAATTGACCCGTGTGGCTGTTATTACTTATCCACGAGCCAAATCACTCGTCAAATGTGGGGTTTTTCACAAAAACTCAAAGCATTTATTTCAGTAACCCTGTGTTAACTTGTCCTGATTCTTACACCCCCATTAAAGATTGACATCACTCGACGCAACCCTGCATAATAAAAAAGCCACAAGAGAAAATTCCCATTCCATACTTAATGTTCTACATAATAGGAACACTTCATCATCCCTTTATTACCCTACACGCATTAATAATACTTGTAATACACCATTATTATTATAATTAACTGTAGGAACAGTTCCTTACATCTGGTGGTTCTTACATAGGTATATTAGCATGCGCACTCGGTCGGATAGACGGGTTCGCTAATGGAAAATTTATTGTGAATGTTATATTGCGAAATTCCTGACATTCTTGGTGAATTGTTTCGATTGAGGAGCTCCTCAAAGTCGGGTGGTCGGATAAGACGTTGCCTTGTGCAAGTATTTAGAGGTCTTTAAGGATAGAAATTTGAATAAAATAGGCCATCGTGGTTTGGATTCTTGTAAAATAAAATTTGTCATTCTTGAAAAATTTGATCACGTTAATCAACGTTTCGTATCCTGTCACTCACTGTCTCGCCTACCTTTCGAAACACCCCACGCGTCGGAGTAGTTGAATGGACGCAGTGAAGTCATTGTACACTTGGTGTACCGTTGCGTTGAAGTTTCGAGCATCTTATGTACACTTGCTGTACACTTGACGCTTGAGGGGCTATTGATTATTTTTTAAATAACCTACATTATTTAACTTGCCTATTGGAAGATACCTATGCCCACGAATGAAGTGCTGGATATAAACTGTAACATAATGTGATAAATATTAAGTAAGCACTAGAATCGGTTCTTTTTGCGGCGGAGGCGTGATATTGTGATTATTAATAAAATTCTGTGATGTGTTCGGCAGGTTCGGGACATCAGTGCGTATAATCAAACAATAAAAATCCTTTCAAACTCACCTTTTCAAAAAATATAAATAGTTCAACTGAAAAAGGCTGATTTCCTGCGCAGACAACTTATTCAGTCCTATAGCAGTGCACATTCTCTCTAAAATTAAATATTTTTTCTTGACTCAACGAGATAACTTCGAAACATTTCCTACGCTTTATATTTGATTTGAAAAGCGCCTTCAGCAGTTCTGAACATACTCTGGCTTTTTGAATTCAGGTAATGAACTATTTCCACTAACTTTTAATTTAATATTTTTCACAAACCAGATGAAACGGATTTACCAATTTGATGTTTATACTACATTTCTATTTAAATACACAAATATATATTTATAGTAGCTGTTACCCGCGACTTCGTCCGCGTGGATTTTTTTCGTGGGACCGTATTTTTTTTTTCTAAAATAATTGAAGCCTAAGTTACTCCATATTACATCAGCTATCTGCCAGTGGAAGTCCCGTAAAAATTGGTCCAGCCGTTTCAGAGATTAGCCGGAACAAACAGACAGACAGAGAGGCAAAAATTGTAAAAAATGTTATTTTGGTAGGTATATGTACCATGTATACATCCATATGCATTTAGTAAAAAGCGGTTATTTTAATATTACAAATAGACACTACAATTTTATTTATTTGTATGTATGTATGTATAGGTAGATAAATAAAATTGAATTGTCTGTTTGTAATATCAAAATAACAGCTTTTTACTAAATGCATATGAAAAGAACATACGGTATCTCCTTATAATATTTTTTTTTCTTTCAAAGTGGGTCTTTCATTGGCAGATAACTGATGTTATAGATTAACATATAGGCTACTTTTTGTCGTGATAGCACGTTCGCGTGGGATCAATTCTACTTTAATGTAATATTTGACGTTCAAAAGTGTCTTTTATGTGCCTATTTGAAATAAATGCTTTGACTTTGATAAATTCCGACATCCACGCGGGCGGAGTCGCGGGCTGAAGGCTAGTGATTTGGTGACCAGCATATCGTGTGCTTGAGTTTTTGAAGTGAAAACTAGCAGCTATATAAAACAGAATTTTCAAACTCGCTTTTGTACCAATAAAAAATATTTTTAGGCATGGCAACTTTTACTACAGCCTATTTGTACCCGATGCGCGATGAAAAGGAGGGTTATGTGTTTATAAGCCTATGTATGTATGTTTGTTTCTTTTTCGTACAGTAAAGGAACCCGTTAATCACGTGTCCCAAGCTCTGAACTGCAATCATATTAAGTATCTTTTTAAATCTTAAATTCTAAAAGTAAGTATTCATTGCTCACGTCATCATTTATTTCAAATGATTTGACGATGTCTAAAATTCCTTAGAAAACGATTATCAAAAACGTAGAAAAGTTTGCCCAAAAAATAAACAACGATCCGCTAACACTAAAACCAGAGCCTTCTCACCAAAAAGAACGGTTTACATCAAATATTTACCGCTGACTACGTCTAGATTACCGCCTAAGGCTACGGACACAAAGTCAGCGGGCGCGGCGCGGCGGCGGCGCGTTTCAATGTATAGATTTATATGGTATAGAGGTACGAGGAACAGGGTGTAAAGTTCACTTAACCTCCATAGAAAAGGGAGGATCCTCCGACCAGACGGGTGTTGTGTCTGGCGGGTAACTGTCCGATGATTCGTGTCGGGCCGTTGTATCTACCTATGCTAGTTGCGCGGTAAACTCTGCTTGCGAGATGCAGGATTTGCGTGACGTCACTATGACGCATTGTTCGCATGTGGCGTTGTAGATACCGCTACAATGGAACTGTCCTCGAAGGCGGCGGCGCGGAACCGTGCGGAGAGATTGTGCATTTTATTTTTTGCTTTTTATCGACCGACGTATTTCTCATAACACAACACTACGCCGCTCTAGCGCCGCGCGATCTGTCCGCTGACTTCGAGACCGGGTCTGCGTTGCCGCGCCGCTCCCCGCGCCGCCACCAGCGCCGCCCCGCAATCGCTGACTTCGTGTCCGCGGCCTAACATCGGGTACACACAGGATTTACGAAGGAATATCAAATTATACGGAGAATTTGTGATACATCCGAGTATTCCCTTTACCTTTCCTACATGTTAATGATATACTGAAGGAAACAGGAAACATAATCATGGAGTTGAGGCCTTAGGAAAATGTATTTAATCATTCTATTTGTGGTAATGTCTGAGATTTTTAGTAAGTGGTCGCAAATTAACGCTGAAGACAGAAATAAAACTGCAGCAGGCACAAGGCAATATAAACATATTGCCATGGCTAAATAATAACAGACGCACAGCTCGATCGATCAGGTTAAGCTACGCTTGCCGTGGTTGGTCTGTGGATGGGTGACCATCTTTACATATCAAGACTGGAGGGGGGTGCTTCAGAAAGCACATTAAGCGGTTGGGCCCGGCTGTCATTCGTGTCATTCGTGGATCTTTGACAGTCGCTACGGGTAGTCAGAAGCCCGAAAATCTGACAACTAGTCTTACTAAGGGGAATCGTATTACCCAGTTACTGGGTTGTTGAGGTCAGATAGGCAGTCGCTCCATGTAAAATACTGGTATTCAGCTGCATCCAAATAGACTGGAAGCCGACCACAACATAGTTGGGAAAAGGCTAGGCAGATGAACACATTCATAAACTTACATCTTCTAAGATCCTTACATACTCCTTTTGGCTTCATTTACGTTCATAGATCAGCCGGTCTATTACTGTGAAAAATTTGGTGAAACGATCTTGAAGTGATCTGTCAATAATGTCAATCCTTTAGCAGCAGGTGGAATGATAGCTCACTTCACCTAAGCTTTCACGCTGAGATTTTTACAGAATCGATCGGCTGGTCATTATATTTACAAAACAACTATTAAAGCTCACAGTTGCAATATTACGTAGTTACTACTACGTACTCGTTAAACGTTTATAGTATCGATAAAATCAGTTAACGTTTCTCTTTATAAACGGATCAAAGAGTTATTTCGTAAACGAAAATAAAACCAAATAAATTCACACATGGTTACTGTAACCAGAGTCCACAGTAATTTATCGCGACAATTGAAACAACGCGTGGTCAACACACCGCAGACAAATTGTAGCTTTCAACGTTTTTCAGCAGAAATAAAACCGGACACGTACATTTTTACATTCATTGAATATACATACGCTCGTGTTTTTAACCAACCAGCACCCTAATTGCGTAACACACTATCAATCGGAATCAGAATCATTTTGAAGCAAATTTCTAATCCATTGCTTCATAAGTTCGAAAAATTTGTCTGCTCAACACGTAAATAACGCAATGAATGTTGTTGAACTGTCAAAATGAAACCGATTCCGATTCATAATGTGTTACGCAAATGCCCCGCAGGTTCATAATTTAATGTTTGTGCAGCACATCATTTTGTGTCATGCAAGGTACAGACGCCAGCACATCAACCTACTACAATCTGTCAAATTTCTTTAATAGATTTTCAACTTTATCACTAAAGCATAAGGTTCAAAGTTGATTGGGAAAGTTTGACAGTTTCGGGTAGGTTGATGTGCTGGCGTCTGTACACGGGAGAGGTCCAGGTCCAGCTGCGAATTGCGAAAGACTGAGTAAAGTGATTGCTGGGTTGGACCATTACTACTGGTTTTCGTAAAAATTCTCAGAGACACAAAATCCATCGTCAAAGATTATGGTAACGGGTTTTTCTTCATAAAAATTGACCATTTTTAAGCGTATCTATACATTGCAGACTTGAAAAATGCAATGCAATACAAAAAAATAAGTTTGTTTATGAATTATGAAAAAGTGTGTAGGTACAGACGCCAGCACATTAAGCTACCCGAAACTGTAAAATTTTTCCAGTCAACTTTGAACCTTATGCTTTAGCGATAAAGTTGAAAATCTATTATAGAAATTTGACAGATTGTAGTAGCTTGATGTGCTAGCGTCTGTACGTGCGCAGTAGTTTAAAGACACGGGAATTAAGCGACAAGGGATCAGTTAACAGCGCGTCGACTGCCAGTAATGCTATTGATTATTATCACTCAATTTTTAAATATTTCATCAATTTCCAAATCCCTTCCAGCCCCTTTTTTTTCCCTTGCCAGCATTATCAACTGTTTCATGGGCACCTCCAAATATTTTTTTTTTACATTTGTACCTCGTTCGATTGCTTATTAAATGAAGATGTGTCCTGTAATTTGTAAACTTAACGTCATAGACAAATTTTGAGGTAAATTGTGTTCAAGTTCATGTATGTAGATGATTTTTGAAAACCGTTAATTAAATTCTTGTTATATATCTTTTAACTGTTTTATATTTTTGAACAGTTGGTTGCGTTAAAAAATAAAAAAAACATATGTTGCGCCGACCCCAAATAAATTGGGATAAGGGCAGGAGAATGATGAATGAGCCATACAACGATGCTGATCAGCTCTTCTGTACACGGTGTGATATGAACCCAGCATTGCATAAATATGTAAGCTGTCACGCCCTTTATACCTGGTGGCTTTTATTTAGGTAGTAAGTTTTTTTTTGTGTTTAAATTTTTAATTTTTATTATTATTATTTTTTGCTTGAGTACGTATAGTGTTTATTGTACCTATTTGTTGGTATATTGGCGTGGCTAGCTAACCTATGGCAAATAATTTAATTTAATGTCCTACGTTAATTACTTTTCATACCTAATGTTGTATAACATCATTTTTTTTTTCTAATTGAACAGACAGCTGTGCTGCTGGGGAGTTTGTTCCGCCATTTCTTCTCCCCAGCGAAAGCACTAGGAAGTGGCGAAGGGCGGGCGTTTTGGGGGACTGTCTTTTGTAATTTTGACGTTCGAAAAGTGCTGATTCTCAGCATAGTTTGAATAAATGACTTTTGATTTTTTTGATTTTGCTTTGGGTGACTTTTGCGTATTTTTTACTAGCAGCGCTCCTCGGCTTCACCCGCATAAGTTTGGATTCTGTGGTAATATTGGAATAAAAACTATCCTATGACCTTTCCCGGGACTTAACCTATCTCTATACCAAATTTCATCTAAATCGGTTCAGCGGTTTAAGCGTGAAGAGGTAATGCAGACAGACACACTTTCGCATTTATAATATTAGTATGGATTTTTTCGCTTCTTATCTAGGTATTCAAGACGATTTGTATATCTATCTATACCTACGACAAAGTAATGTAATTTTTCAAGCGAATTATTAAAATCATGAACCGGAAAGCATCATACTTAAGTACCTATCATATCCGGAAAATGTGAAATACCTAATGAAGATTTGTAAATTACATTTTCTCATAAACAAGATGCGATCAAATTTTAATTAGGTGGTAATTTAATCATTTAGATTACGTCTTAATTAGCAAAGTTGTGTTATTAATTTTGAGAGAAGATGTTGAGAAAAATGGCCAAGTTTTTTTTTTTTTTTGTTATGAAAGTTCGAAATAGATACTTAAAATAAAATCTAAAACATACAAAATATACACAGAAAGTATGTAATACTTGTGTTCCTGTTCTGTAAGTGGTCAATTACTGATCGCGACGATAGGTCGTGGTGGAGCAAATGAAAGTATAGTGGACTGTACATAACAAGAAATATAATGATAATGGAAAAGAAATTACAACGGTCGGTTAAAACATGAAAATAAGAGAGGTAATTAAAACGCGCAAGCGCAGCCGTGCATAAAGGAGAGCAACAGCTGACTGCTTGTGGTGACCGCCCTCGCTGTCCTCGCACCCCTCGTTCACTGCCGTCAGCGCGCGGCGATGTTGAGTGCAGCCGTCTCAACAATTACCTAGTAAGCTAATGCACTAATCCTTAATTTTGTAATTTAATACTGAAGACGGAAGCCATGTAAATAGAGATAATCTTTTCACAACTTTTCACTTGACTTAACTGCTAACTACTCGAACACGAACGCCGACATTTTAAAAGGAACATCAAAATACTCAAATAATATTGATAAAACAATATGGTAAAGCTACGTTCGGGGCATGTTCCGTTCAATAGCTTCGCCTTTTTAATGAGAAAGAGTGATTCATCCAATTGTTCTGAGTGTGATAAGGTAGAAGATACCAAATTCGGGATCCAACGGAAATATATAATAATGTTTTGTGGGATCCAATGCCAAAAATTTTAAACTGAGATTCAAAAGTGGGATCCAACGAAAATAAATCCTCATATTGTAGCGGAATTTGTCCGGAACGAGGTTGAGAGGAGCAACTGTTTCATGGAATACGGTTTTAATTCTATTAATATTGGCATGTATAATAGTACCTTGTTTTATTCTAGGTGCATCGTCTTCACATATAATTATATAATGAATGTATATACAAAACCTTGTAAAAAATTTTAAAAGAGTAACGGTGGAGTTTCTTACCCATTCTTCTCCATACGAAAACTACATTTTGGAAGAGGCGACTAGAATTAATTTCGTTTTATTGTAATTTTTGACGTTCAAAAGTGCCTCTAATGTGCCTATTTGAAATAAATGATTTGACTTTGACTTGGCTGCGCCCTTGTCCAGGACAGCCAAAAATTTATATAATACTGTACACCTAAGTATTAAAATTAAGCGTAGATATACATAGAATGCCCTTTTGAGGATGGCATGGTCACATTGATCAAAGTCTCTATAAACACATAAAGAGTTAAAAAAAGCTATCGTTTCCTAGAAGAGCGGTGGTACCGTCTTATGATAACGGTCGACATGAAAATGTAACGCTAAAGTGTCAAAAAATGCTTTGTATTTGGACAGCCGGTAATCTTTGGTTTCCCAATTTTCACACGGCATGGTTACACGCCGAAGATACGTCACTGCGATACTTCGCGGTCGCGGTTTAGGTAAAGTATCATCACACATCATCGTATTCAATTTTTTTTTCAATCAAACAGTTTTCCAGCGTAAACCAACAATATCACAAACTCAATCAACCAAAAAATAAAACAAATACAATATTTACAGGAAAAATAAAATAAATAGAAAAAACGTTTTCACTTTCCGCATTTTAATGTTGATTTTAACAACGTTGTGGTCAGGGCGATTAGGTTGTCCGACAAAAAATAAAAAAGTGGACCTAACAGCTTAAGTGAAAATCCACTGTTCGTTAATAATGTTACGGTTGAAATTCGTTTGGTGTAAAGTTTTCAGCATGAACACCTTTGTCACGCGTGGCCCGTAGTACTTTATCTCATTTTGCTGAAGCTTAAATTCTTCACGCTCTAATAACCTACCATATAAAGCTGTGTTCGAACAGAGGGGAATCCCGCGCGGGATGCGGGACGAAATTTGTTAGCGCCGATGAGTGACGGCGAGGCGCGTTGCACGGACGTCAAAATATCGCGGCGGGATTTTAAGGCGCAGTGGATTTTCAACTTTCGGTGTTAAGGGGACTACATGATCTAAAGCGCGGTCACTGTCGGACTGCATAGAAAAGAAAGAGAAGCGCGATGACACAACGCTTGCTTGCCTTTAGTTGAGTGAGAAGGTAAATGGTTTGAAACAGTAGTTTCTGCATGAAGATGCATCATTTTAGGATTTGCAGGCACCGCTGCGGGTGTCGCGGCGTCGTCATAATTGCTTAGCTGAATAACCGCTAATGACTCTCTTAATTGTTATGAGCAGGAAATAGGAATTTATCTCGACAGATATTGTATCAGTTTTTGAGTTTTGGACTGCCCCGATAGTCTAGTGGTCGCAAGCGTTACTGCTGAGTCGTAGTTCCGGGGTTCGATTCCCAAGTCGGGCAAAGCGTTGTTGAGTTTTTCCATCAGGAATTTGGTAGGTTGATAGATGATAATAGGTTCGGCCCTATTAGGTACATAGGATTAAACATAGCTGTCGAAATGTGGGTGTAGGTACACCTCTGCCTTACAACTTACAGAAATTAAGGCGCCTGGCAGGGTTCGAACCTACGACCAACACCTCGTAAGTCGTGCCGTTACCACTGGGTCACTACTGATTTATATGTAAAGATCAAGTCTACGCTTTGGAATGGGCAAATAGCTTCATATTTTTTGACTTTCCGACTTTTTGACAATTCAATAGTGCCTGTTAATGGTTCAATTGAAATAAATGCTTTGAGTTTGGGTTTAAAGAATGAAATCCGCAAAATTACCAAAATCCAGTACCTACCTAACTATACACCGATATTATTTGACCTTCGCACATAGTTTATAACATAAAGTAAAATAAAAATTCGTACACATGCATCCACCACCACCAACCCGCACACCAACCCACACTGGGCCCGCGTGGTGGTGCCCAATCCCCTTTTACAGAAAGAAATGTCTGTGTCCCACTAACATAATAAACTGATTATGCTTTTGTATACATCGTTTATAAAGACACAAATCTTATTACAATCATTGGTCACATTTCTTTTAAACAATGATTATTAAAAGCACTTGAAATAAGTCATCATTAAGATTATATCCTCTTTCTGGTCAATCGTCATTCATTTTATTCCAGAAGTCACAGTTAGATAAATAAAAGGTCTGCATCACACTGGCTGCATCACCGTATCGCTACGAGCGACAACGCAGACAACGTTCTTATTGGCGCCCACCAAAGATGTCCCATGCTGGGCGCCAATAAAGGATTGCACAAGAAATTAGAATGGTCGACTGAGTGGAAAAAGTTAAACAAGTCACAGTTAGATAAATAAAAGGTCTGCATCACACTGGCTGCATCACCGTATCGCTGCGAGCGACGACGCAGACAACGTTCTTATTGGCGCCCAACAAAGATGTCCCATGCTGGGCGCCAATAAACGATTGCACAAGAAATTAGAATGGTCGACTGAATGGAAAAAGTTAAACAAGTCACAGTTAGATAAATAAAAGGTCTGCATCACACTGGCTGCATCACCGTATCGCTGCGAGCGACGACGCAGACAACGTTCTTATTGGCGCCCACCAAAGATGTCCCATGCTGGGCGCCAATAAAGGATTGCACAAGAAATTAGAATGGTCGACTGAATGGAAAAAGTTAAACAAGTCACAGTTAGATAAATAAAAGGTCTGCATCACACTGGCTGCATCACCGTATCGCTGCAAGCGACGGCGGTAATTGCTCGCCTCCGTTACGGCTAATGATGCCCTTAATTAAAACGTAAAATGATCTGAGAAAAAGTGGATTGGGATGGCGGTTTTAATTGACCAAGGGTTACTTGGGAGATGTATTAGAGTTATTTTTGTACATTGTTTTGACTTTTGATTGTGTAAGGTAAGGGTACTATATAAAAAAATCGCGTCTGTTGTATGGGAGCCCCCTTAAACATTTATTTTATTCTGTTTTTAGTATTTGTTGATATAGCGGCAACAGAAATACATAATCTGTGAAAATTTCAACTGTCTAGCTATCACGGTTCATGAGATACAGCCTGGTGACAGACAGAAGGAGAGACGGACAGTAGTCTTAGTAATAGGGTCCCGTTTTTACCCTTTGGGTATGGAACCCTAAATAGTAGGATTTTTCAAAACAAAAATGCTGAAATACACATAGTTGCGAATTCTTGTCTTCTTTTCGCAGGCTTCAACAGGTTACCGAAAACTCTTTCAACAAATCCCCAATATTGTTTCAACTTCCTATACTTATTATAAACAGAACTATAAAAAAACCTACTAAACAGTCGTTCCAATAAAAAGCCAGCATCTTTATCCTAGGCGGCCATGTAAGGCGTCTCAGCTTTTAGTATTTTTTGCCGGAAATCCGTTACTTAGATAGGCAAGCTCTTATATGGGTTACGCTTTGAAGCGCTTTCGTGGCTGCTTACATTAATGCGTCGATTTTACTCCAACTTTATTGTAGGTTAACTTTTATTGCGAAGGCAGTCGGTTTAAAGTGATGTTTACGCTGCTTTTAATGGTTTGGGGTTTGCGTTTATCCTTGCAGCGTAAATGGAATTTAGCGGCGCAGAATCTATGGGAGCCTATAAAAATTTGTAGATGTCATAATTCCACACTCTTCTTGATTGTTCATTTTACGGGGAATCGTAAAGTTTGGTTGCAGAAATCTTATGGTCAAAAGACCCCAAACCAAACTGCGTCATAAAAAATCACACTTTATGGACAGTGCTACCATCATAATTCTTCTGACCTTATACCAATTTATTTGGGGTCGGCGCAATGTCTTTTTCTTCCATACTTATCTATCAGTCGTCATTTCGGTAGTTACCCCCTTTCTAACTGTTGCGGCGGCTTAATAAAGCCTTGGGGTGAAAATCGAAATTTTCTCAGTGGACTGTATGAGAGGTGGTTCAATGATGCAAGTAGGTGTTGGTGGTGTGGGAAAATTATGATGGTACCTGCCTGGTGAGCTATGACGGCGAGACGGTGAGGAGGGTTCCTTAGCCGCGTGGCGGCGGCG
Organism: Hydraecia micacea; assembly: GCA_914767645.1. Classification (NCBI taxonomy): domain Eukaryota; kingdom Metazoa; phylum Arthropoda; class Insecta; order Lepidoptera; family Noctuidae; genus Hydraecia; species Hydraecia micacea. Next base: position 17,064,813 of record OU611778.1, read on the forward strand.
CGTCTAAGATGTCACGTACGTACGAGGATCTGGACTTTCCACGACACAAAGACACACACTTAACAATCTTCGTTCTTCGCGGTGAAATATGAGTTCTCTTCGACCTTGGGTTTATTTTCGACCCGCAAGCCTTGATAGCGGTTTTTGCGGAAGGTATAGGGAAAGCGGAAGGAATTTTGAGTCGCACAGGTACTAATAATGATCAGAGTTGCCAGTAATTAGGCATGAAATATAAGCTAAATATAAATGATGGCGTTAACACTAACCAAATCGTCATTCACACAGTCCATCCATCGTTTCTTTGGTCTTCTCCTACTCTTATAGCCATCGACAGTCATACTCAAAACTTTCCTCACTTTTTATACAGTGCTTAAAGGAAGGACTATTCTAAGTTAAAAGTATATTTTTTCATGAACGGTTGATTACAAAAACGATAAACTTAGTTATAACCTTTAATTAAATTCTATAATGAACACTGTCCCAGACTTGCTCTCTGTCCAAATTGTAAAAAAAAATGTTTGTCACAAACATACAATGGAAAGAATAAAATAAGTATTCCGCAAGCAAAATATAAGATATGATATTATTTAGATCACGTATTCCGCGGACATACAAGATAATAAAGTAGTCCCATTTGAGAACATCTCAAGACTTAAGATAGGCATAGGAACAGTTCCAGTATTTATATGTAAATATAAAACATACATTTCATGCATAAATATAATCTCCGAACAGTAGGAGCAAGTACTTTTATGAGCATTTAATCTGGGACGCAGAATCTCGAAGAAAAATGTAAAAAAAAATATTTATGGAAATTGCGAAGAATGTACCTACAGTAAATTAAAATTTATTTATTTATTTATTTAAACACACATACAACTATCATCACAGGCTTAGCTTACCTAATACGATAGTGTAGTTATACCTAACATCTTACACTGAGACTTACAATTATAATAAGTTAAAAGTTATTCAAAATGTCTTATTTGGTAGGTATAGCATCAATGGACATAACCTTAAAAATAGAAACTAGATTAGAAAATCCTGTTATCTGGAATGGTTACTGTCCCGCGCTTTTATCCCGACCAAACATCATGATTGCAAACTATTGGTTTTCATAAAAGCACCTTGAAAATGACTCGATAAATACCTCTATATTCACTTTCAAATTAATCTCCATCAAATGAAACACGCCCCCAGCTAGATTGACCGATGATCTTAAATATGTGGGAGGAACTGGATGCGGAAGACGGAAGACTCTGTGTTGAGGCGCAGCTTGGGAGATGCCTATGTCCAGCAGTGGACTGTGATAGATTGACTTAATTGATTGATTGACTCCTTCACTTAATCAAGAAAAGCTCTCACGACCATTGATTTGCACTTATATCTACAGTGATATTGATTTAAACTGGCAAACTGCAGCACATCTCAATTTATCCAAATTATGGAGCTTCAACAAACTTTGTCCATTTGTGTCAGTGAACAGCGGGACTAAGTATTTGCGGAGTTAGTAACTTGATATGAAACAGCTGACAGCTGCTTAGATTGCTATAATAGATGACGGAATGGTTGGCGAGGTGGAAATAATAAGTTATGATGTTGTAAATGAAGTTATATGGAATATGTATGAAGTGACTAGTAATTAGTCACTTCATACATATAGATTATATGCGTAGGTAAGTATACTTTACATTACCTCTCGTGTCTTTAGAAAACGCTTTATTAGTCCATCCTTTACGCTTACAAGTAGCATTCGTTTATTCTATAGAGGTATGAGGAATAGGGTGTAAAGTTCACTTAACCTCCATAGAAAAGGGAGGATCCTCCGACCAGACGGGTGTTGTGTCTGGTGGGCAACTGCCCGATGATTCATGTCGGGCCGTTGTATCTATGCTAGTTGCGCGGTAAACTCTGCTTGCGAGATTCAGGATTTTGCGTGACGTCAGTATGACGCGTTGTTTGCATATGGCGTTGTAGATACCGCTACAATTCTATTTGAAATTCTATTTTCTGTAAATATAAATAAATATTGACTGGAGAACCTTCAGTTTGCACTTAGGATCAACTGCATTACTCTACTAGACCAATAAAGAGTCCGAAGTACATACATACGCAATAATTTTCCCTCACCCAAAAACGCATATATGGTTCACGTTCCCAATAAATCCTATTACTTACCTCCTAAAAATAAAACCAAGCGCCAAGAGTTACTACAACTGTAAGCCAGAAAGGTGCGAACGCAACACATAAATAAGGCATTATCAGTCATTCGGAAAGCACTTAATTATTTAAGATAATGAGGGATGTGGAGTGACCTTTCCTAACACCAAGGTGCTCCGTATCAATTGGCTAAAAGGTCCGATTCATGTGATCCTTCGACTCAGCCGAAAATGAATGGGATTCTTTGGGATGGGGAGGAAATTGAAGAATAGGTAATGCTGCTTTTCGTTACTGTTAGAACACTGAAATACGAGAATGCCTAGAATCGAATTAGGCTTTTTTGTATAATCTTGATTCCTTACTTTAATAAATTACTCGTAGAATCGCAGTATCCTTGAATTACTTTGAATGGAAGGTACTTTAAGTATTTTAGTTATAAGTACAAAAAAGGATTACAGGCAAGTTTGAAAACGGAGTAAACCAAAAGAATATACATACATATTTATGTACTTAAACAAACAACTCACTGGATGTGAAAACCTAAGAATCTAACAAAAATAAAAATCGTTTAGAACGCTTTGCAGCACGACGATTGCTTTACCGATACGTTATACTCCATTTCCCCTAAAGTATAAAGTGTTTCTAATGCCTCTCCGTTTACAAGATAAAACAAGAAGAGCCATTTGTTTCAGCTGTTGTCCATTCAATAGCCAATAAGATCCGTATTATCCACATTAAAGACACCCTCATCTCATTTGAATACTCTCCAAAGAAAATATATTTTCTTTCTTCTAAGTGGACTTCTAGGGAATCTGTGTTGTATCTATTAACATATTTATGCCAAAAAACTTTTCAAGGGTGACGGGCGACGAACTCTCGAAGAATCGAATGAATAATTTAGATGGCTGTCCTTCCTGTGGTCAGCACGGTCAAAGTGATAATTCATTACATAATGATGATGCCATCTAGTCGAGTTTGGCCACAGCAACTGCTTTCTATGACTCACAGTCATTGTGGTTGGAAACTTAGATGTGCTACTCTTTTATATCTTGTACTCTCGTGTGGCTAGCATATCCAACTCGTTACATAATATTATAATTTAATAGAGCCTCTAATACTTTGAAGAGTCTATCATAAACAACCAACTATTATCGCGTATCGCCAAGCGTAATTTGGGACGCCCCCCAGCTAGATAAACCTTAAGAAGATATCTGGAACAGATTGGATGCGGAAGGTGGACAGGGCCTGGGGTGCCTATATGCAGCAGTAGACTGCGATCTGGGTTGATTGATTGAACCAACAATTCATGAAGGTTTTACCCATGAATAGCTAGCAAAAGTCGTCTGTACCCTACTGCGTACCTACAAATGTTTATCCAACAACACTCATCAATTACATTCGGTAAACCGACAGCCAAGTGTTGGGGATATGGCATCCGTCCAAGGTCATCATGGTCACGGTCTTTGGGACGTCGAATACTGACCTACTTACCTATGTATTATATAAGAAAAATGCAATGCGCAACGATACAAAAGTATTTATTTATTATAACATCCACTCGACCAATCGTCATAGAATTTGGCACAGGGATAGTTTGTGATATGGAAATATATATGGAAAGAGGGACAACTACGGAACACGACTGTAACTTCTAATTGTGTGGTAAATGACAAAAAATTTAGCCTTTTTTCAATTTTCGTTCGTATCAAAGTTCTGATTCACCGAAATGGCAAAAAAGTCACGAAGTTTTCTATTTCAGCCAGCGCTTTCATTGAGCGGGCACCAAAAATAGACAAACACTACCGGATTTTGGAGCAGCTGCAACTGTAAACGAGGCTCCCGTTTTATCTACACTGAGAAGATTAGCAATTAGTTTATTGGGACTTCTACAAGCGTTAGCACAAACGAGAACAGGTATTTGAGTGACTTTGCATATTTTGTGAAGTGAATGCTTATATCTATATTCTATATATTGAGAGAAAATGTAACTAACTATTTACACTGGATAGTAGGGACTGGTCATCTCTTTGCTGCCATAGCTTATTTTAATTTAATTTAATATTTTAATTGCTTTTTTTCTCGATTTTTTATTATGGACGCTTTTAACTTTCTGCATCGTTCTCACGTGCATAATATTAAACAAGAATGATGTAACCATTATTGTTTTGATTTAAAAGAGTGTCCATGGAGTTTCTTGCCTGTTCTTCTCCATAGGTACCTACGCTTTGGAGTGGGCTACTAGCTTCATCTTTCTGACTGACCGACTCCTTGACAATTCAAAAGTGCCTATAATTGGTTTAATTGAAATAAATGCTTAGAATTCGAGTTTGATACTAAATTAAATGACTGACTAACTAAAAAATTCGTCCGCATCGCTGTCAATAGGAAACGTGCCCAAAAGGCTGGCAGCATTGCCACGTTGTATGGCAATACTGATTCTTTGGCCAAAAAATAGGCCAGCCCTCTGGTCACGTGAAGAGTCGACCAACCGCTTGGCGATGTCTCGAAATACTAAGTGGGCACTCGGGCCCCATGGCCCTAGTGTTTCAACCCCAAACGGCTCAAATATATAAGTTCCAAAGAGATTGGAGTATTTGCGCCGTTTGAGGTTTTCCGCACCTGCAGCAGCCGCCCCGGCACAGCTAACCGTGCTTGGAAGATGGGATGGCGCAAGGGTGTCGACACAGGTTGCATCCCACACCAAAGGCCTACCTACCTAACTAACTTACTATACAAATAAATACAAAAACAAAGGACATTTAGGTTGGAAGCCGACCCCAACCAAGTTGGGAAAAGGCCAGGCAGATGATGATGATCGTGGGAGCAATCACTGAGCAAAAAATAACGAACTTGTTTTGCAACAAAATATATAGATCTCAGAAAAATATTTCTTGCGCAGAAAAACAATCGGAAAGTCAAGTTGGAAAGCGAACTGAAATCGGATTATTTCTGTGCTCATAAGCTTGCATCTCATTCCTGCAGTCTTTAATCGGATACAGTGATCAATATGTATGTATGAGATCAAACAGCAGTCGACTTGGAATAAATCTGAAACATACTATATTATCGGGGATTCGTTTGAATCCTACCCATCCATTATTAACCTTTCGGAACGTGGATCTACGCGAGATACAATGGCTTTTTAATTGTTTCTGTAATTAACCGGTTAAACAATAGAAATACAATATTCTCCTTTCCGAACTGCCCAAAAAGATTTAATGTTTATCGAAGTGTGTTTGTATTTTCTTACTTAACCTCTTTTATTTAGGTAAGTTAAAGTACCTGTTGCAACAGGACAATAGATTAATCGTCTCTGAACTCTAAATTCCCACACTATTTATTTGTAGTAAACAGAGTAATGTTTCATCATCTTTTGTCTTTATCACCAGCCTACATAGCCTCTAACTTTTAAATAGTGTTTCCATATTTAAAAAAATATACTACTAAAAGATGAGATATATCCAAAAAAGAGGTAGAATATGACTCAATATTTATTTATATGGCAGAAATTACAAAACGCCATCTGTTACGATCCTTACATACTGGTAAGGTATGGAGCGGTGAGTGCCTATGTGAATCCCGCACCCCCGGCCATAGGTAGAGGTGGAACACTGCGGTGGTTTTAACCGGTAAGAGTCCGGCATGCCCCTCAGTCACCCCCACAAAGGAGAAAATCCATGAGGATTTCCACCGCGCACCAAAAAAAAAGAAAAAGATGTGAGTGGAAACGCCGCCGTTTAGTGACCTTAGTTGGTGATGTTCTTCAGATAGGTCAGGTGCGTAGTATTCGTGACCGGCGTGCGTGTATGGCCAGTATGAACGAAGCAAAAGAGTATGTAAGGAGTAGGTATTTTTTACCATTGTGTGGATCGCGCGGAGGACACGGTGGAGCATACGATGGAGGTCTATCCGGCTTGGGCAGAGCACCACCGCTTCCTCACTGCGGCGATCGGCGGCGACGATCTCTTGCGTCCGGCCCTGGTCCAGGGCATGGTACGGAGCTAGAGTGCATAGGAAGCCGTCACCTCCTTCCGGGAAGCAGTAATGCTTGCAAAAGAGGAGGCGGAACGCGTGAGGGAGAGGCAATCTTTGCGCCATCACGCCCCTATTTGCCGCAGGAGACGCCCTGGGCGTCGGGAGTCGAGAGCCAATTCCCGGCCACTGTAGGCGCCGGCTTGCGGAAAAGACCAGGCCCGGGTTGAAGGCGCGTTGTGACAACACTGACTGATGGGGTCCGCTAGAAGAGAGAGTTACCGTGGCCCTGGCACAGGCAACTGAAGGAACTCGGGTGGCCTTTAGTCAGTAAAAGTCTGACAGCATGACATGCTCCCTCCATGCCTCCCGTCCAGAGCGGGAGAAGTTATTTTAATTTCCCACGCAATAAAAAAGGAGTAGGTATTGTATTCTTTGCCTCCTCGATATGCGCCTTAATATTCTGTCTGCCTCTACCCTTATATCTAATTTTATCGAGAGCCGAAGCGGACGACGCATGAATAGAAGAATTTCTAAAGACCCTGACATTTTACGTCACATACCTAAATTTTGAAGCGTTTTAATATCTCAAGAACTTTACTTTCTTCACTTCATTTTATAAAAAAACACCAACTACTAGAAACTTAACTCGAGCGTGGAGCTTTAAAAGATACCAGGGAGTGCCATTGCAAAATGTACTTTAGTTGTTGGGCTTGAAGTCGTGATTTGTTTGATGAAAAAACCTGTGTACCTATTGTACAACGAAGCTGAAAACGTTTGAAATGCAACGTAGCGATGGCTGGTGGAGTTAGTGAGCGTGAAATCTGTTGAAAATACAACGTTGCAGTCTTCAGTGATACATCTAAAGATAACATATCGTGATTCATGTAACGAAATATAATATGATTTTAGATAATAATATTACGCTAAAGTAAATGAAGCAGTACGTTGAATAAACTGCTTACATTGACTGAATACATACATAAACTGACGCCTTATTTCCATGGGGTAGGTACCATCGAGGAAACTTACATCTGCCCAAATCGAAAACAAAATCCCTTGTACACGATGACCACATCTGTTAGCAAGCGTTACTATAGCGGCCGAGCGCTGTAAACAAGAATAGCCCTTACGCTGTATATATGTAAGTTAAGTGGTACCTATAAACTTGTATGATTCTTCATCATCCTTACCACCTTAAGTATTGAGTTGAGCTGCACGATTTCTGACAAAAGCGTGCACTGACTGGACAGGTCCACTTAATCTGTGTGGTTCTTTCCTCAAAAGACTATCTCAGACATCGATCTACATGGTATTCATATAACCTGACCAAGATTATGTCTGGACTTTAAAAGAGACTGTGACCTCTGAGTTTGTTTTGGCCTTTCTTCTCTGAGTACTCAGATAGAAAACGCCGACCGCATCTAGTTTTTAAAAATATAATTGACGTGTAAAAGTGTTTGTGCAAACCTACTTACAGAAATAAAATCATTTATCATCATCATCATTTCAGCCCGAAATCACCCACTGTTGGGTATCGCCCTCCCCTTTCTTCTGCCATACTTTTCGGTTACGTGCGTCTCTCCAGGTGTTTCCCTGATGTATGATTCAACTTCAGTTAAATTAATTGATCCTTGATTAAGCGCAAAATACAGCAGAATCTAAAGAACGCGACCTGCTACGATATATCCTTACATACATTGGCTGAACTTGAATTAAATAAAAAAGCAAGGCAAATCTTGGTTCTCTTCAGCTCAATCTAGCTTTTAGGGCTTATAAAGACGTCAATTTTTTACACGCCGTCGACGCGCCTATACGCTACTTCAGGATTGAAAACGCGCCGCTCGACGCGCAGATGTCGCGCGTTTAAAAAAGCCGTGTGCATAGGCCCTTACGTTTGATACAATACAATGTGTACATAAGCCCTTACCTTTGATACGAGTATTAATGTTCGTGAACGAGGACTGTCAGTGTGGCACTTCTTTTCATGGCGATGTTTGGGGGAGGCCTATGACCAGCAGAGGACGTCTTTCGTCTAAAATTATGATAATTAGGTACTCAACAACAAGTTACAAAATCTCTCATTCTATGAAAATTCGGGAGGCAAACAGTTCCTAAACTAACTAGAAAGCCAGCAAATCACATTATTACTTTGTAATCACTTGAGATAACAAATACAACATCGAGATACTGAAATTAACTGTAAGAATAATGAGAAAAGGTCCCCGGGGGTCCAAAGGGACAATCATAATACCTACTTTATTTAAGTGACACAAGGGGCACAGAAAACACAAAAGTCTTATGTGTTTCTGACACATTACAAAAGTAGTCCTAAAGCCGCGTTCACACCAAACGATGGTCGGTTGCCGACAGTGAAAAGAACGTTTGAAAAACAACGGACTGTCAGGGCGAATTTCAAGAGGTGTCAGTATCATCACTGTGGTTTATTGATACTGACAACTCTTGAACACGGTTCAAATGTGCTGATCGCGTTCACTTTCATTGGTAAAATTCGTTCTCAGTCGGCGGGCTGGCGTTTTTTGTTCATACATTTTCAAATGTATGCTCTTAGTCAGCAGTCCCATAGCCAGGAGTAGTGGTGGCCCAGTGGTAAGAACCGCGTCTTAGGAGTAGGTTCGAACCCAGTCAAGCGCTTTACTTTGTGTAAATTATCCATCACCACTGCTCTCAAAAGGGTGAAGGAAATTATCGCAAGGAAACCGGCATGTCCTAGAACCAAATATTCGAAGACATGTGACATCTACCAACGGCGACGGTCCATTATACGTTTGATGTGAAATCTGCCTTAGGGCAAATACTCATGAGCGATTTTTCGAACAAAGAATTTTTCGAACAAAGAATTGTTCATCGACGATGGATTTATTGTCTTTCAACATAAAAACGACAGTCACGCTATTGACACATAAGACAGTTGAGTCAACTGTTTGGATAGCTCCTATAACATCCAGAACTGTTGGACGAGAAAACAGAGAGTTTTTGCAAATATATATGTGAATATGAAAAACGATCTAGTTTCGAAGAAAAATTACGTGTTATAGAAATATTACATTTAGTTTTTCGATATTTTAGCATTATTTTGATATTTTTGTATGCTTGAATAGTCAGAATTTATATTTTTAGATATTTAGTTTGGTATCTTTTGCTGTAAGTTGGTTTGTTAGTTGGCAATAGCATATTTTTCATCTATCTATATATGTAAAATTCAAGTTCAACATGAAATTTGGAGGGTGTGTTCTTTGTAAAGAGTAGGTATCCACTAAAAAAGGGTTTTTCGAAATTCTAGCCCTAAGAGGGTGAATGGGGGGCAGGGAGAAATTTCACGCGGACGAAGTCGCGGGCAGAATCTAGTTAAAATATATAAAGCACGCGAATTAATTAAATGAAGAAACTAAACAAACCATTAAATGTACCAACATTTCCCAGTACCTAAATTCAAGCTCAACTGTAATTAAGACTTTATTTGAATTCCACAAATAATTCAAGGAATCCCTACAGAATACAGCACAATTTCATCTAATTAACTGTAAATATCTCTTGTCTTCTAAATATCATAACCCTCATTTACGAATACGGTCTTCGAAAAGGGACCAGAAAAATTTATATAAAAACATTCCATTTACGTAGTAGAACGGTAGACGCAGTTTTTATATCAGTCGGCTTAAATTTTATATTTTTCAACGTCACGGCAAAAACGAGGGATCATAAATTTTGTGGTAATCGATAGAATCGCCACGCCGCCATCGGGGCGAGATTTGTAAAGATTTGCACCCTCCGATCGAATGGGTGAAAATTTAAAATCAATTTAAAGGTATTTGGTGCAGAGCCCGAAAATTCATAATCCGTGAAACCGAGTGGGAGGATTTTATGGGTTATAGAACCTTCCCTCATGAATATAGAAGCTTATTTATGTAGGTTACCTACATAAAGTTATATTTATAGATTGTAAAAGTCCAGTTTTCTTTTAAGCTCTGTACTAAACCAGAAACTGTTCTCCTCGTTTACCTACCAGTTGCCGATTGCTCCTAGCAAAAGGAAAATCGTACCTCTTTCATGTAGGTACCTACTTACTTACCTATGTATGTATGTGTATATAATTATTAAAAGTATGCATATTTAGCGATTATTTTCATGCGACACTGAGGTTCGGTTACATACTTAATTCTTACAACACCAAACACCCAATCATTATACCCATATTCAAAATCAATATGGGTACAGGCTCACATCAAGCTACTACAATATGTCAAATTTCTTTAATAGATTTTCAACTTTATCGCTAAAGCATAAGGTTCAATGTTGATTGAGAAAATTTTACAGTTTCGGGCAGCTTGATGTGCTGGCGTCTGAACCTAAATCTTCATCATCATCATCAGCCTACAGCAGTCCACTACTGGACATAAGCCTCTTCTATTGCACGTCATTCAACTCAATTTTCGGCAACTCTCATCCAGCTTCTCAGCTACCCTAAATCTTCACCAAACATTAATTTCGAACTCTGAACTAACGACCAGTAACTGTTCGATGTTAGAACTTCTATTCCTAATTTATATAGTCAGTTCAAATTAGTACGGTAGGTGGCGTTCCTTATCGCAGCTCAAGGGACATTACATACGTGAGAATTTTATTGACGTGTTCCTCTAAGGTGTTGGAAAGCAATGTTGGTATGGATGCGGTATTTTGTGATTACTACTGTAAAACTGAACTGCTTACATTAGCGTCAAATAACTTCTTGTGCTTTTTAATATTCTTAACTGTAGGCCAAAGTTAAAGTCAAATCGTTTATTTCAAATCGGCACATAAAAGGCACTACGTCAAAATTTACAAAAAATTTGATCGATTCTAGTCGCTCCTTCCAAAAGGTAGGTTCGTATGGAGAAGAATAGACAAGAAACTCCACCATTACTTTTTTTTTAATGTTTTACAATGTTTTGTATACATAAATTTTATATAATTATCTGTGAAGGCGATGCACCTAGAATAAAATTACTATACCACAATAGGCAAATAGAATTAAAAATAAAGCAATAACAGGTAAATCAATTATGTGATAGATACATGATGCTCTCGTAGGTATCTATCTATAAGTAGAGAGGTAGCTAATAGGTTGAGGCCTAAAGAGATTATTTTGAATGATAGGAAAAGTCATCCTTTGTTTTTCAAATAAAATATTTCTTATTGGTTTCCATAAACTGAATTTAAAACTAACTATATAGCAAAACTAATATAATTCACATAAAACGAAACAATACCAGTAAACTTAAAGTAAAAAACTTAAACTAGACGCTTAAACCCACAACCCAGCTAATAAATACTAAACTTTAAACGACAACGTTTTTCAACAAAAAGTCTCATAAAAATGTTGTGTGCCAAGTTTTAAAAGTTTAGAAAATAAAAATATTTTTCCGTTTCTACTCGCATGTCTAAGTTCGCTGGAAGATGATCGTAACTCATCGTTAGATGCGCTTTAGTTGTGTGGTAAACTGTGAGAGATAAATCATCGTATCTTTCGTGATGTCCCTAAGAAGTGCAGTTGCTTGTCTCTTGACCAGGATTGGCAGAACGAAGGACAGGATGAGGTCATTAGAAAGATGAGACAGTGAAGATAAATGGGTTTTGTTCGTTTGGTATGGATTTCAACGTATCAATGATGCATTATATCCATTTTTGTAACTAATTGAGTTTCTTTCAAACTAAGTTTTGGTGTCCCAAAAGTAGGCTAAGCAATGTTCGAACTTCTATAATGAGATATGTTTTTCTTAGAACATGACAGCCTCATTCGTATATATCACCAACATTTCCAGATAAAAATCTTTCATCTCACCACGAAATGAAAAACGCAAAAATTATTCGAAACCCTACATGTTTCGCAACAAACCGAGCGAAATAGTGTAAATTCTTGCTAAAGGAGACTAATATGTTTATTAGTCTACGTACAAACTGTTGTTTGGACGTTAAGTGTAGGTACGTTAGATGTACATAACAAATCTTGTTTATGCTCAGTTGGGTCAAAGCACTGGAATTACGGCTATTACCGTAATACGCTGTTTTTGTATCGTTAAAATTGCGTGTTATGTTACAAATTGGATGGTTACGGGGTTCATTTTCAAGGTGTCAATGGCTTTGACTATGCTTCTCTGGTAATTGGGCCTCGTCTCTGTTTAGATCTAAAAATATAAGAGAGATCACCCAAAGCTATGGTTGTAATGGATGTGAAAAGACTGTATGCTTTTAACGTTTTTAATAACAGGAATTGGCCTTAAGATTTATATATATACAAAAACTTGCGCTTTCTTCTCATGGAAGAAATTACAGAACGCCACGCACCACCTGCTGCACTATGTACTCCTTTTGCTTCGTTTTCGTTCATAAATCTAGTTATTCTTACACGCACTCCAGTTGCGAGTATTACGCATCTGACCTTTCTGAAGAACATCACCAATATGTTCGTTTTGGCGTTTCTACTCACATCTGCCTTGTAAATACCTTTTGTTAGTCGCCTTTCATTCATCCTCTCAACATGACCAAACCATCTATGCATACTCTTTTCAGTTTTTGTCTCTAAATCTGCTTTTAAACCGCATCGCACGTTTTCATGAATTAAAGGCGGGTTGGAACGCCTTTAGTTACACACAGATACATAATACCTATTTGTTTCACATCTTGACACCGCTTTACTTAAAAAACTCGCATAGTTGGACTGATCAAAATGTTTGGTGTCTTCATTTTAGTGTACAATTTATGTTTTCATATTGCTCTTGTGAGTAGAAAGCATTATGTAATAACTAGCTTCTGCCCGCGACTTCGTCCGCGTGAAATTTCACCCTCCCCCCCATTCACCCTCTTAGGGGTGGAATTTCGAAAAACCCTTTCTTAGTGCACCCCTAGACCTCATAAGGAACCTACATGCCAAGTTTGGAATCTCTAGACCCAGCGGTTTGGGCTGTGCGTTGATATGTCAGTCAGTCAGTTCTCCTTTTATATATATAGATTTAAGAAGCTTCTAATGCTCGCTATAAAATACATTCGTTCCCTTTAACATTTCAAAGGATTCCTGAGAAATCATGTAATACTCGTAGGCTATTCGCTACAAAAATGTTGCTTTAAAGTTTTTATTAAAATCTAGAAAATGTTTGTGTAACGATTTTTGCTGGATTTATTGTATTGGCCAAATGAAAAATTTGAAATATAATAAATTGTACGAAAATACCAATAAATAAATTTTTACGATACAAACTCGATACTTACTTTCCAATCTCTTGTTTTTTTTTTACTTTTTCTACTCTAAATCGTACTTAGAATCTCAATCTTTCTCCCTACCAGAACCTCATAATAGATTTTTCTTGATGTGATAATATAACAAACATTCCGAAATAATATGATCTTCAAATGGTTTTGGTCATTATTCTAATAATAATAAATGCGATGATGCTGGAAAACAGCAAACACTACCAAAAATAAGTAGGTAATGTGTTGAAGCCGTAAAAGAAAAAATTATAAAAGTACGTTCTATTGTTGTTGTTAGTCATTATATTATGACTTAATTAATGGTAGTAATAAGATTCATAATAAAAAAAAATATACCAAAAAGGGCATTCACTTGGTCATTAATTCGTCTATTTATTTTGCAATCAAAATTCTACCCACCTATAAAAAGAATAGCGAATAGAGAAACAAGTTAAAGAAATCCTAATATTAAAAATCATTCAGCCATTTATGATTCATTTTACATTGCCAAAACTTTCGAATACCCGAACCAAATCACCTCAAAGTTTAATAATGTAGTTAACACTTTCCAAATCCTTACTAAGCCGATTACGACGCCTAACATTGTATACTATTTATATTTTCAAAGGATTTTCTCAACTTAATTGCTCTAACATCACCTAGAATTTCCAATACAACTTCAATAATGATAGTTTACGCTCCATTGCGTGAGTTTATTGCTTTTGTCACAACTAAAGAGCCCATTGATATAGGTAGGTCCTTAGATTACATAAATTCCTATGTAAAGCTGCAAATAGTTATCGAATCCTCCCTTTTGTGTTGTTCATCTGTATCTTTGTTGAGTATCGTTTGGGCTTCAACGTAAATAGTCAAGGTGGGTGGGATATTGGAAATATTATATTTAGTGGTGCAATATTGGTAGATGACTACTGTCTCATTGGTATTGGTACCCAATACTATTTATACACTATTAGACTATATATACAAAATATAATACAATATTAAAACCCATCACAGCATTCGATTTCCAGGTTAGACCACGTGTCAGTGACGATTTCCATCACATCTTTTATAGCAGCCCGGAGTTCGAATTTGTACCTTATACGCTCGCTTTAATAACAAGTAATGAATGAGGATAAATTATGCACCGCTGCCGTCCTTTTCGGGGAATACAAAGGCACACAACACACACATATAAGGCTAGAATACAAACGGTTTACAGTAAGTGGTAACAAACTCTAGCTTCTCTTTGTCAACTTTAACATTTCTAGATCAACTTGTGAGTAACTTTTTAAGTATGACGAGAAAGTTAACCAAAGCTTAGTGGAAGTTCATCCCACAATGCAGACAGATTTCTCATGTTTAACTCTCATTTTATCAATTGCGATGTTATGTATGTTCATTCCCCTGTAGGCATCGTAAATAATTATTTCAAAATACGAAGGGTCGTTTCGAAGAAATAATTAAAATGAAGCTTACCCCAAGGCTATCTCCTTGGCCCTCTAAAAAAACTTTATGAGAATGTTCTAACATAACATAACGTGTTCTTTTTTGCCTAGGCTGAGTATTTTAACGAGCTTAACAAATCAGGAATTCTTAAGTACGAGTGGTGTATTTTACTGCTTCAAATGTAAGGGTCACGTAATACGTTCTATAGTAATAACTTGAGTGCGACTAACTTCTGAATTGGCCGTAAAAGTAATGATTCGGACACGGACCCTCAACTGTCCTTGGTAGTTTGACAATTCAAATGAATCAAGCAAAATTGTAGTGGAATAGATAAGAGACACGAATATATTATGGAATCAGGCGTTACTTTACGGAAATCCATGACATTAAGATGTTATGTGTAATATCTAGTTTTAGTTTTAGTTTATTACACGGAATTAAAACTAGATATTACACATAACATCTTAAGAGACACGAAATTAAAATTCAACAAACGAATAAAATTGAAAGAGTTAAGTTGCCTTATGTAACAATATTTTTTTCAACACACTTGCTCGTAAAGTGGCTCTTAGTGCTTTTAGGTCCATAATGCAGTGTATTAAAAACGCGTGCTTTTTACTTTACCTACGTTACTGCACTAGTGCAATAACGCCACAGATAACTATGTACTCATCAAAGAGACTTCATGTCAAAAGGAATCCGCGGGCTATATTTCACTTTTTTTTTTAATAGTCTGAATTGTCCTTAGTCCCAAAATGAACTAAAATGTATTTACCTTAAGAGGACTACATGACCTAAAGCGCGGTCTTTGTCGGACTGCATAGAAAAGAAAGAGAAGCGCGATGCCACAACGCTGGTAATTTCTTGCAAAATATGAAGCAATTATCGATTTACGAAAAATCTAGTGTTTGGACAAAAAAACTAAAACACTATAGTTTTAGTATGTTGCTTGTAGAATAATCTGACAAAAAATCATAATGATTGTATGTACTCGTATATTAGTATGAATTTTGTTGTAAAAAAAAAGTTTTTAGAGGTATCTTCATGATTTTTTTCTATCGTACCAAATAAGTTGTATTATGTTTTCAACACACTATCATCCTAGCATTTATCCTGAAGAATATCATATATTTTTTTGTTTTTTTTTACTGTAGTTGATCATATACTTTTATTGTTTCTAAAACTTGCGTTTTTTGCGTTTAGGTCCTGTAAGCCCCTTACGGTGAATGCGCAGTTGTAGCCAGCGAAATTCAATTTTTCTTACGTGTTTTTTTGCAATTTTCAGGTCAATGTTAGGTTGTATATTGATCAAAATATGATTCGAGACTATAACAGGTACGTATTTACAGAATTATAATCATTAATAAAGGAAAAGAAGAAAAAAAGGAACTCTTAGGGAAAAGTTCTTATGGAATAAATCTAACTTAAAGATATATGTATATTAATGATTCTAATGACTATAACTCTGCAAATACATATCTATTATAGTCGCGAATCATATTTTGATCAAAATACAACCTGATACTGACCTGCAAATTACAAAAAGCAGAAGAAAATTTGAATTTCGCGGTGCACTGTGCATTCCCCTTAAATTCCACGGACAATTTAAAGGGAATGCGCAGTGGTAGACGCGCATTCACCTTAAATTGTCCGTGGTCCCTCCCGGAAAAAACCCTGATTGGCGTTCTATTATTGCGGATTCTCAATGAACTGATGTATGTATTTCTCTATGCCAATAGTACTTTCTAATTCCATACTAAACTACAATTTGGTATAGGACAACACTCTAAACATTATTTTGTGTTTAATATATTTTTTCTATAGGCTGTTTAGCGGTTTTGTCAGTGCTTTTATTTACACATGCGCGCGCATCGCTAGCGCGGCGCGCATCGCTAGCGCGGCGCGCAGAAAAACAAAACCAGCGCGCCATTTTCCATACAAGTTAATAACAATACATGTCTGTTTTTCCTCGCAAGTGTGTTGAAAAACGTCGTGTGCATTGATCATTATACACAAATGTATCATAATGTACTATTACAGGTAGCTCAAAAATAGTAAAGGAAATGTAGGAATACTTGTTTAAGTATATTTTTTTGCCCTTTATAATTATTTTTAATTCGATGAATATATATGCTGCAGGATACATAAAATAATCGTTTATACAAAAAAAAATTAAGTTTACCGATACACTTCAATTTATTATCTCATACCGCTTAATAAATTCCAACAAGAAAAGACCACCATCCGCCTCAATGCACTGGAACGTCTTCCGGGCCCAATTTCCTCAAAATAATTAACTAAACGAAATTCTATTAATAACTCAGCAGGTTCATTCAAGATCCCACAACAGGAAGAGGAGTAATTGTCAAGAATTACTGGAGTGAAACTCGACTCGAAGGCCGCCTTTCGTTAAAAATTTGCTTACGCACTTTAAAGGTGCTATGAGTTCACGCCATCACGCCTCTTCGCCTCTTGGGTATCATTTTGAAATATCTCTTTTGTTTTGTTTCGCATAGCCATTGTTTTATGTTTGTGTAAATGATTTTGTTTCTTATCTTTACGAATTGTATTTATCATTTCAAGATTGCACCAATATTATTGGAACGAAGTTCTTTTTCGCGGTAGGAGTTGACTGGTAGAAATCGTCACGTAACGAAAAAGCGTTAAGCCTTCTCCATGCGACTTTTGAGATATAGTTTTCATGGTTTTCGAGGGCGCTAAAAGGGTGCCGATAGTAAGGTCAAAATGAAAATTTAAGATGGCGGCTGCGAAACCTTTTAAATTTTTCGTTATCGGTGTCGTTTTCATGGTTTATAAGGGTGCTAAAGCCGATAACGAAGTCGAAATGAAAATCCAAGATGACAACTTTATGAGAGCTTCTAAAAACATAATTATACTAGATGGTTCTGTATTAAAAATTTGAGTTAAATTCACACTTTATCTCTCTCTCTCTCTTGTCCCTTTCTATTATACCTATACGTGTGTGTATGTGTGTGCGCTTGCAAGAATCGCGGAAGAAACTTCGTTCCTAACGGGGTCCCCCGATCGCATACGTTTTTTTGTACGTGTTTTTTGCCTGTGAATAATTAATCAATCTGCAATGAGAACAGCAAAGCTACCAAAGGGGCAATTCTCGTAATTTAAAGAACGCTTACAGTCTGATCTCAGCCCCAATCTGTCAAAAATGCCTCTAATTTCCCTAAGGTAACAGACAAACACACAGACAGATACACTTTTGCATATATTTTATAATATTAGTATGGATGGCCTAGCATTACGTTGAATTTATCTATACAACAAACTTAGAAGACAGTGAAGGAAAACATCGTGAGGAAACCGGCATGTCTTAGAACCAAAAATTCGAAGACATGTGACATCAACCAACCCGCACTGGGCCCGCGTGATGGATTATGGCCCACTCCCTCTCATAGAGAGGAGGCCTGTGTACAGCAGTGGGAACATAATAGACTGATTATTATGCTTATGCTAGAAACTTATAAAACTTTCCGTTTCAAAATTATACCCCACACCTACCCAACTTCGATATGGCGAAATATTTATCAGAACTTTATGAATTCACACAAAGTTTTAATATAACAGTCGAGACGAGCGACTCTGTTACATACGGAGTTTATTTTAATCAAATTAGACAACAATGTAAGTTCTGTTAAGTATATTTATGTTACTGCCGTAGTTTGGTACCATTTCGCTGTTAAAGTTTCTGGGAGTTTCAGACTTTATGGAATAAAGTGATAATGAAAAACTTTATGCCCTTTCTACGAGTACCTCTGATTATTTCATTGAACGAACATAATAATAGTTTTGCGTTTGTCTAAGTGCTCATATGCACAATTGACACGTGTCAACGGCATATTATGCAAATGTAGCCGTTAGCAAAATGCCGCTCGTGTAGGTACAGACGCCAGCACATCAAGCTACCCGATACTGTAAAATTTTCCCAATCAACATTGCACCTTATGCTTTAGCGATACAGTTGAAAATCTATTAAAGAAATTTGACAGATTGTAGTAGCTTGATGTGCTGGCGTCTGTACTTGAGCATCGTACTCAAATACACCTACATACTATCCTACCTACGAGGGGCTATCAGGGGCCCGTGGCTAAATAATAACAGCTGCACAGATCGATCAATCAGGTTAAGCTATGCTTGCCGCGGTTGATCTGTGGATGGGTGACCATCTTTACATACCGAGTTCGCTCCGTGCCTCGGAAAGCAGGTTATGCCGTTGGTCCCGGCTGTCATTCGTGGATCTTTTACAGCCCGAAAGTCTGACAACCAGTCTTACCAAGGGGTATCGTATTACCCAGTAACTGGGTTGTGGAGGTCAGTTAGGCAGTCGCTCCATGTAAAATACTAATATTCAGCTGCATCCGGTTAGACTGCAAGCCGACCCCAACATAGTTGGGAAAAAGACTAGGCAGATGATGACTATCCTACCTACATACTTCACCGAAATCACACAGTTCATTTTACACTTACAGTTTGAAAGAAGCAACCATTATTGTATGTAACTTTATTTAGATTCATAAAATTTCCTCAAAAAGTATTATCATAAAATCTTTTTCAAACAAACACTTAAAAACTCTTTACGCAACGTTCGAGGTTGAAATTAAAAAGTTGAATGCTAAGGCAAGCGGTGAATAATAAATCTTTGTAAGCCAAGTTAAGCCAACGGCAGTTACTTGGAGCTTCTCCCATGCATCTTCATTCCTTATTGATTTTGACAGCTGAATTCGGCTAACTAAGTCCAGTTTGTGATGATAGATGATATCTTACGTAATTTATTTGTTTAGCTCTATAATTTGCACTAAAGTATGCAAATATTCAGCAGTACTTTCGCGTCTTTCCTAAATGTACTTTGTGGAACCTCCCCATAGGGTTTTGGTCGGGTATAGTTAGCATGAGGCTTTCGAAATTTCTAACTACTAAATATATCCGAGTTGGAGTATCTTAGTCGGGTATATTTAGGACCTAGCGTTGCGTGTTACGTACTACTAAATATACCCGGCCGTGTAATGCCAGACATCCATAGTCTGGGCTGGACCGCTTTGTGATCATTACACTAAAGAGCAAAATGTATTTCAACACAGGCATTCTCCGTTTTAGTATACATTATGCTTGTCATTTCCAAAAAAAATTACGTACGAGTGCAGAGCAAAGGATTCGGCAGGGTTGTGAAACGTCCGGCATTACGCGTACCGGTGCTGTACCTAAGTCTACCATGCTAAATATATTTTTAATAATTATTCTGTACATTCATCTATCTCCAATGAGCTTAGGATGCAAGAGCGAGCGAAGCGAGCTCGGGACTTGAGGCACCCCGACTCGGACAGGTTAGGTTCGAAGTCCGTCATCTCCTTCGTGTTAGGTGCCTTTAAACCCTGTAGACAGAAATAGGGGCCCCGCGAAGTGGGGCTCCGTCGACTATGTCTTATTATTATTGCTTGTAAACCAACTTAGACCCGCCACCTGATATTCCCCACCCTAAATACTCGAAGTATGCACCAATCTTGCCATTATTGAAATAGGATATATTTAGTAATGATTCATTTCAAAGAGGTGCTACTAAATATACCCGAGTAGCGGTGTCTTGTTAGGGTACATTACCGGTAGTCACTCGAAAATGTGATCCCCTAAATATACCCGACGTCGGCCAGGTTCGTGACGTCACTGGCGTCCCCACAAGGTACATTTAGTAAAGATGCAGTAGCTTCTGCCCGCGTCCGCGTGAAATTTCCCCCGACTCATCATTCTTTCTGACTTTTTGTCCTTTTGTTTTGCTGGACTCCTAAGGGTGAAAGCGTGATGTAGCCTATAACTTTCCTCAAGAATTGGGCTTTGAAATGCAAAAAGAATTTTTCAAATCCGACTGCTAGTTACGGAGATTACCCTCTACATACAAATTTAAAAACATACAACTCTACTCTTTATAATCCTGACTATAATATTATAAATGCGAAAGTAAGTTTGTTTGTTTGTTTTTTACATTTTCACGCCTAAACCACTAAACCGTTCATCCTAAAATTTTGCATATTATATGTTGTCAGGTGTAGGACAGAAACGGACATGGGTACCTTTTATCCCGAAAAAAAGTGCTGCTCCCGAGAAAAACAACAACAACGTTATTATGATAATAGATGGCGCCACGTGTCTTTCGAACTTAAGGCGAGGGAAGCCGCGGGCTAAAGCTAGTATTAGTATAGTATCAAAAAGGTGGGCTCATATTGAAGGGTGTGGTACAGGCCATCAAACTGAACAATTATTTCCATGGCGACAACATCGTAGTCGCAAAAAAATTATCAACTGTCCCATAAAAAATTTCAATACCTACTCAACCCGTACGGGACTGTCGATTTTCTTTTTTCGATTACGATATTGATTCCATGGAGAACATTATTCAGTTTGATGGTCTATACCGCACCCTTAAATTTATATGACCACACCTTTTCGATACACGCTGAATTAAAGCTTGCACACTATCGTGACATAATATCAGACTTCTGATCGATAAATGTCATAACATTGGCATGCAAGTATAACTAATAGAGGTAGAATTTCTGGTTCTAGGATATGCCGGTTTCTTGCTTTAATAGTAGGAACAATACTAAAATAATTCATTGCACAAAACAAAGTGACGGTTAACCTTCATACATGGAACTATTCCACGTCGCAATAGTACTAACTAATTTATCTAAGCACATTCGAGGATTGTACGAAATATTACGAAGGTACGCCAAACGAGTTGCCGGAATTCTGAAATGTTTTACACAGGAGAGATGGCTAGGATAGAGGCTGGTAGATAGAGATGAACAATACTTTTCTTCTCATACATGTTAAAAAGTATATACAAGGTGTAATTTTAATCACCGTTTTCCTCTTAAGGGGTCATTGTACTCATCATTATGAACAACTTTTACTATGGGACAAAACCTAAAATCGTAAAAAAAAATCAGCTGTTCCTTACATTTTGACGAGTTATGCGAACATAAACGTAGGGAACAGCTGATTTTTTTTTACGATTTCAGGTTTGGTCCCATAGTAAAAGTTGATCACAATGATGAGTACAATGCTGTATAAGATCTATGTGTGGATTAAAGACTACCGATAGCTGTGTACCATCCTTCAAATCACTGAAAATACTAACACTACCAGCATTGTACATTTTAGAATCTGCAATATTTATAAAAAGCAACCCCCACTTATTCGAAAAAATGTCTGATATTAAAAGAAAGCCAATACGTGCTCAATATTTGTCACAGTTATGTAATATAAAATGCAAGACATCTTTATTGCAAAAGAGTTTTTTTGGCATTGCGCCAAAGATCTATAATAAAATACCAGACAATATTAAAAATATGCCTCTAGTAAAGTTTAAAAAAGCTCTCACATTATTGCTAATTGACAAATGTTATTATAAAATTCAAGACTTTTTAAATGATAATGTTAATTAATATTGAAATTCACTGTAAACCAACTATTTAATTCATTATGCACGCATGTTTCCTCTAAAAATATTTGTATGTCAAAATTGACAAGACATAGCGCACTATTTAGTTCTTAAGATCCATCTAATCCTATGTTTCACAAATAAATTGATTTGATTTGAATGACCCCTTAAGAGGAAAACGGTGATTAAAATTACATTCTGTATATGAGGGGCTCGTGGTTAAATAATCACACTTGCACGGGTTGAACGAAGGTTAAGCTATGCTCGCCGCGGTCGGTTTGTGGAAAATAAAAAATCAGCTGTTCCCTACATTTATGTTCGTATAACTCGTCAAAATGTAGGGAAAAGCTTTCGCGATTTAAAGTTTAGTCCCTAAAAGTGGTTCATAATGATGAGTACAATGACCTCTTAAGAGGTTGGTGTTTTTCCAATAACTCTGTATATAAATTATAATATTATATTATATTATAAGAAATAAATCTCGGTATTTTGTCAAGTTGTAAAAACCGTGCGAAGCAGGTGTTGTCGCTAGTCTGAACTAATATTATAAAGAAAGAAGATATGATTTTTTGTATGTTTGTTTGTTACGCTTTAACGCTAAAACGGCTGAACGGATTTGGATAACCTGGAGAAGGACATGGGCTTTCATTATGGATCGCAGACGACGTCGCAGGCAACAACTAGTGATTTATAATTATGGAGGGGTTTTGATGCTGTCTAATAAAAACATATCCCTCAGTAGGATGTCGCGCAATAGGGTAATAAGAAGGTGGTTACAGGCTTTACCTTGGCTATCGACGATTTTATGTTTTTCAAAACATTAATGCCGTTTGTACACATAGCTAGTACACAAGCTTCCATAACGATCCATAGAACACTGACGAACATTGCGTATAATCCATGCCGTAGTAAAAACGTGTCTGTCAACAAACTTCCATAGTGATCCATAAACACTAACGACCGTGCCTACACACGGCAAATGAATCGTAGTTTTTCATGACTAGAAAAACGTGTGTGTACACACGGCTACACATCAAGCTATACATAACCAGTATAAGCTGAATTCTGATTGTATGAAAAACCTATACAATGCGAGGTCAACTCAAACTGGAAATGTATAGCTTGATGTGTAGCCGTGTGTACAATAGTGACTGTGTGTAGTCTAACAGTATATTGGTTACATTTATAGAACAAATAAAAGGTATCCAACAAAAAGATTATAAACTAATACTGTATTTAAATTGAGGCATTGTTTTGTTTAATTTATATTGTGTTTTTATAAGTACTTCAAGTTGTATGTATCTAGAGGAACTTTGTCTCCTAAAAAGCTGGTTTTTGGCCTAGTATAGGAGGCAGCAGTTCGCCCTTTAATGTGTCTCTATTGTACAATGTACCTAACCATGTGTGTGTGTGCTTATGTATGTTTTTCAGTGTACAAATAAAAAAATATTATTTTATTTATTTAAAGAGTAGCTTTAACGAGAATAAGAAATCAAATTGATTAACTTTGATAAGCTTTTCTAGTAATGTAAATTTATTTTATTTTATTTATTTATTTATTAAGGTACACCAACAGCTACTATGTATAATTTATCATAAGTACAGTCAACAAAAGAGATAAGTATGCAAGATCGTCGGATATAGTTGAAGTTTACTAAGAAACGGATGGATGTTCTCTAATAAAATTTTATTTTATTAATAGAAAACAAGCAGCTCATTTATCAAATTAAATTTCAGTCGACAACATCCATCGGTTTCTTACTAAACTTCAACTATATCCGAGAATCCTGCATACTTATCTCTTTTGTTGACTGTACACAAAATACAAAATTCTCGGTCTTACACAGTCGCTAATTACAGGTTTACCAGCAATCTCAGAAATAAGTGATCAAACATAATACAAAACTAAAGGCTAGAACTTAACGCCGAGTGAGAGGAAGCGACAATAGCATCCTGAAGGCATTTTCTGAAAGGTTGGAAGGGCCTACAATGGATAGGTTTATCAAGCTACATACCAGACATGGGGCTTGATAAACCTTCCTGAAATAGGGTGCTGCTTGTTATCTTTTAAGAAATTTAGATTGTATTTGTGTGCCTACGTTTTTTTATCTACTACCTACTAACATAGATTTTTAAGTTACTTGTAATACTAACACGCTATGGGCCTACGATGCCTGCCAATAAAAGTTTTTTTTTTTTTATTTATTTTAACATTTTTATGGCAAAATACTTCTTAAGCTTAAGATTAATAAAAAAAGTAAAATAAAAAGACGAACAAAATTGCCCACTTACTTACTTAAAACTAAGACTAAGTAAATAATATAAAAATATAAATGAGATCATAATGGAAAACGTAACTTCTGAAAAAAATTATAATAAAAAGGTGAAGGATTTTAAGGTATACTAACATAACAAAATTTAAATTGCCAGTGAACATAAAAAAAAAGAATTGATAGTGCACAAAACAAAGCCTTTGAAAAGCTATGAAGCCTTTTGTAACTGACACAAAGATTATTAAAACCTGACTTTACTATAATAAACAAAATTGTCCGAAAATGTACACCTGACTAAAAAAATCTTTGCAAAAATTGGAACGCACCTGCGCCCGACAGAAATTAGTGAACTTTCTACCATGGCAATTTTTCAACTGAAAAAATATAGACGGAAAATGAATCTGCGATCAGTTTCACAATCCATTGAGCTGAATAATAAAACTACGGCGCGATATAGTCGAACAGAGGCATCGATTTATAGCAAAATGTACGAAAAAATCGCAATCGTGCGATTGGGTAATGGGTTGAGGTGCGTGGTTATTCTGGCGCGATGGCGAACTGAAAAATTGGGTTTTAGGTTAGTATAATATAATGATTTGTTTGTCGATTTTACTTAGAGGTACTTATTTGAGAGAATCTGCAGCTAAATCGTTATGACTGTCAAATTGCAACTTATAGGAAACAGTAAAATTGCGATCGTAAGGTGGGTTATGACCAAATCGCTTTAAAGCTTTACATGAACAACGAAGACAAGATTTTACTATTTTGGTAAAATTTGATTCATATTTTTATAACTTTTGTACAGATGACAAGCAACGCCCCACGGTTTCACCCGCATAAGTTTCAGTCCCGTGGGCATATCGGGATAAAAATTCTATGTGACTAGAAAAAAATACTGTTTTACAATAATTTCAGACGGTATTTTAGATTATTTACTAGTTTTCTGTGTAGGTAATGTACTGATACCCTTTGACTTTTTGCTGAAAACCCCCAGAGTGCAATTCCATATACAGACAGGTATGTGTCAAACTGTCAACGCATGCAGTCATACACTTGCTGCAACTCTGCGACCGACTGTTGATACATAGTGTTTAACCAGCATAGGATCTGTAGGATATATCTATCAGATATATTCACAAATTGACTTACCGGCCGCAAGCGCCCCGAGGCGCTCATCGATTTTACGCCCTACTTCACCCTCACTTAATGAACTTTGCAGTGCCATAGATAAAAAACAATAGCTTTGTAGTTTGTGCTAAAAATAGTTTACATAATAAGGTCTTATGAAAGAAAGAAAGAAAAAATATTTATTGCGACTCGTACAGGAGGATCACAAACTAAACTAAACAAAGTAAAAAATAAAAGATCAAGTTATACAATAAAAAAAAAAGTAACAAAAAGAAAAATTAAACAGAAAATCCTATACGAGGCCAAAAGGCTCCTATCTCAGCATGATGCTGCGAAATTTAAAAAATAAATGTCACAGCGCTATGAACGAATTGCTAGTATAAATTCATTTTGAGTTTTGCCTTTCTAAGTAGCGATTGGCTCATGCAGTGTTAAAAGCCAATCAAAATGCAACCTTATTGCAAAAACTAATGACGATTGTTTACAAGTTGCTGATAAACTCTTTTTATTGATTTTAAGTTGCGCAATATGGTAACTTGAGTAACGCCTGTCCATCTGAGGCCAACTTGATTGATTACTTTTTCTATGGTTCGGTAGCTCAAATTTCCAGCGAGTCAATACAAACATCACTAGTCTTGGGAAAATATTATGTTTTGGCGGATTGTACCCAACTACTATTCCTAAACTTATCTAAAATAATTTTACCATTATTTCTAGATTTTACTTTATAGACTAAACAAAGGATGCTTGATTCGGTAGCACGAAAAAAGAAAACGCTAGCTGTTTTCTTTCCCAAGTAATTTGTTAAAGTCTCCTTAGTACGAGAACAGGGATCACGGATCTTTCGTGATTGATTTCAAGCTTAAGGCGCGGTAAGAAGCAAAGTTTTAGGTAAACGACAATAATGCATCGCGGCAACAAATAAGGTTCAAATGATGATGTTAGATGAATCGAATTACCACCGAAATAAAGGTAATTTGGCAATTCTAATTAAATTAAAAAATAAATGCACGGCTCAAAGGAATAATGTTTCAGTATTTCTTTAGTTGATTGAATTCCCTTTCCCTTTTTTTATTACATAAAATATAATAATGTAGGCTTAAAATTGTGAGAATTTATGCAACGAAAAATATTTTTTGAGCAATGTTTTACGATTGTTTTATCATACTATTTTAGTTCAATGAAATATTATGACACAAGAACAATAGGTACTCTATAATTAATAACTAAGTAGGTAAAACAAAAGCAACTAGTTTAAAGTAACGAGATAATCTAATCTAATCAGCCTGTATTGTCCCAATGCAGGGTCAAATCCTAGTTAACTCTTTTAGCTAGGAATAGTTTTAACGAGACATCCACGTGTTTGGTTTTACCTCGTACACACTAGGGTACAATTTATTATTTTCTTTTTGTTTCAACTAATGGAATTCCACAGGCATGTTCTAGAATAAAAAAATCGAAGATATGTGACCAACCTGCACTGGCCCACTCCCTCTCAACCAGCTGTACGAACTTTTTATGCTGATTATTTATGTATGACAGGTAAATCCTATAATCAGTTACTGACAAATGCGTGCACTGACTGGACAGGTCCACTCAATCTGTGTGGTTCTTTCCTCAAAAGACCATTTCAGTCACCAATCTACATGGTCCTCAAAGATTATGTCTGGATTTTTATATACACATTGACATTTATTCATTTTATATATACAATGACATGAATATTTACTTTGTAAAGTATTTTTATTTTATTTAATTATTGTGAATGTGAGGACTATGTGGGTCATTTCTTTTTTCTGTTTTCCTTCTTAGTTAGTTTTAATCATGATCTGGCAGTTTGAGTAATTTACGCGGCCTACCCAAATGTCCTTTCTTTGGTATTGTTCGTCGAATCGTTGAGCTCCTCAAGTTCTGAGTTGAGCTGCACGATTTTTGACAAATGCGTGCACTGACTGGACAGGTCCGCTCAATCTGTGTGGTTCTTTCCTCAAAAGACCATTTCAGACACCAATCTACATGGTCTTCACATGATCTGACCAAGATTTTGTCTGGACTTTAAAAGAGACTGTGACTTCTGAGTTTGTTTCGGCCTTTCTTCTCAGAGTAGTCAGATAGGAAACGCCGACCTCATCTAGCTTTAAAAAAATATGATTGACGTGTAAAAGTGTTTGTACAAACCTACTTACAGAAATAAAATCATTTATCATTTATCAGCCTATAATGCTCCCACTGCTGGGACACAGGCTTCCTTTCTTGGAAAGGAAGTGGGCCATAATACATTACAGTGCGGATTAGTGGATGTCCCATGGTCTTAAAAATTTTGGTTCTAGGACGTGCCGGTTTCCTCACAATGTTTTCCTTCACCGTTTTGAAAGCAGTAGTGATGAAATGAATTACACAAAGTAAATTGCCTGCTTGGGTTCGAACTTACGACTCTACTCGTAAGTCGGGGCCGATAATACTGGGCCATCACTGCTCCTTTCAGGTAAATGCATCGTGTAAATCATGCTTGAATTGGTTGGTTTGTGCAGAAAATTTACAACTGGTGTCGAAACCATCTTGGAACACAAACGAGCCATGATCCTTTATAGAACAATAAGAGTGTAGGTTAGGTAGAGGGGCTTGTGGCTAAATAATAACAGCCGCACAGGTCGATCGATCAGCTTAAGCTACGCTTGCCGCGGTTGGTCTGTGGATGGGTGACCATCTCTACATACAGAGACCCCTCCGTGCCTCGGAAAGTACTTTAAGCCGTTGGTCTCGGCTGTCATTCCTGGATCTTTGACAGTCGTTACGGGTAGTCAGAAGCCAGAAAGTCTGACAACCAGTCTTACCAAAAGGGGTATCAGGTCAGATAGGCAGTCGCTCCATGTAAAATAATGGTACTCAGCCGCATCCGGCTAGACTGGAAGCCGACCGCAACATAGTTGGGAAAGGGCTAAGCAGATGATGATAAGAGTAATGTAGGTTATCATAGGCTATCATTACATCCAGCAATATCTTTTGTGCCACTGACATGGGCACATAAACAAACACTTGTGTAGGTAGTTAAATAATTCCGTAGCCTGTTGATTAAAATGTTACCCGATACTTGTAGCTCCGGGCAATATCAATAAACTTCACCTTAATAACTCTTCACAGACTCAAAGTACGGATGGCAAAAGAAATACCTAGCTAAGTCATTCAATCTAAAAATCTAACCACACCACATCGCAGCGTCAAAATGTGAGCACGCAATGATTACGTGCGAATAGTGTCGCTGCAACTTCTTGCAGTTGCGTTGTCGCTACGTTTGCAGGCTGACAGATCGTTGTGTTAGCGATGTCGCCGGCCGTTATTGCGCGGTCTTTCTTTTGGTTGCGTTGTGGCTGCGATGTGGCCTTGATGTGGTTGGTATCGCCCACTACGATTAGTTTTGACGGTCAAGTGTGGTCCTATTATATTCATACAAAGCGCCCGTCCACGTGTTGTCATTGTTATTATGGTTGTGGGACGTGACATGTGCCTAAATAAAGAACGGTGGGCGTCATAATGATCCCTATTGGTTTCAAATAAAATATCAGAGTAAATGATAGTGTGCCTGTAATATTAAATTATGCTCACTAATTATTTTGAGACAATTCCAAAAAAAAAACCATACTCTTTTTAAATTCGGATGTAGGTGTCTAGAAGCCTGCTTGAGCTCCAGCCTGAGTTCTTATCTCTTTTGCACACTGTACTCACTAATAAATTGCTACAAATAAGTCAGTCGTAGGGTATTAACTTTAAAAAAGTTAGTACCTACTTCGAGGTTTGTGCTAGTTCATGTAAGTTAGTTTAAATACTAACACTAATGTTTATGGTTAGGTAATTATTTTCGGAAAAAAGTTTTTGCACGAAAATGTAACTACCAACACAGGCTTTTGCTAATTGCTAATCGTGTTTTCGAAATTAGGTACTTAACATTTCTGTCGTACCAAATTTGACTTGGTTCACATCCAGCTCGTTTAAGTAATGTTTACTTTATGCAAACTATCTTACAGCATAATGAGCCTATAACTCATTGAGCTCCGCTAATGAGACACAATTGATTTTCTACTGTATCATACTACATAGGTTACGTGCGGAGCTTGACCGGTTGTTCCCACTGCTGGGCACAGACCTCCTCTCGGTGAGAAGGAGTGGGCCGTAACGCACCACGCGGGCCCAGTGCAGGTCGGCGGATATCACATATCTTAGAATTTTTCGTTCTAGGACAATCTGCGACTCCCGCATTCCCCTTAACCTTAAGGGTCTTCCCCTTCATAAGACAATGATTAGACCTGCTGTCTTGTATGGATCAGAATGTTCGGCCACAAAAGGGATGAATGAAAGGCAACTGCATGCAGCAGAGATGAGAATGCTAAGAGGGATGTGTGGTGTTACATGAATGGATGGAATAAGAAATGAGTACATAAGAGGAAGTTTGAAAGTGGCACCGGTAACTGAAAAGTTGTATGGAAATCGGTTGTCATGGTATGGGCATGTGATGCGGAGGAATGAGGAAAATATCGTGAGGAGAGTTTTGAGTATGAATTTCGATGGCTATAAGCGTAGGGGAAGAACAAAAAAAAGGATGGATGGAATGTGTGAATGATGACGTGATTAGAGAGAGGGTGACTTCCGAGATGACGTCTAATAGAGAAGTATATACGGGTTCAGTGACCATTACCTGATGTCCTGTTAACAAATATAAAATAACGTCCTACATCATCGAAGAAATTCAAAATAAAAGTCACACCTCACATTTACATCTTTTCAAAGCTCAGTAAAACGAGCTAGCGTTCCCTATAGCACCAACTGAGGAGCAATATCCGACGTAAGATGATCATGAGTTCTTCCGGCACCACCCGATGTATCCCGAAGGCTTGTCGACTCGGAATAATCGGTATAGGCGTTTATAAGGTGACATGTTACCTACCTGTTTGAATGCGTATTTTTATTCAAGGGTGTTACTGTAAGAGCAGTGGTGCTCCAGTTGTAACGGACGAGACTGACGAGTTGTAGGTCGTAGGTTCGAAATCAGACAGGCGCTTTACTTTGTGTAAGCTATTCATAACTGATGCTCTCAAAACGATGAAGGAAATCATCGTGAAGGAACCAGCATGTCATCATTCTCCTGCCCTTATCCCAATTTATTTGGGGTCGCTGCAAAATTATCTTTTTCTTACTTCTCCATTAGTAGTCATCTCGGTAGTCACCCCCTTTCTAACCATATCATCATTCACACAATCCATCTAACGTTTCTTTGGTCTTCCCCTACTCTTATTGCCATCGAATACTCAAAACTTTCTTCACGACATTTTCCTCATTCCTCCGTATCACATAAAGGGTCCTTAAAGTAGGTTCAATTTACGGTAAATGATAATGGTGACTCATTAATCGTCTACAAACATTGGAACAACGCGAGAACTAAAAGGCTTTATACACTGACGTGGCAGCGCTGGATTAAGCCGGCTCAACGTGTCGGCTTCAAGCATTCGATCCGAGCACAAACTAAAGGCGCATGGGCGGTACGAAACCGGTGTGGTAAAGACATGACATCTCGACAACAAGAGCCGGCGGTGACAGGCCGGGTAACCCCACAAACGTATCCGTAGTAGATACCCAGGAGAAAAGGCAGAGATTTTTGATGTAGGTATTCCACTCTCAAATAAAATAGACCTGAAAGAACCGTATCACTGCAAGCAAATCGAAAAGAAATTGGATTTCTCTTGATATAACCGCTTCAACAGCAGCAAAAAAAAACACTCAAAGATACATTGGAAACTACAAATGTTAGCAACCGGAGCTACATTGCCTGGGGCATTAGTAACAGACTTCGTATATTGGACGGGGGCTTTTAAAATCCAACATGGTTCGTTAAAAAGACCCCAGTGAGTCGTTATTTCAACTGTGAGTGTCAACATTGCGGGGTAACATTCACACTTTAATTGAACTAGGTAGTAGGTATACCTTTGTGTATGGGAGATATGGAGGACGAATTCTGATATACAACAACGATTCCTAACAATCAAAATGTTGGCTTTGTTCTGCAATATACACAACTGACTGATTGACTGAAATATACACAATATACTATACTGAAATACACACACACATAAAAGTGCCTTTTATGTGCCTATTTGAAATAAATGCTTTGACTTTGACCTTTCTACCACACACTTTTTAGGGTTCCATACCCAAAGTGTAAAAACGGGACCCTATTAAACACTCAGACGGACAGTGGAGTCTTAGGACTCCACTGTCCGTCTGAGTGTTTGTCTGTCACCAGGCTGTATCTCACGAACCGTGATAGCTAGACAGTTGAAATTTTCATAGATGATATATTTCTGTTGTCGCTATAACAACAAATCCTAAAAAGTGAATAAAATAAACATTTTAGGGGGGCTCCCATACAACAAACTTGATTTTTTTGCCGTTATTTGTATGTAGTGTTAACTTCGCACTTGGCCGGTTTTTTTCTATTTATGATTGTCCTTTTTATTAACCAGTGCCTGTTATATATGATGCTGAGATAAATCTATAGGTACTAATAATAAAGCGGAAGAGTTTATTTGATTGAACGCACTAACCTCTGGAATTTCCTGGAAGTCGGATTTAAAAAATCTCTTTGCATTTTGATAGCCCAATTCTTGAGAATATAACATCACGCCAAAACTATAAGGAGTTGAGCAAAAAAAAAAAAACGAACGCTAAGTGAAAATTAAGTAAAAGCGTGGGTAGGCGATACGATGCGACGGGGTGTATAAGAGATTTCACCCGGACGAAATCGTGGGCAGAAGCTAGTAAGAAAATAATGATGTATGTCTCCGATGCGATGATGATGTGTTATTGCATCATCGCGTCTGGGAGACTTCTTTCGTGAAACGGACTCTACAATATTGTAAGTCATTGATTTAACATTATGTTATTAAAATATATTATTGTAAAAGCCAATTATTTTAAAAGATATTTATATTTTCAATTTCCTAGTACAGACGCCAAGCACATCAAGCTACTCGAAACTGTAAAATTTTCCCAATCAACTTTGAACCTTATGCTTTAGCGATAAAATTGAAAATCTATTAAAGAAATTTGATAGATTGTAGTAGCTTGATGTGCTGGCGTCTGTACAAAAAGCCAACTGTATTAGACGGTCAAGCTCCGCGCGTCGCCTATCGGCGTCGAAACAATAGAAAATCAATTGTGTCTCATTAGCGGAGCTTGACAGATTAACCAGGAATTAAAACTAATAAATGATATTTTTTGTGGGGTCATTGTGTAGTCACTTGAAATATCAGTTTAAATAATCTGTTATTTTGTGTGTAAACTTCGCAGATGTAACCCGTATCGATATCTAAATACGATAAAATAAAATGAAACAGATTTTCTCAACTCGGTCGTTGACCCCTAAAAGTACATCAAATATTTTGATACCCATCACGTCTGCAGAGTTTCACTATCTGATTTAATTTGACCCTGTATACCTAAAGAAAAAAAAAGAAAGAAAGAAATATATTTATTTAGCACAGAGCAAAAAACACACAATACACCAGATATATACATCAGATAAAAACAAACAAGAAAAAAAAATGGTCAAAATAAAAAGTGTAAAGTACGATTTAAAAAAAAAAAACTGTAAAAAAATAATAAAAAATAAGCAGGAAAGTGTGCCTCACGGCTGCGCTAAAAAGGCCCAGTTCAGCAAAAATGCCAGACAACAATAACAACAACTGCCACTATAGAGCAACTGCCTGTCCGTTACAATATCCAGTTAAAATAAACGGATTGTTAAAGGACACAGCGCAAAAATTATACTGATGCCAATCACCTTTGACATTCCTAATCCTTTAGTTACCTTTTACGAAATCCAAATTTCGATACGGACCTTTGGAATTTCGGAAACGATACAATACAATAAAACTAAAGAGCGTATTATTCGTTCAGTCTATCTCTCTGTGAAATGCGCTCCCCCAGGAAATCAGGATGGTAACCAACCGATTATCCTTTGAAGTTAAGATTCGCGCGCACATTCGCAAGAAGCTGGCAGTATCATCACAACGGTAATATTTTCTCATTCTTGTATTAATGTATATTTATTTGTGCTTATATTTATATGTAATTAGGAGTATAACGTATTTATAGTTCTAATAGATTTATGCGTATCTTTATATTTAAAACATTTATTCCTCAATTTTCATGATTGCACCTACCACTGTTTGTCTCTGCATCACCCAAAGGTTGACTGGTAGAAAATGCCTATGGCATTAAGTCCGCCTCTGTAAGTTTGTGAGCTTGATGTATTTAATAAATAAATATTATATTTATAAAATGACTACCAGTAAGCTATTTAAAGACATCCCTACTAATAATTTAATAAAAGTTAAAAGACTTGCTATTGAAAGAACAAGGGCCTTTAAATATTAAATGCCTGTGGGGTAGGAAGATAACCAATTTGCCGTTTGCTTTCTTTAATTTTTATGTCAACGTAGGAAATTGTGGGAGCATCGCCCTTACGCCCTGACGTCTGTTTAAATTGTTCTACATAATTTACGTCAGTAATTCAACATTTACAGTAATACAGAAGTGAATTCTACTTTAATCGCAGTTTGATTGAACTATCATATATAGGGTGACTGGTAATTAGTGACCGATACCTAAACACGTGATTGTATTCATGATAACAAACAACTTTTACTATGGGACCAAACCGGAAATTGCGAAAAAAAATCTGCTGTTTAGTCGTTTATGTTCGCCTAAGGGCGTTTGTGCACTACAGGGAATTTTACTGTCCGGCAGTCCGATTTTTTACGGTCCCATGTTGGCACGCCATAACAAAAAAATAAAATCGGACTGCCGGACGGTAAAATTCCTTGTAGTGCACAATCGCCCTATCTGGTCAAAATGTACTGAACAGCAGATTTTTTTTTCGCGATTTCAGGTTTGGTCCCATAGTAAAAGTTGTTTGTTATCATGAGTACAATCACGTGTTTAGGTATCGGTCACTAATTACCAGTCACCCTATACCTATACGGCCGCAAAGCTTATACGGCTATCAACAAAATCAAGATTTTAGAGGAGATAATTTTGAACGGAAAACTGTTATAATGTAGTACCTATATTAATACTGCACTATGTAGAAGAACAACGCTATTTTCTTCACTTTTAGGTCAACATTTAATTAATAGGACATTATCAAGGAAATAGTTAAGGGGGAAGTGCCAGGGTAGCCCGCGAAATTCAAATTTACTTACGTTTTTCGCAATTTTCAGATCAGTGTCAGGTTGTATTTTGATCAAAAGTTGATTCGCGACTATAACAGGTACGTATTTACAGAATTATAATCATTAGAATCATTAATACATCTTTCTAAGTTAGATTTGTACCACGACAACAAAATAATCTCTTATGGACAACTGCTTAGTGGTACAAATCTAACTTAGAAAGATGTATTAATGATTCTAATGATTATAATTCTATAAATACGTACCTGTTATTGTCGCGAATCAAATTTTGATCAAGATACAACCTGACACTGGCCTGCAAATTGCAAAAAACGTAAGAAAATTTGAATTTCGCGGTCTACCACTGCGCATTCACCTTAAGGCCAATTTGTTGTATTTATTTTTCCAAAATACGGTACCTAAGTGGGCGTCTACAGGATGAAATTGAAAACTTGCATTAAATCGAAATAGGAGGTGTAGTAACTGTTACATAATCATAATAAATTGTCATTTCCCAAAACAAAATTCTTGAAAAAATTCGTGTAATTATCGTCTTAGATAGTGCAAACTAAGTTATTGCCTTCAAGTAGATACGAATTATCATTGATTCAGTAATTCTTTTTATATAAAATTATCAAAACAAATAAAAAAATTAAAGTACGATTACGGTCATAAGTGCAGTAGCACGGTAAGGATTGTTTTGCTGTGAACGCGCAGTACAAGCCGTAACCGTACCTAATATGTGTGTATAAGTGTAACGCACACCTCAGAATTTATACACTGGTGTCGAGCGAAACAAAAACATATCACTTTCTAATTACGTATGACCTTCGGCGGTTCATAGGATTGCTAAAATTGACAGCGTTTTAATAAGTTCAAATAGCTCATAGTGTAACGTATAGGATAAAGAAACACTAGGTTCTAGGTTCCAATCTCGATATGAGTTTTTTTTTTTTCTTTTCAACAATTATCTTCATCTGTTCTTTTATTATTCGATAAATTAATAAACGGGAATAATAATGTAATAATTGTTTTTATTATTATATAGTTAGTGAAATATGGGGTTAAGAATAAAAATCTTTTATAAGTGATTACAAAATGTTTATTCGTTATAATTTTATAAAGTATAAATAAATTTCTAGTTTAGGACTTGTTGTGGTTATAGCTTAAGTATTCATTTTCATTACGAAAAGAAGATTGAAACTAAACCTCAAAATAATCCTTATTACGAATATGCTACAATATAATTTTATTATTATTATTTACAATTTTTTATTTAATATATTTTTTTTATTTTCTAATTCCTTGCTTTCCATCGCTGTATCGCAAAATGTAAACGTTCTTGTTTATGATTTTCAATCAACTATGGTTTTTGAGCTGGTTTTCGTTTGCACGGCGAACGGTTCGTAAAGACGTGTCGAATAATAATTCGGCAATATATCTCGTTGGTATATAACCAGTCGCTTTCGACTGGCAAGGCTACCCTCTTCCTTATTGAGTGACCCTCCGACTCACAGAAGGTAATTTCTCTAAAACAAAAAAGAAGTACTCTTAGGCTACTAGCAAAATACGAATAAGTAAGTATTACCTACGATTTAGAAACAAAATTATAATGAAAATAGAAATGTTACATATAACAATAATAATCATCATTTAAAATCTAGGACTTCGAAATTATATTTTTTTCATCTATTTAGACCTTATAATACGTTTCAAAAAAATAACTACAAAAATCAGCAGTTCTATTTTAATAAAATAAATGTTTGAAAAAATAATTAAAACATTTTTATAATACTCACATTCAGTTCGGTTTCATAAGATATTTGTGTTATATTAAGTCCACTTTTATGCAGCGCAATCATAATTCGCTTTCGTTTCAATATTCTGTATTTTAAAAGGAACTACAACACGGCTAATAGATAGAACACAGACACACGTCGCTATCCCACAATAAACAACCAACCAACAACGTTCTATTTAATCGCGGTGAATGACTCGTATAACTTAACTGTGTCTACCTTATAATTTATTTATTTAGATATCTGTGGGTATAATCATAAAGTTTTACGAATTAAGCGCACAAGACTTATAGTCAAAAGCGTGATTATTCAAAGTAGTTATTAAAACATTAAAAAAACTATCGTCGCGCGTGAGATTTGAACTCACGCATCGCTACGCAGAACGCACTTACCCAGATATGATAACCGCTAGGCTATCATGCCATATACCGTAGCGGTTGAATTTATGAAATATAATCAGTTGCAAATGAATGTGAGTGTGTGTGTCTATAGTAGAGAAATGACTCATTAAAAGAAGGTCGTAAGTAAAACCAAAGTGTCAATCTATTGCTTTGTGAATTTGCTACTCCACTTATGTCCCTTACCGTACCTATCAATTTTAGCGCGCGCCCGATAAGCAATCCATTCTTCGTTGAGTTGCCATGAAGCAAGTTGGCAACGTGTTGAACTAGCGGTATTTACCTGATTTTAACTGTTCCTACGAAAAAAAGAACAATTATTTTAAGTAATGTTTGTTTTTATCTAAATCTCCGAGCTAACTAGACGAAAACAAACATTACTTAAAATAAATGTTCTTGTATATCGAGTTTATTCAATTTCGAGCGGCCATTGTTGTTTACATCTTTGGCAGCGCGGCCGGACCTTAGCAACTTTACTAACACTTAAAACCACTTTGTTCAAACCACGTTTGAATAATCTAGACGCGCACAAGAAGCCACAAGGTTCTAACTTTCCAGTCACAGGGATTTGTGCCCGGTTGATGGCAATAGGCTCGCCCCCAATTAAACTTACACATAACTGGCGAAATGTGGGTGTACTATAGGTAGACCTCTGCCTTATCTACCCTTCGGAAAATGCAGGCGTGTTATAATGTTAAGTTTATATTAATGTGTGAGAATTATATGAAAACCATTATTTTAAAGAATCTTGAAAATCTGGTAAAAGCTGGGTAAAACCGACAGATTGAATTGAATTTAGCATTGAAAACGTAAAACACTATTTAACCAGACGACTCATAAAAACAAAACCTGAAAATCGTTTTACGATAAATAATATAAACATTCTTTGGAATATAGCAATCAAATCCTACGGTTTTGACACGGTAGAAAGTTTGACGATTGGCGATTGTCGAAGGAATTGATTGTCGTCAACGAGTTGAATGACGGCCGCGAGCCAACATTCACTGTCGTTGCACTATATACAAACTTTAGATTTCACAGAAAATAAAACGGTAATATTTTAACTAATAACTCGAGAGTTCGTTGTTATCGAAATAAATAGTTTTCAACCGGTACATAAAACTAAATAAAACTTAGTGCAATACTCACATTATTTTAGATTCGGCAACCTACTTACTGTAAAATTGTGTTTAGATTTTTATTATTTATAATTAAATTTAACTTAAGAGGGCATGGTAACATGGTCTTATTGGTTTCAATTTAGGTCGTGTCAAAGTTTAATTCGTATATACGTCCGTTGTTAGTTTCGCTTTGTTTGCTCAAAATTCGCGTGTGTTGCAGGT
This sequence comes from Hydraecia micacea, assembly GCA_914767645.1. Lineage (NCBI taxonomy): Eukaryota > Metazoa > Arthropoda > Insecta > Lepidoptera > Noctuidae > Hydraecia > Hydraecia micacea. Next base: position 17,103,272 of record OU611778.1, read on the forward strand.
CGGGAAGATAACTTTAACGTGACATTCGTGTGGCCGTGTTGTCATGAGGCAGTGAACTCGAGTGCGTACGAACTTGATCAGTTAAAATGTTCAGGAGCAAAATACGGATACACACATGTCGGATAATATTGCTGACTTCGTTGGTATGGCTGCTGGTGAACGTCCTGGCCATGCACTCCAACTGCTTCGGTGATGGTTGGGACTGCAGTAAAAAAGCAGTCATTAATAATAATGTTATTCAGGTACGATTTGTTAAAGTTCAAGGTCTGGATGTGACAGCACAGCAAAAATTTTTTGTTTACACACTATTTTTTCATAAAAGTTATTACAACTACATTTTTAACATGTTAAATAATATAATATGGGTCACTGCTACCTGTACCCACATTGGTATTCCATAAGCATATAGTTTTTCATACAATTATGTTGGTGACACATGCTGTAAGCACGATCATTTAGCAACAGAATGTGAGTTGTGACTAGTGAAAGGGAGACTAAATGTTCCCTAATTTCAACACACAAACAGATTCCAAAATATGTATAAGTTTAGTGGGTGTTATCTTATTAGAATGTTATATTATTTCTCATATTCTTCCTCATTCTTGAAATCAGCTTCAACTATATAAAATATCAATTACCTACCTGAAAAAGGTATATTTTATTTGTCTAATTTGTATAGATTCTTGTATTACATTACTCTTCAGAAGGCTAAGAAACAAAGTATGTCAGAATTTAAGAAGGAAGTAAATTGCTGAAAATTGTCACTTTAAGCTAGCCAGAAAACATACAATAATATAATATTCTTAACAGAAGCTCCTAGACAGTAGCATGCCTCTCACATGTCATTTGTTACCATAATTTCATCCATGATTGCAGAAAAATCACTTTATTGGTATAGGTGTACTATTTTACATTGAACCTCATCTCAAGCAACACGAAATGTCAATGACTTATGACCTTTTGTTTGGGTGATCTTCATGGTGAACTTGGTTATTAAAATGACAAATACTATTATTTGTAAATATTGTGTTTTACATATTTTGAAAATTTATCATTATTTTAATAATATGCAAACATTTTGAAATGTAGAGCACTTTATAAATTCTATAGCCTTGTCATAATCTAACCTACCGTAGGTAGGGTCCAGAATAAAAACAAAAAACAAATTGAAAGAGTAAATTTTTTCACAAAGCATTAAACAATTGAATATCTGAGACACAAAGTTTAAGAAGGTCCTTTCAATAGTGCACATGATGATATTAATGACATAAAACTTTCTAGCACTACAGTAAAAAAAAATAAGTTCTTTATTCCCAACAGACTAAAGAAGAGTTCGGAGGCAAGAAGGCGGTAATAGCAGATGCCCAACAAGGAAACCAGATTGATGATGATGATACTACGGAAGTAAATGAAATTGAACAGGATATAAGAGAAGATGGCATTCTATTGTCAGCATATCCAAGATCGAGGCTCAAGAGGTGGGAGAAAGCACCCTTCGTCAAGCCACAAGCAGTAGCTGGAGAAATGGGTAAGTATTTTTTTAAATAATTGGAATTGATAGAAACTAGAGATTATTTGATAATTATTTATTTATTTGTCATCATAAATGTTGTTGTGGACAGAAAGTGCTTAATCTATAAAATAGGCTTAACATTTTTCAGACTGGTTCCCGAAAAAGGCATAAAATACCTGTAATACAGGTTACCAAGAGGTAACCTAGACCTACATGTACATATAAATTAAGAAAAAAAAAGTATACTTATGATCAAGATTCCCTACATTTTGACGAGTTATACGAACATACCTAAATGTAGGGAACAGCTGATTTTTTTTCACGATTTCAGGGTTGGTCCCATAGTAAAAGTTGTTCATAATGATGAGTGCAATGACCTCTTAAGAGGTTGTTAATGTTTTTCTAATAACCCTGTATAATAGAGGCTTTTTGACCTCTAAGTTTTTATCCAAGTAGATATAAAAGTAATAAGTACACAAATACACTATTCGCATCATTACATGATTTTAAAACTGAACTAAACAGTATTTAGCGCGGTAACATCGGGCTCCACTGTACTTTTACAACCGCGTGTGGGAAGCTTTATTTTTTTTAAACGCCTTCTAGAAAAATCCAAACGTTTAAAAAAATTCAACTTATTTACGTATTAAAATAAAATCAGAGCAACGGTGGCCCAGTGGTATCGGCCACTACTTACGAGTTGTAGGTCGTTGGTTCGAACCCAGACAGGCGCTTTACTTTGTGTAAATTATTTCATCACCACTGCTCTCAAAACGATGAAGGAAAACATCGTGAGGAAACCGGCATGTCCTAGAGCCAAAAACTTCAAAGACAAGTGACATCTACCAACCCGCACTGGGCCCGCGTGGTGGGTTACGGCCCACTCCCTCTCACAGAGAGGAGGCCTGTGTCCCAGCAATGGGGACATTATAGGCTGATTATGATGATGATGATGACGTAATAAAAAGTATATATTCTCCACAAAAATAGCTACTATTACAAAGCGCCGCCGGGTGTTACAGTGGTGTGGTTCCTAACTGCGTTTAACAAAATACGAGGTCAATAAATTGTATTGAAGTGGGTTTATAACTTTGTTCACCAGTAATTAAGAATTTTAAGAACTTCTTTATTAAAATGTGACATTATTCCAGGTAAGCCGGTGAACACACCGATAGAACAAGAACCGCTGATGTTGGAACAGTTCCAGGAGAATCAGTTCAACTTGCTGGTCAGTGACATGATCTCAACCAACAGGTCTTTGACAGACGTCAGATTTAAACAGTAAGTGATTTTATTTAGTCCTTGTTCTTTAATGATTGAATTAGTATTAGTATCGATCGTTTATCGCTGAATCATCGATATTGGTACAGCGCTAGTTTCCATCCATATTATTATGCACCACACTCTTATTGAGGTGTAAGCAATATAACTAATTAACTAAGGCTTATTTTTAATCTTATATTTTAAATTGTTTCTTCATTTGTGTTTTTTTTTTACATTGTTCTCACATATAGAAGCAAAAAAAATAATGTACCCATGATTTTGTGATATCTTGATTTAAAAGAGTGTCCATGGAGTTTCTTGCCCGTTCTTCTCCATAGAGATCTACGTTTTTGAATGGGCAACTAGCTTCAACTTTTTGACTAACTGACCGAATATTTAATTTTGATAATTCAAAAGTGCCTGTACGAGTAGGTTTAATTGAAATAAATGCTTTGAATTTGAATTATGTATTTACACCCGGTTTTTGCAGTCGCTCCATGTACAATACTGGTATTCAGCTGCATACGGTTAGACTGGAAGCCGACCCCAAGATAGTTGGGAGAAAAGGCTAGGCTGATGATGACACCCGGTTTTTGCAGCCTAATCAAGTTGCTGATCAGTAAACTGCTATCAAAACTTAGTTAAATGAATTACTTTCAAAAAGTCAGAAACAGGTTATTCGTAGTTTCCTGTTGTTATAAACTTTTTCCCTTTTTAGTGTGTTGGAAAGAAAAATATTATTCGAAAAGGTAACAAACGTCAGTGTTCCTACATTGACTGAGTACAAAAGACTGGAGTTTTTAATCGCAGTACAAGTTATTGCCTATACCTATACAAACGTGCGTAGCGACTTCAAAGGTTTATGACCTATTCCAATTGACTTTATGCTGTTTGAGCGTCGTTAAACCTACCAGTTTGAACATATTCTGAATGCTTGTTTAATTACAAACGTTTTTATGAAGTTTTTTATTTCATTTGTTGAATTTATAATTTTTTTACGTTTTCGGCCCGAGGGACCAAAATTGCCCGATAAATGCGAATTTTCATTTAAATATCAATTTATAAGTATTAGCATTCGGTTTGCCGGATCTGACGTTTTCTTAAAAATTATGTTGCTGCGTAAGCGGCACTGGTGGAGTCCAAAATATCCCTCCGTATCCCGCAAGACGGAGAAAACGCTCAACGTTTTATTAATCGTAGTAAAAATCTCATTAGGAGACCTGCGGGGCAATTGCGTAACACATTATCAATCGGAATCGGTTTCATTTTGACAGTTCAACAACATTCATTGCGTTACTTTCGTGTTGAGCGGACAAATTTTTCGAACTTATGAAGCAATGGATTAGCAATATACTTCAAAATTATTCAGATTGAGATTGATAGTGTGTCACGGAATTAGGGTGCTGAAACAGATGACTAAAAGTTGTTAATTTTTTACTAAACATAACAAATCGCTTGCATTGAATACAAATAACAGCGTACGAGTCGATTGATCAGGTTTAGCTACGCATGCCGCGGTTGGTCCGTGGATGGGTGACCATCTTTACATACCAAGTCCCCTCCGTGTTTCGGAAAGCACGTTAAACCGTTGGCCCCGGCTGTCATTCGTGGATCTTTGACAGTCGTTAGGGGACGTCAGAAGCCCGAAAGTCTGACAACCAGTCTTACCAAGGGGTATCGTATCACCCAGTAACTGGGTTGTGGAGGTCAGATAGGCAGTCGCTCCATACTGGTATTCAGCTGCATCCGGTTAGACTGGAAGCCGACCCTAATTTAAGTAAGCGTAAGTAAGCTACGCTACAAGTACGAGTAAGTACAAGTTAAGCTACGTTGTTCCGAGAACTGTCATTGGACGACAGGTGCGCGCACGTCCGCTTTTTGCCGCTTCCTACTGTCGCACCAACGCTGGAGTTCGCGCACCTCTTCGTCGTATAGCTAATAATTTTAACACTGTGTTCACAAATTTGAATTTGTTTACATTGTCTGCTAATAAGTTTAGAAAGCTCATTGATAAAATTAATTATTGACTCAGATTTTTAGTTGTTTTGATTTGTTATTTCTCTGTTATTGTAAAAAGTGTTTATCTTTTCTTTTCATTTAAAAAGTAATCATAAGATTTTGCCTTTTAAGTTTCACTCGTGTGCAAATAATTCTATATTAATTTTGTAGTATTTAAGATGTGGATAACGTCTTGAGCTACACATATGTAATGTCTTTTTTTCTTACTACATGTTTATTAAGATGTTTGTGTAACTGTTCGTTTTCCCGAATTAAATAAATAAATAAAACACGTTTTCGTTTGTATGAAACTGTCAGGCGTCAAGGACGCATTCTCTCGTCGGCCGTACTATAATGGAATTAGTAAATTTTGAATGAGAAGCAATTCTGCTAGTGGGTTGAAAGTATGCAAGCGTTTCTGACCATTTCTCTTGTCATCAGGTGCCGAGACAAGCCTTACCCAACACTCCTGCCTACGACAAGCGTGGTGATAGTATTCCACAAAGAAGCGTGGTCGACACTCATACGCACAATATGGAGTACTATTAACAGGTCGCCACGCCCTCTACTCGAGGAGATCATCCTCGTCGATGACGCCAGTGAAAAGGGTGAGTTTAAAAAAAATCGATAGGATGACATTCGAGATGGCGATGGAGAGGAAGAAACCCAAAGGAACTTGGATGGATTGTCTGAGTAATATTAATGAAAAGGGAGTGAATTATAACATGACAGTTAATAGGGGTGACTGAAAGACAGGCACATAGACCAGAACGCCAATTCCCGTAATTCGGTATGTAAAGAAAAAAATCCTACGCTGATCCCAAAACCACTTCGAGCTTTTAGGTTTCATATCCTTATTTTTCTATTTTTATAGCTTAAAATTTTATTGTAAGATGGAGTTTATTTTAACATAAACAAATAATACCACATGACCTTCATTTGACCTCCAAATGACGTTAGAGGTAAGTAGATTGGGAATACTTTCGGAGCCTCCAATCATCCTCCTATCCTATGATAAAAAATTCAAGTCATATAATGTCAACTATAGGGATGACCATATTTATTATTAATTATGTTTTTTTCTCTCGTGTAGAAACTATATTCGGTAGGCATAATGAATAGCAGTCAGTAAGATTAGTGGGGGGCTGACTGTCCTAGATACACCGGACGTAGTTATGTGTCGTTACTAATGGAGGCTGATTTAATGTACCACATTATTATGGTGTTTATCAAATAAAAGACTGTGTGGAAGATATGGCTGGGAAGGATGTGAACACTGAGATGACGTCCGATACAGATGGATGTATGGAAGAAATTTAATCATTTTCACCCCACTTGTTTTGTCTTCTAATGCAGGGCAGTCTTTTCGGTAGTAGGAGTCAAGCTCATCCCGCCATAGCCAGATGGCTGCGGCAGACCAAAATTGGTCTGCCGCAGTGTCCCCAACGTTTAATGGGATTCACACGGTGGAGTATGGTATACTGGCACTGCACTTGCGCAAATATTCGCGTTATTACGTTAATACAAAATTAACTTTATTTCAGTAATGCTAAGGTACTTATTGTTTTACCCAAGTGTCGCGAATATTTTGACGAGAACATGAAGATATTTTATGATCTGTTTTCCTTTACCAGAACATCTCGGCAAGAAGCTAGAAGACTACATAAAGACGCTGCCGGTACCAACGCATTTGTTCCGGACTGAGAAGAGGTCTGGTCTCATCCGTGCGCGTCTATTGGGCGCCAAACATGTCAAGGGTGATGTCATCACGTTCCTCGATTCCCATTGCGAATGTACAGGTAATGGTTCACTTTTATATTTAATAATTATTGTATAATTGCATAACACATGTGTGAGTACGAGTACTATGTACAGACGCCAGCACATCAAGCTACTACAATCTGTCAAGTTTCTTTAATAGATTTTCAAATTTATTGCTAAAGCATAAGGTTCAAAGTTGATTGGGAAAATTTGACAGATTCGGGTAGCTTGATGTGCTGGCGTCTGTACATACTATAAAGCTACCATTTACTGGGTACGTCTTTCATTGACTTGCCCTGGCGGCTGAGAGTATGTCATGCTCACTCAAATGTCTCGTTGATGGTGGCGCATGTATTGGATCATTTAGCTCCCTTCAAAATGATAGAGCTGAATGGTGCTAATACATGCGTCATGTGTCTCTTTGCTGTCATGGCTTATTTTAATTTAATATTTGAATTGCTTTCTTTCTCATCTTTTCATTATGGATGCTTTTTAACGTTCTGCATCGTTCTCACATGCATAATTTTTAACATGAATGATGTAACCAGGACTTTGTAACCATATTATTTTGATTTAAAAGAGTGTCCATGGAGTTTCTTGTCCGTTCTTCTCCATAGGTACCTACGCTTTGGAATGGGCAACTAGAGTCATCTTTCTGACTGACCGACCCCTTGACAATTCAAAAGTGCCTGTAATTGGTTTAATTGAAATAAATTCTTTGAGTTTGAGTTTGACTAGCTTCGGCCCGCGACTTCGTTCGCGTGTTAGACACACAATGCCTCTACTAATATAACAGCCACATTTTTATAAAACTCCCCGTCGCTATTACTTGGTTTTCGCTTAGCGTTCTTTATAACTTTTTTCTTTTTGCTCATGTCTTATTGATCGTGGCGTAATGTTAAATAGCCTGTAGCCTTCCTCAAGAAATGGGCTATCAAATGCAAAAATATGTTTTCAAATACGACTGGTGGTTCCTGAGATTAGGGCGTTCAAACAAACTGCTCCGCTGCTCGCGTACTACGATGGCCAGGACCACGACTTGTCGCGTGACCGGCCGCAATTTTGGCCGGTTTTTCTTCTAAAGGTCATGTCGCAGTTCAACCTAGGAGGTTGGTGGATGCCTTATAAACAAGGCCTCCAGCCAGTGCAAAAAACTTATAAACTAAGCAACGTTCAGACTTCGGCTTAGCGCGTCGGTCGCTGGGGATAGCAAGGAACTCCGACAAAGAAGAAAGTTTTGTTGCACAATTAGTCGTTCGACCAGTTGCGGCCAAACTTTCTTTGAGATTGCGACTGTTCGTGTCCGCGTAGTGCGCGAGATCCTGAATAGTGTATAGTTAACCTTGTAATTACTTTACCACTTTTCACAATATGTATTTTCTAGTAAATTGAAAATTCACTAAAGTTTACACTATTTAACTGTCACAGACAGATATTCTTTGTCGGTTTATGACGTGCAAGCAATATTCAACCTTATGGTGGTACAGTATTTTTATCTCACGGAGCGACACGCGCTTTACCTACTTGTGTTTCTCAAAATCAAAATATTTTATTTCACATAAACCGACATGGGCACTTATGAAACGTCAGAAGCTAGGTGCACGGTTTCAATTAGTTGTTTCCTATGGAGAAGAACCGGCAAGAAACTCCACGGTTACTCTTTTAAAAATAATTCTCTTCTCTCTTCTATTTACCCAGTGTACAAATACGCCGTGAATTTATGCGTGAAGACGAGAAGCGTTGGTACATAACACACACACACACACACATGCTTCCGAGTTTGCCATTTTGTCGGACCGAGAGCTCCTGCGCTTACGCACACATTCACAGCGTGGCACACTTATGGGTTTTTTTTTTGCTTTAATAGTGTTTGACTTGCATTTTGTTTACATTTGTAGAGGGTTGGCTCGAGCCGCTGCTGGCGAGGATCGTGGAGGACCGGACGACGGTGGCGTGCCCCATCATTGACGTCATTTCCGACACCACCTTCGAGTACAGAAAGGCCTCGGATACGGTGTGGGGTGGGTTCAACTGGAAGCTCACTTATAGGTGGTAAGTACACAGTTACACTCCTGAATATATTTTCCCCTTTTTATTACAAAAACGCTGCTATCTACCTGAAATCGTGAAAAAAAAATCAGCTGTGTTCCCTACATTTATGTTCGCGTAACTCGTCAAAATGTAGGGAACAGCAGATTTTTTTTTCGCGATTTCATGTTTGGTCCCATAGTAAAAGTTGTTCATAATGATGAGTACAATGACCCCTTAAGAGGAAAACGGTGATTAAAATTTCAGCCTGTATAGCTTATGAGATAGCGATATTCTTGGACAGTCATTTGTAAATCTGTACTATCCAATGTAGTCGGGTAATATTTTACAACGAAATCGTACCGTGACAGCCGTTTTGTTGGGCCCCAGTTTTTGGCTAGCAACTGGGGCCAGACAAAAAGTTTACATAAGCGAAAGAAAAAGAGAAATTATATCTCTGTCTCGTTTACTCTTACTACTGGATCTAATAAGTGTGTCCTTGTCTCATTATTGTTATTATTTAGTGACATGTCTAATTATCTATTGCTATACCTACTCTGTCTACGGTTGAAAATGTCTATCCGTCAGATAAGATAAAGAACTTATCATCGTTTAATGAGTATTCATTAAAGTAGATCCTGTTTTATTTAATCTTAGGTTTCCAGTGCCGGAACGCGAGACGGCGCGTCGAGGGGACGACCGTACGGCGCCGATCCGTACGCCCACCATGGCGGGAGGACTGTTTGCCATCGACAAGGACTATTTCTACCAGATCGGCTCCTACGACCAGGGCATGGAAATCTGGGGCGCAGAGAACCTCGAGATGAGCTTCAGGGTAAATTTTCTTATTAGAGCGATAGGATCAGCGAATAAAGAAGATAGATTGTACATAGTTTAGCTAGCTGCGAATTGGCCCGTGGCTAAATAATAACAGCCGCACAAGTCGATCGATCAGGTTAAGCTAAGCTTGCCGCAGTTGGTCTGTGGATGGGTGCCATCTTTACATACCGAGATTCCTCTGTGTCTCGGAAAGCACGTTAAGCCGTTGGTCTCGGCTGTCATTTGTAGATCTTTGACAGTCGTTACGGGTAGTCAGAAGCCCGGAAGTCTGACAACCAGTCTTACCAGGGGGTATCGTATTACACAGTAACTGGGTTGTGGAGGTCAGATAGGCAGTCGCTCCATGTAAAATACTGGTATTCAGCTGCATCTGGTTAGATTGGAAGCCAACCCCTACATAGTTGGGAAAAGGCTAGGCAGATGCAGATGAGGAGACTTTCAGTTATGGACAGCTCACTGTTTTAGGTCCAATTGACGAGTTAAAACGAATGTTTTAGATTTCTATCTAGTTCTTTCGTGAGGCCTATGTGGTATGTTTATTAAAATCATATTTTCTCTAATCTTAAAAGATTTCGACACTTCACCTGGTCTTTTGGCTATGCATTAACAGCATGGATTAAATCCTAGTCCAGATAGACAATTATAATGAAGCGCAGACAGATACAAAACTGTGCTCAGAAATTAGTATGAGACCAGCTCGAGTATTCTTCTTACGGCGCGTATGTGTTCCACGCGCGCCTCAAAGAGATGTCAGCACAAATGAAGAGGCCCGTTAGGGCTGAAGCCTGCCGGGTAAGCGGGATTGTCTGAAAGGGTTATCGCTACCCCGGAACATAAAGGGCTAAGGAAGGAACACGGGCGGGTTGTAGTCTGACACTCCCTTCCGCTCCACCCAGAGCGGGAGGAGTCATTCCATGACTTCCCGACCTCAAAAAAAAAAAAGAATTCTTCTTATAAAGAGTTAGGACAGTCAACAAGTTTAGTAAAGCTGAAAGACCAGTGTAGATAAAGACATTCTTCTCTGTGGTAAGAAGATTGGTTTATATTTGACTTGCCCCGGACGAACAAAAGTATCGGCTCTCGCTACAAATAAAAATGTGGGTAAAGGTCTGGCAGTGCGGCGGGCGGCTGGAGATCGTGCCGTGCTCGCACGTGGGCCACGTGTTCCGCGTCAAGACGCCCTATTCCTTCCCCGGAGGCATGGATAAAGTCGTGCTCCACAACGCGGGTCGCGTCGCTGAAGTCTGGATGGACGAATGGAGAGAGTTCTATTACGACATGAACCCAGGTTCGAGTCTGGAATATATCGAAACTGCTAACATTTTGCTATTAGGGAGCGTTCAGACGGACAGTTTTCCGTATGTCGAACGTGTTAGTGAAGCTATTACAATCGCGTATCGGTTACATGAAATAGGGTTAACGTGTTTTGGTATTTATTTCACTATCCATAAGGATTTTATTTCAATTTAAAATTTGAATTTCAGTTTGGCTGGACGAACGCTAATGCGATAACTACATTAATCAAATTATAAATAACTAACTGTTAAATGGATTATTGGAAAACAATTTCCGTCTGAACGAGCCCGATAGTTTTATTTTTGTACTAATAAATATAGAGTTGTGTTTACATTATTAATGTAAGGAAATTATGTTGGGTTTATGAAGTGTTTAGAAGCGATAGTAGGATACTCCATAGACAATAAAAAAATTGGCTACTAAAAATACGTTAATTTACGTCAGGCGCTGACTAATTTAACAGAACTAAACTAATATTTATCTTGTCCTATTCTTAATGAAATAGAAAGAAAAAGATGCACTGAACTTAAATTTAGTTTAGTTTGTGAACAAGGGAATCGGCACCATTGTTTAATTTTTCAAAAAAAAAATGTTTTTATTTTACAAATAAGTAATTTTACTTTTCAATCATAGTTTTAAATATATTGCAAACGATAAATAAACTTTATGTTTGCAAATTAAGGTTTATAATTCAAGTTATATGCACACGCGGCCACTTGTGCGATGTGTTTTTGTTCCTAATCCTTAATCTAGTGCTATTGTTGAGGTATTCCACTCAGAGCACTGATTTGAACCGCACTTGGCCGAACAACACCTGAGCACTTCCACTAACCGCACAGTTGCTCAAAGGTGTAAGCACACTATTTATAGCTAAGTAGTTATAAGAAGTACCTACGTCCGAAAGTGTTATTTTATTACATTGAGCAGTCACCACTTTCGAAAAAAAGTTATCCTTGTTCAGCTTTAGTGGTTCTTTTGTCTCATACTATGGTTACATTGTGTGATATGATGAGCAGGGGCCTTGAGAGTACCAGTCGGGGACGTCAGCGAACGGAAGGCGCTCCGCGAGCAGCTGAAGTGCAAGAGCTTCAGGTGGTACCTCGAGAATATCTATCCGGAGACTCAGATGCCGCTAGACTACTACTATCTTGGAGAGGTAAGTTTAATTTGATTATAGAATGTAGCACATAAGGGTAATCTTCACTTATAAACCATCTATATGACGCTTAAGCCATAGGCCGACCGCTTAACTGAGACGCTGCCTGAGGTAGCTGGGTGGTGCGGGAGGGGTGATAGTTGTCACACGTTGACAGGAACCCAGGCAACGTCTCTGTTAAGCGGTCGGCCTATAGTTACCTTGAGCTTGTGGGGTGTATGATTATTTTTGAAGTATTTATATTACATTTTTCTAAGTCTATCCATCAGCTAGTCAAGAAGATGGATAAAAATAGTAATCTTACGATGTGATTAGTGTGTTAAATCTTGGTAAGACCTTACTTCATTATTTATCTATTTCTCTACATTTTCTTATTTTTATCAGAATAATTAATTAAATACGACGTACGGCATTTTATACAAACTTTCAAGCCCTAATTTTTCGAAATGAATGATTTTAATGAAACTTTGTACGTATAAGCAGGATACAAAGGTCTAAAAAGTTAGTAAAGAACATTTTTGAAATGTCTTATTTAAAAAAAGATAACTGGAAATCTCTGTTTTTATGGAAAATTTAAAATTGGTCTAACTTGGCTGTAACGCTATTTTTCGAAAATGTTCTTAACTAATTTTTAGAACTTTGTATCCTGCTTATGTATACGAAGTTTCATTAAAATCGGTTCATTCATTTCGAAAAACAAGGCCTTGAAAGTTTGTATGAAATGCCGTACGTCGTAAACGCACTTAACTTATGTCTAATCTCGATTTGTCTGTTTTTATTTATTTATATATTATAAATAATTAGCAATATATAATAAATAATTAGTTATGCAAGTAAGTGTTTTCTTTCAATTACAACATACATCTGGAAAAAAATACCCAGAATTTTTTTCACGGAAAGTTTGTACCGATTACAATACAAACAGATGTTATTGTCCAATTTAAACACATTAGCGGCTTAAATGTATAACGTATTTCGAAATATCAATAGATTATATTTAACAAATGTTCAATAGATTATATCTATCAATAGATTATATCTATCAAATAAGTGTAGTATGTTTGCTTGACGACTAAATATTACTGCTTACAGATTCGCAACGCTGAAACGTCTTATTGTTTGGACACGTTCGGCGTGACGGCGGGACAACCACTCGGCATGGGGGACTGCCACGGAAAGGGCGGAAACCAGGTCTCTATTTAAATCCAAACATTCTACATAATCTACTATATTAGAGCCAGGAATTTGAGATAATTTTCAAGTTATGGAACAACAAACCGAATGTCATACTTGACAAAGTTCAAATTCCATTGCAACCAAAAACTTTTTAGGACCTTTTTGTTACAAATGGTCACTCAAAAATCAACTTAAAATACATTTCACTAAAGTAGATAACTGATTAATTAGCGATGGAATGTAATTATCTGAGATTATGAACACTGCTTTAATTATCCAAATGAATGACGTTACCTCTCGTTACTATGATCAGAACAGAATATAGAGGAAGGTAAAGAAAAAAAAAATAAGCGACACTTGTCTCAATACCAAGTATGTTCAGTGTTTATCGTCATGTTTCATCGAGGTTTACACTGCTCACAATTGTTACACGTATTTCATGCGCATAATATAAATATGTAATGTTAGTTCGTACATAGATTTTAAATGTAAAGGTAAGTTATTTCATTTACTAACTGCATGCTGGTCATTGTAGGCATTATGTCGGACAAGGTTACCTACACTGAATGTAGAAATTGACGGGTTTTCTTTACCAATATTCTCAATTTATATCATCGGATGAGGGCGGAGTTAGGGGTGGGTTTTGTTATCCAAATTTTTGCTAAATGTGCATATGTTAAGCAAAAATAAACGTTGAGTGATACAATTAGGGTTTAAAGTTAGCGATAGCGTCGATGAATGCCTTGAGCTCTTCCGCGTTCTTCGATGACCCGTCTAAACGCGACGTACATTTTGCGAAGTTTCTCGACCACCGCGCGGTATGACGCGTATCGGGTATCCGCGGTGATCATGTGCACGGTTCATCCTTGTTCGCCAGTATGCTCCTAATTTAAACTAGGTTTAGTTTAACAGTGGAACTCTCTACCTGCGTCTGTGTTTCCGAGTGCATACAACCCGAATCTCTTCAAAGTGAGAGTGGAAAGGCTTCTTCTGGGTAAGCTCACTCCATTGTCAACTTTGTCTTTGTCACCTCTGACCTAGACTAGAGTCAAGAGCAAGTACATTTCAAATAAAAAAAAAATAAAAAAAATCTGTTTCGTTGTTCGGGTCCATCGGTGGCAGCCCGCATCGTATTTTATGAACTAGGCGAAGCTTAGCCTAGTCCGATTTAATTTGTCTACCACAAATTTCGAGCACTTTAACTTTCCTAAAATAAATGTAGACATTTTAGATATAGTGCTACAACGGGCGGTCTTATCGCTAAGCTCATCATCGCTCATCTAGTTTTTAAAATATGATTGACGTGTAAAAGTGTTTGTGCAAACCTACTTACAGAAATAAAATCATTTTATCATTTAAGGCTATCTTTAAAATGTGTATTATTTTGTATCCAGCTGTTCCTGTACACTAAGCGTAAGCAGGTAATATCAGAAGAAAATTGTCTGACCGCGGGGCAACCGAGCGGGCCCATCAAACTGTCCCGCTGCCACGGGATGCGCGATAACCAGGAATGGACGTACGATGCTAAGGTAATTTGACACCACGCTTGTAACTGCCAAGGAGCTAGCCAGCGGTGTGCTCCTGATTTTTTCTAGTTTAGTTATAAGGACTATGTACAGACGCCAGCACATCAACCTACTAAAATCTGTCAAATTTCTTTAATAGATTTTCAACTGTATCGCTTAAGCATAGGGTTCGAAATTGATTGGGAATATTTGACAGTTTCGGGTAGGTTGATGTGCTGGCGTCTGTACCCCGACAAGCCATTACCCGTACAAGTCCAGGTGTGGGCTGAAACTAAAAACTTCTTAGCGAATAAACTCAATAACTACGGTTCACACGAAGCTCTCGCGTTTGCAAACATTATTTAGCCTTAATCACTACCCTCCAAGAGAGCAGGAGCAGAGAGCAGGAGAGCAGTGGTGGCCAAGTGGTAACGGCCGCGATTTACGAGTTGTAGGTCGTAGGTTCGAATTCAGACAGGCGCTTTACTTTGTGTAAATTATTTCATCACCACTGCTCTCAAAACGGTGAAGGGAAACATCGTGAGAAAACCGGCATGTCCTAGAACCAAACATTCGAAGACATGTGACATCTGCCAACCCGCACTGGGCCCGCGTGGTGGATTACGGCCCACTTCCTCTCACTGAGAGGAGGCCTATGTCCCAGCAGTGGGAACATTATAGGCTGATTATGTACTACCCTCCGTTTTCTGATTTAATTAAATCTCTAATTTTGAGAAACTGACAAACCTCATGTCAGCTGTCGTGACTCTGGGACTCTTCAAATATACATATGTCTTTTAAATATAAATACTGAAATAAAAAATGCACATTGTAAACTTGAGACAGGTAAAAGGAACAGCAACTTATAACACGTTATTTTACATTTTCCAGACGCAAACAATAAAGCATACGAACACAGGCATGTGCCTGGCAAAGCCAGACAATGGCGACTTGTGGAAGCCGGTGCCGGTGCTGCGACAGTGCAACCAATCGCGCGGCCAGCAGTGGCTCATGCAGGTGGACTACAAGTGGCAGGCGAGCCGCGCCACCCGCAACCAGCTTAGCTAGTAACACCTTCACAGGTAATTCGCTCGTTCCACTAAGCTAATAGTTTAAGGGGGGTTCGCTAAGCTCGCTATTTTTTAACGTGTTTTGCAATTTGTATTAGGTTGGAGGTTGATCAAAATATGATTCGCCACCTGAAAAAGTATGTATTTACATAATTATAACCGTCAACGCGCAAAGCTGCAGGGTCTAGATGTGAAGATGTAGCGCAAACTATTTCCTACTTACTATCCCTCCTTCCTTTTTCCTTCTTTCCTTTCTGCCCTCCGTGTCCCAAATAATGCAGCCATAGCGAACTCTGAGCTACCACCGTCGATGCCGTGCAAGTGGCGAAGTTTTGAGCCATGCAAAAATACACTGTAGTGCCATCGACACACGAAGAAGAATTATTGTTAAAATCATCAATACAACTCTCTAAGGGGCCGCCTCCACGAGCGAGAGAATCGCGGCGATATTATCGTCGTGCCACGTATTTCTATACACTCTATTAGAACGTCTCTCTACACGGCGATATGATCGCCGCGAAAATTTGATGGCACGGCGAGATTATCGCCGCGATTCTCTCGCTCGTGGAGGCGGCTCCTAAGACTAAATGTTAATTTCATGAAATCATGACATTTGGTGAACTTTCTGCTATCGGATTCAGTAACTAATTCAGTGTAGTGTGATCAGAAGCTCTCTAAACCACTGAACTCAGCGAAGTGTAATAAACGCATGTGATGTTGGAAATGTAACTTTAATGCCCACACATAAAGTTTAGTTTTTGTTGCAACTTAAAATGTTATTTTTATGTTTTCATTATGAACTCAATTTAGTTTATAAATGAGTACCTACCTAAGGTTAAAAAATAAAACATTGTGAAAATGGTACCTAGTAACCTTTTTTACCATACCATATAGTTAGCAAGTACAAACTTAACTAGATAAATACGCCATTAGCATCGTAATCAGACCGTAAATGTTTTATCCCACAGAACTGATAAAATTTTATCCACTCATTAGACATGCGCCCGAAAGTGACGGCGAAAGAAAACTACATGCCCCGCTCCCGCGTGACATCGTCTCGAATGTCCCAGAACACTTTTTTTCGGCGCACCACAGGGCACCTCGCCTCTTAAACACGACTCGTAAACAGTGTAAGTTTAGTGTGTAGTGGTATCTACAACGCCACATGCGAACAACGCGTCATACTGACATCACGAAATCCTGCATCTCGCAAGCAGAGTTTACCGCGCAACTAGCATAGATACAACGACCCGACATGAACCATCGGGCAGTTGCCCGCCAGACACAACACCCGTCTGGTCGGAGGATCCTCCCTTTTTCTATAGAGTATGAGTGAACTTTACACCCCGTTCCTCACACCTCTATAGGTGGTTTGCGATCGCTGTCATTTTTGGGCTCATCTATAAATAGTGGATGTCACGCGGGGAGCTGGGTCTT
The DNA here is from genome assembly GCA_914767645.1 of Hydraecia micacea. NCBI lineage: Eukaryota > Metazoa > Arthropoda > Insecta > Lepidoptera > Noctuidae > Hydraecia > Hydraecia micacea. The sequence continues at coordinate 17,120,315 of OU611778.1, forward strand.
TCAATTTCATCCTGTATAAATCTACTTCGTACAAAATGTAAACTAAGTAAATATCAGCTTCTACTAATTATTAGATGTCGCTTAAAATGACCATATTTCTTTTTGTTCTGTGTCTTCACAAAGTACAAACGCCAGCACATCAACCTACCTGAAAATGTCAAATTTTCCCAATCAACTTTGAGCCTTATGCTTTAGCGATAAAGTTGAAAATCTATTAAAGAAATTTGACAGATTGTAGTAGCTTGATGTGCTGGCGTCTGTACTTAAAATCTGCACTACAGTGACTATTTTCTGTTCATAAAATTTTAAAAACCTTTTCAGTTATCAAGTAATTATCTCAATCCTCAAAAATAACACAACATGTTACCTAAAAAATATAATTAGGTTTAAAAACAAGACTGCCGTTGAATAAGAAATAATTGGGCATAAGAAAGGGACAAACTCCCCTGAGGGATGGAACTGATTGGACTTCAATTGTTAATGCGAAAAGAGTATTCTTAAAAGCGCCACAAGATGGATGACCTGACGAAGACAGGAAAAAATGGGTCAAGTGAAACGCAATACCCAGACTCGTTTTTCGAGGAATTGTTTGAGAATATCGGTAAAATGTCGTCTTTAGGATTTACTTTGGCTGCTTTATTAATGACCAACATAGCAACGCCCTGATAGGAAATCTACACTGAAAGAAATAAGCAGTAAATAAAAATGAAAAAATATTGATCTGAACTGCTTTAAACAGTTCCATATGAGTTCAAAACAGTATTTTTTACTGATCCGAAGGCAAAATATTACCGTCATGACAGTAAAGGTCACAAAATTAACTGTTTTATTAATTTGGTGATATCATTCAAACCATTGAAATTTACTTACATTGCAGTAATGATGGTTTTCCTTTTTCTTGTTGTGTTTTTCAGTAAATAGTATAAAGGACAGGAGATAATAATAACTTTATTTACAATTTTACAATTTGTCTATGGCAATAAGTTAATTCTATGACAATATTCTTTTAAAATTGCTTAAATCACTGATTGCTCCACTGGCACCCAAGCTAAGATTAAACTTGTGTTATGGGTGCCAGGGCTCTCTCTGTTAATACATTTCCCAATTTATACAAAACTAGTACGGAGTTATATTGCGTAGGTAGCTATTGATTGAGTACAAAAAGATAACAAAGTATGTTCAATCATTAAAAGTTACTGTTTTGTCTTTTACTGTTTTACAAACATTTCTTCTTACTGTATAAAGTCAGTAAGTCTTAAGGAAATCGCTTGACAAGAATGTGGTGTAATAAGAAATAATTTTTTCACTTCAGTAGCTCAAACATGTAGGTTTTGCTGTCTGAAATCAGTGAGCAAAATGCGATTTTGCTCACTGAGTGAGACAAAGTAACTTTTTAATTTTTGTTTTCAGAAAGCCGCGAAAATCTTATTCAGCCTTGGGTTAATCATACAATTCGAAACATTCACACCCTATCTCTTTCCCGCCATTAGAAAGAGACAGAGACAAAGACCAGCCCTTTCGAAGTTCCGATTTTGAATTCGACCTCAAAGACAAACACGTTCGGTATTTCGTACTAACTAAAGAAATTTTGCAAAAAGATAATTATGTCTTTTAATGTAATTTATTGAATTTTTAACTTATTGTTGTATTTAAACGAAAATAAGTATTTACTGCAAATAAAACTGATATTTAACCTGTAAATATTTATTGCTAAAGTAGTTTCAATAATGTTACGTAATATATTTTGAATAATAAAATATCATGGGTGCTATTTCCGAACACGCCTTAATTTATATAAAAGAGCGGGAATAAAATTTCGTGGCTGGCGTAAAGAGTTGAATAAGTTAAAAAATATTAAAATAATCGTAAAATATGAGTGAAACTAGCGACGAGACCAATATTTTAACACCGGAAGAGTTAAAACAACAAGTTATGAATGCAGAATTAAGTTTCCTACCTGAGAAGTCTCGCGAGAAATATCTGAAAGCATACCTTGTCTTCAATGAATGGAGACTTACAAAGGGCGCAAGCAGTTTTTCGGAGACGGTGTTGCTATCTTATTTTTTAGATTTATCACACAGACGAGGCGATCATCTACAATGTCGAGTATTTACTCAATGTTGAAAGCTACTTTAAAAACAAAACATAACGTGCATATTGAAACATACGCAAAACTCTTATCTTTTCTAAAAATAATGTCAGTTGGGCATAAGGCTAAAAAGTCCAAAATTTTCACGGCCCATAACATAGAAAAATACCTAATGGAAGGTACCTCTACCTACAATGTTAATTATTTTGATTCACAATAAATAGTTATTTCAATCTATTCCTGTTTATTATTTTATCTCCTAAAGTGTTCTCGCTGCTGAAGTGAAAAGTTATGTGTGTTACACAAGAGCAAAGTTTTTTGCATCTCGTGCCTTTGAATCCCTCGCCACACTCAGGATTCAACTTTAGAATCACTCGCTACGCTCGTGATTCAATCTTTGAATCCTTCGCTTGCTCAGGATTCAAAATCAGCACTCACAGCAAAAAACGACTTTGCTCTCTTGTTGCACAAATAACTATTTCAGTGTACTTAATATAAATCTTAAAACTGTCAGACAACGCACAACCTAATCCTAGCCTCTAGCTAGAAGGTCTGGGTCTGCTAGAAGGTCTAGACGCATGAAACTTTGCACAAGAGTTTAATAATGAAGGTGAGTACTGAGGAAGGATTTTTTTTAATTCATCCTCTTAATGGGATCAAGATACCCTGAAAGTAGATAGATTCTACTTTCATTTCATGTAATCTTCACATTTTGTTGACACGGAAAATTTTTCTGTATGACAAAGTAAACGCGACTTTATTAAAAATGTAACATTGCAAAAATCATAACAGAATATGGTTGCAAAAATGTCTTACGATGATGCAAAAAGTGGCATACTATTTTGCTCAATTTGAACATAATCATAATTAAAGTAGATACATAATTTACTATTTTTAGGAATTTCAGATACCTAACTTATGTATAAGCACTTGAGTGAGATACGTGAGATACAGGTTTATTCCTAGTTCAGGTAGAATCCAATTAGTTCTTACCTTCCTCTAGTTTAAGGCCCTATTTTGTAAATATTTACGTAAATCAATTATTTCAATAAACAATAGGGGATGAAAGTTTTTCGGATGGGGAAGGGAACGTAATTTTTTCGGATGGGAAATTCCATCGGGTACAGAGCTTGTCTTTTATAAATTTAAAAGATTGTGACGATGTTTGTTACTCAATCACGCATTGAACAGTGTCGATACAGCAGTGGTGGTCCAGTGGTAACGACCGCGACTTACGAGGTATAAGTCCCAGGCTCGAACCCTGACAGGCGCTTTACTTTGTGTAAATTATTTCATCACCATGCTCTCATAACGGTGAAGGAAAATATCGTGAGGAAACCGGCATGTCCTAGAACCAAAAATTCGAAGACATGTGACATCTATTGACTGGGCCCGCGTGGTGGATTACGGTCCACTACCTCTCGCCGAGAGATGGCCCAGCAGTGGGAACATTATAGGCTGATTGTGATTGTAGTCGATACTTATCATATAGAAAGCCCACATGTTGAATACTTGTTATCCGGGTACATGAAGAAGTTCCCCAACAATACGAGTCAAGCCGCGGGCAACAGCTAGTCCAGTAATAAATAAACACCAGAGCTAAACTATTGAAGTAGACGTATTACCGCTAACAGGTCCGCTATAACTTAGATGACCGGACAGTTGAGTGCTAGTCATTAGGCCGTTATGTCGCTGACATACACAAAGATCTTAAGACCGCTGCTAGAACAGACAGAGGAAAATAACTCAGCCTGTAATTTTCCAGCTGTAGGGCAAAGGTTTTACACAATGCGATCATCATCATCTGCCTAGCCTTTTCCCAACTATGTTGGGGTCGGCTTCCAGTCTAACTGGATGCAGCTGAATACCAGTTTTTTATATGGAGCGACTTCCTATATGACCTCCACCACCCAGTAACGTAATACGATACCCCTTGGTAAGACTGGTTATAGATTTTCGGGCTTCTGGCTACCCGTAAGGACTGTCAAAGATCCACAAATGATAGCCGGGACCAACGGCTTAACGTGCTTTTTCAGGAACGAAGGGGTCTCGGTATGTAAAGATGGTCACCCATCCACAGACCAACGTAGCTTTACCTGATCAATCGACCTGTGCGGCTGTTATTACCTAGTAACTGGGTTGTGGAGGTCAGATAGGCAGTCGCTTCATGTAAAATACTGGTATTCAGCTACATCCAGTTAGACTGGAAGTGTCGCTTCGTGTAAAATACTTTCATTTCTTTCAGTTACATCCTTTTAGTTTGGAAGCCAACCCCAGCATAGTTGTTAGTTAACATTCTATTCTAGAAACCATAGATACTATTACGAAATAGGTCTTATACCTCGAAAAATTGTAATTCGAGAAAAACACTTCTGAACTTTGCGTACCTGTAAGCTATTTACGCTCGTGACTGTCCTTCCTATAAAAAAACAGGTGAGATGTTATGTAATCTTCCAATATCGTTTCTAGAGTGACTTTAGAACCTAGTTCCGTGTCCCATGTCCGGAGGCATGTTAGGTGGCCGGTACATAGTTCACGTAGACGTACAGTAATAGCGCAGAGTTAGCACGAACACCTCTCTCACTTGACTAGCGCTTGTCATGGAAACTATAGGTACTCGTATCACAGCTATACCTAGTGTGGTGTTAGTGGTCATCATTATATAGTTTGTCTTAACAATTTAAAACATAGAATTACGCCTGATTTTCCTGAAAGGGATAGACAGTGTACCTACCTTAATAGTACACCCGTTTTTCGCCAGGTATGTTTAAGCCGAGAGCGAGCATATTTGCACAAATCCAGACTCCGAGCTGCTTCTGAGAAATTCCTGCTGGAAAAACCCAATAACACTTTGCATTACCTGAAAATCGAACCTAGGACCACAACACCACACACCACCACGCACTAGCGCCTGTGACCACAACACCAAGGAGGCAGTAAGAGATACCTTTAAGCCAACCGTAATAAACTGGATTAAACCAGTTAGAATCCAACATTGCTAGATAGATATTTGACCAAGCGGCTATTCTTTTCGAATCTAGTTGAATAGTGTTCACATTTGTAAAATATCGATCCAGTGTCACTTTAATCCTCGCGCTGGAATGTGATTCCTACTGGAGCAATGTAAATCAGCCTTTATATTTACGACCTTAAAAACTAATGGGCCTTATTAGAACCAAGGTTACTGACATAGCCCGAAGAATTGCCAAACTTAAGTGGCGGTGGGCAGGGCCACATTGCTCGTAAAACAGACGACCGATGAGTCCGAAAGTGTGAACGAAGAGACGTAAGCTCAGGGGGTTGTTTCCATTTAGACAGATTTTCGTTTCGGCAGATTTTTATTTCGTCAAGATTTTCCTTTCGTCAGATTTTTGTTTCTACAATAAAAGTACAATCACAAAGAGTGATAGATATACTTAAAGTGATATATTTATCACAAGCTTAATTTTTTTTTAATTCAACACTATACATTTATTTATACACTAGCGGACCGCCCCAGCTTCGCACGGGTGCAATTTTTTTTTCGAATTTCCGAAATTTTCTTTCATACAAACCTTACGAGATCGCTCTTAGCGATAAGATCGCCCATTGTGTCACCCATTGTAAAGATCTATATTTATGTCTGTAATTTATATGGTGTACATAATAAAGAGTATTCTATTCTATTCTTGTCCTGGCAATACGGAACACAACAAAAAAAAACACTCCGGGAGTGCCGACAGAAGTGAAAACAAAACACAAACAGAATACTTTGGCATCACTCACTCAAATATCGGATATACATACGTCGTAGTACCTACATCCCGAGGACAGCCAAACACATCCGAAACAGTGTCGGTTACGGTAACAGTGGCGCGAATTCAATGGTTTTTTCCTATTTCAAAAAATGCCCAACGCGCCTAAAGAAGTTTTCAATTCAAAAATAAATATCCAATTTGGTGCAGTCATTCGGAAGTTATGCGCGTCCAGGCAACTTAGTCGACTTTGCTTTATACTATGTAAGGATTTTTCAGCGGTAACTTTGTAAATACTTTTATTAGGATCCGCATAAACAAGTTTAAAAAGTTTTTGTTTTACATAGTTCTTTATTAATTTTATTTCCATTGGGTTTGCATGACTTATAATTTGACGTTTTAGTTTTCACTGGCGTCACACCATCAATATACTTTATTAATATACCTGTGTCTTTTATTTTGTACGTAGCTGTACGTTTGAGATAACAAAGTGACACGCTGTCGAAGCAAAAATCTGCCGAAACGAAAATTTGTCTAAACGAAAACAACGTAGCTTAGGCACGGAGAGACGTAAGCGCGGGGATGACAAGCCGTCGCACCGCACCGCGGTTCGTGAGCGTGTCCCGAGGCGAGGCGATTACGTTACGATTCCGATTAGTGTGCGTTGCAGTAGGGAGTTCCATACAAAGAATACTGAATGGCTCGAGTTGATACGGTAACGATCCCTTTCCGATTTGATACGTGTGCTATGACCTTAAGATAACTTCCATTCACTATTGTTAACACAACAGATCCAAGAATAAGCCAAATCAAATCTATAGGCTCATCCCTAATACCAGCCTCAATTCTTAAGACTGACTTTGAAACAGTTTGTCTAATAATAGACGAAATGGCGATTAAATGAAAGAAGTTCTAGAATGTTTGAATACGAAACTGTTGTTCTTCGAAACTTTCTTCAAGTTATAGTTAAAAAGGAAATTGTACAGACGCCAGCACATCAAGCTACTACAATCTGTCAAATTTCTGTAATAGATTTTCAACTTTATCGCTAAAGAATAAGGTTCAAAGTTGATTGGGAAAATTTGACTGTTTCGGGTAGCTTGATGTGCTGGCGTCTTACTTCCTCTGATTCAATTAACGAAATATTCTAATTTGACTGCTATAATTATACAGGTTTTGATTAAATCCAGTTTGGGATTTGCAAATCTTAATTATGAGTATTTATTTATTTAAATATTTTATTTATATGCTTGTAAATTACATTTTAAAATATTTTTATAAACAAAAACATGAAATTATTATTATTTTAAGACTTGTTAGCTTTTAATTTACGTAAATATTATCTTGGAAATTTAAATAAAGATACGAAACAATTTTAGTTAGTAATTAATTCAAATGAATCAATACCTCTTTGGCGAAAACAGACATGATGTTGTGTTATGTGTGTTGTAATATATTACATACATAGGTAGGTACATCAATCATCCAATTAAATGTGTGAATAGTTATGAAATTAATAATTGAGCACACGATTTGCAGAATAGTGCAGCAAAGCAAAAACTTTTAGAATTTTGGCAACGAATCGGAAAATTATTAAAAAAAAATACTTTGCAAAAAAAACCGATGAAGCTTTCGCTTTCTGACCACTCTAATACGTATAGCGCAAAAATTGCTGGGTAAACTTATGATAAATTAAAGCTATTTTGGCCAGCAGAACAGCGAACAGAAGCCCAATTTAATGACGTAAGTAATTAAAAACGTTCAAAATCGAGCCGCAATCTCATCTCGGCGACAATTTGTCAAAAATGTTGGTAAATTCAAGGTATTTTCTATATTTATGCCTGTAATTTATATGGTGTACATAATAAAGAGTATTCTATTCTATTCTATTTTCGACAAATTGAGACTGAGAATGCGAATGTTCTTAAAAATACGGGATTGCCCCCCAGATTAATTTATCAAAGACTAGATTTTAGGAATCCAGCTACATCTGCGCCAACCTTTATCCCCACTCTGTTTAAACGGCTACAGGCACTATCGCAAGTAAACAGATTAAAAATTACTTATGCAAACCTACCTTGTTTCTACTCCGAGGCATTATAGTGTGCCTGCTCTCTTGACATAGTGACGGCACTGCACTAAACCTTGACAGATGTACACAGTATATTAGTTAGAGTGTGTGAGGATACTTCATATACCTGAGCTTACATAGTTAGGTACATGTTACATACAGGGTGTGTCGTAAATAGTGGTCCACCGTTAAGGATTCGATATACCAGATAATTTACTATAACATAATATTATAATTTTAACCATGTTAGTTTTAACTTTTTTTTTACAAAATCGCTCCTGAATTTGCATGATTATGCTAAAAATTAGGGTTAAAATTGAGAAGAGCTAACTTTTAAGTGTATACGTAGGTGTGTTATGTATACGTGTTGGATCATTCGGTTCCCTACAAAATGGTTGAGCTGGATGGTGCTGATCCACGCGTCATGTTCATGAACGGGCGCCGTCGGTTGAGACTGGTCATCTCTTAACTGCCAAGGCTTATTTTTAATCTTATATTTTGAATTGTATCATTTGTGTTTTTTACATTGTTCTCACATAATAGAAGCCACAAAAATAATGTACCCAGGATTTTGTAATATCTTGATTTAAAAGAGTTTCTTGCCCGTTCTTCTCCATAGAGATCTACGTTTTGGAATAGGCAACTAGCTTCAACTTTCTGACTAACCGACCGACGATTTAATTTTGATCATTCAAAAGTGCCTGTACATGGTTTAATTGAAATAAACGCTTTGAGTTTGAGTTTGAGGGCCACCCTGGCCCATTTACAGTGTTCCAAAGTTATTCAGAAGCCATTCATGCATAAACAGCCCATCACGTTCCCACTGCTGGGACACTGGCCTCCTCTCAGAAAGGAAACGGGACGTTATCCAACACGCGGTCCCTGTTGCGGATTGGTGGATGTCGCATATCTTCGAATTTTTCATTTTAGGACATACCGGTTTCCTCACGATGTTTTCCTTCACCGTTCACAGAAGCCACTCGCCAGTCTTTCCAAAACACAGCTATTTTTCGACAAAATTCCTTTCTGATTATCAGTGCCCAAAAATTTATTATAGCGAGTTTGGCAAGACTTACCAGTAGTTTTAAGAACTCGTTTTGGACCACTGTCAACGGTCCACCCTGTATATCTATTGATACAAACCTTGTACAAACCTACAAAGGTTCAAGCGAACTTTAGCAAGTCCCTCTTGGGAGTCAACTGGGATTTGGGATTTATGTTCTCACCAAATGGAGCAGAAGATTTAAAATGTACCTGTAACGAAAGAAAGGGCTGGGTTAGTGACAATGTTCTTTAGAAGACAATATTTTACAAGTTGTAATCTTTTATTCTGTCGACTGAGCTAATTGGACATTTTGTAACGCTAAAGTAAAAGAGACTTCGTTAAAATATGACGCGATGCGATAAAGACGTAATAAGAAATTTTCTTTGTTGCATCGCCGAGTGGTTCGACGGCGATGCAACAAAGAAAAACCTCCACGCCGTCTATCTTGCTAGCCGCTATGAAAAATGACCATACCGTTGAGCCATTTTTTAAATTTTTATAGCGTCACATTTTGAACAGTCAGGAAAGTTAATTGTTAGGCAATTTTTAATACCACAATCACAAAGATTATTCTTTGTCAGTTGTACTTATGAAATGGATATAACATGGCATAATATATTATGTCAATTTGATAAACAATTAATTTGTAAGACTTAATTATTACAATTCACCAGTCTTCTTATAGACCTGGACCCTGACCCGCTCCGTGACCTGGATTAAGTCATTTATTTATAGTTAATTAAAACGGTACAACACCAATTAATTAATATAGAGACAATAATTACGTTGACAATATATTTAAAACTAACTTGGAACAGTGGACTCCCTTGCATACTGTCACTCACAGAACACCTCGATATATACGCATAATTTAGCATAGTTTTCTACGTTGTGTTTCATACTTTTTATCCCGATATTCCCACGGGATCGAGACTTATGCGGGCGAAACCGCGGGGCGCAGCTATTCTATATACTTACAGTTAATTCGATTACCTATGTTTTGGATTCTATGATTAGGCCTGCTTTTACTAGCGGCTCACAATAGCTATTTTATCCGATGATTAGTCTAACTGTTAATATTGTAACATTGTAAGAAAATAAGTAAACGGGCTTTTAGCTTATTGTTCAGTTTTTCTTTAGCTACACTGACTACATCACAAGTACCTACGTAAAATCTTCTGGTTAAATTCAAATGAAAATGTTATTACGAAGATTGCGGAAATAAGTCACCGACACCAGCGCAGCAATTTGTGTCGCTAACCATAATTTAAAAACTGCACAATATTTTCACTCCTCTTCAGTTTTTAATTCCTTTTAAAATCCTGTCTTTTTCAAGAGTTACGCACACAAATTTTATTTCCCATTAACAAGGAATACTAGTATAATCGTATAATTTTAAAGGCCTTCTCAAATATTTCAACAAACGTTTGCAGTGTATGTTACATAGTACTTAAACAGTGTGTTAATACAGTGTTAATACACATAAACAGTGTGTTAATACACTTAAACAGTGTGTTAATACAGTGTTAAATATTAAGGACGCTATCACATTTTGAACTCGCTCAAGTTTAGGTATCTGAATCGCAACACAGCAACATTACGCGCACGCACACATTGAAACCATTGTTCGCTCGATTTTTATACGTAACTTAACTAATCTTGGTACTTGAAGATATTTTTTTTTAATTTTGCTGGTATTTATTTAGTAAAGTTAGTTGTAAGTTCGCAATCGAATTTGGTAAGTGTTATTAGTACTTACTATCTGCGTGATAATCATGTTTTTAGTATTGTTGAAGTTCATCAGTCAATACGTTCATTACTAGGTACCCAAAAACGACCTTAACATTTTAGTATTACACGGAACATCCACATTTATACCACAGTCTGCTGTTAGTTTGAAAATATGTACCTAAGTACTTTTAAATATTATTTTTGATGTCAATTGTTGGAGTATTTCATAATCAAATACTAGCCTGGGAGTTTATCGTAGAGTTTCGTTGTGATATTTAAAAATAATCATTCCCTTATGAAAACAGTAAGTATTTTATTTACTTAAAAATTAAAACAAAGTAAATCAAAAGTAATTTATTCAAATTAGGCTGAGAATCAGCACTTTTCGAATGTCAAAATTACAAAAGACAGTCCCCCAAAACGCCCGCCCTTCACTTCTTAGTGCTTTCGCTGGGAAGAAGTGGCGCAACAAACTCCCCAGCAGCACAGCTGTCTTTTCACATAGAAAATATTTCATTGTACAGACGCCAGCACATCAACCTATTACAATCTGTCAGATTTCTGTAATAGATTTTCAACTTTATTACTAAAGCATAAGGTTCAATGTTCATTGGGAAAATTTGACAGTTAGGTGTAGGTTGATGTGCTGGCGTCTGTACTACTACTATACTCCATAGGTTTAGGTAGCTAAATAAAGGTAAACAAAAAAACCACGCGACTTTCTTAACCGACTAAACGTAATACCAGTCTATTCAGTTGTCATGCTACGTCACAATTCTATTCTTCAATATAGCAACATTATTATTCACTAAAAAAATTACTGAATTGAAGAGTAAAACTGTGACGTAGCATTGCAACTGGATATACTGGTATTATGAAGAAATTGGCCGTAAGTCGATTTGTCACAAACAAAAATCCGCCACCTTGAATAAAAAATGGATGTTATATTCGTAATCATCACCCCGAAAAACCCCAAAATCGACTATTAATATCGAATGTCTAAAAAAAATATTTCCATCATTTTAATTTGATTATAAAATAAATATTTATACAATCTTTATCCGTCATCTATATCCACTAAATAAATAAATTAAAAGTAAAAAAGTTTTTTTCAGATTTAAGAACTCATATTTACTTAGTTTGAAAATTGAAAAAATTAAAATCAATCAGATCATCTTATTTACTTGTTTATCTACACAGGTAAATCTCGCAACAAGCTTTTATATCATATAACTTGTGTACTTATTGACGTTATAAGTTGATAGTAAAAGTTTTAAAGGAAAATTTTATTTTATTCTTTTTAGCGCATTTAACTAAAAGCTTGTTTTAAAAAAAAGTTTTTACTTTTAATTTGTTTTTACTTTTTAGTTATCGCTTGACAGGTTTTTTTGTGGAGTTTAACTCGCATACGTATTCTGAGCAAGACCTTTCATTTGATACCCATGTTGTAGGAAAGCATAAAAAACTTAGTCCGCTATGTTTAGAAGTCCGCCATATTGCATTTAGAGTAACGTCACATTGTTTTTTGAGTTATTCTCAGCAAGCCCTTGCATTTGATACCCATATTGTTGCAGTGCATTAAAAGTAACTAGTCCACCATCTTTAGATGACCGCCATATTAGATTTATAGTGACGTCACTTTATTTTTCGAGTTATTCTCAGCAATCCCTTTCATTTGATACCCATATTGTAGGAGTGCATTAAAAATAACTAGTCCACCATCTTTAGAAGTCCGCCATATTGGATTTAGAGTGACGTCATTTTATTTTTCGAGTTATTCTCAGCAATCCCTTTCATTTGATATCCATATTGTAGGAGTGCCTTAAAAATAAGTAGTCCGCCATCTTGGGCGTTCCGCCATTTTGGATTTAGAATAACGTCACACAGCTAACCATGCATTGTCATCCAAACTAAACGTGCATACAAAATTTCAGCTCAATCGGTTGAAGATATCTGCTTCAAAATTTAGTTGCAAGAGTCCACCCGAACAAACATAGTTACATACATACATACATACATTGCAAGTTAAATAAAAGCTTGTAAAAATTACAACTAAGTATTTGTTTCTGAAACAAATACCAATAATCGTACTTAATTTTATTTCGGTCCGAAAAAGTATCAACTTCGTCCGACCTCAGTACACAACTCGGAACTCACTTTTTTACGTAATTATTTTTTGCGAGAAAGCGACACAGACGTGCTTCCACGAGCGCTTCTGAGCGCGGAATGACGAACCGCAAGTGTCCGCGGGTAGAAAATGTATGGAGAAATTTGAGAGCGTTTCTTATTTGTCTCATAAATGAAAAAGTTATTTATTTATCTACAAAATATTTAGCTTATCGTATAGAGGACTATATAAGCAACAATATCTTCTTATTTTTAAGTTAAAATATGCAGTGGATTTAGCTATATAGGTCCTTATTCAAACCCCTTTTTATTAAATTTCTTGCGATTACTGTGATGGTAAAAACGTATTTGTGTGAAAATTTTGTATGGGGCTATTTAATTATTATGGAGCCATTCTGGAGATGAATATATTATCTTTAATTTGAAACCAAGATATCCTTGCAGTTGCGACTCCAAGTTCACTAAAATGGTACCTGAAAAGTACTGTTATTCGTGGAAAAATGTGATAGCGTCCTTAAATGCACACAATATATAGGAAGTCATTGATGCCGAATCCCTTATTCACAAACTAAACAAAATTTAAGTTCAGTGCATCTTTTTCTTTCTATTTCCTTAAGAAAAGGACAGAAGATAAATTTTTGTTAGTAGTCCTGTCAAATTAATCAGCGCCTGTCACTACTCCATACAAGTTTAGACGTGACGTGTGGAGGCTGCTATTGGGAACCCTTACGGCCTGGGCTACACTACCGAGAAACGCCGATAATTATCGCGATGACGGGCGTTAATCGTAGGTGCAGCCACCACTTATCGCGATAATTATCGGCGTTTCCCGTTGGTGTGGCAATCCACAAAACTGCCCGAGTCCAGGATCAAAACCAGTACCCTATACGCTGAACAGTCGTGCTTGCGATCACTCGACAACACAGTCAATATAAAAGAAATAACATTAAAATAAAACCCTGAAGGCCGAATTATCTCAAGGACTCTCTTTTAACTACCCACATTTCTCTCTAGCAACAATTTTAACAAGATCGCAAAATCCTTGTTCCTCAGATTTACACCTTTTGTAGTAAAATAACAAAGGGTATTAAAATATACATTTACAGTTCATTATACTGTTACCTTTGTGAAGTTATTTACATTTTCATGTGTGGTCTATACAGTTTTAGAGAGCCATTGTTTGTATTGTGGTTGCAAAAGTTTAGTGGGTTTATAGAGGTATGAGGAACAGGGTGTAAAGTTCACTCATATTCTATAGAAAAGGGAGGATCCTCCGACCAGACGGGTGTTGTGTCTGGCGGGCAACTGCCCATTGATTCATGTCGGGTCGTTGTATCTATGCTAGTTGCGCGGTAAATTCTGCTTGCGAGATGCAGGATTTTGCGACGTCAGTATGACGTCGTTGTTCGCATGTGGCGTTGTAGATACCGCTACAGGTTTAATAGGTAGTAGGCTGACCGGCGGAAAAAATAATACTTACCTATTTATTTTTTGTATGGCTTGTGTGACCTCTGGCCCGTGGCTAAATAATAATAGCCGCACAGGTCGATCAGGAATCAAGTTATGCTAGGCTTTCCGCGGTTGGTCTGTGGATGGGTGACCATCTTTACATACAGACACCCCTCTGTGCCTCGGAAAGCACGTTTTAAGCCGTTTGGTCCCGGCTGTCATTCTTAGATCTTTGACAGTCGTTACGGGTAGTCAAAAGCCCGAAAATCTGACAACTAGTCTTACCTGGAGGTATCGTATTACCCAGTAACTGGGTTGTGGAGGTCAGTGAGGCAGTCGCTCCATGTAAAATACTGGTATTCAGCTGCATCCGGTTAGACTGGAAGCCGACCCCTACATAGTTGGGAGAAGGCTAGGCAGATGCAGATGAGGAGACTTTGAGTTATGGACAGCTCACTGTTTTAGGTCCAATTGACGAGTTAAAACGAATGTTTTAGATTTTTATCTAGTTCTTTCGTGAGGCCTATGTGGTATGTTTATTAAAATCATATTCAAAAAATCATACATGGAGCGACTGCCTATCTGATAGCTATATCCGGTTAGAATGGAAGCCAACCCTAACATAGTTGGGAAAAGGCTAGGCAGATGATGATGGCTTGTGTGACCTATGCTCGGGCAGTGGCGGCCCAGAGAGCAGTGGTGGCTCAGAGGTAACGACCTCAACTTACGAGATGTATGTCATGGGTTCGAACCCAGGCAGGCGCTTTACTTTGTGTTAACAATCACTGCTGCTCTTTTTGAGCGGTGAAGGAAAACATCGTGAGGAATCCGGCATGTCCTAGAACCAGAAATTCAAATACATGTGACATCTACAAACCCACACTGGGCCCGCGTGGTAGATTGGCCCACTCCCTCTCGAAGAGAGGAAGCCTGTGTCCCAGCAGTTGGAACAGCTGATTATGCTTGTGTGACCTCAGTGGGCATTTTACATCATGCCAAGCAGCATAATATATGGACGGCACAATATTATCCAAAACTGTTGCCAAACAATATACATGACCAAGACGTTTCGCCAATACCTAAACATAATGCTGCAGACAATAAATAAACACGTAGAAAAGAAACGATTGTTGACCAACCCGCATCTTTTCTTGTTGATTATCGATCAGGTTACTTCATTATTGCCCGTTTTCTCTAACACTGTGTCTAGGCGACTCCTAAATTAAATGGATGCAAAATCAAAATATTTTATTTCACGTAAATCTACATGGGCACTGATAAAACGCGAGAAGCTAGGTGCACGGTTCCAATTCATTCTTTCCTATGGAGAAGAGCCGGCAAGAAACTCCTCGCTTACTCTTTCAAAAATAATTGGCTTTTACATTTTTTTCAAATTACACCGTTAACAGGGACGGGAGGACAGAGGAAAGAGTCAGTCATTTGGGTGGAAATCAAGCTCCTACCACTCGATTCAGTGATGTTCATTATAGTTAATTAAAACAATCCATAATGAATATTAAATATAGTTTACATAGTTACGAGCTTAGTTTAAAAACCCGAAGCCTAGCCCTGCAGTCTCGACAAATATGTCAAATTTCTTTAATACATTTTCAACCTTATGCTTTCGAAATAAAGTTGGAGATCTATTAAAGGAATTTGACAATGATACGACTTAGCGACCGAATTTTGTCGCTGTCTAATGTCGAGACTGCAGGGGCTGGTCCTCATGGTCTTTATACCCAGGAGCCGCCGACTGTTAGGAAAAAAAAAGAAAGAAAACACAAGCTCGAAATAGATACATGTTTCCCTCCAGGCTTTGTACGTTCGCCGCAGTTATTAATTCTTTCTTTTTAATATGATCATCCCTTAAAGGTAACAAGAGGGTTAAGTTATTTGCTGGCGGCTATTTGAGGGTTGCTCTTTGTTTATGTTTAACTTTAAATTGTATTGACTCGCGGGTTTGCCCGTATTTAAGTAGCGATAAAGAGGAGTTAATGACTTTTTCTTTTTGTGTATAAAATTCAAATAAATACAATTGTACGTACAAGTTTGACCTAAGTGTTTCATGACCTTAGAAAAAAAAAAGGAAATTTCTCGCCGGCTGATCGATACATTATGTGACCAGAGAGCTGGGGTCGTTCTTTGGGCAAATAATTAGCTTTGCCATTCAACGTGGCAGTGCTGCCAGTCTTCTGGGTACGTTTCCGAATGACAGCGATGCGGACGAGTACTTCAACTCCTAAATATCTTTTTCTTTTTGTATTTATTTATATAGTTAGTTAGTTAATATTTTAAATAAGGACTTTTTTTTTTTTGTTTTAGGGGAGAAACCTTCAAAAAGCACCAGACCTCCGGAGAGGGATGTCGAGGACTGTGGGATTTTGATCTCGTAAAAACCA
Organism: Hydraecia micacea; assembly: GCA_914767645.1. NCBI lineage: Eukaryota > Metazoa > Arthropoda > Insecta > Lepidoptera > Noctuidae > Hydraecia > Hydraecia micacea. Next base: position 17,136,960 of record OU611778.1, read on the forward strand.
CCCCGGTGATCACTATCCGCACCCGGGTGGTCCCGGTTCCTCTTAATAGACCAATTCCGGAACCCCCCCGTGCAACGCCTGTAAGGTACATCCCTGGGGAGACTGTAAAGGGGCCTCCCCTGAGCCTCGCTATGCACGGCAACACGTGGCCACTGTGCCACCATTTTCCCTGGGGTCACTTGGTGGGCGGACAGAGTCCCCACTCCATGCGCCCGCGACCCCAAAGGACCTAGTGTAAATAATTAGTTAAGAGATTATGAAAATAAATACTAGTTATTTAATCACTAGAAACAGTAACAACTGCTTTTGATTTTAAGTATTTTATTTTCTCCTTTACACTTACACATGCTGTCTATATCTCTTTATCTACCTTCCTATAGCAGGTATGCTGGAAGAGATTTCTTCAGAAATAAGCATCACCTTTGTATTTATTTATTTATTTATTTTACTATTTATGTACACACATATATAAACAGACAAGAAAGAACAGAACAGAAAAATAGGTACAAAGGTGATGCTTATTTCATAAGAAATCTCTTCCAGCATACCTGCGATAGGACAAGAAATAAAGAGATAGATATAAAGAGAGAGGTATCTATATTTTTATTTTATTTTTATTTCTGAATGGGCTCTTGACCGCGATCACACCTGATGGAAAGCGATGCATGAAGCCTATGATAGAACGAGCGTACCCAGAAGATGCCTAAGGCAATTATCTGTTACTAGCTGCGCCTCGCGGTTTCAACCGCGTAAATATCTATTCCGTGGGAATATCGGGATAAAAAGTAGCCTATATGTTAATCCAGGGTGTCCGCTACCTTCATACAAAATTTTATCAAAATTGGTGCAGCCGTTTGAGCGTGAAGAAGTAACAAACATATAAAGACACACACGCACTCACAAACTTTCGCCTTTATAATATTAGTGTGAATATTTTTTGTCTGTTGATATTTTATATGTATCTACATAAATGGTTAAATAAATAAACTGTCACAGTTGGCACTACAGCTAGCTTACAAGTAGCGGGATTGTCCGAAAGTAGCGGGATTGTGTGAAAGGGTTACCGCTGCCCCGGAACATAAAGGGCTAAGGAAGGAACACGGGTGGGTTTTAGTCAGTAAGAGTCTGACATTCCCTTCCGCTCCACCCAGAGCGGAAGGAGTCATTACATGATTTCACATCCATAAAAAAAAAATAGCTAGCTTACAAGATCTAGGTCTTATTATATGTAATGAAGTAACACCAAAGTAGATACTTTATTGGTCACGTCCAGCGCAGGTTGCCGACCGGCATCTCAATAAGCCACCACAATTACAGGCAGTTTTATATCAAGAACCCATTCGCAACCGTATATCGAAGAAAATGAAATATAAGTAATAATAATAAATTGGTGTTTCTGTAAGTTTTTTCTATGTTGAAAGTGTAAAAAAACATTTTGGTCCTTACCGTAAGGACAAATTTGGGAGAAGTAAAGAAAATATCTCAAAATGAGTAACGTTATTGGGGTAAATGCATTTTTATCACGCTAAGATTTTCTATTAGCTTATTATCTAAAACTATTAAAGAGAAAATATTAGATTTTTTGTATGTTACGCTTGCACGCTTGTTACGCTAAACGGATTTGGATGACATTTGGCACATGGATAGACAATGACCTGGATTAGGGCATAGGCTGCTTTTTATTTAGATATTCCCACGGGATCGAGACTTATTTGGATGAAACCGCACACACAACTTAATACCATAGTTGCCATGGTTCATGAGTGTGTTAAGTTTTTAGGTAGGTACTCTATAAACCTTAAGTTTAACTGGATCAACTATATATTCTGTAGACTGGTAATATTAGATATTATTTGTGAATATAAAAACATTTGGACTTAAAGTATAACACAGTAAGTAGTAGCTACTCACAACCGGCGTGCGTGTATGACTAGGTGGCCTACCATGATCTAATTAAAAATAATTCAAAATCAAGAAATTTCAATGTAGGTTCCTAAACTGCATACCTTGAGCTGCTCTATGGACCTCATGGTACCAAACAAGTATGAATGAAACCAAAACTTGCGACTCAGTTTGGGAAAATCGCTGTTAGCAGATGGCACGGCCTAAACTGAATCGTTAAACTGACGTCATGGTACGAATTAGAAGAACAGTTCAGTTTAGGTCCTAATATGGATCGCGTTAAGAGCTTGTGGTAGGCCTCCTGATGTATGAACGTAAACAAAGCAAAAGGAGTATGTAAGGATCGTTGCAGGTGGCGTTATGTAGTTTCTGCCTACATGGGAGATGAGAAAGCGTGACTGTATTTTATTTATTTTTTATTACTGAATGGGCTTGCTCTTGACCTCGATCACGCCTGAAGGTAAGCGATAGATGAGGTCTTTGATGGAACGAGCGTGCCCAGAATATGCCTAAGGCAATTATCTGTTATTTTTTTCTTGTATGTTTATATATTATATGTGTGTACATAAATAGATGCTTAAGGCACTGGAACTTTCATGCATCGACGAAACACAGCAGGTTGCTTGACGCACCCTCCGGTGGGAAGGTGGTCGCAAACCAGGCGGGCGTTAGCCCTACCACCGCAAGGGAAGAATTGTCTGGTCATTATCACATTATCACACAGCCTTTTTTTGTAGGAATTAAAAGATCTCTTCATTGTGCATGAAGGTTTGTCTTTGTTAGTACAAAGGTTTATTTTGTGAGATATTAGGTTACAGTGGTAAGAAATGAGTACCCAAGAGGAGGTCTGAAAGTGGCACCGGTAACTGAAAAGATTCGCGACTATAATAGATATGTATTTACAGAATTATAGTTATTAAAATCATTAAAATAATTATCTCTTTAAGTTAGATTTGTACCATAAGTACTTTTCCATAAGAGATTTGTTCTTATGGTACAAATCTAACTTAGAAAGATGTTTTAATGATTCTCATGATTATAATTCTGTAAATACGTATCTGTTATAGTTGCGAATCATATTTTGATCAAGATACTACCTGACACTGACCTGAAAATTGCAAAAAACATAAGAAAATTTGAATTTCGCGGGATACAACCGTGCATTCACCTTAAACATAATTAGCGAAATGTAGGTGTTTATAGGTATACCTCTGCCCAACCATTTGAGAGAACTAGGCGTGATGTTATGTATAAGTCAATCAAAAAATAAAGTACTACAAACAGACAAGAAATCTCCTAAATTCCTTCAAGACGCTTACAAAAATCTTCAAATCACAATATTTCATCTTATTTTTGAGCTTTGAAAATTACTTTCCACAACAGCGACCCTTGATTTATTTGTGAACCGTTTCGACGCCATTTTCTTTCGCAAATATACGAGAGGGGTGTCCTAAAACAATAAACATTGACTAAAAGACTCGGGGGAGTTGAAAATAGACCCAAGAAAAGCTAGTGAAATAGGAAATAAATAATGATTGCGTCTGATTGTCATTGGAAATAATCCTTGTCATCAGAGGGTCAATTTTAGTAATTTTAAGAACGTTCACAGTCTGATCTCAGTCTCCATCTGTCAAAAATACCTCTAATTTCCCTACATTTTTGACAAGTTTATGACATTGATTGTCGCTGAGATGAGATTGCGACTAGATTTTGAACGTTTTTAATTACGGGAATTGGTCTTCAGTAATCATGCTAATATAATTCTCAATTAGCAGTTAACAATAAAATTAAACCTCGTCATTAGTTAGATAACGTTGATTTGTATTTTTTTTTACTAGCCGCTACCATCCCACTCCTGGGCAAAAGGCCACTCGTTCCATTTTTCGCGAGACCGCTCGTCCTCCTTCCAGTTTTGACGGAACCTATTATCCAGCTCGTCCCGCCATCTGCTTCGTAGTCTGCCGTGACCCCGCCTCACTGTCTTAGTGCACCAGCTCTGTGCCATTTGGGCCCACATTGTATTATGAAATTTTTATTATATGGGTTTTGCCTGAATTTCATTTATTTTATTATTATTTCTATCAACTAGGTAATACAATCTACTAATCTAATGTAATTGTTTGGGCCTTCTACAGTTCTCTACGTTCTCGAGAAATAATTTTTGTTAAACTATTTTGAGCTACATTTGCGCGCGAATAGATCCGAGTATGTTTATGACCCTTAACAAGATAAACCCAAAACGGCACTCTAATGTAATACACTATCAATCACAATCTGAATAATTTTGAAGGATATTTCTAACCCATTGCTTCCCATGTTCGAATAGTCAATAACGCAAACAGGTAGGTAACGCAATGAATGTTGTTGAACTGTCAAAGTGAAATCCATTGCTACTGTTAGCTTGTCACGCAATAACCCAGCTGGACTAAAATACTTCACAAAACCACATCAAAACTTACCGAAAACCCCACAAAATTTAAAACAAAACCACATACAGTCTATAATTAGCCCAACATTTTTCCTTGACAATGGGTCAAAAAGCAAAGTTTTCACTAACATACGTGCCGTCAGCGAATGACAAAAGCGCACTCCAGGCTGGCTGCATCATTAGCAGAGACTGGGACAGCTCCACTAATTGGGCAGACCCTCAACTGAACACTCCTCGCGGCTTTGAGCTTCTAGTTCGATGAGATAAAATTAGAAAGGAGTTTAGGTGGCTTTGTGGAGTTTAGTTGGAATTGTGAATAGGTTTACTGGGCGGAGTTGACAATGATACCACTCATGACGCGTTCAAGGGCCGTTTGTAAAACTACCTCGAGTCTACAGTTTTGTATGTGCATGTATCAAAAGAATGTCGATATGAGTGATAGGAACTGAATTCAAAAACTTACATTACAATACAACCACGACCAAATCTGTATCACCTACCGTTATCCACCTTTTTCTCAGTTAGTTTTATTTTAGACATGGTCTGGCAGTCTACCTAAATGTCCTTTCTTTGGTCAATACCAATTCGTCGAGTCGTTGAGCTTCTTAAGTTCCGAGTTGAGCTGCACATTTACTGAAAAATGCGTGCACTGTCTGGACAGGTCCGCTCAATCTGTGTGGTTCTTTCCTCAAAAGATCATTTCAGACACCAATCTACATGGTCTTCACATGATCTGACCGAGATTATGTCTGGACTTTAAAGAGACCTCTGAGTTTGTTTCGGCCTCCCTTCCCAGAGTAGTAAGAAAGGAAACGCCGACCTCATCTAGTTTTTAAAATACATATGATTGACGTGTAAAAGTGTTAGCTAGTACAAACCTAGTTACAGAAATAAAATCATTTATCATTTTACGTAATACCATCTAGTTTCTTGGACCTCAAGCACACAACCCCTTTGTTCTGTTGTGATGCTCTTATCGGATACTGGTCCGATGTGCTAGCGATGAAACACAATAGGTAATAGGCAATTATGCGATTACATCGGGCGGGTACTCATTCAGCTAATGCAATTACTTAAATGCTTTCAAGCCGGAAAGATGACGTAATCCATTATAAGGGTCGGCTCATACAGGACGGGCTGTGGTAAACGGTGAGACTTTATTGGAACGAAGTTTCTTATCGCAAGTTTCTACACACTTGGCGAATGACAGCTAGACCTATGAAAGTGTAACATTTTGACTGTTACAACACTTTTGTTACGTAGCAAAAGTGTCGAGACGATCAAACTGCTACACTCTCAAATCAAATCAATTTATAATTTATCTTCTGCCCGCGACTTCGTCCGCGTGAAATTTCTTGATCTCCCGACCCACCCCGTCGCATCTCTTCACCAGCACCCTAATTGCGGAACACACTATCAATCGGAATCGGAATCATTTTGAAGCAAATTGCTAATCCATTGCTTCATAAGTTCGATAAATTTGTCTGCTCAACGCGAAAATAACGCAATGAATGTTGTTGAACTGTCAAAATGAAACCGATTCCGATAGATAATTTGTTACGCAATTGCCCCGCTGGTCCGCATTCTCACTTTTTCGCACGGCTCCTAAGATACATAGCGTGATGTTAAATAGCTTATAGCATTCCTCAGGAACTGGGCTACCAAATGTAAAAATAAGTTTTCAAATCCGACTGAAGAGATTACCCCCTACAACCTCAAAAACTTTACCTCACCACTTTGGTAGAATATGACCTAGCACTATGATACTCGTATGGTGAAAATAACCACAAATATTTTTAACCGACTTCAAAAAAGGAGGTTCTGTATTCGACCCGTATGTATGTATGTATGTATATTTGATCAAATCATACTAATATTATAAATGCGAAACTCTGTGAGTGTGTGTTTATGTTTGTTACTTCTTCACGCTCAAACGGCTGGACCAATTTTGATAAAATTTTGCATGGAGGTAGCTGATACCCTGGATTAACATATAGACTACTTTTTATCCCGATGTTCCCACGGGATCGAAACTTATGCGGGTGAAACCACGGGCCGCAGCTAGTTGAGACATAAATATATTTATACTGCCATTAGTTAGTAAAAGAGTAAGCGGTTCATTTGATGAACTGCAATGTGCACTGTGCACCAATGTGCACTGAGCTTCTTTTTGGCACAATTTCATAATGCAGCAGTATATTAAATGCTCTGCAGTATTCTATGTGACGTCATAAAACCGTATCTCAGGTGTAATCAGCTGAATCGATTTGTCTGGCTTTAATTGACATTAAGGGATGGAGTTTAATTAACACGATTCTCTGTAATTGAGATGAGGTTTTTGTTGTCATTATTTTATTCAATTTTTATATTCTGTGAGCTGGGGTGCATTAAAAAGTTTTATTAAATAACAATACTTGACGAGATTCACATTATTCTTTATTCACACATAGTCATGCAGGGCACTATGGTGGCTAAAGGTTCTATCTGTCGCATGAACTCGTCGCCAACGAGAGCGTTCTTGGAGTCCATGTCATACGCAAAGCCACCCACGTGCAGGAACACGTCGAAGTGAGAGCGTTGGGCCTCTTCTTGCAAGTACGATAGAGACTGCAAATTAGCCAAATTACTACTACCAAATTAGCTCGTACAGACTATAAGTTATAATCATCAACACCAAATCCCCTTAGTAAATTTCTGTACCGAATTGTTAAAAAAGAAAAGTTATTAAAGGCAGATATTCGTTTTTTACCAATCCACCTCTCCGATCTCCTATACGAAGCATTCTTCTGACTACTGATTGAGCATAATCCCCTGCATGCTGGTTATCTTTTTACTACATTCGTGGATTGTAAAGTGGCCACCTTCATTGTCGGATTGGTAGATACACCATAATATATAGTGGTAAAGTGGGGCTAATTCGACGAAACGGTAGTAGAGTCTGGATGAGGAAATATGTCGCAAACTATGCTCCACCTCCTATCCTGCCCTTTGTGTCCCAAAACATGCAGTCAACGTGACCTCTGCGGTACCTCCGAAGACGCCGTGGAACTGGTGAAGGTTTGGGCCAACGAGATCTGAAATACAGTCGCGCCAGCTACACGCAGAAAAACAATGCCATCATACTCACACTCAAACCATTTATTTCAAATAAACCAATTACAGGCATCTTTGAATTGTCAAGGGGTCCGTCAGTCAGAAAGATGAAGCTAGTTGCCAACTCCAAAGCGTAGTAGGTACCTATAGAGAAGAACGGGCAAGAACCTCCTCAAATACATAAAACACCTGAAAAAGTTTCGTTCGAGTCGCAAAGCAAGCTAGCTAAAAATAAATCCAATACACACTTCAAACTCTCGAACAAAATAACTTCAAAGGACTTCAAAAGTTGTAAGTCCTAAAATTAAATAAGTTAGCTAATTAAAAATTTAATGGTCCTAAACATAAGTTAATGAATTACGATTTATCCCACCTCGGCCGTATTTTAATTTAAAGTGCAACGATATTTCAGAGTAAATTCGACACGCCTGCGGTTGACGCTTTTAAAGTCGTAAATGTGACGCTTAATTATTATTTCGAGAGCAAAATCGACATGGAGACTTTAGATTAACTTTTTACCCGACTGCGCCAGAAGGAGGGTTATGTTTTTCGAGAATATGTATGTATAATTGTTTGGCACGCTCTGCGGTCTGAACGGCTCGATAGATTTTAGCTTGAGAGGTGTTGTTAGATTCGTATTTACTGTGAGAGTGACACTGGGTCCATCCATACCATTTTTAATATATTTTCAAATTCAAATGGGTCCCGCCTGCTTCCAACTTTTATTTAATTTAAAATGGGCTTGTTTTTAGCTTTTCAGTTTTTTTTTTTACTTAAGTATTTTACCGCAGTCGGGTTTTTTAATTACTTTTTTTTAATAATTATTTTGAATGGTGAAAATGTTTCTTGGTAGTATCTAGACGAAGGCTTTTTATTTGGTTTGGTATTTAATCTGCAGTAGATGTCCAATGACCATTGGTCTATCAATAACCTCTGAACATATTAGGGATAAAACAATATTTTCATTTCATTTTCCTTTATTCGTCTATATACATATAAATTATATTTTTAAATATTAGAATATAAAAAAAAAATATAAAAACATTTAAAATATAAAAAATAGTAGCCCACCGGTATCGGGAACAGGGTCCAAGCTACCGGTGGTCAGGGCTCCAGAGAGAGGAACCTCCTGACAATGCGAGCCGTGTCCAGAAGTACTGCTTCCTGAATCAAGCCCTTGATCCAGCTGGCCAACGAGAGATTTATAATCATATCATTATCATAATTTCAGCCAAAAGACGTCCACTGCTGGACATAGGCCTCTCCCGAGCACCTCCACTTCGACCAGTTCTGTGCTTCCCGCATTACTCTATACTAACAAAGCTGAAGAGTTTGTTTGAAAGAATGAAAGAAAGAAAGAAAAAGTATTTATTGCGACTCGTATAGGATGATCACAAACTAAACTAAAGTAATAAAAAGAAAAATAAAATAAAAAGTCCTATACGAGGCCAAAAGGCTCCTATCTCAGCATGATGTTGCAATATTTAAAAAAAATAATGTCACAGCGCTGGTATTCTGATAGGGCCCGCTGTGATGTCACGGGCAGTTACCGAAATAAATAAATTATAAAATAGGTGTAATAAAATATGAAAAATATTAGCAAATACGATAAAATATTAATTTTTAATCCGCGCCAGACGTAACCTCATTAATTGTCTATGCCTTGAGTGTGAATGCGCTAATCTCTGGAACTACCAGTCGTATTTAAAAAAAACTTTTGCATTTGATAGGCCAATTCTTCAGGAAGGCTTTAGGCTATTTAACATCACGCTAGCACCAATAGGAGTCGGCTCCTGACTTTTTATCTATTTGCTCGGGCAAATATATTATAAAATGTCAGAAAGTTTGTTTGCATATGTGTAGGTTTATTTAATATTTTAGTTTTAGGCTTCACACATTCATATTTTTCCCTTCTTGTTCTCACACACTATTGTCTACATTTCTTTTTTACTTCTCCTTTCGCAGGTCTGCTGGAAGAAATTTCTTAAGAAATAAGCAGTACCTTTGTACTCGAATCATAATTATGTTATATCTCTATGTATTTTACTGTGTGTACATACATAATAAAATAAATAAAGAACACTTAGCGAAAATGAAATAATAGCGCGGTCCGGTGTTGCGATGCGACGCGGACGGGGAAAAAATAAATTTGACTCAGACGAAGTCGCAGGCAGAAGCTAGTTCATTTATAAAAATTAAATTGTAAACTTCTTCCTTGAATACTAGGTCAAGATCACTTGCTTCCCCTAGATTGAAGACTAAAAACATTATAAATATTTAAATTGTTTTGCAAATCCAGTTCAACAAAAGACTGTTTAAATATTGTACGAGTAATGTGATGCTTTTAGTGGTAACAATTCCTATTCTATTGCCTACTACGAGGGTCATTAGCATAGTGGGCCATTTAGTTCAATCAAGTTAACCATTTAGTTTAAGTACGTTCATGAGCGTATTCACTGGCGGGGTAAACAACGTTATTTGTAGCTTGTGGATTTTATTTTTTGTGTTTTGTTCCGTTCCAAAGGCAAAAAGGCCCAATCAGTCAGTTTGTCTGTCACGTGTCTTTTTATAAAAAATACTAGTTTTTACCAATTTACCTACGTTTCCGACTAAGTGCTCATTCACGCGAGCGACACGCGTACACGACAGAGGCAACTACAGTCGTCGACGAGTGTCGACAGCTGCTGTCGACAAAATGCCGCTCGTGTATTTGAACACCGTAGTCAAATATACGAGTGGTGAGGGGCTCGTGGCTAAGTAATAACAGGCGAACAGGTCGATCGATCAGGTTAAGCTATGATTGCCGTGGTTGGTCTGTGGATGGGTGACCATCTTTACATACCGAGACCCCTCCGTGGCTCGAAAAGCACGTTAAGCCGATGGTCCCGGCTGTCATTCGTGGATCTTTGACAGTCCTTACGGGAAGTCAGAAACCAAGGGGTATCGTATTACCCAGTAACTGGGTTGTGGAGGTCAGATAGGCAGTCACTCCGTGTAAAATACTGGTATTCAGCTGCATCCGGTTAGACTGGAAGCCGACCCCAACATATTTGGGAAAGGCTAGGCAGATCAGTCACACGTTTTCGACGACTGCAGTTGCCTCTGCGAACGAACGAGCGGCAATCTTAGTGTGCATACATAGGCACACTTATATTGCCTAAAAGTGCACTCAATCAAAGATAGGACATTCACGATCGACATAAAACGATTAGTATACATTATTACTATAAGATTAAGATTTACATTGCAATGACTTATTAATGGTTTACGGCATTCAAATTTGACAGTGAATGTGCTACTTGATTGCCCTGTGAAAGATAAAAGATACATTGAATTTACGAGTATATTACACACTATCTCCATTACTAATAAACGTATTCTACCAGATGAACACCGATTTCTCTCTTTCTGTCGTCAGTAATTTGACTTTCGAAAGAAGAAGACAAAGCGTTGTGTAACTATACAGACGCTAGACAACGTTTATTAGTAAGGGGGTATATTATAGGTACCTAACAGGTAATTAAAATTTCATAAAGATTTATCCAAGAGATGGAAGCATCTCTAGACGAAGCAGCTATAGAAAAACTACAAGTAGTTTTCCATTTAAACAGAGCAACAAAGAATTGTGACAACTCAAAAAATAAAAAAGACAAAAACAATGAAATACGACATTTTATTTTTCTCACAAGAGAATGAAATTTCTTGCGTCTCTTAACCCTCAAGATGAAAGCAGAGGGTCCCCGGGAACGGGTTTATGAATCAACTCGGAATTTCATTACGAAATTTCGTTCAGTTCTCGTGTCATCGATGGCTTGAAAAGGACGTTTGGTATTGCCTACTACTTTTATTTTTAGCCCGAGTATTTTACAAGAACTGGTATTTTGTGTTAATAGGTATTTTGTATAGTTTCTTTACCGTGAATTTAATTGTCATTTGTGCAGTCAACAAAAGAGATAAGTATGCAGGGTCGTCGGATTTAGTTGAAGTTTAGTAAGAAACAGATGGATGTTGACGACTGAAATTTAATTTGATAAATGAGCTATTTGTTTTCTATTAAACGCCTTGGTTGCCATGTTTCGGAGTAAAAGATCGTTCCATTTTTAAATTACACAATGGATTTATGAGTTTACTATGTAATTTATTTGGAAGCTAAACCACAACAGATATAGATTTTCATACAACTTTTGCCGGCCGCTGCTCGCATAATATTTGGCCTGTACAGCAATTTCGATTTATCTCGAAGAAGGTTGTCAAAATAATGCTCAAATTTCCAAGCATGTTTGAGAAAAAGAAGATTTCTACCATGTTACAGTGTTTTGTCAACAAAAGTACGTATGTATTTGATATATTGATAAAATGTTTGTAAAACACTACATATATTTACCATCTTAAGTCCCAATTTATTTATGATTGACAACAAAATGGGTGCTGTCATAAACAAAGATCTATTCTAGGTGTAGACTGTCGAAATATCTTCTTATATTATTTGTTATATTGGTATCTTATAGAAAAACACATCAGAGCTAAGAATGTTCCCACTGCTGGGACACAAGCCTCCTCTCTATGAGAGGGAGTGGGCCGTAATCCACCACGCAGGCCCAGTGCGGATTGGTAGATGTCACATCTCTTCGAATTTTTGGTTCTAGGACATGCCGGTTTCCTCACAATGTGTTCCTTCACCGTTTTGAGAGCAGTGGTGATGAAATAGTTTACAAAAAGCAAAGCGCCTGTTTGGATTTGAACCTATGACGTACAACTCGTAAGTCGCGGACGGCACCTGGGCTACCTCTGCTCACAAAAATCTTTCTTTAGTTAGTAAAAATGCATTAAAAACATGCTCATTATCAACTTACCCGAAAAAAAATTAAGGCATGCTTAAAATCCCGATTCTTCTTAAAGAAACACCAGCCCTAAATACTCCACAATTCCAAGCCACATCGTGGACGAGTAACAAAAGACATTTTTACCCCGCTTAGGAGCTCGCGGTTAATTACCATACGGTCCACGTGCCTTTAATGAGACCAGCACTAATTAGAACCTCCTACGAGGAGATGATAAGATTTTTTTATGATAATCCTTGAGGTAAAGAAGAAGCTCGAAAGTCTGATAACCAGTCTTACCAAGAAGTATCGCATTACCCAGTAACTGGGTTGTGGAGGCCAGATAGGTAGTCGCTCCATGTAAAATACTGGTATTCAGCTGCATCCGGTAAGACTGGAAACTGACCCCAACATACATAGTTGGGAAAAGGCTAGGCAGATGATGAACCATTGAGGTAAATATTATTTAAGGTCATCGGAAAAACTTGGTGTAAGTACCGAAAGCTTTTTTTCTTAATGAGGGGTCTCAAAAACAGTCTCTGTCTACCTTTTTGTGGAATTTACACTTAATAGACGAATCCAGGAGAAAGTTCATCAGTTTAAATGAACAAAGAAACGAATTCAATAAGGGGAAACTTCTTTTTAGGGTTCCGTACCTCAAAAGGAAAAAAACGGAACCCTTATAGGATCACTTTGTTGTCCGTCTGTCTGTCTGTCAAGACCCTTTATCTCGAGAACGCATGAAGTTATAGAGTTGAAATTAAAACCAGGTCTACAGTCCCTTGAAGTTGTGAAAAAATCAAACTTCTAAGTTAACATAGAAAAAAGATACGGCCGTTTATGCCGCAAAAAACGTATATTTCGACACTCTCAAGGAAATCAAAATTGATAGGGTACTTGTCGTTGACCTAGAATCATGAAATTTGGCAAGAAGCAATGTCATGTAGCACAAGTAAAGGAAAAATCCGAAAACCTCAAAAATTGTATCCACATTAAAAGAAAAAAAATCCCGTGATAAACCATTTACATACCTACAAATTTGTAGGGAACCCTCGGTGCGCGAGTCCGTCTCGCACTTGTTATTTTCTGAGATTCGGCATAGTAAAATTTTATGGTCCTGGATGGATTGAGACGAATTCATCCTACAGTATTTCAATCGCATAGAATAGAATACTCTTTATTATGTACACCATAGTATCAAGTATATCAAGTTATAGCAGTAAGAGAGCATCCTTGCCATTATGAGATGAAAGGAACATTACTTGTCATTGTGATCTTGTTCTCGAAACTGTAATTATCTATAGTCTTTATTTATTTTTGTTGCGTATATTTTTAGTATGTATGTATTTATGTATCTATTATTTTAGGATATGTATATATCTGTGTATATATTTTAGTATATTATTACACCAACGACAACCCCATTTTATGTCCAGGCAAATCACTGTCCATTCCAAGGTTGCCTGGAAGAGATCGCAGAAAGCGATAAGGCCGCCCATTGTATATTTTTAGTTATCGATAATTCTTTTTGTTGTGTATTTTTGTGGTGTACAATAAAGTATATATAAATAAATAAATAAAAGCTATAAATGAGAGTATTTAAAACCCAGGATTGCAATTACTTGGTTCTAATGGCAGTAGGCGATGCTCGCTTGCTTACCTAATACGATAGATGGTTTACAAACTGCTGTACACTAAAATAAACTTACTACAGTTCATTTCTCTTTGAAAATGTTAGTTATTTTTTCTCTGTTTAGTTAGATAGAATACACATGAACAGCCTATAATGTTTCCACAGGACAGAGCCCTAATCTCTGTGAGAGGGAATAAGCCGTACCTAATCTAGCACGCGGACCCAGTGCGGGTTGGTAGATGTCACATGTCTTCGAATTTTTGGTACTAGGACATGCCATTTCCTCACGATGTTTTCCTTCACCCGGGCCCGCTCTTGCCCTCGATCACGCGTGATGGAAAGCGATGGATGAGGTCTATGATGAAACGAGCGTGCCCAGAAGATGCCTAAGGCACTGGAACTCCTACGCATCGACGAAACACAGCAGGCTCCTTGACACCGTGGACGTGGTGGTCGCAAACCAGGCGGGCGTTAGCCCTAATACCGCAAGGGAAGAATTGGGCACATCATGCGTACGGAAATCAGCTAATAACCATTGTGGGTAGCAAAAGACGATTTTGAAACAGAATGAGTAATGTAATTTCATCAAATTGCATAACACACTACCACCTTTTTTTTTTTTTTGGATTGGAAATCATCTAATGACTCCTCCCGCTCTGGGTGGAGCGGAAGGGAGTGTCAGACTCTTACTGACTAAAACCCACCCGTGTTCCTTCCTTAGCCCTTTATGTTCCGGGGCAGCGGTAACCCTTTCGGACGATCCCGCTACGCCGCGCCGGTACCACAACCTTAGGGCTAAATTCCTAATCCATTGCTTCATAAGTTGGAAAAATGAATATGTTCAACAACTTAAATAACGCATTGAACGGGGCTGAACTGTGTGTGTCGCAATTACCCCAAAGGCTTCCTTTTGTTTCTTTACCATAAGTAAGCAGGTGTCCCGGATTATATTTTGACAGAACAAAAACCTTTATAAATAAACAAAATCTTGACAAACATTAATCATGGCTGCCTTAGAACAAGGAAGACGCAATCTTGAGGGTCCGATCGAAGTGCCATCGTTTGTTTTCTTTGGTTTTAACCAAATTGTTTTTGTCATGAAAATTCAATTGTGGAGATTTGTTTTGTGGGAGTAGCTCCAGTTTCGGCGGCTATGAATTCAATTGAATTGAGAAATTGTTTTGAATTTCTATCAAGTGCTGAATGGTTTGCGGTTTTTTGTTATAGCTGTGCTAACAAGCGATAGGAGGAAAATATAAAGGTTGGTAGGTTGTTTCAAATTAATTTTTGGCAATATTGGTTTACTTTCTTTCCGTCCGTGTGTTTTTGAAATTACGCTATACAGGGTCAATTTAAATTAGCTAGCGAAACTCCGCAGATGTGATGGGTATTGGGATTTCTTGTTTTATCATGTTTAGATCATGATAAAAAAAATTGTTTTTTGTGGCCTTATCGACCGCAGTAGAAATCATCATCATCTGCCTAGCCTTTTCCCAACCCAGTTACTGGACGATACGATACCCCTTGGTAAGACTGGTTGTCAGATTTTCGGGCTTCTGACGACCCGTAACGACTATCAAAGATCCTCGAATGACAGCCGGGACCAACGACTTAACGTGCTTTCCGAGGCACGGAGGGGTATTTAAAGATGGTCAACCATCCACGGACCAACCGCGGCAGGCGTAGCTTAACCTGATCGATGGACCCGGGCGGCTGATATTACTTAGCCACAAGCCACTAGTAGCTAATGCTACCTGGTGCTAGTATAGTCATTATAAACATCAGTTAAAAAAAACAGTTTTTTTTTTTGTAAACTTCACAGACGTGATGAGTTTCGTTATGTAAACACGATAAAACCAAACTTCAAGTAACAAAACTACCAGCGGTCGTTGACCCAAAAAAAACAACGCACGCTGATTAGGGGCCGTCTCCACAAGCGAGAGAATCGCGGCGATATTATCGTCGTGCCACGTATTTCTATACACTCTCTTAGAACGTGTCTCCACACGGCGATAACATCGCGGCGAAAATTTTATGGCACGGCGAGACTATCGCCGCGATTCTCTCGCTCGTGGAGACGGCCCCTTAGCGCTGAGAATTAAAAATACTACAGTGTTTTTTTTCACGGTGGGATGCGCTCTGTTGGATTCTGAACGCTCTGCTCAACACCGAGAGATGGAAAAATCACGCCGCGAGAATTTTTACGTCCGTTCGAACGGGAGCTTAAAGTAACAGAATAACATAACAAAAAAGAAACCTTAATTAAATTAATAATGTAACATAACATTAGCAATTACTGAAATGTTCAAGTACAGGCGCACATCAAGCTACCCGAAACTGTAAAATTTTCCCAATCAACTTTGAACCTTATACTTTAGCGATAAAGTTGAAAATCTATTAAAGAAATATTACAGATTGTAGTAGCTTGATGTGCTGGCGTTTGTACATTATAGGAGGCTTTGACAGGCAACTGGAAGTAAGTATTAAACTGTCGAGAGCTCGCTAACTAATGAGTAAGTACCAACTAATTGGCAAGCGAAAGTTTTATAAATGAATTAACTAAATATTCATTAATTTTATAACAAAGCTATTTTCGCGGCAGTGATTTTGGTAGTCAAATATTTGCGGTCCCTAAATTCGGAATTGGTTTTTTGGCATGTTAACACGAATTTTGGGGTATTGGTTAAAAAAGTAAAATGGAAAGTCAAGCGGTCAAGCTCCGCGCTTCGTCTATCGGCGACGAAACAATAGAAAATCAATTGTGTCTCAATAGCGGAGCTTGACATTAAAATTTATGGTGCATGCAAAAATATTTTACTACAAAATTCCTTTTCCCACAGTTTAAAACTATGCTTCTCCTCTTCCCTTTTGCCTACCTATTTTGTAATCATGACGGTAAATAGCCATCTGAGATTCCTAGACAAGTTTTTGACATTGAGTGTCGCTGAGATGAGATTGCGGCTAGATTTTGAACGTTTTTAATAACGGGAATTGACCTTCTTTTTTGTTGTAAGCACTATTTATCCAACTGGAGTGAATTTAATTGAACAAGGAGCTCTTCGATATTCTCGTTTTACATACTTACAAACGATTCACGTGAATGTAAGTAGATGTTACATAAATAGACCTAATGGCTAAACGCCAAGTTATACGCAGGCCATGGCAATATAGATCCATGCACTACACTAATGGCATTAAAGATTGCATCATTCAGAGAGGCAAAACGACGCGCTTCAACGATTGACGTCATCACTACTTATATGGAAATGTGCGCAGCTGGTACAGTTTTTCTCTTACATATACTACGAGAAAGGATGAGGATAGCTGACCTTAGCAGCATGTTGGGCCTTAACTAAGAAAATTATCTATAATTTTCTTAGTTAACCTTTTAAGCGCTTACGTCGGATTAATCCGACACATATTTTCGTGTCCATTCCGCCAGGGTCGTATATATACGACCAAATAACACAGCTCGTTTAATCTGTATTATTATTACATCATCACAGCTCGTTTCATCGGTATTTATTGGTCGTTTTTTTTTTTCTTGCGCTGGGGGCACGACAACTCATATATAGTCGGGCGGTTAAAAGGTTAAGGCCCCACTATGTATCCAGAGAAGAATTGATCCCCCGTGAGACATACACCTAAATACGTCATCGGCCGAACTATGTTCCTTGCGTGGTCAGCCGAATTCGGCCGATCGAGACAAACATTATCTACAATACTCAATACTTTATTGCATTCCATAATGTGTACATAGTTGGTATGTTAAAACATTGAATCAATTATGGACCCTGTCGGGCACAGCAAAGTTAATTTTTATCTAAAATAAAATGAGTGCATACACCTAGTTATCGGACGATGTTGACTGAAGTAGTAGTACTTACGTAGTCACTTTCTTTTACACTGACATGAAATTGAAAATTCAAAAAAAAAAAAAGAATTTCGCATGTTTCGTTCGATCGGCCGAGTTCGGCCGTCCTCGAACGAGCATAGTTTGCCCGATGACGGAAAGTGTACGGGTAGCCTGTCAAATATTCCGTTTGTATGAGACTACATTTAGCTCGCAGAATATTATTCGAAACCAATTAGTGAACCTACAACTTTGTTTTCGATAGGATTCCTTCCTGCAGAGGGAATAAGCTATTATGTTCTATGAACGAAATTTAAAGTTTTCCTTGCAAAAGAGAAGAATATTATATTATGTTCAAAGATGCAATTAACTTTAAAATAAATAATTGTAGTACCAAGTTTTGTTGACGCTATAGAATGGGCATTTTTTAGTTTCTACCTTAAACAAATTACTTCTTTGAAAGTCACAATTTTACATAATTATTTTAGCATTATCATACGTAGGAAGATCCTGCAAGCAAGGGTAAAACCCTAATGACAAAATAACTAAAAATAGCCACCAAAAATAACACCTGCTACAAACAGGGTTACTAACAACTGACAAACGAGCCTCGTAATTTAATATTTTAAAAGGCGTTACAAACCTTTCGTGCCCATATTTTTACAGCGTTATAAAGGCCCTTGTAACACCACATGGTTCATGGAATCATGTTTATACAGCATGTCCCTTGTGAGACAATGGCTTTGAAAATATTCTGAATAAGTGATGGAGGGCACGGCTGTAGTCATCTGTGTTTGTAAAACGTGACGCCTGTTATGTAATCCCTGAAGGAGAGGACAAAAGATGCATGAACTTTTGTACAATCTTGTTTCGTCATTGTTGGTGATGTTACATGATTCACGAGTTGCATACAAATGAATGAGTTAATGCTGAATGTCTCTTCATTCTTTCAGTTCGTCGAAAGCGCCTTATGCAATAAGAACACCCAGTGTACACTAGTTTTTAAATATGTTTGTACAGTCAACAAAAGAGATAAGTATGCAGGATCGTCGGATATAGTTGAAGTTTAGTAAGAAACCGGTATCGGTGTTCTCGAATAAATTTAATTTTATGAATAGAAAACAAACAGCTCATTTATCAAATTAAATTTCAGTCGAAAACATCCATCGGTTTCTTACTAAACTTCAGCTATATCCGACGGTCCTGGATACTTATCTCTTTTGTTGACTGTACTTCTTGTTTATATGCGTTGTAAAGTAAAGTGTTTAATATAATAAAAGAGCAGTCCTATTGTAAAAGTTATTTTTATTTTGAACAACGTTTTTTAAAGGTTCTTAACTAACTTTTCCGAATTTTTTTATGTCCAATGAGCCTTCCCTTTTTTTGTATGATAATGGCCCCCTTACTAATAAACGTACTATAACAGATGAATAGTTACACACCGATTTCTCTCTTTCAGCCGTCAGTAATTTGACTTTCGAAAGAAGAAGACAAAGCGTTGCGTAACTCTAACTATACAGACGCTATACAACGTTTATTAGTAAGGGGTAAGTATATAATTTAGTGTTAGATTGTATATTGTATTTAAGATTTCTAACTCTGCTTGCGAGATGCAGGATTAGCGTGACGTCAGTATGACGCGTTGTTCGCATGTGGCGTTATAGATACCGCTACAGTCACGCCAATACCTCAAAAGTAGAGTATCACACGAACCTCTCTCACCTGTTCACACCTTTTAAAACCTCCTCAATCCATTACCGACATCAATTAATTAGCCAACCGGTTCAGCACACTGCCGGTGCACCACCCACATCACTGTGACACTACAGTCTTGCAGACTAATTAACTGTTAAACTTTTAATGGGTATGGCGTAATGACTGCTCGTTAAAGGATAGTTAATAGGTTTTATGACCTGAATGCATAAGCATAATGATGCTACGTGGACGGATCTTTGGGCTATTTTATGGGGAAAGTTTTCTTTTTTTTATTGCTGAATGGGCCCGCTCTAGACCTCGATCACGCCTGATGGAAGCAATGGATGAGGTCTATGATGGAACGAGCGTGCCCAGAAGATGCCTAAGGCACTGGAACTCCCACGCATCGACGAAACATAGCAGGGGCTGCTTGACTCCGGTGGAAGGATGGTCGCAAACCAGGCGGGCGTTAGCCCTACCACCGCAATGGAAGAATTAATATAATAAATATGACCCAAGGAAGGGGGAAAGTTATTTTCATGTACAGACGCCAGCACATCAAGCTACCCGAAACTGTAAAATTTTCCCAATCAACTTTGAACCTTATGCTGTAGCGATAAAGTTGAAAATCTATTAAAGACATTTGACAGATTGTAGGAGCTTGATGTGCTGGCGTCTGTACCTACGTTAAATAAAAAAAATACCTACCCAACTGCTATCAAATTGGTAAAATTTTTTTTAATGACTGTTGACCTCACCTTTTCCCTTTACGTGGGGTCAACTTTCCCATTCATGTGACACCATTTATTTAGGTCTTTTACCACATCTTCCGTAAGTCCCATCTCGATCCTATCCTTTTGGATCTTTGTCATCCATGTGGTGTGGAGAAGGGGAAGACTTCAATCTTCCTCTTCTCCTCATCTTTGTAGCCTTGAAAAAGCACTTTCACGACATGGTCATCTGTTCGTCAAAGTAGATGTCATTTGAGTCTGGACTATTTTGCTTTATCCGCGATTTCTACAACCTTTCTTAACCATAATTATGCTCGTTGTGCACATTGTCTCTAAGTCAAAGATTGTTTCCTTTAGACAATAAAACGATGGTGTTGGTTGCCATGGTTCTTTGCAATTAAAAACCTTGTCACGCTATTTGTTCGTATGATTCTTGGCAGGTTATTATTAAAGCAGCATATTTGAAAGGCGTATAGGAAACAGTAAAAGCAATTTACCTTTCAGACCTGTAACATGACGAGAGACTGATGAAAGGCACCTAGAACTCCAAGAATTGTGTATCTTTTGTGTTCATAAATTACTGAGACGTCAGGTGAGGTATCACTTTCTGGTTGCAAACCAATGTTCAGCGGATTGTTCACTCGAATTTATTTACTTACATGCATCGCTTATAAGGGTAGGTCACAATGGTAGCGATGTGTCCTCGAATGTACATCGCGATTTAAGTTTTTTAAAAAGAGGATATTTTGTGGTTTGGATAATGCCTCATTTTGACTGTCCATTGGGCCGTAATAAAGAAAAAATACTAGAGTGGAATTAAAGAAGAACAGAGTGAAGCCAGACCAGCCCCTGTTGTCAGTGACTGTCTAAATAAACAGCACTTAAATGTGTTTTTTAGTGCTATTATGACTATCAGACTCTGCTCATAAAAGTGATACCCCGTTGGTCTCGTGGTCGCAAGTGCGACTGCTGTGCGTGGGGTCTTGGGTTCGATTCCCAGGTCGAGCAAAGAGTTAATGGGTTAAGCCTAACGACTTAACGTGCTTTCCGAGGCACGCGCAAATCAGGCTGATCACGCTGATCTTTCTCCGGTCGTGACGGATTGCCGTCCCATCGGACTATGAGAGTGAGGGAAGAGAGAGTGCACCTGTGTCTGCGTATACACTTGTGCACAATAATATCTCCCGCGCAGAAGGCTAGTGTCCTATAAGATTGGCCGCCATGGCCGAAATACGGTCGGGAGGACTAGTATTACCTATAAATTACACAAGTGATGTAGCTTTGAGCTGTGCAGCACTTTTATAAGCAAGGTCTTAGTGTTTAATTTAAGATGTCGATACGCAATAATGTTACACGAGTCTGAATGAAAATATGCAGTTTAGTTATGTAACTTACTTTTTCCGCTAACCGCTCGCTCTCTGACCTTACCTAACTCCTCCACCTACCGATGTGAGTGACATCTAATCTTGGAATGTTGTTGCGCGAAGCCTACGAAGGCAAATGTTTACTTTACTGCAGCCTGTCTGAATGTCTGCACCAGTGAGTCTGATACGTTTTGACACTGGTACCTTTACATGGGGGAATTGTTTGTTACGTTTGTTCGTGTATTATAGCAAGACGTAAGGAGTGTTATAGGGAAACTGGACAAACTGGACTGTCTAATAGAAGATCTTGTAGCACTAGGTAGTGTCTGAAGACGGCCTGGTTGGCGAATTTTGGGCAAGTCGAGACTAAACTTCAAACTCGAACAAAAGCATACCAAAAGTCATCAACATTTCAGCCGAAAGACGTCCACTGTTGGACATAGGCCTCCCCCAAGCACCTCCACTTCGACCGGAAACGTGTCAAATTAGAGATATTTTAGACAGATTGAGACTGAGATCAGACTGTGAACGTTCTCAAAATTACGAGACTTGCCCGTGTTATTTGCATGGTTACTGAAATGCCAAGTTTTGAATTATAAGAGAAAGTGATGTTGGTGTGCCTATTCTAAATAAATAACAACATGGCGCAAGGCTATTCTCCACCAGACAATTTTACACACCCGGCCTAGAATTCTCAAATCTTAATAAAAAATAAAATACCTTTTTGCCTGACTTCAGCGTTTTAGGACAAAGGACACCTAACCGCGTACGTGACCTCGCGCAAACGTAGCACAGACATGCTCAATACTAAAAGAAAAAACTTATTCAAATTTATTTCCTCGAGCCGAAAATTTTACTATAAACCTAGAATTCAAATGGCGTGAGTTTGTCTATACATATATCTATATACCTGAAGAAGAGGATACTTAGTACCTACTCACGTTCAATTGAAAAATTTAGACGGAATCAAGATGAACGCTGGACATACACAAACACTAATGGCGCAATTACATTTGGTCGTTCTTCTGAATTCGGTAGCCTATGAAAATGGGAGGAATGAACGGAGTGCCAGTACGCCCGTCTTCGGACAATCCAGTCCAGCTTCATCTGTGTCCAGTACGAATAGTACCAGTGTAATCAACGTATCGAGTGCCCGAATTAACATAACATATAATGTTCCCACTGCTGGGACACAGGCCTCCTCTCTGTGAGAGGGAGTGGGCCGTAATCCACCACGCGGGCCCAGTGCGGGTTGGTAGATGTCATGTCACATGTCTTCGAATTTTTGGTTCTAGGAGATGCCGGTTTCCTCACGATGTTTTCCATCACCGTTTTGAGAGCAGTGGTGATGATATAATTTACACAAAGTAAAGCGCCTGTCTGGGTTCGAACCTACGACCTACAACTCGTAAGTCGCGGCCGTGACCACTGGGCCAAAAATGTAACACCTGAATAAGGGCTAACGACCAAATATAATTGCGCCTAAAACTTATTCTGATTGATCCTTATGAAGAGTAGTTACAAGTACCTTTAAATTGAAAGAACATTACATACTAGGAATTCTACATGTTAGCTATTTGGACTTGAGTATTACGTGGTTTGGGAAATATAAAAGAGCTACATAGAGCTTACACCGCGCGGTCATTCTGTTTTGGTCTTTTATCTGTTTTTGCGTTTCAAATGAATGAATTTAAAAGCAAATGCAGTGAAAAGTCGAGTGTCGGTTGCAGAACTGCGCTCGACAACATAATGGCGCAGGTATCACACTATGCCTAGATATGTATTGCTTCAAAAGGTTTAATTAGAATTTATAAAATAACTAGCTACTGCCCGTGACTTCGTCTGCGTAATATTTGTTGTTCCCCCAACCGATCCCGTGGCATCGAATCGCCTTTTTTTTTTTTGGATGGGAAATCATCTAATGACTCCTCCCGCTCTGGGTGGAGCGGAAGGGAGTGTCAGACTCTTACTGACTAAAACCCACCCGTGTTCCTTCCTTAACCCTTTATGTTCCGGGGCAGCGGTAACCCTTTCGGACGATCCCGCTACTCGGACGATCCCGCTACTCGGACGATCCCGCTACTCGGACGATCCCGCTACTCGGACGATCCCGCTACTCGGACGATCCCGCTACTCGGACGATCCCGCTACTCGGACGATCCCGCTACTCCGACGATCCTGCTACTCGGATGATCCTGCTACTCGGACGATCCCGCTACTCGGACGATCCCGCTACTCGGACGATCCCGTCGCATCGAATCGCCTGCCCTCTCTATTACTTCGTTTCCGCTTAACGTTCTTTCTGAATTTATTTCTTTTTGCTCTGCTCCTAATGGTTTTATATTAAACTAGCTTCTGCCCGCGACTTCATCCGCAAATTTCACCCTCCCCCCATTCACCCTCATAGGGGTCGAATTTTGAAAACGCTTTGTTAGTGGACACCTACTCTTTACAAAGAACACACCCTCCAAATTTTATGTCTCTAGGACCAGCGGTTTAGGCCGTGCGTTAATGTATCAGTAAGTCAGGACTTTGAATTTTATATATTATAAATAGCCTAGCCAATAAATAGCCTTTCTCCAGAATTGGGCTCCCAAATGCAAAAAGATTTTTTTAAATTATATTTCCAGAGATTAGTGAGTTCAAACAAACAAACTGTCTAGCTTCATTATTAGTATGATGATGTAAAGCAGATATTGGCAAGAGCCTTAAAACTGAATGGCGAAAACACTCTTGAGTTTCTCCTAGAACGATATACATAGATGCACAAACACTCGGAACGAAACATCAAGAACCTATAAAGGATTGCTGCTGCTTTTGAACTCCAAAAAAGACTACGAAAAGGTAAAATTCCATCAAATTAAATTATGACCTCGAACATTTAGTCAAAAAGGACTGACGAAAGATATAAAGCTGACACAAAAGATAATTATTTTTTCTTTTAATCCTCAAGTGGGTAATATTTTAGTAGCTTATTATCTTTTTTTAGATGAATGAGGGGTGGCCCAGTTCTGAACAGTGACCGGCTCTTGTTACAAGTACCATAAAGAATCTCTTTAAAAGTTTCTTTTTTTAATTTTAAAAGGACCATAAGGCCCTTTGGAAACGGCACGGTTTAATTACTGTACGGCTTATAAACCGCACCGTTGAAAAAACGTGTCGGTCAAGAAGCTTCCATAGTCATCCATACAACATTGACGAACCGTGTCTATACATGGCATATAAATCACGCCGTAGAAAAAACGGTTTATTCCAGAAATCCCCACTGACAAATGCCCACCAGTGGGGATTGCTTTTTTTTCCAGAAATACGCACTAGTTAAATAAACTCAGCCTAGTGGGGATTTTTGGAAAAATAAGTAATAATCCCCACCAGGTGTTGTTGTTTCTAAATTATTAAACAAAAAATGCGTTAATCAATACGTTAGTATTTTTAACTCATATAGGGAACCCCGGTTAATTATAAAAGTAAGTAATTATGTCAATATTACGTATAATCAATTATTATATTTCAGCTTTTGTCTGTCAAGACGCTTCCATAGTAATCCATACAATACTGACGTCTGACAACCTTTCCTACACACGCCGATTAATCGTAGTTTTTCACGAGAAAAAACGTGTGTGTACAAAAGTCTTATCTAGTTTTTAAAATATGATTGACGTGTAAAAGTGTTTGTGCAAACCTACTCACAAAAATAAAATCATTTATCATTTACTTAAATCGTAAGTAGTAAATATTGTAAGAATCTATTCCAAGATTCAGGTTTGAAGTATGGCTTAAAAATACAACTTGTTTATGAATGAGTATGGAGTATACATAGTTGGTACATGCTCACGTTTTTTTCCCAAGGGGCTGAAACTACAGACCGCGACGGGTTACAATTTTTAGATACCTAAAATTTTTGCTTCATCCACGTCATAATATACATCTGGCCATACATGAATGCCGATTGCGAGTACAACGCAGTTTAAATTTATGAAGCATAAAAACTTAAAATGCAGACATTTGATAAATACAAATAAAAAAATGCTCAGCCCGAAAAAACATCGAGGAAACCAGCATGTCCTAGAACCAAAAATTTGAAGACATGTTTCATCCGCCAACCCACACTGGGCCCGCGTGTGGTGGATTATTAGCCCACTCCCTCTCACCGAGAGAAGGCTTGCGTCCCAGCAGTGGGTAGGTAAATTACAGGCTGATTATGCAGCCCGAAAAATGTACATATTTAAAAAACCTACGCCTCTGTTTTACAATTTTAAATAAGTGTAAGTAATCGGACTTCTCGTAGGTAAGCTGTCGGGTGAATCTCATTTTGAAATTCAGCCCGGTACGCTCAAAGCGGCAATGAATGAATTTTAATATCGGCACCTACGCCTGAAGGAAATTTTCATTTTGTCCTATTCCCCTCATTTCGGATTCTCTAAAGCTGTCGATAGACGATTCTATTATCTTGTTGAGTAAGATTGTTCGGGTTTATATTTCTTTGTCTTATTGCGAAGACGTTTCCTTCTGGAGCTGGTAATTAAAGATTAAAGACCGCTACAGATAAATAAGATGAAAATTTTGTGTTTTTTGCTACGATTTTTTCATAAACTCCTGCAATTTTTGTACCTGTATTTATGAGGCCAATTTTGTACCGATGTAATTTCTGTGAGGCAAAAAATTGTAGTTAATTCTTTACTAAGACGGGGGATAAATAATGAAATTAAGGCTTAACCCTTTTTGAATTAATTTAAAGCTGGTATCAACCAGTGTTTAGCACGTGGCCAAAAACGATTGTCATAAGATGGTTTCCTTTTTTACCCCACTACGGCGAAGCAAAAAGGAGGGTTATGATTTTGACATGTATGTATGTATGTATGTTCATATTTTCCCTCATAACATCAAAAGTACTTATACTAATTTAAGAAATGAAGTATCGTTAGAAGCGTCTTGACCGTCCGCTGGTTATAAGCTATATGACGTCACACTAAATTTAATATGGTGCCCTCTAGAGGACATAAAATAATGAATTTCAAAATAAATATTTTGGGAAATCAAAGGTAAGGTAGGTAGGTGGGGTATCAAATGAAAGGGCTTAATTAGCACATTTCAAAAATATAAACATTACTGAAATAAGCTCCAAAATAATTAAATAAAAAATAAGTTTAAAAACTAAAACCCGACTACTGAAAAAGATGAAACAAGAAAGTAGGTACCTTCCCGTGGTCGCATGCTGCCATAGCTTATAAGTATGTTAGTACAGTGGCATGCGACCACGGGAAGGTACTTTCTTGTTTCATCCTTTTCAGTAGTCGGGTTTTAGTTTTTAAACTTATTTTTTATTCTCTTTAAATACTTTTATACGTACTCTTTGATTGTTAAATATTTTGGCATAATAATGTTATTTGAACAAGACCTATTAGTATAAGACATAGCCGTACTTTTGGTTACTATCACCAGGAAAGCTGATTCAGTATCTGGTGGATGTAGGGGGTTCCCTGATGAGAATGATGACGGTCTGCCCGAATGCGGCTGGCCAAATAACTATGTACCGCCGCTCAAAGACGAGTTACGGTTACAAAAAATTAACAATAACTATAAAGACTGATATAAGTACGGCATCATATTATAAGTGTTACCTGTGTGAACAGGTCAGCCGGTTCACTTGATATAGCCGCTCAAAGACGTAATTATACAGGGTTATTAGTAAAACATTAACAACCTCTCAGGACTATGTTACTAACATCATAAACAACAACTTTTGTTCTATAACTTTCATAAATTCATCAGACTTTCATACAAAAATAAAATATTTTAATTCAACGAATTGAAATATTCGATTTCTGTTACGAACTCTACGCGAAGCAAAAGAAAGCGCTAGTTAGGTAAACAAACTGCCGTGTCTAGTACAAAATTCAGCCGAGGGGAGCGGGGGTTAGATAGAACAACGAAATCTTGAAGGTTTGTTTTTGGTAAATGTATTATATGTTTTTATTATTCCTCATAGTTTCAAATTTGAGCATCCACGCCCACTTGAAAAATCCACCCTGTATATTCACTTTTACAAAAAAAAAAAAACTGTAAGTACCATTGACTTATACATTAGGTACTAGTAACATGAACACAGACAGCAATTAATTATAATGTAATTTCAAGACATAAATCTTAACTTTATATCTACCCCTAACTAATTTCCCTGTACAAACCACTTAAAGACGCCTCTAACCAAGATAACTAAATCCCTAATCATAATAATAAATTTAAACCCATCAGAATAATGTAAGCATAAAACTAAATTGGGGTCATCAACCATACTAGATATGTCACGAACACAGGTACAGTAGACTGCGCAGTAACAAAACTAGTTTAACCTGGCCTCTTATTCTGTTGAAGCTCCATACTCCGCCAGACCAGCTCAAGGTCAAAGTGTGCCAAACGACGTGCGGGCGACTGTACTAAGGACCACTATAAATTAAGTTTTCTAGTCACGTAAGCGTACTTGGCTTTTTACGTCCAAAGTGGACCCTAAAATAACCGTCAGCTGGAGCAATTGTACGTAGGACTGGTTAAAGGAAAATGATAAAGTTTTTGACGTGATAACGTCTTATAAATCGATTAACGCCGGCTGCACGCACGAAAACGCATGACTCATTGTCATGTTCCGCCTGAGCCGAGCGTGCAAGCGAGAGCGCGGAACAAGCGATAGAGAGGCACGATCGGCCTAAGCGTTCGGCTTGTGACGCATCTATCTGATATTTCTTATGACGTTATCACGTAAAATTATCGTCCGTAAACCGAATTTACAGACAACCAATTTTTACCTAGGTTTCTGGTAAACGATTGAATGATAAACGGGAGCAATGATAGAAAGAAAGCATTACTGGCGAGGTTTGCTACGGGAATTACCACTATTTGGAAAGATAAACCAGCGGATCTATTCTATATTATTTTCTCATCGTGAAAACTTAGGCGGAGTGACCTTGAAGTAAGGTGTCAATCCTTAACGTCAGGTGGAATAACATCTGATATATTCTGTAAAAAAACCCGGCCCGGCTGTCAATCGTGGATCTTTGGCAGCCGTTACGGGTCGTCAGAAGCATGAAAGTCTGACAACTGGGTATCGTATTACCCAGTAACTGGGCTGTGAAGGTCAGATAGGCAGTCGCTTCATGTAAAATGGTATTCAGTTGCATCCGGTTAGACTGGAAGCCGACACCAACATAAAAGTTAATTGTAGCATTATGAACAATGTTGATCTTTGTTGCCCTTATGGAGTAGTTTAATTAATCCATAAGAAGCATATCTAATTGACTTGGAGAAAAACGATATGTGAGGTTGTAGTTTAATGCAATAAAGGGAAATATTGTAACTTTTCTTCTAAAAATTTATTGACCTGGTACGGGACACTTTTTGAAATTAACAAACCTCTAAGAACTTGTTGCGCTTCTAATGATGCACTTTATTTTTTATAGCGGAGCCTCTTTTTAACTTGTCTTGTAACTGTCTTTTATCTATTTAGTTATTATCGACGTTTCTCTGGTTATAAGAAAGCCACAGTTTAGCACTTTTTATCAAATCTAGAATGATCAAGAACCTACTACGCAAGCAGTGCGAGTTCAATTCATTATGAAGAGATCAGTCATAGAAATTAACTCCAGACGAAATTGCTGGTGGACTAGTTTATTATTCTACAGAACCCGATGAAGGCGCAAGTAACCTTGAAACTATTTGCCGTAACTGTTTAGATATTCATAAAAGTGCTAGCTCTCGGCAGCTGCGCGCGAACTGCCAGGGATCGGCATACATTTTGGCAAAGCGCGCTACTTAATAAAAAACATTTTTCCTTTATAATAAAGTACCCATTACGTTTCTTTTTCTGGAGATTTTTCTGGTGGAATAATTGCTCTAAATTTTTTTTGGACAGTTACAAAAGATTCTGTTTTTCATCAATCAAATAGACATGGTTTGATTTTCATTGTTTGAAAATTAATTATACCGGCTAGACGTGTTATTAATGCCTTTTGCCTAAAAAACTCAGTTTGTAATGTATACGTATAGAACCATCATCATCATAATCAGCCTATACTGTTCCCACCGCAGCCACAAGCCTCCTCTCTGTGAGAAGGAGTGGGCCGTAATCTACAACACGGGCTGAATGCGGGTGTAGATGTTACATGTCTTCGAATTTTTGATTCTAGGACATGCCGGTTTCCTCACGATGTTTTCCTTCACCGTTTTGAGAGCAGTGGTGATGAAGAATACAAGGCTCTATTAAGGTTACTATACTCAGCTTGCCCTTTGCCCACACATATCAGAAAATAAAAACTAAAGACCCAACTATATAAAAAGTGAACTAAAATGATTATATAGAAAATAAATAAATCATGCACACTGTCTTTGCCGTCAGACAGTCGAGTAAAAAGGGCGAAAGCCCCAAAAAAATAAAGTTTCACTTTCACTAAACTATTTATAACCACAAGCTCAAACTAAAGTTATGTACCCAATCCCAACTTCACAAAACGAGTTATCAAAATTGATCTATTAAGCAAACAGCGAGATCATCCGTTTTATCCATTTTATCCCTTCAGAGTACAATCCAATATTTTAACATGGGAAAACCTCATTATTTACTTTACCAGTCTTTAAGTACAGTAAAGGGGATTATTCGTGATTTTGCATGAAGTGGATTTGCCTATTTTATTATATTTGTAAATATTGGCTCGAGTATCATTTTACTGAGGGGCAGGAACTTCAGAGGTAAATTCGACAAATTACATAATGGTAGGCGGAATTGTGATTGGGTTATGTTATTAGAGAGGCCTGGATAATTAATGATGTTATTATTTTTTTAAATAATATCTATAAATTCTGTAGGCAGCCTGCAAGATTTTCTACTTTTCTTTTCTACTTCATTAAAACAGTCAGTTTATCAATTAGTTAAACAAAATACAATAAAACTTCCTTTTTTTAGCTTGGACCCTGTTCCTGATACCGGCGGACTACTATTTTTTTATTTTCTTTTTATAAAAATATATTTCATAATTTCAGCCGTAAGACGTCCACTGCTGGACACAGGCCTCCCCTAGCACCTCCACTTCGACCGGTTTTGTGCTTCTCGCATCCAACGAGTTCCTGCGGCCTTCACAAGGTCGTCGGTCCACCTTGTGGGAGGCCTTCCAACACTACGTCTGTAAAAATGTATTTAATAAGTAAATAAATAAACGGAATATAAAACTTCCTTTTATAAAATTGCTTAACCGTCATGGAAAATGGAGAAAACCATGCTAGTGATGGGACCCTCTTTACTTATCACCCTGCTCTTATCCCAATTTATTTGTGGTCGGCGTAACATGTCTCTTTCTGCCATACTTTTTCTTTTT
This sequence comes from Hydraecia micacea, assembly GCA_914767645.1. Taxonomy (NCBI): domain Eukaryota; kingdom Metazoa; phylum Arthropoda; class Insecta; order Lepidoptera; family Noctuidae; genus Hydraecia; species Hydraecia micacea. The sequence continues at coordinate 17,167,841 of OU611778.1, forward strand.
AACCATTCACGTGTACGATAATAATAACATCGCGCGAACGACCCCTCAAGCATGCGTCATCGCGGCCATTTTTTTTTAATTGATTTTCAACTACAGATAACTTATTTCGTAAATCCGATACAACCTCATGGCCATTGGGGGCATATGCTGCATTTAACCACCTTTCCAACGAACCTAGAACGCAAGTTATACCTCAAAAGACAAAATTTCAAAAAAATTAAAGAATAACGGGTCGAAACGCGGGTGACGTCACCGCTTGTTCGCGGTAACTTTTGGACGATCGGACATTCTGTGGTTTTATGTCGCGGTATAATCTAGAGTTCGGACTCTTCAGTGGCTAACCAGATCATTATTCACACAGTACCTCCATCGTTTCTTTGGTGTTCCCCTACTCTTATAACCATCGACATTCATACTCAAAAGTTTCCTCACGACATTTTCCTCATTACTCCGTAACATACCATGACAACCGATTTCCACACAACTTTTCAGTTATCGGTGCCACTTTCAGACTTCCTCTTATGAACTCATTTCTTTTTTTCTCTATTTTCTTTACTTATTATCACAATAGTGCAAGAAACAAAAATATATTTTCACAGCACTACCTCTGAGCGATGTTAAGTTGCGAACGTTTTATGATAGGCGCTTTACTTAAAACTATGCTATTTTTTATTTTGCAAGAACAAAGAACACCACTTCTAGCCATAGGTTCTCAAAGTGGCCGATAACGCCCCCTCGTGAGCGTTTGAGACTTTTAGGGGGACAGGAAAAAATTATATATCATCCGTTTAAATATAATTGTGGCAATAACTGTTTCAGATTCGCAACAGACGGTAAGTAAACAAAATTGGGGGCTTTATAAAAAAAAAAACCGACCAAGTGCGTATCGGACCACGCACAATGAAGGGTTCCGTAGTTGGAATGAATTTATCCCAAGAACATACTTAACATTGTAGTTGAAAAACATGTCATTATCTTTTAAATTGGTCCAACACTGGAGGAGGAAATAGGCGAGAGCCAAACCACGAATTATGACTTTTTACTTAGGCTTTTTCAAAAGTCTCTCCGACCGCATTTCCTCTTTTTAATTTCCCTGACTTTACCATTGGCGCTCCTAACATACTTAAATTTCTCTGACCAAGCCAAATTCAAAGACTTGCATGCTAGAGGCTGATTGCAGTTGTAGTTCGTTGTTTAGTTGTATTTGACGACACAAGGTTACAACTGCGTACAATTTATTTGTATAGTGAAAGTTGGGGAATAAGTATTTGTTACAGGGCCTAGCTAGAAGTATCGTTATTTTAATAAATTGTTAAGATTTCGTCTAATATTTTAATATACAAGTATTGAAATATGGCAAATGTTAATTATTTTGCATACTATTGCATAGATTCAAGTTCTTCTACCTAAACAGACAGCTGTGCTGCTGGGGAGTTTGTTGCGCCACTTCTTCTTCCCAGCTTAAGCACTAGTCTAAGTGGTGAAGGGGGGGGGGAGCGTTTTAAGGGACTGTCTTATGTCATTTTGACGTTCAAAAACTGCTGATTCAGCCGTATTTGAAGAAATTACTTATGATTTTGATTATTGTGTAGGCACATTTTCTTGTTTCTAACGTTTGGCATTGTAGGTGTCTAACAATAGTTTTTTGATGAGGACACGACTGTGCTTTTCCTGACCTAACCAATTTATTCTCCCGCGGAACCACACGCGTGAAAGAAGTGAATACAGACACTTTAAATTTATAGCGCAGTAAATCTTGTAAGAAATAAATGGCGCTCAAGCTAAACACTATGTAGTACATGCAAAAACGTGTAAATGCTTGAGAACGGTAACATAAGGAGACATTAATCAAGTTGGCTATGAAGCACTGGTGCTTTGTGCACATTTTAATGCTAAGGGTCACAGGTCTACTCTGTTTGTTCCTAGTATTTTTACTTTAACCTTTATGTTTCCAGAACATAGGCTCTCAACTTTATTTTGCCCATCTTTGGACATTTTTTAGGGTTCCGTACCACAAAAGGAAAAAACGGAATCCTTAAAGGATCACTCGTATGTCTGTCCGTCCGTCTGTCACAGCCAATTTGCTCCGAATCTTATGAATCGATGTTGAAATTTGGTACTCATATGATTATCTGTGACCCAAACACAGACGTATAACGTAAATAAACGAATTTTGAAAATGGGGGTCATTTTTCGGGTCAAATATTTTAAAGTAAATTGTATTAAAGTTATTTAAGAAAATAGACCAAAATTTACCATTCCCCGTCCCTTATCTTCGAAACTACCGAGCCTCAAATTAAAAAAAAAATACAGAAAATAGTTCTATACCTATAGATTACAGGAAAATCTATAAGAAGTTTGTGGTCTTAAAACAACATGGTAAATCTCTCAATATTGTGCGTACAAACTTACATTTTCAGTTGGAATGTATGGTAGAACATTTCATACTGAATAAGAAGGACTGTGTCCCTATGTTTTCATTTCATTAATAGTTGTCAAATTTGTACACTAGGCCTCTGTTGACAGCGGTTTAAATTGGCTATTTTTGAGGGTTCTAGTGCTTACAAAAATAATGTATCATCCAAAAGGAAAACATAGGGACATTGAAGTAGTTAATATGTATTATTTTGTAAAAAATCATTGCTTTATGGTCATTAACCTGAAAGAAATCAGGCGAGAGCGTTTCATGGAGAATAACTTAATTAATAACTATTAATTTTATCAACGGAAATATTGTCCGTATGTTCAAATCATGACTGTCATTCCTTGACAGTTGTATGAAAGGTTAACAAAAAAAGTGTTGGTAAATATGGCCAATAAAGTAAAGTGGTCAATTTGCCGTGTTCCAATCAGGAACACGGCAAATTGACGTAGAGTATCCATTTGTTTATCAATTAAATTAAAAGCCTACTCCTTGTTCAGATATTTATTATATTATACCACCTATAAATCTTCGCCAGTTGCCCCCAAAAAGTTAGCTAGAAACTTACAGAACGTAAAAACTCTTAAGAATTCTCCTCACATAATATCATAACCCAAAACGAGTCACGCAAACTTCATTAACTTTGCGTTCCCAAGGGAGATAAAATACTTTCACTGAGAAAAGTTTTATCATTTCCTCTAAAACTGAAAGTTGACACATAAATGTTGCTGTGTATATTTGTTTTAAAAGGATCCTCTACCATAATTCGAATCACCATAATGACGTTTTAGAAAAAGTTAAAGAATATTTTTTGCCTTTAGGTCTGTTGAACTGGGGTTCTGGATTTGATTCCTAGGACGGGAATAATTTTACTGGGTTTTTCAATCAGGGATTAGTTATTAAGCCCGTCTTGATGTTTAATAAAAATAACTTTGTATTAACGTATAAGTAGAAAGTTTATTCCGATACAATAAATGAATACTCATAGCTAAGGATGTCTATACCTAGAGCAGTAGTGATGTGACATAAGATTACTATTAGGATCAACGCGAATTCTAGACAAATACAACAGCCCAGATCCATAAAATGATGAATATAACTAGCAAAAGTGGATATACTGAACACATCACAAATGTTAAGTAGGTTCTGCTTAACCCTTAGGGAATACAAGCGTGATGTCATCGTCATCAACATTTCAGCCGAAAAACGTCCACTACTGGACATAGGCCTCCCCCAAGCACCGCCACTTCGATCAGTTCTGTGCTTCCCGCGTCAAGCGGATTGCTGCAGCCTTCACAAGGTCATAGTCCACCTTGTTCCCACAAGGTCGTCACTCCAGAATCTTTTGGCCCCATCGGCCGTCTGTTCTCTGAGCAATGTGCCCTGCTCTTTGCCACTTAAGCTTTGCAATTCTTCGGGCTATGTCGGTAACCTTGATTCTCCTGCGGATCTCTTCATTTCTGATTCGATCACGTAGGGAAACTCTAAGCATAGCCCTTGCCCTTTGGGTGACATTTAGGGCGCTTTCAATTTAGACGTTTCGTGTCGGACCGCTGCGGTGCCGAAGCGGTACGTTTGTCGTATTGCGCACGGACGGTCGTTTTGTTTTCATACAAAGCTCGCGGTGCGGGTTGTCGAGCGTTCGCGGTACTGACGCCAGACTGTTGCCGTACCGCGCGCTTTGTATGAAAACAAACGACCGTCCGTGCGTCATACGACAAATGCACCGCTTCGGCACCGCAGCGGTCCGACACGAAACGTCTTAATTGAAAGCGCCCTAGCCATCTAATAAATTGTGATGTATAATAATTCTAATGTACTAATTATTCCATTGAAATTGCTAAACTAGGTCCTTCCATGAAAACGCAAAAAACAACAAAGCTGTGGTTGAACAAGCAATGAGGCTTCGATGTTCCGATTGATAAAACATCGATGTCTATTCAACCAACAATTGTATGAATATGGATTTAAGTTGTATCATCGAAACTTCGGTACGTTTAAACTTACTGACCTAGACTTAATAGGTAGGTTATCTATACAAGTAAATAAAATTGGAGTGTCTGTTTGTTATATTAAAATAACCGCTTTATACTCAATGCATATGGATGTATACACGGTACATATACCAAAATAACATTTTTTACAATGTTTGCCTGTCTGTCTTTCTGTTTGTTCCGGCTAATCTCTGAACCGGCTCGACCGATTTTGACGGGGCTTTCACTGGCAGATAGCTGATGTAATAAGGAGTAACTTACTTAGGTTACTTTTATTTTAGAAAAATAATTAGGGTTCCGTGCAAAAAAATTAAAACGTCTTCCGTCATGCACGCAAACAAAGTCGCGTTTTTTAAATAAAGTCGAAGAAGGGTTTTGTTTTTTAAATTTCTATTAAAAACGTTTTAGAGCGAAAGTTAGGCTGTGCGCAGACACAGACAAACAGTTTAAAAACAGTTCTGTCTATTGTTGACGAAACACTGTTTTGTTGTAGAGTCTATTTTGTTGCACCATCATTGTTTTCACAGAGCGATCGTCTGACTTAAGGCTATTATATCTAGCTTTGCGAGCAACTTTAACTGACGAGATAATCCACTCCTTTTTCGAGGTCAAATTTAAGGGTGTGGTACAGACGCCAGCACATCAAGCTACTACAATCTGTCAAATTTCTTTAATAGATTTTCAACTTCATCGCTAAAACATAAGATTCAAAGTTGATTGGGAAAATTTGACAGTTTCAGGTAGCTTGATGTGCTGGCGTCTGTACATAATAATATTCCTCGCACTTGAGCAATGGCGGCCAATCTCAACGGAGACTAGCCTTCAGCGTGGGAGATATTATGGTGCACAAGTGTATGCGCAGACATAGGTGCACTCCCTCTTCCCTCACTCTCATAGTCCGATACCCCGATGGAATGACAATCCGACACGACCGGAGAGAGATCAGGAGCAAAACCAACATCTTAACGTGCTTTCCGAGCCACGGGGGTATCACACACACACAACTTCTAAACTCCAGGCTGTTACTAAAAAAACCCTAATGGACCCAATAACACTTTGCCTGACCTGTGAATCGAAGCCAGGACCAACGAGACCAACGGGTAGTGAAATCGGGAAATGGTACATACCATTAACTTTAGTCGGAGAGACTTCGTAATTCGAGGTTTGGGTCTCGCCTATTTCCTCCTCCAATTTTGGACCAATCTAAAAGATATTTCATAAACTGAATAAGAAGGATTTGTACTGTGTCCCAATGTTTTTATTTTTTCATTAGTAGTTGTCAAATTTGTACACTAGGCCTCTGTTGACAGCGGTTTAAATTGGCATTTTTTGAGGGTTCTGGTGCTTATAAAAATATTGTATCATCAAAAAGGAAAACATAGGGACATACAAGTAGTTAATATTTATTATTCTGTAAAAAATCATTGCTTTATGGTCATTAACCAGAAAGAAAACAGGCGAGAGCGTTTCTATGGAGAAAGGACCACCCGCATTTCCTCTTAACAAATCGCAAAAAAAAAAAAACAACCGCCCTTCTGATACACGCTATGTAGATCCTAGTTAAACGTCACAGTTAAAAATGAACCGAAACCTTTACAACTGTCTGATCAACTATCTATTTTATAAATGAGATGACTCAACTAAGAACGAACCAGCTCCTGAAGGCACTTAATAAAATTACGCTTAGAGAACAGTGACTGATTGCTGGCTCATCGATCATCAGTCTTCGGAACATTTGGGGATTCATCTTAAAATATTTTGCAGCGTCGTATTATTTGGCGTTTTGCCATATTATTACTAATTTTGCTAGGAGTAAAGTAGCTTAAACATAATCCGCCTATAATGTTCCCACTGCTCGGACACAGGCGTCCTCTCTTCGAGAGGGAGTGGGCTGTAATCCGCCTCGCGGGCCCAGTGCAGGTTGGTTGATGTCACATGTCTTAAAAAAAGGATAATATTTTTGTGTTCACCAAAAATCTTAAGGTACATCTATGTATGCATTTCTAAAATATTGATCTTAAACCCGTTTAATTGTTTTACTATAATTAAACTACTCGGCCAACAAAATATGTTACATCAAACAAATTCCAAATTAACACCAAGATATAACACTTTTTTATTGTAGTGCGCTGCAAATATTCTATTGTAACAATAACTATTTTATTCTTCCCCGAAAAATACTGATCGTGCACCAAATATTCCTGAATGTTACACAAAATTTTTAGTATGCTTCCTGTGATGCATCCTAGCACCGTATACCCATTTAAAACGGTTTTGTACAACTTTTATGTTACTGAAATAATTATAATTGAAGAACAAATAATGCATTTCATAAAACATTACTTCTAAAACTTATATTTATTTTACTGAAAATGGTTTTGGCGCGTAGACGGCGCGCGGCGGCGTGGCGATGGCAGGCGGGGCGGTTCGGTTTTTTAAAAATTGTTAGGTTAGGTTAGGTTAAAACTGTGACCCCTACGCACGAGCCGAGCGAGCGAAGCGAGCGGTGCCGCGGCAGCGGCCGGCGAGTGCCAGAAACGACAGGATTATATAGAAAAAAATTACTTTTACACAAAATATGGGCGCCAGAAACGACTTGCGCTAATAGAAAAAAAAAATATATTTTTAGTAGGCTACCTGGAACCGAACTAGTTAGAATAGGTTAATTATTTAAAAAAAAATTGGCAACTTTTAAGTGTTTTGAGGTTAGGTTTACAAAAAATAGTTTTTCTCGGAAACGGTGACAATTTCGGGATTTTGAACTTCGGGATTTTAAACTTTCGGGCAAATGAACTTTCGGGATTTTAAACTTTCGACCAAACAACCATTCGGCGTTTCAATTTTCGGGATTTCGTCCATCGGTATTTTAAAATTCGGGATTTTGATACGTACCCACTTGCGATCAGGCTGAAATACATAACACCTCCAGTAGAAGCCAAAAACATAGATATCGGGCAAAAACAAAAACGTGGGCGTCCTACAAAGGCAAAGTGCGCTTTATTGGTGCAATAATTTAAAGAAGTACTGCAGAGATTGAGTGGACTGATAATGTGAACATTGTAGGTGTAAAGACTTTGTTTAACATTTTGAATTATTATGGTTCGTACTGATTAGTATTAAAAAAACATTTTTAGTAAGCATTACATTTTATAATGTGTTCATTTTTTTATTAATAAAGCTACATTGGACATTAATTGGTGTTTGATTCAAATACATTTTGCAGTGCATTATCTGAAGTAAAACTAAAAAAATAAATGCTTGTTTTTAAAATTAGGTGTATTACTATTTTTACAAATTTGCAACAGTTGTTAAATAGATGCTCGTTATGACATATTTTAATTAACATATTTTGGTGCACATTCAGTATATTTGGTGGAACACAGGCAAAATTAGGTAAATGAAATGGGAATAAATTGAAGTACTTTTAAATACCATCCTTAAAAAAATACTTTTTCTCTCCTAATCTTCATAATTATTTAAAGTTATTTTTGTTTCATAATTGTTATTATACAGATAATTATGCTTTATGCACGAATGTATTTATTGTATACTAGCAGCGCCCCGCGGTTTTACCCGCATAATTTTTGATCCCTTAAGAATATCGGGATAAAAAGTAACCTATGTATTATTCCGATGTATAAGCTATATTACTGTAAAGTTTCATCGAAATCCGTTCAGTAGTTTTTGCGTGAAACAGTAACAAACATCTATCCATCCGTCCATCCTCACAAACTTTCGCGTTTATAATATTAGTTATTATGTATATAACTGGTACACCACAGACTACCTGCAGTATTGTCTCTCCTTCTCCCTTTGAATCCATTCAAAGTTTGTCTTTGAAAGATCACTTAGACCGCCCATTGTGTCACACTTTGTCAAATTTCTAAATTGATCTATTCCATGTGCCAAATGCCAAAGATCATTAGCATCAGTTGAGGTTGGAGTACTAATACGCAATATCTACTCTTTCACAATTACTCGTATGATTATCGTTAGAAAGTTGAGTGAATGAAAAGACATAATTATTCAATCTAATTTTAGAGGTTAGATAATAATGCCTCCTTTATTGTTATTATCCTGCCCATACCCTATATTACTTGAGGTTGGTACAATAAGCTTTATTCTTCTAAACATCTCTACCAGTCGTCATATTATCAGTCTTTGTTGCCATACTAAGAATGTTCACAAAATGTCTTTAATTTTTGTAAATGGTTTTAATTCGTCTTAATTCATCATCTGCCTAGTCTTTTCCCAACTATATTGGGCTTGGCTTCCAGCCAAACCGGATGCAGCTGAATACCAGTATTTTACATGGATTGACTGCCTATCTGACCTCCACAACCCAGTTACTGGTTGTCAGACTTTCGGGCTTCGAGTCGTCTTAATTAAAGAAAATAAATAAAAATACATCCTTCTTTTTCAGTTCCTTCGTTTGTCAGATAATAACAAGAAAATAACTTCGTTCACCAGTTCTCCTGATTGTGACATAATCCCCCAAAATCCCCGTATTTATTAGATTCTGATGTAAAAATATGAAATGAAAGTTGAAAAATGTATAGAACACTTTTTACTCTATTACCAAGAGTGCCGAGAGAAAAGCTAACACTTGGAAATTAGCATTTCCATCTAGTGTAGTGCTAGAGCTAATATTTGCCACTCACTAGACCGAAGTGGGGGACATTTTCTTTTCTGTAAAGTTTCTTTAGATAACAGGAAACTCTCATGATGATAATAATATTTTTAGAAAGCAAGAAAATTACCATTTATAAGTTATACGTATTTCCCTAATTAGATTTGTTCGATAAATAAGATGAAATCATTTTAACGGTTAGAGGGGGGCTAGATGGTCTTGTGGCTAAATATCCGAAATAAACAATCAGAAATTATAACAATGAATAAAACTACCAATGGTGATTCAGAAGAATCAGAATGTTTTATTTGTCAACATAGGAAGAATCATTTTGTGTTTCAGAAAAATATATTTTCCGAGTGTCAATCATGTCTTCCCGGTATCCGACATTTGACATGTCGTTACGCGGAAACTCTCGCCTGATATGACGAGAAATTGATTCCCGGATGTAACGATATCATTTGAGTCGTATTCCATGATATAACTCGGGTAACCACTGAAAATCAGCGCTGTGTTGTGGGTGTGCACAGCATTATGCTGAGTGAAAGCCTTCTTGTCACAGTCATAACGTGCAGCTGTCAACTATGTCTGTTTTGTGCTCGTGATTATAGATCTATTCTGGTTTTATATTTATTTCTTATTAGGGTAATTATCTTTTTGTATGCACGTGTTTCTGTGACAACAAAACCTAGTTTGCATTCGTTCTTTCTATAATTCATAGCAGATACTTTTGCAGTTCTGAAGTTTTGAAAGTGGAAATGTCTTTTCGTTCGCTCCAGTATAGGCTCCGATTTCAAGAAAAAGTGCGATCCCCTTATATCAGATAGTTGTCAAGATATTATAATTATTCAAAAAAAGCTTATAAGACGCGTATTTACGAGAACTGTAAGGTTCAAAAAAAATTATTCGAGAAAGTCAAAAATGAAATAACAAAAATTTTTGAAAGAGGTTTTCTCTGGACATATTAGTCAGCTACAATTTGAGCCTAAAACAAAGAAGATCGGGTTAATGGTTTGCCCAGCAGCCTAACCTTTTTGAAAAAAGTCAGATCGACATTATCATTCAACGTTGTAGTTTTATTTTGTAACCTTTTCCTTATCCCGACTTTCTCGTCGCTCAGCGACAGTATTTTTTCGAATTCCGCAGATTCATTTCCAATGTGCTCGATAGTCGTGTGAGGCACGAAATCTGTGAATTTTTTGCAAGCACTACCATCATTAAAATAAAACCAAAATATGACGCGATTTTTCACGAAATCTGCTTTTGCAACATTACCAGGGAGCTTTGAATTTTAAATGGCAGGCTTGACACAGCTAGCTAAACATCAAATAAAAAACTAACACTTCATAAATTTCACGATAAATATTATGTATCTAACGGGTTGAAACAACAAAAGGACAAAGATCATAAGAAAAGCGAATTTTCAAAGTTAAATTAAACAGAAATAACAGGGAGAATTTAGACTAATCTATTTCAACAAATAAACGATCCTTTACAGATAAATAAGGTTAATCGAAAACAATATTTACAATAGATACTGAAAGTCCGTTGTCTGAAAATAATTACCTATTCCACTGCTGTACACAAAGTGCCATCATTAATCAGAACGCTGGAACACCTGGTAATTGATCATGAGATACGAAATGGAATTTTCGACAGACAATATCCGCGAAACAATTGAAATTCGGGATGTTTTACGATACGTGCTCATTTGTAGATCGGGTGGACGAATGTTTTGGATTAGACGACATGTGTTCTGAAATTCTTTACAGCCACCTATTCTATCTATATGTCGCAGTAAGATGATTGACGCCGTTATATAATTATATCTCTAGGGATATACGAGTAGCTTTATACCGGAATATAGTTACATGAAAGCGGTTCAAAAATGCCTTAATAGGAACCAACTACTATTAGGAATTACTATTTATAACATTTTTTGTTTTGGTTGTGACGATCGAGTATAAAAAAAAGTTGTTTGATTGGACTGTTGTATTTAAAATGAGTAACTAGTTGTGCAAATGCAAATCAAAGAAAACTTATAATTATTTCACTAGATTAGTCTAGTAAGATTGCTATGAACCGCTTTCATATATCTCTTATCTCTGTTACGGTACATAGCTTTATCCCTAGGGATATAACTATATCACTGCAACATAATATATTTTTCTTATTCAGCCTTTCGCCATCCAATGCTGAGGTGTAGGCATCCTGCAATGCACGCCACTTTTCTCTGCGATATATACATAATATTACGAGTATCATTAAAGTCGCTTTTCTTTTCTGTATGTGTGACCGCGTTGTCCTTCTGAACGACGAAACGGATTTTGATGCAATTTTCACCATAATTTAGATAATTACTTATTTTAGATAGAAATGTGAATAAATAAAACATTCATGCATAAATCGGATCGGATGTATGAAGAATCTTCCCCGTGTAGCGCAGTTTGTTCCGTCAGTTACTCAACTGAACCGAACGCTCGGCGCATCCTGGACAATCATACCCAACACCTAATTTCACTGGTCAATTCTTCCTTTGCGATGGTAGGGCTAACGCCCGCCTGGTTTGCGACTTCCCACCGGAGTCCGGCGTCAGCCAGCCTGCTGTGTTTCGTCGATGCATGGGAATTACAGTGCCTTAGGCATCTTCTGGGCACGCTCGTTCCATCATAGACCTCATCCATCGCTTTCCATCAGGCGTGATCGAGGTCAAGAGAGGGCCCAATCAAAAATAAAAAAAAACGAAAAAAATAATTGAGAATTTATTCCGGAAGGTTTATTTGTATATTAATTAATATTCAACTTACATAATAATAAAGACATTACGATGTTTTGTCAAGTCGGGTCGCTACTAGGCTTATGAATGACAGTTGATGTAATTTGTTGGTACGCTTCTTTACAACTATTGTAAATGTATTCTAAAAAACTGACGCCTTCGTGGTCTTTCGATCCAGGAATCCAGAACGTAATTAAATATCCTCAACAAAAATTATCTCAAACTATTGTCATCGACTAAATGAGTAGCATTTGCCGCTGCAATGTTCGATAGTTACACCAGAGGGAGAAATCCTTTGAGCAATCAAGGTTTACTGAAACGCGCGAATAAAAAAACATCATTTAATTTTTTCCCGTGACGGTAAAAACCAGCAAAATGTGGGTGTATCTACCAGTCTTAGGTACTTTATTAGAGCTACTAACCTTTATTTAGACTAACCCTCCATAATGACAGCATTCAATTACCAACTCAGTAGCTAAACTCAATCATAACCTCAACCGAATCTCTTGAAAATTTCAATATGCTAATACTTAGTTAACATACCAAGAAGTAACTTACTAAACATTGATTGATCCTTGTATCCTAAACTAACAGTTTGACCGTCTAACTGGCGTGCATTTTGATGATTAGGGATTGAATCGATACTCATCAATCATCGCTCGTAAGTTATTGATCAACCTCTTTTAAGGTTTAACGATTTGGGATGGATTTTCGGAGGGTAGTTGCGTGTGATGGGACGAGGAGTGAGGGTAATTAGATGTCATTTATATCCGTGAAGCGATAAAAGTCGGACGTGCGTGTAGGCGCGGCATAATAAATCAGTTAGAATTGTTTAAATGCTATCGAAATATGAATAATGGAAAACCAATTTACGTAAGTACACATTAATTAATATTATACTAAACTGTTTAAATTGCACACAATTATAATTATGGCCTTTCTATATTAAACTCTCAAAATCATACCTACATGTTAATTATACATAGACTATTTTAATTAAACCGAGGGAATTTCTAAAAGCATATTTTTACGTTAAAATTGGACTTCATGCAGTAGAACCCTGCTCATAAAACAGTTGATACTGGGGAATTAAAAACCAATTATATTTTGATTGCGAAAGGAAAATTTATTCTGTTATTACTCCAGCGTCACAATGAGTTGAAAATTGAAGAAATTCTAGCAAAGTGATATAAGATATTAATTAATTTGCTAACGGAGTATGGTGGGACACGCCATCTATTAGTTTTATACAAACTAGGTTTTGTAGAAATTTAAATAAATTATTATATTTGCATACCGTAATAGCAAACTCAATGTCTAGTTTTACTTTTCTGTTGACGTGACGGCGAATAATTTTATTTAAAACAGCCGTTTTGTTTTGCTTTCCTACTATCTAGAATCCTCTAATTTGTTGTTTCTCTTTAACATCTGTTAGATATGGCATTGCATGTAAGATTTTTACGTGTAGCTTAACATTATTGTCTACAACCTTGAAATCCTATCGATCTAATAGGATTTCCACAGTATGTATAAAATTACTAGATAGTTCACTCACCGGTCTCTTTTAACAACTCTTTAGTTGAAACGACAAAATCTTAAAACCTTTATTAAAATTTATTAGAGCGCATTAGCAGACGACGCTGGTTGCGCCATAATTAAAACGGTTATGAAAATAAATTGAACGAAATACTTTCGAGTCCCGGCAATATTAATAAAAATGCTAGAGAAATTATGCAAATGGCCTCTACCTCTCGGAATCTCGTCATAAAGATAAGTGCTAATAAAAATATATATTGCCTTTATTCTTTATTCACACATCGTATGAGAATTTTCGTAGATTCCTTTTCTTATTAAATTGACAAGAAAACTAAAAGCAATGTCAGAGCGGAATAATATGTTATTGGGTTTTTGATGTCGCAGACCAGCTTGTGGTCTTTTAGTCCGCGCATCCCTCATATTTATGAGTAGATTTTCGAACTTTAAAGCAAGAAAAAGAAAGGCAGTAAGCGATGCACTTATCTTGTAATTATAATGCCATTGAGAGGTTAGGACTCGTTCATCAAAACCTCCCTCAAAATATCTCCAATCTCTTTTATTTTTTCATCAGTAACTCGATCTACGCCTTCATATTTCTAGTAAACATGTACACAGTGTAGTATGTCATCTAGTAAATTAACAGCATTATCAGCGGTACGATCACTTGGAACTTCAGAATGTTTGTGCAGCTGTACTCCTGGGGAGGGCGATAAGGGTGATTTCGTGTTAAGTTTTGACGGTTAGACGTGGCTGTAATATTTCGGCTCAGAGGTTTTTGCTGCATTTATCTTGGCTGCTCTCATATTTTCTTTGTTTAGTATTTTTGCTTCTATGAAATTCTTAACGAGATATATTTTTTTTACTAACGTGATATTGGGTTTTATTCTAAAATCTGGAAATGTTATCTTTTAAAGAAACATGAAGAAAGCTGTTAGGGGGAACTTTAGCAACAGAGATGTTTTAAAGTTAGTCAAAATGATGTCTGATGAAAACCTTTGTTCTCCAGGATTTTGATGAGCACATAATTATGCACCAAGCACGAACCAGAAATTTATCTGAATATAAAATCTGACAGAAAAACAAAAACGTTTTATATTTCACATTGTGCCAGCAAGTCGCACACTCGTCAAGAAAAGTGGAATAGAAATACAAAATGCAGGAAAACGTCGACGTTGCACGCGTATCGTAGCCTTGTTAATAATACATCTTTCACTGCACATGATGCTTGCCTTCATATACCTGCATGTACTATAAATTGTATATATTATGTAGGTACAGTCTGTTTTGTTCGGCTTGTAAAAGTTTTCTTGTGAACGTTTGAGCAGCACTGCTACGCTTATTACAAAAGTTATAAAGGCTTCTAACGAAAAGAAAACTAAAGTAAGTATACATTTTCTTTATCGTCCAGTACTAAACTGGACGATAAAGAAAATGTATAGATTGAAAATGAACCCATAATAATCGAAAAGATAACAAAGTGAATAAGGTGTAGAGCACAAACTCTATTTTGGGACTAAAAAAGGTTTTTAAAATATATAACACAATTTTAGGTTAAAACTCCATAAACTTTTTATTTACAAACGGTTCGATTTCTGGTATCTAGTAGTAACGGCCATAGGGGAGGGGAGCTCCGTATCCGATAGCTCCGAATTTGGCCAGGCCATAGGGGGAGGCGTAAGAGATGGCGGGAGCAGCGTAGGATATGGCAGGTGCAGCGTAAGAGATGGCAGGAGCGGCAGCAATGAGGGCAGGGTCCTTGCGTACGACGGCGTTGAAACCTCCGGCGCCGGCGGCGTAGTCCACAGTGCGGCGGGTGCCGTCAGACTCCAGCAGAGAGTACTGACCCTGCACGTTGTCGCCCACGCGGTTCTCGATCTGCTGCTTGAAGTCTCCGGTGAAGGGATCAGCCACGCCGTAAGAGAAGCTGGACAGGTCGCTAGCTTTGGCGACGGCCATCAAGGCGAAGAGTGCGACGAACTGCAAGAATGAGGTTGTTATTTTAACTATCGTAGGTATAGGTCATAATGTTTAAAAATATTGTCATTTAAA
The DNA here is from genome assembly GCA_914767645.1 of Hydraecia micacea. Lineage (NCBI taxonomy): Eukaryota > Metazoa > Arthropoda > Insecta > Lepidoptera > Noctuidae > Hydraecia > Hydraecia micacea. The sequence goes on from OU611778.1 coordinate 17,183,248, forward strand.
AACTCCTGATAATTGATTTTTACGTAAAGAAAAATATTTTAATATTACAAGTATTATTTGCAATGCAACCTAAAGAGCTGTCTTATATTATTTGGTGCAACAAGTGCTTAATTTGACAGAAAAATAAAATATAATCCAAACTATAATTTACCTTCACAAACATTTTGTGGTATTGTTGTAGTGACTACGTCTGACACAAGACTGATACTGATCCTTGTCTCTTCCACCTTTTTATATCTTTAAAAATAATCCAGTTATGCAGAATCGCAGTTGCAAAAATAAATAAAAATCTTTTTTACATAAAACTGTTCCTCAAGTAAGACGACTTTTACCAACCTTCTTTAAATTAATTGCATTATTCAATACCAACAACTATTTGTATGTCACATGGATTAAATATGTGTACCTACGTAGTGTTAATTTAGTTATTATTTAAGTACAGCAATAAATTGTAAAAAGGCGAGCTAAATGCCTGAGGCATTTCCAATTGGTAATCTGACAAAAAGTTTTTTAAAAACGTTGTTCGATTAATTAAGCAAAAGGCTAATGGTGACAGACAAATTATACATCTCTCATGAAACTTAAGGTTGATATGCACAATGACACAAAAAAAACTTGAACCAAAAATTCGAAGACATGTGACATAATAATAATAATAACTTTATTGATACAAAATACCTTTGATACAATAAGTGGTACCTGTAGGTTACAAAAACAATTGGTAGTAATAAGGTGTCTGAAACGGTGGAAACCCTGCCTCCTAAACTAGGGGAAACCTGTGCCTTAGGAGACAGTGTTCTACTGTTACTTCGTGCACAAATAGTCCTTTTCGTCGCACATCTACCCGCACTGGACCCACGTGGTAAATTATAGCCCACTCCCTCTTGAAGAGAGGAGGCCTATGTCCCAGCAGTGGAGGCATTATGGGCTGATTATGCATCATGCAAAAGAGCCGACTATTGTCTTAAATCTCAGAAAAAACCCAATAAACAAAAGAACAGCTTTATTTCCCGCAACCAAACGATATTTTTTTTTTATAGCAAAGATATATTTGAACAGAGCATTTCACACTTTGATTCAATATTGTATCGAGACACGAACCAAACGGATTCCTCATTGAAATAACAATAGAAACTGAAATGGATGTAGACAGCGATGCAGGTCAATACATGTGTCGTTACCTGATCGAGAGCCACTCGGAGGCTAGTATTGGACTTCTATTTTAGTTTGAGGCTATTTCAGGAAAGAGCGCTCGGCCGAACGGAAAATCTTTGCCTGTATTATGTTGGAAGGTAAGTAGGTACCTTATTTGTGTTAACGTCTCGTGATGTTCAAAACATTTTATAGGTGATCTTTTTTTGTGATTCATCATATAAAATACAGTTAAGAAGCAGATCTAGCTTAGCTTTCCCCTTTAATTATTTACATACAGTGCAATATCTTTAAATCATATGTTCTCCCTATTGTAAACCAAATAGCTTTAGACAAATTATCTAACCTCATCATCTGCCTAGCCTTTTCCCAACTATGTTGGGGTCGGCTTCCAGTCTTACCGGATGCAGCTGAATACCAGTATTTTACATGGAGCGACTGCCTATCTGACCTCCACAACCCAGTTACTGGGTAATACGATACCCCTTGGTAAGACTGGTTGTCAGACTTTCGGGCTTCTGACTACCCGTAACGACTGTCAAAGATCCACGAATGACAGCCGGGACCAACGGCTTAACGTGCTTTCCGAGGCACGGAGGGGTCTCGGTATGTAAAGATGGTCACCCATCCACAGACCAACCGCGGCAAGCGTAGCTTAACCTGATTGATCGACCTGTGCGGCTGTTATTATTTAGCCACGGGCCCCTCCCACCCGTGGCCTCCGGGCACTGAAATTATCTAACCTCTTAAAAAAAAAAACAATTTATTACGTACTGCTGTTATATGCTCACATATTAACCAGTCTATTTCTACAAGCGAAGACTTGTAATTGGCTTTCTGTTGACTATGTTTTCCTTTCTAGTTAGTTTTTAAGCTGTAAGTCTTCCATGTTTAAATAAATAAATAAATACAGTGAACAAGCGAACTTTTAAATATTTATAATCCTACTTAATATTATAAATGTGAAAGTGTGTGAAGATGTTTGGATGTTTGTTATTCAATCACGCGTAAACCGTTGAACAGATTTGGATGAAAATTGGCACATAGATAGACCATTTCCTGGATTAACACGTAAGATACTCTTTATCCAGATACTCCCACGGGATCGAAACTTACGCGGGTGAAAGCGCGGGGCGCTGCTAATATTATATATAAGTAAAAATTATAATCGTGGTCGTGGTTTTACATCTAACCTCAATACCTCCCTCCCCCATCTCCCATCGCTCGTCTAGCAATTTGGTGCAAAGAAAGTTTTATTACTAATCGAAATACTGCTCTTCCAACGAGAGCAAATTCGCGTGCTATAAACATACGGCACTTCATTCTACAATGTAAGTTGAAATTCCTAGCCAAAATGAGTTATCTCAATATAATATCGAAAACAAACTTCCTTTAAATAAAAAAAAGTTCCTCAATACCGTTCTTCAAAGAAGAGCTACAAGATGGACTTTAACTAACAATTTAAATAGCAATTTATGTGCTATTTATAGGCAAATTATCTATATAATATATAAAATTCAAAGTTCTGACTGACTGATATATCAACGCACATCCTAAACCGCTGGTCCTAGAGACGTGAAATTTGGAGGGTGTGTTCTTTCTGACGAGTAGGTATAAGAAAGGGTTTTTCGAAATCCCACCCCTAAGAGGGAAGGGAATGAGGGAGGGTGAAATTTCACGCGGACGAAGTCGCGGCCAGAAGCTAGTTGACTATAGAGTAAACCTTGCATTGATATTACTTATTTTTTTCTTTTAATTTTGTAGGTTCTTGTTTTTTTTTGTTTTTTTTTCTTCTTCTTCTAATTGCGATTTCAGACTTATGTTATGTGTATATATAGCTTCTGCGCGCGACTTCGTTCTTGTGGAAGTGAATTTACTAAAATAACATCCTCATTTGTTTTTCTTCTTGTATTCTACGTTTGTAGTTTGGTCTCAGCAGTCAATACAGGGTTATAGGAAAAACACCAACAACTTAAAGGTGACAAAATTTTGACTAACTAAACACATTTATTTAGGTCACAATTCACACGGCCTACAAAGGTCATCGTTGAAATTAGCCATCAACATTATGTTTCAATAAAGCCTACCAACTGCACAAAAGACAAGCGTGAGCTCTGCCAAGATACTTTGTACCTCAGTGTGATATATCTCGCACCACGGCAACATATTTCGCATAAAAGTTCCAATACCCGATGCCCAAGAAACCGTGTTCTATAAACACGTCAAACTTATTATAGGGGATTTGTTCCTGATAAGTTTTTCATGCTTCAATACTTTGTAAGATTATGTAAACAGCGATGCTGTATTTTTAGTTAAGGATAAGTAGGTAAGTTATATACAGGAGTAAAACAAAAAATATATTCTTATACTCTTTTTAATCCATCCAAAGGATGTCTTTAAAAGATCGCTTTTAGCGATAAGACCGCCCATTGTGTAATTAATTACTGTAATTTATATAGTGTACATAATAAAGAGTATTTGATAAGACAGTTTTGGTCCTTCGAGCCAAGACTATTGTTATAATGTGTTTGTCGGGCTTATCAAATTCTTATTATCCTCATTTTTGGATTTCTGAAACATTTACGTCATTATATTAATTTACTCTGCGGACATAGCCACGTTTTAGTACCTAGAATTGAGAAGAAAAGAAATACTCTTTATTAGAAATACAGACGCCAGCACATCAAGCTACTAGAATCGTGTCAAATTTCTTTAATAGATTTTCAACTTTATCGCTAAAGCATTAGGTTCAAGGTTGATTGGGAAAATTTTACAGATTTGGGTAGCTTGATGTGCTGGCGTCTGTACACCAAACAAATTATAGATAAGAATGTAAAATCTTTACATAGGGTGACAAAAAAGGCGGCCTTATCGCCAACAGCAATCTTTTAAAGTCACCTTTGGGTGGATTTAAAAGGAGATGGAGACCTACTACGTAGACACTGTAGACAGATGCTCATTCCATTTTAAACCAAGAAGAATACCTATATTCTCCAACTTAGAAACCAGACATTTCCCAACTCAAGGACATTCATTCTTGTCCTATATTCAGCTTCCAACTTAAAATGTGTCCCATAAAAAACGTCTTTGCCGAAAGTTTTTTTATTTAGCAGATCCTGGAGTGGAGGCAATATTGTCTCGACTGGCTGTAAAGCGCGGAGGGAATGCGAAATGGTACAATGGGGACGAAGTTTGTGGGTAAAGAGAGGCTTGATTGCAAGCGAATTTATTCAGATGAGCGATTTAATACCAACGAGGTGGACCGATGACCTGGTGAAGGCCGCAGGAATCACCTGGATACGAGAAACGCAGAACCGGTCGAAGAGGCGGTGCTTGGGGGAGGCTTATTTCTAACAGTGGACTTATTTTTAGCAGGCTCAATTCGATGCTGCCCTTCTTGTTTAAATTAAAACTATAATTTAATACTACGTCCCCTAGTCAAAGTACTATATGCACACTTGAATGACATTATCACACCACACGGGATGCTACTTGGTATTTTATAACAATAATCTCAAACCCAAAATGGAGCGTTTTGAATTCAGCTTGTAGAATCGCTCCGGTCACACTAAAGCCTTATCTTCAACAATATTGCGTTCACGAATGAGTTTGAAGAATTTCACGAATATAAATATCTCGGAATCTGTAAAGTACTGTTACAAACATCATTCCGAATAAAATTCGCTGTGAAACATTACCTGATTATCCTTTGAGGAAGTGCGATAAAGACGTATTTGATTTCGAAACACGCCAAGGATCAATTTTTATGTGGCTGAGATATTTTGTTAGAACGAAAAGTTTTATTCCCGGCTTAACACACAACATAATCAGCGTATAATGTTCCCACTGCTGGGACACAGGCCTCCTCTCGGTGAGAGGGAGTGGGCCGTAATCCACCACGCGGGCCCAGTGCGGGTTGGCAGATGTCACACGTCTTCGAATTTTTTATTCTAAGACATGCCGGTTTCCTCACGTTGTTTTCCTTCACCGTTTTGAGAGCAGCGGTGATGAAATAATTTACACAAAGTAAAGCGCCTGTCTGGGTTCGAACCTACGACCTACAACGCGTAAGTCATGTCCGTTACCACTCTGGGCCACCACTGCTCACCTTCCCGGCTTACTTATTTTTAATCACAGGTTTTTCTGGCCAGCGCTAAACATACTCCTCCCAATAGGACTACACGAGACACGTTTTGAGCCTCCTAGGTTTGACTCTTTAAGTCACTACGACTTTAACAGATTATTTAGCATGTTGCAAAACTACTGAAAATGACTTTTCAACTACCTCAATTTTATCAAAAATTTTCTTCATAAAACCAGATATATTACCTACGCAGTACAAAAATATTACCTTATTAAACGAATCTTCTCACAACATCTTATTCCCACATCTTATTCTGAGTTTCAACCTGTTAGGATTAAACAAGATCCATACATAACGTCCCGGTACTCCACAAAACGTATTGTACTCGAATTACACGAGTCTTTATTGAATCCTTAATAAGGTTTTAGTACGCATGGCCCGAGACACATGAGATTTATCTCCAGATAAATAAAAACCCGATGCCGAGGCTTCGAGACGAGAGTTGATAAAATAGGACACGAACTTTTGAATACAAACAACGGGTACTTATTGATTTTTAAAATTCGTGTTCTTTTCGAGATGATTTGGTCCTGTTGAGCGGATGAATGAAAACTAACAAAAAGTATATATATGTCGGAGCCAATTGGTTAAATTTGCCGTTTAGTTAACCGCCTGGCCTTTGGAAGTAGTGCTCGTCTCGCTTCGCTCTCTCGGCTCCAAACCAAAAACCAAAAATTCGAAGACATGTGACATCTGTCAACCCGCACTGGGCCCGCGTGGTGGATTACGGTTCACTCCACAGAACAGTTAAAGAGGTTCACTCCCTCTCACCGAGAGGAAGCCTGTGTCCCAGCAGTGGGAACATTATAGACTGATTATGATATGATATGATTATGAAGGAACTAAAAAAAAAATGAGCAAGAAGTGACGCAGGTACATTTATTTATACCTCGTAACCTCGTAGGTTGCTTGAAAATGAACGTTGAGTTTACTATACCAGCTATATTTCTTGCTTCCGACCATAGTTCGGATACCCGTCCTGTCTTCATTTGTCTCAAAGCTGTGGGCGGATCTACAGGCTAGTCGAGGCCAGAATAATATTATTTGTGATAATTATAACTTCTTGTATGGATAGGAGCCTAATTGTAGAACAATACAGTGTATGTGATGGTTAATTAAGATAGACGAGAGATAGAGTTTTCAAAGCAAACAGGAACGTCAAAAATATGAGATGTTATCTTATAACATGAATTGAAACGAAATGAAAGATATCATTACGATTTAACATTAAAGATATAACTGTAATTGTGGTTTAGAAATTGTACCGAAAGAGAATTACTTAAAAGTTAGGTACCTACGGGAAAAAGTAAAATTGTGTACAAATTACAAACTGATAACTAAAGTAGATGTACAAGAATTTACAATTAATGTCACTGTGAATAGTCTGAGCAGAAAATAGGTCGAACTATAAATAGTCTTCACTCAGAGCAGAACAATGCTGGTGATAATTTTAAACTTAACAGCAACCTGATTAAATGATACGAAGAACCATATATTTAAATAAACAATGTTCTATCTATTCTAAGGGGAAATTGGACCTAAAAATAAACAGTTGCAATCCCGCGGAGGCTTTGATTAACATTCCTTTTACGCTCTTACAACCTCGTTGTGTCAGAAGGAATGGCAAATTAATTTGTTAAATGAGGTAGATCTCACGTGTGTCAACAAAAGTAGGTAGATCAAATGCTATAAAGAAAGAAAGAAAGAAAGAAAATACGTTCGTATCTTTCTGAATAGATTTACATGTTCAATATTTTGAATCGATTTAACTTTTTCATGAATAGTGTAATTAGGCTTTCGATCATATTTTTTTTTGTCAAATGAAAACACAAAATTCAGTCAAAATTCCATAAACTTTTTATTTACAAACGATTTGATTCCAGATATTTAGTAGTAGCGGCTGTAGGGGAAAGGAGCTCCGTATCCGATGGCTCCGAATTTGGCAAGGCCATAGGGGGAGGCGTAAGAGATGGCGGGAGCAGCGATGGCGGGCGCAGCGTAGGATATGGCAGGTGCAGCGTAAGAGATGGCAGGAGCGGCAGCAATGAGAGCAGGGTCCTTGCGTACGACGGCGTTGAAACCTCCGGCGCCGGCGGCGTAGTCCACAGTACGGCGGGTGCCGTCAGACTCCAGCAGAGAGTACTGACCCTGCACGTTGTTACCGACGCGGTTCTCGATCTGCTGCTTGAAGTCTCCGGTGAAGGGATCAGCCACGCCGTATGAGAAGCTGGACAGGTCGCTAGCGTTGGCGACCGCCATCAAGGCGAATAGTGCGACGAACTGCAAGAATAAGACAATCATAAAATAGCCGACCTATCAAAGTCATAAATCCATTTCCTTTGGCAGGGTTTCTATTATTTTGTGAATATCGCTATCAGAAGTAGGTATAATGTTGAATTATGAACTCATTGAAGACGGAAATGCCACTAAAAATATTTTAATTATTTGAATTCCTGGTAAAATTTCCGCATTCATAGAAAATTGCAAAGCATTGAACGAATTTCATTGAGCTCATAAAACGTTCGCTTTTTAATATTCCGCGGCTAATCATGAATAATAAATTGAAAATTCTTTCAAAGCTATTAATATACCAAGCTCAATGCAGCTTTAAAAAATGATGGTCTATATCCATTGAAATTGTTGTTTTACACAAAAATAATCCAAGTTTTAATTTACCTTCACAAACATTTTGTTGTATTATTGTAGTGACTACGTCAGACACAAGACTGATACTGATCCTTGTCTCCTCCACCTTTTTATATCTTCAAAAGATAATCCAGTTCTGCACAATCAGGAAACTGATGTCCAAAAACAAGGTGCTCTTGAATTGATTACGGATTGAATAAAATTCGTCTCATTACTGTTGACAGTCGGCGCACTTTCGTTCGCAATAAAATGCGACCCTGAATTTTAAAGTTTAAGTGAAATACTGTTTACGATTCAGTCATTTGTGTCAGATTTTTATTATTTTTAATGGGTTGTTGCTGTGACATAATTATTGTTATACTTAGTCGTTTCTTTCAACTTGCCTTGGGTAAGTAGTCACAACAACATTTTTAATAAAATATATTATTGACATTGAAAGAAGAATGTGTAATCAGCGAATATCGTTCAGCAAGTTTTTAGCAAGCCTCCACTGCTCTCAAAACGGTGAAGGAAAACATCGTGACGAAACGTGAAATTCTGTCGGTTTAAAAACGAGTCAATTAAGATGTGGGTACTTACCACCTTTATAATATACGCGCCGCACTATGTAGGTACCTACCATTGTGTTGAAACTTAGATGTGTCTTCTGGACATCCGTGTGTCACTAACGGGATGCAGCAGAATACCAGCGTCAGGTATTGTACCTGGCATATGCTGAGCTGGACTCCCATTTGGTGCAACTATGGGACACACACCGCCCAGTAATGATCGACCGTTACAAATGTCATGCGAGGTGTCTATGGGTCAATTTATTTTTTTAATCTTTGTTCTTTTTTTTTTCTCTCACCTTTTTTGATGTTTTTTTTAATGCCTGTATTGTGTCCTTTGTTGCACTGAATAAAAAAAAAAAAAAAAAAAAGTTTCAGAACCAAAATTTCGAAAACATGTGACATCTACCAACCCGCACTCGGACCGCGTGGTATGTTACAGCCAAATCCCTCTCACAGACAGGAGGCCTGTCCCAGCAGTGGGAACGTACAGGCTGATTAAGCAAGTCTTTAAAAGATATTTATTGACAGAAACTATTATTAGTGACACTATTTGAGTTGTCATCAACCAAAATTGGCCTTTGAGGGAGATATGATATGTGTCATAAATATATAGAAACATTATCGGGTGGACACATTTGCCACCACTCACACAAAACCTCCACTGACACAGCTGCCATCATCGATCACTATCCATTTTAGACACTAGATACAAATAACCGATGTCAATCATTCACAATGATTGACACACCAAATTATGCTTCAAGAAATTGGCACTAGAAATAATTCTGTTTTAGTTATTGGCAGTACTAAAATACTGGGCAGAATATGTGCAAAGTTCATACTGCTTACATAAATGGAGAAATCGAGATTTCATAAAGCTCTCGAAAATAATTATATTGTGTAAAATAACAGGTTAATTATTTTATTGAGTTCCGCTGTACCCATTAAGGCGACTACATGACCTAAAGCGCGGTCACTGTCGGACTGCATAGAAAAGAAAGAGAAGCGCGATGACACAACGGTGGTAATTTATTGCAAATATGAAGCAATTATCTATTTACAAAAACTATTTAATAATAAATAATACATCATTGAATGCAGTTTGGCATTAGACATTTAATGGTATATTTTTAATTGTAATTAAAATTGTTAATGAAGGGATAAACTGCTTTTAAAGAAAATTAAGAGGTGTATTTGAACATTATTTTGATGCATTAATGTATATTTATTTATGATTTCAGTTCCATCACTGTATTAAAGTAAGACTTGAAAATATCATAATTTTTTCTTTGGTCAAAAGTATTTACGGTTTAAGAGATACACTGCTTTAAAAAACCAACTTTTTGACCGTTTTCGGGAACCTCCGCCTTAACAGGGATACCATCAATGGGGACAACAGGAAATTATCGTCTAGATAATTTAGCCTGGTGGAGTGTTGGTGGTTACTCTCTCCAGAATTTAGCTGAATGTATCAATGTACAGACATCAAGCTACTACAATCTGTCAAATTTCTTTAATAGATTTTCAACTTTATCGCTGAAGCATAAGGTTCAAAGTTGATTGGGAAAATTTTACAGTTTCGGGTAGCTTGATGTGCTGGCGTCTGTACAGTCAACAAAAGAGATAAGTATGCAGGATCGTCGGATATAGTTGAAGTTTCGTAAGAAACCGATGGATGTTCTCGAATAAAATTTAATTTTAATGATAGAAAACAAACAGCTCATTTATCAAATTAAATTTCAGTCAATAACATTTATCGGTTTCTTACTAAATTTCAACTATATCCGACGATCATGCATACTTATCTCTTTTGTTGACTGTACATATTAGTTGGAGATTAAAAGGTGCAAGGTGCAATACAGTGGTTTTATTGTCAACCAAAATCAGAATAATAATAATACATTGGATATAGCACAAATAACGCTTCATGCAGCTGAATGCCTACTCAACGTTTTATTGTTCTCAAAACAAGACAGGCAAACGGCCAGTCCACTCTAAACAATAACCCATATTCCATTCATCTCACTCACAGACCCTCAATTCCCATTAATCATTACGGGAAACGCAACCTTAACAATCTAAACTTCGATGCAACAGATATAGAAACGTCCCCCGACAAGCAATTTATTATTCCAAAATTGTTGGCCTGACAGGAAACGTTGCTCGAGTATCCACTAGTTCATTTGCCTAGTTTGATACCAACATTTTACAACAACGTGTATGTGGTTGTAGTTGCATCGAGTTGTTTTAGTGAAATGAGTTTGTATTCGAAATTCGGGAGATCTGTTAACTGTCGCGTTTCGTCGTGTAGTTGTTGCAATGTCCTATATACCTGCATGCTATTGTTGTTTGTGTGATATAAAAGCTGCGAAGTTTGTTAACTTGCAGTAGTTTTGCAGTTTCTGAATGTATGTACATTGTACAGTCAACAAAAGAGATAAGTATGCAGGATCGTCGGATATAGTTGAAGTTTACTAAGAAACTGATGGATGTTGTCGACTGAAATTTAATTTGATAGATGAGCTGTTTGTTTTATATTAAGAAAATTAAATTTTATTCGAGAACATCCATCGGTTTCTTACTAAACTTTAACTATATCCGACGATCCTGCATACTTATCTCTTTTGTTGACTGTACATTGAGCTATGACAATATTTGTTATAAAATACTTGAGTTTGAGTTATTGTTTGTATATTTCTGCTGTAAAGTACGTCGTGAAAGCACAAACATGACTATTCTGAACAACATTTAATTATTTAGAGTAGTAAATCAAAAACTCAAAAAAAATACAGCTTTTTCCGTTTACCGGCCCGATGATCCTGTCAGATTCTATACGTAGGTAGGAAAATTAATGTATCTGTCATTTTAGGATGTTTTTATTTTTCATTAACAACAAAATCATTTCGATCATTGTCATTCAAAATCAAAATCAAAATATTTTATTTTATATAAACCTACATACATGGGCACTTATGAAACGTCAGAAGCTAGGTGCATGGTTCCAATTGGTCGTTTCCTATTGAGAAAAACCGGCAAGAAACTCCATGGTTACTGTGTTAAAAAAATAATTGGATTTTACAATGTTTTCAAATTACAGTAGGTATGGGAGGACAGCGTAGGCCTGTCAACATACTTGATAAAATAAAAAATGGTCTACAGATCTAAAGTCTACAAGGCCTACAAAGTCCTCACATTTATTACAAAATAAGAATCTATCAAAAGGATAAATAAAACATTATTGGATGAAATATGATGCTTCACTAAGTGGTCTAAAACAAAACAAAGGCGACCCCATCTGTTCTCGTAAGTGCCATTTGAGTATTATCTAATCGATACTCAAGAAGAGCCACTTGTGCATCGATTGTTTTAAACGTTGAAATTGGTTCCTCTACACTCTGTAGTGTATCAATCTGAATCATTTTGAAGGATATTGCAAATCCATTGCTTCATATGTTCGAAAAATGTGACTGCTGAACATCGTAAATAACGCAATGAATGTTGTTGAACTGTCAAAATGAAACCCATTGCTACTGATAGTGTGTTACGCAATTACCCCGCTGGTTGTGCAGAAAAATGACGATGATTTTTTTTTTTTTAATTGAAAACCAGCTAATGTTTTTTTTTTTTTTTGTGATCCTCCTGCAAGAGTCGCAATAAACACTTTTTCTTTTGTTCTTACTTTCTTGTATTTTCAGCGGTTTCCAAAAAAAATTGGCAACAACATTAATATTATTTGAAAAAGTAATTTTTCAGGCTTCAAAGCCGCAATTAAATGAATAACAATCCTCCTTACCTAGAACTCTAAACAATTATACATTTCTTACGGAAGCCGCTAAAATAAAGCAAAGTATACTAAGTCCCCGACTGTTCGCGTCGTAACAAGATAAAACTCTGCAGCCATTTTAATCTCACGTTTTCGGACTTAATAAAGTTTAAGACAGATGCTGTGCGTGCAGTGTACCTACTTTTTACGAGGTCGGTACGTCTTTGTAATTTTAAATTTTTTCATTGTGCCTATTTATGTAAGAAAATTTAGACTGGGGTGCAGGTACGTAGTACCTATTACCTGCTTATTTTTTTATTTAGGTGTGGTATAGGCTCTAATTGTAAGTACCCGATTAAAGTGGATGAACTTTTGCTCACAAAATTGTTGGATACATGGTATTTCAGCATTTCATATAAAAGAGAGCAGTGGTGGCCCAGTGGTATCGGCCGCGACTTACGAGTTGTATGTAGGTCGTAGGTTCGAACCCAAACAGGCGCTTTACTTTGTGTAAATTATTTCATCACCACTGCTCTCAGAACGGTGAACAAAACCATCGTGAGGAAACCGGCTTGTCCTAGAACCAAAAATTCGAAGACATGTGACATCTACAAACCCGCACTGGGCCCGCATGGAGGATTACGGCCCACTCCCTCTCACAGAGAGGAGGCCTGTGTCCCAGCAATGGGAACATTATAGGCTGATTATGTATGTAGGTATGTATAATAAAATTCTTCGTTACTATACCTAATATTATATGTTGTCTGGATCTAAAAAATCTAAAGTGTTCAATTCCCATACTAGTCTGTAATGCTCACACCTAAGAAAGATTTTGCAGCGTTTTCGCAACAAAAACGACCAGACCCATGTAACCTCTATAAGTAGGTACAAACCGGAACTCTCCCTCAGAATATTCGGAATTCGAGCCTAAAGATGTTGGCTCGCTGCCCAAAACAAGTTATTTTAAAAGGATCAATAAACTATCTAGGTACAGACGCCAGCACATCAGGCTACCCGAAACTGTAAAATTTTCCCAATCAACTTTGAACCTTATGCTTTAGCGATAAAGTTGAAAATCTATTAAAGTAATTTGACAGATTGTAGTAGCTTGATGTACTGGCGTCTGTACCATCCGTTGTGGGTAGGACCCATATTCATTTCTCAATAGTAGTCTTCTTACTTCCTTGTGTTGAAGAGGCTATGCTTGACTGCAAATGCGTTGCAATAGATTATGTATTAGTATCGGAAAACGTTCAGATTCGGGTTCCCATTAAAACATAGAATAAAGTCTAAAAAACACGAGTTCATCCGGCGTTATTGCATGGATCTGAATGTTGAATAACAAAGAAGACGCTAGAACAAAAGGTCCCTAGCAATTAAATGAAGATGCTTGATGAAATAGACGGGAGGTGTGACCAGATTTGAATAAGTCCTCAATGAATATTGAATACATGCGAGGCAGTTTTAAAGTCGCACAAGTCAGTCTGCCTAGTCTTTTCCCAACTATTTTGGGGTCGGCTTCCAGTCTAACCGGATGCAACTGAATACCAGTATTTTACATGGAGCGACTGCCTATCTGACCTCCACAACCCATTTACTGGGTAACACTATACCCCTTGGTAAGACTGGTTGTCAGACTTTCAGGCTACTGACGACCCGTAACGACTGTCAAAGATCCACGAATGACAGCCGGGACCAACGGCTTATCGTGCTTTCCGGGGCACGGGACTTGGTATGTAAAGATGCCACCCATCCACGGACCAACCGCGGCAAGCGTAGCTTAACCTGATCGATCAATCCGTGCGGCTGTTATTACTTAGCCACAAGCCCCTTAGATATAGACATCGTGTGTAAGAGTAAAAGAAAATAAAAATACATTATATCAAAAACAATTCACCTAATAAAATAATACAAATTACATAAAAACTTACATACATACTTATAAAATAAATATCAGTATAATATTAATAATTATAATGTAATTAAAATAATAAATATATGCGCAACTACAACGAAGTGGAAAGGTAGTGTTCTTTCACTCTTCTTTTAAAAACTGCAATAATTTGGCAGTCCCTATGGCGGGCGAAAATGAATTCCACTACCACACCGCTTGCACAGTGAAGGAGTAGGAGTAAAAGTTGGTAGAGTGGGAGGTGTCTAAGATGCGAACTGCAAGGCGCATCTGAAGGACGGGCGTAGGAAAAGCACTCCCGCAGATAGGATGACGTTTCAGGATTTTGCAGGAGGTTGAATAGAAAACACAGCAGGAATTTTAATAGGAGTACGTTCACGTACATAGTGCAATGGATGGTCAATGTCAATTAGATCATTCCTTACCAAAACTGGTAAAATATTTCGAGCTATAGTCCGCGCGGAACTAGTTGGCCACTTAGGTATGGACTGGGGTGAGGCGGCGGGCGCGGCGGTTCGCAACGCACGTACTGAGTAATACGCCCCCGCCCCTCCGCAGCTCCGTCCCACCGCTCACATACCTAAGGCGCGACCAACTAGTTCCGTGCGGACTATAGTCTAGTAGTTTATTCTATCTATCTATTTAGCCCGCGGATTTAGCCCTTAATGACCAACTGCTGAACAAAGGCCTCCCTTTTACACACACACACACACTTTCCGTCTACCGCCATTACGGGCGAGTTATTTCGGTAGGATACAAGTTCGCCCTATATCCTCTTCTTGATCTGCCGCGATGTCGTCTAGCATTTAAAGAGACCCAATCACTGGGTATTTTAGCTCACAGCTCATCTGACTTGCGGCAGACATGTCCGGCCCCATCCAACTTAAGTGCTCAATACACGAGCCGCACGCATCAACTCAAACTCAAAGCATTTATTTCGATTAAACCATTAACAGGCACTTTTGAATTGTCAAGAAGTCGGTCAGTCAGAAAATATGAAGCTGCTTGCCTATTCCAAAGCGTGGCCTAAGGAGAAGAATGGACAAGAAACTCCATGGACACTCTTTTAAATTATATTTTTACAAAAATATTAGTTACATCATTAATGTTGAATTTATAATTATATGTGAGAACTATGAAAAAAAAAAGATGTAGGTACGCGTTAGCCGAGGCAGTTACGGGCGAGCAACGGACGAGGCAACTGCAGCTGTCGACGTGTTTCAGAGGTTGCTATACAGTTGCCTCTGCCTTCGACACGTGCCACTCGTGTGCACCAAGATTGACAGATTTCCGGTTAACATCCGTGATTTTAGTTTTGCCGTGCAGTATTGTATTCCTTACTTGGTCCGAAAGCCGAATTCCGGAATACTACGCTCCATTGCATACCAGCAAACCTCGAGGCTGGACTTCAGTCTGCTGATGTGTCAAAGATTGTTCACCGTATGTGAGTATAGGGAGAAATATATCTCCTTTTAGCTCAAGTTTTATTATCTTGTACCTACTTGGTTAAGAATAATCGTGAGCTCTACAAAAGAATACCCCAATTCCTTTTTATCACCAAACGCATACATTATAACCAACCCCTTCATTAAAAAACTACCCACAGAACTACTTTATCAGAATTTCATTAACATTTTAAACTCCATTGTAAAAAGTACTTTTTTCCACTCTCAATAAATAATCCGCTTAATTTAAAATGCAAAAAGGTTTTAAATCTACAGTGGTATCATTTTTTATGTAGGCTATAAAAGTATTAAGAAACGGGACTTTGTAGGTACCTACATGAATTGTTATGTAAGGTTTTTTTTTGGCACAAAAGCAAACTTTGATTTGCATTTTTCTGCAATTAAAGATTAAGAGCCATATTTTATTGTACAGCCAGGGAAATTAATTGGTAAGCAAATTGACACCCTATATCATTTTGCCGTGTCATAGTCGTTTCATACAATTGTCAACTGTACGGTTGGACTGGAAGTCGACCCCAACATAGTTGGGAAGAGTCTTGGCAGATTGACAGCTGTCAAAGAACGACCGATAGGTAGTTAACCGTACGCAAAATACGCGCATTGACGTGGAGTTGCGGACACCATCCCGTATTACCTATTATTACCTAACTGTTATGAATAGAATAAGTTAATTTGCTAAGCAATTAATTATCCTGACCTTAAATAGAAATTGTAAAGATTAAGTTTTTGCAATACCTAACTAAGTTGTTAATGAAAATCTATCCCAAAGATAACTATCGGCTCATATACCCTGGAAATTCGATTAAAACATTGTAGCCATAGCAACAATAAGCCGAGGCTCCCGTCATTTCAGTAAATTGATAACCTAAAATAGAGCCTATTCCTTTGACATAAGTTTGACAATAACTTAAGATATGATATTACAAAGTAAGCTAAGATGTCTCAAACAACGGAATAGTTAACAAGTTACTGAACTTTGTAGTCGAATATGGTGTTGGTGTAATCTTAAGGTGAATATAGACTAGAGCACTTGTAACGGAACATCGAGCATTCGCCGTTTTTAGGGTTACGTACCCAAAAGGTAAAAACGGGACCCTAGGCTATTACTAAGACTTCGCTGTCTGTCCGTCTGTCTGTCTGTCACCAGGCTGTATCTCAAGAACCGCGATAGCTAGATAGTTGAAATTTTCACAAAATTATGTATTTCTGTTGCCGCTATAACAAAAAATACTAAAAACAAATTAAAATAAATATTTAAGGGGGGCTCCCATACAAAAAACGCCATTTTTTGCCTATTTTTGCTCGATATCAATAAATTTAATGGTATTTATATATGTAGTGTTAAATATTGTACGGTGGTACGGAACCCTTCGTGTGCGAGTCCGACTCGCACGTGGCCGGTTTTTTTAATTTTATCGAACCGCACATCGAACACGATGCTCGATGTTTTGTTACAACCTGATTTTAAAAACCAACGAGCGTATTGGTGTAATGTTTTATCAAGCAAAGGCAGGAGCGCGGGCGAGGCTAGACCGAGGGGTCGTTACTTGTTCAAATTCAACGCAAGATAGAAAGAAATGTTACAGGTAAATGCTCACTTGCCGTAAGTCTTACGTCAAACACAGCATCGAGCATTCGCAGGAACGTTACATTACATTGAAATGCTCGAGAAAATGCATTAGTGTATACTTGCCCTTTGAGGGTAAAATTAACGTCTGTTTGGAAGATGACGAACTATTGTCTCGCTTCATGGACTATGTATAGTGCATATACTGGGAGCAAAATTTAATGATCTAGCTACAACAAAGGGAAGTGTCTCGTCTTTTGTGTTAATCTATATCTATATATACATATAATAAAATTGTAGAAAAGTGGTGTCTGTACAATGGAAATATATAAAAAAAAAGTAGCAGGGGTTGTTATTATATCGATGCCGAACCCGAAAGTGTAATTAATTTTTTTTTCTGTTTGTCTGTGTGTTTGTGCACGCCAATATCAGAAACGGCTTATTCGATTTAGATGCGGTTTTCACTAATATATTGTAGTAAGCTTCACTTAACATTTAGTTTTTATTTCATGTCAATCGGTTCATAAATAAAAAGTTATGTCAATTTAAAGAATCACGGCGAACATTTGTTAAGGTAATACAGAGAAACATTACTGTAAAGTAAATTTTTAGCTACCCAAACGACGGTATGTGTAATTTAAAATGTGCTGCCCGAAAAGTCACTATTCCACGCGGACGAAGTCGTGGGCACAGCTAGTAAAGAATATAAACAAAATATCATTAGGTACACTGTGTTAAAATAAGACTATGATATTCTTACGGCTTTCTCTGTGCAGTTTTAAAATACTATACTAGGACCAGCCGGCCGATTCTGTTATAGATTCTCACCGTGAGAAGTTAGGTGAAGTGAGCTGTCAAATCATCTGATGCTAGAGATTGAACCTAATGACAGCTCACTTTAAGCTCACTTCACCCGAATTATCACGGTGAGATTTTTACAGAATCGCACTACTGACCCTGCTTCGCACGGATTTTACAACATGACAAAAAGCGAGTTTGTTTAGTTACTTATATGATAGCTTACGCATACCTCCCAGAATGAATTCTCTGAATGAATTATGGTAAAAATCCCATCAAAATCCGTTGCGTAGTTTAGTAGAATAATGCGGTCACACAGACCGACACGAAAAACGATTATTATTTTATAATATAATAATGCATGCATATAATAAGATGACTCTAAAGAATTTCTGACTGCATATAGATCAAGACTTTGAAGAGCACACTCATACTGTTAAGTTAACCAATACCAATTTCCTTCAAATTCTCTCAAGAAATACTATAAGTATTTATCAATCCGACAAGTATTCCATTTTCGGCTGCGAAATTAATCCTTTAACCCAAAAAGGGAGATATTCCAAAATGTCCCAACTACTACTCATCATCGTCATTTCAGCCGAAAGACGTCTACTGCTGGACATTATGCCTCCCCCAAGCACCTCCACTTCGACTGATTCTGTGCTTCTCGCATCCAACGGGTTCCAGCAGCCTTCACAAGGTCGTTGGTCCACCTTGTGGGAGCTACTACTCATATCAGGACCATATCCTCAACCGTAACCTGCGACCTGTAGATTAACTAATGCAGGGGTCGTAAACTGTGCAGGAACTGTACAGGGATCACAAATTCCCCTTTAAATGGGACTTTGGTAACACTTTACGGGGCACCGGAATATCGCAAGTAAGGAGTCTTTATTAAAGTTTTAAGGGTGGTAACTTCGTAAGAAACTGAAGGAAATGTAAGTATATCTTTGCCGAGTTGTTTCTTCGAAGGATTCGAGATAACGAGTTTGACTTGTCTATTTATCGGCTTGCTGAAAATGTTGGCCTTTTGGGTTGACGACTAAGTTTTGTTTTGGACATTGTGATAATCGCTTTGCCTATTTTACTGGTTAATGATTCGCAAACAGAAATAAAATAACGGTAATCTAAGATGCAAACATTCTCAAAGAAATCACAACATTTATTGTAAATTAATGTGTGGTAGGTATTTAATTTAGTCCCAATGCGGCCACTGCTGCAGCCAGCTGGGTAAAATACTCAACATGATTTATAGCTTAATCGATCCCATTGATGAGATACTGGCCTCTTCTCTTTGAGAGGGAGTGGGCTGTAATCTACAACGCGAGCCCAGTGCGAGATGGTTGATGCCACGTTTTCTAAATTTTGGCTCAAGGGCAGGTTTTCCTTCACTGTTTTGAGAGCAGTGATGATGAAATTATTTACACAAAGTAAAGAGCCTGTCTGAGTTCGAACCTATGAACAACTGGTAAGTCGCGGCCGTTTCCACTAGGCCGCCCTTGCTCTCAATTTGGATATGGCTTGATAATATTAGGTATAAGGGCGTTCGCTACGTTAAGCGTGCGCACGCGGCGGGTGCACGGAGCGCGCGCCATTTCGGTGTACCAACCCGTCGCACGCGTTATCTTTAAATACAAACACGCGAGGCGGGCACCCGCGTGCGCACGCTTAACGTAGCGAACGTATGAAAGCGTATCAAAAGACCATACATTTAACGTCATCATAATTATCTATTTCAATTGCAGTCGCATCGAAACCTTTTACACCTATTTCTAGGTCATCATATCCGAATATTATAAGAAAGTCAGGGTGATCAAGATCGTATTCACACGACTGAATTCGTTGAAAGCTGAGAGCTCGAGAGTGCATTGCAATTTTTATACCTAGCTCCGAAATGCACTCGGCTAAGAAATCTGTACCTCCGGCACCGAATAAAAGGGTTTCTATAATAATAGAAACTTGACGAAAGGATAAGAATTTTTATTTTTTAGCTTTTAAAGTTATTACACAAGATATTTCTTGAGTTTACTTTAGTTATGATACAAGACAAGTACAAAGATATCAATTTATTTATTCATTTCTCTATCGAGGGGGTCTTTATCGGTTATTTTTTATTGACACGCTTTTATTAGCTTCACTTGTAACTGGGTAATCAAATCTTGGAAGTCAACTTTATTAATTAACTATGGACACTGGGTCCGTTAAAGTCTTTCACTTGACGGGAAAACGGAAAAATACCAAAAATAATGCGTTGAAAAAATAATCATCATAATCAGCCTATAATGTGTTCCCACTACTGGGACACAGGCCTCCTCTCTGTGAGAGGGAGCGGGTCATAATCAACCACGCGGGACCGGTGCGAGTTGGTAGATGTCACATGTCTTCGAATTCTTGGTTTTAGGACATGTCAGTTTCCACATGATGTTTTCCTTCACCGTTTTGAGAGCAGAGGTGATGAAATAATTTACACAAAGTGAAGCGCCTGTCTGAGTTCGAACCTATGACCTATTATAACTGGTAAGTCGCGGCCGTTTCTACTGGGCCACCACTGTCTGTCATAAAAATAAATACAATACATAAAAAAGCTACTCCAAAGGAACTTCACGGAACGTACAAAAAACAGAAAAGACTTCAAACGCTACAGGCTTTCAAGCAAAAAACAGCTCAAACGAAATTCCGAATCCGAAAGATATCCAAAGATGAGAAAAGAAACCGGACGTATAACGTTTGAGGACTCGGAAGAGCCTTTGACGGTACAGCTTACACAAAAACGTGGGTCCTCGTTAAACAATCGGACTTTCGGGTCCAAATTACGTCCACTTTGGTGACGTCATGAAGGGCATAAGGTTGTTTATTATTCCGGGGACCTTACTGAAGTGTTTAATTTAATGAAAATTTTCTGTAAAACAGGCGTTTAATATGTGGCTTAATTAATTATGTGAAGAGTCCGGATAGGCTAACCTTCGTCGAAGTCTTTACGACTTAGGTATCTTAACTAAAATTATAAATGCGAAATTAAGTTTGTTTATTAACTTTTCACGCCTAAACCACTGAATTTTGCATAAACGTTGCCAGGTGTACAGAAACGGACATAGGGTACCTTTCATCCCGAAAAAAGTGCTGTTCCCGAGGAAAACAACAATAACGTTATTATGATAATAGATGGCGCTACGTGTATATTGAACTTTATGTTACATTATTTAATTCTGAGGCGGTACGAAGTTCGCCGGGTCAGCTAGTTTATTATAAAGGAGAATATCATAATGGTCTTTCGTTAGACTTGCAGTCTAGCTTTACTTTAGGAGCTGCATTCTTTTGCATAAGCAAGCTGAAGCGGCAGTGGGCTGGGCATGTTTGTCGAAGGACCGATGGCTGGTTGTGCACTCTGAATAGGACGTCTGGTAAAATAAAATGAAATCGAAGGACCTTATTATTAGCGGGAAGTGCTGTACCTAAAAACCCCTAAAGAAGTAAGGATCTTGCTCAATACACAGGGTAGATAAAAAAGCTTGACCACTAACCTGAATTATCCTTGCCACGGCACCAGGTCACAGCTTCAGGGAATAGCAGGGCAGCTTAGCACTCGCGTGAGAAAAATGTCTCGATGAATGTACGTAACTAATTGCACTGCAATTTATGTAGGTCTAGGAAAAACATTCAGTTTAAGGTTATAATAATTATGTTAAGTGACCACATTCAATGGCGACCCCGGCCGAACAGACACGGGGATTCAGCCTTGATGCACGGCGCGGCGCGGGAGTCGCGCGGGGCGGGGCAGCATACTCCACCGTACCATCCACTGATTTCTAATGCGGGTAGGAGAACAAACCAGTGGACAAGCCAGAATAAAACTACCCTATGTGTTGCCACTACATAAAGCGTAAAACGTTTATTGAGGACGATATTCTCATAGCATGTATATTTATTTCCTTTTTTATATATTCCTGTTTAGTATATTCTATTACATTTAGTTTCAATTATATTATTATTTTTCTTTGTGTACGCTGTACCAGCACAGCGTCCTAATAATTGTTTGCTGCACTGGACGACGTCATTACGTCAGCGCCGACTGTCGCTGAAAACCAGCGCTGCGGCTCTGTCTGTCTTGCATAGGGTCGCAGCATAAAGCTGAGCGATAGCCGTTTTTCGTAGATGTGACTAATGTTTCCCCCAACCCTTTCTTATTTTTTTTGTGTATTATGTTCTTTATTGCGTCATGTTCACCGCAAATAAACGTATTTTCTTTCTATGTTTTATGAGCAAAGATCGAACAGCTGGTGGAGCAGACGAACGAGAGTATCTGCAAGCGTAGTGTGGGACGCCCCCCAGCTAGATGAAACGACGACCTTCAAAAGAAACAAAGAAAGAAATAATATACATTTATTTAGCATAGACTAAAAGACACACAATACACCAGATACATACATCAGATAAAAACATATAAAAGATCAAATAAAAATTGTAAAGTCCGATGTAAGAAATTAGCAGGAAAGTGTGCCTCAGGGATGCGCCAAAAAAGCCCAGTTCAGCAAAAATGCTAGACAACTAGTGCCTGACGCTGGTTTTTAACTGGACCTCTAGACAGACTGGATGCGGAAGGCGGAAGGCGGAGGACGGAATATTGTAGCGTAGTCTAGGAGAGGAATATGTCCAGCAGTCGACTGCGATAGGTTGTTGATTATTTTATATTAAACGTTGTAATTATTTTGACTGCAATAAAAATATGTCATCCAAACTCCGAAAAGTGATACCTACATAAAACATGACATATTAAACACATATAATTATAACAGATATAAAAATAAATAACAATTATTATGATTTACCCTCGGATATTAAAAAATGTATCTAATAATAATATAACAATATTGCTGCTCAAATTAAATTGAACTATAATACAGTAATGACTAATTATAAACCTAGATGTTCGCATTGACTAAGTGTTATGGATCTGAGGGGTAATTCTCGCAATTTTAAAAACGTTCACATTGTGACGGGCAATTCTCGTAATTTTAAGAACGTTCACAGTCTGATCTCAGTCTCAATCTGTCAAAAATACCTCTAATTTCCCTAATTTTGTAATTTTTTTGTCGCCGAGATGAGACTGCGACTAAATTTTGAACGTTTTAAATTACGAGAATTGACCTTCTGTATATTTACGTATGTTAAGAACGAAATTGTACGAACACTTACGGCAAATACATTGATTTGACACTATGTTAGACAGTAGCGCCACCTATAACTATCATGAATCGATACAATAAAGATGCAGTCACAAAAACGAATCAATAATTTATAAGTTATTATTGACATCGGAGCTGATTTCTCTGAGGGATGCCACAAGGGAGTTCTCTGTGTGCAGACTAACTGTCTAGTTTCCAGATTATTGTTCGGTACAAGTTATAATTTGATTGACAATATGTTGGGTTTAGACGTAGTTTGCGATATTGGTCTTGTCTTTCTACGTCATACATACACGTATAATCTATCTATTCTCCATGATTCAAATTGATGTTATTTCAAGTTAAACAAATATCAACTTTATTGTAATGGTAATTAAGTTGATTTGAGAGTGACTAGCACTATTGAAAAAGTTATAAAAAAATTTGAAATTGTAGCGTAAACTGCAATTTATTGTGTAGGAATTAAAGTTACTTTTCCATAAACTCATATTTGTTTACATTTTTGGCAAATAAGTCGCGAATGCAGATTACATATTAAACTCACGCCTTCACGTGGGTTGGCAGAAGCTACAGAAGGCCACCTTCTTCTTCCTTCTTTCTTCTGGCTCTTTCTTCGTTCTGTTGTCTTTCTACATTATGTTTTGTTCTAATAATAAAATGTTAGTAAAACCGTGACTCTAAAGACAAAAATAATCAGATATGAACAACATTTAGAATCTAGTAAATGCAGTTTTGTGCCTATCTAACTTTACTTGTGCTATAAGTACATGATTGTGTTTAAAATCAAGAAATCATGAAAAATAAATCGAAAGCTTCAAAAGGACTAAATCTAAACCGCATCGGTGTCAACAGGAAAAGTGCCCAAAACGCTGGCAACATTGCCCCGTTGTATGGCAATGCTGATTCTTTGGTAGGTGGGTTTAAATGACCATATATATAAATAAAAATGAATCGCCGAAATGTATGTACGCGCATAACTTCCTAACGACTGCATCAAATTGGATAATAATCTGTTTTTGTTGTGTTAGGTATTGCCAGGACAACGTTTGTATAAAAGAAAATTTCGGAAATTCGAAAAAAAGTTGCTCCCATGCGAATCTGGGGCGGGCCGCTAGTTGGTTATAAAATACTAACCAAGTGTCAAATGCAGGCGACAAAAGCTAGACTATTTAAAAAAGCTGGCTATTTTCTGGCTTTTCAGCCAGCCAGCATTGTGGTAATAGTTTTAAAGCTAGGAACAAAGGAAGCGTTTACAAAGAGTCCAAATATTGCAAGTTTAGTTTGGACTTTGACTGCCATTTTTAAAGAATTACTTAAGATAATTTTTGGCCAGTATTTTTATTTAAGTACTCAAAGGATACAGTATGTATACTCTTATAGAATACTGTTAATTATTGTAAACGTAACACTGCCTAGCCTTTATCCAACTTTATGGGGTCGGCTTCCAGTTTAATCGGGTGCAGCTGAATACCAGTATTTTATATGGACCTCCACAACCCAGTTACTGGGTAACACGATACCCCTGGGTGAAACTGGTTGCCAGACTTTTGGACTTCTGACTACCCGTACCTACTGTGAAAGATCCACGAATGACAGCCGGGACCAACGGCTTAACGAGCTTTCCGAGGCACGGAGGGGACTCCACTGACACCACTGGGGAATGGATGGTCACCCATCCACAAATCGAACGCGGCAAGCGCAGCTTAACTATCGATCGACCCGTAGTACACAGTAGGTAGGATATTCTATCTATGAGTCTGTTTACTATTACCTCGTTATTTCTCTCTTACCGACTCTTCAGCAAGTCAAACTTAGTTCTGTCTTGATAAATCAAGTTATGTTGTCAACTAAATAGATGTCTTTATTGTCTGATTTGATTTCTAGCTATCTTAGGTATTGTAGTATATACAAGACTATCATGCATTTCAACAGTTTTCTACTACAAGTTTGAGAGTTTAAATTATATTAATTACCTTATAGTAGCGTAAGTTAGAAAATCTGCAATACCTATTAATTATAGGCTTACGTTTAACTTATCATCAGACAAAGTAAAATATAACATTAAAAGAACACTGTTTACTGCCAAAAATAGTTAATGATCACCTAAATTAAAACTCCATTTTATTGTAAAATACCTAGGTAAAGGTATTTGTATTCTCATTTGCTCGGTCTTGCATCCTATGTCGACGGAGCCCCGCTTCGCTTCGCGGGGCTCCTATTTCTGTGTAAAGGGTTTAAAGTAACCTAACCAAACCTAACCTCGGGGTGCCCAGCTAGAACTATTGTAATTTTAGACTTAATTTTTTGGTGTTTAGTACATTTAAAAAAAAAATCAAACCCCATAATTATATGTCTGCAAATTATTTTAATACAAAAAGACCGACACCGTATAAAAGGATAATTACCCTGAAACTCAAAGCTTTTATTTCAAATAAACCAATTACAGGCACTTTTGAACTGTCAAGGGGTCGGTCAGTAAGAAAGATGAAGCTAATTGCCCATTCCAAAGCGTAGTAGGTAGGTACCTATGGAGAAGAACCCACCCACTTCAATAAAAACAAAAGAATGTCCACGTTTAGGTACTTAAACATAAACGTGGGTGTTCGATAGCTCTCTGCCTAACCCTTCCGAGAATAGAAGCGCGATGTTACATTATGTAATTTCCACATTTCTCTAAAATGAACGCAAAGAATAATTCCATTCATCATTTTAATTTCGTCTGACCGCAATAACACAACGGCGACCCATAACGCGGCAGTAAAAGTTTCACAACAGACCTGTGGGTACATAAAGTGGGGTTTAGTGGCAATTAGCCGATAGTTCATCAGCACAAGCAATAAAGTGAGTTCTAAGACAGGCGTTGTAAGTGATGGCCGGTAGTGCTGACTGTTTTCTTTGAGGAAAATATGTTGAAGGTTTTGTATCGAGTTTAGGAGGAACGCTTTATGGATAACTAGCTGACCCGGCGAACTTCATACATCCTCAGAAACAATAAATGTTGTGTTAATTTATTAATCAAAATAGCCGTTCTGTTCGAAATACACTTGCGTGCAAAAAAATCGACCCACCCCATGCTCTTCGATTTGAAACAATATAATTCAACAAGTTTTACTAACAATAACCTAATATATTGTATATTAAAATCTTCCTAAAAGTATGTAGATTACGTTAGTGAAAGAATTATCAAAACAGATTCATTAGTTTTTGAGAAAATCTCGAACTTATAAATATGGGGGTTGAATAAAGAAGCTCCATTTTTTTTAAGTCCGTTAAAAAAGTCAAGTTCAATTTTGATTAAACAAACAGAAATACACAAAATTTTACATTTGTCAATTTCATTGACAAAAAAAGTCACACACTTTTCCGAGCAAAAGTGAGTAATGAGGACATCTGAAGAATCAAGTCGATCTTGTCAAGGATATTTCTTTGAACAAAATATAGTGTATGTTCAAATAAACTGTACCTTACCTACCTTCACACAGTATAAAATAATACATTATATTCATTACGATTTTTGAGATATCGTGTCTCAAATGGAGAGCATGGGGTGGGCCAATTTTTTTGCACGCAAGTGTATATGAGGAACAAAAATCTTTTATTTTTTTTCGTAAAAATTTCCCATGTTTTAATAGTTTTTCTGCTATTCGGGGCGGAGACAAATCTAACAAATCAAAGATGATAAAAATCGGTCAAGCCGTTCTTGAGTTATAAATGGTGTAACAAGCCCGACTTTTTTATGTAGGTATACTTATTATAGATATAAATAATGAGTTTAATTATTTATTTTAAGAGAACGAAATTCTTAGTAGGTACTGCATACTTTTAGTAGAAAATACAGACATGACATATAATGTAACTATGAAGTAGTGGTGGCCAAGTAGTAGTAAGTTCGATCCCAGACAGGCACTTTGTGTGTTTAATTTCATCACCACTGCTCTCAAAACGGTGATGGAAAACATCGTGAGGAAAATAGGACATTCCCTTGAACTAAATATCCGACGACATGTGACATCCACCAACCTGCCGGCCCTCGTGTGGGTTATGGTCCACTAACTCTCACAGAGAGGAGGCCTGTGTCCCAGCAGTGGGAACATTATAGGCTGATTATGATGATGAATCAGCCAGTGTCACTCTTAACCTACCTCTTCGGTGATCCCAGTAACTTTGTAACAAAACTTGACGACGTCACTTGCTGCGCCGTCACCACTGCTCTCCTTGGTTCATATTTCAAAACATATATTGTTTCTCACTGCACAAAACATTACCTGTAATCGATCTTACCTGCCAATACTAATTTAATGCACCATTGCAACCTCAAAACTAAGGAAGGGAGCTGATTTATTTATCTTACTGGGAGGAAAATCGCGTTGTACCATTAAAGTTAATGCGCCAAATACGATCAGTACACCTCTTTGCAGTATTTTATACTTTAATGGAATACTCTGACATTCTCTCTCTGCTTCTGTTCCAATAAGAATTCGTTCTTATTCAGTTTGACTTGTTAATGGCATGTATTAAATCGAATCTCTAATAATTCCTACTTTGCGCTTCTAAAAATATTTTACACTCTTAGGATGAACGGACCGCGGAAAAGTAGCTTAAGCTTTGATCAACCCATGCGGCTGTTATTATTTACCCACGAGCAACGCAAGTAGACTCGATGTAAATAAATAAAAAAGTAGGTAGGTACAATAATCGGAAATGGCATTAAAACCATCAGGATATTCAAATTCGTTCCGCATTTATCGAGATTGTGTGCATGATAAATAAATTTGTTTTGGCACAAACATGCCTCGCGTGACATTGTCAAATTGTGCAGTTAATAATAAATTATTTATTTTTATTATTTTTGGTACTTGCGGCACACGCTGCAGTAAAAAGTTATGATGGTAAAACCTGAGATTGCAATGAAACATTTAAGAAAGATAATGGAATTTTAGTAATTGCAATATTATCAATTTGATCACTGTCGTATTACTGTCCTTATACCTAAGAAAATACTTACATGATATATTAGAGTCGATGTTAGCAGACTGCCCCATCCAGAGGCACTGGGTGGAAATAGCAATAGGTTTATAGGATGAAATTAAGTACGTACTAACAACACTAACATAGCATATAAGCACAATCTGTTACTAACAACTAATAACTTATGGACTTAGGTCTGAAATAAAGATATTTTATTTATTTATTTCTTCGACAAAAATTTTACTTGATACTACTAACTAACATAAGTATATTCATATAAATATAAATGAAATGCTGTGCATCACTTAAAAACGGCTGGACCAATTTGGCTATTTTTTGTTTTAAACTGTTCGTTATTACGAACCCCCGAATTTGGTTTTTATGGAAAAAAAATTGGAAATGGTTCTCGGTTTTTTTTTTCAATTGCAATTTTGTGAAATCTATTGAAATATGAATAGGACTTCGTCCGTCGATTTAGCTAGTGGTATTTATTTATAAACATTGCCTGGAAGGTGTCTTTGTGTGTGGTAGAATAACGTCAATATCGACTAGGTACCCTGCCAAAATTTTGTTGAAAATTTTGCGAATTTCTTTCAACTAGGTATACCAAATCCTGTTCATGATTCCTTATAACTTAGACCAAACGTTCCGATAATGAACGCAACCTTCTTAATACACTTTGACACGACAGCTCGCACCTCCGACTGTTTCTAACACGTGGTGAAGCTATAAACATGTCGAATACCGAAATTACATAATAATACTTGGAAAATACAGCTAAACAAGACTCCTCTTGTTTAGTTAGTGTTTTGTTTGTGGGTCAGTGGCTAAATAATAACAACCGCAAGGGTCGATTAATCAGGTTAAGCTACGCTTGCCACGGTTGGTCTTTGGATGAGTGACATGATTTGGATCAGTTACATACCGAGAGCCCTCCGTGCCTCGGAAAGCACGTTAAGCCGTTGGTACCGGCTGTCATTCGCGGATCTGAGTCAGAAGCCCGAATTTCAATCATGGTTCTCATCGTCAGTAGTAGGTAGCGTTTGCGACCAGTAGATCAATGAGGCAGTGTCGTATATTTTATCAAAGGACTAGCGACCCGCCCCGCCCCAGATTCGCACGGGAGCAATATTCTTTTTTTAGAACTTCTGAAATATTCTTTCATACAAACCTTGTCCTAGCAATACCAAACATAACAAAAAAAAAAAAGAATTATCCAGTTTGGTGCAGTCATTCGGAAGTTATGCGCGTACATACATTTCGGCGATTCATTTTTATTTAAATAAATGAGCTATTCCTACGCTTTTCATTCATACTTATAATACATTCGAGTAAAGACTGACTGAAAAAAAATCTTTTATTGTCCACTCAACAAGCTAGACATACGATCATCAATAACAGATGTTCTTTGCCTCAACGATTATCTGTCGAAGTAGACTTTGATATTGAACCATTGAACCAAGACTACTATCTTTTTCGTTTAAATAGAGGCGATCATTAGTGCTGGTTTTGACAAAAGTATGTCCAGTTGCCGTTTTAAGTACCGTTTTTAGATTCCAAAAAGTGTTGTAGCAATCTGTCACAAAGTTGGATTGTGACAGTTGGTGTGTAACAGTGAATCGTTGTATTCTATTGTATTCTAATTACCTACCTTATTAGGACAGTAAGAGAACCTTAACTCATACTTTGATTTATTATATAATTATAGCAATTAAATGAAAGAAAATTTTAAGAGTTAATTCCACGCGCGCCTCAAAGAGATGTCAGCATAAAGGAACCTGCCGGGGTAGCGGGATCGTCCGAAAGGGTTACCGCTGCCCCGGAACATAAAGGGCTAAAGAAGGAACACGGGTGGGTTTTAGTCAGTAAGAGTCTGACACTCCCTTCCGCTCCACCCAGAGCGGGAGGAGTCATTAGATGATTTCCAATCCAAAAAAAAAAAGCCTAGAAAAAAAAATCTAGATGGTTGCTAACATAATTGTATTTATTATTTTTATGACATTGGTGCCGGTTCTGTTGTTCCTGTTGTTCACACGCATCTTTTTCTTTCTATTTCATTAAGAAAAGGACAGAAGATACATTTTAGTCTAGTCGTGTCATATTAATCAGCGCTTGACGTAAATTGACGTAATTTTTTAATCACGTCTAAACTTGTATGGAGGGACCCGCGGGATTAGTTCGAGTGGGTCCAGTTGACCAAAGACTCGTAGTGTCTTCCATACTTCTCCATTAGGCGTCATCTCGGTAGTCAAATAAATATCAATGCCATAAATATTATTCAGTCTTAAAAGTATTATAAAAGTAGGCGGGCAGGTTTACTCAGTTGCGCAATAATAAAACATAGCTTTTGCTATTTCAGGCTTTTCCGAGTTTGTTCACGTTGTTTACTTCAGAAAACTTCTCATAACTCGATTTATAAACCCATTATACATAAACGTTTTATGAATGAAAATGGAGCTTTATTAGATTGCCTTCTCAATTCAGTCATATATATATATAACTAGCTTCTGCCCGCGAATTCGTTTGCGTGTAAGATACACAATGCCTGAGGCTGATATTGATCTATGCCTAAAAGCATTTACCTACATCTCTGTTACAAAGTAATTATTTGAGCAAATTGCTCGTAGACATCTGCTCCTCAGCTAGGCTCAGACGTTCGACCTAAATCTATAACGATAAAAAGCCGAAGTTTTTATTATTAATGACTCTAATGGTTCACGGTAAAAACATTTTTGGCATTATATTTCCACTACTAGCTAATTGTTTTGAACGGCTTTGATCTCAGGTGCGTATGAGGCGCCTCCCCACTGACAATGGCCGACCTTCCATCCTGCGCCGCATGCCCTCCTGTGCACTTGATGATCTTATGACTGCGTCAGTGAGCGGAGTTCGCGCAGCTGAATTTTGGGCCAAAAATATTTAAACTTTTTGCCATCGATATGCTAAGAAGAAGATTGTTCTGATTCTATAGAAAATCTGTAATTACGTAAAACAAAAGAGCAGTGGTGGCCCAGTGGTATCAGCTGCGACTTACGAGTTGTAGGTCGTAGGTTCGAACCCAGACAGGTGCTTTACTTTGTGTAAATTATTTCATAACCACTGCTCTCAAAAACGGTGAAGGAAAACATCGTGAGGAAACCAACATGTCCTGGAACCGAAAATTCGAAGACATGTGACATTTACCAACCCGCACTGGTTTTTTATTTACGGTCCACTCCCTCTCACAGAGAGGAGGTCTGTATCCCAGCAGTAGGAACATTATAGGCTGATTATGATGACGTAAAACAAAACTTATAATAGAAACGCCATCATCACACATAATTTCAGACCGGAATCTCCTAGTGCTGGATAGGCCTCCTCTTTCTTCTGCCATACTTCTGGGTTCCGTGCATCTCTCATCTAGGTGTTTCCTATAACTTTGACGATGACGTCAACCCAACGCGCTTTTGAACACTATTACTCTCAATTTGAATCATTTTGAAGCATAATTCTTGCTAATCCATTGCTCTATATGTTCGAAAAATGTGTCTGCTCAACAACGCAAATAACGCAATGAATGTTGTTGAACTGCCAAAATGAAACCCATTGCTACTGATAGTGTGTTACGCAATTACCCTGCTGGTTTCTTTTGGCCTAACCTTGGCCATCATTCGATCAATGCTTTTGCCCGGATTCGCACGAGGGCGCTTTCCCGCAGCGATTTTTATTCGCGCACTGAATTCTCAGCGCACTGTTTACCGCCGTGAGTTCAAAATCCAACAGCGTGTTTTTTTGATGCACTGGGATGCTCGGTTGGATTCTTAGGCCTCGGCTTAACACCGAGAGTTACAAAATTATCATCTGCCTGCCTTTTCCCAACTATGTAGGAGTCGGCTTCCAGTCTAACAAGATGCAGCTGATTACCAGCATTATATATGAAGTGACTGCCTATCTGACCTCCACAACCCAGTTACTGGGTAATACGATACCCCTTGGTTAGACTGGTTGTCAGACTTTCGGGCTTCTGACTACCCGTAACGACTGTCAAAGATCTACAAATGACAGCCGGGACCAACGGCTTAAAGTGCTTTCCGAGGCATGGAGGGTCTCGGTATGTAAAGATGGTCACCCATCCACAGACCAATCGCGGCAAGCGTAGCTTAACCTGATCGATCGACCTGTGCGGCTGTTATTATTTAGCCATGTGTTGTGAGAAATGACATTGTGTTAAATTACCTACGAAACAGCTTTGTTTAAATGAACCCAACCCCTATAAGGGCTCAATCTGCCAGATTAGGTGTCAACCCTGTAATTTTCAGACATTCCTTTCTATTCGTCAAGTCAAAATTTGGTCCTAGGGTAAAAATGCGAAATTTTGGGCTGGTAAGAATTTATTAATACTGTAGCGCTATCTACAACGCCACCTGCGAACAACGCGTCATACTGACGTCACGAAATCCTGCATCTCGCAAGCAGAGTTTACCGCGCAACTAGCATAGATAAGTACAACGGCCACCGAATATCAGAGCCTAGTTAATTGGTGGAGCAAAGTCATTTTTAAAACCATGGCAGGAGTTCAGTTATGAAAAGAAGTCGGTAATTATGTTTTTTTAAACAGGTTTTGATAATGCAAACGTGAAACGGTACATTTTGTAAGCATTAGTCTCTTCAAAAATCCGAGAGGAGGGGTCCGTGGCTAAATAATAACAGCCGCACAGGACGATCGATCAGGTTAAGCTACGCTTGCCGCGGTTGGTCTGTGGATGGGTGACCATCTTTACATACTGAGACCTCTCCGTGCCTCGGAAAGCACGTTAAGCCGTTGGTCCCGGCTGTCATTCGTGGATCTTTGACAGTCGTTACGGGTAGTCAGAAGCCCGAAAGTCTGACAACCAGTCTTACCAAGGGGTATCGTATTACCCAGTAACTGGGTTGTGGAGGTCAGATAGGCAGTCGCTCCATGTAAAATACTGGTTTTCAGCTGCATCCGGTTAGACTGGAAGCCGACCCCAACATAGTTGGGAAAAGGCTAGGCAGATGATGAGTCTCTTCAAAAATAAACAAATAATTTACCTTGATATAAGTTAAGCAAGAGCAGAAGGTTTAACACGGTAGATAAAAGTTTAATGATTCATCACTTAAGTTTGGATCAAGTAACTTTAAAGTTTAAAGCACATGAGCGGTACCCAAATTGAACAATTAGGCACTTTGCTTAACTTTAAATTGAACTGAACTTACTTTGTAAAATATGGGACAATTTATAAATTGTGCAGCCATGATAATTTTTTGAGTCAGGGATTTTTTAACTCTTTGGTTGATTTTATTATTTCTTATAGGTGTTAAGTTAATTAAACCTTTTTAGTGTCCCATGCGGGGTAGTGCATACACATAAAATGACAACTAATCGCGTTTTCATTGGGTTATTTACATTGCTGAGTAGACGAATGTATTAAACCTATCAAGCAAAGGATTAGAAATATCCTTCAAAACTCTCGGATTTGGATTGAAACTGTGTTACGTAATTAGGGTGCTCGTGCCATTGCTGATAAAACCTTAGATAAGATAA
Organism: Hydraecia micacea; assembly: GCA_914767645.1. Classification (NCBI taxonomy): domain Eukaryota; kingdom Metazoa; phylum Arthropoda; class Insecta; order Lepidoptera; family Noctuidae; genus Hydraecia; species Hydraecia micacea. The sequence goes on from OU611778.1 coordinate 17,216,943, forward strand.
TTAAGGTACATTTTCGACAGCAAAGAGGCGAAGATAAAAACAAGGAATCGAAATTAAAGAGGTAGCTTAACAGGTTGGTTGGAATAAGCAAGGAAATAAAATCTTGCTGATTCAGAAACCGAATCCTCGAGATCTTTTTCCGCTTCGGTTTTAGTTGAAAACTGCTGGGTCGGAATTTGTAACTGTAATTAAAATGTTCTTTTAAAAACTTTCCAGGGAAACTTATTCCTAAGAGGATACTTTAATTATAGATTCAAATTCAGCGAAGGCGAACTCGTAAGTCTATATTGCACATAGATATTTAAAGCCAAATAACGTATAAGTACAATGTTGAGACGAGAATAAATGCAAACACTGGCAATACTAATCCATAAGAGTAATTCGAAACTATCAAATAAATCCTAATAACATCGAAATTTTTAATAATAATATTTTTTTTTTCATTGTATAAATTCAATGTCTTAGTATTGTATAATTGCATAGCACACGCGTGAGCACTACGTACTTACTATAAAGCTACCATTTACTGGGTACGTCTTTCATTGACTTGAACTTGACATGTGCCCTGGCGGCTGATAGTATGTTATGCTCACTCAAATAATATCTCGCTCGTGGTGGCGTGTGCGTTGGATCATTAAGTTCCCTTCAAAATGGTTGAGCTGAATGTTGCTGATTCATACGTCATGTTCGTGAACGGGCGCCGTCAGTAGGGACTGGTTATCTCGTAGCTACCACGGCTTATTTTAATTTCTGAATTGTTAAAAGAGTATCTGTGGGGCTTCTTGCCCGTTTTTCTCCATAGATAGAGATAGATAGAGCTTCATCTTTCTGATTGACCGACCTCTTTGAGTTTGATTTAAATAGTGATTTTTCAAACAAACTAAATAGTGATGGGCCCACTATATGAGTTGTACCAATCTTTGACTAGCTATAGTAACTAAACTCTTGGATATATTTGGTTGAATTTTTGTATGCAGACTGAGAACGTCATTAGATATATACCTACAAATTTATTTTATTGTCGCATTGTCGCCTCCTCTTTGTATAACATGAATCATTACGTACCTATAGCTATTCTAACGCAGACAGCAATCCTAACAGCACCAGCAACCTTATTGCGAAGAAAATAAAGATCACTTTGATTTTGACAGTCATGCAAAATCAGAGGTCGATTTTTTAAGCATTTTGGATCCAACGGAAATATTTTTTGGGATTCAACGGCAATAAAACGTAATTCTCTTGCATTTTTTTTTAATTTGGGATCCAACGTTAAAAATATTAAACTGGGATCCAACGAAAATAAATCAAATAATGTGAAAAGACTGTAGGTACCTAGTTTCCAGGCTAGACCTAATGACTCATTTCTAATGGCTCCGAAACACACTAGACGTAGTCCCAAGGGCTATCAAAGCTCATTATTATCTCGTTTCACTAGGCCCTTATTCTAACGCCATTAATTTTCATAACATCTAATGAACGTAAAGGATTCTAATAAAGTTTGGCATAAAATAGCACATTCTATTATATACCTATAAACATACGATTATAGTGCTAATTTATGGTAACTATAATCTCTTTTTTGTGGGTTGATGGAGAAAGACTTGGTTTGAGCTTGTAACTGGTTGGGCAATACGAAAAGGAGCACTTGAATGAAGATATTCTAAATCTAAGCTGAAGTATTTTTGGGACCAGTTTGCATCCATACTAATACTATAAATGCGAAAGTATGTCTGTCTTTCTGTCTGTTACCTCTTTGCGCTTAAACCGCTAAACCAATTTAGATGAAAGTTGGTATAGAGATAGTTTGAATCCCGGGAAAGGACATAGAATAGTTTTTATCCCGGTATTCCCACGGGATCGAAACAATAAAAGGAACAATAATCATTGCGAAAACATGTACGTTATGAACATGGGGTTCTTATCGAGCAGCCACAGAACAGTTAAGGAGACATACAAGTTTGCGGACAATGATCCAGTTCTACTTACATATTAGTTAATGACACTACCTTGAAACTGCGGAGTTCAATCAATCAACTCAGCCTATCACAGTCCACTGCTGGACAAATGCCTCTCCCATGCTGCGCCACAACAGCCTGTCCTCCACCTTCCGCATCCAGTCTATCCGAGCCACCTTTTTGAGGTCGTCTGTCCATCTATCTGTGTTATCGGCCATACTATGACAAGTATTAATATATTAATCTTTATTCTTATCTTATAATATGCATATAAATTCACAACTTTACAACCACAATAATAGCCTACATCTTTCATAGAACCACGTCGTCAAACTATTGGCATATATTCATATATGAAATGCGGAACAACGCCGAAGTACTATAATAAAAATATCTAAGGCAGTCTCGGGCAATCAATTTCAGTGGTACTTCCAATTTTAGTGAGGCAGTTAAGGAGTTTGATGGTCGGGACAGATTGACGCACGTCGTATCCGCGGGATGACGTTACAATGAATATAATATTTAAGGAAATGCTTGGGGTGCTTTCATTCTTTAAAATTAAGTATAAAATGTTACAATTTATATATTATGAAATGGATGTAAAGTTAAAGTATATTAGATGATAAATCTTTGTTACGCTGGTTTACGAACTAGGGAATCTATGTACAATAATTACATACATAGATAAAACATAATTATCTATATAAATAAAATATACAGGATGAAATTGAAAACTTGCGACAAATCGAAATAGGAGGTGCAGTAACTGTTACATAATCATTATAAATTGTCATTTCCCAAATCTAAATTCTTGAAAAAAATCGTGTAATTATCGCCTTAGAGAGTGCAAACTAAGTTATTGCCTTCAAGTAGACACAAATTATCTTCGTTCCAGTTTTCTTTGTTTTTCAAAGTTATGAAAACTAATAAGAAAATTAAAGTATCAATTTTAGCGCACGCCCGATAAGCAATCCACTCATCGTTGAGTTCACAAAATGAAGCAAGTTCGCAACGCATTGAACTAGCGGTACCTATTTATCTAATTATGACCGTTCCTACGAAAAAAAGGGCGCGCGATGACGTTGCCAAATCGCTCGCCTGCGGGCATCCCTTTCCTTAATGACATTTATTTATTTTTATTTATTTATTTATTGGTCTACCAACGATTGTTTACACCAGTTATGTACATAAAAAACAAGCAAAAACAGATAAACAATAGTGTACAATCACTTATAGGTAAACTCAGCATGCAAAACAAAAGTTGTACGTACGATAGAGAAAAAAAAAATGAAAAGAAAACTACCTAAAGGACATGGATATTTTGTGGCCCTGCACGGACAAAGACTTAAGAATGTTAAAAAAAAAACTTATAATACTTGAATTTCTATCATGACTTTCATTTCTCCGCAGAGGTGTGTGGGAAAATATCAATTTAAAAGAGTAATAATTTGTTTGTTTTATTTTGATTAGCATCCGTGAGTTTCAAATGTTGCAATTATTTGAAATAAAATGGTAATTAGTACATGTTCATCGTTCGAAACGACATGTATTTACCTGTATTTTTGATAATAGAGTAAGAAAAATATACATTTTTATGCGCGTTTAGTGATAACGGAACTAAAAGTAAAAAAGAAACATTTTATTTTATCTCTTTAATTAAAAATCAATAGATTATTTGGTTCTTCAAAGTAATGGAAACACTATCTTCTTCTGTTAAGGCAGTTACAGACGAAGCAATAAATATGTTTTGAAACTAAATCTAAATCGATATAGTGTTTGAACCAATATTCACATAACATCACGCCTGTAATCTTCGAAGGGTTAGGCAGGTAGAGGTATACCTATAGTACACCGCCATTTCACCAGTTATGTTCAAGTCCCATGAAACAGAGGGCGAGCCTATTGCCATCAACCGGGCAAAAATCCAGACTCCGGGCTGCTAGGTACTGAGAAATTCAATACAACATAACATAAGTAAGTAACAGATCGTTTCTAACAGATATTTAGTGCAGGACATATTACTTATTGTATTATTATAGTAAGGTGATTTAAAATATATTTTGACATATTTTTGTGACGTTTACGATATTATACTTTCTGTTATTATAAACACATACACAGCTATAGAACCTATGACTGCACCTTATGTATACAACACAATATATCCGTTCTATTATAGTGACGCGCCTAAATGACTAGATGTATGAACGTGGACAAAGCAAAAGAAGTAAGTAGGTAAGGGTCGTAATAGTAGAGGGCGTTTTATAGTTTCTGCCTTCCCGCATGGCAAAAGCAGTGCAGCAGTTTATGTATGTTTGTATACATAGGTATTATAGCTAGGTACGTGTGTCAAGGGTTTTATGTCGATTGTCATGACAAAGTCAAGATATTTGTCTTTCATTAATGATTTGACAATTTAAGTCATTCCTGTCACAGATTACTAATTCGTATGTGTAGGTTCTTGTGGCTCGCATATTGAATCATTTCTTTTGGTGTTTTACGACGACCTTTGGCTTTGTTTCTGTTACTGCTCTCTCGACCAACCCCGGCTTTCACAGACACAGACAACTGATTTTGCCCTATTTCTGATGGAGAACCAGCGCTGCACTAACTGTGGTATAGCAATGTTTTCGCATAACGAGGCATTTTTGGGATTCGGATGAAATTCAATCTATTATAAGATAGTGGATTACTCCGCGATTGGTGAGTTTTCAGTAACGGCTTCAGCACGTCTTTTAAGGGTGTAGCTATTTGTTTATACTTATGTAGGTTGTCTTTTTAGGTCACTGCGTGTGATAATGTGTGCCATTCTTGCTGGTTACTGGCTAGGCAAACATTATCACAGTCTGATACAAGTGGAATACCAAACCCTAGTGTTGGCCATCGTAATGTGTGTGTAAACTGTGAAAGATCCCTGATACGTGTTCGTTTTCACACACTGACACGTAACTCTGAAAGCAATAGACACATTCATGATGTTATATCTGAATGGATTTGTCCTCAACAAGTTGGTATGAAAAATGTTTGTGCTTAAATATTTTTATACAATTATTATGTTATGAAATGATAAATTATGAACTTTTTCGTATACTTAGGTGAGACCGACAACCTCTATTTGCCACTCATGCTGGCAACGAGCACACAGAGCGCAATCTCCAGTACTTAGGCGGCCCAACAGCGTCACTGACGGCGGTCAGCAACAAGAAAATATTAATGTTCCACCAGTCCCCGAGGTTCTACCGTTCCCTGAAGTTCCACCAGTCCCTGAAGTTCCACGTGTTGAAATATTTCATAAAGTGCTGATTCTCAGCCTAATTTGAATAAGTAAATGACTTTTGATTTGATTTTCTCATACAGAAAAAGAACGAGCATTGATCACCACGATTATTCATATATAACATTCTAACAAACGAAAGAGTTTTCTTTAAAATAATAGTCATCATCATCATTCATCTAAAGAATTCCACTGCTACTCATAGGTACCTAAGCCTCAGATGCTGAACATATATGACCTGGTAGAAGTCGCAGGAATTAATTTTATGCGGTCTAAGTGACACACGTAGTTAAATATGATTCAAAGTAAATAATAATAATACCAGCCTATTATTGTCTCATCTCGTACAAAAGAGACACGAGCATTGCACGTTTGCTCACGACAGGGTTGGCGATGTCAGATTTATTTTAACTAGAAGTCCAGGTTTCCTCACGATGTTTTTTCTTCACCGATGTCAGTAATGTCCAAGATAATCTCAGAAACTACATATGAATTGAAAAAAGTCACACTGGTACTCCCGGAATTGAACCCACAACCTCGTGCATGAGAAGCGAAGCATTAACCACTGGACCATCACGACAATGATGTACATGCCTACTGTATTTAAACGTCAAAATATCATACCAGAATTTTCACCTAAAATGTCTTATATCTCGTCACCACCGACTTCTGGAGTAATAAAATATAAACAGGACTATTAAATACAAATATTCCTTCATGATATATATTGTTTCATTTATGTCCATGCTGGACCAGACTTGTATGGGAGCGTTATCCATCTCCTTTACTTTATAACACGTTAAATTAGATATTTTAATTTATCGCACCTATCCAATTACATCCTGTATACAATAACGATCATAAAACAAATGCAAAGAACATAAAAATTACGTTTAAGGAGAGAGATAGTGTTTTATAACCATAATTTAAAAAATATTGTCATCGATTGGGCACGTTTTATCGACACGGGCAAGGCATTTCATACCCGTACTGCTTGAACTGTAAAAGATTTATAGTCTCCAGTCTCAAGTTTTCCGATGACATGATATCTATTATGTGTGTCATGATGGAACTTGAAACGCTCGTTAAGATAAGAAGGGGTTGCAGGATTGAACAGAATACAGTGCTGAAATGACGAAAGACATATATGGAAGCCACTTAAGCTTTGTACGAAATGACCGTACAAAGCGCGATCACTGTCGGACTGCATAGAAAAGAAAAAGAAGCGCGATGACACAACTCTGGTAAGATATTGCAAAATATGAAGCAATTATCTATTTACAAAAAATATATTATTTGGCCTAAAAAATTAAAACACTAGTGCTTTAGTATGTTGCTTGTAGAATAATCTGACAAGAATTCAGAATGATTGTATGTATATTAGTATGGTATTTATTGTAAAAAAAAAGTTTTTAGAGGTATTTTCATGATTTTTTTCTAACGTATAAAATTACTTGTATTATGTTTTCAACACACTATCTACGTAGTATATATTCTGAAGAATATCATATATTTATCTGATTTTGTTTGTTTACTGTAGTCGATCATATACCTTTAGTGCTTCTAAAACTTGCGTTTTTTGCGTTTAGGTCCTGTAATCCCCATATATAATTATCCATTAAAAAAGCCCCCATCTTGTTCAATGCTACTTAACTCTTCATAAACGGTGGTTCCACAAAGAACATAAAATAATTTCTACGTAATTTGCTTTTATCTTCATTTATGCGTGATCAACTTAATGTGTCTAGATATTTAATGTGCATAGCTTAATTTTATGATAATATGTTATCAGATTAATGAGCAGTGATTTAACAGCATTTAGAATGAATGGCTCACATTAGGTTTGGTAAATAGGTGCCCTCTGTGGGTTATGTACCGAAAATTATACCTAGTAATTTGTCAGAAATAAAAAATATGATTCTGAATTACACAGTGATGAATGACAACCTTTTCTGACCTGGATTATTTCGTTATTATTTAATAAATTCTATAAACATATGCAATTATTCAAAAAAGACAACTTTAGTAGTACTTAAAACTTTGTTAGTATAAATTATGTTTTAAACAAACAGGGTCAAAATAAATTAGCTAACAAAACTCCACAGGCGTGATGGGTTCTAATAATTTAAATAGATACAATGCTTTTGTTGATAAAGATTTTTGGTGTATCCAATAGAAAAGTAACCGAATGCCTCGAAAGCCATTTATTTATAAAACAAATCTTATATGAAAAAAATATCAAAACAATCTCAGTTGGAGGTGCTGGGATTTGAACCCAGGACTTTCAGCATGCGAAGCAGACACTCTACCACTGAGTTACACCCCCAGATGAAATACCCGTTAAAATTATTAATCGGCTTATCGCACGCGGCCACATATGGAGAGAAAGTAGAATAATTTGTTGACCGTGAATCAATGTCGCCAGTATCAGTTATTTTTTTTTTAAATAGCATTCATAAAACAATTAAAATCAGAATAAATCCATCATAAAATTCGGATGATTATGTTATTATTATCATGCATAAGCACCACTAATCAAGAAAGATAGTTGCATGCTTGCATGGTGCATAGTTTTCATAATTATGTCACACGGTATAGATTGCGAAACTTTTTTTTTTAATTTTCTATTTGCCCGATAAATTACCCCCATATTCAAAATTAATTTATTTACGTTACCCTTCTGTGTTTGGGTCACAGAGATTCATCTTAATCGGTCCATTAGATTCGGAGCAAATTGGCTGTGACAGACGGATGGACAGACACACGAGTGATCCTATAAGGGCTCCATTTTTTTCCTTTTGAGGTACGAAACCCTAATAAAAACAAAAGTGAAATGAAAATAAAAACGAACTGTAAGAGTTTTAATCATTATCATTCTTCTGCCCTTATCCCAATTTATTTGGGGTAGGCGCAACATGTCCTTTTCTTCCATAGGTACCTCTCTAATAGTCCTTATCTCGGAAGTCACCCCCTTTCTAACCATACCATCATTCACACAGTCTATCCATCGTTTCTTTGGTCTTCTCCTACTCTTATAGCCATCGACATTCATACTCAACATTTACTTCACGACGTTTTCCTCATTCCTGTACGAATTTTAATATCAAAAGCAAATACAACTTTGCAAACTTAAAGCTAGTCATAAATGTGTGAATAGTCGCGACTAGCGACTGTGTGAGACAACACACTGCCACTTTACACTCAAACTTATATTATTTTGGTTTAATGAAACATGTTTGATGGTTAATTTTGAAGCGCTCAAGGTGAATGACGCCTAGTGGTTCAACTTGTCATAACAAGCTGAACCACTCGGCGTCACTCACCAAATTCCAAACGCTTTACCAAGTACTTACATAGTAATTAATCAATTATTGTGTAAGTACTTGGTTTAGCGTTTGGAATTTGGTTGGAGATATTTGGGACTCTTATAGTTGGGTAAGTAATGGAGAATATTTCGATAAACAGCTATGAGGATCTAAATCGCTAATGTTCAGACTGTATCGCTAGAGAATGTATCGCTAATGCACATCAAGCTACCCGAAACTGTCAAATTTTGCCAATCAACTTTGAACCTTATCCTTTAGCGATAAAGTTGAAAATCTATTAAAGACATTTGACAGATTGTAGTAGCTTGATGTGCTGGCGTCTGTACCTAATATAAATAAAAAAAAAAACGAGTGTTGGTACTACTAGATAGACAGCTATAATTAAAAACTGTTACAAAACCATTGTGAGAGAAAATAAATAAACTTATTATTTATTTTTAAGTCCTAGGCAAAAATCTCCACACAATGGATGCCTGAAGATGGACGGCGCCGCCGAGGCCGACCAAGGAAGAGATGGCCAGATGACCTGGACGCGTACCACGAGGGCTGTTTCGAGGTGGCGAGGGAAAAGAGTTCCTGGAAGGATTCGGGGGAGGCCTTTGCCCAGCAGTGTGACACTAGAGGCTAACAAAAAAAAATCGAGTTACAAAAGTTCCACCTTGTCGTAAAAGTTTGCCAAAGAGTGATAGAACGCAGCATGCTGGGTGTAAAAAGACAGAACAGAATTCAGAACACTACGCTGCGTTCCAAAACGTTCATACTGGATGTAGGAAAGAAGGCTGCAGGCGCTATGACCACTCGGTGAAAATCTCCACACACCACTGTGTGGAGGCACCCACGTGCCTGAAGATGGATGGCACGCAAAGCCGGTCCAGAAAAGATTTCCTGAATGTATTTGGAACAGGTCCAGCAGTTTAAGATAATAAAAAAATGACAGTCATCAAAAATTAAAAACTCTATGTAGGTAGTAAGTGTTTAACAAAAACACTATTCGCATTACAAAAACCGACAAACATCATCAGTCCACCTCTACTAAACGTATTTGTATGCGTGAGCGCCACCCAATGAACAAAGGCGTCTGCCAGACGAAATAATAAACCCTAATAAAACAGACAGTGAACAAGCAACTCTAATAACAAAGACCAACAATGATTAAAATACAATAACATAACAGAAACTAACAGTACAATACAGTCCATTAGTACACTTTCATTGCAAACAACATCCATCTTTATTAAACAATGAAGTTTCACAAGTTCAAACAGAAAAGTTAGGAAAAGTCCATTTTCAATAATAGTTCAGTAACGTGATCCGGAAAAGTGGAAAGTTCCGAGTCTGTGGCTAATGGAGTAGCAGAAATAAATTCAACAAATTGCCTAAACATAGCAGTGGCAGGTGGCTTCGTGGTAACAGCGGTGACTTACGAGTTGTAGGGTCGAACCCTGACAGGCGCTTTACTTTGTCTAAATTATGTCATCACCACTGCTCTCAAACGGTGAAGAAAAGTATCGTGAGAAAATTTTAATACACCAAAAATTCGAAGACATGTGACATCTACCAACCCGCACTGGGTGGTTTAAGGCTCACTCCCACTCACCGAGAGGAGGCCTATGGGGACATAGGCCTATAATGTTCCCACTGCTGGGGAGCAGTGGGAACATTATAGGCTGATTATGTCTAAATATACACGCGTATAATAACTACTAGCTGTGCCCCGCAGTTTCACCCGTATAAGTCTCGATCCTGAGGGAATATCGAGATAAAACGTATCATAATTATGTCCTAATCCAGGTCATGGTCTACCTATGTGCCAAATTTCATCCAAATCCGTTCAGCCGTTTTAGCGTAAAAGCGTAACAATAAACATACAAAAAAAAATCTTTATAAAATTAGTTCAGAGTCCAATTGTTTCCTCAAGTTGTTTTCCTTCGCCGATGACATGATGTCCACGATAAACTCAGAAAGTGTTAAGTAGGTAAAATACTTTAATGCATAAGCGAAATGGAACTAGCATTACATACTGAACCAGATTTCAATAAAAACTCAATGAAATGAAAACAATTAAGGACATTCATTTTTCAATGCCTCTTACATTTTATGATGGATTGATGAATAAATGTCGCACCCCGAGGTGATATGTAAAGCCCATTCAATCTGTCCCGCGACATGGATTGCACGAATATATCTAACGAGTCCAATTGCATACAAGATGAGATGGATGTTGCAATTATTATTACAGTTGTAGGACTGTTTAAGAATGAGGAAATGTCGTGAGGAAAGTTTTGAGTATAAATGTCGATGGGTATAAGTGTAGGCGAAGACCAAAGAAACGATGGATGGACTGTGTGAATGACGATGTGGTTAGAAAGGGGGTGACTACCAAGATGACGAGTAATAGAGAAGTATGGAAGAAAGAGACATGTTGCGCCGACCCAAAATAAATTCCGATAAGGGCAGGAAAATGATAAGGGGTGTTTAAGAATGCTCACAATGTCGTGTAAGATTAGAGCCACATATACACAATAAAATATTAACGAATCTCTTTATTCCTTTGTCTGATAAATCTGGATGTATGTTTTGCTTCCGGATTGAAGTGAAAACTGCTGAACGGATTCGCATGAAATTTGGCACACAGATATAGTTTATAACCTTGATTAACACATAGGGTACTTTTAATCCCGGTAGTACGTTCCCGTGGGATATTTACCGACATCCATGCGGGCGAAGCCGCGGGAAAAGCCAGTTATTGTAATAAAGACAAGGTTAGGAAAGAAAGAGAGAGCAATATACAAGATAAAAACAAATGACGCCAAATAAAAGACATATGAAAGATCATAATTTAATATGTTGAGGAATAAAGGGATCGACGAGATGATGGCTAAAGAAGACGTATGCAAGATGAAGTCATACATAAAAATCAGAAAAACTAGTTTTCCTGAATTGTGAGACAGAAATACTTATACATATCAAATTGAACTTGACAAATCAAAAAGAAAGTGACAATTCGAAGAAAAGTGTTCGGGAATATTTATAAAACAGCCAAAAAGAAAAATTCTACGGCGAAAAAACGGGTTTTGAAAATCTTTTTCTCATAAAAATATAACACATTTTTATATACCCGTCTGATCTCGAAGCCTACTTAAGATAGATGAACCAGAAATAGATGTCTTTCCAAACAGTAGTTCCCAGATATTAGAGCCGCGGCCCGTGACATAAATATTAGATTCGTACGTGCTCGCCAGAGGGCCTCATAATAACTGTAACTTGTAGATATAAGCAGTTGGGTTAGAAACTTAGGAGATACCTATAATATTCTCCTCTACTTTTTAGGGAAAATAATTTTGACTACGGAATTTTCATGCTTATCCTATTTGAAGGATGTTTAAAGACTGAAGGCCAATTCTCTTAATTTAAAACGTTCAAAATCTAGTCGCAGTCTCATCTCAGCGACAAACAAATGTCAAAAACTTGTAGGAAAATTGGAGATATTTTTGACAGATTGAGACTGAGATCAGACTGTGAACGTTCTTAAAATTACGAGAATTGCCCCTCTGAAGTCGGACACTGACTACGCGAAGGAACTCAACTAATTGTATAAAAGTAATAACCTAGTTCTCATGGACATGATTGTATATATCGTCATCATACGATGCCTGCCACTTATGATGAAAATAAACGATCGTTGCTGCTGAGCATGAGGTCTCTTTTTTTTTTTTTTTTGTGGATGGGAAATCATCTAATGACTCCTCCCGCTCTGGGTGGAGCGGAAGGGAGTGTCAGACTCTTACTGACTAAAACCCACCCGTGTTCCTTCCTTAGCCCTTTATGTTCCGGGGCAGCGGTAACCCTTTCGGACGATCCCGCTACCCCGGCAGGCTTCGGCCCTGGCGGGCCCCTTCCTTAATGCTGACATCTCTTTGAGGCGCGCGTGGAACACATGGTGGTGGTCTTGGGTTCGATTCCCGGGTCGGGTAGTATTATTGGTTTTTTTCATTGCTTAATGGGCACTCTCTTGACCTCGATCACTCCTGATGGAAAGCGATGGATGAGGTCTATGATAGAACGAGCGTGCTCAGAAGATGCCTAAGGCACTGGAACTCCCACGCACCGACGAAACACAGACAGGACAAAATTCGGAACACCATGCTGCGTTCCAAAACGGGTATAATAGACGTAGGCAAGAAGGTTGCCAGGCTCAAGTGGAATTGGGCGGGTCACATCAGCCGGCAGCAGGATGACCGCTGGGCAAAAGTTTCCACACAATGGTTGCATGAAGATGGACGGTGCCCCCGAGGTCGGCCCAGAAAGCAGTGGCGAGATGACCTGGACGCGTACCGCGAGGGCTGGTTCGAGATGGCGCGGGAAAGGAGTTCCTGGAAGGACTTAGGGGAGGACAGTACAGGTAAACAAAAAAAAAATACGAAAAATGGCGCGTCGTCTGCTTATGTTGATCAAACTGAGTGTCTCCAGTTTTGGTGTGGGCAATCTATCTAGCCCTAAGTTTTAGAATAGAATAGAATACTTTTATTTCAGACAGGAGTCTATAGGGTTAGTACCGTAAAGGTTGTCCGCTAAAGTCGACCTTATTTATTTATAAAACAATTGCTTGCTGCACTTACAGTAAACACCAAAGCGTGGAGCAAACCAACAACATGACATTTAATTAAAAAACTTCATACAAATATTGAACATAGATTTACTGCTATACATAAATATATCAAGTTCGGGCTCATGAGCAATCTGGGCCTTCAGCAGATTGTTCGTCTGGGTTGAGGGGGCATATCGAGCAGTATGGGTACGCACTGACGTCACGTGTCATGTTATCAGAGGTAATGACGTTCACTTAAAATTAAACGTAAAGGAATCATCGTCGTTTGATTTCCTACAAGTACTTATCAGACCATCACAGTACACGGGGGAGCCCTCACTGGGGAGGAGGGTGTGGGGAGGGTTTATACAGTCAATTAATTACCAGCTAATTTACAAACATTGATTTGTAACTCACAGCCATACTTTATTTTTTTAGTAGGTACCTATTGATTTTTTAGAATCATAGTCACCACATTTCCAAGTTAAACTTCGCCCTACCCATAGTATCATAACGGACAATTAGCCTGATATATTAAAATACTGAACTATACTCATAATATGTTTATGGGGGCTCGTGGCTAAATAACTATAACCGAACGGGCTAATCGAAGGTAAAGCTACGCTTGCCGCGGTCGGTCCGTGGATGGGTGACAAAAATGAAAGCATGTTGAGCCATTAGTCTTTCGTGGATCTTTGACAATCGTTACGGGTAATCAGAAGCCCAAAAGTCAGCAACCAGTCTTACCAAGGGGTATCGTGTTACCCAGTAACTGGGTTATGGAGATCAGATAGGCAGTCGCTCCATGTAAAATACTGGTATTCAGCCAATATAGTTGGGAAAAGGCTAGACAGATTGATTAACAAATTTTTAAATGATTTATTTATTTGAGGTTACATGCAATAGCCACATGATTAAAGGTCACATTGAGTTGTTTTGCATAATTACTGACAGATAACTAATCGCGAATCGAGTGTACGCCACTTTCATCAATTTACAACAATTTCAAAGCTAGTAATTTGACTGTTGCTGTACACGTTATCTAGGGCAGGTTTGCTTTGTGATTATCTATTGTGAAATGTCAACATTGAACTACGTAATTATTTGGGATTAAGTTTACAGTATTTTATCATCGTGGTAGAGCTCAGAACGGTATAGCGAATCACTCTTCGCCGATGGTACGGTTCGCCAAAATCACTCTTAGTCGACGGTTGGTTCCACGAATATATGCATCGCCGATAAAACTATTCGCCGACAACACCGGCTACTGCTGAGAATGAGGACCTGGGTTTGAATCCCGGGTCGAGAAAATTGTTATTGGGTTTTTCTATCTGGAATTTCTCAGTAGCAGCCCAGAGTCTGGGTTTGTGCCCGGTTGATGGCAATAGGCTCGTCCCCTATTACATGGGACCTAAACATACCTGGCGAAATGTGGGTGTATTATGAGTAATACAAGCAACAAAATCTAAATTTCGTTTTCAAAGCAAAAAACAAAATGCGTATTCGTTCGAAATTCGAGGTTAATTTTTTTTTTGTTTATTTTCTCCCAGTTTTCATTGTTACGGCGGCGTTGGAATCAAACAAGTTTTTGTGAAAACTTACCCTTTGTTACTGAATGTATCAACATTTTTCAGAAAGTTAACGACAGTCCCCTTAGACCGTTTTCCAGTACCTACAGCGGTTGAGGTAGGCCTTTACCCCCAAAAATCCACCTTGTTTAATATCTCTTTATAGGGAATAATAAAATTCATAATAAAGAATATTATATTCTATTCTTGTATAACCCTCTGCATAACCCTCTGGGGTAAACACGCGTTATATAATGCTTTGTGTAATTGCCAATACGAGACAAGACGAAGATTGACAAGCAAATCATCACAAAATGAACACAACATAAGGTAGAACGGACATAATGCTGTTTAGCTTCACTAATGTATCTTCAAGAGAAATCTATTCTCGTGTATCTCAAGATCTATCAAAGTTGGCGACGTCACCGAGATCGTTCGAGATCGCTAGATAATCTGTCATAGATCTCGCTGAGAAAACTTACACGTTTGCGTCTATTTTAGGAAGAGAATGGTTGTTGCAGTTTAAGCACAGGTTGGACGGGCCTTTCATGTACCACTGGCAGGCCATACATGCATCCGTTTGGGCAGGTAAAAATGTAAAATACCATACCATAGATTTTTTGTAATAATTAATTGTGTTTTGTGTAATTTTATTTGCAATTTATATAATTTTTAATATTTTGACCTTTTTTATAACAATTTGCCAATTTTATATTTGACATTTTTTTATTTTATTTTTTTCCAAGATTCTGCATTTTTATAATTTTTAGACAATTATAATTATTTTTTTTTAATTTCTTGTTGAATATTTAAATTTAATTAATCACAACTTTATTTTGGGTTTTTATCTGTTTTGAATTGAAAATATTTTATAAGTAATTTTAATAGTATGAGTGAAAATATGCACTAGAATTATGTCAGAAATAAATAAATTATTATTACATTATTAAGTCCCTTTTTGATCAGACTGTTATATTGACATAAATAATATGAATCGAGATCTTTACCATCTTCTATTCAAGTTATTTTTTCTTTTTTTTTAGTGCAATGTTAACCCAGAGGCAAAGGCTCTGAATTTTAGTTGTAGGTCGTGGGTTCGAGCCCAGACAGGCGCTTTAATTTGTGTAAATAATCTCATCACTACAGTTACTGCTCTCGAAACGGTGAAGGAAAAAAGACGTCACGCAAAATTCTGCATCGCGCAAGCAGAGTTTACCATCCCGATATCTATCGTCGGGCAGTTGCCCACCATACACGACACCCATCTGATCGGAGGATCTTTCATTTTCTATGGAGGATGAGATGACTTTAGACCCTGTTCCTTATACCGCTATAAAGTAATTAAGCTAAATTAAATCAATATACTTAACCCAATCTGTCAAAAATAACCTTTGATTATCCTTACTGTATACTAAAGTTTACCAATTACCCCTCTGACCTACAAGCTGCTCTTCAGGTCAAAGTGACCAGATCATCCAAAAACTTTATCCATAATTGAACTTCGAATTAAATTGATTTCAATAACTCATCTATTACGAATTCAAAGAAGAAACCAATTAATTATAGTCTATCCTTTTGCAGTTGAATTTAAAATGATATCGGTGAATCAATTTGGTAACGTGCTCTTAGGATGCCTTAAGCCTCTCCCCCACAGGCGCGTTTTTATCGGTCGATAATATCGCATGCGTTATTGCGATAATACGTCCCGATTCCTGGCCACACAACTGCGTTTTTATCGTCCGATATTTCTAACATGTGCGTGTATGTTCACTACAGACCGCACTACACGTTACTACGTTATTAACGGAGGTGTGTGTAATATCGTATGTGTCCTAATATAAAATTAGATTTTACGAACTCATATCGGTATGTCGCAGCACGGAGAAACACAAGCGTCCTACTTCTATTGCGTCGTTTTTATCGCAGCAATGTTGAATTTCGTGTCCGTCCTAATACAAAATGTACTGAAAATGGATATCGCAATAACGCATCCGATATTATCGACCGATAATAACGCGCCTGTGGAGCAGAGCCTTTATCCTTTAATTCGATTTATGAATTTTAAATAACATTGATTCTTTTAAATACTGTCTCGTTGATCTAGTGTAGCCGCAGCCCGAAGAGCAGCCCGAAGTCTTGATTGATAAACAGTTGGCAATAGGCTCGCCCTCTATTACATGGGTCATACACTTCGTCATCTGCCTAGACTTTTCCCAACTACGTTGGGGTCGGCTTCCAGTCTATGTAACCTCCACAACCCAGTTACTGGGTAATACTAAATAACCCCTCCCCCTCCCCTTGGTAAGACTGGTTGTCAGACATTCGGGCTTCTGACCACCCGTAACGACTGTCAACGATCCACGAATGACAGCCGGGACCAACGGCTTAACGTGCTTTCTGAGGCACAGAAGAGTCTTGGTATGTAAAGATGGTCACCCATCCACGGACCAACCGCCGCAAGCGTAGCTTAACCTGATCGATCGATCAGTGCGGCTGTTATTACTTAGCCAAAAGCCCCTCTGCTATAAGTATCATAATTATATACTTTTATATGCATTTAGTAAAATGGTGTTATTTTGACATTACAATAAGACACTTCAATTTTATTTATTTTTATGTATAGATCGAAGATCGAAAATAAAGGTAGTAACTTTACTTCCAATTGCGGTGAACAATTACAAATAGACGTAAATTGATTTCCAATTTCACCTCGGACCGTCCATTTTCCACATCGCGTTGGCGTGAAACTGAAATTGATTGGAAAAAGTAAATTTTAATATTAATCTGTGAAACGATCTAATTACGACGGATTACCTTTAGTTAAATACAATTCCCTAGTTAATTATTTTTATACTTCAAAGTATAATAATTTAAGTGAGCATATTTTTTGTAGGTACATCAAAGAATTTGTGGTGGTCCTGTGTATAATTAAAATAACGATAGCCATGTTTTTTTAGGTTTTGTTTATAAATGAGGATGGCTGTAAGAGTAGGGAAAGACCAAAGAAACGATGGATGGACTGTGTGAAAGATGATGTTATGGCTAGCAAGAGGGTGCCGAATGACTACCGAGATGACGAGGGCTTGAAAGAAAATGATATATAGGTTATGGCGTAAGTAGTGGTCCACCGTTACGGAGTCGATATACCAGATTAGTAACTATAACATATTACAATTTTAACCATTTTTTTTTTGTTTTTTATTTACTAAATTTCTACCTTTTGTTACAAATTTGGTTTTAGTTTCAACAAAAACTATTATTTTTTTTATTTTGATTTCTGTTAATTACTGCTGAATACTAGAGCTATCGTGTAAAATTATGTTTTTTTTTTTAATGTAAATTTAGAGCTTTTGAAGAATAAGTTAGGTATTCTCTATTTTAACCCTAATTTACCCTAATTTTTTTTATTTTGATGATGATGATGATGATTTTAACATAATCATGCAAATTGAAAAGCGATTTTTGTAAAAAAAATGTAATTGTAATAATTATGCTATTGTAATTTATCTGGTATATCGAATCCGTAACGGTGGACCACTATTTACGCCACACCCTGTATATATTGCGCCGACCCCAAATTAATTAGGATAAGGACAAAAGAATGGGTAAGTTAATTATGTACCTACCTTTTTAAAATTATATTAAATGTAGGTATAATAGGTATTTACATCCTATTGTTATAGTAATTTAGTTAAAGCACTTGATGTCAATATACTAACAAAATGTTCATAACAGTTGCAACCAAATGCCAATCACATAGGTATTATACCTACCTACTTGTAAATACTACTCCGATCCTTATGATAATAGGAAGCTAAGCTGACATTCTCAAAAGTTCTCACTAGAAAATCCCAAGGAGTGAACGAGAAAATCTCGAGTGAACAGTATCAGGCTGAGTCTTCAGGCGTTTCAAGCACTCTACAGCACTTATCGCGACATATTGCAATAGTCTACTCGTCGAAGTTACATTGAAGGATTTATTCAATCATACTGAACTTTTCGTACTTACGAAAAGTTACATTTTATTATTGTGTAGCACTTCTTTTATAATCTATGTATATACATATATATTGGCACTGAAACGTGATCGCTCACAATGGTCCTTACATAGATATGACTGTTTTTACATTTCTATGAGGCCTTATTAGAAGGCTCAAAGTCACCCAAAGGGCAATGGAGAGGGCTATGCTTGGAATAGAATTTCGTGGACTACGTATGTCTATACGTAGCACCAGCAGCCAGCACATCAAGCTGCCCGAAACTGTCAAATTTTCTCAATCAACTTTGAACCTTATGCTTTAGCGATAAAGTTGAAAATCTATTAAAGAAATTTGACAGATTGTAATAGCTTGATGTGCTGGCGTCTGTACATACCTACATATATAAACTTATACCTTTTCCCATGGGGGTAGGCAGAAACTACAGAACGCGCCGTCTGCTACGATCCTTACACGCTCCTTTTGCCTCGTTTACGTTCATATATCTGAAGGGCAATTCTCGTAATGTTAAGAACGATCACAGTCTGATCTCAGTCTCAACCCGTCAAAAATACCTCTAATTTCCCTACATTTTGACAAGTTTTTGACATTTGTTTGTCGCCGAGATGAGACTGCGACTAGATTTTGAACGTTTTAAATTACGAGAATTGACCTTCTGGTCATACGTGTTCCGTGGACTAAGCGCTAATAAATGGCACAGGATTAAGCGTTACTTGAAATATGACCCTGACCATTGAGTGAAACTTTTAGCCAGCCTCCTAAAAGAGTAGTAATCAAGAGATAAGAATGAAAATGGACGTTCCATATAACTTAGCGGTATTATTTATGACAAGAAACCATTCATGAGCTTTCTCTATTGTCTTCGGAATTGTTTCACAAAGTGTAACGGACTACGTTTCCTAAGATAGAGCTACTGCGGCGTTTCTCATTTACTAAGAATTGTTAAATTTATGTTCTGAGAGAACTATGGCTGTTTCTTTTTGCAGGCTTTCTTCTTTAGGAGTCTAAGAAAATTCTAGCCACAGTAATAAGGGAACTTCGTTATCTTGTAAAAGTTCATGTATGTTTTCATTTTAGTTTCAGGATATAAGAGAACGTTTGAACAAGCTAGGATAAAACCATTTTAAATACCTACATAAAGAAGGTAGTTCCATTTCCTCGTTATCAGAGTGTTTGCCACTGACGACGACGGCGTCCGTCGTCACTTTGTCACTTCCACGGGGAACTGACAAAGTTTTGGGCCAACAAGATATAAAATTCAGTTGTGCCAGCGACACTAAGAAGTAGAGTGGTTGACCATGATGGACGGGTAACCGAAATAAAAGTTAAAGCACTTAGTACAAACGTTAACTAAGGCACTACAGTTCAATAGTCACAAAACTATCACGAAACTAGGCAGATGCAATCAGATTTTAAAAGGAAAACGCGGCGAATTCAATACAGGCAAGGGCAACCTCTCTCAAGCGCATCTCGATCCCAAAAATGTTTTCCATCGACATACAAGTATGATAGAGGTCAGTGGTCGGCTCCGACGTCTCACATTTCTTTTTCACAAAACTTCAAAAATGTCAAATGTCAACAGATAACTGACCGCCATCAACCCAGTGTTGCCAATTCCTATATTGTCTCCGTTTAGTAATAAAATGATTACTAAACGGACATAAACTTTTTTTTTTCTTTTTTTTTTAAATTGGCGGACCAGTATTGACACTGCGACATACATTTATTATTATAGATACTAATATTTTTAGTAAAACGCAACGCTAATCGAGATGTTAATCACGATGGAGAGGACCTATCGAAACGAACATGTTCATCGAAAACAAATCAATGAGTAAGGCAGCTAATGTAATAATCATTATCCTTCGAACGGTTTTCGTAGCAAAATAAGGCAGACTTACATTTGTGTTTTCGGAACAATTCGCCCAAATGACCCATATCCTCCCTTCCCATTCCTCACTACCTTAATACCTACATACTCATTTCAGGTAGATACTGAAGCGAAGACACAATAGCGGTAATGACCCGCGACCGGCGCACTGATGTGTGACTGATCGATTCAATTTATCTTAGTTCATATGCCATGAGTGTCCACCCACTGGATATCCCTTAATTTCCGTCATGGGTCGCTTTTCTGAACACTGCCTTATTGTGTAAGGATGGTCTGTTGAGAATTGGTTGAATATTCATTTGTTTGGTTGGATTTCAATTATAGATTACATTATAACTTCTGTTTGAACAAAGACAAATATTTTTTGGGGCTGATTTTTTCAACGCCAGATAAATTTAATCCGAGGAATAATTTTGAATTTTTGACAGTTCTTCCATACAAATTCTGTCAGACGTAAATTTTATTCCACGAATAAAAATTATCTGTCGATTGAAAAATCAGGCCTTAATATAATAATAATAAAAAATGTATTGACAATGAATTTTGTTACTTAATTTTATTGTAACTTGTACCAGCTGTCGAACTTGCTACGTGAGACATTACTTACATTGAAAGAATAAAATATTACTTTCGCAAGTTCTACAACTTGTCTTGGCCAGGCTTTTAGTTCGACAAGAAAGGCCTGACTTACTGACAACATATTATAAGCACTTGAAATACGTATAAAAGGTATATAGGTATTTCGATATACTAGCTTCTGCCCGAGACTTCGACCGCGTGAAATTTATTTTTCTCCCGAATCACCCCGTCGCGTCGCAACGCATCGCTTGCCCGACCTAGTTACTTCATTTTCGCTTCCATTCTGCCTATTTTTCTTTTGCTCAGCTCTGAAGAGTCCAAGCGTGATGTAAAATAGCCTTTAGCTTTAGTCAAGACTTGGGCTAACAAATGCAAGAAAAAAAAAACAAAATCCGACTGGAAGTACCGGAGATTAGCGCGTTCAAACAAACAATTTCTTCAGCCTACATAGTATAGAGTACCTACGTAAATATTATCTTGATCAGTAGCTAATAAAAACCAATTAATTCGAAATATACACATACCTACCTATATTTTATGAGTAATGCTTTTTTTATTATGGAAAATTATCTAATGACTCCTCCCGCTCTGGGTGGAGCGGAAGGGAGTGTCAGACTCTTACTGACTAAAACCCACCCGTGTTCCTTCCTTAGCCCTTTACGTTCCGGGGCAGAGGTAACCCTTTCCGACGATCCCGCTACCCCGGCAGACTTTGGCCCTAGCGAGCTAGTAATGCTAACAACTTATAATTGATTATCCTTTAACTCGAGTCAAGTTTTAACCATCGCGTGAGGCATTACGTAATTATGAACTCTGACACAACAGTTTAACTCGAATTGACCAAAGGCGAGCACGATGTCTTAATCTGAAATAGATTACGTTTTAGTTTGTAATTAATAATAAAGTTTGGACGTAAATATTTGGTCACATCATACTGTGGTGTTAGAAAGAAAGAAAGGAAATGAGAAGTCACTATTACTAACTATTCATTTAACCATCTTTTCCCTTTCATATGGGGAAGAAATCAACCCTGTAATGGACGAAAAACATATTCTGTGAAATTCGGAGCGAGAGTTACATGCTATCGAGACAAGTCAATTTATTCACAACATTCTATCAAACCAGAAAACTACATCATAATCAGCCTATAATGTTCCCGCTGGTGGGACAGAGGCCTCCTGTAATGGGTCGTCAGAAACCCGAAAATCTGAGTTGTGGAGGTGAGATGGGCTGTCACTCCATGTAAAATAGTAGTATTCAGCTGCATCCGGATAGACTTGACGCCGTGCCCAACATGATTGGGCAAAGACTGACAGTTTTTACCGCCGCTTTTAGATTACAGCACCCCGCAAATAGGAAAAGGGTATAGCTATGTATGTATGTATGTATGGTTGGTAGATGTCACAGGTCTTCGAATTTTTAGTTCCGTTCCTTCACGATGTTTTCCTTCACCGTGTTGAGAGCAGTGGTGGTGAAATAATTTACACAAAAGTAAAGTGCCTGCCTGGGTTCGAACCTACGACCTCCAACTCTTAAGTCAGGGCCGTTACCACTGGGCGACCACTGCTTTCACTGGGCCTTTCAGGCCAACACAGACAATTTAGCACTCTATACTAAAATCCAAGCTCGTCAAAATCACAGACAGACACCGAGGTGATTCGATTACTGTTCCATTTGCCAGCTTTACTACGAAACACCAAAAACGTTATAGGCCGACCGCTTAAGGCGCTATACGTCGAAAATCTAAAATTCTCGAAAACCTACTAAGGGAGCGAAAGTGATGCAATTACTTTTGAAACGCAAGTACTCATTTAATTTGACCTTGCATAAACATTTTATTTAATTTCATTTCAAGAGGAAACATTGTTTGTTTTTTTGTAAGAGGTAATCTCTGGACGTACTGATCGGATCACAAAAAACCTTTCATTTATAGAAAGCTTCCAACACTATTTTAGAGTGCGGGTAAAACTATGACTGAAATTGATTGTACTGTGTTCGGAAAGGAGCTATGATGCCGGCGCCACACCAACGGGAAACGCCGATAATTATCGCGATAAGTTGTGGCTTCACCTACGATTAACGCCCGTCATCGCGATAATTATCGACGTTTCCCGTTGGTGTGGCCCCGGCATGAATACTTGGCAGGATTACGTAATCTGCTGGTCTATTCTGTAAAAATCTCACCGTGAAAACTTAGGTGAAGTGAGCTTAAAGTGAGCTGTCAATAGTGTCAATCCCTAGCATCAGGTGGAATGACAGCTCACTTTAAACTCACTTCACCTAAGTTATCACGGTGATCTTTTTACAGAATAGCACCGCTGATAGAACATTTTCTACGAAAAACTAAAAGGTTCTATGCCTCTGTCCCCGATCCTAGAGCCTACGTTCAGCAGTAACTGTTGCAATACAGGGTGTAATTTTAATCACCGTTTTCCTCTTAAGGGGTAATTGTACTCATCATTATGCTCAACTTTTACAATGGGACCAAACCTGAAATCGTAAAAAAAAATCAGCTGTTCCCTACATTTATGTTCGCATAACTCGCCAAAATGTAGGGAACAGCTGATTTTTTTTCACGATTTCAGGTTTTCTCCCATAGTAAAAGTTGTTCATAATGTCATCATTATGAACAACTTTTGTACAATGACTCCTTAAGAGGAAAACGGTGATTAAAATAACACCCTGTATAATCTTGCAACACTCAACTCAAACCATTGTATAGTAGAACCACGCTCATAAAATATTAGATACACTGACTGTTTAATACAAACTGTGTTTCCATCGAAAACCGATTTACGATGTCCGTTTTGTTGCATCCTGCTACTCACATCTCTATTTCAGAAAAGCTAAAGTTCAAAATCAGTTGCAGCCGAATTATTACAGATTTATTGGTTCGCCCTAAACTGTTTTAGTGATGGATAACATGTTACATACGTCATATCCGGTCAGGATTCCTAACGCTTTGAACTGCGTTATAATTAATCCATACACACTCCTAAATCGCGCGTAAACATAAATAAATTATTGACTCATAGTATCCTATCCAGATGTACTGACAACATAAGTCACTTTACTCGAACGCTATAACTTGCAAGATAGACAATTTCCCCTTTATTTATAAACTTAGCTTTAAGTTAAGTAATGATTACTTATCATCTGCTTACTTACATCCATTTTTGTGACGTTTAACGTTTAAACATCAATAAATGAAAAAAATCTTAAGTTTTAGCAACGTTTGTAAATAAAGGGGCAAGGGTACAGTGGAGTAGTAGAAAAAAAATCCTTTTTGGGGTTCCAGAGTCATCTACTGAATCCATGGTAACAGGTTGTGTATTGATGTCGCTGCCACCCTGTATTATAAAGCTCAGAATACACATAGATTCGACATAAAATCGATACACACAACCTATAATTATTATTCTTGGCAAATTATACATTCACTAAACATCTCTTCCTCAACCCTGCAGGGTATAAACATGATATACAGGTTGGTCCAAATAGCGACGTCAATAAAAACAATTTAGACTCCTCATACCTAGGGGTATCCGAAAATACCCCATGTATGTTCCGCGATTTTTGATAGTTATGAATATTAACATTTTTTAAATTGAAAAAGAAAATCAACTTTTAGTCGTAAGACTGTAATCAATTTCGATAAAAAAAAAATTGTATCTTGCACTAATGTTAGGAAAAAAAATGTTTATACGTGAAAGGGTATTTCATGATAATCCCATCTCAAAAAAAAAAAAACGTAAAAAGAGATTGTTGAAAAAAGTTATAAATTTTTAAAGATGTCCCCGAAGAATTTCCCCAAAAATTTAAAACATATTCATATCTCCTCAACCACCAAAAATCGTGGAACATACATGGAGTATTTTCGGATACCGCTAAGTATAAGTATTTGGACCATCCTGTATATTCACTGCTTGTCTTTTACTTCCCATCAACGAGGTTATACATATACCCAGATATTGCAAGGGAAGGCTTAACCCTGTTCAATTTACAATGGAAATCCTACCGGAATGATAACCAATTAATTGAGTTATGATCAGATTAACAGTAACTGAACTGAATACCTTTTGTCTCGTTTAGTTTGAAAACCCTTCGTTGATAGGGTCTCGAGAAACATCTGATAGTTATGAATAGATATTAAATCTTTCGTATTTGGCATGGTTTTGAAAGGACAGGTGTGAATGATGATGTGGTTAGAAACGAGGTGACTACCGAGATGACGACTAATAGAGAAGTATGGAAGAAAAATACATGTTGCGCCGACACTAAGTAAATTGGGATAAGGGGAGGAGAATGATGATTTGACATGGTTCTGAAATAACATAAGTTCACGCCATGTTTCCACGAAGAGTTGGGCAGACAGGTGTGCTAAAGGTTCTGAAATGTTCAGCGTAAAGCTGAGTTTTGCACTTCCATTTAGTGCAAAACTCAGCTTTACGCTGAACATTTCAGAAGCCGCGACATATATTTTTCGTCATACTTCTCTATGTTTTAACATAGAATTTGTTGAGCTAAATTCAGTAACGAATTTATTATGGACAAGCCGTGTGCCCGATGCGATTTCCCATCGGCACAAATAACAAAACTTCCATACACACTGTCTTCCCCTATTTAAACGCTCTCGCCTGTTTTCTTCCGGCTTAATAACCATGAAACAATGATTTTTTTACAGAATAATAAAAATTAACTACTTGTACATACAAGTAGTTAATATTTATTATTCTGTAAAAAACATAGGGACATCCCTATGTTTTTCTTTTTTAATGATAAGTACATTATTTTTATTTTCACTAGAACCCTCAAAAATGTCTATTTAAACCGTTGTCAACAGAGGCCTAGTGTACAAATTTGACAACTATTAATGAAAAAAGAAAAACATAGGGACACAGTGACAGTATATTATAACCTTCTTATTCAGTTTATGAAATATCTCTTAAATTGGTCCAATATTGGAAGAGGAAATAGGCGAGAGCTAAACCTCGAATTATGATTTTTTACTTAGGATTTTTCAAAGTCTCGCCTACCGCATTTCCTCTTATGGGGAAACATTTTCAAAGTCCTTCATGTGTATTCACTTTCGTTCTTGCGCAAAATTTCACGTTACTAGACCCAGCGGTTTAGACTGTGTGTTGTCATCATCTGTCTAGCCTTTTCCCAACTATGTTGGAGTCGGCTACCATTCTAACCGGATGCCGCTAAATGCTAGAAATTTACACTGAGCGACTACCTATCTGACCTCACCAAAAAAAAGGTCAAAGACATGTGAATCTACCAACCAGCACGGGGCCCGCGTGGATTACGGCCCTCTCACCGAAAGGACGCCTATGTCCCAGCAGTGGGAATATTATAGGATGATCATGTATATATACAGGGTGAAATTGAAATTTGTCGCATGTTTTCAATTTCAACCTGTATGTACACGTATCAATAGTAAGCATGGATGCGCTTCTGGATCTGCTCGAGCCATGACAAACGAGACTATTTTTGTCTCTCAAGTTAACCTTAAAAATCGTTTAAATTTTTTTAATAATCAAATACCCTTATGTAAACTGAGTCAATATTGCTGCAACTTTAAAACGGCCTAAATTCCTAAATCTTTGGAGGTCCCTCGAGCCACGTGCTTCTGCTTGCTCCATACTCTATTTGCGAAGTACTCCACAGCTTTATTGTATACGAGTTGGAACGGAATTCAAAGGGCTAAAGTTATTCAGACTTGGAGATTTGCTGATTAAAATTAATTGACATCGAAGTGACTTGAAGTTGGTCGATGATTGATTTTGGTAAAACCTAAACGCATATAAAAATAACTAATAGATAGAACAAAGATATTATGCTATTATGCGTAAGAGAGTGCCTAAAAAGGGTTTCAACATTCATGATATCGAATTTCAAAACATGTACGAGTATACAAAGTGTTAAAAAATTAACCTTACAAACTTTAAGAGGTGCTTTAGACCATCGAACTGAACAACTTTCACTATGGGACTAACTCTGAAATCAGGAAAAAAAATCTGTTGTTTCATACATTTATTGGTCAAGTAGGTAGGTATTGAGAACTTTTCTGCCGTCCTTTAACTAAAAAGCCGTTAACCCTCAAATGGTCAATTTTTACTTTTTAATAGAAAGTGACAGAGTTCAAAATTCTCTATCTTTCTGTCTAAGAAACATTTTTATAACATAAATAGTTCCAAAGATATGGACATCTTTTAGGCCGTTAAGTAACATAATTTTTGATGATTCCATCACATGAAAGCGTCTAACCCACACTTCTTAGCTTAATGTACTTTAAAATACCTTAACTGCCCGATGTGATGATTATTTTCTAGCCTTCTACTTAACTACAAGCACGTTATCTGTTTTTTCTTGACTATAAAGACGCTAACGGACTATAACTTCTTTATAGTTAGCATTTAAATAACAGTTTATGTGAAAAAAATTACTTATTTGCAGTTACCAGCCCTTAACGCTGTTTTAGTTAAGCATGTAATTCTGCACATTTCCCAGAATACTTAGCTAAAAAGCAGCTAAGCCTCATTACTTAGCTAAAAGGCAGTTAGCCGACTCTCGCGCCGCGTTCACTCCGGGGTTGAGTGGGGTGCGGGTGCCCCGCTCAAGCCATCCGCCGTCCCGTCGGACTAAATCTTTCCACCCGGAGGGCACTGACACTGACTCTGTCAAAGATATGAACTACGAGATCTAACTAAGATCGAAGAAGTGACGATACAGATGAAGATATTGAAACAGAAAAACCCAAAACGACAAGAAAACAAAATCAAAAGTCATTTATTCAGACTAGGCTGAGAATCAGCACTTTTCGAACGTCAAAATTACAAAAGACAGTCCCCAAAACGCCCGCCCTTCACCACTTCCTAGTGCTTACTTACGATACAAAAAAATAAATACAATAAAATCAAAGAGCTAGCGAGTCTCTTTAATTCCGTCATCTAAGAGGGTACAACGCCCGAGGCGTGGAGCAGAGATGCGGTGGTTCTGTTCTTCAAAAAAGGTGACAAATCCTCGCTGAAGAACTATAGACCCATCTCACTGCTGCAACACTTATACAAGCTGCTCCCGAGGGTCATCACGGACCGTCTCGCGACGCCAAATCAAGCCGGTTTTCGAAAAGGCTTCAGTACCATAGACCACATCTATGTTCGGCAAATTATACAGAATACCGCGGAGTATAACCAGTCCCTTTGTATAGCATTTGTGGACTACGAGAAACGATGCGACTCCGTCAAAATATGGGCAGTTCTGGCCTTTCTGCAACGATGTCGAATTGACTGACGCTACATCGAAGAGACGAGAGAGAGAGAAAGATAGAGAGAGCGCGCGCGCGCGCGTGCGGGCATTGAGATGTTTGTACGACGCTGCCACAATGACTTTTCAGATCCAGGATCAGAAAACAACCCCATCCAACTGCTCAGAGGGGTGAGACAGGGGGATGTAGGTAATATCCCTGGCTGACTGGACTACACAGGGTATCAACGTGAATGGCGAGTACATTTCACATCTACGATTTGCCGATGATATCGTCCGTCGTGAATGGCGAGTACATTTCACATCTACGATTTGCCGATGGTATCGTCGTAAATGGAGCTCCATTTAGGTTGTGCAACATCTGGACTAACTGTTTCAGCGTCTGTTCATCTTGTTCGATTTGCCGATGACATCGTCATATTGACTAAGTCTCTCCAGCCGAAATGGACCCTCTCGGTGGGTTGGCTTCAGCTTAAATTTGGACAAGACAAAATTCATGTACAATTCGCACATCTTAACGAGTCCAACCAAAGTTTTGAAGGATTATGTCTACCTAGGGCAAGTCAACCAGCTCAGTAGACACAACTTTGAGAAAGAAACCGACTGAAGGATCCAGTTGGGCTGGGCAGCATTTGGAAAACTTCGTCAAGTCGTCTTGTCGCCTATCCCGCAGTGTTTGAAGACAAAGGTCTTAACCAGTGCGTCCTGTCTGTCATGATATACGTTGCCGAAACGAAGACATTGACGGTCGGGCTGGTACACAATTCAAGACCGCTCAGCGCGCTATAGAGCGAGCTATGCTCAGTCTCTTTGAAGTATAAAATCAGGAATGAAAATATCAGGAAAAGAACAGCAGTTACCGACAGAGCTTGCAGAGTAAGAAAACTGAAGTGGCAGTGGGCTGGCCATGTTTGTCGAAGGACCGATGGCCGGTGGAGCAGACGAGTCCTGGAGTAGAGACTGCGTATCGGCAAGTGTCGAGTGAGCCTCCCCCCAACTAGATGGATCGACGGCCTAAATAAGGTGGCTAGGACAAACAGGATGCGGAAGGTAGAGGACAGGGTGTTATGGCGCAGCCTGGGAGAGACCTTTGTCTAGCAGTGGACTGCGATAGGCTGAGTATATTGATGACTGTGTTTAATTTAGATATTGTTATGTTCCTAAATACTTAAAACTACAAGCTTTTGCTTATGGATCAGTCCGCGTGGAGGTTGGTAAACGATATCATTTCGAATAATAAACCCATGGGAATGAACTACCGGTATAAAAAGTATTCAATGTTTTATTCCAGGTCATGGTCTACCAGCGAAATGTATCTATCTACACTTGAAAGTGCTGCTTATGTTTTATTATTTATTTAGTGTGCAATTTTATTACATATTTTATTAGGTACTTTTATTTGTTATAATATTTAAATAATTTAGGACTGAAGTTGCCTCATGTCTGATATAATGTAGCCTTAGTTTATTAAAATAACTGGGTTAGAAGTTTTCTATTAAATCAATGGTTGAATCAATGGAATAAAGAACATGGATTAAGAATATTGTCCATGCCAAATAATGAGCTCATGATCTGTTAGATCATAATTAGTTAGAAGTTAATTATTATTGCGTATTAAAATTATAAGTCATTCTTTTATCTTTTAAATGTTGAATTATACTTTTGATTTTTAAAAGAACATGATCATCATCTGCCTAGCCTTTTCCCAACTATGTTGGGGTCGGCTTCCAGTCTAACCGGATGCAGCTGAATACCAGTATTTTACATGGAGCGACTGCCTATCTGACCTCCACAACCCAGTTACTGGGTAATACGATACCCCTTGGTAAGACTGGTTGTCAGACTTTCGGGCTTCTGACTACCCGTAACGACTGTCAAAGATCCACGAATGACAGCCGGGACCAACGGCTTAACGTGCTTTCCGAGGCACGGAGGGGTCTCAGTATGTAAAGATGGTCACCCATCCACAGACCAACCGCGGCAAGCGTAGCTTAACCTGATCGATCGACCTGTGCGGCTGTTATTATTTAGCCACGGACCCCTCTAAAAAACATTTAATAAACTTTAAAAGAACATGATGTAAGTATTTAATTAATTACTCACATATTTCCATATGAATGCTACACTATACAGAAGTTAACCACAAGCGAAATATTTTTAGCCACCTTATAGTTAAGTAAAGTAGTTAATAGTTTACAAAAATTCCATATAACATTGCCAACAATTAGCTAAAAAGCAGCTAAAGCCCCGTAACTGCTCATTAGGAATGTTATGGAAATTGAAATTAAAGCGAATGTCATGACTATAAAGCAGTTATGTCACTTAACAACTTTTTAGTTAAGTATTTCTAAACAAAATATAACAAACATTATGAAGCTTAACATTTTAAATAAATTACTTGACTAAAAAGCCGCTAAGGTATGGATAACGGCCTTTTAGTACAGTAATAAGATGCAATAACTAGGTTACATGCTTAACAAAATGAGAAAAATGATTTTTAAAATTAATTAATAATAGTTATTGGGCAAAAAGGGTTATCTACGATAAACAGAAAGAAATATCAATTGATGTGTCCAACAATCATTATCCTAAGTATCATAGTTTTTAAGAAACAACGATTCCCACGTTTTTTGGCATTTACTCCGAAACAACTTTTTGGGCTTAACGGCCTTCTAGTTAAGGGCCTTACTCTCGTTTAGTACCGTAACACGGTCACTTTATGAAGCCTATTTCTCATTAACGGCTTGGTTAGAAGTTCTGAAAAAAATATATGTTTGCTATAGATTCATGTACAACATTTCTGAAATAGGATTTTTTCGTATGGCTAATACTTTTGCCGTAAAAAAATATTTACCAAACCGCAATTTTTGGCTAATATTCCCTACTACTTCTAAACGGCTTTGATGTTTGGAAATCTTTTTACACTAAAAAAATTATGGTTAGAGGTACTACATACATGAAACAGCTTTTGTAAATCAATCAACATTTTCAAAGAAAATGTCCAATTTTGAGATAGAGGTAAAGACGTGCTCTGCGCGGGCGCGGGCGGCAGTCGTGCTTTAGCATTGAGACGGGATGGCTGTGTCGCTCGCTGCTCCGCCCCGGCTATCGAACGACTACGCGCGTTTGTTTGTGTTAGTGCAAATATTTACGAACGAATTGTATCAGTGTGCGTTTATAGACTAGCTCGCTGCGGAGGGCCCATTTCTATTGTGCGCGTGGACGCTTTACTTATTAGTGGTGCCATTTCTAAATACTGTTTTTGTTTATATTGTATATTGTGTAAATATACGATAATTTGTAAATAAGTAAAAATGCCAAGGCAAAGCAAGTCAAGAAAGACTTCTCACGGATGATTTTAACCAAAAACAAAATTTCCGCAGCAGCTATATTGGATTTACACTTTGACCCCACTATCGACTTTAGCACCATCGAAAACTATGAAAACGACACCCATGACGAAAAATTCGAATATTTTCGCAGCCGCAATCTTGGATTTTCATTTTGACTTCACCATCAGCTTTAGCACCATCGAAAACTATGAAAACGACACCCGTGACGAAAAATTCGAATATTTTCGCAGCCGCCATCTTTCAAAAAATATATTTTCATAATCAAATATTAACAATTGTTAATACAAGGTATTATAAAAGACGGAAAAGTGTTTTATATAACAAACTAAAGTCAATAGATTGAATTTAAGCATTTAACCCTTTAAACAAGAAATAACAATGAAAAAAAGAGTGTACCAAAACCGCGCATTAATAAAAATATAATCAATCAGTATTACAAATAAAGGAGTTTTGAAGTTATTTTCCAACTTTAAAATGCAAGGCCTAAATTAAAAATAAACATTTTGATAATAAAAATAAGTTATAATTTACAATTTTGCGTATAAAATACAATGAACATTCATTTGCTGGTTTTTAGTCCTTGTAACTTTAGTACTTAAATCATCATGTTTCCCAAGTATCATCCAGACGCTTGCAGTGAGCGACGTAATGGCGAATATTTCGTAAATACTCAATCACTGACAACAGTGTAAATAATTTTCCTTGTAATCTAATAGTGTCTGGAATGTCATTTAAATCAACGCCTAAATCAATTTCAAATATTAATAAATCATTCAATGTGTAGTTAATAATTTGTTGACAAGTACAGACGCCAGCACATCAAGCTACCCGAAACTGTCAAATTTTCCCAATCAACTTTGAACCTTATGCTTTAGCAATAAAGTTGAAAATTTATTAAAGAAATTTCACAGATTGTAGTAGCTTGATGTGCTGGCGTCTGTACATACATACATTGTAACGCTTATTCTATTAACTTGTAATACAAATTGCATACTAAGTTCCGCAATTTATAAAACCTATTGTATTAACAATTTTTTATTGTTTATAAGTATTTGATTATGAAAATATATATTTGTTTTTCGTATACTTATTGTTTATTTTAAACCAAAATGTTCACTTACTTCGTCAAATTAACTACCTATTCTTAGGTAGATAGGTAAACAAAAACCAAAAAGTGCACCTTTTTCAACATTGTTGGTAATAAAAATAAAAGTTTATAGATGATGTCCAGGTCTTTTTATAAAGTACTTATTATGCAGTTTTCGTTGGCATAAAGAAATAAAGCATATTTCGTTATATTTGCTGAAAGTAATCCTCCCTAGCCGCGCCACATACTTTAAATATTAATTAATCAAAATGAATAGTTTCTTGAGAGAAAAAAATATCAACGAACAATAGAGAAAAGGTACTATTATATAAATTGATTTATGGATAGTTAATATTAAATATTGCAAAATTGACTTGCTGCAGAGTATACCTTCCAGCCGGACCACACCTAACGACCAATAACTCCTTAACTAAAGGGGTTTATTGGACCATATTTGTCGTATGCAAGGTACTCTTTAGGTAGTTTTTTTCGTGATATTGATTTATTAATAGTTCATTATACTCTATTTAGTTTGAGGTGGCGCGGCCAGAGAGCACTGCCTGGCGGCCGGACCACATAAATTGTTAAATAAAAAGATATCTCTTGAGGTACTAAAAATATATATATATTCCGATGAAAGTACTAAACTGTGGTCCGGCCACAGAGGAACACACCGGCGCCAGTGGTGTGGTGTCGCGAATCGCAGAGTTCACACGTGCAAAAATAAAAAAAATATTTTTTACTTTTTAGTTGTAGGTACCTACTCCACACAAATTCAAATAACACTAGTGCATTGAGGAATTGAAGACACCGACTAGAAGAATCATCAAAATTCGCATAGAAATGCCGGAGATGCAGTACATTTATGCATATAACATGGTACATAAGAATAAGTACATAGTGTATTATATACTAAAACCTTCCTGAAAGTATGTTGATCACATTAGTGAAAGAATTATTAAAATTGGTTCATTCGTTTTTGAGGAAATCGCGGACATACAAACATACATACATACATACGGGTCGAATACAGAACCTCCTTTTTTGAAGTCGGTTAAAAATGTCGACTATCGGTAGTGTTGTCCGACATTCTGTCTGGCACGAAGGTATTGGTGTGACTGAGGCAAGGTTCTATGCATTGTGCAGCCGCGGCATGCCACCGCGTTTGGAATAGAAGCAACCGCAACCGCAAGCAGCCCTGCGGTCAACCGCAGCCGCTAGCCGCAGTGTCGCCTGCGGTTGCAGTCTGCAGCCCATCTCGGACTTGTACCTTGACGTGCTGTTTCCTATTATGCCGCATAAGACGGGAGCCCCGCCTCACGCAGCGCTGCTCTAAGGCCTCTGCCTCGAATCTTGCGGGCAGCGGGGCGGCGGCGGCGGCGCGGCGGCGCGGCAGCGGCAGGATCTTATGCGTACATTTAAATGGGCCGGTTCTTGAAAACAGCGGCGCGGGAGCGGGCAACGATCGGTGCACTCCAGTCAAGCCGCG
The DNA here is from genome assembly GCA_914767645.1 of Hydraecia micacea. Classification (NCBI taxonomy): domain Eukaryota; kingdom Metazoa; phylum Arthropoda; class Insecta; order Lepidoptera; family Noctuidae; genus Hydraecia; species Hydraecia micacea. The sequence continues at coordinate 17,251,323 of OU611778.1, forward strand.
ACCGCCCACGCCGCCGCCGCCGCCGCCCCGCTGCCCGCAAAATTCGAGGCAGCGGCCTAAGGATGATAATAGAAAACAGCACGCCCGCTCCGTGCTACCGCATGACGACATTTATAATCTTGAATTTTTAATTAATTATTGGTTTATTGACTTTTCGAAATGTATTTAATGAATTTTATTTTAATTGCAATAGTAATACGTTATTTTTTTAAATTTCAACACAATGTATCTACCTATATTGTTATGAAATAAATTACTTATGACTTAAATAAATATATTTTCTTCCACATAAATGCAAAAAAATAATGTCCAGAAAAACTTAAAATATACGTAACATATAAGTAATAATAATAATACATATAATAATAAAACGTAATAAGTATCTATCTATACAAAATATATCAGCCTTGCATCCGCTATTCCCTTCTGGAATCGTAGGCAAAAATAGCGACCTACGTGCGGCATGTCTGCGTCTCTGCATATTCTTTGATCTTAGTTTTAGTGTAGTGCGCCACCGCGCGCGTTTTACGTATTCGGGAGTAGGGCGTTTGGCTCCGCCCACATGCACAAGGTCAGTGGGCCTTCTATACACCTTAAAGGACGGCAGTTTTGTATTAAACAGCTGATTTTTTTCGTGATTTCAGTGTTGGTTCCATAGTGAAAGTTGTTCAGTTCGATGGTCTAAAGCACCTCTTAAAGTTTGTAAGGTTTAATTTTTTAAGACCTTATATAAATATTTCAGATCGTTGGTATCCTCTGATTGCTGTGCATTTTGAAATGATAGTATGACATTTTTGAAGGCTTTTATAAATATTTGACTCGTAACGTGTTCCTGCCACCCTGAATACACATACATACATAAATTTACGCCTTTCCATGGCCAACGTGCCTTACTCCTTTTGCTTCATTTATGTTCACACATTAGGCGTACGCGGGTTTTGTTCCTTTTTCTCAGGAACGCGTGAAGGTATCAAGTCGAAATTAATATCAAATATTCAGGGCTGCAATCCCTTGAAGCAGTGAAAAAATCAAACTTCTAAGTCAACGCAATCAAAAGGTACGGGCGTTTATATTCCGGAATCAAAACCTATAGAGAATCCCGTTGACCTAGAAACATGAAATTTAGCAAGAAGCAATGTCATGTAGCACAAGTCAAGGAAAAAAATTCGAAAACCGTAAATTTGTATTTACACTACAAAAAAAAAAATCCCGTGATAAACTATTAACATACCTACTATTCCATCAAAAATTCCCTCGCTATTGTTCTTTGTACGGAGCCCTGTGGTGCGCGAGTCCGACTTACACTTGATCGGTTTTTTATTATATTGTGGTGTCTCACGACTTCCACGCGAACGAAGTCGTGGCCAGAAGCTAGTTATTAATATAAGTATAGCTAGTTACTAATATAAGTTCAAACAAATATCACCAGCTCGTTATCAAGTGCACTGTACCTATAATAGTTTATTATAAACTCGACGTTGGAAAAACTGATTTCATATTAAATCGTATTTCGTATGTGTGAATATACGTGTTTTACGAGATGAACCATTGAAGGACACTCAACGAGACTCAATAGAAGTCCTTTTGTTATTACGTCTGAGGGCGTTTAGCGTCCCTTAAACTGTTAACAAACTATTTTGGGTTGTTTTGGTGATCATACCAGCATTGAGCCCGCGTGGTGGATTACGGCCCACTCCCTCTCCGAGAGTAGGCCTGCATCCCAACAGTGGGAACATTATAAGCTGATTATGATGATAGATAAATAATATATTGTTCTAATCTGAACATTAGACTCGTCTATACTACAGCCACTATGTCTGCACGATACTGAAATATGTATACCGGACCAAGATTATATCTGGACTTTAAAAAAAACTATAATCTCTGAGTTTGTTTCAGTGTTTTTTCTCATAGGAAACACCGACTTCATCTAGTTTTAAACTGAATTTATTTTGTCATATAAAAGTGTTTTTTTTTTAACCAATTTACATAAATAAATATCATCAAGATCGCCATCTGCCTACCCTTTTCCAAACCATGTTGGGGTCGACTGCCAGTCTAACCGGATGCAGCTGAACACCAGTATTTTATATGGAACTGCCTATCTGACCTCCACAACCCAGTTACTAGGTAATACGATATCCCTTGGTAAGACTGGTTGTCAGACTTTTGTACTTCTGACGACCGACGAAATTACAGTCAAAGAGAATGACTGCCGGAATCAACGGCTTAACGTGCTTTCCGAGGCATGGAGGGGCTTTGGCATGTAAAGATGGTCACCCGTCTACGGTAGCTTAACCTGATCAATCGACCCGTGCGGCTGTTATTACTTAGCTACAAGCTTATCGTATATCATCAACATCATAATTAGAATCCTAACTATACGCCCAGCGAACCCATGTATATTATTAGGTAGTTCCGACTACCCATACATCAGAAGAAGAACTCCATAAAACCCATTTAACCTATAAAACCCAATAAGTACGATTTTATGTGACCCAGTGATGTAATAGCGTTGGTCTGGATTAAGCGTTTAACGCGCCAGTGTGACTCCCGCGTGAATCGTAAAAGGCTTTCTAATAGACAGGCAATGGACTGGCAATCTGTCTACTTTTAATCGGCTATCCGTGTTTCGAAATAGTTGATTGACTGACACTACTTTTCACTCACTACTTTCCATTTTAGGCCGATGTAACATACATCTGGATTCTGACTCCCTGATAAGTTTCGTCGGTTGAAAGTACGGCTAATAAACATACATAAATAATAAAATAATAATAAAATGTTTATTGCAATTACATACAAATGAAATATAACATTATTTGGAGATCACCTTTTAAGCAAGAAGATGCTTGTGTTAGGTGAACTCCGCTCTTCCCCTTATTATGATAATAAGTATGCAATTGAAAAAACCAAAAGAGAAAATCAAATTAAAATAAAAAACAGAAAAATAAAGTAAAAATAAAAAGTACTAAAAAAATGGAGCGCACTTGTGTGATGCATGCGAGTGAGTTTTTGTGTGGGAGGGTGTGTGTGTGTGTGTGTGAGGGTGAGTGTGTGTGTAATAGTGTGAGTGTGTATTGTGTTAATGAGTTACCAATCCTTATTTAAGTTGTTTTTATTTGTTTTTAGGTATTAGTTTAGGTTTAGGTTAGCCCTGCGACAACGTCTTGGGATCGAAAGAAGCCAGGCACAGCTTCCTTCACTAACAATTTCGCTACACGCGGTCCCTTTGATTATAGAACAGATTATGGAAGCGAAGATACCAAAGCCTCAATGTCTTCGTAGGTTTTGTTCGTAAGCCAATCAGTCACAGATATTTTACAGTCACGGGGTTTCAAGGGATAGATGTGTAACTCTTTATTCAGAAGGTTGTATAATCGAGAAGATTGTCTTTCATACTGCCTCTCAGCAAATACATAAAATTATTTATACATGAAAATGCCTTCTTCTAAGTGATGAAGGCTATAATTTCTCTGATTCGCATTAGAGAATTAGTAAACCGTGTTTAATTGACCGTTCTAATGTTAATGAGGTAAATTATTGTTGCACCATATTAATCATAGTCCAGGCGTGTTTACAATATTTGCATAATGCCAGGCCCTTTATTCTTAGTGCTGGAATAAATAATTGATAACTATAATATTATGTTGGTGTTCTTCTATACTTATACATTTTTTTTTTGTATCCTTTATTGTCCCACTGTTGGGTAAAGACCTCCTGGCGCCGACTCAAAATTACTTAGGTACCTAAACCTACTTACATTACTTTAAGAACTATTTATTAAGGTTAAATAAAAAAGGTTTATTATTTTTTGCTTTTCAGTTTTGTCGGAGGTTTAATTTTTTTGTTAAAAAGTTTTTTTTATTCTCAATATACACTGGTGCATCTTAAAATCAAGGTCGTACACAATCATATCTATGAAATATAGAACATTTCTGAGAAAGTGGGTTAATCTTTAAAAAGTCTTGAGGGAATGAAACCACTTCGAACGAAGTCCATCGTATTTATATGTGCAAATTACTCAACGGGTGCATACAAAAATGGTCTACGAACAAAAGCTATTTAGAAGAAAAAAAGAAGTAAAGAACAGATATGAAGTACCTACCAGCTATCTAATACTTACCTATTTTGAAGTTGAAAAAATATGCAAAAACAAAAGAAACAAGGACCAAAAAAGTTTCAGTTCGGCTAAAAGAATTTATATCAATGTGCCTAGTCCTTCCATTCATGTCAGAAACATTAATTTCGTAATACTATTGTTAAAGTTTAAAAAACTGTCTCTGCAACTTTGCGATTTCAAAACGTAAATTACCACGTAAACGTATTTTATTTTTATTTGAAAGGTTAAAATGTTTACAAAATAAGTTGGAATTATGTACCATCATAGCTTAAACACGGGAATACATGAACATTTAAGAACGTCGTATTTCCTTAGTAGGTATTAGACGTCTTCAAAAATCGACCCTGCAATCAATTGAAACCTTTGACCAAACCAAATGTCTCCAATAAAAAGGCAGCTTATATACTTTTTTTTTTACTATTTTATCCATTGACAGCCTTCAAAGCCACTAAATAATGTATAGTAGATTTAATACGTCTTTACAAAAGCCAGCATCTTAACGGACGTAACGATATGAACCAAGGAGCTAACATGCAGTCAATGGGCCGGCCTAAATTCATCTTTTGAAGCCCTCCCGACGCTCAAAGGAGCAACCCTTTTATTTTTATTTGTATGCTTTCCGACAACCACATAATGGGTGATTGTGGAAGGGAGGATCTTTATTAACCACTTTAGTATAGTCATAAATATAGAGTTCACCCTTACGTGTTAAAAATGTTTAAGGGATTATTATAAACTTTTTTTTGTCTAAGTAGGTACTGGATTATATTTAGGGCTGATTTTTCAATAATTTTCATCTTAAGAATAAATTTGACAGTTTGACATAATTATTTTCTATACAAACGCTGTCAGCTAAAATATTTATTCCTTAGATCAAAGTTATCTGACTATTGAAAAATCAGCCCTTAGATGTATTAACAAAGTTAAGATAAATAAACTGTTAATCATTAACCGTTCTTATCAAGTTTAACTATTTATAACCAGAAATTATTTATAATCAGAGATTCTGAAATCACTACTGATTTTGTTTTTTTTTCTCCTGAAATAATAAGAATAAAATAGGGATTCAGAATCCGCTTGCGCATTAATATCAGAATGCAAATATTTTTATTTCTTATCTCTACTTCACCTACCTGGCATAGCTGAATATCTCCTCATACTTGGAACTGCAACCGAAGCCGGCTCAGGTCCTGAAGAGCATCAGCAGACAGCAGCCACGAAGACACACACACACCACTACACACCTGCGTCTATAACAACACCAATTAATTACAAAAAATAACGACAACTTTGACAGGGGGAGAAAACAAAATAATGCAAAAAAATCTGGGACAGGGAGGAAAAACGGGGTCCTTAGGAAGTTTCCAAAAAAGATTCAGAAACACTGGTTAAACATTTTTTTTCTCGCATAAATAATATTTTCCAAACACGCGTAAGTTATGCACGTGCGCGCGACTTTATCCCACAACTCGGCAGCGGACCGTATCGTAGGCGATCGTCAGAGCTTCTGGGCGGGCGGGAAGGCTAGGGCAAACGCGACAATGGGCGGCGGCGGCGCGACGCGGCCGCCCTAGGCGCGCCCGATACCAGGCGAGCAGAATACACCAGGAGATCTCAAACCACGTGCGTCGGGACGCACCGCGCATGCTCGGCTAATGTCAGGGAAAGCTCAAGAAAAGCTACGGGAGCAAGCGAGACAACAATATTCTAAAAATAGGGGTTGAAAAGAGATGGTTATAGGACTAATTTTGGAAGCGCCAAGCAGTCTGAAAAGTTAGCTGAGATTTCTGTGTGTGTGCACACATACTAATGTAATTCTGTTTAGTAAGTTTCAGGTGAAAGTTATGTGTTTGAGTGGTACTTAGATTAGAAGCCAATAAAATGCATTGGTTTAAGTATCAATTGATTTATTGGATTTGCATAAAACGTACACAAACTTGATGATGTGACTACTTTAATAAGTTTGCTGAAAATATGGATATTGTGTTTAGGTAGAAACAAAACCTTAAAAAACTCCCGCAAATGTAAAATTATATTGTTAAACACAACGTGAAATATTTTAAAATAATTAATTATTTGCCTTTCTAATAAATTAGTAAAATTCTAGTCTGATATGTTTGACAAAATATGAAAATTGATTGTTCGGTGTTTTCACCGAACAATATCGACGTGACGCGATTACTTAATTTTATTACTTATTACTTTATATTAGATTCAGTGAACTTTTTTCTGCTGCGTAGCTACTGCACTGAAACATTTCATCAATATGACATCAATATTTCATTAATATTTTAACACAAAAAAAAAGTTTTAGAGTGAGTCAATAAATAGTGTTTAACATCAATATTTGTTTCTCCTCAAAAACACCGATACCTTGCTAGGTATCCCGATATTGAATTTAATGGAAAAACTGGATTACAAAACCTCGTATTTCCATTTTCAATCGATTTAACACAAATTAACACCCTACTGACTTGTTTTCAAGTTGAAAGCTTCACAAGTATTATTTATATGCTAACTTTTTCAAGTACATTGAATCTCAGGAGCGTAACAGGTGCCCAATAAGTCTCACGCACACATACCCGATAATGTAAACACGCAGCGACGCATTGTGAACATCCTTCTGAGTCATATCCTCCTGGTATCGTTAACCTTATTCCTGAAATTTCAAGGAAATCCGTTGCCCCGGTGATACTGAAATTGTTGCTAATGATAATAATCTGTGAAAGAGGCAGATTAATTAATTAATCACCATTAACGATATCAATTAATTTACTGATTTTTATGCATGATTAAATAAGGCTTATCCTTGAATTAAACATTAATTAATTCATTCCTTAGTATTAGTACTTATGATTTTAGTAAAATATCGTAATTGAATTATTAAATCGCTTATTAATTTCCCAGCCAAGTCAAAATATAATTAAGATCGTTTTAATTAAATAGTAATGTGTGAAACCGGTTTGCTTGTGAATTAGAAGTAGTCAGAATTATAATCAATATTGAAAAAAAAAAACATTAAATTTTTTTTTTTTCATTTATTATTAAAACTTTAAAAAAGGTACGCGTAGGTACATACATTACCCTATAAAAATCGATATAAACCATAACTCTACTCTAATTTCACTTACAGCTTTCGATAAAAAATCCGGTTGAACGTAATCTATCAAACGCTTTCAGGCATTTCAGCATTATCGGTTCCGTTCACAACATGACAGGCCGTGTGACAGTGACGGCCTCTCATCCGTTACGTCACAAAAGTCAGTTCTATCCCCGAAAGTACTAGGCGTGCAGAATGTACGAAGAGTTAGAAATATCAGGTGCGTAAATAGAACAAGCTCCCACGTGGGACGAAAATAGTCGGCGCTTAGCCGTCGGATTTTATATTTAGAATGATCGCTGCTTCATTAAGGTTCATTTGTTTTTGGGATGTAGTAGATATAGTAGGTAGAATTCGTAATTTTTTATGTCACAATTAATTTTTAAATTTTAAGCACGTTAAGCCGTTGGTCCCGGCTGTCATTCGTGGATCTTTGACAGTCGTTACGGGTAGTCAGAAGCCCGAAAGTCTGACAACCAGTCTTACCAAGGGGTATCGTATTACCCAGTAACTGGGTTGTGGAGGTCAGATAGGCAGTCGCTCCATGTAAAATACTGGTATTCAGCTGCATCCGGTTAGACTGGAAGCCGACCCCAACATAGTTGGGAAAAGGCTAGGCAGATGACCTACCTATTTTTAGGTACCTACTGCACTCTGGTTTTACTAATGCCATCTATTGATAGTAAAAATAAACAATCGCAACGAACAATGATTTATCCTCTTGCTTTTACTATTTTTTACAGTATTTCAGTCACAAATATTTTTTTAAGCATAGGTACAATTTTTTAGCAATGTATTGTTATTATACTGTAGTTCTATAATTTCCCGTATGCAAGGTCGCGGCGCTTGGATGTATGTAAAATATAATAAATATTAATAATAAATATATTTTGTGGATGACCGCCTTATTTCGGAAACAAAGTTGTTTGAGAAAAATATTTCTTCATATATTTTCAAAAATTACATATTATTTTATTAATTAAAATTGATGATATCGTCATAAATTAACACAAATGAAAAGAAAAACAATTTATTTAAAAAGAAAGGCGAGCTTCGTTTCGCAAACGCGGTAATTATCTCGTTGAAATGCTATTTTCAACAAGAGATTTAATTACACGTCAGATAACTTTTATGTTTAAGCGGCCATTTTAATAATCTTTATAATCAATTGATGGGTACTGTGGTCGTTCTTGTAATAATTAAAAGAGGATGAAAGAACGTGTTTTAATATAAAGAAACGGTCGTATGTCGTATCATATCTCGTAAGTCTTATAGAAAAGTAACTTTTTCTATTCTTTAATACAACGCCATCTATTTTCATTAGACGGAACTGTAATGCCCACACTAAGCCCATGATAAATAGAGTGGTTATCAGTGTAACTGTGTACCTAACGGTGATGGCGTTACCAAAGTCGACCAGTTTTTTTCATCAATTATTTAACTACTAATTGTTCTAGGTATTTAACCTTATATTATATAATGTAATTTCTGGAGAAGGGTCTATTCTCAGGACTACGTGTGTCTGACGGTGAAAATAAAAACGAGCTTGGAAAGAAAAATCTAAGTCCGCGTCCTAACCAAAGCGATACTCGCGAAAACACGCTACCGTCGCGTTAATTTTGTTCGGTGAATCTGAATGCGTGCTCTCGCCGACAGAGGGCGCCTTCCGGTTTTCCGAACAAACGAACATTTTGGTTAGGACGCGGGGTATAATAACTTTTTGCACGTCGTTGTAGAAACACAGAACTTAAGTTTTGATATTCGTGCATTATGGTCACATACCAGTCAACATCCACTATTGAAAAGGACACAATCACCGCTGCAATTAGCAAGCCAAGGGGAATCGCCATTATCATACGCTTCGAAGAAGGTTTAGCCATAGCAACCTGATCAGAGGAATGGTAGTTATGAACATGATATTCACTCAGATTTGTTACAGTTGTAATAACAATCATGTCATTTGGCTTAAATAGAGTTTTATTTTAGAGACAGTATTTTATTTATCTTTAATAAAGATTCTCTTCTATTTTGTAAATGTGAGAACGTTGTAGGCATAGTAGACTTTAGGATGATTCGATTTGTTGACCATTTTCTATTTTGTTAAGTACAGTCACCAAAAGAGATAAGTACCAGTATCATCGGATACAGTTAAAGTTTAATAAGAAACCGATGGATGTTTTCGAATGAAATTTAATTTGATAAATGGACCGTTTGTTTTCTATTAATTAAATTAAATTTTATTCGAAAACATCCATCGGTTTTTTACTAAACATTAACTTTATCCGACGCCGCTGGTTACTTATCTCCTTTGGTGACCGTACCTGCTACTTGAATAGGTTTACACTATCCTCCCTTACCTATTAACACTGTAATTTAAAAATATTTTAAGAGCTAATAATTTTTAAAAGAGTAACAGTGGAGTCTTGTCTGCTCTTCTTCATAGAAAAAGATCAATTGGAACCGTGCATTGCTTCTGACGTTTCATAAGTGTCCATGTAACATAAGCATAATCAGCCTATAATGTTCCCACTGCTGAGACACAGGCCTCCTCGCGGTGAGAGGGAGCGGGCCGTAATCCACCACGCGGGCCCAGTGCGGGTTGGTAGATGTCACATATGTCATCGAATTTTTGGTTCTAAATTGTAATATAAAATATTTTGAAATTTAGTCAATGGCATATAGGTTTATATGAGGTAAAATATAATGATTTTGATCTGCTTCTCTCAAAATTCCTCCTCTTTGAATATAAGAGTTTATTGGTCTTTTAGATGTACATCAGTGGTAACTTTGACCTTGAGGTGGCCTAGTCACGCCTAGTGTAGTACAGAGTTTCAATAGAATAAGATGCTAGCTCATACTGGACTAGCTTCTGCCCGCGACTTCGTCCGCGTGAAATTTCACCCTCCCCCCTTTCACCCTCTTAGGGGTGGAATTTCAAAAACCATTTCTTTGTGGATACATACTCTTCCCAAAGAACACACCCTTCAAATTTCATGTCTCTAGGACCAGCGGTTTAGGCTGTGCGTTGATAATATCAGTCAGTCTATGAATTTTATATTCAGGGTCCCATTAAAATAGATGAACAAATTTTAACAGCGCTCAGTACGTCTAACTAAAGATATCCAAGCAAAAAAAAAACACAGATTAAAGTCATTTTATTTTGACCTAAAATAATAAATGTATCTAATGCGTTTTTCTTATATATTTTTTTACCACCTTACTTATTTTGGTGGTCTGAATGATTTCTAAAAGTTTGTACATCTATTTTATGGGACCTTATATTTATAGAAGATGTGTTACCCTCGATGTGCGGCCTTCCGTACAATGAATGGGGAATACATACAATCTTCTTTTTCCTGGAAAAAAACCGGTCAAGTGCGAGTCGGACTCGCGCACCGAGGGTTTTTTTTTTTTTTTGTAATGTATCTACAAATTTACGGTTTTCGGATTTTTTCCTTTACTTGTGCTACATGGCATTGCTTCTTGCCAAATTTCATGATTCTAGGTCAACGGAAAGTACCCTATAGGCTTTGATTTCGGAATATAAACGCCCTTATCTTTTGTTGACTTAGAAGTTTGATTTTTTCACTGCTTCAAGGGATTGCAGCCTTAAGTATGTCATATTAATTTCAACTTGATAACTCTACGTGTTCCTGAGAAAAAGGGTCTTGACTGACGGACAGACAGACGGACAACGAAGTGATCTTATAAGGGTTCCGTTTTTCCTTTTGAGGTACCTACGGAACCCTACAAAACATGGAAATATGATAGGTAGGTACAGCTTCTCCTCATTGGGGTAGGCAGAAACTACAGCACGCCACCTGCTACAATTCTTACATACTCCTTTTGCATCGTTTACGTTCATACATCAGATGTATGAACGTAAACGATGCAAAAGGAGTACGTTCATACATCAGATGTATGAACGTAAACGATGCAAAAGGAGTATGTAAGAATTGTAGCAGGTTCTGATCTTACACACACGCCGGTTGCGAGTACTATGCACCTGAGCTTTCTGAAGAACATCACCAATGAGGGCACTATAATATCCTTCTGGGGCGTCCCCTCCCGGCAATGAGTAATCTGGATACATACGGTAGCTATATTAACATAATTAGGTAAATAACAAACCCATAGCCGGATTGCCTCACCCGCGCCTGCCCTTTCCTTCGCGGAAGTATTGCAAGGTCGAGCATACACAAAATGTCACGCCCTCAGGCACCTGTTGTGTGTACCGTACCTACTAATGACGTCATGACATGGTGTGGGGTTTTCTTGCTGGCTACCTAACTCCTGGTGGCCAGTGCTATGTGTGCCAAACATGGCGTGAAAAGGAAACGAAATGAAGAAGTGGATAGTCACGTCAATAATGCTTTTTGACAGATAGCTATTAATATCTCTCTGATTTCATTATTATATCAAATTATAGTCATAACAAGTATTTTCAGCTATAGTTACTTAATTTATTCCTAGAAAATTGTAATATACCTAACTATTAAATATAATAAATAAATATTATTTAAATTACATTTCAATACACGTGTATTGACCAATTTTAATCAATATTTTATTAATTAACTTCCTTTATTTTACTTTACACGCATATAAATTACATTTCAAATAATGAAATAGAAAAAAATATATATTAAAAAAATAGTAGCCAACCTGTATCGGGAACAGGGTCCAACCTACCGGGGTGAGGGCTCCAGGAACTTCCGAACAATATGATTCGTGTCCAGAAGTACCGTTTGCCTGAATCAAGCACTTAATCCAACTGCCCAACGAGAGCCTCCTCAGGCTCTTGGCTATTAAGTCATTAACTTCGTTTGTTTATTTAGTTCCTTATTTTATAAATTTTTGACTATAAAAAATAGTATAAAAAGATATTTAAAGATAATTATAAAATAATCATTAAAATTATTACAAATAGGTAAATATTATTACATAAAGTTTCATCTCACCAATAAAGCTATAACGCTCTATTTAATTACACATACCTACTAAGATTGTCGGTTAGACTGGAAGCCGACTCTAACATAGTTGAGAAAAGGCCAGGCAGATGATGATGTTGATGACCTACTAAGACTGTCAGCACTATTCATCTTTACAAAAAAGATTAAATATATTATTTTTGTCTTCTAGTCACAGTTCATTAAAAAAATATTTCAAATACTTACAGCATACGGAAGTTAAAAATAAAGACACTGACATTAATTATGTTGAATAAAAAATAAATAAGGATCGAATGACTGGGCGTTTTTCCGATCTACCTAGACATTTTATGTGAAGTTACTTAAATTTTACAAGGCATTATACCCAGTTAGTCAGCAAGCTAGGCGTATTAAGTTCATGGCTGGTCAAAGACAGAAAAACCGGCCAAGTGCGTGTCGGACCACGCACATTGAATGGTTCCGCAGTTGTAATGAATTTATCCCAAGAACAAACTTAACATTTTAGTTGAAAATTATGTTCTCCCATACATTGCAACTGCAAATTTAAGTTGGTCGACTATTACTCGTAAACTTGGAAAGCCTACTTAGCTGTGATAGTTTTACTTTTAATTTCGTTATATATACTACTGCCGGGAATGAAATGAAAAAAATACTGCCGGGTTTATCGGAAGGGAGTGTCAGACTCTTACTGACTAAAACCCACCCGTGTTTCTTCCTTAACCCTTCATGTTCCGGGCAGCGGTAACCCTTTCGGACAAACCCGCTGCCCAAGCGTGGGGGGGGGGGGACACTTGACTCTAACAAAAATTAGCACTTGAAAGCTTAATATTTCACAAACGGATCCCTGAATCAAAAAATAGTTTATACAAACCCGCAAACTTTTGTAAGACCTATCCAACGATACCCCACACCATGGGGTAGACGAGAAAAAAAAACAACCGCTCTTTACGTGTAGGGTACCCTAAAAAATTTTTTTTTAAAGATTTTATTTTACAACTTTGTCGGCGTGATTAATATGTATATCCATACCATATTACCTATAGCTTTCTACAACTACGAGTCTTTGAGCTAAGCTGCGGACGGACAGACGGACATGGCGAAACTATAAGGGTTTTTTGTTGACTACGGAACCCTAAAAATTTTGCAAAATGGCGGCGACATACTAGAGGATAAGATACTATTAAATGATACAGCTAATAAATGTTGAAGGATGTATCTAATAACTTTAACATTGTTTGATTTGATTGAAGAGTGCAGCCCTGTGACAGACGGCTGCACGGACGGACAGCGGAGCCAGTAATAAAAAAACGTGTGTCGAAATATGGAGTGCTTTAGATCGAAAGATATACATATATATAAAAAGTCTAATTATTTACGACCAGCCATTAAATCTAAAGTGTAAACGAATAACCTTGTCTGACCTTCATGTTTCAATGTGCGGTGATTTGGTCGTTCATTATTTATAACAATTGATCGTAAATAGTGGTTTGACATTTGGTCACCTGTGGATTAATCAAGTTTGAGTTGGTTGAAATGTCCAGCTTAGGAACTGGCTGGATAATGAGTTTAGTATTGTGATAGATTTTTTTTTGGAACGAAGTCTTTAACGCGGCTTTCGGTAGGAGTAAACTGGTAAAAATCGTCACGTATCGAAAAAGCGTTATGCGACTTCCTCTTCTTCATTTTCATTATTTCTAAAAGAGCGATATAATATATTTTGGGATGCATGAAGAAGCCTCGTCGTGGAGCGCAGTTTGTTCCGCCAGTTACCTACTCAACTGAACCGAGCGCTCGGCGTATCCTGGACAGTCACACCCAACGTGTTATTTGACTGATCAATTCTTCCCTTGCGGTAGTAGGGCTAACGCCCGCCTGGTTTGCGACCGGTCCCACCGGAGTCCGGCGTCAAGCAGCCTGCTGCATTTCGTAGATGCGTGGGAGTTCCAGTGCCTTAGGCATTTTCTGGGTACGCTCTTTCCATCATAGACCTCATCCATCGCTTTCCATCAGGCGTGATTGAGGTCAAGAGCGGACCCGTTCAGCAATAATAAAAAAAAAATTAGAGATAGTTTTTGTGGATTTCGAGGGTGCTGAAGCCAAGAGTGAGACTAACTTTATGAGAGCTTCTATTATACTAGATGGCTCTGTATTAAAAACGCATAGTAAATTCAAACTTTTTCTCTCTATACCTGTCTCTTTCTATTATTACGTGTGTGCGTGTGATTATTTTATTTTATTTGGGTGTAGGTCGTAGGTCCGAACCCAGACAGGCGTTTTACTTTGTGTAAATTATTTCATCACCAATGCTCTCAAAACGGTGAAGGAAAACATCGTGAGGAAACCGGCAAGTTCTAGAACCAAAAGTTCGAAAGTTCGACATCTACCAAACTGTACTGGGCCCACGTAGTGAATTACTATCGACCCCTCTCAACGAGAGGAAGCCTGAATCCTAGCAGTGGGAACATTTAAGGCTGATTATACTTATGCTAGACTTTCTAAAATGCCTGGTAAGGCTAGGATTATAGGTTAGTCCTTTACTGAAGGCTATATACCTACAATTATTAATAAATACCTTAGCTAATGTATTGTGAATTGATAAATAAGGGGAACCTACTGTTGCCACATAATTGATCCAGATCGGCCATGCGACTTAGATGGAGAACAAAGCTTTTATATTTAATTTAAAGGGTAAATTCGTGTGCACACAATCATTAAGCTGAGCTCAGATGACAATCGTTTGACGTGCGCTTTTTACTGAATGCCTATTGTAAGAATATTTTATTAAACGCTTACTGCAAGCTACTTACAGAGAGTTTTGAATCGTGCTTAAGTTGACGAACGCATGACAGCTGATTGTCATCTACACTAGGCCTTATTTGGCAAATGATATTAACTCGTGTCAATAAAGGAAGTCATAAAAACTGTATACTTGTAATGAAAGTATTATAATTTTCCGTACATAACAAAGTACTGTCAACAAAAGAATAAGTATGCAGGATCGTCGGATAATTATTTGAAGTTTAGTAAGAAACCGATGGATGCTCTCGAACAAAGTTTAATTTTATTAATAGAAAAAAACAGTTCATTTATCAAATTAAATTTCAGTCTACAACATCCATCGGTTTCTTACTAAACTTCAACTATATCCGACGATCCTGCATGTTTATCTCTTTTGTTGACTGTACATTGCAGTTTTTTGTGTTTTAAAAACTATTTACTTCCTTATACATAATAATCAGGCTATAATTTTACTATTGCTGGGACACAAACCTCCGCTCAGTGAGAGGGAGTAGGCCGTAAACCTCTACGCGGGCCCAGTGCTGGTTGGTGGATGTCACATGTCTTCGATTTATTGGTTCTACGACACGGCACGTCATTTCTTCACGATACTTTTCTTCACCATTTTATGAACAGCGGTGATGAAATAATTTACATAAAGTAAACCTGTCTGAGTTCGAACCTACGACCTACAACTCGTAAGACGCGGATCTACTTCCTTATAGTAATGAGAATATTGGAAACAAATAGGTATAAAGTAAGTTTTTTGAAAAAGAGTTCTTCCAAGACGCGTAAGGAACTTCTCATTACGCTATAATCTTAGCACGCCAACTAAATTCACCGTGCCACTCCCAAAAAATAAAATGGCTTATGTCTGTAAGCCAAATTAGGCGTTCCCTACCTGACTTACTTTACAAAACGACATCTGATAAGTATTCTACCCACAGAGCAATTTAATCAAAAAATAAAATGTCTAAATAAAACTAGAAATTACAAGGATATCCCAAAACTTTGACCCTCAAGCTTTGCTAACTTCTCTGAATCACCGTGACCATTCTCCTCACGCAAATTATATCATTTGCCACAAAAACTATGTAAAAATAACCTCAATTTACTAGGTTTTATTAGTTTGTGCAAAGAGTTTTTACAACGGAATAGAAATATTTACAGAAGGATAAACTATGCACATCTTGATTCGCTTCAGTAAATAACCAGGGAACCTATTATTTTGATTAATTACGTGAAATCTGTGAATTGAGAGCGGTGGTGGCCCAGCGGTGACGGCGTCGCCCTCTGTTCGAAACCAGGCAGGCGCTTTACTTTGTATAAATAAATTCATCACCACTGCTCTCAAAACGGTGAAGGACAACATCGCGCGGAAACCGGCATGTCCTAGAACCAAAAATTCGAAGCTATCTACCAACCCCCAAAAGTGATTAATTCCCTACAAGTTGCGTGTTTGTCGAGCTGCGTATTTGACGTAGTGCGAATCTGACGAGATGAGTTTCTGTCAACATGCGTTTTCTGGCGAAATGCGTATTTGACCACTTGCGTTTCTGACGACATGCAAGTAATCCTCCGTCACCTATATCTACCATTAATATGAATACACGTGTACCTTATCACGTGTTGTAAGCCTTCTCTTCGTCTAGTTTTCCGTGTCTGTACAAACAAAGAGTCCGCGTACGATGTAACGACCTTGGCTGTTGTCGGTAGCTGCGTGTGCGCACCGATTTCGATCTTATTCGACGAAATGTACCGACAGCAGACGCTGCAGACGTCAGAAAGTAGAATGTTTATTTTTAGAGGACTACTTTCATGATTGAGGATAAAAATAGCGAAGACTTACTTTAAAGGCGTGTTAAAATATAGCACCCTACTAGCTCGTTATTTGCTATATTAGTTGAAGTGACTGGTTTAATTACAGATCAATTTTGATTTGTAATTTAAAGTGTAGCGGCAAAAAGTTCAGTTAGTGAACCATAGATAATAATAGGCTTTATAATAAATGATCAAGTTGGG
Source organism: Hydraecia micacea (assembly GCA_914767645.1). Lineage (NCBI taxonomy): Eukaryota > Metazoa > Arthropoda > Insecta > Lepidoptera > Noctuidae > Hydraecia > Hydraecia micacea. Next base: position 17,268,298 of record OU611778.1, read on the forward strand.
CGTTTTATTATTTGATCAAGGCACACGAACATAAAATTATCCTTGAGTGTAATTTACGTATCGAATTCGAAATTGTTTGTAATTTGATTTTTTGTTCCTATTGCAGCCTTAATAATAGACGCATTTCCTATTAGAGTTAGGTAATAAACGAAGATAATTTAATCTTCTACTTCGACTCAGCCTATCGCAGTCCACTGCTGGACCTATGTCCAGCAGTGGACTGCGATATGCTGAGTCGGAAAGGTCTATGCCTCTCCCGGGCTGCGCCTCAACACCCTGTCCTTCGCCTTCCATATCCAATCTGTCCCAGCCACCTTCTTGAGGTCGTCGGGCCATCTGGCTGGGAGGCTGATATAGGTCGACTTAGGAATGACTTATCATAAAACTTTTTTCTTTCGTTCAAAGTAATATGTCGACTGTACTATGCCAAATCAAACGCCCACCAATCCGCATTCCATCAAAACCTCTAACTCATGCGCAGTCGAAATTGTCACTAAGCGTCCTAGTCACGTGATTTACGACCCTTTCATTGATGACTTTTTTGGAGTTTTCCACTTTCATGCTAGGCTCAAGTTGTATTTTGTAAATTGTGGATGGTCTCCGCATGAAGGAGTATTATCGCCTTACAGCGCACGAAGATCTGCAGCAGCACATTGGGATCTACGACCTCAGTGAAGTGCACTGAAGGGGTTTGTTTTGCTACGCTTTTGGCTCGTTGTGGGAGAGACAAAATGGTTTCTAAAAACACCTTCGCAGCTCAAACCAGCTCGGAACTGGTCATGTTCTTAAAATGTATCTTGTAATTTTATTCAAGTACTAGCTGCTGCCCGCGAGTTCGTCCGCGTGAAATCCTGTCCTAACTAAAAGCTTTTTTCTTTCTAAAATAAAAGTAGCCTAAGTTACTCCTTATTACATCAGCTATCTGCCAGTGAAAGTACCGTCAAAATCGGTCCAGCCGTTTCAGAGATTAGCCGGAACAAACAGACAGACACACAAAAATTAAAAAAAAAACTGTATATGTACCGTGTATACATCCATATGCATTTAGTAAAAAGCGGTTACTTTAATATTACAAACAGACACTCCAATTTTATTTATTTGTATTGATAGATAGAGCAATTATCACAATTATGAGCGCACTTGTACTTATTATCTATCTATAACTATTGGTATAATAAACTCCTCAGCTGTATTATTATAAAGCTGAAGAGTTAGTTTGTTTGTTTGAACGCGCTAATCTCTGAAACTACCGGTTGGATTTGAAATATTCTTTTTGCATCTGATAGCCTGATTCTTGAAAAAGACTATAGGCTATTCAACATCACGCTAGGAGCCTGAGGAGCCGAGCAAAAAGAAACAAAATTCAATACGAAGTAATGGTGCAGGCAGGCGATGCGATGCGACGGGGTGGTTCGAGGGCCCAAAAAATTTTACGCGGACGAATTCGCGGGCAGAAGCTAGTATGTAGATAATAAATGCTCGTATGTTAGCCTAGTTAGGGCTATCAAAACGAATTATCGAAACCGACAATATTTAATGTGTCTGGCAAAAAAAAAAACATGTTACCTAATTATGTTTAAAGACATAGTTATGTTTTGCATTAATATTTAAATTAGTTGTCTAATAAAAACCCGGAAAAGCCGTTACAATCTATTTTAAGGCGGGCTGTTAGCGCATTCATTATTTATATGCCCAAGTTTCATAATATTTAGTGATATTTGAAATTCAACAAACTTTAGAAAAGGAAAGAACCACGTATAACCAGCAAACTGGGAATCAGGACCTTCCTAAGGCAATACGGCCTATCCGGGGTCTACCGGGATCTCCCGAAATTACAGAAGGATATCGAGCCGCGACGGTACGTTTTACTAGACTGTAGTTGACCACCTTTGGGACCTCTAATAATAAGAGGTTCCAAAGATGCTCTTGTTCTGAGGTGCACCACAAAGAAACGGTATATATACCTTTTTGTCTTGCTCTAGAACATAGGTTCTCGACATGGGCGATAATGCCCCCTCGTGGGCGTTTGAGACTTTCATGGGGCCAGTAGAAGACCCAGAGAAAATTATATATCCTATCTTACGACTATATAATATTACACGTTTAAATATCGTCACTGGAAAGGAGAAAATGCTAAAGCGCCATTTGGGCCAAGACTAGTTATATGTATAAATTTATCGTTGGATTAGATCTTTTTTTCTGCGTCGATCTGTTTAGGTTTCAAGACAATCTGAGCCAACAATTTCTAGTGGCTCAGATTGCCTAAAAAAAAAATTTGTTGAAAATTGTTTAAAAAAAATCTTATCCATCGATATAATTATATAACAAATTTTTGCCCAAATGGCGCTTTAGCATTTGCTGCTTTCCACTGACGATATAATTAAGGCAATAGCTGTTTCAGATTCGCGACAGATAGTAAGTAAAAAAAATTGGGGGCTCTAGAAAAAAAAATCTCAAAGTTGGCAGTGGGCAAAATAAGGTTGAGAAACTTTGCTCTAAGGGAATGTATCCATAATAATGTTTACAGAATAAAAAAAAACGTTTTTCAGCTCGAGACAACCCTACCTTGGCGCCTACAAAGTCACCTCTCATATACCACGTGCTTCCATTCATAAGCTCATCCGATCGGTGTCATCGACCGCACGATGAGCAGCATTACTCATCTCTATGCTAATCTGCCTGAATATATTACATCGTGAGAATTCTTTATGTTAATTTTCTTGAAGATGTTTTCTGTTATGTGTTATGTCATTCGTCTGGTCGTGTTTTGTTTTTTGAGGTCAATTTGATGTTTTTCTTTATCTATTGTTATAATCTATCTAAAAATGAATCGCCGAAATGCGTGTACATAATGCGCATAATATCCGAACGGCTGCACTAAATTGGATAATTCTTTTTTTGTTGTGTTCGGTATAATTGTCAGGACAAGGTTTGTATATGAAAGAAAATTTCGGATATTCGAAAAAAAAATTGCACCCGTTCGAAGTTGGGGCGGGCCGCTAGTGATTAATAAAGAGCAAAGTCACTTTCCGTGTTTGACGGTGTGTGCACTTTTTTTTTCAGATTTTCAGATTTCAACAACATTTAGCAAATTACTTTTATGTGTACCTACCTATACAGGGTTATTTTTCAAAGACCAGCGAATTTAAGAGTGCGGTACAGACCATCAAACTGAACAACTTTCTCCATGGAACCAATATCGTAATCGCGAATAAAAATTCAGCCATCCCATACGTTTAAGTCGAGTAGGTATTGAAGTTTTCTATGGGACAGTCGATAAATTTTTCGCGATTTTGAACAACAGATTTTTTTTTAAGTGAAAACTTCTTTAGGCGTGTTGGGCATTTTTTGAGATGGGAAAAAAACCATTGAATTCGCGCCACTGTTACCATAAGCGACACCGCTTCGGATATGTTCGGCTGTCCTCGGGATGTACTCGGTTTTAATGTATATCCGATATGTCAGTGAATGATGGCAAAGTATTCTGTTTGCGTTTTGTTTTTCACTTCTGTCGGCACTCCCGAAGTGCCACTGTTTTTTTTTAAATAACCCACGAATGCTGTTAACGCAGTAGGGTTCAGAATCATGTACTGAATCCATGGTAACAGGTTGCGCGTCGACGTCCCTGCCACTATGTATTATGTAAATGGATCGTCATCAGGTTTATGTATTGAGAGAGATCTAAAAAAGTACTACTGTGGACTTTTGCTATCATAAAAAGTACTTTATGTTTTAAAAATAAGGTATCTTTTGCTTTTTGTATTAAGACATACAATCCATTGTAAAAATAAGGATTCAATTTAAAATGTCGAACACCATTTATCGCGAAATTCGCGATCACTTGCGTCGTTTTTCCTTATGTTTTAAAAGCCTGTACCCTGTTGTATCAGCATCCAACATGCGGACATGTTCGGCGAGCTTATAAGATAATTGCAATTACATAATTACGCCTTATACAAATATTGCTGACAGAATACGGTAATACCCAGGTATTTTTAAAGACACAAGCAAGACATATACCTACATTTTTAATTAAGGATATATTTTTATTGGTAGCTACATGTCGTAAACTCCTTATGAACTCCACTTATACTTTTTGATTGCTTAAGCTATTTGAGACAATGCATCATTTTCAAGATTGAGCAGGTAAGGCATCATTTCTAGATACTTAAATTAACAACTAAAGAAATAGGGAGCACTGGTGGCCCAGTAGAAACGGCAGCGACATACGAGCTGTAGGTCGTAGCAGTGGCGAAGCGTGAATTTATGACAGAGGTAGGCCAGAGCAAAAAAAATTTCCAAAAGAAAATTTCAATGATGAATTGACTATAGAGTGGTTATGTTATGAATTTTCGAAGGGAAGCCGGTGGGAATCGAGTTGTATGGTACCTTCGCCACTGGGTCGTAGGTTCGACCCATGGACGACGCCGCCGAGGCCGGCCCCACAGATGGCAAAATGACGTCGCGAGGGCTGGTTTGGGGTGGCCTGGGAAAATAGTGCCTGGAAGGATTTGGGGGAGGCCTTTGCCCAACAGTGGGACAGAACAGGCTAATAAAAAAAAAAAGGTTCGTACCCACTCAGGTACTTTACTTTGTGTACATTATTTCATCACCACTGCTTTCAAAACGGTGAAGAAAAACATCGTGAGGAAACCAGCATGTCCTGGAATCAAAAATTCGCAGACATGTGACATCCATCAACCCGCACTGGGCCCGCGTGATACATTACAGGACAGGTTGACAGGCCTGATGGCCTAGTGGTTAGTGACCCTGACTGCTATGCCGGAGGTCGTGGGTTCGATTCCCACCCAGGACAAATGTTTGTGTGATGAGCACGATCATTTGTTCTGTGTCTGGTTGTAATTTATCTAGTATGTATTTAGAAATATATAAGTATGTTTATCAGTTGTCTAGTACCCATAACACAAGCTCTGCTTAGCTTGGGACTAGATGGCGTTGTGTGATAGTTGTGGAATATTATTATTATTACGGCCCTTTCACAGAGAGGATCCCTGTGTCTCAGCATTGGGAAGATTACAGGCTGATTATGCATTATTCATGTTAATAATTGCAAAGACAAGGGACTGGTATAAGAAAAATTATAAGAAAACCAAATTGCATTCCAGTAAAACGTAGCCTGTAGTTGCTTTCCAAGTTAAGAAACCTTACAGAAGCTTTAAATGTGTTGGTAATATATTATTACTCGTAAATATCATCCAGTTTCAATGTGGGCGTGCAACGTAATTTGTACTTCCGTAAACTAAATAACTCTGATATAGTCAGTAGGTTCACATCGGTAGACGCCGGTCGACTTAATGATTTGCAAAAAATGGAAGGTCGTCTAAACGTACTTTGCTTTTTAACCGACTACGCTGCAGGCTAAACGAGCAAGTATATAAGAGGCTATATCCTGCTTGGGGATTATAAATAGCCTATTAACCATAATAGCCATAGAAGTCATAAATACCATTAGGTACAGCTTGCTTTTCTACATATAGACTGCAATCGTCTATGAAAACTCGCAATCCTTTCAATGATAAATGATTTTATTTGTGTAAGTTGGTTTGTACAAACACTTTTACACGTCAATCATATTTTAAAAACTATATGAGGTCGGCGTTTCCTGACTACTAACTAAACTGGGATCATGTGAAAACCATGTAGATTGGTGTCTGAAATGGTATTTTTGAAGAAAGAACATAGATATAAGAACCACACAGATTGACTGGTCCTGTCCAGTCAATGCACGCATTTTTCAGTAATGCAGCTCAATTCAGAACTTAAGGAGCTTAACTCTTCTATTATACTTAGGTAAACCATAATGTAATCGATTCTATATTATTTATTACTTTAGAAATATTTCTTAATTTATCGTAATTGTATTTGAATGTATCCCAATGACAATAAATCGGTATCTCTAATAGTCGCACAGAATGAATCTACTATGCGTATTAGCATTTCAAAACTTATTTTATCGTGTAGTATTTAGTGGCTTCAATTAATGTAATGAATAAAATCTTGATTAAAGATTTACTACCTAGTTGGTACTAGTTTTTGTTGGATGTTCAATTTTTATTGCAGTTTTATCGTCACACATGATTTTGAAATTATTTAATTAACTAGCCTCTGCCCGCGACTTCGTTCGCGTGAAATTTCTTGTCCCCCCGAATACCTCATCGCATCGCATTGCCTGCCCGCGCTATTACATCGTTTTCGCTTAGCGTTCTTTGTTGCTCGTTGCTCGGCTCCAAAGAGTCTTAGCGTGATGTTAAATAGCCTACAGCCTTCCTCAAGAATTGGGGTATCCAACTGGTAGTTCCAGAGATTAGCACGTTCAAACATACAAACAAACAAACTCTTCAGCTTTCTATTAGTACAATATTTAACCAAGTAAAACATAAATTTCCAGAGTTGCATTGTAAATAGGGTTTATTTTTGTTTACACAAGTAGGTACCTATAACCTAATAACAAAAGTAACGAGCTGGCAACGTATTAGATCAACAATATAATTATAAGCAGAACGTGAGAGCAAGTTACATCATGTGGGACAAAAAATAATTATATATTGAAGAATCGCTCACCGTTATGTTAGGGCGCAAGTTATAAGAGTTTTGGTATTCTAAGTTTTTGTATCAAAACTTATGGTATGTAATATAGGTAACTAATGATGGAATGATAATGAGAGTTTGTTAAATAAGAAGTCCCTAAAGAACAGTGTCGATCGTGGAAGACATTCAAGAAGTTTTGTGATTGCTTGGGGCAACTTAAAGAATACACTTATATTGAGAATATATTTTGCCCTAAGCAACCTGAAGAGAAGATCCAATACGGGACAAATCCATTCATCAGAATAGCAATAACAAAACCTTCTGTCAAAAATACATGTTTTAATCTTGGTAACATTTTATGTTTTACCACACCATAATAACTCGCGGGTTCGCAAAAGATTGAGGGAGTGGAGGGAGGTCTGTGCCTAGGTGTGAAAAATCATCAATTCTTTAGTAGTATTATGTAGTAATAATTGACATAGAATCTGATTCAATGTCAGTCAATACTACAATTTAATTGTTCTCAATTAACACAGAAAAAGTCGAATAAATCCAAACCAGGAATCAAAAACACCAAAATCTTCTACCTTGCACCACCCATTATGGAACCACGATTGTCAGTTTTCGGCGCTCGAGGCAAGCGCAGCGTGCAGTCCCGAGTTCAATGCCACGGCCGGTCACTATGAGGTCGAACTTACGTAAACTTTAATTGGCTGCGATGAGCACGTTTTTTACAATATGATGAGCTTATATAATGAACCGTTAAGATTGCGTATGTTTGTTTCGGTTAATTAAACTGGTTAGGTGGTACAGGTTTTTAGATGTGTGTAATGCGATGATTGCTTTTCAGATGTTAAGCGGCTCTTATTTTATGTACAGACGACAGCACATGAAGCTACCCGAAACTGTAAAATTTTCCTAATCAACTTTGAACCTTACGTTTTTGCGATAAAGTTGAAAGCCTATTAAAGAAATTTGACAGATTGTAGTAAGTTTATGTGCTGGCGTCTGTACACAAATAAAGGTAAAGAAAGGGAATAGCCCATTGGGCATAAAAAAATTCGTCCGCATCGCTGTCAGTGTTAAATGTGCCCAAAAGGCTGTTAGCGTTGCCACGTTGGATGGCAATGCTGATTCTTTGGTCATGTAGTGGTATTTACAACGCACAACGACGTCACGAAAATCCTGCATCTCGCAAGCAGAGTTTACCGCGCAACTAGCATAGATACAACACCCGTCTGGTCGGAGGATCCTCCCTTTTCTATAGAGTATGAGTGAACTTTACACATACCTCTATAGTCACGTGATTGTTTGATCAACCGCTTGGTGATGTCCCAAAGCAGCTCTTTGATATGAACCATTTATGGTTTATGAAATTTTTATCGATCATTGCTTTAAAAAAAGATTTTGTTTTCGTAAACTTAAGTAACTTTTTTCAAAGAGCTGTTGTAAATTATTCAGCTCTATTTAAACAATTTTACGTTCATAATTCTGCTATAAGTATAAGTAACTATCTATCAATATAAAAGACTATTAATAACACCTCTAAACCTTCAGGGAATTCAAACGTTAGGTCAGAGCTTCCACAGGTGTTGGAGCACATGCTGTGTGTGCCGGATATTTTACAGGCATGTGTTCTGCACCGGATGCTTCAAGACGCACGTCTTGTCGAGGTTTAGGTCCAAGAGTTCTCGCATAAATTCTAAAAGCTGGTGGATGCAGTTGGCTCCTAGTAGCCACCCACGAGAGGCGAATGCGAGCCGACGCGAGGCGCGAGAAGAGCAAAGAGATGTTTATGAATGGACTCAACAGCAACTTTGTACCCTGCAATGATGTCATTAAGGTTCTGCAGCACTTAGTTTTGTGTTCTGATCCAAAATAAACGTTGTCTTATATACTGTATCAAAACAAAGAACAAGAAAATTAATGAAACATTAAAATAAAATCCAATATGTGACGGAATTCATGATATTTTTATGGAAAACTGTTGACCCTATGCTTCACTGCGAGCGATTTGGCGAAGACCGTTCGGACACTTTTTTTTACAAGACAATGACACCTACTACTAGATAAATACTGGGCACATGATTGACTAATTGACAAATAATTGGTACCTATTCAAACTAAAATCGCAAAAGTTGGAAGATGAGAAGGTGGCCTAACCTGCCGTCTGTTGCCCCAAAACATGCAGTCAAAGTAAGCTGCCACAGACAAAGCCGTGGAAGTAGCGAAGTTTTAGGCCACCCACATTTTATTAAAACTGTCGTGGCACCGACTCGAAGAAGAAAAAGATTAAAATAGAAACATAATTTGCATGAATCTATTATTTATTATATTAAGATATATGTTAAGCAGAACATATCAGGAGGTGGTGAAACAAGCTAAAAATTGCTTAAACATTTACGACAGTTAATACCAAATCAAATCCCTTCAAGGACAGGAGCCAAATTGCTTTCCGCTCTCAGTATAGCCAATACCGAACGGTAGTAATGGCCGACAACCAGAACGCGGGCGTGCATTTACAAGGCTGACTATTATTGCTCGTAATTCCGCATTCAATAAGTGAATTTCTGACATGTTATAAAAACGATACGATATTGAGATCGGTGGGCGTTTCCCTTATTAAAATGTTTGACAGCGTATTTGGTTGGCATTTCACAAAGCATGTTTGATACGATAATAAATAATGTCATATGAATAAAGTAACGTTTGATGTGTTTCAATATTTACTGCTTCCGCATTTGCCAGAGAATGAGAAACGAGTATAATTATGCTTCCTACCAACATAATTTACTATCTTCAGGGGGTGTAGGACCTATTCACGAAGTCCGTAGTTACAAATACAAATATTTTATTGGAACAGAAACATAATTACAATTTTGTGTACAGACGACAGCACATCAAAGTACTACAATCTGTCAAATTTCTTTAATAGATTTTCAACTTTATCGCTAAAGCATAAGGTTCAAAGTTGATTGGGAAAATTTGACAGTTTCGGGTAGCTTGATGTGCTAGCGTCTGTACGTTAATACTGCGTTAGTTTAGTAACTGTGTCGCAGTTATTAGCGCCCACCCCAGGAGCGAAAGACCACTGAGTTCCATTGGTTATACTTATACGTAGAAACTAGACATAAACATTAATAATAATAAAACTAGAATAGACATTTATTAATAATAGTTGTAGCAGTATAAAAGTGGGTGAGGGTGTGTGTGAGTGTGGGGAGGGCGTGGAGGTGCGTGCGTCTGCCAAAATACGGACTTTTCCTATTCCGTACCACTTACAGACACAATATTAGTTCGGGGCCCTAACTAAGACTGAATAAAAAACCTATTTGACAATTATCTACTCCCGATGTCTTTTGCCGGTCCGCAAAATTTAATTTGGCACTGTTTCGACTGATTAAAATTAATGATGATTCTTCGGATGGGCGCGTATCTTCGTTGACGGACTAAGAGAGTAGTCTCCCAGGACTTAAAATATTTTATGATTTTAACATAAGATAGTAAAATCCTATATTAAAATCATATTTTTTTACATAATTATATAAAGTCACACCTTCTTCTCATGGCAGAGAATGCTACGATCCTTCCAAACTCCTTTTGTTTCGTTTACAATTCAGTTCATTTATTAATAATTATTAAAATTACGTGTCAATAAAATTTAGTCATAGAATTTAAAAAAATAGAGTGTGGAACATTTATTATCATACATTATAAAAAATAATTGAGAAAACATTATAATAACATACTGTACTTTAATAGATTAAACATTCGTCGAAACAAAAAACAAAAAGGAGACAAATACTTAAATCAATTATAAAATATTCTTTTAGGTCATATAATACCTCCTGTCGGGGGAGCGGTGAATGCTTATGCGAATCCCGCACCCCCGGCCATAGGCAGAGGTGGAACACCGCGGTGGTTTTTTAGCCGGTAAGAGTCCGGCATGCCCCTCTGTCCCCCCCACGACGGAGGAAGTCCATGAGGATTTCCACCGCGCAACAAAAAAAAAAAAATGGTCATTATAATAGGTACCTGGTCGGTTAACCAGCCTTACGTTCATACATCTGCTCATACACGCATGCCTGTAGCGAATGTTTATATTTTTCTCTACTAAAAAAATAGCTATTAAATACATGTTATAACATATCAAGTTACGAAGCAACAAACCTTTAAACTGGGAAGTTGTCCAAAGAAGGCTTCGTTAGAAAAAACTCATTGAATTCAGCTCTCTTTCTAAGGAAAAATGGCCATGATAATTTATGTAGGTTATTATAATATGACGCAAACATCTTACTATGCAAGTAATAGTAGGTAGTGGACTGGCTACTTGTTTGGTGGTACAGTCCACCATATCAGGAGCAGGTAACTAACATTTGAAGTACAAAAATCACCCTTACTGCTGCGTGACAAAGGCGCCGTAAATATCAAATTGTTCACTGAATGCGATTCATCATCTACCTATCCTTTTCCCAACTATGTTGTGTTGGCTTCAAATCTAAGCGGATGCAGCTGAATACCGGTACTTTACATGGACCGCCCGCCTATCTGACCTCCACAATCCAGTTACTGGGTAATACCTCACCCTTTGGTAAGACTGGTTGTCAGACATTCGGGCTTCTGACGACCCGTAACGTCTGTCGAAGATTCAAGAATGACACCAAGGAACAACGGCTTAACGTACTTTCCGAGGCACGGTGGGATCTTGGTATGTAAACATGGTCACCCATCCACAGACCAACCGCGGCAAGCGTAGCTTAACCTTATCGATCGACATGCGCGGCTGTTATTACTTAGCCATAAGTCACTACTAAATTATGCAATTGACTGTAAATAATTGCGGACTCCATTCTCTTCAATTATCTATTGACTTTTATATCGGATGACTAACCGCTTGTACAGACGCTAGCACATCAAGCTACCCAAAACTGTCAAATTTTCCCAATCAACTTTGAACCTTATGCTTTAGCGACAAAGTTGAAAATCTATTAAAGAAATTTGACAAATTGTAGTAGCTTGATGTGCTGGCGTCTGTACTTCAGCTTAATTTGTTTTGCCACAGTTGTACGAATTATATCAATATAGATCTAGTTTGTTTGACCTTTAGCAGCCATTTAATACTCGAATGTTATTTTGAGTTGGTGGTTAAAGGAGCTAGGAGTCAGGTTCAGGAATGAACAAGGTTTCCGGCGTTGTAAAAACCTTTGAAACCAGCGGGCTAATTGCGTAACACATTATCAATCGGAATCGGATTAATTATGACAGTTCAACAACATTCATTGCGTTATTTACGTGTTGAGCAGACACATTTTTCGAACTTATGAAGCAATGGATTAGCAATTTGCTTCAAAATGATTCAGATTCCGATTGATAGTGTGTTACGCAATTAGGGTGCTGGTCAAACCAGAAAACTACGTAATGACGTCCTATCTGTAGTCTGGCTGACGGATCACCTTCTGCAAAGAAATCGTATAATAAAAAAAAAGTCATAACTTCTTTTAAATTTTCCTCAATATTTACACGTTAAACAAAACCCTTAAAAAGCCAGATTTATTCCGGTCTGATCCCCCTCTCCCCCCCTCGATCGCCTGCTAGTTCGTCTTCTGTTTTAAACTTTGTCTTATTACTATAAGCTTTCTCATTCCGGTGTGATCCAGTTTTTCTTTTGTTTTTATTCGCTACATGAATGCAAGAATTCATTGGTTTCTCATGTTGTTACTAACTTCCTTCCTTCATGAACGCAGGACCAATGCCCGTATTGCGTAACGCACAATCTATAACAATCTGATTCATTTCGAAGGATATTACTAATCCGTTGCTCCATATCGTCGTTAATCTAACTAAGTGACTTAACTGATTCGAAGCATATTTTACAGGCCAGCTATTTGCAGTTGAGGCTTACCTATGATTGAGGGTAGCTTGCTCTATATAAATTCTACTGATATAAAATTGAGCACGTGTGTAGTTCTGATTAAGATCTTTATACTGGTATTACTACAAATAATAAATATTTTAACAGATACGTTACTTCGTGAGATCTTTGTTTTTATTTATATTATTTATATGATCAGGTATCAGGTTCGACTTGGAAAATGTATCAAATTACTATAGTTAGGTCGGCTTAGTCCAAAATGTCAGATACGTCAGTTAGTTAGCGAAGATATGTTCGAAAAATTTGTCTGCTCAACAACGTAAATAACGCAATTAATGTTGTTGAACTGTCAAAATGAAAGCCATCGCTATTGTTAGTATGTTGCGCAATTACCTCGCAGGACACTTGATTCTTTCAAGAATCATATTGCTAGTCCTTGAATAAAGCTTAGGCTTCAATTACTTCAAGATATTTCGTATGTATGTTTCACTTTGTTTTCTCTTAACGTAAGGCACAGTTGCCATCTAGTACCAGTTCTATTCTCGGTCTAATACTCTTAGAAATTCGATATGTATTGCACAAACAGTATTGATTTTCATTTTACTTTGTATATAAATTGTTGGAAAACTTACGAAGAATCACACTTCACCCAACTGTGGACGAGACAACTAAATACATCATCATGTTCCATAAGGTAAATATTTTCTATAAAGAATTTCTATATTTCAAAAGATTTTTAAGGATCCGTAAGTAAGAGGACTTGTGTGGTATTTTGATATTAATGTACAGACACACCAGCACATCAAGCTACCCGAAACTGTCTAATTTTCCCAATAAATTTTGAACCTTATGCTTTAGGGATAAAGTTGAAAATCTATTAAAGAAATTTGACAGATTGTAGTAGCTTGACGTTTGTACCTAATTTTGTGCTCAGTGACCTCTAGATATAAAATAGGCCTCATCTTAACCCATGAAACGCCTTCGAAATTTCATCAGCTCGTCCTAAGAACATCCATTTTCTACTGATATCCATTAACAATCACAGTTACTCAAACGTGTTTATCTAAAGGAATCAAGAACTTCCACATGTATGGATAGTTTGTACTAGTTCCTTTTAACAGTTGTTAAACCAATTTCTTTATTCCACAGTTCGCAGTCCTCTCCGGCCTGGTGTTATCAGCCACTTGCATGATTTTACATCGACCCCAATCATCCACGCTTCTCGGACTTCAATACGACTCAATCCCCAACTACAACTTCGCTTACGAAGTCAACGATGCTCATACAGGAGACATTAAAAGTCAGCAAGAGAGTAGACGAGGAGACTCTGTACTAGGACAGTACTCCTTACTGCAACCTGATGGTGTCCGAAGAACTGTAGACTATAGAGCCGATGACCACACAGGGTTCCTAGCTACTGTCAACAATGATGGGAGACAAGTGCCCACCCCTCATGTGCAGCCTGCAATCAACGGTGACGTCATAAGGCACCCGAACATAGCAGTCCAGAACTACCAAGCCTATCCCACTCCCAGTGCTCAATCATACCAAGCCTATCCCACTCCCAGTGCTCAATCATACCAAGCCTATCCTACTCCCAGTGCTCAATCATACCAAGGTTTTCCCACTCCTAGTTCCCCATCTTACCAAGCGTGGCCCACACCTAGTGCCCAGTCTTTGCAAGCCTGGCCCACTCCTAGTGCCCAACCTTCCCCAGTACCCACTCCTGTTGCCATATCTAGATCTTCTATTACCCAAACATTTTCGCATGGATCTGGCGCCCTTAGTGTCCATAACCCTTGGGCTTAAATCTTGACTTGTTATTATGGGCATGGCAAGTGAAACGGACTCCGATATTTTGCATTTATACCTATTTTAAGTTTGAATACCTATCTATGAGTGAGTAAGTGATAATGTACCTAGGTAATAACGCAGTATAGTCGACCGGATCCCGATAGCCTTGCTACGTTGTGGTCAGTATTCTAAAGGAAATGAGCTATAATAGCGAAGTTTACGACCGGAATCTTAATGATATAACAATGAAATACTCTTTATCTGTAGTTTGATATGTATCCTGTAATGTATGTAATGTATTTTTTTGTGAAATAAAAAAACTGCAATATCACTTTCCGAGTTTTTGTTAACAGATTTTTTCTTTGATTTTCGTGATTTGATTTGAGCACCTACAATACAACTTAGATCCGCTCGTGTCAAAGATAATTTGATATCTACTTTGACAATGACTCAAATATATTAAAAAAAAATAGCCTGTGTACTCGTAATCCGAGTAACTTAAAAGGTGTGAGACGTAAGATAATTTTAAACTAGTTTATTTATACAAGCGCGACCAATTGAGATCTGAGAGACCTTTCCATTCGGTGCATCGCCCTGATTCGAACTTGACTTTAAGACACTTCCTGAATTTCTTCATAATAAATACATTTAAAGTAAAACTGGAACAATTGTCAGTTGATATAAAAAGCTGGGCAGGTGCTGTGGAGAACATCAGACTCTCAGGATTCTTCGACGTAGTCACAACAACAAAAAACCTCCTTCAATATGTTTGTGAAGGTAAACACTCTTTGTTTTCTTTTATCTTTGTCATCTACAATAACTAGTATATATCTCCATTTATATAAAAGAAAGTCGGGTTAATTACACAATTTATAACTCAAGAACCACGGAACCGACTTTTATGATCTTTGGTTTGTTGGATTTGTCTCCGCCCCGAATAGCAGAATAACTTGCTATTAAAACATGAGGAAAATTCACAAAGAAAAAAATAAGATTTTCTCATAAATTTTGTATGGATCGGCTTTTTTTATTCTGAAGTGCCGGGGTCAGCTAGTATTAACATAAAAACATCAATAACAGTAGTCTATTGTGTTCAATATAATGTTGTAATTGTAACCTTATTTCAGGAAATAATAATTAAATAATAGAATTCAAATTATTTCTCAAAATGGAATTTCTGCCATCAACAAGGACTATCGAACCAAAGTGTCGATCAACATCCACACTTTTTCTTATTCTCATTTATTTTCTTACAGTTCGTCGTCCTCTTCGCCTTGATGGCCGTCGCCAGCGCCAGCGATCTATCCAGTTTCTCATACGGCGTGGCTGATCCCTTTACCGGAGACTTCAAGCAACAGATCGAGAACCGCGTGGGCGACAACGTGCAGGGTCAGTACTCTCTGCTGGAGTCTGACGGCACCCGCCGCACTGTGGACTACGCCGCCGGCGCCGAAGGTTTCAACGCCGTCGTACGCAAGGACCCTGCTCTCATCGCTGCTGCTCCTGCCATCTCTTACGCTGCTCCTGCCATCTCTTATGCTGCTCCTGCTCTCGCTGCTCCTGCTCTCGCTGCTCCCGCGATCGCCGCTCCCTTCGGTTTCGCCAAGTTCGGAGCCATCAACTACGGTGCTCCCTTCCCATACGCCCGCTTCTACTAAACCAAGACTGCCGACTTTGTATTTGTAAATATTGGATCTGTAAATAAAATTATATATTTTTTGACTTTCTAGTGATATCTGATTTTTTATTCTTGAAACAGTTATTTTACACATAGTAAGGTGCATATTATTATCATACTCATAATCAAACTAAAACATGAAGGACACGTGTAAGTACAAAAGATTTGAAGTTATTCATTTGCTAATGATTATGAAAATAATCAGTTCACTAAACCCATAAAGTTACATAATGTTATATAAACTTAATAACGTTGTTACATTGATATTGTGTACTATTTTAGCAACATATTTTGCATCATCCCCTTTATTACACAATCATTTTATATTTTCTTGTTTATAAAATATTGTTTCATATACTTATTATTTTATTTAAAAAATAGCCATTACAAGAAGTTACTTTGGTTATTAATTACTCACATAATTAATTACAATTAAAGACATCAACTAATTATTTTGACTTCTACCTAATAACCTTGCCTGTTAAACTATTTTATATTTAATTAAGTAATAAAAATTTTATCTTCACGCTCTCATACCAAAAAATTAAAAAAAAAACCCATTCTTAAAAAAATCCATGCGGAATCAAAGAGTGCCACGCATCTATAAACAATAGGTGTACAAAAATTCATCTTTACAATATTGTGCAATTATAATAATAGACAACTGAAGAATAAATGGGCTGAACAAACAACTAACAAATTCACTTACCAAGACATCAACTGTAAACGTTAGATATTACATGCGCAAGTTCAAGCTACTGGGCAGGTTATATGCATTGTAGGAACTGTAGTGTAAACAAGTGTGCCTGCCCAGTAACCCACGCGAGTAGTGAGTGTACTTGCATGTCTTGCACCGTGCATAAGTACAGACGCCAGCACATCAAGCTACTACAATCTGTCAAATTTCTTTTATAGATTTTCAACTTTATCGCTAAAGTATAAGGTTCAAAGTTGATTGGCAAAATTTGATAGTTTTGGGTAGCTTGATGTACTGGGCGTCTGTACCTCAAATAAAACACGATCTGTAGCGAATATCCCCTGAGTTTTCAAGCGAATTCTAGAAATAATCTCGTAAACATTTTCTTGTCCTTATCCCAATTTATTTATCGTTAATGCAGCATGTTTTTTCTCACACCCTTATCAGTCATCGTTTTAGTCAGCAGTTTCATCCTTTCTTTTTTCCATACCATCCTCCACAAATCCTTTAGTATTTCTTTTTCTTGCTAAATTTATTAAGGTAAGTATCATCATCTATAACCAACAAGATGTTTAAACCATAACTTAAACAACGATAACATCTTTCTCAAATTATGAGATCTATTCACAAAGTGTTTAGTACCTAACAAGACTAGGTTTATAAATCGACCAATTAACACGAATGCTTGTAGATTGTTCATTTTATGACGTGGTGGTGTCGTAATGGCGGCTTGCACTACAAGGCTGAGTTATGAACGTCACTAGTAGCTACTTATTTCTTTGTTTTGGTGTGCCGTTATTAAAATTTTATATTAACCGTTTCTTCCTGTTATGGAAACCTTGCTCGAAATTCTTTGTCGGTTAGTGGGTGGTTCCTGATGCGGCAAATTATTAGATTATGTTAATATTGAATACTGCAGTATCTAAGTACATACAAAGTGCGTAGTATCTTGCTGTAAGTTATGCTAATTGGATTTAGAAGGTTGAAATAGATAGCCTTTTCTTGGTTTAATAACTATTATCAGCAAGCATATATTGGTTACATCTGTTATATGTTAAGGAGATGGAATAATATACATCAAAGAGGGATCCTCCTTACTGTTTTATCTCGGGCCTTAATATTCTTTTGAGATTTTATGCATGTCACAATTAATAAAAAACAAAGTTTTGGGTTCGTCCAACTATTTTATTTAATCACAGCATCGTTCATTGGTCTTTCAGAATAAATAACATTATATCTAAACATTATTTAGTACAGGTGAGCGTTGTAAAGACCGTGAGCGCCATGAGCACCGTAGGCGATAGCACCATGAGCCAAGGGAGCGGCATGAGCACCGTAGACTCCGGCGCTGTAGGCCAGGGGAGAAGCATGGGCACCATATACGCCAGCGCTGTAGGCCAGGGGAGCGGCGTGAGCACCGTACGCGACAGCGCCATGAGCCAAGGGAGAAGCATGGGCACCGTACGCGACAGCGCCATGAGCTAGAGGAGCGGCGACCGCGCCGTAAGCAGCTACACCGTGGGAGTAGCCATGGGCCAAGGGGGCGGCGGCGTATCCGTGGGCGAGGGGAGCGGAGTACGCGACGGAAGCGGAGTGAGCGACGACGGGCGCGGCATGAGCGACAACGGGAGCAGCGTGAGCGTAGAGAGCGGGGTCTTTGCGGACGACGGCGTTGAATCCAGAGTGGGCATCAGCGGCGTAGTCGACGGTGCGCTTTGTGCCGTCGGATTCGAGCAGCGAGTACTGGCCGACCACGCTGTCTCCGACGCGGGTCTCGTGCTGGCTCTTGACGTCACCGGTGTGGGGGTCGGACACGCCGTACGAGAAGCTGGTGTAGTCACCGCCGTGGATAGCGCTGCCCTGAGCAGCCGCCACCAGAAGAGCAACGATCACAAACTGGAAATATAGAAAGAATGCTTATTAGAAACGATCAGTTGTATTATACTTACTGTAAAATTTGTAAAATTTCTATATTTATGTCTGTAATTTATATGTTGTACATAATGAAGAGTATTCTATACTGATGAGTGATGACTGACGCTTAAGTCATAATTATGTTTTGGTAACATTATAGAGGGGCAATTCTCGTAATTTTATGAACGTTCACAGTCTGATCTCAGCCTCAATCTGTCAAAAATAGCTCTAATTTCCCTACATTTTGACAAGTCTTTGACATTTGTTTGTCGCTGAGATGACACTGTGAATAGATTTTGAACGTTTTAAATTACGAGAATTGGCCTTGAACTGGTCTATTTTAAAACGTTTATTAAAATGTATTTTATTTTCACTTTTACCAAATGTAAAAAAGTAGTCAAACTAATCTTCTTAAAGTTTATGCCTACTTTTTCAACGTTTAGAAATTATAAGAAAAAGTACTCAGTATTTTTTCTAAAAGTTAATGCTTTTTTTCATTAATCATTTTAATAAATAAAACAAACCTTAGATGCCATTTTGATATGTTATTATTGTTTCACGAGCGAGCTGCGAATGTTTAAACAGGGCTACCAATTCTCTTTTTATACTATTCGTACATGCGTTTTACCGTACGTAGATAGTATTAATAGGAAATAAGAGACATGCAAATAAGGTCACTAAACTGAACTGTATCCTGTTCGTAAATAATATTTGTGAACAATTAACATCGAAATAATTATAAGTTCCTGGGTACCGGGCCCCAGGAACTTATATTAATTGCATGCCAGACTAATATACAAAGTGTCCCAAAATTCAACCATAAGCGGGCACCAGAGGGTGGACCAGCAGGGCAATTGCGTAACACACTATCAGTAGCAATGGGTTTCATTTTGAAAGTTTGACAACATTCATTGCGTTATTTACGTTGCTAAGCAAACACATTTTTCGAACATTTGAAGCAATGGATTAGCAATAAACTTCAAAATGATTCAAATTGACAGTAATAGTGTGTTACGCAATTAGGGTGCTGCTCATGACTACTCGATAAAAAATAATGAATAAAAATATCTAATTTTTTTTTAGACCACGACGATAATAAACATTTTGAAAATAGGGAATAAAATAATTTTGATTGATTTTTGTGTAAAAACTACAGGCATTCTAGGATTTTTAAGGGTGGTGGTGGATAGCAGTGCTACTTAGGTTGCCGATACAAAAATAAAACAGAATTATTTGAAAAATTGTGGTCATGGTAGTTAAAAATATCTTAAGGGGTGTCAATTTTTGCAGGATTTCAATGTTTTTTTTGTAATTACCAAAAAAATTTTTTTTTTCATTATTTTTTCTCGAGTAGTCATGAGCAAATGGCCCTCTGGTGCCGGCTTATCGTTGAATTTTGGGACAGGGTGTATATATTTTTTACAGCAAAAATAAGAGCAACATTTCCTGTGGCATAATTAGGTACAGAAAATAAGGAAAAAGTGGAGCTTCTTCTGCCACCAAGATAATCCAACAAGAACTTTACGTCAAAAAGCACGAGCAACAAACCAGTTTCCTGAACTTATTAACGAATGAAATTGAAAGTGGATACATAAAAGAGTTCATCGCAAGTTTGTTTGTTTTACTTAAAAGGAACAAATTGTATGATTTATGATAAGCCCAAATAATAAATGATTAATAATGATGTTTCGGAAAAAATCTTCAACTCATAGCGGTTCACTGCTGATTTTATGACGGATTGTTGCAATACTACACAAGTTGCAATACTCCCAACTACTTGTCCATTATTTATTATTTGGGTTTATCATAAATAATATAATTTGTTCCTCGTAAGTAAAACAAGTCTGCGATATGAGTGAGTCCACATCAACAGGAATTCGAACCCACAACCATTCGCCCTCAACCACTGGGCTTTCAACTTGTAATGAACGAACGATGAACTCTTTGACTTACTTTCAATTTCATTGGTTTATAAGTTCAGAAAACTGGTTTGTTGCTTGTACTTTTCACGTTTCAGTGGGTTAGGGGGCAACTCGTCCCACATCAAAACTCGGACCAGGGACCAGTTGCCCCTTTGTAATTTCGTTAGGGGTCAACTCGTCCCACATCAAAACTCGGACCAGGGACCAGTTGCCCCTTTGTAATTTCGTTAGGGGTCAACTCGTCCCACATCAAAACTTGGACCAGGGACCGATGGGTTAGGGGGCAACTGGGCCCACGTTTGTTTAGGTATTAAGACGATTGCACTCCTGAATATTCTCTAGGGGTTTATTGGTCCCATGATACTGGCTGTAGCAAAGGGAAATAAAACATAACTGAAGGGTAAGAAGGGGTGTTAATTATGTTTATTTAATAATTAACATGACCAATTTTTCATTCTATAATTAAAAAAATATCGTTCATAACAAAACAAATCAAAAGTACCAAAATAAAAAATAACAATTCTAATAACTAAACTTATAACATTTAACTTTAATAAGGAACAGTACCGGGTTTATATCTCCAACTCCCCACGACCATAGCTCTATCTGCTGAACTTTTAGCTGGCTGATTAAATACAGATAAAACCAATACAAACATATAGATAAATACGATTATACAAGCACAGAAATCAATCATTAGGCGTTATAAAAACAGATTATTAAATGTAATTGAGGTCTCAATTCCAAGCTTATATAATATAACAATAAAACAAAGCACAGGTCACCAGAAAAGCAAACATCAGTCAACAAAATTACGGCACGTGTCATTCTTTGTTTATAGGTATCGTAAAAGCGCAGAAAGACGTGTTGACAACAAGCGAATGCAAATTGCAACTGAGTGGGTGTGTAAAACAAATAGATACGTATCGTTTTAGGCGCTTTGCCCACAAATAATTTTGGCGAATCACAGGACTTGCTCATACGCACATTGCGTATTTCAAAGTATTCTGTTAGATAACGGTTAACCGCTAGTGTCCGCTACTGTACAACGGTCGGTAACACCAAAGAGTTTATTTATGGTGGTTTTATTTTTTCTTTTTTGTAACCGGCCAAAAAGTATTCGTATAAGATAAGATACACTTTACAAATATATAACAAAAATTAATATTTGCGAAGCGCAAAAACACTCATAAACTTGCACTTTCACCTACAAAAAATGCACACAGTCTGTTATATTTCTTAATATAAAGAAAGAAAAGAAAAAGAAAGAAAATACGTTTATTTGCGGTGAACATGATGCAAAAATTAACATAAACACAAAAATAAAATAAAATAAAAAAAAGAAGGTAAGGGAAACATGCGTCACATCCACGCAAAACGGCTATCGGAACAGCGTACTTAAAGAAAAATAATTTAATTTAGATGTGATAGAATAATATTATACTAAACAGGAAATAGACACAGATAGAGTACATGCTATGAGAATAGCATCCTCAATAATCGTTTTTATAACTTAGACGTTCACGTGTATATTTAAAACTACCCTCTAAAAATGCATTATAGAAAATGTAACTTATTTTGTTTTAATTTTTTTTTATTTTGGTTTTGAGAAAAAAAATGTGTAGGTACTTTTGATTTGTTTTGTTATGAACGATATTTTTTTAATTATAGAATGAAAAATTGGTCATGTTAATTATTAAATAAACATAATTAACACCCCTTCTTACCCTTCAGTTATGTTTTATTTCCCTTTGCTACAGCCAGTATCATGGGACCAATAAACCCCTAGAGAATATTCAGGAGTGCAATCGTCTTAATACCTAAACAAACGTGGGCCCAGTTGCCCCCTAACCCATCGGTCCCTGGTCCGAGTTTTGATGTGGGACGAGTTGACCCCTAACGAAATTACAAAGGGGCAACTGGTCCCTGGTCCGAGTTTTGATGTGGGACGAGTTGACCCCTAACGAAATTACAAAGGGGCAACTGGTCCCTGGTCCGAGTTTTGATGTGGGACGAGTTGCCCCCTAACCCGTTTCAGTGGCTTATCTTGTTACAAAAAGCCATTTTCTATACCGAATTATGACATAAGAAATTTTGCTCTTATTTTTCTATAAGAGAGATTTTATTAGTGCGACATGCAATTAATTTAATTTCCTGGGCCCACCCAGGAACTAATAATTATTTTGAATTAAATTACTCACACCCAGTAGGTACATTTATTTTACTGTGTGGTCAGATTTTCTTGGAAAAATATCTACTGTAACGAACAGGATACAGTTCAGTTTAGTGACCTTATTTGCATGTCTCTTATTTCCTATTAATACTACGTACGGTAACACTCATGCATGAATAGTATAAAAAGAGAATTGGTAGCCCTGATTAAACATTCGCAGCTCGCTCGTGAAACAATAATAACATATCAACATGGCATCTAAGGTTTGTTTTAGTAACTTAATTAATTTAATAAAAAAGTAGCCAAGAACGTTTTAAGAATTCGTTTTTTTTAATGAGGCAAAAACTTTTTCTTGTATTTGCTAAAAGTTTAAATGAAAGACATTTTAAATAAAATAGGTAGGAAATGACAAAGTTACTTAAACCTAATACGATCTAGGTTTCTGCAGTGATCAGCATAGGTAATACGAAAAAACGTTTCTAATATGCGTCCTTCTGTTTTCAGTTCGTGATTGTTGCTCTTCTGGTGGCGGCTGCTCAGGGCAGCGCTATCCACGGCGGTGACTACACTAGCTTCTCGTACGGCGTGTCCGACCCCCACACCGGTGACGTCAAGAGCCAGCACGAGACCCGCGTCGGAGACAGCGTGGTCGGCCAGTACTCGCTGCTCGAATCCGACGGCACAAAGCGCACCGTCGACTACGCCGCTGATGCCCACTCTGGATTCAACGCCGTCGTCCGCAAAGACCCCACTCTCTACGCTCACGCCGCTCCCGTCGTCGCTCACGCTGCACCCATCGTCGCTCACGCTGCTCCCGTCGCCTACTCCGCTCCTCTCGCCCACGGATACGCCGCCGCTCCCTTGGCCCATGGCTACTCCCACGGTGTAGCTGCTTATGGTGCGGTCGCCGCTCCTCTGGCTCATGGCGCTGTCGCGTACAGTGCCCATGCTTCTCCCTTGGCTCATGGCGCTGTCGCGTACGGTGCCCATGCTTCTCCCGTGGCCTACAGCGCTGGCGTATACGGTGCCCATGCTTCTCCCCTGGCCTACAACGCCGGAGTCTACGGTGCTCATGCCGCTCCCCTGGCTCATGGTGCCATCGCCTACGGCGCTCATGGCGCTCACGGTCTTTACAACAACCACTTGTACTAAATAATGTTTAGATTATAATGTTATTTATTCTGAAACACCAATGAACGATGCTGTGATTAAATAAAATAGTTCAACGAACCCAAAACTTTGTTTTGTTTATTCTAATTTGTGACTAGCATTAAATCTCAAAAGAATATTATGGCCCGAGACAGAACAGTAAGGATATAATTCAAAGATTATGCCATCTCCTAAACAGCAAAATAAGCAACAGCAGTAATCCTGGTTATAAACGATCTGTGTGCAAAATCTCATCCAAGTCGTTGCAGTAGTTTTTGCGTGAAAGAGTAACAAACATCCACCTATCCTCACAAACTTTCGCGTTTATAATATTAGTAGGTTAATAAGATTAGTAAGATAAGAAAAGTTTTTAAACAAACCTTAGATGCAGGACATAGGCTTATCATATTACGATTTAAAGTGATGACCTTAAACACAGGTTTACAATAAATATTACACTAAAAGTAAACAATAAAACAATTTCATGCACTAAAAAGGTATCAAATATATTTAACGACTTTTTTGCTACAGTAGGTGAAACTAAAATGGATGCGAATACAAATATTCCCTTAAAAACTGGACGTCCAGTAATGAACCCACCAACTACATCAATGTACTTACGCCCAGTAAACCAAAAAGAGATACTTAATATAATTAAACTAACAAAAAATAAGCATAGCTGCGGAATAGATGACATACCCCCAATATTAGTAAAACAATGTGCAGAAGAATTATCAGCTCCACTCACATTCTTAATAAACCAGTCCTTTGAGTTTGGAGAATTTCCTGACTTACTAAAAATTTCCCTAGTAAAACCCATACACAAAAAAGATGATATTCACACCCCTAGTAATTATAGACCCATAGCACTGTTGCCGACCTTTTCAAAGATTTTTGAAAAGGCTATGTGTAATAGACTAAACTTTTTCTTAGAAAAATACAATATTCTTGATGACTGCCAAAATGGTTTTAGGAAGACAAGATCCACAACATGTGCAGTTTACAAATATATCCAAACAGCTCTCCAACAAATAAATGACAAAAAGTATGCATTAGGCCTGCTACTTGATATGTCAAAAGCCTATGATAACGTATCATATAGCATATTACTAACAAAACTTTATGGTTCAGGTATACGTGGCCCTGCTTACAATTGGTTTAAATCATACTTAAGCGAGAGAAAACAAATAGTCCAGGTTGAAGATCACAATATTAGAAATAGAGAGACAATAACTGTCCAATCCCAGATGAGAAATCTCACATGCTCCATCCCTCAAGGCAGCGTTGTAGGCTGCATACTATTCTTAATATACATAAATGACCTCCCAAAAATTCTAGATAAACAAACTACATTACCAGTACTATTTGCTGATGACATCTCCATACTTGTGAAATGTGAAAAAAATTGTGATCCAAACACAATCTTACAAAATACTCTTCAGACAGTAACACTTTGGCTACACGATCACAATTTAGAAATTAACTGTAAAAAAACTAAAATGATGCAATTTAGATCGTATAAAACCCCTTCCTTAAGTGCAAATGTAATTTTTAATAACACGCCTATAGATTCAGTAACTACATTTAACCTACTCGGTATAAACATAGACACACATCTCAATTGGAAAAAGCACATAGAAACAGTAAAATCTAAGTTATCTAAATTTACCTACGCCTTGTTTCAACTTAAGTACAGCACAAATACAGAAACAGCACTATCGGCATACTACGCATACGCAAATTCGTGGCTAAGATATGGAGTGATGTTATGGGGAAACAGCGTCAACGCAAGTGAAGTATTTATAATTCAAAAAAAATGTGTTAGAATACTGGCCCAAATTGACAATACCCAAAGTTGTAAACCATATTTTGTTAAATTAAAACTCCTAACTTTACCTTCTATATATATATATGACCTTTGCACATTTGTATTTAAAAATAGCAACATTTTTCCAAAAACTAAAGATATCCATAACATAAACACACGCCATAAAAATAGACTACATCTTCCACCCTCTCGGATCAAAATGCTTTACCATAGCCCATATTACATGGCAATAAAAATTTTCAACAAATTACCAGAACAAATAAAAGAAGAAACTAAATTTAATCAATTTAACAGGAAATTAAGAGAATACCTAACACAAAAATGCTTTTACTCGGTCGCAGAATACTTAGAACAAAATAATTAGTAAATAAATGATAGCTAGATAAATAATTACATATTTTATTATAGTCATAAAAAAAAAAAAAACGCACACATACATACTATTATTATTATTATGTTAAAATTATTATTTGAATTTATATATCTATATTTATATATTTATTTTGAAATTATTATTAATATTATGTTGCCGTGCCCTAACCGGGTTTCATGTTGGAACTTACTAATATTGTAACAACTAAATAATGTACACATGAATGCAATAAAGGATTTGAATTTGAATTTGAATTTGAATTTGAATTTGAATAAACCTAGTTCAGACAGGTACCTGCCTGAACTAGGTAACTAATTAGAATGTTAGGTAGCTACCTAACATTCTAATTCCGACCTATTATATTACTTGCACCTGTAATAATTTTATTATTACCTGTATTAATTTGTATATGTACACCTTTTGCAAA
Source organism: Hydraecia micacea (assembly GCA_914767645.1). Taxonomy (NCBI): domain Eukaryota; kingdom Metazoa; phylum Arthropoda; class Insecta; order Lepidoptera; family Noctuidae; genus Hydraecia; species Hydraecia micacea. The sequence continues at coordinate 17,294,674 of OU611778.1, forward strand.
CATTATAAAATAGAATTATGGTATTGTAAGCCATTGAAAACATGAGACGGAGCGATACCTAATACCTACAATTAAAATCATGTTGCAATATTATAATTATTATTAACTGTATAAAACAAAAATCGTTGATCCAACTGACCTTCTAATACGTATTTTTGACAGTTTTAGACATAATGTAATTAATAATTACTTAATCAAACACAATGGTTAATTAGAATGTTTTTATATTACTTATTTATTATTTATTTATTTATTCACTCCAATCATACAAATATCCTTACAGGCTAGACCCAATGCGATATTGTAGTACACTTAAATATTAAATAGTTCCAATGCTTGTACCATAACAAATTCTAAAGGTTGCTATTCTTTCAAATTCACCTAAAGAGCAACAGAATATGTCTACGTCATCAGCAATGAGGTTGAGAGTGCGGAGCGCGCTCGTCAGCGGCGCTTCACGCAGCAAGTTAGTTCGCGCGCGCGGTACCGCCAGCAACTGCGGCTGACGACGACGACCCACATACCCGTCTGGCACGGCTAGTTCCACCCTTCGCAATATATCCGAATTGTGTACGAGTATCTTCCCTCTAATTATCTTAAAGATATAAGTAACAAGTGTGAGTTGCCTCCTGACCCTCAGTTCATCATATCCTCCTGACCCTCAGTTCATCATATCCGACCATACCTAAGATAAATAGTGTTGGATATCTCAACTTATTTAACGTAATCTTGATAAGTACAGCGGTGACATGAAGGGGACTACATGACCTAAAGCGCGGTCACTGTTGGACTGCGTAGAAAAGAAAGAGAAGCGCGATGACACAGCGCTGGTAATTAATTGCAAAATATTAAGATTATCTATTTACAAAAAATCTATTGGTTTGACTCAAAAATGAAAATACTAGTACTTTAGTTTGTTGCCTGTAGAATAATCTGACAAAAAATCACAATGGTTGTATGTATATTAGTATGGTTTTTATTGTGAAAAGAAAGTTTTTAGGGATATCTTCATGATTTTTTCTATAGCATCAAATTTGTTGTATTATGTTTTCAACACACTATCTAAATATCATATATCCTGAAGAATATCATATATTTTTCTGATGTTTTTTACTGTAGTCGATCATATACTTTTAGGCATTATAAAACGTGCGTTTTTTTGCGTTTAGGTCGTGTAGTCCCCTTAAATAATCATAATAATTAAATTAATCATCAGTGCTCGTGCCTTCTCTGTATAAGAAGACGTCCGTGCCCTGCAGGAGGACAAGAATATGCTGGTATTCTTATTATTAATATACCGTAACTACCAATATGCCAGATTCTATTAAATTTTGAAATTAGTTGTCGATGTGACAAAGAAAAATAATATGACGGTCCTATAAGAGCTGAAGCGGCGGCTAGAGGTGCGGCGAGCGGTCGGACCGCTTCGCTTCCGACCTCAGACGACGGCAGCGCGCGCACTCCATACGCTTACCAACATCGATACTATTCTACATATTTATTTGGATTATATTCCTTTAAATTACAGTCCATTGCGTTTTAGTTCAAGTCCTTATAGGTACCTAACAGGGATCCTCCTCACTGTTCTGTCTCGGGCCTTAATATCCTTTTGAGATTTAATGCTAGTCACAAATAACAATAAAAGAAACAAAGTTTTGGGTTCGTTGAACTATTTTATTTAATCACAGCATCGTTCATTGGTGTTTCAGAATAAATAACATTATTTCTAAGAATTATTTAGTACAGGTGGGTGTTGTAAAGACCGTGAGCGCCATGAGCGCCATAGGCGATGGCACCATGAGCCAGGGGAGCGGCATGAGCACCGTAGACTCCAGCGCTGTAGGCCAGAGGAGAAGCATGGGCACCGTATACGCCAGCGCTGTAGGCTAGGGGAGCGGCGTGAGCACCGTACGCGACGGCGCCATGAGCAAGGGGAGCGGCGACCGCGCCGTAAGCAGCTACACCGTGGGAGTAGCCATGGGCCAAGGGAGCGGCGGCGTATCCGTGGGCGAGAGGAGCGGAGTAGGCGACGGGAGCGGCGTGAGCGACGACGGGTGCGGCGTGAGCGACGACGGGAGCGGCGTGAGCGTAGAGAGCGGGGTCTTTGCGGACAACGGCGTTGAATCCAGAGTGGGCGTCAGCGGCGTAGTCGACGGTGCGCTTTGATCCATCGGATTCAAGTAGCGAGTACTGGCCGACCACGCTGTCTCCGACGCGGGTCTCGTGCTGGCTCTTGACGTCACCGGTGTGGGGGTCGGACACGCCGTACGAGAAGCTGGTGTAGTCACCGCCGTGGATAGCGCTGCCCTGAGCAGCCGCCACCAGAAGAGCAACGATCACAAACTGGAAATATAGAAAGAATGCTTATTAGAAACGATCAGTGGTATTATACTGTAAAATTTTTAATTTTTTTATATTTTATGTATGTAATTTATATGGTGTACATAATAAAGAGTTATTCTATACTGATGACTGACGCTTAGGTCATGTTATTATTATGTTTTAGTAACTTTGACATTTCAGGTTTATTTTAAAACCAAACTAATCTTCTTAATGTTTATGTCTACATTTTCAACTTTTAGAAATTATAAGAAAAAGTACTCAGTATTTTTTTCTAAAAGTTAACGCTTTTTTTCATAAATCATTTTAATAAACAAAATTAACCTTAGATGCCATGTTGATATGTTATTATTGTTTCACGAGCGAGCTGCGAATGTTTAATCAGGGCTACCAATTCTCTTTTTATACTATTCATACATGAGTGTTACCGTACGTAGTATTAATAGGAAATAAGAGACATGCAAATAAGGTCACTAAATTGAACTGTATCCTGTTCGTAACAGTGGATATTTTTCCAAGAAAATCTCAACCACACAGTAAATGTAGGTGTAAGCAATTTACATCAAAATAATTATAAGTTCCTGTGTGGGCCCCAGGAACTAATTGCATGTCACGTCACACTAAGAAAATCTTTCTTATAGCAAAAAATAAGAGCAACATTTCTTATGGTATAATAGGTTCCTACCTAAGTAAAGAAAATAAGGCAAAATTGGAGCTTCTTCTGACAAGATAAACCACCAAGAACTTGACGTGAAAAAGTACAAGCAACAAACCAGTTTCTTGAACTTATAAACGAATGAAATTGAAAGTAAGTACGTGAAAGAGTTCATCGTTCGTTCATCACAAGTTGAAATCGGCAATGGCCCAGTGGTTAAGAGCGAATGGTAGTGGGTTCGAATTCCTGTTGATATGGACTCACTCATTTGTTTTACTTAAGAGGAAATCAAATTGTATTAAACTCAAATAATAAATTATGTATAAACAAGAAATAGTTGGGAGTACTGCAACTTGCAGCAGACTAGGGAACTTTATGATCCGTCATAAAATCAGCAATGAACTGCTGTGTGCTGATGATTTTTCAGAAATATCATTTATATAATAAAATTAAAAGTCCTGACTGACTGATATATCAACGCACAGCCTAAACCGTTGGTCCTAGAGTCATGAAATTTAGAGGGTGTGTTCTTTGTGAAGATTAAGTATCCACTAAGAAAGGGTTTTTCGAAATTCCACCCCTAAGAGGGTGAATGGGGGAGGGTAAAATTTCACGCGGACGAAGTCGCGGTTAGAAGCTAGTAAGCCCACACAGTTCACCACTGCGATGCAACGTAAAATGCAATGTCAAGTGATGGCCTTAAACACAAATTTGAATAAACTGAGGTAGGTTGCTACGCAACATTCTAATTCCGAACTATTCTTTATTTATAGTATATACTTTAATGTACACCAGAAAACACATAACAAAAAAAATACATTTAACACTACAAAACACACAATGGGTGGCCTTATCATTTTCTGCGATCTCTTCCAGACAACCTTGGAATGAAAACCATTATTCCACCTGTAATATTTTTATTTTAGTTCTGGTTTATTTTTAGGCACTATTAAACCATTGTACGGGAAATGTGATTACTGTAGGTAAATGTATGGCAATGTATGGTAATTATTTTTTTGGCCGCAACTTACGAGTAGTAGGTAGGTCATAGGTTCGAATCCAGACAGGTGCTTTGTGTAAATTATTTCATCACCACTGCTCTTAAAACGGTGAAGGAAAACATCGTGAGGAAACCGGCATGTCCTAGAACCAAAAATTCGAAGATATGTGACATCTGTCAGCCCGCACTGGGCCCGCGTGGTGGATTACGGCCCACTCCCTCACGCTGAGAGGAGGCCTGTGTCCCAGCAATGGGAACATTATAGGCTGATTATGTTATGTTATGTTTTGTTTTTATTAATTATTATATTGCACACCACTGAAAACATGATACGGAGCGATACCTAATACCTAGAACTGAAATCATGTCATGTCATGTTATGTGTGTGTATGTCTCTGTGAAAAAAACTCGTTGATTCAAACGACCTTAATTCTGATTTTTGACAGGTTCAGACATACTGTACGAATATTAGTCAAATGATATCTTCAAAATATACGCAGTAAAATTACATAATTTAAACAAAAACAAAGGTTATTTAGAATGATTTTATATGTATGCACGCAATCTTAATAAGTTCAGCGGTAACATAAAAAAATCATCATCAATGACTTCAACATGAAATTGCGAAAAAAAAATCAGCTTATGTTCGCATAACTCGTCATAATGTAGGAAACAGCTGATTTCTTTTTCGCGATTTAAGGTTTGGTCCCATAGTAATAGTTGTTCATAAAGATGAGTAGGTACTATGACCTCTTATTCTAGGTTATCCATTAATTACGGAACAGCCTGTATAGTAAGTAAGGTGTATAGAAGGTAGTAAGGGTACAGGTAGGAAGCAAAACTAGTTTTTTTGTTATTGTGACCGGGCCTAATTAACATTATAATTATTAATATAATAATAGTTTTAATTAATTTGAACGTAACTTATAACATTTTGTGAAGTATAACGAAAATAAACCAAAATACAATTACCTCATTTTCTTAGCATTCCCATGAGAGAAAAATATACTTTGCAGTATTAAAGCCGCAACACAAATAAAACAATATTGTAAGATTTCATTGGACAGAAAGTTCCCAGTGTCCTTTTGAAATCAGTTGTCGATGTGACAGAGAAAACTATGACGGACCTATAAGTGCAGTGGTGGAACGCATATTCGATTCTTCTAGGTACCTACGTTAAATAGTTTTGTACATAATATTGAACAAATGCATAATGTTTTGTACAGCAGGTCCTAGTACCAAACATTGGAGATAAAATACATGAACCATCCACAAAGAAGCACTAGTCCCACGTAGCTCGCTCCTGCTCACAGAGAGTAGGCCTCTGTCCCAGCAGTGGAAACATTATAGGCTGATTATGTTTGTATTTTTAGTGTACTAACTGGTGAAAAGAAGAACGGACCAGAATAGAATAGAATATTAATTTATTTGCTCAGAATGTAGGTATTTACAATAAGGGTTACACTAATATTAAAGAATCCTTGCACAGACGCCAGCACATCAAGCTACTACAATCTGTCAAACTTCTTTAATCGATTTTCAACTTTATTTATAAGGTTCAAAGTTGATTGGGAAAATTTGACAGTTTCGGGTAGCTTGATGTGCTGGTGTTTGTACATTCTACCATTTTGGCATGCAAACATTGATGCATTTCATCATCAAACATAAAAACATTGATACACAACTAAAATTTATCAGCTAGAAAACCCGATACGGAGTAGTAACATTCATTTAATAGAAGTACAGTTAGTCTCCTTTTGAAAGTTGTTACGGGTTCCAGATTTTTAAAAATTATTTAAAAGCTAATAAATTACGAACAACTGAAACGACAACGATTTTATTGAGGACGATGATTGAGTATGAAGAGGATTTCTCAAAGACAATGCATGATTCTATAAGATGTACGTAAAAGACATTGACGAAGTGCAATTGTTAGACAAAACATTTAATTAAAAATTACGCACACTGCATACCAGGATTCGATTCGACCAGCGACCTTCCATGCCCGTCGTACTTCCTACCAGTACCAAAGAAACGGTCAAGTAAGAATGGTATATAAAGAGAATTGGTAACCCTGATTTATCATTCGCAGTACGCTTGTGAAACAAACAATAACTAAACAAAATGGCATCTAAGGTTTGTTTAATTTTGAATGGTTTATTTTTGAAAATAGAAGAAAAAGTGGAAAAAGTTTTGATATAATGAAAAAAGTTTTTGTAATATTGGATACATGCTTCTGTATATTGAAATTGAAAAAACGATTGACTCTTAAATACTTGGAAATAAATATTAATTTTACTAAGTTTGATAAAAAGTCTTGTGACTTATTATAATGAACGAATGGATAAGACCAATCAACATGTTTACTAATAAACATCTTTCTGTTTTCAGTTCGTGATTGTTGCTCTTCTGGTGGCGGCTGCTCAGGGCAGCGCTATCCACGGCGGTGACTACACCAGCTTCTCATACGGTGTGTCCGACCCCCACACCGGAGACGTCAAGAGCCAGCACGAGACCCGCGTCGGAGACAGCGTGGTCGGCCAGTACTCGCTGCTTGAATCCGACGGAACAAAGCGCACCGTCGACTACGCCGCTGACGCCCACTCTGGATTCAACGCCGTCGTCCGCAAAGACCCCGCTCTCTACGCTCACGCCGCTCCCGTAGTCGCTCACGCCGCGCCCGTCGTAGCTCACTCCGCTCCCGTCGCGTACTCCACTCCCCTCGCCCACGGATACGCCGCCGCTCCCTTGGCCCATGGCTACTCCCACGGTGTAGCTGCTTACGGCGCAGTCGCCGCTCCTCTGGCTCATGGCGCCGTCGCGTACGGTGCCCATGCTTCTCCCCTGGCCTACAGCGCTGGCGTATATGGTGCCCATGCTTCTCCCCTAGCCTACAGCGCTGGCGTATACGGTGCCCATGCTTCTCCCCTGGCCTACAACGCCGGAGTCTACGGTGCTCATGCCGCTCCCCTGGCTCATGGTGCCATCGCCTACGGCGCTCATGGCGCTCACGGTCTTTACAATAACCACCTGTACTAAATAATGCTTAGAAATAATGTTATTTATTCTGAAACACCAATGAACGATGCTGTGATGAAATAAAATAGTTCGAAGAACCATTTTTTTCGTTTCATTTGTATTGCGCTATGTAAAGCGATTGCCCCTTGTCTTGGCCCTCTGATCTATAAAATAATGTTTAAGACCTGAACGCATATTTCTGCGATTCAATAAAATATACATCACGACACACGACATAACCCCCACAAAAGTATGACAAAAGTGGACAAAGTAAATAATATTGAAGAGTTCGAAGTAATTCACAAATTTAATCCATCGGTATGGAATGCATAGGATATAAATAGGACACACATTACAAAGGTAATTTTTTATGTGTGGCCTAGGCGTATCTTGAAAATCCATGATAGTCAAACTAATAGTGGTAGTGATACTTATCAAATCATATAACATTCGTTAGGTATTAGAATCAGTAACATATCGATGTAGTTCACAGCTCAATTGTATATGTTTTTAAGATGAATGTGATCATACATAGAGCTATAGTACATTAAACCGCACATTAACCAATGCAATTTAACATTCACTATGCCTTTATGTCGATGCAGTAAGGGTGAGTTTTGAAATGCTAGTGTTAGCACTGACGTGCGGTTAATTGTACAGACGCCAGCATAACAAGCTACCCGAAACTGTCAAATTTTCCCAATCAACTTTGAACCGTATTGTTTAGCAATAAAGTTGAAAATCTATTAAAGAAATTTGACTGATAGTAGTAGCTTGATATGTTAGCATCGGTACAAACAAAACGTCACGCACAGCAATACTGTCAACCACATGAGTTTTGGCGAAACAAGTTGTAATTGTCGACTGGCGCCGCTCCAGTTGTACCTTAAAGAAATGTCATTTGCAATGTTTTGTTAGGGTAGTTAGAAAAACTTTTGGCATAAACGCAAATTAATCGACATGTACATACTCTATCCTCACATACGGCGCTCAAACCTGGTTTTTGACAGTTAAGCATTGGTTCAAGTTTGAGGTTTGCCAGCGAGCAATAGAGCACAGCATTCTTGGAGTCAGAATAACGGACCGTGTTGGGAACACAGTGCTGCGCTCCAAAACACAAATCGCCGACGTCACCCAAATGCAACCAAGCTTTAGTGGGACTGGGACAGAGACCTTTACCGCACTTGGACCGAGTAATGGGCCAAATCTACCTCCATGTGGGTCCCAGAAAAGTCCGGCAACATCGAGGCAGACCCAGGAGAAGATGGTGGGACGAACTTGATGCCTACAGACAGGATTAGTCCACACTAGCTCAAGACAGAGAGGAGTGGAAAGGAGAACAGGCAAAGGGCAAAAGCCTTCTCTTTGCCCTGTTGTAGAAAAACATAGGCTAAACAAGAATTTTGCAAATCCGTCTATATAACATGACGGAGTTATGCCCGAACATAGATAAAAAAATATATTATATAAACATCCGAATTGAGAACCTCCTCCTTTTTGAAGTCGGTTAAAAATAAATAATAATTACAGAAACTAGTGCAGAATCATTTAGGCAAGGCAAATCTAGGTGTTTGTATTAGGTACCCAATTTTTTTTTATTGTTGTATGGGCCCGCTCTTGACCTCGATCACGCCCGATACCAATCATTGCGGAGCGAATCGGTAACACTAGTTTATTATCTAAAATGTATGGAATTCGATTCAAGAATGTCAATTTTCATTGTTTACCTACACTGTGTTTCATAAGAGATCTGGCTGTCATTGTATTTAAGAATTATTGTCATTCCTTGCATTTTTTTATAGATAAATATAAACTTGTGCAAAATTCATATTTAAGTCAAAATGTTGTTAACAGTAACGAATTTTTTGATGCCCTTTGATTATTTCCCCTCGTTTTTATATACTTGTAGGTATAATGCGTGCCACGAAAGATGAGACTTGACACACCACGTGGTTTGACTTGCGCAGTACACGATTTTAGGTCTCCTTAGCGGTATGAGGTCTGAGCGCGGGACCGGACCGGACGCCATAGGGGTGGCGTAAAGAGCGCGGTAGGCGAGGTCAAGTCTCATCTTTGGTGACGCTAACTATATTTTCTGTGGCGCTAACTATACATATTATTATTTTAAGACAGCTTTTTAAGTTATTTCATCATCATCATCATTTCAGCCGAAAGACGTCCACTGCTGGACATAGGCCTCCCCCAAGCACCTCCACTTTGACTGGTTCTGTGCTTCTCGCATCCAACGGGTTCCTGTATTTACTTAAATATAAATAAATCACTTATCCAACAATATAATTATGTTGTAACGTTAACCTGAGATAAAATCTATAAAGTCCATCTACTAAATTCCATTATTTTTATCAATGAAAATATGCTCTTTATGTAACTGAAACTGGCAGCTAGTCATGAAACTACAAAAACAATTTGACCTCTATAATTACTTTAATTACTCAAACGTGCGAAGAAGGCCTAACCATATCCGTTGTAAAATAAAATATAAAAAAATCTGCAATAAATATGAAGAATGCAGTGAATTTGAAGGTCGCTGTTTTAAAATATGCAGCCTTTCCTTAATGAGTAGTGAAAGTTCCAATTACTGCGAATTGGAGTATATCCCAACATAATATTATTTATAAATTATAAGCTAACAGACGTAAAATAATATTATAATAAAATAAAAGTGGGAAAGAATCATGAGGTATCAAAAAATTCGTCCGCATCGCTGTCAACAGGAACAGTGCCCAAAAGGCTGGCAGCATTGCCATGTTGTATGGCGATGTTGATTCTTTGGACAAAAAAATAGGCCAGCCCTCGTACAGGTCACGTGAAGAGTCGACCAAGCGCTAGGCGATGTCTCGAAAAACTAAGTGGGCACTCGGCCCTAGGTACGAGCTTGATGTGCCACCAGCTGGTTGTTCTGAAGATGCGTATCTTCGACAGGTTTCGGTCTTTGACACATCTCTGTAAAGGATAGTTAGTCTCTGCGTATTCTTTTTCCAACTATGTTAGGGTCGGCTTCCAATCTAACTGAATGCACCTGAATACCAGTATTTTACAAAACTAGCGTTTGCCTATCTGACCCAGTTACTGGGTAACACAATACCCCTTGGTAAGACAGGTTGTCAGACTTTTAGGCTTCTGACTACCCATGACGACTGACAAAGATCTACGAATGACAGCCGAGACCAAAACGGCTTAACGTGCTTTCTGAGGCACGGAGGGGTCCGCGGCAGGCATACATTAACCTTCATCTTAGTCACAAAAAAAGTGGTTCCAATGACCAAAATTTTTAAATATTTTTTTTTTAATTCTCTTCAAAATCATCACTTTTGAAGAGAATAGAGCGCTCGCCAATTCCATCATCTTCTCATTAGATTTTAAACAACATATATCACCCTTTCTGTTATTTTTGCTAATTAAAGTTTATTCGTTTACGTTATAGGTAAATCCGCTAGTTTCTTGCACATAGAGCCCTTTAACACCTTTCTTTTAACGAATTTCGGATTTTTAAGTTAACACATTAATAATAATTAACATCGAAAGTCCGACTGCCAGAAATCTTCTATCTTACCTTCTCAATCCTTAATTACCACCCCAAAGTTTTACTATTACAATACCTCTTTATTAACTGCAACTAAAAGAGCAAGAACCTAAAACAGGATGCTGTCCTAAATAACCCACAAGAACTCTAATACCCACTGGTCAGTACCTACTAACCAAGTTCCGCATAACTCGATGTCGACGAAATGTATACTCAAAAAACGTTCAAATGCGTGACCTTAGTGGTTGCAAGTCTCTTACTTCCTATTAATAGTACAAGCCAAGTCATACAGGAATAGTATATAAAGAGAATTGGTAACCCCGATTAATCATTCGCAGTTAACTTGTGTAACAAACAATAACTAAAAATGGCAGCTAAGGTTTGTTTTAATTCATATTCTTTGTTTAATTTTTGTGGTAGAAAATGTTTGGTGTTAAAAAAGTTTGTGATAAGTAGAATAGTTTATGGAGGACGTTTATAAATATTTATTGTGACTTAGTTACAGTGGTAGGGCCACGTGTCTGATTGATAATCGTGATTTAATGGATTGTATTAGGAGAGCTGCAGTGGTGGCCCAGTGGTACCGGCCGCGACTTACAATTGTAGGTTGTAGGTTCGATTCCAAGCAGGCACTTTACTTTGTGTAAATTATTTCATCACCACTGCTCTCAAAACGGTGAAGGAAAACATCGTGAGGAAACCGGCATGTCCTAGAACCAAAAATTTGAAGACATGTGACATCCGCCAACACGCACTGGGCCCGCCCTCTCACAGAGAGGAGGCCTGTATCCCAGTAATGGAAACATTATAGACTTATAATGCTATTTAAATTCAAATTTTCAACTATCTGACAAAGTAGTGATAGAAATGAGTTACCGAGTAATAAAATTGTGCATTGACATACTCATCAATGGCTACGCGGCTCGAAATAAAACTCAAGAACTATAAAAGAAATTGAGATGTTTCCTTTTCATCCCTAAAAAAATTAAAAGCTTTTTCTTATATTTCTCTTCCATAAAGTATGTTTAACTTAGTCTTTCGTATATTTATCTTTCTGCATTTGACAGATCTTATTTCGGCTTTATTTGCTTTGAACACTTCGTAACAATCGAATAGACAATTTAGATCTTTCTCAATAAGTATATTGTCTACTATTTTAAGAGACTGTGTGACACTTATGTCTAGTTTGAGAATTTCTAAAAACAGTAAACCATATTATCATTAAAAAAAAAACTTTCTTGAAACGATTTTTTAATAAATTTTCTCATCAATTTTCAGTTCGTCGTTGTTGCTCTTCTGGTGGCGGCTGCTCAGGGCAGCGCTATCCACGGTGGTGACTACACCAGCTTCTCGTACGGCGTGTCCGACCCCCACACCGGTGACGTCAAGAGCCAGCACGAGACCCGCGTCGGAGACAGCGTGGTCGGCCAGTACTCGCTGCTTGAATCCGACGGCACAAAGCGCACCGTCGACTACGCCGCTGACGCCCACTCTGGATTCAACGCCGTCGTCCGCAAAGACCCCGCTCTCTACGCTCACGCCACTCCCGTCGTTGCTCACGCCGCTCCCGTGATCGCTCACGCCGCGCCCGTCGCCTACTCCGCTCCTCTCGCCCACGGATACGCCGCCGCTCCCTTGGCCCATGGCTACTCCCACGGTGTAACTACCTACGGCGCAGTCGCCGCTCCCCTGGCTCATGGTGCCGTCGCGTACGGTGCTCACGCCGCTCCCCTGGCCTACAGCGCTGGCGTATACGGCGCCCATGCTTCTCCCCTGGCCTACAGCGCCGGAGTCTATGGTGCTCATGCCTCTCCCCTGGCTCATGGTGCCATCGCCTACGGCGCTCATGGCGCTCACGGTCTCCACGGCGCCCACTTGTACTAAATGATGATAAGATAATAATTATTTATAGTGAAACCCCAATGAAAGATGCTGTGATCAAATAAAATAGTTCGAAGTACCTAATTTTTTGTTTGTTTTATTACCAAGATATTAAATCTAATTACAAGGACAATAATCTACATAATTAAAAAGGTTTTGAGAACAAAAGAATGACACATTTCCTAGTCATATTCATAAAAAAATAGCCAAAAAGAATCCATACATTGCCCGTAATGGTAATTCAGCTCCAAAAGCGACTTAACCTTTATGTGTTAATAACTCAAATTAACAACGAGAAGGTCTGATCGTATCCGTAGGTCTAATAACAGAGCTAAGTAAAATACCGAAACTAAATGCAAAAATCTAGCTCACCTTGATTGACCGTGCTTTGTGCTAGATAAATAATTTTACTATTACTAAACAAATTCTACAAAATATACCAAAATTGAGTAGCGAGTGTAGTAAGAAATGGGCTTATTACGCAAATGTCCACCTAATGAAAACAACACAATGTAGGTACAGTTACGGTTGCTTGCGTAGATGACTTAATCTTGTTAAGCATTTTATGTAGCACTGTACTATCTTATTTCCTAATCGAGATAAAATATGAGTGGTTGAATTCATTACTGTTAATTGAAATGTTACTAGCCTTAACTTCACGATAAGCAGGAATGGGAAGTTAATTAAGTTTTGGTTGGTGATTTAAAATATCTGGACTTCAAACTCGGCTTTGGTCTTAGTATATCTAAATGTTTTTCACAGAGTATATTTGAAAGAATTTATATGGACGTTTAATAATAAAACATGATGTAGTAGTTCTCTTTGACATAGTATAATCAGCCTATAATGTTCCCGCTGCTGGGGCACAAGCCTGTGAGATCAGTGAGCCGAAATCCACTGCGCGGGCCCAGTGCGGGTTGGTAGATGTCACATGCCTTCGATTTTTTTATTCTAGGACATATCGGTTACCGCACGATGTTTTCCCGTTTTCACCGTTTTGAGAGCAGTGGTGATGAAATAATTTACACAAAGTAAAGTGCCTGCCTGGGTTCGAACCTACGACCTACAACTCGTATGTCGCGGCTGTTTCTACTGGCATCCCCTGGTCTCTCTTTCACGTAAAACACGTTTATTGTAGAAGTATATGCTAGGAAGTAGATCCAGTATAAATGCTCATAATTCTTTGCTTACAACACAATCTAACAAGACTAGTAGGTCAGCTCCCTAGTAACAAACACATCATTGAATTCCACGCTTTTTGTGAAACACGTACGGATCGTTAATTTAATTATATCATTGTTACACCTTGTCTCCTGAGAGAGTTCGTCTAGTATTTTGTAATAAGTCACAAAGATTACTAAGAATAAAACCTCTGACTGTTCAATTAGTCTGTTTTGCTGTTCAATTTTAAGTAACTGGATTTTGAATCTACTCGATGAATGAAAGAATCGATTCCAACGGTTTGAAAAATGTGCTGTCAGAAATTGTTACGTGTATAATTTGAGTCTGTCAATAAACTTCAAATCGAAATACATCAATCAACCGTTTTTGTACAATAAGACAACCTAATTTAACAGTATGGGAGCTAAATAAAATACCAAAATGAAGAATCATAATTTATTAGTCGTTTAATCACATATCAGTAGCAGTCATTTGTTCACCATGCCCAGCCAGCTCCGAGACCCTGGGCACCATACGCGCCATTACCCTGACCAAGAGGGGCTGGGTGCGCAACAGAGTTCGAATAACTGTGTGCAAGACCACCCTGAGGGTTGACAGCTCCATGTCCCAAGGGAGATCCGTAGGCACCGTTCTGTCCATGGGCACCGTATCCGCCGTAGGCGCCACCATAAGCACCACCGTAGGCACCGTTGCTGGCTCCAGCATAAGGTCCAGGGTACGGACGAGCAGCATTATGAACAATGGAGTGGGAGTAGTGAGAGACTGAGGGAGCTCCGCGGTTACCAAGATGACCAGCCAAGGGGTTGCCGTAACCGTTCGCACCAGCGTAGCCGGGGTAAGCTTGGTTACCAGGGTAACGGTTGGCACCGGGATGTACGAATGCACCGGGATGGGCGAGAGCACCAGGATGGGCAAGGGCACCAGGATGACCGAGAGCACCAGGATGGCCGTGAGCGCCAGCATGGTTGAGAGCACCGGGATGAGCAAGAGCTCCATGGTGAGCAAGGGCTCCAGAATGGCCAAGAGCACCAGCATGGCCATAAGCACCAGAGTGACCTATGGCTCCAGGGTGGGCAAGAGCACCAGGGTGGGTAAGAGCACCTTGATGGCCAAGGGCACCGGGATGGGCAAATGGTCCGGGGTGAGCTAAGGCTCCGGGGTGGGCAAGGGGGCCAGCTCCAGCTAAAGGAGAGAGAGGAGCGGCAGCAATAGGTCCATGAGCCAACGGTCCTGGGTGGGCTACTGGTCCATGTGCATGAGCCTCACCTAGCGGAGCATGAGGTCCAGACGGATGAACACCAACAGCAGGCTCCTTGCGTACAACAGCATTGAATCCAGTGGCAGCGTTAGCGGCGTACTCCACAATCCTTTTAGTTCCATCAGATTCCAGGAGTGAGTATTTGCCGACGACGCTGTCACCGACGCGTTTCTCGTGCTGGTCCTTGACGTCACCGGTGTTGGGGTCCGACACACCGTAGGAGAAGCTCGAGTAACCACCGCTGCCGTAGGCTGATGCCACCAGCAGGGACAGGACGATGAACTGGAATAAAAAAAAATATATGATTAGTCCTGGCAGAGTGGAATTAAAATGAGGATATAATTACAAGTAATCAATATTTGAATGGCCGAAAGACAGAATAATCGCCATTATAGTTATAGCAAATTTGACTTCTCAATAAAACCAGGAGTGCCGCAAGGGCCAACACTAGGCCCAAATACCACTTTATGTTGAAATATTTTATATTGCTTTATGATTATTGTTTACCTTAGCTGCCATGATGTTATGTGTTCTTCTTCAACTTAGGCTTGTGAATGATTTAACTCCGTCAGTTCCAAATATTTATATTCTCACAGAGGCTCCGCATTGTAGTTTTGGGGGTCATAGTTTGAAATCATTGCGCTCACATCTGCTCTTAAATTTCGAAAGATTCTCTTTCAGAGGTTAATTAGGAACTGAAATACCTATTATGTAAATTAATTTTGCACTTAGAATGGTAACATTGGCCTTGTTGATGAGTTAAATACATGTTAAGATGTCGATTGGCTTGTTCTGAATTAAGATGATATCTTTTCATTGTTACGAGTAAGTTTAAAAACTACAAGCAATTTAATTATAGGGGTTTAAATGACCATGGAGAGACATGTGAAAATAAACATGTTAAAATGTGCATGCTTTACTTTGGATGTTATGGCAGTTTTTTGGGTGTCACCATAAGAGAAGGAAGTTTGCCATTTTACTAACAACAATTAACATAACTATAGCGAGAGCCCCTATTTTAACCGTGAATGTTTAGCGGTAAAAATGCAATAATGGTATTTCACAACTAAACCATAAAATGACAAAAAACCAAAACTTTCATAAACGTCTGCCTAGTTGCTATTCCACCAATTCGCACTAAGCGTTTTCAAATGTCTTTTATAATGCGCACAGAAAAAGAGTGGAACCATCTACCTGCGTCTGTGTTTCCGAGCGCAACAACCCGAATCTCTTCAAAGTGAGAGTGAACAGGCTTCTTCTGGGTAAGCTCACTCCATCGCCGACTTTTTCTCTGTCACCTCTGACCTAGACTAGGGTCAAGAGCAAACCCATTTCAAATAAAAAAAAAACAAAAATTAAGTCACTATAAAATTTAACAAGCGAATCTAGTTCAGCTGCACTTCTGTCTACCTTTTCGAGGAATACGTGCAGGCGTGATATAATTTTTATTTATCACCATCTTAACTCTGGAACTCTTGGATGAACTAAACTAGAAATAATAGCTTCTGCCCCTAAGGACTAAAGAGGTGTTAGAGATTGTTTGATTCCCAAATAAATGTTAAAAACTTCAGTACCAACCTTGACTTTCAGCGTCCCAAGAATTGATAAAAGATCATCCTATCCTTACAATGTTATGTAAGTAAATTATTCCATATCTTAGTCTTATTAGCATAAGATAAACATAAAACCCATCATTAAACCATTCAGCTACATACATTAGCCAAAATTACATCAAACTAAGGAGATATACATGATATCGTAGGTCAACACTAATTCTCAAATGTATCCGGCTAAACTGATTGCACATATACAAAATATTATAAAAAGCACCTAGGTATATAAAAGCATGGAACATCTAAACTGCTCAGTATATATGTAAACAATACAAAAAAATGTTCTCAAAGGTAATTGAGTAAACTAGAACTACAAAGAACAATTTGGTAGATAATTTAAATAATCTCAAAAACTTGGGAAAATTTTGTGATTTTGATTCTTGTGTCGTTGCCCAATATAGTCTAATTAGTACAAAATTATCATGTTCTCAGCTGTGGCAGTTAGTACTGTGCATTTGGCAGATTTTGAAATGAATGGGTATTTGGTAGATTTTGATTTGGTTCAGTGATTTTGATAAAGTTTTGGTATATTTATAGAATGCGTGTGAATCTGGTCAGCAGTGCTGTCAATGGTAGCATGGTGTCGTTACGTGTGCTAAAATATTTGTTTCTTGAATTTAATTGAATTTGGTTTTCTCTGAAGGGAGAAGTTAATAATTTTTGCGTGATGTTATCGATTTTTAATATTGGATAATCATAATTCTTGATTGCATTCAGTTTATTTTCAATAATAATCACAAACAACAAAACAAAAAACACATAATCTGAAACCTAGTTATAAACTAGTTCTATTAAGAAGAGACTTTTTAATCTGTCCATATAAAATTGTAACAGAGATATTAATAATGCTTTTAATTATGTACAAAGCAAGTTGACATTTATAATCGTTGTATTGCCCATTGATTACTGGAAAATATTTAATCATTTTAAAGTTTTCCAAATTTTCCTTTATTAGCTTTATCACATTTATTCATATTGAAGCTGTGTATAATTTACATTTTTATATCCACAGTTTGCTTTCGTGGTGCTGCTAATAGCTGTCACTCGCTGCAGTGCTTCAGGGGGATCATCTAGCTTTTCTTACGGTGTATCAGACCCTAACACTGGTGACATCAAAGACCAGCATGAAAAGCGAGTTGGAGACAGCGTTGTCGGACAATACTCGCTGCTTGAAGCTG
The DNA here is from genome assembly GCA_914767645.1 of Hydraecia micacea. Lineage (NCBI taxonomy): Eukaryota > Metazoa > Arthropoda > Insecta > Lepidoptera > Noctuidae > Hydraecia > Hydraecia micacea. Next base: position 17,312,343 of record OU611778.1, read on the forward strand.
ACGGAACTAAACGCATTGTTGAATATTCTTCTCATCCCCACACTGGGTTTAATGCTGTAGTACGTAAGGATCTTGCTGTTGGTGTTCACCAACCGTCTGCTGTTGGATACAATGGTGCTGCTTCGCCGGGCTATGGTGGTCTAGGATATGCTGGCGCTAATCCATTGGCATATGGCGGTCAGAACGCATGGAATCCTGCTAACTCCGCATACGCTGGCAGTGCTTATGGCAATGGTGCGTACGGTGGATACGGAGCCTACAATGATGCTGCTAATGGCTGGCCTCAGACCGGTGCTGCCAATGGCTGGCCTCAGACCGGTGCAGCTACTGGTGCATACGGTGCCAACGGATGGCCCCGCAGCAGCTATGGTGCTAGCGGAATCTATGCAGCCAATGGATGGCCCACCACTACTGGTGCAAACGGAATCTATGGTGCTAATGCTAATGGATGGCCCAGCAGCATAGGTGTAAATGATTGGCCTAGTAGTGGTGCTGCTAGTGCTTGGCCCAGCAATAATGGCGCTAACGCCTGGCCTTCTAATGTTGCTGCTAATGCCTGGCCCACCAATGTTGGCGCTAACGTATGGCCTCAGAATGGCGCCAATGGAGCTTATGGCGCTAATGGCTGGCCCCAAACGTATGGCGGTTATGGAGCATCCGGCTATGCTGGTTATGGCGCAAGCCCAGTAGCGAGTGGTTATGGAGCTCACGGTGCCAATGGACTAAGTTACAGCACCAGCAATTCGGGATGGTAAATCATATTAATAGGTAGACATATGGGTAGACACATAACTTGGCTATGTTTTTCTGGAACTGTTTTCTTTTGTTTATATTGTGATTGTTTTTTTAGTTGTTCAAGTGTTAATTTAAGGAACGATGATCTCTATTGGCAAAGATTGATCTTAATTCAAAATTAAATTGTTTTTGTGCTTGAAGTATTAAATAAATAAATAATATTATAAAATTAATTTTCATTGAAAATGTAAAAAAAATAATGAATCGAGTTAATTATATCGTTCGATATATACTTAATTTTTGTTTTTTTTTACCCGACTGCGCGACAGCAAAGACAGGGTTATGTTTTTCACGTGCAACATTATGGGTATGTATTTTTGTTTGTGGGATTCTTTTATACAAACTGCTGGGAGCATCCATTTAAGCATTGATTTCTTTAATAAAGAACTTGCTAAAGTCATAAGCGTTTATTTATTTAGAAAAAAAATTAGGTATGTACGTACGTTATTATTTTGAGATCATTGTCCATGATCAACATTAATGCAATAAATACCTACCTACTCAATTCATTTTTTTATCAATGGTATTGAAAACCCATTAAGTAGTAAACTATAGTCTAAACAACATAATCAGCCTATAATGTGCCCACTGCTGGGACACAGGCCTCCTCTCAGTGAGAGGGACTGGGCCGTAATCCACCACGCGGGCCCAGTGCGTGTTGGCAGATGTCACATGTCTTCGAATTTCTGGTTCTAGGACATGCCGGTTTCCTCACGATGTTTTCCTTCACCGTTTTGAGAGCAGTGGTGATGAAATAATTTACACAAAGTAAAGCGCCTGTCTGGATTCGAACCTAAGATCTACAACCTGTAAGTCGCGGCCGTTACCACTTGGCCACCACTGCTCTTTAAAGTCCAAGACTGCTCTCTAAAGTACAAGAGGGATAATACACCAATTCTTAATTACATTAGGTAGTATATTATAATATAGTATATTACTCGTTTGAGATGTAACATTTTCATCAATAAATGTTTCCTGGTTGACCAGTTTTGAATTTGCTTTTGCAAAAAATAAGTAACAAATTGCCAGTAGGTACGCCAAAATATCATGTTATAGTTGCCAAATTTGTGATTGTGTGATTCAACAATGAACCTTGTATCTTTATCGGATAGTTAAAAATTGCTGCAACCGAAGTACACTTGATTTATTTCGGTCTGATCCCCTGAGCCCCTCTCCATCCCCCCTCCTCCTCGAGCCCCTGCTAGTTCGTCTTCTGTTTTAAATTCGTACCACATATAACTTAACATTTTTTTAAATTTTGATCACACATGCGCTTGTATACTGTTTCAATAGACAATTAATATAAAATATATATAATTAGATAAATGTAATAACAGTTATTCTGGAATTGAAAGTACCAGTAGGTATATATTGTCTTTCTTTTCTTCTTTCTAATAGAGCAAAATCCAGACGAAGAGAAGGGTTCAGAAAATACAACAGAAAGATTATAATTGACAAAAAACCATCACTACCTATAAAAAATATTAAACAAACTACAATTTTATCATGTTTGTACACTTCAAACAAGAAAGTTTAAGTTGCATGCAAATATTGTAAACATCGGAGATTGCCTTGAAGTGCGAATGTAGAGCAAACGCGTTATGATAAAGATCTTGTTTCCACGCCATTTATAATACTGTTCAATCCCTCCCAAGTACTCGAAGTCTAACTGTACAGAAAAGAAAAGAACAATATAAGATACCATACCAGCTAAGATTTCTATATTTATACTAAGGTATTCATTTATTTGTGGGGAAATCCTTATGGATACCCTCCGTCTAGGAAGAACGGAAGATTATGCCGGACTCCTAGACTAAAACCGCACTGTTCCTTCCAGCACCATGATTCGGGGCCCGGGAGATACTTGTACATTCACCGCACCCCCCACTTGTATCAGCCCGCCATCCTTAGCGGGCCCCATCACCAAGTGCGTCCGATCCCGCGACCGCATGTCCTCCCATTATGACGCGCATATAATATTGCATGCCACCTCTTTGAACCTAACTGCTCGAGCGACAATACAGCCCAAATTAAAAAAAAAAAAATCTCGCTACAGAACCTATGTATAAGAGACACCATATTATTGCCGTAAGAAAACAAATTCTATTTTATATGAGTTTTTTTTTTATTGCATTTGCAAAGAACATACTGTGACACATGCATGATCTATGTTTAATAAATTAACATTGTCACCTACTTCATTTCCGTCTCGTTTACCATAAACAGCCAAGTGCGCATTAATTTCCTCGTAAAAAACTATCTCCACATACAACCCCGCCAATTAAAACAAAAACCGATCCAGGAAGTCAAAATCAGAACGAAAAAGAAAGAAACTGGTAACGAACAAAAATAAAAAAGCGACCAAAACAAATTAACATACGCAATGAGGCGTACCCTGAGGTGCAACCTTTGATGCGCAGACCATTTCTTCGACGTCAGTACAAATTCTCATCAGTGACCTTGCCCTTCCGGATCCGTCGGCATCATAAAGACGCTTGTCGTACGCATTTGGGGTACCGTAGGACAGAACGACATTGTAATACGGTTTAATGTGTCATAATTTGAAGAAGAATTGGTAATTGTAGCTATGGATGGGCCTCCGTCTAGCAGTGGAATTTCGTCTCAAGTGATGGGGATTAATTAAAAATATATTATGACAACAATTTACGCGTACTGCGAGGGCAAGTTCGAGGTGACGCGGGAAAAGAATTCTTAAAAGAGTTTGAGGAGGGCTTTTCCCAGCAGTGGGACAGTATAGGTTAATAGAAATTATGATCGAAATTGAATGTTCTAATTAAAGGAAAAACATTTTATAACAAAATTGTATAAGACACTAGTCCTTACCAAATAAGGAAAACATGAAACATATTCTTGTATTAACACTCGCGGGTTTTAGTATCAGCATCATTTTACAAAACTAATCACAATAGCATGGTTTTTAAACTTTTTGTAAAAACTATCCCACGTTTATTAACACGCAATGGAAAAGGTCTTTTTGTTGAAGTGAAAACTTGGGCATTTTTTGAGATGGGAAAAAACCATAGAACTCGCGACACTGTTACCGACACCACACTACATTCGGATGTGTTCGGCCGTCCTCGGATGTACTCGGTTTTAATGTATTTCCGATATGTCAGTGAGTGATGGCAAAGTATTCTGTTTTATATGACGATTCAAAAATACACACGTAAGTAATTGTTCAAGTTTTGACTCCTGTCGGCACTCCCGGAGTGCCACTGTTTTTTTTTTCTTCGTGTCGCTGGCACGACAATTATTTAAATTTAGTTGGCCCAAAACTTCGCCAGTGCCACGGCGGTATAGATGGCACTGATGGCAGCGTAGAAGTCAATTAGGCTACATGTTTTGGGCTACAAAGGGCAGGAGAGGAGGTGGAGCATAGTTTGTGACACAGCTTCATCCACTCCCTGCTGCCGTTCCGTCGTGGTAGCCCCACTTTACGAGGTTCAACTTACATCTTTCCACTTGGGTTCGGAGACGGTTCAGGGACTAAACCGAAAAAAGAGGAAGATAAAGGGAAAAAGTAAAGGAAAAAGTGTGTAGGTTCGTCGACCCCCAAACGAGCCTACGCAGCAATAGTAGCCGCTAACAAGCCTGCTGAGTCGCAAAACTCGCAGGTAAAACTAGCGGAAAAAATAAAAGGGGGTAAACGGAGCCGGTCGAAACCCAACAAGGTTTTGAAAAGGCAGGATCCAGAGAAGGACACGTGTGACAAGGATGGTTTCATCAAAGTGGAGAAGAAGAAGAAGAAGCGTCCTTGTCGGAACCAGTGCGGCACCGCGCTGGCAGGACCCAACATGCTGCTGCGTCCAGCAGTCCCGACGACGCAGCTGTACGTGTCCAGACTGCACCACTCCACGAAGGTTGAGGAGATCGTGGAGTACATGCGTGTCAAGACCAACTGGACTTTGAGGGTCGAGAAGTTGGAGTCGCGTCACAACACCAACTTCAAGTCGTTTGTGGTGCGTGTTCCGACACATCATCTCGAGAAGTTCCTCAAGGAAGAGTTCTGGCCGAAGGGGGTTGTGTACCGCCGGTTTCGTGGCCGGCTACATGACACCAGTCAGCGAAACACGACGCAGACACTTCGTGTTTAGTTAGTTTTTTAGTGTAATTATAATGTTGTATGTATTTATAGTATTGTTAAGTTATATTAATATTGTATTGTATGTGTTTTATATGGGCCTTGATGCCTGAAATAAATGGATAAATAAATAAAAATAAAAGTAAAGTAAAATAACTTAAAAAATATAAAAAAGATTCAAACTTTTTAGTAACTATATATATTTTTTTTTTTTGCCTATACTGTCCCACTGCTGGGCAAAGGCCTCCCCCAAATCCTTCCAGGAACTCTTTTTATTTCGTATAATATATTATAACTGCAAAAATTTATCAGTAGTCAAGATAAGATGAAGACAAATAGAAAACACCTACAGAACCCGCACAGGCCTAAGAAAATGAACTTCACATAATTTTTAAAGATCAACAAGTAATCATAGTCGTCAGCCACGCCCTCGCGTTCGAAGCTCATATAAAAGCTCCTAGCGATCTGAGCGAGTACCAGTCTTCGAGTGGAAATCCTCAATCTATCGCAATGGCAGCCAAGGTGATTATTTTATAATCTAGTGAAGTGGATAACAGTGTTAAGATAATTTTGATCCGTGATAGTTATTAGGAGGGGAACATAATAAAATTTTTTTTTAATTCAGATTAGTTTCATTTGTTCTAGTTTTTTAACCGACTCCAAAAAAGGAGGAGGTTCTCAATTCGGGTGTTTATAATATAATATTTTCTTTTTTTATTTATTAAAATCATAAAATTTTCCTCCTTTAAAAAAAATAGTGTCTATATTAACCTAAATTGTTGCAATAGGCTTACTGCTACTAATTTTATTGTAATTTTTCCAAATCCAACTAAGTTTCATTTGTTAAATGATTTTATGCATCACAATCTCACTCTAGTCTTTTTTAGACTCTTGATGATTATGATAAATCAATTCACTTCCACATCCATGCAATTTTAAAACAGGAATTTTAGCATTTATATGGCAGTTTTCATCTCTTGGGTTAAACGTTTAAAGCAATTTTCTTTGGAACATATACTAACGCAGTTTATTATTTTCTTGCAGTTCGTCGTAGTACTCGCCCTTGTGGCCGCAGCTCAATGCTCAGTGGTGCCAGTGGCGCCAGTAGACACGGACTACACCCACTTTGCGTACGACGTAGCTGATCCCAACACCGGCGACTACAAGAGCCAGGTGGAGACCCGCGTCGGAGGCACCGTGTCCGGCCAGTACTCGCTGCTCGACGCCGACGGCACCAAGCGCACCGTCGACTACACCGCCGATGACGTCAACGGGTTCAACGCTGTTGTTCGTAAAGATGCCGCTGTTGTCTCTGCCCCTGTTGTTGCCGCCGCTCCTGCGGTTGTAGCTGCCGCGCCTGCGGTTGTTGCCGCCCGAACTGTCGCTGCTCCTGCCGTAGTTGCCGCGCGTACCTATGCCGCAGCCCCTGCATACTACGCTGCCCGTACTGTTGCCGCGCCAGCAGCTGTCTACGCTGCGTCTGCTCCCGTTGTAGCCGCCCGCACCGTGTCTGCTCCCGTCGCATACACCACTGGTGCCCACTTGGCTTACACAGCTGGTACGCCTGTTGCATACTCCGCTGGTCACCCTGTTGCGTACACCACTGGTTACACGACCGGTGCCCGTACCGTAGTTGGACCCTCCGTATACGCAGCCCGCGCCGTTGCTGCCCCCGGAGTATATTCTCACTCCTACGGTCCCGCCTACTACGGATCTCCTCTGACCTACGCCGCCTACTCCGCTCCTGTTTCGTACTGGTAAACACGATAGCCTTTTAAGGCTCCATAGCGATAGACCACGACGTGTTTCATTTTTAAACGACATGTAAATATTGTTACCAGATTGTACATATGTCTATGTGTTAAAATAAAACGAATATTTTTAAACTACTTGGTTGTTTGAATTCATTCCGAATAATATCACGTCTTACCTACATAATGGACGTGAAGTGAATTTCGAGTATTTGTCACAATAGCATGACCTTGAGTATATTATAAAAATGTATTAAAAATACCTACCTCATTGTTCTGGATAGGACCAAATATGAATTTGGGATGAAAGACTTCTGTTCTTCTAAAAGGCAAGCTTGCCTTTTTAGTTCACTTCTAAATTAACTTGCAGAATTCCTGAGAACATAAAGCTCAGTGAAATAAGGCCGTATACCAAAAAAGCTGTGCGTAAGCACACTAAAGAAGGAAGGAAAAACAATATAAAAAATGGAGCAACTTTATATACGCACAGACAATAATTGCGAAACCTTCTGTGATTAAATGACTCATGGGCACTCTGTCTAGTATGCTGATCTGTTAAAGGATTTCCTTTAAAACCTACATGTCATACAAGCATGCATTATGTATTTTATCTACACCCATGCTATAAATCCTCTATAAAAGTTTTTGAAACAGTTAGCTTATTGCCTAGTGCATAGTAGCCATAATATCATCCAAACGAGTTTTATAATGTTGTACTAAATTTCATTATGCAACTTGTTTTCAATAAAAGAACATTATCATGCTCGTGCGTTTCACTACCACAGCGCAGTAATTTGAAAAAAGAACTTATAGGTCGAATTCACGTCGTATCCCGCCGGCCGCCATTTTTGTTCCATATTAGTATTGCAAAAAACTGTTTCAGAACCTTTATAGAGGATTCATATCATGGGTGAAAATAAAGTCTTGTATGCAACTGTACATAATTAGGTATTAAAACACTCATGTGATACTAATATCACACTCGGCTTCGCCTCATGTGATAAACCAAAATGTTCCAAAATTCGTTTGTATGTCAAATTTTATTGCTTGAGTTAATAAACTCGAAACATGGCAGGAATACTTATCTAAGCAAATAATAAAGGTTAGGTTTTTTTATTTTTTTGAAACCATCCACCAAAGTGTGATAAGGGGGCGACAAAGATTGTATGGAAAAATTTTAACGAGTGGTGCGATTAACTCGAAACTCGGTATTTATACTGAACCTGAAAATGTATACTTTAAGATCGGAAGTCAATGACATTCTTTTTAACGTGATTTTCTTCTTAACGACATTAAAAATTACGAAGAATTATAATATAATGTTTTGGATGCTTCACAAAGCTCAAAGCGAAGGTAAAACAACAAGAAACACAATAGAAAAAACACAACAAGTACTTACAACTTTTACTTACGTTTATCAATTTGCAAAAACCAGTACTGACACATCGTTAGTCATAACATTTACTTAGAGAAGCGTTAACGTCAATTATAACGTTTCTATCTTAAAAACAAATCGAACTTTCGTAAATAATTTTTATCCCGTATTTAACCCCTTAGGGCATGTCTCCAGAAAACGATGCTACAACTAATTTTTACTTGGCATTATCTGCCCGTAACCTTCCCACTGCTGGGACTCATGCCTCCTATTTGTGAGAGGGTGTGGACCGTAATCCACCACGAGGGCCCAGTATGGATTGGTGGAAGAAAGTGGCTAGGACAGATGGATGCAGAAGGCGGAGGAGAGGGTGTTGAGGCGCAGCCTTTGTCCAGCAGTGGACTGCAACAGGCTGAGTTCATTGATTGGTTGAACGCTTAATCCGTTATTGTTCACTACAAATAGAAATAAGATTGATCACGGGACTGATTCTAGCTACCAGTGGTAGGTCGGTTATAACAAGGTAACACTTGTCTACTCCTTCAAAATATCTCATCATCTGCCTAGCCTAGTTTTCCCAACTATGTTGGGGTCGGCTTCCAGTCTAACCGGATGCAGCTGAATACCAGTATTTTACATGGAGCGACCGCCTATCTGACCTCCACAACCCAGTTACTGGGTAATACGATACCCCTTGGCTTAACTGCTTAGCTTAACCAGTCTTAACTGGTTATCAGACTTTCAGGCTTCTGACTACCCGTAACGACTGTCAAAGCTCCAAGAATGACAACCGGGACCAAGGCCTTAACGTGCTTTCCGACGCACGGAGGGGTCTCGGTATTAAAGATGGTCACCCTTCCACAGACCAACCACGGCAAGCCTGATCGATCGACCTGTGCGGCTATGTTATTATTTAGCCACGGGCCTCTCTCCTTCAATCTTCCTTCAAAATATTTATCTACCTAGCAATATAATCCATTTCAATGATTTCACAGCGAAGTTACAAATTATTTAGACTTGTCATAATTTCCGGTATCAACGACCGACGCGACATCATAATGTCACCAACATGTTTCCGTGCAACACCCCACGCATCAAGGTTGTTACTCAAACAGCTGAACGAACATCATTGCATGTAATTATGCAACCTCCTCGTCTTATTCTGTCGGACGTCATTTGTTTTTACGTCTTGTCAGTTTTCGACTAAGTAATCCAATAAAGATAGAGAGAGGAGACGCGATATTTTTTATTGATTCACAAAGCATTAGAAAAGCTTTAGATAAGGTGGAAAGCACACTTGAACCAATTGAGTTTAACGTCAATACAGGCAACTGAAAATGTGCCATCATCTATATCATAAGATATCGATAATATACAGGTTGTCCCAGAAAACCTGTACCAGCGAAGGTCTGTCGCGATAATTTCTCGAAAACTACCAAATATCGCGAAACATACATAGGAGTTCAATCGATGGGTATTAGTGTCCCCTGACCACAGACCGTCGCTGGTACAGGTTTCCTGGGACACTTTGTATAAACACATATTTGGTTCAGTCGATACCGTAATTTCAAAACTTGAATAAGAACTTTCTGGAAGCTCTAAGTACCTAGTTTCATATTTATAGTTAACACCGAACCAATTCACATTGATTATTATTTAGTTACACTCACAGCAATTACAGATTAGTACCAAATACGTGATTGATATTTGCACTTATCATTTCATAGCTACATCACCCAAAACTGGTTTCAATTATCACAAGTCTGGCGCGTCATCAGAATCCGGCCTATATCTCAAGTTCGTCAAGTGACCGCGCGTCGGAGGCAGCAGGACGAGCGGTATATAAGCACGCTCTGGTAAGTAGTCTGCACTCATTCGATCAGTGATAACCTCAGGATCAGCAATGGCAGCCAAGGTAGGTTGTCTTGTATTAATGGTGTTCGGAAATTCGTTGTCATAATATTTGTTCGAATCAGTTCAATTCCTCCAAGACTTTTTTTTTTTTTTGTAAAACAGTGTATCCTTGCAATATTGGATTCAACATGCAAAGCATAATGATAAAGAATCAGTAACTGATTACCATTCTTTTTTTAATTTTCTCATAGGACTCTTAAACTGCTGCAGCTTTAAATGGAAGCTGTTTAAATTTCTTGTTCAAGATTTTAATCAAATTCTTTTGTTTTTCCAGTTCGTAGTTCTCGCCGCCCTGGTGGCTTTGGCCCACTGCTCAGTGGTGCCAGTGGCGCGAGTAGACGCTGACTACAACAGCTTCGCGTACGACGTGGCCGACCCCAACACCGGCGACTACAAGAGCCAGGTGGAGACCCGCGTCGGAGGCACCGTGTCCGGCCAGTACTCGCTGCTCGACGCCGACGGCACCAAGCGCACCGTCGACTACTCCGCCGATGACGTCAACGGGTTCAACGCTGTTGTTCGTAAAGATGCCACTGTTGTCGCCACCCCCGTTGTTGCCGCTGCTCCCGCTGTCATTGCCGCTCGCACTGTTGTCGCTCCTTCCGTATACGCCGCTCATGCCGCTCCCGCCTTCTACGCCGCTCACTCTGCTCCCGCTGTCTACGCCGCACCCTCAGTCTACTCCTATGGAGCTCCCTCTGTCTACGCCTATGGAGCTCCCTCCGTGTACTCTGCACCCCTCACTTATGCCACTAAGTGGTAAAATAATGACGCGTGTATATTGTAATGGTGCTCTTTGTATATAATGTATATTATGTTGAAGTAAAAAGTGAAACTACCTAAATACGTTGTTTTGATTTCCTCCAACATGCCTGGAAAAATATCCTGTGATTTCTCATGAACGCTAAACTTAATATAAATAATAATCATTTGATTAATTAACAACTAGAATTAAGAGCAGTACATCCATAATAACTAAACATTAAACAGGTAACTATCAGGCAAATTAAACTTGCCATTTTGTGAGCTTAAATCGAATTGAGATAAATGGCACTTTCGTTATTTAGTGGCTCATTAGATATCAAGGTACCATCGCAGATCGTTCTACATTGACTAATAAAAGGTCCTTATAATAAATCAGAATTGAGAACTAATCGCTGATGCCATTTACTTTGATAAATACTTGAAGTTACGGTCGGTATGCATTTAAGCGGAAATTGCAGAGTTATTTTCAAAACAGGTAGCGTAGAGTCATCTCAACATCTCTCTCCCTTGAATTTGTATAAATATATATATTATAAGTATATTTTATAGTGAATAGTATGTATGTGTATATAACCTATTTATGTATTTGTGTACCTAGTTTTAATAGTTTTTTTTTTCCTTGTTCCTCTCAACCAAAGCACCTGCCATCTAATCTCTTCACCACCCTTGGTTGACTGGTAGAGAATGCCTAAGGCATTAAGTCCGCCTTTGATCCTTTTTGTGCGAAAAGTTTAAATAAATAAATAAGTTACTCAGTAATACTCTGAAGTAAATAACGACGGTGCAATGATTAATGTAGTTAACTTTGTAAGTAAAACAAAGATCAGCTGCCGGATATCAAGTAGTTATGACGACAGCTGCAATTATTATGCACTTATTCAGTGTAAGCGGTATAACAGGTTCCAGCGATTTCTGTGAACTGCTGTGATTGACCGACCTTTAGGCCTGACGTACTATAGTAGATATTATAATAATATTTTCTGTTGTTGTGTTCATAAAAAATAATTTGTAAGGGTATATTTCAATTCATGAAAGTTTATTAACAAGCATAGCTTTCGTCTAACTAATAACAAATCAACAAGACAATAATAAAATTACATTTATTTCAACTAATTATAACTAGCAAGACAAGTTATCTCATTGAATTAGGTTTAATTACGTTATAATCTTTATTAAAGCTTAAAGTTTAAGTTAAGCTCAATCATAGCTTGTTGTAATAAATATGAACTTAAAGACCGGCCAACAGTGGCGTAACTATAGGGTGGCATTGGGGCAAAATGCCACGGGGCCCCAGCCAGAGGGGCCCACCACAAGAACCTAACATAAGTTTATAAATGCAAACCATTTTTGAAAATGTGCAATCAAAATGACATCATTCAGATTTAGAACATTTTGTTCCTTTTTCCCATTGTTTGTCTAATTTTTTGGACAAGACCTCATGCCCAGCAGTAGCGACCAACGAAGCAGTCAGGTGTTAAATTTTCCAGGGGAAAATATGAAAAATTAACATTACACTTCATCATACTTTGACGATTCAGGTCTTTAAAATGGTAGCTAATGAGTGAGTAATGTTAGCCTTCTTGCATAATCAGCCTATAATGTTCCCACGGCTGAGACACAGGCCTCCTCTCTTCGGGAGGGAGTGTGCTATATTTTATCTACAACGTTGGTAGATGTCAAATGTCTTCGAATTATTGGCTCTAGGACATGCCAGTTTACTCACGATGTTTTCCTTCACCGTTTTGAGAGCAGTGGTGAAGAAATTATTTACACAAAGTAAAGAGTCTGCCTGGGTTTGAACCCACGACTTACACCTCGTAAGTCGAGGCCGTTACCTTGCAATGAAAAAAACCAATTAGTGCTTTTCGGGAGACAGTGTTTTTTGATATTATTGTAAACGCCGCGGTCATTACATTTGAGTTTGGCGTAATAATTTCTGTCATTAGTTCATCACAAAACTATCATCATGTGCCTAGCCTTTTCCCAACTATGTTGGGGTCGGCTTCCAGTCTAACCGGATGCAGCTGAATACCAGTTTTTTTCATGAAGCGACTGTTCATCACAAAACCATATTGTGATATTTTTTCTTTGAAATACTACGTTGAAATATGCAATTATATCCGATTCAACCAAAAGATGAGAATGTGATATTTCCATATGATTTCAGGGAGTGTAAATTCAGAACAACAAGATTAGGTAGTTTCACTTTTTACTTAAAAAATACATTATATACAAAGAGCACCATTACAATATACACGTGTCATTGTTTTACCACTTAGTGGCATAAGTGAGGGGTGCAGAGTACACGGAGGGAGCTCCATAGGCGTAGACAGAGGGAGCGCCATAGGAGTAGACTGAGGGTGCGGCGTAGACAGCGGGAGCGGAGTGAGCGGCGTAGAAAGTAGGAGCGGCATGAGCAGCGTAGAAGGTGGGAGCAGCATGAGCGGCATATACGGAAGGACCGACAACAGTGCGTGCGGCAACTACCTCAGGAGCGGCAGCTACAACCGCCGGAGCGGCAGCAACAACAGGGGTGGAGACAACAGCGGCATCTTTACGAACAACAGCGTTGAACCCGTTGACGTCATCGGCGGTGTAGTCGACGGTGCGCTTGGTACCGTCGGCGTCGAGCAGCGAGTACTGGCCGGACACGGCGCCGCCGACGCGGGTCTCCACCTGGCTCTTGTAGTCGCCGGTGTTGGGGTCTGCCACGTCGTACGAGAAGCTGCTGGAATCAGTGTCTACTCGCGCCACTGGCACCACTGAGCAGTGGGCCACGGCTACCAGAGCGGCGAGAACTACGAACTGAAAAAATTAAGAATTTTGTTAATTTAGACAAATTCTTTTTCATAGCACATCTTTGGGATATCTTTCAAACCGATATAATAATGTGATGAGGTATTCCTGGAGTTGCAAAGAGCACATAAATAACATTCTGGCTGGGAATATTTTTCTTTTCCTTTTTTATGTTTAGTTGAGTGATGCTAGTCTGTATTCAATTGCTAATATCACAAAAGTTTACAGATGTTTGTAAAACTTAAAGTTTTTAAACTTGTCAAATAAAAATTAATTTTATTGGTCGATGACACTCGAATTTTTGGAATCCCAAAAACATAATCTTACAAGACAACCTACCTTGGCTGCCATTGCTGATCCTGAAGCTGTCACTGATCGAATGAGTGCAGACTACATACCAGAGCGTATTTATATACCGCTCGTCCTGCCCGCTACCGACGACGCGCGGTCACTTGACGAACTTGGAATATAGGCTGGATTCTGATGTTAAACGAGATAGGGTCGCCATATTTGGCAGAAGTAGTAAAGTGGGCGAAAGCTGTGCAAAAAAAAAACAACAATAGAAGATAAAATAATGAGTTTTATGGGCTAGTCAGGTACCTAGCCGTTTGTTTAATGCAGATAGCGTTTTGAGTTACTCACGATTTGAGATAAAATTTTCGGCAGTCTAGATTGCATCAATGAGTTTTATTCTAAAATATTTTTAACATTCAATGAAGCTTTTGAGAAAGAGTTGTTCCAGTAATGAAGTATGTACATACATAGTAGTTTGTAGAAGAAATGCGTGTTTTTCTTGTGATTTTTTGTTTTTGAAAGGGACTTTTTATGTTTTTCAGTCTGTTATAATTAGCATTAATTGTGTGTTAATTGATGATGTAATGGCTAGTGTTTTTTTTTTTTTTAATTGGAAAACTGTATTCATTTTCCTTTACTGAAGGTATAGACTGCACGTTTTAATTTGGCTAAGTAACATCGCCATGTGCCTGCTTCATTATAGTTTGGGTGCCATTGAAGTTCAAAGAATATTAGAAAAAAAATCTAAATATAGCCAATGAAACTGCAAACTTCTCAGTGTTTTTGGCAACCCTATTTATGTAGTACATAGTATTTAATACATACTAAATTATAAATAAACTGGATATTTATGACCCAATTCTTAATGTTACTAGTTTATAACGCGCTAAGAAGAGGGAGTCGCCTGCTTCGCAAAAAAATAACGATTTACATCCACCAAAATAAATTACCTACAAGTTTCATTTGTTATTTGCATTTTTTTTAAATTAAATTATCCGTTCTGTATCTACCTGTAATAGTACGTGTTTTTTTAAGGTCAATCTTTAATGATAATAAATGATCTTTAAAAAAAAATGGACCAATTTTAGTTTGTCGCCTATTGATACTTTACTAAAACTTCTATATTTCCTCTTATCAGCCACATCAACTTTCTTTCATTATCCTTTCCGTGGCCTTCCTCTAGTCTATTCATTATAATTATACACTCATAATCGATCAATCCATGTAAACGTTATACATCTCATTTGTCCGCATCACATCAACCCCAAACCCATATCAAACAATTTTCACACACATAACTTCTCTAAAATTCTTTAAGACAAATCATCATGACACTGATGTTTTTGGACCTATATTTCTCTGTAATATAATTGTTTAACTTGTTCAGACATTAGCGTCTTCAAACAAAGACACTGGATCTAATTGTGTTTTTGTCTAAATATCAAAGGAAATCTCCTTTGAAATCTAGACCAAAACACATTAAGGTTTGTTATTCGACACATAATATGTACAGATGCCAGCACATCAAGCTACTACAATCTGTCAAATTTCTTTAATAGATTTTCAACTTTATCGCTACCGCATAAGGTTCAAAATTGACTGGGAAAATTTGACAGTTTCGGGTAGCTTGGCGTCTGTACCACTACAGCTAGCAGTAGTGGTCCATTGGAAACGGCCGCAACTTACGAGTTGTAGGTGCTAGGTTCGAACCCAGACAGGCACTTTTAATCATCAACTCAGCCTATCGCAGTCCACTGCTGGACATAGGTCTCTGCCATGCTGCGCCACAAGACGCTGTCCTCCACCTTCCGCATCCAGTCTCTCCCGGCTACCTTTTTGAGGTCGTCAGTCTATCTAGCTTCCACCACAGGACTCATCTGCCCCATCAGCACTTTACTTTGTGTTTTAAATTTTATTACCACTGCTCTCGAAACCGGCATGTCCTAGAACCAAAAATTCGAAGACATGTGACATCTACCAACTCGCACTGGGCCCGCATGGTAGATTAAGGCCCACGCCCTCTCACAGACAAGAGGCTTGTGTCCCAGCAGTGGGAACATTATAGGCTATGTTTATGTATCACTCCAATCTTCCATGTTACGATACTTACTTCCTGAGTATTCATTTTCACTAGCTTCCGCATCGTAACATGGTTTTATTTTCACTGCTGATCTCCTTGAGAATAATGTCTTCAATGTTTATCGATGTAAGTGCAAGCCTACAAGAATGCGACCAGTTCATTTCTTTTAACCTTTCGTGTTAACAAAATGTTTTACATAATTTATTTGTCTTTTTTGTTCAGACATTGTGGTCGAGTTTACTCTTCTTTAAATGGGAATCTCGATGCGAATTTATGATGAAGGTAAAGTGAAGCAAGTTCCATATTTATTGAATTATCCTCAATTATCAAAGATTATTCACAGGAATTGAACCTTGAGAATAAATCCGCAATCCTCTACTGCGCAATTTGGATCATCATAGAAGGCGCTTAGTCTCTAACGCCTGGGGCTTACATAATTATTTAGAAGCGATACTTCTATACTTCTGACACTAATAATAAATTAATAACATTGATTTATTTGAATTCCTAATAAAATCCGATAAACAAGATCAAGTAATGCCTGTATTTTGACTAATCTGTCTTTAATTTAACTATTTCTGTTCAATTTCATCTTCGTAAGCCTGCACCAATAATTTTGAGCTCGTTGCTTCTTCTTAGTTTCCCTTGGCGTTTTCGTTTGTTAGAATCTATATCATCTTGGCATTACAGCAAACATAACTTACTTCCATCGGTAAGAGTAAGGATTCGTCATTATTATAGGAACCATTAGTAGTAGGTAAGTGTTCCACCTTCGCTCATTACTCCCTGGTAATTTCGGAGAGCACTTGGCACTATGCCAGGTGAGAATTGAGATACAGATGTAGGTGTTCTTAATATCTGCTCATGACTGATGGTTCCATAGTTACTTAGATTATTTTATATAATCTCAGGTGATTTAACTAAGCTAGGTGGACCGACTATCTTCGCAGGGTGGCTGGTAGCAACTGGATGAGAATCACTGAGAATCGAGATGAATGGGGTGCGATTGGAGCCCATGTCCAGCATTAGACTGCATCTGAGTCCATTATTAAAGGCTTTAATAGAGATTGCTAGTTGATTTCAGCGTCCAAATTGCGTATCACATTATCAATCACAATCTGAATCTTGTTGAAGGTTATTGCTAATCCATTGCTTCTTATGTTTGAAGAGTATGTCTGCTCAACAACGTTAATAACTTAATGAATGTTGTTGAGCTGTCAAAATGAAAGTCATTCCTACTGTTAGTGTGTTACTCAGTTACCCCGCTGGTTCAAAAACAAGGACAATTATCTTGGGTTTACAAAAAAAAACCCATACGTCTTTAATATCCTGTTGGAGCTTTCCTTACATCAATATTTTTTGTCTCCATGAATGAATCCTTGCAGCTTTGTACAGACGCCAGCACATCAAGCTACCCAAAACTGTCAAATTTTCCCAATCAAATTTGAACCCTATGCTTTAGCGATAAAGTTATTAAAGAAAATCTATTAAAGAAATTTGACAGATTGTAGTAGCTTGATGTGCTGGCGTCTGTACATACCTTTAAGATCGAGATCGTTCGGCTCTTAGTAGCTGACATTCTCTGACTAAGTATAAAGAATTGAAACAGATAAAAGTCTAATGCCATGCAAGATATCTTTTGCCTTTAAACTAAATATCTCAAAAACTGCAGGGCAATTGCGTAACACACTATCAGTAGCAATGGGTTTCATTTTGACAGTTCAACAACATTCATTGCGTTATTTACGTTGCTGAGCAAACACATTTTTCGAACATTTGGAGCAATGGATTTGCAATAAACTTCAAAATGATTCAAATTGAGAGTAATAGTGTGTTACGCAATTAGGGTGCTGGTCCACATCTAAACGGCGCTTATCTTAATTGATCTAAATTGCAAAAAATGGGAAATGCCACTAGTTACTAACTGACATTTAGCGGTAGGTATTTAAATATGTATGTAGGTACTTATGGACTTATTTGCATACAATGAGTGTTATCTGAATAAAATATGTAAACGCACAGCAGTCGTTATGGGTTATCCGGAAGATAATCTTGGGCTTGAGATTGTATATGCCGCTTTTATATTTTGCATGGGCTTGTCCATTATTTTGGCTTATCCTAATGCTTTCCCCTTTGAGGTATTTATTTTTCAAATATCGCAGCATTATGCTGAGATAGGAGCCTTTTTGGCCTCGCAGAGGTATTTTTTTTCTTTATTTCAACGGTCTGTCATTGCTGCTGGGTACTGCTGTTAGTTAGCACTGAAAAAAAAAAAAAAACTGCTTTTATTCATTCCTGTCGCTATCTGTGTGAATGTTTATTTCACTGTGCTAATAATTATGTAGATATACCTCATCACCATCATCTGCCTAGCATTTTGCCAACTACATATGTTGGGGTCGGCTTCCAGTCTAACCGGATGCAGCTGAATACCAGTATTTTACATGGAGCGACTGCCTATCTGACCTCCACAACCATGTTACTAGGTAATACGATACTCCTTGGTAAGGCTGGTTGACAGACTTTCGGGCTTCTAATGACCCGTAACAACCGTCAAAGATCCACGTATGATAGCCGGGACCAACGGCTTAACGAGTTTTCTATGTAGGTATATCTGCCTACTTATTTTTGTCAGATTTCACCTCCTATCGTTTCATGTTTTAATTTTATTCCTGATATGTATGATAAGGATTCTTATAGATATTTTATAGGTACTGGAACAAGACACATATCCTTCTGCAGGAAGCTGCTAAACTTAGTTTATTTCATTCATCAGCCCGAAAATATCAGAGGGACAATTCTCGTAATTTTAAAAACGTTCACAGTCTGATCTCAGACTCAATCTGTCAAAAATACCTCTAATTTCCATACATTTTGACATTTGTTTGTCGCTGAGACGAGACTGCGACTAGATTTTAAACGTTTTAAATTACGAGAATTGACCTTCTGGACACGTGCACACCCAGATGCAGCTTACATATTCTATACATATTATTTGTTATTTGCCTATATTGTCTCACTGCAGGGCAAAGGCGCCCTTTCTTCTTTCCACTCCTCTCTGTATATATTATACCTATATTCTACATACCTATACTGACTAGGAATATTAAGGAAAACTTAATTAGGGATCTAAACTCTAAAATAAACAACACACCAAATTAATTTTAGCAACATTTTTTTATTAATTTAAGAATTCCACAATGGAACAAATTTTTCATCAATACAATATCTAGACCTAAGCCAGATTGTAGGATATTGTGTTGTGGGTACTGTATGTTCGTTTAATTAGTTTTATAATCTATTTTACGCAAATTTATAATTAGTGCACAAATGGACAATTATAATACCTGTATTAGAATCCTATAGTCCGCTTCGTACACTCAGCCTACAATGGGAAATAGCGGAAAATTATTTTATTTTAGTTTAGGTACTTACGACGATGCAAACTGTTGCACATTTTGAAAGATCGCTTACATTAAAGAAGCTATTTCCCAAAGTATACAATTTACAATCATTGATCATATTTGTTAACGATCGGATACATGCGACGGATTTTTGGTGATCTTGACTTTTGAATACGCCGCCTACGATTTCTTTGTTAGCAATGATCGATTGTACGAATTAGTGAACAAGTATCTAACATTGTCGCTTGTCGACAATGATAAATAGTTTTTATTTGCTATGAATTGTTTTCCATTTTTTTATAAGCAGAATGATAGAAGCATACTCATTGAAGAAAAAGAATCGAAAATAACGGACAAAGAAAAAGATCCTTATGGTTGCAAAAGCTCTTCAAAATCCTAAACCAGCTCCATGTATCCGATCATAATGAATAATCTCACAAGAAACTTGAAAAGCTGAAGAATAACCCCGTCGTTTACCAAGATATTATCATAAAGTGATCTTAAGTATATCAAAGGACAACATTAAAGTATATTATATCAAATGTTTATTACCTTATTAAGGTAAATAAATTCCCGAACACTGCTTTAATTTGTGATGTAAAAGCATTTTTCACTGACAGAATTTAATCTTCAGGAGATATAAATATTTTAAATCTTACCGCAGGTAATGGCCTTTTAAAATGTTGTGAATTTTTAAATGATCTGGTCCATTCTGAAATAAATTGGTTTAAAGAGGACATGTGGAAAGATAGTGAGGTACGAATATTAAATGCAATGTTTAAAAATATGAAGCATTTCACAAGTAAGTGACCTTCTTTTTATTTTATTATTATTCTGTAGGTACGACGTAAAATAATTATGTTCTTATTGAAATTAAATGGGACAGTAAATTACCGGCTTGCAACAGTAAATTTATTCATTTGGAAATTCGGGTTATATAATTTTTTGGTGTAATACTGGAATTTGACACTACGGCAATTCTTCAGCTAATACAAGACCAATTTACCCGAAGCAAACATAACAGTTAATCACTACGGTTACCACATAAATAACAAAATACGCCAAAATGTTTACCACACTAAAAAATTCGCTAGAACTCGGTAAGTTATTACCGTTTTACATTTACGCACAAATTAATTTACTAATTACCGGAAAGAGTCGCGCGTCCCTCAACTTGTAGTAATTAATTCGTATATGGCCTTTGAAACGGCCTTATTGAAGAACACGAGACTCTAAAACGAACAAGCATCGCATGTGGTCTAACCATTTGCCAAACGTTACCCGATGTCGGAGACAGCGTTAGTAGTAGGGGATCGCCAAAACGTGCGTAGCGCTGTTCTTGTCACTCCCGTGCGAGCAGGCGAGACCAAAGATATACGAGCTACTCCGAAATCCCCTACTACGAGAACGCTTTGTCATATACCATATATATATACATACATTATGATTAGTCTATGTACACTCAACCCGCACCGTTCTCCACTACACCAATCGCTACATTACCCTATAATATAGTACAAAAAAATGAAGTCAAATAATAATTTCTAATGTAAAAATCACAAGTAGTGCTATTCTTACTGTTAAAGAATTATACATTCTTTCATATATATAAAAAAGTCGCTTAAAAAAATCACAGACAATCACTTTTCCTTTACAGACATATAGACCACCAAACCAACGACCGTTTTTTTTTTCTTTAAGCATTACATTGCTATGTACAAAATCCTACTTAGTTTTACAACCATCCTGGTTTACAATCGATAAGTCACCGTTTTTTTAACGTTCTATTTTGACCACTTACTAGATGTTGGCCGTATTGTATACCCTCGCATTCGATGATAAATATGCAACTGAATGAATGAAAATTTATCAAATGATATCCACGTCGCCCTTAGTCTAATCACCTATGCGGGCTGCTGTACATCATCCATCATTTGTTTTTGTACTTTCCACGAAATAACCTACACTAAATTATTTTACTGATGCCCAAAAAATACAATTTTGGCAACGTTTACATAAACGGATACCATTTATTTTTTCCCATTAATTAATTTGTACTGGCAGTAACTCTTTTAGACTTCAGTTATTTGTACTTTAGTTCATTGCAGACAAGAGTGCTCGTTGCTTTTTTAATTTTTTTTTTTAAATTTTTGCATATCAATAATAGTTATATCTCGTACACTTACACAAAGATGACACCAAGAACGTATAGTTTTAAGTGACACCGAGACTTACCTCATTTGAACTTAACAAGATGAAAAGGTTAAACACGTAAGTATATTTTTATGAAATATAATGTTTTATGTACAGTCATGAACGACTATAATCATTTTATTTTGAAACATCGAAATCATTCTGAACATACGATGATAATATATTTAGAGCCAGTATTTAACATGAAAAGTGAAGTAAATGGAATATAATATACTCAATGATCAAACCCATTTCCTCGTATATACCATCGCGAAAGTTTTGACCCACCTTCCGTTCAGTCCGAGAAGTTGTGATTATAGACTAGTGAGTGAGCATAATTTTACAACTTACATAATATTTAATGCGAAAGAACATTAAGTTTTTTTTTTTTTCATTATCAAATTCGTAGAGATCCCGAGGTACTCTCGCGATCAATTCAATAATAGTGCACCCTTAAAATATAAAAAACATCCAATGATTACTTAAATATTTCCTGTCCAGTTAAGTGCAACTATTTTATGTATATTAGGTACTTAGATGTCAATTCCTTAAATAACGTACTTAAATGTATTATAATAAACATTAAACACGATGGACGGGTGTAACTTGTCGAAGTAAAATAAATAGGAAACTAAACGTAAAGAAAAGGAAAATGAAAAAATAATAAAAACAAAAAATTATAATTTTGTTACATTTTTTTAATTCGCAGAAACCTAACAAACAATAATTTCTTCATTTTTTCTTTCGTCTCCTTAAAACATAGTAACATCTATGAAACACAAAAAAGTAACTGGGAAAAATTAATAATAATAAAAATTACGAATAAAAATTTATACTCCGGAGAGTGAAGGAAGGTTTAACAATTAGATTACGTTGATATTGACTTGTGGCCGATCCCCCGCAAGAGTGTTGTGCTTACAAATGAGGTACATCAATGAGATTATTAAAACTAACCTAATTAACACTTACGACTAACTTAGACCGTCAACCCAGCTCGTTCCGAGCCCACAGAGTCGCTAAACACTGACGTCGATGTATATCCTCTTTTGAGCATGACACTGAGTTGAGAGCACTGACTACCTTGCAGAGATTCAAAAAAACGTGCTTCATACTATTATCGACAGCTTTCCAACTGAATTATATATCTTTACTCACATTTTTAAAACTATTTTCATAAATTTCAAAAATGTAATGACCAGCATTAAGAACAAGTATTTAGAAAAAATCTGACACGTGATTTAACATTCTTTAGATATTATAAAATACATTTGCGGGACAGTTATAGAATTTGAAAAATGACTATAATTGAATCCTGAGGTAGCATATTTTGTACTTTAAAATTTATTAATATTTTTTTTTAATTTTTCACATTACTCTTAAAAGCTAGCATTTTATATTTTTCCATCATATAAAAAATCTACTTAAAAGCTTACTTACGAACTAAATTACATCCTCGAGGTAGATAAACGTACATAATTACAACTAAGAGGCTATGTAGAAAATTACATTCAAAGTTATACGTTGATTTGTTATGTATAACTTTTTCAGCATAGTGCCTCCAGGGGCGATGGAGCCTGAATGTAAGGTCCCTACATAGTCCATGTGACGGCAGAGGGTCACCATACCCGTAACAATCTTTGGCTTTACCATCACGACATCTCGCGATTTTATGTACACAAAAGAGAAAAATTTTAAAAGTAAACTTAACCATAAATCTTACAAACGAAACTCAAAACGGAACCAATTGATGTGCTTAAGCTTAAATGCAGTTTTGATCCAGCAATAATGCCTCACAGCAAGCAACTAAAGTAAAGTTAATTAATAATATTATACTCAATTTTGACTCAAAACTAAACCTTTTACATCGCTCGCTTGAAGCTGTTATATGGCGCATTGTTGGATCCAATCTTATAACTGACGCCATGGAGATCTCACAAATGTTGGCCACATATGCCGAGCACTATGAGATCCGCATGATGCACCTTCTCTAGACCATTACCTTCTTACCAGAGCTACAGCCACATATAAAGGGAGATCGACCAAGTCCAATGAAAAAGGGATTGCAATACACCGACTAAATGTGAATTTTCCTATCACATCATAACATTACAACACTATATTAGGGACCACTAGTAACTTGTCCACTAATTAGCTTTAACAATGCGACAACTTAATTTAGACGTGTTATCCAATATCCCATATGTATACTGAATTTTGTACAACAATCATTTCAAAGTAATTTTTATAATTATAGACACAAACAATAATGTGGAACGACACAAACATGTTGCAGAATCAAAATTGACATGTGATATTATTGTAATCTAAGTTTTGAACCTTATAAAATTTAGAAGAAAGCAAATCCAATTATTGATTTCAAAATAACGAGCCCCTCCTAGTGCCCACCGCTAACATTAGCAACCGTCCATAGACATACTCAAAATCCCTCCTTTTACTTAAACGAAAAAAGCTAAAAACGTGATGCATTAATGCAATTCTCTTTTACGTATCACAAAAAACATTAAATGTCAAAAGAAATCACAACTATGAATTTTTAATTCATAAGAGAAAAAAAAACGAAAAGACAAAAAATAGAACAATATTTTTCTCGCCAATAAACATAAATGTTAACAATTTGCAATTGAAGTAGCAAAAAACCTTAACATACACCTAATAAAGAATGCCGATAGTAAAATGAAAGATAATAATTTTTATACAATAGTTACTAAGGATTCGGTCAACGTAAAGTATAAGTATGTGGTTCCCTCTAAAGCTTCTACAGACCGTTTCCACCTAGATGTTACTGAAGGCACTGCGTTGTAGATGTTCAACGCGACAGAGCAAAGTACGTTATCGATCATTGTCTTATAAGACTGCAGCACACAGTGTCACATCGTGCGTCGTTGTCAAGTAAAGCAACCTAAACTAATCGGTTAAATACCATTCTACCAACTCCAAGAGAGGTCACAGACATTAAAATAAAATAAAAGGAATTTTCTGTGCGATAATTCTCAAAAATCGACATTTGTTCCCCCGGGCTTTATCCCCAAACAGCTATGTGCATATTTTTCTTTTTTTGGATTTTAATTAAAAATATTTATTTTAGAACCATGACAGCTATTCACTCGCTCATTCATAATGCCCTTCTGAGAAAATTACGTCAATCCGTTTGTCAATGAAATCAAAAGATAGTTTTATTGTTTTATATACTACTAATAACGTTTATTTAAAAAGCAAAGCCTGTGAACTCTTGCCACCTCCTACTACCCTCCCATGACCCAACTTTGAATGACACAGAAATCAATACAGATTTACTCTAACTGTTTTTGGCGATCTTTTTTTTATTATTTTAGAAAAAGAGATTTTCAATAAAAATATCAATTTAAGTATAGTGTACATATAGATTTTAAAATAGCCTGTCTATTAGAATCTAAAAATATTCAGATATCAACTGTATATTAGCTTCTATTCGGTCTATTGATACTAGTAGTCGATTTAATTCTATTCATATATCATAACACACAATATTATTCAGGGGAGTCAAAAGTAATCGAAAAAATTTGCTACTTTATAATATTTTGCTAACAGGTGTCTCTAATAAAAACTATTTCACACTTGCACAATTTATACTATCTATTTGTTTTAAATATTCTCAATTAACGACACAGTTTGTATTTAATATATGAATAGAATTTAATAGTTTTTTTTTTTTGTATTTCATAACAAAAAACGAGGTAACCATTCCAAGAGAACTAAAACGCTGTCTTCCAAATGGCACTATACAACAGAAACTAAATATTTAAAAGTCACTGAGCCTTTATAAATCTTTCTCGTCATAAATATATTCAATAAGACGTGTACCCTAAAATATAAATATAATAATAAATATGAATGCAACTTATTCCTAAATATCAGGAATATAACACACAGTTGCTACATTCACACTTAACAAAAAATAAAATAAATAATACGATGTGAATTACTTAAACTTGAGGATATTTGGCACTGTACCATCTGCTTTATGTAACTTAAACCATTTATTGCAGCTAAATGTATACATATGAAGTATTACTCTTGAGCGTCGCCGATGTCAACACAACATATATAATACAATGACCCCGACGACGCCCCTACATTTATCCTTTAAATAATTATTTTCTTTAAAGAATCTCAACTGGTTGCACTTGAAATGACTAGGAATATAAAAGTAGTTAGTGGCCTTCATATAAATGCACTAAGACGAAAAAAAAAATCTTTATATAACGGAATGTTAAAATCGACACCATCCCATTGAAACATATAATTATTTGGTCTCAATAGTAACATCCGCCCAGGCGCGCCTGTTACCAACGACAATGATGGATTTGCTTACACATTCATGCATCGAAACGTACATGCAATTTTTTTAATAACACGTTTTTATTACCTAACTACTTATGTATCTAGGGCAAATTGTACTTTGTACAAAACTAAAACCGTTCCTCATTCACTGTACAGTAAAAAACTGCTGAAACTCTACTTTTCCGAATATTTTCGCACTTTTTTCCGTTTGTTTCCTTATCGACAGTGTGGCAAATGTGAAAAAATAAATTATACGGCCCGTTCTCTATTGTATCACAGATATGTCGAATGCGTAACTAAAGTCATATTTATCTAGTATATTGTCATTATGTAAGTGTAATCAATAAAAGTAAAAAAAAAAAATGTAAAACAGAGGTAGTTTTGCCACAGAGTGTCGTTATACGCGTGTTTCAACCTAGGCCAAGGCGGTTTACAACATTCTCCTATTATTTACATACACTTAGCCTATGACCATCAGTCTCAACAACATTTCTAAGATTCCCTAGCTCAGGTATTTTATATAAGCTATGTCATAACTCGACCGAGAGCACAAAATAAATCGTCTATAAAGGTAACTTCTTCTCACAGTCAACTGGACATATTACTAAAGTTTGCAAAAAAAATATTAAGGTACTTAAATGAAATGAGGGTGCAATAAAAGGTACGATATTTTTCAAACATGGTACCAGACAGAGACGAGTACTGAGCAACCATTCAAAGTCACACATGAACATTAAATTAAGTAACAATTATCGCACAATTTCAAAACCTTAAAAAATCTTATGATCAAATTCTGAGGTAGATACTGATTACATAATATGCATCAACGAGGTATATTATTGTACGCGTGTTATACACAGTTTCAGACTCGGCACGGGCAACCATGAGTTGATAATATAGTTGATACCGTCTTCGTAATCCAATCGTTAGCCGGCAGTTTATGGTAACGCATTCAGAGGTAGATAAGACAGTCGCCCGGGCCGGTCTTAAATAGCAGAGGTAGTTCGGTTGAAATTAGATTGAGAACAAAACTTCGTGGGTTCTTACTGCGTATGGTTATGGAGGGGGCCTTGGTTGGGGAGGTGGGGCGTGACCTGATGGCGATGCTCACGCGCAATGTGGCGCCGCACGGTGTTGTTGCGCGTGAACGTGCGCGAGCAGTGCGGGCACGGCACGCGGATGCCCTGGTGCCGCTGCCTGATGTGAGCGCGCAGATTCGTCTCGTATCCGTAAAGTCTCTCGCAATATGGGCATTTCAGCTTTTTACCTGGAAATTTTATTAGCACGTTTTAAAATGATGCTTAGAACTGCTGGTAAATCAATTATTCATCCTCAATTACAAGCATTGCTGGATTGTGGCAACTCTGTAGTCATGCACACGTATAATTTTGGTCAGGCTCTGATCTATAATACATAATCAGCCTATAATGTTCCCACTGCTGGGACACAGGCCTCCTCTCTTCAAGAGGGAATGGGCCGTAATCCACCACGCGGGCACAGTGCGGGTTGGCAGATGTCACATGTCTTCGAATTTTTGGTTCTAGGACATGCCGGTTTCCTCACGGTGTTTTTCTTCACCGTTTTGAGAGCTGATCTATAATAATGAAGGTAAAATTATTCAAATTCAAATTCAAACTCGAACGTCGTTCCAAGGGCTCTTCCTAAAACAAAATTATTCTCACCGTCAGCAGTAGCGATTCCACCAGACTTGCTGGTGATCAGTTTGGCAGGCCAGACATCGGGGCTTGGCTTAGGCGGCACAGGCGACGTCTCCATTGGCTTATCGTGGTAGTTAGCATTCGGTAGCGACGTCGCCGGTGGCGGAGAGTTGTTGTATCCTGCTGTATGCGGCTGATAGTCGTTCTCACTCTTTATCCGTAAATCTAAAAAGATGGAGATTGTTGTTATAGCTATGTGAAACTTAAAGCTTCAAATATTTTTACGACACTACTTGCACTACTAAAAACGATCTACATCTAGGCATGCGAACTGGTAAAGCCGTGTATTTTCTGGCGAAGAATTAGCCGCGCCCAGAGGGGCAAAAGGAGACACCCACAGAGGTACTCTAATGGGTGTCTTCAAAGGTGACCAAGGTGTTCAAGAGGATACAACATCCTCCTGAGATAACGACATACTGCGGTCACCAATCCTTCATTCGCCATGCGTGGTGATTATGGAAGAAGATGATGATGCATGATGATGAAGTTAATGACATGAAGATTCCCCGTCGACCGATCATAGCAGCGATAACAGACCTATCTTCAGCAGTAGATGTTAATGAGCTGATATTATAGTTTGAAAGCCTGTTGAAAGCTGTAAAGAATGACCGGCCAAGGGTGTTTTTGATTGAAGCTCCACTTTTAGTAATAGAAGTTTAGTTAGTAAAAAGAAGTTGGTTAACTTTATTTCCCTCTTCCAAATCATCACGCAAATACATAATTTTCTAAAACCTACCTTCAGCACCTTGGTCATTGTTTAAGCGTTCAGGCATGTCGTCGTTGGCTGAGGCGCTGCGTTCGTATCCGTTGTTCTTGGTGGGGTTGCCGAGGGTCGAGGTGCAGTCAGGCGGGTTCTCTTCGTAGCGGGCGCCAGCGCCCGGAGAAGAGCGGGTGTCGGGCTCGTCGGCCACGCTGCCGCAATGTGATGACGATGAGCTTTGCCTGGAATTGACAGCAGTTCTTGTTTTAGACTCGTCTATAGCTGAATTGGAAGACATCAACAAGATGGGTCTCGATCCTCAGCACTAAAAGACTAATCGACCGTATAAAGAAGAAAGAATAATATAAATAGTTGAAGTAGCTACAGACATAGCTCTAAGATACTGGTCCTGGAGGCATACAGGAGAATATCCAAAATTATCCACATTATAAATCAGTAACATCTAAAACTAAAGTTACTACTTTAGTTTGGCATTTATTTGAGCAGCTGTACCCTATCTATACACGAAATATTAGTTTGTCCAAGGCTAAAGTAATATTGACATATTAAAATCTGCACTCTATTTGTATTAAGACAATGCAGTGCGACCGTTTCAAGAGGCATCAGAGGAGCAATTCTCGTAATTTTAAGAACTTTCACAGTCTAATCTCAGTCTCAATCTGTCAAAAATAACTCTAATTTCCCTACATTTTGACAAGTTCTTGACATTTCTTTATCGCCGAGATGAGACTGCGACTAGATTTTGAACGTTTTAAATTACGGGAATTGGCCGTCGGGTTATCATTTTTTGCGAAATGACATTGATAAGCAATCCTTACGTTGGACATACTTCTAAAACGAAATATATTTTGTTTTATTAGCAGCACCAAACTCTCCAACTTCTAAAGGACAATAGACAAAACTAACATTTTTGTAATTTTTGTTAATTACCTGTAATTCCTGGCGTGTGGGCTCTGAGACGGAGACGGCTTGGGCGGCGCTGGTCTGCGGTGCCCACCCGCGTGCATTGGCAAGTGTGCCGGCGGGGCATACCGCCCCATGTTGCCGCTGCCATGAATTGGCATTCCATACTGTGGCATGATCGGAGCGAACGTGGCTGTGTGCGAAGACGGAGCCGCTGACTCCTGCACCTCACAGTTCCCTGACCCTGACACCGGACTTGTCTTTATGCGGGCCTGATGGCGGTCACCAGAATTCTGCTGGGTCTGTTGCTTCACCCAAGCATCCTGGGACATCTCCATCGACAGGCCTTTGACCTGGAAACGCAATATTCTAAATTAGGACACCTTTGGTTTTGATCGACGCACCTGAATAAATTATTGGGTTTTGATATGATAATACCATTGACGTATGTATAAATACAATACACATGTGTAGCTTTCCCCTTAACGCATGGATTTCTTCAACAAGTTTAAATTTTTAAGAGCCGTGTTTTTTCTGTTTCAAAAATAATAATTAACATTACACTCTTGTGGTTATCTGTATCATTTATTTTTCTTTATTCTATAGATGTTTTGACTTTGTTCGTCCATTTAGTTTGTCTTTAACTAGTGTGTCACGTTTTTTGTTTAGATTGCTGTAGTACGAGCGCGCTCCGCGGACATTGCTAAATACCACAGATATTATTACCTACATAAATCATCCAAGTAAACTAGATACCCGATTATCAGAACATTTTCGAAATAAGTAAATTAAAAGTGTTTGATAAAACCCACCTGCAAATTCTCTCCACTCTTGAGGAAGCTGGAGAGCGCATCCTGGCTGACGTGCACCTCGCCTTTGTACATGAACTCCAGGAGTGCCTGCATGTTGTCAGCCGTAGTGGCCTCCAGAATGACGTAGCACGCGCCTGCATGACTTGGGGGCGCTGTGTCAAACAACTCCTGGAAGTGCTTACTGCATGCTGCCAGGATCACCTTGTGAGCTTTGAATTGGCGTCCTGGAACAAGAAAATGCTGAGGTTAATCTTTCGTTTTAAGAATTACCGAGTACGTTTTTGTATATTATGGGCAAAAGATATTTCCCTAAACTATCTATAAGAATCAGGTAAATAAACGAATTATTATCGAATGAACAATATAAACCTTTTGATAAAAGAAAACAATGCTGCGCTCTGAAAATAAGCCATTCTGGACAGCTAGGTCATAAAACGCTCGAGAATAAAAGTTAAACACGCCTACCCCAAAGCTGTTAAAAGAAATCGAGCCGCTATTTGATGAAGCTTGACTAACCCTGATGAGCCTATTGTCTATTTTTATATATTAGAAGAATATAATAAACATCGTAAGTCCCCAGCCCACGCGATGCAATAAACAATAAACAAAAGTCAAGGTAACTGGTCCCAGAGCAATTCTGAGAAGCGTACGAGGGGAATGTCTTAACTATATGCGTATTATGTATATGGATCGGGTAGAGAGTTTATTTTCGTTTTATATTTAGCTTAAAAGTAAATTGCATATATTATACTGTATACACAATTTAATTGTAACACGGAGACATCTCAACTCTTGTTTTGGCTGAAAGTATGTAAACAAAATTATCACCTGTACCTTTGGCTTAAAGTTCTTTGTAAACTTCATTGTATTTATTCCTTTTATCAGAAACTTTACAGTTACAAACTTACAGTAGGTAAATTGTTTGAAAAGAGTCCTCTCAAGTATTTCTAACGTTTAACCTTGCCCATTGAAATAAAATAGGTCAATACGATTATTACATCGTTCTAACCTGACATTAATGAATCCCTATCGCGGCATCATTTATAGAAACTATATTAACAACGATGATCTTGGATCAATGTTATTTATATGTAGGTATCACTATCTATTTTAATTGATCAGAAAAAGACAAAATATATCAGTGTTAAACGCAAACGCAGCATTCTAACAATGTGCACTTATCTATGTTCGTTTTCTTCGTAACCATTGTAAGTAACTAGTTCCGTTTCAAAATCATAGATGGCGTTACTAACATCTAGATTTCACTAAAGCTTTAGACTGAGCAAGCTGTTTGTTTTCCTCGCATTTCTCGTAAGTTTCTTCTTAGTTTACGATTTCGTTGAAAAAGTAGTATAGTTTAAATTATGTATTTTTGGATTAACGATTACTGCTCAAGGTTATAGTGAAAGATAGGTATTTTATTAATGCAAGTGGTAGGAGTGTCACAGGCCTTAAATGTTAGGTCCTTGCATGTTAATGTTTTTTTTTTTATCAATCATTTTGTCTATTGTATCGATATAGGCTACGGCATGGCGTATCTGCCGGTCGCACTATAGATAGCCGGAGTACTTATACTATTACGTCATTGCTCACGGAGCGCGGAACAAAATACGGTTAGCCTTGGACCCGCGGTCGTATGCGCTACGGAAGGCCGCACGCACTCCGATTACACGACGATCGATAGCAACCAACGATTGTAGTTAGAAGTTTGCATTTTTTATGAGAATTATTTAGTTTACGTCTGTTTTTTTTTTGGAGCAGCGTGATTAATTGTATAGTCTGACGAATATTTGGACGTTAAATATATATATATATATATATATATAGTATAAGATTAATGTGGTTAAGTCCTGTATACACAAGACTGAGGAGGAACAGTTTTCCAACTCTAAATAAACCGATTCTCAATAGAATAAGCGAGAGTGGTCAATGGACAATTCCTCACTGTTTCAAAGACCAATTACAGAATAACTTTGAACAAAGGAGCAGCTAAGTGTCTAAGACTCTAAGGACAGATTGTTTCGTTTACATAATGGTCATAAATAAAATTAAATATTATCTATCTAAAAAGTTGTCAAGACAATACAAACCGTTTAACAACATTCTCATACATTTAAAAGTAAATACATTACAAATGCTTGCATATTCATAAACAAATTAATGTAGGTTTAATGATATTCGCGCAGCTTTTTTAGCACACAATGACCTTCAATCACTATTTTAAATGCCGTTTAAACGATCCTTTGTTTATTTTTTATATTTAAACAAGCTCGTTAGAAAAAAAATTATTAAAACTAGGTTTGAACTTTGGAGCCTTATTGCGTGATTCTAATTATTATTATGTCTTTGGAATGTTTTTTTTATTTTTACAAATAAGTTTAATACATATTTGAGTATGTAAATTTTGTTTTTTTTTTTTTAAGATTAA
Source organism: Hydraecia micacea (assembly GCA_914767645.1). Lineage (NCBI taxonomy): Eukaryota > Metazoa > Arthropoda > Insecta > Lepidoptera > Noctuidae > Hydraecia > Hydraecia micacea. The sequence continues at coordinate 17,344,735 of OU611778.1, forward strand.
ATTACGATTTTCATTATGATATTTATAATTGTTTATTAGGTAGCGTAATAGACATTAAGCTAATGACTGTCGATTTGCGTTTAAAAACATTTTTTATTTTATTTTATTGTTACATTGGCAGACCTGACAATTATCATACAAAAAAGTATAAATATTTATATATATTTGTATAACGAAAAAAAAATCAGCTGTTCCCTACATTTTATGTTCGCATAACTCGTCAAAATGTAGGGAACCGCTGATTTTTTTTTCGCGATTTCAAGTTTGGTCCCATAGTAAAAGTTGTTCATAATGATGAGTACAATCTCCCATTTCGATTTGTCGCATGTATTCAATTTCACCCTGTATAGCGATATTATTTTATCGTATTTATCTATTAAAATTTAAGATAATGTGTGTGTATGATATAAGTACCTACACGTGTTTCTTTTTCACGTGAGCTTACAGGAAGGCCCTTGAACTACAGTATCTATAATCTATACATACCAATAAATAAAATTGAAGTGTCTGTTTGTAATATTAAAATAACCGCTTTTTACTAAATGCATATGGATGTATACACGGTACATATACCAAAATAACATTAATTACAATTTTTGTCTGTCTGTTTGTCTATCTGTTTGTTCCGGTTAATCTCTGAAACGGCTGGACCGATTTTGACGGGACTTTCACTGGCAGATAGCTAATGTAATAAGGAGTAACTTAGGCTACTTTTATTTTAGAAAAAAAAGTACTTTTAGTTAGGATAGGATTACACGCGGACGAAGTCGCGGGCAGCAGCTAGTTAAACATATAAACACGCAGTTTGGGTTATATTATTTTCCTGTAAAAATGGAACAGGATGAATAATTTACTAGGTATTTAAACCAATATTTACCTTAACGGTACCCTCTGATAACATGACGGACGCATGTGTGTTTTAATTAAGAGTAGCTACCTACATGGGCATTTGTCCCTCTGCTCTACGGTGAATGGCTTTAAAAGGTATGCGGTTAAAAGCAGAGGTACAGACGCCAGCACATCAAGCTGCCCGAAATAGTCAAATTTTTCCAATCAACTTTGAACCTTATATGCTTTAACGATAAAGATGAAAATATATTAAAGAAATTGGACATATTGTAATAGCTTGACGTGCTGGCGTCTATACGATATTGGCGTAGAATTTATAAACCACAAAAATATTTTCGTTAATATTTTTTGGGACTGTAAAAAGGAAATTTGGTTATTTTTTGTCAGTTCTCTCTTTGGGGTTTTGCACTATTATTTTTAGCAATGTATTACCTACTATTACATAACTATTTCGTACCTAAATTTAACTCAATTATTGTTTAATAATTTATGATGTAAATAATTCGTTCGAAAATGTAAAAATTTAATTGTTGTTGTTGAAAAAAATTATTTAAAAAGATGTACAACAATAATAGCACCGCGATATTTTACTGTCACAGAAAATTACAACAAAATGTATAATATAATTTATTTATTTTATCCACGCCAATCGCAAGCATGCAACCAGCCTTAGTCGAGGCACAGCGTTGCACGGCCGTATCGCTCGCTTCTACAAACCCCGCCCACGGATTTATTTCAAATACTTCCTCGTTCTTCGATCTATTTTGCTAGGTTTTATAGCTATATTACCCGTTTTATAAACAAAACATTTTTAGAATAATCAAATAAGTATTTTTATAAAGTAAAAATGCTTTAGACATTACCAATACCCATTTATTTCTTAAATTATATCCATATTTTTAATAACAAAAGCAATTTTACGAACTCAAAGAAATCTAGAATACCTAGGCTCTATGAGTGCTACGAGATTTGTGAACGCTACGAGTCCTCGTAGCACTTTGCTACGCATTTTGAACACTAAAGTTGAATGAAGAAAACATTTTCTATCGCATTTTCGAGCAGAATCGTGTTTTTTAATCAGAATTTTTTTCTTATCGTGACTGTTTTGTGTGCAGGCGGCGACTGAACACGTAGGTACTCTTGTACGTAGTCTATTTATATTCTATTACACTGTTAAAGAATATTAATATGCTGTTGCTAATGAAGGTAGCTTTGGCTATGTGGTACTCTATTGTGTACTATGTACCACGGTTTGTGTATATGTACCAGCTAACATGGCTACTAAAGGTATAATAAAAAAAAATTGATTATTATTTTTAGGTACCTAAGTACTCATTGCTTAAATCAACAAAAGTGATTGTATATGGGAATTATAATTAAGCTTGATGTATATTATATTATGTACCAATGACAGTTGACTTATTGGTGTGGTTAATTATGTTAACGGGGTGTACTTCTTACTAAAATTCATAATAAAACAAATGTGTTCCTAACTCGTTACTTCAGTTCAAAAACAGCACCATAGTTACGTCACACACAATGATAATCTGAATAATTTTGAAGAATATAGCTAATCCATTGCTTCATATGTTCGAAAAATGTGTCTGCTCAACAACGTTAACAGCGCAATGAATGTTGTTGAACTGTCAAAATGAAACCCATTGCTACTGATAGTTTATTACGTAATTTGCCCGCAGAAGGACGTAATAAAATAATCAAGAAAACGTTTACACACTTTATTTAGATAGGAGAGTAGTTCTATAAAATAAAACATAGATAAGTACGACACTACGAAAAGTGGCTCCAATCAATTATTAATCCGATCTATCTACTGTAATCTAGTATCAGACAGGTGCCTTCAAGCCCTTCACACGATACGAAACCACATTATATAATTGAATACGGAAATATACGTTTATGGAAGTACACTTGCGTGCAAAAAAATTGGCCCACCCCATGCTCTCCATTTGAGACACGATATCACAAAAATCGTAATGAATATAATTTATTATTTTATACTATGTGAAGGTAGGTAAGGTACAGTTTATTTGAACATACACTATATTTTGTTCAAAGCAATATTCTTGATAAGATCGACTCGATTCTTCAGATGTCCCCATTACTCACTTTTGCTCGGAAAAAGTGTGTGACTTTTTTTGTCAATGAACTTAACAAACTTTAAATTTTGTGTATTTCTGTTTGTTTAATCAAAATTGAACTTGATTTTTTTAACGGGCTTCAAAAAAAATGGAGCTTCTTTATTCAACCCCATATTTATGAGTTCGAGATTTTCTCAAAAACGAATGAATCTGTTTTGATAATTCTTTCACTAATGTAATCTACATACTTTCAGAAAGGTTTTAACATACGATATATTAGGTTATTGTTAGTAAAACTTCTTGAATTATATTGTTTCAAATCGAAGAGCATGGGGTGGGTCAGTTTTATTGCACGCAAGTGTAGTTAGTTCCACGCGCGTAACGCGCGACTCTGATCACAATATCACATACAAAATTGAACTCTATTGATCGGTTCAAAGGTTGAATTTAGATAAATCCTATGCTGGTGCATCTGCCTCTTTTGAATATAATCTTTAAATAAAATACGTAATGTGCATTCTCCTTTATAACGAACTCCGAAGTTTCGATCAAAGCTACGGGCATTTCTTACTCCGTATCATTTGCGAAGATATTATCTTACCAAGGGGTATCGTATTACCCAGTAACTGGGTTGGGTCAGATAGGCAGTCGCTCCATATAAAATACTGGTATTCAACTGCATCTAGTTAGACTGGAAGCCGACCCCAACATAGTTAGGAAAATGCTAGGCAGATGATGTTGATGATTTGTTTTTGTGTTTATTTTGTTAAATATTGTGTTGTGTATTGTCTGTGTTCAAAAAAAGTATTGACTTTACTTTCTTTTAAGTATATTTCAGTTGTATTTCGTTTTATGTCAGTCACGATACTGATTTTTATAAAGAAGATACGGAAATATTGTTAATACGTACAGACGCCAGCACATCAAGCTACTACAATCTGTCAAATTTCTTTAATAGATTTTCAACTTTATCTCTAAAGCATAAGGTTCAAAATTGATTGGGGAAATTTGACAGTTTCGGGAAGTTTGATGTGCTGGCGTCTGTACATTTTATATAATACGTTGTATGCATATCTGTGTAATATATGTAAATTGACAGATCATGTCGTTAACAAACTAGCAGGCTCAACCTTGAAAGATTTTGTATGGGTCTTTATATGAATGAAGATACTAATATAAATAATATGTGTAAAATTACAGCGGTATTTTTTTAATTCATATGAATATGTGTAGTGAATGAACTGAAGGACGCACTTGCAGGAATCTTTTCAATAGATCCCATTTAATGAAAAATGAAGTAAGATAAGAATGTTATGTCCAATTCATTGTTCACGCATGGTTGTGTTATTTTTAAATAACTGTAAAAAGACGTATACAATTAAAAACATTTTTACATTACATACGAAAAAAAAAATGTTTTTTTTTTTTTTTCACTTTTTTAACTTTCGTTCCGACCCCACATGGATTCATATACCTACAAGTATTTGCTATGTAAACAACAGTGACAGGAAGTTTGAAAACATCACCAACTTACACAAAATGGATTAAATACGTATAATTGAAGCTAATTCAATCACTACCCAAGCAAACTTAATAAAATTCATAATTATAGGACAAAGGTGCAAGCTTCCTTAAATAAATGAAACAAAAAAAATTCAAAATCGGTCTTTAATTGATTAAAATATCGATGAACATATATAAAATTATATACAGACGAAAATAGAACCTCCTCCTTTTTTGAAGTCGTGTAAAAATAAAACTCCACGTGGGAATTATAAAACCTTGAAAAAGATAACAAAAAATGCCCATGGAGTCAATTATCTCATACAATTACCAAAGTATTCCATTCCTACAAACAGATTTTTTATTTGAAATTTAAAAAAAAAAGTTACAGGTAAAAGTGGTACACGAATCTCAATCAGAGAATTCATTATATTTGATTTTCCACTGACGATAGCGAGTCACCTTCTAAATTAATACAGGCTGGTAGGGACATCGACGCGCAATCTGTTAAAATTGATTCAGTATTTCGGCTCGAGAGAAGCTTGACTGGATAATTGGTGAAGGAGACCGACTTCTTACGGGCTCCATGTTGTTCTGAGGGTTGTCATTCGCCATTGTTAAAAGAAAATCAATATTAAATACAAATTATTTAATAACAAACGTATGTTTAAACTAATAACAAAACCAAATTTATTTCTAAATTAATTAAATAATCAATTAATTGAATTACAAGCAAAAATCAAATCAGTTAATACAAATTAATTCTTAATCAAGATTTTAATATATTTTAAAAGAATATTTACACAAAATACAATTTAAAATGATTATAAAGTAATAAACAATATATAAATAAAAATATTATACAAATAATAATTTGATTCAGGCGTGATCCGTGTCACAATTAGAGTTGTGGACGGGGCGCTCGCTAGAATCGGAATGACCGCATCGCTCGGCACTCCGTCTTATAAAGGCCGACCCCTTCCACAACTCGCCTGATTCATTGAGTGGTACGATGTTGTCACAGAGCATTGCGTTGCGTTTCGTTTTACGTCGTAATATTATGCTCACGCCGACACGGCCATTCTGCAAAAAGGTCGTCACTGACCTTATAACCCTGTAACACGAGAATAGACCGGGTTAACCATTTAGTAGATCTTTGTCTACATCTAACACATTATTAAGAGTAAGGAGGCCCCTGTCCTCAACAAACTCGTAATAATAACATTAGAAATTTGGAGGCCCCTGTCCTCAACAAACTATCTCATAAAATGTTTGGAGGCCCCTGTCCTCAACAAACTCGTAATAATAACATTAGAAATTTGGAGGCCCCTGTCCTCAACAAATTTTGTCAGTCATGGTTTGGAGGCCCCTGTCCTCAACAAACGCATATAAATAATTATCAATAAAATAGATCTCGGGTATAAAATGTAAGTAGTGTAAACGTAACTTGAATACCTTTATTGAACTGCATTAATCCCTGTATCAGAACATTGGCCCACGCCCATGTCTTGGTTTGGTTCTGGATCGGTATTTGTGGAACATTCTTGTGGCAAGCAGGGTTCTCCTTCCGACGTTATATACTCATCTTCCGCCGACACGGTATCCTGGTCGATGCATTCTCCAGGTTTTGGTGCTAAGCGCAGCTGGTCATGAGCCACTTTTTTGGGTCTTCCTCTGCCTGTAATCTTTTTAAGTTGGTAGCGATCGTTAGGTAAAATTTTCCAAACTTCATATGCATTTGGGAACTTTAAATCGAGTCCAGTTTGACTTCTGGGGTTAGTTTTAAACAGAACTATTTCTCCTTTTTGAAATCTTTTGACTTTAGCTTTCCCTTTATCAAATCTTTCTTTGTCATTCTTTCCTCTTGTTTCAATTTTCTTTTTTATGTAGCTTTCAAGCTGATTTCGATCTACTGTTCCTCCCTCTTCATTAATCAAAGATAGCAATTCGACAGGAGCAGCACATTGCCTTCCAGTAAGTGCTTTAATTGGACTTATGTTTGTCGTTTTGTTCTTTGTACAATTTATTGCCAATTGGAGGGCGTCCAACCCTTTTTTCCAGTCTTTTGTTTCGTAATTACGGATGATAGTCAAACCATTTTTTACAATAGCCATAATGCGTTCGACTTGTCCGTTGGTGCGACTTACTCCGGGTGCAATAAAATGTTGATGAATACTATACTGTTTACAGAATTCTTCAAATTCAGCTTTAAATGCAGTATCTTGATCGCTTATGATTTGTTTAGGGGCTCCAAATAAAGCTACGACATGTTTGAGAGCGTTAAGCATAGAACTTGCAGTTTTGCTTGTCGCATAAGTTAAAGTCACAAACTTTGTGTAAGCGTCAACAATAACGACGACATATTCGTGCTTATTGTTTCGTTTTGTAAGGTGGCCAGTCATATCAATATGGATGGTATCAAAAGGAACTGGTTTCTTCTCTATAGGATACATTTGTACCTGTTTAGCGCCTGAGGTTCCCTTACTTGTTTTGCAAATGACACAGTTGTTGATGAATCGCCTCACTGTTGTGCTCATTTCAGGAAACCAGTAAGATTCACGAATTTTGGAGAGTGTTTTCTCCCACCCGAAGTGCTTAAGTGCAGTGTGGTAGGCGTTAATAATGCTCCATTGATAGGATTTTGGAATCACCTTTTTCCACTTTTTGCATCCGGGCTCATCCTCCTGGTATTGGCGTTCTAGAACAAAGTCATGAAGGCGATAATCATTTAATTCCTCACCGTGCTCCAACCTTTTTATCAGATCGGCCAACTCCTTGTCACGTCTCTGTTCAATCTTGAGCCAGGTATCTATATTCTGAGTTAGATTAATACATGCCACAGGGTTTCGGCTGAAGTAATCTGCATGTTTCATACGGTTTCCTTGGCGATATTCAATTTTAAAGCTGTAGTGTTGCAAGAATGACCACCATCTGTGAATCCTGGGTAAAAGTTCATGTTTGTGAGACGATGACTTTATGGCGTTGCAGTCAGTGACAATGGTAAATGTTCTGCCATAAAGATATTGCCTAAAATGTTTAATGGCTCGGACTATAGCAAGTGTCTCAAGCTCGTAACTGTGATAGTGACTTTCTGGTTCTGTAGTCCTCATGCTCATGTACGCCACAACATGTTGCCGGTCCTCTTTGATAAGAATGAGAACAGCTCCAAATCCCGAGCTACTTGCATCAGTATGGAGCTCGATCGCCAACCCTTCTTGGAATATGGTGAGAACTGGTGCTGATGTAAGTCTGCGAATGATATCAAGCCTAACATTTTCACATTCTGGTGTCCATGTAAACTTAGCGTCCTTTTTGGTCAGGTTGTACAAAGGAATCATGCGTTCTGAAAAAGATGGTATGAAGCGCCTGAAGTAGCCAGCTAGTCCACAGAACTGCCGGACTTGTTTTACATTCGTAGGTACTGGCGCTTTCTCAAGAGCTTCTACCTTTCTTGGACTTGGACGAACAGTGCCATTTGAGATCAGGTTTCCAAGATATTCAATTGAAGTTTTGAAAAAAGAGCACTTCTTAGCATTCAATGTGAATCCAGCTTTAGTTAATGCGTCCAAAACCTTATCCAGTATCTGTAATCCTTCAGAGAACTTTTCACATTTAATAAGGACGTCATCCATGTAAATTAGTATGTCTTCAAGCAAAGGTCTTAATGCTGTCATTATAGCGCGTTGAAATACTGCTGGAGCATTCATCAATCCAAACGGCATTCTGACATATTCATACAGGCCATCGGGAGTTATAAAAGCCGTCTTTGATATTGAAGCCTCATGAATAGGGATTTGATAGAAACCCTGGGCCATATCGAGGCTAATAAAATAAGTAGCTCCCGATAGTCTATCAATTTGGTCTGAAATAATGGGTAGTGGAAACTTGATTGGAATAGTGTTTTTGTTTAGTTCCCGGTAGTCAGTACACATTCTGTCTTCTCCGTTTTTCTTCTTTACTAGGATAACGGGGCTCGCATAATCTGAAGTACTTTCTCGTACGATCCCGTTAGCAATTAATTCGTCAATAATGGCCTTCACCTTTTGTCTTTCTATTGGTGCCATTCTGTAGGGCCTTCTGGATACTATTTTAGATGGGTCTTTAAGTTGAATGTCTAAATTTCCAGTTGTAACTTTGGTTTTAGGAATCCCGGTAACAAAAGAAGCATTGTATTTTTGTAATAAATATTTCAACTCACGTATTTCCTCTTCATTAGTTAAATCGGTGTCCAGGTTGCTTAAAGCGTCCTCAGTAGCTTGAATGGTTGAAATAGGCAAGTGCCTCCTTACTTTAGCGCTTTGTTCAGTAACCAGGACACTCAAGCCAGTGCCTTTTACGATTTCAGCTCCAATCATAAGATCACATGGTGTTTCATGATCTTCCACAATGTGAAACGTAATTTCAACGAAAATACTGTTTATGTTGCAAGTCGTATTGATTAGTTGGCAGGATAAAATTGGGACACTTTTGCTTCCAATGCCCTTCAACATTAAAGAACAATCTTCACGTTTACCTGGTAAGGTACGGCTTATCGATCGTCTAATCAAGGAACGAGCAGCCCCGCTATCATATAATGCTGTAAATGTCTGGTTACCAATACGAACAGCCATTGGGGTAAGTATTTCTTCGTCATTTTCTTGTGCTAGATTGACTTTTTCAGTTTCGTCGTTCATCTTCTTAAAACATTTATCTTCAACGTGGCCAGTTTTGTTGCAATAATTGCATTTGAGCTTTGGGCGTTCCGTTCGAATCGCAGACTCTTTACTGGTGCTTTCGCTCAGTAATGGCATTGGGTCGTTTACTTTATCATTTGCTTTGTTGCAATTTGCTTGAATATGCCCAGTCTTGCCACACTTGAAGCATACTATTGAGTCTTCTCGATTGTTCCTAAGCCTGGGCCGTTTGGCAGGCGGTTCGCCTTGACGTGGTTCTCGTGTCCTGATTGTAGCTGCAACAGAAATCAATTCGGGGACAGTTGTGCACTTACTAGACAACAATCGTAAGCGAAGATATTCATTATCCATGCAGCCAATTACGGCTTCCACAGCGTCTGTATCTTTATTGCCGCTTACTACGCGTTTCCAAATATGCCAGGCTTTGGTTATTGATTCTGCTGGATTCGACATATCAAATTTGAAGTTGCGCAACTTAATAATGTCATTGGAGTAACGTGCTTCAGGCTCGAATGTTTGTATTAATGCTTCTCGCATCTCACTCCACACAGGTGATTTTACAAGCCAGGCATCACCAACAGTCTTGGCTCGACCTTGCAATAGGCTAGCTATTTTAGTGCAAATTTCGTAGTCAGCCAACTCCCAGTGTGTTTTGGCTCGATCAACGTGCTCGCACCAGTCTCGAATTGGAACATCACCATCTGGATTGTAGGGTGCAATATAGATGTCACATAATCTTGGTCTTCGCGTTGGAGTAACAGTCTTATTTATCAACCCTGCAAGAAACTCGTGGTTAGTCTGCATACTGGCTTGTTGCTGTCGTGAAAGGCTTTCCAGAATATTGGCAAACGTAGACAGCATCCGATTTGAGCTAGAGCCATCTGTTCCTTCAACATTGAGGGCGGATGGGACCGAAGATATGCCTCGGTCGATCCCGCTTCTGATTTCGGCTCGAGAGAAGCTTGACTGGATAATTGGTGAAGGAGACCGACTTCTTACGGGCTCCATGTTGTTCTGAGGGTTGTCATTCGCCATTGTTAAAAGAAAATCAATATTAAATACAAATTATTTAATAACAAACGTATGTTTAAACTAATAACAAAACCAAATTTATTTCTAAATTAATTAAATAATCAATTAATTGAATTACAAGCAAAAATCAAATCAGTTAATACAAATTAATTCTTAATCAAGATTTTAATATATTTTAAAAGAATATTTACACAAAATACAATTTAAAATGATTATAAAGTAATAAACAATATATAAATAAAAATATTATACAAATAATAATTTGATTCAGGCGTGATCCGTGTCACAATTAGAGTTGTGGACGGGGCGCTCGCTAGAATCGGAATGACCGCATCGCTCGGCACTCCGTCTTATAAAGGCCGACCCCTTCCACAACTCGCCTGATTCATTGAGTGGTACGATGTTGTCACAGAGCATTGCGTTGCGTTTCGTTTTACGTCGTAATATTATGCTCACGCCGACAAGTAAGTACATGATTCTGACTGGAACCTCTGTCACTCTGTGTTCAAATTTTTCATAGGTTAAAAAAAAAAATGTCTGGCATGGACATCAACGCGCAATCTGGATCATGGATTCAATAAGTACATGATTTGACTGAAGCCCCTGGGTTGAAATTTTTCGTCGGTTATAGAATAAAAAAATGCTGTTTCATACATTTCGACCGCGCAGCTATTGCAATTTTCTATGAAATAGAAGACTTTATTTTTGTAATCGACGAATAGTTGCTACGGGGTCTAGAATCATGTGCTGAATGAATAGTTACAGTTTACGCGTCGATTTCCCTACCAACCTGTATAAAATATCACTAACTATTTAATGTAACCTGAAGCCAGATTTATATTATGTAAGAAACGTGGCATACTGTAGTTGTCCTCATTGGACACTGTCTAAGTTTATTAATATTATGTAACAATTCTCCGATAATCTCATTTCACGCTCGATCAAAAAGCTAAAGCATCGTCGCATATATCACTGCAGTTTCACAACGCATGCGCCCACCGGGCTGCGCCTGCGCCGCCGCGGTTTAACGAGGAAATGAGCGAACGACATTGGTCGCTCGCTCAGCTTGCAACACAACTGACATTGGCCCCATTTCGGGACCTACAAACGTTATCGTGCATGTGTGCAAGCTACCGCCGCTAGGTTTCAACGTTATGATAATTCTAATGTAGATTTGTGTGTCAAAAAGGCCTGTTTATAAGAAATACAGAATACACATTGTTTAAAAAAAATGTTTCGGATTCTTAGCGAGGTTATTTTCATGAATGAAACGATCTGAAATGCTGAAAAACTATTCGAGAAAGGTCACATTGCGTCAAATTCTAGGTCGAGAACGTACACTTGCAATAACCATTTATTTGTCTTAGGTTCTCGAATCACTAAACATATAAAAAAGGAAAATATTTTTCAAAAAATATTTAGACGCCATTTTTCTGTCTTAAAAATTACAGTGCGGGCCAAAAAAAACGTGGCACATACAAAGTTACAACTAATAATAATATCTAATTCAGTTCTATCACACCAGTTTATTTAGTGGCACGGTGCGTCCCAATTCCGTCGAGTGTTAACCCAAACATGCTGTTCTCATCATTTGAGGGCCCCTGTGACCATACGACATTGCAACGCGGAGCGACGCGTAAATAGGTCAGCAGTAACTGAATAGATTATAAGGATGGTTACGAGTCGCTCTTTTATATGAAACGTAGAACACCTTTAAAAATTCAATGATATCAAACAGTTTTCAATGACAAAACGTTATTGATTGAATTGTAACGTAAGCGTGTGTATTCACAATGAGGCTAGTTATATTACAATATTTGTTTATTCGTTGTCTATGGTGTTCTTGAATGAATACTGTGATAGACACGTTTTGATTTTTGTGGAGCCAGTTTGATTTGAGCGCCAAAAACGGGATTACAGTTGATTTTAGTTTTACAATGACATTATTCAACCAATAACACGAAATTTGGACGTTTACTGAACAATAAACTTGTGTCCTTTTATAGCCCGTAAATGTCCACTGCTGAACATGGGAGTTTTCCATAGAGGACGTCCCTAAAGAATCAATGCCATTATTATTGTCTTGTCTAGTAGATGATATTTCCAACGTGTTTTGAAACAGTTGTTTTTTTTATAACTTTTGCACAACAATGAACAAGGAAGAATAAAAATGACATAGGTATTCATAGTCAGAACGTCATTTATGTTTTTAATCAAATGATGCTAGTTTGATTGTGTTGTACGTAAAATTTCAGGTTTTATCGAATAATTATTTCGAAAATCTTCAAATCACGTGCAAAAGCTATTTTAAATAGCATTGTCACGCGAAACACTAGAGGGTGGTGATTTTGCACGACAGTGTTTAACATTTTCATACGTTTTTTGAAGGGTTTTATTTAGTCGTCATGATGTAGTGTCGTGCGTTCTAATTGACACAGCCCTTATAGCAAATAGAAACAGATGCGGTTTGTGTATTTCAATTTGACGTTTTATAATTTCACAATGCTAAGTGATCAGTGTAACGTAATTACGCACGTATATTTTAAGTGATTGATAAATTCAGTTGCACCGAAAACCTTTAGCATGTTTTTATAAGTGACCCAGCCCAAGTTCATTACAAGCATATCATCATCTGCCTAGCCTTTTCCCAACTATGTTGGGGTCGACTTCCAGTCAAACCGGATTTAGCTGAATATCAGTATATTACATGGAGCGACTGCCTGTCAGACCACCACAATCCAGTTACTGGGTAATAGGTAAGATACCCCTTGGTAAGACTGTTTGTTAGACTTTCGGGCTTCTGACGACCCGTAACGTCTGTCAAAGATTCACGAATGAAAACCGGGACCAACGGCAAGCATACAAGCATATAACGACTTTAAAAAATCCAATTCCTCTCAAAATTGAAAAGCCAATAAAAGTTGTGTGAATCGTTATAAAATTAATAAACGGGCCGATATTAAAAAACACGACGACAGAAAAAAAAAACCACGAAAATAGCACAAACATCTGCGATTTACCCAACATCCGGGAGTGAAAGCTGAAAATTCGGAGCGAATGCGAAATCAAATTGAAAATTGTGTTCCCCACCCATAGATCTAAGCTTCAAAGCCCGGATGCAAGTGAAAACGACATCACGGGGGGAGGACGACTAACCCCATTCCCCGGGCCCGACGCACACACACAGCCTGTATATGACAACGCATCCCTCCCGCTGGGTGTGCCTCCCGAATTCAAGGTCGACCGGGAGGCACCCGGTGTGCCTCGAGAGCGAGACAGAAACACGCACCCCCACTGAAAGTGCAAGCGAAATGCGTGAGAGAAAATCAATCTTGCACGGAGTGGGGCGGCTGGAAAACTAGGTGAACCATTTCGGACGTTCGGTTTTTGTACGTGAGGTGATTTTCAATAGTATTGCAATTACATTTTTAGGATACGTTTGAGGCTTAGCTCGTTCAGTATTTGGATCGATAATGGCATTGGTGGAACACTAGACCGTTATTTCGAAGGCGGTCAAAAGTAGGTGACGGTTCGAGTCCTAGATTTGGTCTAGCAACGCGGCACAAAGACCGACATTTTATTTCTAAATTCTTCGATCGATACACTTGTTAAGACATATTTTGATAGTCAATAGAAAAACGGAAGTTCAGAAAAGAAAATGAAAGAGAATGTTTCAGAGAGACGTCAGAAAAACATCTGTGATGTGATAGTCTTTGAAAAAGGTACGCAGGATGCTTTGTGTTTGACATTTCTTAGTAAACTTTGCACGTTTGAACATTCTTGGAAATAAAATAACATAATTTTCCCTAAAACCGTTTCATATCTGTTTTTCCGAGCGCATACGACCCAAATCTCTTCAAAGTGAGAGTGAACAGGCTTCTGGATAAGCTCGCTCCATCGTCGACTTTGTCTCTGTCACCTTTGACCTAGACTAGAGTCAAGAGCAAGTCCAATTCAAATAAAAAAAAATATCACCTAAATAAACCTACCTATAATAATTATACTTAACGCACTATACACAAACATAACATAACGCGTTACGTTTGCGTCATGAAAGTTAATTAAATGAACACTAAAGTGTTTAGTGCCTAAAGCACTGTGCCTAAACCTAAACCAATGGAAAATGTGTCGCCGAACAGAAAATTAACAAAAAAGCAGCCCCTGCACACGATCGATCTCTTTGATTACCGAAACTGCTCAATCATCGTGACTGAACAATTTCGGCAAAGGTAAATTTAACCCTTCCACCGCATCCCTGGCAAATCAATAGGGGTACATGCGAAGGGGGCAGAAATTAGGCCTACACTAAATATGCACAACTATACAGGAGATTCCAGGGCCCGCTAGGGAGGGTTACGTGTATAATGCACTCGAGTATAGACTGCGGGGGAAAGGGCGCCCCGCTGCGGTATTAGAGGGGGGTTACCCCTCCACCCCTCAGTACTGATGTTTGGCCGACCGCAGCAACACCTTGATTTTTCGGCCAAACCTGCGTGATGAAATGTTTTTTTTTTCGATATATTTTCACCGGTGTGCGAGTTATGCCTTGTTAGTTTTTATAGGTTTTTTTATTACGCACACTGTAGCATATTTTAATTTATGTTTATAACAATAGAGGTCGTATTGGCACGAACGAGTTTACGTACCTGAGTTTTTTGTGCGTAAAATATAAAACTGTAGGCGCGTACTCCGATCGTAACTTATGTAATCGGAGCATCGTTCATATTCTTACAGCTTGGAAACTAAAATACTTAGGTCGTTAGCATATCAATAAAAATTTACGATATTTTCTATTTTTATGCTTTTGTTTTTCGTAAATTGTCTTCATTTCTTTGGCCGCCACTATACGACTTGACTGTTTTCTTCGTATAAGAAACTCCTTTATTCAAGTACACAAATAAACTTTTACATTTTTTTTTAAATAAATTTTGAGAAAATTATTCTTCGTGTTTATGAATAACTAAGTATTTAAAATAATAAAGTAAGAACCTCATAAACTTTTCATGTGTACCTGACATTTATTCCCAACACAAATAAACGTGATTTTGAAACATTAACTACATAAAATATTTCATTAACATTCACGATACCATTCATAGTCAGGTAAATCATAATATGAACGAACCGGTTGTAATAAAAATTTAAACGACTGAGACTCGAAAATTCGACAAAAGTTTAATAAATTAACAACATATTATAACCACAAGATGAAACCTCAATAGAAATATGAAATCTTCTAAATAAAACAGAAATAGATTAAGCCTCCTATACCAAGCCTAAATCTACATATAACAAATATGAAAAAAGAAAGCCACAGGTAGAGTTAGCATTGGAAAATTCATGAAATCCTTCAGCTGTTACTGTCTCACGGCTGTTGTAAGTGATCATAGGGGAAAATGGGTTATTATGTTACCAACAATCTGTGGCTCACCATATCATTTCATATGCACAGCTGTCGCCATCAAGGCTTTTCCCTTAAGCCCCCAATTCAACTTCTAATCGATGAAATCGTAGTAAAAAAAACTGACGATACAGATTTCATCGCAATAACCTAAATGTCGACGTGTGCGTTCATTTCGATCGCAACGATAAATTGGAAGATGTATAGAAGGATTAATGAAGTGACAACCGAAAGTTGTGTTAATGATAGATTTATTGCCACAGCTGGATACCTTCTACGAAAAGAAACATTTTGTGTTGAATTTAAAAAACATAATTTTTATACGCAAACCCTCGTTTTCTGTTTGACGTTAACGAGTAATTCAATCCTTATTACCCCTTTGAGCATTCATAACCCTTTACAGACAAATTTCATTAAAAGTATATTAAACAAAACATTTCCGTTGCGAGCCTTAATACAATTTCATTACAAAATCCGTGTGAGCGTACAAAATCGATAGTACCATTCGAATAAAGCTATAAATATCACATAAAAGGTTCGAACAACACGTAAACTGAACAGTGGCGGGTCTTATCAAGTATTCAAGAACTGAAACTGTAACCTTAACTGTAACTGTTGTCAGTGATATAGGGATGTCAATAAAATCACTAAGTAATGGCCTTGCTGCCTTGGTTTCGAGATAAAACTTGAATGGGACTGTTTTTCGGATTTGAAATGGAGAAAAACAATTTTGCTCTAGGTAATGAAATAGATATTATCTTCATTCATTCTATAGTCATGACAGTTGGTACCAAATAAAAGCGGCCTTTTTATTATTATTCACTGGTGTCTTTTGCTTATATACAAAACTAGCAGTGCCCCGCTTCTTGACCCGTATAAGTTTCGACCCCGTGGGAATATCGGGATAAAAACTATCCTATGTCCTTTCCCGGGACACAAACTATCTCTATACCAAATTTCATCTAAATCGGTTTAGTGGTTTAAGCGTGAAGAGGTAACAGACAGACACACTTTCGCATTTATAATATTAGTATGGATAATAGAAATCTTCAATCAAAATTTCCAACACAGTATCATCGTCATTGGACAACGTTCTATTTCAAACGTTATCGTGTTCAATATCTTGCATTTGACCATTTTTGTTCAGCTGTTGTCGAGAACCTTATCACATTTTTATCGCGTTTCTATGATAAAAAGTAGTAACTAATAGACATTCCTATATACGATATATAATATATCGATATTGTCTATGTTGTTTTAGAAAATCACTAAACTAGATATCCATTAATGTATTTAGGTTATAATAAAAGAGTATCCATGGAGTCTCTTGTCCGTTCTCCTCCATAGGTACCCTACACTTTCGAATGGGCAACTAGCTTCATATTTCTGACTGACCAACTCCTTGACAATTCAAAAGTGCCTGTTAATTGAAGTAAATTGCTTTGAGTTTGAATAAATTAGGTGTCTTTTTGTTTTTTTTTTATTATCCCTAGCTCAAACAATGGATCCAGAAATATTCGTTTTGGTAATGTAGAAACATTTTCTTCACAAACGAACCTAGCAGATGGTAGGCTCGTAAACCAAAGGTATTTGCCGCCAACAGTCAACATAAAACAGTTCGAGCGTAAATTTGAATAAATGCAAGCCCAATTCACACCAGAGGGTGAAACCATAAAAATGATGCAAAAAGAATCGGAGAACCCTTCACCCACCCTCGTGGTGACGTACCGTGTATCTCTGTGGATATAATTCTATTGAAAAGGACCAAAAACCTGTTTGATGTAGGTGTATTTACGAAGGAGAGCTTGAAATCAATAATTGTTAACTATATAGGTATACATATATAGCACCCACGCAGTAGGTACGTCGGCACCGAAAGAACTAAGCTAACCGGGTAAACTAAACGCTAAAATCGATTTCAACTCAACTCTCAAACTGGAAATTGAAGTTTAAACATCTAAATTACCAAGCATTGGAACCTTGTCCAGTTGGAACACTGAGCACAGTAGTTTCTGTGTTCGCAGCTGGAAAACAGAGACAGTGGGAGGGTGGGTGTTCCGGGGGTTGTCTGGGGGGGGTTGGTTGCCCCGCGACACATATACCGGCCCGGTCGATAAGGAAAGCGGGGCGAGTCGATGCGTTCCGCATAGAGTTCGAAAACGCAGTGAATTCGAGTGTTAAAATTGAATGGGATTTTGCTCGAAAGTGAGGAATATACTCTCGATTTCTGTTGAAAGGAATTCAGTGCAAGTAAATAGGATTTATCAGCTGCGTTTATTGAAGTTAATAGGTGATTGGAGAATAAAGAGATCGTAAATTATGCTGTATTCATTATTGTACGAGCTTATGTACTCAATGCCTCACTAAATCTGCGGTCTTTAAAAAAAAACATTCTTATTTGTTTTAAAGAGGCAGCAATTGTATATACTTATAACATTTTGTATTACAAATCACAAAAAAAAATATTCAAATTAATTTTACAACTTTATGTAGGTAGAAGATTTAGGATACCTAAAAATTTATTTGCCATGAACTAAACCTTCAATCTTGTGAAAAAAGCCGTTCTCAATACCAATCATTTGCGTGCTCATTTGTATTATTTACTTTTGCGAAGTTGCAAAGAACAAAGCACGGTTATTTTTAATGCCAAATACTTTTAAACAATTCTCCGCATATCTGAAGTAGTTACTTTTGCTAGCGACGTTTTTAAAATAAGACTCATTTTGTTTTGTGACTTGTTAAACAAAATATCGAATCGATACAGAAAACTGGAACGAAACACAGTGTTTTATAATTTTTTCGGAAACTAGGAAGTATCTTGAAAATAACGAGGATACGAACCAGCGAAGGAGAAAACAAGAATCATCCCCCTTAACTCGAAAGGTAAGTGGTAGAAAAAATCCAGGCTTTATCCGAGTCTCCCGAGATTTTCGTATATCTTCACGTTTTCAGGAATTGTGATAATATCATTTCTGTATTTATTGTTAATCAGTTATTGATAGATTCATTATTTAGACTGTAAGAGGTACTATAAAACAAATAAGGTATTAATTTTGTCCACAAAAGTTATTTTTAACATTAATTCTTACAGGCTGGCAGGGATATCGGCGCGCAAACTGAAACCATCCATTCAACGCATGATTCTAGAGATCTAGACCCAGTGTAGACTTTTTTCATCGGTTATCAAAATAGTCTGCTATTTCATAGAAAAGGGTAAACCTACGCGGCGAAATGTATTTTAAAATCAAATAAATAACTAATTAAATACAAAACATTAACTCCACATACGATTTCGATCAAGTGAACTCAGAAACGTTAAAAAAATATTTTATAATTTACGAGTATATTCTTATGACCATATTGCTTTAAAGCGGTTTTGATTTTGGGCAATGTCCTTTGTGGTGAATTTTTTTTTTAATAACCGACGAATAATTTCAACGCAGATGTTTCAATCAGAATCATGTACCTACTAACTGAATCCATGGGAAAAGGTTGTTCGTCTGTCACTTTTCTATTTTAAATCTTATCATCAAACATACGAAAGATGTGCACAGAATATATATATGTATAAGAGGCAAGTATATTTTACACTTGACGAGTTTCTATAATAAGGATCGGCATACACGTGCGGAATTACAAAACCGGTTTTGAAAACAAGTTCGCATCAAGTTTTTTCTATATGAGATCAAAATATTGTAGGCAGAATTTCGCGCATCTGTGTCTAGTAGGTAATTTTCAATGATATGAATTGAAACTTAGCCTTCAAAGCTTACAGGCTGTATGCTAAACTTTGTTGTAACTGCGAGTATGTACAGTAATTTGTCAGGGTTAAGGGCCCCTAAATTGCTTGTTCAGTGACAAATTGCGACGCTCTGTAATAACTCGTGTAGTCTTGTCCTTAGGTTTACTCTCACTGGTTGCAGGGGTGGTGAGCAGCTGATGTTGTATGCGGATCGTCTTATATTTCTATTTGGATTTTGAAATTCTATTGTGGTTCATTCAGGTTTTAACAAAAAATTTGCATTGTTGTATCTTGAAGCTTGGTAAGTTAGCGAGGCTCGATTAAACTTATTTGGTCCTTTGAAACAAACGTTAAATCATGTGATGAACGTAAAAGTAAAACCGTTAACTAAAAAAAAGACCGAATCATTATCTAAATTCATTTTCAATGAAATTTAATGAACTCTTCATAATTATTGCAAATTGCCACGTTAAAACTAAAATATCTTCAAGAGGAGTCGCTTAAACTATAAGCCTTCCATTTTGGCAGGGCCACGAGTGCAAACTTCCTACCCCCTCCCAGCTCTCACGCACCAGAGGGGGGACTCAGCCCTCTCCCTTCCCTCACCCCCTCTTGCGTCTAGCACTTGTTCGGTACGACCTCGAAAACTTGGGCCTAAAGTTGGCGTATGTAATATTAGTGACGAAGGCATAGACGGCTATATTTTTCATGTGTGGGTTGCTGTATCCCTTAGGGTTGAAGGAATTTTAAAGGGTTACTGGTATGGGTTTTGTGGCCTTTGAAACTATGGCAAAGAAAGGCCAAGATTGCGATTATGAAGTTAAGATGATAGGTACCTACCGTCTTACAAAAATTAAGATCGATAACTTCAATGCTCGATGAGTCGTATCGTATCGTCGTTTCTATCCAGCTTCTTGTTCCATAACATTAACAGAGGGAAATAATTCCTCCAATACAATTGAATCATTAATCCAAGATTCGATGACATCAATTAGAAACATAATTTGATACGCCACCTTGAAAATTCAAAATCTTAACTATAGTAATAATAATAAATTATAAATGCGAAAGTAAGTTTGTTTGTTACCTTTTCACGCCTAACCCACTGAACCGAGCATCCTGAAATTTTTAATATTCGTTTTCAGGTATACAGAAACGGACATAGGTGGTAACCTATCCTACCTATATGTTTTCCTCGGGAAACATATATATGTATATGGGTTCCCAAGGAAAACAACAATAACGTTATTATGATAATAGATGGCGCCAAGTGTCTATTGAACTTTGTCACGTTATTTAATTCTGAGGCGGTACGAAGTTCGCCGGGTCAGCTAGTAACGTCATAATTTTCTCTAACATTATATAACTACAAAACTGTGTGCGAACTTGAAATACTTTCGAGAACCTTGTTTCTTCATAGGAATTACCGAGGAAGCCCCACAAATTGTCAACCTGGTAATGCGAAGTTTCTCCACAAAAACGTGTTGCAATTACGACATCATTGTTCAGTTTAAGGCCAGGTCTTTGTTCAAACTTGATGAATTTTCATTCGATGTTTTCAGCCCTGTCGGTTGATTTTTTTACTTCTTCCAACAATGGTTCGTTATTATGCTTGAGAATTTCTGTCGGTTATCATGTGAGTTATTTAAGAGAAATATATGCTGAATTATTAACATTTTTCTATAGAAATGTTAATATAACTCAAAAGTAAAAAATAACTATTTATTTTTTACTTTTTGAGATGTTAACAATGTTTTTTTTTTTAGATTATCTGATAATGATACATATATATTGTTATATTCGGGTTATTATGGGCACAACAATGTAGGAGAATGTTATGATCAATTCGACTAGTGTGCTTACATAACTTCTTATAGATTTGAAAATATACAACACAGTTTTCATAAAATTGAGTTTTCAATGTCATTGCATGCAAGACTCATTTATTTCTTGGTCACGCGTTTTTTGCATTTTAGCTGATTGAAAGGAGAAAAAAGACGTCACAGAAAGAAATTGTTTGAATACGTCACACAGAAAGAAATTGTTTGAATACGTCACATCATTGCGTATGTCTCGAAACTATCAATAAGAATATCAAATAATAAATTTTCAAAGCTAATAGGTAGATAAGATTTTCTAATAGGGAACTCTATTAGAAATATCTTAGCTTTTCGCAAAGTGCAATCTTACCCTTTTTAACGTAGCTGACAACAAATATTATACCTGCTAAATACATTTCCTGCCATAGCGATGCATGTTCTTCGAAACAATTCCATACCAAGATAATACTCTGTCCAATTTAAACAACTTCGCAGTTTCAGCGGGAGTACACGAAAGACGTGTCGCGTTATATTCAGTCAAATTTGAATAAATATAGGTACCTGTACTACTCCATGCACGCACGACTAACATTGCCAGTAATTACAGGGGTTGAATCTGAAGCGGTGAGCTTTGAAACTATTAAAGCGATGCAGCGATGTAAAAGATTTCTGTTTCAATTATCGAAGATTACGTGTGTAATATTCAGATTTTGAATTAAATTTCGATAGTTAAGGGAGATTAAAGTGTAACTACGAAGGTGGATTTGGTTTGGTGGCCTCTAATTAGGATACGTCACCCTATCTCTACCCCACTGAGGGGCTGCAGGATTATAATTAGGGGAAAGAGCGGGTTACACTCACTTTTCACAAAATAATGACGTATTGGGTTTGATACGGCAAGGGTAGTGATGTCAATGTCCCGAGTTCTAAAATATAAAATATTACGAACAGGTATTTGCGTGACTTCGTAACGAGGGAGCAGTTTTTCAATATTGATACGGATCACGACAAAAATGTTACAGTTTTTAATCAAATCAACTTTTTCCCGATACTTTTTTTTTATGCGACATATTATTATGTTGACATCAGCCATTCCTTTGACCTTAACCCTTTCTAGCGTAAGGCCTCTTGAGTAAGCGATTTATTATGGTCCAGCGGTCCAGCCTTTAGCGTTATGAACTGAACTATATGTAATCTAATATTTATACAAAAACATTTTTATGCCGCAGCAGCAACGGTTACGGTGAGATCTTGAAATTAAATTCAATATTTCTTTTAATTTTATTTTATTTGAAAAATTGTGTTGTCATTAAAATTATCAACAATCTATGTTTTAATATGTGTATGTGTGTATAGTTTGTTCTATGATGATCAAATTATATGTTCTCGCTCAAGAAATATGCACTGCCTAATTCTATAACTAAATGATGGTTATCATAATAATATGACACTCGTTCCACAAAAGATAACTTAATATCAAGTCATGGTTCCACTCGGAAATTCAATGAAAAATAATCTATTAATACAAAAGTGCGTCGCATTTTCAGACTGACGCTAAAACGAGTAATGTAACGTACAGACGCCAGCACATCAACCTACTACAATCTGTCAGATTTCTGTAATAGATTTTCAACTTTATCGCTAAAGCATAAGGTTCAATGTTGATTGGGAAAATTTGACAGTTAGGTGTAGGTTGATGTGCTGGCGTCTGTACATATCTTATCTGACTCACAAACGCATTACGTGAAAACAGAAATAATCAATTCAATCGTTGTACAGAGGCCAGCACATCAAGTTACCCCAATCTGTCAAATTTTCCCAATTGAATATGAACCTTATTCCTTTGTAGTAAAGTTGAAAATCTATCAAAGAAATTTGACAAATTGGGGTAGCTTGATGTGCTGGCCTCTGTACCTACGTCCAACATGTTTTTTAGAATCCGCGTAGATAAAAAGCGAAATGCATTCGTCATTTTGTTTTTTTGAATTCCGGCTACAATTAGATAACCCTGGTTCATTATCAAGAAGCGACACGTGTAAGTTTGAAGGCCAAATTTTTTATAAGAACACTGAAATAAAATGCACTGGTTGCGTATAAATACTTTTTTCGCGAATCTTTTTTTCGTCTGTAGGTACTTGCACTTGAATACCGCCAGATAACCGGTTTTCGCTAGCTTCCTATGACTGCGCGCTGTCGCAGGGATGACTGTAAAAATTGTCGAGGCTTTTTTCCATTCTTTTTCGTAACGTGTCTGTTCAGCATTGGGAAAATATTAAAGAAAAGTATTCACCTATTTCCTCGTATCAGATTAGATTGAATTTACAGGAGTATACAGTTCTTAGAATTCTGTAATATTTTAGTGTATTTTTAGTAATGGTTTTATTTCCAGTGTTATAAACAATTCTGCTACTAAAAATATTTTCCAATTGTAAATCAAACCTTATTTGTTTATGAATCTATGTGCATAGTAAGTGTAGAATAATATCTGACGTTTGCATCAATACGAAATAGCACATGTTTTGGCAATAACACTACCAACCGCACTACCAGGTTTCGTTTAGCACCTATCTATATTTCTTTAAATGATTTTACAAAAATCTAATTTACCACATAATTAATTATCTACAAATTCCAACTAATGTTGATGAAAATCGATAAGATTTTGAGAAATTCTATTAAATAATATGCATTCTACTTATCAAAGATCTATTTGCAGTTAATAAAATAACAATATTCCTTAAACCCACAACCCTCATGAAATTCATGGCCAAGCCCGCAAAAAATGCCAATATGCATCAGACTGGCGACAAAATTGATAATGTATAATATCGCAAACATTGCCAAAAAAATGAAATATAGAGGCAATTTATCGCACGATGAAGTCAACGACCTGTTTATCGCTTTAGCAAGATTTCGCGGACATGCATGCCTGTACGACATTATGTAGGTAGGCACTAAGTGATAAATAGTGATAATAAAATTTGTTGTTACGAAAAATATTATGCACATTAAAGTTTTCAAGGATTTTATTACAAATATCCGTGTTGAACTTGAAATGTGGGGCTCATGGCTAAATAATAATAGCCGCACGACTCGATCGATCAGGTTAAGCTAAGCTTGCCGCGGTTGATAACCATCTTATATACCGAAACCCCACCGTGCCTCGGAAAGCACGTTAAGCCGTTGACAGTCGTTACAGGTAGTCAGAAGCCTGAAAATTTGACAACCAGTCTTACCAAAGGGTATCGTATTACCCAGTAACTGAGTTGTGGAGGTCAGATAGGCAGTCGCTCCTTGTAAAATACTGGTATTCAGCTGCATCCAGTTAGAATGGAAGCCGACCCCAATATAGTTGGGAAAAGTCTTAGCAGATTGATGCATGTTGAACTTGAAACAGGAAAAATTCCAAACTTGCAGTTTTAAATGTCTCAGAAAACTCAGCTGGCGACTGTCATGCGAATCGTGCGCTCTTATCAGAAGACATTACGTATACAATTGTACTGTTATTATACAGTAATTCTGCAGCATTTTAATGAAAGCGTTATCATTATTTTAAGTGATAGCGAATAGCCTAATGATGTATTGCTTGCCAATAGTACTGCAGAAGGAAAAGATCACGAAGGGGGAAGAAAAACTGGAACGTAAGGCCGTAATCGAGATGCATGTAACTTGCACAAATGTATACAAGTCGCTTGCATGCCAGTACACCAAAACAGTTTCTGATTGGAAAATTTAACAATGGAATGCAAACTACTCGCATACTTTTGTGCATGCCACAGGCATATTACGGGCTTTACGGAGTAACACAGTACTTGTTAACCTACGTGCGTAGTAACCCATTTCCTTCATTTGACTAGCTAGATAAATAGCAGATAAGACACTGATTAAAATTACGATGCAAAACGTTACTCAGCCATGCACGGTGAATCAAAAGACCTTGATCTGGATGTTTGGATTCTTCCAGATGAGAGTTACAATGAAATTAGTCACACAAAAACTAAGGTTCTTGGTGAAAATTACTTTGGAGTGTAAAAAAAACGTTCGGCTTTACATAGATTATTACGGTATTTGCAAGAAAAAATAAAAATATTTTATTTGTGACACAAGGAGTGTGTCACAAATAAAATCAATTTACAAAAAGTAAAAAGGAGCATTTAAAAATAACAAAGATTGAACAAGTAATTCTGCAAAATTAAGAGTATAGGTACCATGTAAATAAAGAGATTAACTGTTGAAGAGGTACAAAAAATAAACATAAAGTGCCACGGAGATAAATATGAATATATAATTCGGTTCCAAAAATAACTCCAAATGTCAAGGCCAACAAAAATTTCAACTTTTAACAACTGTTCGTGATCAATGGCTACTTAATCTCAAAGAGTCCCATTAAATAATCCAGCAGAGTTCATTTTAAGCGTGAATTAGTTATAATTTGATCGTTTAACATCCGGCAGGCTACGCTACGGTCGGAAAGTTTACGATCTTCTCTTCATAAATTATGAAGTTGCTAGCTTAGCAACGAATTGAATAGAGACAAAATATGGATGACTTTTTTTGAAACGCCAAATATTGTCTAAATTGACTCATGGGTCGAGAATTTCTAGCTGTACTTTTTAGATCTTGTGGTTTTACTTCGAAAGGAAATATTATTAATAATAAAAGTAATACAATATATATTCTTTATTTCGGACTACATATAAAAGTACACCATAATCCGGATAATGTTAGTAACAATGACTTATATTGAATTAGGTACGATGATTTAGAAATCTACAGGAAAAAGTATTGAAAAATCACAAATATTCTGGGAAACAGTTTACAGGACAACATAACAAATCGATGTGGTTGACAATTGACATATTGATTCAAAGTTGAATCACATCCACCGTTACAGTTGTCACCTTGCTCCCAATATACTATACCGATTGCAGTATACGGCCTCTTCAAAACGACCTAACCTACATTAGCGTTCTCGAAAAAAAAAAAAAACTGCACCATTATCTTTTCCTTCACCCAAATTTTCATTCATCAATTCATTGTTTGGTGCAAAATGGCTACATATTCGCGTTTTTTTTTTTCTTATAAAGGTATTCAAAATATTCTAATAAAGGACATTAACGTAAAGGCCTCGATTTGTTGTCGAGTGGACTGAGGCAATTAGCAAACTAGTGACATTTTTTTGTTAGCATCGACTAATGTTATTTAAATGCGCCATTGGCCTCGGTTTTTCAATTCCCGGGTTAAACTGCAAATTCATTTAGTCATTTGTTTTTGTTAATTGCTGTTTAGTGTTGCTTTTTATAACCTTTTATTAGTTTTGCAATGTTGTGTTTATTGACAAATTATATCTATTTATTTTGTTACCATGTTTACAGCATACAGTTTTCTAGATGTTATTTTGATCAAGTTCATAGAATCGATTTTAATCTCGTTAATAGATTTCTAACAACTATATTTATGTTTCATGAAGTTTTTTTCGGAAAGTAAAATCATTTCCACAATTTCGACTTACCTTCGCAGTACAGAGTGACGTCGGCGAGACTCTCCGAATTCCACAGGTTCGCAAACGAAGTGGCAAGGTTTGAACCAAAGCTGTTCCATTTTAGGCAGTACTGTTGCTGCTGGGAGTCCATGCCCGGGCCGCCTCGTATACCTGCCCTGTAATAGAAAGCTTACGTCACTACTTGATTTTAAGCTTCCAAAAGGAAAAGAGAATTTCATAGAGAAACATTCATCAGCCTGAATATTTTCATATAATTTATTTCATTTTCAGTTCTACCTAATATAAATCTGACCCAGTTTTTTTTTCCATGCAAAAACCAACAGCAAAATCAAAAGCTGATTTCAATATGTATATTCCGTAACAGTAAGAGAAAATGGATGATAAAATACGAAGCACATATACATTTTATCCATCACCTTATCCGGAATCCTCGCAAAACAAAAAACTCGATAACGGAGATATTTTTGTGCAAACACAACGTATTTTCACAAACAACAGAATCGGGGCGGTGCGAGCAAAACTTAACGTTAAAATAGTCTAATAAAATAAAGGGTTATTTCTATAATTTCATTGTTCGAGGCTCGGTTGGGCTGTTGGGCTGGTCGAAGGTCGCGGGGTGAACAACCGATGCATGATCGATGCCACCCGCTCGCTGAATACGTAATACCTACCCTGGATTCCCACGACTGGGCCCCGGATAATGTTAAAGGAGGGAATTTATTGAGGGCTATTGTGTGGGCGCGAGTGTACCTAGCTAACCCAGGGCATTTTTGTCTTTATCTGACCCTTCATTTTCGTTTATTTGCTCTTTGTTGGAAAACATTTGTTATTAAATGTACTTATATAAATACTACTACTACCTGCTAGTATCCTTCGACGTTTGGAAATTATACGTTTACTAATTTCTTCGGACCAAGCTGAACATTCGGACCATCTGCATGTTTATATTCAATGTTGTTCTGTTTCCCTATTTTACGAGTAACTCCACCTCATTTTAGAACCATAATAGTTGGAAGAAACTCCATCAACTTTAGATCCTAAAATACTTATTTCATTTACAATAGTAACTAAATCTCTATCGTTTGTAGGTTACAAAGCTCCCGAAACAGATCCTATATCTATAGCAGTAAGAGCTATACATCCACATGCAAGTATGGTAAAAGGTGCAGCTACGTAAGTGTTCAACTATTGATTGACCCATTAACCTGCTTCTGCTGGCACTGTACTTCGAAACTTACTATTAATTAATAATGGCGCTGCATAATTCAAGACCTTTGTTTCCTTGTCACGTGTCTATAATTACTGTTTTCCGGCTTTCAGTTTCACGTCTAGGCTTTTGTATATGTATTTTTTTTATGTATGAAGTTTCCTTGCCCGAATTTGAAATAGTGTCCATCGTTATATTTCAGTTTATGAATAAAAGTACGTCATTATTTGCAAGACGGTTCTGTAACAGATTCGTATTTCTAAAATGACGCATGATTTATTCGTTGAACTTAAACAATGGTAGTGAGGCTAAAAATAAAACAGTAATTATCAATCCCACCACAAGATGAAACCTCATTATTAACGAATTCAATGCAGCAACATGCAATACCAAATGATAAAATCCTACTGTCGACTAAAAATTCGAACCATATTGAGGCTAAGCTAAGTAGTTGATGTGCTGGCGTCTGTACCTAGACTTTAGATCTGTAGACCATTTTTTATTGTATCAAGTACTTACCTGTACTTGTTGACAGGCCTACGTTGTCCTCCCATACCTACTGTAACTTGAAAACATTGTAAAAGCCAATTATTTTTTAAAAGAGTAACCATGGAGTTTCTTGCCGGTTCTTCTCCATAGGAAACGACCAATTGGAACCGTGCACCTAGCATCTGACGTTTCATAAGTGCCCATGTTGGTTTATGTGAAATAAAAATATTTTGATTTTGATTTTGATTGACTAAGACCTACATTCTAAAGGGTTATTCCAACAAACTCATATTAATACGAGCGCAGAAGTTGTAAAATTTAATATTCAAATGGATTCAAAACGCGGCAAAACTACCCATTTAGACGATAAGGATTTAGTTAAATTTTTAATGGGGATTAGTTAATTGTTGGAAGATAATATTAGTGATGTAAATGTAATGCAAGGTAAACATAGAATGAAGATAATTTTATTATGAAAGAAGACGCAAGTCATCTTCCGCTTGTTGCGCATAATATAATAGTAGAAGAAATAACACATATTCCGAACAAACATGAATGAGAACAAAAACGACACTATACTAACGATAAAGAAATTGGCGACAGTTTTAAAGCAAGTTATAAAAACAAGAAGAATAATCACGGGGAAATAGGGAAACAAAAAAAATTACGAAAAAAAACTTTCTCGGAAGAAACTCAAGCGCAACCTAAGTGCAAGGTGAAGCAGTCAACGAAACGGAACTTAAAAGGAACTACCCGCATTTCAGAAGTACAAAACACAACGAATGTTTCAAAGTGAATTTCCCAATTCTGTGCAAGTTTTTTTTTACTTAACCTTTTGACAAATAAGCTACACGAGTTACGTCAAATCTATTTGACACGTATTTGTCATTCAGTAGGTACCTTGATTTCTTGTGTTTTTTATTCATTTTCTCCTTCTTCAACGTCTTCGCGGATTTTTTGAGATCACAAAGTGAATATTTCAGTTTGAAGTAATTCAATTTCCTAGTTCACAAAGTGCCTTTGGTTTGATATTAACGTCACACAAAATAGTCGTTGAAAGACTTCAAAAGTTTCGTTTCCTACTTCAGCGGAATGAACAATACCGTGTTTTACATTTGCATAATTGGTAGTCACCGAACCGTGATCCGTTTACTAAACAAAGTGCGATCCAGTCGACACCTTCGCGGATCACACACTACCGCACTCTTCACCGGAGAGTCCGGAGCAGGTTATAACGACCGTCTAACAAAGGTACGCACACTGCACCGACCGTCAATACGTTATCGATTCGATTTCCATCAGCTCCGTTACAGCCTAACTGTATATTTGCATGCGTGCAGCACACTGAGCCAGTTAACTTTGAACCACGATGGCTTTATTAGTGTCCCCTTTTTGGGGCAATTGGGAGTTAACACGAGGCGTGGGGTAGGCCTAGATAGGTTGGTCGAAGTAGAATTTCGGCTGCGACCCGGTTCCGGCATGCAGCACACGCGCAAGCGTACTAGCCGCGCGGCGAGAGAGGCGCGCGGGGAGCGGCTGCACCGAGTTGCGCAAACTGACGCAGCGGTCACTCTGCAGCCGCGCCACAGAGTAATTGAAATCGACTGACACAAGTATGATAATAGCTCTTTTAATGTGTCTTGATGACATAACAAAATGTGTCGATGCTTTATTTGAATGTAGTACAGCAGTTTTGGATTTTAGGCTGTCGTTTACAATGGGTAACAAATACCACGACTAAGTATTATAATTTGAAATGGAAAAGTGTCATAACCTAACAATGCCAAACATTTATTGTAAACAAGACATGCAACTAGTCTCTCGTTGCATGTTGTGAAATTTATTCAACTAGTGAACTTCGCGTTTTCAAAGGAAATATATTGAAAACTTTACAAGAGCTTATTTATAACGTCGATTGATCTACATTAATTTATGGCTCTATTACTCGACCTATTTTTATATTGTTTGTTTATACGCCTCAATCAGATACGATTTACGATCGAGATCACACGTAAAATTATAGCACGACATTTTAATATAGATGTATACTTTAACTACAATATTTAACCATCGAAGTTTTTTTTTATTATCTTTTAATTCATAAAAGATTTTTAATAGTTGTAACAAAGTTTTTCACACCTGCGACTGGCCGGTTTTTGTTTCTTCATCAAGTGATAACCATTTCGAAATTTGAAATTGGTACAACTGTACATATTGTAATAACTTTGCTCTGTGCCATGCCCGGGCCCCTAACGGTGCTTAAACAAAGGCCTGCATCGAACGGCGCGTAACTATTGCACTGAGTTCCCACCGCCCTTCGCCTCTTGGCCCTTTCCCCCCCTCACACCTATACATCTATAAGTATACTCGTAATATAGAATGTACTGAAAATTGCTACGCCGCGCTACGAACGTACGAACTGCTTTTATTGGAAACTCGCGTTAGGAGAATGTTTGAAATGATTTTAGACCTTAGAAACTGGTGTTTCTAATGTTTTGGTGTAATAATTGTTTGTCTTTGTTTCGTTAAGAGCTAAATAAATAATAATAAATTTATTTAGACTAATTTTGATGACATGCTAAGCACAACAAACAAAAGATAGTAAAATAAAAAAAAAATTAAAGATATCTAGTGCAAAAAAGAAGCGCTAGACCGCACACTAGGATACCCTGTGTCGTGGGATCTAGAGCTAATGAACTAAATGTTTAAATACTATTAGGAAAGATTTGTTTTTCAAAGAATAATACAGACCACTTTGAACCTGTAGTAAATATCCATGGATGACCTTTTAATTAGTTATGCATGTAATTGTTCAGTGTCTACATAGTAAACATTGTTACAATCAAACCCATTTATCACACTGTACACACCCTTCGGTCTACGGTCACGTGAATCTAGGCAGATACACAATTCCGGCACTTAAAACTTCCTCATACAACGCCCGGCTTTCTAGGTCAACTCAGTTGGACGACAGTAGAAAATGCATTTAGTTGTAAAGCTGGTAGCACATTCACGGACCGCAACGTAGCCGCATCTGTATGCATTTTGTACGTCCAAAACGGGACTTGGTTTTGCGGTTACGAATTTTGTAGCACTACGTAGAATTGATTTTACCGCTGCGTTCAATGTCCAATTTGTGTATTTTATTCATGATGTTCGATTGTTGTTATTTGGTGTCCAATTTATTTTAAAATTCTCAGATATCAATTTTGGAGTTTAAGGAAAATATCGTATGACATAAATCGATATCTTTTTCCTGCAGTGTATCCATGTGTAATTCTATCCACCTTACAAAGACTATAGCGCAAAACAAATCAGAAGATCAATATGATACAAATCAAAAGTCAAAACAAAACAATGAGATTCTTCCGATATAAATCGATCCATGACTAATGTATAAGTAATGAGTAATAGCTCCCCAAAACGGGTGCCCGGATATCCAAAACACCATTTAAATAAAATTATACTCTACACGTGCTAGCTTTGCAAGACGGAGGCGGCGCCATCACACAGTAATGTATTTTATAATACTATTGTGATATGTAAGGTTCTATTGTGCGGATGTAATAAGTGTTATTCATCATCATGTCAGTTTTCTGCGTAAATTATCAATTTCAATGATAATCATTGTTTTGTGGCTGACTTTTCAACCGCACTTAGACTTGGTAGATGATTCTCCAACAAATATTTAAGCAATAAAAAATAAGCTTTCAACTGTGTTGCAAAGGCGTGTCGTGTCGTCTTTTGTCTTCCATTACTTGCACCAAAAAGAGGTGCGGGGCCTGCATCGCAAGGTGCGGCTTTCGCGCGTGTGTACCAGGCTCTCAGATTCCTAACGTACGTTGTATTACACAAGTCGGTGTCGAAATCGGACGCACTACGGAACGGGTTTTCTAAATTCCCACACGACAACTAGATGCAATAACGAAGTGCATGGCGGTTTATTTGTGTGGATACCAAATTAGTTTTTATTTGAATTGAACAGGTGTTGGATACAGCTTGTTGGTTATTAAAAGTTATTGCCAATAAAATAACTGTACTGTGACTTGAGGGTTCTTAACTTTTATGCGGTTTAAGTTTTGACTGCGTAACCATAGTGAGATAGTTATAAGAACTCAGCTGTTTATGGTATTCATAAACTGTTGACTTCTTGCGATTATCAATTACTGGACCGATGGACCGATGACCGGTGGCTAGGACAGATGGGATGCGGAAGACGGAGGACAGGGTATTGTGGCGCAGCCCGGAGTGGAGACCGCGTATCGGCAAGCGTAGTGTGGGACGCCCTCCAGCTAGATGGACGGACGGCCTAAAGAAGGTGGCTGGGGTAGACTGAATGCGGAAGGCGGAGGACAGGGTCATAGGGTGTTGTAGCGCAGTCTGGGAGAGGCCTATGTCCAGCAGTGGACTGCGATAGACTGAGCTGATTGATTGAATTTCCTTTGTTGTAGGTAGGTACTATTATTTCGACAATAACTTTACAGTTACCTACGCACTTCTAAACACTTGCAAATACAAAAATTCATCACAAATAACGGACACGATTAGTAAAATAGTCAACACAAAGCCTTAGTCACTTTGCATTGCAAACAAAAAAAAACTTTCTAATGCAACGTTTTTCCGGCGCAAAACGCGTTGCGCGCAGTTCGCGGGGCCCGTCAAAATAGAAAGTTGCATGACACGCGTTGCAATGCGTACGCGCAACGCAATGCCACTAAAAAGTAGATAAAGGCTTGGATTTTGGCGTTTAAGATTGCGTTGTTTCAGAAAAAGTTATTGAACCAGTTATCACACTATCTAGTTACCTACTTATAGTGTTAATCTTTTAATGCATAATATAGCGGCTATCGAAGATTATAAAAAAAGCCCGAATCTTTATTGGCAAAAATATTGAGCTTACAAAAATTACGATATCACGCAAACTTGCCCCTCAATTATCACGGTGAAGGACGCTAAACGAGTCACAATATAAGTTTTATTGTTATTACGTCGAGGGGCGTTAAGTGTCCCGCAAAGCTTAATAAACCCGAAATAAAGTTACACCTGTATTAACTTCAGTTTAACCATGCATTTGTCAAGGTTTAATTTTGGGCAGAACTTTACTCCTGCGAGGTAATTGCGTATCACACTATCAGTAGCAATGGGTTTCGTTTTGACAGTTCAACAACATTCATTGCGTTATTTAGTTGTTGAGCAGACAAATTTTTGAACATATGAAGCAATGGATTAGCAATATCCTTCAGAATGATTCAGATTGTGATTGATAGTGTGTTACACAATTAGGGTGCTGGTTAATTAATAGGATTAGGAATAAGTCCAAAATCTTGAATAAAATAATATTGGATTTTGGGCCGATTTTTCAATTTATTATTTACCTGAAGAATAAATGTGACGTTTTAACAGATTATCCATAGAAGAACTGTCAAAATTACAAAAAAAAAAAATATTCGTCGGATAAAAGTTAACTGGCGATTGAAAAACCGCCCCTTATCAAATAATATTTACGGACTAAAACTTGTTTCACGGCATTTTATTACGATAGTAGGTAATCAAATACAAAAAACTGCATGGAATGCTCAACATGGCCATTATAATGTTAGTGAAAAAACTACAATACTTTGCTCTCGGCCATGCCATCACCAAAAAACAAACAAAACAAGATAAAAATCAAATCGTGCGCTTCCTGCATCTATGCGTGCGCACAAACGCGAACCAGTGCGTGCATTATGAAATAAACCTTTCACTCACTGCAGTTCGAAAGCAAAGCCTTTCTCTTAAATAACGGTACCACGGGATCATAGTAAATGCTAATTATAATTAGTTTATTTGACATGAGTAATTACCTCAAAATTCTTACACGGAAAATATTAATGGTTATTATGCAAAAGATAGTGTGACTATTTGAATAATCTTCGCTTTTATCGTGTTTGCAATTTATCTTAACGTTTACGTAATTTATGTCATTATTTGGCAACGTTTTTTGAGGAATTCGTGTTACAAGCTGTTCGTTTTGTTGTAAAAGATGAAAAGATTCAATTATGTACTTAGTTGACGTTTTTTTTTTTTTGACACTTTTAAAATAAACCTAGATATACAGGGAGAAGCACAAAACCGGTCGAAGTGGTGGTGCTTGGGGGAGGCCTATGTCGAGCTGTGGACGTTTTTTGGCTGAAATGATGATGATGATGATGAGATATACAGGGAGGTAGGGACTTTGACGCGCAAACTGTAACAATGAATTCAGCACATGATTCTTGACCGACTTTACGTTTCTACTTTTAAGGAGTGGGCCCTTAAAAGTAGAAACGTAAAGTCGGTTATTTCATAGAAAACTGCTATACCTTATCGGTATGGAACAGCTAATTTTTTTTTTCATAACCGACGAAAATTGCCAACTATAAGAGCGGTTCGCTCTATACGTCCGTTCCGAATCCGAAAAATGCCGGTCCGAAGTGACCATAGTGCATCCGAATTTAGAACATTTCCAATTCGGATTGAAGTAGGATCTTTAATTCTGATTCGGATCGGATGTAGTGCGAAACCGTTGTAACGGTTGCGCGATGTCCGAATAGCTAATACGAAAATAGCTTACTTAAAGGAAATTAAGAAAATTGAGAATTTTAAGAACAAACTGTATGAATACTCCATTAAAACTGTATACTAAGTTATAATTTCCTTATATACATAGTTCATTAGCTAAAGCTACACAAACATTACCAGTGTCAAAGACCAGCCTGAAAGGATGAAAATGAGATCAAACGCTATGTAAATGTAAGTCACAAAAGTATACTGTGCATTGTATTTGTAGTTATATCTAATACGGAACCAACACATCCGAGGCACCTTTAGTGAACAAATCAAATTGGAAGATTAGATTCGCGCAGATCAGGGGAGCGTCGCGGCGCAAAACAATCAAAACCTGTTTCGTGAACTTTGTGATGTTTTAAACGATCTTTTTACTACGCAATATTGTCATTATCTGCGTTTTATTGCAACTTCATAAAAACATGTTGTTTTTTCTAAAAAATAAGTAGGTACGGCGCAATATGGAAAATGTAATGAGCGTGCTATCTCTTGCCGTGGATCTGTTAAGGCGACTACATGACC
Source organism: Hydraecia micacea (assembly GCA_914767645.1). Taxonomy (NCBI): domain Eukaryota; kingdom Metazoa; phylum Arthropoda; class Insecta; order Lepidoptera; family Noctuidae; genus Hydraecia; species Hydraecia micacea. The sequence continues at coordinate 17,380,160 of OU611778.1, forward strand.
TAAAGCGCGGTCACTGTCGGACTGCATAGAAAAGAAAGAGAAGCGCGATGACACAACGGTGGTAATTTATTGCAAATATGAAGCAATTATCTATTTACAAAAACTATTTAATAATAAATAATCCATCATTGAATGCAGTTTGGCATTAGACATTTAATGGTATATTTTTAATTGTAATTAAAATTGTTAATGAAGGGATAAACTGCTTTTAAAGAAAATTAAGAGGTGTATTTGAACATTATTTTGATGCATTAATGTATATTTATTTATGATTTCAGTTCCATCACTGTATTAAAGTAAGACTTGAAAATATCATAATTTTTTCTTTGGTCAAAAGTATTTACGGTTTAAGAGATACACTGCTTTAAAAAACCAACTTTTTGACCGTTTTCGGGAACCTCCGCCTTAAATTGAAATAATCAGAACGTGATTGGTGGACTGTTTACATTATTGACTACCGAGTCTTTAATGGCTTTTTAAATCAATCAGTTGCCGCCTAATTGGTGCCTATAAAGGTAACTGAACAAGTAGATATTTAATTAATAAATCAGCAAAGCCCTAATCAAGTTTTGGACAGCTATAGAGTAAACAAATACCAAGAAGAATCTAAAAGGACCACCTACTAGGATTTTAATAGTCCGTTCTTAGAAAGAATATGCTAAAAGTGGTCAAGTTAGTCAATCTTTAGGGATTTTGAAAATGAAAAGATTTGACTAAGGCTATTTAAAATGTTCATTAAAAATATTAAGCTCTTAAATTAAATGAGTGCTGAAGGGTAATTGTGAAACAGACTATCAGTGGTAATGGCTTTCATTTTGACAGTTCAACAGCATTCATTGCGTTATTTACATTGTTGAGCAGACAAATTTTTCAAACATATGAAGCAATGGATGAGTCAAAAACCATAACTGCCATGCATGATTTTGTCAAGTACAGACTACCCGAAACTGCCAAATTTTCCCAATCAACTTTGAACCTTATACTTTAGCGACAAAGTTGAAAATCTATTAAAGAAATTTGACAGATTGTAGTAGCTTGATGTGCTGGCGTCTGTACATACTTATATTTTGGTAGCCCATAGCGTACAAAAGGGACCAATTCCTTAACATAAACCTACGCTACAGAAAACAGCTATATATAAAAGTATGTGTGCATAGTATAATGCAAAACTATAATGTCAGACGCCGAAATTGCTGCATTTAACGTCTGACAAATCTTACCACAAACTCCAGGTGCGACATAAGTCTAACAAAATGTCGAAACGGTGTAAAACGGCCATTAATCATCAGTTCATCACGCAACGAAGGTACTTCTCAAAATTTATGTCTCAGTACTAAAATAGCAATGAGTACCTTCGTGTTACTCAACGGTGGTAAACTAAAGGAAATTGTCATGTCATTAATCAAATATAAGCCATTAAAAGTTCCTAAAGCCATAAAAATTACGTACCCAACTTGAACAGTTATTGGTGCTATTCATGGATGACAACTTTCATTCAATTGCATAATTTTTGTGAATTAGATCGTTTGAAAATTTTGTGTAGATTTTTATTACTTTTGTGATGTAACAATAAAATAAACGAATGCATGTGTATGGGCTTTAAGTGAGCTAATACAACTGATGAAATGTAGTAACCTGCTATAGAAAGAACGAAAGAAAGAAAAAAAAGGAATCTATTCCCATACGAGGTATTTAGACGCCCGAGCGCCTATACTTAGTCCGAGTAGGAATTGATGACTTTCACCCGTGTTAAACACTCTACTTTTCATTTCGAATATAAGGAAAGTAAAAAATTTTGGTTTTTCTAAAATATTTATTGATAATAATAATAACATGAATAGTAGGTACCTGTTTAAAATTAATTGAGATGTTAGAACAATTTGTGTACTATTTTAAATATGGAACACACCGCGTCACCGTCGCGGGCCGTCCCGCTTAATAGGTATTTTTTTTATTCACACTGGCTGCTTATACACTCACAAGACCGCACATTTTTTTTTAATTATGTAAAAATTTCGTAGCAGACTACATAACCAATTTAGTTCTATTTTTAAAAGTCATTCCGGCCCTAGAGAGGGAAGCAATTACTATGAGTCCTTCCCGCCCTAAGGTGGGAAGCAGCGTCTTCCACCCGCTATTCGGATCAAACAAACACTACTTTCCGAGTATGAGAAATGAAAAATAGGTTTATTTGTCACAGAACTACGTGCAAACAAAAAGATACGTACTTAACTCGACTTAGGGCTGATTTTTCCATCGCCAGATAACTTTTATTCGAGGGATAAAATTGACGTTTGACATTTTTTGTATGAAATAACTTTCAAAATTATTCCTCGAATAAAGCTATCAGATTATTAAAAAATCGGCTCTTAAATTTTATCGAAGGAATAATTTTTAAATTTTGACAGTTATTTCGTACAAAAAATGTCAAACATCATTTTATTCCACGAATAATAATTATGTGTAGATTGAAAAATCAGCCCTTAATATAAAAACAAAATACAAACTACAATCACGAGTACATAACAGAAATAGTCGACAGCTGCACATCATGACTGTGACCAGAAGGCTTTTTTTTTGGATGGGAAATCATCTAATGACTCCTCCCGCTCTGGGTGGAGCGGAAGGGAGTGTCAGACTCTTACTGACTAAAACCCACCCGTGTTCCTTCCTTAGCCCTTTATGTTCCGGGGCAGCGGTAACCCTTTCGGACGATCCCGCTACCCCGGAAGGCTGACTAGAAGGCTTCCACCTACCTATAGGTCATCTCTGCGGAACCCTACGAGGAATACTGTCGTGATGTGTTATATGTTAGTGAGCTGATTCATGAAACTGAACGTTTTATTTTCTATCAATGAAATTGTTATTAAATAGTTTATCCCGCGGTATATTCATACTCAAATGTCAAACTACTAATAGTACACAATCAAATTACTAACTAATGGTACCAAGACAAGTTGGTAACCTTATTGGAATCAGATTTACCATAATAGGTACAGTAAAGGGGTAAGATTCACATTCACAACCCTTCATGCGCCAATTTATTCACAGTGTGTTTCTTCAGTGAACAGTATTTCTTTCTCATATTTTCTAATTCAGCAGATCACTCTTTATAAATATCCCACAATAATTCTGCATAAAATTATTTCGGGAATAATAATACAACTCTCATACAGTTCCGTGTAGGGTGGCCAATATAATGCAACAACCGGACCTCGGTCCCTTTTGTAAAGGATCTAATCCTTGACCCGATTTCATGTCCGAAACCAAATGGAAAACCAGTTTATGGGACCGTCCCACACAGGTTAAATTACGTATTGTTACCACAAAATAATAATTAGAATGTGCAACGTAATTTCTTGTTCCGACAAAAGTTTGTTGACAACGCAATTGTTTGGATTTGTCAAGCGATTTTAGACCTTATTAGTACAGGTGTAAGAACATGGAGCTTCCTGGTTTTGTGTTCATACATTAGGTTTATGCTTAGAAACATTTAGGGCTTCTTTGGTCGACTGTGGTAGTACAGTGTTGGTCGAATAATGCACGTGCATGTTGTGTTCATACAAACTGGGAGCTCGTATTGAATCGCATGTGTAAAAGTATCTTGTAAACGATTTTTTTTTTAATTTATAAGCAAAGCTGTCCATCATGAAGGGTGCTTTTTGGCTATATTATGATAAGTTCAAGCCAATAATGTTACCAATGTGTAACTAATATTATGTAAGGCTGTAATAAAAGTGTTATCAACGTATTACTTGCCAGAGTCGTAAAATGAGACGTAATTTATTGACTTCATGTTTATATGAGTACAGTCAGTTATACCAATTAGCTGACCCACCTTTGCTTATTAAATGGATGAGATTTTTTAGAATACGAATCGATAGAATTTTATAATTCTTTTATATTTTATCTATTTGTAAATATTACTATATGCATAGGTGGGTCAACTAATTGCTATAACTGACTGTAGGTACTAATTATTATCCATACGGCTTAATTATGACCATGTAAGGGATATTATCCGTACATGGTTTTTATTTATAACCTGTAGCAAGTTATTGGTTCAAAGTTGCAGGTTTTTTCCTAATGTATTTGGTTAAAAACACAGAATTTAAATATATCGTTTTAAAGGGAAACATTGGCATACAAATAGGTAAGTAGTTAATTTAACATAGTCTTCTATAATCATCTGCCTAGCCTTTTCCCAACTATGTTAGGGTCGGCTTCCATAATTCTTCTTCTTCTTCTATAATATTCCTCATAAGTTCATTGCTTAACACAATATATGATGTGTTATGTTGTTTCTACATTTATAACTACTACTGACCCGTTTTGATTAATATTAAGCTCATTAAAAAGATAATCGTACGCACCGAACAACTTTAATAGTTTAGTGTTTAAAGATTTGAGGTCCCGGTTTTTAATATCAAAAAGAGAAGCAGGAAGAAATATTTTATGTTCCTCAAAACTCATGGTCACTTAACTTAGGGTTTTACTTTTTTACATTAATTTACTAAAGAGGTAAAGTTTGTAAGTTTGAATGTAGGAGCTTATCTCTAAAAGTACTGCACCCTAATTGCGTAGATTTATAGTGTTCAATCCATAGATATTATGTTCAATCTCATTTTGAATCATTTTGAAGGATACTGCTAATCCATTGCTTCATATGTTCGAAAAATTTGTCTACTCACAACGTAAATACTACAATGAATGTTGTTGAACTGTCAAAATGAAATCCATTCGTACTGTTCGTGTGTGACGCAATTACCCCACTGATAACCAATTTCGAAAATTCTTTTACTGACAGAAAGCTACAGTAATGCCGAGGGCCAAAGGGTATATTGTATACCACGGTGACTTGGGTTGACTACCACACGAATTAAGCATACACAAGAAGAACACACGAGAACACATACACAAGAAGTTGGCAGATTCGTCTCAGAATTGAGTTGTCGTAGGGTTTCTTGTTTATGTCTCATAACTTTTTTTTTATATTTTGTTGTATGTATGTATATATGTATTTATTCTTACATCTTTTATAAATATTTTCTTATTTTTTTTTTGTTATTGCACCTGCTGTGAATTGTCTCTGCATCACCCTAAGGTAGACTGGTAGAATATGCCCAAAGCATTAAATCCGCCTTTGTACAGTTTTTACTTGTGCATAAAGTTTTAATAAATAAATTAAGTTGCGAGCAGAAGCTAATCGTACATATAGGATTAATAAAAAAAAATAGTTTTGTACATACGAAAGTTATCATTAAAATTGATAATACCTATACACGTGTAAGAGATAGTTTAATATCTTTTACAAATAGGAAATGATCTTTGTGTCGGTCTTCAATGTTGACATTTAGAGATAATGCAATCGTTTATTTACAAAAAATTTAACTTTGTAATGTTTTCAATACTGCATGTCGCTGCATGCGTTGTTTATCTTCTACCGACCTTGGACTTGCGAATTTTCATATCTTCATCTAAAAACATTATAACTATTATAAAAGGCAACGAATCTCCGTTTGTTTGATAGCGGGCTTAAAACCCTAAAGTTAATTAGCCGATTTTCGTGTTCGTTTAATATTTATGGATTTATTTTATTTAGTTTAAAACTAAGCTTCATTTACTATGGTCTTTTAAGACTTCTTGTCTGCAACTTACTTCAAGTGTATTTTATTTTTATCCCATTGACAGCGATGCGGACGAATTTTTTGATGCCCTATGAGCTCCTGTCTTTTTCTTTCTTTATTTTTTTTATTATACACTTGTATATAATATATATAGGTATATATGCAAAGTTATAAAGAGTAAAGTTGTGTGGTACATAATAATGTACAAAGCAATAAAAGAGATAAGTATGCAGGATCGTCGGATATAGTTGAAGTTTAGTAAGAAACCGATGGATGTTCTCGAATTAAATTTTATTTTATTAATAGAAAAAAACAGCTAATTTATCAAATTAAATTTCAGTCAACAACATCCAACGGTTTCTTACTAAACTTCAACTATATCCGACGATCCTGCATACTTATATCTTTTGTTGACTGTACATAGCACATTGTTTTGTGTATTTTGACGTAAATTGATGACGTCGGCAAAATCTGCAAGGCCAAGTGAACAATCCGTTGAAGCAGTATCTGAATATTTAGAAACACCTGTGTAGGTACATCAGAAATGTGGTCGTGAAATGTAAAGTAAATAAGTCAGCTTAAATTTTGAATATAATATTTTTTTGCAGTTTAAATGATTTTGCTTGATAAAAAGTTGTGTTGATGTTTTATGCTACTGTATACGTGTAATTTCAAGCAGAAGATGCCGTGTGCACTTGTGCAGTAAAACCGTTTTCATAATCAGCCTATAATGTTCCCACTGCTGGGACACAGGCGTCCTCTCGGCGAGAGGAGCCTGTGTCTGTAATCCACCACGCAGGCCTAGTGCGGGTTGGTAGATGTCATTATGTCTTAGAATTTTTGGTTCTAGGACATGCCGGTTTCCTCACGATGTTTTCCGAGCCTCCACCGAGCACCGAGCTGTCACCGTTTTAAGTTTTTAGTTTTCGAAAATAATTTACACAAAGTGCCTAACTGGGTTCGAAACTATGACCTACAACTTGTAAGTCGCGTCCGTTACTACTGGGCCACCACTGGTCTCTACTAAAACCCTTATACCTTCCCAAAATTATTATCTTCACACACAATCTAGCCTATAACATGAAACGGCTGGTAAAAAATATTGGATATATTCCGCGTGGAACTAGTTGGCCGCGCCTTAGGTATGCGAGCGGTGGGACGGAGGGGCGGGGGCGCATTACTCAGTACGTGCGTTGCGAACCGCCGCCTCACCCCTGTCCCCACCTCAGCGGCCAACTAGTTCCGCGCGGACCATAGCATTGATTGCAGTAAAAATACTCTAGTTTTTTATTGCATGCAATTCACTACCTACTGCAACCAAAGCATTTTGAAAGCGTTACAATAAGGCCCTTTGTACACGACACGGTTTCTTTACAGCGGCATATAAACCGCGCCGTAGAAAAAACGTGTCCGTGTATAAGCTTCCACGAACGATGACTGTGCCTATACAAGGCGAATAAACCGTACCGTAATTTTCATGAAGTTTTCATAAAAATTAAAAAGAAATGTTCTACTAGAAGAGGCTTGTCACGCTGTCGCGTTGCTCTTGTCTGCAGGAACCTTAACGTGTGTATAAAAAGAGCCTAACCCACCTATCACAAAAAAACAAATCGATGCTATTAGTTATCCATATTTCCATACTAATATTATAAATTCGAAAGTAACTCTGTCTGTCTGTTTGTTACCTTTTCACGCCTAAACCGCTGAATCGATTTAGATAGAATTTGGTATAGAGATAGTTTGAGTCCCGGGAAAGGACATAGGGTACTTTTTATTCCGATATTCCCACGGGATCGAGACTTATGCGGCTGAAACCGCGGGGCGCAGATAGAAGGTTAATAAAGGGCTTAATTATTACAACAGATGCAGTATTGCTATTACACAATCAAAACCCGAATACAAACAACATCCGAGTCGGAGAGCATCATAAAACCATTCAATCATATTTAATTCCCCTGTCTATATATACCTACCTACACACCACGACATTATCGAGCTATACATTCCAGAATAAGCAGACCTCTGGGCTAATTGCGTAACACACTATCAGTAGCAATGACAGTTCAACAACATTCATTGCGTTATTTACATTGTTGAGCGGACAAATTGTTCGAACATATGAAGCAATGGATTAGCAATGTCCTTCAAAATGATTCAGATTGAGATTGTTAGTGTGTTACGCAATTAGGGTCCTCATTATACAATGTGGTGATGACAATAAGTACGACAATAAATGAAAACACTGACAATACTAATAATGTATAGGAGTACTAGCAGCGCCCCGCGGTTTCACCCGCATATGTGTCGATCCCGTTGGAATATCGGTATAAAAACTATTCTATGTCCTTTCCCAGGACTCAAACTATCTCTATACCAAATTTCATCTAAATCGGTTCAGCGGTTTAAGCGTGAAGAGGTAACAGACAGATAGACGCACTTTCGCATTTATAATATTAAGGATGGATGGAAATATGGATGTATTACCTAGTAACTGGGTTGTGGAGGTCAGATAGGCAGTCGCTCCGTGTAAAATACTGGTATTCAGCTGCATCCGGTTAGGCTGGAAGCCGACCCTAACTTAGTTGGGAAAAGGCTAGGCAGATGATGATGGATGGAAGTATGGATTTTGAAACTCTCAAATAAATCCTAACATTGAAATTAAAAACGTGATTTTTTCAAACAAACTAAATAGTAGTGAAATCGCGAAAAAAAATCAGCTGTTCGTAGGGAACAGCAGATTTTTTTTCGCGATTTCAGGTTTGGTCCCATAGTAAAAGTTGTTCATAATGATGAGTACCTACAATCTCCCATTTTGATTTGTCGCATATTTCCCCCTGTATATTGTCGTTTACACCTTGTATAAACATCAGACTTTCCATACAATGAGGGGCCAACTCATACTGGAAATGTATGGCTTGTTATGTCGTTGTGAGTTCATGCAAAACATACAGACGCCAGCGTGTGCTGCGTTTCAGGTAGCTTGGTGTCAAGCTACCCGAAACTGTCAAATTTTCCCAATCAACTTTGAACCTAATGCTTTAGCGATAAAGTTGAAAATATATTAAAGAAATTTGACAGATTGTAGTAGTTTGATGTGCTGGCGTCTGTACATCAGCAATATTTCATACCTACTTATAAATTCGCTTTATTGCTTCAAATACTCAATGAGCCGATGTTTATTAAGAATCGAAACAACTAGAATTTTATTGTCTACTAGCTGTGCCCGCGACTTCGTTCGCGTGGATTTTGGAAATCAATAATGTCTCTTTACTAATTATATTTCTAAAATAAAAGAAACCTAAGTTACTCAATTCATCAGCTATCTGCCAGTGAAAGTCCCGTCAAAGTGTGAGTGAAATATAATAAGCATAAGAACATATTAGTTTTCTCGTGCCCTTATCAGCATGTGTTTCTAGCGGTCATCTTGGTGTTAACTTCCTTAGAAAGAAAAAAAGAATATACCTACGTGTCGTATTTGCGGCAAAGGAGAAAGAACACAAAACACAAAAAAGAACAAGTCCTTCCTTACATAATCATCTTTAAGATAATGAGTATCACTGATCTATGCTATTCTGCTCACTTAAATCATCATCGTTCAGCCCGCATCTCAATTTATCTAGGTTATAAGTAAGACTAACTCAGCGACTAACTAACTAACGCACGAATTTTACTAAAAACAACCCATATTTTTAACCACGAAGATGGCTCAATCAGAATTCCATTTAGAAAAAGAATTCTTCCATTGTTACTAAACTCTCGTAACAGTTTTCGTCCTCGGCAATTTAAAAATTAGGGTCGATTGTCATTTGTTTTGGCGCGCAGACGTTGATGGCAACACAGGCGTGAACTTTACATAAAAGTCAAGATCAATTATTATTAGTTTACGAATATATCGTGTGTAGAATATGTATTATGTCACTTAACAAATAACGTTTAGCATTTCTTTACAATATTGTTTTTGAGACAAATCGTGTTAAAAGTTAGTCAATGGTTTAAGTATTTAATTTTTTTTTTATAGACGGAATTATATAGTCTTGATACTTTCAAAGGGGAGAAAAAGGATTTAATATTCAAAATGATCGTCACCAACACTATTTTACTCTATATTTTAGCCATTCTTCACGTTTTGAGTCATGAATGATTGACGTTATTATGACATCTAAATCCAATACACGCTCTGAATTGGCCTTGATATTATAAACAATGTTTATTGTTCCTTTGGGATTTCGAACCGCAAACAACTATAAGCCATTGTCATAACTGCATCACAATTCTGTACGAAGTGCAAGATTTCATGCCTAACACGCCTAAAATACATAAGCCTACAGATACATAACTCGCCTGGATTCCCCGAAGGTAAGGCAGAAGTGGCTTAAGTGGCAGTGGGCAATGCACATTGCTCGCACAACAGATGGCCGATAGGGCCGAAAGGTTCCAGAACCTCCCACAACGTGGACCGACGACCTTGTGAAAGCCGCAGGAACTCGTTGGATGCGAAAAGCACAAACCCGATCGAAGTGGAGGTGGAGGGCAGATGGGGTGGGTGGGTGAGGAATGATGAAGGCAGAAGTTGCCACCGCGAGAAAAACCTGGATGAGGCTGGCACAGGAGCATGGTGATTGGCACAAGAAGACAGAGGCCTATGGCCAGCTGTGGGTGAAGTCTGGTTGTGGATGATGATAATGAATGCAGAAGTGTCCTATAGCACACCTATAGTACACCCATGTTTCACCAGTTATGTTTAAGTCCCATGTAATAGGGGGCGAGTCTATTGCCATGAACCGGGCACTACTTCAGACTCAAAAAGCCTCCCCCCCTGTTAATTTAATATTAGGTAGTTATATAAAACATTTACTTTGATTATATAATGTCTAGATAGAGCGTCGCCCTACAATCAAAACAAAGAAAACGAGGCAACAATTTCAAACATGTGTGCGTGCGGGCTGTGTTTTACACTGTGCATCTATGTCTCTGTGTGCGTGAATAATGATACCAGCTACTACAATTCTCCCATAAATCACATATTAAAAAAATTGACTATACAAATAATATAAGTAAGTTTTAGGTGTATGTTTGTAGTATTATTCAGTTTTAGTAGTGACTTTATTTACTTGTATTTATAAATAAAAAACACTATTTAATTGAATTAGAGTTGTGTGTGTGAATGTTGTGTTAAATTAAATCAGCTAAGTTAATTCAATTAGAATATTTAACTTTTTAGGCAGTTTGTATTTGGAAATTTCAAATGAAAGATCACAAATGATAATACGAATGGAATAAATTAATCTTATTAAAATTACTCTTGGCACCTTTGAAATCAGTTTATTGGACCCAATGCAACAATAATCATTAAAATGGGCTCATAAACAAAAAAGTTATACGCGAACATTATATTATTATAAAAAAGTACAGACGAATTGACAAACTTCACCATTTTTGAAATCGAATAATAAAAGTACATCAACTAAATAATATAAACGTAACCATAAAGCAACGAATATACCCACAAAAAAAGGACGTTAAGTTGGGAGAATGGAAAAAATAAACTGGCAACACTGATAAAATATGGCGTAATAGGGCGTAATTTGGTAAATATAAAAACAAAAAACAAATACGTAGTCTTTTTGGTTACTTACTGATGATATGTGATGTGTTTGGTGTTTTTTTACCCTTCCTTTATAATTTCGGCACAGTTTAATAGCACATACCGTCATTTTATCGCTGTTATTTGTTTATTACTTAGCGCGCGTAATACGTAGTGAAACCAAAGCGGTACGATCGGCACTAATCGGCGGGTAAGTACTTACAGTCCAACAGTTGGCTGGTATTTTTTGACACGTTTGCGCGCAATTGATGCTCTATCTAGACATTATATAATCAAAGAACATTTATTGAAAATGCAGTCCATTGATCATTATTTTAATCTATTTGTATCTTTAAATTCCTTGAATGGAAATTGATAAAGTAATTTACTGTTATAAATATTTTACAAGTGCATCAGATTTATAAAAAAAAATATAATCTAACATACTACGCCGCTGTAATTTTGATACTTAAATTGACTCTTCCAGATCTTTATTTAAAAAATGTATACATTCGAGATTTATGTTATTGTTTTCTTTAGGCACAGTTTTTACTTGAACTTGTGCCATAAAAAGCAACGAAAAACAACAAATAAAAAACATAAACAGCTTCAAAGTGTTACGTGCGAGTAAAAATCGATCCCTTGCAAGTCGTAAAATTGTTAACCTCCCCAGTCTAACCGTATACTTGTTAGATCCAAACCATTTACTGCATCAGTAACTAAAAATATTGAAAATCTCTCACAAATAACGTCATACAAATTCCCATCACCAGAATATTGGGAATTATCACACACACACACACACACACATATATAATAGACATCAAGTCCCTACGCACTAGTACATATTGCACGCGCACTAACGCAACGGCCTTGGTTGCTACGTTACGTAAGCGTCGCGCCCCAAAGGACCTCGAAGGGTGTCCTTGGTCCTCCCATTCCCCCCTTCCCCCTCCCCGGGACCTAACCTAGACAAGGCCGTTCGGAAATGAAAATAATATTTGGTACATTATTAGAAAATCAGTGGGTGGCTAATAGACGTTTAAATATTCTATCACATCAAATGTGTGTTTCATGTTCCTACATAAATTTTGGCTAATATTTTTTTTTTTTTGGTGAAGTTATAACTGATTTAACGGATGTTATGGGATTGAAACGGCTTTAGAAAATGTAGTAGGGTTAGAAATAAAATAAATGTTTAGTCAGCACTGGAACATACGAGTATGTTTACTTCCAAAGTCGTCAAAATTGCCAATCCACAAAAAGGAAATGTAATTTCGGATAGGTTGGTATATGACTAAACCTTTTCTCATCATGTGTTTCCTCTCAGGATTCAGAGAAGTATATATTATGTAGTTGTAGGTATACACATACATGGTAGCAGGGACATCGATGCGCAAACTGTAACCATGAATTCAGTACATGATTATCGCAGGGGGGTCCAAAATCATGTACAGACGCCAGCACATCAAGTTACTATAATCTGTCAAATTTATTTAATAGATTTTCAACTTTATCGCTGAAGTATAAGGTTCAAAGTTGATTGGGAAAATTTGACAGTATCGAGTAGCTTGATATGCTAGCGTCTGTATAGAATCCATGGTAACATTGTTGTGCGTCGACGACCCTGCCACCATGTATTTAAGTATAGAATAGGTAGCGTGAAAGTATCATTTGTTTTCGAAGCGAGTTTACTTCTAGACATTGACAAATGAAGTAGAAAAAAATGTTTGTAAGACCTACACCGTATTAAGTCCAGAAAAGCCGAGTTGGTTTGCTTGACCAAACATGTATGTAATTTAACAAAATCTGTGTGTACAGACTTATTCAACGTTTCAAACGACAAACCTTATGAATTTATATTAATAAAATTATAATTATATTTACAATCAAAGCCATAAATGTACCTAATTAATTAATTTCAAATGATTGTAAAAGCAGTTGTTTTCTTGCAAATGAATTGTACGAATTGATTAATTTAACAAGATACTAAACTTTATTCGAAAAAATACACTACAATAACCGACATACTAATTATATTTAGATCGAATAAAAACTTATTCAAATCGATGAAAACTTCTGACAGATATTTTTTTCCATCTATCGTGTTTAGTCGTTACAGCTACTCACAGGTTTTAAGATGAACGGTATAAATGAGCCGAAATTGGATATTATCATTGCAGTTATAAATAATCAACTCTCAAAAGGGTGGGGCTTTAACAGTAAAACCTTCCCCGTTTGACGTAATGGTAACGTTCTAAATACATAAAGTATTAAATAACTTGGATATAATGGTGTTTTTAACAATAATCAAGAAAATACTATAAGAGTAAATGAATGACTCAAGAATGCGAAAACACTACCTAAATTCTAAAACGACTCAGCTGATTCAAGTTAGATGTAGGTTAGATAAAAACAGTTAGCTAATAAAGAAACAAGATAGAGAGAGAAGAGAAGATGTTGGAAGAAAAGATACGGCGCGGCGTAGTAAAATATAGACATGAATTTAGCTATCCCCGATATGTACGATTGTTTACGGTTTTACTCATACATAAATGTTTCGGGCCTTGCAGACTACTAACGAATAAATCATTTTATGGATAGAGGCAGGAAAAATGTGAACTGTCATTTCTATGAGCATTGTGGATCAGTATGACCGTTCCTGATTTTCAAAAGCTTATAATTATGATAGAATTTTTAAAATAAATAAATAAATAATTTATTTTGGACCAAACACTTGTACACACATCATAAACCTGCCAAACTGCGTGACAGTTTGTAAAAATAAATTTTTATTATTTCTCAAAAACATGTCCATGTGACTACTGATATTGAATTTCAACGCACTGTAAAATGTAACGCGTTGTAACTAATCACTCTTATCATTGTGCGTTGGGCTTGAGGTTATCTTTCGTTGCAAAGATACCACGTGTGTACAGAAACTGTTTCTAAGCAGTAATTTGTGGAATCAGCCAATAACTTTATACCGTAATTTTTTTTTTTCCTTAAATCTTGCTTGTTCGAAAACGTGATGTTTTATTGGCATTTTTTTCTGTTACAAAACGTTTTAGGGCCAGTAACATCAGCAGCGGGTACCATCCTCCAGATATATTAAAAAATGGAACTGAATTGGCATGGAATTATCAGCCATTATAGTTTAACCTCTCTTATCATTTTTTTGCGTTGATCTAGCGGGAAAAAATAAATAAATTGCAAGTATCAAAACTTTTTTACATCACCTTTTTATATTGTGGTCGACTATGGCGACAAAATCTAAGAAATTAATGGGTGTTACTCAGAAGTGTTGGAGTATCTACGCAATATATTCTCACAATAAAATCTATTTTTATAGGAGCAAAGGTCCTCTTGCTCACAGTATGTTGCCAGTACAAATTAAACGGTAATTTGGAATACAAAGTAAATTGAAAAGATTTGACAACACTATCGTATTATGTCGTATACGGCCATAGTCTCGATAAATAGTCGTCTAAATTACAAGCTTTTGAGCCCACACATTTTTTATTCACTGAAAATCGATTACCTGCCTACCAGGCTACCATAATCTCGCAAGACGATAAAATCCTATCAGAACTTGAATCAATCTCGAGAATCTACATAGATGATCGAACTCTTGAATTGAATTTGAAATAGTGGGTTCGTATGAACAAACGCTCTGTATTGGCTGATTATATTCGTGACACAACAAAATGTCCTTCACGAACACACAGGTACGGGCAGCAACAAAAGTCGATTAACATTTCAATTTTTTTTAATCTTAGTTATTGAGCAAAATATTTGTCCAAAATTGCAGCAGAAGAATTTTTTTTAGAATATAAACTCTTTGCTATTATGTGAAAAGATAAAAAAGCAGTTTATTGAAAAAAAAAATGTTGTCAATTTAATAACATGTAAAAATTACAGTGTTAATCGACTTTTGTTGCTGACTGTACCTATTAGGCATATTAATAATGTTGCTAATTTCAATATTGTATGTATCACTTTAAACGAATGCTATTTATATTTAATATAATTAATATACTTATCATATAACGTAGTGCCAAACTAATTACCTATTCAAATAATATATTCACGTTGCAAGTTTGCATCAAACTTTTCGTTTATATGTATTTTATTCTACATAATATTGAATAGTTAAAATGAATGCAAAAATTCACGATTATGCTAAACTAGTATAATTTGTAAAGAAACTTTCAGAAAGTATTGATTTGGGCTTATTCTATAGACAAGCATGCGGCAGATGCAGACAAATCTAGTGACTACAAGTCATTGAACTACTGTCAAGGAAAACAAATGAAGTTAGAAAAAGAAAAAGTTTTGGCAACTTTTAGATAGCTTTTTATTTTCGTCACATACCAAGGCAGTAAGGTTCTTTGTCCAAATCTTGCACATCTCTAGCATATTCGGCATATTATCATAACATATAATCTAAATTACTAACAGACTTTTAACCGTGTTTCTTCTTCGGCTTGTCAACAACTCGGTCATATTAGGTATTTTGAATTTAAAATGTTGTTTTGGAATTCAATACAAACTTACCTACGAATCGTTCACTTATCCAACTACCTATATGCAGTTTCAGGTGTTCCGAAAGTATGAAATAACTAGGTAGTATTTACATAATTAAAGATATAATAATTTATTTATTTAATATAAGCTAAGAGTCTTAAAATACCTAATTATGTTCACTTCACTGTCAACAGGAAAAATTCCAAAAGGCTGTCATTGCACTACATTGCCACGTTGTATGTGGACGGTTAGGGTTACAGATACATATGTATCTAAAAATTGACGAATGAAAGCTAACACTAAAACCAAATAAAAGTAGTTTAACAGGAAACGCATAGATAATTCAGAAAAGTCTAAATGTGGACTTTGTACTATAGACATAAATTAAATTTAGAAGAATGATGAATAAACAAGATTTGATGTCCAAAAAAATATGTGAGAATGAAGCAGGAAATACAAGTTTAGGCAGCCGCTAGATGAATGACACTAGACAACACTACCTACGAGCAACAAGGAGAGGGAAAAGAAAAAACTTATAGAATTATATCCAAAAATAGATGTGCTAATCACTGTGCAGCTAAATTGATTGAAATGCCAAAAATCTGTGAATTAAGCTTGCTAGCAACCATTCATATTGACTCAAGGAACTTCAGGCTTATGAGATAAAAGCCATGACAAATCTCATCCAATTCGATTCAGCTGTTACCGCATTATTCAAGTAACAAACAGTCTAATCTTTTCGCATCTGTAATATCTTTGTTTAAGTACCCATTCATTACATTCCGTATGCTGTTAAGTTCGCTTAGTTGAGTTCCAAATAAATTGTTATAATTCTCCTAATTAGAAGAATTTATTATAAACTATGTAGTTATGATAATAAAGATTAGGTGTTGTCACAAACTATGGAAGGTCAACCTTCGAGAAGAAACAACAAACGATATCACTCGAATACTCGATGGTAGATCAACTAACGAGTTTAATGTTTACACGGGAATTGACTCGGCAAACGTCAGCATAGATACTAACGAAGATGAAAGTCTCAGACAATTGGTATTAGATTGGTAACCAAAATTCTCGTTTCATATTTATCAATGCAACGAAATTATACGACAAGAATCGAGAGGCCCTAACCGAAAATTCAAATCATACGCCTCTGCTAGCACAGAGAATAGAGAAAGGCAGCTGTATGTCAAAGAACATAAGGTCTATTATTGAGCCGGTGAGCTCTATGACGTGAGGCAGACAGACATGTGCAGAAGCGCAAACGAAACACAAGGCGATCGGTTGCCGGTGACCGCGGCCGGTGTCTAGGTGCTAATAGCTCGTACATGGACGGCGGCCGCACGAGGCCACTTTGACAGTTTCTATGCAAATGTTAATGCGTTGCGCGACCAGTTTTCGCCTCACAGCGGTTCCGGGCCGAGTTTTGAACGCGATTTATACGCACCCATTAATTATTAATCCAAAACTTATGCGGTGGAACTGGATTTTGGACGGGCTCGTTAGAAATCACGTTTGAGTTGCGAACTACGGATTTGATAGTTAGGATGATCTGCGGCCCAACGCACCACGTGAATCATCTTAGATAACACACCTCCAATTACGGATAAATGCTAGGGAACCGGTCGGCGGAGATCGCGCAGAAGAATTAGTGATGCAATAAAGTCGAACAAAAAGTTGAAGATACGGTTGTCTCATTATCAAGTTCAATAGCCTCGAGTCGGCAGCACGTGTATGCAAAATTCTGTGATGACACGAAACTGCGCAAAACGATCCCTTGCATGAACAACATAAGGTGCAAACTGCTGTACACCCTCGCGTGCTTAACATTTATCATATGCCGCGGGGTGTCAACACGTATTTATCAATGACTGTGTCTTGATACCTATTTTGAAATCTGCCAGATTGACTCCCAAATGAAGCTACGCGAGTCGCATATTTTCTGTAACCCCATTGCCACTTCCTGGTCGGGTCACACCCAAAGTTCCCAACTGATCTAGCCGGGTCATCTAGTGGTGCTCATCCTAGTTCATACAAATACTAATAAAGACAATACTTTCCTCGATTCCATGTCGCAAATTCCACAGTCCTTGTATCGTTATTAGAAAACCATTAGATCTCTATCGAGCTATTCACAAATACCATAGTTTGTATCACTGAATGTGCGTTCACTACACTTGAGTTACACTCGTTTAGTTTAGCACCGCTCGGTCGTGGTCGCGATCACTTCCGCATATTGCATAGCGCGTTTGCGCTCGCGCCGCTCCGTCCGCAGCCCGTATGTGTCGGTGCGCGCTTCGCTCCTAGCCGTGGGGAGCCTCGCTCGCGAATGCGACCGCCGAAAACTCTTCACGCCGGCCGAATGCAGAAAATTCGAACGCGTCGGGTGGGGGACGCTCTACGACTATCCGAAACTTGCGCGTGTACGTGCAGCGCTTCGCTATGAAAAAATCCAAGGTTAACCGCGCGCTGCCAAAAAAAGACGCACGCAAAATGAAAAAAGACGGCTAGAGCGGCGCCCCTCGGGGCCCTCGTGATGCAGTTGATTCTGCAAACGCGACGCCTCACCGCCTCAGCGCCTCACTGCCGCATTCGTACATTTTTCTTTATCACATACCGCACACACACACACTGCGCAGGCTAGTACATCAGAATAGGCGACGCGTAGATTGTCTAGTTTGAGTACATCCAGCCGCTGTATTATGTTTGCAGGCTATTGACATTACGTACACAGAAATGAACGTGTAGTGTTTTATATTATTTTTGGGCACTAAATAGGTACTTGTTTAAAGAATTTGTAGCTAATATGCGTGCCGAATCCGTTTTCTATATTAACAAACTTGTGTTGTCACAACATTAGAAATAGAATTTATTTATTATGCTAAAATGCTACATTAGGCACCTAACCTATGTAGATTTCCAACAATATTTTCAACGAGCATAATACAGTTCACATGCTTACCTAAACAATAACAATGAAATTCCAAAAATAAAGACTTAAATAAATTATTGTCACAGATTTTCAGTCCTTCATACCACCTTATACTTAATTGAGTAAAATCGTAAAAATACAATAGTAAAATAGGTTTTGTAATTACCAAAGTACTAAAATATATATTTTATACAAGTATATAATAAAAAATTAAAGAAAAAGGCAGGAGCTCATTGGGCATTAAAAAATTCGTCCGCATCACTGTCAATGGGATAAGTGCCCAAAAGGCTGGCAGCATTATCACGTTGGATGGCAATGCTGATTCAAAAGTACTTATATAGGACTTCGCTTACGTAACTGCACTTAGTGAAAAGAAAGAGAGAAAATGCGTCGCACAAACCAAATTTAAAAAAAAAGATGACATAAATACCTACTTATATTTGCATTAAACCCCACTACATTATTGAAAAACCGTATTTATTGAAAACATATTATTATAAAAATTCGTGTCTCCTGAAAACTCATAGCCAGCGTAGCAATACAAAATAAATTAGCAATATTCTATTATTATGCATAATTTAACGTTACTTATGTTCCATATTTAATTTTATTCTAAGTAAAAATAAATGAATACCTACTAAACTGTCATTGTATTTTCATCTATAACATAACTAAATTAATAAAGCCTATCGCGGTTACTGGTGAATGGATGCCTTCAGGAATATCATACATAACTGTGACTGAATCACGCTAGTTAACCACAACTCTGCCCCTTGGATAAACCTGATCATATAATTTCTTTATTACAAAAAACCCCATACATTTTACATATCTTTTTTTATAATTAATAAACAGACATTCTCTTCCTCTATTCTAATTATGTTTTGCTGGGACTGGATTCATGAAATAAAAAAAATATATTATTGGATAAATTGGTTCAATTCATGTACAGACGCCAGCACATCAAGCTACCCGAAAATGTCAAATTTTCCCAATCAACTTTGAACCTTATGCTTTAGCAATTGACAGATTGTAGTTGTAGCTTGATGTGCTGGCATCTGTACAAGTTAGAACAAAGACACTTCTTGAGCTAACTTTAGGCACTGTCTGAAGCTAAAGTTTCTAAGTTATTTCAAAACAAGTTACATAAACAAAAAAAATGTAAGTAGATTTTTTTTCCTGGATTTTCATACCTAGATATTAAACATTTTCTCAAAGTTATTAAATAGATTGTACCTACATAAGTTACGGGTGTATATTAAATAAAATTAATATATTATTTAGCCAGATAGTCTAGCTACAATTAGAACCTACAACCAAACAGATACGGTATAAAATAAAAGGCACACAAAACAATTTTTACAAATACGTTTCAATTGACCCAGTCTACCTATTAATTTAACTCACTGCATGTAGATGATTTCAGACCAAGAATCTCTATTTCATCAAGTCTTTCTTCGTTTGACGAAGATAAACTCAGAAACTACAAATATCTATAAATTTTAAGACATATTTTACTAAATATTTCATGTATTGCATTATATATATTTCACACACTTACTTGTTTTTACTCAATATGTCATAACAATTATGTTCTGTGGTTCTGCCTGTTGTTAGCAACACAAGTGGATCCATTAAACTCTGGACCACAATCACGTCATTTAGTATTGGTACACTTCATACCAATCATTAAAATAATAGAGGCATCATCCTTCCCGAATTGCGTTAATTTAGTAATTTAGAGAAACTACGTCATTCAACTACGAGTATTTATGGTGATTCACATCCTAACCCCAATGCCATAATGATTTTTCTCGATAATGATTTTTATTTCCTACCTTAAGAACTTCCCATAATATACCTAAAAGTTTTGATTTTCTGCGCAAACGAGAGAGCACCTATACAGGGCAGCAGGGAAATCGACGCGCAACCAGAGGGGCAATTCTCGTAATTTTAAGAACGTTCACAGTCTGATCTCAGTCTCAATCTGTCAAAAATGCCTCCAATTACCCTACAATTTGACAAGTTTTTGACATTTGTTTGTCGCTGAGATTTGACTGCGACTAGATTTTGAACATTTTAAATTACGAGAATTGGCCTTTTGTTACCATGTATTCAGTAATGATTCTGAACCCCTCTATGTTGAATAATTTTCGTCGGTTATTAAAAAAAAAATAGCTTTTCCACACACATACACACTTCACGCTCACACACCCCCTCACACCCTTCCACACACACCGACTTACTCCTCCCATCCATACTCTCAATTTCTCTTTTTTAACCGACTTAAAGGAGGTGGTTCTCAATATTCGACTGTATGTTGTTTTTTTTTTTGTATTTTGTTACGCGATATCTCCGGCAATTGTAAATCGATTTCAAACTCTTTTTTAATAACTAACATACCTACTGTATATTAATGTATTTTCTGTAACATTTATCACAATTGTAAATGTTGGCTAATTTTTTTCCAGTCTAATAGCAGAGTGATATTATGGCGCTATATGCCAAGATACAGGGTGTTTCACCTAGTTCGAATACAGAATGCTCCCACGTTGTGTTATTTTCATTATAGCCTACAAATTTATTTTTAAGCAATACAGTTGTTATATTGTAACCTCCTTACTAATAAACGTATTATATCAGATGAATAGTTACACACCAATTTTCTCTTTCAGTCGTCAGCAATTTGACTTTCGAAAGAAGAAGACAAAGCGTTGTGTAACTATACAGACGCTATACAACGTGTATTAGTAAGGGGGTTAATATTTTTGGTGTCAATAAATAAATTATTATTTATTATTATACATTTTGACCGCTCTTTTCTATGAAACAGCTTTTTGTTGACCAACGAAAAATTTCTACGCTACGACTAGAATCATGTGCTCAATTCATGGTTTCTGTTTTTGTGGGTCGATGTCCCTCCAATCCTGTATATTTTTGTATGGGATTTATCGCTTCTATCCCCATTCTCACCTGTATAATCACAGTATTAATCACTGACTCCGGCAATTTCAGTGAAAGATTCTGTTCACATTCAGACCAAAAATGTTTCCCAATGTTCCCAATGTCCCAGTTTCGAAGTGGGACGAGTTGCCCCCTAACAAAATTAGAAAGGTGGAATTGGTCCCTGGTCCCAGTTTCGAAGTGGGCCGAGTTGGCCCCTAACCCTGTTCGATCACCGTAACCCTAGATAAGCTGATCCACGAAATATTAGTAGAATCATGTGTCTAGGTTATCAGGCATTATCAGTAAGTAAATGATGATTATAATAATTTACAGATGTACAGTCAGCAGTACGTTCATGGTAACAGTTTTATGTTGACAGCGTCTCTATTTCACAGCAGCAGGTTTACGGCTTTGGGGAGGTCAGATAGGCAGTCACTCCATGTATTCAGCTGCATCCGGTTAGACTGGAAGCCGAACCCAAGATAGTTGAGAAAAGGCTATGCCGATGATGAAGTAAGGAGAATTTTGCCCGTGCCGGACGGCGCGTATGTGTTCCACGCACGCCTCAAAGAGATGTCAGCATAAAGGAAGGGGCCCGCCAGGGCCGAAGCCTGCCGGGGTAGCGGGATCTTCCCAAAGGGTTACCGCTGCCCCGGAACATAAAGGGCTAAGGAAGGAACACGGGTGGGTTTTAGTCAGTAAGAGTCTGACACTCCCTTCCGCTCCACCCAGAGCGGGAGGAGTCATTAGATGATTTCCCATCCAAAAAAAATAAAAAAGGGGAATTTTGAGCGGTTTTCGTTGATCAACTATTACCATTCTGAAGCTTGTGTCCGAGGATCCTATAAATGTAATCCCTACAATCTACTCTACTTACATACTTCCCTGTTCTATAAAGAGAGGGTACTCATAAGTTTCGTATAAAACATTTTCCTCATGCCATTGTCACTCTATAGCATTTATGCCAGATGTCCGGACCATCGGAACATGTTTTCCTCATTTTTACATCAGTCTTCTATTACTAAATGGATTTCTTACCTTTTCATATTAAACAGCCTGTGGTTCGGACATGTGGAACAAAATATTTTTATGAATTAACAATATTAAATGTACTTACTATTTTTATACTGACATGCATTTCACATCCATCTATTTCTTAAGAATCTATGTCTACAAGACACACACGGACAGACACATGCATAAGCTATTACTACCATCACAATTGTTTCATTTCATAATCTTGTTTCTAAAATACGTTTTATGTCGTACACTGCCTTTAGCGTAAAAAAATTCCTCCAGGATATATCTTTGGGGTCTTTACTAAGCTAGATGTCTCTAGAAATTGCGGGAAAATATAAAAAAAACACAAGTACTTGAATAGTTGTATAATTACGTTTACGACGTAAGTTTACCCTAGGGCTAGGGTTACCCTGTTGAAATACTCGCGACAGTTTTCACGTTTATTTCATAGTGTAGCTCACAGAACAGATAAAACTGTTCTCTGGTATAGCTCGTCAAGAACAGTTTAAACTAAAACATCTATTTATCTAGATAAGTATTCATTGTTTTCTGTTTTTTTTTTTATTATAAAAAGTTGTTTTTTTTTCCATTAAACACAATTTCCTTTTTATTTTTCTTTCAAACAGTTTTAATCTAAACTGTAACTGCATTTAAATATAGGTCACGTTTAGGTTTACTTTTGACCAGACATAAATTTACCCTAAGCACCAAAAATGTACTCTTCCAACCTAAAATGACCCTTGAAGTAGTACCTATTCATATCTAACGATGTGCAATGGCCAAAAAGAACGCAAACCAATTCGGCGCCTAGTAATATCGTTATCACAGTGTCGTTTGACAAGGACAACGTGATCTACGATATCACTGTATAGTATTAGGATACGGGATGTGCATTTTATGCGCACACGCATTGTGTTGAATGATATCACGCTTTCTGTGGCAGTAGTTTAAAATTAGTAATTTTTGGTTCTTTTTTAAATTAGAAATTGCACCGAGTTTACAAACAATAATGTTTGACGTTGTTAAATATATCCCAAATAAAGATAAAATAATTAATAAATTGAGATCATAGTGAGAAAAAAACTTATCGAACATTTTTCGGTTTGTTAATACAAAAACTTGTATTGTAGGTATATGTATTTTTTTGTGCATAATCTGCAGTTTTATTTTGCGCCAATTAACGGTTCATTAACTAGAATAACGATAACCGACATGTTTAGCTGAATTTGGTTTAGATAAAGTTGCTTAACTACACATTTTTTATCACTATGTCCTGTTTATTTTACAAGTCATTCAATTTTAAATTCTGTAAAATGTTTAAAACTACCTCTTTATTAGCAAAATAAATACAGCTAATAGAAAAAGTTGCCTTTTTGTTATAAATTATTTATATTTTTTATTATTTTTGTAATATTATTGTTATTATTCAAAGAGCGACCCTCCTCTGCTTCGCACGGCTTAACGACTTCACAAAACATTGAGATTTCTTTATTTTATGCAAGTACAATATAAACGTATTATATACATAAGCCTTTTGGAATAAATTATCTAAATAATGGTGAAAAGCATATCAGAATCCATTGCGTAGTTTAGAAGAAAAACTCGGTGACACAGATAGACACGAAACCCGATGGAGGGAGGTATTCCACAGAATTTTCCCATGAAATGTTTTCCTTTATTTTGTATCTAAGCTGCGTTCGTGATTTAATTGCCAAAAATGTGAACAAATATGAATTAATGGAAAAATAACTTTATTCCTACACAATAAAGTTCAGTTTGCGCTACGACTTCAACCATTTTTATAACATTTTCAACAGTCACTCTGAAATCAACTTGATTACCACTGAAATAAAGTTGATATTTGTATGTCTTCAATTGCCAACATTAATTTGAATGGACCTTATGTATATCTATACTACTAATAATAAAGCTGGAGAGTTTGTTTGTTTGAACGCTCTTATCTCTGGAACTACCCGTCGGAATTGAAAAATTCTTTTTGCATTTGGTAGCTCTATTTTTCAGGAAGGCCATTGGTTATTAATATCATGCTAGGTCCTAGCATGATGTTAATAACTTAAGAGCCGAGCAAAAATAAAAAAAGTCGGAAGGATCGCTAAGCGAAAACGAAACACAGCGCGGGCGGGGGAACAAAAACATTCAAGCGGACGGAGTCGCGGGTAGAAGCAAGTTTTTGAATAAAAAGAATATAGACAAATCATTTCATCATTTGTCTGATAAATGAATGCAATTCCGTCAATGTTAATACCTACCCAAATAGAAACAACACCAGCATACTTTTCAAACAATACCACGCAATGTTCCGGTGAATGAGTCACACAAAAAGTCTACCGCGACTAACCCAAAAAAACTACATTTCCTAGTACACGTCATCGCATAGAATAGAAAAAAAATAAAGTGCATCTCACAGTCTACCACTCCACGGTATTTCCTGTTCCATAGATTTTGTTCGGAATTGAAAGCAAAAAACTTTGGAGTCGAGAAATGTAACAAAGTTTTGCTTGACCTGTATCAAGGCTGCGGGTTACTTAATAAGCAAGTTGTATTGTAGATTGTAGGTCATTACAATAAAAATTGTTTATTTTTATTTTAGATGTTTTAATTCTCATCATCTGCCTAGCCTTTTCCCAATTATGTTGGGGTCGGCTTCCAGTCTAACCGGATGCAGCTGAATACCAGTATTTTACATGGAGCAACTGCCTATCGGACCAGCACAACCCAGTTACTGGGTACTGGGTGGTTTTTCTGGGTAATACTCCTTTGTAAGACTGATTGTCAGACTTTCGGGCTTCTGACTACCCGTAATGACTGCTAAAGATTTATTAATAACAGCCGGGACTAACGGCTTAACGTGCTTTCCGAGGCGCGGAGGGTTTTCGTTATAGATGGTCACCCATAAACAGACCGACCGCGATAAGCGTTGTTTACCGATTTTTGCCACGCGCCAAAAGATATGAAGCTATAATTATTTAGATAGAAATATACTAAATAAAAAAAAACTCCGTAAAGTTTTTCTTTATTTTAGAATTTTAAATGACTCCATTGCCTATTTTTTCCATTACTCCTCCATCAAGTAAAAAATATAAAAAATATTAAACAATTTTTCACACACCCTATACATCTACGAGGCTTACAAAATTCTTGCATGGCTATCTAATCAGAGCGTTAGGTACGCACATTGATTAAATGGCTGCATCGTGTTCACTTTATCATTTGGATAATGTTACAAAAAATAAGATTAGATGCTATTATTGTACTATGTTAAGGAGCATTAGATAGATATGCAGTCGCTTCTATCGATAACAATTATTACACGTGTTCAAAAAAAAACAAAATCAATATATTTTACTAGCTTCTTCCCGCGACTTCGTCCGCGTGAAATTTCACCCCCCCATTCACCCCCTTAGGGGATGAATTTTGAAAAATCCTTTCTTAGTGCACCCCTAGACCTCATAAGGAACCTACATGCCAAATTTGGAATCTCTAGACCCAGCGGTTTGGGCTGTGCGTTGATATGTCAGTCAGTCAGTTCTCCTTTTATATATATAGATTTCACAGAAACCTTTAAGTAGGGCAGTTATGAAACGTCAGAAGCTAGTTGCACGGTTGCAATCGGTCGTTTCAAGATCAAAATATTTTATTTCACATAAACCTACATGGGCACTTATGAAATGTCAGAAGCTAGACGCACGGTTCCAATTGGTCGTTTCCTATGGAGAAGGGCCGGCAAGAAACTCCACGGTTACTCATTTAAAAATAATTGGCTTGCACAATGTTTTCATTACAGTGTTAATAGGTATGAAAGTGTTGTTCAAGGAGCCTCTTGTTTACGAGTTTACAGCACAACCCTTTTGCAAAAATAAAAAAATTACCTATAAATTTTTTCAAGTTACATTAAATTACCACATGATCTGCTTTTATTCTTAACTTTAATATAATTTTCCTCTGGCCCTTTTCGGACAATAATAACAGCTATAATTATGTAATTAAAAATCACTCGTACACACAACGACACCTCAAGATAAACATTTCGAGTTTTAGCTGACTTCGCATTGTATAGATCATGATATATATCACTGATATATTATATCAGCGAACCCTGTCAAAAAGCCTGTTAATAAATATAGAATCTAGGATGCAAGAGACGCAGCCGCCCTCTTAGATGTTCTATTTGTCCTCACTATCGGCTCTAAAACCATGATAACGACACCAATGAGAAGTCAGCTTATACTGGAAAAGTATAACTTGAAATGTCGTCAAGCGTACCTATTGGTATGAACCAATGTGACCAAGAAAAGAAAATGCCGCCAAAATAGAAAATGAAAAAGCTGTCCTTAACAGAACATAAACGTAACGGTAAAGTAGGTACAGACGCCAGCACAGCCAGCTAACCGAAACTGTCAAATTTTCCCAATCAACTTTGAACCTTATGATTTAGCGATAAAGTTGAAAATCTATTAAAGAAATTTGACAGATTGTAGTAGCTTGATGTGCTGGCGTCTGTACCTTTAGGGCCCTTTTCACTAACTATTTTTACGACTACGTCCTAGGTTACTTACTGCAAAGATTCTAAATAACAGTTCGAATCAATTACATGTGCCCGCTACGTAGGGAATAAATGACTATAATTTAAGAATTCCATAGTCTTTTTGTCCAGCCACTGTGTTCTGCTCTATGATTTTTGCAATTCTTTTGTAACATAATAAGCCTACAATGTTCCCACGGCTGGCACACAGGCCTCCTCTCTTCGAGAGTTAGCGGGCTGTAATCTACCACGCGGGCCCAGTGCGGGTGGTAGGTGTCACATGACTTCGAATTTTTGGTCCCAGGACACACTGGTTCCCTCACGATGTTTACCGTTTTGAGAGCAGCGGTGATAAAATTATTTACACAAAGTAAAACGCCTACCTGAATTCAAACCGAGCTGAAGACGAGGAAAATACACATGTTCAAAATTTAGGTCGTCCATGTTTCTCTTATTTCTTTTATTAACCCACGTAGTACCTAGTTATTGCTTACACGCGTGTCTGTCTGACCCCCGACCCCCGCAATCCCCTCCCCCTCAGACTGTACATTTTCCTTAGAAGATTACTCGTATTTTTATTTATTTATTGACATTAAAGGGAAATATGAATATGAAAATACTTCAGTATATTGGGCCATTCTAAATCCACAATCAAGCATTGAATTTTTTCTTGCTTCTTTTTTGCAAGAAAAAGCGTTTTTCATAACATGACAATTATGTTTTCAAGGATAACTGACGGAAAATAAATGAAAAACAGTTGTAGGTAAGAAAGTATTGTCGTCTATAAAATGGTATCGTTAAAATAATTAAATGAAATGAACATTATTTAAAGCTGTCATAACTTCTGCTTCTGGTCGGTTCACATCTGACGGAAGATGCGTCGAGCGTAACTTCGATTGCCTCTATTTATTCGCTCGATGCACTAACGCATCATCGGTTAAGTGTGAAAGGTTGAATGTTTTCTCACATAATTGTCTGTTCTGGCGTTACGCGACCGATAATACGCGACGCATCTTCCGTCAGATGTGAACCGACCCTAAATGTATGTAATAAGTAATAATAGGTAATAATCTGTTGCCTCCTCATTCATAGATAAATGTTTACACAAAAGAAAATTAGGTATACGACGGGCTATAAAAAACTTAACGCGGCCATTAACGCAATGACGAGTAGCGGTGAAGTTAGGAATTAACTTTGAACAACATAATAAATATAAGTATTGTAGATTATTTCTTTCTTTTTAGTGATATTTATAATAAAAAGTCAGTAAAGTTTTGAAAATTTCTTTATTTTTTTAAACTAAAACAATAAAAATTACGACAAATTCTACATACAACAAACAATAGATTAAAAAAGAAAAAATATATACAGGAAAGGCTAAGTACAAAAGCTCTGCATTAAAAAATATATATATATATATATACTGACAAAGGATCGTTTTATAATAAAACGAAGACCTAATACGATACGACAAATTATGTATCTATAACAAAGCATATTTATGATTACAATAAAAGAAGACATTGATGCACCGTCATCTCGTTGTCAATCCGCGAAACTGAGCAAACCCCCCCCCCCTTACTTCTCAGTGCTACTGATTGGCTGACACGGCTAATTGACAGTTGATACCAACATTTTGGCCCTTTTGTAGCTGATACATTGTAGGTACCTACCAAATATAAAAACATTCGACCATCTCGGGTTTAGTAGTATAATGGAATGTATATTACTTCCATATCTATGCATAATGTCCATAATTGAATACTTATGTTTTATAAATAGTGCTTTGGATGGTGCCTTTCAACCAAAATTAGATCTCAATGTCACCCACTGACATTAACGCATTCTCAAACGCATGAAAAAACCGCACTATGAAAAATGTCATTACCTACCATACTAAATAAAACAAGTTTACTATTTATTAACTTATTTTTTGTTTAGGCGTTCCGGAATACGCTGTTCCGTGTCGTAAGAATTAAAATAAAACAGAAAAACATTTAATTTAAAAAATGGAAACTATGCAGTTCAAAAGCAAGAGAACATGTATTCTAATTTTGAAATTGGAAGTAATTATCAAACGCGGGTTCGTTCGGAATTAACTTCGACTGTATTGTCCCGGTACCAGCCTATACATCTGGGTAAATATTGGCGCATGCGTAAATGGACATACTGCGTTCAATGTCAAACTCTTGCATCTTGCCCGATAAATACGCAGTTTTTGACGGTTAATATCATGTAAAATTCATTGTTCTAATTGTTTTCCAAACTACCTTTAACTAGTGCTGTATTCTATCAATGTATTTCGAACACGCTAAACAATGGTTACATACACAACCCATTAATCATAGTTCAATTACATAAAAAATGCAGAGGTGGCTTTTAGTCCTACATTGTAATGATCCAATTGGAAGTTTTTTCGTCTAATTATCAAAAATAGGGATATATAAATGAAACTGCTTAAGCGTGATTCATGTGCTATATATTCTCAGAAATGTCATTTTATCAGTATTGATAATTTCGAGCCTAACCTTACATCGTAAAATACAAAGTTATAGTATTTCATATTTTACCGTATACATATAACATTTATCTTTTTTATCAAGCTTTTATGTTTAGATAACAATTCAACAACACGACATCAAAACAGACATCATTCACAGTCATCATTTAACTGCAATTCTATCAAAACAAAACTAGCAAAAAAAAATTGAAAATATCTTTTGATTATGGGTCAATTTCAGAATAGCCCACATTTTTATTAGTAGCACATCTACAGCGTGTTCTTTTTTCTTTGTTTAAAAATAAATATCTCGATCAATAAAAAATGGGTTCGCCTAAAATGTAGTATTGCAAGCTGCACCGGTAGTAGCGACAGAGGGCGCCGTTAAGACGCACAGTTCATTATTAACCATTCAGATAATTATAATTTATAATGCACCTCTAAAATTATTCAAGAACATCGGTTAGCTTTGTTAATTTTTTTACGAATGTTTAAAAGACGATATAAAAAATGCATTAGCAGTAAGTCAATGGGATTTCACAAAATATAACCGAATATATACCTATAATTAGATGTTTGTCAATGTTAAAATAATAAATTATATTAATTATACTTATTTTGTAGACATATACATAAAATTAAATATCTGTCGAACGTGGTATTAATACTACTAAGCTACTAACACACAATGAATGAATTTACATAAGAAGTAAGAAAAAAACAAAACAAAGGAAGGGACAGAATTCACACATTTAGAAATATATTTGAAAAAAGACCACCTC
Organism: Hydraecia micacea; assembly: GCA_914767645.1. Classification (NCBI taxonomy): domain Eukaryota; kingdom Metazoa; phylum Arthropoda; class Insecta; order Lepidoptera; family Noctuidae; genus Hydraecia; species Hydraecia micacea. The sequence goes on from OU611778.1 coordinate 17,410,621, forward strand.
AAAACGCCATCTCGACGCAATATAAATAAAAAAGCAGATTCAATGCAAAATGTATGACGTAAATCGACTTACCTGGTAACCAAACAATATTTCAAAGGCCATTTTCACATTTAACACTTATTGAAAAAAATACATTTGCGAATACATTCATTATTTAAACCAATACAGATAACAATGACGACATCCAAGCAAACACAAAAAAATCCAAACACGGAAACAGCTGAGCCGTAAAATAAGAACACGACTAACTCCTGCTCTACGCTTTTGAAAAAGAGACAATAAAAGAAAAAAAAAACAATAAAAATTAAGACTTCTGGTACTAACTGTACAAAAGGACCAAGTAACCTATTTTCAAAACCGTAGAACACTAGGACGTCACAAATGCAGTCGGCGAGTGTACTCACGTGTGCTCAACGTGTTCAGAGTGCCATCGACGTGGAGGTAGCTAGATAGCTGTAGCTGGTCCGTTTGGCCTCGGACGGCCTGGATGCAGCGACGCCGCGGACGCGCGGTATCGAGGAAGTAAGTCCCGGCGAACTGTCAACGGCACGGAAATCGGGCGGCGGCGAGCACCGAGCAGCTAGCACGCATGCGCTGCGCGCCCGTCAACAGCCGCCCCTGCAGGCAACGGGGCCACCCCACCCCACCAACCTACCCTTTAAATCGAACGTCATATCCCGCACACCGTTCGCACCACCCACCCCCCGTGTAATTTCTGAAAAGCGCTGACTACACGCGCCGTCCCTAAAAAATGCATTGCGTAACGGTTTTATAAATTCTCGTGAATGTTTGCCCAATCAATTATCCACCTGCTTCGAGCGAGGACACAATGCCCCCACTAAATGGTCTCTCCGATCATATATTTAATCTTAAACATTTTTAAATAAAACTAGCTCAAGTAGTTTTATTGGTTTGTGGTTTAAATTTTTACTGTTTTTCTCTAATTCACATTTCCTGGCGAATTAATCGGAAAATTAATGATAAAACTTCAAAGCAATTTAGTATCGATTATGTACATAACTCTGCATACGTAATTTGGTTTGGTCCACATTTCGGATCTTCTTTGTATTAAGCATTTTATCTACAAATATTAATATGGGTTTCAGTTACCGAATATCATTAAGTTCTACAATACACAGAGGGTACTCGGGTACCCGAATTCCGCATGGGCGTCATTAAGGCTACGAGGTTGGGCAGCATCGTCCTCAAGACTGCATCGTGATGATTTGATTGTGTCGTTAACTATTAGTTTTTTTTTTTGTCAATGGTTTCTCCCCACTTGACTTCCATTTCTCACGACGTTGTGCTTCATCTTGTCAATTCAATACAGACTGCTGTAAATCTTTAACGTTACGAGTGCCTTTTTCAGCAGTACATTTTACGTTTCCATTGGGCTGATAAAAAACCATTATCGTGATAGTTTCTAAAAACCCGAGAATCACTATAGCAACAGTTGTTTAGCGTAAGCACAGCATTTGTTTAGGGAGTTAATCCAACCTAGATGAGTAATATTCTGGAGATAGTTACTACGTATATTTACCTTACCTTACAACCTGGGTACACTTTGCTTTCCTGTTCCATATACTCAATTGTAAATCTACGGAGATTTATCGTTCTTTTATTTTCACCTCATTCTCCGAGTTTTCTTATTGGTTCCGTTATGAGAGATAGACGCTTGTTTTTGCTTCGCTCGCTCGTGAAAAACAAATTCATAGTCATGGGTAAAGATCGAGTTCAAGGTTAATGATGTTTAACATCATTCAAGGGACCAGTAGAGAGGACATTCCATAAAATAAAAACACATTTTTCCCGCGACTAATGTATGTTACAAAAGGCAAAATTATTCTATGTATCCATTGCGCGATAATCGCACTAGCGTAAAAAAATTAAGGTTTACATTATTATAATGAAATAAACCTGACAATCCATATTAATATTATAAACGCGAGAGTGTGTCTGTCTGTTACCTCTTCACGCTTAAACCGCTGACGAAATTTGGTATAGAGATAGTTTGAGTCCCGGGAAAGAAAATAGAATAGTTTTTATCCCGATATTCCCACGGGATTGTCGGGATTGATACTTATGCGGGTGAATCCGCGGGGCGCAGCTAGTGTTTAATATTGTTGTTATTAATGAACACTGTGCAAAAAGAAAACATTTTTTTTTTTGCATATTTTCGTTTTGCTCAGTTGCTCTTCAACCAAACACCTGACATCCCTTTAGCCGCCTCTTCGACAGACTATTCTATTCGAAACCCAAGCTATAGCAATGAACTTCTGACTCACTCTACTGAGACTGTTTGGAATCTAAAACGAATTATATACAAGTGTCTACAAACTGTTGAAGCACATATGTACAAGAATTTACTATCTAGGACGTTGACCTTTCACAATTTATTGTTAATATTAGCTGCTGCCTGCGACTTCGTCCACGTGAAATCCTATCCTAATCCTAACTAATAATATTATAAATGCGAAAGTAAGTTTGTTTGTTACCTTTTCACGCTTAATCCACTGAACCGATCGTCCTAAAATTTTGCATATAGGTTGTCAGGTGTACAGAAACGGACATAGGGTAACTTTCATCCCGATAAGAAGTGCTATTCCCGAGGAAAACAACAATACACGTGGCGCCATCTATTATCATAATAACTGTAAATATATATTTTTTAACGTTATATTATTATATATTATACATTTAGGATGAGTATGAGCCGAGTTCCTGGCTTACATCCGTCTTTTTCTTCCCACGTATGGTTACGAACTATTTGACACTAAAATATTAGCCAGTATGCTTAGATATTTTGGTCATGTTGAGAGGATGAATTAATGAACGAAGAATGAACGAACGATGATGAAGATGATGATGGATCAATAAACATATTCTCATTCTTGCGACAAAAAAAAAGACGACTAAAAAAAGTTATTTACAAGGCAGATGTGAGTGGAAACAACGGGACGGGACGCTCTAGGAGGACATATCATGACCTTACTGGTGATGATTTTCATAGAGGTCAGGTGCGTAGCGTAGCCAGCGTGCGTGTATGATCAGATGTATGAACGTAAACGAGGCAAAAGGAGTATGTAAGTATCGTAGCATGTGTCGTTCTGTAGTAGCTGTCTACCCCCACCTGAAGATGGCCTGAGTTTATGTCTGTATATTAGGCAGTCAGTCGGTGATAGCAGGTCTTTCTGTACCTCTCATTATACATTTTCCGTCGTGTGCTAAAGATACATTCATCACATCAAATATCCATACAATTCCTATTGGTGTTGTAAACGTGACAAAGAGATTACGCCATTCATATGGAAGCAGTACTACGTTAGTACTATTACTTATTCTGTGGCAGTACTGTAAATTAATTGGATTGTGTACCTTAGCAACTCCGTTAATTTTCAGCATTTGGTTGGACTGCAAACTGGCCGGATATAGCTCGAATGTAGATGATTAGTAGCACTAAACAAACGTTTTGAGTTGTTCTTTTGCATACGGTGTATGATTATACGTTGTTAGAAAAAAAAAAGGAGAATGCCCAATTTCGATTCACACCCCACCGATACCGGGAGGCCTACACAGAGGGCGCGGTGGTCGGTGCGGTCGGTGTTCTTTTGTTTGTACGTTGGTAGCTAAGCCGGCTGTCGAGGGTGCGCTGGACGATATACGTACTTCAGTGTTTTCATGTGTGAAGATTTAAAACACCTATTTATGTACCTGCTTTCCCTATACTTATCTTTCTGTAATTATAAATGTTAGATGTTTGTGGGCCACATGCTGGGCCAGCGTGGTGGATTACGGCCCATTTCATCTCGCAGTGCGGAGGCCTGTGTCCCAGCAGTGGGAACATTATACTTAGGCTGAATATTCTTATGTTCTTCTTATGTTTGTTGATCCAACGGCTGACTGTATTTGGATAAGCACATATTATTATGCAGACTATGACCTGACAGAACAAACTCCTTATCTCGGTAGTACTTTTCCTGCGATACAAGAATGCTATACTTATATGAGGGAAAAAAGCCGCGAAAAAAAAATTACACGTGTACCTAATATTATGACTAACAAATTCCAATTTTAACTAAAACATGCCCTTGACTTTTCGACTTGAACTGCGATACAGTTACTGTGACAATTTGACAAAAACTAAACCTTGGACTTTGTCAGTTTTGTGACAAAATATTAGATAATAAAGTTGATTTACTATGGAATGCACAACTTCATACAAATCGTAATAACAACTTTAATGGGATTGCCGAGTGAATGGAATATGGAAATGAATTGTTCATAGCACGGAATGGGTTGACAATGTTATTGATTCGGACTATACGGGTAGTTTGGAAATAGATGTATCAATTATACAGAGGTGAATTTCTTGGGGTGTATGTTTTGTTTGGGCGGGTTTACGTCAGAACTTCACAAGTGTATGTTTCTGCTGTTAAACTATTTAGTAGTTTCCAAGTGCCATACATAGCCATGTTATAATGCATTAGAGGAAGAGTTACTATGAGAAATGAGAAAGTAGTCGGAAAAAAAAGTACGGTTTTTGACTCGACATATTTACAATTAAGTAGATATTTATGTTTTAGTTTCTTTATATTTGAATTGTAAATAAGTGTTAATGTGGAATGCTGCCAGTCTTTTGGGCACGTTTCCAGACGACAGCGATGTGGACGAGTACTTCGACGCCTAAGTGTCCTTTTGTTTTTTTATTTATTTGTATAGTTAGTCAATTAATTTAGTACCTATAATATTAATAAATAATATACTAATCAATAAATAATATAACAAACATAATAATTAAATAATATTATAGCAATAATAATAAATTAAATACTATAGCAATAATAATTATTCAAAGAAAAACAATTTATATAAATGAATAAACAGAATTATAATACATATGTAAGTATATAAAAATTATCTAAAATAAGTATTTAAGTACATTTTGCAGATAAAATAATACATAAATAATAGATAAGCGAAATATTAGTATCTTATTCGCGATCTCCTGACTTTGTTTGTAATATGTAAGTAAGTAAAAACTTGTTCCTACAAAAACAACTTAATTATCTCATAAAACAGGGCTTCCTCTCTCCAACCCTTTTGCTATACCCTGCAGTCTATAAAGATCTAAATTATAAAGTTACTACCTAAGTACACATTATGGTAAAGCAATAAAGATATTGAGTACCTAGTGTAAATAGTTAGTCATCTATACATACAATAAATAAAGATTTAGAAACCTAAAAATGATTTAGTATCTATAGATTTATCAAAGACCGCACTGTCGCATTAGGTACATAAACTGTAATGCCAGTTATTTAACTTTGTAAGGGAGATTTTAATTAATATAACATAACATAATCAGCCTATAATGTTCCCACTGCTGGGACACAGGCTTCCTCTCTGTGAGAGGGAATGGGCCGTAAGATTATACTAAGATTTGAATTAATAAATAAATTATAATAGGTACCAACCTAACTACATAATTATATTAATAAACGCCAAAAAATAAAGTTTTAACAATAAAACCTGAAACTCAAAAGCTTCACAACTTTGAGACCTGGAAGATTTAGCAAACCCGCTAGACGAGTCATCCACGTATATTAATAAGCGCACTACATTACATCCACAATCCACACCTTGATATTTATTCCGCGTAGACAAAGGACCTACTCCCGAACCGCCCAGTGAATCGAGGTCACCATGGCTGGCCAAAAAATAATGCAGCTACTGTGCTCTTTTCCAAAATAGAATCCGTTCCGATAACTGGGTCGAACGATGCGTCTACATTTCGTCGATACGTTTTTTTTTCTATATTTGTTTTGACAGCTACACAGCGCGAAATCATGGGACTTTATAAAGTAAATTATTGACGGGTTTTGTGTAATAATTAGTTTGTTTTTGTTGAAGAAATTGAATGTTGGATTGGGATTTTACAATGAAAACTGAAATTGAAGAGCCTTACGAATGAAAGCAATTCAAAGACGGAAATCTGAAGAATGCATGCTTCAGATACGACGGCAAAGACGATTAAGATTTAAAATAAAATAATCAGGTACTGCTTTTTTTTTTGGTGCGCGGTGGAAATCCTCATGGACTTCCTCCATCGTGGGGGTGTAAGAGGGGCATGCCGGACTCTTACCGGCTAAAACCACCGCGGTGTTCCACCTCTACCTATGGCCGGGGGTGCGGAATTCGCATAAGCATTCGTACTTCTAAGGTATTACTTGATTATTTTGTATGATAAGTCATAAGTATTTGAATTAGTCAACAAAAACGTTATAATAGCTCAAACAAGTGGATCATTAGAACTCTAAATCATAATGTGATGTGTCACATCTGAAGTGGAAAAATGTCAAAACTTTTGGAAGCCATTATAAGTAACTTCTTTGGTGTATTTTAGTTGCCAGAATACCACAAAGGTCACAATTTTGAAGCTAATTTAAAAATGGCAACACAGCGTTCTCGCACTCATTATTATTTCACCATACGCACTTTATTTTGCAAATTGGCCACAGTGCGCCTATAAAATTTAATAACGGATTTTTATAGCTTTGACTAACGCCTTTTGGGCGGAATTTTGCGTTTTAATTTTATAAATAGTAGTTAGTTCATTAGTACTGTTGCAACATCTTTATATGTAGAAATGGTATAATTGTTTTCACGCATAGTTACAGTATTAGAATAGAATAGAATACTCTTTATTATGTACACCATAGATATCCGAATGTACACCATACAAATACCACACACCACACCACGAAGGTTGTAAGGTAGGTGTAAACTTACACGAAGTCTCTTTCGTCTTGAAAACTATATTTTTTAATAACAGAAGTTTCTGAGGCTGCAAAATTAGACTCGAAGGCAATATAACTGAACTGGCAACATAGACATTTTATTAGTTTCCACATAGGGCGATTTCAATATGAGCTCTTCTGGTGTTTTTTTTTTAATTTTCGTAAGAAGTCATTATTTTAACCTCTTTTTAAAGCAATATGCGATCTCTTTTGTAGCAGCCCTTAGGTTTCTTGAGGGTGCTCGGGATGGGCTCGCCCCGGCCGCTGGTGGCGCGCTTGTCCATAACAAAGGTCAGCGAGGCAACACTAGAACAGCATAGAAGATAGAAGATGAGAGACCGTTTTGAGAGCAGTGGTGATCGTTTTGAGAGCAGTGGTGATTTCATCACCAACGGAAAAACGGTGAAGAAAAACATCGTGACCCAGACATCGTCATCCAGACAGGCGCTTTACTAAGCGCCTGTCTGGATTCGAACCTACGACCTACAACTCGTAAGTCGCGGCCGTTACCACTTGACCACCACTGCTCTAAGAACTAAAATAGGAAGCAAATACAAATAAAACCTTCATCAAATGGAACCAGTGCATTCTATGAACCCACACTAAATAAAAATAATACCCATTCATCCGTGTGTCCTCTTCTACAAATATAAAATCAATGTCAGCACAAAACCCTTCACCTAGAAAGACTAACTAGAATATGACGTCATCAGCATGTGGCATCCTCCTAGCACACTCCCCCTCCCCTCCTTTTTCAAGGGTGCAATTACTCCAACCCCCTTACGCTACGACCTATAAATATTACGTATGCAGCCGTTGCATTGTCTATGACTCACAGTTACTACGTTTCCCCCTGCAGGGTGTTGGGGTGGAACCATAAATAGCTAGACGGTTTAAGCTTGAACTTCCTTCCTCTTGTCTATGTAACGTTGCTTTTAGATTTTATTATTCTTATTATTCGTGATGCAGACTATCGCGGAAATATATTTTTGTTACCGTTTTGTGTTTTATACTTTTATGCATATTTTTATCCTTCATTTCACTCTCTCTCTCTCTGTAGTCGGTCCCTCATGTCTGAGGATCGTGGTCAGCTTCGGAGCTGCATCTGGAGTGGATGATCCGCCTCCACCGGTTTCTGTCCAGCGCATCCCTTACCACCGTGTAGAATTTAGAGGACGATGATTCCTTCACCTGATCCGTCCATCGTGTTCGTGAACGACCGCGCGATCGTTTGCCTTTATATCACTAAATACATATAAATTATATTTTTAAATATTAGAATATAAAAATATAAAAAATAATAGCCCACCGGTATCGGGAACAGGGTCCAAGCTATCGGCGGTCAGGGCTCCAGAGAAAGGAACCTCCTGACAATGCGAGCCGTGTCCAGAAGTACTGCTTTCTGAATCAAGCCCTTAATCCAGCTGCCCAACGAGAGCCTCCTCAGGTGTTGGTCGAGGCTCTTGGCTATCAATCCATTAGCTGTAACGACTATCGGCACAATGATTGTATTATTATTATATTTTTTATTATTATCTTCTCTCAATTAGAGCACCTGCCTTCTTATTTCTTCACCACCCTTGGCTGACTGGTCAGTTCTCTTCAATTAAATTAAGCGCCTAATATTACCATTGCTAAAGAAGTCACTTTTACTCATTTTCACTATTTGCCTATACTGTTACTGTCCCACTGCGGGGCAGAGGCCTCCCCCCAAGTCCTTCCAGAACCTCTTTTTACCGCGCTACCTCGAACCAGTCCTCGCAGCACGCGCGAAAAAGTTTACATTACATCAAAATTAGTTTGATAGCACACGCCTACGATGTTATGCAGGTTAATCTCATAGCTGCAATGAGTAGGAGTATTCATCATCATCATCATTTCAGCCGAAAGACGTCCACTGCTGGACATAGGCCTCCCCCAAGCACCTCCACTTCGACCGGTTCTGTGCTTCTCGCATCCGACGGGTTCCTGCGGCCTTCACAAGGTCGTCGGTCCACCTTGTGGGAGGCCTTCCAACGCTACGTCTTCCGGTACGCGGTCGCCACTCCAGAACCTTTCGGCCCCATCGGCCATCTGTTCTGCGAGCAATGTGCCCACTGCCACTTATGTTTGGCAATTCTTCGGGCTATGTCGGTTGTGTCTATCGGAGTAAGAGTATTAACTTATGATAACTGGGGTACGAAGTCAGTTCGGTGACACCGACGCAAAAACGGATTGGCCTACTCTAAAAATAAAGAACATTTTCTCAACGAAAAATGCATATTGAAGACATCCGCGGTCTAAATAGTGCACAGCTGTTGTATTTGTAGTAAGTGGGGCAAATCCCGATGATTTTAGTGTTGCAGAGGAAATTATTCGCTATCTAAAAGTATTAGGTGCGTTTATCGTTTGCATTTTTGTACAGGCTACGAGAGCGAGGTTCCCTGGATCGACGGTCACGCGTTATAAAAAGTGAACTCTAAAGGAGAACGTCTGCCTGGAAAACTTATAACGATTTATTCCGATCTAATACCAAGAACTATAAGAAGAATACCACTGGTATTTGTCTGTTTTTGTCGGGGGTTAAAAAGGCGAAGGGGTAAAGTCAGACTCTGAAGATGGCCGCCCATACTATGTGGTGGTTATTCACGCATAGGGTCTCCGGGATAGAATAGAACAGAGTATTTCTCAACTAATCTGCGTTCACGATTTATTTGCCAAAAATGTAAACAAATATGAATTAATGGAAACATAACATTAATTCCTACACAATAAAGTTCAGTTTACGCTACAACTTCGCTACAAGTTTCTTCGTGGTAGTCACTCTGAAACAAACTTAATAGTCATTGCAATAAAGTTGATATTTGTTTAACTTGAAATAGGGTGGGGGAGTGCAGTGCAGCACTGCGCACTTTTACTATAGATTGGTTTTGCCCCAAAATTCACATATTGTTGTAAGGGACTAACTAGGAATGAGACTATCCATTGCGGTCTTTTCATTAATAAAATGACATAAATGTTGTCCTCATTCGGCCATAAAACTATGTCAAGACAAAAGAAAACACAAAATGCATGCATAATGTTTTGTTCACCGAAAAATCACACAAACAAACGAAAGATGTTTCCTCAATACGTATGTAAAGAAATCTGAATGAGGTCACAAATGTGTGCGTTTGACCCACTGTGCGTTGCAGGAACTCTTGTGTAAATGCAACATACTGACACAAACTCAGCTTTTTTATGTCACTTTCTTTTGGCGTTATACAAATTGGACACCGCTGGCACATTTTATCGTATTTTTTTAGTTAATTTTGTAATAGCTAATATCTATTACTACAGCTGTCCCTATGAGCTAATTTTACGCATAATGACATGTGTCTCTTTGTTATCTTGCATATATTATTATGTCAAATCAAACAGATTATATATAAATGCAAGTCATTGTCTAAGTGATCGGCAATAAAACCTGTAAGGGCTGATTTTTCAATCGAAATGTAATTTTTATTTGTGGAATAAAATTGACGTCTGACAGTTTTTGTATTGAAGAACTGTCAGAAATTCAAAATTATTCTTCGGCGTTGGAAAAATTTCCCCTAAAACGTTTTCCAATCCCCGTGTGCTTTCCAAACTTCCGTCTTCTCCCGGTTAGGGGGGGAACCTATTGAAGGAGAATTACTTTCGCAACGAAGTATACCATGTCCACTTTGATGATATAATATACCACTAACAATGCATAGACTAGTTAAGATATGCTAAATAGTTCACAAGCTTCCTCCAATTATTCTAAAGTCTAAACCATCCACTGCCACAAAAGTCAGCGGCGTGCGCACAACGCAACCATTTAATTCGGAAGATAAGGCTTCTAGCAAAAAACCTAGCAAAAAACTCCCTAGGCGATCAGCGAAGCATTTATTCCGATTCTGATGCACTATTCTCCAGTGCCTTGAACCCTATGACACGAGCGAAGGTTAGGGAGTATGGGTGACGTCATCCAACTGGCTTATAGCTTTGTTTAGTTTCCTAGTATTAGGATCTTTTGTTTTATTCGTGAACTGGTGGAGGGGCAGTGGGTTAAGAATACAATGTCCTAAGAATAGGGACGTAGTTGACTGTTTTGATGGACCACCATGTTTTGAAGGGAAACTAGAATAGAATAGTCTTTATTATGTACACCATATAAATTACAGACATAAACTACTTCTACTAACTAGTATGCTAACTTTGACCTAAGATAGGAAGATTTTTGAAATCTTGAAGCGTGTTTTAAATAAATGTGCAGTTTAGTCTTCTGTGCACAAAAGAGGCTACAGACCATGATCAGCAGAACAAAGTGAAGGGCGCTGGAACAAGCAACTCCGATTTACAATTTAAAAAATTCTTTAAAACTCTCCCTGCCATGGAAACCACCCATGCAGCAAGCATGCAGCATGCAAGCGAGCATGCAACATGCAGCAGGGAAGGTTTCTGTCACGGCTCCGGCGCTGCGAGACTCCGGTGGTCCCACGTGAGCTTATCGTCGCAGATGGTTTTCACGCTCATCACCGCAGCTTCCGCTTACTGCTAGCCTCTGCCGCGCCAGCGACCGCTAAATCCACCTGCTCCTCAGCTCGCGAGCCGCCTCACCCCTCCGCGCGTACGCGGGCTTAAATACACTCTAGGGGTAGGGCAGACAAGGCCACGTGGAGTCGGTTTTGCAACGACTCGTTTCTGTCACTAACTTTTTTAGCACAACATATAAATTTTTTAAGACAATACATATTTTAATTTTAATTATGATTCAAAATGCTATTTTATACAAGTGGCAATATGCCTAATAAAATTATTCCAAATGAACTTCCGCCATCTTCATAATATTATGCCCTTTATTATGCCAAGTGAAATTGTACCAAATAATCGTCGCTCTAAATAAACGTTATGCTAAACGAAATTATGCGGAATTTTAACTTTTGCAAAGGTAATTATGCCAAATAAAATTCTACAAATGTAAATTCGGACATATAAACATTCGGCCAAACAATCATTATATTAAAGAATTTTATGCCTTAAAAATATTCGTTTAAAGAAGATTATGCCAAGTGCGTTATGCCAAATAAATGTCGGAGCATCAAGATTCTGCCAGATAGAGGGAATCTGAATTCGCCCTATACTTCCCTATAACCTTTTTATCGAAATTTACTGCAGGAAGAAATGATTTTATTTACAACAAGACCACACGAAGTGTTATGAGTTAGCTGATACTGGAACTTAATCCAAGCAAGTTACACTGAGCTATTTAATTTTAAGTGCCCACCTACATCAGAGGTTGTTTATTTTATGTAACACTTCAATATCGGGACGATGTGTCCAATGTAAGAGTTGTGTTAATTTAATAGTTAAAATAACAGTCAACAAAAGAGATAAGTATGCAGGATCGTCGGATATAGTTGAAGTTTAGTAAGAAACCGATGGATGTTGTCGACAGAAATTTAATTTGATAAATGAGCTGTTTGTTTTCCATCAATAAAATTAAATTTTATTCGAGAACATCCATCGGTTTCTTACTAAACTTCAACTATATCCGACGATCCTGCATAATTATCTCTTTAATTTTTTGACTGTACATGGAGTGGGGAACGAATGCTTTTATCACAACCAGCCTATAGCAGTCCCCTGTTGGGCATAGACCTCTACATTCGTAAGCCAATGAATTCATCCTCGGCTACTCTCATCCAGCTGCTGCTGCCACACTCCACTTAGCCTAAGGCCTGGGAACGTTCTTCCTAACATTTGCCGATTCGGAGTCTTCAGTTAAGGAACCGCGCCAGGGTAGGCCCTGGGCGCCAGGGTATTGATATTTCATGAATACAAAAATACAAAAACGTTATTGCAGTAACTTGTACAACTTTTACAGTAAATTTTACATAGGTAGGTACCTCCTTTTTAGTAAAAGATATACCTGTGCTAGGAGGCCCCGCTCTTCAATGACAAATTATAAAATGGTAAAAGTGGTGTACCAAGAGATAATAGAATTTAAACAAGAAAATATAAGTAAAATCCAAGACCGCCCATTGTGTCACCCACTGTAAAGTTTCTATATTTATGTCTGTAATTTATATGGTGTACATAATTAAGAGTATTCTATTCTAAAATCTAAACTAAATAAAATAAAATGAAATAGTCATTAAATAGGATTATATTATAAACTTAGAGGGTTGTATTGATGATATAATTATGTAAATACATACTTGTTAGTTGTTACGCACGCGAATCATATTTTGTTGAACATACTCGTACAACCTAACACTAACCTGCAAATTGCAAAAATCCTAAGTACAGCTTCCAGCCTGCACAACAAGCTACCCGAAACTATCAAATTTTCCCAATCAACTTTGAACCTTATGCTTTAGAGATAAAGTTGAAAATATATTAAAGAAATTTGACAGATTGTAGTAGCATGATGTGCTGGCGTCTGTACGTTTGAATTTCGCATACCACTTAAGAAAAAGGTCTATTCGAACGGTCTTTAGTCTTCAGTTTTGGCAAAGGAAACCCAGAAAAGCATCGCTTAATATCGTACATACCTGTCAAAAGTTTAAAAAGACATACTTCCTGCAATAAATCACAATAGCTAACCTCTACGAATACATTGTACCTAACAAAAGTACCTAACGCATAAATCTAAATCCATGTTTTGCATAGATGATTAGAGCCTAAGTCAATTGGGTGCTAGGGGCGAGCTCAAACGCAAGTTTTGCGTTGCCCCATTTTGGCACAGTGCGTGCCCAAATAATCGCTGCATTAACTACCAAAGAGGTGAGGACTAAAACTTTATGCCCAATGACTCGCAACACTGAAATAGAACAATAACTAGGTTGTTTTAAATTCAAAGCCGGTTTTGAATAGCGTTTCTTGCATGTTAATGTACGCACATTGAGTGCAAGGCGCTTTCTAGGCGTTCTAGAAGAATGAATGATGTGAGAATAGCTGAATGCCTGTAATCTTATAAAGAGATCGTGAAATGAGGATATAATAAAATAGTTTATATAGATAATTCATCTACATGCGTGCAATAGGGAAGTGTTCTGCAAATATTTTTAAATGGGGATTTACCAAAAATAAACAATATAGGTATAGGTTGTTCCTTTCTAATCGCGGTTAAGTACTAGAATGTTTTCATATTATTCTACAATAATATATATAATAATACCTACTGTTAAAATCCGGATTTCAGTTAATTAACCAATCCGCCCAACGTTTTCGAATTATTATTTCTTCAATATTGCCTGAAAAAGGAAAACGTCCAAACCAAGACACATAAGAAAGTCTTACGGTTAATACAAAATAAACACCAAAGAACAAGTTCCGTCGACAATCTCCATTCAAAATAATATTCACGTTTCAAATACCCCGAACAAAGCTAACGTTATCTATGCGTTGCGTGCATATATCAGGCGTGGAGCGGGGGCCGCGGGGCGCGGGGCCCAAGGCTTCAGTGCGCAAATACCCGCTGCATACAATGACTGCCAAACATCGCATCCCGGACAAAAACTGCGGCACGTGTAAGCACAGGGACGAATTTGAGAGGCGTTTTGTAATGCAGTTTTGTTTTGGACTGTCAGCGGGTGCGTATTTTATGGATAATTAGGTCGGTTGTTTTATTTAAGCATTTTATTTTATTCTGTTCGAGAAAATTAAAAACTAACTTATTATAGTGTTCTTAAAAATAAATAAAATTAAGGCCATTTACTACTATTTATTTCAGTTTCCGCTGATAAAAAATAGTAGTAAAGTATTTTGAAATTAAAGATAGATGGAATAAAGAATTGCACAAATAATAGCAGTTGTATTTATTTAGATTTTAAATATTATAATGCAAGTACGTATTTAATAACATTAACCATGAAACAATAAATTTATTGATTTATTTATTTAGGATCTCCAACAAAGAATACACAAATGCAATAGTAATCACAATAATACAAAAGGTTATTTTACGTGCGCGTGTATGTGTTGATTGAAATATAACACAAAAAAAAATATAGTAAAATTAATATAATTTTATTATGCCTATTTTTAAACATTTTATTCTAGTTTGTTGTATAACTACGAACGACGACATATCAAGCTACACATTTCCAGTATTTATAAGCCGACTTCTCATTGTACGAAAAGCCTATACGATGCGAGGTCAGCTAAAACTGGAAATTTATAGCTTGATGTGTCGTCATGTGTGCAACCAGTATTCATTTGCTCGCTTATTATAACGAAAAATAAAGGAAAACGGGCTGACATTTTATGTCACATTAACCTTGATTTAAATATTCTGTTCTATTTTAAATTAATTAGCTACACATAGGTCTGTGAACAGGTGATTAGTTTAATTAAAACATTGTTTTTTTTTTACTATAAGTACCTTTATAGCACTCGCAACTGGCCTTATTATGATAAACAATCACTTATTCTTGCAGTTGTTTGTTTATTTATATTCTTATCGTCCCACCCACCAAGCAAGAGCCGGCATAGAAAAATGGGTCAAACGGTGGTGCCGACCTTTTGGCCCAAGCGTACTTAAATTACTAAGTAAGTCAGTTTAATTGTAACCAAAATAATTAACAAAGTTCAAGTATACTTACAGTTGTTTTAAAATGCCATATTATTTTTTTTTTTAAACTGTCTATGCCATATTGCGCTAAGTTTAAGCCTTATCTTAGTAAAATCACCATTTGCTACGAATCCCACTTGCTAAAAATTGTGTTTGTTGCAAGATTTTTTTTTTCTAAATAATCTAATTGCTACGATATCTATTTGCTACAGATTTAAGCGTTTCAAAAATTCCACTTGCTACAAATTCTCATTGCTACGCTGTCCATTTGCTACAGATGTTAATAATAATAAAAAAATGCTAATAATATCCACGTTTTGCTACAAATTATTATTCCTACCTATCTTATACACATTCTGATTTGTTAAGATATCCGTTTGCCTCAGATTTCACTAGTTACAAATACAACTTGCTGCCAATTCTTATTGCTACGAAATAGATTTGCTACAAATTCTTATTGCTACGAATAAATCTGCTACAAATTCTTATTGCTACGCTATCCATATTATGCTACAATTCCACTTTTTAGAAATTGTAACTTAAGTACGATATATTAAGTAGTAAAAATTGTAACAGCCAATTCGTTTTAAAAGAGTAGGTAACCGTGAAGTTTCTTTCCGGCTCTTCTCACTGTACACCTAGCTTCTGACGTTTCATAAGTGCCCATGGAGATAAATATTTTTAAATAAAATATTCTGAATTTATTATTCTTCGAATGGAGCAAAAATCTGCTTGAAGTGTGGCCTCAAACTTCATTAAAACCAGTCCCCATTGCCATCGTTATCAAAGTATAGTTTGTAGTTTGAATAAATCTTTCTACTAATCATTTAAAGAGCGCACAAGTGCAGTAACGCATTCAGTGTTTATGTCAGAAAATACCTATCTTTACTCGGCTTGGTAGGTACATTTTTAAGTATTGGTCAAGCTTTAGTGGTCGTAAACCATTCATCAAATAAATCATACAGATATAAAAATAAATGCGTATTAAAATTTTATTTGTTCCCGTTTTGAGAAATCATCAAAAATTCCGGTTTCGAAAGCAAACGGTTTTAAAACTTGGCACGTTCACTTTTCGTCTATTATTAATTTTGCTGGCGAGAAATCAATGTCAGGGTTTGACACGCGGCCATAGGTACCTATCACACACCATAACGAGCCAGTGAAGTGATCCACAAATAATTTCGATATCAAAAATGTTGCACACAAACCAAAATAAATTGTAATTTCAAATGCGTAGTAGCCATAAAACAAATTCCGGCAGTGCGGGCCTGTAATCGCATTGTACGGTAACGTCATTTACGCACACAGAGGAACACACCGCCGAATTTTGTGGATGTATTTTTCTAGGCGGCTTGTATGTGTGCGGCGCAACGCCGGTGGCGATGAGAGGGAGCGATGCGAAGTGGCCCAAGTGTGAGCGGGAGGCGACTAGCTGGTTATATAACGCATTATTTTTATAATTAACAAACAAAAATTGAGAGATACGGCGGTGCGGCCCTGAGAACGGCCAGTGATCCCGCCGAACGAAAATTTGCACAGATCGAATGTGGGCGACCTCGACCGTAGTTGCACGCGGTTCGCTCACACACACATACATGCAGTGCTTAGCACACATACAAATTGGGGAAAATTCTCGATTTCCGTGTGTGAAATTGCTCAGGGTTACTCCTAGGAAAGTGTTATGCATTTTTATTGTGCTGTTAAAATATTCATAACAGAATTCATTCATAAATATGCAAAAGGGGTTTTAGTAACTTGAATTTTAATGAATTAATTACTTAAAAATATGTAGTTTATTTTCAGCAATTAGGTAATAGGTAATACGGGCTGATGTCCGCAACTCCACGTCAATGCGCGCATTTTGATAAATATTTACTAATTTAAACTGCAATGTCAGGTTCGCTTGAACCAAAGAGCATTCATTGTATTCAAAAACCAAAACAAGTACCTAAACAACAAACTCACTGCTACAAATTCAAACAAAATACATAATATAAATGCTTAGGTACTAACTTTTCGGTCGGTAGTTTAATTACCATTACGAGTAACCGAGAGATGTTATAAAACAAAAGTAAATCACCTACTACACCTACTGTGTATTATAAATTTTAACAGTCAATACATGAACTCGTAAAAATTTAAGTACAGACGCCAGCACATCAAGCTACTACAATCTGTCAAATTTCTTTAGTAGATTTTCAACTTTATCGCTAAAGCGTAAGATTCAAAGTTGATTGGGAAAATTTTACAGTTTCGGGTAGCTTGATGTGCTGGCGTCTGTACTTCTCATATCCGCGGTACGTAGATACTGCGTAATGCGTTGAACATTGCAAGGCCAAGGTTTTTAACGCACTGACAGAGACAGAAGAAGCCTGACGTAAACGCAGCGTCAACGCAGCGTTGATAATGTGTCATCACTGGCAGTATCGTCACAACGCTAATATTTTCTCATTGTTTGACTTATTTCTTTTTAGTATATTCATGTATCCTTTTCCCAAACTATGTTGGGGTCGGCATTAGTAGGTATATTCATGTACCTATATTTATTTGTGCATATATTTATATGTAATTAGGTATATATTATAATAATAGTTTTAATAAATTTAAGCGTATCTTTATATTTAAAATATTAATTTCTCAATTTTCATGATTGCACTTACCACTGTTTGTCTCTGCATCACCCAAAGGTTGACTGGTAGAAAATGCCTATGGCATTAAGTCCGCCTCTGTACATTTTTGTGCTTGAAGTATTAAATACCCAAATAAATAAATAATAATGTATTAAATCAGTGACGTCATGCTGGCCTTGACTACTGTTAGTAGAGTTTAAGGCCACGTCGAGCATTCGAGGCCACGGCTTTTAGTTTTTGAAAAAGGAATCCTTCGCTCATTATGTTTTTGTACTACATAGCACATACTAATTCCGTAAATACAAAGATTTCTGAAAGTGGCAATGACTTTGAGAGGAGTTATCATTGTTTTTATTGCTTTGGTTATGTTTTGAGAAAATATGATGAATCTTTAAGTAGATAGATAAATAGAATATATACCTAGGTACCTTATTTATTTTACACCAAAATTGTAACACAGCTCTTATGCAATATTTAAAAACAATTCGAGTTGCTTTGACCACCAGTGCATGGAAAGTTTAAGTTCAATAACATTAATTATTAATCAGACACGTTTTTAAATAAAACTATTATTTAAACTTTAAACAGACATTGTCTGGACATGAAAATGATTAAAGTTATGAAACGAAAATGCAGCCAAAATGACTTACTACTATTTACAAAACTGCTTAAACATTTACCCAAAAATTCAGTTTTATGCAGTATTTGGTAAATAATGACATTACAAGTCAACACATGCATACATATTATTGTATAATACAATGTACAGACGCCACCACATCAAGCTACTACAATCTGTCAAATTTATTTAATAGATTTTCAACTTTATCGCTAAAACATAAAGTGCAAAGTTGATTGGGAAAATTTTACAGTTTCGGGTAGCTTGATGTGCTGGCGTACCTATGTACATAGATACAGTTGCTCTCATCATTATATTTAAATATACTTGACCCTGCATTTTATGACTATAATGTTACCAACCAAGGCCTTATAAGACATAAGGTCAAACAATTTCAAGCCCTTAAAAACGTAAGTTATAAAAATATATTATTTTCAATGACTTCAGGAAGTTTAAATGTAACTAAGCTTAGATATTAACAGTTGTGATTATACGGAAATTACTATTTATTTATTATGCTTTAAATAATATCGTCACGGATTACGTATCCTAAAATAAAGGACCATTGATGAATAATACTGTAGGTACTTAATGGGAGGTAACAAAACGTTTTAAAACAAAGAAATGTACAAAGAAAATGCTCTTCTTCGTAATAAAAATAAATCAAAAATCCTGTCGACCAATAAACGCTCGCTGCCCACCACGTTTGGTCAGATTGTCTATATAACCAGTAGTTGCCAATCCTTTTACTGAAACCTACTAAGTACTCATAGTAATAATGTACTTAAACCAGCGAGGTAATTGCGTAACCCGCTAGCAGTAGGAATAGCTTTCATTTTGACAGTTCATAACGTTCATTGCGTTATTTACGTCGGTTTATACCGACGTAAATAACGCAATGGTTTTACTACTAATCCATACTAATATTATAAATGCGAAAGTGTATCTGTCTGTTATCTCTTCACGCTTAAACTGCTGAACCGATTTAGATGAAATTTGGTATAGAGATAGTTTTAGTCCCGGGAAAGGATATAGGATAGTTTTTATCCCGATATTCCCACGGGATCGACACTTATGCTGGTGAAAACGCGGGGTGCTGCTATTACCCTATAAAGATCAAATTAATAGATCTAAAACTGAACGAAGACTAACAAGGGACCTTTTTATGGAAAAAAACCAATACAATTCGCTATTTGATAAGTACATAATATTATGTTCCTGCGTATTTACAAGCTCTCTCAGGGATTCTAATCAGACTTCAATGGTTCAATTTCAAAAGCCATTTTGGATTCGAGAGGACTTCTTGAACAAAATTGTTGACTA
Source organism: Hydraecia micacea (assembly GCA_914767645.1). NCBI lineage: Eukaryota > Metazoa > Arthropoda > Insecta > Lepidoptera > Noctuidae > Hydraecia > Hydraecia micacea. The sequence continues at coordinate 17,430,550 of OU611778.1, forward strand.
ACACTTAAATGTTTTAGTTTTAATATGAATAGTTAGTTTCTGTTAGATATTCCAATTTCTAGTCTTGTACCCAATAGTTTTATGCAAATGTTTGCTTTGATTTAAATGGATATTTAACTAATATGTAATAACTAGTATGTAATGTGTGTGTATGTGTATGTATGTATGTATGTGTATGTGTGGTGTGTGTGTGTGTATTTATTTTCCTATACTTAGGTATCAAATTCAAACCATTGAACTACAGTGAAGGATAATCTTGAGGAAACCAGCGGGGTATTGCTTTACACACATAAAATCGCAATCGATCGCAATGCCTTTGATTTTGACAGTTCAGCCACGTACAGTCAACAAAAGAGATAAGTATGCAGGATCGTCGGATATAGTTTAGTAAGAAACCGATACCGACATTGCGTTATTTTCGTTGTTGAGCAGACGAATTTTTCAAACCTATGAAGCAATTGGTTCGGAATTTCCTTCAAACCCCTCGGAGTGCGATTGAAAGTATGTTCCGTAATGACGGTGCCTTAGGCTTAAACTGAAATAGCTTGAACGTAATTAGCAAGCGTGGTAATTAAAGCCTTCCTTTAAGCTACGCTTGCCGCGGTTGGTCTGTGGATGGGTGACCATCTTTACATACCGAGACCCCTCCGTACCTCGGAAAGCACGATAAGCCGTTGGTCCCGGCTGTCATTCGTAGATCTTTGACAGTCGTTACGGGTCGTCAGGAGCCCGAAAGTGACAACCAGTCTTACCAAGGGGTATCGTATTACCCAGTAACTGGATTGTGGAGGTCAGATAGGCAGTCGCTCCATATAAAATACTGGTATTCAGCTGCATCTGGTTAGACTGGAAGCCGACCCCAACATAGTTGAGAAAAGGCTAGGCAGATGATTATGGTAATTAAAAACGGGTTGTTTCCGTTTCGACAGATTTTCGTTTCGGCAGATTTTCGTTTCGGCAGATTTTTGTTTCGACAGTAAAAGTACAATCACAATGAGTGATAGATTTAGTTAAAATGATATATTTATCACAAGCTTACTTTTTTTTATTCAACACAATATAATTCCTTCTTTCACTAAAATCAAAAGAGGCGTTTGCCCTGCAATGGCACACTGGCTGATACTTGGTGGTCTATTCTGTAAAAATCTCAACATAAAAATATCCGAGCTATCAATAGTTTTAATAAAGATTGACACTATTGCATCAAGTGGAACGATAGCTCACTTCACCTAAGTTTTTACAGTGAGGCTTACAGAATAGACCGCTTAATACATTGTATAAAGTCAAAGATGCATGTGTACCGGCATAGAACTACGTCGTAGGTACATGTTAACGTAGTCTTGTTCTGATTAGAAAATGACAGGAAGACGAAGCATTTTCGAGTAGCATCCAGCCACTTTAAGATGCGATGCACAGCAATTTTACTATATACGGTTGTTCGTAAGGAAAAACTGACTGAAAAAAAAAAGTGGCACTACGGGAGTGCCGACAGAAGTGAAAACTTGAACAATTACGTGTGTATTTTATAAATCGTCATATAAACAAAACACAAATAGAATACTTTGCCATCACTCACTGAAATATCGGAAATACATTAAAATCGAGTACATCCCGAGCACAGACGAACGGTGTGAACGGATTCGAAGCGGTGTCGGTTACGGTAATAGTGGCGCGAATTCAATGGATTTTCCCATCTCAAAAAAAGTTTTCACTTCAATAAATACTAGCCTTAATCCACCGTACTTTTCAGTTTTTAGCAGACCTTGATAAAGAAGGATTTTAATGTCGGAAAAGTTTTGTTTTTACCATCTTCATCGTCCTCGTATCTATGATTCCCTTTTATTAGTTTCGGCCCGCGACTTCGCCCGCGTGAAATTTCTTGTTCAGCTAACCCATCCCGTCGCATCGCATCGTCTGATTTTTTTTCGTTTTGCTCGTCTCCCAAGGGTCCTACCGTGATGTTAAATAGCCTATAATAATAATTTCATTAAAATTTCCTAAGGGGCCTCTGCGAGTTGACTTCGGCCCCTCGGACGTCTTCCAAAGGACCGGGACCCCATGGTCCCGAGATGTTTAAAAAAATAAAAAATAATAATAAAACATTTATTTTCAGGTTACAAAGACCCATAGATACACACCTTAACCTAAGTATACATAATAATATAGTAACATTTTTTTTAGTAAATTAATCTTAATAACTATGTTAGTATCACTTAGTTGCACTAGGTCTGGCCTCAAGAATTAGGCTATCAAACGGAAAAATAATTTTTCATATCTGACTGGTAGTTCCAGAGATTAGCACCTTCAAACAAACAAACAAACTCTTCAGTTTTATTATTGGTAAGATCGAGCATAACAGCGGTTTCACACTACATCCGATCCGAATCCGAGAAATGCCGGTCTGAAGTGACCATTGTCCTATTTATATGAGGGGTTGCGCACTAGATCCGAACAAATAGGACTGGACTATTTCTCGGATTCGGATCCGACGTAGTGCGAAACCGCCCTAAGCGTTGGCCTCGCAAGGGTCTTCTATAGTGCAGGTGGTTTTGCACAGAGGGCATGACAAGAAGTGAGGCATCATTTGTGATGAGGCTCGGTGGTTCCACAGTCGCCCGTCGTAAAATATCGTAAATGTTTCTATGTAATAACTGTAATACTTTATTCACATTACAATCTAGTCTATTAGCTAACAAGTAATTTAATTATAACTTTAACTGCTAAGCAACTATAAACGATGAATGACGAGCATGTGTAATATAACAAGGCATAATTGAAATGTAAGAAAATTAATCGTATGAGCGTTTTGGATGTCAAATCTGTTAGCTTGTAAGACCAATTGAATAAATAAATGAAATAAAATTAAGAAATCGACCAATATCATCTATCTTATTCGCTTTATGTCCAAAGGAAGATACTTGATTCACGTGTTTTTTATAAAAAATGTCAGAAAAATAATTGGGCAGAATTAGAAGGAAAGAATGAGGCATAAATAAACCATATAACATAGCTACCTCTAGTGAAATTAAATGAAATTGATTATTCTGCAATATCGGAATCAATTTTACACGTCATATTATAAAATAAAATAAAAAATGAGAGGTCGACGTTTCCTATCTGACTACTCTGAGAAGAAACTAGTTTAATCACTATGGCAGCACATCATCACTCATTTGAACTGTAATCAGCAACTGACTCATTGCATGCATAAAACTCATGACTACCAACTCAGTGTTGCAAGTGACAAAAACGCAAAAATAAACCAACCTACACACGAATAATTGTTACCAAGACTACTAAGTCATGTGTATGAAAAATTATATGAACTTGATCGTGGCCGTGAACTAGCACGCTGAGTGACGTCACCGACAAACAAAACAACGAACAAATTGCATAACATTAAGTGTATCGAGTGTGAAGCAAAGTGGCGTAACTGTGGGTTGTGTTATTTTTGTTTTTGAATGCACCTTGGAGAAGATTTTATTTCGAATGTTTTTTGCGTTAATGTTAGGGTTTGTGACTAAATGATAACAGCCGCACGGGTCGATTGAAGGTTAAGCTACATTTATCCCGGTCGGTTCGTGGATGGGTGAACATACATTGAATGTCGAGACCCCTCCGTGCCTCGGAAAGCATGCTAAGCCGTTGGTCCCGTCCCCTCTGTCATTCGTAGATCTTTAACAGTGGTTACGGGTGATCAGAAGCCCGAAAGTCTGATAACCAGTCTTAACAAGGAGTATCGTTAATTCGTTACCCAGTAACTGGGTTGTGGAGGTCAGATAGGCAGTCGCTCCATTAAAAATACTGGTATTCAGCTGCATCCGGTCAGACTGGAAGAAGATTTTATTTTTAATGTTTTTGCATCAATATTAATGTTGAGTGGTTATTTATCTTCACTATTTAGTTACTTACTATATTTCTGACACATATCTAGTCTTTGTTTTTGAAGTGAAAACTTCTTTAGACACGTTGGGCATTTTTTGAGATGGGAAAAAACCATTGAATTCACGCCACTGTTACCGTAACCGACACCGCTTCGGATGTGTTGGGCTTTCCTCGGGATGTCCTCAGTTTTAATGTATATCCGATATGCCAGTGAGTGATGGCAAAGTATTCTGTTTGTGTTTTGTTTTCACTTCTGTCGGCACTCCCGGATTGTTTTTTCCTAAATCATTAACGAACAAAAATGTATAAATAGTCATGCTGTCATGCATGCCATCGTTGTCTGTCGTAATAGTGTCTGTGGTAGGAACATCCTCTGTCACATTCGCAAGTCCACTTACAAGAAATACTTAAATTCAATCACGTACCTATGCTGTTTCGTGGAAAAGCAATAAAAGTTAAATATAAAGAAATTATGATGTCATTCAAATAGATAACTATTTAATTAAAAATTAAAAGGAATATTTTTCCCACGTCATGAGCAAATAAAACAAAAGATAAACAGTAACTACTGAGTAAAACCAGAAAGTCATGAAAACAAAGCATCACTTTTATAAAGCACATTAAAATTATTGAAATTGTCATTTCCATTTCTTTGAATTAGCACCGTCATTACCGAAACTTCCTAGTCGCTTGCCCATTAAGATAATTTGATCGTAAGGTATAAACTGGCCCAATTTCAATTAAACATTCGTACCTGTTTGTAAACAATACCTGTAACTTGCAGGTATAAACGTATTCAGGAAATAGAACGTAATACTGGGTCAAGAATTGAACTTTTCATGTAATTGTAATCCCACCAAAAACATTTTCATGTAAAACGTTGCCAAGGCGAGACCACATATGGCTCGCGCAGTCAAAAAGTTATCAGAGGGGCAATTCTCGTAATTTTAAGAACGTTCACAGTCTGATCTCAGTCTCAATCTGTCAAAAAAACCTCGAATTTCCCTACATTTTGACAAGTTTTTGACATTTGTTTGTCGCCGAGATGAGACTGTGACTAGATTTTGAATGTTTTAAATTACGAGAATTGGCCTTCAGATCTCATGTAGAGCCAAGCTTCTAACTCTAGACGCCCTAACTCTACAAGCCCTAACTTCACAAACTCTACACCTTAGTCAAAATATGAGGCTTGGCCGTTTTGTTACTACAAGAACTATTGTATAACAGAAAAGTAATGAACAGTGAATACATTTTTCACCTTACGCCCATGTAGCGATACGATGCGATGTGATCGATTTGATTTTCCCATTACTAAATAGTGCTTGTGACGTCATAGTAGGTAGTTAAAAAATGGCACGCTTGGTTTTCATACAGATCGTGATACTTTTTTTTATAGATGGGAAATCATCTAATGACTCCTTCCGCTCTGGGTGGAGCAGAAGGGAGTGTCAGACTCTTACTGACTAAAACCCACAAGTGTTCCTTCCTTAGCCCTTTATGTTCCGGGCAGCGGTAACCCTTTCGGACAATCCCGCTACCAGATCGTGATACTTACGTTATCTAGGTATATCTATCTGTGATGCAGTGGCGAAGGGTGAATTTATGACAAAGGTAGGCCGGAGCAAAAAAAAAATGCCAAAAGAAAATTTCAATGATGAATTGACAATAGAGTGGTTATGTTCTGAATTTTCGAAGGGAAGCCGGTGAGAATCGAGTTGTATGGTACCTTCGCCACTGCTGTGATGTCAGTTATGTCCAAGGTAAACTCAGAAAGTACAGATGAATTGAAACAGTAACATTGGTGCTTACCCGGATTTGAACCCACAATCTCGTGCATGAGAGGTGAGGCTTAACCTATCAGCTATCACGACATTATTACTACTATTATAAATAAATATATAACTTATTTATCGTAGAGTATTGTAAAAGGGCGTTCAGAAACTTCTTGGCATACAAACAAGTTTTAAATCATGCAAATTGTAGCAGGTGTCAGTATTCAGTAAAAAAACTACATCAAAGTTATGTTGTAACGTTTTTGTTAAAGTTTTTTTTTTGCTTTAAATATATTATTATGTATTTTATTTATATTCTTGATATTTAATTTATAAAATACGTTTTGAAGGTTGATTTTTTTGTTGAAATTCATTGAGTGTTTCTGTTTTTTTTTTGTGAGAAATAGAACTCTCAATTGTTCTACTTTGAGCTGATAAAAACTACAAAAAAAATAGTTTTTGTGAAATTAACATAATTTGACAAATGCCTACCTTAAAATTTTTTTTAGCGTTACCCATATTTTTTTAAATTACTTTACTGAAATTATGTTTCATTCGTAGACTCGCCATAATGTGACTTAGAATCTAGATATAAAAAATATCTTTGTAGGTTTATATTTTCTCATAACAAAATTAAATACACTTTCAACACAGCTTAGGTAGGTCAGTACCCAATCTAGATATTAGGGCATGCAATGTAAGTGCTAAAATCTAGAATACATTATGTCTCCTCATTCCTTTGAATTTTCCATCTATAGTAAAAGTGCGCAGTGCTGCACAGACCCAATTTCAAGTTAAACAAATATCAACTTTATTTCAATGACAATTAAGTTGATTTCAGAGTCACTCTGAAATCACTATTGAAAAAGTTATAAAAATGTTTGAAGTTGTAACGTAAACTGAACTATATTATGTAGGATTTAAAGTTATTTTTCCATTAATTCGTGTTTATTTACATTTTTGGCAAGTAAATCGCGAACGCAGATTAGATAGCATCAAAGAGTACTTGTTACAAATAATTGAAGTGTTCACCGGACCGTTAAAATTGACCCATTACGAGCAGGCTTCGAAATAATACAAACCAACATCTTTTCAGTGTTCCGTAGTCAAATGGGGGAACGGACAGACCAATAGGACGAAATTATAAGGGTAGGCCCTTATAATTTCGTCTTGTCCGTCTGTCCCATCGTCCGGATGTCACACAGCCATTTTACTCGGAGACTTATAGCTCTATTACATAGTATAGCATAAGGACAACCAGTCTATAATGTTCCCACTGCTGGGACACAGGCCTTCTCTCTGTGAGAGGGAGTAGGCCATGATCTACAACGCGGGCCCAGTGCGGGTTGGTGGATGTCACATGTTTTCGAATTATTTGGTTTTAAGACATGTCCGTTTCCTCACGATGTTTTTCTTCCCATTTTGAAAGCAGTGGTGTTGAAATTATATACACAAAGCAAAGTGTCTGCCAGGGTTCGAACTCACGACCTAAAACTCGTAAATCAGGGCCAATATCACTGGGCCACCACTGCTTCTATTAACCGCTAAACAATGGGGTAGAGAAATTACAAAAAATATAATACCAATACTTTGCATGTGTAAATATTCATCCCGACTACGGAACCCTTCACTGTGCTGTGGACCGACACGCACTATGACATTTTTTTTTAATGTTCAGCAACAGTAAATAGTTGGTTTTAGTCGTGATGTTGATAAACAATACCAGTAATTTTGTAGTAGGATATATTACTGGTTTTGCGTAATCCATAATCATGGCCGAAACTTTGATTATGACATTATATAATCAAAGGGCCGAAAGTGCTTAAAAGTTATAGAGGTTTATTTATAAACGATGGTTAAAGTTAAGTGACATTTAAACGTCAAAAATGTATGGTAAAACAGTCGCTAATGACTAGGTCATCAATCAATTAATCAACTCAGCCTATCGCAGTCCACTGCTGGACTTAGGCCTCTCCCAGACTGCGCCACAACACCCTCTCCTCCGCCTTCCGCATCCAGTCTACCCCAGCCACCTTCTTTAGGCCGTCCGTCCATCAAGCGTCATCAGCTGGGGGGCGTCGAACACTACGTTTGCCGATACGTGGTCTCCACTCCAGGACTCGTCTCACTAGGCATTAAGCAAAAATAAAGTGGGTAGTGTTTGCAGATTATTTTATTTGCTTTTTGTGAACTACTGCCCGTTTCTTATGTCTTGCGGACTTGCCATTAATACTATCCTTTTTAAGTGGTTAGTTTTAATCTCCGCAGATATGTGTTCCCGGACGGCTCTGATCTCAAGTGCGTATGCGGCAGCTTCCCACTGACAATGGCCGACCTTCCATCCTGCGCCGCATGCCCACCTGTGCACTTGATGATCTTATGACTGCGTCAGTGAGCGGAGTTCGCGCAGCTGAATTTTGGGCCAAAGATGTTTGAACTTTTTGCCGTCGATACGCTAAGAGGAAGAAGTGCTTAGTTTGAAGAATGCTTACGTTCTGTTTGTTTAGATGGCGGATATTAATTGCCAATGTTTTGTGAGAGAAAACAGCAGTTTTGGTAATCGGAAGGGAAATCTACAATAACAAACTTAGATAAATGAAAACAAAAGAAAAGCAGTTTTACCATCACTACTATTACTGCCCCGCAGCCGCCAGATGGCGCACGGCAGGGCTTTCTACCGCCGTGCCTGTGGAGCCATATCGCGAGCCCGGTCGCGCCCGGGCCTTCTCTCGTCGCCAGGGGTGCCAGTCATCGTCCCGCCATCGCATTGCGGACGTCGCTCAAATTCATCTCATATTTATATTCAGAAATTGTATAGGTATTTATATTTATAATTATATATATATTTATAATGCAATACAGTAGATTCACACCAGTACCTACCGTCCATTATTTTGAAGCCGAAACAATTACTTACCGCCACGTATGCATTTAACAACCCCTTCACAAGCTAGTTTTCGTACAATCAACAACAACCAACTAAATACTTATTATAGCAGGCGCCAGCATCCACGTGTTCATTAACAGTCTCCAGGGGGTCGAGAGATCTTACGACCGAATGGCCACTTCATTCTCAAACCGACATAAACTATAGCTGAACAACTATTAACGCGACCCTTCGATCATCCACTATCGTTTTTCTACCTGAACTTTATTTGGTATAAAACATTTTTGGAAACACTATGCGTATAGTTTACAAGTGCTGCGCTCTAATTATGTAACACACTACATACTTAATCAAAATCTGAATCATTTTGAAGGATATCGCTAATCTATTGCTTCATATGTTCGAAAAATGTGTCTACTCAACAACGTAAATAACGCAATGAATGTTGTTGAACTGTCAAAATGGATTCCTGCTGCCAGCTACTGTTACGCAATTACCCCATAGAACTCCTTTCTGGAATCTGTGTTTTCAAATATCAACCTGGGAACCTTGAAATTACTAGTGAATCGATTACTTATGGCAATCGTGCACCATCATGTTTACATTACTGATCAACGGATGATACAACATGCAAATGCGAGCCAATCTCACCAAATAGTGTTGACGCGAAGAGTCTGTTCAGGCTTGTGGACCAAATGTAATCCATAGCAGTATGTATTTAGGTTACCATGGGACTCTCATACGTATTTGAGTCATAAAAGTCCCTGATTAACACAACACCCTGAGAAAAAGCCAAAAGTCCCTGATTACAACAGCGTCAACAAAACCTATAGTTGAAATAGGCCTGAAAAAGTCACATGTAAAGTTGTGTTGTTATACTCGCCTTCAATTTCGGAGTCCCCTTCATGCACGCACGACGGCGTTCAGACACACGCGACGTTCCTAGAACACCCGATGCGATCGTGTTCGGCCGCTTTTCTCTCTTCGAATGCCAACCGGACAATTCAATTTCAACATTTAAACCCAATCAGTGTAAAACGTATTCTGTGTTTATTAAATAAAGGATGAAAGTCGGAAAGTCTGACAACCAGTCTTATCCGTGCTACCCGGGTTGTAGAGGTCAGATATCCAGACTCTCAATATAAAGTGCAGCATTCGGTTACACTGGAAGCCGTCCCCAACGTAGTTAGGAAAAGGCTTGACAGAGAGAGACAGAAATAGAGGCTGAAGCCATCATCATCATGACGCCGAGGCTGGGGATGTGTTTTGCTTGGAAACATTACAACAATTACGTTTACATAATCAGCCTATAAGGTTCCCACTGCTAGGACACAGGCCTCCTCTCAGTGAGAGGGAGTGGGCCGTAATCCACCACGCGGGCCCAGTGCGGGTTGGCAGATGTCACATGTCTTCGAATTTTGGGTTCTAGGACATGCCGGTTTCCTCACGGTGTTTTCCTTCACCGTTTTGAGAGCAGTGGTGATGAAATAATTTACACAAAGTAAAACGCCTGTCTGGATTAGAACCTACGACCTACAACTCGTAAGTCGCGGCCGTTACTACTTGGCCACCACTGCTCTTGTTTTAATTACGTTTGGCAATACCTATTTATTAATTTTGTTAGTAGATACCTGTTTCGAAGACGAACTATCGTAAAAAGACCACTGCTACCTACCCGTCTATATAAGATTATCTGTCAATTGTTAGGTTATTTTTTGGAATCAACATCGAAATAAAAACATTTTTACAAAAAAAAAAAACTCGACTTCTTAAAAGCACTACAAAGTGAAAAATAACTTTAATTTCGGAAGTCGGTGTCGTTGGTTCCACATTTTCGTTTTTTGCCACCGACTTTCGAAATTAAAGTTATTTTTCACTTTGTAGTGCTTTTTTTGGAAGTCGGTAGTTTTCTCTTTTGTAAAAAAAGTTTTTATATTTTAATCTGGGCTTATCTTATAACTTTCTTTAATCTTATAAGTATTTTGAATTATATTTTATTGTTTTTTTTACACTGGTTTCACATAAATATAGAGTAGCAACAAGAATAATGGGCCCTGGATTTGTAACATCTTGATTTAAAAAAATATTTGAGTAAACTCACGGATATCGAGTAAACTACTGAGTTAATTAACACATTTTTTTTCTAATCCTCAGAATATCTACTTAAAAGGCGCAAGATTATTTTTTTTTTCAAAACACATCCGCTCGACTTTACACATAGAGGCAAAAATAACTCATAATGACTAAATAAATTGTTATGATAACACTAAACATATCAATAAGGAACTAGGTTTAAACCTAAACAGCAATGCAACAAGTTACTGATGTGTCAAATTTGTACACAACCGTAACAAGGGAAATTTAACCTTGCGAAAAGGAAACTAGAGTTTGATTTAGCGTGGTTTGTAGTTTAAGGAAAGATGAACGCATAGATTACGTAATGGAGTCGATTCAGCATTCATGGTCACGGCTATGTATGCTTAAAAGGTCAACATCTAACTTCTAAAGCAAAGATTGTATCATTTACGTTTTCCGCCATCTTGGATTTTACCGCTCAACGTTTGAATTTTTTTTACAGGATATGCCTTCAAAACCATAGGCCGAGATTTTTATTTGGAGTTAGATTGTCGTTTGCACAAAGAAAGAAAGAAAATATTAATAATTTTATTTGACCCAGGTTAAGTAAATAATAATAAAAAACCGGTCAAGGGCGAGTCGGACTCACGCATCGAGGGTTCCGTACAAGTTTGTAGGTATGTAAATAGTTTATCACGGGATTTCACCGCCAGCCAGCACTCAAAGCTTCACTCGGTGTTACCAACATATGGTGTACATAATAAAGAGTATTCTATTCTATTCTATTCCTTACTTCAAAACCACGTCAATTCCTTAGTTAATCACATCTGCTATTAAAGTATTCTCTATGACACTATGGCGTGGTTTAAACTGTCAAAATACATGTTGTCCGTACGGTTGGCATTTCGATTCCTTGCCGTTAACAAGACACGACATTGACGTGGTTTGCACATGGTAGGATTTCGCGGGGAATAATAACAGAATTGGGGCCCTAGATTGTACCGGAATACAGCAGTTCGTCGTGGACGTGGTACGACCATAGAGTAAGTAATGTTCATTATATGTAAGAAGAGACGGGAGTCCCATAGAAAAAGATGAAAAACGGCGCTTGTATGAAACTTGCACTAAAACTGAATACCAACATAGCAAAAATGACACGGACTATGCACAGACTGCAGATGTTAAAGCGAGACAGCGATAGCCGCCATTATGTTTAGTGCACGTTTCATAGTTTCTTTTTTTTTAGACAGCGGCTCATCTGTCATCAAAAGACAGCCGCCATGCATCCATCGATGCGACCCTCTGCTAGAGTGACTGTCACCAGCCAATGTCACTCTTATCCGACCTTTTCGGTGGTTCCAATAACTTCGTAATTAAACTGGACGGCACGGCGCCACTTGCTACGCCCTCAAATTTATTTCTAAAATAATTAAACTGAATTTAAATTAAGTTCTTACTTAATGACAGAAAGGCTACAGCAGATCAACTGAATCTAGATAATCCGTTACAACTTTCGCGAAATGGTAATTAAATATCTTAACTAAACATAATATTTTAATATTCCCTCGCGCCTGGATCAACGTAGGTAGAATAAGATTTACATTTTGTTTTTTTTCTTCGAACTATACGTATCTCCCTTTCTGTGACAGCTTTCCTTGTTTTTCATTTTCATATCGTTCCATCTTCGAGGTCCATGTCGGAAACAGTGCCTATCTTCAGTGCTGTTAGTTCTTAGTCACAAGATTTTCTTTTATTTGTCTTTATTAATGAGAAAGGTGAGTGAGGAGCTCGTGGCTAAATAATAACGGCCACACAGGTCGATCGATCAGGTTAAGCTACGCTTGTCACGGTTGGTCTGTGGATGAGTGACTATCTTTACATATCGATACCCCTCCGTGCCTCGGAATGCACGTTAAGCCGTTGGTCCCGGCTGGTATTCATGGATCTTTGACAGTCGTTACGGGTAGTCAGAAGCCCGAAAGTCTGACATCCAGTCATCGACATGACATCATCAGGGGGATAAAGCTACGCAACTGTATTCGCTTTAAAACATAATTCCACTTAATAAACTCACCAAATCACGCATGTGCACTTTATTCAACAGGAGCCTATACTAATTAGCTATTAACAGTCCGGAAGAATATTTATTTATTCATAACGTCAGAACAAAGAGCTCTAGAAATAATTTTAATAAAATCGACAAGGTCACTATTAAAAGCAAGTTTTATGTGTATTTAATTAAGCAGAGCTTTAATTAGAAGAACTGTAACATACTTTTTGAAAAAGATCAACAATAACTAATAGATATGCTTATCATTACAAGACAATAACTTCTCGTCTCACATACCACAGTGTCCCAAGACAAAAATATTTGATCTCTGCGTGTTGCTAGTGATGACCTATGGCACTGAAACGCGGTCGCTCACAATGGGCCTCGTTAGAAGGCTGGAAGTCACCTAAAGGGCAATGGAGAGGGTTTTGCTTGGAGTTTCTCTACGTGATCGAATCAGAAATGGAGAGATCCGTAGAACAACTAAGGTAACCGACATAGACTGAAGAATTGCCAAGCTTAAGTGGTAGTGGGCAGGGCACATTGCTCACGGAACATATGACCGATGGGGCTGAAAGGTTCTGGAGTGGCGACTGCGTACCTGAACACGTAGCGTTGGAAGGCCTCCCACAAGGTGGTCCAATGAACCGGTGAAGGCGGTAGGAATCCGCTGGATGCGAGAACCACAGAACCGGTCGAAGTGGCGATGCGTGATGGAGGCCTGTGTCCAATAGTGGACGTCTTTCGGCTGAACTGATGATGACAAGGCAAAATCCTGAAACTCTGACAACCAGTCCAACCTACAATCATCATCTGCCTAGACTTTTCCCAACTGTGTTGGGGTCGGCTTCCAGTCTAACCGGATGCAGCTGGATACCAGTATTTTACATGAAGCGACTGCCTATCTGACCTCCACAACCCAGTTACTGGGTAACACGATAACCCTTGGTACGACTGGTTGTCTGACTTTCGGGCTTCTGACTACCCGTAACGACTGTCAAAGATCTACGAATGACAGCCGGGACCAACGGCTTAACGTGCTTTCCGAGGCACGGAGGGGTCTCGGTATGTAAAGATGGTCACCCATCCACAGACCAACCTACAATATCCTTCAAAAAACCTTACCTACTTATTCTGAAAAATGTAAACTCTAACATCGTTTTTATTTTTTTTATTTGCAGTGCAACAAAAAGTGCTGAAAATGCCTTTATTGCAATGCAACTCGAGTTCTACAACCTCATTATATTTAGAAATATGGACTTTAGACCTTCCAACAAAGAGGTTGAAATCATTCGAGGCAGTTAATTAATATATATAAAGTGCATAGAATTGTATTGAAAGAGAGAGATCGCAATCAAAATCATTCAGAAGCTGCGATTGATTGAAAAAAAACTTGAACCATCATTAGGCACACGTCATTTTCTATCTCTTTCACGCACATATGTTAAGACACCTATGAAATAAGATGCAAGCTAAGTATATTTTCTCTACCATTTGTGAATATAGAAACAACATACAAGAAATATCCTATGATTTTCTCGCTTTTCAGAAAAAAGTTGTAATATGAGACAAAAGAACTTGGAATACTTTGATAAATACCTTTTCTCAAAAAAAAAAAAAAAATAACGCATTATCAATTGAAAATTCAAACGATTCAAATACAAATTCCATTTTCAAATAGTGTAATGATAACTAACAAGATGGCTGCCACACTCTCAGTTTGAACATTTGGATTCGAGCAATCAATAATTCCATGTTAAATTCGAGACCTGTTAAGTCTCGTCGTTTCTATAGTAACCATCCCTTGCCCCGAAATCACAGGGCCATCCCACCGCCGCCGCACAAATTTAAAGGGAATCGGGAATCAGGTAATATACACACGTAATATAACTACTACCTAAATATTGAGGGCAGAGATAAGATTTATGTCTTATTAATATTATTCTAGTTTTGGTAAATAATTGTTTTCTGCGTAGTTGTGAAACACTTCGCATTCGAGTAAGAATATTTTAATACCTAACTAAGTTGCGCAGTCTTTGAAAGTGTATTCAAGTCATAGTGCTATGAAATAAAAACAAAACTGCATATCTACTGGTAATAAATTTACCTACAAGCAATATTACGTAAAACCAACGATACGTAACATTCATACGAATATAAAAAATGTAAAAATGAATTTTAACAAAAAGCAAGCTTAACTAACTTCCATCTAGTACTTCAAAATAACATAACATCATGCCTGCATTCTCCAAAGGGTTAGAGACGATGCACTTATAGTACAGACGCCAGCACATCAACCTACCCGAAACTGTAAAATTTTCCCAATCAACTTTGAACCTTATGCTTTTATGATAAAGTTGAAAATCTATTAAAGAAATTTGACAGATTGTAGTAGGTTGATGTACTGGCGTCTAATACAGTACAACCAAACATCGCCAGCTATGTTTAAGTCCCATGTATCAGGCGCCAAGCCTATTGCCGTCAACCGGGCACAAATCAAGACTCCGTAGCCTACTGAGGAATTCCGGATGAAAAATCAAATACCACTTTGGCCGACCCAAGAATCGACCCAGAACCTTATGCTCAGCTGTGGCGCTTGTGACCACTACACCAACGGAGCCACTAACTTATAATTCCCAAATAAGTCCAGCGCGGTAATTGCTTAACACACTATCAGTAGCAATCGCTTTCATTTGACAGTTCAAAAACGTTCATTGCGTAATAACGCTTCTCGTATGTACGAAAAATTAGTCTGCTAAATATAGCAGACTAATTTTTCGTACATACGAGAACAGAGTATGATTTTTTTTTAATTGTTGAATGGGCCCGCTCTTGACGTCGATCACGCCTGATGGAAAGCGATGGATGAGGTCTATGATAGAACAAACGTGCCCAGAAGATGCCTAAGGCACTGAAACTCCCACGCATCGACGAAACGCAGCAGGCTGCTTGACGCCGGACTCCGGTGGGAGGGTGGTCGAAAAATCAGGCGGTCGTTAGCCCTACCACCGCAAGGGAAGAATTGGCCAGTCAAATAAGGTGTTAGGTGTGACTGTCTAGGATGCGCCGAGCGCTCGGTTCAGTTAAGTAACTGGTGGAACAAACTGCGCTACACGAGGAGGCTTCTTCATGCAAAAAGCAATGGATTAGCAATATCCTTCAGATTGGGATTGATGGTGTGTTACGCAATTTGGGGGCAGCTTCGGGAAACCTCGTCATCCATTCTTACTAATGCTAAGCAGCACTAATTAGCATCTGATAAGACCTAAAAAATGGGGCGAAAAGACTAGACAGGAGCTCCATATGACACTAGAAACTAACTTCAACAACATCAACAAACATACCCATAATCAACCTTTAACGTTCTCACTTCTGGGACACAGGCCTCCTCTCTGTGAGAAGTAACGGGCCGTAATCCACCACGCGGGCCCAGTGCGGTTTGGTAGATGTCACATGTCTTCGAATTTTTGGTTCTAGGACATGCCGGTTTCCTCACGATGTTTTTCTTCACCGTTTTGAGAGTAGTGTTTTTTGTTTAGTGTGATTTTGAGAGGAGAATTTCCTCACAATCTATAGCTCCTAAATCGGGATGTTACCACTGAGTTGAAACACAAATGCTCACACAACTCTACACATGCAAAAAGCCACTTTAAAGTTCAAGATTAAAGAAGGCGAAAAAACGCCAAATACACGAATAAATTCAACAACCAATCATAATTTATATAGTTGTAAACCTGCCCAGTATGTTTCTTGTATAAAATTCTAGGAATTCACGATACATATGCTTTCGCATACTTTAAAACTTAATTAGGCATGCCATCACTAAATTAAAACAAATCTATCATACGCTCTTTAAAATTACGTCTTGAAAATAACGCTTTTAACGCATAAGTCGCCCATTGTGTCACCCCTTGTAAAATGTCTACATTTATATCTGTAATTCTTATTTTGTACATAATAAAGAATATTCTATCTATCCATCTGTAACAGGTTGATCGGTGCTTTCTTTAGTTTTAAATAACATCACTAAGTACATGATATTAATCGTAGATGTAACAGATTTTTCATTTGTCTTATTAATTTCCTGTAAAACGGACTCTCAAATAGCATATAGTAAGTTTCAAATACATAGCTATGCAGCCAAGACCATCACATCAGCAAATTCAGCAGCCTCTATAATATGTATCTATGGGTTTTATTTACTGCTCACAGACTTTAATACTTCAATATCACTAAACTAACTTTATCCATAATATATTTTTGTTTACCAGAACGAATTACATCTCATAATCAGCCTATAATGTTCCCACTGATGGGACACTGGCCTCTCTTCGAGAGTGAGTGGGCTATAATCTACCACGAGGGCCTAGTGCGGGTTGGTAGATGTCACAAGTCTTTGAATGTTTGGATCTAGATTACGCCGGTTTCGCTTATCGTTTGCAATATATTATAATAACACCTCAACGTTTCAAAAAATCACTCCCTCAACGTTACCACTGTACGAGCAATAAATTTCCAGTCTAAGCTGATTTCTCGTTGTACGAAAAGCTAAAAGCAACTAAAACTGTGAAATGTTTAGCTTGATATGTCATCGTGAGTACCAAATCACGTGCCATGTGATCTCCTGGAGTAACAATTGCGTGTGTCGCGTAGCGTACACTAAGTGTGTTCTCTTTGACGATAAGCATTCATGAATGGGTTTTCTAAATGTCATGCTCCTGTTTGTTAGTAGGAACATAGAAACAAAACATGGTATTGTTGTGCCCAGTAAATAGATTTAGATGTAGGAGATTAGTGAGGGGAATGACAAATTGGAGAAACTGGAATCTGGCAAAAGTTGATGAGGATGTGACGAAGATTATACCTTGGATAATATTGGTTAATATTTGTTTTTATTTACGGGTCGTCAGAAACCCGAAAGTCTGATATCCAGTCTCACCAAGGGGTATCGTATTACCCAGTAACTGGGTTGTGGAGGTCAGATAGGCTCCATGTAAAATACTGGTACTCGGCTACATCCGGTTAGACTGGAAGCCGACCCCAAAATAGTTGGGAAAAGGCTAGCAGACGATGATGATTATATTTGTTTTTATTTATTTAACCATTATAATAAAAACACACATAAAAAAAGACAAAGGAACAGAAACATATTTACAAAAGTGGTGCTAATTAATTTATAAAGAAATCTCTTCTAGAATGCATGCGATAGGAAAGCAGATAAAAAGAGTAGAAGAGAAAAAAAACACACAAAGTCAAAAAACAATTCACTGATTTAAATAAAACATACAATATGAAAATATATATAAATATAACGTAATTTTAAATAATAAAATACATACGCAACTATGACGAAGTGGAGAGTGTTCTTGATTGTGTATCTTGCAGGCAATGCTGCAGAGCATAGTTGTACCTATGTCCATATAACTACGATAGAAAAACAACAAAGCTATGTTAAAAGCTTTTAGCGTTTAAGCATCGGAGGCTTCAAACCAAACACAGGTACTTAATGCGTTTAAATTCTTATATAAAATTCGCAGATTTTAAACTAAATCTGTTCAGATTATACCTACACTAATTAGCTGCACCCCTCGGTTTCACCCGCATAACTGTCGATCCCGTAGGAATATCGAGATAAAAATTATCCTATGTATTAATCCAGTGTGACAGCTACCTCCATACCAAATTTTATCATAATTGGTCCAGCCGTTTGTGCGTCAAGAAGTAACAAACATACATACAAACACACTCACAAACTTTCGCCTTTATAATATTAGTGTGACAACGCGTTTTCAAGGAGATTAGGCTAAGTTCACACAGTAAAATGTAAATATTCTATCTACATTTACATGTTAAACCTATCAATTCAACATTCGACACTACCTTAATTATCTTCCAATCAATAAGTTCCCTTAATAGACAACATCAAAGTTGAACGAATTAATCATTTACGCAACTAGTGCTGGGACTGTTCCTTACATTTTGTTGGTGAATTGGTAGTTTGAATAAGTATTGTGATCATCACCAGTATTGGCAGCAATTTTCTACTGCTGCGTAAAGGCATCCTCCCTTTTCTGTCATGCTTCCCTGGTCTGTGCGAGTCTCATAAAGCGGGGTAATTGCATAACACCGGCGCCACACGTTGCCGCCAACGTTCGTACCAACGTTGGTCGGTTAATTTCATGAGGCGTCCACACGTTGGCTATTATACCAGTCCTGTCCCGTCAGAGCCAACGGGAAGATGTCCAATACAGAAATCGAAATTGCTTTAAGCGCTTTTACAGTACTGAGTGCCAATTATAATTTATATTTGTTACAAAAAAAAAATGAAAAAGCCACGTCTGAGAAGATGGTGTATGACGACACATCATAAAACACGGAGAGCGTGTTGCAACAGGACTGAGCAAAGCGCCAACATGCACATGCACATGAACATTGGCGCAGATTCCTTTGATATAACCGACACGCCTCGGCCAACTCCCAACGCTCGTCCCAACGTTGGTGCGAATGCTATTTTCTAGATATACACGTTGGACGAATGGCGTTGGAACCGACGTTGGGACCAACGTGTGGAGCCGACCTAACACTATCAGTAACAATGGCTTTCATTTTGACAGTTCAACAACATTCATTGCGTTATTTACGTTGCTGCAGCAAGGTGGTATACGAATACACGAGCGACACTTTGTCTTAGTTGACGGATGCAGTTACCTCTGTCGTCGATGCGTGTCGCTCGTGTGTATTCGCAGTTAGTAAAACGACCTGCGGGGCAATTGCGCGTAACACATTATCAATCGGAATCGGTTTCATTTTGACGGTTCAACAACATTCATTGCGGTATTTACGTGTGAAGCAGACAAATTTTTCAAACTTATGAAGCCATGGATTAGCAATTTGCTTCAAAATGATTCAGATTCCGATTTATAGTGTGTTACGCAATTAGGATGCTGTTGTCTACAACGCTCCTCAAGGAAGGCCAACAACGCCTTTGTGTTATTGGAAATATCACGGAGGGTACCTGGGTTTTCGGAATACTTTGCCCTGTACGTGGCGACCATCGGCCAGTTTAGAAGCACATGAACTGCTGTCTCGATTTCCTCCATGCAGGCCCTGTACAGCCCTGCCGGGGTAGAGGGATTGTCCGAAAGGGTTACCGCTGCCCGGAACATAAAGGGCTAAGGAAAGAACACGGGTGGGTTTTAATCAGTAAGAGTGTGACACTCCCTTCCGATCCACCCAGAGCGGGAGGAGTCATTAGATGATTTCCCATCCATAAAAAAAGGCCCTGTACAGTGGACTGTCTGTGACTCTGATAACAAGTTCGTAACGCAACTAGAGTAGACGAAGATTCCTAAACATTTCATCATGACACAAATCTCAATAAACAGTTCAATAGGCTAGATCAGTGGGTACGTTATAGTATTATATTGCACTATTAGTGTAATGGGCTAGGCAGAGAAGCCCCCCTCTTGCGGAGGCGGTGGTACGCAGTTCAGAGGCCCGGCGCGCACAAATAGCAAGCTGCGACTTGGCATACACTGTACTTCTAGTGCAGGGAGGTACTTGAGTTGTTTAGGATGGATTCTTATCTATTTATTTGTGTTTTATTTTTTGGGAAATATTGTGTTTATAGTTTGTTTTTTTCTGCAACTGTGTGATCTGAAACCAAATTCATACAGTACCTCATTAGTACATCATTACTAAAGTAAACACTTGTTAACTGTATTTTTAAATCAAAGTTTACTTTAATAATTTATGTGACGCACAAACGTAGAACTTTTGCTCACACGCCCACACATAAAATGCCATCTTGTTATGTTTGTCACAGGATTGTCTAACGAAATTTTTTTTTAAAGTAAAATTCAAAGAATAGCCCATTAATGTATTAAGAATAGCCGCAAGGTTTTAAGAAGGTTGTTCTGTGAAAAGGGGTTATGGGAGAACGGTCCGGAATACTCAACATTTTGACAGTGAGGCTGAGAACCATCAAAACAAAAACCATAAATAAAAATTTAGGCTAACAATTTATTTGTTGGTTATTTTAAGTACGGTAAATCTGTTTCATTTTTTATTTAGTAATTTTTTTTCTAAATAATTTACGTTGAGTTAATTTTTTTACATTTACCTGCCTGCATAATCTTAACCGCTTTATCACCGCCAATGAGACACAATTGATTTTCTATTGTAATGGGCCGCCATCGTGCCACGCCGGGCTCGAGTCGTTAAAGGTCAATTTATACTTACGAAAGAAAATATTGAAATATAATTTAAAGATAAATATCTAACTATTTTTGTTAATAGACGACGATATTCATCAAATGTTATTTTTATTCATAGATCTTATAAGATAGACTAAATTATAAAATATAATTTGATGTTTTTAGTTTTTCTCACACTTTAATAGGTGTTTGAAACCAGTAATTTTATAAAAAAGATGCATTTCCATACAGCAAGGAAGATTATATCAAAAACCTGAACGAAACATCGAAGCTACAAGCATAGATAAAAAACAAAAATTAAAAAGAGCATGTGTAGTTATTTGTTTTTTTAGTTTTTATCATCCAAATCCAAACTAATATTATAAATGCGAAAGTAACTCTGTCTGTCTGTCTCTCTGTCTGTCTGTCTGTCTTTGCTTCACGCCTAAACTACTGAACCGATTTGTGTGAAATTTGGTACAGACATAGTTTGGAACTTGAGAAAGGACATATATAAGGATAGCTTTAATTACAAAAATAAAATAAAAAATAAAATTTATTCCGGACATACAGCGCCATCTATTGGTCAAGAGTCGGCATCAATTCAGTACTGAAAATTCATCGGAAAAATGTAAATAAATAGTAAAAAGGTATGAAAATATAATATAATACAACTTTTAGTACAAAGAAAATGCTCTAACGGAGTATAGATAATTCTATTAGTACTATAATATGTCGAGTTGGTGATCGCGCAATGGTGTCGATCGTTACACGAGTTCGGTTCATGTTATTGTTTTAATTCATCGGAAAAAAGTAAATAAATAGTAAAAAGGTATGAAAAAAATAATATCAATATAATAAAACTTTTTTAAGAAAATGCCCGAACGAAGTATAGATAAATAATACGAGTTGTCACTATGCTCGATAGATGGCGTTGGGATCGAAATAGATCGCGCTATGGTTTCGTAAAGGTGGATCCACACATTGCGAGGCATGCGCTCCGCACGGCGCACAATGCATGCCTCGCCAAGTGTGGACCTGTATATTCGTGGCGAGGCATGCGCTCCGCACGCGCGAGGGCGAGCCAACGTATGTCGGCAAATGCTTCAAGATCAAAGTGCCTCAGTGCGAGCATTACGTTAGGTGTGGACGTAGCCGCGCATGCACGTTCGAGGCGTGCGCCGCGTAGAATATCAACGCACGCCTCGACTGCGAAAATGAAACTGCGTTTGCTCGGGCCAAACAGCGCGCAGCGCATGCTCGGGCCGATCCAACCCACACAGCAGCAGTCAAGATGGCGCCTTTGCATCGCGTGCGCGTATCCGCTGCTGCTTTTATAATTATTAATTCAATTATTGAAAAGAAAAGGAAAGAAAACGCCATACGTCTTCTTTTTTATTTTTATTAAAATAATGATTATGTTTAGGATCCCATAATAATCTATTACTTTCGTATAATAAAACTGCTTTTCTTAACATTTCTTTGTCGTTCATAATGCGCGCGTACATCCGCAGCGAGGCGGACACAACCATCCAAACGCAACGCACTGCTCGCAATGAGCCGGCCGCCACACGGCGCACAGCGAATAGCGCGTGTGCGGCGCACACGCGCTGTGCGTTGTGCGCCGTGCGGAGCGCATGCCTTGCCAAGTCTGCGCGCCTACTTGCCTCGAGCATTTGCTTCGCACGCGATGGCTCGACCCGAGCATATGTTGGTATAATTTGTCAACACGCACGCCTCAAGCCGAGGCATGCGTTGTGCGCCGTGCGGAGCGCATGCTCGCAATGTGTGGATCCACCTTTACACGCATTTGGTTGGGTAACGGCTTTAATGCCCTAAGTGAGTATACATATCTTCAATTCAAACGTAGAGCTCATTATGTTGATTTTTGAAGAGTTCCCTAGAATATCTTCCACATTTCATTTTTGAAGAGATCCGCGAGATCGGGAACTATGTGGGTAAAACCAAAAATCTGCCGGAAGTCACTATTCCACGCGAACGAAGTCGCGGGCAAAAGCTAGTCTGTTATAAAAGCGTTTTTTTTTTTTTTTCAAGACTTGATCGTCCTTTTATTTACAAACCCGTCTACTCTATTTTGCTGTGTAGTTTCCCAAAATTGGAATAGAATATAATATGTATTTGGAAACGCCAAAAACACTGCCACATAAAAAAATTAAATGTCGAACATGCAGCACGTGCTTCTGAAAAATAATCGTAACAGCCCTACAGACCAGTGACCGTATCTACCGACCTTGATAACAGTTGTTTGCTAGAACTCTTCCGGCTGCTACTATCAATATCTATAGTATATCTATACTACCTATGTCTACTATCTGTATCGATCCGTCTTTGGCTGCTACCAAATAATGGGTACGTAGTGCAGCAATACTAATAAAAATAAATTTGTTATGTTTCCGTCGTTTTAGATTATTTCTATTTAATCGTAAAGATAAAAATTTGTACAATAGCATTTTAATTGGTTCTTAGAAATTTGCTGATTTTAGGTTTCTTTTTATTATATTGCACACAGCAAATAAGTCTTCGGGTTAACAAATGATTTATGATTATATTTCTGTAAGTAGATTTTTTACAAACACTTTTACACGTCAGTCACATTTTAAAAACTAGATGAGGTCGGCGTTTCCTATCTGACTACTCTGAGAAGAAAGGCCGAAAAAAACTCAGATAGGTAATCTAACATTACACTGTTTTTATAATTACCTAAGTAGGGGAAGCTAATAAGTTGTCTTGGCTATAGTCTATGTGAAAGTTCTGATTCCGAATCTAAATAACACTTTTTTTCTACGTTGATTTCTCAAAAATACTTTTCTAAAATAAAAAAAGCAACCAATTACCCCCATTACTTCAGTGTCAACACTGGCAACATTTATTCCTAATATAAAACACACCCCACACAGTACAAACACCCTAAAAATATCGCGGAATCAGAGCTCAGATCCAGGGCTGTACCTGACATCGTTCGGTGGCCTTCAGGTAAAGATTTAGCCGCCATTGAAGGCGAATTGAAAAGAGCCCATAATAAGTGACGCGGGGTGAGGGTGGTAGGGGTGTCACTATCGCAACGAGCCCTCGCGAGCGATCGCCATGGCTACCGAGCCCGGCGCGCGACGAGTGCGGCCCTGGGTAGCCTTGCAATGGTATGGGGAGGGCAATAGCCCCGTCTACTTGCAAGCGAAAAATAAGATGGCTCAGAAGGTTCATGTGTAAAGACGGACAATAAGATGCTCTAATCAGTAGGTACTGCGGTAGAGGTTAATTGGGAAAGTGAATAAAATAAGTATCTATATACCATGCACCGCATTAGACTTGTAATGGCAGCTCGATCACGATGGTGACGAAAGTAGCTGGTGCTTACAGCACAGGAGTCCTCCTAGTTTAAGCCCAGTTGCACATGTCTTATATCTTGCCACTAAGTTAAAAAGTTTAAGGTACAATAATTGTAAATAGGTTTAAGTCTTAAACAAATAAATATTGTTGTTATTGTTTGTTTACCTACTTCGGAGATGATTTTGTTTTAACTGTGCCCCTCTCTCTTTATGGCAAAATCGGCATAGACATCGGGATTTTTTCCTCCTCCCTCCACATGTGACTTATTGACGAAATTTTCTTCGACTAGCACTGCATTTGTAGTGACTATGCTAGTTTTATCCCCCTTGCTTGATAATTATTGTAGTGCTACAATAATTACACAAGCAAGCCTCATACCCGTGCTCACGGGTATGAGGAAACTTACGTCAGTAGTCCTCAGGCTATTTTTTATAAGGAAAATGATAAGTTCTCTTATTTTCATAATTTCATCTTAGTCGTACTGAATGGCCTTTCGAAACTTGTTTCACACAGTCACAGAGACTGAGGCCTTTATTCAACTAAATTGCTTTCATTATTTTCACTGTTTAAAGAATGAAAATATTTTTGAATACAATAATTTTTCAAGAGGTTAAGCAGGAACTACAGAAGTGCAGAACTACACCTACTAGTAGGCTACTACGATCCTTTTATACTCCTTTTTTTCCTTCATGCTAAATTTTTCTGCGAAGAACATTGTGTGCTAAGTCAATTGATCCTTCTGTCCGCAACGATAAAGTGTCACTTGTCGCTATCAATTTGCGCTCGCCAGCATTTGTGTCGACGTTCTAAACAACGCGTTTTCCGCCAATGTATACTAGTAGTTTTTTTTTTGTTTCTTTTTTCAAGGTCGCCGGCTATTTTTCTTGCGGTGCATTTTTGCTCGAACTTTTCGTAAGTCTGTGGGTTTTATGCGATCTTTTAGCGAAACGATTGGCGTATTGAGTGTTTGATTTCAATTTGAGCGTGGGAATCGGTCTGTTTTATAAGCAGGTTTTGACATACGTTTGATATTCAAATTCGTGAAAAGTTATCAGTTTTTGTATAATTGGAGAATTCATTGTGTTTTATTAAGAATCACAATATTAATCTTAGTTGATAAAATAACAAAATACATTAAAAAATATCTGCCAAGTTGAATTTACTTTAAAATACCTACCTACCTTATAAATAAGGGTACCTACGAGTACATCCAACCTATAACTATTAACAACGTCTAATTATTTATAACAAAAATTCTTATTTACGTGTTACAAAACCTCAGAGCCTATATCTAGGCGGCGATGAAACCTCCACAATGGCTCCTAGGAAGCCCTATAACAATCTTTGAATATTACATCCACGCGATTCTCACCCTTATTGCTTCATCGTAGAATATATTGTCACTCGTAATGGGAAAGCGGGGAATATCAGATCAGATTATTGTACATGTACGCAATAAAGTTGAGTTAGCACGACACTATGAAATGTCAAGCGTACATTGACGGCTTGCTTAAAGTGTTATTTTCGCTCTGCCATACTAAACACGAAATAGATGCTGCTCTTATAGATGTTATAGTTTATATTAGGAACGTTTTGGGTGTCATAATAGGAGCAAAACTGGACTGGCGTGAGTTTCAGTGCGTGTCTCGAGTCAGTTTCCCTCAATATCAGACTAGGCGGCCTCAATTTTCAACGCTTATGCCTCTATAAGTTATTCCGCCCTGCATACGATGTGTAGGCCTTTGAATTTTCTTTTTATTAAAACCTAGTTTTTTGGAGCAATAATTCTTTTGACGTTTTTGCCTCATCATGTCGGGGAGGCAAACCCTGCAATGTTTGCCTAGAAAGATGATTTTTTCTTCATCTTTTATGCGACGGTTGAATTGAATGTTATTGAATTTTGCATAACAACGAATAGCATTAGTTTGTTCTAATGAAAATTGTGCCTCAATTTAAAGACATTTCAATTAATTCTATATGAACCACGTTCTTAAAATAATGCCTAGTTAGGCAATAATTAATTATAGAAGTCAACAAATCATGAAAAATGAGCAAGTCACTTCAACTATAAAAAAAAAACAAAAACGAGGAACAAAGATAACATCACAACACTACCCTAAAGAACTACGGAACCGTTCAAATATCTAGAACGACAAACATCGACATAAAATGCGACGCAAAGCCCAACCCTACAAACCGAAAAAAAAATAAGTTCGTGTTTTTGGCGGCTGCTTTATCGGCGGCACATTTCAGTCTATGCGCCGCTCTGGGGGTGAAACTGGCGCGACAAGCCGCCCCCACCCCACTCCAGACTTAGGCCTCACCCCGAGCCCAGTAGCCTAGAGCCTGATGGTGCTATATTTGACAAAATGCTCTAGTTACAATCGCAGAACTTAACTGAACGCAAAGTACCTTTGACCTTTAAAAATTGAAAGTCTAAATGCCCACTCTAATTTTTCTCTCGCTTGAAAGCGATGACTAAGGATAGCATGGTTTATCAAACTGACGAGCTAGGGACAAAGTCATTTCGAAGATATTTTCCTCGACGTCTTAAATTTATGTCTGCGTTTAATTTAATTTCCAGGATCTAAGAAAAATAGGTTGGGAAAGCTGTTTTCCGCTCAAGTTAGGACAATAAATGATGAAATTCGTTGCTGAATTCGTCTTCATCACCCATCCCTCTAATGGCGTTCCTTTCCATACAAGAATAACGCATAGGTAGGTAGGCAGCCTTTAATTATTAGGTAACCCGCACGTATACTGAATATACAGGAAAAAAAAGAAACTATTGCGCACACTGCTGATTTATTAACAAGTGCAATATACCTACCTACCTACGCGGTCAAAATATATAGAACATCTAATATATACATTTTTTTTATAACCGATGATAAATTTCTACACTACAGGTCTATAATCTAGATATGCTGAATTAATGGTTACAGTTTGCGCACTGATTATTTTTTCCTTGTATTTTAGAAAAGCGGGCAACCAAATAATGCAAGCGGCCATATCAAACTTTTTCTACAATCGATATTCGGATCGCCGTTGTAGTACGATCGGATGCGGCAGATTTCCAGATCCAGTTGATCAGGATATTGTCCTTCTGACTTCCAGAATCCAAGTCAATCAGTCTAAAAATATCAATAACCTAAGAATTGACAGGTTTTCGGGTTTTAAAGATTGTCAAATTCTTATGACCATCATGATCAATAATAGTTTAACGAGCTGTCTATGACATCTTCTCAATTCAGGAAAGGTCACCTGCCCACGGACATACAACAAGGTGGGGCTTTTCTTGGAAAATCGATCGATAGAATCGGTCCACGCGTTCAGCCTTAACAGGCTAAATTCTGTCATGAATTGTTAATAATGATACATCATTCATAATTTAAGAGACAGCTAAATTTTTTACGAAATGCGTGGTAGGTAATTCGTGCATAATTTCGTCTGGTTATGAATAAAACATGGCGGACTGAGTGCGTGATCTTGGCATTGACACAGCCAGATATTGCAGCCGAGCGTAAACAAAAAGGAGGAGAGAAGTCTCATAAAAGAGTACTGTTATTTCCACTGTAATTCTGAATGGTTGATACGCGGACTGAAGGACCAAACATTTTCGCGTTTTTTTTCGAGTATTCTATTCTATTCGTCGCAGCTTTTCTGCTTTTGAGTGTTGTTTGTGTCACAAAGCTCCTTGTCAATATAAAAAAGGCACTTGAAGACGTTATTGCAGTTAAAATTCTACATCTATTAATTAATGAATCCTCTATTTATCTATTACTAGTTGCGCCCGGCGGTTTCACCCGCATAAGTGTCGATCCCGTGGGAATATCGGAATAAAAATTATCCTATGTCCTTTCCCGGGATGCAATCTATCTCCCTGCCAAATTTTATCGAAACCAGATCACTGGTTTAGGCGTGAAAAGGTAACATACAGACAGACAGAGTTACTTTCGAATTTATAATATTAGTATGGATTGTAGATAATCATGAAGCACTGCATAATAATATTCAAAAAGTATATTTTAAAATGTCATTTATGTTTTGGCTGATTTTTGGTGATAAGATGTAATATTAGCAAAGGCATTAGTATCATCTTAAAGAATATCCGTACAGAGGGACTACATGGCTCTGCATTGTAAGACTCAAAGAAAATCCTAATAAATATAATGCTTGACTTTAAAAGAGACTGAGTTTGTTTCAGCGTTTCTTATCAGGGATCATTCGGCTAGAAAAAGCAGGCGCCATCTAGTTTAAAAAAAAAATTACCAACAAAATATTGACGTGTTCTTACATACATAAACATTTAATTTCACCAGAAGCATAAAGGCATTATCTGGGCACGCTCGTTTCATCATAAATCTCATCCATCGCTTTCCTTCAGTCGTGATCGAGGACAAGAGCAGGTCCATTCAGCAATAAAAAGAAGTATGTAGATTTCACCACAACAGTTGCTGGTATCCAAACGATCAATCATTTGAATAAGAAAGTCGAAGGAACAGAAAAACTCACTCGTGGATACATTGAAAAGTATCATCTGGCGTGTGATACTCACTTTGCATTTCAGTCCATGCCTCACACATTAGCATAAGACATTACAAACACGCGTGTTTTGCAACGTGCATGCAAGACAACAATATTTATGCTTGCATAAAAGTCTAAGGTATTTTTGTACCATCGTGAGTCATTCCACTCTTCCAGATGTTATCGTAGAACGCTACGGTTGTATATGACTTTTGTATTCACCCCTTTAATAACTAACTACGCTGTTAATGAAATTTATATTAATTACAGTGTGGTACATGACGCATTTATTTTGGTCATGTAATTGTAAAAGCATTATTTTATTTATTTACTAGGTGCGCCCCGCGGTTTCACCCGCGTGAATGCCGATCCTCCAAAGTGTTAGAGAAGACCGCGAAATTCAAATTTTCTGATATTTTTTGCAATTTTCAGATCGGTATAAAGCTTAAGAAAATTTAGAGCGCGGCCCCCTTAAAGAGCTAGATCTCCGAACCTTAACACGTGCCCATTGTGTTGTCTAAAGCCAAGCTTAACCTTTTTGAAGAATTTTCCTGTTTGTTACCTTAAATAGAAAATCGTCTTTGATTCTGAAAATTCGCCCTTTTACCCGACTGCGGTGAAGCCCAAACGGAGGGTTATGTGTTTGACGTGTATGTATGTATCTCCGTTTCTTTGTTCCCTCGTAACTCCGGAACGTATGAACGGATTTCAATAAATTATATGTCTTTAGATTTGCATTGGTAGCGCGAGTGTCACTGGCTACATTAAAATAAATAACAAAGTAAAATGGCGGATTTGGGGTGCCATATTGTGGAGTTACTTAGTTTTTTTTTTCTTTTAATGCCATCGAGTGGGATATCAAAATGAAGGGTTTTAAAAGGTGCTTACAAAAATATACACAACTTATATGGTTAAAAGTAATTCGAAGTGACAAATCGTAAAAAATACAAAATAAAATGAAATCTTTCACATCTGTAAATTAAAAAGCTGGAAATAAAAAAATCTAAAAAACCCGACTTTTTAATTGTAGATTATTTTACTTTTTTGAGCCGTTTGGGGTCGAAACGCTCGGGTCATGGGGCCCGAGCGCGCGTCTCCTTTTTAAGGAAATTTCTCGCCGGCTGGTCGATACTTCACGTGACCAGAGGGCTGGGTCGTTCTTTGGTCAAAGAATTAGCATTGCTATTCAACGTGGCAATGCTGCCAGTCTTCTGGGCACGTTTCCGGATGACAGCGATGCGGATGAGTACTTCGACGCCTAAGTGTCCTTTGGGGGGTTTTTTTTTATTTATTTGTATAGTAGGTTAGTTAGGCTTTTATTTTAGTATCTAGTGTATATAGTTATATTGTAGATAATTTTTTTGCATTTACATAGTTTCATTTAATCTGAAAGATTTTCAGCCCTTCACCAATGTATTTGTACATACATCTGCCTTTTCCAACTCGTATGTTGGGGACAGCTTAGTCTTACCGGACGCTCCTTCTTAGTTTTACATAATACGACTGCCCATCAGACCCAGTCACTGAGTAACACGATAACCCTTGGTAAGAATTATTGTCAGACTTTCGGGCTTTAGATAACCCCCTACCGATTGTCAAAGATATACGAATGATGAAACATAAATTCCTCAAACTCAAAGCATTTATTTCAATTAAACCATTTACAGGCACTTTTGAATTGTCAAGAAGTCGGTCAGTCAGAAAATATGAAGCTAGTGGCCCATTCCAAAGCGTAGTAGGTACCTATGGAGAAGAACGGGCAAGAAACTCCATGGACACTCTTTTAAATTATATTTTTACAAAAATATTAGTTACATCATTTATTTTGAATTTATAATTATATGTGAGAACGATGGAAAAAAAAAACTAAAAAAACCTATAAATCAAAGAACGAACGAAAGAACACATTAGCAGAATCAGCCTATAATGTCTCCACTGCTGCAGGCCTCCTCTCTGTTAGAGGGAGTAGGCTGTTATCTACCACGCGGGCCCAGTGCGGGTTGGTAGATGTCACATGTCTTCGAATTATAGGCTCTAGGACATGCCGGTTTCCTCACGATGTTTTCCTTCACCGTTTTGAGAGCAGTGGTGATGAAATTAAAAAAAAATAAAGCGCCTGCCTGCGTTCGAACCCACGACCTATTACAACTCGTAAGTCGGGGCCATTACCACTGGGCCACCACTGCTCAATCTGTTGAGATGTATGAATGTGTTCACATTATTCACTGTTTATTCCACCAGGAATGAACTTACGTACATACAATTCTTAAGAGGAAATGCGGGTGGTCGTTTCTCCATAGAAACGCTCTCGCCTGTTTACTTTCTGATTAAAGACTATAAAGCAATGATTTTTTACAGAATAATAAATATTAACTACATGTATGTCCCTATGTTTTCCTTATTGATGATACATTATTTTTATAAGCACTAGAACCCTCAAAAAATGCCGATTTAAACCGCTGTCAACAGAGGCTTAGTGTACAAATTTGACAAAAAATACTAAAAAAAAAACAGAGACAGTATAATATCCTTCTTATTCAGTTTATGAAATATCTTTTAAATTGGTCCAATATTGGAGGAGGAAATAGGCGAGAGCCAAACCTCTTATTATGACCTTTTACTTAGGCTTTTCAAATGTCTCTCCGACCGCATTTCCTCTTAAGTAGGTCCAAACCACAGACCATGGCTAGTCCCAAATCAAACACAAGCAGTAATTTAATAATCGTGTGCTGTATGCCAGACAGGCAGTTGTAACTTACTTTAGTCCCTAGGGACTTAATTGTAACATTCCTATGCCTTCAGGTAATTACGCAAGATGTTATGAAGAGGTTTGACAAGACTAAGGTACTTCTAGCAAGTAATTGATAAAATAGACAGAAACCTATCTGGGTAGAAAATATACAGACACATACCAGAAAAGTGCAATACCTCATTATCTGCCTAGCCTTGCCCCAACCATGTTGGGGTCGGCTTCCAGTCTAACGGGAGGTAGCTAAATACCAGTATTTTACATGGAGCGACTGCCTATCTGACCTCCACAACCATGTTACTGGGTAATACAACACCCCTTGGTGAGACTGGTTGTCAGACTTTCGGGCTTCTGACGACCCGTAACGACAGTCAAAGATCCACGAATGACAGCCGGGACCAACAGCTTGTGTGTGGTTGACTGTGGGGTAGTGTTGGGTGTGGGTGTCCAGGATGCGCCGAGCGCTCGGTTCAGTTGAGTAAGTGGCGGAGCAAACTGGGCTACACGAGGAGGCTTCTTCATGCATCCCAGAACTCTTCTTCTTATCGTGTCGCCTTCACTAGAGTCCAATAGTTCCTGTAACGTGCATACAACTGAGGGGTAATTCCCGTAATTTTACGAATGTTCAAAGTCTGATCTCAGTCTCAATCTGTCAAAATTACCTGTAATTTCCCTACATTTTTGACCAGTTTTTGACATTGATTGTCGCTGAGTAGATATTGCGACTAGATTTTAATCATTTTTAATTATTGGAATTGGCCTAGGACACATTGGATACCATATTAAGTATCCCAATATATCATCATTTACTAGACAAATGAAACAAATCTGACGGAGGTTAGTTTTAATACTGATTGCGCTGTTGTTTATTTATATATTACTTTTAACGATTGCGTCAAAAAAATAGCAATGTTATGTGGAATGGATAAGTTCGTACGACGCATAATGGCAACATTTTTGTCCCTAGACTCGTGATTTACGATCGACTTGTAGTGAGAATTCATGGTTCTGGATAATGTCACGATTTTATAAGCGACATAGGAGAGGAGCGTCAACGACGAATGCGTCATCAGAGTGTAAACGCGAGAATTACGAGTACCTTCCTGGTGACAAATGGTTAACGCCGGCTAGATCTGTAAGAACACAATATAGGCTAACAAAAAAAAACGGTCAAGTGCGAGTCGGACTCGTACACGAAGGGTTCCGAATCACAAGGCAAAAAAACGCCGAAAAATACTTTTCTTGTATGGAGACCCATAATTTTATACTTTATTTTATTTTTATTTGTTGTTACAGCGGCAATAGAAATACACATTCTGTGAAAATGTCAACTGTCTACCTATTATGGTTTATGAGATACAGCCCGCTGATAGACACACGGACGGACGGACGGACAGCGGAAACTTAGTAATAGGGTTCTGTTGGCACCTTTTGGGTACGGCACCCTAAAAAGGGTCTTTAGGTTTTGAGGTATTTGTGTACCTAGGTCGCTTTTGTGCAACCTTCAGAATTGGAACACAGCAATGCTAATTTGGTAAAAAGGAAAATTTTTGCAAAATATTTGCAAAACCACATGTAGGGTTTCCATAATTCTGATTGAGATTCAATTTTATTCCAACAAGACCTATTTCACTTGACATGATCCTCGTATATTAATGGTGAACAAACATTTGCGTAGGTACAGACGCCAGCACATTAAGCTACTACAATCTGTCAAATTTCTTTAATAGATTTTCAACTTTATCGCTAAAATATAAGGTTCAAATTTGATTGGGAAAATTTGACAGTTTTGGGTAGCTTGATGTGCGCCCGTCTGTACCCTAACGTACTCAATAGTACCTATTTAAATTAAAACTGTGCAAACTTTGCGAATAATTAAATTTGTATCAAAATGAAATTGGCATGTGAACGTTATTAGAAGTTTAATAATTAATTAATTAAATGTTATTATGAAAAGTTTTATTTCGTTCAGCTTCTATCATAAGTAATGTATTTGTTCAAGCCGTTTGGGATTGAGGCCCATGGGGTCCTAGTGCCCACTAGGTTTTTCGAGACGTCGCGGTCGCCAAGCGGTTGGTCGAATCTTTACGTGCCCTATTTTTTAGCTAAAGAATCAGCATCGCCATACAACGTGGCAATGCTGCCAGTCTTTTGGGCACTTTTACTGCTGACAGCGATGCGGATGAATATTTTGATGCCCTATGATTATTTTCCTTATTTTTTATACACATTTACATATTATTAATATTATTATAAGTCTGTTAGTTCATAAATTTATTATGTAAATGTGTGTGTAATCTGTGTGTGTATTATGTCTAAATAATGTATGTCATATGTTAGATTATTTATTCATTTATTTAATCTTAAGACGTTAATTACAAGAAGTATTTTACAATCTAATACTTAAAAAAAAAAAGAAAAAAAAAAAAGACAAGAGCTCATAGGGCATCAAAAAATTTATGTTAGATGAAAAAATATATGGAACACATATTTTTTTACCGACGATAAACAACGGAGAGCAGTGGTGGCCCCGTGGTAACGACCGCGACTTACGAGATACAGGCCGTAGGTTCGAACCCTGACAGTCGCTTTACTTTGTATAAATTATTTCATTACCACTGCTCTCAAAACGGCGAAGGAAAACATCGTGAGGAAATCGGCATGTCCTAGAACCAAAAATTCGAAGACATGTGACATCTACCAACCCGCACTGGGCCCGCGTGGTGGATTACGGCCCACTCCCTCTCACAAAGAAGAGGCCTGTGTCCCAGCAGTGGGAACATTGTAGGCTGATTATGTTATGTTATGTTTATGTAAACAACGCTGGCGCATCCAGAATCATTTACTGAATCCATGGAAGCAGGTGGCGCGTCAATGTCCATGCCAGCCTGTATTATAAGAAGATCTCCTCAATATAAGACGTGCACATATGTATAAAAAAAGGTAATTATTCTTCTTTATACCAGACTTGCTCTGTCAATAATAATAATATAGGCAGCAACATCTTCCTGTTTGTTAATAACAACATCCTGTACCTACTCATTGACCGGTCTTCCTAGCGTTGTTATCGTGAAAATGTCCCCAACAACCGTTCCAGCCCTTGGGACCCGCTTACCCAAATAGGACAGGAGTGCATGTTCAGCGATTTTTTCTT
This sequence comes from Hydraecia micacea, assembly GCA_914767645.1. NCBI lineage: Eukaryota > Metazoa > Arthropoda > Insecta > Lepidoptera > Noctuidae > Hydraecia > Hydraecia micacea. The sequence goes on from OU611778.1 coordinate 17,465,193, forward strand.
TGAATGGCAGTCCAGAGGTGGACAAATTTATTGTTCTTATCGAAGGCTTGCATCGATTAAAGATCTGTGTCAAAATTTAATTATACTTATCGATCGAAATTAACCCTACAAATCGCATGCGCATACGGATGTAATATTATATACAGCCTCGGTCTACAGTACTGTGAAGACCCATAAAATTAGTTTTCATATCTATATAATTATGAAAACTTTTATTTATTCACAAAGACACAACTGGCTGGGTCGTTCTTTGGTCAAAGAATTAGCATTGCCATTCAACGTGGCAATGCTGCCAGTCTTCTGGGCACGTTTCCGGATGACAGCGATGCGGATGAGTACTTCGACGCATAAGTGTCCTTTGGTTTTTTTTATTTTTTATTTATTTGTATAATAGGTTAGTTAGTCTTTTATTTTAGTATCTAGTGTATAGTATATAGTTATATTGTAATTATGTGTGTACAGGAATTAATACTTGAAATATTAAATAAAGAACAAAGACACAACAATTACAATTTAAAACTTAAAAAAAGGATCAAAAAGGCAGGAGCTCATTGAACATAAAAAATTCGTCCGCATCGCTGTCAATGGGATAACTGCCCAAAAGGCTGGCACCATTACCACGTTGAATGGCAATGCAAATTTTATATGAACATTATTTTTTTTAGATACAGGAACTTTGTTGCAAGACGAAACACGTGTAACCAATATACCAAGATCCGTGTCACCAAACAGAATTCATTACAAAAAAAAATAAGGAAAATTATAATGTTAAAATATCACCAAAGACTACGCAACTAATGAGGCTTCATAAAATCCAATCAAAACGCAAAGGGCATTTTAATTAACGACGATGTTTAGTTAAAATAAATTTCAGAGAGGAACAAATTACAAACGTTTAATAATATTATATTTACTAATACACTCTTTGTGAAGTTTATACGAACATTACGAACAATATTCTGCGGACGTTCGGTACCCGCCGAAGTCACTGACGTTTCTGGACACACTAAAATTATAGGAACAATAATCGCGGTTAAGTGTCCGAGAAAAGAATACAATCCATAATTGAACTGGTCCAGTGGTCCCCCAAAGGGTTGGAGGTGTGAAGCCGTCTAGACGCGAGACGGACCAAAAGGTCGGGTTTTGATAAGGGTGCCTTGGACGACCTTGAACTTTAGAACGGCTTAAACAAATGAATCTACCCCCTCCTTACATGTCTGCATGTAACGCCGGTTTTTACATCTTACGTAACCCTGGCTCCGAGGAGCAGTAGATATCGAGCGCCAGAGAAACGACTGGATCAACTTCCAGATATCATTGAACTGGGTCAGTTTTACACAAATGCTCACATTAATAAAACCATCCCCAAACTTCGTATTTACCCAGCGTAACGAACAAATTCACGGGCTGGTGATCGACATTCAAACAAAATACAACCAATTACTTATCGTGTCACGGCTAAAGGAATAGAAATTCAGTATTTCGCCTTTGAAGAGAACTACATAATTGACATAGAGCACCACGGACAGGTACACAAAGATAGCCGTGGCGTCCTTTGTGATCGACGTATCAAATCACCATCGGACACTACAAAAACAAGCGAGACCCGGCCGGGTACAGACGTACGAAAATAAGTTCAGCCAGTTCCTAAACAAAAAGAAACTGAAATAAACAAGGTCGGGAATCAACGCCGCCGTCGCCGCCGCCATAAAGACCGACGGCCGTCCTTGAAAATGGGGGGTTCTTACAAATTGGGTTATTACGGTGCGTGGGGTGGGGGTGCGGACGGGCCGCTCGCACGAGCGAGCGGGGGCGCGGGGGGCGAGGCGGGCGCGCGGGCGCGGGGTGCGCGCCGCGTGGGCGTACCTCGGTGCGCCACCCGCGCCCGGCACGCCTCTCCAGGAAGACTCCCGTCCCAGACTAGGGTTCCGGCGCCGATCATTATAATTACTCTCCAAGGTGAGCCGGGAGTTGCAACCCCACCGGCAGCCTAATCCGGCTCGTGCTCCGCCGGGACCGGCCAGATATCCCCGACATAATATTGCGAGCGCCAAACATTAAAAGCACTTAAACATCATCTGCCTATCCGAACGGTGCCAATTATGAAGCAAATTGAAAGCCTCTCCAACAAATTTGAGTGTGGGTACTGAGCTTTATTAAGGTTTTAAATTATGCCCAGTTCGAGCTGACAAATGTAGTTTATCTAAAAATATTCTTCGGTTGGGTTAGTTTTGAAGTGCCCTTTGTTCTGCTGGTAGGTGGGGGTGATTAAAGTTGGTCTTCAAATCATTAGCGCGGACTTCAAAGTCGTAAACGTCGGTGAAGTTTGGGGAACAAATTGGGGCTTGTCTTTATGCAGCGTCTCGTTAGATAAAGGACTTAAAGTCGGCCTTGTCGGAGTCAGGGCCGGTTGCGGATGAGGCGGTCGGTGATGGCATAGACTTTGTAGGTGTTTAATGAATTGTAGAAAGCCTAAGCCAGCGGTCCTACCAGATTGATAATTACGTATTTATGAACGGCGCTTGTTTGTGTTCTACAAATGATGTGAGCGTAACTAGTCTATAAACCTGCGGGGGTGGGGGAGGGAGGCTTTATTTATTTTTCTTGCATCAAGGGAAAGATAGGTAGCTATAATAATAAGTTATGGGTGATCTATATCGTGTGTTTCGTTAAATATTTGTGTTAAACAGTTTAATGTTAAGCATTATAAGCTTTTAAAAATATAAAGTAAAACGAGGTATATCGTCGCTTCATAATTAAATTATTAAGAAGCGTGCTGGAAAAGGTTTGTTTTATGATTGCAGATTTGGTCTTTTTGCACTTAGGCTAAAAACGCAGTGCAAGCTCCTTACTCTACGATGTATTCGTGCGTTTTATCGTATACCTCATTCCACTGGCCCCCTTCTACCTTCGGACATCCAGACGCACTGCAAGTTACCGTCCCAACCTGGTTGCTAATCCACCAATTCGCACTAAGCGTTTGCAAGTGTTCTTTATAATGTGCACAGCAAAAGAGTGGAACTCTCTACCTGTGTCTGTTTTTCCAAGCGCATACAACCCGAATCTCTTCAAAGTGAGAGTGAACAGGCTTTTTCTCGGGTAAGCTCGCTCCATCGTCGACTTTGTCTGTCACCTTTGACCTAGACTAGAGTCAAGAGCAAGTCCATTTCAAATTTAAAAAAAAATGAAGTTCTTTGTGTTAGTAGAGATTTGAATCTATCTCAGCCCGTTGCAGTCCAGTGCTGGACATAAGCTCATCCCAGCGACACAACTTTGTACTATATCTACGATATGAAAAACAGCATTTTTTATTTTCTTTTATATTGATACTTAAAAACCTACTTCAGTATTGCATAATTAAGATTATATCTATTGAATATAATTTCCCCAAAAGACGCCTTATCGTATACGCGTTCCGTAATTAGATAATGTTTTTTTTTTAAGCAATCTGTGTTTACATTGGTAATGACACGCGTATTATTTAAAATTCACATCTCACACGACACGTTTTCAAATATTTTTGCAGAAAAACATCTTATCTCAAATTGTATAAGTTCAGTAGTTTTGTAGCTATCTTTTCACATACATAGATAATTCTTGTAATAAACTATACTATCTATCACCTGTTTTCACCAACACTAGCCGACTCCTAAATCATCTTCATCAGCCTATAGAAGTCCACTGCTGGACATAGGCCTCTCCTATTGCACGCCATTCAACTCGATTTTCGGGAACTCTCATCCAGCTACCAGCCATCCTGCGAAGATCGTCGCTCCACCTAGCCTGAAGGCGACCCGCGGCGACTCTTAAATGAAATGCATAAATGAAAACAATTGCAATGAGATTTAGGCATTACATTTAAATGTCGCTTAGTATTCATGAAAACAGGCAAAAGACTATAGAAATACAGGTAACGTACCGATAGTTGCTCTATAGTATACACAAAATCATGAAAGTTTCTATTTACTATGAACGTTTGTTTAAAACTTCCTTCTTCGCTTCTCATAGCATCGGTGCGAGGCGTTCTATCCATTCTGATCGCACATTGCGATGACGTAACCCTGCGACCGGCTGGGGGCCAATTATGCGTGAACGAAGCCCTTAGCAACAGAGTGCGTTGCTTCACTCCACGACCAGCATAACATGACACCTACATACTATACAATACCCTCTTAAAACACCCGAGAGTCAAACAAATCGAAGGGGTGAGGGAGCTCAAGATAAATTGGTCGATGGTGTAAAACAGAATTCTAGCATCGAAAAATCCTCATTATTAATTAAATGTGTGCTGGTATGTCCCCTGCAAGTTCTAGTGCTGTCAATAATAAAGTGGGGTTGATTGACCTCTGCATATATTTGGCTCACGTGTTGTCCACTAGGGGGCGGTGCAAAAAGACGTTGGTTATTATAGGCATACTATAATTTGGGTAGAACGTCACGCTGTAACAAGTTCTTATGTATATTGTCGATGAATCGATAAAGAAAATTATAAGGTTCATGGCTCGAGCTCTGAGAATTGGTAGGAAGTACGTTAATCGTTAATATTTTCCCTTCGATTGTTGGTACAGTCGCCAGCACATCAAGCTACTACAATCTGTCAGATTTCTTTAATAGATTTTCAACTTTATCGCTAAAGCATAAGGTTCAAAGTTCATTGGGAAAATTTGACAGTTTCGGGTAGCTTGATGTGCTGGCGTCTGTACTTACCTACTTGCTTGCAGAGTTTGCTTTGTGATAAAGATATCATTACTTTATCAATATTTTTTTTAACTTTCATCGTGTTGGCAGTTTTTTTATAGGCAAAACGAAGTCACAATTCGCTACGTGTTGTCGGAGGCACAGAACGCGTAGGTAGATAATAAAAATCAGCAGTGATCCTCATCTAGTTTTAAAATATTAAATAGTATTATTTCTTTTGACGTGTAAAAGTGTTTTTTACAGCCAATTTAGAGGAACAAAATATTATTTATCGAAAAACGAATAGTCGAAAGAGAAATCCCAAGATTATCCTATCAACAAACCGTATCATAGTATCACACCCTACTACCGTTCCGTCAAAGTAGCCCCACTTTACCAGGTTTGATTTACATCTTCCCACTTGTGTCCGGTGACGGTTCAGAGACTTCCAAGTGGACGATGGAAGATGAGGGTGTGATTGTGGAGCTATGTCACAAACCATGCTCCAACTCCTATCCTACCCTCTGTGTTCCAAAACATACAGTCAAAGTGACCTTTGCGCTGCCACCGACAACGCCGTAGAAGTGGAAAAGTTTGGGAAAACAAGATTTAAAATACAGTCGTGCGAGCGACACAAAGAAGAAAAAGATGATAGTATCACCCATCCTCCTTCAAACCCAATATTCAGCCAATTCTAAAACAGGCATTAAATAATCATAATCAGCCTATAATGTTCCCACTGCTGGGACACAGGTCTCCTCTCAGTGAGACGGAGAGGGCCGTAATCCACTACGCGGGCCCAGTGCGGGTTGGTAGATGTCACATGTTTTCAAATTTTTGGTTCTAGGATATGCCGGTTTCCTCACGATGTTTTCCTTCACCGTTTTGAGAGCAGTGGTGATGAAATAATTTACACAAAGTAAAGCGCCTGTCTGGGTTCGAACCTACGACTCGTAAGTCGTGTCCGTTACCACTGGGCCACCACTGCTCTCGCATTAAATAATAGAAAGTTCTAAAGCAACAAAACGGTCCAGATTTTTATGAAAACCGCAGAGGAAGCTTTGAAATATAAATGCCATGAATCAGCGATACCTATAGACACGAGTGCTTCACGATCCCAGTCTGTTTTAAATCACGATGCAATTTGTTTAAAAAAAAAACTGTTAGTCAGTGTTGTGTTTTCATACTCTGCGATTCCCAGCAAAAGATTAAACCATTCTTTTCTCATTCTACATAGATGTTTTTAATGATCGTGGCTAAATAATAACAGCCGCACGGCTCTATCGAAGGTTAAGCTACACTTGCCGCGGTCGATTCGTGGATGGGTGACCATCCATTGCATATCGCGACTCCTCCGTGTCTCGGAAATCAGCCGTTAGTTCCGGCTGTCTTTCATCTTTGATAGTTAATTGTTACGGGTCGTCAGAAGCCCGAAAGTCTGACAACCAGTCTTATCAAGGGGTATCGTGTTACCCAGTAACTGGGTTGTGGAGGTCAGATAGACAATCACTCCATATAAAATACTGAAGGCCAATTCCCTGAACATAAAACCGTTCAAAATCTAGTCAAAAACAAACAACAATGCAATCTCATCTCAGCGGCAATCAATGTCAAAAACTTGTCATAAATGTAGGGAAATTGGAGGTATTTTTGACAGATCGAGACTGAGATCAGACTGTGAAGGTTCTTAAAATTACGAGAATTGTCCCTCTGGTATTCAGTTGCATCGGCCGATATCAAAATAGTTGGGGAAAAGGCTAGACAGATTGAATTTAATTTGTTATCTAATCTAAAAGCTGCAATAAACGAACTGCTGATAACATCTCAATCTGAATCATTTTGAAGGATATTGCTAATCCATTGCTTCATATGTTCGTAAAATTTGTCTGCTCAACAACGTAAATAGCGCAATGTATGTTGCTGAACTGTCAAAATGAAACCTAGTGCTACTGATAGTGTGTTACGCAATTACCCCGCAAATGATAAGTAAGTAAATAGTTGCTTTCAACATCAGCCCCATCTAGAGGGCTTAGGCCGTTTGTGCACGACACGGTTTTTTTACGGTACGGCGCATAAACCGTGCCGTAGTATATTAGAAGATTATTCAATCTGTTAAAACCGCTAACTAATAACGACACCTCGACAAGTATCTAGGTCAAAATAGTCAGGACAAGTCAAAAAATCTAGCATAATAAAATAACTCATAGGAAATGGATAGCCAATAAAAAAACTCGAAAGTTCAATCAACTGTCAAATTGCATGTCTATTTCTTTGTCCGTTTCGATCTAGTCATCGTTTAAAAATGACGCGGTCACATGCTAAAAAAGTGACAAAGAAAACATCTTTTGCTCTTACATTTTGAAAAGAATTAGCAGAAAGAATATTTTAGACTGTGGTTCTTCTATAGAACATGTGTTTAGTGTGCACGTCTGAGTGTGTACTATTTTGGCAGAGGCTTAGATTAAACAGAAATTGGATAAGAATTATTGTTGAAACAATGGGTATGTACTTGTCAAGGTTGATGTGTTGTACCTAATTCGTTATCGTGATATCAAGTATCTAAGGTGTCCTACATGTTGTTGTGATTACAACCTGTAGTCTGTACCTATTTACTTTAATAGGGATTGAGGTCTTGCCATTGTCTTAGATGTTCAGAGATCGGTCAGGAGAGATTTTGTGTAATGGAGGCATTCTGTCAGGCTTTTTGACTGTCTTGTGTAATACCTAGTGCTTTAAGTTACGACTTCATTATTTTAGACGCCTTCTTGTTCTTCTACATTCTATTGTAACATTATAGCCTTGTTGTTAGAATTCAAGGACAAATGAAAGTAAAGGAATATTTTCTGACATAACACTTATTTGTAAGAACACTGTTAATATAATTATACAGAGGTTTAATATTAAATAAAATATTTATATTTATTCATTTATATATACTTTATTGTACACCACAAAAATACACAACAAAAAGAATTATCGATAACTAAAAATATACAATGGGCGGCCTTATCGCTTTCTGCGATCTCTTCCAGGCAAAATACATATTTTTCTCGCTTACAATTTTTTTTTCTACCTAATTTAATACAATATCCATTTAATTATAAAGGTTTTATTAATAATTATTTTCAATTAGTAACTGTTATTATTATAATAAATAAAATACACAAGGAAAAGCTATTATTAAATGGTAACGACAATGAAACATAAATAGCAACACTGAATACATGCTTTCCGAAATAAGTTTATATAATAAAACGAATAATGTGATAGTGTGTGAGTCATCGAAAAATTCCCAAAAAAAATCCCAAAAAAAAACGAATTATTGCTTTGCGGTGTAAATATTTTCCTTAAAACAGCAGGAAAGTTTTAAACGAGTCTTTAGCAGGAGAAACCCCGAAAAGATATATTATATTATGTTTAAAAATATTTAATTAAAGACCACTCTTCCCGGGGTTCCCCTAAACAAATATGTGTTGCCTGACAAAATATTAAATATATACAGGGTTATTGGAATAACACTAACAACCTCTTAAGGGGTCATTGTCAATCAGCTGTTCCCTACATTTTGACGAGTTATACGAACATAAATGTAGGGAACAGCTGATTTTTTATAATGTGCGTTTTTTTTTTTTTTTTGTTTAGCCTATACTGTCCCACTGCTGGGCAAAGGCCTCCCCCAAGTCCTTCCAGGAACTCCTTTCCCGCGCCACCTCCAACCAGCCCTCGCGGTACGCGTCCAGGTCATCTCGCCACCGCTTTCTAGGCCGACCTCGGCGGCGCCGTCCATCTTCAGGCACCCATTGTGTAGAATGAGAAATAATAAATAATTATTAATTAAGGAACCATGTTTTATATTAGGTTAAGGAGAGCAAGTATCCTTATCCACCATTTCTTTCGTCTTCGCCAACTGCGCTATCGCATTGGCCAAAACATAGGAATGAAAATAAACCAGCGACGCGAGTTCGTTAGCCGGGAGCGTTCTCACGCGCATCTTATGTCACGACGTTCGCGCATGCGTACAACACAGCTTCATTATACGCAATTAACTTTTAATATAATTATTCGTTTTAGGCGTAAAATTTGAAGACATTTAAATGTGAAAATGAAGTGTTAAATTACTGGGTAAAGTATCAAATAACTGAATTCGCAAATAATTTTGCAAGCTAAAGCATAAAATATGCAAGAATTTGTAGCAATCGATCGCTACGAAACGCATTCTGTAGACGTCTACGAGATGCGCTACGTGCAGCGATGCACCGCGTAGCAATGCAGCTACGATATCTCTACGAGACGTAGCGGTGCTACGAAATTGCATACGTGCAAAAAATATTTGCAGTCTCCGTGTTTAATGCAGTTTATTAAAATAAAATTAATATTTAATGGAAATAAGAATGGAAGACAGTCTCTGCTAGACATACTAGGGTCATATTAAGAAGGGTACTATCATAGTTTTTGATTAAAATTATATATTAGGTTGCTAAGAATTGACGTAGCAAGTCTTTATAATAATTTGTATATAACTAATATCAAAAGTGTTTCTCAAAAACATACGATAAGCCAATTTTGGCACCTTGCAACGAGAATAGACAAGACACCACAGTAATTTTCACACAAAGATAAATTCGAAAACTGGAAAAATAAAACAATATTTTTAGTTCACTTAAGTCTTTTGTCACTCAAAACACAACTCCATATTATATTATTTACAGTCAACAAAAGATATAAGTATGCAGGATCGTCACATATAGTTGAAGTTTAGTAAGAAACCGATGGATGAAGACTCAAATTTAATTTGATAAATGAGCTGTTTGTTTTCTATTCATTAAATTAAATTTTATTCGAGAACATCCATCGGTTTCTTACAAACCTTCAACTATATCCGATGATCCTGCATACTAATCTCTTTTGTTGACTATACATGTACGCACGACGAAATATCAAGCTATAAATTTCCAGTATAAGCTGACTTCTCATCACACAAAAAGTCTATACAGGATGTCCAGTAATTAATGGATAACCCCTTAAAGGATCATTGTACTTATCATTATGAACAACTTTTACTACGGGATCAAACATGAAATCCCAAAATAAAATCAGCTGTTCCCTACTACTACATTTATGTACGCATAACTCGTCAAAATGTAGGAAACAGCTGATTCTTTTTTCGCGATTTCAGGTTTGGTCCCATAGTAATAGTTTTTCGTAATGATAAGCACATTAAGAGGTTATCCATTATTTACCGGACACCCTGTACACAATGCGAGGTCAGCGCAAACTAGAAATTTCGTCGTGTGTACATTAAATATTAATCTAAGTAACTGTACTCATTGATGTAAAAGAATCCTGTTATGTCCAAAAACCAGTATGATTATCATGTTACAAACAACAATGATTTTAATTTATTTGAACAATTACAACCAAATAAAATAATTGAAACAAGCCGACCTTGCATGCATTGTATTTAAATTCTTAATGTCTTTATTAGGTAATCAATCATGGAATATTATTGAGACAGGAAACGTTGTTACAAATGTGTAAAGCAGATGTTTGTTAATGCTAATGAGTTTATTTAAAAACTATTGAGGCTACTTTAATAATTATGTGACCACTTTATGAAATACTAGCTTCTGCCCGCGACTTCGTCCGCGTGAAATTTCTTATCCCCCCGACCCACCCCGTCGCATCGCATCACCTACCCGCGCTATCACTAATATATTAATATATTAAATAAAATAAAATAAATATATTAAATAAAATAAATTCAAAAAAAAAAATTAAAAATCAGGTCGTTTACGCTTAGCGTTCTTTCTGACTATTTTTTTTTGTTGCTCGGCTCCTATGGGCCACATGCATATTAAGTTTTTCCAACATACTTCGGCTTACATACAATGTCAATTCTTCTTGTCAAGTCTTCTGTGATACATTTTTTTAAACTAGTACAGGATACAGGTGATCTTTCTGTATTGTATTGCATAGTTTTTGCTTATCAATAAAATACTGTTTTTGGAACATTTTTTTTTTACTTTTCCTAGGCCTCCACCAGTGACGATGTTATAAATAATAATAATAGTAATCCATTTATTTCAGGCGACGCAGGCCCATAGATAACTTTAGATAACCTTAGATACCTTAACCTAAACATACATATTTTAATTTTAAAAACTAACTATTGTGCACGAAGTGTCGGCGTCGTGTAAATGAAGGGTCGGCGTATCTTAGGCATACGAAGGTCCGATTAAGCAGACGACAACCTCCTAGATTGAACTGCGAGATGCCAGTCCCAAAAAACAAAATCTTATACACATCACTACCCTGTTGAGTGGGTAATGGAGATGAATCTTTTACTATGTAGCTTGTAGAAGAAGGTGGTGCACCTAAGTCACCACTTTTATTATGATAATAGGATAGTAGAGCCATCTTGGTCCTGTCTCAGTCCTAACCAATTATTTAGAAGTTATTAACGTCGCCAAACAACTGCAGGAAGTCCTTCACTATTTCTGAACGACATTGTTATTTTTGACAAACAATATGATAAGATAATATTATGTATATTTATATAGTTCTATTCGAACAATTTTGCATACGAAACCTGCCTCGTCATCCAATTAAACAGCATTTGCACAATTAAAATGCAAATCCAAACCACGCACAAACATCCTTGTACGCATAAAATAAACACGTAATTATAAATTATTGTCGCTTTTTGTATGTCTTTGTGACCGCGTTGTTCTTCCAAACTATCCATCGGATTTTGATAAGGTTTTCACCATCATTTAGACAATTTATTCCGGAAAGTTTATGTAAATAATACATTCATATTTAACAAACATATAATAAACAAACCTCTATGTTATATCAAAGTAATAAAAACCTTGCGAAGCAGGGGCAGGTCACTAGTAATTTAGTAAAACAAAAACCGCCTAAAATATCAATATTTATAACAGGTCGGCCATTTTGCCAATAACATACCAGTTATAAAAAATGTAGTTTGAACTCATTCACGTCGCATCAGTTGCGGAGCCGATGTAGAAAACCTTCCGCGATTCGAAGGCCACACAACTAGTTCTGAGACCGGTCTCATGAGGGCCCCAAAATCTTGGGACTATGCGTTCGGACTGTGTGCGTGGATTTTCTTTTGCAGGATTCATATAAACCACAAAAGAGGTAAAAGATAAAGGAGACAAGCTTGCAGATTGATAATAATCAACAAATAATCAAGTGGGTGATCAAAATTCTTATGCATTCGTTTTTAGTTTAGACATGATAAATGTTTTATTTCTGTAAGTAGGTTTGCACAAACACTTTTACACGTCAGTCATATTTTTTAAAAACTAGATGAGATCGGCGTTTACTATCTGACTACTCTGAGAAGAAAGGCCGAAACAAACTCAGAGGTCACAGTCTCTTTTAAAGTCCAGACATAATCTTGGTCAGGATATACATGCAATGACAATGCTCTAAACTACTTTGTATAAATCAATCATGTTGAAATTATGATGGTTTCCTAGGAGAGCGTTGACCGCTAGATAGCGTCTGCAATTTACCGATGAATGACGTCACTAAAACGTTATTTATGAAAGTATTTTGGTGTGTTGTCCTAGACAGCGTTTTTTGACAACGTAAAGTCAAACCCCGCTGGCATCATTTTCATGATAAACGTCACTGCGGCCGTAATGTGGCGGCCTACACACTTCTAGGAAACCGTAGTTTTACAGTAATTCCATTTGCCAAATGAATTTTTTTTTTACCTTTTGTTGGTAGACTAACTTTTATTCTAGATGCATCGTCTTCACATATAATTATGTAATGAATGTATACACAACCTTGTAAATAATTTTTAAAGAGTAACGGTGGAGTTTCTTGCCCATTCTTTTCCATACGAAAACTACCTTATGGAAGGGGCGACTAGAATCAATTTCGTTTTATTATAATTTTTGACGTTCAAGAGTGTCTTTAGTGTGCCTATTTGAAATAAATGATTTGACTTTGACTTTAAAAAAATATTATAATTTCAACGCGGAATTTTCTCACTGCTATGGAAACGCCTCTTCTCATAGAAAGAACTACAGTGCGGATGACGAGAGAACGCGTTCTTGACACCTGTCATTTTCATACAAACGAATGCGTGTTTTGCGAATTTGACCTTTATTAGCTACTCGAATTGTCGTACTGACGGGAGTCTGAAGCATTCTCTCGACGGCCGGGACTGTAGGATTGTTGACTGCGCTCTCTTGAGCTATCTACTCTAATCAACAGCTTGTTTACTGCGTATTTGCAAGTTCCGACCAATAAGGACGATGCGTATTTTTGGTCCTAATCTTTCAACGTCTTTTGTTCCAAACTGTAGTGGTGTATTTTCTGTTTATTTTCCTGATAAAAAAGTGCCAAATAAGATATTACGTTTGTACTAACATGATCACTCGGCACTTTCGACGCTGCCTGCTGTCAACGTATAGATTCTGTCTGCAAGATGTTCTACAAATGACCATAAAAAAGATTAATAATTTCATCATAGTACCTATTTTGGTTTTACTGTTTGCGAAACTTCTTCTAATTATCTATGGTCGTACTATATGGTGATGCGACACGTGTATTTTGCTGGAAAAAAGGATATTGTGACTTTATTGTGTACAGAATCAACACAAAACAAAGGTAAGGGCTGGGGAAGGGGGTAGGGGGAGGGGGTAAGGGGGTACCTAACTTTATCTGTGTTTAAAACTGCACCCTAATTGCGTAACACACTTAATCACAATCTGAATCATTTTGAAGGATATTGCTAATCCATTGCTTCATATGTTCGTAAAATTTGTCTGCTGAACAACGTAAATAGCGCAATGAATGTTGTTGAACTGTCAAAATGAGCCATTGCTACTGCTAGTGTGTTTTGAAATTACCCCGCTGGTCCTAGTTTCCGCGTATGTCTATGATATCTATTGGGAAGTATAAAGTTAAACTGCATGATACTGAAAATGAAACTATCTCTAGTTGCGCATATGCATGTCAATAAATATTGTGAAGGAAATACACGTGCCAATTAATTTGACTATTGCATAATTATCTGAATCAGCTTTATGAAAACGAGTTCTGCGGCATTTAGTAACACGAGCAAATGACCACGTTTCTTAACTTTGTTTGAAATAAAATATGAAAACAAGGAAATTTTCCTGATGTTACAAAAATGCACGAGTCAGAAGAATGTTGCAAAACAGTGAGGGGGCAACCCTTCCGTTTTGCAACTGGGTTTGTGCCTTGACTTTGAAAGAGTTGAGACACACTGCAGTTGTAAGTTTTCTTGCAAAGGGTTCACGGTAACAACTCATTTATTTTTTCTGTTCTACATTGACTTTAACATAAAAGGGGTGATTTTCTTTTATTTTTTCAAATGTAATAAAATTCCATTCAATTAGGTTTGAGGGGGAAAGTTTAGGTTTCATATTCCTGTGAAGGCTGTCTTTTAGGCTAGTTAGATTTTTTTGACCGACTTAAAAACAAAGGAGGTTAAATTTAATTAATTTTTTTTTCTATGTTCGTCTGTGTGTATTTTTTTTTTTTTGTGTATGTTCAACGATATTTTCACCAGTTGTGGACAGATTTTGAAAATTATTTTTTATATTTGCTGGAGGAAGCTCGCGTGGTGGTTCCAGAATTTTATTAGGTTTGCTTTGATAGTTGTTGAGTTAGTTTAAATAATACGTATTTAATCCACTTTGTAGATGACGTCATAAAACTTCATGTCGCTGTTGTTTACAAAGCAAATAAACGAATTTATGTAAGGTAGATAAGACAGCTAAAAAGTGAAAAATAAAAACTTTTCTACAAAACCGAAACAACCAACATCCAATTTCGGAACTTTAATTTCGGAATTTTTATTTGTTATTTTCTTTTAGAAGTTGGTTATTTTTTTTTCAAGCTGAATGGATTGATGGTGAATCAAGAATTAGCATTGAACTGTTTTGTAAAACTCAAGGAATATTTTATAAATTTCAATGCCACTGTCTGAATCATTGTACGAAAGAATGCATGCATTCAACTGAAGTTTATACCTACATACATTTGCAAAGGAAGTGATCAACGAAATGGCAACGACCTCAGTGCAACTAAACTTAGCTATGAGCATAACAATGAATCATTACACGTGCCGTTTTTGCACTTAAATAACATTGAACGCAATTGCATTTTAACAAACAGTGCTTATGAGTTGATAGTTTTAGAGGAAAATTTCGATAGTTTAACTAAAATTAGCTTGTAGGCATGCAGATTATATTATACAATACTATTAGCAGATTAAATTGTGGGGCATGCATGCATCTGCCTAGCCTTTTCCCAACTATATATGTTGGGGTCGGTCGGCTTCCAGTCTAACCGGATGCAGCTGAATATCAGTATTTTACATGGAGCGACTGCCTATCTGACCTCCACAACCCAGTTACTGGGTAACACGACCCCCCTTGGTAAGACTGAGACCTTCTGACTACCCGTAACGGCAGTCAAAGATCCACGAACGACAGCTGGGACCAACAGCTTAACGTGCTTTCCGTGGCACGGAGGGGTTTTAATATGTAAAGATGGTCACCCATCCACAGACCGCAGCAAGCGTAGCTTAACCTGATCGATTGACCTGTGCGGCTGTTATTATTTAGCCACGGGCCCCCTTGTTGGCCATGCAAGAACAATATTATGTGGTTTTTGGTTTGCCTAACCCGTCCGGAATTACAGACCAGCACCCTAGTTGCTTAACACACTATCAATCTCAATTTGAATCATTTTCTGACACAATCATGTTGAAAATTAAAAAAAAAACTTAATAAGTTTTGTGGCGGGAATTAGCTATTCTCTTCGTCAATTTTGCAACATTTTTGAACAGTGACTGTTTCATTTTTTCGCAATCGAAGTGAAAAGCAGAGTGTATAACTCGGGCATAAACGAGCCATTTTACCCTTAGACTTAACTATCCACCCGAGCCGCAGGCGAGGGTGGATATAAACATCTCGGGCTAACATGGCTTCTTTTATGCACTCGTTGTATCTACTATTATCCTTTGATGTATGCATAATCAGCCTATAATTTTCCCACAGCTGGGACACAGGCCTCCTTTCTATGGGAGTTGGTGGGCCGTAACGCAGGACAAGTGCCGTTTGGTGGATGTCACATGTCTTCGAATTTTTGGTTCTAGGACATGCCGGTTTCCTCATGATTTTTTCCTTCACCGTTTTGTGAACAGTGGTGATGAAATTATTTACACAAGCGGTGCTATTCTGTAAAAAGATCACCGTGATAACTTAGGTGAAGTGAGCTTAAAGTGAGTTGTCATTCCACCTGATGCTAGGGATTTACACTATTTGTCAATAGTTAAATGTCAATCCCTAGCATCAGGTGGAATGACAACTCACTTTAATCTCACTTCACCTAAGTTTCACGGTGAGATTTTTACAGAATAGCACCGCTGGTTAAGGGTCAGCCTGGGTTCGAACCCACGACCTACTCTCGTAAGTCCAGGTCGTTACCGCTCGATGTATATATACATAATAATGAGTAACTTAGGCTACTTTTATTTAAGAAAAAGAAAGAAAGTCGCGGGCAGCAACTAGTTATTAATATAGGTACGCACGGCTACACATCAAGCTATACATAACCAGTATAGACTTCTGATTGTACGAAAAACCTATACAATGCGAGGTCAGCTAGAACTGGAAAGGTACAGTCAACAAAAGAGATAAGTATGCAGGATCGTCGGATGTAGTTGAAGTTTAGTAAGAAACCGATGGATGTTCTCGAATAAAATTTTATTTTATTAATAGAAAACAAACAGCTTTTTTTTTTGGATGGGAAATCATCTAATGACTCCTCCCGCTCTGGGTGGAGCGGAAGAGAGTGTCAGACTCTTACTGACTAAAACCCACCCGTGTTCCTTCCTTAGCCCTTTATGTTCCGGGGCAGCGGTAACCCTTTCGGACGATCCCGCTACCCAAAACAAACAGCTCAATTATCAAATTAAATTTCAGTCGACAACATCCATCGGTTTCTTACTAAACTTCAACTATATCCGACGGTCCTGGATACTTATCTCTTTTGTTGGCTGTACTTGATGTGTTTCCGTGTAGGTATACGTAGGCGTATGTCGGTCTATATTCACTAATCTCGCAGTTCAAAACATTCCCTTCTGAATCCCCACTTGGATCTTCGTACTCACGCCAATTGTTACTCAACCAAGACATCTCACAAAAGAGGTCCAAGCTTTGGACGTATTTATCCTACCCTCCTTTAGAACACAAAACCGGTTTCGTCCGCCATTATTATTTGATGTGTAAATGTGATCGATATTTGGGGGAGCTTTATTAGGTACCAGGATTTGATAGTAAGAATGTTCTGACAACGTTAGTTCTTATTATTATCATTTATTTATTTAACTATTTATGTAAACACATAATGGAGGGGCCCGTGGCTAAATAATAATAGCCGCACAGGCCGATCGATCAGGTTAAGCTACTCTAGCCGCGGTTGGTCTGTGGATCCGAAATCACGAAAAAAAATCAGCTGTTCCCTACATTTTGACGAGTTATGCGAACATAAATGTAGGGAACAGCTGATTTGTTTTTTCGCGATTTCAGGTTTGTTCCCGTAGTAAAAGTTGTTCATAATGATGAGTACAATCTCCCATTTCGATTTGTCGCATGTTATCAATTTCAACCTGTAGGACATAATAGCTCAAATATTATTAGTGAAAAATATAAGCCGTGTAGGGTACGTCTATTGACTCAAAAACATGATTAACAGATTATACTAAGAAATCTTATTACGTAGTGCAATATCCTAGATAAATTGATTAGCAATCCGACCAATTAGCGTATCAGCTAGGAACTAGTGATAAATAGACGATAACGCATTAAATTTAATAAATAAATGACATTAAATGAGTGGCATAAATCAGATAGAAGGCATTTCTTCTACAATTCTGTTTCAGCTATAAACACACAATTATGCGTGGTTACACTGAAAACCGACCCATACAACCTACAAGGTAACAGACAGACAGACACACTCTCGCATTTATAATATTAGTATGGATTGAGACTGAGATCAGACTGTGAACGTTCTTAAAACTAGGAGAATTGCCCGTCTGAGCAAAGGTCTCCCTCCTTCCAACTTTCGCGAGCCCGTGCGTCTTCCTTCCAGTTTGGAAAGAATCTATCCAACACTGGATAGAATTAAAAAAAAACAGTGGCACTCCGGGAGTGCCTACAGAAGTGAAAACAAAACACAAACAGAATACTTTGCCATCACTCACTGACATGTCGGATATAAATTAAAACCGAGTACATCCCGAGGACAGCCGAACACATCCGAAGCGGTGTCGGTTACGGTAACAGTGGCGCGAATTCAATGGTTTTTTTCCATCTCAAAAAACGCCCAAAGTAAAGAAGTTTTCACTTCAATAAAAGCAGTGCCAATGAAGAACCTAGTTCCTCTAGCTTGCTATGTACCTAAATCGTAAGCAACAGCTACTTATTTTTCACAAAGATGATTACTCATAGTTTTAATGACCACATCGTCTTTCAAACATCAAGTACTACATTATAATAACATTAAAACAAATGCGAATAAGGAAATGATTATAATAGTTATATAACAGCAGTATTGAATTGAAACAGCATTGAACGCGCCCTTGCCCTTCGACGTGAATTGGTAATCACTGGCTGAATACTAACGGTAGATGTTATGTTAGTTATAGATATACATCTATATTAAGTATGTATTTAAGGGCCAAGGACATGAGCGATCATTTAATTTAAGTAAGACCGGTTCGGGCTTACGAATTGTAGGTCGTGGCTTCGAACCCACGTAGACGCTATACTTTGTGTAATGTATCTCATCACCACTGCTTTTCTCAAAACGGTGTGAAGGAAAACGTCGTGAGGAAACCGGCATGTCCCAGAACCAAAAAATTCTAAGACATGTGACATCTACCAACCCGCACTGGGCCCGCGTTGTGGTTTACGGCCCATTCCCTCTCACAGAGAGGAGGCCTGTGTCCCAGTGGGAACATTATAGGCTGATTATGCTTATGTGTCTTTGTCCTTTATTTTAATCTTCGTAATTCTTTGAGTCGGCTTTCTCTAAGGACCAAAGGATTACCCCTATAGCAGTTGGTAAGGAAGGTAATAAATATTTTATCAGCTGAACAAACTTTATTTGAAACAAGTTGTACAGCCGGCACATCAAGCTGCTACAATCTGTCAAATTTATTTAATAGATTTTCAACTTTATCGCTAAAGCATAAGGTTCAAAGTTGATTGGGAAAATTTGACAGTTTCGGGTAGCTTGATGTGCTGGCGTCTGTACTTAAAAAAATGTATTTCCTTTACTTTAACAACAACAAACACCGTTCTCATCGTCGATGTAAGTAAACTTGTACTATTTATCACAATCTGAATCATTTTGAAGGATATTAGTAATCAATTGCTTCATATGTTCGAAAAAAATGTCTACTCAACAACGTAAATAACGCAATGAATGTTGTTGAACTGTCAAAATTAAAGCCATTGCTACTGTTACGCACCCCGCTGGTTTAATGTACAAAACTACTTCTAAAAAACTCTTAGATATAAATTATATAGAAGAACCTATGTCAACACAGAATGCGTTCAGCGCTGCGTTGGTCACGTGAATTGGCCACGTGAATATTTAGATTGTTATTCATATATAGAGGCCCAAATATCTACCTATTATCTATACGTATAACACTACGTATACGTTTATTTATAGTTTAATCAAAGAGTAGGTACTTACTGCAATGCCCATTGTTATTGCTTTAGTTTCTTATGTAGGTAACCATTATCAGTGTACATTTCATGTTCTTCAGTACCTATTTTAGTTAACAGATTATCACTGTAAAACCTGGATTCGTGTTGGTATAGGTATGAAGCAGATAGGGAAGTATATCTAAAATGCTCCTTCTTTTTTTCGAGTGGATGGTACTTTTTCGATGATTTGGGGGGCATACTTGTCTGCATTTAAATATTTTCAAAAATATTTAAATGCAGTTTTGCTTCTTTTTAAAAATCAAGGAATGTTTCCTTTGAGTAAAATTTGCTGTCTTCAGTAAGTATTTAGAGTAATTTTTCTCCAGGTACACTTCGAAAATATCCGTCAACAGTAATATGCATTATAATGTGGCCACCTACTGGGCCCAACTAATCTAAAGATCGAAGAAGCATGCACCCCAAGAATCAGGGATTGTATGGATCATCCACGAGTGAAATTATCCAAAGCCTTATTATTTTGGAATATAATATAAATTACATAATATAAGCTAACAGACACAAAATAATGATAATAATATTATGTATATGAAAAAGAGGCAAAAGAATCATAGGGCATGAAAAAATTTGTCCGCATCGCTGTCAACAGGAAAAGTGCCCAAAAGGCTGGCAGCGTCGCCTTGCCACGTTGTATGCATCTGAAACTATTCTTGTAGTCTTTATCAGTGGGCTACTAGCCAATGAGCCAACACCTAAACATTATGTTTTGAACATCATTATTATGTACTGTGAGTTAATTTCGCTCTAAAAATCTGTAAAGATTTTGTCATCACAATAATAAAATGAACATGACATACGAGGGCTTTACATATAAAACCCTTCAGTGCCGAAGGTCTGAAGTTCAGAGACAAAACTCGTGACGACAGGTGTCGTGTTAAAAAGAAAACTTGCCAAATTACACAAAATGACCGGTCAATTTGGATGGCCGCCAAACGGGATGATAACTGGCTGGTTTGACTATATTTTTAAGGGTTCTTCAGCTTGCTATAATGTTGAAATAGGTA
This sequence comes from Hydraecia micacea, assembly GCA_914767645.1. NCBI lineage: Eukaryota > Metazoa > Arthropoda > Insecta > Lepidoptera > Noctuidae > Hydraecia > Hydraecia micacea. The sequence continues at coordinate 17,485,693 of OU611778.1, forward strand.
TAGCTATTGATTTTTCGTGTTCATTTTCCGTTCAGTAGGTAGGTATATATTGGAAATAGTTACCTATTAATGATGTTGGATAGAGGTATGGAGCTTGCCGTCTATAGGCTTCTTATTCTTTTCAAACTTCTTTAGGCGCGTTGGGCATTTTTTGAGATGGGAAAAAACCATTGAATTCGCGCCTCTGTTACCGTAAGCGACACCGCTTCGGATGTGTTCGGCTGTCCTCGGGATGCACTCGGTTTTAATGTATATCCGATAATATGTCAGTGATTGATGGGCATGGCAAATATTCTGTTTGTGTTTTGTTTTCACTTCTGTCGGCACTCCCGGAGTGGCACTGTTTTTTTTTACATAGTGTGTACCCAGTAGGTGGCCACATTGATTGCCGCATCAATGGCATTCTTTAAGTCATCCAAGGTGTAGGTGAACGGTCACTTAGGGACACTAGTAAGTGGGGCATGGTCTGATCAAAAGCATGGCACTCGCACAGGGTGTTGGATGGGTCAGTAATCCCCCACTTCGACAATTGTGTCTGCAGTGGTCTACTTGTCTTTAGGTTAATAAATTATTTTGTTCTAGAATCTGATTTACCTACTTAATTTAAAAAAAAATAAGTAGGTCATTTAATAAAATCAAAACGTGGTATACTTATAATGGAGTAGAGATCGATGAACATATTATGTGGTCATTAGGGCCAATGATAATAATGCAAGAAAAAGCCAACAATTGCAGCATAATCAGCCTACAATGTTCCCACTCCAGGGACACAGGCCTCCTCTCGGTAAGACGGGGAATTGCGTCAAATTAAATTATTTGTCAATGAACTGGAAGACACAAATCTTGCCGCGCTAATACTTTATTTTACAAACATGATCTCAGTAACAATTTAATTATGTCCCTCTCAAAGTACAAACCAATGCTGTTTATGTGTAAATTAAAGCGAGTAGGTACCTATATAGGTTGGTACCTCTTGTTAACTACGGCTTTTAACGCGAACCGAGCTCACGAATAATTCTTTACAAACCACCATCACTCACCGAATCGCTAGGTACTCAATCAGAACTAATTTTATTATCTATGTTTTCGAGCCGTTTTATTGTTAGAGTTAATATAGGTAGGTAGGTATCCTACTCTGTTGTTTTTATTGTTGTTTCATAGGTACCAACAGCTGATTGTAACGTGAGAAGTAGGCAGAGGCCCAATTGGCCTTTATAAGCTGCAATCGGACCAAAGGACCATTACAGTTATAAGCACCAATGCAGTTTCCCAGATACTTTTTTTTTTAATTTGAAATGGACTTGCTCTTGACTCTAGTCTAGGTCAAAGGTGACAGAGACAAAGTCGACGATGGAGCGAGCTTATCCAGAAGAAGCCTGTTCACTCTCACTTTGAAGAGATTTGGGTTTCGAAGCTTAGGTAGGTTCTCACTTTCCTAATGTTAATAGACAAGTAGCGTGGCGTAGTAGCTCATAGACAGATAGGTACTGAAATATAATTAATAGACACGTCAGTCATTAGGTAAACCTACTAAATTTTTAGATGGTCTGAAGTCGTCAACATGCAGTGAGCAAGTGTGATGATTTTGTTCTTTCTCTGTATAAGAAGAAGCTATAATTTGCTTTGCAGTAGGATAATACAGCCGCCATTATTATTTTACAATAGGTACCAGTCAAAATCAAAATCAAAATATTTTATTTCACATAAACCTACATGGGCACTTATGAAACGTCAGAAGCTAGGTGCACGGTTCTAATTGGTCGTTTCCTATAGAGAAGAACCGGCAAGAAACTCCACGGTTACTCTTTTAAAAAATAATTGGATTTTAAAATGTTTTCAAATTACAGTTAGTAGGTACCTATGGGAGGACAGTGTAGGCCTGTCAACAAGTACCATCTACCAGTAAAACGCGTATCCCTTAAAGTTTTGATGGCGTGCACCGAGATTTTCCATTATAAAATCATAGCATTAATACAATAACGTCTCAGCGCGCCTGCGTTACACGATTGTGATCGCTAATTGTTCAAATATTCCAGCGGTACGCACATGACATGCACGCTATATGTGTCAGCCGTATGCGGCAATAAATTCATTGTGTAATGGGTGGCGCGCATCGAATTGGGCCGTCCCTCCCAAGAGTGCCCCGCGCATCGCGCTATTTATCTGTCATACAACTACACTATTCACAAAACGCATCTCTAAACTATGCGAACTTCTAACGCGCAGCGCCATCTCTGATTTACTCCCCGAACTATGAGCTAAATGTTGCCAAGTCTCGTGGTGAAAAATGTGCGTGACAAAGTAATGTTGGCATTCCGGAAACGGTCAAATGCATGTAAGGTCATCAAAGTCATTAAAATATACTTTTTATTCTTGTATAATAATCGTAAATTTCTATGAGGTCAACTAATCATGTGGTTATTTAAAAAACCACGTAATTTATTTAAATTATGCGTTTTATGTTAGATGTCGTTATTTTCTGCCGACAGATTTAAGTTCAAGGTTATTGATTTATTTATTTGAATCGTAAAGCCATTTCATTGATTCTGTTCGTTATCCTGTCGGCTCATAACATAGCAGTAAATAGAAAAAAGAACAAATTACTATCGTAAAATTATAAGCATGCCTAATTGTTAATAGCCAACGTAGCTAGTATTTTTTTTCATAAGTCCATGCCTACGCACAGTTTAATCAAATAGGTTCTCAACGGTATTAAATTTGATAAAGGAAATCGTTGTGTTTGGAGTTTGTTTTTGACGATTAGATAAAAAAAATATGAAACGCGAACTACTAATAATGAAACTAATATAGGTCATGAAACAACTGGTAAAAAATTGGTGTAGGTCAATTAGAGAACAATTAGTTTTACCTAATTAAAAACCCCAAAGGCCCTTACGAAAACCTGAAGCAATAAAAAGTGCTAGTTCTATTAAGTACCTAAAAGAAAAGGTAACAGAAGTACATCATCTATGCAAAACAAGCGGACGTAGAGCAATCAATGGCGCACGCAACTCGCACACACTCACACAATAGGTACTTATTATGTGAGTGAGCGAGTGTGACGTCTTCAAGGATCGCTGTGCATGTGTGAGTGAGGGTTGCCACTTGCCACCTGCGGTTTAATGGCTCATTGTACGTTTTAGTGCACATCAGCACATTTCAGCGAAATGTGTCGCGTTTCAGAGGAATGGAGTTATGTTCCGCGAGATTGTATGTATTGAATTTAATGTTATGTGTTTCGCTTTTGTTGAATAGTTTAAGTGTGTGTAGATTACAACTACACAGATTATTGCACACGCGGAAAAAAACATACTTAACTAAGTACCTACGTTAAAACTACTTACCTATATCTGTCAATTTTTTTTGTAGGTTAAGTGTCTCAAGTTAAGTGACTCAATAACCAATAGGTGCTTCGCTTTCATTACGATAAGTTATTCTAATCAACCCCCTTAATTAGCAGGGTAAGTCCATAACACACTAACAGTAGGAATAACTTTCATTCTGACAGTTCAACAACATTCATTGCATTACTTACGTTGTTGAGCAGACACATTTTTCGAACATATGAAGCAATGTATTAGCAGTATCCTGCAAAATGATTCAGATTATGATTGATAGTGTGTTACGCTATTAGGGTGCAGCTCTACAACTCTATGCTGAACATACCTTCCTTTACTCTCAAGACAGTATTCAATTTCAACATCTCGAAGCACCAACCCTACTGTAAATGCTACGCGCACACATAGACAATTTGTGCGTGTGTGCGTGGCTGCGTGGCTCACGGACAGCCGAACAAAGCGCAGCAATGGCCATGAAAATATTTGTACCGCTCTGTAGCAGGGCTGCCTCTTATAGGCTCATGAAATGTAACATGCATGTGACCTGAAATTTAGTTTAGGCACCGGTCTTAAATGTTGCGTATTAGATTGGAATCTAAATGACTGTTTATTGTTCAAACAAATTATTTAAGCAATGTTCGTATTTATTTTCTGGCATATGTAAGAACGCGTTAATAAGTGGTCCGTGTAAAAAAAACACGAATAGATAGGTAAATCAAAACTAAAAGAACTCGTCCTAGTTTATGTAAAATCCATCCTAGGTACTTTCTTTCAATGTTCAGACGCCAGCACATCAAGCTACCCGAAACTATCAAATTTTCCTAAGCAACTTTGAACCTTATGCTTTAGTGATAAAGTTGAAAATCAATTAAAGTTTGACAGATTGTAGTAGCTTGATGTGCTGGCGTCTGTACAATAAACTTTTCTACCTACCTATATTCTACAACCCTAAAACAAAATAAGCCTGTAAACATACACCAAACTAATTACATAATAAGAATAAACACATCTTACCAGTGGTGGTCCTACGACATAAATGATTAAACAAAGCGTCTGCCAGCCAGCCCTCCGACAAATACCTATCAAATACAACGCCTTGGGATCTCGAGGTCGCCAGAGTACCTACCGATGGCCATCTGAAAATTAATTAATTCGAATAAAGGTTTTATTCAAAATATTTTTGTGGCTGCCTGTACAGGTTTCATTGCATACAACGCCATCTGTTAATGATTTGTGTTATTAATGAAGTAGGTAATATTGTGGTAAGGACCACTTTATATTGTGTTGTGATTTATATTGTGTTATTATTTATTTTTTGCATAAAAATATTTTAGTCTGTTTTGTTTTTCTATGAACATTTAGTACGTTGTTAATTAATTATGTCGTGTTTGTGTCACAAATTGACGATTTTGTGCCAACAGGGCCAACTGTTTTTAAACGTCACAAAATCGTCAACTTGTTTTCTAGAATAGCAAGAAATCTTCACATCATTTTTACAAGCAATAATTCCAAATCGATGAGTCAATTCTTGCAGAAAAAAGCTATCTTTATGCAAAAGAGCGCCATAAATCTATGATTATACATAAAGCAAATCTCCATAAATTTTAAAAAGGCAATGTCGAAAACGCATTCCTCATTTTTACTCCAGAATATTTTCACCGTAGCTACACTATATTCGGTTATTCGGTAGTAGTAGGTAATGGGCATGGCGCCTCCGCTAGTATAGAAAAAAGGAAATAATAAACACTGTATTAGTGTAGATAACAAATCACGCGGCGATCGCTGACTGAATAGAAATCGTATCAAATGAGGCGACGCGATACGATCACGTGCGGACGCATCCGGGCGGTGTCGCGCTCCGGATTTTGATTTTCTAAGGGATGGTATAGGGACGTTTCGTGTGGATTCTCTAATAAAAGCCACACCCTCTTTTTCTTTCTGCAAGCATTTGGTTTGACTTGGGTAAAAGGACTAACAATTCGGATGCAATACCATCACCGGGGTCGAAAAATTAGTGATCACTGTTATGTAAGTTTAGCGAAGTATTTTGGTCAAAAAGTCTGTGCAACGCATTGTTTCTTAAGCACTAGGTTTCGAGTTAAAAAACCATGACTTTACCTACTTATCTATAAGGTGTTATTAGGTATTACAGCGTTACCTATGCTGTTAAAACCTTACCTCATAGGTTAAAACCTTTTTTTTTCAAATAATGACTAATTTTTAATGATTTTTTTATACATACGGAATTCGTATTTTCGACATGACAGCAAGTCATATATTAATTTTTTTCTTTGATTAAGTTACTTGACAATAATAGTTATTTTTGACCTGGTTTTGGTTCCACCTGAATTAATTTGAATATTCCTGAAATCTGTTTCCAAATTGCTGATTTATACATCCATACGTTATAAAAATATCCATCATTAGGACCACAGAGTACTTTTTAGGGTTCCGTACCAAAATGGTAAAAAGGAACCCTTATGGTGCGACTCAGTCTGTCTGTCTGTCCGTCTGTCACAGCTGGATATCTCAAGAACTACGAATGCTATCAAATAGCGAAGTTTGGACATTCTCAAACATTTTTTTTTTTTAGACTTTTTAACATAGTTTTCGACTGATGAAAAATTAAAAAAAATATACCGTTCCCTCCCCTTGTCTCCGAAGTTTGCATAGAGAAAAATCTGAAATTATTCTATGTGATAGAAGTTTATGTAAAGTTTACAGGAAAAATAAAAAGATGTCTCTAAATAGCACACTTTTTCAGAAATCATCAACAAAAGTTACATTAGTTCCGCTATTACTCAAGAGATGGCGCTGACCTAAAACTGCTATATTCTACACCGCAGCGTGCAGAATTTAAAAACATGATGGTACGGAACCCTCGGTGCGCAAGTCCGACTCGCTCTTGACCGGTTTCTTTTATTATGACATCAATATTCTAATTTTCTATGTAAAAAAAAATGATTACGAAAAAATAATAAAAACAAAATGAAAATGAACGTATCCATAACAAAATGTTACCAAGAATTAAAAACAGTGAGCTGTCATTGAAAATCTAAATCGACCAATCAATACGTAGATTGGAGTTCCATACTGACGCTTACCATTATCTTAAGCATGAATAACATAAATTAGTGTTCTAATGTTAATTTTGTTATCAAACAAGTTTCTAAGAAAAAAAGTATCAATCTCTGTTTATCTGCTAGCATAATTATTTATAGCTATTTCAAACACTGTTTTTGAGTATGATTAGTAGTAATTTCGTAAAAAGATCATTTAATTTCAATCAATCTGTTGTATTTTGAGCAGCATAAAAACCTGCTGTTATAATATGCGCCACGAAAGATGAGACTTGACAAGCTCAGTAATAGGGAGTTTGCGCAGGTAAGTCATGTACGAAATAGTTACCCATAGTGTGTATATCCATTTCAGGGATTTATCGATGACATTTAGATAAAAATTCTTAACAATATTATAATATATTATAATATATCTTAATTATGTCATTTCTTTATGTATTTTACTGTGTGTACATAAATAATAAAATAAATAAATAAATAAATAAATAATATTTATTACAAAATAAGTCCAGTCTCATCTTTCATGGCGCGTACTATACATCATTGTTGTAGGTATGTCGAAGGGTGTCTCACTCAGAAAAACATTATTATAATGTTTAAAATGTGATAAAGTTCTTGTGTTGGAACAACTGCGACATCACTCGTATCAAAATTTACAACTGGTAACACCAAATTTGACATTTCTTCAATCGAGCACTTCGCTCAGCGAAAGTATTATAGCAATTTTGTTGCCTATTTCTGCTGTGATACAAAATGACTTCGGTCACAAGGGCTGGGCATTTGGCTCCTTATTTTAAGGCAAGTTCATCGGTGGTTTCCAATGGGCTAAAGCCGTTGGTGGTCGCACCCACATCGTCCGAAAAGGTATTGGTGCACCCCTTGCCAAAAACCTCGACTGTGCAGTCTTTGCATGGATCCTTGCCTATCCAGGGTTTGAAGGTTAAAGTAAGCGGTCGTGGTGAGTTATTTTCGCTGTTATTTTGTGATTTGGTTTAATAATTTTCATAATTTGCGACGAAAAATCGTGTTACATAACACCTTGTCAATAAAATTCTAGGTCCAAGTCATGTTCGCTTTGCGCATACCGACATCGGCTACCCCGATTTCTCCGCATACCGTCGCAAGGAGACCCTGGACCCTACCGTGAAGAATGCCGAGAGTGTTGATGGACGCCAGTCCTTCACTTATCTTATCGCTGGAGGTTAGTCCTTGAAATTTTTCAACAGTTTTACCTTTAATTGATGTAGGAACATTGTTTACGTATCTACACCATGTTTTAGCACATGATAGTGCCACTAAAACACAGTAATCTATGTCTTATGTAAACAAAACATAAAACCGTGTACTACCATGTTGTTACATAGGCAAATCTATGATCATGAATAGCATGTACCTATTTATTTATAGCTCTTGACATTAACCTTGAAATGTAATGTAAACAATGCCTCACTTTCATTTACATCAGATTTACTGTACAAATCAAGTAAGATACAGATAATCTCAAACAAATTCTGTTTCATCTTTATTAAAGATAATGGCTGTCTTGACATGTCCAGACAGCCATTCTCACAGCTGTTCTATGATAGAACAGACTGTTACTAATAAAGGCATTCCCGTATTTTCTTAAAATTATGCAATGCATAATAAATGATTGAAAAACTTAATAACCGTTTCACAGTGCGTATTACTGTTATTTACATACACCTTGTAAAATACAGTTTTGTTAAAAAAAATGTGGTTATAATGTTTTGCTTCAAAAGGCTTAAAGCGCTCCCACCTTAACTGTCAAGAAATCTCCTAGAGATTGTAACAATAGAAAAAGTAATTTTATTATTATTTTTTGGTTAGACATGCTAGTAGCTAATTCGCTGATGTGTGTGTATCGTATAGCTTGGAGATATTTAGTCTGTCTAGTCAATTCTTGAAGCAGTTCAGTGTGGGAGCCGTCACAACATTTTCGGGGGGCCTATTCTATGCTGTTACAACTCGGTTAGACAAGAATTGCTTCAAGGGCTTTTTTTAATGAATTTTTCCATAACTTTAGGGAATGCCCACGCAAATGTGTCTCATTTGTGACAGTTGCGCTAATAGACTGGATAAATGAACATGTTTTTTTACAAGCTTTTATTTAGTTTTTTTACTTTTAACTGCTACAGCATACCTCCTTATCGAAATGTTCAAAGTTCTATGATGATTGAGAAAAAGGAGATTTTGCCATGATGCATGAGTGTGTTGCAGTTTGTGCAATGCCAGGTGACTAATGATTACTTAGTCAGTTTTCCTCATAGATAAATAGAATATATTGTGTGTTTTTCCATTTGATAAAATATGAATTTGTTAACGACCCCGACTTAAAGAGTTGTAGGTTGTGGGTTTGAACCCTGCAGGGAGGTCCTTTACTTTGTGTCAATAATATCGATCACCACTGCTCTTAAAACGGTGAAGGAAAACATTGTGAGGAAACCAGCATGTCCTCGAACCAAAAATTCAAAGACATGTGACACCTACCAACCAGCAGTGGGCCTGCGTGGAAGATTACCAGCCTGCTCCCTCGCACATTATAGGCTGATTAAGCTAAGCTATGTGATTTAACTCAACCAGAACAAGTTTTCAGTTACCTGCTTATACTGTGGGCATGTGAGTTATTCTCAGTTGAGGCAGAATGCCAAAAGCCCAGATAAATAAAGCCAGGTGGAAGTACAATAAGAAATAAATATTTTAGAAGCTTAATGCCATGGGAATATTGGGATATAAACTATCCTATGTCCTTTCCCGGGACTCAAACTATCTCTATACCAAATTTGAGCGGCTTATGCGTGAAGAGGTAACTGACAGACACACTTTCGCATTTTGTCGGCCTAATTTGTTAACCTGACAAGGTAATAAAACACACTAATATTAGTATGGATAGAACATATAATCCTTTCATAATTTATTGATATTTAGCATGATATTACAATACCGGTAAAACGGGGTGAATAGGGATGCAGGGGTGAATCGGGACGAAACTTTAAAATGGATTTTAACATTGAAATAATATTTTTTTTTTACCAAGAAGGACTCTAATGTGTTTATTATATTATAATTAACGATTAAGTGTCCTTGTTGGCAATAAACTTTATTAAATCAACGTTAAAATCCATTTTAAAGTTTCGTTCCGATTCACCCCTGCATCCCTATTCACCCCGTTTTACCGGTACATACTAATAATAATTATGTTATTTACTATCGCCTTCATTAATCAAGTATCTATACCCCTCACACATGTTAACTTAGGAATAAACAAATAATGGCAGTGTTCATAATACATATTTTTTTCGTATCCTCATATCTCATAAAAAAAAAACCATTTGCGGCTTGTTGTTCTTGTAATTCTTCTCTGCCAATTCCTTGACTTTTGTATGGTGTTTCTAACATCTATTTTCCTTATAATTTCTAGCTGGTGGTGTCATGGGCGCTTACGCTGCCAAGTCCCTGGTGACGCACTTCGTGTCATCAATGGCCGCTGCTGCCGACGTCTTGGCTCTGGCCAAGATTGAGATCAAGCTGTCAGAAATCCCTGAGGGCAAGTCTGTTACTTTCAAGTGGCGCGGTAAGCCACTGTTCATCCGTCACAGGTAAGGATCAATTTTTATACCATGTAAAGCTGTTAATGAAATTAATTGTTTATCAAATTGGCACTATGTCATTTTGCAGTGTTATACAGCAATTTCATACATAAAGTCCGACCGCGGCAGATTTTCCAAAGATGTAAACAACAATGGTCGCTCGAAATTGAATAAAATCGATAAACAAGAGTTTTTATTTTAAGTAATGTTAGTTTTCGTCTAAATCTCCGAGCTAACTAGACGAACGAGCGGCCATTGTTGTTTACATTTTTGGCAAATCTGCCGCGGTCGGACCTTACAGGAGCTGTGATTTGAATACGGACTATTTAAGTTGGTAGTCAATTTGATAAACAATTAATTTCCCTGACTGTACCTGTACAACACAATACAATGACGCTGCGATAGGAAGATACTGTATGCTCCAGCTATGTGGCGTGGTGTGTGCGTGGGACGCATGCAGCCGTACACGCAACTACTGAAATTTTAAGTAAATAGTTGCAAAGGGAATCCAGAGACCAGAATCTCGCAATCAACTAGATAAATACTAACTGCTCGTCTCTAGAGGCCAGACATTCTCGTAATTTTAAGATCGTTCACAGTCTGATCTCAGTCTCAATCTGTCAAAAAAACCTCGAATTTCCCTACATTTTGACAAGTTTTTGACTTTTTTTTGTCGCCGAGATGAGACTGCGACTAGATTTTGAACGTTTTAAATTACGAGAATTGGCCTTCTGATTAGTTCTGATTAATAACGAAATTCCTCAATGAGTAAAAACTAATTTTATAGTTGCAATAACCTGTAAGTACCATTCAAATTGAAGATGATTCTATACAGTTTGTAGGTACTCAGAGCCGTTGCCAATTCATCACATTGTAGATTCTGCGTCCTACTAACAGCTAACTGCGCATTTAATTAATAAAAGATCTATGTCAGGCATCCATGACGTGTCACAGCATTTTTCACGCCATAGATTTATAATAGCACTAGCTATTCTAATAATTTCGCCCGTGCTAAATAATAACAGCTGCATATAGGTCAATCGATCAGGTTAAGCTACGCTTGCCGCGGTTAGCCTGTGGATGGGTGACCATCTTTACATATCGAGATCCCTTCGTGCTGAATACCAGTAAACTTCTTTACGCACGCTTTACTTGGGGAGTAAGCTGGCGAACGCGTGACGTAAGCGTTACGAAAAGTGTGATCGGGCGAGGCGAACGAGAGTTGATGTCATAATCATAATCATTTATTTATTTGCAAACATGGGTACGAGATACATAGATATTTTTTCTTTGAGTGGGGGATATAAGCAAGAGACAGCAGTGCGCGCGCACATTTTCTTTCTCTCTTCGTCTCATAGCCAAATACGCAATACTGAAGTTTCACTTCAGTCGTGTGGTCATAAGCACACTCGTTTTCTTTTCAAGGCGCAATCGTTATTTTTAGGTGAATATTGCTTTTGAATTTTTGCGTAACTGTAAGGTATTTATGTACAGATGCCAGCACATCAACCTACCCGAAACTGTCAAATTTTCGCAATCAACTTTATAATTTAACCTTATAATTTAGCGATAAAGTTGAAAATCTATTAAAGAAATTTGACAGATTGCATGATGTGCTGGCGTTTGTACGTGATTACATAAGTATTCGTTTCCAATTAATAATAATTTTTCTAACAAATCCACAGAACCGCAAACGAGATTTCTATCGAGGAGGCGGTCCCCGTGGAGAGTCTCCGCGACCCGCAACACGACAACCAGCGCACGCAGAACCCCAAGTGGCTGGTGGTTATTGGCGTGTGCACCCATCTGGGCTGCGTGCCCGTCGCCAACGCCGGCGACTTCGGGGGCTACTACTGTCCCTGCCACGGCTCCCACTACGACGCATCCGGCCGCATCCGCAAGGGGCCCGCCCCTCTTAACCTGGAGGTTCCCCCACATAACTTTGTTGAGGAGGGTGTGCTAGTTGTAGGCTAAACGACGTTATTTATTAGACAATTAATTTATATAAGTATAGATAGTGCAATCCACGAAGACGCGCCCCACTCTTCTTCCTAATCTCTTACACTACAAGTGTGCAACATTCCGCTAGTGTTTTAGTATTTTCGATACACACTAATTACTTATTACTTAGTGGGTAATTAGCGTGTATCGAAAAAACAAAACAATAGCGGAATTAACTGACGATATTACGATTAGGAAAAAGAGTGGGGCGCGTCTTCGTGGATTGCACTATCTGTATAAAGATTCAGAATCAATAGGCGTCATCTAATCAATCAATAAAAGTGATTGCTGTTATATCTTGGTTTTTTATTTATGTTTCTTATTGAAACCTTAAATTTGATACTAATAGTATTTGTATCTCACGAAGCGACATGCGTTGTACTTGTGGTAAATAAGTGTAAAAACAGCTCAGCAGCACGTACACGCGCGCACACACTTCCGACTGCCATTGTTTCGGAAGCCTTGTACGGACCTACGGACTATAAAGCGTTCCAATGTACGCGTAGTCGGTTACGCGACTAAAACGAGCTCAATGCTCAATGTGTTAAAGTTGGAGTATACGCTTAGGGGTACTGAGCAGCAAAGAAAACCAAAAAATTTTTTTTTTCGGATATCTGAAAATTGTATTGTAGTTTCGGGTTAACCTTGACCATAGAAACTATTTAGGTTCCGAGAAGCATGGCCCTACGACGCACCGTTTCCGAATTATGGGCCTCCGAATTTTATTTTATTATAAAAACTCTCTATATTTCCAAAATAGTGGCACGGATGAAAATCTTTTCTGGTAAGGAATTGTTGCCCTAGTCAAAAACCATGAGGTGATGTAAAAAAAAACCGCGAAATACTGAGAAAAATAAACATTGAGATTTTTTTTTTCGAAGTGGTCCGAAGTGACCATAGTCCTATTTGTATGAGGGGTTGCGCACTAAATCCGAACTCTATCCGTCAGAATTTAGAACATTCCCAATTCGGATTGAAGTCTGATCTTTAATTCGGATCGGATGTAGTGCGAAACCGCTCTTAGGGGCAGAGGACAGTCAAATTTTCGGAGATTTTTTTTAATAGATTTCGGCAATTTTTATTGCAGCACCTTATTAACCTTGTCCATAGAAACCATTTAGGCTCTTGAGACACATGGTCCTACGACGCTCCGTTTCCGAATTATGGACCTCTGAATTTAATTTTATTTAAAACACTAACCAAAAAAAATAATTAAATTCAAATATCTCGAAAACGGGGCGTCCTAGGCAAAAAATAATCAAAATTTCACCCCCCCTGTGTAACCCCCGTGCAATTAGCATCCCAACATGAATATAAGAAAAAAAAAAATTCGACCCCCCGTGCAAGTAGCATCCCTACATGAATATAAGGAAGAAAAAATGTTTCAACCGACAGAAAAAAATTCGAGTAGAGCTACAATATCTTTCAAGAGCGAGCTCGAAATTGGAGCATCCTGACTGATACTATAGATAGTAGGCATACTTATAAACGTCTTTAATTTTCATTAAGATTTTACTCATTAAGGGTCTCTTTTCAAAAAGAATTTTTGGTTTGAAAAATACATTTTTGCTTCCACCGTCGCGTCGCCGCGTCGTCGTGTCGGTTCTACAGATAGGAAGAGAAATGCTCCGACCGCCATAGAGTCGTAGTCGTTTTGGGTCAACGGGACTTTGAAATCCAGGTAGGTCCAAATAAAATTACGTTTTCAACGATTTGTATTCATGTTTATTTAAGTATGGTTTTGTTTTCATCATCGATTATTTCCACTTACATAAGTACTTAAGTTCTTTAAACAGTTACAATCTAAGTAACATCTAACAGACTACTAAATTACACATTTACAAGTTATATTAACTGGGCTTTTAATGTACAAGATTTAATGAAAATTATTATTTTTTAAATAAATTTTGAAAAGTAGGTACCTACTATTTCTGTAAAAAAAAATCTACTGACGCAACGGAAAATCATTATAGTGTCAAAAATGTCAAAGAATAATATTATTAGGCCTTTTTTAGTAAATTAGCTACAATAAAAAATATCAGTTGTTAATATTTATAACTTAAAAAATAACTAAATTAACGGAGGGAATGTAAGAGTTAAGGGAAAACCCAGTTTTTAATAATTACGATGATTAATTACATTGCAAATAGTTCTACCGTTTATTTTTTGAACCGCTACTATAGTTTTACTCTAGACATCTATATTTACAAAGGAGTACTAGCTAGTGGGTATAATTAGCGAAATAATTTAGTAAATTCTAAATAAACTAAAAGCCAAATCTGTAACTGCGGCTGTAGTAATTACACTCTTCATCAGCCATGGTAAGGCTTTGAACACACGGCTACACCTCAAGCTATACATTTCCAGTTTGAGTTGACCACGCATTGTATAGGTTTTTCGTACAATCAGAAGTCAGCTTATACTGGTTATGTATAGCTTGATGTGTAGCCGTGTGTACACACGAATTTATACCGGGCTAATCGGTGTTATAGAATTTTTGTAGCGCATTAGACCCATAAATAAGCCTTTCTCATCTTCTCAAATAAGACAGATGTTAGGTAATAGGTAATAGGTAATACGGGCTGGTATCCGCAACTCCACGTCAATGCGCGTATTTTGCGTACGGTAAGACAGATGTTATGACAACAGTTATTAAACCATTTTTTATTGCATTACTAGTTTACTACTGCCGCATTAGAGATCGTGACTTGTATGAATATGGAAGAAGTAACCAACGTTTACACAATCATACATCTCATACAAACAATCAGACTTAATAAGCTGGTTGCATACTGTCGACTAAACTGTCAAACGTAATTTTTGTATCACGAATTACTGAAGAACTGGGAAAGTTAATTATTTATAAAAAAATATATTTAAATTATAAATCCTTCATAAAAAAAAAACAGTTTTATCAAAAGCACGCAACCGGTTTCAAAGAAAATTAAATATTTCAGTTTTTTTTTTGTTGTTTTGTGTTTTTTGTGTAATGAACCAAAAACTTAAGTGAAAAAATAGTAACTTAAAACAAAATATGGTCTTCATCTGTACTCATAGGTAGGCACGTAGGATTTTCACACATTGTCGTGACATGCTTGCGATTAACGCACATGCAATTATTCGTCACTAATAAAATTATTCATCTCGATTGGTATGGCACAGGAAACTTAACTTATTGAAAACACAATTGCTCTGAATGTCACACATAATTATGTAGGTATTTAAAAGTTTTTTTTTTTATCAATTTCATGTCGGATCTTCATATAGATTTTACATCAATGTCTATTAAAATTGTTCAATTCACATAGTTTACAAAAATATCCAAATAAATTGTAAACAGTTTATTGTAGACATAAATGTCAAATACTAATTATCAATCATTACTGTAAATCCGACTTTAGTCTTTGAAATTGAGTCAGGGGGGCTACAGGAGTACGATTTCTTGACGTCAATTTGTAGAAAATTTTGCGCAATAACCAGGATTTTGACATTTTACAGGAAGTTTACACTTTTCTACTTTACAAAAAATAATAAAACAGTAACTTTTTCTACAATTTGACGTTACAAACGATATCATGCTTCAAAAATGTTTGGTTGATAACACAGATTCTACGAGATTTTCATATCATAACATTTATACAATATAATTTCGTTTTATATAACAACATTCATAGTACATTATAATATTTTTGAACACACAATTTAAATTTACTTTTAGTTTCACATCAAAATTGTAGACATATTAGGTAAAACATTCTATCATTTGGAGAAAAATATATCTATTATTAGTGACAAAATATTTATTTAGTAAATTTCTGGAATATAACATTATTTTTTTTATTTAGATAGTATAAGTACTATGAGTATCTCTGATAATGTAGGATATAAATATTTTTTTAATAATTTAATGACTTTTAATATTTATGATTTTGTGCGATAAAGAAAAATAGTGGTAGTAAAGTCTGTCAAAGGTCATATGGTATTGTCAAAGTTCATTTTGTGTAAACAAAATGTATGGTCCACATACGAAACAACATAGACACTACACAACCTTGGAAGCTCGATTTTTGAACCTTTAGTGACGACTTCAATAAATATGTGTCAACTTCGATAAATTTATTCGGAATGTCAATAAAGTACAATCCCTGATAAATATATTAGTATTGATATTTTATTTATAATATTATTTTTTAATGTCATTGAGTATGTACATGATGGAAACTAACGTTAATATTCATAGGATCTATATAATAGGCGAAGTACAGAATAAAAAATAATTAATTTTCAAAATAAGTACATAACATGCTCCTGCTCTATTAAATAATAACAAAATGAAAATAAAATAAAGAGATTATTGCCTAGTAGGGCTAACAAAAATTTGACCAACCGGAATTGAAAGATTCATAATAATACTTCTATTAAAAATATAACATATCATAATAATTGATTCCAATGTTAGTGAGGTAATGAAAAAATAATATAACATAGTAAATGGGGAAAAAAAACAACATACTACACAATTAGTTTGTAAGCTTCATATAAGGCGAAGGTATTTGACGGTCCTTCCAATTTGTTCTATGTTGCGTCGCAGTAGAAATACGTTCAGCTCAACTTTGGTATCTCCACTGGGTGATCATCACTGACTGACCATCGGAAAACAGCCGAGACTGTTGGTGAACGCGCTAAACAGCCATCCTTTGGTGAATGCACCAAAACGGTTACACTGCGATGTGGCTAACATTCGGCCGGAATTGTCTCGTGAGTGCACTGTTTGTGAGTTTTTAGATCACTTTTAACCGATCACTATTTCTGTAAAAGTTCTGTAAAATCGATTATTTTCGACCAGTGAGTGCAAGACTAATTTGATTCACTTTTTGGTAAAGACACCGATACATCTGATGGAAGCACTCACTGTGAGGTAGGAGCACTCGTAGCTGGCGTTTAAGATAAATGCACTCATGACCGGCCATTGCAACATGGTAGCCCTCACAGCCTCCACTGGCCTGCGTGTCGCGCGCACTAACAGTCGGCCGTGTAGACGGGCGCCAGGTCCAGCGTGAGGTGCCGCAGCGCGCGGTCGCGCGACGCGGAGCGGGACGCGCGCGACGACTTGATGATCTGCAGCACCATCGCCTTGCAGTCGTGGCACACCGCCATCTGCACGCCGCGGAGACGCTCCGCCGCTGTCACGCCGGTTGTGCTGCGACCGTACCTCGCTCTGGAATGGAGAAAAAGAATTTGTGAATAACACATTAACATAAACGTAACATGACGACCATAACCCCCGAAGGTTTAGAACAAACAGAGGTGCACATGATATGGTACACCCACATTTCGCCAGTTATGTTTAAGTCTCATGTAACAGGGGGCGAGCCTATTGTCATCAACCGGGAAATCATCCATCATCAACCATCAAATCCAGACTTCCGGCTGCAGTCCACTTGTGAGAAGTATGTACCTAATAGGTAGAATAGGTACTTAGGGGTACTTCTAGGGGTTGAATGGAGAAGACTGGGAATTGAGTACAGAAGGCCGAGATAAATGGAAAAAAACGGGTAATAAAATTGAGAAGACTAGTGTAAAATTGGAGAAAGCTGGGGGTTGAGTGAAGGAAAAACCCTTGGTGGAGCCTGTACCACCAACAGTTCAGTCCAAGGATCTACAGGTTCCAAGAAGGTAAGATACATACCTGCGATCTAAAGTGGAAGGCGGCGTATTAACGAGCGACATGGCCTGCGGGCCGTCCACGCTGCGCGACATGCCGCGCGGCGGCACGGACAGCTCCGTGAAGCCCAGCGCCGAGCCGCCGCGCGAGCCGGGCGCGCTGGCGGGCGCGGCGCCGCCGCGGCGCGCGGCCGCGGGGCTGCTCGGCGCGCTGCCCACGCTGTTCTCAACCATGCTCTGTGGAAAGGTTGATTGCTTAGTTGATAGCTGTGAAAGAGAAATGACGACGGAAAGGCTGCCAGTATTCATAATCTCAGATAATTTACATTCCATCGCCACTTACTACTTTAGTGGATTTTTTAAAAGAGCCTGATAAGTTTTTGGTTGAGTGGAATTTGAACGTATTCAGTTTACTGTTCCATAATTTGAAAATTATCCCAAATTCCTGCCTCTAATATGGTCGAGTACAAATCCATTATTTTTTCTGATTTTTAGTAAAGTTTTAATAGAGCGTCAGCACCAACATTAAAATATTTTTGACACACAAAAAGTAAGTTATTTGACCCCGACTAATTAGCAAATATAAACGCACCTTATTGTGAGCTAATAGTGTACCACAGCACCAGATAGGCACCGACTCTTGTATGAGAATAATGATCACAATATCATAAAACTATTGTAATGGCATCGAAACCAAGTAAGCAACGATGTATTTGCGGTATATAACGGAAGACGATAAATGACGTCATAAACTAGATGATCGACAATGATCCTCTGTTGATGGCCGTGTCGGTACAATTTGCGGTGTACCGCGCGGCATTATCACTCATCGCTGATCGTGTTACGGGAAATGTAATCGTAGAGTTGGTAGATATGTCATGTATTGATAGGTTTTGTTCTTCCGGAGTTTGGTCTAAACTTGCTCGGGATATGATTGAATGTTCGGTCAAAGTTTTTTTTATAACACTGTATTTTAGAAGCCATATATTGCTTGTAAAAAAAAGTAATGGCGAAAAAATAAAATACCTTACTGAGCAAAAGTAAACAACGAGACTGAGGACAGGGACGATTAGGGCCGGTGCAGATAGTCGGCATTTTGAGAACGAGCTATTGGCAGATACGTCAAGTGCACAAAAAATCAGATCCAAACTACAAAAGCTATCCTGCAGTCCAAGTTGAACTGTCCAACACAGTCTGCATCAGCCTTTGGGCATTTCTCATTTAGGTAAGTACATAACTCTACCGTGTTACCCAGTGTGTGTTAACTGGGATGTGGAGGTCAAACAAGCAGTCGCTCCATTACAAAAAACTTAAATGAACCTCGTAGCTTTTCCGAATCAAAAGTTATACTAAGTGGAAATCTCGATACGCAGCAAAATGACCTCAAAATGGCGGCGCTTCCCCCTCCACTGCGCGCGATGCGTCACAGTCCTCACTTGGCGTAATGAATTCTTTGATCCTTCAGCTATCCAATGGTGTAATTGAATTTAGGATGGAGATGATAGATATGAAGCTGCAACACCAAACTGTATCCCCCGATTTTGTTATCATTGGTTTTTTGGCTTGCCTCCCACTTTGGAAGCAATTTTAAAGACGTATTCACGTCAAAAATACTGGTACTCAGTTGCATTCGATTAGACTGGCAATTGACCCCAATATAATTGGGAATACGCTAGGCAGATGATGAGGATGTGACTTACCGAGTACTCAGGAGACACGAGCCTGGACATGAGGCTCCTGGGGAAGGAGGAGTGCGCCTCGTCCTCCGGGGAGGGAAGCAGCGACGGACTCAGCAGCACCACCGGCACGTGCGCGAAGTGCTCCGTCGGGATACGCATCTGTCACAAAGTTCAGAATATTTGAGAAAACGAAGAAAAATATAAGATTAAGAGATAAAACACAATGCAAAATATCATACTTCCACTAAGCTGTTTTTCATTTTCCGTGGAATAACGTTAAAAGTAAGTAATAAAGGTTCTTTAACAAAATAATAAATCTTTAATTTTATATTTCAGATAAAAATGCACGATTGTAAAATGTTTGGCATCCCTTCATCACTTAAATTTTTGATTTTTTACCTAATAAAACTATGCAACTCACCTTTGAACAACACTTTTGACAGACAGTCTTTTTACAAAGTTTGCATTTCTGGCCCCAAGGACCAAAAATGCCGAATCTGGTTTTCAAACACAAGAAGCATACCTGAAAAAAAAGAAGCGAAATATTAATATTGGTTTTGCGAAAAACGTGTACTCAGTTTGTTCCTTAATTGTTAAATGGTCCTCTTGAGAGAATCCTTAACTAAGCTATGCTACAAATTCTGTGATGACTAACAAGTCAAGTTCTCAAAAAATGTCAACGCAAAATTCGTAAAGTAAGTAGGTACCTACTTTTGAGAGTTGCCTATTGCAAATACATCTTAGTAGGTACTTACCTACAGTAGAAAATACAGTAGGTAGAGGGGAGCCCTATGCTATGGGACTATAGGTCAGTGGCGAAGGTACCATACAACTCGATTCTCACCGGCTTCCCTTCGAAAATTCAGAACATAACCACTCTATAGTCAATTCATCATTGAAATTTTCTTTTTGAATTGTTTTTTGCTCCGACCTACCTCTGTCATAAATTCACCCTTCGCCACTGCTATAGGTACAAACCTAGTTAGATACAGTAGAAAGTACTCACTCTTCTCTTTTCAACGTCCTCCTTGACCCTGCCCTCAACGGGCAGAACTTCTAGCTCAGCCTTCGTCAGTACAGACCTGATGTGGACAATCTCTTCCAGGGTCAGAGACAACCGGTCGTCAGACATAATGGCTTCTTGCCACTGTTTCTGAAAATTAAATAAGTTTTTCAAATACACTGAATATTTTTTAGAGTTTTTGAGGAGTTTAGTATACAAAACACATGACGAAAGAACTATAATAATACATAATTTGTTTGACGAAGTTGTGGCGGCATCTACACCTTCACATGCGAACTACGTTACGCATAAGTACTTTACGCAAAATCCTGCATCGCGCAAGCAGAGTTTACCGCGCATCTAGCAAATATACAACGTCCCGAAATCAATCGTCGAGCAGTTGCCCACTAGACACAACAACCCATCCTCTCTTTTCTATGGAGTATGAGTGAACTTTACACCCCGTACCTCTATAAAGTAAATAAAGTAGTCATGTTTAACAATGACACACCTTTCAAAATAATGTCTTTGTTAGAAAGTGACGATTAGTTTATTTACACGAAACACAATGCTATGGTAATGTGGGTAAATTGATCGGATTTTTTTTTGTTTGAAGTGTTTCGTTTGAAAATATTATTACAGCTACGTACTTTATATAATGCGATGTAACTAGGCACCTAATTTTGAAATAAATTATTAAAAATATTTGTTGCCTTTCTAATTATCTACCAACAAAACGGAGTTATAGGATTTTAACTGGGAATTTGTATTTTGTTTCCTCGAAAATTGGTTATCATTGGACTACCGAGCATGTAATGTTCAAAGTAGTTGCTTCTTTTCCTAGCCACCAGCATTTTCCTAGCCACATGTAGGTCAATGCACGTCAAAATACCTTTGTATACCAAACTCACAAAGCTCTTCTATTCACAACTAAAGCTACCGACATCCATGCACAGTAATGATTGCAAAAGTGCTATTCAAAAACCGCTAATATTTATTCACAGTGTTTTACATGCATTATGTGCAACAAAATAGCGTTTACTGAGTCTACAACTGGCAATTCTCTATAGACACATTACTAAGAAATGTTCTGCTTGATTTTGCTAATAGGTAGGTAACAAAGTCGGTTCCGAATCAATAGAATACGTTCTATTGGTTAATTTTGATTAAGCACACTTCTAGAGATGCTTATCGATGATGATAATACATTTACTTTAAAAGTATTGCACCACTTTTTAGATGGTAAGGACCAAAATGCCCAAGTTATGACAAAAACCAGCGGGGTAATTGCGTAACACATAATCAGTAGCGATAATGGCTTTCATTTTGACAGTTCAACAACATTCATTGCGTTATTTACGTTGTTGAGCAGATAATTTTTTCGAACATATGAAGCAATAGAAAAGTGATGCAATCGTTTTAAGATCAGTCTATATTCCCCAAAAGGACTATAGCTTCTTCCAAAGTACCTTTTTTGGTCCTCCCGAACCAATTCGACCCCAAGATTCCAATTTCCTTCACCATCTAAGCTACGTTCTACTCACATGCGAGCCATTGTTGGGGCTGCCACTAACCGACTTGATGAGCTCGTCCTGCAAACTAGATCGAGACCAGGATAGTTCTCCGAGTTGTGCGTCTGCGTCACTACTCGCTAGAGAGGCTGCGCCGGCGCATGACGCTCGAGATCCGGGCCTGCGGGCAAAAAAGCTGTTTAGGATATGAGTTAAGAAACAAACAAATAAAATGACTACGAGAATGGATAAACAGGCGATAAATGCATCAGATTGATATTGTTGGAAAATATATACATTTTTTTTTTTTGTTAGCCTGTACTGTCTCACTGCTGGGCAAAGGCCCCCCCAAATCCTTCCAGGAACTCTTAAAAAAGTTAAGCTAACTTAAATCTAAAATCACGTCAATCGATTGGTATCTATTGTGTACCAAAAAGATAAAGCTTAAAAACAACGGCCTCACTGTCGAAACCTAGAAATATTGAATCTTGACCTCATGACATTAGACCTCAAGTGGCAACTTTCTAACACAGCGAATTATTTTTCTAGCCAGACATAAATGCAACTGTATCTTAGCACGTACCTTGGCATCTTAAACAACAGTGTCATAGAATCTACCTGAAGAGGATTGAAACAAAGTAGAAAATATTGATGTTGCTACATTAAGTACCTGAGTGAATCGAATGGGAATTAATGCTACTTAGCAGGAAAAAGTAAAAATCAAGATGTTAGAAACCTTGGTATTTATCCTCAGAATGCAACAAAGGAGGATGCCAATCATTGATTGCCTATCAATGCGATGTTTATAAAATAAAGATAAGTACCTATTGGTATTAAACAAAGGCTTACAGAACGTCGTGTCACATTACGAGTCTGTGCTTCCACTATTTGGGATATAGAGATATTATGATAAGTTTAAAGCCTCCAAGGACCACAGTTCTGACGGTCATGTAAGACTCACCTTGAATGTGGCAATGAATGAGCTCCATCGGTGGGTGGGCAGACAGCGTGCGTGACGGTGTGACGTCGCATGGACGCCCGTCGCGACGGACACTGCGTCGCCAGATCGTATGCTGCGGATAGAAGGACCATTATATATTGTGGCTAAGAAGATTAAGTGATAAAGGGGATTGAGAATATTTCGTCATTTTCTTAATTATAGAGAGTTTCGTAAAGTATCTAAAATTGAAAAAGTTCACGCCGAAGGCATTTTCAAGAAATTTAAATAATTAAAGAAAGAAAGAGAAGAACTTGAAGAAGTAAAAAGAAAACAGATGTCGTAAGGGGAAGGAAATAAAATTTATTTAAACATCTAACACCAATAAGTATTACAATGATAATAGTGGTTACAAAATTAGTAGAAAACGTGTATAAAGAAATCAAAAACCGTTGAAATGTGAATTTAGTCGAGTTACATAGTACAGAGTTACGTGAACTAAATCTATCCTAAATCCTAGATGATGCTATTTTTTTTACAGACAACATCGACATTCTAATGAAACAGAATACTAACACTGATTACAATAAAGTTAATGACAACAATAAAACATGTATTGATGAGCTAATAAATTTGATAAACAAAAGGGCACTTAAAGTTTAAAGAGACGAAAATGGACGTCAGAAAATCGCAGTATTCGATTCGTTACTGTCCACTGCAGAACCACTGAACTGAAAAACAATGATAGGTGATTTTGCGAAGCGAACGAAAATTTGCAAAGGAAAAAGCGTGGTAACGTTGACATGCTTGAAACACATGCTGTCATACATTCGAGGGTTTCATCGCAGAACTGGTGGTACTCGTCGTGGGAGATGCGCGTACGCGGCGGAGCTCGGGGAGGCGTCTCCTCTGCGTGACGTCACCAATGTCAATCACAAAGTCATTGCCAAGGAGTGCATTCAGAAAAAACAAGTGCTTGAGACGAATTTAAATTTCGAATGTTAATTTTCGAACGGTATTTTTTGGGGCTCACTGAACTTGACACATACACTTCAAAATGTTAACTTATTTCTATTAAGTTAGAGTTGAATGTTCCTTACCGGTCCTCTTCCAAGGTTTGGGTGTTTGTTGCTGTGGAGCCGTATGCCTTGGGAAGGGTTGGGGCGCCAATACTTCTGGACTCGTACAAGTTTCTGTGTCATCCTCATCTTCATCGTCCTAGAAAGAAAATATAGGGTTTAATAACGTACAGGTTGAAAACATTATAACCTCTTTTAGGTTTTACTGCAGTCGAGTAAAAATAAAAGAAGCCTTGCTTTTAAACTGTTATCAATATTTAAAAGCTGTTTCCTTGTTATATTATAACTTTAATATTGTTATTCAGCTAGTTACGCGATGAGTTCCGTAATGAATTCAGATGCGAACAAAACAGCGAGATTCCACTGACGTGTTCTCAAGATTGTTTTCAATTAACTGTGAATAACACGATTAGTTACGATTCAGGAATAGGCGATTAAAACTTTAAGTAATTAGTAACTAAATGTATAGTTTATGTAAAATGAAAAATCAACCGGCAAAACTTGGAAAACCGGTTTTAGTTATTTTTGTTTGCGGAAAATTCGAAGAGCAATATTTTCGCGGAAAATGGGATCATATTTAAAAAAAAATAAGTGAGTTCAACGCTGATATTATAATAAGAATATAGGCCTCTGCACGAACAACAGTTGGCATTTAACCGTATTTTCCTTACTCTGCTGCCCATTTTTGAAATTTTGGCAGGACTCCATCGATTAATACATATAACATACATATTCCTTTTCATCATATCCGGCGACAGCGACCCAGACTAATATATAGTCGTATATTGCGAGCAGCATGTGAACGTATAGATAGCTTATTATATGCTTGGTTAGAACTAGAACCACACAAGATAAAATTATATCCGAGAATATGATCCATCATAATGTAGGTACATTTTATTTCTTATAAATGGCCATAGCATCCTACGCTCGAAGTAGCACAATTTATTATACACAGAGAACTGATCAGAATACTTCAATACTGTAAGAAATCTATGAATATTATTAACCCTCCGGCGACCTTTGAGAATATTTTACAGGCTTTAGTAGCAATTCTCTTGTTTGTAATTCATGCACTTGGATTGACTGCTCAATAATGCATCAGTTCTTTCGCTGGTGTCAATCGAGAGGATTTGGAAGTAATAATTTGACATGGAATAATGGATTACTTCACCAGCTCTTAGAAATCACCATAGACCTCAAAGACTAAAGGACCAAAACAGGTTATGGAAAGACTAAGTTTTGGAATGAATACATAAGGATTCTCTTGAGAATCTTTATTGTCAGAAATGATGTTGGATTCCTACCCTGTTGTCATTTTAGCAAAAAAAGATCGAGTGTCATCAAAGAGGGATGATCTAAGACCTATTACAAGTTTGAGGCGATTCGACAAAAATATGCTACAAGGCCAGTCACAGTTGCAAAAAGTAACAAGATATTCTAAAAAAAAAACATTTTTGTTAATAGGTACTTGATATCTAAAACGGATGCATTTACTCATAAAACGAAGCATAACTCCCTGGGGCATCCTTACTCTAACCGTCGCGGAAGACATCGTTATATCAACGGGATAAGGGTGGGAACGAGGCCATTTATCGTCAACTTGATAACAGTGTGAACGACAGCTCATAAATGACACTCCCTACGCCCACAGGCAACAGGCAAGAACCCAAGGGACAAGAGTTTTCTTAAACGAAAACTTTAGCTGAAAACTAATGCATACTAAATGTTAGAGGTCCCGTCGCACATTTTTGCTTAAAAGTTAGTATGACACTTATATTTAAATGCAAAATGAAGCCTTTCCACCTGTTTGCTACGACTTTAAACATATAATTTTGACAGAAAATGAAAACACCTACCTATGTAGGTGGGTACATTGGTCTGCCCCCGTTGGTCTCGTGGTCGCAAGAGCGACTGCTGAGGGGTTAGTTAGTAATAGCCCGGAGTTTGGAAGTTGGCGATGTGATACCCTCGTGCCTAAGAAAGCACGTTAATTCGTTGGTCTTGCGCCTGATCTTTCTCCGTTCGTATCGGATTGCGTGCCGTCTCATTGGACTATGAGAGTGAGGGAGTAAGGGAAGAGGGAGTGCACCTGTACACACTTGTGTACTATAATATCTTACGTGCCGAAGGCTAGTCTCCGTTGAGATTGCCCGCCATTGCCGAAATACGGTCTGGAGGATTATTAGGTGAGGTATTTACATTTTTTGTCAAAATGATCACCTATGATAAACTACTAAGACTGTGTTTAAAATGAGTTTACAAGAAAAATAATCCGGTTTGACCTGTGCTTGGATTGCGAATAAAGGGAATAATATAATTTTACTGTGTGTACATAAATAATAAAATAAATAAATAAATAAATAAACAATACACAAACTGACTACACAGCCTTCATTGAGAAAGAAAGCGAGTTACAACATACTACAGAGTAACAGGTATTACCCATCGAGATATAACTCGAAGGGAAAGTTATGGGCGGTCGGAACTCGGTGTCGGAACTACGATGAGTTGTTACAACTTGTTTCTGTGTCGCTAAAGCTGGAAGTACGTAGGCAGGTAAACATATTGTTTAGTCCCACGCTCAGACCAAATAAAAAACCAAGACAGAGGGCTGTCTACAGTAAAGTGAGGCCGGTTTCGTAAACATGTGTGCACTTAGCGAGGTGGAGTTTGATTCTAATTGGTACAACCATTTACATGTGTGCGTGTGAGCGACGTGTATGCACAGAGCGGAGGTGTAGTTTTGGCATGCTTCATTGTATTGTTCGCAGCGTTATAAATATGTCTTGACTTTTTTATTTGGTCTGAGGTCTCACGGTCCTTTAGTTAATAGTATTGTGGAAAATACCTGTAGAGTGTAGGCAGTATTGTACTACAAATCTAGTTCATGTTTAATGGATATTTACATATTATATCACCTCACCTATAGAAAATTTAGTCTCAATGTGAGATATGTACAGACGCCAGCACATCAACCTACACCTAACTGTCAAATTTTCCCAATCAACATTGAACCTTATGCTTTAGCGATAAAGTTGAAAATCCATTACAGAAATCTGACAGATTGTAGTAGGTTGATGTGCTGGCGTCTGTACGTTAGTGGCTATGCTTATTCCTTCTGCAACTAGTCATGGATGGATGCCGTGACATCTGCCAACATAAAAAATTAATGCGATGTTGTAGGCGAATCAAAAGAATTTTATCAGGCGTGACAAAATAAGTAAAGAAGACCACGTCAAAGACAAAAGCTGACATTGTAATAATCGCTCAGTGTCTACATAGCTATAAATACAACATCTTATCTAAGCCTTCAATGCCACTCTGTTGGATAAAAAGCCTTCATTCCCCACACAAGCACATCACGGCTTTAAAATAAACCAGCCCTTTTGCCCGTGCCACACAGTGTAAAAAAGGAGGTACGTAAAGGTAACGTCAGAACAAAGGTAATTCCAGTATTACCTTTGACATTCAAATTGACTAATGGAGCAGCGTCGTTCATTAAGGAAATTATTATGTACATACATAACATATTATGTAGGGATAGACAAAATCCTCGTGTACATACATAAATTCGATTTATTCCGGTCTGATCTCCTGAGCCCCCCCCCCCAATCGATCCCCTGCTAGTTCGTCTTCTGTTTTAAACTAATTTGAACGAGAATCTAACGAAATGGAACGTTGCCAAACTTCTCTGTACTATGTGCTGATTTGATTAAAACACGAGGTTTTTTATTCAGTTTGATGTACAGACGCCAGCACATCAACCTACTACAATCTGTCAGATTTCTGTAATAGATTTTCAACTTTATCGCTAAAGCATAAGGTTCAATGTTGATTGGGAAAATTTGACAGTTAGGTGTAGGTTGATGTGCTGGCGTCTGTACAAAAAGGGATGCGTATTCCTCCGAAAACAAAATGTTTTTTGCAAACTAGTCTTGTCTCTACATAGTTCAAACCGAAATATTCTTTTTGATCCATTTAGGTTCTGCTACTAGCTTTTACTCGTAGCGCAGTTCGCAGAAAATGATCAAGCTCCGTTTCACTTTTTGAACACTGGAATTTCAAAAAATCTTTTTCGGACAATCTAAAGCCTAGGGGAATATACCTAGTGAACATTTTTATTGTATAGATTTTTCAATTCTGTCAGAAATTTTTTGACAAGTAAGGTAGTGCGTGATATATTTTGTAGGAAAGTTATAAATTTGAACAGGACTTCGTATTCTTATCCAATAATCTAATGATGACATAAAACAATTAGTACCAGCCAGTCTACTAGTGGTTAGGTTAGAGCAACCTAAATGTTTGTTAGCTAATTTAGTATAAGAAGTTTATCCAGTGTATATGTTATGGGCCAAGTGATTAATCGGGCAGTATTCATAATGCCCGGGCAATATGAATAATGCCCAATAAGAGCGGGCAATGTGATTATAACCAATCAATTTATCACATTGCCCGGGCATTATGAATAATGCCCAGTGCCTATTGGGCAGAGTGATGTAAAGCATGTTTAATACTTTCAAATGAATACTTAGTTAGATAGACCGAGCATTACAAGTAATGAAATCAATTATCGGGTAGAGTAATAATAAAAACATGTTTTATAGTTTAGTATTTGTTTTTAAAATTTAAATAATCAGACTTCGGTTTTACTTCGATCAATTTACGAAGGGCTACATTTAGAAACTATAGTCTATAGTAGTTTCAATGCAGTTTGGAAGTATTTCGCACTCGCTTTCACTCACATGTAGGTAGATATTACGAGTAAGCGCGCTTCCAAGCTGCAGCGAAGAATGAGAATATAATACTTCTCGGCGTGAGTAAGTTAAATTATAGAACTAACAATCTAAATGGAAGTAAATGGAAATCACATCATCGATTATTCAACTTAAAATTTACTCTAAAGTTAAAAGAGTCTTAGTAATCAGTCTCATACATTTACATAAGAATAGATTATTTATCCAATAAAAGCTCTCAATCTTTGGACTTAATAAACAAAAAATAACGTTGAAAACAAAAAAAAAGAACTACCTATGTGTAATTTAGTAGGTACCTAACAGATTTAAAACTCAGTAGTTTTCACTAAGTGCTTGAAACTTAATAAAATCAAATAAGCATAAAAAAATAATTAAACCACATTAGTACTGAACTGTGATTATGAAGTTTAAAATAAAGTACCTATTCATTTTAAATGCGAATCTAAATCAAAACAATGAGCCGAAGTGGTCTCTGATTAGTTAGCGCGCGTCACGTGTTTGTTTCCGGCCCCGCACCGCAACGCACTATGTAAAAATTGACCTATTAATCACATTGCCCGATCATCATGTAGCCATATTCATAATGCCCGGGCAATGTGATAAATAGGTGAGTTTAGATTGTAATTAATCACTTGGCCCGATATGGCAGGGCATTATTCATACTGCCCGGGCATTATGAATACTGCCCGCATTAATCACTTGGCCCATAACATATATATTTTTATCCATATTGTTAAATGATTGTAAGCTTAGCGTGTAGGTTTTGTTTTAAATCGCATGGTTTGTAAAGATTTTTTTTTTTAATGTTTACAGTAGAATATATTATTATTGGTCGTTGCATTTTGTCCGTATATTTTTTGTATTTCTTCCTAGAAAATGTTGCACACACAGACACAGAACAGAACAGTTGTTTTTAGATGTTAGTCCAAATTGAACGTCGATCAAGTCCAGAGGGCGTTATGAGCGTTTACACGTACGGCATTTCATACAAACTTTCAAGCCCTTGTTTGTCGAAGTGATTGAACCGATTATAATGAAACTTCATACGCATAAGCAGGATACAAAGGTCTAAAAAGTTAGTAAAAAACATTTTCGAAAAATTGTGTTACAGCCAAATTAGATCGATTTTAAATTTTCCATAGAAACAGCTATTTCCAGTTATCTTTTTTTTAAAGAAGACATTTCGAAAATGTTTTTTACTAACTTTTTAGACCTTTGTATCCTGCTTATGCGTATGAAGCAAACAAGGGCTTGAAAGTTTGTATGAAATGCCGTATGTCGTAAACGCTCTTAAGATAGGCATAAAAATGTCATTCAAAACGTATCTAATATTCAAAGGCGACTAAGAATATTCAGAGCAGTTTCCTTGGCTGCACAAAAAGCGATCTAAAGCTTTACAAGTTATAGTTGAAAGTCCCGTTACGCCCCGAAGTAGGGCACAGAAGCCTTGTGAGACGAGTTTGCACAAGTGTACACGTTTTAAGGATACAATTTCCAGTACAGTTAGGTGGTAATTAGCGTGGAGACAGCGGATATAGAGAAACGTGCCTAGATATAGAATGACACTGTATGTGAGATCAAAGCTTGAGGAAAATGTACACGTTCCACGTATTATTCGTTATTCTCTTAACCAGAACCCAAGCTTAGCATTTAGCATAGCATAATCAGCCTATAATGTTCCCACTGTTGGGACACAGGCCTCCTCTCTGTGAGAGGGAGTTGGCCGTAATCCACCACGCGGGCCCAGTGCGGGTTGGACGTCACATGTCTTCGAATTTTTGGTTCTAGGACATGCCGGTTTCCTCACGATGTTTTCCTTTACCGTTTTTGAGAGCAGTGGTGATGACATAATTTACACAAAGTAAACCAGTAGTAGTTTGGGTTTGAACTTACGACCTACCAACCCATAAGTCGCGGCTGTTACCACTGGGCCACCAATGCTCTCGCCCAAGAACCCAAGCTTATGAATCCATTATTAGTACCTAACACGT
The DNA here is from genome assembly GCA_914767645.1 of Hydraecia micacea. NCBI lineage: Eukaryota > Metazoa > Arthropoda > Insecta > Lepidoptera > Noctuidae > Hydraecia > Hydraecia micacea. The sequence continues at coordinate 17,516,341 of OU611778.1, forward strand.
ATCTACCGACGCGCGTGTGCAATGGCGACATGTCAAAACTTCAAGATTTCTGTGCTGTATCTAAGTTAAATTACTTTTATTTACTTAGACATTATATATAATTTATAAAGATAACAGTTAAAATAATAATATGTACAAGTATATAAAAATGGAGTAGAAATAAATCAAAGGGCATCAAAAAATTCTTCAAAAATAAGTGATTACACAGAAAAATAAACAATAATCGACCCCATCTAAGCTCAGTTAGCCAATCGACCCATCTAAAACTCAATTACGAGGCCAATTTTAAGATTAGTTCATACTTAGCAGGACAATAAGGCCAAATATATCTTTAAATGTATTGTTGACGTCTCTTCTATTGTCGAAGTCGAAGATGTCGTGACGATTTTAGAGCTAGATAAATTGCATGCAGTCAATGCTCACGATATTTGTCTCGGCATAGATTTTCAACTTTATCGCTAAAGCATAAGGTTCAAAGTTGATTGGGAAATTTTGACAGTTTCGGGTAGCTTGATGTGCTGGCGTCTGTACATTGCAGGCGCTATGTGGCGGCCTCCGCCCATTTAGGAAACCGTATCTTTACTCTTATAAAAATAATTGGCTTTTACAATGTTTTCACCACCGGCGATTTTTTTTAAAGCTTCCTCTTTGTTAAACCTCCGTCGGTTAAACCTATTTGGGAACTGCGCCCACAATTTCTTATGGGTGCCAAGAGATTCACACAAAGCCAATATATGGTTTCGCCTGTGACCCAAATATACAACTTCTCCCTCTAAGTGGCCACACGGGGCGTTTTATTGATTTAATTTCTTTGTTCTTGTAGCACAGGTACCTGCCTAAAAGGTGCGGCAGTGAATAATAATTCAAGTAACTGTTCTGGAGGGTAGATGTTCGTTTCCAACGGGCACATATTAGTAATCTGTGCTACGGGCCCAATACGAATGGTTTTCTGAAACGATTCCTATAACTAACCGAGCATAGCATTACCAGCCTGTAATGTTCCCACTGCTGGGACTCAAGCGTCCTCTCTGTAAGGGGGAGTAGGTAGCCACCACGCGGGCCCAGAGCAGGTTGGCGTATGTCACATGTCTTCAATTCTTTGGGTCTAGGATATGCTGGTTTCCTCACGATGTTTGCCTTCACCGCTTTGAGAGCACTGGTGATGAAATTAAATACTCAAAGTGCCTGCCTGGGTTCGAACTCCCGACCAAGTGACTCGACTCGTAAGTCGGGTGCATTCCCACTGGGCCACCACTGCTCAAACTAGGTAATTGATGAATTAATTAATTTGTTGATAATTTATGTATTCCAGTGTAATAACACGTGGTATCTCCTATTTAGTCTAACAAAGTACACTCGCGCACAAACGCGTTAACAAAATGAAAACATTAAACTCAGTTTAATTATTCGTTAACAAACATTTATTGCTCGTTCTCTAATTAGAGAACACAAAATTCATTTGTTTTCGACTCAAGTTTGTAGTTACAATGATACAGTGACAGCTAAATTACAAAGATATACTCGTAGAACTCGTTTCACGCGCCAGTGATTCAACTGCCACATTTATAAATACGTACGCGCATAATATAATAGTACTTAGTCAACTATAGAAACCCCCATAACATAGACTCGAAGTTACGTTTCTCGTTTATTTTTTGCTAACATAACGTGTCACTGACCAGATAGTTCGAGCCTTCAGCCTTCACAGTTTTTTGCCAAATATAGTCTAAAATTCTGTATCAATTGCATGCTGGTTAATGTCCGAGGTTGTTACTAATTGAATGTTTGGTTCGCTAAAAGATTATTGGTAGCAGCAGATATCTAAGATCTAGTTTTATATTCAAGCTTTTATTGGCATTAAATTGTTCTAACGAAGTTACCTGTCAGTACGGAAATAAATTGGGGCAGAGAGGCGTTAAATTATGCATTCAATTAATTTGAAAGCACTGGAAATAGAATTGGGAAATTATACAAAACCAATGCAAAAGTTGATTTAAGAATAGAGGGTGGTAGGGACATCGACATTATTTATAAAAAAAAAAAACTATTCCTTACATTTAACCGCATACGTGTTGCACTTTGAAACAGCTGATTTTGTTTTTGATATCCGACGAAAAATGTCAACGCTAGGGGTTCTAAAATCATGTGCTGAATTCATGGTAACGGTGGATGTCCCAGCCACCCTGTATATTTAACGCAAAAACTAAGTTCATAAAAGAACGCACATAAAACTGTAGTTTCTTAAACCATATTTTAACACAATAAACTATACAAAATACCAGCAAAAATTCGTGGCTGCAAAGTTTTTCTCGGCATTTCTTTTATCTGGCCACTGACCCAAACCACTGGGGTATACGTATAGTTATAACGTAATCTAGATATCAGAAATTATTCGGCCGTGTGGCGTCGTGCCAAGAACAGGGAAACGCTCCCACGTGCTATATTCTTGGTACCTATATACTTGTTCATGTGAGGAGGCTCTTGCTCCCAATATGACTGAGAGCTAAACTTTAGTTTTAAAGTAAATTAATGGTCAGTACTCTGCTGTTAGTTGGATGGCAATAAAGCTTTGCTTATTTAGAAACTGATTTTATGTTGGGACACACTAAAGGCGTGCTAAAGTCGTTAAAATGTGGAAATATTTAGCGTGATATCGGATTCAAAATCTCAAAAGTTTTATCTAAAATGAAAAAAAAAATTGTCATACTTTTACATTTCCATTTTATATTTTCTCGTAACACTTTACTCAACGACAGTGCCTACCTTACATTAATCACTTTCACTAATGATTGATATTTAGACACACAAATTACACGAAACTAAAGGAAAGTGACAAATTACCTCTAGATTATCAAAGTCCACTTTGATAAGTCGCCTCTGGGGCTGCGCGTGCGGCGTGACGTCACCGCCGCGCCTTGAGTCACCCCCACCTGGACCGCTGCCGGTACCACTTGTAGCTGTAACAAAGGAAAACTACATTAGAAGAGCAGATAAATAAATCGGAGCAAAGGAAATCAGTTATATAATAAAGTATGATACGCTATATTTGTAATTTTTTTCAAGACCATTATAGTTTACAGAACACTTTACAATGAATGAAAAAATCAATAAAACATTGCTTGAACAATCAGTATTTTAAAATAAAATGATATTATTTCATAATGTTTTTCCATTTCAGCACAAAAAGATACCCTACAACATAGAATTAATAACACCGTCCCGCGAAACACACACAAAGTCAGAAAACTTAGAAACGTATATTTATGAATAATACAATAACACTCCGCCTGTTAGTGAAATACAAATTATGGAGTACAAAAACGTTTACGAACATCAAAATGAAATCAAATGCACGGCTCTTCCGCCATCTTGGATCCAGCCGCCATATTGAACTCACCCGCCAAAACTCTACAGTTCACACCACACCACAGAACAGATTAAAGTTTAACTGTTCTGTGGTTCACACTCACTTGTTTTCAATAAAAAAAAACGCTACGGAAAATAAAGACTGTTTCTGAACAGCCAGTCTAAATTGAAAAGCTGCGATAACCCTGAGAAGACTGATTGCAAAGATGTATGTTATGGATGGACGGGTGAAGGGTGATTTTTTACCTCGTGGCAAGACCCGTGTTAGGTACAAGATTAATGATGGAAAACGAGGACATGGCAGCATATCAAATACTACATATGTAGCGTATATCAAATAGCTGGACGCATATGTATGTAAGCAATTTTTTACTCAATGTAGGGACAATATTTATTTTGACTTAATTTCGAAAATAGTGTCCATTTTACATATTTATAAGACCTACATGATGCAAGATTTGCATGAAACTCACGGACATAGAATAGAATATATTTTTTTAGTTAGACGAGTTAACTAAGGTATAAAAAGGAGAGTATACTGATATAGGTACCTACTCATGAGAGGAATGAAGTTGGGACAACGCTTCAATGATGATGATGAATATTTACCTAAATCAGTGTTCATAATAACAGACAATTTACATTCCATCGCCACTTAATCAGTTATCTACTTTAGTGAAATATATTCTAAGTTGATTTTTGAGTGACCATTTGTAACAAAAAGTTTGCAATGGAATTTGAATTTTGTTTAGTATGACATTCAGTTTGTTGTTCCGTCACTTGAAAATTATCTCAAATTCCTAGTCCAAATGAAGACAGACAAAAGACTATCAATCTAAAAAAATCCATCAATTCGGATCATCGAATTTATCGTAAATCTGACCAAACTCTCGGATCAAAATGAAGCTAAATTGATGGAATAAGCTCCAACTTACACGGATAATGTTTTCTTACAAATAAATAAATTCATTGCCCGTGGATAAAATCTGTAGCTATTCCAAACAAACAATCTGCCAGGATTATATTCATATCGGGCTTAATCCTGAGGGATCTAAACGTAATTTTGAGAGCTTACTGAGAGCTTACAGATTCAGATAAGTATGAACTTTGCTTTAAAACAAAAATATAGGTGTTACTTTTGTTAAGTAGGTAGGTAAATAAGGCTAAAAGAAAGACAATGGTGCCGAATCGCTTGTTCACAAAGTTCAGTGCATCTTTTTCATTCTATTTAATTAAGAAAAGGACAGAAGATAAATTTTAGTTTATTCATGTCAAATTAATCAGCGCCTGTCTGACCTCCACAACCCAGTTACTGGGTAATACGATACCCCTTGGTAAGTAAGACTGGTTGTCAGATTTTCGGGCTTCTGACGACCCGTAACGACTTTCATAGATTCACGAATGACAGCCGGTACCAACGGCTTAACGTGCTTTCCGAGGCTCGGAGGGGTCTTGGTATGTAAAGATGGTCACCCATCCGCAGAACAACCGCGGCAAGCGTAGCTTAACCTGATCATTCGACTCGTGCGGCTGTTCCAGCCAGTTAAATTAACTCCATACAAAAAACTCAAATCTCATAAACACGCCTCGTTACACCTCCACAACAAATCTTACTACACCTAATGTGTTTAATCAACCCGCAAACGAGCGGTTTACATAACGTAACCTACTTAAGTAATGACCCATTATCGGCGACACGAAAAAATGGTTAATAACTGCACACCGGCTGTGAAATATGGCGATACTAATCGTATAAACGTGGGTTTATATCGTAATGTGTATTTATATGCGTCAAGGTTGCTTTTAAGCAAGTTAATTGATAATTATGTGTCCGTTTAAATTAGGTACTCCGAGTGTTATGATGAAATCAGCATAGCTATTCGACAGGTTTCCGAATCAAAAATGACTCTTTTTTTGTTACCTGATTTACCCTCGTCCCCGACAAGTATTAACTGTCGGAAGAATAGCAGTCTCCTATCTATGGTTTAAACTGTCAAAATTTACAGTTTTCGGTTTTGTGAACATCGTTTAGAGGAATCCTTCGAGTGATGTTTGATTCGGCACGGAAGCGTTTCGATCGAGTATTTGTGAATAGCTATGCTTGTAGGTATCGATGCTAAAGTTATTTCAAAACTCGCTCATATTTCACAAAATCGAGCTGGAAACACGCCACAATAATCTACAAAACTCACACATTTCACAGGCCCAATAAAACCTCCAAATAAAACAAAAGAACCATCAACCTGCTCCATTTTCAAATAAGACTTCCTTCATAATATTTTTGGTATAATTTTCGCATGGTCTTTACGACCCGCTCGTGTTTGAGGGTTGGTTACGCAACCACCGCAGCTGTGATATATTTCTGCGTGTTACACCCAATAAAAAGCAACCGTGAGAATGCTCGCAACGCGTAGTTTCGTTCTGTAAACTGTTGTTAGTTGTAAACAATACAGTGAACGTGGTTTATGTTACGGATTGCAGTTGGACGGTTTCAATGTTGTTCTAGTGCAATATTCTGTGGATTTTATTTGTTAGTGGTACAATATCGTGGAAATAGGTCAATCTAGAAGCGATGGATTACAAAACGAACAGCGGACTTGCTTAAAAAGCTTTATTGCGTTTTCAACGTTGCACGGAACCTAACGTAACGTGGTTATGATGGGTTTCGAATGGGTTGGACCGAAACGGATTCAACGGTTCTTATTGTGATCCCTGTTTCAAAAAAATAACCTCACGCTTGTAATCTCCGAAAGATTAGACAGAGGTACAGATGCCAGCACATCAACCTACCCCAAACTGTAAAATTTTCCCAATCAATTTTGAACCTTATGCTTTAGTGATAAAGTTGAAAATTTATTAAATAAGCTTGACAGATTGTAGTAGGTTGATGTGCTGGCGTCTGTACATTTATAGTTCACCCACATTTCGCCAGTTGTGTTTAAGTCCCATGTAATAAGGGGCGAGCCTACTGCCATCAACCGGGCACAAATTCACACATCTACTTCCAGGCTGCTACTGAGAAATTCCTGAAGGAAAAACCCAATAACATTTCGTCCTACCTGTGAATAGAAATCAAGTGGCCTACCATGATCTAATTAAAAACGATTCAAAAACAAGACATTTCAGTTTAGGTTCCTAAACTGCATCGCTTGAGCTGCTCTATGGACGTCATGGTACCAAACAAGTATGAATGAAACCAAAACTTGCTACTCAGATTGGGACAATCGCTGTCAGCAGATGGCACGGCCTAAACTGAATCCTTAAACTGATGTCATGGTACGAATTAGAATAACATTTCAGTTTAGGTCCTAAAATGGATCGCGTTAAGAGCTTGTGGTAGGCCTCCAGGACCTCGTGCTACAAAATACTTAACTTTTTTCACCTAAACTCGCAGTCTTAGTCGTAAACACACAGCATTGGCTTCTATCTCAGACCTTTCGTCTCAATCAAGTACAAGTCATTAGCACACCTCGCACCTGATCGACTGTCGTAATTACTTCTCACGGGTAGCTACCTATCTACACTGTCTACCTACATAGTATGTAGATAGACAGCGTATGTAGTACATACGCTGCGAACTCAATATTCACGACCGTACTGCAACACGGCCGTAACGATATATTCCCAATGACGAAAACAAAATGGCGGATTCTTTTCGGCCAGCACTTGCATTTTATGTTTCGTCGTAAATTATTTTGAGTGTGTGTGGAAATAAAATATGTATTATTATGTAAATTGCTGGCTTCGCAGTAGGTATATGGGAGGTCGATAGTGCAATTTGGTTGAATGTGAGTTTTATTTGCTTGAAAGTTGAAGTGTGTAATTCTGTTCAGCGGAAAGGGGTTAAATTCTGGAGTAACTAGCTATAATAAACACTTCATATTGCATGGAATAAAATAAAATGCTGTTTTTGCACGCCTAGTTAATGCCAACTACTACGTTTAAAAGCCATTAAAGTAGTAGTATAAGTCGTTGAACTGGAAAATATGCCTAAGAACATGCAAAACTTTTCTAATGTCAAGGAAAAAGAACAGCCTTACAAGTTTCAACAAAATACCATTTCTTTGAAGCTACTTTTCATATCATTTAATAAAGCCTATGTCTAGCCTAGAAAGGTAACTGGGCAGAAAGAAAAAACAAAAAACGCCTCAAAATTGTTAGTTTCGCCCCACTGCGCGACTAACGATGTGTAGCATTGCTCTATTTGTATATATGTTCTACCGAGCAATTACATTGCTTGATGTATACACGTACGAATTTAGTTTAATTTCACCTTCTCTCGTATAATGCAAATAAAATAATAAAGATAGTTTTTTCTGTGAAGAGAATGCTGGGGAGTTTGTTCCGCCATTTCTTCTTCCCAGCGAAAGCACTAGGAAGTGGCGAAAGCACTAGGCAGTGGCGAAGGGTGGGCGTTTTGAGGGACTGTCTTATGTAATTTTGACGTTCGAAAAGTGCTGATTCTCAGCCTAGTTTGAATAAATGACTTTTGATTTTTTGATTTTGAATGTTATGTATAGACTTTCCTTGAAGCTTCCAAGAAAATTCTGGTGAATTATTTATCTCTTATCTTTTCCTTTTCTATCAGACTTGCCATACAACGTGGCTGCTGTCAGTCTCCTGGGCATATTTCAGGATGACAGCGATGCGGACGAGTACTTAGACGCCTAAAGCCAAATTTTTCAATCGACCGATAATTTTTGTTCGTGGAATAAAATTGACGTCTGACAGATTTTTTATGGTTGAACTGTCAAAAATTCAAAATTATTCTTCCGATAAAATTATCTGGCGATGGAAAAATCAACGAAGTGTCCTTATTTTTTGTATTTATTTGTATAATTAGTCCTTTTATTTAGGATCAATCTCTAGTGTAAATAGTTAGCTATGTAACAAGAATTGTAAGTATATAAACAAATATTACACAGATGATGATACTGACCTATCATATTATATACAATAATAAACTTGTTACATAATACAGTAACATGTTTATTCTTTTCTTGTTATTTATTTACTAATCGTACATCCCACTGGAAAATCTACGGGCATAAAAGCTTAACCACAGAAACTAACCTTGAATCCTAGCCGTGGTTAAACAACCTTCCAAACACCACAAATGTTGTTGTTTGTCGAGGCACGTTTTCAACTTACGAAAGTCACAAAAACAGGGTATTATCGCGACTGCTGTAGGAGATTAAATCAGATGTATAAGCAAGAACCGCGTGGCTCATCATAGCCCATCAAAAGCCTACCGAGCATGGTTTTTATGACAGTATGACTGCGACCTTTTTTGGGGATTTACTATGGATTTACTTAACACCACAGCTACCACAGCTCAGAGGCAGGCTGATTAGAGTTTAAGAAGTAAATTGTGCCATTAATTGCACTAAAACGGAAACAACCGGTAACAAATTTACATATATTGATCTCAACTCGGTACACGATACTAAACTGATAAAGTTAACTGTATAGCGGCAACGTTGATTGATGTTAACTAAAAGTAACTGCGCCGCATAGCGTAAAACGTTAACTCCAATATCGAACTGGAAACTGCGGCTGCAATTAACCGGTTATTTGTTACTTAACTAGCCGTTAAGGGTATTAAAAGTTTAACTGCATTTTGTAAATGACCGCAAGTGTAGATTAAGCGGTGTTTTTGTTTTTGTTGTATCTCAAGATTATCAAAGGAAGCATTATTGTACAGTCAACAAAAGAGATAAGTATGCAGGATCGTCGGATATAGTTGAAGTTTAGTAAGAAACCGATGTTGTCGACTGAAGTTTAATTTGATAAATGAGCTGTTTGTTATCTATTAATAAAATAAAATTTTATTCGAGAACAATGGATGTTCTCGAATAATTCGATGTTTTCCTTCACCGTTTTGAGAGCAGTGGTGATGAAATAATTTACACAAAGTAAAGCGCCTCACTGGGGTTCGAACCCACGACCACTCGTAAGTCGCAGCCGTTACCACTGGGCCACCACGGCTCTCGATAGCCAGCTTTCTTAAAATTCGTCCTGAATCAAATAATAGGAATCGTTTATTTACAATTCCTATTAATTTTTGTAGGGAAGTCAAAGGCGGCATTGTGTTGACTTTACCTGTACCATGCCTATATTGCATTCTTGCTGAAAGTTTGAGCTAGGAGTACCTAGGTACAGTTTTCGTAGCATTTTCACGCTTGGTTGGAACCTCATATTAATATTGTTAAATCCTGTAATCGTTCACGACGACGCGACGAGCCCTACACGTAGTTTTCAGCAAGTATTTAAGCCTAGGTTACACGCTCAAAGCATTCTGAAACTTTATTTAAGGCTTCTACCTACATAAATTTATTAAAATGACGTGCTTATAAACATATACATAATATACATACGTAGTCTGACCTATTCCTATAATTTACGGACCGGTATTGGTTAAAATTAAGACCCTTGTATCTTTTCCAATAATGAAGGCAATGACCTCATAGCTTTGCATAGTATACCCTCCCATAAATGGAAGTAGGCAACACAGGTAGAATTAGCTTGCGTAGCTATTTATATGGCCAGTTTGGCAATAAAAATATGTTACCATTGGTAAGCAAAACGATTCGTTTTTGTTTATAGGAAGCGAGCATAATTTATACACACACACAGGCTACCGACGACAGCCGGTTTATTCTGTAAAAATCTGCCGGTATATTCCTTAAAAATCTCACCGTGAACATTTAGGTGAAGTGAGCTGTCAATAGTGTCAATCCCTAGCATCAGCGGTGCTATTCTGTAAAAAGATCACCGTGATAATTTAGGTGAAGTGAGCTTAAAGTGAGCTGTCATTCCACCTGTTGCTAGAGATTGACACTATATTGACAGCTCACTTCACCTAAGTTTTCACGGTGAGATTTTTACAGAATAGCTTTACAGGTGGAATGACAGCTCACTTCACCTAAGTTATCACGGTGATCTTTTTACAGAATAGCACCTGAACACTTAGGTGAAGTGAGTTTGAAATGAGCTTCACCTAATGCTAGGAATTAGATTTTTACACAGTACTTCGATAGGTACACGAAACAATTTTCAGTAATAGAGCAAAAGTATATCTAAATTAAAACCCTACGTTTTCAAATTACCGAGAACGCCGGGAACAAAACTCGGGGATTTTTATACAATATTGTTAAATGTATATTCATTTTAGGTACCCATTATGTCATAAATCAACATCAAATTGTAACAAACCCTGTCGAGAAAAGGTTAAAGGTATAAAAGTGCGGAATATTTTTGGTAAAAAATATTTGTATTGTAATGAAGGAAATTATGTTTTTTAAGGTTTCTAAAGGCTTTTTAAAGACTTATTTGTTAACATTACATAAGATCACGCCTTTAATTTCCACTTTGAGTTAGGCAGAGGTTCCTATAATACACTCACATTTCGCCAAGTATGTTTAAGTCTCATGTAACAGGGGGCAAGTCGATTGCCATCGACCAGGGCAGGGACACAAATCCAAAGTCCGGGCTGCTACTTGCCGAGATATTCCAGATGGAAAACCCCAATAACCCATGACCTCATGATGAACAGTAGCGCTTGCAACCACTACAACTACGAGGTGTACATGTGGTTTTTAAGCAGATACTTTTTAAGCTACAATCAACTCAACCTAACGCGGTCCACTGCTGGACATAGGCCTCTTCCAGGCTGCGCCACAGCACTCTGTCCTCCGCCTTCCGCATCCAAAGCTACAAGCTATAAGAAGTGTCCATAATCTCAGAAAATTAACATTCCATCGCCACTTAATGGGCTGATTTTGCCAACGCCAAATAATTTTGTCTGAGGAATAGTTTTGAATTTTTGACAGTTATTCCATACAAAATCAGTCAGACGTCAATTTTATTCTACGAATAAAAATGACACTTTGATATATTTTCTATAGAAAAGCTAATCAGCCCTTAGTGAAATGTATTCTATTCAATAGTCAAATAACTTTTATCTGAAAAAATAATTATGACAGTTCGACATACTTTTGAACCAAAAACTGTCAAACCGCGAAAAGACTATTGAAAAATCAGCCCTTAGTTGACATTTGAGTGACCAATTGTAACAAAAAGGTCCTAACACGTTTTTGGTTGCAATGAAATTTGAAATTTGTTAAGTATGACATTCAGTTTAAGTTCCATAACTTGAAAATTATCTCAAATTCTTAATTCAAATACACAATAAACGTTAGTAAAGGACCTCTTTTCTAACTAATTGGCGATCTTACGACTTACTAGTTTCATAAAGATCAATTTACGTACAAACACGGAAAGATCATTATAATATTAATTATGAAATTATTACCCAGGTTAATTAAAACCATATTAATAATAACACATAGGTTTGCATTAACCTAACAGTACTCAATAATCACTGAAGTTATAACTAAAGGCACTTACCAAAATGAAAGCTATAGATTTAACCTAAATGAAAGCCAGATTTAATTGAAATACGCATTTCATTAACAAGGCTTCAGCTGTTAATACAAAATGGCGGGATGACTGACGCAAATGCACGCGAACCTTGACATTCAAAGTAAAGGGAACAAGTTGAGTACTGCTGGGGATTGATAGCCAATATCCGGCTTTAAAGCAACGTTTACAATGTAACATAGGTGGCTACAAAGTTTCCCTTCTTGATGGATAAAGCTATCGAATTTTCTCGAATAGGATCTGGTTACAAATTTGAACTTGTAAACACTCTATAGCAAGTTGGTGCAGGATTTCCCGAAATTCGACCCCTGATACTAGATGTTAAGTTTCTTGACGACGCAGCCGCGGTAAACAGCCAGTAGGCATGCATAAGAAAGAACCAATTAGGAATTACGTAACAGCTACATTTGATATTAGAAGAGGAGTTCTAATTCTAAACAACCTTGCATAATGTTGTAATCTTGCAAGCTTTCATCAGTTTCAAAGACAGAAAAAAAAACACGAGCGACACGCGTCGACGACAGAGACTACTGCATCCGTCGACAACATGCCGCTCGTGTATGTGAGCACCGTACTCAAATACATAGTAAGGGCTGATTTTTCATCCATAGATATTTTTTATTCATGGAATAAAATTGACGTCTGACAGATTTCGTATAGTCGCTGTAGGTGTCAAAAATTCAAAATTATTCCTCGGATAAAATTATCTGGCGTTGGAAAAATCAGCCCTAAGAAGAATTAGCAATTTTAAGACAGATAAGATTGTTTAATGATACATAATCATGCTTTTTTTGCTCTTATCCTCATTTATTTAGTGTCTGCGCAACATGTACTTTTCTTCCATACCTACATTTCTGTTAGAACGGCTTGCGGCTAAGTAATAACAGCCGCAGGGGTCGATCGATCAGGTTAAGCTACGCTTGCCGCGGTTGGTCCGTGGATGGGTGACCATCTTCACATACAAAAACGCCTCCGTGCCTCGGAAAGCTCGTTAAGCCGTTGGCCCCGGCTGTCATTCGTGGATTTTTGACAGTCGTTACTGGTCGTCAGTAGCCCGAAACTCTGAGAACCAGTATTACCCAGTAACTGGGTTGTAGAGGTCAAATAGGCCGTCGCTCCATGTAAAATACAGGTATTCAGCTGCATACGGTTAGACTAGAAGCCGACCCCAACATAGTTGGGAAAAGGCTAGGCAGATGATGATGATCTACTTCTCTTTTAGTCATCATCTAGGTAGTCCTATGATACAGTAATGGTTTAATGATACTATAGCATACCATAGCTCAATATGGCTCATTTGGAGAATCATCGACGTAAATGTATTTTTTCCCATAAATGAGTTAAATATGATAAAGCACTACGTTATAAAAGCGAAGATTAAAAAAAAAGTAGCAGTTACGTCGATTTTTCTCCAAATAAGCGACATTATCATTCAACTAAACGTCCCTTTGAAAGAGCTGCGTCCGTCCGTTCTAGTTAAAATTCACGCAAAATTGATAATAATTGTTTACCACTTTTTAATCTGTGTACCTTTCGGTGGTTAATTGGTCATGGGAACTGAATTTATAATTTATATTTTTCCCCGAGTAAGCCACGTGGAAAGGTAGGGGGAGGCTTTAATTATGCATTAATAATAAAGGAGTTGGTATATAGGGTTGCCAGCTCGCAAACATTTTCCACGGCTAACTTAAAATTACAAAAGTGATCAAGTTTCTCTAAGATGTAACTTCGTTGTACTTCTTCTTTGAAAGGAAACTGTTGCTTTGTTAATTTAAAAGTGCCAGAACGTAAGTAAACATCGTTCTTTCTGATTATTTATACTAACATCACCTAAAGTTTGATGTGATGGTATGCTGCCTACTTAAACATTTCAAGTTATAGACACAAAATTTTAATATTACCTAACTTATGACACTATCAGAGTCAGTCTGAATATGAGACTCCAAACTAACTCTGGGTATCATACAGCCTCATTTCAGATTCAACTGGCTGCGCCCCGCGGTTTCACCCGCATAAGTGTCGATCCCATGGGAATATCGGGATAAAATGTAGCCTATGTATTAATCCAGGGTGCCAGCTACCTCCATACCAAATTTTATCATAATTGGTCAAGCCGTTTGTGCGTGAAGAAGTAACAAACACACTCACAAACTTTTGCCGTTATAATGTTAGTGTGATTTGCATCATAGAGCAACACAGGCCACCGGCGGACCGGAGGGGAGTAGCCATTGCGTTTTTTACCGATACAAAACTGTCTGTCATTTTTTGCGGGGGGAAATCACACATTCTCAAATTCTCACACAAAAACATTCTATGTCACTACGAAACTCACACTATGACAATTGAAAAACACACTAACAATTTCACACACACATTTAAACAATCCGTGTCATAATAGTATAATAATATGACGCAACTACACTAACAAGTCCTTACACCCGTAGTTGTAACAACTGTCGATACGCATTATCGATAAATTCAAGAACTCGGTTAGGGAAATTAGCTTTAAAAAGTTATTCAAAGGCAGATATTATTATTGACTTTATTTATTATGTACTACAATAATCAAATAACATATAACAAATAAACTTAACATTTATCTTTTTTTTTAAAACTAATCCTTTTTCAAAACCAGTGATAAGATACTGATACGGAACTATCACTGGTTTTTAAAATGGATTAATTTTCTATAAATATGACGAATACATTTTTGGGGGTTGGTTTTTTTCATTAAGAAAGAAATTCTTGTATCAGCATATTTCTGCATTATTAATCTTGCTAATTCCAAGTTATGATTTGTAAAATCGTTTTCGTGTGAATGGTAACTGATTGAGGGAAACAAATCTTTGCCAATAAATTGTTTTAAGGAACGAGTCACAACTTCATGTGTGGTACAAGATCGTGTAGGTTTATTGTCGTCACTTAAATGTCTTCTTATTTCTTTTTCACAAATCCGGCATAAAAGTATTACCTCTTTTGAGGCATACAGTAACTTTCCTTTGCTTTTCTGGTGAATTAAACTTTTTTCAACAATCGGCCCAAGCAAACCTTTGATGCACGTATTGCATTTAATTTTTTTTTTTGTTGAGAAAATAACATATCCCGCTATATACTCCACAACTTTTTCCGCAAAAGGGGATAAAAAAGTTAGAGCTTCAATCTCATCAATCAAATCGTCAGTAAAATTGTTAAAATTAACTTCGTCAGTAGCGTCATTGCTATTGTATTGTCGTACGGTTGAAGCATTAATTTTTTCTAGTGCAGATGTGCAATTCAGTATCGTAATTTTTTCCAATGGAATGCAGTTCGTTCCGTTTCCCGTTTGTGTTAATTCTGTATTAACAAGAATTTTTTTATAAATTGCTTCAAACTGGGAGCTTGAGGGATTATCGCAATAACCACCATGACTCCTTACTATAGAAAAAAATAGTTCGATGTGATCTTGGCTTATCCTATGTAGTGGCATATATTTGAGGCCATTTTGTTGGTTTTGTATTAAATCTTGAAAGATAGATTTGGTACTCTCAATGCAGATCAAAAATCCCAAAAAACCCGTGTATCGAGGAGAATCTACTAATTTAATTTTATGCGACTCCCCGTCGCGTTTTTTTACATAGGCTGATAAGCTCAACAAAAGCTTTTGAGCTTCATCCATTTTTCGAAAAGCTTTCTCAAAATTTTCATAGTTTAATGCTCTTTTATAACCAATTTGACGTGACCGGGAATCCAATATATCAAAAACGTCGTTTATCAGTGAAATAAACTTCGAAGTGGCAGTTGATCCATTAAATTCCGACAAATCTAATTCTTTTTCACAAAACAAAAGTGCATCAGCAACACTTGCGCTGAACAATTGTGCTGCAAGGCGAACATTCATTATCTTTGTTTTATAATAAATGTGATTTGCTTTTATCTTGTTAGCCATGTAAAATAATTCTTCTTCCTGTATTTTATGTAATGCTTCCACATATAACCATTGAATTTTATTTTCATTATCATCGTAAAAACATTTGTAGTCACAAAAAGTGTTTCGAATTAATTTTAACATGTGACTTGGATCTAAAAAAAAGTAAACTCGTTGCCCCGTTGTAGGGTCTAATATGGTAGTTTGCAATTTATTTGCAACTAAGCAGCAACCCAGTTCCGTAGCCATAGCTAAATTTGCCTTTGCGCCGTCACACGTTAACGCTTTTATTTCTATTCCAGTTTCATGTACTAATTCAAAAGCTTTAGTTACAAGCTGAGCTTTTAACTTAGCACTTGTACCTTTAACTAAAAAATATCCGATTGGGACTTTCCATGGAGTATTAATGCCTACTAATAGAAATACTAGGACATCTGTAGCTTCATCTGTATTATCAGTTATTAAATCGAAACCATAATCAATATACCCGAATCGTCTGTCACCACTTGGATTGTCATGTGATTGTGTCTTTATTTTCATTTCATCGAAAATCAAAGTACAGTAAATTTTACTATGTGGATTGGCATCGGCTTTATATTTTAAAGCCGCCAAGGCTTCTTTGGTAAAACCGGGCCGTCCATCAATATTACTATACCATTTTGTTAAAGTACGTGGAGCAGGTAAACACGTCCCAAACGTTTTACGAACATACTTGTAAGCTTTGGGGGAATAAAAGTTGAGAGTTAGAGCAAAACATCTCAGTTCTGGTGAATACTTAGCTCGTGAGAGCTTCCCACTTTTAGACTTCTTTAGTTGACGCTTAATAAGCTCTGCTTCTTCAACGCCAATTTTTTCCAGGACCATCCTTTCCTCTTTATCTATCAAAGCTTTTTCATCTAGATTCTGAAGAATTTCTTCTAGCCCAGCAACTTTTTTCTTTAAGAAAAGGTTTTTAGCTTGTAGCCTTTTAATTTTTTTTTTCTGATAATCTAATTGTTGCTGCATTTTTCTTTTTCTTGGTGTAAGTGCAGTAGTGGGAATCGAAGCAGATTTTTTAGATGTTTCCTTTGACTGAGCCTGAAAACAAATAAATAAATAATTTTTACCTAATCTCAACAGTAAAATAGAAGAAATGACTATTTTATTAATATGCGATTCTACAATAAACGATTTCAAAACAACTCACATTTTGAGGAGTTGACGATCTACACGGTGATGTCAACGAATTAGGAATAGTGCGAGTGTCATTAATGGAATCATAAGATGATAGTCTCTCATCTGGTATATTGAATGATTGTTGATGATTCTGGAAAATTAGATTAAATATCTTAAATTTTACAAGTTCAAAAATCTACGCTTCATTTCACTACTATGACTAAAGTCAACGAGGTACATCATGTGGAATGTACAGACGCCAGCACATCAACCTACTACAATCTGTCAGATTTCTGTAATAGATTTTCAACTTTATCGCTAAAGCATAAGGTTCAATGTTGATTGGGAAAATTTGACAGTTAGGTGTAGGTTGATGTGCTGGCGTCTGTACGTTCGTTTACCTTGCCCATGAATAAAAAAAAACTTACGGAACAAATACAGTTCTGCGTTACAGTTGGTTTGGCGCCATCGACTAATCTCCTTCTATTGTTCGCCAACACTTGAAAGTCAGAGGTCTTAAAATGATTTGAGCAAATTACACTATTTCTTGTGGGAATCCAGGTTGGTCTGTTATTAGAAAATGTCTTCCATATATCTCTTAAATTTGGATCTTTAGGAAACCTGCAATAAATAAATAAAAACACATTATAGTTGACGTTCACACTCAATAATTTTTATTTAAATCAGAAAACCTAATCTCAATAATCTCAAAAATTTCTCTGATTTGACTTAACCTTTCACATTTTCATCGATAACTATCTACAAACAAACCGGCAACAACACTATCGCTCGGTGACAGCGAATTCTAGGAAAAAATACTCGGATCTGTCGCTCGACCGATCCGCGTTTTGTATGAGGACGCACGGCCTTAGTTGGTAAACAAATCCGAAACAACACGATTGATAATATTGTAGTTTATAAGTTTAAAAGAAGTAAATAGCAATAATGTGATTAAAAATTACTTACATATGAAAGGTAACGCCATCTTTTTGTAAATTTGACGTGGCAGATCTCTTTTTGCAGCAAAAAACAGAACAATTCGGCATTTTTTACGACGTCGTCGATTCACTCACGCAACTAGATTTAGTCTAGTGAGCAGTGCAGTTGCAACTAGTTTTATTGTACGCATAGGACCATTTGGACTTGTACTTTGACAGAGGGGAACGCCTGCGTATGGCTACTCCCCTCCGGTCTGCCGGTGGCCTGTGTTGCTCTATGGATTTGCATTCCCATAGACACGCAAGGATGAAGATGAGTCTCATCTCTCAAACTAAATAAAGGTCTGTCCCCGAAAGTTATTGAAGCCCAGCAATGGTCACACTGTCACAGTCCCATTTCCCGCTCATGAGATTATACCCTAATTTTTGGTTGACCAGTCAATTAAGTTATGAATTTAACAGTTCACGCTTTTAATTCGTCACAAACCATTTCCTATTTTCTTAAGAAATATCGGAAATACATTTATTAAATTCATGAGAAAACATAATTTGGGTGCCTGTAAATCGTCAAACCAAACCAAAGTTTTGAAAACAAATTAACAAGTCTAATCCTAGGACGTTGTATTTTTTTTAAATAATTATTTATTTCGTTGTACAGTACCCGATAGATACTTATTTTCTGATGAAAAACTCGTGTAGGAAACTTAAATATTCTGTAATATTTTCTTTGTGCACTTTTCGTACGCTGAACCCTTTTCAAGTTTCAAGAGTTTAATTAGTTATACAAAATAGCAATAAATAAATAGGTAGGATCGCAATCACAACTTTTGTTGTTTTTCATTAATCGCTTCAAATTCCAATTTCGAATTGCATTCGAATGCATTCAACTGTGGAACAACCCAGCAAAAAGGATGCGTTCATAATAAGTTTTCATCGCAGTTGCCAGGGAACGTATGACAGTATGACTGAATGAGTCAGTGCCACAGTGCGGATTTCACATAAAAACTAATAAATGCACATGTTAAGTGAGTAGAGTCGCAATTTCCTTTAAATGGAAGGCTAAAACCATAATAATTTGACGTTTTAATAGAGAATGGTAAATAGAAAAATAAGTTATGTATCCGGAAAAAGTTAATGCGAGTATGTGGAAACTTATAAACGTTGGTATGGTGTCTGTATATAATGGTCAAGTTAGGTCGAACTTCAAACTAGAGTTAATTGAAGGATAGCAGTTCCTAATGGACACTGACATTTTAGCGAGCCAAAAATACTCGTGCCCAACCCGAGACTGCTAAATACACTAGGAAATGGAAAAGTCAGGATATTGGCAAATGGAGAGGCTAATAAACGATGAATGATGATGTTGTATAGCGCCGTATGTAGGTCATCGGTTCATCAGCTGTTAGCTACAGTCACGGCCTACATTAATTAGGTAAGAACCCTTTTACCTTGCACGCTTTCACGCATAAAATTACCTCGGAAAATGCTGTACACAAAATAAAAATTGCAGTACGATTCCATGTTTAAAAATGATAGTTACTCGTCATAGCCGTAGCGACGCTACCCCAGTAAGCTTTGTCTTGAGCGACGTCCAATGCTGGTTCCTCAGGACTCCTGACTGGCTCGACCAGTCCAGAGACTGGCCTTGTACCCAGCAGCAAAGCCGCGGGAGAGACCTTTGAGCGACGCAGCTTGACTGATGTTGGTCACTTGGTGGAAAACCCGCGAAAATTTTGAAAATGGTAGCTTTTAGTTTTTTAGAACACTCGGTTTTTTAAGCGCGGGAATTATGTTGTAATATTTTTATAGAGTGGTGTTGTTCTTAAATCAATTTCACACGCACGATTTATCTTAGCTACAGATAAATTGCTAAAGTTCTATAAATAATCTTCGGTCTTCCTATAACTAAGCTAATTAAGATGTAAGGAAATTGGCTACATTAATTGACGCATTGGCACGACACAACAGCGTTGAACTACGATAAACGACCTACTACACTTTTAACGTTATCAAACACATCTGATCGCACTGCGTCACCAACAACACCACAACAGAATTTCACTAAAAAATTCCTGATTTGAAAACTAAACGTACTGTGGATAAATACTATTTTTATGTCTGTATTTTTATGTCATAGATGAAATCTCCAATTAGAATATTGTAAATAGCGAACGCGTGCTTAACTTGTGGCGTTAGGCGCCATATTGGAAACGTGAGGGTTGCTCAAGTTAACGCATGCGCAGTAGCCCTTACGGGGGTTCTTTATTTAAAATGCCACCTCGTTCCAGCTACAACGACGCGAATAATTCACACCACTACCATCGCACGGAGTGTTGAGTGAAAACAATAGCGTAGCCATACAAAAGCGGACATGAATACCAAAGGGAAATGTTGGTCGTAAGTTTTAGAGTAATGATCACAGTCCGTGAGTTGCGATTTGTTTATTTTGAAGAGGAGATCTTCGCAGCTTCGTAAGTACAAAAAGATTTATGCCATTTTGGGAATAAATTAAAATTAATGACGTCAAGATTCACAGCAAAGGTCAAAGTTAACTAGGCTCTTTGTATTAGAACTTGAGCTATACAAAATTAATTGTATCCCTAACAACGTGGTTCGGTAAGAGGATTTGTTGGTAACAGATGATTTATTATTAACATGCTTAACGTCAAAGTTAAATTAGATAAAGGTAAATCCAATTAAGTATGATTTGTTATTTATTTAAATTGGTAGCCTTGGTCGCTGTTGTCTGGCATACTAAACCTTCTAATGCCCGTTTTCATGCCTAAATAAAAGCGCGCTGTTATATTTTCAACTTTCGACGCTGAGCCGAGCGTTGAAAATCGAGCTTTTGATTTTAGATTGCTCATACTACACATTAAACTTGTCTCAATCACATAAAGACGGTTTTAATCTTACAACTGTAGACGCATTATGAGTTTAATCTTATAATCGCGTAGCTAATCTTGTTGTAAGTCAAAATGTTCTGATTCCCATAAATGTACGTAAGTCAAAATACTAGACCATCAAGTTTTGTGTTGTGTGTTTTCTGTTTGTAATAGTTTTAAGTGTATTTTTTTTTTGCTGTAATGCCAAATGCTTTTTTCTTTCTTTCTCTACCTATATAACATAGAAATATCGTTAAGTTGTACTGTTAAAGAAGTATTGGTCGAATTGGGGTTGTTAAAACTTTCAAGTGGCCTGCCAGGTCGGACCTATTGGTCTGTTTCCTTTTGCCGCATCCGAGTTTCTCCTTTAAACTTTCATAGGTCTTCTTTATGTTCTGTCGACGTTTCTGTGGGGTGCTATTGGCTATTATGTAGGTATGTTTTAAAACAGTTTCGTGACTGAGAACAATGCACAGCTTAAAGAAATTGACGACAGAAACACGGAAAGATTTACATCAATTGTTGTAGATTTGTACCGTAGACCGTTCATCAGTGGTAACACCATGACCTAGAGTTGGCCTTAGCGTAGTCATCATCATCATCATCATCATTTCAGCCGAAAGACGTCCACTGCTGGACATGGGCCTCCCCCAAGCACCTCCACTTCAACCGGTTTTGTGCTTCCCGCATCCAGCGACCTTCACAAGTAGGTACACCTTGTGGGAGGCCTTCCAACGCTTTGTTTTTTAGTACCAGGGGGCCTTAAAAGGCCACTTTGGCAGAATCATAAAAGGATAACATTATGAATCATAATAAAATTCGTAAAATGGTCACAAACTGACAATTCATAATATTGTTTGACATTAAAGCAATTCATATTTTGTGGACCATTTTAAGAATCTCCATACAAAACTGTCAAACAGATGAATTGCGTGATATGAAATTGTAAGCAAATAATATTACGAATTGTCAGTTTGTGGCCATTTTACGACTTTTATTATGATTCATAATGTTATCCGTTTATGATTCTGCCAAAGTGGCCTTTTTAGGCCCCCTGGTCGCCTGCAGAACCTTTCGGCCCCATAAGCCACCTGTTCTGCCTAGCGTAGTACGGAGTTTTAATAGAGTAAAAGGTTAGTTTATACTGGTTACCATTGACGTACAGCCTGCTGTACAGCGAAAGAGTTTTTTCGAAACTCCATGGAACAAAACGATGAAGACATTGAAGTTTGTAAGAGTCACAAGTCAACAGCCAGTTAATTATATATTTATTACAAATATATAATTTATAATTAAATCAGTTATTATAAAGGTATTATTCGCCGCTGCATTTTCAACCCAAAATCGTGCAGATAAATCGATTTTGTAAGACTAAATGATCTGTTAAGGCTTGCAACCACATTGTGCAATGTCGAGCAGATAGCCAAGATAAGCGATCAGGACAATAGTCGGCCTTGATCGGCGCGTGAAGGGAGCCTTGAGGGGCGGTGTACGTCTGCAGGAATGTAGTCTGAATACGAGTTGAAAGGTATATAAGGCTGGCTGTACGCTTGGTAATGTTAAGCTTTGGTTTACTAAGAAAGCGTTGAACAGTCGCACAATAACAGCTGTCCAAATACAAAGCGTTTTTTGACACTTTAATGTCAAATAGGTACTGGTGAATATTTCAGATTATCATAACGGCCATTTTAATATGACGGGTAATCACAGCTTTAGAGACAGGTGGGAAAGGCGATAATAACAGGCATAGAGATGACAATTAACAATAATTGATGACGACGATGGAGAATATGAAGAGATGTCGTTTAGAGGCAGTTTAAACTATTTCCGTTTTATTACAAAACGAGTTCTAACTTTAGACCTAGCCTAAACCTTGGAGCCAGTTACTGTATTTTGAATTTTATTCCGACAATCGTAAAGTTCTTAATGCAAAATTAACAACGTCGACTCGGTTTTAACGTCAGTTTTTGTTATAAGAACTTTAACTTTGTCGGATTATAGTTCGAAATTTAAAAATAGCTCGATGATTTAAACCTGGGTCTAAAGATAAACTTTGTTTTGTAATAAGGCTGTTTGTGTTTGGCATTTTGGCGATGTTGTATGGCGACTCTCGAAAAAGGCCTAAGTATATGTCCAGCATTGGACGATTGCAAGCTGAAATGATAATGATGATCATGAACTAATACATTGACAAAGGTAAAATTTCATTATCATCGTAGTACCTATCAGTTTCACTAGATGAAAATCTTCAGCCGATATCGAAATTAGAAAAAGATCAGCATAAGCATAATCAGCCTATAACATTCCCATTGCTGGGACACAGGCCTCCTCTCTGTGAGAGGGAGTGTGCTAAAATCCATCACGCGGGTCCAGTGCGAGTTGATTGGAAAAAGATTGGTTCATAGTTACTACCAAACAACACAATTTCACAACATAAATGGGATTTCTTTGTAAAGTGGCAGCAACAACTAAAAGGGGTCATAGCGAGCTTTGAGTGTGCAAACTTTTAGATAAGGCACGTGCAGGAGCTTTAAAATTATCCGTATAGCTTGCATAGAATAAAAAATTTGAAACAGGGAGAAGTATTGCATTCAACGCCAACCTTTTCAAAGCCGTTTTCAATACTGAGAATCGGATCTATCAATCAAGGCAGCAGGCTTTAAAGCATTCCCATTTTCAGTTTATTATCTTTTGGAGAATTTTCGTATGCCAATTTGGAAATTGAAAAATATTCAATCCTGGGAGTATTTTGGTAGTAGTACTACTTCTTCCTAATTGCCAATCAACTATGGAAACTGCAATCAGTCAATCTAAAGGTTTTCGTTACTATGTACGTTTGTCCTATTGTGGTATAGTAATTTTATTCTAGGAGCATAGTCTTCACATATAATTATATAACTAATGTATACAAAATATTGCAAAACATTTTAAAAGAGTAACGGTGGAGTTTCTTGCCCATTCTTCTCGATACTGAAACTACCTTTTAGACGGGGTAACTAGGATCAATTCGATTTTTTTGTAAATTTTGACGTTCAAAAATGCCTTTTGTCTATTCGAAATTAATTATTTGACTTTCACTTCGACGTTGGAATGTACTTTAAGTTACTTCTTTATAGAACTTTAAACAAAAAATGAATTTCTTTCGCGAAGAGGTAAATAAGTTTAGCAATCATTTTTTTCTGATGCCGCGACCGTTAGTAACTTACAACAATAACAAAACGGTATCGGTGGGTGCCTTACGCAGGTACTTGAAAAACAATTTCCCGTTGTACCAGTCTCGTGGTTCAAGAGTAAGTAGGTGGTCTAACTCTTGAACTATTCATCTGCCTACTCGTTTCCCTACTATGTTGGAGTCGGCTTCCAGTCTAACCGGATGCAGCTGAATACCAGTATTTTATAGGAAGCGACTGCCTATCTAACCTCCACAGGGTTATAATACGATACCCCTTACGTAAGACTGGTTGTCAGACTTTCGGGCTTCTGACGATCCGTAACGACCACAGATATAGATAGACCTAGATAACGCTAGTATCACGATCTGTATGCAAACCTAGCGTGCTATTTTTTGACGTCACAAGCACTATTTAGTAATGGGAAAATCAAATCGATTCAAAGACGCCACCGCGTGCGGCTTCCGTCTTGCCCCACCCCCGGGGCCTAGCGCCAGCACTCACGCTCACCCAGCCAGCAGTACACACGACTGTGCGCGAAAGTGGCGGCTTACGATTTTTGTACGTAAGCTGGTGCGATTTTTGGCACGCGGAATAGTTGCTCTTGCGTTATCTAGGTGTGTCTATATCTGTGGTAACGATTGTCAAAGATCCACGAATGACAGCCGGGAACAATGGCTTAACGTCCTTTCCGAGGCGCGGAGGGGTCTTGATATGTATAGATGGTCACCTATCCACGGACCAACCGTGGCAAGTGTAGCATAACTTGATCGATCCACCCGTGCGGCTATTATTACTTAGCCACAAGCCCCTCTTAAGCTACTAAATCAGGATAATAAAGCTTATTCTGCTTTAGCAAATATGGCAAAGTTATTATGATACCTTTCAGGATTTACCCACGCTTCTATAACATTACCATTACTATGAAATTGAAAGCTGCTGGCGATAATGGCTATTTTCGGAAATGACCTTTGAATTTCCCGCAGCATTTCATTAAACGTGATTTTTAAACGAAAATGATATGTATTTTCACAAACCACGTGTAGGTGTAGCAGTACGAAGTGTATATTTAGATTTATATAGTAGTATTTAAAAGTATCCGTGAAGTTCCTTGCCCGTACTTCTCCATAGGAACGTACTACGATTTGGAATAGGCAACTAGCTTCATCTATCTGCCTGACCGACTAATTGACAATTCAAAAGTGCCTGTAATTGGTTTATTTGAAATAAAGTTTGAGTTTGAAGATACTGTAGTAAAGTCGACCTCGTAGATAATTGGTTTAAAACTTTTGACATTAACGTCCTGTCACTTTGGTTTTAAAAATAGACCTTGATATTTTATGACGTGACATTTAACCAAAGGGTGACGAGGTCGACTTTAAGTACTATATCTAGATCATCATCATTCTCCTGCCCTTATCCCAATTGATTTAGGGTCAGCACAACGTTTTCCATACTTCTCCATCCTTCTTCTTCTTCTTATCCATTAGTCGTCATTTCGGGAGTCAACCCTTAGTTTATAGTCATATCATCTTTCACAGTCAATTCATCGTTTGTTTGGTCTTCTCCTACTCATAACTATCACGCAGTTTGGCAGGTTTATGATATGTGTACAAGTGTTTGATTCAATTTTTTTTCTTTTTTTTTCTTATAAAGCCACCCACAGTCACACTCAAAATCACGACATTTTACATTTTTATATTTTGATAAATTACTTTAGGTATATCATTTATGTAAAGCAGAAACTTTCCTATTAGTTCCAGCTATTCAAACCCACGTACATTCGATCGCATTTCTTGAGAAGTTCAAGTTTAAATCATGATGCTTGCGTGGGTATTACAGTAAATACTTTAAAGGTTAAGGATAACATAAGAAGCTCGCCTTACTCCGGGAGAATAATATATAATATGTTACCCTTTTTATTAGAGATAGGGTTGGGTTTACAAGGAAACACGTTGTTAGCCTTGTGTAACTGTACCCTTTGCCATAATTTTCTGCTCTTTTATCAATAGAAACTTTTTTGTTCAGAAAAAAAGTTAATAATAAAAGTAGGTACACGGAAACTTGTTCTAAGAATCCCTGTCAAAGGTGTACCTTGACTTTGACAGGGCTTCTTTGAAGTTTTTTTCGTGTACCTACTTTTTATTTTGATTGAAACGACTATATAAGAGGAAGTCTGAAAGTACCAGTGACTGAAAAGTTGTGTGGAAATTGGTTGTGGGAATCGGTTGGTTGGGTACGAAGGAGTGAGGAAAATGCCGTGAGGAAAGTTTTGAATATAAATGTGGATGGCTATAAGAGTAGGGGCAGACCAAACAAACGATGGATGGACTGTGTGAAAGATGACATGGCTAGAAAGGGGATGACTACCAAGATGACGACTAATGGTGAAGTATGGAAGAAAAAGACATGTTGCGCCACCACAACTAAGTTGGGACATAATTGTTTTATTATTAGGTACTGCATGCAACCTTGTCCTATAATAAAGAATTCGAAGCCATGTGACATCTTGCAATGCTCACTGGGCCCGCGTGGTAGATAGAAAGACAGCCCACTCCCTCTCGAAGAGATGAGGTCTGTGTCCCAGCAGTGGGAACATTATAGGCTGATTATACTATACTGCATGCAACACAATGTGGAGACTGGAGAACACAGTTCTTGACAGTACCTAAGTAGTAGTGGCGAAGGTACCATACAACTCGATCCCCACCGGCTTACCTTCGAAAATTCAGAACATAACCACTCTATAGTCAATTCATCATTGAAATTTTCTTTTGGCTTTCGTTTTGCTCCGGCCTACCTCTCAGAAATTCACCCTTCGCCATTGCTAAGTAGTTAGTATGGCTCGTAATGAAAACAACATTTATAACACTATTTCTTTAAGCTCTAACAACGCTAAATAACGTAATGGCAGCAATTTAGCAAAGACCTAAAACTGATTGAATTTCCTACTTTTAATCGAATAACCGAATGTTAATTTCCGTGTTGCATTCCAATTAATTTTCGCGTTTACCTCGCCAGCGATGTTAATGAAACTTGGATACCTTCAGCATACATAATTTAAAAATTGGTGATGATGATTTACACGACTGCCCAAAAAAAGGATGTTGTTTTTTTTTTACAAATTTTCTTAAACTACCTATCTTCTTTAGTAGGTACTTGCGCAGGAAACGGTATTGAGACCAGCCCAGTACCGTTAATAATACAGTTATTATCAATAGACATAATAATTATTGGTAACTCTCAATGTTTTGTACTACTTATTAACACCCACGGTGTTGTTCAATATTCGAAGTTGTTCTTAATAACAACAACTTTTTGTTAAAATATTTATATATGAATCTTTCAATTTACAAGTTGTCTCAGCCGCCTCTGCACTCCATCCACGCTCATTTACTTCCTAATAGAGTTATTTTTACTGTTCTTAATATAGAGATAACAAGGAAAATTGTCAAGTTTTTCTCTGACGAGTCTCGGGGAAGGAGAGAAATGGTGGACGCTGATACCTCGAGACCATGTTGGTAATTATTATAATTAGAGAGGATTCTTGAGAATAACTCTTAGTGCAGAATCGACCACTTGAGTCTCTTATCCTGCGAATAAAATTAGTTTCTATCTTGAGTAATAGGTACTAGATGAAAAAGTGATTTTATCCACAGGATACTTTAAGATTCGACCAAACTTAAGTAGGTTCCCAAACTCAAGTTTTTGGAATCTTAAAGTATCATTAATCATGGAAATAAGGAAAAACAATAAAATACAATATGTATCAGAAAGTTGAAGTGAGAAGGTGTGTAATCGCGAAAAAATAATCAGTCACTCCATACTTACATTTGGGGCGAGTAGGTATTGTGAGCTGGAGCACACAATACCTCCTCACCTCAAATGTAATTTAATTATAAATGATAAATAATTATTAATTATGTTTTTGCATGGAACAGTTATTCTTTTTGTTAAGGAAGTGAGTGACCAGACGGACAGACAAGAATCGATCATCATACTAATTACATCAGCAAAAAACTTGTTTTTGAATAATTAATACATTGATTTTGGTGACCTAGAAAGATACTTGCGATATGTCTGCTTTCTGAGATCAGGGTCAGGTCTGTTGACTCATCGAGGGTACCGAGACAAGTGTACGTGGGCATTGCTTTTATTCCGTGATTGCAATTGGTGCATCATATTTTTTGGCAGATCATTAGTGATATTTTATCGACTCTCCTCTTTTTTGTTACAAAAATCATAATAAAGTCTAGGACATACTTTATGTTAGGTACCTTTATAATTAAAAAAAAAGTGTTGCTGCTTTTTATTTTTTGTAGCAGAAAGTAAAATGTGAGTTATTAAAATTCCTTTTAGTATGTTTAAAAGCAGATGCGAGAGAAGTTCCGTAATGTAAATAATTTTCATTAAAACATTGAGACTCTTAGCGAGAAAATTACAAAATTATGTTTTGTTTTTTAGGGAAGGGCTTCTCGCAGGCCAACCTAGGAGGTTGTCTGCTGCTTAGCCGGACTTTCTTGCGGGTGCATCAACAAATTAAGACCTCCAGCTAGGGTATACAACATAATGATCGTACACTACACTTTTATACTTTAGGAGAAACGAACTGTAACATTTTTAGTTTGATAAAGTCTTTCATACTGAAGTCTCGGAAGTTTGTGCTAAAAGATAAAGTTACAAAACTTAATTAACATAAGTTCTAATTTCACTTGTTCTCCAATTTATATGAACGATCTTTTGAAATTACGAAGACACATTGTAACAACGAATTCTAATTAACAAATCAACCAGCTTATGTAGATTAGCGAGCGCATTGTTTCATTCTCAATTATATCTTAGTTTTATGGGAAAATCTCCTCATATCTATGCGGAAGACGAAAGCTATAAGTAGGTGGGTATATTAGATGGCACAAGAAAATTGTAATGCCCTGAGTAATTGCAAAATGGTATGCAACCTCTCCTTTGTGTGTCGACTTCAGAGTATGAAGAAAATTGTCATCTACATTCTTAGTACCTGCGGTAATAGTATTCATTTGATTTAATAATCTGGGAAGGAATGATGAGTTTATGCAGGTAACTTCCTTAGTTCCTTAAATCGTGGCTAATCTAACTAAGTGACGTAACTGATTCCAAGTATATTTTACAGTACAGTATTACTAATGTACTGTAAAATATTACAGTATACTACTTTTGTTATTGTAGTATTACAATAGTAGTATTGTCTGTATTACTACTATTGTTATAGTGTTAATATTGTTTTAATAATAAATATTTTTACAGATACGTCACTTCGTGTTTGGTAAATGTATCAAATTACTATAGTTAGGTCGGCTTAGTCCAAAATGTCAGATACGTCAGTTAGTTAGATTAGCGACGAAATGTATTCCGTAGAAAATTGCAGAAAAAACAGCTAGTAGAAAAACAACGTATTTTTGTATGTCCAAAAAGGATTTTATTGGGGAATTGTACCTTCAAATTTTTTTAACAAATAGGTAAGTAATCAACTCGCACAATCAATCGCGAAAACTGAAAATGTATGCAAGAACTACGTTAGGTCACAGAGCATTTACTTCCAGCTGTAGGAACATTATGGGCTGGTTATCTATGTTGGCAAGAATTTGGCAAATGTTTTAGCCAATATTTTCACTATCTATGTTGGCAAGAATTTGGCAAATGTTTTAGCCAATATTGTCACTATCTATGTTGGCAAGAATTTGGCAAATGTTTTAGCCAATATTTTCACTATCTATGTTGACAAGAATATGGCAAATGTACCTATTAGCCAATATTTTCACTATCTATGTTGGCATGAATTTGGCAAATGTTTTAGCCAATATTTTGCCAAGTTACTTATATACGTGTTTACTAACACTAGGCGAATTGTCCGGCACCCTAATTACGTAACACAATTTCAATCACAATCATTTTGAAGGTTATTGCTAATCCATTGCTTCATATGTTCGAAAAATTAGTCTGTTAAACAACGTAAATACCGCAATGTATGTTGCTGAACTGTCAAATTGAAAGCCATTGCTACTGATAGTGTGATTCGCGCCGAAGTTGAAAATCCAATAGCGCGCTTTTATTTATATGTATCACCAAATCAAAAGGGGCATTACTGGTAAGAATATAATCAAAGCCAGTCAACCAAGCATAGTCTATAATAAAACAAGGTCGCATTTTCTTGCACATAATGTACAGACGCCAGCACATCAACCTACCCGAAACTGTCTAATTTTCCCAATCCATTTTGAACCTTAATTCTTTAGCAATAAAGTTTAAAATATATTAAAGAAATTTGACAGATTGTAGTAGGTTGATGTGCTGGCGTCTGTACGCTAGCTTCAAGAATGTAATATGCACTCGACCTTTAGATGCATGCAGCTTTTAGTAACATTATACAGAGCCTTTGAGCCTTTGATACTTGGAGACTAGGGCTTTATATTCTCGCAGACATTTTTTCTTCCAAGGGCTCGTGGCTAAGTAATAACAGCCGCACGTATCGATCGAAGCTTAACCTACGCTTGCCGCGAGCGGTTCGTGGATGGGTAACGATCTATTAGGTACATGTCGAGATCCCTCTGTACCTCGGAAAGCATGTTAAGCCGTTGGTCCCGGCTGTATCCGTAGATCTTCGACAGTCGTTACGGGGGGTAGTCTGACAACCAGTCTTACCAAGAGGTATCGTGTTACCTAGTAATTGGGTTGTGGAGGTCAGATAGGCAGTCGCTCCATGTAAAATACTGGTGTTTAGCTTCAGCCGGTTAGACTGGAATCTGACTCCAACATACTTGGGCCTATAGATAAAAGGCTAGGCAGACATTTTGTCCTTAACCTTTAAAATTAAAATGTATGATACAAAATACTAGAACGTATTAAGTGCCAGACTGTAGTTTATTTCTTATTACATAGTTACACACTGATTTGTTACTAATATAACAAGTATTTAAAAGACGCTTGAAAACCTTAAAATATAATTCATGTCACTGGTCTAGTGTGTCGCTGAACTCATTTCTACATGGCAAATTTTAATCATTATTAATTTGTTTAACAATCTAGATTGAGTTTATCGTAATTTTTATTCAAATGAAATAGCCTACAAAAATTAATATTAGTTTACTTAGTAGTTATTAATCGAAATATAATACAGTGGTCTGAATTTAAATCCTAGCATTTCTATGTGTCGTAGCAGTCTAGCTAATTTTTACGAAACGTTGTTTAATCTAAATAAAAATCAAAATATATCTACAATTAATTACGAAAAATAAAAGTTAAAGAACCCATTAAATTCTCATTAAAATGCAATACATTCCTACATAATAAAGCGTACAATCTACATTTTCTAACAATAGAATTTCCTAAGGTTGTGTCAACCTTAACATAATGCAAGTTAGCCCTTTCACAATATGACTGACTTAATAAACTTACTGTAACATTTATAATTATCATTTCCGTGAGAGCGGTGGCTAGCCTTGTCAGACGTGGCATTTACTGACCAATCTTGCCAATCGTGACCATTAATTTGTCATTACAATTTACACTTTACGTGTATGGTAATAAAGTTGGAAGTTAAATGTTTTTTGAACAGGAATGGCATTCATACCATGTAGGTAGTTTTGACTGCGAGTAAATTTAGCTTTAAATTGAATACAAGTTCTTTGTATGTATCTGTTGCAGTTATTTAAAGGCTATTTGCAGGTAATATTTAATAACATTAAGAGGCTTGTGGCTAAGTAATAACAACCGCACGGGTCGATCAATCAAGTTAAGCTACGCTTGCCGCGGTAGGCCCGTGAATGGGTGACCATCTTCACATACTAAGACCCTCCGGGCTTCGGAAAGCACTTAAAGCAGTTGGTCCCGGCTGTCATTCGTGGATCTTTGACAGTCGTTACGGGTTTAAATTCTGACAACCAGTCTTACCGAGGGGTATCGTATTACCCAGTAGCTGGGTTGTGGAGGTCAGATAGGCAGTCGCTCCTTGTAAAATCCTGGTATTCAGCTGCATCCGGTTAGACTGGAAGCCGACCCCAACATAGTTGGGACAAGGCTAGGCAGATGATGATTTCTTAACATTAGGAATGTTATTATGTAGGGATTGAAATACAACGAAACTTAATTTTTAGAAATCAGTAGGTTTAATAAATCGTAGATGTTAATTAAGGAAAACGATTGTATCTAGCTAGTAGGAGAGATGCCGAGATGAATGACTGTCACCATTTAAACTAACACCTGTCCAATAATAACGGTCCCACAAAATGGCAAAGGTTTCTTCCCAAAAAAAAGGAAGAACGAAGAAAGAAAAAGAAAGAAAAATGGTTTATTCTGCACAAACAAAACGCACATTACAAATAAAAAAAAAGACAAAATATACACATACAACGTAGTCAAAAGCCTCGTACTCAAGCTTAAGAATAATAAAAATGTTGACAATTTTGACTATTGCTTGATGTTAGGGCTCAGAATAATAACTAAGTTAGGGCTAGGGACCAAAGACAACACATATTAGTTGATATTATTAGGAACGATTATTGATGCGTGTTCAGTGGTGGCAATTAAGACCATTTGATTCGGGTTCCACAGTTTACTTATATCAATTTAACTAAACTGTATACTGCAACACTATCAGTATTTATTAGCAACAGTTTTGGATTATCTCAAACACCTGCGTGAATTAAAGTCCACATATCAAAAAGCGTTTCCTGCACGTGATCATGATGTCGATTACACACAAACATTTATACCTACATTTTATTTGAATGTTCTAGTTGGTAGCAATTACCACACTTTCCACTATTTCAGATTGTTCAAGCTAAATAAACGATTTTAGATGAAAGTGGTCACTGTAATTTAGGCAAGGAATTTCGTCTGTTTGGACAATGCAGTCAACATTCCACTATTACAAATTTGTCTGCCAAATGTGGTGATGATTAAGGCAATCCCTCAGTCTTTTTAATTTTGCAGCAATCTTGAAGGCTTATGCAGATCCTATGTCCATCAACGATAATACGTGCCTACGGCCCGATGGCTGGTGGAACAGTCTGGCAATGGTATAGCCCTCCGTCGAATTACCCAAGAGGAATGGAATCATCCAGGGGACTGCAGAGATTCATCAGCATCTCTACGTGAAAATAAATAAAATAGAAGTTTCTAGATAAGGCTGCTATGAAGGCAACTGAGCATCTGCCAATCTAACATCACGAAATAAACATTACAGCTGAGAAGTGACGGAACAAAATCGTGACAATGTTAAAATCATCAGATAATAGCTCCGTGCATTCGCACATCATCGTTGCCGTTATATCACGATTTATTGAGCAATAGGGACCATTCTGTATAAAATATTATTTCAGGATGAAATAGACAAATCAATCTGCCTAGCCTTTACCCAACTCTGTTAGGGTGGGCTTCCAGTCTAACCGAATGCATCTGAATACCAGTATTTTACATGAGCGACTGCCTATCTAACCTCCACAACCCAGTTACTGGGTACCACGACATCCCTTATTAAGATCGGTTGTCAGACTTTTTGAGCTTCTGCCTACCCGTACGACTATCAAATATCTACGAATAAGGCTACGTTCTGAGACTCTGAAGGGCCCCGATATGTAACGGTGGACACATCCACGAACCGACCCCGGCAAGCGTAGCTTAACCTGCAATGGACTCGTGCGGCTGTTATTATTTAGCGACGAGCTCCCAGGATCAGTATGACATAGACAATTTCCATAAAATATCTGATATTCATCCCACAGAAGCATTTAAAGAAACAGACACTAAGGATGTAACTACAAACAATAACAATACAACCAGTCTAAATGCTGCTGACCTCACAAAAAATAACAAGCTTGAATACATAGATAACGATTCAGAATAAAATTCACTAGAAACCTCATAATCACATAATAGAAAACCGACCGGTTATTAAACTATTATCTTCACAAGCACGCGATATGACGTGATAACAAAGTTAATTTAATTCGCAATCATTTCGCTAATCTTAAGCTAACAATGTGTCTAACTAACTACTGGGATTCCAGGTGGAGATTTCATTTATTTGAAACTTGAGTAATTTATTAACTTTACTTACCTACTGACTTACTTATCTTAATGTTTCATCAAGATTATAAACTTCTTTAGCATTCATTAACTTAAGTGAACGCTATGAATCTAAACTAATATTATAAAGAGAAATTGTTTTATTTTTTGTATTTCTGTTTGTTACGCTTTCACGCTAAAACTGCTGAACGGATTTAGACCATGACTTAGATTAGGACATAGGATACTTGTATTGCCGATATTTCCACGGGATCGAAATTTATGCGGGTGAAACCGCGGAGCGCAGCTATTATCTTATACGATGAGTCATATTATGGATATGATATGACATCGATTAAAAATTGCCAGACATAAAGATTCCTTATTTCTTCGTTCTCCACAAAAATTACTAACAAAAAGCCATTGGTTTCTTGATATTCCTTCAATTGTTATTTTGAACACGCATGAAAAAGCTTTTACCATGTCCAATATGTCAATAATGAGAGAGCACTCTAATTTCATTTCGGGAAAACAGCATTTTGCAGAAACAGAATTTCGCAGTATGCTCTTGAACAATGTGTAATTTTCATTCAATTCAAACTAGACTTTCAAACAAGTATTGATACGGTTGCATATCAATTGAATGACTCTTGGCTTGCACAAGACCTTACAAAAGCTCAATACATTTTTCGATTAACTTCGGTAATACCGAAAACTGATCAAAGGCAACAAAGAGGTAACGTTAGGATGACGCAATGCCACCCGATTGTGAGAGGAATAACGGTCAGATGCGCTGGCGCACGAAAATGTGCTAAACGGTTACTGTTACACTTTATTCCGTTAAATGCGAAACTCGGGAATGTCTTTATTGTGGCCATGATTCTAAAGACGTAAATAACGTCATGTACCAACGACCGCTAGGAGGGACAGACTGGATGCAGAAGGAACCAAAAAATAGTAGAGGTATATGGCAAGCAGTAGACAACAGAGGGGTAATTGGTTGATTGAAGAAATTTCCAAAAATTTGCATGCACTTCGATTTCTGCATGCTAATTTTACCCGAAACCAAATATAAAACCTTGCTTTAGCAGTTGCTATTCTCAACAGCAACTCCGTTGTTGCATTGCCATCATGTGCTTGCTTGCAATTCAAAAGTATCTCCAACCTTCATAGACGCAACCTCAAAGGATTCATTGAATTGTCTTTAACACTATTCTTTGTCCCACAATATTGCACAATATACTAAACAAAACTATAAACAATATGCTAAACAATGCGTTATATATTTTGTAGCCATTCTCCTACACAATATGTGTTATTTCAATACAATTGTAAAATAGATTAAAAACAAAAGAGTACCCGACCTATATCATAGTCTTATCATATCATTGCATTTTAAAAGCAGCTGGTAAAACAGTGCCAAATGAATAATAGTAGGCTGATTCGCAATGTGTGCAATCAAACCAAGAGAGAAAGATTTTCTTTACCGAAGCATAATATGAATGCGAGAAGCACGGGACCGGTTAATGTGGCGATGCTTGGGGGAGGCCATGTCCGGCAGTGGACGTCTTTTGGCGAAATAATGGTGATGATTTTAAGCAGAACATCAGGATTTAAGGAGATATATATCTTTTCTAGCAAGCTAAATATTCTCACACAGTAAACGATAAAGTCATTTTAATAAACCATTCAATTGATATTAATAAAGCTCTTGCTATCTAACTAGGTTAGACGGCTCCAACATATAAACGTCGTGATGTAAACGAATGCAATCTATATCACAATGGAGCTATTTAATCAGGGAGTGTGCTTGATAGGATCATTAAAATCTTGTAAAGCAAACCGGTTAATGAATTTTTTTAATGGATTTTGTTGCTACACTATAGTTACTATTAGAGTTTTACTGTTAGTGATAAAGGCTCATTCAGGATATTTAGATTCTAATAAGTAAGTTCTTGGCAGGTTCTGCTTTCCTTGTTTCCAGATCTGGTATTATTTTTGTTTCTTTTAAACTACCTTCTCGCTCGTAACTACTTATTTCTTGGTAATTTTCTCATCTCACTCAACCCACATATTGGTGTTGCTAAGAAATTGTATTTTGCTCTTTTTCCAATCCACCCGAAATTGTTACGTCTGTTGATGCAATTCCAAACAGACCCACTTAGCAGCACCAAAATAAAAGTTAATAACAACAATTAGCACGAACTTAGGAACGAAATCACAGCGCAACTGGAAACTTCATTTGGATCTCGAGCAAATTGCGTTCCTAAGTCTTGGGTAACAGCTCAATTAAGCGAACAAAGAACGATACCTTTTGCTTCTAAAACAATTTAATCTGGGGAAAATCTTTGCGTTAACGTAATATCCGTTGCAGAGAACATGGTGGATATATACTGAGATAGAAAGAAAGAAAGAAAATACGTATATTTGCGGGAAATATGACGCAGAGAAAGAACATAAAAAATAACAAGTCGGGGGAAAATATGCGTTACAACCACGCAAAAAGGCCATCGCTCAGCATAATGCTACGACCCTATGCGAGACGGAGCCCAAGCGCTGGTTTTCAGCGACAGCCGGTGACGATGATTAACAAGGAATAACGAAAACCGAGTGGAGTATAACCTTTCTCATAAGATCGTAATCTTAAAATACATCTGCAGCCATAACTTCTCGTAAGTCTCCACTAGAAGAAAAACTATACAGTTATGAGCAGCAACTTATTTTATCTTTTGAGTTAAGACAGTCACTTCCCAATCACTGCGGTTGGCAGAATTCCAAGCCTTTTCTCCTTGACCCGAAGCTTTCTGTTCTTTAAGACCTCAGCACCGACCCTGATAATATAATACACTAGTTTCATAACTTGGCCATCTATTCGCGTTTCTACTTGCATTAGTAAGTTGAAAATTACGCTAGGGAATCATCAATCTTGTCTATGATAGTTCTATATCGGCGCATTGTTTTCCGACCTTCAAAACTTGCGATACGCGTGGTTTAGCGCCACTTCTTACGACTGTGGCTTTTATTTATCTTGATTTATTTACATAGTCCATATAAAACTAGTGGGAAGTTTTAATTCCCTTAAGCTTTTTCACAATTTTCTCATCAAAAGATGATGTTTTGCGAACACATCGGTTCGTTGTGCAATTTTAGTAAATTGATACTATGTAACATCATTAGTGCGCTATTATAATTGTTGTGCCACATTTAAGCGTTTATTTTGAATGTCGGCACTTGGTGTCATCAGTCAGTCAGTCATTATCTTTATTGTGTGAGCATGACTAGTGTATTTTCATTTACATAAGGTTTTACTTGTTTTCCAAAATATTCGAAATCCATAACATTCTAGACAAAATATCTCCATCCAAATACTGTTTGTAATTTGTATAATCTCTGCCGTTACTTCGAAAATCTCATGGCTTTACTTTTACAGAATAACAAGCGTATAGCCTAGTTTTTTCTGCTTTATATATATTGATATTCTTGTTGCATTTACATACATTTATTTAAGAATACATAGAAAACATTGAATTCTACAAACCAAGACTTGAAGGCGAGAAATATAATATTGTAATATTTTACTATTTACACAATTGGCTTCACAATGATGCTGAATTGGCGTTTTCAAGGCTCTTTGTATTGAAATATGAATAAAACATAATTTTAAGCAATTTCTTATGTTTTGCCAAATGTGTCGCAACTGAGGGGTTCAATTACCTGACAATTTTGCATTTGTAAAAACTATCAGAATAACAATATTACTTACAACCTGTTTACTGCTTCTTGATTTATCAGTACAAACCAATTAAATTAAGAAAACAATACCAAGGAAAGGAGAAGAAATAAAGGCTGCACGCACGAAAATATTCTTCGCGATCTTAATATTGCAAAAGCTACATCTTATGCCCCGTAACTTGTTTCCATACAATCGCACGTTCACAATCTATCATTTGGGCCACTAAAATGCATCTGACTGTCTAGTTTCGTAAGAAGCCGCGGTAAAGGCAGTCTGCGGTCACGACCCATTACAACAACAAAAAAAAGTCGGCTAAGCTGTCATGTAGTAGGTCCGAAGCTGCCCGAAGCAGGCCGAAGTTGCAAAAACTGAATCGGCTGGCCTCGTTAGTTTCCGTATGATTAGGCCAGATCTTCGTGTGTGCTTTCAAGGTCAAAAGCGAATTTAGATAAGTGGGTGCTTTGTATTTTGATTGCTGATAGGAGATTAGCTTTTGGTCTCTGAGGAAAATAATAACATTCGACGCACTACTTCAATGTTTTTCTCTTTGTGGTGTTGGTGGTTTATAGTTTAAGAAGTCAAAGTTACAAATGTCTTACAAGTTAATATGCTAACAGCTTGCTGTACTTTCACGTTTGACTCACACGATCACATCAACCTTTCCAAGATTAATCATACAGGAATTTCGGAAAACCCCAGCGTCATTCTTGGCGACGTGATGAAGGCGAGGCTCTTACCAATTTCCTCAAACAGATGAGTGATGCAGGTAGATATTATTACGGAATATAAAACACTTATTTTGAACAACAACCAGTTTTCATCATAATTACATTGATGGCAGTCGCATGCGTGCACGCAGCAGCCTTTAAATCTATGAAATCATTTCCTCATTTTTTTTTTTATTTTAGTTTTATTCCAATGGGGTCGCGTGATGACGTTTTAACATTAGATAGTCGGCATTGTATTTCAATTAATAGTTTTTGTAAAGGAAAGAGTTTACGTAATGACAACTGAATACGTTGTTTTCCCATGTTCTAAGTAACAGATGTCGATGTACCTAAATTAATAAGTTCACTAACCCCATCAGGCAAAACAAAACTTTACAATTCTACAAAATTAGTAAATTATAAAAAAAAATTGCGTAACAGAAATTACGAATATGTAAATTATCACCACAATTTACAAACTTATAAATTGTACTTGTAGGACCTAGGTGGAATTTTAAGTAAATCTTAAGCAAACAACTAGTAGATGTCGGGACTTCCATCATTCCAAACATCACCAAGGCCTAACGTCCACAACCCATGAAAGATAACAAGAGGACGCTGATAAAACTCACAAAATTCTCACCGAGTCGACAAAAATCTATACGCTTTTCTATCTGCAGCAGACTATATCAATATTTACACTATAAATATTTGCCTCATTCTTTATACAAATATTGACTAAACACACTATATCAATCAATAAATAGATGACAAATATTATCACAACATAACACCACTACAAACACATCCACATTTAACAGAGGGTGAGTCTATTGCCATAAACCTGGTACAAATCTAGGCTCTGAGCTGTTACTGAGAAATTCCTAAGGCATAAGACTCGATAACACTGCTCGAATTGGGGACCAAGCCCAGAACCCCATAAATTAACAGAGGGTGAGTCTATTCCCATAAATCTGGCACAATTCTAGATTCCGGACTACTCTGAGAAATTTGTAAAAGAAAATCCGCGATAATACTACCTGACCTGTCCCTCAATTGCGTAACACACTATCAGTAGCAATGGATTTTATTTTGACAATTCAACAACATTCATAGCGTTATTTACGTTGCTGAGCAGACACGTTTTTAGAACATATGAAGCAATGGATTAACAATATCCTTCAAAATGATTCAGATTCAGGTTCATAGTGTGTTACGCAATTAGGGTGCTGGGGTCCGAGGCTATGACCCCATGCCACTAGACCAAGCAGTCACATATTAACATAATATCAGTCTGTACGTACACTGTAAGTCCAAATATACTTATGTAACATCACTTGAGGGAAAGGTATACAAGTTTTTTTCTCCTCTAACATAATTCGGTCAGCCGGTGAATGTAGGACTACATAGTATCAATTATATAAAAATCGATTGGCCATTCGGTTTCGGTATAAATTACAGATAATTACGATTATTGCATGATGCACAAAATTGGTCACACGACATTATGTGTTAGGTGTCTGCCTGTGCTATTGTGTTAAGGTTGTCACTGTTGTCAGTGACGAAAGCGAATACTGGTTGGATATGGGAGCGATGACTTAGTCGTCATTTGTTTGGTTGCAGGTAAAGGCGAAAAAGGCTATGGACTGGACCTATGGACCAGTATTCCCACATTAAACCAGATAAAAGCATGTGCATGCTCTATGAACTATGGTGACAAGACTATGGCCAACAACCAGGCACAAATCCAGACCGCGAATGTTACTAAGAATTTTGTGATGACAAAATTCAATAACAGCATAACCCAGGAAACCAATACTGGATCCCGCGCTCAGAAATCAAACTTGCCGCCACCAGGCAACGAGACGGTCATTGCACCAGTAATGGCAAATATTTTACCAACTTTGCAAGTTTACAAGTTACAACAAGTTGTACACAAGTTGTCTTTACAAGTTGGTACATTTAAATAAGTCAAAGAAATCATTACACAATGTCAAACGGATGACATTTTGCACAGTTCATTCAACTTTTTAGAACATCAGAAACAGCTGGCGTGGCAACCCTGTATTGTTCTTGGTACACCGGCAGAGGTTACATCAGTACAATGAATAAATCAATAGCTTTAGTATAACATTAAGAAAGAAACCATTACTTTTATGACCCTTTGCTTGCTGTAACCGAGTTTCTTGAGTAGACTACGGATAATTGAGGAGTGAATATTTTTCTCAATAGCTGAAGTTGTTGTGAAATTGCAATTTTAATATACATTTTCCGACCAACTGATCCTTTTACGGCTTACGGAAGACTGGGCTATTAACTTGGCTGTTCATTAAGGAATTCAAAAGCAAACCGGCACGAAGGACTCTCGTTCGATGAAGCATTTAGCAAGAAAAAAGTTTAAAAGCGAAAGCAATTTGTATTAAAAAATGCAGTTTGTTGACTACAAATTATTTTGCTGTTATCACGAAATACTAAAAACAAATTATTTTTAATATTTCGTGATGAGAGCAATCGACCCGCAAAAATCTAGATGAAGTCTCAAAAATATCAAAATAAAATGCTACTACTCAGTGTTACTGCCATTGCCAACCGATCCCCACAACCCAAGTGATACAGTTTCTAAAAACAAAATTAAAAAGAAAACGATTCCTTAATTGAATTTCCTATCGATTTCCCTTCATCAATTACTTCTATTAATTTTCGATATGCGTCGATTTCCCAATCAAAATAAATGAAAAATGTGGTCATTGAGAACCG
This sequence comes from Hydraecia micacea, assembly GCA_914767645.1. NCBI lineage: Eukaryota > Metazoa > Arthropoda > Insecta > Lepidoptera > Noctuidae > Hydraecia > Hydraecia micacea. Next base: position 17,557,439 of record OU611778.1, read on the forward strand.
CAGGCGAAACAAAGTGAAACACTACAGCTGTCTAAGGAAAGTTTGACGAAACGATTTGATCTCACTTTTCTGATGAAACTAAGCATTAGACGAGAACGAAATGACCCGAGACCAGTTGATTTTCAAGCGTTTAAAAATAATCATCGATAAGTTAAACTTATAAAAATGAAAAACATACTGTGACTAATCGAACTGTGCTGATGATAAAAGTATATTGTTTTAAGAGTACATAATATAATATGGACTAGAATGTAGCAGAACGAATGTGCCAATAATAATAATATGTAAAAGAAGAAGATGTAAGCGATGTAGGAGTTGTATGATGCAAGGACCTGGATGTGACTAGCATGGAAACAGGAATGCATGGCACAAATGGAGAGAAGAGAATTCCTGCGATTCGATGTGTAATTCAAAGCTAATGCTAAAGTGAGTGAAGTAATGATGATATTAATTAAAATAGGATTATATCAAGACTATGAACCACACCAAAAACGTAAACTGACAACATGGGACTAGTTAGTAACGACATAAACACAAAAGAACCTCTTACATAACAATATTACACGTTTACATATCACGAGTTGATAGCAAAGATTTTAGAGTTCATGTAAAGATGACAGATAAGATTAAAAGTGTTCATTCACTAAGAGGAAACTATTTTACATATGAACATTCTCTTCTTTTCCTTCTACAGATACCTAACACATTAGCGCATCTAATCTAAGGAATTTAAAAGAAAACAAAAATGACGTAATGATGCTGTAATTAACAACTACTTGACATTAATGACTGCCAAATGTCTTAAAAAGCGTCAAAGTTAACACATTGAGGCATGTACTCAATGACTCGCTAAAAGAAAAAAAGATGGTACTTATTCTACTAAATAATCTTGAGTCGTGAAGACATCAATCAGTTACGAATCACGATTCATGTACAGTTGCCCTATATACAACGAACGATTTATTACTGTATACGGTATACGACTGTGCTTTAATTATATTAAATATTGCTTGAATATATACAACATACATTTTCAGACGACTGTGTTACGTAACAAAAATGGCCCCAAAACTCTTCCCTGCAGTATCCCAAGGTTTTTTCGTCTCTTACTTTCTGATGATGGTTTACTAAGTTCAATATCTTTACGATTAACTAAATCATTTATATTTATAACACGAATGTTTACGAAACTACAATATCGATTAAACTTTTAGGCAGACTTTTGCATTCAGATTCTTCATACAGTACCTATTCAAAAGGATGTCATCCGTCTTCACACCATTACCTTTACTAGGTAACACATTAAGAACCGGACAGAACGTTAAATAATTGTAGCTGCTATCTAGAGCACATGAACTAACAAGTCAAGTTCAAAGCGAGACGTGCCTTAGAAAAAATGGTCTTGTCATAACGAGTCCCATTAAATGTTAAGAATTTCAAGCTATACTGGTTCCAGTGTAAAGCCTTCTATACGCTTAACCATGCTTGGACGCGTTATGCTCCATTTATTTTCAAGACGTGTATCAAAGTTGTAATTAAAATTTCAATGGACTTTGAAATTGCCTTTCTGTGGAAGCACCTTAAATTGGCAAGGCAGCATGTTATCCGAGTTTATTACCAAGTTCACAAAACGGGGTCTCGATGACGTTTACGAGCATTTTTGATGACGAATTCTCTTGCAAACATGTCAAAATATTAGCACCTTGGCGAAAATAATATCAATTTGCAAACACACGCGAAAGTGAGTTCTAATTTGTAGTGGAAGAGTCGAGTTTAGAATGACGACAAAATGCTTAATTGGAGCAATGTATTTGTGATGCAAGCCTGATTTCAGTTTTCTAGCTAACTATGTTGACATAAATTCTGTTTTAAGATAAAGAGTGGGTACTTACGGGTGATATCCATAGCTAAAGTAGTGGTAATACACACTCCCATCTTCAGTTTGATCACAGAAACTCCAAAATTGAGAAGAAGTCACTTGATTTCGAGATAATCTTTAGACCCTTATATTAATTTCTGAACAAAACACACCACTCGCACTGATTCCCAGTTAATACTGATACGAACACACTGATATAACACAAAATCCTGTTAGTGAAGTAACCTCTCTAGGGTTGACTGAAGCCTCATAGAAACTTTAATCTAATTACGCCTCCCTTCCTACTTCGAATTTAAACATTAGATTTTTAAATGTAACGGTTGCATCTGACATTAGAGACCCATTTTTTTTTTTAAATAAGTACGAGCACACACAGCCGCGCGTCTACGAAACCCGGCGCAGACTGCGGTACCAAGTGTAGGCTGTATACTTTGCTTTGAGCAAGCGGCTCTCAATCTTTTGGGATTTCCATCTGTATTGTAACTAAACCTCATGTTTATGACTAAGTGTTTGATTTACTAATGCCGTTTTCTATTGTTTCTGGGAAATTGTGTTTGTAAGGTTTAGTTAAGTTAAGTGGGTTAGAAAATATTTTATTATTCGAGTGTCATCTTTAGTATTGCCTATTAGAGAAAATAAACTCATACAGTGTATACAAAAGGTAAAGTTGCTGTTTTCAAAAGAACCATTTACAGTAAATCTCAGTTTATTTAATTTTAGTTATGTATCCTAAAGGCAATTATTCACCTTGAAAGCTAAAGTTATCGAACCTCAGACCAATAGAGCGAGCAGTATTATGCAACACAAGACTTATTCATTTTGCTACAAACTAGGTGCAACTCATTGTGAACGAGAAAAAGTAGCATACTTTTTCATTTTTTCACCGCATTATCTAAACGAGATTGAAAGACCAATTTATAACAAGCAAAAACAAAAGAAAAAAGTCAAAACATTGACAAACATTGTTCGTGTTTCGTTTTTTGGATTGAGATGTTTGATCCTTGTTTTACTCATTCAGTTTGCATGAACTAAGTACTGAAATATTTTCAATACACAAAAGTCATCTTCACTGGAGTCTGTTGCACCATTTCTACTTCCCAGCTAAAGCACTAGAAAGTGGGGAAAGGTGGCGTTTTGAGGGACTGTCTTATGTAATTTTGACGTCCAATAAGTGCTGATGCTTAGCCTAATTTGAATAAATGTCTTTTGATTATGATTTAAACGGCATTATTTTTATATATCCTTCTCATGAACACAAAATCTGAATAGTTATAATTTCCATAAGAATCTTTGTGGTACATACTTTTACATTTACATCGTACACATGTACAGCTGCGTGTATATGGCGCCACTTATATATAATTCTTTACCTATCTGGATAACAGAACTAACTTACAAAAAGTTCTGTGTGGTTTTAAAAAAATGGTTAATATCGCATAGTTTTTATTCTGTGGGCGAATTTCTGAACAAAAAATCTTGTCAGTCCTACCGACTCCTACCACTTCAGAAATGCATTGTAATATGTTTTTTAATTATTTATGTTCCTTTGGTAATTTAATTAACTGTACGTTATTATTATGTTATTGCATGTTGCTAATACATATCTACTACATGTATTATATATTTGCATGCCATCATTACATGGCGGAATGTGTCTTTGCACTACAATCTTACATTAACATCTTTTGTACATACCACATTTTATGCAAATAAACGATTTTGATTTGATTTGATTTTGAATGTCTTATCATAGGCATTAACTTAAGTCTTCATGCTCATTCAACCCATATTTGAAATGGAAACCCAGTTACATAAAGCTGGGTATCCATTACATAACTATCAGTATACAGGTCGATATTCGAGTTCCCAGTGACCTAGACGTCTAGATTATCTTACGCCAGAGACAGGCGGGCGCCTGCCCTTACAGCAGCATATTGCACCTTACGCCTTTAGCATAAGATCCTAAATGAAATGGTAATAGAGTAGTTTATTTTTATAGGTCAACTTCTGCGGAAAATGTGAAGCGAGCTAGAAAAAATATTCGGTGGCTTTTCTAGAAGTTATTGGGTCTTCTCAGTCTGTGATTCCGTTCATAACAGGAAGCAGGGAATAGTGCGGATATGACGTTTAGGATGAATTATGTGAGTTCTTCTTACTTGGTAAATGTGTTACAGGTTTTTTGGTTGCTTCTTTTGCCCTTTTAGGCGATTATCATACTGCTGCGTTTCACGCCGCGGTGTGCGAGAAACGGAGCCAAATTCCACGCGCGTGAGTGCGTTTTTATTGAATTTGTATGTAAAAAATCACGCGAATGGTGGCGTTTACTGCGCCCCGCTGCGTGATGCGGTGCAGTGTGCGATTCGCCTTAGAGTTATTGTTTTATGAGTTAAGGATAATGTAGCTCAGTTACTGTCGAAGTGACAGAATCCATACTAATATTATAAATGCGAAAGTGTGTCTGTTTGTTACCTAGTCACGCTTAAACCGCTGAAATTTGGTATAGAGATAGTTTGAGTCCCAGGAAAGGACATAGGATATTTTTTTATCCCGATATTCCCACGGGATCGTAACTTATGCAGGTGAAACCGCGGGGCGCTGCTAGTTGGAACATAAATAAAGAAAAGAGAAGATAACCTATCTAGGAAATTTTTTAGACACATCGAAGTCATCTAAAGGATGCTTGAAACTCCAGAGCATACATTTTTTAGCTCCTACTAAACATACAGTTACGTATTTCTTTCTGAAATGTATTGTCAGGTGGGCGAAGCAATCACTAGTAAAAGTTATCGGCATTTTATATCGTAGAGAATATGCTTACGGATTTCTTCGTTTACAGGAAAACGGAGGCCTATTTTCTCAAAACGGTGAAGGAAAACAACGGTGAGGAAACCGGCATGTTCTAGAACCAAAAATTCGAAGATATGTGACATCTACCAACCCGCACTGGGCCCACGTTGTAGATTACAGTCCACTCCCTCTTGAAGAGAGGCCTGTGTCCCAGCAGTGGGAACATTATAGGCTGATAATGCTGCCTATAATAAATAGTGGAGGCCTATAATATTTTAGGCTTTACAGACTAAAACGCCGCGATGCTAGTCTTATTTTATTTTGCTTCTACTCATAGATGAAAGTTTTAAGTTGAAGCATCGACCATCGTATTAGATTACCATGAAAAATTATTAACATTGAACACTTTACCTGAGTTAGAAACCCCATGCTTTCAATCTAATTTCCTTCGATAGCCTTTCACAATTTATGGCCTAATGCCAAGCTATGCTAGTGCCATACATCGACTGATATTTCTCCTATTACAATAATTACACCTAATTAATAGGCGAAACCACTTTTCCTTTCTACTTAGTAACACTTAACTTAGCAAACGATATTGGCACAGAATGAAAGATTGTATTATGTAACTTATCATTATCATATATAGCAGCGCCTCGCGGTTTCACCCGCATAAGTTTCGATCCCGTGGGAATATCGGGATAAAAACTATCCTATGTCCTTTCCCGGGACTCAAACTATCTCTATACCAAGTTTCATCTCAATCGGTTCAGCGTGCAGCGGTTTAAGCGTGAAGAGGTAACAGACAGACAGACAGACACACTGTCGCATTTATAATATTAGTATGGATTATCACCATGCCTGTATATTCAGAAGGGTAAGGCAGACGAGTTTAGTAAACCACGTTCCGCCAGTAATATTGAAGTACAAGGTGGGGCTAAAGTATCCGATATTGTTTTACTGTAATGTAATGTAATGTAAAATTTTAGTTCTGCTTGTGGATTATATTTTTTTTATTTAATTAGAATTATTTCCATCAAGTCGAGAAAATGTTATCGGTCAAGTGGCCGCCGTCAAAATTGATGGCCAGACGTGCTCGTTTTAAGGCATTTTCCATCACTATAGTGTCAGAATTTCCGACAATAGATTCTCGCATTCCTGTCCGATATTATTATTCTCTTTAAGGGCTTCAAGGGTCTGAGGCCTGTTTACATAAACCTGGAACTTCAAGTAACTCCACAAAAAAAAGCGTCTGGACCAGTCAAATTGGGTTAGATCTGGCCGGCCAGTGCGAAACGCCAAAGCGAGAGATTAGACGACGCGGACAATTATTCCGCGTTCTTGAGGAGTATTGCGTTCCATGGATTATTGACGTATATTCTGCATCTGTTTAATTCACAAATGTCAAAACAGAATTGACATTTGCCGCCATTTGCAAAAATTATACCGCATTCAGAGCAGTGGTGGCCCAGTGGTAACGACCGCGACTTACGAGATATAGGTCGTATGTTCGAACCCTGACAGGCGCTTTACTTTGTATAAATTATTTCATCACCACTGCTCTAAAAACGGTGAAGGAAAACATCGTGAAAAAACCGGCATGTCCTAGAACCAAAAATTCGAAGACATGTGACATCTACCAAGCCGCACTGGGCCCGCGTGGTGGATTACGGCCCACTCCCTCTCACAAGGAGGAGGCCTGTGTCCCAGCAGTGGGAACATTACCTATAGGCTGATTATGTATGTTATGTATAGCGCATTCAAATAGGGTGATTACTTTTGCCCCACCATGTACTTATGTAATAGGGGGCGGACCGTTTGTACTCGGGCGCAAATCCAGACTCTGCGTTACTACAGACAAATTCCAGATGGGAACCCTAATATACACTTATCTTACCTCAGAATCGAACTGAGCACGTGTACTCAGGAGTCGCACGTTTTACCACTAGGTCAACGAGACAGTCTTATGTAAGTTTGCCATAAATATTCCTACTATGTACATATTGCCGTTTTAATGAGAATTCTGAGCACACTGCTTACTGCTGATGTAGTTCAGATACCAGGATTGCATAAGATGGTAAGAGTGTTTGTCCAAAATTTGAAATACGTTCAGGGTCATTCGTCTCCAATGACGTGGATAGTTTTAATTTGATGGGGTCTCCATATTAAAATGATGTCACGATTTTGTCACAGAACAGTACAGACTGGTTTGGACATCGTGGCTCTGGAATGTATTTTTAACGAAAAGAAAAAGATAGATTTTTGAGACGTTCTACAAGATTCAGCAGGGCTATTCTGTAAAAATCTCGCTCTGAAAACGTAGATGAAGTGAGATTAGATTAAAGTGAGCTGTCAATAGTGTCAATCACTAGCATCAGGTGGAACAGCTCACTACACCTAAGTTTTCTCAGTCAGATTTTTTACAGAATAAATCGGCTGAATTCAGTTATTGTAAAGTCGTTATAGAGAGTAAAAAGGTTGAACTTGAAAGCTGTAAAATAAGGTTTCTCGTACCTAACAGGCCAAGGTTATTCATATTGCAAAACAATGTTTGCTACTCGTCTGCAACATTGCAGTAACATTTTAATGCAGAAAGAACTACTAAGACACTATAAGCTATTGGTGCCGATTCTGTTGTTCAACTAAACTAAATTTAAGTTCAGTTCATTGTTTTCTTTCTGTTTCATTAAGAAAAGGATAGAAGATAAATTTTAGTTTAGTCCTTTCAAATTAATCAGCGCCTCAGACGTATGACGTAAATTTAGTAGGTAAGTTTTTAATCACGTCAAAACTTGTATGGAGTAGTGCCAGGTGATGGCGCTGCTAAGAATAAAATACGGTTAGTCTTAGGTAAGGTCCTTGTTCGAACACACAGGCCTAGTTTTTGACCACCCAGTAGTCAGCAACTGTACATTCTGCTGTCTATACAGTACTGTCACTGTCCCCTCGTGTTCTCACTACTGGGTCTGCATAGGAGACAGCAGTACACATCTACTGTGTTACTAGTTCTGGTCTGGTGTTTCTGACCCACAAGTTGCGTTCGTATGGAGCGAGTGACGACCCAGTAGCTGTCCTGGTGGGAGTGGGAGAAGGTCAGTACTGTCTCAACTTTGTTTTCACGGACCCAGTAGCTGCCAGACAGTAACTGTCCTTCACTATCCGCCAGCTACTGGGCCTGTGAAAACTAGGCTTCACAATGAGTCTGTCAACTGTCCCTTACAAAACAACAATACCTACTCAACCCAAATGTATAGGACGGCTGATTATTTTTCACGATTAGGTACGATGTTTTTCTCATGGAGAAAGTTGTTCATTGTGATTTTTTATACCACACCCTTAAATATGACCACACATTTCTAATACACGCTGTATAAATAGATAAACGTTGTTATAGATCTTTAAAATGGACACTAACCAATTATCTATATTTTATCATCCGTTAAATCATTACCTCATTTATCTAACAAAAATATGTTCTATCCTATCAAGATTGCTATAAAACATTTAATCACACCATTGTGTACCGATCTGTTATGAAACTAGAGCGCCGTACATCTTATAAGTAAGTACTTACTTACGTAAGTACATGATGCAAATTGTTACTGATGGAAACATTTATTTCATGGTAAGAACTTAGTGTGAGCAACTTATACATGCTAGTAAATAAATAACTAATGAAGAGCAACCCAAAATTTTTATTGCCGAACTTGTAGATGTTCACTTTCGAATCTGGGTGACAAAAATATAAAAAATTGATTAAGCAAATTATTAGTTATTATAGAAAAATACAATTCTTTATTTGGTACTGTAAAATACATAACTATATAAAAAAAAAACTTTATAAAATATAAGTAGGTACTTAAAGAATATAAATATTATTATAAATTGATATAAATAAATAAAAATCTACAGTAACAATAGCAGCAAGTAGCAAGTTAATACGTTGCTCACAACATAAAACAAGGCACATAATGAATTAATCATTATTTTAAAAAGTACGTCATAATAATGTGTTTAATTATTGGATAGTTAAGGACATTCATAATTTTTACGTGACATACCCGCAATAAACGATAGATAAATATTGACAATATTATTACGCCAAAAAGTCGATAAAGGGGGGTATTAGATCTCAATAGGCATCTTCTTTGGGATAAGGATTCGTGGGGACGATCTGTAACAAGTTGCTGTATTAGGACCAGAAAGGGATTAAATGGAGAAATTAGGTATTGGCATTGAATTACATTATATGTGACAACATTCAGTAAACAGACAAATTATATTATTGTTGTGTCGATGATATTAAATATTAAAAAGGAATTCGCTCATATATATATATATATATATACTAGCTTCTTCCCGCGACTTCGTCCGCGTGAAATTTCACCCTCCCCATTCACCCCCTTAGGGTGTGAATTTTGCAAAATCCTTTCTTAGTGCACCCCTAGACCTCATAAGGAACCTACGTGCCAAATTTAGAATCTCTAGACCCAGCGGTTTGGGCTGTGCGTTGATATGTCAGTCAGTCAGTTCTCCTTTTATAATTATATATAGATTATTGCTGAATGGGCCTGCCATTGCCATTTGTACGTTTTCAGTCTTGCTAGCATAATAATTCAAATCGATTTGAGGACCAATCATGGACACGCTTAAACGGGCACATAGCAACCGTTATTAGCACCTGAAACGTGCCCCTTGCGTACTTACACTTATAACGTAGGTACGCAAATAAGAAAAAATAATAATATGATAGTCAATAGTACTTACATAATCGCCTTGAGTACGGGGTGGGTCGCAGTTGCCTGCCAACTTGAATGGAGGCCAGAAGCCTTTCTCGGGGTGTTACCTCCCGACGAGGCGGCGGTAACTTGCGGTCTGATGCCTAAGTTCATAGATAAAATAATAATTAGTTTCAGCGTGAAATAAAGTGGACACAGAAAACGTTTTTCAAAGTTTAGAAATGAATTAAAGTAAGAATTGTTTAAAAAGGAATACTTGAAGCAGAACATCAAAGTTAAAGCTAGTCACGACAGTTTAGTTTGTTGGTTTTTGTGAGTATATTCTAAATAATTAGGTTACTTACCTTTTTAAGTGGGGGTCTACTTCTAATAAAGTCGAGAATCATTGCATGAGCGTCTTTCTTCACACTGTAAACAAAAATAAATGTTAAGCAATTTCATTAAAAAAAATACACTTAGCAATCATTCACTCGTACACAGCACATAGCACTAGCAGTGAGAATTTCGATTAGAAGTTTATTTTTAGATTCAATCATTTTCAATTATGCATTTGTTACATTTATCTTAAATATTGTTTAATGTGCACATATACAGAGCAACAATCATCAATATTACAGTTACGTTAAGACTTATTACTTTTATAATAGCAACTGTCCTTACCTTGGAGGTATCGCGCCGTCAACTTTCCGTAGCGTGTACCTCCTGGATCTAATGTCATCCATTAATATTTCGTACGGCGTTAACTCGTACTCTATTGGTGTCCTTGAATAATTTACTTTCTTTAATTTGACACCCATCCGTAATTCGCCGATGACTTGCATCCAAAACCGCGCCTGAAATATTTGTAACAGCAATTAGTTTTACGCAGTACTCATGCTATAAGATTTCTTGCAGGCGTCAAGACTTCGCAGGTAGCAGCGACAAGCTTTAATTAATTTTGAAGCGGTGGAGGATTTATCTCTGCTAGGTATTTATTTAGGTATAATTTTGAACTAGGAACACAAATTGAGCTGGGGTTTTATTTTAAAATAGGTATGTACAAAGTTTTTGTTGAATAATTAACTCACAATTCGTCAGATCATTTAATACGCTTGTAGGGAAGCCTTGACACGTAAAATGTTAAATTATAACCTACGGTATGTACGTAAAGTCTAAGTGTGACTAATGATCAATTAATGACAATACACATTCCAGGAGGATGTTGAACTTGTGACATCTAATAAGCATGCATTCCAAGTTATCTGCCTTTGGGTAAACCTTCAGCATTAATATTTTTTTGTATTTACAAATGACTAAAAGCGATAATTTCACTACACCATCAATTTTTCGTTCTACGTACTTGTAATGCTCTCCATATCCTTCGGTTCGACTACAATTGAAAATAACATGGTGTTACAAAATATGATAACGAAGGTAGTAGGTATTCAGTTGCAAAAAGGGGACTCAAATATTTTGAAGATAGCTTTGCTGGGTGACGTTAGATTTTTTTAACCTGAAAGATCAGAGGGACACATGTCATGTCATCATCTTCCCTATTCCAATCATTTTAGCAAATGTTAGCTTGAATTTTACCGAACATAATGCAAATGACTCGCCTAGGACTCCTAGGAGCTATTAGATAAAGACTAGACGGATAAAGTACCTACTTAACTCTCTAGCAATCATCACTTATTTCAAATAGCAATTCAGATTCTACTAATTAATAAGCAGTCAATTGTAATACCAACAACATGACTAAATTACCGTTCTTCATCACAAATTCACAAGACGAGCTTTTCACCTTTGAACAACTCCAATTTTCATACAGCCAGAGACGACCACTAAAAAGTAGGCATAAATACCTTGCATACATTATGGGGAGGAATTCTCATTACTAGGCCTGAGTGCCATAAATATTTACGCGTTGACTAAGACTGCGTTTGTGCAAAAGCGGCATGTCTAGCGAGTTAAGAGACGTTGTATAGACTGACTTTTCCCTCGACTATACCAACACCGCGTTCGATCTGCTCAGGGGTGGAGTTACACAACCTCCTTTCTTAGTGCACCTCTAAGAATAAACATAGGCCCACGCTTTTTTTCCCAGGCAGAAACTACAGAACACCACCTTCTTCTAACATTTTAGATATATACTCCGTTCAATTCGTCCACATCATTCATCAGTCTGCTTTATAGAATATTTCATCAAAACGTGTTTTCATCTTCAGTGGCTGACGCAGTGCGTTGTCTGTCATTGAATCAATCACGGATCTATTTTGTAAACTCAATAGAAGTAACTTTTCCATCAGCACTTTCAGTGTCTAAATTGCTTAAAATTCCTGATTATTTTCTTTATTGAACCATTAGAGAGCCTCCCATCCGGGCACAAGTTACCGTGGCCTACTTGGAAAACCTTAAATAGACTTCGTACCCAAGGACGCCGCAGCAAGGACAACTTCCTCAAGTGGGGTTTCGTGGACGGCTCAGACCTCCAGCGTGTATGTGGCATCTCTCCACAGACAAAGGCCCAATAATTGGAAACTTGGTCACCTGCACACGTCGTCAATGGCTGCGTCAGTGAACGGTATTCACTTTGCTGAATTATGGGCCAAACAAATTTTTTTTTTCTTTTTTTTCTGCCATCGATATGCCAAGAAGAGGAAGTGTTTTTGAGACAGAAATGAGATCAAAGGCGGACGCACGTCGTTACAGAACAGCATTGCAATATTATATTTCGTCGCTATACCCGCTAATCGTGCCGCTCTTTGCCCAATACTGAGCCTAACGCGAATTACTTGAGAATAGCTCGGGACATTAATAATGCATCGCGAGGTACATTAGGCAACGCGTTACAATCTGCATGCGTTTCTTTGGGAACTGAACGCGATAGTACCTAATGGGGTTCTAGTGACCTCAGGTGTGCTCTATGTTTGTGGTCCTTATTTTTTGCTCGACTGCCCCAGAAGTAAAAGGTTATGACTTTTGGCCTGCCGTACAAGGGGTCTACTCCCTAAACACGAAATCCGTAGTTTCGGTCGAAATTGCGGATGTTTCCTACTCAGTATACCTACGGACATAAGTCCGAACTAAGAATGAATAACAACACGACTTGTCAGCTGTCCCTACACGCAATGTGTTTATGCCCATTCGAAAAATTTTAATTGTCACTTGTTTTAACGGATCAACTACTTTCGAGCGGGCCCGTATCTTCATTGACAGGTCCGACATAGTGCGTAACAACTTAGAAGTAGGCAAAAAAAAAAAAAAAGAGGTTTGAGTTTAGAAACCGTCTCTAAATAACTTACTATTTTCATGTATTCCAGTAATTTATCATGCTTTTTATTACTGTTACCGTACTTCCAAGCTTCCTTAAGTCCTACGTACAACCAGAATCAGTTCATGCTTCGAAACATTCCACCTAAAGTTAGCAGTTATGAAGGTTAGGTATTTCAAGCTTATGGCGAAGTTCAACTTTTACCAAATGCCTTAAATTCTCAACCATGAGATATTTCTCGTATTTGCCCTTTCCTCTTTTCACCCTGGGTCTTTTAACCTTAAAGTTAGTTAGCTTGCTGATATTGCCTAAGAGAACAAATTAGCTGCAATCAACCGCGCGACAGCAGTGCGGCTGCAGCACTGCATCACGGTGCTCATACAAATTAGATCCGTGCTGTCACAGCGCTACAGCCCCGCTGTTGTCGCGCCCTTAAGCCTGCACCATGCATCCTTGGACCTACTCTGACCTACTGAATAGCCGCGTACAGATTTGGCAACGACTCCATGCTTCTTACCCCTACCAACAAAAATCCTCATTCATTCAACATCAAACAACATTGTAGTCACTATATCCTCCTTCGTCCTACCTTCAAGATACCCACCCAGTCTGAAAACCGTAGCGTGTCGAGATGCTTCGCGGTGTCCTCTGCAGCGCCCATGTCCCTGGCTCCTCCTACTCTGACCCTCGCGAGGAATGAGGCCAGTTCCAGCGCTTCAGCGACGAGGGCTCGGCAGACAGCGCGGTAGTGTGCTGCTGCGGCTTCGCGGGCACAACGACCGCCACCACCGCAGTGCCAGACGCAGCGCTGAGAAAGAAAAATAATAATGAATATCTTTTTAGCTAATCAAAGAGGAAAAGACTCAGGAAACCCAATTATCATTCATTCATGAAAAAAAGCTTAATTGTTACACGACTATGGCAGAGAGAAAGGGTTAAGTACTTAAACCATATTGTAGGCTTTAACAAAATTAGGTAGATATGGTGCTTTTAAGTGATTGGTACTCGGAATCAATTTAATCTCTATAAACGTGGGATGGTCTGACGTCAATCAATACATGATAAAGTATTTCAATATCATTTGATTATGCCACAGCGACAGTTTTATGACCAATTTATTTATTTTGTTCAAGTTAATCTATCTTCTATGACGTAATGGTACATTCTAGACTGAAGGACGCCATTATATGACTAAGATGGAACCGAATGTGTTATGTATTCTTCGCACTAACACAGTAACTTAAAATCTGGATAAATTGATGCTACTCCTACATGTCGTAAGATGTCCGGTATACCAATGGGCGATATATGGAATGATGTGAGGAAAGCTTTGAGTACCTATGAATGTGGATGGCTATAAGAGTAGGTGAAGACCATAGAAACGATGGGTGCACAGTGTGAGCCGTCCGTCCGCGCGGCGTGCTGGCGGCCTACCATGATCTAATTAAAAACGATTCAAAAACAAGACATTTCAAATTAGGTTCCTAAACTGCATCGCTTGAGCTGCTCTATGGACGTCATGGTACCAAACAAGTATGAATGAAACTAAAAGTTGCGACTCAGTTTGGGACAATCGCTGTTAGCAGATGGCACGGCCTAAACTGAATCGTTAAACTGACGTCATGGTACGAATTAGAAGAACAGTTCAGTTTAGGTCCTAAAATGGATCGCGTTAAGAGCTTGTGGCAGGCCTCCTATTTTCTATAGAGCAGCGCTGCGTCAGGCGGGTCTCTCGTCGCACGCGATAATAGATAACAGCACGAAGCGTGCCCGCTTCGTGGACCTGCTTAACGCAGCGGACAGCCTGAAAAATGATATGGCTAGAAAGGGGGGTGACTACTGAGATGACGACTACAGAGATAGAAGTACCCCAAATTAATTGGCAAAAGAGAATGAGTCTGTCTGAGTTTATTCAGTAAGTACCTCTATAAGGTGTTCAAAAATTAACCTTACAAACTTTAAGAGGTGCTTTAGACCATCGAACTGAACAACTTTCACTATGGGACCAACTCTGAAATCACGAAAAATAAATCAGTTGTTTAATACAAAACTTTGTATAAGCGTGAGGATCTGATGAAGGGTCAAAGATCTCAAGATTTATCTCTTATAGTGCACCAATCTATCACCAGTTGGGTCCATCAAAAATAGGCGACAGAATGCCCCACACGCAGTTTGAAGTAGCCTGCTATTTCGCTAACGATGTGTGCATATACGAGTAATTTATTGTGGCAATCAGACGTCCAGTAATTGACATATAAATCTAATGATGGATTGCCTAAGCACCTACCTACCTAGGTAGGTAGAAAACAAACTAAAACTAGAAGGTAAAAAACATGCACTGAAGCTTTCCGTGCAGGTGAATGTTTTTGCAGCAAAATTAGGCCAATTAGATTAGGCTAGGACAGCCTAATCATGTCCTAATCTGGGGTTGATTAAATGAAACCCTGGAGTAATTTGGGAAAACATTTTGTTGCAACGTTGCGGTGTGGTAGATTTTGTTTCCATCCATCTCTTAACTCATTACATTGAATAGGGAAATGTTACGTTAACCGAGAACTTGAGGAACGACCACTGGGCACAGAGCGATTGACAATTAAAGCTACGAGTTTCAAGTTTCCGTGGTGTAGCGGTTATCACATCTGCCTAACACGCAGAAGGCCCCCGGTTCGATCCCGGGCGGAAACATAACTTTTTGCGAATTGTCATTTTATTTTTTCAATATTAATTTAAGTCACGTCTTGAGGAGCTACGGTGAAAGCGTCAGGATATCCCCCGAAATTCAAATCAAATCAAAATATTTTATTTCATATATTTTATTTCCGCTTGCCGCGGTTGGTCTGTGGATGGGTGACCATCTTTACATACCGAGACCCCTCCGTGCCTCGGAAAGCACGTTAAGCCGTTGGTCCCGGCTGTCATTCGTGGATCTTTGACAGTCGTTACGGGTAGTCAGAAGCCCGAAAGTCTGACAACCAGTCTTACCAAGGGGTATCGTATTACCCAGTAACTGGGTTGTGGAGGTCAGATAGGCAGTCGCTCCATGTAAAATACTGGTATTCAGCTGCATCCGGTAAGACTGGAAGCCGACCCCAACATAGTTGGGAAAAGGCTCGGCAGATGATGATGATATTTTATTTCATGACATACCTACACTTATGAGGCCAATATAATTCTGACTTACAAAAAACATCAATACAATATTGATGATTTTAATGATTACAATTCTGTACATACATATTTGTTATGGTCACGAATGACATTTTGATCATTATACAACCTGACACTGACCTGCACATTGCAAAAAAACGTAAGAAAATTCGAGTACTTTAGCTAACTACAATATATTTTGCCAAATTCGTATTCCTATTCTATACCAACACCTACTCAAACGAAATATAACCCTAAATTAGTTTAGTGTAGTTAGCTACCAGGAATGCCATCGCTGCCTCACTGCCTACGTGAACCGACATTAGTTAGCATAACTGTTGCAACTCGCTGCTCATAGATAATGAACGCACATTCACATGTGCCTGTTCTGAATGGACGTCGGGGTCCACTTCGCCATTTGTATTTGCAAGTTGAATCGTGTGAATATTGTTGCGAGGTGTTAAATACCAATGTATTTGCGTATGTTCGTCTTTGCGGTGAAAAACACTGGCCTCCTCTCTGTGAGCGGGAGTGGGCCGGAATCCACCACGCGGGCCCAGTGCTGGATGGTAGATGTCTTCGAAAGGGTAGGCAAATGTGTATGGTACCTACATATACATAGCTGGCGCAGCGTTGTGAACTAGGTAAGACAGTTATTCACGTGTCGGAATAATACTGCAACTAGCATACAAGAATCGAAACAGCAATTAAATTGAACATTCGAAAGTCCATTCAGTTTGCAAATCACTGTTAATTATCACATGTTTTATGGTTGCCAATTTGCCCATTAAAACGGACACATACCTAATGGCTTTCGTACGCAATTTGCCATTGCACATGGCAACATTATACGCACTATAACCTAAACGCATAAAATGTGAAGTGGGGTACAAAATAACCTTGGACTTGTCAGTATTGCGGGGTATTGGACAAAAGCTGATAAATGCAGTGTGTTGGGTCTGTGTTATGATGAAAATGCTGTAATAAGACCCAAACACATAAGACTCGTAGCTACTACGGCTGAGATGAATTGATGAGAGGCAGTTGCCTGTATGGGCTCTGGAAGTCCGGACACGACGGCAGATGTTATTTACGACGCGGGCCCATTGCGGGTTGGTAAATGTCACATGTATTCGAATTTTTGGTTCTAGGACATGCCGGGTTTTCTCACGATGTTTTCTTCATTGTTTTGAGAGCAGTGGTGATGAAATTATTCTCACAAACGATAGACCTAACTCGAAAGTCGAAGCCGTTACCACTGGGTCACCTCTGCTCTCAGAGCTGCCCTCTACTGTCAGGAGACCCCTTATAAATAGTAAGTAGGTAGTTACATAGATACAGAAAGGCATAACGCTTCATTTAAGTACTCCCAACTTGAAACAACAATAAATACTTGAAATAACAAACCCACTTTTAGCACCCTTCATTACCTACTTTGTTCAGCTAAGTGCTTCCAAATTCAAAATAAGGAGGTACCCACTCCAGAGGCGCTAAACCCAAAGCTGCCGTCCTTTGTCTACCAATATGATTCAACAAGTCAAGGGCGGAAAGGGTAGATATCCAGATAGTGATGCTGAAAAATGTCTGAATAGATGTCGAAAGAATAACGGACGGTCATTATCGATCATATGCCCTTTGCATAAGGTATAAAAGTCAATAGTCAGTATCTCACTACCTTTTGTAAAAGACTTTTGATACGTCCTTAATTTGATTCATTCAGGAGACTTGGCCCCTTATAATAAATAAGGAAAAGCATCCAAAGTTTCCCAAAAAAAAATACTCGACAAACCGATCCTCTACATCCACCATAAAGTCGCTCAGCTAGTGCTACCAAATTCAAGAGGAGGTTCCCACTCCAGAGGTGCTAAACCCAAAGCTACCGTCCTTTGTCTGCCAATATGATTCAACATGTCAAGGGCGCAAGGGGCAACGGGGGCCAAACACGACCACTTTCGCAAGACGCCTTTGTCCGCACACCGAATCAAAGACAAGACTGTAACGAGCGGCTGACAACTCGACAGACACCCACATTACTATCATTATCTTAATGCCACCTCTAATCTATAAATCTTGAATAAACAGTGAGTTATGGCTTGGAGCCTCTGAATATGAATTATCTGATCTAATGTTGGTGACTGCGAATTTCAGAAGGAAGCATGCTTTGTATTTGGCGGATGTTGTGATGGATGACATTCAAGCCAATGTTTGGACCAATAAAGATGTCGTTGATAAGGTTAAACAACTTTTGTAAAATATTGCCTCGTTGGTTTAGTGGTCGCAAGCGCTAGTTCTGAGCATGAGGTCCTGGATTCGATTCCCAGGTCGGGCAGTGTTATTGGGTTTTTCGACCAGGAGTTTCTCAGTAGCAGCCCGGAGTCTCGATTTGTGCCCGGTTGATGGCAATAGGCTCACCCCCTATTACATGGGACTTAAACTTTACATAACTGGCGAAATGTTGGTGTACACCAGTCCTCAGCCTAAGTACCCAACCCCTCGGAGATTACGGGCGGATTACATTAATTTATAATAAACTAGCTGATCCGGCGAACTTCGTACCGCCTCAGAATTAAATAATGTGACAAAGTTCAACAGACACGTGGCGCCATCTATTATCATAATAACGTTATTGTTGTTTTCCTCGGGAACAACACTTTTTTTCGGAATAAAAGGTACCCTATGCCCGTTTCTGTACACCTGACAACGTATAATATATGCAAAATTGCAGGATGATCGGCACAGTAGTTTAGGCGTGAAAAGGTAACAAACTTACTTTCGAATTTATAATATTATATAGTTAGGATTATAATTCTGAGTTTTCAACTAATTAACTGCAATTATAATTTGCTAATCTTTGGATTAGACGATAACAATCAGTATTATTTTAACCGATACGTAATCATTGCCAAATGCCAATAACCTTTTATTTTAGAAGCGTGTAAGATAATAATAATATAATTCGAAGAAAATGTTATTAATTTGAAAAAACCGGTTTCAAGGCAGTATGAAAATTGATAACCGCAAACTAGGTGACACAAGGGAAGTAGGTATATATACCTTTGTTTGGGACTGCTGGGGAGTTTGTTGCGCCACTTCTTCTTCCCAGCGAAAGCACTAGGAAGTGGTGAAAGGCGGCGTTTTGGGGGACTGTCTTATGTAATTTTGACGTTCGAAAAGTGCTGATTCTCAGCCTAATTTGAATAAATGACGTTTGATTTGATTTTTTATATTTATTACCATCTGTTCATAACCGTAGAATCATCAAAGGAGGAATTGGAAACGCCTTTTAACAGTACACATAACATGCCTCGTTTCCCCCAAGGAGAAGAGGTGTACCTATTTCACCCAAGAGATGTAACTATTTCACCCAAGAGATGTACCTGTTTCACTCAAGAGGTGTACATATTTCACCCACTTGGTGGGTTTTCTTCTTTCTTTCACGCAAAGACTACTGAACGGATTTGGATGAAATTTGGAACACAGATAGTTTATAACCAGGATTAACTATAGGATACTTTTTGTCCCGATATTCCCACGGGATCGAAACTTATTAAAATATTGAAGAAAGGATTATCAGTATACCACAGCCTTAAATCGACTCATTAACTACCCGCGGGATTCACTAAAACAGCATATGAATGTAAGGGTGCACTAGACATTTATTATTGAGGAGTCCTACTCGGCCCACTGACCCACTTTACCCGATCCCGGCGCTTACATAGCCAAAGAAAAGAGGAAATTGCGCGGCACTACTTCCCATTCAAGTGCTCACATGTCTTTTAAGACGAAGGATTTTTATTTATTATTATGCTAATTAACTTTATATAGGGGTTTCTAGCTAAAACCAGACGACCAAAAGTGCCTTTTAATGTGCCTATATCCATACTAATATTATAAATGCGAAAGTGTGTCTGTCTGTCTGTTACCTCTTCACGCTTAAGCCGCTGAACCGATTTAGATGAAATTTGGTATAGAGATAGTTTGAGTCCCGGGAAAGGACAAAGGATAGTTTTTATCCCGATATTCCCACGGGATAGAAACTCATGCGGGTGAAACCGTGGGGCGCTGCTAGTTTGAAATAAATGATTTTGACTCGCTTGACACTGCCCAAGAGTGTAGTCAGAGAATAATTATTAAATTGACAAACTACGTCAACTTGACGTATTATAGCCATTTCTTTAAACTGTCAAAAATGACAGTTGTCATTTGAACATTGTTGTTGCTGTTATATGCAGCCTATAATATTCCCACTGCTAGGAAATAGGCCTCCTTTCGGTGTGAGGGAGTGGGCCGTAATCCAACACGCGGGCCCAGTGCGGGTTGGTAGATGTCATTTGAATATACATGTCACGGCTAATAGCCGAAGTACGACTACACCTAGTTTTATCCGGGTACAACTAGGTGCAGCCGGCCACATGCGGTTCGTGTGTACTTCGGGTGACATCGGTTGCATGGTTGCGGTCGGTCGATAGGCGATGTAGGACGCAAGAGCGAGCGAAGGGCACCTCGAGGTTAGGTTTAGTTAGGTTACATTAAACCCTTTACACAGAAATAGGAGCCCCGCTAAGCGGGGCTCCGTCGACGTAGGATGCACCTAGTTGTACCCGGCTAAAACTAGGTGTAGCCGCACTTCGGCTATTATCCGTAACATACACACAACTTAAGTTGGTAGACAATTTGATTGGTCACGGTTGACATAAAAAAAACTATAACTTTCGTGACGAATGTCAAAGGTTACCCACCACGAAATGATCGTTACGGGTTTTAGTTACAAGCCTAAAATTACGGTCGTGACGGCATTTGGTGTAAATACATAAGAAGAAGTAATAAAGCGATCCTGGGGGTTTTATCGAAGGAATTTTGTTACTGGTTTGAAGTTTTCCATTCAAAGGGATTACATATACTTTGCTGCGTTAGTAAGTCCAATGATAAGTCTATTATGTACGAAGAGAGCGATAGACACAGTTATTTACACTTTATATTGTATGCATTTCAATGTATATAAAGGGTTAAATATCTGCTTATTCCGGAAATATAACTCCAGCATTGGAGTTTCATTCATACGATAAATTGTGTTAATTAATAAAATTAACAATAGTGGGAATGTTAACTCGATTCCTTGAGGATTGATCAATTACATACTTAAAACTTGTGTGTGAGGAAAATCCCACTGAATGCAAGTTTTCTGTCGTAAAACATACGTATTTCAAGAATATTTGCATAGCTTAGCAGTTCATTGTAGTTTGCGTTGGAACATTTTTAATGATACAAAAATATCTACATTATTTTGATGTGTTTAGGAAAGGTATTTCATCCTTTCCAACTGTTAGTACAATGATACTTGTAGTAAAATAAACCAATGAGTATTTATTCACTTTCAAAATCTACTTTTAAAAAATAAAGAGGTTTTGTAGGGGATGAAACTTTGTGAGGAAGTTTGTCAATTTTTTCTATGGGAAATCCCATCGAGTGCACGGCTTATCAAATTAATAAAAAGTCAAATAATCAACATACTCGTAATATAAAACTCACACTACACCGAATACAATAAAACTTCCGCCTACCATCTCTAAAAAGGACGGGTGTTATAGTCAAGCCACAAGGGAAATACTGGCAAGGATTGGCAGAAAGCCACACGTCCATACCATTATAAATAAATCAGTATTAAGTACATATTCGGACACGACTTTAATACGAAACACCAAGCCATACAGGATATATACGAGAACCCCCATTGAGAAGAAAATTAAGAACTGATTTTATACATTTCATTTAAATGTTTTACATAATTTGATTATCAGCCATATACTTATTCGAAATTTTATAATGAGTATCTCACTATAGTTTTTAGTCTTGGTATTTCTTCTCCTTGTAATGCTTAATTTATTATGTTGCTACGAGTATATGTGTAATGTAGGTATGTAGGCTCAAAAAACCAAAACAACTTTCTACGACAAACCTTGTTCAGGTGCTTTTTTTAGTGTATGGAGGTGCTGAGGAACAGGGTGTAAAGTTCACTCATTCTCCATAGAAGAGAGAGGACCCTCCAGACGGGTGCTGCTTTGTCTGGTGGGCAACTGCCCGACGATTGATGTCGGGACGTTGTATATATTTGTATGCTAGTTGTTCGGTAAACTCCGCTTGCGCGATGCAGGATTTTGCGTGACGTCTGAATGATGCGTAGTTCGCATGTGGCGGTGTAGATGCCGCCACAAGTGCAAGCAAAAATTATTTAAGTAGTTCAGCGATTAATTCCGCCAAATCGCGTATTTTTTTCTCGTGTTACATCCACACCATTTTAAAACTGGTGCAAGTCTATTTAACGCGTGATTTGACAAGAAACACAACAATTGGTGTACTCGACACACACTGCTAATTTATAAATGGATCAATTATCGCGTAACAGCTTCAATTTACACGTGAAATGCAGAATAATCAACAAGTTTCGACATTAATTGAAGCCAATCTAATTTCAGTGATTACTTCATTGAAACATAACAACGTTTTCAGCTGATCGCTTCGTAAACTTAGAACAAAAATAGTTAATCCTATAATCGCCACGTTTGTTAAATGAATTGGTGCTGTTAGGTAGGTACTGCTTGCGTAAAGAAAGAAGGTTGCTGGTGTGCTTGCAATCTTCTTCGTGATAAATCGAGAATGCTGTCGTGTTCAAAGCCGAACTATGAAAACTCATATCTATCGTGTAATTCAAAAATGGAATGAACTTTTTTACCTCGAGACATACACAACCAAGGATATAACTCAAATATTTTATTTAAATTTCGAATTGTCTTGCAAATAAAGAAACAAATGAACATTGGCGCGTAAGTCCGTTCTTCCTTTAGATAAACTTAAGGTTCTTCCTTATTTAAAATATTGTTTCCATGAAGTTTCCATAGAAATTGTTATACTAGAGTCGCATCGCGCTTGTCCGCGGGAGCCTTGACGCGTCTGATATCAATTTTATTTACATACCCCCAACAGATCTTTCACCACTTTTTCGCAAGATTTGATTACAGTATCGTAAAGACGCATCATTCGCTAGTAATTTATAGCCATACTTGCATTTTAACTTTCCATTTTACACCATTGTAATAAAAGTCATCAGTTACTGGTTTCCATTACTACTTCAATGAATTTGTTGCACATTCCATGTTGTAAAGGTTTTCTCTTTAAGTGAATACAAAATTGAAGTATATGTGTTTTTAAGCATTTTTTTATGGACTTGTCATAAGATGCTTTACAACTTCCAATAAGGTACCATAAAAACTTTCAGTTACATACAAAATGGCTAACGCTTTTGTCCCAAGAAAAGATATTATGTTCGTAAAACCTGTGCTGGCTCGAAAACAATCATTACCAAGAGCGAAAAGAAACATGAAAGGCTATGAATACTTATTGTAATCCTATATACCGGCTGAATTTTTCAAGTGGACGTGGATGGCCAAATCCGAAACTATGAGGAACAGCGAAAAGTGCTAAAAGGAGTCACGGGCTCGATTTTGATGAAAACTAAAACTGCATCATTGGATTTTTGAAAAATTTCTATTTCTAGCCAGGAATCGAAACCGTTGATTTTGAAAAAAAAAAGAACGCACTGTAGGTATTATTACACCATTCCATAGTGTCGCTAATAAGGATCGAATTCTGGGAAGTAATGACATACGAACTAAAGAAAAAAGCTAATTTTTAACAAAAATCAATATTTCTAGCCATATTGATTTTTCAAAAAACCAATGATGCAGTTTTAGTTTGTGAGGCGCCGGCATGAAGCAAGCCTCTCCGAATCTGTTGGATCAATAGTGCAAGCGCGTAAATGCCTCTTGTACACATTCTTATAGCGGAAATGTTGACCAACATGCTTCCGTTCACCTACTGCCATCTCAGAGTCGAAGACCTCTTTCGGTAAACGGTGATCCTCCATGCGAAGGACGTGTCCACTCCAGCGGGGCAATTGCGTAACACATAATCAATCGGAATCTGTTTCGTTTTGACAGTTCAACAACATTCATTGCGTTATTTACGTGTTGAGCAGGCAAATTTTTCGAACTTATGAAGCAATGGATTAGCAATTTGCTTCAAAATGATTCAGATTCCGATTGATAGTGTGTTACGCAATTAGGGTGCAGCTCAGCTGACGCTGAATAAGTAAAGCCTCCATACCATACATACAAATTAATCAAACAAACACAACATACAAAGTCAAAGCTCCTCAAAACAAACATAACTAAGTTATACCTGATGCAACTCCCATTAGAATTTATGTTCGTTACTCACTTACTCGACGATATCATTATACAATTTCATAATAAGCCATCGATATCTTTCCGAAAGCCATTCCACCGGCTAATTACCGGCTTAATGACAACTATACTGTGGATATTAAGTACGGTCATAAAACAAATGCATAGAAATTTGAGATCAACACTTATCTTTATTACATAAAAATTATAAGTTTTAAGGGCCTCGTTAGACTGGAGCGTATCATTTCTTAATAGAAATGAGCATTTGCTTGCGACCAAATTTGTATTAAGATTCGAAATGTCATGATAAAATAATCTGGACATGGATAGGAAAAGCTTATCTAGCACATGTGAGAATCATGAAGGGAGAGAGAGAGAGAGTAGATAATATAGAAAGACACAAAGACTTTGTAAACGAAGAGAAAAGTAAGTGCATTCAGTACACTGACCTAACCTACACATTCAAAACATAAATGCACTCTAATTTCCCAACAAAATATTTGGAACACATCGCAGAAAAATTGGGATAAGCAAATTACATTCAACAGCTTAATACTCACGAATTTATACCAAAAGCTCACTACAACAAATCTCCACCTTCCCACGGCCGCACGAATGCGCTGACACCTTAACACCATCGGATTTACTTAACAAGTCCATCAGAGCCCCATAACGTCAGGTTATCCACTAATAACTTCCTAATACGTGACGGTGAAAGTAGATGACATCGGCCACCATTATACGTGATGCAACATCATAAGTGTAGGGGTCCATGATACGGGACAATGGAAAGAAAGGGAACTTTTCGGTCCTTCGTGATTCGCTCGTAGGAAGGGATCTTAAGGGATCTGTGACGTGTTTTATGATGAGACTTCCGGGTTTTTATTTTGGTGGTTAATTTTTGATGTTATAGATAAGTTGGTATTCAACTACTGGGTGGCATGGGATATCGATGTGCAAACTGTAACCTTTTTTTTTATGGATGGGAAATCATCTAATGACTCCTCCCGCTCTGGGTGGAGTGTCAGACTCTTACTGACTAAAACCCACCCGTGTTCCTTCCTTAGCCCTTTATGTTCCGGGGCAGCGGTAACCCTTTCGGACAATCCTGCTACCCCGGCAGGCTTCGGCCCTTACGGGCCCCTTCCCTTATGCTGACATCTCTTTGAGGCGCACGTGGAACACATACGCGCCGTCC
Source organism: Hydraecia micacea (assembly GCA_914767645.1). Classification (NCBI taxonomy): domain Eukaryota; kingdom Metazoa; phylum Arthropoda; class Insecta; order Lepidoptera; family Noctuidae; genus Hydraecia; species Hydraecia micacea. The sequence goes on from OU611778.1 coordinate 17,582,679, forward strand.
GGCATGGGCCCGGTCCTGATCGAACGGTGACCTACCCATTACTCTCCGTCCGCAGGCCCGCGCCTACGGTGGTCGGGAGTCGTCCCGCGGCTCCCGACGCCCGGAGCGTCTCCCGCGGCGGCTGGGACGTGAGGCTCTCTCCCTCAGCCATCCCGCCACCTCCTTCGCTAGCATGACTGCTTCGCAAAAGGAGGTAACTGCCTCCCACTCCAAACTGTAACCTTGTATTCAACACATGATTCTAGATCTCGATGCGTTGAAATTTTTTCGTCGGTACTGTATCCAAGGTAACAGGTTGTGCTTCGATATTCCTGCCACACTGTATATTTTTCATTTCGTCTTCACATACCAAGACCCCTCCGTGCCTCGGAAAGCACGTCAAGCCTTTGGTCCCGGCTGTCATTCGTGGATCTTTGACAGTTGTTACGGGTCGTCAATGGCCCAAAAGTCTGACAACCACTCTTACCAAGGGGTATCGTATTACCCAGTAACTGGGTTGCGGAGGTCAGATAGGCAGTCGCTTTATGTAAAATACTGGTATTCAGCTGCATCCGGTTAGACTGGAAGCCGACCCCTGGGAAAAGGCTAGGCAGATGATGATGACAATTATTAACATTGTACTGTTCAAATTAGTCCTACTCATATGACCACTCAAAAACGGCTTTTACACGTAGACTTGTCAATTACCATTCTCACGAATTTAAGCTAAGATATTTACCTTGTTATCGACCTTTTAATTCAATTCAATATGAAACGTATTAATGCCTTTCCAAATAATCTTATCCCATCGTTCCCTGGATGGAATTATCTCTTATAAATCTCTATTACGCATGATTTATCTCTTAAACCCTTTCTATAAAACTTGTGTACCGTCCCGTCCTTATCCGATCTAAATAAACCAGTACCTGACATGTTATTCGGGGCTTTGTCAACGCTCGAAAGTAAATGAACACCAAGCCTTATTACTCCGATAAGGTTTGATATCTAAGAGAAAGTCGACAGTGTGAACTAGTATTTAATAAAAAAAAAGATAAAGATAAGGAGGGGTAGACCTGACGGGATTTTTGGAAATCTTTCGTAATTTAATCAGGATTGGGATCTTTGAAACTGGTTACTATTAGATTAATTGAACAGATGTATTTATTTACTTAGAGGACTTGTGAGAGGAAATTAAGTATTTCTGGTTATAAGATATCGATATTCGGAGACGTGTGGCATCTATCAAGCTACACTGGACCCGCGTGGTGGATAACGGCCCACTCCCTCTCACCGAGATGAAGCCTGTGTCCCAGCGGTGGGAACATTATTGGCTGATTATGTAAGATATTGACGGGCTACTAAGTATTGGTCGATCATGAAATTATCAAAGTAATGAATAGACAAATGTATTATTTCTTGAAACTTATAAAGTGTAGTACATAATAGTATCATTATGACAATAGGTACCTACCCTTTTGCTGTGCCCAACAGGGTCCATGATGGTCTAAATTATACAGGATGACCTTTTCATTACCGTTTTCCTCTTAAGGGGCCATTTTAGTCATCACTATGCACAACTTTTGCTATGGGACAGAACGTGAAATCGCGAAAAAAAATCAGCTGTTCCCTACATTTTTTGACGAGTTATGCGAACATAAATGTAGGAAACAGCTGATTTTTTTTACGGAACCCTTCGTGTGCGAGTTAACACTACATAATTATAAAAAACGGCAAAAAAATCACGTTTGCTGTATGGGAGCCCCCCTTAAATATTTATTTTATTCTTTTTTTAGTATTTGTTGTTATAGCGGCAACAGAAATACATCATCTTTGAAAATTTCAACTGTCTAGCTATCACGGTTCATGAGATACAGGCTGGTGACAGATAGACGGACAGTGGAGTCTTAGTAATAGGGTCCCGTTTTTACCCTTTGGGTATGGAACCCTGAAAACTAACAGCATACATAATTCAATGTGCTCAGTAACACTAACTAATTCGATTACTCTAATTTTCTTCAAATTAAGAGCGTTGCGGATCCAAAGATCACTTAGTACCGTCTCGGGTCACGGTAATTGTCCGGGACAAAGTAATTAGTTAGTTTCGTTAAGACTCTCGGGAATCCTCGATAATATGTGTCAAGGAAGAAAAAAATTCCTAATTAGGTACATCAGGGACTTCTGAAAGCTTACGGTAAAATGAAAGTTACTTCTGAAGTTCTGGAGGGGCTTGTGGCTAAGTAATAACAGCCACACGGGTCGATCGATCATGTTAAGCTACGCTTGCCGCGGTTGGTCTGTGGAAGGATGACCATCTTCACGTACCAAGACCCCTCTGTGCCTCGGATAGCACGTTAAGCCGTTGGTCCCGGCTGTCATTCGTGGATCTTTAACAGTTGTTACGGGTCGTCAGAAGCCCGAAAGTCTGACAACTAATCTTACTAAAGGGTATCGTATTACCCAGTAACTGGGTTGTGGAGGTCAGATAGACAGACGCTCCACGTAAAATACTGGTATTCAGCTGCATTCGGTTAGACTGGAAGCCGACCCTAACATAGTTGGGAAAAGGCTAGGCAGATGGTGACTTGTGATGTTCTGGATATTGGAGATGATAGCCTAAGATGTACTAGCGACGCCCTTAACTGCGGTTGAATGCCGTAATTACAGAAACATTTAAAAAGCCTGTGTCTCGCGTGGATCCACTTTTCGGCATACGAAGGGTTAATAAACCAATGCGCAAAAAGTAAATCTGACTTTTTACCCTTCTGCTGAATTTCACACAATTCATAGATACTTACCTAAACAGTTGTGAAATTAAATCATTACATAAAGAAAGCCTTCGATAATATAACCTATCGACTGGCCCGTATTCATAAAATTATGGGAAAAAGTTGTCATATTCCAAATTCTCCATCTTCGGTAGCTCTAAAATGAGAACAGTATAAATACTTATGGCTGACACGCACAAAACTGTTGTGACGTCACACGAAGTTATGATCAAAGTTTTTGCGTTATGATATTTTTATAAATATGCGTTTGCATGATAAATTCTTCTATAGGTCGGTATTCCTTACCTCAACAACATCCTTGAGCATGAACCGCCTGCGCCGGCGCCGTCTCCTGGGGGCAGGCTCGGAGTCCCGCTCGATGCCCTCGTCGTCAGTGTCTGCACGGCCACACTCGGAAGTCTCTGATCCTTCGGATAGGGCGCCGCATTCCTCGTCATCATCTAGAAAGAAAACAGAGAACATAAAAATATATGATACGACAATATTAAGGGGTACCACGTTAACCAGTAACTGGGTTGTGAAGGTCAGATAGGCAGTCATGTATTATCGAGGAAACTTACATCTATACACCGTAAGGGCTATTCTTGCTTGCAGCGCTCTGCCGCTATAGTAACGCTTGCTTACAGATATGGTCATCGTGTGCACGGGATTTTTTGTTCTCAAACTGGGCAGATGCAAGTTTCCTCGATGGTACATAATACTGGTCTTTCTCCGGTCGTGTTGGATTGCGTGCCGTCCCATCGGACTATGAGAATGAAGGAAAAGAGAGAGCACCTGTGTCTGCGTGTACCCTTGGACCCTATAATAATATCTTCCGTGCCGAAGGTTAGTCTCCGTTTAGATTGGCCGCCACGGCCGAAATACGGTCTGGAGGACTAATAAGAATCCTAGTATTGTACTCGTACATGGCATCCTAACTTATTAGACTGGAAGCCGACCGCAACTTAGTTGGGAAAAGACTAAGCAGATGATAATGAAAACTGTTAAAGACCCACAATCAGTGTCAAACTTTTCCTTTAAATAGTCCGGGTACTGCGATGAATATGGCTCATTATATCCTCGATAGTGGGGCCTTACTCATAAACATCAAAGTGAGAATACAAATATTTTCCGTGCATGCATAGCACACTGTACTTATGGTTTATCTTCAACATACAACTAGCTCCATGCCTTGAACTCAAAGGACGATATTGGTTTTATTGACATCAAATTTTAAGCAGAATATTCAGTTACGAAGCGGAATAGTTTTCCTGGTGATATTAAATCCGTGTCATTTTGGAATTTGCGTAAACAGGGTTGGTAAATTCTATCTGCGAACCGTGGCGAACCTTGGAACGTCATTACTTTTGGGGCTTTTACTGGAAACCCAACCAAGATTATACCCGACCAAATGGGTTAGGTTAAGTAGAACTGTGTGTGACCAACCGCGCGCGAGCCGGCCGAGCGAAGCGAGGGATGCCGCGGCAGCTTCCGACGAACGCTACATCTAAGTTGGTCGCAGTTACTTGGCTATTTAGTTTTTAGGACCCCAAAATAAATATAAATATTTGAGGTTCATTTTCTTCGATTAAATACATGCCATATTTAATTTCCTAAGCACCTAGATTGCTCTAATTAAATGCTATTCAAACAAACTGAACTACTCGTACCTAATCCATCTAGACGCCACGTGTGGTCGCATTGCAAACTGTAGGTAATCACGACTTGTCAATATCGAACCGATATCGATAATCGACACTGCATTGACAACGTCAACGCGTAACGGCTCGGTTCAACTCGGTTGCGTAAGCGCACATTTGCAAGCTTTGAGTAGCCGCTGACCAATCACCGTTCAGAGGCTTGACTCTTGACATTGGACGCGGATTATGTGTCAATGGTCAGTTTGTAAGTAGGGTTGTCATATTTTTCAAGTTTATTATTTCTTTGTTTCTAGACTTGTTTTTGTTTTGCTCGCAAACGGCATTCTCTTACCTATAACTGAATAGGCAAACTTTTGTTTATCTTGTGGGAAAAGGGTATTGATATACGGGGTCACGTGGTGGTCCTAACTCCGACTACATAGCATCTTTTCTTATGGCTATTGCTACCATTTTACTTATTTGTTTCAATAACGAAATACCTACATATTGGACAAAATTTGAAATCTCAATAGAGTTTATTGCATTTACGCCTTTTCGAAAGCTCAAGCTTCAAATACAAAATGCTAAGCTATGCGTACAGTTCCCTTACAGTTTCCTTAAGGGGCTTACAGGACCTAAACGCAAAAAACGCAAGTTTTAGAAACAATAAAAGTATAAGATAAACTACAGTAAAAAAACTAAAAAAAATATATGATATTCTTCAGGATAAATGCTAGGAAGATAGTGTGTTGAAAACATAATACAACTTATTTGGTACGATAGAAAAAAATCATGAAGATACCTCTAAAAACTTTTTTTTTACAACAAAATTCATACTAATATACATACAATCATTATGATTTTTTGTCAGATTATTCTACAAGCAACATACTAAAACTATAGTGTTTTAGTTTTTTTGTCCAAACACTAGATTTTTCGTAAATCGATAATTGCTTCATATTTTGCAATAAATTACCAGCGTTGTGGCATCGCGCTTCTCTTTCTTTTCTATGCAGTCCGACAAAGACCGCGCTTTAGGTCATGTAGTCCTCTTAACAAAAAGACTCCAAATTAATGTGAGACTTGTCAAAATGTAAATAAATCTAAAAATTAATTTCACTCTCTACTGCTGTGTCTACAGAATCAATGAAATTAATATAATTATCTACTTATGAGTGTCAACCCTAACTCTGGCTGTTATAGTTTTGATGTCACGATTTATATAGATAATAGAATTTTAATTGAGTAACTTTTAGGCGTATAGCGAAAGTACATACTCGTACCGATACGTGATAACGTTTCCCCCGTGACATGAAAACTCCATTTTATATGATAATCGTTTAGTAGTTCTTTAATAATTGTGATGGATTATTGATAGATTAGTTAATTTAGAGGTATCTGTATGTGTGCTACCGTACGTTTTACTGAATAAAAAGAGTAATAGTCGGCGGTTATTAAAACCAAGAAAACCTAAAATCTAATAATAAAAAAACCTAAATTTGAAACTCATCATCTTTAAACATTTACCTACCCCCGACGATATTACAAACGAGCCTGTTGAAGGCTTAATAAACACAATTAAAAACGACTACCAACTAAAATCGATCAGCCTTCATCATCAGCCAAGTAATTATCACATGACATAACAAAAAATAAACTCCAAAATTAAACCTCTCCACGAATAGAAGCACAGAACTAAAAGCAACAAAACTAATGTGAAACCATCCATCAAATAGACAATGGCTCCCGACAGCTTACTACGTTTTTCGTAAACATATCTTTGAATAACAAATGTTTTGTAAAGGGGTTTATACATTGGTAGGAATGATAGACAATTCCGCGCCGTTTTGTGTAGCGACTAGTGATAATTGAAATTTTGTTTCTATTTTACGGCTATAGCCTAGATGTGGAATCAGAAGAAGACACTACAAGTATCGTGTAGCATCGGCGATTAGCGATTTAGTCGCTTTTAGAAGCTCAATATACGGACTGAACTAGATGGATGCCAGTCGCGTTGCAGCGTGGATGAAGGGACGAGACATCGAAGTTAAAAGTATCATATTTACCATGGCTTTTATTGTCATTTTGGTTGAATTTGATAAAGATTATGATGTTTTCTAAAATTGTAGCTGTTTCTTGCAGCACATATATGTCAATACTCTCTGAGGATCTAGCACCACCTAAACTTGTAATTCGTTAAGTAGAAGCCACGCCCACTATATCTGTTTGTGGTATTTGATGGTAACCTAACTTTTATGGACCCTTTGGGTAATTGGGCTATAGACTTGCCAAGGGGTATCGTGTTACCCAGAAACTGCGTTGTGGACGTCAGATGGGCAGTCGCTTTATGCAAAATACTCACTCCCAACAAAATTGGGAAAAGGCTAGGCAGATTGATTTTAGGTAAATTGACTAGGTATAGAATTCTATTAACATATTTCCAGAAACATCAGTTGGTATGTTCTATTCTGGTTTTCAGTCAGGTTCCCAAGACTTCCTGTGAGAATAGATTGTTGAACATTACATTGTTACCTACTTTATGTAGAAATAGAAATACCTACGTAAGATAGAAACCTGTAGCCTATAGGAAACTCATTATAGATTCACTTCCTTTTGTGTTCATTATCGAACATAATTAACTATTGTCTGTGACAATTCGACGTTGAGACATTTACATTTTCTATTATTTCAATATATTGTATAAATATATTACATTCGGATGGTAAGATATTCTAAAAGTGCAGTGCAGTATTCTCCTTTCAAATGTAGAAGACCCCTAAGCAAGGAAATCTATAGAGCTGTTATAAACTTTATTATTTTTGTTCGGTGGACAATAAACGAAATAATGGGAAGCCATAAGTGGCAATCATGATAGTCGACTCCTAAATAACTTGATTGATGTGAAATATAACAGGTACCATTCGTCAGGAGGGAACTTTATTTATTATGGGGTCTAAAAAAGTCAAATATATTTTATGATGTTGACAAAGTTACCTACTGATTGCTTTGTTAGTTTTCAATCCATCACCAGAGATTTTGTTAACAAAGTTGCTGTAGAAAAAACCGGTGATCCAAATAAGCAGCCTGTGGTTATTAAAGATATAAGACATACCAGAACTGATTCACAAGACAATTTTGAAATCTTAATTAAGGTCTTGAATATGCCTACTGCTAGTTTATGGAAGACACCAGCGAAATAACAAGGACATATTTTGTTATGTATTTTATTAATACCATGATTCACTACTACATATTACGGGTTATAGTAACATCATGACTCTCAACAAGTTTATACATCTCATTCCAAACATTACCTGTATTCACGTCTATATTTTCTGATCTATTATAAACATATTCAAGCATTCACTTTCTAACAATACAGCGAACATTCCTAACTGAAACGGCTTCGACTTCCTTATGAACCATTAATAAACATTTTCAAACTATTTATTACTTCAATAATTTCTGCCAAACACAGGCGCTAAAAGCTGAGCCTATGCTAATAAGTGCGGAGAGATTTTACGTAACAAACAAAGTACTTAACAGTAACTAATGTATGGCATAATAAAGTGATCAATGGAGTTATGGTACTATAAGTAACACTTTCTGCAACTTACAGTCAAATTAACGTTGTCAATGACAAACGTTATAGCTCCTCTAGAATCTGTTACAACATATTCCTTTGTTTATAGGTAATATTTTATGTTAAGATAGCTCATAAACGTGAACAGACGACGGGGGACCAAAGAAAGCTAAAATTTCCCCCAGGCTATGTAGTGAGATTAATTGCGAGTGACTTTAGTAGCTTCGATAGTGAAACATTGAAGATGGAGCTTTTACGCACGAATCAACTCGTGCAAATTTAAATGTTTGAAAGCTCGCATTGAATGATAGAAATGCAATTTCCATAGCATCAAGGATGAATTGAATGATCTACCTATAGAATGAATAATTGAATGATCTAATTCATCTCTATTTACCAACACGTCAACAATGAAGAAATTATGACGCTATTAAGTCGAATTCACAAAGACGACATGCTAATACCAGGGTGTCATGAGTCAGAGTGAGCTAATAGTAATAAATAGACGCGAATTCGTTACGCAAGCGTCAGACGTCTAGTAGCTTGGATAACTATGCGTAGATTTATTCGCTCGAGAGCGCTCGGCGCCAATTATGACGACATAGTCAGCATGAGCTTATTACTGTCTCATGTTATGAATTCCTAGTACGCTGGTATTATGAATATGTGTAAAGTTATTCGCAATTTCACAAGCTACTGAATTGAAAGATTGGAGTTAATTCAATCTCCTTCATTTCCTGGTATATTGAAAGGGTCCGCTTTTCTCCAATCAAGTGTGCATTCATCGTTGAGCACGACGTCTTCGAATGGCTAAGTAAAAGCCTTAGTAAATTCAAATTAGTTAGTAGTTTTCCATTTGACATTACCAGAGTCGGAACAACAAACGTTTTCTTTCTGGGAACAGAAATAAATTAAACGAACGGCAAACAAAAAGCAGTTAGCAGTCGGAAACATCAGCATGTAATAGTTTCCATGTAATAGTTGGTTGTAATCGACAAACTTGTGTGTATCGTGGGAGATACAGACTGTTAACGGTTTGTGCGTTTTGTTGCAGTTAAGCCTTGTTTCTCAGGGCTGCATGTGGCGGCTTATCTTGAAGGCACTATGTTTTGTACGCAGCGGCAGTTTGTTTTCCTCCTGGCGTATGGTAAATGTGTCTATCTTTTTTATTTAAGATGTGAGCACCTATTCTGGTACCATCGAAAGGTAGTGCGTTAGTCCTTACTTACTGCGGACAAGTAAAGTTATAGTTGAGAAAGTTTAGTGCTAGATATTCAAGTGCTTCTTAACAGCCGTCGTTTAACTGAACCTATAAACATGCCGATGAGGTTATTGCAAGTTCAATTTATTTAACAGCAAATGCCAGCGGCATTGCATCAACTTTGATGCAATGAAATTCAATCGGAGCTTTCAAATCAACCGCCCCATCAAACTCAGCATAATATACATACTTAAGATGAGCACCAACTTCTTTACATTTAGAAACCCTTTTACATAACATCCTTGAACTTTTGAATACGTACATTATGCAAAACTGGAAGACGGAAATATCACAGCACCTCGCAACCATGATGAATAGGAACCAGTCTTGGAGGAAACCGCACCGATTCAATTTTCCTTTTACGCTCCCGTTGGTTAGATAACACGTGGTAGGTAGAAACTTTACAGATTTGAAAACTTTCAAGTGACAAACTACATGCTGATCGAAATTAATGATGTTGACTCCCACGGTAACGCGCCAAAAATTTAGAATCACTTCTCAAGCTCTTAGAACAGTAAATATATCAAGAAGAAGCTGGTCTTAGACTTTGAATAAGTAAAGCTCTTACTGGCGAATCCTTTTGGAATTGCGATAGATAGGTCCTCAACTTCTGTACCGGTCAAGATTTTTTATTATTATTTCCAAAACGATTTGGGTTCAGTCTGTTTATAGCTTTATATATATGTAGGGTAATTGCAATCATCCCATATAAATATACCTACCCATATATCCAAATATTTCATAATAATAATCTATCAAATGGCCAAACAAAGCCAACCATACCACATGGGGACTATTAATAACAATTTATAATATTGTGAACTAACTTTCTCCTCCGAACATGGGTTCAAGCCAGCAGTTTGGGTCACCGGCAGAATTCGAAGCAATATAAGGACTGTAATTGGTCGAAACCTGGATTTTATTTGTTTTGTACTGTTATTCTCCGGAATACCGAATATGGGTGAAATCTTCGGAGGGATATCTGGGAAATCAGTTTTGAGAGCTTCGGCGAATGCAATCGTTTATTGAGAATATTCTGGATATCAAAATGAATAAAAATCTCAAACCATTATAAGACCTCGTTCAAGTGAAATTTTTGTAAAAATGTTTCTCGGGAATTCCTTGCCGAAGTACGAAATCCTTATTGAATCGACAATCGACTGAACTAGAATGTCCGACTAGAGTAAGTCCTTTCTAATAACGACAATGGAATCAAATAAAAGATAGCTTTTGCAAATAAAGAAAATCGCTATAATATGCCAATTTATACTCCTTTATATTGTTGTTTGTCCTGATCAAATAGTTTGCAAGTCCCAAAACAATTCGCCGTCCAAGAGAACCCGAATTGCTTTGTCTTCCCCACTGAGTTCAAAATTATTTTATTACTTCTTCCCCAATTGTGAAAAAAAAGGAAACAAACGAATCGCTTTCAAGGTTTAATAATTATTTGAACATGTTAGTAGACCAGTTTAGGTCCAACTGTTACTATAGGCAATTCCTACTTTAACAGTACTTACTTAATAGTATGTCCAGCAATGGACAAGAAACGCAGCAGTAGAGTATTTTTGTAGTTGGTCAAAATAACTATAGTAAGAATCCAATGAAAGCTATTGTCAAAATGTTTGTTTACAACATATTTGTGTTTATAACCTTTGAACCAGGATATTCTATCGAGGTCATGGGAGGTTTTTATCCATAAATACTAGGATACCAATAAAAAGAAACGGTTAAAATGTGCAAGGCCATACCTCCAATCAAACGTCGTTTATGGCTGGGTACATCTTAAGCTCTTCGTTTAGTAAGGTGTTATCTACACGAGAATTGTTTTCTCTTTCTTCCTTTCTTTTAATTTCACGTGTATGTGTATCAAAGCTGACAAAATAGACAAGCAAGGCCATCCCTTTGTCTATTTTGTCAGTTTTGATAGAGCTAATATCTTTGACGTCTATGTCAACTATTTCATTACTTAATTTAATTTACTGTCAAGGTTTATTTTTGTTTTCTTTTCGTTATTCAAATTATGATTAGAATTTCAGGTTTTTCCTCTTTGCCTTGTCGAACTTATCCATAATTATTGTTTTGTTGATCCTCTCTGTTCCACTGCCCATATTTATTTGACTTCTTAGGAAAGGCTTGACAAGTCAACTGAGAGAGAAGAGTACAGTGTGTGTAGTTCCTAAACGCTATAACGGTACCCAAGACATAGGGTGACCATAAATTCGCACATTCGAAACGGGACGCACTTCAACTTTACGACGGGCCCAGCGCAGACGTACGTTGTTTTATGTAATTGTTTAATAGTACAATTTAGTTAGTCACTGTTAGGATAAGCGAGTAAAACGACTGTTTCATGAAGTATTTACGAGTATGTTAATGTTATAGGTTCAAAGAGCTACGGAGAAAGCGCGTCAAAACTGTTTAGTTTCAATAGTATTACTGCGGGAAAACGACTTTTCTAAGTTATAAATAGCCTACCGACTATCCCCCTTTTGCTTTGGATATCGTGAAATAGCACTAAAGTATTTTATGAATTACTATTATGAAAACCACGATATCGCTTTATGATCACTTATTTTCCTTCTAACATGAGTGTTATTATAATCATCAGCCTTTTCCCAACTGCGTTGGAGTCTAACCGGATGCAACTGAATACCAGATCTGACCTCCACAACCCAGTTACTGGGTAACACAATACCCGTTGATAATACTGGTTGTCAGAGATGGGCCTCTGACTACCCATCACGACTGTCAAAAATCTACGAATGACAGCCGGTACCAACGGCTTAACGTGCTTTCCAAGACACGGAAGGGTCTCGATAGGTAATGGATATATGTAATCATCCCTCCAATGTATTTGACAATTATATTAGATGTCTCAAACCTGATATTAAGTTTAGGTACACGTAATTACTAAAACTACAATTGAACGAATAACGATAAATTTATATAAGTACCTAATGTCTGCACTATTAAGGCCTAATCTCTAACAGGTACAAAACAAACCGAAACCATACAAAACGAAACTTTCACAGCAGCTCAGAAAGCCTAAACACTTCCTAATCCTGCTTATAAATAATACATAGAGCGCGATAACATTGAACATAGGCACAAAGCTCGGCTCAAAATGGACAAATAGAACCATTATATTTGCGAGTGAGAATCTGATAGCCCACGGAGGAAATATAGACACTTGGACACAAAGGACAGGCCTAAGCTTTGAAAGGCAGAATGTACGCGTACGTAAATCTGTGAGTTTGTCCAGGTGAATAGTATTAAAGCTTCCAAAAGAAAGAAAGATTCTAATTTAGGAAATAAAATAAAAGGCCCAAGAATTTTAGGGTTCCCATCCAGTCTCTGCTTTAAAACTAGGTACCTATCTTGAAGAAACGGGAGAAATAACGACTGTTATTTAAATATGATTTCTTCATGCATTACCCTGTCAACTATTGTTATTTCCTCAGTTCTGAGCAATATGGAAGGAAATATATAACAGTGGAAATTGCGGCAAGGCTTTAAAAATTTGGTTCTGGGAATAGAAGACAATATAAATGAACTGAATGAAAACGGAATTGAACATATTCAAGTTTATTTCAAAAGCATTGAAAATACTATACCAACGACTGGATTTAATGGATTATATATTGTTTTGACGATCTAGGATGAAGAAAAGACAACACAAAACGCAGTAGATCAAATAATTGCTCAAAAAAAAGCATCAAGTATAGTTTTAAGATATTCAAATTCCAGACTGTCAAAACAAATCTATAGGAATAAGCTATTGTTTTGGCAATTAAGGTCAAAGAAAGGATAACACGAAATTCAGGAGACGAAGCCATTGATTTATCAAAGTAAGATAGCAACACTAGATGGGCGGAGATCGATTACATGGACAGCAATTGAGCGTACCACATAATGATCGATGGTGTTGCATCGCGGAACCATCCATTGTGCTAATATCCACGTGATTTATGGGAAAATAGATTAAATGTTACGCTATCTCCACGGTAATATGGGAATGGGGTTTCTATATTATCAGCTTGGCTTATAATTAATTACTTGTTGACGTTCTGATTATAAAGTGCGTGTAGACTCTTCGAAACCATGGGTTTATATTGAATGTGTCCTACTTGTTGGAAATATATGCTCAACCAAACTAATCGCGTTCGATTAGTTTGGTTGAGCATATTTACACCTCGTTAGGTGTGGGCACAAATTAATACAAATCCTTGGATTTACCCAGGTTTTTGAAAACATGACCAATCTTTAGGTATTAGACCACTTGTTGGCTAATTATTTAGTTCACAAAAAGCTTTGATGGAACCAGTCCAGGTCCCACCATCTCCTACGTGGAACGAACGCGCAGGCTCGCGAAAGCTGGATGGAGTAGAGGGAGGGCTTTTGCCCAGGAATGGGACAGAGAAGGCTAGAGGAAAAAAAGTAGTCACGTGATTAGGCAACAGAATAAATTAAAAAGAACTTCTGAAACCCATGTTTGTTTTATTTTCTTACCTATATCACATGAGTAGTTCGGTTTAAAGACATTTATTTCTCAAAAAAAGAACAACAAGGTTCACTTACAAATTGAGAAATGTCTAGAAAATATGTAATAAAAAATAGATACAGTCTCTGTGGTCACAAAAAATTATACAAAAAAAGAAAAACATAATTAAAAGATTTTATAGGTGATATTCAGGTGTTAGTACTTGGTCCTAACATATTCTTCTAGGGCTTTTTTATATGTATAACACATGTTACTGCTAAACACATCATCATGTATTTCATTATAAAGTTTTGCTCCCTCATATAGTATATTTTTCCTACCATAGTTAGTTCTAGGTTTTCTTAATTGTATTTTGTCTCGTCTTCTTGCGTTATATGTGTAAGTTTTCTTTTTAAAGTTAAGTTGCGAATGTGTGTCTTGTGTTATGATTTTATGTATTAGGATGCATGTTTTAAGTGTGTAGAGTTGGTTAATTTTAAGTATTTTGGTATCATTATAGATTTTGGTGGTTGGTGTAAGGTAGTTGTAGTTGTAGAGTGTTTTTATTGCCTTATTTTGTAGTATTTGTATATCCTTGATTAACGATTTTGCTGCAGTTCCCCATATCTCAATAAGATATTCTATGTGGGGTCTAACAAGAGAGTTATATATCATTGCGCGAGCTTTTTTAGGAATGCAAGCAGACATTCGGCGCAATGCTTCTACCAGAGGAGATAGTTTGGATTTAATGTAATCAATATGGGGTTTCCAAGTTAACTTAGTATCTAAAATGAGACCCAAATATCTTTCACTGCTTGATTTAGCAATATTTTCGTTGTTTATTGTTAGTTGGATTGGATTGAGGATTTTCTTATTTTTTGCAGCAAATATCATGTATGAGGTTTTCTTTGTTTTAATAGTTAGCAAATTAGACAAAAACCATGTATTTAGGATATTCAAATCATCTTGAGCTTCTTTCACTATATCAGATAGATTGTGACCAAAGTAGAACAAGCAAGTATCATCTGCGTAAAGTGTGATACTGCCTGACGTTTTAACACTGCTGATGCTATTTATGTAAATCAAAAATAATAACGGTCCGAGAATTGATCCTTGTGGAATTCCGTAGGTTAATTAAACCGTCATGTGCCTATATTTAAAACAATTTGAAAGCAAAGCCGCGCTCAACGAGATGTCTCGTAACAAAAATGTCCTCAATGTTAACTACGGCACATTATTTTCCAATAAAGCGTTTCCAATGGCCGTGCAAGGCGTGCTCACATTATGGTTCAATATACCAGTTTATTGCACAATCAATTTGTACGGAAAAACAGTAATTTTATATTACTTTGGACGCATATGGGGGAAATGCTTTTACTTCATTAGCATACGCTATGAGTAATGGCGTGTTCTTGAGTGGAGACTGCGAATCGGTAAAGTAGAGGAAGATCTTTGCACGATGACTGGTAGTAGATGGATGAGAGAGGCCGTATATTATGATATAGATCAGTAGATTGCAATTGGAGTAGCCTATGTCCAGCACTAGACTGCACTGTGAGCATAAGCAGCCCATGTTCCCACTGCTGAGGCACAGGCCTATTCTTTTCGAGAGGAAGTGGGCTGTAATCTACCACGCGAGCCCAGTACGCGTTGGTAGATGTCACATGTCTTCGAATTCTTGGTTCCAGGACATGCTGGTTTCCTCACTGTGGGTAAATGACGATAATAGTTTGCATCAACAAAGTTTATTACCCAGCCATCGTCAATTAACAACGCCCGTCGCAAAATTGTTAATTAGATTTATGAAAGTTTCAGTGCACGAGTCGAGAAAAGCATACCATGGTTGAACTGTTAAACTGTTAAATGAAACTGAACTGTTGAACAGTTAAATGAAATAAAAAGTTTAGAAACACTATCCCGTCGACGAGGAAAAACGGGACTTTTCATCGAAGCAGCTATTCATACATTTCCTATTCCAATTTATCTCACATAACCGTCTCTAGGAAACTTCAATCGCAAAGAGGACATCGAATAAATAGGAGACGCAAACATAATCACTATACAGATATTCCATCAATTTTGCCGTTACTGATTCGAAAGGTGATCGCATAAAACTTAAGATTACCCATCTTATACGGTAAGCAATTAAATTATCTACAACTTCTTCACATTTTATCTAACAAAGTCCAATCGAATGATTTAGAACTTTATTTCCGGAATCATACAGTTCAAAAGAAATTGCTGCTACTATCTTCAAGCAAACAAAATAACGGACCGTGTAGAATGTGCCGCGAAATCGTCAAAATTTTATCTCGTTCAAACAAACATGGTGCGAGCAACATTTTCGGGTGAGTAATGTAGCCGTATCTGATGCAAAACTGTCTATTAGGTACATGTGATAAGCTATTAAGCACGCCTGTCCAATAGTTCCGGATTGGAAGAATGGTTACAATCGTCTTAGAATACGGTAATTTCATTCATTCTTTTCTCATTCATATTGTTTTATGAGACAGCATAAAGATATGCTCGAACAAATTGGTTCATTTTCTTCTTCATTATAAAAATGCGCTTTTTCCTAGAAAATTGGCTGAGATAACATTCCAGAGATGTTAATACCAGATAGGTTTCAGAGGTCAGCTGTAACTGCGAGAAATTCTAGGAATTAAATAATAGTGATGTAACAAGTTACCTACGGAGAAGAATGTAATCATTGAATTACAGTGTAGAATAAAATCAAATTATCTATGCATTCAATAGAGGAGGATGACAGAGGAGTTGCCGAGAATCGAGCTGAATGACACGCAATTGGAGAGGCCATTGGACTGATATAGGCTGATGATTTTGGGATGCATGAAGAAGCCTCCTCGTGTAGCGCAGTTTGTTCCGCCAGTTACTGAACTGCACCGAGCGCTCGGCGCATCCTGGAAAGTCACACCCAACACCTTATTTGACTGGCCAATTCATCCCTTGCGGTGGTAGGGCTAACGCCGCCTGGTTTGCGACCACCCTCCCACCGGAGTCCGGCGTCAAGCAGCCTGCTGTGTTTCGTCGATGCATGGAAGTTCCAGTGCCTTAGGCATCTTCTGGGCACGCTCGTTCCATCATAGACCTCATCCATCGCTTTCCATCAGGCGTGATCGAAATCAAGAGCGTACCCAAAATAATAATGATGATGCATTAATTATTTCACCTGTATGAAGGGATTCTATACAATTTCAGAAATACCATTATTAATACCAACTTTAAAAGAAAAACACCGCAAACAAACAATTCAGTTATGATTCAAAAATCACCGAGCGCATCTCCAAATCCGTAGAGCCATCAAATCATTACTAAAGATAGCGTTAACCTTTTACGTCCATAAAAGAATCATACCATACAAAACCACCGAAGCCGTGAGAAAAACGTGAACATTGTTCCCTAGATCTGCATATAAAAGTTAAAGATAAATGAAACTTTCCTTCTTTTCTTTCTCGTGGCCTTGCGGTTGCGGTGACGTATTGTCCCGCAATTAGGGCTACGCTTTTGGTCAACCTATTCTTTTGTAATGAATTAGAAATTAGTTTTGTCGTTCTTTTTTTTTTTGTAAAGTTGGCTTTCTTAATTCGTCTGATGTTCTGTCTTTCTAAGTATTTTTGGTTGAACACGATTTTAAATAACAAGATTAAAATAACCTAGTTTTATAGCCCGTCGATCAAATCAATAAGACGATAGAACAGAGCATTGTATCTCCTCGTAATACTTAAAAGGAAAGTGTTCAACAATATTGATAAGAAGAAAATGCGATCCACGCCCGACGACCTCGAATCAGCGCAGGCAGCATCGAACACGTCAGATCAATAAAGATAATGTCATCGTCCAAACATTCCGCCGCTAAAAATATATAGTTGAATGTTTCCGAACAATGGCCCAGCAGTCACATCATCCATTGTGTTCTCGACATATTCACCTGTCCATTGCGACCCACTGACCGGTATTTACATCTCGCATCTCTCGATCCGATCGATACTTTCGTTGCGATTCATTCGATCGCCCACTTGTAACAAAATAAACAGTTACACGTCAAAAACAGGCGGCCATGAACTTCATGATCAAAATCATTTGTAAGATTTATGATGGCCCTGTTGTATCGGGCAACCCAGCGCTCGATACAACACGATCGATTCTCGATTAGGTGCGATCGAAACAAGTGTGTACATTCCCTCCGAGCCACTCACAAATTATCCCAACCGAGTTGTTTCACAGCACGATTTTCTTATTCATAAACAACAAACTGTTGACATTGCTACTCCAGCCAGGTGTTTACAATTTGATTGGCATAAAATTATGGGCAATACAAAACGGTATACTTTCCTGCGTGAGCTATTAAAAGGCGATAAATTCATCATAGCCTATACATATAGGAAACATTGCAGGAAGCTGTAAATATGTAGTCGGAGAAATTACAACTCGATTATGAATCGAGACTGTGTCGGCTCGATGTTGAAGCAAAAACTGCCTTCGCGAGGGAAAAGCAGAAAATATGACAAGTTAATTTAGATTGAGTGGGTCCGTGAGAGTTGGAAAGGGAGGTGAAAGACAACCGGAACGAATTGTATCATTGCATTGTGAACTAAACGCGATGGGAGGCAACCGCGCCGGTGCGAGAGCAAAGGTCCCTGATAACACAGTCGTGGTGCGGCCCAAATGTCATCGTGTAGACAGCCTGTCTGGCTGAGATAGAAGCATGCATAAGGTGGACACGACCGCATGTAATAGAAAGTGAGAATTAATGCCCAATCTTGTAGAACACGACGATATCTGCGTATAATGAAACGGGGCGTGCAAACCACGATGAGTTGATTGCATATCATGATGTACATGGGTGTACAAGATCGTATTAAGTCAGACAGATGTGTTAAAAATTCAATATCGCTGTTATTATAAACTAGCTTCTTTCGTCCGCGTAAAATTTCTTGTTCCCCCGACCCACCCCGTCCCATCGCATCGCCCGCCCGCGCTGTAACTTCGTTTTCGTTTGATGTTCTTTCTGACTTTTTGTCTTTTTGCTCGGATCCCAAGGATTGTAGCGGGATATTAATTAGCCTTAACCTCTCTCAAGAACTGGGCTATCAAATGCAAAATGCTTTTTTGGAATCCGACTGCTAGTTTAAAAGAGATTAGCGCGTCCAAACAAACTCTTCAGCTTTATTATTAGTTTAGATATGGTACAGACGCCAGCACATCAACCTACACCTAACTGTCAAATTTTCCCAATCAACATTGAACCTTATGTTTTAGCGATAAAGTTGAAAATCTATTACAGAAATCTGACAGATTGTAGTAGGTTGATGTGCTGGCGTCTGTACAAATATACTGCCGTCATAAGGAAAAAGGGGAAAGGAAAAAAGAAAAACATTTTTTCCGAAATTGAGTTCTATACATATTCGGAATCAGAAAAAAAAGGCCCATTTGCTAATATTTTTTGTACAATTTCGGAAAAAATTTTAGTTATGCCCTTTTTCCTTATGACGGCAGTATACTTCAGTGTTACCATCATCCTTAGTCATGATCTCTAATCTAAACATTAAAACTATTACAACCTTAATCTTTCAACAGTTTTATCTCGCCCAAAAAAAACTTTAAACCACTTACAAAGAACGAGTAAAAGGGAGTTATTTAAGGTGAATGCGCAGTGGTAGACCGAGAAATTCAAATTTTCTTACGTTTTTCGCAATTTGCAGATCAGTGTCAGGTTGTATTTTGATCAAAATTTGATTCGCGACTATAACAGGAACGTATTTACAGAATTATAATCATTAGCATCATTAATACATCTTTCTAAGTTAGATTTGTACCACGACAACAAATCTCTTATGGAAAACTGCTTAGTGGTACAAATCTAACTTAGAAAGATGTATTAATGATTATAATTCTATAAATACGTACCTGTTATAGTCGCGAATCAAATTTTGACCAAGATACAACCTGACACTGACCTGCAAATTGCAAAAAAACGTAAGAAAATTTGAATTTCGCGGTCTACCACTGCGCATTCACCTTAAATAAACTTTTATCTAATTATTTGTGAACAGTGTCAGTATTTCGGTGGAATACAATTCAGATAAACCAACATTGAGAATGGCCGGAAGTAGCACCGTTCGTGGACTGGAATGCAATGAGAACATAGCAATGAAAGAAATTCATTTAGTGTAAGTACTATTGTGTCATTGGACAAAAGTTCTCATATTGATCACGCAAAGTTCTAATTTTACTACCGTTTACTTAATGCGTGTATTCCGTGCTGCTGTACTGGACTTGATCAAGTCTACCTGCCATAATTGTAGACCCTAAAACGGTCCACGATTCTTAATAAGATGCACGGACTGAGTCTATTTAATTGTTTATTTTATTTTATAGGAAACAAGGATTTAACACGTTTTAATGGCTCTCAATTCTCAATGCTCGTCAAATCATCATTCTCACAATCTATGATCATGCAATTTTTAACAAAAAAGGTTTTACTAATAATCCATATTATAGTATTATAAATTCGAAAGTAACTGTCATGTTACGTCTTCACGCATAAACCAGTGCACCGATTTCAATAAAATTTGGCAATGCGATAGATGGCATCCTGAAGAAGGACATGGGCTACATTTTGTCCCAGTAGCACGTTCCCGCGGGATAATTTCCGAGATCCACGCAGACGAAGTCGCGGAGAGAAGCTAGTATACTATAAAATATTTTCTGTTTTCCGACCTAACTGTCCAAAGTCTGTTATAATTTATTCTCAAGCTAACACATACAAAGCTCTAGCTAGACTATCTGAAGGCCAATTCTCGTAATTTAAAACGTTCAAAATCTACTGTCAAAAACTTGTCAAAATGTAGGGAAATTAGAGGTATTTTTGACAGATTGAGACTGAGATCAGACTGTGAACGATCTTAAAATTACGAGAATTACCCCTCTGACTTCTTAGCAATCAACGATAAAACGTCAAAGACAAACTAACGGACCTTCAATAAAACATCAACATTCCTACACCACACGCACGATGTAAATGACAAACAAAAAGTTAATTAAACCTGACCTCGATGTGAACAATAACATGGCAATATTAATATCTGGTACTGAAGACGTTGCCAAGTTCCCATACCATGATGGTATTATGGATGAAGATATTCCCATGGCAACATACTCTATAGCGTGTAGAAGTTAATGGCGCTTTGTTTAGTACTAATTGTGAGTGTGTAAGTAAATGATGGTGTTTGATAGATGTGATAGTGTTTACGGTGTGGCAGAGATCTGATAAAGTTCTATGATGATGGTAGAAAACTTTTTCCGGAAGACAATCAATCATAATCATCATATTATTTTTATGACTGCCCCGTTGATCTCGTGGTCGCAAGCGCGACTACTGAGCGTGGGGTCCTGGGTTCGATACCCAGGTCGGGCAAAGTGTTATTGGGTTTTTCCATTAGGAATTTCTTAGTAACAGCCCGGAGTTTGGAAGTTGGCAGTGTGATACCCCCGTGCCTCGCAAAACACGTTAAGCCCTTGGTCCTGCGCCTGATCTCTCTCCGGCCTTGCCGGATTGCCGTTCCATCGGACTTCGGGAGGAGAGTGAGAGAAGAGAAGAGTGCACCTGTCTGCGCACACACTTGTGTTATAATGTCTCCCTCGCCAAAGGCTAGTCTCCGTTGAGATTGACTGCCATGGCCGAAATACGGTCTGGAGGACTATATTATTACAAGCTTTTATTTAACTTGCAATGTATGTATGTAACTATGTTTGTTCGGGTGGAACCTTGCAACTCAATTTTAAAGCAGATATCTTCAACCGATTGAGCTGAAATTTTGTATATACGTTTAGTTTGGATGACAATGCATGGTTAGCTGTGTGACGTCATTCTAAATCCAACATGGCGGAACACCCAAGATGGCGGACTAGTTATTTTTAATGCACTGATACAATATGGGTATCAAATGAATGGGCTTGCTGAGAATAACTCGAAAAATAATGTGACGTAACTCTAAATCCAATATGGCGGACTTCATGGACACAGATTCCATGATTGTGAATCCTACGATCTCCAAAATTACTAGGCACATTCTGAAAGTAAAGTTGATAGTTCCCTACACAAATACTAACCATCAGATGCAACTAAAAACACAAACATCAGTTACCATCAATACAACTGCCACGTTTCCAGTACAACAGAAGTTAAACATAAAATAAAAAAGTTACAAACAGATAGAATCCATGTTGACTCAACCCAACTACATGACAAAGCTCGTTATTCGCTTGTTCTATAACAAACAAAACCTTGTTGTTTGTAGTGACAAAATTGACATGACAGTTGGAAACCAGTAGCAGCAAATTGAATAGTGGCAATTTCCAAGCGAAAACCCTAGACACCTTTTGACTTCGAAGAAGCGTACACACACAAGATCCGCTTTAAGCTTCTAGATTTCTAATCAAATTGCTGGTTTTATTGTGTCGTTTGCTCAACGTCCGTATGTCACTACAGGGATCCAACAGAATATAAGCGTCAGGTATATTTGCCTGACACAGGTTGAGCTGGACTCTCATTTGGTGCAACCTTGTGACGCACACCGCACTTTGTTCATTATTTGATTTAAAGTATGTCATAGTTTCACTTTATTTCTTTGAGGAAGTTTTTCTTTTATTTTTTTTTATATTAGCACCTTGTTTTTATATACATAAACGTAATTTGTTATCATTTAATTGTGCTTTTATGTGCTGCTATGTCTTTTGTGTGTACTGAATAAATGTTTTACCTTTCTATCTCAGTTCGGAATACAAGAAGTTCATTTAATGACAAAAACGGCTGAAGATGAAAAACAGGAATAAAAAGGAAAGGTATAACAAACTGATAGTCAGCATACTCACACTAATCAAGGCCACATTCCGCAAAAACATTCAAGGGAGAAATGAAAGGGCAAAATACGCAAGCATCAATCATTACTGTCCAAATTCGCATGATCATTAGACTGATATAACCATTTTCGTACATTGGTCAACCAAAACCAACATTAATATCCATTTCTCCATTATCAACTAATTTGAAGAATCTACTTTGCGTGCAAAAGGCAATGGATATCTTCTAAAATATTGGCGCTCTTGGTCGTCCAACATTTGGCAAATATAACGGAACGGCACATCTTGGGCCAACATCGTTCGTACGCACGTCCAAAATAACAGCTCAGCGGGGGCTATTCAATCATTTAAGAAGAAAACTGTAACGTTTATTAAAATCGAATTGTAAATGATGAAGATTCATGCGTTTAATATTATATTTCCATGGTAAATATGAACATAATGGAGTTGTGAAATCATTCGCATCGATGAATATTGATGGTAAGGTTTACCTTACCGATGGGATCAAAGTGAGGCCTATTTAAAGATCACTGACCCTTAATATAAACCCTTTTACGTTTGCATGTAACTTTAGCCATAAAATATGATCTCTATGGTCATCAAAGCAACTATATGTTAGGGATGAAACAAGAATCGGAATATAAGGTTATTGGATCACGCCTTTTTCCCATGGGTTTGGGCATAAGCTATAGAACTCCACATGCTAAGATCTTTACGGTTTTTGGATAAGTTAAAGACGCCCATGTACCAGACAACTAGTCATCTGCATAATGTTATATACCTATTAATAACTACCCTTCTTTGTAGAGCCCTAAGTTCTTACGCCAATAAAGCTTAGTTAACACTAACAAGATCAGCAAATAACTCATAAATAATGCAAATATGTTCAAACAAACAGTCGTTCAAGTATCGTTAGCGATCATCACGCATACACGCGACGTTATAAAGGTCAACAGGGTGAAAGTTCTGAGTATTGTACCAATACTTAGTAACAAGTGAGATGAATTGCTTTAAGTACAAGAGTACATATAATGATGGTGATTGTGACGTAGGTATTATATGAGCAAACTTAGGTCTAGAATTTAACCTCAACCATGGACAGGCCAAATATCTGCATGGTCTTAAAATAATAAACCATTTTTTACAGGTAAGAAAAAATGTTTTTTTTACAAATATATTAGAGGAATCGCTAATGATCTGAGGGGCACAGTCTGATCACAGTCTCAGTCTGTCAAAAATACCTCTAATTTCCCTACATTTTTGACAAGTATTTGACATTGATTGTCGCTGAGATGAGATTGCGACTAGATGTTGGACGTTTTTAACTACAGGAATTGGCCTTCTGATGGGAGGGAATTCGGCAAATGGTTAGCTTTCAGATGAATTGCGCAATGTAGCCTTTTGGACCCTCTGATCGTCGTCATCGTCGTCTGATTCTATTAACGCCCAACCAGATAGCACTGTCCATTTTTCTACCAAATTGCTATTTAAGCCGGTGAAGAAAGGCGGAGACCCTATTCTTTGTGGGGAACTAGACGAACCTAACAAGAAAACTATTTATTGGTAGTAAATGGACAATGTTGCGGCCATGTAATTGAGTGTGGTCAGAAAATGACTGATAGGTAATTGGTCGTAATGGGGCTGTTGAGACACAGAGGATTGCTGAGAGATTGTTAGGAGTCCCAGTGTTCCGGGTGCAACCGAAACGAGATACCTACTTATGAAATTTTGCGGTAAATTGTAGCACGCTTGATTCTAGGTGAGCCTCGAGTGAAATGCAATGCCATATTAAAGCTGAACATGGTAAAATTGTCTGAGCCGTATTGGATTTGGCAATTTTACCATGTGTACATGTATAGTCCGGCTTTCTAAATTTGTTAGCGGCGATTGTTGTAAACTTCTTTGACAAATTTAGAAACGCCGGACTTTATGTCGAGTAGGGAAAACATTTTTAAAATCGTTTCCGTCCTCGAAGTATCGACGCATCCTCCCGAGACATTAACCAGTTAAAATGAGGTATTCCACTCACAGCACGGATTTGCACCGCACTTGGACGAATCACGTAAAAGCCATGAGATGGTGTAAATTGAATTAAGAATTTGAGATCATTTTCAAGTTATGGAACAACAAACTGAATATCATACTTAACAAAGTTTAAATTCCATTGCAACCAAAAACATATTAGGACCTTTTTGTTACAAATGATCACTCAAAAATCAACTTAGAACACATTTCACTAAAGTAGATAACTGATTAAGTGTCGATGGAATGTAAATTATTTGAGGTTATGAACATTGCAATAGGTCTACCACTGGATAAAGTATTCAAAACGATTCTTACCTGTAGTATCACACGCCGTCATCTCGGTGATGAGTCCCTCGAGGTCGGGTGATATGAGCCTCTCCTCGTCCTCTGAGTGCGTGTAGTCCAACGCATGGTAGATCACCAGCGCCAAGTTTACTACCAACTGTAACAAAACAAATTATACCGTTAGTTTCAATATTGGTAAAGAAATGTATGTACAGACGCCAGCACATCATGCTTTCGAAACACTCGCAGTAACAAAGTTATAATATTTAAACACATAGTCGGAAACATGGATTAAAATAATTAGCCACAGTTTTCAATTCGCCTGGAGTAAAAAACAAGTATACCTAATAATGTAAATATGAACGCAGATAATAACGACAAAAAAAAGCGGTGGGCGCCCTACTAACATTAAAATTTTTATTTTTCTGCGAAAGAAGTAATTTGATATCATTAACTACACAACTGCTACTGTCACTACTCTTGCATAGCGTGACATTAAACACGACTAGTTGATAATATATGTATGTAAATTATAAACTGAAGCGAATTATGACGCACCTCCAGACTTTAAGATTCTCGGATCTCCGGATTTTAGTTTTGAGCTATTCAGCCAATTGAAGATACAACCGTCAGTAAAAGTACTTATTTGATGCAGTGATATACATACAATGGCTAACCTACGCTTCTTCTGGTCAATCCCTACACAACGCGTAGCATGACCACTACAGAAATGTGTATTGTCAAATATTCTGAACACAAACAAGGAGTTTATACCGTTGATGGAGTTTGAAAGTTTAACAAGACCACTTTTATTAGTGTTCTCCTTTGTGAATATCTCTAAACATTTCAAGCTTTTGTTCTTCCAAACAAACAGGTCCTTGATCTATCATCCGTTTCATCACTAGAAGTGATCCACAAAGCTGGCAGCCACCGTAACTATCGTACGCACCAACCGTATCGCCAGCACCCGGCCCATTGTTGGCCGTGTGTTGCCCAACTCATCTGAATGCAACCGCTCCCGTATGTACATGCAACTACACACTCCATTAAACCGATGTTTGGAAACAAGATTAATGGTGGAGGGAAGTTTTATAGTTCGTACAGAAGGACCACTCCTTAGAAAGTTTGATGTCGTTTATAAGAGCAAGCCACAGTTTACACTTTTTTTACCCAAAAAAACCACAAACAATATTAATATCTCATTATATGAACGTATCTTTTGGAGTATATTTCGGGAGATAGTTAATTTAACTTGAAAAGCATAAACTGTAAAGCTCAAGCAATATGCAAATTCACAGTATTAGACATTATCGTGTCCATGATCCTTTAACTCATCTAGTAGTGAATCTTTTGCAATTTCTTCTTCTGCGATGAATCGTATGTGATTCCAGTTGGAGTTCTCCCATGAGGTTGTATTTCGAAGTACTAATTAATTAGTAAACTGGTATAATAACAGAATGGATAGATTAGTTCCCTTGTGAGGCTAATCATTAGCATTAAGGTAATTATGAATTGTGTAGGGGCGTAGGCTCTAGCCGGTACTATTTTAGGCTGTGAAATGAATTTCATAATTTATTTTTAGGTACCAGATGTTAAAAATATGTAGGTACCGCACTGAAAGGTTAATTCTTTACGGAATTAATTGTATAAAAAACACTTTAAAAGGCATGCATAGGATATAACCACTTATGTTTGCGGAATATAGCTCCAAAACCGATTGTATCTTTCTAACTCGTAAGTATGGGCATAATCGCAAAACAGCCAATTACAGATTATCTCATAATTTCAAATAACACCCTACTCTAGTACGTAACTATTTCGGATCAGCCAAACTCCGAGGCATCGCTTATCGGGCCCATTGTATGCAAATCGCGTGCAATATGATCGGAGTTGCGCAAACGCACGCAACTGTAACGATCGATGTATGACCGGTGAACAATGAAAGTCCTTAATACGGCGATTAGTAAAATTCTATGCAAGGAGAGATTGGAATCTATTGAGGTAAAGGCTTTTAACACGCTTTTTTTTTAAACAACTAAGAAGGATATATGCTTCTTTTAAAAGTGGACAAGAACAAATGCTTGACATTGTAAATAACGATATTTTCCGGCTGAAAATCCCTGTCTATCATAATAACACTTGAGACGGAAACTAGAAACAGTATCTTGGAAAGAAAACAACTAAAAATAAACTCATTTGCAATGTTAATTCTGAAGCAAAACAAAACTATATACAAGAACTAGATGAACAAGCACTTAGTATAATGAACAAAGATATTCACGATTCGATGTTCAATGAAGTGGAACTAATAACTGCGGAATCAATTAGGTGGCCGGATGCTGAATATTTAGCTGGTGATCCGTAATATTGTGGTGCAATGAAGCTTTTTCTTGCAGCACTTAATAGTATAGAAGATATGGCTGTTAGAACAACGGATGCTTTAGGAGATGGAGAGACATATACTTATGCAGTTGATAATTTACTAAATTGGTAATAAAAGCTAGCATAGCCATTAATGAATAAGGTAAAAACAAGACTGATAAGCACTTAGTATAATGAACAAAGCGATTAGGGAATTTTAATGAAATGGAACTAATGACTGCTGAATTATCAATCACCTAATTGATTCAGCGTTTAGCTGGTGATCCGTAATATTATGGTGCAGTGTAGCTTTTTGTTTTAGACAGCACAAGAGTGTAGAAGATGTGACGATGATCGATGGAAGCGTTAGGAGATGGAGGGATTACTGATGAAATTGATAACTTTGGTAAAACTAGAGTAGGATTAGTCGCTACCGTCATAATAATGGAAAAGATTTTATTGGAAATACTAAAGTAATTTCAGAGGCATGATCTTCCGAAATTACTCAGCTTCTGTTTTCACGTTTATTTGAAGGCTCTTAAACCACAGGTGCTTATATTCGGCCAAATACCCTTAATGTATACAACAATAGTATTTGCCTCTTGGTTCTATTCCGCATAATTTAAATTTCCGTCCTGTTATAAGCTACTGTATAGAAGTATGTGGAACAGGGTGTAAAGTTCACTCATCCTCCATAGAAAAGGGAGGATCCTCCGACCAGACGGGTGTTGTGTCTGGCTGGCCGGCAACTGCCCGATAATTCATGTCGGGCCGTTGTAGGTATATATGCTAAATGCGCGGTAAACTCTGCTTGCGAGATGCAGGATTTTGGATGACGTTAGTATGACGCGTAGTTCGCATGTGGCGTTGTAGATACCGCTACAACTTTATGTATAAGCTTTTCTTTTAGTATTCAAATACTGTGATTTTTTACAGTCCCACGTCGCTTTACTACCTCTGTCTTCCTAGCCTCACTTCCCATAACCGATACCATAATCATCATCATCAGCCTATAGCAGTCCACTGCTGGACATAGGCCTCTCCTATTGCACGCCATTAAACTCGATTTTCGGCAACTCTCATCCCACCATAATAACGTCGGCAAAAACAATATCTTACCGCAGACCTCCAGCGCATATTGTATAATCCATACTTATTTATTAGACATAATATAAGCGCTGATTTGACATCGCATCAATCATTCGCGCAGATTGTGGGAAAATGCGTGTTATGTGATGTGAATGTTGGTAATAGTTTCTGTCTTTATGATGTCAGTGCATCTTGAGATTTTATGAGAAAAAATTGTGTGATGAAAAAGATTGTTTTTGCAATGTTTAATTTTGTATGAAGCAAGAGTGTTGAATGTTTCCGCAGGACAATTTATTTTGTGCGGCCTGGAAAATTTTACTAAGGCAAGTTATACATAGTGCGGCCTAAAATCATGGTGAACTGTGAAATGTGAATCAATCATAGTACATTGCCAGTATTCAGGCATAAAGATCTATGCTACAGCATTTTTTTTTCGAGAATATCTCTGTCAATAATTGATTAGCTGCCCTAGTATGTAGTTGGAAATAAAATTTAAATATTAGAAATAACAAGATGCGAGTTATATCAGCTTTAAGAAATTGCTATTCTGTTTCTATACTGCAACTGAATCAATCTGCACAGTATGAATCATCTATCATTACCACCTAGCCTCTCCTCTCTATCTTAGGGCCTACTTCTAGTCAAACCAAATGCGGCCAAATTCCAGTATTTAACACGGAACCGCCACCTGACCCCCATAACCTTGCTTCAGAATACCGATATCCTAATTCTTAAGACCGCAAAGATATACGGTAAACCGTTGCGAAGTCATTAAATTCACTACAAAAGTTAACTCTTAACCCTCAAAAACCGAATTACTTGTCCCAACCCCGGCAATCTCGTATTCTAATACCGAAAGTACCCAATCGCGCGATGACCGGCCCGCGATAACCCTTCACTGTCTAGTTAACCGAAGTTCACTCGGTCACTGTCTTACAAGGAAACACGCGGTCTTTGTGACCCTTATACGGTGCGGAGAGAAAGTCTGCGCAGTTAAGGGTTAAGTTATTAGATATTTATAGGCTTGATGTGTGAAAATTGGTTTATTGTGGGAGCTGGTTAATTTTGTATTACCTAGAAGGCTGGTTGGATAACTTGCATCAAGGAAGAACGAAATAAGAGAATGCTGGCACATAAGATAAGGGCTTCTACCTAACAGCGGGTTTGTGTAAACATAGCCATATAACAACGGGGTTACGAAAGACCTAGGCGTATCTAGATTGACGTTAGTTGGATCAATCAAATCGGATTGTACTCAATTTAAAACTACGGAAACACAGATCAAAAGACCGAAGCGGATTCAGAAATGTAACTGGGATTTGGACACAAAAATACGACTTGGAAAGAGCTGTAGCATATCCTAGTTTTGTATTCATTGTTTTTCCTCAATCAATCAACTCAGCCTATCGCAGTCCACTGCTGCAATGGTCTGCCGCCTTCCGCATCCAGCCACCTTTTTGAGGACGTCGGTCCATCTAGCATGGGGGCGTGCAGATACGCGGTCTCCACTCCAAGACTCGTCTGCTCCACCGGCCATCGGTCCTTCGACAAACATGGCCAGCCTTCTAGCATTTCATCTTCATTGCAAGTTATGTCGGTTTTTTCTATTAAAGTGTATTTAATCGCTGCTCCATAATTACTTCCACGGTTCCACCCCATACTAAGATGCACCATTATCTAAAGCATTGTTCTACCCACATGCCACAAACTACGATAAGTCCTTACAGAAGGTTATCACCTGTTTCCTATAGTTCCGGAAAGAAGCCGCATGATTCTACACGTGCAAGGTAAACGCAAACCGATAACGCGGGTTGACGCGTTTGTAAGGGCGCTGATAGATGAGACAAGTTTTTATTTTTTTAAGTCGTATGTAGGAAGTTGATGTTTAGTAGGTGGGTGGGTACAAAATTTAACGATGCAAATAACCGATATCTGACTTAGGTAACTAATGTAGCTACTGTGACTAACCATAATGTCCAAAATTCAATAACATTTAGGGCTGATTTTTCAATAATCGATAACTTTTATCTGAAGAATAAATATGACGGTTTGGCAGCTTTTGTATAGAAAATAATTATGTCAAACCGCCTTATTTATTCTTCATAATAATACACACATCAAAAGTGTCTAGGGATCAACATAATTATATTTTTGCAATAACTTTTCTCCTGATTGATATTAATTAAAATTTTCTTTAAGGATTCATCAAATAAAGTGTTTTCGTTTGTCACAGTAACGATAAACCAAGTCACCTTTGCATTAATAAAGAAATTTTCCATTTTCCTAATAAAGGGATTTTTGACATTTGAACCACTAACACAAAAGTTCGAAAAAAAGACTGAAATAACAGTTTTCTTTAAAATTTTATTGGGTAACTTAAACAATTAATAATCCGTGTTTCTACCGCGAACACTAACAACACAAGAACATCGGTTTGGCATACTCAAAATGAGTTCATCCAAATCACGCTGTGGAATGGCAGCCCATGTTCGTTGCAACAACAAAAAAAGGTCTTCTTGCGACTGGATACCCTCCATATTCGGCAGAGCTCTTCTCTGTAGCATATCCCATGCATGCTCAATCGGGTTCAAGTCTGGCGACTGAGCAGGCCAGGGCAGGACATTGATGTTAGCTGCGGCGAGAGTCTGTCTTACAACTCTTGCGGTGTGCGGTCGTGCATTATCATGCATTAACTGAAATAAGGGACCGATTTGCACTTGTAGAGGAACGATGACGTCTGATACAATCGTCTCAGCATAAATTTGAGCGTTGAGGTTGCCTCTGATCCAAATCAACTCAGTTCTTCCGCCGATCCAAATACCCGCCCATACCATGATGGTTCCACCACTATAAGGATGGACTTCCTGGCAGGATTTTACTCGCTGTTGGCGTCCAGGGGTTCTCCAGTGTCGTATACGTCTTGTATCCGGTCTCATACCAAAACGAGACTCATCAGAAAAGCACACGAAACGCCATTGTTCTTCTGCCCAATTTCTGTGTTCAAGAGCCCATTGATATCGAATCCTACGATTGTGCATTGCTATAGGTGGTACCCGTAGCGGTCTTCGGGAATGAAGGTTCACTTCATGCAAGCGGTTTCTGACTGTTTGGTCGCTAATTAAGTTCCCTGAAGAGTGATGAAGCCTCACGGCTAACATCATGGCGGTTATTGTTGGAGCTCTTCGAGTTAAGATTTGAATGTATCGGTCTTGTCTCCGTGTGGTGCAGCGATACCGTCCTCCATGGCGCTCAGCCACGGTACCAGTGCTTCGGTAACGTGTCCAAAGTCGACTGATAATACTCTGACTTGTATTCAGACCTAAAGCCACAGTACATTGCCGGGAACCAGCTTCTATCATTCCCACGGCTCTGAGCATTTCTTCCCTGCTTAAATGACGTCGCCGCTCCATAATAACGTTGGTTTTAATCAGTAGTAGGGAAACAGTAGCACTAATAATGTCTTCAATGCGTTGTATGTTTTTATAGGGAAAATATTGACAGCTGATTTTCATCTTTTACTCGAATTTGATTCACAGTTCCTGATTCAAATTATGAAATGCACCAAAAAGGATCCATATAAATTTATAAAATCATAAATTTATTACAAAGCCACATCTCAATCTCAAGAAATCCGCATAAAAATGCTTGATCCCTAGACACTTTTGATGTGTGTATATAAGTTATCTGGCAATTGAAAAATCGACCCTTATTCAGATAGGCCGGCTACCTCCGAAACCGTCTGGTTGAATTCTTAGAAA
Source organism: Hydraecia micacea (assembly GCA_914767645.1). Lineage (NCBI taxonomy): Eukaryota > Metazoa > Arthropoda > Insecta > Lepidoptera > Noctuidae > Hydraecia > Hydraecia micacea. The sequence continues at coordinate 17,614,788 of OU611778.1, forward strand.
ATCGCCTTCAGCTTCACCATCCGTAAAATAAATAGTGAAAGAGGTTAATAATATGTCAACCGATGGGCATTATGCACTAGAGTCTTGTCTGCATTTAGCAATGAACTGCGATTACTAATGAGTCTGCCAAGTGTGATGATCAATTGATTGTCAATATTCTCAATTATTGTTTAAATATCGGATCCATGAACAGTTGTGAAGCAGTTTTTGTAAAACTTGTAATAGTTGAATGTATATTGTAAAACCTCATAACCGTACAATAGATAAACACATCTGTAAGTATGTCACCTACTACGTTGTTACTTGGTACTTAGGTGTAGGGCAATTCGATTAAATTAGTCGTGAATGACATTCAATTGTTGCATATATGCTCGTTGTAAAGTACAGGGTGTTCAATTTAATCTATACGCAGGAATCTCTGCGCGTCTTGCTATAGCATAATCAGGCTATAATGTTCCCACGGCTGGGACACAGGCCTCCTCTCGGTGAGAGAAATTGAGCCATAATCCACCATGCGGGCCCAGTTCTGGTTGGTAAATGTCACGTTTTAAAATTTTTGGTTCTAGGACATGCCGGTTTCCTCACAATGTTTTCCTTCACCGTCTTGCTATAAGTTGTCAAGAGTTCCTGTTTATTTCGGCCGTGAACTTGGCTTCGATGACGTGACACAGTTCACTATTGTCGGGGAAGACCCAAGAGTTTACAATAGGACAAAGCTAAGTTTAATTTTCTTGGAACGTGACCCTTACCAATATTATATTAGATGTGCGTAATATGTTGTTGCTTCTTACGAGTTCTTCGGACACTAAAATGACTCAGACAGTTTTATATATAAGTCATAAAGGCTAAAGGTGGATCCACACATTGCGAGGCATGCGCTCCGCACGGCGCACAACGCATGCCTCGCCAAGTGTGGACCTGTATATTCGTGGCGAGGCATGCGCTCCGCACGCGCGAGGGCGAGCCAACGTATGTCGGCAAATGCTTCAAGATCAAAGTGCCTCAGTGCGAGCATTACGTTAGGTGTGGACGTAGCCGCGCATGCACGTTCGAGGCGTGCGCCGCGTAGAATATCAACGCACGCCTCGACTGCGAAAATGAAACTGCGTTTTCTCGGGCCAAACAGCGCGCAGCGCATGCTCGGGCCGATCCAACCCACACAGCAGCAGTCAAGATGGCGCCTTTGCATCGCATGCGCGTATCCGCTGCTGCTTTTATAATTATTAATTCAATTATTGAAAAGAAAAGGAAAGAAAAAAGTCGTCGTTGGTGGGTTAAAAAGTTCTTCCGCCTGCGTTATGAACACGGAAATAAGCTTTTCGATGATCTCTCATTTGATGAAAATAAATAATGATTATGTTTAGGATCCCATAATAATCTATTCCTTTCGTATAATAAAACTGCTTTTCTTAACATTTCTTTGTCGTTCATAATGCGCGCGTACATCCGCAGCGAGGCGGACACAACCATCCAAACGCAACGCACTGCTCGCAATGAGCCGGCCGCCACACGGCGCACAGCGAATAGCGCGTGTGCGGCGCACACGCGCTGTGCGTTGTGCGCCGTGCGGAGCGCATGCCTTGCCAAGTCTGCGCGCCTACTTGCCTCGAGCATTTGCTTCGCACGCGATGGCTCGACCCGAGCATATGTTGGTATAATTTGTCAACACGCACGCCTCAAGCCGAGGCATGCGTTGTGCGCCGTGCGGAGCGCATGCTCGCAATGTGTGGATCCACCTTAACAGATCTACGACATTTAATTACTCTCATTCGTGCCACCATCAGCAACCTTTTAACCATAACAGTTCCTAAACAGCCTGTACACATTGTTTTGGGCGCGCAATCCGAGCGGAGACAGGCGACAAATCAAATTAATTAACGCACATGGACGACGGACCGCCGCCGCACTTTATATTGCATTAGCCGAATTAAGAGCAGACCCGCTGACGGTTTACATGGCAGACCCACAGTCCATTTAATTGTATGCAGAATTGACGGGAATCATGGCGTATGATAAACTTAAAATTAAATCAAGACAAGAAATATTTAAGGTTGACATACACGTTTCAAAACAACTACTCAATTTGATAGCTTAAGTAATGAAGAATCAGAAGAGCCTGCTTAAGAAACTGTCGCGGATCAAAGTACCTAGTAACAAGTTAAATCAAGACAAGAAATATTTGAGGTAACACCTGCCGATTTCAAAACGGCTACTCAATTTGATGGCTTAAGTAATGAAGAATCAGAAGAGCCTGCTCAAGAAACCGTCGCAGGTTAAGTACATAGTAACTAGGCCGGTGAACCTTTAACTGAAGATCAAACTTCAACACGACAAGCGAGAAGCAATTGAAATAGAGGTACTGAGAGAAGCCTAGTAGGTTTTTAACTGTGGAAGAAGCCACGATGATCGGTATTAACTGACACATTGAATACAGGGTCGCAGGGAACACGCAAAATGGAACCATGAATTCAGCATATGATTCTAAACCCTCTAGCGTAGAATGTATCAAACAATTATCAAAAGCGATTATAAAAAAAAACTGCTGTTTCGTAGAATAGCGCAAAGCCTACGCGGTCAAAATGTACTGAACAGCAATTATTTTTTTAATAACCGACAAAAAATTTCAGCGCAGGTTAGTTCAGAATCATGTGCTGAAATCATTGTCCCAGTTTGCGCGTCGATGTCCCTATACAGTGTAAATGCATCAAGTACTAAAATTGCTAGAAGTCATGTCTACACATTCGATGTCACCATTAATAGAATCATTACACCTTCACAAACACCATGATTCATAAAACAGCTTCTGTGTACATTGCAAAGCTTCCCATACAAAAGCACTATATCATAATGTACAAGCCCGTAACATCGACGCCTCTGTTCCAACGACACTCATCTACATGAATACATCAGATGAAACATTTGCATTACAAAGGACGCGAACGGAGAATGTTCTTAAGAAGGACAGAATATCATGTTTGTTTTACTTTAAAAAAACACGTACATATGTTAAACGAGACTTAAAAGGCAGGGAATTCTCTTGTTGTTGTTCTTAAGAAAAATCTACATTCAATGGTTTGTCAGTCGTGCTCGTAGCTACCGACATCGTGCAGGTATCAACATAATGATTAACAATTAATTATTAGAACAATACAACATTGCAATGGCGAATAGTAATTAATAAACTTTGAGTAGCACGTTCGAAATGAGAATTTTAATTAAGATGTCTAGCATTCTGTAGGCATAAACTTTCGTCTATTGTTCGTTGGAATTAGTCACTTTCATCGACAAATAACTCTTGCATTTAATGATAATAATGAAAGGGCAAACTATCTACATTCTTACTATTAAAGACAAAAGCAATTAACACAAGTTTTCGTTGAGGGAATCAAGAACTGGCGATATATTTTGTAGAAAATCTCAATAGTGAAAATTCCTACTTTTGACACTGTTGCCAGTTCACTTCACCTTGATGCCACTGCATCAGGTGGAATGATAGGTCACTGCAATCTCACTTCACCTAAGTTTGCACGGTAAGATTCTTACAGCATAGACCGGCTGGATAAGTTTCAACCTACGGGTAAAAAGTGCAACCTTATGCAAAACGAATCAAAAATTCAAAAACGGAACGAGAAATCGAGATCACCACAATGTAAGTTGATCCCCGACATCTTTTCTTTGACCGTCGAATCAAAAAGAAATAGAAACAGTTCGAAATTCAATCTGCATTTCTTTGTCTTTCGCAAACATCTCGATATTATAGTGTGCCAGCATTCCAATTCGTGTCTAGCTTACGACTTTTATTTACATACCCTAGTAGGGCTGCCACAAAACCTCAATATCTCTCAGACAGCTGCTAAATATTCAAGAGAACATAACTCACAGCTGTCAGTACTTCTTGTTGAGTGGTGACAACCTTGAGGAAGCTAATGTTTTAAACAACAGATGGATGATTGAATGAGGAATATTGTAAATCAGAACTGAAATGTATTGATACATATTATGTACTGGTAGAGCTGGGAAGTTAAATATAGTTAGTTAAATATAGTAGTTGAATATAGCTTTTAGTGAAGAGTCTAAAGATAATCTTGTTAATTTTAATTATATCTACCAATAAGATTTTATTACTCGCATGTCATTAATTTTGTAATATGACTGAGGTTACTTCAGCTGTACTTACAATTCTAACACAAAGTAACCAATTAACTGCGTCATGAAAATCTTTATGTACAGTCAACAAAAGAGATAAGTATGCAGGATCGTCAGATATAGTTGAAGTTTAGTAAGAAACCGATGGACGTTGTGGACTGAAATTTAATTTGATAAATGAGCTGTTTGTTTTCTATTAATAAAATTAAATTTTATTCGACAACATCCAACGGTTTCTTACTAAACATCAACTATATCCGATGATCCTGCATACTTAGGATCTCTTTTTTTGACTGTACATTGATGAGTTCTTTACAACTTTTGTGAAAGAAAAACAACATATTTATCGGTTGTAAGAACATTTTACTATTTAATTAATACAGTAGACAGTTCACAGCAAAATTGTATAAGACACAAATTATCTTATTACATCAAACTCAAGTCTACCCACTCGTGCTCACTAAAAGAAGACCCACTTTTCCTTTCATTTCACACAGAAATTCAGTATGCAAATTAGAAACAATAAGTTAAATTATTATAGGTAGCATTGTTTACAAAAAACAATAGATAAGTCGTGCAAACTTGACTATACAGCCTCCTTACGCAACAGGTAGTCTGAATAGCGCCATCTAGCGGAAATAGAAAGTGACTATGCAAATAAATGACTGCAGAATGGATGTAGATATGCGTCTTGTGTCGCTAACTAGTGTTCCTGATGTAAAACTGAAGTTTGACAATGGTAGAAGTTACAAACTTTGTTATGAACAAGTAAAGAACCATTTTGGAGTTAATTTTCTTTCATGCACTTTTTGTGTTATGTAACTAATTAGTCGATTTAGTTCTAGAAACTTTCATAAACACGTCGAGAAACTGAAATATTTCACCTCACAATTTTCTTTGATATACAAAAAGAACACAACATCGTGTAGGCCCCGACGAGATTCGAACTCGTGATCTCCTGTTTACTAGACAGGCGCTTTAACCAACTAAGCCACGGCGCCCTTATGTCGCTCGACGAAATAAGAGCTTGGAATATAACTAAAAGCTGTAGAGATAAAACTCGCTAGCGTTCTACATACCTACACCCCCGTTTGTCCATTATTTTATAGTCAAAGGCCGTTATGTAGCGTCTTCGCGGAATGACTGCTTTATCTTAGGTTTGACCAATTATGTAGCGTCTTCGCGGAATGACTGCTTTATCTTAGGTATGACCAACGCCTTTCGGTAAACCCCGAAATAGATTCAATTATTATAATATTGAAACAAACATTAGTAAACATTAAAATGAAGAAATGTGTTTTTTATAAGTAAATCTAACGAACTATCGCATTCCTATACCCAATTTGAAACCTTGGTCAATCTCTCCTTGGATAAGATATAAATTCGTTAGTTAAAGGCCGAAACACGCTATCGGTTTTGACATTGACTAAGATTTCTTGTCAGGCCCGAGGTTTGACTTGCCAAACATATACACAAATCATGTAGGTATTGTTTGTTGTTCCCGTTTATTTTTCCTTTCAAATAACCTGAAAGCATCGCTTTATATGAAAGCTCTCAAAAGAACATCGAAAGTGTATAATTACGGATCACACGTCGTCACCTTCAGAAAGCCTTCAGAAGGGCATTCCTGTAAGACTTAAAAACGTTCGGAAAATTGCAATCTCATCTCGGCAACAATCTATGTCAAAAATGTTACATTGTTGACATTGATTGTCGCTGAGAATTAAAGGCATTTTTGACAGAATTAAACTGAGATTAGAATGTGACCGTTCGCGTATTTTTAATACACGAATTTGCCCTCTCGCTTGAAACCGTTAGAAACAGATTAATTTCTTATATATGTCGCAGGCGACTGATTAAATTAGCCGTTTAGTTAACCGCCTGGTCTTTGGAAGTGTAGTGCTCGCCTCGCTTCGCTCTCTCTGCTCACACGCGGTTGATCATAGTTCTAACCTAACCTAACCCATATGGTCGGGGTGCTCTGGCTTAATTACTGCGACTGCGACCAATTCGGCTCGCGCGTGATAGTTACAGTTCCAACTTGAAACTATAATTGAATATCATTCAGGCCGTTAGTTGAACGGCCGCCGTTTAGTTAAAAGGCTAGGCGGTTAACTAAACGGCTAATTAAACCAGTTGGCTGCGACATACGTGTATACATAAGAAGTTAATCTGTTTGTAACAAGATCTAAAAGCTTTTCCGAACTCGCCACCTCCTCTACCTTACGTCCTACCACAAAGATAATGCCTCAATTGACTAGGTTAGCGCCTGACACTGGTAACTACAGCACGTTATGTGTGCAGCGCAGGCGCAGGAATGTCACCCGCTGTCAACACGCGAACTATTTGTAGCGCGTTACGTAACACTGTTGCTGTATCCGTTCGCGATTTGCATACGCGTACGGCGTTTAGAGATGTGGTTATGATATGAGCATTGAGTATGCAAATTGTTTTATTGAGCGTATAGGTACTGCTGGCAACGCTTTCTTCCTATTTCCAGTAATTAAATTACTTCCATTTATACAATGTTTTCCTGTTTTTTTTCCCATGACTATTTTCCTGATCCATTTACTCAGATCTCTCATAGTCATCATCGCGCATTTTCTTCTTTAATTTTCGACACAGTAGCGAGATACCCAGTTGCATTTATGTACATTTTCTCACACAAATCTACCAATTTCCAAAAATAGCTCGTTATTGACTTACTTTTCCACAATTTTTGTCATCTACCACTTCACACTTTAGCACATTGACAGATATGGTTATTAAGAACACAGAAACTTCCTCTACTTGTACTAGCACTACCGTTAAAAACAATTTAACGCCATCAGCACTCCGCCGCGCCCGTTTGTTTATTAATGTTTGTTTTGTTTTTCTTTTGTCACTGTTTTTGGTATCAACGGGTTTTTACAATTTAAACTTCGGATCAATGGCCTTATTACATTTTTGTTCAAGTTGCGTTGCGCCGAAAAAGTTTTTATTTGTTTAGGAATTTATTCTTGTAATTGTTTTTGGAAGCACGAACCATCTTATTGATAAGACTGCACATACCGATGACGATTTAACACAGTACATATTCAATTAGCAAGTTGAAATAAATGAAGGACTGAATAGGAATATCTAAGAAGGAAGAGATTAAATACAGCAAGAATTATACAGTTAGAAGAGCGAAAGGTTAATGATGAACGGCTGCTATTAATGTAGAATGCTCAACGTATGGAAAATGATAATTTCGTTTAATTCAACTATTTCAAATAGATACTTAAAGAATTTCTTGATTTTGATGAACAATTATTAAGTGTTTGACTGGCTGCAGTAGTTTATAATAAGCTGATATAAAGGGGAGAAAAATTTGCATTCGATTAAATCATAGGTTCTCAGCGTGGACTTGGGTGTGGTCCCCTCGTGGGCGTTTAAGACTTTCAGGGGGGTAGTAAAAGACCCAGAGGTAATTATATATTCTGTCTTGCGACTATTATAACATTACACGTTTGCATATAGTCAAAGTCAAAGTCAAAGTCAAATCATTTATTTCAATTAGGCACAGTAAAGGCACTTTTGAACGTCAAAAATTATAGTAAAAACAATTGATTCTAGTCGCCCATTCCAAAAGGTAGTTTTCGTATGGAGAAGAATGGGCAAGAAACTCCACCGTTACTCTTTTAAAATGTTTTACAAGTTCTGTATAGGTACATTAATTATATAATTATATGTGAAGACGATGCATCTAGAATAAAAATTAGTCTGCCAACAAAAGGTAAAAAGAATTAAAAATAAAGCAATGACAGGTAAATCAATTATGTGATAGATACATGGTGCTCACATATTTACAACTATTGTTAAAGTAGATTATTTTTATATAATTTTAACAAGTGTGTGAGTTACTGTAGCCACAAAAAGTAAAACTAATGTCATAAAAAAAATATATAAATTAAATTAGCGACCAGTTTGATTTTGTCTAGACTCTAGATTGTCCTATGGAGCAGGACCAGCATGTTTCCAAGCATTCTTATCTTGGATGTAATCTTCTAATTTGTAATATCCTTGTTTACAAAGTGTACTTTTAATATGAGTTTTAAATTTTCTTTCATTTAATTGCAATATGTCACAAGGTATTTTGTTGTAACATTTAACACAGTACCCCATAAAAGATGTCTGTACTTTAGATAATCTGAAAAAAGGTTGATCTAATTTATCTTTATTTCTAGTATTAAAATTATGTCTATCACTTATTTTATTAAAAAGATGTTGATTTTTTCTAACGTACATAATATTTTCATAAATGAATTGGCAAGGTACCGTCATGATATTAACCTTTTTAAATAGTTCCCTAAGAGATTCGCGGCGACGTAGATTGTAAATGGCTCTGACAGCTCTCTTTTGTAAAATAAAAATGGATTCAATGTCAGCAGCCCGACCCCATAGTAAAATACCATATGACATAATACTGTGGAAGTAACTAAAATAGACCAAACGTGCGGTTTCTACATCTGTTAACTGTCTTATCTTTCTAACAGCATAAGCGGCCGAGCTGAGCCGCCCCGCAATAGATGTTATATGAGGTCCCCATTGTAATTTCTCGTCTAGCGTGATTCCTAGGAAAACTGCCTGATGAATAAATTCTAGTTTTTGGCCATTCAATATGACGTCACATTCATTACTTTTAACATTCGGTAATTTAAATCTAATGCATTTGGTTTTTTTTTCATTTAGTACTAAATTATTTACCGTAAACCAATCTTGGACCTGAAGAATAGAGTTATTCACGTCGTCAAGATTTTGTGACCGTCGGTCTATTTTAAAGATCAGCGATGTGTCATCAGCAAATAACACCATCTTCGGTTGATTTTGAAGTAATTGGGGTAAATCATTAATGTAAACTAAAAAAAGGAATGGACCCAATATCGAACCTTGAGGAACGCCCATTGTCATTTCAGACCCCAACGAGTTTACGCCGTTTACTTGAACTTTAACCTTTCTATCTTTCAGGTATGATCTTAGCAAATCAAGTGCTGTTTTTCTAATCCCATAGTGCTCCAGTTTCATCAGAAGTGTCTCATGGTTTACGCAATCGAACGCCTTAGAGAGGTCGCAAAAGATTCCAATGGCATCTTGTGCTTCTTCCCAGGCGTTAAAAATGTTCTTTATTAGGGTAACACCGGCGTCAGTAGTGCAACGCCCTTTGGTGAAACCGTACTGGTGTTCATGAAAGATGGAATTTTTATTAAAGTGACGTAACATTTGATTGAGCATCAACTTTTCAAACACCTTACTGAGAACTGGCAGAATTGACACAGGCCTATAATTGTTGGGTTCTTTACTATCACCGGATTTGAACAGTGGTACTACTTTACTATGTTTCATAAGATCTGGAAAGACTCCTTGGTCAACACTGGTGTTAAATATGAAAGCTAAATAGGGTGCAATGGTTTCGATAAAAGATCTACATACTTTTACAGACATTCCCCAGAGATCTTCTGTTGATTTAATTTTAAGATCTTTAAAAGCTTTTATAACAGCCTGGGGGTTTGTATGCTGAAACCTAAACTCCAAAGGGCATGCCTTTACATTCTTTTTAAGTAAGGCAGCAGAAAGCGTGGGGGATGAATTTAAAGCTTCAGTAGTTTTAATGGGAATATTAGCAAAAAAGTTTTCAAATTCCTGAGCTATTTCTACATCTGAGTTGATGGGGCCATGTGCAGTCTCTAAATTAAATTCAGTATTACGCTGTTTTTTCCTACCTGTTTCATTATTTATTATTTGCCAGGTAGTTTTTATTTTATCATCAGCTGATTTTATTTTATTGCTAATATAAAGAGCTTTAGCTATTTGGCACACACTTTTAAAAGTTTTTGAATATTTTGCAACATACTGATGAAAGTTTGTATTATTCATATGTTGCTTTAAGCCATAAAGTTCAAAAAGTTTTTCCCTGCTTTTACGAATACCTGGAGTCGCCCAGTCACTAAATAAAAACTTTGTGTAAATACTTTTAGTTTTTAGTGGAAAAATATCATTAAACTGCGCGTTCAACAGTGAAAAGAATTCGGCGTAGAACTCATTTGGGTCACCTATATTATTAAAGTTCTGATCACATAATTTACTGGCCAAAGAATTATTTAATTTTTCCAAATTTTTACATGTAATTGTCCTAAACCTTATTTGAATTTTTTGTAAAGGCATGTAGGAGCTAAATGTTATTGTTTGTCCACTGTGATCAGATGGCAACTTATTTACAATTTGTTTGTGTAAGTAATCACAATTACAAAAAACGTTATCTATACAAGTGGCAGAAGAAGCTGTCACTCGGGTTGGTTCAATAAAAACATTTGACAAATCAAATGTCCTAAAAAGACTTATCAATCTGACAGTATTTGAGTTATTTTCCAATAAATCAATGTTAAAATCTCCACATACAATTATTGACTTACTACTAGTACTAAGTTTCTTTAACACATCTTCCATTACAGAATCAAACACAGATAGATTCTGGTAACTTGGAGGTCTATATACGCATACTATAACATGCTTATCAAGCTCAACACAGGACAATTCAATTTGGTGTTCAACAGACAGCCCGATTATGTCTTTTCGTTCTTTCGATTTAATAGAATTTTTAATTAATATTAATGACCCGCCATGTATCATACTTTTTCGGCTGAAATGGCTAACTACACAATAATTTTCATAATTAATTGACTTTACTTGATGATCTTTCAACCAATGCTCTGTTAAACAAACAACATCAAACTTGGTGTTTTCCAAAAACAATTCTATTTCCAGTAATTTGGAAGCGCAACCTTGGATATTTTGATTAAATAATTTTAAATTATGTTGCACTCCCTTTGGTTTTTTAGTATTATTAATTATATTGCCAGAAGATACCTTTTTATTGTTTTGTAATAATAATTGGTTATTTGACTGGGTAACTTCTGTTGTCTCACTGACTAGTTTAAAAAATTATCTGGAGTGACCTCCACAACTACAACTGGAGAGTCTAGATTACCCGTGTAAGTTCCAGCAGGAGGAGAATACCCTATCTGGCTGGTAGTGGTCTCCAAGGATGTTGGTATTGTAGGTGGATCCTCCTTCGTACAACATGACAAATCATAATTAATCACTATGTTGCTAGTATAACTAGGCAACACAGACTCGTCACTAATACTAGAATTCGTTATATTAGCTATAACCTCGTTAATATTATATGCTATCAACATAGCAATCAGATGTCTACATTCCCCAGACAGAGATAAAGTTCTCTGAGTTAACTTAAAACCACTAACAAACTTGTTAGTGTCAAAAAACAATAATTTGTCACTATGACAACATGTCAGCTTGTGAATAGTATTATTCAACTTATAAATATAATTATTTTCGCTATATGATAATGTATCAGAGTAAGGAAAAGCACACAACATTATCTTACCTATGTTTAACTTTAATAAGGTGTTTACACCATCCACTATGTCCTTTCTGGTAATACCAGTGCTATTACCTAATAGCAAAACCATAGTAGAATAATTATCTAGGTTTGCATTGGCAATTCTTTTTATCATTTGTTTAAAACTTATATTATGGTAACTATGATTGGTAAAACTATGGCTAAGGTAATTGAGTAAAATTTTTCCAAAGCCAGAACCTAACTCGTCACAAAAAAATATTGATTTATTTATCTCTGTAGTCTCTGCTGGAAGAGCCAACGCCGGAAGGGGCAAATCAGACTGAGGCTGAAGAGGTGGTGGTTGGTTGTCACAGTTGCATGAAAGATTATTAGTCAGAGACTCATACCTCTCAGCATTGTACTTCACCAAATCCAGTAGTTCTCCAGCCTCAAACAAGCGGTCACTCAGTTGTCGTTGTGAATTTTCATATTTTTCAAAAATATCTTTCAGCAAATGCTCCTTGTGTAATATATCATTATAGAGGAGCTGGATATCAGTGTCATACTTTTCCCTACATTTATCTAACTCAGTAGTACAAATATTTAAACTATTTGATAAGACAACACGTTCCTTTCTAAGTGAAAGGTTTAATTTTAAGAGCTTTTGTTTTTTTATTGCTCTCTGTGACCGTTTAATTAATTTCTTGATTTTAATATATTTCTTTAATTTGTTGTGACTCATAACAACAGGACATAATGGTATGGTATCATCACCAGTCAAATCTATAGTTACAGCAGGCTCACACACTGATTTTGACTTACTACCTACCAACTTATCAAAAAGATTACTAGTGCGAGCAACCTGTTTATCAACCTTGATACCCTCAGAGATTGATAGTTCCTCTTGAGCTTCAAACAGTCTCTGTTCAAGCTCTGTGATTCGCTTCAACGCCAATTCGTGGGTGTCACTGCACTCTTGAAATGTTGACACTACGTGTTGCAGTTGACTGTGCTGATCAGTTAAGTCCATGTGTTGCATGTGCAGCTGAGATAGTTCATTCTTGAGGGAGGTGTTCTTTAAAATAATGTTTTCCACTTCCACTTCACTGTCTTCCCTTTCACGGAGCAGCTGTTTACACATCGCTTCAGAAACCTCTAACTCCTTCAAGGCAGCTCTTAGTTTTGCTTCCATCTCCTTGATTGTAGCACTGCGGGTCATCATTTTCCTTGAAATGTCAGTCACCTGGAATGTGTGAAGTTATGCAGCTAAATAACAGTGTGAGAAAAGATGTTCCAATATTTAGATTAGTAGGAGGTAGGAGGGAAATAAAAAATAAAAATTAAATTAAGATAAAAATAAGTAATGAAATGTTAACAAAGATTTAAAATAGGTCAAGTTTGTAAGGAATTAGACGGGAATGTTAAATAGAAGTGAAGTTACAAGGAATACTGCTATTATTGTAAAACACAAAGAAACTTGATTGACAATAACAAGTTTATAACACAAGACAGGTTTTATAGTAGGAATAATAATTATTCATAAGCTACTTATAATGAGCCTATTTTTGTGTAGTATATTATGTAGTGTTTATTGTCTGGGCGAATGTTTTCGTCGTCGATTTTGCTTCCACTAGTTGTCAAGCAAAAGGAGACATAAACCGTGCCAGTGTGTGATGGACGTAGCTCAGAGACCTGAGCAGTATTTTGTGATGTTCTGTGGTCTGTAAATACTAACTACAAGCACTTAAATAAAACAAAATACTCCCCGGGATCGATGATAATTTGAAATCCGTTCACCGTTGGTACGTTGAGTTGACAGCCGGTTTTGAATCCGTTTTTTTTACGAAGTTTTCGCGACAAAAAACACTTTATAATCACTGTTTAGAATACTTAACATCTAGGTTTGACTATATTATACTAATTTAACACATTTATAACACTTTTATTAATTTTCTAGAAATAATTAACCTAGAGACCGTTTTTTGACGACCGGCTACCAGTGTTGCCAGCAGTATAATCCCGGAGGGGCCCGTGGCTAAATAATAACAGCCGCAGGTCGAACGATCAGGTTAAGCTACGCTTGCTGCGGTTCGTCTGTGCATGGGTGACCATCTTTACATACCGAGACCCCTCCGTGTCTCGGAAAGCAAGTTAGGTCCCGGCTGTCATTCGTGGATCTTTGACAGTCATTACGGGTAGTCAGAAGCCCGAAAGTCTGATAAACAGTCTTACCAAGGGGTATCGTATTACCCAGTAACTGGATTGTGGAAGTCAGACAGGTAGTCGCTCCATGTAAAATACTGGTATTCAGCTGCATCCGGTTAGACTGGAAGCCGACCCCAACATAGTTGGGAAAAGGCTGGGCAGATGATGAAATGGTCTAAGATGCGACACGTGACCGCAACAGACGCAACGGCCTCAAATTATCGATTTATTCCGGTTTGATCCCCTGACGCAACTGTTTACACAAATATAGAAACACAATAGCTGAAGTTAATGGAGTTAGTTTTTCAATTTCACACAATCAATACAAATTCTCTTATCTACATTTTCGTTTAGAACATCAAGGTTTAGGAGAAAAACAATGGATGCTTGGACATGGATCAAGCAACCTTTAAGAATTCTAATACCTACTACTTATTTATTTTAACAAGATATTGCAAGATATTAAATATTTATATTCTTCCATTGTTAGATATTTTAATGGAACTAGGTAATGGCCGTGTCAAGTTCAAGTAAAGACCCAATCATATTTATCCCTATATCAAGATTATATTGTATCGATTTTGGATGTCTTTCCTATATTATTGACCTACTTTTGCCTGTCCATGGCCTAAAAAGCTTTGTATTCTACCCTTACACTGACGGCTCAAAACAGGGCCACGAATTGTAGGTACTTCATAGACACTATGTAACAACAACAGTTTGACAACTGCGGTAAAGTTGGGGCCTCTTGGTTCATCTCTTGTAGTCTTGTCTTTTAGCCTTTTCTTGTATATTATATTTTATGATTTTAGACTAGCACCCTAATTAGGTAACACGCATACATAATCTAAATCATATTTAAGAAAATTACTAATCCATTATTTTTATGTTCGAAAAATTTTTCTGCTCAAAGTAAATAACGCAATGAATGTTGTTCAACTGTCAAAATGAAAGCCATTCCTACTGATAACGCGTTACGCAATTACCCCGCAGTATCTTCTCCACTCAATGTAACAGTTACAAAAGAAAATAAATCTCACGTTGATATTACTGTTTTGTCCATCATCAACAATCTAAAATACTCACCCTCAAAGTTACATAACCTCGAATCCCAGTCCAGGGGCGCTAAACATTTTGCAATATTAAAGAACTCCATTCCAGCCAGTACCATCGGGCTTCACATGGCTGACACCACGACACCCCGGTAATTGAATAGCTTTCACGATGCGTATGGGAATATGACGGTATTGTCTGTGCCTCTGACGTGTGATACGAGAGTAAATTCATGTTTGTGTCGTGTGAAAGTCACGGAATGGAATTGTAATGGACTTTTGAGGTTAGAAAAATAGTTCGTTGAGTGCTAAATCTAGTTGGTATGTCTTTCTAGTTTTTGACGCTCTTAGCTTAGTATAGTCATCCAATCAAACTGTGATCTTCTATCATGTGTTTTTTGTTTTTTTTTTTGTTAAATCCGTATTTGTCTGTTATGGTCATTGGTTATGGTCCGTTTTGTAGAAATAATAAATATAAATTACTTACTAACCCCCATACTAGATGGACAGACGACCTAAAGAAGGTGGCTGGGGTAGACTGGATGCGGAAGGCGGAGGACAAGGTGCTGTGGCGCAGTCTGGGAGAGGCCTATGTCCAGCAGTAAACTGCGATAGGCTGAGTTGATTGATTGAACCCCCTTACTAATAAACGTTGTATAGCGTCTGCATAGTTACACAACGCTTTGTCTTCTTCTTTCGAAAGTCAAATTACTGACGACTGAAAGAGAGAAATCGGTGTGTAACTGTTCATCTGATATATTACGTTTATTATTAAGGGAGTTTGTAAGAAGGAAGTGTCAGAATAGTTTTCACATAGGCGTAATGTGAGATGTATTATTTATAATGTCTACCTACTATTTCACAAATATCAGCAAATTAAGCGTAGTAGAAAACTTATGCACTTATTCAGTGGCTTATAGGTTATCTTGCCTACTAAACTCCAATTTTCAAGCCGCGACGGCGGCGCCAATGACGTAACTAAATGCAACTCTCGTTGTTATTCAATATCATATTAGATCTTTTGTTAGTAAACAATGCGCGCGCGGCGAAAACAGTGCGTGCACCGATGACAATACGAATTGATAGTTTATTATTAGAAATTGATGAAGTCTTTTATTTTTATGAAAGGGATATACATAGTAACAGTGTCACAGTGTCGTAAGGGTTTCGTAATACGAAGAATGAGAGCAATGAAATTAATATCATAAGGGCTGAATTAAACAATTTCGAACTTATAGAGCAACTATATTACGCGATAATTGCAAAACCGTTACGCTTGAGCGATAATTACTAATGACAGTTAGTGTCCAAATGCATTACGCCGAAGGCGAAGACGAAGGCGTCCGAAGTTCCGCGGCTGATTTTACTGTCCGCTACAACGCAACTTAATTTCGCGATTTTACGGTACGCGACCGAATTTCGTTATGATTATGCCTGCAATGATTACTAACGACACATTGTGCCGAAATTACGTTGCGTTATAGCGTACAATAAAATCAGCCGCGGAACTTCGGTCGCGTACCTTCTGCATAGTGTGCTGTTTGGACACTAAGACATTATCTGAACCTATTAAATTACAGGATGCTGTTCCCAACTACATAAAATCTAAGACCCTTAGTGATAATAATAGCCCTCCAGACCGTATTTCGGCCGTGGCGGCCAATCTAAACGGAGACTAACCTTCGGCATGGGAGATATTATTATAGGGTCCAGGTGTGTGCGTAAACACAGGTGCACTCCCTTTTCCCTCACTCTCATAGTCCGATGGGACGGCACGCAATCCGACACGACTGGAGAGAGATTAGGCGCAGGACCAACAGCTTAACGTGCTTTCCGAGGCATCACACCGCCCACTTCCAAACTCCGGATTATTAATAAGAAATGACCACTAATACTAAATGAAATGAATACTAATATTACAAGTAAAAGGCAAAGGCTTTAAGCCCCATTTCCACCAAAGTTGCAGACGATATCTAAGCAAACATTCTGCTAAACCAACTCCAAAATATTCTGCGCTTAGAGCAATGCGCCTCAAATCCACAATGTCTCATTATTTAACTTCTCACGGACACTGTTGTGCAACAATGTATAAGGGAAAGGAGAGATCATAATATTAATTCTAAGTAAGTACTCTCTTATCAAAATATAAATCTTTCGTGTTTCCCTGGAAACTTTTTGAATTCCAACGTCATAATTACGATGCAAATACGCTTTCGCGAATTACTTTCTCAGTGATTTTGTTTGTAATCGTTACAAAAAGTTAGATAAAAGTAATTATGGTGAACAGAGCAATCTATGCGCACTTGCTTGAAATGAAATGGAAGGCATCTCAGGAGCACAGCATGACGATAGATAATATGCAAATGATGATGTAGCATTATTACGAGTTGAAGAAACAACAGTTATTGAAATGAGCTAACATACAAATGTAGACCATAAAGTAGATCGTGTAGTACGAGTATTACTGCAATAATTTTCCAGCAGGTAAACGGAGACCAAGACTTTGTTTGCATATGAGTACAACAAACTATACAAGGTGAAGACGACGATACAACAATAATTTAAACTTTGTATATCTAATGACGTTCTCAGTCTGTATACAAAAATTCAACCAAATACATCCAACAGTTTAGTCACTATAGCTAAACAAAGTTCGGCAAATCCCATAGTCGGCCGATATCACAACTATTAGGCATTGTTTGTTTGAAATCACTTTTTTAATTTTGATTTTAGGATTTATTTGATAGTTTCAAAATTCTCCTATGCTAGTGTTTTCATTTATTGTCGTATTGTTGCCTCCACATTGTAGATCGGAATCGAAACAATAAAAAAAACTGTTCTCGACTAACAGATGCAATTAGGTACTATTGATGATCCTAAATTAAGGATAAACATAGGCAAAGAGTACTTGTTTGACAAATAAATTAACATTGAAGAACCATTAATAATAACAGATCCCCAACAAGCAATACAAAGTACATTTACTAAGAGTAAACATAACCTTTCAAACGAACATAATTAAATTACAGCTACACCCTTCAGGACGGAAGGAAGCACCAGTCACGGCTGAGTGACAGCGACCAAACAATGAACACATAATGGCTTACACATGTTATTATATGAAGGTAGGTATGTCAAAACAAAGTGGAGTTAAATGTATAATGAACCTTTTGTTACATTATTGATATCAATGTTTATGATGATGATAAAAAAGATATTACGAAAGTAAGGAAGAGTGTCCTTGGAGTTTCTGGCCCGTTCTTCTCCGTTGAGATCTACGTTTTGGAATGGGTAACTAGCTTCAACTTTCTGATCTAATTGAATTTAATTAAAGTAAATGCTTTCTGTTTGAGTTTGGAAAACATTTCAATTCTACGAAATAACCAAATATCTAATATGAAAATCTGACTTAAAATCTGAATATGGCAGAAAAGAGCTATTTGAGAGGGCTCTACTAGATTTCATGTCAATTTGACCCCCGAGAAAACACGAGGTTAACATACATGACATAAGGAAGTTGTGAAATAATCCAATCGTCCTACTGACTTACAAACTCATCTGGACCAAAACTGCAATAACTGAAAACCTACTTAAAGATGACATCTTTAAAACGGAATTCCGATGTCGTAACAAAACCAAAAATATCTGTACAGAACAAAAATATCGTTGCAATGTTTTTGCAATAAGGAACAGCGGATAATGCGGCTGTTGTGCAAGCAACTCGAATCCATGACATAAGGGGTCAACCGAACACACCCGTCAATGTGTCCTAGACGATTTTGGAAGGAATACCAGCAGATATGACAACAATGGGAGACATTGTTAATTTTTTCCGCGTAAATGCACTGGGTTCGACGCAGTTCCGGTTATTTCATCAGTCATGTTGGCGATAAGCGGTCCAATATCCAATTTAATTTTGTCTGCATTTGGTATATAGAGGAATATTATTTATTTGGTATATTATACCTATTAGAAATTATCCTTAAGCACTTAGACCGCTTCCCACGGAATCTATTCAATTAACGATTTCCTCGATTTCAAAAGCAAAAGCTTCAGCTTCTAATAACCTGACTTAAAGCAATAAATAAGTTTTACAGTCAGCCACTTAGGTAATTAATTAGTTCCTATAAACATAAGAAAGTCTATAAATCAATCTAAAAGTCTAAATTATTTAATATGGATATTAGACTTAATAAACCACAGGTGTATCAGAAAAGAGACACCATGTTCTCGATTTAATTAAGTTCTTGCTTCGATATACTTCCTTTGTACACTTCAACGCTTTCTTCTCACATAAATCCTCAACGAAGCTATAAAACAACTAATATTAATGAAGCTGAGAGTCTGCGTTATGCACTACGGCGTCATCTTTTCAAATTTCATTGCTAATATGTATTATGCTCAGCTATGGCTTTCGAGACATGATTTCACATGTTGTGATACAATGATGATAGGTTTATTAAGAGGGAAGAAAGTATTACATTTTGTTTTTGCATGATGGTAAAACACAACATTGATATAGTACAAGGTCTTACAAGAGCAATAGAATTTAAGAATTTTCTGTAGTGGAAAGCTTTTGTGAGGAGTGTCGCTTTCGGAATTTATCTGCACTTCGTTGATATTTGCAGTAACGTCCGAAAAAGGACAATGAACGATAACAAAAACTATTCGGTAATATGGACTGTATGCAATTTTAAATTCTACTAAAATAATCAGTTCTGCATTTAGTATTAAGGCTATTTACAGCGTAAGTCTGCTATAGGCTGATGATTATGATTACCACCTGAAGGATAAATCAATATCAAATTAGGCATGGGTTGATTAAAAGACATTTAAAATGTGAAACTGTAGACAAAACAATAAAGTTAACGATCATGAAATCGCTTTCAACCTGTGAAACGGCTCATCAAACCAATTAAAATTCAACATACTCGCATACATTTCTATTGTCCTGTGTATTGGCTGGAGACTGCTTTATTTTGTATTAATTAACACCGAATCGATAGCGAAAGTGAACTTTTGATTTCTAACCTTAGTAGGTATACGAGTATGTGGTGAAAATCATCTGAGTTTCATTGTGGGAGGAACAACTGGACCGATATGGTATCTTGTGGCGCCCACTTACATGTAAATTTGTCAGATGTTATAATTGGAGGCAATGAAGTTAAATCTTTGTTTGTTTTATAACTATTGTTATATCATCATCATCAGTCAAACATAGCAGTGATCTGCTAGATATGGCAATAGCCAAAAAAGGGAGCATCCCCGTAGTTACTATGCCTTTTGCTTAGGAGGCGAAGAGACTATGATATCAGTTGGATGAGCAATAGATCCAACGCAAACTAGTAAAGATATACTGCTTCCGGCAACGCCAATAATAGTGATTTTGGTTTGCTTGACAAAATTGATTTTGGAAATACGAAAGTTAATTCTTTCGCAAAGCAAATGGTGGGCAGTGGATATCCATGTGTACATTGCAGATCGTCATCATCTATAGCCCGACTTCACCCACTGCTGGGCATAGGCCTATAGAGGTATGAGGAACAGGGTGTAAGTTCACTCATACTCTATAGAAAAGGGAGGAGCCTCCGACCAGACGGGTATTAAGACTGGCGGGCAACTGCCCAATGATTCACGTCGGGCCGTTGTATATATGCTAGTTGCGCGGTAAACTCAGCTTGCGAGATGCAGGATTTTGTGTGACGTCAGTATGACGCGTTCGTATGTGGCGTTTGTAGATACGCCAGACGACTGGCATCTCGTCTTCCAGTCCTTGGACGCCAGTCTTTCACAGCCTTACTCTAACTCATCACTGCACTATACCAGGTGTCCTGCCCAACTCCATTTAAATTCTATAATACGTTTTCCGATATCGAAGACCTTCGTACGCCTTCGTATCTCGACATTTGGAACTCGGTGAGCAGTAGATATCAATATATAACATTTCAGACAGAAACGTAAGCAACTGACTAATGGAGCACTTCCTACTTTAAAAGTTTAATCCATATGTTCCTCTAATTTCATCTTCATCTACGTCTGTTATTTACGAAACCGTAATGACGCAAAATTATGCTGTTACAAGGCAAATTGATGAATTAGGTAAAAGATGACTCGATCGCGTGCCAACGCCTTTCTACTTGTATGTGAGTTACGCGAAAATTGCACCGTTTTCACACAATGTTGGGTAATAAGAATATTGAATTAGTTATAATAGGTGTACTGGGAACGAAGGGTCTTATACGTTATGCTTGAGAGATTCAATAAGGTCAGACTGCAAAGTTAATGTAGTGTAGTGAACTGCATATATCCGGAAGTCCCACTGAACTAAATTCTAAGACCATTTATTAGGTCCGAAATTGGACACCTTAAACTGCTGTCAGATACACTTTTGCTTTTTCCAAAACAGGGAGAAGTTATGAGCTTCAGATGTCGGAATTTCCGCCACATAATGCGTATGAGTGCGCGTAGGTGGACACGAACATATTGGATTGTCTTCATTCTAATGCTCGCTTTGTGTCCGATTATAATCGACACTATTAGCGTTGTCTGTTCAACTGCTTAATGAATGTCTTGCCATATAAGTATGATATTTTTACGACTGCGGACATCGAACAAGGTATTAATTACGTTGATATTTTTGTTTTAGTAATTGCTGCCTTTATTTGGCTAATTGAATGTTTGTTCTTTGTAATTAACTTCTTTGTTGCCATACGGGCTATTTTTTTGTTTGTTACTAGGGTCAGATTTGCTTAAAATATCAATACTGTGTATTTCATTAGCAGTGTAGGTAAGTATGTATTATCATCGATGACCCCTTTATTCAATTCGTAGTAAACTTGTATGTCCACGCAGAACAATTGTCGTGAATGTAATTCAATCGTTACAATAGTGAGTTGTTTCGCACAATTAGCTATTCAAAGCATCTTCTGTTTAGACGGCTATATCTTCAACTTATCGCCTAAAAACATTACAGTCTTCTTGAACGACAAAGGAAGTGAAATCGAAGGATTACATCGATTCAGTTAAACACCTATTGAAAATACTATTATCATAATGCTGTCAGTTGACATTTATGCCACATACCTCAGGATATATCCAAATGATAGTGAAACCTAGACACAAAGGCGCCCAATGTTAGCACAATGGAAGATGAAAGCAAGTGAGATTCTATCAACACGTATCCCGACTGGCCCGGAGGCTGGACTGTATTAATTATCTCCAGCTACAATAGTACGAAGAAAGTTGTACTCTCGATGCGAATTCGTAACGTTACGTATTATGCTTTCATTGGCGTTAATAAAGCATTTGATTACCAACTTCTATTTGCCGTTACGAAACAGAATGTTGCTAAAGAAGGTGGAGGTAGGATTTTTGAAGGACGGTAAAGATAAGTTGGTGTTAGTTTATTAAATGGGATTGGCAGTGATAATTACAAACTTTCGAGTGCTGTAATAGATTCGGTTTGCGTACAATGACGTGTTATCTCAATATCGTAGACTCGTAAATGAACTTTGGAGGAAGAATGACAAAGACACGCCAAATGTCACTTTCTTTGATAGTTTATTTTTGACGAGCAATCGCAATGGTCAATTTCGTTCATCATCAGTGATTTTCTTGTGCGTTTTGTATGAGTCAGCATTGATAAATGATGTTTTAATGTCAATGAGAGAAAGTAAATTCGTTGATTAATTTAATGAGACAGTGTCTTCCATACCTAGTAAATGAATATACAATACCTATAAGATCTCAATTTTATTTTCTTGTATAAAAAATCTTAAGCAAGCAATATTCTACCACGGTCTGCAGCCATCTTAGGTAAAACTAGTTCATTAACGCGATCTCCAATAAAGACATTAAAGAGTAAGAAAACAAGTAACTTAAAGTAAACAGCCATTAACTTCAGAGAGAGGTAGTAAATAATTTTATCACTTAAGTCGATAGTGGACGAAATTATCGCGTGTTTAATGCCCAAATTGACCAATAACATACCAAACAATCGAAAGTAAAGTAGCAATAACCTACCGGTGAAATTGTAGCATTTACTAAATAAATGTTGAACTTTCAAAACGATTTGAGTTTTTCTAAATATTTGAAAATAACATGCTAGTTCCGGTTCTTTTGTGTCCCACGACTTTTTTTGTAAAAAGATGTGATGTTTATGAATTTGGTTGAGTGGTTCTAGATTCGGCTGACCAGTCCTTAGTGCGATTTGACTAATTTAGACCGTGACAAAAGATTTCCTTGGATTTAATATTATGGTTACAGTGCCTTGGTGATACTTAACACATTATGTCGCCCGGCTCGAAGGGCCAATATAATAGTTTGAGTGACTCTAGATTCGGCTGGCTAGTCCTTAGTGGGATTTGACTAATTTAGACCGTGAAACTATTCAAGGATTGCCTTGGATTTGATATGGTTACAGTGCTTTGGTGATACTTAACACATTTGTCAACCGGCTCGAAGGACCAATATAATAGTTTGAGTGACTCTAGATTCGGCTGGCTAGTCCTTAGTGGGATTTGACTAATTTAGACCGTGAAACTATTCAAAGATTTTCTTGATGGTTACAGTGCATTGGTGATACTTAACACAGTTGTAACCAATGTGATAGGCTTAGAAAATCGTAACGGGGTCGCCGTAAATGTATTATCGAAATAGTAACGGTTCAATAACCTCACTAATGAGATCAACACACTACACATAAAAGCCTTCACTTTCGTTCCTATTATTTCTCATCAACATTACATCACGCAAACACGTTACAAAAAGGACAATTCATAACTCTGGCATAATAGTTACAAATTGGAAAATATGGTCCGGAAGAACATAACCACAGAATATTAATCACACCAGAAAAATAGCGACATACAGCCTAGGTAACAATGGGCAATCACGTTAAATTGAGCTTTAATACGATTTAAAACATAGTAAGCGCAACTTTGTTAATAAATTGATATATAATGATGTTTAATAAAATGAATGTTTTTGTTTGACGCGCTGATTAATGGAGTACGGACAACAGGTCGAAGTGAAAACTGGTTGTGTGTTAGATTGGTTGTCCAGTGAAAGATAAGAGATACTTAGTTTGTTGTTAATTGTAGCAAGCATGCATGGCACCTGCCTTGATAGATTTTTGGTATCGGGTTCATAATTTAAATCAAAAGTGCCTAAAAGTAGAATGTCAGTTGTCACTTAAAACTTAAGTATAGATAATACATATTTACAAACTGTGCATTCATAATTTTCGTTTTAGTCATCATCATCATCATCTTCCTGCCCTTATCCCATGTTACTTGTGGTCGGCGCAACACGTTTTCTTCTTCCATTCTCCCCTGTCAACCGTCACGCTATCATTTACTCATAATTTTCGTTTTAGTGCAAAAATATTTTCCACGTTTCACAAAAGAACGAAAGATTTTTGCTATGAAAAACAAAGTACGCAGCAGATAGAACTAGCATACACCAAAATACTGATGAAACCTGTTGTTTATACAAAATATAGCTTTCAGTACGCCACACACCTTACCAAAACTTTTTCAAGGTGCCCAAATTTATTTGACAGCAAAAAAGATGTACCACATAGATGCAAAATATATTTTTGTGTCGTTCATTACGTGGTTCACAAAAAGCTGAGATGAAAGTGATTGAGTTCGCTTTCGTGGATGGACAGACTTGTCACGGAGTAAGATAGTACAGAAGGCCCACGAGCTAATTAGAAGGCTTTGCGATCAACAAACTGCTTCCTAAATAGTAGGGTGACTATGAACTCCCCATTTTGTGTTGAGGGTTGGGGAAGTCTGAGGAGCAGACTTAGGCATTAGAGCAAGGTTTTAAGCTCCAGGAAATTTTCAATGATCAGTGACAGAAAAGTTGAAGAGAAATCGGTTTGCATGGGTATATGATGAGGATGGAGGAAACGCAAATGACTAAAAGAGTAATAAATGTAAATATTGATGGATAGAGAGGAGAAGGAAGGCCGAAAAGTTGGATGAATTGTTACGAATGATATGTAAGTGTATGCGAGTCATTGATAGCGTGTCGGTTGAGAGGAAGATATATCGTAGGAAGGTAAACCCTCAAGCAACACATGAATTGTTCGAAGAAGCAGAAAAATCAAAGATCTTTAAAGATAAAATGTAGTTATTGGAGTCACAAATTGAACCAGCCGTACACGGTTCTATATCACTGGATATCGGATTAGTTCCTCGTGGGTCTTCTGAATTATCTTACTCTGCGCACCGTTGTTTTGTATCAGTATACGAATAGTTATTGACACATCGTGAGGAGGTTTAGAATTTCACTTGTTTCAATGTCAGAGTGTCGAGTTGTTTTATTGTGCTCAGTCATTCTTTGATCAGAAACAATCGGTGAATGTGGCAGGTATGTTTGTATTTGTGTAAGCACTTTCCTTAATAATATGTTAGCGCATTTAGAAGATGGACGCGAAAGGTAGGTACATACGCAAATATAGAGGTGCATGACAACATTAAATTATTTAAATATTTTTCGATGAAAATAAAAGATTGTTTGCATTCTTATCCTGCATTATTTCTTATTCCTATGTCAAGTTCATGTTAATGAGGCATTTAATATCGTTTCCAGCCAGGGTGTGCTGTTGTCTGCACGCTACAAGAGTTGATAGATGCTAATGAAGGTGTTAAGCTCCTAGCCAAATTCTGGGCTGACTGTATACCTATAGATTTCCATCGACACGCTAAAAATAAGACCTAAAATAGTAGGTGAACGTGAAATGGCAAAGCTACATTCCATCAGAAATGTAATTATATGGTTGCCAGCAATATTAAAGAATTTTAGATCAAAGTTGTTTAGAGGAGGGGATTTGGGGGGTGGCCTTTGCCCGGCAGTGGGAAATTCTATGATAATCATCTGCCTAGCCTTTTCCCAATTATGGGTCAGCTCCCAGTCTAACCGGATGCAGCTAAATACCAATATTTTACATGGAGCGACTGCCTGTCTGACCTCCACAACCCAGTTAGTGGGTAATATTATGATACTACGGGAAATTCTACAATAAATAATACATTAAAAAAACAACGAAAATGACTATAATGTAACTTATGGACATACATAGATACCTGTTTACCATTAGTACGTGGGGTGTGATAGCATACCTCGGTCTGCAGCGTATGCAAAATACTGCAATTGGTTGTACGCATCGCGTGACAAAGCAGAGGAAATGCACAAGGCCTGGGGACGCACCGAATTGTGACTGCTGACTGTACTATGAAAGGAAAACTCATGCGATTTTCACGTGAAAGTATTGTTGATAAATATTTTTCTAAGAATGACTTCATGTTCTTCATACAAGTGCCTGTGAAGTGTTTCATGAGAATAAGACTTGTTTTGCATAATTCATAAGCTATTACATATTTTAAACAATTCAAAAGAACTGTCTTTCCTGAGGGAAAGGGTTTCTTGTATGAAATTAAAAATAAGAAAAGAAAGATAAGAAATAAGCAGTACCTTTGTACTCAAATCTTAATTATGTTATATCTCTATGTATTTCACTGTGTGTACATAAATAATAAAATAAATAAATAAATAAAAAATCACAAAATATGTTAAATAGGTTATTACTTCTACCTGTTTAACATATTTTGTGGTTTTTGACGGTCAATGTTCATTTTATAAACCGACGAAAAAAAAGGACGACGTTCTCAAGTAGACGTGTATATTTTTGATGTCAACTTTTTTCCAAAAAGTCTATTTGATGTTCCGAGAAATAAAACTGTGGTAGGTATCCATCAATGCGCGCGCGCACCAAAGTGTATTGACACCGATTGTGTGACAAACTTGTTAGAATGACTCATAAGTGTGTCAATCAGACTATCATTGAACACACTATTTATTAGTTACGGAAACTATTCATATTTCGTAGTAATTATACTGTGATAGAAAGGGCATCTGTTTTCCGTGTTTACGTTTGAAATGTACACTGATAAGTTCTATTGTACTCTCTTGTTTTGATGTAGTCCTAGGTACCATAAATACATACATAATCAGCATTAAACGTTCTGCGTTCAACGTTGTACGCTGGGACACAGGCCTCCTCTGTGAGAGGGAGTGGGCCATAATCCACCACCCGGCCCAGAGCGGGTTGGCGGATGTCACATGTCTACGAATTTTTGTTTTCTAAGACATGGCGGTTTCCTCACGATGTTTTCTTCACTGTTTTGAGAGCTGTGGTGATAAAATTAAATACACAATGTAATGTACCTGCCTGGGTTCGAACTCACGACCACAACTCGTAAGTCGGGGCCGTTACCACTGCTCACTTAGAGAGCAGTGGTAACGGCTAACCTAACAGGCGTTGCACAGAGGGGGCTCCGGATTGGTCTTTTGAGAGGTAACGGTGCCCCTTCCATAGTGCAGATGGTGACCGCCGGGGTGGTTTTAGTGAGGTAAAAATCCCACACTCCCTGGTTTTATCCCCAAAGACCAGGCGCCTTTTGAAGGTTTTCCCCCGAAAACAAAAAAAAGGTACCTACTAGTTATTTATTAATTGCATACTGCAGACGATGCCTCACCTTGTCGTGCTCTCTTTATAAAACACCTGCACTATGGAATATCTTGGCGAGGCTAACGCTGTCGAGGTGGCGAAATCCTGGCCGAAGTTCATTTAAAATACAAGTATAAATGGAATCATCGTTACGACGAACAAAAAGAAATTCATACCTAATGGGCCAAAAATAATTAAAGTAGTGGTCATGAACTAGCTGGCTTTAAGATCTCAAGTATAAAACTCATAACCCTCTTATTGGATCTACAGTAGTTAGGTACTTACACTATGACAATAGACTTTGCAGAAAGTCAGTATGTTATATAAGTATTCATTTAAAATCGACCCAATAATAAACAATATAAGCGGACGTATATTGAACACCTGATAAGTACTTGGGGCTATTTTTATCGATCCCGATAAACCGATTGATTGATCGATAAAATTACAACTATCGTTACTTAATCGATGATAAAACATATCGACGTTAATTACATCGTTAAATAAGACTCCTAAATGAAAAGGCGAAAGCTAATTAACAACAAAACCTTATCGACATTTCAATCTCAGTACAGTTCGCTTTCCAAAGTTTTCTTATCTTTTACAGTCGACGGCTTCAATACAGAACCTTTTTTTATATCAGCTTCAATATTTCACATTGTCGAAGTATCCATTTTATCTTAAAGATACGATATACTTTATGTACAGACGCCAGCACATCAAGCTACCCGAAACTGTCAAATTTTCCCAATCAACTTTGAACTTTATGCTTTAGCGGTAAAGTTGAAAATCCATTAAAGAAATTTGACAGATTGTAGTAGCTTGATGTGCTGGCGTCTGTACCTACATCCCATCATCGGCACCGAAGTTAAAAGACCACGTAAACAAGCTGCTAGAATACAGGGTGTCGATATCCCTGCCACCCCCTGTGTAGTATGGGATCCGTAGTAATTCGAATTCTGACTAACATTTTCTTTTAAACTTTTTTGAATGCCTTTATCTATACGCTTACAAGGACCAAATTATTTTGAAGGACCAAACTTAACTATACTCCGCGCTGAACTATTGGTCGCGCCTTAGGTATGTGAGCGGTGAGACGGAGGGGCGGGGGCGCATTACTCAGTACGTGCGTTGCGAACCGCCGCCTCACCCCCGTCCCACCTCAGCGGCCAGCTAGTTCCGCGCGGACTATACTCCAATTATTATTATTAAACGCCTGTGTCATCCACCTGCAGGACAAAGGCCTCCCTATTCTTTCAACTTCTCTCAAAAGCTGCTGAGGACCAGTTCTTGTTGAAGGAGTCCAGCTTATCCCGCTATCTCCCTCTGGGCCTGCCGCGATGTCGGTTGCCATTAGAAGGGACCCATTGGGTCGTGTGTTTGGCCCATTGATCGTCTGACTTGCGGCGGTGTCCGGCCCAATTCTATTTTAGCGTGGCAGCTTTCCGAGTATCAGTGTCTGTGTATTGTTGTTGAAAATGAGTGACCACTCAATTTCCTGATTCCGGAAACCCAGAAAAGGAGATGGTTAAAATTATAACACCTAATTTCAATGGAAGAAGCGGCGCAACCAATTTTCCTACATCATAGTATAAAGTCAAGCCAAGCCAAACCAATAAATTCCATCCAATAAATTCCTATTCAAAAATAAAAAAAATCAAAATATTTTTATTTCTCATAAACCGACATGGGCACTTATAAAATTTCAGAAGCTAGGTGCATGGTTCCAATTGGTCGTTTCCTATGGAGAAGAACCGGCAAGAAACTCCACGGTTACTCTTTTAAAAATAATTGGCTTTTACAATGTTTTCAAATTCACATTCAACACACAATCACACCCAATTACATCCAATTTCTCCTCAACATACATAATATATATATATATATAAACCCACGCCTTCTTCCCAAGGGGATGGCAGAAATTACAGAACGCCACCTGCTACTATTCTGTGCTACTCCAATGACTATGAAAAATAACTACATAGACTCACTTTTCACTAATAACATAGCTGATCTTCTAATAAAGCAGCAACAGGGTAAATTAGCTTCGAAGATTCTCCATCACGTTTCCAGTAGCTAGCAGCTTCCGCGGGTTAACAACCATCAAGTACATGATCGGTTTTGCAAATCATCATCAATCAAACTTTAACGACATTTCAAGACACCTTCTAACATGTTACAATTAGTAAACTATCGCCATTAATAGGAAAAGCTATTAAATCGTTTTATTAGCATTTACTTTGCTATCATTTCAATGCATTTTATTTGTAACACTTGTTAATTTTACAGCACGGGTTTTCCCGCGGATACACACAAGGTTATTTTAAATTGGAATCTGGAATTGAATCTAAACACGATGAGATAGAAAAATTAAAGATTTGATGTTTTTTTTGGGAGATCAACGACCGCAGTTGTTGCCCGAGAGTTGTTACTAGAGGTATGAGCTGAAAAAACTGTTTTCTTATGTTTTAGTTTATACAAAAAAAAAAAAACATTTTTGAAACTGATATTTCAAGTGATTACAATATATGCGGTCGGTGACCTCGCAAAAAAACCAGTTTTTTATTTTTTATCATGTTTAGATATCAATACCCATCGCGTCTGCGGAGTTTAGCTAGTCAATTTAAAATAACCCTGTATAACCAGCTTATATATGAGCACTCATAGCTAGGACGCAGATCACAGATTACTTGTGCGTAGGCTTCCTCTCTGTGAGAGGGATGCAGCCGAGCATTTAGCAGTCATTCTAGCACGTTAGTGTCGTACAAATGCAAGGTTTATAAAACTATTTTTAGAATCTTAGCTCGTATCATTTTATCAGCTACTGATGTTTGATCTGGATCAGGTAGTCAACAGTTGGGCAAGCACAGAGACGGCCCAACTAGTAGGTACTTCTGGGTTTGCGGCCAACTTATCGCCCGTGTTCCCTTGAAATGCAACCATAGTGTGGGATGGCCGCCAGCTATATGGACCGACGACCTTCAAGAGGTGGCTGAGACAGACTGGTTGTGGAAGGCGGAGGACAGTGTTGTGGTGCAGCCGGGGCCTATGTCCAGCAGTGGACTGCGATAGACTGAGTTGATTGTTGATTGAATCCTGTCGGTAGATTGCAGTAATATTCCTGCGTCATCATAATTGACATTGTCAAGAGTTTCCTCGCCAATAAGCCAAGGTCTTTAGCAAAATTGAACGCAGAAACGCGACATAATAACCCACATCGCAGATTCTGCCGGTGAGAGTACCAAACTCACAATAAATATGGAAAGTAGTCTCGCAAGAGGCGCTTATCAAGCAATTGCCGCGTCCTTATTTGTTCCAACAATTTTTTATTGAGAATTTCGGACTTTTAGGTGCTTTTTTGTTTTCCTTATAGTTTCCGTTATGTAAAGGTCGGCGACCAGTGACATACAAATGGAATTGGATATTACAAGTTATAATTAGAACTGAAAAAGTTATCGAATTATCGCCACATGTTTATAATTATAACGGAAAGGGCCTTGATTTGTTAGTGTCCGATATAAATTATATCACAATGTCACATTAAACGTACATGAATAATAATAAAACGATCAGTGGTGAAGACTGAAAAAATACATATATTATAATACCCTACGAACATCTTCTTTCGCCACAATACAATTTTTCTCGTTGTATCTTGGAAATAGCACTCCGATAACACTGCGAATCCTAGTGTGTCCTTTCTTTTGTAGGAACCACTATAAAAAAAATATAATATTTCTCACTTCAATGTCATTCTAAAGCTAACAAATGTACCAATAACCCAAATAATAATCTTGTACATCTTAAAGCTCATCTGTGCCAAACGTGATTTCAATTATATCTTTATATTCATTGTATTGTGACTATATCATTAAAGATCATAAACATGATGTATGATTGTGACTTACTAAAACCCCATTACAGGCAAAAAAACAATTGATTTGATAAATGACTTTAACACGTTCCAAATTGTCACCACAAACGACATTTAGGAACCGTTAGATGCGCAAGCAATGTTCACTCATTCATTCATTCAAGAGTTTGACTGAGATCTTAGAAAGGGAGACATGACACGGTCAATCAAGGATTATTGAAAAATCATACTTTGTCACCGTACATATGTTTCTTTAAGTAACAAGTGGGTTCTTTAAGTATTTTATGGACCTTGGGTACAAAGTTTAAATGTCTCATCCTAACTAATATAATATTATAAATGCGAAAGTAAGTTTGTTTGTAACCTTTTCACGCCTAAACCACTGTACCGATCATCCTGAAATTTTTCATATACGTTGTCAGGTGTACAGAAACGGACATAGGGTAGGTACCTTTCATCCCGAAAAAAAGTGCTGTTCCCGAGGAAAACAGCAATAACGTTATCATGATAATAAATGGCGCCACGTGTCTTTCGAATCATGATTGAATTATATTTAGAAAGTTTAGAGTTTAATGCGGGTGAAACCGCGGGGCACAGCTAGTTTTACTATAATTTCCAGGCACCTTACACGCCACGTCATAGCAGTTTTGTTTGGCGACCGGCATAGATAGTTATGCTGATAGTAGTTCCCCGAACCCTTTCACAAGGAGCTCTACTAATATTACCACTATCCCTACAACGCAAAGCGCATTGATTTTTGAACGATGTAAATGATTGCATTCAATTAATTAAATAGGCTGTGTGCCAAATCTATTGGCACATACATTCACACGGATCCACTGTATCAATTTACATTAGAGCTATCCGCCTTGATGTCATCTCTCTCTCCTTTCTTAGATCTACGGCCGGGGCCCACAAAACAAAACGTTTTTGTTAATCAACCGCAGTAAGTGGTTCAGCAAGTTGTTGGGAACCTGTTCAGTATTGGGCACCCGCTACTTGTCGGGTCATCGATGACAACCGATAGTGGTAGGTGACGATTGCAAGAATTGGGGGCAAATACATAAGCCTACTTTAGGGGTCATATTTTTTGGTCTTTTTGTACGGAAGTTTTAACTTTAATTTATGAAATTGACACATACTGAACGGTAAAAATTATATATGTTACTGGTAATAAAATGGTAACTACATCGACTTTTTTCTTCGAGATGTTTTTGTTTTTTATTTTGACGTCCTCAGTGTAATTATCCAAAAAGACCAGACAACTATGACCGCGATTCGCAGGACCACTTAAAAACTCGACAAAAACTGACTTCGATAAATACAGTGCACAAACTAAACTAAACATAGTACACACTAATGAAGAACATAAAACATAAGCGCCCAGATCTTGAAGCAATAATTGCACACCACAGACGTTAATCTCATGTTCCAGTTTGTTTGACAACTATATTTAAAATTGTATAGCATTATGCTAAAAACGCCAATCAAGAATCTGGTGGAGCGTAACGAACGAGCATAGCTGCGCAGGCGCAGGCCGCACTAATCTCTACGCTTGCCATTAATTTTGGAGCGAAAGCCGCTGTCATCGGGCGAGCTTGTAAGATCCTGCTTATGTTATTAGGTATTCAGGTCTTCGATCATTTACCTCTTTTGATATAGGTAAAAAAGGTAAGGTCGGGATATTTTTTATAATCATCAAATTGCAACCTCCAGAAAAATCTTGATTATTTTGGGTTCATGTAAAATAAATGCTAGTTCCAATACCTTCCAATGACAAAGGGTTTAGCTAAGGATTAAATAGAGCAATACATAGTTAATTAAGTGCTAAGGGTATCAACCATATGGTCTCAGAATCCCATCACTAGATGATTTTATAGCACTTACTTGCACCAGACGCAGATGGCGGGATGAGCTGGACTCTTTTAATAAAGATTGTTCCTTGGCAGCTCTGGACAGAGAGAGGTGGATGGAGAGCGGGGAGGCCTTTGTCCAGCAGTGGGACATTAATAAAAAAAAAAAAAAGTATTCGATCCTGTAATGCTATTCTGTAAAAATCTCACCGTGAAAATTTAGGTGAAGTGAGCTTAAAGTGAGCTGTCAATAATTTCAATCCCTAACATGACAGCTCACTTTAAGCTCACTTCACTTAAGTTATCACGGTGATCTTTTTACAGAATAGCACCGCTGCGCTTAATTTTATAGCATCTATCTGCATTATCAAGGGCACCGAATAGAGATGCCTAATTCAATAAAAAAATATTTTGACCAGTATGCTCAAAACTACTTTTTTGTTACAATTTTTTTTTACCGTTTCAGCTCAAGTGCTAGTCAGAGCGAAGCTTCGTTAGTTACAGACAACAAGACTTAATTAAAGTGAGGATATAAACGAAAATTATTAAAGTTAGTTTTTACATAATAAAGCGAAACTTTCGTTTTATTAAGATTTTAAAGCTTACTGGGACGCCTGAAATAGTTTTTTACAGCTGAAATGAATGCTTAGTACGGTGATATTACGTTTAATATTCTACTACTTACTTACATTTTTATGTTCAGTGGTGCTTGAAATTCAGTAACCGAGGATTTTATATTTTAAATAAATAAAACAAAGTCGGGTTAGTTACACCAATTATAACTTAAGAACGGCTGGACCGATTTTTATAATCTTTGATTTGTTGGATTTGTCTCCGTCCCGAATTGCAGAATAACTAACAAAACATGGGAAAAATTTATGAAAAAATAAAAAACAGTGGCACTAAGGGAGTGCCGACAGAAGTGAAAACTTGAACAATTACGTGTGTATTTTTTGAATCGTCATATAAACAAAACACAAACAGAATACTTTGCCATCACTCACTGCGGAAATATATTAAAACCGAGTACATCCCGAGAACGGCCGAACACATCCGAATGTAGCGCGGTGTCGGTAACAGTGTCGCGAGTTCAATGGTTTTTCCCATCTCAAAAAATGCCCAACGCGCCTAAAGAAGTTTTCACTTCAAAAATGAAGATAATTCATTTTCTCATACATTCGTTCTTATTGATTCTGACGCGGTACGAAGATCGCCGGGTCAGCTAGTTTTAAATAAAGGGGGATATTGCACACTTAACTATATTTCTGACACTTTGTATTGTCTCTAGGTAGGTATATTAAAAAAAGGTTCTTATTAGCCAAAAAGGATTAGTCTTTTTTAAAGGTTTTCTGCCCATTATATCAACGTCTGTTGGTAAACTTGACTGAGCTCATCTCGAAACCATATAGACGGAATTTGATACAATTTCAATCATCAATCACTCTCGTGGAACAGCTTCAGCACCCTAATTGCGTAACACACTATCAATCGGAATTTGAATCATTTTGAAGCAAATTGCTAATCCATTGCTTCATAAGTTCGATTTTTTTTCTGCTCAACACATAAATAACGCAATGAATGTTGTTGAACTGTCAAAATGAAACCAATTCGATTGATAATGTGTTACGCAATTGCCCCGCAGGTCATAGAAAAAATAACCATTTATACATGGTTTTAACAAAATTAATGAAAAAATGGAAGTGCGAAGCTACATAATTAGTTCAATTTTTTGTATAATAAAGCCTTCTAATCGCGGTCACGGCTGCTCGCAAAAAAACTACGGTCCCACGCCTCCATTTGTATGGAATACGTATAATTTAATTTGATATGGGTAGTTTAAAAGGAATTTTAGTTGAAACATTTTTTGTTGAATTATTAAGCTAGTTGTTCCGTCGTGAGGATTTGTGGGACGTTTTGGAACTCCTTACCATTAAGGGTAATCATGAGACTGCCTTTTGTTTATAAGCTTTCTTAATGGGAAATGCTTCATTCATTATTTTTTTGTTACAAGATTATTGGGTTGCGTTTATCTCATAGAAATGTTACTCGATTTCTCCTTATTCGATACTGAAAAATAATCTTTAAAGAAGCTGACGATTTTACCACACATAAAATTAAACAGCAAAAACCCTTTCTATAATTAAAGAATCCTGACTGCATCGTTAATATGGTAATTTTGTATTTCACAATATTTTAACCCTTCGTTAAGACTTACTCGTATTTTTTATTAGCGGTTACGACGAGGGGTAATATCTAACTAAGTAGCTGGTCGTTTACTACAAAGTATATTAAAAACAACCTGCAGCCGGCGCGCGGCGCGGGCGCATGCCGCAAAGATATCGCAAGAACGCTGCTGTAATTAATTGGTATGCTATATACAATGATTATAACACAATTACCTCACTTGACTTTTACAACTTCCAAGAAAATAAACAGCTGACGGATTCCACTGTTTTTAATTTAGTTTATAGATCTTTGTCATTAATGTTTATTTGGATTAACCCTTTTATTTATAAACGTTACTTAAAATTAAGTATAGGAGGGGCTTGTGGCTAAGTAATAACAGCCGCACGGGTCGATCGATCAGGTTAAGCTACGCTTGCCGCGGATGGTCCGTGGATAGGTGACCATCTTTACATACCAAACCTCCATGCCTCGGAAAGCACGTAAGTCGTTGGTCCCGGCTGTCATTCGTAAATCTTTGACAGTCATTACGGGTCGTCAGTAACCCGAAAGTCTGACAACCAGTCTTACCAAGGGGTATCGTATTACCCAGTAACTGAGTTGTGCAGGTTAGATAGGCAGTTGCTCCATGTAAAATACTGGTTAGACTGGAAGCCGGCCCCAACATAGTTGGGAAAAGGCTAGGGAGATGAAGATGATCACTTAAAATTAAGTAGGTATTGATATGCGTCGCTAGTTACGTGATGGATATATTTTAATTTGCAGTTAGCTGAACTTGATATAAGAATTCATAATTTTTGCTTCCATCAATCATCATGGTCTTCCTCTGTCTGCTGGACGTTGAACGAAACGTTGCTCAAAGTAATGATTTGCGACTGTTTTACCATACATTTTGACGTTCGAAGTTTAAACGTCTCTTAACTTCAAGCAACGTTTATGAATTCTACGTAGATGTTGAGGCATTTTTGGAATTGGAACTCAAAGTAGTGCTATTTGAACCCCTCATACTCGTAATAAAAATTAATGTTGAATGAAGAAGGTTTTATTTAGTCGAAGCCAAAGACAAAAGACAGATGATGATTTCCTTTTTATTAGTTAAGGAGAAAGGAGGATTAATTTCGTACGGCAAAATAATTTATCGAGGTAAAGAATCCACAACAACAAAAAAAACTACTTTCTTTCCCATTTTTACGTACAATACATCTCAGCACCGTTGACTGGGTGACACACATTATTGACTAAATTATGCCATTAATTCTCATCTCATATCATGCGCGAGCGCATTACCGCGGCCCCTACTACACTTCCACTGTCCATGGCCACAAGAATGTGTTGTGGTAACTTACAAATCAACTTACACGATAATTATCGCTCAACGATAAAAGTAACCAAAGGTATAATTTAATCTTGCATAAATTAGCGTAATCCGATTACCGGGTATTGGCTGATGCAAGACGGCTTTTCAAAAAAATCGGCGGTTTTTATTTATTACGTAACATAGAATTTTTATTTAATCCATTTAAAGCTTGAATAATTTAATAGTCCCAATGTTCGGCGAATATAAAAATGGAATCAATATCGTGGGAAATCAGCATTCCGGAACGAATTAGAACCAAATAAAACATAAATAGGATTCCTACACGTGTTTTATTTAGGTTAACGGATAATCGA
The DNA here is from genome assembly GCA_914767645.1 of Hydraecia micacea. Lineage (NCBI taxonomy): Eukaryota > Metazoa > Arthropoda > Insecta > Lepidoptera > Noctuidae > Hydraecia > Hydraecia micacea. Next base: position 17,651,674 of record OU611778.1, read on the forward strand.
TAGGGAAGAAATAGAATGGACAAGAAATGATACGACAAGAGGGACACTACCTACTTCTATTTCATGTTTTATGTCCTAAAAGTATTTCCGCTAGACAGTGTTAGTTTTCAAAGACCAGCTAAATTTAAGGGTGTGGTACCTACAGACCATCAAACTGAACAACTTTCTCCATGGGACCAATATCGTAAACGCGAAAAATTTATCAACTGTCCCATAGAAAACTTCAATACCTACTCGACCTAAACGTATGGGACGGCTGAATTTTTGAAGTGAATACTTCTTTAGGCGCGTTGGGCATTTATTGAGATGGGAAAAAACCATTGAACTCGCGACACTGTTACCGACACCGCGCTACATTCGGAGGTGTTCGGTTGTCCTCGGGATGTACTCGGTTTTAATGTATTTCCGATATTTCAGTGAGTGATGGCAAAGTATTCTGTTTGTGTTTTGTTTATATGACGATTCAAAAAATACACACGTAATTGTTCAAGTTTTCACTTCTGTCGGCACTCCCGGAGTGCCAGTGTTTTTTATTCGCAATTACGATGTTGGTCCCATGGGCAAAATTGTTCAGTTTGATGGTCTGAACCACACCCTTAATTTTGGCTGGTTTTTGAAAAATAACCCTGTATATTTTTATTGCTGAAGTAAAATATCTTTTCCTAGAATTTAATTTAACTAGTCCAATCGACGCAAAAAAAAAACAATAAGATCTTTTTGTCCTAACTGTATTCTTTTAATATCTAAAATTCCAATATTCTTCTCAGACTAGAATAATATTGAAACCATTCCGATCTCGACACTCAGCCGACAGTTTCAGTTGTACGGTTTCAATAAAAATAAAATACGTAACGGTCTCTTATGAGTCGGATTTATAAAAATGGAATTTATTTCATCGCCCATAAAAAACAAAGTTTCCGTTTTGTGGATTGTCTCAATATCGACGAAATATTATCTATATATATAAAAGGAGAACTGACTGACTGACATATCAACGCACAGCCCAAACCGCTGGGTCTAGAGATTCCAAACTTGGCACGTACGTTCCTTATGAGGTCTAGGGGTGCACTAAGAAAGGGTTTTTCGAAATTCGACCCCTAAGAGGGTGAACTCAAACTCAAACTCAAACTCAAAGCATTTATTTCAATTAAACCATTTACAGGCACTTTTGAATTGTCAAGAAGTCGGTCAGTCAGAAAATATGAAGCTAGTTGCCCATTCCAAAGCGTAGGTACCTATGGAGAAGAACGGGCAAGAAACTCCATGGACACTCTTTTAAATTATAGTTTTACAAAAATATTAGTTACATCATTTATTTTGAATTTATAATTATGTGAGAACGATGTAAAAAAAGAAACTTAGGTGAATGGGGGGGAGGGTGAAATTTCACGCGGACGAAGTCGCGGGCAGAAGCTAGTCACTAATATAGGTATTATTATTAATATTACATCGTATTCATGATTGTGAGAAACTTTAAATTTTGTCGAAATAGTGATACATATGTGAGAATATGTAAAAACCAATAGTAGCGGGTAAAAGCTGCTGACGAATAACGGTCGGTGACCTACCGCCGAATATTGATAGCGATGCGAACGTGAATATTTTACGTGTAATAAAACATGTGGAGGTAAAATATGAACATAAGCCTCGTATACTCGTAGATCTTCCTTTTGAGAAGTAAGACATTCTGACAGAAATAAGTTCGAGCGTGATATGAAAGATATTATGAGAGTTATTATTGACTGGCTTTTACCCGCGGCTTCGCTCGCGTGGATGTTGGAAATTATCCCACTACCGGAATAAAAAGTATCCTATTTGTTAAACCAAGTTATAAACTATCCGAGAGCCAAATTTCAACCGAATCCATTCAGCCGTTTTTGCGTGATTTAGTTACAAACCTAGAACCTTTCATATTTATAATATTACTACCAGCGCCCCGCGGTTTCACCCGCATAATTGTCAATCCCGTGGGAATATCAAGATAAAATTATAAGTATTCTATGTGTTATTCTGGGCCCTATTTCTCAAAACTTATTAGACTAATAATATTAGTCCATGAACGAATATTTTTTACAAGTTTACTAGTGTGCGTTTCTCGAAGCTACGGTAGTAAACTATTAGTTACTAGTTGCCAACTAATAAATATTGGCTAAAATTACCAGAGTAAATTCAATTTGGTTTCATAAAATAATGTGTTATTAAATACTCTTGTAAATTACACTGGTAAAGCTATTAGTCTCAGAAGGCTTGTAAAAAATATTATCCAAAATTATTAGTCTTAAATTTATCAAACAATTTTTTTTAAATGTGGTCATTTTCGGACACTTCCGACTACAGCTATACAGGGTTATTGGAAAAACACCAAAAACCTCTTAAGAGGTCATTGTTACTTATCATTATGAACAACTATTACTATGGGACCAAATCTGACATTTATGTTCGCATAAGTGGTCAAAATCTAGGGAACAGCTGATTTTTTTTCGCGATTTCAGGTTTGGTGCCATAGTAAAAGTTGTTCATTATGATAAGTACAATGACCTCTTAAGAGGTTGTTGGTGTTTTTCCAATAACCCTGTAGGTACACCTGAGCATTTCTCAAAACTTTTGACCGTAGTTTTCACTAATTTCCAAGTAACAAAATAAGAACTTTTATTTCTACCTTAACTAATATTTTACAGGTTTTTTGTGTAAAAACTCTACTTTTAGCTAGGTGTATTTAACATAATATGTCCTAAATATAAATATATTAGAAAACCTGTAAAATATTAGTTAAGGTCGAAATAAAAGTTCTTATTTTGTTACTTGGAAATTAGTGAAAACTACGGTCAAAAATTTTGAGAAATGCTCACCTAGATAACGCAAGAACAACTACTTCGCGTGCCCAGCTTGCGTACAAAAATCGTAAGCCGCCACTTTCGCGCTCAGTCCTGTAACTCCTGTAGTACTGTTGGCTGGGTGAGCATGAGCGCTGGCGCTAGGTCCCGGGGGTGGGGCGAGATGGGTGCCGCCCGCGGCGGCGTCTTTGAATCTAAATACGTCATAGTAGGTAGTCAAATATGGCGCGCTTGGTTTTCATACAGATCGCGATACTTGCGTTATATAGGTCTATCTATATCGTTGCTTCCGACAGTGAAGGAGATAATAGGTAATACGGGCTGGTGTCCGCAACTCCACGTCAATGCGCGTATTTTGCGTATGGGCAGTGAAGGAGATACAATAATAATGTTTGAGAAACCCTAAACAGAATGTATCTTGCTTCTAATACACTTTTCAAAACCATTAGCTTTAGATCCATGGTAAATTGAATTTAATTAAATTATTTACTTTAAATAAAACAATTCGCTTTTACCGCCAATGTGCAAACAACAAAATCAAACAAATCCAAAAATGGCGGGAAGCCAAGCCAGCCTAATATTTTTTATTAGTCTGCTACTATTAGTTATTAGTCCAGTACCTGTTTTTGAGAAACAGGAAATATTAGGACTTGTAATTTTTACACTAGTAACTAATAACTAATATACTAGTAAACTAATAGTTTCGAGAAATAGGGCCCTGATGTATAAGCTATATTACTGTAAATTTTCTTCATAATCCGTTCAGTAGTTTTTGCGTGAAAGAGTAACAAACATCCATCCTTACAAACGTTCGCGTTTATAATATTAGTAGGATAGCAGGATATTTTAAAAGATGATCCAAATATAGAATAGCAAATGATATAAAGTAGCAACCACCCTACAAGAAAACTAACGAAAATCTGGAATTTGGACAGCATCAATTCATTGAAAGAACAAGCACGATGTGAACGAAAAGATTTAAACCGATGAAAGAAAAGAATCTCATCGAAAGCCACAATTTCTCATAATAGAAATCTAACCGTGACTCACAATCATCTAACGTACCAGAAACAGCAAGACCAACTAACCAACAAGTTATTTCAAATTACCCACCTCAACCAACCCCATACAAGTTCCAACTTATTCTCCAACTAATAATCTATTATTTTACAAAATCTAGGAAAGTGGGTAACTATACCTGTATATTAGTCAAAATGAAACTCCTAATATCAATAATAACCGACGTTTACAAGCGTCAATGTTAAAACCAATGTTTATTGGTTATTTACGATCAGTTAACGCCCTCTCTAGGTTTCTAAACGATTAGTACAATTGCTGGAATTAAGACTAGACTGGTGCTACAAAGTCAATTTCTAGCTGCACTCCTGGTATTAGGCGCAAACGTGATTATTAATTACTAGCTAAAGCCCGCGGCTTTGCCTGCGTGGGAATCGGAAAATATCCCACGGGATCGTACTGCCGGGATTAAAAGTATCCTATGTGTTAATCCAGATTATAAACTATATGTGTGCCAAATTTTATCTAAATCCGTTCAGCGGTTTTTGAGCCAATTCGGATCATACATCCAGACAAACAGACAATCTAAAAACTATATTTTCGGCATCAGACTCTCACTCCTCGCAGCAATTACTTTTTCAAAAATATTCAATCTCAATTTTTTATATTGAAGTTTTGAGTTCGCTACTATTTTATTATAATTAGTATAGAATTATATATCATATAGATGTTCGCGTTTTGTCTAGATGTAAGTGAGGTACAGAGCGAGAAACCAGAGTAAGGTCAAATAAGAATTTGAATAAATATGAGGCGACTCATATGAAAAAAAAATATCAGTTCATTTCTGGAGAGATTACCTAGATAGCGTGCTAATACTTGAGATGTGGAATCCGTATCTATTGAGAATAAAGTAATATTTGAAAATCAGAGTAAGATGTCGGATGATTGTAGGGATATACACAAATAAGGTGTTCAATATTAAATTGTTGATACCAACGAAAACAAATATGTTAAAGACAGCAATGCTACTTAATTAATATAAAACAGAACTAAAATGAAAAAGAAATAAATTAAATCTTTTAATATTTAGATATAAATCCACAAAAAACTTTCAATAAATACACACATAGATAACGTAATTAACATACAAAACCATATAACAAAGAGTTCAGAAAAGTTCCAATATAAAGACAAAGAAGTTCGGAAGTTCCTAAAAAAAAAAAATAACCGAGTCTGGAACACATTCTTTGAAATCAGTGGCACTAATGGGACAATCAGAAATGCAATAAACAGCCGTTACTAAACCAACAAGTGGTACTAGATGAGGTTAGGAAGTACTCAAGCACTTTCGTGCGCTAAACATCATTATTAAAAGCATTTAACAGTGCTTGTAAGTATTGTGACGTAATTCGAACTAAGCTTATCTATCTGTACTAATAAATCTATACTAATACTAATAATAAAGCTAAAAAGTTTGTTTGTTTGAACGCGCTAATCTCTAGAACTACCGGTCGGAATTAAAAGTAATATTTTAGCATTTGATAGCCCACCTCTTGAGGAAGGATTTAGGCTATTTAACATCACGCTAGGACCCCTAGGAGCCGAGCAAAAATAAAAAAAGTCAGAAAGAACGCTAAGCGAAAACTAAGTAATAGCGCGGACGGGCGATGCGATGCGACTGTGTGGGTCGGAGTACAAGAAAGTTCGCACGGACGAAGTCGTGGGTAGAAGCTAGTGGATGATAATATATCTATTCTTTTTTTTAATCAGCTGTTCCCTACATTAATATGTTCGTATAACTCGTAAAAATGTAGGGAACAGCAGATCTTTTTTCGTGATTTCGGGTTTGGTCCCATAGTAAAAGTTGTTCATAATGATGAGTACAATGACCTCCTAAGAGGTTGTTGGTGTTTTTCCAATAACCCTGTATAGTGACTAGCTGACCCGGCGAACTTCGCATTCGCACCGCCTCAGTTTTTTTTGTAATAATTAGGAACCCTCATGGGCGCGCCTCCAGAACACCCTACCAAAGATTCATCATAATCTGACCAATGGTTTCGGAACGCATAGAGGACAAACATACAAACATTGATTTTTATTTATATAGATATATGAAAACAAAGATATGAGAACAAAATTTAATAGCTGTATGGCGTTCCAGTAGGATAATAAATAAAAATTGGTACTAAAAAAAATATCTAGCCAACCCTACCTTCAAACTAAAAACAGGGTAAGCAAAAAGCAGAGGCTTTATAATTATCTGTCTTGTCTCCGTTTAGCATCAACGTTTTCCAATTAAACGAACTAATCAGCTCCTATTTATATTCGTGAACGACGCATTCTAAGCAGAATGCTCGACGCTAACCTCCGTATGGGTATTTATTCATGAAACCTCATTATCTTTCGACACAAGGTGTAGGGCCCGACTTTGTCCTTCTATAAAAAAAGGATACGACGGTTTTTCATTTGGATCCTTCCTTTGACGTTGTTGTGGCTTATGAAAAACGAAACGAGATGACGTTTATTGCTACGCTTAATAACTTTAACTGCATTTTGGTCTTTAACTTATTGGTCCTTTTTAACGTTATTTACTATTTCATTGTATTTGTCTTTTTCTTCACGCATTTTTTGCCTCTTGAGAAAATTATGATTGGCGACTGCACCCGGGTATCCCGTTCTAAAACCGTACACTCCATACCCACTAGAATGCCTGCAAATCCACATGAAATACATAAAAACCGCAACAAAAACATAATAGCAGCAACAAAGAGACAGACATACGGTATTCTCCGTAATGATAGTTAAGAGCGTGCGCCCGCGCCGATCACTGCGACTGTTTGTAATTGTTAATTGACATTCTTGAACCGCACGGAAGGAAAGTACCAGGATAGGGTTGAGGCATCGGAATTCTGCTGAAGACGCTAAATATAGACGAATGGCTCAGACGGATGGGAAGGAATTTACTTTCATACACGACATAGCGGAGGATGGGAGACGGGATATTTTGTTAAATAAATGTGTAATAACAACGGGGTTGATATTATGTGTAAATCGAACAAACAAAGAAACTTGAGAAGACAATATTCTTATGATGAATTTACCGATACATATTATTCTAACGAACTTCCGTCGATGCAGTCAGAATCCCTTTCCTATCTTAATAGGATTTTCTGTCTCTTCAAGGCCAATACTCTTCTCATTCAACTCATTAATTATTTTAGAACATACAACCCTGTAGAGAACAAATCAATAGAACAGGGGCCATCCGTTAATTGGATTTCTAACACAACACAATGTTGACGCAGTGGTATTTGAGAGGCGGCATTATGATTGACTGATGCAAAATTAAATGAGAAGCACGTTGCTGTAGGGAAAATAGTTTAAATAGAACAGCTTGTACCGGCGGATGTCATACGAGTCTACTTAAATGCCAAATGGAGACTAATTATTGGTTAAACTAGATTAACTGTAGTTGGTTATATTCAGGCTGTAATAAAAGAAGCAGACAAAGGTGCTACAAATATATACACAAAAGACTTTGGCAATTTTTCTAAGAGAATAGATGATTTCTAAATTTGGACAAAGATATTCTAGAAATAGAATGAAGAAGCCATGAATCAGAAAAAATCTGCCGAAGTTATATTATAGCAGTACCAATTATTTCCAATTCCCAAACAATGAAACTGAACTAAAACAAAACAACACTTCACAAAGGGCAGAAGGCATCTACTAAATATAGACCAAGTCAAAACTATTTTTATCATGGCAGGTGCTCGGACCACGCACGATGGCCGCCATTCCCTCGTGTCACCTGCAGTGTTTGTCGCAAAAACAGCTGTTATCGTCATTACAGCCAAAGGAATACAATAAAATTAAAGATATAATTTTATTGTATGTTACAGAACAAACCTGTAGGAATTACGTAGTGCCAGTATTATTTAACTGTGTACGAAGAATTCCTTGATGGCTTGGGTATCAGCTGCTGGTATAAGATGATACTTATAAGACTCAATAGAGTTTATTATTGTGATTGTTGAAGATGCTGACGACTTGTAGAAACAAGTGGCCAGCATCTTCATAACGTAACAGTTGCAAAATTTTTGAAAATATAATTATTTTGAAGTGCCTAATTTGCGTAAAATAACGAAGGTAATATAAATTCGTATTCTGTTGCTTTATGGCTAAGGGCTGATTTTACCAAAGTCAGATATCTTTTATCCGTGGAATTAAATTGACGTCTGACACTTCTAATATGGAAAAACCACCATCCCCCATCCCTAATTCTAGATTTGCTATATTTAGCTCTAAAATCTTTATCTTTGTGAAATAAATTTATATCGCCCATAAATTACTTACACAAAGGCTTAATTGAGACGAGAGTTATACAATGTGTTCATTTTTTGTTACTTTTTTTATATAGATTAATGCACAATCTAAGTGTTTGAAAAAGCTGTTCTTATTATTGAAAACGTTTAGTCCAAAAAAGCCATATCAATTTTATCTGTAGCTTTACTGTTGGAAATTGGGCATGTTAATTTTATTTATATTAATTTAGAAAGGCATATTAATTTTATTAAATCCCTGGAAACTTTTATGACATTAAAATCATCAATTTGATGCTCTTGATGTCGTGTCAAAAGTTAACCCAGTTTACGGGTAATATATATTTATCATGGTCAGAATCGTCAGACGGGCATAATTTCTGTAATATTATTGAAGCAATTTTTTGCTAAGGGAACATGACAGTTCAATGCTGCAATCCAATTTCGATTAGCGCGAGACCGTGTTTTTGATCCGGAGAAAATATTTTCAACATCTCAGCGTGCGAACCTGTGATGGCAGTATAGCATCACTAATTGACAGGTGAATGCTGCTACAGTTAGTTTTATCCTTCAGTCACGTTTACGACACCTGAGGAATTCCATGACCTGGCCGTATTTTCACTGTGACGCTCATAAATGTCACTGGACATTATTCAATTCTGCTGCACATTTTGCAACGTTAGTTCAAACCATTACCATTTTACAACTACACATCGTAAAGGCGATCAAGCAAATAAAGTTCTACTGCCAGTCATAATTCTATCTTACAAACGTGATAATTTTCCCATGTCCTGCTGTTGGTTTAACTGTGAACACATGAGTTATATCAGCAAATATCGATGTACGGGCTCCGTGAGTAGTAATAACAGAGGAAGTGAGATATTACCCTATAAATATTCCCATGCTAGTCTTAGAGCTTCCTATGATAATGAAGTGTAACAAGCTTGAGCGCTGTAATGTTCATACAAGCTCCTGGTTTAATAAAGCGCATATATTTCATAGGCTTCTTTAATATAGTATATAACAGCCATTGTATATTTTTAGTTATCGATAATTCTTTTTGTTGTGTATTTTTGTGGTGTACAATAAAGTATATATAAATAAATAAATAAATAACAGCAGCATAAACATATACAATTGCAGACTACAGGATTTGCGGATGTTAATAAAATGATTAAAATGTACACATTGAATTTCAACTGTAGACAAATTGCTATCAACTGAATCATATTCATTAACAAACATAAAGAGTGGAAATTCAATCACACAAAATTTACAATCAACAATCAGATGCTAGACATAACAAGAGTACAACAAATAGCAGACAACACACGACAGTCACTGCCGCTAAGACAAATCTAACGTAACACGAACTTCCCACACGTTGATGTGCTGATAAACGCACAAAGGGGCGAAGATAGTCGTTCGGAGCGATAACAGAGCGATACCATCGCACACAACAAACGCATTCGAAAGTAACAACCTTTAGAATGCAAAGTAATGGAAAGCTAACGATCGATGGATGGTTAAACTTTGGTTAACCTCCGGGACATCCCCTTGTGGCCAACGAGTGACATTTATTTGTGTGGCCTTTGGGGAAATTTCTATAAGGTGATCTATTGTTTGTATTGACGACTTGTTAGTCTTTAATAAACACTTTCCATTCGTAAAGGCACACTGTCTTTGTTTTTTCTAAATATTATGTTCTCTGTAATTGCAAATTGCAACAATCAAAGAAGAATCGTCATTCAGTTAAGATTGTAAGCACAATTAAAATACACTTTGAAATCACGGCAATTTAATAAAAATTAATAAAAAAATAATTATGCTCTTAATTCGTTCTTGGAGCTGGTGACTGCAGCTCCAAGAACGAATTAAGAGCATAAATTAATAACAAATGATCAGTAAACATTATTAAATAATCACCTACTCTAAAGCACATTTCCCTAAAAACCTATTGTAACCATCAAAATCCATCCATCATAATACGAAAGCAAAACAACTTAAGTCAAACGACGCTAATTACTCAAAAATAGCAACCGTTATTTTTCCCGTTGACAAAAGATTAAATCAAATAATTACATACTACTCGTTGAATGAAGTGAAGTATAACAATGCAAATATTGATCTATTATCAAGTACACGCGAAAACTGGTATCGTATCAAACGGTTAGACTTATCAGGCATACGTTAAAAGCCGATCAGATAAGTTTAACGGTCATCCAAACTGGTTTTTCGTTCAATCGTCGATAATCTGAATGTTATCTTAGATTATACTGATGAGGATTAGCCGTTGACACACAAGTTAATTGAATTAGGCATGCTGTTTTGTATCAAGTTCTGATAAAAAGCTAGTAGCATTGAATTTAAAAAATAAGTTTAAACCATAAAGTTTAATTAGAAATATTAACAACCCTAATTGCATGAATGAAAATTATCGAATTTTGGTAATATTGATATGAATAATAAATTTAGATCGCATTCAATAGGATATTAGTACCTACGGGCTATCCTACCTTTTATAATCCAAGACCACCGATATATCAATGGCCGCAACCGGTCGCGTTGATTCGTTTTTTAAGTAAAAAACCGCGCACACAAATCATAGTTGAAACGCAGTCGGCGTAAACCGTCGAATGAAAACCTGTTCCCTCCGTATGTGGAACAACTTGGAATTATAAACGAAGATGATACAGAAAAAGTCGGTTATAGTGTTAAACCAACGATTTGGGTGACGATGGTCAAGATAAGTGTGACAAGCAAGTTGAAAAAGGTTGTTGAGTGTAGGTGCCATGTTGGGAAAGGTTTACTGTTGCCTTTGATACAAGAATCTGTCAAGTAGGTTGTGAAGAATAAAATAGAATCCGACGTTAAATTAAAATTCCTTGAAATAAACATTTCGAAGCAAATTATCCCCAGCTTGATTGAAAACAGGCTTGCTAATCCTAGGTTTGGACTCGCTGCCAATTTTCCACTCACGATCTCCATCAATAATCGATGGCAACGAACCCACACATAGACTATTAAATATAATTCATGCTCTTCGGTAGCAGACTCCGAACTAATTCAAGACTAGCTCAATAAAATTTTGAACGTAACAACTCGGCTAGAAAATGAAATTGCCAGTCTATTATTTCGTCTAATTCCCACACCACATGATCATAGAAATTACACTTGCTTCCAACAAAATTACAAAAGAATAAAACTGAACCGCAAGCATTTTATTTACACCTTACAGCCTGTAATGAAAGCAAAAGTGTTCTCAATCCTAATTACTTTGCGCAAGTACAACCAGTTTTTTACTTGCTCATAATTTGAGTGCGCTTCATGAGAAATTGTTATATTTTGCATCTCGGTGCAGACTTATTTTGCTCTAGTTAGATCGAAAGCCTGACGATGTTCTTTTTACAGTCAAGTGAATCTTAGGGATCAATCTTAGGGATGTTTTTAGAAACGTTTTCAATATTTACGACCCAATCTTATTCGTATGAATTCCTAGATAGATAAATATACAGCATCCGTCGGGAATCTCAGTTTATATTTGCTATAACCCTTTTCCAACATGCCTGTTGGAAATGGTTTTTGCAAAAATGGGACTTTGAGAAAACAACACAAAATAATATAATATTCATATCATTAATCATTACATCCCGGAACACTAACATATCAATAAAGAGAAGTAACAAGGAAGCGCTGCGGTCGAGATATCATCCGATCTGTATCACTGGTGTTAATATTGTGGTTACCATCGTCGCCGCCACGCGACTAGCTACAGCGCAAGTAGAAGCCATCTTTGATCACGAGTGTAAAACGTGGACTGAAGATGGTACCTTGGGGTACTCCTAACAGTTACATAAATGTATACTTGAAAAAACCAACTTGAATGAAGATACTCGTACTTTAGGTGGCACTCAATGAATTTAGATGGAAGATAGAGGAAACTAAAAGATTAATAAATGGTTAGTTGTTGAAAATTGTTTGAAGGGTACAGACGGAAAAGCGAGAATTTCCATATGTGAGTATCGTGAGTAGGTACAAGTATGATTGAGTTTCTTGCAAGTAAGAAAATTTCTACAATTTCCATAAAAGCATTCTGCTTTTACCATTTCGAAATTATGAAATGTATAAGATCACTGACTTGTTACTATTTTTGAAGAGTTCTCTTTACAGTGACGAGTTATGAGAGTGATACTTAAATAAAAAATCTGCCATCACGATATTAAATTTTGTTGAAAACATTCGACAAAAAATATACCTACCTCAGCTAAAACTTGACCGCTTGGCGAATAAATACGTTACAAGATCATGGCCATACCTATACTAATTAATAAATACAAATGGTGTGACGTCATTAAACACGTTTGACTTGGTTTAAGTTATTTGATCGTTAAAACGGCTTATTTGAATTCAAATAAGCAATATAATTTCTGATCGAATGTCTCGGTAAACAGCAAACGAGATCAATAAGGTTCTTATTTAGAACAGAAATGTAGGAATACATGCTTTGGCAAGATATAGTGCGAGATTTTAAATGTTACAGTAATTTATGTTTGTATCACAATTTTTTTTTTCTTCCTGGCTCGGAATGCTGTGCTAGCGCTGCTGCTGCGGCTGCGGAAAACCTCAAGCGGCGAAAATATAATAACCTTATCGAAAATTATATTTTCGAGCCGTTTAGGGTTGAAACCCTCGGGCCGTGGGGTCCGAGTGCTCATGGTCTTTTTAAGGATTTTTTTATTGATTAACTAGTAGCCCGCCCCGCCCCAGCTTTGCAAGGGTCCAATTTTTTCGAAATTTTCTTTCACACCAACCTTGTCCTGGCAATACCGAACACAACAAAAAAAGAATTATCCAATTTAGTGCAGTCGTTCGAATGTTATGCGCGTACATACATTTCAGTGATTCATTTTTATTTATATAGATTAGGTATCAATCAATCAATCAATCAATCAATCTTTATTTGTGAACATAGGTATACATAAAAGGTCTTAAATATACATATTATTGTAGTCGTGCTCTATGTTCTACCAATGAAATTGGTGTACAAATATTAATTCTTGTATTACTTATGTCATAAAAAAAAATTCAAGATTAAACAGTAATTCAAAAGTAAGTTAAGTTAAATAAATGTCAATTAAATTAAATTTTACATGCATGTCAAAGGAACATAATATTATTAGAATTGTATCATAGTTTGTCATTTAAAAAATCTTCAATAGAGTAATATGTCTTATCAACTAGAAACAAAAACAAATTACTTTTAAAGGAGATTGTTCAAAACCAGTCTAGAAAAGTTGCACGTATGAAAACCAAATTAATATACAAATTATTTGCTTATTTTTTACAAGCTTTTCACTTCAGGAATTTTGTTTTCGTATCCGGAATTATGATTTTAAGATAAACAGTAAATTAACGATTGCTAGGTACATTTCCGTAGTCATAATGGACGTTTCGTTCTCTTCATTTGTACGAGTTACGTAAGTATGAGCCTTTACATAAAAACATCACAAAAATCATATTAAACTCATAAATAGCTAAATAATTAGTAATATCATAATCATAACGTAGGTTCCTAATGTATATGTATTTCATAGTTCCGTTGTGAAAATATTTATGTTTGTGTTTCGTCTCACGCAGATGCAACTGTCAAGGCAGATGACAGACGTACCGGTAGGGATGACGATTATTCCTAATCAAGATCGATTTTTAAATATATCCGAATCGCAGGAAAGTTATTCATTATTCACGATTATTCACGTTTTTTTCCAATTAGCAGCTGTTCTCTTATTTTGTTTTTAACTATCTTTGTTGTTTTGTACCTACATGAGTGATCTGTGGTCATTTTATAAGTTGCGAGTAGTTTAGACATAATTTTTAGGTTATCTCCGAATTTGTTTAATTACTTTAAAACTCGGATACTTGTGTGAAAATGAACACTTTTATTTAATAGTATATAAAGCGTAGTCTATAATAAATAAAGATTTATTGTGTTTCAACTTAAGACGGATTTCCATACATCATCGGTCATGATCCTTTGTGGACATTTTCTTCACTTCTTATACATTTTGGTAATTTATTATATATCCTTGGAGCCATTGCAAAAACACTGTTCCTAAATAGTGCAGTTTTAGACCCAACTGTTTGTAACCGGTCACAACGGCGCTGGCTACTTACTCGAGCAAATTTGTGCAGATTGTTTTTGACAAACATGGACGTTTCAAATATGTACAACGATGGCATTGTTAATATTTTCATATTTTTAAAAAACGGTTTACAACTGTCAGTTGTCTGTAAGTTGTAGATAGCTCTTATGCATCTTTTTTGGCACTTAAATACTGTATCTTTACCCGTTGCATTGCCCCAAAATATAATTCCATATCTTAATGTTGACGCCACTAGACCATGATATGCTGTTAATACTGTTGTCCGATCGGCTGTTTTACTTAACATATGCAAGGCATAGGAATATTGGTTTACTTTACTACATACTTTGTCAATATGTGAATTCCATTTTAATGTGTTTTCTATGTTTAATCCGAGAAATTTTGTTACATTTGTTTCATTAATAACTTTGTCATTATATCTAATATTTAAGTTCAATTTGTAATTTACTCTTTGTTGAAATGTCATTATTACTGTTTTGTCTAGATTTATAATCAAATTATTATTTTGCAGCCAATTCACAACTGATTTTAAATTATAATTAATGTCAGCCTCTAATGTACTTACTTCATCATTGTTAAAAAGTAAAGTGGTATTAGTCATTATTTGCTTAATTTTTTAATAATATATAATGTTTGACTACATATTTGAATTTCTAATTAAAGGGTATCCGTTTACATAATTACAGATCCTTCTGCCTTTTAGATGCTTAGAGTTGTTGCGTTTGTGTAATTATATACCTAAATAAAATCCGGAATAGCTTTTCAACGTCGTATTTCTCAAATGTATTTTTTATGTAGCCAATTACCAATGTTTGCCAAGTTTACACGGACGACTTGGGAGGCCAGAATGTTTGGACATACTTTGCCTTTTATTGTAACTTTGCTAAACATAATAAAGCTTTTAAAGCCATTATCAAATATTCATGTAACTTATTAATTAGTTAGTCGGCAGGTAGTAAATCGACATACATGCGGTGGCAGGGCGCGGCGCTCACTGTTAACGAAGTAATCTTGCCGGCCCCAATCCGAGCAATAACCCAAGACACGAGGCTCTCCAGTTACGGTGTGAAATGAGGACGCATTCAGTATTTAATTAGCAATATTTGAACGATATGATGGTACAGGGTTTAGAATATGAAGAGAGGACTAACTCGTGGGAAATGGCTCGATAAGTAGGAAAATTTATAGCTACAAGTTTTAATTATCTTTGAGAAATTCATTCATTTTAAGCTTCTTGGGAAACGACACCTGTTTTTGATCATGATATTTATACTTTTGAATATTTAATAGAATTGAACGCAATTTGGGCAAAATTTAAAGCAAGGAAACCAAACACACTGGGAATGTAATGCATTCGGCAAATATTTACAGACCTCTTAAAATTATCGAATACCAACAATCCAAGTCAATAGCTCTTTAACGACATAATCATACAACTATTTACTAGAAACATGCAATCCACACTAAACGACTTTAGGTACTAAAACGTACAACAACACAAAAACATGCTATTAAAAATAAATACATCTATGATCGAACAGCATCTTCTTTCAAAATAACTTTCATTACGTTTTATGCGTAATAAGTATTAGAAACATGAATAAACCTTAATTGAAGCCCGACGGTCATCTTTTATGGTGTCCAATTTATATTTATTGATAAAACCAGTCGATCGCGTTGGCAACGGCAACCGGGGAACCCTAACGGTCGCTAGAACGTGAGATAAGAGGAATGATTGCAGGAATGGAAAAAGGTCGTCACGGAGTGCATTTTATAAGTCCAATTCATTGTTTCCTTTATTTATGGCGCTGTAAGGAAGTCCTGCTACTTAGGGGAAATTCTCTTGTATTGTATAATCGACGGGAGGTTTTATTTTTTCACTTAATTGTTTTAGTCCGTGTTCTGATGGAAATTGCAGTTTGAAATTGGAAATTCATAGTTGGGAAACTATTGTCGACATTAAAAGTACATGTATTATAACGAGTAAAAGTGATCTCATAAACACAATTATTAATACTTATCTGACTGATAATAATCTTGTTGAAGCAGGAGTTAATGGAACTGAAATTACCTGGAACAATATAAATGAGAATTAGCATTTTGCCGTTTAAGATAAAAAATATGATATTGTACTCAACATGAACCAGCAAATCTTCATAAAAATATATATGTATAACCATAAAAAATATACACATGGATGTTTCTAATTTAAACAGTGACATTGGTTTAAAGACCTTCTAGTGATAATCTATATTTAGTAGCAGTAGAGCTTAAAATTTGAATAAAACACATTTTTGCCTGCTTAGGAAGAGTGTACTTGTATATTGAAAAATGAAAATACGATACACTGAGTTTATGAGACACTTTGTAATATGGCTTTGTTGATGAAGAAATAGGCGTTCAGGCGACCACAAATACACAAATGGAATTGTAAATATTTTCAGTACAACTTAAACCGTTTAATCAAACGCCAAATATAGAGAAGTCTATTAGGTACAATCGCACCGCATCCGGAAGGAACCGGTGTTGGTCTACACAAGATAATAACGGACAGAAGGCTTACTCATATTATCATCTTGAAACACAAACCTATTTATAAGAACGCTACTATGAATCTCACTGCCGCAGCCGTTATCAATGGGGAGAATAAAATGAGAAGGAGGAAGACTATGAATCGACGTACAAAAATATAGTAATCACACGATACCTTCTAACAAAGCAGGATTAGGTCTATTGATTTAATCTGTGTCGCATACATTTATTTTGTTTTTTTCTTACGACCAGATAATTTTACGAGTAATCTGCCACTGCAGGATTATTGGCAGCAACTATATTTTTATTCCCTTTAGCGTCCATGCCTGTGTGAGCTTCGTCACCGTCTTTTGTTTTAAGTTGATCTTCTTTGCTTATTCCATAATGGCCTTCGACCATACCGCAGTGTGGCCGGCGGTCACTCAGGTTCACCGTGTCAGTGGCGCGAGGGAATTACATGCGCAGGCACATCGGCCATTAAACAAAGGCATATAGTCTCGATTAAAAGCAAATCGATTGTAGAACATTGTAATTATAGAGGCATATTTAAGTGAAATCGTGGCTTGTGGCAATTTTCCTAGTTTTATTCGTTGTCACTCCATTTGATCACTGTTCTGTGGTACTATTACAATGTAAACTTTACTTTGTGATAGTGGGCTGTAACTATCACGCTTCGGAAAACAGTTGTTTGAAAACATTATTATATCATGCATTATCGTGCACGAAGAGAATAAATTGATAATATCGTATAATCTGATTTTGAAAGCACTACAAGGGATAACATAAATTTATTGTACTCGTAAGTCACGCTGACTATATTCTCGAGTGACGACTAGGTAATCCTAACTATGTAATATTATAAATGCGAAAGTAAGTTTGTTTGATACCTTTTCACGCCTAAACCACTAAACCGATCGTTCTGAAATTTTGCATATACGTTGTCAGGTGTACAGAGACGGATATAGGGTACCTTTCATCCCGAAAAAAAGTGCTGTTCCCGAGGAAAACAACAATAATGTTATTATGATAATAGATGGCGCCACGTGTCCATGGAACTTTCGTCACATTATTTAATTCTGGAAACATAAAGGGCTAAGGAAGGAACATGGATGGGTTTTAGTCAGTAAGAGTCTGACACTCCCATCCGCTCTACCCAGAGCGGAAGAAGTCATTTGATGATTTCCCAACCTCGAAAAAAAAGGCGGTACGAAGTTCGCCGGGTCAGCTAGTACCTAGATATTTCGCAGGCGTATGGCCAGCAGTGGTTGAAGTCGGACTATGGATGATAGTGATGAAGATAATGATGATAATGATACATCATTCCAATAGCTTCTCTCAATACAGCTTTTTCTATTGAATAATCCATGCTGTTTATAATAGAAGCTTCCAATCTATCCTTATTATCTCTCTCTTTCTCTTAGGGCTGATTTTCCAATCGACAGATAACTTTTATTCGTGGAATAAAATTGACGTCTGGCAGTTTTTGTATGGAAGAACTGTCAAAAATTCAAAATTATTCCTCCGATAAAAATATCTCGCGTTAGAAAAATTTGCCCTTACTGTCCTAAAATAACATAACACATGTTTGCGAAACATATTATCAAGAAAAACAACAAAAGCTCATAAATCTCTCCAGAGCTAATCAATAAATCTAAAGCCTACTTAATAGCATCGCGTCAATTGTAATCAGCATTCAAAGACAACGGTCGCGCATAGTGCTCGTATTGTGGTGGCGTGCAAATCGTTGCGCCTGCGCCGACGCGCGTCGAGCCGCGGGGTCGCACGCGCCACTCCCGTGTAATCGGTAATCAGCGGTCATGTTGTCGATAGGATATGGGTGACTGTTTGTCTTTTAAGAATACAAGTTTTTAAAATGGTATCATCATGCCTGTTATTCCTGGGAATGCATAAGTGTTCTTCGAGAGGTTTCTCGTTCTTTTTTCGTCGTCCTCATAGAGGTTTTTTGAAAGTTTTATAGATATAAAAGTAACCCTATGGATTCGACACTGGGTCTATAGAATCAGAATGGCTGAAATGACTACAAATATCAAATTGTGGAGAAGAAACGAAAAAAAAAGTTTCATTTCCACGTCAAAAATATTTTCAGCCACTACTTTCGACAGAATACTACTTATCGGCAAATTCTTTCTTCAAATATCTCAATACAGTCGACGCAGCAAACAATTTCTAGTGCAGCAATAACGTTAGAAACTTCATTGTTCGATAGGACAGGTGAAATTTAAATACTATAATATACAATACTTTTACTGAAACCCACTTATTTATGAACGTTCACTTGTTGGTTAAATCTAAACCGAAAGTGAAAACTTTTGTGCGTCACCGTATTATAATGCAAAATTTAATTTTTAAACTGAACTCTGAACAACGTCATTCATTCAAATTGGACATTGTTTTAATGGCAATCAGTGTAACGGTTTCCAATTCATGTTTATTGAGTGTTAGTTATTTACCCGAAATGTGAAACGAGAGGCATTCGGCCCAATGGACCAAAAAATCTGTAGGTTCAAACAGTTCAGTTATTCGGTACCCTAGTAACAAGAGATAATAACCATCAAAGTAACATTAATTGTAAATAACCCACTAGAAGTTTAATTATCAATGTAGAACTTCGTCGATTCGTAATATCAAACCAGTAATCGAGACGAATGGCTTTAATGACTGCACGTCGCCGTATCAAAAGCACTTCATCTCTTTACACACAATTTATATCCTACCGAAGAACATTACAAACTGACCTTAAAAGCGAGTCAATATACTACATATTATCAAGTTATCTCCAATCATAAACAGTACTAATTGTCACAATATAATTAAATTTAACATTCATCAATTTAATTTTAACATGTTAAACAATTTATTACTAAACATGATGGGATCCTGCCGTTTTGCCGAAAAGATTTTGCCAAATTTTCATTACCCAAACAAATTTTAGCAACCTTTTTTTATACCAATGCAATATTTGGAATGATTTTTGTACGCACATTTTCATTTGGTCAAATTTTTACTCGGCAGAATATTACCTGGGATAATGTCATTAAGGCATTTGGTCTTTAATAAAATGATTTATTACAGCAAACAATATTTAGACAATGAACATAATAGTCAAATGTTTGTTATGGAAACGACATTCCGATTTTCAATACTCAGAATAAACTGCTAAAATTAGGATTCTGATCCAATTAGTATAACATTCATTTACGCATATAAATTCAAAATCTTTATGTAACGTTTAATGCAATTTACAAAAGTCTACTTTGTTATTAATATTTGTGTATTAATATTATTTTTTGAGCGCCAGATCCCCTCTAATGTTGGTGAATCATTTGGGTTAGGTTAGGTTAGAACTGCGACCATTAAAGCGCGAAGGCGAGCGAGCGAAGCGAGCGTGCCGCGGCAGCGGCCGCCGAGCGCCAGATCCCCTCTATTGTTGGTGAATCATTTAGGTTAGGTTAAGTTAGAACTGTGACCGTTAAAGCGCGAAGGCGAGCGAGCAAAGCTAGCGTGCCGCGGTAGCGGCCACCGAGCGCCAGATGCCCTCCATTGTTGGTGAATCATTTGGGTTAGGTTAGGTTAGGTAGGTAGGACGACACCAAATATTTGGCTTATTTAATTTTGCGTAAAATATGTTATACCAACTGAAATATTTACTAGATAAAAAATGGTAAAAGTACTAGTTGGTGAACAAGTTATTGTTCAAACGTTCACTTGCCAAACATAGGTTTTCGTAACAATTATTTGTAAAGAGATTTTTTGGTAAGTAATAATTTGGCAAGTGAAATTATGCGAACATTTGTTTGGGAAGTGATAATTTGGCAATTTCTTTTCGGTAAAACAAGGGAGACCCAAACATGATACAATTTATTTCTGACTCGCTGTAAACTCCCATTATCAGGGAGGTCAGAACTTGACATTGGTCCTCTGACATTCATTACATGTTTAAAGTGATAAAAAAATCATATTATTTTATAATATTAGACTGTAAGATGTTTTGATTAGTGGCGAATACAACTATCAATCCAAAACCATCACTGCAATTTTATAATTTATTGAGGCAGTTGTCATTAATTAGGTAGTCTGTGATTTCACAACCGAATATATAAATACCTACTTGACGATACCTCAGGTTTTCTATAACTCGTGTACAATCTATAATAACCAAACGTTCCTTTAAATAAGGACGTTCGTTAAATTACTCCCACACCTCACGATTCTCGTAAATACAAAAATTACTTCAATATTTTGTATATCAAGCTTCTAAAAAGCTTTCCATATTTCACTACCTTTGTGGTTAAAAATAACTATTTCATTAATGAACTGAACCCAACTGAGATGGGAAAATCATCGTCCACCCACGCTCTGGCCTTTCACTCTTTATCGATAATTTTATTTACTAACAACTTCATCTACCTTTACTATGTAAAGGATATTAAAATAGACTCATGTTAGGAATGTCGTTACTTTTATTTTCAATCTTTTTTCTGTTTTTTTTTTTATACATACATATTCTCCACTGTTTGCAGTTAAGATTGAGTGACCTAATGAAAACGGGTCAGACACTTACCGTTATACATTTATTAGCAAAATTCTTTTTTATAGGTATTTAATATCGATATGGGAGCAATAACATTCATTACATATTTGTTGATACATCTCGTAACCCCATTGATTGCGAACAGTCTACGAAAGTTATTGGTACACTGCACCCAAAACAGATCGATATGCTCTTTCTATAGTTCTACATTATTTTTCTATAAATCATATTTCTACATAAGATATCATTAACACAAATATTCATCGAACTTAAAGCCTTCCGTATTCGCGTGGGAAGAAATCATGCACATTCTTTACACATCTAACTTCCCAAATCCCCAAAATAATCTAAAATAATCAATTCTAAACACGTGAAAATCCGACAAAACTTCTTAATACGTATCAATTAATTAGCATAATAAGTTCGTTGCTACGTCGTCGTCGCGGACGAATGAGCTACGGTGCGCCGGCGCAGGCACGGTCAAGGCTAGCCGTTCGCTTTTTATCACCCGCGTAAGTTCAGCGCTCTCGATAACTCAGTGGGTGCTTTACTATCGCTGGGTGCTCGCACTTTTTGAATTGGCGGTTAGTAAAAAAGCTAAGTTGATGATGCAAGTAAAGCTAAAGCTGCAAGTTATGCTCTTAACGTCTATTATTTCTAGTTGACGTGTTTAAAAGGTAATACCTAGTTAATTGTAACGTATTCAATTAGGATCCACAAACTCATGTTTACCATATTTCTCCTCCAAATAAGTGGAAAAACATAAAAATGTTCCAAATACCCAACAATTTAAAAATACTTCTATAAAGACTGTTACAAAACAGACATTTTAATTAGCATATGAAAGCCACGAGCAACGCGGCGTGGCAGCATTAGCGATAATCTGCATCTTAAATCTAAGCAATAAAGTCTTAAGTTATGCAGCTTCGTAAAATGTTTATAGAGCATCAGATATGCCAATAATGAGGTAAACGGAAGCCGGTGGTAAAACGATTAAACTCCGATATCTCGTTAATGGAGTTTAGATAATGAAGAAATAGACGTAAAATTAAGAAGTGTTTGATAGAAAATTGACGGTCACGGAACTGTGTGACAAAATATAGACTTGGAAAAAACTGACGGTAACAATTCATACATGCAAATATGCAATTAAAAGAATCACTGTTGCTAATGTAGAACGCTTAGGAGAAAAGCCGTGAAAAGATTTAAAGATCATTTGAACAAAATTAACAGCATCAAAACTAAGATTATTAATAAAACAACTAGGTACACATAACGAGTGATCTCAATCCAAAATCGTATCACATGAAAATTTAGAACAAGGTCAAGAATTGTCTCAGCGGACCCAACGGACAATAATAACAGCGCCTACCGTGGGAGTGATCTTTGAGAACATTACACCAAATTCTAACAATACTAATAGTACGAATCACGATAACTTTACTGATACATATAGAGAAGTGTCAGCAAACTTTAAAGTCAACAATATTAGGGCACAAAATCCAACTGCAGCAAATCTTGATAAAGGCAAATTCAAAGTAGTTGATGCAAAATTTAACGATGCTGAAATCGGTGCTCACGTTAATAAAGTTAACGTCAGAATAACTGGATGTGGCAGGACTGATAATAGTAACTCTCAAGCGGACATTTTATGTATTATATTCATTACAAGTGGTCATGCTGGGAAATGTTCTATTAACACATTGCTAGGCCTCAATGCGCACGTCTGGGGCTTAGCAATTCTAATGGCTGGATT
This sequence comes from Hydraecia micacea, assembly GCA_914767645.1. Classification (NCBI taxonomy): domain Eukaryota; kingdom Metazoa; phylum Arthropoda; class Insecta; order Lepidoptera; family Noctuidae; genus Hydraecia; species Hydraecia micacea. The sequence goes on from OU611778.1 coordinate 17,674,851, forward strand.
CAAATGTATATCTAATTTAATCGTTTGTGGAGAAATATTATCTTTTATGCATTTATGACAGCAAGGAAAACACGGTATATAACAGCTGTTTATTTTCTCATGATTCGTAATTAACATGAATGAAAGTGTTTGTTATTTCAATGATTCGAATTCTGAGATCGTTCATCTCATTCAGCATAGGTTACAGATTCTACAGTGACTTACTTAATATTAAATCCTAGTTTAACAAGATTGATTTATTTACGCAAATCTTACTTACAACTACCATTACAGATCAGCGATCCAATGCGATAGAGTGGCATTACCTAAAATAACTGAACAATCAATAAAGCTGAATATTATAAACCACACCGTTAATTTAACGAACCCAGTTCATAACTGTTCGTATACCAGCATTTCATGTTAATTTCGCGCAAATTCTTTACACAATTTCACGGGCATCCCAACTTGATATCGCGACCTAATTTTTTCCGCTCAAACCCTCATCTCATCAATTACTTTGGAGTATAAAGCCCACAATTACGTGAACAGAAGCAATAACTTATCAGGTTATTACGTAGAGCCGCTGATTGCCTGCAGGTGATCCAAGCCCGCCGCCGCCGTGGCGATGGCGATGGGAACAATCTAACTGTGCTTGTGAAGCCTGCAAATCATTAGAAGTTCCTATCAACGGCTAACGGTGGTTCAAACACCACTAAGTTTACTGCAAGCTTATCAAACGATATCGGGACTTGATAATCTGTTGCTTGCATAGATGGCTGCCGATTAAAGGTTCTTGGAAAGTAAGTAAATGAATTAATGTGTTTTTATAAAGGTAATTGAGGCTGATATTAAAATGCCATTGGGAATATTTTATAGGTGTTATGGGCATCGATGTCGCGTTATAAAACACGTAAAGTATGTGTGCTTTATCAGTCTTATAATAGTTTCACAGAAAACAACAAGTATGACTAGTTGTGAAAAGTGATGCCTAGGAAACCTATGATGAGACATTTCCTGGGAATAATTACGTTTTTTTTTATGATTCCAGTTAATTCATATCAGAAATGTGTGTTTAGTTATTGGTTTTGTTGAGTATCATAATTTCATGACCATCATAATAGACCAATTCAAACCAATTCAGAACCAATTCATTTCAGTTCAAGTTATGGCACATTATCGGGAAAAGAAGACCTATTAAATTATTGATACAAATAACAAAGTACTTGATTTCAGTATATTTAAAACATAATATAATTATGCTTTAAATATAAATATACATTTACATATTTAATTTGTTAATCCTTTAAAAGTGCAGAGAAATAGTAAAATAAAAAAGCAATAAAATTAAAAACATTTCAAGTTTCCGTCGCCATTAATGTGCTTTCATTAAAAAAACTCGTCAGGCATGATACCATTACGTTAACGATAGCGTTTGCGTTAAAAGCTCTGAAACTGTGTCAAGTTTAAACCGGCAAACCTCGAGGCTATTCGTAACTACCTATTAGTTAAATATAAATTACTAGCCTAGGCTTATCAGTGTACATCAGTCGTAATCTTACGCATTAGATAAATGCTGTTTTTGTTTTGTTTCCAAGTGAAGCAAAAAAAAGGTCCTTTTGTCCGCCAAGACACTATTTTTTGTATTGTTTTTTCCACGGCTTTCCGGTATTTGGTAACTATATTGTTACAAAAAACCACTTTACAATACCTTCGTGATAGGACAAATACTAATTAATAGTCTAAATGGCTGAAGAAGTTACTCCTCTAGTTAGTCCATACAAAATCTGGCACAATTCCAAATTAAACAGCCAGGTACCGCTTTTGTGGCTTTCAATCATCAGACCTCAGTCATAGATTCCTCAGAATTTTTGTATTCAACGATTTGATAAACGCGATTTGGCCTTAAAACCAAAAGCTGAGCAGTTCAACAGGTTTATCTGATCAATCGGTTATTACCATAACTGTCCAAAGCTCTCAAGAAAGAATCTTGTGTTTAATTATTAATTATATACAAGAATTTGGTTATATTAATTAACTCACCTTTTGGCGTTAGAATTTTTATTTAATCTTATCTAAGATATTTTTATATAATTTTGATTCATATTTATGTATACTAATTATATGCTAAGGCGTTATTATATGGATCGCTTTAAACATAATAATTAAGTGAGATATCAAACGGTATTTAGGGGAAGTATGTCGTTATGACTTGGCTAGAGACTAAAGCAGTTGTAGAATTCTAAATGCCTGTTTTGGTTAGAACGTTTATTTAGTCTACCTATGATACTATGCAAATGGTATAGCAGATCGATGAAGCAACCTACTGTGCCCATTATTAAACTGTGAAAAATATCTTGATACTAAAATCACCAATGTGCTATTAGAACTTATTGTAACTGTTATGTATGTAAACATATACCAGAACATAAAGAGAGAAGTGTCGGTAAAAGCTGAAATGTTTTCCTCAGTGAGTTCCAACGCGACGCAGGAAGAAAGGCACGACACACTTAGTTTCCGCCCCACTAATGGATACCCGACAGTTCTGAAACTAGACGTATATTTACTGATGATATAACTAACAAACCAGAGTTAGATCTTGTTAAAGATCAACGTAATGCAGCATATCATGCAAGTGTCGTATTAACTTGGATAAATAACTTCAAGCCATTTAGACCTCATTGGGGTCAGCAAAGTGAGCCGTGGGGAACAAGAATATATGTAATATCCAATTACGACCTAGATTTTAATCATTTGTGGAATGATGAAGATGATGTTACAAATTATGACATTAAACATTGAAATGCGAAGTATGTAAAGTAATTAACTGACTCCCAAAACACGAATAACGTTTGTTTTGGACCGACCAAAGGTTATTACAAGTAAAGATGAGTTGATGAGTACTACAAACGAATGAAGAGCTGATGAGAAAATAATGAACTTCAATATACAGTTTTTGCTATTTGCGTCACGAATTCCATTTTGTTGTATAAAATGTAGTTCAGTTTGCAAAACAAACACGTAGATATCAGAAATTATCAAAACACAAATTTGAAGATTCGATTTAAATATTTGGTAAGTTAGAGATGTAAAATACAATTGAAAATAATATTTCCAATAGCACCAAAAATTATAAGACTGATGGAATTTTCAAACCAACCGAGCACATTGTTGAACCGGAAGCAATTTTTACCAGGAAACATCAGCGGAAACACTTTGATAATGTTACCTCATCTATACGACCCATTAATCGCAATGTCAAATAAAAAACAAAAATTACCATAACATGGACATAATTATAACATTTGTTACACAAAATCAACGTTAAAGTACCTACAGTTAATGAGTCAGACAAAGCACTATAAAAGGTCTCTTAGGGAAGTTGGATTTAGACAATTTGAGATGCTCACGCATATTATTTTATTCATGATAAGTTAGATTAATAAATAGGAACAGAAGGAATTTTTAATGCACAATTACGAACAAAGGAGGAAGGAGGCACTGAAGTTTTAGCATGCATTAAAAACTATATGGAGAAAACAAATGATCGGTTTATATTATAAAATTGTCATGGACACATAATCAGTAGAATTTATATGAGGTATAATTATTAGGTAAATAGAAGTCGAACATGTTAAATAAAATAAATGTACTAAAGCTAATGATTTCCTCAATAAAGAAATAGAAATTGTGAGACCTACAATTACTGCTAACGTTAACGTAGATACAGGAAACTAGGAAAGAGGTGTCAGAGTTAAAATTAATCACCACTTCGCTAATAATCAATGTACAGTAATCAATCAACGACGCTGCGATAGTACATTAATAAGATATGCATAATAACATTTTAAGTGTTGGTAATAACTCGTAACAGAGGCAACGTATTTATTCAGTTAATAAGGCTTCTATGTCAAAGCTAATGCGTAAACCAGTCGCGGACAGGTTCGAACACTAATCTATGAACTTACTCATTTGCTATGCCTCCGATAATTTCCACACTAAGAGCTTAACTGATGAATAATAACGGTAGATATGTGGAGATGTTATTAAACCCTTCGGTGGAAGGTTCTGGGTAATGATGCGGCAATGATAGCACTAGAAACGATGTATTGCACGTAATATTCAGCGAAAGTTTCTTATTAGAAGAGTATGCGAAAGAATTTGCCCGAGATTTGTAGACTGATATCTAAAGTCCTAATACTCTTGCTACAGGTTTGCCTTTTGGGCAAGACAGTCCCTACATCAAATTTATAATTGGCTGACATAACATCATATTGAAGTAAAAAATCTAATTATTTTCTCTGTTCTTTCTACATATATTTTTCAAAATATAAACGAAGACGACGAATTAAGTCGCTTACAACAAGAGGCTACAAAAAATCTACATGAACATGCATATACAGGCTTTCATGTTTACTGTTAACACAGTTTAAATAACAATTCAACTTTGCACCGTAGCTGTCTGGAATTACTTTTAACACTAACAACATGCTAAACAGCATTTTAAACAAATGCCGCTTTTTTGTTAAAAATAACGAATAACGAGACCAGTCAACGGCCTGGTGCTAAATGGATGGTGCCAACAGTCCCAGCCCTGGTTGCAGTAAAAAGGGAAAATTCTGTTTAAACTTTTGTGGTCCTTTTAGAGTTTCGTAGACATTTTTAAAGACCAGCAATGTGCTAAATGCCTTGGAAGAACCAAAACGTTTTGTTGCAGACTATCTTAAATGTTTTCTTCTCAGCTCAGAATTATGCGGTCATAATAATACGAGCTATTTGATTCTTTATTCTTTTGTCTTGTAAATGTTTGAATGCATTATTGTGAGCCGTAATTCAAATAGCAAAGTTATACATTCCTTATGAGTTCTTGCTGCAGCTGCCATTTGAAGTTACTGAACTGAAAATTGCAGTTTTCAACGCCGCTACGGAAAGAGTTTTTATGGTCAGGAATGCAACTAAATATAGCAGACAGATAATAATATTGCACAATGGAAATATAAAATGCTTTAAGATAAAATGTTCTTAGAACACTTTCCGTTGTAAATTAAAAAGTGTTAAACCATTCAGAGTGCAATGGTAATTGAACTAAGCTAGATAAAACATCTCGTTAAAACTCATAACCGTTTGCTATGTCGTAGTGGGCTAACAATTGTATGAGCTTACTTACAGCAAGCACATCAGCGAAACTAAATACGACATCTATCTATCTATGTATATAAATAAAAATGAATCGCCGAAATGTTTGTACGCGCATAACTTCCGAACGACTACACCAAATTAGATAATTTTTTTTTTTGTGTTCGGTATTGCCAGGACAAGGTTTGTATGAAAGAAAATTTCGGAAATTCGAAAAAAAATTGCACCTGTGCGAAGCTGGGGCGGGCCGCTAGTTAAAAATAATAAAAACGTTCCGAGACGTATTATATTACCAACAGCTTCATAATTGTAATTAAGTTAATGGGTATGGACACGAAAATAAAGATTTATGATGACAAGCATTGAGGCAATGTATTAATTAAGGTAATTAGCGGAAATACGGAGAGTTCATGAGCGTGGTGGCATTTTGTTTCGTTAGCAAAATGTTGTTAATTGAACATCATAGATTACTGGATAGATATTATGTTAAATTAAGTTTGTACTTAATTAACTAAACGATGACGTATGACTTTAAGATAATGAAGTACAAACTAGAATGCTTTTTTCGCCATCCACTATGCTCTTCTATTCAACTTCGAGCAATATCTCACTTATCAATCTCGAAAACGAGAATATAAATTTCCAATCGATACATCTCTTAGCTTTTACAACTTTGCTTTTTACAGCAAACTTTCCAGTTTATAATCATCACAAGATTTAAATCGCTTCACAAAATCAAATGAGTTAAATATTTCTCGATACTTTTCCCACAAGCGTTCGACAGCGAAAGATTGCAACCTTACCCCGAGATCGATAACGACGATCGAATCACTTTCGCTGCTATCGATTCATATCGCAAAAAGTAGTTGAGCAGCACTAGCCCCGGTTACACCGCGGTTCCTGTATAACCTTACTAATTTGAAACGTGTTATAGCTCCATTATTAGTGTTATAGAGTATTGTGCTGCTACTTTCGGCCGGATTGTATTTCATTCACCGCGAGCGAAGTGATTGAACCCAGATCGCTAGTATCCTTGAGAACTGGTCGCGATTGAATAGTGTTATATAAAGCAACGTGAAATTCTTCGTATGTTAGTGTTTATTTCTTCTCAGATGCAGCAAAATAAATAGTGCATTCCCACGGTTGAGAATTTTCATTGTGACGCTGGTTGAGATCTCGTTTGATATGTTTCAGAAGAATGGTTGAAGACGTATTTGTCTGGTTAGGTTTGAAACCGAATGCGCTGAGACATTTCATTTTATTTAATACAGTGTTGCAGAAAGTTTATATGCCATAGGTTATAGACTAAATGTCAATACTAATATCAGGAGCTTGGGTTGGTCTTGTTAAAATGCCTGCTGTCTCCAATTCGTCACTCAATCTGGTGGGCAATGTTGCTATGGAATTCTAATCTGTATTGGTCCTTACAGGCATAACATCAGATTGATTTTCCTCTTTAGTATCCAATTCATAACAGAACACCACGCCTGTTTTTCTCAAAGGGTTAGGCAAAGGTGTGCCTACAAAGTACACCCACATTTCGCCAGTTCTGTTAAAAGCCCATGTAATGGGGGGCAAGCCTATTGCCATCAACCGGGCACATATTTAGACTCCGGGCTGCTACTAAGAAATTCCAGATGGAAAAAAACCCAATAACACTTCGCTTCACTACTCTACCTGGGAATCAAACCGAGGACCTCATGCTCATCAGTAGAGCTTGCGACGACTAGACTCTCTAGTAATCCTTCCAACATATTTCACCACAAAAATGGCCGCACCACGAACCATACAGTTCCCGCAGTATACATAATGCACGAATTACCGACTCATATGCGGCCAGCAATAACGTACGGGATAACTGTGCTCATACATAATGTATCCCATAGGCTACACCAGAAAAAGTGGACGAACCTTCCCATAAAAGTTAGTATCGAAATAAACATTTCATATACCGGAGCGGATTTCTCAGGCCTAGTTTCAGTGCATCTATCATGTTGATTGATGTTGGGGGCAGCCGACAGGTGGCGGTAACTGTCGTGCAACGTGCTCGCCCAGCAGCTTGTCTTGCAACTTGTTAGCGTAACCTCAGCTTTATGAACGGAAGACGGGAGGTGCTGTTAGTTTTATGGTGTGTTAAGTTTGAACGTAAGTGTTAACTGAATAGTTCTGTCTGCTTTGGAAATTCAATTGAGAGGTAATCAGCCACAAAGTATGAACTTTAGCTCTAAATTCATGCATGAAAAGCAATTGCATTACCAAAACAGCTAAAAAAAAATTTGTTTATACACAACTAACAGCGCCCCGCGGTTTCACCCACATAAGTCTCGATCCCGTGGGAATATCGGGATAAAAAGTATCCTATGTCCTTTCCCGGGACTCAAACTATCTCTATACCAAATTTCATCTAAATCCGTTCAGCGGTTTAAGCCTAAAGAGGTAACAGACAGACAGACACACTTTCGCATTTATAGTATTAGTATGGATTTGTACAAATTGAACGCAAACGAGGCAAAAGGAGTATTAAGGATCGTAGGATGTGGCGTTCAGTAGTTTCTGCATAGCCCCATGGGGAGAAAGCGTGAGTTTATGTAAAGTCTATTCATACTTATGTTTCAAATTAATATTATTTCAATTTAAACAAATATCAACTTTATTTTAGTGGTAATTAAGTTGATTTCAGACTGACCAGCACTATTGAAACAGTTATAAAAATGTTTGATGTTGTAGCGTAAACAGAACTTCATTGTGTAGGATTTAAAGTTATTTTTCTATAAACAATTGTTTACATTTTTGGCAAATAAATTGCGAATGCAGATTATGTATGTATATGTACAATAAAATTGTACACGATTATCTGAACCGTAAAAGTCCATTGTTCTTCAAAACTAAAACAGGACATATCTACATTTCTAACTACAATTATAATAATATTTAAAACACCTTTTAAAAACTTTTTTACAAAAAAAAACAACCGACTTCCAAAAACAAACACTACAAATTGAAAAATAACTTTAATTTCGGAAATCGGTGTCGTTGGTTCCACATTTTCGTTTTTTTGACACCGACTTCCGAAATTAAAGTTATTTTTCAATTTGTAGTGTTTGTTTTTGGAAGTCGGTTGTTTTTTTTTGTAAAAAAGTTTTTATTTTTCGCTTTTTAGTTGTACCTACCCCATACAAATTCATATAACACTACTTGCTAGTGACAGGAAGATAAACATCATCAATATAAACTAAGTGGAAAACAAACGTATTGTTGACGCTAATTCCAAAACTACCCAAGCAAAGTTCATAAAATTTATATGGGACCACCTCTGAAGCATACCTTATTCATTAGTTAGACTAGATGCTGATAATCCTGGCTGCAGCATCAGGCCAAACTTATGTCATCTTAGCATTGAACTTAAAATTCAGTCCTGTTTAAAATGAGCCCAAACACGACTACGGTGCTGTAATTTCAAGGTTTGTACTTTTTCTGATGCTCCTGGCTTCAGCATCAGGTCTCTATGTACTTCGGTGTTCCTCATTAACATTACGTTTATCCACACATCGAGCCCTTTCCAATGAGCCTAAACACGATATATCTGCTGTTAGTTATCGAGGAGTTAGGTACTCTGCAGACTATCCTGACTGCAGCATCAGGTCATGACTTGATGATCATGAGACCAAATGTGGCAAATGCCCAATCAAACATCAAAACAATTTACTAAAACAGTCCTTGCCTGTTCGAGTAACTTCTTACTGTTAAGGAGTTGTACCTTCTATCATCAGCTCAGCTACCTGAGATGGTGACAACCATATGCAAATACACAAGATACTTCATAAAATATGCAAAAAACCATAAGTAAGCCTATAAAATTTGAGGGTTGCCCTCGATTTCTCTAAGATCCCATCATCAGATCCTAACTTGGTGACAATGGGACCACCTCAGAACTCTCTACTTTCGAACAAAAAAAGAATTTTGAAAATCTGTCGACAATTGGCGGAGTATTCGATGAACAAACATACAAAAAAAAAAAAAAAAAAAAAAAAAACATACAAACAGCCGAACATAGTACCTCCTCCTTTTTGTGAAGTCGGTAAAAATCTAAAACAGTTACAATCACACTTACGTGAAAATTAACAGCCCAGAAATAATTAATGTTAATCGTATCATAAATTTGGAGCTGTACGCAAGTTTACATAATTCATACGTGAAACGATTTCATTCATACGTTTAACGTTGCGCATACGCTTTACAATTACGTGCAAAATTATTTACGATATGCGTCCTTGAGTAACGCTACAATTGAGTGTAAAATTTTATGAATGTTCTTATTTAATTTATTTATGAACGTTTTGGACGAAGAATACTCGTACAAGCAACTTTCTTCTCGAAACGGTATAATGGTCACTGCGTGCATTAACTTTGTAGGTAGGTACCTACATCAATCCAGCTTCTTAGGTGATTGTCGCTTTTCACCATGAAAAGGGTTTTCTTTGAGTTTTTACGTCACATAAGTCACTCTTGCAAAGGATTGACCTACCCTAAGTCATCAATTCAGATAATTTATGTAAACAAAGGTGATAACAGATCAAAAAAATATCGTCTTGGTGGTAATTCACATAAAATGGCGGAAAACAAGGTTAGACTTGCTTTTAAGTACTGATTTTAGAAATAATAATTAAAAAAATATCATACCGTGTTAATTTTAATAAGTTTTCGGTGTTAAACAAAGTTATTAAAAAAAGAAAATATTGTGGTACAAAATATTTTATGATACTGGTAACACTACAGGCGTTCCCAACATTTTCAAATTTCGTTTGACATAATTACAAAGTCGCGTCTTTTCAATACATTCGTTTCCTTTTCCCCGATAATACTACTCGCTGCGTGTTTGTTAATTGTGCTTTATTATCATCGTGTGAAGTTACGGTATTTTGTTTGCATAGCTCATATAAATAGTTAACTGTAATTAAAAGATAAAAAAAATTATGTTAAATTGTTGTGCACCACTGTCCTGTCATTTTGACAGTGACATTTCTTTGTTTACTTAAATTATCTGAATTGATGATTTAGGGTATAGTTAGAAGCAAGAAATCTTCGCACTTATCTTCAGTAGTCACCGAGGAAAATTACTTTTCTCTATTTTTACGACAATAAATTCTCTCTTTCTTTCCGATTGCACATAACTTTGTGGCGATTAGGTTATCACATTATTTGAAACCACGTATTCTACATTACGTATTTTAAACATACACAATGAAAATAATTAATTTGTTTGAGTGTTTAACAACATTCAACTTTATTTATGATTATTTGGTAACTATACAATATAATATATTTATTTTGTTTGAAATAATAACCGCTGTGCTTGTTCAGGGCTGATTTTTCAATAGTCAGATAACTTTTATCTGAGGAATAAATATTGCGGTTTGACAGTTTTTGTGTAGAAAATATGTCAAAATGTAACTATTATTCTTCAGATAAACGTTATTTGACTATTGAAAAATTTGCCCTTATTGTGATAAACTAATCGCCACTGTATATACAACTTTAAAGTAAGTACCAGACACCCAGTGATACAGATAAATACATACACCATTCACAAAACAAATACTATCAAAAGATCTTGAAAATCGATATTCACCCAGATAACCCTAAATCGATACGTACGTCCAAACACAATAGAGGTTAACCGTTGAACAGACAAGTTTACAAATGGGGACTAGGACAACATCGTGTGGGGTAACCCTCTGCACGGTGGTCCCCTACCTGACTGCTGCAGGATGAATGGGGGAACCGGAGCGACGTATGGTAACTTACTCTTGAATTTATTACCAGGAATAAGGTGAATTATTTAGGGGTCTTGAAGTATACCGAAGTGAGGTAACTTGTAGAATTACAAATATGGAAATGGGAGTATTGAACCTGATGTATGCATAATTCCAAATTCGTATTTCAACAAGGACAAATTCCCAAAGAATGCAGTGCTTTTTATTATTCATCTATCTGCGCCCCGCGGTTTCATCCGCATAGGTAGGTTTCGATCCCGTGGGAATATCGGGATAAAAAGTCCTAATCCAGGTCATGGTCTACCCATATGGCAAATTTCATCCAAATCCGTTCGTTTAGCCGTTTTAACGTGAAAGCGTAACAAAGAAACATACAAAAATCAAAATAATCTTTACTCTTTAAAATATTTGTTTAGATGTTCACGAACAACTGTACAACTAATTTGAGTACCTCCTTTTTTTTTTTGTTTTCGGGGAAAACCTAGGCACCTACTTACCTACACATCAATGTAAAATCAGGCGAGTATGAATTTTATATTCACTCTTTTATATCGTCGCACATAGGAGTTGCTATTTTAATAATACGCCAATCAAAACAATTTACAGTTACAAGTGTCATCCCACTGCCTAATCGCCTGAGTTCCACGCAGATTACAATATCCTTTGACTCATAAAAACTGCGGAAATTGTTATAAAAAACACAATATTTCGACATCATTGTGCGTAATATTTTATTTATTCCATTTATGAAATAGTCTTTAACAAACCGGCCAAAAGCGAGTCGGACTGGTACACGAAGGTTTCCGTATCACAACTGGAAAAAACGCCGAAAAAAAACACATGCCAAGGATAAGTAGCCTGCCGGGGTAGCGGGATCGTCCGAAAGGGTCACCGCTGCCCCGGAACATAAAGGGCTAAGGAAGGAACACGGGTGGGTTTTAGTCAGTAAGAGTCTGACACTCCCGGCCGCTCCACTCAGAGCGGGAGCAGTCATTAGATGCTTTCCCATCCAAAAAAAAAAAGGATAATTAAGTATGTTAGTAGTAAGTTTACAAGCATATATAAATAAATAAAATCCTTTAATTTTTAACTTTATTATATGTTTATTATTTGTTGTTACAGCAGCAATAGAAATACACACCGTGAAAATTTCAACTAAGTACATTTTACAGTTCATGAGATACAGCCCGCTGACAGACAGACGGACAGCGGAGGCTTAGTAAGAGGGTCCCGTTGGCACCCTTTGAGTACGGAACCCTACAAATGCACTCGCTTGATATTAAAGATAGTGCAAGAATTGGGTTAAAGATTACCGGGTTGTAAACTTAACTGAGCGGTATCTAATCAAACTGTCACAAACACTCGTTTAATTAGAGTGTGCCATGTTCACACTCTAAAATAATTATTATTTTCGGTAACAGTTACATAATTGACACCATTGTAAGCGCCACTTGACATTTCTGTATTCATGTTTTATAGGGTCGACTATAATTAAACAATTATGCAAAAACAGTGATATTCTACGATTAATTAAGTGCTTAAATTTGGTCAATCGGTAAGTTGCGAGCAATTGTTGAAGATTAAAAAATACATAAGTATCAAATGCATGGCAATATTATTAATTAAGTGTTATCAACAAGCTCAGCCTTACCTAAACAGCAGGGTAATTGCGTTTCACACTAACAATGCAAAGCAATGCAATGGCTTTCATTTAAACAGTTCAACAACATCCATTGCGTTATTTACGTTGTTGAGTAGACAGTTTTTTCGAACATAGGAATTAATGGATCAGCAACAACCATCAAAATGATTCAGATTGTGATTTATAGTGTGTTACGCAATTAGGATGCAGGCCACTATCGCCGCCTAAACACCGACCTCATCTAGTTTTAAAAAATATTATTGACTTGTCAAAGTGATTGTGTAAAAAAGCATACTTACAGACATAAATATCATTTAACATTCATCATTACACGAAGGCGTATATGCCTCCATAGCAGCTCTGAGCCTAGATTTGTGCCTGGTTGATAACCCAAAGGCTCGCCCCCTATTAAGTGGTACGTCTGGCGAAATGTGGGTGTGCTATTAGTTGCACCTCTGCATTACCCTTTGGGGATTACATGCGTGATGTTATGTTACTAAACAATAGGCCTCTAAAGTTAGCCTAAACAGGGTTAAATTAAATTAATTAGCGAAACTCCGCAGACGTGATGAATACCGATATCTAAACACGAAAAAACAAAAGGAAACAGATTCCCTCAACTTATACTTCAAGTAAAAACAAGCTACCAGCAGTCGTTGACCTCTGACCTCAAAAAAAAACCATCTAATCTTTTTATTTTATTTTATCGATACACATAAACGCCTGCAGAGTTTCGCTAGCTAATTTAAATTGACCCTGTGTATAAACTGACATTCAACTCCAGCTCAGCCTGACACATCTAGCACAAAACAATTAGTCACCTAACGATACTATGTGAACACTGTGAACAAACCGCTAAGATAACACTACAAAGTGAGCTCCAATTAAAAACTATAATAACTTTTAATCATACCTGTTGCTCTGAAGAAACCTCCTCTCTGCTGCTGTCATCTGTAACAATGAAATAATAGCTTTAATTTGTGTTACTCAACATTAAACAAAGATTCAGTATGATGTTCTTGCTACTGAAGAGACTGGATGTAATTTCATTGAGACTGGCTTGAAATATTTAATAATGCCCCAAAATGTTCCTTTCTTCGTCATGTTTTAATAAGTTTCGGGAAAAACCTTCATTACGTGTTTCATAATTATATAAGGTGTTAAAAATTAACCTTACAAATTTTAAGAGGTGCTTTAGACCATCAACTGAACAACTTTCACTATGGGACCAACTCTGAAATCACGAAAAAAGAATCTGCTGTTTCATACATTTTGTCAAGTAGGTATTGAACTTTTGTATGAAACAGCTAATTTTTTTTTCGTGATTTCAGATGGTCCCATAGTGAAAGTTGTTCAGTTCGATGGTCTAAAGCACCTCTTAAAGTTTGTAAGGTTAATTTTTTAACACTTTGTATAGTCATAGTAGTCATAGCTGTGTGGTGTTACACGAATGGATAGAATAAGAAATGAGTACATAAGCGGAAGTCTGAAAGTGGCACCGGTAACTGAACAGTTGTATGGAAATCGGTTGTCATTGTATGGGTGTGTGATATGGACGAATGAGGAAAATATCGTGAGGAAAGTTTTGAGTATGGACGTCGATGGCTATAAGAATAGAGGAACACCAAAGAAACGATGGATGGACTGTGTGAACGATGATATGGTTAGAAAGGCGGTGACTACCGAGATGACGACTAATAGAGAAGTATGGAAAGAAAAAGACATGTTGCGCCGACCGCAAATAGATTGGGATAAGGGTAGGAAATTGAATGAGTAAGTATTCATAGATAGTTAGGTACTCTTAACGAAAAGCTTTATAGCAATTCATTCATAAAATCTTATCATCCACTAGCAGCGCCCCGCAGTTTCACCCGCTTAAGTGTCGATCCCGTGAGAATATCGGGATAAAAATCCTATGTCCTTTCCCGGGACTCAAACTATCTCTATACCAAATTTCATCAAAATCGGTTCAGCGGTTTAAGCATGAAGAGGTAACAGAGGCAGACACACTTTCGCATTTATAGTATTACGAGTAGTATGGATTGAATACAGTTCACTTTTTCTTGTCATTCTCCATAAGACAACGAAAGTTACAAAGACTTTTTTTTAATTACCACCAAAATCTTATCTTACAAAAAGTGCACCATGTTTTTTAGCACTGAAATTAAAACTATCGCGAACATACCTCGTCAACTTTTAACTTAGAATCACTTAGTTCGCTCAACGTTATGCCCTAAAAACTATAATAAGAATTATGTTGCATTACATCCCCACATACCATGACAAGATGGTCACACTCTATTAACTGTCATAGTTTCGAAGAGAGTTCATCTATGCTTAGATCTTGGGTGATCTAACGAGGATCTATGTCAACGGGACCTACATCACGTCAAACGCCGGCTGTCAACGAAAACCAGCGCTGGGACGCTCTCTCGCATAGGGTCGTAGCATTATGCTGAGTTGGATGTAACGCATATTTTCCCCCCAACTTGTTCTACGTTTGTGTTCGTATTCTTTTCTCAGTGTCAATTATTTCTATCTTTTCATTCCTACAATATACATAGTGCAGATGATTTTATAGTTAAAGAATAACATAAGTAGGTATGTTGATAGATATCCAACAGTAAATAAATTTTAATCCAATATTTTCCTTCAATCACTCCTTTGGATCTAATGCTACTGTTGGTCTTTGAGAGGAAACGCGGTCACGTGGTCGTTGGTGCTCTGCAAAACATAGGGACAAGGCAGTGGTGAGTATAGATTATATCATAAAAAAATATTTGGACCAGTAGGTATCATTAAACAGGGAGAAAAGAAAGGATTTCATTAGTACGGAATGAATGTCAACGGCCATGTGACCGCGTTTCCTCTTAAGTAGTCCTTGAAAATTAAGTAATCGCGTCAATTATCAGCTATATTTTCACAATGAAAAGTCGAGCAAATCACTAACTACTCATACTTTCAAAAGTGCCATAGTGCAAACTTCTTTTCAGCCGACCTAAAATCACGAGAGAATCCCCACAAAATTCCCTCCACAAAAAATCAAAAGTCAACTCGTTGAATCACCGTATGTCATCCGGTCGTCGACCCCGGCGACCTAGCAACAATTTCACGGTGCACACATAACACAATCAATGCATGCAGCACTAGCGAAACGACCCGGCTCGACCCGGTTTCAGTCAATTTTCACGTCACTTCCTGTCCGTTCGCCTACCTAACTGAATTTTTACGCTCGCTCGTAACTGTGGGATTTGAACTAACTGGAATTTGAAACGAGCTTTATGCAAGGCTCGTTCACAATGCTTAGGTTAGGATACAATAAAATAAAGAATGAAGTCAATGAGATAGGGCTATGTTATGCCTGGCTCATTGCTGGTCCTGCTCCACAACCACAACTAATCGATTAACACTTGAAAATACTGTTGGAGCTGCTGAAGATTGTAAGACTATCTTTGCATTGTATAAACTCAATTTCCTTTGTATTGTATAATTGCATAGCACTGATGTGAGTTCTATGTACTGTAGAGCTACCATTTACCGGGTAATATGTCTTTCATTGACTTGAATGTGCCCTGGCAGCTGATAGTATGTCATGCTCACACAAATGTCTCGCTGACGGTGGCGTGTGTGTTGGATCATTTAGCTCCCTTCAAAATGGTTGAGCTGAATGGTGCTGATCTATGCGTCATGTTCGTGAACGGGCGCCGTCAGTTGGGGCTGGTCATCACTCGGCTGCCTCGGCTTATTTTTATTTTTAATTATTTTATTTTTGGATTGTTGTTTTTTTTTTTATTATTTAATATTTGCTGTACTCTGGACGCTTTTAACGCATACGTCTTTTTTTTACATCGTTCTCACATATTATTATAAATTCAACATTAATGATGTAACTAATATTTTTGTAAAAATATAATTTAAAAGAGTGTCCATGGAGTTTCTTGCCCGTTCTTCTCCATAGGTTCCTACGCTTTGGAATGGGCAACTAGCTTCATTTTATTTTTGACTGACCGACTTCTTGACAATTCAAAAGTGCCTGTAAATGGTTTAATTGAAATAAATGCTTTGAGTTTGAGTTAAGAAAAGGGCGTGGCAAGACATTTAGCTAGCGGATTGATGTTGGGTGACGGAAAACTAGACATTTGAGACATTTGATAACTGACAGTTCCCGCCTGTCACCAGTCTACTTTACTAATAAGCAAGATTATCTAATGAGAAAAAAAATAATTCAGCGTTATTTCAAAAACGACTGTCTCATTAGTCTAGTGATTGCAAGCGCTACTGCTGAGTTCTGGGTTCGATTCCCGGGTCGGGCAGTGTTACTAGGTTTTTCATCTGGAATTTTCAGTAGTAGCCCGTAGTCTAAATTTGTACTCGATTGACGGCAATAGCCTTTACATGGGACTTAAAGATAACTGGCGAAATGTGGGTGTACAATAGGTGCAACTCTGTCTGACTCTACGGAGAATTTAGGCGTGATACTATGTTCAAACACGGCTCAGTAGTTCTGAAGATGAGCGCCCGAGACAGACAAACACCGTCTCTTTATCACCGCACTTCGCTTCTATTGGCGTATCTAAGAGCAGTTGCGGTGCGTTCCATTTTACGAGCCATTGCTAACGAGAAGCACGTCAGGCTAGCTTTGTGAGCAGGTGAACGCGCGAGTTATTTGTATTGCTTTACAAAATGGTATAAAAATATTGGGATTTTATTTTTGTGTGTCAGTCATAAGATTCCATTCGGGGGTAAGGTCATGCATCACTGCAGACGCGAGATTTAAGGTTCTTAAAAAACTAAGCTTTAACTACCATGAACATATTTTATGTAAAGAACGAAGTATTGAATGAACGACGGGCGTTTTTATCATTACTAACTTTACGATATTATCGTGAACGTCCACGACATCACGATTACTCAGGGAAATAAAATGTATGGAATAATATAGAGACGCTTTTTTTCCGCCCACGATAACGTCGCGTTAGAAATTATAAAAGCACACAATGAAATTTCATCACATTCATTCAATATTTTCATGTGTCAAACGTGAAGGTTTTTCAGTCATGCTCCATTGTGTTACAATTAGACCAAAGTATTTGAAGCGCAAAAGTATCGTAAACCAACCTTTTAAGCTATAGTAGTCTAGAAGAATGATTAGAATTCGACAATATCGTCTAGAGAAACCATAAAATAGATATAAGGTCAGAAATCGATTAGGAAAGAGCTTCCCAATTAATTTAATGAAGCCTTAAGATAATATGACTAATCATAGCAGAAACACAAAACCAAATTTCACTGACGATCTCAAAGACAAGATAAAGTAATACCGTTAAGACGGTGAGACATGTAGCACTATGCAATGTTATGGACACCATTATAAACACCATGTTTCTGGCAAATAAATATTCTATTCTATTCTATTCTATAATAAAACAAACTATTACAATCCATAAAATTATACTACACCAAATAAAATATTCCCTAATATGCGAAAATTACTTTCGCAACATGGTACTCCACTAAACCCAGTACTGATGCTATTGACCTTTCATTTTATGGGGACCGGTCACGCATCGAACGTTTAGTTAAATTCGTAACGGGCGAAAATTATTCAAGACATTATTGTGTACTCGAAGCATCAACATTCATCATATAAACCAGTAAACATCCACTGCTGAATAACTAATAAATGGAGAACATTAATATGAAATATTAAAAATTTATTTCGCCATTACGACGACTCTTGGCAATCAGATCGCAGTGTCGCAAGAGATAGGCGATCCCTTTAACAAAACACCTCATCACATATTATAATATCAGCAACGGGATGATGGATTCCTTGGAAACAAAACAGTACCGCAATGTCCGCAATGCTTAATAAAATTTAAAATACATCGATACAGCTAATACATCTGGGTTATGAGAACTGG
The DNA here is from genome assembly GCA_914767645.1 of Hydraecia micacea. Lineage (NCBI taxonomy): Eukaryota > Metazoa > Arthropoda > Insecta > Lepidoptera > Noctuidae > Hydraecia > Hydraecia micacea. The sequence goes on from OU611778.1 coordinate 17,693,306, forward strand.
TTCGCGAAAGCTCCGAAGCACAGACTAAGAAGTACCCTTCAGACAGGGCACTCTCATAGAGAAAAATCGACTCGCCTTATGGTTCACATATCATGTTTGACAGTTTTTTTTTTTTTAATGTAGCTTTAAACCTGGCGCGGAATTTTATGCAATGGCGTGGTACGGCTTCAGCCTAAAAGGTTTTTCTTGATATTGGTAGTTTCATTTTCTGAGCATTATAATAAAAAGAATAATATATTGATATTGCATCAATATATTATTCTTTTTATTATTACTTTTGCACCAATTAAATACTGCCAATCATATATTGCAATATGTTTGCAATAAAGTTTAGAAAGGGAATATTATGGAAAAAAAAAACTTTTCTTACTTTCATTTCTTTTTATTTTTTAATTTTGTTTTAAACTTATTATAAGCTTTTAATTGCATCAGGGGCAACAAAGGTCTACTTTCTAATCTGAAGACATCTATGCCTTTTAATATTTTATTAATAACATTGCACCAATTAAATACTGCCAATCTTAAAATGCCTCTTCTCGAAATGATTTCTACACAAACTGTTTGCGAAGTTTTTGGAAGCTCAAGCTTCGCAGTCTTTCACAATTAATGCACTGTAACCATTTTTTGAGTCCTATCTCACTTTTTGCAAACATATGAAAACTGACGTCCTTTCGTCTACTAGCACAGGTCACAACACAGCACTTGTTGTATACATGTTACACGATAATATTTCAGCTACAGAAATTGAGAGGATAAGTTACGGAAATCAACGCAGAACTTCACTCGATCAATTTTGAAATTGAAACTAATAAACTTCAAAAGTTTAGACAGACAGATCAACAAACTGGTGGAATCATAAGACAGAAGTACGGAAGGCGGGAGGGGAGGGAACTGTCAAATGAGATATGTGAACCATAGACATAAGGTTTGGATATTTTACTTGAAGATTACCTGCCGTGCTCCGAAGTCTGTATAGAGCCGTTTCCCTTACAATGACTGGCAGAATTCCGAACGGTAGCAACTTGGAATACTTCAATACAACTTGAAGGCAAGATGGCAATCTTTAAACCGTTAGTTACGTAAGTACCCTTTGCAGTGTCAACAGATACCCCAATTCCAGAACCAATCTGGATGAATTGGCTGATACGAGTAACTACAGAAATAATCGTCTGTAAGCTCAGGACCGTCTCGGGAAGGCTACTGTATTTTCTGATTGTTACTTTTGCATTTGCAGTAGCAAATTCGGTTCAAAAAACTTGTTTTCTTACTCCGCCAGCTCAGAGAAAGATACGAAATGCTGTCAAGTTCGATATCTGGCGGTCTCTCATCAGCTTCTTTAACAATTTTACTAAATCTATAAAATGTGCCTATAAATATATCAGCAGTACTATACTTCTCTTTATCATAAATTATTTCACATGTTCACGCATGCGTATACCGGACACACACAACTTATTTACAATTCACCTATCACATCATCTAAATATAATAATGACTACAGAGTTCATTAAGTTCACCGTTATCTTTGGATTAACTTTGATGAATATAAAGATGCCGCTGTCCTACAGATAACTTGTGCGTTAATTATTATTCTATCACATTCTCCTTTCACACTTCAAAGTGATGCTGTATTGATATTATGTTGAAGAAAGATTTGCAACAACGCAATCAATCATCTTTTGATCGGGTCTTTTGTATCTTGAAAACTACTGATCTAATTTTAATGCGAATTCACATTTTTTTCCGTTTTGATTGTAGTCTACATTGAGCTAGTATCGCCTGGGTAGTTCATTAATAGAAAAATAATTGTTGGCGAAATAGAAACAACGTCTACAATAACCGTAGCTCCAACGGGGCATATAGTACCTAATGAAAAATAATGAAACGTACAAAGATTTATTTTAACGGAGCGAACATATTTGCGCAGTGCATTCACCCCCGCGAGCTCGTGACAAACTCATCCTGGCATAACATTATAACGCATTACACTTTTATATAACCAACTTGCCGATGCAGTTGGACAACTTTAAACTTGAACTAAATATAGCCGCATTTCTTTGAATCGACAATTTGCGAACTGTACACTTGAAATGGCGACGACAAATATGTGGCGGAGACTCAAAGATTAAAGAGGTTCCACCGCATGGGCCTCGTTCCACGATCTGATTCCCTTGATTATGCAAAAAAATATTCGCGTTCATATTACCGTTTTATCAAATTGTAGTAGTTCAACGCCTCATATTGTATCTAATTTTGTAATAAGTTGAAGCGTAATTTACATAAGTCTTGAGAATTGAAACAAGGTGTTGGATACGCACAGGTGTTGAATCACAACCTAATAATGAACATCTTTTACGTCAACGCTAACCAACCAAGACGACAACGTCTAACAAAAAGCATCCAAAGAAAACTACGTGTATTAAATTCTCATTTTATCTGAAAACCAGTGTCAAACACAGGGCGGCAGGCAAAAAGCAAGATGTTGTCACGTAATATGCCTAGCTATCACGTGCGGGACGCTCGTAATGATGAATATAAATAATCAATTTATGTTCCAACGAGGACCGACAGACGGGAATAACTACACGTAAGATGTAATGAGTTTGTGGTCGTTTAACTTTGAATTAACGTTTTTTTTTTTATCCGTGGCAGTTTTTCACAGAGGTACAATATCGAATTGCTATTGAAATTTAAGAATAAGACAGCTTAAAGGAAATTTAAGAAACTATGGCCATTGGAAGTGCACCTGGAAGCAAAGCTTTAGAAGGCAACGAAATGAAAAGAGAAGGAAAACACAGAACTGTATTCTTAATTGCAACAGTAGATTTTAATGATTTTATATACCTGTGCTAGAAGCACCCTTTCCTATACACACTACTCCAGTTAGGTATAACTGTACTACTGTACAAACAGACTAATTTTTAAATTCTTTAATCTAGAAGATATAGAGCTAAGTTATGTGAGGACTCAACAAAAAAAGAAGTAAACTTAACTAATTATTATTTATTAGTAAACACACATAACCTTGAGGAGGGTTGAAGTCATGATATAGTGTGGGTAGATAACAAGCAAGACATTGACCTTCGTTGACAATATTATGTAAATGATATTAGGAAGTAGAATGAAATTCGCCTACGCTCATTATATAAAGACATTGCACTTCCTTGAGCAAATTATTGAAGTGAGAAACGCTCGTTCTTGCGTTGAATGTTTCAAAAATACAAATTGTGATAAACCAACAATTTGAACGTTAAATCGCGATTTGTTTAAACTGGCCCTGATCTTTCCAACTTTGGCTTCGATCAGTGCTGACATGATAATAATGACATCATTTGCCAAATCTGCAACGCCCATATATCACATATCAACTTTTATCATGAACCAGTCATTTCAGAGAATGAGTGTTATCGTTGGCTTTCAGCCCACATAGTATCGAATGCTTACGGCATTGCTTTGTCTAACAAGGTAGGTGTTTGGTTTCACAATCTGATTTTTATTTACCGAGCTTCAATATTCGCCCACTGTACGTCCAAATACTAGAACACCTTGTCTTGTATTAATCCTTTACTAAATTGTAATTATTGGCAAAAAACTTTGTGTATTTTGGTTCACAGTTCCTGTTACTTCATCATGTGTTTTTTTGTGAATTGATTAGCGAGGTTAACATCCATTGATTGACAAGTAATTAGGATGACTTAACACATCTAAGATTTATCTAAGATATACCTTGTTTTTCGTGTCTGCATTCTTCAATATAATATTCAGCTATAATTTTTACTTACTATGTGCAGGGATCAAGTTATGACAGTGTTCGCGGTTCAAGGATTAGCAGCTACTGAACACTTTTCCCCCGTTTAAACATTAACACCTATACAATGTAGTCCGAAACGTATTCTCGATATAATTTCCTCGGCTTAAAGCTTTACTTTAGCCGTTTACTTCCCTAGAGGTAGAAAGCGTAAATGTGATAATTATGTATGCAGATTTTCATTATTAAATATATCCATTTTCTAATAGAAACTTGGGGTCCTTTCTCTTGTCTGTAACTGGTCTATTCTTACAAGCAACATTTCCGGATGATCTCTTGTGAATCTATAAAATTTTATTCACACCCGTTTCTGTGTCACTTCCTAAAGTACACACTTAAAATCGAGAACGGTAAACAATGAGTTGCCGTGAGTACAGTACTTCAAACTATGTTATTCAAACACTAAATATTTTTGTGACATCATTGGCATAATTTTTTGCATTATTGTGTGTAAAATTGTCATACTCTGTTGTCGTGTTCTTCATTATCTTGTGGTGCTCTAAATCAAACAGTTGCCTTATGCATTTAATTTGTTTATGAGATACGTTATCATTTCTCAGAGTCATGCTAATGTTTGCATTTGGCTGTAATGCTGCAATATCTTGGTGACACTTTTACTACATATAAACTAATAACAGACAATTCATGTCTTTTATTATTTATAAATGTACTGAGGATGTGATGAATATCTATAAATTGGAGAAGACTGGTACAGTCAACAGCAAAAGCAGATGATGAAAATCAGAACTGTGTGGCGTCGAAGTGATTCAAAAATATCATCATCTCATCATCTGCCTAGCGTTTTCCCAACAATGTTGGGGTCGGCTTCCAGTCCAACCGGATGCAGCTGAATACCAGTATTTTACATGGAGCGACTGCCTATCTGACCTCCACAACCCAGTTACTGGGTAATACGATACCCCTTGGTAAGACTGGTTGTCAGACTTTCGGGCTTCTGACTACCCGTAACGACTGTCAAAGATCCACGAATGACAGCCGGGACCAACGGCTTAACGTGCTTTCCGTGGCACGGAGGGGTCTCAGTATGTAAAGATGGTCACCCATCCACAGACCAACCGCGGCAAGCGTAGCTTAACCTGATTGATCGACCTGTGCGGCTGTTATTACCATGGACCCCTCCTGGCCTCCTCTGGCCTGGAGTGATTCAAAAATATGTAATTGTAAATTATACCAAACATTTACTACTAGTACAGCTGCCATATATTCGTGATCAGTTTTGACTCCAAAATTTCATCATCTACTTTTGCTGTTGACTGTACTTTCACTGTAGCTACGGTACAGAACAAAATAAAAACGAGTAATTAAATAGATATAAAAATCTTTCCTGTGAATATTTAATAGTCGTTAGAACTAGACATAAATAGATCTGAAATGTGAAAGCTCTACACTGAAGACCTAATACGGAAGTTAATTAATAAAAACTTTTTATTTACAAACTAAAGTAAAAATTAATATTACATCATTTTTTCATTGGTGAATGTTATTTCATTTTGAAATTGCTTACGTAATTTAATTCAAGCAATTTCTTTCACATGTTAGTGGCAAACGGCAATCAAGATTTTATCAAATTAGTCTTGTTATTAGCTATATTGATCTGAGTAAAGATAAAGAAGATCTAATACCTAAGTAATTATGTTCCATCAGAAGTCGTAAGAGAGAAATTGAAAGTTATCACGTCCAATAAAGTAAATGTCACACATAAAAGTCAAACAAACATGGTATAGATAATGAAATAAATATCACAGAATACATACCATGTTGGCTGATATTTAGTTGAAACAAACAATTCAATATTGAACCTAAGATTAGAATTAATTAAACTAAACCATTATCCAATGACAACGACCATCACTGAGATATTCGAAACCTTCAAGATGTAAGCACCAAAATGTCAAGTAAATCACAAAACACCACAAATTTACGAAAATTTCAATAAATAAACCCACATTCAAACAACATTTTAGCAGTTCAAACATTAATTGAACAAGACCATTTGTCCCGTTTCGGCGGGACGAAGGCAATGCTAAGACGTAGGCGAGTTTACCAAAACAAAGTCGCGAATTCAAACACAGCATTGTTTTAAGAAAATATTACCGTCACCTAATACACCAGAAATGTGATTACAGTTATGTCATTGCATAATAGTGACGATAACGGGCTAAGATTTAGGCACCGTACCGTCTGGAAAATTCTGCGACGCTGAAGTTTCTTAGGTAATATTCTAGTATATATTATGTTGTATATGCTCGATATGCTTCTCGTTAATGTTTATTTAGGCCTCCTCAGTGAGCTCTGTTTCACTGTTTCAAGAAAATAAATGATAAATGATTTATTTCTGTAAGTAGGTTTGTACAAACACTTTTACACGTCAATCATATTTTTTTTAAGCTAGATGAGGTCGGCGTTTCCCACCTATAATATGTTCTTTACAGAAACTTCGGGACTAAAACAGCCTCCATTAATATGAAAGTGGAAACCGAAATTGTTTACAAGACTAGATTAAGATTCTGTCTAGATAGTAAAGCTTTTACGTTCATCCCTTAAAAGTAAGAACATGAATATTCACGAGTTTAATTAACCTGCCTCAAGAATTCCTTAAGAGATTTCTCTTCGGAACTATTTGGGGCAACAATGACACAGCCCTAATCCCTAAAAGAGTATTAAAAGTGTGTAAATCTGAAATTAATCGGCGTAGAAGACACACAAACGAAGCAGGGCGTTTCATCACTTGACCTGAATGCGCGGTTGATGGTGATAAGATAAGTATTGTAGAGCAGTTTGTTTGGCTGATAGTGGCGCGGCTCAAGGCCGTCGGAATGACCCTGCATTAATGGGATATATTGATTTTTGCAACCATTTAGCAGTATCTGTAACACTTTGGTGACATCGACTATCAATAAGTTAATGGAAGCAACAAGGCCTACAATGACGTAAATCCAGTCAATATGCTCGGCAGCGTAAAAAAAATGATTCATCGTTTACAATAACAACCGCGTCAAAGCTACGGAACATTTCTCCCTTTGGATGGAATGATAAAAAAAGATTTAGACAAGCAAAATTTTCAATGTAGAAATTCCGAAGTCTTTTCAACAAAATTAGAATCCAATAAATCCATTGAACTCTTGAATCAGACAGACGACCAAGATTAAGGGTTTTTTTTTTGTTTTAATAAAATAATTATGGTGATTCAAATAATGAAAGGTTTCGTGTGGCTACAATGCGTGCCGGAAACTGTTGTTATGTGAAATATGAACTAACCTTTGTTATGTGGGGTAACATTGCTACCGCTAATGTTATCATTACGGCATTTTTGTCGTCAAGCTTTATAGGCTTCCCTTTGTAAGTGTTATTGGCGAGTCAGGTGACCTTCAAGGTAAAATAATACTTGCTTTCATGTGAAATAATATTGTGTCACGTAAGATAATTAGCCATTAACCTACCCAGTAACGTAAGGCATGTTAATGTTAGTTTTTCATACGCCTAAAATCAGTGTAAATAAAGTATATTTCAGCTCTTTCAACGGGTTTAAAAAATGGCGATAAAAGAAACCCCACTTTCCTGGTCTCATAATCATCCCACAGCCGAGTCACTCAAAATGGAACCCAAAACTAGTCATATACCTATTACGAATGACGAATCGCGTGCTCATTTGCAAGTGCACAATGAGTATGTCCATACAGGTGCTCTAGACAATAGGCTCGGAACACTAGGAGCATAATGACAGGTTGATGACAGCAATAATGATAATAAAGTAGTAAAGTGCGATAAAACTACGAGCAATTATAAAATTATATCTTTCAAAACTACTGGCAACGCAACTACTCATTTAAAATTAGATTATAACATCGAAATGGTGGAAACGATCAGATAACGATAGATTATCTTAGAACAATCGATCGTAAACTTTATTTCCATCATTCAAGATAGTGTATACTTGAAAACTGTAAAACTTATCTAGTTATCGAGATATCGTTTGATTCTTATCATTTAATAACTGTTCAGTGTTTACTACTGTGTCTGCACTTGTACTTGAGCATACTTATGTAAGTAATTCTTTCACTTCAGAATCTCGTCGAGTCCATTTTGAAGACGGCAATGCTTTGGAGTATTTATTTGCTTTCTTGCAAAATCCTTTATCTCATTTCATATATTTCTCTTTATCGATATAAATTGTATCATATTGGTTTTTGAAATATCTTCACTATATCTAACATAACGTTTTATTAGTTTATGTGTTTACTCGATTTAAGAAATTGTACATTTTGCACAATTGGTTGATATTGTTCAAGTATCCGTCCTTCTAAATCCGGTATTCGACATCCACTGATACTTCCCCAGTTCCAAATGCCAAACAAAACTAAATAAATAATATACATGAGACATGTGATTTAACCAGTGCAGTGCAAGACATGCAGATATTATCACCACATGTCAGTGCCCGCTTATCTGACTGTCAAACGCAAATATTTGAGAAAAACATGAACACAGTTGCCAAAGTTGGAAATGAAGCATGGACACGTACACCGAACATTGAAGGTAGCAGCGATTTCATTCTCCACATTGAAGGAAATATTTGTATGCCCCACATTTCATCTTGTACCGGATCTAGATATCGTGTGTTATAATTTATCAAGGCAAGAATATAGAGCGAAAGCTTACAGCTAAAACTCTCACCTCAACTTTCACGATTAAACTTTATGAAACTTCAAAGATTTCCCCCTTACTAGCTAAACTATTTTTTACAAATGAGTAGACTAAGCTACTAGGCTGTGCAGCAACTTTTTCCACATTTTCTCAGCGTCAGTCAATGAGTGGTTATCAACGTCTGACTGATCACATGTCGAAGCAGAAGCTTCGAAAGTTAATTTGTAATGTGACAGAGATATGGATAGAAATAGGCCGCAAGGCAAATGCTTTCTCCCGATCTCTAGAAAAGCCGCTAAAACGACGCTTGAAGAAAATGCGCTTGCGATTTCCACGATATCGCTGAGTTCCGCTAGTGAAACGAGTAATTCACATTTTAAATTTAGTGATATAGATAGTGATAGTTAAGTGCGAGAGCCCAGTTTGATCAGGGTTCCGTGTTTACCATAAAAGTAAAGCGAGAACCGAGATCATATTTTTATCGATGAAATTATGAAAAATTACCTTTTATGGTGAAATACTCTAAAAATTAAACATTAGCTACTAAAACTGTTCATTGTGAGTTGGTATTGTGATGTTTGTTTTCAAAGATGAAACACAAGTAACAATGTGCAGGAGACATATCCTTTGTTCTGAACTCCTCTGGAAGTTGTTGCTCTGCAAGAAACTTAGACCGTCACTTGTGTTGACGTTGCACTTGTGTTTCATGACAGTAACAGGCTCAATTATAACTACTGCTCAGCCAAAGCACGTGGCAAGTAATAGTACATTACTGCAGCGGCCAGCAAAAGAGGCATTGATGGACGAACGTGTAAATGTGGGTCGAGGCGAAGCCGAGGCACACATACGTAAGTCCATCAATAGTACTTTTCTCAAATAATGCGCGGAAATTAAAACTAAGTAGTACCTAGGCAGAACTGTTTTGTCAAATACAATTACTTTTCATAATCAATGAAACGAACTACGAACAACAATCATTTTTCCCGCGTTAAATGTTTTTTTTTTTTTCAGTAAACAGCTTTCTATTTGCAAGCCAGTTCGAAATTTATATACAACCTTTAATAAGTTACCTCCTTGGTTGCCATGTTTTAGAGTAAAAGATCGTTCCATTTTTAAATTACACGACAGATACGAGTTTACTACGTAATTTATTTGGCCGCAAAACACGACAGATATGGATTTTCATATAACTTTTGCCGGCTGCTGCTCGCATGTATTTGGCCAGTACAGCCATTTCGATTTATCTCGAAGAAGGATGTCAAAATAATGGTAAAATTTCCAAGCATGTTTGAGAAAAATTATTTATGGCCCAATTTCTTAAAATCGCCTTCTCAAAAAATGCCTAGGTATTTTGCAAATTAACAAGCACCATTTTACACCTCCAATAAGTAAAACTTTTGCAACATTGGTCGAGCTGATTAGAAAAGTTCATTCAATACTCTAAAGGTTAAGCGGGACGTAATTTAATTTACTGAAGCAATAATAAGATCTACAGTGGGTCACGAAAAACAAACGCCCAGGGTGATCGTGCGCAGGCGCTTCCTGGCTGACCGACGACGACGCCCGCCGTGGCGATGGTTAGGGCCCCAACACACTTGGTATTTAAGAAAGAACGTACAAAAACAAAATAGAAAAAAAGAAGTATGGTCCACTGGTCAGGTTAAGTTAGCGACGATCTTCGCTGACTGGCTGGTAGCAACTAGATAACAGTGGATGCAGATCGTGTTTGATGGCTTGCGATTGTAGGTGCCTAAGTCTAGCAGTGGCCTGCTAATGGCTATAATTATATAGATAGATAGAACATAAAAAACAACAAAATAGAATAAAGGTTAATAGATACCTAGATCTGATATAGGGAAAAATCTATTTCTTCGAGTCTAGCCTATTCAAGTAAGAGTGTTTTAGTACGGATAAAAAAACCTAGATATCTAGTTCAGCTACATAACAAACGGGATTCTATTCTTGTCATTACATAGGAAAAGTAAAAATAGCTGCGCAGCGCAAAATACAATGTTCTTACAAATGCGTGGGATGCAAATCGCCTCTACAAACTTAATGGTTCATGAGATTATGTACCACACACACACAGAGAGATTACAGAGGAACAAGCCGACTTACCTTTCAACTTGACCGTCTCCTTAAGTTTTATGACGTCATAAATGGAGCGGAAAGCTTAGCAAAGTTAATATGAGAATTTAAACACCTACAGTGCGCTTAAAATCTGAGAAATGCGTTTTGCTGCGATCAATGGACAGTCGTGAACGCGTTTGAACCGCTGTATCTGAACTAAGCCTTAGAACTTTTGTGAACTATATGTAAAGAGTAGAAGGTAGAGGTAGGAACTGTTATAGAGGTGCTGACTGGTTAAGATGTGTCGAGTCTAGGGGGTGACAGAGACATCATCGTGCAAACTGGAACCATGAATTCAGCACATGATTTCAGACCCCCTATTAGGGTAGAATTTTATGTTATCAAAAAAAATCTACTGTTTCATAGTAAACTTCGCGAAACCTACGCGGTTTAAAATAAGAACTAAATGTTTGGAACAACATTTTTTTTTTATTGACCGATGAAACATTTTAACGCAGGATTCAGATCATGTTCGGAAGCCATGGTAACAGGGTCCGCGTCGATGTCCCCGCCACCCTGTATTGTATAAGTAGGCTTTATCACGCCAGATCAAAAATAGTTGTAGGTTACACTGCAAGGCATATCCTGGACTTGGGTATCTACTCGCTTCAATTGGCATTTGGCAAGTATCTTTAGTATCTACAGACTCCAGCACATCAATCTACCTGAAACTGTCAAATTTTCTAAATCAACTTAAACCCTTATGCTTGAGCGATAAAGTTGAAAATCTATTAAAGTTTTACAGATTGTAGTAGCTTGATGTGCTGGCGTCTGTACCAACTAATTATTACAATGTTTCAAAATAATTATGCAATGCTACAAAGATGAAAATCTTTGCAAATTATCACATGTCGTCAGGGTCAAGAGTGTCACGTAGATGATAGGGTTTCCTTATTATTTTAGCAAGATAATAGAATTCATTGTCATCTTCGTTACTAGTGACGATGACATTTTGATTTTCACACCTCTCAATTCATGAAACTGCATGGTCTTCCTTGTTTACATTCCGGGTTTTTGCATATTGGTTTTTATTTTGATATTATTATTTTTTTAATAATTTAGCAATAATGCATAAAATAATGAAATTGTACCACAATTTGTGTTGCTACAATTTCATGTAATTTGCGTCCACCTAAGAAAGGGTTAACGTACTGGAAAGAATCTCAAGCTTCCACTAGCTAAAACAAAAAAAAACACGACAATCGCGTGTCAGAAGACTAGGCTTCAAGCCTTAATGTCTTACAAGCATTCAACCGCAACGAGCCACAAAGAACTATAACTGTTCCGATTTTAGAACATAATCGGACCCGGCTGCCCGCGGCATCCGAACGAAATCGAAATTTTGAACAATATCCGACTAATAAGGACATGACGTGAAAGTGAGATTGAACGCGCAAAAACGCGCGCGTTCGCGTCACGACACCAAACAACGAGACGCCTCTAACCTACCTTTACATCACATTGTCCAAAACTGTGCTAAGTGACTCTTAATAACCGTTTAGAAAGTCGTAATTTTATTATTTATACCAATAATTTGCTGAGAGGTTAAAGGTCCACGATCGGCCGCTTCCGTGCTTGACAACCATTAGTTGAAATACAAACTGTTTCGTACACGCAACTCTACGAGAGAACTGTTATATCGGATTTACTGTACACTAGATTAGATCCAAACATTCGCTGTTTTAGTGCAAAACAAAATACTCATAGCAGACACAAATTCAAGCGAAAAGTAGGAAAAGCACACATTTAAGTGTAAAAACATAAAACCGTTCTGTGGTAATGTTTAACCTAGCTAAATTAAGGCTCTTGTCTATGTATATCTTCACAGGTCTTTTTGTATATGTATGTATTATACAAACTGTATAGGGTGAAAGGAAAAAAACACACCCGAAAACATTAATTACCCTCATTTTCGCTTGAAAGAGAAAATCGAGTACTTACTTTATACAAAACTGATTGTCATCACCATACTTCGGACAAAACCGAACGCTAATATAGAAGAAAGAAAGTAAGAGTAACACAATCAATCATACGAAGGCAAGAGTTTCACCCATTAAACCGGAACGGTCCAACGAAGGTCATAATTTAAGACAAGATGAGTCCAAGCAGTGTACTTAGTAACAATGGTTAAAAATGGCAGGTAATTCGGTAGACAGAGGCACAGAAACACGGAGCCACGAGCCATTTACAGCACTCTCAATGAAAATTGCTTTCATAGTGCGGTGTAAATGACTGGTTATCGAAAAGATGAAATCGGTGAAGGAAATAAATAGCAGACAATGGTTGATACGGAGAACGTCTTGAAATAGAAAGGGTGTCAGTGAAAATAAGAATGTGGGGCGAACTTAATTAGACTTGTCTTCAATGGTGTAGAGTGAGAGTATTTTTCCAAAGGGTTCTGGGTTAACATATATTATAACAATGCAGATATTCAAACTAAAGAAGACAAAGCAACAGAGTTTCCAGTCGGTGGTGTCACAAATCTTATGGAAATACATAAACATTAGCCTATCATAGGACTCAGTGATATTTATTTATTTATTTTATTCATTAGCACACATACAATTGTTTTAACAGGTAAGACCCAAGCTAACAAAAGTCCTAATTGCCCATTGGATTGCTAATTGTCCAGTCCCAAGTAACGGGACTGGGTAAAAGCACAAGTTACACAGTGGACAACATACCAAGTGTCACCCTCTGGAATTCCGCCAAAGAGTAAGAAAATATGTCCAAACGCCTTGGCGTTTGGACATATTTTCTAAATGGAGTATAATTTCAAAGGGATAGTAATAAAAGCTCCGACAAAAAAATAAGAATTGTCCTTACCCAAAATATTAAATCTACTGCCTAAAATAGCTTACTCTTGCATCCTAAGTCGACGTAGCCCCGCGTATATATTTAATATATTATTTTAAAAAAACTCTGTTGTCCGTAACTTAGTAATTTTGTCGGAGGTTCAGTATTTCATTCGGAAGTTTAGTTTTGTTATTCGAAGGTCTATTTTTTTTTAGTCGGCTACAGATCGCTGGAGATTAATTTGTTTTTCGGAACCATTATTATTTCCCATTTCAAAGCTCGTAAAGATAGATCCTTTGGGTAACAATTCTATTAACGTGAAACTCAATCCATAAGGTGACAAGGATAATATATTTAGTAGGAAGTATCTAATTAGAGAGGAGAGATTTTAGATAGACGAGATAGATAAACTTTGATGAAGCTATAAAATCGTGGTTACTTTCAGTTGTTTTTATTCAGTTTGTTTTTTTATCAAAGACGATATTTATATAAGAGTGCTGGATGCGAAACATGAACCTAGAGAAAATATATATTGATGCTATGTCCTACATAACGAAACATTTAACTAAAACCACATTAAACGAAGGCGAAGAAATAAGGGAAAGACTTAAACATGGAGAAATTACACCAACACTTAAGTGTGAAGAAATTAGAAAATCTAATTTACTTGTGAAAACTTAGAATAACTTTGTGTTGTTAAACCACACTGCATACATAGCAAACGTTGTTGATGTTTTAATAGCTAAGATTGTTGTCATGAAAGTGTTTTCAACAGATGAATACTAGGTATTCAATATTGTTGATTAACAGAGAACCGTAGAGAGTGTAGCAAATTCTTACTTTCAGTTTTAAATGAAAAAAAGCAAGAATATATTTTAATTATTTTGTAATCCAGAGTGTAAAATTGCTCAACATGTTACAAAGAATAACACACTCCTTCTCTGTTCATGCTGTAAGATTGTGGAACTCACTTCCGCCTACCATTCGTGTTTTAAAAACTATTTCTCTATTTAAGTGTCGATTAATTTAGCATTATGTATTTATTTAAGTATACCTAGTTATTTTGCAATATATGTGTAGGTATATTTAATATTTTAGTATTAGACTTCACACATTCATATTTTTCTCTTCTTGTTCTCACACACTATTTTCTACGTTTCTTTTTTACTTCTCCTTTAGCAGGTCTGCTAGAAGAAATTTCTTAAGAAATAAGCAGTACCTTTGTACTCAAATTATAATCATGTCATATCCCTATGTATTTTACTGTGTGTACATAAATAATAAAATTAATTAATTAATGAATTTTTGTAGAAGCTGAAAACACGGAAAAGAAAATATTTATTACTTCAACTTCGCAAGTGATTTCAGAAGAATGAGCTTAGAAACAATATTTCCCTTTGTTTCTAAAACACATTAAACAATAAATCATTTTGGAAAAAATAATGCTGTAAAACTTTGCCTGGTATAGATCTCACAATATCTTCAGAAACACAGTCATTCATAAGTAGTTATACAAGGTACTAATTAGTAAGAACGCTAGCTGATGACCCCCAAGAGCCCTGAGCATTTGCAGGATCTCCGCGCAATGCTATGACATGACCTGCACTAACAATTGCAAGAGCATGAAAGTAAACAGATGGTAATCCGTGAAACGTGTACACAACAAAACAAAATTACATTTACGAACAACAAAGTTAAGACCACTGAGAACCCTACCTTAGATCGAAGACCATAGAGCTCACTACTAGTTTGTTATTGTAAATATAGATGCTGTAACCAACTTGTTAGGTTTAAAGCGTAAAGTTTATCTACGAAGAGAGTAATTTCGCTAATTTGTTGAGCTAAACAGAACTGTAGATACGGTAACGCGAACTTGGCGTATTCACGAGAATCGTAAAGATGCTGAAAGTAATGAATGTAATTAAATGTCTTGCTGATTTCCAATGTTTAGTAGCGTTAATTTCCAACTAAGTACCAATTATAGAAAACGAGAAACCATTAGTAACGGTTAGATTATACGATGCCGTGGAAAAGATTAGAGATAATCTAAAGATTGTAGAAGTGAATGAACATCAGAAAATTCCATGAATAAACCGAGGTTAGGAACATTTACCTGTTATTGGTCGTTTAGAAATTGTATTACTCTTTCCTTCGTCTACGTCCCCACTCCCAGTTGGCATACCAACCAGAGAGTGCACACAAACACAATTTCCGTGCGTGGGAACCAATATCCTTCCGGTGCCTTCTATCTTGTTATTTTTTTTTTTCATAAAACAAAGTCAAAGCTTTTAGTCAGTCACCCAAGTTACATTGATCCTTGTAAGTTGTAACTAGTTTACAAAAAAATAAAAGAAAAAACATAAGTCTTGAAGTTCCTGTTAAAGCAACTTCCTAAAAGTAATTTACAACATCATCTGACCGTAAAAGGCGAACAATGATCCCATAAATAATTCAAAAGAAGTTTATTACAATGGCACCTGCGTCCCATGGGAACATTCGCAGGACATGGGCGTCACGCACCGCGGGACACCGTGGTACCATGGGGTTACTCTACTTACATTAAACCATTTAATGGTGGGATTCGCGGAATCGCTCGGAAAGGGAAAATGATGAATGTGGTTAGTGTGTTGAGGTGAAAACCAAAGAGTACTGGTGGTAATGTGTACTTACGATTTGCAAGGGATGAACAAAAAAATTACATTGCCACGCTCTAGTAGATCAACAGCTTACTTTTGTTGTAGATGATCCTGAAAGGGTTAGTGGTTAAAGCGTCATACACATGTAGTTCTCTGATGACGACAATATTATGTCGTGTGTGATAAGAACTACTATTCCAATTACACCATGTCAAAGTAAGGCTATAGGACAATGTTAGGCATAGCTACTTTAATAAAACATACCATTTGCTTTACCCGAATCTTAAATTAAATATTTTGTGACCAGTAGTCGTAACTGTCCACAAAGCAGTGAAGCGACAATAAAAAATACAATTCTATTTCCTCCCAATCAAGTAAACGAGAGAGTAATAAATACACCAGCTTATAAATAAGGTCGCTAATCGCTAGACCTTGACAATAGCCTATCCCGGAACAGCGGCATAAAGTACTGAAGCTATTAGCAGTAATTTGATAGTTACCAGACTTATGGGGGAATTGCGGTATACAGTATAGTAAAATTGACATGTACTAATGGAAACATCAGTAAATGTCAAAGCTTTTAATTAAGTATATACTACAAAATGAATTTATTCCACGAAAAGCCATTTGACACAATTTTGCAGCAAAAATATGTCTATATAAAAAGAATATCGTGTAAGGTTCACTAGAAATGGGAATTCAAAAAAAAAAAACAGAACACGCGACGGATAATTACAAAAGTAAAATCCGACGCAGCACCTTCGTGATATATGACAATCGAGCTCCAGTTGCCACTATAAATTTTACCTCATAATTGGTATTTGGGACACCGGCGGAGACAGAGCTGGACAACATTTCTGTCGGACCTCACGCGAACCGTTCGATAAAACTGCAGTATGAAACGGCTAATTTGAAAACATCATAAACAGCGATACAGTCAAAGCTAAAGAAGTACTTTTTAGTTTAGTAGATTAACGTCCGACTGCCACAAACAGTGTCAAGTGCAGGTTTCACGATGAGAACGTGAGAGCCTTATTGGCGAAGCGTCGATGAGTGGGAGGCTAACTAAATATCATAATTAGAAAGATAATGTTAGGTTACTTATTTAAATTGAAGTGAAAATGTAAGGTGATAATGATAACTCAGATAAGTGATAAGTAATAAGTGAAATTACGATTTCGTTTCGGTCATTCGCACGAAAGTTTTGCAAAGTAGGTGATGACGTAAAATGTTAGCAGAATCAATTTCAATGTTATGGGTACGACAATATAAAACGTAGTGAAAGCTGCTATGCATTATGTGAAACGAGAATGTCAATGATAAAACATTTAACAGACTTCTTGATCTTAGACCAAGAAGTCTATTTAAAAAACAGGCTGAGACTACATAGTTACTTTATCTTGAACGAAGGAAACTAAACATATCGAAACAAGAATGTCTTAGCACGCGAACAGCTGTCACGAAGCGGTAAAACCAACATTGACATTGAAAAAAGTCGGATATTATACAGAAACGGGTGTTTTATAATTACCACCTGTCATCAGATGAACTCAATTCTTTGACAGCTATGTAGAGACGAGGTAAAAGAGAATGCACGATGAGTATCGTAGTGTTGATAATGATGACTAACGAACGCCTGTTTATATGCTGTCTTAAAAAATGTTATGATAATTTTATTATTTTGATATCTTCACTTATTATAATTTATATCGTCAATATTTATTACTTGACTTGGAAAAATTATGCTGCATAAAATAATGTTTTATATTCATTTGTATCAGCATACAACTTACATATTTTGCACGGAGAACAAATTCAGTTGCTTTCTTACTAACCTTGGCACCTTTCATAAAAACGCTACCGAATCACCAACCATAACACTGCTAAAGCTCAAACAGTGAATGAAGAATTAAAAACTCATCTACAAGCGAATGATCAAACCGTTACTGTTTGTTACCAGCCAGTCATGGCGCAGCGTTAGAAGCTACAGAAAGTCTACTCCTAACAAAGTGCTCTCATACTCGCCCAGCGCATAAATATTTGAGATAGAAATATCCCAATTCAATACCGCATTTGTTGCATGAGAAAGCTAAAGAACAGGTGTGCTAAAGAAAACAGCTGGAGCAGACATAATGCAGAACTTGGAAGATCCGGCGTTCATCATCATCCACTGCCCGACTTCACCCACTGCTATACTCTCTTTTCTTGTGCAATCCAGACGCGAGCCCCATTCAGGTTTTGCTCGTGATGGCAAAAATGTCATCTGCCCATCTCGCCCCCGAACGACCGACATCTCGTCTTCCAGTCCTTGGACGCCCAACTCCATTTGAGTTCCATAATAAGCTTTCTGATATCGAAGACCTTCGTACGGAACTCGGTCCAAACGTCCAGAAACGGTTTTGAATCCAGCGGTAATAAGACTAATCAAAGTGGACTCCACCATAGACAAATGGTTTAATACTGTTCCCTCCTCCTCTATTCAGTTTTGTTTCGTAGGTCTTCTGCACTTTCTGTCGTGTCGTGGACCATGGTAAGGGCCACCTCAGCCTTGAATCTTGAGACAAAGCTCAAGCACCGTTACTCGATGCGAAGAAAGTAACACAAGTGGAACAAGAATTATTTCTGCTGATAATTGTTGGTGCTGGACTTAAATTAGTTATTATAAACCTGTAAGTTGGTCCGGAAGAGAAATTTTACCAATTTTTTTAATGCTTTTTTGGACATATTCAGGTGTTGCGATTTTTACTTCAATAACAGGTACATACGTTAATTTTCATCCTCATATTAAGCTGTCCTGTATGAGCTTGACGAGATCCTGTGGGTGACCAGATGACACACATATACACAGTGAAACACATTTATATCTAGCAGAGATGGTTTGATAGTTTTGCCGATAACAACAGGACTTTTACGACCTATTTAGTTATGGTTAGTTTTCAGTTTCCACCTTATTAATAATTCATTTGCATACTTAAGTATCTAAGAATACGTCAATAACACAGTCTTGACGAATTTCGCGTTCATTAAAATATTTAAAATAAGCCATTTTGTTTATTCTTCCGTTATGTAAACGAGGTATTGCCACACATGTAACAACAACGTTTTGCGTTAATCCCGCGTAAAAACCCATCTAATCAGAACATCGATCAATCAACTAACCAACACTTTTATCGATTGATATTTTATAGCGTCAAATATCTCGAATGACAAAGACCTTCTTACTATTCTATGTCTTAAAACATGACACCATCAATTTTCACGGTCGATTTCGGACAAGACAAAAAGCCGCCCGGCAACTGATATGAGCGCTACCTGATCACAGATAATAAAACATTGATTAACACTCCAATGGTTCTTTATAAAGAGAGAATTTCTCAGATAAAAGAAAAAGATAAATTAAAGACTTGTCAATAGTACCGTAATGAACTGAGAATTGTTAGAAATTGCCGCTGCAGTCGTAGCGGTGGTCCGCAGTATTTGGTACCCTATTCGTTTTAATAAACCTATTTAGTTGCAGAGTAGTAGGGGAGTAAAGTAAACGTTACGCAAGAGGGAACAAGTCGGGCGGGCGACACGGGTGGCTGTCCGCCGGATTACCTTCGCGGCTTCAATGACGTAACGGTCGCCGGACGCCGGACGAAAAAAAACTTAACGATCCACTTGACATTGATTTTGAATATTGAACTTGAATTTTTACGGAAGAATGGTCAGCTGTTTGTCGATGACTCAACAGCCGATGCAACAGAAGAAAAGTCCAGATACTCGTATATTGATATGACCTTAGAGAGAAATTATGTTGGAGATGTGTCACTTGGTAAATACTCAGACGGTCGTTAAACTACTGGATAACTGAGTGATCATGGAATTGACAATTATCCGTTTAACAAATCGAAATCACTTAAGTTCGTTAACAGAACAGCTAAAGCGGACGTTGGTCGCAAAAAAGAACAAAATAACGTAAACCGAGATAACAATGTTAAAAGAGAAAGGATAGTTGACATGGTAAAATAGCCTTAATAATCACTAAACACACGGGAAAAGAAAACAAAGATAATATAAAAGGAGACGTTGAAGCTAAACAAACACTGAAGGAGGGAAAAGTATACAATACGCCTAACGACACGACAAGAATGTCATTATTTTGTAAACAGCAGCGTCGCTTTATCATTAATTATTATATTTTTATCGCTGAAAGATATCCACCGTCTGAAACTGCAAGGTGCAAATTAGATAACCGAGTTACGAAAACGTTACACAACGCAAGGCTCACTGGAATGTTCAGTGCTAACCCTTCAAGGCTAAAGCATAAGCTTGTAGCAAATCAACGACAATTTGCTAACAAAAGGTGAATTTATTTTAGTAATACCATAAAGTGTAATACACAGCAAAATAGAATGAACGGTAGGGTTCAAGAACACGGTTACTTTCGACAAAGAGTATTTCAAAGGATGCTCAAGATGACACAAAGTATTCATTCTGACCGCAAGCCATGACATTGGCAGATAACATCTGGTATTGGAATTTGAAGATGAAATGGCAAATTGCTAGAATTAGCTGCATCAATTACGAAACAAACACCATTCTCATCTTTTATCATTCGGATCTTGCTTATACTACAGAGATGTCATTTCTTATAGGCACAAGTTAATCTTCAGTTGATGAGAATTTGGATTTTGACATTGTCATTTTAATGAATGACATAGCGAATAATTTTCGCAAACTCATGTGATTGGAAATTTCGAAGAACCTATTGTTATTGTATATTTTTCCGACCCCAAAGAAGATGTTATCGGAAAAAGCGAGGTTCACGCAGTTGTGGTAATTAACTAAGTGTTGATAAATTAAACAACGTCAGTTCGGACTTCGGACATGTGTATATTTCAAATGATTAATGGTCTCCAAAGTATTAATGTACGGTGTGGTATTTATGTTCTTTGGACGAAGCTCAGGGTGACAGGCGTCCAAACAATTTAATAGCGTAATGAATATATCTTTTTAGGAGTAAATGTTTATGAAATTATAGTGAAGGTGAAAGTAACGTTACTTGAGACACGGTATTAAATGTTACAATTGGGACTCGATAATGAGTAGAAATTGATGCACCGATTAATAATATAATTAAATGGATGGATAATAAAAGAGATGCTAAGGTGGAAAAATTATGCTTTGAAGCAGAGATGCATAGCATTCTATAAACGTGTTAGACCAGGCTGCGAATAGCAAAGACACCGCCTCAGTATTGTCTATTTTTATTAAATTATAATACTTGAGAGATGCGCATTTTCCTCCGTCCTTGCGGTTTCTCGTATCGCATTACTAACCCGTCGACTGCAGCGGTTGTACGCTTCGTTGTGTCCGATTTCTTGTGACGCCGCCAACGCCAATCGCGTACATCAAAGATCAATGTGACTGCTTCTTGTACTCTGCTTTGTTTATCTTTTTCTGTATAGTCTTTGGAATGTTTTAATGTTACTAACGGAAAATAAACGCTACGACAGTCGTTAAGAATCTTCACCAGTTGTATCGTTTCTGAATAGTTTCAGGGATTGTGCTAAACAGTTGCCGGTGTCACTAGAGTGTTGCAAAAATACGTCGTTTTGGTGTCTAACTTATGTAATCGCTCCCAGGTCTCATAGGCCAATATGTAATTATGTATTACTGCATAATGTGATACAGCAAATTATACCTAGGGCCCTACCATAATCATTGGCTGGGCAGGTCAAGGTGACAGTTTACAGTTGAGCGCACCAACTGTAAGCAGTCACACCCATGGTACAAAATCGCATGGCACGTCATTTTTTGTCTAATATCGACCTCCTAATTAAATTAATTCAAATTCTCAGTTACAGCTGCACGAGCCGCATCCAAATCCCAAAAATAGATAAATAGATAGTCTGCTTCACCACTTTTTTCTTGTTTCAGCGGCCAAAGCATTCTAAAGATCAAAGATCACGATTCGATCTATTCATGAATGAGTCAGATTCTTCAGGCATTCGCATTTTCCTCCGCCCTTGCGGTTATAGTACTAAGTATTGTGTTACTTTACCACCCGTCGTCGGTTGCTGCTCGGTCTTACGCCTCGTTGTGTTCGGTTACCAAAGCGCCGCGGTCACGTACACCAGTGTTATTGATCTTTGTAAACGATTTGAAAGACCATCAATTTCTGGTAGGTAATGAGAAACTTGAAAAATTGCTTCAATATCGTCTTGGCAATTGGCCTATCATTAACCGTAGCAACAACTTTTAAAAAACCTACAGAAGAAAATTAAATGCGATTTACAATAAAGATAATACTGACAGAAAATTATGAGAATGGATAAATGAAGATGACAGCTAGCATTTTTTAATTCCACATTAAAATGAAAAATATAACGACCGTAACAATTTTCTTAATGAAGACGCACGGAAAACGAAAATTAAGTAAAATGTAAATGTAAGTGATGATGGCGTATTCATCTGTGAAGGACGGAAGTCATTATCACACAGCGTGACACAACGGATTATCATGTACAATTTATTTATGACTATCTGAACCACGTGTTAACTGTCCCTTTGGATTTAGAAATAGGCAATACACAGATATGTACAAACACGGCGCTTATGATAAACGGTTTTGTAAGGGGACTTTTGTGCATACCGGGCAAAAACAATACTATCGCATAAATATATTTTTTCTATGATACGCCCCGAAGGAATTTTCCAGGTGAAGTGTTTAAACCATAAAGAATGTGTGGAAAAGTTAATGCGAAAATGGTGCCAGTATTTTGGAGTACACTTTGGTTAGTATTCAAGACTGGAGCCAAGATTTCTAGAATACATAAGCTTGGAAACCTGGCGAAATGCATAATAAACATAAATCAAATTCCTGCTTTCAGAATATATGAACAGCAACCTCGCATTTTTCAATTAAGTAATTTGGAAAACGAGACCCGATTATGTACCGCGGAATGAAGTCAAGGACAAGAGTCGAGCAGTAAGATTAACCGTGGCATTATGCTGGCTTCACTCCAAATGTTGCCACGCGAAGGAAAACGATGGAAAAAGTGGTTGCAGGAAATGGTTATTTAATTGCCTTCACGTGCCACTAATTTACATGACTGCAGTGCAAGGCTGGGCAGGCTGCAGATACATTTTACACTCTTTTTTTTTTTTTTTTGGTCTGCCTGTACTGTCCCACTGCTGGGCAAAGGCCTCCCCCATGTTCTTCCACATTTCCTTGTGTTGTGCCTTCTCCGTCCAGTCGGTTAGGAATGAGTCGAAATCGTCACGCCAGCGTTTTTTAGGCCTGCCTCGGTGACGACGTCCGTCTTCAGGCACCCACTGTGTGACGACTTTGGCCCATCTGTCTGGATGCATCCTATAAGTGTGACCCGCCCAGTCCCACTTCAGCGTTGCAGACTTGCCGCCAACATCGGCGATTTTACACTCTAAAATCTAAAATTTACAGTAAAGATAAACCTTATGTGTGTGTTCATTCTGATTCCCTATTCTCAAATGCTCCATTTAAGAAGTGAAGATCAGAAGACAACAAGTACAAAACGTGCCATATCATCGAGGAAAGAAACGATCACGAATAAAATTAGGTCAAACATCGTCACAAAAAAGTTTGCTCCGATCTAGTTACGAGTACGTAAGTCAAACAACCCTATTACAGAAAACATGAAACCGTTAGACAGACCCATTGCGAAGACGCACATAAAGAATCTGCAACAAAAGATTAGGCAATAAGAAAAATTACATTCCATTACCTGCCCTGTAGGCGGGTTAAAGCAATGAACCCGGGAAATGCTGACAGCGGATCTAATGTACCCCGATGCCATCACTATATGTTCGCAAGTATGCAACATATCAAAATGTCAACCACCCCGCCCACCGAGTGTAGTCCCCAAGGCCGTTGGTACACCTACGCTCTAGTTAGGAGAAAGGGCTTATTGTGACTGTTTGAATCATGTGTCTGCTATTAGGCGCTATTATTAGACACAATTTGCATTGTCAGCCTTATTGTCGTGATTAGGTATGTTGTTGAACTCGTAATATGGCTTGGTGGGTTGAGTAACGTGTGACAGGATAAAAATGTTGCGTCTGAGTTTATTGTTTGTGGAGAATTTGGAGCGAGAAGTCACTTTCATTGCGTTTTTTGGTGCAGATGACGAAACCGAGTTTAGTACGCGTTAAAACAAACTATGTAGGATGCCTAATGCAAAAACATGAATACTAGCAAGCACGCTATCTCCCATAGATTTCCGTGCTGCAATTCCGACAACCGGATGCACAAATCCTTGTCCCTATATTTCAGACTTTAGGATGACTCATACTCTCTTACTTTCCTTCTAAGCCAGCTTCACCGTAATGTATGCATGCACATTCTCGTAGGTGGTGCATACAATAATTTGTCCTTGACATGGATACATACATCATAATTCAATGACGTTTGACAGCTCACCTCACTGCGGCCTTGGATTTGAAGCGTTGCGCGTACGTCGCGTGTTCTTGCGACACATCTAGTTTGGGTATTTCTATTATATTTGCATGCATTGTCTACATAGTCGAGATTAGTTGACAGATTTGGCAAGATTTCTTTTTTCCTTTGGATAAAGCCGTCCTTCTTGCCATTCAGAGACTGCGCGATGACGGAGTATTCCTATCTGATGAAAAAAATAGGGACCACTAACATTATCTTGGTGATAATCAGATCAAACTAAACCTTGATAATCAAACCTTGATATATGGTAAACTGTACTATCGTCGATTGAAATCTTGTCAAATCGAATACTCTGATTAACAACCTTGTGGCGGCCTCTAATCATAAATTAATAATTGATGTACAATTTTAACTATCTACCGATCAAATTGTTTTACCAACTAATCGTATTTCTGCTTACAATAAATTCAAATTAGGTCATTACTCGTTTCCCCATTTTCCATTCATTTACTGTGTTCTCGAACATCCTTGATATTGGTTTCTTATCCAAGTTTATCAGTCTCAAGTGTAAGGGTTACACTTTGTTTATATCTGAGGCCAACTTTTATGTACGTCCTTGTGTTAAAGATAAAAATATCTGAGTGCATTTTGAGTGCTGCTTATTTTAAACAATGACTATATTATTTGATACGAAAATCCTGTCCACATCTGTCTGTATCTTTTAAAAAAACTTGGGCAGTTCTTTGCCAATTTCACAACCGGATGTGATTTCCAGAAAATTCTTTAAAACATTGAAATTTTCATTATATTTAAAATATCTCCTTATCATACAGCTTAAATTCTCATCGATAAAATTCATATGTCAGACTGTCAGTCTATTGAAAAGGATTGTATAAATCTGAGAGTGATGACATACGAAGATAAAAGCAACGTGAAAATCAATCGCAATAATGATATACCTACTTAAGTAAGTATCACACGCGACGGAAATAAACTAGATAAATGTTATAAATGTTGTTATTACATAGACTTTCTGCGTTGTTGCTCGTTTTATGAAATGTTCAACAACGTTAGTCGTATAAAATTCCTATTATCGCAGCGTGTCGTGCCATCTCTTAACGTTAGCAACGTTTTACCCTAAAATGGCGTATGTACTTTTATTGACGGACTTATTATCTCCATTGCATGGTAGATACTTATTACGACTAATGTCTTTCATCGGTGAATTTTTGAGTCTTATTTCTATATTACATTTAGCCAAGTTTTCACCAGTTTTATAATTGTATACTTCTAATATTATCCGCCTGATATAATCTTAAAACATTAATAAAAAGAGATCCCTTGCACCACCGGATCTACAGGAGGTAGTAACAACGTACGACGGACGACTAAAAATTCTAGAAATAAAAGCAAAAAGTAATACTACTTGTATATTTTTACCGCAAAAAATGTAAATATAGTTGGCGTATCTAATTGTTTGCTTGGACCCGATGAACCGTGGAAAAAAGTCACTGAATCGAGTTAAAGACCCAACTCTTTGCTAGCCTAAGTTTTTGTGAGAACAAACTGTCAATCAATCTTTTAGCAGAAGAAATAAAAATACTCCTAAACTGTAGCGATCAATAAGAGCTTTTAGAATAGCTATAGAAGACACATATTACTGAACTAACTTTATTGGTATAATAAATGGAGCATAGCGAAGCTATGAAGAATTTACAACTACTATTAAGTTGAATTGAAGACTTTATGGAACATCATAAGAAACGCAACTTAAACCACTTCATGTAGAAGCAAGCAAAGTCATTGAGCAATCGTAGTATTAAAGCTAGATCACTAACTCGTAACAGAGGAACAAATTCTATAAACGAAAACGTATTTATAGCCTATCCAAACACTCATTTCTATTATACCCTCTACCATTTAGTTTAACCGTTTACCGGAACAATTAGAGCCCCCTATAATAGCGGACGTTTACAAGCACCACGAATTTGGTAAATTAAAAATCTTTTGTCGCTTAGATTTTATCTTTGGACAATAGAACAGGACGATAAAGGAAGCAAAACCATAAAACGGTCAAAAACCGACGCCCACTGGGTTGTGTCAAATTTTGGATATGCAAAGCGAATGACGCCATGACTGACAGCTGCTGGCGTGTATGTAAAACTCTAAACTGACTGAGACTAATTTGAATCTAGATTTTATTCCGACTGTTGCCGGATATTCTCATGAAGTCAAAATAACAACTACTTAGGAAAAGCAAAAAAGATACAACGTCAAAAACAGTGCTGATAATTAATCATTTAGCACAGCCAAGCAGAGAAATTCAACTCCACAAATGGCTGTAGATGAGTAAAATATTGAAGTTGCCGACTGTATTTTCAAACTTCGCGAAAGCAATGACAATACTTATCTGTCTATAAAACACAATACAAAAACTGTTACCAACACTTTTCTCACAGACACAGCACAGTTTAAACAACCACAATGACTCTCATTACATTTGATTCACAAAATCGATAGCTCCGAATTTGCATGCATTATATAAAAGAGAATAAATAAAAGATATTGTTACGTAAAAGGAAATGAAACGTATTCTGTACGGTGATTTGAATCTTGAAGAAACAAAGAGCGAGCACCGTTTAGGATGGTTAAACTGCACTTTTTTTGTTATCTGGCATCAGAACGATTTGCGCTGGTAGAAATTTGCACCTATCATCGATTTTCCCACGATAGAAGCTCGTTACATCAAGTTACTCGAAAATAAAAGAGTTTCACAGTGAAGACCACAGGCCGCTTGACTATTAACTACTAGTGATGGGCAGTTATTTACAGACTAATGTTCAAACTAATGAAGAATTAAATAAAAATGATTGAGGTAATTAAATAATTAACGCAGTCATATCATCGACTATTAAGTAAACAGTCGAGGTAATTAATGATTGAACATTTATTATTCAAACAACCGTTTTGAATGAGAATGAATTTAATGTGAAAACATGGTAAATGTTTTCTTTTAATGACTGTGTTTTTATAAGAAGACAGGATAGTTAAAGGTGATTATGGAATCAAGATAACGATGCTAAGATAATTTAGATGAGAGTTGAAATCTTAAGATGATAAACATGGAAACCTTGTACTACATTAAACCATTGGAGTAGTAAACACACCGGACACTAATGAGCAAAACGATAAAGCACAAACTAAGGAAATCATTTTGTTACCAAACTGTCCATAAGTCGCATTATCAATAGTATTTACAGCTTAAAACGACTTTCGGACTAAGGCAAGACTAACTTCTAGAGAGTAAGTCCAAATGAAGGCATAGACAATCTACAAGGCAAAATCACCAGAACAAAAATGCTTCCTCAGATGAAACAAATTTAACAAGACCTTCACTAGCAACCATTGGTTCCCACACAAAGGATGGGGAGTGTATATAGACAGCGAACTCTTACGAAACTTACAATTTCATTAAATTATCTACAACCGAGATTTTAAAACAGGTTCCCTGGTAACCGACGACACCCGGGGCTACAATGGACTTTCCCAATTAAAAAAAAGTTGAACAAATAAGTGCTATGGTAATAAATATTGATTCAGTAACGTTTAATAAAGTTTCTGGATGAAACAATGTTCGGGAGGCGAAGTTTAGAAGCTTTGAAAGTAGCAACGGACAAGATCTTGTTAAGTTGATGATAATCTATTAGAGTTTGTTGAAGAGGAAATTGATAATCTACCTATAGCACTAAATCTGTTGAAGATATTTTAGATTTAGGTACTCCTTACACAGTGGTAAGATTGATCTTCTCTTTCTGACCCAGTATGATGCAACCGAAAAGAATTTAAAACAAAGTGCCATCAGCATTCGACATTCACGCAATGGGAAACTCTCGTTCGGATTTCCACAGAAGACCGTCCATAAATATGTCATTGTTATCATTCGAAACATCACTCATTTTAATTCGACGATCGAGAAAGGCCGGCTCATCAATTTATAAACGCATCATTGCAAGGTATAAACATAGTTTCGTAACATAAAGTTCCGGTTCGACGCACTGAATTTCTCAATGTGCTGCAATGCTATTCTGTAAAAACATCACCGTGATAACTTAGGTGAAGTGAGCGGTCAATAGTGTCAATTCCTAGCATAATGTGGAATGACAGCTCACTTTAAGCTCACTTCACCTAAGTTATGACGGTGATGTTTTTACAGAATAGCACCGCAGGGCATAATTCTTAATTCGATGGCATGTTGGGAGTGCATCTTTGGATTACTTAATATATCGATGAGCATGGTAAAATAATGGGTATTGCTTAAGAGTTAAGATGGTAAATGTTTAAGTACATGTGTTAGCATCGGCCACAGAGCACGCGGCCTCTTTGGCCAGACGTGATAAATGAATGGGACCCTCTTTCAGATCAATGGAATGTGCCTATTCAAAGGAAATGGAAAATGGAACGCTTTTCTGTTTTTGTTAAAACTCAGTAGGTTAGTAAAACGTGCATTCATCATTTAGCAACGTTATATTAATCAAAGTAAACCGCACATTAAAAAATATGATAACATTCGTTAGCTTAAGTCTGATTTCCCTAGAGTACGCCAGAAAAGGATTGGCTTGTTAGAATGTGAGAATCTATTGTTCATTCATTATTTAACTGAGAATGTTATCTTAGCATCAACCGCGGAGGCCTGCTTTGTGGCACGCCGTGGAATCCCTAGGAACTGTGCGACTAATTAGAATATAAAGACAATAATCTTAGAATTTATAGGCCTTTTACCAAGAAGCTGTAAGCTAAGAAACAATTCAGAAAATATGATTCTTCATATACGTTATAGGTATGTTTCTTTTATTCCCATATTGCCATAGAACATGAGAATCTACATTCTCATTACTATGGTAATATGGAAATAAAAGAAACAAACAACCGATGTCAGTAACTATTCGTAAGTTAACTTTTAGTTAAATAACAGATATTAAAGTTGATGGAACTTGGCATCTTCCCAAAACGGACATGAATTTTCTTTCACAAAATGTCATCCAGATCAGAAACACAAATGTCTTTAACTCAATATTATAAAACTAATCTTGCAAGAGTTAATGCCTATCTAAACATAAATAATCTTTGAAGCTGCATCACAGGTGCACGCAATTTGTAAGCTGTCAAAATTGAAAGTGAAGCAAACGCAATGCAATGCAGCAACCAATCGTAGATTATGAGAGATGATGTAAATATGCTTAATACGTAATAATGGTGTCTTTCATTTGTGACTTGAATTGATTTGTGATGTAAAGGTATGAGAAACAAGCTCTATGGAAAACGACAAACTATGTATATGGAGTATGAAGAAATCAAAAGCATCAAATTCTGAAAATCACACAACGAATAGAAATTAAGTAATTTTTTTAATAATTATTGACTTGATTAAACAGATTTAATACAGCTCTACACTTTAGGCTTGACCGTACTCTGGTATCTAATCAAATTAAGGTCTTAATTTTGAATCCTGTCTGCAGAAGAATTAATTGGGTACCTATGAGCCGACCCAAACCCTAATTTGTCTGTCTACGTCCACTTACATTTTGTAAATATCCAGATTTTAGATGACCTTTTTTATATTGATTAAAATCCATACAAAATGTCGAATTTTCGTCACCTGCGACTGATAAAACGCAGAAAATACAACACCGTTACAGTCTTAACAATCGTAACTAAACGATGAAAGTGACTCAAAACAGAAAACGTAACGTATTATGTAAACGTTACAGCCGGCGTACATTTCACGGGCCTTGAACTTCAATTACACACAACCGTTAAGTTTATTGTTTCCTACTACAAACCATTCGGATTGGACCAGAAGATCGCAAGTCAATTAAAATAACAGAACACTATAGCTGTATGGAGATAAAAGCTTCCGAGTGTATTGTCTGATGAACATAGAGATATTGAACACGTCTATGAAATCGAAAATATAAAAGGAATGAATTTTGTGCAGCGTCTGGTCAAGACTGACGATTCATGATTAGCAGCCAGAAGAGAAGTGAAACCAAAAAATATAATAATGAAGACCGAAATTGCAAACGTCAATTTAAAAGAGAAAAGCCTGTCATGTGAAGCATTTAACTAAATTCTCCCTATCCACCTTTAGCATCCAAATGGAGAAGTTAAAGCACCAACCACAGAATATAATGGTAAAGCCGCACTCCAACAGTGAACAACTCTAAGCTAATTGAATGAACGATAGAAGTGCATGCCCGTAGTCTTACAGCCTGTTAATCCAAGCATTTGAATCATATGGTTGTGGACACGAGTTCAAGAGGGTTCAAGGGGATCGAGTCACCACAGCATCTTGTACTTACGACCTATGGAATCCAGTCTGTAAATACCTACACATATTAATGATAACGAAAATTTTTAACGAGCTAGAGATAAGACATACATATATGGAATTTATTTTAATCGGTTTGCAGCACATTTCACAATGATTTAAATATATGTGACGTGACAAGTCATTAATGTATTTATAAGCGTTTTATGTCATAATCTTATACAGGAGTGATGATAAATTATGACTGATATTGAGAGCACATGTGGACAACGTGGTTAAAATGTGGTAAAAAAAACGGACAGGTAAAACAAATATTCTACCTTTTAAATTGACTATTGAATTTCGCTAACCTTCGCTTCCGAAAACCAATTCTCTGAAACTGATGGCTGATGGGAGAGAATAGATTTGAGGTTTGAGATAGTATTTTTTTTTTTTATGTTGCACACTGGCAACATCAAGTTTATCATCAGGAGTCAGAAGTGGATTATAACTTTTATTCTTTTTTAAATAATCTTGGGAACGGAAACAATACCGTTATTATCGCAATGTCCGCTCTGGACCACGTTTTATAGCACTTTACTAGTAGTAGCCAATTTCCGACTGATGGACGACGCAAAAGACTTAGTGTTGCCAAATAAGAACATCTCTCTCTCGGGACAATCTTGGCACTATAACATAAATGCCGCAAAATATGTTGAAGAATTCGAGACATGGCGCATAAATCAGATGTTTTGAAGCAACTTGATAAATGTTAAATGATTTTATTTTTGTAAGTAGGTTTGCACACTTTTACACGTCAATCATATTTTTAAAACTAGATGAGGTCGGCGTTTCCTATCTGACTACTCTGAGAAGAAAGACCGAAACAAACTCAAAGGTCATAGTCTCTTTTAAAGTCCAGACATAATCTTGGTTGGGTTAGGCTTGGGGGAAGCATCCAGTAGTGGATTCTTATAGTGGATTGAAGCATATTATGTACGTAATAAACTCAAACTCCAAGCATTTACTCGTATTTCAATTAAACCATTTACAGGCACTTTTGAATTGTCAAATAGTCGGTCAGCTAGTCAGAAAGTTGAAGGCAGTTGCCCATTCCAAAACGTAGATCTCTATGGAAAAGAACGGGCAAAAACCTCCAAGGACACTATTTTTAATCAAGATATTACTAAATCCTGGGTACATACATTATTCTTGTTGCTTCTATATATGAAAGTAATGTAAAAAAAAATTAATGAAGAAACAATTCAGAAATATAACATTAAAAATAAGTCTTGGCAGTTAAGAGATGGCCTGTCTCAACCAACGACGCCCGTTCACGAACATTACAATCCAGCTCAACCATATTCTACGGAACCGAATGATCTAACACACGCGCCATCAGTGAGCATGACTACTTATTAGCAAGGAATTTACAATAACAACAAATATAGTGATAGTTAAACACTAGATTAAGATATGTAGCTTAAAATCAATCACAAAAATCACACAAGTAAAAAAACATGACAATTTCAATCAGAATGTACCTATCGGACAGCAAGGCATTACATGATAGTGACGTATACTAGATAATCTTAGACGTTTATCCAAATTAAAGGTCGCTCGTTATCCACCAGATAATAGCAGTTACACAAACATAAAGCTATTACTTTAGAAAGTTGATAGATCATCCTCTACAATTGATAATTTGACGGGTGCTGTACCAAAAATGTTGCGGCATAATTGGTGGTTACGAAAAAGAACAGAAGTCTTGTGGTATGCGGAAAGAAAGAGGCTTTATATAGGAACAAGATTGAAGATACTTATATCCTGAAGCATATCCTCCTCTAATACGTAGCAAAGATGTGATAGTGAAATGATTACGTAGTGGAAATCCCTAGTCCACCGAATTGCATTCAAATCAAACGTCATTTATTCAAACTAGGCTGAGAATCAGCACTTTTTAAACGTCGAAATTACATAAGACAGTCCCTCAAAACGCCCGCCCTTCACCATTTCCTAGTACTTTTGCTGGGAAGAAGTGGCAGGAAAAACAAACTCTCCAGCAGACAGCTGTCTATTCAATAAAAATCAGAACCAATCTTGCTATAAGGTCTGAAAGAAAAGGAAACCCACTTGGTGGTGTGGTCTGTCATCTAAGAAGCCAAAAGAAGAAGAATCATTTAGGTTATTAATTTCATTAACAAAGTGGGTTTCTTCTTCATTAATCAAGAGCTAATCCACACTAATGCCAATAAAAATGCCGAGGAATTACTTATTAAATTAACTGAAGAGGGACTACGAAGAAACATCTTATCATCCGACGGTATTTGACGGCACCACTGACTGATCAAGTTTTTCCTAACAAAAACTCCATCATGTAGGACGATAATTAATTATCAAGTACAAATAGCTTTCACCGCGTTTATGGTACCTCTAGGGATGTCCAGCAAATAAGGAAGGATTCTGATCGATCGCGTAATTGCGCGCGACGCGACGGCAAGTCGGCAACCGGTCGGAGTGTTGGACGCGTGCCTTCGACTTAGTAGCTATGCACATTACTGGCCAGTTATAATTTATGGAGGATGGAGAAAAACTTGTCTTTTGATTTGTGGTTTATTTTGTTTTGTGAATGCACTTCTTTTATTGTATCAAGAGTTCGTATAGTGAAAGCCTTCTATAATACACACTTTTGGAAATGATCAGAAAATCCCATGGAATCGTTCGTCAAATTGAAGCAGCCAGAAACCAGCTAATAAGTAGCATCCATGTGAGCAGGTATGGTACAATGCTGGAATATAATTTTGGGCTTGGCAATTTAAAAAAAATTGGCGTCAATTTTTTTTTTTTCGGTTTGCAATATCTTGGTAAGGAAACTACTCAATAGGGAGGAAAGTGTGTCTTTGCCCTTAAAGTGAGTGTGCAGTTAGTAATCCAATTGACAGGGAATGTGTGAGATCACGCGACGCCCACGTTGTACTAAGAATAGTTCGACTAAGTTTATAAGTAGGTAAACCTTCAGGCGGACAAAATATGCAGATACTAAACTGTTGAACACATTTGTCGAATATTCAAGGATCTTACTGAGGAGTACAAGTTTTGCAACGATTCAAAGCTTTGAATTTTCAAATAGATATTAATAAGTTTGCAACTCGAGGTCCTGCAATCCCAATAATAAGAACTACCTTTTACAATTCAACACTTCGAAACGTTAGCAATAGGTACTGCCACACATTAGTATTTCCTGCCATGAATTTTCTTCAGCACCGTAAAATAAAGTTTCTTGCCACGTCATACTACCTCATTGGCATCATGCCAAGAGCCGCACCTTCAACTTACAAAACATACGACTTCGGAGACGTAGTATATTCGAGATCGAAAACACAATTTGTTTCAATCTTCCACGCTAAACTCAACGTAAAAGCACTTCTACTACTAATACTATTCCCATAACGTTCCTGAAAGGCGTTTATTTACAGAGTTATGACGTCACGTTCCAAAATGGCGGCATGCGACGTCACGTGCTGGCCGTGTATCGATCGACCTTGGCTTTGCAAGGACGTCGACACCCCATCTTAGATACTACTATACCTGGACTTTACTATCACAATGGAAAGCTTTCTTTTTTTTGGGTGGGAAATTATATCAAATTACTTCTCCTGCTCTGGGCGGAGCGGGAGGGCGTCAGACTTTTACTGACTAAAACCCACCCGTGTTCCTTCAGTTGCCTCTGCCAGGGGCCGCGGTAACTCTTTCGAACAACCCGCGACCCTGGGTCCCTGGCAGACAGTGGAAAGCTTTAGGAAACAAATTGGAAGTATTTTTAAGGACGTAACGGCCTATTTATTTAAATGTCTTGGAAATCTTAATTGTTACTAAAAGAGAGATGAATATAAATGTTGGTGGATGGAGAGAGAGAAGAAGGCCAAATAAAAGACGGATGGATTGTGTGAGGAATGATATGAAAAAGAAGGGAGTGAATGATAGTGTGAAGGTTGACAGTGGAGAATGAAGAAGAAAATGTTTCGCGCCAACCCCAAGTAACATAAGACATGGCAGAGTGATGATGATCTTAACTGTCATTGGTTGGTGTTCATATGATCAACCAATCACAAAGTCACAACAGCTTTTTGAAATTTTTCGCCAGCATATTTACCAATAAGAGACTTGTTCAATGCTCAGGGTTTCAGAAACTGAACATTGGCAAGTTGGTGTTTATTCTGTACTGACAAACTGTGTCACTGTCTTGTAAAACGCTATGTAGACTATTATGTTATATGTTGCTATGTTTGTAAACAAATAATGTTTAGTGACAACTCAGTAGTCTGTATGATGAAATTGTTTGTCAACTAGGTACCTAGTTTCTCTGAATGCAAACTAATGAAGTGTACATAAGAAAGCAACATACTAGATTAAATTAATAGGTAACAACGTTTATCTAAGAGTCGTAATGAGACATCTTTTCTACGAACAAGGAGCCAGTCGAGGAAAACTAATTCTGTTGTTGACAGAATATGAACGTTATTATCTATTAATAACTTTGTTACAAAGAACTTTCTGGGCAATTATTAGTTTCAAACAAATCACTTCTTGATGAATAATCTTAAGGCAAGTACAGATATGGCAAAAGTTATAGACTTAAGAAAGCTTGTTTAAAGTTTTTCCGTAACGGAAAACTTTAGAAAATAATAAGATAGGTACGTACTTAAATAAAAGCGTATGAAAAGTTGTGACTCTATAGTGGATTCTTTCCTCAATTTTATAAATGCATCATGAACATTGAATTCATCAATGATTCATGTAAGATTACCATTTTATTCTCAGATAAAACATCAATTTAAGTACGTTCGCAACCGTAAGCGCTCGCGAATATAATAATTCAAAAGTACCAACTCATAAGTACCAAGTACCATCACAAAAAGTACCTGTAGGTAAGCTATTATTTGAGTGGAAACAAAAGCTGTTCAAACAATTGATCCTTCAGGCGTTCAACCATTGTTTCATTAACGTACAAACTACATTATTTAAACGTCAGTTAGCAAAATAATTTAGCTTTTCATAGACAACAATATTTTTGTTGTTGTTGTATTTGTAAATTGTTAAGTAATTTAGCTGTTTTGTTTGTTTTGTTTAATTATGTGTGTGGATAGTATAAATACAGCAGCTTAAGTAATTAATTCATAGACACCCTAATTGCTATTTTGCTTAACACAATGACATTTTCAATCGCAATCCAAGGGTTTTTGAAGGTAATAAATAATGCATTGCTTTATAGGTTAGAAAAAATCGTCTGCTCATCAACGTAAGTAACACAATGAAGCCTTGGTAAGCAGTTATTTCTACCACAGATGTACCTTTTTTTTGTGTTTGTCTGGGGGAAACCTTCAAAAAGCACCCGACCTCCGGGGATTTTTACCTCACTAAAACCACCCCGGTGACCACCATCAACACATAGGGGTGATACCGAATATAAACCCGAGATGTAAAGATAGTTTTTCATCTTCATCACGTGGAAGTAAGTGTGACACGACAACTGAAACTACTAGTGCAAATGATTAACAGCCAGTACTTTTCAAGGACAAAAGCAGGTCTGTCTGCTTATTTAAAGTATGCTTTACTGTCTGATCCCATAACCTACTTTAAAAGATCTGAAAAAGTTTGCATCAAAAAACATTGATGTTGTCTCTGCAATTCAAAATCCCTCAGAATGTACGAAGTGCAAAAAGTTTTTTCAATGGCAAGAAATTGTATATTTTCACAATAGATGGCAGTGTCATCCTCTCAGTTCGGCTGAGGTCGGGTGTGGTCGGGCCACGAAGTCGTGCGACCACGATCACATTGTTGAAGCCAGTGGACACCAGCAAACATGAATTTTATTACAATGGACGGTACCCTGTTGACTTTCTAGTATTGATTGAGAGCTTTTTAATCAAACTTCATTGGAGAAATGAGAGTTAGTTAAAGTGGGGCAACACTGCAAACTGCAACATAAACGATTTTGTAGCCTTGACTCGATAGTATCTACTGGAAAAGCTAACCTAGGCTAATTTGCGCTGTTACGATCGATATCTGCAATTCCGCGAATTCATCGCAGTGCAGTTGTTATTGGCCCAGTAAAATTAGCTGTATCTTTTGATAGATCATCACTGTCGGTCACTACAATATAGGCTAAATTTAATCTGTGGAAAACAGTTTTAAAATGCAATATGAGCAAACCCTATTATTTTGTATTATTGATGATTTCGACGTCTAATAGTAACACGTAAGCTGTCACGACGGGTACCAAGTGCCTGACGATAAAATGGAGATTGGACTTTCAAAATTTTTGGCCTGTACAGTGTTCTTATGTACCTACTTATTAATTTAAATTTTATCTTAATCCCGAAAGAAAACAGTGTAAGTATAAAAAGCCTAAGGGAATCTTCTTTCGGCCAAGTGCGTGTCGGACCACGCACAATGAAGGGTTCTTAGATGGGATGAATTTATCCCAAGAATAAAGTTAACATTGTAGTTGAAAAATATGTTCTTCCATACATTCCAACTGCAATTGTAAGTTTATACGCTCAATATTGAAAGATTTACCATGTTATTTTAAGACCATAACTTCTTTTATGTTTTCTTGTAAGCAAAGAACTAATTCCTGTATTTTGTTGTTTAAATTTTAAGCTCCGTAGTTTCGGAGATAAGGGGGGGAATGGTCTATTTTCATATATTTTCTTAAATAAATTTAAAATGTTTTTTTTTTATTGCTTAATGGGCCCGCCCTTGACCTCGATCACGCCTGATAGAAAGCGATGGATGAGGTCTATGATGGAACGAGGAGGTATGGTGGAGGTTTATTTTAAAATTATACAACGGTGACAGACAGACACACGAATGATCCTGAAGGGATCCGTTTCTTCCTTTTGAGGTACGGAACCCTAAAAATATACCAAATTCCCTACAATTACTACACCTTCGAAGAATATTTGCAGACCCATCAAAACCAAACGTTCGTTCAACGAATATCAACACTTGAACGTTATGTTGACGTATTTATTTTGTGCGCACAATTTTAGCCGCAACGTTGTATGCCTATGCAGAAATAAATAATAAAAGGCTAAGCAAATTACATACCCCAAGGGTTAAACACAAAGTTGCACCAAGTTTATTACACGCTTGTAATTACAATTTTTTTTTCTATTTTATTGCTAGATTCTCAAGTCAGTTTAGTGCACCGTATGACGCTGCTATATTCCGAGGTATTATAATTTCTTCTTGACTTTTTTTGCACTACTATTTGAACCAATTTTCTTCAATACTTTTTTGCAAGCGTTTCCATTTGAACCAGTTCATTGCTTCATTAGGTCATTCGTTCATTTTTGGCCGATGTCGAATTACATCACGTTACGTGTCGCCTCGAATGTCATTCACTCCCTTGAGATGAGAGCCTACCTACCTGTAGCCTCTTCTATTCCAGGAAAATAGGCAGGTAGGTAAATAGAAAAAAACAGAAAAAAACTTAGCTGTATTTCAAGGTGTTAAGGTTTAGAATCACGTTAGAATGGTAACGTTTTTTTTCCCATTGTAAGTTTTTTTTAATGTTCGGAAGCCGTTCCGAGGAAGGCAGTTCTGTTTATTGAACTCACAAAAAGGATTCCAATGTTGATCGGTTTTTGTAGCGAACGTCAAAGAAACCGCCATGTTTTTTGCTGAGATGGCATCCCGTAATTTATTGGCGACAAGAAATTAATTTTATGATTGGGAAATAAATTGCGAATGGTATATTGTGGCTATCATTGGCTTAATACGGGCCTTTTTAATTGATTTAGGGCCGAAGCCGGAATTTTCAAGGTTGAATTATTACTTCTAATCGACAAGTGAAAAACATTTGAACGAAAATCATAAATGATCTCGATGTGAAACACATATTGTAACTCGATCATCAATTCATCACTAATCCAACACATACCTACTAATATTCAACACAATGTAAGTAGGTACATTGTTTGTGAATAAATAAATGAATGAATGAATCCAGTGTTTATAGACATATTTTGGGAACAAGCACAGGCTACCAACCAGTCGCATTCTAAATAGAAATATTTGCAATTACTGTATCGGTATTTGTAACCCAAAAACGTCGCTGCAGGCTACAATGACCACCATATCACCGATCAATCCGAATAAATTAACATACATACCTACTTATCGAGAAAAAAAATAAACTTTACTAATCAAACGGTTCGTTCAATCAACTTTTAAATTAATAAATCAAGACATTTTTTCTTATATTTGTTACCATTTTTAACACATTCCATCTCAAATTTTGAGGTTATAATGATTACCGTAATACTAATAAATAACAGAAATAGCCGGCTTTAAGCAGAAAAATGTAGTCCATAGTACGAACTCCTACTAATAAAATAGAAATCGTTACAATACAGTTATGCGGCCGTAAAATACATTATCCCAGTATTAAACAATAATCCGGTTTATTTTTGGTGTTATAAGCGTCATTGAAAGGGTCTTAGTGGCCCACTGTAGCCGTTTGAGGGTTAAGTTTTTTTGAGTGTGTCAAAGTTTTTAATGAATTTTGAAGCAAATATTAAGGTGCCATCTCCACGGGCGAGAGAATCGCGGCGATAGTCTTTTCGCCGCGATGATATCGCCGTGTGGAGACACGTTCTAAGAGAGTTTATAGAAATACGTGGCACGACGATAATATCGCTGCGGTTCTCTCGCTCGTGGAGAGACTTAGCCACAGTGCTCATACAAACGAGCTACACGCGTCAACGGCAGCCGACTGCGCGTCGACGGTGGCCGTCGACACTCATCGACAACTGCAGTTGCAGTTGACGCGTGTCGCTCATGTCTATGCACACTTCTTTTTGCTAACGACTTAAGCCACTTTTTTGTTATGAACCGAACGGAACATGAATTCAGATCGGATCAGAATATTATCAATATCTAATACTTAACTACAAAAAAAATCCTACCTACGTAACTGTTATCGCTCTTAATAGCAAGATTTCAAAGTTTTATCCATGTGGTCAATAACGACCTGAATCACCTATCAAAATTCACAATGCCCATTAAACCAGTCCATACAAACCACATCCGATCAATTGGCAAACATTTGCAGAATTACACACCCATTTAATTACAGCAGTTCAAGAAACCTAATAGCACACAGAGATGTAGGTACTCGTACAATCGAACAAGCTATTTGGTGTACAGGTAAAAATATTCATTTTTCCAGTACATTGACAATCATAACATTCCTAGCCTATTCCCAACTATGTTGGGGTCGACTTTCAATTTAACCGAATGCAGCTGAAGCCAGTATTTTACATGGATTACATAGGAATTAGTTACTGGGTAACAAGACACCGCTTGGTAAGGCTGGTTGTCAGACTTTCGGGCTTCTGTCTGACGACCCGTTACGACTGTCAAAAATCCATGAATGACAGCCGGATCAACAGCTAAAAGGGCTTTCCGAGGCGCAGATGGGTCTCAGTATGTAAAGATGGTCATGCATTCACGGACCGACCTGGCAAGTGTAACTTATCATGATCGATCGACCCGTGCGGCTGTTTGTACTCAACCAAAAGCCCCTCCAAGACACTGTTAATGTCAATATTAATTTTTATTTTGGGGCTTGTTATTTTTAAAGCATATGGCATATTCAAAAGAGTGATATAAAAGAACTGAATACCTACTAAGCACACTCACA
Source organism: Hydraecia micacea (assembly GCA_914767645.1). Classification (NCBI taxonomy): domain Eukaryota; kingdom Metazoa; phylum Arthropoda; class Insecta; order Lepidoptera; family Noctuidae; genus Hydraecia; species Hydraecia micacea. Next base: position 17,733,782 of record OU611778.1, read on the forward strand.
AGAAGTTCCAAGTTAGTTACCTGTATAACAAATAGCTCATTCGACTGTACGTATGTAATTTCTCTGACACGCACTGTAAAAAGTCTCGATCGATCGTAGCTCGAGACCTTCCGGGACCGAGACCTGTTTCTCACGCGTGTGGGGTGAAACGTTCTTCTGACAGAACAATACGAGCGCATGAATACCGCCGGCAAAAACTAACGATACACTGCACTTGACTGTACGGTGTACAGTGGTGATCAACTGTTAGAAGTAAGATGGTTTTTAAGTTCAATAATCTTGTTGGTGCGTAGTGAAACAAGTAGACTGTCTTTCCGAAAGCTATGCGCGTGAGCAAGCACAAGGACTTTTGGGGACAATTATTTCTATCAGCATAGTATAAGTATTTTAAACATTCATTTAAAAGGTAATCAATTATGTTCATATCAAAGCCAACCAAACACCTGTTTTGCAAACAACCATTTCTATTGAAACTCCCTCGACTCGTATAAAATGGATAATCTTCAATTGCCCCAAATATCACATTAGGCCTTAGCACGCGCTGCCTAAATAAACAAAACAAAATAATTCAAAAGAAAAGTGGCGTTTATGTCAAAACTTCGCTGCGACAAAGCCCGCAATGGGGCGTTGCGGACGTTACGGGAAAAGTTTGAGCACCCCTGTCCCAGTACTGTGTCAATGAAATGCCATGCTGTTTAACATAAGATCGCGTGAGCATCTCCCGAGCTACTCAATCGTGTTATTGTAATACTTAATTGATTTATTATGAAGATTATATTCCGGAAGTATAGATAACCGAGTTTCATCTTGCACTTATAATTAGTTTTAAAAGTAGAAGGCAGGAAAAGTCTTAGCAAACGCAGTTTAAAGACCGCATTAAAAAAAAAACTCGCAGCAGAAGTTTGTTGCTTCAGTACATTATTTAAACTTCTTTTCTGCACTATTGCAATTTGTGGAGAACGGCATTGTAAGTTTGAAGAAGCAAGTCGGAGGAAGAGGTCAACACAAATTGAAACTCAAATAGGAATTTTAAACCTTATTTCTAATTTTGTTGTCATATTAATAGACAAGTCGTGCGCCCGATGCCCCATCCCCAATTTAACTCCTTTAGAGGATAAATTTTCAAAAATCCTTTTTCCGTTACAAAAGGAAAAAACATCATGTTCCTTGACTTTACGCTGTCTGTCAAGGAATGAATTTAATTAAATAGGTATTTTTATTAAGTAGCTTTTCATATGACAGCAATACCTATTGGGAATAAGGTTTGGAAGACAAGATTATCTATTAAATCTGCCAATCTACAGACCCTTCTCCAAAATCTTTGAAACCAAGCACTAAAATTAATGATTCTAACATTCGCGTGACGAAGCAGCGATCAATACAAACAACGGTATTGTTTCAGTAACTAGTCAGACGACGCCCCACGTCAGGCATTAAAATGTTTGTCATCTACTCCACACCTAGCACTTTAAACGTCAAATATAGTGCCTAACCTTGAATTTACGGTAGGTATTTACAGTTTTTGTCCACACAGTAAAGACTAATCGAATTAGTGATTCAGGAGATTTTTTAGGCTTCACGCAAAATTAGATCGATGACAAAAAATCGAAACCGGCATTTTTTCTATCAGCGCAAAATCACAGTTATTCACAATTGCACAATTGTGACCAATAAGCAATACAATTAGGTCGTAGTAATGTAATTATATCGACTCGCATAAAAAAAAATCCCTCCGAAATTTAAACCCAGAACTGAAAGAAAAGCACAATATTATTGATATCAAGTTAATTCCAAGAAATCATTCTGTGGGTAGATGCGACGTAACAGCGGTTGTATTCATTTCAGCCTTGTATTTATTTTTAAATTCAGAAATTCAGTGCATTTGCTATTGACTTTACTGTTTTCTTTGTCTATGGTTGTGGACATAAAATTACATAGTATTACAGATGTACCTAAAGGTTACAGTCTCAAGGGTAACAGAGCCAAAACTACTTAGGTTTCCTGTAATGACCAACATTAATATTGACGACAGTTTTACACCTTCACAACAACCAGGTCGCAACATTCTCGAGAAAACTCACAATAATGCTTTAATTGACTCCTTAACCTACAATGCAATCTAAATTAACGTCGGAAAATCGATTAGTAGATTGTGCAATACTCGATTCAACTCATAAATAAATCGATTGACATCTCGAAAAACTTGTCACTTACAGCGAACAAAGCCAGGCTTGTTAGTGAGCATTCGAAGAATATGGGTCAGCGGTAAATAGCCTAATAGAAACATGCATGCAAAATCGCTTAAATTGCAAGGCAATACAATGTATGAGCGCTGTCAGCAATGATTGGTGTCGGGCACTTCGGGAAGTGTCGGGTTTTGTCGGGTCGCTCCAGTGGCTCACAACCTGCGGCCCGATGTTTTATGTGTGGCAAAACTGGCAGCCGAGGGTTATGACCAGCTGCGAGTGATTAATACGACTATAATACAGCACGAAGCTGTTTTATTCTGAAAAGGTCGTCCGGAAAATATTGTGCGGCTTTGTTTGAGTTTTCCCATCTCGTTTTCAAGGTCTGCTTTGCATAGTTTCTTTTTTCAGCGAGACTAGCAATAAATAGACCACGCTCTTTTCTTCTGTAAATGTCATAAAAGGTCACTAAGTGTTGAAGTTAGGAGGATGAGCAGCAGCATCTTTCGTGTTTATAACGCCTTAATGGTTAATACGATTACCAGTTAGTTTACCAAGCTTGGCAATAGTTCTTCAGGACCACCAGTCCCATAGACAAAAGTGGCTATTTACGGGAGCGATGGTAATCAAACAGTCGCTTCATCATCCAAAAACGTTCTCTTAGATTCTCACAATAACTTGGGCGGGCAGAAGAACTCCCATCTTAAACGCATGTGGTCCGATAAGGTGCAGTGCCTATGCGCTATTCGGTCTAGAATTCTAGATACATAGAAATTGTCACTTGACACCCAGCATTCACTGGAAGCGACTATTTGTGTGAAGGCGTTACATGTTACCCGGGACATATGAGATGTGGACAGTGGACTCGTTTTCAATAGATTTTGATTAGGCATTTGTTATTCGATGCAGCTGTTCTGGCGTATTGAATATGAAGATAGACTTACACTTTCAGGAAAGTATGTACCTATATTTAAAAGTTTGTAGGTATGCGGATTATTTTGTAAATATTAAATCAGTATGTTGGAGGAAGGTGGCCCAGTGATGTCAGCCCAGACTTACAAATTGTAGGTGGTGGGTTCGAACCCAGACAGATGCTTTCTGTTTTGTAAATAATTTCATCACCACTGCTCTCAAAACGGTAAAGAAAAATATCGTGAGGAACCCGGCATGTCCTAGAACCAAAAATTCGAAGACAAGTGACATCAACCCCGCACAGCGCCCGCGTTACTCCGTCTCGAAGAGAGAAGGCCTGTTGTCCCCGCAGTTGGAACATTACAGGCTGATTATACTGTCAGCATGTGTACAGGTACAGACGCCAGCACATCAAGCTACTACAATCTGTCAAATTTATTTAATAGATTTTCAACTTTATCGTTAAAGTAAGTATAAGGTTCAAAGTTGATTGGGAAAATTTGACAGTTTCGAGTAGCTTGATGTGCTGGCGTCTGTACTGTTTGAAAGTCGCCAATTCAATAAACTTGCATACACAAACGTTTTGAATGAAACCTGTTAGTTACGCATGGAAAGACGACGCATTGCTAATCCTGTTAGCACTCAACTAGTCGATTTTATACCTAAACGGTTCTTAGCATGAACCCATAGCCTTCCGGTCTAGTGTATCGTTGATGAAATATCTACTAAGGGAACTACATCAGGTATCCTGAGAAAAAGTAACCTATATACTTTTCCGAGTCTTGTTTACGCTTTGTGCCCAATTTGGTTGAAAATGGTTGAGTAGTTAAGGCGTTAAATAACAAACAAACAGACATAATTATGGATTAACCAAGTACTTAAGTATGAAGTAGGTATTAGATATCACGAAAGTTAGGTACACAGAGAGTTATGACACTACCTAATCAGTATTTTCATGCAGCTATCTCGAAAGTTACAATGCCGTAAGACAAGTTTTATTCAAGGTAACCAGGTCAAACTTCAGGAGTAAACAAAAATACCTACGAACATAAAAACAGCCCTAATAGGGGAGGAGCTACGTTACTAAAATAATAACGAGGACGTAAACGTGAAGCGTGGGGAACGTCCATAAAAGAGACTTGTATGAGTAAGCACAGATCGATACGTGGTTTTGTTAAGTTATTCATTTGTACATTGTAAGTGTTCCCACTGGAATGTCGTGCCAATAAGAAGTGGAGCAATGACTGACATTTTTATACGAGTTTGGCAGTAAAGTTCTTGTATAATTTTTACTTGATGTAAGTATGTATTTATGTAAGCTTACTTCGCCCACGTACCTAGATTCTGATGGCATCCCGAGGGAACTGTATATTTCAGGGTTAAAAATAACATCGTGACTGCAGTCCTTTTATAATTCAGTGGGTCAGAAATTATTGTTAAATAGGGGATAGCGGTAGGGTAGAGACACCAAAGAGTACGCATATTAGAAACTTTTATTTATTAAAAAATCAACTTTAGTATTACACTTTTTACTTTTTACTTAATACAAGCTTTAGTCATTTAGGAACATAAATTTAAACACAAATCTTAAGAAACAGTCTCAAATAATATAAAAACGTCTTAAACTTAATACTTGTCACGTGCGCACTCTTAGGGTGCCGTGTTGCAAAGAGTACGCAGTAAGAAGCAGTCATACAAGCTAAGAGTGCGCAAGAGAGCGAACTGAAGTCATCTGGTCCGGTGCAAGAGATTCTTTTAGGATTTCCTCTGTAAATACCAATTTTCTGTTAGATTTTCTTTTGTATTTACCCATCTCTTGGCAGTCCTGTCAAAAAATAATTTAAAAAATCTCAAAATAAAAACATGCTGTTCACATTTGCTTCATACAAGCTAAGAGTACGCATGCGTACTCTTTGGGTGCGTACTCTTACCTAATAAGTGTATTTTTTCATAAACCTCAAAATTATCGACAACAAGTGTAATGGCGACATAACCTCTCATAATAAACAAAGTTTAGAAGACAAGTTTCTAGAATAATAACAGTTTTTGTATTCAAATCAATAGCAAATCTTACAAAACTAGTTTAAAAATGATAAAAATTAAGATCAAACCCTCCGAAAATCTATTTTTAGCTATAAAATTCAAAATAAATACCTTAGCGATGTGAATAGTTGTCCAACACTTTGACATAACATGTGCCACTGACAGGTGACAGTAGTGTTGCTATTTCATAATAAAATACATCTAATAAACGCACTGCGTACTCTTTGGTAGCGCGTACTCTTTGGTGGCTCTACTATAGACCAAGGGATCAGTGTTTGGGACAATTCGGGAGAAACATTTTATTAAATTTTGATTTCTAATGTGCTAGACCAAAATGACAACATGAATAAATAGCATGTTGACAAAAAACGGACGATCGCAGCTGTCACTTTAGTCTACTAAATTAAAAATCAGAGTTCAGGCATGTCCAGCAGTCGACAGAGGAAGAGAATGATGATTGATGCAAATGACGAATTCCAATATCAGGTTCAGCTAAGTGCAAAAAAAAAAACTATACAATCACATAACTAGCGACGCGGTAGGCCCAGAACTAAGAATTCTAGATAAGAATAAGTATTATCTTGCATAGCACATAGCAATAACAGGTTGCCAGCAATGCCAGCCCGTCTAATGCCAACAAACTTCGTACAAGGGATACACGCTGTATTCCTTCCATTCATGACTTGTAATTGTAACGAAGATAACTTGACTATTCTGCTCAATGCAATCGCTGTTCGAAGCTAATCCAATCAATAAGTTTCTTCACGTATAGAAATTCCAAGACGTTATAGGCACTACTTATCGTATTAAAGTTCTTCGTAAAATATAGATGAATGCATTGATACGGCCTAAGAATGTTCAGATAGCGTCCATGGAGATTTTATGCAATGTTTTGCTATCTTAACTATCCTGCTCATGAGTATTAGCATGCAACAGTATTGAGTATCTGACGCCGATCTTTCCGGGTAAGTACGGTCAACTGCACGTAAGAAGGAACACTACGAAAACTGCCCTTATTACTACAAAATAAAGGCGCTTTCTTGATCAAACTGTTGCCATCGATGACAATTGATTGTACATCGTTCGTGAAGGAAGATGGAGGAAATAATGTGATATTTTGAGATAGTAGGATAACTATCAATGCTCACACATAATGTGGACTTTAACTTTTTATATCAGTATAATTGGCGCTGATATGGACTGGTCATTGGATTTTTTATCGTTCCGCAAAAAAATATAATGTGGATAAAAATTTGTTCAGCATTTTTTATCAGTAAATAATGAATTGTGGTAGTGAACTTGATAAAGTCACATGTAATCACAAAATGGACTGATTTAAATAATTACAAGTACTAACTAGAAACAATAGGTGCTTCACGCTGCTGATGCAACTTCACTGATAACCCAAGGTCGCTAATTTGTCAAACATTTTGTGCCTCCCTGATAAAACGTGATTAGGTTGAATTGCTGACTGCTAACCAATGATAGCAGCTCTTTAAGCATAATTAAATCATGAAGTAGGTACTTTACCTACTGCTCTTATCACTACTTTAGTTTGGTGATAAACCCTTATTGTCATGTCGGATAAACAATATAGTTTTAGGCATCAATAAATTTTGTCATCAAATTATAAAGTATCTGAGTTCAACACAGGGTCAACCGAATTGTGAAAAACATAGATGTAGTACTGACCTCCTGGATGCGTCAGCGTGCTGGGATGTACGGTACCGTCCTTATGCATTAGCACATGCCTGGGCTCCGTCACCAAGTAACAGGTGGGCCCGTCAGTGAGGCACTTCTGGAAGGAGCGGGCCGCCTGATAGAACAGCGCCCAGGCGTGCTCCTCGCTGATGGTCGAGTTGAAGGCCTGCAGGATCTGCTGCAGCGTGATGCAGTTAGACGCATCCAGCGAGAACTCAGTCCCGCCGGGTGCGCCGGCGTTCTCCTTGCGCATCATCGCGCTTACCCCGCCTGGCTACCATCCATCCTCGGAACCATCAACACAACCACTGCGACAACTATCGATCGCATAAAATTCACCAGTTGATCGTACCACTGAAAATTTCTCACTCAATCACGTAAATAATTTTTGTAAACTACATAATACGAATGCGTGTTATTGTCACCGTGCTCCCCCGAAACGTCACTGTCACCTTTCTTTCGTTGGCAAGTGGGTGGCGTGAAATTTTTTTTTGTTAATGTTTTGGTGCGTCGCGATCGCGTTCGCGCGTGCGCGGTTCTCTGAGCACACGTGACACGTGGTGCAGCGTCGACAGCGCGGCGCGGACTGCCGGCGCGCGGGCCGCAGCCTCCGCGATAAGATGCGCCCTACCGCGGGACTACTTCCTAGTTTCCTCGAGTTTTTCTTCAGGATTTTCTTACCAATCACGCAAGTACTCTCAGAGAACTCAGGGACCAGCCCAGTAAATAGCGAATATCCGTCTTCGCAAATCGGAATCCTAGATAAGATATTAGCTAAGCGATTATAGCACTAATCAAGGATAGGTAAACGAGTTGTTAGTAATAAAACAAGAACATCTCAGTCCAATTTATTTTATTTGAGTATGCTATGAATATCAGTAACTACACATATTAAATTCATCAATATTCGTTACACGTTATAATATTAATAATACAAAATCAACTGTTATTAAAATGTACCTATGAAAATTCAAATAACCAGAATTAGTGTATAATGATCTAACATTAAAAAATTTAGCTGCTTTATAACGACTATCGCACCTACAGACAATGTTAACATTTCCCGGCCAGCACACATCATCTGCATCATTGCAACAACATTGTCTAGATTCTAGAACTATTCAATTACGTATGTAGCCCAAAATGCGTGGCGCGCGTAGGTATATTGAATAATATTGATACAATTTTATAATAATTACCTATAATAAAATTAAAAAAAGGAATGTAATTAAATTACTTGTGACTTGATTAATTATTGTAATATCCACCGTTTACTGCTAACTGAAAAACAAGTCAAGTATATAAAATACTCTAAGTTGAGTTCAGAGGGGCAATTCTCGTAATTTTAAGAACGTTCATTCTGATCTGTCTCAATCTGTCAAAAATACCTCTAATTTCCCTAAATCTTTGACAAGCTTTTGACGAGATTGCGACTAGATTTTGAACGTTTTTAATTACGGGAATTGGCCTTCTGATGACAGGCGCCTGCACATGTTTTTATATTTGATCGTATTTTTTATCGAGACTACGAGTACACTTCAGCAAAAAGTCAAAGACATGTAGCATGCGCTTGCCATCGAAAGTGAGCGGTATTAACAGTGGATGCGCGTTTAATAAAAGAGAAAATTGATTATTAGAAAAAAAATAATTAACAATGACAATAATTAGAAATTAAAACGTTCTCCATTTCTAACACATGCAGTTACAACTTTTTAACCGACTCCGAAAAAAGGAAAACTTTTTTTTTTATTATTTTACATTTCCAGACATTCATAACTTTTTGATTAGGCAATATGCCACGTATCCACAATTACATTTCCAAATAAAAAACACAAAAACATTCACAACTTTCATCCGAAGCACTAAAATTACTGTCATTTATAATAGTGCAAAAACAGTAATACTAAAATTGATCACTTCGGGTCGTAAATACACAATCAGTTCTCCGAATGACTAACCACCTAATTCCATTATGTTGTATTCTAATATCATGTTGAAGTCCCGATAAAGTAAAACTAATTGATAGATAAAACTATGCAATGTTGGGCTAACAACAAATTATAAAGGCAAGAAATTGAAAAAAATAGCATAAGATCCGGTTGTGTCGGACGGATCTCTCGCGCATCAAAAGTGCGCGAGAGATTACTAATTGTGTCTTAGAAACCGGGTTTAACAGCGCGACTCAGGGATTACCGCAATGTATTGGAAAATTCAGCACCTGGCAACCCTAAAGCCGTGTCCTTACCAACGCGATCGTCACGCAAGTATGCGATCTTCGCCTTCATTTTGTTCGGCGAACCCGAAAACTTGGTCGCGTCGACAGAGAGCGCCTTCGAACAATTGAGTGACATAATAATATGAACGCAACGATCACGTACTCGCGCGAGCGATCTTTTTGGTTAGGACGCGGGGTAAAACTCGAGTTAGGTAATCTAGGTGCTATCTTACTGTATTTTTTTTTTGTATTTTCATTATTAATCGTATTAGCATTTTTTTTTTTATTTTATAAAAACATTCTAGCTACAGAAAATTAGAAATACGTACAAAATACGAAGTCTATTCTAATCAAACCGCATAATACTTTCTGGACATTCCGCAAAATCGCGGCATTTATTTTGCGAAATACCAAACTCTTTTTATATTTTTATGCAGTTGGTATTTTCATAAAATCACATTCTTACAATTTTATCGATGATTAACAAAATATTGATAATATAATACTAAAGCCAACCGAATTTAAAATCTCTTGATTTAGACACGTTATCGACATTTCACTCATACTACTTTGTGACACGTTATGTGATAATTGAAATATGCTAATTACTAGTAATTACCTAATGTCAAACTAAGAGCGAATTATAAACCTATCTACATGACAACATAAATAAATTAAGAATACGCGTCATTTGTGGAATATTTCAATTGATATTATAGAACCTATTTTATCTTTAAAATATGATTTAATACGTTACCTCATTCCAAAAACTGAATACGTATCGAAAACTAATACATCGCTCATAAGAATACTTTTACAATTTAACAAGATAAACGAAAAACATATAAATAAGATTGATTAAGTAACTAACACTTAAAACATTTCAATACATGCACTTCGTGTGTGAGGCGAAGAAATTCACGAATATAATTTTATCCAATTTCAGCATGATCTATCTACATCAGCGATACTCAACCTGTTATTTCCTAGGACCGCAAAAATACAGGCAAACTTCATCCATCGTCGACTTTTTTACACTAAGTAACAATACTCTTTATACGTGAGATCCGAAAGACACGAAACCGGGCCGAGGGTTGAGTACCGCTGCGTTCACTGACGTCATCAAACAACAAACATCATTCACGAACGATTGTATGAATGATAAACCTCACTTCTTCTTCAGACTCCACAGAGGGTCGAGGAAGTTGAGGGGATCCTTCATGTCTCCGCTCTTCAACCCCGGAGACTGCTTCATTTCCTCGAAGGATTCGCGGGAGAACTTGGTAGGCTTTTGTCCGGCAGTTGCAGGGTTGGTCGGGGTTGGAGTAACTGGGGGAAGAACTGCCGCGCCTGATGGCAGGGACACTGCCTCGCCGTTGAACATTGTTGTACCTTTTGGAAGAAAAGACAAAAAGAGAAACTAGTTTAAAGGATATCTGTTTGGCATTCACAGATACGGAGGTTTCCTAATTATGTATAACTTTATATTTTTTCAGGACTAACTAAACTTAAAGTCTTCTCTCCTGACTAAGACTATAAAAGTCCATCACATTACATATAATCTCCGAGCTTTTCTCGATTCTAAGCAATCAAATATTCTCCTAGAATATTTTGGTTTGGCGATCAATGAATAGAAGAGGACAAGTATCCTAACTATCACAATAAATCACAGTACTATTATAAAGGCGGAAGTTTGTGTGTGTTTGTATGTTTGTTACTTCTTCACGCATAAACGGCTGGACCAATTTTGGTAAAATTTGGTATGGAAGTAGCTGACACCGTGGATTAACACATAGGATACTTTTTATCCCGATATTCCCACGGGATCGACACTTATGCCGGTAAAACCGCGGGGCGCAGCTTCTAGTAATATTATAAACGCGAAAGTTCGTGAGGATGGATGGATGGATGTTTGTTACTCTTTCACGCAAAAACTACTAAACGGATTTGGATCAAATTTGGCACAGAGATAGTTTATAACCAGGATTCACACATAGGATACTTTTTATCCCGATTTTCCCACGGGATCGAAACTTATGCGGGTGAAACCGCGGGGCGCAGCTAGTAAGGTTATAAATGCGAAAGTGACTGTTTGTTACGCTTTCACGCTAAAACGGCTAAACGGATTTGGATTAAATTGGGCATATGGGTAGACCATGACCTGGAGAAGGACATAGGCTACTTATCATCCTGGATCGCAAACGAGGTCGCGGGCAACAACTAGTTGTTCAATAAATCATTATTTACAATTTCAATATAATATTTAACCAACTGATATAAACTGGAAAACTACCAAAATGTATATTATATTCATTATGAGTCGTTATCACATAAACTTTTGATAACAAATAATCATACAAATTATTCCAGGCAATGATTATAATAATACTTCATTTTTAGCAGTAGCTTGCAGCATGTAGGTGTAAAACAAGGTGCATACATGTGTAATCTGATCTAGTATATGGTATCTCGTGCGTCAAACAGCTTAACTGAAGGTATAGCGATCTGATTAGATGAGATATAATTAGGGTAGGGCACCAAAATAGGCCAAAACTGAGATTCACTGTCTGTTTACAACAACAACAAAAGTAATTAATTGATACGACATACTTCGGTTAAGAACCGGTTTAAATGCTAGGCTTATGTCAAATTGATTGATTGTATGTATTTGTACAAATAAACAGAAGAGCTATTGATCCGATACAAAGATTTTAGTGGTGGGGATCGATTCAAATACATCACTTTGAAATTATTAATTTTGCCTTATTTTCTTCAACTAATGTTATTGGAAGGCGCCGCCGAGGCCGGCCCAGAAATCAAATCAAATCAAATCAAATCAAAATCAAATCAAAATATTTTTATTTCACATAAACCAACATGGGCACTTATGAAACGTCAGAAGCTAGGTGCACGGTTCCAATTGGTCGTTTCCTATGGAGAAGAACCGGCAAGAAACTCCATGGTTACTCTTTTAAAAATAATTGGCTTTTACAATGTTTTCGAGTTACAGTAGGTATGGGAGGACAGCGTAGGCCTGTCAACAAGTACCAGGTACTTGATAAAAATAAAAAATGGTCTACAGATCTAGTCTACAAGGCTTACAAAGTCCTCACATTTACAAAATAAGGATGTATCAAAAGGATAAACAAAATATAAAAATCTACTAAAACCAAGAGATATGATTGCCATTTCAACTAAGAAAGAGGTGAAAAATTAAAATTGTCTGTATACAATGTCAAATAATAAAAAGATTATGTCATAGAAGTATGTACAAATAAAAAATAAACATCGTAATTTGAGAGCAGTTAATAGACATTTACGTAGAACTTATGCCGTCAAAGAGGTGCCAGGGAAGCCACATGTGCAGAAGGAATTATTGCCAAACTACCTTGTCTTCAACGTAGTCTTTAATCTTATAATATGCTTTTTTGATAAGGACTCGTTTGATGAGGGTTTTGAACTTTCCATCGCTAAGTTCTGTAACCGACTTTGGCAACTTGTTATAAAAACGGATGCTGTTTACAAGAAATGACTTGCTAGTTTTAGTTAGTCTAAATTTAGGTATCACAATTTCATTTTTACTGCGTGTATTTATATTATGGAAATCGCTTCTTATTTTGAAAAGTCCTAAGTTTTTGCGAACATACAAAATACTTTCTAAAATGTAAAGAGAAGGCAGAGTTAGTATATCAATTTCTTTAAATTTGTTTCTAAGAGACTCGCGAGGACCCATTTTATATATTGCGCGGATTGCCCTCTTTTGTAAAATGAAAATTGAATCTACGTCAGCTGCCGATCCCCACAGCAGAACACCATAAGACATAATACTGTGGATTGGAATATGCAAAGTATACTAACCTAGCTGTGGCTATATCTGTCAACTGCCTTATTTTTCTTACTGCATATGCAGCTGAACTTAATCTACCTGAAAGAGCTCTAATGTGTGCGCCCCATTGTAATTTTGAATCTAAAGTAATTCCCAGAAATACAGTTTCCGTAATAGCATCTAGTTTTTTGCCATCAAGTTTTAAATTCAGATCCACTTGAGGTACATTTGGTAATGAGAACTTAAGACATTTAGTTTTGTTCGCATTAAGTAAAAGATTATTAGCTGCAAACCATTTCGAAAGAACAGCCAGACTATCGTTGACATGTAAGACATCCGTATCTTTTCTATCTATTTTAAAAATAAGGGAAGTGTCATCAGCGAATAAAATTATATCCGATAAGTTAGCCATCATGTAAGGAAGGTCATTAATATATACTAGAAATAAGAAAGGGCCAAGAATTGAGCCTTGAGGCACGCCCATCTTAACTAGAGACCCCGATGACGTCGCCCCGTTAACGTTTACTTTTTGCTGCCGTTTTGATAGGTAGGAAAGAACAAGATCAGCAGCTTGTCCACGAATTCCGTAATGGTATAATTTACAGAGCAGTGTATTATGGTCAACGCAGTCAAACGCTTTTGAGAGGTCACAGAAAATGCCAATTGCATCCTGGGACTTCTCCCAGGATTCCAAAATGTGACTGATGAGTTTTGCTCCCGCGTCCGTCGTCGACCTACCTTTCGTGAAACCAAACTGGCGACTATGTAAAATCCCATTTGAGTTAAAATGTGACAACACCTGGTCCAGCATGATTTTTTCATAGATTTTGCTCAATGCTGGTAGCACAGATATAGGTCTATAATTGGAGGGATCAAACTTACTACCCGATTTGAAAATTGGTACTACTTTACTATGTTTCATTAGGTCAGGAAACGTACCGCTGTCTAAACATTGATTAAATATGCCTGTTAGGGCAGGGGCAATTGTGTCAATAATATCTCCGAGAACCTTAACAGAAATCCCCCATAAGTCTTCAGTGTTTTTTATGTTAAGACTTTTAAACGCTTTTTTAATTGTGGCAACAGAAATGGGCTTGAATTCAAAGCTTGGAATATCCTTATTAAAGTTTTCTTTAAGAAGAGCTTTGAAAATAGATATCGAGATGACTTGGAGGTGTACCACGCGGGCTGGTTCGAGGTGGCGCGTAAAAAGAGTTCTTGGAAGGATGTGGGGGAGGCCTTTGCCCAGCATTGGGACAGTATAGGATAACAAAAACAAAAATAAAATTGGCCGATAGCTATTCTAGGTACATATCGCTTATTTGGAGAAACATCGACGTAACTGCTACTTTATTTTTTTTTACGTCTTTGCTTTCCTAACGTAAATACGCTTCCTAAGTGCTTTGTCATATTTAACTCATTTTTGGGAAAAAAATACATTTACGTCGATGTTTCTCCAATTTAGCAATATGTTGAAGTAAAATAAATAAGTAAATCACCTCCAGAACTTCAAAAGCCTTTAGGGAAATTACGACTTGGAAAAAGAAAGACGTAACTGTGACTTCGAATTAAATATTAGAAAAAAAGAGTATTTATTCAGCCCCAAACAACAAACTTACCGGAACACAATACTCCTTGGACGTAAAACAGGGCAGTTCTGTAGGCATCCGCTAAATATTTCGTGTCTTCCAAAACATTGCTTCTATGAGTGTACAAGTTTAGGCACCCGGCGTCTAACATATCTGTGGACAATTACCACTTTTTAGAACATAATGACAAGATAAATCATACGGGTTACTGGAAAGTCCCAATTTGTGACTGTGCCCTGAGTAATTAATATTTCCTGGGCAAAACCCATATCCGCATAACGCAATTATTATTGCGATAAGAGGGCATCTGTCGTTCATTTTGTATCGGAGTGTTTCAGCTATTTATCAGGCATCCAGTGCGAAACAGGGATACACTATTCAAAGATGTTATTGTATGAACGTAAACGAACCATTAGGAGTATTTAAGGATCGTAGCAGGTGGGGTTCTCTAGTTTCTACCTACCCCTAAGGGAGGAAGGCGTGAATTTATACATATATGTATGTATTGCAAAAAACGCCTGTGACAGACGAACGGACGGACGGACACCAAAGTAATTCCATTTTGCTAGATACGGCACAGACCACAAACATTTCGAATTTGTTAATATTACCAACGTTTCATCATTCACGTTGGACTTTCTTCTTCTATTTCATTCGGTATATTAGAGCTACTCAGCTGTCATTTCTGGAGTTAAAAGTCGTCAGAAGCCCGAAAATCTGACAACCAGTCTTAACAAGGGGTATCGTATTACCCAGTAAGTTGTGGAGGTCAGATAGGCAGTCGCTCCATGTCAAATACTGGTATTCAGCTGCATCCGGTTAGGCTGGAAGCCGACCCCAAAATAGTTGGGTAAAGGCTAGGCAGATGATGATGATATTAGAGCTACTCACCACACAGCGCCAGTTGTCCCGCTCGCACTTGGCACATAAGCATCAGCAACAAGGCGAGCACGGCGCTTCGCCCCGCCCCCGCTGCGCATTGCACCCACGCGCCGCACAGCTGGTTGCTCAGCTTGTTGTCGTATGTTTGGCTGAGAATCTTGTCTGCGAGAAGAACCAGGGGAGAGCAGACGACCCTGTTGAGGAAGGTACTTGTAGAAGTAAAGCGAAAGTTTGTGAGTGTGTTTGTATGTTTGTTACTTCTTCACGCACCAACGGCTGTACGAATATGGATGAAAATTGTCACGCAGATAGTTTATAACCAGGATTAACACATAGGACACTTTTTAGCCCGATATTCCCACGGGGTCGACACTTATGCGGGTGAAACTGCGGGGCGTTGCTAGTATGCTTATAATACCAGCCTGTTATTGTCCCACTGCAGGGCAACGCCTCTTCTGATACAGAGAAGGCACGAGCATTGATCACCACGCTTGCTCAAGACGGGTTGACGATTTCAGACTTATATTGGGGTTTAATTATAAGCGATTATTAAAGTTACTTGACGTTTAAAAGTCAAAAATGGATGGTTAAACAGTCACTACTTAACTTTATGAATAAAAGGGAATAAGGCTGCGTTTCCATCATAGATGAACGAGGATGCGTAGCGAGTAATGTGTGTAAAACTAACCAATAACAACGCTAATTAGTTCCAGCTATGAAAATAAAGCGATGTTATTGGTTTGTTTCACACACATCCCTCGCTATGCATCCTCGAACATCTCTGGTGGAAACGCAGCCTTAGTCTAGTTTTCCACGCGATGTTTTTTTTTAAACTTCGATAAGACTCTTTAGCGGCTAGTCGGTCTTATGGATAGGTCCATTTGTAACTCATCAAAATACATTAGCTGGATACTATCCGCCTAATTAATTAACGTGTTTAAAGTTAAGTAAGGATTAGCGTCTGTTTAACCATAC
Organism: Hydraecia micacea; assembly: GCA_914767645.1. Taxonomy (NCBI): domain Eukaryota; kingdom Metazoa; phylum Arthropoda; class Insecta; order Lepidoptera; family Noctuidae; genus Hydraecia; species Hydraecia micacea. Next base: position 17,750,111 of record OU611778.1, read on the forward strand.
ATTTCTGACGTTTTACGTATCTTAACTCTAAGTAACGTTTATAAATAAAAGGGTACATGCATAACAAGACCAACTTAAAAGGCATCAAAGGTCTAAGAAAAAACTTCAGTCATGACTGATTTAGTTTGAGGATGTGAAGGGGGTTTAAAGAAAGATTCGATTATGATCACTTATTCGAGTGCCGCTTGTGCTACACGTTGCCAAACATAAATAAAAAGAAATTGAATGCACAAGTAACAAGTTCCTCGAATCAAATTAATACGATTCAGTTTATAAAAAACAATGCAGCCAGCATTTATAGGTTCTGATCAGAGTTGGAACCTCTTATTTGCTAAGATCGAAATGAGATTTTTGTAATGTTAGGATGTATTCCTTGTTCCTTGAGTTTGTTTCAGAAGTATTCAGATAGGAAATGTCGAATCCATCTAGCTTATTTTTTTAACAATATGTGTAAAATTGATTCTGATATCCTATTTACAGAATAAACAATTTCATTTCATTTCATATTATGCGTAAGTTTGAAAAGAAATAGAAATCTAAAAAAATGCTACTGACAACACAATACATGTATATCACGAAGCGCGCGGCGTGCGACTTTTACATCATTGATATAAGGTTCAAATTCCAATATTATTTATTTATAGGAGAACCAACAGCTATAACAGAAGCATAACAATTGTAAGGTCCGGCCGCGCTAAATTTGCCAAAGATGTAAACAACAATGGCCGCTCGAAATCGAATAAAATCGATATACAAGAACATTACTTAAAATCTCCGAGATTTAGACGAAAACAAACATTACTTAAAATAAATGTTCTTGTATATCGATTTTATTCAATTTCGAGCGGCCATTGTTGTTTACATCTTTGCCAAATTTAGCGCGGCCGGGCCTTATATGAGACATAAAATCTCACGGATAAAAAACAGAAAATGTAGTAGAAATCTTTGGATCACTAACAAGCATCATCACTATTATTTAGAACTTACTTGGCAGGAAACACGTTGATCTGGTAATGCGTGACATTCAGCACAGTCTTGCCGGTAGCCACCGTCAGTTTCCTTTCCGTCCAATGCACTGTGCATATCACATCGTCTAGGAGAACTTTCAGTCCATCTGACAGGTCTAAGGACTGACCTTTAGCTGTTGGCCAGTAGGTTTTGCCTTGCATCTGATAAAAAGGAGGTTTTGTTAGCCAGGAATAATTAGGCGGTAATAAATTTGATGCTGGCACTTCACTCGGGAGTATTTGCCGAAATATTTTCTTTATTTGGGCAACGCAAAATATACCCTATCACGATTGAAATTAATTTTGCTCTTTGGTAGTGCAATAACGCGAATGTTTCTACAAATACGCCAACTGTAGTGTGATAAAAGCTTAGTGGTTAGACAGTACTTATTCCACGTAAATTGAAATATTGCAGTAAATGACAGAACTACACGTTAGTGCGCTTGTTAGCTTTTTCACGGCTTTACGATAAAACCTAATGATAACGTATTTTTATGACATTCCATTTTACCGATATATAATTATAGAATCCCGATAGTACGGATATATTACTAAATATTGAAAGAACAAAATTATTGAATTAATATTCAGGTGTTTAAAATTTGATTTATTGGTAGACAAATAAACACTGCTACAGACTACAAGTGAAATTAATAAATGATGTTTAAGGGGCTTACAAGACCTAAACGCAAAAAACGCAAGTTTTAGAAACAACAAAAGTATATGATAGACTACAGTAAAAAAAACCAAAAAAATATATGATATTCTTCAGGATAAATGCTAGGATGATAGTGTGTTGAAAACATAATACAACTTATTTGGTACGATAGAAAAAAATCATGAAGATACCTCTAAAAACTTTTTATTTACAACAAAATTCATACTAATATACATACAATCATTATGATTTTTTGTCAGATTATTCTACAAGCAACATACTAAAACTATAGTGTTTTAGTTTTTTTGTCCAAACACTAGATTTTTCGTAAATCGATAATTGCTTCATATTTTGCAAGAAATTACCAGCGTTGTGGCATCGCGCTTCTCTTTCTTTTCTATGCAGTCCGACAAAGACCGCGCTTTAGGTCATGTAGTCCTCTTAAATTAATTAGTCATTAAAACGGGTGCTTACCTCGATTTCACTTAACAAACAAACAATACAGCTAATTTTATTCTCTAACACGGCTTTCCAGAACACGTTGTATTGAGGTTCGCTAGGATTCTTAGATATCACAAGTGGAATGCACCATGACGCTAGTTGCTGTAACAAATAGAGAACAAATTATGCTGCGGGTTGCAAATAAAAAATAAAAGACAGAAATCTAATCTAACCTACATTAGATTTCTTCAGAGATCAATCGACTGACTTTGTACAGACGCCAGCACATCAAGCTACCCGAAACTGTCAAATTTTCCCAATCAACTTTGAACCTTATGCTTTGGTGATAAAGTTGAAAATTTATTAAAGAAATTTGACAGATTGTAGTAGCTTGATGTGCTGGCGTCTGTACTTTACTATTGTTAAGGGCCGTAGCACACCTCCGACGCGAAAATAATTATGCGAAACCGCTTAACGAATTCCGCTGCGAAACGTTACTACATTATGTTGCGATACGAATCACGGAACATCATGCGAGTCAGTTGAATTGTTTCATTCGGAGCAAAGTGTCGTGGCTTTTGAATTAGTATAGTTCTTCTTCGACTACCCAGTAACTGGGTTGTGGAGGTCAGATAGGCAGTCACTCCATGTAAAATACTGGTTTCAGCTGCATCCGGTTAGACTGGAAGCCGACCCCAACATAGTTGGGAAAAGGCTAGGCAGATGATGATAGGTCTACTTCGAACCTCTTGGATCCGTTTTTCCGTAAAATTACCATCTATTTTACAAATAAAAAAATAGTTTCGCTTTATAAACTTGTCGACTGCCAGTTACGTGAAACAAAAGCGGCATCGCCAGATCGGCGAAATCACGCGGTAAAGAGTCATAATCAAATCTGTATTTTAGAACAGGCAATTTCACTTCTGTTTCGTTTGTCGTACAACGGACAAGTCAAAGCGGAACTACTGTGGTTTCGCTGCTATGGTTTCCAAGTTTCCATGGAGGTGTGATACCCGCCTTAGGTATAAAAACTAACGCGTTTGAAAATTGAAGTACGGTGTTTGCTTTATTTTTTACTTGTTTGTAACTAAGTGCTTGTTTTACTTGTTTTTGTTATTATAAACTCTAATTAGAATGTCAACAACACATTAACATCAAACAGATTAGGGAAGCAAATATTTTCGGCAACTAATGAGTTGGATCTACTCTATTAGGTAACTTTTAATAAAAACAAGCTTTTCAAAACAAGCATTAGCAGTAGAAGTTAGTTATAGTATTAAGACGGTCTATTACAAAACGATTGTTTCGTCAAAACGGGTTTCTTTAAACGAGTTACAAAATATCGCCAGGGTTACCATAAAATGCATACAGGAAAAAAATAAACAACGCGCAAACTATAACCATAAATTCAGCTTATGACTATATGCGTAGAAATTTTTCGTCGATTATTAAAAAAAAAATTGCTTTTCCATACATTTTGACCGCGTAGGCATTGCACTTTTCTATGAAACAGCCGATTTTTTTTTGTAATAAACGACGAAAATTTTCTACGCTGGGGGGGGGGTCTGGAATCATATACTTACTAAATTCATGGTTACAGTTTCCGCTCTGGTTAATATTTTTTCCTGTATGAGTTTACTATAGCAAAATACCTATCTAAGGCATAGGCCGGAATCTGAATATATAAAAGAAGAAACTGACTGACTGACATATCAACGCACAGCCCAAACCGCTAGGTCTAGAGATTCCAAATTTGGCACGTAGGTTCCTTAGGTCTAGGGGTGCACTAAGAAAAGATTTTTCAAAATTCACCCCCTAAGCGGGTGAATAGGGGAGGGTGAAATTTCACGCGGACGAAGTCGCGGGAAGAAGCTAGTCTTACCTTATAATAAGAGGCGTTGATAAACGCGTCAGGATCAGACTTAAGAGTGAGTCTCGAGTCATCAAAAGGCACTACTTCAGTCACTATGTTGCCGTGTGTGTGCTGCATCGCAATCGTCTTGGACCTCGTCATGTTCTGCTTCGTCTAAAGGAAAAGGTTTATCAATTATTTTACTTGTAGTTCAAAGTTGGGGGAGCCACCCATGCATATGAGTAACTTTTAGTTGGGGACACATTCCAAATTCAGGATGAATGCTCTATTTCCAAATATATTTTAGGAGATGAAAGCGCCCATGAACATAAGCTTTGTTAGTAATTATTTTAACGACAAATTAATAAGTTTCTCATGAAGTCGAACTTTACGAGAACAGTAATCATCAGCAGTAGCTGGTTTACCAGTTTTAAAAGGAACTCAAAATAACTCGCAAGTATTTTCGCAAGAACAAAGTAAATGCGAAGCAAAATAACGCCCACAAAAGCTGGTCCAATGAACTGAAACTTTAATACAGCAAACAAAATGAAGACATAATATGAAGTTAATAAGAAATACTTACCTGAAAGTCTTGGAAGGTCTTCCACTTGGCGTCTAAAACAGTTAACCCACTAGGCGTTTTGTCGGTCAAAGAATCAGTCAACTTCTGCAAATTCTTCACTTCCTGAGTAAACTGGTTCATCAAACTCGGGTCGGAAAACAAATCCCTCTTCGCAGGCCTTTCAATAACCTCCTCCTTCACTGGCACTTTCTTCACAGGCTCCACTTTAGGTACCACCGGCTTCCGAATGGCACTTTCGGATATTTGCGGCACTTTAATTTCCGGCATTAACGGCGGCATCTCTACTGAAAAGTCGATTTCCGACAGCAAGTCGAACGCAGTCAACTCGGACTTGACCTCTTCAGGCTTAACTTCAGTTGGAACTGTTTGTTTTTCTGGTATATTTTGCTCAACGACTGTCGGAGTTTGATTATCTACCTCAGAATTATTTTCTACCTTTGGTTCAGTTACCTCTTTCGGTGTCGTCACTGCAATGTCGAATGAAATGCCTTTTTAAGTTTAAATCCGTTTATTGACAAATAATTACAATATTTTTGGTACAAGTTATTTATAAGAGCTTACCTTGGCTGTTATTAAACGAGACTTGTTCTTGTGGGGACTGCACGTTTTGTATGTAGCCTGCCTGGTTTGTGTTGGCTACCGGTTGATAGTTATTGGTAGGCTGGGGGGCGGCTGGTACTTCGTTGGTTGGTGACGTCACATTCTGGTACCCGTAACTATTGTTATAGTACATCTGGGTGTTGATCGGTTGGTCTGCTGGCATCTGCGGCACTATCTGCGTGTTATCAGGCGACTGCACTGTCTCACAAGTCCCTATCTTCCCCGCGTTCGTATAAATCGCATGTTGATGCCAATTCGAATCTTTCTCCGGTTGCTGATAGTTCACATTCTCTGGCACAGCATTATCATACCCCGTATACGAATTCTGAGAACCGAAATTGTATTCATAGGTCCCCGTAGACGAGTTGAATTTATAACCCGGATGATTTTGGTAGGACTGTGCGTAGCTTGTGTTTGTTTGGTCGGTATAACCGTATGTGTTGGTCGGGTTATAACTCTCGGGCTGATTTGAGTAGCCCGGCACAGTCGAACTGTAGTTTTGGTAAGACGGTTGGAAGGGTACGTTGGATAACGCTTCACCTGTAGTATGTGACTTTATAGGCTTATCAAAGTCAAAAGCCGGATTGTAGTTAGAATCGACCTCCGAAGTATAAGAGTATGGAACACTGCCTGAGTTATTAATGGTTGACGTCGTCGACGTAACGGCGTTGGAGTACGTATACCCTTGAGATGTTGATGCGAATGTGTTTGAATAACTGTACGCAGGTTCAGCAGACGTATAGGTCGGTAGTTGCTGACTGTGCTGCGCCGATTCGCTACTGTTGTACGGATAGTTCAACGAAGTATAATCTAAATGTACTTGCGACGGTGCCAAACTCGTGTTAGAATTCTGCGGTGCACTTGTATAAGCGGCCGAACCAGGGGTCGACACATTCGGGTACTGAACAGAGTAAAATGTCTGCGAATAATCAGTACCGTATTCTTCAGCTTTAGTTACAGACACCTGCATTTGTGCGAAATTCGCGATCATCTCCGTTTGGTTGGCGGCACTGTACGCGGAAGCAGCGGATAACGAAGCCTCGGGTATTGGGCCCATATGGTTTATGTACGGTTCGTAAGTCTGATTGGGATTCACGTTGACATTTGTAGAAAAGCTCTGTGAATCTGTGACGGCAGTAGCATTTTGTTGCGTGCCATAAGAGTTGGAATAGTAGGGATTCGAATATATTTGTTGTTCGGAAGTGTGTGCAGAGAACTGCGGCGGTGTGTATGTGGAGTATCCGTAGTTCACATCTTCGTGCGACTTGTTATACGGTTTGCTCGTCGCAGGGAACAAGTAGCTTGAGGGAATGCTGTAAGTGTCGGCATCCGGCCCGTATATGTACCGGTCGTACGGACTCGGCACGGCTTGTACAGGAGGCATTACGACGCCGTCCGGTAACTGCATTTGGTTTACGTCGGTTGCTGCAACAAATATTTATGTTTGAGTTATTTGGTTGCAGTACTGTTTACAATCAAATTTTAAGGAAACATGCGGTGGATTTTATAAAAATACATACTAATATTATAAATGCAAAAGTGTATGTGTTAGATACCTCGCTTCACGTTTAAACCGTATAGAGATAGTTTGAGTCCCGGGAAAGGACATAGGACAGTTTTTATCCCGATATTCCCACGGGAAACTTATGCGGGTGTAACCGCGGGGCGTTGCTAGTATTTCAATGTAAATGAAATTTTCACGTTAGCTTGTGGCTAAAAGTTGAGGAATAAAATGTGTAGTAAATAAATAAATTGTGTTAACATACCTTCAGAGCCAACCGGTGTCGGTCGTACGGAAGTAGGATAAATGCTTTCAGGATAGTACGAGTCTTGAGGAATGTGGTCCACGGGAGCTGCAATGAAGAATCAGTCGTAGATAAATAATGGTTTAACAATGTCAATGTGTAGTATAAACACGGAGATCAATTAAGCATAAATTGTATCTATACCGAAGCCAACCAGTTCAGATAATTACATTCCATCGCTAATTAATCAGTTATCTACTTTAGTGTAATGTATTTTAAGTTGATTTTTGAGTGACCATTTGTAACAAAAAGGTCCTTAAAAGTTTTTGGTTGCAATGGAATTTGAACTTTGTTAAGTATGTCATTCGGTTTGTTGTTCCATAATAACTTGAAAATTATCTCAACATCCTGGCTCGACTTTAGTAAAAAAAAGTGACAAAAAAAACCCAAACGAGGGCTTTGATTCACATCCCGAGCTGTAGTATGACAATTAGGGACAACAACGGATTGACGAAAATCCTCCGCAAACTCATATCTGTTCTGCTTATCTTATAAATTTATAATGAAACATTTGTTTATCCAGCTAACCCATGCCTTTGTAAAAAGTTTATCAAGATTTAAAATGAAGACAGAAAATACATTCATTTGCGGTAAACATGACGCAAAGAAAAAAACAGAAAAGAAAACTTGGGGAAAAATATAATTTGCTAGTAGCCAGGCTGACTACCTATTTTGTGGCGCTGTACCACACAGCGCCATCCCAGTATAGAGGTATGAGGAACAGGGAGTAAAGTTCACTCATACTCTATCTATAGAAAAGGGAGGAACCTCCAACCAGACGGGTGTTGTGTCTGACGGGCAACTGCCCGATGATTCATGTCGGGCCGTTGTATATATGCTAGCTGCGCGGTAAATTCTGCTTGCGAGATGCAGGATTTTGCGTGACGTCAGTATGAAGCGAAGATCGCATGTGGCGTAGTAGATACCGCTACAGGCTCTCATACTCACAAGATCTCATTCAATAATTACTACCAGTATTAATCCATCTAACAGATTTAAAAAAAAAATAGTTCATCTAGGGTTGCAGAGATATCGACGAGCAAACTGTAAGTAACCATGAATTCAACACATAATTCTAGACCCTAAGGCTCAAATCACACCGAGATGGCAGCGAAGCGGCGAGCAGTTTCATTGTCATATAATCTTAAACTTTATCTTCATTACTATAATACATAGTATCGCTTGAGTCGTTGAAACTTGAGTCGTCGGAGTGCTCGCGGCGCCGCGGGCGGCCGCGCGACCTTTCAAGTTTCTCAAGAGATACTATGTATTATAGTAATGAAGATAAAATTTAAAATTATATGACACTGAAACTGCTCGCCGCTTCGTTGCCACCTCGGTGTGATTTGAACCAGTGTAGATTTTATTAGCCTAAAAGTTGTTTCATTGAAAAGTGCAATGCTTGTCACCCGTGACTCGTGACCAGCGGTGACTCCCTGCCACCCTGTATATTGCAACGAGAGCCGTTGGGTTATTGCCGTTTATAACTGCAGTAAGTAAATAATGAATGATTACCTTGCGGTGTAACGCTCCGACTGCTCCTATGCTTCATGTAAGGCAGGTAGTCCTTCAGCTTGCGCGAGCCGGCCGCGGGCGCGGCGGCGCTGGCCGAGCTGGCCGCGTGCGCCAGCGTCGGCACCGCCGCGCCGGGCGACGGCGCGGGCGTGGGAGTCGGTGCTGGTGACGGAAGAGAAGTACCGACTAGTTGTTTACTTTAATTCATGTTTATATGCTTAAAAATAGAGTAATTGAAATGAATTCGTAACCTTTATCTTTTATATCATCATTCTCCTACCCTTATCCCAATTTATTTGCGGTCGGCGCAACATGTTTTCTTTCCATACTGCTCTATTAGTCGTCATCTCGGTAGTCACCCCCTTTCTAACCATATCATCATTCACACAGTCCATCCATCGTTTCTTTGGTCTTCCCCTACTCCTATAGCCATCGACATTCATACTCAAAACTTTCTTCACGACATTTTCCTATTTCCTCCGTATCACTTGACAACCTATTTCCACACAACTTTTCAGTTATTGGGGCCACTTTATGAATTCCTCTTATGGACTCATTTCTTATTCTATTTGTGTAACACCGCACATCCCTCTTAGCGTTTCTTTTGTATAATATTTTTTTACATCTAATATACAAGGTGTAATTTTAATCACCGTTTTCCTCTTAAGGGGTCATTGTACTCATCATTATGAACAACTTTTACTATGGGACAAAACCTAAAATCGTAAAAAAAATCAGCTGTTCCCTACATTTATGTTCGCATAACTCGTCAAAATGTAGGGAACAGCTGATTATTTCAGTCTGTATTTCTGCCTGATTAATGTCAATAAGCTCGCCCCTCGGTACATGGGACTTAAATATAACTAGCGAATGTAAAATCAGTACAGACTACCCTGACAGGTAAAACATGCGTGATGTTGTCCAATTCTTGAGGAAGGTTATAGGCTATTTCATATCACGCTACAGCCCTTAGGAGTCGAGCAAAATAGTGAGAAAGAACGATAAGCGAAAACGATGTAATAACGCGGACGGACGATCCGATGCAACGCGGCGGGCCGAGACATTAAAAAAAAGTGACAGTTATTTTAGTATAATTATTGTGTATCTTACGACTTTCATGCGAACGACGTCGCGGGCAAAAGCTAGTCACGCTATAATATTACAAAGGCGAAAGTTTGGAGTGTGTTTGTATGTTTGTTATTTCTTCACGCACAAACGGCTGGACCAATTTAGATAACATTTGGTATGGAGGTAGCTGACACCCTGGATTAACACATAGGATACTTTTTATCCCGAAATTCCCACGGGATCAAAATTTATGCGGGTGAAACCGCGGGGCGCTGCTAGTCTTGTTATAATATACAGTCCACTCTTTCTCTAATACTACTTGGACCTACCTAATTACTATACATACCTTTGCTGGTGTGTTTGTTCAACAGCTGAGCCCTCTCCTCCTCTTGTACTTGACATGTAGATCGCAAACGAGCCAGTAGTTGAGACACGTTGTGCGATAGCTTCTTGTAAAATTCTTGCCCTTTCTGCGACTTGCCCAGCAGTTCCTCGTATGTGTCATAGGATGTTATGAGGGCTGGAAGAGACGAAAACTTTTATTGAGCTAACATTAGAAACAAGGCATCAAAGAAGAAACATAAGGGTCCCCCCCCCCCCCCCCCCATAACAATAACAGTGATATTAGGGCCCCATAACAATACTCTAACAGTGATATTAGGGGCCCCTGACAATACTCTAACAGTGATATTAGGGGCCCCTAACAATACTCTAACAGTGATATTAGGGGCCCCTAACAATACTCTAACAGTGATATTAGGGGCCCTTGACAATACTCTAACAGTTATATTAGGGGCCCCTAACAATACTCTAACAGTGATATTAGGGGCCCTTAACAATACTCTAACAGTGATATTAGGGGCCCCTAACAATACTCTAACAGTTATATTAGGGCCCCATAATAATACTCTAACAGTGATATTAGGGGCCCCTGACAATACTCTAACAGTTATATTAGGGCCCCATAATAATACTCTAACAGTGATATTAGGGGCCCCTGACAATACTCTAACAGTTATATTAGGGCCCCATAATAATACTCTAACAGTGATATTAGGGGCCCCTGACAATACTCTAACAGTTATATTAGGGCCCCATAATAATACTCTAACAGTGATATTAGGGGCCCCTGACAATACTCTAACAGTTATATTAGGGCCCCATAATAATACTCTAACAGTGATATTAGGGGCCCCTGACAATACTCTAACAGTTATATTAGGGCCCCATAATAATACTCTAACAGTGATATTAGGGGCCCCTGACAATACTCTAACAGTTATATTAGGGCCCCATAATAATACTCTAACAGTGATATTAGGGGCCCCTGACAATACTCTAACAGTTATATTAGGGCCCCATAATAATACTCTAACAGTGATATTAGGGGCCCTTGACAATACTCTAACAGTTATATTAGGGCCCCATAATAATACTCTAACAGTGATATTAGGGGCCCCTGACAATACTCTAACAGTTATATTAGGGCCCCATAATAATACTCTAACAGTGATATTAGGGGCCCCTGACAATACTCTAACAGTTATATTAGGGCCCCATAATAATACTCTAACAGTGATATTAGGGGCCCCTGACAATACTCTAACAGTTATATTAGGGCCCCATAATAATACTCTAACAGTGATATTAGGGGCCCCTGACAATACTCTAACAGTTATATTAGGGCCCCATAATAATACTCTAACAGTGATATTAGGGGCCCCTGACAATACTCTAACAGTTATATTAGGGCCCCATAATAATACTCTAACAGTGATATTAGGGGCCCCTGACAATACTCTAACAGTTATATTAGGGCCCCATAATAATACTCTAACAGAGAGCCTGACCTAGGTTTGAGCTGATAATAATCTGGTCAAATTTATAAATGATTGTACCACTCGGATAGCATAGCGGAAAACGAAAGACACGAAAAAACTCATAGTCTAAAGGATATTAGAATTCTAGCATCTTTTCAAATAAATACTGTTTGAGTTATGTAAGGATCCACAAATGACTGAAAAATTCAACAATAATTGAAATTCAACTCGTATCTACTTTCAGATACGGTTGAAATTGCTCAGCTCTGGCACAAAATCTTACAACAAATATTACCATTTATAAGTCCCTCTCGTTTCCTCAGTACATCGGACAGCAAACGCCTCGAGTCTCCGTATGACGCGTACACTGCAGTTAACTTGTTGATGATATTCTCTTGAGCTGCAAGGTTCGTCTCGATTATTTGAATCTAAAACAATAAAAATACTTTGAGAACAAATATGTTGTAATAATAAATCAAAATCAGCCTATAATGTTCCTACTTCAGGGACACAGGCCTCCTCTCGGTAAAAGGGAGTGGGCCGTAATCCACCACGCGGGCCCTGTGCGGGTTGGTAGATGTCACATGTCTTCGAATTTTTTGGTTCTAGGACCACCGTTATAGGTTCACCGTTTTGAGAGCAGTGGTGATGAAAAAAAAAATTTACACAAAGTAAAGCGCCTGTCTGGGTTCGAACATACGACCTACAACGCATAAGCCGCGGCCGTTACCACTTGGCCCAAGCGTGATGTTATGTTTATATTCAATCATCATCTGCCTAGCCTTTTCCCAACTATGTTCCAGTCGGCTTCCAGTCTAACCGGCTGCAGCTGAATACCAGTATTTTACATGGAGCGACTGCCTATCTGACCTCCACAGCCCAGTTACTGGGTAATACGATGCCCACTGGTAAGACTTGTTGTCAGACTTTCGGGCTTCTGACTACCCGTAACGACTGTCAGATCCACGAATGACAGCCGGGACCAACGGCTTAACATGCTTTCCGAAGCACGGAGGGGTCTCGGTATGTAAAGATGGTCACCCATCCACAGACCAACCGCGGCAAGCGTAGCTTAACCTGATCGATCGACCTGTGCGGCTGTTATTATTTAGCCACGGGCCCCTCATTATATTAACGTTATGTTTATATTCAATGTCATCTGAAATGAACTGGTCTTCTTAGAGACTGAGGGCTGATTTTTCCAACACCAGATAATTTTATCAGAGGAATAATTTTGAATTTTTGACAGTTCTTCCCATACAAAATCTGTCAGACGACAATTTTATTCCACGAACAAAAATTATCTGTCGATTGAAAAATCAGCCCTAAGGTAAATAATATATAAAGTTACCTGCGGGTTATGTTTCTTCAACTCTTGTTTAAATATCTCCTCTTTAGGCTCATTATTCCTTGCTAACAGCTGCGCTGTGATATCATCGCTTGTCACAGCTTCTCTTAGTTGTTGTATCAACGAGTCTCGTTGGGTTTGCATCTCACGTACTTTGCCGACTACGCGGCGCATTTCTGACATAGTTTCGCGGTCGAGGCCGACTGTAGACAGAAAAATAATAATTGAACATTGACGTCATGCGCCGTAGCAAACTGATGGGAGTGTTTCCAGGCAGGGTGGCTGGAACATCGACGCGCAACCTGTGACCATGAATTCAGCACATGATTCTGGTCAAAAAAATTTGCTGTTCCATACATTTTGACAACGCGTAGGTATTGCACTTTTCTATAAAACAGCAGATTTTTATTTGATAACCAACTTAAACTAAAAGAAAAGAAAGAAAGAAAAAGTTTATTTGGACACAGTTCGTGAAACACAAAATACAAAATTAACAAAACAAAAAAAAAATTCATATAGCAATAGTGTGTGCCTCACGGCTGCGCCAAAAAGGTTCATTTCAGCATTAATGCCAGACAGATGCAGTTAGCGCGTCGATGTCTCTGCCACCCGGTATAATTCGTTGTTTGGTCGACATATACTTCATTCCTTTCTTTTCTTATCATACAGGCAATACAATTAACGTCAGCGGGAAAATTTGTGAATAGAACAATGGGGAAAATTTTAACTTATAATTTCTGACCTCGCCAGTAAATAAAACGTGTGCGGTCAGGGGAGGGGACCCCCGTCAGGACCTCGTTCCTTACTATACTCGCACGCACACACGCTCGCATATAAAAGAAAGAGGGAGAGAGAAAGTCGCATGGAGGGGCATAACGCTTTTCCCTGCTCACGCACTCTACAATTCCTTTATAAACTGGATCAATAACTAGTTTGACAAGACTATTAAAGGAACTTCGTTTCAAAAATTTAGCGTCTGGAGACTGTCGATGTCCAACTTAGAAGCAAACTTATCACAACTAGTTCAAAAAATCCATATTCACTCACCAATGTTATTAATGCTGGGTATCTTGCACTCCAGCACATCTAAGGGCTGTGCCAAGAGCCTAAGGTTGGCGATGTGTAATGTCATAGCCTTGTGTAGTACTTGGTTGCTCTCGTTGGTTCTCGTATGAGCTTCTTGGTACTTGTGATACTCGCGGGATAGTTCGGTTTGTACTATGGATGGGGGGCGGGGTCCCATCACCTTTTGGTATTCTTTTTCTTTTGCTGTCTCTTCCTGGAAATATAGAAATGATTATGGGTTTAAAATGTATGAATTATTTTTTTAAAGAGAACTGCCGCAATTTTGCCAAGACAATTGAGTGAGCCTGTCATGGCGTTTCGCTAGGTACCTTTATTGGGAACTTTAGCGAAAGCGTAGCCACTGAACAACACAAGCGCCCTTTCATATAATTATGTGCTATGATCGACCAGCGTATATGCTGTCAATCCGCCAATAACATATAGTAATAGAAAGAAAGAATGAAAAATAGATTTATTTGTCACACAAACACGTGCATACAATAAAATCACTCGAATAAAAAACATAATACTGCCATCACCTATCTTTTTGCTGAGGACCTTTCTTTGGAGAAAATGCGATGATTTTAAGAACAAAATGAAAGAGTTTTACCGTACCTGTATTATTTCTTTGATCTCGCCCAAAGATTCCTCCACGTCGCTGATGATTTCCGCGAGATTGTTCATAGAGTCGACCAATGTCTGTATGATCTCGGCTTTAGCGTTCATTGCCGCGCATCTGTCCACTATCTCTTGAGGTACTCTGAAAGACAAAAGACATAAGGTAATCAATTTCGCACGTAACATTAGGCGGCAACAGATTACAATATTGTTATTCTGGATAGCTCGATAAGACTTTTAAGAGACGAGAATATACAACGCTTTGCTGTTCAGAAAATCATTGTCAGATTTTGTCAAAATCCACCTTTAATTGGTGCCGCCCGCGATTGTCCTTCGGAGAAACAATCGCTTTAGGGGGAAACTATCTACAGTTGTATTCCGCGATAAAATGTTGTCAACGACGAAAAAGTAGGAATCCCTAGGAACAAACACAATAACAGTACAGCTAAACAAACTGAACAAATTCTACTCACTTCTGAGCAGATTCTATGACATCCAACTGGTCCAGTTGCAGAGACGACATAAATTCCGTCAGCTCCGTATTCTTAGCCTCCACCATAGTGACGATGTTGCGCAATATCTGGGCCTTCTCCTCCGAGTACACCGAGGACGCCTCGTGCGCCATCATCGGGACCAATCGGGAGAACACGTCGGTACCTGACACCTGGAGGGGGGAACGAGATTAAAATACGTGGTTCAATATTCCAAGGCCACAAAAATTACCAAAAAAAGCAGATTAAAAAAAAACACGTAACTGAAAAGAGAAAAACAAGCGCAATCATGTATTGAGCTTTGTTTTTGTAAGATATCAAAAGTTACACCATATTTCGGGGTATTTGGTTTGCCTGTGATATCTTACAAAAACCCAAGTTTACCCTCCTTAGGGCAGTCGGGTAATATAGAGCCAGTTTGGACATGCTGGCAAACCTTCGATTATGGTTAGAGCTATTGTCATACTGCTTGTGCCAACATAAAAATGGAAGATGTAGTTTACCTTACAGGAGTATGTTATTTCAGTTAATGACAAAAATAAAACCTTATTTAGACAACTACATACTACAATAATTGATTTAATGTTTTTTGTGCTACAGTCCTAGCAGATTCTCTGATTAGATCAAAATGTATAAATAATGTCAAACTAGTTATTGATCTGTCTCTTAGAGGTGTATACTAGAGAGTCTGCACTACTCAATCCTGTAACAATCTATTGTGACTAATAGGGAAATGTATACAAAGAATTTATTTATAGAATAGGTATTTCAAATTGATTTGCTTATCAAAAAATGACATTAAAAATGATTATATTCTTGTGGGTCCAAAAAAGGAAAAAGGGTATCGTGTTACCCAGTAACTGGGTTGTGGAGGTCAGATAGGCAGTCGCTCCATATAAAATACTAGTATTAAGCTGCATCCGGTTAGACTGGAAGCCTACCCCAACATAGTTAGGAAAAGGCTAGGCAGACCGACTGGGTCCAAAAAAGAAAACTACATACAGAATTTTTAACTCACGAAACGACGCGCGCTTTACTTGTACCTAATGTACAATCAAGCTGTGTGTGTAAGCATAGGACCTCTCGGTACCGTCCGAGACACGGCGAAGTCGGAAGTGTGTGTGTTATGTGCTTACGCTACACACTGTGACACACTTTTTCACAGCATGTTTGCACACTTGGTTACCCCAAGTAAAAGCGGTAACTAACTACGGTACTTTATACGGTAACCGTACTCACTTCTGGATCATTAAAGTTGATAGGCAGAGCCTTCACCAGACAAACAGGCTTCATATCCGAAAGCTGGTCCTTCTCAGGCACCTCCTCATGATAAATAAACTCATTTTCGTTCTTCGCAGCTTTTCGCTTTCCTTCAACGACATCGTTGGTGAATGTGAGTGCTTCTTGCGTTATTTTTGTGGGTTCAATGTATTTTGTTAGCTTTCTTGCTTCCGCTAGCTTTTCGACGGCTTGCTGGTAGAAAGCGACGCGCTCACCCATCTTTTGTTGTTCTTCTGCGTGCATACCTGTGTGGGAAAAATTACTATTGAATATTTTCTTATAGCGCGATCTATAGGAAAATATATCTTGCGTGTATAATGCCCGTTTTCGCACACACTTTACCAAAGGCAACTAATGCGCTATTATTAGGCATTACATATTGTTGTCGCGTAGTGTTAGTAAAAACGGACATAAGATTAGAAATAATAATCATCAATCAAAATAATTTTTTGATACTGCTAAGCAAAGATTTCCAACAACGCCAAACTAAATGAATTAGACAGAATACCTAAAAAGTTTTGTCTTAATGCTATACTTAATTTGAACATTCCATAATTTGCTTGAGAGAATAGATCAGACATATCAAACTAGCTTTATCTAAAATCATAAATGTTGTTATAAACAAAATATCACCACCGCCAGTTCGCGGGTCATCATCTGCCTCATCTGCTAGCCTTTCACAACTATGTGGGGGTCGGCTTCCAGTCTAACCGGATGCAGCTGTGTACCAGTATTTTACATGGAGCGACTGCCTATCTGACCTCCGCAACCCAGTTAGTAACTACGGGTAATACGAAACCCCTTGGTAAGACTGTTTGTCAGACTTTCGGGCTTCTGAAGACCCATAACGACTGTCAAAAGATCCACGAATGACAGCCGGGAGCGGGACCAACGCCTTAACCTGGTTTCCGAGGCACGGAAGGGGTCTTGGTATGTAAAGATGGTCACCCATCCACGCACCAATCGCGGCAAGCGTAGCTGAAGCGCAGCTGATCGATCGACCCGTGCGGCTATTATTAGTTATTACTTAGCCACAAGTCCCGCCAATTCGCGGGTAGCTGTTAATGATTATGTGCCACAAGATCAATGATCTCCAACTGCGACAACGGCGTCATTCATTGTATGCGGGCATAGTACCCGTTTCATTTATTTGCCTTTTAACAATCTTCACAATGACAGTCTATGACGTTAAATTCAAGGTCTAATTAGGAAGTTTCTTTTTTATCCAGCTACAGCAAAAAACACACAATTCTACAGTGGAACGAGAAGTCTTTTAGCCTCGTATTTACTACCAGTCGCTTGCGACAGTCAGTGACGTTGGGCGAACAAGAATTGCAGGATTCTTTAGTTGTTTACAAAGCTAAGGCATAATTTTGACGAAGTTTTTTTTTTTTGATGAGTGGGCTTTTTGTCCTTTTTCTAGGTGGGAGTCTTCCAGTTTACGTTCTCTTTTAGTAAACAGATCAGGTGAATTCACCCTACTATCCTACTAAAAATATAAAATGTGATAGTTTGTAAGATTGTTACTCAATTACACAAAAACTGCTGAACAGATTTCGATGTTTGGCACACAGATAGTTTATGATCTGAAATGTAGTACTGGGATTAAAAATAATCTACGTGTTAACATAGGATAGTTTTTATCCCAGTAGTATGTTCCCATAGGATAATTTTATTTTATTTGGGAAAAAAAACGAGAGGGAGTTGGCCGTAATCCACCACGCGGGCCCAGTGCGGGTTGGCAGATGTCACATGTCTTCGAATTTTTGGTTCTAGGACATGCCGGTTTCCTCACGATGTTTTCCTTCACCGTTTTGAGAGCAGTGGTGATGAAATAATTTACACAAAGTAAAGCGCCTGTCTGGGTTCGAACCTACGACCTACAACTCGTAAGTCGCGGCCATTACCACTTGGCCACCACTGCTCTTAAGAAGGCTAGACTAAACTTATATTTTTTTAATACATACCTTGATACAGGCAAACGACGCATCCAACATAGGAAAACTTGAACGAGAGGTATCTGTGCCAGTAGTTGTATAGCTTTGTGCCAATAATCTCATGCACTACATCAATTCCTGCGGACGGGCCCAGGAGAGCCAGGGAATTCTTGTAAAAGTACATCACTTGAGTTGCTACAGCACCTGTGATAAAGAGGGGGCATTTAGGATGGTTTTATGGTCTAAAGATTGTAAATTCATCAACTACTACTAATACATAGCTTTACAGATTTAATTTTAACAATCTGTAATCACCACCATAGTTTGTTGTGTGTCAATGATAATAAATAAATAAACAATGACAAACACATGGTATTAGAAATTACAAATAAAGCA
This sequence comes from Hydraecia micacea, assembly GCA_914767645.1. Classification (NCBI taxonomy): domain Eukaryota; kingdom Metazoa; phylum Arthropoda; class Insecta; order Lepidoptera; family Noctuidae; genus Hydraecia; species Hydraecia micacea. Next base: position 17,768,596 of record OU611778.1, read on the forward strand.
TTGGCTCTGAATTTATGCCTAACAAAGACTACAAACTGTTTAGTTTAAAACATATATTTGGTGCTTTGTGTACAGGTCACCCCACTGATTCTCAGTTACTCTAATAAAGATGTATATTTTTACTAAAAATTCATACAGAATTTTGCTTAACCAAAGACAATTCTCATCACTTTGTTTCTGTCCCACTCCTGGGCAAAGGCCTCCGTCCACTCTTTCCCACGCCCGCATGTCCTCCTTAAAGTCATATTCTACGTGGTCTCATCACTTATTCATTTTAAAATATTTTTGGACTTTGATTATAAATAGACAATTCTATTAAAGTACAATAATCTTACCAACAACACTAGGCTTCCTAGTATCCTGAATACTTTTATCAAGGATACACTCCTGTGCCTGTGCAAAACAAATCTCCTGCATCATTCTCATTATTTCCGGAGACACATCTACTCCAGATGGTTGAGGTAATTGTTCTCGTAAGTATTGGAACACCCATGCAGCCTGTTGGTACTGCGTGCAAGCTGCCTTGAGGCTGTCTGCTGTGTTCCGTGGTTCTGAAGCTGCGAGCTGAGTGAGAAGTGCACCAACATTGTACAGGATGCTCGCCATTTCAAACCTCAAGTCTGGTAGAGTTCTGTTCATGTTTGCATACAGGTCTTTCCTAGAAGTGGAAAAAAATGTAAAATGCATTCAATTTGTAAAATAAATATTTTATTAGCCAGTTGAATCATCATTTTATGGCTTCTATCTTTTTCCTTAAGATACAAATTGTTTAAGATTAATCAAGCCTTTCATAATAACTAAACATATAATTCAAAGAAGTTTACAAATATAGCCTCATTCCAAAAACAAAAGTTTTTCTACTCTTTATCTGACAATGATAATTATTATCAACATCATGTAGACATAATGTAAACAACTTGATACCTACCTACTATCATGATTCATTCTTACAATAAAAGAAAAATCAATAGGGATCATAGTGGTGTAAATGTTAATTAGATTTACCAGCTGAAGGAACACGCAGCAGGTTGACCTTTGGCCATCGGGAATCGGCTTTGCAGCGACCGCAGCTGACAAAAATATCTGATTAGGGCACTCAACCCCGTAGAATCAATAGTAGGTCGAACGGCCGTCGACCGCAAACCTTCCAACTGATGTATCTCATTGCTGTAGCTCTCTGGATCCTCTCTATAAGCTTCCGCAATGTACTAGAAAAAAATATACAACGTAAAGAAGTGACAAAGAAATTCTGAAAGTTACTTTATCAGAGATTAGGAGACCTACTTACCTGTTTCAATTTTGGTCCAAAATGCGTGTTCTCGTGGGTCACCTTCAACTCAAAACTTATCATGGGTAATTTTGGAACGGCTTCCATGTTTTCCAAAGCTGCTTTTACCCGTTTCAACTATTTTTCACTCGGTAAAACAATTTCATCACAAATTAGCTTATTTGTTCCACTGTCATTTTTTTGTGTTTTAATTTAGAGGGCGTTCCTCTTTTTTTAGTTACGGTTATTTGAGTACCGGTTATCACTAGACTGGTATTCTCGTAACGCAACTGTTGTTTTAAATTTTTGCTTTTCATCAACTTTCAAGAGGTTAATAAACCAACTGTAAAATCCAATGGACAGAGTGGATTGGAGATTCGTTAATTCGTGTGAGTATTTTTTCTCAACGTTCTTAGAACAATAGGAGAAATCTGTTGAAATCCTGTTATCGTAAATTACCGAAAACGAAATTTCAATGAGCTTCTGTGCTAATCACAAACAAACAAGGTAGGTATAGATAGTCTATGGTCTGTCAATTGTGCTTGCCTTGGCGTTTGCTCGTTTGCTGCTTCATTCGATCAATATTTTGTTATTTTCAGATACATACACTACAAATCAAGAATTTTTTTGCATGCAGACTGTTAAAAACCTTTCATAATGAAGCTGAAAAAGCCTAAAACCGATACTGAGGTAATGTTCTTATAGTAATATCTATTGTTTACATGCGTCTAAGCCAGGACCATTTCGGCTTCATTTACACTTCTAATCTCTGCCCCTATACCTTCCACAAAGCCAAACCTCATCAAAAACTTACAGACAATAGCAACAGCTATAATCAAACCATCTAACTGCAGTGCCTAACCCGTATTTTGATTACATTATAGGAGGTGGCAGCTGTGGTACCTCCTCAAGCGGAGATCATTGAAGCCGACTTGTATAAGCGTTCGTACTTCGGCCCTGACGTGCCAACGCTAGAGCTGGAATGTTGGGAGGAAGAACTATCGGAAGTCCAACTCCAAGCCTATAAGAATGCTGACAATGAGTACAAGAGTATTCAGAACAAGCTTGATGATATGGTCAAGGACACTGGTGGGGAGATCGTGTACAATGGAGACCAGTTTACAGCCTACCAATTGCTTGGGAAGTAAGTTATACACAATAGTACAATTAATTTTCATTTTACTGGTGGAAAAGTTGTAGTGGTAAACAACAGAACCATTTTCAATCTAATTGGGACATGTTTTAATCTAATCTTGACTAGCCTGTATTGTCCCACGGCAGGGCAAAGGCCTCCCTCTCACTTTTCCACTCAATTCTGTCTTTTGCATGTGCTGGCTAGTCCTGTCGGTAGGAAACAAGCTTGTCGCACCATCTTTGTCTCTGCCACATCTCATGTTTTAATATTTTTTTGGTTTTACAGTATATTAGATAGAAGATGATTATGAGATGTAAAACTATCTAACTGTGGTAACACATTTCAAAACATTAATTTCAATAACACTATAACAATGTAAACCCTTCTAATGCTTGCTTAAATAAATTATTTGTAATCATTATTTGCATATTTCATTTACAGACAACCTGTGCTGAAAGATTTGGAGAGGCAAAGTGCGGAGATCATCAGATCTAGATCTCGCTCACTATCTATTTCAAAGGAGAAACCTGGAAAGCGAGGTATGTAAAACAGCATTTTTACTTTTAATTTAACCTGACAAATGTCCTCACATGCCCAAGTGTCCATAAGAAAATTGCACTTGAAACAACAACAAAATATATACCCAATGAAAACAATAAATTCAAATTACATAATTTATTTGTCAAAATGTAGGTTTACAATGTATGATCTTAAACCTATAGTGGCCCCTTTACATTCTACCATAAGGTGTATATTATGTCCATTGAAACACTGTATTTCGGTAAATACGTTTATTGTGCTAAGTAGCAAAAACAGTACAAAAGTCAACTCAAGAAAACTTGCCTTCCCACTACTTAGTCAATCTTATTATTACAATAAGATTTGACAAGTACCTACGTTAAATATACAAAAGTGTACAAATACGACATGCAAATACAACTTCTATACTCCATAGGCTTAGGTAGTTAAATAAAGGTAAACAATAAAAACCATGTGACTTGGTTAAACAACTAAACATAATACCAGTCTATTCAGTTGTCATGCTACTTTACAGCTATACTCTTCAATTTAGCAAGGGTATTAATGAATTATAACTTGCTAAATTGAAATGTACAACTGTAACGTAGCATTATAACTGAATAGACTGGTATTACATTTAGTTGGTTAACTAAGTCACATGGTTTTTTTGTTTACCTTTATTTAACTACCTAAGCCTATAGAGTATAGTAGGTGATTGCTTGATGAGTTTATTAAAAAAAAAACATTGCTGCACAATAATGTATAAGTAGTCTAAATTATTTATAAACTAAAAGGGCTTGGCCCAACTTTTACCATATCTATAAATCTTTATCCACCTTCTTCCAGGTCGTCCAAAGAAACTTCGCAATGCAGAAGATGACCGTGACTACTCACCATCTCCTGATAGGAACCGGTCTCCTGAAGTCAAACATAAACAGAAGAAGAAGGACAAGGAAAAGACTAAAGAGAAAGAGAAGGAGAAGGAAACTAAAGAAAAGGATAAAGAAAACACCAAAACTAAGGACAAGACTCTGGCACCTTCTAGTAAGTACTTGTTGTTAACTAGAAAAATATTCAAAATCACTGTATTTTTAGGGTAAAAGACACTCTGTGTCTCAGAAGCCTTTTTCTCAGGAATACCTGGAGGTATTATGCTAAAATTAATATCAATATGTAGGCCTGCGGTCCCTAGGAGCAAAAAAAAATCAAGCTGCTAAGTCAACGCAATACAAAAATACAGTCATTTATGTGACATATTTAGATAATAAGTCAAAACCTATGGTGTATTTTCTGTTGACCTAGAATCATGAAATTTGGCAAGAAGCAAGGTCTCACGGCACAAGTGAAGGTCTAAAACAACTTTTCAACTACAAAGTCATTACGGAACCCTTCACTGTGCGTTTTCTTATTACTCTTAGCTCAGAATAAGCGAATGACTAAATCGAAATGCTTATAAGTTGTTTAGAGCTACATACATAGTGAACAACTGAACACACAAGGCATCGTCCGGTGGTCTCGTATTAAACTATTACAACAGCCCTTGAACCACGTTCGCCCGCTTCTTTAAAGTTTTATAAATTGATTGACTGCAGTCCTTAATTCCAATGTCTCTTATCGTAGGTAATAATTTGTCTCCTAAATTAAACTGCACTAACATTTAATCAACTCCCACAGATGTGCACAGTGTGGTCACAAACGTGCGTCCGTCAGAAGCCACGGCTATCGGCGGCTTGCTCACCGGCAGTGCGACGAAGACCACTGCTATTGTGGACCTTACTAAAGATGATGGCAATAAGAATGTTGCCGATTCACGGGAGGTTTCATTTAATAAGTTGCAAGGTAAGTTTATAGCCTATTTTTTTTTTTGTTTCAGTGTCTCGAAGTCCAAATACATCTTGAGTGTTCAAATTTTTTACAAGCTAATAGTACAGCCCGATTCAAACTTTATGGCGGCTTTAAACATGAGGCGAGTCGCTGCGCAGTAACAAATTCACCTGTCAGCGGGGGTGAGGGGGGAGGTACTGCGCAGCAAGTAGCGCACTTCAGAGCCATCATAAAGTTTGAATCGGGGTGTACAGTTACTGGAATAAGGTTAGGGTAGTCCCTTGTAATTGTAACCCTGAAAAGCTACAGAAAGGTCTATATTACACAATTTCATTCCTTCCAAGAGTGCACCTAAAACTTCAGTTAAACTTACGAGTTCTTACTTTGTACACACAATTTATTTCACACTTTGAAAATCATTGCAATTATAGAATTACAAAAACCACAAATTCTTAACAGTTTACCGCTCCAATATTTTTTATTGCGCTCATACTTAAACCACGGATTGCAAAGTTCGACGGCTGCGGCTCACCTTGCTGCGTTGCCGTCACCAGATGACGCTGGCAGAGTAGTCGACATCGACGCAGTTGCCATTGAAGTAAAAAAATTGGTTGTTGTAAAGTCGGTTTACGGACGATAATTTTACGTGATAACCTCATAAGTGGAAGAGAGATAGATGCGTCACAAGCCGAACGCTTAGGCCAATCGTGCCTCTCTATCGCTTGTTCCGCGCTCTCGCTTGCACACTCGGCTCAGGCGGAACGTAACAATGAGTCATGCTTTTTCGTGCGTGCAGCCGGCGTTCATCGATTTATAAGACGTCATCACGGCAAAAAAAAAAAACCTGACACTAAAATTATCCCCTTGTTTACAGGAAAAACATTCCCCTCGTTGGTAGTAGTAGCCCGCCCATACCTTCGCTCGAAGGACTCGGGCCCACCTTCGGACAGGTCCATATTGGACAGCAAGGTAAAGTCAGTGCTGATGCACACACCTATGAAGTTCACCGAGTGGCTCATACAGCAGGGGCTCGTCCGGTCGGAGCAGTGGTGCGTTATACATGCTGGGAATAAGCTTAAACTTGGTGAGTGCACAGTATTATAATAATTAAGTAAAATTGCAGTAAACTATTCAGAAGTGTTGGTAGAAATTATTATAATTGGGCAAGAGCACTGCTTCACCGTTTTGAATGCAGCGGTGACGAAATTATTGACACAAAGTAAAGTGCCTGCCTGGGTCCGAACCCACGACCTACATCTCGTAAGTCGCGGCCATTACATCTGGGCCACCAACGCTCTCAAAACGATGAAGGAAAACATCGTGAGGAAACCGGAATGTCCTAGAATCAAAAATTCGAAGACATGTGACATCTGACAACCCGCACTGGGCCCGCGTAGAGATTACAGCCCATTCTTTGTCGAGGAGAGGAGGCCTGTGTCCCAGCAGTGGGAACATTATAGGCTGCTGACTATGCTAAGTATTGCTAAAGTTAATGCCTCTTACAACCTTAGCGCCATTCGTAGTTTTGCTGAAGATCCCTTTGCTCTAACTCGGGCAACTTAGGATTTAACCCATTTCTTTTGGTGCGAAGACTGATGCCCGTTTTTACTAACAATTGGCGACACCTAAATAAATGCCTGAATAAAATCTTGCTAATGGATTTTCGGTTCGGCGCCGAAAGTTGAAAATCTAACAGCGCGCTTTTGTATAGACGCGACATGAGGTCATGGGCGCCGGGAGCGGGGTGCAAGAGGGTGCACATAAACCTCCCTGGCTTCAAAATAAAATATAGGTGTAAAAACATTCAGAAGTAAAAATATCCGAACCGAATAAGCCTAATATAATAATAGAGAACTCAACTTAGGTATTTGAGGCGAGATCCAAATCAAAATCAAAAGTCATTTATTCAAACTAGGCTGAGAATCAGCACTTTCCGAACGTCAAAATTACATAAGACAGTCCCCCAAAACGCCCGCCCTCCGCCACTTCCTAGTGCTTTCGCACTTAGATCCTAAAATTTTCGATTGTATTCTGCAATCTCTCAATTCTAAACCTTTTGTGCATTAGTCAACAAAGTACCGAACTCCTATTTCCGAAAATCTAATCGACTTTAGTCGACAAAGTGACTCCTTGTATGTATGGACAAACGATAACCTAACACTACATCATAGGTGAAGTGCAAAAATGATCGAGCCTTCTTCGTTGAGCTGAAGATGCACCCCCATGAAAATAAACTAGTGATGTTTAAAATAGTACAGCAGCTAGTATGCAGCCCAGTGCATTCCTACGTTAGACATAGACGTTTAGAAGTACATTTTGAATGCACATGAAACTGAATAAAAACCGTGTTGCGCTTTTTGCAGCCACTCGCCACTACAATTAATCAATCCTTAAGCCGGATTTACATTACTGTGTTGTGTCGTGTCGTGACGCCATTTGACGCAATTTTAGCCAATCAAAACTCGTTGTGATTTGACGTAGCCTTGAACAGATTAGTTTGATTGGTGTATTCCGCGTCACAACACAACACGACACAGTAATGTAAATCCGGCTTTACACACATACTTTTATTTCAGGCATGTACTCCGACGTATCAAAGTTTCCCTACTCAGGCGGCTACGTGTGGATATCCGAGTGTTGTCCTACACGATTTGTGTCAGTATACTCCAGCTCAATCTTCGAAGGGGCCACCTTCCCCCCAAGCGTTCTGCTCAAGTTAATATACCATTGGGCTTGTCAGACTAATGTTCAAAACGTGGTCCAATGGGTTAAAGTGGACAATCTTTATGTGAAGGGACTGTTTACCTGGTTGAGAGCTATTTGCACGTCAGCCATTCATCAGCATATGGGCTTACTGGGTGGGTCTGGCAAGAAAGTGGAGGTGGGAGTCATTTCGTTGGGTACGACGAGTCATGATGGCACCCAGAGACAGGTGAAGGTGGAAGTTTTGGGGGTGCTGGATCCGGTTGAGAAATTGGTGAGTTACAAATGTTCTAGTGGTATTTTATTTAGTAGTCTATATACGTTATTTTTTAAGTTTTTAAAACCCTTTCCCTTGGCGTGAGAGATGTGTATTATTACTTCTTTGGCGCGAAAAATGCAAGAATGTTAGGTGTCTTAATTCCAGAAAGTATAGCATGATTCATTAGTGTTTTTTTTTCTTTCTAATAGATCTTTTTGTGATGCATGCTCATGTTTATAATTCACCAAATCAGACTTACATAATATGTAACCTTTCTGTCTAGATCCGTCTTCGCGCCGTAGAACCATTAGCAGAACATGAAAAGAACTACAAGAAACGCTTCCAAAAGATCCTGGAACCTCTATCCACCTGGGTACACCCATCATCAGTAATCCTCACTGACTTAACTGTAGACAAGGGGACCCTGCTTTCCATGGGCTTCAAGAACGTTCACCAAGCTTCTGCCCATACCGACGCCTCGACTGCCAGGAATAGCAATGCGAATATCATGGAGTATTTGAGGAGGATCGTGCCCAGAATGTTCCAGAATACTTTGTCGTTGCTGTCCAGACAGATTATACAACAGTTCTTGGATGAACTGGTTTGGAGAGAGAGGTAGGATTTTTCAGTATTTTTTTTTATTGCGAAATGGACCAGCGGGGCAATTGCGTAACACATTATCAATCGGAATCGGTTTCATTTTGACAGTTCAACAACATTCATTGCGTTATTTACGTGTTGAGCAGACAAATTTTTCGAACTTATGGAGCAATGGATTAGCAATTTGCTTCAAAATGATTCAGATTCCGATCGATAGTATGTTTCGCAATTAGGGTAATATCTTGACCTCGATCTCGTCTAGTGAACAGCGATGGAACGAGCAAGCCCAGAAGATGCATGTTCACTCTTGCTTTGAACGCTGACGGGTTATACGTGGAACGGAACACAGACATTGGCAGAGAATTTAGTTTTTGACTAATGAAGCTTCTGTCAAGAGCTTGCAACCAGAAAACATAAGACATGCATGTCCCATCTTAGTAGTTTTACGATACTAAAGAACAATGATAAAAACTTCAAAGTGTCGTCAATCAGTTTTTTTTTTTTTCTTTTTGTTAGCCTATTCTGTCCCACAACTGGGCAAAGGCCTCCCCCAAATCCTCCCAGTAAATCTTTTCCCGCACCAACTCAAAACACCCCTCGCAGTACGCGTCCAGATCATTTCGCCGTCTCTTTCTTTCCGACCTCGGCGGCGCCGTCCATCTTCAGATATCCATTGTGTGGAGTCTGAGGTCAATAAAAGTATTTAGAAAAAAATATTTTAATATTTGTCATCTCCTACAAACAAAGAAATCAGCATAGCTATTCACAAACACTGGATACGCTTCCGTATCGTATCGAACATCAATCAATGTTATCGTAGGAGTCTTCTAAACGCTGTTCACAGGTCCAAAACCCGAAAGTTTTGTCAGTTTAAATCAAACAGACGCCCGCTATTCTTCCAACAGCTATTTGATGTCGGGGGCAAGTCAAATCAGGTTATCAAAATGTGTCATTTTCGATACGATAGCCTGTCGTATGGTTGTGAATAGCTATGCAGGTCTGAATCAATCAGAAAACGTCACATTATCGTTATCCTATATTAACTTTACTATTATATGCAATCCACCTCTCCAGGTACGGCATAACCCCGGGCCAAGCATTCGACAACATAGTGATCCACATCTCCGAACAAAGCAAGATGGAGTCCAAGGATCCGATCACAGTGCGCCTCAACAAGATCGCTGCTAATCCCTTCAAGAACTGGAAGTATCCAACTTGCAAGGTAAGGGACTAATCCATATTATCCATACTAATATTATAAATGCGTCTGTCTCTTTCTGTTACCTCTTCACGCTTAAACCGCTGAACCGATTTAGATGAAATTTGGTATACTTAGAGATAGTTTGAGTCCCGGGATAGGACATAGGATAGTGTTATCCCGATATTCCCACGGGATCGAAACTTATGCGGGTGAAACCGCGGGGCGCAGCTAGTATGTACAGGTTTTTTATGTTTATTTAAGCGACTAAAATTGGCACATCGACGCGCAACCTTAAACTATGAATTCAGCACATGATGGTAGACTCCCTAGCGTAGAATTTTTTTGTTTCATAGAAATTGCAATACCTGCGCTGTCAAAATGTATGGAACAGCATTTTTTTTTATATAACTGAAGAAAAATTTCAAGTTTCAGTCTCCGCGTCGATTTCCCTGCCAACATATAGATCTAGTTACTACAGAGTGTACAAGAACTTATCTATAATAGAAATCCTAATCCTAACTATATAATATTATAAATGCGAAAGTAAGTTTGTTTGTTACGCTTTCACGCTAAAACTGCTGAACAGATTTGGATGAAATTTGGCACATTGGTAGACCGTAACCTGGAGAAGGACATGGGCTACTTTTTATCGCAGACGAAGTCGCGGGCAACAGCTAGTAAAACAATATATCCAAATATAACACACTATTCTTCTTCCATACAACGAAAGAGGGCGCTATGATAGTATTTTGTTTTTATCTTATTTTTTACAATTCATCTGACAAAGGCGCTGATTCCCTTGTTCACAAACTAAACTAAATTTAACTTTAGTACATCTTTTTCTTTCTATTTCATTAAGAAAAGGACAGAAGATAAATATTAGCTCAGTCCTGTCAAATTAGTCAGCGCCTGACGTAAATTGACGTATTTTTAGTAGCCAATTTTTTTAACCACGTCTAAACTTGTCGTTGGAGTATCTTAATTTGACAGGACTAAACTAATATTTATCTTCTGTGCTTCTCTAATGAAATAGGAAGAAAAAGATGCGCTGTACTTAAATTTAGTTTAGTTTGTGAACAAGGGAATCGGCGCCAATGGTTGACCCAAGGGCTTTGAAAGTTTGTTCGGAAGTTCGTCAAACATCGGACACACAGCTTGTTCATGATAAATTAATCACGTTATTTCTTTAAACTTGTAGAAACGCGACAAGGTAGAAGAACCTCCAGTAGAGCCTGAGACCGGTCGCGGCAAGCGCGGGCGCAAGAAGAAGGAGCCGTCGCCCTCGCCGCCGCCCAAGAAGAGGAAGAAAGAGAAGACCACGTACGTTGAAGATGATGATGAGGAGGTCAGTAAAACTGTGTTATTAATAGAATACCGATATTTAGAACGTCTTTTTACATCGTTCTCTCATGTACAGACGCCAGCACATCAACCTACTACAATCTGTCAGATTTCTGTAATAGATTTTCAACTTTATCGCTAAAGCATAAGGTTCAATGTTGATTGTGAAAATTTGACAGTTAGGGGTAGGTTGATGTGCTGGCGTCTGTACAATCTGAACATGAATGATGTAACCAATATTTTGTAACAATATTTGGATTTAAAAGAGTGTTTTGGAGTTTATTGCCCGATCTTCTCCATAGGAATCTACTACACTTTGGAATTTGCAAATAGCTTAATTCTGACTGATTGACAACCTGTCAATTTTTAAAAGTGCCTGTAACTGGTTTATCTATCTTATATAAATAAAACAAAGTCGGATTAGTTACCCCGTTCATAACTCAAGAACGGCTGGACCTATTTTTATGATCTTTGATTTGTTGGATTTGTCTCCGTCCCGAACAACAGAATCGCTATTAAATTTTTATTTATATATTTTTATGGGGACAATTCATGAAAAAAAAAGAACACACATACATTACACACACACATACATTTAGGCGGTACGAAGTTCGCCGAGAGCAGTGGTGGTCCAGTGGTAACGACCGCGACTTACGAGATATAGGTCGTAGGTTCGAACCCTGACAGGCGCTTTACTTTGTGTAAATTATTTCATCGCCACTGCTCTCAAAACGGTGAAGGAAAACATCGTGAGGAAACCGGCATGTCCTAGAACCAAAAATTCGAAGACATGTGACATCTGCCAACCCGCACTGGGCCCGCGTGGTGGATTACGGCCCACTCCCTCTCACAAAGAGGAGGCCTGTGTCCCAGCCGTGGGAACATTATAGGCTGATTATGTAAGTTCGCCGGGTCAGCTAGTATCAAATAAAACAAAGTCGGGTTAGTTACACCGTTCATAACTCAAGAACGGCTGGACCGAATTTTATGATGTTTGATTTGTCTCCGCCCTGAATAGAAGAATAACTATTAAAACAGATAAAAAAAATGAAGGAACACAACATTTATTGATTCTGCTGAGGCGGTACGAAGTTCGCCGGGTCAGCTAGTTTGAAATAAATGAGTTTTGAGTTAAACTTTTCGGGGACCAGAAAACGTGCTCTATGTATCGTGAAACTTTTAAAAACATGTTTTAGTTTAGTGGCAGCATTAATCCGGACTGATATTCATGGTGGGATTTAATTGGCATACCAATTTGCATTGTATAAATGGGACTGTAAATATTGAACCGAGATTTGGACTAAGCTCCCCACGGTTTTATTATAATTTTGGTATAAACGAGACTGATCGCTATGGAGATCTTGATCAAATCTAACTTTGAGAAAATTAAAATTAAGATGGAACACAGGCAGCTACTTTATTGGGGACCTATTTTACAATGGCCGACTGTGAATCTTATGTTGTTTGCATCTTTCTGTTTTCAACAGGCGATACATTTTTAACCAACATCATCTTCGCCTAGCCTTTTCCCAAATATTTTGGGGTCGGCTTCCATCCTAAACGGATGCAGCTGAACAGCAGCTTTACATAGTACAGCGACTGCCTATCTGACTGACCTCCACAACCCAGTTACTGGGTAATACGAAACCCCTTGGTAAGACGAACGGCTATTAACGGCTGAACGTATTTTCCGAGGTATGGAGGGGTCTCGGTAAATGATAAATAAATAAATGATAAATGATTTTATTTCTGTAAGTAGGTTTGCACAAACACTTTTACACGTCCATCATATTTTTAAAAACTAGATGAGGTCGGCGTTTCCTGTCTGACTACTCTGAGAAGAAAGGCCGAAACAAACTCAGAGGTCACAGTCTCTTTTAAAGTCCAGACATAATCTTGGTCAGGGTCAGGGTATGTAAAGATGGTCACTCCACTCTTCTCTCTCCACTCTCCAATCCACGGACAAACCGCGTCAAGAGTAGCTTAACCTGATTTAGCGACCCCGTGCGGCTGTTATTACTTAGCCACGACCCCTATATTCTTAACCAACAGCAAAATAAAAAACAAATTACTATTTTACTACCAACAGATTCCTCTAGCCCTAAGCCGAAAGACTAAAATAAAAGAAGAAAAAGACAAACCAAAAGACAAAAACGTCCCCGAGCCCACAGCTCGAAGTCGCCGCACAAACAAGACGAAGTCGTACGTAGATGACGACATGGATGACGTACCTCTGAAAAACATCAAGAAGGAGGTCCGGCCTGAGGAAACTGTGTCTATGGAGAGGTATTACTTCGGGCAGATCGGCGGGAATGGAGAATTCACGAAGACTGCTATAGCTGTTGAGGTAAGCTCTTTTAAACAATGTCATTATAATTCCACTGCTTATACAGAATACCTGCAGTATTCGGTTTTTTTTTTAGTTTTCCTTTGAGTGTAAAGTACACAAGGGCGATAATAGTCTGGCGAGTCTCATCTACTTTACCAAGCGATTTTCTAGAACTACTCGCATAGAATTTTTACTAACAAGAATGGTGTCAATTTGGAAGTGAGGCAATCCTCGCCTTTAGAGATGCAAGTATCGTATGAACTGTTTACTCGAAACAACTTTAAATCTGCTTTCGATAATCGCCTATTCGAGGCGAGAAACTCTTCTCTTGTAATCGATAGTTCAATCGTGTTCGAGATTTAGTTTTTCGGCCGAGTGTAAATATGAATGCGATAATCGTTTGCCGAGTCGCACATACAAGTTTCAAATATACATTTTCGCATCTTGAACGAACAATAGGAAAACTTGCCTCCTATCTAGTTGAAGGATTTGTATTAAAAGAGTTAGAATAGAATATAATTTATTTCCAATGTGTTACAATTTACAACTTAAGACTAAGTATTAATCATAATAAGTACTTACAAATTACAATAAGTTTCCCAAAACACACATTCTTAAAAATTAATCATCCTTAATTTGCAATCATTTCGTACGCTAAAATTATACGTTTTTCTTTGGAATTCAAACAAAACAAAAAAAAAACTGATGTTAGAACTATGTCTGATCAAATAAACTAATTGGCGGTATACAGATAAAAATTATTTACCTTCCACGCTAGTCATAGACTGTGCTACGGCAAGGAGGATTCTCGCTCTAGAAATACCAACTGTAAGTTGATTGACATAAGGACATTTATCCAATGTATAGTTGTATACTTGAGCCCAGTAGGTGGCCACGACAATGGCGGCATCAGTGGCGTTTATTAGGACCCCAAAAGTGCAGGTTATAAATTAACTCCCTTTTCTAACCCACAGTGCCCAGTTTGCCACGAAGAATTTAACGAGAACATCGCCCTAATGACCCACCTCTACGGCCACGCCGTATCTCCGGCCGCTGACGGTTCGGACCCAGCGCAATGCACGTACTGCCTCGCGCGCTTCCCGACAACGGACGAGCTCGAAACTCATCTCAAGCACAACCATCCGGCCGATACTAAGTCGCCGGAGCTGTTCACTTATGCGTGTTTGATTTGTGAGGTGAGATTAAATCGAAATTCGCTTATAAATTTTAATTTTCAACTGCCTAAACTGGCTCTAAGATACTCCTGATTGAGAGATGATGAAGGTGAGAACGAAACATATAGAAGCTATTTTAATGTGTTTTAACATTTTAGAGAAAAAAATTGTTGCTTGTTTGGATATACAAGAGGTTGTAGTGTTCATCCCAGTGAAAAAAAATGCACAGTTTTGTCGAAAACTTCGATTTTGATACTCAAATTTCAGATTAATTGACCGTGTAATATCCGTTTTGTAATATAGAAACAGTGGAAAAAAAACACTATGTGCTGCTTCCAAAATCTATCGAAACTGTGTACATTCACGTGAAACTCTACCACTATACCGTACTAAACTACAATCTTTCTCCTCAGGTCCGCTTCGCCGCCGTGCTGACTCTCGCCTCCCACATGCAGAAAACACACGCACCATTAGAACTGCCCTACGCGTGCGACGCGTGCGACTACCGCGTGTCGTCACATCGGGCTGCAGCCGATCACTATAGGACAACTCACTGTACAGGCGATACTGTCTTCTGTCCTTACTGTCTTAAGGTATAGTTTACAATGATAATTAATAAGACGCATCATTATAGGACAACTCACTGTACACGCAATACTGTGTTCTGTCCTTACTGTCTTAAGGTATAGTTTACAATGATAATAAGACGCATAATTATAGAACAACTCACTGTGCAGGCGATTCTGTGTTCTGTCATTATTGTGTTAAGGTATAGTTTCCAATTATATTATGACGCATCATTATAGGACAACTCACTGCACAGGCGATAATGGATGCTTATTGCAGATACTTAATATAATAACCCAAATAGCATAAATTACGACAGCTCATTTCTACAAATTTCATAAGTGTTACACAGACACTTATTTAAATTTCAACTAATGGCGTCTAGAAATAACCACAAGTCTTATTTATCACAATGATTGTGTAATTTTGTGTTCTCCCCTAAAATAATCGAAATAATAAAAAAAATATTGCACTCAAATGTAACAAAACCAGTTTCCAAAGATTAAGAGAAGACTTTTCCACTAACAAGAAGACAATCATAAAATCATGTTATTTACAGGTCATAAAGGTGTACGCTGGTGGCCATGAGCTGACAGCTAATGTAGTGTTGTATCTGGACCACTTGAAACAGCACCAGGATAAGGAGATGGAAGTACGGTGCAACAGATGTGTGCTCAAGTTTGTGCATCTTGGTGAGTTACAAAATCAAAGTAATATCTCGTATTCTGCCCGTACTTGGTCCGCGTAACAAATCTTACTCTCCCGACCCACCCCTTCGTATCGCATCACCTGCCCGCGCTATCACTTTGTTTTCGCTTAGCGTTCTTTCTGTCTTTTGACGTGATAACGTCTTATAAATCGATGAACGCCGGCTGCACGCACGAAAAAGCATGACTCATTGTCACGTTCCGCCTGAGCCGAGCGTGCAAGCGAGAGCGCGGAACAAGCGATAGAGAGGCACGATCGGTCTAAGCGTTCGGCTTGTGACGCATCTATCTAATGTTTTCTTATGACGTTATCACGTAAAATTATCGTCCGTAAACCGACTTTACAGACACCAATTTTTTTTTCTTTTTGCTCGGCTCTAAGTCAATCTGCCCAACCTTTTCCCAACTATGTTGGGGTCGGCTTCCAGTCTATCAGTGCAGCTGAATACCTGTATTTTACATGGAGCGACTGTTTATCTGACCTCCATAACCCAGTTACTGGGTAATACGATACCCCTTGGTAAGACTGGTTGTCAGACTTTCGACCTGTAACGACTGTCAAAGATCTACGAATGACAGCCGGGACCAACGGCTTAACGTGCTTGCTTTGCTCGGCTTCTAAGTGTGATGTTAAATAACCTATAGCCTTCCTCAAGAATTGGGCTATCAAATGCAAAAATAATTTGTCAAATCCGACCGATAGTTCCAGAGATTAGTGTTAAAACAAACAAACAAACTCTTCAGCTTTATTATTAGTATAGATAGATGTCTCCTGTAATTTTCTTTAATAACTTTAAAAGAAGAAACAGGATTTAGGAACTGCTACTCTCAAAACGGTGTAGGAAAACATCGTGAGGAAACCGGCATTTCCTAGAACCAAAGTTCGAAGTCATGTGACATTTACCAACCCGCACTGGGCCCACGTGGTAGATTACGGCCCACTCCCGTTCACCGAGAGGAGGCCTGTGTCCCAGCAGTGGAAACATTATAGGCTGATTATGCTTATGCAAGCTTTAGGAATGTAATGCCTAATGTATCCTTCAGTATTCATTGCAGCTAACTTGTTTTGTAACCTTTTGGAATACTTTTTTTCAGGTCAATTGAAGGAACATCAAGTTCGTGACCACATCACGGTGGAAGGAGCAACTCCACTCTGTTCTGAAGAGCATTTGATTACCAAACCAAAAGTAAGTTTCATGTTTTTGTGTACACTGTGAAACAGACTTTATACCCTTCCCTTTAGACCTTTTCAGTGTCTAAATAAATAGGCTTTATTCAACAGATAAATTCATTCAAAACCTGTTCCACGGATTCGAATGAAATCATCTGCCAGATACGTTAACCTAAACTTGTCTAAATGTGGTTTAGCGGCAATAAATGTCACATTTGTTCATATGTAAGCCTAAATGTAACCGTTACTAACATTTGTTTGTATAACATTTTTTATAGAACAAGGCACGTCCACCAGTAAAGGACTCTGCTAACCACACGATCGCGGAAACATTCGAAAATTTGACCCTCGTGCTACCCGATGGCATGCTTTGCAGAGAATGTGACACACCGCTGGATAGGGAGAAGCATTACTTGTGAGTATAAGCACATTCGAGTACGGTAGACCTTCCTCGTTTGATCCTTTCCGCCTTACGACATACGGACCGAATGGATTACATCGTTCACTTCATATCCTTGAAGAAGGAAGACTTATGCAAAATGTGGAAGAATTTCAGATCAGAAATACTCTTGTTCACGTACTGTCTTAGAGATAACTTACATTCTACAAAAATCGGTTAACCGCTATGATCGCGCGGATTCCGCGCGGGAGTGAAGGCGCGCGGATCGGCGCGGCGACGACTATGTTGAAGGGCGAACACTGTTTATAACGTGCCACACCTGTGTTCTTATAAACATTGTTTATATTTTTATGTTGGTGTGTTCCAGAGGCACGACCCGCTGCACGAAGTGTTCGTACGGCACGTCGTGCTACCGCGCCATGTTGCGACACAACGGCTACTGCGCCGGCCCGCACTCGCTCGAGGACGCGCCGCGCGACGCGCCCTACCGCTCGCACTGTGTGTGCGGGTACAATACTACTGTCGGTGTGTATTGCACACAAATAGAGATTATTGACTGCAGGAAAATATACGGTTATCTAAGACGATATACAGGGTGTAATTTTAATCACCGTTTTCCTCTTAAGGGGTCATTGTACTCATCATTATGAACAAGTTTTACTATGGGACCAAACCTGAAATCGTAAAAAGAAAATCAGCTGTTCCCTACATTTTGACGAGTTATGCGAACATAAATGTAGGGAAGGGAACAGCTGATTTTTTTTTACGATTTCAGGTTTGGTCCCATAGTAAAAGTTGATCATAACGATGAGTACAATGACCCCTTAAGAGGAAAACGGTGATTAAAATTACACCCTGTAGTGTATCGTAGCGCGACAAACTGTATAACGGCTCTGAAGTGCGCTACTAGCTGCGCAGTACCTCACCTCTACCCGCTGACAGGTGAATTTGTTACTGCGCAGCGACTCGCCTCATGTTCCGTGCCGCCATATAATTGTAATCGAGCTGTATTATGCCACAAAACGAGCCAAATGTAGCATCGAATAACATCACAAAAATGTTGTTCATGTTAGTAAATTCGTTAAATTACCTAACAAGCGTCACCTGTGTTTGTTCGAACCCTAGCTCTTGTTTGAACAATTTGATGGACTAGTCGCATATTAGTATACCTCTGCCTAACCCTTCTGAGAATACAGGCGTGATGATATTGTTATAAAATACTCATACAGGGCTAGAAGGACTTTTTGGCCCTCGAATGACATTGACATGTGCTTTGGTAAACATTTGTGAAATTGTTTACTGAAATGTTTGTCTGGCTGTCATTCGTGGATCTTTAACAGTCGTTACGGGTCGTCAGAAGCCCGAAATTCTGACAACCAGTCTTACCAAGGGGTTTCGTATAATCCAGTAACTGTGTAGTGGAGGTCAGATAGGCAGTCGCTCCATGGAAAATACTGGTATTCGGCTGCATTCGGTTAGACTGGAAGCCGACCCCAACATAGTTGGGAAAAGGCTAGGCAGATGATGATGATGTTTAGTGAAATGTTTTGCAAAAATAAGAAACTGTATTAGTTCCGATTTTGGCGTCACGTCAAAAGATTCTTGGACCTATAACTATAAATTCAAAATCCACAGGAACTGACATGCTGACTCACTTGCTGATGTGCGACCACAAGTCTGCGTACGCCTCGGAGGAAGAAGCTCGCGCTAACACTATCGGCTCCGGTGAAGACCTGCCCGTCGTTACCCTCGGAAAGCCTGTTGAGGAAACTCCACCGGCTGTCGATACAGTGAGTTTTATAGTATAGAAAAAAACACCTAATGTTTCGAACTGGTGGCCTACCATGATCTAATTAAAAACGATTCAAAAACAAGACATTTCAGTTTAGGTTCCTAAACTGCATCGCTTGAGCTGCTCTATGGACGTCATGGTACCAAACAACTATGAATGAAACCAAAACTTGCGACTCAGTTTGGGACAATCGCTGTCAGCAGATGGCACGGCCTAAACTGAGTCGTTAAACTGCCGTCATGGTACGAATTAGAAGTACAGTTCAGTTTAGGTCCTAAAATGGATCGCGTTAAGAGCTTGTGGTAGGCCTCCTGATGGATCGAAACTCCCGTTTAGCGACCAAATTGACGATCTATATCGGACCGGTTGAAGTTGTAAAAAACCCTGAAATAGGGCGTCTGATCCGCTTAATTTCGCCTTTTGCTTCGAGGAAAACTTAACAGATTTTTGCTGCAGGGAAGGTATTTTAATTATTAAAAATATTTATATTTCGCATAAGACCTGCTGCCTACCCTATAGCGGTCAAAAGGTTAATGGTTATGGTAGTAATGGTATTTGGAAAGGAGACTATGGAGTCTCCTTACGCCAAACCCCTCCATGACCTTATAATAATCGACGTTTTAATTTCGTGATACAGCCGGTAGACAGCACGATGTCGGACTACGCGCCTCCGTCGGTGCTGAACACGCAACTGTCACTCGACGACCTCGCGCCGCCCTCCGTGCTGCAGTCCGATCAGGTATGTAGTGGGAGCAGAACCTTTAGAATCTTTCAAATATGCCATGGAAGAGTAAAGTCGAAGTCAAATCATTTATTTGAAGTAGGCCATTACAAAGTACTCTTGAGCGAGGTTGTATCTCATGAATATATGTACGTGTATGCATAGGAAAAACTTTTTTACAAAAAAAACAACCGACTTCAAAAAAAACTACAAAGTGATAAATAACTTTAATTTCGGAAGTCGGTGTCGTTGGTTCCGCATTTTCGTTTTTTGACACCGACTTCCGAAATTAAAGTTATTTATCACTTTGTAGTTTTTTTTTGAAGTCGGTTGTTTTTTTTGTAAAAAAGGTTTTTATTTTTCACTTTTTAGTTGTACTTACCTACTCCACACAAATTCAAATAACACTAGTGCATTCAACGGCGGATCCAGGGGGGGGGTCATGGGGGTCATGACCCCCCCCTGAGCTGGTTCCAGGACTTAGGTGGACCACTAATTGAACATAATGATTTTATTTATATATTTTGTCACCATACAGATTTTATGTAACTACATACCTTCAATATTTAAACATATCATAACATAGTTCTAAGTTAAAAAACTAAAATTTCTTTCTACCTATAATGATAAATGATAAATGAAAAATGAATGTGTTTATAAGTGTACCTCTATAAGTATTCTTAAAAATTGTTGCTGCAAATTCATTCATTACAAGAAATGCGGAGTTTTGCGTCATACCCCTCGACATACCTCTAGCTGTTATGACAAATAATTCACCACGGTTATGGAAAATAAATAGGCTGCCTCATTACGTGCGTGATACCCCAGCCCGATCTCTATGTATGGCAAGCCTATCCCTTGGGGTAAACAAGCCAAATACCTAGGTGTCATCCTCGACCACAACCTCAACTTCAAAGAGCACATAAAGACGACGCGCTCGCGCGCCGCTTTTGCTCTCGGTAGGCTCCACTCCCTAATGACTGCCCGCAGCAAATTATCACTTAAGTTCAAATTGCGCCTCTACACCGCAGTCATCCGTCCCATCATGACCTACGCTTGCGTAGTCTTCGCACACGCCAAGCCTCGCCATCTGCATAAAATGCAAACCCTTCAAAACTGGACCCTCAGAAAGGTCACGGGATCCCCCTTCTATGTCCGTAACATAAAATCTCCACCTGGATCTTAGAATACCCTCCGTCCAGCAGTTCATGAAACTCGTCGCCAAGTGTTTCTTCGACTCCGCTATTAAGCACCCCAATCCCCTGATTGCGGTGGCCTCCCGATATACTCCCTCCCGTATAATTAGGATTCGCCGACCAAGACATACCCTCATCATCCCCGACGACGCCACTACCCTCTTACAGGAGAGCAGAAAAGTCACCAGCACCATTAAGAGATACATAAACAAGACCCGTCAGCCGTCCTTCCGTCCCCGCCGTCGAGGACGCCCGTCGCGACGCCCCGTAAATCCTCCTCCCTGACCCTTGCTCGAGCCAGCCCGCGCCGCTGAGCCTGTAGTATTAAATTCGCCCCAAAATAATTCCGATCCAGCCTGTCCCTTGCTGCCCTCCCCCAGCGACGCCCTAAGCCGAGGTCCGTACCCCACAGGGGGTGCCCTTAGCGTGTAGTCGCTTAGCTTTTAAGTTTTTAAGCCCTGGCTGGAGGCCTTAATTTTGAGGCATCCACAGGCAAGTCCGGTTAAGCAGACGACAACCTCATAGGTTGAAATGCGAGATGCCATTACAAAAAAAAAAAAACCGTGCGTGATAGTGCTTCTCTGGATGTCTTCAAGAGAAGATGGCAATATGTACGTGTATTATGTACAAGTTATTATGTGTTAAGTTTTTCAAGTGTACAATAAAGAATAAATATTTTTAAGTACAGTACTTACGTACAGACGCCAGCACATCAACCTACCCCAAACTGTCAAATTTTCCTAATTAATTTCGAACCTTATACTTTAGCAATAAAGTTGAAAATCTATTAAAGAAATTTGGCTGATTGTAGTAGTAGGTTGATAAAATAGGTGCCTACTTTTTACTTGTAGGTATCTATTGTTATCAAAATTAAATTATAAGTTCTTGACTTGACCACGACTATGTGACCCCCTCCTGGTGCCAAAGCTGGATCCGCCCTTGAGTGCATTGAGGAATTGAAGACACCGACTAGAAGAATCATCAAAATTCGCATAGAAATGCCGGAGATGCAGTACATTTATGCATATAACATCGTACATAAGAATAATTATATAATGTATTATATATTAAAACCTTCCTGAAAGTATGTAGATCACATTAGTGAAAGAATTATCAAAATCGGTTCATAACTTTTTGAGAAAATCGCGGACAAACAAACATACATACATACATACGGGTCGAATACAGAACCTCCTTTTTTGAAGTCGGTTAAAAAGTGCGCAGTGCTGCACAACCCCCACCCTATTCAAGTTAAACAAATATCAACTTTATTTCAATGACAATTAAGTTGATATCAGAGTGACTAGCACTATTGAAAATATATATAAAAATGTTTGAAGTTGTAGCGTAAACTCAACTTTATTGTGTAGGAATTAAAGTTATACTTCCATTATATCATATTGGTTTACATTTTTGGCAAACAAATCGCGAACGCAGATTACATACGTTTACAACTTTAGCCATATATTATTTAACTTAAACTATTATCATCAAACGATCTGACCAAGATAATGTCTGGACTGTGAAACGTGGGCGCTATGCTCCTACGTCCTTTTGTTTTTTTTTTCGGACTTCAATATTCCAATAATATTCTGTTCTATTCCCCCAGCATGACCAAGAGCTCCTCAAGGACACGTACGACCGGCCGCTGGCCACGCCGCGCCACGAGGAGCCGCACTACAGTCTCGGGGACTTCGAGCCGCTGCCGCAGGAGCCCCCGCCGCAGCCCGACTTCGAGCAGCTTTAGAAATAAAGATACTTATTATTTTATTCAGCGGTGAGAGTAAAAGTTTTTGGAAGAAGTAGGAATTGCAGTGATAATGTTCGACTGGTAGTCTAAAACTGCATACATATTGTCTAGTCCTTTTACAGTTATTTTAACTCACCCCACATCAACTTTATTATAACTGGAATAAAGATCACTGTGATTTTGGCAGACTTGTCAGTGGTAGCAACACAACATCAACTTTATTACAATGAGTTTAAGGAGGGGCGCCCACGAACAACTTTTGTCACCGCAACTAATTTATCTCTCACATCAAGTCTACGGGTATGTGTGTAAGTGCACAGTGACAAAGACTGCACTTTCATAAGATTGATGTGAGAGACAAATTAGTTGCCGAGACAAAAGTTGTTCGTGGGCGTCCTCCCTAAAGGTCACTGTGGTTGATGATGTGGTGTGGTTTTTTTTTTAAATGGGTTTGCTCTGGACTCTAGTCTACGTCAGAGGTGACAGAGACAAAGTCGACGATAGAGTGAGCTTACTCAAAGGAAACCTGTTCTGTGTACCTGTTGTTTGTGTTGATGCAAAATCAGAGGTAAATAACTGTGAAAGGGCTGTATATGGCTGCAGCAGTTAGGTAAACTAGGGTAAAGATGTTGTATTCTCATGATTTGAAATATATAATATTGGCATATATGGGTGGATTTTTGAGATGTGGCAGCAATTACCTTATGATACCTGCCCTGAATGCCCTATCTTAAAAATCCACCATGTATAGGATATTGGCAGTGAAACTGTAAAAGAAATTATAAAAGGATACAAATGCAGCAGTACTTTATTTCTTTTTAGTCTTTGATGTTTATGAATTAAATAAACTAAACAGTTTCGAAATACTATATAGATGTCTATTATGATAACTGGACTATCTACAAGTAAAATTAGAATATATAATGAAAACATGAGGTTGCTGCACACATTATGGGGTTTATTTATAAACGTTACTTAAAGTTAAGAGACGATTAAACATCAGAAATGTATGGTTAAACAGTCGCTAATAATTACTTAACTTTGAACATCATCATCACCTGCCTAGCCTTTTGCCAACTAAGATGGGGTTGGCTTCCTGTCTAACAGGATGCAGCTGAAACTAGTATTTTACATGGAGCGATGATAATTACTTAACTTTAAGCAACATTTATAAATAAAGGGGTCAGTGACTACTGAGATGACAACATAGAGAAGTAGATATAGACTGACTGCGCTGACCCAAAATATATTGGGATAAGGTCAAGATAATGATAACGTGCGCTTCTATTCATTAATAATATATTGGTGGCGATTCCCTTGTTCACAAACTAAACTAAATTTAAGTGCAGTGCATCTTTTTCTTTCTATTTCACTAAGAAAAGGACAGAAAATAAATTTTAGTTTAGGCCTGTCAAATTAATCAGTGCCTGACACTACTCCATACAAGCTTAGACGTGATTAAAAACTTGCCTATTAAAATTACGTCAATTCACGTCAGGCGCTGATTAATTTGACAGGACTAAAAATGTTTTGTCCTTTTTAGCATGGAGATCCATGGATGCCATCGCTACAAATACTGATCAATAGTTGTGTAACAGTTAATTTAACAGATTACGATCATTACTGCCTCATACCTTGACATTGGCAAAATCATCTAATGTTACCGATGGAGCCAGAACCTCAAAAACAAAATAGACAGGACTTAACTAAAATGTATCTTCTGTCATTTTCTTAATAAAATAGAAAAAGATGCACTGAACTTAAATTTAGTTTAGTTTGTGAACAAGGGAATCAGCACCATTGTGTATTGAGATATAATAGCAGAATATTACATTACCACATTTTAAAGAGCACATACTATTTTTGTTTTATGTTTTGAAAGTTTCATTAGGTTACTAGACGAAAGTATATCTTATCATGTAAGTATGTAAGTAATTGTGGGTTCTTAGTTGCTATACTTATAGTTATAAATTCCAGAATATAAATAAATGCTTTTTTCAAATTATTTCCTCTTTCCTTTCTTTTTCTTGAATGTTAGTGTCACTTTGTTTATGACTCCATAATCTTGGATGGGGGCGTTGTCATCGTCTAACGCAATACTGTCAAAGTTCAAGCTGTAAGTCTTCCAGATATATTTCCATGATATTGTAGTCTTGATGCCGGCTCGCTTTTGGAACAATTCAAAATGCCTCTCTATTGCTTTCTTGAGACTTCTTACTGTTGCATTTTGGGTAACCTGTAAAGATATGGTTTTTCTTAACAGTTTTTGATGATAGATAAATTGAGTCGTTTTTCTAATGGTTATAAGAATAGTAAGGTATGTTCATGTTTATTTTATCTACTTAAAGGCTAAGTATTAATACTCCGTAATTATTACAACATTGAAAAAATAACGAGTTTTTGTGTAATATTGTTGAAATTACTCCACACAGTTAGATAACATTGCTTTGTACATATTTATAAATAACGGAGTTAATCAAACATTTATATTGATATAATGAAAGGGTGATAGCTGTTATTTTCCTAATGTAATAATAAATGGAGTATAGAGACTACAAAGAGACAAACTCGTACATGAAAACCACATTCATTTATGACTTACAATAACTTTTAATGTTGGTTCACTCTCCCTTGATACAAAGATGGTGATTGACTGGCCATGTTCCACAGCTATCTGAAATTAATATTCTATATTATTGAAACTGAGCTGGATCGGTTCCGTCAAAACTGGCAAGAGGGCGTGCGGACTCGTCAAAGATGGAAGGAGTGGAGGGAGGCCTCTGGCTAGGAGTGGAACAGCACAGGCTCGTCAAAAAACGTCTGCGGTCAGGGAACCCCCCCGTCAGTAACAAAAATTCTTACGCAATACTAGCACGTACACACACTCAGTACATAATAGAGAGAGAAAGTCGCAACTCCTACCGCAAGCCTCATTATGGAACCTCCTCGTAATTTGTTCCAAATAAAATAAAAAACATAACTAGCATTTTTACAATACATTTTGCGTCATTTCAAATCATTTATTCAAAACCGCTGCTAATGAATAGAGCCACATAATAATAAAATAAAAGCCAAATTGTTGATGACACTAGAAAACCCCTGCTGGTGCTAGGGCTAAAGATGACCCAGTGTACTGGGCCTGTGTACATACTATCGGCCAAGCTTCCGCATGCTCACCTTAAGGCAGTTATCACACTGCACCGGACACTGCTCCTGTGTGCAGTGCTGCGGTTTTTAACCTTGACTAGCACGGAGATGCGGTGTCAGTGTGTTTTACCTTGCGATTTTTGTATACAAATCAAGATTCTACAGTCAATTATTCATAGTTTGTTTGTGTCAAAAACAAAATTAATTATTAATCATTTTTTAAGGAAAATTTTACATTTATTATAATGAAAGGAGTTCTTGGAAGGACTTTGGGCTTTGCCCAGCAGTGTGATTATTCAGTATAAGCTAAACAAAAAAATGCAAATTAGGAAATATAATAGTACTACATAATTACTACAAGCACTTTATTTATTTCTATCTCTCTATCTATCTGAATACAAAAAACATAACTTACTTGCAGGTTCAACTCTACCGCAATTTGGGATATAATATTTAACCCTTGTCTATGCAAGACAATAATTGATTTCTTTCTTCTTGCATCAAGTTTTGAGTAGTCATGGTTCACGACAAATTTGGTCTCAGCCCACAATAGGCACAATACACATAGTCCAGGATATGAGCTAGCAGTGGCGCAGGTACCATACAACTCGATTCCTACCGGCTTCCCTTCGAAAGTTCAGAAGAACATAACCTCTCTATAGTCAATTCATCATTGAAATTTCCTTTTGGAATTTTCTTTGCTCCGGCTTACCTATGTCATAAATTCACCCTTCGCCACTGCGAGCTAGGGTCAGAAAAAGGCCTTCGGTCACATTCCAGTATATAAGCAGACACACAGTGCCACAGTTAGGCAGGCAATCAGTCCGATAGAAATAAACAGGTCGTAAAATGAAATAGTGATACGAATGGGAAGCGTCAACAATTAGTGAGATGCAAATTGGCACTGGTTTACCTATGTTTGTTGTTATTTTTGTTACACGCCCTGTACCTACATAAATGCGTATTGTCTCTAATTGGGCCGTTGGGCGAAACCAAGAAGGGGTTGGTGTGTAGCCTTAGGGGCGCTATGGCACGAGGACTTAGAAAAAATTTCAAAAATTCCCGTTTCTTTTTCGGAAATTTCGGAAATCCGCCTCTCAGACGACCCACTGACCCAGGAAGGTGTGTGGTCTGTCACTAGCTGCGCTTCCGCGGATATATTTTCTAAACTGAGCATGCTTAACTTTTGCCGATAGATATTACGGAAATATTTATTATGGATGCTACTTGTGCACGTCTACAAAACATTATAAATGTGTTTTACAAAAGCAATGACATAGTAATTGGTATTTACCTGAGATAAAACTTCTTCAGTAATAATATCTTTGGGAAGGTCCTTTAATAAGGAATCGTTATTCAGTAATGTGGCAAGTGATGACTGAGTGACTTCCAGTAGCTCATCGTGTGATAATGAAGTAGCTAACTCTTCTTCATATTCCATTTCTGTTAAATTACTGAACTCAAACAATGATTACTATCTCAATCTCATGAAATCTCATCTCACTCGCAATCGCAATGTTCGTGATTTATTGTTTACAAAAATACAAAATGCGCTGTCAAAACTGTGCTGTCAATATCCTTAAAAATCGGAGGTCATGCATTTTCGTTAGTACTAATGATTATAAAAAACCGTAAAATCCGTAAATACGCGATGTGCACGGGGCAGCTCTAAATCTATAGACAATAAATTTTGATTTTTATTTGAGTTGCCACTTAATAGATATCCCATGTTATGGGAACTAATCCAAATATAGGCTTATACTATACATTTTTCTCAAGAGTAGAATTGAATACTACAACATTTCATTGTAAATACGTATCTGTAAATCTTGAATTTCCTCTCATTTGAACTTATCCGCAACAAACATTATTGCCTGGTAAAATGAGGGTCTACCATACCCATATAGGTATTTTCCATATGGTAAACCCTCATTACCATAAATAACGATATTAGCTACAATATAGAAGAACCAGATATTTTAAAGGCAAACTGCCTACTTATGAAAATAAATAAAAATACCGCCATAATTGCAATATACAGACCGCCTAGTTTTCACACATTAGATATTTTTTTACGCACATTACAGGAACTATTATTAAAACTATCCGGTTTCAAAAATGTTATTTTGATGAGTGACATTGACATAAAGGAGAGGTCAAAAGTGGTACAATATTCCGAAGATTTTTAAACGCTCATGTGATGTACAGACGCCAGCACATCAACCTACACCTAACTGTCAAATTTTCCCAATCAACATTGAACCTTATACTTTAGCGATAAAGTTGAAAATCTATTACAGAAATCTGACAGATTGTAGTAGGTTGATGTGCTGGCTTCTGTACCTTATTAGAAAGCTTATTTATTAAGCTACTCGATTAAAGTTGAATATTATTTTGTCAGGCGCCCGTTTTTGTAAAAAAGTGAAAAATGTTTCAGTACAAACAAAACGCACATACCCTTTATTTGTTCATTTCTATGCAATATAATTATTTTAAATGTGGCTAAAGTTTCCGTTTCTATTAAATACTTTGAGATTTTATTATAATTTTAGCTGCAGCTCCATAAAATTGAGACAGAAAAATATTGATTATCATAACAATGCAATATCAAACCGTGTCGAAAAAGTTCAAATCTGTAAATGTCAGAATGACGTTGAAATTAAAAATAAACCATAACCACTGGTACAAGTCCGCGAGGCGGAGTGTTTTTATATGTAGGAAAATACGACAACAAATGTTTAATGTACTTAATTATAAAGTACAAGTATGTACATAGCCACTTAGGGCGCCTTCCGAATTGCGTTAAAAGCGATTATATCGCGAATCCGACCAAATTTAATAGTCACAAAATATAAGGGCTATTGAGTAATAATTGTGACATTGCGCGTTGGTCGGATTCGCGATATTATCGCTTTTGACGCAATTCGGAACGTAGGGTGAATTCTATAATAATTGACACTGAGAAATGACAATGACAATGTCAGTCAGCTGTGCTGACCGACATTGTCATCGTCATGTCATTTACCACAGGGCTGCCAACCCTAAAATATAAATAATGTTTGTAGTTAGTGATGCAATCATTTTATTTTTCAACACTTGTTTAAAAAAATCGGGCGGCTGTAAAAAATAATTAAATGCCCAAAGACATCAAAATAATTATTCTCTTTCCGCCTATAAAGCTCAGAAGGCTGTTTAAATATTCAATTATTTTAACACCAAGCCCCATACATTTATTGAACGTCTCCTTTAAATATCATAGATTCAAATGTAACTACATCGAGCTATCTTGACTCACTCTCTTTTTTTGGTATGATACCAGCACATTATGAACAAACTAAAGCATTCAGCTGTCTGGACCATAACTGTGATGATTAAATCTAAGGCAACTTCTCTTACATTCATTCTTCAATCTGCAGTTACTGATCACGAGGCCACCCTTTACTGTTAGCGCCTGAGGGGACAAAACCACAAAGCAAAATTGACTTTGAGAATATAATTACCAGTCACCCTATAATAGGAACCTGCCTGTTGATAAAAATGAAGGTATGTATGTTTAGAACCCACTGCCGAATTAAATAAACTGACGACTGAGGGAAACTGAGAAACTCTTAAAATTATAATGCGATTCGTCTTTGTATGAATCGTGACTCTCGCTTGGTTTTGTCGTGGAGTAATATTTTCATGGTGTAGCAACATTACTCTTTTCGTGGGGGCTTGTATCTATGGTCATGAATAAAAACTTTTCGTGGGGTCGTCTTGTCTCTTGTCTCCACTCCACTTGCTGCACAGATTACTAATATGTAGCAAGCTACAGATGAGACAGTCGAATTTGCTTAGTTCCTACATTAACAGTTATGGCGCTGTTGTCGCTTCATGTTGACATGTCACACACACACATAAAAATAATAGTGTTGCCAAAGAAAGAAAATATTTATATAAATAGTATTGCAAGAGAAAAAAAAATAGTGCTTTCAATCTAATAGCTGTTATCGATCTTTTTTAGTGTAGATTAGTGACGTACCCGATATCGACAAAACCAGCTAGGGTTCAGGGTTTTTACCATTAATTCTATTAGGTAAATATATAAATAAAACAAATTATCATACATTATTTTGTAGTCATTTATTAGCTTTCTTTTGCCTATGGGTTTTATATTTTCTTAAAGCTAACTGTTGCATATTTTGCATTTTGTGTACATATTTCTCTTCTATTTTCCCCCCTAAAATTTTATTTATTATATTGCACCAATTGTGGCATTGCAGGCGAATTACAAGTGTAATGTAATATTTAACTACATCTCTATTGTGCTTTTTGCAACCCAACCAAGACATGTCGCGTTTGGCAATCAGCCGTTTTAGATTTTTTTTAATATTATTTTTGTAACCATTTTCATTTAAAAAATCGTGAATCATTTGAGAATTTTCTCTATACAGCCACAATAGTTTCCCGATTGGGTAAGCCAAATTATTATTTTTCAATCTTTTGAATTCTCTGTGTTTTATAAATTCATGTATCCCCTGGATTTCTTTTGTCGCATACGTTTTTGTGCAAGTAAAACAATTTATTTTTTTTGTTATTTTCCTGCAGATGTATCCCGCAGTATACGCCGAAGTTTGGACCCTTACTTTTTCAGAAATTACATTTTGTATTAGAGTTCCCTCTGACCCTGTCGGACCCTTAGAAGATGACGGTGTTAAATTTAAATTAGGTGTAATATTTTCTTGATTTTCTTTTGTATGACATCTATTAAAAAGATGGTTTAAATCGACCAATGTGTCGCCGTCATCTTCTTCACAATTTGAAAATTTTGAGTGAGGGCTCAATATATTTGACATTAATATGGACTTGAAGGCGTACATAAAA
The DNA here is from genome assembly GCA_914767645.1 of Hydraecia micacea. NCBI lineage: Eukaryota > Metazoa > Arthropoda > Insecta > Lepidoptera > Noctuidae > Hydraecia > Hydraecia micacea. Next base: position 17,799,263 of record OU611778.1, read on the forward strand.
CTATTTCCATCGGGATTTACGTTGCGATAATTCATCGCTCTTATGCGACCAAAGAAGTTCTCAAGAGGATCTTGATTTATTAATCTGGGGTAAAAGTATTTCACTCCAAATTCTATAAATAATAATTTGGACAGACCCAGAAAACTCTGTAATGTGGTAATCCATCCTTCAAGGCATGGAGGACGTACATGTCTCGGCGTTGCAGTCTGCCTAGCCAATTTACTACTGGTGTCAATATATTTAATATTTTTTAGAGATGTAATTGCTTTTTGCCAAAATTCTTGATGAGGGGAATTTGCTTTTACTGCGCATCTAAGTTTGCCCCTTGGTTGACCTGGCGATCCATTGACACTATCAAAAAGGTCGTCAAAAAATGTCACCACTGCTGCCGTAGTCTCCATTGTTTCCATAGGAGTGTTGAGCCGCTTATCTGAAATAATTAATTTGTTTTAAATAAATATTACCGCCATTTATTTCTTCAGGCACGTCACTACAGCATTTAGTTTTTTTGTAAAAAGTATAATGAACAAATGTTTTTTTTTACATTTGTAGCCAATGAAACAGTTGTAATTTTCATGCATACATCTCACAAACATTTACTCAATTAAGTATAATTAAAATTATAATACTACTTACGAAGAGCATCGGTATAATCAAGCATTGCAGCCGTCCGTGCACTTAGCACTTGGGTGGCTGCTTTAACCTTCATTTTATTTATTTTTTTTGGGTCCACATGATGTGCAGTCAAATTCGGTATCGCTCTGGTGTGACCTGATTTACTGTCGAGGTCGTAAATATATGTAATATCTGACCATGATGCTCTTTTCCCATTAAACAACATATCCTTAGTAAGGAAGTTGTTGCGGACACTCTTTAAAAGATGCGGTGCATCATGAAATAAAAAGAGATCTTGTCCAGCTATGTGAATTGTAACATCTGAAACAATTAAAATAAATTAAAAGTAACAGAAAACAATATAGCAACTGAATAAAATAGTGATAAAATTTACCATTTTCTCTGCATTGATTGCTGCGAATACGAGCAGTCGATTGTTTTAGTTGTCTAAAACATGACCTAAATGTTGATCCTTGATCACACACAAGTGTAAGGGGTTTTAAACCCGTTTCCACGAGCAGAGGAATAATTTCTTTTAAAATACTCATGAGCTCATGTGCTGAAATTGTTCCCTCACAAAAATAATATGCAATAGGTTGCCTCCATGAATGGCATATGCCTCTGATCATAAAAACCAAAGCATGGTCAGCCAATTTTGGTTTTCTTTCTCCTGCTATCTCTACAAATCCAATTATTTTGTCTTTGCTCTCATTAAACGTGAGATGTGGTGACAGCGCTACCTCATCAAATACTAAGGAGCAAAGCTTTTTTGTTGTGTCCCAGTCCTTAGTGGTGTGTTTGATATGCTCAAAAATATTTTTATTTATTCCGCATTCAAACTCAATTTTATTTGAGAGTCTAGCCAGTGTCCTCTTGTTAGGTAAGGCAAACAATTTTTCTAGAAGCTTGTATCCCTTTGGACTTTGCTTCATCAGAGCAAGGGCGAATAATTTGTCTTCTAAAGAAAACCGCCTTGCCATTTTGCTTCTTCTAGCAAGTCTTAACTGCATCAACAAGAAAGCTTTAGCTTTCTTATTAAGTTTTTCAAAATTTTGCATAAGCTCTAGGTGTTCGGCTTTAGAAGCATTTTGGAGACTCTGAGTATTTGTGTCACCCAGACTATCTCTAGCAATTTTTGTACATTGCTTTATATACCGTCGAATTTTAGAATGGCACTGAGTTGCACTCTTTCCTGAAATACATAAGTAATAAATAATTGTTTTAGATTATATAAAACAAAAAAGAAATCTATGAATGTATATTATTATCTATAATCCCTAAACAGTATTAAGAGGGAACAGGACGTGCAATTCTCCATACAAATGTATTCCCCTTTTTTCTTCTAATAATGCCTCTAGAGTAATATTTATTTTTTCATCAAATCAAGGTCTGCTGTAAACACATCCCTGTCATTTTCTTTCTTTCAGCAAGTAATTAGTAAAGAAAATATGACCCTCTAAAAATTACAAAAAATGCACTATGTATACCGCTGTGATTAGAGCCAGACAAATTAGAAAAGTTTTTAACACACTTGAGGTAACGCAACAGCAATAGTTTCTTCAAATACCTATTTTTCAAATGCCTCACAGGCCCCGTCCCCTCTTAAATAAAGTTGATTTTTGTATCTATCTGTATGGCCACTCTGTTTTTCAAAACTTCAGAATGAATTTTTTTATTCAGTTTTCACCAACAATTTGGAATTTCCTTGGATATAGCACAGAAATCTCGATGTTTTGACATGTCGCCACATCAGAACGTCACTATCTCAATGCATGTGAATGTCATAAGTATATAATATCTTAGAAAATATTTAGATAGCAATTTACTTACTTGGTATGGGTTTCTGTAAGGTTTTCCCGATTTCAACCATTTCAGAAACAGGTTGCGATTCTGTAATAAAAAAAATATTTTATGAGTAGAAAGCAAAATAAAATGTTTTGACATCTTTCCTATAAAGTACAAGGATGTCCTCTTGGCACAGGAATACTCAAAAGGAGAAGGGGACCTGTTGGTGAGAAAATAAATTTACTATGATTATTCAATCATACCTGCACACTTCTGAATATCTTTGTTCTGTGTGTTTGATTCTCCTTGTTCAATTTCTCTGGATTCCGAAATAAAACCAGCAAATATACAACCTAAAACAAAAGATATTTTTAAATTTAAACAGCGTTACCCTACCATTGGACATTAAATAAAAGCAATGGTAGTCATACTTGTGATGACAACAAAGATAGCACTTTAGTACTACAAGAATCTTTTAGCACTTGCATAACATTGACAGGGGGCACTATATACATTCTCTTTTATAAAAAAACTTCTTAAACTTGAACACCACCTTACCTTCATTCGGCAAATGAAGAGAGACTTCTGATTGGCTGGTTGAAGGAAGTGAATATAAATGTTCCTGGGAAATGTCACCTGCAATTATATTTTAGTGGTCAGGTTTTGCCATGCATGTTAAGTGGGTACCAAGTTGGCACCTTTGTCTTAAAGAAACATAAAAGGGAAAAACGGACATCAAAAGATAGCTCTTATCATTTTGTTGTCAAATAAAGAATAAGAATCTATTTTATTTATATATAAATAAAAATGAAATGGTGTTCTTTAGTAAGCGCAGCACTTGAGAATGGCTAGACCGAGTTAGCATTTTTTTTTCTGCAAATGTTTGTAATAATAGGGAAAGGTTTTTAAATTAAGGAAAATTAACTTGGACAAGACAATTTCTGTTGGGTTAGCTAGTAATTTCAAGGTAAAGTAATTTTTTTCATACCTGTCATGGTAATTGGTTCTCCTGTTGAACTGTTATCATTTTGTTCTCGGCTCTGACAATAATTATGTTCATCCAGATAATTACATCCTGGAAAAAAACATCAGAACATTAATGCTTAGTTGTATAAGTTGATGCAACTGAGTTGGAGATAACTTGTGTATTTAAACTAAATAATGATGTTTTGTGTAGTGAGAAGGGCAAACTATGCGCTGGAAACACTGCCTTAGGATAACAATATTATAACCACTGCCAATTTAATCCTTTTGATACTATGAATACTTTCTAAAATTATGATTTGTGTGGAAAATAGACTTACGTACCTGTTGCAGCCAACTAGTTAAATTAGCCGTTTAGTTAACCGCCTGGCCTTTGGAAGTAGTACACGCCTCGTTTCACTCTCTCGGAGTGCATGCGGTTGATCACAGTTTTGACATAACCTAACCATTTGGTCAGGGTACCCTGGCTTAGTTACTGCGACCAATTCAGCTCACGCGTGATTGGTTACAGTTCCAACCTAAACTATGATTGAATATCATTCAGGCCGTTAGTTGAACGGCCGCCGTTTAGTTAAAAGGCTCGGCGGTTAACTAAACAGCTAATTAAACCGTTGGCTGCGACATACCTACTATAACTTTTAAAGTGATACTTAAAAGTTGTTCCTTTACTAGGATGTTATTAGCTTTAGGCAACAGCTAGTTACATAAAAAATAGATTGAAGATTTAAGTACTTACCCTTAGCAAGTGGTACGCCATGAGCAATTTCCAGTTCCGTAAACAAGCAAGGATATGAATAACGGATTCTAACACCAGCCTGGTCAAATTGAGTTTGATCAAAATGTTTTTCACAAACACGTTTTGTCATCAATTGGTTCTTTGTCAGTCCGAGTAGATTAGGGTTTGTTGGAACTAGTAACGACAGCCAAAAACTGCGTAAATTATCGTTCATGGGCATGCAAAATAGTCTGTGAGTGTTACTTGTTGAATCACAACCACCAACACAACACTTATTTGGCGCCATGACGAGAAAGTATGGAGCACAGTGAAATAACTAAATATCACCGAGCACGGTACAAACGGAGTGTACGGAGTACCACAGAGCGTGGAATTGTATCGTACAACAGAGGAGGGTGGCTTTTCAAGTATCTCAACTCAACGGGGAGGAGAACACAAGATAACCTGCTCGACTCGATGCTGCAGAAAACAATGTCCGATTTACAAATCTAACTGACTTTTATGTGTAAACTGTCAAAATTGTCAAATGACCAATGACATACACACACATTGACACATAATGACGTTTGAGGACAATATGGCGACTTTATCGCGACAGCAGAGCCAAAACTACAAAGTTGGAACTAAAGCTGTCAGCCCCCTGACTTGCTGTCACTTGGAAATTTGAGGTTATACTGTCATATTATCACAAAATTCTGTAAATTGTTTCATCTGACTAAAATCTAAGTTATTTTAACAATGGATGCCTTATCCACGGGTTCGCTCTCTGGCGCACAAAAAGAAGAATTGATGGACCAGGTGAAACAACAAATTGCCATCGCGAACGCTCAAGAATTACTGACGAAAATGTCGGAGAAATGTTTCAAAAAGTGCATCAATAAGCCGGGAACAGCCTTAGACAATTCAGAACAGAAATGTATTGCGATGTGCATGGACAGATATATGGATGCGTGGAACCTGGTGTCACGGACGTACAGCAGTCGTATTCAGCGAGAGCGGAACAATATGTGAGAGCGACCACCAGGGACTAAGGGCTGTGGGCCATTGCGTCACTGTAAATATAGACGACTTAGTAGATACAAAGCATTTGAAATTGTGAGTTGCGGCTGCCGGTTATGTTAATGTGTTCAATAAAAGTACTTTAGGTTGTTACCTTGTTTTTATTGGTTCTATGGAGGTAGTTGGTGTTACAGACCGATCTGCAGCACATCTTATTGAACACACACTTGTTATTGAAATGTGAAGTTTTATCAGAATATTCTTAATAAAGTGTTAGAATAAATCATAGTTTGTAATAATCAATCTTGTTCCTTGCTGCACAAGGGTCAGTTTTCATCCTGAACTTAGGAGTAAAACAGAATGGTTGTGTCTATCCATTATTTTGAATGAATCTTACAACCAATATAAGAAATTGTTATGAACCATCCACAAATATTGGTCCAAAGAATCTGATGCAATGTCTTGAAATTAAGCACATTGCAAAACATAAGTTAGTTATGAAAAATGGCAAATTGGTACATTGTGTTTATATTAAAAGTTAAAATAAACAGTAATAGTTTATTCATTCACATTTGGAACTAAATCTTGTCTTGAATATGAATTATTTTTCTTTCTTTAGAGTTCTCCTCTAATCATCTTCTTTCTGTAATGATATAGCTTTTGTATCCACACCTCCTTTAGTTCTGCTTCACTTGGTATTTCCTGTAAAACACAAAGATAGGATCAACACTCAAGCTAACATGAGGTCACCTTCAACTCTGCAAGTAACCAAAGCCAGGAGCATCCTGGCTAAAATATTGTAAGGAACATCAACATGTTCTCAACAGACCAGGAGACTTAATCAGCTTCTGGAGGGAGGTGGGCTGGTTGGAATAACCACCGACGGCTGGCATGGCCCACGCACAATGGTCCACTTGAAGGGCTATGTGCAGAAACCAAACCAATAACATAGAATATTGCAAGGATGAGCAAAACTCACATTAAATCCATGATTTGATATGATTCTATTATAGCTAGCTATGGCATTCACCTGCATCCGGTAAGACTGGAAGCTGACCCCTAAAAAGTTGCTAAAAGGCTAGGCAGATGAAATAACTAGCTAAATCTATGACCTGGGATATAATTCAATATTATATTCACTGACTGAATGGTGAAGGTAAAACATAGTGAGGAAACCCTCATGTACATTCGAAGACATGTGACATCTCCCAACCTGCACTGGGCCTGCGTGGTTTACAACCCACACCTCAGAAGAGAGGAGGCCTGAGTCCCAGCAATGGGATCATTATAGGGTGTTTATGCTTATGCTATATTCACTTACGTCAAAATTAATTATAGAATCATCACTGGGGATCTTTATATCCGAGTCGGGTACAGTTACAGTCTGGGAATTCAAATCTATCACAATGTTCTGCGACTGCTTCTTATTCCTTGAAGATGTGAAGGCTTTTGGAACAAACGAGTCACTGTTCAACTCTGCCAAAAGGTTCCTGTCATGTATTGTGGGCATATCCTCCTTGATTTCAACCTCCTTATACTCATATGTAGGTATCTTGGTCATAGTCAATCCTGCAGCTGCGGCGGCTTTGATTGCTCTCTCCAATTTAGTTTCAGTGTCATCTAGGTTTACCTTCTTTGTATGGGATAGGCGTTCTGAAATATGGGAAACGTGAGTTATATTAAGTGTAATCAAAGTATATTAGACTGAGCTATTCACTCACATTTTTCATTATGTACCTATACAAAAACTGACCCTAATTTTTATATACCATGAAAGTTTACTTGCCTATATCAAAGGAGCCACTCCGGCTGCTAGAAGAACGCGACCTCTTGTTTTTCTTCTTGCTGTATTTGGATTTACTCCGAGAACTCGACAGTGAGCGCGATCGATCTCGCTTCGACCGGGTCCTCGAAGATGATCGCCTCCTAGACTTCGACTCGTACCTATCCCTAGATAGACTTCTAGTATAACTCCTTCTTTTATGCTTGGATCGGGAGGTAGACCGTTTTCTTTTGTGGCTACTTGACTCCAATCGATCTTGGGACCTTGATCTACGTTTGTGCTTGCTTTTGGATCTCTTCCTGTCGTAAGACGACTCGGAACTGTATGAAGAACTTCGCCTGTCCCGATACCGACTTTTATCTCGGGGCATAGTCGAAACGAAGAAAATAACTTTATTTATTTATCATCATACATAACCTCAAATTACTAAAGTATAATTATTAATTCACTGGAGTAAACTGACAGATGCTAATGTCACTTTGTAAAATAATGTTGCCATATTTATTGTAATAGTGATGCGTTCCGTTCGTTGTGATTCAGCTCATTCACACAAAGTCAATAGGAATATTTATTATAAAAAGTACCTAAATAATTATAATCATAAATTCTATCAGAGACGATGTACACGAATTATTGGGCTGGACATTATTGGGTCGGGCATTATTGCCTCCCTACGTGACGGACGCGGGACGCCGCCCGCGCGGCGATCTTGTTTTGCTTGTCTTTCATTCGGCTTCTAAACTCTTCTGGTCTGAGTGCACGAATGTTTCTTTTGCCCACGCGCTGTTCATTGTTAAGTTGTTTTACGTTGTGTTTGTTGGTATTGTTGTTTATATGAAATGTGCAATCTCGACCGTATAATATAAAATGTTATGGACCGTTTTATAATAAGTGTTACTGATAGCGACAGTGATAGTGCTGATATTATGTCTGACTACGACGAATAGAAATATATCCAATGTATTTTTGTTTCATTTAAAATTCGCTTTTTGAAAGAATCGGCCTATAAAGGTATTAACTACTAATATTTTTATATCGATTAAACAAAACTAAGCTGGGAGATTTCTTAATAAAATAATGTGATTTGATTTAGAACGTAAAGAATGAATGAGCGAGTGATTGATATCAATCTTCTTGTCACAACACTATTTTCTTTTCATCAAAAAGTGGTAACACCGTAAACGTCAGATTACTCCAGTGAATTAATAATTAGACTTTAGATTGTCAAATAAATCGCCTTTTTGTCAGTTTGTCAATAATCACAACGTTTAGTTACTCCTGCTTCTTTATGAAATGTTCAATTTTTTTAAATTGTCTATGATTAAAACTATTCTAATAACTTGTTCTGAGATTTGAATATTAGAAAACTAAATGTGTGTTCTTTGATTTGAATATCAATGATTTTTTATATTTATATCTGGGTTAGAGGATAACCAATCAAATAACCTTTCAATTTATTTATCCATCATCGATATCAGGAATAGCGTGATTTTGTAAAAGAAACGTGAATTTTATAACAAAACCTTATCAAAACGCAAAGTACCGGTATTTTCAAAATTCAAATGGTTCAATGAATACAAAAGGAACGCGATAGATGGCAGTAAAAACCCCGAATCAGTAAGTTCCATTCTACGACCATTTCATTGATTATGTATTTGTTTCTTCGAACTCATAACGTACTAAACTAAGGAATGAAACCAATTAAATGGTATGATGTTTAAATTTAACTTTGTGAAGTTTGATATCCAAAATATTTTCAAAGCTTTTAGCATTACTATTTCAATTACACACAACGTTTCACTGACATATTAAAGTTAGTATGCGTTTATTGAAACTTCCCGTAGGGCAGCGACCGTCAGTCGGCCTCGATGACGGAATGTGTGAAAATTTTAAGATGGTGATCAACTGTATTTTTCGTATATTAGTAAAAAAAATCAAGTCTGAAGCTTTGTGATTATGTTGAAAAGATTAAAATGTGTTTAAAACAGTGACTGCGCTTGATAAAATACGATCGAATCGGTGAAACGAACTTAAAGTGCAGTACGTGTTAAGTGCAATCGCAGACATTGTTTCGTTAAAAATTGTTGAGCCCATCGCGATTGTTATGTTTAGTATTCTATTGTGTGCTTTTATAACGCCTTGTAAATGGTATAAGAGATTCTGATGTTTCCTAAGTCATGGAGCGGCAGGAGAGATCACATGCCAACATGGAGGCCAGTGACTGTGTGGACACAAAACAGGTGAGTCCCACTCGGATAATTGCCGGTTTTTAATAATTTCACCTTTGGCTTACTCATATCGCCTTGGTGCTTGTGAAATTTGCATTGGAATGTGCCAACTGCAGTGTGTTGTATAGTAAAACATGTACTTTGAACAAGCATGTTTTGGAGTTGAAAAGATTTTCTGAAGATATTTTTGAGTAAATTACTGTACACAATGATTCAAATGCTCAGTTTAATTAAACTTCATGGTTTCAATGATGTAAAAACATATCAAGGCAAGTAGTGGGCGCTGGAGGTGGCTGCCCACACTGACTGAATAAATTATTGGCATTAGAACATTGTTATGAGCCTTATTTGTCATATCATATCACACACAATTATGTGTGTGTGTGTCTTTGTCTTACCCTTTTTATATGCCATAGTCTTACTATCTTTAGAATGTTCTTGAATATTTATAATAATTATTAACTACAAATCTGCCTTTTTGTAGAAAGTTTACTTAATCACTGAACAGAAAGTTATTTCTTTGAATGAGTTGTCTCGTAAAGTCATACAAGTCAATTATAAAGAAGTTAAAGAAACTAGATGGTCAAACCTGTATAATGTTATAAAACATAATTTTATTAGTGTTTTTATGATCTGCAATATAAACTCAATTGACGATGCTAGAACCAGAGTGATCTAAGTGACATTTTTGGCAAAAATGGTTTTTTTACACAATTGCATGGAAAAATCATAATTCTTTCATGCCATTGTGTAAAAAAACCATTTTTGCCAAAAATGTCACTTAGATCACTCTGGTTCTAGCATCGTCAATTATACTTTCATAATAATGACAAATTTATTTGATTGCTTTGATAATATTAATGAATGTACTTGTCATAACAGAGTGGGATTATTATTGTTTCCAAATAACTATGAATTTATGCCATATTATATTGTTTGTAAATTTGTTTAATAAGAAACTCTGTTAAAATGTTTTTGTAATTAAAAACTAATCAGCCATTGCTAGTGACTCGACTTCCAGCTTGTGAGTCATAAAAGTCACTGATTCAAGATCAATATTATTTCATTCCAAGAACTAGTAATATTGTAAGAGTTCTTGGGTTTCATGTGGCTATCTGTGTATGTCTGATAATCATCACCTACCTAGCCTTTTTTCCTATGTTGGAGTCAGCTTCTTGTCTAACTGGATTCAGCTGCCGCAGTTGTCTGAAAATTGCAATTAGTCATAATTAAAATATATAAACCGTGTTCTTCACGTTATCCATAAACTTTGTCAAACGCTTTTATAGCTTTTACAAATTAAATCTAAAAAGGAAGTAGTACTTAAAAAGGCTTCGTTACAAATATATTTGTAATTTCATTTAATGAAATTTAATTGAGCTATGCAGTGAGAAAGGATCTTAACTTAGTTTTGACAAGTTTCAGTCCGCCAAATCTTATGAATGAAAATTACGTCGTTGTCAATTCGAATAAAGAGGCATGCATATCGGGTGATTTACGTCAAGGTATTTAGTTTGTATGAGAATTAACAAAAACTAAAAAATAAGAATTCATTAATGTGTCCATAATGAAAAATGCTTATTTCCATGGTCTGAACATCAGGTCGAAGTTTATGTATATCGTCCGGAACACGGTGTATATACCCCGTAGAAGATGGTGGGACGAGCTGGACAAAATGAATGACCAGTGGTCCACTTTAGCCCTGGATCGAAAGAACTGAAAGAATGCAAAATACGCACATTGACTTGGAGTTGCGGACACAAGCCCGTATTACCGAAACTTCCCGCTGCTGGGCAAGGGCCAGCAGTGGGAAACCTAAGAATGATGCAGGCTAACAGTAACAGTAAAATATAAAACTTAATCTCTAAAAAAGGTCATGATTTAGGAATTAAGTTTTAAACCTTTGTAATTGGGGTATACTATTAAAAATCAGGCCAGTCCCCCATCTCTGGATAAGTGCCAGGTAACTTATAAACCTAAAATCATTTTATACAGAGGTCTATATTACAGAACCTCACTCAAGATATAAGCATTACTTAAAACTAATTTCAATCCTGAACCCTTGGTTTGACATCTACCATAGGGACTAGCCGGCAAACGCAAAAGCCAGAATTGTGTGGAAAAGGGAGAGGGGTTGCCTTTGCCCTGCAGTGGGACTATAGACTACTAGAGTAGAGCTTCGACCAATCAAATGGCTTTGAAGAAACTAGTTTTAAGTTATGCTTTAGTCTTGAGTGCCTAAGTTACCTAATATTGTTATCCAATTTTGTATCTGTCTTGTACTTAAACAGTCCTCAAATCTTTAATAATACAGCAGACAGTGGTTGACTCAGTGTTAAGCATTGCCAATCTATATGTAAAGAGAAAATGTGTCATATGGCATATTGTGTGCTAAGCCCACATTCATGTAATATTCACTAAGATGCACCCATGTGGGAGGTCAATGCTTCTTGAAATCAAGTTCTTTACTGTACTTGAACATTATTTGGCTTTATTATGTATTTAATAAGTTACTAAATAAATTGGTTTTATTCGAAGCAACAAAAATAACATTGTCTGGACTTTCCTGTTATGGTATTTTTTGCAGTCTAATTACTTACTGGCTATCTGCAATGTATTGAGGAAAAGACCTGAACCCTCATTGCGAACATACTATTGATCACAATCTGAATCATGTCGAAGGATATTGCTCATCCATTGAAAAATTTGTCCATTCAAAAAAGTAAATAATGCAATAAATGTTGTTGGACTGTTAAAATGAAAGCCATTGCTACTGTTTGTGTGTTACACTATTACCCCCCCGATTGTTAAAAATGGTCCAGGGAAGTGCGGGATCTATGGGAGCAAACAAAAATTTGAATGGAACAATATTTCAGGGCACAGAACAGAGAGAAATTTATATGTTTGTCATGATAATCGTCTTACCAACATTAATTATATAATACTTAGTTTAGACACATATTTACAGAAATCTTTTGGTAAAATATTATGTAACTCTCTACAAATATGGTAGATGTTAAAATATTTTGTTACTTTTTGAGAATATGTAAACAGTCTAAATACACATTGGTCAATCTTTAAAAAGTATGTCACATTAGTCAAAATTGTTTGGGTACTGATGTGATCTTTTAATGAATGTGTTTACTGAAATGTTCAGCTTAACTAAAAATCCGTCACACCACCTCAGCTAAATCCTTTGCATTGATAAGATATGGAAATTGTAAAACCTTGTCAAGTATTCAACCTAGTTGTATTCCTTTGATAAACAGATAGACAAAAAATAGAAAAATCCCTACAAGGAACTCCTTCAAAAGCCCCAAAAAGTTACGACGGAAGTGCAAACAAAACTAACGCGCTTATCTAAGTTCGTCCAAACTTGTTGCCTGCTGGTAACGTGGTAGGGGGCGCGCGCTCACCAACGAGCTGGGCGCACAGTTGAAACGCGTCGCGCGCGCAGGTCGCCGTGCGCGCGTTAACTGCGAACTTATCGAACACGCCCGCGAGTGATGTCACAAGGAGAACCAGTGGTTACTGTGCTGTGATTGTGAATTAACTATGGTAGCCATGGTGGCATCAGCGTCAGGATATGGCACCCTCCGCCGTTTTCTTAGCGTGCCCGGGGGACAGCACTCAGTTGCCGAAGCAGGGGTCGGACCCAGCAACTCTGTTGCCGTCTCGGTAAGATCGCAGTTGTTAGGAACAGTTAAGCATAACGATGAATGATAACGTTATGCGTTTGGAATGCCGACGTTAATGACTTGTTGATGCGTTATACTTTATTGAGGTGTGACTATGTACTTCAATCCGCGCGATGAATCGATGCTATTGATAAGTTTGTTTGCGATACGATAATCGATATGACTTAGGTATGCATTTCATGTATTACTAGTTAGTTAATCAGTAGGCGATAATGCGTCTTCTTTGATAGTATGATTGACATCAATGCCAGAAGTTTCCACGGTACTTCATTCAAAAGTTTGTTTGTAATCGATAAGTCCCTGCGATTATCGATCATTTCAAATTAAATTGTTAGTAACGGATTACATTGTGCAGAAAGTTCATGAACATGTCTGCACTTCTTGTCAAAAAAAATTAAAACACTAGAAAGTTTCGCTCTACAAGTCCCATTAGAATGTACATACGTGCGTATTAAAATTACCAGACTTGTGCAAAAAATACCTATTCTTGTGTTCGTGAGTGGCTAACGAAATCTGTATTATTACTAGATCGTTTCTCATTGACTGGTATTGCCCGAGTTCGACGCTGCGCGCAGTATCACCAAAATCTTGAAACTGGTTCGGCTGCGTTCGGCACACCGCATTATGGCAGCTAAAAAAAGAATCCGGACAAATCCATCAGTCTACTGACTGTAACCGTCCACCGTGGGGTCATCAACCTTACTTTCCTTTTTACTATTCCGATGTAATATTAACATCGATCGAAAGTCCGGCCTTGGCCTCACACGGACCATTAGAACAATACTTTTCGATGATGATGTCACCCTGATCTGTTGGGGAATACGGGATGGATACGGCCAAGGTTAGGCTAACAGACCGTGGCTGTATCTCTAGCGGATCACAGCTCGTTGCTCACCATCCGCGAAAGGAGCGCATCACTCACTCGGTGGTTACCGACCCAGATCAGACACCGTTTACCAGCTTTTTACCTTACCCGAATTAATAAGAATTGTGTCCACTCAAATTGACATAAACGTTCCACTTACTAAACGACTCTAGGCAACAATTGGAGACTTGCAATACTGGAAAAATACCGCCTTCACTGGCGAGTTTGTAGGGTTTCCGTAACTGGACAGAATCTTGATTACAGATGTTCAATCCTTCCTTCCTCTTTTGCAATTTCTTGTATTAGCCCGCATCGATGCGTAGAGAAAACGCCACAAATCCAATGCGATCGCCGTGATAATAATACACTGTCAATGCAAATGGAGAGTACCTAGTAATTCACCGCGATTGTTCGACGTGGTTTCATTTCCCACCCGCTAGTTTTTCAAACTCCGATAAAACAAATTTGAATAAGCTATTGATGTTGATGTCAGACTTTCGCGTTACATTTTAAGAGAAACGTAACGTAAAATTGCAATGAAACTGATCCGCAAATGATCCGCATCGAGAAATTATGAAAAAGATTTATTTCACGCTAAAATAAGGAGAATGAATTGGTTTATCTGTTGCACATAAACTAGTTGGACCACATCGTAGAAGTAGATGTTGGAATGCTCATTTTGTCTTAAACGAGGTCGACAACTTTGCCCTAAGAATCTAATCAAAGTTATCGAGAAAAAATCTCACAGGCAGAACGAAAATCTTGGGAAAACAAGTTTGTTGAAACATAAAATACCACTTAATTTTTAATACATTCTACGGCTGAATTCCGTAGTTCTATTTGTTCAACCTAGCAGCCGCTAGTACTTGGCACAGTTAGTTCCAGCTGAGGCAGCCGGACATGTTGCGACACGGCATAACATTGTGGTGCCACCTCTTGGTGCATGCTTCCGCCCACGACCCTCTTATATGGTGAGGACCTTGTTACGGTTGCCTTACGTAGACACATCCACTCGACTGGATTTTGCAATGATATCGTTTGTGTCGCCTTGTCCGGAAGGTTGTAATTTGTTAAATTCCTTATCTCCATCCAGCTCACATTCTCATCTTAATTGCTTGATGCATTCTTGATTGGACAGTCCTTGGTAAAGTTTTTGTTGCTACTATGTTTCTAAGTGCGGCATTGCGAATGGGGACACCCAGTTGTTTGCTCATGCAAACACACCAAAAAGTCTTTATAGTTTGTTCGGCTTTCGATTTAAGTAGGTAGCCCGGTGAAATAACTCTGGCCACTATAGCTATAAACATTACGCAAGATGGAAGCTCTACAAACAAAACTTATTACCCACGCCTTTAATGAAACGAATACTTTCAAAAATGATCAAAGTGAAATTAATGGACGAAATAAATCTTAAGCAGTCACAATCGAAGGCGGACGTCGATCAAAGATTAGAAATGCTCTTACAGCAAGTGTACAGTTCACTGTGAAGATTCATTTCCAGATTAGTCTGCTCAAGAATTTCTTCATAATTATAGCACGTATGCAGCGACGTCTAAAAATCGCGGTGTCAAAGAAAATATTAATTAAACTCGTCACACTCGCTTCTTAAGTGTTATATCTGAGGGGAAATTTTAATTTAGTTGTGAAATCTCTGATTTCTTTTATTTATTTTTATCAGGTATGCTTTACTGAATTTTCGACCGAGTTTAAACTTTGGCTCTATGCATCACCGTAGCATGATATGACAAAATGTTAACAAATTGTTTGCGTCCTTTTATGTAATAACATGTGTCGTAAAGGCGTTAATTGTTAGTATTACCAACAGTACAGAGTATCTAAAATAGGCAATACTAACATTAATCATCGGTACCAAACAAACCGTCAGGGAAACATTATTTTTGCTTGTGACGGCTTTGTATCCTTGAGTTACGCCATCTGTTGCGTCGTTTGTCCTGTTTCCATTTCCATATTGGTTATAATTTAAATAAAATCTCGTTTATATATCCGCTAAAACCCAATTAGTTGCGTGAAGCTAAAAGTCTATATAGAGCTTCAACTCATTTCCTTATTCTTTGGGTTTTCTGACCCAGATCATGACAAGATATACAATAAAAAATTCGCAATCCTCGGTCATTCATTCACAACCACATACCCAAAGACAACAATAAACTTTATACTTGTGCCTGCCTGCATACAATAAAATTAATCAACTCTCAAATTATTATTTTCATTACGTGTTTAATAGTAAAATGTTATTAGTTATTACTTAACCCGGAATGCGGTTACGTGTCAACGTTAGTACAGGTATTGAGGAACATTCGCTATGATGGTCAGAGAAAGCTATGAGGAATGTTTCGCGCGGTTACTTTCATGTGGTCGAGCTTTATATTACATGCCAGTGAAGAAATTGCCTGTATCTGTTATGAACTTAATATTGCTTACATGTGTTTTGCGATGCAGCTAATCTTCTCAATGCTTCGTTATTGTGGGAATATTGCACGGTAACTGTCCAAGTCGTCTTATTTTAGCAGCGAGCTTAGTTTAGCATGCTTGT
Organism: Hydraecia micacea; assembly: GCA_914767645.1. Classification (NCBI taxonomy): domain Eukaryota; kingdom Metazoa; phylum Arthropoda; class Insecta; order Lepidoptera; family Noctuidae; genus Hydraecia; species Hydraecia micacea. Next base: position 17,815,510 of record OU611778.1, read on the forward strand.
CTGTTATTGTGTTGTTTAAGTAAAGTTAAGTACATTGTTTCCGAGCTCGGGAACTCCAATTTTGGGCGGGGATGCATTTTGCTACCTACCTGATTAAAAAAAAAAAACAGTGGCACTCCGGGAGTGCAACAATTACGTGTGTATTTTTTAATCATCATATAAACAAAACACAAACAGAATACTTTGCCATCACCCACTAACATATCGGAAATACATTAAAACCCAGTACATCCCGAGGCCAGCCGAACACATCGAAATGTAGTGCGGTGTCGGTAACAGTGTTGCGAGTTCAATAGCTTTATTCCATCTCAAAAAATGCCCAACGCGTCAAAATAAGCTTTCACTTAAAAAAAAAATATCCCCGATTGTATGAAATTTAGAAGTCAGTACTAAAAGATGCTATCTACAACCTAAGGTTCTTCTTAAAAAGGAGAACAGGCAGTTGGTCAAATAACAATTTAAATTCTGCACATACTCTGCTCTTTCAAACATAACTAACTTAAACAAAAGAAAATTCTACTTCTTATGCACAGAACCGTGATGTTTGGTCAGGTACGCTGACTTTTCATGTAATTCTCATTTCTTATAAAACATAAAATGTAATTACCTGTCCATCTCTCCGTGGAAGGAAGTGAATTACTGCGATACGATAGACGATGAGTTAGCAACCTGTCATTATCTACCTATGCATTATTTTAATCATAAAGCCTCCATTCTTTATTGCTCGTAGTTGGCAGTATTTAATCTTATTTCAGTATATCTCAGTCTTGTCTTGATTAAATTTAATCCTTACCGACTTTTGGCATAGAGTTGCATTCCCAACTCAAACATTATTTCGAACTCAATTAATTCCAGTTTCCTTCTCTTAATAGCGACACTAATTGAAAACTATAATCATATTATTTTTGGTACAAATACAAATGCTTGGTCGGCCGTGTCGATATTGGTCAACGATATTGGTAATGGTAACAAACATGATGTCATTGCGAAAAGTGAAATTGACTCCCGGAAGGCAACGTGTTAGTACAAATAACATGTGTTAACAATCGAATGTTTGAGAGCGATGTATATACTGAATGGAACCGACGCCATTCATGAACAAAGCTCGTGTAAGTACTCAATCAGTTATACAAATTCAAAACATGCGAGTTGTAGCACAAAAACCGTGTGACAAAGCTGTTCTAAGTACTCCTGTCTAAAGTGCAGTGTTTGGGCATTTTCACGTACTTGATAGATTACTAACTGATTTGACAGAAATCTTGTACATACAAATAGGGCAATATTGTCAAAGATTAGCATGAAAACAAGTTACAATTACTCTTTGTCCTGTATTGTTACTTGTAGGTCCTAACAATAATTGCCACGGTCAAGACCCCTGACTGTTATTTTTACTGCGAACTTCGAAATTAATCCGAGACTACTTTCCGTGATTTAAAATAATGCCAATATGTAACATAGCATTACTTTTCATAACGATGAGACTCCAACAATTTCTTCCTCGTTTCAGACCATACATTATGTAGAGTCGAAAAGAATGCGCGAAACGAATTTGAAGATGTTAAAGTAAGTAACATGACTAGTAGAAAATCTAGACAAGAAAAGAATCATGTATGTAATGGATGCTTCAAGGTTACAGCATCACTTTCTCCAAAACTAAGCAGCTCTCATGACGAGATGTGTTATCGTGTTTCACTGTCTCTTTTTATCTTATTATCGTAACATCTGACATTTTGCATATGAATTTGCTTGTTATTCCAATTTCATGCACTTGTTATGTACATATTTATTATGTTTAATTTTATTTTGTTCGAAAGTTACGACGCAGATTGTGGAAATGAACAAAATTTGGCGTGAAAAGTTTCATGCGTTGTTAGTTCAAATTCTGCTAATTGTGGTTGACAACTAGCTATAAACTTCATTATTTAAATTCTACATTATGTTTGTTTTGCTAGAAGGTAATGCCTCGAAAATGTTGAGCTGCAGAAAACTTTTGAATTGATAGACCATCCTTGAACAAAAGATATTAACTCTTTCAAACTCACATTTCTTTAGAGATTCGTGACGAGTGTAACGGTCTTAATTCTATTTTTGGGCAATTTGCGAAAGTATTGTGGATACAACTGTCGTTTCTTTTCAAATTATTATGCCAATGCACGATATTTATTTTTTCTTGTCTGCGCCAGTGCACATTTTTTTCAAATCTGCCTTTTTAGGAATGTTTTCACGGCTGATGGAGTAAAAAACAAATATCTCGTAGGTATTATACAGATTGAGTAACCGTTTTGCCATTTATAACTTGTGCTTGCTGAGCAGGAAATCTTGCGGTCTCAGAAAAATGTACAATGCGCTCTTTTTTCTCAGTTTTCAAGATCAAGGCTTAAATGCTTCGTCATGACCGATCTTCGTTTCTGTTTCTAATGTGCTTATAATAGCGGTGAGTGATTTGAAGCAATCATCTCTAGTCGAGTGTAACATATTACCAGCTTTGGTATTAAGACAAGTAGTCTACCTGTTTAATATTACTTAATTTTTCCTCCTAGCAATTCCTTGATGAATGGCTTTGGCAGTGATCTACGACTTGTAAAGCGAAAATTTGAATTACCAGACAGTATGATGAAATGTATGAATGAAAATCAAATCAATGCAGAATCGAATGCAACGCACACAAAGCACTCAGGAAACAATAAAGCAGTAGTCGAGCTGGCGGGAAATCGTTTAGTGCTTCCAGAGTACTCAAAACACCACACGGCATAGTCTCAATAGTATTTCAAGAAAGCGCATTTCACGCATCTTGGTTGAGAGTTGAGATGCGAGGGATTCTTGTGCAATTCCCTCGTGGGCCGGATTCCATGGCAAGTGGTAATGTCGTGCAAACTGCCAGTATTGTGCGCCGCAACATTCGTGGGAAATCTCGAAAACGAGCCTTGCATGCATAAGTAACTGGCCTCTGGTAGTTCGGATGCAGTTTCGTCATTTACTATGTTGCTGTTATGAAAGTTACAGACAGGATTCTCATGTTATTAACTAAGTCGTCTTTACAGTTATTCACTTAACATATACGGTCTTAATCACCTATTTGTTTACCTGTTCCCTTAGGTCTAGCAAAAGACCACGAAATTACTCGAAGAACTTGAAATATGGACTGTCTAAACATTTCGTCACAATGTGTTTTTTGGTCCATAAAAACTCTTGAACTTGGCAAAAACTCGCCATAACCAAGTTTTTTATGGTGTTACGTTGAGTACCGAATCGAATTGTGCTTGCTTGAGATCTGTTGAGATGCTATCGAGAATCACGGAATCGATATTAAACTTTCCACTAAGTAATGGATTTCTTAGACAAATAATTTAATTGTTGTTAAAATATCGCATATTGTTTTATTGTTTAATAATCTTGGTTTTGTTTACTTGGATAATGTTTTCTTTCCCACAATGGGATTTCTTCTGTATTGTTGTTTTTGAGTGAATGAAATCGTTTTCGTCTATTCAGAATAGGTTTTGCTTAGCTGGCACATTTTCTAATAATTCTATTCCTAAGAATTTCGATTTCCAGATGGAAATCGACCGTGATCGAGATGTGAATTCACACATTCTGGGAAAAACAGAAGTCTTGATTTATCGCCCATAACATTTGCACCCAACACTACCTCGATGATCTCTTTATATCTCCACGCTTCTTATTCTAATGAAGACTTCGAATTTTTATTTGGTCTTGGAACCTTGAACATTTAAACGTTTTATTTGTTGTTTCCATTAGCAAAGTCTCCACGCCTACTTAGATTTTTTTGTAGAGGTCTTCGTATCAACACGAAACAAATCTTCTGTATTGGAATGGCTAATAGCTTCCGAAATATTTGTTTCTGCTACATTTTATTTTGAGCTATTCAAGTAATTATAATGTGTATCCATAATCAAGACATGACTTTTATGTGTATGTCTGTAATAATATGTAGGCCATGCATGTTGTGTTTTACAATGTAACGATTATAGCGCAATACTATTACACACCCGAAAATCGCATGTAAAAAATAATCAATTTTAGGCCACGCATTTGTGACGTCGCGTGTGGTGAAGTTATGCGGTAAAAAGCTCTCTGGGCCGTTTGGCCAGATGTCGGCGGCTCGGCACAGACGACGCCTACCATTGTTCACTAGTATCTACTATTTATTTAGTATTCGTATACTCTACCAACATTGTGATCAAAGATTTCGTGCGTGGAATGCTGATGGCCACCTACAGGCTTATTTACCTTAACAGAACTGTACCTAACGCGAAAAATAGTTTCTCGCATATTGGAGACGTCAACGAGTATTGCTTTCGCAACGTTTCCTGCTCACATAAAACTACTTTCGACACGAGTAATAATTTTATCAATATTTTGGTCGAGTTGTGTCGTAATGGGCTATGTAACGTCTAATAAATAGCCGAATGAGCCGACGGTCATATCGATCGTCCGCCGTTTTGTACTTATAATAGAGATGGTTACGAAATGTTTATATTTGTCGTCGTTGGTTGCTCCCTTTGCATATAGGCGCCACATTTCCGACTTTCACCGAGATATCTCGCTTCTGCACCGTCCAACTAGGTCATACGCTGGGACTTGGGACCTGGAGATAGATAAAGCAAAATATCTTTAGCAAATTAGTCTAGTTCCAGAATAAAATAAGAAAAAAAGCGTTTCATGTCGTTATCAAGAGAAAGAACATCAGTAGAGTGTACTGGATTATAACTGTACGATAACATATCAGACATGACGATTTCGCCTTAAATACAGCATTTGTTATCGTTGACAACAATGACGATAGACACGCAAATATTTTAACTCGCGATAAGCGCTTCTTTGTCGTTTGTTTCAATCTTTAGAGGAACTTGTGTGAAGAGTATTTTATTTTGAATCAGTAATTCAGTATGAACGGTAACTTCCTCCCACTTCCATAGAATTCACAATGGGCCTTGACAGTGCTACGTTAACATCAGCGTAGGCTCTGAGGCCACTGTAATTTTCATTAACATCGTTCGCGTGTGGCTGATCACACAAATTTTCATCTGTACCAGAGACAGTCGTCTATGTAATTGCCGAATATGATATAATTGTTTGGGTGACTGTAAAAAATGTCCTTGTCTCGTAGCGTCGATTCTATTTTTTCCTGCCATAGTCTTTAGTCTCCGATTTTGGGATGTGTATTTTCCCAAAATGTTTCCTAATTTTCTCGTCAACAACAGCCTACAGCAATTTGCTCTACAATAAACTTAATGCTTAATCGAGGCTGTGTGGGCTTGGTATATTTATAGTTCTTACTAGTTATGACTTCATCGCATCACTGATCTGTTGACATTTCTGCGCTCAGTGGCCATAATGGCACTGTTCCGCTGTTTATTTGATGATTTCTAAACAAATGCAATCAACTGTCGTACTGGACTTGGTGTAAAATGTTTAAATTAAGGTTTGTTGCTTGGGTTCGCTTTCCGACTTCAGCTTCCTGATTGCCCTCGGTTTTGGAATCCTCGGGGTCAGTAGCTTACCCTTTTATTTCCGTATTCAGCATCCTGCAGATACAGTAGTCCTATTACTTCATAGACCTAATAAAACATTATAAACGAACACTATTTATGCATCAGCAACAGTATCAAGGCTGTCATCACCATTTATGTTTTTTTTTTGCCAAAACGTCAATTTTAACTAGAAATAGTCTGAGTAACCATCGCATCGGTCAGGTGGATCGAAATGACTCAGAGCAGGGCAAATCATTTCTTATTTCCTGCACCGCAAAACTAATTGTGTGTTCCATTAGTTCCGCTAGCAGCTAAACCTCGGTAATGCTGCGATTGCCTCCAGTATGACAGTGCCCGTATCTGTGCCATAGACCGTTCACAGTTTCACGCACACAAATGAAATTAATTATGTACAAATTCTTGAAAGCTTCCTGCTTCCTGCTACTTGAGGGCGGAGTGAGACATCGTGAATTTTAAAATCGTTGGCGTTTTAATGTTTCTGTACAAATATGCTGGTCACGTTTCAATTGTCTATTGTATTCCTTCGATGTTAAAGTTCTTTTATACTTTCGTAAGTACCTCGAACCGAGGTTCATCCCATCTCGACATGTAGGCTTCGTGATTCCAGTTATTTGTTTCCTACATACCAATTACGGTAATCTAATCGTGCTTAATAGGAGCCTTGCAAAATTCCATTCAGGTGGATTGAATTAACTCGGCCGTTTGACCATGTTAGTAGCTTCCGATGAATATGTATTGATGCATAAGTTCTTATGGACAAGAAGTCTTTTTCTAAGCGCCGCTCGTTGGAGCTGTCTCCCATGTTTGGTCACCCATGATTCACATCACGTCAAACATGTCGAGTATATTGACGTTGTATAAAACGTATTTCTGGTTCGTGAGCTTGACGTTTTGAGCTCGCGATGTTCCTTCCTTGAATTTTCGCCTTCTATCTGATTGGTGGTCTGACCTTATTTGACTTATCTTTTGTAGCTGTACCGAAGAAGCTGGCTTTAGCAGGTGACTCTGACTATTTAGGTTGAATGTAAAAAGTTGTACATGTTCATAAAACAAGGAGCTTGATCTCGGATAGCAGCCGTTGCCAGCAGATGCAGGGCATAAGTACACGATATCGTTTGTCGAGACAGACTGACCCATTAAAATGCCAAAACATGCGGATTACAGAATGCAATGCCTGGTGAAGTACACTAGCTGATGTAATTACTAGCCACGCGATGTGAAATTTATTCTTTCATTATTATTCAATAAGAATGTTTTATTTTTTGCCTTGTTTGACGCTAGCCATTTAAGAATTTGTTTTTCGTGATATGGTGACGGAACCATAACGTTCGCTCTATAGCATTCTATTTTTGTACTTTCAATTTTTTCAGACGAACAAAATGTTTTTTCCTTTTTTAATATCGTATCTTTTTTATATTGGTGTTTTTACTCATTATGATATACTCATGTAATGACTTGAGTATGCAATCGATTATTTGCTCGTTAAAAATCAATCTCTGCACATCGAACTGTTTTGTTTTCCACTAACATTAGCAAACAGCCGAAATACACACATCAAAAGTGTCTAGGGATCAAGCATTTTTATGCGGATTTCTTGAGATTGAGATGTGGCTTTGTAATAAATTTATGATTTTATAAATTTATATGGATCCTTTTTGGTGCATTTCATAATTTGAATCAGGAACTGTGAATCAAATTCGAGTAAAAGATGAAAATCAGCTGTCAATATTTTCCCTATAAAAACATACAACGCATTGAATACATTATTAGTGCTACTGTTTCCCTACTACTGATTAAAACCAACGTTATTATGGAGCGGCGACGTCATTTAAGCAGGGAAGAAATGCTCAGAGCCGTGGGAATGATAGAAGCTGGTTCCCGGCAACGTACTGTGGCTTTAGCTCCGAATACAAGTCAGAGTGTTATCAGTCGACTTTGGACACGTTACCGAAGCACTGGTACCGTGGCTGAGCGCCATGGAGGACGGTATCGCTGCACCACACGGAGACAAGACCGATACATTCAAATCTTAACTCGAAGAGCTCCAACAATAACCGCCATGATGTTAGCCGTGAGGCTTCATCACTCTTCAGGGAACTTAATTAGCGACCAAACAGTCAGAAACCGCTTGCATGAAGTGAACCTTCATTCCCGAAGACCGCTACGGGTACCACCTATAGCAATGCACAATCGTAGGATTCGATATCAATGGGCTCTTGAACACAGAAATTGGGCAGAAGAACAATGGCGTTTCGTGTGCTTTTCTGATGAGTCTCGTTTTGGTATGAGACCGGATACAAGACGTATACGACACTGGAGAACCCCTGGACGCCAACAGCGATTAAAATCCTGCCAGGAAGTCCATCCTTATAGTGGTGGAACCATCATGGTATGGGCGGGTATTTGGATCGGCGGAAGAACTGAGTTGATTTGGATCAGAGGCAACCTCAACGCTCAAATTTATGCTGAGACGATTGTATCAGACGTCATCGTTCCTCTACAAGTGCAAATCGGTCCCTTATTTCAGTTAATGCATGATAATGCACGACCGCACACCGCAAGAGTTGTAAGACAGACTCTCGCCGCAGCTAACATCAATGTCCTGCCCTGGCCTGCTCAGTCGCCAGACTTGAACCCGATTGAGCATGCATGGGATATGCTACAGAGAAGAGCTCTGCCGAATATGGAGGGTATCCAGTCGCAAGAAGACCTTTTTTTGTTGTTGCAACGAACATGGGCTGCCATTCCACAGCGTGATTTGGATGAACTCATTTTGAGTATGCCAAACCGATGTTCTTGTGTTGTTAGTGTTCGCGGTAGAAACACGGATTATTAATTGTTTAAGTTACCCAATAAAATTTTAAAGAAAACTGTTATTTCAGTCTTTTTTTCGAACTTTTGTGTTAGTGGTTCAAATGTCAAAAATCCCTTTATTAGGAAAATGGCAAATTTCTTTATTAATGCAAAGGTGACTTGGTTTATCGTTACTGTGACAAACGAAAACACTTTATTTGATGAATCCTTAAAGAAAATTTTAATTAATATCAATCAGGAGAAAAGTTATTGCAAAAATATATGTTGATCCCTAGACACTTTTGATGTGTGTATATTTTGGTGTAAGCTAGTTTGATCAATCACATAAGTGTCAAAATTTTAATTGTTTTGTCATCTCCTTCGCACTCATGGTAGAGAAGAGAGCTTATGGCTTCAGAGCAATAAGTTAAGTACCGGCGAGCTTGTGTGGGGGCTGCGTGGGCGCACGACCTCAGTGGATCGCGTGGGTTGCAGGTGCCAACGCACCTTTCCAGTTTCCACGCATCGACTGTTGCGGCCTGCGAGGCTCCGATCCGAATCGACGATAATCGACTCGGTTAACTGTTCGCGATTGTTTTGAAACGAACCTTCACCCCGTTTCGTAGATTCTATCTTGTTATTTACCCATTTTCTTATCAATCCTGGTGCTTTGGCAATTTCCTTGAATTTACTCGCTTTTTAATGCGTTGCATGTTGGTTGGCAACAGCAGTTATTTCCAAAGATGCATTCATTGGAAAATTGCGTGTTTAGATCTTATTTTGTTCGAATGCGCCAGTATCCATGTCTCCGCATACTGGATATATACAAAAGGAAAATATACTATTACAAGTAAGTTCCATTGCCCTTTGTTCCACGCGGGTCAAGCGAGTGCAGCACAAGTGCATTTGGTCCTACTCCGACAAAATAATTTAATCCGTGTGAAGGATAAAGGCATTGAGGGCATGCATTCAAAACAGGTTTCCTTTGAAATCACTATTTGCTACTGCGTGTCTGTACTTTATACGATCGCGTAATAATTCATGAAGCTAGCAAGCCATCTGCTCGTGAAAGCATCGATGATGTGGCGTCGACCTGTCTAGGCTTTGAATTCCTCTTGAGCTGAGCTGCTTTGATGCAAATCTGTGATGGGTACAGTTGAAAACCACGCAGGAAGTCCATTCTTCCGTTACCGACGTCGATGGCACTAATGAGCCGCCGCTGACCACGCCGGAGCCGTTCCTACGACGGAGCGCCTAAAACTGGAGAGAGTGATATGTGTGTTCAGCTTGGACTTCGCTAATTACACACCAATTAACCACCAAGAATTGAGTGTAGAGAGTGGCCTGCCCGCTCCACTTGCTATATGTTATAGCGTGGTGTATGAAAGTACTTAATAGTCGACTCTTTACGAGCGAAACGCTCCTCACGCTTGCAAATTGAATGAGTTTGCTCCAACTGTGTTTATGTTTTTTAAATGTGTGAACTCAGCAGCGCTTAGAATTGAATTCAATTCGCTTCATCTGGCTGGCTCAGTGTCTGGCCAAAGTAAATACTATACACTTGTTGAATACTGTTCTCCCATCTCCAGTAAATATACGTTTGTTTTATTAATGCAAGATGAAAAGCAATTTGAGTTTAATGTACCGTGAAGAGATGATGGATATGAACTTGTTCATATTAAGTACACTGTACAAGGGATAAATATAAATATGAAAGTACTGTATTGAAGACATGCACATACTTCTCAATCTTGTTCGTACTGGTGACGTTTTACATAAATATTTTCTACGGTGACGGGATTCTTGGTAGATAAACAATGTTAATTAATTCGCTAGTGACTCGTATTTGCATAATCTTAATGGTCGGCTGATATTTAATTGACAGCAAAATATTTACATTCAGACCAGTTTAAAGGTTTCCACTACGTCCGTGTACCAGCCAGCAGCTGTGCAGTTATGCCTTAGTGGCGCCTGTTTTAATAAGCTGGAAAAATATTATTGAATAAACTGAGAAAGTAATTTCGAAGGCGCATACCGATGCAATTAAATATTTACTTTATGGTATAATGAACATGAGGTGTGGAGTTGATACCGTCGGAGCTGTGTAGCAACAACGGCTTGGATTTAACGGCTGTAACAAAAAGCAAAAAAATACTGATGTGAAAGATTTGCAGAGTAATCAACTAGATGGATTGTTAGCTTACCGCCTGCAAAAACGAATGAATGCATCCTGTTTCTAGATTATGTTTAAGCCATAGACGATATACATATACAATCAAGCCTATTGGAGCTCCTAAATTGAATTCTGTAATTAAGTTTACGCTAGGACTCCTTCGATGTAGTTGCTGAACCAAGCCTTTGTTCGGTCTAGCTAAAATATTCACAAGATTGATTTAATATTGCATTGGAATAAGATTAACGACCCGACGACAGTCTCCCGGGATATTACCAGCTACAGGTGTAGGCGGCCATAACGGTTTACTTAAGTCTGGTTGGTCTATTTTTTTTTTGTAGTGCACATAAAATAACTGGTTCAGCATTTTTACAAGACCCTTCTTGGGAGCTAGGTGTTTCGTTAAAAGTTGACTCTACAACTGGAATGTTTTAATAATCATCTCAGAAAATCTAAAGCGTTGCCTAGTATTTGCCTTGTCTTCAAAACAAGCTTTGGTTCTAATTAGTGCTTTATTAAAGAATTCTTATTTCTTTGTTAAGCCAAAGGATTGTCAAATTCTCACGAGCGTTTTATCGGATTCTTCAGTTTTCAATTAAGTCCAACCAGTCGCTAAGTCCTCGTTGATTCGGAGAAGAACTATTTACACCACCGCAAAATAGACACAGTCAATTGGAATCAATGCCAATCAATCATTTATGAACGATATCCTATTAACTGTTTATTTTTGCTTTTAAGAGATGTTTGTTAATGTTGATTTGGTTTCTTACACATCTCATTTAACATTCATTTATTCAGATTGAGTAAATTATTCTATAATTTGATAAATTAATGATTGTTAACATCAATCACCAGTGTATTGCTTTGGTTGATAGCTGTTCATTATTCATTGATAAACAATCCTGTGCAAAGGCGTAACTAAGATTCTTTCTAGGAGGTTCCTGTATTTAATACTTTTAATTACTAGTCAAGTTAAAGCTATATTATTCAAGACTGATGTATTATTTCTTCAATAAAAATTCACTCAATCTACAACTTTCAACATGTATTAGGTACCTACTGTCAATCGTTCTAGATTAATCAAGTTTCTAAACGACTTAAAAAAAACACTACAAAGTGATTAATTTCGGAAGTAGGTGTCGTTGGTTCTGCATTTTCGTTTTTTGTTTTGACACCGACTTCCGAAATTAAAGTTATTTAATTTATCATTTTGCAGTGTTTTTTTTTTAAGATGGAGATGCATACACGGAGATGCAGTACATTTATGCAGCATATTTTCTAAAAGTATGTACATCACATTAATGAAAGAATTATCAAAATAGCTTCATTAGTTTTTGAGAAAATCGCGGACATACAAAGATACATATACATACGAGTCGAATACAGAACCTCCTTTTTTAAAGTCGGTTAAAAAATAAAGCAATATCATACAAATGTTAGGTCCTTTTTAATCTTTGATACAACAGTTGTTTACTGTGACATTCTTGATCGAGCTCGTCCAAGTAGCTTCCTATTTGGGAGTGTCTCCGTGCAATGGACTATTTTTAACCGTGGCCGCATGCGCCGGCACGCGCCCGACCTTTCAGCTTTATGATTTGTCGACGTTCTGATACTGTTATTGATAGTAAGCTCATCTTGTTCATTTTTTTGCTCTGTCTCTCTCTCCAATCTTTCAGACACATTTTCTAATAATGTTTCCGCTTTGAAAGTAGCTTTATTTTTGTTTGTGATTCCGGGCTAGTACGGAAGGGTTTTTGATGCATCTCTTTGATCGCTACAGTATAATTTTAAGTTGGCGACTGATATTCCTGTGACAAAACTAACAACGTTTCTGCCTTTTATTTGCAGTCGAGCAGTAGCATGGCTACAATTTCTAAAATCTCCATTAAGATACGAATCTGAAATCCTCGAATCGTTTCACCGTGCCGTGTGGCTTAACCGTACGTGTTATTAAAATTCTGCATCACAACGGATTTCTCAGCATCGTGATGCGTTTGCATGTTTTAACTATTAGTTTACAGTAAATTAATAACAGAGAGTGATGGTTCGCGTGCCTGCTTTCTCACTTGCATGACGAATTTGATGATACTGAGATGCAATGGGGCTGTCGACATCTATATGCACTTACTATAGCCACTACTAGCTTTATTTGAATATTCTGATCTATCCATCTCACCTTGACATTGTACTTTAATATTCACATACCTATATGGATTATACTGTTCGCGGTCATATTTTATGACATCATTTTTATGTTGTCTCGTGATGTAAGTTTTATTATCAGGAATATGAAGTAATGTTATTTGAGTGCTTAAAGCGCGTTTGCCAAGTTATTCATGCGACGACGTAAAACGTATGAACGAACTTTGTACTTTATGGAGCTTTGTCGTTCTGAATCAAACGTAACACGTACTAAACATTATTTGCCAGTAATTGCAACGAGAGAAATAGCAACTGGCTGTCACTTTAATTTACTTAATGCAGACGGTAACATTACATGAGTGGACGTATTTGTATTGTCACGTATGAACGAACTTTGTACTTTATGGAGCTTTGTCGTTCTGAATCAAACGTAACACGTACTAAACATTATTTGCCAGTAATTGCAACGAGAGAAATAGCAACTGGCTGTCACTTTAATTTACTTAATGCAGACGGTAACATTACATGAGTGGACGTATTTGTATTGTCGTTTACGCCAAAGAGTCAATTCATTTGTACTATTCTACAATCAATCCATTCTGCTATCACATTAACAAGTAGTGAGTGATGATAGTGCAGTACTCAAATTAGGACAAGGACCACTCGGTTCCACTTATTGATCAATGCGATCACAATAAGCGGACGTTGCCATAACGCGGCAGTGGTTGACGGTGGACAATAATTGTGGCAATCGACAGCCGACAACTGGCTCAATAGAACTGCTATTTGCAATTATTACCTCGTTAACGATAGATGACGATCGTTTATATCCGATATAAGAGTGGTTTGTCATCGTTGTACTGGTTTATTATTTTATATGTCGTGCCGAGGTTGAAATGATCTATAGGAACTGGATTTGGGTCAAGCCGTTTTGAGCCTTGGCTTGGTGAAGGAGCTTTAATAAAGTTTATGAGAGCCAAGTTTTAATCACCATGGTTTAAAACTTCCTATCGAGAAGAATAACATTGCTCGACTCTGGAACGGGACTTCGTGTAGAACTTACTTAATTTTTATTCGTTTTCGTATGATATAGAATAGAAATAAATGTTGTTTTGTATTGTTTCAGTCGAAGCAGCGGGCATCAATCAAATGGCTGTTAACGAAGGCGTTCAACAACAGGGTCCCGGATAACCTTCAGGAGCCCTTTTACAGGGATCATGAGGTAATAACAAACTTTCCATATTATTTTCTTCATTGCCGTGTTTTCCATATAATTTGTCAAGCATTTCTGAAAAGAAGGCTAAATAATACCACTTGAGGTTTCATTAAAGCCTTACATTGTCCTTGACTCGATATAATAGTCCATTGTTTCCGAATTTCGAGACAATTAGATTTTCTCCTTGATTTCTCACGCTCAAGTGTCCAAAATGTCAAACGAAACACCTGTCGAGTGTGGATCAAATTCAGTTTAACTGCAGTTTTAGTTTTAATTTAGCAGAAAAAACCTGTTATTGGGTATGTTACATTATCAATCTGTTTTATTTCATCTTTCTTATCTTCCTGAAACTTCTCATGTCTATTTATTTAAACACTAGCTGCGCCCCGCGGTTTCACCCGCGTAAATGTCGATCCCGTGGGAATATCGGGATAAAAAGTAGCCTATATGTTAAATCAGGGTGTTAGCTACTTCCATACAAAATTTTATCAAAATTGGTCCAGCCGTTTGACCGTGAAGAAGTAACAAACATAATAAACACACACGCATGCACACACCCTCACTCACAAACTTTCGCCGTTATAGTATTAGTGTGATTAATATTTGGAACCGCCCGGCACCCTAATTGCGTAACACACTACCAATCTCAATCTTAATCATTTTGAAGGATATTGCTAATCCATTGCTTCATAATGTTAGAAAAATTTGTCCGCTGAACAACGTAAATAACGCAATGAATGTTGTTGAACTGTCAAAATGAAAGCCATTGCTACTGTTAGGTGTTAGGTAGTGTGTTACGCAATTACCCCGCTGGTTATAAAACAGAATTCAGAAAAAAGTTCTATTATAATCTGTACAAAAGGTCCCCTTTGCGTTTTTGCGAACAATGATTACCCTGAATTTGAACAGTAATCATAGTTAGGCCAACAAATTACGATATCGTTTCGTGTAACGTACAAACTTTAGACATGACGTAACTCTAGAGCTACATTAGAGTTTCTTTTTACTAGTCATAGCAAAAAGGAACCAAAAAGGAAATGTGAAAGGAGTCGATAGTCTACACTACAATCGTCAATCAATATTCAGTTTAATGATAGAAAGGTCAATGTCGCAGAAAGTTATCAAGCTCTGTTCAATCCATCTGCCTAGGCTTTTCTCAACTATGTTGGGGTCGGCGTTCCAGTCAGCAACTGAATACCGCAGTACTTTACATGGAGCGAGCGACTGCCTCTCTGACTTCCACAACCCAGTTACTGGGTAACACGATGCTCCTTAGTAAGCTTGGTTGTCGAGATTTTTGGGCTTCTGACTACCCGTAACGGCTGTCAAAGATCTTTTAATGACAGCCGAGACCAACGGCTTATAACGTGCTTCCCAGGCATTTTTCCTTGCACGGAGGGACAATCGTCGATCACTGTTTAGTTTTAAATCATAGGAAGAAAGGTAGATGTCACGGAAAGTAATCAAGATCTGTGGGGCAATTGCGTAACACATTATCAATCGGAATCGGTTTCATTTTGACAGTTCAACAACATTCATTGCGTTATTTACGTGTTGAGCAGACAAATTTTTCGAACTTATGGAGCAATGGATTAGCAATTTGCTTCAAAATTATTCAGATTTCGATCGATAGTATGTTACGCAATTAGGGTGCTGTTATGATCCGTAAAAAATGAAGCATTGTTAGAAAAATCTAGTTTTGATTAGTTTCGAATTCTGCCTACTCTGGATTAGTCTACAGTCTAGACATAACTTTTTGTTTGCCAACTTTTGTGTCCCGTCGCGGTCACTATTGAATCTCAAGTTTATTTACGGATCGTTTATTCCGTTTCATATGATATGCGTCGGATTAATACCTGAGTCATATTTGTCGTCTAAATGTCACAGGGTCAGCATTTTTGACCTCGGCCGAGGTTTTGTGTTTTCGAGGAAACGATTAGTTATTTCCGAACGAGCTACGTAGCTGTCATTTATTATGACGTATTATCCTAAAACTCGTAAATGATTTCCTAAAATGCGGAACCTAGTTTTGGGTCAGCAATATGCTAGTCAGTTACTGCCCATTTCCTTCACGTTGTTGGCAAAGAGCATCGCCCTCTAACCCCGCAATCCTTATCGTAACCAGGTCATTCTAACCTATATTTACAGGTGTTTTTATTTATTTATAAATTAGGTTATCCAACAATTGTTCACACAATACATTTTACAAATATTTTCCTAAATAATTCATTTATAAGTGCAACAATTACTTATAGGCTAATACAACATGTACCATTTACGGTTTTACATATTAATACAAAGCCAAACAGTATAAATATTACATTCTAATAATTTAAAGTAAAAAACAGATCAATAGATAACATTAACATTAAAAATATAAAACTAATTTAATTCACATTCAATATTAAAATAACATAAAATTACATTGATTGCGAGATCATTGGTTGTGAGAATAATGCCGAATAATGATTTTATAAAATTTTCCGATGCTGTCATGGTGTATATCCGTAACATCGCTGCAAAAATTTACATTTTTACACATGCGTGAAATCGGTGAGTTAGCACCCAGGACCGTTCTGCGCAACGGTGGGTATAAAGGTGTAATAGGTTTTCGCGGATATCGGGTTGGGGCACGAAATTTTTGGGAGACTCAGTAGCCTCGGGTAGTCAGATAGAGAAACAAGGCATCAATAACTTATCTTCGAGTTTATAGCGAGTGCATTTTAAAATATTTGAGACGAGTATTATAGGAGATAAGCTGTTTACTTTTAAAACTAACACCAGCATTATGAGCTACCAAGCCATGGGTTCCTATAAAACTACCATCTGTAAGATAGTATTTACCCCAAGAAAGCGTGACGAATATACGAAAGTATGAAAAGGCCTGCCGTTCTTCGACGTTAACGTGAAACGTTGCTGTTATCTCTTGAAATATATTAACTGTAACCACAAACATCAGATCCTTTGAAGCAGATAAAAGAACGTTACCCCTGAACACGGTCAATGTTCAGACATTTCTCAACTTTGTATTTCCACTACATTTGTACTCGTACCCGTTTGTATACAACTACACTCGGTTTTAATAGATGCTTCCACTGTTGTAAACAGTTAATATTCCTTTTGCTTATATCTTTCCTCGCTCATAATTGACTAAAGATAATAAACAATTTCGAAGTCTGTGTATGTTTGTACAGTTTTATGGTTCGAATTATTTATACCGGCCGGTACTCTCGTCTGCCTTGTATTTGATTAGATCACGGATATTGTCCCAAATAGAGACAGGGATCATATTTCAGAACTGTTATTGCTAATGCAGTTTCGCATTACACAATCGTTTTAATTCTGCCACTTCATGCCTGTACCGTTACGAAGTATGAGATGAGATCATTTATTTTGGAATATTGCACTTCAGCTCAACATCGAATTGCTTTTAATAAAAGAGCGGACGGCAAATAGAAACTGTTACATAAATGAGATTAGTTTCCCTGCTCGGATTGCTCTATCTACTAATATAAAAGAAATTGCCTACTGCGGTAGATCTCCACAGGCCGCCTACAGGATTGACCTTTCATCTCGACCCCTTTTTATTTTTCAGCCTGCTGCTACGAGATTTTCTGTATTACATTTTCATTTCATTGTTTATTTATTTCTTGAATTCATGACTGTTGCCTTGCTTCTGTTAAATCGTGCAGATCTTTGAATGAAGTAAAATTGACAGATCTACTTTTTGCTGATTACGTATTATTTTTGCTGATTTACAATCTGAGTCCGTAATAAGTTCACTTTCCTTATACAGATGCGAAATTGTGCAAATTAAACTTTTAACGTTCAGGTCAAGCAAGATATGACCGGTTTTATCAGATTAATGCACCACGTGGTGGTTATGTAATGTTGGTGTTTCCACATCATTATTTGTTTTTATTTCGATAACTTAATTTAAATGCAACTTTCATTGTAATTCACATTATGGAAATAAGCAAAGTTCGTCAGGTAAAGTCAAGACCGTCGTTTTCGACCCCGAAATCCCCATAACCTCGGAAACGACCATAAAGAAAGCAGTTGCCCCGCGAAATAAAACCAATGCCAAGCCAGCCACATGTCTAATGCCTAATCGATCTGGAATTTCGATTTTACCCTTCATACGTAATCCATTTTTATCAGCTGCCAGCTCGAAAAGGCTGCCCTTGAATTAAAAGTTCAGCATGAACATGGTACAATATTGATCGCAACCATCCCGCCACAGTTGGTAACTAGTGTCACGCGAGCTTTCAGCAGTGAACAAAATGTGCTTATAGGAGTGTCCCTAGTAATAACGTCCTTATGAGTTTATTTGATCCAGTGGTGGTTTGTTTTCGTGCAACACAATTGCTGTAATGAGAAAGAAGCGGAATTATAATAGAAATGTAAGGCGCTACGCTGTTCTTTCAGTTCTCAAGTGATTCGTAATGGAAATGTCTTGAGGCTACGGAATAAAATTGTCATTTTGCACTCTATGATATAATTTATCTTCGAACTCTTTTGTTGGAAGATCGGAAATACTCCTTATTCTCTGATAAAATGAAATATTTCTAGGTCTTCATAACCTTCGAGAGCTAAAGTTGTCTGAGCCAGGCCGTAAATTAAAATGATATCTAGGATTTAGTGTCTTCACCGTTATCTTACTTACGCAATCCCTTTAACATTTCATTTACTAGACCTGATTACCAACAGTACTTTGTGATTGATATCCAGTTCTCGTAACCTTTATCAAAGAGATTAGTGCAAGCAATTATTTTAGCTGTCCACGTGTTTTAAGACGAGAGATTCAAATAGCCGTCGAGATCATGATTTGTTTTGTTAGCCTTTCTCCGATGATTTCTAAGAAGCCTGTTCATTTATCATTGGTGTACAGCGGATGTCCATTAACGATTGTTGTTGCGAACGAGTTCAAGGACCACTATGTTTGGATCAGGTATATCTGTCTGTACTTAGGGCATGAGAACACTGCAATCTAAAGTTCTCTCAGGATTGGCTCACAGATTTCCAATTTACATTGTATACGCCTCTTCCATAATCGCGCGTAGAAAAGACTAAAGGTAGAATCTAGACCAGTTAAAAGTTTTCAGCAGATAAAGTTTAGGATGATATTGGATCAAAGGAAGGATACCTTATTTACGGGGAAGTGCCACGGCAGCTTGCGAAATTCAAAATTTCTTAAGTTTTTTACCCGACTGCGCCAGAAGGAGGGTTATTGCAATAACTATTTCATGAAATATCAATCCATAGAATTATATGAACTTAGAGGGTTGTATTGATGAATTATGTAAATACATACGTGTTACGGTCGCAAATCATATTTTGTTCAACATACAACCGGACACTGACCTGCAAATTGGGAAAAACGTAGGAAATTTTAATTTCGCAGGCTACTCTGGCGCCTCTTAAAGTCTTAAGTAATTTAATCACTTTAAAAAGTATGTAAAAGCTGCACCTTAATTGCGTAACACACTATCAATCGGAATCCGACTAATTTTGAAGCAAATTGCTAATCCATAGCTACATAAGTTCGAAAAATTTGTCTGCTCAACACGTAAATAACGCAATGAATGTTGTTGAACTGTCAAAATGAAACCGATTCCGATTGATCATGTGTTACGCAATTGCCCCGCTGGTCTGCGTAAGGCAACGGAAAAATAAATTCAGATTGCCATCTGATCTCAATCGAGTCATGCTTCATTAGAGTGATGTGTAATAGCAATAATTTAATTCTATCATCTGAATTAACTATTGTTTGCTAACATCTTTAGATAACTTTACATTGATGATTGAATGCGTGGGTGGATCTGGGACTGATGCCTATTCTACTTTGTCGGATGTTCCTTTAGAAATTTTCGTAGACATTGTTGAGTTGGTTGAACCCCAAAGGTTACTTGGATGATATTGCTTTGTTTCAGGGGTCGATAACCAGACATCGGCAAAAAGCGGTGTCCAATTATTTCCTGAGGCCTACGTTTCGTAACAACCAATAAAGATGTCTATAACAATAAAGTCTATTTCCTAAAGGCAATAAAATCACTATCCAGTTTTACATGGATTAAACAATCGCATTAGCAGGGTTTATTTCCTTGTTTTGTATTTTGTACTCCGACAAACCGATTTCAATCCATATAAATAACTGTTCGGTATGTCCCTTTGAATAAGTCGCGGTGTTCTGGCTCATCTAAATTGTCTCTAACCGATTTCCATGTCGAAAATATTCCCTAATGAACGCACATTCGTCTGGCTGTTGTACCAGGATATTTTTACTTTTCGGGAAGTGATCTTCTAACGAGAAAAATTTCCGATAGTCAAGGACATAGAGTCGAATTTGGAATGTCCATCTGTCCCAAAAGAGCAAAAGGTAAAATTGTCGCGTCGCTTTAAAAATAGTCTACGTCGTTTCCGCCTTTGGGAAACTGGCTATCTTTTGTTCTTTTCGGCGATGACTGGTGACTCAGCTGGTTTTATTACACATGGATGATGTTTTTCCGGATTCATTTTAGTACTTATTCAATTTAGTTATATAGCATTTTGACCAATATTTAATTAATATCATCGTCATCATCACCATTTCAGCCAAAAGACGTCCACTGCTGGAGATAGGCCTCTCCCCCAAGCGTCGTCACTTCGATCAGTTTTGTGCTTCTTGCATCCAGCGGATTCCAGCGGCCTTCACCAGGTCATCGGTCATTTAAATGTTATAATTTATATGCAGATGAGAGATATCCGTGCCTCGGAAAGCACGTTAAGCCGTTGGTCCCGGCTGTCATTCGTGGATCTTTGACAGTCGTTACGGGTAGTCAGAAGCCCGAAAGTCTGACAACCAGTCTTACCAAGGGGTATCGTATTACCCAGTAACTGGGTTGTGGAGGTCAGATAGGCAGTCGCTCCATGTAAAATACTGGTATTCAGCTGCATCCGGTTAGACTGGAAGCCGACCCCAACATAGTTGGGAAAAGGCTAGGCAGATGAATTTATATGCAGATGATATAATATTTTCTTTATTATGAGAACAAATATTGTCTTTCAATATAGTTATTGTTTTGGTGTCGGCGACCTCATAGTAACTGTACCTATGTGTTTGTTAAACGGTGGACTAGGTTTTGATTTCAGGTTGCCACGCTTCAGTGTTTTCTTAGGATGTTCGTCAAGGTAGAACGGATAGCTTTTGTGTTGAAAACTTACTTTAGTAAAACAAACCTTAAGTATCGGTCCTGAATAATTATTATTGATTGTAAGACCAATTTCACAGTTAGTTAAGAACTTTGATATTTGTTTCATAATCACTTCATTAACTGTTATGTTAAGAACCATATATTATAAAAAAAAAATTCTCAATACTAGCAGCTCCGTGCGGTTTCAACCGCATAAGTTTCGATCCCGTCGGAATATCGGGATAAAAACTACCCTATGTCCTTTCCCGGGACTCAAACTATCTCTATACAAAATTTCATCTAAATAGGTTCAGCGGTTTAAGCGTGGAGAGGTAACAGACAGACACACTTTCGCATTTATAATATTAAGTATTGAGTTGATTACAAGTCGAAAAGGAGATTTAGAGACTTTTGTAATAGTGCGTAACAGCAACCTAGCCGTTACGCACATTATTCCATTTTATCTATCAACATTCATCTTTGTCTCTCTATGTGTCAAAATAATGATAAAAATAAATATTGTGTAATCATTACCAATACAGTGCCTAAAGAGGCAATAGTGTTTGTTGGCCAACATGTCCATATAAAAATTCACACGTTTTTATTCTCTAAAGCCTTGTAAGTCAGTTTTCGATGAATGAATGAGTCAAAGCCATTACTGAATGTATCAGTTTGATTCAGCATCGTAAGTACCAGGCTTATTGCAGCATATTGAGATTTTATGATTCGTTCTCAGGTTTAAATGTAATGATACCATTATGCCTTTACGAGGCCCAAATAAGATGTTTGAATAATTTCAGCTTGTAAAGCGGATTAACTTAAGTAATGGTTACTGCCCATACTTGGTGTCTTTTATTGGTTCTTGCTCTGAACCATAATTACGTAAAATTATGCTAAAGTTATTTATGACTAGGGTTACCATCTAGGTAGCGCTATTAGGCGAAAATAGCTTAACAACGTTTCAACAAAACAAACATATGGATGCCAAGCTCACGGCGCGGCGGTGCGGCGTATCATGGCATACTTGGTCCTCTTCTGAGATTTGTATACAAAATATTGTAAAACATTTTAACAGATTAGGTAACGATAGACCTACCTTTTGCCTGAGATCTCAGGATTTTTAAACTCTTTTTAGGATTACGACCGGCTTTTGTAAATCTCAGGAAATCTCAGGATTTTTCAGACTTTTCAATAAAATAGAGTAGAATTTTTAGATCTTTTTATTAAAAAGGTAGAAAACAGAAAATAATTTTCTTTATACATATTATAGTGACTAATTATAAAATCAACTTTGGTCATGTTAATTGCACAAATAAAATCAACACTTATTTATCTATGAAACTTTCAACTACCTACTTAAGGTGAATGCGCAGTGGTAGACCGCGAAATTCAAATTTTCTTACGTTTTTTGCAATTTGCAGGTCAGTGTCAGGTTGTATCTTGATCAAAATTTGATTCGCGACTATAACAGGTACGTATTTATAGAATTATAATCATTAGAATCATTAATACATCTTTCTAAGTTAGATTTATACCACTAAGCAGTTTTCCATAAGAGATTTGTTGTCGTGGTACAAATCTATCTTAGAAAGATGTATTAATGATTCTAATGATTATAATTCTGTAAATACGTACCTGTTATAGTCGCGAATCAAATTTTGATCAAAATACAACCTAACACTGATCTGCAAATTGCGAAAAACGTCAGTAAATTTGAATTTCGCGGTCTACCACTGCGCATTCACCTTAATCAGGTTTTTCATATTTGTTTTGCGATGATACCTTACGAGGGGTGGAGTGCATTCGCGTCTCGCTGCTACCCGCGCCAACGTGTGAGAATGACCCCCGAGAATCGAGATCCTGAGTGTACAAAATTTTAATAATATGACTTTTTAAATTGTACTTTACTTTTGAGAAAAAAATCTGAATTTGCTACAAATTCTCAGGATTTCTTTAAGGAAATCTGGCTTTTTCTTCGGTCTTGAAATTTTTCATCTGGTAACTCTATTTATGACTGACCATAAATAAGTTTCAATATCTTGACGTTAATAGGGTCGAAAAGCCATTACTAGAGGTGTAGTTATCACCACAACGAGAGGCTACAGTTTCCGCCTACTCCAATATTCCAGTCGTAGTCATGACTGAACTGAAGAAAATGTGCGAATTACAGATTAAAGAGTGGTATTTTGTCGCCGGCTTCGACGCCTTTCTCCTTGACCCGCGCCTGCAGCCAGACGTTGTCGACTTGTCGCCGTCTCGATGCGTCTTTTTGTCGTGCCGCTCCGCTTAATTATGTGCACGTCAGGTTAGAATCTCATCGGAATTGTTAATCAGGGGTACTCACATGTTTCGTGTTAATTGAGACGCTGTGAATGGTGCTGTTCTTTGAAAGTGAGTGCTAACTAGTTATTTTGTCTGCGATTCTATCATCGCGAGGGCTTGTGAACGCGCTATGATTGCTTTTCACCGGGTTTTATGGTCGGATATTATTAAAGTTTATTTTTATCAGACGTGTCATCAAAATGTGAACTATATGCGGGTTCTAATTGAGAATACGCTTTAACTTCCATTTATCCGTAAAGGTAAACTATTATTAATTTTAAGAAAGAAGATTCAAATCCAAAATGGTTCTGCTCGAATGCACGACGATGTTCAAATCGTGAGATTGTGCCTCAACCTTTGGACTGTCTCGCGAATTATCGTACAATCGGATATGCCATCCGTAGAAATGAATTACAGTTCCTATTATGTTTCACGCTCTTTTTACGTAAAATTTCTGCGAACGTTTTCCTTGTAAGTCTACGAAATACGAAACAAATTGATGTCAGGACACCTAGTACATTACTTACGACTTCAATAAGAGTTCTCTTTTACTATCATCGGGCGAAACTATCGCTCAACAGCTAACAAAGGCAAAAAGTCGGTGAAGTTTCTTTGGGTAGATGGCACGATGCCCAGCGTCGTTCTCACGAGCGTGTGAACGATCTGATCCGAAGATAAGTTAATTAGTTGAGAGCACTTGATTAAAATAGTGTATGGATACCGATATAACTGTTGTTCTACGAAATCATATAGAGGAGCTCATTTTTACAGCATATATGCTCTCCTCTATATGATTTCCTCCTCTATATGATTTCGTAGAACAACAGTTATATCGGTATCCATACACTATTTTAATCAAGTGCTCTCAACTAATTAACTTATCTTCGGATCAGATCGTTTGCGTTTGCTCTTCTTTTCGGGCCAAGGCAGTTGTCCCACCGCCGGCGATGAACGAGTAGCGAGTAGAACTAGCAACTGAAAACGAATTGGCGAGCGGCGAGCAGCGAGTGTGTAGTTCCGATAGTTTTGTCGCTGGGCTATCAGCGAGTGTCCGAGTGCGACGGGCGATTACTCGCAGCAGTCGCTCGGGACGGAGATATATATAGCGGGCGTGAGTTCTGACCGCCAAGCGAGCATCACTGAGCGAGTATTGCCTTTGATAGCTCTTGTCGCGCAGCGACAAACCAGTGAGGCGAGTCCCCGCTGGCAGTGTGAACGATCAGCGATCGACTGATAATATATGCATCACTTTTGTTTACACGGAATGTATATCTATTGTACGTTTCTTGAGCGAGAAAATAGCCGATAGTTAGTCGCTTCCTCGTCGGCGGAGGGACAACTGCTCAAGTAGGTATGATATTTTTCTTCCCCAACAAAATGAAGCATTCTATGAATCATGATGAGATATTGATTAATGTGATGTTTGTCTTATTGTACAGGCTATTATGAGAAACAAATCCTGTCTAATAAATCAGTAAACTCACCCAACTAAATGTTGTTCGGCGAATGTCGCCCACACAGACCTTTAATCAATCTATTTCAATTTATTATTACGTAATAGCCATACTGTACGACACAATCAATACACGTAGAAGTAACGTTCCAGTGGTTTAAGAACTCGTTGTTTTGAGGCCGCTCTTTAACTCACTGAAAACACTGTTTCTATCTGTCTACATACTATATTACATACATCTGAATGTTGCGTGTTCCTCTGTGACTCACGTCTTGTCAGTTTTCTCTATAATATTTGTTCAGACAATCTACTTTTACTGCAGATTTTACCTTTTAGCAAAACATGTTTTCTCAAAATGTCCGGCGTCTGCTTTGGTGTCGCGTTTCGTCTGTACCAATGTTGCTATTAGTGTAATGTATTTAACAGTAATTCCAACGAGCGATGACCTGCCCAACAATAACATGAATGACATTCTTTGACGAAATTTTTAACACAAAGTTTGCTGTCTTGCGACGAAAGCAATAGAATCCATTGTGAAGAATTGTTTTAATTCAACGTGGCGATACGTGCAAAGGGTGAATGGATCCTGTGTAATGGGATTTTGCTGTCCATACAGTTCAATATTTGCGAAATAGCTTCGGGTATCGCCTGGGGATTGTTAAGAAACTGTGTTAGATAGTTCTTTATGTGGAACTTTCCTTGTTAGTCTCAGTACTTTGAAGTTCAGCTCAAGTTACTAAGTCTTTACGTATTGATCTGGCTACACACCTTTGGTGAACTGAGCAGCTTTTCTCTACATTTACACAGTAAAAGTAACAGTTTTCGACCTTTAGTTCTTGGGTTCTTGGGTCATCAGTTAGCATGTTTCACCATGAATCGATGTGGTTTCAACAGCGTCCATAAATCTGTTTTGAATAAGGTGTGCAACTCCATTCCTAACTTCAGAGTTCACACATTCCTTACGTTGCCCTTCAGTTCAAGGATCCCCTAGGCTTATCTGAATAATTTATAGGCTCCGAATGTAGTCTTAGTGGGCGTGAATTTTGTTGAAAATCGACTGTAATCTGATACAATATTTATTCAAAGTGACTTGCTGAAATAAGTTATTGTTGTACACTACATAGTATTCTAAATAGATTACACATTTCTTTTTTCGACAAGCTTTTAGAATTACTCGAGACATTTGCGAGAGAATCATGAGTGAAACGGCCTAAATTGACCATTTATCGAGTTTGCACAATATAGGTAGCCAAACATTCTGTCAAATGTCTGTCATTAAAACCAAGACCGTGGTGGTCTTTAAGAAACCCATTCACTGCAAGTAATTGCATTGACTGCGTGTGTACTAAATTGGTACGGGATTATTAAGAATCGAGATTAAAAGTGAGAGCTATCGAGGCCAGTATTGGCCGGCCATATTTCACACGTTTCGTTAGTCAGCGCTTCATGGTCAATGAGATGGTAATTTTATGTTGTAATACTTCGATTTTGCAATAAAACCAGTTTTTGGCCGTTACTCGTTTGCCTAATCTACTGGACCTAGCCGCGTTGCTGAATCTAGGATTGTTGACAGTGTCGCTACTTAATATTCAGATTCTGATGTAATTATTTCGTTCGGTAATCAAATGTTGAAAGTCACTGACCTTTGGATTGGATTATTTTTAAGATTGAAGATAATAAACAGGTTTCGGTAATCAAATAGAAAAATGAAGTTTTTAAGACTAATTTGCACAGGTGGAAAGCTCATGTCTGTTTTAAAAGCTTTGCTTTCAGTACCGGTTTGGTAGCAAATGTCAGGCGCGTAGTTTATGAAAGTGCCTATGTGTTGGGGGTGTTATTTACAAATGATGGCATAATAGCATCGTCTGGTCTAGCCGCACCTGTCCAACCAAGGTTAATGTGTTCACCTAATTTTCTGACGCATTACACACCTTAAATTACTTATATTTATTATTCAAAAGGTCTATTATAAAGATTTATTGTAATTTGCAAATCCATAACTGTGTTAGGAATAAACATAATCATTTGTTACTGTTTTTATACAAGCGATCTTGTCATTGGGAATCTCCATTAAAATAATGCGAAGTTCACGTTTTTCTTATGATATTATTGTTTACAAATGATGTTTCTGAATGGTACTAAAATTGTCCTTGACAATTGTATTTTAAGACGCAAAAATAACACGACTGTGTCAATTCACTATATCATTTTCGCATATAAAGAATATACGATACTTTTTCATGGCCATGTTCTCCCCAATAAATCTGCGTCAATTCGGACCTTATTGAACGCTATCAGAAGGCTATCTCCATCAGGAAGGTACTAAAAAGCACTAAAGCAAAGTTCTGCTAAGTAGCTCGCTCCGTTAAAAATAGGACGTGACCTAACATTGATCTAGATTCAGGGCTCATCAGCGCTCCCAACATTGTGTGCATTGCGAAACTTTTATTAGTATTCATGTCTGTTATTATGACGACCCCTCTCGTAGTGAGGAATTTGTTTTAGGCCGTCCAAAATTACTCGGATTCCTCGGAAACATTTTCAACTGACCCCGAGTGCCCCTTACCTGTCTTGGGTCTTTATTAAGTGGAACTACTCCTTATTTCTTTCAAATATTTAAACATCGAAATATCTTTCAAATATTTAAACATCGAAATATCTTTTAAATATTTAAACGTCTAAATATTTACACACCAAACGGCAAGGGTGAACAGGCTTCTTCTGAATGTGCTCACTCCATGGACCTTATCATCGCTTTCAACCAGGCAATATCGATGTTATGAGCGGGCCCATTATTAAATAAAAATAAAAACAAGAATGCTTGTGAAACTTGTCTCAGCTTTATAATTTGTTTCTTAATTAGTTTCTAACTAGCCAAGTATAGACCAAAGATTGCAAAGAATCTTACAAGTTAGACCTACTTCCAGAAGTGGCATATCTTCAGCTCTAGGGAAAGTTACATAAAGTTTCAAAGTTACGTAGTTATCTGTGTGCCAAGACCTAGTTCTCGTTTAGAGCTGGAAGTTAAATGACAGTATTATTATTAGTCTTATGACTAAGTTTTGACTGCCTATCGTGAAGTGGGTTTAGAGCCCATCCTGTGAACTGTTGCGTTTTTATTGCAAATAAATGCATTTGGGTATGGTTTTATTCGGTCGTTTTGTAACTTAGTTGCATCAACGGCTTCTGTTGCATTTCGTCTCTTTTGCAAGCGTATTACTTCACGCAGGTAATAAATCAATGGTTTAAGAACAGGATTAAGTACTAGTCTTCAACAGGCTTTATAGTAAATCCCAGTGATTTGCACAAGAATGCGTGCAAACTGGTCCGTTAAGCTCCTTTATCCAATGTTTTATGATCAGTGGTATATCCTAATATTTGAGTAACCTACTATAAATAGACGCATTTTTTTCGTTCTTTATTTCTTATAATACTTCTACTTACAACTCAAATATCTGAACTCCGTAGATTACCGATTGTTTGACAGGTTTTGGGCTGCTTTTGCTGTGTGGAGATTAAAACTCAAACTCAGAGTTTATTTTAAATAAACCCATTCCAGACACTTTTGAATTGTCAAGGGGTCGGTCAGTCAGAAAGATGAAGCAAGAACGTTCACAGTCTGATCTCAGTCTCAATCTGTCAAAAATACCTCTAATTTCCCTAGTTCTCAAGTTTTTGACATCGATTGTCGCTGAGATAGGATTGGGGATTAGATTTTAAACGTTTTTAATTACGGGCATTTCTGAATCATCCGCTATGAAGGACCGTATCGCCTGTTACACAGCATCCACGGCCTACACTTTATTTTCTTTAAATTACTTACAATTTCCAATACGTCTTGCGAAAACGTTACCTTACCTCAAAATTTTTCAATTCCAGGACCAAGAACACCTCAAGCCGCCTATAGTTGGCGGCCTGGCGAACGCCGAGTTGTACTGCCTAGCGCTCGCCAACATGTACTCCGACCCCAACTACCACAGTCTGAACCACTGGAACATACTCCAGACCTTCGCGAGGAAGGGCGTGCATGTGCCCGACCCGCCCGACTGCGCGCTCACCGAAACTGTGCTCATACAAACTAATCCTCTCAAAATGGTATGTATCTGATGAACTAGCTGAATATCATCATTTTTGTCGTAGAGTAATGATAGAAGGTCCGCGACTCGACTAAATCTGAGCTAATATTATAGAGAGGTATTGATATTGTTTATTGGTTGAGAGGGACAAGAGATTTTTTTTTAATATATAATTTGTTTATGGAAGCACATATGCGAACACAAATATTCTTGCAGTCATAGAAAAGCTGCACTATTGCCGAGTGCCATAAGATATGTTGTATGATATACCTAGTTGACTTCCAATGGCACAAGCCTTACTTAGTTAAATATCTTTACGGAAAATCGATAATTGGTAAGTACTAAAATGCTAGGCAAGTTTAGGCGTCTAGATTTTGTTTATTGGAACAACAGGCAACAGTCCATACCATGAACAATTGTGCCATTGAACGCCAAGGAGAAACAATTGAAAACCCATTGTCAGTTGTGCTACTGCTCGCGTAGCATGACCAATTCTATCTCTATTCTACCAAGAATAAACAACGTTCTTTCCATCCAACTTGACATCTCTTCTGCTCGAGCACGGAGCGACCGTAGACTCGCGTTTCTATGAAGACAAAAACATTTATTCTTTCCATAGCAACGGGGAGCACATTTTAAAATCAATATAGATAAGTCCAATGTGATGACTGTTTGACACTTGTTGAGAAGAAATTTTTCTACCCCCAAGTGTCAGAAGAAGATTAAAATAGGACGTCATGTGTGACATTGCAGACTTTTGTCGACTGAAGAATAGAAACATTTCTACTCTTCATCTTAGCTTAAGACGGTACAAATCTTTAATGCGACTACATGACCTAAAGCGCGATGACACAACGCTGGTAATTTATTGCAAAATATGAAGCCATTATCTATTTACAAAAAAATCTATTGTTTGGACTAAAAAATTAAAACACTAGTTCTTTAGTATGTTGCTTGTAGAATAATCTGACAAAAAATCAATGATTGTATGTATATTAGTATGCTTTTTATTGTGAAAAAAAAGTTTTTAGAGGTATCTTCATGATTTTTTTCTATCGTATCAAATTAGTTGCATTATGTTTTCAACACACTATCTACCTAGCATATATCCTGAAGAATATCATATATTTTTCTGATTTTGTTTACTGTAGTCGATCATATACTTTTATTGTTTCTAAAACTTGCGTTTTTTGCGTTTAGGTCCTTGTAAGCCCCTTAAGAAGGTAAAAATCTTTCTACAATCTGTATTTTGTCAAAACCCATTTCTATGGTGGTCATGCTACGCTTGCTGATAGTGCTTTAACTATATCGTTTGACGGGTAAATGAAACATGGATGGATGTAGCTCAAGCTCCTGATTTTAATTTTATTTTTACCTCCTAATCCATGTACTCCAAAGTTGTAGATACCACCGTTACAGAAAACCACTTTACACGTCAAATAGCGTAAATGAAAGGAAAACGCGGAATATATCAGTTATCTTGATTGGAATTCCTTGCACGTATATGTAGTAACAGACTGAGCTGGACTAGTCAAGTAAACAGATTACTAAGCGTTGTCTATAACGGACCGGCTACCAGTCATTACTTATGCATTATTGCGGACTTTGCTTCGACACCTAGAACATAGTGCATAGCATCGTCAATAAGGTCCCATTATTTCGCGGACAAGAACTAAATGGCAAATGCGTCTTGTCGGCTATGTAGATTATTAAGTTGTTGCAGGCACTCACTATCGATGTGGAAATGGAATAAGTTATCGCAGATTTCCTGTCACATCGTACTTTGCACATGAACTGTAATTTCAAATTCATTTTGAGGTCCTGTAAATTGCTCCAATATTGAAATATGAGAAACTGTAAGGCGGGTATCACATCTCCGCTGCGAAACCATAGCAGCGAAGCAAGCGAAACTGCCTGTTCAAACGCTCAGATTTGATTATGATTCTATTTCTTTCCCGCGCGATTTCGCCGATCTGCTCGGAAGCCAGTTACACCTCCGCGCTCTGCCCGCTATTTTGTTACGGTGACACGTTTGTTTCGCATGTATCTCTAACAGTCGACTAGTTTATAAAGCGAAACTTATTTTTTTTTGTAAAATGGGTGTTGATTTTATGGAGAAACTAATCTAAAAGGTCCGAAGTAGACCTATACTGTATTCATTCAGTCGAAAGCGACGACATCTTGCTCCGATTGTTACAATTCAACTGACTCTCATGATGTTCCACTACTCGAATTCCAACATAATGTAGCAATGTTTCTTAGCGGAATTCGTTAAGCGGTTTCCCATAATTATTTTCGCGGCGGAGGTGTGCTAAGGCAATAAAGAAATTGGACGATACGTTTTGACTTTTATCTAATCAATGCAAATAGTATGAAAATATTTATATGTAGATATCATCATGCAAGTATTATGATGAGTTATCATTGTATGTAAATGTTTCGATGTTTGTTTTCTGCATACCTGATACAACAAGATTGTCGCAAAGCCCTCAGACTAATAAAAAATATAAGTTCTAGTACCTAAACATAAGTGATACACATTTCATTCGTGTTTGCCATCCAGCCTTCAGAGTGTAAATGTAGTGTTCGAAGCTAAACTAATATAACAGCCAATTAAAACTCTTAAGGCCTCCCTAGATTAGATTCTCCAAGTGCTTTGCATAAAGTGTGACCGAGAAACAAGCCATCGATTCTATCAGGGTTCACGTGGCGTCAAGCATTGATCACAAAAATAAACATAGTTCTAGGGAATGTTAATCCTACAGATATCGTGGAGAATGATAGTTTCTATCTGGAATTAAACGCATTACGTCATCTAGGTATTGTCACAGCATTTATACAGGTGACCGTTACTCTATTTGTGCACGTTTTCCTTGAGGGGTGAAAACACAAATGACAGAGTAATCCATTATTTTCTCGGCCGTGAATGCAGGTGTTGATGTACAGGTAGAAACTTGGTCAAGCGACTGATGTTAGCAAATGAAATGTAAACATATTCTAAAACGATCAGCTAAGTCATACGGAACAAAGTGATATTTGTTCATTATGCACAATTATTCTTATTGTTAATTTATTGACAATTCATGCTACAATCTGTAGCGCATATTATTGTAGTTCTATGAATTCTTGTACTTATTAATGCAAGTATACCTTAACAGGTGGATGTTTTTTTTTTGAGGAATTATGATGATATTCCCATGTGTTTTGTACTATTAACCATTTCGTCTAAGCAGATATACAGCGTGTAAGGGACATCGACGCGTAAACAGAAGTTGATACTAAACCCACCAGTGTCGATTTTTTTGTGGGTAAAAAAACAGCTGTTTCACACAAAACTGCCTACACGGTCAAAAAAGTTCTACGTTGGCGGGTGTAGAATTATTATGGCAACAGTTTGCTCGCCCATGTCTCTTACACCATGTTAACACACCATTTTCCGCCATGCTCTGTTTTTCATGAATGAGAAGTAAGTATTCTCAAAGACTAGCCCTACTTAAATGCACATCTGGCCCACACTGGGCAGTCACCCCCACTATCAGACGCTACACTGACGTTTATGTTGATGGATGAACAGGGCTCCATCCATCAACATTTATGTGCATCTCTCTTTTAGTCACATGCGTTTCATCCCTCCTCATCACATGCCCATATCAAGCCAAACGATTGAAGAAACGCCTGAAGAAGCGTGTATTACCTATGACTAACAAAATCTTCTCTCCATTTCC
The DNA here is from genome assembly GCA_914767645.1 of Hydraecia micacea. Taxonomy (NCBI): domain Eukaryota; kingdom Metazoa; phylum Arthropoda; class Insecta; order Lepidoptera; family Noctuidae; genus Hydraecia; species Hydraecia micacea. Next base: position 17,848,095 of record OU611778.1, read on the forward strand.
AGAGCGGTCACATGGCTGTGATAGAAGCACTGATGGTGCTATACGCGCGAGAGGTGGTGACGCCGGACCGCGTGGCGGCGGCGGCGCAGCGGTTCGGCGCGGGCGCCCCGCCGCTCAGCAACACGCCCGGCGCGCCGCATGAAGACGGGCTGCTGTGCTGGATCAACGCCGCCTGTGCTGCGCTCAACAAGGCCGAGGTAGGGGCTTAATGTCAGAGTGACTCAGGAGAGAAGATATTGGAGCTCTCTCAGTATTAAACTCAAAACACCAAATCCCAAAATGGGTTTTCTAGTCAAATTCAAATACTTATGAAACTTTAGAAGCTGGGTGCACGGTTCCAATTCGTTGTTCCCTATGAGGAAGAGCCAGCAAGAAACTACGGTTACTCTTTAAAAATAACCAGTAAGATCAAATCTCACACATTTAGTAATTTTTTGTTTGACCTATTTTGCATTTGCAAGTGATGGCAATTTAAGACCTTGTCTGAGTTGCATTCAAAATTCAGGGAAAGCCCTGGATCTTACTTTGTCACAGTTATAAGCATAGTATGTCGATTGACGACGGCACTATTTTATTGATTATCTCTAGCACACTCAACTCCAAAAGATCCCAAAATTCTTCGAATTCATCTAAAATCCTATCAATCAACGTTAAAAGTTGATCACTTATTTAAAAATAAATATAAACATCCAAATTGAGAACCTCCTCCTTTTTAAAGTCGGTTCAAAACCGTTTTATTTAAACTGCCATGAACGAAAAAACCTTTGTACATTCCAGGAGGACACATCATCGCACGTTCCGATGTTGAAAAGTCTCCAAGAAATCTGCGACGGCACTGCGCTAGCGGCGTTGATCTCCTTCTACTGTCCGGACGCGATACCTCGGACGGCTGTGCGCGTGGGCCGCATGGCGTCCATACAAGACTGTCTTCATAATCTTATGCTGGTCCACGAGTTCTGTAGGACGGCCCTGCCACATAATGTGTTTCATATGATGCCTGAGGATGTTACCTATATGAGAGGGTTGGTATGATTGGTTCGATTTGTGTGACTTGTTGTTGGTGGTACTGAATGATAACCTTGTTTTGTTTTTTTTTTTCTTATGTGATCTCGGTGGTTTTCAACTTTGGAGACATTGGTGTTAGAAAAAGTTGGTAGTCTCATTTATTGATTTTGTTGTTGCTTGTTTACAGGTCCATGCGTCAAAATTTAGTAGCGATGCTCGCTGATCTCTTCAATATGCTAGAAGTTCATCCGGTCAAATCTGTTAAATACCCCGGAAGTGGTGAGTTATGAGACAAAACCCAACCCCGTTGATCCAAATTATACCCTCCGTATTGCATGCTAAATAGTAATGGGAGTATGTGGTCATAATATCAAAGATTCTTTGCCTACTAATATTAGAAATAAAAAAATTAAACCTACACGGAAATGGTTTAATAATGCTTTAATTTTATTTACTGGCAATATTAAGTTTTAGGCACATTTGGGGTTACTATTACAGAGACCAAATTGTCAATATGTTTATTTTGTTATTGATGTATTTATTATTAAATTACGTGTAAAATACACTTTATTTTATTATATCGTTACTATGCGTGTGTGAGGTAAGTTTGAATTAGTATAAAAACGAATGAACGCTTCGCTGAATGAAACTCCGTTCCTAATGTTTGTCACCCTGTCTTGCTTTTGCAATCGGAGCCTTTACCGCTTCGCACAAATGCATTATAATGGGATGTATAAGTACACGAGCGCGTCGTACAAATGTATTTATTGGATACATATCAATATCTCATGAGGTGGCACTATGTATTGTGTCGTCGGAACATGTGGTGGGTGTACGTCACAGCCGGTAGCCAAGACAGGGTGTATGTGCGCGCGAGCTGAGCGGTGTGGTGTCCGCAGCGCGCGCGGGGGGCGGCAACGTGCACGGCGTGCGGCACGCGCGCGGCCTGGCGCCGCCCGCGCGCGTGCACATCCCGCAGCTACGCGCCGGCCACGACGACGCCGCGCTGCCGCCCTTCGCAGGTACCTGTCGCGTGAAGTCGACACTGCACAACACTAGGGGAAGGCTGCGCAACACTTTCTAGGTGCTTAGGTGTCACGGTTCATTAAAACGTCATACAACTTCAATTGTTTTCAGGAGCCAACGACAATCTCTAGAAGTATTATTTGAATATTACTTCAGCGTAGGAAAGAGATAGAGCCATACAGGGCGTATAACTCCATCTCTTTCCCCCACCGAAGTTAAACTATGATAATACTGATTTGAGAAGTGGCGGTAGCCCCGGATTTCAATTGTGTTCTGATTATTCTTTTTTCAAATAAAGAATGTTCTAATCAAGAATAATTATTTCAGAGTTTTTTTTCTCAACGTCTCTTTGAAAACTACGCGGGTTTAATTATTCATCCGTTATTATCTGAATGCATAACCAATTCAAATATTGTAACGGGATCAAAGTCACGTACAACTCATTATTATCAAAACATGCAAATTATATTATAAATAAAACATAACAGTGTTATTAAAAACATATTATTGTGTACTTATGTAAATATGAAACTACATCTGTGAACAAAATTCTTCTCACAGTTTCCTACAAACAGTTCTTACAATAAAATTAGTCATCACAGTTATCTAGAAAACTTAGTGTGCACTCGCCTTCCCCAAAAAAAAAACATAGTGTTAAATGCGTTTAGTTGTTGTTTTTCTTTTCGTTTGCGTGTGTGTGTGTGAGTGTCAAACAAAATGTCGTAATAAATGTATTAAATTGGGAATGTCTATTTGTGTTATAGGCTGTACCTCTAAATGTGAGTTATATTTATTTCACGTTCACTTAATATTGAGCTTTATATTAACTTGAATAAAACACTTTTTACATGGTTTGTGGGCTTCGGAACTAGCGCTTTTGCATGGGATTCTTTAATGCTTTCTTGAGGCACTTTGGAGTCAATGACGTTATGTCCTCACGGCTCCCAGCTATGACGTAGTGTTGCCAGCACAGTAGACGTAGGCTATCAAGTTTTACAAATACAATTTAATTAAAGTACTTACCCTAGCGGTAATATGACGCATCGAGCTTTAGAAAGCGGCTGTTACAGTATTTGTATCTCACGAAGCGACGCGCGCTTTACTTGTGGTAACCGAGTGTACAAACCCGCTGTGGATGTGTGTGTAAGCGCAGAAGTTTGTTTCGGCCTTTCTTCTCAGAGTAGTCAGATAGGAAACGCCGATTTTTTTCTAAAACTGGATACGTTATACAAAGTGTTAAAAAATTTACCTTAAAAACTTTAAGAGGTGCTTTAGACCATCGAACTGAACAACTTTCACTATGGGTCCAACTCTGAAATCACGAAAAAAAAACAGCTGTTTCATACAAAAGTTCAATACCTACTAGACCAAAATGTATGAAACAGCTTATTTTTTTTTATAACTATGACTGAAATCACGAAAAAAAAATCTGCTGTTTCATACAAAACCTACTAGACCAAAATGTATGAAACAGCAGATTTTTTAACACCTTATATTTACGATTGGATTCTGTAGTTTAGTATTTGTAACTAGAATATAAAGATTTGTTAGTATTACTAGAAGATAACTGCTCTCAGAACATAATGTAATATTGGTGCGGACACGCCTTAAATGCAGGCGCGTTGATCATAGACAAACTTCGCATTGCTGCCTTATGTGGCCATATTGTTTTGTTTATGAGTAAAACTTGATTAGCTTGATGCTATTGGTTGACTAGATTAGCTATACTAATAAAACTGCGTGCTCTAAAGGGGTATTGGTAAGTTATAATTTGAAATAAATTGTTTCCTTTTTTTTGCGTAAGTAGATATTTGTTCAAGTAAGTTATTGTTTCTATGATTTCTAGGTGTTGTGTGATTTTTAAAGTAGATGTTTAATGTTTCTTTTTTTCTTGAATGCTGAATGTGTTTGTTAGTCTTCTGCGATCAGGATTAAAAAGACAATCGTACAATTTCTCTTTCATTTTTTTCTACATAGTAATTTCGACCCTTTTTTCGGCAAAGTAAATTATTTCATTAACATTTTAGTGGTTGCTTATGCAAGTCTTTTTGAGCCTGATCGTTAATCAGCACTATTCTATGACATAAAAATAACATAACCCTTGTCTACACAGTTCCCCGCTCCCCTTCGTCGCTGAGTAATCGGTCGCGCATAGCGTGTCGGTCGGCTAGCTCCACACCAGAGCGACGGTCGGCCAGTCCGGCTCGAGATGACTTTGTCGTGCACAGGCCGAGACATGTCACCACTCTCGCCGCTATGGCAAGGAGGGATGATGATACTGGTACACTAACTCTCGATAATTTTTTGAACCGTTTCTCAGAATATCGACACCTATTGATGTTTCTTAATGTCGATGGAGAAAATGAAAATCAACCACAACGTCATCATAACGTAAAAAAACTGCCATGTTTTTTTTTATTATTTGGTCTTTGTTGGGTCAAAATCTGTGCTTCTGGTTTTTAATTCAGGGGACATTTCGTGCGTGGTGCCTAAATATAGCAATGTGGTGCGTTTTATAGTATATTTTGTCCTTGATCACACTTCTATTCAGCCACACCAATACAACAAAATGAATGCCTCAAATTTGGCACTACCCATATTGTGGCTCAAAATTATATTATAATTTATTATTCCGTTTATTTAATTATGAAACCATATAAAAATCTTCATCCAAAAAAATCATAATTTTTAAATATACATAAGTACTTATTAATAAAAAATAAAAAAAACAAAAAAAAATGGAAACAATAGTATCTCCCAGCAACATGAAACATTCTCACATGTTGTTCTTGTTAGATGTAAACATGACGGCGGCCGGGCGGCCCTCCAACTGGATGGACGCGCGCGACGCGTCGTTCGCGGGCCGGCGCTCGCGCCGCTCGTCCGTCAGCGACGACTCGCAGCTCACCGTCGAGAACTTCGGCGGCTCGCAGGACAGGCTGCACTTCGCGGGGCGGAACCCCGAGAAGGAGCTCGCCACCCTCGCTAATGTCAGGAAGATCTCGGCGCCTTCTGGTCAGTTGGGATACAGACATTTTAAAACAGTCTTTAAAAGTGGTGATACTTTATTGTGCATTTAGCTCACCCTGAGCAGTCAGCTGTTGTAGCAGAGTTGTCGCTGACTGGCTAATATTTTTACCGATACGAGAGAAGGTGAAGTAATTACTTTTAGGCGTATCAAGTAAGTTACGTCTAACAGCTAGATGAGGCGAACACAGGATGAGGATGAATGGCACAATGTAGAGGAAGTGCCCGGCAGCGAGGTGGTGGACCATAGGGAATTATGATTATGATAAACTAGCTTCTGCCCTCGACTTCGTCCGCGAGAAATGTCTTGTTTTATTATAAAATATATCCTATGACACTGCAATACTGTAGCGTTTCAAAGATTATCCCCTACAACGTCACAAACTTTACCTCTTTATAATATTAGTATAGATATTGATGGCCCAATATACATTTGGTTATCCATCAATCTGGGTCGCAGCCTCTTGCTTTCCAACACATTGAGTATATGAAAATATCGCTTTTTACTTAAAATTGAGGCAGAAGTGCAATAATTAGAGAAATCTAAATTAATATTGCTCCCATTTGCTCCACAGGTCCCGTCGACTACAACCCTCCTCTCCGCTCCTCCCGCCAAGACATCCGAGGCTCAATACAATTCTTCCACGGCGACTTCCAAAACGGCTCCGAAAAGGAAGACCGGCAAAAAGTCGAGCGACAGAACTCACAACCTCAAACCACAGAACCTGAACCTTACTTCCCCATGCGACGGCAGTTGAGCAGTGATACTATAACTTTTAGAGAAAGACAAGAGAACTTCGGGTTTTCTTGTAAAGGTGGAGGCGATGGCGGGTTCTTTCTAAACGATAGAGATTCGACCGACGGCGACGCGACCAAAACTAGCTTCGCCGATCTCAATAAAATCAGGAGTAATGGGGACCAGACAGGTTTGTTGGGAGCAAAGGATGGGAGAAAATTCTTGTTACAGCATAAAAACTTCAGAGTAAAGTTGCTTGCCGCATTACCAGTTTGTTAACAAGCTTGTTCTCCCAATCCTTAGCCTGTGACTTCGCTTCTGCGGCACTTAATTGAATCGGCCATATCGTAACGCTTTGAATGTTCGCCTTGATTGCGCTTGAGTTTAACGGCACACTGTATTCGGTACAAAATTAATAACAGCACTTATTTAGTCTTCTACAGTCTGTCGTTAAAGGACCACATATTCCCATATTCCAAATTCTAAATTTGTGACCAGTTTAGTTAGTTGTAGAGTAATTATGTCCTACAACATATGTCATAGCGATCCAGATGACTGATCTCGTTAGCATCCTTCTGGGGGCTGAAAGTAGTCACAAATATGAACTACTTTTGTATGAGCACTGAAAAAACACACTTTGATTGGGTAAAACACTGCATACTGTATGAAACAGCAGATATCTTTTAAATATTTCACAGTTGGTCCTCTTTACCTCAGTGCAACGAGAATCTCAAAAGAAGTGTAACAATATATTAACCTATTTGTAAAAGTGGTTGATATTACCGTGTGCTTTCACCCTCTCAAAGGATGCCAATGAATCTCGAGTCATCTGGTATAGTGCGTGATGGTTGTCGGTTGATGTCCAGGTGTTCAGTCGCAGTTCGGCGCGGAGCCGAGCGAGCGACGCAAGAGCACGACGTTCGCGACGCCGCCCGCTAACACGACGACGTGGCAACAACAGTTCATGCAGCAGGAAAATCATCCCAGTTAGTAGCGTTAATAATCAACCGACGATCTTTTCACTGTATTTACTACTTCAAAGTGTTTCAGCGTCCGTAGATTTTACAGACTTAAGAAACGTCTATATTTATGACTTAAATATTATTTTCCCAAACTACAGTATGGCAGTTTGGGACATAAGCTCCGCTCTTTTTCCTTACACGATAGCTCTGCGGAAACGCTCACATTGAGGGCCGGTGCTCTTTAATAGAACCATCAAATAATAATAAAAAAACATTTATCGACCACATTGTTTTCTCATGATGACTCGAACGTGAAAATTGAGGCATAGTCGTGTCTTTGAAACTACTGTCTAACAAAGTCGAATCGCCAGATAAATATAGCACTAGTTACCTATGTCTTATGATCGAAAATCTGTTACAAACCATCACACATCCGATTTACCCAAGCAAAATCTTCCGAACATTTCCCATAAACACACCCCACTTACTTACACCCTCCTAACTACAGATGGCGAAGACCTCACAGACGAGTCGAACACTTCCAGCGGGGGTCAAATGGCCGCACAACTGAACAATATAAGACTAAAGCTAGAAGAGAAACGACGACGCATAGAGCAGGAGAAGAGACGCATGGAAATGGCTGTGAATAGACAGAGACAGCAGTTAGGACAACAGGCGTTCTTACAGGCTGTTACTAGGGTGAGTTAACTTGGAAGTGTGTGGGTGTTTGGTGTGGTGTGAGGGTGTCGAATTCTCATCAAAGCCATGGGCCAAGCGGATATGCAATCTATGAGCTAATGAATAAAGCTGAAGCTATGTTAGCAAGCTCCCTGAGGTCAATGCGCTTTAAAACCGCTTTGTTTGTGACGAAGTGTGTTTATCGAGTCATTGTACTAAAGTGTTGTGCGTAGTTTCATCTGGATCTATTCAATACCACGGCCCACGTGCCACGGTCGCTATTGCACGCTAAGATGCATTGTTGAAATGCAGTATTAACCTGATGAGAATTTGATGTCCTTAACACATAGGGCCTGTGTGTGTGGGGTAGACAGAATAAAATGTTTTGTATTGTCTTCAAAAGTGGAATTGGCGTCCATTGTTTTTTTGTCTGTACTGTACGCCATCCACACTACCATCTGAGTTAGTCGAGTAACGTTTTATTAGTTTGAGTGCGAGTGACTTCATTAAAATTTGGTAGATAGATTTGATTGAAATAATCTAAAAAATGGGGAAAAATGAGTTTGATCAGAGTGAAAATTCGTGTGTTAGTATATTTTGCGGCAAAATATAGTAGTTCCACATAAACTAGAGTTAATAACTATGAATAAAGTAGTAATAATAACTTCGTGTAAATATATGTTATTTAATTAAATGTTTCTGTTTAACAGACTACACACACTTTTGGAACGTATTTTATAAAACAAATGAATATTCAAAAATAGTTTTTATAACATGCGTTCTTAAACAGCACAATGTTACTAATATTATGTTCTTCTCTCAATTTGTTTTCTAATATTTCCGACGGATATATAAATTATATTTTTCTTTCTATTTCATTAGGATACATTATTGCAATACCAGTTGGCCAACTTGGTGAGTGGCTCAGGAGTTGAGCCCTTTCCGATTAGTTTAGACCTTTTTGATTATTACTTTTTTTTACAATCACTTTGTTACCATGTTCCTTTATTGTTATTTTGTACATTTGTACAGATTTTAGTTCAGTACACGCTTACACGGCTTATCGATACATAACATTGAACCTTTAAATGTTTTATTTATAAAAGTACTCTCAAGTATCAATTTAAGTTGACTCATTTAAAATTCGCCTTATCAATATGTAATTTTGATAATAAACGCTTAAAATAAGGTAGCTACTTTGAAGCCTAGAAAAGTTTAATAGGCTGCTTTTTTCTAAGATCATTATTATATCGAACTCATGAATATTTTGCAGCGCAATCATATGTTTCTAATATTCAATCTTAGTACTATACTACAGAAGGTAATGAAATTGATTCCTATTTATTATAATATCTGATATCCCAAGTCCACTTCACGGTACATTTGACTCACGTTTTGGAGAAGCACATTAATTTGTAGGAGACCCATACATTACACTTATTTGTAAGCATGACTCCGTTGGTTGGTGTATATCCCCTTTTCCTAAATCGTTGTTGTTTATGGTAATAACAAAGTGCCGAGTTTCGTACTTTGTAATTTCTATGAATTTAACCAAATATATAGTTTTAGTCCTAAGTTTTGAACCTCATAAACTGCAGGCCACACAACAAGCTTAGGTACCTTAGTCTAGCATTTCATGCAATATTAAATCATAATGCATTTAGTTAAAGCGCAGGATCCACCAGCCTGGTTTAAACTGCTACTATCTGGAAGGTGGAATCTGCACTTTTTAAACAAATGCGCTACGATTCAATATTTTTAATTAATAATGCTGAACTTAGTTCTTCTCGCGGTGTGGCCTGTGGTGAAATATATCTCGAACCTTTTACTAAACTATAGTTTACCGTAATTTCATCCTTATCATAATTCCTCGATATATCCCAACCAACACTCAGCATGCAGTAGCATGTCATAACACGCAACACTGCAACAGTGTTGCGCTACGTTTGTGTTACGGTGTCGGTTGCACGCGCGTGTTGCAGGGCAAGGGCGCGCGGACACCTGCTGATGACGAGCCCAAGCAAGACCTGCCGGTACAACAGGTAATGTAACGTCGGTATGGGTGATGCAACGATACGGGTTTAGTTACAGCAACGAGTTGTTGCACTTTGCTTTTGTGTTTGTTAGTCTTGTGTGTATTTTGGGGTGGAAACAGTGCAAAATTTTCACTGATCACCTTATATTGTGTGGGATTGTTTTCTCTGTGTTTGTTTCTTCATTATGTTCAAATGGTTGCGAAACTGCATATATATTATATGACCATGCAATACCTTGAACGTTCATCCAAACAAAGAAAAAAGAAAACTTCAAAAATTTCCTTTGCTTATAAAGAACACATTATTTTGAAAATGGAAAAGTCAGTCTCGAATTCGTTGCATCGACCATAGATTATGATAGTAATATAATTTTGTAATTTAACTGGTAAAGGTATTATTTCAAATTAACTGAACACGAATGAGAAGTATTAATTGGCATGAGTTTGTGATTAAATTGCATGGAAATCGGTCAAGAAATCACAATATGTGATGAGCAGTTTGCGTACGCGAGCCAAGTTAAAGGCTGGAAATAAAATTATTACGAAAGTTCTATGCTAAGTTAAAATATAATAATATCACGTATTGATTAACTTAAACACTTCTTTAATGTCGATCTCTCAGGTCAAAAGAAACACCTGATGTAATTCATCGACGTGCTTATCGTGCCCGGAGATCCGTCTAGACGTAAAAAAAACGGAGTAGGGATGACTGAGCACCGTACGCGCATGGGCATTAGGTCTATTTTACTTTGGCGCATGTGACCTTGAAACTTCTTCGCCGATGCCGATCATTATACTGTTACTATGAATTCAGTACATGATTCTAATCTGAGTTCGCGATTTATTTGCCGAACATGTAAACAAATATGAATTAATGGAAAAATAACTTTAATTCCTAAACAATAACGTTCAGTTTACGCTACAACTTCAAACATTTTTATAACTTTTTCAATAGTGCTAGTCACTCTGAAATCAACTTAATTGTCATTGAAATAAAGTTGATATTTGTTTAACTTGAAATTGGCTGGGGGTGTGCAGCACTGCGCACTTTTACTATAGACCCACAAGCAATATTTAGATGGTTATTAAAAAAAATAGCTCTTTCATACAAAAGCATACGACCAAAATGTATGGACCAGCAGTTTTTTTTTTTAAATAATCGACAAATATTTTTTGCGCCGGGCGAATCTGTGGGAACAGTTCGCGCGTCGATGTCCCTTACAACGTGTATATGAAAGTGAGTATTTATTTTGAGCGATCAATAAGTTAATCAAAACGAGATATTCCACCCGCAAGTTTTTTTTTTTTTTAATATGCTCATAAAAGAGTGTCCTGTTTAGGAAATGGTGGTGGATCCACCGAGCCAGCGAGATTCAGTGGACACCGCAGTATTGGAACAGTACCAGCAATCTATTGCCAAGTAAGTAAACACACTTTTACAATATTGACAACATGTCTATTGCTAAAACAAATTGCTGTTCATTGTTTTGATAGACTTTTTCTCTTATGAGCCAAGATATATCATTCGAAATAGATTTATATAGAGTTTGTATGCACCTCCTTAATTTTCATGAATGTAAAATTATAATAGCAATTTTAGTCATTTATAATCAACTGTTACTGGCCATCTCCTCTACTTAGTCGAAACATACATAGCGCCTCAACACATTCATTTCGTCCATGATCAATTCAAAACTAATCACACCACCACAATCTACATAATATTGGCTTCAAATCCAATACCATGTGACTGCACGTCACTTACAGAATGAACTCCAGCCTGCAGGACATACAGAGTGACATCGCGCGGCTCGCCAGTCAGCAGACGCAGTTGCAGCAACAACAACAACAGCAGCACCATCAACAACAACAACAGCAGCAGGCCAAGCAGCTGTTTCAACAACCGCAGCTGCAGCAGTCGCCACTGCAGCTTCAGCAACCGCAAATTCAGCAGATTCAGCAGCCGCAAATTCAGCAGATTCAGCAGCCGCAAATTCAGCAGATACAGCAGCTTCAGCAACAAATGCAGCCGCAGCAGCCCATTCAACAACTACCGCAGTCGCCTTATCAACAACAACAACAACAGTATCAACCCAACATTCCACAATTGGTAAGTTTATGTACAAATGTTATGGTATTGCGCCTTATAAGAGTGTTTTGTGTTTGAAATGACAAGTTCGGACGATATGGTTGTATTTGGGAGAATATTTTTGTTCGCGTATACATTTTATCCCGGCTCTATACGATGGCGCGAAGGGTCGGTCAAACGTGTGGAGCCGGGGATAATAATATAGATAAAAATGGACATTGTTTTCAATATAGAATAACTAAGGTCTATACGTGATTATTACTCTGGTGTTAGTTTTTATAACGTGAACGATACATGTTACGAAAAAAAAAACAACAGTAACATTGTTTTTATATCGTGTAGCATCGAACTTGAATTTTCATACACATAGCTTCGTGTGAATCGTTGATAGTGAAATAATTTTAGCCAAACACACAGATTATAAAATAATATAATTAAACTTTCAAATATAAATGACTACATAAAAGAACAGCACAGCTAACCTTAATAACTGAGTGAAATTAAACTGAGTTTTGATTGTAATTAATTGATCAAGTTTCAGCGCTTCATCCCACAATATGTAATCACACACTCACATGCATTATACATATTTATTGAGGCTATGTTTCACAATTCTCTTTATTGCTCTGTAAAAAGGAAATCTCATATTTATAATGTAAAAATAAGAGTTGCCAACGCGTCCTTTATTGAAATAATTAGAATTATATATCGATTATTTTAGGCACGATAATGTTTCTCCAATAAAGTCCACAGATTTTGTAGTAGATTCAGTACCATTGTGTTTTCGCAAAAAAATTGTCTAACTCAAAAAAAAAAAACCTATTCTATCCCGTGCCGTGACTATTATAATCATTGTCTATAAAGATAACATAATAAAAATAAAGAAAATATTATCTTTTGTATGAGACTGCAAAAATTATCCTATTGAGAAATTGTGAAACTCACCTCTCGCCAACACATCGCTGACTCCCGCCTAACATTGCAGCACAGCCAATTCAGCTCACAGCACAATGTGTCCCGCCCCGGTCTCGCCAGCTTCGGCTCCACGCCGCACATACCGCAACAACACCTGCAGCAACTCCAACAACAACAACAGTTCTATAACTACGACCAACAACAACAACAACAGCAGCAGCAGCAACAATATCCACAGTACAACAATCAGTATAGGGATATAGAGGACTATGGGCGGCAACAGTTTTATCTGCACGATGCCGCACCGCCGCCGCGAAGAACGTGGGCGCAACATGCCCAACAACAACAACAGCAGCAACAACAAGAGACTGAATTGCGAGGGTGGCAGGTCGGTTGCACGTTCTGATCGTTTTATGTAGATAGTTGTAGTATACAAACAAATAGCGAGATTGAATGATAACTCTAAAATATTTAAGAGCAAATTTTAATTGTAGTCTAATATTAGGCACCATCTTAATATATATATTTTTTTCCTGTTTCGTCACATAAAAACAGTATATTTTAAGTTCCAATTGTAATTTTGCAGCAGACAAATCTCTTTTTTGGTATTGTAAGGTATGGTTTAGTTTATATCATAAACTGAGGTATAATGGCATAGCAGACAGTTGATGTTTTTATTCTGTAAATGAAGATTCAGGTCGCAAGCTTACAGCAAATGGTCACGATGCACCAAGGTGTTGGTTGCATAATGTACAAAAAAATTACCAAAAATCCAGTATTTTTTTCTCAAAAAACTGTTGTATATTTCCAGCTGCATCAACAACATCAACAAAATCATCAACAGCTTCAACAGTTCGGTCCTTCAACGCCGGAGCCTCCTCAAAGAACGTGGAAGTCACCTTCGCCACAACCTCCTCCCGAGAGGAACTGGCAACCTCAAGGCTTCGTCCTCCACGACCGCACGAACCAACAGCCGCAACCCTTCCAAGTGCACTACAACAACGACCGGTACCAGAATGGAACCGAGAACATTCGAGAACCACAAAACCATTTAAGCTACACTGTGATAAACTCTAACCAGTACGTGTCCCAGTCGCCGCCATTGGCAGCAAGCCCACAGAGGCGAGCCAAGACCCCGCAGCGACAGGGCTCCCTCCCCGAGGCGCCGCGGAGACCTGAACCTGTCAGCTTGCAGCAGTTGCAGGCTCCGCCACCCTCACACGCGCCCGCACACTCGCCGGTGCAGGCGCAGCCGCCGGACGACATGGAGCCGCAGAACATCTCCTTCATCGGCAACGCGGAAGACGACGCCCTCCGGCAGGGCATCAATAGACTGAACATATCGTCCGGCACGCGCACCTACCGCATCCCCTCGCCCACGCGGCCCTCTCTCAGCAGGAACTCGTTCCAACAGCTCGATCAGGAAGACGTCAGTGAACAGAACGAGAAAGGGTTCTATATTTCGTTTGATAACGAAGCGCCGAAGCGGCCGAAGCCTCCTTTACGCGCGAAACGAGGCTCGCCGAAGAAGGAAAGATCAACCGACATTAGTCCTGAACGAAGTCCTGAAAACACGTGGAACGAGCGGCTGCAGCCTTCAAGAGAGGACGAGTTCGTGGTCCACAGGAGTACAGGGTTGGAGCAAGCGATGAGATCTAATGACGTTTCTTCGGAGCGCAGAGAAACGCCACCTAGAGAGCGACCCCAACGTGCCAACAACGCGGAACCCGCCGCGTTACTCATCGGCGAGTTGAATCCTGACCCGGTGAGTTACGAACTATTTAATTTTACCTAATTTACACTAAACATCATAACTCTTTTTCTGCTTCACTTAAATATGCAATTAATTTAGACTAGATCGGCGTGCTCTATTTTATAAAATAAATAGTAAGTTGTATTACCATTGCCTGATTTTTTCATAGGTTACGCGATGCAGTCTGTCCACATTTAATTCCACGATGTCCGAACAGACACGATCGCGCATTGGCAGAACAATAATGATGTCATTGAATCAGCCCTGAATTTGTGTCGTTGAGTTCGGAGTTACTTAACTTAAAAATGGAATTGTTTGATATCCGAGAATCTTGTTGATTTGTTTATATGACCATCGATTTTAAAGGCTATGATGATGTATGCTAACTTACACCCCCACCTTCAATTTCCAGAACTCAGCGGAAGAAATGGAGCGTAAGAAAGAGCGCATTATGCTCCTCTCGCTCCAACGACGGCAGCGAGCCGACGAGGCCCGAGCGAGAGCCGAAGCCGCCGCGGCCGCGCGTCGCGCGCGCGAGGACGCGGCGCAGGAGGTGAAGCTGGCGCGCAAGGAGGAGCAGGCGCGGCGCAGGGAGGCCATACTGCACCAGTACAAGTTGAAGAAGGCTATTGAGGAGGCTGAGAGAGAGGTAACTGGGCTCTCCATAATTGGTACAAGCGATACAGTGTTTATGAACCTTATAATTTGATTTTTTTTTGTTTAAACTAACTTTTAAAGTCTTAAAAACTCTCCCACATTGGAGCGTCAGAATGCAATTTACATATCATATTGCGACTGCACAACACTACAATTCCTTCTTCAGCCGGGCCCATGGGCCCCATGCCTGCCTGTGTGTGAAGTCTCGTGTGATTTCATAGAAAATGGACTAAGAATATTAGAATACATATATCACATAGTAGTGTCGTGTCGCAACACGTGTCAAATCGTTATTTTTTTTACTGTGGTCCTCTGAGACTTCTGGGTATTTTTTGTGTTCTTAAAAAAGTGCATCTATAATTTGATTTACCCATAATAAAAATCTCGCCACCCAACTTTCCAGGGCAAGCACTTAGACAAATCCGAGTTCCTGGAGAGTCTAAACCGCGGCGGCACAGTGACGCCTGCGCCGACGCCGACGGGCGGCGCGGCGCGCATGCGCAGTAAAGCCGCCGCCGCGCGCGCGCGACCCAAGACTATACACGTGGATAGTTCTGCGCTACACGCCGCTGAAGGAATGTTAGCTACCAAACAGCCTTCGTCTACCAACCTTACAGGTATTTGTAACTCACATACGGTAGGCGGAAGTTAGTATTATACGTCGAGTTTGAGATAAAGTTCGCTTTTTCACAAAATAGAAAAGTACTGAAGATCAGCTCCATACAACGAGCGAATGCACGCGCACACGTGTCTACGTACACCGAATGCGAGCGCACTCGCGACTGTCATTTGTTTTACGTAGTTGGAAATCACATCAATGAGTGCGTACGCCTGTTTTAGCTCGCTGTATTAAGGCGGCTTTTTGTATATATTTTGTATGTTTATAGTGTCATCTCTGTCACTCATACTCATGTGACAGAGAACCTCTTATCTAAAGCTCGATGTGCCAAATATTAACGTTCGGATACTGTATTCGTGTGACGCACGATGTTTGTTGTGCACTGCCCTTTAGTTCACGTTGAGCACGCCTAGCAGTGCCGACACGCGTTTCCATTTTTATTTATTTGTTACATTTTACACTTTACATTTTTATATTGGATTTTTTAAGTTTTTTTTTCTAAATCCTTTGATATACTGTTTATTCCATATGGTTAAGATAATTTGAAGGAATACTAAATCAAATTACTAATTTACTCTATTAAAAATTATGGATTAATTTCAACAAATATACTGAACTGAACACAAACATTTTGCTAATATTCCTTAACTTTTGAAGCCGCACTAAATGTCAGCTTTTCCCTTTTTATTACAATATTAATTTGCCATCTGGCATGCTGCCATTTTTTATGTTCTCAAACGAGATGTGTTATGCTGAGTGTTGCCAAATGTAAAGTATTGTGTGCAACAATGCAAGTCTTTTTGTCAAGTTATGATGTAGTCTCAAAACAAGTTGAAGAAATAATTGTAAATTCTATTAACTGTTCCTTGGTATAAAATTGTCGCATAATCGTTGTTTCTTTATATTAAAAGTGCGCAGTGCTGCACAGCCCCACCCTATTTCAAGTTAAACAAATATCAACTTTATTTCAATGACTATTAAGTTGGTTTCAGAGTGACTAGCACTATTGAAAGAGTTATAATTTTTTTTGAAGTTGTAGCGTAAACTAAACTTTATTGTGTAGGAATTAAAGTTATTTTTTCTTTAATTCATATTTGTTTACATTTTTGGCAAATAAATCGCGATCGCAGATTAGATATTCTCGCATATTATTTTAATTTAAAGCGTTTGGCCCTCTTGTAGCTCTTGTTTAGTACAAGAAAGGCTTACGCACAGGTTTACTGTCCGATATTATCTTTTTTATCACAAATTGGCATACTCCAGACGGTAAACACAAATGCTTTTATCTGAATTGGACGAAAAACTAACACCATCGATCATAATATCAATAAGATCATCCAATTTATGATATCAGCCTAAATTGTTCCCATTGCTGGGACACAAACCTCCTCGCTGTGAATGGTGTCCACCATGCGCGCTCAGTGCTGGTTGGCGGCTGTCACATGTCTTCGAATTAAAACCCTAACATGCTCCTAAAAAATAACCAAAGAGACTACATCAAACATACTAGCAAGTCATACCTAACAAGGCTTCAGCATAGCTCGTCGCGGCTCGCTTGACGTTGTGTTGTGTGTAGCGGGCGGCAACATGCGGCGCGACTACTACCGCGGCTCGCAGGACAGCCTCGCCGAGCGGGCCGGACTCTACAGAGGTAAGGAGCGGGATTATATGCATGGTCATTAATGAGAGTGTTGGAACAAGCGACGAGATATTGTTGTCCTTGAGTTTAGGTAAATTTCGGCGCAACGATACTAATAGATCTTTTTCGGAGAGCACAATTTTGGCACAACGGACTCCTTTACAGCGGTCAATTTTTGGACATCGGTCTCCATTACCAGTTTAGACCTTACAAACAACAAACCTTGTCAATGTTGTTATGATATAATCAGAAATTACCAGCACAAGACGATAGTAAACCAAATCGGTTCGTATAATTTTTTGGTTTTGTGGGGCATAGTGTTGTGTAAGAATGTTGAACTTTTTATAAATATAGAAACGTAACATTAATATTCGTTAAATGTAATAATTTTCACGATTATAGACTTAGCCACAGGGCCATTTCATCAAACATTGATGTGGATATAATTAAACAAAGTATTAAAGTCGGTTGTTCCAACAAACGTTTGGAGCGCTTAACGCTTTTATTTAATTGTTATGCTTTACAGTAAGTTTTTGAAGCATGATTGTAAACGTAAGCTTTTATTATTGTTTCCTTAATTTTTCACTAATAAACAGACACAATTCAACACAAAAAAATAATGTAATTACTAAATATCTTGGGATCTATCTTCAGAATCACCTGTAGAAGAGCGCGGTGGTATGTCGCCGGGCAGTGCATCGAGCGGTCCGCTCGGTCGAAGGGGTTCGTGCAAGACGTCGCGAGGTGAGTCTGTCTCTGTCGCACGCGCCACGCTACTCGCAGGGAACTAGCTCCCTCTCGCTCGCTCGCCACACTAACACCCGGCGTTCGCTTCGCTAGCCGATCGCGTTTACGAATAACGATGTGACATCATGTGAGCAACCGAATAGTAATTGGTTGGTTCGTGATAGAAATCGTTATTTATAAATGAATCGGTGCATTTTGTATTTTATGTGATTTGTTTTGATATCAAATATGAGTGCAGGAATGTGATTTGACATTTCTCAGTTGTCACACACTATGTTACATAAATTAATGAATTGACGCCAAGGTAGGTATCTAAAAATACTTGATATCAAAACAAATCATAGTACTCCATCAATGTTTGTTGTACTGAGGACATGAAAATTTTCCCTGAACCAAACGTCAAGAGAGTTTCATGTCATCGAAATAAAAGCTGTTCCTGTAATATTTCGAAGTTGTATCACAAACAGCTATATCCCGATAATTCTGCTTGAATACAGTTGAACTCCCGACTGTGAGGTCTACACGACCAGATTTCCATAGTGTGTATGAAGGCGCTTCTTTCCATTTTGGTTTTTGTAGAACGCTTCGATTTGAATTATTTATATTTATAATCGATTTATTTTATATGTGTATGATTTCAGCATCGCATAGATTATAGACACCACTCCAAACTGCAAAATTTATGCTTCATACCCTTTTTTGGCCATTATAATAATTATGTAGTTGCAATTTAAATTTGAGTGGTACAAATATTTTCATAAAAGCTTTTTTTTTCCAAATTTTTCGATACGCCCTCTAGACCTTCCGCGCATTTACTAAATTGGTTCCCGAATATGTAAATACATACAGTGATGTGATACAATTTTTTATTATCGCGGTATAGCATTAATTTTGTTTGCCATATTGTGTAAAGAGATCGAAGCTCGCTTGTGTGACGATGCATGCTTGACGTGGCGCGTCCGCGTCGCAATACATCGACTGCTACATATGACATAACAGAATGGAGTTCGCATTGCATGAGAGTTGCGAGATGACATGTATAGGACACATTTCAGAGCGCGTGAATGAGGAACCTCAGTCTTCCCGTGGAAGGTCTAAATATACGAGTTACCAGAGTAACTTTAAGGCGGGACGGAAGTCAAGCTCTCTTATGAATTTGTGCGGTAAGAGCAGTTTGTAAACACGAGATAAAGGCTTGACTCACGTTGGTACAGACGGGTCTATATTGTTTCCGTCGCTTGTGGTGCGTTGGGTTTACTTTCTGTTGCTCCCGCGGCCGGCGTGTGCGCACATGCGCGGCGTGGGAACGTTCTATGTCTATAGACTTGATGACATAAACTGGTTCACATGTTATTATTTTATTTCCTTTTTGCAGTAAGTATTTTTTTAAAGACGATGACAAAAAAAAATAACACTTATCGAAATTGTTTCTCTTAGTACAGCTTAATATTTTAAAAAGTAGTTTAATAGCTTTCATCAATAAGTGTGTTTTTATCAAGTTACAAACTGAAGTGCTACATAAGTAGAGGCTTAAAAACATACCACATTTTAATGTCTCCAAGTTTGCTAAAATCATCGGCAGTCGTCAGCTACAGACATAGAACTCACAACACCACGCCACATTGCGCCGCGTCCGTCTGCGTTCTTTCGTCTTGTGCACATTTATTTCATTTGGGTCATCGGCGATATATAAGTAATACATAATTTATTATTATATTTACGACCCCTGTACACAATGGCTCACTATAGTCGCACTTCAAAACAATATTTTCTCTTCAACGAAACAAACAAACAAAAAAAAAAAAGTTTCGTCCATTTATATTCGTTGAAGTGCGTCCATCATCGCCCATCGTGTACAGAGGCTTATTCGGTTATGGTATCGTACTAATATGGTCGGGTAACTCGGTCCGAGTTAGCGCATGTTTTTTATTTATATGTTTATATCTTGGTGTTGGTGTGACATCGTCTTCATTCGTTGGTTAAACACTTTACAACCTTGTTAATATTAAACGTCATTAATTATATATCAAGGGACATACGTGGTTAATTATAATGATTAACAAATAAATCTGTCCTAAGATTTTCTACAAAATCTCCCTTCTTCGATATACCTAAATCTTGGCTACTACTGAATCTTATGCCTTCAAAGTGACTAAGGAATAACTTAATACCAAGCTAATAATATTACTTTCAGTATTTATCTGTAAGTTGGGTAAACTGACAAGGTAAGGAAACGTTTAATGCATGTTATATTTATTTTTCCAATGAGTTAAAAAGTCCTACATGAAAAATCCAGTTCATTTTAGATAGTTTTAAATGAGACCTCTTGGATTCCTGCTTCTCATGCGAGAGAAAATAGTCATGATGATACACGGCGTGTTCATGCTCAAATAAGCTTGAATGTGGTTATTTTACATTTGATTCTGAATTTAATTGAATACTTTCATAGAAAAGAGATTGTATATCAGATTTTTATAATTATACGTACCTACAATACTGGAGAATCCTCTCTAAGGAAGTCTGAAATCTCAACTATGAGTCGACTTAGATTATCCTTATAAATTTTATTTTCAAAATCCGATGATAAATTTACTACTTCAAAAGCTATTTGGATTATAATGTACATCCTGTATATTGAAATAAAATATTTATGGTTGTAAGTGTTTACATCTTTTGACCAAATAGTATACATATTTCAAAATTCGTATGTATATGTTTATCATGTTGTATTTATGCGTAAAATACAAAATGTCGCTTCTTTTGTTAAGTTTTGCCTTTTTAGTTTTGCTTAGCGGCAGTAGACAACACCCTATATACGTAGTTTTGACACATTTAGTATTTTACGCTTCGTTTATCAAAATTAAACAGTCTTATTACAAAACTAGTATTAATTTTAGACCTAGCTTTAACATGCGAGACAGTTATTGTATTTTAAACTTTATTCCGAACGAACGTAAAGTTCTTAATGCAAAATTGTAATAGACTCGAGTTTAACGTCAATTTTGTAATATGAACTTTAACTTTTTCGGATTATAGTTCGAAATTTAAAAATGGCTCGATGGTTTAAACCTGGGTCTAAAAATAAACCTTGTTTTGTAATAAGGCCGAAAGAGTTACAAGAAGGAATATAGGTAATGACAGAATAATTTTCTATACTAATTTTAATCCTATGCTAGTCAATGAAATAATAACTTTTAATTTATAAACTAACTGGAGGATTAGTCATATTTTGGTTAGTTAGGTAGTTCTGTCATATCATTATTAAAAGCTTTAAATATTTTAGTCAATGATGATGGGTACTTTTGGAATATTAAAGGGAATGCGCTAAGGTAACCCGTGAAACTATCTTACTTTTTTGCAATATGCAGGTCAGTGTCTGATCTGAAAATTGCAAAAAACTTAAGAAAATTTGAATTTTAAGGGTTACCCTACCGCTTTCGCTTTAAATCAAGTTGATTTGATCAAAATATAGAACCAGAAAAAAGAAGGATTTATATGACTGCAAATATACTCATTAATAAAGTAGTATTGTTGCAATCACAAACAAAGTTAGAAAACAAAATGGCTTCGATAGTATATTTTGTGAAAATAAAATTGGTTATATAACCAATTGTTTTTTTATACTGTTTATATAAACAGTATAAAACTAGCTGAATAAAGAGGTATCTCGTTGGGGTTAGTTGGATAAAAGGAAACAGGATATCTTATAACAAAACTAGTAACAACGCTAAACCGATAGCTCTGCGGGGTAATGGCGTAACACACATACAATAGCAATCGATCGTAATGCCTTTCATTTTGACAGTTCAGCCACGTTCATTGCGTTATTTACACTGCTGAGCAGACGAATTTTTCAAACCTATGAAGCAATGGTTTAAAAATTTCCTTAAAAAAAGGCAGAGGGGGGTGAATGAAAGTGTGTTACGCAATTAGGTTGCTGGTCTGGTTTAACATACATGTGGGTGCTGGTATGGGTCGGATCCTCGTAAGTACGATCAGTAACCTGTGTACGGCGTATGGTCAGACTCGGGACTGGGGCGCGCGACTCCGCCGCGCCGCGCGGCGTCGCCCGGCGTGCGCACGCTGGGCTCGCCGGCCTCGGGGCCCGGCTCGCTGCCCGGCGCCATCGGCAAGCGGCGACACCATCCCAGTGACGACACCTCCGATGTCTCCTCCACGCACTCATCCATCATGGACTACTCAGGTGAGAATGTAATGAATGTAAACTGCGAATTTATGTGATTTAGGAAATATGGCTTTAATGCCTAGACATTAAGTTTAGTTTCCAATTGTATGACGTTTTCAATAGTACTAGTCATTCTGAAATCCATCTTATGTACTCTGTTTTAAAGTTGATATTTAATAACGTCAATTGGAAATCAGCATTTGAATAGACTATAACTTAAGATTTATACTATATAATTTGTAGGTTATGTTATGTGGGCATCAACAATGTAGATATAAAGTCTCATTTTACATTTACATTGTTGATATCTGTAAAATTAACCGGTTGCTAATTCATCTAAAACGGGCAAAAAGAACAATAGTATGAGATGGTATAATATTAACAAATGATATTTTGTTGACGATAAATGACCCCAATAAAGGCACAAATAAACGAAGCACTAATTCTAAACGACAAACTAAACTTACAAATGCACAACCCTGTTACAATTTATAAAAAAAATAACTGAACCACAAATTAACCCAACAGCATTTACTACAGCGAATTATTTGTTTATATAGGAAGCTCTGATAGAAGTCGACGCAAAGGTCCATAAACAATTACTAGGTAGCTAGTCTGCCACCAACACGGTATTATAGATCGAACGACACAGTAATCACTAAAGAATTTGAAGAAACACCGTATTTCAGCGATGTCATGCCAACTTTCAATCATCTTACTATAAGGCATGGTTTTCCGAACAGCATTTGATCTAACGAACCTGCATTGTGTCTCGCTTCGAACTCGCTTTCTCACCAGACTTGAGATTAACACATAATAATCACGGCACTTAACTTTGTGCATTCACTGTGCATTTTTACATCGTTTTGTACTACTAATTTAGCTGTAAATAAACATACATTAAACATAGCTGAGAGGAGTTACTTTCAGATTTGTACCTACTAATAGCTTTAGTTGTAATTGAAATGCGTTACATTGATAGGTTTCATCGCAAAACTATGAAAAAATAATTAGTTCGTAACGCCACGAGTTTGGAATTTGTTTCGCACCATCAATCAGCAGTAGAACTATGATAATACAGATTTATCTGCGTCTAGAATTCTAGATTAAAAAAACTGCGTTGATATTTTTTTATTATTTTGCAAATTACACATACCTACATCAATAGGCTTATAATATAGATTTTAAATTTTCGCCTCTATGTAGAGTGTCAAATTATTATTAATATACCACAAATATTAACTTACCAACATCTACAGGTCCCCGGCTCTACAAGCAGCCGTCTTCGAAGTCGAACCGCGGCATAATGCTAAACGCGGTTGAGTACTGCGTGTTCCCGGGCGCGGTCAACGCGGAAGCAAAGCGACGCGTACTGGAAGAGATAGCGCGCTCAGAGAGCAAACACTTCCTTGTACTGTTCCGCGATGCTGGTTGCCAGTTCAGAGCACTGTACAGCTACTGTCCCGACACTGAACAGGTCACGAAGCTGTATGGAACGGGACCCAAACACGTTAATGATAGGATGTTCGATAAATTCTTCAAGTAAGTTAATGTTGTCATTGAAATGTTATACCTATTACTTTAGACTGCACCAAGGATATTTTGGCGCCTAAATGACATAAGTAGCATAGCATAATCAACTCTCACTTCTGGGACACAGACTTCTCTGCGAGAGGGGAGTCTTTTTGTTAATTATTTGTGAAATTGGTACAGACATTTTATTAGTTAATGTTGTCATTGAAATGTTATACCTATTACTTTAGACTGCACCAAGGATATTTTGGCGCCTAAATGACATAAGTAGCATAGCATAATCAACTCTCACTTCTGGGACACAGACTTCTCTGCGAGAGGGGAGTCTTTTTGTTAATTATTTGTGAAATTGGTACAGACATTTTATTGACAAAACCATATGTTGGCGTTAGTTCCGAATTTGGCCACGCGTCAAAATAAAATTGTAGTGTACTTGATTATGGGGTTTATTCACGTATGTCATAAGTTTTAATCGTGAATTATACAACTTACAATGATTTTGTGATTATTTCCAGATACAACTCGGGCAGCAAATGCTTCTCGCAAGTGCACACGAAGCACCTGACGGTGACGATCGACGCGTTCACGATACACAACTCGCTGTGGCAGGGCAAGAAGGTCCAACTGCCTAGCAAGAAGGACATGGCGCTTGTCATATAGACGTCACACTAAATTTTAAAGAATCCATTATCTAGTCGCCGGCGGCAGTCGAGTCAAGCCTTTTTACTCTTCAGTTAAACGCTATGGTAGGGCAATAGTGCCAGTGTCCATTACATTGTATTTTAAAAAGTCGGTTAGTGCGTTTTCCTCGGCGGAAGCTGTTTTATTGAACATGAAAATTATGTTAATTTTGCTTGTGTAAAGGTGTGTTGTCGACCGATGTGTTCTGTACCGGCCGCCTCGTCCGGCCTCGCCCGTAAGCTGTAATCAGTCTCGAGTCATAGTAATCAATTGTAGGTAATCGCGAGGACGGACGAGCGCGGCCCCGCGGTGCCTGTGTCATATTGTACAGTTAGGAAGGTTGTCGGCTCGAATCGAGTTTGTTATGTTTGCTTCAATCGGTTCTGTATTCGTAAGTGATGTCTCGCGGACGCGTGTTTGTGTTGTAATTAGTTTCCGTGTCGAGCTTGTAGCGGTGTCCCGACTGTCCAGTGTCCTCTGTCCAGTGTCAGTGCCGCGTGTCGGAGGATCGCTTCCGCGTAACGTATGTATGCGTTGATTAATGCTGCGCTAGTTCCAAATGTGTTACTCAGTGTATAATCGCAATGTTTGCCATATGTATTAGTGAGATGGTCGATACGTTCCAAATTGATTAAATTGTCTCAAAAATAGAACAGCCAAATGTCAGATTACGGTCGATAATTTAGATACATTAATTTTGTTTTAGTAGAACTGTCTCCTCACACATAAAGTAACAAGTTCACAAACTAATAATATTCGCTTATTCGTTATAATATTTAACTCGTTAGTGATTACGTTCAAGTTGACTGGAGCTAAGATTTGTTTAACTGACCCCATTCAATGTTAATTCAATTCCCAATTTTTTACTGCTTGTATAGCTAAAAGTAAGACGAGGCATATTTTACGTGGTAATTGTACTGCCTTATCCTGTAAATAATTGTTTTTTTGTATACAGCTATTTATTAAACGAATGTTAAAGGAGAATTGATGAATATCATTTTTCATTGTTTAATGATTGGTCATCAATAATATACTACCGATAGTATATGGTATGCAAATATATTGTATTACTTAAAACCATAACGAAATAATATTGAATTTCATATTAATTTGTTGTTTTATTTTCTTTAAAAAATTCAATTACGTGAACAAAAGTGACGAGTCGATGAAATACTTAGTGTGATCATCTTCCTGTCCTGATCCCATCTCGTGTTACTTGCGGTCGGTACAACACGGTGTTTTCAATAGGCCTTCTTACTAAACGGCACCGGTCAAATAGCGGCCTGAATGATATTTAGCCAAAAACAGCTAGGCAAATGACTTAGATCGATAACGCCCATGTGCCAAATTTCATACAAAATCGTTCAGCCGTAGCAGCAGTGTTAGCGCGAAGGCATAACGTAACAAAATTACTTTCGCAATTATAATACTAGTTAGGACGTCACTTAAAATGTAGTGTAGAAAAAAAAAACATATTTTTAATCATATAAAATTAACTTTATTCCATATTTACATAACAATAATTATCATTATATTAAATTGAATTACAATAATACTGTCTAAAACTTACTATTGGCCAAAAAATTGTGACTAAATTATTTATTGTACTAGTGTTACATTAGCGACGGCATTTACGAAAACATAAAAACGGTATTTCCATTAGTAACTTAATTAAATAGTTACATTTATAATAAAATTTACGTATATTAATTAAAATTAATAATATCTATTAAGAGATCCATCAATCAACATTGCGACAAAATAGGAAGTTATAAGCCGATCGCTTAACGACGTTGCCTGAGGTAGCTGCGCGGTGCGGGAGGGGTGATAGTTGTCACAAGTTGAAGAATCACTGAGCTCTCGCATCACGTCACCACATCCCTCCCGCACCGCGCTGCTACCTCAAGCAACGTCTCAGTTAATCGGCCGGCTTATAGGAACTTGTATTATTAATTATAAATATTATAATAGAGGTTAGTCTAGTCTAAAATATAGTTTGGACAATGCTTGTAATTAAAACAGACAGACATACAGACACAGAAGTTTATAAACAATATACTAATTGATACTGCTAAAATGCAAGCATTGCGCAAGAGACTAAATAAAAGATCTCCTCAAGGGAGAGATTCGCGAAGAATCGTACACCATTCAAAATCTCTGGTTATTATTTTAACTCAATGCGTATTAAAAAATAAATACTTACTTTTAATGAAGACTGGAACCACTACATTTGGCCCTCAGAGTAGCAGTGGTTGTGTGCTGTCGCGAGTAATCAGCAACTCGCAACAAAATCATCAACATCAAAACATTACCATAAAATAATGGCAAGACACTGCTTCGATATGGTAACTATTTCTTACGATTAATCCCTTTATACACCACAAAACGTCCACCTTAAGATGGATACGCGGAAACGTATGTCCGAGAATCCACCCTAAGTCTATAAATTCCGTTTATCCAAGTAAGCTTAGGGTGAAATAATAGCTGCTATGTATCAAATATAAATTTTTGTTGTGCCCTAACAGGGTCTACAACGACTCTTAGCTCTAAGCCGTTTGTAAACATCTTTTTTACCATGTGGAACGCAAAATAAATGAATATGAATATGGATTCTGGGACATGCGTTTCCGCGTATCCACCTTAGGGTGGATAAACGGGATAACCCATTTCTTCTACTTACAAAGGAATACAGCGCGGGGTAGCGTGCAAAATAAACACAGACGCATAGTCACACCCGCCTGTAAACGTAGTAGTTTTAAACACACATTATTTAAACAATAGTAAAGTAGTGTGTAACGGGCGACGACACGTTAGAGTCGATGCTCTTCTGTAGATTCAGCTGGTGAACTATTGTGTCGGGATTGTCCACCTCCTAGAAAACAAATAAAATAACTTCTTTATGATACAACTTTGTATTCGATTCGTCAAGGATGGATGAGATCATGATTTTCAGCACCCATATTGGTTTCAAACTCAAACCATTTATTTCAATTAATCCATTTACAGGCACTTTTATTGTCAAGGGATCAGTCAGTCAGAAATATGAAGCTAGTTGCCCATTCTAAAGAGTACCTAGTATCTATGGAGAAGAACGGACAAGAAACTCTATGGAAACTCTTTTAAATTATATTGTTACAAAGCTATTAATTTTCAATTCCCGTAATTTTAGGAACATTCACATTCTAATCCCGGTCACAATCTGTCAAAAATAACCCTAATATACCTACATAAAAAAAATTGTGACCTCGGTTGTCGCTGAGGTGAAATTGCGAATAGATTTTGAACTTATTTACGGGAATTGGCGTTCTGGTCAATGTCACTTTACATAATAAATAATATTTACCTCCTCATCTGCATATCCGTTAATCTCAACAGGTATAGTTTGACCATCGTGTGTTATCACCTGAAAAAATATTACAACGTAATAAATATCACCCTAAAACAATTGCATTCCAAAATGTATAATATGATTGCATTTTAGTTCAAGATTAATACCTCATTAACAACTTACTTGCAAAGACTTTCCATCGGCTGAAGTGATGGCGAGTCGTGTGCCATCCTGCATGGTGAAGTGTAGCGGATTACCCTGCTCATCTGTTACCTAGAAACATTATTTCTTTATTATTAGCTGCGCCCCGCGGTTTCACCCGTGTAAATATCGATCCCGTGGGAATATCGGGATAAAAAGTAGCTTATATGTTAATCCAGGATGCCAGCTACCTCCATACAAAATTTTATCAAAATTGGTCCAGCCGTTTGAGCGTGGAGAAATTAACAAACATATAAACACACACACACAAACTTTCGCCTTTATAATATTAGTGTGATTTATTTATAGTTAATTAAAACGGTACAACACCAATTACACCAAAAAATCCACCAGGAATTAAATATATACACATACACTGATTAATTGTAATAATTGATAATGGACCGCAATATAATAATAGTAAATATTTTCTGTGAACATAGGTCAGAAAAGTTGCGGCCTGAATAAAGATATATTCTAATACTCAGCAGTGGTAAGTAATAATAATAAACTATATCTGAAGATTCTGTAATGAAAATAAAACTAAGCAAATATGCTGTAAGCAGCATCTAATGCACCGTAACACTTACAGGCATATTTTGATCATGTCCTTCCAACACAAGCTCTTCAGGCAGCTGTTCGAGTTCTTCCTGCTCGAGCTGTTCTTGTTCAAGCTCCAATTGCTCGTGTTCCAGCTCTAATTGCTCGTATTCGGGCTGCGGGACGAGGAGGGAGGGGCCCGAGTATAGCTCGCATGTTGTTAGCACCTTGCTGTCTTCTAGAGTTGCTGCCTGGAATTGGAATACGATAGTGCTTTGTTTGTTCAACTTTGTTAGAACTATTGTTATAATATATTATTAACCTTTTGACCGCTTATGTCGCATTTATGCGACAGAGAACATGCATGATTTTTTCGTTCTATATTCGTCCTATTAAGAGGCGTATTACAAAAAAACGCGAAATTTGAAGTTTTCGACGTTGAAATTGTATGTTTTACGTTCGTTGTATGAAATAACAATTACTTGGTAAAAATAGTTCGTTTTCTCTACTACAATAACCTCAGAACCGATTTTAGATAAGTTATTTAATTATTTAGTAATAAGCTTTCTCCCGATGAATGTTTAGGCAAAAACTCACGGAGACATGATTTCGGAGCTCTAATTTGGAGATTCTACTGAATATCTACCATCAAAAAAAATATAATTAGCTTTCAAATATCCTATACTTCAATAATAATAGAATATATTTTCGTTATATGCCTTTTATGTAAAGAAAAAATAACCTACGTAATTCAATTATCGACCGAAAAGGCTTCGAAACAAGCCCCGATATCTCTAAAGTCCTACATTATTTAGGCGTAAAATTTATACCAAAATAATCATCAACATTTGCTTAGAATATAGTATTATTTTTATTTTTTAAATCGCTACCATTATTTTTTAATTAAATAAATAAAAATACTATATATTTCACTGCGCCGGCCAGCTGCGATTAGTATCGCGCGAGCGCTTGTCGAGGTTGGACCTATGTCAGTTTATTTCCCGCGCGCCTTCTTTCCGATACTACCGTCGTGTGCGCCGATTGTCGCATCTAGACGCTGCCGCATTGCTTTTGTGTGCGTGTGAACTACGGCCGCAGTTTTTGATCTTTGTAAGTATTTATTTTCGAACGGTATATTTAAATTAGTATAAAGTTCACACTTTATTAGTATACCAGATAGTCAACTTATTAAAGTTATTTTGATTGCAGCTGATTTGAGTTTTCTTACCAATCGAAATGGGGAAAAATAAATACAAATATAATTGCGTTGCAAAACACAATAAAAAAAAGGAAATAAAAATAAATAAAAGAGGGTAAACGGAGCCGGTCGAAACCCAGCAAGGTTTTGAAAAGGCAGGATCCAGAGAAGGACACGTGTGACAAGGATGGTTTCATCAAAGTGGAGAAGAAGAAGAAGAAGCATCCTTGTCGGAACCAGTGCGGCACCGCGCTGGCAGGGCCCAACATGCTGCTGCGTCCAGCAATCCCGACGACGCAGCTGTACGTGTCCAGACTGCACCACTTCACGAAGGTTGAGGAGATCGTGGAGTACATGCGTGTGGAGACCAACTGGACTTGGTTGCAACCATACTACTATATACAATTTATACAACTATGCTATCAACCGTAGATATTATAATCAATTACTGCATAACAATTAAAATATTTGTGAACATATTTCAACAGTAAAATTCATAAATAATGAAAAATATAACAAAATAATTCATAATAAAATTGAAATAACACGTAAAAAATTTTCCGCCCACTAAACTCCATCCTAAAAAACCTTCAGTTACGGAAGATCAAGATCGTTTAGTCGCCATATTCACAGTATCATAGTCATAGTGCGAGCGAGAAGCATGAAAGAAAGTATCGCTCGCGTAGTTTGCCGCGCTCGGTGCGTAAAATACCTAAATTTGCGAAACGCCGAAATGTGAGAGGGCTCTTAACTGCGTGGTACAACTAAAACCATTATTAACCCTTTGACCGCCATGTAAAATTTCATCTATCTTGCCCCCAACGCCGCGACCGTATTACAAATCATTTATCGTACGATTGACTAGTGATGTGTAACACGTAAAATATACAGTAGTAATATTAAATATTTTGAAGTGAAACGATGGTTAACATACGTTTAATCATGTTATTTTTAAGAAACAAAATATTTTTTTATAGTTTTAAAGACCTTAACAATAAACAAGCAGTAAAAACATCTAATTCAAAGTAAGATTTTGGTAACGATTTCTTTAAATAGAGATAAAAACTTTTTGACTATTTTTTTATCAATACAACAATTTCTCCTCCTTATTTATTGTAGGTATTATTTTATCTTGATTTTATAGATTTGTAGCCGCGCGCTAGGAGCACGGCAATTGATATTTAGCCAAGCGCTTAAAATTTTAAATAAATCTAGGGTAAAGTGGCAATCTAGGGTAAAGTGGTGGTGCGCGATTCACGTAGCGCCTTTGGCAAAACCCACAAGTAAACATAAGTTTACATGCTGCAGTATAACAAATACCCTGGAGGGTACAGCTGTAAGTGGACTAGTTAATCAAGACACTAAAACAGCCCACAGGTGACACTGTTGTTCATAACCCGCGCAGTAACTAATCAATAATCATGTTATAATTCAATCATGCAACCCTCTGGCAATACCTCTTTTACCTGCGCCTTCGATGGTTATTAAACATATTTATAAGTTTTTCGCTCACCTGTTCAGGGTCCAATATATGGAAGGCAGGCGACTCAGCATCATCCACATCATAAGTCACGTATATAACTCTCTCTTCCAATTCGTCTTCCGTGGCTTCCTCCAGTAACTTGACGGGAGATGTCTCCGGGAGGGAAACAGTCTGTTCCTCCAGCTGTATGAGCGGGGAGTCTGGTTCTTCTATCTTTAGAGGAATGGGTGTATGAGCCGGCGGTTGGTTCGCGGTCGCCAGTAAGCTGATCTGTTTGTGGACTTGCTGTGGAGAGAAAATGGTTGCGTTAAATACATTGGAGTGCAAGCTATACTGGAATACAAGATTAATATTTTTTTATGTGCATAATGTTTTGGAAATGTAGCAATTTTGCGATTTTGATTGCATAATGTACACCTGCATCGTCCGAAGGGATAGGTCCCTAGTAGGAGTGACGTTTTTCTATGCTAGGGGGTCTAGAATCATGTGCCAATTTCATGGTTACAATTTGTGCGTCGATGTCGTTACCCTGTATATTATTAGACTCCGAGCTTGTCTCGACCTCGGACTGGAACTGAAGACCTTAAGGTGAATGCGCAGTGGACCACTGCGCATTCTGCGAGGTCTACCACTGCCAGTGGTAGACCGCGAAATTCAAATTTTCTTACGTTTTTTGCAATTTACAGGTCAGTGTCAGGTTGTATCTTGATCAAAATTTGATTCGCGACTATAACAGGTACGTATTTATAGAATTATAATCATTAGAATCATTAATACATCTTTCTACGTTAGATTTGTACCACTAAGCAGTTTTCCATAAGAGATTTGTTGTCGTGGTACAAATCTAACTTAGAAAGATGTATTAAGAGGCCGGCGGAGGATGAATTCTCCATACAAACGTAGTTCTTAAATCATTTGCAACTCGAGCATATTTCCACCATATTATGCTGATATTCGGATTTACACAGTATTTATCTAGGTTCATGTCTATTTTTTTTTCCAAAATACTTGCCCAAAATGAAATTTAAACGAATTGCATTTCGCACATATTGACAGCGTAAATTACATGTTTTCATCATATTTTTGCGGTATTAAAAACAACAATATTTGTAATATTATTCGAGCGGAAACATAGCTAACATTGTCAAGTTCCAAATTGTAAAAAAAAAAAATTAAAAATATTAAGTTTTCATTCAACATTTTTAGGATTACGGATTGAGTGCTATCGCGTCAAGCAATTGTGAGTAGGCGGGGTGGCACTGCTCACTCACGATGCGCTAGTGTGTGTGCATATACACGACGACACGCGACACCCCGCGCGGGCGCGGGCGGTGGGGTTCGTTCGAATCGGGACTTTGTTGTCAGCAGCGTTAGACTATTACTTTACTTTATTTGTTTGCCAAATAATAATTGTATTGTAATATTTCTGACACTATTGACCTATGCTACGGACTTGGATTTAGATTTGCCTTGTGATTTGGTATCGAGTAACCTACATTCTTATTTATTTTTTATATATTCTTGGGACACAGGCCTCCTCTCAGTGAGAGGGAGTGGGCCGTAATACACCACGCGGGTCCAGTGCGGGTTGGCAGATGTCGTCTTTGAATTTTTTTTTTTAAAGTTGAGACCACGAAAAAATAAGCTCTGCTTAGCTTGGGACTAGATGGCGTTGTGTGATAGTTGTGGAATATTATTATTTTATTATTATTATTATAAAGACAATAGGTAATAATAATAAATATGACCCTGTTCCCGATACCGGTGGGCTACTTTTTTTTATATTTTTAAATGTTTTTCTATATTTTATATGCTAATATTTAAAAATATAATTTATATGTAAATAATGAAATAAAGGAAAAAAAATAAATAAGTATGCCAATAATTTATGTTTACGCGACATGCGTGCAGCGTGTGACAACTCTAGGGGCCAGGCCACACGGTGCGGCATCGCACCGCATCGCATTACTCCGCACCGCTTTGGCGGCCACACGAGCAGTGCGGCGTCGCAATGTTCTTACGGCGCCCGCGCCGCTGCGGCACCGCAACATGCTTGGCTTGGCTTGCCGAGTTGACGCCCTATGCCGTATAAACAACTGAGCGGCGCCGCTGCGACACCACACTGCTCTGCTTGCACCCCTCCCCGCCTCGTCTGCCTCGCGCCGTTGTCCGGTGCGCCTGTGGTGCGGCGCCGCCGCCGGAGCATACCATACATTTTTATATGTAGGAAACCGTTGCGGCACCGCTCAGGCGCCGCGCCGGAGCTGCACCGCACCGTATGGCCTTCATCGCGCTCGCGTCGGTCGGTCGCGGTTTGCCTTTGAGACCACGCGCAATAACGATATATTGCCAATTGGACCATACATTCCTTATCAGTTACATGTAGGTACATTATTGATACCACTGAAGTAGTCAATGTGCTCTTAGTATAAAGATTATCACTACATAGTATAAAACAAAGTCGCTTCCCGCTGTCTGTCTGTCCCTATGTATGCTTAGATCTTTAAAACTACGCAACGGATTTTGATGCGGTTTTTTTAAATAGATAAAGTGATTCAAGAAAAAGGTTGATATTTATAATACATGCATAATATAGTAGAGAAACACTGATAATTTTAGAGGTTTTTAATGTGATGTCGTAAATAAACACATTTTTTTGCGCTTACATTGCATACGCTGGCTGAACCCTACGAGATAGATCAAAATTATGTACTACAGTATTATACACCTTAAAAAGGTCTACAAAAAAGTCGGCAATGGTATATGTTTATCTCCTAAGGATAACCCACTGTAACCATTTTTATCTTTTACATATTACAGAAAAAATATGGGTTATTTACCAAGCTATTTTAAACAATACAGTATTATTCCTTATCCAATTAAATACATTAGATACGTTGTGCATTTCATGTAGATCAAAATTGCCCTTTACAGCATATCATTACAATGAATATCTTAGAAGATATCAGAGATTTAAAAAGCGGGGGCAGAGCGGCTGGCGCGGCGGGGCGGTACGAAGTTCGCCGAGTCAGCTAGTATTTATACTATATAGGATAATTGAAAAACCTGACAAATACCTTGTGTATGACGTATCTACTACATTTTCTCTACAAGCCCTAGATTTCGAGATAATTATTCCATTTATTCCAATATGTTGAGATATTGGCATTGTAAAGAAATTTCCAAAAAACGCATTACTAGTCTGTACATTCACTAACGATTCCCCAAATTAGGCAACAAAAATAAAGCAAACAATGAACACACCTAATTATAATTACCTACCTACTAATAAATAGAAATGCTTTGCAGTGCCTTCGGGTCGTTATGAATGAATACACTCACACACGGCTGCGCACCGTGTCCCTCACTCGCCTACTTTTGCGAAACAGAGATAGCAGTATTCCGGACGAATTTTTGCCGTCGCTTCGAATTGCATTTGCGAGCGGCCTTCGCCGGCCCCTTAATGATTCTAATTTTGTAAATACGTACCTGTTATAGTCGCGAATCAAATTTTGATCAAAATACAACCTGACACTGATCTGCAAATTGCGAAAAACGTAAGAAAATTTGAATTTCGCGGTCTACCACTGCGCATTCACCTTAAGTTCCGCAGTCGCATTTACGACTTCTAGACCAATGAGGTAGACAACGTATTAGACAAGTTGGATAGTAGATACCTTCTTATGCTTATTAAGGTTGGAGCAGTCGGCGAAGGCCCGCGGGCAGTGCGGGCAGCGGAAGGGTCGCTCGCCGGAGTGCTTGCGGAGGTGCTTGAGTAGCGGCCAGCGCTCCGCGAACGTGCGCCCGCACTCCCCGCAGCGGTGCGTGCGGCCCCCGCCCTCGCGCCGCACGTGCGCCGCCCACGAGCCGCGCGACACGAACCTGCGCACGCGCACACCACAACTGATTATTTCAAATGTATAGACTGCGCGACATTGCCGGTCTTCGCTCAACATGGCTAGGCTTTGTTGAGCGAAGTCCGGCAATGTCGCTAGCGACACGTGTCCCAGGACATTAATTGTCCCCTAGTGTATCCCTGGCTTAAATTGACCTTTAGAAAAATAATTGGTACAGCAACATACCTCTTCCCACAATGCGCGCAAGTGAACGGTCTATCAGAGTTGTGTCGCCGCGCGTGCAACCGATGTTGACTGGAGGTGGTAAACTTGCGCGGACACAGAGAACACTGGAAGGGCTTCTCTCCGGTGTGGATGCGCTCATGTTCGGACAGGTTGCCTTTCTGACTGAAGCTCTTGCCGCAAACGTTGCAGGAGTAAGGCTTTTGACCTGAAAGAAGAAAATTGTATTATAATCATGTTTAAAAATGAATAAGATGGTTTGTGATTTATTATACTAGATTCACAGACCAGCTCATTATTATGGACTACGGACAGGCTTAGGTTGATACCGAAATAATTCGATCAATATTATTGGAAAATATTCTGATGAATAGACGTGAGATTAAAAAAAAACACCTAATATAAGTACTTTAGCAAATAATTTAATGGTAAATCAAATGAAATTGTAATTATATTAATATCATCACAAACGAAGTACCGAAATTGGTACCTATTTATTGCTAAGTTTTAGTATTTCTTTTACATGCGTAAAACACGCTAGCCCTGCTTGACCCAACAAAAATAGACTTTACAGCAAACATTACGGACAAATGATTGCAGTCTTACCAGTATGCCACCTCATATGCAGCGTGAGACTAGTCTTGTGCGCAAACTTGTGCTTGCATATCTCACACGAGAACTTCTTGACGCCGGTGTGGAGCAGCGAGTGGTTCAACAAGTTCGCCTTCGTCTTGAATGATGCGCTGCATAACTGTGGATTTGTGGAAAGAAGAATAATATTGTTAAAAAACGTACGGTCGGGGACGACCATCAGGAACGAAGTTCCTTACCCGATACTCGCACGTGCACACACTTGTATATAATAGAAAGAGACAAAGAGAGTGAGAGAAAAAGTGGCATGGTGAGGGCATTACGTGAAGATTTCTAGCAGTAAGGCCGCTATCCCACTGGCGTTTTACGAGCGTTGGCGCTTCTCCAACGTCTGCGCAGCGCCAACGTTGCGCAGACGCGACGTTAACGTCGCGAGTTTCTAGCGTTTTTTGGCAACAGATACAATCACGCCATCCCGCTCTGTCTGCGTGGGCACGGGTGGGGGTTACCACTGAAACTCGTGACATTAACGTCGCGTCTGCGCAACGTTCGGCGCGGCGCAGACGTTGGAGAAGCGCCAACGCTCGTAAAACGCCAATGAGATACCGGCCTAACTACTACTGCAAACCGCGAAAAGGAACTTCATTCCAATAATGGCCTGGAATCTCTAGAGGAAAACTAATGATATTAATTTTCTAGGTTTCACTAGCCAGCTATAACACAGTACCACACCAAGGACCTTTCCTATTGCCGCCTTTGACACTTGTTCAAACACTTTCTTGTATGTCTACCAGGAGAATGTCGAACGCCGACCATTTCTGTTGAGTGATAGTGGTTACAGATGTGTTTTATTCCAATTAACTTGCATATCTTTTTATGTGCATGACTGTGTTTCTGTCACAAATAAACCTATTTTTCTTTCTTTTAAAAAGGAGATTCACCCTATCGGTGGTCAACGACAGTTATCCTAACTAATATTATAAATGCGAAAGTAACTCTGTCTGTCTGTCTGTCTGTCTGTCTGTCTTTGCTTCACGCCTAAACTACTGAACCGATTTGTGTGAAATTTGGTACAGACATAGTTTGGAACTTGAGAAAGGACATAGGATAGTTTTTATTACAAAAAATAAAATAAAAAATAAAATTTATTCCGGACATACAGCGCCATCTATTGGTCAAGAGTCGGCATCAATTCAGTACTGAAAATTCATCGGAAAAATGTAAATAAATAGTAAAAAGGTATGAAAATATAATATAATACAACTTTTAGTACAAAGAAAATGCTCTAACGGAGTATAGATAATTCTATTAGTACTATATGTCGAGTTGGTGATCGCGCAATGGTGTCGATCGTTACACGAGTTCGGTTCATGTTATTGTTTTAATTCATCGGAAAAAAGTAAATAAATAGTAAAAAGGTATGAAAAAAATAATATCAATATAATAAAACTTTTAGTACAAAGAAAATGCCCGAACGGAGTATAGATAAATAATCCGAGTTGTCACTATGCTCGATAGATGGCGTTGGGATCGAAATAGATCGCGCTATGGTTTCGTTACACGCATTTGGTTGGGTTCCACATTTCATTTTTGAAGAGATCCCGCGAGATCGGGAACTATGTGGGTAAAACCAAAAATCTGCCGGAAGTCACTATTCCACGCGAACGAAGTCGCGGGCAAAAGCTAGTCAATCTATATATTCGATACATGATAACCGGTAACAGCGCCATTAAGTATCTTGGCCTATCTTCATAGTGTCATTGTAGCAACTCTGTGTTTCCCGAATGGCCTATAATATTGGGAATTTTTAGTATTATATTAGAGTAGACACAGTATGATGAGTAAGTAGCTTACCTTACAATTATAAGGCCTGTCCTGCGAGTGGACGAGCTGGTGTCGTTGCAGCAACTGTTTGTGCTTGAACGACTTGCCGCATTTGTTGCACACGTACCGCTGGCCCGCGTGCTCTGCTTCTTTGTGGTATACTACCGACGATGGGTGGTTGAGGACCTGCAAGGTAAGGAAATAATTATGTAAACAAAATGTAATTTTGGGAATTTAAACCAAACTTGACAGATTAGGAGAGCAGATGTGGAACATCAAAGGAGTTCTATTAACATGTTGACTGCCAGACAACAGACAATAGAAAATCTATTGTTCGCGATCACCATTGACCGCGTTGGCGGCAGTCCAATGCCTTAAGCTCTGCATAGTCTAATGATGAGCGCAAAACAACTAACAAGACTCTTTATTGGTAGTCCAATAAAGAATATTATTCAATGCCACTAATAAAT
Organism: Hydraecia micacea; assembly: GCA_914767645.1. NCBI lineage: Eukaryota > Metazoa > Arthropoda > Insecta > Lepidoptera > Noctuidae > Hydraecia > Hydraecia micacea. The sequence goes on from OU611778.1 coordinate 17,886,097, forward strand.
CTTCTGATTCATTAAGTGCAAAGTTGCACGCAGACGTCAAACTGCTTCTAGTGCGTTTTCGACCACGCTCGCGCAACCTCATTTGCAATTTAAGACACTGACTGACAGCTTAATTTTTATACAATGTTATAAAAAAATCGTCTGCTCTGCATTCCGTACGATATTATCAGGCTGAATTATAACAGTTGTAGAAACATTACCTTCCCACACAGATCACAAGCGTAGCCCTTAGAATTGCCGGCGCGTCGTCGATGCGAGACAGCATGCAACGCGAGCGAGCGCGGGTAAGCGAACCGCGAGCCACATTCACCGCATACGTATGGACGCTCGCCTTGATGCGAAGCCTGGAATATAACATTGTACATTGTGAAAAACCCTGATTATTTGCATCTACCTATGGCCAGGCTAGTTCCGCTTTAGTCCAGCAGCTGTGTGGCCAACATCTGCTATCTTAACTTTATTTCAGTGGTAATTAAGTTGATTTCAGAGTAACTAGCACTATTGAAAAATATATAAAAATGTTGGAAATTGTAGCATAAACTGAACTTTATTGTATGGGAATTAAACTTGTTTATCCAACTCATATTTGTTTACATGTTTGGCAAGTAAATCGCGAACGCAGACTAGCTACCTACATTTTCCTTGGTCTCAACAAACAAGAACAGACCTACAACAGTGGTGGTCACCACATAACACAGACCTCTTCTCTTCGAGAAGGAGTGTGCCCAGTGCGGGTTGGTAGATGTCACATGTCTTCGGATTTTTGTGTCTTGGACGTATTGGTTCCCATTACTATGTTTTCCTTCACTGTTTTAAGAGCAGTGGTAATGAAATTATTTACACAAATTAAAGTGCCTGCCTGGGTTCGACCTACAGCTCTGAAGTCGGGGTCGTTACACTGGGCCACCACTGCTCTATTGTCATTGTCTATATACACAGTAAAAACGTTTTTTACAAAAAAATAACAACCAACTTCCAAAAAAAAAGCATTACAAAGCTTTTATTTCGGAAGTTGGTGTCAATTGACACAGACTTCCGAAATTAAAGTTATTTTTCACTATGTAGTTTTTTTTTTTTTTGTAAAAAGTTTTTATTTTTCACGTTTTAGTAGTACTTATCCCACAAAAATTCATATAACACTACTTGCTATGTAAAAAAAGAAAGTTATTGAAACATCATCAATATAACCTAAGTGAAAAAAAATCGTATTATTGAAGTTAACTCAAAAACTACCCAAGCAAAGTTAATAAAATTTATATGGGACCACCCCTGAGGCATATCGTTTCCTTTAAAATGAATAATAATTAAAAATAAGAATTTTGCAAATCTGCTTATAATTATAACGGCGTTCTGAGGTAACAAACATTAAAAAATAACAAGCGAATTGAGAATCTCCTCCTTTTTTGAAGTCGGTTAAAAAGATAGTTATGATTTGATTTTGTCCTATTGAAAAGGTGGACATAATAAATTGTGGTTATTAAAGTGTGTACCATCGCGGCCTTTTCCGCCTGATCACTTAAAAATATTTTCGCCTAAACCCTGCGGCGGCGCTAAGCCACGCCCCCTTAAAGTTTTCGCCTATTAGGAAAGCGATAACGCAATTAGTTGCAACCTAATTGCGTTTGCAACCTTTTGTGAATTTTAAGAACGACCTATTTGACCTTGATGCGCTCACGGCTTACTAGAGAGTGCTTCTATAATTTGAGTGCAAGCAAAACTGAACTTAGTGTTGGTCAGGCGGGAGTGTCTGCGATAGGACATAATCTTCTTGTACCACGAATAGTGCTTGTTGTTGTTACCTTGATATGTAATGATTTGCTTTGTTTACTACTGAAAGTCTTGTCACAGTGGTTACACTTCAGTCTTGGTTTACCGGACGGCGTCGTTTCTACTAGTTCTACATCATCTGACTTCTCTGTCGCAGTGGCGTCCGTGGTCGAATCTGGAAAATTTATTAAATATTTTTTGTAGATATTTTGAGTATTTTTAAGGCTTTTATTTTTACATCTGCAAGGTCAAATTAAATTAGGTAGCGAAACTCTGGAGACCTCTGGAATTGATATTAGATGTTTTTTTTTTGGGATCGACAACCATTGGTAGTGTTATTACTAATGTATGAGCTGGGAATGTATTATGGTGTTCTGCTGTGTGGATCGGCAGCTGACGTAGATTCAATTTTCATTTTACAAAAGAGGACAATCCGCGCAATCTATAAAATGGGTCCTCGGACTACGTACAACGGACCAAATGAGAGTCTAAGTGCGGAAAAGGGAGCCCCATCATCATGGGTCCTCGGAGTCTCTTTATTCGAGTCGAGTCGTATTGTAAAAGGAACCGTGCACCTAGCTTCTGAAGTTTCATAAATGCCCATGAAGGTTTGTGTGAAATACAATATTTTGATTTGATTTGATAAAATATGTTTTCTTTTGCAAAACCACTAGGCTTACTTTACATCTGATTATTCTTAGATCAAATTAGGGATTACTTTTGTGTTTCAGAAAACCTTGATCGAGCCTCTGATATTGGTATATCATGTTCGTGTCTTTGGTTAGTTGAGCTAAATAACAATTGCCAATTTTAACAATTACTTATATCCGAATTTAACATTACATTTTTAAATGATTTGTAGAACTCATCTTTAGGTATCCCTTAGGCGCCATCTACACGGTCGAGAGTATCGCAGCAAGTCACGCTGTGGCATCAAATTGAATAGAAAGAAACTGTATTCGAAGCAATCTCCACACGGCGATATCATCAAGGCAAGAATTTGATTGCACGACGAGACTACCGCCGTGATTCTCTCGGTTGTGGAGATGGTGCCTTAGGTTTTACTTCTTTCTATTAAAAATGCGAAGAGCATACGCATTTCAAAGCACAAGCAAACACTCAAAAAATTGTCAGTCTTTCTACCAAAAACCCTGTACAGAATATTTATAAAAGTGAAAAAAAAAAAAATCTTAGCAATACTCACCAACAATTTTCACATCACTATCAACACTAGGACTAGAGGTAATCTCAACGGCAGGGCCAGCCTTCAGAAACTCTGACTCATTCACTGCATTCTCAATAACTATTGGCTGAGGATTTAGATCTGGCAAGGAGGTTGTTATAGTATGAGATAATATCACATCTTCTAATATTTGTACAGTATCAGACTTCGTTGTTTGCGGTTGAGGGTCATCTTGTATCACTATTGTTTCAGTTCTTGGTTTGTCAGTTTTCTGAAACGAAAATGTTGGGTAAATTAATTCGAGTTCGCGCAAAACACGCATGACGCAAGAGGATGCATGTTTGTCAACATTGCAAACACAATTTACTACGACAGCTCACGACTGAGCCAGATGATGTGAAATATGACAAGCATAAAGACAAGAGAACCTCTGCCTAGTATGTGGTATAGACAATGTGGCTAAACAAAAGATAATTTCAGTTATTCATCGTGTAAATGGCGTACAATGAGCGCTTATTCACGATCACGCGTGTGTTTGTGACGAGTTGATGACAGATGAAATGTGAAACCATAGTTACAAAATTACGTAATCACTCTAATATTTTAAAACGAAAGTTTATGAGTGTGTGTGCGTGTTCCCACTGCTGGAACACAGGCCTCCTCTCATTGAGAGGGAGTGGGCTGTAATCCACCACGCGGGCCCAGTGCAGGTTGGCTAGTTCTAATATAAGTATGAAAATCAATGTTTGTTTGTTCGTATTTTATAAGCTGCCGTACCTTTATCAGATTGCGATAAAACTTTGTCAACTTATTGCTTGCACTTGCGCGAAGGTTATAGTTAAGAAACTTAACGCGAACGAAGTCGCGGGCAGAAGTAATATGTTTATAAAGACCGAACCAATGCAGGTCAGACACAGGGTTGGTTAGCACGTAAAAAATAAGTAATTAAGCCCACCTTAGCCCTAATTCTCTCAACATTCTTCTTGCATGGTATAATATTCTGTCCAGTATGTCCCAGTTCCTTCTGATGGTTGTTGAAGTGTAACCTTGTGGTGAACGTCTCGGAGCACTGCCCACACTGGTACAGCACTGGCCCATGTTGGGCCACATGCGACATGTATCGGCCAGTGCAGGTGAACTCCATGCCGCATATTGCGCATTCTTTGCGGGTTGGTGTCATTGGACCTGGAAGGAGTTTGGATAGGATTGTTTAGTGGGTAGATTATGTCTTATTATTATACAAAGATCAAGAATGTTGGTTGTCAAAGAATCATGGCGACATCCTTACGTTAATTTGTACAAAAGAAAGAATTAATTTAGAGGGTCCAAAATATTTTCCAATGTTGAGAATAGATTGATATACTTATCATATTTTTAAAATTCCGCATAATTAAAATGTTTCGAAATTAACATATCAGTTTTTCGTTTCATCTCGTTGCCCATTTTGTATTTATTAAAAAAAATACAGTATTTGACATTAAGTCAATCCCCCCCCCCAAGATTTAAATAGGTAGATTTGCCCTCACCATACTTAGTCACAAGAAAACGTGACAATACTGGGAAGTGAGCTCACATTTTTTTTTTTTTCCTTTTTGGCAACTGAGCCGATGTCGACTATTCTGCCAACGTCAAGTGGTGACGGCAGTACAGCGAGAAGCTCACACATTATTAAATAGCAGTTCTATGACAATCAAGTGTAGTCACTGCGTCATTGTGTATCAGAGACGTCAAAACGAATCAGAAATGCGACTATGATTTGACGCGGTAGGGCGAATCTAAAGATTTAAATCTTTACATCTGCTGTTAACACTGACAGCCGCCGTTTCGTTCTGAAATAATGAGCTCCTCGTTACACTATTTACTTTGAACATTATATTGTTATTGCAGGGTTATAAAAATATTGTAAATGCCTGAAGATACTCTTTAGGCACCCAAGAGTATAAGAATGAGAATTTCAACTTCTCTAAAAAACTTAATTTTTTGTACAAATCCTGCCATGATTCTTTATTAAATTAAAATTTATCATACCAACTCATAACATAATTTGCACAGGAATAATTTAAATATAACAGGTTTGTTGCTAATTAAAGGTCACAGCTCATTAGAGCCACCCGGCACCCACCCCTCACCTCCTCGTCGCACGGCGTCCACTCGTTGTCGATAGGTGGTCCACGGGTGGACGCCGCGTTATCACTAATAAACGTCGCGCGGTCAACCAGTGAACCCCGCACGGTCAACGAGTGAACGCCGAGTGGTCAATGAGTGAACGCCGAGTGGTCAACGAGTGGACGTCGCTTGGTCCACGAATTTTCGAGTAGTCTGTTAACAATTCTTTATTCATTTTGAAAGCAAAAACGATACGTCCGACTCGTTCGAAAGAAAGGCTGGGAATGAAGGGAGGGTGGGGAGCGGCGCATCGCCAAGTGTCGTCCTCGCGTGAATCATTCGCGGGCAGCGCGCGGTCCACTCGGGACCCGCGCGTTGGCAATGCGCAGTCAACGCAAGATAAGCATGCGAGCAGCGAGTTGTCACCGAGTGGTCCACCCGCCGTCCGCGCGTGGAGGGCTTACGACCGAGGCGATCAGGTGACGCTACGGAGTTGATATAGTGAGCGCATACCCATACAACTCCATATAAAGAATACTAGCCGCAGGAGGCGAGGCGGTGCGGAGTGGGTGCCGGGTGGCTCTAATGAGCTGTGACCTTAATAATTTAAAAACCATCATACAAGCAGTAGCCATGCATAATCAATAAACTCTGTTAAAGGTCTTCACTCTACGGTTGTATCATAATCAAATCACATCATCACAGGACATACTGACCTTTAGGCCTTCCACGGCCTTTGCCCTTGACCACAACAACGAGTTCACCAGAATCCTCAAGATGACCAATAACTTCTGGTTCTTTAGGTATGGGTGGCTTCAAGTCTAGGTGCTGTTCTATCTTCACATCAGGCTCACTCTCGTCTCCGTCAGTTACTCCTTCCTCTTTGAATATCCTCTCAAGCTCTTTACCCTAGAATGCATAATTATATTGGTGTTAACTTCTATTTAAATTTTACCAGCTTTGATTAAAAAAAAAAACGCATTTGGATGCAGGCAATTTTAGTTGTTAATTCTTTCTGAAATGTCTGGAAAGGGGGGCCTCATTGGACATTGAAAAACATTACCAAGTGGCTTGTTGCCTCGCAATTCAGAGTGTATGTTTCACTAGTTTGTATGTTTTTTAATTGATTACAGTAATGTAATAGAATAGTAAAATTATATAGATATCCATTTTCTTCATTATGATTGCTGCTATTAGACAAATACTATTGTATCCAAGATGTCAATATCTCATATGTTCAATATAACAATCAATTTATATTACCTGAACGGCTTCTCTAAACCTAGTTGGAGTTTTCCTCCTCCGTTTTCCAGTTGGCTCATCTTCTCTTTCTTGTTTTTTAGGACGCTTTACAGCAGCCTGCTCCTTTGCAGCAGCTTCCTTGGCTAACTCCTCAGGAGTCTTAGGCTTTTTAGGAGGTCTGCCGCGTTTGCGTTTTGGTTTTTCGAGACCAGCCACTTGTAAGGAAATTGGGTGTTCCACTTGGTAAACTCCATCGCTGGTATTAACTGGAATTTTTAACAAAATGTTCAGCATGTGTGAATGCAATGGTTTTCTGAGTGAATCTGCTCCATATTTTATCAGCTGAATGAAAGATTGTAATAGTTAAGATATGAATTGAAGTTTTTAACATTTAATGTTTGATTTGAGTCTCTGTATTCTGTGTTACTTACACAATTCCAGAGTAACTACTGTGCTTTGTCAAGTCTTACCTTCATAAATTATCTTATCCGTTATAATTTCCTGTTCCGCAGGGGGATTGAATACAGTTCTCTTGTATTCTTTCTCTCTGAGATGAAGTTCACGAATTACTTTCTGGAATACAGATTTATTTTATTACTTATACTTACTAAGTTCTTTTCTAAAACCAGTGGTCACTGAAAAATGTTCCCCTAGATAAATCCGCCACTAAGACGACCCACTGACCGAACATTTTTCAGTGACAGGTGGCAGGTTTTAACTTTGAAATGATGTAGGAAATCTACTTACTTGTCCGTTTATAATTAGTGTTAGGAATTCTACGGTGGCTTCCAGCTGTATGGTGCATCCTGGACAGATGGTTCGAGGCAGTTGCCCATCATCAGCAACCTAAAATTATACCAATAATGAAGTTGTCGTATAGCATATTTTTTTATAAGTATAGTTTTACTGGTAATTCCTAAGAAAACTACGAAGAAAACAAACTTGGCGCGAGCTCTATTACGAATTGAAATAAAATAAATTCTGACATTTGACAATACGAAAACGTCCTTCAATAAATAAGAGTTTTAAACTCCATGATTCGAATTATGTAATTATTTTTTTATAATGTCATTAACTGATATTCTTGTTTATAATCGTAATAAATTACAGTAATAAGTTGGAAAATGTTAACTTGTACATAAAGTCAGCCATTTTAATTTCTTATTGATTGAAGTCAATACAAATCACAATAAATAAAACTGGTATACCTTGATTGGCAAATATGTGTTAATCACTTCACTTAAGTTTTGACTATTTTCTTCACACGAATATAATAGATTTCCATTATCATTTTCTTCCCCACATAATCGACAAACATTAGAATTGTAAAGAACTACTTCCATCTTTTCATGAACTAAAAGCGCCACCTATTTCCTGCACTACTCCAACAAAAGCTAAATGACGTTTACAAGTTACAACACGTTTAGTTTTTCCACAAAGTCTGTGACTTTAATAGGAAACCTTTGGAACATTTAAAAAATAATTATTATTGATATTTATTTAAGAAAAGTAATATTTTTACTGAATTTTCTTTTTGTATTATTTTTTTTATTTTTATTTTACCCTAGACTAATTTTATTTTGTTTTTGCATAGCCTTTAGATATATATTGGCAACTCTAAGCACTTCCTTCTTTTCTTTTCAAAGCCCTTTCCGGTTTAGTTCTTGGGGCAAGAAGCCGTTGTTTCGGTTTTTATTATTTTTAATCGCCTCTAATCCATCAAAATGAGGATCTATAAAGATATTATTACTGGTAATTGAGTTTATTGTGTTTCTCTTATAAAATATATGTTTATATTTCATTTATAATGCGTATCTTTGATAACAGTGATTTTGACATTTCGCCGAGCAGTGATGTGATGATGTCTCATCATCAATCTTTGCAAAATTTATTGCCACATCTACATTTCATGAAGCAAGAAAGGTGTGAACATGGATTTCACGTAATGGTTTATTTATTTCAGGTGATGAGATGTTCTCAGACACATACAAAATGAAACTGGTCGATGAAGTAATTTACGAAGTGACCGGAAAACTGGTGTCGAGAGCACAGGGCGATATTAAAATCGAAGGCTTCAACCCCTCGGCTGAGGAAGCTGATGAAGGCACAGATGCTGCAGTAGAAAGTGGTGTTGACATAGTCCTGAACCACAGGCTTGTCGAAACATACGCTTTCGGTGACAAGAAATCCTACACATTATACCTCAAAGACTACATGAAAAAGTGAGTGTCTCGGTGATTAATGCTTAGAATTGTGATAAAGTTCAGACAATGGTGCATTCATTGATAAGTGGTAGATGTTTGAAGGCAAGTCTTTGTGGTTAATATCACTAAATTGAAGGTAGTGCAAGCAAGAAAAACTTGTATTTCCTAAATTGCAAACATATTAATATGCTATTGTTGAAACTAGTTTTAAGGTGTGTCCCTTGATTTTACACACAATTCAAAGTGCTAGTTTAAGTGCAGCTGGGTGCAGCCAATTATGTATTTACTGCATACTGCACTGCCATCTATTTGGCCCGAATTCCATGTGTCTAGAGTTTGTCATCCCATGTGTTATTTTTGCACTAAAGAAAGTTCCACTGAAATGCATTGAGAGCCACTTGATGAAAAAAATAGTGCACATTGTAACCTCAAAGACTCATATTTATAATATTCATGTAGATAGGTCCAACTCTTTGATTTTAGTTTTAGCAAATCATTCAATTCTTGTTTCTTCACCTTATTTCATATTTGATTTTTCTAGAACAATGAATATTTTTATCATGTTTTCATCAAAATCAAAGTATATTTTTCTAATTGTCCATGTGGACAGCTAGTGAATTATGGCATGATAAATATTTATGTAATCAAGTTTGTTATCTATATTTTGACATACCTAGTTGTGATAACAGCATATCAGTGTAGGTTAAGTTCAAGATGATTTCAGCTGAAAACTGCAGAATTCATAAATGATAGCATTGATTTAAAAAGTACAAAGGAGTATTCATTGTAACAATTAATAAATGTCAAAATACTGGTAATTAGCTGCATCAGGTTAGACTGAAAGCTGACCCCAACATAGGAAAAGGGGTTGGTGTGTAGCCTTAGGGGCGCTATGGCGCGAGGACTTAGAAAAATTTCGTAAAATTTCCGTTTTTTTTTTTTTCGGAAATTTCCCAATTTTATTGCAGTATCAGGTTGACCTTGACCTTAAAAACCATTTACGATCTGAGAAGCATGACCCTACGACGCACCGTTTCCGAGATAGGAGCTTTTATTTTTTTTATTGTTTTTACAAAACGCTCTATATTTCCAAAATGGTTGCTCTGATCAAAATCTTTTCTGGAAAGTAATTGTTGCTCTAGTCGACAACCATCAGATGGTGTAAGAAAACCCGACAAATATTGACAGAAAAAAAAAATTGAAAAAATTTTCTAAGTGTCGGTCGATCTTTCAGCTTGGGTATTCTTAGGGGCAAAGGACTTGGTCAAATTTTCGAAGATTTTTTTTTTTTACAGATTTCGACCGTTTTTCGTGCAGTACCTTATTAACCTTGTCCATAGAAACCATTTAGGTTCTGAGAAGCATGGACCTACGACACACCGATTCCGAAATATAGAGCGTTTTATATAAAATAAAATAAAATTCGGAGGCCCATATTTCGGAAACGGTGCGTCGTAGGGCCATGCTTCTCAGAACCTAAATGGTTTCTATGGACAAGGTTAATAAGGTACTGCACGAAAAACGGTCGAAATCTGTAAAAAAAAAAAATCTTCGAAAATTTGACTAAGTCCTTTGCCCCTAAGAATACCCAAGCTGAAAGATCGACCGACACTTAGAAAATTTTTTCAATTTTTTTTTTCTGTCAATATTTGTCGGGTTTTCTTACACCATCTGATGGTTGTCGACTAGAGCAACAATTACTTTCCAGAAAACATTTTGATCAGAGCAACCATTTTGGAAATATAGAGCGTTTTGTAAAAACAAGAAAAAAAATAAAAGCTCCTATCTCGGAAACGGTGCGTCGTAGGGCCATACTTCTCAGTACCTAAATGGTTTTTATGGTCAAGGTCAACCCGAAACTGCAAAAAAAAAAATCAGATTTCCGAAAAAAATTTTTTTTTTGAAAATTTACCAAGTCCCAAAAATTTTTTTTTACCAAAAAATTTTTTTTTTCGTTTTCTTTGCTGCTCATAGTGCCCCTAAGCGTATACTCCAACTCTAACAAATCCGCCCCTAAGACGACCCACTGACCGGAAAAGGCTAGGCAGATAATGACTCAATATTTTACATGGATTTATGCTGCAATCTGGGATTTAATCCTCAATATCACGTTTTATCAATCTTTTCGGAACATTCTGCTTAGGGATTATTAATTTGCTGATATTATTGTCAAAGGTGAAGCAACATTGTTGAAAATTGGCACTGCTTACATTTGAAGCAATGGTTGAGCGAAACAAAACACTGCCATAAACTCTTAGCTATATTTTATAAACATTCTCACATTTCATCTGTACTGGTTTCCATTCAGACAAGGCTTCTAGACTGGTTATGAATCTTGATCTCAATATTGATAGTTAAATTAGATTAGTAAGAAATCTAGTTTAAGAATTCAAGTGAGAAATACAACTTATGTTTGCTACATGTGCCTTCAATGGATTGCCAGTGATGATCAAAAGGCAGATCATCAATTTTAACGACTTGTTATTCTGCATTCTGTCTTAGAACAAAGTGCATTTTATCTTAACTTCTTTTTTTTTTTCTTTTTTAGTTTATCTTGATTCACCCTATATAAAGAGCAGTACATTACATTTTATTTGCATGCAACTTATTTCTATGCCTTAACAATGGCACAGCAAAAATTAATATTTTGCATACTATTTCAATTGCTATTTTATTGATTCAGCATTTTGAAAACAGCACATACTTGCCACAAACCACACCTAATATATATCTGGTGCATCATCTAATACCACTGGTTGATCCTCAATGTCTTCCTATGGAGCGATTGATGCAAAAGCATTTAACCTTTATGAAAAAACATTCATTCTGTAATGATTGTTCATGAAAGGGGGCTAACATCTGTTTTATCTATTAATGTGACCTCTTAGCTATCATAGTTATTACAATGTAATATTGTATTGGTTTACTCTTGTCTTATTTATGGGCCCTCAGAAACCAAAAAGTGTATGTATTCATTGAATATATCTAACATGTAAACTTCTCTAATTCCAGATTAGTTGCAAAATTGGAAGAGAAGGCACCTGACCAGGTTGACATTTTCAAGACCAACATGAACAAAGTCATGAAAGACATCCTCGGTAGGTTTAAGGAGCTCCAGTTTTTCACTGGAGAATCTATGGACTGTGATGGCATGGTCGCCATGATGGAGTACAGAGATATTGATGGTACACAGATCCCCGTCATGATGTTCTTCAAACACGGTCTTGAAGAGGAGAAATTCTAAGTGTAAAGCATAAGTGAAAACTACTCATAATATTCCACTTCTAACACAGGCGCCTAAAACTCATATCTTTTTTATTTATTTACAAAATCATGTCAATCTGCGCATCGGCTGAAACCGGCTTCTCCCATCACAAGGCTGAACAATTTTGTAATGTTAATAAATAAATGTTGCATACTATAAATAAATAAATTAATGAACAATTTGGTTGTCTTTGCTTGTATAACCCCAAGGTTCGATTAATAATAATTATGCTGCTAGGCTTTGCCGCATGGTTTAGGTCAATGTCCTATGAGTCACATTGCTGAAATGCGAGGTTGCTCCAGTTCACTGACCCAGCTCTGGTCAAAACTTTTTACAGTTCGTCATACCGTCGACGTAGGTAAACCAAATAGATTTATCTACAGTTTTACTTAAAAAGTATTTTAATAGGTTTAAATTGAACACTTTTTTGGGCAATGTAGGTATTGGCAGGCCTCCGTCACTCCATGTACTTGCGCGCTATAAGTGCCTACCGCCCAGCCGAGCGGTCTCGGTCCGCCGGCGGCCCAAATTCAGTGCGGTTTTCGCAAGCACAGAGTACATTATATTATATAGAAGCGCGCGCACGCCGTTCAATTTTAATAGTGCTGTTCGTTCGTACGCGTATTACGATGCCGTGTAGTGCCTTAAGGTGGATCCACACATTGCGAGCATGCGCTCCGCACGGCGCACAACGCATGCCTCGCCAAGTGTGGACCTGTATATTCGTGGCGAGGCATGCGCTCCGCACGCGCGAGGGCGAGCCAACGTATGTCGGCAAATGCTTCAAGATCCCTCGCGCGTGCGGAGCGCATGCCTCGCCACGAATATACAGGTCCACACTTGGCGAGGCATGCGTTGTGCGCCGTGCGGAGCGCATGCTCGCAATGTGTGGATCCACCTTTACGTGCTAACAAAACAAACTTACAAATATAATAAAACAAACTTTAAAAAAGAGAACCGACTTCAAAACACTAAACCGTAAGAAATAATCTCTTCTTTGATGTCGGTGCTTTTTCGATTCGTAATTACCAGCTGTTAGCACTAACATAAAAAAAAAAAAATATTTCTTACGGCTTAGTGCTTTATTTGAAGTCGGTTCTCTTTTTTTAAGGCTTTTTTTTTTCATTTCTAGTGAACATCTCCGAAGATCATCATCAAACTAAGAAGTATTATACTTATTTTAAACCGTTCTCCTAAATGTATGTAACAAATCCTTTTCTGAAAACCGCATCGATATCGGTTTAGCCAAACGCAAGATTATCGCGCACAAACATACATACCTACAAACCATACAAGTCAAACTTCTCAGTTTGGCCTGTATGTCTGATCACCTCCTTTTTTTAAGTTGGTTAAATATTTTATAAATGATAAAATTTTTAACTGCCACATAAAAGTCAGAACATATTCACAGTTCTCAATAACATAGATAAAAAGTTATGTTAATTTAATTTTATCGAAGAGGCAGCCCTGCGATTACTGTGGAATCGCGCGGTGCGAAGCAATCACTGCTGTACGCTTGAGCATTTAGGCGCATTTTAGCATACAGTGGTTGTTGACGCGAGGGAGTAGGCAATTATCGTAATAGGTATTGGAAATTTTCTACTGAGTGAAGTATCTGTTACGTAGTAACTATTCAGTAATCTGTGGTATTGGGCAGAATTTGTGCTAAATGTGATTTCTCCCTACCGGTATCTCGAATATTTCGCGGATCGCGGTAAAAAGTTACAAACCTAAATTTGTATTTTGTTTTATAAGCGCCATCTATCCTCAGTTATGTTCATGAAAATAATTAGCCACGGATGTTAGAACTCGTATACAGATGGCGCTGTTAACAAACAGCACTGAAACCCTGTGTTTCAACCATTTTCCACGATATTCGGAGATTGCTTTGTTGTGAACTATTTTGAAATCCGTCCTACGCAGCAATTGATTTATTGATATTTTTTCCTCGTAAGGCAGCCAGGTCAGGTGGAATTCGTAAGAGCGACCTATTTCTATCCTTTGCCTGGGAGCCCTGGGAATCGAACTCAGGAATTTACCTACACACTGTCTGTTATGGCTTTCTGGGTTGATGTAGAATTTCACTAACGGATACTTAATATATTTGTAGAGGTTGCCAAGAATAAAACACAATTAAATTTGAGGTATGTTATATTTATCGAGTTTGTATGTAGGTAATAACTACAATAAAGTACAGAAATGACCGATGATTTCAATTACAATGTCGTGAGTACTCTAATCACAATGTTTTCATATGTATTCATCATTTTTCTTGTATACTTTTTTAGGCATTCACTAGGCACTAACACATGCCTTAATTGCTTAGTCTTTAATTTCTCCATATTTACAATAACTCAATAACACCAAAATTCAGGTAAGTATGTCGTGTGGGTATATAAAACTGGAGTAAAAAACGACCATAATCCAAGAAGACACAAAAATGGCACTAAGAAGGTATCTAGCGACTTAATTAACCTCGTTTGTTATAAAAGCTTGCTCTTATCACAATTCTAAATGTTACCGTTTCGTAACTTGTAGCATAACTGCAATATTACTGACGCTTTTATAATATTTATCATAACTTTAATTTTACTTATTAAACTTTTTCTACAAAATAAAAGTGATTATCAAATACCTATTTTATTATACCATCATGCCTTTTTGGAATATGGCAAGAACTTGTTGAGTTAAATGATAAAAAGAAAATGTTTACAGAAATTATTCAGTTGTATTATATCGACGAGTGATAATCGTCAGAGGCACATTATTGTAAATGGTATAATCTATTCAGAAAGGGCTTTGAATGTCCGTGGTACCAACATTTTGTTTTTTTTTTTTCAAAATGGTGGCCACGTATGAGACGTATATAAATTGATAGCCGGCATCAATGCAAACATAATAGAATCAAGCCCCGTACAGCTTCAGGTTTCAGAGATATTAACGTTCAAATTTGATCACATGACATCCATATTTTTTTGAACTTGCATAGCTATATCTTATAGCTCTATCTTGTTGCATAGAAATTTGATTTGATTATTTAAAAAATCAGCTATCGATTTATATACCTGGGTTTCATGAGTGGCCTCCTTTTGGAGAAAATCAACATGGCGGACAGGTACCTATGCCAGGCTCATAAAAAATATTCATCCCAAATGGAATGCTTTAGCATTGTAATACAGATTGCATATTATACTAAATTGGTTCCTATAGAGTCTGCTTGGCGCATACACGGTTCTTTGTATGAATTGGCCGGGACGTACCTAAATGGAGCGATGCTTATATCTGATTGCAATTAAACTAATTGATACGGGCTAAGTTAATTTGTATGCAGCGCGTCGGTAATTAAGGACCTGTCAGTTAATTACTGCCTTTAATCATTTGGTAATATGTTTCTGAATAGATCACACATCATTCATACTATGGGACATTTAAACAAATAGGTAACAGAACAATTTATAATTAACATAGAGGTACATTTTAATGACAATAATAAGACATCGTGTTTCTTCGTTTACTTCAATCTTAATAAATTATTAGATACAATATTAGGATTGAGCATAAAAGTGTTCGAAGATGTGTTCATATTAGAAATAATGGGTGCGTTCGTTCTTACACAATAAGAATGTAGTGTAAGTAGGTATTTAATTATAGGTAGGTAGTGACAGACATAAGAAATCTCGTAATTAGGATATCAGTCATTATAGCAAACAATACAATATCCCGAAATAATTATATGATAATTTTTAGAAGAACAAGATTGTATTAAATTTTATAAATATCTCAATATAGTATAAATATATTTACATTCATTAATTCTAATATTTTTCATATTGGTGTCTTATTTAACGCACACTTACTTTATTCGTTTATAAATAAAATATTAGACATTAAAAAGATATCATATGGAATGGTTTTTTGTACAAAATCAAATACAAAATCCACCGCACTGGTAGAAAAAATTACAAATCACAATGTTTTATGATGTACATCATAGAGGGGGCTCCCCGGCGGGCCCGACGCGGGCTCTGCCCCCCCTCGCTCCTGCTCGACTAGTCGTACATTGTACCGTTGTCTCGTGCGAAGTCTCACTTACACACGCCCCGAGCCCCCATCGTCCCATTGAAAAATAGATCCATCACTACTTAAATTTATAATTTACAAATAAGGTACTCTTTTAAAACGAATACGATACAGGATAGTTCTCACTGGTCGAACGTACACCGGACCCAAAATACTAATGTCACTAACCGCTCTAGAGCACTACGTCCGTCACAACTGACTCCGTCCATAGAAAACTTAATGGAATGAAGATTTATTGCTAGAATTACAAGATCACAAACGATTGAGATAGTTCACATGCGCGCGCGGCTCAACAGTTGAACGTGTTGGAGTGTGCGCAGGCGCGCGGGTATTCGTCCAGCGGCCGGCCGTAACCGCCCTCCGGGATGATGGAGTACTCGGGCTCGCTGTACTCCGCGTGCTCGCGCTCGTACTCCCGGTCGTTGCGCGGGAAACCGATGATGGTTTCCGAGTTGCGCATGTAACCGTTCTCTTGCTTCCTCGAGTAGCGAGTGTCGAGGTTGCGCTGGAAGTTCTCCGGGTGACACACGACACCGTTGCGGTTTTTCTTTTTATCTGGTAGTGAGCGCAAAGAGCCATTGTTGAGGTGATGAGCCGGTGCGCCATTATTGAGCGTGAGTGGCTGGTGCGGACGCGTGTCGCCACCAATGTACGTGAAGCCGTTGGCAGGCAGCGTGCCGCCGCCCCCCGAGCGCTGCGGCCGCCGCGCGGAGCCCTGCTGGCCGCCTGACATGAAGAAAACGCTCGGGGAGGCGTAAAGCTCTAGCTACAGTTCCGTCACAGGAATAGGCCTGAGGCCGGGCGTGTGCGGCGGCGCGGGGTACTGCGACGGGTGAATGCCACGCACTATGCAGTCCTCTTCCGTGGAGATGGGCTTGTGGTACTCTAGGTTCTTGCGTCCCTTGTTCCACTTGTAGTCTTTCAGCTTCTCCTGCATGCTCTTGCGATACCTATACAATATTAACACTAATGTTGCGATGGTGGCCACGCATGCGACTACCACGATACAAATTATGGTCTGCTGTCGTGTATCGTGCAGAACGCAGCCCAAGTCATCGGCGTTCAGGTTTCTTAGAGGTTTGTCTTTCAAATGCTCGGGGCTTGCACATTGTAATTGTGTGAAGTTACTCTTATCATACAGCAACTGTTGGAGCCATAATAGTTGACAGTCACAGAAGATAGGATTATCGGTTAGATCTAGCTGCTTTAACTCCTTGCCAATAAACACGGTTTCACTTAATGTGACAATGGCGTTATCTCTTAGAGAAACATGCTTCAATTTCGGTAAGCCCAATAGTGTGCAGTCTTCTAGGATTGCCAATTTTTTGTTGTTTGCCAAAACAATTGTTTCCAGATTGATGTTATCTTCGAACGCCCCTTTCTCAATTCTCTCCAGCTGGGTAGCGCCAGTGATATCTAAGAATTTGAGGTTTTTCAATCCCTTGAATGAGTGACTCTCCAATGTCAGGAATTCATTTTGTCCGATGTACAAATCTTCTAATCTTGTGAGACCAGACAGTTGCATTGTGGGCACTGTGAGTAATCTATTTCCAAAGAGATTTAGACTTCTTAATCCTGGAAGACCTCTGAATGCATATTCACTAATATTGGAGAGTCCTGCTCCGTTTAGATCTAATACCGTCAGTCTATTGAGACCAGCAAAGGCATCGTCTGGCAAGAAGGAAAACGCGTTCAAGCCTACGTGTAGCTCTGCGAGGCTACCCAAGAGGCTAAAGGAAGTCGTCGGCACTGAGCTTAGTTGGTTATCATCCAAATACAAGATCCTCAGAGCTGATAAGCCAGCAAAAGCTCTGGGCTCGATCCTTGATATTCTGTTCTGGCCTAAGTTCAGTTCTTCTAATCTTGGTAAGGTAGTGAATACTCCATTCGTTAGTTCCTCCAAGAAGTTTCGTTTTAAATTCAAAACTGTTAATTGATTAAGTCCTTGGAAAGTTGTGTTTGTCACTGTGGATAGCTTATTGTGATTAAGATGTAGTTCTTGTAGTTTGCGTTGATATGCGAAACTTTTCGTCGGTATGTTGACGAGGTGGTTCTGGGAGAGGTCTAGGTGTTGCAGCTCAGCGTAGAACTGCATCGAGCTGTCGATCGTCTTGATCTTGTTGTTGCGGATGATGAGCCGCTGTATGGAGGGGTTGAGCGCGATGGGCAGGACGTCGAGGCGGCTCTCCTCGCACACCACCACGAGGGTGTCGTCGTTGCAGTTGCAGCCGCCTGGACAGTTAGCCAGCGCCGCTGCTCCACTCCGCGATGCAAGAAGCTCCAGCGATATCAACAGCACCTGGAATTTAGAGAAGAAACTTATTAGTGCACAATTACAAGCTGTTAGTCAATTCACTCTTTGCCCACGAAACTATTTGGGATACCAGTTTCAAAAGCATTCCAACAAACCCGTAGCATCGATTGACACTAAACGGAAACTGAATATGCAGTCGGTCTTAAAGCCGAAACTAGGCTTTCAATGAATATATTTCGTTAAAAGCAAAGCAGTATCACAGCTGTGTATACAGTCTCTAAACGTGCGCCCGAATGCTATCTCAATTCCGGCAGCAACATTTCGTTAAGCGTGAACTGGACCGCAAACGTTAGGTCGGCCGTTTGTCCACGAACGTGTAAAGTGAATCCGAATGATTTCAGTTACTATACCACGTAGGTAGGTAAGAAACGCTCTTTGAAAATATACGGCATGTTTTTAATACGCTGAAGTAGGTAGGTAGATTGATGGTCTTTCAGTAAAATGGAATCAATGTAAGGCGAGCGAGCTCCGGACCCGGCGCAAAAAGGAAAATAAAATGATATTGGAATGGGAATTTTGCGCAGTTTTAATTTATTAAAATGCGCTCCTCGGAGGCGCTCGGGGCCAGCTTCTTTGCTTCAAAGACTAGCACTTTTATTACGTTTCCTCTTTCCAACAATTAGCAAGGAGATCCGAGTGTAGTCGAGATTCGACTTTAGAATTACAAAGTCGAGTTTAATTTTGTTACAACGAGAGATTGCTGATAGATGCAACGCCGACAATCTCCTTACACTCCTTACTTTAAAAGACAAAGCTACCAGTAGTTTGTCGGCTAAGTGGGTTTATTAGCATTCTATGGAGGAGCAGCACAGGATGAAAACTCAATTGGACATCCAAGATAGCATCGAGCAAGTTTCGAGTGTTTGCGTTGCTCCTCCGAGAATCGGTTATTGCAGTGAGGGCCGCGCGGACTTCAAGATTAACTTTTAGCGAAACTTTATAGAGTCCGGCGGACATGCAATATTGTTTGTTTACGTTATGTAGATACGCGCAAACAATTTGGCGGACGCCGTGTGCTGTGTGCACGAAAAAACTAGGCCTATTGTATTTTTGTTCCGAAAATTTCCGGTGGCATATGTATGGAAGTTTTATCCATACAACGGATTTCGGTGTGTCCGGTGCACCGGTAGCATCCGCAGCGTTTTGCATTCCATTTGCGCATCCCGCGTGCGTCCTATTTATAGGGTCGGTGGTTGTTCCGATACAAATCAGAAATCAAAATTCGATATGCGGAGGTGATTCGCAAACAGTGTCGACTGTTTTGCTCGTTTCGTCCCGTGTGCGAGTGAAATTTCCGCTAAAATCCAATAAACCCGCGCTCCGACGTGTTGTGTTTTGAACCGTTTTGCACTATGCTCGCCGGAAATTTGAATTTTTTGCAGATAGCGACGTATAATGATACCTTTTAATGGTTTTAGCTTTGTCTTATATGTTTTGCAGTTCCAGTTTGGTTCACAATAGTTATTTTTAGAACAATGTTAGCTTGGGGATTAAAGTAAAACAGTTTCTTAAGCTGTAGAAAATTTATTTCTTCGTAAGATCTCCGGGACGCGTTGACCTGCTTTTGTGACTTGTTGCAGATATTGTTGCGCGCGGAAAATAGGCATCTAATTGGCTCTGGCGTTTTATTTTAGTCTGATTTTAGTATCAACTTGAAGAAAAATGTTTTATTTCTCCATGTACACGGGAATTAGTTCAACATAGTGGTCTATTTCATAGCTAGGACCTACAACTCCCGTTAAATCTTTTCCCCAGCAACACATATGCGAAAAAGCCTCTCATTGTATAGTAGGTACCAGCACTTCCCTTCATGTAGTTACAAATTATTTCAGCCGGTGTACACTGAAAGGGCGTTGCGGGTAGGTAGGGTAGGCGCACAAAAACGCGTCGCGTCGAGTGGCGGCGGCGATAGGTATGCAAATCGCATAATTGTGGTGGCCACCCGTTGATGGAAAAATTGCGGCGAAGTGTGCGCCCGCGCGGAATGCTGGGCCCGTAGTCTGTACTAACGGTTTTAATTAATAGGGTGGTGTAAATGGGTAGTGGGTGTGTTTACGAAGCGTTTTTGCTGCAGAATTTAGGTAAAATATTGAGGTTTTTTTTTCAGAGACGCGAAATTGTTGAATATTAAATATGTGAGAGTTCCGTAATATTATTCAAGAAAATACGCAACAGCCCTAATGTTTTACCTCAAAAATCTGAAACAACAACGTCTTCCCGTACTCAACTTTTTAGGTCCCTTAAAAGTCTCAACAACTGGCATCCTGCCCGATCTTGCATCGGAGACGGCCAGTTCAGTAAACAATACCTCATAACATTCTATTACTTCATAAAAGTAGCGAGAAGTAGGCTTTACAGCACTCATTCCGCGGTCCTCGAGCCATTAGCTAAACGGCTTAATCCTGCGCATCCGTGGCCGACTCACTAATAGATCCGCAACAATTTGAGAGCAATAACACATGCCGTTTAAAATGCAAATGTCCCAGTTTTAGAGTATCGTAGTGATGGGATTCGGTATCGGTATCGGTTCTAGTTTCGGGATTGTGGTTTCGAATGTTTACAGAAGGCATATCTAGCTGTTGATTCAGACAGGGTATTGGTTTGGAGGTAGTTTCAGATAACTTAGATAAAAGTAACTGAGTTATCTTTCAACGTAGATACGGCTTAAATGTATCCATTTCTCGTATCTGTGAGAGGAATAAAGGATACTTAAGAGACCTTGTTTTTAATTAAATTTGGGCACATGGCACATCCCTGCACATAAACGACTGAACTGTGTTAGTCCGAGTGGGTTGAAACACTGATTTAAGCACAAACGCTGTTTACACAGCAATAAATCAAATAGCAAAATGAAGTTTAGACTAATTTACCAATTAAATTATCTCCGACACCCACCCACGTTCAAATTATACTGACCTCTACCGATACCGGTACCAAAACCGAGACCCAATTCTTGTCCCAACCTTAACAATACAAGCTATTACGGCGACCATTCTCACATTTATTAGTGCGGTACCCTAAAACAACCCTTTTCCGTTGTCCGTTATTCAAATTAGCGGGTTCTGAGGGTTTGTTGATTAAAAATGCGACTTATGAAGACGTAGCGGCCTACGACTGTATTTTAAATTGTGGAATTAGGTCGCGCTGGAAAATTGTATCTTGAAAAGTTGTTATATAAAAAAAAAAAAAATTACTGGATGATTTTTAAGTAATTACCTGCAATGTTTTAGCAAAGGTTACGATTTCAGTGTTGAGCCTCAATTTAGCCTTTAGGACAGGCAATTTTATGTTAGGCCGTGTTTACTGATTGACAAAGAGACGACTTTTTTTCAATCCAACCATAGGATCTCAGTACAGTTACAGCTAAATAAAGGCCGAGTTTGCTACTTGTTTGTTATTTACTAGGTAGGTATTGCCGATTTTCTGCGCACCTTATTTTATGTTTACTTATGTTTACATCTGTTTTACGATTTTCCTATCTAGATAGAATCATCATCATCAGTTTAGCCTTTTCCCAACGATGTTGGGCTTCCAGTCTAACCGGCTGCAGCTGAATACCAGTATTTTACATGGAGCGACTGCCTATCCGACCTCCACAATCCAGTTACTGGGTAATACGATACCCCTTGGTAAGACCGGTTGTCACTTTCGAGCTTCTGACTGACTACCCGTAACGACTGTCAAAGATCCACGAATGACAGCCGGGACCAATGGCTTTAACGTGCTTTCCTATCTAGATAGAATATTGGTTGCATTTTGTTTCTTAAAGTAACTATCTGTATTTTAAAAGAAGTACGGAGATTTCATCTCTAAATGCAAATGTAGATTGCAGTCTTGACTTTAAAGTTCAAAGTAAAAGTGAATTGGCAACTTCAAGAGAAACGTGCTTTATCTTACACTGGGACGTCGTTTATATCAGGCCAAATTGTGATAGAAAGTGAGTCTATCAAAATAAATTGTTGAAAGTTTTCATCTGGAGATTTGATTTCAGATTGAGTCGCAAATGATGTTTTTGTCATTCAATTACTTACTTTAAAAAGACCCTAGAGGCTAGGCAAGATGCTTCAACTAGTTATCTAAGAAATAATTCAATTTGCTAACAAATTATCTTTGTTTATTATTTTGAACCTGCCTGTTTTGTCAATTGACTAGTTTTTTTATTATTTTGGACTAGCTGAGCCCACAGATGATGTTGTCCTTTTCACATTTCAGTTTCAGTAATTCATACAAACATTCCACAGAAAAAAGGTCGTTCAGTTTTTTACGAATTTGAAGTTTTAAAAATTTTCTTTCCATAGAAAACCTAATTTGAACTTATGAATATTTTAAAAATAAAAAAAATAGCTACTCGTATATCGGTCCAATCGTTCACAAGAGATGCGCTTATCAGCGAATAGCATTTCATTTTTATAAAAAAAATCGATCATAGTATTTCTATACAGCCAGTACGCAGTAGGCACTTTTAAAATATCAACGTGCAAAGATTTCGAAATTAGAAAACGAAATCGATCCTCTCAGAGACAGGCACGCCAAAGGAATTCATTAGTAGAGAAACGTTGGTTTCATAAACCTTCTTGATTACTTAGGAATAATTAAATTATTAATACTCCTTCATCAAAAACTTCAACTAAACTCAATTACTGGGCCCACAAAGCTTATATCCTGCCACATACAATAAACAATACTTACATACTACGAGTAATACTGCTACGTACCTACATAAGTTATGTCTCAAATACACCGACTGAGATAACTAAACCAATCATCTATTAATTAATATGGCGTGTACTCTATCGCTAACACAGGTAGTAATATGGTGGAACACGTTAATATTCTATATTGTCTATAGATATGTATATCTTTCAATATGTGAACGCAGTGAAAAAGAAGGAATATCATCATCATCTGCCTAGCCTTTTCCCAACTATGTTGGGGTCAGCTTCCAGTCTAACCGGATGCAGCTGAATACCAGAATTTTACGTGGAGCGACTGTCTATCAGACCTCCACAACCCAAATCAAATCAGAGTTAAAACAGATTTCATTTCCTAGGCTACAATCAAGAATCACTAGTCCATAAAGGCAATATCCGAGAAGCACAGCTTGAAGTTCTTAAAACATGTTTCTATAAGGTTATGTCGCATGGTCTATTTGAAGCTAACACAGTAACACCCTGTAATTAAGCCGATTCGGTAGTAACTAAACAGAATATATTTGGGTGTTAAAGTCTTTATTACAAATGATTTAGACAGTTGATTGTAATATTGCTTGTAAGTAGAATTTCGTCTGGTACAGAGCGTTATAGAGCGTGTCTGGCATATTGTCTTTATTAACAATTATTGGAGTATAATTATTAGTTTCGTGGCTAAATAACAACAGCCGCACGGGTCGAACGAAGGTTAAGCTACGCTTGCCGCGGTCGGTTCGTGGATGGGTGACCATCTATTATAATTATATCGAGACCCCTCCGTGTCTCGGAAAGCACGTTAAGTCGTTGGTCCCGGCTGTCATTCGTAGATCTTTGACAGTCGTTACGGGTCGTTAGAAGCCCAAAAGTCTGTAAACCAGTCTTACCAAGAGGTATCGTGTTACCCAGTAACTGGGTTGTGGAAGTCAGAAATGCATTCGCTCCATGTAAAATGCTGGTATTCACCTGCATTCATTGTTTGGAAAAGGCTAGGCAGATTGATATTGTTTTATTAGTAGTATGACCTCAGATGTTGTGGCAGTACCTATTATGAGAGGTATGGTTGCAATAATTTTGACACAACGTGTTGTCTCGTATGACTTCACATGCTACATGCTATGGTTAGCTACCATAGCATGTGTTGTTCTCTTTCCATATCACCAGCTAATCTTGAATCAAATCTTTAATTTTACTGGCTATGTCTAGTGTAGTAGCAATAGGCTCGCCCCCTATTAAATGGGACTTAAATATAATTGGCGAATACTTCCACACAATAGGCATAACGGACAGTGCCCTGTGCAGGGCTTGGATGGAAGCTGGTGAAACCGTTGCGCATGTGATCTTTGAGTGCACAGGCGTCACACAGATTAGGTCAGAAACCCTTGGGACACCCAGATCGTACACAGATGTTCTCAACAGACCAGGGGACTTAATCAGCTTCTGGATGTAGGTGGACTGGACTGGTTGGAATAACCACCGACGGCCGCCATGGCCCACGCACAATGGTCCATTTGAAGGACTAAGTGCGGAAACCAAACCCATGACATAGAACATAACTGGCGAAATGTGTGTACTTGTTGTTATGTTATGTTATTTCTATCTAGCTTTGCCTCTTGTCTAGCTGTTTTCGTATTTTAATTGATCTATTTATCCATTGTATTAAGAGTTAGATTCGTCAACTTTTTTTGATGATACTTCGTTTAAGTCGTTATGTTTGATAGTGTTTTCAAAAGCAGCAGTTTTATTTTGAAGCGAGTTTTTTCAGCTCAAATTGAATTCTTTATCTACGGCAATTACCGAAATTGTATTTTTACTGCATATAGGGCCATAGTTTTTAACGGTATTTCTGTATTGGATAGACTGGCATTCTGTCACATGCAATTGAGTATAGTCATGTTTAAATCCTATTGGTTGTATTGATGGCTGGACGTGGTTCAACCGGTGTACAGGCACTTAGCGTTATTATCGTTTGCCAGTTAAAACCAAACCCAGTGAGCGATACCCACTTACGTATCTGCTTTTGCGTAAATCCATTACAAAACTTCATTGCAGTAATACGATGTCACATTCAACAATAATTTCCTTTTTTCACAACTGTGAAGCTTCGCTTCGTTTCCAAAAGTTCCATTATATGAAATTCGAACGAGCGTTCCACAAAGAACGCATCGATACGTAAAATAAATAAACGGACGGCATCCCAAGCGAACAATCACTGGGTTCACGCGCTATTAGATATGCCACAGTTTTGCGAATATTTGCGTTTCGGCCGCGCGGAAATAACCAGCCGAAGTTGACATCTGGGTACCTGCAGCGGTTTTCAAAGACATGGCTCTGGTTGTGTTGGACGTTTTAAACATTTTCAGTTGCGCTCGCTTCATTTGTCGCTCACAAACGGTCGGTAAATGAGTGTCGCGCATTATGCAGATTGCAGGACGACGCACTGGAGCGACGGCCGCCCGGTCGCCGTCCGCCGCGCTTCGTTTCAACCGGAATGTTAATTGTCCGCGCACTAATAAGCAAATAATAATTTGCTAGAGATGGCCGCGTTTAGAACTGTTTGTGTCTCTATTTTGGTTGGGGAAGGAAAATTGGTATCGTGTTTCAAAACGTCCTCTTTCATCTAATCTGAGTCAGTGATGAGATTTGTAAACTATTCAAGCAGATTTATGTTCAGTATCTACTGCCAGTGCAAACCACCATACCTTCATAATAGCTACAGCAGTAAGCTAGATAATATCGCCCGTCTGAACCCTGATTCGATTGCCACAGAGCCGGAGGTCTTCCTCGACCGCACGCCCCAATCCGCTCAAATACACCATAACCGAATTAATTACATAAACGGTATAAATTACATACACGTTGTTTACGCGCGTAATTCATTGCACGATGCGTCACAGCGTTATCAATATTTTCATCGAGATTTATTACGCGACCCGTAATTGGTAAAGCGATGATACTGTGTTCCTACTACATATAGCTTTGTTCATATGGCGCTCGGAGCCGAATGTATTTTTTGAGTTATTGAATTTAACAAAGAAAGAAAGAAAATACGTGTATTTGTGGTGGACATGACGCAATAAAGAACATAAACACAAAAAAAAATAAGAAATAGTTCGGGGAAACATGCGTCACATCCACGCAAATCATCTAAGGCTATATAGCCACTGGTGGGTCTTAGCCTGATCGAGTATATTTCTCCATTGTGAGTTATTTCCGACTTTTACTCTCCAATTTCTCACTCGAACAGTTCTTAAATTAATGGTCTTCATGCCTTCCACCCATCTTACCTTGGGTCGGTCTGACCATCACAGAAAATCAGGTTTAGTATCAAGTAAACGTTCGGGTCCTCTAGTCTCGTCCATTCTTATGACATGTCCTGCCCATCGAAGACGACCTACCTTATGGGCTCATTTCTGTGAATAATTGCCCTTTATCGAATAGTTTCGAATTCTCTATTACCTACTGAGGTTTTAATCTAAACTTCGAGCGGTTAATTAATCTAGTCATTGTCACGCGTGTTAATCTAGATCCAGTGTCTAGACGGTATATCTACATAAATCAGTTGAGTTAGGTGCGACCATTAATTATAATTATACAAAGGGAACACAAGTGGAATAGGCTCCAGGACTATAAATTAATATGGTATTTCTGAAGAAAATGTTCTTATTAATGTATAGTTACTGCTTTTGTCTGTCTCTGTCTCTTGATTGGCCATGAATCCATAGTAATTTTACCATTTATCATCCGCTTGCCCTTACCGCAATTTATTTGTCGGCGTTCTATGTCTTCTTCATCCATATATCGCTATTAGCCGTCATCTCAGAAGCCACTCCCTTTCTAGTCATAAAATATTTCACACAATCCATCCGTTGTTTCTTTTTAAAAGAAAGAGAGAGATATCCTATGATCTCATCATCTGCCTAGCCTTTGCCCAACTATGTTGGGGTCGGCTTCCAGTCTAACCGGCTGCAGCTGAATACCAGTATTTTACATGGAGCGACTGCCTATCAGACCTCCACAACCCAGTTATTGGGTAATACGATACACCTTGGTAAGACTGGTTGTCAGGCTTTCGGGCTTCTGACGATCCCGTAACGACTGTCAAAGATCCACGAATGACAGCCGGGACCAACGACTTAACCTGCTTTCCGAGGCACGAAGGGGTCTTGGTATGTAAAGATGGTCGGGTGACCATCTTTACATACCAAGACCCCTGCCGCGGTTGGTCCGTGGATGGGTATCCACGGACCAACCGCGGCAAGCGTATCTTAACCTGATCGATCGAATCGTGCAGCTGTTATTTCTTAGCCACTAGCTCCTCTCGAAGATATCCTTTGATCTATGCCATAATATTAATACTGGATTATATCTTCCAGACTCGACACCATCAGTTTAATTAGGTCTTCTTATTTTAGAAGGCATCTATTCTGCCATTGTTTGGTTGATTGCTGTTGGTGACTGGGCTTATTTATAAAGGAAGAAGGTATATAGATACTTACCAGGAAAGCATTGGACGTGATAAATGTAGCTAGCCGTCTTCCGGCTCGGAGAGGAGACATCTGTGAACAATGACGAAGACTTCATTAATAAACTATTACAAGTAAAATATGACGAAAACTGTTCTCAACATAATGGTGACGATAATAGAATAGTGATGAGTTTCATTTCTGGGCAGCTTTTTTATCAGGTAAGAAGTTAATGAAAAAAGCACGGTATAAAATTATGACGATAGAGTGTGTATGGAGTTTGTTACTCCTGTTATAAGAGCATCTCAATTGTTAATAACTGCATTGAATATGGTTGGAGGTGGTGTGGTGGAGGTTTATATATCGATGATAACAAAATAAACAATAACAAATCCATGATCAGTGAAAATAAAAAAGGTCTCTTCAACAAAGAAATCCGCACCAATTTTCGCACAAATCATTCTAAACTTTCAATTACAGGCCACACTGTTTTACAACCGTCACGAATGCCGGTAGTCTACCACTGGGGTGGTCTCCTACTCCTGAACGAGGGGTTCCACACGATAATTTCATCCGTGCAAATTACCCACCAGTACGTAGATGCCATATTTGAGAAGCAAATACACTGCGATTCGTCGCACTCTCTATAATTTCCATGCTGGATACGTTTAAATGGAATGAGCTTATTATAGAGAGGTTGGGTGGCCTTGAAGTTAACGAGTTGGGATAAGCGGTAGAGGGAGCGATTTGTAATTTTATAGGTCGGTGTCTTTGCAATAGTGCTACAAATAAACAACGAAAGGTACATCAAATAGCCTGATAAAACATACAGGCACTAGGTAAATTTAGTCAAATAAAATAGCTCAGGCCTGTTCTTATTTTTTTTAATGCCCCTTTAATGGCCTAACTACTGCTGCGGCTCTGTAACAGAGAGAACCTAACCTTATCATGAAAGACTGGAGACTATCCATGATCAAGGTACACAACGACGATATTTCAAGGTATACATTTCCAGTTTTAGCTGACCTCGCATTGTATAAGCTTTTCATACAATGAAAAGTTAGCTTATACTGGAAATCATCATCATCATCAGCCTATAGCAGTCCACTGCTGGACATAGGCCTCTCCTATTGCCATTCAACTCGATTTTCGGCAACTCTCATTCAGCTGCTACCAGCCATCCTGCGAAAATCGTCGCTCCACCTAGCCTGAGGACGTCCCACCTTACGTTTACCGATTCGCGGTCTCCACTCAAGAACACGTCTACCCCAACGGTCATCGGTTCTACGGCTAATATGGCCGAAAATAAAAATTAAATATAAATTCGAAAATATATATTAAATTTTTCCGAAACCAATATAAAAGTGGCATTTCTAATCGCTTCATACAGATCTTTGTTTCACTAGTCTATCATTGTATGCAAATTGCGAATATTTACCCGCCTGTTTCCTGGCTCCAATTCTGCACACACTCGAATTAACCAGTGGCCGGAGTCCCCCACATGGCCGTTCCCACTAGGCCTACGATTATGATACACTCCTCTATGTTTATAACAATTTCATTAAACGCAGTCACTAGTTCCCATAAACAGGCTAGCTAATCGGTAGGCTTTATTCGCTGATTCACTTTTTAACCTGACGTTTCTCAGGGCAATTTTATCGTCAGCTAGTTTGCTGGGCAATTCTGTGAATCATACGTTATACTTATGCCGTTCCATTGTGCAAGAGCCGGTATTAGCGTATTTATTACTAAGTAGCAATGCTTTAAAGTGGCCATGTGAGTAAGCGATGTTAATTTGTTTCTAGTTGTTCTATTGATTGTGTTTTGTTTTTCCAATTTGTTTGTCGTTTGTACGGTTGCGTGTTCATGTCAGGGGTTATCGGGAAATGGTTTTATAATATTTTTTTCTGTGTATGTGAAACGGGTTAATTTCTCAGAGAATGCTTAACTTATAAGTGCTCATAGAGGGTTGGCAGGGACGTCGTCGTGCAAACTGTAACCATAAATTCAGCACATGATTATAGACTCCCTAGAGTAGAATTTTATTGGTTGATTATCAAAAAAATATCTGCTGTTTCATAGAAAAGTGCAATACCTACGCGGTCAAAATATGTGGAACAGCATTTTTTTAAAGTGAAAACTTCTTTAGGCGCGTTGGGCATTTTTTGAGATGGGAAAAAACCATTGAACTCGCGACACTGTTACCGTTACCGTAACCGACACCAAATAAATATTTCGAAATATTTCTGGACGATTAAAAAAATACACACGTAATTGTTCAAGTTTTCACTTTTGTCGGCACTCCCGGAGTGCCACTGCTTTTTTTAATAACCGATGCATAATTGATACGCTGGGGCATAGATACCTATAAGAAAGAAGCTGTTTTTTACATTTCTATGTTCAGAATAATGTACTGAATCCATTGTAATAGGTTGCAACTTGCACGTCGATGTCCCAGTCGTCCTGAATGTGTATGGTAATGGTTTTATCAGCTATAAGAGTAACTAACATCCCGAAAGTACGTATCACTGAGCTAAGCTAAAGGCTATCAATACTAAGTATCTCAAACCCGATCTTCCAATCCATTGCCCATCGCTATATAATCAGGAAATCCACACCACGCACCTACCTCTACCTACATCTGTCCCAGCCAGATAATACTATATAATTACGTAGAGACCCGACACTGGCATGCAGTTATTGCGCTCATTACGGCTCGTCGCTCGAACCTGCGGCAATAGCTACGGATGACGCGGCGTAGGTCGCCCTCGACTCACGAACGAACTATTACGCAATTCGGGAATGAACAAGTTCGTAAGTTAAACTTTTGGTTGGTCTGTAGGTTCGGTTGTTTGCGGCCGCGACCACCAAGCGCTCGTTACAACAGTGAGTACGCGAAATTTCCTCTAAAAAGTAATTTGCTGTGTCACCAGCCGCTCCAATTTAACTACGTATTTGTGAAATGCAAAACAAAATGGTCGGTAATGACTGTGCTGGTTTAAAAATGTTTGTTGGAAGACTTTTGTTGGTGCTTCTACTTAGGAAATGGCTTAGCTAGTGTTTTCAGTGAGAGCTTTATTAAAGCTGTTTGGGCTGAGTTATGGCCGTTTGAGATAAAGGCGTTATGGGTTCTAGGAAAGCGGAAAATTAGGAGCTGCATTTTTAAAATTGGTCTTTAGGTTAAAATGTGAGAAAGATCCCCTTTCTCACATTTTTACCTAAAGACGACAAAAAAGCAGTTCTTTGTGCGATTAATCCATCAAGTTTAAAGTTTACAGTTTTCTCAGCAGTGTCTAGGCTAAAATACTTTATCTCGAAACAGATAGTCTATGTCCCCATAAGTTCAACACATTGTACCATCTGCAGTTACGCTTCGTTGGCTAATCAGCCCTATCCCTAGTACGTCAAGGAGAGTCAGGACGAAGGATTACTTGCCACAGTCTGGCTGCGTCTGTCGGTGGCGTAGCCAGTGAGCCGTCTACCTAAGTCCTAAGTGTCACAAACTGTTTACAGAATGTTTGTAGACAACGACGAAACTAATAAAATTTTCTTAGTAACTCAGTTTTTGATAGTGATGCAGAAGGTATTCTTAATTTTGTATAGTATCTAATCGTTGGCCGCTGAAGCCTTTTTAGCCTTGCACAAGTCTTCTTTGTTTGTTTTTATTTTTAATGTAGTTTTGTTCGTTTTAAATGCTCCATTTTACTGTTTGTATTTCCTGTGCGTGTCTTAAGTGAAATATTTTTTTTCTGTCTTTTCTGATACCTATCTTTCTCCACAATGCACGTCGTCGGAACAATAGTCCTTTATAGAATTAGGCATTTTGAGAATGAGTAACTTATATGTAGAATTTGCCATTTTGAGAATTAGTCCATTAAGACTCAGTTGCCATTTTGAGAAGTGGGCATTCTGCGCCTAAATCAAAATTACTAATCCTGAGCCTTTTATTTTAATTCGCCGGATTAGATTTAGTTGTATGATCCTTTTGATCATAAGCAACTTATTTGAATGCTTTCATTCAGCAGTCTTGAATAACCAACATCTGCCCAACTCATTCTTTCATTCCCATATCAGCTCATAAATGTAAATAGCATACAATTTACAACACAGATAAAGTTATTTCGTAAAAAAAACTAGCTCTCACTTTCCGTCTCGATTCGATTCGCAAATAAAACCGTACGACACGATTGTATACATTTAAAGTAGTGATTTCTGCAAAAAAGAAGGGTGGTTTACCCCTTTCGAAGAAGATATTGTTAGATAAAGTAAACTCGTTTTCTATCGGAAAGGAGACAGTGTTTACAAAAAGCCCTTTTAGAGGAGGTATGTGACCTCCGAGGGTCTTTGTCGAGGGTGTCCATTGCCCTGCGACCCTCCTGGGTACTTTGGAGAGTTCCTCACTGAAAGGGTTTACTGTCTACTATTTACTAAGCATTGAAATGGAGCAGTTTAGAATTGAATTCGGAATGAGACTAATTTCAATTGCATAAATGAATTTGTCACGACCGAGTAAAGTGGATCTTATTTGCAAAAAAGTAGGTAACACTAATGAAAATCCGGGAGTTTTTAACTTGGATAAAATATGACATCTCATATGATTATCACGGTTCCATTTGGCTTGAGGCCAGGCTCTGCAGTGTTTCCGACTGTTTATAACGTATTAATATGATTAGTAACATTTGCTTCTATATTAATCCGATTTGTTTCGTACATATTCGATTCTGTTTGTTTTATTATTGTAGAAACTTTTATGGGGTCATAAATAGATTAATGATAGAATTCAATTGTGGATATTTAGCATAACTACTGCACAATATTATATAAATTGACTGCCTCGTGGTTGCAAGCACTACTGCTGAGAATGAGGTCCTGGCTTCGATTCGCAGGTCGGGAAAAATGATGTTAGGTTAATTCATATGGAATTTCTCAGTAGATTCCCGGAGTCTGGATTTGAGCGCGGTTTTTTGCAATAGGGTCGCCTCCTATTACATGGGACTTAAACATAATGTAGGTACCTAACTGGCGAAATTTGGGTGTACATAGGTACAGACGCCAGCACATCAATCTACTACAATCTGTCAAATTTCTTTAATAGATTTTCAACTTTATTGCTAAAGCATAAGGTTCAAAGTTGATTGGGAAAATTTGACAGTTTCGGATAGCTTGATGTGCTGGCGTCTGTACATCCCCTTCGTGGACACAAGGTGTGATATTATGTTATTTTGTTAGATAAACATTGAGGTTAAAAAAAAGTGCATAGTGATGCACTTTTTTTTAGTTGTAAAAGTAAGAGCTCGCAGCGCACTCGCCTCGCTTTGGACTCGCTTGCAAATCGTCCGTGTGATAAGGCCCTAATGGCGTGTTTTACATTAAAATAAATAAAGTACAATAAAAGCGCTTTAGTGGGAACTTTAGTTCGTTTTGTTCAGGGCAGAGCAAGTCAAATATTGACCACGGCTTTTGTTCCGGCTAGTTTGAAAGCATATATAATAGATATGTATATGTATTCAGTAGGTAGTGAGCTCTTTGTGAAAGACCTCGTTCAGGCAAGTGGAAACTACAATCACATTTATTTCTCAAAATACCATTTCAGACACTAATCTACATGATCCTCACATGATCTGACCAAGATTATGTTTGGACTTTAAAAGAGACTTTGACCCATAGATAGATATAGGTGTATCTATGTCTGTGCTTTGACCCTTGAGTTTGTTTCGCAATTTCTTCTCAGGGGTAGTAGTAGGGTGGGAGCGGTGAATGCTTATGCGAATCCCGCACCCCCGGCCATAGGCAGAGGTGGAACACCGCGGTGGTTTTAGCCGGTAAGAGTAGTTAGAATTCCCGGGTCGAGGTCGCAGTTCTCACGTTCCTCGGTTTTGTAATACATATCCTAAGATTATGTTAGGTATTTTACGCTGTTATACGTCACGTTTACTTACTGTTAGCCTGCATCATCCCACTGCTGGGCACAGGCCTCTGCCTTTGAACTCAAACTCAAACTCAAAGCATTTATTTCAATTAAACCATTTACAGGCACTTTTGAATTGTCAAGAAGTCGGTCAGTCAAAAATAAAATGAAGCTAGTTGCCCATTCCAAAGCGTAGGTACCTATGGAGAAGAACGGGCAAGAAACTCCATGGACACTCTTTTAAATTATATTTTTACAAAAATATTAGTTACATCATTAATGTTGAATTTATAATAATATGTGAGAACGATGTAAAAAAAGACGTATGCGTTAAAAGCGTCCAGAGTACAGCAAATATTAAATAATAAAAAAAAAACAACAATCCAAAAATAAAATAATTAAAAATAAAAATAAGCCGAGGCAGCCGAGTGATGACCAGCCCCAACTGACGGCGCCCGTTCACGAACTGAACGATGACTTCTAGCATTTTCGATCCTGGGTTAAAGTGCACCACTGGTCGTTTCTTTCTCCAGCTCGTCCCGCCATCTTTTACGGGGCTTTTATGTTTTTTACGTTACGTTTATTATTTACTAGCTGCACCCCGCGGTTTTACCCGTATAAGTGTCGATCCCGTGGGAATATCGGGATAAAAAGTAGCCTATATGTTTATCCAGGGCGTCAGCTACCTCCATACAAAATTTTATCAAAATTGGTCCAGCCGTTTGAGCGTGAAGAAGTAACAAACATATAAACACACCCTCACACACACACACACCCTCACAAACTTTCGCCTTTATAATATTATAGTATACGAGTAGTATGTTTTACATGTGACTATATTGTTGCGCGCCACGATTGATGGCGACATTAGCTACCACTAGCGCCATCTAGTATCGAGTAGCAGAACTAGTAGGTCGAGATGCTTCCAGAACTTTCGATACTAGAACATTCTAGAACTGTCGACATCGGGTCAGTCGGGACCGGTATGTACTCGAACATTCTAGATGTTTCTACAGTAGAAGGTTCTGGAACTATCTGAGGCCCTATATAAGGCCGGTATGAGCCGCGACCGGGGCAGTATTGATTCTGCGATACAAGCGATAACATTCAAAGCGATCTTCAAGTGCGACTTAAGAGTGATCAGTAGTGCGATTGTGTATTATAATTAGTGTGTTTGTGTTTTATTGGTGTTATTTAATTAAAGTGTTTATTTTTGGTTATTAAATCGGCAGTTTTTATTGTCACGAACCCCAAGCTCGTAACAATTGGTGTCAGAAGCAAGGATTAAAATCATGCCGATTTTACCCAAAGACGATATGGAGGGTATCCGTACCCGGAGTCAACGCCAACAGGAGACGGACCAGAGACGTTTTGGTGGAGCTACACCACAGAGGTCGGAGGGCCAGCTGCCGACCCCGGAGGCCGGCCCGTCCACAGCTGTTCCAGCATCATCAGCACCAGATTTGGCTGCTCTGATGATGATGCTGCAGGAGCAGGCTCGCCGACAGGAGGAACAGGCTCGTCGGCTGGAAGAACAGCTCCAGCGCGATAAGGAGGAACAGGCCCTCCGTCAAGAGGAACAGGCTCGTCGGCTGGAAGAACAGCTCCAGCGTGATAAGGAGGAACAGGCCCGCCGACAGGAGGAGCAGGCGCGTCGCCAGGAAGAGCAGATGCTCCTTATAAAGGACCTTCATGCTACCTTCGGGAAAGACATGAAGGAGGTGAAGGATAAGGTTGCTCAACATGACAACCGCCTGTCCGAAGCTGAAACCCGAATCGACCAAGTGAATAATCGGGTTGACAACGTGATGGCTGACGTGAAGAAAACGCTGAATTGCCTTAAACTTGAGGATGGAATCGCAGCTCCCGTAGCTACAACACCTACGCTACGTGGGTTCAAA
This sequence comes from Hydraecia micacea, assembly GCA_914767645.1. Classification (NCBI taxonomy): domain Eukaryota; kingdom Metazoa; phylum Arthropoda; class Insecta; order Lepidoptera; family Noctuidae; genus Hydraecia; species Hydraecia micacea. Next base: position 17,921,218 of record OU611778.1, read on the forward strand.
GTGCCACCGTTCGACGGAACTTCTTCCTGGTCCGCCTATAAAATCCAGTTTGAGGCTGTCATGAAGGCCAACGGGTGGAATGAAAGTCAGGCCATGACTGCCCTCACCCTAGGCCTGCGTGACCAGGCCTTAACTGTCCTGGAAGCTCTCGGTAAGGAAGTGACTTACGAGCAGCTCCTTGAGGCATTGGAGGCTCGGTATGGCGACGCTCACCTGGAACACGTGTTTCGTGCGCAGCTAAAGGATCGCGTGCAACGCAGTAATGAAAACCTGCAGCAGTGGGCCCTTGAAGTGGAGAAGCTGGTTCGGAAAGCATACCAGTCTGTACCTGCGCTTATTCATGGGAACCTGGTGCAGGTATTCATCGATGGCATCCGCGACCTTGAAGTTAGAGCTGCTGTGAGGCTCGGTCATCACGGGACACTTAAGGACGCCTTGGCCCATGCACTGGAGGTGGAAGCTGTGCGGCAGGATCATCGTTCCCATCGCGTCAGGGAGGTTGCAGCGGCTACAGTTCGCGACCGCAATAAAGGATACAGCCCTAGGTGCTACGGCTGTGGGGAATGGGGCCACCTTAGATCCAGTTGCCCTAAGCGGACTGCAGAAAGAGAAGACGGCCGATCTCCAGAGGGCAGTGCGGCTAACAGCACCGCCCAGCACCAGCAGCAGGGAAACGAGTAATAGCCAGGACTGCGGGGCGGGTGCTGGCTGGTGTTCAAAGAGCCCCAAGGATTTCGATCACGCAAACCCATGACGGGAACAGTTTAATCATCAAGGGCGAGGTCAACGGAACGCCTTGTAAGCTGACCATAGATACAGGAGCCTCTCGTACGGTCGTTAGTTCCCAACTTACAAGTCGGTTCCTTGGGGACTCCGCATACAACCGAGAACGCATTAATTTGGTAACAGCCACCGGTCAGCGCATACCCGTCCATGGAGAGAAGAAGATGGAGTTGAAGCTAGGCAACAGATTCTACCTGCATAATGTCATCGTGGCTGATATAATGGACGATTGCATCTTGGGCCTTGACTTTATGAGGAAGAATTGTTGTGAGATAGACGTCAAGCAAGGTGTTCTGAAATGTGGACAAGAGGAACTTTTTATGGAAGGGGCGTTACCAGGGAATGTGTACAGCCTTAAGAAGATTGTACTTCCGCCGAGATCAGAAACGATGGTGCCGGTTAGTCTTCCTCGGAATCCTGGGCAAACTCATCGTTGTGTACTCGTGGAAAGGGTAGACAGTGACCTTCCATGGAAAGTGGCACGAACTTTAGTCAGAGCCACCGACATCTCAGGGGTACGTGTGCTGAACCTTTGTGATCAGGAACAGATCATAGAAAAAGGCACACTAGTTGGTACTTGCGAGGAAGTGGATTGGTTGCGTCGATGCCAATATCTATCGACTGGGACCCTCAGCAAGGATGCACAAACGAAAGTGTCCACACTTTTAGGAGACTGCCACAGCGCTCTGTCCCAAAACGAAATGGTAAAGGCGAAGAAGATGTTACTCAAGTACGCCGATGTTTTCTCGTCAAACGATGCTGACATCGGGAAGACTGGCTTAGTTCAACACAAAATACACACAGGAGAAGAATTGCCTATCCGTCAGCGGCCAAGGAGATTACCGGTAGCACGTGAAAAGGAAGTGGAAACCATGATTGAGGGAATGGTGAAGGATGGTGTTATTGAACCTTCATCTAGTCCATGGTGTTCACCTGTAGTGCTGGTAAGAAAGAAGGACGGCAGCATGCGGTTTTGTGTTGACTATCGTCGTCTGAATGACGTTACGAAGAAGGACAGCTACCCTTTACCAAGAATAGATGACACGCTGGACATGCTTACTGGAGTAAAGTGGTTTAGCACGCTGGACCTGAAAAGTGGCTACTGGCAAGTCGAAATTGATCCTAAGGACAAGGAGAAAACAGCATTCTCGACAGGAAAGGGTCTGTGGCAATTTAAAGTTATGCCGTTCGGATTGTGCAACGCTCCGGCAACGTTTGAAAGGCTGATGGAACTTGTACTAACCGGGTTAATTGGCGATGCCTGTCTGGTCTACTTAGATGACATCATCATCGTAGGCCGTACGTTTGAAGAACATCTTCAAAACCTGGAACGGGTGCTCATGAAGATCCAGAGTGCCAACCTCAAGTTGAGTCCAAAGAAATGTTCACTATTCAAACGGCAAGTTAGCTTTTTGGGGTATGTAGTGTCGGAAGAAGGTATCCGCACAGATCCAGAGAAAATCGCCGCTGTCAAGGATTGGCCAGTTCCAAAAGACAAGACGCAGGTTAGAGCCTTTTTGGGTTTGTGCTCTTATTATCGGCGATTTGTTAAGAACTTTGCGGATATAGCCAAACCCCTGCACAAGCTAACCGAGGAGAAGCGACATTTCTGCTGGGATGAAAGTTGCGACATCGCGTTCCAGGAGTTAAAGGACCGACTGTGTAAAACACCTATTTTGGGGTATCCTGATGCAGGCAAGGAATTTATAGTTGACACAGACGCAAGTGACATAGGACTTGGTGGTGTGTTGTCTCAACGGAATGGTGATCAAGAGGTTGTGATAGCGTACTTCAGCAAGTCTTTGTCAAAACCGGAAAGGAACTATTGTGTCACGAGACGGGAATTGCTTGCTGTGGTAAAGTCATTGCAGCATTTTAGCAAATATCTTTTGGGGCGGAAATTCCATTTACGAACTGACCATGCTGCACTGAAATGGCTATTGCAGTTCAAAAATCCAGAAGGACAAGTTGCGAGATGGATTGAGCTACTGCAGGAATACGACTTTGTGGTCGAACATCGCAGCGGGAAATCTCATGGCAACGCAGATGCATTATCAAGAAGACCTTGTCCTGAAGACTGCAAGCATTGTACTAGGCAAGAGGGTAAGGAAGTGGTACCTGTGAGGATGCTCAGAACAGACCTCAGCGATGAGTGGAAAGAAAGTCTACAACGTGCACAGCAGGAAGATTCAGACCTCAAGCCGATTCTAGAGTGGATGAAGGCCAGTGCACCTAAGCCCAGATGGAGCGACGTCTCAGCGATGAGTTCGACCACAAAAAGCTATTGGGCCCAATGGGACAGCTTGGTGGTTCAGGATGGAGTCCTGTGCCGTAAATGGGAAAATGCTCGGGGGGACAGCTGTCATTTGCAAATGGTTGTCCCTAAAGCTAAAGTACCGGATGTTCTACAGCTGTACCATAATGGTTGTTCAGGAGGCCATCTGGGAGTAAAACGGACTCTACTGAAGATACGAGAACGGTTTTACTGGGTCCACTGTCGGGACGATGTCGAGGACTGGTGTCGCAAATGTACGAGTTGTGCAGCTGTAAAGGGACCTCAGACTCGTAGTAGAGGTGCATTGAAATTGTACAATGTTGGTGCACCATGGGAGAGGATAGCCCTTGACGTTGCGGGGCCGTTTCCGGAAAGTGAAAGTGGTAACAAGTATTTCATGGTTGTAATGGATTACTTCACTAAGTGGCCGGAAGTCTTCGCCATTCCAAACCAAGAAGCTTCAACAGTTGCAGATAAACTGGTTCATGAAGTCTTCTGCCGTTTTGGAGTACCCTTGGAGATTCACAGCGATCAGGGAAGGAATTTTGAGTCCCAAATATTCCAGGAAACTTGCCGAGTCATGGGTACTCATAAAACGAGAACAACTTCTTACCACCCACAATCGGATGGAATGGTGGAACGATTTAATCAGACATTGGAGAGATACCTGGCAAAAGTTGTGGAAAATCGGCAACGAGATTGGGACAAGCACATACAACCGTTTTTGTTGTCATATAGAAGTGCTGTTCACGAAAGTACATCGGTGACGCCAGCTTTCGCAAACTTTGGGAGGGAATTACGGCTGCCTGCAGACCTGATCACCGGAATACCACCTGATGCCCCACGCAGTATAACCGATTATGCGAATGACTTGCGGAACAAAATGAATGACATTTATGAGCACGTCAGACAATCAGGCCAGCAAATGTCTGAAAAGATGAAAACCCGTTATGACCGCAAAATGAACAATAAAGGGTTTGACGAAGGTTCACTAGTGTGGTTGCACAATCCAGTCCGCAGCAAAGGGAAATCTCCTAAGCTTCAAGCTAAATGGGACGGACCGTACCGGATTGTGACAAAGATCAATGACGTAACCTACCGGATACAGAAAGGTGCAAGAGGAACTCCTAAGATCGTCCATGTGGATCGATTGGCGCGTTATTATGGGGCCGATAATGCTCGGGACGAGCATGTCTTAGGAGGGGGCAGTGTTGCGCGCCACGATTGATGGCGACATTAGCTACCACTAGCGCCATCTAGTATCGAGTACCAGAACTAGTAGGTCGAGATGCTTCCAGAACTTTCGATACTAGAACATTCTAGAACTGTCGACATCGGGTCAGTCGGGACCGGTATGTACTCGAACATTCTAGATGTTTCTACAGTAGAAGGTTCTGGAACTATCTGAGGCCCTATATAAGGCCGGTATGAGCCGCGACCGGGGCAGTATTGATTCTGCGATACAAGCGATAACATTCAAAGCGATCTTCAAGTGCGACTTAAGAGTGATCAGTAGTGCGATTGTGTATTATAATTAGTGTGTTTGTGTTTTATTGGTGTTATTTAATTAAAGTGTTTATTTTTGGTTATTAAATCGGCAGTTTTTATTGTCACGAACCCCAAGCTCGTAACAATATGTTTTTTTTTGCATTTTTCAATCGATTATACTTAAAGAAAAACTTTCAGCAAAAACGCGGTTACTTTCTTTTTCAAGTAAAACCAACATAACCATAGTGAAGCATTCCTACAATTTTCATAATTAAAGGAAAGTCAAGTATATTCCGGAAGCGGTAATGCCGACGTGATGAGTTTTAAAACAATAAAGTAGAGTAAATAACTTAAGTAGTGAACTTTCGCAATGGCTTGATGGGATGGCTTGATAGGTCGGCTACAGTTCAACAGTTGCGATGTAATTATTTAAGAGTTTATTGCGTTATTTTTAGATTATAAAGTTTTTAATCGAGTGCACTTGGAAGTTGACTTTAAAATATTCAAGAAAAGTGGCTGGTCGATACTTCACGTGACCAGAGGGCTGGGTCGTTCTTTGGTCAAAGAATTAGCATTGCCATTCAACGTGGCAATGCTGCCAGTCTTCTGGGCACGTTTCCGGATGACAGCGATGCGGATGAGTACTTCGACGCCTAAAGCCCGGTTTCCACCGCGAGCGGAGCGGACCCATTAATGACTTCTTTTACTTCGCAAGAGAAAACTGCTTACATGTGTTTCCACTAACAAAGAGTCGAGCGGAAATGACTCAGCGGGCAAAAAGAGTAAAAATGAGCTCGCTCATGTCCAGAGAGAATCAGACGACTAAACTCTTTCTTGGTGGAAACGCAAACCTATTTCATGAAAACGAAGTCCGCTCCGCTTAGCCATTTCCGGCTCATTACTCTTTCGCGGTGGAAACCGGGCTTATGTGTCCTTTGGGCTTTATTTTTATTTTTTATTTATTTGTATAGTAGGTTAGTTAGGCTTTTATTTTAGTATCTAGTGTATATAGTTATATTGTAATTATGTGTGTACAGATAAAAATTAATTGAACAAATAAATATTCCTGTAAACCTAACATCTTAGAAAAGTGTAATTTGAAAGAGTCAGCAAGTTGTTTCTGAAAGTTATTATTTTATTACCTCGGATATGTAATGAAAAACTAGAATCAATAATGTTCTTCGAAAATATTAATTTGAAGTATTTTTTATAGATTCAATATAATTTAATATTTACACAATATAAGCTCACAGACTTATCCGGTTTGACTGGAAGCCTACCCCAACATAGTCAAAAGGCTAGGCAGAATAGATGATGATGAAGCTAACAGACTTAACATAATAAATAATAATATGTACAGACGCCAGCACATCAAGCTACCCGAAAATGTTTAATTTTCCCAATCTACTTTGAACCTTATGCTTTAGCGATGAAGTTGAAAATCTATTAAAGAAAGACAGACTGTAGTAGCCTGATGTGCTGGCGTCTGTACATGTATATAAAAAAATATATTTTAAATCTTGAATCAATTACCAACTCTCCCAATCAAAATCATTAAAACTCCTACAGTTAAAAAGAACATTAGCACAAATTAGTAGGTATAAGCCTAATATTATATACCTAAGCCAAGATGTCCTCATCTACTATAAAGTATCTCAAACTAAACTAAGATAATCTCATCGCGTCTCAAGGACATTTGAGATTCGCATACAAAATTGAAAATCCCTCCATTGCCCCTCAAAGGTTTCGTTAAAGGCGTATAGTGGGTTTCTCGTCACGTCTTCCAGATGAGATAGAGGTGTGCCGAGTGATTATGTGCCGCGTATCCGAGTTATTAGAATTATTCGAGTTATTCGATTGAGGAAGGTCGAAATTTAATTATCAGTAGAGTATTGCTGTGTGTGTTTAGCTAATTTTGGCTGTTGTTAATGCAATAATACTTATTATGAAGTTCCAGATTCCATGGAAACAATTATTATTCAAAATTAAATTATCAGGAATTTAGAGAGTTAAGAGTGTGAAAATTGTTGAAACTAGCTTTGATTTAATAATTTCAGGATAATTAGAACTCAGACGAAACACAATGATTCAAATGAAAGCTTATTTATTATTACAATTGAATTAAATTAGGTATTTTAATCAGAGTGTCATTTATAAAATGATGTTTATTTGATTTGATAAATGATTGTTATATTTAATTGCTTAAAGCTTGTCTAATTATATATGTTTTTATTGTTAATAACCAACGCTTTGTGCATATGAAATGAGTAAATAGTTATTGGACCTGTCAACGATATAGCTAGAAGCTATTTTAATTAAACAAATACATGTATTTCGATGTGCAATCCTGAAATAAACACGCGAGTAAAATATTGATTAATTATTAACAGAGAAAAAATATCGCAACTATAATACCCACATTTTTATAGTAATGGTTATAGTGAAAACAATTGTATATTTAAAAAAAAACAGAATAAAAAAGATTTCAACCAAACTCTCCGCTAAGTTTGGTTAGGTAAAGTGTAGCCGAGAAGGCGCATAAAACATTAAACAAACTTGCTCATTTTTTTTTAAACCATTATTTAGTCTCCGTCTGGCAGAAAAGACGTCATCCAGCTGAAGCTGACATTACAAAAAAAAAAACTTTTTATTTGACTATCGATAAAATCGAAAAAAAAACGCCTCATCTTCAATACTACTCTATTTCCTTGTCTCATTCCAGGGCCGTAGACATTAAAGTGAGATCGGCGGAGACCTAAACACACGGAAAAGTGTTTTAAAACGCCCATTCGAGGCAATGTGTGTGTTATAGTGTGTTCTAAGGGGGTCGGCCCGAATGGTGCTATTTGAAGAGGTTAACGCGGGTTTAACTGTGCACTGCCAGACGAATTGCGAATTTTATATGGGCTTGTATTGATGTAGGAAAAGTACCTATAGATTTCTAAGATAGAGTTGCGTATTCTCGTGAAGGACTGCGAGACACGTTCACAATAATCACTTATTAGGTAGTTCTTGATTGGAAATAAATTCAATCAGAGTGAAAATGTGAAAGTAATCAACGGTACCTATATTTAGCAGAAAAGTAAATTAGAGCTCGCGAAATTAATAACATAATAAATCAATTAGGTACTTGGAATGGAAAAACTTGTAATTGTTTTCTTCAAAACAAACAACAATATCAAAGCTAAAACCTAAAGCTAGGCTTGTAGTCACAATCAGTGTCTCACAACATATCAGTATCATAATCATTACGTGGCGTTGTCTCCGCGACGCAACACCGCGATCCCTGAATCCCGCAAATTAACCAGCCCCGGGATCCCTCCCTAGACGTGATCCCTAATTTTCAGATACATCTCCGGGAATAAATAGGGGATTAGGGGCGGCGCCGGGCGCGTAAATAACCTCGCGTCACGCGCTAAGGTTCCTGAAGATAAGGGGTGAAATTGCCCCCAGCAGAAACGCTGGGCCCAAGCCATGAGCGATCCAGTTGTACCCAATATCCACTATTTCTGGGAAATTTGAAGGCGTCTTGTTGTTCCATTTCAGTGAATGGGGCGCGATGTGTGATGTGATTGCTGTAGTATTCAGACGCTCTTGGTATATTTGCGACGACTGTAAATATGAATTGGATTCTGAGAAATATAATTTTGGATACGTCTCGAAGACACATTTCGAATCTTCGATGGCTGAATATAGCAAGATATTAATAAATAGTAAATCGTTTTCCACGTTTATAGAGCTTTTAGAAACGTTAACTTTAACAGGGATTTTACAGTCGATGGCTTTATTAAGTACCTATTTGAAAGCTTCTAGTACGGTCTACTTGTAAAAAAAACGGGCCAGTATTTTTAAATATTATAAAGAACCTTAATATATTTCCACTTGTACCATGAGTCAGTCTCAAGTGTTACTGCATGAGTTACAGAGGCTTTTTGTTAAGAACAAAGGGCTTTTAGCGGCTGAATAGTAGAAAGTTGGTGCGTGAACTCAGATACACTATTGTTTTGGAACTTTAACACGCAACGCGTCGCGATATCGTGATACGGCCGCCTTGTTCCTTGTTTGAAACTTGACAGCGAAACGCGCGGGAAATTCGCGATGCCTCGTAATAAATAGGCTCGTTAGAAGTTGGTTTCTTATGACGGCTGATTTTTTTACCGTGTGGGCAAAAACTGGGTATAACGGGTGAACGGAGTAGAAGCACAGAAGTTCTTTATTAAAAAAAAAAAAAAAAAACTACTAATTCATTGACAATTTCCGCGCGTACAGTAACGCGCTCACGCCGTAAAGTTGATTTTTTATATTATTTGTTGTTTTTTTTTGTGGAAAACAAAGAAATATCTGTGCACTTCAGAAGAAGAAGACAGAAGGCTTCTACTTCGTTCACCTTTTATACCTAGTTTTTGTCCAGACGGTAAAAAAAAAGTCAACAGGTATAGGTACTATCTCCCGGTAAAACAGGAAAGGTTGCAATATAATTATACCAACAATATTTCAGGAGATTTCAGTAAATAAATAAAGGTTTTACTTTCCTCCTAATGAGGTTGTTTTTTTTACCAATTTGGAATAAAGTATGGCCTAGAGGGGAACGTAAAATCCGGCCTAGTTGATAGCTAAGAAAGGAGTTAATTAACAATATCAACAAGCAGTAAATTGGACTAAAGTTAAATATGTTTCTAATGTTTTTGCTGATTAAATCAGTATTTACTCTCTGTATACAAACTCTTCGTTGAAATCAATTCGGTCGTGTTTAATTTAGTTAAGAAGAAATAATTAGTTCGTCAAGTTGGTTTTAATAAACAAAGTTTTAATATGATCTATTAGTTGGGATCATCCGTCGAGTAAGCTGTTGTTTTCAGGGCTTTAACCACAGGTAGATATACCTACGTTGGTATCTGGGTGACATATTTTTTTTATTTCTTAGGCCCATCGTCCACAACTCTACTCAAAAGAAACCTATAAAAACACCCTGGTCCGGACCACTATTAAAATACTAATGCTGTGACGTTCTGGCTACTCATTTTTTTATTTTATTTTTATTTGAAATGGGCTTGCTTTTGACTCTTAGTCTAGGTCAAAGGCGACAGAGACAAAGTCGACGATGGAGCGAGCTTATCCACAAGAAGCCTGTTCATTGGTAATATGAGATTGAAACACGTTAAGTGAGTAAGTGGCGTCTTGAACGATGGGTCTCACTCTTTCGGAATATTTTTGACTAGCTGTGTCGCACAATATCTCCCGCATAAGTCTCGATTCCGTGGGAATATCTTATGTCCTAACCTAGGTCATGGTCTACCCATGTGCCAAATTTCATCCAAATCCGTTTAGTCGCTTTAGCGTGAAAGCGTAACAAACAAACATGCAAAAAATCTAATTTTATCTCTTTACTTATTGCGCCCCGCGGTTTCACCCGCGTAAGTTTAGATTCCAAAAAAAATCTGGAGAGGTGGTAGAGGTGATAAGGGTGGCCACCTAGGGGTATAAAAAATAGCCTACGACCTATTCTCAGACCTACCAAATATACACAAAACATATCATAAAAATCGGTCAATCCGTTTCGGAGGAGTTCGATAAAAAACACTGTGACACGAGATTTTTATATGTAAAATTTTATTTTTTATTTGAAATGGACTTGCTCTTGACTCTAGTCTAGGTCAAAGGTGACAGAGATTATATATAATAAATATTGGTTGAGATGAGTTTAGATAAAAACGCAGTTATTACCTAAGGGTAAAAATACCTCTTTCAACAGATAAAGGTTTACCGAAGATTGAGATATCTCTAAAATCTAGTGCCTAGATTGTCATAAGTTGGTTCTGAAAGTATCCAACTTTGATTTGATAGGCTTCTTTCAGGATTACGTTTTGAAAGCTCTAGTTAGAAAGACGAAGCGACTAGAATATGAATTTGGAGTAAGATTTTAAGAGTACTAATTGGTGGAAAACGCGACGTACTTAGACTTCTTTTTTTATGTCTAGGCTATTGGTATTCAATGTTCATGTTGAGACATAATTAGAAAAAGAAAGTAAAATTGTTTATTCTGCACAAACAAAACACACATTCCTACAAAATAAAAAAAATATAACGCACACGACATTATTACACATACATATACACACACGAACATAATGTTCGACATTATATTCTCAGTATCCTTTATACCATTTTTATAAAAGAGATACCTCATAAGTGTAGGTTTATAATATAATTTCTATTGTCACGATATTATCGTCGACGTCCACGTCCATAAAATGTATGGAAATACTTACACGATAAAAAGTTATCGTGTAATTTAAAGAATCTTCTTATTTCCATACATTTTACTTCCTTGCGTTATCGTGATGCCGTGGACGTCTATGTTAATATCGTCACGATGGAAATTATATAAGCGCATTATGGGTATTAGTTTCCTAGAAAAATAATGTACCTATGTATCTATGTACAGTCAACAAAAGAGATAAGTATGCAGGATCGTCGGATATAGTTGAAGTTTAGTAAGAAACCAATGGATGTTGTCGACTGAAATTTAATTTGATAAACGAGCTGTTTGTTTTCTATTAATGAAATAAAATTTTATTCAATAACATCCATCGGTTTCTTACTAAACTTCACTATATCCGTCGATCCTGCATACTTATCTCTTTAGTTGACTGTACCTACCGTACATCGTAGCTTGAATCAATCATGTCACTGGATATCGAAAACATAATAAGATTATCTAGCTAAAAATAAACCAACAACGAGAATAAAAAAAATCTCTTAAGTCTAAAAATAATAATCAAAAAAACTTTCTTAGTATCACTTCACAATAGTCACATAAAGCTCAAATACAAAAATAATAATATTAAAGTTATTTTGAACAACATACACGTAAGAAGTTTATCTATAACAATCCCTTTTGAACCCTGGACGGGTCCTTAAGTGATTGCAAAGAAGGGGCGTAGGCCCTTTGACCCTGCTTGATAAAAAACTGAAAGTAGTCTGTGGAAACTGAGTAAAAAGGTATTTTTGTGTTGTTACGAACTTTTTGGTGAGAACGAAGATGATTTACATGTCTTTTGTGACGTATATAGGAACTTAGCTATAAGACATGATATAAAAGAGATCATGGCTCGAGTTTTATCTTTTCAGTTCTGTTTGATTTATTTATTAGAAAATCTTACTAAACTTCAAAGGCGCGTTTTGGGTTTGCAAGAAAGAAAAGATGAAAGAAAACATGATCCATGTGGTATGTCGATAAAGAGTAGCTTAGGTCCTTATCCAGGGTTTAAAGAATCCCCGTACCAAATTTCATCAAAATCGGTCCCGCCGTTTCGGAGGTTAGCCGGAACAGACAGACAGACAGACAAAAAGTTGAAAAATAGATATTTTGTTGTAAACATATAAACTTTCATTTGCATTTAGTTTTACATTATTTGTATAGATATATAAAATGAATGAACTATGACATTTCGTAAGGGGTTTGTCGAAAATTGTCCTTATTTTATATTATCACAGCTAAAATTAACGAGACTTATCTAATATTAGCTTTTGACCAAGTGTCAAAACAACCCTCTTATGTCACGTTTTTATAATTGAGTAACATAAATGTATGTGTTTAAAACGCTGTCCCTAAATTACTGCATGTCCCTAGAGTTCTTGTGTTTTATTTTGCTTTGACATTTTAATATTTACCTGCAGAGGATTTTGCTAAATATTACTTCATGAGAGACATGTTAATTAGAGGGTTAATACCACGTTAATACGATGTCAGTTATTATATGTTTCTTTATCAAGTTTAAAAACTAAGTGAATTTTTCTAAACTAATGTTATAAGGAGGGCCGGTGGCTAAATAATATCAGCTTGCCGCGGTTGGTCTGTTGATGGGTGACCATCTTTCCATAACGAGATCCCTTCGTGGTCCCGGCTGTCATTCGTGGATCTTTGACAGTCGTTACGGGTAGTCAGAACCCCGAAAGTCTGACAACCAGTCTTACCAAGGGGTATCGTATTACCCAGTAACTGGGTTGTGGAAATCAGATAGGCAGTCGCTCCATGTAAAATACTGGTATTCAGCTGCATTCGGTTAAGACTGGAAGCCGACCCCAACATAGTTGGGAAAAGGCAGGCAGATGATGATGTTATAAGGAGGTAAAATTGTTTGTTTGTTTGTAAAAGGTTATCTCTGGAACTACTACACCCTAATTGCGGAACACACTTTCAATGATTTTGGAGGATATTGCTAATCTATTGCTTAATATGTTCAAAAAAATTGTTCGAAAATAGCGCAATGAATGTTGTGAAACTGTCGAAATGAAGACACTTTCAATCATTTTGAAGGATATTGTTAATCCATTGCTTCATATGTTCAAAAAAATTGTTCGAAAATAACGCAATGAATGTTGTGGAACTGTCAAAATTAAAGCCATTTTACGCAATTATAGATAGTGCCATTGACGACGACGCGCCGCACTCTTCTATCTTGCTTACAGTACAAGTATGCAACATTCCGCTAGTGTTTTAGTTTTGTCGATACACACTAATTACTTATTAATGGGTAATTAGTGTGTATCGAAAAACCTAAAACACTAGCGGTATTAGCTAGCGATAACCACTAACGATCAGGAAGAAGGGTGAGGCGCGTCTTCGTGGATGGCACTATATGTACCTACCTGTACCCCGCTGATCCGATTACAAAAATTGACTGAGAGAATGCTACGCTATTGCTAAATGTTTCTTCCACGTAGACGAAGTCTCGGGCAAAACCTAGTGGGTTTTTTTATTTGAAATGAACTAGCTCTTGACTCTATACTAGGTCAAAGGTGACAGAGACAAAGTCGACGATGGAGCGAGCTTACCCAGAAAAAGATTAATAAAGAGGTACAAAAACAATTTTTGTAATCAAGTGTCTTAAATATTGTTTTAAACAAAAATCGATTGTCCCAAATATGTCACTACTTACTGATGTGGTACAATAAGCTACGCACGTTCATATTCAGCGTCGGTACCGCGGGTCCGAAATCCCTATAATTGTGATAAATCACCGCATATTCCGGCTGAGGCTAGCGTCAGACTGGCCTAATGGCCGATATTTGGGCAAAGGGCAGTAATAAAGAACAGTTAGGGGTCGAAAAGTCGCGGAAAAAAGTACTAGAAGGGCTTTTGTGAAGCGTGTGGGGAAAGTTGGTTCTACACTACTTTTTTTTTGTTAAGAAGAATACTTTAGTTGGTCCTTTTAGGAGGCTTTTATTGGCGTAATCAAAATCTGCTAAACATTTTCGTATTTCTTTAGATGGCTGTGAAAGTATGTTTAATTGTGTTGATGAATCCTACTCGATTGTGTTAATCTTGCTGCTCTCAAAACGGTGAAGGAAAACATCGCCAGCCCCTGCTTAGCTGTAATCCACCAAGCCGCCCAGTGCGGATTGGTAGATGTCACATGTCTTCGATTATTTGGTTCTGGGACATGCCGGTTTTCTCAAGATGTTTTTTATTTTATGTGTTCGATATTCTTCGATTTTTCACCGAGAGGAGCCCTGTGTCCGAGCAGTGGTAACATTATAGGCTGATTATAATTGCGTTGGTTGATAGCCTTAACCTTAGCATTCGAATTTCGATAATTAAATGTAAGTTGTTCTTGAGGACGACTTTAGGCTACGTAACATCACTCTAAGACACTTAGGAGCAGAGCAAAAGTCAAAAAGAACGCTGAGCGAAAACGAGATAATAGCGCGGGTAGGCGATGCAATGCGATGGGATGGGTCGGGGAGCAGGAAATTTCAAGCGGACGAAGTCGCGGGCAGAAGCTTGTTTTCAATAAAATAGAAGAAGAAATTACTAGATTGATAGTCGTAACTAACCGACTATAAATCCGAAGTAAACTCACGATGAAACCGACCTCATTCATCTAATACCTAAACGTTGTTTCCCCCCATCGCCTAGCCATGTGCATAAAACCAGGCTCCCTATAAACGAAATAACCCATAAAACATGTAGGAGTCATCTAAATCACAGACTATAACCCGTTAGTTACATGCGGAAGCTAAAAGCTTTTAATACCAAGCATGCAGAGCTAGCAACTGTAACAACCAACCGTTAAATACAGGGTAATGTCGTACCAGCTATATTTTTTAATATATTTTTGACAGACGACGGGTTTTTGTTGACATTTTGTTTTAATTAAAATATATAGAATTGTGTAAGTGCTGGTAATGGAAAAGGACAATTAATGTATGATGGTGCGTTGCATCCATTACAAAATGTAGATAAATCTGAATTTGGATAAATTAAACATTGCTAGGCATAACATGGAAGCTGTATTATAAAACTAACTTCTGCCCGCGACTTAGTCCGCGTGGAATTTCTTTTTTTAAGTGGATTACAGGACCTAAACGCAAAAAACGCAAGTTTTAGAAGCACTAAAAGTATATGAACGACTACAGTAAACAAAATCAGAAAAATATATGATATTCTGAGGATATATTATGCTAGTACATTTTGACCAGTAGGGCGAACATAAACGACTAAACAGCAGATTTTTTTTTCGCAATTTCAGGTTTGGTCCCATAGTAAAAGTTGTTTGTTATCATGAGTACAATCACGTGTTTAAGTATCGGTCACTAATTACCAGTCACCCTATATATTATAAAATAGCTCTAAACGACCACAATTTCTTAGCCAGTTTAAAAAACTACAACTTTTAAAATAAACCTACATTCTACCACATCCAATTCTTACGCGATGGTGGGAAAGCCCGCAGCTGCTCCCGTCTTTGTTTTTCTTTTTTTATTATCAGATCTGTATGGAAACTATTATGTCCGTGGAAACCTTGCTAGGAATTAGAAATAGAGCTTTTGCTGCACGTTTTAATAAATGATTTGTGATTAACGTGTGGGTTTGGATGTACCGAAGATTTTTATTAAATGCACTGGCGTTGAGGACTTTATTTATTTCGGCGACGCAGGCCATATACATCCATACTTTTCAATATTATTAATGCGAAAGTATCTCTGTCTGTCTGTTATCGATGAAATTTGACAGCTAGGTATAGCCTGGGATCTGGAGAAGGACAGACTACTTTGCGCACACGAAGTCGCGGGCAATGACTAGTATTTTATAAATTCGCTAATTACAGTCTTTATTATTATAAGTAGCTAAAACTGTTTGCATGCCTTAGTTAGCGTAAGTAATTAGTAAAGGATCTTTTTAAACTAAACATTTGTAACTTGTACCTGCTTTCTGTGCAAATAAAGAACTAATCTATTCTATTCTACAACATTTGTAGCACATTTATAAATGGTAGTTTTTTTAAATTTTTAATTTGCCTATACTGTCTCACTGCTGGGCAAAGGCCTCTCCCAAATCCTTCCAGGAACTCTTTTCCCGCCCCATAAATAGTAGTACAATTATTTCGTGTATTTATCTATATACATACTTTAGTTACATTTTTAAATATTTATTAAAATATAAAAAATAAGTATAAAAAACATTAAAAAATATGAAAAAATAGTAGTCCACCGGTGTCGGGAACAGGGTCCAAGCTACCGGTGGTTAGGGCTCCAGAGACAGGAACCTCCTCACAATGCGAGCCGTATCGAGGAGTACTGCCTTCTGAATCAGGCTCTACAATTATTATTATATTTAGACAACAGTTAGGTAACCCAATTTTATTGCCAGATATAATAACATCACGAACTAGTAATAGCGTGTTTACGTTATTCAAATTACAGTTTCAGACAATTATGAACTACGTTTTACATTATATTACAATTTACTGTATCAAAATATATTACATGAAACTTTATACTATACTGGAAAAGACGTGTTGTGAAACGGAATTAGCGTCAATATTATACATCAATATTTTAGTGCGCCGTGCAACGGGTTAATCAAATTTTACGAGGGCTGTTATTGTTGCCCATATCGACACTATGGACGCTGTGTGACTCGTGTTCCAACTACGACACAGTGTTTATTGTGCACAGACTTCCACGGTGCACCTCCACTGCTCAGTAACTGTTTACGACACGGCAACTCACTTTTATAGCCCGTGTTTAGTGGGTATCAAGTTTCTCGAACATTACTTTTGTAAATTAAATCCTTGCGAATTCATTTCAATACAAGCAAGTCCAGGTAATTGTTTCGATTGCACCGTGTTATTAAACTGGCTTGGGTTTAAATGTGAACCTCGGTACACATGGCGCGAAAAAATAGTACAGATAAATAATAAAATATGTAGAATAAGGTGGGCTTCAAGAAGTTAGAACATAAAGCGATTGTATCAATTACCTATCTCAACAAAGAGTAAATTAAGTTTACAGGAATCTCTATAGGTTACATGTTTTATTTGATTAGCAATGCAAATGAAGTTATGTCGAGGTAAAACAGTTCTAGATATTATTGCAGCAATCAATTAATCAGATCGTTGCTAGGAATTTATTGAAATTAGCTACATATATGAATAAAATAACTGGCAGGTAATGGTAGTTTTGACACAATGAGCGGCACACGAGATATTTCAATTAGTTTTAAGCAACGTATAGGGTTAACCCTTGGTCACAACGGGTTAACTTCATCATCCTCTTCTTTCGATGATTATCTATACAGAGCCAAATTCTGGGCTGACCAGAATTTGGCTTCGAGTTTAGCACCTTCAGTAGCGTCCATCAGCTCCTGCAACATGCAGGCAACAGGACACGATGGACACGAACTTCATCATCATCATAATTTCAGTGGAGGAGCTGGCGAACAGAACCGGATTAGTCCACGAAAATAAATTTTACACGGTAGCTAAAAAACTAATATCAGTATATGAAGGTGACTAATAGCATTACATTGCATTAGGATAGGTATGTCGGTGGATTAGTTCTATTGTTGCATGAGGTACCTATTTTTTATTTACTTCTATATTATTCAAGAAATAAAAATGGACTAAACCGGTTTTGTTTGAAAAAGGTGGACTTATCCGGTTGTGACTGCAAACGTGTGACAAATCCGGTTTTGTATTTTTAACACTAACTTTAAATGAAAATACAGAAACAAAACACCAAAAATGATTACAAGTAACAGCTGATTTATTTTTTTAATCATATTTTAGTTGCCAGATTAATGCCAGTGTTGCCAGTGAAATAAATACAACATTTTTTACTGCGTGTTTTGTTTTTGCTGGACATTTCCGGTTTTGATTGAAAATGTGTTGAAGAAATGAATACATTACAGGACAAGTCCGCTTTAGAATGAAAATATATATATTTATTTAAATCTTTGTGTTGGATATCAGACTAGTCCGGTTTTTTATGAAAAATTACTTTTTAAAGCCTTTTTTTGCCTACTTCTAGCCGGTTTTGATTGAAAATATTAACAGGGATCGACGAAACTAGGTAAAGACATCACGATTAGAAAAAAAAACATTTTTTGAATAGTAGTGGACAAGTCCGGTTCTGTTCGCCAGCTCCTCAGTGGATAACACCCACTGCAGCAAAGAGATAACTACTTAATTATATTTAAAACAAGAATCAAAATCTGCTAACTTCAAAAGTTCAGACTACAAACCGGTACATCTGCCAATTGCTGGTCATTTAACGACTCCGCCTGTTACTACAAGCAAAGCTTTCGTCAACAATATTAGTACAATGATATTGTATTAACTATCAAAGTATATTCGCGAATAAATCGCTGCACAGCGCTTTATGCACGCTGATATTACTTGGTGATTTACACAGTGTAGGAAAACAGCAAAGTGGGCCAATACTGTTTCACATGTTTGTGTGTTTTACGCTCAATTTCATGTACATATTGCTGTACTATGAACTACGTACTGTGCCGGTATTTTATGCAACAATCCAGTTTTAGAAATGAAAACAAGCGATAAAAGAAGATTTGTTATACGTTTGGGAGGCTTTAATTGCATAGTCTAAGAGATTACCTTGTTTTATTTAGTTTAGAAACTAATTAATATTTTGCTAAGAGATCGATCAAAATATATACTTTAATATTGAAGTCCCTAAGGCAGTTACCCTCTTATCTTCAACGTATACAGACGCCTACCAAGTCATTATATCCCTCAAAGAAAAATTCCAACCCTCGAAAGCTTTTGTAGTAACAAAACTAGTCGTCCTAAGTTTCCCTTGTTTGCTCAACCCTCCGTCACAACCCTTGCTGATTAGGCTCACCCCACACGTCTCCAAGTTTCTAGTGCCCTAAACCCCGAGGGCTCACATTAATGATCCCTTGGCGACGAAAAATCAAGAAAACTCAACACAGAAACAAGGAAACTTGATTCAAAAATTCTCAAGTACAATATTTTTACCTTTTTAACGTTGAGGTGGATTTTAAAAATAAAGCCCTTTGGGAAATCAGAGGTGGTCGGAACAACTGGTGAAGGTGGAAATAAGAAGACAAGCGAATATCTTCTTTATTTTTATTGGATTAAGGCCGAGTAGATGGAGTTGTTTCGGGGGACTCGCTGTAACTTTGTTCCCATTTCGCAAATGCAATCTCGTTACGACTTCGTTTAGACGTCTGAGCAAACAATTAGTTTGTGTTGCTCTTCATATGCAATTTACTTGAATATCACTTTGAATGAAACTTTTTGAATTTTTCATTAAAGTAAACGATGTTAAACCAATTACAGTATAATGTAGATATCATACTGCTAATACAAATAGAAAGGAGATCGTTGTCTGTAATATGTTATCACGTGTAAATTGAAATATACACAAGCAACTATCAGTATACTAAATTCAAACAATGTAAAAGTCTGAAGCCTCTGTCTTTTAGCGAAGAGAATATAGCGTTTTTCGTAATGTAAGCACTTCTACCGACATTGCACGCTGCATAAACGAATAACTACAACGTTGCTAAACCATCATTTCCTTAGCAGTCCTCGTGGTGAGAAAGCATTCCGATTAAATCTTTTCCACGTTGGCTGATTTAATACATCCTCCATAGTGTGGCTGTCAGCTTTATGCAGGCGAAGCCTCCCGGGACCTGTTCCTACATGTACCTGTGTAATGTACACTAGACGTATAGATAGTAACTACCGAGAATTACGAATCACACGAATTCCCTCGCAAAACTTATTCACTACAGGACCGAGAATAGCTCCCTGGGGAACCTTTTTAATTTTACGCAGAGATTTTGTAAGAAATGGTCGCAATACATCATCGTCATTAACAAACTGTGTTGGCACGTAAATAAAAATGCGAATAGGCACCTCGGGCCGCGTTACCCCGCTACGCGACAATGAAATCACAAGTTGGATTCCCAAGGCTACGCCTTTTTAAATTATTGCGTCTTCAAGGAGACAATTTGGAAAATGTATTGTTGCGAATGTGTACCCCAATCCTCGGGATTACGCTGAGCGTTGTGCGTTTGAGGGGAATGTGCAAAATAACATTTTCGTACGTCGCCGCGTGTAGGTTTCTACTCTACTTTTTATTTGGGAGGCTTTATTAAATGGGCCGAGATGGGCCCCTGTCGCCTTACGCAATTAGGTCAACGTTTGAGCATACGTGAGACGATCCCATTTCATAATATTTTCGTATGAACCTTGATTAGCATCGCGAATGTAATCAAAACATTTCAGTTTTTTCGTTCAGCCTTATTGTGTTTTTTTTAAACAAGTCTTGGTATCAGACCCAGTACACCGCCTGTCTAAGTAAATACTTTGCTGTCAAGTGTATCAACATCGGTGTCGTTTGCACTTAACTGAGGCTATGAGTCAATTGATATTTGTTATACGAAAGTGCGGGATGCAGAGCCATTGATCCTTTCAATTGAGTCAAATATTGACACTGGGTTTACAATGTAAAAGCAAACTTTAATCACTTCGTCGATTAAACCAATATTTTTCACATTTGCACACAGTCAATATTAGTTGAGAGATTAATGAATATGAAAATTAATTTGCGTATAACAAATATCTAAAAAAAATTAAAGGAATTACAAACAAAGGTTACAAGTTGAGAATTTACACACATTATTATACAAAGCATCACGTCGGTCCTTCCCGATGGGTTAGGTAGACGTGTACCAAACAGTTTTCACTAGTACACTTGAGTCCCACGAAATATAGGGCGAGCCTATAGGCATTAAATCAGGACAATCCCTATTTTTTATTTAAAAAAATCCTTTTTTTCCCCTCAAAAACCGTGTCTGGATATCCAAATTCAGTCTTATCATAATTAATTATCGTTCACAGACAATTTCATTAGGCCACGGTAAGATAACAGATGGACCGGCGTTCAATTACCAAGCCGCTGGTGTACCGCATTGTTAATGTTATTAATGGGTTAATACCGCACAGACAAAGCCGGGCTATTGTACGCGGTATTTGCCGTTTAAATTTAGAAGGATATTTTGCGGTATCTCTGAGAGGTGCGGTTTTAAAATTGATATTGATGTAGTTGTGATCGGTTTTGTCGTGTCCGAGGAATGTTGGGACTGTGTCTGGGAGCTAAACGGAGGATACCTACGTAGTCTGGTATGGTTGGTGTTGTTGGGTATTTCCGTCGGTTATTTCTCAGAAGCAGTTTCTCAGGAGTCTGAATTTGAAACATGAAACTTGAATATAACTGACGAAATGTGGGTGGACTATAGGCATAATTCTGCGTAAACCTTCGTGGAAAACGGGAGAGGTTTAATGTGTGTTATGGATATCAGGAAGTGATCGTAATAAGGTGGGCGTCGTGAATCGAGAGCCGATTCCCGGACAACGTAGGCGCGGGCTTGCGGACGGCCACAAGGCCCGGGTCGACGGCGCATTATGTTCCACGCGCTCCTCAAAGAGTTGTCAGCAGTTCAGCACTGACTGATGGGGTCTGCTAGGGCCGATGTCTGCCAGGGTCGCGGGTTGTTCGAAAGAGTTACCGTGGCCCCTGGCACAGGCAACTGAAGGAAAACGGGTGGGTTTTAGTCAGTAAAAGTCTGACATGCCCTCCCGCTCCGCCCAGAGCGGGAGAAGTTATTTGATAGTTTGACACCTAAAAAAAAGGTACACAATAAGGTTGTCAGTTTGAATTTCGTCATTATTTATGGCTATATTCGTGTTATTTAGAATTTAAAACGCTGTATAGTGTGTATACGATCAAGCTGTTCATCAAACGATGCTCAATCCATCAAATGTAAACAAAATACTGCTCACGCCATTAATCTAAAAGAGCGAGAACCTAAGTAAATAATTACCCTTTTTGTTTTAAAATATTCCCAAATTGTTGGAATCCCTTACACCGCTTATAGATACAAACAGGCCTCGAGTAAATACGGATTAATTTGTTAATCTGCTTTATCCGCTGAAAGATTATAAGTAGCATCTCTATACACTTCTTACACCCTGGTAGATTGGCTGATTATAACATAACATTACGTCCATATTTTGCGAAGGTGTGGGCGGGTGTGGTTTGTTTTAGTACTACCACATTTGGGTGGTGGCAGTGGGGACTGGGGACTGAAAAGTTGTGCGGAAATCGGTTGTCATGATATTGGCATACAATACTGCGGAGGATTGAGGAAAAAGTCGTGATGAAAGTTTTGAGTATGAAGGTGGATGGCTATAAGAGGAGGGGAAGACCAAAGAAACGATGGATGGACTGTGTGAAAGATGATATGGATAGAAAGGAGCGACTATCGAGATGACGACTAATAGAGAAGTATGGAAGAAATATACATGTTGCGCCGACCCCAAATGAATTGGGATAAGAGCAGGAGAATGATGAGCCTGTTGCGTTAAACCGAGCTGAGTATTGTTTGGATTACTATAGGTAGTTTTCTAAATATCGCATTTGAAAATGACACTAACAAAATCATGAATGAAACTCATTGCGAAAATATCTAAACACAACTTAGGTCACTGCACAGATGGTGCGAAACGTAATACACTCAAGTCTATAAAATCAGATACACTTCATTAGTAAAATTAGATATAGATCACAAGTTATTTCTAACAGATTTTCAAGTAAGTTCTAAGAATTTTGGGAGTAATTCTCGATGATATCTTCTAAATAAATTGTAGTGAAATCGTAACTTGGAATCCTATTTGAATATTTACATAGTAATTTAATGCAAACAACCGTTTTCGGGATAGTTTATGGTTTGCCTATCTATTACTGTCTTCTTGTCTATAAATATCAGAGAAGAGAAGAAGAGAAAGAGAAGAGTATTCTATTCTAATCTTGAACTTACGAAGTCATTTTAGTTGTTTAGACATTTCTGTCTTTTCTATTGTCTAAGAATGCATTAAAATTGTATACAAGTTGATGTGCAGTGGCATATACATACGTTAATTTGATTCACTTTGAAAATCATCATTATCAGCCTACAGCAGTCCATTGCTGGACATAGGCCTCTCCAAATGCACGCCATTCAGCTCGATTCTCGGTAACTCTCATTCAACTGGTACCAGCCACCCTGCGAAGATCGTCGCTCCACGTAGCCTGAGGACGTCACTCCAGCTTGCTTATTCTGGCAGCTATGTCGACAATTTTGATTTCCTGCTTTTTTTTATAAACCCTTGTCGCTCTTTAACGACAGGCTCATGAGGATAAGTAGATAGATACCTGAGTACGATTAAACTAATACCGTATTTAAGTTTCATATTTGTATAACTCAAAATAATCCGCGCTCACCGCCACAACAATTTCATAAACATACACACTTATTCCAAAGTAAATTATTCGTCGTGTACCTATGTAATAAAAATCACAATAATCCATACAGCAGATGCAAACACAGCATAAAGCCGAGCTAATCCGATTCGCTATCGGGCGTTATCTCCCTCTAACTTACCACAGGATAAATATGTATGCATATTGCGGACATTAGCATTTTATCTCTTACTACATTTAATATTCATGCATGCGACGCAAGCGCATAGCAGGAATTAATTATCTCTACCTGTCTGATGTGACCCTTCTCTTTGGTATGCTTTGGGACTCTTTTGATGTTTTAATAAGGTTATATTTTGAGTCAGGTGCCAGTATGCATGATTTTGAATTTGGCTGTATAGATTATGTGTCGCGCACATACCTACTTGGTAATTTCGGGTGTAGATAATAATACTTTTTTATGTGTATCATATTCCGGTTTATCGGAAAATAAGTGTTTATACCCTTTGTAAATACTACCGAATTAAAATAATGAGCAATGTACATAATAAATAATACATTATGACAACATTTACGTATAAAAAGCTTTCACAGTATTCCCCAAAGAGAATTTATTCTTTTCACAAAAACCCGCAGTTCTATTTGAAATCAGAGCGAGCTAAATGGATTTCAGATAATTTTAACGGCAGACAGAAAGTTCGTTATTAATAATTACCAATTTAAATTCATTCGAACATTAACGTGAGCCTGTCACTCGGGTAATAAAGGGCTGTGCACATTATGTCATGTGCCATATAGCTGGCTGGAGGCTGAGAATAGAGCATTGTAGCTCCTGGGAGCCATTAATTGCACCTCTGTATATGTTTAATAAACACAAATAAGCTCACGCCGTTCTTCCATGGGGGTTAGGCAGAAACTGCAGAAGCCACCTGCTACGATTCTTATATAGGGTCCCATTAAAATAGATGGACAAATTTTAACACAGCGCTCAATACGTCTAACCAAAGATATCCAAGCAAAAAAAAAAAAAAACAGATTAAAGCTACGAATAAGTAATTACTTCTTCGTAGGATTAAATTGATTTTATTTTGACCTAAAATAATAAATTGCCGGCACATTAGTGTATTTTCGTTAGCTGATTATTTTTCTTGTAAGTATCTAATGCGTTTTTCTAATATACTTTTTTAGGTACCATCGTCCTTTCTAAAAGTTTGTCCATCTATTTTAATGGGACCTTATATACTCATTTTGCCTCGTTTACGTTCGTACATCTCGTCTTACGCGCACGCCGGTTGCGAGTATTACGCACCTGACCTTTCTGAAGAACATGACCACTATATCGCTATATTTGTCCTCTTAGGGCGTCTCTGTTCGGGTTGCCGGCGG
The DNA here is from genome assembly GCA_914767645.1 of Hydraecia micacea. NCBI lineage: Eukaryota > Metazoa > Arthropoda > Insecta > Lepidoptera > Noctuidae > Hydraecia > Hydraecia micacea. The sequence goes on from OU611778.1 coordinate 17,945,732, forward strand.
TGTTATATATATATATATATATACTGGTGTGTGTCACAACTCAGCACCTTTTATTGTAGTGGACTGTAGGTTGGGCTGATTTCCAGGGGATGAGGGAAGGGAAGAACGATAATAAACACGAACTTGTTACCTTGAATACTAACCCATAGACATCATTCGCACTCTATTGAAAAGTACTCTGTGCCTCTAGCAAAGGGAATGTCACAATACAACTGACAGATGATCTGTCAAAATGACTGTAGTACAATGTTACAGTGTGTAAATATTAATTCAAATGTTGCAACTTCCACAATTTAAAATAGGTTGATTAAATAATAATAAAGTAAATGATTGTTATAATTCATAAATTACGCATTTAATAGATTACAATACAATTGTATTGGTACAAAGCTCGGTTGTCATGGCTTCAATATCCTCCTTTTCTTGTGTAGTGGTCTACAATGGGTTGGGGAGTGTATGTTTTGCACTGCACGGTATTGTACTATTGTGTATGGCTCCCAAACTGGTAGCCTACCATGATCTAATTAAAAACGATTAAAAAACAAGACATTTCAGTTTAGGTTCCTAAACGGCATCGCTTGAGCTGCTCTATGGACGTCATGGTACCAAACAAGTATAAATGAGACCAAAACTTGCGACTCAGTTTGGGACAATCGCTGTCAGCAGATGGCACGGCATAAACTGAATCGTTAAACTGACGTCATGGTACGAATTAGAAGAACAGTTCAGTTTAGGTCCTAAAATGGATCGCGTTAAGAGCTTGTGGTAGGCCTCCAGTTTCTAACTAGATGCTTTGAAATTGATAGAAATTCGTCACACAGTGTTCGTGTGAAGCGAAAATAAACGAACACGACCCCTCCAAATACTTTTTATTATACGCAAACATACATTATATTCTAATAACACAACGTACATTGTATAAGTTATAACGAGTCAAAAGTCACACTAGGAACCCTCGGGAACTCATAACCGGCAATTCATCAAACCATCGTCAACTTTGACATTTTCGCGCTTTTAATTCAATTTTACGAGTTGTGCCGTGTCGTGTCGTGTCGCGGATTTTACTAGACATACTGGAAGTGAATGAGATCATAAGTACGTGTTAATTGATGCGGGGGATGACTTTAATGAGTGCGTTAAGGGCGGACAGGTATTAAACGTACATATAAATATGTGTGCGCACTGTGGAGCCACCTCTGCACGCTTTATGGGCCATTGCTGGGTTTCTAACTAATGAGTCTGTTTTAGAATGGAGCTATTAATGTTTATTCGTGAGCTAAATAGTTGGGGCTAATGGAAGAGATCAGCTAACAGTTCAATTTTCCGAGGGATTTGTAGAATAGGAAGGATTACGACCTCGGACATAAATACAGCATCAGTAAATCATTAAGTTACGGGAATGGAAAGAGCCTAAGCGAAAATATACTTTAAAAAAAATTCAAGATTCCGCAATCGTCTCAAAACTCAACCACCAACACTCTCAAAAAGAAACTAGCTAAATAAACATTTATCCTCACAACTCTTGCCACGAAAATTATGTAAATATAAATAAAAACTTCTTAGTTCCACGAGCCGCTTCCAAAAGTTTTAATGTCGTGATATGAACGAGACGACAGTTGCGGCGCGTCGCGTCTTCAAGACAGCGAATGAAAGATGGCCGCGTTTCAACTTGAAGGTAATGAAAAAGGTTTAGTACCTTTTGTTGAAAAGGTGGAAAATCTTACAAAAAGTTTCGGGATGTTTTGTTATTTTTACGTTGAGGATAGAGTGGTTTTGTTATGTCTGGATTATTGTGGAGACAAAACTAGCAAACACAACAATAGCATCCTATTGTTGTGTTTGCTAGGTTTGTCTATGAAAAGGTAACATAAAATAATATGGCTAAAAAGTGACAATTATTATACTGAGACCGTGCTGAGGCCCTGAGTAACTTTTTGTACCTAAGTCTTATGGAAAGCTATTGAAACATAAAATTGTTATCGACTGAAAACTTTCTTGGAATTAATTTTCGTCATAATATTAAAGCGTCGCTGCGTCGTAAGGATCATAGCAGGTGGGTAGGTCTGTAGTTTCTGCCTACGGAAAGAAGCCATGAGTTTATGTATGTATTATAGCATTGAAAAGCTAAGAATGCTGATTAATTCGCTATGTTAGCTCTACACACGAGTCTTACGACTTCAAACTTACGCCTAAAAGGTTTACGGCTTCCGACATCCCTCATTTGTCAAGTCATGAAGTCTTAAGAAATTAGATTATACCGTACTTACTCGTTCTTGCTCTCGGTGTTACATTACTGTTGCGTGGAACATTACACTTACCTGAAAAGAGAAAATAAATGACGTTAAAATGTGTGGTTGGTATGGTATGAAATAAATGAAATCAAAACTGATTCGGAATACAACATCGGTTGCAATGCTTTCATAATACATATGAAAAAAAAAACAGTGTTGTTTTTTTATTCCTGTTCGATTTTATTAATTCATTCAAAAAGCATGCAAAGGTACGATGATAAAAAGCCTAACGTAAAACCTATTGCAGTATAGTTTGTCAGTCCACATAATCATCATTGGCAATCTCGCATTGAACCAATATTATCGTCCGCAGAAAATCGCGGTTTATCCATAATAGATTAATTAGCAAAATTGCATTAGCAATCCCGCCTAGAACGTGTAGGTACTATATTAGCCGATAATTGTCGAATGCGTTCGATTTAATGTTCGAATGTCTATAGGACCCTATGTGCGCTTGTATCATATCTAGAGATGGCGTTAGTGTCGGCACAGATTATATCCGCCGCATATAATATCCACACCTGCTAACCTCGATTAGGGTTGTGTTGTACCTATGTAGGTGTAAAAAGATATTATTTATTGGAAATAATTGTAAAGTTTTTTTTTTACCTATTAGGAGCGTGATACCAGCTTTTATCGCTAAGTTTTTAAGTTTTCTGTTCTTGCGTCAATTAATTACTGTAGAAAACAAAATAGTATAATAAACACTTTTATCAAAACAGAAACAATAATAATTATTTCAATGAATGGTTGAATAAAAAGAATCCCATACAGTATAACTTCAAAAACACGGTAGCCCTAAGTGCAGTCGTAGTGGTATTGAACTTGCGAGAGCGGAAACCGAATGCAGTTCGCACGATTCTAAACACTTCTCAGTATTGGGAAATTGTTTTTACAGAATATTCAACCATGTGCCGTCGAGTTAAAGGTCACGCTGGCCCGTGGTAGCGCTAAGTATAGTTCAGAAGAGATGCCGCCTTCCGCCACTGTCTGCCACTAATGAGTCGGTCAATTAACCGTAACATTAACGGGCCACTTTGTAATACGTGCGACGAAGGAACAAAACGCAGCTCAATTCCAAATTCGAATATAGGAACGTTCCATCCAATTTATTCGAATAAGCTATAGCCACTGTATTTTTTTAAAACAAACCTTTTTTTATTATTACCTTACAAAACTAAATGGAACTTTACGATTTTATCGCGGGAAAATCTCGCCTTGTTTGTTTTAGCATACTTTAATCTATTCTACTTAGAGCTGGCTTTTTCGCACCTGAACCGGGGGTGTTTTAAAACGAATTTACCGCCTCTTTGTTAGCGAGCTACGTGTCTGTTAATTCGTTTACTCTTTGCGAAGAGGGCTCTAATGGGAGGGCTTTTCTTACAATTAGCCGCAATTAAGATACTTCGTAAGGAAATACCGCGAGGGATTCGCGCGCATCGAATCACGGGAACCGTTTCTAAATCGTCGATACGTCGGATGCCAACATTGCCGGGGCCGTGCCGGCGGCGCTACGGTCGGCGGCCGGCTCGCAATGCGGATTTGTTTGGGACCTGTAATTAAAAGCCGATTACGTTTATATTGAAGGTTCTCACCAATCAACATTATACAAGGGGTAAATTGGAAAATGGTCTGACGCAAAACCCTGTCCTGTTTATGAGTGTATTGATGTTTTTCATTAATTACGGGAAGTGTGCTATATTTTTGCATATTCAATTGACACCAATAGTAATTGGGTTATGGAATTGCAGCTACAGTGGAGAAGCGGATTTATCTTTAAAATACTGAACTTCAATTGCCCACTTAGTAACACGAAGAGTGGACATTCCTGGCTATTGTGGCGCTCTTAGTTCTTTGTAGCAAGGATTAAAAATGTAGCTTGAAAAAAGAACTTTAATAAAATTGAATGAACGACAAATAATAAAAATTGAATGGTGCATTAAAGCCTGCGCGGCTTAACTCGCTCGCTATCGACTATCAAAAATCGTCGTAGCACAGATAATAAAAGCAAACGTCAAAATAAATCGCCGCAGAGGTTATCTGTGGTACATTAAGCTTCCTTGTCGCACTATCTCATATTTCTTGGTCATCGATAAATAGAGGCGGCGGCCACCTATTATAATTAAAGCGGTCGATAAAATCGACATGTAACGCACTTTAGTGGGCTAGTGTAGTGCGTTATCGATAACTGTGATGTGGCTGGGTGGCCGGACCACCCGCGCACTTGCGCAAGAGTCTATCGGGCACAAAGTAGATAGTTACAATAGGTTCACTTGTCTACACATGAGGTCGACAACGGCTTGACAAGTAATTTGAAGACAGATGCGTAAAGAACAAGAAAACATTTAGAAAGACTTTCCTAATGCAACAGCCAACTTCGAAATTCAAAAAGTCTAAGGCCGTGTCCTAACTGACGTGATTGATTAATCGCGCGAGTTCGCGATCGTCACGATCGTTTGTATGAATAAGACGTAGGTACTCGCGCGGTCAATCAATCACGTCTTCGCTCGACAGTCGGTTAGGACACAGGGTTCAAAGTAAGGACTTCTTAGTGTGTGGGCCTTCTTAGCGTTTGCTTTTCGTGGTTCCCGGGTGAACTAAATTAAGTGGACATTAGCATGTAAGATATTTCCGAGACAATACCTCGGGCCGTGTCGCGATACCGTGTGATAATGACGTGTATTCGGGTACCGCTTGATCGTAGGTTTTTTATTGTTTTTCGACGGTATTTTATTAGATTTTGAGACAATAGATAAGTTTGGCTGAGCTTTCTTTATTGAGAAGATAGAGATAAGTTGGTGAATGATAAACTCGCTGGTGAATTAATTTGGGATTGGTAGTATTGGTTAACTTGATAAACTGGTATTTTATAGTATAAGATTACCACTGCTGGGACAAACTTCCTCTCGGTGAGAGGGAGTGGGCCGTAACCCACCACGGGCCCAGTGCAGGTTAGTAGATGCCACAGGTCTTGGAATTTTTGGTTCTAGGACATGCCGGTTTGCTCACGATATATTTTATGCGCATTGCAATTATCATAATTATCAGTCTAGACATAGTCTAAGTCCTAACCTCTGACCTGGACCTGTTCTTATTCAGTGAAGTCAGTGATCCAACAAGAGCATTGTACCTATTAGTAGATATTCGTGACCTTCATCATAATGACTTTCAAACGTAAAATGCAGACGTGCGGAAGGTGTTAATCCAATAAGGCTCCCTCAAACAGGTGCGACGCGATTTTAGTAGAACAATGTCCATGAAAACCTCATGGAAATTGTTCTAACAGAATCGCGTCGTACCGTCGCGTCTAGCCTGTCTGCTGGAGCCTTTATCGTATTCCAGGTTTTCCTAATAAACCTCGTTAAAAAATATAAATCATTTGTAAATGAACAATAATTATGATAAAGCATTCCTTACGCGAAGTTCTGCACTTCCTGCGAACTGTAGAAAATTAAAACTGAGATTTTAACAGTTACCTAACAGCGAAGGTCAAATTCAATTACCTCTGAGAATAATTAATATTAAGTTAATATTTTCTGAGAGTACCTTTTAAAGTAGGTACTTTCTGAATTGAACAAAGGTATATTACAGGTAAAATTACGATGTTCGAACAAGGAGCGAGAGAAATAAACGACTGAAACGGGGCTCGAACCTGGTAACGCATTACCTACGAGCCCTTGGTATCGCATTATCTAAGATTTCTTAGAGGCAATCTGAGGTGAATTATATTTTGGCGTAAAATACAAGCGATGAGAGAAAATAGTTGAAAGGCTTTGATAAGAATGGATTTTCTAACTGAACAGACAGCCTGCTGTTCTGATGGAGAGTTTGTTGACTTCAATCACGCAACAAAAAAAAGGTACTTACTTCTTCCTCCCAGCTAAAGTACTAGAAAGCGCTGCAAGGGCGGACGTTTTGGGGGACTGTCTTATGTCATTTTGAGGTTTGAAAAATACTGATTCACAGCCTAGTTTGAATTAATCACTTTTGATTTGATTTTAAAAAGGGTTGATCGCCCCTCGCTAGTGACTGGTAAAATTGTTGTAAGCATCACCTTTGTTTGTACCTGCATCTTTCTGTTTTTTTTTTCTTCTCTTTATATATTTGTGTACAAAAATGATTAAATAAGTAAATAACATTGTTTATGCTAAATTGTATACGTTTTTTTGCTTATCCTTCGGACGTTATCTACTTTGTTGTATGTAAAACACGTTAGGTAATTTAAAACAATTATTTATTTAATTAGAACAGCCACAAGACAAACAAATAAAACGTACGGATGAAAATCGAAAACTATTTATTTCCACCCGAGCGAGGTTTCAAAGTTGATTTTGACAAAGGGTAGTTATAAATAGTAGGTATAATGTTGGTTAAGGGAGGCAAAACATTCACAGTTGTGTATTTTCTGCCTATTTCCATGGTGATGTTTATATCACACTAATATTATAAATGCGAAAGTTTGTGTGTGTGTGTTTATAGTGTTTGTTACTTCTTCACGCTCAAACGGCTGAACCAATTTTGCAAAATTTTTGTATGGAGGTAGCTGACACCCTGGATTAACATATAGGCTACTTTTTATCCCGATATTCCCACGGGGTCGAAACTTATGCGGGTAAAACCGCGGGGCGCAGCTAGTATTACCATGATATTATGTTAGTTTAAGTTTGCGTCAAGTTTAAGCATATTTCACGTAACTAATATAAACATTCCTATCCCCATGTCAGTCATAACACCTCCCCAACATTTACAGAATTTTCGAACTATTTTATCGTATACTTACTGGCTTATGCCCGCGACTACGTCCGCGTTTCAACATAAAAAAATTATCCTATGACACTCGGCAATACTGTAGCTTTCCATTAGTGAAATAATTTTCGGAATCGGATCAGCGGGGTAATTGCGTAATTCACTAACAGTAGGAATGGCTTTCATTTTGACAGTTCAACAACATTCATTGCGTTATTTACTTTGCTGAGCAGACAAATTTTTAACCGACTTCAAAAAAGGAGGTTCTGTACTCGACCCGTATGTATGTATGTATGTTTGTATGTCCGCGATTTTCTCAAAAACTAATGAGCCAATTTTGATAATTCTTTCACTTATGTGATCTACATACTTTCAGGAAGGTTTTAGTATATAATACATTATGTAATTATTCTCATGTACGATGTTATATGCATAAATGTACTGCATCTCCGGCATTTCTATGCGAATTTTGATGATTCTTCTAGTCATGTCTTCAATTCTTCAATGCACTAGTGTTATTTGAATTTGTGTGGAGTAGGTACAACTAAAATGTGAAAAATAAAAACTTTTTTTCAAAAAAAGAAACAACCGACTTAAAAAAAAAAAACTACAGTGATAAATAACTTTAATTTCGGAAGTCGGTGTCAAAAAACGAAAATGCGGAACCAACGACACCGACTTCCGAAATTAAAGTTATTACCTAAACCACTTTGTAGGTAGTTTTTTTTTAATTGCTTGTTTTTTTTGTAAAAAATTTTTTTCGAACATAAAGCGATAGATTAGTAATATCCTTCAAAATGATTCCGATTTAGATTGATAGATAAGTATGCAGTTTTTACAGCAGCCTTATGTAACGTTTGCACCTTCGCTATAAAAAAGTAAGCTCGCACCGTTTAATTAAAATTATGAATATTTTAATTTAATTAACCCACTTTCTTATAAAATAAGGGTAGGTACCTATGCTAGCTAGTTTTTTCCTCTAGTTTCAGTTGTAGTTCTCTATAATTTTACTATAAGAAAGGTCTTGTGGTTTAACCCACAATATACAGGGCAGGGAGATTTATGCAGGCGCACGGAGCAATCACCCGCCATTGTGAACTACCAATACCTGGAGGATACATATGCAACCTGTATAGGCTATACAGGGTGCATCAAGAAATAATTCCTTGTCCTTTTGTGATTATTCGGATAATAAAATTTATTGCTCCCATTTTTATTTTAGAGCAAGACACCCCTAAGCCTTCTTAGCCTTCTTTTCACCACTAAGCAAGGTTTGGGGAAGTGCATTCGTCAAAAAAATTAGAGTGGCAATTCTCGTAATTTTAAGAACGTTCACAGTCTGATACCAGTCTCAATCTGTCAAAAATAAATCTAATTTCCCTTCGATCAATAATAGCTAATTTCCCTACATTTTTGACAAGTTTTTGACATTGATTGTCGTTTAGATGAGATTGCGACTAGATGTTGAAATTTTTATTTACGGGTTTTAACCTTCAGATCGTTTGCAAAAAATGGTGGCGAATTAAAAACAGTTTGGTTAGCCAGTCCGTATTTCCTTACAAGTACTATTTTGCCACAACCTTTTTACTGGCTCGAACCAGTAGCCAAGATTAAGGTGTACATACAAATATACAAAAAACGCGTCGACTTGCGAACCTCATCCTTTTTTTTTAACGATTAAAATCAAAAGGTGGGTAGGTCTACTAATAGTAGGTACCTGTTATTACAAATTCAGTGCCCAAGTATCAAGTTTTTACTAATAATCCTACTTAATATTATAAACGCGAAAGTTTGTGAGGATGGATCAAAGTCATTGGGATTGATGGATGGATGTTTTTCACTCTTTCACGCAAAAACTACTGAACGGATTTGTATGAAATTTGGCAAACAGATAGTTTATAACCAGGATTAACACATAGGATACATTTTATCCTGATATTCGCACGGGATCGAAAGTTATGCGAGTGAAACCGCGGGGCGCAGACCTCTTACCTCTATAAAGGTGCAAATTCAGTGCCCCCAAGTATTGAGTTCCGACGCCCGCATTTTGAGGTCCGCCACGCAGTACTCAAGCGGTTAGACCATCCTTTCTTAGAAATATACCTAGGTATCTACAGTGCTAGGTCTGGACTGTACCTAAGTATGGAAGCACATAGTCTGATGTACACATACGACGGGTCAGGGTGGCGTGCCGACAATCTAAGGTATGCCGCGCGGCGATCCGCGTGCGTGCTCACCGTTACCGATAATACCTACCACTATTTTATATACTACACTATAGTAATTATTATGTAATATACAATGCTATCTAAAATAATTATTATAAAAGATTTGTATGTTTGTTTGTTACGCTTTCACGCTAAAACGGCTGAACGAATTTGGATGTAATTTGGCAGTTGAGTAGACCATGACCTGCGGGGTAATTGCGTAACACATTAACATTAACAATGGCTTTCATTTTGACAGTTTCAACAACATTCATTGTGTTATTTACGTTGTTGAGAAGACAACTTTTCGAAGATGGATGGACTTTTCAATGGATTAGCAATATCTTTCAAAATGATTCAGATTGGACATAGGATACTTTTTATCTCGATATTCCCACGGGACCGAGATTTTGCGGGACGCAGCTGGTTTTCAATATTGTGTAAAACTGAAACTACAGTCATCCTCACACCAGAAAAAAGAATAAGAAAGAAAAAATTGTTTATGTTGAACAAATAAGACGTACGTCGGTGACACTTGCACAACGAAAATCGCCTTTACTGCTACGAGATAAAGGCGCTGCCAATGTCAAATTGTTACCACTAATCTGCGGCTGACTGTACCTAGCGAAAGCACTGGAGTGGGAAGTGGCGAAGGGCGGCCGTTTTGGGGGACTGTCTTTTGTAATTTTGACGTTCGAAAAGTGCTGATTCTCAGCCTAGTTTGAATAAATGACTTTTGATTTGATTTGACTAGTTTGTTCAGAATCAGTAATAGAAACAATTTTGACGGAAGTAGTGTATAAAAGTCTTAATTTTCTTCTTTTTAAATTTAATTTCTTTTAACTGACTGTTTCAGTTGAAATCTTTTCGATGTGCTTAGAAATGTCTGTGTACTGAGAAAAACTTTGAATATTTGATAAACTTCGCTTTTTTAAACACCGTTATAAGGTAAACCGTTTAAAACCGAGCTTCATACACACTCCACAGCCCTAGCATAATATGTCGTAAATTATCAGCAAACGCTCGATAAGAGAGAATGAAAGGGCTATTAAAAGTTGGCAGGGACCTGCTCTGTTCTGCCAATCAGTACGTATTGTTCTGTTAATAAAAAATAAAATTGTTGATGGTAAAATACAGCTGGCAAGTTTACCTACAATGTTTTATTGTATCAGGGAACCTTATTCTGCTACCAACCGATTAAACTCATCTTTGCTGCACTGGAAGTATCTTCAGATATTTTTGTCGCACTACAAAAGTGTTACTAAGTATTATTTCCATGTATTTAAACAATTTCCAGTTGGAATTTCCTAAATTTCACCGAAGTTATTCCGTCCACCCTCGCCGACGACTTCCTGCATAGTTGCACACCAAATACTTTAGACTCCGTCGCTCGGGGACCCGGCTACCCGTTTATACCCGGGTACCCGACTACCCAGCTACTTTTTGCCGTTTTCAATTCCTACGGCGATCAATTAGACATGGTTTAATGGATTCGGGTGTCGTCTGGGGGTGATCGATCACGTGCAATAAGTACATTAAGTAGTTGTTAGATGTCGACCGGCAAGCCTTGATCGATGGGGTGACGTCCATCCTAGTTTTTCATGAGAAAATGTAGCTTTTGCATCAATCACTTGTTTAATATCGTATGTTAACTATTCAGTTGACATCTGTCTGTAAGCTTTAACTTGAAATCTTTATTGATTTTGCAAAAATAAATGAAATGAATAACAGTTTAAGTAACAAAATTAACAGCATCAAAATAAACAATAAGCGTATCACTGGAATACATTTAGCGGAATTAAAATGATGTTGTTAAAACGAAAATATTTTTTTTCTTTTCTGTACAGTTCCGCGTACACGGAAATAAAAATAAAAATACATAAAGCACACAATAAGTTAAAATTATAATGAAATGGACAAACTAAAGCAGGTTCCGTGCATCCGCGGGTAAGTGTTGCAGTCACGGAAGTGTCACTTGATTATAAGCCGTAAACAAGCAAATAAATATGGCGGATCGAGCGTGCTGGGCTAGCTGGCCTCGCAATAAATTTTACGATGTTGATGCATATAAGCGTAAAATTGCCGGTTTCTTTTTTATGGCAACTTCGACATCCTTTACAAAGACAACTGCATGGTTCATAAAGAATTCGAAACATCAGCAATCGATTGGGTCTAGCAGCAGTTCTAGTTGTTTTCCGTATCGATAGACTTTTTCGGATTTCTCGGATAGATTCCGTAAATAATTTAAGAATTAGGCACGTCAATCGTCCTCGTCGTTTCCGCCGCCACATGCGGGAGTGTAAATAACTCAATGTAGGCGTTAATTATGTCGAGTGATCTTGAATGAGTCGGGCTTAACGCGCCTCCGATAACGTAACAACGTAATCACGTGGAACATTCGAATTTCGAATTCTATTATGTTTTGTTTTCTGTGCTAGCTTTCTTTATAAATTCAAATCCGGCTCCTTACGCACTTTTTATTTTAGTTTACATTTTAGTGTAGATGACAATGGTTAAGACTTTATTTCATAAAAACCAAAATACTTACTTTTCTCTAAATAAATTGCCCTGAAGTTGTTGAGTAAATTTAATTATTTTTGCAAAATACATTTCGGTGTCACTTGTGAGAAAATGGTTTTACTTAGGACTCAAACACATTTATTTGTGGGATAGATTTTTTCCCATATAGTATGAAATATCCGCTCAGAATGACCGAACGTTCCTTCACGTCCCGAGGAAATGGAAGTGCACATGACTGAGATGGATTAGCGCCCATTAAGGGTAGCTCCATGTAATAACTACGTGAACGCAATATGTGCTCAGATACCAATAAACGCTTATGCTCTAGGCAATACGTCTTAGGTCATGACGTCTTCAAATGACCAGTTTCTGCCCAAAAAGTAAAGGATTCAATACGAAGCCAGTAATGAGAATAAACAAAATAATTCACATTCACCTCTTGTGTGTAGGTACCATTTTCGTATAAATCGTCATGTTCACAAGTAAAACCCACAATAGGTACTCAAATTAAAATACAGTAAATATTTATTCTTTTAAAAACATGAGATGACGTAAACATTAATTGCGATTTCACAACATTTCATTTGGTAATGGCGGCTGTGGAGCGCTACAGTTTTGCCATCTTGAAAATGGTGAAAACAAAATGGCGGTTTGTGATTTTCTGTTGAATTTAATAGATAGAAACAAAGACAAATCGGTGTCTCACATCCAGGCGAGCAAGGATTAAACAAAGCGCTGTTTATGTTAATGAAATGAGATCTTATCCGTTCACGTTTAAAGTTGCTATGAGACTAGGAACTGCAGGTTTGAGCCTGGTCGTCGCAAAAGCTTATTAAATATTTTCAGCCGGATAAGGGTTAATCAAATATTGAATCACTGTAGTTCGTGTTCTAGGTTTTCTGTGAGATCCTATCTATAAAGTCTAGAACTGAAATTCAAAAGCCTCTTTATTAAATAAAAAATAATTACGGTTTTCTGTTTTTGATTGCTTAATCTAAATATTTTACAAAGGTTCCTATTACAGCAATACCTATACCTATAAATGAAAACGGAACTAACATTAATAAACTAAAGACTACAAGACTTCGCTAATGATATTATTAATTACTTGCTAAGTATCGTAAAAGACGCTGGCGTTGATAAATATCTTAATAAAGACATTACTGTACCATTGTGAAAGATATACATCATATTTTGACAGGCCGTTTATCAGAATACACCTACAGACAGCCGAAAATAGAAGAATAGTAATAAAATCACAGTAATTGGACAAGCATCACCTTTAATCCGTTTCAATTATAAATCTAAAAGCTTATTTTTGTTGAAAACCCTGTTTATTATGAACGGAGAGGGCTGGCGGCACATTTCATCTGTCAGTAATTTATTGTCCGACAAGTTGTGACATCGTCCCAATGAACGAGGTTATTTATGCACAATGGAATTTAAGTTAAAACTACTGAAATTTATTCACTATCGCAGGGTTCAATTATTAATGAAAACATAAATTTAGACGTTCGACAGGTAAAATGAGCAAGGGCCACTTTTGATCTGAATCGAACGCTTCTTGCTTCTGAGTAAATTGGCTGCTCGTTGTATAGTTAACGAACGCTGTGAGCTGAAATGCAAAAATTAGTTTTATGGCATAAACCCTAGAGTGAGTTTGATACTCTTCCATTTTCTCTTATTGATACAATTTACATACAAACTGGCTCCGAACAATAAGTGAAAAACATGTCGAATTAATATTTAAAAATCCCGTTCGCGTTCCATTTTCGAACGAGAGGAAAGCATAAACAATCCGGCAGTAAAAAAGCTACATTTTCTCCAGCATTGTTACTATTGCTGACAGAAAAGAGGTTTAACATAATAACCGACGGTTTACGGCTTGAAAGTTCGCAAGCTATTATAAGCTTTCTCTGTAACATTCGCTATTACTACATACCACATAGTTTCGTAATTAAAGAGTCAGAAACAGCATTATGCTAACGACTATATTTTGTTGTGTGACCGGACCCGTGGTAGGAGAAAATGGCGGCCATTAAAAATGTTTCGGGTGTAAACTGGGAACATTATGATGCTGAGGCCACTAGTTTTTCTTGTTACCTGAATTGTTAAATTGTTGGGATAGTTTCGCTAATAAACAGAATGTAGTAAAGTACCTACACATTGTAAATATTTGGGTTACATGAATATTAAATTTTTAGAAAACATTTTATTTTGGCGTTTTGCTGGAGAATTTCTGGTATGTAAATAATCTCAGAGGCGTATAAGAACAGAATTGTTGACGGTAACAAAAGTTATTTAGGGGCCATATCCACGTGCGAGAAAATCGCGGCGTTAGTGCCCTCGAATTCAATAGAAACTCTATGAATCAGTCTCAACACGGCGATATCACCGCAGCGATTTGAAGGCACAGCATGACTATCGCCGCGATTCTCTCGTTCGTGGAGATGGTACCTTAGTTATTATCTTAAACACGTGTATTACTAATTAATATTATAGTTACCCATCCCTTCATAACGTACAGTCACCAAAAGAGATAAGTAACCAGGGTCGTTGGATATAGTTGAAGTTTAGCAAGTAAACGATGGATGTTGTCGAATGAAATTTAATTTGATAAATTAACTGTTTCTTTTCTATTAATTAAATTAAATTTTAATCGAACACATCCTTCGGTTTCTTATTAAACTTCAACTATATCCGACAACCCTGGATACTTATTTCCTTTGGTGACCGTACACTGAACTGTAATTTAATTTAAGCACAGTAATTTCAATCAAACGTTACTCACATTAGAATTAAGACCCGAAGCTCGGAATTAAACGTAAACAAAGAGATTATTAAAAGGCTTCAGTGACGGTGTTTAAATTGATCAAACTCCAAGTAAGTGGGATAATCGGGCGGGATTAACACAACAACAGGCAAGCCTGTTTGTTGAATATTGAAGCACCCACTTGTATAGCGCGGTTACGTTTTAATGACAATGCAAATAAAACCATTCTGAGATGCGACAGCGTATAATACGCAATTGCAGATTAAACAAGGGTTTATTTTCAGTTCCCGCCAATTTTACTGTCAAAGATGACATTATTAAGTGTCACCTAGAAACTTTAGTGTTGCCATAGCATTAATTTTATAAAACTACTGGTGACCATGACTCCATTCGATTAATGGTATTAGTATAAAGTCGCGTAATGAATGCTGCCCCCACCCCCGCTAATACCCCGAACACTTATAAAGATAAATGACCGCACCCATTCCGCCGTTACATTTCGTACCAAACGGGGTTAAAAGGGTTTTCAGTTCCTTAATAATTAATTGAAGGGTAGTCCATTTTCGAAATTAGCATGATTCCGTTTTTAGCCAGAGGCAATGGGAGTGACCGAAGATAAGATTGGGGGATGATATATTATATTAAAATTAATGTAAATATTATAAAATAAGTAATTAGTATTCTGTACGAATTGTAGTAGTCGGATTTATATTCAAGACAGATCTTATTGCTGTGTAGAAGAACCATGGTCCTAAATAATAATATTAATGTATTATATAGTACTTTATCACAATATTGAGTCCGGTGCGCTAGAAAAACTCTTGACCGAAAATATCGTGGCCGCCCGAGCGGGAAGGGCGCTGGTGCGACACGTTCATTTTTCCATAACGCCGGACGATTATTCACACGCAAAATAATACCTATCGATTTAAAAAATGAATCCTTTTATAAGCGGAACGAGCGTTATCCCGCCGTGAAAATAGCTTCGATGTTCCTATTTTACAGCGCCGAAAGGGTTCCCCGCGAGCGAGTAATAAAGTAATTTATCCACTTCCGATAACAGGCCAATAATCCTCCAGCGCACTTCGCGGGAATATGAGGAATAAATAAGAGGAGTTAGGAGGAGGTGGAAGGAGTTCGGAGGGGGCCTGCGCCGCGTGGCCACGCCGATAACACGCGCATCTCGATGCACTTCCGAACGCGATTGGAACTGTAATTCTCATCGAAGTTAGTTAGCAGATGGCATACAGCCGACTCAGTTGTCAGCAAGTATTTTTAACGAGTGTAACTTCGTTGATACTCCGAATGTCTTCCAGCTTGTTACTAACTTTGTTCGTGTTGCGAAGCTTCGAAACGAGCGGTAATGTGGTTTAGTTGTGTTTGTTTTTGTGCCGCTAAAAGTGAAAAGCGAAATGCCGTATAAAGCCTTGAAAGGAATGTTTGCTCTTCAATTTTATTAATTAAGTTTTAATTTTAAATATCTCGGGACATCGGCTCCCGGTCCTTTGGAAGGCGTACGAGGGGCCGAAGCCACCTCGCAGAGGCCCCTTTGGAAATTTTAATTATATGCGGCAGCAACCGACGATTGTCCTTTTATGCACTATAATATGCAAGTGCACCCAAGGATAACCCCCGGTTGATGTAGGACTATTGCAGGATATGGAAAAATGGGCCCCCGGAAACGGTCGCTAGTACATAGTGACGTAGTGACAAGGGGGCAACATGTCCTGAGGTGCTGAGGTGGTGTGAGGTGCTTATGAGGATTGGAGAGGTATTCCATGGGTACCAGGACAATCCCGGAAGTACGGTCAAGATCCCTACCAGCATCTTACTGGAATACTTCCTTCCTCCGAACACGTTTGCTCTTGCGAATCTCCACTCGAGCCGGACAATAAAGGCAAGAATGAGATGGGAGCTCTGTTCCTCGTAATCGTTCACTCCAGCCGGCCAATAACGGCAAGCCAGAGGTGAGGAACAAGACTTCTCCCGGGAGATAGGGTCTATGGGGTCACTACTGCCCAATAGCTCGCCACATTCTGCCCTGCGGGTTTCTGTATCTCTCCTGATCTGGCTCCTCACCTTAGACCTTTTCCGGCAAAGTAAACTCTTCCTGAATAGGCCTAGAGTTCAGAGTGCACAAGCGCCACCAGAACGTCAACGTAGAGATACGGCGGTGGGGTACATAATTAATTCAAATAGGAGGCTCCGATGAACGCAAATCAAATACGGTAAAATAACATTCAAATTCAGATTGATTTTACGTAACTGGATATAAAGTGCTTTACTGTTCTTAGAACTCGAAAATCAATTCGGTTCACTATCGGGTTCGCCGGACGAACTATCGCTGCCGGGCAAAATGTATCATGTCGTACAAGCCGCGGCGAACTTTATCAGGCATTGTATTTCATACACATTATCCCCCTAAATCCTTCAGTGGCTGCGATTCTCATCACGCTCCAAGTGCTGTCTCGAGGCACTTAGAGCGCCCTAGGACTTACTAGTGATGTACACACTCTATCGGCGTATTCGATTATCGAGAACTCGACCATATACAAGCTGATTACTTAGCCGAGTCAGCTCAGCGGATAGCAATGCTATTAAGCAGTAAAATCGTCTCGATTGAATTTATTGTTGTTTATTTTATGAGCGCTGCGTGTGTTAAAGCCTGAATATGCATGGCCGTAAAGGTATTGGGAGACGACAGTTAAAATACCGGAACAAACATTAAATCTTCTGCAGATTCATTACGTATGTGTTGTACGTAGTACACCTTCCATAAATTGAGTGTTAATTGTTATCAACGCCATTTATCGACTAATAACTTTATGTAACCCTATCGTCCCAACTCTATACGTATACAAGTTTTGATTGTAACTCTAAGTTCACCCAAGTGCGCAGTGTGGACGATAACGATTATTGTCTCATGAATATATTAGCAGAGGGTGAAACTCAAGGGTGTTATTGTAGAATTTGTTGTAACCCTCCCTGTTAATTTCATGTCATATTTCATTTGTTTCATAATGGTATTCAATTAACTTTCTTCAGTGTTTGGTCCTTCCATTCTGCATGGTTCTTACATAGGAGTGGAACATTTTATTTACATGAAAAAACTATATTGAGGGTAATAGCAGTCTTTATTATATTAAGGGCATAGACGCTCTTATATTTGTATGGAGAAGGAATTCATTTAGCACCAATTTGGGTTTGTAGTACCGTAAGTAATAATACAATGGAGATAAGTGTTTCTGCTGTTGTTGAGCTAGTCAATAGGCGTATTATTCGTGGTAAACAGAGAAGCCATAATCGTATTCCATCGTATAAAAGTTTATTGCAACATAGTGCTTGTGCACTAGTGTCTGTGCTTAACCTCTTAGGAATAACGAGCAACTTCATGAAGAAAATTTTAGTACGCAATGTGGGTACTCTTTTGATTTATTTACCTACCCACATATTGCTTACTCTCTAAACACTAGTCCCAAACATAACATACAAGGGTACAACATAATTATTTTATTTCATACGAATTTCATATTCTAAACTGTTTAATCCCATATTACAGTGAGTGGAGCATAATTTCCTAGGCCGACATAGATATGGGGTCTGGAAATTACACATAAAGGAGAACAGAGACCCTGGCTAACGGTTATGACAACGTTAAGCGGTACAGGATAATCCCGTATCACAAACTGTGCCAGAGGAATTCTAATTAATCCTACCAAAAATGTACGATTTAAATCCTTTGGGATTAGTTATGGGGGCCTTGAGTTCCGTGGTCGATGTTTGCGAATTGCTGATTATTATCTTAATAGGACAGGCGGAGATTTACTGGGGGTCCTCACATGTATACACACGACGACACGACGCAATTAAACTGAGTATGGTATACGTTTGGTCTTTGGATGATACGGTTATGATTTCTACTTGAAGGACCAATAAATTTCTTGCTACTGTAAACGGATTTGATATTATTAAATTAAGTGCCACTTTCAAATATAATATTCCAAAAGAAAGTAACATCTGAACAGTTCCAATTCAATTCTTTATAAAAACTCTTTCATCGCCCCAAAATCACTTAATAAAATTCACACCTCTACCCGAATTAAAAGATGGCGGGGCGGGCCCATTTTCAATGGCCTAATATTTCACGTTTTGAAGGCTGTAAGGTCAGAGGCGCGGTTATGACGTGATGGTGTGACAAATGTCAGTAGTTGGCGTAATTCATGGCGGCTCCTAGGACCATTTGTCGTCGATAAGGGCCGCTTGTATTTTTCCTGGGCGTGGATGATAAACAGGGTGTATTAACAATTTGCGTTATTATGGAGGTTAATATCGTAGTTTGGTAGACAGATTGGAGTAGTTTTTAGCTTTTTGCTAATTAATAATGTTTTATCGTGGAGTTTCTTGCCCATTCTTCTCCATACGAAAACTACCTTTTGGAAGGGGCGACTAGAATCAATTCTATTTTATTGTAAATTTTGACGCTCACAATGCCTTTGCCTATTTGAAATAAATGCTTTGACTTTATTATCTATTTAGTGCGTGTTGTCAGCGAACGGTATTCACGTTGCTGAATAATGGGAAAAATAAAAAAAAAACCATATATATTTTTTAGTGTTATTTCATTGCCATATACGCTAAGAAGAAGTGCGTACTTATTTCAGAATACTTATTTTGAAAGGATTTTTGTGTTCCTCTGACTTTTTAGAACACCAAATCAATGTTCTTTTCCTTTTTGTATGTACTTTTTTTTTTAATTCAACTTGTAAGTGGCTTTGGACACTTATTTTTTGCCTTATGCATTCTTCATCAATAATGCAACCTAGCTTTCTACTTAACCCACAAACGAAAAACCGTGATCCATGCACCCAGTTCACGTGATTCATTTGTCCCGGGATCTGGCATTTGTTGACCCTCGCTAAGGCCAATTGCTAGTATAGTCTATGGTCCGAAACGGCCATTTGTCTTACCGTTTGGGACAAGGGATATTTATTCACTACTGTTTATTGGGATTGTATTGAAATTGAAATTAATAGACGGCATAGTTTAACTTATTTGGGTCTAACTCTAAAGTTATCGAACATTGCAGGTTTTCATAGGGCGATTGTTTACTTTATGAGTTATTATATGATTGTTACTTGTGAGAACGCTAAGTATTAATATTAATGTTTTTTTTTTTAAATTCCTCGCTAGTTGCTGTCTGTGACTTCGTTAGCGTGACATTAATACATTTTGATTTTCTTTTTCTAAAACAAAATTAAAAGTTACTCCTTATGACATCAGCTATCTGCCAGTGAAAGTCCCGTCAAAATCGGTCCAGCCGTTTTGGAGATTAGCCGGAATAAACAGACAAACAATATTTTTTTTTTAATTGATTTTTTGTTATAAGTACCATATATACTTTCTTATGCTTTTAGTAAAAAGCTGTTATTTTGACATTACAAACAGACACTTAAATTATATTTATTTGTAAAGATACTATTAACAAAGTCGTAGACATTTACAAGTTTTGATAACATACAACCTCTTTATTAAGTAAAAAAAATAATTAAATAACGTTGTAGAAATAATTCATTGTAAGTGAGAATGCAGCGAGACATTCAAATTCTATTTTCCACGTGCAGCCATGTTTTAAAACTTTAAACATTTTCTAAATCCACAAACCATTCTCCATTTCTTTTTCCCAAAGTATTAATAAAACACAGATAGTAATCACATTACAAACATGTTGGGAGTGCAATAATTGTTTAGATTCACATTTGATAATGAATAATGCTGTGTGAACAAATTCTGAACATCGAAACACAAGTAGGACCGTCTGGGGCGATTTATAGCCTCTATCCGATTATGTACAGACTCGAACGGAATGCACGTTGCATAGAAACAGCTAAACAACTCTATTCCAAAGAAGACAAGGTTTATTTTAGAGTGGAAATATAAATGTAGGTTAAGAATATTAAAAAATCTTAACGTCTAAAAGTTCCCAAGGTTCTAATACTTTTAAATTACGTCGGCGCGCGGAGAACATATTAGCAAGTAGGAATTTGTGTAGCGTTTTCGTGATAACACTCGAGATTTAGCGATTCGATTTTGGTTTTCTAAATTTTTTAACATAATGAGGGTTCGTTTATATTCTGATATGTTAATTTTACTGTACAAAATCAGAGAAAGTTATAAGTTAGACTTTATAGTTTAATAAAAATCAAATGTGTGGATTATAAAACCTGTGGTGATCATCAACGGTCCACTGACGATTCTACATGTAGATGGTTATCATTTATGCATTCTCTTTACGATTCTAGTGATAATAATATTTATTTTTATATACTTTGGATTCTGAATGCGATAGCGAACGAGGTTGGTTATATGCATATTTATTTTACTACTTAAAACTTGCGCATTTTTTAACTGCTTAACTACATTACAGATTTTATATAAAAAAAAAACAAATAAAAAAAAAAAACTTAAAAAAACGTAAAATTAAAACTTTCCATATCACGGAAGGCAGAGTTTTTAATGTGATTCGAAATGAGCAATAGATAGGCTAACACAATGGAGAAATTAAAGATATCCTATTAAGTAGTGTCCGTACCGCATTCGTGTAGTAACCATTAAGAAGGGCAGGGGTCGATGCAGCGGGTATTAAAGTAATCACGCGCATGCTATCGAGCCCGCTGTGCAGTGTTCCCGATCTGACATAACTTGTGTCTTAAGTTATAGTAACTTTGTTTATGTTGGTTTCTTCTTACTTGACCGGATGACCTTATTTGATCGTCATAAATAAAAATAAAAAAGTATCTTTATTCCATGCAATCTTATACAATGCGGTGATTTTAAAGTTATGATAATGCAAATTTCTTGGGTGAGGTTCATTATTGTTGTGATACGTTTTAAACTTAATATTTCATAAGACATGAGTATGTATTTTAATTTTATTTGATTTTGAATATTTAGAATGTTTGTGTATTGTTTTATTATGTATGCGTGATTTTTATTTCAATTTTATGTTTTAATTTAATGTAATATAATGGACTTTTTCTGAAAATGAATTAATTATATTAAATACTATTATAAACTTTGTATCAATTAGCAGTAATTTTATGGTATTTGGAGTTACGGATCTCCTTCCGTTGGTCTTACTTTATCACACTAATATTATAAAGGCGAATTTTTGTGTGTGTGTTTATATGTTTGTTATTTCTTTACGCTCAAACGGCTGGACCATTTTTGATAAAATTTTGTATGGAGGTAGCTGACTCCCTGGATTAACATATAGGCTACTTTTTATCCCGATATTACCACGGAATCGACACTCATGCGTGAAACCGCGGGGCGCAGCTAGTCTCAACTAAAAACGAAACCTAATTTTGTTATAATTTTGTTATTTTTCTCTGTTATGCGTGTAGGTTTACAATTATTTTTGTCTATTTGGCTCTCCCCTATAACTCGCTTATCAATGGTCAACAAGGGGGATAACGTCACACTTGACTGGCAGATTGATGATGGCAGCTAAGTAAGATGTTACACGAACACAGGTGGTCGCTGCTGACTACCCTCCTCGTAATTTTTCCCATGACTGCAAATGGGATATGGCTAAGACATTATTTGTTCACCAAGACATATACAGGATGGTCAAAAAGTCGTGGATCAAACGAAATAGGGAGATAAAGGAGGTCATTTCCAACAAAAAAATCTTTCTACAGCATGGCCATGATTCAATTGCCCTAAAAGTTATGAATATTTTTGTATACCGAGTTCTTTTACAATTAGAATAATTTAAAAAAAAAATCTGATATAAAACAAAGGGTGTTGTATTATTACTAGATAATTTACTAGCACTAAAAAAGTTCTATTGCGGCTCTGGGTACCAAATTTCAAGAGCAATTAATTTTTTTCCAATTTTGAAGCGTTAGCAAAAATTATTTCTCACTTTAAAAGCGTTGGAAATGACCTCCTTTATCTCCCTATTTTGTTTTATCCACGACTTTTTGACCACCCTGTATATATAACCCTCAGTTCTCGCTAGACGATACAAACAATGTAGGAAGACAATAAAATAATTGCATTGTCGCTACGGCGTAGCTGTCGTGATGATTGACTACGCCGGCTACGGTCGTAGCACATGACACTACGCTACGAAAGTTTGATCTTTTTTTGACGGTTTTTTTTTGTTAAAACGGCTTTCATTAGAAAACAGCCTTAGTTTGAATCGTAATTATCTCGGAAGTTTCACAGTCTGTTCTTCTTTACGCCCCATTGCTGTAATAACGTATCAAGATCAAGTTCTACGTAATTCATAACTATTCCACAACTAGAACACCTACCCACCGAACATCGCACCCAAGTTTATTACTTCCGAATAACTATCGAAACAATTAGTTTGTCGAAACTCCGTCATTGTTCCGATCCGTTACTGTAATGGCTAGGTTTGTATTGTATGCATCTAGATTTAATCTAATTGGGGCCCGGTGCCGCAAACTGTCGTGCGATGCGACCGACAATCCAACGGAGACCGCAACTATTAAACTGGTAGTCCCAAATCATATGTATAATGTGGGTTATAGATGGGTACGAGTGGGCACGAGTTTATGTGAAGGGACTGAGAGACATGATTGTGGCCTGGATATTGGTAAGGTCAGCAACAAAAGTCGATTAACACTTCAGTTTTTTAATCTTAGTTATTGAGTTGTTTGTTCAAAATTGCAGCAGAAGAAAAATGTTTAGAATATAAACTCTTTGCTATTATGTGAAAAGCTAAAAAGCAATTTATTGAAAATAAATGTTGTCAATTTTATAACATGACAGTGTTAATCGACTTTTGTTGCTGACTGTACCCACAGTTGACGTTTATTTATTTACCCATTATTGTACACACTAAATCAGATGAAGATACGACATTAAAAATTAACCTGACAAACTTTAAGAGATGCTTTAGACCATCAAACTGAACAACTTTTACTATGGGACCAACTCTGAAATCAAGAAAAAAAATCTGCTGCTTAATACTAAAGTTACCTACTTGACCAAAATGTATGAAACAGCTGATTTTTTTTCGTGATTTCAGAGTTGGTCCCATAGTGAAAGTTGTTTAGTTCGATGGTCTAAGGCACCTCTTAGTTTGTCGGGTTAATTTTTTAACACTTTGTATATGAGTACAAAGGTACTGCTTATTTCTTAAGAAATTTCTTCCAACAGACTTGAGAAAGCAGAAATTAAAAAGAAATGTATACAATGCTGGCGACGAGGCCGGCCCAGGAAGAGTTGGCGAGACGACCTAGACGTGTACCGCAAGAATTTGAGGTGGCTGTAAAAAAGGATGCCTGGAAGGACATGGGGAGGCTTTTGTTCAACAGTGGAACAGTGTAGTCTAATTTAAAAAAAATGTTGTCTGTAAAGTCGGTTTACGGACGATAATTTTACGTGATAACGTCATAAGAAAACATGCCTCTCTATCGCTTGTCCCGCACTCTCGCTTGCACGCTCGGCTCAGGCGGAACGTGATAATGACTCATGCTTTTTTGTGCGGCCGGCGTTCATCGATTTATAAGACGCTATCATGTCAAAAAAATGTGACGTTATCATATTGAGATGCAATAAAGCCTAAATTGAGAATTAAGCGTTTGCTCATTGAACTATAAAATTGCAATCTAGAAGAATTTATTTTGTGCTATAATAAACTTGTCTCGAATAAACCTGAAACTGATAGACAATTAATCGAAGAAAAAAAACCTAATCTCCATAGCGAACAGTTTTCTTTGTACACTCATAAATCAACTTATTTATTCACTTTAACAAAACAATCAACTAAAATGTTTAAATAAAATAACGAATTTCATTGAAGTAGAATTTCAAAGCGTCCAATACAATATTGTTCTTTTAAACGTAATTCAAACGAAACGAGGTCAAGATTGATGTTAAAAGTAATTACTTCGTGCATAGACTATAGGGTATCGAGTCGAAATGTTCGCGCGATAGTTATCGACCAACTACGAGTACTGAACTCACTATTTGATTATCGACTCAACTCGATATAAGTATCGAATTACTCGGATAAATCATGATGTCAGAATCGACTAATGATGACGAATTTTATGAATGGCCACTATTAATGTTAAGCGAAGATTGTTAGCGAAGGCGTGATATGATAAGTTAGGAATTAAGTTTTCTTTACTCAATCAACTCAGCCTATCGCAATCCACTGCTGGACATAGGCCTCTCCTATGCAGCGCCATAACACTCTGCTCTCCGCCTTCCGCATCCAGTCTGTCCCAACCACATTTTTGTGGTCGATCGGTCGATTTTCTTTACTCATTACTTAATTATTAAAGATTCTGACGTGTTTACATAATGTTTTAACTTCAATCATTATGGCAGCTACATTTAAATTTTCCGGTATCGAACAAAGTAAAGAAAAACACAGGAGCGTCCAGTAAACAATGTGCTGGCGATAAATCAATACTGCTCTAATAGGTAAATGAGGTCCGTCCCCTAGCTATTTCTATTCCAGTACGAGACGACTAAATAAAACATGAGTGAGCACAGTTCCCTGTTCAGACCGAGGGTCCATTAATTCGTGATAATTTTGGCGCGTCCCGTGGTACGGGCGGACCCGATTCGCCCGACCACGATTGATTAATCGTACGGTTGTCGGCGCAAGATCGGCAGTCGACTTAATTGAAAAGTCAACATCTCGATGCTACACACGATCGATTACGATACGTGGAGTTAATTTATTATATCTGTTACGGCCGCGCCTCCTCACGGGAACGAGTAATCTGTTGCCGGCACTCCGCTTGTTGTTTTTAATTAGGCTTTATCTTGCCATGTCAAAACATGGAACAAAGCATCCAAAGAGATGTAGAGTAAAGCGTTACATCGATATAATATGTCGATATAACGCTTTGCTCTGAACATACTTTGAGTGAGATATTATCTCACTCAAAGTATGTTCCCAGTACGATAATATGTTGATAATTTGGATTAATCCTTCACTAAAGCTTTAATTCGACGTCGTGCTCGTATCTAATTACGATTCCCACCGAGCGTTGTAGTAACAAATAATGCTGTTATTACTGAATACCGGTGTAAGTGCTAAATACGATTATGGAGGGAAATTATAACAAATGAAATTATTGCGAATTAAATTACGTCCGCAGTTTAATGTTCAGCTATAGTTCTGGTTTATTTTCTCTGTTACCTATATGAGAAATTTTTATTGCGAAAAAGCGTGCATTTAACGAGAACAATTAGCGGTTTTATATCGCCATAATGTTCACACACCGTGCTTCTGGACGGTTTGCAGGACAAAGCGTAAGTGACGGTCACTGGCGGCCATTTTGTACGAATAATTCAACAAGATTCGCGCGGAATGGCCGCCGCATCCGGCTGGCGGGGAAACAACTTTATACTTATTTTAACTGCCGCTAACGCACCTGAAAACAGAGGTCTAGCTTTAATGTAATTGTTCTCTGTGCTGTTAGAGAAACTACCTACCAGTGGTAGTAGCACTATTGTTGCTAACATATCATCATCTGCCTAGCCTTTTCCCAACTATGTTGGGGCCGGCTTCCAGTCTAACCGGATGCATCTGAATACGAGTATTTTACATGGAGCGACTGCCTATCTGACCCTCCACAACCCAGTTACTGGGTAATACTCGTACGATACCCCTTGGTAAGACTGGTTGTCAGACTTTCGGGCTTCTGACGACCCGTAACGACTGTCAAAGATCCACGAATGATAGCCGGGACCAACAGCTTAACGTGCTTTACGAGGCCCGGAGTGGTCTTGGTATGTAAAGATGGTCACCCATCCAGAGACCAACCGCGGCAAGCGTAGCTTAACCTGATCGATTGACTCGTGCGGCTGATATTACTTAGCCACAAGCCCCTCGTGTTGCTAACGTATCTAAACTTGAATCGTTGTTCAAACAATGAGCACTTCATCTGATAGTTCGTTGAACATAAACAACCACTGCTTATTACCCCACCTATTACATACAGAAACAAAATGAAAATTTCGCTCCGCACTCGCAAGCAAAAACGCCACGATCTTTATGTTCGAATTAGTTTTCTTGCTCAGGGTTTAGTACGCATAGATTACACACACACGAGCGGCGAGCAATAAAGGGGGTTCTTTATGTGGCACGGAACGGAACCGAGTTCAGTAGGCGATGCGGACGGCGCGTCGGGAACAATACGCGACTACGCGAGTGACCGGCCCCGGCCGGCCGCCGCGCCGCGTTCGCCGAATAACTTTCCTAAATTCGCGGCCAAATGCACTGTCCGCTTCCGTAGTTCGTACTGAAGCGCAACACAGACATAGCTCTGTTATACTGAACAGTATTTCGGCTCGTGGTTTATGCACTATGTGTGTAATCGGATAAGTTTAGTAGAGTATCGATGGCATGATTGATTACGGTGCATCTCTAGTTTGCGTTTGAATATGGAGCATCAATTGCGTTTTGTGGCAATGCAAATGTGCTGAACAGTTAAATGAGCTTTGGCGAATAGGAAAAGCGAAACCAAAATTATCAAAACAGTTATTAATTCACATCAAACTTTAATATTCGAAAAAATATTCATGCGTTAGAGGAAATTTATGAACCTCGCCATCAAAATATTTAAAACGCATAAAAATATTAATTGAAAGTATCATCAAAGCAAATACTTTATGGGCAAATTAAAAAAGCATTCGGCGCGATAAAGCATCGTCGTGGGAACAGTTAAACCGCTGTGAACGCATAAATTCCGTTCCGTTGCGATAAAAAGCCTTATAAAACTTGCATTTATTATCAGTACGCCATCGGCCATCGGTTACGAGCGTCGAAATGTCGCAATATAAGGAACGCGGTCATCCGCAGGCAGAGGTCATTAGTTTGATGTATGTGCGCGATAAAACACGTATTCCTTGTTAGATTTCACGTCATATACAGCGTGGACAGTATTTCTTGGCAGAGCGGCGGAATATGGAACTAAATTTGAATGTACTGAATTTGACGTAAGGTTGACATTTGCCTTAGCTAGTGGCGCCATCATGATATGTCAAATTATACTGGCCACTAATGACGTAGCCTTGTGTCATAATGATGATGATAGGTGTTTATGGTGCAGGTTGTAAAGTTTTAATGCTAGAGATGAGATGCATTTGAAAAGTTAATTAAAATGTTTAGTGTAGGTAGTGACACCTTTATGGTCATTACTTCGCCAGCTGATTGCTTTTTCGTAGCCGAAAGTGCCGTAAATTTTTGGAGGAGGTATTTCGAATAGCTTAATTAAGATTATAATAAAAGATTTATTGGCTTTAAGTGAAGTTGTTAAAAGCACAAAAAGTTTGTTACTGGAGTTAACACCATCCAAGTGATTCTATGAATAAATTTTCTTTCGATAATATCCTCTGATTTGATGTGTCCACTCTATAGTTCAAAAACAACACATACATACAATATTATGGAACAAAGATTGTAGAGAATTAAATGTATTCTTGTCGATGTTGACTTACCTACATCTGTTTGAAGCTGATTGTACACATATTAATAATTGCTTAGGTATCATTGAATAAAAAACTAATAACTTTCTAACAACAACAAATCAGAATGTGACATATTGAACTGACACATGACTTGTTCGTCAAATTAAACCAATTATATTTTGTGGGACAGTGGTTGTGCAACAGTTGCTGTTCGTAATTGATTCCATGAGAGCTGATAGAAAATGATTGATAGAACAGCTGTCACGATGTTGATGGTATAATCAGAGCCAATGTTGCAAATCACGCCTCATATGAATATGGGCCGCCATTTTGTGTTCGGGTAATGGCGCGAATAAATTATTCCGTAATAATTTGATGAGTATAAATGGTTATTTTTTGCTGAATGGGAAGTAAATTATACGGTTTACTGTTGAGTAAGTGGTTATATTTTGGATACTCGTGTTTTGGACTTTAAAAAAGTTGGCAGTTTACAATATAACTACAATTCCAATGATTACTGTAGACCACACAATTTTTTCGAACGCCCCCTTATTTTTTCATCGTTAGACAAAAAACGCATTTCATTATCGAAATTAAATTAAAAACGATACCATCTGCCCTTAAAATTATCTAAGGTTAAATTGCCCTTAAAATTAATAACGAAATTACTAAACAACAATGATATAAATATAGAATAGTTTTTGTTTGCAGAGATAGCATCGGGGTAGACAAAAAAAATGAAACATAACGTCCCTTGCGTGTTCAAGTAGGACGAATGTGGTCCGACCTTTTTTATTTACGAACATTAAAAAAAGTAGTTGAGACGTCACGCAAGCAAGTAGGTTGTAGTGAAAATGAATTATATATCGCACAGGGTGCCTATGCAAATAAAAGTAATAAGCAACGGGTTGCCATACACGGTTTTTCATGTTAGATACTGGTGTGACGTCAAAGAATTTAAATATAGAATGAAAATATGGTACGATCTTCACGCTGCTCTAGGACTGAACAAAAAAGTAAAGTAAGTTTGTAGTTATTTATCCGTCCTCGACATGCCTGCCAAGTTGTAAAGGTCAACAAAAGTTTATTCATTTTAGGTTTTTCGAAACCAAAAATAACTACTTACCTACTTAGTCAAACACTTTACAGTGACTTGAGGGTTTCAAAGTTTCCACTATTAACTTCATATTTAAAATGAGAAAGTTTGTTTGTTTAACCGGATTTTAATGTAAAATTGAAGTGGTAGGAAATACTGCCCTGAGTCAATACTTAACTGTATCACTTCCACAGAATCGTATAAAAGTTTAGCATTATATTTTTTTTTACTTTAAAAGCACAAAAAAGAGTTAATAAAACCTATTTAGTAAACTCGAGCGCAATTTCTTACAGCCTATTAAAGCAAAGTCGTTCCAAGCGTCGGACGTTCGAATTTTACGTTCGAAATTTAAAATAATCGTAAAAATTCGCGCCAATCGCGTGCACCGGTTGCAAACGAACTGAATAAGCATGGCGACGAGAAGTACGGATACGAATAAATAATGTCAATGAGGATATTGCTGCTAACGTGTGCTAGCTCTCGTATTTATTATTGCGAACGTATGATGCAATAACGATTTAGATTCATATTTGCATTTCCTGATACCAGTTTTTCTTTTTAATATAATTATGGTTCTGATGTCCTTCAAGATTGAGAAAGAAGTTAAGCAAGGAGACCCGCTGTCTCCGAAATTATTCACGGCTGTGCTGGAAGAAGTCTTCCGAAAGCTGGCAGCGGGCTGGACGGAAAAGGGCATTATGGTCGGCCATAAGAGATTATTTAATCTCTGTTTTGCCGACCATGTTGTTCTCTTTTCGTCATCAGCCTCCGAGTTGACTCAGATGCTAGACGATCTTAGCACGGCAAGCCTAGACGTCGGACTTCAGATGTATATGTCAAAGACCAAGTTGATGACGAACGACGCGCATCGCAGGATCACTGTGGCGGGTGGGGAGGTTGAATACGTTGATGAGTATCTCTATCTGGGTCACATGGTCTCTTTCCAGGCAACACAAAACAAAGAAGTTGCAAGATGCACCGAAAATGCCTGGAAGAGCTATTGGGCCATGAAAGATCTAATGAAGGGTGGTCTTCCTTTGTCCCTTAAGATAAGACTCATTGACGTATGCATACTTATCTTCCTCACGTAGTATCACCATACGTGAGGATGAGAAGTATGCATACGTAGTCCACCGACTAACATGATCTTTGACAAATCAGCAGAGGTCCGCCCTCGAGATTTGCCAGAGGGCTATAGAACGGAGTATTCTGGGTATTAAACTAACGGACCGGGTTAGGAATATGACGATCCGTTCCATCACAAAGATAACTGATTTCACATGTCAGACGACCAATGGGCCAAACTTACGACCCAATGGGCCCCTCTTAATGGCAAGCGACATCGCGGCAGGCCCAGACGTAAATGGCGGGATGAGCTGGACTCCTTCAATAGGAACTGGTCCTCAGAAGCTTTAAACAGAGAGAAGTGGAAAGAGAGTAGGGAGGCCTTTGCCCTGAAGTGGGACATCACAGGGTTTTAATAATAATTGATGCAAGTTTTCGGTAGGTGGGTATGTTGTTTTAGTTGCTTGTTAGCGTAGTTTTCAAAGGAGGCCGTCTATTACTCGAGTGCTCGACATGTTAAAATGTCGCATGGTTTATAATTCGCCAGTTTGTTTGTCGCTATGGACGAGAGACAGAGCAATATGTCACTCCCACGCGTGACTTAAAGTTATAACAATGTCAACCTCGCCTCGAATTGCTCACAAAAGTGTAAAACGGTGTAGATACAAACATTACTCCATTATATATCATACCTCAACACCTTTCTCAAACAAAACACACGCATATACATAATTAGTTATACATGAATATAACAAAGGTACACATTACAGCATCACACTTACAAATTAACGCGACATCGTGTCTAAAACTCACAACATTGTTACTAACATTCCTCACACAACAATGCCCCGAAATATTTGCCCCTTAAATCCTTATTCCCTTTAAAATGAAAGGTTGCCGTGTTCTCATAATAAGCCCCTTTTACACCCGACGGTATGCCGTGACGCCGTATCTAACAACCCCGCCTGCAATTAGTACGTCAAAACGTTCGCGTGCGTTGCGAGATCGAATATAATAAGGCTGCCGCACGATATTCGAGAATCGGACCCCGCCCTGCGTCGGAAATTTTAATAAAGCTTATGAAACTACAGCTCAGGTATGATATGCGAAAATTGTGTTGAAACTGGCCTTTTATGTATGTAGCGGTGAATAAGCCGATGTTTTTTTGTTATTATAGCTTGTTTTCCCTTATGATAACCAGCTGTTCGTTAATTGCGTTGTCGCTCAGCGTTTAAAGGTTTTGCTCTTGTTTATAATGGCCCACTTTGAGCAAAGATTGAAGTGTATTAATTGAAGGTCTACTGCAGTGGGGCATTATAAGACATTGTTTTTACTCCAGAGTAATAGAGTGGTGCATTAATTTCGGACTATCTTTAATGCCCAAATGTCAGATATCAGAATTAACTCAGCGACTCGAACAAACATTTCCGTAACATTGGCCACATCACTGATGCCATAAAATGTACAACAAATGTATGCAAGTTCCAAATTTGAAAGTACTCGTACGTTCTCAACCATAAACAATAAAATTGTTGTTATTTTAAATTTCAAATTGTAACATGGTAAGGGGCGCGTTCTGAGGCCGGGCCCGGCTATTATTCATAGTCGAAACACGTTATTTAATTTGCGATATGCGGCAACAGTACGTAGCGAAATAAACGGATAACAGTGTTTGGACGCGCGGCGTTACACTTATAACTAGATTTCCCTTTGTGGAATTCTGCAAACAGACGCCCTAATGGGACAAGGGTTTAAATTCAAAATATATTACGACATTTTGATGTGAATAAACGTGAAACTGCATAGCCGTAAAGCTCTGTTTATTAAAGCCCCGCCATGATAAACAGCAACGAATTTATCTTCGCCACGTTATATCATAAATTAAGGCTTATGCACCGCTTTGAAGGAGGAAATTAAGAAAACGTGAGCTTCTTTCACGGAAATATTGCATTAATCTTTCAAAAAAGGTAGCTACCAGCTTATTCATTAATCTTGAACTGAATACGCAAAGTTGCGGCGACGTGTAATTTCCACAAATGACCTATGTAAAGCGATCTGCGAGAGGTGCAATAACTCGATTTGTGAATAAATGGCTCGGAAGTTGATCTACAGTACCGCCCCAGTTCCAACGTTAGAAGAGCGAAATTCCACCTCCCATTCCATCGCTGCGTTAGTTACGGCGAAAAGTTTCCACAGTGAGATTAAAGCTGCAATATAAGGGGTTTAAAATGGGATTCTCGATGCAGTTTCGATGTTTGCGCGCCCTCGGTACAAGGAAGCTTTTTTGTTTTGAACGCGACCTCTGACTGCGCGATTTTCGCTTGGATTCCACTTTTGAACGTTGTGCGCCAAATGAAAAATGGCGGCTTAACTGTCAAAATGGTTATTGATGTGCGAGTTGAATTTACTTTTACTGATATCGGATTAGCCAATGTGAGGCGGGATCGACAATTGTGAAGCGATTTGTAGAGGGCGGCTCGAGGGCCCTGTATCATTTGTTAAATGTCGATGTTTCGCGATTTCTTTTGTAAGTACGATGTACGTTTACGTAACATTCCCTCGGCTTTGATAACACTTTGAACGCGTGTTCAAGAAATATGAATGTTTGACTTTGATAAATAGATGCTGTTTTCACATGCTTATTATTATTTCTTCTTAGCGCTTTAACTGACGAACAGGTAATTTTCCTTTGCGACGTTCATAAACATTTTCTCATATATCTATGTATTGAAACCTTAAAATACATCAGAGAGATCTTCAATTTTGTACTGGAAGTATTCCCAAGAGCATTGCTAATCTTATGAAGTCCCAATCTGCGGGCTCGCTACGTTCCACCGCCAATTAGTACTGATAGGTTCTGTTTAGTTCCCGAATAATGCCGAGTGCGCCCGAGCACCGACGAGAGGGTCCGAACAGTGCCGACGCTTGACTTAGACTTAGGGTTGGTCGTGATTTAAGACTTCAGTAAGTGGAGCCCTAGATTTTAATGACTGTTTAGTATTTGCCTCCCAAGTGAATGGTCTTTTTGGGTCAGAATGAGGGTCCTGCATATAATTTTTGCATCTGCATTAGATATCATGTCCGATAACTGGGCCAAATATGAAATTGGAGTCGTCCTTTCTCTTTGGGACTTTCATAATTGGGTCTACAATCGAAGCAGAATACAGAGTTTAAAAAGGTTTTAACATTTAAACAGGGTCTCTCATCATTTATAAAACCTACTTATTAAAAGACTTACCGATTTTATCTCTTCCAGCCCCTTAAGTATTCTGTTTCTTATTATTTCGATCTATCTTAACAAACATAGCTTCTATTATTGGATTCCGCCACATAACTAAGGCTTCCAATGGGATCGGTGTGCAGCCCTGGGCCCCTGCGGCACCCGGAGAGGCGCAGACAAGTGGCACTAAGTTAGCAATGGGCGAGGTCGCTCGGGGCCCAGTCGCAAGGATCGCGAAATTGCTCGCGTTTCGAGTGGCCCGAGATTAGTGCGGGCTACTATGATCTATACACGCTATTATGGCGTTCCTGGCGCGAAATTTACTAGTTAGTACTCACAAACTACTAAAATTCACACCAGAATAGCGTGCTTGGACCGAATTAGGTTTAGAACAATGTAGATACCATTTGTCTGTATTACTTATGCGTTGAACACGACCAAACGAGGTTGTGAGGAAATCCTGACATTAATTTTCATATCCATTCTCAGAAATAAGCTAACTCAATACTAAAATGTGCAGTTTCTTCTGTGTAACAAAGTGGTAATTTTTGAAACTTAATTATGAAAGTGTGAACCTGACTAATGTAGAGAAAATGTTCAAACTACGCAGAAGACAAAGTTAACTGTAACTATCATACATGTTAAATGAACGAGAAAACTTTTCTTTGCATGTTACAGAGGTTGAGGTGCCTTTACGAAGTTACCCTAAGTAATTAGCCGAATAGGTAACTTACAAGCCTTTGTATCAACGGTTTAAACTTACAATTCGGAAACTTCCCGACATCCTTCTGGAAAACGCAGAATGGGCGGGAAAGTCGTTCGGAAATTAACAGATTTCATTTGGAACTCGCGGACAAGTTGTATAACAATCTCTTTCTTATCCACGTCTCCTTTGCACGGAATCGAAGCACGTATTAATTCGCAAGTTTTCGGGCTTGATGACTGCACACCGTGGATGCGGGGAGCGGGGGCGAAGTGCGGGGGGAGGGAGCTGAGTAGATACGAGATCGTGACAAGCATCGCGAGTGGCCATAATAAAAAAACCTGTGAAGGTAGAGCACTTCTTTCGGGAAATTAGTTGTCGCATTAGGTACCTATTACTGGCGTTCGGGTGCTGATTAACCGCTGCCGAATCGAATTTTGGGGGGCGTACGTGTTCGGAACGCAGCCATTGCTAATTATCGCGCCGTTGATGAATGTTTGGTTCCGAACGCACCTCAATCAATGCCATGTGATATTTTGGCGCGGAAATGAACGAACCCAACAAAAGATTTTCTCTACCATTTTATCTTCTTCGTTTCTGTAGTAACAAATAATTCTATTAATTTGTCACAAATAAATCCTATTTAAACTTCGCACAGATACTTTGACCTGATTTACTTTGAGCTTACAGATTACATTTCTTAAAGCTTATCATCAAAAGTGTTCACAAATATTTAATCTTACCACACTGACAGTAAGAAGCTAGTTAATTAATAAAATATCGCGATGCACTTCAAGAGTTAAAATGAATAATTCAGTTCTAAATAATTAAATTAAATTGCAAACAAAAAAGAAACATGGCATCCAACGGTCCTGAGAAAATGAAGTTTACGCGCGCTAATAATGAGAGATGGCAACTCTCGACAAAACTTCAATATGGCATGATGAGGCTACATCTTAAAAGTATTTATGTGTAACAAACTTGAGTTTCATAAAAACAAATGTTATAAATCATAGGTAGGTAGCGATGGAAATTCGGTGTTTGCTATCGGTAATAAGTTTTCTACATTTGCATCAAGTTACTTTGAAAAATATGCATGAGGGTCTTTTTATACGCCTCAGCAAAGTTTTTGTCGTGAGGAACAAACCCGTAACTTTGCACTCAAAAAGTTTGGAAATTACAGAGTGCACGATGAGTAATATATTTTAATTAGATTGTGGAGTACATGAGTTTTAACACAGCAATACTTAATGTGCTTCCCATGGGTGTTTTAAGACTGTCAACAAAAGTTTTTTTAAAGCAGAATTCACTTATTTATTTAAAAATCTAATTTTGAAAAGAGTTGCTAGTTGGTAACTCTTTAAAAAAATAAAATTCTATATTAGAACCTCACTGTTGCCATCGACAACGGAGCGAACATTCCGATTCCCGATCACTTTTAAAACATTTCATTCTTATTCAAAATGAGGACACGGAACAAAAAAGCATCAAAGTTGGTTAGAGCGGTGTCCTCGCTCCACAATTAGAACAAAAGAGGTAAAGAGTGGCTCTTCAAAGCGCAATCGATTCTGAAACACAGCCGCAACTGAATTAGAGAACGTGTGATTCAGGAATATTGCTACTTATTCGAATTCTTCTTTTACTTTGAACAGGGAATCGGGGTGGTTTTGGAGTTAATCGAACTTTTTAACATTGTATTTTTTTATTGTAGGTAACACTCTTTTGAAGTGTCAAAGAGCTGTCACTTTTTGAAAGGACTAAAAAAATCCTGACATTTTCGACGATTTAGAAGCGTTAAAATAAAACTGGAGTTTCTTTATTTATGACCTATTAGGTACTTCCTTTGCAAATACACAGATACATGCAACGTTTGTTTTGATCAGAGGGGCAATTCTCGTAATTTTAAGAACGTTCACTCACAGTCGGATCTTAGTCTCAATCTGTCAAAAATACCTCCAATTTCCCTACATTTTTGACAAGTTTTGACATTGATTGTCGCTGAGATGAGATTGCGACTAGATTTTGAAGATTTTTAATTACGGGAATTTTATTGGCCTTCTGATACATAGGCAAAGATAAACAAGCTGTTGTATTTTAATATTCACAGATTATTAATTTGTAGGTAATAAACCTTATCAGAACCAAAATCAAAGCTAGTACAAAATTTCGATACCTAATATAAGATAACTCGATATTAATAACGATTATAATTAGATTAATTGAACAGTATCTGTTTCAGTGAATTATATTATTATCTAAATCTAATTATTAGTGTGCGACGTCACAGCAAGCGGTTTAATATACGATAAGACATGGAGTAATTAAGCGACAGAATCTACCGAGATTTAGGTACTGGTAGGGTAGCCATCTTGGTTTTTGATAAATGAATATTATGCTTTTTATGGGTTTTAGGGGAAACTGAGAATTGTGCTTTTATTTTCTATCAATTCACCGATGAGCAGTTTGCTGCTGGATTTATAACCCTAGTAATTAAGTAGGAAAGTACCTACTGCTGTCAATGTAAACGTAGTTACTAAATGCCAATATGCTTTCGTTCTACTGCCATACTTTTGTTCAGTTTCAGTCAAATCTTACAATATTGTATTTTACTCTCATGATGTTCATGTTTTGTCCCATTCTTTTTAGTTCTCCTTAGCCAGTGCAGTGCCTGACTGAGCCTGGGCCAGTGTTTTATATCTATTTTAGTCTGCGCAGAAGTAAGAATCTAGTCAAACTTAATTCCTAGTTCTGCTTTTGTTTTTAGTTTAAATAAATATATTGTTAATGAGCATTAGTTTTATTTCTCCAAAAGTATACGTTCTAGGTTCTATTTTGCCACTGGCAACCCTACTCCGAACGTGCGGCAGTACCTACCTAAAGCAAAGCAACAGACAGTTTCGTCTTACTACAAGTTTTCGTCTATCGCCTTTGTAAGTTTATAGTAGTAATGAACAGAAATAAATTAATTATTACGGACATCTTTGTTATCTTCACAGACGTGATAAACTGTATCCTCTAAAGTAACATATTTAAGCAACGTACTTTGTACTTCAAATTGAAGCATACGAGAATGTATCAATATAAGTTTTAGTTTGATCGTGATTTGTGAGTAAAATAATTATTTGAAAGACGATGTTATGTCAAATGTTCATACTTCATAGGTACAGGAATGAACCATTTCCTAAGTATTTTAACTGACTTTTCAATAGTTTATAGATATGTTTTTATTTCAGATTATATCAACAGCCTTGGTTATTGCTAAAAACTG
The DNA here is from genome assembly GCA_914767645.1 of Hydraecia micacea. NCBI lineage: Eukaryota > Metazoa > Arthropoda > Insecta > Lepidoptera > Noctuidae > Hydraecia > Hydraecia micacea. The sequence continues at coordinate 17,983,088 of OU611778.1, forward strand.
GAAGAGAGAAGACTAATTCTCGTATAAAAAGTTCAAAATCTAGTCGTAAATCGCTATATAATTAATGTCAAAAAAGTGGTAAAAAATTTCATACAATGTTTATGTACAATGGTTGCGTGTTTTATTTTTTTTGGTTCTAGTACATGCCGGTTTCCTTACGTTGTTTTCCTTCACCGTTTTGAGAGCAGTGGTGATGAAATTAAATACAGAAAGTGAGGTTCCTGCCACCACTGTCTCATAATTGAACAGCTGTACTAGTCAACACCCATAAATATCCTGAACAAAACAGTTCCTCTCAAAACGTGAACATTTGAAACCTTGTGACAAGGCAATTGAGTATCCACGGTAATTTGAACTCATTACCGTGTATAATTAGCGAACTGATAATTTTAATGAGGGCTTTATTGATTGGATGTATTCAATTCAATGTATTTTATTCTTGTTGTACTTACCGTTGGTTTGTGGGCGTTAGGTGAACTCTCCTTAGTTGTAGTTGCCTGAAAAAAAGATAACAGGACTGTTAGTTACCGAGAAATAAAGAAAATTTCTGTAATGTCATCATAATCATCAACCAGCACCCTAATTGCGTAACACACTATTACTCTCAATTTGAATAATTTTGAAGTATATTGCTAATCCATTGCTCCATATGTTCGAAAAATGTGTCTGCTCAACAACGTGAATAACGCAATGAATGTTGTTGAACTGTCAAAATGAAACCCATTGCTACTGATAGTGTGTTACGCAATTACCCCGCAGGTCAATTCTCGTGCTAAAATACGTTAAAATTCAAGTCGCAATCTCATCTCAGCGACAATCAATGTCAAAAACTTGTCAAAAATGTAGGAAAATTGATTGTATTTTTGACAAATTGAGAACGAGAACACTGCGAACGGTTTAAAAAATACGGGTTTGCCCCTCTGATATTGCAGAGCGGTAGAGCCATGTTAGCTTCTATTCTGTTTATATTTTATAGAAAAGAAAAAACTTTTATGACTACCTATACATATTTGATATCCTGAGATCGATAACATAGTGACCGAAGAGTTTTTCAAGGGGTGCATGTAAATATCGCAACGCCCGGGAATCGAAATCATGGCCTATATAGTTCAACAGCCTGCACCGTATTCATTGAGCTATAGCCGCATATTATTGGTTTAATTAAATTAGTTTGATGTCCTAGGCCGCTTTATTAATAAACATCAAATGTAGCGGAATGAATCAATATTATTTGTTTCAATTAATATTAAAATTGGTTCCTAGCCTAATCGCTATTAATTATTACATGTAATTTCCGATTATCTGCATGGCTAAATTAATAATCATGTTAGATGGGTACATAATTTATTATACGGCTGTTATGACGTCATACCACAGATATTAGATACACCTAGATTACGCAAGAACAACTACTTCGCGTGCCAAATATCGCACCAGCTTACGTTACGTACAAAAATCCTAAGCCGCCACTTTCGCGCTCAGGAGGCCTACCACAAGCTCTTAACGCGATCCATTTTAGGACCTAAACTGAACTGTTCTTCTAATTCGTACCATGACGTCAGTTTAACGCTTCAGTTTAGACCGTGCCATCTGCTGACAGCGATTGTCCCAAACTGAGTCGCATGTTTTGGTTTCATTCATACTTGTTTGGTACCATGACGTCCATAGAGCAGCTCAAGCGATGCAGTTCAGGAACCTAAACTGAAATGTCTTGTTTTTGCAGTCCTGTGTACTGCTGGCTGGGTGAGCGTAAGCGCTGGCGCTAGGCCCCGGGGGTGGGGCAAGACGGGTGCCGCACGCGGCGGCGTCTTTGAATCGATTTGATTTTCCCATCACTAAATAGTGCTTGTGACGTCATATTATGTGGTCAAAAAATGGCGCGCTTAGCTATCATACAGATCGTGATACTTGCGTTATCCTAGGTTTATCCCCTTCTGCCACCACATCTCTGCCTATTTCTAAGCACCGTTGCAGTGTGTTCCGGTATGAAAACAGCCGAACATAGTACCTCCTCCTTTTTGTGAAGTCGGTAAAAAGTATGGGTGCTGCCCGATGTAATTACATACATGAGACAATACGTTTCGACTTTGCCTTTAGGATGGTAATAATGTCCATAGAACGTGCTGTGCAATTACCCCCAGGTGGTCCACCAGACAAAAAAAAAAGAAAATGCCCATTCACAGTGGTAAAAAAAAACGTATTATGCATTCATTTCTTTTGTCCACAGCTTTAAACAATATAACATAAAACGCAGCAGAAATAAAGAAGCAACCGCAGGTCTGTATTTGATTACCTCTAAAACGAACCAATTAACAAACGGATATTAAAATTAAACTTCATTAAGAATTCTATTCAAGTGCAAGGGATGCGGGCCTTACGTTTTATTTTTCCTTGCAACACTTATAGGTATCTTCAGTTGCGAATAATTGCCACTTAAAATAAAGCGTTCCATAAATAAAACATCTATTTTTGTTTGAAATCAATCTACAACAATGGCCGCATTGTGCATTTGACGTGTGTAAACGCGTTTACGAAGCTGGCTGCGTTCGGACGCGTGCCCTTTGCAAACTCACTTCACGGATGATTTGCTTGTCCGTATTCAACTTGGGAGTTTCAGAAATTTCACGGTTGTATTGCGAGGGATATTATTGGCATACGTGTTTATCAGTTTAGAATTAATTTATTATTGGATGTCGGTTTTAATTACTAATTAAAGTGTTAATTATGAGTTAGAATAGGACTGAATGGATGTTTGAGTGTATATTATAACTAATATTTGGCAATGAAGCCAATTTAATTATAGATATTCGTTTGTGTAGTTGGTAATTGGTAGTCAATAGAGAAATATTAGAGAGCTGTTCCAACGTGCTAGCAGCAAGCATTTCATTACAGGCAAGACTTTTACTGGGCGGTGTGCCTGCTCTTAAAGACACCCGCTTCCCATAAAACACTGACATTATGCCCCACAGCTTTCAATTTAACCATGAAACTAATCAAGTAACGTAACAAGATATTTGTAGCAGAGCCCCAATACCATATCGGCCTAGATGTAAGAGCCGACGCAATTTGCAGTAAATAAGGATATCGGTTTAGCGTCATTATCCCGGCGCGGCCCGCGATATAGCGGACCTCGTAAACGCGCCTCCAGTTAATGAGTTATGCTCAACCCGCCTCTGTTGTGTGCTTGTAAGAAGCACACGATTTATTGTACCTACTTGGTACGTAAGCAATTTCTTTAAACGATTTTTCATCGTATAGGTAAGTATACGTTTGAGTAATGAACGATGTATGTAATAAATTACCCTGTTCTTAAGCTAAGCATGTTTTGTGGGGCGTATTTTTCATGTTAGCACTGACGCGAAAATTGTAGGCAACATTTGTGGCGCGTTTATTAAAATTTTCATTACCTGTCTGTTTTAAAATTAGATTATAGTAGACGGAAGGTTTTGTGTGAAGGTGTGTGTTACTTTACTGACGCTAAGTTAAATGGTTTGTTATGTTGACAATTCTCACACAAGCTACCTTCCATATTATGTCTTTGCGGACTGCTGTAATTATAATTATATTGAAAATGTTACCAGATATCATCCGTTAAGTAAAAGGAAAATTATCTTGTTCAACAAATTCTCAAGCTTCAGGCATACCTAAATGTTTTATTAGTATAATTACACCCCTCTTAAGAGTTTACTATCACCGTACCCGAGCAACACGATGCACATTTTATTTTAATTCAGTAGGATTATACGGCTTATCCTGTGAGCGGCTAAATAGAAGGCGTTTGACGTTGTCCCCTCCAGACTTGACGGGACAAAGGATGGGACGTCCGAGATGGTTTCTAATTACGACACAGACCGTTATGCAAATCGGGGGCCGACGCGGCGGGCTCTTTGTCTCTAATAAACATGCGCGGCTCTTGCGGTCAGACCGCCAAATTGCTCGCCTTCCACTCGCCCCACCGGCAATAAAACCACTTGAATTGTAGTGCCCTCTCTGTACAATTACTACTCTTTGATCAACTGCATTCGACGAATCCAATATTGAGTTGCGTTCGACGTTCTATTTCTTAATTCTGTTTTAATCGACTTTCAACTTTTGAATAGCGAACCCGTTTACGGCAGCGTTTATTAGGAGCTAAGACGTTCCGGGGCGCACGGGCCAACCTATTTAGTTGGCAGATGCGTTCCGGTAAATTGAACGGCGGCGTGGTCCGAGGAAATCGCCAGGTCGTGCCGTGACTTCGCTCGTTGCGAAACTAGGCTAAAAGCACCGCTTAGCCGCCATTCGGCGGTAATTTTTCACGGAAAACTGTCCGACCGTCCGGTGGATATACCTACCACCGATTTAAACGAGTTTATGAACGTTTCGACAATCTGCCCGGACGATTTTGTTCGAAACGCTATTGTTTTACGACTATAAATTGCGAGGTAAATTTCGAGCGTCAGAATTCTCACAACTAACACGGGGGACGTTCAGTTGGAAAAATATTCATTTTTCACACGCCGGCAATATTTCCGTTTTTATTGGAACAATCGATGTGCCTTTCGCTCGTGTCTGTACAAAGGTGTGCTAAGCGACGCGTCGGCTTCGGTATTCGCGCGTATTTCGGAATCGTTGCATTTTCGCTTCGCGTTTGCAAGGGAAGTCGTTACCGGTGTCGTGATCGCGAGCAAAAAGTATAAACTGCTCTATCGGCCTTTGTAAATGCACACGTTGTAGTTTACATGTTCCTTGTACGCGTTTAAGTTTAAGCTTTAACACGGGGGTAATAAGATCATTTTCCTATGAAAAAGGAATCGTGTTGTCGGAGCGGTTTACGAAATTGTAATAATATTCATTTTTCCGGAAGCGGGACTATTCTTGTAAACGTTTACGTTTGTTGTACACGCGTTATGCAATTATTTTGTAACATTGTATTGTTTGCTAAACTATTTTAGCTCATAAATATTAATATACCGTTACAATAGTGTTTCTTATTAGGTACATTATGTAGTTAGTTTGCTTACCTATATTGTATCTTTACGTACGGAAATTAATGATATTATTCTAAGTCTTCAGGGTTTTAAAACTAAACTCATATTTTTAATTTGCTAGACTAAAATGACAGATGACATCGACCTTTTTTGTCAACATGACATTTTGGTCTAGCAAATTAAAAAAGGCTTTAGGTACATACACGTAAACATTTATCAAGCTCTTCCTTTACTACGACGAACAGAAGGTCAATTCTCGTAATTTAAAACGTTCAAAATCTAGTCTCATCTCGGCGACAAACAAATGTCAAAAATATGTCAAAATGTTGGGAAATTAGAGGTATTTTTGACCGAATGAGACCGAGATCAGACTGTGAACGTTCTTAAAATTACGAGAATTACCCCTCAGTTATTTGGCCTCTCACTCAGTATTTAATTATGTGAGTACGAAGTAATAATAATGCAAAAGCTAAACACAGGGCTGAGCTCTATCTTAAGAGAAGTAATTAAAAGTAAGACCGTGTTCCATAAAATGTACACCTCTGGCGATTTTACTTTACTGTACAAAGTACATAGGCAAAGAGATCCAGAGCAACGTGCAGTATAATTACTTGAAACTAGATTAAACTAAATTATTATTCACTTCATTTCATTTCGTGCTATGAGCGCTATGATACCTAAAATGCTCGTATCACCGAGGGTACGCTCGATCGCTAATACCGCAAAGTCCTAAGTCAAAGTATCTTTATTTTCACCTCAGAATAATAACTTTTCACTACTGAATAAGGGCTAATATCGTCTGTGGGAGGTTTCACTCTATGGTCCGACAGATATTCTCGTCAATAAAATCATTCAAAACCAAAAATATCAACTGCCAGAATTGCAAAAAAAAAGTTAAAATAGACGCTTTCAATTCGTTATCACGGCAGTTGGAGTGTTCCAGAAAAATTGTGTTTTGTGGTTTTTAGTCGACGGTAAGTGGATGAAGGGAAGAAGTTTAAATATTAATTACTTACTAGTTTTTGCCCCCGCTTCGCCAGCGTGGAGGTTGGGAATTATGCCACGGGGACGTACTACGGGGATAAAAAGTACCTATATCCGTGAGCCAAACATCCTAATGCCTTCAGCGGCGTGAAAATGACACAGACAGAGTTTAAAATTGCAATATTGTTCGTCTTATTTGTGCAGAATAAACAATTGTTCGTCTTGTAATTTTATTATCCTTTATATTATTATTTTTTTTAGTTTAAGAAGTATTTTGGCATAATTTCAAATTCTAGAGCCTTTAGTTTTATTATGTGTCAAATCAAATCAAATCAAATCAAAATATTTTTATTTCACATAAACCAACATGGGCACTTATGAAACGTCAGATGCTAGGTGCACGGTTCCAATTGGTCGTTTCCTATGGAGAAGAACCGGCAAGAAACTCCATGGTTACTCTTTTAAAAAATAATTGGCTTTTACAATGTTTTCAAGTTACAGTAGGTATGGGAGGACAACGTAGGCCTGTCAACAAGTACAGGTAAGTACTTGATACAATAAAAAATGGTCTACAGATCTAAAGTCTAGGTACAAGGCTTACAAAGTCCTCACATTTACAAAATAAGAATGTATCAAAAGGATAAATAAAATATAAAAAACTACTAAAACCAAGAGATATGATTGCCATTTCAACTAATAAATAGGTGAAAAATTAAAATTGTCTGTATATAATGTCAAATAATAAAAAGATTATGTCAAAGAAGTATGTACAAATAAAAAATAAACATCGTAATTTGAGAACAGTTAATAGACATTTACGTAGTTATGCCGTTAATGAGGTGCCAGGGAAGCCACATGTGCAGAAGGAATTATTGCCAAACTACCTTGTCTTCAACGTAGTCTTTAATCTTATAATATGCTTTATTGATAAGGACACGTTTTTGTGTTGTAACTTATATAAGTTATAGCCTATTTCTGAGATTGCTGGTTGACCTGGCGACTGTGTAAGTCCGAGGCTACTGTTTGCGGTTTCACGCGCATAAGTGTCGATCCCGTGGGATTATCGGGATAAAAGCCTATATGTTAATCCAGGGTGTCAGCTACCTCCATACAAAATTTTATCAAAATTGGTCCAGCCGTTTGAGCGTGAAGAAGTAACAAACATATAAACACACACACACACAAACGCTCACAAACTTTCGCCTTTATAATATTAGTGTGAAGATATACACAGAAGCTGTTGGTGTACTAACCTAGAATAAAATTCTAGATTTAGTTCTCAAATATATATGTATAAGCTTCCTTATTCATTATTATAATAAACGATCTTAGCCTTAGAATACAGAACATTCCCGCACAATTTAATTTTTGAACAAAATTGCCATCCGTACCTTGGGACTAAATGGGAATACGTACAGCGTCCCATCACAGGATCGACATCGGAGCTAAACCCGGATGAAACTTAAGCCCTGGCTCAAATCTCATTTGTTTCGGGAATTCGGGGGTGCTCACACGTGTAGTAACGGTGAATTACTATTACTTAACTTTACTGAAACTAATTACTGAGAGACTGTTTCAGCGTAGATGGCATTGAGTTAATTAATCCTTATTATATATTTGGATGAAGAGAATAACTGAAGAGTACGGTACAATTTTGGGGGGATTGTTACGGAATACCTAGAATTTGGTCTTGAAACAATTTTGTCTTAGTATTTGGTTAGTTTTGCTTAACTTGCTAGTGCTTGATTTTCTGTCAAAGTAGGGAATATTCTAACTTTTGCATTAATCTGAAGTTTGACATGTTTTATAAGTACCTACACTAGCGACCCGCTCCTGCTTCGCACGATTTTGTGAGACTTGACAAAGCATCGACATTTTTTTATTATATGTTAACATAACATAATCAGCCTATACCTAATGTTCCCACTGCTGGGACACAGGCCTCCTCTTAGTGAGACGGAGTGAGACGTAATCCACCACGCGGGTTGGCAGATGTCACATGTCTTCGAATTTTTGGTTCTAGAACATGCCGGTTTCCTCACGTCATGTTTTCCTTCGCCGTTTTGAGAGCAGTGGTGATGAAATAATTTACACAAAGTAAAGCGCCTGCCTGGATTCGAACCTAGGACCTACAACTCGTAAGTCGCGGCCGTTACCACTTGGCCACCACTGCTCTATTATATGTTACTTTAATAGTAATCTATCATACACATAAGCCTACCGGAATATATTCTCTAAATGATGGTGAAAACCGAATCAAAATCTTGTTTAGAAGAACAACGCGGTCATCAAGGCAGTCACGAAAAGCTACTTTAGTTTCGTAATATGTATAGAAGCTTCAAACATCATTGTTATTGATTAAGGGGACTACATGACCTAAAGCGCGGTCACTGTCGGACTGCATAGAAAAGAAAAAGAAGCGCGATGACACACCACTGGTAATTTACTGCAAAATATGAAGCAATTAGCTATTTACAAAGAATCTATTTTTTGGACTAAAAAATTAAAAGACTAGTGCTTTAGTACGTTGTGTAGAATAAACTGACAAAAAAGCAGAATGATTGTATCTATATTAGTATGGTTTTTATTGTGAAAAGAAAGTTTTTAGAGGTATCTTCATGATTTTTTTCTATCGTATCTTTGTATTAGGTTTTCAACACACTATCTACCTAGCATATATCCTGAAGAATATCATATATTTTTCTGATTTTGTTTACTGTAGTCGATCATAATATACTTTTAGGAATTATAAAACTTGCGTTTTTTGCCTTTAGGTAGTCCCCTTAAAGTAAACGTTAATTTTAAACCTAACAAATAAAAATACCTATCCACCATTTTAAAACAATTCTACCAACCGAAAATAAAAAATAAAACGTTCCAAAATCAATCATAAACAAATATTACATTGACATTAATTACACTAGCCGTTTCGAAAGCTAAAAGCTTAATTATTCCGTTGTTAATATTTCATAAACCCTGTGTGGACTAATGAAACTCGTTTCAATATAATAAATTACGTTTCAGTGCGAATGATTGCGAAATGATACACTCACAATTTGATATGGTAGTGTTGAATGAATTATAGTAACAAACACAGGTTTGGACATCGACGGGGTTAAGTTTGGAACGACGAGAGATGACAGCCGTTCACTTCGATGTCATCTGCCTAGCCTTTTCCCAACTATGTTGGGGTCGGCTTCTAGTCTAACCGGATGCAGCAGAATACCAGTATTTTACATGGAGCGACTGCTGACCTCCACAACCCAGTTACTGGGTAATACGATATCCCTTGGTAAGACTGGTTGTCAGATTTTCGGCCTTCTGACGACCCGTAACGTCTGTCAAAGATCCACGAATGACAGCCGGAACCAACGGCTTAACGTGCTTTCCGAGGCACGGAGGGGTCTTGGTATGTAAAGATGGTCACCCATCCACGGACCAACCGCGGCAAGCGTAGCTTAACCTGATCGATCGACCCGTGCGGCTGTTATTACTTAGCCACAAGCTCCTCTGTTCACTTCGATGTAATTAGGTGAATCTTTTAAACACAAAAACGCATAATATCACGCCCATTTTTTTTCCGAAGGGTTAGGCAAAAGTGTAGGTACCTTATTATTAGTACACCAACATTTCGAAAGTTATGTTTTAGTCCCTTGCACTGAAGGGTTAGTCTATTGCCATCAAGTCGCTATTTTTGGATTTTATTTTCAAGACTGCGTCCGCATTTTTTAAATCATTATTAAGTCTATTGTTTCATGAATAATATAAACAATCATTAATCGTTTTGTGCCATTGTCTCTTAGATTACAATGATTTAAAGGCGTGCGTGACCCATGGCCCTTTTTAAGCCGTCTAAAAGACCGGGTTCCTTCTTACGCACAAAAGCAACAAATATTCATTAGAGCTGGCTTTCACCCCTAACAACATTTATACACCTTTTGTTGGTTATCTGCATTCATAATGCGACCACGGAAAACCCCCTGTTGTGTCATACCACTAAGCTCATAGGCTTAAAGTGGTAGCCAAAAGGACCAGCCTCCCATCTCATTTTAGAAGATCTTTGAGATTCGTGGACGGAAATCCCTCTTGCAAAGCTTCTGAATACATTGGCGTTGGCTGCAAAGATTTATACTCTGGAGCAATCGAAGATAGAACAAAACAATTTGATCTCTGTGGGACAGAAAACACGATTTCAAAGCCATGAAATGTTTCCCAGGCTTATGATATCCAAAAATAATTTTCTAAATGTAAACGCTAGTCGCTTGTAACTTGTAACGTTACAATATGAAACTTAATTTGCAAAATATTGACTTTAAAATATGTGTCATTTCAACAAACCTGCATATTATATGGGAATGTTTAAAATTGTTTGTGTTTGTTAACTGGCCACTAATAGGTCTATAACCAACGTAGGTATGTTCAATTTGGCAAACATGAAGTCGGATGCTTTGTGTTATTAATGCAATTCACAATTGGTTAAAGCAACAAAATAGTTTAAATAATGCAAGGATCTGTTGGTCCAAGTGAATAATATTGCGAGCTCCCAAGTATTTAGTTCTTAATTAAAAACAAATAAACATGGACTAATAAAAAAACAACTACATACAGGGTATAACTTTCGCTATGAAACTCATACCCAAAATAAAAATAAAAAAAGTACAGACGCCAGCAAATCTAGCTACCTGAAACTGTAAAATTTTCCCAATCAACTTTGAGCCTTATGCTTTAGCGATAAAGTTGATAATCTATTAAAGAAATTTGACAGATTGTAGTAGCTTGATATGCTGGCGTGTGTATACACGCATCGAAATAGTCTGTCTACTGTGGTATAGAAATTTGATTATTTTTTCACGAATCGGATAAACTTGTTTAAAATGACGATCCTACTCGTCACCCCCTTGACGGATGCAGGTTCGCCAGCCTGTATAAAGCGTCTATAGAAAGAAATAGACGAAAAATAAAACACAATACAAAAATCTCCTTTCATCACACAAAATCAACAAGAACAAGATGCGTTGATTGCAACTCGAAGCCCACTCGAAAGTGATCAAGCCCTTCACATGTCCACTATCTAAACAATAGTAGACAAAACAAATTTATCGCACTGATAAATCGCAGGACGTTTGCGGAATAACTTCGTCCATTCCTTTTGTTCGATTGATTGCAGATAATTCCTGATTCGTGAAAGAAAATTGCCTTCCTAATCGGTTGAATAGCTTAGATGTTATAAGAGGAAAAATGGGGTTTATATTATTCTATGATTTGATTTGTTTCGTACGGTCTTGTATGTCGGGATGAAAGTTTATGAATGTAATCGCTTTATCGCTTTAGTGGTCCTAAGTGTCGCGGCAGAAAAGTACAAGTTGTTTCTCAAGTTAGACTAACAGGTCAACTTTATTTGTATGAAAAATCTCGGTCATCTCAAATAGATTTTTCCTGATTATTATAATGTGGACGTTGTAGACATGTCCTAGAACATAAACATCGAAGTCATGCGACATCTACCAACCCGCACTGGGCCCGCGTCGTAGATTATTAGCCCACTCTCTCTCGAAGAAGGGAGGCCTGTGTCCCAGTAGTGGGAAAATTATAGCCTCTGTTCTTACCCAGGTCATGGTCTATCTGTGTTCCAAATTCCATTTAAATTGGTTCAGCCATTTTAGCGTGAAAACGTAACAAACAAAAAACTCACTTTCGCATTTATAAAGTTACGATGCTTGCCTCATACTCAGAATGTATCACAAAGGAAATAGCCATAGTCTATTATCCTGGCTACATATAGAAGACATTATTGTGGTCCTTTTTGGTTCGTTTCTCCATACTGGAAACTGGTGTATGTCTGAACAATTTAACTTCAAATTTCCTATAATTTTACACTTACACATATTTTCACATTGCTCCATAAAATCACAAACAACCTCACAAACACGAAGTTTTGCGATTCTATCTCATTCATAACATCGGACAGCATAATATAACGTGGTATAAAAGATATCAAATGGTCCAGAGGTCTTTGCTCTCCTGCAAGATGCGGCATCTGTGCAACGTTCCGACTTAGATTAATGGATGCTAGGAGACGGCGGGAACCACCCCGTGGTATGGCTACTTCATTTGTTTAAATAATATTATTGGATAGGAGTTGGGTATGCAAGAATGTAAGAGGAATAGTTTAGTTTACCTGCACCTTATCTCCCTTACTAATAAACGTTGTATAGCGTCTGTATAGTTACACAACGCTTTGTCTTCTTCTTTCGAAAGTCAAATTACTGACGACTGAAAGAGAGAAATCGGTGTGTAACTATTCATCTGATATAATACGTTTATTAGTAAGGGGGTATTTGTATAACGCACGTTCAATCCGAAAGATTTTGATTCCTAGTTTTGTTTGCTTAACAAACGATAAAATAATGCAATTCAAAATTAGTGTTTACGTAATAACCCACTTGACTTTCAGGAGAAAAGAATGACGTCACGGTGTTATCAAAATTGGCGGGGAATGGTATCTATTTTTCGCTGTTTTCTGATTTATGTGGTGAAGGAAAGATGGCACGCAAAAGAGAAGCAAGCAGTGTATAGTGGAGGATGTAAGCTTTACTGACACTTACACAACTTCATTTACGAACTTTTCAAACGAAATCTTACTTTAATAACCCAGTAGCATCATCATAATCAGCCTATAATGTTCCCACTGCTGGGACACAGGCCTCCTCTCGGTGAGAGGGAGTGGGCCGTAATCCACCACGCGGGCCCAGTGCGGGTTGGCAGATGTCACAAATGTTTTCGAATTTTTGGTTCAAGGACATGCCGGTTTCCTCACGATGTTTTCCTTTACCGTTTTGAGAGCAGTGGTGATGAAATAATTTACACAGAGTAAAGCGCCTGACTGGGTTCGAACCTACGACCTACAACTCGTAATTCGCGGCCGTTACCACTTGGCCACCATTGCTCTCAATAACGCAGTAGCGTATCCTGGAAATTATCTAACACAAAGAGCTTTCACTCAAAGGCGTTTCTTTGGGCTAATGGACGCCTAATGCTACACATAAAGTTTAATAAATATTAAGTAGAGTTCTTGTATAAAGATCGTATTTTAGAACGAGTCAAAGGTACGCGTAAGGGTTGAAGAAGACCTTTCATACTCGCAGTAATTATTAAGATTTTATTACGTAACGTTGAGTTCTCTTAAAGCTTTATAAAATTATCTACAAACCTTCTCAGTACATGTAGCCTGGGGGATTTTAGGTCTTAGGGAGGTACTAGAATTGTCAACAGTGATTATGTACCTAGGTGGTCTGTTAAAGCCTTCAGGTTTCAGTTTCTCAGAAACCCAGAACATAAAGTATTATGTTTGAAATCTTTAATTAAAATCATAGTTTTAATTCCCTTGAGTAAATCGTGCAGAGACCTTAATCAAAGATGCTTAATAATCTATCAACGTATAGGTATGTATGTTCTTCTAAAATATTGTACATATTCGCCCATTGTATTCAGAATCTACGATAAAATTCTACTTTTGATTCAAACCCAAAATTGTGCAATAAACATCCTACAACACAAAATATACACATTAAAATGTAACGAAACGAATCGTGAAAGATAAGAGCTCTTTGTATTGAAACGGTGGAGTTCGTTCGAGTTCGGAGGAGTTCGGGGAAATCCGTCATCTTTTCTCCGTCGCCCGCTGCATTTCTTAGCGGGACAACTGTCGCGTGCACCACAAAAGATCGTATATAACGAGAAGTAAATGTATATTTGTAGATCAAAATGCGCGATACATTTATTCGTATTGCGCGCGAGATACAGTGAGATACTTTTGTGCAATAAGAGCGAGTGTTTTCTATTTGGTGTAAGTGACAGTTTAATTACGAGACTTCTTATCCACACGTTAGTAAGAGAGAAAATAAATTAATGTGTCTGTACTTCTGTAATTAAAAAAAAAAAACAAAAGCGAAAGGTATTTGTGTTGTAAGATGAGTATTAGAACGGAATAAATCGAAAAATGTGTGAAAACTTTTGTTATAATTTGCTCGCGTTCGTACATTGAGAGCTACTCGTACGTCTACAAGATAAAAGCTCAAAATACGGCGAGACCAACTGAAAACCTAAGCTATATTTCGTCCAAAACCTCGCAGCACTAAAGCAGCCATTACTTTAAAGACCATTACACGAAGTAGGGTGACATGAGCTCTGTCCGCATACCGGGATTCCCTTATAATTTCTTTCTGATACCGGAATAAGTCCGCATTCGGGAACTTAAATTACGTATGGTAGGAGGCGAGTCGGTATCGCGATTGGTATCGAGTAGGGAATAAATCCCGGGGCGTCGTCGTACCCATTCGCCATACTGGATTACTGGCAAAGTATTCTCTTAAGTTTCATTAAGCGATCGGAGTGATATCCGTTGGGATAGATATGGGATCTAGTTGCCGTATAAATCTTGATAGGATTCCGTTGAAACTTTGGCCACTCTTGATTTACTTTTGGATGTAGGCTCGGAGTTCGGGCCGTTTTTTCTAGGATTTACTTTTGTAATAAAACAGCGGAGAGATTAAGTTTTACTGTATATTGGTTACGAGGTTTTTTATGGATCTAATATAAGAGAAAAGCGTTATGAATAGAATTGATTGGAAGATTGGATATAGGATGAAGTAATCGTGAGGTAGAAACTTTAGTTCACGAAGAAGGAATACAAATAAAGTGCCAATTTGCAAAAAGTTTATGAATATTGTTATTTCATTGACGGCTCTACTGACACTCAAGTAGAGCAGACGTGTGTCTAATTTTATAAGCAATATTATTTATCATATGTCGTTAAAATATTTCCGAGTGATCTGTGACCTAGAAAGCGAATCGCACATTTTTCTGCTAAGTTAGTGATTTACTTTAGTGAACAACAATTAATTATGAGAAACATTTAAGACTTAAGTATGTCAAATAGTGAAAACAGCCCTCGAAGTATTCCACCACCAGGCAGCCCTGCCAGCAAATCTCAAATACCTGACCATGCGGCTGAAGGAAGAATTCAAGCAGTGGATACCAGGGACATTAGTAACTGGTTGATCTCAATTGAATCATGCCTGAATGAAGTATGTACCATTGCTCAGGAAGGAAAGCTGAACTCCGAGCAAAAGCTGAGGATCAATTCCCTATCGCGCAAGGTTGGACATGGCGTTTCACAAATGGCGGTTTACTACCAGGACTTGAAGCTAAAAGCGCAAGAAATACAAAACTCTAAACTAGTGTTGAAAGAAAAAAGCGACCTCACTGATTGCCTCGAAAATATCAAGAAAGCCATTCAAGAAAAGTGCTCTAAACCAACAATGGCAGAAAATGTTTCGTTCGCTGACATGGTAAAAACCAATAAAAATAATTACTTGCGCCCCAATAATGTCAGTTCTATTGCAATTTATCCAGCGGACAAATTAAAATCTAGTGAGGACACTAAATCTCTTGTCCAAAAAATGATATGCCCTGAACAAATGAAATTGCACGTAAGAGGACTACGCAAAACAAAAAACGGAGGCGTTATAATCAGCACAGAGACCAAAGACGACATAGAAAAACTTAAAAAGTCATCCCAACTAAGTAGTTCTGGCCTGAAAGTGGAAGAGCCCCATAAGAGAAGACCAAGAATTGTGGTTATAGGAGTACCAACCGTTTTAACTGATCAAGAAGTTTATGATTGCATCTATGAGCAGAATGTAGCCGAGAAGCTGCCTAGTTTGTCCCGTGACTCTTTTTTGGCCTCTATAAATTTAAGTCATAAGTCAGGTAAAAAAGAGGGACCTACGTGCAACTTCATTCTTGAAGTTACTGCTAGCATAAGAAAGGCGCTTATAAATCAAACTCGAGTGTTCATTAATTGGACTTCCTGCCCAGTGAGGGACTTCACAATTGTGACCAGGTGCTTCAAATGTCAACAGTATGGACATGCTGCAAAGACTTGTCGGGAGGCTACCTATACGTGTGGACATTGTGGGGAACAGGGTCATCAGGCGAACGAGTGCACTAAACATGCTGAACCGTCACATTGTGCAACATGCTTGCGATTTAAAAAACCGAGCAACCACAAAACAGGCGATCAAGAATGCCCCGCAAAGAAAATAGCTGAGACAAGATACATCAATTCTATAGATTATAATGATGTCGCTTAAGACTGCCAATGTTTATCTATAAGCCTTTTTTACTTTATGTTATATAATTATTGTTATTTTGTCGTTTACTAGTTATAATCCGTAAAATTTATTTTACCTAGTTTTTACAATTTAGGTATATTCTAAGTAAACATGTAATCTTAATATTTTGTTGACACGGCAAATTTTTCTGTATGACAAAGTAAACGCGACCTCATTAAAAATGTAACATTGCAAAACTCATAGCAGAATATTATTGCAAAAATGTGTTACGATGATGCAAAAAGTGGCATACTATTTTGCTCAATTTGAAAATAATCATAATTAAAGTAGACAAATTATTTACTATTTTTAGGAATTTCAGATATCCAATACATATGTATAAGCACTTGAGAGAGATACCTGAGATACAGGTTTATTCCTAGTTCAGGTAGAATCCGATTATTTCTTACCTACCTCTAGTTTAAGGCCCTATTTTGTAAATATTTATGTAAATCAATTATTTCAATAAACAATTTCAATTCGCTTTTTTTATTGATTTATTGATTTGACTTTTATGATTCGGAAAACTACAGCGGTTTTCTGACACAAAGCTTCACAGTAACATAAATTGATTAAAAAATAATCGTAAACAACCAAATTAAATTACTACGATTCGCTTATCAAATACTACAGCATACAAACAAATTATGCGAGACAATAATTTATGCCCGTATAACCATCGCTCCCTATGTAGATGATGCGCAGTATTTCCACACTATCTGTGGGACCATCGCTGGAACATCAGCACGATTTATGCGACCTATAATCCTGTGTCTAAGCGTTGTTCGAGTAAATAGGATACATGACACATAAATACAGACTGTCAACTACCAAGAGTTTCTTCGAAACATGTGTGCCTAAGTGTAGAGTTTGAACACTATGGAGTTTTGTTCACGAGTTTGTTTAAGCCTAAAAAAATCCTGTTTCTGATTCTGGGAAATACTGTGAGTTATATATTTAGCCTGCTTTTCGCAATTTAGTTTTAAACATGTTATAATATAATTCTCTACACATTTTATTTTGCGCTACAATCACATTTATTTTTATGACTTTTTTATAGTATGTATATTTGTCATTTTGATATCAACTTGATTATTATTTGTTGTTATTTGTTTAAGGTAGAGATAACATCAATTGGTAACAAGGATTTGGAATGGAATATAGTTAGTGTTGCCATAATGGTTGTGAAAAATTATACTAATACTAAAACCATTCCATAAAACGTGATGCAAAGGAGCACAGTCGTGTAATAGCAGTTGTTTACCGTCAGTTTTATCGACAATTAAAACTTTCAAATCATTAATTATTACTTACAAATAAGGTAGGAATCTTGTGAAGGCCGCAAGAGTAGGAATCCGCTGGATGCGGGAAGCACAGAACCTGTCGAAGTGGCAGTGCTTGGGGGAGGCCTATGTCCAGCAGTGAACGTCTTTCGGCTGAATAAATGAATAGAAATAAGGTTATGGATCTCATGTGCCTAAGCGCCAACCAAAGCCTAACGTGACTAATGGAAGTCTGCAGCGGACACCAACTTTCAGCAAATAAGACAGCGGAAAATAGACCTTTTGTCTATCTTTGTCGACTTAATAGCTCCGCTACGGACGTTCCGTTGTCTTCCACGACTAACACCCGAAACTACCTAGTTCCTACTGTTACACCCGGTTTCTAAATTGAAAATTTGAAGTTGAGAACTTGTCAAACACTTGCATTAAAAACCAAGTGAAAAAACGTAAGAAATGTTTGAGTTTTGCGAGCTACATTGAAGGAATGAGAGCGTGAGAAATATTGCGAACTAAAACCAAGCAGCCCGTAGTGCCTGAAGTCGAATACTCGTAAAAAACCGTTTTTTGAAGTGATGTTACAGAACGCTTACGTCATCCCCGAGAGACATCGAGCAGCAGGCAATGCTTAAGTAAATATTTATATTGTAACTGGAATTAGTTACTTATATAAATAAGTGTAAATAAATGCATGTATTTAGAGCAGTGGTGGCCAAGTGGTAACGGCCGCGACTTACCGAGTCGTAGGTCGTAGGTTCGAATCCAGATAGGCGCTTTACTTTGTGTAAATTATTTCATCACCACTGCTCTCAAAACGGTGAAGGAAAATATCGTGAGGAAACCGGCATGTCCTAGAACCAAAAATTCGAAGACATGTGACATCTGCCAACCCGCACTGGGCCCGCGTTGAGGATTACGGCCCACTCCCTCTCACTGAGAGGAGGCCTGTGTCCCAGCAGTGGGAACATTATAGGCTGATTATGTTGTTATGTTGTATGCATGTATGTATGCAGCGAAAGCACTAGGAAGTGGTGAAGGGCGGGCATTTTGGGGACTGTCTTTTATAATTTTGAAGTTCGAAAAGTGCTAATTCTCAGCCAAGTTTGAATAAATGACTTTTGATTTTGATTTATAATGTGTAACTTGTTTGTAGACGTCTTGGGTTAACCTGTAAAGTCAATAATTTTTTTAAACCAGTATTCAACTTCAATTTCTCAATACAGGAACCGGGTGTAAAAGTAGGTAGTCGGTAGTTTTAGATATAAAGGGTTGATATCCTAAAAGCTGAGCATAAGGTTGGCATCAGCCTCATTAAAGGCACCTCCCCTGACGGTATCGAGTGACGATCGAGGCTCGTCATCTGAGGGTAGTAAACTCTAACCTTAAGGCTCTTCTTACTAGGGATTTTTTTTAAGAATATTTGTTGCTGATCATTACTGATGTGAGTAAGTGAAGGGTTTTGTTATTGTTTTTTTAATAAATAGACAATTGGTTATTAGTTTTTATTGCTCCTAATTGATTGATGGTTACATCAATTTTTATGTGGATCAAATCACTTAATAAATGGGCCGGTTTATTTAGGTAGGTATAATGAAGATTGCAGCGTTGAACTATTAATTTGATGATAAATGAACAAAAAAACCAATAAACATCCATACTAATCTATACTAATATTATAAATGCGAAAGTGTGTCTGTCTGTTAGCTCTTCACGCTTAAACCGCTGAACCGATTTAGATGGTATAGAGATAGTTTGAGTCCCGGGAAAGGACATAGGATAGTTTTTATCCCGATATTCCCACGGGATCGACACTTATGCGGGTGAAACCGCGGGGCACATCTAGTATTGAATAAACAACTTTTTTTGCTTTCTTCATGATCTGCAAACAATCCAAGTTACATACAAAAGGCATAATCAACAAACTTTTCGATAACCTATCCAGATAAACCCAGTGACGCAACCTAAGTAGCCATCACAAAAAAAAAGTATTTCAACTTTTTTTTTATAGCATCACATACGCATTGACGATCGCTCGCAAATGGCCCAGTTTAATGGACAGAAACGTATTTTGTTGATACTGACGCTTTTTACGGCTTTCGAGTGAGTTCTTATGGTAACTGAACTCGTAAATTAAGAATATGCGGAGGAAAATGGGAGAAAGACGACCTTGGGACGGCGGATGGCGCGGCTTTTAAAACAACATCTTTGGGTGTGTTTTTTATCCTTTAGCGTAAGGATGGTAAAATAGTTTTATAAGTGTTTCATTTTGTAGAATGTAGGTGTGTCTACACTTCAGGGACCGTTATGTCCTTGACATGGTTTCGCAGAACTTCGAAACTGTGCTTTAACTATCTGCGGTTTGTATCCATCCTGCTTCCGAGAATTTCTCTCAGAAATAATCGTCACCTTGTTAATCCTGGGATGTACGATGGAAACCAAAACGAATAAGACTAACTGAACTGATCCATCGTACATACACCGGTGTGCTACGACGCGTCACGCAGCGCTACGCGTCGTGCTACGGCGTAGCTCCCACTGTGCTACGAGCATGTGAAGACCACACTTTTGAAACATTTTCGGAAGTTTTCTTTATGAATAATTGAACTTTAGCAATTTATTTTCACTGTAATTAATTTTAAACACATAACACGCCTGTTTTCTCCAAATTGTTGGGCCGAAGTATACATAGTACACACAAATTTCGCCAGTTATGTTTAAGTCCCCTGTAATTAATTTTGAAGGCAAACAAACAAACAAACAAACTCACATTTGCAAACTTCTATCTATCATAGCCCTGAAGGTTGGTGACTGGAAAATACACCCTGTATTTGAGTCATTCATATCAAGTCTTTATTAAACTGGCCACTATAATCCCAATATCGTTACAGCCAATAAATACTTGACCATAATTTTACCGATAATCGATTTTATTGTGTGCTCTGGTAATATCGTAAATAAATTGTGCTATAGTCTGGAAGAAATATAAGCTCCGTGGAAATAATTTAATCAAAACTTACCATTTGCCAGTAAACCTAGTTGGGAATAAGTTTTATCTCTTGTACTCTATTGTTTGAATAGTATATAAATCAGAACTATTTAGTTTACGAGTTATAAACGTGATTTAGATAATGTTTATTACCTGAAACTGCCTTTGGTAATAATGAATGTAGCTTTTTTTCAGTTGGTAATACTTTATTCACTGTCAGTAAATCTGTTGAGAACAGACTGAGTCTGCTGCAATACAAAGAAAAGGCTCTCATTATTATTTTGAGCTTGAAATACTAACAAAAAATTCACAAAAACATAACAGGACAGAAACTAATAAATAATCAAACAACAGATCGGACAAAAGATTTTTTTGAAGTGAAGTCTTCTTTAGGCGCGTTGGGCATTTTTTGAGATGGGACAAATCCATTGAATTCGCGCCACTGTTAGCGTAACCGACACTGGTTAGGATGTGTTCGGCTGGCCTCGGGATGTACTTGTTTTTAATGTATATCCGATGTGAGTGAGTGATGGCAAAGTATTCTGTTTGTGTTTTGTTTTCACTTCTGTCGGCATTCCCGGAGTGCCACTGTTTTTTTCTTAATTTTAATTGACAGATCCAATTTATCTTTATTCTCTCTTGTGTTTTATTACTATCTAGCTTTTAATCACACTATTTAAACACCAGTTACTCCAGTTAAGAAGCCTAGGTTTATAAGTGCTTAACCAATAAAATCGTAGCTATATAAAACCCTTTCTTCTGTCGTAAAACGTAACGCATAAAGTTGGAAGTTTTACGGTACAGACTCCCGGGTTACGGGTTAAGTTTTTGTAAGTGCGACTTAATAGAAACGTGTGACTAAGTTCGACTTAAGTAGCACTGGTAGTACTTGCTAATGTTAAGCTTTTAACTTAATGTAGGTGTTTTTAATTGAGATTTACTCAGCATTCTTCGGGAAGTTGGGAGCGGGTGAATGAAAAGGAATTGTAATTGTTAACTTTTCTTTTTTGTTCGGCCATTTTATATGCTTTTGCTGTAGGAAGCTTTTTTATGGATTCGGTTGAGTTGAATTAATATTCTTTTCATAAATCGTATAAGTATTATAGTTTCCGGTAAGTTTGACAACCAATCTTACCAAGGGCTATGGTGTAGTCGCTCCATGTGAAAAACTGGTATTCAGCTGCATCTGGTTAGACTGGAAGCCGACCCCAAGATATTTGGGAAAAGGCTAGGCAAATGATAATAATGATGACTGTTTTCGATATGAGTAAACACGTAGGTATTTATTTTGAGATTTTCCGACTATCTTTTCAGCAAAGGTGACTTTCTGTTTTAGATGGAGCGGAATCAGTCTATTTTGACTTTTAGTTAGTAAATACTTTTTTAACATATAAACCGAGAAATCAATGGAATCTCAATGAAAATGCGATACCTCGTAAAGGTTAACCCTTAAAGTACTAACAAGCGACAGGTAGCTGGACCCGGTTTACATCGGCTTGCAAACACGAAATCATTGGCACCTCGCAACTTCGTCACTAACTTCCATGGAAGGACGTAACTCTTGTGAATGGACGTAGGGATAAGAGGAGAGAGGATTGGAGGGACTTGATTTTTACTCAAATGGCCCTGTTACTTACACCGTAACATTCTTAATGGTATTTAGGGGTTGGGAATATTTCCAGAGACTTTTTATAAGTGTAGAAAAGGTAGGTAAGGGTCTTCTTGTTGTAGCGTAGGTTTATTAGCGTAGGCTCGTATTTAAAGTCTTTAATTTTCTAGCTGGAATAGTAAAATTGGCAAAAGTCATCAGATGGAAATTGGGGAAAAGTATTGGTCCTTTTGTGAGTAACAATAAAAATTGAGAGCAATGTTGGCCCAGTAGTAACAGCCGCGACTTACGAGTTGTAAGTCGTAGGTTCGAACGCAGACAGGCGCTTTACTTTGTGTAAATTATTTCATCGCCAATGCTCTCAAAAAAGGTAAAGGAAAACATCGTGAGGAACCCGGCATGTCCTAGAACCAAAAAATTGAAGACGTGTCACATCTACCAACCCGCACTGGGCCCGCGTGATGGATGGTCCACTCCCTCTCACAGAGAGGAGGCCTGTGTCCCAGCAGTGGGGACATTATAGGCTGCTTATGCTAATAAAAATTGGCCCTCGCGACCACATCAGATGATATTAGGTAGTCTACTAACATAGTACCTAATTTATGTCTTCTGAAATGGCCCTGTTACAACGTCACATTCTTATTGGTATTTAAGGGTTCGGAATATTTCCAGCTATTATTAATTGTTGTCGACATAGGTTTGTTTTTGGGTATTTTAGGCCTTTGGGTAGGTATTATTGGTTTTAAGGCTTCTAGTTAAAAGTTTTAATAATCTAGCTAGATTAGTAAAATTGTGGCGAAATGGGGGTCTACTATTCTTAATCCTTCGGAGATTACAGATGTGAAAATTAATTATGTTAATAGTAAAATTGGCAAGTATTTTTAAATAAATATATTTTTTATTTTATTTCAGAACAAACACATTTAAGATTAACAAAAACAATTCTCCAATAAAAATGAACATTACAGAAATTCCCGTAATTAAAAACGTTCAAAATCTAGTAGACAATCAATGTCAAAAACTTGTCAAAAATGTAGGGAAATTATAAGTTTTTTTGACAGACTGAAACTGAGATCAGAATGTGAACGTTCTTAAAATTACGAGAATTGCCCCTCAGATGATATAAGATAGTTTCGGCAGAAGACTTACAACGGCTAACAGTATCTGGAATATCAAAATAAACTATTCAGACTTCCCCGAATCCCCGCTTCTACTTGTAACTTAGTCCCTTAATAATGTATATAGGCGGAGAATACAAGGTGTGTGGGGTCAATAATAGGAGGTCAAATATTTGGGCGTAGCGTGCGGGTTGATGTTTGTCGAGGTTCATAGGATACACACCCGGGTCTTAGGGTATATATACGGCTATGTACGGTTATGTTTTTATTTTGTGTACCTATGTAAATAAGTAGTGTGTGATCGGGAGTTATAATAGTAGACTGTGGAAGCTTAAACTTTTTTTTGGTCCTTTGATACACGTGAGAGTTTGGAGCTATATTTATTCCCTAGATTTTCTGTAAGGAGTTTTATGATTCGTATATAAGTGGATTACTATATGGACACTGGCCTGGTAGAAGCAATTTTTTCATACAGATACCAACAAACAACAGAGGAGGAAAACTGCAGGTGTTTTTCGGGAGCTTGCCTAGGTTCAGGCAATTAATGTATCCTGTAAATAAACATTTCAATTTTTATTAAAAAATAACCAAAATGTTTTATATAATAGTGCCGAAGATCTCTCCATATTTTAGCTTGAAATGTTGAAATAAACGATTTTACTTTTTTTTTAACTTAAAACCTGAACATTGAAGGACAATTTTAATTAAACCAAGTCAGTTCACAAAACCTTACGTTCTCATCGAGACTATGGATCAAGAATGTAGTAAACAACTTATGTTATCTTTTCAATCCGAGAGAGTAACTTTTTCGCCATGTTTTGTCATAGTTACACTCTCAAAATGTTTGTTGTGTTGTCATCAATCAATAGTGTTTTCTCTTTATTGGGTTAGTGGAACTTTCTGTTATGTCCTTATGGGCCCATGTCCCCATACTTCTAACACATACTGTTTGTGTACTTTTCCTTGTTTTGATACTTTATGAGGTAAATATTTTTCGGGAGTCTCAAGAGAAGTTAAAGAATGTAGTTATGTTAAAAGCTAAAGAAAATTCATGCGTTAGAGTAGATATCTTTGGCTGCAAATCGTTTAGTCATCATTCTTTTTTGGGAAAATTCGGTGGAGGATGATTTATTTTTATCAAGACTATCTGCATTATACATCTATAACTGACTAAATTCTTTCTCGTACCAATTCTTGCTACGTTTTTGCTCTTAAATACCAGTGTGAAAAGGTTCATTTTCCTGTCTTAAATGGACAGGGAACCCTGATAGCTGACACACCTTTACATAAATGGTTGAGATTTTTTAGAATACGACTCGGTAGAATGTTATAATTCTTTTAAGTATATATTATTTATTTGAGCAAAGTAAATAAAATATAAAATAATTATAAAATTCTATCGATTCGTATTCTAACGAACCTCAACCATTTATGCAAATGTGGATCAACTAATTTCTATAACTGACTGTATATAGCCATGATATCAAAAGCAAAGTTAAAGTCAAACAAGGCATTTTCGACAAACCGCGCACACGTTGCAAACAATTTTAAAACTCTGGAAACAGTTTGAATTTGGCTTATTTAATTAGTGTATGATAAAATATGTTTCACATTCCAAAAAGTTTTCATAGTTTTACACTGAAAATCTATTTGCATTTTCAAATTCTATTTCCCGTGCAGGCATTTATTTTGATACGTCATTATGTATTTAGGGGTAGCTACTCCGTAATTATATTAATTAAGGCTCGGATAACGAAATTTACGGTACAAAATTTGCCACAGACTACAAAATTAAGTCAGAATCTGCAATAGACTAATAAACAACCCGATAGCTAACATACCTAAATTAATTATTGAATATTTGCTTAAATAACTTATAAGAGCTGACCCAAAGCCGTTGCATATGTATGCGGTGCGGGTCACAAACGGAATCAAATTAATTATGATGAAGTGTTGCACCTGTTGGCACGACTAATAGCTGGTGGACCGCACTTATTGGAAACGGTTTACGTCGCCCCGTGATTTATTACTGAATTAGTTTGAGAAACGTGATGATTTTACCTAATTGGTAATATGGAACACAATGGACTGTGATATCTATCTTGAAGAATGTTTTAGTTGTTTGTCAGAGACCAAAAATAGTCTTCACTAATATATCAGTATGTGTCAGTGCATTAGCAGTTAAAATGCGTGGACCTTAGCAATGGATATTGACGAAAATGCTTGTTTCAACCAACCAACCCGCACTGGGACCTCGTGGGGGATTACGGCCCACTCTCCCTCTCACAGAGAGGAGGCCTGTGTCCTAGAAGTGGGAACGTTATAGGCTGATTATGCATGCATGTTTCAATTTACAGCTCTATAATTATAAGGTTATAACAATTAGGCGTCAGTTACACCGCAGTTTTTTGCAATATGTGTCGTGCATGTCAGTGATAATAAATACGCATGACGTTCGTTAATAATTGAAGTAATAATTTCTTATTATTGAGTGAAACGTAACAAAAGAACAATGTACGCTGCGGTCTGTCTCGAAACCACAACGAAGAAAAAATTGTGGTCACATAGCATGCAGAAATGTTTTATTATTTTCTCACAAATTACGTTTTAATAAAATGCCTAGGCGCAGTCATGCAGTATAAAAAACGGTTTTTGCACACTGATAATAGACAAACATATTTTTTAATAGATTTTTCTAGGCTTAGCCCTGAGGCACCCTTACCTAAATCAAAAAGGCATACCTAAGTTCTAAAAAGAGGTTTTTACATCGATGCGCAGTTAAAATAGCCTTTGACAGCAAAGCCAGATAACTTTTTTTGTGAGTGACTTTCAGATCAGACTTTTTAGACCTTTGTAGATATCATTTGATAAAATGATCTCCAAATATTTTTGCTAAAAATAAATAGCCCACTAACATGAATAAAAAAATAATATTTCCCTTTGACTAATATACCAAAATCCCACATAAACAAGAGATATTCGGCAACAGACACCGCGGCCGTTAATAACGCGGTGTCGCCGACAGCTAGAGCGCTCTAGACAGTGTCGAGAGGTGTCAGAAAGAAGTGTAGTGCGCAGGTGCGAGCCATAAATAATGGGAGCCTGGCCTGCCGCGGTGTCGCGAAAAATGTTCTGCTAGATATTTAATGCACGCCTTTTTAGGAGATGCGTTAAGCATTGTTTGGGTAAGGGATTGTTGAGAGGTTTAACAAACTTTTTTGGAACGGTCTAGAATATATTATTACGAGATTTTAATGTATGTTGTCATATTAATATGCGTCTAACGAGTAAACTTTGGCTCCTTTTCTCGGTAGGAGCTTTATGAGAATAAGATTACGTCGAGGTAGGTACTTTAGTATCGCTAATCGTGGAGGCTTTGAATGTCGCCTGTAGGTTTGACTTTGTGATTGTTTTCTTCATAAATGAAGAAGTTAACATTCCTTTTGCTTAAGATTATTAATAATTAATCCAATCCACTTGACATTTACTTATTAAAGCTCAACTTTCAGAATAGAAGATGTTAATAAAACCGTCCTATTTATTCAACTAGAAAAGCGTTTGAAGTCAAAATAATTATGTATCTTTACCAAAGGCCGCCTTAAACCTAGATTAATTTTGCGCAAATACTTTATTAAAAACGGGGGCTTATTTTCAAGTTCACACCAATAAAATACCTCAAGAATTCACCTCCACCTATAAAGCTTTCATTCTGGAAAAAAATAAAACATTTTTCATACCTCTTCGAATTCTCTGATGTATCGAAACATGTAATTTATATAGTCGCCGTAACGCCTCCGGAACGATTCGCCGGGGACATCCGGTTCCGTGGCGGCCATCTTAGAAAAAAGTATCGAAAGCTACTGTCATAAATAATTCAGTGTTCCGTATATTTATTTTCACTTGTGTGGATGTGGATAAGAAATTGGAGCGTGGTGATTATGTGGATGTTTTTGGATGATCGATGGATGTTATATTGTTATTAAGGTGTTACGTTTTTCTACTGAGAATGATATAAACGCTTGTTTCATGAAGGGATTTTTCCGCGCCGTGTAGGTATGCTGTGACGTATAAGTACAAATAGCATGCAAACATATCCAGGTTGTCAGTACAAATTCCTGTAGGCCTTGCAAATATTTTACTCTATTACGAATTGGGATATATTTTTGTGAATTTGGCTTGTGTTATTTTTATAGGATAGACTCGCGTTTGATCAGATTCTCACCTGTTTTTAAGTAATTCTCAATGACTGAAGACTACCAAGCAGATATATATAGCACACTAAGTACTAGTTTTACTATTGTGAAATAAAAACCAAAGGGTTATTTATTTAAGGACATAATAAAACCATTGCCACGCCAAAAACAACCTTCAGACCTTAAAGGTTATCACAAAACCCCCAATTGAACCCTAAGACGTTGTCGAACGAGTGAACTGAAAGCAACCGGATCCGGCGGTTACACCATTTCCGGCCGACGTTCCACCACTGAATTATGGACTTCTGATCCGACATGTTTTGTTATTATTATGCTTTTATTAATTTTTCTTTTCTTTCCGCATTTTGAGTTCGTCCTTGAGGACATATTGTGATTTTATTTATGGCTCCCGATTTGATTAAGTTATTTCTGTGTAGTTGAATTTTCTGATTCAAATCTCGTTACTCTATTTAGTTGAAATAATTTACTCACAAAACTATGATAAAGGTTTTAAAGCATGGAATTAGTATACACTATATTTGTCATTGGCATTTAGTGTGACATTCCATTTTATTATTTGAATTAAAATAAAACAAAATACAATCGTGAAAAGTGTCAACTGTCATTCACCACTAAAAGGTTTGGCTTTAAATTAAATACATTTTAAACATTTGGCAACAATATTGTTTCACTCTTCCAACAAAAATACTCTCAAGAGGATAGCAACTCGACTGTCAACTTAAAACGACCCTTAAAACTTTACTGACGTCACATACTTGCTCGCATCTACATATCGCGAATGTATTGCCCGTCATTCACCTACATTCGAGAAGTTTCCATCATATTCTTATGTTATGGTGGAACTTGGGCATTAAAACACGCAAACGACGCCATTACGGAGTCTCGCGATAACTCACATGTCGCTGTACATAGCTTTGACCCACATTTGGGACAATTGGCGATAAGGTCGGATTGAAGATTCGTGATTTACGTGGTTAATGGGATTTGGAAACGTGGTTGTACGCTTTGAGGTTAGGTTTTGGTTGATTGATGTACAGACGCCAGCACATCAATCTACCCGAAACTGTCAAATTTTCCCAATCAACTTTGAACCTTGTGCTTTAGCGATAAAGTTGAAAATCTATTAAAGAAATTTGACTGATTGTAGTAGCTTGATGTGCTGGCGTCTGTACCTACACAGACGGATAGGCAATAAGATTTTTTTATCTTGATACAATGTTTTGTACCTTAATTCAATTATGGATTGGCTTGATATCTTCGGATCTATTCGAATTCAGATACGAATCAATTGAGAACTTCAAATTGTAAAAAAAAGTTCACTGAGGAGTAAATGTTAATTAATACGTTCCGAATTAAATCACTGATACATACATTTCAATAAACGTTCCGGAAAGATCATTATCTGCTCCGATTTCATTGTTTTAACTAAAGGCGGTGGAAGACTGGTCTTTCTAATAAGGAAACCCATTTCATTTTAAGTCGTTTTTCTCATACACCTTGCTTGAGCTGCACTATACATGGGCAATAATCATCAACCTTTACAATCCTTTACTATCGTAAATCTGCAACCGTAAAACATACAGCTTGGCTTAACAGCAACAGTAATGAGTATGACTGCTAAACGTTTATGAGGACCACACGCAGTGCACAACGTTTACTACACTTAATACTTTACCTTATCGAGAGCCATTCATCATACTTCGACAGCGGGTAAACGTGTGCTGGCTTTTACTGTGGACTTACATAGGTAATACTCGATCTCGATTGTCGAAGCAAACGTTATTATAACGTAATGGATTATTGATTGGTGGACATATTAGGTGGATGATCGTGCGGTCAACTATTCGGTTGCTATTATAGTTTTAAGAGGTCTCTCATATTCAGTACTCTATTGTTTTAGGCTGAAATAATATTGAAGATATTGCAAGATTTTTTGTGATTCTAATTTGCCGTTTTTAGGGTTCTATACCCAAAGGGTAAAAACGGGACTCTATTACTAAGAGTCCACTGTCCGTCTGTCTGTCTGTCACCAGGCTGTATCTCATGAACCGTGATATCTAGACAGTTGACATTTTCACAGATGATGTATTTCTGTTGCCTCTATAACAACAAATACTAAAAACAGAATAAAATAAATATTTAAATATTGACTCGATACTGCGTTCTAAAACTGAAATTGCCGATGTAGGTTACACGGCTGCCAAGCTAAAATGGAACTGGGCTGGTCACATCTGTCGCATGCCGGAGGTGCTATCGGCTAGAGTACCCACAGAATGGGTCCCAAACAGCAGCAACCGGCAACGCGGCAGGCCCAGAATTAGATGGCGGGACGAACTCGACTCTTTCCACAAGGATTGGCGTATAACAGCACAGGATAGAGACAAGTGGAAGGAGGGAAGGGAGGCCTCTGCCCTGCAGTGGGACAGAAATGGCTGATAATAATAAAAGAGAGATTGAAATTTCGCCACACTCAGCTTCTAAAGTACCATTAACACGTCGAGGAAAAGTTTTCCCCCATTCAGAAAATCAGAACACCGATTTGAAAGACTCTTTACTAAGAAACAATTGAGTATAACACAAAGAGTAGCACTACGATTAAATCCCAGGTGTCGGCTCAAGATATTATAAGCGCCCGATTTTAAGTGAACTTTAAACAATACTCGCCTTTAAGACCTTAACAATAGACGCTTTATCACTTGTTAACGTGTTAATCTTGCTTTAGGCAACATGGTTACGGTTTCCGTATATTAGGACCAAAATAAAGAAATTTTCTAATGTTAAAAATATTGTAATATTGAATTTAAATGTTAAAAAGTGTCCTGTAATGTTTTTGATGCGTTGCGTTATACAGGGTGATAGGAAGACGGGTGCAAAGCTTTGAGGCGAATATGGTATAGAAAATTTAGAACCATTTAAGCCATGGTTGTCTTAGACGAAGTCTTACCAATTTTTTTTTACCTAATTTTTATGTTTTTTATGTCTAATGACATAGAGGCCTAAAACATGTTTTGCTAGATTGCTTACACATTACTTTAATAAAATAAAATAAAAATGAATTAATTTATCATTCAACTTGGCCATAAATAAGCAGTTTAATTAAAATTTTGGGAATTTGTAAGACTACTAAAAAAAATTGGTAAGACTTAGTCTAAGACAACTATGGCTTAAATTGTCTGTACTATCTTAGTCTTAAAGCTTTGTACCCATCTTCCAATCATTCTGTAAGTATATCTAAATGATTATTTGACGTCATTATTCTCCTGCTATTATCCAAAATTATTTGGTGTCGGCGCAATATCTTTTTCATCCACATTCTCTATTAGTCGTCATCTCGGTAGTCACCCCCTTTCTAACCATATCATCTTACATACAGTCCATCCATAGTGCGTCCAGTTGTGAGTACAAATGATGACTATAAGAGTAGAAGACTAAAGAAACTATGGATGTACTGCGTAAAATACAAAAAGTAAATAATACTAGCAGCAAATCTGTAATTTATTTTTACCCCAGAAAGTAATAAGCGTGATCGCATTTAAGTAGATATGTGGAAATTGCATTATTATTATTATCAGCCATTTCTGTCCCACTGCAGGGCAAAATCCTCTCTTCCCTCCTTCCACTTGTCTCTATCCAGTGCTGTTACACGCCAATCCTTGTGGAAAGAGTCGAGTTCATCCCGCCATCATCAAATGTCATACTGATTTTTTATATTTCTAGTTTTAGTTCATCTTTGTTTGATAAATCTTCCAGCATTGAGGATGTAGTTCAATGACAGGTCTTTGTACGAACCTCTCAATCATTCTCTCATCTCGAAGTTCCAATATCCAGCCGCTTTGTTCCCCATTCTAACAGGTTTATTCTCACAAAATGCTTGTCTCATGGCGGACGGTAATTGCGCCAGATTTTTCCGTTCCCACAAAATAGGCTTTACTGAAATCCTAAATGGTGGGATGGCTTTGCTCCTGATAAGATTACAGATTGTAATAAGCTCCTGAATTTTATTCCAACTGAAACTTAAATGGGATGAAATTATTTCAGTGTTTTTTTTTTTTCATTAAATTATATTGGATGGCTCTTTTAAATGGTACCTACGTTTTGTGATGAGATTGCAGAAATTATATTGGTTTTTGTGAAATACCTAGTCTTGTATTCTGGGAAAGAATCTTGTTTATTTGTTTTATTATTCTAGTAATCCTGGATAATTTTAGGAAAATACGAACTCAAAACGTCGAATAGAATAAACTAAATTGACTTTCCAACAAACCTCAACAAATATTGATTAATAATAAAAACAAACTTAGAATTGAAAATGTAGGCACTTGACCGTACATCTATTTTTACAAGCTTTTATTTAACTTGTTACAATAGCTTTGGGTACACATTATTTATCATCTCTATATATACTCAGAATTGCCAGTAACACGACGTCACACATTCAAATCCCAAAATAACTTGCAATCCACCGCAAAACTCAGCACTACCAACATTTAAACTATCATAGCCAGGAAAAGCAAACTTCTCAAACACGCAGAACAAACGGAAACTTAATCGCAAGATAAATGGAATCTGCAAAACAATATCTTGGTTGAAGATGGGCCCAAAAACAGGACCGCAGTCCAACGCCTGTTGCCAGCCTTATTTGCATTTTGCTGATTGATTATTCAATCGGACAGTTTGGAGTCCGGACGCCGACACCCTCGGACACCCCCGGACACCCGGACACCTCCAGCCCCCGGCGGGTTGGACAGCGGAATTGATTCATAACTAAATGCTAATGGAAATTATGTAGCGCACATTGTGGTTGCTGATGCTGTTTTTGATGTTTTATTGGTTTTGGCTGCTAACTCGAAGAGTAATCGTGTTGGACATGCTATGAAGTCTGTTAATGTGTTGATGATAATAGTGGATGTTGGCCTTAATGGCTTTTTGTGTATACAGGAGCTAAATACAGCAGAGCTAATAAGTAATAGCAAAATTTCTATCATACCAGTACCTACCTACGCGTTATAAGAAATTTCTCTAATATTAGATGTTGGTCCTTAGATCTCATCCTCGAATTTCCGAGGCATGTCTTATAAATAAGTAAAACGACAACAATTCCGCAAAATTGGCAAAACACTACGTAATAAAGATATTAAAGCAATCCAGCGCTGTCCTCTTCGTAGAAAATTTAAATTAAATTATTTCAGACATTGTACCTAGTGCCTAAGTGGAATAAAATTAAAACAAACATCAAACTTTCTGAAAGCATCTGCATTGTTAATCAGAAACAAAATTTAATATTTTTGTGTTTTACTCAGGAGAGTTTTTAAGTCTCCTAAGACCTGTTTTAATTAATTGGTCTTGTGTGCGAGAAGTTTTGAAATAATTTTGGGAGCTGATGTGTTTAATATATGTATTTTTAGTTACCTTTATGTATTAGATTACCTTTATTACCTTTTAGTTAACAACTTCTGGAGTGCGACTCGAAAGACCAATATTTATACGGCCTTAATACAAGAATTCTCGACGTCTCACAGGCACGTCACCACCTCATCAGAGATAACGCAGGTCTTAACCTTGGGAGGATAGGTTCCTCCCGTCCCCTTTCCTCCACTATCAATTATGCTGATGGCTCGCGGCGATACAGAGCGGGTTGGCCCGTCCTCAGCCAAGATTGCCTTAATATGCTGAGAATTATACCTGGAGCGACTTGCAACGTCACAGTTTTGATTAAGGAATTTTAATTGAAAATACGCAAAAAGAGTTGGAGATATTAATGGAGTATGACGGTGTGGTATTAGCGATTTTTGGAGAGAAAAGAAAGTTGAGCGCCGGTTCTAAAGACCAAATGAAAGTTCCTACCTAGCTAGTGCTAAATTATTTTGCTTATTACAAAAAGTTATTAATTATGAACAAGTCTAAAGTTAAGATGCAGAATAATTAATTAAACAATACTATGATTATTTTGGAAAGAAATTGTTTTATGTTTCATTTGATTGTTTTTATTCAAAGACGAGATTTAATTACACATGATTAAGTTTAATGAAATTGCGTCTTAGAACTACATCCTGCATTCGTTTCGATGCAGGTAAATATTTATGGCGAACAAGATTTCATCGTGTTAGAACGTTACAATATAATTTGCCAAAGTAAATAATTATGAAACGCTAGAGATCCCAAATTTGATACAGCGATAAAGTACCCATTGCATCTCAACTTGCAAACATCAAAAACCAATACCATCTTGGTTGACTTAGATGGCCACGCCCCGTCAATGAGTACCAATATCGCGGAACGCTTTTTTCAATCACTCGACCGTCCTTGGTTCATGAAAAATTTATACCCGAAGCCGTGAAGCTGCCTGGAGGTCTCCCAAGGCGCGTTCTACGCCGAATAACATTAGTTTACGAGCATAGGCGTCAAGAGCTCAACCCAAGAGCACTAAAGTGCTACCAAATTTAATCCAGTGCCTTTACGCAACTATGTTGTTATTTTTTTTTTCGATGTGTGATGTATCGGCTTGGATTTTGGTTCGATGGATTGTTTTTGTCAGGTCTGTGTTTGAGTTTATAAAAAAAAAAAATGTATTTTATATTTGGCTTGTGTTGAAATGTCGGTAGTCTTCAATATTTAATTGCTATCGACATTTAAAAACCTATAGGTACCACTTTGGATACAGCAAATCAAAATTAAAATCAAAATATTTTGTTTCACTTAGGTACTCGTGTAACATCAGAAGGCAGGTGCACGGTTCTAATTGGTCGTTTCCCATGGGCAGAGCCGGCAAGAAACTCCACGGTTACTCTTTTAAAAATAATCAGCTTTTACAATGTTTTCAAATTATAGTGTTAATATATATGGGAGGAGAGTGTAAGCCTGTCAACCAAGTAATAGTCACCAGGTACTTAATAAAATAGAAAATGGCTAGCATAAAACACAATGCCAATAGGTACTACAATATTCATAGTCAAACTGAACGTATTCCCGACCCAGTTTCCCAGCTAAATTAATTCAAAGTAAATACAAAAATAGATAACGTCAATTTTCATAACGCCTTCAAAATTTTCCCTTTAAACTCCCCGAGGGCAATGGTGGAAATGTTTTAATTCTCTCTAACTCGACTCCAAAGGCAAAGATTGAATTATTGAAGGCGAGAGAGCGTTAATTGTTATTAATGTACTGGAATATTAAGATATTAAGAGAAAGGACAGGTAAATGTTGACTGGAGAATGTTTCGGTTGATTACGCGACGAATTTTACTTTCGAGGAAGATTTCCTTCTGTTTAGAAAATTGAAACTGAATTTCGAAATTATTTTTTAATGAAATGCTTTAAAAGTTGCCAAATGAACGTGCTTTTTTTCTTTATAAAAAACTGTTGAAACAAATATTGCACATTATTAATCTGTAATGAATCAGCGACAATTTGTCTCTATTATGCTCATTTAACCGTTAATTAGCGACAATATATTCGACATGTGTAGTAATCCAATGCGCAAACAAAAATAATTATTTTGGTTATTAAAATCATCAGTCGAAAGCTTAATAAAATTGATGTAACGTAATATGCAAGAATCAGAGCACGCCCTACAATTTTACAGATAATAAAACTTCTTGAACTCACTTAACCTGCGTAGTAGGTTATTTTTAATCTGTCCTCGAACGAGAATTTCGCGCCAAATTACACTACAGAAAAAGAAAACGAGCCAAGGACAAAAACTTTAATCATACGTCAAGTTACGAAACAGAAAAGGAAACCCCCACGTACAATTTTGGAAAATAATGAACTAACCGGCCAGTCTCTTCGCGGGTCGTTAGCGAAAATTGGAAACTTTCGTAAACTGTTCCGTGCGTTACCGAATGATCAATGGCGCCTGTGCTTATTGAGTTTTGTTTTGTTCGATGTTCAACTGTTTTTGGTAGCTGTTTTTTAAAGACCAATTGGCTTTGGGCTTGTTTAAATTCGGAACTTCTGCTTCTGTTTTTAATTTTTTGATGAGCTATATTTTTGTGTGCTTTTTTTTATCTCTGGCTTTGAAAACACTTTTGTTAAGGGTTAAATATTAATATTAGCATAAAGATACTTCATTTTGCTTAACAGCATAACTACTGCCAAATTCCTAATATTAACATTCTACTTTACGAGAACAGGCTCTAATTCAAACAGTCTGGATACACACTCCTTACGTTAGCAAATACATGAAGGAGTCGGCTAGACTCGGCTGTTCTCGGCTAGATTCGGCTAGACTCGGGTTTACTCGGGTCTGGAGGGTGCATGTAACGGTGTCATTAACGGAAAGTTAATCTCTGTCGACAATACCTTTGTTTATGGAGGACTCCAGAACATTTGCATAGAGGATGATGTTAGTGTTACCACGGTAAATATTGATGTAGTGCGATTGAGGAGCGGTTAGATGTTTGTACAGCGGTTTCTCGGTGTTATTTTTATGCAGATAAGTATTAAAGCAGGTGCTGACTGTCACTGTTTTAATATTTTAGGAATACTGTTACCAGTTTTAAAAAGGTCAAGTCTTTGTTCGCGTAGTGCAAACAGGCACTAAGTCACAATTTAACTATTTTGATAAACGGATTAAAAAATATAATTTTTTCCAGATTTTTCAATACAAAGTCTTATTTTTCGTGTGAAATTCAGAGACGATTATAAAAACTAGAATCCTCTCTGCCTTATAAGCCATTTTCAACCTAAATAGAATTTTCCGGCCGCAAAAAACCCCACTAACTCTACCCAGCTCCATTAAATTTGGGATAGGTCGAGTGTATTGTTTGCATTGTCAGTTCAATTAACAAATTACGGCCAGGTACCCTGCTAATGACAGCTAATAGTCCGCGGGGCCCATGTTATCCGAACGACGCTATTCTAATAGAGCGTTTCGCGTTTTGGATTTAATATAAGGGCCCGTTCACAATTACCACAACCACACCACATCGCAGCGACAAAATGTGGGCATGCTGTGGTTACAACCCGATTCAAACTTTATGACGGCTCTGAAGTGCGCTTCTCGCTGCGCAGTAGATACCTCACCCCCGCTGATAGGTGAATTTGTTATTGCGCTGCGAGTCGCCTCATGTTCCGAGCCGCCATAAAGTTTGAATCAGGCTGTACGTGTGAATAGTGACGCTGCAACTTCTTGCAGTTGTAAGGTTGCGTTGCCGCTCGTAGTTGCGATGTGGTTACGCTGTGGCTAGTGTTTGCAGACAGACAGATCGTTGTGTTTGCGATATGGCCAGCTGCTAGTGCGCGGTCTCGCTGGTGATTGCGTTGTGGCTGCGACGTCACCTTTATGTGACTCACCTTTTTTGATGCTGTATTGTGTCCTTTGTTGCACTGAATAAACGGTTTATCTATCTATCTATCTATGTGGTCGGTATCGCCCACACGGTTGATTTTGACGGTCAAATGTGGTCTGTTCAATAAACTATTCATTTTCATACAAATTAGATCCTGGTCACGTGTTGTCGTTGTGGTGTGGTTGTGGAATGTGTGATCGGGCCCTAAGTCGACGACATCCATAGAGCCATGATAGATACTACAGAATTAAGGTTTTTATGAATAAAAGTAGGTAGGTAAAAAGCAGTTTGAGAAAAAAAGGCATCTTTGGTCAAAAACAAATCTATTATTTCAATTAGCTCATTTAGGTACTCACCTACAGGGATTTTCGACAACAAATAATAAAGACAAAATTGTTTGTTTGTTACATACATACCTGTACTGTACATAACATAATCAGCCTATAATGTTCCCACTGCTGGGACACAGGCCTCCTCTCAGTGAGAGGGAGTGGGCCGTAATCCACCACGCGGGCCCAGTGCGGGTTGGTACTGTAAATACATACCTGTACCTAATATAATATATTTTATATATACCTATTAGAGGGGCTTGTGGCTAAGTAATACACGCACGAGGCGATCGATCAGGTTTAGCTACGCTTGCCGCGGTTGGTCCGTAGATGGGTGACCATCTATACATACCAAGACCCCTCTGTGCCTCGGAAAGCACTTTAAGTCGTTGGTCCCGGCTGTCATTCGTGGATCTTTGACAGTCGTTATGGGTTGTCAGAAGCCCGAAAGTTTGACAACCAGTCTTATCAAGGGGTATCGTATTACCCAGTCACTGGGTTGTGGAGGTCAGATAGGCAGTCGCTCCATGTAAAATACTGGTATTCAGCTATATCTGGTTATAAACTGTATGTGTGCCAAATTCCATCCAAATTCTTTTAGCCGTTTTCGCGCCAATCCGGAATATATATACAAATGAACAAAATTTCTTCTTTACTATTTCTTGGTATATATTGTTTCCTCCTCTGTTATTTTTTGTTATAAATTAAACCATTTCCAATACCTCACTCGTTTCAGTTCTTTATAAAACTGTGTTCAGAGACCTGGGAAGAGATATTAAACTAGCTTTGTATCGCAACAATAACGTTATTTAAAAGCCACCGCTTCCCAATCAGTCCCAACTTAAACAAATATTATGTAAACACGACCAATTAATATTGACACACAGTTATATTAACTATTCATGTTCTACCAGGTCTATTTCAATTGGTCGGTAGTAAATATATTTGTATTGCTATAACAAATCATTTTGAAGCTGAAATTCATTGCGGCGCAGAGTGGTTTACTAACATAACGTACTCGAAATGACATAGTTAACAACTGCGTTTTGTCCACGCGATAGTCGTCCAAAACGCATTGTTTTTAGAGCCAGAATTGCTTGGATACATGTGAGGATATGCTTGTTTGACAATGATGATGTTTGTTATTCAATTTTGTTATTATAGACAACAGTAAACCGATTCTAAGGGATAAGACTCGAAGGATCGGGTACGTCTATGAATTATTAACGAACGCTGTTGGTCAAGATAACATTCCTAGCTTCGAAAGCTGTTTCAATAAATGCTGTGAAAACAGTAAATAAGCTTTAGGTATTAATTAACTTTCTCCGTAAACCTTAATCAAAGCTTAAAGCGGCAAACACCATGGAAAGTTCAATCAATAAGTCAAATAAACTCTTAGTTAAAAATCAAAACCTTTTGGTGTAAACACTGAAGACTATTTACCATTCGAACCGTAAATAAAAAGTCGGGCTTCGAAGCAATATCGGGCTCTGTCAAAGCTCAAGAGCGGAACTTGAAAAAAAGGGAAAAAAAGAAATCAATCGACCCAGCCCGATAGTGGCCATTAAAATATCGTTGAATTTCAAAAGGTGGAGACGTTCGAATCTCGATAGTTGGTCGACTCCAAGACGTATCGCCCGAAATGGACTTTTGATGTAAGTTCCGAACGAATTCAAGATTCGAACGCTCATTTCGATTTTTGAAATCTTGAACATAATGGCTGAATGAGTGGGAGTTTCTATTGAGAACTTTCTTAAAAAAATATTTTAATAAGAGGAAGAATATCGCCGATTGTCGGACCCGATCACCAATATACAACTATATTCACAATTTTACACGTTCAATGCAGATTCGCATCATAACTTTTCCAATGAGTATAATAACGGTCGCAGTGACCTTTATTTTTTATACAAAAAAAAATATTTACGTGACCAAAGCTTTAAAATACCAGCATATTTTAAACCAGAGCACCGCCACCATCTTCACAACATTTCGAAACAGCGAAACTAAAAAATCCTCAGCAAGAGAATAAAAATAATCCCAGACACTGCAGGGCACAGTTCATCGGTATCTCTATTTTTCACCCGACTGGTCGTATTCTCTTAAGACGGCTCCGAAGCCCGGCTAACGAAGGTGCCAAGTCGGCCGGATAATGCCCCTATTCTGATATTCCTAACTTCGGAACCCCGAATATTTTCCAAAAGATACGCGCTGAATAAGATTCGTAAAAAGTTTTGCTTTGTACGTGCAGTGATTTGTAAAAAAGTTTTTATTTGCTTATTTTTCCGGTTTTAGGCTGAATGCAAGCCGTCTCTTTGCGCACCATAGAGGCAAATGGAACAAAAAAGAATAGGGGAAAAGGTTGAGTTGAAACTTCTATCTGTAGTAACAATGATAAAAATTATTTTACTGGAAAAATGCGATTTTCTCAAGAATAAAAAATAAATAAATAAGCAAGCAATGAAGAGAACGTGAAGTAGGTATACCTACTTTGTTAATTCTATTGACGTTCAGAAGAAAATAATTCTTTAGTCCTATTTATAATGTCATCGTTCGGAGAATTATAGTTCTTTTTTATATCTGTATTGCGTAAAAGCTATAAGAATTAATAAAAATGATGTATGCGACCAAAAAAGCGCCGACACACCCATCAATTAAACAAAGATTTAAAAATCTCATCACTCCTTCAATAAAACACATAAATACAATTAATTCACAACTAAAAAGGCAACTAATGAACACATTAACATAAGAATCCGACAATATATTACTTGTAATAAGAAATTAATGTAGCTGTCATTGCGCAAATAAAAATTGATGAGTGTCAGACGTCAGACGTCAAACAAGTTTCAAGCCGCCATCTTGAATCGGTCTTGTCGCAATAAAACATGCTGATTGCTACCGTTGTAAAATTAATTGCCCATGTATTACTGTCTTGTAAGTTCTTGGTGTAAGACAAGCGGTCATTATAGAAATGAACTTGACTGCAGTCTGCGTTTATGACGAAAGTAATAAAAGAAAAGTTCAAGTGCCTGCATTTTTATCGAACTACCTATAATTATTTGGCATTTTATGGCAATGGGAGCGGGAGACGTATGTAAATTCCTAATTATTAAACTCTAGATCCCAGCAGGGTAATTACGTAACACACTAACATTTGCAATATCGTTCATTTTGAAAATTCGACAACATTCATTGCGTTATTTACGTTATCGAGTAGACGAATTTTTCAAAAATATGAAGATAACGCCCCGCGGTTTTCACCCGCATACGTGTCGATCCCGTGGGAATATCGGAATAAAAACTATCCTATGTCCTTTCCCGGGATTCAAACTATCTCTATACCTTTCATCTAAATTGGTTCAGCGGTTTAAGCGTGAAGAGGTAACACACAGACAAACTTTCGCATTTAATTTATAATATTAATAATAGTATGGATGTATTAGGAATTTCTTTCAAAAGCCTTCGGAGTGTGAAAGATAGTGTGTTACATAATTGGGATGCTGGCTGATATTGAAACATGAGCCTTCCTTTGCGAAACTGATTTTGATAGCCTATGTTGGTACACCAGTCAAGATACAAATACACATGAGTTTTTTAAAGGAAACGATTTACTTTTTATGTCAATTTAATCGAAAGTTGGATGAAGTGCCCATAGGCATAATTTAATAAAGCAGGCCTAATAGTAACAGCATTATAGACTTTATTTATGACCGTTGCTAAACATGTAAACGTAAAAAAAACGTAAGGTTATGCAGACATTTATTTTTTTAACTTTAAGCAAAGTTTATAAATAAAGTCCTGGATGCCTGAAAGGATTTGGAAGAAGTCTTTGCTCAACAGTCGAATAGTGTAGGCTAACGAAAAAAAAACAACCGACTTCCAAAAAAAAACACTACAAAGTGAAAAATAACTTTAATTTCGGAAGTCGGTGTCGTTGGTTCCACATTTTCGTTTTTTTGACACCGACTTCCGAAATTAAAGTTATTTTTCACTTTGTAGTGTTTTTTTTTGGAAGTCGGTTGTTTTTTTTTGTAAAAAAGTTTTTATTTTTCGCTTTTTAGTTGTACCTACCCCATAATACAAATTCATATAACACTACTTGCTATGTGAATATTAGTGGAAGGAAGATAAACATCATCAATATAAACTAAGTGGAAAACAAACGTATTGTTGAAGCTAATTCCAAAACTACCCAAGCAAAGTTCATAAAATTTATATGGGACCACCTCTGAAGCATACCTTATTCATTAATTAGACTAGATGCTGATAATCCTGGCTGCAGCATCAGGCCAGACTTATGTCAACATTGCATTGAACTTAAAATTTAGTCCCGTTTAAAATGATCCCAAAAACGACTACGGTGCTGTAATTTCAAGGTTTGTACTTTTTCTTATGCTCCTGGCTTCAGCATCAGGTCTCTCTCGTGTTCTTCATTAACAGTACGTTTATCCACACATCGAGCCCTTTTCAATGAGCCTAAACACGATATATCTGCTGTTAGTTGTCGAGGAGTTAGGCACTCTGCAGACTATCCTGACTGCAGCATCAGGTCATGACTTGATGATCATGAGAACAAATGTGGCAAATGCCCTATCAAACATCAAAACAATTTACTAAAACAGTCCTTGCCTGTTCGAGTAACTTCTTACTGTTAAGGAGTTGTACCTTCCATCATCAGCCCAGCTACCTGAGATGGTGACAACCATACGCAAATACACAAGATCCTTCATAAAATATGCGAAAAACAATAAGTGAGCCTATAAAATTTGAGGGTTGCCCTCGATTTCTCTAAGATCCCATCATCAGATCCCGACTTGTTGACTATGGGACCATTTGGGAAGTATACCCTTTCCAACAAAAAAAGAATTTTTCAAATCGGTTGGCAAGCGACGGAGTTATGCGCGAACAAACCTAAAAAAAAAAAAAATACAAACATTCGAATTGAGAACCTCCTCCTTTTTTAGAAGTCGGTTAAAAAGACAGTGGTAATGTATTTTCTTTCTTTATTTCTTTCTTTGTATCTAAGCCATTATATTTGTTTATTGAACAGGCTCGCGTTTGCCAACTACCTAACTTGCTATTAACTAGGTACCTAGCTTACTAAACAAATCATCTCCACTAACAATAATCTCGACTCAAATTAAACACAGCTAAATCCATAGCCAACACTAATAAATTACAGAATAACGCTCCAGTTCGCCATTCCGCGCACATCGTTCGGCCGCGCGGCGCCTCGGCGTATTCTTAGCTAATTGTAAACCACTCCGCGATGATAAGCCATGAGCCATGGCTTCTTTATGACCCTGAAAAGTGTTGGAAAAAGGGAAGTTTGAAGATTTAAATTTTAAATTCAGTCTAGAGTGGACATTGAAAGTGAACAGCTTGGTAATTGCGTAACACATCAGTAGGAAAGGCTTTCATATTGACAGTTCAACAACATTCATTGCGTTATTTACGTTGTTGAGCAGACAAATTTTTCGAACATATGAAGCAATGGATGAGTTCCTT
Organism: Hydraecia micacea; assembly: GCA_914767645.1. Classification (NCBI taxonomy): domain Eukaryota; kingdom Metazoa; phylum Arthropoda; class Insecta; order Lepidoptera; family Noctuidae; genus Hydraecia; species Hydraecia micacea. The sequence goes on from OU611778.1 coordinate 18,025,553, forward strand.
CAAAATTATTCAGATTGATGTGATTGAAAGTGCGTTTAGGGTGCTGTTAAACTTTGGGTCACATATCACTAAGTTTTTTTAGCGCTAAACACTAAATCATAGTTGTATTTCTTTAAATCGTTTGAAGATGATAGAGACAGAAAGATGTTTTGCTAAATGTTTAGCGCTAAACGCCGATAGAGATTTGTGGTGCAAGCGGACTTCACTAGATTGGTTTTCACTAAATCTGACTGAATCCAGTACAGCTGAAGATAGATTTGTAACTGGACTGCGAAGCACCCTGGTCTACTTAAAGCAGAAAACTGTGTCAAGACTAGATTCACAAAGGTAATATTTAAAGTAAGGCTCATTTTTATGATTCGTTAGAATTTAATATTGGCGTGAATAATGCCATTTCGTTTTGAATTACGAGCTTTTAATTAAACTTCCATTTTCTTTGACAGTCTTAGTTAATTTCTACAGATGAATTGCAATCATAATTACACTCAAATTCTGAAAGATAAGCAGATCATCAAGGTAATCTAATATACAAATTGAATTGGATAAAAAAAAAAATGTGGTCAAACTTTGAACTTACTTACCTACAGCCAACTAAAATCAACAACTAAAGTAATCAGTCAAACTGACTTTTACTTGACCTTTACTGATACTACGGCATGTGTGTTTCTCCATTCAAGTAACAGCTAAAATAGTGAAGAAACAAATTTAGCTGTTACTTTGACTTTTGTGACGTTACTTTGGCTGTTACTATTGATAAAGAAACTGGCCGTTAGTATGTCAATTTACTTAATAGCTTAAGTAAATTCATCTCTGTCCTAGCAATTGCTGGGACAGAGATGCAATTGACTTAAAACGCTTTTTAAATCGACATAGAGGATTTTTCATAAAATAATCTACAACAATCTGCAAAGCGTCTTTTTTTCCTGGAGATCTGTGTTATTAATTAACAACCCATGACAAAACCACTTTGTCGTCCAAAAACCATTATTCTAACAAACGCTGATCATCAAGACGTCTGTTCCCGGCGACATTTCATAAATAACTGATATTAATTCAGACTTCCCTTTTGAGTGGAAGAATGGAGGAAACGAAAATACGTTATTCGAATCAACTGTCATTACAAGACGTTTGTAGTTATTTTGTTACGTCATTTTTGGCGAAATTCTGACAGAAAATGTGGTTCGGGACTTCGGGAGGAGTCAAATTGTCCGCCATTATGGAATTGAATCGACGTAACGTTTCATCAACGTTACGTTTCTATGATTGAATTTATTTCGGAGTCTTTGGGAATTGAGCTAAACATTGCGTTTATTCTTGCTTACAGGAGCAGTGGTGGCCCAGTGGTAACGGTCGCAACTTACGAGTTGTAGGTTGCGGGTTCGAAGTTCGAACAGGCACTTTACTTTGTGTTAATTATTTCATCACCACTGCTCTCAAAACGGTGAAGGAAAACATTGTGAGGACACCGGCACGTTCAAGAAAATTCGAAGACATGACATCTCCAACCCGCTGATCCCGCTTGGTGGATTACGGCCCACCCCCCTCTCATAGAGAAGAGGCCTGCGTCGCAGCAGTGAGAACGTTATAGGATGATTATGATATTCTTGCTTAGAAGTGATGGCGGAATTGTGAAATATTATTACGTAGTCTGTATTACGTTTTTGTTTTTATTTCCTTAATGGTAATAAATTGATAACTTGTTTTTAAAATACTTCTAAATACGCCCGTATCAATTTCCACAGATTTACAAAATATAATACTGATGTCAAATATAAAAATTGCCTCATCAAAAAATCGATTACCCACGCGTCACAAACTCACAACTCAATTTCACTGGACTGAAAATTCCGAATTTAGAACATCACTTTTTTAATCACATCGAAAATATTCGAATAACGAACTGGCAAGTTGGCAACTAGGTTTTAATTGAATTTATTCACGTCTCACATGACGCGGTAGGGTGAGCGCCCCTGCTGCCGGACTGTGCAATAACACGTCAGAGGGGCACTGTAATGTGAAAGCGTTTTGTGGTAATAATCGGATAATAAATATAGCGGCGCCGACGATGGTACGTCCACCCTACTTTGTAAAGTTTGTTTTCCTGAGCGAGTTTGAGTTTTATGAATGTTTATGTGTTTTTCGTTGGAACTAAGGATACATTAGGAGGCGTGTATGAATATTTGCAAGCTTTGGGTTTAAATATTGCAATTGGTCACCAGTATGGGGCGAAACTAGCGGCAGTGTTACCCAAGTGGTTTGGCGCCAGCACTCGTATGTGAATATTGGAAATAATGTACTGAATTGTAGTGCAGATTACTTGAATTGCTACTATCTTACTACGCCAAGAAATCACTTGAAAAAATGTGCAATAATATTTGCAAATGGAAACAAACGAACGTAGATACTGAATAAACATCACAAAAATACAAAGGAGACTTGTTAACTTCCGCACTATAATTTTAGTCTACAAAACCGCCCAATTTAATTAAACCAGCGTGTAAAACACAACCTAAATAATCTGACATCGTAACCTACTAAATTTAATTTGCACCGACTATACCGTGTGACATATTTTATAGCTGTGCAGTAAATATGCGCTTCGCTTGCAGTGAGCGGGCGGCATCGCTTCACGCACTGTCGACTGTGCCGAGCTCTAGTTACGACTATAAAACATGTAGTAATTTTAATTTACAATTGTTTCACATTATAACCAGTTTATCTTATAGAAAATGTGTGAATTAGCCAACGGAGTTAAGTTGGAGAATTTGTAGTAATTAATTAATTTTTCGGTTGAGTTGTTTGAGGTAAAAGAAATTTAGTTTCGTTTGCTATAGCCACAGGCGTTATAAGAATTTGTTTTTACTACTTAAAGAATTAATTATACAATTATAGTAATTAAAACATTTCTTTGCAGTCTACAGAACAGGCTTTAACTTGCCGTGCGTAGGTGTTCATTATTCCTTATTTTGTAGTTATTTATAATCTGAATTGACCTAGCTTTTGTGCATTTTTGTTATTAAAAATTCATATATTTTCCTCCTTAGTCTGTTAATTTGAACTTTAAAAATGGGAAACCTACTTTCAACAACCCGAAAAAAGAGGAGTAACGAGACACTATCGTTTTAATTTTATAAAAAAATAAACAAAAAAGGCAGTAACCATAAAAACGACAATTTCGGGATAAAGGCTGGACCTCTTTCGCGATACGTCGACGACATAAAAATAAATAAACCCGTTGCTCCCGATAAGATAATGCTAGGCGACAATTAAGTTAAACGGCCGATGTCCCGGGCAGACATCGGGAACGCATTTTGCCCGGGCAATGTGCGAAACAACCGATGGCGGGCAAAGTGCGCTTCACCTAAGATTGAATTAAAGGAGTTTGTCCCGAGTCCTGTATTGTTTGTTGCGCTGTTTTAGCAGACGTTGTGTACGGGTATCTGGTGGCGACATGCGGAAATCGTCGGGAAAGAATAATGAAAGAGGAGGATAATGCAACTTGGAGCGAGGAAGTTTAAACTATCACGAACATGAAGCTTTTTGAGACAATTGATACGAATCTTCGAGTTCCAGGAAAAGTATTATGAGAGTAACTTTTTTTTTACGTACAAAAAGCAATTTAGCAAGGCAACATAGGTAAGTATGTTGCCTTGCACACTGTATGTTATGATGTCAAATTTTATGTTACTCTAGTACCTCTACCTACCTAGTACCTAGTTGTTCCGAAAGATATAGAATAAGAAGGTAATTAGCTACTTTCACTGAGAATCTGACCATTATGAAGTGCTTTAAAATAATCTCCTTACTAGATCAGTAAGATTCAAGTGTTTTAGTGCTTTTCACCCTTAGGATTTGGGTCTTTTGCAAAGGATACTGATTATTTACATGTGTGGCTGATTATGTATGTATATTGCAACATACATACATAATCAGCCTATAATATTCCCACTGCTGGGAGACAGGCCTCCTCTCGGTGAGAGGTAATCCACCACGCGGGCGGTAGATGTCACATGTCTTCGAATTTTTGGTTCTAGTACATGCCGGTTTCCTCACGATGGTTTCCTTCACCGTTTTGAGAGCAGTGGTGATGAGATAATTTACACAAAGTAAAGCGCCAGTCTCGGTTCGAACCTCCGACTTACAACTCGTTAGCTGCAGCCATTACCACTGGGCCACCACTGCTCAAATGCAAACCATACATGCAATTGCGCATACAATTTGATTTTTGCAAACCATACATGAATTCCATTGTAAATATCTTTATCTACAACTACATACTCCCTATAACATGCGTTCAATACTCGTACACATAACTGGAGGGGACATGGACCTCCGTTCGCGGGGGAATACCGATCCCCTCTACATCTGCCGGAACCAGTGACCTTAAGAAAAATACTACTATTGTTCGAAAGACCCCTCCCTCGCCCTTGGGTTGTAGCTATTCCTCTGGGTCTGGTCTCCTGTCTGGTTGTGTTCGAGTTAGGACATGTCGATTGATGAATAGATTTTAAACTCAAGTAAAATAAAAGCCTGGTTTTATTTTTTAGGTTTTTTTTTTACAATGGCAATGCCTTTTATTTTGACAATTCAACAACATTCGTTGCGTTATTTACGTTGTCGAGCTGATGAATTTTTCAAACATAAGAAGCAAGCGTACTGTGTTACGCATAATTGGGGTCTTTCAAGTATTTCATTGAAGGGCTGATTTTTCAACAGTCAGATAACTTATATCTGAAGAATAAACATGAAAATATGACATATTTTTTATAAAAAAGCTGTTGAACCGCAATATTTATTCCTCAGAAAAAAAAAATCTGACTACCTATTGAAATATCATGCCTAAATTAAATTACCTATAAAACATTTTTTTTCGATGTTCAAATTTCGAATCCCGTCAAAATTATTAACATTTTTTTAATCCGTGCCTTCTTTATGAAATCTCCCCGGCAATGGGCAATGTTTAACAAAAATATAAAAAAGTAGGCGGCCATGTCCATCTGAGATAACAACGTTGTTATAACAGAGAAACAACGTTAATACGTACTTTTAATAAATATTACTTACTCGTATTATGCCAGCAAAATGTATGTCGGATATTTATACAACTTCTTTATTACTCTTTCATAATAAAGATTTGGTCGGGATTAACAAGATTCCTTTCATAGAAGGCGCGATCATTAATAATGTATGTGAATTACGTATTTCCAACATTAATTTTCTTTTATTATTCGCTACAAAAGTATGCTATTAACAATAGTGTTGACGCATCGTGTGAAAACTAACAACATGGCGGCTATAGTCACAATAGTTCCACACGCGGTGACTTTGTCAGGCAGTATTGATCCTATAGAATATTAGTTTAGGGTCTCTTGGGTCCCGTGGGCCGTGGGGGACTACTTGTGTGAAATTGATGCCATTATTGTGCGAAACGGTTAGTATTGAAAGCCACGTGACCAACCCGGCAGCTGTTTCACAAATATTTTGCTTCATGTCGGCCGAATCACAAATATTGACATTATCAGCACTGTTTAAATTAAATGAAAATAGTAACAGGAAATGTGGTGAAGGCGAATATTTGCTCTCATTATGTTATGTTGTACGATGAGTAAGAGATTCGACAACGGACTTTACGTCAATGAAATTACCTAAACGAGTATAAAATTATGGAAAATTCTGTTTTATTAGATATTTTCTATTAGTAATGAAATAATATCATCATAATTCTCCTACCCTTATTCCAATTTCTTATTAATTATTTGGGGTCGGCGCAACACGAAATAATAGCAAATGCTAATAAAAATATCAAGTAAAATGAAATCCTTCAGAGCTTTGATTAAAACATTTGTGTTTACGTCAAATATAAACAAAAATATTTCCTATTAAAACATTTATGGACGGAAAACCCTAAGAAATAATTTCATCAACCCTTAGCGTCCTCCGGATTAAATAAACAAATCTTTACAACTTTTACTGCGAAAGGTTTTCATCTTAAAAAACAATCCGGAGATTACGTCTGAACTTGTAATCAGAGTTAAAAACAACACAGTTGAATATTTTAACACGGCCTAAGGTAAGAAACTAAAGTTGGAGTTAAATCTCTTGTTTAGAAGAGGATTACCGGGTCGCTTATCAGCTGCAACAGTGACGCCTTTTTATACTCGTCTAGTTTCAATTAAGCGTTGGTTAATTCCGGTGCTAAGTGCACAGTTAAGTCGCGACTTAATTTATTTCCGGCCGCAATTTATGTCCGGGATTAATGTAATGAAAGTCCCGCGGCAGGTCCCGTGCTAATTGCTACTCCCGATTGTCTAAACAAAAATAAAGGGACGCCTCAAGGAATTTATCGTGGCAGGTATCGTTAGCGTTTTAAGAGGTAAAGAGTAACGCTCGTTTAAGGTTACGTCGCGCGGCATTCAACATTAGCTTATTTTGTTGCTGTTTAAATTAATAGTCAGCATCCCACTATCAATCTTAATCTGAATAATTTTGAAGGATATTGCTAATCCATTGCTTCATATGTTCCAAAAATTGATCTGCTCAATAACGCAATGAATGTTGTTGCACTGTCAAAATGAAAGCCATTGATACTGATAGTGTGTTACGCAATCATCCCGTAGGAATCGGTTAGTTCTGTACAGAACTGATAAAAAAATCTTTTTTGTCTAGGTTCTCAATGCTTTCACCTAATAGGTAAAGTTTTTAAATCGCATAAAAAGTAAATGAGCAATCAAACAGCTATTTCACGGTAAATAAAATTCATGTATTCCTCTAATCCAAATAAAAAGGGTAAAGTGTTCGATTATAGCGCAAGTACTCTCACAATACAATCAACATTACACACGCGGCAGCTGTGAGCCTAAATTACGAGCCTTTTACTCGCAACGAAGGGTTCCTTGCATACAAAAAAAGAAGAGAAATTCAAGACTAAAATTGACAGTTTAATCTGTGGAATAGCGAGTGGCTGAATGGGGGTGTGTTCTGTGCCCCGTAAACAGTGACATTAAAAAAGTTATTCGGTTTACAAAGTGAATGAAAGAGGGAAGTCTTTTTAGAAAATTAAAGTATGACGAAATAGGAAAATTAATCCATTTCATTAAAGAATAAACACGAACCCACACTGTTATTAAAAATATTTTTGTCAAAACGAAATAAATGAAAAATAGTATCATTACAAAATTATTAAATTAACTATTTTTAAATAGGCTTTGTTACATATTTAAACAGTCCGCTTCAGCTTTAAAATGTAAGGTACTTTATTACGGATCGACCCAAAATTAACATCGGAAACGGAATTCATTAACATTATATTAACCGCATAACCCCGATGCGATTTACAAAAAGATTGTGAACAGTCACCTCACGATATTCCGTGAATATTTCAACCTTTTCACGGTTTTAGGAACAGATATTTGTAACAGACATTCTTTTCAAAATGTTGCGTTTTTGACAATGGCGAAAGTGTCGATTTTTGTAAGCTAAAAAACTGGCATCATTTTTATCTATTTCTGTTAGTTTTTTTAAGTGGATTATAATACCTAAACAATTTTAGGACAGATGGGCAATTCTCGTAATTTTAAGAATGTTTCCAGTCTAATCTCAGTCTCAATCTGTCAAAAATAACTCTAATTTCTCTACGTTTTGACAAGTTTTTGACATTGATTGTCGCTGAGATGAGATTGCAACTAACGGGAATTGGCCTTCAAAAAGAGGCAAGTATTTTTACATCTGGAAACGTTTTTACTGAAACTATTTTGTTATTGAATGTGACTAATCATAATGAACGCTATCTCAGCAGATTATTATGCAATAATGATGCATCATTATTCATTTATAGTTACTATACACAATGAGCCACGGGACACACTTCGAAGATTCATAATATACGATATCATCCTATATGGCTTTACAGATGTATTGTATATTCTCTAATTACATTTTGATAACTTCCTGCACTCTCCGCATACGTACGTTCGGATACAACTGCAACATTAGACTGAATGGAATTTTAATGAGCATATTCTGCTTCACTCTAGCGTGTATCCAAACGATGAAAATCTGAATTCCAATTTCAAAATACTGCTACCAGAAATCAACTAACATAAATTTAAGATAAAAAGCTCATGAAAGTAATGGAACAGTAATTAGTTAATTGCTAATGTGACTTTTGCTCGTATTTTCGACCTCGCACCAATGTTACTTGCAATATAACACTAACAAAATACAAGCAGTATTTACCGATGTCTCATCGGCTATCGCACAAACAATAATATTAATAACTCGGTAAGATAGAGAGCCATCAAATATTTACTTCGCTTATGACGTGAATACATTATTATACGTTAGTATACGTTTGGTCGGTAAAATATTCAAAAGCAATCACCGATGCCATCGATAAAAAACCTTTCGTGTAAAACGAGCGAGAACTTGGCATTTTTGGAATTTTTCGCTTCATTTCTGTGCGCGGCCATTTTTTTTTTGCAATAGCTTTGACAGTCATTCAGCCAGTCGCAAAGTTTGGATGCTTTATTCGATTAATCGGTCAGTGTTGCCAGATAGGGATTCCCCCTAATGTTTTAGGAGATTGTCACAATATTTCTCGTGGGTTTTATTGTGTGTTAACGCTGCAAGGGATCTCCTATCCCTGTATAAATGTATAATACTAGCATGCAACTGTATTAATAATATCATTTAAGAACAAAACTCACACTTGTATAGCTTGTGTAATCGTTACATTGACATTTAAACAAATACGTACCTTTAAATTGTTGCAATGGCCACTAAATGACACACAAGACACACCGTCTCCCTTAAAGCATCGTCAAAAAGTTAGTAAAATACACAACACTAGTACTCCCCAAAATTCACAAATTTTGACAACACACTTTTATTTTTATCCTCGCCAATTACCTACCTATCGGCCGGCCGCACAATAAAAAAAAAAACTATCGATTCATAATTCGATTACCCTCGCGTCGCACTACGCCATTCGGTTATTTATCGTGTAACCGGTGTTTACAATACGCGCCCGGCACGTGTGTTCACTGCACGTGGTATTACAATAACACCCCGATCAAAGACCCTGTCTGTGTAAACTACTGATTAAATTATAATTAGTCCGCACTGTTAGTTGTGGTTTTACGGTTTTTTATTTAAATTATGTCGACATGAAACGGTTTTCTATTCCTTTTTTTTTCCACAGGTTAAATATAATATTTAAAAAAAAATTGTGTCGGGCTGTATAGGATGTGACTGGATGTGACGTTTGCCAGGTAGTGAGCTTGTGACGAGTAAATTGTGTTGCCATATTATTATAATTTTTGTGAGTTTGTGAGAGTCCCATTTAAGTTTCTTGTAGTATTTTGTTGAGAATTCATGATACAGAGTACAGACAGACGTATGTCACATTATGTGATTATTATAAACTTTTGGAAGAACATAATCTGAGATTATGGGATGGTTTTATTGCAAAAGTTTTATGCTTAGAAAACATTTTCTTTATGTTTTCGAGTGATCTTATGATCTCATGAGTTCATGACTAATGAAAAATATGTTTGTTGAGAATAATTTGGTGTGTATTTAAAACTGATAAAAAAAATATTCAGTCTTTGGTCTCTAATTCTCTATGATGTGAAGTCCATTGTGTACACACGCCTTTTTACGCACGACTAAACAACTTCTTACTTTTAAAACCTCAAAGTTCTCAAGCTGGACAAGGTAACATGTTGTGTGCACGGCTGTTGTTTTCATAAACTCTGCGCACTCTAAAGTTCCAACTCCAAGCGTGACATTTGACATAAACAAATAAAAACTCCGCACTTTAAAGAAATAAATTCAGCGCCTACAGTAACTACTTGTCCCTCTCTCCTCAAAGAGCAAAGAATCTAAACCAATACGGGAGTGCACAAATACGGGCGAGAATTAACGTCAGGGGAGAGTGGGGCAGCGGCCGCACACCCCAGGATCGCGACCCTTTGAGCGAGATAATGCGAATGTTATAAACATATAATTTACGCTCATAGGGACGCTTTTTTTTTCCAAAAAAGTGCGCAAAAAGGGTGTCCAGGAAATAGTAATGGATATACTTTCTTGATTTTATCGATACTGTGTGATCTAGTTAGAGATAAGGGACGACACTAAAGAAGGGTTGGTTTTTGTTGCCAGATAAAAGAATGTAGTTATAGCGTTGAGGAATAGAAATGAGTCGAACGGATATTCAGGCGTTTTAAAAACTCCTTTGTACAAAAAGGAATGTGTAGATAACAGTTTTTTTCGACAAAGATAGTTGCTAATGTTGCCATAGAAATAAATCAATAGTTTTTATTACCATTTTCATTATGGAAATGCTTGGGATTGTTTATCTTAGTTTAGATTACTTTTTCAAGTTCTCATATTATTTCGTGTATCATCTAAAGTTGAGTAGAAGTTTCTGTTTCTGAAAATAATAGTTATTATTGTTGTTTGGTTTTTATATTAGTTTTGGGTGTCGATATTGAATTGTTGGAAATCTAGGAGTTTTTTTAAAACAAAATTTCTAGATAAGCTAACATTGCTTTCACAAACTAAGTAGATTATAAAATTCAATAGGATTTCAACTGATTTCGAGATCTTGTCCACATGTTATTTTTTTAACATCATAATACTATTACTGTTCATAGCATAACATAAGTTTTTCCACGAAATCTACAAAAAAACCAGATGAGAATGGAATTCACGCCTCATTCGTCATAACGCTTGACTAAGTCCGAATATTTCTTATTTTGTTGAAATATTTTCCCACCTGGAAATCTGTTTTACACTTCGTATTTATTGAAATATCACAAAACGGTGAATAATTTTTAATACAAATTCTTGTTACGGATAACCTTCTGAAAATAATTTTGTTTCCAAGAAACGGATCGGAGAAATGCTTTTATCGAAATTCCTTTGCACTCGCAAAATATTATATTATTTTCTAAAGGTAATGAGAGTTTCCTACCAGGATCACATAAAATGAAGCCATTCTTTTCCAGCTAACCGCACCGATCGTACTTTAAAAATCCTGTAGAGATTTAAACAGCGAAGGGTCAAAGGTTACACTTTTGGCGCGCTCTCCGCGAGCTACCAGGCGGTTAGAAGGGCTGAAGAGTTGTATTAAAGTAGCCGTTTGAAGGGAGGGTCTGACAGATGTGCGGGCCCCTCGCGGTAGACCGTGTCTTAGCTCCCGGCCCTCATTTGAAAGCTATTCGTTCGTTAGTTACGACCTCCGAAGGGGACAACACGAGGGTGACTCGATATCGCTTTTATGGACAATTTGAGACTGACGAATCGGTTCTTCTTTTATATTTTGGAAGATTTTTTCGCGATTTTTGCTGAGTTTTGAAAAAGCGAGGTGTGATAAAAGATTTATGTGTCTTTATATTGGAATGCGTTATGCATGCATGCAAATATAGCTAAAGAATTACGTAAACATAAGTCAAAAGTAAACTAGAATAGACTAGTTTACTTTTGACTTATGTTTTTTATTTAATTTTCTTAGACTTAAAATTAGGTATAATTTCGTCATTAACTGCTAATAAATCTACTAAAAGACACTTTGATAAAAAAAAATCAAGCCACCCACCAAAAGTGTGGATTCCCAAGCTAGGTGATCGATACCTGTTTGGAAAGTATCCGTGACTTTACGAATTAGGGGCTCTCCTATCTCTTGACTTAATTTAGGCCGGGGTGATAAACGTAATTAATGACTAACGATTTTTCAAAGTTATGTGACTCCAGACTTGTAAAGTCAGGCACGAGTTTAAGTTGAATTTCTTTCATGGGCTCCGAGCCCGCTTTCGCGAGCCGGCTTTGAGAAATGAATATTTTAATCAGAGTTACAATTCATATCTAGTTATTGGTAACGCCGAATAAAATTTCTTGAATAACAAAATGCACTACAAAATATTAACGAAGAATTTTTGACTTTCTGCCATTATGCTGAGCTGAGGCCCTTTTGGCGTTTTAATCTTTGTTTTCTGTTTTTATAGTTTTAAGGTGTATTTATTTTGCTGTAATGCCAATAAACGCATTTTTCTTTCTTTCTTTTGTATGATTGATGTAGGTAGGTATGTTCCGGACTGGCGCTAAAACGGCTGCACGGATTTGGCTGAAATTTATCACGCAGATAGTTTATAACCTGTATTAACACATAGGCTACATTTTAATTCCGGTAGTACGTTCCCGTGGGGTATTTTCCGTCAACCAAGCGGGCGAAGTCGCGGGCTAAAGCTAATCATTCATTATTAGTTATTACCGATCGAGATTAAAAGGCGCTGGTAGGTAGCCACGGTTTTATTTTTACATTCAATCGAATAATCCAAAAGTGACACGAGTCTCACCTGACAGCAAAAATCGCTAGAATTTAGAATACAATATTAATGTTCCGAAAAATGGTGATATGCATAAGTTTGATTCACAACATTATTGTTGAGAAAACTATGAGTCATCATTGTCCAATTGCCCATACACAATTTTTTAAACACCATGCACCAAGCACTTGCATAACTGCTCGAAATTCAGCAACGTGTTTAAAAATTGTGCTTTTTGACCCGGTCATAAAATTATACACCGTGCACTTTAACAGAGACAAAAATGTAAATTAAAATACCTACCTACCCTTGTGGTTTTATAATTACATCCCGTTTTTCAATTTAAACCGTAGAGAACCCGAAATCCCTTAAACAAACAGGGGTTGGTATCTAGTTGATATATGAACCACTGTGACGGGTTAACAAAAATGTTAAGATAAATCGAGATAGTATCGTCCAGCAATTTGTTCCGTTAATTTATGAGCAGATTGTAATTAAACTTATCTCACGGGACGGCTGTTCGGTGAATGAAAACGTTCAGTAAAAATGTGGGTGATGTTACTGTAATTGATATGTGACTGCAATTTATCTGTTTGGGAGAAAAAACTGGGGTTTTATTGGTTGAATTGAGTTTATTGTAAACTTTTACAGAACGGTTTGTGAATTGTCTCTTTATAAGGCATTAAAAGGCATGGTTTTCGACCAAACTTTTAGGTAGTAGTGGTAGGAGTAGGTATGTCATAAGACATACCTACCTACTATTTAAAAGTTTGGTCGAAGACCAAACAAAATTCAAATTCAAAATTCCAATTTTTTTGCAGGATATCCTGCAAAAAAAAAATTAATTTTTGACTGTTTTCCCATTTATAAACCACGGATAAAAGACTTTAGGCAAGGCCTTTACAGAGGCGATCAACAATAATGGCGAATTTCGCCAAAATAATGTCAATTGACTCAGCTCCTCTAACTCATTTCAACATAACGTCAAAGCACTTAGAGTACACAGAAAAACCGTCCACAGTCCATTATACAACAAATAAAACAACACAAGATACATCGATCACTTAAAACCTCTATTCTTGCAACAAGGAGAAAAACTATTGCTTTTAAAAGCAGTTATTTATGTGCAAACAGCTTTTAGCTCAGTCTCAGTCGTGTACTCGCTGTACTTGTGTCCTCGCCGTATTGTATACTCACATTTCTCGGATTACCAGTCTGAGTCAATTCTATCGAAGGGTGCTGTTAGTAGGTATGTTTGTTTGTACGCCAAGCTTTTGTATTTCAGCCGCTTCCACCGCTTTTATATGCTTTAAAACATGTTCATTGCAACAGATGTTATGGTTAACTTCAACGTTCCACGTATGTGGCTGCCACTTCCGTGACTGATGGCTAGACCCAATTTTATATTAATTACGTGTTACGAAATACGTCCCGTCCTTCTTTATTAACACTCTGAAACATCGTCTTATAATGTTATTCATTCATTCATTATTCACAAAACTTCTCAAACACTGTTCCAAGCCAAAGTCCGTGCACTTAATTTTGCCACTTTTCACTTTAAACAAACTGAAATAAATTAAAAATTAAAGCCAACATAACGTTCAGCTGCATTCATGAATGTTCTCAACTGAATTATGGATGAAACGCTAAGCTCATATTTATTATCACGCCAACATATCTGGGGGTCTCATGAATTTGTCGTTAAAAGCGTATTCCAGATGCGCCCTCTAAAAGCGGAAGAGGTAACATGCACCGGGGGGAGGGGGAGGGGAGCAGAGTGCCGAAACAAACATGCTACAGTGCCGAAGGCTTTCTCTGCTTGTTTGTTTGTTTTGCCTATTGTTGGCTGCCGATACAATGAATTATTCAATAGCACTAAGTGGGTATTGTACAGCGAAGGTGGGGTAACATTAGTAATAGCACGAATTCAGACCTCTGTAGAGTTTTTCAAAGAATCCCCCGAGCGGATTGAAACGAAATGGTAACGATATTTTTTAATTCCGACGAGTTTGATCGTTTCGCCAAATGGAAATGCGCAAACTCCGAGGTGGCCATTACCGAAATAACAACAGAAGAGAATGTTTCCAAATCAGTTTACCTTGCTCATAATATCCTACCGGGGTTATTACAATACATAAATTCAAACAAAAGACAAGAGGAAACCGCGGCGTGAACTTAAAATCGTGGTCCGAAACTCTCGTTACAAAGTCAGGAAGGAAAAGTCCCCAAAGTTTGTCCAAAAAACCGGGAAAATCCCGAAAATTTAAGTCCAGCATTCTGTTTCCGTCGGACGGCACCCGCGTAAATATTATTCGGGAGTTTCTTTTATTCTCTTTGTTTTAGACGTTTTATTATTTGCGGTCCAAGGTGAGGCCGCCGGGGTGAATCAGCGCATACTCGAGGACCGGGGAGGGGGATTAAATAAAAATAAGCCCCTACGATTTACAACACAACAAAAAGCCAAATAGCAATTTTAGCGTAACCGAAAGAAAAAACCCACACAAAAATTAATCCAAACAAGATTTTAAAACTTTTGTCCTTTTGATATAAAGAAACAAAAGGCAACTGCTCTAATTTATGTATTTCTCTTTAGTCTTCAAAGCGGAACAGACCCTCTTCAAAAGTAATTGACAAATTTGTTCAAATACAAAAATAAAAGGCTGAATGTTTTTCGCGTCCCGTTCGAGGCGAAATCGTCTCGCGTAATTAGTTCGCTAGGATTTCGAGGTAGAGGGTGCGGGGGGCGAGAGAGATTCCGATACATTCCGCATCAGTCGTAAAGTCGGAATTTTATTCTTTCGCATTCCGCATCGGCGGGACCTTTATGAAAACTGTCCCCTTCGCACTTGACGCGAATAAAGCACAGTAGAGCCCGTAATTCTTGCTCTTTGAGTGATATTTTGGGGATCATCGGACGGCAGATGGCGAGATATTGGACATCCTAGTTTTATGCGCAGGCCTCTGTAGAAAATGTGAACCTTTCTCGAAGGTCGTAAAACAAAAAGCCATCTGTCTAGAACTATGCGTACTTAGACAGAGCCGAACTTAAGAGATTATGAAGGTAGGAGTGTTTGGAAGATCATCTTCGTTTTGTTATGTTATTATGTGAAATGACTTACCGTTGGCATGTTCTTACATGTCTCGTTGAAGTTGTGTAGACTGGAGTCTGTACTCTGTAACAACAACAAAAGAAAAACATAAGTAAAGTTTTCAATCAAAATCGTAGTAGACAGCGCCAAGTTGCCACCGAGGTACTAATAAGTACCTTTTAACTTATAAGATTTCGGCTAATAAGCCGAAATCATTCCTACCTAGCCCAGTGGTAACGGTCCCGACTTACGAGAAAACATTGTGAGGAAACCAGCATGTCTTAGAATCAAAAATTCGAAGACACGTGACATCTTCGAACCCGCACTGGGCCCGCGTTGCGGATTACGGCCCACTCCCTCTCACAGAGAGGAGGCCTGTGTCCCAGCAGTGGGAACATGATAGGCTGATTATGCTATGTATGCCTACCTAGTGTGATTTCGGCAAATAAGTACCTATTAGGTGAAAACGTGGCGCTGTGTCTACTTCTTTATTTCTATTAAATAATAACACAGTCTTTGTAAAACATACTTGTGCATATTCAAAACTTGATGCTGTAAAATAAGAATATTCTTCTAAAGTAAAATGCGAGTTGAAGCTAGTTTCAGTTACTCTTATTCAAATACAACTTTACAAGCAAACACGACACACGTGGAGATTGTGTAGGCAAATACTCGTGCATGTTTCTAAGCATGGTTTGTATTGAGAACAATCATGATTTAGAATCTGAATAGTAACCATGAATTGAGGAAAATTAAAGCTTTAAAACTGTAACCCGCTTATTACGAAACAAGGTTTTTCTTTAGATCAGGGTTAAACTATCGTTATAGGAATGCATAGAAGTTATAGAAATGCAGTTCTTTGTACAAAAAAGACAGCTGAATTGAACTTTGCCTTAATCGAAATAAAGCTCGAAATACAGAGCTCAAAGGTCTAGAAGTAATGTTAGATTTCGTTTTGTAATAAGATAGTCATGGTTGATGAATGAAGAAATTACAAAAATCAACCTAAATATTTATTCTGATTGATAAATTTCGTTCTAAAAAGGAAAAAAATAGTTACTCGTATTCAATTAAAATCAAACACGATACACGTGTAGATTGTGTAGGCGAAAACACGTGCATGTTTCTAAACATAGTTTGTATCGAGAATGATCATGATTCAGAATAGTAACCATGAATTAAGGAATTGAAAGCAATAAAATCGTAATAGTTTCTCATTGAAAAAAATTACAAAAATCAACTTAGATTCCGATTGATAAACTTCGTTCTAAAAAGGAAAAATTGAACACAATAACGTAACATACGGCTTTTCTACCATCAACCCTTTCCCAATCAGGGGTGGAATTTGTCAATAGACTAAGGAAACGGTAGAGAAAGGGAAGGCTGCTTTGTCAGGCCATTGGCCTGAAACTGTAACACCTGGGCTTTGTTGAGACGTTGTAACATGTGAAAGTAATTTATTAACTTACGTTTCGCAGCGGGAAAACGTACAATATCGAAATTCGGGGAAAAATAGAAAGAAGTGTTCCTTTATTTGAAAGAGCGAATTTTTTTGTTCGACGAAAAATACACGGTGCATGAACAAACGTGAGCCTTTCACCGTTAAAATAAGTGAACGTTGTGGAAGTAAAGGGATTTTTTTTTTTGGAAAATAGTCGTTTGTGATTATTTGTTTAATGTTTTATTTACACGAACACGTCAATAAACTTCATGATGACGCGGAAGAAGGTTGTGGATTTAATGAAGAGTAATGTTCAGTACCGCAATATCGATGAGGACATATTGATGCTGTAAACCAGGTCAAAACAAAAAAAGATAATTTTCATGTTCGTCACATTACACACTGGAACCGAAGTAAAGGTCCCAGATCCTGAAAACATCAAAATTAATCCCTTAAACGAAATCTAATTGGTCCGAAAACACATCCTAATAAAATTGACCCTTTAATGCTCGTATAATCACGTCACCGTAACCCTGTATTAAAATCATTTAAAAATATATCCATTAACAGTATACACGGTTATAAATAAATTACAGGGTATCCACGTATTCGGGAGTGTCCGGGGTGGCCATATTTCACGGGCGGGCCTGTCCCGCGAACGTGTCGACACCTTTTTGCACTTTTTTCGTACTTTTTGCGCAACGTGTGGACACATGAGCGCGCGGACGTGTCTGTGGCTTTTATACCGTTTTTAATAGATAAATAAATAGCGTTGTACCTACTTTGACGGACACGGGAATTTTAATAATAGCGACATAGATAGGTACTGTGGTCCTTTGTCAGTGGGATATGGCTGGCGGATATTTTTCTCTTTTTTTTAACAATTATTTTGTGCGGGTTTGTGGACGGTGAAAACTGGTGTATCTGATATTTTTCGCTGGCTGGAAAAGTCAATTGAGGGAAAATGTTTGTTCTGTGTTTCTGCGATGGGGCAATGAATTTCAGGCATACTGGAAAACTTTTCTAACTCAAAAAATACTGTATACATACCTATAACCATTTCGTAACTCTCTATCTCATATTGTTGCAAACATTTTTATGAAGACCATAAATAACAATGAACAGATATGATCACATGAGACATGAAAATATTAGGTGGTGTAGAAAAAGACCCAGAAACTATGCCAAGGATGCAGTTCATTCTCTACAGCTCAAACTACACAAACATAAGACACATGTACAATAGGATACATTATCCTTTTCATACTGTCATTTAAAACCGTAGGTACCCTTCTTTTTACAACTCGCTAAAACGTTACCATTATAAACTGAACAAAACATTAAAAAACCAGTTCATATTTCACGTTTATTCCAAACGAGAAAGAACGACATTGCCATTCATTCAGGGCTAACTGTATTTGAACAAAGAGTTTCTAAATAAACACGGCTAAACATTCCGTTCACTCGTTCATTTGTTCATTCGTTCATTAGAGAGACAAGGTCGAGAAAAATATCCACCGTGTAATTAGTGCACTCACTGTGAGATACAATGAAAGCTTTCGGAAGTGAGTTTTGTTGAAAGGTTCCGTAGCTTACAATCTTGTAGAAATCTAAGATATTGTATCCTAGACGTTGAAAGTTACTTAGAAATCTTTAACAGTGTAAATGAATTGCCTTCGCTTGGTTATTTTCTTAATGAAAAAGTAGGACCTCTGTTGAAATCAGGTTACCTATGGATTGCAGAATTAGCAGCTGTGAACGATTGTTGTTTTGCTTGTATTTTTTCTAATTCATTACTTTTGTTTTTTATATCTTTCCTTTCATAGTATTTCTGTGCCTCTTTTTTATTTCTATTAAAAACTCTTCTTATCTTACCATGGACAGATCCACTCAAATCTGTATGTTTCTTGACACAAAATACTATTTCAGATACCAATCTACATGGTCCTCATCCTCAAATGATCTTACCAAGATGAAGACTGACCTCTGAGTTTGTTTCGGCCTTTCTTCTCAGAGTAGTCAGATAGGAAACGCCGACCTCATCTAGTCTTTCAAATATTGACGTGTTTGTACGAGCCTACAGAAATAAAATAATTTTCTGCTTGTATCAGAGGTATTTTTTTTGTATCTCGTCTCACTAAATTCAGATTCGACCTTAAACAAAACAGCGATTGCAAAAGTGACTATGTACAGTCACCAAAAGAGATAAGTATGCAGGATCGTCGGATATAGTTGAAGTTTAGTAAGAAACCGATGGATGTTGTCGACTGAAATTTAATTTGATAAATGAGCTGTTGGTTTTCTATTAATAAAATTAAATTTTATTCGAGAAAATCCATCTGTTTCTTACTAAACTTCAACTATATCCGACGATCCTGCATACTTATCTCTTTTGTTGACTGTACATAGTATGTCCAAAGCCTACACACGTACCAATATATTGCCGATGTTATTGCGAAATAGATCGCAAAAATCTGACGTCCGAATTGCATACACGCAGTCTGAAATATCGGCGTGCAACACAATTTGTGTGATGACTATGAAATTGCAACGATACGAGGGTTTCGACGTTTTGGAATGTAGAACCTGCGGGGGCAGTTGCGTAACACATTATCAATCGGAATCGGTTTCATTTTGACAGTTTAACAACATCCATTGCGTTGTTTACGTGTTGAGCAGACAAATTTTTCGAACTTATGAAGCAATGGATTAGCAATTTGCTTCAACATTATTCAGATTCCGATTGATAATGTGTTACGCAATTAGGGTGCTGGACTATATAATAACGTTGCCAATAAAGTTAAAGGTAGGGTTTATACAGGAAATGTACCGAAACAGACATGATTATGGATGTACCGAGAATAATTTTCTTGAGTTTTAAAGACGAGTAATCCTTTGTTGAGGTGATATATTATGGCTTCAATCGTGCGCTGATCTAAGAAGTATTTGACGTCCCACTAGAAGAAGTGTCGATGACAATAGCGCAACAAGGCGCGTGGTCAAAATCATAATTAACATAACATCTTGTTTTTATCTTCACAAAACAAAAATTGAACATAATCCGTCCTATTACAAAAAGAGTTCTAACTTTAGACCTAACTAAACCTTCGAGGCAGTTACCGTATTGTGAACTTTATTCCGGCAAACGTACAGTTCTTAATGCAAAGTTGAAGACTTTAATTTTGTCGGATTATAGTTTGAAATTGAAAAACGGCTCGATAGTTCAAACCTGGGTTTAAAGATAAACCTTGTTTTGTAATAAGGCCGATTATGTTTATCCCTTTCCGAGTCGATATGTGTGCTATGACCTTTAATAGCCTTTGATAACAACACAGGATTTTTATAAGCTGTGTTTGACATGAGATTTTGCCAAAAACCGAGGACGACGTCTTATAAAATGTTTACAGTAAACAATATTCATAATGTTGACAATAACAAATGAGTTTCTCCTCTTATGGAACCCCAAAAACCGGCAAGTGTGAACTCAAAAGCGCTTTGTATAGATACCATTATGTCTGATTTATATTTTGGAGCCGTCAGTCCACACAAACACGTATTCCTTCCGACGCGACGGTGAAAAATGATCTCGGAGTTGCCATGTGCTATTGTGGGATTGTGGTACTTCAGCATTTTAGTGTTGCCGGTGAAATTTAATTGTACCTTGCTTTTGTGGATTGTTCGTGACGTTCTTTTTTTGATAGTGGGGAAATAGTATTGTGGCTTTATATTATTTTCCTGTGTTATTCAATTCGTTTTCTGGCATTTCTTACTTAATTCAATTCTTTATAATAATAATATGGTAAAAATGGAAGTGTGTAGTATATATAACATACATACATAATCAGCCTTTAATGTTGCCACTGCTGGGACACAGGCCTCCTCTCTGTGAGAGGGAATGGGCCGCAATCTACCACGCGGGCCCAGTGCGGGTTGGTAGATGTCACATGTCTTCGAATTTTTGGTTCGGTTTCCTCACGATGTTTTCCTTCACCGTTTTGAGAGCAGTGGTGATGAAATAATTTACACAAAGTAAAGCGCCTGTCTGGGTTCGAACCTACGACCTACAACTCGTAAGTCGCGGCCTTTACCACTGGGCCACCACTGCTCTCTGTGTGTTGTATATAGGTATATAATATAATTATTGTAATAAGATTAAAATTTTAAAACTAATGTAATGTAAATAATGTATTTACCTAAATTGAAAATGTATTTAAGAACTGTATTTAATTGTAAATTGTTTTTGCATACTGTTAAAACGGTGAGACATGTAGCATTATTCTGCATTATGCAATGTTATGAACACCATTTTTCTGGCAAATAAATATTCTATTCTTTAAAACCACTTTCATTCTTGTGTATTTTTATGGCATTATTGATACGAAATTATTGACGTGAGCAGTGAGGAGCCAAATGGCCGCGACTTACGAGTTGTAGGTCGTAGGTCGTAGGTTCGAACCCACACAGGCGCTTTACTCTCTATTCAAAACGGTGAAAGAAAACATCGTGAGGAAACCGGCATGTCCTAGAACCATAAATTCGAAGACATATGACATCCACCAATCCGCACTGGGCGCACTCCCTCTCGAATAGAGGAGGCCTGCGTCCCAGCAGTGGGAATATTATAGGCTGTTTATTGATATGAAAACTAAGCTTCATTTAAAGTAGCCAGTAATAAAGGTCCTCGGTGCTCGCAACTAAATCTTCCAACTTCATGTAACTAAAATAAAGTATCTTAACTAAACATCTTCTACAGATTTCATACTAATCTATTTAAACTAGTTCACAACGGGATCTTTTAAGGTAAACTTTAATCCCTAAACTTTAACTTTGGAAGCGCCACCTTAGCCGCGAAACTAAAATTATTTATACCACCGAAACTATCTGGTTATGTTGCCATCCAGAGACAAAGCGGCGAGCTAAGCGGGGATGAGCCATAATCTATTAAGCGATAATAACGCTAGTCGAGCGCTGAAGCCGCTGAAGGTGCGGTGGTGGGAACTTACGACTAATTGGCATGGAACAAAGGAGAGGGCACAAAGCGCGGTAATGGCCGGAGACATCTTTACGCGGCTGTGCCGATTGACGGATTTCTGGTATCTGGTTGGGTTGTAATGGTGGATTGTTGTGAGTTAAAATACTGTTAAAGTACTAAGTTTCTGCGAGCAATATGCCCTGTCCACTGCCACTTAAGTTTGGCAATTCTTCGGGCTATGTCGGTTACCTTGGTTCTCCTGCGGGTCTCTTCATTTCTGATACGATCACGCAGAGAAACTCCAAGCTTAGCCCTTTCCCTTTGGGTGACTTTTAGCCTTCTAATAAGGATGGATGATAGATGGCTGATGGGGCCGAAACTCTGGAATGGCGACCGCGTACCAGAAGGCATAGCGTTGGAAGGCCTCGCACAAGGTGGACTGACGACCTTGTGAAGGCCGCAGGAACCCGTTGGATGCCAGAAGCACAAAACCGGTCGAAGTGGAGGTGCTTGGGGGAGGCCTATGTCCAGCAGTGGACGTCTTTCGGCTGAAATAATGACTAAGTTTTTTTTTTAATTAGAGTTTAGGATGTACTGTCAACTTTTATTTTGGGGGAAGCAAGAGCTAAGAACGAATGATGCAAGAGCTGATGATCAATTTTTGTTGACCAAGTAAAGGGTTTATTTTTTTGAAGTTATTAGGGGTGCTAGCCGAAGGACTACGGCCATTACTTATCTACACTATTTATAAAATAAGTACGTGTCACCGCTACAGTTTAACCTGTGACTAATTTAATCCGGTTTTTTCTCGGCTCGGCTCTCTTCGGCTTTTTCAAATTTGAATAGTTTCATAAGGAAACTAATTTTGCTAAGCATTTCGTTCGAAATATACGATCTTCTTATAACTCCTTTCAAATCGTCACAAAATCGATGGAGCAATCAGCAATGCCGCGGCAGTTTGTCACCCAATGCTCCAATGCGTATGCAATCCGGCGCGTTCCGGATTAGCTCAGGTTCGATACCGAGCTATAAATATCACAGCTCTAATGCTACTGACACGCCTGGCATACGTTTGTATGTGCAAGATTGCAGCGTACCCCCCATTTCGGTTTAGATTTTTGAGTGCTTGAATTCGAAAAACGGTTGAAATGCAGGCAAAATTACTACAAACTAATCTTGATAAATGGGTTATTGTTGGCTCGAATTGCGATAGTTTTTTGGTGATCAATCTTTATTTTTTACAATTCTAGGTAATTTTGGAAACAAGTTCGCTATCGCGCGATGAAAAGCTTGATGAAACATGATTTTTAGAGCAAGCAATGGGTGTAAAAGTGTGAAAGGATAAAAAGACGACCTGCTTGCAAAATTATTACTTGGAAATATAAAGAGCCTCTAAAAATTACGATTCTTAAGTATAGTCGTAATTGCCACCCTAAGGCCGCGATTCCATTAGGCAAGTCTTACATGCAAGTATAACGTCACACTTGTGTGCAAGTGATTTGAATTGAAAACACGAATTTGTTCAACTTGCAACTTGCATACAAGATTTTAGTGGCATACAAGTTTTTCTAGTTGTATAGTAGTCATGAGTAGTAGTATCCCACTTAGAAGTCATTTTTACAAAATAATCCTGCACACTTCCCTCTATACACCTGCGCATGCGCTTGCAACTTGTATGCAAATGAGCTGACTTGAGTGTTGTGTGTACAAGTTTAAACCTAATTGCATGCAACTTGCAACTTTTATGCAAGTCATTTGCATAATGGAAACGCAGCTAAGGTTGAATGTCACTTGCACGACATAAAACGATAAAGTCGATTCGTCTCTGTGACAATTAGATAGCTGCAACCTTAGTGACGTTTAAATTTTCTGAGAATTGTTGCAAAAACTGGTAAAGTAATTACTTTATTTTATTTTTATTTGGGACAAAAAACAGTTATACATTACAGCATTTACAAAAAGTAGTTATATTACAGTCGAAAAAACGTATAAACCCACACTATTGTCCACGATGTGACAACTGAGTATGATAACGAACGCATGTTAAATGAGAGAAAAAAAAGAGTAACTAGACTGCCATCTAATCTCTCCACCACCCTTGGTTGACTGGTAGAGAATGCCTAAGGCACTAAGTCCGCCTTTGTACCTTTTTTGTGCGAAGTTTAAATAAATAAATAAAGTAAGTACTTAGGTATTTAGAAGAAAAACACTATATTATACCGACGAGGTCGACTATACGACCAGCGGACCATAACCAGTCAGATTCGCCAACAATTTATCTGATTAGCTAATCCTGTAACCACAGTTAGAACTATTATCGCGGTTTCATGAGAGAAGACACGTAAGCAGCAATATTATTGTCATCATAAACATGAATTCTCTTACAGTACCAGCTCTAAACATAGTCGGAACTTATTGCTTTGTGCAACGTAACGGTGGGTGACGAGAGCAGTCAGGTGCCTTTGATTTATGCTTGTCTTAGTATATTACTGCCCGTTTTGCTCCTTTTAGTCCTGAAAATAGACTGCGTATTCAGCTCTGTTTGGATTGGCTTTAGAGACATATAATTTTACAACACACATTTATATGCGTTATCATTGTCTAAAATGGGAGGAAGTGAAGAAAGTGGTTGTTATAGAATTATGTAGATTTCGGCTGGAATTTTTCATGGCTTTTCGAAATAAGGCAAGGATTCAAAAGCTTTGATCGTGTATGAAGAATAAATAGCTATGGGAAATTATTTATTTTGATGAAACATGTGAAGCTTTGATGAACTAGACATTAACCCCCTTACTAATAAACGTATTATATCAGATGATATAGTTCCACACCGAATTCTCTCTGAAGTAATTTGACTTTCGAATTAAGAAGACAAAGCGTTGTGTAACTACAAAGACTTACTAAAAAATGAGTCATAGTTACTTGAATAAATAAAATTTAATATACAATGTTTATTAGTAGGGAGACAGACTATGATTAAGAGATAACCTATGTATCGAGTAGGTAAGTAACGACTTCAATGACGACGGTATTGAGTTGTGATAATCATAGGTACAAAGAAAATAGCAACACCAAAAAATCCCAGTAACCCACCACTTACAAACCCAGAAGAAAAGATATTTTACTACCTATTGATTCAAACTTGAAGACTACGTTATAATACAGACTAGCTGCGCCCCGCGGTTTCACCCGCGTAAATGTCGATCCCGTGGTAATATCGGGATAAAAAGTAGCCTATATGTTAATCCAGGGTGTCAGCTACTTCCATACAAAATTTTATCAAAATTGGTCCAGCCGTTTGAGCGTGAAGAATTATCAAACATATAAACACACACACACACACACACACACACCCTCTCTTACAAACTTTCGCCTTTATAATATTAGTGTGATGAGGCCAACCTACTGACTAAACAATTACATGTTTAGTGATTTTTTAGGTTATGATCGCTTTTCTCAATACCTATTCCCGTTAGACGATGTATAATTATTACTACCACTGTAATCTAGAGGTTATAAGGAACAAATCAACATGCGTTTCATTAATAGACGCCACAATTTTTGGTGGGCCTATTCCTATTCGCCGAAGAAAAAAAAAGCGGTCAAGTGCAAGTCGGACTCGCGCACGAAGGGTTCCGTACTATTATCTCAAAAAATGGTAAAAAAATCACGTCTGTTGTATGGGAGCCTCCCTTAAATATTTATTTTTATTTTAATTATTTTTAAAGTGAATAAACAAGTAAATGTTCTGTGAATATTTCAAGCGTCTACCTGTTGCCGTTATTAATATCGAGCAGATAACGGCAAAAAATCACGTTTGTTGTATGGGAGCCCCTCTTAAATATTTATTTTATTCTGTTTTTAGTATTTGTTGTTATAGCGGCAACAGAAATACGTCATCTGTGAAAATTTCAACCGTCTAGCTATTACGGTTCATGAGATACCGCCTGGTGACAGACATACGGACAGTGGAGTCTTAGTAATAGGGTCCCCTTTTTTACCCTTTTGGTACGGAATCCTAAAAACTATCTCGTATCGTTTGAGGATTCCTATTCTGTAAAACAACACTATTTCATCATCCCAGTTACAAATCATCCTCCAAACCGAATTTTATCTCCCTCCCCCCCTGTACCAACACATTCACCCACGAATATTCTCCGCACCGACCTGTTCGAGTTTATCCTACCACGTCGCCCCGACTGATTCCTCCATTATGCTATTTCGCTTACAAGCCGTCAAGTGCGCGAACATAGCTCGAATATGCGATACTCTGCATTCGACATCGAATTCGGCTGATGTGTGTAATATGCATAAAATTTCTAGTCGAACGAAAACATTATTGGCTAGGGTTATCGAGAATGGAGTGTGGGAAGGAGTTTTTATTGATAGCTAGATATGAGAGCTTTTGTTCCACTATAATAAATATTAACAGAGGTTCTTAAGGGATGCATTTGCCATTTATCTTGGACACAGCTTAACAACTTAAGGCTTTTATCAAATCAATCAACTCAGCCTATCGCAGTCCACTGCTGTACATAAGCGTCTTTCAGCCTGCGCCACAACACTCTGTCCCCCGCCTTCCGCATACAGTCTGTTCCGATAGTCTTTGGTTCCAACCATTTTAAGGTAGTCGGTCCATCTAGCTAGGGGGCGTCCCACATTTCTCTAGCCAATACGCGGTCTCCACTCCAAGCCTCGTTTGCTCCACCGGCCATCGGTCATTCGACAAACATGGCCACTTCAGCTTGCTTACTCTGCAAGCTATGCTATGTAATTCCAGTTCTGTCCCGGATAAGTTTACTTCGGATCTTATCGGAGGCTGTTTTTAAGCATGCCCTAATAATATATAAACAACACAATAATATAAAGAGTGACATAGAAATCGATCCCAGGAGACCACAATACATAAGAACATTCATCTTGATTCTTCAAATGAATGATGCACGTCATAGCTATACCTATATCATAATCTACCTATTCTTTTCTCAACTGTGTATGTTGGGGTCGGCTTCCAGTCGTTGTAGCTATATATTATCCAAGTGTATTGTGGGCTATTTATAAATACTGACCCTATGACTTTACGTGGGCAGAAGACTCCATTGTATTGATAATATCATACGGTAGTTATCATGAGTTCATCTATTCTAGAGTCCATAAGTCGCCATTTATTTATTTACTAGCGACTCGCGCCTTCTTCGCACGGGTTTTACGACCTAACAAATCATTGAGATTTCTTTATTATATGTTAGTTTAATATTAATGAATCAACCAAATAAACCTTCTGAAATAAATTTTCTAAATTAATGTGATAACCACATCAAAATCCATTGTGTAGTTTTGAAGATCGAAGTGATCATACAAACACGAAAAGCGACGTTGTTTTATATGATGTATGTATAATTTATTGTACACTAGAAAATCGTTACAAAAAGAAAAAAAAAACACTACAAAACATCAATTACAGACGACCTTCGCAGTCTAATATCTCGTCCAGTTAACCCTGGAATGAACAGTCATTGTCTGGACATGAAATGGGGTTGTCATTAGTGCATACGTAGTACAGTGGCGAAGGGTGTATTTATGACAGAGGTAGGCCGGAGCAAAAAAAAAATGCCAAAAAAAAATTTCAATTATGAATTGACTATAGTGTGGTTATGTTCTGAATTTTCGAAGGGAAGCCGGTGGGAATCGAGTTGTATGGTGCCTTCGCCACTGCGTAGTACTATATGAAGTAGGTATATCCATTTGACAGTATAAAGACAAATAAAATAAAAAAAAATAAAAACCCCCGACTCAAACAAAAAGCTCTGAAAACTAAAAAAATTATATATTCGAGTATTGTCCCTTCAAGGGCTGATTTTTAAAACGCCAGATAATTTTATCCGAGGAATAATTTTCAATTTTTGACATTTCTTCCATACAAAATCCGTAAGACGTCTATTTTATTCCACGAATAAAAATTTACTGTTGATTGAAAAATCAGTCCTAAGTTTAATATAAGTTGTAGGAAATATTTTGATCCAAGCGTGTCGGGGGTTAAAAAGAGGACTTTGGTAGTGGTTACAACAAGGTAAAGAATAAACTTAATATAAACATAATAATAATACCAGCCCTATTATTGTCCCACTGCTTTGACAAAGGCTTCTTCTCATACAGAGAAGGCACGAGCATTGATCACCATGCTTGCTCAAGACGGATTGGCGACCAGGTGGCCTACCATGATCTAATTAAAAACGATTCAAAAACAAGACATTTCAGTTTAGGTTCCTAAACTGCCTCGCTTGAGTTGCTCTATGGACGTCATGGTACCAAACAAGTATGAATGAAACCAAAACTTGCGACTCAGTTTGGGACAATCGCTGTCAGCAGATTGGCACGGCCTAAACTGAATCGTTAAACTGACGTCATGGTACGAATTAGAAAAACAGTTCAGTTTAGGTCCTAAAATTGTGGCCTCCTGGACTTTCGTATATTGAAAAAAATGTGCCTTTTCTATTTCGTGTAACTTGTTAAGTATGTGGAATAGGGATTTAACATTTTGGTATATGTTTTTTGACTCATTGGTCTAGTATCATGTAAAAGGAATACACGATTCAATTATTTTTTCTCGATACAAAAAAAATTGCAAAGTATTATCTATTTATTACTTTTTTCAACATCACGGCGTAACTCTTAAGAGTTATTCAATGGAATTTACTTTAAAACAGAGAATTATCGTATCAAAGTTTACTCAAAGTAGTTTTAAATTTAATTAACTTATTTAGTTAAACAAGAGTAAATTCGTTTTAACGTCGTTTTATTCCGAGCGCACGCACATTACAGCCATCACTCTTTTATTGACTAAAACCCACCCGTGTTCCTTCAGTTGCCTGTGCCAGGGGCCACGGTATCTCATTCGAACAACCTCTTTTCCGTTTCAAATTTAATTGCATCACTTTCGCTCGCTTAGTAGGTTTTCGAGGATTTTATTATTTTCGAGGCCTTAATATAAGTCTGAAAAATCGCCAAGCACAAACATAATACATTACTAGCACAAAGAATAATCTGCATTATCGGAAAACAGTTTAACTTTAGTCGTCAACGCCTTAAAATTTTCTAGTTCTTAGAAAATGAAAGCCTTAACAGACCCTTTTATACCCGTAACTTTGTTGCGTGTACCGTAACATAGCTTATTCTAAAGATTGTGTCCAAACATTATGTGCTGGCCATATTTATATGATTTCTCTTTGACTTTTACTACTTTCGTGAGCCCCTGAGCGTTTTATGACCCCTGCCTGAATGGGTTTTCAACGCTTTTCTGCAACATTGCAATAAATGGATAACAAAACTGTGATTTCCCTCGTCTGTAGTGAGCCTTACTTATAAATTGTCGCTTTCTTCAGGTCCAGTTAATAACCAGCGTCAGGTCTGTCATTTTTTGCTGAACTGGGACTTTTTAACGCAGCCGTGAGGCACACTTTCTTCCTAATATCTTACATCGGACCTTAAACTTTTTATTTGTTTTTATCTGATGTATGTACATATATCAAGAAGCTTATAGATAAAAGTGGAGGCAACACTCTGAATACCTATCTGAAGCCGACTGTGGGCTAACGCTCTCTTTCTAAATACATACATAAGAACGAGACAGTGATATGTGCTTTCTTTGTCATATGTATGTATTTAGAAAGAGAGCGTTAGCCCACAGTCGGCTTCAGATAGGTATTCAGAGTGTTGCCTCCACTTTTATCTATAAGCTTCTTGACATATATGTTGTATTGTGTTTTTTAGTCTGTGCTAAATAAATGTATTTTCTTGATTTCTTCTTTAAAGCGTCTATTCAAGGTTGCATAGTCACTGATTCAAACTTATGTTTCAAATTAATATTATTTCAAGTTAAACAAATATAAACTTTCTCTAGAAAAAGTTATAAAATGTTTGAAGTTGTAGCGTAAACTGAACGTTATTGTGTAGGATTTAAAGTTATTTTTCTATAAAGTCATATTTGTTTACATTTTTGCAAATAAATCGTGAATGCAGATTATACAGGGTGGCAGGGAGATCGACGCGCAACTTGTTACCATGGGTTCAGCACTTAATCCTAGACCCCCGTGCGGTGAAACTTAAAAAACAGTGGCACTCCGGGAGTGCCGACAGAAGTGAAAACAAAACACAAACAGAATACTTTGCCATCACTCACTGACATATCGGATATACATTAAAACCGAGTACATCCCGAGGACAGCCGAACACATCCGAAGCGGTGTCGGAACAGCGGCGCGAATTCAATGGTTTCTTCCCATCTCAAAAAATGCCCAACGCGCCTAAAGAAGTTTTCACTTCAAAAATTGCTGTTCAGGTACATGTTGACCGCGTAGGTATTACACTTTAATCTGAAACAACAGTTTTTTTTTTATAACTGTCGTTAATTTCTGCGCTAGAGTCTAGAAATCATGTGTTGAATTCATGGTTACAGTTTGCGTGTTGATGGAGCCCTCCTATTTTTTCAAGAAAGGTCGAAGAAAAGCATTATAAAACAAATAGACTATCAACATAATAAGGTTCTAACATTAAAACCACAACCGTTATTCTTAATCAGCCATGAAATGCTCTAACGAAGAAAATAAAATTAACGTAGTGTGTCAATATGCTAAGTAATTAATTTCCCTAACTGTACATTATTGTTTATTAGTACGAGGAATTCGCCATTTTGTGAAGGAGAGTGGGGAGAAAATAACCAATGCTTTGTTTTATGGATATTGTAAAAAGTGGTGCGATTTTTTTTAATAAAAGTCTAGCATCAACCGATTCGGTGAACGATGGCCGGATATTGGAGCATAGCATCGGCGCGTAAATTAAAAATTCCGGAATCGGAAGCAACAATATTATCCCGTGCTATTTGCTTAGTTTTAGCGAAGAGAGGAAATTGTAATAATTACATTGCAATACTTGCAATGCTGAATACACATAATTTTTGAACGAAATTAAATTTTTTGTTTGGAGTGTTGCTGACATCCAATTATGGTTTAATTATGTTTTCATGAGTTCCATTGTTTTCATATTAAAAAATTTCTTTATAGTTTAAACAAGCTTAATAAATGTCCACCCACCATTTACCTCTATAAGACGCTATAATTCATAAAAATAACTAACTAGAGCCAACTCATTGTATAAGCCACAAAGCATTATCGCAATTTAAATAAAAACCGTGCCCAAGATGGCGGGACTCCACTTTAATATTGCGAGTGAGATGGCGCAAGGAAAATATTATTATATTAAAATTGTCAGGGCAGGTGGAAACTCGCCCGGGACTGCGCGATCTGATAGCCGACACTCTCGCATGTACACGACTTTTAAGTCGCAAGAATTTTTACTCGTTAAATATTCAGCGCTCAGATGTACCACTCTCAAACAAAGCTATTAGGTTAATGGCTAAAAAATTGCATTTTTCATAAAGTAAACTGGAATTTGTTCTAGATTAAATCATTAAATGGAGAGGAAACACGTATTATAACTTGCTGGAATACGGAGATCGGTATCGCATAAGTCTAAAATTCTTATTCTGGGAAAATGTGATCGTAAAAATTTGTTTCGGGGAAATTCGGTTCCTAACACGAACACGATTTATATTCCTAGTCTCCTAATCGCAAGTGCACGCCAGATATAAATCAAAATAACGGAACATTTCCGACTGGGGAGTATTCACTCGCGCGTATCACTTCACTTTATTTCACCGAGTTTTTCCTTTGCATAATATTTTTTCTTCCTGCGTCTCTTTTTTATTGATCTATTCAATCGCTAGAATGTTCTTAATGTGTTTTTTCGGTACGCCCGTACTTGAGCTTGTTTTATTATAAGAAAATATACAGATTATTTTCATCGTTGACAAGAGCCTTTTAGTCAAATGTTTCCTTAACTCGCGTCGAGAGTTTGTGTTTGTGGAAATCTCGAGAAGCGTTCAACCGTTTTGGATGATTCTTTCATTGGGAGCTAAATACCGGCTTTGTGCTGTATCACCGTGCTTTGGCTTTGAAAGTTAAATAGTATACGAGTTCAAGTATTGTATAAACGCCAAGCAAAACTAAATTCATGTCACGTACGACCTAAATTAATTACAAATAAAAACGGTAACAGTTCTCAAATAAGAAGAGAAAAATGAGTGTGATCTAAAAGATAGTCCAGACCAACATTTTATTTTGCCCGTAGCGAACAAGACGTTATGTGTGTTCATTTCCATATTTCTTGTAAGTAACATATTTCATTTGTAGTCCTACAATAAAGCAATGAACGAGGACAACGCTTGCGAGAAGAAATAACATATGTTAGAAGTTGATGAGTTAACAGCGAAGGCAGACGGCTGTAGAACTGGTTGTTACAGATGTACAATAAATTATACTAATGAGTCAGTAACACAATAAAACCTAATGAAGATATAATATATTCGTTGGAGAATATATTACGTTTGTTGTGTCCGAGGATGAACTTGAATAGTTAATATCATTTATGAGCGTGGTGGGCGGACGGGATGTCGCCGGCTGCGTACGAGTTAATAGTTTAATTTGTTAGAAAATTTGGAATTGATGACGTTTTCTTTTATCTTCGAATGGTGATTTAATACGCCATTTAGATATTATGTTGTTAAGCAATGTCTTTGTAGAGAAAATTAGCTTCAGTTTCCAAAATATCATTAGGTTAAATAATGGTTGGAATTATTTTTTAATTGCGTAGAGGCTTATTTCTTCATTTGTATTATGAAGCTTTTCATTGGCATTATAAACAAAACCTCTTAAGAAAAACATCTCAAAGAGAAAGTAAGATTACAAGAAGAAAATATATTAAAAATAAACGATGTTATATAGAAAAGCCATTTAAGAAGCTGTAAATCCACTATTACTGAACTATTACGTCGATATATTATTTATACGACCGTCAAGATACAAGCTGTCGATAAATTTCGTTCACGTCATTCATTCACACGTCGCGTTGAGTAACGTCACTAAGGAATGAACGTCACCAAGGAATGAACGATTGTGGGAGATTGTGAGGCAATTCGAACTCGAAGTGTTGGAATTGGAAAAATCTTTAGTTATAGTGAAGGTCTATTATCTATTTTACGGTATTTTACTTGGTATCAACTTATTGAAGAATTTTTACTCAAGATAAGATCACTTTACGGCGTATCACTCTCAAATTTTATGCAAAACAGTTCACTTTACTGTCTTTCTTATTTCTGAGATTTTGATGAAATTTAATGAGAATATGAATCTTTATTTCTTTTTCTTTAAGGTAACAATCATGTTTTTAATAAGCTCTCAAAGATAATAAAACTACAAGAATCATCAAAGCTAAGTTCAGATGAATTGCATATATTTTTTAATTAAAGTAAAAGCTAACATAATCTATGCAAAATATTCATCTCACTATTCCAATAAAACTCAGGATAATTTAAATAAACATAAAATAATTAGATATGTTCCATTTTGCCCGCAGTCACTCCGAAACAACTGGCGTCCTTCATCCTTGTCTAACATTTATAGTGCAAATTCTTAATTCAGACGTCCAACAGATAACATGGTACCAGGCTGTTATTTATATGTATAGAACAACTTATTACTAACATTAAGGCTCATTTACACGAGGTTAGTTTCTCGCCTCGATTTAGTATTTATGGAAAGGAGATAAAATGTTGACAGCGCGTAGATATACGTTTCTTGTACTCGCATGCCGAAAATCTCTATACACCTGTAAGCGTTCGTAAAAATATTATAATAATAATTAGCTGACCCGGAGAACTTGGTACCGCCTCAGAATTAAAATAATGTGACAAAGTTCAATAGACACGTTGCGCCATCTATTATCATAATAACGTTATTGTTGTTTTCCTCGGGAACAGCACTTTTTTTCGGGATGAATGGTATAAATATGTCCGGTGTACACCTGAGAACGTATATGCAAAATTTTAGGATGATCGGTTTAGTGGTTTA
Organism: Hydraecia micacea; assembly: GCA_914767645.1. Taxonomy (NCBI): domain Eukaryota; kingdom Metazoa; phylum Arthropoda; class Insecta; order Lepidoptera; family Noctuidae; genus Hydraecia; species Hydraecia micacea. The sequence goes on from OU611778.1 coordinate 18,059,344, forward strand.
GGCGTGAAAAGTTAACAAACAAACATACTTTCGCATTTATAATATTAGTTAGGATAATTCTACAGACCTAATTTCGGCCATGTCAGCCAATCTCAATGGAGACTAGCCACCTGCGCGGGAGATATTATAGTGCACATGTGTGTTCACAGACACAGGTGCACTTCTACTCTTCCCTCACACTCATAGTCCGATGGGACGGCAATCCGATACGACTGGAGAGATATCAGGCGCAGGACCAACGGAAAAATAAATTTTCTTATCAGTCGCACACTTCCAAATCGTAGTATCAATTTGTTATAATTACGACGAGTTTTGAATGAGTAACCGTAGACGAGGTTTGACTCGCTTGAGTGAGAAAATCACCTAATGGGTCACGTGATCTCGTCTGCACTTGTCCTTTTTTGTGTTTCCGTTCTTAAATCATGTTTACAGCAAATTATTATTTTTTTCTTTAATCGCACGGACATTCCTTCATTGACAGGCCTGATGGTCTAGTGGTTAGTGACCCTGACTGCTATGCCGGAGGTCGTGGGTTCGATTCCCACCCAGGACAAATGTTTGTGTGATGAGCACGATCATTTGTTCTGTGTCTGGTTGTAATTTATCTATAATATGTATGTATTTAGAAATATATAAGTATGTTTATCAGTTGTCTAGTACCCATAACACAAGCTCTGCTTAGCTTGGGACTAGATGACGTTGTGTGATAGTTGTGGAATATTATTATTATTATTATCGGGAGTGTTCTTTTTTCTCAGCTCTAGGGCTGGTTTTAGCTACATTTACGGGCCAAAGCCAAGTAAATGCAGCGTGTGGTGAATTTTATGATGATGAGAGTGTACTTTCGTCTAGCTGCATGAACTTCCTAACGATTCTGCATGTGTTTAGGATGGCTGCTTTCTGCAGATTGATGTAAAGGGATTCTTCTAGATCTATTAGTTTCAGGCTACGGAGGAGATGGTTGGGGATAACACCAGTCGTGGAGAGAACAACAGGAACAACATAAACTTTATCTTGTCTCCAAATTCTAATAACTTCTTCTTTAAGGTCAGCGTATTTGCTTATTTTTTCAGCGATTGTTTTTTGTAGGTTGTGGGTGTTGGGAACTGCAATGTCTATAAGGTATGTGATTTTACTTATTTTATCCTGTAGGGTTATGTCTGGTCTATTGTAATGGATGGTCCTATCTGTAAGTATGGCGCGATCGTAATACAGTTTATGTGTGTCATTTTCTAGGATAGTTTGTGGCGCGTACTTATAATAGGGAGTGTTAGTGTTTTGTATGAGACCGTGTTTGAGTGCTAGTTTTTGATGGACGATGTTTGCAACCTGGTTGTGCCTGTGAGTGTAGTCTGTCTGTGTGAGGGTTATGCATGCTCCTGTTATGTGTTGTATTGTTTCTGATTGAATGTGGCATCTGCGGCATTTGTCGTTTGTGATAGTTGGGTCTTTTATGATAAATTTTCTGTAGTTTTTGGTGTTGATGATTTGATCTTGTATAGCCATGATAAAACCTTCTGTTTCAGGGAAAAGGTTTCCTATTTTAAGCCACTTGTTTGATGCTAATTTGTTTATGTGGGACTGCTCTAGGTCATGAGGGTGTCTGCCGTGAAGGACTTTCTTTTTCCAGTTTTCGATTTTTTGATTTTGCGGGTCTGTGATGTTAATGTCTTGTATATTTTGTTCATTTAAGTTCAGCGGGGTGTAATTAAAATCATTTAAGGTAATAGCTTTGTGTATGTTACTTGTGCGAGATTTTGTGTAGAAAAATGTTTTTAGCCTAGTGATTTGTTTCTGCCAAAGGTGATGTATGTCGATTAGGCCTCTCCCTCCATTTTGTCTTTTGATGGTGAGTCTTTCGATCGCAGATTTAGGATGTAGGTTGTTGTGTTTTGTGAGTGTTGTGCGTGTAGTTCTTTCTAGCTGTTCGATGTCAGTTTTTGACCATTTTATTACTCCGAACGAGTAGGTCAATATTGGTATGGCAAAGGTATTCAAGGCTTTTATAAGATGCTTTCCAGATAGCTGTGTTTTACAAATTGCGTTAATTCTTCTCCGATATTCTGTATTTAGTGTCTGTTTAATTGCTGTGTGGTCGAATCCTTTAAGTTGCTTGTATCCTAAATATTTGTATAGATCTGACGGTTCCATAGCCGCTATTGTATCGGTATCGCTGACTGCATAGTTGCCGGGTTTTACTTTTCCTTTTATAATATGCAGTGTCCTACACTTATCTAATCCAAATTGCATATTAATATCCTGACTGAATGTTGTTGTTATTTCTATCAGAGTTTTCATTTCTTTTTCGGTTTTAGCATATAATTTAATGTCATCCATATATATGAGATGCGAGATAATAGTTTCTTCGGTATTATTTTTAAAATTATATCCAGCCCGGCACCGATTAAGTAAGTGAGACAAGGGGTTCAGGGCGAGACAGAACCAAAGAGGGCTCAAGGAATCCCCCTGGTAGATACCCTTCCTAATATGTATCTGTCGAGTTATAAGAGTGCTGAGTCGATTATTTATCTGAAGTGTGGTTTTCCAACGTGTCATTACAATGCGTAAGAAGTCTATTATTTTGGAATTAATTTTATATATTTGTAGGATTTGTATTAGCCAAGAGTGGGGGATGCTATCGAAAGCTTTTTGGTAATCTATATAAGTACAGTGTAGGTTTCTATTTTTTGTTGTGGCATGTTTATGGATAGTAGAGTCAATAACTAACTGTTCTTTGCATCCCATGTGGCCTCTCCTGCATCCCTTCTGCTCCTCTGCTATCATATTGTGGTGTTCAATGTGTGAGTTAATTTTATTAGTTATTGCTGATGTTAGTATTTTATAAATTGTGGGTAGGCATGTGATTGGTCTGTATTGGGAAGGCTCTGATGTGTATTTACTTTTAGGTAGCATGTAAGTTATTCCTGTGGCAATGAATTCGGGTATGTTTTGTTCACCTAATACTATACCTGTTAAATTTTTTGCTATAGATTTGTGGAGTACCGTTAACTTTTTATACCAGAAATTTTGTATTTTATCGATACCCGGTGACTTCCAATTATGTAACCTAGATGTTAAATATGTAATTTCAGCCTCTGTTATTTCTGTAAATTCCATTTCATCTATTGCTCTCCATTTTGTTGCTTCTTCTGTAATCCAAGTTGCTTTATCATTGTGATGTACCTGCTCTTCCCATATGTTAGACCAAAATGTTTCCAAGTGTTCTTTTGAGGGTGTGTCTGTGTCGTTCTGTGTAGTTGAAACAGTGTGTGGTTTCTGTATATTCCTATAAAATATTTTTTCATTTGTAGCAAATATGGCATTGTCTTTTTTGCGCTGTTGTGCCTTTAAATATCTCCTAAGCCTATGGACTTTAAGTGCCAATTTCTGTTTTAATGTGTCCAAAAACTCTTCAGGTTTTCTATTGTTATTTTCGTGTTATTATTATTATTATTATTATTCTCGCTTCTAACAGGGCAAGAAACTATCTTCGTGTAAATGATCCTTCACATGTAGATTTCTAAGGAACTACAAAGATCACGTAGCTCTGAGTAATGTGAACAATTCACACCTGCGTTTAGTTTACCTTTGTATTATGTGATATGTCATGTTTGGGGCACAGCACACCTGCATGATAATGCAGAATGATGGTCGTGTTGCGTGGTTATGTATTAAAGTTTGGCCTTATAGATAATACACTCAAACTCAAAGCATTTGTTTCAATTAAATCATGTACAGGCACTTTTGAATTGTCAAAATTAAATAGTCGGTCAGTTAGTCAGAAAGTTGAAGCTAGTTGCCCATTCCAAAACGTAGATCTCTATGGAGAAGAACGTGCAAGAAACACCATGGACACTCTTTTAAATCAATATATTATAAAATCCTGGGTACTTACATAATTCTATGTGAGAACAATGTAAAAAAAAAACACAAATGAAGAAAAAATTCAAAATTAAGATTAAAAAATAAGCCTTGGCAGTTAAGAGATGACCAGTCTCAACCAACGGCGCCCGTTCACGAACATGAGGCGTGGATCAGCACCATCCTGCTCAACTATTTTTTCGGTAACCGAATGATCCAACACACGCGCCACGATCAGTGAGACATTTAAGTGAGCATGACGCTTTCTCAACTGCCATGCTCCTTCAAGTCAACAATTAATTAATAATTTGGTGTTCTTAGTATCTCTGATTTCAAAATCATCATCACCATAATCAGCATACAGCAGTCCACTGCTGGACATAGGCCTCTCCAATTGCCCTCCATTCTCGCTCGAATAAACGTTTACATTCCTGATAATATCAGACCCAGTAGGTACTTTGCAAGTTTAGTGATGTCCCATAAAACAGACCGCATACTAAACTGAATAAAATGTCGATTAATAAATCACACTGACTTACAAACCACTAGTCTTCATCCTTATCTCCCTCACAGCGTAAGCAGCGATCCTTGGCTTAGTAAAATTTAATTAAGAACATATAACAGGCGAAAGTCAAGAGCCAGGGCATCTCAAAACACGGTTACCGATGATAAAGTCTGTGCTTTGCCACTAATCTTAAAAGCTGGGTACTCAAAGCTATTGTGCAAGACGTGGAATAAGCCCCTTCTCTGCCGGCCCCCGACTAAGTGGGGTATAATGGTTGGTTACCAGACTAATCCATAAATCCCGTCTTGACTTGGGTTACCGACGTTTGAGAATAGTAGCCACTTAGATTGTGTGTCTAAGACGCTTTTTATTTGGCGATCTTTGCACTGTTATAGTTAATTGTTTTTATTTTCTTTTGCTTTGGTGATTGAGAGGAGGAGGAGGAGGATTGGATAAGGACCCAGAAGACAATAAAGTTAATCTTAGTAACGAATTTTAATTGATTAAATGCTAAACTTTGACAGTAATGCACGCACAAGGAGCTAACTTGACTGGAGCCTGAAGTAAGTTTATATAAACCCTGTATTACAGGTTACAGCGGGTTAATTGCGTAACACGCTATCAGTAGTAATGGCTTTCATTTTGACAGTTCAAAAACATTCATCGCGTTATTTACATTGTTGAGCAGACAAATTTTTCTAACATATGAAGCAATGGATTAGCAATTTCCATCTAAATGATTCAGATTCTGATTGATAGTGCGTTTCGCAATTAGGGTGCTGGTCAGGTATTTTTAAGAACGTTCGCATTCTATTCTACACACACACTCACATACTTTCGCCTTTATAATATTAGTGTGATAATAGGTAAATTGGAACGTTTTATAAATACGAAAATTGGCCTTTAGGTTAAAGGTTTAATGTATCCTATCACAGTATTCCCTGTAGCGTTAACTTTGTTCAGAAATTAATTATTATTAACCAATAAATTTTAATCTTCACGAGTGATTAATAATTCCCTTTTAGGAATATATATTAATTTATAAATATTCAATGAAACCACGTGTGGAAGGACCACATAGCAAAATTATATTCAGAATTTAAAACGACAGTAAATAAAACGATAAAATATTCAGAGATTCAAACAAAACCTGTCAACCGATCGAATCGAGACACCGGTATCGATAACTCATGTTGCACGTCACTATAAATCAACGCGACCTTCACTGATAGTGATGCCCACGTACTAACTAGTCGATAAATTTAGTCGATAAATTCACAATTCTTGCACGGTTCGTTTGCGAAATCTGCGACTTAAAGCAACGTCTCCCTCACATTTTACGTTTAGAAAGTTATTGAGATTCTCGTCAGACGTAGTAAGGTTGAGAAAGATAATGCGAGACGTCGTAAAATAATATAGGGTTATTCTATCTTAAAAACCTAAAAACTTCGTGTATGTATTTAAATACGCCATCTAAAAAAGATTAAACTAATGGTCGCATTAAAAATAATTATATATTCGCAAGTCTACAAAGCGAACATCGTCAAAAGTTTGTGTCGATATTGTTGTTTATCGTATCACCTCCCTATTTTCATCAATACATTGTTAGGAATTTCGCAATTTTTCAAACTGCCGAGATGTCATGGCGACACTGGATATAAAACTATCAAGTCCGAGTGTTTGTAGATAAAAGTTTCCGATTTCTGCGTACTCTTTTTGATGAAATAGCGTACGATTTTAATTTCAACTACCTACTGTTTTCATTGGAGAATAGTTTCCCCATAGTTTCGTAATTGAAACTAATATTTTGTTTCGACTTTAGTTAAAAAGACGAAAATAGCATGCACTTTTTTTTATTTTACATCCGCCTTCATTTTTTTAATGTTTTGTATCGAAGTAATTTTGCTGTATACTGATCTCGGCAAGGAGTAATGAGGCCTGAGAGCCATTTATTAAGTCTACATTGACTCTTCTTTTGTAAAAATATTATTGCTTTTTTCAAAGTCATTCGGTTTTTCTGTCATCGTCGACGAATAAAGAAATGTTGTTAAAAACATGTGTAACAAAGTAAATGAAATTAAAGAGTTTCACTCAAATTGTCTTGAGGATACACATCTACCAATAAAGGCAAGTACTAACGATCGCCTAAACTGAATAGCATAAAACAATAATTTAATCAATACCTAATTTAATTAATTCCTTGAACAAACCAAACCAACTCCGTTTATCCAAACATCGATCGGATGTCTAAGCAAAAATATCTCAATCACCACCCAACCTCTTTCCATATTTGCCATAACATAAATTTTTATTCGGGTCATTTTATTCCATTCCGAAATAATCGACCCGCAGAATTTGGGCGATTTCTAAACTCATTTGGGTCCAAACGGCGTGCGACAGTCGTTGGCCCAACGAGTTGGCCTGGTAAACGGAAACGCGCCAAACTTTATTGGCCAATATAGAGAAAGAAATCATCATCATCGTTATCCAGAAATAGTTGTTCATCGAGTGTAATGGCGGTCGATTAAATGCTATCGAAATATGGCTCATTTATTTTTTTTATCCGTATACTGTTTTCCGTATAAGAAGCATAGGAAGACCAATAGCCAGGTGGGTAGGACGACCTACAGAAGATCGTGGGGAAGACCTGGATGAGACTCGCCACAGTGGATGGAACAAGACTGTCAATGATAATGATGGTACTGTTTTTTTGCAATATCGAATGTGATAATTAATTGAAGAAGATGTTTCAAACTAAATAATTACAGAGAAATTCTTGATAGTTCCACATTCAATAATACAGAGGACAAGTATCGATAATGGAGCAATATCAGTTCTACACAGTAAATCGAGTCTTACTGAACAACACTTAGCTGTAGGAACTAAGACAAATCACTACTAGAGACAGACAAGCTAACGATAACTGCTATAATATTCCTACCATAGACTTTATTACTGTATTGCAAATAGACGATAAGCGACAACGATGCCTTGTTCAATCTTACACAGATCTCGAATCTAGTTCAAACGATATTTGTGCACGTGGCACCAAATTGCATAAGAGATCGCGCGATCAAGCATATCGCGAAAATCTTTCCCAACAGTCCTAACCCCGCTTTCAAACTAATTTGGCACTAACACAAAAGACAATCTTAACTAGCGAAATTCCCATTCTTTGACTGAATCTCAAATCAAATGAAATCAAATAGTCTGTTATATAAAATCAAATATTTATAACGCTTGGCATAGTTCCACTCGCTTCCGCGGAGCATTCGTGGTATGGCCACATTTGCATCGAGGTAGATGGCCTGTGATTTTGTTCTGTGCCATCCGGAGGCCTGGAAAATTTATCGGACGAATAGAGATTTGCTGACAAGAAGTAAAGGGAATTGTAGTAGTATTAGGGCTTAGATAAGGTTAGTAGAACATTAGTAGGTTCTAATTATTTTTTTGCTTAGTGGGCGAAAATTAGTTTTCGGCAAAGTGATAATAAAGGAACAAGTACTATACTTTCTTAATTAGAATATTTACTTGAATACGTTCGAGGTGGTTATCCCTTATTTGGCTATTTTTAAACTACTGGTAGGTATAACTACCAATGAAAGATGACGACAACAATAATGATCTCATCTCGACTAAAACTTTATAGAACCAACAATAACAAGCAACAACAAGCAAACCGTACGGAACCCAGTCTTTTCAAACGCGGTACAAAAGCCAACATGTCATTTGCAGTAGTCATAATAGTTGAGTTAACCCTACCGCTGCGATGAAAACATCTGATTATGTAAATGCACGTACGAACAACTCTAACAAAATGTATGCGCAAGAGTTGCTTGCGTAATTGCTCGTTTGCTTGGAGATGCGATTTAGGGTTGAGTCACATTGTGCATAGAGTGCTACAAGGATTTTTTGGCGCCTGAATGCCATTAGTTTTTGCTAAACTTGTATGAAATTGACACAGAAATTGTATTAACACAACAAGATGTCGGCGTTAGTTCCAATTTTGGCCACGCGCCAAAAGAACTTGGTAGCGTTGTCGATGGATTTTCCGTGACTTTCTCTGATGGACATATTGTTTTGATAGTCATCTGTTTTTGTTCCTTTTATATCGAATAAACAAAACAGATGACATGTTTGTTTTGATTAACTTATGTGCTTCGTATTTGCTGGAGAAAATAAAGGGATGGAAATGCATGGAGGTCATAAATATGCTAAGCAGTCAGTTAACCTACTAGCCCATCACTTATGCTTTTTTTATATTGCTGAATGGGCCCCGCTCTTGCCCTCGATCACGCCTGATGGAAATCGATGGATGAGGTCTATGATGGAACGAGCGTGCCCAGAAGATGCCTAAGGCACTGGAACTCCCACGCATCGACGAAACACAGCAGGCTGCTTGACGCCGGACTCCGATGGAAACCCTGGTCGCAAACCAGGCGGGCGTTAGCCCTACTACCGCAAAGGAAGAATTGGCCAGTCACATAAGGTGTTGGGTGTGACTGTCCAGGATGCGCCGAACGCGAGCGTTCAGTTGAGTAACTGGCGGAACAAACTGCGCTACACGAGGACGCTTCTTCATGCATCCCAAACATTCTTGACTGCGTTGGTTACAATGTCGAATTGTGTGTTTATACCGTACCTACTCGTTTTCGCTCTCAGTGTTTGGTTACTGTTCTGTGGATTATTAGGCTTACCTGAAAAAAGGAAATAAATATTATTAACACACGTGGTTATTTTGGAATAAATAATATTAAAATTAAATACAAAAATGATAAAACATGTGGTTTCAATATTCTTTCACATAAGAATATGGGTAGGGTACAGACGCCAGCACATGAAGCTACCCGAAACTGTCAAATTTTCCCAATCAACTTTGAACCTTATACTTTATTGATAAAGTTGAAAATCTATTAAAGAAATTTGACAGATTATAGTAAATTGATGTGCTGGCGTCTGTACATTTAAAATCACGAGCATAGTCTTTTACCCTAATAATGAATTGAAATTATTTTTGAGCACACTTATGCCCGTTGTCACTAACACTGGGTGACACCTAAATAAAAGCGTGCTGTCAGATTTTCAACTTTCGCAGCTGAACCGAGCGTTTAAAGTCCAAGAGCACGCTATTATTATGGCATTCATTTATTCTAGGTGTTGCCTAGTTTTAGCGAACACACATCATTTCCGCAATGATCTTCCAAGTTCCTTCATTAAAGTAAACATGGTTAACATGAAAATAAACAACATTGTTGACAGGCTGATTATAATCTCATCTTCGTAATCTATCTAATCTCTTTAGCAAATATACCGAGAAAAGCCACCATAAACCCTTCCTTCCTTTACATCAAGTAAAGCAACTTGATCCGCGATATAAACATTTTACACTGCACACTTCAGGTTTCCGTCCATCGTCCATCACATCGCCTCGATGTTTACCTAATAAATAATACAGACACGCAAATGTCGGCTTTCTAGAGGTTTAGAAAGCTGGATGGGGCTGTTTAATGAACCATTAAAATATAATCTTAGCTCAGATCTTTTCCTGGCTGACCTATTGGGTCAGTCGGATTGTTTATTTGTTTGTGAGGAATGGAGTTTTTATTCTTATTGTTGAGTACTTTTGTTTCGGTTTCAGCTATTTTTCGGGCTGGGCCTTCATCTAGAGCTATGTCCACTAGCGATGACTTGGAAAATTCTTCTGTAGTAGCAACCAGTCTTACCAATGTTACCCAGTAACTGGGTTGTGGAGATTAGAAAGGAAGTCGCTCCATGTAAAATACTAGTATTCAGCTGCTGGTTAGACTGAAAACCGACCTCAATATACTAGACGATGATGATGTGATGTAGTATTGAGTAATATTGAGTGTTCGCCTAAAAGCTGTGCTGTGCTATTAAAACCTAAATATCATTGGCTGCAACAGGATTCAAGGCAACCCTTCTTTATTATTTAATAGAAAAGGTATCGTCTTTTCAACCTAAACTATAGTTATTTCTCTTATTTGCCTCTACTAACCTTACAAGTTAAATCTAACCGCACCACCGTGCTTTGTCTAATTCCCCAGCTACAAACACAAACGTACCAACTAAATCTTAGTACAGTTTTACAATGAGCGGTAAAGGAATCCGAGCCGGCGCCACGGGGCGCACCTAGTCTTACTATAAACAAGTTGTGCTCAAGACAGCATGTACCAATAAAGTGGGTAGTTGTTTCCTTGCTTTCGTGTCTCGAATGTTGAGGACTAAGTGTTTGTGTGTGTTTGGGAGGGTTCCGTAGAGACTTTTCGTTGGATAGAACTGTGTTGATAAAGTTATTCATCTAAGCGTGCTTGTGGCTTAAAAAACAGAAAATCAGTGAGAAAGCTATCAGTTAATTTCTTTTATAACTTCAATGCAAAACGTGATTGAATCATTTTAGATCCATTTATAACTACTTATGCTACGTCAGTCTTCAGAGGCAATCATTCAAAACCAAGCAGAAGCCAAATTTCTTAATAGCAATTTCTAGCGCTATAAAATTTATCTTCCAAGATGCATAACATGATTCGGCAATATACCTAGATTTCAAGATTCACCGCCAGTAAAAGCAACAGGGTTTTCGATCACACACAATGGAACTCCAGAAAACATGAAAAAATTGGCGCCAAGCCAACTCCATACTAGACCTTACTGGATACAAGACTCGATGTATTACAAGCGAAGCCTTTTATAGTTTTTGTCAAGCACTAGTCTCGAGTAATTTAATACTATCGATAATGAAAGCTTCGCAGTCACAGACAATAAGCTTTTATTCTAAAACAAATCTCCGCAGAAGTTGGCCATATATCCCCTTAACTATCGACCGTCTCCGAACTCGATTAAAACCGGTTATATCTAGTTTATCCGCAAACTTGAGCCCATAGAGCGAATTTATTTGAATGAAAATAGGCGGTGTAAGTGTCCCATTGATTTTATTGCGGTGCCCGTGTTTTGCCGCGGCAGTTACGGGTTAATGGCGCAATTGGATTTGGAACAGTTGAACGAAACCGCAACGAGCCGTGGCTCGGTGACTTTTTGTCGTTAACTATATCTATTACCACGTTTTTCTGTAGCCGTTTTAAAGTTTGATACAAAGACTTTTATAATGTTGTAAAGTGGGCCACGAGTGTTGTCGAGAACGTTGCCGAAGCTATTAAGTTGGTATAAAAAGTACGTTTTAGACGACAAAAGCACGCCAGCGGAGGGTTAATCGCGCCATTGGAGCTGCAATAATCGCGTTCCGGGCCGAGCCGCGTTTTGCCGCGCGACGAAACGCGCCCGTTCCGTTTTACATGCTGCGCTTATTTTCGTGTAGTGCTGTCTATTGCACTCGCAGTGTAAACGCTCGTACGGAAATCGCAGGCTTTGTTTTTGAAATTGGAACTCGTGTTTTTTAATGTTTAAATGTAGCTTTTTAAGATGTCGCGGTATTTTTCTTTTGGGTGTAATCGGCCTGTGTTTAGCACGGCAGGGTAACATTTTGTTCTGAACATTTAACCTTTTTCTCTTCTTCTCCTTACGTTTATTCTAGAACTAGCTTCGGCCCGCGACTTCGCCCGCGTGAAATTTATTGTTCCCCCGATCCACACCGTCCCCGTCGCATCGCATCACATTCCTGCACTGTCACTTCGTTTTCGCTTAGCGAACTTTCTGTGTTTTTTTTTTATTTTTGCTCGGCTCTTAAGAGTTATAGCGTGATGTTAAACAGCCTATAGCCTTCCTCAAGAATTGGGCTATCAAATGCAAAAAGATTTTTCCAAATCTGACCGGCAGTTCCAGAGATTAGTGCGTTCAAACAAACAAACAAAAGAACAAACTAACTCTTTAGCTTATTAGTATAGATTACACTAGATATATCTATAGAAGAATATATTTTATCCCCTGTTCCCTTTCTACAGTAAGAACGACGTATTTATCGATGTAACATCAACTTTTTGGCATAAAATAAAGCCAGTGTTGTCCTCGCAGCGAGCGCGGCGGCACGTACTATTATTCTGTGTGTGTACGTGATTTTTACTCGTTTCCTCGATGTAGCCGACTAATATAGTTAATGTATATATTTCTAACATGAATAGCGAACAAGAAAAATAATGTTTGTTTCCTACATCGTAAATATCGCACGAAAACGAATTATGTCTTAAGATGTATGTTCAGTGTGTTTGGTTTCATGGCGTACATTTGAGAACTTATTTCTCTTCTACTAGAGGAATTAGTTTCTTTATATATTTTACTAGCTTCTGCCTGCGGTTTTACTCGCATTTATGTCGTAGGTAAATTATCTCACGGGAACTTGCTACCGGGACAAAACGCTTTAGCTTTTAGCTTATTATGTCCTTTTCACGGATGCCATATTTATCTCCTTGTAAAACTTTATCGAAATTCGTTCAGTGGTTTAGGCGTGAAAAGGTAACATACAGACAGAGTTACTTTCGAATTCTTTTTTTTAGAGTATCGATGGCAAAAAGTTCAAGAACATCTTTGGCCCAAAATTAAGCTGTGTTAACTCCGCTCACAGACGCAGTCATAAGATCATCAAGTGCACAGGTGACAGAGCGCAGGATGGAAGGTGGGCCATTGTCTGTGGGGTGGTGCCGCCGTGCCGCATATGGAATGGAGATCTTGGTTTGGAGTCGTCCGTATTTATAAGTAATTATTTAAATAGTTAAAGTAATTGTAAAGATGAGCAGAACCTTGATTGCCTTTAACATCAGAAAACTTACTACGTTTTGCGAATGGTCTGTAAGTAACCTGGTAATAACCAGTCTTCTGCGACTGCTTATTTAGAACTTAGAAGCCATTTTATCAACATCCCGCAGTGCATTTTAACTTCAAACTGTCAATAAGAAGTTTGCAAGCGAGGATCTCAATCAATTTCAAATTCTACTAACACCTACTAAACCCTGTTGACTGAGTGAATGAATAAATAAGTAATCAGTTCGTTCATTCATACTGTCGCCGGACAAAGCTCATTCAGAACTTTACTATTCAACTGTACCTACGTGTGCAATGAGAAAGAAAACTCCAAGTCACATAATAATTCAGGAAAATTGATTGTTAAGCAAATTCACTGCTTTCTTAAATTGTCCGTATATTTAAATCGCATCCGTCACACTTTGGGGCAATTCTCGTATTTTTAAGAACGTTCGGAATCTATCATTGCCTCTAATTATCCTGAATTTGTGACACTGCATTGCCGCTGAGATGAGATTGCGACTAGAATTTGATCGTTTTGATTACGGGAATTGGCCTTCTTATTGGTATGGATATAACAAGGCAATTTGACCTACAGTCCGGCCATCCTACACCTGTCAGTGTAACAATTCTAGTAACTAATAAAGAACAAAATCGCAAAACACCTATTCGTTTGTATGAAACCGAACGTATTCTCTCATCGGCCGCACAATAGGGAGTCAATTTACTTAACAATGAGTTTCCCCGACTGTACTAACATATCTACGTATAAGTTAATTTTCCACATTGTGATTAAACGACGCATTATCGAGTGCTCAATCGATTCGCTGAAAGTAGGTCGCGGGTACACTTGCCGACAAAACTGTAGCTGTTCGCGTTATATGTCTTAAATTCTGAGGTTTGTGTGCGAATGGTTTTAAAAGCACGATTATACACTTGGGTTTAAACTTTGCTTGTATCGGTATTGGTTTTAAGTGTTGCATTTCGTTCAGGGTTGAAAGGTGCCTGTTTGGTATGTGATTGTGTCGTCGTTCTGTAGTAAACTTGGGTTACAATGAACGGTATAAAAGTAAATTTTTCAATAATTAGGTCAAAGCTACGCTTTGCAAAGGGATTGGTGATCGTAATTAATATGATACTACAAGGAGGATGCTACTGATCATCTTATCGTCGTAATATCCTAATCCTTGGGGAAGGGAGAAAATCATTCTTATATCAGGGTTGTGTCTCCGGATTTGTCTTATCACAAAAGTTCTTCAAAGCTGTAATATGGCTTTTTTTTAATTTGTGCTTTGGTGGCTCAGTTGCAACAGCCGCGAATTACGAGTTGTATGTCATAGGTTCGAATCCAGACAGGCGCTTTACTTTGTTTAAATTATTTCATCACTACTGCTCTCAAAACGGTGAAGGAAAAATTCGAAGACATTGACCAACCCGCACTGGGCCCGCGTGGTAGATTACAGCCCACTCCCTCTCGAAGAGAGGAGGCCTGTGTCCCAGCAGTGGGAACATTATGTACTGATTATGTAATGCAGTATTTTTTATTATTAAAGAGGGCAATATTGCTTCTAACATAACATTGGGACGATCTCTCCTTCATCACGCATGTACAACTAAAATTCATATCTATCTCTAAAATCTTTCTCCAAAACAATTTTTCCGTCCATAAAACGAAACAACGAAAGTTTAACCTACAAAACAATAGTTTAAAACCAGTTCAGTACTAAAATAATGTAGCATTTCGAATGTAATTTCACTATTCTGTATAATATGATAGGTGCGTGGGAGTCGATTCGACCTTAACGCCCACTTCGATACGACAGTATGCATTGCGGCGGAACGCATTGTTTTATGCAACGAATTGTAAGGGGTAGTTAGCATTGATGATTGGCATTATTTAGAGAACTCATCATCATCTGCCTAGCCTTTTCACAACTATGTTGGGGTCGGCTTCCAGTCTAACCGGATGCAGCTAAATATCAGTATTTTACATGGAGCGACTGCCTATCTGACCTCCACAACCCAGTTACTGGGTAATACGATACCCCTTGGTAAGACTGGTTGTCAGACTTTCGGGCTTCTGACTACCCGTAACGACTGTCAAAGATCCACGAATGACAGCCGGGACCAACGGCTTAACGTGCTTTCCGGGGCACGGAGGGGTCTCAGTATGTAAAGATGGTCACCCATCCACAGACCAACCGCGGCAAGCGTAGCTTAACCTGATCGATCGACCTGTGTGGCTGTTATTATTTAGCCACGGACCCCTTCCATGGCATTAGAGAACTACGGTTATTAATTTTAGAATAAGCAAGCTGAAGTGACAATCGATCCAGCCTATCGAAGTCCACTGCTGGACATAGGTCTCTCTCAGACTTCACCACAATACTCTGTCCATTTTTTTTATGGATGGGAAATCATCTAATGACTCCTCCCGCTCTGGGTGGAGCGGAAGGGAGTGTCAGACTCTTACTGACTAAAACCCACCCGTGTTCCTTCCTTGGCCCTTTATGTTCCAGGGCAGCGGTAACTCTTTCGGACAATCCCGCTAACAATACTCTGTCCTTCGCCTTCCAAATCTAGTCACAGCCACCTTTTTAAGGTTGTTGCGGTCCATCTAGCTGGGGGGTTCCACACCACGCATGCATTTTTCACTTTTTAGCTTTCTCTTCAAAATAGTGTTGTTCGTTATGAAAAAAATCGCGGTATCGATAATTCGATATGCGAATTTTCACTCCAACAGTGTGCACTAACCTTTGCAGTGTTATGCAAGAATGAAGATCTATTTCGTTGCAGATAGAGAACACTGGCACTATTGTATGACATTAAGTTCTTAATGAGAGTGCCTGATTGTTTGCGTGGGTTGCCTGTGGGTTTATGATGAGATGGGTGGTCGGATTTGTGATATTTTGGCGTATAATCGGATAGACATCGCTGTATATTAGATGCATTGTCGGTTAACGGTAATGCAAGATAGATGCACCTAATTATATAATGTGAAGACAACAATGAATAGGAGTTCTTTAGAACTATCAAATAAATCCTAACATCGGAAATAAAAAAGTGATTTTATATCAATCAAATTTATATCTAAAGTATCTATTTGGATAAAATTCAAAGTCCTGACTGACTGATATATCAACGCACAGCCTAAATCGCTGGCCCTAGAGACATGAAATTTGGAGGGTGTGTTCTTTGTGAAGAGAAGGTATCCGCTAAGAAAGGGTTTTTCGAAATTCGACCCCTAAGAGGGTGAATGGGGGAGGCTGAAATGTCACGCGGACGAAGTCGCGGGCAGAAGCTAGTTGGATATATTTGATTGAATTTTGGTATGCAGACTGGGAACGTCATTAGATATACGCAGTTTAATTTATTGTTGTATGTTCGTCTCCACCTTGTATGCAGGGTCAAAATAAATTAGCTAGCAAAACTCCGCAGATTGGAGAGGTTTCGATATCAAAACATGATAAACCAAAAAAATTCATTAATTTGATGCCTTTGTTTTGGGTCATCGACCGCAGGTGATGCAAAGAAAACAGATTTTCACAGCTCATACTTCAAGTAACAACACCACCAGCGGTCGTGGACCCAAAAGAAATATCTTTTTTTGTTTTATTTTACCGTATTTAGATTTTGATACCCATCACATCTGCAGAGTTTAGCTAACTAATTTAATTTGACCCTGTATATGTATAAGCGTTGGAACGGGTTATTATCTCATGGCCTAAGAATGCGACAATACCAACTATACAAAGTGTGTACTTACATAAATATAGCAGAAATATCTGCCTGTTTCCTTGTCTAGTTCTATCTTGAGTTGAATGATAACTAACCGATCCATTACATTAATTGAAATCTTTAGTTGTGGTGAAGTTATATCGAGTTGACTTGACCGAGTTGATCAAACACGCAGGAAATTGATCGTAGTTTAATAGATAGGTATTTATAGATGTGTATACCTAGAAATTATTTTTTCTTTTTCTATATGATCAGCAGAGCAGTGGTGGCCAAGTGGTAACGGCCGCGACTTACGAGTTGTAGGTCGTAGGTTCGAATCCAGACAGGCGCTTTACTTTGCGTAAATTATTTCATCACCACTGCTCTCAAAACGGTGAAGGAAAACATCGTGAGGAAACCGGCATGTCCTAGGACCAAAAATTCTAAGACATGTGACATCTGCCAACCCACACTGGGCCCGCGTGGTGGATTACGGCCCACTCCCTCTCACTGAGAGGAGGCCTGTGTCCCAGTAGTGGGAACATTATAGGCTGATTATGTTTTTTTTTTGTATGATCAGCGGGGTAATTGCGTAACGCATAATCAGTAGCATTGACTTTCATTTTAACAGTTCAACAACATTCATTGAGTTATTTACGTTGTTGAGCAGAAACATTTTTCTATCATAAAAGCAAATGGATTAGCAACATCCTTCAAAATGATTCAGATCTGAATTTTAATTCAATTTATTTTAAATTTGTTTTATTTCTGATTCCTTATTGTTTAATGGCGAATCAGGTGAATCTTACAGCTTATGAAATAGGGCATACATTTAAATGATAACCGATCGCTGTCTATGTACCTATATCTTGAAACCTGTATACAAATGTGTTGCATTTTTTAATGACTTTTCTGTGTAAATTCCACTCGATGTAATAAAGTTTGTTAAAAGGGATACAGATTTAACGGCTCTCGAACCTCTACATAATTTATTCTTAATTAATTTTTAATTACACATACAGAATAACTTTACCAGGTTTCGCATCATTTGCTTAAACCAACTGGTTTGGAGACTAGGCTATAAATTCTAGCCTATATCTGCCTAAGTGCCAACACAGTAAATTCTTATACACCATGCAAGATTAATGGCGCCGCACTATTTGTGTTATCACATTATTGAGCTGTAGTGATGTTACATGTCGATAAAAACTTTATGACTTATCGATAGTAGTACTTATAGTTTATGGGCCAAATTACAGTGAAGGAGGATTCCGTTTAGGTGATTTTCCCTTGAGCACTCGACAACAATAATCTGGTACTTAAATATTGTTTTACAGTATTAACTTATGAGCCATTTAGACTTTCTCGAAAATTAAAAATAAACTAGTTTCAAAATTATTACATAGCGGGAAAGCACTATAAAAAAAAAGAAAACCTGAGTTACGATAACACTAATTTAGCAAAAGTACAAGTAAGTACTTACACTATTATTTAAATGAAAAATGATCAAAAGAAGTGGTTTACAAAGGAGGTCCATTAGTGTGACTTTCAAAGTGGACTTACATTTTCAAAAGATTAAAAATAAAACTATTTTAAATAGCGAATGCTTCAAATAGGTAATGAAACTTTCAAAACTTTGCGTAGTAAAGTTTTTAGTTATGCAGTAAAAAATATCTAAATATATACTTATAGTCAGTTTAACTTAAATTAATGTTTAATAAATAAGATATAAAGATAAAAGTTCGTGTAAACTCTATTACAAAACTTAATCCAATTCCATTGTGCAGCTTTACATATTTTGTTAATACTTAACTGTAATAATGAATGCGTTTTGGATTGCTCTATTGTAGCAACTCAAATACCTACGTGTGCAAATATTTCTAACATTAAATTATGTTGATTAATGCGATTATTTTAATGTTTAAATGACAAATGTTTCAATGCAGATTAAACACACTTTCAGTAACACATTTCAAAATGTTTAATTCTGGCTTCGTCGATGTACAATAGATGTAAACTAACAATTCAAATTTAACAGAAAATTCAGTTGAATATTTAATTATATTTGGGTATATGGTAGCTCACATGGAATAGTAACGAGATAACATGCGCATTGCGTACATCACTACGTCCATAGTGCCGCCTAAATATTGATTCGATTAATCAACCTCTCGATATATTTGTCGATCGATTCGCTCGCTAGTCGTGGGAACTCAATTTGAATCTCAATTATAGAAAACTATTAGTGTCGATATGCGTTCGTGTGTCGAGTAATAAATTAAAAATGGACGCCAATCTCACGGCTGTTTGAATGTTTAGTCAATATTAATGGCTTGCATTCGAGTTTAATTTAGCTTACTGATTGAGCGAGACTTTGTTTGGCTTTGTTAAATAACGTTTTAACTAAAACGTTTTTCTAATAGAAATTAAAATTCGATTGAGCGTGACTATTTTATTTACATATTTTCAGTTAGGCACTTTCTGCAAGCATTAGTCAAGTATGATAATTCAGGAATCGTGTTTTACCATAAACAAACATAGATACAATACACAATGGAGAACAAAGAGAGTCCGGCGACCACACACTGTTGAATTTTAAATTAAAATTTTCAGTTCATGAAATATTAACACCGGAATAAAGCCGGGTCCGCACTGTCGTGCGCAAATATTCAAATAGACTGCGCTTGCGCCGGTTCCCACCGCGTGAAAGGTCGCTAGTGTGCACTCTGTGTTATGCTAAGCAATGCTGAGATACTACGCTGTAGATGGAGTGTGCTCCGCTGTGTAAAGGATGGACGGTAGCGATATGAAATACTTATGAATATTTTCATTTTTTTTTGTCTTTTTTCTTTTTTTATAAATATTTTTCCCTTAGGAAATATTCTTTCAGATATGTTACTGTTACCCGACAGAGCAATGGCTTCTCAACTCTTCTTCCTCACGATGTTTAAGTGAAAACTTCATTAGGCGCGTTGGGCATTTTTTGAGATGGGAAAAAACCATTGAACTCGCGACACTGTTACCATAGCAACACCTCTGTTTTGGCCATTATAAAGTCATCAACTCGCGGTACATTTTCTTTGGGAAGAATGACCTTCAAACATATTTATATAAAATTACTATGCTTTTAAAAATACACACGTAACAAGTTTTCACTTCTGTCGGCACTCCCGGAGTGCCACTGTTTTTTTTTTTCTTTCTCACGATGTTGTGATCACGACATAACTTCGACATTTTTTTTCCCTGCACTATTTATGAACTCGCTACCACTCTTATTTACACCACACACCCCCCCACAAGAATGGACTCATCGTGGCGCATAAATAAATGCAACTTTACGCAGGTGTATCGACGGTACACGTCACGTATGCGGTTCGCTCCTGGCAACTATTGTTTACCCTCACGCTAGTGCAGGAGAGAGGTGGGCAGGAATCTCTAGTTCATTTTGAAGAATGTATTTGGTTGATGGAATGCTTCTTGTTTGGAACAGGGAGAGACTGCAGGACACACTCAAGTAGGGATGTAACAGAGGCCTTCTTAGCGGAGGCAGAGCCGGAGGTGCAGAACTTGATCTCCGCCTACCATGCGAATGCGGCTGCGGAGGTACGAATTCTTGTAGTAGGAAAAACTAACAGTGATTTCCCTTGTCCTTGATTGTCGTTATGGCCAGTGTTTAAGACCTCGCCTCTCATTTGGCTGTGTTTCTATGACTTTTTGATTAATATGCACTTTAAAGTAAAACATCGCGAAGAAACCTGAACTAATCCATACTAATATTATAAATGCGAAATTGTGGCTGTCTGTCTGTTACCTCTTCACGCTTAAACCGCTGAACCGATTTAGATGAAATTTGGTATAGAGATAATTTGAGTCCCGGGAAAGGACATAGGATAGTTTTTATCCCTATATTCCCACGGGATCGACGCTTATGCAGGTGAAATCGCGGGGCGCTGCTAGTAGTTAATATAAGTCTGAAATCGCCAATCCGTCTTGAGCAAGCGTGGTGATCAATACACGTGCCTTCTCTGTATGGGAAGTAGCTTTTGCCATGCAACAGGACCATTATAGGCTGCTGCTATTATTACACAGTAATTTCCCTTGGGTTATGGCACAGGTCAGGATGGGCAACAGTATGCTCTACTGGCGATCTAGAGGCTTATCAGACGAAGACAACTATCGATACTTTTTAGTCGATACAAAAGGCACTTCCCTCTCTATTCTACTCTTTTATTTTGTTTGATGATAAAATTGTCCATTGTGCAGAGTATTCTCTTTACGGGGCCAAAAATCTCATAACAATACAACAATTCGTAGAAAATAATAAATAACGGAACATAAAGAGAATAATATATGTAAGATTATGTAACTTAGGCATTATATTCTTGCTTACTGAAAGAAAATAATTCCTCCAGCGTTTCAGCTTGACCTTCACAAGCAATAAGTTTCAGGCCTAGATATTTTATTACTTATGTCGAGCGAATAAAATTTCATTTTATTTCGTTTCTGTTTTTTTTTTCTTTCAATATAAAATATTCTAGAGAAATCAAGTGTGGGCGTATAAATAGTAGAAAGTAAATGTGATTGTGAGTTTTCAAGGTTTTTGAGCAGAAGTTCATGCTGAAATTGAAAAATCATCATCATCTTCAGGCGAAAGACGTCCACTGCTGGACATAGGCCTCCCCCAAGCACCTCCACTTCGACCGGTTCTGTGCTTCTCGCATCCAACGGGTTCCTGCGGCCTTTACAAGGTCGTCAGTCCACCTTGTGGGAGGCCTTCCAACGCTACGTCTTCAAAATTGAAAAATACAAGATAATTATGTGTTTTTTCGTCCGACAGAGATGCAGGATGCGACTGTGCACGTAGATAGTTTTAATGACTAGGGATTCACGGGACTATTCGCGTTAGTTTGAAGACCTCCATGCAAGTAAGTGTGGATACACATGAGCGGCACGCGACTGTAGACGTCGACACGCGTCGACGGCTGCCGTCAACGACGGGCCGCTCGTGTATTTGAGTACCTACAGTGTTTAAATACACGAGAGGCACGTTGTTGCTGTTAGCCGATCACCGCGCCTGCGTGCCTACTATGGACACTCAAATGAAGTTCCTATGTTTTAGTACGCCGCGCCCGCGCTGCTAGTGTGGCCAAGCACTTATGCAGGCGAAGCCTAATTATTGGGATACCTAATCTATTCATACAAAGTTAGACAACACACTAGACTTATGTAAACAGATACAAAATCTCACCTCCTGCCAGACATTCATCATCATCATCATCTGCCTAGCCTTTTCCCAACTCTGTTGGGGTCGGCTTCCAGTCTAACCGGATGCAGCTGAATACCAGTATTTTACATGGAGCGACTGCCTATCTGACCTCCACAACCCAGTTACTGGGTAATACGATACCTCCTGCCAGACATTACAAAAACAATATTAAATTATCAGCATTACTTAATAAGCCTTCCGTCCCGACATAAAAGGCGCTGTGGCAGCATGGTAGTATGTAGCAAAAAACGTAATCGGTCATCTTGCATTCCGAGCGGCTGCGCGCGCGACGCGGCTCGCATACTGCGCAGGCGCAACACAGATTAGCGCCGCTGCTGGTAGTGGAGCCAGGAGTTATGAAGGGAATTGGAAGATTGTGTAGTTTGTGTTGTTTTAAGGGGGGGGGGGGGGGGGGAGCCCGCGGTTGGCCTTGCTAGAGTGAGCAATTCTTACACTTTTCCTAGTAATCGGAAAAGAATACAATAAGGTTGCTGCCACTGCAGTCTGTCAAAATCACAATGATCTTTATTGTTGTAGCAATAAGGCTGCTATCCGGTTGCTACTGTCAAAGGTATAATAGATGTGAAAGGCCTGTACTAGGATTTATTTGTAGAACTATTTGTTACACCAACACTTGAGACAGTTTCGCAATTTAAATCATTTTTTTTTGCCTTAAATCACTATGCTATGCAAAAAGTGCCTGTCATAAAAAAAACTTGGGGAAAAGTTAAATGCTTGTTTTATGTACCGTAACAATCAAAATGTAATAGAAAAATAAACAACAACTGAATATCTGAACTGTCCCATAAATATCTCACAGTCATACAGCCCCTACACGCACGTGCCCGCGTCCAATGCGCCGCTCTGCGCGCACGCACGTTGCAGCCCCAACTCTTATGCTAATAAGCAACCAACTAATAAGAAGGGATAGAAAAGAAAAACCCAAAATATATTACATAACTATTTGATCTACTACTTCAAGCACAGAAAAATGAAGCTAAAAAAAAGAAAAAAAGCTGCGTTGTATGACACTCTCAAATTAAGAACCTCCCAAATCCAGCAGGATCAGCGAATATAGATTTGTTGCTGTTATTCTAGTTAACCAATCATCCCTCCTCTGTAGTCGGTCCCTCATGTCTGAGGATCGTGGTCAGCTTCGGAGTTGCATCTGGAGCGGATGATCCGCCTCCACCGGTTTCTGTCCAGCGCATTCCTTACCACCGTGTAGAATTTAGAGGACGATGATTCCTTCACCTGATCAGTCCATCGTGTTGGTGAACAGACACACGACTTTCACTAATTAAAGGCTTGATGAACTTTTCAGACACTGGAGGTAATGCTACATAGACATTTATGTTGACGTGTTAACTCTTTGTGACCATAGCTCCATGGAACTTCTGCAGTTCTTCTGTCATGGCGATAGCTAATGTATTCCATGGCGACCTTTCACCTTGCATGCTGCTTCCCCATCGGTTTTGGTAGGAGTCGTGCGTGCTGATATTTTATTAGTATATAATAATAATTTATTTCATAAAATGTGGTAGAGTCTGTTACAAAGAAGGATGACAACTTAGGAATTGTTTACATCTGAGATGAGTAGGTTTCAATAAGTACAATTTTACGATCTGGAGGCCTACCATGAGCTCTTAACGCGATTAATTTTAGGACCTAAACTGAACTGTTCTTCTAATTCGTACCATGACGTCAGTTTAACGATTCAATTTAGGCCATGCCATCTGACAGCGATTGTCCCAAACTGAGTCGCAAGTTTTGGGTTAAAAGTAAATGCCGGTAAGCGTAATGGACGTCATGGTACTATTTTGAACGATGCAGTTTAGGAACATAAACTGAAATGTCTTGCTTTTGAATCGTTTTTAATTAAATCATGGTAGGCCACCTGATGTCTTAGCTAGGTTACTTAGTAGACACCTGTATTAGCACGCACGCCTCCTATGTAACCAAATTACAACTTTTGTTACATTTTCTTCTTGTAAGATGAATCATATTCTACAAATAGATACATGGTAATTGGAAAGTGATGAAAATAAAAACATTTTTAAGGCATCGCAGAGTAATATGTCCATGGATATTCTTTTGACTAGAGATTTTTTCAATATCAAAGAATATTTACCCATCTATTCTTTGATATTGAAGGCACCAGTTTATTATTTTTAATGAAC
This sequence comes from Hydraecia micacea, assembly GCA_914767645.1. Classification (NCBI taxonomy): domain Eukaryota; kingdom Metazoa; phylum Arthropoda; class Insecta; order Lepidoptera; family Noctuidae; genus Hydraecia; species Hydraecia micacea. The sequence continues at coordinate 18,083,582 of OU611778.1, forward strand.
ATATAGGCATGTAGGTACAAAAATTCCCAAGAAAACTGTTTTTATTGAGATTTTTTTCAATATCTAAATCTATTCCAAGAAAAAAGCACCAGCTTATTATTTCGAAACAAAAAAAATACTAAAGTAAAATTATCGATTATAGCACGACGATATTACGCTATCAAATATAGGACCAACGTTTCACTCAACAAACTATTTGAGAGACCAAACCAATCGAATTTTCCAATTGAAAAAATATGGCTTGAAAAAACCGAATATACAAAACACACTGGCCAGATAACGATACAATTTATATTTATGGCAGTAATTCATACGAAAACATTTATGTTGGCAATGCTTTTATACGGAAACACTTTATTTTTCCAAAAGGGTCAGTTTAAACAGACCTCGAGGTATAAATGGTGATTCTATTCAAGCACGAAGAAGCTACAGAATATATTTGGAATAATATTATGCCGAGTGTTCTAGGAAAGGATTTTGTATCAATGAACGGACAGCCCGATAGTCTTTATTCATATGTTATGGTTTCTGAAGTAGATTTTTCTACAGTAGTAAGTGGTTTGTTTAAAAATGGTATGGACTTGGGTTGGCGAAGATGTAGAATTTAAATGAATGGGAAGGTATTATGATTATTGAGTCAGCTTTGTTATTTTTTAGGGTTCCGTACCCAAAGAGTAAAAACGGAACCCTATTAGTAAGACTTCGCTGTCTGTCCGTCCGTCTGTCTGTCACCAGGCTGTATCTCAAGAACCGCGATAGCTAGACAGTTGAAATTTTCACAAATTCTGTATTTCTGTTGCCGCTATAACAACAAATACTAAAAACAAGATAAAATAAATATTTAAGGGGGACTCCTATACAACAAACGCGATTTTTTTGCCCTTTTTTGCTCGATATCAATAATGGCAACAGGTAGGCACTTGAAATATTCACAAAATACTCAGTTGTATTTTTACTTTGATAATAAATAATTAAATTAAAATAAAATAAATATTTAAGGGAGGCTCCCATACGACAAACGTGATTTTTTTTTATATTGTAGTGTTAAATATTGTACGGTGGTACGGAACCCTTCATGTTATGGCCGGTTTTTTTTTTCTCGCAGGTCAACCAAGGAGGTTGCTTAACCAGGCTTTCCTGTAGTATCTTAATAAGTTACGGCCTCCAGCCCGGACATAAAACTTCTTTTATTTGAGTCAGCCAGTGCTACTAAAATTTCATTCTTTTAGTTGCAAGACACTAGTGGATCTTGCTTTTAGTTAACTCTTAAAACTGACATGGTGAGGAAGGTCAGGCAACCGGCGTGCGTGTATGACTAGATGGAACCGAACGTGAACCAAGCAAAAGGATCATAGGATTCTGTAGTTTCTGCCTACCTGCCGTGGGAAGAAGGTATGTGTTTGATAATGTAGGTATGTAAAACTGACATGATGTCGATTGTCTGAGTGCAAAGAGCAACAGGCAAGGATCGAAGTCACCCCCTCTTACTTATTGGGCTATTGCTGTTTTTCAATTGTTTTATATTCCTAACTTGCAGTGGCAAAAATACCTTTTGAGGAGATGTAGTGGAGATACATCTACCTATCTATATTTATAAACTAATAATAAAGCTAAAGAGTTTGTTTGTTTGTTTGTTTGAACGCACTAATCTCGGGACTACCAGTCGGATATTAAAAAGTCTTTTTGGATTTGATAGCCCAATTCTTGAGGAAGGCTATTTTTATCATCACGCTAAGAGCCTAAGGAGTCGAGCAACAATAATGCAATGCGACGGGCTAGGTCGGGGGAGACGAAGTCTGGCAGAAGCTAGTCATTTTATAAGCATACTAGATTGAATTAGTGTCTGCTAATAATCTGCATTAAAAGTTCTTTCACACCAGGGGTTAGCGCCTGTCAAATTAACCAATTTCAGTCCACAGAGGGTCTGCATTCGAGTTTTAATACCAACTATAACTCTATTAAGCCCTTGTTTCCCCGCTGCTGGTCAGGAGGAACGGACAGTAATGAAAAAAGCGATGAGGGATGAAATAGGGGCCTTAGCTCGCAATTGTGCTCAATTGAACAGTTTAGGGCACGAGTATTTTTAGGTACTTAGGTATAGTCTGTTCCAATGATTGGTGGTCTATAGTCTAACCCCCTTACTAATAAACGTTGTATAGCGTCTGTATAGTTACACAACGCTTTGTCTTCTTCTTTTGAAAGTCAAATTACTGACGACTGAAAGAGAGAAATCAGTGTGTAACTATTCATCTGATATAATAAATACGTTTTGTAGGTAGGGGTAAGGGGTTTATTTATAAGCTATGATTAAAGTTAATTGAAGATCAGTCGTCAAAATATATGGTTAAAATAGTCGCTAATCACTACTTGCATGAATAAGGCCCTGCGCAGACGGCACACTTTTTGTGCGATCGAGTCTGCGGCGCACAAAAAGTCTGCATGGCGCGCAAAAAGTCGGTCGCGGATTTTTCACAGACTCAACGCACACGACGCACATCTTCGATCATTTTGTCGGCAGAGCTGTAGATTGTAGATTTTCTTTTTAAATGTCTATCATGATATTCTGCCTTAGAAGTATCATAAATTGCTGGTCTGTTTTGTATTTCTTGAATTAACATAGTTACATCGACCTCTGGCGCCATGATAATAGATCGCGTGCGTTACGCAAATGCAGATTGCCGACTAAAGTGTGCGCCGTCTGCGTTAGCGCGCGTTGAAGCAAACGTTCAATTTTTTTCACACACTTTTTGTGCGGAGCGGCGCGCCGCGGCGCGGTGCGGTCTGCCCGAATTACACGGATTTTTTGTGCGCCGGACTTTTTGCGCGTCGTGTGCGTTACTGCATATAATTGCATAGGTTCTATTTTCACAGACTAAAAAGTGCGTCACGGATAGTCTGTCGTCTGCGCAGGGCCTAAAGGGGAATGTGTCTTGTATTGTTTATTAGAGTATAAGTAGCCAAGTGTAATATTGTAAATATTCGTATGCCACTAACCCACTTTGTACCTACCATATCCGAAAAATAAATGTCTGTCTAATTTTAAATATCTAATCTACCTATATGTAAAATTCAAAGTCCTGACTGACTGATATATCAACGCACAGCCTGAACTGCTGATCCTAGAGACATGAATTTTGGAGAGTGTGTTCTTTGTGAAGAGTAGGTATACTAAGAAAGGGATTTTCGAAATTCCAGCCCTAAGAGGGTAAAATGGGGGTGAAATTTCACGCGGACGAAGTCGCGGGCAGAAGCTAGTTTAAACTAAAAACGTCTTAAAGTAAGATGAGGATTCGATCGTGTATAAGCAGCTGTGGAGTTTAACTTACCAATTTATGTTAAAAAACTCACATTTCGATACAGACGTGTGACTAAAATAGATACAAAATTAATTACCTCGCATATCCGTTGATCTGTTCTTCGTCTCATTTCAATCTGCTGCAAAGATCTGGAAATAACGAGAAGTAACTGGTTAATACTAGCTGTTTTAATACATCAATATTATAGATCATCTGTCTAGCCTTTTCCCAACTATGTTAGGGTCAGCTTCCAGTCTAACCGGATGCAGCTGAATACCAGTATTTTACATGGGGCGACTGCTTAACTGGCCTCCACAACCCAATTACTGGGTAATACGTTACCCCTTGGTAAGACTGGTTGTCAGACTTTCGGGCTTGAGACTACCCGTAACGACTGTCAAAGATCCACGAATGACATCCGGGACCAACGGCTTAACGTGCTTTCCGAGGCACGGAGGGGTCTCGGTATGTAAAGATGGTCACCATAATGGAGAAAATCCATCCCTTTTTGTAATGTGCATCACCCTAAGGTAGACTGGTAGAAAATGCCCAAGGCATTAAGTCCGCCTTTGTACAGTTTTTACTTGTGCATAAAGTTTTAATAAATAAATAAATAATGTTACAATTCAAAGACGAACGTAATAGTACACTGTCACCCTTTCAATCATCATTTTCAAAAAGCACTACCTCCAGTTGTGTTATGTGATGTATTCCAACGTTATATTCCCCTTCTATTATATACGCCAACAAATACCTACAAAGGAGCTATATCCCAGAACCACTCAAATACCTATTACGACCTATAATACCCCCCTTTTTAGTATCGACAAAATCTCATTCAGGCCTAAAGTGCGAAGAGTTCAATTTGCGTACAACCCTAGTTCGGTGTATTCAGCATGATGAATAGGGCTGTCAAAGTTGCCAACTCATTCTTTTATATTGCACGCTTTATTTTGGTTTTCGCTAATGAGCTTGAGGCTAATGGCAACTGGCAACCCTTTGGTTAGGGATGAACGGTTCAAAGTGAATGATAGATGCAAGTCATCTAATTATGTGTGACATTCTTGGGTAAGGTGATGAGATTCAATTTGTGAAAAGCGGATAACGCGGTTGGTTAAAAGGTTCGTGTTTTTGGTGAAATTTACTCCGGTGTAATAAAGTAGGTAAGGTTTATTTATTTTCTGAATCATTTGATGAGATTTTTTCCAATGGATATTTTTTGTTTGTGGCTCAGTGGTTGCGGTTCCGACTGTGGTGACCTAGTGGTTTCGGACCGGACTTACGATTTGTAGGTCGTGGGTTTAAACCGAGACAGGCGCTTTACTTTGTGTAAATAATTCTATCACCACTGCTCTCAAAACAGTGAAGGAAACATCGCGAGGAAACCGGCATGTCCTAGAACCAAAAATTCGTAGACATGTGACATCTGCCAACCCGCACGGGCCCGCGTGGTAGATCAATGACGATTAAGTACAATCCACTTCCTCTCACAGAGAGAAGGCCTTTGCAAGTTTCTATATTTATGTCTGTAATTTATATGGTGTAGATAATAAAGAGTATCCTATTCTATTCTATTCATTGTCCCAACATTATATGCTCATTACCTATGTATTTGTTGTTTTATTTGGCTACTAAGCAGCCCTTTGCTGGTAAGTGGTCCTCGTTGGCTATGGTCATCTGCAATGCCAGAGACAACGCAGGTGCGTTGCTATCCTAAAGACGAGGCTGAAATGTTCATGTGCCTGTAATAACACCAACTGTACACTTCAAACCAAAATACAGCAAGACTGCTTGGTGGCAAAATAAGCATAGTAGCAGGACTTCCCCGATCGATCTCCTTCACAAAGAGCTTTAGTACGACAAAGATGTATTATCTACTACTACAAGATTATATATGGCAGACCATTGTGTAAAGGCTAAGGCCAGCAATGGCTGATTGTAGTCCATTGAATCCTTACCTTACTCTACCTATTGTATAGGATTGTAGTCGTAGTGAATGTAGGCTAGGAGTACTAAAGTGCGGTCAGCAGTGGTCAGTATAGTACAGGAGCTAGCTAGACCTACATAATTTTAGCGATGGAGCTTCACTCTGTACTTAGTGGCTTTGGCCAGCTACTATCAATGTCATAGTGTAGAAATAGATACAGCTTATGTAGTAAAAATCAATTAGGTAATGTTTTCCGCGAAATTGTCAGCGGTGGCTTTGCTCTGCCCATAGGAGTAAAAACACCGCTGGCAATTGTAGAATTGCCTGTAGAGACTAGAGACCCCAATGTCTACAGTCCGGCTGTTTAGAGAATGCGTTTCTGAGACCAGCATCCTAATTGTGTAACACACTATCAATCGGAATCTGAATCATTTTGAAAAAAATTGCTAATCCATTGCTTCATAATTTTGTCGAAAATTTTGAAATTTTCGAAATTTTGTCTGCTCAACACGTAAATAACGCAATGAATGTTGTTGAACTGTCAAAATGAAACGGATTCCGATTGATAATGTGTTACGCAATTGCCCCGCTGTTAGTGCGAAATTTCTAGTAGCTAATAATGATCAAATTCGCAAAACATGTATTCGTTTGTATGAAACTGACAGCTGTCAAGAACGTATTCTCTCATCATTTCATGTTCAATTTTAGTAATTTATGAATACCTACCTACATTTCTGTATTATCAATTTTATCATACCTACCAAGGATAAAAAATATTAGCGTAACAAATAAACACAACACTAATTTATACAAAATTATTCAAGGACTATAAAAATTGATTTACTACACAATGTCGTACTGTATCGAATGTACACAAATTATGTAGTCATGGTGCAAACTCTAGGTACGTGTTCGCAATATCTACTGTGAATGTACCATTATATATTTATGCTGGGATTGTACATACATTCTCTTTTACGAACTGTAATTAAGTGACTTTCAATTATATTGATGTAATCTACGAAGATTGGCAGGTATTGAAAAGGCGATGAATTGATTTTAATGTAATGTTTGCTAATGAATTGTAATTTAAGTACTTATTAAAATTGTTTTCGGTTTTGAGCATGTTTTGATGTAATTTAAGTAGGGTTTATTTATAGCCAGCAGTTTTCATACTTGGAGCCTCTGGGCAATTTAAATTAAAGCTTTAAATATAATAAGTATGTTGATACTTCCCGTGACCCAAGGGCTGGCTTTTACCTTGGCCAGAGCCTATATATTGCCATACAACGTGGCAATGCCGTCAGTCTCTTGGGTTACATTACCAGTCGACAGCGATGCGGAGGAACTTTTAATTTTACGTCATATTTTAGTCTATTAATAGTTTTAGTTAGGTTAAACTTAAGAAAGAAAGAAAGAAAGAAAAAAAGTTTATTTGGTCACAGTTCGTGAAACACAAAATACAAAAAAAAAAAAAAAAAGGTTAAAGCACTTATTTGAAATAAAAGAATTATAGGCACTTTTAAATTGTCAAGGGGCCGGTCAGTCAGAAAGAGGAAGCTAGTTGGCCAATCCTAAGCGTAGTAGCTACCTGTGGAGAAGAACTTTATGATTGGGATATTATATTTTTATTTTAATAGTTTATTTAGGGGTCATTTTTCCAACGCCAGATAATTTTATCGGAGGAATAATATTGAATTTTTGACAGTTCTTCCATACAAAAGCTGTCAGACGTCAATTTTATTCCACGAATAAAAATTACATAAATTTTTACTATCCTAAAAAAATAAGTAAGTATGTGATAACCGTCGAAAATAAATAGGGCAGTTAGAGTTGTTTGGATAACTAAATAGTTGATACTGTAAAAGTTTGCTAGAAGGTACCTATCTACTTAATACTGTAAGCAGAAAAATTTTGTCTGGCGGTCTTCGTTCGTTGTATAATCCTGCAGGGAAGATTTCACCACCAAAATAAATTTCACACAGTTGAAGAAATCCAAACTGCAAGTAATTTCGAATTGTTCTTGTTTTCTTCAAAGACGAAGTGATTTCCCAATATATTGCTACTGTTTGAAGTCCTGCCCATCCCCCAAGTAGAAATAGCGTGAACAGTAAGTAATACTTTGGAGAGGGTACTCGTAATTCAAGCGGAATTCAGTACAAAGAGCCACCAGTTTTGCCGGGTTTGTTGCCTTGCTGCAGGGATGCCAAACCTTACGCACCATTTAAAAAAAAAATATTTTGTGGTCTCAAATAAGATTATAATACGCGCCACGAAAGATGAGACTTGACAAGCTCAGTAGTAGGGAGTTTGCGCAGGTAAGTCGTGTACGAAATAGTTACCCATAATGTGGATATCTATTCAGGGATTTATCGATGACAAGTAGATAAAAATTCTTAACAATATTATAATATTTATTACGAAATAATAAAGTTTAAGATAAAAGTCAAGTCTCATCTTTCGTGGCGCGTACTATATTTTTAAGTACTGTTGAAAAAAGATGGAGTTAAAACACGAAACTGCGTTGAAATCGGTACCATTTGGTATTGTTTTTTTTATGGAAAAATTGGCAACACAAACTCATCACTAAAGTTTCATAAATAATTAAAATTGGTACTATGTTGTTATACACGCACAAGAGGAGCAGTTGTCACTGAATTGTTTCATAACTTTTCATTTTGGTTCAAATAAGAACTTTTTGACACAATCATTTCGAACAACTTACATCCATTGGTACACACGAGAAAGCAGAGTGGTTTTCTTGCAGGATGACTTCAAATAAATTGATGAATGTGATCGGTACTATACTGGAATGAACATAAAATATAGCAAGCCTACTTAAATACCAGAGAGGAAATCTCGTAATTTTAAGAACGTTCACAGTCTGATCTCAGTCTCAATCTGTCAAAAATACCTCTACATTTTTGACATTCATTGTCGCTGAGATGAGATTCCGACTAGATTTTGAACGTTTTTAATTATGGCCTTCAGAAATTCTCAACCAATAAAGATGGATCGCTGCACATTTGCTTCGACTGCGGCCATTTACATTTTGAGAGATTCCTGTTTCAGTGAACCGCAATGGCGTGATTTATGACCCCTGCCAATTCCGTGTAGACTCTGGTGCGTGCCATAAGGTTTGCCATCCCTGCGCCACCCTGGGAGATTAGTATTCTTCCCCCGTTCTTTCACGCATAATAAATTTAATCCGGGGATTGCATTCGTTAATCTCATTATTCTTGTACATATACCGAGAAGGAATAAGTCGTGTCGTGTTCGGTGGGTAGTCTGTTATTTTGTTTGGATCGGAAATATTTAAGACGACACAATGCTTCCGGTAAACGTATATCTATTAAAAGCATTCTTGTACAGACGCCAGCACATCAAGCTACCCGAAACTGTCAAATTTTCCCAATCAACTTTGAACCTTACGCTTTAGCGATAAAGTTGAAAATCTATTAAAGAAATTTGAGAGATTGTAGTAGCTTGATGTGCTGGCGTCTGTACCAGTTTTTTTTTTGGCAAAAATAAAATTCCATTTAATTTCGGATAAAGAACCAGTTCAGGCCAAATCGTTCCTCTTCTTTTGCAAGAAATTTTTCCATTTTCATTATCTTTATTTTGACTTCCTTTCAAACATTTCAGGAAGGTATTGGCAGTCTTTTCATTCCTGCTATTTTAACAGTTTTTTTTGCATAAGACAAAGCTCTCGTTTATCTTGGTAGGTACAGTCAACAAAGGAGATAAGTATGCAGGATCGTCGGATATAGTTGAAGTTTAGTAAGAAACCGATGGATGTTGTAGACTGAAATTTAATTTGATAAATGAGATGTTTGTTTTCTATTAATATAATTAAATTTTATTCGAGAACATCCATCGGTTTCTTATTAAACTTCAACTATATCCGACGATCCTGCATACTTATCTCTTTTGTTTTGTTAATCTCTTTTGTTGGCTGTACTATCTAACACCGCGGCGCGCAGCTAGTTATTTATTAATTTGGATCTCCAATAGAGGCTACACATTTTCATGCAAGTTTACAAGAACAGGGTAAATACTAGTGTGCGCTTCCTATTACAGGAGACCAAATCATTCTCTTATAATCTAGGTAGATACAGTGAGTTGCATTATATTCGAACAAAAAATGTTTAAAAACTTCTGGACCATGTCTAAGGTAAACGATACCTTTCCGTCAACATCTATTACTAGCGCATTTTAAGGTCACTCTAGATACCGCAACTAAGTTGTGCGGACGTGCGGAACCAATTCACTTCAACAGTGCTGCAAGAACAGCATAGGTTCTTCGGTGTAACCTTGAAGTTTGAGACGTGATTAACATTTTCTTAAAGATTAATGTAATGAATATGGAAATTGCTCACACAGTAGTCTTAAGGTGAATGCGCAGTGGTAGCCCGCGAAATTCAATTTTTCTTACGTTTTTTGCAATTTTCAGGTCAGTGTCAGGTTTTATCTTGATCAAAATTTGATTCGCGACTATAACAGGTACGTATTTACAGAATTATAATCATTAGAATCATTAATACATCTTTCTAAGTACGATTTGTACACACGGCTACACATCAAGCAGTATAAGCTGGCTTCTGATTGTATGAAAACCCTATACAATGCAAGGTCAACTCAAACTGGAAAAGTATAGCTTGATGTGTAGCCGTGTGTACCATAACAACAAATCTCTTATGGAAAAGTGCTTAATGGTACAAATCTAACTTAGAAAGATGTATTAATGACTCTTAATTCTATAAATACGTATCTGTTATAGTCACGAATCAAATTTTGATCAAGATACAACCTGACACTGCCCTGCAAATTGCAAAAAACGTAAGAAAATTTGAATTTCGCGGTCTACCACTGCGCATTCACCTTAAAAGAAGACTTTGTTGTTGAAATTGGGCGCAATTGGAGTGGTCCTATGTCTAGCAGTGGACTGTTGTTGACTACTGAAGTTTCTGTTTTTAATAAATATCACAGCTTCAAGTTATAAGTTAGTTTAGAAATGCTAATAATCCCAGTCTATGACGGTGACATGGTTCAGAAATAGCGAAATAAATTTTGTATTCACGAAGAAATTCTCCGTAACTTTTGCTTGTTATGTATGTTCAAACGTAGTTTCCTAGAAATCATTTGTCACGAACAAGATTTCTTACATAAAATAAAAAAACATAACATCACGACTATATTATGCCCCGAAGGATCAGGCAGAGGTGTACCTATAGTGATATACCTATATAGAGAGCAGTGGTGGCTCAATGGTAACGACCGCGACTTACGAGTTGTAGGTCGTAGGTTCAAACCCAGACAGGCGCTTTAGTTTGTGTTATTTCATCACCACTGCTCGCAGAACGGTGGAGGTAAACGTGGTGAGGAAACCGGCATGACCTAGAACCAAAAATTCGAAGATAATATGTGACATCTCCCAACCCGCACTGGGCCCGCGTGGTGGATTACGGCCCACTCTCTCTCACTGAGAGGAGACCTGTGTCCCAACAGTGGGAAAATCATAGGCGGATTATGCTATGTAACCTAATATAGTACACCAATATTTCGTAAGTTAAGTTTATCTCCCATGTAATTAATAGAAAACAGGACTTCTTACCTCCTTGCCCAAGTCCCCAGGCATGATTATATACAACAGTGTTAAGTACGTACAATGATCTAAGTCCCGAAAGGTCCGGAGTTAGGTACAGAACATTAACCGCGTCGGTCCGACCGCACATTCTTGCGAATAGAACGAAGTTTTGTTTCTCACGCAACAAAGGGTCGCCCTGCGGTCTTTACTGAACGAGGTTTAAGCGAGAGCGGAGAGGAGCGTAACGAAGCGAGCAATGATTCTCTGGCTTCGCTACGTTTTAATTGAAAGGGGTAGTTAATGTATCGTTATGTTGAATGGAATGCAGTGCAGTGGATGGAAACTATTTAATACTGATACGACATTTATTGGGGTAGGACCTCCCCCGTAGTTTGAATGGGTTTACATACATTTTGAAATTATATTTTAAATTGACCTTTTAAAGTTTGGTAGGTAACTTAATAGGTAAATGTGAATTGCAAAGGTTACAACAAATTTATCATTGACTAAGTTTATAAGTTCCATGCACATATAAAATTACATTGACATACTAAAATGTAACTAGCAGTCCGTTGGCACATAAACGACCTATCACTAACCCTCTTTGGCTCATGATTTCTCGCTCATTTTCCTCTATGGCCGCACCCTAAACCTCTCAGTATTTAGTGGAAGTTTGTCGTGCTCCAGGAGTTTAGGCTACAAATGATGGGCCGTAATTAGTAAGTTGCGTGAGTTCGTACGCACAAAATAGTCGAGGAGCTCTCGTTTGAGGAAATATTCCAGAATTGGGGATAATGCGGTCGAGGGTGTGGTTATGTTGGGTAGAAGGGTGCTTTTGGGAGATATTTCATGACTGTCGCTTGTTTGTGAATTATTTTTGGAGTTTTCTGGGCGTTTTGGCATAGTTTAAGAGAGGCCCAGGTAGGCTAGCATCTTGCCAAAACTGTTTCGAAGGGAAAAGTACCATTGTGTTTTGTTTTTAAAAGAAAAACAAAGAGAAAATTATAGGTTTTTATCCAAGCTGTACAAGACAAGATAAACAAAACACCGTTTTGCAATGCCCATGTATCAAAATGTTAAATATAGTGGATTTTATGACACCACGATTTTTTATAGCCCGCGCTTTACGTAACGTATGAAAAAACAATCCGCATACCATAAACATAAATTATAAACAAAATATGACCTTAAAAGGGAAGTCACGCCATGAGAAACCCATCGACATAGTTTTCCACAGGTTTCGAAAGACTTTGCATCACAAAATAAGTATATTATTTATTGACTCGCCCGCCATTTTGTTTTAATTGATTGAAATATTTTACGACTACACGTCGAAATATTGAAGGTTTAAAAATTAAAACTGACATGTTTTATGGTGTTTTAATGAATCGAAGATTTAATGGTTGTTATGAGTTATAGGAGGTTAGATTATTACCTATTAATATTTATGTGTTAAGTATGCGAAGGTAAAACTTACGAATGTTTTTGAATAGTGTCACAATCCGGTGCTGTCAGATATTTTGGTTTCTACATGCTTGATGATTTCACAATTTCTATGTGAACTTGTACTAAAGAAATGCATAATATGCCTATAATGTTCCCACTGCTGGGACACGGGCCTTCTCTCGGTGAGAGGGAGTGGACCGCAATCTACCACGCGGGCGAAGTGCGGGTTGGTAGATGTCACATGTCTTCGAATTTTCGGTTCTAGGACATGTCAGTTTTCTCAAGATGTTTTCCTTTACCGTTTTGAGAGCAGTGGTGGTGATGAAATAATTTACATGTCTGTCTGGGTTCAAACCTACGATATAAAAAACTTTTTTACAAAAAAAACAACCGACTTCAAAAAAAACTACAAAGTGATAAATAACTTTAATTTCGGAACTCGGTGTCGTTGGTTCCGCATTTTCGTTTTTTGACACCGACTTCCGAAATTAAAGTTATTTATCACTTTGTAGTTTTTTTTGAAGTCGGTTGTTTTTTTTGTAAAAAAGTTTTTATTTTTCACTTTTTAGTTGTATCTACTCCACACAAATTCAAATAACACTAGTGCATTGAGGAATTGAAGACACCGACTAGAAGAATCATCAAAATTCGCATAGAAATGCCGGAGATGCAGTACATTTATGCATATAACATCGTACATAAGAATAATTATATAATGTATTATATACTAAAACCTTCCTGAAAGTATGTAGATCACATTAGTGAAATAATTATCAAAATCGGTTCATTAGTTTTTGAGAAAATCGCGGACAAACAAACATACATACATACATACATACATACATACATACATACATACGGGTCGAATACAGAACCTCCTTTTTTGAAGTCGGTTAAAAACTCATAAGTCGTGGCCGTTACCACTGGGCCACCACTGCTCTCTAAACTACAAATTATAATACACCTAATTAGTATTTTGCTGACTAGAGTTCTCTCTAGTTTGCTGAGAGACTTCACGAGTAGTTTCCAAGCAGTATAGCGATTAGAAGCTATAACCTTAATTCCTTTCTACAATTACTTTCTACTGAAAGTTATTGGATTAAATATGTATTGCATAATGCCGGTAACGGTCACATATGTAGGTATTATTACTAGGGTTTTTTCAAAAATATTTAAGAGGATAGGCCGGTGGTTTCTCCATACAAATGCTCTCGCCTGTTTTATTTCTGGTTAATGACCAAAAAGCAATGTTTTTTTACAGAATAATAAATATAAATTAATATGTCGCTATGTTTTCCTTTTTGACGATACATTATTTTTATAAGCACTAGAATCCTTAAAAAAAGCTGATTTAAACCGCTGTCAACAGAGGCCTAGTGTACAAAAAAAAAACATAGGGACACAGTATATATCCTTCTTCTTCAGTTTATAAAATATCTTTTAAATCTGTCCAATATTGGAGGAGGTAATCGACGAGAGCAAAACCTCGAATTATTATTACGACTTTTTACTTAGGATTTTTCAAAAGTCTCTATGACCGCATTTCCTCTTAAGGACGACGTTCCTTAAGAGGAAATGCGGTCGGAGAGACATCCAGTCTGACAAGATGCAACTGACTAAATATCAGTTGCTCTCGTTCGTCACCTTTACAATCGTAGTTAGGATATTGTATTCTGATATAATTCATTTGTTTCTGCTTTGGGTTGGTATATTGAATAACACCCAGGATTCACAGCTTACACACAGCAAGAAACTTAATTTAGATAAAAAGCAACCAGTCATCCAAAAACATTACATAAACAAGCGAAGCCTTAGAACCTTTTAATGCACGCTTTAAACCTCTCCGTTTATTATCTTAACTCCACATCAAATACAAGTGCAGGTACAAAATCAAGTACCATCTTAAACATCACAAAAGCCATTACTTATCAAAGCGAAATAAACAATAAACATTAAAATACCGAAGTAAAATATGAATGGATGCGTGTTTAAACCTCGATGTGCGTTAATCAAAAGATACACGTAGCTTAGAGTGGGATCAACAAATCATCTCGCTTTATCTCGATCTTTACTTACTGACAAGTTGACATAGTTGTTTGGTACAAAGTCATAGGCAATAGCGTAATTACATATTAGGTATAGTACAGACGCTAGCACATCAAGCTACCCGAAACTGTCAAATTTTCCCAATCAACTTTAAACCTTATGCTTTAGCGATAAAGTTGAAAATCTATTAAATAAATTTGACAGATTGTAGTAGCTTGATGTGCTGGCGTCCGTACGTTTAGAATTTTGGAATGATAAATTGGGAACAGAAAAGGCTTCGTTAAAACTGAAAGGAGGACGGACAGGTTGACTAAAATGGAAGGTATGGAGAAAAGGCCTTTGCTTAAAAGTCAGACAGTGCTGGCTAGAAAAAAAAAACTTGAAGAAATATGTGTCTTGAGCAAAAAGGTTGTCTTGGCGAAAAATTAAATAATAGTAAGTATCTAAATGTGGAGGCGCTTGTGGCTAAGTAATAAAAGCCGCACAGGTCGATCGATCAGGTCAACCTACGCTTGCCGCAGTTGGTCCATGGATGGGTGACCATCTTTACATACCAAGACCCCTCTGTGCCTCAGAAAGCACGTTAAGTCGTTGGTCCCGGCTGTCATGCGTGGATCTTTGACAGTCGTTACGGGTCGTCAGTAGCCCGAAAGTCTTACAACCAGTCTTACCAAGGGGTATCGTATTACCCAGTAACTGGGTTATGGAGGTCAGATAGGCAGTCGCTCCATGTAAAATACTGGTACTCACTTGCATCCGGTTAGACTGGAAGCCGACCCCAACCATCATCTGCCTAGCCTTTTCCCAACTAAGTTAGGGTCGGCATTCAGTCTAACCGGATGCAGCTGAATACCAAATAAAGAAACAATCCCCAATATGGTTGGGAAAAACGCTAGGCAGATGATGAATAAGTATCTAAATATCATGGTGGTATTTTTCTAGTAAAGACGTTTGCGTGATTTAAGGCTAGTAATTAATTAGACTATTTTGCGGTAAACCCCAATTTTAATACAAAACTCGACATATAAAAGGACACCTTCACAAAGCCGCTTTAGTATTCTGCAAGCAAACCCTTTACGTGCAAAAACAAAAAGCAAAAAAAGAAAACCTTTTTTTTTCCGTTTCTGAGCCGCCGTTTTTTCACAACTTGTTTCACGAGCCAACCGGTTGTATGCGCAGACGCAGCGGCGCGGCGGCCACCTGGCGGCAATCCATTGCTTTACCACTAAATTATGCCGCCATACTGGTTCTTTCTTTCTCCCTTTTTCCTACATTGCACGCTTAAATATAACTCCATTCATGCGAACTGGCATGCGACGGAACTCGTTTCATAAGTCTTAAGCCTTTATTTTAATAAACTGATTTTTAATTTTTTATGGGCTTGGGAAAGAGGTCGATTTTATTGATGTATGCTCATTATGAGCATGTCGATGTTAATTTTTATGGTCATTGGGCTCGCGGGTTGATTGGCATTAACATAATATGAAATTAAGTATGTACAGACGCCAGCACATCAACCTACTACAATCTGTCAGATTTCTGTAATAGATTTTCAACTTTATCGCTAAAGCATAAGGTTCAATGATGATTGGGAAAATTTGACAGTTAGGTGTAGGTTGATGTGCTGGCGTCTGTACATGCTACAACAGATGGAAGGTTTTGTAAAAATATTCAGGCAGTCAGAAATCAATTAGTCAAAAATTAGAGCTCACAAAGTAGATGAAGCTTTATTTATTTCTCATCTTTTATAGCAAAGTTTCTTTTCAATTAGTGTCACCATAACATCTTACTGTTTGAGTACATTACAAAACTCAACATCTGCAAAATGTCGAAATTTGTGGAACAAAACTATATCAACATTAACGAAAAACCTATTAAATCTTCAATCCAGTTCAGCAAACTAATCAGTAGCATAGGTACCTACATAAAACGTGTTTATATGGCGTCCGCACATAAAAGCGAGCGCGTCCATTGACGAGACCGTCTGAGCCGTGACTGACGTTTCCGTGGTAACTCGAATGCAGATGACAGGAGCCGCCGTATTGGTCTGCTTGTAATTAAAATTATTTGCTATCAATGACTTAATGTTCGGAATAAATTAATTTTTAATCAGTCGTAATGGATTTCATTGAATGGCTTGTGGAACTGGATTTTATATAGATTAATTGAATATGTAAGTGGGAAAGTTTCTGTTCCACAGAAAAAGTACCTACCTATGAATGACGATGAAGCCGCTTAGCATATTGTGCAAAAGCGAAAATTAAAAGCAGGAAAATGGCTTTAATAAACTCAAACGGCTTTATTACAATCAGGGTTTTCTTTAGACCCAGGTTTAAACCATCGAGCCATGTTTGAATGTCGAACTTTATTCCGACCGTTTTAATGTTCTAATTACAAAAACTGACGTGAAAACCGAGTCGTATAAGTTGTTTTTGTATTAAGAACTTTAGTCCGTCGGAATAAGGTCCAAAATACAATAACTGGCGCGCAGGTTTTGGCTTGGACTGAGACTAAACTCGATTTGTAATAGGACGGTACTCATTTATTTCAATTAAACCATTTAGTCATATTTGGGTTGTTAAGGAATAGTAATATAATTTTACCAATCATTTTCACACATTTCAACCACGACTGTAGATATAAATCAGTAGGACTATTCATTTAAATTTTGCCAACATTTAGACAAAATTATCAAAGACATAAATCCAACTAATTTACTGCAAGCCTCCAAAACCGAGCTTCGTCAACAAATCGACGACCTTCCTGTCTCCACGCTAATAAGGAGCGTCTATTCGTTCTAGCGCAGTGATAGCTCCGCTCTATAATTAACGTTAGTTCGCAGCGCACGCGCAGGTCGCCTAACGGGACCGCAGGAACTGCAATAATTATGTTCTATGGTGTGGTAATGAGCAAGTGATAGAGGCTCATTATAACCCATGGAAATGCATGGTGAGCGATTATGGAAAGTACTTGTGATAACGGCTTGCAGTTCGCTTCGCTTGAATACAGTGTGATTGGTAGTTTTGATTTAAGGCGACTACATGACCTAAAGCGCGGTCATAGAAAAGAGAGAAGCGCGATGACACAACGGTGGTAATTTATTGCAAATATGAAGCAATTATCTATTTACAAAAAACTATTTCATCTTCTATCTATATACTTATAATAAATCTGTAGAGAGGTCAATTCTGTACATTAAATATATTTCCAAAATAACTATCGGCGGGTGATTAGTGATCGATACTGACGCCAAAAATGCAATCAGTAAAATTTTTGTCTGTCTGTCTGTCTGTCTGTCTGTCTGTATGTTCTTTATAGAAACAAAAACTACTCGACGGATTTCAACGAAACTTGGTACAATTGTTCGTCATACTCCTGGGCAGGTTATAGTATACTTTTCATCATGCTACGATCAATAGGAGCAGAGCAGTGAAGGGAAATGTTGGGAAAACAGGAGAATTTACACCATTTTTTAAGCTTCCGTCGCGTGTGCAGCCTTAATGGTTAAAGCTACACAAAAATCATGTATGACGGAAATGTTCTCCTTAAAATTATATAAAAAATATTCCTCGACAGCAAATGTCTATCTTTAATGGTTGACTCACAATAACACGTGTAACTCCCGATAGCTTAGCCGTTCGGAGTTTTCTGATTATGTTTGTCTACTCTTACGTTTATAACACTCTCACTCATCCCTAATTAAAAAATGTTAACATTATTACCTATTTAATAAAAAAAGAATCATAGAAATAGGTACAGAAACACCAAAGTTATACATGAAATACGCTAATAAGCCATCGCGCGTGAATACTGAATCATGCTATAAGGATTATTTTTGTGTAACAGTCGCCGCGCTCGACGCGGCTCGCGGCGGGAGGTATAAAAGGGCGGGGGATCCAAACGCGAACTTCTACTCGAAACCACGACTTAGACCCACTCCCCCCCGACCTATCACCATGTTCGGCAAGCCGATCCCTTGGGAGAAGCGAGCCAAATACCTAGGAGTAATACTCGACAATCACCTCTCCTTCGCAGATCACATAAAGACGGTCCGCTCGCGCGCCGCTTTCGCTCTCGGCAGACTCTACTCCGTCCTAAATGCACGCAGCAAATTGTCACTTAGGTGCAAAATGCGCATTTACACAGCGTGCATACGTCCAATAATGACATACGCCTATGTAGTCTTTGCCCACGTAAAGCCCCACCACATCCATAGGATGCAGACCCTCCAAAACCGATTCCTCCGAAAGGCTACAGGATCCCCCTGGTTCGTTCGAAATGAGATCCTCCATGTTGACCTCAAAATCCCCACCATCCATCAATTCATGAAGCGCCTTTCCAAGCGCTTCTTCGATACCGCCGCCAAGCACCGCAACCCTCTGGTTGTCGAGGCCGCCAGGTATACCCCCTCCAAAATCAGCAAATGCCGCCGTCCAAGGCATGTCCTCTCCGACCCTGACGAACCCATAACCCTCCTCCAGGAGAGCAATAAGTCAACCAGTACAGTGCACAAATACAGAACTCATTCCGACCTCGCCGCCGAGGTCCCTCGCGACGTCCTCAATTAAATGCCTCCCCCCCGACCCTTGCTCGAAGAAGTGCCAGCCCGCGCCGCAGCTGAGCCAGTAGTTCTAAATTCCCGACCGTGACCTCTGAGTTTGTTTCGGCGTTTCTTCTCAGAGTAGTCAGCTAGGAAACGCCGGCCTCATCAAGCTTAAATAATAAAAACCAGATCCAGCCTGTCCCATCTTGCTGCCCTCCCCCAGCGACGCCCTAAGCCGAGGTTCGTACCCCACAGGGGGTGCCCTTAGCGTGTAGTCGCTTAGTACATAAGATATTTGCCCCTGGCTGGAGGCTTTAAGTTTACTTAAGGCAACCACAGGATAGTCCGGTTAAGTAGTCACGACCTCTCAAGGTCAACTACGAGATGCCATATTCTAAAAAAAAAAAAACGCGAACTTCATACAATATTTGGCTGTTGATGCGAGTAGACGTTCCGAGCATTCGACCTTATTGACAGACAATATTGTTTATCAGCGCGACTTTTAGTCTTTAAATTAATTTAGTTTATTTAGTTTTCTTTTGTTGTTATTTTATAAAATAGGTATTAGTTATTTTGATAGTGTATTATATTCGTTCAAATTACAAATTATTAATAGTTTACATTTTATTTCTTTTTAGGTGAAGTAGTAATTTTGTTGTATAGGTACTTAAGCCTCATGTGAACGTGATCTAAACAATATTACCAATACATTAACTTAATAACACACAAGGAATTACACACTGACGAAGTTGCGAAGCTATCTATATCTATATTATATAAAACTCTTCCGTTACTGAGTGACTGACAGACAACGCACAGCCGAAACTACTGGCAGTAGAGAGCTGAAATTTGGCATGTGTGTTTTTTGGGAGGAGTAGGCTACCACTAAGAGAGGATTTTTGGAAATTCAATCCCAACGGGGAGAAAAGGGGGATAAATTGTTTTTTTTTCCGGAAGTCATTATTCCACGCGGACGAAGTCGCGGGCAAAAGCTAGTAATAAATAATCCATCACTGAATGCAGTTTGGCATTAGAAATTTAATGGTATATTTTTAATTATAATTAAAATTGTTAATGAAGGGATGAACTGCTTTTAAAGACAATTAAGAGGTGTATTTGAAAAAAAATTTGATGCATTAATGTTTATGATTTGAGTTCCATCACTGTATTAAAATAAGACTTGAAAATATCATATTATATTTATTTTTTGGTCAAAAGATAAATAGAGATCACTCTTAAAAAAAACAACTTAAAAAACAACTTTTTGACCGTTTTCTGAAACCTCTGCCTTAATGGTAATTGAGGTTATATGTTACGAGAATGAGAAAGTGCAGGCTGTAGCGAAAATGTTTAGTCACGTATTTTAGTATTTGTCATGTCCTTTGCCAATGTCGCTGTGGCTAAGTAATAACAGCCGCACAGGTCGATCGATCAAGTTAAGCTACGCTTGCTGCAGTTGGTCCGTGGATGGGTGACCATCTTTACAGAGACCAAGACCCCTCCGTGCCTCGGAAAGCAGTTTAAACTGTTGGAGACGACTGTCATTCGTGGGTCTTTGACAGTCGTTACGGGTCGTGAGAAGACGGAAAATCTGACAACCAGTCTTACCAAGGGGTATCGTTTTACCAAGTAACTGGGTTGTGGAGGTCAGATAGGCAGTCGCTCCATAAAAAATACTGGTATTCAGCTGCATCTGGTTAGACTGGAAGCGGACCTCAATATAGTTGGGAAGGCAGGCAGATGATGATTTGCCAGTGTCGTAAAGTTGTAACATTTACACAATGTATATTCCCTGACATCAAGCAATGGACAAAATGTCAAACTTTAATAGGTTAAATACGAGGCTTTTGGCTACTTTGTATTTTATGTTTTTTTTTTTGTAATGTGCGTTTTGTTTGTTCAGAATAATTAAATTTTGTTTCTTTTTTTTTGTCTTAGGTTATTAACCATTCCAGTAGATTACAAAGAGCGTTTAATATATATCAGATACTTCATACGTATAGCTTCAACGTGTTGAGGGTTATATTTTTTTTTACAATAACAAATTAAGTTTTAATCATGTTAAGAATTTCAACGATGAGAGGGCCTAACATTCAAACGTTGAATGAGGATATAATCACGAAATAATAAATTAATAAACCACCCAGCCACCTCCTGACATCCTAAACATCTTCAATAAACATAACAACGCAAACTCCAATTCTTTATTGGCATTCTTAAAACGACATTTCAAAATACCTCTCCATTGCTGAGACAATCGAAAATAAGCCCTCACTAAATCTATATAGAGTTAGCAATCATTCTGCGTCCGGATACAGGTATTTGAGAGATTTTTCGATTCCCTGCCTGAGACAAGCGAGAGATTGCATCTATTTCGAATTTTATCTAAAAACAAGCCCGGGTAACAAGTTGGCAGGAATAAAACTTGGAATCGTGCAAAGGCAGCGAATATAGTATTCTGTAAAGATCCGAGTTCGTTTTGCATGTTAAGGCAGTGTGCGAATCGAATCTGTCACGGAACTGATTTGCGAATTTGGAGCTTTAATTCTGCAAAATATATCTGCCTTGTTTGGATTCGTAAGCGGAATTACGTGCCCGGATACAATATTATAGACGTCTCTTTTATCTATATATACTAATAATAAAGATGAAGAGTACGTTTGTTTGAACGCGGTAATCTATTCGGATTCGAAAAAATCTTTTTGCGTTTGATAGCCCAATTCTTGAGGCTTAAGATCACGTTAGGACCCTTAGGAGCCGAGCGAAAAGAAAACAGTCTGAAGGGGCTTACAGGACCTAAACGCAAAAAACGCAAGTTTTCGAAAAAATAAAACTATAAGATCGACTACAATAAACACAATAAAAAAAAAATATGATATTCTTCAGGAAATATGCTAGGTAGATAGTGTGTTGAAAACATAATACAACTTATTTGGTACGATAGAAAAAAATCATGAAGATACCTCTAAAAACTTTCTTTTTACAGTAAAAACCATACTAATATACATACAGTCATTATGATTTTTTGTCAGATTATTCTACAAGCAACATACTAAAACTAGTGTTTTATTTTTTTAGTCCTAACTATAGATTTTTCGTGAATAGATAATTGAGCTTCATATTTTGCAATAAATTACCAGCGTTGTGTCATCGCGCTTCTCTTTCTTTTCTATGCAGTCCGACAAAGACCGTGCTTTAGGTCATGTAGTCCTCTGAAAGAACGCTAAGCAAAACCGGAGTAACAGCGCGGGCGGGCGATGCGATGCGACGATGTAGGACGGGGAACAAGGAACTTTACACGAACGAAGTCGCGGGCTGAAGCTAGTGCAGACGCCAGCACATCAAGCTACACGAAACTGTCAAATTTTCCCAATCAACTTTGAACCTTATGCTTTAGCGATGAAGTTGAAAATCTATTAAAGAAATTTGACAGATTGTAGTAGCTTGATGTGCTGGCGTCTGTACTATTAATAAAGCTGAAGAGTTTGTAAGAACGCGCTGATCTCTGGAACCATCAGTCGGATTCGAAAAAATCTTTTAGCATTTGATAGCCCAATTCTTCAAGAAGGTTATAAGCTACAAGATCACGCTAGGACCCTTAAGAGCCGAGCGAAAAGAAAAAAAGTCTGAATGAACGCAAAGCGAAAAAATAAAAACATTTTTACTTACAAAAAAAAAACAACCGACTTCAAAAAAAAAACTACAAAGTGATAACTAACTTTAATTTCGGAAGTCGGTGTCGTTGGTTCCGTATTTTCGTTTTTTGACACCGACTTCCGAAATTAAAGTTATTTATCACTTTGTAGTTTTTTTTGAAGTCGGTAGTTTTTTTTTGTTTTTTTGTAAAAAATATTTATTTTTCACTTTTTAGTTGTACCTACTCCACACAAATTCAAATAACACTAGTGCATTGAGGAATTGAAGACACCGACTAGAAGAATCATTAAAATTCGCATAGAAATGCCGGAGATGCAGTACATTTATCCCTATAACATCGTAGATAAGAATAATTACATAATTTAATATATACTAAACCCTTCCTGAAAGTATGTAGATCACATTAGTGATAGAATTATCAAAATTGGTTCATCAGTTTTTGAGAAAATCGCGGACATACAAACATACATACATACATACGGGACGAATACAGAACCTCCTTTTTTGAAGTCGGTTAACAAAGGAACAAGAAATTTTACGCTCACAAAATCGCGAGCTGAAGCTAGTTAGGTCAAAAGATTCTTGAAATTCCGAAACAAAGGAGGTATTCTAGATCTTTATTGGGTAGCTAAGCTATCCTATAAATCAGACGCACAACAGGTTTCTGAATAAGAAATGAGAATAGGTAGTTAAGTTATAAATATTTGAATTGATAATGTCGAACTAAGAATAGCTTTATTTTAATTTAGTATCAATGTTCTGTTGCCAAGATTTTCTGTAAATATTTTCTTTGTTAATATTTGATATTAAATTCCAGTAACACAAATAGCGTTAAGTCGACGGGCGAATCCTTATGACCTTTGACTGAGTCAAATTGCTTTAGTTTGTGAAATTATAGGGATCTTTGAGTACTATTTAATTGTAATTAGTTTCGGCCTAAAAATACCCCCTCATCATGTTGCTCACTCTTCGCTTTGGTTCCCGTGAGGTTCTTAGTTTTTCTACCATCACACGGTACAGGGTCCGAGTCCGATTTAATTGGAACGAACGAAAGTCAGTAAAAAATACAAAATCTGTTACAGAACGAATCGAATTGTAACTAAGTACCTAAACAATACTGAAGATGTTTGGAATGTTTCTTGAGAAAGTTGTGATTCCGCTCAGGTTAAGAATGGCAATGAAATGTTTTTTTTTTTAGTAAAACGGCACTAACCTAACGTAACTCAGTTGATTGGAATTCGATTTCGTGCGAATCCACTGATAAGCCGAAATGACACCTAATTCAGAAAATCACCAATACTATACGGGGTTATTGGTAAAATATTAACAACCTCTCAGGACTATATTACTAACATCATAAACAACAACTTTTGTTCTATGACTTTTATTAATTCGTCAGATTTTAATTCATCAGACTTTCATGCAAAAATAAAAATATTCCAATTCAACTAATTGAAATATTCGATTTTCTGTTACGAACTCTACGCGAAGCAATAGAAAGCGCTAGTTAGGTAAACAAACTACCGTGTCTGGTACAGTCACGAGCATAAGTATGTATACACTTGGCTTTATTCAAAGGCGATTTTCTCTTTTATTTTTTAATGAAATGTTATGTTATTACGAACATAGTATTTTCGAACCTATAGGTTTATATAAAGTGTCGTATTTCAACGTTGCATTCGTTATTTCACGAAAAAAATCGCAATTGAAAGTTGCCAATTGTTGAGATATTAGTGCTCGTGACTGTACAACATTCAGCTAAGGGGAGCGGGTGTTAGACAGAACAACGAAATCTTAAAGGTTAGTTTTTGGTAAATGTATTAAAAGTCATAGAACAAAAGTTGCTGTTTATGACGTTAGTAATCCAGTCCTGCAAGGTTGTTAGTGTTTTACCAATAACCCTGCATACATATAGCTGCGTTTGGCTTGTTTATTTATTCTGTGGACGATACATAACATGGCATCACGCCTTTTTTCCCGCAAAGGTTGGGCAGAGGTACCTACCTACTTTTCGCCAGTTACGTTTCAGTCTCATGTAATACTTAGAGGACGAGCCTATTGCCATCAAACGGGCATAAATCCAGATTCCGGGCTAATGAGAAATTCCAGATGGAAAATCAAATCAAATCAAAATATTTTTATTTCACATAAACCAACATGGGCACTTATGAAACGTCAGAAGCTAGGTGCACGGTTCCAATTGGTCGTTTTCTATGGAGAAGATCCGGCAAGAAACTCCACGGTTACTCTTTTAAAAATAATTGGCTTTTACAATGTTTTCAAATTACAGTAGGTTATAGGTATGGGAGGACAGCGTAGGCCTGTCAACAAGTACCAGGTACTTGATAAAATAAAAAATGGTCTACAGATCTAAAGTCTACAAGGCTTACAAAGTTCAATAACACTTTACCTGACCCGGGAATCGAACCCAGTACCTCAGCAGTCGCGATTTCGACCACTAGCCCAACGAGGATGTGGACGACTAGTACTTAAATTGGAATGATTTTTATTTATTCTAAAAATCTACCACTTCCTATCGTCTGGTGAACTTTGCATCACTCTTGCTCATACAGTGTTTTTAAACATCCGCTGCAGTAACTCCAAATGAACCATGTCCATAACTAGCAGCGCCCCGCGGTTTCATCCGCATAAGTGTCGCTCACGAAAAAACTCTAAACTCTAAAGTTTCTAACACCTATACTTCAATCGTGATTCGAAAGACACGTGGCGCTATCTATTATCATGATAACGTTATTGTTGTTTTCCTCGAGAACAGCACTTTTTTTCGGGATGAAAGGTAGCCTATGTCCGTTTCTGTACACCTGACAACGTACTCATATATGCAAAATTTCAGGGTGATCGGTTCAGTGGTTTAGGCGTGAACAGGTAACAAACGAACAAATGATAAATGATTTATTTCTGTAAGTAGGTTTGTACAAACACTTTTACACGTCAATCACATTATTTTAAGCTAGATGAGGTCGGCGTTTCCTATCTGACTACTCTGAGAAGAAAGGCCGAAACAAACTCAGAGGTCACAGTCTCTTTTAACAAACTATCTTACTTTCGCATTTATAATATTAGTTAGGATTCTGAAGCTTGAAAACAGATTTTTCTTAACAAAACAAAACGGGCAAAGGAAAAAACCACTGCCGGTGACATTAGTGTTCGCGAACGCCTCTCCACTAATCTGTGTTGACGCGCATCAGGCGGGTGACACGGTATTCAGCGGGATTTTTCTTCCCATTTCATTAAAGCAGGGTGCCGTTATTACAGACTTCAAATATTTTTTCGACATTGAATTTGGGTGTTTGTTATTTGGGAACGGGGGTGCGGTAAGTATATTTGGGTTTCAGCTTGTTAAGTTAGGCTGTTGGCTTATAAGATTTGATGAAATCGGGTTTTAGAAGAGCGCATTAATTGTTGGATGGAAGGATCTAAGGAAGATAACTTTATTCAGAAAATAAAAAACCATTTTGTACCTAAATTCAGTCTCCTTCCGCTAAATTACATACACTATCGTGTTTCTTGGATTGTAATAATGGGGTTGAAAAATATGTCTAGGTCTGAAAATTAGAGATTTTGTTATCAAACTGGGCAGCACATTATTAAATCAAGTTGATTAATTAATTAGGTATATCATTAATATTTCATTAATAACTGCGTACTGTGGGATATGAGCCCACAGTACTTGCTCATATCTTATAATTTAAAGAGCGTGAAGCTTTATTCAGGATTTATTTAGAATATTTAATAGAAGTACATTGTATCAAGGTAAAACTAGCACTCTTATATAGGAAAAGACACCATCATAATCTATTTGACACACGCTTGAATGCCCGACTGGAACACGTCATCAAATTATTGCCAGCCAGTCTCAAGAAGGAGGTCTCAGCCTCTACAGTACCTAGACAGCCTTGATAAATGTCTGTGTCCAAATTCCAAGTCGACATAATTGTATTATTTCATTAGTCAGTAGATTTTATTCAATTTATCATCCCTTAAAATAGTGCCTAGAGAAAGAAATACAATTTATTTTTTATATTATTTAATTTAATTTTTTTATTTCGAAATTATTTTATTTAAATTTTGAAACGGCTGGTTGACACTTCCCGTGACCCAAGGGCTGGCTTTTACCTTGGCCAAAGGCTAAGCATTGCCATACAACGTGGTAATGCCCGGCAGTCTCTTGGGTACATTACCAGTCGACAGCGATGGGGATGAATGTTTCGACGCTATATTTTAGTTTCTGTATAGTTTTAGTTAAGTTAGGATTTAATTTTGTTATTTTTAGTATTCATTCAATATATAATAATATGTTGTTTATTAATGAATAAAGTTCAATTTATAGAGAAAGAGTGCAAAATATTCTATCTTTGTTAATTTAATATCGTTAACCTGTGAAAGTTAACGACGTACCTAAAAGCGGACATTTTTTTAATACTTTTTACGCTTTTTCCGAACAATTTTATCACAATAAATTGAATACTTGGTTTTAAATCATTTCCTAAAGGGTAAAACACCTTTATTACAAATATCTACAGAGTTTTCGCTTGAGAATTTATTTTTTGTAATAAAATATTGGTCCTGGAATTCCAGTGTCTAATTTTGAGAGGGTTGCTTTTTTTGTAAGAATGTTTTATTTCACCTCGTCGTTATCAAAATTGCCCTTTTTCCATTATAACATACCCTCGAAAAACCGCTCAACAAACAAGGTCAGCTAGTTATTACAGGCCGCTATTAATAATTATCGCTTAATGTTTCGCGTCGGTCGTGGTAAGCGGATTATATCGCTTGTCTGCGAGGAGGGGCGACAATAATTGAGACCTGCTTAGTCGTGATAGTCCTGAGCCACTTGCGTCGGCTATTTGTAGTGCTCGCTTCATGATATTTATAAGTAGGCACCGTTTAAGATAGGTGGGGAAAGATAAAAAGATTTTTGACTGAGAATTCATTTCGCTGATTTTCAGGAAATATTTTTGACTTCAATAGACGTCAAAATATAAGTTAATAATGTTAATCAATCATTCACGTTAATCGAGAGGTATTTTGGACCCTGTCAGTCAAAAGATGACAGCTCAAAAAAAATTGTTAGTGGGGGTGTTTAACTGGATTTTGAATATCTCTGTGCGTGGAAATTGTGAACTACATCGTTGGTTTTGGGTCCCACTTGTCTTGTAAAAACACATGTAAGTGGTAATAAAGTTTACTAAAAGTGTTCACTCACAAGTACGCCAGCACATCAAGCTACCCGAATCTGTCAAATTTTCTCAATCAACTTTAAACCTTATGCTTTAGCTATAAAGTTGAAAATCTATTAAACAAAATTTGGCAGATTATAGTAGCTTGATGTACTGGCGTCTGTACATAGGTAATATTTTACATACTTACCGCTACCGGTAGTCGTAATGTTCTAATCGATTCTCTTTCAGTACAGTGAAATACCATATAAAATAACGACAGAAGACATATAAAATTGCGATAACTGTATATAAGCATAACAGCAACAACCATCGTTATAACCCATTTCCCGTTGCATTTACAATTTCCTCGAAACAGTAAAGATTTAACACCAACCATATTACAAATAATACTTTACACCCGGGAAATATAAATAATATAATCTACTACATTACTACCCCAATTTAAAACATTAACGTCTAATTTCACCTTTTATAATAAGCTAGACGCATGAATTATGTGAATAACACAACGTACCATAAGCGCGTTCACAAAAGGGAATTATCCCGGTGATAAGGATTAACCGGGACACCCTACGCGCAGGTGTTGCGGGGAACAAATCCAACATAAATTTATATGATTTGACACTCGCAAACAGCGTGCGTAAAATAATTTCGGCCAAATGTAATTTGATAAAAATGTTTCAAATGGTTTTATATCAAATTATTATGGTTTAAACGACGATAAGCTGGCCCGTATTATGTCGGATTATATAGAGTTAATACCGTAATTGATGAATGATAGCTGTTTATCCATTAGCCATCGGATGAGTCATCGTCAAATTGATTTATGCAATGTTTGGTTTGTTTACGATTAGACATAAAATCTAATTATAGCCAAGGAGAACGTTAGCCTGAACATAGGAATCCATAAAACGAAGCCTATATTCAGCAGTATGCCGAAAAACATTGACAACATGCTGTGTATACATTGTGTTCACTATTCTAAAGCCATAGTTCTTGTTTCAACACGCTTTATGTTGCTCCATAGTAAGCAAACACGACACAAAGCGATAGAATCGATTACTTGAACAATGTATCGAGTTGATAGACACAATATCGCAAGGACAAGTTACAAGTTCCTAGTTGTTCACTTACGAGTACTGTAGACTCGTATCACCGTACTACGAAGATACACATGCTATAGTTATATTAAATAGTGTTTCTTATAAATGGCTTCAAGCGGTTCTACCATATCAGTTTGTAAACTTCTGATTACGCGTACCTATAGTAGACAAAGTTTCGTTACTGAGACATCCCGAACAAAAAAAAGGCAAGATATATGCAAATTTAAGATAATGTAAAAGAAAATATACAGTATTCGCCAGTTATCTGAGAAAACAAGTAAATGGGGAACAAAAAATTCTCATTCCTTTTTGTAGAACACATAGTGTATCGACTATCGGGTAATTGGACACTAGTACATGTAGTCCAGATGTAGCTGCCTCGAACCCAATTTGTATCGCGTAGTTAAAGAAAATAGACGCAAATAGGCACGCTGAAGAAGCTATAATCTTGTCTAAGGTGTGACGTCAGAACCGATAGTATTATTAGATTCTTCCATTAATAAAAAATATAAGGGAAAAGTTTTGGTGAAAAAACATAACGCTAGATACTATATCGTTATATATGGAGCTATTGGCGAAGAAGCAAAAGATAACAATATTGGTAAACTCGAAGTTTTTTAGATTCCCGTCGAATACGGTATCGGTTTCTGTCGACATCCAATTATTATGGGAACACTTCTAGGAAAATACTTTTCTGTTTACAACTTCGACATATAAAAAGATGGCCTAATTTTGTTGATGGTAATCCGATCAGGGACGGAGCGTTATTTCTGAGACAATTGCTGTTTGAGTTGAAGTTGTAACAATAACAGTTCGAAGGAGAGACTCCAAGAACACAAACAACAATACAATAACACGGGTAAGTAATAGATAATATAACAACAAAATCTCTAATATTAACAACATATAACAACGGAACCTATAATTTTATTTAATATAGCGATTAGTTAATATAATGAACGATTGATATAATTTTAAAATAACTAATTTTTATAAGCATAACATACATTAAATATAACATCGTTTGACATAACATACATTAAATATAAAATCGTTTGACATACCACTCAAAAGATATAAGACATATTTGGACTAATATGATGAAAACTACTTAAAAACACAAAGCAAAATTGCATAGACACGGGTTAGTTTATTTAGTATTATTTTTATGTTGTAGCCTGTGGGTAGCTCAACAAAAGATATTGTTAGTTGTCACTTAGTGTGCGTAATCTAGTAAAGTAACTGATTACCACCTGCGCTAAGATAGGTCGGTAGGTAGCAAGTGTAATGGTTTTAAATGAGAACATTTAAAACTATGATTGTTTACTTTTGAATAAAAATATTTTCTTTCGAATAAAAATATTTTCTTTCGCTGGTCACAGTTCTAGCCTTACTTAACCCAAATGATTCACCAACAATACAGGGGATCTGGCGCTCGGCGGCCGCTGCCGCGGCACGCTCGCTTCGCTCGCTCGCCTTCGCGCTTTAATGGTCACAGTTCTAACCTAACCTAACCCAAATGATTCACCAACAATAGAGGGCAACTGGCGCTCGGTGGCCGCTACCGCGGCACACTCGCTTCGCTCGCTCGCGTTCGCGCTTTAATGGTCGCAGTTCTAACCTAACCTAACCCAAATTATTCACCAACAATAGAGGGGATCTGGCGCTCATAAAATAATATCAATACACAAATATTAATAACAAAGTAGACTTTTGTAAATTGCATTAAACGTTACATAAAGATTTTGAATTTATGTGCGTAAATGAATGTTATACTAATTGAATCAGAATCCTAATTTTAGCAGTTTATTCGGAGTATTGAAAATCGGAATGTCGTTTCCATAAAAACATTTGACTATTATGTTCATTGTCTAAATATTGTTTGCTGTAATAAAACATTTTATTAAAGACCAAATGCCTTAATGACATTGTCCCAGGTAATATTTTGCCGAGTAAAAATTTGACGTTAAACGTTAGACCTAATGATTTTCGATTAAATAAACAATATACATATTAAACGTTAGACCAAATGATTTTCGATTACATAAACGTTATATCAAACAACGTTATACTAATTAAGTTTTAGAATAAATAAATGTTATATGTAAAGAAATTATATCAACAGTTGGTATATCTCACGTTGATTATATCTTATGAACGATAATAAAATGAAATTAGACCAAATGAGTTTATACGTTATGAGACGCACCCCAATAACACTGTACACAAGTTTCCTTTTTGGTGTACAAATTGAAACAGCGAAGAAGCTATTTAAAGACATAATGTCCGAAATCGAGGTCTTATGAATTGTAAATCCGGTACAATATCTATGAAAAAGATATTCATAATCTTAAAATCTTCAAAACATTTGTATAATCTTCAATAGTTCAAGTAGCAATAAGCTACAACATTTATTAATGTTTCCGCTTCAAATCTCATTATTATAATTTCGGTTCAAGCAACGTCTCTCAGAAAGGAAAAATAAGAAGTATTTTAATTCTTGGACAAGAACCAAATACTGATACAAAAGAAAATACTTCAACATCAAATATTTAGACGCTATCCGAGTCATGCTCAGAATAATTAAATGGGCGTCTCAGCGAATTTAAAAGAGGAAAAATACGGGATAACAATGGAGTCAGCGAGGAACTTTTGACCTATATATTTCTAGAACGTGAACTGTCCATACTCTGCGAGCCACCGCAAGTATGGGATAATAGGCAATATTGATAAATTATGGGTATTAAACAAGCTATGTTGTAAGGAAGGACCTTTATGGTGCTCGCAACGATCTGCAGGATATCCGGGACTTGATGGAGTGTTCTCGAAATAACTTTTACTCAATTTAGCGCGGTTTCTGGAAAGTGGTGTTTGTAAACATCGCTGATATTACGACCAGTAAAGTGATACGGAGAACTTGCGTAATGAATGTATCTTATTCTTACAAGCACTTGGTTCCTGTTAAATCCTGTATATAAGGTGTAAAAAAATTAACCTGACAAACTTTAAGAGGGTGCTTTAGACCATCGAATTGAACAACTTTCATTATGGGACCAACTCTGAAATCACGAAAAAAAATCAGCTGTCTAATACAAAAGTTCAATAGGTACCTAGTTGACCAAAATGTATGAAACAGCAGTTTTTTTTTTTCGTGATGTCAGAGTTTGTCCCATAGTGAAAGTTGTTCAGTTTGATGGTCAAAAGAACCTCTTAAAGTTTGTCGGGTTAATTTTTTAACACTTTGTATATATTGTCAAAGGGATCTCACTTAATAGACATGAAATGGCATGAACAAGATTAATTAACTAGAGTTTACAAATGTAATGTGTTGGAAAATGCGGTAATAATTACGGTTTAGTACTGGTATACGAAAAAATGCCAATATTGATGAAAACAAATGATAAAAAACATAAAAATATATCTTAAAGTAGGTCGCATCCTACAAACCCCAAGCATATGGTGACACGAGTTATAAAAGACACAACAACAATAGTAGCGCAGTTATTGTGATTTGTAGCGATTCTTGGAGAACATAATATTCTCTTGTTTGACGTACTCGCGTTTCGTCTTCAATGGAAGAACTTCATTCTGTAGCTAAGAGAGGATCAACTTGTTTATTACACTGACCTATATTTGGACAACCCTTTAAATGTATGCCAAAGATATCTGTGTCAACTCCTGATGGTTTATTTTTGTCTGTCTATCTTTTGGTTGCTGTCACAGAAAATGTAGGTTTAGTTATAGGGGACCCAGTGCCCCCCCCCCTGCTCCGCACGGTTTTTACGAATTGACATAACATCGATATTTATTTATTATACGTAATAATATTAATTTTTGTTTTTGTGTTTTGGTTTATTACATAATATAAACCTTTCGGAATAAATTTTCTAAATAAAAGATGGTTAAGACCGCATCAAAATCCGTTGAGTAATTTAGTAGAACAACGCGGTCACACAAACAAACACGAAAAGTAGGTAATTAACAAGGTTCTTTGATGAACCTTCAGAATAAACTGCTATTTCTGAGTATAGTAATAATACTAGAATCAGAAATAGCAGTTAGCAGTAGAATAGAGGACATAAGTCCTCTATGGCAATATTTTCTACAGTTTCCTTATCTTGTTTCGTGGGACCAGTATCTGAAATCAGAACCGAATCCTTTTGCTCAAGTAGCGTTTGCAAAGACAGAAATATGAAGCGGTTCTTAGAAACAACCGCTTTTACTGCGGATGTGACTAACGGGTGATGGTGTTAAATACGAAAAGCTGCAGGATACATTTCGCATCGTTAAAGCAACAACATACGGCATGTACAAGAATGGTATGGTCAAATTTAAGGGTACAGACCATCAAACTTAACAACTTTATTTATGGGACCAACATCGTAATCCCGAAAAAATAATTAGCCGTCCCATATACAGGCTGTACCAGAATGGTGTGGTCAAATTTAAGGGTGTGGTACAGACCATCAAACTGAACAACTTTCTTCATGGGACCTATATCGTTATCGTCGAGTAAGATATTGAAGTTTTGTATAGGATAGTTGATAATTTTTTCGCGATTACGATGTTGGTCCAATGGAAAAAGTTGCTCAGTTTGATGATCTGTACCACACCATTAAATTAAGTGTAACTGCACCTTTCTGATAGATGCTGTATAAGCACAAGTAGTAGGTAATATTAACCGCCAACTATCAGTACCTAAGTGCTCACTCAGCCATAAGCATTTATACACTCAACATTTTCCTTTTATTCCGTATTTATGAATAATTTGCTCCCACATGATTAATGTTAGCTTGCTCCCCTTTATGGTTGTTTAGTGTATTAGGTTTATGTGCAATGAAACAGTAACGGCTGGTCGCGGAGTACTGTCGGCCATGACATCAAACGCGACCTTGGCTCGTTTTATGATCAGCTAAAATAGAACTTTCAGATGTTATGTATTTTCTAGTAGGTTTCTCTAGGAGGCTTTTAGAGTGATTGTTATATGCATGAAATGTGATATTTATATTGTCAATCTCTTCTAGCCTTGGTAACATGTGGTTTACAGACCATATTGTCTTATTAAAAGTCAGTTTCTATACAGGATATATATGCTATATATAGCAGTTTTGCGTCTACTTCAAGAGGATCGGTAGCAGCGTGCTTCTTGTGACTTGATTCCATCTTACTGTGATCGCAGATGTGCTGCCAACGCACGTCTGAATATTGTTATCATTTTTATTTGCTTATTTAACTGTCTATATAAGTAGACATATTATATTACCAAACTTATTGGAACTTACGGCTTCACCACCGACTTCGGAGTTATCAAGATCTCGCGTATCATTATTAATTGCTCAAAACTTTACTACCTACTCAAGTTCACCTTGTTTACGTTCCAAAACAAGAAAACAAAACTCCCGTACCTTATTAAAATTTCTTTTGAAGCTCTTACCTAATTGCTATGTAAACTAACACGAAGTTGGTCGGAACTTAGTCCACACAAGCCACTCGAACTCAACGGCTGCCACGAATCAAATTAATATGAAATTCGCGGAACAATTTAAGTTTTAGTTAACACTTTAAATTTCCCAGTGGAACATTATTTTCTCATAAATCAACCCTTCCGCTGCGCACGGCGGGTCTTTCAAGCCCTATCGGTGAGTCTACGAACGACCAATCCCAAGTGATTAATTGATTAATCAGACGGTTGCAGAGTAATTTCAATGATTTATTACTTCAGTGTTACATACAGTTCTTTAATTAATCGTAGTTCAGAAGTGATGTGGCACGAAAGTTGGGGACTTGGGTTTGTAGATTAGTGTAGTTCTAGGTTAAATTAAATGGAGGTGAGTGAAACCTTCCCTCTTCATTTTAGACTTCAGAATATTTTTCTAACATAATGGATACGAAGTGATTTTACAATATGAAATACCTAGATGACTTGGCATGTTTTATAGGTTTTAGCCCAGCACTTAATTTACGTTTTCAAGGAAAATATATCCAACATTTTTTACCCTCAAATCATGATAGAAAAGCAATTTAGCTCAATTCCGAGACAAAAACAACTTGTTTAACAGAGACTGTTTATACGCTCATTTGTTTGTTGCCTTTAATAATGACTCCGAGATAGAAAATCACGAGGAAAAACACGAAAATAAAACAGCATTTTGGACCGAAGACGTGACATCAAACGACGATCGAACGATGCCTAATGTCAATAGAACGTTTACAAAGACCCGTGAATTTCGTTGAATCAATTTCAAAACGTTTAATTGGCCCTCGGCAACTTTGGGAAGGTAAGACTATTGAGTCTGAGGCTTTTTTGGCCTTTTCGATATCCCTCCCGATCTTCGTAGGGGCTCGTTCAGTGGGGGGTTAAATGTCGTCTTCTTTATCCATTTTTTAGTTGCTGTTGGACATTTCAGTCGTGGAATAAGTTGTTTATTATGTGTAGTGCATTTTATAATGTAAGTTGGAATTTTCTTGTAGGACCAGAAAGCTGAAGTGGTTGTTGGCTGTCCGCACGCACGTCGAAGGACTGATGACCGTTAGAGACACGTATTTATTCGTGTAGAGGTCTATAGATTGATGGGTAGAATATATGCAGAGTTATTACATGAAAAATAAATACAATATTAGTAAGTAAAACATGTATTACGTAAATTCTACATTATAAACAAGCTTCATAGAAGAACTTTTGCGAAAGCGCCTCATTACCATGTTCATGTTTAGACTACATCAAAAAAGCTGGATTTAGGACAAGCTTTTAAAAATGTCTGATTTTAAAATAAAATCTAGTTTCTTGCAGCTTAAATAAACGATCAAGTAGCTTTGTTCCAGTGACTGCCTCGTTACAACGAGCCTCTAGGAAAATAATCAAGACAAAAAGTACACCGAAAGAATTTAATTGATAACAAAGAATGTCTTTTAGGGAGAGTTTTTACAGAAATACTTTTGTTTCTAACCGTCACAAACGTAAATATAAATGTGAAAACCGTATTATTAAGGAGATTTACTGTTTTAATATTCTTTTAGCGAAGATATTTTCTTTAGAACATTCCTTCCTTATGGTTCAAGGCAGTTCATTTGTGCCATGTCAAAAACATTGCCAGTGACATAAACTTTCTTAACTGACGCACCCTTCAGGAAACGGATATGACAATATCAGGGTGGAAATTGATACAAATGATTTGACAATTCACATCAACACGCACCGTTTATATTAAACTCGTTTGTCTCACTCTCGATATGAGATTAACAGCATCGCACCGTGGGACGACTGGTATGCCAAAAAAGACAATTTTTGTACCCAGAGCCAGACCCATAAGCCGTCGTGCGTTTTATCTCAATCATTGTGTCCACCCACCCGGCCGCTAACTCAGACTATTCGTTTAAAACTTCGAGTGCGGCAGAGGGGACACGTTTAAAACGTCCGTAATCAAATTTGACTCGAGTCTTTAAGGGTTAAAGCCTTCGACTTTGAGCCGCCCTAATAAATTATATTGCCGACAAAACAGCTCCCGAGTGCGACACTGCTCGTTGGCTCATCTAATTGGTCCAAATTTGAGTCGACCCGGCTTTATAATTGGGTCGAATTCGGGTGCCTTATGCGTCTGGAAATTAGTTGAAATTCGAACATTGGCTGGATTAGGAGTGTGTAGTGACACCGCAGCACTAATGCGTCTAGTCAAATATACGTAATAAGTTTCCACTCGGAAAGTTAATGAAGATACGTACGTACACGCGAAAACAAATTCGGTGCCCAAGTTTGGTGGGTTTAACTTAAAGTTTGCGTTTGAATACAGTAAATTCTTGCTTAATTAACGCGCCTGCCTCGCGCCGGCTCCGTGCCGTCGACGTGCCGTAACTTCGTCTTGTGTGCCTTTCCTTTGCTTATTATTTCCACGTAAACGCGCTTCCGTTCCCAATTATAGGTTCTCGAACACATAGTTCCGAATGCATGTTCGTTACGACATATTCCGAGTATAATGAACAGACATTGTGAATGTGCAAATTTTCTGTTATTTTGCTGGTGGGTCCCGAAGCAGGTCATAAAGTGGAAGACTTTTTTGGCACGTGTCATGTTATTTGCGGAGCTTAGGCCGGAGTATCCGCAACATTAACTTAGCGTTTAACGAGTTTCCGTTATGCCGAATTAGAGGTGTTTACCATTGTTCAAAGAGAAGGCAAACTTACGAATTATCAACCGAGTCACAGTTTGTTCGAAGAGAATTCCTTGACAAAGCGAATTCCTGAAGATTCCCAATTAAAAGCTGAGACACTCGGGCCGTGGAAGTTGGTACAAAGTTCCAAATCTTGGTGGGGCGTTACTGCGAAAGAATTCCTCACTAATTAGTATAAGTTTATGCATTCGGAGGTGGCAGGAGTTCCCCTCCACTAGTTCTGCTGAAGTTTTAATTACTCGCATGCTGATTGGCCTGTGTTGCGTCAGTCACGTTCTTTTTTCTCGAGTTTCGTGTGATAAACTCCTGATTTTTGGGGTGGATGTTGATTCTACGTTTTGCTTATCTTGTCCGGAATCAAAGTTGCCCGTTTTGAAATGTAGGCTACTGAAACGCCGTTCCTAAATGTTTTCTTACTCAGTCTTTTTCGGATTTCATTCTTATGTTAGCATCAACATTATTGCATTAAGCATAACAACATCTAGAAGTTTCATTCAATAGAACTTTGATATAACAAGCATAAAGGACTATCCAAGACCTAATGAAACTCAGACTGACAATAACAATATTACCGAAAATGTAGCAACATTTCATGCGAACAGTAGTTATAACAACTAACATAACTCACGACTGCCGTAACTCCAAAAGGCCTTATCTCCCTAAGTTATACATGCAATTACGGCACATATTATTATAGTTATACATACAATTATATTAACATTAGCGTGACCAGATGTGGCCGAGAATAATATTTTTGCGAGGAGTGCTGTAATGAATTTATCGTCGCCTCTGCCTCGCTTATTACATTACGAGATTGTTTTTGAAGATTTCGGAATATAGCGAGCGCTCTTTTTTTCTGTACAATTATTGTTCGTTTTCGTTTTTTTTTATAGTTATTTGATTAACTAACATGAAATTTAATGTCTTCTGGGTTTCTGTGACTTCATTTTGGTGGTATTTGTATTTGGTGTTAAAAAACGGTATGTTAGTTTTGTAGCTAACCCTAGCTAATATATGTACATAGAAATACCAGTGTTCAAAGAAAATGGGTCACAATAAACAGTTTCACGTAGTAAACATCCATGATTAAAATCTGTTTCGTATTCAGCGACGTGAAATATTGAGAACCTGCTTTTAAAAGGCAGGAGCTTAGCGTCGAAGATTTACAATATTGCCAGTTAAATTACACATTCCGTATATTCTAGAAAATCCCGAATTTCTTGCTTCAACCAACTCCAACTAACAACCTCCCAGACTGTCGTACAATTACTTAGCTCTGGAACTCTTAATAAAACTCGTCTTATTTACCTTACATTTTCAACCAACTATGAAGAGGACCTCATTTTATGCAAATCTCAATATCAGGCTAGCAGGGCCTGTACTATCAGATGTCATTCCACTTCCACTGTCGTTTGGGCCCTTAGAAGACAATTTAGAGTTTAGCGATAAGGTTCGGTCGCCAGAGTGGCTTGGTACGACGTTTAACCCTATCTGGGACAAAAACGCTGGAGATATGCAAAGTTGGAGACGATTAAAAATAATTAGCGCAGCCTCGGAAGCTTTCGACATGGTTTTGAGTTAGTTATTCAGTTTAGTTGGCTATTTTTGGCGTGGATCGGTGTATCGCTGTTGGAAAGTTAGGAGGAGCCCGTTAATTATCCTGGTCTTTGTTATGAATAATGAATCTGGCTAAAAATAATGGCCTCAACTCGAGTTATGGTTCAACGTATCTTTGTAAGACTGTATATTTCAACAACTTCTCTATGTAATCATCATATGTAACCCTTTTTGTCTGCTCGGTATATTAGGCTTTCAATACTTTGTGCCAATTTTCAAGTCTACGCCAAGCAATTCCTCGATATATCCAAAACAATATTCGCAATACGTGCCTCGAAAAATTCTCCCTTTTACAGAAACACTTATTTCTCCTATGCCAATCCGAGACAAGCGCCATTCTAAAAACAAAAACGACGAGCCAAGCCGAAGTTGGATTGCGCTTTTTGTGACACTCCCAAGTCTCAGATTAAATATAAACTTTCCCCCCATGTTTGCTTCAGTTACGGCAATATCCGCGAGGGGCGCTGTCAACTTGGCAGACGACAATTTGTCAGTTCCCTCTGGCACGTCGCGTCGTCGCGTCGTCTCGTCGACTGTAACGAACATAGTTTGAGGCTTTGTCATATTAGTTCACGGTTGGTTTAGATGAGCTAGTAGGCAGAATAGGAGAAATTGTTATGTTTAGTTGTAGGTATTGAACCTTGCTGGCGGAATTTTGTTTTAATTTTAAGCTGTCCAAGCAACTGTAGAAGTAGTTTGTAAAATATTAGACTAACACTCGTAGAGCTTGTCCAAGATCACTAGTACTTTAATAGTTGAAGCAGGTCATAGACTAAAGCTGCCGCTATAGGAATTTTTGTGGCAAAACATCAGAATATAATTTTGTTTCGACACGTTGTTTGATGCATTAAGGGACCAAGTCCGCGATGAAATGATAGACGATCTTTGAACACTAAAATTCGAAGTCCCTCAAACGCCGCATAATCTTAATAATTTAAATTGCTTTAGGGAGTACAAAATACAATATTGATTTTCCTTCAATAAAATATTATTCAGGGGACTTCGAACCCTCTCCGGGATTACGTACTCTAGAGTAATCAACCATTATTGGAGTTTAGAATTTGTAGCACGAACAGTAATCATATTTCATTCATCAGCTACGCAATCAAAAATGTTACTCATTTTGAGAACTTCGCTTAGAACCCTTTTCATTGCTGCTTTTACTGAAGTCCTTCGTTGGATTGTCATTCTTTAGTAGTAATGAAAGTTTTACGACTTCGGCGTGCGTATTACTTTAGATTCTAGGTTTCTTCTTTTATGTGGCTTGGACCTAGTGCATTAAGTGCTGCGAAGTTTTTACTATCCTGTTAGTGAATTCTACAGTATATTCTACTCCATTTTGTCAGTAACTGACCATTGCTGGACGTTGAACTCTTGGTTTGTGACAATGAACAGTCTTTGGGGGATATTGCCCATAATCATAATCTTGTTAGTTAGGATTGGTGGACAATTTGTGGTGATATGATGTGAGTGATGTGACTGCTTCCCAGAAATGTTCATATTATTTCTGATACGTATCCTTTGCCGCTTAGAAGTATCTTTTAATAACCAGGCTTATGTAAGAGGATTATTTTCAACCGGGATTACTGAGCATTCATTTTATCATAGATTAAATTGAATCAAGTATATAGGTATCTTAACGAAAACTGTATAAATTTCTAAATTTCCATCGGCCATTTTGATTAAAACCGCCATTGTCTGCGGCTATCAATGAATAAAGGAATAGGATAAAGGAAAACGGATAGCTAGAGGGCGAATTAAAAAAAAAACAGCTAACAGCAAATCCACAAAAGAAATATTACCTATTTCTTTTAGCTGGCAACGCGGTAATCACATTTGCTTTGTTCATTTCGGCCCTTTCATTCGCTTAATCGCGTTATTTCGGACTTTTCTAGAACAATCTTTGTGAGCGTTTAATTTACGAGCGGTTGCGTTAGCGGGCGCTTTGGGAAGATTTATATAGCCATGCGTTCTGGATAATTAAAAATGTGGAGAATTTTTCTCATTGTTATTTTGATAATACCACCCTTTATGGTGTTTATGGTGCACTGTGGAAGTGATATTTTGGCTGTCAGAGGCTGAAGTAGCATAATCCACATTTTTATGTATTTTCTTTTGAAAATGTGCTGGAATTAGGGTCATGTGCTAGGACGGCCATTATTCCAAGACGCGAACATAGTTTTAATGACTATATGAAACGTTTTATGGCGCACATAGCTGCAATAATTGTACGTATAATGGAGTGAGTAATTTTAAACGGTGCTTGAATGCATAATGTCTGACGCAGTATTTCTAACAATAATATTTAATATTGCACTGATCATTTCTAAGGAAAACGGTAACTTACCTGCGAGACTTGATGGCCATTATAATAATGACTACTGCCGTTTGCAGCAGTCACAATAATTACCAAGGGATACAATATTAAATCGATATCATGTTTTTTTCTTTATTTTTTCTTACTTGATGACTTTATATTTAATCTTTTATGTTTCTTTTGTGTATCTTTTTGTATTTAATTACTGTAATTGGTTTTAAACCGTTTTAATTAAATAAATAAATAAATGTTAAGGCAGTAAAAAATTATTGTGCTTGGCATTTCTTTTGCCAAATGTGGTGATAACAGCTTTTTTCTCTATGATCATCTCTTGCTTTCTAGCCTAAACTATGATGTTGAGATTGCTCTCTAACCTATGTTCAGATTGCTCTCAGACTTACCTATGTCCGGGGTAAAAATGTTAATCCCAGGTTAAAGTATACCGGATGATATTTTTTTACCGGTTCCAAATTTTTACAGGGTGTTCTACCCATGAATATAAACGACTTTCACTATGGGACCAACTCTGAAAAGACGAAAAAAAAATCAGCTGTTTAATACAAAAGTTCAATACCTACTTGACCAAAATGTATGAAACAGCCGTTTTTTTTCCTGATTTCAGAGTTGGTCCCATAGTGAAAGTTGTTCATATTCATAGACGTAGAACAACCTGTAAAAATATGGAACCGGTAAAAAAAATCATTCTGTATAATTTGCTTCGACCAAATGAATTTCTCCTTTCCGCTTATCACTTAGACAGCAGATTCCTGGTTGAGGCATTGAAGAAGGAAGGAAACAAGCCAAAGACGTAGCAACAAGATAGTTGTGCAGGAAACTGAATATAGGTAATTTACTATTGGTTTCGTACGACATAATCTTTCGGAGGCTAAAGGGACGGAAAAGGTAAATTAATAGAACTGTAAAGATATAATTATACACACACTATTATTGTCACCTTTTTTTTTCTTATTTTTTTTTATTTTGTATTTGTGTTTCACAAACTGTGTCCAAATAAACTTTTTTCTTTCTTTCTTTATATTTTATTGGCGAGTTCAGAAAGTCTGATTTGTGTTACATTATTAAAGTAGTGTGATTATATTATTATGTGGTGCTTTTTCTCTCTTATATGTGCAATTTTTTAAAGAATATGAATTATCTATACCTACCACGGAATGATACGCACTATTATTATAAATGCGAAAGTGTGTATGTCTGTTACCTCTTCACGTTTAAACCGCTGAACCTATTTAGATGGGTAATAGAGATAGTTTGAGTCCCGGGAAAGGACATAGGATAGTTTTTATCCCGATATTCCCACGGGATCGAAACTTATGCGGGTGAAAGCGCAGGGCGCTGCTAGTTCTTTATGTTTTTATATAGGCAGTCGTCCCATGTAAAATAGTGGTACTCAGCTGCATACGGTTAGACTGGAAGCCGACCTCAACATAGTTGGGAAATGCTAGGCAGACGATGATGATGATGAACGATTCTTTATTTGACTTGTAAGGTTTATGATTGTTAATAGCAATTAATAAAACATTTTAAATAAATAAATATATAAAATTAAATAAACCGAATATCGATAGGTATAATCGATTTGAGGAATCGTTAGAATCGATTATGATGAGTCGACAACACTCGGCGAGCGCGGGAATTTTTAATCTGTACGGCCACATGGCGCGGAGCTGTATTTGGCGGTGTATCATTGATTGTATAAATAAATAAATTTTAAAATACATTTAGTGACCTGAGTTTTACTACAGACTTTATTCGTCATGCTAACATATTAGTTAGTCCGCAAGGGCATAACGATTCTGACAGCCCAGGGTGCGCCTTACATCGCCAACCGTTTAGCCCCAGCCATCCAAACTGGAGTCTTAAAGTACAGATTACTAACCTAAAGTTCCAGTTGAATACTGTTGCTAAATTAGAACCAGCACCATAATTGCGTAACACACTACGAATCACAATTTGAAGGATATTGCTAATCCATAGCTTCATATTATGTTCGAAAAAAAATTCTCAACAACGTAAATAACGCAATGAATGTTGTTGAACTGTCAAAATGAAAGCCATTTCTATTGGCTGTGTTACGGAATTACCCCGCGGGTTAAGTGGATATTGAGAGGGAACGCAGGGCATTGGCAGTGAGATGTAATATGCTGGCGCGCAGGTTTGCAAGGTACACAAATGATGGTATTGCCAGTCAATGTACACCTGCAGCCTGTGGATTCGCCAGTCAATGTACACCTGCAGCCTGTGGATTCGCTATACGCAGAAGG
Organism: Hydraecia micacea; assembly: GCA_914767645.1. Taxonomy (NCBI): domain Eukaryota; kingdom Metazoa; phylum Arthropoda; class Insecta; order Lepidoptera; family Noctuidae; genus Hydraecia; species Hydraecia micacea. Next base: position 18,126,772 of record OU611778.1, read on the forward strand.
CTTTCAGTGCCCTGAGGGTCCTCTACAATAATGGGTTTAGGATGCTGATGGGGCTGCTGCGATACTGTAGTGCGTCGGGGATGTTTGCGGAGACCAATACCGACTGCTGTAGGGCTATTGTGCGCAAGAGAATAGCTTCCCTGATGTGTCGTGTGCGGGGCAGCCCCAATGGCCTTCTAAACACCATAATAGAGAAGGTGGAGTGTCCTATTGTGAGGCACTGGAATAGGGTGCATAGGTCTGGTGCTATCCTATTCAATGTCAGGTATGGTTATGTCAGTTAAATTAATTAATAAGTAGGTTTAAGTTACTAACATAGTTTTTAAGTCGTACTAATATTTTTATGTAATTATGTTATGTTCTGTAGTAGTTTTAAGGTACTAACATAGTTTTTAAGCAGTACTAACAATTTTATATGGAACTATGTTCTGAAATAAAGTATTATTATTATTTCCTTTATTTCATTATTTACATATAAATTATATTTTTAAATATTAGCATAAGTATAAAATATAGAAAAACATTTAAAAATATAAAAAATAGTAGCCCACCGGTATCGGGAACAGGGTTATTATTATTATTATTAAGTATTTGGAGATCATTTTTAATGTCAACCCTAAAAGCTTTTATAGGGTCAGAACTAAGAAACCGCTGATTTTTTTTGGTAAAAGTAGTTAAACATTTTCTTGATCCTTTAATTGCCTCATCCCTATGAAAAATATTTTACAGAAAAAAGTTAACATTGAAAGAAATAGTAGATTGTTTGCCAATGGCACAAACAAATATTTTGAAGGCGAGAGTGTTTCTTTGAATCCAGAGTGGAGCGAAGGATTCTAGAGTAGAATCCCGAGCGCAGCGAGGGGTTCTAAAGTAGAATCCTGAACGCAGCGAGGGATTCAAAGTACGTCACTCTGAGCTTAAAATAGTGTTGCTCCCGAGTAGGAGACTACTTTTTATCACCCTCTCTGAAAAAATAAGTACGAGTAAGTGCAACTTATGAATAAGAACAGTACGTTTATTTATTTACATACAATTTTGAGTAAACAATTACGAATGAAGGTAGAATGCTTTTTGCGCGTTTTATATTTTTTCACAAACTGTTTTTTTTTTATTTGGCTCGTGCGCCTTTGACTTTATCATACAGCCTATTACTTGTTCATATAATGTTCGTGATTGATCTCTTTGGTGATTGGAACTTTTAATAACAATATCCACATTCCTAATTCAAATCACGTTTAGTCCCTAGGGATTAAAGAGGTATTTTAGTCCCTGTTTACGAAGAATACACTAGCTCTTTTTGAATAGATGTGATAAAAAAAACTTAATAGAATGCTATTTAAATTAATACAACCTGCCAAACAAACATTTTGAAAGTTAAATCGCTCGGAGTTTTCCTTGCTTTGTTAGAGAAAAAATGGCGAGCACCATAGTAACATAAATGTATACGGAAAACTCATGAATATGGAGCTGATTAAGAGAATATACATGCTTCAATTTACATGTTGATCACAGAATAAAACATAAGGGATTTAATGAAGATTTCTTTGGATACTGATGTTTCTTTTTGCGCTGTTTTGTTGTGGTTGCAGCTGGATGTGGGTCATTCTAACTCTGGTGCAAGGATGAGTGAAAAATAGCATCTTCTTTTTAAGCGACGCCAAAAAATGAGAAGTGTACATAGATGGTTACAAGGAAAGGAGTGTATTGGACGCGTTTTCATGATTTTACAACGATTTTTCCGAGATCTCTTGGCTGATTTACGTGATTTTTGTATTTGCTAAAACTCAAACTCAGAACATTTATTTCAATTAAACTAATTACAGGCACTTTTGAATCGTGAAGGAGGTCGGTCAGTCACAAAGATGAAGCGTTGGTTCTTATAGAAAAGCAAAGGCTGGAAACTCCACGGACACTCTTTAAAATCAAAATATTGTTATAAGGCAAGCGGTTCCCTAATTATTCTGGCACTTAGATTTAGTCGTTTTTAGCCAGTTCAATCACTCTAGCTTGATTAGTCATAGAAACATAGTCTAATAACCTACTGCAGTAGGTATGCACATCATTGTGGATTTTACAAATTTCAGAAACGCTGAGTAAAACGAAAATGGGAGCAGGATTCAAGTCTCTAAACACTGGTATATTTTCACATACCCAAGCACAAGTACATACCAACCGTTCCTATGACGTCACACGTTTACTCCGAGTGCAACGTGACCCGATAGGCAATGCACCTTTGTTTGTACCATTAAGCGAACTGCACACGTTCTTCTTAGAAATATAACGCATAAACTGAGAATTGTAATGCTGGTAGTAAGTTTGAAGTCAATTGCTGGGAGATTTTTTAGCAGTTCGTGAATCATGGCGGAGGAATTTTTGGCGCGTGTTTGGTTTTGTTTTGTGTCGAATGTCGAATCTTGAATTTGTTTTTTTTAGGGTGCAAATCTTGCAAGATAAGCAGCAATAATTTTCTTTATCATTTTTTCTTTAGTGATTTAAACAATCAATTGCCCATTCATTTGCTAAGTAAGTACATTGGCAAAGTTTCCATTTCTATGTTTCCGGGCTGGTATTAAGACTTCGAAATCCCGCGTAAGATGAGATTAGAACCAGGCAAATATGCACTTACCCAGTTATTTATTTATAATGCTCAAGATTTTATTGTCATTCCAACATTATAATATAAGACAATAAAAATAAACAACATCTTCAGCTGTATTCAAATTAAAACATTTTTACTAAATCACATTCTTGTATAAAAATTCTCAAATCGTTGACGAAATAAATTTTTATTGCCACTTCGAATAAGGAAGCCAGACAATCGAATTTAAAAAATCACTCGAACAAACGCTTCCATTTTCAAATTTAAATTGTCTAGAGCCGGCCCACCTGGCGATGATGTCATTGGATTAGTGTTGTTCCCTAGTGATTGCGATCGAATTGAACATCGATTCGATCTTGCTATCCGTTATAGCTTAGTATTCGAATAGTTTGCGATCCGTTCGCGTGTTAAATGACCACAATTCATTTTGAGTTATGTGACTTTGTCTCGTTTAGTTTTGTTTATAGGCATTCGTGTTGCTTTATTATATAATAGGCCTCCATATTTTATGATATTGAACTTTTTGCCTATTATATTTTCGACGTTAATGGGTTGAGCGTATAATAGTATATAATTGCTAGACGAAATAAATAATTTAGTGTATTCGATGAAAGTAGGCTTAAAATATTACCCATAGTAGAGTAAACACAACTATTTTTGTTCATCGATGCGTCTGTCTATAAATGTCTAGGACGTATTTTTGTTATAAATCTAATATGACATCACCGCAGACGCGACAATTTTTTGCCGACTGACTCGATCTGAGTTGACATTAAATTGCAATGCGGGCTGGCAAGATTTATACCATACATTGGACAGGATTTTTAACTCTATACTTACTCGAGCAGTTTGAGTTCAAAATTGCTTATTAAATAAATATGCGAGTCCACATAAAGCTAGTTAGTGTGACAAATCAAATGGGAATTAGAGCTATCTCGATAATAACATCGATTGATAACCTCGAAAACTTCCGAGCTACAAGATATAACACCGAAATTGAAAATCCTTTTAGGAATAAAGGTAATTTTATTTAGTATAGACCATTATGGCACTGACAGTGACAGATTTATTTGATACTGGAACATTTTCTAGACAATAGACAACGAAATTGGATAAAGTAAAACAGCTGTGTATGAGAAAGGCATTTTTATTTATTTTATAGACGGACTTTTTTTATGACTCGGACGTGGAATGAAAACAGAATGAAGTGTTTATTCACATCGTTCAATAATTTTATAAAAAGCAGATGCAATATTTACACAAATATTTTATTAAAAAATAAGAGCAAAATATTCGAAACTCAGTTACAAAATTATCAAAAACACGCATGACCCTTACAAAATAAACTGGATACAATCGAGATTTAATAAACTCTGCTAAGTCTGGCCTGCGGACTGTGGTCAGCGATTCCTTTGTTTCGTCGCAAAAAAAAACAAGCGTCCGGCTCGTAAAAATGTAAATTACTGTAAAATCGCGTGCGTGCTACACTATGCAGCCGCTGCAGCGCTGCCAGCCGCCATGTTTGTCCTGCGATATTTTTCTCCGCGCAAAATTAACTTTCTTCTTTGCTTACATTGTTGATCGTGCGTTATTAAAAGTAGACCTTTTTTGTTTCAATTGTGGCTTTATTATGAAGTAAGCTTTCGAGTTTAAATTAACTGTTCTAGAATTCTCGGCATGGAAAATTATTTTTGAATAAATGGAAAATATTACGAGTCTACCTCCCTAAAAGTTGGGAAAGTCCATTATATGCACTTAGTATGAAACGATATAGTGAGCAATCATTGCGAATAATTGAAGAACCGTAACGAACCAGATATTCTATTGGCTAATTTAGGCAAGCTGTGCAAAACTGATTGGCTAGCTCACCACGTTTTCTAGTACCTTAAATCCGTCCAACAAATGATAAATGCTTAGGTTCTAAACAAAGGGCTAGAAATGAGAAAGATTTCTAATTTCTATTCTAATGAGGTGACCAACTGGACTTTGCACGTTTCTAATATATGCGGCTTTGCGATATTATGGTACTCCTCTTACATCCTGTATATACAATCGATAGGGATTTATTATTCAGCTCTTTAACTAGCTTGGCAATAAATTTATTTTCACATCGATTTATTTATCGATAGTGTTCACAACACTATCAACTGTCAAACTTTTAATCGATTAGACTGTAATTCTTGTATTTTTAAGAACATTCGCAGTCTGTCTCAATCTGTCAAAAAAACTCTAATTAACCTTTTTTGACATTGATTATCGTTGAGATGAGATGGCGGCTAGATTTTGAACGTTATTACGGCCTTCTGAAATCCCAATTTGCCAAAGTTTTATTGACCATTAAGATTTGAATAACGGTCTATTTTGTGCCTAAAGTATTTCATGTAGCCTAATCTCAACACCAAAGTTCACGAGGAAACCTAATTATACCGAAACGCTACTAAATTATCGAGCGTTGCGTAAAATAAAAGGCTTTTCACACACCTAGTGTATTCTCGGGGGCATTTCGCGTCCCTATTCAGCTGAAACAAAGCATGGCTCGACTTTTAGCAGGGTTAATTAAAATGTCAACAGCGCTTATTAATCAAAGAGACAGTCGCGTTCGGACGGTTAAGGTGCGTTCTTTTGTTGTCTAATGTTGGTAGCATTGGCATTTAAGTAGTGTTTTAGTTTGATTTTTGTTTGGGTGGTATTTAGTACGGTTTGGAACAGTTCCGTTTTCAATTTGGAATGACACAGTTCGTGAAAAGAAAATTGGGCTATCATTATATTATTATGGCTGATGTTTTTGGCAGACATGTTCTTCATCAATCAAACACCATTTCATGCATTTTCAATTCGTAAATATCTAGGTACTGTAACAAATATGTGAAATGTGTTATCTGTTCCATCAGTAGATATATGCCTATTATTTTTAATAATGTTGGGTTGTGATTTCTTTGTCAAACATTTTTAATAATTATTACCCTGGGTCGAAGAATGGGAAATCGCTCAGTACGATGATTGCTTTCTAATACTTATGCCTATAGTGGTGTCAATGACCTAGGCTCATCTTAAAGTCTCAAGTCTCAACAAATCAAAACTCCTACAAAATTAATTTTGCTTCACCGGTCATTTCGATTCCCATTTTTTCTGAAGCCCCCATTGTTAGCCAAATGATGGAAGATTTCGCCAGTGCCTTTGGCCAGTGTTAAAAAGAATGACTGAAAATTCAATTAGCCTTCGTAAAACCTAACCTCGTCCTAACAACAAATTTCTGGTTCGCAGACTTAGCGTGAAACGAAGACATTCCAGGACATTATGTCCTTCACGTCCGACTGCCTATCTGACAACCAGTCTTACCACGGGGTATTACCGTAATATTATCGTATTACCCAGTAACTGAGTTGTGGAGGTCAGGAAGAAAGATACTAAGTAATATAAATATCGCTCACTTTGTAGTTGTAATTTCTTCTAATTTGTAGTTCGCTGTTAATTCTGTTATTTCCGATCTTAATTACTTTCTCAAATGATTGATAGAGTTTACCTGCCGTGCGTCTAAAGCAATTTACAAGGGGAGAAAAACAATTATTTTCATTTCCCGTTTAATGCTGTTCCAACTCTCATTTCCGAAAAAACGGAAGAAGGGGATTAAAAAAAAATGTTTAAGTACTGTTAATGAAGAAGCGAAAGTTAACATTTTTAATTTCGCTTTTCGTCCATTCGTAGCTCCATATTTAAGATTAATGAGAAATTGTTTGGTGCAAACGTTAAAGCAGGCAGGTTTAAAAAAATGAGTCCTTCCAAGAATAGGTCATTACACGACTATGGTAGTATACAAATGAGTCTTTTCCAGAATTAAATATTATGAGAACAAGTCCTTTGAAGAATAAGCCATTCCGAGAACAGGTCCTTTTTTCGCCCTAAGCAAATTTTACGAATAGGTCCTATATCTACTAAACCAATATTAATAATAGCGAGATGACGTTTAATATCACAAATAAAACCTGGAAAAATCAGCAACACAATAACGGATTCTATATTAATATTTCTCCTACTGACCCAAAAACGATCATCTTTTATACATTTACACAACAGCTGTTATTAAATAAATGATCGCACCCACATCACTCGTATAGGCCGCAGGATAGCTGTGACGTTGTGGCTACGTCATCAATCACACGGGTCGCGGGTGGGGGGAGGTATATAAGCAGGCGACGGCGCGGAGTGGGGGGCATTCTTCATTAGTGAATCGCGGAGAGCGCACGTCGACGCTAACATATTAATCATAATAGGTTTTCTGCCTTATTGCTCTTGGCGTTTCCTACGTGTCATTGGTTCTGTAATGAGCGTCCTTGACAGGCGATTGTTATTAATCAAAGATATTGTAATATGGAGTGCTTGCATTCTAATTGCGTAAAACACTATCAATCTAAATCTGAATCATTTTGAAGGATATTGCTAATCCATTGCTTCATATGTTCGAAAAATTTGTCTGCACTACAACGTAAATAACGCAATGAATGTTGTTGAATTGTCAAAATGAAACCCCTTGCAATTACCCAGCTGGTCGACTTGGCGAACTATCGCAATGTTACCGAGCATTTCTGAAAGAATTTTCTTTTATTCATAGTAATTTATTGAAAAAATGAAAAATGGTTTATTACTTCAACAAGTAAACCTTAAAGACTAGTGATTAGAGCCTCCTTTTAAGCAGATGAGCCTGTGTTAGGAGACTCTGCTCTTCGATAACTTAATAAGTATCGTTTAGGTACTTATTTTATGAAAAACTAAAGGGAAAAATAATACAAAAAAAGAGAAAATTAAAGTGAGTATACACTCACTCTCACTCACACACTCGCATGCCTGCGATGTGTGTGAATTTATTGAAGTATTATCTTATATCTAGAAACGCGTGAAGGATGATTTCTTTATCATTATGACTTTTATTTTTGTTCAACCTAACATAACATCACGTCTGTAATCCTCGAAGGATTAGACAGAGGTGTATGTACCTCTAGACCTTCTAGTACACCCAAATTTCGGGTGCGTAGGTGCGCTCCGCCGCCGACGACGGCCAGCGGCTAGGACAAACCTACTCAAGTTTGCCCCTATATCACGAGCCGCACGTATTATTAACATTAGTACAGTATCGGAGGATATATCAGGGCAAAACCTGCCGAGATTCATTCAAAAAGCACAATTAATCATTGAAGAAGGTCACCATTTTCAATGATTGATTCAAGCCACGTAAGCGGGGTTACAGCGGCGTTATAACATTGTTGGAATTTTGCTTACATGGCAGGTGATTTTATTTTATTTTTGTGCAGGAATAGACATTGTGACTTATAACATCACCTTTGATGATTCTGAAAAGGTCTTATAATTGTAGAATAAAACAAATTTCGCCAGTTATATTTAAGGCCCATGTAATAAGGGGCGAAGGACATCGCGGCAGGACCAGACGGGGATGGCGGGATGAGCTGGACTCCTTTAACCAAGATTGGTCCTCGGCAGCTCTGCACAGAGATAAGTGGAAAGATAGTAGGGAAGTCTTTGCCCAGCAGTGGGACACTGATCCTTACATAGTATAAAACAAAGTCGCCGAAATGTCTCTACGCGCATAACTTCCGAATGACTGCACCAAATTGAATAATTCTTTTTTGTTGTGTTCGGTATTACCAGGACAAGGTTTGTATGAAAGAAAATTTTAGAAATTCGAAAACCGATAGTGCCTAATAAAAGAATAGGGGGCGAGCCTATTGCTATCAATCGTGCACTGCTCCAGACTCCGGGCTACTACTGAGAAATCCCTGACGAAAAATCTAAGGACACCTTCATCATTTCAACGTTCTAATTTAAGATTTTAGCTAGCTCTACCTCCGTGAAATCGACAGGAGTTGATCTAAGACTTCCTTCCCTTTGTTAAAAAAGTTCATTCAACCAACTTTAAGGTTCAAAATCAAAATATTTTATTTCACATGAACCTACAATGGGCACTTATGAAACGTTCAAAACAGAAAGTTTCATAAATCTTCATTGGGTCCAAAATATCTCTCTGTAAAGGATTGTTTTGTCTCTGATTGGTGGGCGGTTCACTGTGGTTATTGGTTTTCAAATGCTACCTATAATATTATTGTGGTTGTGGTGTACTGCTACCTATTATTTACTTTGTGGGCTTTGATTTGGCCTTGATTGTGGTTTTTATTGTCTACTAGCTTCTGCTCGCGAGTTCGCCCGCGTGGTATGTCGATTAAAAAGCCTATGTTCTTCTCTAGGGTTCAAAGTATCCCCATACCAAATTTTATCTAAATCGGTTCACCTGTTTCGGAGATTACCCGGAACAAACAGACAAAAAATTTAATAATTGTATTTTTGTTGTACCATAGATACTTTCATATGCATTTAGTAAAAACCTGTTATTTTAACATTACAAACATACACTAAAATTTTATTTATTTGTTTCACAAATTATTTAAATCTTGTGTTTTTAGTCTTAGATAATAAACTTTAATGTTTATTTTTTGATTTAGGATTTCCAACTAAAGATGAACACAATACATGACACATAAAATAAAGGGCATCATCAGATATTAAGTAGGTCCTTCACTTATACAAAGAGTATCTCCACCCAGAGCGGGAGGAGTCATTTGATGATTTCCCACCATCAAAAAAAAAAAAAAGTATCAAGAGCTCTCTAAAATTCTACATTTATTAGTACGACTTCAATCATCTATGTATTAGTGATTTATTCCGGTCTGATCCCTGAACCCCCCCCCCCTGCCTCCATCCCCCTCGATCTCCTGCTAGTTCGTCTTCTGTTTTAAACTTTGTCTTATCCACTATCAGCTTTCTCATTCCGGTTTGATCCAGTTTTTCTTTTGTTTTTATTCCTGAAGGAGATTTTATATGTTATTGAGGCTAACATAACTTCCACATCAAAGTAGAAATCTACCTGAATACAGATTATAGTATCGATGCTAAAAAGTAAATAAGCCGGGAAGGCATTAGGTTTTACTGAATATATTTTTAATTAAAACAGACTTCTAAAGGCTAGTAAGAAGCTTTTTACGAGGCATAAGTACTAAAGGTTCAGCCCAATAAAACGTGAAATTACAATTGAAATGTTAACACGGGAAAGCTCTTCGAAATTATCTGAAAATAATTATACTGGATACAGTATGTTTATTTAAATTGCACCAACCGCGACTTCCGGTTTACAGGAGGTCGGGTTAACCTACACTACGGCACGAATGACAGGGCTTGCCCTAAACCCCATATAAACCCAACTCAATCACTTGACCCACAAAACTTATACAGGATGAAGAACAGTCGACACACAATTTTCATCCTACCCATGCCGGAAACCAACCCGACCATAAAAACGAAATCCATTTTTCGATATCTGTTGCCGTTTATTTTTGGTGAAACAAAAAAGTTTTCACTCACAAGCAACAATGTATTAGGCATTTATCGATTTTACGGGTAGCAACAGTGCCCCTTCAGAAGTAACTAGGCGAGGGTGATACGAACGCTGAAAGAAGTTGGTAGCTTGTGACTTGACTTCTTAATTCACCCCTACCATGAGTTTTTGGGATATATTGGATTTTTTTTTCGAATAAAACGGTAGGCCTTTTTCATATAAGGGCTGATTTGTAATCGACAGATAATTTTTATTCGTGGAATAAAATTGACGTCTTGACAGTTTTTGTATGGAAGAACTGTCAAAAATTCAAAATTCTGATAAAATTATCTGGCGTTGGAAAAATCAGCCCTGACAAAAATTAAAAAAAATCCGTATTATTTGCGTTTCCAAATAAAAAAGCCTATCTACAGATAACAAAACTGAAGTTTTTTTTTTGTTTGTTTGAATGTTTTAATCTCTGGAAATAAAAGCCATATTTGAAAAAAATATTTTTGCATTTGATAGCTTAATTCTTGAGAAAGGATATACTTAGGTACTTAACATCACGCTAGAACCCTTAGGGGCCGTGTAAAAAGAAAAAAAGAACGCTAAGCAAAAAAGAAGTAATAGCGCGGGCAGGTGATGCGATACGACGGGGTGGGTTGGGGAAACAAGAAATTTCATGCGGACGAAGTCGCGGGCAGATGCTAATTTTTCATAAAATCAAATCATGGCGAGTCTTTTTAAAGTTATTTATGCGCGGTGTAATGTATAAAAGGTAATGCACAATCAATTCTAATTATAGTTCGCGTCAAATAACTTTGCCCCTCTGAAGTGGGCAACAAATCACTGCGCAGTAGTTAATCGTCGGAATAAAACAGCAGCGCGCATGCACGGCTAGCGAAAAAGCCTAGCTTCAGAGCGGCAAAGTTATTTGACGCGAACCGTACATCTTTATTTGGGCAATGTTAATTTTCGAATTGTTTTATTAAGTTTAAACGTGGGTGTATACAAATTATATGTTAATTGAATTACCATTTAACACATTTGTACAGCTTTTATCAAATAAACAATAAAGTAGTAAAACAATTTTCAGTTACGAAAATTATGTTGAATTATTCATCAGCAAAATTATTTCATTAATGTATGTAGAATAGTCAATTGTTTTACATGAGAAAATTATTTTGTGGAAAATTTTGTTAACTCACTACCCACACAAAGAAAGTCGAACGACTCGGCCCTTCGAATTTTCAAAGTAGGGGGTACTCCAACAAAAATTGGCGGGTACGCGACAATGCAAGCGTAAAGTGGGGTGAGTGAAACGTACTATTTCACTAAAGTAATTCACTTGTTTGAACTTGCTGGAAGGAATTTGCAAAATAAAAAGTTGAAAGTGTTTGCAGTAAAATGTTTGTTGGGCTTCCAGTTTATGGGCGACCTGTAATATGCTTTTACAAAGTGGAACACGATTGAGAAGCACTTATTGCTAAGTCTGTTTAGCCGTCTAAGAATTGTAACTGCGCATTTTATAAGAATAAAAACCGAAGAAGTATGACACAGGTAAGTTATAAACGCTATACATCGTGAATCATTTTATTTATAGGTAAGGATTATTTATCTCTAACGCTAGTTTGCGTGTATGAGTAATTTAAATGACTAGTAACTTTATTACTCACACATCGTTGCTAATTCTTGGCGTTGAGGTTGCGGTTAGAAAAAAAGTAATGGCCATAATTTCCCTTAGTAAAAATGTAAAAAAAAAACCAGTTCGTCCGTGTGACCTGCTTGTATACCCGAAGGATATAAAATAAAATATAAAAGGAACATTTCACAGGGGAGGCTCGCGTGCGATAGGCCGGTGATCGCAAGCGATGATAGTCAGCACGCGAGGCGCAGGCGCAATGGCGACGTAACTCTGACACTATGACTGATCAGCCCACTGTCAGATTAGTTTAATTTATGGACAAAGATGGCGGCTGTTGTGTTTGTTTTTATTTGGAACTGTTTAAGCAGCATTGTTAGCTTTTAATGTAAAAAGTAAAGTGCGTAATTTAAACTGTAGAAAAGGTGCGAAAACTTTCAGTAAAGTATTCTGAGGTGCTTAATTACGGACTTAGTTAGGTATGTTTGAGATTCAAAATTATTTTAATAACAGACCTAAGTGGCAGCTGGTATAATAAAGCAAATAAAGTTTAGAGTTACCAAAGACACAATATTTTGCTACCTTGGTATTACAAATTTAATTTACCTCCACATTGGACAGAGGAAATTATAGGGTTATTCTCATGGCAGCTTTAGTTAATGAAGATTTTGGTTCCCTGGCAACTGAATTTGCCTTACAAAATGCTACCTGGAATCGAAGGTACTCACAGTACTCTGTCATCATACTTCCTTCGGTGACGACATATTGCGTGATACGTTTCGACAACCCCGTATATTAATTCAATTAACATAACGTGCTCAGTAGTTACCCAAAATAATTAACGATTACCAATCCTCAAGTTCTAAATAGATGTCTTCTGTTTATTAACCCTATAGTAGCTACTGTCAGCTACGAGGTCAGACCGTGTCTGTATTATAGCCATCATCTTAATGTTTGCTTCCTTTCCGGCCATAAATCATTTTTCAACCAATCTATGCTGTAACAGTTACCAAGTCCACAAAAAACCAGTAAATATTTTTTTTTCTGAAAACCTAGTTTTCATCCTAGAATGAAAGTTAATTTTCCTCAAACCTCAGACCACACGCGTTGCCTACGTTAATTACAGAAGCATCGCGTGTCATTACTTGAGCCAACGCAAATGTTGATGCATCGCGGACAGCATTATGCAGCATTATGCAGGGTCGCGCGCGCCACTTACTTATACCTCATATTATGCAATAAACCACCAGGTGAACAAGCGAGATTGTGCTTTGTTGATGAAAGTGATAATGTTCAAGTTGGAGGTTGTTTTATTAATAATTCTGTGGTCCTTGTGGACTGGGAATAAAGTACACTTTGAAGTTTGAACAGTTAGTGGAGCTTATAGTATTTAACATTATGATACTATAAATTAATAGAGTACGTCTCAAAACTTGGGACTGTTTGGAAAAATCGAGTAAAAGAGTGAAAAGTCAAGGCTATTGAGCAAAAAATGACCTAAATGACTTTTGCTTAAATGTCAAAGCTTATCAATATTCATGCTTTTGGCTTGGCTTTGACTTTCCCTCACCTTAGAGGCCCCGTAGAGCCTCATAGACGAAAACAACAGCCTTAATTATAGAGATATAGAAAAACATGCAATCTCGCGAAATACCAGGGGTGCATAACAAAACAGGCTGACAAAGCTTAGTTAATCAAGGCGTTACTAATCCAACATCCTATTTGTCCGGCTACCCACGACATTACTCCCGTGTCCGGTCCGCCCCACGGGATTGGGGATCCATCCGGGATCGCCAACTTTGTTGTGGCGCTTCGGTTTGCGGGATTAACATTCAGAATATTTTACAAAGGTCAATGGACGAATGCTACTAAAGCTGTGTTTTGTTATTTTCCTAAAATCGTTCCTATTACATGTGCGTGACGTCATTTTGATGACACAAAACGGACATACGCAGGAAAATAATGTCCAATCTCTTGAAAGTACTAGGGGTGCATAACAAAACAGGCTGACATCAGGCTTAGTTAATCAGGGCGTTGCTAATCCAGCGCTCTATTTGTCCGGCTGCCCGCGACATTAGTCCCGTGTCCGATCCCGGGGCCGCCGGGATTTGGGTATTTATTCGGGATCCCGTACAAAATTTGTACCGGACGCTTGATTGGCAATTTGGAATTAACATTTTAAGATTTTTGGTCCGAAGTAAGGTTTTAATTTTTAAACGCAATCCTGTTTGACTTTAACTAACGCTAGGGATTTTGGTCCAAATGCTGATAATTAAACTCCTGGCAAAATCATACTTACTCCTTCCATCTTTGGTCACGTTTTAGTTTATATCAGCCTAATGGATAATGCTGAGAGCAGTCCCAAGTCCCAATGGTCATAAAAAAATAAGACGTTACATGAAACAAGTAGTAAAACGAAGTTGGACAGTCTCAAGGTCAGGCCAACACGTGGCGCAGGCACATGTAGCAAGTGAAATAAGAAACACTCGTCAGTCATCACACATGCTCTTAAACGGCTGAATAATTGAGTTCATAAGATAATGCTATAGCAATATCAATTTTATCCTGAGTTTATAAAGGTTGTTTTTAGTATGAAGCTATTCATCTACGACTGTATATCCCATTGTTTCTGTAAACCATCCTTTTGCCATAATTTAAACTTTCGTTCTGTTCATTGGGATCAATTGGAAATCAAACACCAGACCCGAGTTCCGACAGTTTCTCCCGCAAACTAGATTTTTTATCTATTCTGAAATGAGACCTTTTCTAGTTTTCTTTTCTACTTTTAACTATTTACCCGCTGTACATTTTCTTAACACCCTCGTAACCATTTAATTTAATCGTCCCTGCTTACTCTTCTTCCAATTGGAGCGTGGTGTAGATATCGTGCTCCCGGGACATTTTCTTATCCTCTATACAAAACTCCGGGTTCGGTTGTTTTAATTTAGTTTTTTCTAGAATCATTAACACGCTTACTTAGAGTTTTCATTTTGTTTTTCTTTTATCTTTTCCTTTTAGATTTTCTAGTTTAGTTTGTGAGATCATCTTTAATTATTAACCATCTTTTTGAATAGGCACCTACATTAGAGACTGTGTAGGTGCCTATTCAAAAAGATCGAATCCGCAACGAGGTGATCCGGCAGAGAACCAAAGTTGTCGACATAGCTCACAGAATAAGCAAGCTGAAGTGGCAATGGACCGGCCATATTAGCCGTAGAACCGATGACCGTTGGGGTAGACGTGTTTTTGAGTGGAGACTGCGAATCGGTAAACGTAAGGTAGGACGCCCTCAGGCCAGGTGGAGCGACGATCTTCGCAAGATGGCTGGTAGCAGCTGGATGAGAGTTGCCGCAAAACCAGTTGAATGGCGTGCAATAGGAGAGGCCTATGTCCAGCAGTGAACCTCTATAGGCTGATGATGATGACGATTAGAGACTGTGAGGTTTTCTCCCTTCCATCTTTACCACTTCTGGCCATAGATATCCCCCAAGTTACACCACTACAAGTAACCTTTTTTTTTGATCGACTTGTATTATCCCTTATTATGCTGGGCAAAGGTCTCTCCCATAACTTTTCACTGTTCCTTGTGTGTTGCCATCTCCGCCCAATTTTCCGTAAACGCATCTAAGTCATCACGCCAGAGTTTCCTTGACCTCAACTTCTGGTACCCACTGCGTGAAGACTGGTCCATCTGTCTTGATGCATACATGGCCTGCCCAAGCCCACTTCAGCCTAGCAGACTTATGGCTCCCATCGGCGATTTCTGTTTTGGAGCGTATCGTGGTATTACGTAATCGGCCGCTAAGCTTACAAGCAATCATCATCATCTGCCTAGCCTTTTCCCAACTAAGTAGGGGTCGGCTTCCAGTCTAACCGGATGCAGCTGAATACCAATATTTTACATGGAGCAACTGCCTATCTGACCTCCACAACCCAGTTACTGGGTAATACGATATCCCTTGGTAAGACTGGTTGTCAGATTTTCGGGCTTCTGACGACCCGTAACGAAACAACTGTCAAAGATCCACGAATGACAGCCGGGACCGACGGCCTATCGTGCTTTCCGAGGCACGAAGGGGCCTCGGTATGTAAAGATGGTAACCCATCCAGGGACCAACCGCGGCAAGCGTAGCTTAACCTGATCGATCGACCCGTATGGCTGTTATTACTTAGCCACAAGCCCCTCAAGCTTACAAGCAACCATTCTTGTTATTTTCTGTTTTAGTCTACCTCAAATGTATGTAGTTGTCTTCAATTAGCAAACTAACTTCCTCTAACTTTGCTGACATCACCCATTTCGTAGGCCTTACTTTCGACCACAAAAGCCTACCCTAGAGTACTAACCCAACTACTTTTAATTATACTAAAACATTAATACAGGAGTTAGTTCAGTTATGTTTTAATACAACTATGGGTGACGGGAACTCTGAATGGACTAACTTTATGTGTGAGAACTAGGTGGTTCATCTTCACGCTATGCTAACTACGAGTTACGTAGGCAGAGTTCTGGTGTTAATTCATGCCTGAACTTGTAAATAGAAATACTTGTTTGGACGTTTATGGTTTAATTATGCGTTACGCTACAAAAACGATTCTATTTGCTAAGTTAATGGTGCTTTTAGCATTGTACCCTCGCCAACAACTTTTTATTGTGATTATTATCTAAAGCAGGTAAGTTCTATTTGTAGAATGTTTTAGAAAATGGCTTCGGGTTGGTACCAGATTTAGGCTGAATTGTTTAATGTAATTTTCTCGGTCTGTAAACTTTTTGTCCATAACCTTTGTTTTTGGTTGTACCTAGATTCGATATTTTTTTCCTATTTCTAAGACGTTTTCTACAATAATGTTCCCATTCTTTCCTCCACTTTTCTGTACCATTTATCACTGTTATTTTCTTCGCCATCAACAAAATAGTTAATTGCTTCCTTCCATGAGCGATTAGCATCTGTATTCCTACAATCGCTCCACAAAGACATCGCTGCGGATGCGCTTAATCTGTGATACGGGTCTTAATGGAGCGAATTAAGCGATATGAGCGCTGTCGTGGTTTGTTTCATGTATCACTGGAAATGATTATGTTATTATACGAGTAGCTATGAGTATGCCAATCTGTGGTGAAGACACTTAAGGTGCACACGGTCAAATTAAATTGGACAATTCTTGGGAGTGGGTTCAGTTATGGCATCGTAGTAAGTTGCTTGATCTTTTTCTCACGTCATCACAATCAGGCTATAATGTTCCCACTGCTGGGCCTCCTATCTGTGAGAGGGAGTAGGCCGTAACCCACCACGCGGCCCCAGACCCCATAGTAGGTTGGTAGATGTCACAAGTCTTCGAATTTTTGGTTCTAGGACATGCCGGTTTCCTCACGATGTTTTCCTTCACCGCTTTGAGAGCAGTAGTGATGAAATAGTTTACAAAAAGTTAAGCGCCTGTTTGGATCCGAACCTACGACCTAAAACTTGTAAGTCGCGGCCGTTACCACTGGGCCATCACTGACGTTACGTCATATTCGATCAAAATTGTAAGCGCATATTTACTATTATATTGTCAAAGCACGTTTTATGCCGTCTCTGCCATTTTCAGATGTAGGTATTGTAGCGACAGGAAGACTCCATAATTAATGTATTTTCTGATATCCATATTTCATTGAACTGGCTTCAAGTATGACTATTTTCACCCTTCGCCTGCATTGATTTTTTATCAAGACCGTTGCAGTAGATTTATGTTGATACGTAGTGATCTGTCAGTTTGGATAAAAAAGATTCAATTGTTCTGATGAGCACAGGCTGAAAGGTGAAAGGTCTGTTATATACAGGCTAAATTGAAATGACAGGACCAGAGAAGGTTTCTTGAAGTGATAACTTCTTTAGCGGCGTTGTACACTTTTTTTGTAATGGGTAAAAAATGTTAAACTTGCGTCAGGACACGTGACCTGATCGAAAATTCGTAAGACGGATGGAGTGCGTTAATATTAATATTCAAGTTTTCACTTCTGCCTGCACTCCCGGAGTGCAACCCGTCGTTTTTTTTTTTTTTAACAAAGCCGTCTGTATTCGTTAAGGTACGAATTTTCCTGCCAACTATAGACCTCATAAAAAAAAAATAGCATTTAAATTCTGTTTACAAGTTATCTTTACAACTGACATATTAATGATAATATTATGTTTCACATAGAGCGATCCTATTAAACACAAAAAGAATTGCCCCAAGTGACACCTACAGACTATAAGGTAGTATTAATATTCATGTTAACCCCTCATTTAATTATAGAGCTTGGCACCTGACGGTCCCTACGCGGTATAAATGTCAACAGGGGTAAAACGGGTCAGCCTGGCATTTGTAGGGCACTAACCTGTTACTGCTGGTGCATATTTTGACCCCAATACTTGGTACACGTGGCTCAACGTACCAACACTCCTAAAAAAAGTTTTGGAGTGATACTTTTTGACTAGTGTGTTCTTTAAAAGTATGTACGTCCAGGTAAATTTAAGAATGTATGCGTAGGTATAGACTGTCAGCGACAAAACTCGGCAAGTACTGCTACTTTTACAAATCATCTAAAGTGACACCAAATGATTCGGTAAAGCTGCTGTTTAGCATTTCATATTATATAGGGTGACTGGTAATTAGTGACCGATACCTAAACACGTGATTGTACTCATGATAACAAGCAACTTTTACTATGGGACCAAACCTGAAATTGCGAAAAAAAATCGTGTTTTAAGTATCGGTCACTAATTACCAGTCACCCTATATAATAATAGCTAAGAGTTTAGTATTTAGTTCCGATTTAATTAAATATTTTGGGCTATACGTAATTAATTCCCTACTTTTAAAAGGAGTTTTTGTCTAAAATACCAACTTTAAATAAGCAAATTGAAGAAAAAAATACAGACACTACCTATTGAAACCAATATCGACATTTCAAACAATAACATCAATGTTCATCATAAACTAACCCCAGAGGTTTGGCTCGACATTTTTATTAAACTAGAGCCATTTTTGACAGCGCTCTAACTGCATCATTGTCACACAATTTGGAACTTATCCAAACTGAGCTCGAGCTACTAGAGCGAATTTTTAGCTCCTATTCCATTTCATTGGTGAAGTTTGTGGGGTTAAAAGTATGTTGTATAAAGTATTATAGAGAGATAGACACCTACTTTTATGCTCTTACGTACATTGTTCTGAAGTAGAATCTCTTTGTATGAGGTCATTCTGGAACATAACCTATCTATACAGGGTCAAATTGAATTAGCTAGCTCTACTCTGCAGACGTGATGGATAGCTGAACAAGATATAAAAAATGTTGGGGGTTAAAGAACGTTGGTATTGATGTTACTTGAAGTATTTTGAGAGAATGTGTTTTCTTTTGTTTCGACGTGTTTAGATTAGTTATCAATACCCATCACGTCTGTGCAGCCTATATCATCATCTGCCTAGCCTTTTCCCAACAATGTTGGGGTCGGCTTCCTATAATGAAGGCTAATTCTCGTAATTTAAAATGCTCAAAATCTAGCCGCAGTCTCATCTCGGTGGCAAACTGTCAATAACTTGTAAAAATGTAGGGAAATTGGAGGTATTTTTGACGGATTAAGACTGAGATCAGACTGGAAACGTTATTAAACTGACGGGAATTGTCCCTCAGTTATGATGAAACAAGAGATATTTTAGACACTAAAGACTTTGTTTGCCGTGGCTGTTGTCATACGATGACACATTCAAACCGAAACTTGTTCAGGAATTACTAATTAGTTCATAAAAGTTTCCTTCCTTGTATGTTTCGTTGTTATATTTTCCTCTTTACTTCTTCTATTATTATTTTTGGACTGATTTTTTGGTTTCCATTTGCTGTACTCTGGACGCTTTTAACGTGTAGGTAAGTACGTCTTTTATAGATCGTTCTCACATCAAATTTTGATTTTTTAACAGTTGAGCGGATAAAATTACAAATTCAACATTAATGATGTAACTAATATTTTTGTAACAATATAATTTAAAAGAGCAGTGTTGGCCCAGTGGTAATGGCCGCGACTTACGAGTTGTAGGTCGTAAGTTCGAACCCAGACAGGCGCTTTACTTTGTGTAAATTATTTCATCACCATTGCTCTCAAAACGGCGAAGGAAAACATCGTGAGGAAACCGGCATGTCCTAGAACCAAAATTTCGAAGACATGTGAAATCTACTAACCCGCATTGGGCCCGTGTGGTGGATTACGGCCAATTCTCACAGAGAGTAGGCCTGTGTCCCAGCAGTGGGAACATTATAGGCTGATTATGTATGATATGTTATGTATAATTTAAAAGGGTGTTCATGGAGTTTCTTGCCCGTTCTTCTCCATAGGTATACCTACTACTCTTTAGAATGGGCACCTAGCTTCATATTTTCCGAATGACCGATTCCTTGACAATTCAAAAGTGCCTGTAAATGTTTTAATTAAAATAAATGCTTTAAGTTTGAGTTATGTTGATGTCTCAAAAGAACAAAAGCTGTCCTATTCTGTTCTACGTGTCATGTAGAGTACCAACATCTTAAGGGGACATGATCTATAAGGTATTTCAGTAGCTTTCCATCACGTAGCAGAGTCTTGTAGCAAACCATAAGAAAAAGTTTCCCAGTCAACTGCTCAACATCAAAGACAGATCGATCGGCATCGCAGCAAGAAATCAACCACTTTAATAGCTCAACATAGCAATACAATATTATCTCAAGTTCAATTCCCATCTCCTTCCAAACAAAAAACAGTCGCGAGTCTACCAGAGCGCTAAAAATTCCACACTTGCCTGAGAATTGAACCCAGGAAATCCGTTTGTAATGGACGTACCGTTGCAGCGATGCGCCTAACGGGACCCCACACACAAACACACAATTATATCACCGGAAAATATACATTGCTTCAATTCCATAATGATTGTGTAACTATCTAACGACCAGGTTACCGCAAACTAACCTTCAATGAGAATCAAAGCCTTGACAGGTCAACATAATTTGGTCGGTATTTGATATACATTTCATACAATGTACGTATATTTTAAGTCATCATTCATACTCTTTGCGCCGCGCCGTCACGATCGGCTTCGGGCTTAATCTAATTTAAAATTCATCCGGCCAACATAAAAAGTCTACTTAATTTGACGGGGGAAACCGGAGGAGACACTTTTCAAATCTGTCGGTTAACGTCTTGAGAGCCCGTGAGGGCGCATTGACCGCCCTATTTAGGGGGTTACCTCTTTGAATTTATATTTATTTAAACTACGTTGCGTTGCATGTTGTGTTTAATTCGACGGCGCTGTAACAGAAGCGGCAATGGGGAATGTCATTAGCGATACGGTTGGGAAAGTCTATCTTGTTCGGGCTCTCCGCGCTTTGGGCAATGCAATTAGTATGCAAGTACATGCTAATCATAAGTAAGAGTTGCTCGAACGAATTCATTAATTATGAAGCACTTAATGTTTTAGCGCTTGTTCATATATTTACGATTTGCATTTATCATTTTCGCACTTGAAGTTTTAGACTGGAATATGGTTGAAATGTTGGTTAAGTAAGTTGAGGAATCATGTTCCTTAAATTATTTGGTGCTTCGTTTAAAGCTTGGTTAATGAATCGAAGAAAGTGCTGTGGAAACTGTGCTAAGAATATCGGTAGTATCAATATTTTACAAAATAAATAATTCCCGTGTGGAAATGGGCGTTGAATCCTGAATCGTCATTATTTTATCCCTAGTGATTTTTTTCCGAAAACAAGTGGAAGAAATAGGTTGTTTTTTTTGGGGTAAAAACATTTTCATCACTCATATTAAAACTACTGCATAAGCAGAACTACTTGGCAAGCCAATTGCTCTGTTGACGGTTACCATTGGCGCGGAACACGGGAAACATCGCGGTGCCAAAGTGCAAACCGACAATTGCAACTAGTTTGCGTTTTATCGACGTCCCAACTCCGAAATATCGTTCCCAAACTCTCGTTAGCCCCGTAATGAATGGTGTGGTAGACGGATACATCGTTTTTGTATCGAACAGGTAGTATCTCCCACATTAAATAGATTGATGTCGGTCTCCCTTCGCTCCTACCACTTAGTATAATTAAAACCTTTAAAGATTTTACACTGAATATTTGGTTTCAACTACGATTTTCGCTTTCCGAATGCTTTAAAGGGGTTTATCGGCCCACCTCGCGTTTTTGAACCGAAAAAGCGGAGGTTTTCGTTCGAGTGAAATGAATTTGAGAATTTGTGTAGGCATTGAGTTTGATTTTATTTGCTGGAGACGTATTTCGGGGGAGCAAGGTAAGTAATCAGTTAATGTTGTTATTTTGTATAATATTTACGTAGCTTGGGATTGAGATCCGACCACAATTTGACGTTCCAGGTTTTATATAACATGATTTTGTTAAGTTACAGGAATAGAACCGACCATTGCTACAAATAGCATATTCTTGTAGCATTAATAATCTAAAGTCGCCATTTATTTTCGTTGCATATACGAGTATATTTTCCCCCTTACTAATAAACGTATTATATCAGATGAATAGTTGCACACCGATTTCTCTCTTTCAGTCGTCAGTAATTTGACTTTCGAAAGAAGAAGACAAAGCGTTGTGTAACTATACAGACGTTATACAACGTTTATTAGTATGGGGGTTAGTCTGAATTTATTTATGTATCTGTTTATATTTTTATATATTTATGTGTCTATTACAGAGTATTGTTTCTAAAATAATTTTGCACCAATGACAAATCACTGTCCATTCCTGGATTTGCCTTTTAGGTTGCCTGGAAGAGATCGCAGAAAGCGATTGTATGTTTTGTAGTGTTAAATGTATTTTCTGGTGTGCAATAAAGTAAGTAGGTATATACCTAAGGTGTTTCAAAATTAACCCTACTAACTTTAAGAGGTCCTTTAGACCATCGAACTGAACTACTTTTACTATGGGACCAACGCTGAAATCACAAAAAAAAAACAGCTTTTGTAATAAACAGCAGATTTTTTTAAAATTATTTCATAATTGGTCCCATAGTAAAAGTTGTTCAGTTCGATGGTCTAAAGCACCTCCTAAAGTCTGTAGGGTTAATTTTGAAACACCTTATATAAATAAATAGCCTATTAAATCTATCAGACAATTACAACTATGAAGTACTTAACAGAGAAATGGTGGGAGTGTGACGAGTCGACCACTTATCACCATGTGATACCATCATCGCCCACACTCTCACAAGAGAATTATAATGGCATTAAATAACGCTTTTGTTCGCGTCACGTTGTTATAAGGCGTTTACACGCCTCGTGGCGCTAAACGCTTGAATTGATCGTTGGAAACGACAATAGCCGAATTGCTTCGACGTTGATTGGTGTTCAAGCAGATAGGGAATTCACGTTCGAATGGAACAATGCATACTTAATCTTGGTTCAAACCATATTGTTTAGTGAAAAGAATTCGTAAATGATTGGAAGAGAATGAAAACATACACTTATAAGACTTGTAGTTTTAGATGAAGATAGTGGTGAAAGGATTCAAAGTATGTAGTACTAGCTGTGCCCCGCGGTTTCACCCGCGATAAAAGTATTATAGTCCTTTTTTATTGATTCCCTTTACAAATCTACACCCCCATTTTTACACCCTTTTGGATGGGAAATCATATAATGACTCCTCCCGCTCTGGGTGGAGCGGAAGGGAGTGTCAGACTCTTACTGACTAAAACCCACCCGTGTTCCTTTCTTAGCCCTTTATGTTCCGGGGCAGCGGTAACACCCTTAAGGGATAATTTCGGGGATAAAAAACCATTCTATATCCTTCCCCACAACTCAAACTATCTCCATACCAAATTTCATCTAAATCGGTTCAGCGGTTATTGATTCCCTATACAAACTTCCACCCCCCTTTTCATCCCCTTAAAGGATGATTTTTGGGATGAAAACTATTCTATGTCCTTCCCCGGGATGCAATCTATCTCTCTGCCAAATTTCATCTAAATCCGTTCAGTGGTTTAGACGTGAAAAGGTAACATACAGACAGACAGAGTTACTTTCGAATTTATATTATTATTTATTTATTTATTTATTTAATACTTCAAGCACAAAAATGTACAGAGGCGGACTTAATGCCATAGGCATTTTCTACCAGTCAACCTTTGGGTGATGCAGAGACAAACAGTGGTAGGTGCAAACATGAAAATTGAGGAATAAATATTTTAAATATAAAGATACACATAAACCTATTAAAACTATGAATATAATATAAACCTAATTACATATAAATATAAGCACAAATAAATATACATAAATACATGAATATACTTCCTAACTAACTAAAAAGAAATAAGAAAAACAATGAGAAAATATTACAGTTGTATTATTAGTATGGAAGTATGGATTAGAATATAAATAGCTTATAGGCAGAGATGTACCTACCCACATCTCGTCAGTTAGACAATGGACGCAAAATGAAAAACTGAAATGCGAAAAAGATTAAAAGTTCAAAGCTTCACAATTTAACAATATCACCCTAATTTAACAAACCACAAATAAACGATACAAAAAAACATATCATTAAGCTTCATAAAAAGCTGCGGTAACTTTCTAATTGACAAAGCTGTCATCTTTGACATTTCGTCATTGTGTCACCGTCATCTCAAAACCTCGAAGTCGTGTTCACAGCACATTAGAGATTTATTCGTTTTTTAACGGTCACAACTCGAAATTACCTTATTACGACAATCGAGATCAAGTTGAAGATGATAATCTGGTGAGAACTGCGAGAGAAATGGATAAAGTTGGACTTGAAACGATATTAAATATCTCTGTGTCTCTTTTGGTTGTAGATTTTCGGAAGGTAGCATCATAACATCACGCTTTGTTTAACCGAAGGGCTGGGCAGAGGTGTACCTATAGTACACTCACAATTCGCCAGTTATGTTTAAATCCCATTTAATAGGGGGCGAGCCTATTGCCATCATAACATCACATAACATAATCAGCCTATAATGTTCCCACTGCTGGGACACAGGCCTCCTCTCGGTGAGAGGGAGTGGGCCGTAATCCACCACGCGGGCCCAGTGCGGGTTGGCATATGTCACATGTCTTCGAATTTTTGGTTCTAGGACATGCCGGTTTCCTCGCGATGTTTTCCTTCACCGTTTTGAGAGCAGTGGTGATGAAATAATTTACACAAAGTAAAGCGCCTGTCTGGGTTCGAACCTACGACCTACACCTCGTCAGTCGCGGCCGTTACCACTTGGCCACCATTGCCGTCAACCGGGCACAAATTCAGACTCCGTGCTGCTGAGATATTTTAGATAGAAAAACCCAATAAGACTTTGTCAGTGTGTGTTGTGTTTGTGTTCGCTCAGTAGTAGCGTTTGCGACCACTAGACCTATGAGGCAGCCTTGCTGGGTTGTAGGTATTGCTGCCATAATCCGCAAAGAAGATGAAGTTATGTTATAAGACTTCTGTTAAACTAGGTACTGTGTTAAGATAAATACTGTCGCCAATATCCGAACACAATTGAAATTCCAAATAAGTATACAAGGTGGAGGCGATAATACAACAATAAATTAAACTGCGTATGTCTAATGACGAGCAGCGCCCCGCAGTTTCACCCGCATAAGTTTTGATCCCGTGGGAATATTGAGATAAAAACTATCCTATGTCCTTTCCCGGGTCTCAAACCATCTCTATAGGTACCAAATTTCATCTAAATCGATTCAGCGGTTTAAGCGTGAAGAGGTAACAGACAGACAGACACACTTTTGCATTTATAATATTAGTATGGATGTTTCCAGTCTGCATACGAAAATTCAAAGTCACTATAGCTATCTAAAGATTAGCAAAACCCATAGTCAGCCCATCACTATCTACATACTATTAGTTTATTTAAAAAAAAATACCTTTTAAATTTCGAAGCTAGGATTTATTTGATAGTTCCAAAATACTCATATGCATTAATACTGCCAGTGTTTTCATTTATTATCGTATTGTTGTCTCCACATCGTAGATGCCAATCGATTTCAATTTAAATTCCGAATATTATGATCGATACCAATTCAGCACCTTAATTTGCGGACCATACTATCAATCACAAACTGAAACATTTTGAAGGATATTGCTAAATCATTGCTTCATATTTTCGAAACATTTGTCTGCTCAACAATGTAAATAAAGCAATGAATGCTGGTGAACTGTCAAAATTAAAGCCATTTCTACTGGCTGTGTTACGGAATTACCCCGCGGGTTAAGTATTTCGAGATCATTTTTAATGTCAACCCTAAAAGTTTCTTATAGGGTCATAGTCATTGCTACTGTTAGTGTGTTATGCAATTACGTCGCAGTTGCCATCCCAATAAGATCCACTCAAGGTTTCTCAAATACCCTCGATCTCAAATCGCGGTCACTAGACCAAAATGTTAATACAAATCTCCAATTAGTACTCGAGGTAATGTTTTTACCTTCTAATTGATTACCTTTTCACGACAAAAAATACGACAAGTTTTCTCAAGGCTTGTTCAATATCTAACATTTCCGTTCAATGCCCTTTACCACGAGAGAAACTAAATAAAAAATGGCCGCTCATTTGTCGCACATGTGATGATCTTTCAGATGGTTAGACACGTCAACTTTTATTAGTTTCTAACGTTGAACTACACTAGGTCCGTTTACGGCTTCGTCTGTGGTTAATCGTGTCAGTTTATTGAACGAAGCGGTTAGGTTTATGGAGTAGTAAATGTTTATGAAATCAGTGTCATTGGTTTGTCGAGGTCTGTGTTTGGAATTCCATTTATGGATTGGTTTATGTATGTTGATGATATCTATAGAGACATTATAAAATGGAACTGCATAGTTTATGGGACAGAGATACAACTACAGCGGCATGGTAGTAGAAAAAAAGGTTGTAAAAAGGAAGCTTGGGAATAAATAATAGTTGACGAAGATTACGAAAACCCTTTAGTTCACATAATATAACAGTTTCATACTAAAAAATAAATAAAAAGCTTATTTTGTATAAAGATTCATTATTTCGCAATACCCGCTTTATTGCAACCTAAAAGTACATACTATTAATTCTAAAATATACTCCATTGTGGTCGTGCGAGTAATACCTATGAATTATTTACAAAGACTGGCTGAAGTAAGAATACAACGTTGAGAAATTTTTCAACATTTTTCTGAGCGGAAAAGCTTTTCCGCAGAAGTGTACCTCCGTCTGGCGAAAATAAATTGGTGTTTGGTACTTTAAAGTTTCATATAGACCTACCATGGAAGCTTTTCAAGAAAATACAATTGATTTTTAAAGGACGTCGTCTTACTACCTACATTTTACTGGAGCGGTTACCGAATTATGATTCAAAATAAAAATCAAGCTTTAGCCTCAGTCTACTAATCAGAATCATACATAACTCCAAAAATACTAAATATATCTTAATAATATATCAAACGTTACATACCTATGCGGAATTTAAAATCATAACTAAATTTAAATATATAGTAAAAGTTTTGACTATCAAAGTCGATGGCTATAAGAGTAGGGGAAGACCAAAGAAACGATGGATGGACTGTGGGAATGAATGGTGATATGGTTGGAAAGGCTGACTACCGAGTTGACGACTAATAAAAAGTAGACTAGACTGAGAATTATGGAAGAAAAAGACATGTTGGCGTCGGTGACCCTAAATAAAATTATATTGGTCCTAACTTCCATGACACTACAAGGACCAAAAACAATGTCAATATATCCTTAGTTGCCGTTGCGAATCGAACTCATTACAATGCAGCATATCACCTTTTTTCGGAACATTGATTGTATTCTAAATTCTAGTATTACCGGTCAGGTTTGACACTTGTCACCTTTTGATTTTGCTATTGAATGTAAACTGTGGCTTCCTACCAGCGCGTTTTAGTTACGATAAGTAATAGTTGCCTTTAAGACTCTTAGATAAAAAAAGAAGCGGCACATTTTTTCTAAATTGGTGACAAAATGCAACCCTAAAATTATACACGCCTTGTCCGACGAAGCCCCAATTGCTATGTAATTAAGTATTTAAATAAATTTCCCCTATCATGATAAAGAATTAAAGCCTAACACAATAGTGACAAAGCAAGTCCACAATTAAGGGGGCAGTCATTCAATAAAGCTTGCACTGTATGAAGCATGATATTATCCTATTAAAAGAACCGTGTGAGTTAATTTGTCCCTGAGAATGAGACGCATCCGTCTCGCAAAGGAAATTGGTTTAACTAGGTAACCGCAATTTTGTATTCTTAGTATACATAATTATATTATAATTTATAACTACTGGTTTTCCTGAATAGTCTGTACTCTCAAGGAATGGCTGGAAATTAGTACAACTGCAAGATACTGCTATACTATAAGACTACCTACCTTTTTGTGCTAGCAATCGGAACATTTAATTTAAATTCATCTCTATGTTATCCACTATATCAAGCTTTTTCATCTCTCCAGCGTCATGGTTTTATCGTGTGTTAGTATCGACGTCCTCAACTAATTCTTTATGAAAGCTATTTCCATCAATATGTATGTAAATATTATCCTACTGACGAAGGCATCATACTCGCTAGATACAGTTTTATTCAAACAACCTTCTATCAGGTCATCTGCATCTTAGAACATTAGGACTAGATGCATCGAGCTTGCCTTTCTGGGTCACCGACAATCGTCGGAAACTTAAAGAAATTCCAACAAGTGTTATAAATAGAAAATTGTCTAAGTAGAAATAACAATGATACAGAGAAATATCAAACATTACAGGAATAAACAACATTGTTACGTAAAATAACTTCCACAAATGTTTTCATATGGAAACCAGTTACGAAACCCCGGCTTCCTTGACGGCCGAAGCGTATATTTCAGTAATTACAGCAAGCTTTCACGATTCCTAAATAATGAATTTTGGTATTTAATTAAGTCTTTAATTAGGGCTTTATAACTCTGTACAAGAATCTGAAAATGTCGGTTTTATTTTTATCTAAACCCACCAACACAAAAAGATAACAAGGTGGAGATATTTCAATCAGAGTAACGAAGCATAATTATTGCTATTCAGCTTAAAATATAGCCCTCTTTGTAAATATGACAAGACGTGTAAATAAAATCAGAGGAGAAGGCCAAATTAATGGATCTCTTATTTTTACTTTTCTGTCCTCATTAAAGGTCTGTAAATAGACCCTAAACTCGACTGATTTGTATAACACAGAACAAAAGCTTTGGCAGAATAACACAATGAAATGGTTTTCGTAATACTTAAACTTTAAGAAAGCAGTAAAAGAAAGAGTAAATATAAATATATAAAACTTTTGCCTGTAAATTCTTTGCTGAATAAATTAACGTTTTTATCTAAAAAACGCTCTGGGTTAACAACAGACCCCTTTTTTTTTTTTTTTTGTGGATGGGAAATCATCTAATGACTCCTCCTGCTCTGGGTGGAGCGGAAGGGAGTGTCAGACTCTTACTGACTAAAACCCACCCGTGTTCCTTCCTTAGCCCTTTATGTTCCGGGGCAACGGTAACCCTTTCGGACGATCCCGCTACCCCGGCAGGCTTCGGCTCTGGCGGGCCCCTTCCTTTATGCTGACATCTCTTTGAGGCGCGCGTGGAACACATACGCGCCGTCCGGCACGGGCCTGGTCCTGATCGGACGGAGAGCTACCCATTACTCTCCGTCCGCAGGCCCGCGCCTACGGTGGCCGGGAGTCGTCACGCGGCTCCCGACGCCCGTAGCGTCTCCCGCGGCGGCTGAGGCGTGCGGCTCTCTCCCTGAGCCGTCCCGCCACCTCCTTCGCTAGCATAACTGCTTCGCAGAAGGAGGTGACCGCCTCCCACTCCCTCTCGCCCCGGACCATGGCTTGAACCAGGGCCGGACGCGAGAGGTCGCCGCCGTTCCCGATCGCCTCTACGAGGACACGGCGGTGCTCCGCCCAAGCGGGGCAGACCTCCACCGTATGCTCTACCGTGTCCTCTGGGCGATCCTCGCAATGGTGACACCCGGGCGTCTCCTCCCGCCTGATGATATGCAGGAACCTCCCGAAACATCCGTGTCCGGTGAGGACCTGCGTCAGGCGGTAGGTGAGAACGCCGTGACGCCTCTCTAGCCACTCCTCAAAGAGGGGCCTTATCGCCACTATCGTGGCGTGCCCTGCGCTGGGTTGCGAAAGTCGCTCCTTCCATACCACCATGAGATCGCGCCGGAAGTCCGTCCGCTCCGCCGCTATTTGCCGCGGAAGCGGAGTTTCCCCCCGGCGTAGTGCCTCCGCGCGCCACTCATACAGGCGCGCGAGGACTATCGCCTCCAGATCCCATGGCGGCATTCCGGCAAGGAGGCTTGCCGCCTCGCCCGAGATCGTGCGGTAGCCCCGGATCAGCCTTACGGCTACCACCTTTTGGGGAACAACAGACCCCTCGAGGGCCAATATTCCTGAAAGCAAAAAAAATACCAAAAACAATGCAATGGAGGTAATAGCTAATGTGTTCAAAACTTGGGTGGATTCAATTTGTTCAGCAACTGAAAAGCTCTGTAAAGCTGCTAACTATAAATCAAACAATGAGATAAAGCGGTTTAGGATAATGTTAGTCTAAGGTCAAAACTTTCGAGCTGGGATCCTGAAGATTACGAAGTTTTTCTAAAATTTTCAGGAGCTTTACTTTGAGTTGGGTTTACATTAAAATTCGTATTTTGACGGGGTTAATTAGACAACTAACCTTATATTGGTTACGGATTCATGATTTAACAAAACCGAAATAAAGATTTTAAAGTAACAAAAGGAAAATTACTAGGATAAACTGTGCAGATGCGTAAATGAAACAGCAAGTCAGACAAATACAACACTGCCATCGTCAATTCCGTATCATTTGTCCAAATAACGAACAACCGACCTAATTCCTACATCTTCGACAGCTAATCCATCCTCAGCCTTTTAAAGTAATTGAACGTCTTTATGTTTGTCATCAACAAATTCTAACGTTTCTTTTTCCTCAATAAAAGGATCGTTTACTGTGATACCTTCGCTGTCATTCATCACTTGAACCTTATCCAATAAGACAAAGAGCTCATCACAATGAGATCGGAGGGCTTTCCTCGGAGCAACTGTTCACTCCCTAGGGTCTTTTGTAATCTGCATCGACGATTTGTGTTCCGCACAATAGGGGGATCATTTAGGTTCTCCGTCCTCCTTAGGAAATGTATTTTGGGTATAACGTGAAACGCTAAATGTTTGGCGTTGGCATTTGAATATTAATGTGTGGGGAGTTATGTTGCTTTG
Organism: Hydraecia micacea; assembly: GCA_914767645.1. Taxonomy (NCBI): domain Eukaryota; kingdom Metazoa; phylum Arthropoda; class Insecta; order Lepidoptera; family Noctuidae; genus Hydraecia; species Hydraecia micacea. The sequence continues at coordinate 18,157,664 of OU611778.1, forward strand.
ATGTAAAATATCTTTGCTATATTTTCTTATGCTTCATGTTTTGAAATCTAAATTGTTTGTGATATATCTTTGTTAACTTTTGTCCTGATATATTATTTATTCATTCTTTCACATATTGTCCAACTACTGTCACATTCACTACTAAGGAGTCTCCAGAAACTGTTTTCCCTTTGAAATCAGTAGGTAACTAAGCAGCCAGATGATTTTAATTTAAACAAAAACAAGGACAACGTTAGACAAAACGTAGCCAATCAATGCCTATCAATCGACTCGATATCAAATAGAACATGACTGTCAAAATCGAATTGCCGTTTGCAAGCGGAGATATATGATTAAATTTCCATCTCCTTGCTTTAAAGAGATCCAGTATTGTCTAAGGCTGTCGACCTTTAATCTATATCATCAATTTGGAGTCTCTTCTTCCCCGCCTCTAAGCCCCTGTTACGTTTCGGACGCTTTAATGCACTTAAAATATTCTATAGTGTCATAAAAGGAGAGTAAGTTACGAGGCTTAAGGGAAAAGACTCGTGTTGTAGAGATCTAGCTGTCGTTAGAGATTATATTAAACTATGTTATGTCGTGAATGTTTAATATTACAATCACTTTGTCTTCACATAATTATATTTTTTGTTTGAAATTCGACGCGACAAGAATTTTTATTCGTTACGAAAATTTGAGTCTGTTAGAGCTTTTTCTATGATTGAAATAGTTATTTTAACAAATATTTATGTAATAGAAACGCAAGCGTCGTTTTATTAAACATTAAGGAAACCAAGTTCGTTTTAATATTAAATTTTCAAACGATAGATATTTACCAAGCTTTAAATAAAACATTAACAGAAACACTTGTCAAACATTAAAAGCCATTGCCTCACTAATTCTTATTCACAGCTATATTCAAACTGGAACATCTCGGAACACTTCAAAACTTGGTCTTTGCATCCGCAGTCCCGTACCGTTGCACATCACTACAGCCACACTCGCGGGATTAATAGTGGAACTTGTTTTACTATCTGCTTTATATATAAGTTATATTATATGCTTTTCGTTACGCTGCCTCTGCTCTAAATCCTGCGAGTCGCATTTATTATTATAATGTTCGACATTAATTCCGCTTTGGAAGTTTGATTCTCTTGTTGGTTGTTTAAAGTATTTTGGGTAAAGGAAGTGGGTAATCTAGGCGGATTTCGTAAATTTTCGGAAAATTATATGAATTTGAAACTGTGTAAATAATAAATATTGTGTTTTCTTTAGACTTTGTTACTTAGGATGGAAATATTTCGATGAGAGTAAAGGAACAGAGAGAGCACATGTGTTTGCGTACATACTTTTGCACTATAATATCTCCTGCGTATCTGGCTAGTCTCCGTTGAGATTGGCCAGCGTGGCCGAAATCGGTCGGGAGGCTATTATTATTCGATCAAACTGTTGGGGTTAGTTGATGATGTAACTGACTAGTGCTAATCATCCGCTAGCCATTACCGCATTTTACTAACCGATTGTCATCACATCAACAATCTAAACATCGCATATCGATACAAACAGTATCGATCATAAAATTCAATCATTACACGACGGAACGATATAAATTCGCATCGAATTGGACATCCGCGTTATCGGCCGAATTGAATCGAGTTGATAATCGATTCGGGCATGTTTGATTACGAGTGTTTGCTCGTTTGTGCCCGCTGATTGCAAAACGTCAAATTGAATAATCGTGTCGCAATTATTGCCGTCAACATTTTCAATGTTTACATCCATTTGTTAGTCGTGGAGATTTACATAATTTTCGGAATGTTTATGTGTGGAATAAATTGTTTGCGAAACTTGGTTCGTTTACCATTATTTTGTGCGCCGTGCATTCGGCCTGCGATATGCGTGATATCGTTTTGATGATGTGAAAAAAACTATTATTTTGTCTTTTGATTAATTTGCCGTTATGTTTGGATGTTTTATTGTTTTGTCACTTTAGTAATATTTTTGTGTAAATTCATGAGGATTTATGTAGGTCCTTCAGCCCATTTAATTAATTTAGCATCTTTGACTTGGTATAATAAGCTTCTTTCATCTAACTACCCTTTCTATCCTTTAAAAACCAGTTATGGTTTAAGTTCATGTAGATGTACCTAACCCGTAAAGGCGGTAAACTGGTAACTGCTCTTATACAATTTTTGTTTATGTCTCTTTAAATTTTGGTCCTTCGAAACTTTTCGTCATTGATAACAACATAATCAGCCTATAATGTTCCCACTGCTGGGACACAGGCCTCCTCTCTGTAAGAGGGAGTGGGCCGTAATCCGCCACGCGGGCCCAGTGCGGATTGGTAGATGTCACATGTCATCGAATTTTTGGTTCTAGAACATGCCGGTTTCCTCACGATGTTTTCCTTCACCGTTTGAGAGCAGTGGTGATGAAATAATTTACACAAAGTAAAGCGCTTGTCTGGGTTCGAACCGTACCTACAACTCGTAAGTCGCGGCCGTTACCACTGGGTCACCACTGCTCATTCGTCATTGATAAACTCTCTCTCAAACTTCCTATAATTTCTGTTCCCTCTGTGTTCTGCCACAATTTCACCAACTCCAATCACACCTCATGTTACAATACAAGCATTTAATGAACAAAAAACAGCGCGTATGTACAATAAAAATAACAACAGGTGCGGTTGGTTCCTAATCAGTTATTCAGCGAACGTCACAATTCGTTATTCTACGCGCGTGTCGTATGTATACGTCAAAATGTAGAGGTCTGTTTGACAAAATTAAGCGGCGCCCGCGTAAGGCAGTCAAGGGTACGCGATTTATTTTACGCAGCCATTGTTGTTTTGGGTAAAATTTTAATACGTAACGTGGAAGTAAATAAGTGGAATGTCGGATGGAATGCGGTGTTGTAATGTGAATTAATTCGTGTGATTTCTCGGAATGAAATTGAAATGGCAGTTGTTTAGGGATTTGTGTTTGGTTTTTAGAGGAATATCTAATGTGATTTTGCTGCAGTTTGAATTAATCTTAAACCGTAAATAACCCGTCCTTAATTAATATGAATGAATCACGGAAATAGCAAGATAAATAAATCAGCTTAGCGAACAAAGCAGTTCCGAATAATTCATTGAATGTTTTCTTTCGCCCATAAATTCGGTAAGTCTAGGTTTAAAATCGAATTTAACATCATCCAATTTGGATTCGCGGGGTGACCTCATCGCACGCAATCAGCTGTACAAACGCGAAAATATCTTTGGCAAACACAAACAGTCGGAGTGCGTACCGAATTCGGTCGTATCAAGCCAATAGCCGAGTACGAAACGAACTGTCCAATTAGGAACATACCAATAATGAGTTGTCAAAACAAGGGTTTCATTCAGCAAACCCGCTTTTACAGTCCAAACCAATCTTATTACTTTCACTTTAAGGCGCAATTTCCTTTGTAGAAATTCAACGGGAGTTTTGTATATTTAATGCCAAAGTTGAATTGTGAAAGTTCGGTTTACGTTGCGTAGGATTTGTTTAAAGTTTAAAAGCAAATCCGGCAATTAGTGTGAGGATTTTTTTGGTCGGAAATTAAGCTACGTTTCGTTTTATACCGGTCAAACGTCTTGTTGGGCAAAGTTTTAAAGGCCACATGTTGTGTTCAGCAGATATTTTAATCGGGTATTTCGCTTTAAAAAACCTACATTTTTAACTTTAATCAGTGCAAATTTTATGTAATCTACCAATTCTCCAAGCACACAAAGATTAATGGAGAAGTATGAGGGAAACCTTTGTCAAGCAGTGGGACATCACATCACACTAATATAATATTATAAAGGCGAAAGTTTATGAGTGTGTGAGTTTATATGTTTGTTACTTTTTCACGCTCAAACGGTTGGACCAATTTTGATAAAATTTTGAATGGAGGTAGCTGATACCCTGGATTAACATATATAGGTAATCTACTTTTTATCCCGATATTCCCACGGGATCGACATTTACGCGGGCGAAACCGCGGGGCGCAGCTAGTTAAAGGATAAATAAAAGAATAACGATTCTTACCTCGCAATTTTTTTTTCACCTATAAAAAATGTCACATAACTTTCATAGTCACAATAACAAATGAACTCGTCAAAACTCGTCACAGGTCTATCGATTGCCATTCCAAAAAGTCACGACTGGAAGCGCCATCTTTAATAGCTTATTAATCTTCAATATAATTTCCTCACAGTGATGGATGATGACTGATGACACCACTTCTGAGAGGTTACGTTCGGAGGGGGTGACAGTGATGAAAGTCTGTTCAACGTCATTTTTTATTTAAATGGAATATTCAGATATTTGGGATTTTATCTGATTTAGTAGCTGATACTGAGATAGCCTTTTTTTGGCCTCGCACAGGTCTTTTTATTTTGTACATTTTGTTAGTTTTAAATGCTCTTTTTTTACTGTTTATATTTCCTGTTCCAAATTTGTTTTTCTTTCTTTAGTAGGTATTCTTTTTGGCTTGAATTTAAAATTGACGTGGCTTTTTGCAGTATGACATAGGTTTTCTAATTAAAGTAGTTTTTTTATAGGGTCTTCTCTCTGTCGTCCATTGCCAATTAGGTCTCAAGTAACATAGGACATTTCATCTAATAGACCAGCTTATTACCTTGGATTTTATCAGGAGTCATCTATGCAATACAATCTCATGTTTCCCGTAGTTATATCAATGGTACATTATCTTAATTAACAGTGGGTAGGTTTAACTTCTAATTAGAAGACGTCCGTTTGCTTTCAGTATTCCTGAACAGTTACAGACTTGTAGTACAAGAAACGGTTTGTAACTTAATTTGCTTAAGGCACTTTATGGCAAAGGCATTTCTCGACTATACCTAAGACACGAGTAAATTAGACTAACTTTGCTTAAGGCAAAAGCGTCAGCGCAGCCCCGAAATTCAAATTTTCTTACGTTTTGTGCAATTTGCAGGTCACTAATCAGGTTGTATGTTGATCTAAATATGATTAGCGGCCGTATAACAAATATTTATTTATAGAATTATAATCATAAAAATCACTAATACATCTCTCTAAATTCATATATTGAAAGACTATTTCATCAAATCATGACATTTGAGGTCAATTCTAACTTAAAAGCGTTTACGACGTTCGACATTTCATACAAACTTTCAAGCCCTTGTTTTTCGAAATTAATGAACCGATTTTAATGAAACTTCGTACGTATGAGCAGGATACCAAGGTCTAAAAAGTTAATTAAGAACATTTTCGAAAAATAGTGCTACAGCCAAATTAGACCGATTTTAAATTTTCCATAGAAACAAGAGATTTTCATTTGTCTTTTTTTAAATAAGACATTTCGAAAATGTTCTTTACTAACTTTTTAGACCTTTATATCTTGCTTATGCGTACGAAGTTTCATTAATATCGGTTCATTCATAAAAAAGGGCTTGAAAGTTTGCATGAAATGCCGTACGTCGTAAACGCTCTTAAGGAGTTGTATTGCTGATTCTAATGATTATAATTCTGTAAATCCATATTTGTTACGGTCACGAATCATATTTTAATCAACATAAAACCTGACATTGATCTGCTAATTGTTAAAAACGTGAGTAAATTTGAATAACGCGGGCTATCTTTGCGCATCCTCCTTAAGCCAACAATTCTCTTACTTTGAAATATAAAGCACATGTCTGTTCCTTCAATCCTACAACTTTACCTAATGACGCAAGCTTGAATGAAATTAAACCGATTGCGTGACTTGATTTTATGCTACCTTCTACTCATATAATAACTTCAAAGAAGTGAGGTGCGTAGGACCAAAAAGTGACAGAAATTGGTCCTTCTAACCTACAATAACGTAATCTTACTCTGTATGCCTAGTATTATCCCAACTATGTTGGGGTCGGCTTCTAGTCTAACCGGATAGTAGCTGGATACCAGTATTTTACATGAAGCGACTGCCTATCTGACTTCCACAACCAGTTACTGGGTAATACGATACCCCTTGGTAAGACTGGTTGTCAGATTTTCGGGCTTCTGACGACCCGTAACGTCTGCCAAATATGCACGAATGACAGCCGGGACCAACGGCTTTCCGAGGCACGGAGGGGTCTTGATATTCAAAGATGGTCACCCAACCACGGACCAACAACCGCGACAAGCGTAGCTTCGACTTAACCTGATCGATCGACCCGTGCTGCTGTTATTACTTAGCCACAAGCCCCGAATAAACTAATCTTACATAATTATGTGAAAAAGGTTATTTCTAAAACTAAATTTAAAACAGCGATGGCAGGTTCGCACGAGTGGGTGGTTGTTATAAAACTAAATTAAGCGTTTCACTATTAAATTGGACTACAATAAAGCCTAAACCGTTCAACACTAATACCCCGTTGGTTGTTCTGAGAAATTGGACTGGATTTTGGAGCGATTACATTTAATTTGAATTGTATTAATTCAGATGGTTTGGGATGAAAAGTTAAATACGAGTAGTTACAGTTAAATTTAATAGTGTAGTTGGGAAAGTGAATTACTTACATAAGTCTTGGCTAAGAAAGGGCCTGTACGTATCCCTTTCTGTGGGCGTAGGTGGATCAAGGGATTATAAGAGGTGGATTGCGGAGCGAGCTCATACATATCTATACTAAAATAAATGACTATGATCCAACAGGTAGGTACACAGTAATGGTATTACAATCTAGGGTTGGATTGAACCCGGTGCAATTTTGACTTAAACCCACTTGTATTACAAATATATTTAGGTGGGTTAATTTGACTATCAACGGAATTGTGCTAATCACAATAGGGATGACGACGGGGTAAAGTAAACGAAATTCTATTTAGTCCGTCAGTTAGATTATCAAAAAACAATGGACACATATTTTTTCTTGTGTCAATCAACCAAAAAATTACAAAGATAAAGCGTGTCAAAATTTGGGAGTGGGGGCTCGTGACGTCACTTGTAGGTAAAAATTGTACCAACACGTGACGTCATGCGACATTTCAAATCAATATATCTCTGTAATTTTTTGATTATGTGAAAAAAGAAAAAATACGTGCCCAATACTTTTTAATAATCTACCTGATAGACGAAGAAAAAAAAGTTAGTCGTCATCCCTATTTTTGTGATTGTGAGAGAGACAAAATGCTTGTAGGAAATTAAACATTTTACTATTTATAATCCAATTGAATCAATGCTGTTTCGGTTATCTACTTAGCCCTTACTAATAAACGTTGTGTAGCGTCTGTATAGTTACACAACGCTTTGTCTTCTTCTTTCGAAAATCAAATTACTGACGACTGAAAGAGAGAAACCGGTGTGTAACTATTCATCTGATATAATACGTTTATTTTGATTTTGTAATATCTTGATTTAAAAGAGTGTCCATGGAGTTATTTGCTCGTTCTTCTCCATAGAGATCTACGTTTTGGAATGGGCAACTAGCTTCAACTTTCTGACTAACTGACCGACTATTTAATTTTGACAATTCAAAAGTGCCTGTACATGGTTTAATTGAAACAAATGCTTTGAGTTTGAGTTTATTAGTAAGGAGATTAGAGTGCATTGATAGGATTGGATCAAATAGGAACAACTGAGGAATCAATCAGACTGTGGTTGAAATGTTTCTTTATGTGAATTATCTTCATCTCCATTAATCTATCTTTCTTTTTCTCAAATTTCGTAATTTATTTTCTCTATTTTTACTGTGTTTACACCTAGGTATATGTGCATGATGATCTCCTGTAATTGAAGGAGCACACGTAAAAGAACCCTTTTTATTACTGTGTCCTTTAGTTGAGACTTGAAGATCCCAAAGAAGTAAATATTATTAACAGAAGACCAATATTTATAAAGACTGCATAGAAGTACTGGGTTCCAGAAACTACTGCTATACTGAAGTAACTCATGCTGTGGCAGCCTATACGATGTTGGGAGAGAAACTCGAATGCGCTGCAAGGAGCCGGCTTGTCGCTAAGAAGTCTAGTGTACGACGTGCAGGCATAGTATGTTATCTCCTAGTCGTATGTGCTCACAATATGGCGGAGGAAGCTAAATCTTTTACTAGAGAGTATCGTGCAGCTTGTGTCAAAAATATAATCCCATTTTTTGGTTTAAACTGTAACTTTGTGTTATTTTATTGTGCTAAAAAAAACCGTGGCACTCCGGGAGTGCCGACAGAAGTGAAAACAAAACACAAACTGAATACTTTGCCATCACTCACTGACATAACCGAGTACATCCCGAGGACAGCCGAACACATCTGAAGCGGTGTCGATTACGGTAACAGTGGGGCAGTCCAATAGTTTTTTCCAAATGCCCAACGCGCTTAAAGAAGGTTTTACTTCAAAAAGTAATAGTTAAAAAAATATATTTAGAACAAAAATAAATTGACATAAATTACAATGGAAACGATGAAAGCTAAAAACTGTGTCGCAGCTAACAAACGCAGTGTTCCAGACTTAGCTATGACGTGGGTACCGACAGTTTAAGTAAAATAAAAATCGAAAACATGCAATATTTTTTTTTGTATGCTTGATTGCACACGTTCAATTAAACGCAATCAGTATCGTAGATAAAAAAACACATCTGTCCTAAGTACATAATTGCATTGAACACTGAAAGTTACACAAACCTCCATCTCCATAGCCAAGCAATACACAAGAAGATAAAATAAATAAAAAACTACAAATACTTACAACTTAATTAAACAACAAAATGCAAAGAAAGTATCAACAAGTACTTACGAACATTCTCGAAACGGGACGTACCTGCAAACGACAGACATTCATACATTAGTCGATATTCAGACTTTGCTTAGGGCAAAATAAAGTGGGTTTCCTATTCAAACACAGTTCTTTATATAAAAAAAGTTGTATGGCCCTCCTCGGTCGTGCAAAGAGAGGCTTTCAGGCACTCGCGTGCGCGGGTCAAAATATTGTATGGTGTGAGCGTTAAGAGGGAGCGACAATGGCTTTGTACTCATTTTCAGCGTAAGGTTATCCCAAACTATTGTTAGGATAAGCTTTGATTTGACTGCTATCAGAACTAGCAATTTTTTTTTGCAAAGTAATAGGCAATGTGTCATCATGTTTACATTAACATAGGATTGGCGATTTAATTAAAAAAATATTATATATATATTATATAAGTAGTCTTGAGATTTTAATGAACCTTTTTAGACCTACTTTTTGATGTCACACACACACACAGTTTTTATAGAGAATAAAAACTTTTGTGAGTGTGTAGTAAGTATCGAATGTCATTTTTGAGGAAAATGACTAAAATTGTAAACTTGGACTACGGCATCACAATATTTTTCTTTGTTATCATTGCTTAAAAAATTAAATTAGGCCATAAACACTTAAACGCTTTAAACTTATGACTTATATATTATATCATGCACAGCATGACCGTCTCGCCCGCGGTTCTCAAAGGGTCAGCAGACTTGCTATACAACTGTAGTCATCTAAAAACAGTGTTAGATTATATTTTAATAAGAGTATTTCTATTTATGCCATGTCATGAAATATGCAAGATTTCATCACATTATTCATTTCGCAATTATAACGCCATAGTACAGAGGCCAGCACATCAAGCTACCCCAATCTGTCAAATTTCTTTTATAGATTTTCAACTTTACTGCAAAGGAATAAGGTTCATATTCAATTGGGAAAATTTGACAGATTGGGGTAGCTTGATGTGCTGGCCTCTGTACCTAACTTCGCCACATCGAGTAGGTACTATAAACGATTTCTGTAAAAGGTATCCTTATATCATGCAGGCTGGCAAGAGAATTACTCTGCGGGTCATTGTGTAACACACTATCAGTAGCAATGGCTTTCATTTTGATAGTTCAACAACATTCATTGCGTTATTAACGTTGTTGAGCAGACAAATTTTTCGAACATAATAAAAGCAATGGATTAGCATTATCCTTCAAAATTATTTAGATTTATGCAACTAGGGTGCTGTTGTTCACACAAGCAGATTTCGAATGGCGATTGGCGTTTGTTTCTAAAACGACTGCCGTTTTGCTAAAATTCAGTATTGCTTTTTATTTTCTTATGTAGCGTAGCGGCTACGCCGGCCGCCGCCGCCGCCGCGCGCCGTCCAGATCCGCAGCGCAGGGCGCGATTACAGTACGTACATTTATAAATGATATACTAAATGATATAATAATATATCATTCATAGACCTCATCCATCATTTTCCATCAGGCGTGATCGGGTCAAGGCCAGGCCTATTCAACAATAACAAAAAGGAAAAAAAAAACTGTATTTTTTCTGAAAGAATAATTTTCATATTGACCTTAAAACCGAACTTAAGGCCCACCACTATAAGACCAACTTTTCTCGCTCCGACTCACCAAAGAGCTTGTAACAAAAAATAGGCCTCCATTTACGCGAAACACTCTAAGAGAGGCCCACTGAACTTTTGAAACGGAACTGTACTCTATTCAGTTTGAGCGAATAAACAGTGGTACTTTGTGGCAGATTTAGTGCCGGCTATGTGCGGCTATGTTTTATTGGAGAGCCGTTTGGCCTGGGACACGAGATAGGTAAATTGTTACTGGTGATTGGTAGCGAAATTGGACCCGTTTTTGGACTCTGATATATTGAAATGAATCCTGTAATTCATGATTTGTTGTTCAGTTGTTGCTGAATGTAGTTTCACGTGAAAACGCAATAAATACAGCGCTGTTTAATCGTAATACATAATCGTGTTAAACTTTGATTTCAGGAATGAACCTGTGACCGTTATTATTCCTCTTACCTTTAATCCTAAATCTAGATCGAGTATATTTAAAGACCCAGCTGTTTGGCAAGAAAAATCTAAGCGCTTGGTCTTTTAAAAGTTGGCATCGGCCACTGCGATAAAACCCAAGAATTGTTGCGCTCCTTCTAAAACTCACATTTTAAAACGTGGTCCTTATGTCCGCACGAAATTTTAAACCTCAAAAATGCTCGTACGCTAGAAGTTTGTACTCCTAACGTACGAGCATTTTTGAGGTTTAAAATGATGCTTGTGCGCCATTCAATTGTTTTCATCACACCAAATATCCTGTTACAGAAATTCGTTTACAAACCATCACAGATGCGTGCAAACCGAGGCATGAGCGTCATCTCGCTTCAAGTAACGCGATACGGGGCGTCAGCAGGGACACACTGGCGCCGATACCCAGCCACACTCCGCTTTCATTGTTTGCATAGAGTAAACACGGAATAAGTGCAGACGTGATGCAGTTTAGTTTTGTGTATCGAAGCGAATTTGGGAAAAAAAATATGAACCTTTGCATTATATTGTGATGAATGAATCAAGTACGATAGGCGCTCAAAAAATATAATATATATTATAATATACTGTAAAAATATAATATATATTATAATATAATATACTATAGCTTTCGTCCGCGTGGAATTTAACAAAAATGTTTTTTTTTCTAAAATTAAAGTTGCCCACGTTATTCCTTATTATTATTACATCAGCTATCTGCCAGTGAAAGTCACGTCAAAATAGGTCCAGTCGTTTCAGAGATTATCCGGAACAAACAGACAGACAGACAAAAATTATCCATAAATCCATATGCATTTAGGAAAAAGTGGTTATTTTAATATTACACACAGACACTCCAATTTTATGTATAGATATGAATGCGAAAGTGAGTTTGTTTGTTACGCTTTCATGCTAAAACGGCTGCACGGATTTGGATGAAATTTGACGCACAGATAGACCATGAACTGGATAAGGATATAGGCTACTTTTCATCCTGGATGTCGCGGGCCACAGCCTAGTTATATGCATAAATAGAAATAATCAAAATAGCATTCGAAATAGAATTCTACATTCTTTTGATCTGGTTTCCATTATATATAGCTAGCTGGTCTAGGTATAAGGTGTATAACTCCTATTCGTCTTAGTGTTAACTGAAGCTACAACATATTTCCCTGAATACCCCTTGTTTCGACTTGAAGACAAGCAATATTATTATAACTAAGTAGACTGTAGACTCCAACTTGTCGCTAGGATAACACGGAATAGTTTCAGTACTTCCTAGTTATAAATTTATAATATAGACATAGTTCAGAATGTCAGAAGGGACGAGATGGGAGAAGCGAACGGAGCGCCGCTTTCATGTAGCCCTGAGTGCACGTAGAGTAGGTAGTTTGGAGAAACAGAGGCGACTGAGATAAATTAATTACGATATAATGACTTATATGGAACATGATCCTTATATACCCCGTTGAATGAAAGGCAGTTTTGTAAGTATTAAATGAGCGGGACTTTCTTCTATTACTATTCTGTAGCTATTGACGAGAGCTTAAAAAAAACCGGTCAAGTGCGAGTCGAACTCTCGTACCGAGGGTTCCGTACAATTTTGTAGGTATGTAAATAGAAATATTTAATACTTATGTTTCTTTTACGGTGTGCGGATTTTTTTCTTTCGTTGTGGTACATGACCTTGCTTCTTGCTAAATTTCATGATTCTAGGTCAGCGGAAAGTACCCTATAAATTTTGGTTCCATTGACAGTGTCGAAATATACGTTTTTTGCGGCATATACGGCCGTATCTTGTTTTTAAGTTAACTTAGAAGTTTGATTTTTTCATAGCTTCAAGGGACTGTAGACCTGGGTACATGGTTTTAATTTCAACTCGATACCTCCACGCGTTCTCGAGATAAAGGGTCTTGAAAGACAGACAGACGGACAACAAAGTGATCCTATAAGGGTTCCGTTTTTTCCTTTTGAGGTACGGACGGAACCCTAAAAATAGTAAATAGTTGCATAATGTTATGAAACTAGGTTGCTTTAAGAAACCGGGTTCTGTCAACACAATATTCCATATCATGTCTTTGTGCCTTTGTGTGCGAAAAGATTAGATAAGTATAAATCTAATCTTTTCGCATGATGAACATGTCTTATCAATGACCTGCTCTTGTTTCTTTTCTCCAAAAAACAATGCTTTCAACACAAATATCGATAGACCCAGATAACGCAAGTATCACTATCTGTATGAAAACCAAGCGTGCCATTTTTTGACTACCTACTATAACGTCACAAGCACTATTTAGTGATGGGAAAATCAAATCGAATTATGGATGCCGCCGCGTGCAGCACCCGTCTCGCCCCACCCCCGGGGCCTAGCACTAGCACCACCGCTCACGCTCACCCAGCCAGCAGTAGGTACACAGGACTGAGCGCGAAAGTGGTGGCTTACGATTTTTGTACGTAAGCTGGACACGCGAAGTAGTTGCTCTTGCGTTATCAAGGTGTGCCTATATCTGTGGCTTTCAATGTTCAATCGTAACTTAACTATAAATTATAAATGCGAAAGTGAGTTTGTTTGTTTGTTATGCAGTCATACAAAAACGGTTGGACTGGTTTAAATGAAATTTGGCACACAGATAGACGGACGTTTTTTCATCCTGGATCGCAGACGATGTCGCGGGAAACAGCCAGTTCGACAAAAATATTAACATTGTAGCAGAAGGTTATCTTTAATGTAGACTGCTATAATTTCACAAATAATGACTGAAGAACATAAAGCTATTTAAGGGGACTACAGGGCCTAAACGCAAAAAACGCAAGTTTTATAATGCCTAAAAGTGTAAGATCGACTACAGTAAACAAAATCAGTAAAATATATGATATTCATCAGGATATAGGTTTGCTAGTTAGATAGTGTGTTAAAAACATAATACAACTAATTTGATACGATAGAACAAAATCACGAAGATACCTGTAAAAGTTCCTTTTATCGATTAAATACCATACTAATAAACATGCAATCATCTGATTTTTTGACAGATTTTTCTACAAGCAACATATAAACGTAATAGTGTATTCATTTTATTGTCTAATCAATAGCTTTTTTGTAAACAGATAATTGCTTCATATTGTGCAATAAATTACCAGCGTTGTGTCATCGCGCTTCTCTTTCTTTTCTATGAAGTCCGACAGTGACCGCGCTTTAGATCATGTAGTCCTCTTAAGCTCAATTTTAGTTAAGACATACAGTAATATGACATGATTGTCAGTGACATAATAAAATACAACATCTCTCTCTAGATTGTAGGTAATCCCCCTTCAATCGTGCGTTCCATTTTTATTCAGTTGCACATGTATATAGGTACAATTGACACCGCTGGGCTTTGGGGCATCTTGGGGCGTCTCCATATTTCACATCATTGCCAAAGTGTAATATTACATTCTACGCCGCAGATTCATACGCTCCGTGGAGATTCGCGTAGACGTGTGGCGTCGGGTTACGCCACTAGTCAATAAAAGATGGTCGTGCGGTTCGTGTTGCGAATGAAAAATTGCGTTTTTTTATATCGTGGTAGAGGAATCTGGCTTGTTTTTAAGCTGTAATTTGGTTTTTGTGCGTTAAAAATGTTACTGGTCAATATTAGATAGCTTTTTTTTTTTTTTTTTTAATTATAAACTAGACTAAGAGCAGCTAGCCTTCATTATCACTGCCATCATCATCCAACTATGAATATACTGAAACTTCTACCACAAAAACCGCAACAGCAAAAACATTTTATAACTTTTTACCTCCACATTTAACCCTCACGAGTAACTCTTTCTGTGTCCAGCGTAGTTGATAAACCTGCGTCGTTAGCGGGCGAGGGTTATAAACGTGACGTACATGCCAACGTGGCCCAATGATATCGAGAATAACACGAAAGTATCGCCCGAGATACTGGCTGAATGGAAATGGCGGCCGAGAGAGAAAATTAAATTTGGAACGATTTAAATGAAGGGTTCAAAAGTTGGGTATTGGGTTGGCTGGGTAACTAAAGTCTTTGTGCGGATAGTAGGAGCAATTTTTTTTTTCAAGCGTTTAAATTTAAGAACGTGTGATTGACATCGATAAAAGCTTAACAGTACCTAATTTATTTCTGTCAAGTATTGTTAATGAGTAGAATATAGTTACTTTCAGGTTCCCGCAGATTTTTATTGAAAAATTCGTGGAATTTGTTCTACCAGAATCGCGTCGCAACGTCACGTCGCGCATGTCTGCGGGAGCCTTAAGGCTGTACCTACCAACTTTATTTTTCAAAAGGCGCCGGAATAATTAAACGTGATTGAACAAACTACTTAGTCGCAAAATACCTAAACAAAGTTGTCGGTAAATGAAGAGATATTTTAGTCTATCACTCAAAGTAAATATTATGTAATACACTTGCGTGCAAAAAAATTGGCCCACCCCATGCTCTCCATTTGAGACACGATATCACAAAAATCGTAATGAATATAATTTATTATTTTATACTATGTGAAGGTAGGTAAGGTACAGTTTATTTGAACATACACTATATTTTGTTCAAAGCAATATTCTTGATAAGATCGACTCGATTCATCAGATGTCCCCATTACTCACTTTTGCTCGGAAAAAGTGTGTGACTTTTTTTGTCAATGAAATTAACTAACTTTAAATTTTGTGTATTTCTGTTTGTTTAATCAAAATTGAACTTGATTTTTTTAACGGGCTTCAAAAAAAATGGAGCTTCTTTATTCAACCCCATATTTATAAGTTCGAGATTTTCTCAAAAACTAATGAATCTGTTTTGATAATTCTTTCACTAATGTAATCTACATACTTTCAGAAAGGTTTTAATATACAATATATTTTTATTATTGTTAGTAAAACTTCTTGAATTATATTGTTTCAAATCGAAGCAGGGGGGGGTGGGTCAGTTTTATTGCACGCAAGTGTACTTTCAATACAGTTATCAAGTTAAGTATACTTACTTTCTATAAAACATAACTGTTATCTCAAATATAATAAAAACTCGGTTCAATTCGTAACGTTTATCAGACGATCTTATCCTTTTGAAATAAAACTTTCACTAGCATTTGTGGACCACTTCTTAAATGGCGAAGACTATGTATCTTCGAGTTTTATCAAAAAGGGATTCAGATAATGGCGGGAGATTACCTACTCTCGACTTACTATTATGGTGAAACTGTATTCGTCTTGATGTATGACTAGTGAAAACGTTACGGTTCTGCTAAATCGATATCGTGTTGTCTTAACTTCAGTGTTTGTACGATTATTGTGGGGATTAGGATCTGTTTTGAAATTTCTCCTTAGTGGTTAATTTTTTTTTTAAAGTAGATACAAAGCTTACGCTTTGAATGCAATTGTGTTCTTCTATTGTTAATTAATAGATTTGAAATTATTTTTTTAAAGTCTGGAACATGTAAAACGTTCACGAGTGCTTTTGAGTACTTACTGAATTCTTTGATTTCGCGGCCTTAAAGTTTAATTCCAGAAACTGTTTAAATTTCGCATTGTTTTAAAAAAAAATTATATATCTTTTTCCTGCCGTCCTCTTTTTACATCAGCCTGAGCTCACTAAAAGTGCCTAACTCTGTGCATGTTAAAAGTACGCTCATACAAAAACCCTACAGCCACATCCAGTCCCTCTATCCCCGCTACCCAGTCCTCTATAAACAATAAGAGGCTATTGTATTTTGACGTGCAATCATCATAAACCGCATGCATCTACCGATTCGCTACCACAGGCCCTTTATAGCTTCATTCTACCTTGCCTTATGGCCATAGCCCATAGGCTGAGGATATAAGAACGGCTATGGACGGTATTAAACACCTATACGCTTTGTTTTTGTGGGTTGTTTTGAGATTGGGTACGGCTATGGTAATTTTATTTTATTAACTGTTGGTTTTTGTTAGGGCTCCAAGTATCTGCGGTGTATTGGAACAGGAATGGATGGATTTGAAGGAAGAAACGATTTATCTTGAGGTTAGACGTAACAAAACATAAACTCACGATTTCTTCCAACAGACTAAGGAAGGAAGACTAGACAAAAAGTAGTAAAGTTAGACTATTATTATATAACTAGCAGCGCCCCGCGGTTTCACTCGCATAAGTTTCGATCCCGTGGGAATATCAGGATAAAAACTATCATAATGTCCTTTCCCGGGACTCAAAGTATCTATAATAATAATAAGTTTATTTATCAAAGAGTAAAATATAATGTGACGGATTCGGTGAGCCACAAACTAAGCATAGCTTGTATCTTGTGGCTCTAATTTCTTTACCAAATTTCATATATAAATATCAATAGGTTAGAGGTAACAGACAGACAGACACACTTTCGCATTTATAATACATTAAGTATGGAAATAAGTTCATATATTACCCTATTGAATGACTATTTCATGAAATCATGACATTTGAGGTCAATTGTAACTCAAAGAGTTGTGTCTAATATCTATTGCTGATTCTCATGATTATAATTATGTAGTCATATGTGTTACGGTCGCAAATCATATTTTAATACGTGGCTAGCATTTAGACAATCATAACATACTGCCATGTACAAAGTTAGTAGCAGTTACTACATGAGAAAATTCTCATTTACTCGTAGTGGTCAAAGATTAACTAGCCAGTTTTAATGAGTCTTCAGGTAGTTCCTACTATATACTATACAGCAATATATTTCAATTTCAACACGCATTCGGTCTGTTAACGTATTGTGTGAAGTGAAGTATATTGGGTAGGTGCTAAGACTCTTGTTATCCACTTGAACTCAACTGAATACGTGTACCACAAGTCAGTGGGTTCAGCGTAGTTCAAACGTATTGGATTTCAGCTCAAGACCATCGCCTATCGATTTTCAGACAACGTCTTATGGACATAGGGCTGTGGGCGGTTTCTTATACTTAGATGACAAAGGCGCTAAATCGAAACAAATCCTACTTCCTACTAATATTATAAATGCGAAAGTTTGTGAGGATGTTTGTTACTCTTTCACGCAAAAACTAATCAATGGATTTTGATGAAACTTGACAGTAATATAGCTTAAACGTCAGACTAATACATAGGATACTTTTTATCGCGATATTCCCACGGGATCGACATTTACGTGGGTGAAACCGCGAGGCGCAGCTAGTTTATTATAAATGCGAAAGTAACTCTGTATGTCTGTCTGTTACCTTTTCATGCCTTAACCACTAAATCAATCGTTATGAAGGAGAAGTATTATGTCCTTCTCGTCGTCCCAGGCTATCACGAAGTGTTTGATTAAAAAAATTATTAAATGCAAAATGAAACGTAGACAACTTTATTTTTCATTAATAAAGTCGAAGATATAGAAGAGAAGAGAGGAAAGAGAGAGGAAGACTACACTATCTTAAATCAGAATAGAAAAAGAGGAACCGATGGTGTCTGGAACTTGCTCTGATGATGGAGACAGAATGTTGTTATAGCAATATTTTCAGGAATTTTAAGTCATACTTTTTCATTATTTTACTTGCTTTCAAGAAGAAACGCAATGAATCGCGACACTTAAGAATATAAAACCGTATGGTAGCATAAGTAAAAAGAGCAATAATTTGTAATAACGACTTGGCATTGTCGCCGCACTAAACGCAGCCGGAGTTCTTGCTAACATATATATATATACTGGTGGAAGGCATAGTCGCTTTGTTAGACAGTTTATAAGCTGAAGTGGGTGATTGAGCTCGTTTAATTCTCAATCTTGTCTTGTCCTTTTAAGGTACTTTTTGCAAGATGCAGTAAGTTATGTGTGTATTTAACACCTTTCATGTACCATATTTTATCCAAACTAATATATGTATAAACAGAAATGAATAGATTTTTGTGTGCTTGTTTGTTATGCTTTCACGCTTAAACGGCTGAACGGATTTGGATGAAATTTAGCACAAGGGTAGACCATGACATGGAGAAGGACATACGCTACTTTTTATCTTGTATCGCAGACTAAGTCGCGGGCAACAGCTAGTGTAATATAAAGATATTTTATTCTATTCCTGACACCTAATGTAGGGACCAGCAAGATTTTCTTTCGAAAAGTGAAGTGAATGAGAATGCATGGAAGAAAGCGAGATAGCATAGAACATTTAGGCAAGTTGTTGTTGAACAAATGCATTGATATCCTTATAATCGATATAACTTATCGATATTCTTACTTGTACCTTGTCCTTCGTCCTGTCTGTGAGACATACCTATTCCATCGATATACCACTGTCTAGCTATTTACCATCCTTAGGTTGCTTGAGCTTATATTTGCTTGAAACATGCTGAGCTGGACTCTCATTTGGTGCAACCTCGATGTGCACACCGTACTTTGGATGTTCGTTATTTCATTATTCTAAAGTGTACAAAACCAAAAGTGTCATAATCTGTCTTGTTTTCTTCTTTTTTTGTACATTGGCAGCTTGTAGCTATTTCCTAATATTCATGTAATTAGTTACAATTTCATCGTACTTTTGTATGTTGTGCTGTCTTTTGTGTGCACCAAATAACATTCGTCTATCTATCGATCTATCTTATGGAACAAGATACTCATACGAATATTTCCTTCAAAATCGCTCTCCTCTTCAAATTCATACCGCACCCCAAGCGTTGGCAAAGTAATATTTGCATACTCGGAATCTTAAGATGTTCCTTCCTTGTATGAATATTTCGTGATGTGTTACTTAACCGTTCCCGCCAACCTCGTAGTTACCTACTCGAAATTTCAATTCTGCTTTTAACTTATTTCTTACAACTATTTACTGTGATGTGACGTCATAAGCTGAAGAATGTTTTGGCTGTTTGCCTTTATGTTGATCTTGCAGACTTCAAACTGTGTGCTAGATTATTAATGAGTTTTTGGGAAAGATGCTTTTCATACTATTTCTGAATTTTAATATATCTATATAAATAAAACAAAGTCGGGCTAGTTACACTATTTATAACTGAGAAAGACAGGCTGGACCTATTTTTATGATCTTTGATTTGTTGGATTTATCTCCGCTCCGAATAGCAAAATAACTACCTATTGAAACATGGGAAAAATGACTAAAAAGAAAATAATGAAGATAATTAATTTTCTCATACATTTTGTATTTACGATTCTGAGACGATACGAAGTTCGCCGCTAGTATGCAATAGTTACATAATTTTTTTTTTTTTTTTTTATCCACAACGTTTGTTATATCAGCATTCTAGCTAACTTAGAGAATATTTAAAGCTGGTAACATCTAAGTGTGTTTGCCCGTGGGAAACTTGCCCATTTCCCATTGATTATGGTTAACTGTTATTTTGTCATCTTTAAGGTCTGTCTCATTAACGGCTTCGTAAAAACCTCCCACAACAACTTAAAAACCAACATAATCCTCGACTACAAAACTGCCTAATCAAAAACCCATAACTAATCAACCATAAACCATGTTATCACCTTAATCCTCTATACCTCTATGCCACACTCATCATGATTGACTCCATCTCTTTGACGTACACGTCTTGCAACCAGCACCATGCTTTCCCTTTTAACACAGTTCCCAAATTACTTTGGGTATAAATTGTGATTTTTTATCGAGAAGTCGGTAGTGTCGGCTTATGGAAGACGTGAATAGGTTTATAAATGGTTTAATGAATGAGCTGTTATCTTCTTTTGTCGTAGGATTTACATAATTAGGTATATCTACCTACTGATTTTTGAGGTTATGTGTGAGTTAATGTCGGAGGAGATTTTATGGAGAAATGATGGCGGAAGATGTGAATCGCTTACGTTTTTATGTTGAGGATTTAAAAGCTCTTTCTCATCTTTGTAAAGAAATGTTAAAGCTTACATATTTGTGGTAAATAAATTTTACCCTTACATATTTCCATATTTATCTCTATTTTCATCCTAGATCTGTCTGAAATCGCCTAGAGCGGTAAGAGAACCTATCGCACATTCCTATTTTATTTTGTTTGGTAGCACATATTTCATTGTTTTCAAGACCATTAAATTTCACTTTCACACACGCCATGTCGCAACAGTAAACCGACCTTATCTTGACAAATATCCCCATAGAATGTCTTTACAAAGCGTTGTATTAGTAGCCACGTAACAACATTCACGGTAAAATCTAATTTATGGTCGAAAACCGGACACCGAACGTTCATTGTAACCTCTATGGGCTATTAATTTGATTGGAAACACACTAATTGGAGAAATTTCACTGCGTTAAGGCAATAGGTGTCACCTCTCTACTCTTGTAGGGATGGCAGTTTAAACAATGGTTTAATTTGACAGTTTTATTGAAATAGTTTGGCTTTTAATTAGTGGTTAGTCGTTGATTTATCTTTTATAGGCACTAAAGAATATACATGTCCAGTCTCAAAGTTGAGGTCGAGCTTTTGCTTTCAAGACTTTAACTAATACTAATTCGCAAGCTGGTCATTATTTCTTAAAAGCAGATTTTAAGAATCGTAGAATTGTTGTAATTCTGATCCTGTTTTAGGAAACAGGAGTTTTTTGTTTCATCTTATTTAGATTATTATTCCATTGAAAAACCGATCTAATTTTGATGGATTTAGAGAGCATCAGAAATGGAAAGGATTTCTTGAAATATTTTGAAATCTAAGTAAAAAATGGTTACCGATAAATGTGAAGGTACTAAATTTCTAGGAGTGGACAACCTTATGTAATAACTAGCTACTTCTCAAACCTTTCCATAATTTCTCCATACAAACGTTTAAGTTATAAATAACAACTTATTATCTATAATAAACGCGCATTTTTATTTAATGCTGCGTTAAACGGCCATTTTTAACGTGTTATGAAACGTATCGGGTTTTGATTACGATGATACCCGAAGGAACCCGACTGCGCCCGAGGGGGGCAATGCGTTTCGGTGTTTATTTCATATAAACTATGATAATTTGATAATAATGACAGTTTGAAAGATATTATAGACGCTTGCGTGGATTTAATTTTTACACTTTTTATTTTTATATTTGAATATTCAAATTAAAATGCATGAATATTATACAATCCTACTTGTAGAAAGCATCGCAGGGATACGATCGACATTCCTCAATTACTTTGAGTAAAACAAAAGAATAATATTAGATTATCAATCTTATGGAATAAGCCTAGCTAAGGATCCTAAGGATTTCGATCTACCAAGGAATGACGATCAACAAAACTATATTACCTACGTTCCTGTCCTGGAACCATTAAATTGTGACCTAACCTGACATCAAGCAATCGACTACATTGTCAAACTTTAAACTTTTATTTGTTTAACTTTTGTTTGTTGAGACGTTTTTTTTTTTGTAAATTGCTTTTTGTTTTCGCAGAATAAACAATTTTTCTTTCTTCTTTTTTTGGTTCAGTATCTAGTTTTAGCAACTCAGTACCGCTACCTTCCTTACAGTCTACAAATTTTTACCAAGGCCTGAAATTATTCTCATATACGAGTACTTCCTGCGACATGATAGCAAGAAGCACAAAACACTCCCACAAAACACAACAAGACAAAAAAAAAACTGACATATTTACTCAAACCTAGATAATAAATACAGATACAAATCTTACAAAGGTAAGTAAACTCAGTGCTATCGACAGTCGAGATAAAGCTGCAGGGTAATTGCGTAACACACTATCAGTAGCAATGGGTTTCATTTTGACAGTTCAACAACATGCATTGCGCTATTTACGTTATTGAGCAGACACACTTTTCGTACATAAGGAGCAATGGATTAGCAATATACTTCAAAATGATTCAAACTGAGAGTAATAGTGTGTTACACAATTAGGGTGCTGGTTTACATTAGGTAGGCGTTAGGTGTAACTCGGATACGGCTCCGCTCTGTGTGAATCGGATACACAAATAAAAAAACAAACATCGCTTAAACTAGCTGCTTTGTTTAGAATTTGTTTTGAAAGCAGTAAAATGTAGTGTTGGCAAGTTTTACTATGGAGAATTCTGAGATAAATTTGTAATATTTTCAGAAACTTTGATAGAGAGATTGAAAATATCAATAGTTGAAATGTATTTTTGGGCTAAACCTAGTCTAACTAAATTAATTTAGTTCCTAGTGTTAATAGTTGAATCATCATCATTTCAGTCAAAAGATGTCGTCTGCTGGACATAAGCCTGACAAAGTACCGCCACTTCGACCAGCGGGGCAATTTTGACAGTTCAACAACATTCATTGCGTTATTTATGTTGCTGAGCAGACACATTTTTCGAACATATGAAGCAATGGATTAGCAACTTCAAAATTATTCAGATTGAGATTGATAGTTGTTACGCAATTAGGGTGCTGTTCTGTGCTTCTCGCATGCAGCCGGTTCCTGCGGCCTTCGCAAGTAAATATATACTAGTGTATTAATTAGCTATTCTATATTTTGCTATTTGTAAAGAAACAAAGACATTATCACACTTATTACAAAACAAGGTTTTTATTTAGACCCTGGTTTAAACGGACAAATTTAAAGTTCAAATTAGTCAATTGTGTAATAAGAACTTTAACGTTCTCCGAATAAAGTTTAAAATACAATAACTAGTTTGTTGGTTTAGCCTTGGACTAAAACAAGAACTCGTTTTGGAATAAGACGGATTCAGTCTAACCCAACTGAGGCAGCTTTAGGTTTTATTAGAAAATTCGTCTTGAACTAAGTTGTAGTAAATCGAGAGACGAAAGTTTCTGATCAAGACGAAGCTAGATCTATTTGCTAACTCGAACGAGTTAGCAAACATTTTCGTCTTTCGCAGAGCATATTATACGATCTAACTGTCAGTTCAACAAAGCAAATAATTCATGTTCTACACAGGGTCTCTAATTAACGGCTTCACACGAAATAAATTAAAACATAATATTCATATAGATAATTGCTTAATTGTTACCACAGAGTAAGTAAATTACAGAGGTTAAACTCTGTTCGATTGATGATGACTTAGGACCGATTAGGGTGAACTTAATAATGGATCATCCAAAACTGCCTGTGATTGACTTAGCCAAGAGGATGAGCAGTCGCTGGGTGCTGGGATACTAGTTTGATAATAACATAATGCTGGAAGCATTGCTTAGCGAAGTGACTATTGTAAAATATGTTGGTATACAGGTAATACAGGCTGATATTAGGAGCAAAAACTAACGCCCGGTTTCTGAGTTGAGAATTTGAAGTTGGTAACTAGAACTCTTACTTGAGGTGACCTTCAAGAAATCAACTTAAATAATTCTAAAGTAGAATTTGATAACAATAAGCGGGTGTAAGAATAGTTACCTAACCAAAACTTGATAGAATATCGATAGTTCGTGGAACTTACACTGCCTTATTGCTAAGCTTCGCTGAACTTAATTTTGAGTCCACCGAACCATCAGATTTACAGAAAACAAGATACCTCCGTACCGACAATAATTCTGAATCTCTTATCGCAAGTTAGGAGTTAGCATTCTGTACGTTGTTATTCTCACGTTCTTAATTGCTTATTGTGATTCGCCTCGCATCCCCAAGATAATACCATTAACTATTATAATAAGCCCCAAGTGTATTCACCTTAACATTTTATTAAAAGAGAGATTTTCAAGAATTAAGTGCCGTCAGATTGTCTGTCTGTTTTGAATATAAAGAGACTTTTTGATAAATAAAGATGTGTTTTGGGAGTTTGGGCAGAAAATTAATGTTCTGATGATATCCTTTTGTATTTAGGGAAAAACAAAGAAATAGGAAATATATAATAGTGTTTATTCTTAGGTATATAAAGCTTTTATCTACCATCGGATAACGTTACTATACTTTTAATTTGTATCGTCATCGTCAAAAACAGCTGTCTAAATTACCACCAACATCTGTTGTAAAGACGCCAGCACATCAAGCCACTACAATCTGTCAAATTTCTTTAATAGATTTTCAGCTTTATCGCTATAACATAAAGTTCAAAGTTGATTGGGAAAATTTGACAGTTTCGGGTAGCTTGATGTGCTGGCGTCTGTACCTTAGGGCTCATGATGACACATTTTAAGGAAATTAAATTCTTGTTGACGAATGATTCATAAACCATAAACGGTTACGAGCATCTACCTACTCACTAAATTGACGCTAGGAATTCAAACAGGCTTATCAATCAACCTTTTCGAAGTACCCTCGAACCAGTAGATAATACAGTACTTTTAGTAACGTAAACTTTCGCAACACTGACACTCATTGTGTGTCCACTGATATCGTCAGTTATCGGACGTTATCGGAAGTTATCGGGACATATCGGTCGACGACGTCTACGATTTGTGCCAGTTAGATACGACCGTTAAATATTGTCGTATGTAGACAAAGTGTGTGCTTTGATGAAGCGATAATGATGCGTCATTAGATTGCTTTTATTTGAATATTATCATTTTAATGTTACGTAAATATGCAGCGATGACTGTGATGAGTCAGATTCTAGGAAGACTATTTCTGTAGTCCCGATATCTGAAGCTAATTCCTAACTTGCAAGTATCGAGGATAATCACAGTATAATAAAAAACAGATTTAGACCAAACATTAAGTCTTGCAATAACAAACTAAACAAAGTAGCTACTTGATAAATCATCAAACAAACGCCCAATAGAAAAAAAACTAACGCAAACTCTCCGAACAAACTCTCTATCAAATACAGGGTGTTCGGCAGAACGTTGAACACACGAAAATGGCAGATAGATGGGGTCGTCTGCTACCTACCCAGCCCAAAAAAAATGACTCTGGCCCCATACTTTTATTTTCATGAGTTTTAAAACTTTGAAGGTCTAAACTTTTTGTTTTTGTCTCGACTATTGGTAGATTCATTTAAAATTATAATTTGGTGAAAAGAAAGAAAAATGGTTTATTCTGCACAAACAAAACGCACATTACAAATAAAATAAAAAAAAGACATATAATATACAATATGGTGCAAATAGTAACTAGACAAAAAGTTATAAGCCATCAAACATTAAAAAAAGGGATAAAACGTGATTTTGAGCTTTTCTTTGCATTGCATTAAAAAAAAAAAACTAAAAGTGATTGAAGACTTAGGATTTTATCGAAACATCCTTGGTGTGTGGCCTTTCGAACGGTATGTAACTTGTTTAATTAAAAAAAAAAGAAAACTATGGGGCCTAGGATATTTTTTTTGGGCTGAGTAGGTAGCAGACGACCCCACCTATCTGTCATTTTCGTGTGTCAAAGTTCTGCCGTACAGTCTGTATAACTACACTAACTCCATTATAAGCTCACAAAACGAAACAAAAGTCGACAGTTTCGGCGTCAAAAAGCGACAATTCTAACAACTAAGTTACTTTAAATAAAACCCTCGTAGTTGTGCTCAAAGGCAATGCATTCTCTATAAAATGCCGATAATACTGCTTTACAGGCAGCTTTGTGTTGCATTGTATGCAAGTTTATACATGCAAAGCGCGCAGAAAGCACTGTGCATAAATTTTTTCCGGGAAATTGTTTATTTTATTCTTCATAGATGTTATGTTTGGCAAAATTTTGTTAGATCAAACATTCTTGAGCTTTTGTGAAATTTATTAAATATGTAAGGTCAATCAAGTTATCAATGTAAGTTGCGAAATTTGCCTATTTTGAGGTCCATAAAATCGCGTGACTGCACCCGGAGAGACGGGCAAAGATCGTCACTCACTGGACGTCGAGGTAGAACCACGGCAAATGATGTGACGAACTGATAAGGTTTGCATGGTCAACATAGCCAGAAATCGCGCAAGGCAAGGGGGTTTTGAAGGAAAACGAGGAGGCGTTTGCCCAGCAGTGGGACACAATATAGGCTAAAAAGTATTTTTTAACAGAAAAGGTTCAAATATTTATACAATTTAAAAAGCTAACAGTCTTAAAATAATAATAATATGTACAAGTACATATAAAGGGAGGGGAAAGAATCAAAGGGCATCAAAAAATTCGTCCGCATAGCTGTCAAAGAAAAGAAAAAAGAAAAGTGATTATGGCAATAATATGGCCGGTTAATTGAGCTGTTCATATTAATATGCTTTAGATATAGAAGCAGAAAGTAAAAAAAACTTTTCTAGTACCGTTTTTTTACATTGTAACTGGGTAATTTAAAACATCATGGCTCCAAACTAAGTCTTTTTTACGAAAGAACTGGCTGCATTTAAACCAACAATGTTCCATAGTCAAAACTGCATAAGGGGCCTATGTAAAACTCAATTTTTATCACCAATCCGAAGCCCGATGCTGGCATAGTGTCCAATTTAGGCGAACACGGCTTATGTCACATGCACATCGCAACACGTTATTGGTACACGTAAAATTTACGCCATCCTCCAATAACCGGTTAGATCCAGTTATAACAGGTTTTATCCGCATGTAACGAGATTAATTTTGGGTGTTATTAGGAATTTGCGCCGTTGAGTCCTTACGGAATTTTTTGAATGGCATTTTTGTGAAGATTCCGGCTTGTTGGTATTTTTCGTAATAATTTATTTTGAGTAATGTTACCCAGATTTCTGCGAGAACTGTCAAGTATATTTGGTTTTTATGCATAGACTAGCTTTTGCCCGCGGCTTCGCTCGCGTTAATTTAGATTGACAATCAATTCGGGTTGTACTCTGCAGATACGTGGAGCCATCTATTATCATAATAACGTTATTGTTATTTTCCTCGGGAACAGCAATTTTTTTTTTGGGATGAAAGGTACCCTATGTCCATTTTCTGTACACCTGACAACGTATAATTGCAAAATTTCAGGATGATCGGTTCAGTGGGTTAGGCGTGAAAAGGTAACAAACAAACTTACATTCGCCTTTATAATATTAGTTAGGATTGTGTAAAGCGTTCGCTTAAAAAATAGCTAACTACATCTTTTAAATTTAATTGAAACTCCAATTCTCATTGAATGCTCAGCTTACCCTACGCACGCAAGAACGTACAGACACCAGCACATCAACCTACCCCAAACTGTCAAATTTTCCCAATCAATCTTGAACCTTAGGCTTTAGCAATAAAGTTGAAAATCCATGAAAGAAATCTGACAGATTGTAGTAGGTTGATGTGCTGGCGTCTGTACAACAAAAAAGAAATCGTAAATCAAAATAAACTCGATTCACAATCACAATCGGCGCCCCTCAATATCGATCATAAGTTAGTCGACAGATGGCCGCTCTAATAATTAGCGATGAGTTGAGATTCTTCCAGTTATTTACACAGAGTTATAACTAACATAGAGGCCGTACTTATGAGCTTGTTTTACAGCGAAGGAAAACATCGTGAGGAAACCGGCGTGTCCTAGAACCAAAAATTCGAAGACATGTGACATCTAATCTACCAATCCGCACTGGGGTCGCGTCGTGGATTACGGCCCACTCCCTCTGACCAAGAGGATGCCTGTGTCCAAGCAGTGGGAACACTATAGGCTGACTATGAGCTTATTTCAATAGTTAGTGGACACGTTGGTAACCAGAGGGCCAATTCTCATTCTTAAAAAACGTTAAAATACATATCGCAATCTCATCTCAGCGTAGTCTTAAATTAGAGGCTTTTTGGATGAAATTGAAACTGACATTAGAATGCGAATGTCATAAAAAGATACGGGAATCGCCCCTCAGGTCGCAGTACTGAAACACCCAAAAAACAAGACAACTTGTTCGTGTTTCAGGTTACCTGTTACGGTCCAAAAAGTGAAAATATATAGGTTTTGTAGGGAAGATAGAGAGACGCACAAAACAAACATTTATTAATTATATTATTTGTAATTTAATTTGCAGTGACTTGTCTATTTTATGTCTCGCTCTATGTCAAGTAGATATTCCTTGTTATTTACGACAAATGGATCGAGAGACAAATGTGATATCAGAGGTATATAGGACGTGGAATATGTGTCAATTGCAATCTGTTGTGTTATTATTTACTTCATTAATTTGTATCGTGGAGGGAAATTGGGGCCATCAAGTTCAAGAGTGTTGCGTTAACTTTCCTATGAATGAAGTAAAGGTTATCACTGGCGATTTCCTGTTTTATAGAATATAGCTTCTGCCCGCGACATCGTCCGCGTGAAATTTCTTGTTCTCCGACCCACCCCGTCATATAGCATCGTTTGCCCGCGCTATTACTTCGTTTGTTTTTTTTTATTTTTGCTCTGCCCCTAAGGGCCTCAGCGTGATGGTAAATAACCTACAACCTACCTCAAGAATTGGACTATCATATGCAAAAAGATTTTTTTAAATCCGACCGATAGTTCCAGAGATTCAACCAAAAATACAGATAAACTCTTCAGCTGTATTATTAGCATAGAATAGATAATGTATAGTATGAGTCACATAATAAATGGATCAAAGACGTCGATGTAATCATTTTATGCCATTTTATTTTTACTTTAGAAGGACCAACCTTTTTGTTCAACCTTTGCGGCCGTTTGATATTAGCATCTAAATAAGAATTTCTTTATACATATATTTTAACTTAATATTCTATTTTGTCTGTGTCTTAACGATCTTTGTTTACAAAATTTATTATTGTAGGAGCTATACCTACCTATCATAGACACAAAACACGTTGGATTTAAAAACAGAACCACAGCAAAACTTGTGAGAGATTGCAAACATCTCGGATCGGAAGAAAGCGCTCCTGCTGTAAAATGTTGTTGCAACTTATGCTAGATGATAAACAGTCGGCGTTCCCTCTTCCTTTTATTTTTAGTTCCTCTTTTACTGGAATTTCCACTTCAATTGCTGTTTTTTACAGATATTCTTGATATTCTTTTTGTATTATGAAAATAATACCTACTGGGTGTCTGGTTTAGATGAGATTGTTCGAATCAAGTTGCGGTATTTAACTCCCGCGATAGTATTGGGAAAGAGTTACCTAGACCTACTTTACATACGTTTAAGGAAGTTGTTTGACTCGCAAAGTTATTAACTTATAGGTTATAGAAAGAAAAAATAACATTGAATAGCTTCCTAAAACTTATTGACAGAGTCAACAAGGCTGTCCTTTCAAGTCAAAAAGCGTTTAAGACCAAAATCAGATTGCCTATTTCCAAAATTTTTGTACGTACATTATTATCACCCGATATTTCGTAAGTAACTGTTATTAAAGGTACTAAATAAACGGGGAAAAAGCGATAAAATAACACAGCTAATATGTAGAAAATAACAATTTCGACGATAAAATTGGAATTCTTTATATATCACGTTATGAAAAAACGGTAACGGTTGGAGTAGAATAAATTAAATTTATTCTCCTGGAGTACAGTTTCGTGATCGGAATATTTTGCCAATATCTAATAATAGGTTGGAAGTAACTCACTACATACAATCACAAGTACCGGGCAAATGTCTTTGATTTCACAATTCAAGTGGTACCTATTTGTTAGTAGAATATTATACGAGATGTTTTTCGTACTCAGTTTTATGTTGAGTTAGATTTTGTTTTGTGTTTACAGGAACTTGCTGAAAATATTGGTGCTATGCGTGTTTTGTCGAAATAATAATTATGTAATTTGATAAAAGTCCTTACATAAAACATTATATTATCAGTTTAAAAAACATTCTACCCGATCTCATCGCTTTGACATGACGCTCACAAGGAAATCAAAAATTTAAATACCATTTATTGACGATATACACACTTGACCATATCAAACGGAACCACAAATAGTCTGCTATTTATGTCCACAGGGTTTTATCCGGAAAATTTCCGCGAAAACATCGATCAGGCGGCAAAATTTCTCTCAAACGGACCAACCCTTCCGCTGCTCGCCGGTCGAAACGATACCCATTTTTCACCGATACCCGTTTGATCGACCCGAGGTATCGTAATTGGTCTTTGTACGGTGAAATTGTTGTTAAAACGTGGTCACTCGAACCGACGCTTTGTGCTTGGCTTGACATAGGTTAATAGTTCCGTTACAGTGCTTAAAAAAACCGAACGAATATTGCTTTCACGTTAACAATTCTGACAGTTTGTCGTACGATGAAAATTCCGTGAATTTTGTGACTGCCGCTCGTATCTATTGAAGGCTACTAGATCAATGTTTTTGACGTTAGTAATAGGACGATGTTTTGATAGCATTCTATTTTGAAGTAAATTTACTTTCACGAGAAAATTTACCAACTACGCCTAGTATTATACCTACGTCAAATTATATTATAATATACTATTACCAAAACCACACATTATCAAAATTACAATAAAACAATTTTCTGCTCCTACCATCAGATATTCAGATCGTATCAACAAATGACTAACATTTACTTCCCGTGTGGTAACATTACAAAAATCGATATCAATTATTCGATACCAACACAAACAAAAATCACAATCAAAACCCGAGCGCAACATCAAATAAACTTTTAATATAATTCGATATCAATTTGAAATTTTCAGTATCGACGTAACATACTCGCAGGTAATTGGTATCGTGTTTATATCCGATGTTCTATTATTGAAAGGTCGTTCTATTGTTTTCTGTTTAGGCTGCATCGTACGCGTTGATCGGATTGGCTGTCGTGTCAGCTGTTGTAGTTCCAGCGTGTTTTTATATAATTATTTTTGTATAGGTAACTGCTCGGCGGCCGGTCCCGGCCTAATACTGGCTTATAATTAATGTTGATTTATATTTAATAGAATTCGTGTTACGTTCTGTTTTCAAAGGCAAAGTGGTAAAGTAAATATGTGTCGTTCTAATTTTAAATGCAAATAATTATGTTATTGTAGCGTTGTTCTAATCATGCTGAAATGACGATTCAATTATTTTGTAACTGCGCTGTAAAGCAAATAAGCAAATCAAAGAGTGCCAAAATAGGCGTAAATTGAACCGTTCGCTCGTGGAGTTTGAAACAGATATCGTTAATTACAAAAAACTTCACGATTCGCGATAAAAATATTGTACACATCTTTTGAGCGCTCGTCCAAACTTTCTCGGGTATTATGATCGTGACGATCGCCTCTAAATTTTCGGGCCGGCATCACTCATCAAACTCGTAAAAACTACACAAAGTTATAAAAAAAAGACATCTAATAAAAAAGTTTCGCGTTTAAAAGCGTCACAATATACGTCGTTGATATAAGCGACCACAATAGAATCAGCCCTACCGATACGAAACTAGGGTTGTCACCCTTTGTAGAAAAAATGTATAATAACAATTCACACAACGAGATAAGTAAAAATACGAGCTTGTTAAACCGTAAAATGTAATAATAGGGAGAGTAAAGTCAACAACGGTTGCATTTGTGTCAGGAAATTATTCACGCGCGTTAGATTTTGTCGCCATTTTTGGGACACCCGGCGTGTTAGGACAGTAGGCCTTAGCCCTGGGGGGCTGATAGCGGTGTGAGGCATAATAGAAAGTCATAATGGATGAAAGACATTTTTTTAATATTTGTAAAGGTGATTTTCCGGTAGTGCTTCTAACTAATTCAATTCCTTTATTTCAATCAACAGTTGGATCAAATAATAAAATTAGGTACGTTAAATAAAAATTATTAGAAAAATAAGACAAAACACAACACACAATTTCATTATTACTAACAAATTAAATTGGCAAAGTCAACAAATTCAAATGAGAAATAATCATAAATAAAACTGATTGATTACTAAATATGAAAAGGGTGAAGTTCGTGCACTTATTTGTTATTTTTATCACAAGTAGTTACTTGCGATAAAAGTAACAGCTATTCTTGAGAGCAAAAATGCAAAAGGAGTATCTATTCCGTCCATCTATGGTGTTGTTTTCGCTTTACTCCGGCGTTCGTTAATTCAAAGCGCTGGCCTTAAAAAGTCTCGATTTTCGTTCGATTATTTTTGCTTTGCTTTTTTTGGATGAAATTAAAATCCGTTTTGGCAACCATCCACGCTAAAGCGCTACATGTTTATTTAGAGAAACATGGCCTCCCAATTAACAGGACCTTTGTTTTTATGAGTAACGTAACGAAAGTAGACTAGACCATCCTAATTTTTATTGGAAATCCTTCTGTTCATGGCTTCTTGTACTAAAACTGTCACAAAAATAGAGTTCTGATGAACCTTTTATTTTTCATAGGTACGGCTTTTCTCGTGTCATTAATTTATTTTATTACTGTAATTTAAAATCATGTTAGGTTTTAAAATTATGACATACTAGCTTCCAAAATAATCCCACGGAATCGTACAGACGCCAGCACATCAAGCTACTACAATCTGTCAAAATTTAATAGATTTTTAACTTTATCGCTAAAGCATAAGGTTCAAAGTTGATTGGGAAAATTTTACAGTTTCGGGTAGCTTGATGTGCTGACTGACGTCTGTACAACCGGGATAGAAAGTATCCTATGTCCTAACCCAGGTCTACCTGTGCGCAAAATTTTATCGAAAGCCGTTAAGGCGTGAAAAGGTAACAGACAGATAGAGTTACTTTCGCATAATTATAATATTAGTATGGAAGAACGGATTTCAAAACCAAACCTCATATAAATTCCAAACAAAAAAACTGACTTTTACCACAGAAAATATTTGAACTAAAAATCAAAGTACAATCAAATAGCAAGTCAGCAAAATTGCGATTATTCTATAAGCTTTGACATTTGCGGCAGATGTACGTTAAAATTGGATCACAGTATTGTGTCGCGGCAGCTGACGCGTCTGTCACTGTGACAGAATCTGCGTCGAATATTGCAATGGGTCTCCGAGACCACTCGCGCACGGGAGGGTTAATAATGACGTACGAATTACGATAATTTACATAACGATATAGATATGCAATAGGTTAGGTAGGGTTTAATTTGAATGGGTTTATTGAATTTAAATTACTTATTATAAGCCTATTTTTTATTTATTCAAGCGTGATTTTATGTTTCTCGCGCTCCAAATTATATCGGTATTGTGCCCTTCTTTTCCCACCCGTACGCAAAATACGCGCATTGACGTGGAGTTGCGGACACCAGCCCGTATTACTGCTGGCCTTCCTTGAGGAGCTGGGGTGGATCGAATAATCGTGCCCTTCATGGTAAAATACTTAACGTTATTTAAATCGTTGATCAAACAATTCGATAATTATTATGTTTGTAAAGATGTTTCAATCGGATAACAGGACGTTGTTACCTACTTTAAATATTAAAATAATTATTTATCAGGTACTTACAGGTCATGTTTTTATTTGGTTTATTGTAATGGTTGAATCACGCAATGATTTTAAATTATATTCACAACACTACCATGTAACATTGAAAGCTAACGTCACAGTATTTGCAACGATAGGGAGTCCCAACTCTATATGTTACTTTATCTTATCACCACCCATCGGTCAAGCAACTTGGTCGTTCACCTCGCCATGTGCGTTCCACATTCAATTAAATATTGAATCGCGACGCGGCGCTCCCCGCCGCGGCCGGCATTGTACCGCTCACAACGCGATTAACACAGATTCGTACGTTTGTATGTACTTACAGTCTATTCAAATCTTTGTTTCCAATTGAAGTTACTTCCTGTTCAACGAATATCAACTTTGTGAAAATGCAACAGAATGACTACAAGTACTACAACTATTGAGAAGTCATAAAATGTATGAAATGTAGCGCAAACTGAACTTAATGTGTAGGTATTTAAGTTGTTTTTCTATAAACATATATTTGTTTACATGTTTGGAAATTAAATCGCCAACGCAGTATACCTACTACCTACGAATTATCGCTTCCTCCGCTGACGCATAGATCAAGAGCGCAGAGGTGCTATATTTAGCACTGTTTGAATCATTGCCATTTATGCAGTGAGGGTAATTCTGTACTAATTGTAGTAAGCCAATTACGACAATTAGTAGTATCGCGCCTTCGAATCCAATTTTCGCACTTAATTTTCAATATCAAAGTTTTAATAGACATCAGTACGCTAGAGTACTTTGCGACTTTTATAAAACAAATACGCGAAATAATTTCTCGAATCAACAAGAAAACTGCATCTCTGTACATTTAATGTAACTTGAAGTAAGTAACTCAGTTAATACTTAAAGACGTTTTTGAAAAATAATTCGCTCCTAGGAAGGCGAGTGTTTCATTATGAGAAAAGCAAAAGAAGCGTACTTAAAGAGAATATTATAAACTATCTAAAGTACATTAAGCTCGGAATGCTTCGTGTTCTTCCGCCATGATACGAAGAAACGCCGACGATGACCGAACTAAATTAAAAAAGTAATGAATACTATCATCCTAATCATACACTTACGTCATCTCTTTTTATTCTATGACCTTAGAGAATGCATCATCAAATTGTACCCTGTCATTACGCCGGAACTGACCAAGAATCATGAGTAATTACGAAGTAAGAGGCCTCTGATTGAACCTTCCCTGGGCGTGTCCATTCTACGTTTGAGTGACAGCTCTTTGTTCACTCCTTTTTGAATTTGGAATGGAATGTTTTGTTTTCTTAACGAATTTCGAACATTTTTTTTAAATTGACCGTTTGATGCGGCCATGTTTTTTTACCGATTAGGATTGGGTTAAGTGAATTTAATTTTAAAATATTGGATTACCTACCAGATTATTTTGTGTTTCTAATCAATATACATTCATATACTTCTTACAACACATGCGTGCCCAAGATTGCAGCAGCAGTTTATCTAAAGAGAAACAATTCCAATGATAATAACGTAATTTAATTTCGAGAATGAAACGTTTTCATAAGATATCAAATTGAATTAAATTCCACGACTTAATAGAACCAAAAATGTAAAAGAATTCAATATAGATAAAGAGAGGCCCATATCAAAAATTAACACTAATGTAAGAACAGAAGCTTTCAAAGCTTTTAACGTTACGTAATAATTAATTGTTGAAATGAATAAACATTATTCAGCAACTGGGTGTAAACTTAATTAAAAGTTATCAGACGGAATATCATAATCAAGTTTTATCTTTTCCCGAAGTCCGGCTACTAAATTATTATTTTATAATACAATCGGGAATGTTGAATGCGTATGATTAAGAATTCAACCGGTGTGAATGACTTTTCATTCGGTACAGAGGAAGGTTAATAAATGTTCGGAGGATGGCAGGTGGAGTTAAGACAACTTTTTTACGATAGGCAACTACTAGATGGAGGGTGGACACTTGGAAAGGTACATCCATCTTCGAGAACGAATGGAGAAAGTAGTAGTATGGTAGAGCAGTGGTGGCCCAGTGGTAACGGCCGCGACTTGTAGGTCCTAGGTTCGAACCAGCTTTACTTTGTGTGAATTATTTCATGACCACTGCTCTCAAAACGGTGGAGGAAAATATCGTGAGGAAACCCACATGTCTTAAAACCAAAAATTCGACGATGTGTGACATCTACCAAGTCTACCAACCCGCACTGGGCCCGCGTCGTAGATTACGGCTCACTCCGTCTTACAAAGAGGAGGCCAGTGTCCCAGCAGTGGGAGCATTATAGGCTGATTATGTATAAGCGCAAGTATTTGACCCATTGCTAATAAATTAAATGTGTATAGATGCAGCACACACAACGCAATTGTCTACTATGCAATTTCAAATGGAATCGCATTTCTTTGCGTATTCAAAATATTGTCAGACAAGTATTGAAGGAAGTCTTTATTTAATATCCTTTTCCTAAATTAAACATCGCTAAAGATTACGGATTTGCGACCCGCCTAAAGAATAGCCAATTTAATTTGCAAATCTGCCCCATAATCTTGACTGAGCTAAAGTCCACAGAATCCTTAATTTCATTAAACCTGTAATTATTAAAGCTCCTAAAATCGATGTTAAAATTGCTTCAGTAAATTAATCTTCATCAGAACCGTCGTTTTATTGGAAGTGACTTTCAACTTTGTGATTAAAAGATAGTTGGATACTTTCAAATTAATTTTCATACCGAGTTGGGGAGTAACATTTTCCGTGGTAAGCCACAGATGGGGAAAAGAGAACATGGAATCGTCAGGTTGGTCTACATTCTCGATTTCTTGTGGTTTAAAAACCAAAAAAAAATGGGATAATTTATTAATAAATCCATACTAAGATTATAAATGCGAAAGTAACTGCCTGTATGTTACTTTTCACGCCTAAACCACTGCACGGATTTCGATAAAATTTCGCAAGGAGATAGATAACATCCTGGGGAAGGACACGGGCTACTTTTTGTCCCGTGATAACTTCCGATATCCATGCAAGCGAAGCTTCGGGCAGAAGCTAGTTTCCAATAAACGGATTGTCACGATCACTTGCCTTCACCGACTATGTCTTATCTTTATTTGCCTCTTTTTCTTAAATAGTTCCTAATAAAAGACAAGTGTTTTACTGCTTTAACTCTAAACACATTAATCTCTGAATCTTTCGCCATTACCCACCATAAAACCTCACTCGAAATAACACCTCGGGATCGTGGCAGCCGCAAACTCTCACCGGAAAAGCCCTAAGTACTTATTACCCAAGTCGGCCTAACGAATCGGAGATAAGACCAGTTCTAATTAAAATTTAACTACGCCAGTAATAAAACTATAGAAATAATTATGTTAATTATATTTTGGGAGCTATCGTATACATTCATCATGCTGTCAGTTGGAGTCTGTTTCGAATGACAGTTTAAAGAGTTTAAATAGTGGTTTTGTATTTATAAATGTATAAATCTTTGGGCAGACGATCTAGTAAGTAATTTGTTTTAGTTGTCAGTAAGCTAGCGTCACTTGCAAATGGAAGGTCAGTTGAGTCAATTGTATAATCAGGTTTGAGATCTTAGAAGAGGTAATTTATTATTGTTGTTAATAGTGTTTTAATTATTAACAATCCATTAGAATCGATTTTGTGTATAGCAATCCAAGATTTAAATCGTTGATTCGCTCTGACGCATTAGAAGATGTTCGCATTTCTGCTTCGCTTTGACACCTCCGACACACAAATGTCGCAGAGACTTGAGTGATTGTCATCGAAACGTCATTTTTATTGTGTGAGTTCACCCTTCTCGGTATGGAAACTTCTTCGCGCGACTTAGTACGGTGAGCGCAAATGTAACGATTTAAATCTTTGCCAGCAATGGTCTTCCAATTACTATATTAGGTTCAAGTGTTTCGCAGAAAAGCGAAAATAATACGTAGGTATCCTAAGCTATATGCGTCGAATTGAATTTTCTATCAGATACATTACCTATATCAAAGATTCGTCAGATTTTACTTATCATTCCTGTTATTATTAACAAAATGAAATTATTATTATTTTAAGACAGCTTTTTAAATTATGTAAATATTTGAATCTTTAATAAAAAATATGTCAAATCCTCATTGGCTGAGTGAGTTGAGGCACAAAAAAAAATGAAATATTATATTGAATCTCATTCAAAACTAAGTTAAATTTAATATTTAGTAGTCGAAACAAGGCTTTCAACTACCGTCATTACCCAAATCTGTCAACCAACTTAAAAGAAAAGCAACGATAACAGGTTGACGGTTTTAATGCGTTTCTCTCTTTCATAGATTAAGGGAGCTAATTATACGGATGGAATATTAATTAAGAGCTGTTTTATTAAAAGTAATTAGGAAGCTAATTATTATTCGACAGTTATCGCATTTATTAATTATACTGACGGATATATGTGGATAACGTTTTGATGTACTGTTTTGTACTTCTTAGCTTTAATTAAAGCTCGCCTGTATTCAAATATATACTTCCATTCATTATTTTTCGTCTTTCGGCAATCTTTTTTAGAAACTAGAGTTTCGTCATTGATCAATTTTTCCATTGCAGAATTACAATTTCAACAAAAACCACATAATCCTTTCAAAATCAAAATATATTATTTCACATAAACCGACATGGACACTTATGAAACGTCAGAAGCTAGGTGCACGGTTCCAATTGGTCGCTTCCTATGGAGAAGAACCGGCAAGAAACTCCACGGTTACTCTTTTAAAAACAATTGGCTTTTACAATGTTTTCAAATTACAGTAGGTATGGGAAGACAGCGTAGGCCTGTCAATAAGTACCAGGTACTTGATAAAATAAAAAATGGTCTACAGATCTAAAGTCTACAAGGCTTTCAAATTAAACCTTTGACATTAGGTTTATTTTTCCATCATATGCGAACGCAATAAAATGGTAATGTCTATTTACGAGCATCTTCATCATTTATGCCTAGACTTTTCCCAACAATTTTTTGGTCGGCTTCAAGTCTAACCGGATGCAATTGAATACTAGTAATTTACATGGAGCGACTGCCCTTTTGACCTCCACAACCCAGTAACTGGGTGTCAGACTTTCGGCCTTCTGACGACCCGTAACGACCGTCAAAGATCCACCATTCACAGCCGGGACCAACGACTTAACCTGCTTTCTGAGGCACGAAAGGGTCTTTGTATGTAAAGATGGTCACCTATCCACGGGCCAACCGCGGCAAGTGCAGCTTAACCCGATCGAACGACCCGCGCGGCTGTTATTACTTAGCCACAAGCCCCTTATGTATATTTACGAACATGTCAACCGTACAAAGAAATAGACCTTCACCCATCAGTAGACGGGAGCGTTTAATCTTTTTACTGACAACATTACTTGAATATCGAGAAAGAGGGGAGTAAATACGGCTTCTGAGCCTCTCAGTCGTATCCTTTTCCAATACTCGATTGAAATTATAAGCTCCAGTCGGGGGAGATACGACACTTTCGAGCCAATAGATATTTTTATACGTCATTGTCAAGTTATGAAGGTTTGGAAGCCAGCGACTTACGTAAGTTATATCTATTTGGGAAGATATTGATCGAATAATATTGTAAGTATCAGTGAGTTTATTTTATATTAGAGAGTTCTAAGTGTTTTCATTTTTGTTTTTCACTAGCTGCGCCCCGCGGTTTCATCAGCACAAGTCACGATAGGAATATCGGGATAATAAGTATACTATGTTCCAATCCAGGTCATGGTCTACCCATGTGCCAAATTTCATCTAAATCCGCTTAGCAGTTTTAGCGTGAAAGCGTTGAAACAAGCAATCAGAAAATATGAAATCTTTTCTCTTTAAACATATTATTATTAAGTATTAAGTTTAGGTTAGCTTCTGCCCGCGGTTTTCGTTTCCCTGAAGAGTGTCGTTTTAACAAAAAAAACCTTGGGTACTTAGGGATAATGTAGTTTCCCATTAGTGAAAGATTTTCGGTTTCGGATTAGATGTTCCGAAGATCCCTACGTACAAACTCATTCACCTCTTTATAATATTAAGTAAAGATGGGGTAAAAAAGTTCTACGAAGTAAAAAATAACTGTTAGGCTACAGACACAAAGACAGCGGGCGCGGCGGGGCGGCAGCGGTGGGGCGGGGAGCGGCACGCTTCAATGCATAGATTTATATGAAACTGGTGGCCTACCATGATCTAATTAAAAACGATTCAAAAACAAGACATTTCAGTTTAGCTTCCTAAACTGCATCGCTTGAGCTGCTCTATGGACGTCATGGTACCCAAAAAGTATGAATGAAACCAAAACTTGCGACTCAGTTTGCGAAAATCGCAGTCACCAGATGGCACGGCCTAAACTGAATCGTTAAACTGACGTCATGGTACGAATTAGAAGAACAGTTCAGTTTAGGTCCTAAAATGGATCGCGTGTTGTGGTCGGTTTGTTCGTCTGCGTTGCCGCGCCGCTCCCCGCTCCGCCGCCGCCCCACAATCGCTGACATCGTGTCCGTGGCCTTAAAGGTATAGGTAACTTCATTGTCGCTTTTAACGTTGCTAAAAGCTAGTTTATTATCTCATATATTGTCATTAAATTTTCCGAGTAAGTACCTAGTCAAGGTGTATTTCGTAAGGAGCTTCTTCAAACTATTGTTTGAAGTTTTACTCAGTTATTTCCATCCTAATCAGGCTTTCGGATATATTAGAGCCACGAATTTGAGATCATTTTCAAGTTATGGAACAACAAACACAACATTGAATTTCCATTGCAACCAAAAACATATTAGGACTTTTTTGACAAATGGTCACTCAAAAATCAACTTATTAGAATACATTTCACTAAAGCATTCATTCAATAATTCAACACAGAACAAGATTTCCGCTTCACACGCAAGAAAACCATTTCCAGGATTGGCCTCCTGAAATCCTTCGACACAAAACAACATTATTATTCCTTATTCCTTACAAATTTAAAAACGGTGACGGAAAACATCGTGAGGAAACGAGTATGTCATAGAACGAAAAATTCGAAGACATGTCACATCTACCAACCCGCACTGGGCCCGCGTGGTAGATTACGGCCCACATCTTTTCACCGAGAAGAGGCCTGTGTCCCAGCAGTGGGAACACTGAAAACATTATAAGCTGAATATAATTATGCTACAAATCCTACAATATGGTATAAAAATAACCAACTCGGAAAAAAGAACATGTTCTTTCATTCATGAATGAATGTAATTACTTCGTGTCCTAGTGAATGAACTTAAGGAACTTATTGTAATGAATTTTAATGTCATGCGGTCCTTATGCAAATCTTGTCCTCATTCCACTCGGTCTTTTAATTCTTAGATTATTACATTACTCAATGAATAATACAGTTAATTTGTTTTTGTTATGTGCTTTGTGAGTGACACCATTCTTTATAAGGAGTACACTTTTGTCAATAAATGGAATAGATTTTAATAAATTGGGATTCAGTAAGAATCTGTATCAGTTCGGTTTTGTCCATGTTAATTAATGTAATTGATGTTGTGCCGTTTTAATTAACTAAAAATAAATTTTAAAAGAAGGAATTAAAAAAGTAGTAATAAGTATGATACTCTGGCTCCACTACGAAAGGTGTTATTTTAATTCTCCAAAAGCTGCTGCAGAAAAGTATACAAAAAAAAAACAAAATAAAAATCAGCAGGATCACAAGGCAGTCTACTGTACAAAATTGTTTATGACACCACCTACTTTTCTCTCTCATATCAACGGCCACAAACAAAACGCTCACTTAATCCAAAACTCCCGCCCTTTCCAGCAAGGTCACACCTCGATTCGCGCCATTTTTTCCGCCATATTCTTTTATAATCCAGGTCACGCGCACAATATTGATAAGTTGTCGCAACGTGTGCCCGATATTTGCCTGGCCCGACTTCGATTAGTACCTACTTTTGCTCTTTGTTCCTCCACATGTGGAGTTAAAGAGTTTTTTCAAGTAGGTATTTTTTTTGCCGTGAGAATGTAGGGCGTGTGTATTGGAAGTTTGTTGTTTTATGAGTTTGGGGACTGCAAAAATCAATAGTGGCGTGTATTATAAGTAATTCGGG
This sequence comes from Hydraecia micacea, assembly GCA_914767645.1. NCBI lineage: Eukaryota > Metazoa > Arthropoda > Insecta > Lepidoptera > Noctuidae > Hydraecia > Hydraecia micacea. The sequence continues at coordinate 18,199,586 of OU611778.1, forward strand.
TAAGTCTCGGTTGGATTATGTATATATTGCTGATCTTGTGCAATTAGTAAAGTGTAACTAAGCAGTAATCGTGCAAATCCTGCAATAAGTTAAGTGCAACACCGTGCTAAATAAAATACAGTTAAAGGTAATGTAGTTACCTACACAACGTTAGAATTTGTTGATAATTACCTATACATTTTGTGGCAAAGCAAGTTAGCAAATGGCGGCAATGGCTAAGAACGTGGACTTCAGCAATAACAATAAAGTGACCAACAAAACTATCAATCAACATAAGGCTCCCGTAGACAGGCGCAACGTGACAGCGCAACGCGACTCTAGTAGAAAAAAAATTATAATATAAAAACACTTCATCGGAAATTATTGTTCTCCTAGATTTGCGACGCGTCTGTCTGTGGGAGCTTTAAAGATTCAGTACACGATTAGACTTTTCCATTTGGTACTTAGTAACAAATATCTATAGAAACAGATACTTGATAGATGATGCCTCTGCAAAGTGTCGACATGTTACTTACCCGAAGCAATTTCCAATGCATTTACAATCTAACACCCAACATCAAGATTACCTAACACAAGTACTTCACTATCTAATAACTGATATTTACATCAATCAGTTCTATGAATTAGCGTCTTCATGTGACATTAGGTACTCTTAACGCCAACCCTCTCTGTCTCACACTATGGTAATGAGAGAGACGGAGGTATCCTGCAGGTGTGTTTGGCATGAAGACATGATTGAGGTGTGACATTTAACGGGTCCCTTTGTGCCATTGATTGGAAGCAAGGATGTGAATCGTTAAGTTGGTAGTGTATTTTGAAAGTTGGTTTGAAGGCGACTGTTTTTGGAGATGGGGTGAATTGATAACCTCTCCATTTTTTTGAGAACTTGTTTAATAATGCCATCACCGATGCTTGGGCCGATTTTGACGGGACTTTCACTGGCAGATAGCCGATATTATAAGGAGTAACTTTGGCTACTTTTATTTAAGAAAAAGAATAAGTAAAGAGACAGATTTTTGTTCTCCGATAGCCACACGAACGAAGTCGCGGGCACAGCTTGACAAATAAATAATTACATAAGTAAAAAACATCAGTCTTACTAAATCTAGAGCTACGTGGTTTCCAAAGCGATATCCTCGACATAATGACAGTTGGAGCTCCGAATCCCTCTGATAGGTTTCGAACGGCCCCGGAGAGAAAGTTTTTTAAGGTAGGTATAGCAGCCTAAAAGACGTCTTTAGTGCTCTTTGAGTGATGTGTAAAACGTATGTGTGTCGCTAAAGAAATGCTGAACGGATTTCAAAAGCGATCATGATTTAAGTTTTTGCAGGATAGGATTTGTCATAATTGTCTCTGGCTGTAAAAAAGAAGAGATGGTAACTAAAAGCTTGTATTAAAAAATACTCTATTAAATCGGTCCATTACCTGTCTTAGAGCTGATTTTACCAAAGTCAGATATCTTTTACCCGTGGAATAAAGTTGACTTCTGACAGTTCTGTTATTGGAAAACTGTAAAAAATTCAAAATTAATTCCCAGGATAAGACTTATTCTACGTATAAAAATTTGGTGAAATTTGCCCTTAGGCATAGGTACCTAAATAATTTCAAGAAAAAAAAGGGACAATTTTACTAAACTCAACTAAACAGACTAGCTAAAAGTTCTTTACGATTCAAATACCTACAGAACGACATTTGAACTATCAACATTAAAACCTAACCAACTCATAAAACTTATAATAAAAACGAAATGTTTATTTTAAATTTAGAACTGACACCCGCCATGACAGCTGTCTGGCCGCCATTACTGTTGAAAAAGCGCGCGTAACAGTAAATGAAGCGTTAAAAAAGTATTCAACCATGTTTTACAATGTAATATTATGTTTTTTCAATAATTATGTTACGTGTGTTTAGTTACGGACTGTTAATTTGTTTGTTAGGCTACCGTCGTGTATCGGTAAGTAATAAATTGAGCATGAAATAGATTAGGGTGTGTTCAGAGGTAATGGATGACGTCAGCAGCGAGTCGTTCATTCGGAGCGACATTTTGGGATTGGAAAGTGTTCATAAAGTAAGGTAAGGTAAATTCATTTTTATAGGTGTTTTTATATTACCTACCCGCGTATATAACGATCGTAATTTTTTTACGCATTTTAGTTTATTTTTACATTTGATTTTGCTTCTAAAAACATTATTTTTAGGGTTCCGTACGCAAAGGGTCAAAACGGAACCCTATTACTAAGACTCTACTGTCCGTCTGTCTATCACCAGGCTGTATCTCATGAACCGTTATAGCTAGACAGTTGAAATTTTCACAGATGATGTATTTCTGTTGCCGCTACTTATAACAAAAAATACTAAAAACAGAATAAAATAAATATTGAAGGGAGCTATACAACAAAAGTGATTTTTTGCCGTTATTTGCTCGATATTAATAACGGCAACAGGTAGACGCTTGAAATATTCACAGAATATTTAGTTGTATTTTCACTTTAAAAATAAATTATTAATTAAAATAAAATAAATATTTAAGAGGAGCTCCTATACAGCAGACGATTTTTTTGCCGTTTTTTTTTCTTTGTGGTACGGAAACCTTCGTTTGCGAGTCCGACTTGCACTTGGCCGGTTTTTTTTGTTCTACTTGGACAAACTTTAAGCACATATTTGAGCTTAATAACAACTAAATATCTTTAGTTTACTGAATACCTGTAAGTACATAGTTTTATTTTAAGACGGATATCTTTATATTATGTAAATATTAACTTGTTTGAAAATTAATAAAAAGTAACAGGTTTACAGAAGAACTATAATATCTCTTAAAATGTACTAAATGTACTGCACAAGACTTCCCTTCAACCAAAGCGGCTTCTCTACTTTTTCTTTCAAAAACCTTTAAAAAGCAAGTTAAACACGCTAAGAGCATTCCCATTATTTCAAACAGTCGCTCGTATACTTCAAGCCGCTGTTACCGTCAGCTGTATTTGAAAACACCTTTTCAAGTTTAAACCCATGGCCGCCAATGTTTACCTAGCACGTGTTAATACAAAAAACCTATAAAAAACCGAGCAAGACAAAAAAAAGAAAGAGACCAAGTGCGAGTCGGACTTGAACACGAAGGGTTCCATACCACAGATATAGAGTTAAATACTGCACAGTGCTGCACACCCCCGTCCTGTTTCAAGTTAAAGAAATATCAACTTTATTTCAATGATATGTAAGTTGATTTCAGTGACTAGCACTATTGAAAAAGTTATAAAAATGTTTGAAGTTGTAGCGTAAACTGAACTTTATTGTGTAGGAATTAAAATTACTGTCCATTAATTCATATTTGTTTACATATTTGGCAAATAAATTGCGAGCGCAAATTTTTCACGCAAATATTTTCTCGTTTATTTTATGGAAGAAGAAAGTTTCAAATATTAATTTTTAACTCCTTTTATTTTTATTATTTATTGTTGTAACGGCCATCATAGCACACACTGAAAATTTCAAGTGTCTATCTATTACGATTCAAAGATGCAGTATATAGACGGACGGAGTGCCGGACGCACGGACAATGGAGCCTTAGCAATAGAGTCCCGTTGGCACCTTTTGGGTACGGAACCCTAAAAAAGAAAAAAAGTAAGTCCATGATCTCTAGTGACGCTCAATTTGAAGTCTCTGTTGTGGTTTTAATGTTTTTCTTGAACACCTGCCGTTAGACTGTTAGCATCGATAAACATTGTAATAAAATGTTTTATTTTTTATAAATATTAACGATTGTTAAAAAAACATTAGTATAGTAGCTGTATGTTACACGGTTCCGTACCCACAGGTTTTTGTTGTTTTTTTTTGTGACCATTTCCTGTATTTAAATTATGGTCCGTACACATTTTTTATTGGTCATTGATAATTTATGCACTCAATAAAACATGTATTTTGTAACGTTTGTTTTCGAAATAATTCATCCACCATCTGTTTTTTTATCCCTAGTCAAAGACTAAGTGAAATTTCAGTGTCTTGGCATGTATTTAATTGAACCTAGAAAGAAGACGAAAAAAAAATACGTTAATTTGCGGCAAACATGACAAAAAAAAATATTGGGGGAAAACATGCGTCACATCCAAAACGGCCATCGCTCAGCATAATGCTAAGACCCTATGCGAGACAACGCTCCAGCGCTGGTTTCCTAAAAATATTATTAAACACTACTATGTATAGGTAATGATTGCGCCTCTTTTTCTGAACCTCAAATAATTTATATTTTGGTCTTAAAATAAAAATACTAAACAGCCAAGCAACTGCGACAAACTTGAATGTAGCGGTTGGTCACAGTTCTAACTTAGGTTAGAATTGTTACAGAAATAAAATCATTAATCATTTATTTGGGTTTAGGTAGCTTAGTTGCAACGACCAACCATGAGGAAAGACCAGAAACTTAAAAAAAGGCTCATTTATTTATAAATAAAGTGTGCATGCTTAGAAGGTAGAAAGTTTGTAGAGGTAAAATATTTGCTTTAGTGCATTTTTCAATCACAATTACGTTTTTTCGCGTATTTTTCTGCTGTCATAGTCACATATTTCGTTAATATTGCTCAAGCTTTCCGTTCCCAAGGTAAACAGTTGAAAGCGACACCGACGGCGTAAATAGCACTTAGGGCAGTGCTTATCAAACATTGTATTAAGTTTCAAGATTGCAATCATGAGTAACATTTAGCGGGGCAGCTGGGAAACCATATTTTACACTACTAGCAAATCAAATACAAAATCGTGTGACAGGACAAGATTATATCAGTATCAAATTAAAATTATGTGGAGTAGATCAGGCATTCGACAAAATTTAAAAATTGTGACGGTTATAATTATATTGGGCAAAGATTATATATGATATTTTATATTAGTAGGTAACTCATATTTTTTATGCTGAACTTCTTTTATTTTTAAACTTGCAAATAGGTTTCTCCTAAAACAAGGAACCCTAAACATTGACTAATACAATATTATGCGGGAATTTTATGACTAACTGTTTAATTGTTCCCTCATCAAGAATGAGTGGATGACTTGCTTCTTTTTAACTGTGTTTAAGCTATTGTATAATTGATATTAAGTTGTCATAATTAAGCGAAAAACAGTCCATTATATATCGTACAGTGTACTCTTAGACTATAAATTTTTTTGTCTAACAGTTACTGTTAGCCTGGATCATCCCACTTCTGGGCAAAGGCCTCTCCTCATGACTTCCAGCTCTTTCGATCCAGGGCTAAAGTGGACCACTGGTCGTTTGTTTTCTCCAGCTTGTCCCGCCATCTACGGGGTCTGCCGCGACGCCTTCTGGCAGTGTCAGGGCTCCACGTAGTGGTTATTTTGGCCCACAGCTCATTAGGCCATAGAGTCAAAGAGTATTTTGGCAGTTTCTGCTGGATGGTAAAAGGCAGCTTTAGTATAGTTGACCTCATTTTTGACAACAATACCCGCTGAAGCGCAATTTCACTTAGGTTGCAACTATTTACCTGTCACATAGACAAATAGACCTTGTCGTTTTTGAAGTTCAAGTGACATTCAACCTTGTGACAGAGTAATTATAAGGTCGATTATATAATTAGTTCGCTATCTTACCTCTAAGATATTCTAGGCGCACCGCAAATCTTAGTTCAATATCTCATCAGAGATACTGATATTATGCTAAGATAATATTCGAAAACCAAAAGTTCCCGCGTCTTGCCTTTACAAACACTGCGGTATCTACTACTAGAGATTGTGTCTTAGTAGCCACTTGAAGGAGATAATGAATGCACCTTCAGTTTTTTTGCTGCTCATAGATTAAGAGAGATAGTGTTTTGTCATAATAACGTCCTACTTCAAATGAAAGGTTACGCAAAAAGTTTGTAGTGTTTTTAAACAAAACATCAATATGAAAAATAAATTTGAAGATTCATATATACAAAAAAAGTCTTTTGGCTTCTTTTACCATCAGAAAAAAGTAAATTAATTAAACAATAATACACCATTCAGTGTTTTACGACTTTATCAATAAAACCATTCAAGCTATTTTGCTCTAAAAAAGCCGTTTTAAATTCATTCAAACCAACTTTAAAACTTAACACACAAAGTCAATAAAAAATCTATTACAATTATAGGCTATAATTAATTCATAATGAATAAACAAATTATTTCGAGGCTTTTGCATAACAGATGATTAGTCGGCCTTCTCAAGTATATTTAAATGTTTACTAACTTTTATAGCCAGCCAGCTGGTCAAGTTTGTTAAACCACAAACGTTTTGACGATCGACAAAACTTTAGTTTGTCAATCTTTTGACCTTTAATTTTATATTATATTAATTCTACTATTTATCGGAACGTTTTAATTTCCAGTTTCTGCAACTCTAAATACTTAGATATTGATTCGACGAAGTAATCAAGGAAAAATATTCAGAAACGCTTTGTATTATGATATCGAGTCAATAACACTATCGAATAGACCTACTCCGGATAATAATACTTCAGAAACTGGCAACGTAATTGCGTAACATACATAACATGGCAATCGATCGCAATGCCTTTCGTTTTGATATCCATTGCATTGCTCAACAACGTAAATAACGCAATGAAAGTGGCTTCACTGTCAAAATGAAAGGCATTACGATCGATTGCCAGTTTATGTACTACGCAATTACTCCGTGACTATGAAATGAATTATAAGCCGTCTATTAGTCGTTTCTTACTTAATTCTAATTGATTAAAAGGAATTATATCAATTTAAAAAAGTGGCACTCCCGGAGTACCCACAGAAGTGAAAACTTGAACAATTACGTGTGTATTTTTTGAATCGTCATATAAACAAAACACAAACAGAATACTTTGCCATCACTCACCGACATATCCCGAGGACAGCCGAACACATCCGAATGTGTGGTAACAGATTCGCGAGTTCAATGGTTTTTTCCCATCTACAAAAATACCCAACGCGCCAAAAGAAGTTTTTATTTCAAAAAAACAAATATTATTATTCATCTTCCTTTAAAATATCGATACATTTACCTATCAGTCAGAAATACAATAATATAAGGCACTAATTTATCGCACACTGTGTGAGAAACATGTTCATATTCGCTCGTTAATTTTTTATAGCCACGTTATTGCTGTAATGAAGCTATCTAATAATAGATGGAAGAGAAATCGTCGGTTCTAATAAGTGGGGGGAATGAATAAGGGCTTATAAAGCATGTATTTAATTTTTAATGAATATGAGAAAAAACAGCGTCAGGAAAAAATAAAGCAGTCCATATCATACTAATATTATAAAGGCGAAAGTTTTTGAGTGTTTGTTACTTCTTCACGCACAAACGGCTGGACCAATTTTGATAAAATTTGGTACGGAGGCAGCTGACACCCTGGATTAACACATAGGATACTTTTTATCCCGATATTCCCACGGGATCGAGCCTTATGCGGGTGAAGGCGCGGGGCGCTGCTAGTTCAGTATAAAAACTGTTCAATGTGCATGCATAGTCCGTTTGTGCTGTTTGTGCACGCATAGTCACTTCATCATTATCAGCAGATGATGATGAGTCAATACATGATGCATGCATTGAGGCTTTGGTGACGTTATTAAGTCCAATGCTAAAATGTCCAATATGCAAAGTTTAGAAATTCTAATTGGAATCTATCTTATCTTATATATATATATAAAAGGAGAACTGACTGACTGACATATCAACGCACAGCCTAAACCGCTGGTCCTAGAGACATGAAATTTGGAGGGTGTATTCTTTGTGAAGAGTAGGTATCCACTAAGAAAGGGTTTTTCGAAATTCCACCCCTAATAGGGTGAATGGGGGGAGGGTGAAATTTTACGCGGACGAAGTCGCAGGCAGAAGCTAGTCTATAAATAAAATAGAAAAAGTATTTCTATTACCATATTCATAAACGATGAATCTAATACTTTTTGTCTGAGGAAGTTTTCAGCACCCTAATTGCGTAATACACTATCAATCGGAATTTGAATCATTTTGAAGCAAACTGCTAATCCATTGCTTCATAAGTTCGAAAAAATTGTCTGCTCAACACGTAAATAACGCAATGAATATTCTTGAGCTGTCAAAATTAAACCGATTCCGATTGATAATGTGTTACGCAATTGCCCCGCTGACCTTTAATATCTAATCCAAAATTCCTAACAAAAAACTTTCTAACTCTTTACCATTTTTAGATATTGTTGTTGTTTTTTTTTTTAATGTTTTATTTTTGTGTTGTTGCCCCACTTGATGGCGCGTACCAAGTAGCTATCGTTGCCTAAATACATCTGCAATACCAGAAATAAAGCTGAAAGGTCCCATGTGTTCTTTAGGTAAAGTCATCGGATCATAGATAGGCAGAACCTGCGTCATACTTGCGTGACACACTCACAAAGGCAATGCCATTCATTTTGACGGTTAATTATGTACATTCATTGCGCTATTTACGATGTCAACCAGATAAAATTTTCAAGCTTATGGATAAAGATGCCTTCGGATTGTTATTGAAAGTGTATTACGCAATAAGAGTGCTGCTTTACCGTTTATATTATATCACTAGTGTCGTAATGAGCAAGTGCATAGTAGTACTAACTACCACATCTAAAATATTTTCACTGATAAAAATCTTCCACCGATTTCGAAGCATCTGCGATCTCGCAACATCGATATTCCACGAACCAACCACATGTATTTTAACTTCAAACTCAATAATTATGCTATATCCACTGAGGTCCGATTGAGTAATATTTCATCTTGGATCCCTAGGGATGCTGCAGAGTTTGGAAGTTGCTTTCGACTCCTTCCGCGATACCTCTGTTCAATGTCATCGTCTTGCGTTGCTCTGTTTTGAATCGGAGGACTAAAAATACGTTAGTGTTTACAAATGCATCTATTTTTACTTACCTGAACGTATTTTAAAGTAAAGGTTAACGTGTTCAATGTTAGTTGCTACGTTCTTCAGTTTTTTTTTAAAGAGCATTTTTAGATTAAATTAGTATCTTTCAATGCTTAATACTAGCTAAATAATACCAGCATTTGAAAAGCGTCATCTTCTTCTTTTCGTGTCGATGGTAATTTTACTCGTTGTTTTTTGAAGTGAAAACTTCTTTAGGCGCGTTGGGCATTTTTTAAGATGGGAAAAAACTATTGAACTCGCGCCACTGTTACTGTAAATGACACCGCTTCGGATGTGTTCGGCTGTCCTCGGGACGTACACGGTTTTAATGTAGGTATATCCGATATGTCAGTGAGTGATGGCAAAGTATTCTGTTTGTTTGTGTTTTGTTTTCACTTCTGTCGGCACTCCCGGGGTGCCACTGTTTTTTTAATATAGTTTGAGCCCAGTAGATGACCACGTTGAATGCGGCATCAGTGCCATTCTTTTCATCCAAGGTGCAGGTGAACGGGCACTTAGGACACTCCAGCAAGTGGGGCATGGTCTGATCAGAAGCGCCGCACTCGCACTGGGTGTTGGATAGGTCTGTAATCCCCCACTGATCTGAGGGGCAATTCTCGTAATTTTAAGAACGTTCACAGTCTGATCTCAGTCTCAATCTGTCAAAAAATACTTCTAATTTCCCTACATTTTGACAAGTTTTTGTCGCCGAGATGAGACTGCGACTAGATTTTTAACGTTTTAAATTACGAGAATTGACCTTCTTGTATATCTCCCCTAGAATAGTGGTTCCTAACCTTTTCGATCTTGTCATCCCTATGACTTAACTAGGGAAACAGATTTACCTCCCCCCCCCCCTATCCCTCATGTTACCAATGAATATAGTACATATAAATACAAATTGACTTTATTAGACATTATAATAATTGGACAAAAATATTGAGTAAGTTCTTACAATCACATTACCAATCTATAGTATAATCTTATTACGCAGTTAGGGCATGAAATGCACTGGTGAGCTAGATTCGGTCTTATTGGTCTAATCTTTGTTATTATATGTTACCAGCTTATTACCTCCGCAGAATTTAGGAACCGAGGCCCTAAAACAAGTGGTATGATTCTGCAAAAAGCATTTCCTATCCAACTACAAACGTCAAGGATTTAATTAATTATAATATATTCAGTTCTCCATACTAGCCTGCACATTTAAAGTGCAAAGTTTGAAAGGCAAAATGTACTAATTCAACCACACGTGAGAGTTGAAACCTACGGCGGTTGTGACTGTATTTTGACATTAAAACTTATATATATATATATATAGGCACATCCTTGGCTTATAATGTGAGAATGTTTAAGAGGAGTATTAGCTTCGAGTGCGATATAGATAAAAGTTATGTTTGAAGGATCGGCCTTTATTTATGGAGTAGGATTAGCGGTATTATCGTATAATTATGTTGTCGTTATTAGAACAGTAACAGTGATTAATTATCAAATAAGGAAAGAAAAACAGTGACACTCCGGGAGTGCCGACAGAAGTGAAAACAAAACACAAACAGAATACTTTGCCATCACTTACTGACATATCGGATATACATTAAAACCGAGTACATCCCGAGGACAGCCGAACACATCCAAAGCGGTGTCGGTTACGGTAACAGTGGCGCGAATTCAATGTTTTTTTCCATCTCAAAAAATGACCAACGCACCTAACGAATCTGTTTATATATGTGTGTACACAAATGGTAAATAAAATAAATATATTTTGTAACATTCGCATAAACATTAATCTTGTTGAAGTCAATGAGATCTCTACCATATCCAATCAGAAAATAATCTAATTAACTCTAAAATGTAGTTAAGATTACAGACTGGATAAGTGAAAACTGTAAATGCAACAAAAACTTAAAATTCCAGAGAATCTTGTGATGTCAGCGTTTGTTTAAGTCAACTTTAAACTAGAATAAACATTTTAATAACTTTGATACGAGTCAAATTAATGCGGAGTGCACTCAAAGACTTCAGTCATTGTCTTATTAATGGATAGAGCGGCAGTTTTATATCTTATCTACTAAGTTTATCTTTTGTAATAATAGTTTTAGTTTTCAGTGTAATTATTCCAAGATGGAACCTGTTTGAATTAGTAAAATCAGCTGTTTCTTTACAGAGTAAGTTTTTCATATTTTAATTGTTCGTAGAATCACCTTCAACGAATTTAGGCTCGTATAATTTATGAATATATACTATAACTAGCGGTCCCGTCAGACGTTGTCCGAACGCCTGCCGGGCCCAATTGTGAATCTAAACTATCCAGGGTCCCTCTTAAACACACTCAAAAAATTTCATCAAAATCGGTCCAGCCGTTTGGGAAGAGTTCAGTGACGTACACACGTAAAGAAAAAAAAACTATATATAATATAAATCTAAGGCTTATATAATTTTACTGATTGACTTTAAATTTGTTGAAATTGGCTTATCCTATTATCGAACCAAAAATACAGCATTAGGTAGATATCCCAAATAAAATATCTGAAAAACGGAATAAAAAGTCTACAGGATTGTTTTAACAAGAACAAGTAATTGAACATAAAAATAAAAACATTTGTATAATGATAACAGTAATAATAAAAGACGTTGTGTAATCCGTGCAAAGTACACGTCGCGCATAATTTATGAGTAGATGTAACACAACCTTGAGCAACTTATGTTCAAGTCTGTAATAATTTTTATGTTTATGACACAAACGGTTGAGACATGCAAAATAAACTTTATAAACACAATTGTAGATATACGGTGGAGTTTCTTGCCCATTCTTCTCCATACGAAAACTACCTTTTGGAATGGGCGACTAGAATCAATTCGTTTTATTATAATTTTTGGCGTTCAAAAGTGCCTTTAGTGTCCCTATTTGAAATAAATGATTTGAATTTGACTTTATAGTAAATACGATAGTCATGCCCGTTTTAAAAATCAAATTAATGTTTTCTTCTAACTCAACCAATAGCTGTGGTACTGGGGAGGTTCTTGCGCCACTTCTTTTTCCCAGCTAACGCACTAGATAGTGCGTAAGGACGGGCGTTTTGGGGGACTGTCTTACGTTTATTTTGTCGTTCAAATGGAGCTAATTCTAGTCTAGTTTGAATAAATGACTATTGATTGCCTAAATAAAATCGAAATGTATTTTCAGCTTTCGGCGTTTGATATGAGTCAGTAATGTTTAAACAAGGATTTATTTTATCAGCATAGCAGAAACCATGTCCAAAATAAAGTTTCTCATTCGTAAAGCCAAAGCAATTGCTGATATCCGAACCCAAACCCGAGTCCCACCAAATGTCAGAGTATATTTGCTTGTAAATCATTTTTATGGCTTCAAAAGAATTTTCGCCAAATGTGAGCAGGAATATCATTGCACAGATCGTCTTTCTTGTTTCTCTATATCGTATCAAATCAAGTTTCCATAGAAATCTGACGTCATTAATCTGAAGTCGCTACTATTTGATCGAAACCATTCACAATGTCTGTCAAAAATATTGTGCTTGGTAGAGCTGACTCAATTCTGAGTAAGGCACTTGATAATGATAATGATTCAGTCTTCTGGAAAACTGAAAAGGTCTTGGCTGTTAATAGTAAAGCTTTATATATAACATTGGTTATTCATTAAAAGATGTAGACGATGATAGATGCGACAATAATAATGTTGGAAATAGATATAATATAGCATGTACTTCGTAGGTCTTTGTAAAACTTGCTCTTGCCGCTCATGGGGTACTCTCACGGATCGCGTCAGAATTTCTAGGAAACAATTTGATACTAGCGATAGCTTTTAACGGCTTTTAACTCTTTTTTATAAAATACAAGGTTTCCGTTAAAGTAAAATTGCGAAAAGAAAGATTTTTCTTGCAAACTAAAATTTTAGAATTTGTGAGATATAATGATGTGATTTAGATGTATCAAACATCTAGGAATATTGTAGATTATTTTTCCATCACTCGCTTATCCTCAACCTGTTCAAATAGGCTTCAGCACGATATACTAGCTAGATCATAGAGATTTTAAATTTCTATGAGCTAGATGGAAATTTATCTATTTGATCTAGTGGTCGTAAGCGCCACTGTTGAGCATGAAGTTCTAGGTTATTGGGTTTTGTCATTAGGAATATCCAAGTAGCAGCCCGGAGTCCTGACCTGGTTATTGCCAATAGGCTCGCCGTCTATTACATGGGCCTTAAACAAAACTGGCGAAATGTGGGTGTACCAAAGGTAATACAACTTGAAGGAGTGAAAAAATCAAACTTCTAAGTCAACGCAATCAAAAGATACGGGCGTTTATGTTCCGGAATCAAAACATATAGGGTACTTTCCGTTTACCTAGAATCATGAAATTTGACAAGAAGCAATGTCATGTAGCACAAGTAAAGGAAAAATCCGAAAACCGTGTAGTTATATTACAAAAAAAAATCCCGTGATAACTATTTACATAACCTCGGTGCTCGAGTCCGATTCACACTTGACCGGTTTTTTTTCTAATTAAGTCCGTATGGCAGTATTATTGAATTTCACAATTACTAAATTTTCGGTAGTATCATAAATAACGGACTTTGAAATCCTTGTGAATGTCAAGTGTTGCGAACTATTGCAAGTAACTGCATACCGATGAAGGAATGTGGGCGTACAGAATACAGACGTTATTACGTATACGTAGTATGTCAGAACAAAACTGCATCAAAGTTGCTATTCGTTTGTTTGTCCTCCAACTAGAAATTGAATGGATTCTGCAAATGCACAAACGAGGTAATTGTGTAATTGTATTTGGGTCACCCGAAGACTAGACTCTAGAATCTAGGCTGTTTTGTATATCTAACTAGGTAGGTAGATATATTGCTTTTGTGTTCTTGTTGTTCATTGCTTGATACAAATGTTAATTAGGGTAATAATACTACAGTTTTGAAGTAACTAATTTCAGTTAGCAACATAGGTAGTATAGGTACCTAACAGACTGGAGATAATTATTAGTTTTATGTTTTGACATTGTTAAAGCCAGCTTAAAAAGAGGTTTATACAAATCGCAGTAAAATCTTAATTGACTTGGCGTTGAATTTAAGAAAAAATCAAAGCCCGCTAAATATGTCCGTAGCATTGACGTTAATCACAATGCACAATGAGCTTTGAAAATATCAAAGCATTTTTACTATGAAATTCGAATATTAATTCACAACCCTTTCTGATCCCCGTTGAGATTGGATTATAAAAATGGATTATGAATTTAAGACCAAATGAAAATTCAAAGACCAAAAATTTAAGTCTTCTAAAATCTCTTAATAAAAAAATCTCATGGTTTTATTAAATCTTCTTAAATCCTTATGAACACTTTGGGCAGGCAACGCGCAACGGTAAAATTGATTAAACTCTCAAACAATACCTCAACTTTTTATGGAGGACGCGTGAGTTCTTTTTATTTGTTTTTTAATACCTACCTTTGTTGCTTATTTTTAAGGAAATAATTCAACTCGCCATTTTGAAACGAAATCTAATATGACTCGAAAAGTCAGTAGATAAGGTAAATTCAAAATAAGGTTTCTTAAACCAATTCGAATAAATGAGAGCTAATAATATGAATTTACGTACAACTGTATAAAAGTGAGTGTTGTGCGCGATTTTTCAAAGTGCAATAAAAAACAACTTACCCACTTACAGTTTTATTTATATTATACTTGCGAAACCTATTTGTCTTGATATTTTCTTCACATATCAAACAGCACTGAAATACATTATTCATTACACACACCACAATACACACATTTATAATCCCGTCTCAAACGAGGCCTAAGATTACAATTGCGCAAGTGTGGCCATGTTTACATTTATCGCGTTTCAGTTAATGAATACGCCGCCCGGTCACATCACATTGACACTGCGTTCTTAGAAACAGTATGATAAACAAACATACGAACGAACCGGTGTACTATTACATGTGTTTACACAATATTTTCTACTAAACGTAGACAGATAAACTCTTTTGGAGAAACCGTTCCGATTGTTTGGTTTATCAAATACGCTCTACGCATCGATACTCGACGACAGAAATACTATTCTATGATTGACTAAACGTTTCATAAATAATGATCCAGGAGATTGAGAGTTCAAATAAACAGAAAATGATATTGTAGCTAAGCTTAGAGAAAATAAAAAAAAAACTGACAAGATAAATGCTCCAGTATCAAACATCGATAAAAGTAATCACATTGCTAACGATATCGCTCTTTATAAAGAAGAAACAAAAATAAATTCAGCAAAGTTTATCTTTGTCGAAAATCTTATTTTCTTCGTAAAGTGAAATGGCCAACAATTTTATTTAAATTACTTGAGATAAAAGAGAATGTAATTAATACGGGTACCCAAAATACAAAAGAGGAAGCTTAACAATTTTGAATTCTTGACGAATGCAATAGTGGTGATCTTATTATTAGCAAATTCTTAAGCAAGGAAGTGGTAAGTACAATTATAATACTCTAGTCCACTTGCTCAGGATCTCCCTCCTATGGTTGGGTCTGAGCCAAAACGATGGAAATCAGAATGTATATCGTTATTTATTTCATATTCCAATTCTTACATTTCTTACTGACCATTTCGATGAGCAGTCCACGATACAATTGACCTTCATTTGTGAAATGGAGCGCGATATCAATTCTTTGCGAGATTTTTCTTTGTTGTCTCTCAAGATCGTCATCGTTGTTTCATTCAGTTTGCCCAAAGCAATTTTTACATTTCCTCATTTCTCCGAAATCAATTGTATCACCGTCCAGCTTATTTGCTATATGAGTTTGAATGTTCTCAGAACCGGTCTAATCTTATACTCTCTTCGGCTCCGTTGATTCGCGCTGATATTTACCAAAATATACATTAGATATTAGAACGAATTCGTGTTTGTGTACCTCACCTTGACTTTATTAGTCACTCTTTGCACAAACACCTACCTACACTATAATCTTATCTGAACATAGCGGTCCGTAAGTAATAGTGTTGCTTGAATGTTTTTACCAACCTCAATTAAAAAATCCGGTTGCGAAGTGCGGAGATTATGAGTTTCCAATTTTAAAAGCACATTAACATCCACGTAGTTCACTTTGAGGCAACGTTACACAGGACGGTACGCTCGTTGAGCACACATAACATCACATTTTGCACTTGCCAACTAAAAACAATAAACGTTGTAAAACCGACGTGTATCCAGTTAGCTAAAGCCGTATTTCCCTTTACGAGAGAACGTTACGTGAACACAGACCAGTCACAGTTTATTTTATTTTTTGTTGGATTATACGACGATTACGTGTGGAGAGGAATTCGTAGCGCACAATACGTCCACTCGCGACGCAGGCGGTCGACCGACTGAGGGAATGGTACGGGAGACGAGCGATGAACGAATGGCAGTCTAGCTTGAGCTTGAGCGAACGCATAGGGCGCATCCGAGTCGGACCGGCGGCGGCGGCGCGGCGGCGTGATCCTGGCAAACCCTCTCATAGCCCGAAATAAGTGTTATTAATCACGCTGCTGCTGTTTTTGGTTTTATTTGGCATTGAAATCGGTCCTGTTTCTATACTTAAGTACAGTCCAGCGGTAAACGATTGGGGACGTTTGAATTTAACTGGTTTGCCGACTTGGGTGTCTCCTTACCTGCTGACGGAAAGCCCATTGACTATTTGAAGGGACTCTTTGTTATGTTCTAATGGCGGGATGACGTCAAAGCGGTATTTATTTGGAACTGCAGTTGATGAAAGCTTACAAATTTCGTGGGTATCAACAACAATTTTAAACCCAACGGTTGTGATAATGGAGTTGTAGAACTAAATAATATTATTTATGTTACCGGGTTGTTTATTAGTATTTCTTATTTAATTTAAATCAGCTTATTTTCTGCAGGGATATCAAAATAGATTTCGTCTGAAAATTGCAATTTTTCACTGAATGTTGAGAAACGATATATGCCCGAAGTCATATTTTACGGTCGGCCTGGTTTAATAGCTACGTAAGATTATGGGGCAAGCAGTACTGCAAGCGGCACGGATACTAGGTCATGTTGTACTGACAAAATGGAAGGTTTGATGATTATTCCTTGCTACAAGACGAACTTCAAGAAGGTACAGAAAAGAAAATTAAAGATACAAACTAAAAGAATAAAAACGAACAACAAAATGTAAATCAACAAAAACAACATGATGGTCACAAAATAAATTCTGAACATTTTGACTTGTGTTACCCAAAACTGCATATTCCTTACCATGAGCAGCCATTTAAACCAATGGCCAAAAACAAGTAAACATCATAAATACGATAATGTTCTTACAATATCAGTGAAACTCTTGTCTTGAATCAACTTGACAAGTGAGCCGTTATTTATTTTTCACGATTCATTTATCAATATTTGTGAGTACGTCGTTTTGATGTATGGTCGTGTAAAGTAGTATCATGATACGAAAGTGAGAAATGATCGCGTGTTATTCTTGCTTACCGTTTTTTAGTAATCGAATATTTGTATTTTTTATTTTTCTGAAGTCTTTTGTTCACTTTGATGTATCGAAGACTATAAAAATGTTAGAGTTTGGAATGATGTAACGGTTGAATAAAATAGCAAAATTTAATGGGAAAATTGTTACACTAAAGGTATAGTCAGATAATCCAATACTTATTTGTCTAATTTTAATAATTATTAATAAATGAACTGAACTGAACTGTACTACAAAGAAGCAAATTTAGACGGTAAGTTTGTAAGTTTTACATTCAAAGAATATTTTAAGTCTTTACTTATTATATAATATATTAATATCATAATTAAAGATGGAAGTAAGTGTGTCAAACTAAAGTACATACTCATAGTTTGTAATTTGCGGAAAATGCTTTTTTAATAAACATTTTGCTTTTTTAGGGTTACAGAGGTATTTATTTTGTATGTCCATAGGAAGTTCATTCTCTATTTTTGTTAGTATGTTGGTGTATGTTCTCATACCATACGTATTGTTACATCTAGGCAAGGTAAAGGTTTTTTATATTAGCTAAAGTTTTTAATTTAGGATGACGTGTTCTCCTAACTAAATTATTTATATTGATATATTCGTATTTTAGTATTGAAAGTCTGGTCAGGTTTTGTATTGGCAATATGTTGCAATAATGAAACAGTTCAGAGTAATGAAGTGAATGTAATATGAAGCAATGGATTAGCAATATCCCTCAAAATGATTCAGATTGTGATTAATAGTGTGTTACGCAATTAGGATGCTAGAATCAGCCTCGGCATTAGCATCGGCATATCGTGTTTCAGAATGGGACTCACACAGATTATTCTAGACAGAGGCGACACTCTACTACTAATCCGAAAATATATAAAGCTTGATGTCCCATATTAACAGCCGCGTTCTGAACATTAGTTGTATGCTTTTATAACGAAAACTATTACCCATCGTCTCCTCTCATCGTCTACTCTGCAGCTAAACAATAAACATTTAGCCCCCATCAATAAACTTTTGTCCATATTTTATGATTAATTTATTACATCCATCCTTCCTCCATTGTCCCCAAAACTTTTTTGTCCACCGGATATGTCCACATCAAGATTGCGAGCGGGCGCACTCAACCAATTTTTATTATGCACGTTTCAATAAAAGGTACAGTGGCAATTTGTCACCGAGCGTGAAATGGCTTACAGATTCATCTCTGTTGGACCACAATGCTGGGATTACGAATGATATGGACTGGGGTAATGCACACTAGTTACTTAAAGGAAGGTGGTTTGGGAAGAAGAAAATTAATTGATGAAGGACGGAAGGAAGTGGATTAGGATTGTGAAGCAGTTTATATAATGAAGAATTGCAAGCAGACAAAAATGAAAATCACTCTGTTCAACTCACGACTTTTTCGCATGATGAACATGAGGTAGAGCTTCCTTCGAATTCAAATGCAGATGAAATAGATAACATGAATGAACCTCTCTCCTATTAAAAATTAACTTTGCTGTGCCCGACAGGGTCCATAATTGATTCAATGTTTTAACATACCAATTATGTACACATTATGGAATGCAATAAAGTATTGAGTATTGAGTATTGATTCTACCTTAGATATCTTTGCAATCACTCGACGAGAAGAACTATCAACAGAATTCAAACAATTAAACATTACCAAAATTAAGCCAATATCAATCTGGTAGGTACTATTGACACACCGGTCCAGACTAGAATTGAAATTCATAAACGTCTTGTGTAAAATTGGTCAGGTTACTTACATTTAGATTAGGTTAGGTCAGGGTGAAATTATGTACCCACATTGTTTGTCATCGACCGTGAAAGGGATTTCAGGTTCATCGACGCTGAACTACAGAGCTGAAATAATGGTTTGAATTACTTCGTTGGGAATTGCAGTTGACAAAACACAATATGTGCTTTATATCCTGGTTATTGTTTTGAGTGCGGCTGATTATGCTAATAGTAAAGTTTAAATCATTAGTTAATGGTAACCTGTACATTCATCAATTAAACACTTTAATCGCAATATGCATAAGCTACTTCAAATTATACTGCGAGATGACGAAATGCTAAATAAGTCAAGTTACAAATGGATGGGTAATTTTAGATCCAATTTTGAACAGTGTTGAACACCTTTCTCTCTTTTCCCTACACTATTAGTTGGACTTTGTTTACCTCATCAGTCTCCTCCATTTCACTCTGCCTTTGACATTTCTGTCGGATACGCTTGCAATTCACCATATCCCTGTGCACTATATCTGTCCGTTTGGTTCCAGCTCTCCCATATACAATAACAACACCACACACTGCGGTACTAAAATTTGTGTGATCCAGACACCTCGTGTAGGCTATTATATTTTCCCAACTCCCAACAATGGCATAGCGGTGGTGAGGTTTGGAATTCATCAGTGTAGTTCCGGCATCTTCCGATCGCGATTGTGTCCACAGCACCGTGAGTGATTTATTGGCCGCCATTGTTGTTCACGTCATATTATATTTACAAACACAACACATTTGCTTTTCGATATATCAGAAATCGTGGCTAGGTTTTTTGATGAAATATTTTTTTTTTGTTTGGTCGTAGGGATCGTTTGGTCAGTAATCGCTTCACACTACAAATCCCTGTATCGAGGATTGGCGTTCGCACAAATCAAATACGACTCGGATTGTGTAGGTGCTATGTACATATTATGTTGCCTGTGGAAACAAATAATTTCATATTAAAGCTAAAGAGAAAACTAAATAATATGGCTCACAATTTCTGCTAATACGAAAGAGATTGCAGAATCCCGAGGCGAAAATCTTTAAAAATAATTATTATTAAATTAACGCTGTTGCTTTTGGTAGGAATTTTTGTTTCTTTTGAGTCATCTAAAAACAATCATGAAAAGACGCTGCAATTTTTTGGAATGGCCGTGCAATTATTTGCTAATGCACTTCTTTCTACACTTTTGATGAGTCCGGATGAGTCACTAACAACTTACCAGCATCTGATTCACTCAACACGAATGATATTAAACGCAGATTTTACTAAGAACATAATATTGAGCAGAATGCACATAATAACGACCGAATCAGGTTTTTGCTCCGGTTCACTATCCAGAGTTAATCTCAAACTGCGCGAGTGCAAGCTTTAATAGCTATAGAACTAGTAATTTTGATATGAATATTCAGTGAAGCTGAGATGAAGATAGTGCTGGCATATTTTGAGTTCTCAACTATGAGTAAGACGTCGACAATTCATGAATTGCAATTTAAGCGACCACACAAAAGCAAATAAGAAAACTAATGTTACAGTGAATGACTATGTTCATCCGTTTGATGATATCTAAAAAAATAATGATAAAGGTCGCTTTCAAAAGAACCAATTATAAACCTTTGTTGTTTCACGACCGAGTAACCATAACGGTAAATGGCAAAACATTCAAACTAACAACGTCATCCACCAAAGACGCGATAAAAGAGAGCGCTGTATCAGCATAGACCTTTATGTTAACTTTTATATGTACCATCAAAAATATATCATAACAATCTGTATCAGATCTCACATCCCTATATCCGTAACAAGTTAATTCGCGTTCACCATAAAAACGTTCATTTTTCGCGGCACTACGAATCCCCAGGTTATCGTTCGATGAAATTATTATGCCAAACACACAACTTGGAGCGATTTGTTCTTTTACAACAGTTTCTATTTGAATTTCTGGCGGAGACGGCTTTATTTTTGAGAGGTCGTTTCGTATGATGAGTCATCCTTGATAATTGGGTTTTCTGACGTATCTGTTTTTTATGTTATTGGGTGGAAAACGAGTGGACTGTTCATCTTATGGTTAGTGATAACTCCATCTATGGAGATGTGCAACACCAGAAGCATTGCAGATGCGTTACCATCCCAGAGACCAAGCGTACATCTGATGTGCACCAGCACCAAAATTATCCGTCCTACTCTCCCAGAATTAGCAAAAATTTAAAATACATACTCCATATAGTTTTGGCCCATCATCACTCTGAAATTACTTCTCGTCCATATCTTCTGCTAAGTACAGCTTAAGATGATATCAATATTAAGTCTTATCAAGTTACAGTATTAAATTCGAAGACTACGATGGTATATATTATATTTTGTGAGCACTTCGTTTATCGTATGCGAGCATGATGTGACCCATTTTTCTGAGCTGACCCGTACATTTTGTGTGAGACGTTATGCAGCTGATGTAGTCCGTGTTAACGGTTCGATGTATTATTGAATCTCTTCGTAAAGTTAAAATAAAAAAGAAAAATTATAGAGTTTGTATTTGAATCTTAAACATGAATTGCAAAAAGTATATCATTATTATATTTTTGGGATAGCGCCAAGCTTAGAGTGTCCTAAATACTTTTTCTCCGTTCCTTCATATACAACTATTAACAGTCCTTTTCAGTTGTTAGTTGATTTTTAATTTTAAGCTTCTACCTACTCTTAAGTGAATCCGACGCTGAATATAATGAACACGGCTCAATGGCTCCATTCCCTTTGATTGGCTTTATTAAAGATGTTTTTGATAAACTTTTTAAAAGTTAATACATTTTATTGTTGAACGACTAAAAGCTCTTTTTTCACAAAACATGGTCTGACCTTTTTCTAGGAACGAACTTTTATTTGTTTTGGAAAACTGTGGTAACTTTAAAATTAAACAAAATATGATTTTTAAGTTTTATTTCCAATAACAATTATGCTCTAAAGTTATTTTAAAATATTTACACATTCGACAAAAGTCATATTCTTGGAATACGATTTTTTTTTTTAACTTATTGGTTTTACTGTTACAGCCATAAAACAATTCAACGGAACGGTAAAAAAAGAGGTTAAATTATAAAATTGAAAATAAAGCATTCTCAAACAAAGAACAATTTGCCTACATATCCAAGGCCCGCATCGTAGTTCAGAACATTTTAATGGGACATTACGGAAATGTTTAGATCCGTGGCGATAGCGAGGAAAGCGTCATACTTACATTTGTGTCGTACGATTTCAATAAACGGTCTCCCTTCGAGCATAAATAATGCATGTCGAATTGTTGGGCCCCGTATACCGAGATAAAGATCAATAATAATGCTACATTTGAAAGATGCTTTTGTGTGCCCCCACAGATCATGATGTCGTCAATATAAACGTAACAGAAAATAAACTCTACAATACAAAACATAAAAGTGATATTTACCTACAGATTTTTTACAATAACCACTTGCTGATTGACCAAGCGCATGTTTGTAATAAATAAGTTGATTCAGAAAGCCAGTGACGTATCTAGGACAGCGGTTTTGATTATCATTAAGCGCAAGCCCGTGTTACTGGTTAAACTTTATCGCTTAATGTAACTTGATTGATTTCATACGAATTAAAGAAAATTAATCTTTTAATGTTGCTCTTTAAATTACAAGTGGGTTGATCTTGTGGCATGAATTACTTACGAAATATCGTATTGCTAATTATAAGCTTGCGGAGTTAAATGTGTTGTAATGACTATGTTTGAGTAATAACGGGAAGTATGAATCAAACTAAGGTGAGTACTTATTTCTGAAGGCTAGGTCGGTTAATCAATTGGCTAGGAGAAACATAATTTAAGATCAATCATTAACCAACTGGATACGCCTATATTTTGATAGTGATTTAGGTAAAAGTATCCCTAAAGGTACTCGTTATCATAAAACCTCTAAAAATCACTTCATTAACTACTACATTTTTCTACCACGGAACAATTCCATTTGAAACCAAATAGTAGTCGACCGGTTTTCAGCCATCTTTTTTTACATACTCGTTCCGATTGATAAGGAGTCTTCGCTCACTGTTACTGTAAAAGTATTTTAATCAAAGAGAACAATTTCTGTTCGCTCGTGTAATATACTTTCTCTTTCAATTTCTTTCTAGGCTAGTTCGATTGCTTTTACTTTTGCTCCGAGCTAAAGAACTTGTATTGTTTTTACTTTTCGATTATTCCTAAATCATTTGTTACAACAAAAAATGTCTTTTGGAACGAAGCAGTGATCGATTTGATATGCTAATTATTTTGTTGTTTTTATTCGACGGGTGCAAGAGAAATTTTGGAATGTGGGTGTTTAACATTCCCAGAATTTGGAAGCGGCAACTGATTAAACGCTCGTGCTGATAAAAAAAAAACAGCCAAACCGAAAATCTTTTTTAAGTTGGTTGAAATAATTTCCCCTGGTGTATAAGTACCAAAAGATAGTATACCTAGTTCTTTTCTTTTCACTAAGGTACAATTCAATGATGATTTGAACGAACTAGGTTTCGTTAATCATTTGGCGGTGAAATACATGGGACAAAAGCCTATTGAGTCCAGGAGCAGATCTGTTCCTGATAAATAGTTTATTTATTTATTTATTTGCATAAAACATGGTACGGTATACAAAGGTGTTACATGAGTTAAGGATGAGATCATACATGTTTTGCTTAAGATTAAAGCATGCAAAATGATTAACATATCTTATGTTCAAAGTATTCCTTAATGCTATAAAAATTATTATCATTGAGCCATTTAAACAAGTGAATTTTAAACAGTCTGCTAGTTAGTAATTTAAGTTTACATGGTAATTTTTTATATATACGTACAGCCATATAAACAGCTTTTACTATATTTTGTGAATCGAGGGATTTCATCTAAAACAAGTCTAAATTTGACACGCCGATTCCTAGAGCTTACATCTGCTGCTGTTCTGAATAGATCTTTGTTTCCGTACAAACAAACATGTTTCGTATAGATATAGTGAGGGTAGTGGTAGTATATCATACTAGAATCATTTTCAGCTTTTACCGGTGAACTATTAATGCACTATAGTTCACTTGGCTATAAGTTTTGTGACTCCAGGCCTAGGCGTGCCGATCTGATATAAATCTGACAAATCGTTACTGTTTGGACCTCAGCATTGTGTTTCCGACTGTTGTTCTTAGTTTAGCCTGCAGCTAGATTATTTATTGCAAGCAATTCTTTGGCCTCGTACAGGAATGTCAATTGATTTCTTATACGAAAACCTTCAGATTTCGTGGAATAATTTGTGTTGATTGTTATTGGTTCTAGTGTCTTCTGCAAATATTTATCTGTGAGAAATTTGTATCATTGCTGGTGAAAGTTTTGAACCCTTGAGAATTGAAAGTTACTAGTGTCACAATCATAACTTCTATCCTTTCCACCACCTTCCTCATCTATTAAGCATTCTTGCTTAACAGTCTCATCGTTGATGTATGGACTATGTTTTAATTGAACACTCGGTAAATGGACACTATAATATTTGTGCCATTATAAATCATTGATTACTATGTATTTATAATTGACCATCGCTGTAAATGATTGATGCTCGCCATAGTAATTTTGTGCCTTTTACCGTTGAAAATTCTCGTTAACTCACACTCGGTGGCAATAATGGTAAAACTTTTCTGTAAATCAATTGCTTTCCAATTACACAGGTTAAATAGCTTTATTTAAACAAACTTGATAAGTAAATAAGCTATTGAAACCCAAAATAGCTTCCTCGTTTGAAACACGATCAATCTTCGGGAGCAAACAAACGAAACACATTGAGAAATAAAAAATTACCTTACTATAAATCGAAAGACCCTTCAAGACAATAACCCAGACGATATTAATCTCGCTCCCTGCATTTGAAAATTCAATATTTTTATTGCTATTTGAAGGCTACGAAGAAATAATCGTTCACGTGCACCGGATGTCAAAATCAAAGGGAACCAACCATTCAGCGACCCTTTTGAGTCAAAATCGCGGTTTAATGCCAAAACAAGACTTATTGTCGATCGACCAACTTAGAATTACCCCTCAACTTATCACAACCATCTCTGCTGCTTCACCATAAAGTTCAATATTCTCTGGCTCTAATTTTTGATGGGTACCCGAACGGTTTACATCCCGCTCATTGACGCCGCGCGGCTCTCGGACGGAACTCGTAAAATCGAAACAGAACGCTGATATAAAAGGAAAGGCAGATGAATATCCAGATGAGAAAACCGCTATTATGTATGAGATATACCGGCTGAGCGTTCGGTGAACCAGAACGATGAACATTTAACGATCTCTTGAGCATACACTATTAAATGTAGATATTGTTCAAAAAGAGTATAGCTATGTCGATATTGCTCTGCTATCGATAAAGGACTCCGAGTCTCCGATAATGACTTTACTGGGAATTTAAGCCTTATCGAAAACAGGATTTATTTCATTGATATTCTTTATCAAAGCAAGGCTGTACCTACCTATAACGTTATCGAAATGATGTCATTTATGTGTTCCATTCTAATCTGAATCTAGTTTCGTTAACGGTATATAAACTTTTACAGTACCATATAGGCCCACTTCTATAATGTGATCTAGGCCTTTCAAGCAATATTCTTTACCACTCTTTAGAATACAGGGTGATTGGTAGATGGGTGCAAAGCTTTAAGGCGAAGATAATACAGACAATTTAGAACCATTTAAGCCATGGTCGTTTTAGACGAGGTCTTACCATTTTTTTTTTAATAGTCTTACAAATTCCCAAAATTTTAAGTAAACTGCTTATTTATGGCCAAATTGAATGATAAATGAATTCATTTTTATTTTATTTTATTAAAGTAATGTGTAAGCAATCTAGCAAAACCTGTTTTAGGCCTCTGTGTCATTTAACATAAAAAACATAAAAAGTAGATTAAAAAAAAATTGTAAGACCTCGTCTAAGACGACCATGGCTTAAATGGTTCTAAATTGTCTGTATTATCTTCGCCTTAAAGCTTTGCACCCATCTACCAATCACCCTGTATATCTGCCGATGTATTCTGCAAATATCACACCGCGTAAACAACTAAGGCGAAGCGAGTTTCAAGTGAGCTTTCATTCCACCTGATCTAGCATCAGGTGGAATGACACTATTGACAGCTCACTTCATCTAAGTTTTTACGATGAGATTTTTACAGATTAGATCGGCTGGTGTAGAGGACTTACTTATCTATATACCTCGGGCCGTGGGGTCCGAGTGCTCATGGTCTTTTTAAAGAAATTTCAAAACGGCTGGTTGACACTTCCCGTGACCCAAGGGCTGGCTTTTACCTTGGCCAAAGGCTATAAGCATTGCCATACAACGTGGCAATGCCGCCAGTCTCTTGGGAACATTACCAGTCGACAGCGATGCGGATGAATTTTTCGACGCTATATTTTAGTTTCTGTATAGTTTTAGTTAAGTTAGGATTTAATTTTGTTTTGTTTAGTATTAGATATACATAGATATTATATTTGTATAGCCTATATTATGTAAATACTTAATTCAATAAAAATTCAATCAATATCAAGTAAGGGAACATATACTAATAATAAAACTGAAGAGTTTGTTTGTTTGAACGTGCTAGTCTCCCGAAACTAAAATATATTTGCATTCGATAGCCCAATCCTTGAGGAAGGTTATAGACTACGTAACATCACGCACGCCTGCACCCTTAGAAGTCGAGCAAAAACAAAAAAAGTAAGAAAGAACGCTATGCGCGAACACGAAGTAATAGTGCGGGCAGGCGATACGATGCGACGGGGTGTGTCGGAGGAACAAGAAATTTAGAGGTCGAGATCGCTGTCTTTAATGAAACAGACCCTTATGTTAGTACTCCATTATTTAACTTTGCGTATGGCCAACAATGGTAGAGAGAACATAATAAATTAATTTTAAACACAAACTACTCAATAATATCCGTGGCACGGCGCCAGTACTCCAGTAACAATTGTTAGAGTATGCTGCGTAACGAGAAAATGTATTTATAACCTGTGTGACTAATGTGCGTAAAATATTGTAGCACTGCACTATTAAAATGGCCGCAGCGCAGCAACATTCTTTGTTATCAACGTTTCTGGCTGTAACAGTTCACCACTGAATGTTGACCTCCCAATTCATGACTGCTCTTTATACATATTTCCATGGGCAATAGTTTGCATGTGGAGAACCGGAGTTACCGACATAGCTTGCAGTTGCAGAGTAAGCAAACTGAAGTGGCAGTGGGCTGGCCATGTTTGTCGAACGACCGATGGCCGGTGGAGCAGACGAGTCCTTTAGTGACGACCGCGTATCGGCAAGCGTAGTGTGGAACGCCCCCCAACTAAATGGACGGATGACCTAAAGAAAGTGGCTGGGACGGACTGGATGTGGAAGGCGGAGGACAGGGTGTTACAGCGCAGTCTGGGAGGGGCCTATGTCCAGCAGTGGACTGCAATAGGCTGAGTTGATTGATTGAAACATGTGGACGTTATTAATCGCTGTCTTCGCGAATTGAATAGTCAGCATTTGTCTTGACAAATCTCTATCTTCTCTAGCAAAGAAGAATCAGCACCCTAATTGCGTAACACACTATCAACCTCAATCTGAATAATTTTGAAGGATATTGCTAATCCATTGCTTCATTATGTTCGTAAAATGTGTCTGCTCCACAGCGTCAATAACGCAATGAATGTTGTTGAACTGTCAAAATGAAACCCATTGCTACTGTTAGTGTGCTACGCAATTACCCCGCTGTTCTTCTTTGCTAGAAAAGTAGGTACAGAATTATGGATAATAATTATCCTTGCAGAGGATCCTCGCTTATCATCTGCAGGCACAGTAGTCAACTTCAAGATCTACATAATATGTTCAATAAGTATACAGTAGGTAGTAAAATAAATAAATAAATTATTTATTTCACCAAAAGCCATCACATTACTATATCCAAAGACTAAGAGCGTAAAGGCTTATAACTAAGTCACAATAATTTTCACACTCAAACTCAAAGCATTTATTTCAATTAAACCAATTACAGGCACTTTTGAATTGTCAAGGTCAAGGTCGGTCAGTCAGAAAGATGAAGCTAGTTGCCCATTCCAAAGCGTAGGTACCTATGGAGAAGAACGGGCAAGAAACTCCATGGACACTCTTTTAAATCAAAATAATATGTTTACAAACTCTTGATTACATCATTCATTTTAAAAATTATGCATGTGAAAACGATGCAGAACGTTAAAAGCGTCCATAATGAAAAGTCGAGAAAAAAAAAAGCAATTCAAATATTAAATTAAATTAAAATAAGCCATGGCAGCAAAGAGATGACCAGTCCCCACTGACGGCGCCCGTTCACGAACATGATGCATGTATTAGCACCCATTCAGCTCAACTCTGACTCCTAAACTAGGTGTAGGTGCCTGTGTCTTAGGAGTTAGAAAAGTAGTATGTGAATACTTAAGATCTCAGGTTATTTAACATCCCAGATCAAATACTAGTGCTAAGACGGGGTCTGTGGACGCTAAACCAATTCCAAGGCAAAGTAACTACAGCCATTACCTTCCATTTTAGGAATCGCTTATGTCCAGTAGCAAATTGATGGGCCGAGTAAACTGATGACTAAACTGGGTAATAAAGTTTTCAATTACCACTGACCAGAGCTTTATGTCCGCCACACTAAACTGCCGTGTGTAGTCTCCACAAAAGAGCAGCGAGACATCAGTTTTATTCTCAAAAAAAAAAAGAATCGCACAATTTCATTCTGTTCTTGGTTCCCTTGTGAAAATTTATTTCAATAGTACATTTCGCTCATTCGGAGTTTAAGAACGGATTCGACTAAGTTCCAGCGCATCTTTAGCATGCTATTAATTTGTCGTCCTTTATACAGGACACTCAACTTCAAAGACGTGCCAGCGAGATGGCTGGAGATGCCTTCAAGACAATTACCATTGAGAGGATTTCCTAAAGTTTTATAGATTTCATTTTATTTGATCTGACTGAACGTTGTTAGCTTCTTTTACATTTTAAAGCTCCCTCGAATTCTTTTCCGTGCGAAATGGATTTATGGTGGAATTTCGATTTGCTTTATTTTGCCACTAAGCTATGTTATCGTTCTTTTTCGAAATCAGGGTCTGAAATAATTCCGAGATATACCTGTACAATTCTATTAATATGTAGTAGTAATATAATTAGGTGTTTTTATTAAGGTAGAAGCAATTACTTTGAAAGGTAATACGTTACCGTTGGTCATAATATGTATGTTGTAAGTGGATATTACCTAATACGTGGAAACATCGGAAGCTATAAAAATATACGATTTATTGCATATTGCAGCAGCTTTTAAATGCTTACACTTTCTTAGAAGCGCAGATTGAGTTTTTATATTTATTTTTAATTCCTCCTTCTTTACTCAATTCCCACTACGGCTTCTAGATAAAACAGTTAGTTGAAATTGTAAAGAGCTACTTAGTTAATGTTTAACTACTTATTTTATTATTTCTTGTTGCTTAAGTAGTTTGTCAATTTTGCTTTTGGATTTTGAGAGATTATCATCTTTTAAAGGCTTTTTGCATTCTTTTTCCTTTACTGAGTGCTTAGATTTTTCTTATGTACAGACGCGAGCACATCAAGCTACCCGAAACTGTCAAATGTTCCCAATCAACTTTGAACCTTATGCTTTCGCGATAAAGTTGAAAATCTATTAAAGAAATTTGACGACTGTAGTAGCTTGATGTACTGGCGTCTGTACCTATTTTGCAGGATGCTTTATCCGTAATCCTTCTGTAAATTAATTGTTATTATAATCCTCACGGCAACAATAATAATTATAAATACAAGTATTGTTTCAAAAGTAATGATATTTTATTATGTTGAATAAGTTAGACCCAGTAGGTGGCCTCGCCTATCGCGGCATCCGTGGCGTTTCTATGTCCTCAGTCGTCAAACCATACAACGATTTTAGAACAAAGTACTTAGGGATATAGTCAACGCGTCCTGGTACATTAGAAACAGCGACCTCCACCGGGACCTCAAGATGGATGTCGTAAACACAGTAATACAAAAATATGCAGCAGCTCATGAACACAGACTTCATCATCACGTGAATGTCGAGGCGATCCAACCCCTTGACAAGACCGATCTAGTGCGAAGACTAAAAAGGGTAAAACCTTTTGAGTTAGTTTAGAGCAGTGTGAGTGAACTTTAAACTACAATGCAAGTGCTAACTATTATACAGAACACGTGAATCACGTGTCTTCCCCTTAAAAAACATAGTTAATAAGAAAGACGTTATTGGACGATTTTTTAATAATATTATAGTTACTTAACAGTTTAAGTTATATTTAAATTATTTATTAGCTAATAGGCTAGATAGCAATGTGAATGAAGGACCACCGGCTGTGATACTTACTTCATAAAAAAGAAAAAAAATGTCCTCAGTGCAGGTGTATGGACTTCTTGGACACTAACGTATGGGACAAGGTTTAGTCAGGAGCACCGCTTTCGCACTGGGTGTCGGTTTGGTCAATAATTCTCCATTTCGCTAGATTATGCTTGCAGCAGCTTACTTGGGTCCGCAGTAGATTGATTGCGTACCATATAGGCCACTGCAGGTCACGTCCAGGTGGTAGGTACTCCTGGGGCTGGAAGAACGGCGTGGTGGCTGGTGATTTTTTTCCTACAACTTTATTCCTCTCTGTGTGTGTGTGTGTGTGTCTATGTGGGGGTGTGTCTGAGTGAGGGTGTGTCTGTGTTCTGTGTTTTAGGGTGTGTGTGTGTGTCTGTTTTTTTTTCTCTGTTTCTCTTTGGCGGTTGGTATTGGGTGACCTGAGCACAACGAAGAAAGCTCTTCCAGCTCTTTAGCTTACCCGGTTTGTTGGATATTCGTAGTGGGGATATTGGGAATTGGCTTATCTTACACTACCAACGTAACACAGGAAAGAAAGTAATCCTGAAATTTTTAGCATACCTACTAGGATTAGCATTGGTTTTCATAGTGCTCTCAAAAAATATTCGACCATTCTTTACAGAATCACGAAATCCATTCCACTTTGGATTACTATAGATAAAATATGCGAAAATAAAACATGGAACCTCATTCGGGGAATCCATTAGGCCGCCGCGATTTTGCGTCTATTATTTGTATTTTTTTTAAGTATGCCTGAAGGAATCTCGCCTCGTTTCAGTGTTGTTATGAAAGATCTTGGAATGATGAATCGCTTGTTGATCTCTCTCTGCGATTCTTCGATTCGAAACTTATTCTGTTGTTGCTGTTAAATTGTCTACTTGTCCGTTATGTTCGACAGTTTTCGTGAAGTAAAAATGTGTGGAGATTCTAAGAGATTTGGGAAATATTGATAAGATTGTGCTTCATAAAACAGACGCATTAAATACACTAATCAGTCTGTACGTTATTAAATATAGAAAAAGTATATACATCAAGCTATAACTAAAAGACTTTTGTTACAAAAAATTTAATTTACCTTAATAATTATGTCTATTTCAACAGATAAACCAAGAGATCAAAGGATAGATGGAGAGTGATGATGATGGAAAAAGAAAATGAGAACAGTGAACCCCATTAGTATACTATCACAAATGATTTTTGACGTGCCAAAGTAGCTTTTCCAACACAACCACTCTTCAGCTCTTTATAAACGTTGACTTTCTGTAATCAGATAATGAACCAGAGGGCCTACCTACCTAGATTGCACAAAGCACTAACGAACAAACAACTTGCAACCAGAACAATGTGGAATTGTTCATTAAACTGGTTATCGTACCTGTAGTTGAAAGTACCGAACTGTAGCGGAAAGTACCAAAGTACCAGGCTATGATTTATGTTGTTTTTCTTAAGAGCTATTCATTCTGTGGTGTCATAGGGAAGTTTAGACGTGGTTTTGTTTGGTCAGGTGCAATTTTGTTATTTTTTTTTGTTGTTCCTGAAGAATTGAATTTTCGCATTAGGTATTATATACACTCTATTTTAGTTTTATTTGCTTTAGAAATATAACATAGCTTCAAGAATGAACCACCCTTCTTTCTATTTTAACTGTAATTTTCTGTCCATCTGCAATCTTATGTGGTCTGGTAGAAATCGCTTTAAGCTATATGACTGTCAATTGTTGTTTATCGTTCATCGTCCAGTGTGATATCTTCTATCATGATAGAAGATGTCGTAGTTTGTTCTTGTTTGTGTTTTGTTTTGTTTTTAAAACCAGGGGTTCTCCATACCAGAAATATTGCTTTTCTAACTGAACAGACAGTTGTGCTGCTGGGGAGTTTGTTGCGCCACTTCTTCCCAGCGAAAGCACTAGGAAGTGGTGAAGGGCGGGCGTTTTGGGGGACTGTCTTTTGTAATTTTGACGTTCGAAAAGTGCTGATCAGCCAAATTTGAATAATTTACTTTTAATTGTTTGTTTGCTTAACGGCGTTTTTTGTTCCTGCTCTACAAATCATACACTTAGTGCGCGAGTCCAACTCACACTTGACCGATTTTCCAGCATCGTCAATCACTAAAATCTCTTATATCTATTTACAGGAAATGATTAAACGATGCCTACTAACTAGCATCAGGGTCATTTACATAAAGATATAGGTACACAAACTGACACAGAGATAATAATTATGTATGAGTAATGAGTCCGCGTGTATTCCAAGTAGGTACATATGTGTTACTATGCAAATAGTCGTGTTTAGGTTATTCATGCGACGTGGTATCTTAACATACATAATTTAGTAGTTTGCGGTTTCGGGAAAGAATATTTTGCTGCGGCTGATTGTCGAAGACCCAGTTTTCTGGGTTGAATGGAAGCATTTATCTTTTCCAGAAGGCTTTAAAGCTGTTAGTGATGATGTTGATGAAGAATAACAGCCATGTTGGCGATTTCAAATGTTTATTGCTTCAGAGTTTGCGAGTTACCTACAATGCAACCAATTTCAGCAAAGAATAAGAAATAAAAAAGAACACGAAATAAAATAACATTTGAGTTTGAAAATATAAAAATTGAATGAGTCCCGCCTGCTTCCAACTTTTATTTAATTTAAAATGGGCTAGATTTTAACTTCTCATTTTTTTTAACTTAAGTTTTTTACCGCAGTCGGGTTTTTAGTTTTTTTAATTACGTTTTTTTTTATTTCCAGCTTTTTAGTTTACAAAAATGTGAAAGATTTTATTTTATTTTTTATATTTCGTGTTTTTTACGTTTTTTCACTTCGAATTACTTTTAACCCCCCTCCTGGCGCAGTCGGGTAACAAACAGACACAACATCACACCTGAAAACCCCGAAGGATCAGGCAGATGTGTGCAGACGCCAGCACATCAACCTACCCGAAACTGTCATATTTTCCCAATCAACTTTGAACCGTATTCTTTAGCAATAAAGTTGAAAATCTATTAAAGAAATTTGACAGATTCTAGTAGCTTGATGTGCCGTCTGTACCTAGTACCTACACACACATTTCGAAGGTGTATAGCTCACATGTAATAGTGGGCGAGCCTCGAGCCATCAACCGGGACAAATCCAGACTCCGGGCTACTAAGAAATTCCAGATGGAAAATCTCATTAATACCTACTCTGCCCAATCCGGGAATAAGAAATTACGAGTACTATAATTATTAAGAAGAAACGCTTTTTTCAAAGCTCTAAATAGTGTAGCTTTTTCATTCTCTAAGTTATTGATGCGCGTGGTCCTACGCGCATCAATAGTCGAGCAACAATAGATTATAGTTTTTGTCTCATTAGCCAAGCATTCACAGGTAGCATCACCTTAGAATATTTGTTTTATCCTTTCAAAGGGTCATAATTGGAAAGTAAACGCAAATATACCCGTACTAGCTGCGCTCCGCGGTTTCACCCGCATAAGTTTCGATCCCGTGGGAATATCGGGATAAAAAGTAGCATATATGTTAATCCAAGGTGTCAGCTACCTCCATACAAAATTTTATCAAAATTGGTTCAGCCGTTTGAGCGTGAAGAAGTAACAAACATATTTATAAACACACACACTCACAAATTTTCGCCTTTATAATATTAGTGTGATTTGGATCTTTTGTATCGGACATTATAAACATGGCTTCTTCTAACGGAGTTAAGAGACTTGTGGCTAAATGATAACAGCACAGGTTGATCGAAGGTAAAGCTACGCTTGCCGCGGTCAGTTCGTGGATGGGTGACCATCAATTACATATTATCCGGCTGTCATTCGTAGATCTTTGACAGTCGTTAAAGGTAGTACGAAGCCCAAAAGTCTGACAACCAACCAGTCTTACCAAGGGTATATGTGTTGCCCAGTAACTGGGTTGTGGAGGTCAGATAGGCAGTCGTCCCATTTAAAATACTGATATTCAGCTGCATCCGGTTACACTAAAAGCCGACCCCAACATAGTTGGGAAAAGTCTAGGCAGATTGATTTTTAACGGAGTTCCGAGTTCATCTTATTTCAAAACTTTCGTATACAAATAAGAGTAAATACGTGGAAAAGTTTTCTTTTGTAACAAGAATGTGACATTAATGGCGGCAGTGCTTGAATGCTCTCATTATCGCTATGTAGGGCGCCATCTTGCGTGATTACGTCATT
The DNA here is from genome assembly GCA_914767645.1 of Hydraecia micacea. Taxonomy (NCBI): domain Eukaryota; kingdom Metazoa; phylum Arthropoda; class Insecta; order Lepidoptera; family Noctuidae; genus Hydraecia; species Hydraecia micacea. Next base: position 18,234,336 of record OU611778.1, read on the forward strand.
CCTTTCATACTCCAATTTATATGGGGGTAATCTCAGGCTTTCTTTTTAAGTGTGTATGCTATATTCTAAGTAAGAGATCGTGCTGTAGAGGTTGATATTGGTGAAAAATTATTGTGAAGAGTGGATTCTATGTCTATGGTATAATCTCGATCAGGTCAGGTGGTTTAATTTTTAGTTATAAGCTGTGTGATCGGCTAAAAATTAGTATATGGGTCCTCGATCCTCGGCTTGATCGTGATTTATGATGGGATTACCCATCGGCAAACAGCAACTTCCACACAAACTTTCGAACTCAGAATACAGAACAATCTGTATTCTAAGCTTTCGACAAGACTTTTCGAAAATTCTTCCTTAGTGCTCACCTTCGTTGTACATAATATATATACGAGTATGTATGTACGAGGGGTCCGTGGCTAAATAATAACAGCTACCCAGGTCGATCGATCAGGTTAAGCAACGCTTGCCGCGGTTGATCCGTGGATGGATGACCATCTTTACATATAAAGACCCCTCCGAGCCTCGGAAAGCACGTTAAATCGTTGGTCCCGGCTGTCATTCTTGGATCTTTGGTAGTCGTTACGGGTCGTCAGAAGCCCGAAAGTCTGACAACTAATCTTACCTAGGGTATCGTACGTGTTACCTAGTAACTGGGTTGTGATGGCCAGATAGGCAGCCACTCCATGTAAAATGCTAGTACTCAGCTGCATCAGGTTACTGCATCACCCTAACATAGTTGGGAAACATAGAAACATAGCTGAGAAAAGGCTAGGGTAGATGATGATGAAGAAGGGGTTCAAATAAAAAAGGGGGCGGGGGCGTAATTACATCCAAAGCAACAAATTGTTTTCTTTCTTATGGTAGACAAGACATTCTGAGACACTAGACACAAAGTTAAATAAAACCTCCCACAGTTTAAACTATTGCCAAAAGTAACTGTTTTTTTATTACCTGCGCTGCGGCTGTAACCATAAACAACGATAACATTGAACTTTTGGGTGTAAATGTGCATATTTTAACACCTTTGTAGCATTCCTTTGTTATTTACCCTTTGCAACTTTGAGTACGATAAGATAAGTAATATTGTTGTGGTTCTCAGGTCAAAATACAAAGTGTTTCAAAATCAAAGCCTTAGATTGAGTAATTATTGGCTTCAGAATCAGCCTATAATGTTTCCACTGCTGGGACACAGGCCTCCTCTCTGTGAGAGGGAGTGGGCTGTAATCCACCACGCGGGCCCAGTGCGGGTTGGTAGATGTCACATGTCTTCGAATTTTTGGTTCTAGAACATGCCGGTTTCCTCACGATGTTTTCCTTCACCGTTTTGAGAACAGTGGTGATTAAATAATTTACACAAAGTAAAGCGCCTGTCTGGGTTCGAACCTACGACCTACAACTCGTAAGTCGCGGCCTTTACCACTGGGCCACCACTGCTCCACTGATTAAATAATTTTCAATAATTATATCGTCCATTATGAAAATCATCATCGGTCATCATTGGTTGTCTTATAAGTTTATTACCTATGTTTACATGTGTAAAATGATGGCACCTAATCTATCTACTTTAACAGACCTAATTTTCTATCAGTACCTAGCATTTCTGACTGCCCGCTGTGCACTGGGCCCGCGTGGTGGATTATGGCCTACTCCCTTTCACAGAAAGAGGAAGCCTGTGTCCCAGCAGTGGGAATATTATAAGCTGATTATGCTAGCATGCTACCATGATCTAATTAAAAACGATTCAAAAACAAGACATTTCAGTTTAGGTTCCTAAACTGCATTGCTTGAGCTACTCTATGGACGTCATGGTACCAAACAAGTATGAATGAAACCAACAATCGCTGTCAGCAGATGGCACGGCCTAAACTGAATCGTTAAACTGACGTCATGGTACGAATTAGAAGAACAGTTCAGTTTAGGTCCTAAAATGGATCGCGTTAAGAGCATGTGGTAGGCCTCCTGATTCCAGTTACACAAGTATATTATGAATCATAAATCAATTCTATAAACATATCAAAACAATCCATATCCCAGAAATTCGAAATCAAAGTCGGGAATTCCCAAACACGAATCCTACGAAACACCGCGTCCGTTTCCAAGCAACAAAAAAAAAAGGCATTAGAAGTTCGAACAAACAGGCTTCCTTACCTGTCTACCTGCATGGAACAATGGTGCCTTTCAGCCTCATCCTCTTTCTAACACAAAGGAACACGTGTACAAAATAGACTTCGATTTAAGAACTTAGCTATTGATAAGGATGTGCTGTTATCAGGAAGTTTACACGTGCACCGCTTCTTGTTTAATTAGTTGCACTTATCTGTCGTGCGTGTTCCGGTTTGTAGCCGGAAAACTCAGTCTAAACGGCATTGACTGATTTAAAAATGTATTTGTTTGAAATCAAAAGTCGATGAAGAAGCTGCTCTGTCTCCGGCCATCAGTGAAGAAGGTGGTGGTGTAGCGAATAGTTTAAAAACACAAATGGAAACATAATAATTTTCTGAAGTTCTATACAACGTGTTAAAAAATTAACCCTACAAACTTTAAGAGGTGCTTTAGACCATCGAACTGAACAACTTTCACTATGGGATCAACACTGAAATCACGAAAAAAAAATCTGCTGTTTCATACATCTTGGTCAAGTGTACATATTGAACTTTTGTATTAAACAGCTGATTCTTTTTTCTTAGCATTGTCACAGAAAACATAAGCATTATGCTGAGCGATGGCCGTATTGCGTGATTGTGACGCATGTATTCTCCCAAATTGTTTTTTTTTTATGTTTGTGTCTTTTTCATGTGTCATTTTTGCCGGAAATAAACGTATTTTCTTTTTTCTTTCTTTGCCTATGGTCAGCAGTGGCTAACGTCGGAATGTGGATGATGATGATGATTCGTTCTCGACATTTTATCTCACATGACAAAATTGGGCCTCAGCAGACCAGTAACAACTAAGATTCACTTATCGACGTATCAATAATTACTTTTAAATACCAATTACATTATGTTATTTGAAAGACATCAGATAATCATTTCCAATCCATCAACAATCAAGATAATACTTACCAATTGAATTGAATTGAATAATCACTTTCATCAAACTTTTATCATCAACAATAGAAAGCCCTGTTTAGACATTTACACCATCCTTATTATTAAAACGAACAGTGTGAAAGCCATCCTCTAACATCCCGATAATATCTCTGCTGCTGATACTCTTTTGACTAATTCAAAGCATGTTATAAAACCGGGACCGACTGGAACGACAAAAGATAGAATTGTCGTCGAAGAAAAAATATCTACCTGAGAGCTTGAAAAGAATGGCATTGATTTGCCGATTTACCGAACTAAAGTATTTAATGGCAAAAGGTATTATCTATAAGGAGATTAAATTGATGTGACTAATTTATTTCTGACGATTTGATTGGCTAGAGATAAGAAATATAGATTTAAGATATTAGATACGTTTCGAGAATGTTGATGCTGCGAGTTTTTGCAGCTGAATTCTAATAAAGAATTTCATTAGAAAATCATCAGATTACGAGATTTTTTAAAGTTTAATTACGTATTCAAAATTCAAACACAAACCATTTCTTTCAATGAAACCAATTACAGGCAATTTTGAACTGTCGAACAGTCGGTCAGTAAGAAATATGAAGCTGGTTGCCTATTCCAAAGCATAGTAGGTACCTACGGAGAGGAACTTGAAGGAGACTCCATGGACACTCTTTTACATCAATGGTTACATCATTAATGTTTAGGGGCTCGTGGCTAAATAATAACAGTCACACAGGCCGGTCGATCAGGTTAAGCTACGCTCGCCGCGATTGGTCTGTGGATGAATGACCATATTTACTTACCGGGACCCCTCCATGCCTCGGAAAGCACGTTAAGTCGTTGGTCCCGGCTGTCATTCATGGATCTTTGACAGTCGTTACGGGTCGTCAAAAGCCAGAAAGTCTGACAAGGAGAACCAGTTTTACCAAGGGGTATAGTATTACCCAGTAACTGGGTTGTAGAGAGCAGATAGGCAGTCGCTCCATGTAAAATACTAGTATTCAGCTGCATCCGGTTAGACTGGAAGCAGAACCCAACATATTTGGGAAAAAGCTCGGCAGATGGATTGACCGTTTTTTTTTTATAATATCACATGTAAAGGTGATTTCGATATCCTATTTACAGATGAATGATAAATGATTTTATTTCTGTAAGTAGGTTTGCACAAACACTTTTACACGTCAATCATATTTTAAAAACTAGACGAGGTCGGCGTTTCCTAATAAACAATTTAAATAATAATGAATAAACAATTTCATTTAATTTCATAGTTTGATGCGCTTCGGCGTCATTCGCCCGAATTAATAATACTAGGACAACACTGTTCCTTTTAAAGCTGCAGTCTCATAATGAAGACCATGTAGCTCACATGTTTGTAGAACCTCCCCAGAATTGTTAACCTACGAATTTTTTTGCCAAAAATCGAGAATTACATACGGGAAAGGAGTTTACACATGGCCACTACTCGCCCCGTTCGCAATCGGGTCGGATTGAAACGGAAAAATCGCGTGAATTCCCTTCATACATTTTGTATGAATCATTGAGCTTCTTTCTCGTCTGAAGCGGTTGAGCTTGGAGCAGATTGTGGGAGCGGTAGTACATTTACATTTCTTGTAATATTAGTTATACGGCCATACGTTAAGCCATTGAATCGTTTCTGCTAAGGAAGTTTAGTTGGCTAGAAAATTATTGAGGATGAATGGGAAATAGAAGGAGAGTTTGGAGAATTCATGTATACGATTATGTGAATCGTTCAAGATCTAAGCCGTAATAAATTCAAATCATTCATTAAACGTAAGTTGTGCCAGAAAGCCTTTTATACCGTTAAAGATTATATTGAGGACAAAAAAGCTTGAGATTGAGCTGCTTCCAATTTTTGCATTTTAAATATTTTTTTACATTGACATCACATGAATTTTATATAAACAATGACATTTGCTTACTTTGAAAAGTATTATATTATTTTAATTATTGTGAATGTGAAGACAATGTGGGTCATTCTTTTAAATTTTTGTTATTCTCGTTGTTCTGTTTTGTTAGTTTTTGTCATGGTCTGGCAGTTTGAGTAATTTATGTGGCCTACCCAAATGTCCTTTCTTTGGTATTGTTGGTTTTGAGTTGAGCTGCACGAATTCTGACAAATGCGTGCACTGACTGGACAGGTCCACTCAATCTGTATGGTTCTTTCCTCAAAAGACCATCTCAGACATCAATCTACATGGTCTTCATATACCCTGACCAAGATTATGTCTGGACTTTAAAAGAGACTGTGACCTCTGAGTTTTCTTCTCAGAGTAGTCAGATAGGAAACGCCGACTTCATCTAGTTTTTAAAAATATGATTGACGTGTAAAAGTGTTTGTGCAAACCTACTTACAGATCTAAGATCATTTATCATTTATGAACGAGCATGCCCAGAAGATACCTAAGGCAGTGGAACTCCCACACATCGACGAAACACAGCAGGCTGCTTGACGCCGGACTCCGGTGGGGTCGCAAACCAGGCGGGCGTTAGCCCTACCACCGCAAGGGAAGAATTGGCCAGTCAAATAAGATGTTGGGTGACTGTCCAGGATGCGCCGAGCGCTCGGTTCAGTTGAGTAACTGGTGGAACAACCTGCGCTACACGAGGAGGCTTCTTCATGCATCCCAAAACTATGATGATGACAATTTTGGTATAGATACAGGATGGATATAAACCAAAGAGGTTGTAGTATGTAACTCTCCTGCATGATGCATCAACACAATATTAAATCCACACAGGAGTCGGCTCCGTATGAAATATAGCAAAACTCTGCACACAACAGTAACTGCTAGAAACTTTAAACCAATACACTTTAGACCTGCGCCAAGGAATAAAGAGCCCATTCTTCTAATCAATCTCTTAAGGAAACTTCCGTGGTACACTTCAGTTCAAATGATTAGAAGTTATAATCGTGAGGTAATCCGGTTTAGCACGAGTTTACACTGCCGTGCATGTGGAGGATTTTAAAAGGCAATTGTTTAAAAGGAATGCTTTCGTGTAGAAATGAGGATTAGATATTTTTAGGGTTCCGTACCTCAAAAGGAAAAACGGAACCCTTATAAGATCACTTCGTTGTCCGTCTATCTGTCTGTCAAGACCCTTTTTCTCAGGAACGCGTGGAGTTATCAAGTTGAAATTAATATCAAATACTCAGGGCTGCAATCCCAGTGAAAAAAAATCAAAACGCTATCAAAAGAAAACGGCGTTTATGTTCCGTTTATGCCGCATATTTTGACACTCTGAAGGGAATCAAAATCTATAGGGTACATTCTTTCATATATCTATGTTACATTCCGTTGACCTAGAATCATGAAATTTGGCAAGAAGCAATGTCATGTAGCACAAGTCAAGGAAAAATTCCGAAAACCGTAAATTTGTAGTAACTTCTACTCAAGTATAAATGTTTAATTTAGAAACTTAATTACTTTACGTGTATAATTATGTTACCTACCCTCTTAAACATTTCAAAACGCAAGTCTTCAAGTTAACAACATTTACTTAGTTGAGTTATTACTGCTACATAAAATACTCGTACATTCTAGCTTTTATGAAGGTATGTGCAAGGTTTTCTTTACATTGTAAGCTGTTTGAAACCGTAATAGTCTTTGTTTGAAACGCTCTAAACTCTAAAGAAGGTTATGGGTTTACATTAACTTATATAGGCGGTTTTATTTTATTAAAAATGTAGGTTTTCTTTCTTTTGTAGTTTTTTACCTGTACAAAGTTTTAAATTTTTGCTATATCAGGTGGCCTACCATGATCTAATTAAAAACGATTCAAAAACAAGACATTTCAGTTTAGGTTCCTAAACTGCATCGCTTGAGCTGCTCTATGGACGTCATGGTACCAAATAAGTATGAATGAAACCAAAACGTACGACTCAGTTTGGGACAATCGCTGTCAGCACGATTGATTTTCAGTATGATTATTGTAATTGATGATTCATTATGCGTGGTGTGCAAATAATTTATACTTACATACATTTATTACAGGACAGAGATTATTAGGTCAGCATTAACACTATTGATTGCATAAAAAATAACTAATTAAAATTAGAATTTGAGGTATGTCGGTTAAAATAAACAACAGTGGCACGGAGTGCCGACAGAAGTGAAAACAAAACACAAACAGAATATTTTGCCATCACTCACTGACATATCGGATATACATTAAAACCGAGTACATCCCGAGGACAGCTGAAAACATCCGAAGCGGCGTCGGTTACGGTAACAGTGGCGCGAATTCAATGGTTTTTTCCCATCTCAAAAAATTCTCAACGCACTTAAAGATGTTTTCACTTCAATATCATAAACACACAATTTATTTAGGATGCCAAAGTATCATTGAATGTCAGATAATGATCAAAGCTGTCAAAGTACCTACTCGTATACAAGATTATAATTAATTGGATGTCAAAGGGAAAACCATGAAAATTAGTTCATGATATTCGCAAGATAAACTATGTAGGTAAGTATAGTTAAATCTCCATAAATGGAGGCTCGAGTTAGAAATAAACTGTACTTCATGACATGAACATGACCATACTGGACATGTCGTACCTATGTACAGTCAACAAAAGAGATAAGTATGCAGGATCGTCGGATATAAATGAAGTTTAGTAAAAAACCAATGGATGTTGTCGACTGAATTTTAATTTGATAAATGAGCTGCTTGTTTTCTATTAATAAAAAAAATAAAAAAATTCGAGAACATCCATCGGTTTCTTACTAAATTTCAACTATATCTGACGATCCTGCATACTTATCTCTTTTGTTGACTGTACCTACCTATGTTACATGAAATCTTTGTCGACAAGACCACAAGACTCCTTGGGCGGTGTGCTCTATTTTATTATAAAACACAGGACATTTTATTTAGCTCATTAGACAGTCTAAGCAGAGCTTTAAAACTGTAAAGTAAGTGAAGAAATTACAACATAAAAAAAAGAGTTAGGTACTTAATTACACACACGGTACCTACAAATGAAATGTTATTGACATTCCTTTCTATTTTGTATGATCTGATTCTCTAAAACATTATGAAGTATCGATTATGTAATAATTAGTTTTCATAATTCATTTTTGTTAATGTTCACTAACTCAACACAAACACACACCAAAACCAAACCAATACTGTGTTTTGCAGTGCCCTGACAGGGTTCAAGTACAAAACTAATATTTATATAAATAAATAAAGAATAATATTAATAAGTCTGACACAATCTAAGATGACCTAAGTAAGCTAAACTATAATTATGGTCCAGTCTCTTCGCCTAAGCTGTGGTGAAGAAATTACAACATAATCTTACCACTTTATAACTAGGTACTGAAATCTACAAAATTTATGATGAAAAGCAAATAAAATTGTCAAGCATCTAATCGTAAGAAAACAGTTAAGTACATTTTGAAAGTGCCATCAGAATATAAAATCCATACAAAATCTAATCTAGGTATCAAAATGAACTAACTTAGGTTTTCCCTCACATCAAAATCGAAAGGTCACAATATTGTACGGGTAGGATTATCATCAATTTAGGGGTCGCATATTTGCATAGGGCAAGCGTGCCGGCCCCAGGACGCGGGTTCCGCCGCCGGCGACAACGCGATGCGACGCTACCCACTATGGGAAAGGAGTGTGTCCAATGACGTACGGTATGAAGTACAAATTGAGTTTGAGACAGACTGTCTCACAGGAATGAGTGACAGAGAAGACACATCTCTGTCGCTCATACCTGTACCCGCGTTTTTTTTTTAAACTATGAAAGAAAGAAAGTAAGAAAGAAAAAGTATTTATTGCGACTCGTACAGGAAGATCACAAACTAAAGTAAACACAGTAAAAAATAAAAAATCAAGCTATACAATAAAAATAAAAAAAAAACAAAAAAAAAATTAAACAGAAAATCCTATACGAGGCCAAAAGGCTCCTATCTCAGCATGATGCTGCGACATTTAAAAAATAAATGTCGCAGCGCTGGTATTCTTTAACCTTTTTGTGTATTGATACTTGCCTGCCTCTTTGAACTAGTTGTCGCCAACGCAGGTGCTTACCGTGAGGAGGAGGGTTAGATCCCAGGTGGGGTAAAGGGTTATTCGTTTTTTCCAGTAGAAATTTCTTGATAGTAGCCCGGAGTCTAGCTTTGTGTGCAGTTATTGGAAAGAGGCTAGTTCCCTATAACATGGGACTTAAAGATCATTATTGTTCAGCTCTTATCGCAATTTATTTGGGGTCGGCGCAACATCTCTTTTCCATTCTTCTCTATTAGTCGTCATCTTTCACACGGACCATCCATCGTTTCTTTGTTTTTCCCCTATTTGTATAGCCATCCACATTCATACTCAAAATTTTCCTGACATTTTTCTCATTCCTCCCATAACATGGGACTTAAACATAGGTGGCGAAATGGTGTTATACTATTGTAGCGGTATCTACAACGCCACATGCGAACAACGCGTCATACTGACGTCACGCAAAATCCTGCATCTCGCAAGCAGAGTTTACCGCGCAACCAGCATATATACAACGGCCTGAAATGAATCATCGGGCAGTTGCCCGCCAGACACAACACCCGTCTGGTCGGAGGATCCTCCCTTTTCTATGGAGGATGAGTGAACTTTACACCCTGTTCCTCATAGCTCTATACTATATACCTACCTAGCTAGGTATAGAGGTGAGATTCCTTTACGGGGAATACACATGCATCGCAAGCTATAGTAACACCTGTTTTCTTTAGATCCCTATATTTTATCCTCACACAATGGACACCGTTCCCCATCTCTCGCTCAAGCCCGCGGCGATCGTGTAGCCCCAATAACGCCCTGCATCGTCCCTTGAAGTCGCGCATTTGTTCATCACGACACCACATCTCGAAAACTGCTAGACACAAAACTATGAGATTTATGCAACATCGAAACTAATTCCGTCGGTCGCCCCGGGGAATACTTGATAGTCGTGAGCTAAGATTTCTTGTTTTAAACTTAGATTGATAGTGCTGTTATGAAACTGTTTATATTTTCCTTATTGTGTAGTAAACTGTATTATTTAGTTCTAGCTTGGAACTAGGAAGTACCCAGCTTTGCAATCGAAAGCGGCAGACTGTTACACGTTATTTTGTGTCGTCGTTGTATCTTAATAACTTATAGGAACGCTAGAAAACTATAATCATTATCATCAGCCGAAAGGCGTCCACTGCTAGACATAGGCCTCCGCCAAGCACCTCCACTTCGACCGGTTTTGTGCTTCTCGCATCCAACGAGTTCCTGCGGCCTACACAGGGTCGTCGGTCTACCTTGTGGGAGGCCATCCAACGCTAGGTCTGCCGGTACGCGGTCGCCACTCCAGAACCTTTCGGCCCCATCGGCCATCTGTTCTGTGAGCAATGTGCCCTGCCCACTGCCGCTTAAATTTGGCAATTCTTCGGGCTATGTCAGTTACCTTGGTTCTCCTGCGGATCTCTTCATTTCTGATTCGATCAGATCACGCAGGGAAACTCCAAGCTTAGCCCTCTCCATTGCCCTTTGGGTGACTTTCAGCCTTCTAATAAGTAACTTAGTAATAAGAAACTTTTCTATATTAATGGGCCTTATTTGTGATGAATTTAGAGAAGTTTTATAGTTTAAAACTTCACAACTTATCAGCTCAACATTCACATAAAAACTCAAAGAATACTGCGAAGAAAAATAAATAATTAATGCAAACGTATTATAATTAAGGCATAAAATCTAGAAAATTAAATAGAAAGGTCCAGACAAGTCTAATAATCCAGTTCAATTAATCTTACTAATCGAGTTGCCAGTAAGCGATTCTGAACATTTTCAATTTGTGCATAAAACGTCGGGAGAATCACATCTTCATTAGCAATACAATTGAGTTGGGGGCGAATGGGAGATTCCCAGTTCCCAGTACTCCCAGACCTGGGAAGTTGAATTCCCCAAAGATTTATAAATTGCAGAGGGAGTTTGGAAGCAACATGGGAAGTTTCTATTATTGAATCGTACTAGTATTAATTGCGGTGAAATTGTAATTAAACTTTATGCGCTATCGAGCGCTGCAGTCTTGAAGTCTTTGTCGGGGATTTCAGTGATAATTTTGTAGGTAGCGCGAAGCTGTTGGAACTTTAGAAGTCTATTTCTTTTTATGTAGGGAATGTTACGATGATAATATAGGTAGGCATTGAGTTCAGAAAAGGAAGCTGTGTGACTCAGCAATAGATCACAAATCAACGCTTAGATACGTCTTTGATTGTTTTCTCAATCACACTATACAGGGTGTAATTGAATTCATGAGCATCCTTTTAAGGGGTCATTGTACTCATCATTATGAACAACTTTTACTATGGGACCAAACCTGAAATCGCGAAAAAAAATCAGCTGTTCCCTACATTTTGACGAGTTACGCGAACATAAATGTAGGGAAAAGCTGATTTTTTTTTCGCGATTTCAGGTTTGGTCCCATAGTAAAAGTTGTTCATAATGATGATTACAATGACCCCTTAAAAGGATGCTCATGAATTCAATTACACCCTGTATATCGCACTAATAATATTATAAAGGCGAAAGTTTGTGAGTGTGTGTGTGTTTATATGTTTGTTACTTCTTCACGCTCAAACGGCTGGACCGATTTTGATAAAATTTTGTATGGAGGTAGCTGACACCCTGGAAGAACATATAGGATACTATTTATCCCGATATTCCCACGAGATCGACATTTACGCGGGTGAAACCGCGGCGCGCAGCTAGTATAATAATAACAACAACACGACAGTAAAACATAACTGGCGAAATGTACACCACACACACATACACGTATAGGTACAGACGCCAGCACATCAAGTTACTACAATCTGTCAAATGTCTTTAATAGATTTTCAACTTTAGCGCTAAATCATAAGGTTCAAAGTTGATTGGGAAAATTTGACAGTTTCGGGTAGCTTGATGTGCTGGCGTCTGTACATCTCTACCTAACCCTTTGTGAAATACAGGCGCGATGTTATTTTAAGGTGAATGCGCAGTAGTAGACCGCGAAATTCAAATTTTCTTACGTCTTTTGCAATTTGCAGGTCAGTGTCAGGTTGTATCTTGATCAAAATATGATTCGTGACTATAACAGGTACGTACTTATTTACATAATTATAATCATGTAAATACATATCTATTATACAGGGTTATTGGAAAAACATTAACAACCTCTTAAGAGGTCTCTGCACTCATCATTATGAACAACTTTTACTACGGGACCAAACCTGAAATCGCGAAAAAAAAAATCAGTGTTCCTTACATTTATGTTCGTATAACTCGTCAAAATGTAGGGAACAGCTGATTTTTTTTTCGCGATTGCAGGTTTTGTCCCATAGTAAAAGTTGTTCATAATGATGAGCACAATGACCTCTTAAGAGGTTGTTGATGTTTTTCCAATAACCCTGTATAGGCTGACCTGAAAATTGCAAAAAACTAAAGAAAAATTGAATTTCGCGGGCTACAACTGCGCATTCATCTTAACAACAATAATAACATCCATGACTACTGTGTATTCAAATATGTATACACAGTTTCTTCAGTGACTACAATGTCACAAGAAAATGAGAAAATTCAATCCAAGAGCATTCTAAACATGCAAATTCAACTTTCCTACTTTCCAACTCGAATGCAACTAGGTAATCGATTAGCCAGAACTATACGATTGAAAACTTCAGAATCGATCAACTTCAAATTCAATTCTGACGTATATATTTCTGTGAGATCTGCGCCTCGAATAAATGAATATTTTACACTCTCGTCTGCAGGATTAGGTTGTGATAATGAGATGTGCCTCGCAGTTTGCTTTTCATTTCCTAGAGCACCTGCATGATCGTCTGGCTTTGGATTCGCAATTGAATTTATGAAGTTATATGCTTATACCATAGATATCCGTGGCTTATACGATGTTGCTTTTTTAGATTTTCGGTCTGGAGTCGAGTGCATGTTTTCGAGATTTGGTTCCGATTTGATCGGTCTTCGCAAGTTTTTTTTTGTGTGACTAGCAGCGCGGTTCGACCCGCATAAGTTTCGATCCCGTAGGAATATCGGGATAAAAACTGTCCTATGTCCTTTCCCGGGACTCACACTATCTCTATAGCATCTAAATCGGTTCAGCGGTTTAAGCGTGAAGAGGTAACAGACAGGCAGACACACTTTCGCATTTATAATATTAAGTAATATGGATTTGTAAGTTGTGCAAAGATCTTTTGGCGCAAACTAACACCGCCATTTTTTTTTTTATTTATGTCATAATTGTTTACCAATAGCGCTCCTGTTAAAGTCATTCGAGTGCCAAAGATCCTTGCATAGCTTGTATGTTTAACTCATTTTGAGTCTGAGGATACTTAAAATAGGAAATGTTAACTATGAATAAAGTATTGGATTTGTGCGAGAGAGATTATATTCTGTTCTTTTCTTCGTGTCATGTGTGTACAGTCAACAAAAGAGATAAGTATGCAGGATCGTCGTATATAGTTGGAAGTTTAGTAAGAAACGGATGGATGTTCTCGAATAAAATTTAATTTAATTAATAGAAAACATACAGACCATTTATCAAATTAAATTTCAGTCGACAACATCCATCGGTTTCTTACTAAACATCAACTATATCCGACGATCCTGCATACTTATCTCTTTTGTTGACTGTACATGTATTTCTTTCTTTCTTTCTTTACATAAATTAATAAATAAATAGATCCAAAATGTTTCAATCGTAGAGATTTCCTCACTTTCTAAATTAGTAATTAAACTAATTTAATTGAGCAGCTCAAAGTTACGAAAAGGCTATAATGAGCGTGCTCATATTTTTAGCCGTTAATTAGACGTCCAAAATTATAGCTAAGTACTTTAATAACTCTATTAAAGGCCTGTAATTATATCTGAGGCTAAAGATATCAAAGTATAGTGGTGAGTGGTGAGTGGTGAGTGGTGGTGACGATTATGTGTGAGCAATTAACGAATTACTTAAATTAGAAAAATATAAATGGCGGCTGTGATCGGAAACAATATTAATTTTGACTTAGATTTATTTTTGCGCAGAAATTGAAGTTAAGGTTTGAGGTTGTGTATGTTGAGCTTTTTATAATTCACATAAAATTTGAAACAAATAAAAAGCAATCACAATTTAGAACAGGTTAACAAAATCAAAAAAAATACATACGTATGTATTTTGTTTGTCTAAAAGAGGACCATGGATTTTTTTAATGATGGGAAATCATGTAATGACTCCTCCCGCTCTGGGTGGAGCGGAAAGGTGTCAGACTCTTACTGACTAAAACCCACCCGTGTTCCTTCCTTAGCCCTTTATGTTCCGGGCAGCGGTAACCCTTTCGGAAAATCCCGCTACCTGGATAGGTATCCTTGGTCCTCTTTTCCATATTTTACATCACTAACAATCTAACCTTTATATTACTTTCTTTCAAAAATAAGCTTCGAAAACAAACCTTTACCTCTCCCAAACCACGTCGAACCCCACTAGCTCACTATTCGTAAAAACTTCAGTCTATTTAAAATTCGAAATACTCGTAAGTCCATATAAAATGGTGGAGGATATAAATTCGCTTGTCATAACCGAACAGCGCCAAGTCTCGCCAAATATACCGGCAGGGTCAGACGAAGTACGTGTGGGACTTAGGCAATGAACTTGTGTACCTGCGGAAGTTGTGTTTGGTAGATATTATGTGATATAAAAATAAAATTAAGTCCTCCAGACCGTATTTCGGCCACGGCAGCCAATCTCAACGGAGACTTGACTTCGGCGCGGGAGATATTATAGTGCACTCACGTTTTTTTTTAATTTTTATTCCTGAATGGGCCCGCTCTTGACCTCGATCAAGCCTGATGGAAAGCGATGGATGAGGTCTATGATGATAATTTTCCACCTCTTTATTAGTTGAAATGGCAATCATATCTCTTGGTTTTATTAGATTTTTATATTTTGTTTATCCTTTTGATACATTCTTATTTTGTAAATGTGAGGACTTTGTAAGCCTTGTAGACTTTAGATCTGTAGACCATTTTTTATTTTTTATCAAGTACCTCGTACTTGTTGACAGGCCTACGCTGTCCTCCCATACCTACTGTAACTTGAAAACATTGTAAAAGCCAATTATTTTTAAAAGAGTAACCATGGAGTTTCTTGCCGGTTCTTCTCCATAGGAAACGACCAATTGGAACCATGCACCTAGCTTCTGACGTTTCATAAGTACCCATGTTGGTTTATGTGAAATAAAAATATTTTGATTTTGATTTGATGGAACGAGCGTGCCCGGAAGATGCCTAAGGCACTGGAACTCCCACGTATCGACGAAACACAGCAGGCTGCTTGCCGTCGGACTCCGGTTGGTTGGTGGTCGCAAACCACGCGGGCATTAGCCCTACCACCGCAAGGGAAGAATTGGCCAGTCAAATAAGGTGTTGTGTGTGACTGTCCAGGCTGCCCCGAGCGCTCGGTTCAGTTGAGTAACTAGCGGAACAAACTGCGCTACACGAGGAGGCTTCTTCATACTTCCCTCACTCTCATAGTCCGATGGGACACGGCCGGAGAGACCATAATGAAAAGACTACCCCATTGGTACCGTGGTGACAAGCGCGACTGCTCAGCCCCGGGTCCTGAGTTCGATTCCCGGGTCGGGCAAAGTGTCATTGAGTTTTTATAAACAGCACAACAACCCTGCTTGCTGGCAGTACCTACTTTTCTTTATTAGATAATTTGCAACAAGGAGCTCTACTGCTACTGCGGTAGGTCCATTTTCTCCTTATTTATAAAAAACCGGCCAAGTGCGAGTCGGACTCGCACACGAAGGGTTCCGTACCACCGTAAAATACTTAACACTACATAATGATATAAAAAATCACGTTAGTGTATGGGAGGGTTAGGGGGCCACTCGTCCACTTCAAAACTGGGACCAGGGACCAATTCCACCTTTTCGATTTTTTTTGTTTTATTTATTTATTTTTAAAGTGAATATACAACTAAGTATCTATTCTGTAAATATTTCAAGCGTCTACCTGTTGCCGTTATTAATATCGAGCAAAAAAGGGCAAAAAAATCGCGTTTTTTGTATAGGAGCCCCCCTTAAATATTTATTTTATTTTGTTTTTAGTATTTGTTGTTATAGCGGCAACAGAAATACATAATTTGTAAAAATTTTAACTGTCTAGCTATCGCGGTTCTTGAGATACAGCCTGGTGACAGACAGACGGACGGACAGACAGCGAAGTCTTAGTAATAGGGTCCCGTTTTTACCCTTTGGGTACGGAACCCTAAAAAAAATACTCTTCACTAATATTGGAAAGAGGTGTCATGGCCGTAGACGCACTATGCAGCATAGCCGTTATGTGTATAAACGTATGAACGCCACACTAAATAAACACATAATTTCTATACACAAACAGCATTGGTAAACAATATTAATTGAAATCTCAAACAAGTGCGGTCTCCAGTTAAATGGCACATCGGATTTATATCAGCAAAGAGAATTATTATGAGAGAATCGATTTAAATATGTTGCAGCCGCAAGCGGCGTTTTCATATTTCATTAAATTCGCTTCTGCACTATATTATGACTGGTCATGTGTTTTAATTGTATGGTGAATCAACTGAAGGGAATTCTTTTGTAGTCTAGCCGGAGATTTAATTGGGAATCGCTTCAATTTTAATACTTTACTGGATTCTCTTTGAACGTCACAGGCGGTATTGAAACGTGTCGTTAATGTGACTTGGTTTCAATAAAATCGCCATGCATCCAATAAATAAAGATTTGGCTCATACACGATCCAAAACGATTGCTTTTGAGAAATCGGCCGTAAATTGTAGATTAATAATTAACCTCTCAAGAGATAACTAGAAAAGAAGAAATGAAACGTAATTTCGTATCTTTTATGGGTATGCAAACATAGGTTTGTTTAAGCATATTGAGCCTATTATGTTCCCACTGCTGGGACACACCTGTGTCTCTTCTCGGTGAGAGGGAGAGCCCATTGCAGGTTGGTAGATGTCACATGTCTTCGATTTTGTTTTTGGTTCTAGGACATGCCTGTTTCCTCACGATGTTTTCCTTCACCGTTTTGAGAGCAGTGTTGATGCAATAAATTTAGTCGAGTAGACCCGCGGGTTCAGTTCGTGTGGGTCCAGTTGACCAAAGAAAGACTCATAGCACCGCAGCGCAACTGAGAAATTCCATTGGAAATTTGATTCTGTTTTAAAGAATTTGGCTGTAAATAGAGATAGATCTCGTTCAAGACGAATCAAAAAGCTTATCCAATAAGGCAAATACTACTAGCAACTTATACGACTGCTTCGTTGCTGATCGGGGCCTTTAACGTACGTTTTAACTTCTAAAGATAAAAAGCAACTAACAGCCAATTTAAGTTTTTCAAGGAAACTACCGAGAGCGCTTATTGGACGGTTTTTAGTTGTAGGTCAGAGGTTTTTAAAGCTTATGAAGTTGAGAGTTTATAGGATTACTAGCAGTGCCCCGCGGTTTCACGCGCAAAAGTGTAATGCCGTAGGAATATCGGGATAAAAAGTATTCTATGTGTTAATACTGGTTATAAAATATCTGTGTGCCAAATTTCATCCAAATCCGTTCAGCCGTTTGTGCGTGAAGAAGTAACAAACATACAAACACACTCACAAACTTTCGCCTTTAGTGTGATAAATAAGTATTATGTAGGTTTTAACCCAGACCGGCGCTTTACTTTGTGTAAATTATTTCATCACCACTGCTCTCAAAACGGTGAAGGAAAACATCGTGAGGAAACCAGCATATCCTAAAACCAAAAATTATATTTTCATTTGGCCTATTTTTTTGCCTGAACTGTTCTTGAGTCAATATTTTATGGTCTATGAATAAGTTGTATGCAATTTACTACATTATTAGAAGTGGATGTGTTATACAGTATAGTACTCGTAAATACGTTCTTAGACTATGTTTTAAGAACCTCTCCCTCTATTCTGTATTCTTCTGTTTCTAAGAATTGTCAAGATCCTCAGACAAGTCACAAACACAGTACGAATATCTTGCTTCTTAATTTAAACACTAAAATTTCCCACCGGCATTCCTGGCTAAATGGGTCAGGTCTACTTGTGAACCCACTCCATGTATCAACTGAGGAGGTTTAACTTGTCAAAGTTAAATTCATGCAGATACCGACCAACTTACACATTACACTACTAACTCAAAACCCACTGAGATATCAACCTTGTCACACTGATATAAGTGTCATCGATCAGTTTGGCGGCTGCAAAGTTACGCTGGTTTCTTGCGTGGCCGAATCCCATGGGCTTTTGAGGTGTCAATTGCTCGACACAGTTGCACAGTGTTGTTATTTGATTATTTGTTGTAATTTAAACTCTATTTGGACGCAATAAGGGCGGTCTGTTTCCGTTTTATGTTCACGTTGACA
Source organism: Hydraecia micacea (assembly GCA_914767645.1). NCBI lineage: Eukaryota > Metazoa > Arthropoda > Insecta > Lepidoptera > Noctuidae > Hydraecia > Hydraecia micacea. The sequence continues at coordinate 18,252,833 of OU611778.1, forward strand.
AATATTATCTTGGCGTAGTCTCGTAGATTTGGAGGATTCTCCGGTAACAAAATATTATTATGACGATTTGTTTATTTTCTCATGGTCGTTATAAATTGATCGGAAGTGCTATATTTCATAAGACTACCTACAGCAGTGCCATTGAAGAACACTACAAAAGACAATATCAATCATACATAACACTAGCAGCGCCCCGTGGTTTCACCCACATAAGTGTCGACTCCGTGGGAATTTCGGGATAAAAAGTAGCCTATGTGTTAATCCTACGGGCACGTCTTCCCTACCATTACCGCGCCCCCCGGTCTATTCCTTGATATGCAATGGTCGCTGTAGCACCATGAACATGAGGCTACAGGAGCTAATGCGAATCTTGGGCTTCATTCGATTAATCGAGTCTGGTTTAACCACGCTGGGACCGGTGCAAATTCATTACATAATCAGTCTATAATGTTCCCACTGCTGGGACACAGGCCTCCTCTCAGTGAGAGGGAGTGGGCCGTAATCCACCACGCGAGTCCAGTGCGGGTTGGCAGATGTCATAAATGATTTCGAATTTTTGGTTCTAGGACAGTTTAGTCACGATGTTTTCCTTCACCGTTTTGAAAGCAGCGGTGATGAAATAATTTACACAATGTAAAGCGTCTGTCTGGGTTCGAACCTACGATGTATAACTCGTAAGTCGCGGCCGTTACCACTTGGCCACCACTGCTCTTTTGCAATTCATTAATTTATTCATATTAATTATTGTAATTCGTATGTTTAAAATACGTAATCGTCACACTATATGATATGTGAATACATTGCCACGCCTTCGTACTTATCTACTCAACAATACACTTGAAAGACAAGGAACACTATTCAACTTACCCAGTCGCGGGTAAAAATGGGCCATTTATTACATTGCAGAATCCCCTAGGTACTAACATACTTACTATAAAAAAAGAACAAAACACAAAACTACACAACATTGCCCCAATTACACCGACCCGGGGACATAAAAGCCAAAACTCGATTTTTATGCAACTTAAAACGAAGTTTTTTCGCGAGCCGAATTGAATTGCTATTACGTTTGTATGAAAAAGTGCGAATATTGTAGGCTCTCGGTAAAAAACGACGCTCAACCGGAAAAACTGAACATTTTGCAATGAAATTGTTTATCTGAATAACGTTGTTTGTTGTGGAAATAATGAAAATGGAGCGGTTTTTATTCTGTCTAGTAGGTATACTGCGCGAAAATGGGTTGAAGATTTTTTTATAAGCAAGAAGAATTGTTGAGATTGAGTCCTTCGCGCTGTCTCAACTATAAATACTTTTATGTAATGAAATGTTTCAGTGAAAAGGTGGCTAAGCGACTAATGCGCGGTTTCACTAACACTTGGCGGCATCTAAATGAAAGCGCGATGTTGGATTTTCAACGTTGCGTTTAGCGCCGAAAGTTAAATATCCAACAACACCCCTTTACTTTTGCATTCATTTAGGTGACGGTGTGTGTGTTAGTGAAAACGGGCTATAGAGTCCATTACCGCTAAAAACTATAAATACGTACATTGTTTATAAAATATTTCAGTGATAAAGCCCTCGAATACTTCAAGAAAACCGATTATCATGATGCATTATTTTGTTATATTGGTGCCTCATTTTTTTTACAAAAACATTTACGTAAGCGAAAAAGAACAATTCTGATGAATACTAAAAACCACATACTGTATCAAATGGGCATTTTACAACTCTGCCAGTGACATTTATGTCCTTACGATATTGCCCTTGTAAACCTTAGTGACGAAACGCATGCAAAATATTATCTTTATGTGTCCAAAACCTTTTGAAACAGTACTAAAAAAGACGAATTTGCATTTCTGACCTTTTTTGCTGACCTTAATGTGGAACGGATGACTGGTATGCTGACTGTACCTGGAAAAAAATTAAGATTTGTTAGTGTGACTGTACGTGTTCTTTTCTTCAAAAGACTTATTGAAAAGGCTGAATTCGTCATGATGAGTAACAATATGCATCAGCAAACGTGACTTTCTAAAGGGCCGTCTCCACGAGCGAGAGAATCGCGGCGATATTATCGTCGTGCCACGTATTTCTATACACTCTCTTAGAACGTGTCTCCACACGGCGATATCATCGCGGCGAGATGGCGAAAATTGGATCACCGCGATTCTCTCGCGCGTGTATCGTCTCCACGAGCGATAGGATCGAAAGACGGACTGCATGCCAGCTGCATCATCGCAGTTTGGATGCAGTTGACTTAACTGCTTCGAAACCTAGTTATGTCAACTGCATCCAAACTGCGATGTTGCAGCTGGCATGTAGTCCGTTTGTTTAGACCCTAAACTGTTGCTTGGTTCTTCTAATATTTTTTTTTTTAGACTATGTTGTTCCACTCCAGGGCAAAGGCCACTCTTTCTCTTTTCCACTCCTCTCTGTCTTGAGCTAGTGTGAACCAATCCGGTCTGTAGTCGTCAAGCTCGTCCCACCATCTTCTCCTAGGTCTGCCTCAATATCACCGGACATTTTCTGGGAGAGTCTCGACGGCGATGTCCTGCCTCAGGCGTCCAGTGAGTGACGATCTTTGCCCTTCTCTCCGGGTGCTTTTTTTTTACAAAGTTAACACTTACCAAAACACTCAGACTGTAATATTATCATCTCAGGTAATCCATCACAAAACCAGTATTAACTGGCCTCTTATGCTATTGAAACTCCGTACTACGCTAGGCCAATTTAAGGTCAAAGTGTTACCAAGGACGTGAAGCCTACTGTACCTACGCTATCCAAAAAAAAAATTTCGTAAATACTTTAATCAAGCCTTTAGCATAATCGGCCTATATTGTTCCCACTGCTGGGACACAGGCCTCCTCTCGGTAAGAAGGAGTGGGCCCGGACACAGTGCAGGTTGGTAGATGTCACATGTCTTCAAATTTTTGGTTCTAGGACATGGCGGTTTCCTCACTATGTTTTCCTTCACCGTTTTCAGAACAGTGGTGATGAAATAATTTACACAAAGTAAAGGGCCTGTCTGGATTCGAACCTACGACCTAGAACGCGGCCGTTACCACTGGGCCACCACCACTCATTTGCTATACAGATAATTATTTCGTAAGCTAATGACCTACTTTAATCAAGCACATTAACGGTTTACCAAGTTCCACCTCTGACCTACTGAAAATGAACATAAGTTAGTCCAAATAAAAATAAAAACACACGTTCGACGTCCGTACTACCGCACCGCGGGTTTAATTCATCGGTTACGGCTCGTATTTCCCGATATTATTTCCAGAATATTTTCGGGTTTTTTCGTTCTATATCCTCGGACGCTCGTAAACCCGGGGATGATCCGAGTCCATCGATGCTTCGGCCCGATATGAGAGATTCCCGCAACGGGTTTACGGTTTGGTGGAAGATGTAAGAGGAAGCGCGGGAATTAGAAATGACTGATTCTTTGTTGGTTTTTCAAATTGCAGTATGCCAAGTGTGTATCTACCTTTATATGTAACTAGCTTCTTCCCGCGACTTCGTCCGCGTGAAATTTCACCCCCCCCATTCACCCCCTTAGGGGATGAATTTTGAAAAATCCTTTCTTAGTGCACCCCTAGACCTCATAAGGAACCTACGTGCCAAATTTGGAATCTCTAGAGCCAGCGGTTTGGGCTGTGCGTTGATATGTCAGTCAGTCAGTTCTCCTTTTATATATATAGATATGTAAATAGTTTATCACAGATTTTTTTTTGTAATGTAACGGTTTTCGGATTTTTACTTCTTGCCAAATTTCATGATTCTAGTTCAACGGGAACTACCCTATAGGTTTTGATTGCGGAACATAAACACCCGTATCTTTGATTTCGCTGACTTAGAAGTTTATTTTTTTCACTGCTTCAAGGGATTGCAGCCCTGAGTATTTGATATTAATTTCAACTTGATAACTCCACGCGTTCAGACGACCCACTGACCCGTTCTTGAGAAAAAGGGTCTTGACCGACGGACAGACAGACGGACAACGAAGTGATCTTATAAGGGTTCTGTTTATCCTTTTGAGATACGGAACCCTAAAAACAGCTTTTTCCTACAAAATTGCAATACCTACGTGATCTAAATGTATAATTATGGAACAGCATTTTTTTAAACAGACGAAAAATCTATTGTAAGTAGGTATGCCTAACATGGTGGAGCAGTGCAAACGTACACCAAAATAATTCAATAACTACTTTGTAACCACTGTATCACAATAATTAAATAAAGATCTTTGACTTTGATTTTGAAAAATTTTAGTCCAGAATCACGCGATGAATCTATGTGCGTCGACCACCCTTTAAAGCACAAAAGTGAAAAAATTCAAGCTAACAACAAAAAGATTCCACCTTCTTCCCTTCCGCGAACTTCTGTACCTCGAACCAGCTCCCAATTCGCAGATCTGTGTAATATTTCAAAATTTTTAAAGTTCAGCCTGATGGGTGCACGTGAGAGGTTGATTGAAAGTTATATATTTTGGAATTTAATCTGCAACGTGTTTACGTTGCCAATAAATTGTAGCGAGCGTTGCGCGTTGCACGCTGCATGTTGCATGGCAGGTGATGCTTTGATATTGGAGTTAGATATTATGTAGCTTGATGGATGGGTGTGCGAAATATAGTGAGGGTTTTGGCTTGAGTAAAATTCTGGTTTGAGCTGGTTAGACTGATCAGCTATTTGATTATTTTAACTCAGATCGTAGAAGACTAGCTGAGCAATTTGGTTGAGGTGAGGTTGGATAAGGTTAGGAATTATATAATAAATATTTATTAAATAAAAATATAGTAATGGTAAAATACAGTATAAATCATAGAAATAATATACGTATTACAAAGTATGATGCTTGTACTAGGATAAACCTGTATCACAGACGGCATGATTTCTTACAATTACTAACTGATTTCATAATAATATATTTTAACATATGTTTTAAGAATAGTGACATAGTTAGTTAATTTATTATGTTATGATTTTGTAATTAATTCATGTTATTAATTAGTGTGCCTTATTATGTGATCTATGCCTACCGATGTATATAGCATAACCTATATTAGTTTTGGTAAGACTTTTACTTTTCTACTGAATTTTTCGCATAGTTTAGTTGTAAACATATACGTCAACCGTAAATACTATTATGTGTTCTTTTAGGTGATTAATGGAGTACAAAAACTTGTCTAGACGAGGTCTTGGAACAAATTCATTCATGTTACAGTATTTTTTTCTCATGAAACGCGCTTTACATGTGGTAACCAAGTATACAAACATACTGTGAATGTGTGTGTAAGCAGAGGAGCTCTCGGTACCGTCTGAGATGATGAACGACGAGTCGGAAGTTGTGTGTGTGTGCGTACGCGGGGGTTGTGCGGGCGTGTGTGCGCGTGTGTGTGTTATGTGCTGACGCTACTCGTACGCACACATTTAGAGCGTGTTTGTACACTTGGTTTCCACAAATAAAGCGTGCGTCGCTTCGTTGGATAAAAAAATACTACCTATAAGAATTCTCTGAAGATTCTGCCATTTCAAATCTAAAGTCTATTCAAACTCATGTTTCAAATTAATATTATTATTTCAAGTTAAACAAATATCAATTTTATTTTAATGGTAATTAAGTTGATTTCAGATTGACTAGCACTATTGAAAAAGTTATAAAAGTGTTTGAAGTTGTTGCGTAAACTAATCTTTATTGTGTAGGATTTAAAGTTGTTCTTCCATAAATTCATATTTGTTTACATTTTTGGCAAATAAATCGCGAATGCAGATTAGATAGAAAGTCAACAAATAAACTGATATACTTATACAGCTACAAGGTTATTGTGGCGCTTGTCCATAATCGGGATTAAAGCCGCCATATTTTTTTCTTGAAGTGAAAACTTCTTTAGGCGCGTTGGGCATTTTTTGAGATGGGAATAAACCATTGATTTCGCGCCACTGTTACCATAACCGATACCGCTTCAGATGTGTTCGGCTGTCCTCGGGATGTACTCGGCTTTAATCTATTTCCGCTATGTCAGTACTCCCTGACAAAACCAATCCATCACTTTGCCATCACTCGATGGCAAAGTATTCTGTTTGTGTTTTGTTTATATGACGATTCAAAAAATACACACGCAATTGTTCAAGTTCTCACTTCTGTCGGCACTCCCGGAGTACCACTTTACGTTTCTTGTGAAATTTCACAAAACAATTGCACAAATGTTTACCAACAGCACCTCCCTGCCAACGTCCTTCGAACGCCAAAATATAATCATAAAAGATCATATGCAGTCATTTCTCAAGGTCATTCACACCAGATCCGCATCACTTCTAGCTGTCAAACGCCAAAACATTTTACAGCGGCCAACAGTCACAGAGAAGCTATTTGTTACGAGCTGTCTGGCCCGGTACGGGAACACGTACGGTTTTGATAGGGTACCGTGCCGTCTCGCGTTCCCAGGAGAGAATGATCTGAATTCTGAGGTCGAGTTTTTGAGGCGAGATATGAAGTATGTAGTAGGTATGTCACGGCGGTTTTGTTGAGGGTTTAGTAGAGGTGTCGGATAGAAGCAGTTAACACAACCAAGCTCATCACAAACAACATAATAATCTTAGAGAGATTAGCTTTAAAAATACTCTTCGTACAAATCGCAACATCGACCGACTTCATAAAGTTATCTATGACCTATTCGCTCAACTGTCGCTGACTCGCGTTTATTATTCCTCGGAGCAAACAAAGCCATATTATGGGGATTACAGGACCTAAACGCAAGTTTTAGAAGCACTTAAAGTATATGATCGCGTACAGTAATTAAAATCAGAAACATATATGATATTCTTCAGGTTATATTGTGCTAGGTAGATAGTGTATTGAAAACATAATACAACAAATTTGATACGATAGAAAAAAATCGTGAAGATACCTCTAAAAACTTTCTTTTTACAATAAAAACTGTACTAATATACATACAATTCTGTTTTTAACCGACTTCAAAAAAGGAGGTTCTTTTTTGTCAGATTATTCTACAAGCAACATACTAAACCACTAGTGTATTAATTTTTTAGTCCAAACAAGATTTTTTGTAAATAAATAATAATTGCTTCATATTTTGCAATAAATTACCAGCGTTGTGTTATCGCGCTTCTCTTTTTTCGATGCAGTCCGACAATGACCGCGCTTTAGGTCATGTAGATTCAAGATCACAAAACATACATATCACTACGCCAGTTTACTCCATAGGGTTAGGCAGATATGTACAGACGCCAGCACATCAAGCTACTAGAATCTGTCAAATTTTTTCAATTGATTTCCAACTTTATTGCTACAGCATAAGGTTCAAGGTTAATTGGGAAAATTTAACAGTTTCGGGTAGCATGATGTGCTGGCGTCTGTACCATAGTATACCTACATTTCACCAGTTATGATTAAGTTCCAAGTAATAGGAGGGCGAGCAAAGGTGCGATGGAAAATCAAAGGTAGTTAGTTAAAAGCTGTTAAGTACCTACATGGTACAATCAACCGTACTTCCATGGTGATGACTTGACATGAAAGCGTCTTTATGTCCTAGCAGTAACTGTTGTTTGCTCAAAGCCAGAAAACGTTGACTTAAAAAGACATAAACGCCATTTTTTCTTTAATTTCACGAAATATTTTTGGAGCCATGTTTTAATTACTCCACAAAACTGTAAAATTTTAATATTATGATTATGGCAAAAACTGTCTCTCTGTTAATAAGCGACCTCACAGAAATTCCTTTACATCGTGCGAAAAAAGAATCATGTTACGTATTGTATGTACCTCAGTCACCGGACGCACCTGTTGTAATTACTACCTTATATTTGCTGCTAAATTGCATACAATATTAGAAGCGTGTTCTTTATGTGTTTTCTTATAAGATCCATAATATAACTGGTGACAGTTTACCGACTGCAGAGATAAAGTTGCACATTTTTATCCGTAAATTAGTGTGTTTTAGATTCAAAATTTATTCTTAAAACTTATATGTTAAGGACGCTATCACATTTTTCCACGAATAACAGTGCTTTTCAGGTACCATTTTAATGAACTTGGAGTCGCAACTGCAAGGATATCTTGGTTTCAAATTAAAGATAATATATTCATCTCCAGAATGGCTCCATAACAATTAAATAGCCCTATACAAAATTTTCACACAAATACGTTTTTACCATCACAGTAATCGCAAAAAATTTAATAAAAAGGGGTTTGAATAAGTACCTATATAGCTAAATCCACTGCATATTTTAATTTAAAAATAAGAAGATATTGTTGCTTATATAGTCCTGATACGACAAGCTAAATATTTTGTAGATAAATAAATAACTTTTTCATTTATGAGACAAATAAGAAACGCTCTCAAATTTCTCCATACATTTTCTACCCGCGGACACTTGCGGTTCGTCATTCCGCGCTCAGAGGCGCTCGTGGAAGCACGTCTGTGTCGCTTTCTCGCAAAAAATAATTACGTAAAAAAGTGAGTTCCGAGTTGTGTACTGAGGTCGGACGAAGTTGATACTTTTTCGGACCGAAATAAAATTAAGTACGATTATTGGTATTTTTTTCAGAAACAAATACTTAGTTGTAATTTTTACAAGCTTTTATTTAACTTGCAATGTATGTATGTACGAGTATGTATGTATGTAACTATGTTTGTTCGGGTGGACTCTTGCAACTAAATTTTGAACCAGATATCTTCAACCGATTGAGCTGAAATTTTGTATGCACTTTTAGTTTGGATGACAATGCATGGTTAGCTGTGTGACGTTATTCTAAATCCAAAATGGCGGAACGCCCAAGATGGCGGACTACTTATTTTTAAGGCACTCCTACAATATGGATATCAAATGAAAGGGATTGCTGAGAATAACTCGAAAAATAAAATGACGTCACTCTAAATCCAATATGGCGGACTTCTAAAGATGGTGGACTAGTTATTTTTAATGCACTCCTACAACATGGGTATCAAATGAAAGGGATTGCTGAGAATAACTCGAAAAATAAAGTGACGTCACTATAAATCTAATATGGCGGTCATCTAAAGATGGTGGACTAGTTATTTTTAATGCACTGCAACAATATGGGTATCAAATTAAATTACTTGCTGAGGATGACTTGAAAAATAAAGTGACGGCATTCTAAATCCAATATGGCGGAACACCAAAAATGGCGGACTAGTTATTTTTAATGCACTTCTACAATATGGGTATCAAATGAAAGGGCTTGCTGAGAATAACTCAAAAAACAATGTGACGTTACTCTAAATGCAATATGGCGGACTTCTAAAGATAGCGGACTAAGCTTTTTATGCTTTCCTACAACATGGGTATCAAATGAAAGGTCTTGCTCAGAATACGTATGCGAGTTAAACTCCACAAAAAAACCTGTCCAGCAATAACTAAAAAGTAAAAAACAAATTAAAAGTATTTTTTTTTTTTAAAACAAGCTTTTAGTTAAATGCGCTAAAAAGAATAAAATAAAATTGTCCTTTAAAACTTTTACTATCAACTTATAACGTCATTAAGTACACAAGTTATATATGATATAAAAGCTTGTTGCGAGATTTACCTGTGTAGATAAACAAGTAAATAACATGATCTGATTGATTTTCATTTTTTTAATTTTCAAACTAAGTAAATACGAGTACTTATATCTGAAAAAAACTTTTTACTTTTAATTTATTTATTTAGTGGATGTAGATGACGGATAAAGATTGTACCTATAAATATTTATTTTATTATTTTATAATCAAATTAAAATGATGGAAATGTTTTTTTTTGACATTCGATATTGATAGTCGATTTTGGGGTTTTTCGGGGTGATGATTACGAATATAACATCCATTTTTTATTCAAGGTGGCGGATTTTTGTTTGTGACAAATCGACTTACGGCCAATTTCTTCATAATACCAGTATATCCAGTTGTCATGCTACGTCACAGTTTTACTCTTCAATTCAGTAATTTTTTTTAGTGAATTATAATGTTGCTATATTGAAGAATACAATTGTGACGTAGCATGACAACTGAATAGACTGGTATTACGTTTAGTCGGTTAACAAAGTCGCGTGGTTTTTTTGTTTACCTTTATTTAGCTACCTAAACCTATGGAGTATAGTAGTAGTACAATGAAATATTTTCTATGTGAAAAGACAGCTGTGCTGCTGGGGAGTTTGTTGCGCCACTTCTTCCCAGCGAAAGCACTAAGAAGTGAAGGGCGGGCGTTTTGGGGACTGTCTTTTGTAATTTTGACATTCGAAAAGTGCTGATTCTCAGCCTAATTTGAATAAATTACTTTTGATTTACTTTTTTAAATTTTTAAGTAAATAAAACACTTACTGTTTTCATAAGGGAATGATTATTATTAAATATCACAACGAAACTCTACGATAAACTCCCAGGCTAGTATTTGATTATGTAATACTCCAACAATTGACATCAAAAATAATATTTAAAAGTACTTAGGTACATCTTTTCAAACTAACAGCAGACTGTGGTATAAATGTGGATGTTCCTTGTAATACTGAAATGTTAAGGTCGTTTTTGGGTACCTAGTAATGAACATATTGACTGATGAACTTCAACAATACTAAAAACATGATTATCACGCAGATAGTAAGTACTAATAACACTTACCAAATTCGATTGCGAACTTACAACTAACTTTACTCAATAAAAACCAGCAAAATTAAAAAAAAATCTTCAAGTACCAAGATTAGTTAAGTTACGTATAAAAATCGAGCGAACAATGGTTTCAATGTGTGCGTGCGCGTAATGTTGCTGTGTTGCGATTCAGATACCTAAACTTGAGCGAGTTCAAAATGTGATAGCGTCCTTAAGGTTCAAATTAAATTGTAATCAGCATTAAATAATTTAGACTTACGGATGCTTTTTAGCAACATTGTGTAAATTGAAATCTGATGCTATTATGAATGGTTTACTTCAACATTGTTTATTGTACAAAAGAAATAACTAATTTGCTTTAACCTGCATTTTTTTCGTACCAAATAATTATATTATTATTATTCAATTTGGATGTATGACGAGTACTTCGACACCTAAGTGCCTTTTTAATTAGTCATTTAATATAGTACCTAGTGAAGTTATGTTAAATATTGTAAAAAAAACATATAAGTACACAAGTATATGAATAAATTGTTTATGGTCTTGGTTTCTTTGAATTTTAATGAATAAAAAAAAATAATTATGTCTCACTGAAGGCAACTAAAGAGGTAAAAATTTGCAAAATAGAAGTATTTTTTTGCCATTTGGCTTTATGTATAATATAATATACTTTAATTATTAGAGTCGCTTTTTGTGTGACCGCGTTAATCTTCTAAAATACCTACGCAATAGGTTATGTTTGTGGCTTTCACCATAATTTAGATAATTTATTCCTGAAGGTATGTAAACCTTCATGAATAAATTATCTGTATATTATAATTGACTAGCTTCTGCACGCGACTTCTTCCGCGTGAAATTTCACCCTCTTAGGGGTGGAATTTTGAAAAGCCCTTTCTTAGTGGATTCTTACTCTCCAAAAAGAACACACCCTTCAAATTTCATCTAGACCAGCAGTTTAGGCTGTGCGTTGATATATCAGTCAGTCAGGACTTTGAATTTTATATAATTATACAGTGAAGGCATATACATTAAATAAAGAAATTTAAATGTTTTGTCAAGTCGTTAAACCGTGCGATATAGGGGCGGAATGCTAGTCCTACCTATTACAAAAATACGGAAGCAATCTGCAAACATCCATCAATGCCTACATACATACTATTAAAGCACTATACTTATCTATGTAAAGAAATCAATCGGCATGTCTATTAGTACGGCTAATATAAACTATCGTAGAATCTAGTCCTACCTTAACATTATGCTAATCTTACCAAAGGAAGTCGAACAATGATATTAACATTCGTTTTGACAATATGACATCATTCGATGATCGCGAACTGTGATTTGTTTCGTAATTTTAGAAGTTTGACCTTCCTTTTTGACTTTGAACAGTGACAAAACTATTAAAATTAAAGTATTTTACGCTGTCCAGCTGTGCCCAGCGTTTAAGATATTGTGGCAATGTGAATGGAATTAATAATTCGTCGTTATTATACATTTAATGAGTTTTTCTAGGTTGAATTTTGGTGTACCTACTCATCATCACCTGCCTAGACTTTTTCCCAACTATGTTGGGTTCGGCTTCCAGTCTAACCGGATGCAGCTGAATACCAGTATTTTACATGGAGCGACTGCCTATCTGACCTCCACAACCCAGTTACTGGGTAATACGATACCTCTTGGTAAGACTGGTGGTCAGACTTTCGGGCTTCTGACGACCCGTAACGACTGTCAATGTTATGTTATTTTGGATGCTACTGATTTATAGTGAAACCCTAATAATTGTGTAACATACTTTCAATCACAATCCTGAAGATTTTGAAGAATATTGCTAATCGATTGCTTCATGGTTGAAAAATTTACCTGTTCAACTTCATAACGCAATGAATGTTGTTGAACTGTCAAAATGAAAGGTATTGTGATTTAAGTGTGATACCCCCGCTGGAACATTGGCTGGTGATCAAAGTCCGTTTTTTTTTATGAAAGGGGTCTGCTGTTGATGACAATAAGTTTAACAGCAGATCGCTAGTTTTGTGTTGACTAGCTTTTCAGAAACCGAGTAATATAAGGGACACTATAATTACAGGCAATAAAATGTTATGCTACATACAGTGTTTACCTCATTCGCTTGACAAAAGACAATAGTGAACTGACCTTAGATTAGTTAAATGTTTTATACTTGGCCGGTCATTTGTACCCGTCATTAAGCATGGAACGGTTATGGGGTCAAATCGACCTCACGTTCATTGTGCATCGTCACATTTTAGGGGCAGTTTCGTTAATGGGGATTCGGTGGTGGTTGATAGTTAGTGGGATGGTGATAAGTTAATGGTGAAAGGGTTTTACTGAATAATAATATTAATTACAATGTTATTCCTAACGTAGTTCTAATTATGCTGTTTTTCCCGTACCAAATGAAGATTGAAACACACAGTACCGAAAATGAATAATCAAAATTCCTGACGATTTTATTTTGGTTCTATTTGATTTAGCTCCTTAACAATACCTAATATGAGCACTTTACAACATCATTATTTCAGACAGTATACGTCCACGGCTGGACATAGGTCTCCCCCAAGCACTGCTACTGCGACCCTGTTCTGTGCTTCTCGCATCCAGATTCCAATAGTACTTTACATAAGCTGCAATAATAAAATTGGTTTAAAAAAATATATCAAAATTTTTAAAATAAATCTTAAAGAAAATAAAATAGCTATATGTAGGTATTGACTGCAAGTTTATTAATTTGTTTCTAAAATTAATTTTATCTAGTAAAAATATTTCACAACATATATTTTGGTACCACGTCACCTCGTAATTTAATCATCTGCCTTTCTTTTCCCAACTAAGTTAGGGTCAGCTTCCAGTCTTACCGGACGCAGCTGAATACCAGTATATTACATGGAGCGACTGCCTCTCTGACCTCCACAACCCAGTTACTGGGTAATACGATACCTCTTGGTGAGACTAGTTGTCAGACTTTCGGGCTTCTGACGTCCCGTAACGACTGTCAAAGATCCACGAATGACAGCCGGGACCAACTGCTTAAAGTGCTTTCCGAGACACGGAGGGGTCTTGGTATGTAAAGATGGTCATCCATCCACGGACCAACCGCGGCAAGCGTAGCTTAACCTGATCCATCGACCCGTGCTACTGTTATTACTTAGCCACAAGCCCCTCACACCCCACCAATCACCTCGTAATTTATAACAGTGAAAAAGAGTCCTATACTACCCGTATCTAGTAAGGAAGATATTATTCACTAATAATAATGTAAATAGCTATAGTTACACAGTTAAAGGGGTCTGCAGAGGCAGAGGTCTAACGATGCTTTTAGCCTTATGACCTGGAAGGCACATTGTTAATATCTAATGCCTTTATAAGCCATGTTCTGGGATTAAAACAGTCTATTTTAATTGAGATGTTGAAATAATTCATTCATTTTACATTGTAAAGGGTTTTGTTAAGTTAGGGGTTTGTGGCTAAGTAATAACAGCCGCACGGATCGACCGAACAGGTTAAGCTACGTTTGCCGCGGTTGGTCTGTGGATGGGTGACCATCTTCACTTACCAAGACCCCTCTGTGCTTCGGAAAGCACGTTAAACCGTTGGTCCTGGCTGTCATTCGTGGATCTTTGACAGTCGTTACGGGTCGTCAGTAGCACGAAAGTTTGACAACCAGTGTTACCAAGGGGTATCGTATTACCCAGTAACTGGTTTGTGGAGGTCAGATAGGCAGTCGCTCCACGTAAAGTGCTGGTGTTCAGCTGCATCCGGTTAGAGTGGAAGCCGACCCCAACATAGTTGGGAAAAGGCTAGACAGATGATGATGATGACGTTAATGTTAGGTTTGAGACTATTATCGCTATTTCTTTAGGATCTTTATTAATGCAAAAGCAGAGAGTACTTCGCCGATGTACACATACGAGAACATTTAATTAAATCAAACTTAATTACAATATATACAAGCTAACACTAAATAGTACATTAAGAGACGTGTCTAAAGTAGTCCATTATTGCACAGTGTGAAAAAATTGATTATTAAACTCACAGAAATGTCTGACTTAAGTGCGGGTTTAGGTCATAGTGCTATAAGTATAAATTATGTACAAGTTTATAATAGTAAATAAAAGAAAAAGGAAGGAGCTCATTGGGCATCAAAAATGTGGTCATAATGGGTTACAATGATTTTCTGACAGTGCTGGTCACATGACGTGTATAATCTTCAACATTATGTGTGTTGTATGCATAACAACTGCCTCGTTGGTGTTGTTGTTACAAGCAGCAATATGCACCTGGGTTCGACCCCTAGGTCAGTTTTGTCGAAGGTCAATAAGAAGTATGTGGTTATTAAGTAATAGACAACAAATAGCTCATTTATCAAATTAAATTTCAGTCGACAACATCCATCGGTTTCTTACTAAACTTCAACTATATGCGATGATCCTGCATACGAGTACTTATCTCTTTTGTTGACTGTACCTACATATAATAACGGTAACCGTGTTATTCTAGTGTCAAACCGTCTAGCTCAGACCCGATTCAGGGGAATGATTTATAGGTAATTTCCTTACAATCGGCGGCACCTCGTGCGAAAGTAATGCAACCTTCGTCACCGCTCGCCTGAATGCCTAATTGGTTCATTTAACTTAGTTTTCTAAGTGTCGTTAATTATATAAGTGTGCTAGTTTGGCAGTGGTTTTGTGGGGAAACGTAGCGAGTGAGTTGGAGTTACAGTGTTTTAGATATTTAGACTGAATTTAAAATAATTGTTTTTAGAGATATGCGGCCTTTTAGAAAAATATTACAGTGCTCCAAAGGGATAGACACAGGTACGACTATGGGATGCACATTATTGACGAAATGCTCCTCCTGCGCAAATAAGAATATTATACTGCAATGACTAATCTTTTAACGATGTTTTATTCCATAAACTCAACTCAAACTTTATTCAATTATTTCACACTAGCAGCGTCCCGTGGTTTCACCCGCATAAGTGTCCTATGTCCTTTCCCGGGACTCAAACTATCTCTATACCAAATTTCATCTAAATCGGTTCAGTGGTTTAAGTTAAGCGTGAAGAGGTAACAGACCATAGTAATAGACAGACACACTTTCGCATTTATAATATTAGTATGGATAAACCAATTACAGGCACTTTTAAATTGTCAAGGGGTCGGTCAGTCAGAAAGATGAAGCTAGTTGCCCATTCCAAAGCCTTGTAGGTACATATGGAGAAGAACGGGCAAGAAACTCCACGGACATAAGACACCTATTCCACCGCTGGCGATTAACGAGAAGCGAGTAGAAGCTAGCAATTTAAAACGACTTGGCGAGCAACGAGCATCAAGTGCGACACGGCGGCGGCAAGCGATTACTCGCTGATACGCGAATGTACTAAGTGTGACTCTCTCGGCGAGTGTTCTGCCCGACAAGTGACCTCGGTGGCTCCGTCCATCTTCAGGCACCCATTGTGTGGATACTTTTGCCCAGCGGTCATCTTGCATGCGGCTGATGTAACCTGTCCACTCCCATTTGAGCCTGGCAGCCTTCTTGCCATAAAACCTTAATCCTTCTAAAATAAAACACCATAAAAATGCGCATTTTCACCAACAAACCATCCCCATGATAATCACCCTGTACGATATTAACGCACGCCCACACTCAGACGCGGCCGACCGTAGATGGCGCGATATTTATTTAATAGCCGCGTTTTGCTTTAATAAGCCGATAAACCAGGCTCCGGGTGACGAAAAATGACGTCATTAAACTTCTAAATTTTCACCGTGGAACGTAATCTAGCGGGGATGTGTCAGCAGCCTTTTATGGCTCGCTGTTTGGTTCTTATTGGAATGCGAAAATTCGTACAAAAATGGAAGGGATAATAATACGTATATTCCACTTAGTACGCTCCTTGCCGGGGTCTGTGTTACCCGATAGCTATGTATGTATGGCCTAGAAAAGTGACGTTCTTGTCAGCGATAGCGAGGATGGAAAACTCAAAAATGTATTGGCTAGCGAAAAGCTTATTTCAATCCTGTTGAAATTCGTTGAAGAAATGCGAAACGTTTTAAAACCGATTGCCTCCATATCATTGTCTAGGTCCGCTGGAAGATGTCTTAAGGGGGATGCGCCAAGTATCCCGCGAAATTCAAATTTTCTTACTTTTTTTTTGCAATTTGCAGGTCAGTCAGGTTGTACAGACGCCAGCACATGCTACTACAATCTGTCAAAATTTAATAGATTTTCAACTTTATCGCTAAAGTATAAGGTTCAAGTTGATTGGGAAAATTTTAAAGTTTCGGGTAGCTTGATGTGCTGGCGTCTGTATGTTGAACAAAATATGATTCGCGACCCTAACAAGTATGTATTTACAAAATTATAAACATTAAAATCATCAATACAACCCACTAAGTTCATATAATAATCCTATTGACATTTCATGAAAGAGTCATTCAATAGTGCGTGCATATCGCGGGCCACCTGCCTTAAATCAATAGTGAAATGTCACTTTTAGGCACGCGTGCATCATCGTCGACTGCATCATAGCCTACCACCACTATTAGGTGAGATAGTGGTGAAATGCGAATATTGCCACATCTGGGCAATAGGTACCGATGCAATAGTTCGGTTATGTGGTTGTTCGTCTCGTCAGGCAACGTCACCCGAGTAACCGATCTAACCATCACGGTCCATTGTGTTATCAGATTTGCTACCTGTACGTACGTCTAATAGGTTGCTCTCCTACAAACTAGTTCTTTGCTAACTCTTTTAGGTAGGGAGTAACGTTTTGTTTTATCGAAAGTTGTTTTTGATGCATCAACCCTTATACCTACCATTCTGGAGAACAGAAGAGTTGAGTTTGTTTTGGTGTTTCTTCATAGAGTAAGTAGATAGGAAACGCTAAAGTCATCTAGTTTTAAAACATTGCACACATACGTGTGTAAGTGAGGTTTAAAACCAATTTACACAAATTCATATATCATTTATCATTTTTATCAGTTTCTCAACTTGTTTTTACAAGGCTGCATGTTGCTAGCGACACTGCAACATTTCATGTTACACGCAACATAGAAACGTGTTGCTGAAACAATATTGTGCATGTTTTATTCTCCATATTACCATATTTACACCTCATCATCATCTGCCTAGCTGTTCGAAATATGTTCGGATCAGCTCCCAGTCTAACCGGATACAGTAGTGTTTCATACGTAGCGACTGCCTACAATTTAAACCTACTACGTACATTTTAAATTGTTGGGGGCTTGTGGCTAAGTAATAACAGCCGCACGGGTCGATCGATCAGGTTAAGCTACGCTTGCCGCGGTTGGTCCGTGGATGGGTGGCCTACTTTACATACCAAGAACCCTCCGTGGCTCTGAAAGTACGTTAAGCCGTTGGTCCCGGCTGTCATTCGTGGATCTTTGATAGTCATTACGGTACGTCAGAAGCCCGAAAGTCTTACAACCAGTCTTACCAAGGGGTTTCGTATTACCCAGTAACTGGGTTGTAGAGGTCAGATGGGCAGTCGCTCCATGTAAAATACTGGTACTCAGCTGCATCTGGTTAGACTGGAAGCCGACCCCAACATAATTGGGAAAAGGCTAGGCAGATGATAAAGATATAACAATTCACTTAAATATTAGATCCTATATATGCTAAAATTGCCTCTCAGATCATTGTTTGTCAATACAGTCACTTTAGGGACTCAGGTGTTTCCTCACCCTTCAGTGCCCCCTAACGAGTTGCCCTTGAAGCTTCTATTAGCAGTAACAATATACCGACACGTTTTTGCTTGTGGCAACCCTGTTCCATTGGAAAGGATTATGCCACATTGCCTTGTGGGATATTTGAAATATCTTAGAGTTGAAGGTTGCCGAAAGTGAGCATAATACTGGATGCCTTAAGTAAACTTTCGTCTATGTTTTGTGCAGCAATGGCCGAGGGCAACCAAACCCAAACTAGATTTTTCTTGTGGAAGTGGTAGGAAAAACTGGTTTTTATTCAACAAAATTAGTTTTCTAACAGGTTATAAATCAAAAAAGATAAAAAGCTTAGTTATTGTACCTACGTTTAGTTGTAAAAGGTAGCTTTATTTAGGGAACCCTGCCTAGTAGACTAGGGTAAACCTGTGACTTAGGGATAGGCTATATGTATAGATACCAAAATTCTTATATAAGATATTCCAGTTAGAATGACGTTTTGACGTAAAAGGCTCAATTTCAGTTCCAGAAAATTGAAGTAGTATCTCAAACAAATTCTTTCTTCTGAAACTTTTGGACGTCTATCAGCATATACAAAGGATTCAATCAGGTAAAACACGTTTGCCTCCGTTTTGTCTTATATCACTAAAATCTTTATGGGCTACGCCACTTACATTTTTCCCTTAGGTTGCTTATAGGCAACTCATCATATGCTTTAAATGCAGGGCTACCAACATTGCGGAGCCATCTGCTTTAGAAAAGGTGGCTGTGTGTGACATACTGGATGCAGAAGGTGGATATAATTTTCCCACTGCTGGGCCTCCTCTCTTCGAAATGGAGGTTTCCTCACTGTGTTTTCCTTCACCGTTTTGAAGTCCTAGAAATAAAAATAAAAGATTCGGCTTTACTCCTTGACTGTCCTACTAATGATGAAATTTGGCAGTGGGTCCAGTCGATCTATTCAAAATTTGATTTAGTCAACTGGACCTTCGGGTCCAGTTCATGTGGGGCCAGTTGACCAAAGACTCAATGGTGACGAAATAATTTATCTATACATATAATAAAATTGTAGAAAAGTGGTGTCTGTACAATGGAAATATATAAAAAAAGAAGTAGCAGGGGTTGTTATTATATCGATGCCGAACCCGAAAGTGTAATTAATTTTTTTTTTCTGTTTGTATGTTTGTCTGTGTGTTTGTGCACGCTAATATCAGAAACGGCTTATTCGATTTAGATGCGGTTTTCACTAATATATTGTAGTAAGCTTCACTTAACATTTAGTGTTTATTTCATGTCAATCGGTTCATAAATAAAAAAGTTATGTCAATTTAAAGAATCACGGCGAACATTTGTTAAGGTAATACAGAGAAACATTACTATGTAAAGTAAATTTTTAGCTACCCAAACGACGGTATGTGTAATTTAAAATGTGCTGCCCGAAAAGTCACTATTCCACGCGGACGAAGTCGCGGGCACAGCTAGTAGAAAATAAAACCCCACCATTGCTCCAACTAGGTGGTGTGGGGCAATTTGAGAGAGGCCTATGTCCAGCAGTGGACTGCTATAGGCTGACTTGATTAATTGAGTTGAGTATCCTCCATATTTTAAACAATTGTGACTGACTGATAGACAAGATACAGTCTAAGCCACTATTCTAATGGTCTGAAATGTAATAAGTCATCACATTTAATATCTACTCTCTGGTCATTTTTAAGGTTCCGTAACTCAAAAGGAAATACGGAAACCTTATAAGATCACTTCTTGTCCGTCTGTCTGACTGTCTGTCTGTCAAAACACTTTATCTCAGGAACGCGTGGAGTTATCAAATTGAAATTAATATCAAATACTCAAGGCTGCAATCGCTTGAAGCAGTGAAAAAAATCAAACTTCTAAGTCAACGCAATCATAAGATACAGGTAGAAATAAAAGCCTATAGGTAAATTTCATGATTCTAGGTTAACGGCAAGTAGGTTACTTCCCGATGACCTAGAATCATGAAATTTGGCAAGGAGCAACGTCTTGTAGCACAAGTAAAAGAAAAAATCCGAAAACAGTTTTGTAGTTACATTACAAAAAAAAAAAAATCCCAAACTAGTTACATACCTGAAATTTGTACGGAGCCCTCGGTCCGCGAGTCTGACTCGCACTTGACCGGTTTTTTTTAAAGGTCGCCACTTGTTATGTAACCAAGTTTTTTGTTATATCAGTCAAGCAAAAGTCCTCAGAAAATCCATTTTAATTTTTTTTTTTTGTTTTTTCTCTTTTTTTTATCCAATCACTCTTCCTGTTCCCACTTACAAAATATCAAAATAATAACAGTGTTGCGTGGAAGTGGCAGCCCTACCCCCTTGCTGTTTGTACGCAGTATCTTGATATCGCAGAAAGTAATCTTGCAGAAAGGCTTTGCGTCTGTGAGTGACACACTTTTCGGTTGGGGCCATAACATGCCGCATGTTACTGTCTAAAATGTTATTGGTAATTTATGTATGGGATTCACGCCTTTATTCCCGATGGGGTAGGTACGACAGAGGCTTATAGTCCGCTCACATTTCGCTAGTTATGTTTTAGGGCGCTGCCCAAACGCAGGACAAAATAAAACGCTCAGTTTTTGGTTGCATAGTGAAGCGTACATAAATAACAAGCCAGAAAAAAAAATCTGCTGCCCCCTTCATTTATGTTCGTATAACTCGTCAAAATGTGGGGAACAGCTGATTTTTTCGCGATTTCAGGTTTGGTCTCATAGTAAAAGTTGTTCATAATGATGAATACTATGACCTCTTAAGAGGTTGTTGGTGTTTTACCAATAACCCTGTATATCTACTCGCCCATTTCGGAGCCCAGATCTTACAGGTATTTTGTGCAAAGACGACACATACACTCCTGCGGCAGTAACCATAATAATAATGCCAGACATTTTTCAATTATCTCTGCGTTTTTGTAGATCAGAGTCTTTCAGGCTATAGATATTACTAGCTGCGCCCCGCGGTTTCACCCGCATACGTTTCGAACCCTTGCGATAAATACAATTATATCCTATGTGTTAATCCAGGGTGCCAGCTACCACACAGATACGGACCAAATGTTATCAAAATTGGTCCAGTCGTTTGTGCGTGAAGAAGTAACAAACATACAAACACATTCACAAACTTTCGTCTTCATTATTAGTGTGATAAAAGTTAATTTTTGATGGCTCTTTCCAATTAGAATAAGTAAGTACTTACAGTCTGGGAAGTTTATCGTTAAACAATATGACATCCTACGTCAATTTGCCATGGTATTTTCATACTATTGTGATTTGAACTTTTTTTTCGTATATTATGCATAAAAATATTTTTAAACAATTTACTTAACCATTAATATCCCTGAATTTATAAAACCAGAGAAATGCACTGATCAAAAGCTCTTGAACGCAGAAGTTTAAAACATAAAAATACTTTTCAATAAAACCTCCATAAATAAAAATATGGGGTCCTTACGGCACCCAATTTAAACATCAGTTACGGTACGTATAATAACAGTTATTAGCATCCATAATATTAACCTGCCTTCGAACAATCTGTAGGCAACAAAAACCGGCCGTAACCAAATGTTGGACAAATTAGCGGGTTTTAATTCTAAATCGTTCGACCGTTACCTACCTGCCACGGGTCGCAAGGGTGGCTCCATAGAAAAACACAATTTTTTATTTTTTTCTAAATTAGAACGACACGTATTTTTTATCGGTTGTAGATAAATATGGTGATAAAGACTTGTATTTTATCTGTTTTTTAGGGTTCCGTACCTCAAAAGGAAAAACGGAACCCTTATAAGATCACTTCGTTGTCCGTCTGTCAAGACCCTTTTTCTCAGGAACGCGTGGAGTTATCAAGTTGATATTAATATCAAATACTCAAGGCTGCAATCCCTTGAAGCAGTGAAAAAAATCAAAATTCTAAGTCAACGCAACCAAAAGATAAAGGCGTTTATATTCTGTTTATGCCACATATTTTGACACTCGCAAGGGAATCAAAACCTATAGGGTACTTCCCGTTTACCTTGAATCATTAAATTTATCAAGAAGCAATGTCACGTAGCACAATTAAAGGAAAAATCCGAAAACCGTAAATTTGTAATTAAATACCTACAAATTTGTACGGAACCCTCGGTGCGCGTGTTCGACTCGCACATGACCGTTTTTTATATTGAACGCTCCTTTAGGCACACTTTGCGCTCTTTCTGAACAGTGAACGAAACTGGACCGTCACGCTCGGGCCTGTGACGCTCAATCGGGTATACTCGGCTGCAGTCGTAAGTTTTCACTTCTATGGTCAAACGGTGGTTTTGGACCGGGGGAACCAGAACGGCGCGGCGGGACCGACTTGGTTATTTATTTTTCTCAAACATGCCTAAGTATGTTTAACTTTTGCTGTCAAAATAATGCTCAAATTTCTAAAAATTTGAGCACTATTTTGACAGCAAAAGTTGTATGAAAATCCATATCTGTCGTGATTTAGCGGCCAAATAAATTACATAGTAAACTCATATCCATCGTGTAATTAAAAAATGGAACGATCTTTTACTCCGAAATATAGCAACCAAAGAGGTAACTTATCAAAGGTTTTATTTAAATTTCGAACTGGCTTGCAAATAAAAAACTGTTGATTGAAAAAAAAAAACAAATGAACACTTTAACGCGGGAAAATTATTGTTGTTCGTCATTGATTTTGAAAAGTAATTGTATTTGACAAAAAGTTCTGCCTAGGTACTACGAGTACTTAGTTTTAATTTCCGCACATTATTTAAGAAAATGGACTTACGTACGTGTGCCTCGGCTACGCCTCGGCCCAAATTTCCACGTTCGTTCATCAATGGCTCTTTTGCTGGCCGCTGCAGTAATGTACTATTTTGTAATAGTTCTAAAAAGGTTTTTAGGTATAGAAATACTAGAAAAGTAGCCTGGAAAATTGAAAAATTTGATAAAAATGTGAAAGTGCGATTTCCTATGGGATATCTTTACGGATAGGATCATTTCCGTCGGGCCAGCTAGTCCATAATATTTTCTCGCCTTCAACTGTGAGAATTCTTACCAAATAAACAGTGTAATAATGTTTTGTATTTTATTATATGAATAAATAATGACAAAGGAAAACAAACGTCAGTCCATTGTAGCAACTTTTTTTCATCCACTTGTTTCTTAGCTATAAATTAACAAGTTTATCTGAGTCCTTTTTGTCTTTCAGATGAGGTGGAGTTAGGGTCACCATGCTCCGTTCACTTTCTGATATTGTTTTTAAGATGATGGGATTCAGGTTTACTGACCAAAATGTCTGCAAAAAGCTGGCAGGTGACTGCTGAGCAAACATCATCATTATCTGCCTAGCCTTGTCCCAATTATGTTGGGGTCGGCTTCCAGTCTAACCGGATGCAGCTGAATACCAGTATTTTACATGGAGCTACTGCCTATCTGACCTCCACAACCCAGTTACTAGGAACATGATACCCCTTGGTAAGACTGCTTGTCAGATTTTCGGGCTTCTGACTACCCGTAACTGTCAAATATCCACAAATGACAGCCGGGACCAACAGATTAACGTGCTTTCCGAGGGACGGAGGGGTCTCGGTATGTAAAGATGGTTACCCATCCACGGACCGACCGCGGTAAGTGTCGCTTAACCTACACGTGCGGCTGTTATTATTTAGCCCCGAGGCACTAAATATGTCAGGACCTGTCTGTACAAAATCTAAATGTTGGCATTACTAGCTGCCTAGTGCTATTTGCATATTTTATTTTCAAAAACTTTCACGAGCCTGCTATGTTATTTACGGCAGTTCTTGGATGTCTCTGCTTTATCTTCATGACTTTTGTTTTGAATGCAATTACATTATTTTGTATTCATTACAGTTGCAAGGCTTTGACATCTGTTGTGATATTGTCAAGCTTTTCTTTTTTGCGAGCAGTGATGGCCCAGGGGTAAAAGTACTCACGAATTGTAGGTCGTGTGTTCGAACACAGGTTGGCGCTTTGTGTAAATAATTTCACCATCACTGCTCTCAAAACGGCAAAGGAAAACATCGTGAGGACACCGGCATGTCCTAGATCCAAAATACCGGCCAAGTGCGAGTCGGACTCGCAAACGAAGGATTCCGTACCACAAGGAAAAAGAACGGCAAAAAAATCATGTCTGTTGTATGTGAGCCCCCCTTAAATATTTATTTTAATTTAATTATTTATTTTTAAAGTAAATATACAACCAAATATTCTGTGAATATTTCAAGCATCTACCTGTTGCCGTTATTAATATCGAGCAAATAACGGCAAAAAAAATCACGTTTGTTGTATGGGACTGTAAATATTTTTTTTTCTGTTTTTAGTATTTGTTGTTATAGTAGCAACAGAAATACATAATTTGTGAAAATTTCAACTGTCTAGCTATCGCGGTTCTTGAGATACAGCCTGGTGACAGACAGACGGAGGGACAGACAACGAAGTCTTAGTAATAGGGTACCGTTCTTACCCTTTGTGTACGGAACCCTAAAAAATCGAAGACATGTGACATCTACCAACCCGCACTGGGCCCGCGTTGGCCATGCCCACTCACTCTCACAGAAAGGAGGCCTGTGTCCCAGTAGTGACGACATTTCAAGCTTTTTTTTTTCATATTTCATGAAAAAGTTACTATCAAAATATAGAATATGATTTAGCAGAAAAGGGCTTTTGAAATTAGCTAAACATATTCTTGACCTTGACTGTTTATCCACATATAAATAATTTGGCATCTAATGCTACAAATCTTTCATTGCTGCTGTACTCGTATCAATAACATATTATATTATTATAACGGTGGTCTCCACCCGGCCCTGGTATGTTTTCAAACAGTTACCATACAATACTCAATTTACTGTTTATCAGGGTGATACGTCATGTCGAAGCCGTGACAATGAAGTATATTGTGTTTCGTGAGAAATATTATTGTTTGCTGAGGTTCTTATAAATGGTTCCGTAAGTTTTGTAACAGTGCTTTGTTTTATATAAGGTGTAACAGAATAAATGCAAGTCTTGAAAGTAGTTTGTTCATAATTTTATTGACTACTGGATCGATTAATAGAGGTTTTTTTTAAATTCCGGTCGAGCTAAAGAAAATTAAATCTTATCACAAGACAATAAGACTCAATTTTAAATGCATACAGTAATGCTAGGGTCACCACGATTTTCTTAATAACAATAGAAAGCTTTAAAAAAAAAGTTCTCGTTATTTTATTATGCTTTTACTCAATACTCTCATTCTGGTGTCTCGCGTTAATTATGTTACATATTAAGTTACAAAGTTAACTTCGGAAGTCATAATTATTGATAGCATCGTCACGAAATCAGCAAGGCTACTTAGATTTCTCTAATGGCTTCAAGCTGGCTAGTATTATATAATGCCTTACTTCGGAGCCACCTTGAGTTTGCGAGCGTAGTGTGGAACCCGCACTATGCTATGCACTCACAAAGAGTTGAAAGCATTCAGAGGGTCTTCACAAAACACCTTGCGTATACCTTCGGTAAAAGATCTCCCCGGTGTCCATATGAACAACGTGTTCGATGCTACAATATGAAGTCTCTGCGTGACCGTCGATTGACACAGGATCTAATGTTCCTTTACAAATTGGTCAATAATAAATTAGACTGTGACAAATTAGTTGAGTGTATTGGACTAAAAGTTCCTTACAAAATGCCCAGATACCCTGTAACTGATGTATTCCACACTCGAGCATCCAAGACAAATATTGGAGTAACCTCACCACTAAAAAGCGTGAAAAAGACCCAGTAGAGATGAATTGTACCAGATGTCGCTCTATACCATGATTCCATAAAAGTCTTTAAAGCCAAAATACTGAAGTCCCGAAAAACACAATCTTACAATTTATTATGTTAGTATAATTTGGAAATACTTCACCGTTTTATAATTTGTTTTTAGAAGCTCTAATTCCCATTAATGATCTCATTTCTATTTATATCGTTTAGTCTTAAGTAAGTGGACAAAATTGAAATGTTGTTTGTCTTTTTATTTTACTTTTTGTTACAAGTATTTTGCCATAATTTTGCAGTGCTAGCCTTTAGTTTTGTTATTATTATGTGTGATCACTTATTTCTGAGATTTTTGGTAAACCTATAATTGACGACTGTGTAAGACCGAGACTATTGTGATCTAGAACTTAAGATATATTATACATAGAAGCTGTTGATGTAACTTAATAAATAAATAAAAAATTACAGTGGCACTCCGGGAGTGCCGACAGAAGTGAAAACTTTAACAATTACGTGTTTACTTTTTGAATCGCCATATAAACAAAACACAAACAGAATACTTTGCCATCATTCACTTACATATCAGAAATACATGAAAACCGAGTACATTCCGAGGATAGCCGAACACATCCAAAGCGGTGTCGGTTACGGTAACAGTCGCGCGAATTCAATATTTTTTCCCATCTCAAAAATGCCCAACGCGCCTAAAGAAGTTTTCACTTCAATAAAATATTGTATACTAAAGTTTATGAGTTTCGCCATTACGATTAGCAAATGGATTTCTAATAATAATTGTAGTGTGTGTACGTAATCATAACCTCACACAATCCACCCGTGACCCGCGCAAATTCAAAGAATGGGCCAGCAGCGCTCAAAGCTTGAATTAGACTAGCAAAATGGACAAAAGGTACGAAAAGTAAGTACTAACATAATTTCAACTTGGATTATATTTTTTAGCATTAAACCAAACTAGACTTGACTAAATGTATCGTAAACTCAGTTTAACTAATGAAAGTAACCAAACGAAACACCAAAAAGTTTTTCCTCTAAAAAAAAACACACTAAAACATAGGATTGTTTCATTTTCAAAAAGCCGTAACTTTAATGCTACTTATAAAATTTTAGCAACCGGAAGTTTTCGCTCTCAAACATAGCAGTACAGAAATGCCTTTTATTTTTTAGTTTATTACTTAGAGCTTTGCTATAAGAGCGTTTTAAGGAGTCTCAAGGTGGGTAGCGGGTATTCAGTGCATCCGAGAGCCCGGCTCAAAGGGCCTCTGTGGCAAGGGAGGCCTGCGTACAGGGGCCCCGAGTTGCGAATTCTGGGGACAATTTTCCGGAACTGATTCAATCCTGTGTCGTACCTATTGTAAAATGTTTCGTTATATTGGTATTCAGTGTTTACTATGCAAGACGTGTGTGCTAGCCAAGCATAACGTCCGTGCAGACTATTATTACTATTTTTTTTTAAATGAAATGACTAGGATGTGTACCGCGAGGGCTGGTTCGAGGTGACGCGGGAAAGGAGTTCCTGAAAGGACTTGGGGAAGGCCTTTGCCCAGCTGTGGGACAGTACCTATAGACAAAACAAAAAAAAAAAAACTGACGAGTTGGTTTGTTTGAACGCGCTCATCTCTGTAACTACCAGTCGGATCTGAAAAATTATTTTTGGATTTGATAGCCCGATTCTTGAGACAGGCTATAGGCTTTTTAACATCACGCTACCACTCTTAGAAGCCGAGCAAAAAGAAGAAAGTCAGAAAGAACGCTAAGTGAAAACGAATTAATAGCGCAGGCGGGTGATGGGATGCGACGCGATGGGTCGGTAGAAAATAGTTATTTGTGCAACAAGAGAGCAAAGTCGTTTTTTGCTGTGAGTGCTGATTTTGAATCCTGAGCAAGCGAAGGATTCAAAGATTGAATCACGAGCGTAGCGAGTGATTCTAAAGTTGAATCCTGAGTGTGGCGAGGGATTCAAAGGCACGAGATGCAAAAAACTTTGCTCTCGTGTAACACACATAACTTTTCACTTCAGCAGCGAGAACACTTTAGGAGATAAAATAATAAACAGGAATAGATTGAAATAACTATTTATTGTGAATCAAAATAATTATCATTTAGAATTTTTTCTATGTTATGGGCCGTGAAAATTTTGGACTTTTTAGCCTTATGCCCAACTGACATTATTTTTAGAAAAGATAAGAGTTTTGCGTATGTTTCAATATGCGCGTTATGTTTTGTTTTTAAAATAGCTTTTAACATTGAGTAAATACTCCACATTGTAGATGATCGCCTCGTCTGTGATACATCTAAAAAATAAGATAGCAACACCGTCTCCGAAAAACTGCTTGCGCCCTTTGTAAGTCTCCATTCATTGAAGATATGGTATGCTTTCAGATATTTTTCGCGAGACTTCTCAGGCAGGAAACTTAATCCTGCATTCATAACTTGTTGTTTTAACTCTTCCGGTGTTAAAATATTGGTCTCGTCGCTAGTTTCACTCATATTTTACGATTATTTTAATATGTTTTAACTTATTCAACTCTTTACGCCAGCCACGCAATTTTATTCCCGCTCTTTTATACAAATTAAGGCGTGTTCAGAAATAGCACCCATGATACTTTATTATTCAAAATATATTACGTAACATTATTGAAACTACTTAGCAATAAATATTTACAGGTTAAATATCAGTTTTATTTGCAGTAAATACTCAATAAGTTAAAAAGTCAATAAATTACATTAAAAGACATAATTATCTTTTTGCAAAATTTCTTTAGTTAGTACGAAATTCCGAACGTGTTTGTCTTTGAGGTCGAATTTAAAATCAGAACTTCGAAAGGGCTGGTCTTTGTCTCTGTCTCTTTCTAATGGCGGGAAAGAGATAGAGTGTGAATGTTTCGAATTGTATGATTAACCCAAGGCTGAATAAGATTTTCGCGGCTTTCTGAAAACAAAAATTAAAAAGTTACTTTGTCTCACTCAGTGAGCAAAATCGCATTTTGCTCACTGATTTCAGGCAGCAAAACCTACATGTTTGAGCTACTGAAGTGAAAAATATAATACGGCTGTGACAATAACCTAAAACAAAGTGCAGGACCAAACGATTTTCTACATAAAAAAAAACGAAATACTATAGGCCGACCATTTAACTGAGACGTTGCCTGAGGTAACTGCGCGGTGCAGGAGGGGTGATAGTTGTCACAAGTTGACGAATCACTGAGCTCTCGCATCACGTCACCACACCCCTCCCGCACCGCGCTGCTACCTCAGGCAACGTCTCAGTTAAGCGGTCGGCCTATAGCTGTATAGTCTTTCCTGCAAGACATGTATTTAGCTTATATTATATGGTGTACATAATAAAAAGAGTATTCTATTGTATTCTTATTTTTACTCAATGAGAATAGCTTATATATCCCATTTACATAGACATCCTTTTCCACGATTACAAGCAGAACCTGCTTTAGCTGTAGTAGTGTCATATTGTATTTATATACATACATACATAACCTCGTGCTTTGTCCCCATGCGGGTAGGCAGAAACTACAGAACGCTACCTGTTACGATCCTTACATACTCCTTTTGCCTCGCTTACGTTCATATACCTATTATCTGGAGCCCAATTCCCGTAATTAAAAACGTTCAAAATTTAGTCGCAATCTCATCTCAGCGACTATTAGCGGGATTGTCCGAAAGGGTTACCGCTGCCCGGAACATAAAGGGCTAAGGGAACACGGGTGGGTTTTAGTCAGTAAGAGTCTGACACTCCCTTCCGCTCAACCCAGAGCGGGAGGGGTCATTTGATGATTTCCCATCCATAAAAAAAAGCGACTATCAATGTCTTGTCAAGAATGTAGGGAAATTAGAGGTATTTTTGATTACACTGAGATCAGAAGGCCAATTCTTGTAATTTAAAACGTTCAAAATCTAGTCGCAGTCTCATCTCGGCGACAAACAAATGTCAGAAACTTGTCAAAATGTAGGGAAATTAGAGATATTTTTGACAGATTGAGACTGAGATCAGACTGTGAACTTTCTTAAAAATAACAGAATCTCCCCTCAGCCAGATAACAGAATTGCCCCTCTGGTCATACATGCCATGCCGGTTGGAGTACTACGCACCTGCCCTTTCTAAGGAACATGACCAATAAGGTCACTTTATGTCCCATGTTGTATTCATCCTGTTCAAAATGTCTTTGTTTCTCAAAATGATGGCCACAACAGTTGGAAAGGAATTTAGTGGTTAATGACTGGCCATTGCGGCACGGTAGAGATGCTTGGCTAAGCGGATTTCAAGATCTTGGATTTAATACCACTCCCCGTGTACCTGGGGCCATCACTTTGACGAACGACAAGCATTTTGTTTAAGACAAATGCCCGCGGAGAAAAGTTTTTCCGTTTTTCGTTCACTGTTATCGTTACTGCATTTTCCTTATATCATTTAGGGCGAATCCCACCACATTTTTGTACCCAGAATTGATCTTATCCTGAATAAAAATTTAGTTTTTTTTTAGAACGGTCATAAATGTAAATTTTATTCCACGGATAAAATATAGGTAGTGACTTTGGTGAAATCAGCCCGTAATGTAACAAAAATATCCCTAAAATATTCTAAGAAAAAGTTTTTTCTTTTTAAATCACTTAAATCGGTCGAGAGGTTTTTATAATAATACAATTTATTTTTATTTTATTTATTTAGGTACAGTAGGCTCCAAAAGTCCATAGGCAAAGTCACAATGCAATAGCTTGACGTTTAGTTTAACTTACGACCTTCTTTTAATGAGTAATTAGACACACACACTCGCATATTACTCGAATATAGTTCCGTGTCATGTTCGTCTTGTTCACATAGTTCATAAAACTTTATGATTATACCCACAGAAATCTAAATAAATAAAACATAAGGTAGACAGATGCTTAACTCATTCACCGCTAGTCCCCGACTAAATAGAATGTTGTTGCTTCTTGGTTGGTGGATAATTTGATATGTGAAGTGTGTTTAATCTATTAGCGTTGTTGTAGTTCATTTTGAAATGCAAGCAAATTTAAATATCGAGATGATAGCTGCTGATATTAAATATGGACTGATAGTAAATATGGACTTATTATTATATCACAAATATTTGATGAAACCGGACAGACTGTGAGTATTATGATTTCATTATTTTATGGAACATTTATCTAATTAAAGTATAAATGATGATCCTTGTAGTTATTTTTTTAAACGTTTTATATTTACCTACCATAAGCCCTAAATAGAAAAAAAAAAATATTTCCTAAAGTTTATTTATTTACTTTTGGAATGATGAATATAATATTAAGCATAATATTATAATATATAATCATTTTGTAACATTTCTATTTTCAAAATAATTTTGTTTCAAAATAGTAATAATATTTTATAATTTTGCTAGTAGCTTAACAGTATTCCTTTTTTGTTTTAGAGAAATTACCTACTGTGAGTCGGAGGGTCAAAAGATATAAGGAAGAGGGTAGCCTTGCCAGTCGAAAGCGAAGTGGAAGGCCCAGCTGGTCAGTGAATATGAAACAATTGGTTTCCGAGATATTTTGCCGAATTATTCAACAAGTGTTTACGAAGCGTTCGCCGTGCAAACGAAAACCAGCTCAAAAACATAATATTTGATTGGAAATAATAAACAAGAACATTTATACAAAGTATTAAGTTATAAATTGATTTTAGTAATATTAAAATAAAATTGTGTCATATCCGTATTAATAAGGATTATTTTGAGGTTTAGTTTCAATCTTCTTTTCATAATGAAAATGAATACTTAAGCTATAACCGCAATAAGTCCTAATAAATATGACTGTTTATAACGAATAAACATTTTGAAATCACTTAAGCGTAAAACATTTTTATTTTTAATCCCATATAACATAATTATAACAATATAATAATAAAAACATAAAAATTATTACATTGTTATTCTCTTTTATTATCTCTATTGAATAACAAAAAAAAAAAAACGAAAAAGATAATTGTTGAAAAGAAAAATAATAGTCTCATCTCGAGATTGGAACCCAGACTTTCACGTTTGCTAAACCATTAGGTTACGTTACCAGCTATCTATACTTGGTATGATGAAGTGAATTTGAGCAGTAGTATGAACCCACCAAGGTTATGTGTAATTACGTAGTACCGTGTGCGTAAAAGCGACGATATGTTTTGTTTCGTTCGACGCTAGGACAGTAGAAAGATATTTATACTGTGACGCTCACGCTAGCCAATGCGTGTTCGACTTACACACACAGATGTGGCCTGCGGCGCGAGGCGGCCGGTATTATCACAGCAATTTGAACTTTAATATGCTTATGCAAAATTGATGCCTTACTGTACATAAAAGTTTTGTAGTACATAAGGGACTTACAAAATATACATTTTTTAATTACATGGCCTAGGTAAAACGAATAGTTGGGTGAATCTGTATTTAGGAGAGACATTTTCGACTCCCAATTTGAGTATCACAAAAGTCAAGGTCAAAACCAAAGCATTTATTTCAAATAGGCACATAAAAGGCACTTTTTCGACGATTTTAGTCGCCCCTTCCAAAAGGTAGTTTTCGTAGAAAAGAAAGGACACCGTTACTCTTTTAAAATGTTTTACAATAAGTATTCAAAATCAAATCAATAATCATGAGTTTTCGACTTATAAAGTCTTAACAGATAGATAGACACCCGCGTTGGTGATATAACATAACATAATCAGCCTATAATGTTCCTACTGCTGGGACACAGGCCTCCTCTTTGTGAGAGGGAGTGGGCCGTAATCCACCACGCGGGCCCAGTGCGGGTTGGTAGATGTCACATGTCTTCGAATTTTTGGTTCTAGGACATGCCGGTTTCCTCACGATGTTTTCCTTCACCGTTTTGAGAGCATGGTGATGAAATAATTTACACAAAGTAAAGCGCCTGTCTGGGTTCGAACCTAGGTACGACCTACAACTCGTAAATCGCGGCCTTTACCACTGGGCCACCACTGCTCTCGCAGGTGTGTTGCCTTCCCAAAAAGAAACCTTGAATTTCTCAAGTTCTTTTTATTACACTAGCTCCCAAACCCTCCAAAACGAAATATAGCAACGCTGCTTGGTGATAAAAAAGGTAAAGAACCAGTACAGTAACCGTCGTCATTTGACCGAACGAGCTCCGAAATGACTGCTAGAACAATGCTCAAAAAACCGGCCAAGTGAGAGTCGGACTCGCACATGAAGGGTTCCGTTCCACTAAAATCACACCAGATTTCTCTAAAAGGGCGGGCAGAGAACTGTAAACCCTCATTTTGCCAGTTATATGGCAAGTACCAGTCCGGACTACTTAGAAATCTGTAATGTAATTGCGCTACTTTTGGGAATCGAACCGAGTCCTCCATGCTCAACGGTCGCGCTTACGTCCACAAAACCAAGAAGACGTTTGACGTAGTGAAACGAAACTGCATTACAAAATTTCATCGATACAAGCTCCTCACTATATTCCCAGCGTCTCGATTACTCCAGAAAGTTGTACAAAACTTAATACTGAAGTTTAATACACTGGTACATTCACACAAAAGAATTGGCGAAGCGGCAGCTGCTAGCGATGGTTACTGTGGTTTGGCAGGTCGCAAATTACACTTTTTGTACGTATTTGAAACTTGGCAAAGTACGTCACCCGCCGCTGAAATTGGTACTATGTTATTGTCGATGTTGGCTGTTAAAGTATTTTATACTGTTTTTTTCGTGTTTTAAATAGTATTGATTCGTTGGTCTAGTCTAGTTGGTCATCGCAAGCGCGACTTCCGAGCATGAGGACCTGGGTTTGATCCTCGGATCGGGTAAAGTGTTGGACAGAAATTCATCAGCAGCTGCAGCAGCCCTTAGTTTAGATAATACTATAAGTAAAGTTCTATCTTAATTTTACCGAAGCTCCTGGCCCGAGACGGCACTCCCAAAAATCCCTCCTTATACTAATATAATCCAAATATTATTAGGGATACTCATAAACCTTGCTTTAAACGTAATGACATGTAAACCACCGTTCCGAACTGAAAGGCGCGTAAAAAAATTCGACAAGTGCTTTGGAAAATCGAATTTTATGAAAAAGCCACTGCATAAATCAATTACAAATAAAGTTTATTGAACTCTACGATAATTACAAATAAAGTTTATTGAACTCTTTGATAACTGAGCTTTGTCGGTACCAACTTTGTTTTGAAGATTTTACAGTTCTTTTATTACTTATTTACACCCAAAGTTACGTTCAAAATAGCAAGAAAAACGCATCCTTGTTGGCTCATAACTTTTTAGTGGCTTTTTATTATATTATTCTGCTTCCGTACAGAGAAAATTAATAATAAGACAAAACGATACTTTGTTTAACTTTGGATGCACAATGTCAAACAGTGGAGTAGGTAATATTCTCCCGAAATTTGTATGGAAAAAATATCGAGTAGTGGCACCTTAAATATAGCCACTCATGGAGGCTATTTAACCATAAGTAGGTACTTACCTCTTAGATCATGGGAGCGTGGGCCGTAATCCACCACGCGGACACAGTGCGGATTGGTAGATGTGTGTTGTGTGTGTGGTGTCTTCGAATTTTTAGTTATAGGACATGCTGGTTTCCTCACGAAGTTTTTCTTCACGGTTTTAAGAACAATGGTACCTATACAGAGTTCGAACCCACGATCTACAACTCGTAAGTCGCGGCCGTTACCATTGGGCCATCACTGCTCCACTTCTTACATAATAAAGACTATTAACTTGAAATATTAAAACAAAAAAGTATCTGTACAGTATCTTTAGGAAGTACAGAAAATAACCCGTCCCGGATCTCAATAAAGAACTTATTTCAGTCTAAAAATGTACAGATATAGACAGAAGTTCTTAAATTTACTTGTACAAGCCTTATTCTCACGAGAGACCGTATTGCAGGTGTGGGGAGCTCTTAACAGCTAGTTTAGAGGCGAAATGATGATATTTCTAACGTATTGCTGAAGTGTTACTACGAGTTTATGTTATTTAAACCAGTGAGAGTTTTATGCTTAAAAAAAAATTGGCACTCCGGGAGTGCCGACAGAAGTGAAAACTTGAACAACTACGTGTGTATTTTTTGAATCGTCATATAAACAAAACACAAACAGAATACTTTGCCAGCACTCGCTGATATATCGGAAATACATTAAAACAGAGTACGTCCCGAGGACAGCGAAACACGTCCGAAGCGGTGTCGGTTACGGTAACAGTGGCGCGAATTCAATGGTTTTTCCCATCTCAAAAAATGCCCAACGCGCCTAAAGAAGTTTTCACTTCAAAAGTACTGTGGTTTCAGGTTCAGACCGAGATATATATAAACGTTACACACAACGTACCTACACTTGGTTAAGCGTTGTTCCAGTCTCTGTCGCACTATTGTCAAACTACACTTACAAGATAAAGATAGAACGATACTTTAGAGATTTCTAAGTAACAAGATCTCCGCCACAGAGTGGAAAATGTTCTTTTTACTTAAAATGAAGTTTATTTCGGTGAAATTCATTTGTGTGTGTACATTCTGAAAGACGAAAAGTTGTTCATTGCCTTGCCCACATACACCATAAGTAAATAAAGTTAATACAACTACATAATACCTACTTATAGAAGATTCAAATAAGTCACGTAATTCTCACGTGATTCTCATTTTATTCTCATTCGATTCTCACTCATTTTCACAATCGTACGGTTCTTCCGTTTCTGTCGCTCCGGCTACCGTTTTCTCAGTGAATTTTATAGTTAGAATAAAACTTGTACAGTATGTCTATAGGTGGGACTATGAGACTGTATGAGTTTGGGAGGGTTTAAAGAGTACCTATTGAGGTCCTGCCATTTATTTAGTTAGGTACTCCAAGAAAACGACTATAGGAACAGTGCAGATGTTGTTCCAAACTTTTTTCATTTATTTTTTATTCATCAATCAATCAACTCAGCCTATAGCAGTCCACTGCTGAACATAGGCCTCTCCTCAGTTGTACAGACGCCAGCACATCACGCTACCCCAATCTGTCAAAATTTCCCAATTGAATATGAACCTTATTTCTTTGGAGTAAAGTTGAAAATCTATCAAATACATTTGACAGATTGGGGTAGCTTGATGTGCTGGCCTCTGTACCTCAACACCCGGTTCTCCGTCTTCTAAATCCAGTCTATCCCGGTCACTTTTTTAAGGTCGTCAGTCCATCTAGTTGAGCGATGTCGTCCGACATTACGTTCGTCGATAACATCCATCATAGAATGCTTATGACAAAATCCTAACCATTTTTTTCTAAATTGCCGTTGAATCAGAAGATTTACCTTTGTAATTAAACTGTCCTCAATATCCGTATTCAGTTAATTATAAACAGTCGTATCCTGAGGGGCTTGTGGCTAAGTAATATCAGCCGCACGGGTCCATCGATCAGGTTAAGCTACGCTTGCCGCGGTTGGTCCGTGGATAGGTGACCATCTTTACATACCGAGACCCCTCCGTGCCTCGGAAAGCACGTTAAGCCGTTGGTCCCGGCTATCATTCGTGGATCTTTGACAGTCGTTACGGGTAGTCAGAAGCCCGAAAGTCTGACAACCAGTCTTACCAAGGGGTATCGTATTACCCAGTAACTGGGTTGTGGAGGTCAGATAGGCAGTCGCTCCATGTAAAATACTGGTATTCAGCTGCATCCGGTTAGACTGGAAGCCGACCCCAACATAGTTGGGAAAATGCTAGGCAGATGATGATGAGTCGTATCCTGAGGCGTGAATACTGGTGCAAGTAGCGCTAGGTGTAACAAGTTTCAAATGATTTACTCCACCCCCGCTCGATCCCCTGCTAGATGGAGGATGTGTGATATCGCCTGTTTCCCGCGGAGGCAGGACTGGTAGAGCCACTTTGCGCTCAGCGCAATGATATAGGTGTGCTAGTATAATGTTAATATTGATATATTGTCGGAAATTATCAATATAGCCTGAAGTGGCTTTCTTTTTAAAGGCTACATTTCCTTTAATTTCATTTATCACACAAATATTATAAAGGCGAAAGTTTGTGAGTGAGTGTGTGTGTGTTTATATGTTTGTTACTTCTTCACACTCAAACGGCTGGACCAATTTTGATAAAATTTTGTATGGAGGTAGCAGACACCCTGGATTAGCATATAGGGTATTTTTTATCCCGATATTCCCACGGGATCGAAACTTATGCGGGCGAAACCGCGGGGCGCAGCTAGTTTATTCATAAAACAATTCTCATCGTGTTTAAACACTGTAGAATGTTATTGTTTGGATTTTTTTGAGAAAGCGAATATATAATATCAATTATAGCCGTGACATTAGATGTAGATAATAATAAATGTTCCAAGAAGTTTTTACTTTTTTTTTATTCAAAGTAGTATAGAATTTATTTATTTCTAACACACTTAACCTATTTTACAATTTAGCACCAAAAATATAGTTCCAAGTAGCTGTATTTTATTTTATTTCTTTATGGAAAACAAACAGTTGCATAGGTATTACAGAAACGGAAATGTCTTAACATGTATGGAACTTTACAATATCATCCTTTTAGCTCAAATTTTCCTATACAGTCTGGCTCCTCAGCAATCATATCAGGAATAGTAAGTAATTTAGTTCTACAAAATACTTGACGGCTTCAGAAAATTCACAGCGTAATCAAGCTAGCGATAGCGTTCGCCCGCGGCAGTTCCTACGCAGCGGTGCATAAACTTACGGAAATTTACATTTTCTATCCCGATAGTCTTATTTCAAAGCATGCACTATGAACACTCGACTATTAATTCGCCCTAGGGACAAACGAACAGACATATATTTACATGCATTCGTAAAACTCTTGACCATAAGAATTCAGTCCGTATGTAGTTTGATAATAAGAACGCTGCATTTTTATCTTAGGAGAACTTCATTTGTTTTCTGATTATTGTAAAACCAAGTTATGATTACAGTTAGAAAAATTGGTTTCATTGAATTTACAGCACTATCGCAATAAACATAAGGATTGTATTATGTTTTGATAGATGCAAAATAGTTTGTGGTGTAACGGTGACGCATTTGCATCCAGCAGGGTAATTGCGTAACCCACTATCAGTAGCAATGGGTTTCATTTTGACAGTTCAACAACATGCATTGCGTTATTTACGTTGTTGAACAGACACACTTTTCGTACATAAGGAGCAATGGATTAGCAATATACTTCAAAATGATTCAAACTGAGAGTAATAGTGTGTTACACAATTAGGGTGCCGGTTGATTGCCGACGATAGATTGTTTAGCTCTAATCGTGTCGTGAATGGATTGTCTAACAGATACATATTTTTCCTTGTCGAGAATGAGACGAACACTAATGTACCTATCAGCTAAGTAATCGTTTTGCCTTCTACTAGAGCGGATATTGCTCTAACTACTGGTCTGAACAACTTGCATTGACAGATAGACTGGTGATCGCAAAATACCGGCGAAGTGCGAGTCGGACTCGCACACGAAGGGCCCTTTAATTTTTAACTTTATTTTATTTTCGTTGTTTGTTGTTATAGTGGCAATAGAAATACACACTCTGTGAAAATTTCAACTGTCTACCTATTACGGTTCATGAGATATAGCCCGCTGATAGATAGGTAGACAGACGAACGGACGGATGGGCGTACGAGCAGACGGACGGACAGCGGAGGCTTAGTAATGGGGTGGTGGGGGGTGGGTTTGGCGATGCCAAACTAACATGTCCTTTTTAGGTTTCCGTACCCAAGATACGGAACCCTAAAAAGGACATGATACTAAAAACGGAGGTCTATTTTCAGGGAACGAAATAATCTTAAGTTACCTGTCTGTTGTGGTTGAGTGATGAAACGGAGAAGAACCCAGACAGCTCAACATGTTCGGCAAGCGTACTGGCTGAATGTACGAAAGAAATATTGTTTGTTTAAAAAACGAATTAAATAATTGAATGTCATTTGTTTCAGCGCCAAGGCTTTTGAGACGCCTGGCTGTGATCCTAGACCAACATGTTACCTTCGGAAAGACAAAAACTTACAAGAATGAGGCAGCACACTCCGCTACACTGCTCCCCAGGCAGTGTAGCTTAACACTGAAGTGTGAATGACAAGAATTTATAGGTGTTATTTTGGTTAATGTTTACCTACCCCTGTCCCGCCCTCCAGTTTGACTGCCCCGTTGGTGTCATGTTCGCAAGCGCAACTTCGATTCCTAGGTTGGGCAAAGTGTTATGGTTTTTCCATATGAATTTCTTAGTAACAGCTCTGAGTTTGGGAGTTGGCGGTGTGGTACCCCCGTGTCTGGAATAGCACGTTAAGCCGTTGGTCTTGCGCCTGGTCTCTCTCCGGTCGTGTCGGATTACATGCCGCCCCGTCGGACTATGAGAGTGAGGAAAGAGAGTGTACCTGTGTCTGCGCACACGCTTGTGCACGATAATATATTCCGCACCACGGCTGAAATACGGTCTGGAGAACTATTATTACCTACCTCTGTGATACCCTAAGATGCTTTTCCACTTAACTTTAAATAAGCTAAAATGCATAAGATTATCATCATGACTTAGCAACAACCCTGCTTAAGGCGCTACCTCGAAAATCTAAAATCCTCGAAACCTACTAAGCGAGCGAAAGTGATGCAATTACTTTTAAAACGCAAAAGAAGAGTGATCGCTATAATGTGCGTACGCTCGGAATAAAACAACGTATGTGCCAAAACGAATTTACTCCTTTTTTTACAAAAGAAATGAATTAAATTTAAAACTACTTTGAGTAAACTTTGATATGATTATTCTCTATTATTTAAATTTTAAAGTAAATTCCATTGAATAACTCTTAAGCGTTATGCCGTGATGTCGAAAAAAGTAAAAAAATAGATATACCTAACTGCAATTTTCAGAATCGAGAAAAAATCATTGAATCGTGTATTCCTTTTACAAAGAGTCAAAAAACATATATACCAAAACGTTAAATCCCTATTACACATACTTAACAAGTTACACGAAATAGAAAAACCAAATTTTTTTCAATATATCACCTTAAACTAGGTTGCATACCTAACTTAATCCTACCACGTAGTCCAAAGCGGAACAGATGCCACAATCTATAATTTGAATCAATTCCTCGTACAGTTTATTGCATATTGTTAATCCTATCGTTTCCAGCTGGTCACGGACGCCTTACATTGTGAGCTGGATTTATCAGATCCATATGGCAAATTCATAGCTCCCTGGCCAACCCCTCGCAATAAGGAAGCGATATATGCTGAAATACTTAGAGGGATTTTCTGCTTTTGCGTCTGTCTGTATAGTTAGTTTCTTGTTTTCAGTGGATATGTAGAACGGCGATTTAGTTTAGACATCTGAAACTTGTATCTGACAAATGCTTGCACTGATTGGACTGGTTCACTCAAATCTGTGTGATTATTTCTTCAAAACACCATTTCAGACATCACTCTACATGGTCTTCACATGACCTGACCAAGATTATGTCTGGACTTTAAAAGAGACTGTGACCTCTGAGTTTGTTTCGGCCTTTTCTTCTCAGAGTAGTCAGATTGGAAACGCCGACCTCATCTAGCTTATTTTTACCCGACTACAGTGAAGCAAAAAGGAGGGTTATGATTTTGACCGATATGTATGTATGTTCATCTGTTCCCTCATAACTTCTAAACTCCTTGTCATAATTGGACAAATGAGGTATCGTTGGAAGCGTCTTGATCGTCCGCTGGTTATAGGCTATGAGACGTCACATTAAATTGAATATGGCGCCCTCTAGCGGACATGAAGTTATGATGTAAAAACAATTTTTATTTTAATCATGCCGTGTTTGGTATTGTTGGAAGATGTCACTGTCCAGCTGTGACCTGCAGGCTGAGTTGATAGATTTTCAATAAAAACTCGAGTTGCTATTTTTACTGAATAAGAAACATTATACATAAGTAGTTTTATTATTTAAAGGTAATTGGGAATTCGTAATCCTCTTTTGACATAATTCTCTCTCTTAAGCCTCATTTACACGATGCAACTTTCATTGTTGCGTCAAGTTATAATATAGCATAACCATAGTCCGCCTATAATGTTCAGGCCTCCTCTCTGTGAGAGGGAGTGGGCCATTATCCACCACCCGGGCCCAGTGCGGGTTGGTAGATGTCACATGTCTTCGAATTTATGGTTCTAGAAGAGTTTCCTGACGATGTTTTGAGAGCAGCGGTGATAAAATTAAATACATAAATACACAAAGTAAAGTGCCTGCCTGGGTTCGAACTTACGACCTACAACTTCTAAGTCGTCGCCAACACCACTGGCCACCGCTGCTCAAACTAAAGTATC
The DNA here is from genome assembly GCA_914767645.1 of Hydraecia micacea. Classification (NCBI taxonomy): domain Eukaryota; kingdom Metazoa; phylum Arthropoda; class Insecta; order Lepidoptera; family Noctuidae; genus Hydraecia; species Hydraecia micacea. Next base: position 18,294,256 of record OU611778.1, read on the forward strand.
CCAGAAGCAATTAAATCGTACCATGAACCTAAATCAGGCTTACTATAGGTACAAGGTTATTTTTAGAACATTAACAACCTCTCAGGACTATATTACTAACATCATAAACAACAACTTTTGTTCTATGACTTTTATTAATTCGTCAGATTTTAATTCATTAGACTTTCATGCAAAAATAAAAATATTCCAATTCAACTAATTGAAATATTCGATTTTCTGTTACAAACTCTACGCGAAGCAATAGAAAGCGCTAGTTAGGTAAACAAACTGCCGTGTCTAGTACAACATTCAGCCGAGGGGAGCGGGGGTTAGATAGAACAACGAAATCTTAAAGGTTTGTTTTTGGTAAATGTGTTATGTTTTGTAAAAAGTAACAGAACAAAAGTTGTTATTTATGACGTTAGTAATCCAGTCCTGCAAGGTTGTTAGCATGTTTTACCAATAACCTTGTATAAAACCCTATATTCAGTTTCCAAATTATTTAAACATAGCTTTCTTATTTTTTAAATCACAGTTGAACAACCCTTGTTGCTCAGTACTTTGCAAGACCTGACAAATTTCTCTGTTTTCTTTGAAAAACTACAAGTGTCTCATTTGTAAACAGTCGCCGAGTTTTGTGTTACAGTGCTTTGTCTGCTTACCTCTCATTAGCTCAAGCGCTCGTCTCTAACGTCACTGACGACGCCATATTGTTTCACACGTAAGGGTAGGTACAAAAAAAAAGGATAGGTACCTACTTGTTTACATTTTCATACTATGTATTTTCACAAACAACGATTTGTGATTTACGTATCTACTTACCTACATTTTGGAGTTTTATTTCGTTTTGAAAGGTGATGACATGAATCTAGATTTAAAATTAGAATTCAACCAAGATTGATGTCAAATCTGACAGATTTAAATAAGCAGATTATTTTCGGCCCAATAAGTAACGGCCGCACCTAACTTTGTGTTAATTATTTCAACACCACCGTCACCACCCACTCTCAAAACGGTGAAAGAAAACATTGTAAGGAAACCAGCATGTTGTAAAACCCAAAATTCGAAGACAGTGACATCTACCAACCCGCCTTGGGCCCGCGTGGTGGATTACGGTCAACTCCATAGAAATGTAATTCTAATATCTATGGTCGACACGGAGATGAAGTCTGTGTCCCAGCAGTGGGAATATTATAGGCTGATTATGCTGCATATGCTATAAGATGAGGTTTAGAATAAAAATTTCAAATAATCACGGTAAAAATCCCTGAACCAATAAAAAAAATCAAACTTCTAAGTCAACGTAATCAAAAGATACGGGCGTTTATGTTCCGGAATCAAAACCTATAGGGTACTTCCCGTTGAGCTAGAATCCTGAAATATGGCAAGAAGAAAGTTACTGTGTAATACGATACCCCTGGTAAGACTGGTTGTCAGACTTCCGGGCTTCTGACTACCCGTAACGATGTCAAAGGTCCACGAATGACAGCCGGGACCAACGGCTTAACGTGCTTTCCGAGACACAGAGGGGTCTTGGTATGTAAAGATGGTCACCCATCCACAGACCAACCGCGGCAAGCGTAGCTTAACCTGATCGATCGAACTGTGCGGCTGTTATTATTTAGCCACGGGCCCCTCATAGTTTTAAATATCGCTTCTATTTTATCACATAGTTTTAAATACCTATCGCTTCTATTTTATTGCGCAATTCAATCAGCCATCCAAACAGGCCGTCAAACTGTACTCAAATGTTTTAGTTTTAAGAGAAGCTTTATGCAGTACGGCAGTTACTTTTAAATTTGTTCTTTATTTTTAAACGTAGGTAGTTTTAAAGGTCGTATAGATTTATGTGATTGTTAAGTAGATGTGAAATTGGATTGGATTTCTTTATTTGTTCTTACCGTTAAATTTAAGAGCTGAGCTGAGATGATATGTACAGACGCCAGCACATCAAGTTACTACAATCTGTCAAATTTCTTTAATAGATTTTCAACTTGAGAGCAGTGGTGGCCAAGTGGTAACGGCCGCGACTTACGAGGTGTAGGTGGTAGGTTCGAAGTCAGACAGGCGCTTTACTTTGTGTAAATTATTTCATCACCACTGCTCCCAAAACGGTAAAGGAAAACATCGTGACGAAACCGGCATGTCCTAGAACCAAAAATTCGAAGACATGTGACATCTGCCAACCCGCACTGGGCCCGCGTGGTGGATTACGGCCCATTCCCTCTCACCGAGGTAGGCCTGTGAACATTATAGGCTGATTATGTATGTTGTTGTTGTATTTTCAACTTTTATCACTAAAGAATAAGGACAAAAATTATTGGGAAAATTTGAAACTTGACAGTTTCGGGTAGCTTGATGTGCTGGCGTCTGTACCTACAGTCAGTGACATTTATGTTGGTGATGATCAGACAAGAGTTTTGAAAAGAGCTTATGGGAAAAGCTTTCTATCAACAACTAACTTGTTAAAAATTATTGATGAGTAGTAGTTTTGTAGGACGAAAGCAACACAAATTGTTACACAAAAACGAAAATAAATATTTTTTTTTTTATAAATCTTTACAAACACAGTGGTCGCAAAATGTTTGTCGCGTGGCCAAAAAAATATTTTTATTTTCACTTTTTAACGAATGCTCGCTAAAACAATGTTTCAGACAAAAACGGTTTCGGGACCACAGACTGGAAAATTGGTGGCCATTAAGAGGCTGTAAGCTTTATTTTTTTATCTCCCCCCCCACCCCTCACTCGGTAATTAAATGACAATTACCGGAATCTCAAAGAGGAAACGTTGGTGTTTTTAAGCCATTGCGTTTTTTAATGTTTCGATTAATTTTGCTCAGCTTGTTAATGTTTTGATTTTATTATGGAGCGAATATTTAAGAGGTAACCTATAAGTTCTTTTTTTAAATTACGACGTTGTAGTCGTGAAACACGCGTGCATGACAATGTTCTTTTTTGAAAACGGTTGGCATAATTTTTAGTACAACATTATAACACTCGTTTGGATGATATTATAGTTACTATGACACTGGTTGTTTTAATGTTGGCAATAAGCTAACTGTTTCAGAATCATTTTTAGAGGATTTATAGCATAGGTGTAGATAAAGTATATAAAAATCTAACGTTTTACAAAACTTGTATTTTGTAAAGAAATAAACGCAAAACAATGCCACAGTTTGTCATCAAAAACTTTTTGAGTTATATTTATTGACGAAGCATTTGAAATCTGTGCACGTTAAACCGATTCGAATCGGTTTAGTTAAAAAACAACAGTATGCTTTTACAGAAATGTTTTGCTTGTTCACGTTTTTTTGTAAATACTGTTTTTGCTTTATTTTTGTTATATTATGGAATCAGGCGTTACTTTACGGAAATCCATGACATTAAGATGTTATGTGTAATATCTAGTTTTAATTCCGTGTAATAAAAAACCCAGGCTTGGATGCTGGAAGCAATCTCACCTTCCCACGCTCATGCATATGCTGATGCAAGAAAGGTCCCACCCTCCCGCCCTTATGCAAATGCAAACAAACCAAGCCAATCCAAGCCTGGGTTTTTTATTACACGGAATTAAAACTAGATATTACACATAACATCTTTATTTTTGTTGTTTGTTCTCCGAATAAGATAACAGCAGCTGAAAAGTGGGTCGATGTGGATACCTACTGTTCTAGTACATCGCGAACGTTCTCATAACATTATACCTAATCAGTTTTTGGGATAAAATAAACTACACATAATTCAGTAAGTCAGAGTTTTGAGATAGAAAAGATTTATTTATTTTTTTATTATTATTAATTACAACGGTTATCTATTTTATATTTTTTTATTTGCTAACATGTAAAACACTGGTTAGTAGGCATGCATTCAAATTTCATGACACAGTATTAAAACATGTACTCTGTAAGGGCACTGCAAATTTCATAATTAAGTATGTCAAATTACATAATATTATAATATAGATTCTAATTATTACAATTTACATTAAATTAAATTAAAAATTAACAATTAAACATAATTACAAGAAATTATTACATTTTATTTTAAAATTAATCATTAGGTAGGTACTATAAATTCGTTCATTAATTTTAGTCATATAGGTAAATTAATATAGTCATTTATTATTTCACATTTACGAAAAGCATATTATATACACCAGTAACAGTAATTAATTAATTAAAATAACAGTACAGTTATTAATTAATTTAGTATTTATATAAATTACAACTTCGTCTGGATAGGTAGGTAGGTACAGCGTTCATATTAAAAAAAAGAAAAAATCATATATTTCTATTATTTTCTATTTATAAATTATTAGGACATGCAATTATTCATAATATGAATAATTGCATGTCCTAATAATTTATATATATTATATACAATGTCTTTCACAAAATCTCGAGCATAATAACATGATTTGGTTGAATCTGTCGATCAACACGTCACAATCGGGTATGAATGAATGAATTGCACCGATCCCAGCATGGTTAAACCAGATTGCGCTGCTCATGCGACAGCAGCGGGGATTGCGCACGGGACACCGTGCGGCACTGTGCAGTCGCGAATAATCTGTGCGACTAGACCGGTGGCGTAGATATAACTTCCCAAAGCGTTGCCGAAATCAGAGACACAGCATTCAAGTGCTAAGAAAATGTAGACATGTTTACAATGTAGACATGCTAATTCACCATACAAAACGAAATTCAAAATGGGAGTGAAAAAGTCCGACGAAAAATTCTCCTACTCCCGCAAAGATACAACAAATCTCCTATGCAAATATCAAGCTATTCGTTCAAGGATATCTCCTGTTTAGAACAAAAGAATACCGGCAAAGTTCCACCAGCAATGACCGTTAAAACATCCAAACTATTGCAATACTACACGAATTATAACAAAAGGAGGAACTGAAGTTTTCTGAGATACCTGTAAACCTGTAAAGTGTGGCTCTCGGAAGAGACGGAGAAGCAGACAATCTCTTCAGTCATTGTTTTGTTGTTACCGAGTTTGCGAATGTTGCTACTATACTATCTAATAACGACAGTAGTAGACAGTAGGTAAGTAGTAGTTTAGTAGATTTTTAATTTTATTTATCCTTTTGATAGATTCTTATTTTGTAAATGTGAGGACTTTGTAGGCCTTGTAGACTTTAGATCTGTAGACCATTTTTTATTTTATCAAGTATCTGGTACTTGTTGACAGGCCTACGCTGTCCTCCCATACCTCCTGTAATTTGAAAACATTGTAAAATCCAATTATTTTTTAAAAGAGTACATAACCGTGGAGTTTCATGCCGGTTCTTCTCGATAGGAAACGACCAATTGGAACCGTGCACCTAGCTTCTGACGTTTCATAAGTGCCCATGTAGGTTTATGTGAAATATTTTGATTGATTGATTGACACAAAGAAAGTGAAAAACTATATTTCGCGGAATCTAAGTTAATATTTAAAGACATAAACATACCAAAAGTGGTATGTTTGCAGAAAAAACAAACACGCACTATTATTCAAATACTTTAAGGGGGAAGCGCTAAGGTAGCCCGCGAAATTCAAATTTTCTTAAGTTTTTTGCAATTTGCTGGTCAGTATTAAGTTGTACGTTGATTAAAATAGAATTCGTGACCGTAACAAATAAATATTTACAGGATTATAATTATAATAATACACATAATTATGCCTTATTACTGTAAGTATAAACTATCGAGTGAAAGTCTATGTATGTAAATTATCCATAAAGCCATTCAGTCATGATTTGTTACGTTACGTTTTTTATTATTTCACTCCGAAACTAAGCAAGAAAAAAATCATAATAGAAATCAATAAAAAGTAATATTGTCCCCAGAACGGCCTATAAAAGAAAGAAAATACGTTTTTTTGCTGCAAATATGACGCATAAAAAAATACAAAAACACAAAAAAATTACTAAAAAATGTTGTCAAGTGCGATACAGCGAAGTACCTATAGTTTTTTTTATTTAGCCTACACTGACCCACTGCTGGGCAAAAGCCTTCCTCAAATCCTTCCAGGCATCCCTTTCTAGAGCCCCCTCGATCGAGTTGACTCTAGTTAATAATAATTCCGCCCTCAGCATAATAAATGTTGACTTGGCAGTCATTTAGAATTAAAAGTCGCTTCAATTGTACGTACATGTGATTAACTGATCTATCGGGCAGGACAACTTAATCACAAAGTCGACTTCGAGTCGAGTGGGGTAGGTTTACAGTGACAGAGGGTAACAATTTAAATACAGGGGGGAAATTAAAGACGGTCTCTGGAGGAAAAGATTTTATTTTATTCTATTCTATTGATGTAAATGCTCAAAGAAAACACTCCTTTATTCTTTAACCCCCTAGGTATAAAGAAGGGTATTGTATAGAGAGCCATGGAGCTGTCCATGCTTGGCATCAGGCTAATAGACCGAGTTCCAAACGTCGAAATACGAAGACGTACGAAGGTCTTCGATATCGGAAAGCGTATTATGGAACTCAAATGGATTTGGGAAAGACACCTAGCAAGGCGCAACGATTGCAGGTGGAGTAAGGGATGATTTATATTAGACCGGGCCGTGCCCGGGGCGTGCCGTGTACGTGGCTCGGACGGGGCACGGATTTTAAACGTTACATACATTTTGTATGAAGCAGTTTATATTACACAGTGCATGATCCGTGTCCCGTCCGGGCCACGGGATACGGATCATGCACTGTCATGCCATGTCCACGGCACGCCCCGGGCACGGCCCGGTCTAATAAAAATCATCCCTAAGGCTGTAACAGAGGCGTCCCAGGACTGGAAGACGAGATGTCGGTTGAACGGCGGCGAGATGGGCGGACGACATTGCTGCCATCGCGGACAAAACCTGGATGTGGCTGGCACAAGAGCGTGGACATTGGCTCAAGAAAGAGAGGGCTATGATTCCCAGCAGTGAGTGAAGACGGGCTATGGATGATGATGATGATGATTTAAATAAGTATACTTAAGTAAGTATCCAAAGATTTTTTTAAAGTCGCTATTTTCAGCCGGCAATCTTAAGAGGAAATGCGGGTGGTCGTTTCTCCATAGAAACGCTCTCGCCTGTTTTCTTTCTGTTTAATGACCATAAAGCAATGATCCTTTACAGAATAATAAATATTAACTACTTGTATGACCCTATGTTTTCCTTTTTGATGATTAATTATTTTTAAAAGCACTAGAATCATCAAAAAATGCTCTAAATTTGTACACTAGGCAGAGGCCTAGTGTACAAATTGCACAACTATTAATGAAAAAATAAAAACAGGGATACAGTATAATATTCTTTTTATTCAGTTTATGAAATATCTGTTATATTGGTCCAATATTGGAGGAGGAATTAGGCGAGAGCCAAACCTTGAATTACGACTTTTTACTTAAGCTTTTTCAAAAGTCTCTCCGACCGTAATTCCTCTTAAGGAAAATACATAAACAAGATAAAGCAAAGACAATCTTTTTGTGTACCAAAAGTTGCAAGAAAAAATTAAAATTAAAAGTCCACTTTTCTTAATGTGGCGCCATACCTTTAAACCGGAAATACAGGCATTACAATAAAACAGGACATTTCGACCTGTGATACGGTAAAAACAGACATCGAACTGTAATTATTGGGCTCGAGGCGTTTCCATTTGACAAACTACATATAATTTTCTATTTTACTATTTCCTGTTCTGGGAACTTTTGTTAACTGTGCGGTACAAATATGACTCTTTTATTAAAAATTAATTTTAATATCGTTGTGTTTGACTTCACATAAAGTAGGATTTTATTTGGAATCGGTTATAATATTATGAGTAATTTTTCATATTATTGTTATTGGATTATAGCTATTATTAATAACTATTATTTTGTTTCATGTATGTATTAAAAAAATTGTGGAGACTTTAACGCTGGACACTCGGCTGTGAATGTTTGGATAAGATTGACATAACCGTTTCTGTGAAAAAAAATCTTGACAGACAGGTACAGTTTTTTTTTTTTTTTTTTTTTGTGGATGGGAAATCATCTAATGACTCCTCCCGCTCTGGGTGGAGCGGAAGGGAGTGTCAGACTCTTACTGACTAAAACCCACCCGTGTTCCTTCCTTAGCCCTTTATGTTCCGGGGCAGCGGTAACCCTTTCGGACGATCCCGCTACCCCGGCAGGCTTCGGCCCTGGCGGGCCCCTTCCTTATTGCTGACATCTCTTTGAGGCGCGCGTGGAACACATACGCGCCGTCCGGCACGGGAGACAGGTACAGTCATGTCCATTTGGACATACACAGTGTGATAACTACACGTACATTGAAGCGAAAACTGTAACCATGAATACATCACATGATTTTTTTTTGGATGGGATAATCATCAAATAAAATAATTCTTCCGCTATGGCCGGAGCGAGAGAGGGCATGTCAGACTTTTACTGACTACAACCCACCCGTGTTCCTATAGTTGCCTGTGCCAGGGGCCACGGTATATCTTTAGAACAACCCGGGACCCTGGCTCGTCAGATATAAAAAAAAAATTGCTGTTTCATAGAAAAGTGCATTTCGTAAGCGGTCTAAATGTACGGAACAGCTATTTTTTTTTTATAACCGACGAAAACATTCAACGCATGGGGGTTCAGAATTATGTACTGAATCCATGGTATCAGGTTCGATGTCACTGCCATGCCGCCCTCTATACAAGAAAAATCTGCTTATTTTCGTGCTACGGAACCCAACATAATGTTAATCAATGACTCAGACACCAATAATTCTTTCGCGATAAATAAAACATTTTTTAACCCTAATTTATCAGAGTGATAGAGATTTATGGTTAAATGCAAACTAGTGGTTAGTTACACGTGAGTTATACATATAAAGGTATTAAAACTTAGTCACTTTTTCATCGATTTCTTTTTTTTGGCCATAAATAGTGGTAATGTTTCGCGGTCGTAAATATTGCTTTGTGAGCTAAGGAAGCCGAAGAATGTCGACGAAATGGTGGGTAGATGAGTAATTTGCCATTCATCTTTGCAGTTTTTGAGCGTGCGAAATATTTTATCAGGTAGTTTAATAGTCGACATCAGCAACATTCTTCAAAGTATGCTAACAAATGGTTACTAATTCTTATCTAGTGCGAGGTTCAAGAGTGTGTATTCTGAAAGTTGGCTACGTCGCAAACAGTTGTCAAATATTTCGTTAATTTTATTAATTTGTCTGGCCAAAGAAACCAGGGCCGTTCAAAAGCGCGCTGGGCTGACGATATCATCAATGTCGCGGTAAACACCTGGATGAGAGACCCACAGAACAGGGATGTTTGGCAGAAGAAAGGGGAGGCGTATATCCAACAGTAGGTGACTCTGGGCTGAATAATTGATGATGATGATTAATTTGTACAGACGGGCGCACATCAAGCTACTACAGTCTGTCAAAGTTCTTTAATAGATTTTCAACTTTATCGCTAAAGCATAAGGTTTAAAATTGATTGGGAAAATTTGATAGTTTCGTGTAGCTTAATGTGCAGGCGTCTGTATAAAATGTAATTATGAAAGAGCCAGTTGTGCACCATACAATTGGGCTATGGAAGATCAAATGAATGACGATCTTCGACTATCCCTCAAGAGAAGACTTATCGATATATGTGTTCTTCCCATCCTCACGTATGTTTCTCAAACATGATCTTTGACAATTCAGCAGAGGTCCACGCTCGATGTTTGCCAGAGAGCTATGGATCGGAGTATTCTGGGTATTAAACTTGTGGACCGGGTTACGAATACAACAATCCGTTCCATCACTAAAATAACTGACGTCACTTGAAAAGTTGCCACGCTTAAATGTAATTGGGCTGGACACACCTGCCACATGTCAGACGATCAGTGGGCCAAACTTACGACCCATTGGGTCCCGCTTAAGGGCAAACGACATCGTGGCAGGCCCAGACGGGGATGACGGGATGAGCTGGACTCCTTTGATAGAAATTGTTCCTTGTCAGCTCTGGACAGACATAGGTGGAAAGGGAATACGTAGGCATTTGCCCAGCAGTGGGACAGCAAAGGCTAGAAAAAAAAAAGTAGTGCACCAAAATATGGATCATGAATTTTAATAATTAGGGTAACTCTGAACTATCCCTATTATTGTTTTGTTTGTATTTATATTTTGCGTGGTGATAGTTTCTTTATAGTTTCGGTGGAATGGCGTCCAACTCGCACATTATAAGATTTTTTTGCCTCACGATACCGATCCGACAGAGGAAGTCGTGGACACTAAACGCACTTATCGACATCGACATCGTTGTTTCCTCGAGATGTCTATCGCGCAACATTATTTATAGCTTGTTACTTTGTGTACAGAGCCCGCGGGACCTCTTTGTTGCCAAGGGAGATAGTTCCATGTAATATTTATGACGTAAGTAGATGTTTATGATGTTATTGGACGTATTATGTCGGTTATTTTTAAAGGGGTCTTGTCCTAGTGCACGATGAAGGGGGCTTACCACGCAATCTTGTAGCAGGTTAATGTTTACGAAAAGTGAAGTCTGATTCTGATCTGTCGGACTATTCTGTAAGAATCACACCGTGAAAACTTATCGTCTTCTCCAATGTCCCACTCACCGAACAGACTTCATTCACTCTTCCTTCTTCGTTCAGTCTATCTCTCTGTGGAATGCGCTCCCACAGGAAATCAGGATGGCAACCAACCGATTATCCTTTAAAGTTAAGGTTCGTGAGCACATTCGCAAGAAGCTGGCAGTATCATCACAACGGTAATATTTTCTCATTGTCTTATTTCTTTTTATTTTAGTAAGTATATTCGTGTATTTATGTATATTTATTTATGATTTTATTTATATGTAGTATGTAGGTATATATTATATTCATAGTTTTAATAAGTTTATGCGTATCTTTATATTTAAAATATTTATTCCTCAATGTTCAGGATTGCACCTACCACTGTTTGTCTCTGCATCACCCAAAGGTTGACTGGTAGAAAATGCCTATGGCATTAAGTCCGCCTCTGTACATTTGTGCTTAAAGTATTAAATAAATAAATAAAACATAATCTTAGGTGAAGTGAGCTGTCAAAGGGGAAATCCCTAGCATCTGGTGGAATAGCAGGTCACTGCACGGTCTACAGTGCGGCTGACGAGAGAATGCGTTCTTGACACCGGAGCAAATTTGTTTTTTAATAAACCGGCGAAGAAATTAGACGCAGGGGGTTCAGAATCATGTACTGAATCTATCGTAACAGGTTGTACTAACCATTGACACAAAGATATACAAGGTGTTTTTTTTTATATCCTATAACTCTAGGGTATGAATGAGACCATCACCCTAATTGCGTAACACAGTACCTATCAGTCGGAATCGGAATCATTTTAAAGCAAATTGCTAATCCATTGCTTCATAAGTTCGAATGATTATGGTAAAGCAATAAAGATATTGAGTATTGAGTATTGAAATTTGTCTGCTCAACACGTAAATAACGCAATGAATGTTGTTGAACTGGACTAAATAGCTTAGAAAAACCTAGATTAAACAAGTTTTCTATGTTTCTCCGGTTATTATCTGTAAGTAAACAATGTTTATAGCGATTACTTTTAAAGTAAATGAGGACAGGACTTTAATCTTTTCTGACAATGTGACAATGTGAAAATGTTGTGATGATTAAATCGCCGTCATGCTGCCAAAACCGATTATCTGCAATTTGGTCAATTTTGTGTTAAAAATATCAATCGATTCAGTTTTTCATTTCTGTCGTCTGCCAATATCGGTTAAACGCAGAAACCCATTAGTTGCAGAGATACTCTGTGCATAATAAAGGGTAATTGATCAATGTCTGTAAAAAGTCGCCAGACAAAAACGATTAAATTTGTTTAATGATAGGTTTTTCGATATTACGCTTGCTAAATAATATTAAACTCGTTTAATCGATTTTCTCATTTACGCACTGGAGCAGGTCTACAGATGATTTATTCTGCCATAGTATTTCAAATGCCGTTAGCCGGTTTTGGAAAAATATTTACTTATTGAAAACTTTAATAACATACGTCAGCAAAAATTAAATTATTAACTTTAACTCATTTTGGCCCGCGCCCTTAACATGCAAGATGAAATAATGTTTTTGTGAAAAATATAATTATATGCATTTAATTGATTTCGGGTATACTTACTACGGGTTCTATTAGATAAACGTCTCTGCAGCCAAAAGCGATTAAATGATGATACCTATAGTTGCCAGGGATTCGCGTTGGCGCGCGGCGCAGTTAGTTCGTCCATTCATTCAATTTTCATTACGACGCGGCACATTCGGCTCGACGAAACTCAAACTCAAACCATTTATTTCAATTAAACCATTTACAGGCACTTTTGAATTGTCAAGAAGTCGGTCAGTCAGAAAAAATGAAGCTAGTTGCCCATTCCAAAGCGTAGGTACAGACGCCAGCACATCAACCTACCCCTAACTGTCAAATTTTCCCAATCAACATTGAACCTTATGCTTTAGCGATAAAGATGAAAATCTATTACAGAAATCTGACAGATTGTAGTAGGTTGATGTGCTGGCGTCTGTACCTATGGAGAAGAACGGGCAAGAAACTCCATGGACACTCTTTTAAATTATGTTTTTACAAAAATATTAGTTACATCATTTATTTTGAATTTATAATCATATGTGAGAACGATGTAAAAAAAGGAAACTGTAACGGTTAACCAACAGTCGATTGGCCCATGAACCATTGGTCAACATTATCTGTAAACCTTTAACTTTTCATCCAAAGGATTTTACACCCATGAACGTTTCGCCAACATAACTCTATGTTAGTGAACGCTTAACCAACATGATGTTTTGACCAATAACTTTTCACCCAAAGAATAAGGCCAACAGACAGCGGGAAAGGTGAAAGTAAATAAAGGCTTGTAAAAATAATAAAAAATATGATAGTTTTTAAATACTATTGCTCCGCCCCGTGGGGAAGATCACGTGGCGGGTCTAAGTTGGTTTACAAGCAATAATAAATAAGACATAGTCGACTATTTCTGTGAAAAGGGTTTAATGTAACCTAACCATACCTAACCTCGGGGTGCCCTTCGCTCGCTTTGCTCGCTCACTTGAACCGTTATCATCCACTTCGAACCTAAGTCCGAGTCGGGGTGCCCCAAGTCCCGAGCTCGCTTGGCTCGCTCTAGAATCCTAAGTTCTATTTGACATGGGTCAATTGTTCTTTGGGTGAAAAGTCATTGGTCAAAACATTATGTTGGTTGAGATGAGACTTACGCGTTAAAAGCGTCCAGAGTACAGCAAATAGTAACAAAACAACAATCCAAAATAAAATAATTCAAAATAAGCCGAGGCAGCTAAGTGATGACCAGCCCCAACTGACGGCGCCCGTTCACGAACATGACGCATAGATCAGCACCATTCAGCTCAACCATTTTGAAGGGAGCTAAATGATCCAACACACACGCCACCGTCAGCGAGACATTTGTGTGAGCATGACATACTATCAGCCGCCAGGGCTCATTCAAGTCAATGAAAGACATTACCCGGTAAATGGTAGCACTATAGTACATAGAACTCACATCTGTGCTATGCAATTATACAATACAAAGAAAATTGAGTTTATACAATGCAAAGATAGTCTTACAATCTTCAGCAGCTCCAACAGAATTTTCAAGTGTTAATCAATTAGTTGTGGTTGTGGAGCAGGACCAGCATTGAGCCAGGCATTTTTATCAGCGATGTAGTCTAACCTAACCTTTTTTTTTTTTTTTTTTTGTTTCCGGGGTGGAAAATCCTCATGGATGTCCGCCGCCCTGGGGCGGGCGACGGGGTCTGTCAGACTCTTACTGACTAAAAACCACCCCGGTGTTCCATCTCACACCTACGCCGGGGGTCGCGGGAACGTACGATCCTTCCGCAACCCCCGGCTGAGTCTAACCTAACCTAACCTAACTTATAATATGCCTGCCTGCATAGTGTGCGTTTTATACAAGACTTGAATTTTGTCTCATTCAGTTGAAGAATGTGGGGAGGTATTTTATTATAACATTTTAAACAGTACCCCATAAAAGATGAGTCTACTTTAGCCAGTCTGAAACCTGGTTGAACTAATAGGTCCCTATTTCTAGAACTATAATTATGTCTTTCACCTCTTTTGTTAAAATGATGTAAATTTTTCCTTACATACATTATGTTTTCGTAGATATATTGACAAGGCACCGTCATGATGTTAATTTCCTTAAACAATTCCCTTAGAGAATCACGCCTGCGGAGATTATATATGGCTCTGATGGCTCTTTTCTGCAGAATAAAAATAGAATCGATGTCTGCAGCCCGTCCCCAAAGTAAAATACCGTAAGACATGACACTATGAAAGTAACTAAAGTAGACTAGTCTCGCGGTATCTATATCAGTGAATTGACGGATTTTTCTGACAGCAAAAGCTGCTGAACTTAGCCGTCCTGCAAGAGATGTTAAATGAGGACCCCATTGTAGCCTTGAGTCGAGCGTGATCCCTAGGAAAACAGTTTTATCGACGAATTCTAGTTTCTCTTGATTCAATATTATCTCATAATCACTACCTTTGACATTTGGTAAAGAAAATCTTATGCACTTAGTTTTATTTCCATTTAATATTTAATTTCCATTTAATTAAACACCTCGTAACAAACAAAAACTCGATTACCAAGTAATTATTTACATTGATCTTTTAAAATCAAGCTCAATAGCAATATCCAGCAGTGGGTTATAAAGTAGCCTGTGTTAATCCTGTGCCTTATCTATCCAGCTACCAACTTTCATCTAAATCCGTTCAGTAGTTTCAGAGATTAATTTTGAAAGAGACCTGTGTCCAGCAGTGAGATACAAAGTAGCCTATGTGTTAATCCTTTGCCTTATCTATCTACTTACCGAATTTCATCCAAAACCGTTCTGTAGTTTCGGATATTAACGTGTACAGACAAAATGTATAGATGAGTATAAAAAGAATAAATGAAAAATTCTTAATTTTTTCGTCAGGTAAAACTAGCTAAAATTATGTCTAACTCTTTTTTCTGTTCTTCTGATAACATTCAATAGACACAACATTTTCTACATATGTATAATTGTACAATGAATATCTGCTTCTATGGATTATTAAAATTGTAAGACTTAAAGGTTCAAATTTAACAAAAAACTATTTTTGATAATTGGCAGCCAAAATTGATTAAAAGCAGTCCTCTCGGAGATATTTTTTTATTTTTATTCGTTTCTATAAGGATAATCGAATCAACTAGTCTTGCTTTCTACAGAAGGATAAATAATGCATCGGAAAAGAACTAAAAATATTAATGAAAGCTAGTATTTAACAAAACAATCTACAGTAAACTTTCAAATTGATTTATCTCTAATTGCATTATTGTGCATTTAGCTAACTTTGGCAGCATGACGACGAAATATTTTATAACAAATTCTTTTATTAAATAGTTTTTGTAAATAGATATTTGCTTCATATTTGCAATAAATTACTAACGTTGTGTCATCGCGCTTCCCTTTCTTTTCTATGCAGTCCAACAGTGACCGCGCTTTAGGTCATACAAAAGTCGACGGAAGTGTTTTCGTTTATCTCAGATCATTTTGAAGTTGGTGGTTTCATTTTTGTAATAAATTAGGTACTGTTGGGGGCGAGCAAATGTGGTAGCCCTTTTACTAAATGAAACTTCTGGACATGGATTTCATTCGATATTATTTTGAGTTTTTCCATATCAACTTAAAATTATCACTTTTTCTTTTTTCACGTCAAGTCTAATCTAATATTTGACATTCGCTTGAACGTTCGAATGGAACACGCCCTCAATTATAACCAGCCTGTATTATTAAAAAGGTCCAAGCCTCTACAGTACTAACGTAAATTTTTAGTAACGGTTAAAGGAAGGAAAGGTACTGTTAAAACTGGAAAAACAGGCGGTGAAACATTGAGAAAGGACAGCAAATCCAATACTAGAACTACTGTGATACAATTTACATATTATAAAAATAGGACAACGGCATCCGTAAGCGCTCTTGTCCCTGAACCCTTGTCAAAAGACAGATGTTGCAGATACCCTCTGCTTATGAAACAATGTACATGGAAATTTTAATCTTCCTGTCTAAGATATGGATAGGTATAGGCAACCGTTGGAAAGTGAAACAAGTTTTTTATACAATTTTCTATGAATTTATTATGTGAAACGTTTTAAGTTCAGATAATTAATCATTCAAAATTTACCTATTAAAAATCAAGACAAATCTTTAATCCTTCTATATCCTACTATGGATGGATGGATGTTTGTTACTCTTTCACGCAAAAACTACTGAACGGATTTTGATGAAACTGTACAGTAATATAGCTTATACATCAAAATAAGACATAGGATACTTTTTATCCCAATATTCCCACGGGATCGACATTATTGCGGGTGAAACCTCGGGGCGCTGCTAGTAGGATATAATAATAGCATAAATACCGGTCATGGAAATTAATTGTTTATCAAATTGGCACACTAGGTATGTCAATTTGCCAAATTTTTTCCATATTCGTACAGCTGTCAAAGGGTGACAGTGAACATACTGACAATTTAAGTTGGTATTAATTATGGTATACATATAATTTTCCTGTTTTTAAACAATTATGTGACAAAAGAAAGGATGAAGAAAATGAACATTAAGACAAAAAGTATGATGCAATAGGAAATTACAGTACAAATATACGAAAATTTACATTATTTTTCACTCGAGCGCAAAGCAATTAACGCTTTATCTTAACGAAGCGTTATTTAATCAAAAATGTACTTATTTTGTACCGAAACGTTGAGATGGCAGCGTTCGCGACGATCCTAAGCATTGTTACTTATGCAGGGCTTGTATCCACGAGTAAGTTGCACTTGAATGTTAAAAGAAGTTCAATTTTATTATTTTCCGTGCTTAAGACACATTTTTTTTAGAAAAGTTTCGTCCTTATCATTAACCTTGTCTATAAAAATACCCCCATTGATTAACGGATAAGGCAACCATTCAAACATACTTGTAAAAATATAAAGTAATACTTCACCTCCGCAAACTCCAAATCCGGCTTTCCTTATCAAAGGAAAGGAACCACCGTTTATAATATCAGCATTCGGTTTGGGCTGAGTGTTGATGAGTCAGTCAGCACTTTTGTTTTTATGCGTATTGATTTCAATATTTTCTCCAGTTCCTCCCCCACAATGCTTCGCAAACTTTAATTGGAACGACTGCGGGAAATCACCTCAACCAGTCATATACTACTGGAAATCTGGATCAAGATGTGAAGTTGGCATCTGGCGTGGCTGTCGCCCTAACATTAATATGTTTAAAGACGAGTACGAATGCGTATCTACATGCATATTCACAGTAAGAGCTGCGGAGGAGGACTGGCACAAAATGAAGGCAATTGAAGAAGATATTACAGCAAATATGACGGAAGACGAAGATAAAGGCGGTGGTACTGACTTTGGTAATAGTACTAGTGAATATGATAATAGTAATTCTTGTCTTTTAATTCTACTTCTGTCAATTCAACAGAGAAAGCTGCCAATGAGACAGCAACAGAAGGTGGAGATGCTATAACTGGCGATGATGCGGCTGGGAATACCACGATTGGAGATGGAACAACTGTCGCAGGCGAACCTGGCGGTGGTGAGACTGGCGGTGCCGATGCTGGCGGAGAAACGACTGTTGCAGATGGTGGCGAAGATGGCGGAAACCCGACTGTTGCAGATGGTGACGAAGCTGGCGGGAACACGACTGCTGGAGATGGTGACGAAGCTGGCGGAAACTCGACTGATGCAAGTGAATCGTAGGGAGAGGTGGGGGGAGAGGTGAAAGGAGGGGAGGAGGGAGAGGCGGAGGAAGAGGGATGAATGAGTTGGAGATGGCAGCATAAAAAATGTATCGTATCGTATTTAAGGTCAAAACATATTATATAGAAAGTCGGTCGGTCCGAGTTCACGCTCTCTCGGCTAAAACCGATGGCAGTAAAAGTAGGTACGTTACATTTCTCCCACCCTGTTGTATAATATGATATATATAAGGTCCCATTAAAATAGATGGACAAACTTTGAAATCATTCAGACCACCAAAATAAGGACGATGGTAAAAAAATATATAAGAAAAACGCATTAGATACAAGAAAAATAATCAGCTAACGAAAATACACTAATGTGCCGGCAATTTATTATTTTAGGTCAAAATAAAATCACTTTAATCAGTGTTTTTTTTTGCTTGGATATCTTTGGTTAGACGTACTGAGCGCGTCCATCTATTTTAATGGGACCCTGTATAATAAATTATTTTCTAGAAATAAAAACAACACACAACCATAGACAACATTTTAGTCCTCTTTTATTATTATAAAATTTTCACGAAAGTTCCACAGAGATTGAGTGGACCAACATACAGTTAAATGAAGTAGATTTCTTGTTTATCTACAATAGTATAAACTACTTTCATAAGCTCACGCTTTTGTCCCAAGGGGGTTGGTAGGGTACTACAGAACGTCACCTGTCGATTTGTTTATCATTAGTTTCATATAAACAATATTAGTTTCATATAAAGATACTAACTCAGAGAGGCTCCAAGCATAGCCCGCACCATAGTTCGCTGAGCGACCTTGAATTTATGGACCAGCCAGTAATGGATAATGAGCATTAATTAAGTTGAAATTTAGATAAAGGTTATATAAAAAAAAAACTTTTTTCCAAAAAAATAACAACCGACTTCAAAAAAAAAATCACTATAAAGTGATAAATAACTTTGATTTCGGAAGTCGGTGTCGTTGGTTCTGCATTTTCGTTTTTTGACACCGACTTCCGAAATTAAAGTTATTTATCACTTTATAGTGTTTTTTTAAGTCAGTTGTTTTTTTTTGTAAAAATGTTTAATTATTTTTCACTTTGTAGTTGTACCTACCCCACACAAATTCAATTAACACGAGTGCATTAAAGAATTGAAGACACCTACTAGAAGAATCATCAAAATTCGCATAGAAATGCCGGAGATGCAGTACATTTATGCATATAACATCGTACATAAGAATAATTACCTAATATATTATATACTAAAACCTCCCTGAAAGTATATAGATCATATTAATGAAAGAATTATCAAAATTGTTTCATTAGTTTTTGAGGAAATCGCGAACATACAAACATACATACATACGGGTCGAATACAGAACCTCCTTTTTTGAAGTCGGTTAATAAAATAATTATGACCTTAGTTAGTTTCATGACTTTCAGAAAGGGTTTTTTTTTGCTTATAGGATCTTGCAGTCACACGTACCTACACATCTTTACGATAGGAAAACAAACTGTTCAAGTAATTTAGTCCTCTTTGGTGAATGCCTGCGATATTTTTTAAATATTTAAAGCTGAGGTTACAATATTGGCTAGCTGGGGGTGACAGCCACACAGGTACGCGGCCTGCGGTCTCACATAGATACGGCATGTTACTGACGTGTGTATCCCGCCTATAATAAAACCAAAACACGCTAAAGAGAGTTTACTCGATTGACAAATACTATCTATGTCTATGGTAAGTGTTTATTTTATTATTTTGTGCGTCTTTAACAATATTTTAGCAATAGTAATTATGAGGTAACGGGGAAAATGTAGTAAATTATTGTGAATGTGTGATTCCACAATAATTTACATAATTATAAAGGATTAAAAACAAACGGCCTCCAAACTAAGCGACCCTATATCTTGAGTGTCAGTATAGAGGTTATTTATTTATTAAGGAACTTGTTTTTTATTTGGCCTTGTAGTCGATGGTCTACAAGGTCAAATAAAAGTAACTAGCGAAACTCCGCGGACGGGGATAACTAAACAAATGATATGTAAGTGAATTTAAAAATCAGTTTTTTTTTCTTTTTATGTGTTTAGATATAGATATATCACGTCGTCGGTGGAACTCGCTAGTCAATTTAATTTGACTCTATTTATTATCAATACGACATCCCAAGAACAACGGCAAATAAAACTAAATTTAACGTGCCGTCTGCAACAACGGATACGGTCCTTCGACCAACAATCAGCATGTTGTCTTAGTGAAATCGTCCCAAACGGCGACAACAGTTGTCGCCGTGTTTGCCCACCAGCCTTTGTGTGCCTGTGACGAAACTATCCACTGACGTCATCCGGCACTTGAATTGGTTCCTCACCGTTTGTTGGATCTGCAGTGTTTTGAAGTAATTTGGGTTTAAATTTAATTTGGTTGGTCGTAAGGTCGGTTCGGTTGGTTGGTTGTCTGTCGAACGACCGATGGCCGGTGGAGCAGACGAGTCCTGGAGTGGAGACCGCGTGTCGGTAAGCGTAGTGTGGGACGCCCCCCAGCTAGATGGACGGACGACCTAAAGAAGGTGGCTGGGGTAGATTGGATGCGGAAGGCGGAGGACAGGGTGTTGTGGCGCAGTCTGGGAGAGGCCTATCTCCATCAGTGGACTGCGATAGGCTGAGTTGATTGATGGATTGAAGGTCGGTTTATACCAAACAAGCGAGTCATTCTTTCCCCATTCTACTATATCTACAACGCCACATGAAAACAACGCGTCATACTGACGTCAAGCAAAATCCTGCATCTCGCAAGCAGAGTTTACCGCGCAAGTAGCATAGATACAACGGCCCGATATGAAAGACACAACACCCGTCTGGTCGGAGGATCCTCCCTTTTCTATGGAGGTTGTGTGAACTTTACACCCTGTTCCTCATATCTCTATACTACCAAACACTCTTTCTGTAAACAGAGACAGGATTCTTTCGTTGGTCTATCCATACTAAAATGTCAAGAATATCAAGAAAGGAATCCTCATTTTTATATATTTCTATGTATCTAATATATAAATAAAAAAATACGGGCGTTTATGTTCCGAATTTCAAATCTATAGGGTTCTTCCCGTTGACCTAGAATCATGAAATTTGGCAAGATGCAATGGCATGTGGCACAAGTACAGGAAACAATCCGAACCGTAAATTTGTAGTTACAATTTAAAAAAAAATCTATTTACATACCTACAAATTTCTCGGTGCGCGAGTCCGACTCGCGCTTTACCGGTTTTTTTCCTATTTTTATTTCCTGTGTGTCCCAAATAAAATATTTAGTATATTTTTGTTTCTTTCTTTCTAAGATGTAGATTTGTTGTTACTATTCTTGAGCCGTCATCAAATATAGTAAAACACGGTGAACTTACAGCGTGTTTCTACTTTGTTCCGTGACTGTACATCCGCGTCCATCTAAGAGTATTCTCCATTTGTTCCCAACGAGTAACACCCTCAAATGTCACACTGTTACTCGATGGGATTTTTTTCTGAAAAAATTCCCAACCGGTCACACTACCAGTCACGGGAACTCGCAATTTTCTCTTTCTAGCTCTTTTTTTTCTATTTGCGCAAGTCGTTTCTGGCACTCGCCGGCCGCTGCCGCGGCACCGCTCGCTTCGCTCGCTCGGCTCGTGCGTAGAGGGGTCTCAGTTTTAACCTAACCTAACCGATTGTTCCCAACGAGTCACACTGTGACATGTTACAGTGTGACTGGTTGGGAACACACCGTATTCTCTAGACAAAGTGTGCAAAATTAATTTTAAAAATTGTAATCCAGGTCAATGGCCGCGCGCTTCTTAATTTACGTTTACATTCTTAATAATCGCTACACTTGCTTCAATATTAACATTTCGTTCTTGTTTCTTCAAATTTTCTCAGTCTTCTTTTATTACCTATTTAATATTATATTGTGACTTCCTTTTATTTCGTTTTGTTATTGCTTGTAATATATTTTCCCTCTTCAGATACTTTATTTTACGTTCGACTAGGGGGGCAATTCTCGTAATTTTAAGAACATTCACAGTCCGATCTCAGACTCAATCTGTCTAAAATACCTCTGATTTCCCTAAATTTTTGACATTTCTTTTTTACATTCGACTACTTTTTAATTTCGGGATTTGGCATTCAGAAAGCGTCTAGTGTATGTGAAAGAAATAACTGACTAATGTCAAACTCACATAAATTGGCAATCTGACAGTATTTTTTTAAACTGCTGTCTAATTGGCTGACTAAAATAACAAAAGCCTTCCAAATCGCTGTCCAACCAGTAACTAAATGTTTAACCAAGAAACTAATATTTATAGACACTTGCATCTCTGCCTACCCTTAGACCACCCATCTCAAAACCGCATACGTCACCCGACACTACCCATAAATCGAGAATGTATGAATTATGACACCGCCACCGTCATCTCTCATCTTAACGCCTGTGTCGCTTCCACCCGTAGAATATAGGTACCTATAGCATGTACCAGAAGTATCAGATAAAAATGTAAATAAACCCAGTTCAGATTGATTTCTTACGCAATTACTCACAAAGGGAATTAGTAACATATTCATTTGTATTTAAAAGGTTTCAACTTTATGTCTCACGACTTTTTCCCACAACTATTGTTCAATTTTTGTCTGGACTTTAAAAGAGACTGTGACCTCTGAGTTTGTTTCGGCCTTCCTTCTCAGAGTAGTCAGATAGGAAACGCCGACCTCATCTAGCTTTGAAAAAATATTATTGAAGTGTAAAAGTGTTTGTACAAACCTACTTACAGAAATAAGTCATTTATCAATCATGTCCGTATTAGAAAATCTACCTATATTACTTTTTGGACAATGACTGAAAATCTAACACCATAAAAACCCAAACGTAGCTAACTAGACGAATAGAACACAGAGCTATATCCGTTCCTAAAGCAAAGACAGGCAAACTCCGAACTACCGAAGTTTAAATAACTAAATACAGAGGTTGTGCTCCCGCTTTCAAAAGCAGCCGACGATGTTAGACCAAAGTCTTTGGACCTATATCTAGGCAGAACTCACGAACGCCTGTGAGATTTAGAATGCACTGTAATAGTTAGCGGGTGTTTGGAATAATAGATGGTTGGGCTGTTCCTTAAAAAGATTTTTTAGAGCAGAAAGCTGCGTTCAATGATAAATTATTTATTTTCTGTAAGTAGGTTTGTACAAACACTTTTACACGTCAATCATATTTTTTTGAACAAGATGAGGTCGGCGTTTCCTATCTAACAATTCTGAATAGAAAGGCCGAAACAAACTCAGAGGTCACAGTCTCTTTTAAAGTTCAGACAAAATCTTGGTCAGGTCATGTGAAGACCATGTAGATTGGTGTCTGAAATGGTCTTTTGAGGAAAGAACCACACAGATTGAGTGGAGCTGACCAGTCAGTGCACGCATTTGTCAGTAACCGTGAAGCTCAACTCAGTTCTCCCAAGACGGAGGGTATCCATGACGATTTATCATCATCATCATCATTTCAGCCCAAACACCAATTGCTGGGTAGGCCTCCCCTTTCTTCTGCTATACTCTCTTTTCCATGACGATTTCCCTATAGAAAAAAGGGCGGAAAGCTGAGGTCAAAAGAACCAAAAGACTCGACCAATTTTTCATTGATATGTCGATAATGGCTTAAACCACGGTTAAAATAGAGTTCAAAATTTAGCGTGCATTTTTGTTCACGCATATTTCAACTCAAAATTTGACTGCACTGACCCACAGAATGGATGGATAGGTGTCAAGCTAACTACGAGTATTGAAGATCAAGCAATTTCACCAGAGAGGCAATTCCTGTAATTTTAAGAACGTTCACAGTCTGATCGCAGTTCAATGTGTCAAAAATACCTCTAAAATCCCTACAATTTTGACAAGTTTTTAACATTGATTGTCGCTGAGATGAGATTGTGACTAGATTTTGAACGTTTTTAATTTCGGCATGGCCTTCTGAAATTGAAGATCACAGCAATAATTTCACCTCATAGTGGTTCCCTTCGAAGCAAAAACTCCTTTATTCTAAAACCATTACGTCTTCACAGTGAAGAGAACTGCTCTTAAACCAATGCAGCAAACTATTTCTGAGCAGTCCTGTCCATTTTATTTGATCAAAGCCTTTATCTAACCACTCCGCACTTCTTAGTTCACGAACCGTGTCCGATAGGTGCTAGAAACTTCGACATATTCCTGAGGCTAGCCCAACTTGGAACATAGATCTCCAAACAAGTGCTCACGAGATGTTGCTGTTAATAAATTGTTAGGAGACTAGAACACTTATACTAGAAATCGACTGCAGAAAAGGCCACATGGATAGGAACGTGATTTGATGCCGATATTACTTTTAACCCTCAGCGCCAGACCCAAAGTGGCCGTTATTTCAAGTTTTGACTAATTTGCTTTTTTGTACCGATTCCCAGAACCTTATATACCGAAAAAATGCTTTCAGGCTTTCATTTTCCACGCGCGCCTCAAAGAGATGTCAGCATAAAGAAGGGGGTCCGCTAGGGCCAAAGCCTGCCAGGGCAGCGGGATCGGCCGAAAAGGTTACCGCTGCCCCGGAACATAAAGGGCTAAGGAAGGAACACGGGTGGGTTTTAGTCAGTAAGAGTCTGACACTCCCTTCCGCTCCACCCAGAGCGAGAGGAGTCATTAGATGATTTCCAATAAAAAAAGGGCTTTCATTTTTGCGTAATAAATATATAGAAAACGTGTTCCTAAAGGATACACAGCGCATTTACGAAGTAGAAATATGTTCCAGACACTGTGTGACGAAAAGATGCTTATGGCGCCGAAGGTGTTAAGTCATCATCATCATCTGTTAAGCCTTTTACATAATTAGAACTATGTTACATAAACATCATCATCATATCTTGTTGCCCCTATGGGTTAGGCAGCTATGTTTAAGTCCCATGTAATAGGGGGCGAGCCTATTGCCATCATCCGGGCACAAATCCAGACTCCGGGCTACTACTGAAATTCCAGATTGAATAACTCTATGAAACTTTGGCCGAGCTGGAAATCGAACCCAGGACCTCGTGTTCAACAGTAGCGCTTATGACCACTAGACCATGGAGAAAGTCGGGGTTAAATATACTATTGTATGTGTAGCGGGATTGTCCGAAAGGGTTACCGCTGCCCCGGAACATAAAGGGCTCAGGAAGGAACACGGGTGGGTTTTAATCAGTAAGAGTCTGACACTCCCTTCCGCTCCACCCACAGCGGGAGGAGTCATTGGATGATTTCCCATCCAGTAAAAAAAAAAAAACTATTGTATTCAGATATTACTATAAAATGATACAATAAGCAAGGGAGTGTTAATTTTTAGAGTTCTGTGCCCAAAGAATAGACACCGATCTAGCCGCTGCTGACGCTGATCTAGATATAACCGTCTATCTGAATGTCTTTAGAACACACACAGCTAGTTAATTAAACATTTCACATAGTACTTTTGGTAATTAATGTTTACAAGCCTGTTGTCATTAGCATAATCAGCCTCTAATATTCCCACTGCTGGGACACTGTCCTCCTCTCTGTAAGAAGGAGTGGGCCCAGTGCGGGTTGGTAGATGTCATATGTCTTCGAATTTTTGCTTCTAAGACATGCCGGTTTCCTCACGATGTTGTCCTTCACTGTTTTGAGAGCAGTGGTGATGAAATAATATACTCAAAGTTAAGCCTGCTTGGGTTCAAACTCACGACCTACAAGTCGTAAGTTCACTGGGCCCCAACTGCCCTACCACTGTTGTCATTAATCGGTTACAAATTCAAACTTAGGACTGTTACAACAATCGAAAAACTCTAAAACTCTGCCCGACCTGGGATAAAACTCTGAACCCAATTCGGACTTAATTTGCCGCCGCCACATCAGAATTCGAGTCGGAAGCTCCAGAATTGCTTCTAAAACCGCCATTACCAGTAACAAAGGCGAAAACATCACGAATACTTAGGCTAATAAATCGTTTCAGGAACTGGAACACAGAATGCTTGTACTGTATTCGATGCTGGCTTTGTGAGCTCGGAGTTGGAGATAGTTGAGCAGAGTTGTAGCTAGAGTTATTGACTTCAATTGTGCGCCTTACGTTACGATGGCCCCGCTTAGAATTATGCTTGGCTTTGCAAAGTTCACGGCGAGATGTCGCGTCGAGATTACGAGTATTGCGAGGTTGCCTTTTTGTTTTTTTATAGAACTCAAATAGATGGTGTTTTGTTAATTTTTTATTCCAGAACCCGGAAGGCCAATTTTATTCTCGTAATTTAAAACGTTTAAAATCTAGTCGCAGTCTCATCTCGGCGACACACAAATGTCAAAATGTTGGGAAATTAGAGGTATTTTTGACAGATTGAGACTGAAATCAGACTGTGAAAGTTGTTAAAATTACGAGAATTTTCACTCTGATCCGATAACTAATGGATGGAGTTTTTTATTGTATAACTAGCAGTGCCCCGCGGTTTCACCCGCACAAGTTTCGATCCTGTATGAATATCGGGATCAAAACTATCCTATGTCCTTTCCCGGGATTCAAACTATCTCTATACCAAATTTCATCTAAATCGGTTTAACAGTTTAAGCGTGAAGAGGTAACAGACAGACAGACTCACTTTCGCATTTATAATTAGTATGGATTAGAGAACTCTGATTCTTTATATTTTTTACACCTGAGGGCATAGAAAAAATGACATTCTACAGGATCAAAATAATTTAGCTAGCGAAACTCCGCAAACGTGATGGGTCATCATCATCTGCCTAGCCTTTTCCAAACTATGTTAGGGTCGGCTTCCAGTCTAACCGGATGCAGCTGAATACCGGTATTTTACATGGGGCGACTGCCTATCTGACCACCACAACCCAGTTACTAGGTAATACGATACCCCTTGGTAAGACTGGTTGTCAGACTTTCGGGTTTCTGACGACCCGTAACGACTGTCAAAGATCCACGAATGACAGCCGGGACCAACGGCTTAACGTGCTTTCCGAGGCACGGAGGGGTCTTGGTATGTGAAGATGGTCCCCCATCCACGGACCAACCACGACAAGCGTAGCTTAACATGATCGATCGACCCGTGCGGCTGTTATTACTTAGCCACAAGCCCCTTACAAGCAATCGTGATGGTTATCGATATCAAAACATGATAACACAAAAATAAATTAATATGATATTTTTTTGGGGGTCATCGACCACAGTTAGTGTATTCACTTGTAATATCAGTTTTTTTAGTGTAAACTTATAAATATCGATATCTGAACTCGATAAAACATTAATTATTTTCTCAACTCATACTTGTAATAACAATGCCAGCGGTCATTGTGCATTAAAATAAAAAATCATGTTTACTTATTGATACTCATCACGTCTGCAGAGTTTCAATAGCAAATTTAATTTAATCTTGTATTAGCGATAACGGTGTATTCACTTGTAATATCAGTTTTTTTAGTGTAAACTTATAAATATCGATATCTGAACTCGATA
Source organism: Hydraecia micacea (assembly GCA_914767645.1). NCBI lineage: Eukaryota > Metazoa > Arthropoda > Insecta > Lepidoptera > Noctuidae > Hydraecia > Hydraecia micacea. The sequence goes on from OU611778.1 coordinate 18,321,521, forward strand.
AAACATTAATTATTTTCTCAACTCATACTTGTAATAACAATGCCAGCGGTCATTGTGCATTAAAATAAAAAATAAAAAATCATGTTTACTTATTGATACTCATCACGTCTGCAGAGTTTCAATAGCAAATTTAATTTAATCTTGTATTAGCGATAACGATTATGGAAAGTTAAAAATGTATGGGACCGACATGACCTACCAAAAAGCTTATGTCAATCCTGTTGATAGTCAAAGTCAAAGCATTTATTTCAAATAGGCACATAAGAAGCACTTTTGAACGTCAAAAATTACATTAAAATAGAATTGATTCTAGTCGCCCCTTCCACGAGGTAGTCGTTGTAGAAATACGAAACGCTTTGGAAGCGATTGTCTCTTGTCTAGCCCCTGGTCCATCATCGAAACATTTTGATCGTTTTCCACACATGTAATTTAACAGGAAATGCGGTCGGAGACACTTTTGAAAAATCCTAAGTAAAAAGTCGTAATTCGAGGTTCGGCTCTCGCCTATATTACCTCCTCCAATATTGGACCAATTTAAAAGATATTTCATAAACTGAATAAGAAGGATATATACTGTGTCCATATGTTTTTCTTTTTTCGTTAATAGTTGCCAAATTTGTACACTAGCCCTGTGTTGGTTGACAGCGGTTTAAATCGGCATTTTTTGAGGGTTCTATATAATGTATCATCAAAAAGGAAAATATAGGGACATACAAGTAGTTAATATTTATTATTCTGTGAAAAATCATTGCTTTATGGTCATTAACCAGAAAGAAAACAGGCGAGATCATTTCTATGGAGAAACGACCACCCGCATTTTTTCTTAACACTAATAATATAAACGCGAAAGTTTGTAAGGATGGATGGATTATATTACTCTTTGATGATGGATGATATTACTCTTTCACGCAAAAACTACTGAATGGATTTTGATGAAACTGTACAGCAATATAGCTTATACATTAGAATAACACATAGGGTACTTTTTATCTCGATATTCCCACGGGATCAACACTTATGAGGGTGAAACCGCGCGGCGCTGCTAGTTTCAAAATAACGACACTAAAGGCTTATTTTTTTTTACCTAAGTGTATTTTATGAGTGGAATAAAAGTGACGTCAAACACGAGGTTTTTTAAGTTCAAAACCACCCTAAATAATACAATGTTATTAAACAAAAAAACAATAATACAATTTTACGGCAATTTTTTTTTTTTTTTTTAACCTATCACACAACGCCATCTAGTCCCAAGCTAAGCAGAGCTTGTGTTATGGGTACTAGACAACTGATAAACATACTTATATATTTCTAAATACATACATATTATAGATAAATTACAACCACCAATTACAAAAATAAAGCTAACACTAACTTAAAATAAATAACACATTCAATTTCAAGAGAACATTCACTTAATTCATAATTCGTTTTATAAAGTCCTCGTTTTTCGAGCTCGAAGCATGCGCGAACAATTTTTACCGGGTTATTATTTTAGCGAGAAAACAATGGAGAGTCTAGAGGCAAAATAGGCAGGTTCGTTGCAACTGCTAAATGGTTATCTTGGAGTCCGGAGGCTACTTGAATGTTTGGTGCAAGGTAGGAGAGTAGAGCTTGTTTTTATTATTATTCAATTTGTCGAAGAAAAAAGTGGAGTATTATATACCTGGTTTGTGTCTGTGGCATCGTAGCTTTCAAATGGATGGACCGATTTCAATCATAATCACCCTACATTGTTCCCACTGGAACTGCTGTAAGAGAGAGTGGGCCCTAATCCACCACGCGGGTCCAGTGCAGTTTGGTAGACGTCACATATCTTCGAATTTTTGGTCCTAGGACATCCCGGTTTCCTCATGATGGCTTCCTTTATCGTTTTGAGAGTAGTGGTGATGAAATAATTAAAACAAAGTAAAGCGCCTGTCTGGGTTCGAACCTACGACCTACAACTCGTAAGTCGCGGCCATTTATACTGGGCTACCAGCTCTCACCTATTTCAATGCGTTTGTTTTTACTGGCTGGTTTAATCAATGATAATTGACATTGCAATACTATTATAGTAGTCATGACCTGATGCTACAACCTGGACAGCTTTTAGACTAATTGGTCAAGCTTACGGCTTATTAAATGGGTATCGATGAGTAGCTGGCTTATAGATTGTGTACGGTCACCAAAGGAGATAAGTAACCAGGGTCGTCGAAATTTGGCAGTGGGTCCAGTCGACCTATACAAAATTTGATTTAGTCGACTGGACCCGCGGGTTGAGTTTGTGTGGGTCCAGTTGACCAAAGACTCCTTAGTAAGAAACCGATTGATTTTTCGAATGAAATTTTGATTAGATAAATGACCTCTTTGTTTTCTATTATTTAAATTAAATTGTATTAGAAAACATTCCTTGGTATCTTGTTAAACTTCAACTATATCCGACGACCCTGATTACTTATCTCCTTTGGTGACTGTCGTGCATTGGATATAGGCATAAAAGCAGTGCCTACCTCGATATATCAACATAAGTCTGTCAATTACATTTTAGTGTGTGTGCCCGACAATTAAGAAACTCACAAAATTATCATACCTACCAGTGGCGAAGGGTGAATTTATGACAGAGGTAGGCCGGAGCAAAAAAAAATGCCAAAAGAAAATTTCAATGATGAATTGACTATAGAGTGGTTATGTTCTGAATTTTCGAAGGGAAGCCGGTGGAAATCGAGTTGTATGGTGCCTTCGCCACTGATACCTACCTAACAAAAAACAAAATCTTCATACAAACACGCGCGGCAGGTAGGCAGTCACCGGACGGCCTACTCGGCTCCCGTACTATTCGCACATTGTCATTGTCATTTACTCGTTCAAAGTAATACGACAAAATTAAAAATACGTACGTATCACCCTTAAGTAGGCATGCCTACTCAAATAACCACACTTTTGACTCACTTTTTTTTCTGATTAGTGACTGCGTTTGCCTAGACTACACCCGGCCTAGTGCCCACCTATTCTGAAAACCAATGCACGCCACTGTTTGGTGACCGTACATCAATCTGTAAGCCAACTAATCATCGATACCAATTTCACCACAGTTATTGTCACGTTAATTAATACTACACCCACAAAATTGGTAGACAGAAAGTGTCAAGGATTTGATAACGTAGCAGTAGCGGTAGGAAGGAGGTCGGTCATAGGATTTCACAGGGTCGCAAATGAATATCTTTACCCGCTGTAAGCTAGTATCTTGTACAACTGCGTTCGCCTCTGGTCGGCTACTTTCCGCTTCTATTGTCGATTCAAGCCAGTGCAACTCGCCTTCCTGTGTTATACTACGTAAAGTACGGACGTATCTACTGTACTTTGTATTTTTCAAAGACAAAGACTTCTTGCGAAAAACAATCATTTGTAGATAAAAGGTGAGTATTATTGGTTCTTGTTTAGCAAAAGCGAAATAAAAATATGTTAGTCATCAATATATTTTAGTAGCCTAAATTTATAGATCATCATCTGCCTAGCCTTTTCCCAACTATGTATGTTGGGGTCAGCTTCCAGTCTAACCGGATGCAGCTGAATACCAGTATTTTACATAGAGCGACTGCCTATCTGACCTCCATAACCCAGTTACTGGGTAATACGATACCCCTTGGTAAAACTGGTTGTGAAACTTGAATATGGCAAAATGTATAGATATTAGTTCAAAACTTTGCATCTCAGCGAACTTAATCTTCCATTTGAGCCGGTCAGGCCATTTAGAAGATACTGGCAGATAGGCATGGTTTGTTCTACCTTCAAATCCGTCTGACGAAACCAAAATCTTCTCGGTGACGACGGCCGGTGTATTAACAACCACTCGGATAGATGGTCTGTTCGGGTTGATAAAGAAAGAAAAAGAAAGAAAGAAAAAGTATTTATTGCGACTCGTACAGGAAGATCACAAACTAAACTAAACACAGTAAAAAATAAAAAATCAAGTTATACAATAAAAAAAAATAAAGTAACAAAAAAAAAGAAAAATGAAACAGAAAATCCTATACGAGGCCAAAAGGCTCCTATCTCAGCATGATGCCTGCGACATTTAACTTCATTCTCCCTCTTGCCCTTATCCCATTAATTTTCTGGGTTCAGCGCAACGTGTATTCTTCTTCCATACTTCTCTATTATTCGTCATCTCAGCAGTCATCCTCTTTCTAGCCATGTCATCTTTCACTCATACAGCCATCCATATTCATACACAAAACTGTCCTCGCGACATTTTCCCAGTTCCTCTGCATCACGTGCTCATCTCTCCATTCATGACTCAAATTCCAGGCTATAGGCACAGAACTTCTTCATTTATAATGAAGATCAAAAGTAGATAAGTCTAAAGTAATCGCTTGAATCTAGCATCTTGGACCGCACCCGCGCACCGCTGGCCAGTGACTCTCACCTGCATAGTCGGTGGCTTGCCTTACAACGTTGCTAAAAACACGATTACACAGGTACAGTGAAACAGATATCACGTCTAGCCTACTGCTCGCTCGATTGTGAAGGCAGTAAGCAGTTAAGAACGTTAAGTCTAGGAAGTTAATTGTTAAGCAAATTGAATTGTACCAACTTCAATTATCTGTATACTCAAAATGGAACTGTTAATTGACAGTTACATAATGAGCCTATAATGTTCCCACTGCTGGGACACAGGCTTTCTCTCTGTGAGAGGGAGTGGGCCGTAATCCACCACACGGGCCCAGTGCGAGTTGGTAGATGTCACATGTCTTCGAATTTCTGGTTCTAGGACGTGCCGGTTTCCTCACGATGTTTTCCTTCACCGTTTTGAGAGCAGTGGTGATTTTACACAAAGTAAAGCGCCTGTCCAGGATTCGAACTTACGACCTACAACTCGTAACTCGGCCTTTAATTAAATTTAAATATGACAGTTAAAGTTTGAAATTAATGGCTATAACTACATATTGAAGCAGGTGTCAATTTGCTTAAACAATATTTTTTTGACTGTACAATATTTTTCCTTATGCAAAATAATACGAATTCATGTTAGCATGTGTACTTCGAAATTAATTGTAGGTAGAGATGGGCGTTTAAACGATAAGCAATTAATGAAGCAGTGTTATTTATTTAAAGCACATAAGCACATTTTTAATTTTAAGCAACTATCGTTAATTGCTTTTTAATAAAATTATAAATCATACGTGTTTTGATCATTTTATACATTTTATAGACATCAGAGCCATCTAGTATTATGAATTTGTGAGAGAGACTATGACTTCTTATTAACCAATTTTTATAATAACAGAGATGGCGCATGATACAATTTTAATCGATATACGGACAATAACTTTACGATAACAGATCATAACGGTTTGAAAATAAGATTGTAAATTGTTTGTCTTTCGATTATTTCGTTAAATCGCAATTCGTGAGTTTATAAACCTCCCGAATTGACTATGCTTACATTGTAATGAAATTGGTTTTAATAGTCGACATTTAATTTATACGGGTTTTATCCACTTAGTTGCTTATTTTGATATTTGCTTTTTTAAGTTTAGTACCGTTATTTCCACGTCTGTGAAATATTGTTTGCTTTTTGCTGTGGAATTATAATTGATTCTTCGTGCGTGATCGCGTTTTCTTAATTTAGTTCGATAATATTCAGATAGTCCTAAGCCTGCAAAGTACGAAGGGAAGTTCATTGAAATTTGTTAACGTTAAGCAAACAACACAATTTAACCATTTTTAATGTAAGTCGTTATAAAAATAAGCAAATAAGCAATTAAGCAAATAAGCAGATAATATAAGCGACTTTTGAAAAAAAATTAACGTATAAGTTCGTTTAAAGTTTCAAGCCGTTAAGCACATCTCTAATTGTAGGTACGGTCAAGCAGCGATGTGGTTAACAAACAAATTGCTTTTCCACGAAGCGGGCGCATGTCACCTTTGCGACCTGTCATTTTCATTCAAAACGTTTACAATGACGTAGTAGGAAAAATAATAAAGGCTATTGGCCTAAATCTGTGTAGGCTCGTTCTAGTTAAACTGTTCTAGCTCGTATCGAATCTAAAATGAAGTTCATCTTTGTGTAGAGCAGCATCTCTGTCATTCAAGCCACAGTGACAGTCTCGTTTTAAAACGAATTGTACAATATTTTCGCCCGGGTTTATAAGGCGATCCGGCAGAGAACCAAAGTTGTCGACATAGCTCAGAGAATAAGCAAGCTGAACAGGCAATGGGCGAGCCATATTAGCCGTAGAACCGATGACCGTTGGCGTAGACAAATGTTCTTGCGTGGAGACCGCGAATCGGCAAACGTAAGGTACGACGCCCTCAGGCTAGGTGGAGCAACGATCTTCGCAGGATGGCTGGTAGCAGCTGGATGAGAGTTGCCGAGAACCGAGCATGTCGTGTAATTGGAGAGACCTACGTCCAGCAGTGGACTGCTGTAGGCCTGATGATGATAACATCACGCCTGTTGTGTCCAAGGTGTAGGAACAGCACACCCACATTTCGCCAGTTATATTTTTAAGTCCCATGTAATAGGGTGCGAGCCTATACATAGTACTCTTTACATAAAAACACCACAACAATAGCCTCTGAAATAAATTGCGCACCCGGTTCGAACCCGCACCTATAATTTACTACGAGCAATGATTACACGATGTCTATTTGATCTACGGGCAAGCTTTCACGATACCTCTAGGCTTTGGTTGTTATCGAAATATTTGACTTTAGAAAATTACTGTAATACGGAGAATGGCTATTCAGTGACATGCTTGTGGAGATGTTATAGGTCAGATGATAAGTATTTTGTGCACAACGCTGAAGGAATTGTAAGGAAGACAGAAGGTCACAGCTGTCACTGGAACCGCGTGGTGAACTACGACTCACTCGCCACTCTCTTAGAGGAAACCTGAATCTCAGTAGTTTGGAACATTAAAGGCTGTTAAGGGTATGTCCTAGAACCAAAACTGTAAAAACTTATGACATTCACCAACTCTTACTGAGCCGGCAAAGTCAAAGTCAAATCATTTCTATTCTATTCTATTTTTAATTATGGCAAGTAAAGCCGATGTCGACTATTCTGCCAATGTCAAAAGTGAATTGGAAAAGCAAGTGTGTGATAAAAAAAAAAAAAAAAAAAGTTAAAAAAAAGAAAAGAACGATAGTACAGTTGAACTTATTGTAGATCTTGTGGGGTTAGTACTGGACTGAAACAAACAAAAAGGTAAAATTACATATTATATTATAATTGTTAGAACATAAAAATATACATATGCCACATCCAAACATAAATAAACAAATTATAATTTTATATTATTGTGGCGGATGAATATCATCAGCGCCACAAGCAAATCTGGAGAGGGGTATGTGTCAAATCATTTATTTCAATTAGGCACACTAAAGGCACTTTTACGGCCCAGTCTATCCCACAAAAAAAAAATACAAAAAATTACCTAACTCATGAAGTCATGACAAACTAGCAGTATTCATAAGACCAGATAACTATTCTATATCTAATAATGCTGATTATTCCAACGGCAGATAATTTTATCGGAGGAATAATTTTGAATTTTTGACAGTTCTTCCATACAAAAACTGTCAGACGTCAATTTTATTCCACGAATAAAAATTATCTGGATTCTCGCCTCGGTGTTCTGAGTTAGCACGTGTGTCTAGAATTTTTTAGTTGTTTTTGTGTTATTGTTGATACTTTTGTGACTTGTGTTATTGTTAAAGTGTGTCGTTATTGTGTTCGTAACTAGGTTTGTATTGTGATTGTCTTGTTTTAACTCTCGTTTTATTCAAGATGGATGAGAATAAACCCCCTGATCCTGACCCCCCAGATATTCCAGGTCCTTCAACTCCTTTTTCTCCGTTTGTCGCGAATGCGAAGTAATATGGCTTATAGGTACAGATAATAACTATGTAGTTAAGACGTGGCGTGAGGTGGGAGAAAGTGGGGGTAGCGCGCGCGGCCAGGAACGGCGCGCGCGTGCCCGGCACTTTGCGCCTGATGCTTGGAGTTAGCAGTATATTGGTGAGTGAACTTATTCTTTCTCAGTGCATGTGTTCAGATTTACCAGATATTCTTTCTATATTGCATTTCAATGTTGTCGATGTGTGTGTATTGTTTTAACAGCGATCAGATTCAGAATCAGAAATGATACCAATCAGACCAGCATTCAGATGCGAGGCACGGGGTGGCTATAAGGGGAGGTTGGAGGCCACTTTGGGGGGACACCCCCAATATCATTGCGATGATAATTCAGTAACAGTTATTCAGTGGAAATCAGTTAACATATTTACAGCGGTCGTTAGATCATAATCATATCGTACCTAGGTCTATATTTGAGACATAGGTATTCAGATTCAGATATTCGTCATTTAAAGGGACTTGTGGCGACATGGTGGAGATGCTGGGATCTGATTATTATAGTTTAAAAATATAGTTTTGTTCACTGGTGCCAAAAATAAAATAATGTGGGTAGATCGAAATTGTGTTCTGCATTTAAAAAGAATTAGGCCAGTTTCACATGGCGGGCGACCGAATAGCCGCTATACCTACTCACCAAATACATTCAAAAATGGAACAGAATTTGTTTGAAATTATCTATCAAATAATTTGAACGGAATATTATCAACAAAAAAAAACAAACCCATAATATTCTAAGCTGTTGTGAGTGTTGAGTAAATTAGTTCCATATTATTATTATGAAGTTGATGACTGTTTTCTTAGATACACTAAGATGAACCTAACTATAACTGTGTTGGATTGGAACTCTGGGTTTAGGGTAAGGTTTACATAGCTATACTCAAGCGAAGTTTGATGTCAACGTAGTTAATTATCAGGTTATTACACAGCCTGCACTGGGGTACCAGCCTACCCTGCGTCACAGATTACTGAATAGTTACTACCTGCGTCAAGTCGATTCCAAGAAATACAATTATACGCGCTGGCCAGTACTCAGTCACGACTATTATAAACATTTGTTTAGTAAATTCGAGTGCACGATAATAGTACGAATGAAGTCTAATAAATAATAAGTAATTATTTTTACGTTGCGCAATGACCAACGATATTAGTAAAAGTTTTTAGTTCATTATATTATATTATACGTTTGATATGAAATCTTAGTAATCAAAGGAGTATTCCTACTAAATAAATAGACTATTATTAAGTGAACCAATTTAAAAGTGTTTAGATTTAGTTTAATAGTCTTTCACTTTAACTAATAATAGTGTTTGATGAATTTCATTTACTTCTTTAGTTTGATGTGTGCATTGTTGGTATATTGGATTTCATAAGAATCTCATACCAAGTTATGTTGTTTTAGATACTGTGGATATTCATTTACTAAGAAAACGGTCCATGACTTAGATGTTGCTTAGTTGGTACTCTATTCATAATGGAAGACGCTATCCGATCTCGTTCAAAAATTATTTATGAATCCCTCCAATCAAACATAAGCTCTGCTCGGTGTGCCCTAACGGAATTATCAGAAGAAGACCCCAACTATAAAGGATTAGAACTAATTGGTGCTAAACTAAAAGGTATAAATGAGATGTTTGTTTCGGAAATTCACAATTATTGTAAATTGATAAAAGAAATCAACGTTGAGGAAATTAGTCAGTATACGTCCACACAGATTCAGGCCGAAGAGTTAATAGCAGAAATAGATGTATATATTAAACAGAATAATCGAAACCGCGCACTTGTTTTTACCAATAATGACAACAATGCTAACACAATTAGTAAGTTACCAAAAATGGAGTTAGGCAAGTTTGATGGTGATGTTCTCAAGTGGTACCAATTTTGGGATCAGTTTTCATCGAACGTTGATAAGAGAAATATTAATGATGTCGATAAACTGTTGTACCTTCAATCGGTTCTTGAGGGTGACGCGAAACAGGCAATTGATGGGTTGGATACAACAGACAAGAACTATCGTATTGCTGTTGACACATTAAAGGAACGGTATGGCAAACCTAGCGTAATTATTGATGCTCATTATGTAGCACTTTATAGAATTAAATCAGCGGAATCTAGTCAGGTCAAAGATTGTAGGCACGTTCTAAATGAAATTGAGAGACATCTTAGAGTATTAAGTTCGTTAGGCGAAGATGTAAATCACAATCATCTTAGAGTAATGATTTTAGAAAAGTTCCCCGAGGACCTCATTTATGAATTAAGGATGAAGATAACTGACGAAGATGAGTCTATCGATAATATTAGAAAGTTCCTAGAGTATATCATATCGGCTAGGGAAACATCAAATAGATTAAAGAAAACTGCAGAAGGTACTAAAAATAAAATTACTACAACTAGCGAAGACAAACAGGCTTCTGATAATATTACAATAGGGTCATTACATGTTAGATCGGAAGAGACCAGTGATAATAAAAGGCGTAGATTTACATCCAACTTCAGGAAGGAAAAATCTAGGTATGAAAATAGGCAGCATAATAAAAATAAACGAAAAAGATCACATGACGGTGACAGGTCCGATGAGCCACCTAAAAAGAAATCAATTAAATGTATATTTTGTAAGCAAAATCATTTTAATGATGAGTGTAGTGTACACAAAACCTTACAGGAAAGAAAGGCTCAGTTAGGAAGCCGTTGTTATAATTGTTTCGGTGAAGGCCATAGGGCTGACAATTGCCGTGCCAAAAGGAAATGTCGACATTGTAATAAGTTCGGCAATCATAATCGAGCATTATGTCCAACTAAGCTAACACAGCCAGTAAAGTCCGTGCCAACTGATACCTTACATACTAATAATCCATATAGCACTACACTGTTGCAGACAGCCCTAGTAACTGTAGAGAATTTAGAAACTAAAATAAAGCTGCAATGTAGGGTGTTGCTCGATTGTGGTAGCCAGCGCTCATATATAACGGATTATAATACTAATATACTTAAACTACCTATTACTGAAGAAATTAATTTATCAATATTTACATTTGGAAACAAATCACCACATCTTGTTAAAAGTCCTATAGTACAGTTTAGTATTACAACTCGAACAGGAATTACTCGTCTTATTCATGCAAATGTAGTACCTCATATTACTCAGAGTATAAAAGCACCAATTTTGTATGATTTAGACAAAATCGGAATTAAAGATCGAATCATGGCTGATGATGGATCTTGTGGCGACAAAGTAGATATTTTAATCGGAAACGATTATTATCACTCATTTATGTCACAGGAAAAGATATCGGTCACTCAAGATCTGTTCTTAGTTAATTCAGATTTTGGTTGGGTATGGTCTGGAAGAATTAGTGAGAACAATCATAGTTCCGATCAGTTAACAGTATTGACTTATTTTCAATCAGATGGATCATTTGATACTAAATTAAACGAACCCGATCTCCCCCTAAAACTAGATGATGTTAAACAATTATGGGATCTTGAATCAATAGGCATCAAAGATTCTCCAAAAACCACTCGTGATGAAGAAGCGATTAGGCAGTTTAATGAAACAGTTCAGTACCAAAACAACAGATATCACGTTCAATGGCCATGGACTGAATTACCCCCAAGTCTTCCTAATAATCTAGGCTTAGCTTGGGGTCGGCTCAATAGCTTAATGAAACGATTGGATAATTCAGACTTAAAGGCATATGACCAGGTCATTCAGGAACAGCTACAGACTAAAATAATTGAGATTGTACCAGATCCAAAGATTGCACAGCATCATCCAGTTCACTATCTTCCTCACCATTGTGTTCGTGGTCGTGATAAGCCCAAAACGCTCCGTATTGTTTATGACGCCTCAGCCAAAACTGCAGACAATCGAAGTTTAAACGAATGCCTATATAGGGGTCCACTTATGTTGGAGGATCTTACAGGATTGCTAATTAAGTTTAGAGAACACCCTATAGGAATAGTTGCAGATGTCGAGAAAGCTTTCTTACAGTTAGGTCTACAAGATTTAGATAGAGATGTAACACGATTTCTTTGGTTCAAAGACGTAAACAGTACTGTTCACCCAGATAATGTTGTGCACTTACGTTTTTGTCGTGTCCCATTCGGTGTCATATCAAGTCCATTTCTACTGAATGCTACTATCAGATATCACTTAAATAAATCGAACAACATATTTCTGAAACAAATTGCGGAGGACATTTATGTAGATAATATTGTAACTGGCGCACAGACAATTTCAGACGCAAATAAACTGTACTGTGCTGCTAAACAATCATTTGATAGCTTGTCCATGAATTTACGTGAATGGAATTCAAATTCAAAGGAACTAGTTTCTTCCATACCAGATAAATTTAGAGCAGAAGACTGTGAATACATAAAAGTCCTCGGTTTAATATGGAACGTACAAAAAGATCAGTTATATTTGAAATCTAACTTCAATACAGAATCAGGCACAGTTCTGTCAAAAAGAGACGTGTTACGGGTCATTGCTTCAATTTATGATCCGTGTGGTCTCGCAGTTCCGGTAGTACTTCCAGCAAAACTATTCTTTCAAAAATTATGGAAAGAAAAGGTTAAATGGGATATCAAATTGAGTGATCATCTACTTATAGAATGGCAAAAAATAGCATCAAATTTTGTATGTCTAAAGAATATTCATGTTGATCGTTATTTTGGGCAAGGTTTAAATAAAAGACAAGTCGCGGAGCCAATTGAATACGAACTACATTGTTTTACGGATTCGTCTATGCACGCTTATGCAGCAGTTATTTATTTACGCGGTACTTTGCACACTAATAATATTGTCAGTTTTGTTATTGGCAAGTCTAGATTAGTGCCGTTAAAGGACCAAAATAACTTACAGATTCCAAGATTAGAATTACTGGGAGTACTTATCGGATGTAGACTTATAGGTTACGTAACAAAATATTTGCGATTAAAAATCAAAGCACAATTTTTGTGGACTGATAGTCAAATAGTAATAAGCTGGCTCAAATCAGACAAATTACTTCCGCCATTTGTGGCACGTAGAATCAATGAAATAAAACAGAACAAGACTTTACAAATCAGATATGTGCCAACTGAATTAAATCCATCTGATGTAGGCACTAGGACAGAACGGGTAGATTGTTACAATAGATGGCTCATTGGACCTGACTTTTTAACGAGTAACTCAAATCAGTGGCCTACAGTTCATAATAATAATATAGATACTCAAATTTCAATTGCCGGGGAGGGTCTTTCGAATTCAATACCTTCAGATAATAATAGAACAAGTCTAGATATTCCAGAACCGATGATAGTAGATGATTCAGACAAAAAAGACAGTAAAATATTAGAAATTCAGGCTAAACATTTTCCTAAAGAAGCTGAGGGTATCACAACCAACTTATCGAGATCCCTGAAATTATATAAAGACGAGGAAGGACTTATTAGGTGTAAAGGTAGATTCAGATACACGAATTTGTCACATAATCAAAAAGAGCCTATACTACTTCCAAAAGATTCGGATTTTACGCACAAAATTATAACCGAACTGCATCAGAAAAACTATCATGTAGGTGTCTCTCATACCTTAGCTCTATTAAGACAAAAGTTTTGGGTGCCACATGGACGGTCAACAGTTCAAAGACTCATCAGAAAATGTCCTCAGTGTATAAAATACGGCGGTGGTCCATTTAAATTACCTTCCATGCCTGATCTACCAGCAGAAAGAGTCAACCTTAGTCTTCCGTTTGCTTTTACGGGCCTGGATTATTTCGGTCCACTGTTTGTGGATGAGGGTAGTAAAGAAAAACGCTGGGTATGCCTGTTTACATGCCTAACAATTAGGGCTATACATTTAGAGGTCGTTAAAGATTTAACAGCAGAAGAATGTTTACTAGCCATTAGAAGATTCGTCGCTATAAGAGGTTTACCTCAATTATTCGTGTCAGACAATGCTACGCAATTTAAGCTTACAGCAGAAGTGTTAACTTCAGATTATTGCATTCAGAATCAGTTGCGGTGGAAATTTATCCCAGAGTTAGCTCCTTGGTTCGGAGGATTTTATGAACGACTTGTAGGATTAGTCAAGCATAGTATGAAGAGAACTTTAGACAAACATCTCATAAACCATAACCAGTTATGCACGATAATGAAGGAACTTGAGGCTGTAATTAACACAAGGCCACTGACTACTGTAGGCGCGGAGTTAGAGCACATATTAACTCCATCAGATTTCCTAAGTGTGGGCGGAATTTTGACCACTGCAGTTGCAGATCGAGACTTTTTAGAATCAGCTACAGTAACCAAGACGAATCTGATTGACGGATGGAAACGTGGTCAAATCATCATCTCAGAATTCGCCAAAATGTTCACTAATCAATACTTGACTAGCCTCCGAGAACGAAGTGACAAACACAAACAACCTAGAGTCGTTGTTAAGAGGCCACCAAAGTTAGCAGAGACAGTTCAAATTAAGTCAGATAGTAATAGGGCACATTGGAAAGTTGGCAAAATAGCAGAGTTGATTAAAGGATCGGATGGGCAGATTAGAGTAGCCAAAGTTAAATTATCATCAGGAGAAACACTAACCCGTTCCGTAGGCCATCTGTTCCCGTTGGAAATTGACGATCAAAGTACAGAATCGTCTCCAGAACAGAATGTTTCGCCAGTCCGAATCAGTCCACACTCTGAAGATTTTCAGAAGGAACAATCAGTACAAGACGACCATCCAGTCAGTTTTAACCAAGAGTCTCGAAGTACTCAAGACGATGAACCAGTCATCAATGATGCACCCATAGTTCAGTCAGTACCAGACATCAGTAGACGACCAATCAGGGCATCAGCAGTCAAGGCAAAGGAGAGAGTCAAACAGTGGACATCCCAGTTGATGAGCAGATTGTTTCAATAATCAGTGATATTCAGTATTGATTTAAAATTAGAGGACAATAGTCAGTTGTTATCAGTTGTATTAATTAATCCTGGTAATCAGAATTCAGTTATAACTCGTAATCACTCTGAAAATGTTCAGTTGTAAATCTTATTATGATCTTGATTAAACAGTTATTTCAATAGATCAGATTTTTCAATTATCTCTTCCTTTGGGCGGGAGTGTCGCGAATGCGAAGTAATATGGCTTATAGGTACAGATAATAACTATGTAGTTAAGACGTGGCGTGAGGTGGGAGAAAGTGGGGGTAGCGCGCGCGGCCAGGAACGGCGCGCGCGTGCCCGGCACTTTGCGCCTGATGCTTGGAGTTAGCAGTATATTGGTGAGTGAACTTATTCTTTCTCAGTGCATGTGTTCAGATTTACCAGATATTCTTTCTATATTGCATTTCAATGTTGTCGATGTGTGTGTATTGTTTTAACAGCGATCAGATTCAGAATCAGAAATGATACCAATCAGACCAGCATTCAGATGCGAGGCACGGGGTGGCTATAAGGGGAGGTTGGAGGCCACTTTGGGGGGACACCCCCAATATCATTGCGATGATAATTCAGTAACAGTTATTCAGTGGAAATCAGTTAACATATTTACAGCGGTCGTTAGATCATAATCATATCGTACCTAGGTCTATATTTGAGACATAGGTATTCAGATTCAGATATTCGTCATTTAAAGGGACTTGTGGCGACACCGTTCTCTCCGAATCCGCTATCCCAATTCGCGGATGTTGTTTGTAGTGTTACAGAAATGGATGTAACACAATCCCAACAAAATTCACGCAAACGTCCTGGTAGCGAAGAAATCTTGACACCTACCCCTCCAAGCAAGCAACCAAAAAGCCAAATTGGTCGTACTAAGTACTCCGTAATGGATAAGGCTCCCTATATTGTCCACGTTTCTCGTATTGAGAATCAACCAAATGCTGGCACCACCCTACATCCTGTTAATTTTGGTAAATTTCTTATCAATAACAACATTGCGAACATTGTTCGTGGTGGTGTTAACAGAGTCGGTAGAAACCGTGTGTCAGTGGAGTTTGCTTCCCCCCAGGACGCTAACTCTTTCCTGGTAAACAGTCTGTTGTCCAAATATAGTTATACCGCATCAATCCCTACATTTAATGTCACAAGGATGGGTGTTGTTACTGGTGTTCCCTCAGATATTACGGAAGAAGAAGCCATAACTTACTTGACAGTGCCCTCAGGCTGCGGGCAAATACTGAAAGTCCGCCGTATTAATAGAAAAAACCAACGTGACGGGATTAATGAGTGGAAACCCACTGAGACATGTGTTCTGACGTTTGATGGACAAGTTTTGCCAAATAGGATTTACTGTTGTTACACATCCCTCCCTGTTGAGCAGTACATATACCCGACAATTCAATGCCGCAAGTGTTGCAGATTTGGACATGTGTCGAATCTATGCAGATCTAAACCACGCTGCAGTAAATGCGGCCACGATCACCCTGGTGATGGTTGCAACATTTCTGAGGGCGAAGCCTTCTGTGTGCTTTGTTCGGGTAATCACTTTGCTAATAGCAAGTCATGCCCCGAGTATGGTAGACAAAGGGCTATTAAGACTGTCATGGCTGAGAAATCCATTCCCTATGCCGAGGCTAGTAAGATTATCCCAACAGCTTCCCGCAATTATGCCAACATCGCCAAAACTCCGATTTCACAGTCCTACCGCAAAACTGTAACACTTAAACCCAGGACCCATGCCCCTCTTTCCCCATCTTATGACAAAGTTGCTCATCAGCAGATAGTTAGTTCTCCCCCACCTTCTCAGCCTAATGGCTGCGCTCTTAATTACAATAATGTGTCTCCTAATAATACCGGTTCTATTATGGAACTCCTTATAAAACTATTACCTATTGTTATTTCTTCTTCTACTTCTAATACCCAATCACCGTCCAACGTTGCCGACCAACTTATTACTCTTCTTTTAGATATTAGAAATGGCGTCTCGCCAAGTATTCCTTCAGTGGAATGTGAGGAGCGTGTGGCATAAAAAGCACGACCTCATATTCCTTTTAAATAAATACAAGCCATTGGCTTGTTCCATAGCTGAGACTTGGCTTACCCCAAGTCTTAGCTTTCGTATGCCACACTTTAACATTCTCAGATGTGACAGATCTGATGGCTATGGAGGATCGGCTCTCCTTGTCAATAATCGGGTCACGCTTTTGCCCTTCTCTTTACCTTCGCTCACAGGTGATATGAGTATTGTAGCAGGAAAGGTGGAAGGCATTACAGTGTTTTCGATTTACATTGCTCATCCTCATCAAGATTTTTTGGCTATTTTAAAAAACATTTTTTCTAATATTCATGGACCAATTTTGGTCATGGGTGATTTTAACTGTCACCATTTCAGATGGGGATCCGAACGCTGTGATGCCTTTGGTGTAGCTTTGGTTGAGATCTTGGACGATCTGGATCTTTGCATTCTTAATAATGGTTGCCCGACTCGCAGATCTCCTCCTGGTCAACAAAAGAGTTGTGTGGATTTAACTTTTTGTTCGGTTGAGTTGGCAGCCTCGACCCATTGGGAATGTACGACCTTGTCGCATGGTAGTGACCATTACCCTATTATCACATCTTTGGTTAATAAGACTTATTTAGAGAAATCTTCCCCTCCACTTTTGAAATATAACCTGTCCAATCCAGATTGGGCAAAATTTGTATCATTATTGGAGGGCAAAATTGATGTTCTTCCAAATTTAAATTCAAGTTTATTAGATCCTTCTGGTCACTGCCATGCCAAAATCTGTTATGAGGGACTTGTTACGGCCATTACCTCCAGTGCGGATTCCTGCTTTCCGCTGAAAAACAGTGCCCGTGGCAAAATACCTTCTCCCCCGTGGTGGGATCCAGAGTGCACTTTGGCAGTCAGGGATAGAAATGAGGCCGAGCAGTGTTATAATGCAGATATGAGTACCGAAAACCTATTGACATATTTGAGGATAAATGCCAGATCCAAGCGTCATCTTCGCAAGAAAAAACGTGTGGGATGGGTTAAGTTCTGTACCTCCTTATCTCCCTCTACTCCAGTCTCGTTAGTTTGGAAAAGCATCAACAGGTTTAGACGTGGGTGCTCTCCGTCAGTCTCTTCACCGATCACTAGGGAAACAGCTGACCTTTTTTTTGACAAAATAGCTTCACCATATGTTCCTCACTCTTCTGAATGTTCCATTAATATGTCCCTGCAAGGTGCTTCAGAGGATCCTTTTGATGTGCCTTTTACTTTGAAAGAATTGAATGTGGTGCTCAAGCATGTTCGGGACTCAGCCCCCGGTATTGACGGTGTGCCATATTCTTTTATTGTTCATTCTGGAGACAAGGCTAAACTGTACTTCCTTGATATCATTAATTTTTGTTACAGTAATGGTTGGGTTCCTGATCAGTGGAAATTACAAATTATTATTCCCCTATTGAAGCCAGGCAAACATGTAGATGATCCGAATGGCTTTAGACCAATTGCTTTATCCTCAGTCTTGGCCAAACTATTGGAACATCTTATTAAGAATCGACTAGAATGGATAGTCGAATCGAGAGACTTACTGCCGAATTACCAATTTGGTTTCAGGAAAGGGCTCGGCACTATGGATAGTGTTGGCGTTTTAATTGCGGATATTCGCTTAGCGTTTTCTAAAAATAAATCCGTTGTTGCCGCCTTCCTAGACATCTCCTCCGCATACGACAACGTTCTTCTTCCCGTACTCAGGCAGAAACTGCACCAGCTGAGTCTCCCGGTTAAGATGATCGAATGTATCTGTGCTCTTCTCTTGTCTCGATCCTTGGTTCTGAGGGTCCAGGGCGAGGATTTCGATGAAAGGCAGACTTGGAAGGGATTACCGCAAGGCTCCGTGCTGAGCCCCCTTCTTTATAATTTATATACAGTGGACATTGGCTCCTGCCTAAATAATAACTGTCACATCCTCCAATATGCCGACGACTTAGTCTTGTATGTGACAGATTCCTCCATCGTAGACGCTGCGTCATCTCTATGCCTCTCTCTGGACTCTCTGAACCAGTGGCTTTTAAGCCATGGTATGCTGTTATCTGCACCAAAAAGTTCGGCAGTAATTTTCTCTCGTAAAAGATTGATCCCACATATCTCAGTGGACATTTCGGGTTATAATATTCCGTTAGTTAATAAAGTAAAATTTTTAGGCGTTTTTCTAGATTCAAAATTAAATGGTAAGCATCATATTAACTTATTAATTAAAAAATGTGAAAAAATTGTTCCGATTTTAAAAGCTCTCGCGGGTGTATGGTGGGGTGCCCATCCTTACACTATGAAATTGGTCTATAACGCTTTAATTCGTAGTGTTTTAGACTACGGTACGTTCCATTTAGTTCCATGCAACAAGGGTGCTTTGGCTGGGCTGGATAGGATTCAGTCAAAATGTCTTCGGATTATCTCTGGTTGTATGAAGTCCTCTCCCATTAACGCATTGCAGGTTGAGTGTGCTGAACCTCCCCTGGCCTTAAGACGGCAGTATCTGGCCTCCCGTTTTCTGGCTAGGTTAATATCTAGATCTTCACACCCCCTTTTAACAAGACTGAATGAGTTAGATGCCTTATGTAGAAGCTCAAATTTTTGGAAAAACAAAGAGACTCCCTTAATTATAAAAGCATTTCGCCAAATTTATAATTTAAGATGTCCAATAGAACAGAATCCCCGATTACCTCTTTTTAACTTTCCCTATGAAGTCTTATGTTTCACCCCAAAAATTTTCTTTGACATCGGTATTTCCAAAAAGTGCCCTTCAGCGAATTCAGCCTTCAATGCGGCGGTGGGAGAACGATGGACCGGGTTTCAAAGGTTTTTTACAGATGCCTCAAAATTTAATGATCTCAGTAACACTGGCGCTGCGGTTTATTACCAAAGCTCCAGAATTATTTTACAATACAAATGCCCTGAGGAGTCTTCTGTGTTTACGGGCGAGTGTGTGGCTTTATTGGCAGCTTGTCTTTTCATAGAGTCACACCACAATATTGACAAAGCCGTTATTTTCACTGACTCTCTTAGCTGTCTGCAAGCCTTAGTACAAAACTCATTCAAAAGTAAATTGCACAGTTCGCTTGTTTTAAAAATTAAAAATTCTTTATTTTCTTGTGCTAGTAGTCAAAAGGAAGTTCAGTTAGTTTGGATACCTAGTCATTGTGGCATTAAGGGCAATGAATGTGTTGATGCTTTGGCCAAAGATGCTTGCTCTTCAGCAACAGCTGATCTCACCTACAACACTCATCAGGGGTATGACTTACTGAGCCTTCCGAAAGCTAAGCTCCAATCCTCATGGCAGGAACAGTGGAATATCACTGGAAGGAAAAAGGGCAGATTTTACTATGCAGTACAACCAATAATAAAATCAAAACCTTGGTTCTATGGCTTCAAGAAAGCCTCCAAAACAATTATTTCTACCCTTTGTAGAATCCGCTTAGGTTTCTGTTGTACTCCGGTTTTTCTGCAAAAGATTCGTGTTCGAGACTCCTCTCTCTGTGAGTGCGGGTTGGAAGAGGGCACTCTGGACCACATCTTCTTTGAATGCTCGAACAACGTTCCACCTTTAGATCTATATAGGCGCCTCCCAAAATTTAAGATCCCTCTTCCGACTAATTTCCCGTCTCTGCTAACATACTCCTCTCCAGATCTGTTTGTGGCGCTGATGACCTTCATCCGTCACAATAACATAAAATTATGAATTATTCAGTATGTTTGAG
The DNA here is from genome assembly GCA_914767645.1 of Hydraecia micacea. Classification (NCBI taxonomy): domain Eukaryota; kingdom Metazoa; phylum Arthropoda; class Insecta; order Lepidoptera; family Noctuidae; genus Hydraecia; species Hydraecia micacea. The sequence continues at coordinate 18,342,081 of OU611778.1, forward strand.
TGTGGTATGTGTATTTTTTATGTTTTAACAATTATTATATTTATTTATGTCTATTTTTTGTTTGTTTCAGTCCCGTACTAACCCAGCAAGATCTACATTGTATCAACTGGATCAATGAAATAATTTTATTCGCCTAAATTTTTTTTTTTTTTTTTTTTTTCTCATGCACACTTGTTCTTGCAGCCCACTTTAGACATTGGCAGAATAGTCGACATCGGCTTTGCTTGCCATTTATTAAAAATAGAATAGAAAAATTATCTGTCGATTGAAAAATCTACTTTAGTGAAATATGTACAATCTAAGTTGATTTTTGAGTGACCATTTGTAACAAAAGGTCCTAATATGATTCTGGTTGTAATGGAATTTGAACTTTGTTAAGTATGACATTCAGTTTGCTGTTCCATAATTTGAAACTTATCTGAAATTCTTAATTCAAATACCTGCTGCTGGGACACAGTACCCATTCTTCTTTCAAATCGCAATCTGTGACCAATCAAATCACACCTATCGACAACGAGTCACTCACCTCACACAATTATGGCCCTTACGTCCATGCTCCCCAGACTATTCGCCAGCTGGTTTCCGATGCAGCTGTCAGTGCGCGTCACCCGTCACATGAGAAGACATGGCTGGGTAGGCTCAATGGTCATTAATGTCATCGGGCGGGTTTAGTGTGTCAGGAGACGTGGCTGAGGACGCACGTCTGTTGAGGTATTATAGGAATGCCTATAATACACATAAAAGCACGCCTGTATTCTCGATGAGGAAGGTTATTTCTTCAATAGTTTCTTTTACAAACATGAAGAAAGATTTTTTTAGCTTGAACTACCTCGTATTTCGATATAACTCAGTACGTCTTCAAACCAATCCCAAAATACAGAGCTACTTTCGAATTTATATTATTAAGTACTAGCTGTTACCTGCTACTTCGTCTGCGATCCAGGATTCAAGATCCTGAAAAGTAGCCTATGTCCTTCTCCAGGTCATGGTCTATCCATGTGCCAAATTTCATCCAAATCCGTTCAGCCGTTTTGGCGTGGTAGCGTAACAAACAAACTTAAGTACTTTCACATTTATTATAGTATATATTAAGTTACCAAGGAAGTGTGGATGGTAGGCACAAAACACTTCATCATTCCTCTGAAATTAAAAAAAAACCTTAGCAAAAAGGTACTTGTGATACTCCTCACGTTCCACTTGTATGTAAAAACGTGAAATATTACCAGAAAGTACGTTCTAGTACTTTCAGAAGTGGGTCAATTGACTTTGTGATACGCCCTAGCAAATTATAGGCCCCTCATGGAATTGCGCTATAGGAAAATCGATGTACCGAGTATGAACGATGAACGTACTTGCATACGTAAAGTAGAACAATGGTAGCTTACTTACCTAACTAGCGGAACAGGCAGAATTATTGTTCACACTAGACAGCTCCACTCCAGTGCCTCGGAAAGCACGTTAAGCCGTTGGTCCCGGCTGTCATTCGTGGATCTTTGACAGTCGTTACGGGTCGTCAGAAGCCCGAAAATCTGACAACCAGTCTTACCAAGGGGTATCGTATTACCCAGTAACTGGATTGTGGAGGTCAGATAGGCAGTAGCTCCATGTAAAATACTGGTATTCAGCTGCATCCGGTTAGACTGGAAGCCAACCCCAACATAGTTAGGAAAAGGCTAGGCAGATGATGATGACTGGACAGCTCCACTCAATCTGTATGGTTCTTTCCTCAAAAGACCGTTATCATAAGCATAATCAGCCTATAATGTTCCCACTGTTGGGACACAGGCTTCCTCTCTGTGAGAGGAAATGGGTTGCAATCCGCCACGCGGACCCAGTGCGGGTTGGTAGATGTTACATGTCTTCGAATTTTTGATCCTAGGACATGCCGGTTTCATCTCGATGTTTTCCTTCACCGTTTTGAGAGCAGAAAACGACCATTGCACACACCAATCTACATGGTCTTCACATGATCTGATCAAGATTATGTCTGGACTTTTAAAGAGACAGACCTCTGAGTTTGTTTCGGCCTTTTCTTCTCAAAGTACGGATAAAGTTTATCCGTTTTAGTGATTATAATAAAACTAAACAATGTAAAACAACCGTTTATATAATCTTGTGGAGCACAACTTAACGTGCTTATTTTCTGCACTTTCATTCCAAAATAATAACCAAAAATACGATGAGGGCGCCACTGTGCGGTCGGCGTATGGTCGGTGCACTCTTAACAAAATTCACACAATTGATTGTTTCTCATATAATTGTTCTATAGCACAACACTGAGGCAGCCCCGGTAAGTTATAAGTATACTTGTGATGGGTGTCTTATTACCACAGAATGGACAAAATACCACATTTGTCAAGTAAAAGCCATCTTGATCTATTGTATGAATTCTTACGTCTAGCCAAAGTTTATGTAACCCAACGCAATCAAATAGTTTTCTGTATTGAATTGAATCTCTTGATCGAAAGATGAAGTGGATAGTACCACTTATGACCTTTGCTGCAGGCACAAACGATTGGGAAATTGACGTAAGATGCTGGCAAGAGATTTCTTCAAGTTTATTTCTTTAAAAAAATAATCGAATATTTGTAGTAACTTTTATATAGGAGTGTTGTGCAGGCCAATAAGTGATTGTTACACAGTATTGAAGACTCATGATTACCTATTGTTATAGGTACTACCCTTGTAAATATGTCGTTGGTGTACCTTGCTTGATAAATTTATCAAAATGTGAGTGGTTGACCAAAAAGGGACCTGGAGGGATTGGAAACCGTTATTTATTTTTTTTGAATTTTTTAATCTGTGGTCTTTTAGCTTTGTTTTGGTCTAACCAGAATATTTTTAGGTGCCGTAGTGTTTTTTTTTGTGAGCCGAGGCAGTTTTGGAAAAATTACACCATACACACAGCACACACTAGTTTTTGTGATGTCAGACAAGAAACTGACACTAAATAAGTCGCCAATAACGTAGTAACCGCAAACACGTGTTGACACTCACTAACGAAGTCGCATACTGACATAAAACATGCCGCAACTTGTTTCTACACGAAATTTCAAACGCGATTTACTCGAATTCAATTATTTTCCCTTGAGGTCCCTTTTTGGTCAACCACTCACAAATAAATAATACAAGTTAAAGCAGGAAAAGTGCTAAACAGCTCAGAAGTACCTATACCTAAAATACCACTAGCATCAATGCATAACGGTGAAGGGTATCGGTCCACTAAAAAAAAACTTTCTCAATGGAGAAAACTTTAGAACTTATTGCTTCATTCGCTAGAGATCACAATGCATTTGCCACAATTGGGTAGACTTTGCATGTCAAAGTCAAAGTCAAATCATTTATTTCAAATAGTCACACTAAAGGCACTTTTGAACGTCAAACATTATAATAAAATGAAATTGATTCTAGTCGCCCCTTCTAAAAGGTAGTTTTCGTATGGAGAAGAATGGGCAAGAAACGCATGAAGCGCAATAACATAACAATGAATTCAGTGGTAATTTTAATTCACAGAAATATAAACTTTTACTCTGCTTGCTTTCGTGCCTTCGCTATTTAACAAACCATTCAAAATATCGCATTATACAAAAGTAGATGGACCAAATAATGCTTTAGCTGTAATGAAATCACCGCGTGATTTCCTTTAGTGGCTGCGACACGCCATTTCACACTATTGTCCAATTATTTAAAATTTACAATTGCACCCTCCACCACGTATAATCACTGATCATTATCTCGTTCATTCATTCAACCTAGTTCAAATACATTGCGCGTTTTAATATAGGTATAATTCAATCGATGCTGTTTAATCAGCAGTGTATTCTAAACGGGAGAGGTTTCAGTTTACCGAACGGGTTTCTCGAGTGTTCATTGTTTGCATATTCTAAAGACGATGGTATCTTCAAGTTCGTTGGCACCAGTGTTATTAGATCTCTGTTTGTGATTCTATGCGTTTTATAATAGGAACTTCGGAGATCTAATTAACTGGTCTTGTTTAGACTGTGTCTATTTGACAACTGCTTTGTGTTTTAAAGTTCAAGTTTTTACTGACAAAACAAGTTTTTGCGTCATTACCTGAAGGAAGTAGAGCATATATTATTAGCACGTTTTAAACACTGTAACGTCTTGTCTTATGGTAAAGATTACAAAACTAAATTGGCTATTGGAAATGCTTGAGAAAATGCACTTGGTTTTCAGAAAAACGCTCGCTCCAAAATAAATCCGATTACTTCTGGACATTATGATTAGAATGAAATAATGAAAGTTGTGAAAATACGAGTAATGGCAGCGGGGTTTGACTTTACAGTGTCAAAAAAAGCTCTCTAGGAAAACATACCATCTTACTTTCATAAATAAAATTTTAGTGACTTCATTCGCCTGTAAATTGCTAACACTATGTGATGACCATCGTTCTTGTAGGAAACCAAAATTTACCTTCTTACTCACAACATTAGCACTATTCCCACTATGTTGGGGTCGGTTTCCAGTCTAACCGGATGCAGCTGAATACCAGTATTTTACATGGAGCGACTGCCTATCTGACCTCCACAACCCAGTAACTGGGTAATACGATACCCCTTCGTAAGACTGGTTGTCAATTTTTCGGGCTTTTGATATCCCGGAACGACTGTCGAAGATCGACGAATGACAGCCGGGATCAACGGCGGCACGGAGGTGTCTCGGTATGTAAAAATGGGTACCCATACAGGGTCCAACCGCGGAAAGTGCAGCTTAACCCGTGCGGCTGTTATTACTTAGCCAGAAGCACCCTTTTCGTTTCATTCCCAAAAATACTATCATAAGAAATAACCTACCGACAACTATTCCGCGCGAATTACAAGAAGCAACCTCTAATACTCTTTCCCCGAATAATTATTTCGTCTATCTTCATGACTTCCGAGTCCCTAAGCCCTTAATATTTCACTGTCACACACAATATCTCAATTACTGTCAGCTCCTCCACCTATATCATAATTTGGTAAAAGATTGTCTAGAGCCTCGCTATCTTAGTTCGAAGATTAATCACTACAACAGTTGAAAGCTATATGCTGCTTTGAAATAGGTCATCATCTGCACAGCCTTTTCTGAACTATGTTGGGGTCGGCTTCCAGTTTTACCTGTTGCAGCTGAATATTTAGTACAGTTTATATATAGCGACTGCCTTTCTGACCTCTGCAAATAGCCATCCAGACAGAATTCGTAAATAACAAAAACGAAGGCAGCCAATCTCCATTGAGATTGGCTGCCTTCGTTTTTGTTATTTACGAATTCGAAACAAAGAAGAAGAAGGGAAGAGTGTGCGAAGACAACTAGATGGCTATTCTCCATTGAGAATAGCCATCTAGTTGTCTTCGCACACTCTTCCCTCACTCTCATAGTCCGATGGGACGGCAATCCGACAGGACCGGAGAGAGATCAGGCGCAGGACCAATGGCTTAACGTGCTTTCCGAGGCACGGGCGTATCATACAGTCATCTTTCAAATTCTGGGCTGTTACTAAGAAATTCCTAATGGAAAAACTCAATATAACACTTTGTCCAACCTGGGAATCGAACCCAGGACTCCACGCTCAGTAGTCGCGCTTGCAAACACGAGACCAACGCGACAACAACGGGGCAGTTGACCTCTATAACTTAGTTACTGAACAATACGATACCCTTTGGTAAGACTGTTGTCAGAATTTCGGGCTTCTGACTGCGAGCACCTACTGCTTAGAGAAAGGTTTCTAATAATCTATCTAACTATATAGGGTGACGGGTAATTAGTGACCGATACTTAAACACGTGATTGTACTCATGATAACAAACAACTTATACTATGGGACCAAACCTGAAATCGCGAAAAAAAAAATCAGCTGTTCCCTACATTTTGACGAGTTATACGAACATAAATGTAGGGAACAGCTGATTTTTTTTTCGCGATTTCAGGTTTGGTACCATAGTAAAAGTTGTTTGTTATCATGAGTACCATCACGTGTTTAAGTATCGGTCACTAATTACCAGTCACCCTAAACGAATCGCCGAAATGTATGTACGCGCATAACTTCCGAACGACTGCACCAAATTGGATAATTCTTTTTTTGTTGTGTTCGGTATTGCCAGGACAAGGTTCGTATGAAAGACAATTTCGGAAATTCGAAAAAACATTGCACCCGTGCGAATCTGGGGCGGGCCGCTAGTTTAATATAATTTCCATTAAAATTAAGGAAGTAAAACAAAGTCCTATATTTCCTTCTTTATTGGCGAATGAAGCTTAAATTAATATATTTCATCCATTTTATCCGCCAAAGTTTTGGTATCTTCATCCGAATTAGCATAAGCCCTAAAATTATTTGAGATGAACTTCTTATTTATGCCAATAATTTTCTGGATTGTGGTCTCTTTGCTTGCGTATATTTTTATTAAGATAAGGTCAGATATGCGAGTTGATGGTAAATTGGATTCGACTGTGATGTTAGGAAGATAAAAATGTGTGTTGAAAGGAATCCCTTTCAACACACATTTTTCAACCAACATTTTTGGCTTATTAGTCGATTCACAGAAAAAAGGACGCGTACAGAAGTGATGAGTTAAATATAATAAAACGTGTACTTTTTTAACCGACTTCAAAAAAGGAGGTTTTGTATTCGACCCGTATGTATGTATTTTTTTTTGTTTTTTAATTTTACTCGCCAATCTTTCGAGTTTGATGGCGAGAAGCGCCGTGACGTTTATATGTCCGCGATTTTCTCAAAAACTAATGAAGCAATTTTGATAATTCTTTCATTAATATGATCTAAATGCTTTCAGAAAGGTTTTAGTATTTACTCGTAATACATTAGGTAATTAATCTTTTGTACGAAGTTATATGAATAAATGTACTGCATCTCCGGCATATCTTGCGAATTTTGATGATTCTTCTAGTCGGTGTCTTCAATTCTTCAATGCACTAGTGTTAATTGAATTTTTGTGGGGTACCTAGGTACAACAAAAAGTGAAAAAATAAAAACTTTTTTACAAAAAAAAAGAACAACCGACTTAAGTTATTTACCACTTTGTATTTTTTTTTGTAAAAAAGTTTTTTTTCTTCATCGCACAAAATTCAAAATTGCCTAATACATATTTCTTGAGTTTTTGACACGCCCACAAATAAATTAACTTCGTGCGAGTCACCTAAAAAAAACAAAAAAATTAAAGTGACGATTCGCCCGTTTCCGGCGAGTAAATTCGAGTGAATCGACTAATAAGCCACATTTTTATATATATTACGCTTCCATCGATATTTAATGAAGCGTCACATAACCCTGGAGTATTCATGTAGCTATTAATTCGTACAGTAATCAAACTGTTAAATTCAATGAATTCAGTGTCTCAATTCATTAGAGCTGCTTATTATCAGGCACTATTCAACACTGTAATTACAGGTGAAGCATAGGTAGACAAGGTTATCGATGTCAGAGAAACTTGTACTTAGCACAAATACAAGGCACAGTCATTCCCAAAAAGATGTATATGTTACAGCTAAAAGTCTTAATCGGTTAAAAGTACTTTTAACTGAAAAAATCAGGCAAAAGTAACTTTGACTGAACACGTAGTAGTATTGTCTGAAAATCGGTAGTTAATAGTGATTTTAACTGACAATATGTGGTTAAGAATGATTTTGGCTAAAGCTCTGAGTCAAAACTATTTTTAACCACTAGAGCATCAGTCAAAATCACTTTTAACCAGTTAGTAGAATGTGATAAAAATTTTATACTGTAAATTCGTTTATTACGAAGGTTTAGGTTAAGGTTTAGATAATTAATACAAAGAAGATGTAAGGTGCATAAAAAAAATATAATACAATAATCACAATTACGTTCATTCTTTTTTAATCGTTATTATTTAATTGAATTAAAAATGCCAAACAGTATTCGTTATTGTACAATGAGAACCTCGTATTTTTTTAAATTTTTTATTATAAGTAGTCAAGTACTTTTAACGAAATTACGAGTAGTCAGTCAAAACTACTTTTAACCAGCTCCATTGGGCAAAACTAGTTTTGACTATAATTTCAGTCAAAAGTACTATTGTCAAGTGCTTCCAGTCAAAAGTACTTCTGACTGATTTTGCTAGTTAAAAGTAATTTTGACTGGTTATGAGTTTTGACTGCAACATACCTACACAAGGACTTTGGTAAAATAAATTGTATACTATGTTTTGTACCTATATGGTGTATACAATGTTATGGAACAAAGGTTGTTGACAATAAAAAACAAAGTGGCACTCCGGGAGTGCCGACAGAAGTGAAAACTTGAACAATTACGTGTATTTTTTGAATCGTCATATAAAAAAAACACAAACTGAATACTTTGCCATCACTCACTGACATATCGAAAATACATTAAAACCGAGTACATCCCGAGGACAGCCGATCACATCCGAAGCGGTGTCGGTTACGGTAACAGTGGCGCGAATTCAATGGTTTTTTCCCATCTCAAAAAATGCTCAAACACGCCTAAAGAAGTTCTCACTTCAATAATCCTTGTCTGTATAATTATACATTTTGGGGCTGACTATAGCTATGACAACATAATTGTTTCTCCAATTTAGAAATATACAAATTAATGCATTACTTTTTAATCTAGCGTATTATCAATGTTATTAAAAATTAAAATATTATGGCTTTAAAAAAAAAGGTTATATTAAAAACTTTTTACTGCACACCAACTGAAGGAAAACCAATAAACAAAGTATTAAAAAAGTACTCTGTTGAGCAATTTCTAACTTGGGAACACCGTAGATATTAAAATTAAATTAATTAATTTAAATGATAATGAGCGGCGGTCCTTCAGGGCTTGCAGTGATATAGTACTCCCCCGGGGTTCGCGCGAATGAGAACCGACGATCACTGAATACTGAACGAAGAAAGCCGAAATAAATAGTTGTGTTGTAAAGACGTTCCTACCTCATTGTTTTACGGTGGAATTACTAACTACCTATAGTAGTAAAACACCCTGTATTCTCTAGTATACAGGGTGTTTGGAACCTAAGTGCAAAGATAGGGAGTGATATTTGACACACAAAAAAATCAGCTGTTCCCTACATTTTGACGAGTTATACGAACATAAACGTAGGAAACAGCTGATTTTTTTTTCGCGATTTCAGGTTTGGTCCCATAGTAAAAGTTGTTTGTTATCATGAGTACAATCACGTGTTTAAGTCATCATCATCTGCCTAGCCTTTTCCCAACTATGTTGGGGTCGGCTTTCAGTCTAACCGGATGCAGCTGAGTACCAGTATTTTACATGGAGCGACTGCCTATCTGACCTCCACAACCCAGTCACTGGGTAATACGAAACCCCTTGGTAAGACTGGTCGTCAGACTTTCGGGCGTGTTTAAGTATCGGTCACTAATTACCAGTCACCCTATTATAGTGCCCAACCGACGTAGGTATATATTGCGCTTGTGACCAAACGGGGTAATAATACAGTCTTAAAGATCAATTCTTAGAAAAACTTTTCTTAGGAAGACAAACTTTCGTTATCAAACGTTATGTCGGTAGTCAATTTAGCGATTCGGTCACAAAATCTAATTAAATCACAGACAGCTTCCAAAAATAACACGACTAATTAATAACACGACTAATTACGAATCTATTTTCTTAGTTTCCGAGAAAATATATTTTCGTCCGCGTCTTTATTAATTTTGGTGGAGAATATTGGAGAAGATTGGAGAATATTGGACAATCCTGGAGAACTTCAATAAATATTACACGGAGCGATCTGCTGACGGCTTTGTAGTGTGTGTAATGAAATTAATCAGCCTGCACAGTCCCTTATCAAGGAATAGTTTAGAAGTGGTAAAATTCTTCACTTAAGGAGAAGCTCTCTTGAAAAAAAAAAGAGATACTCCGGGAGTGCCGATAGTAGTGACAATTACGTGTGTATTTGTTGAATCGTCATATAAACAAACACAAACAGAATAGTTTTCCATCACTCACTGACATAATATCGTAAATACATTAAAACCGAGTACATCCCGAGGACAGCCGAACACATCCGAATGTAGCGCGGTGTCGGTAAGTGTCGTGAGTTCAATGGTTTTTTCCCATCTCAAAAAAATCCAACTTCAAAAATAAGTGATCGTACTGTGAAAGATATAAGAGCCTCGGAAAGCACGTTAACCAGTTGGTCCCGGTTGTTTATCGTGGATCTTTGACAGTTTTTACAGGTCGTCAGAAACCCGAAAGTCTGACAACCAGTATTACCAAGAGTATAGGGTATCATTGGTCAGATAGACAGTCACTTAATATAAAATACTGGTGTTCAGCTGCATCCAGTTAGACTGGAAGAGTAACAGTATCAACATTAAACAATTTTCCCATAATAATTCCCAAGACTTTTCCCACAACCAAAAAGCAGCTTCCCTTAAACAGGGGTAGTTTGTCTTCCAGAGAGAATTATGCGCGTCGACCCCTCTACGTACTGACTTTTATACTCTACCATAGAGCAGGTAGAGGGACGTGCTAGGATTTCGCACCTCTATCTAGTTTATGTATGTGTAGATATTGTTCCGCGATTTGTTGCAGGCGATAGATACGGTTGTTTAAATGTTTTATGATAAAAGAAATGGATGGGGATGTGTGTGAGAGAGGTGGACCTATATTATAGTACACACTCATATCGCCAGTTGTATTTAAGTTCTCATATCAGGCCTCATATTGAGTTCAAAACGAATTGTGTCTTGACCACTGCTTTATCTTTAAGGGGATTTCATGACCCAAATGCAAAAAACGCAAGTTTTAGAAGCACTAAAAGTATATGATCGACTACAGTAAACAAAATCAGAATTCTTCAGGATATATGCTAGGTAGATAGTGTGTTGAAAACATAATACAACTAATTTGATACGATAGAAAAAAATCATGAAGATACCTCTAAAACTTACAATAAAAACCATTCTAATATAAATACAATCATTCTGAGTTTTTGTCAGATTATTCTACAAACAACATTCTAAAGAACTAGTGTTTTATTTTTTTAGTCCAAACAATATATTTTTTGTAAATAGATAAATGCTTCATATTTTTCAATAAATTACCAGCGTTGTTTCATCACGCTTCTCTTTCTTTTCTATGCAGTCCGACAGTAACCGCGCTTTAGGTCATGTAAGTAGTCCCATTTTTTTTTTTTTTTGGATCCGAAATCATCTAATGACTCCTCCCGCTCTGGGTGGAGCAGAAGGGAGTGTCAGACTCTTACTGACTAAAACCCAGTGGCGTATTTACCCTAGGGCCAAAAGGGCCATGGCCCGGGGCGGCAGCTTGCGAAGGGCGGTGCAAGCCGCACCTCGCGCTCAGCTTTGTGCGCATTTATTATTGACTTTCTAGGCAGGAAAAAAAAAAAACAACCTCGGCGTTAGTCTGATAGATATCAAGACGCGGGGCTATCGGCTGGCGGCGGCGTGTCTGTCATTTCGTCTGTCGAATTATTCCGATCTGTCACACTGCTTTGTCCCTTTAGGGGGACACCGGGCGTCAGGTGTATTGGTGGTCGCAGGAGGTTGGAGCTGTACGAGGGGCACAGAGCGGCGAAGACGGCCCTCCAAGAGGCTGTCCAGCGGGCCAAGGATATGGCCCGCGAGGAGATGGTGGAGACTCTGAACAGAGATCCATGGGAGCGCCCTTACAAAATGGTGCGGAATAAACTCCGCACCTGGGCCCCCCCGCTGACACAGAGTTTCCGCCCCCAGCTGGTGGAGGAGGTGGGACCGCTCTGTTCCCTTCACGGTGCGAGTATACTGCCCCGCCCATGGCTCCGCCACTTTCAGTGCCCGAAGCGGATCACGGGGACGACGACGACGACATGAAGTGACCGGGGTAGATCTGAGAGTGGCGGTAGGTAGGCTGAAGGCCAAAAATGCCGCCCCAGGACCGACGACGGCTTGCCGGGTAAAGCCTGGGTCCTGGCCTCGAGGGCTCTCGGGCCTCGATTGGAGGCGCTCTTAAGCGCATGTATGGAGAGAGGCCAGTTTCCACTCCGTTGGAAGACGGGGAAGCTGGTCCTCATTCAGAAGCCAGGGCGCCCTGCGGACTCTCCGTCCGCATACCGGCCCATAGTGCTGCTCGACGAGGTTGGCAAGCTCTTTGAGAGAGTGATTGCAGGCCATCTCGTCGGGCACCTGGTGAGGACAGGGCCGGATTTTGCGGATAGTCAGTTTGGCTTCCGCAAGGGGCGCTCGACGGTGGACGCCATCATGCGCGTGAGAGCCCTCACGACGGGGGACGCGGTGTCCCAGGGTGGGACATCGGTTACGACTGGGTGCTGCGGGCCGACCTCCCTGATGGCGTCAGCGTGGTTTGCTACGCTGACGACACGCTAGTCCTGGCGCAGGGGAGGTCGCATCAGGCGGCGGCCGACGCGATGACACGAGGTGTTTATTTCTTTATATGGACTTTTTAGTTTATTATAATCATTCTCAGCCCAGATTCATTAAAACTTTTTGCTTTTTTCCGTTAATTTTTGGGGCGGCAAACCTTACAGGCCCAGGGCGCTGAATGTTAAAATACGCCACTGCTAAAACCCACCCGTGTTCCTTCCTTAGCCCTTTATGTTCCGGGGCAGCGGTAACCCTTTCGGACGATCCCGCTACCCGTAAGTAGTCCCATTAAAGAACAAAATCGTATGACTAAACCCTCAGTATACTACATTATTAATTTAGTACAATTACAAAGGAATTCTTTCAAGAGTAGGCACATTATACGAGTGCCTAGTTAAAGAATACATGTCGGTACCGTCACAGACAATAGTTACAAAACAAATCTCGTAGACGCGGTCGCGAATACTTTCCATCAGTGTTTGCGACGGAGAAATACAGGAGGCAACACTTTGTTTACAAAGAAACATTTGAATACACTTTACTAAGTAAAGTCGATATGAATGTGGAGGGATGTTTATTTATTATTTGTTTGTTCTGTGGCAGGATATGAATAGTTTAATAAAAGTAGGTTCATCAACCTGGCTTGGTATACTGTCTCAGTATTGCGCAAGAAGTCCATATCTCTGAGTGAATGTCTTTGCATAATCAGCCTATAGTCTACTCACTGCTGGAACACAGGCCTCCTCTCGTCAGAAGTCAGCTTATACTGGACATATATGTATAGCTTGATATACATTATGTCGTCGCGCGTATGTACGCATTGAAGAAAAAAAAAACATTATTGCAAGGGCTATAATATGTTTAACTGACTTATTCGTCAACTCGCGTGTGTCAAACTCGCGCGCGCGCGAGTTGACACCTTCTTATTTTACCTATTTTTTGTCGTCAACTCGCTCGTACATAATTATAAAGTACAGTCAAGTAAAAACGGATTGAAACCAATAACTAGCTATTGCCCACGGCTTTGCCCAACAACTTTTACCAACACACTGACGTAAATAAACAACCACAGATTACTATTGTACAAACAACCAGGGGCAGTGAAACTTCCATACATTGGCTTCTGAGGAGGTTCTTTTCAAAACTTGACTATTCCACTTTCAACAGAACACAATTGTTTTTTTTGTAGGTTTCATTGAAACTCATATGCAGCACAAACAAAAGTTTGTCAAAACGAGATAGATCCATCAGAAAAAAAAAAAATAAAACGCATTATTTCATCAAAACTAGTTTAATCCGCTTCGAAATTTAAAAAATACAGTTTTAGAACAAAACATGATTAATCCAGAACTAAAAGTCTGTCAGTATTGAAAATACTGTGAAGTTTTAACAAGCATGTTAGTTACAGTTTTTCTTCTGATGTTATTTGTTAAAAACTAACAAATAATATCAAAAGAAAAACTGTACTAAGTAGTTTGTAAAACTCAACGCTGAAGTATTTTTACATTTTAGTTTAGTTTTACTTGTTATAAATAGTTAGTACTTAGGTATGTTTTTGCTACCAATTTTAGGGCATCTCAACCGAAGAGATATTGCTATACAGGGTTATTGGAAAACTATTAACAACCTCTTAAGAGGTCATTATACTGAACAACTTTGAACAACTTTTAATGAACAACTTTTACTATGGGACCAAACCTGAAATCGCGAAAAAAAATCAGCTGTTCCCTATATTTTGACGAGTTATTTATACGTACATAAATATAGGGAACAGCAGATTTTTTTTTTCGCGATTTTAGGTTGGTCCCATAGTAAGAGTTGTTCATAATGATGAGTACAATGTCCTCTTAAGAGGTTGTTAATGTTTTTCCAATAACCCTATATAATTTGCAAACTGGAGAATTAAATACTACTTATCTTCTTTATTTCATCCTTTGTTTTGTTTTTAAGTACAGGAATTGGAAAATAGAAAAGTTTTCCGGAAAATCTTCAAATTCGAGTAAAACAGAATGTCTTTTTTTTGTATGCATTATTGAAATTTGGTCAGGACAACGTCTGTAGGACCAGATAGAGGCTGGACTAGCTAGATCAGCTAGTTACGAATAGATGTAATAGGTATTCATGGCTCCTTTGTCACGAATAACTTGCCGTATTATGACGGTTTAATGTCAACATGATTCCGGTGTAAGAGAGAGACGGAGCTATAACCGACCGATAGCACCATCCCATTTTCGCACTGGAATCATGATGTCATTAATAATTCGTATTACGGCCCCCAGCACCTAATTTTCGAAGGACCCGAGTCTTAAAACAATCAACAGTCTACCCACTCCCATTCAAAAACATCCGTGGTCCAAAATGCTTTCTTATAATGAATTCCAGCTACATTGCTTCCCCTACTAGCCCCCCCCCCCCCCCCACCCCCCCCTCGAAGTCTGCGAACGCCAATAAATCAGGGCGCAGCTTGTGAACATTCCTCGACACGTCCAAACTTAGAGAAGTATATTTTGAGTTTACGTGTTTTCACTTTGATTATGGCAGATTATATGGAAAGGTTATTTTTTGCTGAAGTCTTTCTTGGAGAATTTTCTACGTAATATTTTAAGTGACTAGATGAGACTTTAGTAGTCTCATGCCCGTCTGCAGAGCACGAGAAAAGCCTAACACCAAAACTCTGGAGCTCTGGTCGCAGATAAGCCCAGGGGTTTGGTCACCAGTTTTCTATTATGAATTTCTCATTAGAATTCCGGAGTATGGATTTGTGGCCAGTTGATGATAGCAATAGGCTCGCCCCTTGCATACATGAGGCTAAAAATAACTGACGAAATGAGGGTCTGCCTGCTTAGAGAGAGTTACAACCTATATTCTTAAGTCTTTGCATAATTCTAATGTCTATGTCGCAGCTAACTGATTTAATTAGCCGTTTAGTTAACCGCCTAGCCTTTTAACTAAACGGCGGCCGTTCAACTAATGGCCTGAATGATATTCGATATTATAGTTTAGGTTGGAACTGTAACCAATCACGCGAGAGCCGAATTGGTCGCAGTAACTAAGCCAGGGCATCCCTAAAAAATACGTTAGGTTAGGTTAGAACTGTGATCAACCGCGTGCGAGCAAAGAGAGCGAAGCGAGGCGAGCACTACTTCCAAAGGCCAGGCGGTTAACTAAACGGCTAATTTAACCAGTTGGCTCCGATATCTACACAGGTTGTTGGTATGGTACTCGCAATAGTCTTGCGGGGATTCCATTTACCATACTATACAACTTTCCATATGGAACCTATATCCAATCCGTGAAAAATTATTTCATCAAAAGCTTAGCTGAAAAAAATTATACAGCCATAAAGCGCTGCTAACACAATCATTATCTTCAGCTAGATTAGCAGTATAAATGCTAATAATAGGACAAATAATACCATCAATGATCGAATTACAGAAACGTTGCCTAAACCGTACACGAATAATTATTGTTTAGCCAATGGAATATTTGGAACTAATACCTACAGGGTTTAGCGTTTACCATTCATGCTAATCTGCTTTTATTTGGTAATAATTCATCGAAATGTAATGTTTAAATGAATCTAATGTTATGTCTAACATCTGCCTATTAGCACAGCTGAATGTGCTTATTGTGGCGCAAGTATTATGAAAAGCTATGGCAGCTTTGTTAGGAGTTTCAGGTCCAGGTAATATTAAGGGGTTTGTAAGATGATGATTAAAATTATGGAGTACACACAGGTAAAGTCTGTTCGCTGAGAGTTGATAAATATTATATGCGTGCCTCGTACCACGAAAACGGGAGATAAGCGACAGCCGCCATACAGAATGCGATAATTAAGCGAAAGTCGCTATTGGGAGTCGTATCATAATATTTTGATTCGTACCACGAAAACGGCGAAAGCAGGAGATAAGCGACAGCCGCCATACAGTTTGCGATAATTAAGCGACAATCGCTATTCGGAGACTTATCATAATATTTATCAACTCTCAGCGAACAGACTTTAGACACTGCATAACGCCTCCTGCTACGATCCTTAAATACTTCTTTCGCTTATCCTAACTAATATTATAAATGCGAAAGTAACTCTGTCTGTCTGTCTTTCTGTCTGTCTGTCTGTCTGTCTGTC
Source organism: Hydraecia micacea (assembly GCA_914767645.1). NCBI lineage: Eukaryota > Metazoa > Arthropoda > Insecta > Lepidoptera > Noctuidae > Hydraecia > Hydraecia micacea. Next base: position 18,358,546 of record OU611778.1, read on the forward strand.
TTTGCTTCACGCCTAAACTACTGAACCGATTTGTGTGAAATTTGGTACAGACATAGTTTGGAACTTGAGAAAGGACATAGGATAGTTTTTATTACAAAAAATAAAATAAAAAATAAAATTTATTCCGGACATACAGCGCCATCTATTGGTCAAGAGTCGGCATCAATTCAGTACTGAAAATTCATCGGAAAAATGTAAATAAATAGTAAAAAGGTATGAAAATATAATATAATACAACTTTTAGTACAAAGAAAATGCTCTAACGGAGTATAGATAATATAAACGCAATGGTGTCGATCGTTACACGAGTTCGGTTCATGTTATTGTTTTAATTCATCGGAAAAAAGTAAATAAATAGTAAAAAGGTATGAAAAAAATAATATCAATATAATAAAACTTTTAGTACAAAGAAAATGCCCGAACGGAGTATAGATAAATAATCCGAGTTGTCACTATGCTCGATAGATGGCGTTGGGATCGAAATAGATCGCGCTATGGTTTCGTTACACGCATTTGGTTGGGTTCCACATTTTATTTTTGAAGAGATCCCGCGAGATCGGGAACTATGTGGGTAAAACCAAAAATCTGCCGGAAGTCACTATTCCACGCGAACGAAGTCGCGGGCAAAAGCTAGTCAGATTATATTATGTTGATCACAATAAGCATTACCTATAAATAATATATTAATTAATAAAGTTTGTATTACTTTTATTCAAACATTTCGGAAATATAATATTAGCTAACATATAAATAGTACTAGTATTCTTTTGCTTCATTTAAGTTCATACATCTGGTTATACACGCACTTTGGTTGCGAGTACTACGCTCCTGACCAAGAACAAGAACATCACTAATGAAGTATATATAGTTATATGTCCTTCTAGGGCATTTCCTCTCATATTTGCCTTGTAAATACCTTTTTTTGTCACCTTTCCAAATACATGACCAAACCATCTGAGCATACTGTTTTAAATTTTTGCTCTAAAGCCTGCTTGCACCAATTGTCACTAAATGCGTTCAGCGCTAAAAATATTTAAAAAAAATTACATAATTATGTTTATGTCATCTTCAAACGCTTGACAGAAATAGAACGATAACTTGAATTGGTTTAGCACTAAAAGTATTAAGTGATTTGTGGTGTAAGTGAGCCAAAGAGATTTTTAATTAAATCCAAGAGAGATTTTGGTTGCATTATCATTTTGACCGGTCAGTAGGTTGTTGTTCATATTTTGATGAAGAAGATAAGTGAAAACTAAGTAATAAAATAAGTGAGCCCTCGTATACACGACAAAAAATACAGTTCGGCTAGAATTAAGAAATATTACCTACAAGAACTTACAAAATGTAACACGCAAAATGGGCTCAGTATTTTTATCTGAAACAGAGTAGAAACCTCATCACCGGCGATGTACTCGTACTGTAGCGGTACTCCACCGCCCGAGGCATCGAGAGGTATCCCTCCATTCCCTACACATCTATACAGAACCCTGAACAAATTTAAAACAGACGAAGGATCGGAATACGAGAATAGATTACATTCAAAACCCGAGTTCCCTACTATTCAATTATCGCATTGTCGAGCCCGGTGTTAACATGCAAATTGGTCCGTTTCAAAATTTTGCGGCCCAGTCCCCCCCACTAATAGGAAATAGACGTTTTCCGTTATCATTCACATTGGACCTTTGTTTTATCTTATGTAGATTTCCGAAAATTATTCTGGTTGCTGGACCCTTTAAATCGTCAAGTTTAACGGGGTCCGCGAGGTACGTTTAAGTGGACCGCTTTTGTTTTGGTTGCTCTTTGTAAATATGTTGGTTAATGGAAGGATTGAATTTTGAATGAGTAGCCTACGTGGGGTTGAAGTGCATGGTGTTTGTTTAGCAGTGTAAGTAATTGAGGGGGTTGTTGGAAATAGAATTATGTTTTGAATGCTGATTGGTAGTAGTGGAGAAGAAGTAGGTTTTATTTGCCTTTCTAAGCTGAACTGCAGTTCAGTTTTTTTGGAACGAAGTGGTTTAACGGAGCTTGCGGTAGGAGTAAACTGGGAGAAGTCGTCACGTAACGAAAAAGCGTTATGCCCCATGCGACTTTTTATTACCTATAATAGAAAGACTCAGAAAGAGAGAGAGAGAGAGAGAGAGAGAGAGTTTTCGAGTTTTCATGGTTTTCAAGGGTGCTCAAGCCAAAAGTGAAGTCAAAATAGAACTCCAAGTTGGCCATTACGAAATTTTTTAAATTTTTCGTCATGGGTATCGTTTTCATGGTTTTCGAGGATGCTGAATCCGATAGTGAGGTCAATATAAAAATCCAAGACGGCGGCTGCGAAAATTTTCATTTCGTCATGGGTATTGTGTTCATCGTTTTCGAGTGTGCTAAAGCCGATAGTGAGATCAAACTGAAAACCTAAGATGGTGGCTGCGAATAATTTCAAATTTTTCGATATTTTCTCATTTTCGCAGCCGCCATTTCGGATTTTTCATTTTGAACTTCGTTCCTGCCGGGGGGGACCCGCGACCCCAATTTTTTTTTACCTGCCTATGCTGTCCCACTTCTGGGCCTAGCCTCCCCTCCACTCGTTCCATCTTTTGCCAGCTCCAGTTTTGACGGAACCTATCCAGCTACTCCCGCCATCTCCTACATGGTCTGCCGCGACCTGTTCAGTTCAGTTTAAAATGGCAAATTATTTCTGATCTGCTACTTGGTATGACTTGCCACTATTATACCTATATAATATACTATATATACCATTATAGATATTGACTTATGACAGATAGATAATCCTATTTAATAAAGTAGTCGAAAAACTGTCTGTGTGACACACTTTTCGTATTGTTCCTGATTTATAGTAGGTATTAGAATAATTTTGGTACTTTTATACGTAAATTTCTTAATCCCGATCTATTGCTATTTTCAAGAATATCAACATCAAATACTAACTTCGAGTTACAATTTAACTCAAAGTTAGTCAATGATGTTGTTGATACTTGGATCTTTTTTTAATTAAAACCTACCTACTTAAACTATACAAAATTAATAAAACATATTAATGAAGTAATAATAAATGGACGAATAAGAGTACACCTGAAAAATTAAATTATTAATTAACACTGCAACCACAGCATCCTCATATGAAAACACCGCCCGCAACTAATTAATCAAAAAATCCAATCAAAATTTTCGTTCATTTTTAAAAACAAATGGGGAACGTTACCATTGCGCTCCCCACCGAGTCAATTTGAAACTAAAGTGACTCATTACTAACCCCTTTTTACACTAAACAGCCACACAACATTACACCTTATAACGATACGAATTAAGTCGATATTCGAGTGTGTCGTAGTTAACCCTGCGAATGCTAGAACGGTAATTGAAGCGTGCTTTCATAACGGTTTCAATAGAGTTGTTTTTAGATTATTTTTTTTCAAAAAGTAGACGAGTTGATTAACGTGGTTGTGTAAATTGGTGTTTAGATTAACTTTTGCGGATTAAATTGTAATGATTTAAGCATCGTATTCGTGGTGAACAAAAGTTGAGAAACAATGTTGCATGTTGTTGTGTTGCACTTTTGTTTGACGTGTCTTTTGTTATTTGATTGGATTGAGCATTGGAATAAAAGGAAGATGTTTTCATGAACGGTCAATTTATGATGGTAAATAATTGTATGTTATCCCTCTTCCTACCGACTTCCATTCCCTCTTGACTAAGTTTTCTCCTGAACTTATCCAAATCTTGTCAACTTTTTTAAACTCAAATAAAAAGAATTGTAGTTTGGTGTGTAGTAATAATAATTTTGTAAATACTCGTATATGTAGATTTGTGATGTTTTAAATGTATATATACCTATATACATATATTCTTCTTTCTTTGCCCTTTTAGCTAAAATTTTTGTAACTAGTAATACCACGGAGTGCAAAGTTCAACGGCTCACCTCGCTGTACTGCCGTCACCACTTGACGTTGGCAGAATAGTCGACATCAGCTAAGTTGCCAAAAAAAAAAAATTTGTATGTTTCTTTACTTTCCCTCGAATTAGGTCTTCAAATTCGAAAAGGCATTTTTGACGCCATAGACGCATCTTGTTGTAACTGTAAATAAAATAATGGTACTATGTCACAATAATTGTTGCCTTACCCTAAACATTGACTTTCTTTGTGCGAACATCAGTTTATTTATTTATAGTTAACTAACTGCGCCCCACGGTTTCACCCGCATAAGTGTCGATCCCTTGGGAAAATCGGGACAAAAAGTAGCCTATATGTTAATCCAGGATGTCAGCTACCTCCATACAAAATTTTATCAACATTGGTCCAGCTGTTTGAGCGTGAAGAAGTAACAAACATATAAACACACACACACTCACAAACTTTTGCCTTTATAACATTAGTGTGATTAAAACACTACAAAACCAATTAGGGGAATGTGGGGGGATACCGGATAGTTAAGAAAAAAACACAATAAATAAATCACTTCGTTATTTATTGAGGTAATCAATGTTATAAAGGGTTAAGTATACCTTAGGCATAACTTTGGCAAACAAATATTTGAGATCAATCATAATAACTACTAAATATATATTTTTTATATAAAAATGATAAATCCGTATTCACCCCATACCTATGGGTCAAACCGGATACTTATGCAATTTTTATTCAAGGGGTGCCAAATGTGGAATGCCAAACGTCGGAGATCGGTTTTAGTCAATCCAAACAGTCGAGATTCCATAGTTTTGATGTGTTCAACTAGCACACCTTCCAGCTCATCAGTGAAGACGCATTTTGCAGCAACAGGGCACTTTCGAAACACTTCGTCTTTGGATTTTCCAGCTTTTATCTTCTTTACACGATCTTCTAAGGAATTTTTGGGTACACTATAGGTATGTATGTGACGCTAAAAGATATCCCATTCTGCCTTAGAGCACTGAATTTATGGCTTTTTTTTTTTGGATGGGAAATCATCTAATGACTCCTCCCGCTCTGGGTGGAGCGGAAGGGAGTGTCAGACTCTTACTGACTAAAACCCACCCGTGTTCCTTCCTTAGCCCTTTATGTTCCGGGGCAGCGGTAACCCTTTCGGACGATCCCGCTACCCCGGCACTGAATTTATGGCTAAAAGCAATGCCTGACTCCGACCATTGCAGCCTATTTGACTTTCTCACATATGTTCGTGGCATGTTGACACTTGCGCTCTGCAAAAAGTAAAAAAAAAAAATTAATTAAATAGATAAAATAAAACAAACGCCCGCAATTCCTACCTATATAAAATCAATCGGGGTGAAAACGGATAGTCGAAATCACCCCGTCCGCTTCTACCCCACAGATACCATGTTCGAAATTGTAATTCTAACAGATTATGGTTTACACTCATAGCAACAACAAATACCGTTTTTAAATTTTAAATATGTATTATTTCATAAAAAATACAACTGTATAGGATAGCACATACCTAAAGTTAATGATAACACTTTAATAAAGTCAAAATATTAGACAACTTACCTTTGTTTACAATTTTCGTTTATAGACGCACGTACTGTGATGTTACTGTCGCCGCCATTTGTAACTGCACTGAGTAGGCGCTCGCGCGTATTTCACCTTTAGCTAAAGCGCGACGCTATACGCGGAGTAAGGAAAGCGCAACTATCTGGTTTCACCCCCTGTCCGGTTTCCCCCCACATTCCCCTACATTAATTAATAAAGAAACATGAAAAAGACATATAAATACTTAGTATTGTCAATTTTGTTGTATTATATAATTTAACTAGCTTCTTCCCGCGACTTCGTCCGCGTGAAATTTCACCCCCCCCCCATTCACCCCCTTAGGGGATGAATTTTGAAAAATCCTTTCTTAGTGCACCCCTAGACCTCATAAGGAACGTACGTGCCAAATTTGGAATCTCTAGACCCAGCGGTTTGGGCTGTGCGTTGATATGTCAGTCAGTCAGTTCTCCTTTTATATATATAGATTAAAACTAACATGGAACTGTGGACTTCCTTGTAAACTTTCTCTCAGAGAACACCAAATATAATATGCATAATTAAGAAATTGATACAAACAGATACACGGAAATACAAGCCTCAATACGGGATAAAGCAATTACAAACATCGGATTAAGTTTAACTAACATGGGAACAGAGTTATAGTTCGGGCAATGTAATTAAATTAACCCTTGCAGTACTTTGGTAGTTACTATATATGTATCGAGGCCGTAGAGGGACGTCTGGGGGATTCGGGGGAGCTCTGCCATTTCTTGCATTGATGTGTCTTTGCTGCAGTTTAATTTAGTTTTTAGTGGTTCCGAGCCCAAAGGGTGAAAACGGGACTCTATTAGCAAGCCTACGCCGTCCGTCCGTTTCTCTGTCAATAAAAGTTAGCTGTTACGGTTCTAAATCATCATTTGCCTAGCCTTATCCCAATTATGTTGGGGTCGGTTTCCAGTCTAACCGGATGCAGCTGAGTATCAGTATTTTACATAGAGTGACTGCCTGTCTGACGTCCACAACCCAGTTACTGGATAATACGAAACCCCTTAGTAAGACTGGTTGTCAGACTTTCTGGCTTCTGATGACCCGTAACGACTGTCAAAGTTCCACGAATGACAGCCGGGACCAAAGGCTTAACGTGCTTTCCTAGGCACGGAGGGGTCTTGGTATGTAAAGATGGTCACCCATCCACGGACCAACTGCGGCCAGCGTAGCTTAACCTGATCGATCGACCCGTACGGCTGTTATTACTTAGCCACAAGCCCCTCAGCCTATATTTAGAACCGTAATAACTAATTTTGTGATAGAAAATTTAACAGTACCATTCTTGAAACTAGTTGGACTGGAAGCTGGCCCCAACATACCTAATATGTACTTAGAAAAAGGCTAAGCAGGCAGGCAACATAATTAACAGTCATTTACCTGAGCCAAGCGGCAAATTTATTCTTATAATTAAGTACCTAATAAAAATGGCTCCCCTAATTATTAATGACGAACAATAATTTTTCATACGGCCATTTCGACGACGGCCAGCGTAAAGTCTGTAAATATATTTGTAAATTTTTTATCACCGAGATTAAAGTCGTTGGGTTAGCGTTTTATTATGGTTGGGGATATTTTATACCCCGTGCAGCAGAAACAGGTTAAGGGAAAATACTTTGAACCGAGCTGTTATGAAATTTGTCTAGCTAGAGCTATGGACCTAGGAGAGAAGTGACCACCCACATAACGTCCGCAATTTACCGGTGAATGACTATTGGTACACTATAAAGTAAAGCAGTCTACAAACCGCCGAAATGCGCGGGCACAAGTCGCCGACATGATTCTTTTGAAATAAAGCCGCCGACATCAAGCCGCGTCGGCGGGGCGGCGGGTTTGGTGTGTAGACTGCTTAAAACGGTGTGTTTTCCTAGAGAGCGTTTTGGCACCATAAAGTGAAACCCCACTGCCCAAAAATTTAAATCGCTGGATTTGCCCTCACCGTACTTAGTCACGCGTAAATGTGTCCATACTGAGAAGAGTGAGCTCATACATTATTAAATAGCGTTGCCATGACAATCAAGTCAATTCACTGCGTCATTGTATGTCAGAGGTGTCAAAACGAAAAAGAAACGCTAAAGAAATGTTTTAACACGGTAGGGCGTATCTAATGATCTTTGCTACTGTCATAATTTTTATGACAGCCGCATTTTCTAGGAAACCATAACTTTAGGTTGGTAGATTTTGCCGTTTCGATGCTGGCTTAATTGCTATTTTTTATATATTTATGTAACCCCTTTAAATACTTATATCCACACAGCACAATATCATAATTACAATTTAAAAAGTTAAAATGTCAACTTCAACCAGCCTGTGCGTCAATTTATCAACAAAAAAAAAATACACCTCACCACACCAATAACACGAACACTGTACGAAAATAAAACGAAAATGTATTCAGTTTAAAAAACAATTTCGAAAATGGAACAACTAGGGTATCGGCCACAAAAAAGTGACAGTTCATTGACGAATGACGTCACCTTTTCCGTCACGCCCTCCGCCTATATTTTATTCGGCTCGTACATCACGTTTGACGTGTGACACGGCGTGCCAATCCGGCGGTTCATGACAACAACTGGTGCATGTATCCTGTGACGTGGTGCTGAATACTGCGGTTTGTTCCTTCGAATCGGGTTACTTTTTTTTTAAAGGTTACAGATATAAGGCAATAACGTGTTTCGATTTTTGAATGATCATCTTTACATTTTTTTAAGTAAATCATTTTAGGCGTGCTTTCTGAAGAGTGAACGAAACTGAACCGGCACGCTCGGGTCGGTGAAGCTGATTCGGGTACACTCAGCTCCATCGCTGGGTGACGTCAAATCGCGTTTATTATGCTCCAGTCGTAAGTGTTAATTTCTATCGGGTGATCATGAACAAAGACCCTCTTTTTGACGTATTGATTAAAATACCCATTCTTCATAGCATGATAGCATCAAAGTTATTACGCAGTTATGAATATTTTGTAAAACGTGTCAATCCCTTAAAAGTACACCGTCCTTCAATATACAGGATTTTCCTAGTTTGAAGGGCAGGGGTCTTCTCAAATGTAATAGCCATACCCATTCCCTTTTGAATTAACACTGATAGTCTTTTAGTAAAATAAATAATTACTTACTTACTTACTTCATGCCCACGAGACTAACGGAGCAGTAGATAAGGTAGTATCAAACAACAAACTTATCGCAATATCTTCAAAAGATAAGCAAAACCATGGGCGGCCCGAAAATATAATTGCTGATAAAGTTATTATATTATTTTCAAGGAACTTCCAATTAGGTCACTAGCACAGTATTATTTACATTAATAATGATGAAACTCAATACGTAGAGTAAAGATTTGGTTTTTCATAACGATGTCTCTGAACGCCATTTTATAAATGATATTATTTCATGAGATTCCGTTTTTCACAATACTTTTTAGGTAAAAAAAAAAATGTCGTTTCCATCCATTTTATTATTTTTAACATCAATTAGTGAAAAGTCAGACGCAGCCTTGAAAAAACCTTTTTGTGTTTCCAAGAAATAATTTTTCGTTAGTATAACAAAGTCTAAATAGCGTTTTTTTTACTATATTTGTTTAATTTCTAGTTAAAACAAGGATCCTTTTGGCGTAGACATGACAAATTGGTTTAAAAGGTAAAAATAAAAAAAAATATAAATAAAAACACTTACCAATATCTAAACTGCTCTCTTTACGACACTTCTGTCACTCTGAAAAAGAAAAATTTTAAAGATTTATTTTAAATATAAATGGCAATTAGACCAGCGGGGTAACTGCGTAACACACTAACAGTAGCAATGGCTTCAATTTTGACAGTTCAACAACATTCATTGCGTTATTTACGTTGTAAAGCAGACAAATTTTTCGAACATATAAAGCAATGGATTAGCAATATCTTTCAAAATCATTCAGATTGTGATTGAAGGTATGAACATTCTGGCTACGAAATGGCAAAGAGTTGTCAATAATTGTAGCGTGTAGAACTGTTTTATTTGGCCAGAAACTGAGGAAAAAATATAGAGATTACTGCCTGTCTTCAGTAGAGGATTAATCTATGAAAATAATAAAGCTGAAGAGTTTGTTTGTTTGTTTGAATGCGATAATCTTAGGAACTAACAGTCTGATTAAAAAAAATATTTTTGCATTTGCTAGTCCAATTCTTGAGGAAGGCTATAAGGCTACATAACATAACACGCTAGGAGGACTTTGGAGCCGAGCAAATACAAAAAAAGTCAAAAAGGACACAGTCATAGCGCGGTCAGGCGATGCGATGCGACGTGGTGGGTCGTTGGAACAAGAAATTTAATGCGGACAAAGTCGCTGGCATAAGCTAGTATTATTACAGTGTTAATGCAATAGGCTACCAGTGGCGAAGGGTGAATTTATGACAGAGGTAGGCCGGAGCAAAAAAAAAATTAAAAGAAAATTTCAATGATGATTTGACTATAGAGTGGTTATGTTCTGAATCTTCGAAGGGAAGCCGGTCGGGAAGCCGGACCATACAACTCGATTCCCACCGGCTTCCCTAATATATTTGGCGAAGGTTCGCCACTGCAGGCTACCTATACATAAAACTAATTCAAATATATTTTACAACATAAGCTGTTTAATATAATAATCAAATGTTTTAATCCATTTTTTCTCGCAAAAATAATGTCCCATGTAGGCTGCAATTTCCATGAAAATCTCATAACATTTCCTCGGTCAGAAATTCGGATGGCCAGTGGAAGTGCGAACGAGACTCGTGGGGCCAATCATTGGACATTGGCGTTGGTAATTGGGTTACTGGACAGACAGACATGCAGGCTATCAGATCAGATGATAAAACCCGCTGTTAACTTGAGCTGTCAATTTTGTACAAACTTGGTGTGAGCGAGGATGTGTGTCATTGGGTTATTTTATGGCAGCTATGAAGGTTTAATTTTTAGTAAGGGTTTCAGAATAAACATTGTACCGGGTGATTTTTTATACCGTGTGGATAAAACAGGGTATAAAAGGTGAACGGAGTAGAAACCTATGGCACAAAAAAATTAAATTTTTTCACAAAAAAAAAATTTAAAAATATCTTTTTTTTTACATTCAATCCTTTGATTGAAGCCGGCCTATGGCTTTAATCAAAGTATTGAATGTCGCTACGTATTTACTGATAATTTTCGCGCGTAAAGAAGGGTCCCGCCTTTAAGTTGATTTTTAATATTATTTCTCCCTATTCCTTGATATGCAATGGTCGCTGTAGCACCATGAACATGAGGCTACAGGAGCTAGTGCAAATCTTGGAGTTCTTTCGATTAATCGAGTCTGGTTTAACCATGCTGGGATCAGTGCAATTCATTCATTCATTCCATTTAGGTATTTGTTGTGAAAAAAATTAAATAAATTTCTGTGCCGTATGCTACACCGTTCGTTCGTCCGTTCCGTCCGTTTCTACTCCGTTCACCTGTTATACCCTGTTTTTGTCCAGACGGAAAAAGTCACCCAATATAATAATAACTATCAGATCTGTATTCCCCTATGGGCTGAGGTGTAAGTATGTACCATCGAGGAAACTTACATCAACCCAATTAGAAAACAAAATCCCGTTCACACGATGACCACATCTGTTAGCAAGCGTTACTATAGCGGCAGAGCGCTGCAAGCAAGAATAGCCCTTACGGTGTACAGATGTAAGTTTCCTCGATGGTACATTGATTATGATTGAGTCCGCTATAACCAGCAACCTGCAACAGCCTTTTGGACACGAATCTGCACTTTAAGCTGCTACTGAAAAACGCCAAATTCCATACCAGCATATCTAGGAATAGAACTTAGGACAATCCATGATTTTGGCGACATTACATAGCTGATAGATAGCACGTAAGATAACGGTCCTAGCTCCTTATCCTATCACACAATTTTTAAGGTTGCGCACCTAAAGGCTGCCAACGGAACCCTAATACTAAGGGGGTTATCTATGCCTAAGCACATACTCCTATAGTGCCTAAGATTAGCCCAGGCATTAGCCCCTTAGACTTAGGGGACCAGACTATGGGGCCCAGATTATGGGGCCCAGATCATGGGGCCCAGACTCTATAATATCTAGACCTTATTACTAAACCTATGCCACCTGTCTATCTATCATGAAAAGACTAATTTCTGTAACTTCTTTGGGATGCATGAAGAAGCCTCCTTGTGTAGCGCAGTTTGTTCCGCCAGTTACTCAACTGAACCGAGCGCGAGTCACACCTAACACCTTATTAGACTGGCCAATTCTTCCCTTGCGGTGGTAGGGCTAACGCCCGCCTGGCTTGCGGCCAGTTTTAACACCGGAGTCCGGCGTCAAGCAGCCTGTTGTGTTTCGTCGATGCGTGGGAGTTCCATCATAGGCCTCATCCATCGCTTTACATCAGGCGTGATCGAGGGTTCTTCCCCTTCAGCAATAAAAATAAAAAAAAAACTTGCTATCCAAGTTTAAATAATACTAACTTCCCGTTATTTCCTTAATTACAGGTAGTTTAAAGGCTTCATCTAATAAGGTTACCTACTGACTCAGCGCGGGATTATCGCACTTCCTTCTTTATCTATATCACGTACTTCGCTATATAGGTCAAGACATGTTCAAAGTTGTTGTAATACTAGCCTAGTTATTCTTGAAGGATGGGCAGAGAAGTAGGTTTAGCCAATCACGTTATACTAGTGCCTATTGCGTTTTGTTGCGCATTGTGTAACAATAAAATCCACTGAGTATTGCTGTTTGTGATGGCTCAGTGGTAAAGGCGGACTTACGAGTTGTAGGTAGGTCGTGGGTTCGACCTCAGGCAGACGCTTTATTTTGTGTAAATAATTTCATCACCATTGCTCTCAAAATGGTGAAGGGAAACTTCGTGAGTAAACCGGCATGTCCTATAAGAACCAATAAATTTTGAGACTTATGACATCTATCAACCCGCACTGGGCCCGCATTGTGGATTACAGCCCTCTCACCGAGAGGAAGCCTGTATCCCAGCAGTGGGAACATTATAGGCTGATTATGCTATTGCTGTTACATCGTTTAAAAATCGAAGACCAGACACTGATTACCGATTCCTAGGACTAGTTTCTCGAACGAAAATAATCACAAAATGAATGTAACAAATTATTATTAAACGCGCGTAAACAGCTGTAATTACTTGATTGATTTATCAAGATACATTGAAAATTGCGTATCGCTAACAAATTATTCTCATAAGAGTAAGTTTGGCTGTTTGTTTAAGATGTCACAGGTGCTAGACGTTTTAAAGCTTTATAATACCTCAACAAACAGCAAGACTATAAATCTCTCAATAGCCTGAAACATTTTTTTAATCACACTATCCTACTACGAGTATTATAAATGTGAAAGTTTGTGAGGATGTTTGTTACTCTTTCACGCAAAAACTAATGAACGGATTTTGATGAAACTTTACAGTAATGTAGCTTATACATCAGAATAACACATAGAATACTTTTTATCCCGATATTCTCACGGAATCGACATTTACGCCGGTGAAACCACGGGGCGCAGCTAGTAATATTATAAAGGCGAATGTTTGTGAGTGTGTTTGTATGTTTGTGACTTCTTCACGCACAAACGGCTGGACCAATTTTGATAAAATTTAATATGGAGGTAGCTTATACCCTGGATTAACACATAAGATACTTTTTATCCCGATATTTCTATGGGATCGACATTTATCCGGGTTAAAACGCGGGGCGCAGCTAGTATATTTATAAACTGCCTACAGGGAAATATCATCCAACGTTCAAAGTAACATTTAAACATAAACAAAATAAAATAAAGCACTTCAAAATGTCAAGCAATTCACGGAACGATTTAATAAAATAGAAATTAATTAAATGCCATCATTGATGGGCTGCCATCTAGTGCCGGATTGTGTAAACACTCTAAATTAGTAACTCATTAACAATAATGAAATTTTGATTAAAACACAATCAATTTTGTTTGACATCAAACGGTTTGCGTTTTAATTTTGATACGAGTGCCAATTATTTTGATGTTTTATTAAAGTATTATTGTTTTCCGTTCCCCTTTGTTTTGTGGAGTTTTCAAACGTAGCCAAAGCAAAAAGGTTTTTCAGAACATCTGACTAAAAGAAAAGAAAATATTATGCAGACAGTATAATGTGTTTTCGTAAACGTTTATTTTATCGTACACAAAATAATTCAAAACTTTTAACAGCACATTGATCGATGGATTTATTGAATTATTCAAAAAAAAATCTTATGAATAATTTCGGATAATGGCTCCGTAGTGTGGAAACATAAACCTTTGAGGTACACTTAGCAAGAAGTCTAGATAGATATTCCAAAAATCTGAATATAAAGAGTAACTTACGCATTCATCTGTAGCTAAAATAAATTGCGTTCAAGTATACTTTGCGGTCTTGCTTGGTATTTCTAAAAAAATATTCAACAATAATGTAAGAAAAATCTGAACGAAAACTTTAAGAATTTTATTTATGTCTTAATATTATGTGTAGGTTGGCAGCAGTGGTAGCCCAGTGGTAACGTCTGCGACTTACGAGTTTTACTTTGTGTAATTAATTTCATCACCACTGTTCTTAAAACAGTGAAAGAAAACATCAAAGGTAAACCAGCATGGTCCTATAAATGCAAAGACCCAACCCACACTGGCCCGCGTGGTAGATTACAGCCCACTCTCTCTCAAACAGAGGAGGCCTGTATCCTGGCAGTGGGAACCTTTATAGACTGATTATGTTATTTATTTATTACATTTTACAATGCCTAAATTAATTCGTTCGCCTAATGCTGCCAGTCTTCTGGGCACGTTTCCGGATGACAGCGACGCGGACGAGTACTTCGACTTGTAAGCGTCTTTTGTTTTTGAATTTATTTATATAGTTAGTTAGTCATTTAATTAAGTATACGTAGTGCAAATAGTTAGTTGTATTCAATATTGTATTGTATATATATGAAATAAATATATTAGAGGACATCGCCGTCGAGATGGATCACGGCGAAGGTGGTGTGACGATCTAATGACGTTTGCAGGGCCAACATGGCCAGAGGTCGCACAAGACGGGGAGGTTTGGGAGGAAAAATGGGAGGCCTTTGCCCAGGAATGGGACACAATATAGGCTAATGAAAAAAGAGTACCTAAACAGATTTTATTTTGGGAATATAGTCCAATGAATATAATTATATGAGAAAGATGGTAATGATTTTACAAGTTTTTATTGCTTTTTTCCTTACCTATTATTTCTTTCAGAATTTGAAAGTTACTAGGACATCAGAAAATGACGAGTGTATTAAATAAAAAGTGCTAAATTGATTACAAATCAGTCAGAAAAAGAAGATCTACTATGTACATTCGATGTACGTACATTAGTTATATTTTAAGTGGCCGCGCAATTTTCACAAGGTCATTGACATCGCCTTGCGTGGGAAGTTATGTGAACAGAATATAAAGTCCTCTACAGTTCAAGAGAATTCTGAAACCATTTTCTCTAAGAAAACAATCTCTTTTCTACTCATGATTCTTCAATGACCGTTGTACCTATTAAATATCTTGAACAGGTCCTAAAATTATCGGTGCTACGAATGATAATTTAATATGAAAACGGTATAATCAATTTTTCTTTGTAATTAGTTCAAAGTAGGTTTAGAACTGATAAAAAATAGTCATGCCGTCGATGTTTTTTTTTATTATTTGATATGGACTTGCTCTTGATTCTAGTCTAGGTCAGAGGTGACAGAGACAAAGTCGACGATGGAATGCGCTTACTCAGAAGAAGCCTGTTGACTCTCACTTTGAAGATATTCGGGTTGTATGCGCTCGGAAACACAGATGCAGGTAGAGAGTTCCACTCTTTTGCTGTGCGCATTATAAAGGACATTTGAAAACGCTTAGTGCGAATTGATGTTGCGATGTTTTTACGACAAGTGTAAACTTTGTTTTTAGTTGTAAATTCACTAGGATCTTCTAAAATTTCCCTATCTTTATAACTAAATTTTTCATCAGTTCAAACACTATTTTAATTTTCAGACATTCGACACTGCTACCCTTTATTTATCTTAAGTGACCATTGAATCTCACTTATTTAGACCAATGAGTTATAAACATATTCAACTAAACGAAATATCTACTTAGATTCAAGTAGCTACAAGGTACATACATTCAAAATCTCCTCACAACCAGTTCACACACAGCACAACACTCGTCAATTCCAAACTGCGGTCTAAACGTAAACGTTTACGTTATACGTTACGTTAAGTACGTCCCCGCCCAACGTGCGCACTGTAGGGCGGGCGGGCATAGACTGGCTGTACGGTCTTGCAGTTGCAAATTGCAGAAATGAAAAGTGCTGAAGTGATGGTTTGTTTTTTGTTTACCGGATGCTGGAAGGTAAAGTTGTTACTGGTTTGAACCGGTTATATTCGGTAAAGTTGTGTTGTTTGAATGTGTTTTATTGGAACCAAATATTTCTACGTAAACAAACTATTATTTTAGTTATCACGCATTTCGCTACGTGTTGCTCGTTAGTTAGTGCTAGTTTGGGGGCCATCTTTGTTATTATTGTTGATCTAATTGCCTTTACTTGATTGTGAATGATGAATAGAACATTTGTTCTTTTACAAACTCTTTATCTTCAACCTACAATTCAATTATTTTTTTTGTTTTTGTAATTGGCAGTAAAGACGATATCACATATTTAAATGTGATATTATTTATTGTAATTTGATTAGATTTTATAATGATAACAGTATTTTAATTACTATTTACTTTATTTATTTTGAAACTTGCTACTATTCACATTTTATTAAATTGTTTGTGTAACACATGTGTTCATCAAAACCTATTTGAATTTGAAAAAAAAAACTGCTATTTTATTTTTATTTTCGGTAATGCACATCACATGGTACAGACGCCAGCATATAAAGCTACTACAATCTGTCAAATTTCCCCAATCAACTTTGAACCTTATGCTTTAGCGATAAAGTTCAAAATCTATTAAAGAAATTTGACATATTGTAGTAGCTTGATGTGCTGGCGTCTGTACATACAAATATATAATCATAATCAGCATATAGCTTTCCCACTGCTGGGACACAGGCCTCCTCTCAGTGAGAGGGAGTGATAATCCACGACACGGGCCCAGTGCGAGTAGGTATAGATGTCACATGTCTTTGAATTTTTGGTTCTAGGATATGCCGGTTTCCTCACGATGTATTCCTTCACCGTTTTGAGAGCAGTGGTGATGGAATAATTTACACAAAGTAAAGCGTCTGTCTGGGTTCGAACCTACGACCTACAACTCGTAAGTCGCGGCCGTTACCTCTTAGGCACCACCGCTTACTGTACATACAAATAATATCTATTAATTAAAATACACCACACAGAAAACATCCTTACTACCGCCATTCCATTATTCACTAATAAAAACCAACTTTGTATCCCAGTAAACAAAAACTACTTTCGAAGGAGTACAAAAAAGGCTAAACAAAAGAACCACACTATTTCATTTCTGAACGTAAGTACGGAACGGATCCGTAGTATCGTTCCATTAGTGGCCTGTCACCAGCCGTTCAAAAGAAAGAAATGGAGAAAGAAAAAGAACCGCGAAAGAATGGCGCCGAAAAAAGTTTTGCTAACTGATATACATCAGGTTGGGTTCTCGCTTGAGCTAGTTAATGGAAGGATTTCGTGGTTCGATTGTATTTTAATGGTGATTATTTTGAATTGTATGTAACCTAACCATCATTGGTTTTTTAAGAATGTTTGTTTGTTTCACTCATTTAATATGACTTCCTGGGGTATATTGCTATCGAGCCTCAAAAAACGTGTGCGGTACTCGCAAGCACAGACACTCCTTTACAATAGAAAGGGACAGAGAGAGAGGAAGAAAGTGTGATCATATAATACGCGTTTTTAAATATCTATAGTATACAATTTTAGAAGCTCTCATAAAGTTATCGCCATCTTGGATTTTCATTTTGATCTCACTATCGGCTTTAATACTCTCGAAAACCAAGACAACGACACCCATGATGAAAAATTTGAACAATTTCGCAGCCGCTATCTTGAATTTTCCTTTTCAACCATGAAAACTCTCTTTCTATTTTATATAATACAAAGTCGAATAACGCTTTTTCGTTGTAACGATTTTTACTAGTTTACTCCTACCGCAACCCGCGTTAAAGAACTACGTTTCAATAATCGTTTTTTTATACACATCTCTAATATAACATTAAAAAATACTGGTCAAGTGCGAGTCAGACTCGCGCACCGAGGGCTCCGTACTTTTTAGATATGTAAATAGTTTAATTTTTTAAACCGATGGATTTTTTCGAATAAAATTTAATTTAATTAATAGAAAACAAACAGTTAATTTATCAAATTAAATTTCATTAGAAAACATCAAACGGTTTCTTACTGAACTTCAACTATATCCGACGATCCTGGTTACTTATCTCCTTTGGTGACTGCGTTTTAAAAACCGTTGTTCATCTTCGAACTTCAAAATGTCATTGTATCATAACATATCATGACGCCTATAACCCACGAAGGGTTAGGCAGAGGTGTATCCATAGCACACTTACATTTCGCCAGTTAGGTGTGTTTTTAGGGTTCCGTACCTCAAAAGGAAAAACGGAACCCTTATAAGATCACTTCGTTGTCCGTCTGTCCATCAGTCAAGACACTTTTTCTCAGGAACGCGTAAAGTGTTCAATTTTAAATTAATATCAAATACTCAGGGCTGCAATCCCTTGAAGTAGTGACAAAATCAAACTTCTAAGTCAATGCAATCAAAAGATACGGGCGTATATGTTCCGGAATCAAAACCTATAGGATACTTCCCGTTGACCTAGAATCATGAAATTTGGTAAAAAAAAGCAATGCACAAGTAAAGGAAAAAATCTGAAAATAGTACACTTCAGTAGACGGAACCGCGGCAACTATAGCTTTTCAACGTATTTTTTCTTACAAACCCACAAAACAGGTGATTCTAATCAGTTCCCCTTGTCGATACCTAACAAATGTGTGTGGTATCTTATCCTAATGCACGTCCGAGGTTCTAATCAAGGTCCACCAGATTTACGACCACCGTCCCGAATAAAATACAACCAGCCATTTATTACATACAGAGGGATTTGCATGCCTGAAGTGGTTTAGATCTTCGAAATAATTGTTGAGAAAAAAAAGTAATAAGGGAAATGGGGATTGTGGCTTTGTGGTTTGGTTATTGGGGGGGAAAGAGAGGGGGTCTTTTTGTGTTTTTGAAGTGAAACTTCTTTACGCACGCTTGACTTGGGGAGTAAGCTGGCGAACGCGTGACGTAAGCGTTACAAAAAGTGTGATCGGGCGAGGCGAACGGGAGTTGAGTGGGGGATATAAGCAAGAGACAGCAGTGCGCGCGCACATTTTCTTTCTCTCTTCCTCTCATAGCCAAATACGCAATACTGAAGTTTCATTTCAGTCGTGTGGTCATAAGCAGATTCGTTTTTTTTTTCATGATCTTATAGAAGAAGGTGGATTTTTATTACAGTTCTCGATAGTCTATTAAGAATGATTAAGACACAATAAGCGATTATTTCAAACTCGTTTTGTAAAACGTGAGAAGAAAACCGTGATATTGTTTCTTCACCTCTTTTTAGGGTTCCGTACCCAAAGACTATTACTAAGGCTCCACCGTCCGTCCGTCCGTCTGTCACAGGGCTGTATCTTTTCAACGGTAATAGCGAGACAGTTGAAATTTTCACAGAAACAACAAATAATAAGAATAGAATAAAGTTTAAACTTAAAGGGAATGCAAGAAACGAAAAAAAATGTAGTGTTAAATATTGTACGGTAGTACGGAACCCTTCATGTGCCTGTCCGACTCACACTTGGCCGCTTTTTGTACCTCTTTTAGTGGTATTAATCAAGATAGAGTACCATCATGACACTGTATGGGGCATGTATCCTCGGTAGAAGCGAAATACTGATCCAGCGGATGCAGAATGCTTGTGCAAGATTCTGCTACAATGTCCCACAACGGTCCCACATCACACCTTTTTAGGGTTCCATACCCAAAGGGTAAAAACGGGACCCTATTACTAAGACTTCGCTGTCTGTCCGTCCGTCTGTCTGTCACCAGGCTGTATCTCAAGAACCGCGATAGCTAAACAGTTGAAATTTTCACAAATTATGTATTTCTGTTGCCGCTATGACAACAAACACTAAAAACAAAATAAAATAAATATTTAAGGGGGCTCCCATACATGAGACGTGATTTTTTGCCGTTTTTTCCCTTGTGGTACGGAAGCCTTCGTTTGCGAGTCCGACTCGCACTTGGCCGGTTTTTGTGATTTTTTTCTCTGCGTCATGTTTGCCGCAAATAAACGTACCTATTTTCTTTCTTTTCTAAAACTTTTTCAAGCAAAACTACAAACTTCTTTTAAAACACTTCGAAAATGCTCGTACATCTCAAATTTCATAGAATCGATACTCGGTATGTACGGCCAACGTTAGATATTAAATTCTTCAGAGACATGTCTCATATGTCTCGAGATCCGAGCCTCATAACCTATCCTTTGGTGGCTCCTACAAAATTTGGTGCGGCTTGCAGCGACACGGACGAGAAAATCCTAGCACTGCGTTGAGACCATTTTATAATACAATGTTTTTGGGGTTTACCGTGTATAAATTAGTTTTATGAGTGTTTTGTTTGGTCTATAATTTATGAGACTCCATAATATAAAATATAGTTTAACGTCATGCCTTCTATTTCCCAAAAGCAGGAGGCGGAGATGTACAGACGCCAGCACATCAAGCTACCCGAAACTGTCAAATTTTCCCAATCGACTTTGAATCTTATGCTTTTGCTTTTTTGCTTTTCTTATGCTTTTTCTTTTGTTTTAACTTGGATTTTTTATTTATATTTTTTACTGTGTTTAGTTTAGTTTGTGATCATCCGATACAAGTCGCAATAAATACTTTTAATAAATACTTTTTCTTTCTTTCTTTCTTTTTTTTTAGCGATAAAGTTGAAAATCTATTAAAGAAATTTGACAGATTGTAGTAGCTTGATGTGCAGCTGGCGTCTGTACAACATTTCGCCATTTATGTTATACCCTAGTCCCGCTTTTTCCTATCGTAAGAAAATTTGGTCGAAATGTTCACAGGAAGCAGGTAAGCTGATCAATGCTCGTTTGTTTATGAAATGAGGAGCAACACTAGGAGTCTTTTAAGATTTCATAAAAAAAAGTAACTTATTTTTAGAAACTACTATTGCAGTTCCAGTTGTAGTACACGGGTTAATTGCGTAACACACTAACAGTAGCAATGGCTCTCATTGACAGTTCAACAACATTCATTGCGTTATCAACGTTGTTGTGCAAACAAATTTTTCTAACATATGAAGCAATGGATTAGCAATATCCTTCAAAATGATTCAGATTGTAATTAAAAGTGTGTTACTCAATTAGGGTACAGGAATCAGTTCAACTTTTTTCAAACACCAACCACAAAAATTCAATACATACATAACATAATCAGCGTATAATGTTCCCACTGCTGGGACACAGGCCTCCTCTCGGTGAGAGGGAGCGGGCCGTAATCTACCACGCGGGCCCAGTGCGGGTTGGCAGATATCACATGTCTTCGAATTTTTGGTCCTAGGACATGCCGGTTTCCACACGATGTTTTCCTTCACCGTTTTGAGAGCAGTGGTGATGAAATAATTTACACGAAGTAAAGTGCCTGTCTGGGTTCGAAGCTACGGCCTACACCTCGTAAGTCGCGGCCGTTACCACTTGGCCACCACTGCTCTCTTTCTCTCCTCCTCATCTTCTCTATATCATACATTTATCTAAAGCCCAATTTGTACATAAATATCACAAACAAACACACTGAAAAACAGTGACGTCTACACGTAGGAAAACACATAAATCTGTAAGAGACATATCACGGAGAAATAGCCCGTATGACACACGAATGTGAATAAGATATTGTATGAAGCAAAAGCGATATTTCTTACATTTTCTGTCTATTGCGTCTGTGACGAAAAATGATACGAAATAAATAAGGAGACGCTGTATTGGTTCACGTATTATTTAAGGATGAAATTGATGGAGGGAATAGTGGGTCTTGCGGTTTGTTCATATACGTCTATGTACAAGTTCGCTATGTGTTTTCTGTAAAAACAGGCTTGTTTCGTGAGCAATTTTTTACTTCATGGAAAAGTAGCAAGTTAAAAGGCTTCTTTACTTATTGCAACAAAAGACTGATCCTTAATATGTGCAATTGTGCATAAACTTTCTTTTGTCACATATTTTTTTCTATTAGACTCTCGACGGTGACCAGGTGGTCTATTCCGTAAAAATAAAAAATAATATAAATAATCGACCTGCTGGTCAACATCGAGGAGTGAGAAAACTTCAAAAAATCGAATCAAATCTGAAAATCGATCTCTTTCAAATCAATCGAATAGTCCTGAAACAATCTAGTATCACAACCACTGAATAATCACTTAAAGAGCTCTCATTTTACTTTGTAAAACACATAAACAACATTTACCATTTTGTCGTAAACGTTAAGTAAACAAACAGAGTCGTCTTTCATATCACTGGGTGCGATATCTTCAACCCAGCAAAACAACTGACACTCAACAGTGAGGTAGCCTGCGGCAATGGCTTCCTAATCTGTCATGGCTGTCAAGATGGTTGAAATGCCAAGTATTATGAGTGAAGATACAAGCTTCTTGCTGATGATTATGGCCTGATATAATGGTGAACCGTAGTGAGTCACAAACTTCACGCTTGTATTCTGCGAAAGGATAGGCAGTGCTGTAAGTTACCACCCACATTTCTAGAGTTAGGTTTAGGTCTCATGTCAATCAAAACATACGGGTGTTTATGTTCCGAAATCAAAACCTATAGGGTACTTCCCGTTGACCTAGAATCATAAAATTTGGCAAGAAGCAATGTCATGTAGCAAAAATCAAGTAAACAATTAGAAAACCGTGAATTTGTAGTAACATTACATTTAAAACTATTTACATACCTACAAATTGGACGGAGCCCTCGGTGCGCGAGTCCGACATGCACTTGACCAGGTTTTTTTTCAAACCAGACCTACATAAGGTGCTATAAAAATATCTGCCACGGCTTCAATGAGAGACAGTATTCTGTATATAGATTACAATAGTAAAGATATATTATTGATCTTATGTCATAATTTTTTAATAAAAAAAAATGCGTATAAATTTGAATTGATTTAGTTGCATGAAACCATCCCATAGTAATAAGCTGTTGCCGCACCGTCAATTTTATTCGAAAAATGTTACGAAGCGACACATCGCGCGTAGTTTGTGAACCACGTTATGCAGAATAGAGTAAATATGTTTATGTAAGTTCTTTATTTTCTCAAATTGATTGAACTATTCTGGGGTACAAAATCTCTTCACTACTGTAATTTATGTACAAAATACTGTCTCCCATTGAAGCCGTGGCAGATATTTTTATAGCACCTTATATGTATATTCAGCAAGCTCATTCATACTCTTACCAAAATCCTTAAAACTATTCTCATAAATCCCCAGCCAAACGACAGAAGAAATATGATTTTCCAAGTTCGACCATACCACTCAAGCAAAATTAGATAACTACCTACTAAAAACACAAGGTCTATAAAACACAAAGCATCGTAAAATATCATAATTCCGTAGTAGCACAAAATGCCCGGGGCTGTAGATAAGCTAACTCGGGAATTTAGCTACAAGGCTAAAATGGCTTCGTTAATTTATGACAGATTATTTTTCTTAGTAGCCATCTTGAGGAGAATTTTATATAACTGATGGCTGCTATAATTAAGATGAAATGGAGGAATAATGCAGTTTTTTTTAACGTCTTGCTCACCTGCAGTCTTAGCCTCATCATGCTGGTGAGAATTATGCTAGTGTCAACTACAAATAGCGTCATCCACTAAGACGCGCCCCACTCTTCTTTATAATCGTTTACAGTACAAGTGTGCAACATTCCGCTAGTGTTTTAGTTTTGTCGATACACAGTAATTAGTTATTAGTGGGTAATTAGTGTGTATCAAAAAAATTAAAAACTAGCGGAATTAACTAGCGATTAGTAAGAAGAGTGGGGCGGGTCTTCGTGGATGGCACTGTCTATACACAGATGTTGAAGTTAGCAAACTGTATATTGAGACTGATGGTGGAATGTAGCGTGGCGAAGGTTGGTCTACCACTTACTTCTTCCATCTCATCTAAAAACATCATTCATATCATATCCTGACAAACAATTCCAATCTGCCAAGCCTTACTGTTTGAAGTCTAGCGGTACTTGACGTTGAAGTCACTTATACTTCTGCTCACGTCCATACGGCAAAACGAGGGTGAAGTAAGAAACTTTAAAGCGCAAGGGCGGAGACAACTTTATTTACTCAATTGTAATCCTACCAATGTCTCATCAATTTGTCCCCGATACGGGAACTGAACCCGCGTACGTGACTTGAGAAGGCTGATGATATTTTATCCTTGTCTGTATTAATTAAGTCATATTTATATATAAAGGCAAGACCAACGCGTAATAACAGCACATAACTCCATATATATAACAAAACATGTAAATTTTAAGGTAACGTCTGTAATACACACCATGTTTTAATGCAAATAAAAATTATTTGTTTTGATTGAAAAAATGTCACGATTTCATGAAATAGTCATTTAATTTTAGGAATAGAGATTTTTATGATTATAATTCCATAAATAAATATTTGGTACGGCCGCGAATCATATTTAGCTCAACAAACAACTTGATACTGACCTGTAAATTGCAAAAAACGTAAGAAAATTCGAATTTCGTGAGCTACTTTGTAACTTTCGCCTTAAAGCATGAAAGCAATTTGTTATCTGTACTATAGGTACCCATATCTATTGCTAGCCTTCCTTACGACTAACTATGACTTCATATTATGACGTATGAAGTAACCCGAACCAATATCTCTAAGAGCACGTTAAATCAAGGTTCCTGCACACGAATATCTATAACAGTCGTTAAAGGCTCTCAGAAGCCTGAAAGTCCAACGACCCGTCTAACTATAACGTAGTAGTCAAAGATATAGATATACCTAGATAACGCAAGCCCAACTACTTCGCGTGCCATAAATCACTGTCAACTTTTCACAATCAACTTTGAACTTTATGCAACTTTATGCAATAAAGTTGAAAGTCTATTAAAGAAATTTGACTGTTTGTAGTAGCTTGATGTGCTGGTCTCTGTACAAAAATCGCAAGCTGCCACTTTCGCGCTCAGTCCTGTGTACTGCTGGCTGGGTGAGCGTGAGCGCTGGCGCTAGGCCCCGGGGGTGGGGCAAGACGGGTGCCATACGCGGTCTTTGAATCGATTTGATTTTCCCATTACTAAATAGTGCTTGTGATGTCATAGTAGGTAGTCAAAAAATGGCATGCTTGGTTTTCATACAGATCGTGATACTTGCGTTATCTAGGTCTATCTATATCTGTGGTAGTGATACTCCGCAGTCAATTGAATTGTGTGCTTCGTCTAAAATATTGATATTCTACGGCATCTAAGATTGGAAGCCGACATACATACATAGGCACCTGCCACATCGCTAACGAGGAGGCGACTATCAACGATTTTCTCGCTCAAGAAACGTACAAAGAATTGTATGTCCCGTGTGAGTAAGAGAGATACATACAGCAATTTTTTTTAAATTACTGACGAAAATTTTCAATCCAGAGGAGTTCAGAATCGTTTACCGAATCCATGGTTGCGCGTCGATGTCCCTGCCACTCTGTATATTAAGGGGCTTACAGGACCTAAACGCAAAAACGCAAGTTTTAGAAACAATAAAAGTATATGATCGACTACAGTAAACAAAATCAGAAAAATATATGATATCCTTCAGGATATATGCTAGGTAGATAGTGTGTTGAAAACATAATACAACAAATTTGATACGATAGAAAAAAATCATGAAGATACCTCTAAAAACTTTCTTTTTACAATTAAAACCATAGTAATATACATACAATCATTATGATTCTTTGTCAGATTATTCTACAAGCAACACATTAAAGCACTAAGTAGTGTTTTAATTTTTTAGTCCAAACAATAGATTTTTGTAAATAGATTTTGCTTCATATTTTGCAATAAATTACCAGCGTTGTGTCATCGTGCTTCTCTTTCTTTTCTATGCAGTCCGACAAAGACCGCAAGCTACAAGCTACCCGAAACTGTCAAATTTTCCCAATCAACTTTGTACCTTATGCTTTAGCGATAAAGTGACAGATTGTAGTAGCTTGATGTGCTGAAATCTGTACCTACCCTAAGGGCGGTTTCGCACTACGTCAAATCCGAATCCGAGAAATGCTAGTCCGAAAGTGACCTTAGTCCTATTTGTATGAGGGGTTGCGCACTATATCCGAATTCTATCCGTCAGAATTTAGAACATTCCCAATTCGGATTGAAGTTGGATCTTTAATTCGGATTCGGATCGGATGTAGTGCGAGATCGCTCTAAGCAGTCAGATCCGCTACCACTTTGCTAGCTGAATAGCACTTCCGACAGTAAATAACGAAACTCATCCTACGATTCTAGTCTATGCGATTTGACTGTCGTTAAAATATTTATAAAGTCTTAGCAAAAATTTTCTGGTACCTCGTCATCTTTAAGTAGAGGCTCAAAAGACATCACAAAGACAGCCCCAAGCGAAAACAAAGCACCCATTAAAAACCCGCCCGAAAACCCATGAAAAAATAAACACTTTATTCCACACGTAAACATTTCACAACCTCATAACCTCATTCTTGCCGAATACCGAAATATAACAGAAAATAAAGTAATATTTTATCGTTACTTACCCCGTTTACATATATGCCATAGGACGTGATCTAATTTAAACCTCGCTTCTGTCTGCCTTAGGCCTAATCTGCACCGTGTCAGTACCGATAAACACTGAGACACCGCTATCATCTGTCCCTTTCCATCATAGTGTTTTGACGTCAATTTATCCTTGTCTAGTTGGGCTATGGTGCTCAAATTATTGCTTTTCGAAGTTAAGGTTGCATTTTATGGTCTCATAATTAGCCTATAATGTTATAACTGCTGCGATACAGGCCTGCTCTCTGTGAGAGGGAGTGGGCCATAATCCACCACGCGGTCACAGTCATATCTTTGAGTTTCTGGTTCTAGAACAGTTCCTCACGATGTTTTCCTTCACTGTTTTGAGAGCAGTGGTGATGAAATAATTTACACTAAGTGCCTGCTTGGGTTTGAACCCACGACTTACCAACTCGATAGTCACGGCCATTACCATTGGGCCACCACTGCTCTCTGATTGTATGGTCTAAGAACTGATATTTTGTTATTTGCGGAATCTTAAGAACCATGTTCAAAAGTGAATTTTTAGGTTGGTTTTAAATGCAATAATGATTAAAAACGTTCAAAATCTAGTCGAAATCTCATCTCAGCGACAATAAATGTCAAAAACTTACCAAAAATGCAGAGAAATGTGAGGTATTTTTGACAGATCAGACTGTGAACGTTCTTAAAATTACGAGAATTCTCTTAATTTTACCTTAGCACCATAATTGTGGGTAGCGGGATTGTCCGAAAGGGTTACCGCTGCACCGGAACATAAAGGGGTAAGGAAGAAACACGGGTGGGTTTTAGTCAGTAAGAGTCTGACACTCACTTCCGCTCCACCCAGAGCGGGAGGAGTCATTAGATGATTTCCCATCCATAAAAAAAAAGACGCATCATAATTGTACCTTAAGTTTAAGCCCTTGTAACACCTACAACATTATGGAATGCAAATAAATATATGAATATGAATAATGCATGACTGAATAAAAAATCCTTATCACAACACAAAACATAGACCCCTCTTAACTTCGAAAAATACACAACTGTTCAAGAAGCAACCACCAAAACTTTGAGTACCAGAGGATAGTTTATACATCTATCTTTCGTCCCAGGACACTTGGCCCACTCACGACGCCTTCGGCTCTTCAAAGACGAACATAAATTAACCCCACCCACTAATTAACTCATACATCATTCAATTTTAATTTTTCACGACTCCTTCAAACATTTTTACGGTCTAAAACCATTTTATTATAGACTTTAAGAATCGTTATTTACGATGCAATAACGGTTGTAATTGTTTGGGTGCGGCTTCCGAAAGTTGGAAGTTGGGAGTCATGACGTCATTACTATGAGTTTTATGGTTTCCATTAATTTTTTGTTTGGTTTTCTTTCTTTTCGGTGGTGATTTTGTAAGTTGTCCATACAGATAGAAAGAATATTGTCATAGGTTCGATTCTCAGATTGGGCAGTTTTTCAAAATGGCGTCCACGCATGATGTTTATATAAATCGATAGCTGACATCAATGTAAACAGAAAAAAATAAGACCAAACCCCGTAAAGTGCTACGTTTCCTGTTTGCATTGATGTAGAAAATTGTAGGTATGATAGGCTCCATAAAAAAATCTTTAGTCCCTTTTAACTGAGAAAATGAGAATGTATCTACTGAACCTACCCACCCAACCATAGTCTCACCACTCAGCTAACCCCCTTTTTTTTTGTTTCGGGGTGGAAAATCCTTCTGGATGTCCGCTGCCCTGGGGCGGGCGGAGGGGTCTGTCAGACTCTTAGCGACTAAAAACCCCAGTGTTCCATCGCACACCTTCGCCGGAGGTCGCAGGAACGTACGATCCTTCCGCAACCCCCGACTGGTGGCCGGCCCGCCACCGCGGGCCTTCTCGGGTCAAGAGGGGGAGTGAGGTGCTTGACTTTCCTCGCCGCGGTCGCAGACGCAAGACGCAGGTCGCGCGAGCGGTGATGTAGTGGCTCAGGGGTAAGAGGGGCCCGCGTGGAACACTACGCACCGCCACCTCGAGTCCTGATGTGTGGGGGGCGACGGACGTCCCCGAGTCCGTCGCCCCTGGACCCATTTAACCCAGCTAACCTCTTCGTAATAGGTACGTCATGTTCTGATATTATTTAAAAAAAAACTGATTAGAAAAGTCGGAAACTAAACAAGGACACACACATTTCATAGTTAATTCTCCGTCATTATAACCATAATTGAAGTTAATCTCAATAGGGAAAGCGTGTCACTAGTGTGAAAATGAACATTAGCATCAAATATGCACAGAACAAGTCACATGGCGGCACTAACAGCACTCGAAGTCTCCATTACGCACAAACTTCCATGTGGACCAAATTTTAATGAAAGCGTAATAATACCCTTCATAAATACAAAGCCACTATCAAAGTTTCCCTTTAGAAATTCAAAGGCTTATGAAATATTCAGCTGGAGAGCCTGTGCGTGATGCGACGCGTTTTAATTGGAGGAAATACGTTGAGTAATCAACCAATCACAAACTAGTTAACAACGCGTTAGTATTTATTTATATATATTTTATTGTACAGAAGCCAGCACATCAAGCTACCCGAAACTATCCAATTTTTCCAATCAACTTTAAACCTTATTCTTTAGCGATAAAGTTGAAAATCTATTAAATAAATTTGACAGATTGTAGTAGCTTGATGTGCTGGCGTCTGTACACCACAAAACTCCATAACATAAACAAAGATATGCGTGATCATACATTAAAAAAAATATATATACGCGTCGAATTGATAACCTCCTCCGTTTTTTCGTCGGTTAAAAAAATACATCAAACACTACAAAATATACAATGGGCTATCGCTATCGCTTATCGCTATCTGCGATTTCTTCTACTAGATTCTCTTTCTCTTCACTAGTAAGTCGTGTCGTGTACGGACCACCATTGAAATATTAGTGCTGTTGGCAACTTATGGGTCATTTGAGTTCGTCACACGTACCTTTTGCGTAGCGTCATCAATGGACGAATCAGTCATGTTTCTGACGTCATGAAAATCTGTAATTTTCACCAGTATTTGACATTAAAGTGGTAGTGGTAGTGGTTAATACAACGCTTCGTATTTAGACATTACGGCCGCATGTGGCGGTCACGGGTCTTCCAGTAAACCGTAACTTTAAGCTGTTCTACCTAAAATGATCTGCCACCAAAGCAACTTTTCACCTATATTCTGATAAACATTAACCCCCTTACTAATAAACGTTGTATAGCGTCTGTATAGTTACCCAACGCTTTGTCTTCTTCTTTCGAAAGTCAAATTACTGACGACTGAAAGAGAGAAATTGGTGTGTGTGGAATTCATCTGAGATAATACTTTTAAGAGCGTTTACGACGTACGGCATTTCATACAAACTATCAAGCCCTTTTTTTTTTTCTAAATGAATTAACCGATTTTAATGAAACTTCGTACGCATTTATGCGTACGAAGTTTTTAGACCATTGTATCCTGCTTTATAAGCAGGATACAATGGGCTAAAAAGTTAGTCTAAAAAGTCAGTCTAAAAAGTTAGTTAAGAATATTTTCGAAAAATATTGTTACAGCCAAATTAGACCGATTTTTAATTTTCCATAGAAACAGATTTCCAGTTATCTTTTTTCAAATAAGCCATTTCAAAAATGTTCTTTACTAAATTTTTAGACCTTTGTATCCTGCTTATCCGTACGAAGTTTCATTAAAATCGGTTCATTCATTTCGAAATACAAGGGTTTGAAAGTTTGTATGAAATGCTGTACGTCGGTAAACGCTCTTTTAAGGGGGTTAAAACAATAGATTTTCGAATGTTGATTTAATTAGTCATCACCTCATAGAGCCTCTGCACTGTACGCTTGATTTAACATTAATACCTTGATTTCGTGACACACAAATACCTACTTACATTACCCTGTTGTGTCAGATTATCTAATTGTACAAGCCTGAACATGTTGTCTGGCGGCGCCATTATGCGGTTGATCTTAGACCACAAGACACGGTCGCAACGTGAATGGCTCGCCTTAACAATGCCGTAAACAGGCTTCGCCGACGTACGTTGTTTGGTACAATAAACCTGTGTAGCTATTGCTCATGGTTTCCTGAATACGGGACATATAGGTTCACGTTGCATTATCCACGGGAATGGACGGTATTAATTACTGTATGAACTGGACCTAGTTTATAGTTTCGATAAATGTTTCTTCTTTCGACTAAGTCAACCACGTTTTATTTGAGATAGTTTACAGTCTTTATCAGGTCATTGGTCCACCTTGTGGGACTCCACTCGTCACTCCAGAACCTTTCGGCCCCATCGGGCATCTGTTCTGCGAGCAATGTGCCCTGCCCACTGCCACTTAAGTTTAGCAATTCTTCGGGCTATATCGAATACCTTGGTCCTCCTGCGGATCCTTTTATTTCTGATTTGATCACGTAGGAAAACTCCAAGCATACCCCTCTCCATTGCCTTTTAGGTGGCTTTTAGCCTATAAGGGCCATTGTGACCACGTTTCAGTGCCATGATGATGATGATGATAAGTTTATAGCTAGGTTTAGACGTTGGCTGCTGAACTCTGCCTGTGTCCAGGAAACTACGATCGAATACCATTTATTTCTTGTTACCACTTAAGCTCCTGACCTTTTTCATCTCAGGATAACTTAGCTAATATATTTTTTAATTATTTCTAAGAGCCTAAAACCCGATTGCAATCAGATTAAAATTCGCGATATTCGTTTATAAATTTTATCCTAAAACAATATCTTGAATTTGATAAACACCAAATTCCCCTTTTTTTCCTAATATTTTTTTTACCAACATTGTCAAGTAACAAACCTCCGTTTTTTATATTTAGATTTTTTTTATACATTTTATATCGTAATTGATGTACAAAAATTAAACGTTTTATATTCAATGTGGTGATTCTTTTTGGTTTTTTTATTCGAAATGAACTTGCTCTTGACTCTAGTCTAGGTCAAAGGTGACATAGATAAAGTCGACGATGGAGCGAGCTTATCCAGAAGAAGCCTGTTCACTCTCACTTTGAAGAGATTTGGGTTGTATGCGCTCGGAAAAACAGACGCAGATAGAGAGTTCCACTCTTTTGATTCTTCTTATTTAAGCTATACAACATTGGCTTCGCAATCCTCCCTCAATTTGAGTTTTAAAAGAGAACAGCAGAGTAACAAATAATACTATTTTTTTATTGCCCTAAAAACAGGTTACAGAATAATGTGAGACTCTGGCTCCAGAACTGTACCTGTATTTCAGGAGCCAGTAATTTCAGCCCATAGGGGTCCATTAATTGAGTTTAAACTAGTAGATGTTCAATGAAATTCTGAATCTCTTTTTGGACTTGTCGAACGATATTAGGGCAATACGTAAAGGCTCAGACGTGACGCGACACGCGACACGACGCGACTCTAGTCTATAGAACAATTTTATTACTATGAAAACTTTATGGAAATTGTATACAAGAATCGTCGCGTTGCGCCTGTTTGTGGTATCCTTTACTTACACAAAGATGGCTACACTTTGTGTTAGTAACGTATCTCTCCTTATATCTTACTTGAATTGTTTGTCGTGATTAACTGAATAATTAAAATATTGTGGGTGTTACATGTTTTGGTATAAATAGAAACCCCAATTACACATTTCACACATACGACTTCAAGGGCGATTATTTAGTCGTAAACCAAAATAGGATTAGGCAAGTTACAAATGTCTCGATTTCAATAAATGTGTAGACGACTCGTAATTTACAGAGTGTTAAGTAAGTTAAATAAGTGTTTAAGTGCCCTTAGGTTTGTATTTGACGTGGAGTCAGTAATGAAAGTGAAGCGTGGGTGCGTCATGGGAAACATTTTCTGAAAGAGAATGCCCGAATATTTGAAACATTATTCTAATGATTCCAGAAATGTCAGGTAATGTAATTTTACTATTTTTGTGACCAATTCTCGTAAGTTTAAGAACGTTCACAGTCTGATCTCAGTCTCAATTCAAAAATACTTCTCATTTCCCTACAATTTTGACAGGTTTTTGACATGACTAATTGTCGCTGAGATGAGATTGCGACTAGATTTTGAACACTTTTAATTACGCAAATTGGCCTTCTGGTCTTTTCGGTATCATAATCCACAGCAGAGTTCATAATTTTAAAACATAAAAAATATGGATTTTTTGTATGGCATAAATTATATTTTATTTTTGTTCGAGAGACTATATTTTCTTAGCCGTATGTAGATTACTATTAACGTGAGATACCTTACCTAATATTCACGAGTGGCCGGACGAGTCCACTTTTTATATTACTATCCCCACTCCTAGAATATTTATTTTTACGAGTACTCCAATTACGTAACACACTATCAATTACGATCTGAATCCTCTTGATATTGCTAATCCATTGCTTCATTATTCGAAAAATATGCCTGCCTGCTCAACAACGTAAATAACGTAATGAATGTTGCTGAACTGTCAAAATGAAAGCCATTGTTACTGTTCGTATGTAACGGAATTACCCCGCAGGACATTAAAGTCACCGCATATAAAACTACCACATCCA
Organism: Hydraecia micacea; assembly: GCA_914767645.1. Classification (NCBI taxonomy): domain Eukaryota; kingdom Metazoa; phylum Arthropoda; class Insecta; order Lepidoptera; family Noctuidae; genus Hydraecia; species Hydraecia micacea. The sequence continues at coordinate 18,391,495 of OU611778.1, forward strand.
AAACATCTAAACTCCTAGTAATCCTAATACTGACTGTGATTAATAGTGTAGCATAAGACGAGGGTCGTTCTCAGACGACAGCTATATTGCTACAACTCTTTGTCTTTGCTCTCTTACAGTCTATTTTAATGGTACTCACTAATGTTTGTATGGTGCAAGTAGTGGGTAGTTTAAAATGAGCAGATTTTGGATTTGATTTAAAACTATACCCTATTCAGTTTCGCTTGAGACAAAACGTAAACAACTTTTGACTATTCTTAATAAAAAAATATTCTGTAAAATATATCAACACATTAATTTCTAACAAAAATAAAAAAAAAGTGTGGTCACAAAAAAAAAAAAGTTTTTTGTTAGAAATTAGGTAATGTTTTGATATATTTTACAGAATATCTTTTTATTAAGAGTAGTCAAATGTTGTTTACGTTTTGTCTCACAGCAAACTAAATAGGTTATAGTTGTTTGGGTTGATGACTGTGAACGGCACCTCGTCTGGCTCATTATCATTTCACCCAAAAGACGTCCACTGCTGGACATAGGCCTCCCCCAAGTACCTCCACTTTGACTTTTTCTGTGCTTCCCGCATCCAGCGGATTCCTGTGGCCTTCACAAGGTCGTCGGTCCACATTGTTGAGGCCTTGCAACGCTATTTTTCTTCCCGTACGCGTCTGGCTATGCCGATGAAAACATTCACATTTTTGAGAAATATAATAAAGTCCTCCAGACCGTATGTCGATCACAGCGGCCAATCTCAACGGAGACTAGCCTTCGGCGCGGGAGATACTATAGTGCAAAAGTTTGCGCGCAGACGCAGGTGCACTCCCTCTTCCCTCACTCTCATAGTCCGATGGGACCAATCCGACACGACCGGAGAGAGATAAGGCGCAGGTCCAACGGCTTAACGTGCTTTCCGAGACACGGGGGTATCACACCGCCAACTTCCAAACTCCGGGCTGTTACTAAGAAGTTCCTAATAGAAAAACTCAATAACACTTTGCCCGACCCGGGAATCGAACCCAGGACCCCACGCACAGCAGTCGCGCTTGCGACCACGAGACCATCGGAGCAGTTAAATAATAATTTTTGAGATACTTAGGCTGCACTCCAAATCACTAAATACGTTTAGAGCTAAACGAATAATCGCTAAATTAATCGTTTGAAGATGACAGAGAGAATTATGTTTTAAATATCTTAAGCGCTACGAGCCGGCCTAAGAATACAAAAACTTAGATGAAGAAGATTAATTTGATAGCTACGAGTATAAAGCTAAGATTAATTTCTTAAGGCTGAATTTCAATCGACAGATATTTTTTAATCGTGGATTAAAATTGACATCTGACAGATTTTGTATGGAAGAACTGTCAAAAATTCAAAATTAGTCCTCCGATAAAATTAACTGGCGTTGGAAAAATCAGCGCTTAGAATAATAATTACTACAATCATCTGCTTAGCCTTTTTCCAACTATGTTGGGGTCGGTTTCCAGTCTAGCCGGATGCAGCTGAATACCAGTATTTTACGTGGAGCGCTTGCCTATCTGACCTCCACAAACCAGTTACTGGGTAATACGATACCACTTGGTAAGACTGGTCGTCAGACTTCCTGGCTTATGACTACCCGTAACGACTGTCAAAGATCCACGAATGACAGCCGGGACCAACGGCTTAACGTGCTTTCCGAGGCACGGAGGGCTCTCGGTAAGTAAAGATGGTCACCCATCCACGGACCAACCGCGGCAAGCGTAGCTTAACCTGATCGATCGACCCAAAAAATAATTACTATAATATCTTACTATAATTTCAAAACAAAAGCACCAATTTTACTAAATCACTCACAAAATGATATCTTCCACTTACAACTGTCATCGTCGATCCTCCTTAATTTCACACTGGACGATTCCAAATGAAAATGTTCTAACAAGAATATTAGAAAGAAAAATTAAAATTCTCCTATAGCAGACTGAAGACGCGATTTTTATTAAAGCAAAAAATGCCGAAAAGCTCGCTGTGGAAGGCTATATCGCCCTGCGGGAGGCTTTTATAAGGCGGGCGATAAATCAAGGACGGGGAAATATTTAAAAGCTTGCCGCACCAAGATTCTTTGGTGTTGTCCGTTTAGGGCGCGGAGATTTGTGCCAGACGCATTTTCTCAAGATACGCGAAAATCTGTTTGCTATTCCATTATAAAATATTTGGATCATCATCATTTGTAGACTAACAGAATTTAAATTTCTGTCTGCTTGCTGTAACAATAGTACAGTCAGCTACGAATATCGATAAACAGATCCTTTTTAAGTCATGATTATCGAAATGAAATTGGAACATAAATATAAAGTTTGAATAGTTCAATCTCTTGTAACATGAAAAGTTGAAAAGTAGTGCATAACGTAAAAAATTGTGTTTCGATGAAATCTAGTTACTGTGTCAATTTATTGTTCTTTTTATGCTGGAATGAAATTAAATTATTTATTCTGTAAATAAGCGAAAGCGATAAGGCCGCCCATTGTATATGTAGGGTTTGATGTATTCTTTTAATAATTTTTTGTAGTGTACAATAAAGTATATAATTATAAATATCACAATCACTTTTAAACGTCAAATAAAAAAAATAATCTAGAAGGTGTCGACATTTGCTATCTGACTACCCCTGAGAAGAAATGGTCAGATCATGTGAGGACCATGTGGATTAGTATCTGAAATGGTCTTTTGAAGAACAAACCACCCAGATTTGAGGTTACTTGTACAGTCACTGCAGGCATTTGTCAGTAAGAAGCTATAAATAAAACTGATTCTTATTTCTATATTCGTAAATAAAACTAAATAGCTACTGTATAGTTTTAGTTAAGTTAGCATTTAATTTTGTTATTTTTAGTATTAATTCAATATACACTGATAAAAATTAATGTAGAAACTGAATAAAAACTCAATAGCTACTTTATTTGCAAGTGCAATTTTGATCTTTACGTCCCAATTTCTGCAAAAATTAACATCAGTTAATAAAAATTGCGAGAGTAATATTTATAATTCTCTATTCCCAGACCAAAGCAGAACACACCAAATCCTGTGGGCGGCACGGTGTGGCAGGAACATGGCTCGTTTCCTGCTCCATGAAATACATCTTCACGCTATTCATACATCCAACTAACGCTGTATAGCCTAAATATGTTCCGGAAAAAATGGATGGGAGACCACCCCGAGGGTTCAGCGAGTTTGGGATTAGGTAGGCCGGAATTAAGACACACTTTTGTGGGAGAGTCACGCCTTTATTGTAGTAATGATAGGGAAAATTGGATGATGGGTTTTCCTTTACGAATTACTAGGCGGTCAGGAGTCAGTATTTGTATCCATGGGTGTGATAAAATGAGGGGCTTGTGGCTAAGTAATATCATCCGCGCGGGTCGATTGCCGTGGTTGGTCCGTGGATGAGTGACCATCTTTACATACCAAGACCCCTCCGTGCCTCGGAAAGCACGTTAAGCCGTTGGTCCCGGCTGTCTTTCATGGATCTTTGACAGTCATTACGGGTCGTCAGAAGCCCGAAAATCTGACTACCAGTCTTGCCAGAGGGTATCGTATTACCCAGTAACTGGGTTGTGGAGGTCAGATAAGCAGTCGCTCCATGTAAAATACTGGTATTCAGCTGCGTCCCGTTAGACTGGAAGCCGACCCCAACATAGTTGGGAAAAGGCTAGGCAGATGATGATGGGTGCGATAACATGAGACTTTAACCTGGCGAAATTATAAACTACAATTACACGACACCATATTATAAACTATAATTATTTTTTTAAACAAATATTTAATCGATTTTATTATCACTTGCGACATACATCTACGAGTATCTATTTGGCACGCAATACTATTTAAGCCGTTGTGTTTTTTTATTAATATTTTTTTTTTATAAATTAATATAGAAACTAAAGCACGTTATACCTATCCTACATAAATATCTCTCTATCCAATGTAATTAAATCTTTTAAATTAATCGGTAATTGTACGAAGTGGGTACCGAAACAAGTTTCAACTGGGATGTTGCTGACAACTTGTATAAACTTGTTCTGGCGATAAGCAACTTAGTTTCAGAATGCGATCCATGTTAATCGTAAGCACGAGCTGTATAGAACGAATTTTCTACTCCACAGCACTAAATTATCGTTAAAACTTGATAGGTATTCAGTTAGTGGGGTAACTGCATAACTTTGTATACTTAACACACAAATAATAGTCATGTTTGGACTGATTTCGAAGATAAAATTGTCTTCAACGATATCTACCTATACTAATCTCGATATCTATATAAGGGCGTTTTTCAAATTTGTTGACCGTTACTAACCGGAACGCTATTTTTTTTTAAATAATTTTGTATTTTATTTTTAATTTTTGGATTGCTTATTAAATGAGCTTTTTGAAAATACCAATTGTTTTGTAATTGAACAAGTAGTTGAGCCAAAAAATGAGTTTGTATAGACTGTAGTTCCAGTTAGTAACACTTTTATTATATAATTTTATTATTTTGATATAACAACCAGTTAAAAGACATAATGTCATATTGTTTTACCACGAGCCTAGTGATTTTAATATGAGTGTGATGTGAATATTTGCTTCAAAGTTAGGAAAGTATGCATGGGACATCGTGAAATTGGGGTAGCATTAAGTACATATTTTTTTTTTTTTAATTGAGTGTATATTTTAAATTATTTTTCTGTTTTAATTTACTTTTCTTGAAATGTGCTATCGATTGCCATTTTAAACATGATATTTTGACTAATAATTATTTAATAAGTTAATTGATAAGTCAGTGGACATTATGTTTTGGCAATGGTCAACAAATTTGCAAAACGCCCTAATCTACTAATAATAAAGCTAAAGGGTGTTTTTGGGGTATTCCTCGAAACGCACCAACGTTGAAACGCACCAAATGAAACGTCCATCGATATCACTTATTACAAATCCTTCATGCTCTTCTCTATGTTTCATCAGTAAGGTTTAGTAATGTTAGAGAAACTGTGCTTTACCTGCTTGAGATTGAAATTATATTAAAAATCCTTATTCCTTACTTAATGATTTAAAAGAGTGTCCTTGGAGTTTCTTGCTCGTTCTTCCCCTTAAAAGATTGAAGTTTTGGAATGGGCAACTAGCTTCATATTTCTATCTAACTGACCAACGCTTTGACAATTAAAAAGTGTCTGAAAATGGTTTAATGAAATAAATGCTTTGAATTTTTAATTACTTGGCAATTAGAGTAGGTAAATGCAGGGCAAGTAAAAAAAAAAACGTATTATCAGTGATTCAAGATAAATTCAGCAAGAATTCCGAAGTATTTCCGTTTCAAAGATTCACAATTGCTCCACGCACAAACTACACACAATTTCTTTCACACATTCTTATCATAATTTACACTGGAGTGTATCCACTTTCGGGCAACACCAATCTCCCCCAAAAACAATAAAAAGACAAAACTATAGAGATGCGCATAATATTTCCTCGGATCTCGCGGATTTTTATACAAAAATCCGAAGCCGAAATAAGATTCTGAACGTATCTTCACAGATTTGCTGTTCATGAATACCAATCGAAAACTGAACACATACCATGATAACGTTGGGTAAAAAAAAACAAAGGATTTTTTGGACAGAAGATTTTGTTATGGATTGATAGAGGGACCTGTACGGTAATCGCGTAACATATTATCAGTAGCAATGGCTCTAATTTTGACAGTTCAACAACATTCATTGCGTTATTTACGTTGTTGAGAAGACACATTTTTCGAACATAATAATGAAGCAATGGATTAGCAATATCCTTCAGAATTAATCAGATTGTGGGTGAAAGTGTGTTCGGCCTGAAAACGTAGTAAAACAACAAAACATAAAAGTGAACGGATATTTGGCAATCAAAAAATACATTGACATCTCTAAAACATCTCTTAACCGAATTATATCGAACGACAATCCTGCGAACACGACTCTTTTACACACGTAACTGCGTTTGCTACATCAAAGTTTACAACACACACAAACAAAGAAACTATACTCTACCACACTAAGATAAAGTTCAAAATTCTTTACAACAACAACCAAATTCACATTGAAAAACAACATATCAAAATTAAACTTTAAAACTGTCAGTTAAGGTTTAAAATGGGTTGCGTGTAAACAGTGTTGCACTACCGCCGATTCGATCAATTCATTCAGCGATTCCATTCGAATTACTCCTTTGATTCGATTTTGATACACTCGCGGGCTTAACTGGAACGTTTTTGGTTTTTAATTAATAATAGACACAGAGCCGGTGAGCACTTTTGTTAGTGACAGTATAGAGTACAGATACAGCCAGTGTTGTTTGCAAAAAGTTGCAGAGCTTAGGGCTGGCTATGGATATAAATAAAATATGTTTGGGTAAAATCGCCAGGTAGGATTGGGCAGCAAGTGAATTAAAAACTGTAAATTGGAAATAAAACAACACCAATTTACGTAATAAAGAAGGTAATGTAGGAAAATTGATTGCCAATAAGCAAAATATACATTCAGTTATTCAAAACGTAGGCTCAAAATCAACATTTTTGGAACCTCAAAAGGTAGAAAATAAAACAGATGTAAATAGCTACTTAAAAATTAAATTCAGTTTAAAACTAAGGAATTAGACAGTATGCTTTAAAAAAGCGCGTGCAGCATCGTGTACGTCATAAAAGTGAAACTTCTTAAAAAATAAAGAATAAGAGATATTTAGTGTGAGAGGCAGATAGAGTTATGTTTCTTGAGAAGTGTCTAACGTGACGCGCCTTAAAAAAATCTCAATTTCACTCTCGTAAAATTACCGAAACGCCGCCAGAAGTTTCACTTCAGAAATTTGCAATGAATAATAAAAAATACGGCACAAATCGTCACGTGATAACCCTTCGCGAGTCGTTACTTTTATATGTCATAAAAGCAGTTAATTTGATTTCGTTCTGCCGTCCACTGTTTCACTTTGATTGATGGACACCATTGATTAACGGTGATATGGAAACGAGATACAGATGAAAATAAAATATAATTTAAATCATAAGAATGCGGTGAATGGACACACGGTCAGTTTTGACACCTAAATAAATAAATAAAAATATTTAACAAAAATAAAATCTTTTTAATTCAGACTTTGAATTCCATAGAATGTAAGATCGTCTATTATTTATTTATTTAACCATTTATTGTATACTAACTAATATAATATCTAGGTATATAATATCTAATACAAAAAATAACAAAATTAAATCCTAACTTAACTAAAACGATACAAAAACTATAATATAGCGTCAAAAATTGTCGAAAAACTGTCGACTGGTAATTTACCCAAGAGACTGGCTGCATTACCACGTTGTATGGCAATGCTTAGCCTTTGGTCAAGGTAAAAGCCAGCCCTTGGGTCATGGGAAGTGTAACCAGCCGTTTCGAAATTTCCTTAAAAATACCATGAGCACTCGGACCCCACGGCCCGAGGGTTAGAATGTTAGTACATTTAGGCTGATTTTTCCAACACCGCATAATTTTATCCGACGGATAATTTTGAATTTTTGACAGTTCTTCCATACAAAATCTGTCAGACGTCAATTTTATTCCACGATTAAAAATTATCTGTCGACTGAAAAATCAGCCCTTAAACTTATGGAACTAGTGTTAGTACTTAGTTAAAAAATAGACATTATAATTACTTTTATTCTAATGATACTCCGTGCTGGAAGTAAAGCGTGACCAGCCTATCCGCAATAACAGTCAGGGTCCTGTTCGTGTTGGCAGGATTAATGTTAAATACTAGTGAAAATGACAGATTTTCGTGACGACCATTATAATAAGACGTTATAATAGGAAACCAAAGTTTTATGCAAGCAAACAGTTTATATTCATAAAAAGTTGGACCTCGAAATGTCAGCTCAGTTAACAAAAATAGACAATGTCTTGAGAAGTTTGACCACTAGTTATTGTGGTTGTTGTGGAGGTAAAGACTTCAGAGGTGTATTTCAATATTGTAAACATAAACTATAAAAAAAAAACGAGTGTGCGACCACACGACTGAAGTGAAACTTCAGTATTGCGTATTTGGCTATGAGAGGAAGAGAGAAAGAAAATGTGCACGCGCACTGCTGTCTCTTGCTTATATACCCCACTCAACTCCCGTTCGCCTGACCCGATCACACTTTTCGTAACGCTTACGTCACGCGTTCGCCAGCTTACTCCCCAAGTCAAGCGTGCGTAAAGAAGTTTCACTTCAAAAATACTTGGCTTAAATATCATTACACCAAATTCACTTACAATCGCCACAACATACAACTTCGGAAACCCTCATACAATTTGATCATAAATATTAATAGATAAATTAAATAAAACAATCAAGCAATCGTATTACCCACTTCGCAAAACCATCGGTTCCTCTGAACTCTCAAACGTTCCCCGTACCGTACCTCAAAGAGCCTCCTTAAACGATGTTCAGCTGCAATCAGCCGCTGCAGACGTAATCCAATGGCCGCCCACCGAAACAACCATAAGCATATTTCCAATCAAACCGCACACAAACCGACATACACATTCACGATTCTTAATAAAATGCGTTGGTAAATTTTAGGTTTCCGAAATTTTGGCGTAAGTCTTGTTACATAGTCTAGGAAATGTGGTCTGTATTTTGAAATCGTTAGAGTTGAATTTGGATTGGTTGTGGTTTTGAGTTGGGGTGCAAGGATTTGGGAAGGGTAATATCGGATAGCGTCTTGTAGGGAAACACAGACGTATAAATAAAGTTGCACAATAAACTTGAGCTAAATCAAGGAGCATTGTTGAAGGGGGTCTTGTTAGCCGCCCGAGACTGCTGATTTTTTATTTGATATCTCAATAAGCCCAACGTTTGAGGGTTACAAACCAGTTCGAACCGCTTCACAAATATTTTTTCTGAGGACTTTATTTTTTTTTTAAACCCAACCCGTTCGATTGTCGGGGTGTTTGATTTATAAATTTATTTAGAGTTCTGTTTGGTTAGGCAGCGTTATAAAGTTTATGGTGAAATAAAATTTTAAATGCTCCCCACAAAGTTTTGTGTGTGTCAGGCAAATTTATCTGTTCACAGCTTGTGAACAATTTTTTTTTAAACACACAAACTTCGTGCGTTATTCCAGTGCCACCTTGCTTTTATGTGAAAAAGTTTTTTGAATTACGCACTATGAAAATAAAATCTATTGAATATTACTTTTAGAGGGGCGATTAACTTGAGACTATAGTATCTCCTAAAGCTGTTTTATGTAATTTTTATAGTTAATATTGTAGGATTGCAGCCCCAATATTCATTAGATGAATAGAAGTGCCAATAAAATTACTGTACTAAAAAAGTTTCATACGACTTGATCGTTTGATAACTCATGAAGACAATGAGCCAATTTACACCCCCGCGGCAGTTGGAAAAATCTTGTAGTAAAGTTTCTCACTGCAAGTAAATTATTAAAATAATGTGATGGTCCTAGGACCTATAAATCTGTTATTGTAAAGGGGTTTATTTAACTTTTTCTATTACATACTTTTGCTTAAACCATTACAATTTCTTATACAGGATAGTATAATCGCCGCGCAAACTGTAACCATGTATGTACAGACACCAGCACATAAAGCTACCCGAAACTGTCATATTTTCCCAATCAACTTTAAACCTTATACTTTAGCGATAAAGTTGAAAATCTATTAAAGAAATTTGACAGATTGTAGTAGCTTGATGTGATGGCGTCTGTACATGATTCTGCTCTCTCATTATCACATATTACATTTCAGCATTGATATTTTTCGTCGGTTATTAAATAAAATAGCTGTTCCATAAATTACTGCATAGGTATTGCGATTGGCAGGGAGACGTGAAACGAGAGTATACAGGGTGTGTCGTAAATAGTGGTCCACCGTTAAGGATTCGATGTACCAGATAATTTACTATAACATATTACAATTTTAACCATTTTTACCCAAGGGTTCCGAAAATATTTTTTTTTGTTTTTTATTTACGAAATTTCAACCTTTTGTTACAAATTTGGTTGTAGTTTCAAGAAAAACCATTATTTTTTCATTTTGATTTCTGTTAATTACTGTTGAATACTAAAGCTATCGTGTAAAATTATAGTTTTTTATGTAAATTTAGAGCTTTGAAGAAAAAGTTAGCTCTTCTCTATTTTAACCCTAATTTTTAGCATAATCATGCAAATTCAGGAGCGATTTTGTAAAAAAAAATGTACTACTATAATGGTTAAAATTATAAATTGTTATAGTAAATTATCTGGTATATCGAATCCTTAACGGTGGACCACTATTTACGACACACCCTGTATGTAGGCTTTTACTCTGCAGTGCATCACAGGCTTTTAATAATAACTAGCTGACCCGCAAACTTCGTATCGCCTCAGAATTCAAAGTTCAATAACTAAAAATTTGCAGAAAAAACACCAATACGGCTATTATAATTATCTGTGTTTCGCTGGTCAGTCATCAGTGCAGTTAGCACATGACTTTGTTACGTCCGTATTATAGAATTTCTGAACGCACCCTGTTTGACAGGTACGAACAGTTTGTATGGGATAATAAAATTGTTGTTTTTACTATTTTCCTTAAAACTTCTTCACATTTTCTCACTTTTTAAACCTTCCTTGGACTTCTACAAATATTTCAAAACTAAAATTTGCTAAATCGGTCCAGCCGTTCTCGAGTTTTAGTGAGAAAATTTGACAGTTTCAGTTACCTTGATGTGCTGGCGTCTGTACTTTTAATATCGATTTTCCCTTTAGTTGACTGCCCATCAAAGTCAAGATTGCAGCTTCAATCTGTCACCAAAATCGACCAATAATTCAACCAAAACATAACCTGCAAACTGTCCTTTAGTGCTGCACCACGCCCACTTTCGCCGAACATCGATAATCGAGAAGCGGAATCGAGAAGTATCGGGTAAATAAGTGCAATAGACATGGCGGTCACGTCTCGCCGCAGTCCTTTGCAGTGCAACCGAGTGCGCGCCGAAACCGTGGAGGTGACAATGTGTTGTTGTTACCAGATGTATGAAGATTTTTGGCAATGGATTATATGGCATAAAGGGAATTTAATAAGGTAAAGAAAAGAAAGAAAGAAAACTAGGGTTATTTGCCATAGAAACACGCACATACATAAATATAAGTTAACTTGAATGAAATAATAATAATAGCTTCTCTCGACCGATATCGGTCACAGTGAAAGTCACAGATTAGCCAGGTACGCAGGAGATATTATAGTGCACAAGTGTGTGTATTCGAATTTTAAACAATATTGTACATATATATATATATGATTATATTTTAGTGTTAGAATTGTCTTCAAAATTTTATAGAATAATCGAACTTTAAAAAATATACCGCATCTACTCCACCCCTTTCCATGTCCATAGGACATAGGATTCAGGACATACCGATGTACCACCAACTGTTAGGTAAAAATAGTGTCGCGGGGGCTAGGTGTGCTACACCAAACATCTTGTGAGACGTGAGGTGGGTGCTTATGTACGACCGGCAATGGGAACAGGTGCCGAGGTTAGGAAGTTCTTATGGAGTAGGGAAGAGAGGTGCTTTCTTTGAGAGTTTTGTTCCGAGTTCTGTGTTTCTCTTCATCTATCGTAAGTTTCTGGATTCGTTTTAGGTTATTGAAAGTAATACAAAATATAGAAAGTAAGAAGAAATAAAATACGTTTAAACATGACGCAGAGAAAGAAGACAAACACAAAAAATAACAAGTTGGGGGTAAATGTGCGTCACATACACGCAAAACGGCCATCGCTCAGCATAATGCTACGACCCTATGCGAGACAGAGACAACGCAAACAAGAGTAAGCAGATGTCCCTAGAGTAGAGTAGACCTATTAGTGCGCCCATGTTTTGCCAGTTTCTTTCATTTTTAGGGTTCCGTATCTTAAAAGGAAAAATGGAACCCATATAAGATCACTTCCTTGACCGTCTGTCTGTCCGTCAGTCAAGACACGCGTGGAGTTATCAAGTTGAAATTAATATCAAATACTCAGGGCTGCACTCCCTTGAAGCAGAGAAAAAATGAAACTTCTAAGTCAACGCAATCAAAAGATACGGGTGTATATGATACGGAATCAACACGTATAGACTTCCCGTTGACCTAGAATCATGAAAGGCAAGAAGCAATGTCATGTAGCACATGGAAAAAATCCGAAAACCGTAAATTTGTAGTTACCTACATTACAAAAAATAATCATTTTGAAACTGTTTACATACCTGCAAATTTGTAAGGAACCCTCGGTGCGCGAGTCCGACTCCCAATTGACCGGTTTTTCTGACACCGGGATGATACTAAAGAATTCCTAATGACAACCACCAATAAGTAACACTTTGCACTTTGCTTTGAATAAACAATTTTTCATTCTTTCTTTCTTTTCTTTCTTTTGCACTCTGCACTTTACGTGTTTACTGTGATATCTTATTTATTAAATACCCCTACATACACACACGTAACACGCGACAAAAACCAACCCTTCAAGCGCATTTGCGATCAAGATAAACTCACGCACACAACTGTCATAGAAGTTGAACGCACAGATTAAACCCGTGTCACGAGCCGTATCATAAATCAAAACCAACTCTGGCACGAATTATTTAAATGCCATAATGAGTCACGGGTAAAAGTTAAGGGAAGCACCCCGTATTTATCACCGCGGACACGGGATCTGGTAGGGTTAATAAATGCCGGTTGCGCGCGGCCATTTTGTGTTTATCAGCGTTCGAAATTGGAATTATGAACGGCGATTCATCTTTGCGGGCGGAGTTCTCATTTTGGATGATCGATTGTGGTTCTGTGTGGTCTAGTTTATGGATAAATAGTTTGTTTATCTATGATTTTATCGTGACAATATCCATTTCTACAGAAATTATGCGAACCTGATAATTAATTAACTATTATTAATGTTTTAACTTTGTTATAGATGTTAACTTTATTGTGCATGTTGTTGTCTCTTGTAATGCTCGGTTCCTATAAACAAAAACGAATCGTTTCGCTTATCAATCGTAGCATTTTTTATTGCACAAACTGGAACTAGAAAAAGATTCGTAAGCTAATTTTACCTGATATATAGCAACTTCCATATAGAAGGGTCTACTATGCATAGCTATGAGGTGTTTGCTTCATTATTGGTAAATAGAAGACCCGAAGAGTCCGTAATTTATAGGAATCAGCCATAAATGAAGGAATACACCTAATTAATACCTGATGTTGCACTTTATTTATGTGTCATGTGTTTGAGATCCTAAATAAATAAATAAAGATTTCCTAGACAAATCGCTTGAAATTACAACGAACAGTTTGAAGACATTAAATTCCCGCATGACGGTTGCAATATCACGTAGAAAAAATACAATTAAATAGCATCTTCCGCTATAAAAATCAAAATATTTTATTTCATATAAACCTACATGGCACTTACGAAACATCAGAAGCTAGGTGCACGGTTCCAATTGGTCGTTTCCCTTGGAGATGACCCGGCTAGAAATTCCACACGCTTACTCTTTTAAAAGTAATTGGATTTTACTATGTTTTCAAATTATAGTGTTACTAGGCATGGGAGGACAGTGTAGACCTGTCAACAAGTAGGTACAGACGCCAGCACATCAAGGTACTACAATCTGTCAAATTTCTTTAATAGATTTTCAACTTTATCGCAAAAGCATAAGGTTCATTGTCAATTGGGAAAATTTGACAGTTTCGGGTAGCTTGATGTGCTGGCGTCTGTACTAACAAAATAGAAAAAGGGTCTACAAATCTACAGTCTACAACGCGTATAACGTTCTCATATTCACAAAATATTAAAAAAAAAAACCTTTTAATACAAAATCCTACTGGTGAAATAGCATATTTCGGTCTTAGGTCTTTGACCTTTGACATGAAAACCAGAAAAAACCATGAAAGCCAGCACAACAAGCTACCCGAAACTGTAAAATTTTCCCATTTTCCCAATTAACATTGAACCTTATGCTTTTGCGATAAAGTTGAAAATCTATTAAAGAATTTGACAGATTGTAGTAGCTTGATATCAAAGGCAGTTTAAAAAAAACAAAAGTGAATCGTTTCATACTTATTCCAAAATACATATTTTAGTAATAGCTGCGTTCTTTTAGTCCTCATTTTATAGGAACACAAAGATCTTTCAAACGTCAACCCTACAAGGTAAGGGAGGATAAGCAGATGGTGTGGGAGGACGTTTGTTATATTTCACCGGTTCAAGTCAGGATGCAGACTGTCTTCCATGTGTCATGCTATATTTTTGGATGCCAAATAATCGAAATAGAAGATATCGAAATAGCTTTCTGGTAATTAAGCATAATCATAATCAGCCTATAATGTTCCCACTGCTGGGACACAGGCCTCCTCTCAGTGAGAGGGAGTGGGCCGTAATCCACGTAATCCGGTTGGTACTCTATCACATTTGAATTTTTGGTTCAGAGACATGATAATAACTAGAATGGAAAGAGATAGACGAGATAGTTCTTTTGTTTAAACACAATTTAATTTTTCCACGTCCTTAATAAATTACAATTCCCAGAAAAACTTACTTAGAAGCAAGCAAAACAATAAAATTGCAAAAAAAATCTAACGTATCATTTTACCAATTACTCTAAGGGTATCTGTATAATTATCGTCCCATCCCAATTATCAGAAATTATCGTGGAGAATCTAGCAAAAAAAAAAAAAAGCGCCGTCAATTGCGGTCGGTCGCTCCCACTGGGCTAAAGGACAATTATTGGTAATTACCCTAATTCGTGTGCCATAAATAGACGGTTACAGAAGGTTGACTGTGGAACACAGTGTTGTATTTTAAGAGGAAGCACGAGAAGACTTACTTTGTCATATATTTTGTGTGTTAAATATCAACTCAAGCTATCGCAGTCTACCGCTGGACATAGGCCTCTCCCAGGTTTTGCCATAACACCCTGTCCTCCGCCTTCTGCCGTCTGTCCCAGCCACCACTGCCACTTCAGGTTGCATCCTCTGGAAGCTATATCGGTATACCTCTGGTTCTTTTCCGTACAACGATTGTAAGTATGGGTTGGCAAAATAACTGAATGAGTATTGATGGAAAAGATAGAGATAAAGTGTTAAATGCCTTTAATTTAACAAACATTTGTACCCTTTATCAAATTGAAACATGAAAAGAAATATCAATGTTACACATTTATGACAGACAAAGTCAAAGTCAAAACGTTTATTGCGAACTAAGTGTACAATGTTGGTGTTATCTTATGTTAGTACTTATGACTTAGCAGCCTTTTACAAGCATTGCAATTATCATTGGGCCCTTATCATCATAAATTTTATTAGCATGCATTAAACATTATTATTAATTATTTTCTTTTATATTAGACATTTATGTCAATCATCGCCTTTGTACGAATTTTTCAATTTTTTCGTGTTGGCTGTTTATAATATGTGAATACATAAATGTTTAGATAAATAAACAATTTCACGTATTAATTTAGTCTCCCTCTTAAGTCATGCGGCGATCCTTAAGGGCTAATTCCCACAGGCGTGTCGTCTACGCGCCACTGCGCACTACAATGCCAGTCAGTTATTATTAGCGAATGATTTACGTTGCCATTTTTTAAATTGCTTTATTGGACTATAGTCTTTAAGGATTACATAACATAATCAGCCTATAATGTTCCCACTGCTGGGACACAGGCCTCCTCTCTGTGAGAGGGAGTGGGCCGTAATCCACCACGCGGGCCCAGTGCGGGTTGGTAGATGTCACATGTCTTCGAATTTTTGGTTCTAGGACATGCCGGTTTCCTCACGATGTTTTCCTTCACCGTTTTGAGAGCAGTGGTGATGAAATAATTTACACAAAGTAAAGCGCCTGTCTGGATTCGAACCTACGACCTACAACTCGTAAGTCGCGGCCTTTACCACTGGGCCACCACTGCTTTAAGCATTGCGTGTAGATATTTGGTTTGAAAATTAATAAACTAGTGGGGTATGTTTAAGTTTATAATTAGACTGGGAACGACATTGATAAAGGGTTGGACACACTGAAAAACATCATTTCTTACTACACTCATGACTTTATACAGTAAGAAGAAATGTAAAACACTAAAAGGCAAAACAGTAACTTTTATTGATTGAACATACTATTTACTGAAAAAAAGCAACAAGTAAAATTGTAAGTAACTTTCAATGGTTTGAACAATATCACCAAATGAATAAAACAGTTAATTTTGTGACCTTTTAGCTACTTAAAACGTTAAAATTTACTGCCATGACGGTAACATTTCGCCTCAAGCTTTAACTGTTTTCGGATCAGTAAAAATACTGTTTTGAACGTTACGCTCATATGGAACTGTTTAAAGCAGTTCAGATTATTTTTTTTTTGCATTTTTATGTACTGCTTATTTCTTTCAGTGATGCATTGGCAGCGTGACTATAGGTAAGGCGTTTGTTCATCTGCAAGATTGAAAACTAGAAAGCGCTAAAGGGTTACGGCAAGAGGCCTTATAAAGTTATAAGTTACATGGAACCTAAACATAGCTGGCGAAATTTGGCGAATACAGGCTACAGCCTGTCTCACCGGCGATGAGGAAGCGACTGTTATCAACGATTTACTCGCTCAAGAAACGTGCAAACGATTGTAGGTCTCGTAGATTCGTGGATTGTAAGTAAAATAGTAATAGTTGATCGCTGAGTGTTCACACAGCCGCGCCGCCGCTGGCGAGTTCTCGTTTGTCGCAGCGAAAAGAGTTGTGGAAGACAGTAGGTACCTACTTACTCGCTCAGCGACGCTCGCTTTGCGGGCAGAACACTCGTTGGGAGACTCACTCTTGGTACAGACGCCAGCATCAAGCTACTATAATCTATCAAATGTCTTTATTAGGTTTTCAACTTTATCGCTAAAGTATTAGGTTCAAGGTTGAGTGGGAAAATTTGACAGTTTCGGGTAGCTTCATGTGCTAGCGTCTGTACATACGCATACCAGCGAATAAATGTTCATCGCCGTCGCGCACTCGCTGCTCGCCAACTTTTAGTTGCTTGTTCTACTCGTTTCTCGTTCATCGCCGGCGATAGGGCAGATGCCTACATAAGGGTTGTAAAAACTATAAATGTCAAGAAACTAAATCAACTATTGCATGTCTTCACCCTTTCAAATAAAACGATAGTTCAAATAAAATCGTAAAACTTAGCAATAAAAATCGATGAGGACCACATAACACCACGAATCAGGGCAATATAATCATTTAACAATAAATAAAATTTACTGCAACACTAAACGTTCGGACTATAAAGCTTTGCTTTGTTAAATTTTAGGACTATGAACGACATTGGACTATTCAGGGCTATTAATGGTTGGTAATTTTGGGGATAGTTGGGGCGATTAAAATTAGATGCAAGTTGAAGTTCAGTATTTTCCTATAATAATAATATTCTAGACTATTATTGTCCCACTGCAGGGCAAAGGCCGAGCATTTGATCATCACGCTTGCTCAAGACGGGATGGCAATTTCAGACTTACTTAACTAACTTAAGTAACGTAACTATACGTACAAAAATCGTGAACGGCTGGCGTTTTCGGGCACTGTCTTATGTTTTTTTTTTGGATGTTTATAAAGTGCTGATTCTTAGCCTAGCCTGAATAAATGACTTTTGATTTGATATACAGGGTTATTGGAAAAACACCAACAACCTCTTAAGAGGTCACTGTACTCATCATTACGAACAACTTTTACTATGGGACAAAGCCTGAAATCGCGAAAAAAAAAATCAGCTGTGCCCCTACATTT
This sequence comes from Hydraecia micacea, assembly GCA_914767645.1. Lineage (NCBI taxonomy): Eukaryota > Metazoa > Arthropoda > Insecta > Lepidoptera > Noctuidae > Hydraecia > Hydraecia micacea. The sequence goes on from OU611778.1 coordinate 18,409,295, forward strand.
ATGTTCGTATAACTCGTCAAAATATAGGGAACAGCTGATTTTTTTTGCCACTGCTGGATACTGAAACAGCGTTAGTTAAACTGTTATTTTATGCCGATCACAAAGCTTTATTTAAATATTTCTAGTTCCATATCACCCATACAATACTTATTAAAAATTAAAACGGCCATACCGTAAAATTAACATTTTCGTATAGTGCCATTTATGTTCTAAGGGTGCGATATATGTATACGAGTATATTTTAGTGTTAGCTTGTAAATTGTAATTAAGGCTTTCTGTTAATAGTGTTGTCTTTGTGAATAAATGAAAACTATAATATACAACAACGATAGTATATGCACTTTAAAAAGAATCATCTGCCTAGCCTTTTCCCAACTATGTTGGGGTCAGCTTCCAGTCTAACCGGATGCAGCTGAATACCAGTATTTTACATGGAGCGACTGCCTATCTGACCTCCACAACCCAGTTACTGGGTAATACGATACCCCTTGGTAAGACTGGTTGTCAGATTTTCGGGCTTCTGACTACCCGTAACGACTGTCAAAGATCCACGAATGACAGCCGGGACCAACGGCTTAACGTGCTTTCCGAGGCACGGAGGGGTCTCAGTATGTAAAAATGGTCACCCATCCACAGACCAACCGTGGCAAGCGTAGCTTAACCTGATCGATCGACCTGTGCGGCTGTTATTATTTAGCCACGGACCCCTCTAAAAAATTTAAAAAGAATATTACATTTAATTACACAAAAACATGGCAACGTACGATGCACCATCCACAGCTCCAAGAGCACTGACACTTTTTATCCTCAGTACGCAATAAATAGCTCCACTTCAAATCCCCCACAACCAGTACTAGTTTATGGTCATCCGAAGTCCTGGGAGAGTCGTCCCAACCTTAGGCGTACATTATCGAGCTCAGGAGAACCGTTACTGTAGTGAATAAAATGTGATTTTGTGGAAGCAAGGAAGGGTATTCCGTAAGTAGGAGATCGCTGTCACGAGGTCGTGAACTATTTGAACTGTTTAAGTTATATTTGGAGGTATACTTTGGTGAGGAAGATAGTTTATACTTACACCAATAGGAACTTCATTGGGAATTATTATCTGGGAAATAATATAAAAGAGTTTCTGTCATACTGATATAGATAACAAGGTAACGGAGGATTTCGGTACGTTTTTTTTTCGTACAATTTATTTACTGCAAAATCAACTTATAACGTTCCCACTGCACATATTGTGCACCCCGCATAATTTTAGGTATTAAAAATGGTGTACAAAAATCATTTCCAAAGGACATAAATTATCTCAACCTTTTCTTCCTCAAATAAAAATGACATTATTAAAGCCCCCATAATATTAAATATTATTTCTAAATACCTGTCTCCTCATATACAGACAAAAAAAATCACGATAATTACGACATAAAAATAACAATCACAACGAAAGTGATTCCCCTCCCACTTTATATTACCATTTCAACTTTCGAAACAACACAGCTTTCAGACCACAGAAGATGTAATTTGGACCACAAAAACCGAAAATAACTCATTTAAAGAGAGCCGATTATAAAGGAGACCGATATTCATGCAAATTAGAGGGCGGTGAAACGAAAAGCGGTTAGTGACGTTTTTTTTGCGAAGGACAGATGGCTGGTGCTTAAAGTTAGGATGCTCGTACATCGGATCCGTATGCGAGAAAATAGTAGGAGAATGTCGTGGCAAGAGAGAGACTCTAAAGGGGAGTTAGTTTAAGCTTTGTTTTTTTTTTATTATACATTTTTTTTTATTGCTGAATGGAGCTCTTGACCTCGATCACGCCTGATGGAAAGCGATGGATGAGGTCTATAATGGAACGAACGTGCCTAGAAGATGCCTAAGGCACTGGAACTCCCACGCATCGACGAAACACAGCAGGCTACTTGACGCTGGACTGCGGTGGGAGGGTGGTCGCAAACCAGGCGCGCGTTAGCCCTACCACCGCAAGGAAAGAATTGGAATTACAAACAGACACTTCAATTTTAATTATAGATACTGTTAGAAAACACCTAAGCCTAAGTTATTGGCTTTCATATCGACTGTTCAACAACATTCATTGCGTTATTTACGTTGTTGAGCAGACACATTTTTTGAACATTATGAAGCAATGGATTAGCAATATTCTTCAAAATGATTCAGATTGTGATTGATAGTTTGGTACGCAATTAGGGTGTTGTGTAATTTTTTTTATTTTTTTTTATAACATTCAACTTACTTATATTTTTATGTGAATGTTTCTGTGACAAGTAAATTTAAGAATTTGAGAACTGACAAAGTTTGTTTCAATTCGACTATAAGTTACGACAAGGCGAGTTTTAAAAGTAGTACCTAAACTATACACATTAAGTGACGTTCATTTAGTTCTAATAAGTACAATGCTAAACATAGTCATCTGTCATTCGTATTAACCCTCTCACTGCGACAGGTGCGCAAACGCATCTGTTCAGTAACGAATGATTTAAAACCGCAAATTGTACCCTGTTCGAGAAGCGTGAAATATTATAAGGGGGACAGCAGAAATGGCAAATTATGAGCCATTGTAACACCATTTATTGCAAGACTGTTTTATTTTACTAAATTGCTTTATAAACTCTCGGAGTCAATCTGTTGCGGTGTTGTTGGTTTAAGAAAAATGTGTGGTTTATATTGTATGGCGCGATTAAATTACTTATATGATTTTGCTTCGACAAGTTTTTTTAAATGGAAAGTTTCATGTAAAAAAAGTTAAATGTGTGTATGTGCGTCTGTTATTCAAGGTGGCTTTGTCGACTACATGTTTGCCACGTATTTGGCCAGTTGTTCTACAATATTTTCTACAAAAAAAAATTCAATTCTTATGCTCTAAAAGTTCGTCTTTATGTTGTGCTTAGGCGACATAAAATCGCTTTTTATGTTCTAGTGCATAAAGTATTTTTTTTTCTAAGACTAAGATAACCAGGCCCAACAACCACACGCACAATACAACTTCGCAGATTAAAGTCGTGATTTATTTCATTTTCTTTAATTTATACCACTTCCGTGTTTTCTATCGTTCATTTCATAAAATCAGATAAAATAGTTGTCATTTATTATTTAAGAACGTAAAAAAACGTTTTTATGACTTGGCAGTATGAAGTAGGTACCCAAGTCGAATGACACATGTTGAAAATAAAAAAAAAAACTATTAAAAGTTTCGTGGCGGGAATTAGCTATGCTTTGCAACATTAATTAATTATGTACTGTTATATATTTTATGCCTGTTTCATTTCTCGCAATCGAAGTGAAAAGCAGAGTGTATAACTCAGGCATAAACGAGCCATTTTACCCCTCGACTTAAGTATCCTCGCCTGCGGCTCGGGTGGATATAACCGTCTCGGGGTAAAATGGCTTCTTTTATGCACTAGTTGTACAATCTACTATTTTTTAAGTTATAAATCGCTAAAACACGATACTAGGCTCCTATCCCTACATCTCCAAACTAACATGTACAATAAATGGCAAATTGAAAGTACACTAGGTACCTACTAAGTTAAAAGACTAACTAACTAGATATATAAATAAACTAGCTGCGCCCCGCGGTTTCACCTGCATAAGTTTCGATTCCGTGGGAATATCGGGATAAAAATTACTCTGTATATTAATCCAGGGTGTCAGCTACCTCCATACAAAATTTTGTCAAAATTGGTCCAGCCGTTTGAGCGTGAAGAAGTAACACACATAAACACACACACACACACTCACAAACTTTCGCCTTTATAATATTATTATATATTATATTAGTGTGATACAAAAACAAAAAGATATTTAGACGGCCAAGTACTCGTCCGCATCGTACATATAATAAATAGTATAAAACATAAAATCTAATTACATTAGCAGATAGAAATCTTCCTTTGACAACCAATTGCGTATCAAAACTCACCCCCCGCGGTCTGGGTCAAAATCCCCAGCAATTAAATAAAATGACGTCTTAAAACAAGAAAAGGACACACTGCGCGTCCGTCAGACGTGTCTACTTTAATTAATTTAATTACACGTATATTGCTCCTCTCCGTACTTTTTTATTTGTATCGTTTGCGAGGGAAACGTAACTACGTTTTAACATTCGTAGTACAAATTAAAAAGCGAGCCGGCAGTAGCCCGAGGGTCAATGTCCGCTCGTTTTTTTTTAAGTTGTATTTTTTAGTTTCAGGTAAGTTTCACGAGAATCAAGTGTGTTCCCCTTAACATAGTTAATAATAAAGACGTTATTGGGCGATTTCTTAATATTATAGCTACTTAGCAGTTTAAGTTATATTTAAATTACTTATTAGCTAACAATAGGCTAGATTGTAATGTGAATAAAGTACCACCGACTGTGATATTTTATAATAAAAAAAAGGTAGGTAAGTCATTTTAAATATGTATTTAAAAAAACTTGACAAGCCCATGATTGAGGAGTTCTAATCTATACAAATAAATAAAATTGGAGTGTCTGTTTGTAATATTAAAATAACCGCTTTTTACTAAATGCATATGGATATACGAGTATATACGGTATATGTACCAAAATATTTTTTTTTACAATTTTGTCTGTTGTTTGTTCCGGCTAATCTCTGAAAAGACTGGACCGATTTTGACGGGACTTTCACTGGCAAATAGCTGATGTAATAAGGAGTAATTTAGGCTACTTTTATTTTCGAAAAAAAAAATTGGGTCCCGCGAAAAAAAATCCACGCGGACGAAGTCGCGGGTAACAGCTAGTCTTCTATAATATCCATTAGTTATTCTGTGATAATATACAAATATAAATAAAACTGAAATGTCCGTTTGTAATGTCAAACACTTTTAAATGCATATGAAAGTATATACTAATACCAAAAATAAAACAAAAACACAATACTTTTTATATTTTTTTTTTTTTAATTTTTGTCTATGTCTGTTTGTTCCAGGTAATCTCCGAAATGGCTGGACCGATTTTGACGGAACTTTCACTGACAGATAGCTGGTTTTATGAGGAGTAACATAGTTGTTTTTAGTAATAATACTTTTTGTCCCAGTAGCACATTCCCGAGAGATAATATCTGAAAGCGACGCGGGTGAAGCCGCGAGCAAAAGTTAGTGTACAAAAATGTTTTAATACAAAATTACAAAGCTTTACACAAATTCTGGTAAACAAAAACTTGTATTATAATATTATAAAAACTGTGGTTTGCAATATTCTTGTTAACACTAACAAATTACTGTGATCCATCTAGCAACATCTGGAACCAAAAATTATATTTCAGAATTCCTAATTTATGTATATCAAGGCGCATTAGTTTTAGAAGTTTTACAATTTTTTGAATAAAACCTCTTCTTTTTTACTTAAAAAACGTTAAGAAGAAAAGTTTCAGATACGGTGGACGTGCTGTGAATAGAGTGAGTGTCGAGGTGTCGGGACACTTAATATCACTATGATAAAATTGAATTACGTCGAGACTTCACTTGTATAAGTAGAGACAGAAGAAATTTTTCCTTATTAAAAAAAATTCAAGTTTTTTTTTTAGCTCTGCAGTTTAGGGTTACACGTTCGGAAGTTTAACCTTTTAACTGCTTGTGTCGCAATTATGCGACACATATTTCCGTGCCCCTACGGCTCGTGTCGTATTTATGCCACAGAGACATGCATGATTTTTTCGTTTTATTTTTGTCCTATTAACTGCGTGGTACAACTAAAACCATTATTAAATAGAGAAAAAAACTTTTTGACTATTTTTTAATCAATACAACGATTTCTCCTCCTTATTTATTGTAGGTATTATTTTATCGATTTGTAGCCCGGCGCGCTAGGGGCACGGCAATGAATATTTAGCCAAGTGCTTAAAAGGTTAATTATTTGATTTGTTTAAAATTTTTCGTTGTACTGTTCTCTTGTTTATTACAGCCCAGCTGCCGCCGCCAAGAAAATGCGTTCCTGATACCGGTTCCTGATATTCGTTTGTATGAAACTGACAGGTGTCAACAACGCATTCTCTCGTCGGCCGCACTATAGATTACCTAATACCTACAATTTATACGTTACTTTATTTTACTTATGCCATAATGACGACAAATAGATTACTTTAAATGATTTGGCCCCAAGAGATTGCCAAATATAACTCTACTGACGAGTATGTATGGTTTTCAAAAATTTATTTCTGATTTGAACATCAATTTAGCAACTAGCAACTCTGATCCAAAAGACAAGAAAACTCTTTCAAGATCTCCATATCTTAAAAAGAACTCATTTAATCGATAACCGTTTTTCGTCGGTTGAAAAGCAACGTTTTTACACCAACGCTACATTAAACGGATAAGCTTTCGATTCAGTGCGGGTCCGTTAGCAGTATTTTAAATTAACTTGAAATATTGATTTATGTGCTGGTCCAGGTAACTCCTTGGGAGCTCGCTCCACTTATTCTTCAATGTGTATTCAGCATTCAACGTGGATTCTAGCTTTGCTAAGAGATTTTAAATGTACGGACTTCTCTTTTTTTAACCGACTTCATTAGAACTAGGTTTTTCTATAAATAAAAGTACAAGTACCTACCTAAGTATATTTTGAGTTTTGTATCTTTGTTATCTATATCGACAGATATTTTTTATGTCTGACATTTTTTGTATGAAAGAACTGTCAAAAATTAAAAATCATTCCTTTGATAACATTATCTGGTGTTGGAGAAATCAATCCTTATTTAAAAGCTTTTTCGTTCAAGGAGTTTATGAGTTTATTGTTCTTTGGGTTTCGCATTGAGATCAAATCTGTAGTAGGTTAATTAATGCTGTAACATCACTGACCATCGCAAAATGAGAAGCTTATCATGCATCCATTACACAAATCGAATCAAATCATGGTTTGATCAACATCAAATTAAGAAAACACGTGTTCGAGCGGTCGCGAGTTCGCGAAAAACTCTCGAAAATTCAGGGGGAAGGGATCCCGGCGCTCGGGTGACGGACGTGCGATGGACACACGGACATAGTAAATATATGTAGGGTTACATGCTCTGTGATATCGCTAATTCGTTACCGTCATCTAGTTCTCTTTGACGTCCTGTTAACGGTGGCCGTAGACAGACAGCTGTACAGTCAGCAATGAAAGTCGGTTGATATTATACTTAGGTAATATATTTTCGAAAAATAATTGAAAAATTGCATCTGTCTCATGCGACTTTGAAATCAGAATCTCTAAGAAAAGCATGGTATCGAAATATTCTGTGTCAATTTGAAAATATTAAAGCTAACCAATTACTTCATAATCAACCTCCACTTGCAACAACTCTAAAAAAATGAGTTAATTTCTCAACTAGCAACTCCCAACACCCACACTTTTAAAAGACCCAACATAAACAGTGTGCCACACTTTCTTCTGCGCTTGAAACTTTTTTAATCATTCAACTGAAGATGGGCGACAATTGTCACAGCGGGAGAGACAAAAAGTTTAATTGCAATGGCGAGGCGGTACAATTACATGGTTTTTGCTCATTGGACTCTTTGTTCCAGTTGCTATTTAGAAGAGTTGCTGGATCTATTCAAGTAAAATTGTCGTGTTAGAGGACATTAATAGTGGGTTGGGAAGCTACATTACTCGAGTCGAGTGCCATAAGATATACTTTGTGTTAAAATGAGCTACTTCAAGTGGATGACGTCGCGTGCAGAAGCTATTTTGATATTGAGAAAGAAGTTAGCCTTCAATTTTCGAGGTTGGCAAGCTGATTAGAATATGAGGGTAGTTCCCAATTTTTCTTACGTGGACGTCTCTTATGTGTCATCCAGGATATTATACTTAGGCTCTTTGCACACAGGCGTTTTTCTTGCCGTGAAAAAACGACGGTTTATTCGCCGTATGTAGGCACGGTTGTCAGTGTTGTATGGTATGCAAGCTTGTTGACATACACGTTTTTTCTACGGCGCGGTTTATACGCCGTACCATAAAAAACCGCGCCGTGCACAAAGGGCCTTAAGAATAGAAGACATTATTTACATCAGAGTGTGCAGGTGCGACTACAGTCGATCGATGGCTTAGTAACATATTTTGACACATGATTGATTATATGACCTACTAGCTGTTCCCCGCGGTTTCACCCGCGTAAATGTTGATCCCGTGGGAATATCGGGATAAAAAGTAGCGTATATGTTAATCCAGGGTGTCAGCTACCTCCATACAATTTTTTTTCAAAATTGGTCCAGCCGTTTGAGCGTGAAGAAGTAACAAACATATAAAGACACACACACTCACAAACTTTCGCCTTTATAATATTAGTGTCATAGTGTGATGCGTTGTTGTTCAGATCAACTTATCTGACATCTGTGAAACTGTCCGCCACCGCCACCGCAACGGCTCCTGTCTAAACAACGCATTATTTTGAAGCGGTGGTTGACATCATTCCACTAGGATCTGGTTGTACCCTTAAGCTTATACTCTTTGTTGGCGCAGTCACCATCGTCATCATTTCAACGGGAAAGCATCCACTGCTGGACTCAGGTCTTCCCCAAGCATCGCCACTTCAACGGGTTCTGTGCTTCTCGCATCCAGCGGATTCCTGCGGCCTTTACACTGTCATCGGTCCACCTTGAGGGAGGCCTTCCAACGCTACATCCCCATCGGTCATCTGTTCTGCGAGCAATGTACCCTGCCCAGTGCCGCTTAAGTTTGGCAATTTTTCGGGCTTTGTCGGTTATCTTGGTTCTCCAACGAATCTTCAAACCGCAGTCATCCTCAGAGTTTTTTGAAGGACCATTATGTGCGGGGTGCAAGGTTGTAGGTAATATTAAATCACTGATTGGATTTGAATGAAAAATGAAAATTTAAAGAGTTTATTAAAGGTTCTTCAAGTTTAATGGAATATGTCTTTTTTTTTTCGAATGACGAGCAGAGGAAGACGTAAAGACGTGATTTTTTACTCAGATGTTTTTATATGTTTTTTTTACGACTTTATAAAAGAATAAACCTTGTTCGTGCTTTCTTCTGTCTTCAGCCCTTTTATTCCCACAATTGTTATGTTACAGTTAAATGTTATGAATGCACTCGGTCCGTTTGATGTAATGCACTGATGTTAAAGTATTATACAATTGTCATTTAGATACAAGTACAGTGATTGTTGTAAACTGCTGCGCTAGCAGGTGATCGGTTGCTTAGACCGAACAATAACCCTTTCGTAACTACTGAAACCTCGCTAAAGCAATGCATACTCACAATAATCATTATCACAATCTAAACTAATATTATAAAGTGAAAAGATTTGATATGATTTTTTTTTGTGAAAGGTTTGGTTTTTTGTATGTTTGTTTGTTACTCTTTCACGTCAAAAGGGTTATGGATGGCAAATGGGTAGACCATGACCTGGATTAGGACATAGCATACTTTACTCCATATTCCCATGGGATAGACGTATGCGGGTGAAACCGCGGGGCGCAGCTAGTTTATGATAAAAAACTTCCCTTGACAATTAATTTTAACACATCGCCAAGTGCACCACCTAATCAGGGGTGATATAAAATTTAAATTGACCGGCAGAAATAATTTATCAACCCCTTTCGAAGTAGGGTGCACATTGTTCCTAAGGGTCGACACTGTTTGCTTTTTAAATTAGTATTAAATTTTTATGAGACAGACTGGAATACAAAGAATTGAGGACTATGATAACGTCATGCGAGAAGGGACTGAAAAGGGATTTTTTGGTTCCATATATTTTGTAATTGTGGCGTGTGGCGCCTCTATAATTGCGTTTAACCCATGACCCTTGTATTGGGAAAGCTAGGTACTTAGATACGATAAAAAACCGCAGTCTGAAGGTATTTATAAAGCAGGTTTTTTTAAGTGAGGATTTCACGAGCTTTCACCACAACCATGCTTACTCCGCGCTTGTGGTGTTAAAATATCTAATAACATCATCAACTGAGCCCATCGCAGTCCACAGCTGGACATAAGACTCCCACGCTGCACCACAACATGCAGTCCTCCGTCTTCCACATCCCGTCTGTCCCAGCCATTTTCTTAAGGTCGTCGGTCCATCTAGCTGAGGGGGGTCCCATGCTACGATTGTCGATACGAGTTATATACTAACTAACACCTCACATTTAGTTAGTGACCACTAACTGTCCAACATGAACTGCCCGTTTGAAAGAACAACCTGTCCCGCAGAGCTAGTAAAAATTTCGCTTCACCTAAGCTTTATACTGTAAGGTGCTGACGCACACATGATTGTAATAGTTCGACGCGGGGCTTGTCGACGCAGGCAGTTAGCCTCTCGCCTCGGACTAAGTAGGTCACTGTAGCGAATTGATTAATAAACGTCATAACGTGTCTTAGCAAAGTAATTCAGTGTATCATTTATATCCACCACCTGTAGGGGGCGTAGGGCTAACTCACACTGGTGACCCCTGTGTTAAGAATTAAGGGTGGTGGAAACATTAAATAGTGACGGACAGTACAGTGAAACAGAATAAAATGGCGAAAAGCGTGAAACAAGATGACACGGAGGTTGCGGCGGTCTCACTAACGTCAAAGATCCCTACTTTCTGGAGCGACCAACCCAGGTTGTGGTTTGTACAGTTTGAGGCTGTGGTTGCAAATCAAAAGATGTCAGACGGGGATAAGTACAACATGCTCGTAACAAAACTCGTCAAGGACAACGTGGAGCAAGCAAGTGACGTGTTACTAGCACCACCGGAAACAAAAAGGTACGAGCTATTGAAGAATCGACTTATGACAGTGTACGAAGAATCAGAGACCAAGCAATTCCAGAGACTGCTATCCGAAATGGAGTTAGGGGATCAAAAACCGTCGAAACTACTCAGGAAAATGAAGGATTTGGCACGGAAGAAATTGCCAGACGAAACGCTCCAAATGATGTGGACGGGGCATTTACCGTCGTCCGTCAGAGCGGTACTAGCAGTGAGCGAAATTAAGGAACTAGATAAACTGGCGGAGTTGGCAGACAAAATCATGGAGACGACACGACCCATAGAAGTGGCGGAAGTGGCATCGCAAAAACCGAAGCCACAGGAACGAGATTTGGCAGCAGAACTGGAGGAACTGCGACTGGAAGTGATTCAGCTACGAGGAAGGCAGCCTTGGCGTGGAACAGGGCGAGGCCGATTCCGCCCACGATCAGGCTCAGGGCGCAGACAAGGGGCGGTCCCGAAGCAACGCTCCAGTAACGACCCTGATTGGTTGTGCGATTATCACTTCAGGTACGGGCAACGAGCAAATAGATGTCTGGAGCCGTGCGCGTGGAAGAAGACGCAGGGAACGTCGGGAAACTAGCAACAGTGCAAGCGACGGCGGACACCTGCACTGTCACCCCCTCTCACCGCCTCTGTATAGCAGATGAGGCCAGTGGATACAGGTACCTAATAGATACGGGAGCAAATGTTTCAGTGATCCCAATTAATAGTAGATTACGCGCGTATTCGAAATCCAGCGATTACAAGCTGTATGCAGCTAATGGTACGGCTATAGAAACGTATGGCACTAAGACTTTGACCTTAAGTTTAGGATTAAGGCGGGCATTTATGTGGACTTTTGTGGTTGCGAATGTAAGGCAACCAATATTAGGGGCAGATTTTTTAAGTCATCATGGCCTTTTGGTTGATGTAAAAGCTAGAAGACTAATAGACAAAGAAACTAACTTGGATGTAATAGCCACAGTTGTTTGTTGTAAGGATCAGTCAGTTAAAACCGTCGAGGGCGGTCATGCTTTCGCAGAATTGCTAGCTAAATATCCGGAGATAACGAAACCATTGTCTTTTAGAGAAACGCCCCGCCACTCTGTGTTACACCACATAGAAACAACGGGCCCACCTGTGCATGCCAAGGCGCGCCCGTTGCCGCCCGATAAATATAGAAAAGTTAAGGAAGAATTCCGCATAATGCAGGAAATGGGGGTCTGTAGGCCCTCCAAAAGTCCGTGGGCTAGCCCACTTCATGTTGTTCCAAAAAAAAACGGTGAATTGCGACCGTGCGGGGATTACAGGAAATTAAACACGGTTACTAAACCGGATAGGTACCCGATACCCAGACTTCATGATTTTACATATTTGCTAGCCAACAAAAAGATATTTTCAAAAATAGACGTAAATAGGGCGTATCATTGCATAGCAATTAATCCGGAGGATGTCGAAAAAACCGCGATAATTACGCCGTTCGGGCTATTTGAATTTCCCCGCATGACCTTTGGTCTATGTAACGCTGCGCAGACATTTCAAAGGTTCATGGATCAGACGGTTTTAAAGGATTTAGGCAACGTTTTTGGGTACATAGATGACGTATTAATAGCAAGCACCACGAGGGCGGAACATGAAGCAGACTTAGAAAAGGTTTTCAAGCGTTTCAATGAATATGGGGTGACTATTAACCTAGCTAAAAGTAGCTTCGGTCAAGGGAGCGTTGAATTTCTGGGCTTCGAGGTATCCACGCAGGGCATCAGGCCACTAAAAGAGAAAGTAGAGGCAATTTCGAAATATCCCAAACCAAAAACGGTAGAACAACTAAGACGTTTTCTAGGGATGATAAATTTTTATAGGACGCACATTCCAGGGGCAGTCAAATCACAGAGAATATTAAATCAATATTTAAAAGGCGCAAAGAAACGGGACAAATCACTCATACAATGGTCAACGGAAGCTGACGAGGCATTCTTGCAATGTAAAACATGTTTACAGAATGCGGTCACATTATCGCACCCATTGCCAAATACAACGTTAGCACTTATGACTGACGCGTCGGATACATGTGTGGGGGCAGTTTTGCAACAACGCAAAAATGATGAATGGTTACCTATAGGTTATTTTTCTAAGGCAATGAGTCAGACGGAGCAAAAATACTCAGCGTACGATAGGGAATTATTAGCGATATACTTAGCGATCCAATATTTCCAGAATCAGGTGGAAGGCAGACAACTGATAGTTTATACTGATCACAAGCCAATAACCTTCGCGTTTACAAAAAGCAACTCCGGTAAAGAAATACCTAGGCGGACACGGCAGTTGGCATACGTTAGTGAATTCACAACAGATATAAGACACATCAACGGGTCCGAGAACCCAGTAGCAGACGCCTTATCGCGATTAGAAACGATATATTGCCCACAGGCGATTGATTACTCAGAATTAGCTGAAGCTCAGGCAAAGGATAGTTACTTGTTAAGACCAAAAAATAATAGTAATATCGTTATTAAGGAAATTGAGGTACCGCAAACAGGCGGGAAAACAATTTCCTGCGAAATATCTACCAAGAACGCGAGACCGTACCTACCAGAAAGTTTAAGAAGGAAGGCGTTCGAGGCGACACACAACATAAGTCATCCAGGCATTCGAACCACGCGCAAGTTAATGCAAGATAAATTCTTTTGGCCAAACATGAATCGAGATGTAGGGCAATGGGCAAAAACGTGTGTACATTGCCAGCGCAGTAAAGTCATTCGGCATACTAACTCAGAGTTAGAGAATTTCACTGATTGCGACCGATTCGAACACATCCATGTGGATATTGTAGGCCCATTGACTACTACAGAAGAAGGGTTTAGGTACTTAGTAACGATAGTAGATAGGCGCACACGATGGCCAGAGGCGTTCCCTATCAAGGACATCACGGCAGAAACGGTAGCTAAAATAGTTTATGAAGGGTGGATTGCACGTTTTGGGTGCCCGGTAAAAATGACATGCGACCAAGGGAGACAGTTCGAAAGCGCTTTATTCATGTCACTATTAAAAATGTTAGGTATACGCAAATGTAGAACTACACCATATCATCCACAGTCCAATGGGGCAGTAGAAAGATGGCATAGATCGCTAAAAGTAGCATTGACGGCAAGATTAAATTCGATTGCATCATCATGGGTGACCGAGTTACCAACAGTCATGCTAGGTCTTAGGTCAGCATTACGCTCGGACAACGGCATAAGCGCGGCGGAAATGGTGTATGGTCAAACGATAAGAATGCCAGCGGATTTCTACGTAGAAAACAATAAAGGTGGTTATACGTCCGATTACGAATGCGTCAACAGGATACGTCAGGCGATTAATGAATTAAAACCGGTACCAATAGGATATAAGAACACAAAAAGCTTGTTTGTGCACCCAGATCTACCTAAAGCGGAGTTTGTATTTATTAGAAATGATACAGTAAGGAAACCGTTACAGCCTAATTACGACGGTCCGTTTCGAGTTTTACAAAGAAAAGATAAGGTATATACGATACAATTGCCAAATAGACAGACTAACATTTCGATAGATAGACTAAAACCGGCGTATTTAGTAAACCAAGAAATAAACGAAAGCACTAGCAGTAATAATGATGAAATCGCCCGTAGCGTGTCGCCGGTACCACGCGTTACACGCTCTGGCCGGGTCAGCAAAAAACCGGTGCGATTCATGTAGGTACACAGGTCATTCACAGTGAGGTAAAACGCGAACACAGTAAAGAATAGGAGCAACAATGGGTAACACTCAGAGTCCTAATAACCCTCATGAACAAATTGTCATGACCCAGGCGAAAATAATTACGAACCAAACAGAAGTGACTGACAAGTTAGACAAATTTGGGCTGATAGTACTGGGAATTTTGGGAATCATAATAATAATCATAGCGATCATGGCATGTACCAGGTGCCAAGCAAGCATTAAGGAATGGTTATATAAGCAAGTAGCGCGTAATGTGGATCGTAACATGAAGGAGCAAAGGCGAACGGGTACGTCTCAAGTGGACATCGAATAATATAACAAGCAGAAGTGACTATAATAACGCAGTATCAATAGTAATAATGGTTTCGAAAGCATGTTACGGCAACCCTAATACCATGATGACGTTTAAGACAAAAGTGCAATTGTGAGTACCAGACGTGTTTATAGATGGAAAAGGATGTACAAGTAAGCTGTATAAGAATGTATGTTGTTGGCGTTGTCATAATGGGTACTGCAGGCCCTAAGCGGTGATAATTTAAGTATAGCAGAGTATACCATTATGGCAACTACCCTTAAGTAAAATTAAAAACATTTAATGTCTAAATGTAATAGACATCATACGGTCAAATGAATGACCTTTTAGGTGTAGAGTTATGAATAGTAAGATCATGGGTATTACTACGCTAACTGATTCAACAGTCAGCTACGTAAAATAAGAATAATGGATGTAATTCAAGGTCGGTCTACCCCACAGCTGTAATGGGAACCACGATTATGTTTAGCATCCAGTTAGTTAAGGCATAGATATAAGATACAGGATAATTGCATGAATGTTGTTAGGCTAAATAAATGACCATTACGGGTATCAGTTAATTAAAGAACAGTAAAACAGCCCAGAGTACAAGAAATAAAAGGAATGTGATTTATAAAAATACTTTAATGATAAGCCAGTGCAAAGAATGTAACAATGAAGCATGTAATCATAAACAAAGAATTATATCATACAACTAAGAACAGAAATATAAAATGAATTGTAAATAACAGGAAAACCCTCGGGAAATTAGTAAATAAGTTTAATATGTAATTTTTTTTTATTATTCAAAAATTAAAAATACGGGGGGGAATGATGTAAGGTGCTGACGCACACATGATTGTAATAGTTCGACGCGGGGCTTGTCGACGCAGGCAGTTAGCCTCTCGCCTCGGACTAAGTAGGTCACTGTAGCGAATTGATTAATAAACGTCATAACGTGTCTTAGCAAAGTAATTCAGTGTATCATTTATATCCACCACCTGTAGGGGGCGTAGGGCTAACTCACAATACTATGGTTTGTAAAGCCATCCACGACCACGTACCAGCCACTTCTACGAGTCAAGGCATAAAACTCCAGAGCACCTTACGACCAATATAAAATGTAATCCCGAAAGAAAGGCGAAAATGTCTATTTAACATTCACGCATCGTCCGCAAGATAAGTGTTGGCTCATACTCCTAGTCCTGTACTTACGTGCTGCCGTACCGCGTAATTTACAGTAAATTATTGCAGCTACAAAATTGTAATTATTTTGTGTGAGGTTTTTGGTGGATATTTTTTCATGTGACGAAGCTTTCGGTTTTAGCGATAAGATCGTCTATTGTAACATTGTTTTGTTGTTTTGTTGCATTGTTTTGTTTGTTTTGTTGTTTTGTTGCATTGTTTTGTTTGTTTTGTTGTTTTGTTGTATTGTTGTATTGCAACTTTGGAAGTTTTTTTTTTGTAATTTTGGTGTTGTATACAGGTTGGCATCCCAAATCGACGTAATCCTGTTACTGTGGATTCATCGTTGAAATATTTCGTCGGTTATAAAAACAAATTAGCTCTGCTGCCAAAATACAGCAACAACGGTTGGCAACAGAAATTGCTGCGCTGATTAATTTGACAGGACTAAACTAAAATTTATCTTCTGTCCTTTTCTTAATGAAATAGAAAGAAAAAGATGCACTGAACTTAAATTAAGTTTAGTTAGTGAACAAGGGAAGCGGCACAAATAGCAATTATAATATTCCAATTAAATTGATTCTACTCATTAAAAGCACCATTCACCAGCAACATACATATACTGAATCCCATCAATTGTCCAAACCGAAATGGCAACGCATATCAAAATTAATTAATTTCATACATACAATAATTGGTTGGTAATGAAGTGACAATCGTATACAACAGCCACGCCATCTCACTTCGGGGATTTATCAAATTAATGCTATTTGTAATAATTAATTACAAACAATAATTGTTCTCACCATTTTTTGTTCGTTAAAATAAAGTATTAAATTATTTCACGGAAAGGGAGCTTGAAAAAAGTTTGGTAGGTATTTTGATGGTCTGTGAAGGTTTCTGATTTTTATGTAAGTATCTACTTGTATTATAAGGTCCCTCAGAATTTAATTAATTACAGTGTGATTCTTTTTCAACGACCTTTTCTTACTAGATAACTACTTTAATAGCTAGCATAGAATCTGAAGGCAAATTAATCGTAATCTAATCTCAGTAACAATGAATGTCAAAAATTTACTAATTGTTTTGACAGATTGAGACTGAGATTAGAATGAGAATTCTTTGGGAATTGTCCCTCCGAGTGCTTGGCCAGACTGGCAGCGTGGGGCGGGGAGCGGCGCGGGTGCGGGAATGCGCGCGATCTGCCTGTCCGCAGTCGAGCGCGGCCTCGTTCTGATTATTGTCGTGTCCAGTATTTGTCAAAATATAATATGGATGAAAAAGACTAATTTTTACTAGAAAAAAGCTCGAACTAGTTTGAGAACCTCGGTCCCTGCGAGGGCCGCTTGCGCACTCATTGCGGCCACTTGCATGAACGAGCTATGGCGTGAGTTGCCCACGCGCTCCCCGCGCCAAGCAGTCCGCGCCGCTCACCGCGTTTACAGTCTGGCCAAACACTAAAGTTTTCAAATTAATTCAAAGGTATACAGCAAAAGAAGGAGTCGATTTGTTAGATTTTCTAAACACACAAACTCGCCTATTCAGTTCTTGCACCTTGTATAAAATAGGGCGGTCAAACTATTATCTATGTATATCTATGTTTATTTACTTATCATCATCTGCCTAGCCTTTTCCTAACTATGTTGAGGTCGGCTTCCAGCCTAACCGGATGCAGCTGAATACCAGTATTTTACATGGAGCGACTGCCTATCTGACCTCCACAACCCAGTTACTGGGTTTTACGACAACCCTTGGTAAGACTGGTTGTCAGACTTTCGGGCTTTTGACTACCCGTAACGACTGTCAAACATCCGCCAATGATAGCCAGGACCAACATCTTAACGTGCTTTCTGAGGCATGGAGGCGTCTCGGTATGTAAAGATGGTCACCCATCCACAGACCAACCGCGGCAAACCTAGTTTAACTTGATCGATCGACATATGCGGCTGTTATTATTTAGCCACGGGCCCCTCCTTTATTTACTTATGTACTGTACTAACTAATATTATAAATGCAAAAGTAAGTGTCGAAACACACTATACGGAAGGTGCGCGACCAAAGTTCGGCGGCAGATTTTACTGTATGATATAACGCAACGTAATTTCGGCATACATGTGTCGTCAGTAATTCAAATAGCATTGCAGGTCGCGTAACTGCGGAATTGACGATGAAACGGTGTAACGGATTTGGATGAAATTTGGTACAAGGGTAGACCATGACCTGAAGTAGGACATCCATAATTTAGAGAATTCATTACAAAACGTTTATGGGTACAATACATTCATATTAAACATACATTATAATAAAGAATCTCGATGTTTTGTCACGTCGTAAAAACGATGTAAAGCATTCTGCTCGCTAGTTTTTTTTTTAAACCAAACTTCCACGCAACGTTTCAGCCTAACCAACAAATTCCACAAACTATTTGCCTTTACGTCAGTTTTCTCACGACGAGGACTGAGGGCAGCCGACCCTGCGTAAATAGAGTGGCACTCCTGGGAGCAATCCTTCGCAACCTTTTGGAAACCAGGTTATGATGTTATGGTAAAAGTGGATTTTGGTTATAGATTCATGGGACTTTATTACCGTTTTGAACTCTCCTTGAAGCGATAAATGGTTGCTTATATTTTTGAGATACTTGTAATTTTTTTTAACAGTATGTATCCTGTAATACAGTAAGGTCCGGCCGCGCTAAATTTGCCAAAGATGTAAACAACAATGGCCGCTTGAAATTGAATAAAATCGATATACAAGAACATTTATTTTAAGTACCTAATGTTTGTTTTCGTCTAAATCTCCGAGCTAACTAGACGAAAACAAACATTAGGTACTTAAAATAAATCTTCTTGTATATCGATTTTATTCAATTTCAAGCGGCCATTGTTGTTTACATCTTTGGCAAATTTAGAAACGCCGGACTATAGAATTTTTGGTATTTAGCATAATCAGCCTATAATGTTCCCACTGCTCGGTCACAGGCCTCCTCTCTGTGAGAGGCAGTGGGCCATAATCCACCACGCGGGCCCAGTGCGGGGTGGTAGATGTCACATGTCTTCAAATTTTTGGTTCTAGGACATGCCAGTTGAGAACAGTGGTGATGAAATAATTTACACAAAGTAAAGTGCCTGCTTAGGTTCGAACCCACGACCTACAACTCGTTACCACTCGGCCACCACTGCTCTGCTCACAGATTTTTGGGATACTTCCTAAATTTTTAACAGTACCTATCCTGCAACACAGTATCTTGTAAAGGACCTAATTTACACACAGTTACTATTTCTTGTTAACCATGTAGGTATAACTACAATGTTTACTATTTTGCAGTTCACAAATAAAGAGTATTCTGTTTGACATGCAACACAACACTCACGTCACATAAAACTATAATATGTCCCGTGCGTAAAAATAAAAATCACAAAAAAAAATCCTTCGAAACACGTTATCTTTACCTTGTACAAAAGCTACAAAACCCATTAATAAAAAAATACAGCAACACATCGCGTGCATTACATAGGTATACCTATTATACAAAAACAAACACAAACTATATTTGGGTTGATGTCAGAGCCGTCTCACGACAAGGGCAGCGTACACTGCGCAAATAGATCCCGGCCCAAGGGAGCCATCCGTTTCGGACGAATGGCAGCGGTTAGGGCGGACGCACACGGGACAACTGTGTTTAATTGAGTCGTTGGCCACGACTTTAGTTATATTGTGTTTTGAATTTCTAATGTGGTTGGGATGTGTAGGGTTTCAATTTGTGTCTAGTGTTTGGTGGGTTTATATCTGTTTTATTTATTCAAGATCGTGTAGTTGAAAACTTTCAAGAAAAAGATTAGGTAAAGAAATGTGAATGACTTGGAAAATGTCATCAATAGTTAATATTTTAGTTTAAGACGTCACAAATCATATTCTATCTCATATTTTAACTAATTCGAGTTAGGACAACTACATTTATCTATTTGTGATTCTTTACATTTTTTTGCCCTAACTCAAATCAGTTAAAACATTAGAAAAATTAAATAGGACTTTTAGTCATGCGAATGCGAGCGACGAATTGAGCATTAAGTGAACAGAAATCAAAATTATGGACAGATAATCCAAATGAGTTCAAACATAAATAAAACCAAACTCAAGGCCAATGAAGCGGGGTATCGGGATTGTCCGAAAGGGTTACCGCTGCCCCGGAACATAAAGGGCTAAGGAAGGAACACGGGTGGGTTTTAGTCAGTAAGAGTCTGACACTCCCTTCCGCTCCAGCCAGAGCGGGAGGGGTCATTTGATGATTTCCCATCCACAAAAAAAAGGCTAATGAGGCGATCTTAATAATCAAATCAAACGTCAAACATGCAAAAAAAAAATTTGATACTCCCGAATCTCGTCCAAAATAATTTCCGCTACAATCAACAAAACAGAAAACACACACAATTTAAAACAACGTAACAACACAAAATCAATTTAACAATGATACCATTATTCCGTTCACGTGCAATTTTTACTAAAAATCACATTTGCCGTACAAAATCGAATGTTTTCCACGAAACGAAATACTCTCTCCCTTGTTCCGTAGCGGAATGGCTTTTCAACCAATTGCTTTATATTTGTCCATGCATTCGATACTAGTGAAAAAAATCCTTTGGATACTGGGGACTGAGTACAAAATTTAATTGCTATCAAGTGTACTATACGAACGGTAACGAGTCGGAGCGATACGATGCGATGTGTACTCGATATAGTTTGAGGGTAGTTCAAACTTTTTTGACTGATTTAATGGATGAGAATGTGGAGCAAGTTGGAATATAGAACGGTGCAGCGTTCGGTAGCGAACTTCAGTATGCATCATTCATAACTAAATGACGTAGTAGATCCGATATTTAGCGATAAAACGTTTACCATGCACAATGTTCATTGAGGGAGAGGCCATGCTCATCAACCAACACGTTACTATAAGAACATTTATCTGCCAGTTGGTCTCGTGGTCGCAAGCGCGCCTGCTGAGTGTCAGGCCCTGGCTTCGAATCCCAGGTCGGGCGAAAGTGTTTTGGGAATTTCTCAGTAACAGAACATCGTTTGGATGTTGGCGGTGTAACACCCCCGTGCCTCGGAAAGCATGTTAAACTGTTGGCGCTGCACCTGGTCTCTCTCCGGTAGTGTCGGATTGCCATCCCATCGGTCTATGAAAGTGAGAGAAGATAGAGTGCACCTGTGCCTGCGCATAAACTTGAACACTATAATATCTCCCGCGTCAATGGCTAGTCTCCGCTGAGATTAGCCGCCATTGCCGAAATTCGGTCTGGAGGATATATTACTAAGAACATTTCAACTTTTTGTTCCCACAAACTGTTTTAATTTATTACAAGTACGTAGGTACCACTAATATAAAGCTACAATACTATGCGCTAAAAAGGAGCAACATCGGTCTACGTTAACCATCAACTTAGCACAAACTACATCAGCAGAATGGTTGACATAGTCAACATGAATGACAACCATAAATAAAAAGGGTCGAAGATCTTAAAATCCTATTACACGTTAATCCCCAATAAAAGCGTCGTCAGCAATCTTTTCATAACACCTTTAAAGAGCGTAAAGTCATTAACATGGTCACAATGTAACTTTATGTGTAACAAGTTACAAAGTCACAGTGTTAGCGTCAATGTTGTGTTGGGAGGGCATGGAATAGATAACTGTACAGAGGCAAAGCTTCTAAAAGTGAGCAAAAGGTGTTGTGCGAGAGGTAGTAGAGAGACGTCATACACACATGAACACTTGCTAGACATTATTTACTCGGGCGTAAATAATTTTGACACATCGTGCTTTAGAAAGAGACAAATGAGTAACAAAGACACTACTTACTATTACAAAATCGAATTACTTTTTCCAAGGAGGATATTAAATTATTATACATCTAGAATCATATCTTACTTTCCTACCATTACAGAATCCCTCAGTCTACTTCTTGATATGCAATGGTCTCTGTAGCACCCTTACACATGAGGCTTGTGCAAACCTTGGGGTTCATTCGATTAATCGAGTCTGGTCAAACCACGCTGGGACCGGTTCATTTCAGTCATTCATTCATATTAAATATACCGAAGCTCACATATGATTCATATATCACGCTTAGATATATATCTAAGTGATACTATCATAAGATAGTGTGATATCCTCCTAAAACTTGATGCACCATAATATTCATAGCTGGGGACTGGTCACAACGCGATAGTACGAACCTTCGTCTCTGTTCGGTTATCTTCTCCGTGGTATGAAAACGTAAACCGTCCTTAGAGCTTTATGGTGGCAATAAAAAACTGTAACGACTGAGTATGTTGAATATATTCTGTTTTCTGTTGTGCGGTTGTAATGTTGAAGTCAGTATTGTACTAGAATGTATGCGGAATAGTAATGGCTGTAGAAGTTATGCTAGGGAGTTATCAAATAGAAATATTTTAACATATTCAAGAACATTGTAACAAAAGAACATTAAAATACAATTTCACAGTTTAGTATTGTTTCTGTGAAGCTTTATTTTGATGTTCAGGTCCCGGACCTTTGGAAGGCGTACGAGGGGCCGAAGCCAACTCGCAGAGGCCTGTCAGACGTTTTCAATGAAATGAGGCACCAACCGACGATTATCCCTGTTCGCACTATGCAAGTGCACCCAAGGTCAACCCCCGGTTGGTGTAGACTATTGCAAAACATGGAAACAAAAATATTGGATTATGGGTTTTGGTGGCTAAAGTGAACTGGTTATCTGTGACTATGGATAAACTATAGCCCCTGCCTGAGCGATGTTCTATATAAATTACACAGTGGCAGGAGGAACTGAAAGGCACCCTTCGATGTCTTTACGTTGAATTTTATATTATTCGTCGAATTATTAGTTTTTTTTAATATGTGAAAAAAAAGAGATCTGTGCCATAGACTTCTACACCGTTCACCTTTTCTATTTTCTTTTTGTCCACACAGGAAAAAAAATCAGCCGGTATAGGATTGACAGCGTTATTTTACAAAGAATTTAGTTGAAATTATACAGAAAATCCCTTGTATCATGTCTTGCATTCCTTATTTCATCCAAAGATGTACATAGTCAGTCCATGACTGTTGGATATTTACCCTATAAAAACCAGCTTCTTATTATATAGTCCTAATCGATCCTATGACAAATAAATCATTCCATCGCTTGCTTTCTAACAAATAAACAAATCTTTACTTTTTTCCATTACTACACCTTGATTCCGATATCAATTTGAACTTCAACAAAAAATTAATCCAACTCGATTCCTGTATCGATAACTCTCATTATATAATATATTTTTTGTGATACTAATGTGGGTTACAAATGATGGCGGCTGTTAATACAGGTGTATTATCATACCTCTTCGGTTAACACGATATTGATAGTCTATGACTAACTATGGCGGATGGCCGACGATAGCGAGAATGGTATAGTGATGTTGTTACCACATAATGAAAATCTTAATGCGTATGAAAGAAAAGAAAGAAAATACGTTTATTTGCGGTAAGCATGACGCAAATAAAGATTAAGTTGGGGAAAACCATGCGTCCGATTCTCGCAAAACAGCCATTACTCAGCATAATGCTGCGACCCTATTCTAGACAGAGCCTCAGCGCTGGTTTTCAGCAACAGTTGGCGTTGACGTGATGACGTCAACCGGTGCAGCATACAATGATATAAAAATAACCAATAAAATAAATACATAATACTTAGTTCTAAATGTTTACATAAATATAATATTTAAAATGCCAACATAATGCATAGCATTTAAAATGGCGTAGGTGTCGTCATGGATTGTTATTGTTACTATAAAAATAAGTGTAGGAGATGATCTTCTCCTTCTAAAGTGCTACTGAAAGCTGTAGATGTCGACTAAAGATACCGACATGATAATAATATGCCGATTTCTTGGATTGCCATTACCTATCTTCTCCATACGGAAACTACCTTTTGGAAGGGGCGACTAGAATCAATTCTAAGTATTTTAATGTAATTTTTGACGTTCAAAAGTGTCTATTATGTTCCTATCTATATATATAAAAGGAGAACTGACTGACTGACATATCAACGTACAGCCGAAACTACTGGGGCTAGGAATGTGAAATTTTGCACACGGCTTCCTATTATAATGTAGGGGAGCACTAAGAAGGGGTTTTTGGAAATTTAACCTTTAAGGGGGTGAAAAGGGGGAGGGTGAAATTTCACGCGGACGAAGTCGCGGGTATAAGCTAGTTTGAAATAAATGCTTTAACTTTGACTTTGACCTACCCTTTTTGCTGTTCCTGCCCATGATTAGAGTCATATTTTTTTAGAAACCTACAAAAAAAAAACACAATTAACTCCTAATAATTATACTAAATACACACATCAACACGGTCTAGGGATATTTTTAAAAAAGCGAATTACTATCAATGTGTTAATTATTTATATGACATGTATATATTTAAAAGATACGTTATTTAATATTCTACCATTTTTTAATAATGGTTAAGGTACTTAGATTAAAATTTCAGGATTTTATGGAAAAAAAATGAAGCATAGACGGAAATCGTATATGAATGAACTTTTAATTTGCGAGTAAAAACTGAAAAAAATAGAAAAATCATTTAATTTGTGTTTATAAACTTGAAGTTAGTAGTCTGAGAAAGCGCCCATGATGTTCATAACACATCGGCAACGATTCGGCATGCTCAGAACAAGGTTGTCAATGTCTTGCTGCGGAATATTGTCCCATGTCCTTCTGAGGTGCGCAAAAAGTTGATCTTCTGTAGCCAGATTTTCAGGAACTTCCTTCAGAGCTCTTCTTTGCAGCATATCCCACGCATGCTCAATGGGATTTAGATCTGGCGATTGAGCAGGCCAGTCTAAGGCCCCAACATTATGTGTATGTAACCAAGCTGCTACCGTTCTCGCCGTGTGTGCCCGGGCATTGTCGTGCATGAGCAGGAAATCTTGCCCCATTTGTGTTCTGTGGGGCAAGATTACGGGCCCCAGCACCTGTTGGACGTATCGTTCTGCCGTCATATTGCCCCGCACCCAAACGAGATCCGTCCGTCCTCCAAGACGAATTCCTGCCCAAACCATAATTGTTCCTCCTTGGTATGGGTGAACTTCCTGAGGGTTCTGGAGACGGCTCCATCGTCCAGGAACTCGCCAAACACGCGTCCTTCGTGAATCTGGATGGAAGCCGAACCTGGATTCATCCGTGAACAGCACATTGGACCATTGCTCACGGCCCCAGTCCACGTGGTTCCGAACCCATTCTAATCGTCGTCCACGATTGCCTCTCCGTAAAGGTGGGACCCGGAGTGGTCTACGAGAGCGTAGATTGCTTTCATGCAGTCGCCTTCTTACAGTTTGGTCACTCACAAGCACTTGGTGTTCCACTCGCAGCCTTTGGACCAATTGAGTCGCCGTTGCATTTGGTTGTGCTCGCGCAGTAATTTGCAAAAATCGGTCTTGTCTGGGGGTAGTGATGCGACTTGGCCCCCGGTGCCTCTCCGCTACTTCACCTGTGGCACGATAGCGTGTCCACAATCTTGAAATTACATTTTGATGGGTCCCTATGGCCTCAGCAACATTACGCTGAACAGATCCAGCTTCCAGCATTCCCACAGCTCGTAACATCTCCACCCTCGTCAAATGTCGGCGTTGCATGGCTACAATACCTCAATTTTAACTTTATCTTTCGTTTAAAAATGAAAAAAGACTGTAACTAAACGTAATTCGTATTGTTTTCTAAGTTTCGCACAAATGAAAATTCCCTCTCCTATACATCAAGACATTTTTTGCCACCGAAACAAAAGAATTTTCAAAAATTTCAATTTGGAATTAGTCTGAGATAAATTACAAACAAATCGGTGTATAAAAGATTCCAATGCGGCCAGTACTTTTCGAGTTATTTAATTGAGTATGAAATATCCCTAGACCGTGTTGATGTGTGTATAATCTAGAAGATTGTACCCATTTCAAGCAGGGGGTATCGTACCCCTCTATACACTCCACTGACAATCAGTTCCACATTAAAAAGTCATCCCGCCGATGTGTCCGCGGCTTAATTTATTCACAGATATGCATCTGGTAGGAGAGTGATGTGCCGTAAATAAGGCGCGGTGCACAACGGGGCGCCAGGAGTAAACCGTGTCCCCTTCTAAAATTAGGAATGTTTGGATTTATCTACTGATTAGTAAAATACGGCGAAAGGGATAAAGGGAAGTGATACATTTATTTATAACAGTATAAGTGACCTCGAAATTCTGAGGTATGCGGGTATTTCCATGAACATGACATTTCAATGATTGAGTCCAACAACTATTTCTTCTAGTTTCTTTTACCTAATAATAAAATAGACGCAGTATCATTCAGGGTATGACTATGTACAGACGCCAGCACATCAACCTACTACAATCTGTCAGATTTCTGTAATAGATTTTCAACTTTATCGCTAAAGCATAAGGTTCAATGTTGATTGGGAAAATTTGACAGTTAGGTGTAGGTTGATGTGCTGGCGTCTGTACTTTAATTTAAAACTGACTTTACCCTCGCTTTATATATTCTAAAGATTTCACACTAGAAATAATGTTATTATCATACTCTGCAACTACACATCATCAATCATATTGGTTTTAATATCATATCGAAGTTCTAGGGCAGTAACAAACATCTGTTGGTGACCGTACATTTAATAAGCCAAAGCCTATTTATTTCTCAGCTGCTTTGCTAATTTACACTTTCCTCTTTGTAAAATTCTAAGCTACACACGACCACTTATCAAGCTATACATTTCCAGTTTTAGCTGACCTCGCATTGTATAGGCTTTTCATACAATGAAAAGTTATTTTATATTGGAAATGTATGACTTGCTATGTCGTCGTGCGTATCTTCACAATTTTTGTTGATATAGGTTCAGTCTGAATCAGCTCACACATTCTTTATAATGATATTTATATCATCAAAATATTGTGTACCAAGATGTTTGAATATCGAAAACGTCTTCCTCGTCATCAATTATACGTCATTCATTTTATTGTGAACATTTCAAGGCGTTGCTAGGTTAATCTTTCGACGTGTGACTTCCTTCTTAGAATGGTCACTCCCCCTATTCCTATGGGCGGAGAAAGGAGCTACTTAAGGATTATATTTGGAAGACAGGTTGCAACGTATTTAAATCTGGTAGTCAGGTAAAGGGACGGGTTTATGATGAAGCTTATCATCAGGAAAGGAATATCATACTTATCACAACTTAAGGCGCAGTTGAAATTACAGTGAAACTACCATCAGGCATATTAGTAATTGATGGTTTTGGGATTTTTACTGCACTGGGCCTATTTGCCCTTTATACCCTTTGCAACATTGTTACTTATATCATGCGTCTTAGGTCTATTTCAAGTAAATTTTCTATTATTTTTCATTACCCAAATCTTCAATTCTGGAGATATCATTGATTGTTCTAACCGCTAAATCTACATCACATGCATCCGACACTACTGTATCATCAACATCATTAATCATGTAGTTACAAGCAGACAGCAGTCCAGTCAACGTATTAAGTCGTCGCATAGTAAACCCTTTGCCAGCTAATTAAAATGGTTGAGACAGATAACTTGGGTGACAAGCGGTTCCTGCTTTAGACAGCTTTGATTTATTTCGAGTGGGTGGTATGTGACAAAATGGTAGATATATCGAATGTAGAAAAAATAAACTGTATTCCTTAAATGAAGCTTGGATACCTTATTAAATTATTTTTTAAGTATTAGGCATCATTCATCATCATCATTCTCTTGTCCTTAGCGCAATTTCTTTGAGGTCGGCGCAATATGTCTTTCCATACTTCTCTCTTCTTTTTGATTTTAGAATGACTTTTGATTTTGATTTTCTGTCAGTCGTCATCTCGTTAGTCACTCACTTTCTAGCCATATTATCTTTCACACAGTTCTTCCGTAGTCCTGTGTTGCAGAGTGTGCACTGTAGATACAATATTATATCGTGTTAATGCTTATAAATCGAAGTTTGCTTAAATAAAATAAAAAAAAACTTCTATTTATTAAGTTGTTACTGTTAGCCTGTATCATCCCACTGCTGGGCAAAAGCCTCTCCTCATGACTTTCAGCTCTTTCCATCCAGGGCTAAAGTGGATCACTGGTCGTTTATTTTTTTTTATTTATTAAGTACCAACCAATTAAAGCGATGCATTCCAAATACAATAACAATATCTAATGAACTATTTACCAAAACCGGCTCCTTCAAAATATCCCTCGAAGGACAAATATTTGAGCCAACTCCTTAATAAAATGAAAGACAAAGACATGAAAGCCTTTGTCAAAAACTATACAGTGTACATTAAATATTATTCGTGTTAATCAACACTGCAGCGCTAATTAGTAAGACAGGGTATCTCCGCTATTTGTCGGTATCTAATTTGAGATGTTGACAAGTATGGCGGACTACTGAGAGTGTGGAGTTATGAAAATTTTGAAAAAGGCATGTATTTAATCGAACCTCTAATAATTCCCATTTTGCGCTTCTGAAAATATTGTTGAAGACTAATATTATGATTGCGCCTCTTTTTGTGGACCTCAAATTTTCCTATTTTGGTACCCTTTTACTGTGAGAAAAATCGAAAAAATAAAAAGAGGTTAAATTATTATATATAGAAAAACCTGCGATTTTCCTACAGTCTCTAGTCATATTTTTATTGATATACAAGTATACACGTAGTTAACGTTCCTAACTTTATTCGTATCCAATTTATGCCACTTGAATTTCGCTTTACGAAAAATCAGCCACTAGATAACTACAGGTGCTTTATCTCTTAATTAAATCAGAAACACCTCATTTATCACAACTAGGACAGCCTTTAAATATAAACAAAATGTTTTATTTTAAATAACTAGATTCATAAATATATGATATTATATCTCTTTCTTCATGCATAAATTATAATATGGTTAAGCTTTTACCGAAATGTCGACCACTTAATTTATTTAGAAACTTTCTCCGAAACAATTTTATTACGGTGACTAATATTTTCTTTTACTAAAACATTTTACTTAAGTAAATTATATTGTAAGAACGATAAATCTCATGGACATATTTTGTCCTGAATATTACAGCAATGAATTTGATACCAATAGAAAAATCTTTTTGCTTTATGTCTATCTTTTTAATATGAGTTTCTACATACAAGTCAAAAATATTGTAATTTTGGAATTATTAAAAAGAGAATGTAACAACGTTTCAAATATATTATGTTTGACATGCGTATGTGAATATTAATATAATAACTTTTCTTTTGTCTTTTCAATATAAAAGAAACAAATTAAAACTAAGTCGAGATGATACATTATTGGCACGAAAGAATATTCCTAGTATCAGTACACTGACGCGTACTACCGGTGTTTTTATGTCCAACGCCTAATTAACACCACATGGGAGCATACACGACAAAGGAGGGGCATCATTCATATTTCTCTATCTATTTGCGTGATTAGCTCCGAGAAACTACCCATTGTTGCATCTGTTTTAATAACCACAATCACTGTTATTATTTTAAGCTTCATTAACTAGTAATAGTATCATAAAACATTGTTATTTCTTAATTAATTAGTAACAACAGTGCATTACTACCATCTAAATTTTCATTTTTACTTTGCTATGACCTAGCTTTTAAAGGTTAAAAAGGATCGCAAAGCAATTAATTGTATTCCTAAAATCACAAAGAATCTTCACTTAAAATCGCAAAACATTAATTGCCAGTCATTTCTCAAAATGAAGAAAAACCTGCTCCAACTCATTCAAGAACACACTTAAATAAAACGTACAAATTACATGCAATAAAAAAGAATGGAGTGCACGCTTAAAATTTTAGACCAATTTATAAAACCGACGAGCCCGTGTCCGGTCTAAAAGGAATTTTATTATGTGTCATTACTCCATATTTTCACATTAAAAAACAGGGGTCTGAGAAGAGAACCCTGCGGGACTCCGGACCGTACGGTGGGACTTTTTACATATACGCACGTAAATAGCCTCGTTATAGCCCAGCTGTGAATGGAATTGGTATCGTGTTGCGCCCGTAATGAATTTGTTACTGAGGTTTTTGTATGTCCTTTTTTGTTTATGTTCAGCGTTATCGAAAGGTTAAGCGATAATCAGATGTTTAGTTAAACCATGTTTGGGCGTTTGTAATTGGTGTTGTATATTGGTGTTATGATATATTTTTGGGTTGTAATAGAGGTATGGAAATTAGGATTTCTTACCTCAATGATCATTGAATGTTTCTGTATGATTAGACGGAATATATTAATAGTAATGAGATGAGTTTTGTTATGCTGAACTGTTTTTGTTATTCATGGATTTGGTGATGGTCTAGTCTAGAAGTAGTAATTTATTCAGTACTCTAAGCCAAAATATGCGCATTGTCACATCAAAAAAAAATTTAGTGTTAATTTTATTTTATAATATTTGTGCAAGTATTTTCTTCCTTTTTGATATTTTACCTTTTTATACCTTTTGTCTATGCTTTTTCTACCTTTTGGTTTTTACGTTTGATTGACACATTATATACTTTGTTTTACTACCAGAACCAGCGCATTTTAATTACGATAATTAATCATATTAAAAATAGCTTCAATGTAGCCCATGTAGCCTGTGTAATATAATATGGCATTATCAAAAAAATTATACGTGAGTAGAAAACTGAGTAAGTATGTTACTAATACGATAAAAACACCCACCACCTACTTCTTCATAACTCCAAAGCAAAACACCATCACATGACAGCATCTATAGCCACTACGTCTACACTATCAAGATTCCTCCCTTTAATCTCGTCGGCACCTAAAAAAGCTCACGTTTGACAATCTCCCAGAGCAACACGTCCAACGTAATATAATATGAGGTACAAGTACATGATATCGTCCCTCACTTCAGTTTAATCTTGAATCAAATGAATTTTATAAACGAGGTGTACCTACGTGAAATAATTTGAAATTGTCGTCATATTTTTCGTGTTAGATATATAGATAGATAGATAGATAGCTGACAATTTTTGCTGTGAATATTTTGGTTAGATTGTGAATTGTAGTTTTAGATGTTAATTATTTTGGCATACTCTTAAATATTAAAAACTACAATTCTACTTACTATTTACTCTTAAAAAGTAGAACATTATATAAAACGTAGCTTCTTCTCGCGACTTCGTCCGTGTGAAATTTCTTGTTCTCCGACCACCCATCGCATCGTATCGCCTGCCCACGCTATTACTTCGTTTCCGCTTAGCGTTCTTTCCGTCTTTTTTTCTTTTTGCTCGACTCCTAAGTGTCCTAGCGTGATGTTCAATAGCCTATAGCCTTCCTCAAGAATTGGGCTAAGAAATGCAGAAATATTTTTCCAAATCCGACCCATAGTTCCAGAGATGTAGCATGTTCAAAAAAACTCTTCAGCTTTATTATTAGTATAGAAGATATATAGTCGTAGATAATAAAGACAACTGTAGCATTTTAAATTCAATGGACCACACAATACGAGCTAGACTTAGAAATCATGAAACACCAATGAAGAAGAACGAAGAAATATCTACGTCATAATGTACCTACGGTAGTACCACTGGTTTCATTTTATTTTATCATCATAAGCCTATAGCAGTCCACTGCTGGGCATATGCCTCACCTATTGCACGCCATTCAACTGGATTTTCGGCAACACTAATTCAGCTGGTACCAGCCATCCTGTGAAGATCGTCGCTCTACCTAGCCTGACTAGGGCGTCCCACCTTACGTTTACCGATTCGCGGTCTCCACTCAAGGACACGTTTACCACAACGGTCATTGGTTCTACGGCTAATATGGCCGGCTCATTGCCACTTCAGCTTGCTTATTCTGTGAGCTAGATTTTATTTTAAGCAAGAACAGTATCAGAAAACAAAAGTTCAACTTTATATTTTATATTTATCTCACACATTACACCGTCACAGTAAGCACTGGCAATTCAACCTACTATTTTATTTCCATTCTTAAACCTGTTCACGTGAAAGTCGTCTTTATCAATCGTATGTAATTCATCATAGGGGAAAAGTTTGACTCCAAGTCCCTAGAGGCCAGTTTTGTGTATGGGTCTGTTATAGTTTGGTCGCTTTAGAAAGTAGGGTAGGAAGTCTTGTTCAAATAATTTCGTAAGAACTTCGCAGGGCTTTCCTGGCCCTCAGGGTGCAAAGTTATCAAGAGCCGCGATGAAAACAGATTCCAAGGGAGAGATGTGGCGTTGGGTAAAAACTTCCTTTTGAGTTTCGATTTTAATTTTATTTCTAATCTTTTGAGTAACTTTATCTGATTTTAAGGTTTTCGTGACATTTTCTGAGTTTCATTTGAAATTTTTTAGCGAAGAGATTCTGTTATAATTAAAGGCCTGCTTGCATCACAAATAACTAAATACGTTTACCGCTAAAACATATAAGACATTATTCTATTTCTGTCAATCGTTTGGAGGAAGGCGTGAGTTTATGTATGAATGTAATCTGCGTTCGCGATTTATTTGGCAAAAATGTAAACAATTATGAATTAATGGAAAAATAACTTTAAGACCTACACAATAAAGTTCAGTTTACGCTACAACTTCAAACATTTTTATAACTTTTTCAATAGTACTAGTCACTCTGAAATCAACTTGATTGTCATTGAAATAAAGTTGATATTTGTTTAGCTTGAAATAGGGGCGTGCAGCACTGCGCACTTTTACTTTAGTAGGGATGGTTCTCCACAAAAATTATAATTCGTAAAACATTTTTCCCAAATGAATATCCCCACATGATATCGCTGTCCTATCTTCGACTGTGCTCAATAAATCTTGTCTTTGTCGCATCCAGGCTATTGGGCAAGGTGACGCGGCCGTGCCCGCGGGATGAATACGAAATGTCGGCCCGGACCCGGTTCACTTGCTGATGACACTTGACGAGTTTGATATTTTAACAGTAAGAATAGAAAGTAATGGATGACTTTGTTGAAAGGAAAAGCCTACGTAATCCTTTTGTAGTTTTACTTCTATGTCTGACAAATAAATGAGCGTTTAAGACGTACGGCATTTTATACAAAATTTCAAGCCATTATTTTTCGAAATTAATGAACTGGTTTTAATGAAGCTTCGTACGCATAAGCAGGATACAAAGGTCTAAAAAGTAAGTGAAGAACATTTTCGAAAAATATTGCTACAGCCAAATTAGACCGAGTTTAAATATTCCATAGAAAAGGAGATTTTCAGTTATCTTTTACTAAATAAGACATTTCGAAAATGCTTTTTACTAACTTTTTAGACCTTTGTATCCTGCTTATGCGTATGAAGTTTCATTAAAATCGGTTCATTCATTTCGAAAAACAAGGGCTTGAAAGTTTATATGAAATGCCGTATGTCGTAAACGCTCTTAATCGGAGATCGGTCTCCTCTGGCACAGTTCCTACCTACCTACTTATCATCATCTGCCTAGCCTTTTCCCAACTATTTTTAGAGTCTTCTTCCAGTCTTATAAGATGCAGCTGAATACCAGAATTTTACGTGGAGCGAATATCTATCTGACTTCCACAACCCAGTTACTGGATAACACGAACCCCTTGGTAAGACTGGTTGTCAGACTTTCGGGCTTCTGACGACCCATAACGACTGTCAAAGATCCACGAATGACAGCCGGGACGAACAGCTTAACGTGCTTTCCGAGGCAAGGAGCTCGGTATGTAAAGACGGTCACCCATCCGCAGACCGATCGCGACAAGCGTAGCTTAACCTGATCGATCGACCCGTGCAGCTGTTATTACTTAGCCACGAGCCTCTCTACGTACCTACTTATATCGACATGAAAATATTATCATCTTTCCTCTTAGCTACCACAGCATAATTGATTGGATCAAGACATCAGGAGACCTAGTTTTTTTAAACATTTATTTTTTATACTTACTAATGAAACAACTAAATATAAGTCACTGAATCATACGTTACGTTTGGCATGTGCGGTCTATACACCAAGCATTGTCCTTTCACCAACCCAGACATGAATTAATTACCCCCTCGCTCCAGATCCAGGCATCCTTTTAGAGCTAAACCAGAAACCGTTGCTTAATTTGAATAACTCTTAAAACAGTGCACTGTGGAGATCGGCCGATATTATTGTTGCCCGGGCCAATGCAAATGAATGCATTGCCTTAGTGTCGTGAGAATAAGATCGGCTAAACCGTTCCCACGTAGCGTTTTG
The DNA here is from genome assembly GCA_914767645.1 of Hydraecia micacea. Lineage (NCBI taxonomy): Eukaryota > Metazoa > Arthropoda > Insecta > Lepidoptera > Noctuidae > Hydraecia > Hydraecia micacea. The sequence continues at coordinate 18,443,447 of OU611778.1, forward strand.
GTTAACCCCGTGTTAACCTTGCGATGGTGCGAAATCGATGGCCTGTTTGACCTCCGTGGACAATTTGGTAGCATCGCTGGAGAAATCGATGCTCGACGGGTTAGAATTTTTGAATGATTTTTCTTGGATGGTTTTTTTATGGTGATGCAGAGAAACAGTTCATGACTGCAAGTGGTTTACAGTTTGTGGAAATGAGAAGCAGAAATCTGCAAAGCAGTCAGTATTCCGTTAAAGTTGGAATACGTTTGATGTTTTCATTACGCTAAACGTAGACTGTATAGAAAATGTTTACACACAATAAAGCTCTCATTAAGTAATTCTTCCAGGTTTTTTATTTTCTCAAATACAGCTCTTTTGCCGAAATAACAAAAACTGCATTCTCATTATACGTTTCAAAGGATAAACGAAGCCTATGATTCAGAACTAAAAGGCGCTCAACCAGATTGTATACCTTTGTTCTGTTAAAAAAATACAAGTTTTTCTACTGTTTTTAATCTGCATGCCTTCACAACGTAGCTCCTTTCAGCTCGGGGCCATTTTAATCTATTTTCCGGTATACACAAACGGACAAACAAAAAAACTCACTGTTGCTCCAAAGTCGTTTACCGGAAAATTATCAAGTTCTCTTTTTTCCTTAGCTGTAACTTTAATTTCTACTTTTGAACACTTTTCCTCGGATTTTGTTTTTGATGAATGGTTTCTTATTTTGTAAAGTTAGAAATAATTGTTTACGCCAAATTGTGAAGTGAAATGTAAAGTAAATTAACTGTCTGGCATAATGTAAATTGTGAAATTAACGCAGGTAAATAGATATCAACAGTAGTTACGAGTATAAGCAATAAATGATCGTTAATACATTTTTGAGTCCCCTGATAGGTAATTACCTAACTTAATTAATCCGTAAAGCATACCAACTGCTAAAGTTTTTGAAAGCTTTTTTTAATTATTATTAACGAAAATAAATGCAATTTTATTATTGATATTATTATGTCTGTCTGTCTGTTACCTCTTCACGCTTAAGGCGCTGTTCCGATTTAGATAAAATTTGGTATAGAGATAGTTTGAGTCCCGGGAAAGGACATTGAATACTTTTTATCCCAATATTCCCACGGGATCGAGACTTATGCGGGTGAAACCGCGGGGCGCTGCAAGTCACCTCATAAATATATTTCTGTTCGTGATTCTAAATCTAAACACATTAGCAGTAATGTAATGCTGCGAATGTTGAAATTTAACTTTTTTATCTATTTACGATTTTGTAGGCCTGTCAGTGCAAAACCGCCATAATTAAGCGAAGCGAAGCATAGAAACGATGACCGTTGGGGTAGACGTGTCCTTGAGTGGAGACTGCGAATCAGTAAACGTAAGGTGGGACGCCCTCAGGCTAGGTGGAGCGACGATCTTCGCAGGATGGCTGGTAGCAGCTGGATGAGAGTTGCCGAAAATCGAGTTGAATGCCGTGCAATAGGAGAGGCCTGTGTCCAGCAGTGGACTGCTATAGGCTGATGATGCAGAAAGTCGAGTTGAGTAGTGGGGTAGCGTGGAATTTTAAGTTACACGATCTCTACCTCTTGCACCATACATTCATTGATACTAAACATTATTCCTTATCCTGCTGCTGCATGCGAGCTCGTTTTGTGCGGGGCATATCATCATCTGGCTAGCCTTTTCCCAACAATGTTGGGGTCGGCTTCCAGTCTAACCGGATGCAGCTGAATACCAGTATTTTACATGAAGCGACTGCCCATCTGACCTCCACAACCCAGTTACTGGGTAATACAATACCCCTTGGTAAGACTGGTTATCAGACTTTGTGCGAGGCTAACACCTCATATTATAAACCCAAGCTCAGACCATTGGCTTTAAGACCCACCACTACCCACAAATCAATGCAAAATATATATCCATGCCGAAGCTAATAAATCAAATATTCTAAATCCAAACAATCCTAACAACGTGATGTTAACGTCGGACATTTTATCGATCGTTATCGACGACACAAATTCCTTTAAGCTGTATTGTATTATGTGCGCCGGCGACACAGCGTTGTCCGCAAAAGCGATGCCTCGGGCTAACACGCCGGACATGGGCCAGATCCTAAACAGAAACCTAAAGCCGTATTCTGGCAAATTGATGGGAGAATTTATATTTTATCGAAACGTTAAAGATTAAACATTATAGTACAGACGCCAGCACATCAAGCTAGTACAATCTGTCAAATTTCTATAATAGATTTTCAACTTTATCGCTAAAGTATAAGGTTCAAAGTTGATTGGGAAAATTTGACAGTTTCGGGTAGCTTGATGTGCTGGCGTCTGTACATTATGATATGTGTGACTTAAGTAGTCCATTATTGCACGCCGTTAAATTAATTGCTAAGCGCTGCCGTACATTAATAGACCGCATAATTCACACATCTCGTGTACTATTTTATAGCTCGTGTGACCTATCCCAATCACCAAATCTAAATCAATATCACCAAAACTAAAACTCATTTTTATTATAAAATACCTAGGTAAAGGTATTTTTATTCTCATTTGCTCGCTCTTGCATCCTATGTCGACGGAGCCCAGCTTGACGGAGCTCCTATTTCTGTGTACAGGGTTTAAAGTAACGTAACCAAACCTAACCTCGGGGTGCCCAGCAAGAACTATTGTAACTTTAGGCTTAATTTTTTTGGTGTTTAGCATATTTTTTGGTGGTCAATTATAATAACTAACACCCAACGAATAAACGCAATCAGAATAAGGCCTTAGCGCCACGAGCACTATTGTGGGTTTTGACGAGCAATAACTATGTAGTGCGCGGACATTTCGGCACAATGGAGAGCAGCCTCTATCATTTGATAGTCCTTGTACAATACCAGCTTTATGATATATGGCTTTTGAAATAACTGAGGCAATTATCAGTTTCGTTTTAGGTGAATATAAATGGTTGAGTTTTTTTATGAGCCGATAGATGTATAGGTATGTCGCAGCCAACTGGTTTAATTAGCCGTTTAGTTAACCGCCTAGCCTTTTAACTAAGCGGCGGCCATTCAACTAACGGCCTGAATGATATTCAATTATAGTTTAGGTTGGAAGTCTATAACCAATCACGCGCGAGCCGAATTTGTCGCAGTAACTAAACCAGGACACCCTGACCAAAAGGGTTAGGTTAGGTTAGAACTGTGATCAACCGCGTGCGAGCAAAGAGAGCGAAGCGAGGAGAGCACTACTTTAAAAGCCAGGCGGGCTAATTTAACCAGTTGGCTGCGACATATACATAATATAGTATTGTGTAGGTACGGTGCATATTATTATGCTATCCATGTAGAAGTAGTAGTATGACGGAACGCAAAATTCGCGCTTGGACGTAGATTTTTTGGAATTCTGCGTACGGTGGATAAAAAGTATCCTATGTCCAAAAAAAACAGCTGCAGTGCGATTCTGTAAGACCTCGTTCTAAAGTTCGAATCTGAATCCACTGTGAGTTTCTTGATTGGTATTCTAAAAACTCGGTTGACAATTCGAATCTACACTAGCGCTACCCTTGCGAGCGTGTCAGCGAGTTGAACTAAATTGACCGTGAGATTTTGACAGATAAAGTATGAGATGACGTAAGAAGTGGTATTCTGTAACGTAATTCCGCCGTCACTTCGACGCTTACTTCGCACTCGAACCCGATTCAAAGTGTCAAATAATAAGTAGCTATTTTACGAGTGAAAATAGAAGAAATCCTATATAAATAGTGTTAAAATTATATTTTTATGTCACAGTTATAAAAATTAGTACAATAACTATATAATTAGTTTATCTAGCTTAGTTTTATTATTAGTTTTCATATCCTAATCCAGTATCGCAAGCGCCTACAGAAATCCGCATATCTACAGTTTATGTTGAGGCTACGTAGATTGTAGCTAATCGTTTTTATTTTTCTTAACTTTTTCGACCGGCTACCTACATCTGTGACCATCAAGCAACGTATTTTTTCATTCTTCCCGTATTTATACCTGGATCAATCCCGCACGCTGATTAAAGTAAGTTTGTAAGGCATTTTCTGGAATATGTGTAAGGATTGTCATATAGGTATAACTAGTATAGGTATAATTACGTAACTTGAAAATGTGTTTTTTTGTTTATGTATATATTGAAATAAATTCAGTCTCAAATGATAGAGTTGTGTATAAAACTAATATTCCAATTGGATGTATGTAAATCGGATCACGCATTCGGAAGATATTAAAAGATTTGTGTAAGGAAATTGTACCAACCTATTTTTTTAAGGTTTATGCTCTAGATTTTTTTTATTGTAAACAGCGTGCCTGCTCCACCATTGAACACACATTTGGGATAGTCAAAGGTTGATGGAGGTGTCTCTTGGCAGCAAGAGACGTGCACTAGGATGCACATAGAGGACGCAGAATAATGTTACCCTGCTGTGTTTTGCATAATATGTGCATAGGTAAGGGCCGGAGTGAGTGCTCCGGAGTTAACCCAAGATGCTTTTGAATCTGAGAACTCCCGGCAGGTGATATAATCAGCCTGCTATATTTGCTGATGATTTGTCGCAGATGCTTTGAGGAGGGCACAAAGAGAGAGGGAAAGACTGATACAATCATTAGATAATAATGAATAATATATATTTTTACAATACTAAACAACTAGAACTAATCTTCAATTTGTTACAAGTAAGACTAAAAATAATATAGCATTCAGCGTGGTGCAAATTTCTTCCCACAGTCGATGATTCAGCGTAGGTACGACTGTCGATGCTCCTCAAGTTGCCTTGGGCCAAATCTTGATGAGGAGAGCATCAATTTGTGCCGCTGTCGGTCTGTACATGGTGACATGTTCTTGCAGAATGTTTGTTCATAACTTTCATTTCCAAACTTCCAAAACACGAACATGATAAACGATAAGCCCAAGGGACACTTTATCACGCGTAAAGTGAATAATTAATGTAGTTTATAGTATATTTAGCTTGTTTTTTTGTATACTTCTCATAACTTGACTTTAACACTTTACACTTCAGTCAGCACTTGACGATAAACGACCGAAATACGATTATCGCTATAAGGATAGCGACAGATGAGTTGGTTTGAGTTTAAAAGTACTTTTTCTCAATTTTACAATAATAAAAATCACAATCTCTCCCTTTGTTTGTTTACATGTCATCCTTTGACTTTTATCCATTTTCTTTTTATTTTGCCAATCGGCAAATCAATCTATCTGCCAGCTACAAATATATTGTTTTTTCGAGAAATATTACAATGTTCTTAGGAATAAATATTGAATTAAAAGCAAAGTTCTATTTTCTTACTATAAAAAATAATTTTAATTTAATTCTGTGCCAAAAACTCAACAATTGTGTCAAAAAACTGGAGTCGATAAATCTCGACTAACATTTTGTTGAGATGGTAGTCACTAGTGCAATATTGGTCACTTCGGAGCTCACTTCACTTCGCAAGTGACGAGGTGATGCTTACAGAATGCAAAATCAAGGTCAGTTTGAACCTTATGCGAAGTGAGAGTGAATAGCGATGTGAGATGCGAGTTGTTGTCTGAATTTTACAGAATCGACGTACTGTTCCCTACATTTTGACAAGTTATAGGTACGAGCATAAAAGAAAATAAATTTAAATAAATCATAATTTTTTTCTCGCGATTTCAGGTTTGGTCCCATAGTAAAAGCTGTTCATAATGATGAGTACAATGACCTCTTAAGATGTTGGTGGTTTTCCAATAACCCTGTATATAGGGTGACTGGTAATTAGTGACCGATACCTAACAACTTTTACTATGGGACCAAACCTGAAATCGCGAAAAAAAAATCTGCTGCTCAGTACTTACATTTTGACCAGTTAGGCGAACATAAACGACTAAACAGCAGATTTTTTTTCGCAATTTCAGGTTTGGTCCCATAGTAAAAGTTGTTTGTTATCATGAGTACAATCACGTGTTTAAGTATCGGTCACTAATAATACTAACATAACTTTACACCCTGTTCCTGATACACTTATAACATAAAGCGGGTTGCAGACCAAGAGCTAAGCTAAGTTAGTCTAGCTTAGCTCGCATAGCTGAGGTACTTTTTCATACTTCTACATAGTTTGCGGTCTGCACACAAGTATGAAAAACTCCGTCAGCTATGCAAGCTAAGCTAAACTAACTTAGCTTAGCTCTTGGTCTGCAACCCGCATAATAGAGAACAATCACACACATATTATTCTAACACAATACACCGTATTCTACCGACTCTGTACGTTAAATCTCCGATCAACATTGAAATAATCTCTTATATTATATATTCATAAATGATAATCATCACGCCCCTTCTGTCACGGGGAAAGCAGCAATGAAAGATGATTCGCAGTGATTTATATTTATATGGTGTTGCTTACGAATCTCTTCTTTATGTTAAAATACGATACGAATCAAACTGAAGAATATTAGAAAAAAAAATACGTGTGGCACTCGGGGACTGCCGCGGTAAAGCTATTGCATAGCAACGCACACAAACACCGTGCCGAAGTCTGCCGAACTGATACGACGTTAGACGATGCTTAGGTTTATTTTCGTTACGGAATTTCTTCATTCGGTCGCCGCGCTCAAAGCCCAAGATAAAAGCTATGCAATAGCTTAAAAAAGAACCTACGAAGTACTACTTGGAAGTGGTGGTGGCCCAGGTAACGGCCTCGACTTATAAGTTGTAGGTCGTGGATTCGAACCCAGGCTCGCTTTCGCTTTACTATGACTCTAAAAGTACTTGTGTTTATAAAGCAATCCCGATGACGACGCCAGCTGCATCGTCGTCGGGATTGCTTTCGTCGCAGCTATATGTGTCCAGACTGCACCACTCTACGAAGGTTGAGGAGATCGTAGAGTAGACCAACTGGACTTGGAGGGTCGAGAAGTTGGAGTCGCGTCACAACACGAACTTCAAGTCGTTCGTGGTGCGTGTTCCGACACATCATCTCGAGAAGTTCCTCAAGGAAGAGTTCTGGCCGAAGGGTGTTGTGTTGTGTACCGCCGGTTTCGTGGCCGGCTACATGACACCAGTCAGCGAAACACGACGCAGACACTTCGTGTGCATTAGTTTTTAGTGTAATTATAATGTTGTATGTATTTATAGTAATTTTAAGTTAAGCGTATGTGTTTATATGGGCCCTGATGCCTGAATTAAATGGATAAATAAATAAAATAAAGCGAAACACTTAATAAAAAGTTCAAAGAGTAGGAACCTATCCCTCTTTACAAACAAGTAACAACTAACCACACTTATTACACAACACAAACACGTTTGCTTAGCACGTCGCACGCTAAACACGCCAACTAGCACGCATTCATATTGGAAATAATTTATAACGATTTATTGCACGAGGGGTCGCTAACTTCCTTACAGGAATAGTTGGTGGAGGGAAGAACTTTTAGAGTGTTATAACACTCTAAAAGTAAGTAACTATATAAAGTGTTAAAAAATTAACCCGACAAACTTTAAGGTGCTTTAGACCATCGAACTGAACAACTTTCACTATAGGACCAACTCTGAAATCACGAAAAAAATCAGCTGTTTAATACAAAAGTTCAATACCTACTTGACCAAAATGTATGAAACAGCTGATTTTTTTTCGTGATTTCAGCGTTGGTCCCATAATGAAACTTCTTCAGTTCGATGGTCTAAAGCACCTCTTAAAGTTTGTCGGGTTAATTTTTTAACACTTTGTATAGTTACCGAGCTTGATAAAAATTACAAGTTGAGCCACCATCACAATAATCCTCCTGCCCTTTTGTATAGTAACCGTCATCTCTGAAGTCACAGGTTGAGCCACCATATGCAGCAGTTTAACCAGTGATACTTAATGCTTGGCCAGACTGACAGCGCGGAGCGGGGAGCGGCGCGGGTGCGGGAACGCGCGCGGTATGCCTGTCCGCAGTCGAGCGCGGCTGCGTTCTACGTGTTTTCGTGTCCAGTGTTTGTCAAAATATAATATGGATGAAAAATAATTATTTTTACTAGAAAAAAGCTCGAACTAGTTTGTGAACCCCGGTCCCCGAGCGGGTCGCCCACGCACTCACTGTGGCCACTTGTATGGACGAGCTATGGCGTGAGTTGCCCGCTCGCTCCTCGCGCCAAGTAGCTCGCGCCGCTCACCGCGCCCGCGTGCCCACTATGGACGCTTCTTATGTTTGAGTATGCCCCGCGCTCGCGTTTGCAGTCTGGCCAAACAGCTGACGTCACACAAATGATTTAGGATTTATACTAAAAGACGACTGACCCAAAAAGAAAATCGCTCCAAGCTATTTCGTTCCAAGAAACTTTCCATATTCATCCGGAACAAGAAAAACATTCGCACAAAACCAGCTCAGAAAAGTCTTAGAACAAATCCAAAGATCCTTCTTAAATAAAACCTCGGAAATCAACCTTATTGGTCCCAAATATTCTACATCAAATCAAAATACAGCATACAGCGCTTGAACATTTACAGCGCAATCCGTATCAAATAAAATAAAGAGCGGAGTAGGAAGCCTGCTTTCATTGGGGATTATGCAGCATCAAGCGCTTAAGTCACATTTTGGCATGGCCGAGCAACAAAATGGGGATGTCGTTTATTTACCACTTCGCAGTGTTTGTTTTATTAAAAGATGCTCTGGGGTGACTGAGATACGGTGTTGGTGATACCTTTGAAATACCGACTTATGTGGGGACTATGGGGTATTACTTAATAGCATTTCCTGCATTATGTTGTCATAAAAATAAATATAAACAGTAAAATGTCATTTATTTTCTCTTCATAATATTGGTAGCCTTAGAAATTAACCTTGTTTTTGGGAAAACGGTAGTACCTAGGTAGTAGCTAAAGATTTTTCCGTGGAACAACGTATTTCATGAAGTGTCGTTTTGTTTTTTTTTTTATTTATTTGTATAGTTAGTTAGTCATTTAATATAGTACCTACTTAGTATACCTAAATAGTTTGTTTATTTACGTAAGTCAACCAATAAGCTAATAATTTAATTAGACTATAGGTACAGGTCGTAAAAAAAAATCTGCTGTTCCCTACATTTTGACGAGTTATGCGAACATAAATGTAGGGAACAGCAGATTTTTTTTTACGATTTCAGGTTTGGTCCCATAGTAAAAGTTGATCATAATGATGAGTACAATGACCCCTTAAGAGGAAAACGGTGATTAAAATTACACCCTGTATATATTTTTTATTTTGCTATGGCCTATATTCTACCATTCTAAGAGACTGAATTGTGTTATATGTTGACTATCCATATGATTTTTAATTAATTTTAGTAATAGGTTTGAGTTTTTTGTTCAACTCGAAAGAAGAAAAGAGTTGAAACTGATTTTGAAAAAATATATCATTTAAGGTTGTGGTACACCATCAGCATTACTTAATTAAAAAACCCAATTCCACGCGGTAATGTATCAAACACACCATGTAGATAATGCCTTATAGGTATAACATTTCGACATGCACAAAATAAAACTCCCTTAATTAAAACAAATGAAATCCATTACCATTACCAAGTACCTACCTAGAATAGGGACATACTACACCCCCGTCACCCTACTCAAATAATGTTAATCAAAAAACAAATGTTATAGCTCCCAATCAAGTAGTCATCTACAAAGTTAAAAGAATTTGATTACTCACGGAGTCAATTAAGTGGGTCCAGTAGGGTATAGGACCTTATCAGTAACTGTATCTCATTTTTATCATAAAGGGGATCTAATACAACTCATTTTGAAGGGTTTCAAAAGTCATGTAGGATATGACATGGAAATATTTTTGTTTTTAAAGGGGTGGTGTTTTTCTTGGCATGATTTTGTAATGATTTAGAAGAGAATTTGCATTTTTAGGGTTCCGTACATTAAAAGGAAAAACGGAACCCTTATAAGATCACTTGTTTGTCCGTCTGTCAAGAGCCTTTTTCTCAGGAACGCGTGGAGTTATCAAGTTGAAATTAATATCAAATACTCAAGGCTGCAGTCTCTTGAAGTAGTGAAAAAATTAAACTTCTAAGTCAATGCAATCAAAAGATACGGGCGTTTATGTTCCGTTTTTGCCGCATATTTTGACACTCGCAAGGCAATCAAAACCTATAGGGTACTTCCCGTTTATCTAGAATCATAAAATTTGGCAAGAAGCAATGTCATGACTCATGTAGCACAAGTAAAGGAAAAAATCCGAAAACCGTATTACAAAAAAAAAAACCCTGATAATCTATTTAGGTACGTACCTACTTTGTACGGAACCCTCGGTGCGCGAGTCCGACTCGCACTTGATCGGTTTTTTTTTCTTTGTTATCTAGATTACTTTTATAGCCATTAGGGCTATTATATGAGATTTAATTCTAGCAGTTAGTGGCAGTGGGCTAGCCATGTTTGTCGAAGGACCGAGCAGACGAGTCTTGGAGTGGAGACCGCGTATCGGCAAGTTAGTGTGGGACGCCCCTAGTTAGATGGACCGATGACCTTGAAAAGGTGGCTGGAACAGGCTGGATGTAGAAGGCGGAGGATAGAGTGTTTTGGCGCAGCCTGGGAGTGTCCTATGTCCAGGAGTGGACTAATAAAAATCAAAATCAAAAGTCATTTATTCAAATTAGGCTAAGAACTAGCACATTTTAAAAAGGATAATGCATACTGTGCATAGTAGTGATATTACAATATTTAGCTATTTCTAATAAATATTGTGGAGCAGTGGAGGTATACATAGTAAGTACCTAAGTACATATAATTTGCAGCATTGTTTTGACCTGTTTGCTTTCAAAAACAACTAGAAACGAATAGATATTGTTATTAAAATCACCAGAAAACAGATCTCATCATAGTCAGCCGCCGAACCAAAGAGGTTAGACCTCTAATGAAAACATAATGATGAAGCAGAATCAAAATCGAGACCGTATCTTCGACATCCCTAACCTACATACAATTACCAGCTAATTGAACTTTGAATGTTATTTGGATAAGAATTAATCGTTAACATAAACTAATGAAGAAAATAAGGTTTTGATATTTTTTTTTTAATATTTTTAAGATTTTCACATTTTATACTAGTGGACCCCGATTGTCTACCGGGTGTATTTATTGAGTGGATTTAATTTTATAATTATATGGTGTTTGAGATAGTATGTGTGGTAATATGTAGAGCATCTGAGCACGGATGAACCAAAAATTAAATACAATTTGGTTTTGTTACACTGTAAATTAATTCTTGTTTATTTATTTTATTTGCGTAAACGTTTGTACATATTTTGTCCTTTAAATAGCTTAAACCTATATTCATTTATCCACGCGGACGCGAATAAATTAATCATACGGAACCCTATTAAAACAAAATGTCAACCCACCCCGTCTCACAGTGTGTCGACTAGAACATGCTAGCTGGACAGAAATCGTTATCAAACACTCGAAAACAAAGTGTCGTTTAACGTAAACAACACCATAGAGGCGCTAATTCTAGGAATTGTTTTCGTTTAACACTGTGGATTTGTTTTGTTTGAAATGTGTAAGTACCCTTTATTGTGTAAATCACAAATGCACATTTATTCAGTTGCAATTTAGCACTACGTTGGTTAACATCTCCAAAGAAATTTTGTGATTGAATCTATTTTACTAGTGATGGATTATATACTAGAAGGTATGTATATTTTTATTATATATACATGATAAAGTAATTTTAACTGTGTAAATTTATAAAAGAAACCTACCCTCATACGTCTTTCAAGGCGTAATTTTTCTAACTTTCAAAGGTTTGTTGGAGGGTAACTAAAAACCCCCAGTCTACCCCAGTTTACTTTTTTTTTCTAAAGGTAGCTACATATTTAAGCTTTTAAATAATGTATATTTTTTTACCCCGAACACAGTCCAACATGGTTTTATTTTTATTTTTCAGAAGTTACATACAAACTTACTCGTATGGAATTTTTTCAAGAGTGGGTCAAATTAGATAAAAAGGATAAAAATAATTTAATGCTAAGGTATATAAAGCAGAAATGGAGCTTGGAGGATGTTGTAGATACATCAGAAAAAGAAATTAAATTACTAATATCAAGATTTTCGGCAAAATTGACTGAAAAATGGAATTCTTGTCGATTCGATAAAAAAAGGATGTTGGAGAAAAATAAGACGTGGCTGGAAGGTGCAGACTTAGAGTTTAAGGTTGCTTTTCACAGACCACAGGCTTCCACATCGGCATCGCTTAAGCTACATCCTGGAAGACCGCCAATAGATTTCGAAAATGCTTCTGAGAAAACTAAAAAACGCCGCGTAGAAGAACTCGTTAGTGAGCGTAGCGCAAGTGAGCTAACGTTAGCTGCTGAGATAGCTCATAGAAAGGCAGGATACAGGAATGTAGCAAAAGCTATTAGAAGTAGCAACAGCCCAGCCAAGGGTAACCAATCCACGTCGGAATCTTGTGTTGGTGGCAGACAATTAAGTAGTGATGAAGCTTTAGCGTATTATATAGACTCTAAGTGCACCACTCACTCTTACAAGCAGACAAGGAAGTGGTCTATGAAGGCGGGACATCGAGTGTTTCCATCATATTATAGCTTATGTAAGTCAAAATTATCTTGTTATCCACTACAGGAACACATTTCTATAACAGAATCACGCGCGGACATTAGGCTTCAAGCTATTTTAGATTTAACCACCAATCGATTAGTAAAAGTTCAGAATGAAGTTATTAGAAGTGTGCTCTCAAAATCGTATTGCCACGAACACACACTTGTTGCATATGCTTCTATTAACGTCTGATCCTTTGATTAATTCCCTTAGAGAAGTCCCTGTTAAAAGGTTGAATAAATTACCCGCAGAAGTTTTAGACATGATTATCCCGCCTTCACAGCCACCATTACAGGTACCAAGTAACCTTGATCATACTGATGAAAATTATTTGATACCTGATTCATCTGAATCTGAATGTGAGAGTGATTAATTATAAATTGGTATTAGGACTTACTATAATTATATTTAATATTTATTTATATAATACTTACAAAAATCTTATTCGGTTTATGTTTTTTTAGATATAATCAGGTTGTAAATAGAAATTTCTAGTACTTGTACATAATATTAACATAAGTTCTTAGTGGTATTTGCATTTCATTTGAATTTATTTCTGCATTTTCATAAAAAAAAATCAATTTAGATGACTTTTTTGACGTATCTAATGAGATTGTAAGTAGTAATTTTGAGCCTTTTACATAATGTAACGTTTTGTTTTTGTATTTGTAATGTTTTTGTAGTTATTTTTTGCATAAATTCATTTTAATTTAGTGTGTATCATTAATTATATAATTAAACCGGTCATTAATATATTTATATTTTTTATTTCATACCAATAACACCAGAACTCAGGAAAAATAACATTTTTGGCTTATTTTCATTCATCATAAGTGATATAAGTCAAAAAATATTTCTGTCCAGCTAGCATGTTCTAGTCGACACACTGTGCGTCTCGGAACATCAAGATGTCACACGACAATGACTTTCATCATTTTAATATCATTTATCTTCAGCCTTTTTAGCTGTGGGGTGGGCAGATTACGTCACTAAAGCAGTAGGTGCCGACGTCACATTTATTTGCATTTATTTTAATGGTCTTGAAAACATGAATAATGTTGCCCTGAAATAACAAAGAACAGCATTACGTACACCTATGTAAACATATCAGTTGTTATTGTGAATCTCAAATGTTCTACCTATCAATAAAAATCTTTTTTACAAAAAAAAAAAACAACCAACTTCCAAAAAAAAAACTACAAAGTGATAAATAACTTTAATTTCGGAAGTCGGTGTCGTTGGTTGCGCATTTTCGTTTTTTGACACAGACTTCCGAAATTAGTTCCGCGCGGACATAGCCCTCGATTTTTCTTCTCAAAAATAATCAGTAGCTACATGTGCATAATTAAAAAATACTACAATACCTATGTAACCAAAAAAACTGCCTGCTCTACAAATAAAATCATTTGATTTATTGATCAAAACAATTTGACATGTCCAACGAAAGTCGTGTGTCGGCAAAGAAATGCAACCTCATGCAATTATCATTGTTTATCTATATAGATATTCTTATCGTTTACTTAGATCAAATATCGTCGAGTTTGTTACAGACATCGGAACTTGAAATGCACCTGTTTCTTACAGCAGCTGATCTATTGATATTAGATTTAGAGGTCAAAGACACTCGACAGCAGCTCTCGACACTTTGTTAGCTGTCTTATGAAAAAAATGGTGACATATAACTGGTGTAAAAATACATTTAACGAAGCCGGGACTCTCTTGTACTGCCGGACATGGTAATCATTTTTTTGTACTTTTTTTTACGAAAAGTGGTTTTAAATATTATAATAACACCACTTTAAATACCCCCACGACACCTATAAATACTGCATGCATAAACACAGTGTTTTGCAAGTGTTACATTACGCACTATAGTAAACAGCAAATTTTCACACCAAAAATAAAAAAAAACCGGCCAAGTGCGAGTCGGACTCGCACACGAAGGGTTCCGTACCACCGTACAATATTTAACACTACATATATAAATACCATTTATTGATACCGAGGAAACTAGACAAAAAATTGCGTCTTTTGAAAGGAGCCCGCCTTAAATATTTATTTTATTTTAATTTTATTATTAATTATTAAAGTAAAAATACAACTGAGTATTTTGTGAATATTTCAAGTGCCTACCCGTTGCCATTATTGATATCGAGCAAAAAAGGGCAAAAAAATCTCGTTTTTTGTATGGGAGCCCCCCTTAAATATTTATTTTATTTTGTTTTTAGTATTTTTTGTTATAGCGGCAACAGAAATACATAATTTGTGAAAATTTCAACTGTCTAGCTATCGCGGTTCTTGAGATACAGCCTGGTGACAGACAGACGGACGGACAGAAAGCGAAGTCTTAGTAATAGGGTCCCGTTTTTACCCTTTGGGGACGGAACCCTAAAAATCATTTCCCACCAATTATTTTTGTGCAATGTTACTAGTTGATGTACAGAACGGCTATGTGATGTGTCTTTTACACCCTGTATAATTGAAAATTGACCTAGGATTACTGGATTCTAGTATCTGTATTTAACTTGTGTTAAGTACCTACTAAACTATTTTCTTATTTTTTAATACTGAATGGGCCTGCTTTCGACCTCGATTACGCCTGATAGAAAGCGATGAAAGAGGTCTATGATGGAATGAGCAAGCCCAGAAGATGCTTGTTCACTCTTGCTATGAAAGCAGGTCTAATAAATATGACAGAGAAGCGCTGAATATGACTGCAACCAAGTGCGGATACGCCTGCAGTACAGATAGTGTAATCCACGAAGACGCGCCCCACTCTTTTTCCTAATCGTAATATCGCCAGTTAATTCCGCTATTGTTTTGTTTTTTCGATACACGCTAATTACCCACTAAGTAATAAGTAATTAGTGTGTATCGAAAAAACTAAAACACTAGCGGAATGTTGCACATTTTGTAGTGTAAGAGATTAGGAAGAAGAGTGGGGCGCGTCTTCGTGGATTGCACTATCTATACTTGTGGTAGTCAGGTAGTAAAACGGCGACGTGAAGCTCCTGCGCACACTCTCCGAAGTGCAGTCTGTGAGGCCCAAGACACATGTCCTGGGCCTCAATTTCATCAGCACCCTATACTCGGTTCCGTGGAACATGGTTCCGTGAAGCAGTAACACAGATTGACAGCTAGGCTGCAGTCGTAAATTGTTAATAAAAAGTCCGAGATCTTCTACGACATCCAAACTAATATTATAAATGCGAAAGTAACTCTGTCTGTCTGTCTTTCTGTCTGTCTGTCTTTGCTTCACGCCTAAACTACTGAACCGATTTGTGTGAAATTTGGTACAGACATAGTTTGGAACTTGAGAAAGGACATAGGATAGTTTTTATTACAAAAAATAAAATAAAAAATAAAATTTATTCCGGACATACAGCGCCATCTATTGGTCAAGAGTCGGCATCAATTCAGTACCGAAAATTCATCGGAAAAATGTAAATAAATAGCAAAAAGGTATGAAAATATAATATAATACAACTTTTAGTACAAAGAAAATGCTCTAACGGAGTATAGATAATTCTATTAGTACTACCTATATGTCGAGTTGGTGATCGCGCAATGGTGTCGATCATTACACGAGTTCGGTTCATGTTATTGTTTTAATTCATCGGAAAAAGTAAATAAATAGTAAAAAGGTATGAAAAAAATAATATCAATATAATAAAACTTTTAGTACAAAGAAAATGCATGAACGGAGTATAGATAAATAATCCGAGTTGTCACTATGCTCGATAGATGGCGTTGGGATCGAAATAGATCGCGCTATGGTTTCGTAATTTCGTTACACGCATTTGGTTGGGTATCGGCCGAGCGCTTCGGTACTGTCGTGGAATTGTGGATTGATTGTTTCGTAAATTTAAATTGGCTCCGTTGTATTAGTAGATTAAAAGGTTTATTTGTTGGGTTGTCTGGTTGTTGTATAATGTAAGTTTAGTTTGATCTCGATTATTAGTAGATACTAAAATTGTATGTCTAAATTCGTTTTAATTTTTAAATTAATTAGATCGTTCCTTTTAAATTATTTAGTTTTAAGCTTGGTTATTAAGAGAATAGGTTGTAATATAATTTCTTTTAAATTGTTATCAAATTTTTGAAGAGATCCCGCGAGATCGGGAACTATGTGGGTAAAACCAAAAATCTGCCGGAAGTCACTATTCCACGCGAACGAAGTCGCGGGCAAAAGCTAGTATGGTAATAAAAATATAAATGGTACTGCTTACCTCGGACGAATACCACTAAAACTAACCAAATAATTATTATAATAAATTAATCAATCTGCCTAGCCTTTTCCCAATTGTGTCGGGATGGGCTTCTAGTCTAACCGAATGCAGCTACCAGTATTTTACATGGAGCGATTGCCTATCTAACCTCCACAACCCAGGTATTGTGCAACACGATACCCCTTGGTAAGACTGGTTGTCTGAGTTGCAGGCTGACGACCAGTATCAAGGATCAAAGATCCAAGAATGACAGCTGGGACCAACGGCTTAAAGTGCTTTCTGAGGCACGAAAGGGTCTCGGTATGTAAAGATGGTCACCCATCCACGGACCGACCGCAGCAAGCGTAGCTTAACCTGATTGAACGAGCCCCTAAATATGATAATAAATTATAAGCTTAATATCTACTTGAGTTCTTAAAAAATCAAGAGATTCACTGGTCTAACAGAAACACCAACTTCAAAGGACAATATTGAATGAAAATCAAAGTACGTTCAAGAGAAACGATTACTATTAGAATAATATCTGATTCCTTCGGATAACATCGGAAAGCGAAAAGTTTTCCAATAAGGATCGCCCGAACTATCCGTACCGAATCGCACGGAATCGTACGGAGGACCCAAGTTCACTGGCATACTTCAAATGTAACTTCTGAATTTTCATTGAAGAGAAAATCTTTTTAGCTATGTTTTTGTAGTCTGAATGTTTGAGTTTTCAGGAATTAATACTTAATTATTATCTAAACTAATAATAAAGCTGTTTTATCCGTGTATATGTTATGGGCCAAGTGATTAATCGTGCAGTATTCATAATGCCCGGGCAATATGAATAATGCCCAATAAGAGCGGGCAATGTGATTATAACCAATCAATTTATCACATTGCCCGGGCATTATTCATAATGCCCAGTGCCTATTGGGCAGAGTGATGTAAAGCATGTTTAATACTTTCAAATGAATACTTAGTTAGATAGACCGAGCATTACAAGTAATGAAATCAATTATCGGGTAGAGTAATAATAAAACATGTTTTATATTTTAGTATTTAGTAGGCTACATTTAGAAACTATAGTCTATAGTAGTTTCAATGCAGTTTGGAAGTATTTGGATAGAATAGACCATTTTTAGTGTAATTTGAAAACCGCAAATTCTGAAAAACCATAGGGGCCGAGAAAAAAATTCCCAAAGTTTTTTTTTTTCGTTTGCGGGGCCCCTATTTCTGTGTAACCTAACCTCAAAAAACATAAAAGTTGCTTAAAAGGCGTAGTAGGAGCCCCGCTTCGCGGGGCTCTAGGGTCTAAAAAAAAATAACCACGAAGGGGATGGCGGGGTCTGTTCGCTCGCTTCGCTCGCTCACTAGACCCCGCCATCCCCTTCTATCCTAAACTGTCCGAGTCGGGGTGCCCCAAGTCCCGAGCTCGCTTCGCTCGCTCTTGCATCCTAAGTTGTCATTACTAATGTGTTATTTTGTATATTATGTTGGTTTAGTGTGTAGTGGGTGTGGAGCCCAGTAGTTTTCACTAAGTGCTTGAAACTTAATAAAATCAAATAAGCATAAAAAATTGTTTGTTTCCGGCCCCGCACCGCAGCGCACCACGTAAAAATTTACCTATTAATCACATTGCCCGATCATCATGTAGCCATATTCATAATGCCCGGGCAATGTGATAAATAGGTGAGTTTAGATTGTAATTAATCACTTGGCCCGATATGGCTGGGCATTATTCATACTGCCCGGGCATTATGAATACTGCCCGCATTAATCACTTGGCCCATAACATATATATAAAACATTGATCAGGCGGGGGTCATAGTTCTTCCATAGTTCTTGGTAACCAGTCCACTTTAGCCACCCAAACCCATAGTCCAACTTTTTATTTTTCCATATCCTGCAATAGTCCTACTCCAACCGGGGGTTATCCTTGGGTGCACTTGCATAGTGCATACAGGGATAATCGTCGGTTAGTGCCTCATTTCATTAAAATTTCCTAAGGGGCCTCTGCGAGTTGGCTTCGGCCCCTCGTACGCCTTCCAAAGGACCGGGACCCCATAGTCCCGAGATATGTAAATCAAAAAGCTTTGTTTGTTTGTTTGAACCCATCGGATTTTAAAAGTTCTTCTTGCATTGATGGCCCAATTCTTGAGAAAAGCTCATCATCTGCCTAGCCTTTTCCCAACTTTTTATTGATTAACTGGCGAAATGCGGGGATAACAGTACACCCTCCCAGGTGTAACATATAGAGGGACACCTCTACCCATTTTAGTTAAACAGATTTTACATATTTAATTTATTAAAAAGTTTGCAACATGTACACGAGTTTAAAAATTTTTGTAACTTCAAGTCATAAATACTCGGTGACTAGATAGAGACTCAAAGCACCAAAGTTGAACTGAAACATAAAACTAAAATGAATAAAATTTGCATCAAAAATGTACGAAAACCACTTAAACTCACAATTTCAAAAAAAAATCTAGCTTCAAACTATACTTAATTACAAGTTTCATCCAAACTTCTTCTACAAAAAAAAAAAAAAAAGTTGAACCCTATCAATTCTAACTGGCTACAATTTTTAATTTCATGACGACAAAAATCATTAATTTTAATATAACAACGAAAACTTCTCAAAATTATCCTTTTAACGGAGAATAGCTTAATTTTGCGAACAATATTTTCTATTACGCCTCTAAAGATTTAGGGGGTCGACAGGACAATGGGGGATTCTATAAAGGTTTTATCGCAGTCAGCAAGGTGCTTTAATAACGTTTTCTTGAGGTGTAAATACGAGCTCACAAAGGAAAATTTTGAAAGGCTACCTTATACCGGGTTTTAATTAAGCGTAATCATTTTGTTTCAATCAGTTATGATCATTAACTAAAATGTTTTGCTTTAAACTAATTTGAACCTGGTTTGATTTATGAATATTGCGTAAAAACTAATTTGGAATTATCAAGAATATTACGATTAATGACCTTCACACTTTTACGGCTCGCGGCTTACTTAATAATAACAGCACACGGATCGATGTTCAAGGTTAAGTAACGGCCGAGGTCGATCCGTGGATGGGTGGCCAACCATAACAAACCGAGACCCTTCCGCGCCTCGGATAGCACGTTAAGCATTTGATACCGGCTGTCATTCGTAGATCTTTGACAGTCGTTACGTGCAGTCTGACGACCAGTTTTACCAAAGGGTATCGTGTTACCCAGTAACTGGGTTGTGGATGTCAGATAGGCAGTCGCTCCATTTAAAATACTGGTACTCAGCTGCATCCGGTTAGACTGGAATCCGACCCCAACATAGTTGGGAAAAGGCAGCAGATGATGACACTTTAACTGTTGACCAGTAGTTTTTGTGGAAGCGTCATCACATTTTTGATTTTAGCCATACGTTACTAAAACCTACGTTATATTACGTTACGTTAAAAACTGGTTATTTTTAAATTCATCCAAAATTACAAACGAATCAAACAATCCTGCCAACTTTAACAAAAATCCCTTAAAAAAAATAAGAAGAAAAAAAGTTAAAAGGAAATTCTTTTTTCAATCGCGGCCAATAACGAAAAGTGATCTGACATCCAAAGAGGCCGATAATCATTTGGCGATGACTGGCCGTTTTCGGCTTAAGGCCCCGTCACCTGTCATAACGCGATGGGCCTAAAACGAGGCCGTAATATATTTCCCCTTTTTTATTATTGTTCATATTTATTTTATCGGACATCTGAGGAAAGAATGGCCTTAATCGAGTGACGGATGCTTTGTTGTTATAGTGGCCCTCTTTGGTGTGTCCATGTTATGGGTTTAGGATTTTATATGTATTTTCGTGTGATACGGCTGCTGTTTAAGTGAGAGAGGGGTCCGTGGCTAAATAATAACAGCCGCACAGGTCGATCGATCTGGTTAAGCTACGCTTGCCGCGGTTGGCCTGTAGATGGGTGACCATCTTTACATACTGAGACCCCTCCGTGCCTCGGAAAGCACGTTAAGCCGTTGGTCCCGGCTGTCATTCGTGGATATTTGACAGTCGTTACGAGTAGTCAGAGGCCCGAAAGTCTGACAACCAGTCTTACCAAGGGGTATCGTATTACCCAGTAACTGGGTTGTGGAGGTCAGATAGGCAGTCGCTCCATGTAAAATACTGGTATTCGGCTGCATCTGGTTAGACTGGAAGCCGACCCCAACATAGTTGGGAAAAGGCTAGGCAGATGATGATGACGGCTGCTGTTTAAGTTTTTTTTGTTATATATGAAATTGCGTTAGTCACAAGAAAACCAGCGTCAGGCACTAGTTGTCTGGCATTTTTGCTGAACTGGGCCTTTTTGGTGTAGCGGTGAGGCACACTTTCCTGCTAATTTCTTTCATCGGACTTTACACTTTCTATTTGATTTTTATTTGTTGCTATCTGATGTACATAGGTATCTGGTGTTTTTGTGTCTTTCGTCGTACTTTTTACCCAAACTGTTCATGAGCCCAGGAACTCAACCTTATATCAAGATTTTTTTCTAACTGTTTTAAAATTGCTCGTCGCATCACAAAATCTAAAATGGTAATCGAAATAGAACTTAGAACTTCCAAAACTAGAAATACGAGTAACTGCAAGTCAAATTGAAATCCAGCTCATGCATTACGTAGGTTAGAGCTTCATAAACTTATATGGGAACGTCAAAAACTGGAAAATCATAGAGGTCTGGAGTGAACGGATTTGAGAGGGATTCCAAATACTTTATTGGGGACCAACGGAAGCTGACTATAACTCAGACAAGTTGGGAGCAATCCAAGTTTGGAGCCGGTTTGATTGCATACCTTCTTGCTCAATTTGCAATATTTGTTTGAACATATTTTTGCGGTTTATCTAAGAATTGGTAAGATCGATGTGCTGAAGTTTATAAAAGAGGTTTTATATCTTCTCTATACTAATAATAAAGCTAAAGAGTTTGTTTGAACGCGCTCACCTTCGGAACTTCTAATCGGATTTGAAAAAATCTTTTTGCATTTGGTAGCCCAATTCTTGAGGAAGGCTTTAGGCTATTAAACATCATGTTAAGACCTTTAGGAGCCAAGCAAAAAGAAAAAGAGTCAGGAAGAACGCTGAGCGAAAACTAAGTAATAGCGCGGGCAGTAGATGTGTTCTAATAAAGTGACTGGCAACTTTTAACGTACCTACGTAAATTAAAAAATGAATGCGTGTAATGATCCTGCACTAATCGCCAAAGTGAACTTATGTGGGGTGGGTCACGCGATAATTTGACTTCTATACGTTTTTATAAAGATAAAAGAGAGTTTAAATTGAGATATAATTCGATCGGTGAAATGCGTAAGGAGTTTTGATTTAGTAGCTTTAGACCCTTTGTAGACATATGTTTTATTTGCAGTGAAAACCGACGGTTTATTCGCCGTGTCGTACGGTCATCAGTGTTGTGTGGATCACTATGGAAGCTTGCTGACGGACAAAGCAACGCTTGCCGCGGTTGGTCCGTGGATGGGTGACCGTCTTTATATACTGAGAACCCTCCGTGCCTTGGAAAGCACGTTAAGCCGTTGGTCTCGTCCCGGCTGTCATTCTTGGATCTTTGACAGTCGTTACGGGTTGTCAGAAGCCTGAAAGTCTGACAACCAGTCTTACCAAGGGGTGTCGTGTTACTAACTGGTTTGTGGAGGTCAGATAGGCAGTCGCTTTATGTAAAATACTGGTATTCAGCTGCATCTGGTTAGACTGGAAGCCGACCCCAACACTGTTGGGAAAAGGCTATGATGGTTTATATGCTGTGTGTAGGCATGGTCGTCAGTGTTATAATGATCACTACTATGGAAGTTTGTTGACAGACACGTTTTTTTTACGCCGCGGTTTTTGAGCCCTACCGTAAAGAAATCGTGTCGTGTATAATAAAGAGCCTTACGGTGGCTAATATGCGTTCGAATAATAGTTAGTTCTGATGTTCAGAATTATAGGCCAGCTTTTGTCTTTCGAACGATAAAGAATAAGTATTCGCAAAGACAGAATAAATTATGCGACCCAGTAGGTAGGTACAGGCGCCAGCATATCAAGATACTATAATCTGTCAATTTTCTTTAATAGATGTTCAACTTTATCGCTACGGCATAAGGTTCAAATTTAATTGGGAAAACTTGACAGTTTTGGGTAGCTTGATGTGCTGGCGTCTGTACAAATTAAAAATATAATTGTATTTTAAGCCGTTAGGGTCGAAACGCTCGGGTCATGGGGCCCGAGTGCGCGTCTCCTTTTTAAGGAAATTTCTCGTCGACTGGTGAACACTACACGTGGCCAGACCAAACCAACCATGCTTTGGCCAAAGAATTAGCATTTGCCATTCAACGTGGCAATGCTGCCAGTCTTCTGGGCACGTTTCCGGATGTCAGCTATGCGGACGAGTAGGTATTTCGACGCCTAAGTGTCCGTTTGTTATTATATTTTATTTGTATAGTAAGTCATTTAATTTAGTACCTAGAGTACTGTTAAATATTGTTAAATCCATACTAATATTATAAATGCGAAAGTGAGTCTGTCTCTTAAACCGCTGAACCGATTTAGGTGAAATTTGGTATAGAGATAGTTTGAGTCCCAAAAAAGGACATAGGGTAGTTTTTATCCCGATATTCTTATGGGATCGACAATTATGCGGGTGAAACCACGGGGTGCTGCTAGTTTAGAAATAAATATGTAATTTATTTTTTTCCTGCAATAATTTTCATTCATAATCAAAGAAACCATTTCATATGAATAAATACTTCCTTTTCAGGCTCAAAACCCTTCAGTCTAGTCGGGCAGTTCTTAGAGCTTGAATAAACACAAATATGAATCAACGATCAACGTGGGTGTTTCAAATAAATCAACGGACAATGATTTGCGCAAATCACAGGTAAGGAGTGTGTTTGGAATGTTTGAGGGAGGATAAGAAAGTTGGAAATTAAATTATTATTTTTAAGGATGTGAAGAAACGTGGGAGGTATTTTTTTAAGTATTTGGTACAGGTATCGTAGCTGTGTGGATATCCCACCTAAACTGTATTCAAACTTATGTTTCAAATGAATATTATTTCAAGTTAAACAAATATCAACTTTATTTTATTGGCAATTAAGTTGGTTTCTGAGTGACTAGCACTATTGAAAAAGTTATAAGACTGTATGAAGTTGAAGCGTAAACTGAACTTTATTAAAAAGCATTTAAAGTTGCATTTAAAGTTGTTTTTCCATAAATTTATATTTGTTTATATTTTTGGCAAATAAATCGCGAATGCAGATTAGATGAGTTTATTAGTTTGTTTAGGAAAACAGATTATGTTATTATAATAATAACTGCCTTGTTGGTCTAGTGGTTGCAAGCGCTGCTGCTAAGCACGATTACCATACATTACACCTATGAGGCTATGAAGAAGAGCCGATAAGAAACACCAAGGATACTCTTTAAAAAAAAATCACTTAAGTTCAGACTGCCCAGTCCAGCACAACAAATCCAAGGTAAATCTTTACAAGGTGCTTACTCACAGATGATTTAAAGGCTCATTCACAAAGCAATAAATAAAATGGACAGTCATTGGTCGTTTATGGTTCCAAGAACACACGGAATGTATGAGACATAGTGAAAATAGTGCTAACTGACTCACAGAGAGGCGATTAAGATTTATTGTTTAATTACTAGGTATGCTAATATAAATTCAGGTCAGATCTTGGACTGATATATGGCGATTCGGCGAATTCGTACGCCGATTTTTAAAAGCGAAGTTGAGGAAAATTATACGGTAGGCCCACTACCAGACAGGTAATAGATTATAGAATAGGCACAAGTCGCGTGCCTAGTGGGTTTTCCAAAAGCATAATCAGCCTGTAATGTTCCCACTAGTGTATAGGCGAAACCTGTCGGGCCTCCTCAACGCTCGCGAGACGAAATCTCTAAGCGACAGACGGGATCCACAGAATAAGCTCCCCCAGGCAAATTGTGCTTCTCTTGTGTAAGATACAGGCCTACGCTCTGTTAGAGAGAGTGGGCTATAATCCACCAAGTTGGCCAAGCGCAAATTGGTAGATGTCACAATGTCTTCGAATTTTTGGTTCTAGGACATGCCGGTTTACTGACAATGTTTTCGTTCATTGTTTTGAGAGCAGTGGCGATGAAATAAATTACACAAAGCATGTAGACCAAATAGAAGAAGTAACAGAGAGGGTTGGAGAAGCAATAATAGTGATAAAGGAAAAATAATCTACCCCTGAACTGAAGAGTCGTCTGTAGGTAGTCTTATTGCAGAGATAATGGCTAATAAAGATCAACGGAGAGAGAAGACATACATGCTTCGCTAACTCTGAATAAATCAGGATAGGAGCTGGAGGCTGATGCTGATGGTAAAATCTTTTTAAAAGTCATGCAAGTCAAAATATAAATTGATTTCACAAAAGACAAATAGGTTCAGAATGCTGACACAACCAAGTAACATGTTGCAAAAAATCTCAGAAATATACTACCAATGGAACAAAGTCAAAGTAAAAAACAAACTAACCTTGAACTGAAGATTTGTCTGTAGGTAGTCGCTAACAGAGGTGACGTTTAATAGAAATTAATGGAGAGAGAAGATACATGCTCCGCTAACCCCAAATAAATCGCGATAGGAGCTGGAGGGTGATGTGCTGCGAAAG
This sequence comes from Hydraecia micacea, assembly GCA_914767645.1. NCBI lineage: Eukaryota > Metazoa > Arthropoda > Insecta > Lepidoptera > Noctuidae > Hydraecia > Hydraecia micacea. The sequence goes on from OU611778.1 coordinate 18,468,874, forward strand.
CACTAGGATATGGTGAAGGGCGGGCGTTTTGGGGGACTGTCTTATGTAATTTTGACGTTCGAAGTGCTGATTCTCAGTCTAATTTGAATAAATGACTTTAGATTTAGATTTAGCTGCGCCAGTCTCAAATAAATTGGGATAAGGGCCACGTGGTAATGCCGCCGGTCTCTTGGGTACATTACCAGTCGACAGCGATGCAGATGAATTTTTCGACGCTATATTTTACTTTCTGTTAGTTTTAGTTAAGTTAGGATTTAATTTTGTTATTTTTAGTATTCATTCAATAAATAACACTGAAGGCTTATATAAATGGTCAGCGGGATTATCCGAAAGGGTTACCGCTGCCCCAGAACATAAGGGCTAAGGAAGGAACACGGGTGGGTTTTAGTCAGTAAGAGTTTGACTGCACTCCACTCCTTCCGCTCCACCCAGAGCGGGAAGAGTCATTTGATGATTTCCCACCCTAAAAAAAAAGGCTTATATAAATAAACAGTTAAGCCAGAGGATGATGATAAAAATATAAAATCTTTGTAAAAGTTGTGAAAGCAAAATATATTTAGTCACAAAAGACAAAGAGGTTCAGAATGCTGACAACTAAAATGGTTGAAAAAAATCTCTGAATTATACCCAATGAAAGAGTCACTAGGTCATCATATTTAATTACGGATTCCCATTAAAAAAACCAAGACATATCTAAATTATTTATCAGTTAATTACCGTTCAATAGTACTCACGTTACATACCTACCGGTGTTAAATTTAACTACCCATATTAAAACTTTATAATTAGTAGGTATAGTTGCGACACTCCCGCGTCGTTCATATTTTGGTTATTAGTAAACAGCTGTTGTCAGTAGCTTTGGTTGTTATAAAGTATAAAAAGTCAATGTTTGGAGGAACTATTTGTGATTTTTAACCGACTTCAAAAAAGGAGGTTCTGTATTCGACCCGTATGTATGTATGTATGTTTGTTTGTCCGCGATTTTCTCAAAAACTAATGATCCGATTTTGATAATTCTTTCACTAATATGATCTAAATACTTTCAGGAAGGTTTTAGTATATAATACATTATATAATTATTCTTATGTACGATGTTATATGCATAAATGTACTGCATCTCCGGCATTTCTATGCGAATTTTGATGATTCTTCTAGTCGGTGTCTTCAATTCCTCAATGCACTAGTGTTATTTGAATTTGTGTAGAGTAGGTACTAAAAAAGTGAAAAATAAAAACTTTTTTTACAAAAAAAACAACCGACTTCAAAAAACACTACAAAGTGATAAATAACTTTAATTTCGGAAGTCGGTGTCAAAAAACGAAAATGCGGAACCAACGACACCGACTTCCGAAATTAAAGTTATTTATCACTTTGTAGTTTTTTTTGAAGTCGGTTGTTTTTTTTAATATAAGTAAATTGCGTATTTTATACGTTACTGTTTTATAGGTAAATACTTAGCTGACCCGACAGACATTATCGTATCCAAAATAAATAAAAAAATCGACGAATGAAAAAAAAATCCCGAAATCAGTCAATCCGTTCTCGCGATATCAAAAAAGCCGTTACACACAAATTGTATGAGCTAATGAATTAAGTATCATAGTTATTATTTTTTTCGTGAAATTTTCTCATGTTGTTAGAGTCAGAGTTAGTCCCATAGTGAAAGTGGTTCAGTTCGATGGTCTAAAGCACCTCTTAAAGTTTGTCGGGTTAATATTTTAACACTTTGTATAATAATAAAATGATAGATAATAAAAATTGGTACGAAAATAATGTTTTACGTAAATGTGTGTATAGGTACAGGTTGCAATTTCAATTTGTAACTATTGTAATGTAACCATTACGTTCTATTGTTCGAACACTTGTTTCAATAAAATTAACAAAAATGTTCCACGATTTCGAATCACATTTCTACATACAATCGTAATCACTTTCTTGTGTTGATAACCTTACGACTCCCAGCGATGATGTCACGATTACTAGTCGCCTATATTGTTGCTATAGATATTAGACGACTATTTCGCTCGCCCCACCATCGCCTCCGTGGCGCAATTGGCTAGCGCGTTCGGCTGTTAACCGAAAGGTTGGTGGTTCGAGCCCACCCGGGGGCGTATCTTTTTGATATTTTTTTTTAAATAATCAGAATATAATGTTATTTAAAATCTTTAGAAGTTTAGTTAGGTACATGTTTTGTTTATTTCTTGTAACTACTTTTAATAAATGAATATTACCTATTCATGTTATAAAAGCAAAGTTTTTCTAACATTTTCAAGGTAACCGAATCCACGTGTAGAATTTGAGCTATACTGTAAGGAAAGAAGCCCAAACTTCGTACAAACAGTATCTATCTATTTCGTGTTAGCAGGTGTAACATGTGGTTTGTGTTTGAAATCGCAGCAAAAATCTAATTGACCTCGTTCGACGTCGCGAGATAAGGGCTTATCAGTTAGAATTGCAAGATCGTTGCAATAACAAGGAAAACCAAGATTTTTTCTTCAGTGATATAAATCTACTCCTAGCATTTAACATTTTTGCAAGAAGTCAAATGTTAGAGAACATTAGGTCGCATCCTAACAAATAATTAAAGCGATAGTGGCGCGAGGTCGCGATCGTCGCGTTCATAAATGGTTATTGTTCGAAAACCGGAAGGCGCCCTCTGTCGGCGCGAACATGGTCGCTTCATTATCTGCCTAGCCTTTTCCCAACTATGTAGGCGTTAGGTTCTAGTCTAACCGTATGCAGCTTATACCAGTATTTTACATGGAGTGATTGTCTATCTGTTATATACACCCCAGTTACTGGATAACACGATAACCCTTGATTTTTTTTTTGTTTTTGTTTCTTTTTTTTATATAATTTAGTTTTTTTATTTTTGACTGTGTTTAGTTTAGTTTATGACCTTCCTGTACGAGTCGCAATAATACTTTTTCTTTCTTTTGATAAGACTGGTTGTCAGAGTTTCATATAACATTCAATATAATTATATTCATATACTTAACATTCAATATCAATTTTTTTTATAGTGTAGATATACAAAACAAAGTCACTTTCTGTGTCTGTCTGTGTGGCGTTGGTTTTCTAGACGACGACGCGTACGCAATGAATTTTGGTGCGGTTTTCGCTATACACTTATCCTAACTATCCTAACTAATATTATAAATGCGAAAGTAACTCTGTCTGTCTGTCTTTTCTTCACGCCTAAACTACTGAACCGATTTGTGTGAAATTTGGTACAGGGTAAGTGTGAACCCCAACAAAGGACATAGGCTACTTTTTATTCGACTTCGACTTCGTCTGCGTCCGCGATAACCGACATATACGCGGACGAAGTCGCGGGCAAAAGCTAGTAATATTGTAAGTGAAAACTCGATGTTTTGTCAACACGTAAAAACGGTTGAAGCAGGGGAGGGTCGAACTCTAACTCAAAGCATTTATTTTAATTTTATTAAACCATTTACAGGCACTTATGAATTGTCAGGAAGTCGGACAGTCAGAAATATGAAGCTAGTTGCCCGTTCCAAAGCGTAGTAGGTACCTATGGAGAAGAACGGGGCAGAAACTCCCTGGACACTCTTTTAAATTATATCATTACAAATCATAATCCTAATCATAATCATTTATTCATTGTAAAACATAGGTACATTATAAGTTCTTATTTGTTGATACGTTGAGGGCGCTATGCTTTGCCTCTAGGGCATACAAAAGTAGTAACATGCAATATAATTAAAACAATAAATTAACATAGATATTACATGAATTATGAAGAAATTGAATGATGTCATAAATTAAAATTAAATGTCATTAAGAAAGATCAATAATTGTTACTTAGAAAATGTCAGGAATTTTATAACAGCATGTCATTCAAATATTCTGTGATTGAATAATAGCATTTTTGTATTAAAAATATCTTTAATTTTCTCTTAAAGCTGTGCAATTTTTAATTTTATATGCTATCAGGAATTTTATTATATATAACCGGACCCATGCCTAAAATACGGGATCCTGCCGTTTTGCCGAAAAGATTTTGCCAAATTTTCATTACCCAAACAAATTTTAGCAACCTTTTTTTATACCAATGCAATATTTGGAATGATTTTAGTACGCACATTTTCATTTGGTCAAATTTTTACTCGGCAGAATATTACCTGGGATAATGTCATTAAGGCATTTGGTCTTTAATAAAATGAAACAATATTTAGACAATGAACATAATAGTCAAATGTTTGTTATGGAAACGACATTCCGATTTTCAACACTCAGAATAAACTGCTAAAATTAGGATTCTGATCCAATTAGTATAACATTCATTTACGCATATAAATTCAAAATCTTTATGTAACGTTTAATGCAATTTACAAAAGTCTACTTTGTTATTAATATTTGTGTATTAATATTATTTTTTGAGCGCCAGCCGATGTATTCTGTAAAAATCTCACCGTGAAAACTGGGGTGAAGTGAGCTTGGAGTGAGCTGTCAATAGTGTCAATCCCTGGCTTCAGGTGGAATGACAGCTCACTTCACCTAAGTTATCACGGTGAGATGTTTACAGAATAGACCTTCATATCCCCTCTATTGTTGGTGAATCATTTGGGTTAGGTTAGGTTAGAACTGCGACCATTAAAGCGCGAAGGCGAGCGAGCGAAGCGAGCGTGCCGCGGCAGCGGCCGCCGAGCGCCAGATCCCCTCTATTGTTGGTGAATCATTTAGGTTAGGTTAAGTTAGAACTGTGACCGTTAAAGCGCGAAGGCGAGCGAGCAAAGCTAGCGTGCCGCGGTAGCGGCCACCGAGCGCCAGGATGCCCTCCATTGTTGGTGAATCATTTGGGTTAGGTTAGGTTAGGTAGGTAGGACGACACCACATATTTCGCTTATTTAATTTTGCGTAAAATATGTTATACCAACTGAAATATTTGACTAGATAAAAAATGGTAAAAGTACTAGTTGGTGAACAAGTTATTGTTCAAACGTTCACTTGCCAAACATAGGTTTTCGTAACAATTATTTGTAAAGAGATTTTTTGGTAAGTAATAATTTGGCAAGTGAAATTATGCGAAAATTTGTTTGGGAAGTGATAATTTGGCAATTTTTTTTCGGTAAAACAAGGGAGACCCCTAAAATACTTCTCCTTGCTAGTGCTGTTTTGTATTTACCTGTACACAACATGGTTTTGTATTGGGATCTAAGTTGAGTGGTTCGTTTTCTAGTATCTACTATCGCAGGAAACAAGGTAAAGTTACATTTGACAAAAAAATATTAGTTACATCATTAATATTGGATTTATAATTATAATCATGTGAGAATGATGTAAAAAGACATACACGTTAAAAGCTTCCAAAGTACAGCAAATAGAAACAAAAAAAAAAGATTAAAATAAGCTGTGGCAGCTAAGTAGATTACCAGTCCCAACTGACGGCGCCATTCAGCTAAATGATCCTCCTTATTATTCTAATAATAAACACTTTTATCCTAATAAACCTAAGTTTATCCACAACATTATAATCACGACAAAATAGTTATTTCTCTCATAATATAAATGGGGGAAACTAGGTGGGGTTGCGAACCTTTTGAATGGGTTCATTACTGCTTTCACGGGAACTAGGTCTCGCCCGCCTTACGCTGTTTATTTTGTAAAAATGTTGCTTACCACTGGCTGGATATACTTTACAAGTAACGTTAAAGCTTGAAATAATTTTCCAGAATTATATTATTTGTTCCCTCTCACAAAGAGGAGGCCTGTGTCCCAGCAGTGGGAACATTATAGGCTGATTATGTTATGTTATGTTATATTATTTGGCCTCTTTTGACTTACATTGTATTTGTGGTTGGATATTTTTCATAGATATTTTTTGGTAACTTGCCAAAGGCCGATTCTCATGGTGTAAATTGACAGGGGAATGACATGCAGTGGGTCATTTCTTATCCAACAATGTACCGGACGTCTTAGCGATCTGCCCGCATTTACTATGCCATCTAACGATGTCCATTGTTCAACTCATACGAGCACAAAATAATAATAGCCTCGCGACCGATCACGGTCACGGTGGCCAAATTCAACGGAGATTAACCAGGCAGAGATATTAAATATAGTGCACAAGTGTGTACGTAAACACAGATGCACTCTCTGTTCTTTTCAGTAGCGAAGGGTGAATTTATGACAAAGGTAGGCCGGAACAAAAAAAAAAAATGCCAAAAGAAAATTTCAATTTAATGAATTGACTGTAGAGTGGTTATGTACTGAATTTTCGAAGGGAAGCCGGTGGGAATCGAGTTGTATGGTACCTTCGCCACTGGTTCCTTTACTCTCATAGTCCGATGGGACGGCAATCCGACACGACCGGGGAGAGATCAGGCGCAGGACCAACGGCTTAACGTGCTTTCCGAGAAGCACGTTAAGCCGTTGGTCCCGGCTGTCATTCGTAGATCTTTGACAGTCGTTATGGGTCATCAGTAGCCTGAAAGTCTGACAACCATTCTTACCAAGGGGTATCGTATTACCCAGTAGGTAACTAAATTGTGGAGGTCAGATAGGCAGTCGCTCCATGTAAAATACTGGTATTCAGCTGCATCCGATTAGACTGGAAGCCGACCCCAACATAGTTGGGAAAAGGCTAGGCAGATGATGATTGTTTAGACCTGCATAAAAACACTATTTCAATTATTTTCATCGATATACCTAGTGCAAATTATATTACGGATGCATGGACAGACGGACTTGACGAAATTATAAGGGTTTATTTTATGCCGTTTGGTTACGGAACTCTAAAAACTATCGAAATGCTGTTTTTAGAAACTCTAAAAACAACTAAAACTTGATATATTGAAAGGTTGCGATGTGTCAGTTATTTCTAACTGCCGTGTGGTTAATAAGTTCAGATGTACATTATCCATCCTTATAGTAACGTAAAGTCTTGTAATCAAAACTGACTGTAGCATAATCAGCCTATAATGTTCCCACTGCTGGGACATAGGCCTCCTTTCAGTGAGAGGGAGTGGACCGTAATCCATCACGCGGGCCCAGTGCGAGTTGCTAATGTCACATGGCTTCGAATTTTTCGGATCTAGGACATGCCGGTTTCCTCACGATGTTGTCCTTCACCGTTTTGAGAGCAGCGGTGATGAAATAATTTACACAATGTAAAGCCTCTGTCAGGGTTCGAACCCACAAGCTACAACTCGTTAGTTGCAGCCGTTACCACTTGGCCACCACTGCTCTTTTAATAGAATAGAATAGTCTTTTTTTCTTTTTTTTTAATTGTGATAATACCCTGCCAGAGATAAAACAACTAATTTATACCTGTACTAAAACTAATATGGCGGCTCAAACGACTTCAAATTACTTAAGCTACCGGCGGAATATTAGCCCCAGGACCATAGCTCTGTCCTTTTCTTTTTAAAGACGACAGAAAGAGATGGAAATAGTTTATAGAGTTACTAATTGGACCACCCGTTGATAGGGTACTTAATTAATATCTTATTTGAGATCAAGATTAAAGTTTTACTGATTAATTTAAATGGACGCACGTAAATCTGAATGTGTCTGGAAGATATTTATGTTTTTTTTTTACTTTTTTCTTTTAGGCTTACATCTGCCCAATTTGAAAACAAAATCCCGTGCACACGATGACCACATCTGTTAGCAAGCGGCCGAGCGCTGCAAGCAAGAATAGTCCTTACGGTTTATAGATGTAAGTTTCCTCGATGGTACCTGAAAGTACTGAGGATGACTTAATTATTTAATTTATTGCTTTATAGACAAGACTATTTATGGATTTCATCATCATCAGTATTTACAGCGGCGTGCTGTAGATACTCCATCCACTGCTGAACATTGAACTTTGTATGCGCTCCTGTGCCAGCCTCATCCACCAGGGTAATTACGAAACACACTAACATTAGCAATAGCTTTCATTCTGACAGTTCAACAACATTCATTGCGTTATTTACGTTGTCGAGCGGACAAATTTTTCGAACATGCGAAGCAATGGATTAGCAATATCGATCAAAATGATTCAGATTATGATTGATAGTGTGTTTCGCAATTAGGGTGCCGGGTCTACCCCGATGGTAATATGATGCCTTCCGTCATTTCGCCGCTGGGCTTAAAATAGGTAAATCTGTTCGTTTGACATGTTGTATCTTAAATGCAGCAAGGCATAATCAGCCTGTAATGTTTCCTCTGCTGGGACACAGTCCTCCTCTCTGTAAGAAGGAGTGGGCCGTAATCCACCACGCGGGCCCAGTGCAGGTCGGTGTATGTCACATGTCTTCGAATTTTTGGTTCAAGGACATGTTGATTTTCTCACGATGTTTTCCTTCACCGTCAATCATGTGAATAATCAAGTTTAAAAAAACTAACTTTACACTACATTTCTACCAGTTTTCATATAAGCAATATGTATAATTTATTATTAAAAACAAAAGAGCGTAGTATTTATGTCACAAAACCCAGCAACTGCACAGAAACCAGACCAAAACTAAAACCAAAATCTAAAATAGCCGAAGCAGTCCATAAAGACAGGTGACACAAAAAGCGGACGCTCTTTGTTACAAAGTTATAGCGGTAAAAACCTGGACACGAACGCCATCTGCCTGTGACAATGGTAAGATTTATCGTCTACTTTCGCCATAGGAGCGTCTGTGTGGAGCTGTATGAGGCATGAGAGGTAGCGGGAAACTAGATGTCACGATTTGAGGAGTTGTTTGGGTCACTACTTACTGACACAGCTAAGGTTGCCTGTCCACCGGAGCGGAGCGAGGCAACGGAGCGGAGAAACGGAGGAATATTAACCAATAGAAAATGACATTGAGATTTTATGAAAATTTTATGCAATCCTATTGGTTAATATTTCTCCGTTTCTCCACTCCTTTGGACAGGCAGCCTCAAGCTAGGGTTTCCTAAGACTGCGGTGGCCGCCACATAGCGTCCGCAATTTAACGGCAAATGACCTCACTTTCATTATTTATGAAAGTGAGTTGGTGTTTCCCCAGAGAAGGTTTTTTGACATCGTAAAGTCAAACCCGGTTGTTTTCTGGCATAAACAATTCAAAAATAGGCCACCATTAGTTACGAGGCATAGGGCCGGTTTCTCGAACGAAAATTATCGCAAAATTAAGGGGGAAGCGCTAAGGTAACCTGCGAAATTCATTTTTTTACGTTTTTTGCAATTATCTTGTTTATTAAGTTGTACGTTGATTAAAATATTATTCGCGACCGTAAAAAATATGTATTTATAGAATTATACATGTATAATTTCGCGGGCTACGCTGGCTCTTTCACCTTAATTTGACGAATTGCGAAAAAATGCTGCGATTGGCTGTTGATAACTCATTCAACCAATCACAGCAGTTTGCGTGTGCTTATTAGAATTTGTCTCATTCATTTTGCGACCAGTTTCGTTCGAGGAACTAGACCTTACTATACCCGAATCGGTTTATCGTGGCAAAAGCGGTCATTGAGCCACTTTCAAGAACTGAAATATAGTCCGTTAACGTCCAAAATCAATATATATATAATAATTGTGATCTTAAACATGTTCCAATAACGAAAAACCATACGTGGTTTATTGTTTGGGTTTCTAACGAGAGATATTAATAGGGAAAGGGTAATGACCGCTAGTGCCATGCTAAAGCAACTCAGGTGGCCTACCATGATCTAATTAAAAACGATTCAAAAACAATGCATTTCAGTTTAGGATCCTAAACCGCATCGCTTGAGCTGCTCTATGGAAGTCATGGTACCAAACAAGTATGAATGAAACCAAAATTTGCGACTCAGTTTGGGACAATCGCCGTCAGCAGATGGAACAGCCTAAACTGAATACTGTTGGAGCTGCTGAAGATTGTAAGACTATCTTTTCATTGTATAAACTCAATTTTCTTTGTATTGTATAATTGCATAGCACAGATGTGAGTTCTATGTGCTGTAGAGCTACCATTTACCGGGTAATATGTCTTTCATTGACTTGAATATGCCCTGGCAGCTGATAGTATGTCATGCTCACACAATTGTCTCGCTGACGGTGGCGTGTGTGTTGGATCATTTAGCTCCCTTCAAAATGGTTGAGCTGAATGGTGCTGATCCATGCGTCATGTTCGTGAACGGGCGCCGTCAGTTGGGGATGGTCATCACTCGGCTGCCTCGGCTTATTTTTATTTTAATTATTTTATTTTTGGATTGTTGTTGTTTTTTTTATTATTTACTATTTGCTGTACTCTGGACGCTTTTAACGCATACGTCTTTTTTTACATCGTTCTCACATATTATTATAAATTCAACATTAATGATGTAACTAATATTTTTGTAAAAATATAATTTAAAAGAGTGTCCATGGAGTTTCTTGCCCGTTCTTCTCCATAGGTACCTACGCTTTGGAATGGCCAACTAGCTTCATTTTATTTTTGACTGACCGACTTCTTGACAATTCAAAAGTGCCTGTAAATGGTTTAATTGAAATAAATGCTTTGAGTTTGAGTTTTGAGTTTGAGTTAAACTGACGTCATGGTACGAATTAGAAGAACAGTTCAGTTTAGGTCCTAAAATGGATCGCGTTAAGAGCTTGTGGTAGGCCTCCAGGTATACCTCGGGTGCTTAATATTACTCGTGTATAGAGCCAGCCCCTCAGCCTCATCCAACTAGACTCTGAAATTCTGTGACTTGGACTAAACTCTTACAGCTATCTTGCAGATTAAAATCCGCAGCATGTACCAATGAAGTCCTCTCACAATATATAATATATCAGACCTGTATATATGTCACGGCTAATGGCCGAAGTGCGGCTACACCTAGTTTTAGCCGGCCGAAGTGCGGCTACACCTAGGTTTAGCCGGGTACAACTAGGTGTAGCGGCCACATGCGGTTCGTGTGTACTTCTGGTGACATCGGTTGCATGGTTGCAGTCGATCGATAGGCGACGTAGGATGCAAGAGCGAGCGAAGGGCACCCCGAGGTTAGGTTTGGTTAGGTTACTTTAAACCCTTTACACAGAAATAGCCCCGCGAAGCGGGGCATCGTCGACGTAGGATGTTAGCCGGCTAATCTTAAGTTTATGTTCACACCCACCTTTAGCCGTAACATATACATAATATATCCATTTATTTACTTACTTATGTTCGTAGATCAATTAATATCTACCATTGATCATACCTACGTTTTAGCCTCTGGACGTATTTATTTCTTATTTCGTTTTGCTAATAGCTAAACTGAATCTACGCCCTGCGAGTTCAGAAGTTAATAACCAAATTGTTTTTTTTTTTTTATAAAAAAACAGTAAAATACGTTTATACAAAGATATAAATGAATCAGAAAGTTGTTTAAATCTAATTAAAAAACAAATTAGATTAACTAATAAAAACATACAGAGTTCCATTTTTATTAAAATTGAAAGGGCGATTGCGTATGCAAATGTTGGCATTGCAAATATTGAATTCCAGCATTAAAAAAATATTGCTGAACTGAAATTAGAAGTTTTGTAAGTATTGGAGTATTTGCAATCTTATTAATATGATTAGTGATTTGAATAATAGAATTATTGCAAGCCGATGGAATGAAGCACCGGTGGTGTTAAAGATCTTACAATAACTCCCGATTCGTGTGAAATGAATTTCGAATTAAAACCCAGTTCAATGGTGATTACGTATGGACGCCATTGCGACACGTAGACTTATGATAGGTCCGATAATAATTGTAAGATTACAAGATGATGCGATAACTTAGAATGCAGGAGAATGATAATAACGATAGATTTATGTTTGACCAGAAATACCATAATATTATGCAAAATGCGATGGACTAGAAATAAGATGGAAAGTCCCTGGTTTTGGCACCAACAAGATGTAGCATACGCACCAAGCAAAATAGGGGTGGCTTTGATACTACACTGGGAAAACAACGATTTACGTATAATACGATGTTCAATAAATCGACATAGGCCGCAGCGAATACAAATGCACTCACGTACCATGGACTGCTCCGGCGACCGTTGAGTTTCCACCTTCGATCGTCCATAAGCTAGCTTCAGGGTTTCACTTTTAGAGGGTTGTATCACACGCGATATAGGGGATGATTCGATTTCCCTTAGGATTTCGACCGATTTAGAAGATGCGCGCGCGTCTTGCTTTCACTCACACAACCTCTGCCTTCCTGCAAACAAAACGAGTACATGTGTGCAATGACAGCTAGTTAAGCTGCCTCCGGTGTTGCCATCTTGCGAGAAAATGGAACATCGATACGTTTAGCAATTTATTTTTAGCATTAGTAAAACGTTTCGATACCGGAACAATTATTCATTCAATATTTGAGGTAATTTTATTTAAAAAAAAGAACATTCAATAACAATAAAAGATTTAGTTATCTATTATTATTTATGCAGTAAACCTATTACGCACATAAAAAAAAACAAAAATGGGTAGGTACATGCCTAATCACTGAATTCTTAAAGAAAATCCTCATAAATATGGAAAACACGCAACAAAGCATAAAAAGATCATCATAAAATTAACGTCTAATTAATAAACTTACTTTAATTCACTCATCTACAAAAAAAGTTTTAAATACCAAATGACGTTTATACGATCCCAATCCGATCCTGTCACTGATAACGAAATGTTCCCAAAACGTAAATTATTCTAAATTAAAAAAAAGTATAAACAGCAGGCGACATCCCTTTTAAAGTTTTTACCTTTATTAATGTGCGTTTTTAAAGAATTTATGTTTGACATTTGTGGCTGTGTACGATGGCTACCATTAGTAAAAAAAAAATACTGGCTGCATGCTATGACTTTTTTATGCAAAGGATAGCAGAACGGGATGCGTGTGCCGTTTCTGATAAAAATCTTTTGACTTTTATTTTTATTAAATTAGAACTTTAGAAGGTTATAATTGAAGCGTTTCTCGATTAGGAATTTCTCAGTAACAGTCCGGAGTCTGGATTTTGCAAGGATCGCCCCCTAATTACATGGGACTTAAGAACTTAGATGACGAAAAGTGGGTAGACCTCTACCTAACCTTTCGGGAATCACATGTGTGAAGTTATGTTATGCTTTAGAAGGTAATTACATGATTTTTTCGGGAGGTTTTATACCTACAACATATTAAGAGAGTGAGACTGATGGATTTTTTTTGACGTTTTCAACACGAATTTATGAAATTGATCAACCATCTTTTTTTAGTGGAACTAACCGTATTATAAAGAAATAAAAGCTTTGACATCCTTAGCCTCTTTCCAGACGACATTAATGAAAGTTAAAATATTTAATGAAAACAAAGATAATAAAGTTATTAAACCTGAACAAATCGCAGTCATTAGGTATTTCAATTGTTCCATTATTTCCATATTTGTCTGGCTGCCAGTCATTTTACAATTTCAAAGGAGGCAACTAAGAGACAATGTTTTGTTGGAAGTCTAGACCTGAATTCAGACAATAAACGTCTCAATAAAGTTTTAAATTGTACTTAAGGGGGAAGTGCCAGGGTAGCCCGCGAAATTCAAATTTTCTTACGTTTTTCGCAATTTTCAGATCAGTGTCAGGTTGTATTTTGATCAAAAGTTGATTCGCGACTATAACAGGTACGTATTTACTGAATTATAATCATTCGAACCATTAATACATCTTTCTAAGTTAGATTTGTACCACGACAACAAATCTCTTATGGAAAACTGCTTAGTGGTACAAATCTAACTTAGAAAGATGTATTAATGATTCTAATGATTATAATTCTATAAATACGTACCTGTTATTGTCGCGAATCTTTGATCAAGATACAACCTGACACTGGCCTGCAAATTGCAAAAAACGTAAGAAAATTTGAATTTCGCGGTCTACCACTGCGCATTCAGCTTAATTATAAACAATAAATTGGAAAATGACTTGTTACTTTCAGATGTTGATTTATATTTTTGTATTAAAAGCTAATTGTTGCAATATATATAATATAATACAATAGTATCTTATTAATAACGTTACGACGTAATTTATAGTCTAATAATGCCATATTGGAGATATCGATGTATCGCTCATTTTGAGAAACATCGACGTCAATGTATTTTGTTCCCAAAAAATATTTGAATATGCCAAAGCACTTTGAAAGCGTATTTACGTTAGGAGAAACAAAAACGTAAAAAAAAGTAAAGTAGCAGTTACGTCGATGTTTCTCCAAATAAGCGATATTATAAGAAATCAATAACAATGAGACAACTAGCGCCATCTGTTGCCATTCTTACTCACTAACGCAATTTACAAGAATAAAAATGGGGTCCTGAGTATTTTAAGGAAATAGATTAAATTGGATCTTGTTCATAATATGTGAGGACCTGAGTTAAAGTAATCGGTCAGTTTGACACTAAATTCCAGAAAAATGACGCATCTACAACAAATGCCCGTATAATGACCACTTTAGCCCGGGGGCATATTTCGATAATTCTGTCCAATTATCTTAACACAGTAATTTACTCAATTATTTAAACTATTTCTTGGACATTATGATTGATTGTGTGGGATCTATATTATTTGGGTGTATTTATTAACTTTCGTTCTTCTACTCAAAACATTATTTTTTGATTCCATGGCAATTAACTAATAAATAAAAAACAGTTAAACGCGAGTCGGACTCGCGCACCATGGGTTCCGTACAAATTTATAGGTTGGTATGTAAAAAAAATTGTAATGTAACTACAAATTTACGGTTTTCGGATTTCTTCCTTTATTTGTGCTACCTGACATTGCTTCTTGCCAAATTTCATGATTCTAGGTCAACGGGAAGTACCCAATAGGTTTTGAATCCGGAACATCTTTTGATTGCGTTAGTTGCAGTGCAGCTATTTGATATTAATTTCAAGTTGATAACTCCACGTGTTCCCGAGATAAATGGGCTTGACAGACAGACAGTCGGGCAACAAAGTGATCGTATAAGGGTTCTGTCTTTTTCTTTTGAGGTACGGAACCCTAAAATATAAGCTGAGAACTACGCTTACAATTCATATTCCATAGGGATATTATTGGAATTCGTCTGAAATAAATTGCTTAAAAGTAGCAACAGTATCCCCATAGAATAATTCAATACAAATTTTGAAACCATCCCTCTATTTATTACACATAATTTCTGCACGTTTCATATTTTACCTCTTAATTTGCATCATTGTCAAAATAAAAGTGATCTTTATCGTCGTTATAATAAGGTTGTAATTGGGTTGCTGCTGTCAGAGGCAAATTAACTGTGAAAGAACTGTACCTACATACTCTAACACCCGGCTTCAGAATTGAGAATTTGAATTTGAGACCTTGTCAAACCACCCTGGCCCGCGTCAAAGAAATTTTGAATTTCTCGGGCTTTCACTTTGTACTAAAGTATAGATACTTTAATAAGTTCTCAATTCAGAACCCGGGTATAAAATAGATCTTTTTAAACAAATACTTATGTAGCAACTAGTGAAACAGCTTTAAACTTTATTCACCCCACATACAAGGATAAAGACACAACATACTGACATACACCCTGCAGTGCAATTTACCAAATCTCGTAAAGGCGCGGCGCACACTGGCGCAAAGTTAATAATGAGCGCTGCAATTAAAGCACGTCATACACCTGCGGGTTTGCACTGGATGTGTTTTTATTAAAATGCTCACAACGTGATATCTGAGCAGTAAGTAAATGTTAGACTTTGTAAAGAATTTCTTAAGGGTGCCTTATTACAAAAGAACTTAAAGTTGTACTTAAATCTTTTACAAAGTAGCACGTGTAATTTTCTTTAATTATTGCGCGAGTTATTATGTAAATTTAAGTTTTTGAATCTTGAGCAGATCACAATTATTAAAATTGCTCGTGGTGTTATTAGTTTTGAAAGCTGCATAATTATGTAAAAATATTTAAAAAGGTGAAACCTAATATATTTTGTTTACAATCTAGTTCATTAATAAATACCTACGCGTCTTCTAAAATTCTGCTTTCTTGTAAAAACCTATAAGTAGCTATACCAACCTCCAAGAGTTATTAGCAATTTTTTGGATTATTTTAGACTAGCAGCGCCGCGCGGTTTCACCCGAATAAGTTTCGTAAGACACGTGGCGCCGTCTATTATCATAATAACGTTATTGTTGTTTTCCTCGGGAACAGCACTTACTTTCTAGATGAAAGGTACCCTATGTCCGTTACTGTACAACTGACAACGTATATTATGCAAAATTTCAGGATGATCGGCTCAGTGGTTTAGGCGTGAAAAGGTAACAAACAAAAAAACAAACTTACTTTGGCATTTATAATATTAGTTAGGATTAGGATTAATTCATGACTTAGAAATAATGACTTGAAAGGTGGAGGACAATATTATTGTCCTGTCTCATCAAACTTGTGTTTTTAATGATAGTGGCCATTTTCTAATCAATTTTATTGCTATTTTCCTGCACCCTAATTGCGTAAAACATTTTCAATCACAATCTGAATCAATTTGAAGGATATTGCTAATCCATTGCTTCATAAGTTCGAAAAATTTGTCGACACAACAACGTAAATAACGCAATGAATTTTTTTGTCAAAATTAAAGCCATTACTACTGTTAGTGTTTCACGAAATTACACCGCAATTATTAATTTTTCTAAAACTCCACCAGTACCCAAGTCTGAACATCCCTGTCAAGTGTTTAGTATGATGTAATCTATATATATAAAAGGAGAACTGACTGACTGACATATCAACGCACAGCCCAAACCGCTGGGTCTAGAGATTCCAAATTTGGCACGTACGTTCCTTATGAGGTCTAGGGGTGCACTAAGAAAGGATTTTTCAAAATTCATCCCCTAAGGGGGTGAATGGGGGGGGTGAAATTTCACGCGGACGAAGTCGCGGGAAGAAGCTAGTCTAAATATATAAAAGAAGAAATGACTGACTGACATATCAACGCACAGCCCAAACCGCTGGGCCTAGAGATTCCAAATTTGGCACGTACGTTCCTTATGAGGTCTAGGGGTGCACTAAGAAAGGATTTTTCAAAATTCACCCCCTAAGGGGGCGAATGGGGGGGGGGGTGAAATTTCACGCGGACGAAGCCGCGGGAAGAAGCTAGTATCAAATATAAACTCGGACGAGAATACAAGAGAGGTGCATATTTAACCGAGTCACTGTTGTTTTGTGTCTAAATAAACGTACGTTTAATTTTAAGACTAATAGTGCAATGATTCTTGTTCATACTGGATTCACGAGTGTTTTGTTTTTTTGTGGAGGATTAGGATTTAAACAAGTTGGGGTAATAAAAGTGATATTAGTTCTAGTAGGTCTTTAGGCGACTAAAATGAAGCTCTTTGTATCGAAAGAAATGCGGAGGGCACAGTACTGTCGAAGCTAAAATTATTCAGCTTAAACAAGAGAAGATTTTGTCTACAGCACTATTAAGGCGACTACATAACCTAAAGCGCGGTCTTTGTCGGACTGCATAGAAAAGAAAGAGAAGCGCGATGATACAACGCTGGCATTTTATTGCAAAATATGAAGCAATTATCTATTTATGAAAAATCTATTGTTTGGATTAAAAAATTAAAACACTAGTGCTTTAGTATGTTGCTTGTTGAATAATCTGACAAAAAATTAGAATGATTGTATGTTTATTAGTATGGTTTTTATTGTAAAAAGAAAGTTTTTGGACCTCCAAAAACTTCAAATCAAATTAGTTGTATTATGTTTCCAACAAACGATCTACTTAGCATATATCCTGAAGAATATCATATATTTTTCTGGAGGGGTCCGTGGCTAAATAATAACAGCCGCACAGGTCGATCGATCAGGTTAAGCTACGCTTGCCGCGGTTGGTCTGTGGATGGGTGACCATCTTTACATACTGAGACCCCTCCGTGCCTCGGAAAGCACGTTAAGCCGTTGGTCCCGGCTGTCATTCGTGGATCTTTGACAGTCGTTACGGGTAGTCAGAAGCCCGAAAGTCTGAAAACCAGTCTTACCAGGGGGTATCGTATTACCCAGTAACTGGGTTGTGGAGATCAGATAGGCAGTCGCTCCATGTAAAATACTGGTATTCAGCTGCATCCGGTTAGACTGGAAGCCGACCCCAACATAGTTGGGAAAAGGCTAGGCAGATGATGATGATGATCATATATTTTTCTGATTTTGTTTACTGTAGTCGATCATATATTTTACTGTTTCTAAAACTTGCGTTTAGGTCCTGTAAGCCCCTTAATTTTAACATTTAAATTATACAGCTTGAGTTTATCTTAAAGCAATATTTTTAATGTCCCTATCCTAGTCAGGGTCCATAGAAATATAAAATATATCTATGTCGGGGTCTAAAACTTTCAACTCTTATAATGCATTTTACTATGGTGGAGATATTGGAGATAACTACATATTTTCAGGACACAGCCTTAACTTTGTCTACTTAGTATTTTGTCTGTGTCAGCTCACTATCAAGAGTAAGTGAACTCGAACTGAGAGACTTCGAAAAATGTTGAGATAGTTATTTCGAAATCACCACACCATCAGACTGAAGTCTAGGGCGTTACCAAAACCTTCTCAAATAATGTGAACGATTAATCATCATCATCATCATCATAATCAGTATATACTTACCTAATGTTCCCAGTGCTGGAATGTGGCCCACTCCTCTCGGTGAGAGGGAGAGGGCCGTAATCCACCACGCGGACTCAGTACGGGTTGGTAGATGTCACATGTCTTCGAATTTTTGGTTCTAGGACATGCCGGTTTCGTCACGATGTTTTCCTTCACCGTTTTGAGAGCAGTGGTGATGAAATAATTTACACAAAGTAAAGCGTCTGTCTGGGTTTATACCTTTTAGTATTTTTATGAACCCAAAATCGGAATTACTGAAAGTTCACAAAAGGAAGCGCAATCATTGTATTAGAGTGTTCAATAATATTTTTAGGAACGCAAAATGAGAATTATTTGAGGTTCGATTAAGTACGTGCCAATTTTATTTAGAGTGCTTCTATGATACGCAATCAAAACCTTTCAAAACCAAACACAATCAATAACTGCAATTCCTCGAAACAGATGTCGATGAGAAATCCAAAATCTATAGTAGTTGAACAAAGAGCGGCGCAAAAGTTTGACAAAACAAACCGGCAGTCCCTTTTAAAAACCATTATCGTTCAAAGGGAGCCACTCTGTGCAAAACTCTAGAGCTATGCCCAGTTGGGGTGCTAGTAACAGCGGGTTTGGAATGTACAACCTCATGCCTTTTTGCAGCACAGGATGATGAGACTGGACCATAGAAATGTAAAAAACAATTTTCATATATATCTACGGGCTGGACTATGAGAATAATGAATAGTGATGATGGATGTGGAGGAAACATAGATAAAGAATAGAAATCAGAGAGTCCTAGATGATTGATGATGGACGCTTTTAACGCGTAAGTCTTTTTTTTTACATCGTTCTCACATATAATTATAAATTCAACATAAATGATGTAACTAATATTTTTGTAAAAATATAATTTAAAAGAGTGTCCATGGAGTTTCTTGCCCGTTTTTCTCCATAGGTACCTACGCTTTGGAATGGGCAACTAGCTTCATATTTTTTTACTGACCGACTTCTTGAAAATTCAAAAGTGCCTGTAAATGGTTTAATTGAAATAAATGCTTTGAGTTTGAGATTGATTTAGAAGCATTTGTAAGGTGACAGAACAGAGAGGGCAGAAAAAACGAGAAAATTATGAACCAAGGCAGGCCCATGACAAATACATGGTGAGGTTGGAAGAAGAGTCATTAGTTGTTTGAAATTTGACATAAGGCGCGGATGGTTGAGACCACTGCTTACTGCCACTTAAACGTTAATTAATAAACCACCTGAAAATCATCGTCTTACGAACATACACAAATTCCTTGATAGATTTATTATTATGTCAGCTTGCTCCGCTTATTGGTAAGCGCTCACACCAAAAACCAACATCGAATTAATAGCAAAGAGCAATTCAATAATGCTCCAATGATTTTTAATATTCGAACAATTCGCAGCCTCGATGTATTGTCCATTCACCGAGACCAATTTTTGGTTGAAACAGCCCAACAAGGCAAATGGAACCATGACTAGCTTATCACAAAGTTAAAATTCGCTTGTTGAAAGAATATAAAAGCACATCCAGACATGTGTGTACGGTTGAGAGTAATTACAGGGTTGCCATAGACCAATATTTCATGGTTGATCAACCAACATCATAAGATGGGATAGAATTTTCAATAAAGCGAATTTTTAAATTTGTTTACACTGGCTGCACAGTGCACTTGCGTTTTTGAAGTTTTATTGTTCGTAAAGTAAACAGTTTAAAAATTATGATACACAATTATTTTAAAGCGGTTGAAATGTGTGGTTTGGGGTATCCGACAGATGCGATAATGGTTCTGTGGTTAGGTCAGAACGCAGAATGCTGTTTGAATTCAGACACGGATGCATGTGTTTTAAACATATTTGCTGGCTGATCAGCGATCACAATTAGATGTCATTAGATGCCTATGTTTGAAAAAAAAAAAACAATGTAAGTAAATGGTTTACGGCTTTCTATTGGCTAATATCACAAAATTTTGTTTAAGCTTTTTATCATTAAAATAAGAAAGGTAGACTTGAATACATTATTTGGGCGCAGAAATCGAGGGGCCCATGGCTAAATAATAACAGCCGCACAGGTCAATCGATCAGGTTCAGCTACGCGTCTGTGGATGGGTGACCATCTTTACATACCGAGATCCCTCCGTGCCTCGGAAAGTCCCGACTGTCATTCGTGGATCTTTGACGGTCGTTTGACGGGTAGTCAGAAGACCGAAAGTCTGAAAACCAGTCTTACCAAGGGGTATCGTATTACCCTGTTAGTCGCTCCATGTAAAATACTGGTACTCAGCTACATCCGGTTAGACTGGAAGCCGACCCCAACATAGTTGGGAAAAGGCTTGGCTGTTGATGATGGGCGTAGAAATCCAATTTAAAATCTCGCAATGAGACAGAATTTCAATAGTCACAGGGTATGTACGGCCAATTCTGTGGTTTTATTGTATATTCAGTAACAAAAAGGGCTTGTTTTAGTTATTTCTACATTTCAATAACAGATACAATTCCGACATATTCCTAGCTAGCAGATCTGCAGTTCAGAACGCCATATGTTACAATCCTTGCACGCTTCGTTTCTTGCACATTCATGCATCTTTTCATATATATATATATCTAAAATAATATGTATGTGCGGTGGTTACGACAGCGAGTATTTAGGGTGACTGGTAATTAGTGACCGATACTTAAACACGTGATTGTACTCATGATAACAAATAACTTTTACTATGGGACCAAACCTGAAATCGCGAAAAAAAAATCAGCTGTTCCCTACATTTTGACGAGTTATACGAACATAAATGTAGGGAACAGCTGATTTTTTTTTCGTAATTTTTTGTATAAAAGCATACCTAATTAATAGTGTCATGCTTATTATAATTTAGTTACAAACATGCGAGATCTATACTTAATATGACAAAGATTGTGAGTAAATGCTGCATATGTATTAAATTGCCTTTATACATTTTATGTATAAAAAAACGCTACTCACGTTCACACTACATAGATATATGTAAATCCATTGCTCAGTAGACCGAACCTTCTTTTTTAACACGCCATAACACACTTTATAATTCTCTGGTCACCAGCAAAACAAGCGCATTCCTCTATAAGTCTATCTATGTTAAGCATATTGGCGATGCATTCTTGACCCAAATGTCGTTCTTACCCCCGGGAGCACTATGCCGTCAGTTTGACGGAGCAAATGCTAAGCTGTTTTATTGAAGATAGATCGATCGGGACTGGAAGGAACGCAAACGAAATTGTGATCTGAAGATTGAAGATTTTGCAATTTCATCAGCCATGATTAGAGAATACACTAGATTTTCTCGAGCATTTCCATGTGTTTCGTACAATACAAGCAAACGCTTCTCCATGTAATGTACTGGTTCCTGGGAATGCTCGACATATTGTTCGAAATAATGCTTACGGTGAGTGAGCATCTACTTGTAACATTGCTTTCTATTTTGCGCAGCTTACTCCGCCTCGCAGATTTTGGCCGCGCTGCTGGTGTCTTCGCTCGATGAAATGTTACACAAATTCACTCGTTTGTTTGCAAAATAAAGTTGTAACAAAGCGTCGAGCGTCGTGATCATTGTTCGCCTTGAAAGGGTTAGAGAGGCTCGATGTTTTATTACAAAATGCTCTAGTCTATAGGTACTCACCTTTATATAATATTATTTATTGAGATATCCAAATTAAAAGTATGTACATTCCTACTTCTTGGAATAAAATGATTAATGGATCTAATGAAAATAATCTGACTTTGAGCTCGACTTTGTTTCAGTATCACTTTCTTGGAAACGCTTATTTATCATAGAAATTGTTTTGAACATAATTATAACTAACTAGCTTCTGCCCGCGACTTCGTCCGCGTGAAATTTCACCCTCTTAGGGGAGGAATTTCGAAAAACCCTTTCTTAGTGCACCCCTAGACCTCATAAGGAACCTACATGCCAAGTTTGGAATCTCTAGACCCAGCAGTTTGGGCTGTGCGTTGATATGTCAGTCAGTCAGTTCTCCTTTTATATGTATTCACCCTCTTAGGGGAGGAATTTCGAAAAACCCTTTCTTAGTGCACCCCTAGACCTCATAAGGAACCTACATGCCAAGTTTGGAATCTCTAGACCCAGCAGTTTGGGCTGTGCTTTGATATGTCAGTCAGTCAGTTCTCCTTTTATATGTATAGATAATTACCAATCTCAATGTATTAAAAATTGAAAAACAGTTTATTGTCCAGGTAATTACAGTAAGCAGGTTTACAGGTCAACACAAAGTTGAGACGACACGAGGAGCTAACAAACATCCACCCACCCATCCGTCCATTCATCCTCACGAACGTTCGCGTTTATAATATTAATAAAGTAATAGCCTAAATTAATAGTAAAGCAATGATTGTGAAGTTTCATCAAAATCAGTAGAAAATCTGTAATTTTTGCGTGAAAGAGTAACAAACATCCATCCATCCATGCATCCTCACCAACTTTCGCGTTTATAGTATTAGTAGAAAGTAGGATAGGATAGGAAGGAGGACAGATATAGCTAGGTTATACAGTATTATTTACCAGTGATTCCCAAACTAGACAGTCTATATCTTGGGGCTCGGGGTACGAATTCCAGAGAGGAGACTAAAGAGGATGATTTCAGGTGTTGAATGGTATATCACTATCTGGTATGTTTGTGAATGAGTGGTGTGTGTGAGTGTGTGTGTGCGTATTTGTTCCCAATGTGCGTCATTTGATTCAGTATCAGGTCAGGGTATTTATTTATTATTTCAAGTCATCATATCTAAAGTTTAGCAATTTTTTTTTGCAACTGTATGAGGTAGGTAGTATTTTTAATTTTACAGAGTTTGCTGACATTATTGTAGGTATTTATGAGAGAGTATGCTGGGAGTGTCTATCTAACAATTATGTGCAGTGAGGTGTTGGGAATCTAGAGTTTCCTTTGCATAATTATGATTGATGTGTAGTCGGGTCTACTTTTAATAGTTTTGTGAGTTTTGGCGCAGGCAGAAAGAATGAAAAGCCTTCAAAGCAAGAGTGATCAAGCATCTTCTTGGGACGCTCGTATCATCATAGATCTTATCCATCGCTTTCCATCAAGTGTGATTGAGGTCAAGAGTAGGCCTATTCAGCAATAAAAAATAAAAAAGAATCTGATAGCTCTCGTTTCTTTATTAATTAAGTTAAAGTAGCTATTTAATATTCCGATTTCGTCAAAGTTTACCCATTCAACAAGAAAAAACTGCATCCTAATTGCGTAACACACGATCAATCACAATTTGAATCGTTTTGTAGCATATTCCATTGCTCCATATGTTCGAAAATGTTGTCTCCTCAGCAACGTAAATAACGCAATGAATGTTGTTGAACTATCAAAATGAAAGCCATTGCTAGTGTTAGTGCGTTTATCCAATTACCCCGGCGATCACTATTTATTCCTGAATGTTCATGATTGCACCACCACTGTTTGTCTCTGCATCACCCAAAGGTTGACGGGTAGAAAATGCCTATGGCATTAAGTCCGCCTCTGTACATTTTTGTGCTTAAAGTATTAAATAAATAAATAAATAAATCACTGAACAGATTTAGAGCAAACCAAATCATAGAAGCAAACACACAAACTTTATAAACGAACAAAAGCGTGTTCATTATAAAAGTAACGCTAATTATCCGTGCCATGACTCTTAAACTCCTAACAATTTAAACTATTTTTTTCATAAAAGTTATTCTTTGCATTCTTTGAGCGGTTACGGCGTCCACAAAGTCTGTCGACTGCAGGACGTCTCCCGACCAACTTCTTTTGTAAAATAATGAAATTAAATATTTCCGCTCTCAATATTTTTTAAGAGTTCCAACGCAAAGATATTGTTCGACCGATAGTTTGGAACTGCCTTTGTGAGTTTCATTTTTTACTAAGAAAAACTTTGCAGCTACACCTTTTGTAAATTTATAAATAGATTAAAAACATTTTGCTTGAGTAAAATTAGTGGTTCGGATTTTATAAACTTGTTTACTTTTAACCCGTTAAGGCTGAGCAAGTTTTCGGGGTTTAAATTAAGTTCTGTGAAAGTTTAACATGCTTCTAGATGTTGATTTGAATTTTAATTAGAATGTCTAAAACGAAAATCTTTGATTTTATAAAAATCTTGTATCAAAGTGATATAAT
Organism: Hydraecia micacea; assembly: GCA_914767645.1. Classification (NCBI taxonomy): domain Eukaryota; kingdom Metazoa; phylum Arthropoda; class Insecta; order Lepidoptera; family Noctuidae; genus Hydraecia; species Hydraecia micacea. Next base: position 18,493,597 of record OU611778.1, read on the forward strand.
AGGATGAAGTCAAAATCGGTTGAAAGGACTGTAAAATAGGTTTATTTAAATGTCTAATCTTATTTCAAATGCAGTATAAACCACCGGCACGTTCGATACCTACTCTAAATTCTGGAAAAAATTATGACAGCCTTGATTTCAGTTTGAATTTATTTATTCAATAACAATTCATATTACGTTCAAATATAATCCAGCATGAAACATTAACAACAGTATTAGATGTAGGTACAAATATATAAGAATATAATATTATGCAATTCAATTCTAACTTAGAATATATTAGGTAGGTATATTCATACATTATTTTTTTGTAAAATACATGCAAACATGAAATAAAAACCATAATAATATGTCGATAAATTAATAGCAATTTAAATAATCGTGAATTACGATATGACGTCCAAATTGCTTTAGTTAACGCTCCATACGTCAACACTTTTTACAGTTACAAAAGAATACCTCCACACATTCCTTTTACTGAGAAAAAACTTAGCGTTCCTCCTTTCCTACCCTCTAACACTTAAAAAAAGAAATCCAGCACATAAAACCAGTAACAAAGAGGCAACAAAACCCTCACTATAAAAGGATCCACTAAAAAAATAACGTTCGTAGCGAAAGCAATTACGTCTTCTAAAATATACCTTTAAAAAAAATTACTCTTAATATTTCACCGTAGTGCGCAGTCTCAAAGGGTGACGCAACAAAATCTTGTTAAAGTTAATGAACAAACTTAGAGAGTCTCAGTTAAATTAGACACTTGCTTTGCCACCCTACTCGGGGACGTGAAAGCGTTGAGAACTACCACCGCACCGTATTCATAATTTTGTCGAATATAATGTTCATGTAGTTTTGAATGGTTATGTGCTTTAAAAGATAGTGTCGGATTGAATTTAAGATAATTATTGATGTAAATAGCATTGATTGGAGCAGTGGTGGCCTAGTAGTAACGGCCGCGACTTACGAGGTGTAGGTCGTAGGTTCGAACCCAGACAGGCGCTTTACTTTGTGTAAATTATTTATTTAATCACCACTGCTCTCAAAACGGTGAAGGAAAACATCGTGAGGAAACCGGCATGTCCTAGAACTAAAAATTCGAAGACATGTGACATCTACCAACCCGCACTGGGCCGGCGTGGCCCACTCCCTCTCAAAGAGAGGAGGCCTGTGTCCCAGCAGTGGGAGCATTATAGGCTGATTATGTAGGTTTGATTTCCAAGTTATAAATGTATGTGAAAGCATTTTTCTAGCACGATTAGTTCAAGATTTCTCTATGCTAACTTATCTGCTTACAAAGGTATCGATGACTGTGTGATTTCTAAAGTTTATCATTATACTAAGGCATTTCTAAATTTGCCAAAGATGTACACAACAATAGCCACTCGAAATTGAATAAAATCGATATACAAAAACATTTATTTCCATTGCCATTATTGTTTACATCTTTGGCAAATTTAGAAACGTCGGACTATACGTCAAATATACCCAGAGACGTAATAGATAAACTCAATAAGAACCGCCTAAACAAATGTTTAAGGTTAGATTCTCGATGGCACAGAATGTTTACTCTCGGTGCTTTTAACTTGAACACCGATGCACTTCCTGTTTGAAGTGTGCAAGAAGCACGTGTTATCATTTATATTGTATCATCTATACTTATATCTACATAGTATAAAATAGCAAAACAAAAATAGATTACCTTTTATTTATAGATTTTACATTAATTTAATTTAAGATAAGATTGATGACGCTTTACTTGGTGTAAATTATTTATTTAATCACCACTGCTCTCAAAACGGTGAAGGAAAACATCGTGAGGAAACCTTGTTTATCTTGAAGTAGTCGAGCTAGTAAAATGCTTTCACATACATCCCATCTTCCTAGCACGGTGGGCTGTGCTGGGGCGGCTGCTGCAGGTGCAGAAAACCTCAAACGGCGAAAATATTGCAACCTAATTGGGAGTTATATGTTCGAGCCGTTTGGGGTTGAAACACTAGGGCCATGGGGTCCGAGTGCACACTTGGTTTTTCGAGATATCGCCAAGCGGTTAGTCGACTGTTCACGTGACCAGAGGGCTGGCCTATTTCTTGGGCAAAGAATTAGCATTGCCATACAACGTGGCAATGCTGCCAGCCTTTTGGGCACTGTTCCTGTTGACAGCGATGCGGACGAATTCTTTGATGCCCTATGATTATTTTACTTATTTTTTTATACAAATGTACATATTATTATAGTTTATATGTATAAAATTAAGTCACTTTGCGTGTCTCTCTGTGTGACCGTAATCCTCTAAACTACACAAGAAATTATGACGCGGTTTTCAACATAATTTAGCGAATTTGTACACATGCAAATGTGTATTTTTAATTTATAGTTCATTTAAGGTTTATGTGTACTTATGTTTATTAATAAATTACCTTAGTTACAGCACAGAAGTCGCGATGTTTTGACATGTCGCCACATACATCAGTAGTACTTACATTGCACCCATGCGAAGCAGGGGTGAGTCACTAGTAGTAGGTACCTAAATATACTGTATGTAGGTAAGTGGATATAATGACTGATAGAATTCGTTTACATGCCGCCAATTATGACCTCCTTGGAACGTTAAAGTTTACTTTTAACTCTACGGGATACTTCATACTATATTATAAATATATTCAAATGGAATTGTTATTTGTCTATAATTCTATATCATCCCACTCTAAAGCATTCGCCTCGTACATTTCAGACCACGTATAATAATTAGTGTTTACAATTCTAAGTATATACAGCGTGTATTAAAAATGTGTGGTTATATTTAAGAGGAAATGCGGTCGGATAGACATTTGAAAAATCCTAAGTAAAAAGTCGTAATTCGGGGTGTCTGTGTCCCAATGTTTTTCTTTTTACATTAATAGTTGTCAAATTTGTACACTAGGCCTTTGTCGAAAGCGGTTTAAATCAGAATTTTTTGAGGGTTCTATAGCTTATAAAAATAATGTATAATTAACAAGGTAAACATAGGGACAAACAAGTAGTTAATATTTATTATTCTATAAAAAATCATTGCATTAGCCAGAAAGAAAACAGGCGAGAGCGTTTCTATGGAGAAAATACCACCCGCATTTCCTCTTAAGGGTGTAGTACAGACCATAAAACTCCAACAATTTCTCCATAGGTAATTGCGAAAAAATGACCAACTGTCCCATACTAAACTTCAATACCTACTCGACCCTAAGGGACGGCTGATAATTTTTTCGCGATCACAATGGTGGTCCCATAGAGTCCCTAATATACATATAATCATTATGATTTTTTGTCAGATTATTCTAAAAGCATGTTTTAATTTTTTAGTCCAAACAATAGATTTTTTGTAAATAGATAATTGCTTCATAGTTTGCAATAAATTACCAGCGTTGTGTTATAGCGCTTCTCTTTCTTTTTAATGCTGTCCGACAAAGGCGGGCGACTAGAATCAATTGTTTTACTATAATTTTTGACGTTCAAAAGTGCCTTTAGTGTGCCTAATTGAAATAAATGATTTGACTTTGACTTTGACTTTGAAAGACCGCGCTTTAGTTTATGTAGTCGCTTTAAGACAGTTAATGGTCTGTACCGCACTTTTCAATATGAGCATACATTTCTGATATAGACGTATATAAACACACTGCACACTCATGGTGTAAACAGCATGATTTCTCTATACTTACATAACAAGCAATTTAACAGTGTAATAATATATATTGAATATGCGTATGAGTGTAAATACTTCACCCGCGGCTTTATGGCAATTTTATACTATGTTATTATGATTATAAATACTAATATTATGACATTGGAAGTAGTGGGTACCTTAGGTAGGTATGTAATTTGGGAAATCTTCTTCTTCGTCATGTTGATGGCACGACACGGTATTAAGGCTCCTACAGACAGGCGCGACGCGACAGCGCGACTCGACTGCAGTAGAACATTTTCTATGAAAACTTCATGCAAATTTTTCTACCAAAATCGTGTCGCGTTGCGCCTGTCTGCTGGAGCCTTTATATGTTGTTGGGCCTAAACTTCGCCAATTCCTTCCATGGCATCGTTGGTGGCAGCGCAAAGGTGGCTATGGCTGAATTTTAGGCAAAAAATAGCCAATGATCAAGTTTTATGTGTTAGTCGAAAAAAGATTCGTCGCGCTTTTCAGTTGACCAAAAATCAATAAAATATTGAAGCAAGACTAATATTCATTTTATCTTCGTCATTCGGCCATCTTTCACTCCGAGTGAAACGTCTAAACACAAAATAAATCTAAAGTGTAAAATCATTAGTGAACCAATCCCGCGACGTTGGTTTCGGCACTCGGCATCATTCACTCGCCTACCGAATGATCGATCAATGAAATGAAAGGAGCAGATGAACGTTCATTCCTATGAAATTTTGTCGGTGTTGTGTAAACATAGAATGCAACGAAAATTAACATTTATTCGAGTGAAGCGTCTGATATCAGCTTAAGGGCGCCTTCCCCTTAGGGTCAGCGCAGACAGAGAGGAATAATCCCCGCGCGGTCGCGGGCATTTTCTTTACGGATCGCGTATGTTCGAGCTTGCGAGGACGCGTCTTCGAGGACGCGCGAGCAGTTTTGTCAGGTTCAAGCATTTATGCACTTTATTGTAATAATTTTAAAGTTTATTTTCAAGTGCGTTAATAAAATCCTCTCCGCTGCGCTCCGTTCTGTCTGCGCTGAGCCTTAGGGTATACAGGTGTAATATATATAGTGCCATCCACGAAGACGCGTACCACTCTTCTTACGAGTACTAATCGCTAGTGCTTATCGCTAGTTAATTCCGCTAGTGTCTTAGTTTTCTGATATGTACTAATTACCCACTAATAAGTAATTACTGTCTATCGACAAAACTGAGGGGCCCGTGGCTAAATAATAACAGCTGCACAGGTCGATCGATCAGGTTAAGCTACGCTTGCCGCGGTTGTGGATGGGTGACAATCTTTACATACCGAGACCCCTCCGTGTCTCGGAAAGCACGTTAAGCCGTTGGTCCCGGCTGTCATTCGTGGATCTTTGACAGTCGTTACGGGTAGTCAGAAGCCCGAAAGTCTGACAACCAGTCTTACCAAGGGGCATGGTGTTACCCAGTAACTGGGTTATGGAGGTCAAATAGTCACTCTATATAAAATACTGGTATTCAGCTACATCCAGTTACACTGGAAAAGGCTCGGCAGAAGATGATGTGTATCGAAAAAAACCAAAACACTAGTGGAATGTTGCACACTTGTACTGTAAGCGATTAGGAAGATGAATGGCGCATTATGTTATATATGTTAGTATCTTACGTCAGATTGCGTAAAAACATCTCAGACAATCTGTACTCTACATGGTCCTCACATGATCTGACCAACTTTAAAAGAGGCGTTGACCTCTGACTTTTTTTCTGACTTTCTTCTAAGAGTATTCAGTTAGAAAAGAACGACCTCACCTAGTTTTAAAACACGTGAATACCTCTTTAAAATTGCTTCCATAGTGGGAGGCAAGTCAAAAAAACCAATGATAATAAAATCGGGGGATACAGTTTGGTGTTGCAGCTTCATATCTATCATCTCCATCCTAAATTCAATTACACCATTGGATAGCTGAAGGATCAAATAATTCATTATGCCAAGTGTGGACTGTGACGCATCGCTCGCGGTAGAGAGAGAAGCGCCGCCATTTTTTTTAATCCTTAAATGCCATTTATCATTTATAGCTTGGTAATGGAAAAATCCACACCCAAAAAGTTAATTTTATATTCTATAGCTACCATGATCTTTGTCTTAGTAACATACCTACCAACTACAAAAGTAATTGAAATCATAAAACAATCTCAAGAATAAAAAATCTCATCCAATTTCAAAACAAAACCAAGTCGAAATCTCTCATAAAATAAAATTAACCAAAAACTCATCATCGTTTCAATTAGATTTTTCAATTTAGCGTTTCGTAAAAAAAAAACACTATCTGCGCTCTCCAAACATTTTAATCAGAGGTTCATTGAATTTGTTACAAGGTCGGGAGGTTACCTCTGACTGGAACAAATAATAATCCCTCAGTCCTCAGCTCTGTACATAAATGTTATTAGCAAGGGTAGGTATTTGTCCACTGCAGGATTGGTGCTATACCTAATATTATCGGTGCTATAGTATCACTGCTGCATATAAAGGCTCCTGCAAACAGGCGCGATGCGACTCTATGAGCACAATTTCTGTGAAAACTTGACACGTCACGCTTGTCTACGGGAGCCTTAAATATCTAATTATAACAACTTTTTTTTCTACGGAATAAATTACTACATTAGGCGAACGCATCTCGTAAACTTAGTTTTGAAAGACATAACTGCGATTTACAAAGGCTGTATTAAATCGAACCTCAAATTATTCCCATGTTGCTTGTCTAAAAATATTATTGAATCAGTGGGAACAATATAGGCTGATTTTGAAGTAACTGCTACCAACGTGGATGTAGCGCGTGCTCAACTCGCGCGCAGTTGGTCACAGTTCTAACCTAACCTAACCCATTTGGTCGGGGTGCCATAACTTAGCAACTGCGACCAACTACTTATGAGAAAAGTTCAGAAATTTTAATAAAGCTTATTTAATTTAAAAAGTGTATATCATTGGCAGCCCAAAACTTTTTAGAGGTTCATTAATGTTAAAAGTGTACAGACGCCAGCACATCAACCAACCCGAAACTTAGATTTCCCCAATCAATTTTGAACCTTAGCCTTCAGCAATAAAGTTGAAAATTTATTAAAGAAATTTGACAGATTGTAGTAGGTTGATGTGCTGGCGTCTGTACATAATTATGGGGTTTATTCATAAACGATGATTAAAGTTAAGTGACGTTTAAACGTCAAAAATGTGTGGTTAAACAGTCGTTAATCACTACTTTAAACAACGTTTATGAATAATGGGGTAAAAGGTCAATAAGTTTTTATAGGATCAGTTTTCTCGTTACGCAAAATTAATGAAATTATAAGTCAGTCATACAGGCACAAGCTGTTTTAGCTTTTAATCCAACATAAAATATCGCTCTTACGAAGCAAGAGGTAGCATTTACTGGATACTCCTCTTTATAAACCTCAAAATTTGGTTAAAAAAAAAGTTTAAAAGTGTACTCGCAACCGTTACTATTTATAACAACTTAATTTTATGAATCTTTTACGATCCTGAATTTTATTAAAATAATACAAGGTAATATAAAAAACCTCAACTCAAGCTAGGTTTTTAGAAAGGCTTAATTTTTCGGGATAAGGTCTATATTTTCAGTTATAATTTCTTTTGGCAATGAATGGATAACTGAAAAAAACTGTTTACGGTTTTTGCTATAAAAATATTAATTTCAGTAGCCACGAGTGGGCTGTAATCCTTTGACTTGGTGTCTAGAGATAAATAGCTAGATAGGTTAATTTTTTAGCCTGGATCATGAAGGCTGACTATTTCTTCTTTAGACAATAACATTATTATAATAAACTTTTCGTAATTTCTTGCAATGTTTCTAGGAATCTAACCGGCACCTTAATTGCGTAACAATCAATCTCAATCTGAATAATTTTGAAGGATATTGCTAATCCATTGCTTCATAGGTTCAAAAAAAATTCTGTTCAACAACGCAAATGGCGTAATGAATGTTGTTGAATTGTCAAAATGAAAGCCATTCCTACTGTTAGCGTGTTACGCAATTACTGAATATTGAATTTTACCTACATTATGCTAATAGGTTTGTGTACAGACGCCAGCACATCAAGCTACCCGAAACTGTCAAATTTTCCCAATCAACCTTGAACCTAATGCTCTAGCAATAAAGTTGAAAATTTATTAAAGAAATTTGACAGATTGTAGTAGTTGATGTGCTGGCTTATGTACTTAACTATGGTTTATTTATTTATTTGTATACCTACAAGCCACGATACTATTTATTCGAAAATACTTTATATAGACCAATGTTTTTATTACATTTTGCTGTTGCATATGAGCTTTTTAAAATTTAGAATTATACTACACCTGCCCCTGCTTCGAACGGTTTTTACGACTTGACAAAACATTGCAATTTATTAATTAGATATAATGTAAGTTTAATATTAATGATTATACACATGAACCTTTCGGAATAAATTCTCTAAATGATGGTGAAAACTGCATCAAAATCCGTTGCGTAGTTTAGAAGAACAACGCTGTCACACAGACAGACACGAAAAGCGACTTCAAAACAAGTCTTCATTTCTTAAATAATTTAATATTAATTACTACTACATAAATATAAATTATTATTTAAATAACTTAAAATTAACACTAAAATGTATATGTAAAGTAAACTTAAAATAAAATAATACTAGCGAATACCTAATGTTTTGCAATGCCTATTCCATTTTTTTTTGTATTAGAAACCTTCTTCGGCGCGCACACAACAACGTACCAAAGTTTCATCATAATCGGTCGAGTCGTTTTCGAGATTTTCAGTATCAGAATCAGAATTTTATTTGCTCTAAATGTAGGTACAGTATAAGATTAATAACATAAATCATAAATTAATGAGATCAGCAGTCAGCTACATTTTACCTTACGACGTGCAAATCATTACATTAATATTATACAAATAAAGATTTTTTTTTTTAAATAACTTTTAAATTAAATTAAAATTCATTTATTTCGGACAACAGTGATCCATATTTTGTTATTATTACAATACATCTTTTACGAGACTAACGAACGGCAATTGATTTTTATAAGAAGAAGATAATATATGTAAGGTTACCTAACACTGCTCACCCAATTAAAGAACACAGCATGAAGATAAATAGTAGGTAATCCAATCGTTTTGACGGTGCACCCAAAGACGTGGTTTTTTAAAGACTGTTTGCACCGTCATCGACCTCAAATATTGGTTCATGTGCGATGCACTCCAAATGTTTGGTAAACTGAGAAAGAATTGGGGGATACTACTTGAGCCTTGTGGATAGAGAATTGCCTTTTATGACTCGTCTAAAATTATAAATTATTAGCTGCGACCCGTGGTTTATTTTTTTTTTCCTCATAAATCTCGATCCAGTGAGAATATCAGGATAAAAAGTATTCTATGCCTTAATCCAGGTCCTAGTCTACCCATGTGCCAAATTTCATCCAAATCCGTTCAGTCGTTTTAGCGTGAAAGCGTAACAAAGAAAAACACCAAATATATTTTTTTAATATTTAGGATAGAAACGAAGAAAGAAAAGAAAAATATTTTATTTAGGGCACGCACAGGTAATACAAACAGTAAAAAAGAACATTAAATCTAAAAAAAAATCATGAAGACGATAAAAAATATAATAAAAAAAGAACATTCAAACTTTTAAGTTATAAAAGAAGAAAATATTCTCACAACCGAACCTTCTTGCAGATTTTAAGTTCATCACGTATATTACACTGATTCATTACTTTAATCAACTAAACAGTAAAAGTATTAATAATAATTAAAGTACCTGCGGGTTAATTACGTAACACACTATCAGTAGCAATGGGTTTCATTTTGACAATTCAACAACATTCATTGCATTATTTACGTTGTGGAGCTGACACATTTTTCGAACGTATGAAGCAATGGATTAACAAACCAAAGATCATAAAAATCGGTCCAGTGGTTCTTGAGTTATAAATGGTGTAACTAACCCGACTTTCTTTTATATAAATAATAGAAATAGATGTAGATAGATTGGATGAGGAATAAGGAACTCAATTTAGCTTTCTTATGTCACATATCATATCATCATAGAAAATGGCGGGTGTTTTTAGGGAGACACGCCTTCTCAGTCTAATTTGAATAAATTACTTTTGGTTTTGATCATAATAAGTCTGAGCCTATAATGTTCCCACTGCTGGGACATAGGCCTCCTCTGAGAGGGAGGGAGTGGGCCGTAATCCACCACGCGGGCCCTGTGCGGGTTGGTAGATGGTCTTCGAATAATTGGTTCTAGGACATGCCAGTTTCTTCACGATATTTTCCTTCCTTCACCGTTTTTGAGAAAAGTGGTGATGAAATAATTTACAAAGAGTAAAGCGCCTGTCTGGGTTCGAACCTACGATCTACAACTCGTGAGTCACGGCCGTTACCACTGCATTCATGGCACAATACTTTTCAATAAAACATAATAATATGCCTGAGAATGTAAACAGTCCAAGGTCACATTTGATACCAAGATCACAAAATTGTATCCCTTTTTCCTTCGAACTTTTCTCTGTAAGCAAAACTTTGGAAGGCTTCGAAACAAAAAACAATTGGAAAAATATCAATGTTTCGGAAGTACGTAAAAAGGACTTGGCTCCATTCCGATTCGAGTCATTCGATGGATAACTTTCCACGTTATTATAGAGTAGGCACAAATGTACTACGAAAAATGAATACTACGAGTAATTGTGCGTTATTATGATTTCTTTGCTGGTGCCGAAACGTGGACACTGACAGTTGGGCTGGTTCACAATTTCAAGGTCAAGGTCAAGCTATGCTCGGAGTTTCTTTGAAGGATAACATCAGATATAAAATGATCCGGAATAGAACCGGAATTAGCGACATAGCTTTCAGAGTAAGCAAACTGAAGTGACAGTGGGCTGGTCACGTTTGTCGAAGGACCGATGGCCAGTGGAGCAGACGAGTCCTGGAGAGGAGACCGTGTATCGGCAAGCGTAGTGTGAGACTCCCTCCAGCTAGATGGACCGACGACCTTAAAAGAAAGTGGCTGGACAGACTGGATGCGGAAGGCGGAGGACAGGGTGTTGTGGCGCATCCTGGGAGAAGCCTATGTCCAGTAGTGGAGTTATCGTGAACACACAAAAGCATGAGCCTTTTGTGTGTTCACGATTACATTGTCAATGAAAAGCAATGACTTTCATTTTGACAGTTCAACTACATACATTACGATATATACGTTGTTGAGCAGATACATTTTTCGAACATATGAAGCAACTAGCTGCGCCCCGCGGTGTCACTCGAGTAAATGTCGATCCCGTGGGAATATCGGGATACAAAGTAGCCTATATGTTAATCCAGGGTGTCAGCTGTCTCCATACAAAATTTTACCAAAATTGGTCCAGCCGTTTGAGCGTGAAGAAGTAACAAACATATAAACACACACACACACACTCACAAACTTTCGCCTTTATAATTATTAGTGTGATGGATTAGCAAATGATTCAGATTGTGGTTCATACTGCTGATAGTGTGTTATGCAATTAGGGAGCCGTTCAGAGAAAATATATTATAATATGTGATCCCAAAGATATAAGAAATACATTTCTATGTATGATCCCAAAAAATGTGAACACAACCTACCTCTCATAATTTCATAACTCGACTAATTTCGCCAGAACCCAAGAGAAAAAGTTAAACGTTCATCAATCCCAGGACTTTTAATAAGTTTGTTTTCAACTACCCGCACTCTTCACATACGGCCTAAAGTTACGTCACTTTATAATGATAGTCGCTACTTTTTCTGTACCGCAAAACTTTGAATAAGAAATATGAAATAAGTTTTTGCATAAAATATAACTTTCGCGAAAGCTGTCGGCCGTCAAAAAGAATGAGTATTTAGATACGTTTTATAAATATGTTGTGTTTTTGCCTGTTCATCTCTGTTGGCGTTTATGTAGGTTTTAGGGCAACAGTGAGTATGAAAAGGAAATAACTAGATATTTCTTGTTTAATTTTGAATTCTGTAGTAATTTTTACTTTACTTTTTAACCGACTTCCAAAACATATAAAAGACTAGCTGCGCCCTGCGGTTTTACCCGCATAAGTCTCGATCCCTTAGGAATATCGAGATGAAAAGTCTTAATTCAGGTCATGGTCTACCCATGTGCCATATTTCATCAAAATCCATTCAGCCGTTTTGGCGTAAAAGCATAACAAACATATAAAAAATCAAACCTTTTCTCCTCAATTCGTCGCCAAGGTGTAAGTATTTACCTCTTTTATCTGTTCTGTGGTATTTATCAACTTAGAAACTGTCTTTTTTTATTGTACTTTGGTTCTAACTCATCCCCACTTTATTATAAATGTCAGACGATTAAACTAAAATGAATTCCTCACGGAAAAAATGAACTCACGGAAGGCATTATAAGATAATTGCACACTTTTTCCTATCACCGATCAGAAGCGATTACTTCGTTAAAGATCGTAAAAGGTCGGGACGTGTCGGAACCTTATTACCGGCGGAACGTCGAATGGGACCGTTCGGAATGACTTCGGAACTCGACTTCTGGCGCTGCAATTTAAAACAAAGTTTCGAAAATGGAACGCTACGAGAGTCTTAATTGAAATAGTTGAATTTTTCGTACAAAGATTTCTGGGACATTTGTGTTTTTTTTTCTCCAACTTCGGAAGTAACTGTTCTAAATTCCAATGTAGATTTGTTTTTTATGGAGCGGATTTAGAAACTTTAGTTTTGTTTTTATAAGATTAATGGCTTTTACTAACGTTGATCGAGATTTTTTCCAGAGACGTGAGATTTATGTGTTCAAAGAGTCATCATTATCATTTCAGCCGAAAGGCGTCCACCGCCAGACATAGGCCTCCCCAAGCACCTCCACTTCGACCGGCTCTGTGCTTCCGCATCCAGCGGATTCCTGCGACCTTCACAAAGTCATCGGTCCACCTTGTGGGAGGCCTTCCAACGCTACGTCTTTAGGTACCTGGTCGCTAGTCCAGAACCTTTCGGGCCCATCGGCAATCTGTTTTGCGAGCAATGTTGTCCTACCCACTGCAAGTTTGGCAATTCTTCGTTCAAAGAGTAATAAGATCTATATTTACATGAAACGAGTAACTACATCATCGTATTCGAGGAAGTAATTAAACAAAATATGGAGCAAACTCCTCAAACTGCGGAAAATAAGCAGCTATTTCCGCATTTTAAGAGCGGCTACAACTTTTTAACAACTCGGTAACTCGCAGGAAATTTCCCTGTAACCTTAAAAGGAGTGCGGCTTTCAGTTAGCCTTTCCTAATCCAACACGACACACGGAATTGTTTAAAAGGGTAGAAAAAAATCGAAGGAGGTTTCCCAAGCCGGCCGCTAGTAAATAATTCCTGAAGTGGGCTTGTCTTCATACATCTTTTATGCGGTGTTATTTATGTGTTTCTGCGGTGTACATCTGGCCTTATTCTTCCGAATGTGCGCAAAGAAAAATGAAACAAGTTTCGGAATAAATAAAAGTTTTCCTGCGGACCGTGATGACGTGGTAAGGTTTTCGCGCATTGCTCTGATGAGTTGAGAACGTTTTAATGGAAAATCTAAGAAAAAAGTTTACGACCTTGTCATGTTCATCAAAAAAAAAACACAATGTTCAAAAATATAGGTAGTCATATTTACCTTTTGTCACACAATTGTTACCTATCACTATTAATAGAAATTTTAATTCCTTTATTTCATTATATACTTATATATAAATTATATTTTTTAATACTTATTAGGATATAAAAAAATATCATTTAAAAATATAAAAAATAATTTATTCTTTCTGAGCTAGGAATTCAGAACCTATGTAATAGGTAAAAAATCAATCAATTTGCCTAGCCTTTTCCTAACTACGTTGGGACTGGCTTCCAGTCTAACTGCAGTCTGAGTCTGACTAACCGTAACGCCTGTCAAAGATCTACAACTCACAGCCAGGATTAACGTGCTTTCTGAGGCACGGAAGAGTCTCGATATGTAATTAATGGTCACCAATCCACGGACGGACCTTAGCTTAGCCTTCGTTCCATTGCGGCTGTTATTATGTAACCACAAACCCCTCAATTTATGAGTAAAAACTATGCAAATAAATAAACAAAAAACCTAACCCTTTAAACGCGTCTAACCTTCCATAATCCTTCGGCAATCCTCGCTGACCTTCGGGCCACTTCGTATCCCTATTTCACCGGTACCAAACCGGCGAGAGGGGCGATAAAAACTTTGTCGTCTGCATTATGAACACGACCGCAACTTAGGCGAGGACATGAAACAATTTGTTCCTATACTAGTGTGCTGTCATTTGGTCAGGTTTTGCAGTAAAAGAAAGGGTATTACTAAATTAGGCAAGACTAAGGACAGTTCTAGAACGTGGGTCAAGGACGAATTTCGATTTAAACCTTGATTTGAGGTCTACAGATTTGTATATGATAAACGATAAATGGGTGTAGGCTGAAGCCTATACACAATGGGAGCATGAAGATGGACCGCGCCGCCGAGGCCGGCCCAGAAAGAGTTTCTGGAAGGATTTGGGATTTGGCCCTTGCCCAGCAGTGGGACAACTAATAGAGAAGTATGGAAGAAAAAGACATGTTGCGTCGACCACAAATAAATTGGGATAAGGGCAGGAGAATGATGATGATGATGAAATGATAAATGAGTAAGTAGGTTTGTACAGACCGCCAGCACATCAAGCTACAAAAAACTGTAAAATGTTCCCAATCAACTTTGAACTTTATGCTTTAGCGATAAAGTTGAAAATCTATTAAAGAAATTTGACAGATTGTAGTAGCTTGATGTGCTGGCGTCTGTACAAACACTTTTACACTTCAATCATATTTTAAAAACTAGATGACGTCGGCGTTTCCTATCTGTCTACTCTGAGAAGTAAGGTCGAAACATACCTACTCGGAGGCCACAGTCTCTTTTAAATTCCAGACATAATCTTAGTCAGATCATGTGAAATCCAGGTAGATTGGTGTCTAAAATGGTGTTTTGAGGAAAAAACCACATAGATTTGAGTGGACCCGTCCAGAATTCCACTGCCTACTTTAAAAATAAAAGTCCATCCCGCGGTTCAGCGGTTCTTTTTGAGACTAATGAAGAAAGAAAATGGGGAATTTTGCCGCAACATTTTCTATCTTCTCTCAGCCCTCTTTATAACACTCAAGAGGACTAACTTTATGTTATGTTGCTAGATTAACAATGAACTTCTATCGGATGATAGTTTCATGCCTGTCCCAAAACCATTAAATCATTTTGGTACAATAGATACGGCTCCCTAATTGCGTAAAAAAATCACAATCTAAATCATATTGAAGGATATTGCTAATTCGTTGCTTCACATGTTCGGAAAATTTGTCGGCTCACCAACGTAAATAACGCAATGAATGTTGTTGAACTGTCAAAATGAAAGCCATTGCTATTACCCCGCTGCTTTAAATATTAGTCGATTTTGAACACATCAATCACCAGCAAAAATCTACAGCTAGCAGAATCTGAAGTGCTGAACCTTTTCCATTGCATGCTGTCAGTGATATACGGCCTCAAGAGTTTCAGTGAACAGAAATCTCACATAGGTACCAAGGCATTCCTAAGAAGTCTTTGTGGGTCTGTACGGGTCCATATTGGTTCACCTAAAGTTCTTTACCCGAAATTATTCTTCCTAATGATTTGTAATCCGAATGATCACTCTTCCTAAAATTTTTCATCCTAAAGTTTTCATTCATACTATTTGTAGTGCTACCGGCGATGTTCATAACACTCATGTTTCCGAAAATTGTAATTAATAATATCATTAATGTAAATATATTTAAACTCCTACTGTTTTTTATCATAACGCTTTTATCCCTAAACATAATTACCATAATTACCGCAGTTTTAACCGTACCTAAACCAATAATTATAGAACCGATTCGGTTCTGGCACTTCGCCGGCCGCTCCCGCGGCACGCTCGCTTCGCTCGCTCGGCTCGTGCGTTGTGGTCACAGTTCTAACCTAACCTAAACCAATAATTATCTTTGCAGGTACACACCGCTATAAAAAAAAAGATATGACTTTGAATAATAGTGTAATAGATGGTTATGTTGAGAAAATATAGGAAAACAAATAAAAGTATAATAGATGTTTATTGCTACTGACATTATGAAGTTGAATGCTTCGGAATTATGAACATTAGAGACAGAGTAGTTAGGAATTGTGATTGTTAGGATGAAAAATGTTAGGAAGAACATTTTCGGATTTCCAATTATCGGAGTTGAAAATTTAGGTGAACTTTGGCGCACCCGGTCTGTACCTATAGAAAGTCTAGAGAAATAAATGACTAACTACTACAAAGTTAACTTCTTAAACTAACTATAGTTAATATTTCAAACTGCGCTCATAATATTAATTTCAAACATTAACACTTAATTATTTTAAATTGAAATAACTTGCTCTTATTAAAAGCCAGTGGAGAATTATGAATTAAAATTAAGTATAAAGCAGTGAAACCTTATTACAGGATTAGAACTTTAATGATGAAATATGTTTCAGCGTTTCATTATGACGTTTTTAAACATAATTTTGGAATTTAAATTAATTTTTAAATGTTAACTTAGGAGCCTTTTGTTTTAATTTGAAAGTGTAATAATTTTATGACAGTTCTGAAACGTTTTATAATTAGTTGAATTTTAAAATAATATCGCAAAGGTAGTCACCAAAAGAGATAAGTTACCAGGGTCGTCGGATAAAGTTGAATTAGTAAGAAACTGATGGATGTTTTCGAATGAAATTTAATTTCGTAAATCAACTGTTTGTTTTATATATATTAAATTAAATTGTATTCGAAAATATCCATCAGTTTCTTGCTAAACTTCAACAATATCTGATGACCCTGGTTAGTTATCTCCTTTGGTGACTGTACATAAAGGTTTTGTAGTACACGAGGTACTTACAAAGTATGCATTATTAATTACATAGTGTAGGTACAACGAATTTTTGGGTGAATCGCTGCTCTCCTAGCTAGATGACTGAGTAGTGTGTTTTTAGTAGAGACAGTTTCGACTCTCAGTTTAAACATCACAATAAAAATCAAAAATCATAAAATTACAGTAAATTTGAACGAGTCTCGTGAGTGGGTTTTTTCATTCATTACCCGATCCACCAACCGGCATTAGACCCGCGTGATGGATAACGGCCCACTCCCTATCCTAGAGAGGAGATTTGTGTCCCAGCAGTGTGTTAACGTTATAGACTCATTATGCTAGGTTTCTTCAAAATATAATATCCACAGTCTGGTGTCATACAAGACGAAGGGTTTTGTATGATACCTATATTTATGATTATTTTTTGCAGAACGTATGGTTTAAAGAGTTTTCACAATTGTCACTAAACGCCTACCTGCTAAGAGATTTTAGTGCGTTATCAATATAATTTAGACAAGAAGTTGCTATCCTCTTATCCTAACACCACCTGAATCTGCTATAAAAATCACCCATATCTGGCAATATGGATATAATCAGCAAAGGGATGGGATGAGCCAAACAAATAGGATGAGCCAGTCAAAAACCTGCTCATCCTATTAAATATTACATGCTTAGACCTTAAGACTTAAGCTTCAATGCCTTTCAGACGAAGCTTTTAAAATGTTTAGTACTTTCAAAATGGCCGCGCTACCCATCATATAATTTTATGCGAGGAAGAAGACAATAATATTGCAGTTTTATAGCGCATGCAGGACCCTGGGCTTTTATGTTTATTCGGTCGGGACATAACAATAAAAATGTTTGAAATTATATCTCGTAATATGTCATTTTTGCTGCATAAATGTTGATATGTTTTTATAAGTTTTTTCATTGGAAAGTATATTTTAATCAGTTGAAAATGAATTTTGTACGTCATAAATGAAAAACATAGCATACGCCTGTAACCACCGAAAGGTTAAGCAGAGTTGTACCTATAGCACATTTCACAAGTTATCTATACATATAAAATTCAAAGTCCTGAATTCCTGATTGATATATCAACGTGCAGCCTAAACCGCTGGTCCTAGATACATGAAATTTGGAGGGTATGTTCTTTGTGTAACATAGCGACAGACGTTTTTTGTAAGTGCTGAAGATTTCGAATCTTCAGAACATCGGGAGCTATATTGAAAACAGGGTGAATATAATGAAAACCCTATATTCATAAGACAGAGTATAGTCATTTCCATAGTCTATAGCTTGTTTTGTTGGTGTATTCCCGTTTGAGCACCTATTTTCAGAGCACCTTTTTTTAGAGCACCAAAGGTATTCCCATTTGAGCACCAATCAATATTTTACCGTGGTGCTCAAAGGGGAACAATAAAAAAATATTCAACTTTACTCCCTTTTGAGCACCTACGGTAGCTTCTAGTGATGGGATGGGGTGTAAGAAAATACAGTAGCATGTTCCTTCGTTTTCTATTGAGAAAACGAAGGAAAAGGCTACTGTATTTTAAAAGTATTGACTTTTCCACTAAATGCAGAACATGAAACATTCTATAACACACCGTAAAACTAGCATCATGCAATTAAATAACTATACTTAAAACAAAAATAAAGTGCATTCGTAAACAGCCGAACTTCCCCGAGCGTCCACGAGCTCCCCGAAAGTTTTCGCATACCATTCGGAGTTTTCGCAATTAAAGTGACGAGAACAGTTTTACGGGATCTTTATTAACTCAAGGAGTTGATTCGTTTGCTCTTGGTACAGTGATGTAGGTTTCTTGAGTTTCTGCATATGGAAGAAATAAGGCTTAGTTTTACTGCCCAACAGCAAAGACCGGGTTGTACCATATCTACGTCTCTATGTATCTTGGTAGTACCTAGTGTAAGTGGGACTCTTTATACCCACATAAGTTTAAAAAAAAAAACAAAATGGCGGATTTTGGACCTCATTGTAAAACAATTGTACCAGGATCATGTGAGATCATGAGGTGACGATTTCAAAAATTTAAACTCTCATGTGTCGGACTATAGTCCGCGCGGAACTAGTTGGCCGCTGAGTTGGGGACAGGGGTGAGGCGGCGGTTCGCAACGCACGTACTGAGTAATGCGCCCCGCCCCTCCGTCCCACCGCTCACATACCTAAGGCGCGGCCAACTAGTTCCGCGCGGACTATAGTCTCGGCTAGTTTCCGACTAGTTTTACTCAAGTGTCGAGACTAGCCTGTAATCAGTCGAGACTAATCGGACGTTTGGATGGAAAAGAAGACAATACATGCAGTAATGAAATCTGCCATCTGCTGTATCAATTAATCGAATCGAATCTTAACTATAGACAATTGCTCAAGTTGGCTTACTCCTTTACTATAGTCGTCAGAAACAGGAATTGTCATCTTAGTCGAAAGGTTATGGAGTGACGACCGCGTACCGGAAGACACAGCGTTGGAAGGCCTTTCTCCCAAAAAGATGGATGGATGACCTTGTGAAGACCGCAGGAATCCGCTGGATGCGAGAAGCACAAAATCTATGTGTTTCATATCTGATTATTGTATCATTTATTTATATTATATGATTTAGGTAATTGAGTTGAATTAATTTTGTAAAATCAATGTTGTATGTTTTTTGTTTTGTGTGTACAAATTATTGTTAATGAATAAATGACTAAAAAAAAGAACCGCACGACGCGATGCTTGAAGAAGGCATATGTCCAACAGTGGACGTTTTTCAGGCGAAACGATGATGAATAAGTGAGTAGAAATCGACATGAGATGGATTCAGTAACTGCACTAGTTGCATTATAGAACCACGGCCATAGGTATACGCGGCAGACTGTTAGTTTGCAATTTAACATCGGAAATGTGACAGTTGGGAGCTTACTACTCAAATACACCTGTCTCTCAGGATATTATTAAATTAGTAATTGTCATAGACTATAGTATGTAGCTAATTATGTCTGTGCAGTGCATCGTGAATGATGATTTATAATAATAACTAGCTTCCGCCCGCGGCTTCGCCCGCGTGGATGTCGGAAATTATCCCACAGGACAGTACCGGTGAAGTAGCGCATGTCCTTCTATCTATCTCCTTGCCAAATATCGAAATCCGTTCAGTGGTTTAGGTGTGAAAAGGTAACACACAGAAAGAGGTACTTTCGATATGGCTCACTATTTTGGGCTTCCACATAAAAGGTAGATAATATATTCTGTCGCGGACATTTATTTAGAACTGTTTAAGACAAACAGTCCCATGATACATTATATTCGTGTAACAACAGCGCTACTGCGAAATTCAGCTGTTGTAGAGGTTTCTGTGGCTCTTTGGGACGCCATGTAAGTCGCCTGCTGCTGACGTCGAGCTTGTGACTCTTCTGGTGTCTCCGCAGCCCGTTAAGACACCACTATACTCGGCATGCTGTTGACGCCGATCTAGGGACTGTTCCGGTGTTTCAGCAGCCCGTTGAGACACCAGATACTCAGCATGCTGTTGACGCCGATCTTGGGCCCGTTGAGACATCAGATAGGTACTCAGCATGCCGTTGACGTCGAGGTAGAGACTGTTCTGGAGTTTCAGCAGTTGTTGAGATGCCAGATACTCAGCGTGTTGTTGACGTCGATCTTGGGACTGTTCTGGTGTCAGAGTAGCTCTGTGTGCCGCCTCACGAACCGCCTGCTCAAACCTTCGCAGCTCAGTTTGTTGACACGTCTCGTTATTCTAAGTCTAGCTATTTTTATAGCTCGAGCTTTATGAAATATTAGACTTACGCTTTCGAGTAATTATTGTAAGTACCATACCATATAAAAAATCACCAAATCGGTAGTAATTTTCAAACTAACTAAAATAATTCTAATAGCTAATTAGGAGGAAAACGAATCTAACTTCTTACTACTTACAACACAACCTAAAACTATACGTTAATCTTAAACTAACAAAAAAAAACAATTTTAATACTTAATCTAAGTAGGTACCTAATGAAAATAATAACGAATCTATTTAGGTACTTACAAATACAACCTATACCTAACCCGTGACCTAACTAACTAAAAATACAATCCTACCTATAAGTAATTAAACAAACAAAGATAACAATTCTAATATGACTAATTCTATTATATTTTCATACCTTTTTACTATTTATTTACATTTTTCCGATGAATTTTCAGTACTGAATTGATGCCGACTCTTGACCAATAGATGGCGCTGTATGTCCGGAATAAATTTTATTTTTTATTTAATTTTTTGTAATAAAAACTATCCTATGTCCTTTCTCAAGTTCCAAACTATATCTGTACCAAATTTCACACAAATCGGTCCAGTGGTTTAGGCGTGAAGCAAAGACAGACAGACAGACAGACAGACAGAAAGACAGACAGACAGAGTTACTTTCACATTTATAATATTAGTTTGGATTCATGTATTTCAGGTAAATAACACCCAGACACGTATAAAATCAAATACAACATAAAATAAAAAATCAATAGAAATCAAATTAAATGGACACATAATTAATCAAAGAAAATGAAATTAAAATAAATAATCAAAACAATAAAATGAATAATTATAGAAATCAAAATTAATAAATAAGATAATAATATACACACATCAAAAGTGTCTAGGGATCAACATATATTTTTGCAATAACTTTTCTCCTGATTGATATTAATTAAAATTTTCTTTAAGGATTCATCAAATAAAGTGTTTTCGTTTGTCACAGTAACGATAAACCAAGTCACCTTTGCATTAATACAGAAATTTGCCATTTTCCTAATAAAGGGATTTTTGACATTTGAACCACTAACACAAAAGTTCGAAAAAAAGACTGAAATAACAGTTTTCTTTAAAATTTTATTGGGTAACTTAAACAATTAATAATCCGTGTTTCTACCGCGAACACTAACAACACAAGAACATCGGTTTGGCATACTCAAAATGAGTTCATCCAAATCACGCTGTGGAATGGCAGCCCATGTTCGTTGCAACAACAAAAAAAGGTCTTCTTGCGACTGGATACCCTCCATATTCGCCAGAGCTCTTCTCTGTAGCATATCCCATGCATGCTCAATCGGGTTCAAGTCTGGCGACTGAGCAGGCCAGGGCAGGACATTGATGTTAGCTGCGGCGAGAGTCTGTCTTACAACTCTTGCGGTGTGCGGTCGTGCATTATCATGCATTAACTGAAATAAGGGACCGATTTGCACTTGTAGAGGAACGATGACGTCTGATACAATCGTCTCAGCATAAATTTGAGCGTTGAGGTTGCCTCTGATCCAAATCAACTCAGTTCTTCCGCCGATCCAAATACCCGCCCATACCATGATGGTTCCACCACTATAAGGATGGACTTCCTGGCAGGATTTTAATCGCTGTTGGCGTCCAGGGGTTCTCCAGTGTCGTATACGTCTTGTATCCGGTCTCATACCAAAACGAGACTCATCAGAAAAGCACACGAAACGCCATTGTTCTTCTGCCCAATTTCTGTGTTCAAGAGCCCATTGATATCGAATCCTACGATTGTGCATTGCTATAGGTGGTACCCGTAGCGGTCTTCGGGAATGAAGGTTCACTTCATGCAAGCGGTTTCTGACTGTTTGGTCGCTAATTAAGTTCCCTGAAGAGTGATGAAGCCTCACGGCTAACATCATGGCGGTTATTGTTGGAGCTCTTCGAGTTAAGATTTGAATGTATCGGTCTTGTCTCCGTGTGGTGCAGCGATACCGCCCTCCATGGCGCTCAGCCACGGTACCAGTGCTTCGGTAACGTGTCCAAAGTCGACTGATAACACTCTGACTTGTATTCAGAGCTAAAGCCACAGTACGTTGCCGGGAACCAGCTTCTATCATTCCCACGGCTCTGAGCATTTCTTCCCTGCTTAAATGACGTCGCCGCTCCATAATAACGTTGGTTTTAATCAGTAGTAGGGAAACAGTAGCACTAATAATGTCTTCAATGCGTTGTATGTTTTTATAGGGAAAATATTGACAGCTGATTTTCATCTTTTACTCGAATTTGATTCACAGTTCCTGATTCAAATTATGAAATGCACCAAAAAGGATCCATATAAATTTATAAAATCATAAATTTATTACAAAGCCACATCTCAATCTCAAGAAATCCGCATAAAAATGCTTGATCCCTAGACACTTTTGATGTGTGTATAATCAATACCCCCTCTCCGACCAGTGTCGGAGACCCGGTATTGATTATATATTAGTTGTAGCAGTCTACAGCAACATGTCTGCTGGAACAATGCCGGATGAAGGGGCAGTCCAGCCTTCCCGCAATCATCGTGAGTAGGATGTTGGGGCTAACCGTACCTACAGGTATTGATGTCAAGAGCAAACTATAATACATTTTGATGACAGTGGCAATATCCTGATGCCTCATTATCGCTACTCAAAAGACAAGTAGATAGATGAATCGCTTTTTTCAAAAGACACAGCCCTCAGGCATGCATGGATATCCCTTAAACTATGATGTGTGTAAGTCCTGCGGCATACAGCTTGATGCAAGTTGTGATAATTCTTAATGAAAACTTCAGAAACCCCAATAAAAAATTCTAGTTTATTTTTTTCCTTGTTACTCCCCCAAATTCAGCTACCCAAAAGTAAATACGCAACCGTTCCTTACAATTCCATATTATCATCAGTCACATCATAATGCAAATGGGACATAAAGACCTCAAATAAGGTTGTTTGCACACGATCAAGCTGCGAGGCGTGCAGGTGGCGGGATTGTGGCAAATTGCCAATAGCATGCAACCGCGGACAAGCTTTATCACATTACCCGGCCGCTCACAATCGCTCTTGTATTGATGTGGTTTTAAAATTGTTAGGTAAGATGCTTCAGTTTTATTTGATGGTGTTATTATTGCCTTACATTGTAGTCTATAGCAGGTGCATCTTTGAGAAATAATTAAGATAATGAGCACTACTGTTTGCAGGCGTTTCATTAAACCCTTTAGATAATGCTTTTAAATACGTTAATTGCTTTGCATTCTGGCGCTCAGTATACTTACATAATGGATATAGATGATTGCGATCTATTCAAATTTTGGGCAGGAAATTCCGTATTCAAAATTTAAAATGAGCTGAGTTCATTGACGAAAGAAGAACGTATTCTTATATTAAAATAGTAGGTTATAACTTATAAATAAACCCAAAGAAAACTATCACATAATTCTAAACTTATTATCATCCTAACTTAGCAACATTTCTACTAAACCTCCACACTGTTATTATTTACCCGTCATTTTTCACTTGGACATGAGTCGAGTGACGTCACGACGACGATACGAGCTCCCCACGACTTTAGCGATGATAAACGATGGCAGATAGTGGAAGGAATTTGGCTAAGATTAGGATTTGGGAAGGTTTGACTTTAATCTAGGTTATTAAAAATATGTCTTCTGATGAGTGTAGCCTCTAGATTCTAGAAACTAGACAAATTTTTTTTTTTAATATTTTGTATAGTCCTGTCAAATTAATCAGCGCCTGACACTACTCCATACAAGTTTAGACGCTGATTAAGTTGACAGGTGGCCTACCATGATCTAATTAAAAACGTTTCAAAAACAAGACATTTCAGTTTAGGTTCCTAAACTGCATCGCTTGAGCTACTCTATGGACGTCATGGTACCAAACAAGTATGAATGAAACCAAAACTTGCGACTCAGTTTGGGACAATCGCTGCCAGCAGAATGGCACGGCCTAAACTGAATCGTTAAACTGACGTCATGGTACGAATTAGAAGAACAGTTCAGTTTAGGTTCTAAAATGGATCGCGTTAAGAGCTTGTGGTAGGCGTCTTGGACTAAAATAAAATTTATCTTCTGTCCTTTTCTTAATGAAATAGAAAGAAAAAGATGCACTGAACTTAAATTTAGTTTGTGACAACGGAATCGGCGCCATTGCTTACTTGGCACTACTAGTAATATGTATAAAACAACCCGTTGGGATCTCAAAGTGGTTTTCGTTTCCAAAGAGAGACATGCAGAGGACACTGATTGTAATCCTCCAAAAAAAACCATGAAACGAAAATCTTCAAAAAAACGTGCAAACCAAATTAAAATTTAAATCTCGTTAGCGACACGGTGACACAGTAGAGCAGAGAGTGGCGAATAAATAACGAAGGCGTCACTTCCGGTTGCGTTCGGAACAACTTCCGGTTTAACTGAATTAAAAGCTTGCGAGAGTTGTGTCTTCCTAACGAACGTACGTTACTCGGAGGCTGTATTAGGTATAGATAGACATTGAGATGAGTTTTGAGATGTTGAAGATAGAAGTTTATTTCTGCTTGAAATATTTAGCGTTGTCAGAGAAGATTCGGGACTACTTTAATCTCGAGTCTGGGCCCGGAGCTCTGCAAACTCTTAAATCTATAAAGAATATCTGTAGTTTGAATAATATTTCGCAATTATGTATTTAGAGCATGTGTAGGTACTCGGTAATGTGTATAATACGCGCCACGAAAGATGAGACTTGAGAAGTTCAGTAGTGGGGAGTTTGCGCAGGTATGTCGTGTACGAAATAGTTACCCATAATGTGTATAATTATCTATTCAAGGATTTATCGAAGACAATTAGATAAAAAATCTTAACAATATTTTAATATTTATTACGAAATAATAAAGTTTCAGATAAAAGTCAAGTCTCATCTTTCGTGGCGCGTACTATATAATTATATAAGCTGTGGTTACCTGTAATTTAGTGTACCTACATTACAGGATAAAGTATATTATGCAAGTCCTATAATATTAAAAGTTAATTGTAATGTATCTCGTTGGTAATCCTTAAATAAATAAAAAATTTTTTCACATTCATCATCATAATCATAAAAACTAAATAAAAAACAGTGGCACTCCGGGAGTGCCGACAGAAGTGAAAACAAAACACAAACAGAATACTTTGCCATCACTCATTGACATGTCGGATATACATTAAAACCGAGTACATCCCGAGGGCAGCCGAACACATCCGAAGCGGTGTCGATTACGGTAACAGTGACGCGAGTTCAATAGTTTTTTCCCATCTCATAAAATGCCCAACGCGCCTAAAGAAGTTTTCACTTAAAAAATAAAGACACATCCACTAGGGCCGACATTAAAGCTCTGCTTCCATCTTTCTGCTACAACCAGTCTGTATCTACCAAGTGGTATCGTATTACCCAGTAACTGCGCTGTGGAGGTCACATAGGCAATCGCTCCATATAAAACACTGGTATTCAGCTGCATCCGGTTAGACTGGAAGCCGATCCCAACATAGTTGGGAAAAGGCTAGGCAGATAATGAGTTTCAGAAATTAGCGCGTTCAAATAACCAAAAAAAACTATTCAACTTTATTATTAGTATCTACTTATAGATGTAGATAGGTACCATTCTGAAAATAGTCATAACCAAAAATCTCTCCATTGCTATTTTTTTATAATCTTTCCTCTCTTGACCCTCCACGAACCGCGGATTCATGGGGATCCACTTCAATGGGAATTGTCCAACCCACACGTAATTCCTCACCAACAGAGACAAGCCTATCGACAAAGTTGCACTTCATTCAGTATATTCCTCTTAAACTCCGTTTTAAGTTCCGATGCAACCATTAGACATGTAAAAGCATTCATGTAAAGTAAATGTTACAGAAAAACCACTTCGAACAACTTTCGAGGGATTGCGATAGAAAAGGCCCTATGATGAACGCACGACATAACATAATCAGCCATTAATATTGCCACTGCTGGGACACAAGCCTCCTCAATTCGAGAGGGAGAGGGCTGTAATCCACGCGGGCACAGTACGGGTTGGTAGATGTCACATGTCTTCGAATTTTTGGTTCTAGGACATGCCGGTTTCCTCACGATGTTTTCCTTCACCGTTTTGAGAGCCAGTGGTGATGAAATAATTTACACAAAATAAATAACGGGTCGTTTTCGGAACACAATACTGCGCTCCAAAACAAAGATAGTAGACGTGGCTCAAAAGGCTGCTCAATTTAAATGGGACTGGGCAGGACATGTCTGCCGCATGCCGGACAAACTGTGGCCCATATAGCGCAGAAATGGTGCCCTGAGACAGTGAGGCGGGGTCGCGGCAGACCACGTAGGAGATGGTGGGACGAGCTGGATAGGTTCCGTCAAAACTGGTAGGTGGACGCGCGGGCTCGCGTAAGATGGAATTAGTAGAGGGAGGCCTTTGCCCAGGAGCGGGACAGCACAGGCTAGAAAAAAAAAGCGCCTGTCTGGGTACGAACCCACGACCTACAACTCGTAAATCGAGGCCGTTCCGTAACCAAGATAATTCAGCACGTATATACAGCGCTAAAAAACATCTTTTCGCGTTTGAATGGCATTGACAGGGGGCGCTGTTGGTAAAAATTTGAGAAATTGATTTGAAAAAACAAGATGGCGGCTTTAGTTCCAATTTTAACCACGAGTCGAACCATCCTTGTAACAACTAAAAGTCGGAATGAACCTTCTGTGTTGCCAACTCTTTCGTGGCTTCAAAACATCTCCACCACGTTGCAGAGACGGCTCTATTTTCAATTATACCAACTAGGGAATGTGATTACGAATCCTTTTTGGAGTTTGTGAGTTGGATCTTTGTTTCTCCTTCCGTTCAAATTGAGTTTAAAGGTGGTCGAAAAGGATGCGTCTTTGCGTTTGCTAGCTTAGGCGGATCGTACACAACGCAGATAACGCGTTCCCGTGCGTGATTTTTTACTTACGAATTCAAGAAAAACGCGCTTCCGCGCGGAGAATTTAGGTCCATTACCCGCGCCACACGACGGGGCGCGAATAAAGAGAACATACAAGAAACGCGTTTTTGTCGGCGTTTTATACCTTCTAGTAACGGAACCCTTCGTGTGCGAGTCAGACTCGCACTTAGCCGGTTTTCTTATTCGAACTCCCTTGGCTTCGACTTCCCTCTTTTTACAATCCTCAAAAGTGCGATAGAAAAACTATTTTGGAACACTGTTTTAATAACAAATGAAGCTACACTTTTAAGAGATTTGTTGCAAGCACTTCAAAGTTTACAAGTTGTTAGTTATTCAGCAACGTGTTAAGTTGCATCAGATAATAAAGCTACTATGTTGCTTAAAGTACTGGGCACCTAAAGCAGCCGTATTTTGCTATCTACAATGTTGTGATATTAATGTTACTTAAAACACCACTTACCAGGTTTCAAGCTTAAAACTTGGGAAGCAGATACTAATGCAACGTTTATATTTAATCTACATACGAACTTTTGTTAAAAGAAATACTCTGCGGATTTAATACTTTGAAATCGCCAATACAAAGTTATGCAATCATCGCGTTCATTTTGTTTGCGGAACCCGAAAGGGTCATCACGCTAATGGGGGATTTACGAGTACACTAGGTCGATTTTCGCCGTGCGGCTGGTCGCTTAAGTTAAGAGTCCCTATCAATTTCTGCGCGCTACTAGATTAGGTAATTATAGGAGCGCAATGTGTCTGTGTGCGTTCGAACTATAGCTGATAATCGTAGTGTGCGTTGAAGCGTACGATGAAGCGGGAACAAATAATCTTGGTCCGGAACCGCTATTATTAGTACTCCATAGTTTTTACTAAGATTCCGTAATACTGGATGGATTTTATTGTGATTATGACATGTTATGTTTAGGTCCCCTAAATACCATAAAAATATCGTTGAAATAAAAACATCTTAACCTAGTATTCACTATAGCAAAAGCAAATTACAAAGTGTGACCAGCGTATACAAGGTACGTCTGAAACGAATTACACGTGTTATTGTTTACCTAATACAGAACGAAGGGGTCTGTAGTATTTCCCTCGCTATAAGACCGCAAACCATGAGAGTATAGTATAGCGAGCCATTTTGTCTTATTTATTTCATTTATTTATTAGGCTTTTCAACAATGAGTACACTGTTACTTTATAATTTGTCTTGTTTGTGTGTTTGTATTTGTGTTTTTGCTCATTGATGATGTTCCAAGTAATATTTGATTTTTGGTAGATTTCTGCCATGTAATTCTCTACAAATACAATTAAAATATTTTTAGACTATATAAATAATAGTAAATTATTACAATTTTCTTAATTAAGGTGATTGCAACAATTATTATTTACCTAAGAACTGCACGTGCCTTTCGTGTTTTTTCAACTTTATTCTTTTTACCTTTGATTTTTCCATGATAATAAAGTTCACTTTTTCGACCCATTTTCTAAAAATATATTCACCATATTACTAATAGTACAATACAAAACATTAATAAGTCACACTATTAAAATAAAAAAATAAATATACTTAGTCTCAAAACTGGTCAGGCGTAGTACAAAATCATGCGCGATTCGCTAGTTACGTCGGGAGCGGCGAACGTCACAGGCGACACAGGTCCGTCGTCGAGAAGCCCTCGGGCGCGACTGAATGCATCGAGCGAGCAGTGCTGCCAACTCTAAAAAATATTTTCTGCTAAATCTACACTCAGATAATGCCAAAAACATGCTAAAATTTTAGGATAATGCTAAAAAAAATGCCAACACAAAAAGAGAGAGCGTTTATTAAAAAAAATCTAGAACTAATTTTGTGACACAAATAACATAATGAAGACCTTCGTCTGTATCCCCTTCAATAGATGCAGCTGGAGCGGAAGATGTAGATTTATAGGCATCATTTGTCCCTATTTTTCACAAGATTAGGTCAGGAACCTCGTAGGAGTGACAGCATTTGTTGAAATTGATAAACTGTTCCTGAGTTTAGTTTTTACCAAATTAACTTGGCTAAATACACGCTCTACGTCTGCATTCGAATGAGGTAATGTTAATAACGTTGTTGCAAATGCTGCCAGTTCCTTGAAGGGATTATTTTCAGCAGCGTCCTTGTAGTCCGAGATTTCACACCAAAATTTAACAGTAGAGGAAGTACACTGCCATTGTATAAAAACAATGTTTCGCCATTGTGATATAAGCTTATCAATTCCTGTTGCATCTATATTAAATTCCCCAGGGATTTCCCCTGACCACTACGGTTGCGTTCAGAAACATACCGCGTTTTTTAAGGGTTCATATGTTGCGTACGAAAATTCAAGTGTAAATAAATCTTTCCGAGTTAAATGCTAAATAATATGCTATATGCTAAATTGAATTTTTGCATGCCAAATGACTAGGGAAAATGCTAAATTTAGCCATAAAAATGCTAAATTGGCAGCACTGCGAGCGAGCGCATCGGTTTATAAGGCATTATTTAAATATTTTACTACAATTAAATAAGTAGTCTAAATTAAAATATAAAAATTGAGTTTGGTAGATAAACACCTCAAATTTTAAAATATTTTACATTTATTGTTATTTTCAATCAATTCTTACACATAGACGACGGTTTTGCACATGATTTTATTGGAGTTTTTCAGCGTAGTCAACATTTTTTTACAAGTACTAATTCATTAAACTTTTAAAAAATAAATTGTACACTTACTAATATACTATGTTCCCAATATTTGGGATTTTTTTCAGATTGTTATTTGCTACCAGTAAGCTAAAAAAGCAATTGAAAAACATGGTGTTTCGTGTTTACGTAAAAACGTGTGTTAGATTTTTATTTTTCTTAATTTATATTAAGTAGTTATCAAAATTTTAATTTGTAGACTTACTAGATAAATAGATGATAAATAACTGTGCATTTAAAAAAAAAGTAGATAACTTAAGGATTATTGAGAAAATTGCGCTGAAAAAAATGGAATTTTCTGTTTTTAGACAGCGAAATTGATAGGGACTATATCCGAGATTGATAAAAATCGCAGCTGGCTAGTTTATTTTTTGGGTTCCGTACCCAAAGGGTAAAAACGGGACCCTATTACTAAGACCCCTGTCTGTCCCTCCGTCTGTCTGTCACCAGGCTGTATCTCATGAACCGTGATAGCTAGACAGTTGAAATTTTCACAGGTGATGTATTTCTGTTGCTGCTATAGCAACACATACTAAAAACAGAATAAAATCAATATTTAAGGGGGGCTCCCATACAACAAACGTGATTTTCTTGCCGTTATTTGCTCGATATTAATTTTGTATAGATAATGGTACGGAATGGAAAAGAACGGATGGTGGTGCGCGAGTCCGACTCGCACTTGGTCACTTTTTTATCAAAATGTCGACTTTCATGCGGCGGACGATCTTCTGCAATTGAGCATTTTCACAGTCGATTTTAGTCACACGCCGCATGCAACCTGTCGCCACAGGACTAAAGTCGAAACCTACTCTACAATGGAACTTGCGATTTTAGTCACCTGTGGCCTAACCGAATTGCCAATCAGACAGACTATATTCACCTGTGTAAACCCTGCATTACGTTAGGTTTTTCAGAACAAAATAATGTCAAATTAACGCGACAATGGCGTATTTGCGCGACGATCGATTAAATTAGGACTAGGACATGAGGCTAGGCAACTCAACTGTCATGTGTTGCAAATGCAAATGACCATAGATGGCAGTGACCACCTACCATCACGTGGGTCGTCTCCTTGTTTGCCACCCAATAACATAAAACAGAAAATAGCCAACCTAACGCCAACAGTAGTCGCCTGCCCGTAGCAACATTAACCTATTTCCCGTCTGTTGATTTTTATAACTTGCTGCGACTTGCAGCTGACGCATTGCTCTAATTGAGAGCTGCGCTGGAAAATGTTCTGTATTTAGAACGAATGTGTCATGAAATGGCTTGTTTACACCTACGGGCTTGAGTTGTTTAGAGTTAAGTTCAAACCACTAAAGTGGTTTGTATTTTCACGGTACTAATTTGGAAGGAAAAGTTAACGATTGACGTGAAGAGTTTCACTTCACACAAAAACTTGAAAATGAATCCCTTATAAATTGGGCCAAAGTTGTCACACAGTGGGTGCCTGAAGAAGGGCGTCGTCCCCGAAGCAGGCCTAAGAAACGCTGGCGTGACGATTTGGACTCGTTCCTAAACGATTAAACGATTGGACAGAGAAGGCACAGAACTACATTCATTACCTTTATAATGTCCATTTTATGTATACTAAATTAAATGACTAACTAACTTACTATACATATAAATACAAAAACAAAGGACACTTAGGCGTCGAAGTACTCGTCCGCATCACTGTCATCTGGAAACGTGCCCAGAAGACAGGCAAGATTGCCACGTTGAATGGCAATGCTAATTCTGGCCAAAGAATGACCCAGCCCGTTGGTCACGTGAAGTTTCGACCAGGCGTCGAGAAATTTCCTTAAAAAGGATTTTTTTTAATTTTATATTTCCATTAATTAAGAATTTATAGAGTTTGAAAAGAATAGTGGCCTCAGTCCAGTTTTTTTTAAGATAATTATGACATAGTACGTCTATTCATGCATCAAAGACATAAATGCACGCTTATACTGAAACTGCTGAAAGTTTCAACTCCTGTTTTTGTTTATATAATTTTTTATTTGTTGAATGCTAGACTTTTGGCTCGTTTCTATTAGTAATATGAAACAAACCCAAACTACCAGTCATACGTGTTACTCAGTAACTGGGTTGTGCAGGTCAGATAGACAGTCGCTCCATGTAAAATACTGGTATTCAGCTGCATCCGGTTAGACTGGAAGCCGACCCCAACATAGTTGGGAAACTGCTAGACAGATTGTTTTTTTATAATGTACGTCTGATTTGTGCAGAATATTTTTTTTTTCATAATTTTTTTTTTTTTTCTTGGCTGAGATTATGTACCTCCAAGTCCACTCTATTGAACCGAAAGTAATTGTGTACAGTGATGTGTGAAAACGCCTTTAGTAAAAGCAACAACGTTTCCACAAAACACGACGTTCTTTCGTTTCTAATCTTTTCCGTTTTCCTGGGGCGTGTTCTGTCTTGTGTCATATTATTTAATTATGGAGAGGAACACGGCCTCCGGCGTTCGTTAGATAAAGCGAATCATGTCGCGTCTGCGGGGATGTCTCGTTGTTTTGATAAAATAATATCGTTGTGTACGATTGTTCTGTTCTGTTGGGTAAATAGAGATAGGGATAGTGTTTTTATTTTTATACAAAAAAACCTTTACATATTACTATTTCTGTGACATTCCAGCTATGCATTGGAGATTTGAGTTTGTAACACGTTACTTTTGTTTAGACCCGTGGACGACCGGCCTTAGGCCCGGTATCCACCAAAGCTGAGAGGAGAGGAGATGTGCTGCGAAAATGGCAGGTTAGGCCCGGACTCCACTAAAGCGGAGCTGGGCGGAGCGGAGCGGAGACGTGCAAGAATCGTCCAATCACTGACGAGACGAGAGACGCGATGAGGATTTCAACCATTGTGATGGGTTATTCAAAACACATCTCCTCTCGTCTCCTCTGCTCTCCGCTTTGGTGGATACCGGTTATTTCCACCAAAGCTGAAAGGAGATGCGTAGCGGAGATGTGTGATGGGAATGACTCTTACGGGTGTGCGAGGCGCGGGGAGAAGGCAGCGGAGAAAGGGGCGCGAGCGCGTGCGCCGCCGCTCGCTCAGCCGCCCGACTACACACATCTCCGCTCTGCCGCGCCGCCGCCGCTTGCTCGCTCGCGGCACCAAAATTCTATAGAAAAATGAGACATCTCCTCTCCTCTCCGCGTGATCCATTTCCACCGAAGCTAAGCGGAGAGGAGATGTGGAAATAACGAAATCTGATTGGTTATTCAAAACACATCTCTCGTCTCCTCTCCTCTCCGCTTTGGTGGATACCGGGCCTTAGTCTTCCTTGTTCTAAATAAATTAAATAAAAAAGACAATATGAAAAAGTGTTATAATTATGTACAAGTATAAGTTAATTTTATTTATTCTGATGTATTTTGTAGGTACAAAAAAAATTATAAAAATATATTGTATTCACTTTTTATTTCGTTCAGTTTCAGGTAGGTACTAAACTTTAGTTAACAATAGGTACCTACCTACACAATCAACTTAGCTACATTGTAAAGACAATTTTAACCCTGTATTTGCTGCTAATAAAAGCGAAGCAAAGCAAAGCGAAGCAAACGTGACACCGAAGCATAAAAGAGGAAATTACGTCACACGGGGTCAGGCAGGAAGCATGGTCAGGACTCACCAACATTTTCTAGCCAGAGCAGAAATGTTGTTATTTTGAACCAGAATATTTCTAAAGAGAAAATTAGAATTGGGAAAATTCGCTGCGGTTGAAAAATGGACAAGTGTAGAAAATATGGTGTAGGTAATGTAGATAAAACTTTAATTTCTTCTACAAAGGAAAAGAAAAACATATTACACAATATAGATGTGGATGTGGGCAAAAAGAAGCACGAAAAATAAATTATGTAAGGTCCGGCGTTTCTAAATTTGCTAAAGATGTAAACAACAATGGCCGCTCGAAATTGAATAAAATCGATATACAAGAACATTTATTTTAAGTAATGTTTGTTTTCGTCTAGTTAGCTCGGAGATTTAGACAAAAACTGATGACTTGACTATTGTCAAGCCATCCATTACCGATTATTCCCGAAAAGTTGTTCAAGTGGACACTTCATGGATTGAATAGGTCGAATCTGTTCCAAAACCGAATCGTGGCACCCCCGACTTCACGTAGTCTTTTGGCTGCTACCCCTAGAGTGTATATACAAACCGGAGGCGCGAAAGGAGAGCAACCCCCGCCCTTACGTAACAAAGCATAGGCACCCGTGCGAGCCGGAGCGGCTGAGGCTGGACCAGCAAGCCGAAGCTGCGGAGGTGAGCATGGGTGCCTATCCTTTGTTACGTAAGGGCGGAGGGGTTGCACTTCCCGCAGCGCCGAAGATGATGCAGAAGCAACTTTAAAGTGTTTTGAAGTTAGATTACAATAAATAGATAGGTGACTACATGAAATTAGAGCTTTCATTGACCATTATTTGATGATAATAATAAGGTAATTTTATGTTCAATTATAGTAGATTCCCTCATCAATTACTTATCCAAAAGTATAAAAATATAGGTGACTATATGAAATTAAAGTACGTTGAAATTATTTTATAGATGCAGTTGATACACTTATTAGAGGTAAAGCGTAAACATAAATATCACAAATTTAGTTGCTTAAGAATGATCACCATGCTATGTCATATTAACAGTAGCTTGTTTTACAATAAATATGGTCGCTTGAAAAGCATTTTTTAGACGCTAAAAGTTCGTCGCGGACCTATTAATTCATTATATTATGTGTGTGAACATACGAACACACTACGGCGTTGTCAAGGAGCGACGCGGCACGGCGCGGGGTCCGGGGGGCAACACAGCATCGCGGCATTGCATCGTTCGACGACACGACCGCGCTCGGACATTCCTTTTTGATTAAGTACTATAATAGTTGCCAAAGTAATTGTGAACCACAATTAAACCTTTTTATAATACAGTCTGCTTGCTTTACTTCCACCTGGGCGTAGACAGACAACTAAATATACTTACTTGAAGACGAGAATGACATTTTAAAGAAACATCCATATAAATTTGCACGAATGGTGAAATTTGGCCGAGCTTTAATGTATTTAACACCTATTATGTATTACCCATATTTTGCAAAATAAATGTCTATTCTAATATTAACTCTAAACCATTATAATTTATGTTTTTAACCCCTTAAACACAATCAACCGCACAGATAATCTTCACACCTCTGCTTCCAAACAATCATAATCCCCGATTCGAAATGCAAATTTAAACCGTGGAACGTTCGCGACGTCTGCACCAATCGAAAATTAATAACGGCCGATGCTCTTTGTTTATTGGACGCACTAATCGGATCGTCGGCTTTCGGCCGTCGGCAGTCGGCTTTCGGCGAATAAGCGATGTCGCACTGTTTTTGTTTTAATTGACATCGCGCTTACATTTGCGATTTTAATTCGATACAGAGGATTATGAGGATTTTAATTGTTTCATTATAATTTTGTTTTGTTAGGTTGGGGAAGGATCTAATTATGGATGTCGTTTGTATTTTAGTAGGTATGTTGAAATGGATATAAGTACCTAGTAACTTTCCGGTAATGGTAAATACAAATGTTAAAAAAAAAAATTAACAATAGCAAGCCATAATATAGACAATATTTTTATTGTTTTGTATATGCATTCAACGGGTTCCTGCGGCCTTCACAAGGTCGTCGGTCCACCTTGTGGGAGGCCTTCCAACGCGACGTCTTCCGGTACGCGGTCCCCACTTTCCGCCGCAGGATCCCGTTGGATGTGAAAAGCACAGAACCGGTCGAAGTGGAGGTGCTTGCAACTTTCCTAAAGAAACGATTTTTTTAAATTTATTTATTTAGCGCATGACCCCAATAATTACCGTTGTTGTAATTGTAAACAAGGTGTAATGTTAAGTCTTCAAAACAATCCTTCTCAGAAAGCAAAACCTAACCTCAAAAGTCAGCACACACATCACCAATGACGGTTCAATCAAGGTAACCGTTTGGTACCGCTGCACGCTGTAACCGATCGCACGTACTTCATTAACCTTCTCTCACTACATTTGAGTCCGGTTAATCGCTTGGAACACTGAGTTATAGACGGTGTGAGGACGATTGGACCCGTCCGAGATGTAGGTGGCAGCGGGTTAGGTCCAGCATGTTGTTTACAGTACTTTTGTCCCACGAAACAAAGAGGTCGTGAATTTTTGTGTAAACGCAGGAGCTCTCGGCACCATCCAAAATAATGCCGAAGTCGGGAGTGTGTGTGTGTGTGTGTGTTATGTGTTGACGCTTCTCATCCTCACGCACACATTGACAGCATGTTCCTCATTCACAGCCTGTTGTACACGTGATTACCACATGTAAAGCGCGTTTCGCTTCGTGAGATAAAAATACAATAACAACTTTATAGAAGACTATCAGTCGGCTGGTAGTAGCTGGATTAGAATTGCTGAGAATCGAGTTAAATGGCGTGCAATTGGAGAGGTTTAGGTCCAGCTGTGGACTGCTGCAGGCTGAATAGGCTGATGATGCTCAGTCGGTTGCTGAATTGAGAATTTGGTTCAGAACTTGCCAAACTCTTACTTCAGCATTTTTTTTATTATAATTTTTACAATCTCGGGACCCTGGGGACCCGGACATTTGAAAGGCTTACCAGGGGCCGAAGCCAACTCGCAGAGGCCTCTTAGACAATTTTAAATGATAAGGAGGCACCATTGCCACCATTATTATTATTGCTTAAGATTGAAAGAATCACACAGTTCAACAAGTTCTCAACGACAAATTCTGAATTCAGGAATCCGGTGTATAGCAGTTAAACAATTTCAAGAAAGAAGCTGTTTGTGCCAAATAGAGAGATGAAGAAATGATCACTGCAAGTAATAATCACAAGAAAATACCACCAATCACCAAGCCAGTCAAACGATGAATAATTGAAAATGTTGATGAGAGAGGGAGACCAAACAATATATAGGAGAAAATAAAGATGCCAGAGAAAGACAAAAACACAAACCCTATTGAATTACTATTTCATGAAATCATGACATCATCATCATCATAATTTTAGCCGAAAGACGTCCACTGCTGGACATAGGCCTCCCAAGCCACCCACTTCCCACTTCGACCGGTTCTGTGCTTCTCGCATCCAACGTGTTTCTGCGGCCTCCACAAGATCGTCGGTCCACCTTGTGGGAGGCCTTCCAACGGTACGTCTTCCGGTACGCGGTCGCCACTCCAGAACCTTTCGGCCCCAACGACCATCTGTTCCACCTCCTCAATACTTCAGACAGAAGAAGAAAATATCCGCCGCCTTTCGCTTGTACCAGCGTTGAACTAAAATTAGGAATAACCAATGACATGGCAAACATTTTATGGTTTTGCCATAGCCCAGTGTTTGTGACACACGTATCGGTGAATTAGGGTTCCCTATGACGCCAGAGCCCTAATATTTGTAATGTTCAATTGCTGTAAAAATAAATTTCTGTAAACAAGATACCTATATCTGCATTCGCGATTTATTTGCCAAAAATGTAAATAAATATGAGTTTATGGAAAAATAGCTTTAAATCCTACGCAATATAGTTCAGTTTACGCTACAATTTCAAAAAAATTTATAAGTTTTTCAATAGTGCTAGTCACTCTGAAATCAACTTAATTACCATTAATGCATTAAAGTTGATATTTGTTAAAGTTGAAATAATATTAATTTGAAACAAGTTTAAATAGACTTTAGTATAATATTTTTCCATAAATATTTTGTTTAGTGACTACATACACAAACTCACGGATTTATCTCATGGGGATAGGCAGAAACTACATAACGCCACCTGCTACGATCCTTTCATACATTAGCATTTTTTAGGGTTCCGTACCTCAAAAGGAAAAAACGGAACCCGTACCTATAGGATCATTTTGTTGTCCGTCTGACTGTCTGTTTACCCTTTATCTCGAGAAGGCGTAGAGGTATCGAGTTGAAATTAAAACCATATAATCAAGGCTACTGTCCCTTGAAGCTGTGAAAAAATCAAACTTCTAAGTTAACGTAAAAAAAAGATACAGCCGTTTATGCCGCAAGCAACATTTTTTTCGACACTCACGGGAATCAAAATGTATAGGTAAATAACGCAATGAGTGCTGTCAAAATGAAAGCGTTTGCTACTGTTAGTGTGTTGCGTGATTACCCCGCTGGTCATACACGGACGGTTGCGGCCACTACGCAAGTGACCTTTCTGAAGAACATGATCAATAAGGTCAGTGTATGTCCTTCTAGGGCGTAGGTACCCTCCCGGCCTTTCCACTCACATTTTCCTTGTAAATTCCTTTTGTTAGTCGACTCAATGCGCTAAATTTGCCAAAGATGTAAACAACAATGGCCGCTCGAAATTAAATAAAATCGATATACAAGAACATTTATTTTAAGTAATGTTAGTGTCACAAAGATAACTGATGTCACTTGGAAAGCTGCCACGCTAAAATGGAACTGGGCTGGACACATCTGCCGCATGTCAGACGAACAATGGGCCAAACTAACGACCCAATGGGTCCCTCTTAATGGCAAACGACATCGTGGCAGGCCCAGACGGAGATGGCGGGATGAGCTGGACTCCTTCAACAAGAACTGGTCCTTAGCAGCTTTGAACAGAGAGAAGTGGAAAGAGAGTAGGGAGGCCTTTGCCCTGCAGTGGGACATTACAGGCTAATAATATAATGTTAGTGTAGCTCGGAGAATCTCCGAGCTAATAAGACGAATACAAATAAATGTTCTTGTATATCGATTGTATTCAATTTCGAGCGGCCATTGTTGTTTACATCTTTGGCTTTAGCGCGGTCGTGTCGGACCTTAAGTATACTTTTAAACCGCGGTTACTTTGTTACTTAAATGCACACAATGATGTGATGTTATGCATTTAATAAATTTTTAGTTCTAAAATGTTTTTTATTGCTGTAATGCCAATAAAGGCATTTTCCTTGCTTTCTTTATTTTTTCTTGCTTACTAATTGTGGACGGTTCTATTTGATGCATACTTTTATTTCAGCATGACAATGAAGGGAAAACATCGATGCAGTGTTTTCTATGAAAAATGGCCGTTCTTGCGTAAATTTTGGG
The DNA here is from genome assembly GCA_914767645.1 of Hydraecia micacea. NCBI lineage: Eukaryota > Metazoa > Arthropoda > Insecta > Lepidoptera > Noctuidae > Hydraecia > Hydraecia micacea. Next base: position 18,532,740 of record OU611778.1, read on the forward strand.
AAGTCCTTTTATTCTTCTGGCACCTCCACAATTAGCTATAATTAAAGTAGCAGCAAACGCCAAGCTACCAAGCGACTTCTCATAAAAAACACCATTTTACAACAAAAAGAAAAATCCGCTTGAAGACGCTGCAGCGCTTTAATTAATCAATTATCTTGATGGCTTCGAGCGACGAAAGTTATAGTCTACTTACCACTTTACACAGACCTCTACCCCTCCTCGTGGTTCTACTAAATTCGGAGGGAGGAAGGGTAATAATGGAGAGGACAGAGGTCTAGCTAATTGGACAATTTAGTGGCACGCCTTCTGATTGTTTTAACTATTAAGTTTTTTATAACGTCGTCAGTACCTATAGTGAATGGGTTTTGTAATAAGTTTTGAGGAGACTCCTAGTTTATGCATAGTTAGGTTAGATCATTAATTTGCAAGGCATTCGCAACAGTAGGACACTACAAACTACACGCAATAGGCACAAATGATAGTTTAATTGCTTTGGTTTTTATCCCACTTGGGAATTGTACGGGAGTATCCAGGACTCGGGTAAAATAAAACGAGGAGAATTCGGAGTTACTTAAGAAACGTGTACTAACTCGGTAATGACACAAGCAGTAATTACTGCGCAATTAAAGCATAAAAACTTAAAACTAAAACAAGACGCATCGTCGCTCGCTGCTTAGACGAATCCATCAGGCGCTCCAACATGCCCCCGGACGTTGAAAGATTCTCTTTCAACAAGCTTCAGAAGAGACGGGTAATGGGCAAATTCTGTTGAAAGCTCGTCTTATTACTCCAGCAGTAGTCCGGATGTCAGCCACACGGACGATGCCGTCTGATCCTGGATGGACAGCGACAATTCTACCCAGCTTCCACTTGAGGGGGGGTAGGTTATCCTCTTTGATCACTACCAAGGAATCCAGCTTCAATGCATCTTTGCAGGAACGCCACTTGGTTCTCTGCTGCAACTCGGAAACAAACTCCTTACTCCACCGAACCCAGAAGTGCTGGCGGAGTTGCTCGATCCTTTGAAAGCGAGTTAAATGATGAATGGAGTGTTCCTGAATATCTCGCTGTGGCAGTGAAGTAAGCGGTCGACCGACAAGGAAGTGTCCTGGAGTCAGAGGTGTAAGGTCAGCAGGATCAGCGGACAGCGGCGTCAATGGACGAGAGTTTAAAATTGCCTCAATTTGGATCAGCGTGGTGTTAAGTTCTTCGAACGTGAGATTACAATTTCCCAACACTCGTCTTAAATGATATTTGGTCGACTTAACACCCGCTTCCCAGAGTCCGCCAAAGTGAGGAGTATAAGCGGGAATAAAGTGCATCTTAACTCCATCATTAGCCAAACTTTCACCCAAGGAATCGCAATTTGACTTTAAAAATTTCGATAAATCGTTGTACGCTCCAACGAATGAGGTACCGTTGTCGGAATAAATATTAACGGGTTTTCCCCTTCGCGAAATAAACCTGTACAAATCCAATAAATATTTATTACTAGTTAGGTCACTTACTAGCTCCAAGTGAATAGCCTTGGTGGTGAAGCAAATGAATATCGCAACGTACACCTTTACTAGCCTGCAACCGCGGCCTTGCCGACTGGCACACATGATAGGGCCGGCATAATCAACACCAACACTTTCGAAGGGGTAACCTCCCTGGCGGAGACGCTGCTGCGGCAAATTCCCCATTAAGGGGGTAACTACATTACCCTTCATACGACAACAGCGCACACAGTTATGATAGCAAGCTTTAGATAAATTTCGGCCGCCTATAGGCCAATATGATTCCCTTATCGACGCTAATAATAACTGTGGGCCTGCGTGCATCAATCTCTTGTGCTCGAAATTAAACAATAGCTTTGTAAATATATGTGTGGACTGTAAAATAATAGGGTGTTTTTTATTATATGAGAAGTCAGAATTCTCTAAGCGTCCTCCGACACGCATTATATTATTGCTGTCTAAATAAACATTAAATTTGAGAAGGACGCTTTTTGAAGGTAAACTTTGTTTGTTTGCAAGTAATTTGTGCTCTGGAAACGAATCAATTTGACATTTTAAAATAATAACATTTAATGCTTCCTGTAGTTCTTCTTCTGATAGAAAGTTACTAATTACAGGAAGTTTTTTACAAATTCTAACAAATCTCAACACATATGCTACGGAACGAACAAGTCTTAAATAATTAGAGAAGCGCTTAAAATCAATAAATAAATTGCAAGAACTACTTTCTACAATAGCGCTCAATGAAATTTGAGGTCGCGTTTCGGGCAATGTCTCGAACTCTAAACATGTAAGGTGAGACGGCCAGTTGGACTGATCTTCCTTCAAGAAGTCGGGACCACACCACCACATATGTAACCCTTGCAGAGCATCAATATCCACGCCACGAGATATGAGATCTGCTGGGTTCTTGGCAGTTGGGACATGACGCCAAGTACAGTTTCCTGTCTTATCTAAAATTTCAGCAACGCGATTGCGTACAAATGGCTGAAGTTTAGAGGGCAACATTTGTAACCAACCTAACACAATGGTCGAGTCTGTCCAACAGTAAACCCTATCGAACTTTGCTCGAAGTGATTTGACCACCTTCTCACACACGCGAGCTCCCACTACGGCACCACACAGTTCTAACCTCGGAATCGTGGTAGGTTTAATCGGCGCCACACGACTTTTACCTATCAATAAGCGGACCATGCATTCACGATCACCGCGGACACTACGGACATAGGCACACGCACCGTACGCGCGCTCAGATGCATCCGTGAATACATGGAGCTCTAACGTGTGGTACGAATCGGACATAATAAAACGTGGGATACGCAAGTTATTTAGAAGAGGGAGATCTTTAAAAATAGCCTTAAAAGTTGTGTTGAGTTCCAGAGTTAACGGTTCGTCCCATGAAAGGTTGTCCAACCACATTCTTTGCAACAACATTTTCATGGTCACTACAAACGGAGATAAAAGACCTAAAGGGTCAAAAATGCGTGCAATTGCTGAAAGCAAATCACGCTTAGTACTGCCATTAGAAGGCATCTCAGGACTCATCAAGAAACCTAGTTCGTCAGAGTCAGCAAACCAGTCAAGCCCCAACAGTTTATTGGGCTCACTAGATCCCATACCTAAATCTAAGGCTGACTGAGAAGTCCCTGAGGCTAGAACAGGTTCGTTCGACTTCCACTTTCGAAGTGGCATGCAAGCTGATCTGAGTGCATTGGTGACTTCATTGCGAATTACCATTACTTCATTTAAGTCATTGCCACCCGTGAGTAGATCATCTACGTAAAAATCATGCTTGATAATGGTGGCAATCTTATCATCAGTGCACTCAATACCTAATTGCTTAAGGCAGCGCGTCGCAAGAAACGGCGCACTAGCCGTGCCGTATGTGACGGTGTTTAGTTTAAATACCTTGACAGGACTACATGTGTCGTCACGCCAAACTACCTGTTGCAAGTGCCTATCAGACGGATGGACTACTATCTGTCTATACATTTTTTCAACATCGGCTGACAAAACATACTTATACTGTCGAAGCCGAAGAAGTATAGACAGGAGGTCGTCCTGAACCGTAGGACCCACCATCTGTAAATCATTAAAGGATATTCCTGATGAAGTAGGGCAACTAGCATTAAAAACTACACGTAGTTTGGTAGTGGTACTACATTCGCGTAGTACCCCGTGATGAGGTATGTAATAGGCATTTAAATCTAATTCCTTGTTTACGGTCATGTGACCTAATGACTCATATTCTGCCATAAATTCGTGATATAACTTACTAAAATCAGGTTTAGCCTTAAGTCTGCGTTCCAGGGAATATAAACATTTTGAAGCCCTATGAAATGAGTCACCTAGAACAGAAGGGTTCTGCTTCATTGGTATACGGACACAAAAACGACCGTCCTCTAAACGAGTCGTGTTTTTAATAAAATGTTCCTCACACAATTTTTCCTCTGGCAAATAAATCGATTGCTGCGAGGTAACCTCTTCAAGGTTCCAAAATCGCGTCAACTCATCACGAATAAATCTTGAGTCATGATCACTATAGGAACTAGTTTGAATAAAATTACAACTTACACTGTTACTTAATTTACTATTATTATATAAAATGGGACCAGAGACAATCCAGCCTAACCTGGTCTCACATAACACTGGTTTCCCAACACCCAGCTTTACCTTTTGTGAACCTAACAGGTCCCAGAATAGATCAGCACCAATTAAAATATCTACATCGGAGGGCTCATAAAAGGTAGGGTCTGCCAGACAAATGTCAGTGGGAATATTTAGGTTAGATAAATCTAATTCACGACATGGCATTTCATTCGTTATTAATGGCAAAACAAAACAAAACAACTTAGCAACGTAACTGTTGTTGAGTGACGTCATTTTTACCTGACAAGTATTACATACGCGAGAGGTCGCGTTATTTATGCCATAGATTGAACCATCTATCGGACTTATATCCAATTTAAGTCGTTTACATAGTCGCTCCGTCATGAAGCATGAGGTACTACCGCTATCGAGTGTCGCTCGCACAATATGCTCACGATCGTTATGATCAAATACTTTAATTAGAGCTGTTGACAACAACACGCCGCGCTCCTTCCTACTATCGCGATAAGAAGGTGAAATGTTCGCAGACAAAGCTACGTTATTACTATTAGCGTCAGTGTTAGCAGAGTGCGCGGGCGACGCAGACGTTGACGGAGACGATGTTGTATTATCAATACGACTATCGCTATCGTCCGAGGTATGAAGTAAAATGTTATGCCTGCGATTGCATAACTTACAACCCGGTTTTTTACATTTGTTGGAGAAGTGACCCGAACGAAAACAGTTGTAACACAATTTAAAACTAGGCACTAATTTACGACGAGCCTCGTTACTCAACGAAAGGAACTGTGAACAATTAGATAGACTATGGTCACCTTTGCAATTGGGACATTGCCTCGTGACAGATTCCGTGCTTACATTATTAGAATGTTGTGTCGTCACCATAGACTTAATTTTACTCGTTGAACCTGATTTAGCGATACCTGATACGTTGTGTCTTGGTATTTCCAGGGTTTCAACTAAATCAGCGCGTGTGCGAATAAATTGGAGGAATGCATCTAAAGTAATCTTGGTGTCTTTGTCAGTGTGACCTATAAATTCCTCCCATTCGCGATAAGACTTCTGATCCAACTTACGAGTAACTAAATATATCAACAAAGTATCCCATTGCTTGACTGGTTCACCTAACGATTCCAACGCTCGTAAGTTCTTATTTAATACGTCTATTAAACCTTTCAAAGCGGCTGAGGATTCCTTTGTGATAATGTCTATATTACATAATGCTGACAAGTGATTCTGCACCAATAATCTTTTATTGTTAAAACGATCGCAAATTAAATTCCAAGCCACGTCATAGTTGCTAGCGGAGAACTCAATTGATTGAACAACCACAGCAGCAGATCCTTCCAGAGAAGCACGCAAATAATGAAAGGACATCATTCATTTTGGACCAAAAACTGAAAGTGCCGGCCAGGATAAAAATGTGTAATATTCGGATAGAACTCACAATTCCTATCATTTTTTACTACGACACCAAATCTGTGCGCCCTTTGGTTACGGTGTTAAACACTTTTAAAATACAATAAAAATGTTATTATGAAGTTGTTATTTTCATACATTTGATCATGTATATTTAATTATTCATACTGTGTATGTCCTTTTGATGTGCAATAAAATGAATTCTATTCTCTATTAAGAGAGTATTTTCATCATTGATACTCCACGCACCGCACAGGCACAGACAGAGCGTCACAATTCACAACAAGTCCAAACCTGTTTTAAGCAGGTACCTGGAAAATCACCGGTTTGTCCCTCCCCGCCGCCCGCAACTACTGTACCCCGCGTCACCCGTCTTTTGTTTTGTTCAGTTATCCATGCGACTCTTGTTACATCGGACGGCTAAATCGTGACTTGCACTCCTCAGTTAATATTGTTATTCTTGTTTGTTGTTATTTGTTTATAGTTATTTTTTGTTATTGTTATTGTTTTAACTGACGTTATGAGTGGACAATTGTGTATTTCGTGTCGTACGCCTGTCGGTAATCGTCGAAGTTATACTTGGACTTCCCGAGAATCACAGCATACGGATGTTGCACAGTTTGTTATTGAAGGTCTATTAGTTCGACAGGTATGAATCATTATTATTTTATTTCATTTTATATACAGACCTTTACCTACCTAGAGTTTTATATGATTTTGACTAAGTCTTTATTTCATCATTTCCTTGTCTGTATACCAGTTTACCTGATGTCGGCGCAGTATGTTTTCTTTTTCCAAATAATTTGGTCACTTGCCATCAACTCATTCATTTTGACCATTTATTAGAATTATTTATTTCACACGTTTTTGTTTCTATATATAAGTACTCCTTTGTACTTAACTAATCATTGTATCACCTTGTATGTATATACCGTGAAATAGAACCCTTCTTGCTTAGGAAACAAAACGATTAGAATATCACGGCTCATGTATGTACATGTGCAACGAATAATACATGTTTCTTGTTTTACAGGAAGAACCTACAGAGGTTATTTGTCGACCCTGTTGGCAACGGGCTGAGCGTCGGTATCTCCGACACCAACGTGAAGTGGATCATGATGTTGCAGACGAAGAAGTCAACGCTGAACCTCATGCTTCACCAACCGTTTTACCCGGGTTCAGCCGTACCGGTAATTCGGCGAATACGTGTGTATTTCAACACTGTCAAAATGCAACGAGGCACAGAGTACCCGAAGATATCATACTACGAATGTTATGCCGCTACAGCCTATTTATAACCGCAAATAGCCGTGTATGCAGTGAACACCTTGAGCAAGCTGAATGGCATTTACTTGCTTTGCAAGACAATTTAATCGGAGGATTCAGTGCAACTCAAATTGTTTGTGCTCTAAGATTATTAATGAGCCATATCAGCACAGAAGTTTTAGATTTTGAACATTATGAACTAATAAATGATAAAGAATTTCATGACTGGACTGGCCTGACTATTGAACAGTTTACTGATTTATTAGCCAACACACCTAGCCTAAATAAAAGAAGAAACAAAAGAACTATTCTAGCAGCTTTGTTAGCAAAACTCCGAACTGGCGAATCAAATGCACGGCTAGCATCGATTTTTAAAACCAGCGAAGCCACTTACTCGCGAATCCTCCATACTGGCAGAGAAGCACTACTGCAGGACTTTGTTCCTATTCACTTAGGCTTTGACCATATGATCCGGGAAGATGTAGCACGGAGGAACCTTATGATTCCTGAAAGAATTTTTGGGAACCCGGAGAGTTCTACCGACGAAAGAAAAGCCATAACAATTGTCGATGGCACTTACATATATATACAAAAGAGTTCAAACTACTTTTTTCAAAGGAAATCCTATAGCAGCCACAAGTTCAGAAACTTATTAAAGCCGTTTCTGTTTGTCTGTTGTGACGGGCACATCATAGAAGTTTCTGGTCCACACGCTGCTACTTCTTCAGATGCGCAAATAATGCTTGATATTGTACAAAGTGAAAATGATTATGGCGACGGATTATTTCAATGGTTTTACCGAAATGGGGACGTATTTATTTTGGACCGTGGCTTTAGAGATGCAATTTCCAGCCTTGAAGGATATGGATACACCGCTAAGATGCCCGAGACAAAGCTCCCTGGGGAAACGCAACTTACGACAGAACAAGCTAATAAGTCGCGACTTGTTACTATTTGCCGATGGGTCGTAGAAGTCGTAAATGGCCGATTTAAAAGAGATTTCCGGCTGCTGAGACACGTCAACATCAATATAACACTGCACAATATGATGGATTATTTTAGAATTGCTGCCGCATTAATAAATGCCTATCACATTTTGATAGTGGATAACGTTCACGCTACTGATATCCTTCAAATAATAGGTGAAAGAATAAACACGCCCAATACACTGGGAGATCTTGTGAATAGACACAATTTAAACCGAAGGCGAGCACAGTTCCAACCCATGGCTGCGGATATGACAGATTTCAATGATTTTCCAACATTGACAGAAGAAGATTTAATATTATTCAGCCTTGGTGTATATCAGCTCAAACAAGCAAAAAGTTATTACGGAGAGCACCTTCAATCCGACGGAGTTTTTATCATTGAGCTCGGTGGTGGGATTCCTCTGGAAATAGTCAGGGAACTTGAAGGGGAAGACTTGTGGATTATAAGAGGACGAATACAATCCCGCCACATCCAAGCCAAAAAATATCATGTGTACATTGCACTAGATCGGGCAGCAAATGGTCGTCGAGCATTAGCTCATTATTATTGTACATGCAATATCGGCAAGAGGACCATTGGATGCTGCTCACATACCATGACCATAGTCTGGTACATGGGTTATGCTAGACATGACCCATACCTCACCCCACCTGCAATAGGATTACATGATGTATATGTTAGATTAGGACAAATATAAATGAATTTATACAATTTAATGTTGTTTCATTTTGCTCTTTTTTACCTAAATGAAAGGTACTGAATCTAAATGAGGTGCTGTTGGTATTGTTGCTTGTTTGTTTTTTTCATATTTACTATATTTGACCAAATGTATTAAAATAACACACATCTTATAACATTTTATTTCACATTTTTTTTAAAAGCATGTAACAACATAACCATAGGGCGCACAGGTTTGGTGCCATAGTAAAAAATAATAGGAATTTGGTGATCTATCCGAATATTACGTTTTTTTTTTCTGGCCGGCACTTTCAGATTTGGCCCAAAAATGTATGAAACGTGAATGATGTCCTTTGTTGATTTCGTCAATCTCGTCATTATTATGGATGAGGCTAGTAAAGGTGTCACGAAACTCTAACCAATTGGAATATAATCCATTAAATTTCGGAAGTTGTATGATAGGCAACTTAATATTATGTTTATAAACACTACCACGAGTACTTTTATCACAAATCGAATCATTTTCTTTATTAGATTTACTTAGTAACTGTTGAGCCCTCGACAATGCCTTAAAGTACAATGTCTCGAACTCACAACGCTCAGACAACTGGGCCTTCGCATCATCAACCATACACTCTAACCGCAACTGTACCTCATCGTATTGTTCGTACAACGATTCAAGTTTGCCCATACGCAGCTGTAATTCCGTGGCGTCACAACTACTTAGTTTCTTGTCAATCATTGCGTCCAGGTAACTGATGAATATAGTTAAGCGGCCTTTAAAGCTGCCTCGCTTCTTTACTAATTCCTTTTCCTCGGACATACTGGGACTCGAGTGTTGTCGACCTGAAATGTATACAATAACAAATACGTTTATATACTTAAACAGAAGTTACCAAGCTACCAAGCTACCAAGCTACCAAGTTATACGGTTGATTATAATGTGATGTTACAATGTAATTAGATAATCTTTAATGAGAATACCTGTACCTAATAATAAATTTAATTACCTACTAATGTGAAGGTGCAAACTTTTTATTTTAAATTCCTCAATAACTAATCTTTAAGTTATATTAATTAGGATATAAGTAAGCAACCAATCTGAAGTACACTACGGTATATAAAAAAAACTGACACTATTGTCAATAATTGGAAATAATATCTAACACTAATCAGAATAAACTATGGCTGTGAATACCTACGCATCAAACTAACACTTAACTGAATAGTTAACGCTCTAATGCAACAATACAAATTATTTAAATGTACTCCTAATTCCTACTATACATCAAAGTATTATATAATAACAATTGTCGCTGATTATACGCGTCTGCATACAAAAATAACGGAACCATTCAAAATGCAAAAAGGTACCTACTCAAGGAACATAATTTATATTAATACAAGTTAAAATGCACTAACCTTTAGTAACTTCTAATTAAAGTTTAATACAACCTGTACGAGTCAGTCTTACTAAGGGGTATCGTATTACCCAGTAACTGGGTTGTGAAGGTCCGATAGGCAGTCGCTCCATGTAAAATACTGATATTCAGCTGCATCCGGTTAGACTGGAAGCCGACCCCAACATAGTTGGGAAAAGGCTAGGCAGATGATGATGACAACCTGTACGAGTGTTGGGTGACGATATTATCCAATATAAAACTTAACACCGTGAGAACAATATGTGCTCAATCCAAATTCCACGCTGGCGGCACCGGCGTATAACCTCTCCAAGTCCAGGTTAATTAATTCCGTCGTTAATATCGCTGATTTCATAAATCTTCGAATTAACTCGATGAATATCACAATCCGGCTCGATATAGGACCATGTACGGGAGTATCCAGGACTCGGGTAAAATAAAACGAGGAGAATTCGGAGTTACTTAAGAAACGTGTACTAACTCGGTAATGACACAAGCAGTAATTACTGCGCAATTAAAGCATAAAAACTTAAAACTAAAACAAGACGCATCGTCGCTCGCTGCTTAGACGAATCCATCAGGCGCTCCAACAGGAATCATATTTTCAAACCGAAATTGTCCGGGTACTGCTGGACAAACAATCATAACGACAACATTCAGCAGCTTATGAACTGCTGTGACCACTTTAACTAAAATGTTATTATATGTCTATGTTATGTTTTTGTTTTTATACAATTTTTTATTCTTGTGTTTGTAATTCTTATCTTTAAAGTTTTGTGTTTACCTAAGTACTACTTTACTAACAACCTGCTAGCACCAGAAGGTCAATTTCTTCGAGACAGAATCAAACTAGTCGCTAATTTAATTTATATATTTTTTTATGACATTAGTTTTACTTTTTGTGGCTACAGTAACACACACTTGTTAAAATTATATAAAAATAATCTACGTTAACAATAGTTGTAAATATGTGAGCACCATGTATCTATCACATAATTGATTTACCTGTCATTGCTTTATTTTTAATTATTTTTACCTTTTGTTGGCAGACTAATTTTTATTCTAGATGCATCGTCTTCACATAATATAATCATATAATTAATGTATAAAAAACTTGTAAAACATTTTAAAAGAGTAACGGTGGAGTTTCTTACCCATTCTTCTCCATACGAAAACTACCTTTTGGAATGGGCGACTAGAATCAATTCTTTTTATTACAATTTTTGACGTTCAAAAGTGCCTTTAGTGTGCCTAATTGAAATAAATGATAAAAACTTTTCAAAAAAATCTAGGGAAAGTAGAGGTATTCTTGATAGATTGAGACTAAGATCAGGGTGTGAATGGTTTTAAAATTACGAGAATTGCCCCTCAGATCTCTGGCAGAATATGACAGTAACTTACTTTGTATTTTTGTCAACTTTTGTAATCGTACTCTTGCAAATAAATAATATTTCTTGTTCTAACGCAGATTAAATATTTTTATCATGACAATCATTAGTAATCGGTTCATTTTGCCGTCGAAAAGGTTCGAATCGGAAAATACTGAAAACTGAACTCGTAAAAACATATACATAAACTCACACCCTTCTCCAATGGGGGTGCGATCCTTACATCTTACTCCTTTTGCTTCGGTTACGTCCATATCTGACCCGATGGTCAGATACGGACGCCGGTTGTGAGTATTACGGTCTGACCTTTCTGAAGCAAATCACCAATAAGGTGATACGTCCTTCTAGTTCCATTTCCATTCACACCTGCCTTATAAATACCTTATTTTCCTCGTAAAAACTCTTTTAAAACCTTTATAAGTAACGCAAATCAAAGCCTTTAAAAATCTGATTGCTGTATTGGCAACTTCATAGCCTTTTCAATTCCTATTAAATCTCAACGAGACGCAACAAAAGTCTAATCTCTTTAAAGCGGCTGCAAAAAATGAAGTCGAAGTCGGAAATTAAAGCCGCCGACTTCCGCCGGGAGACAGGCTCGATTTGTTTCAGAAAACGAAGATGGCTACCGTCTACCGAGGCTCGAGATCGGAGCATTGTGATTTTAAATGAAATCTTAATAGATGCAAATGAGGATTAGTTTTTCATTTGCTACGACAGAGGGCACCGTTTTCTTCGGATGACTACTCTTGAAATGGAAAACTACTTGAAGCGTTGTCTTTTTAAATTGGACTTTAATAAGGACTTGAGGACCATCTTGAGCTGTGAAAAGGCTTTGTGGGAAAGATTGGCGAACAGGCCACGGCCACGCCCTGTCTACATCATATTTGATGCGATTATTTCAATTTGTTACATTCAATCACAGACTAAGCATTCAATCATTTATGTAACGTGCATATTTAAGTTAAAATACGGTGTTCGTAAAATTAATTTTAAATCTCGTTTGGTCAATAATAAATATATATTATCACATCTGTATTTCGGAGAGGGTAAGGTAGTTCCTTAGGGATCCCTTCTTTTCGCACAATGTTCTTTTTCCTTATATACTTTGGCATAACTATTTTGGTATACTTAATTTGTTTTGCCATAATAATACTTTGCCATATTTTTTTTGGCATACAGTTTATGTTGCCATAATTATCTTGAAGGCTAATTTGTTTTGGCATAAATTTAATTCGCATAATACTAAACGACGTCACGGGCACCCCGAGGTTCGGTTTGGTTAGGTTCCTTTAAACCCTGCAGACAGAAATAGGAGCCCCGCGCACGTCGACCTGACGTCGTCGTTAGAAATAAAACGAGCATGCTAAATTTATGCTTTAGAATGTTATGCTTAATCATTACCTATTATGATTAGATAAATTATGCTTAAAAAAATTATGCGTAAGCTGTTATGCGTAAATAATGTTATGCGAAAATATAATTAGGAGAAACAAAAGTATGCCAAGTAACATTAGGTCTTCAAATTTTATGCAAATGGACAGGAAACCGTTCCTTATTGAATTTGTCTCTTATTTCCAAAATTCTGAAACATTCATGGGATGCTAATTACGACTGCAACTAATTCCGTAGAAACTAGGACCAAGATATGAATGTCTCATACGGCGATTTAATCAGCGATGTCAAAATGTGTTTGAAAAAAAAAAACGCTAATTTATCCAAAACTTCGGCAAACTCGCCAGATTAATCGCTGCATTTATCATTTAGTCACCCTCCGGTCTTGTCAGGTACTCACAATCGATCAAAGTTATAAGCTATCGGTAATTCCCTATCGGGAAAGGTAAACGGTAACCAAAATACCGCGTCTATGTGCCGTCAAACGTGATTAAATGCCGAAACTCGGAACAACTGAGTTGTAAACAACGTCATCTATTAGCGGCGGTGAAAAACTAGAGTTGACAGTTGAGATAACGTTACGGCATGCTAAAGTTAAGGGACCATCAGAAGGTCTAGTTTACTGATGCTACACGATTACCAACCAAGACACGGGCCTAATGCATATCTTGGTTGGTTAAAGGCTTTATATATGGCGTACCTTGGAAAATCTTTCAGTACCCAGTAGTCCCGACTAACGTCTCATTTTGTGCCTCAGCCTAAACATAAACAGCACGTGCTGGGGCTAAGACCTCCTCTACATGTTAAGCTGTATATGCACGAACGAACATAAACTTTGTTTGCAATTGCGTACCACGAACGGACATCAAACACTGTGTTCGTCAAAAATGTTCGTGGCGATCCAATTTGGTTGTTCTTTGCGGACGGTGCTCGGAGAAATTTGATGCTACTTCACTGTCGACCACTTCCAACGGTGAATCCATGGTTACTGAGGGGTTGAGCGCGAACACAATTAGAACTGTGTTCGCAAGATGTTCGTGTTCACTTTGCTAATTTACGTCCACACGTACGAACCAAATGTTCCGTGATCGATGTTCGTGTTCACCATGTTTTGTTCGTTCGTGCGTACACGGCTTTACATATTACTAGTAAGGTACTTTCTTGTTTCATCCTTTTCAGTAGCCGGGTTTTAGTTTTTAAACTTATTTTTTATTTAATTATTTTGAGGCTTATTTCAGTAATATTAATATTTTTGAAATTTGTTAATTAAGCACTTTCATTTGATATCCAACATGGCATGATTAAAAAAAATGTTTTTTTTGTTTCATGACTCTATGTGCGTTAGAGGGCGCCATATTCAATTTAATGTGACGTCACATATCCTATAACCAGCGGACGATCAAGACGCTTCCAACGATACCTCATTTGTCCAATAATTATGACAAGTAGTTTAGAAGTTATGAGGGAACAGCTGAACATACATATATACCGGTCAAAATCATAACCCTCCTTTTTGCTTCGCCGTAGTTGGGTAAAAAACAGAGAATTTCCTAAGCGAAGTCCGTGCGTCCTCGGCAAATCGGACGCAGCATTAAGTGAGCCTTCTGCCTCTGTAATCCAACGTTTTAACCCACAGAACCGCCGCGGGTCATTTAGACCGATAGCGCAGATTTATGCGAAGTGATTTTTAACCCTGCATAATGCGAAAGCTAACGGGTTGGGTCGCATGACGGATGGCATTTGGACCGAATTTCCTAAATTTCGTGTGTTTCGTCAGTTTTTTATCGTCGTTGTACTGTTTGTTCTTTATGATTGATTGTCGGGCATTGACGAGGTAATGTTTATTTATTGAATAGGTCTGTATCAGGAGGTATCGAGCATCGTTAGCCTGTAGGATGACTCAATCAATCTGCCTACCCAAGTAGCAAACAAATGTCTAAAAAAGGTATTGTAGATATCTTGAAGGCAAGTAGACGAATTCCAGCGGTTGTCTTGGCTAAAACTATTATGTCCCTCAAGATATCTTCTAGATACACTCCAAGGGGGAGTTAAGTAAAAGTGGGCACAGCATTTAAGAACATGTTAAGAAAGAGTTAATACTACTCTTTAGATAAACTTTAACCCTATTTAAGAATGTGGTTTTGCAGAAGTCTTAAGCACTGACTTCAAGATATCTTGTAGGTTGACTTAAGATCAAGAAATAGACTTGAAGATATCTACAATACCGAATTAAAACTATCAATATTGAATTGCAGATATTCAATCTTATCTTAGTGAAGTATAAATAAAAACTTATTTTGCTTTAAAATGCTTTAAGTAACATTACTTTAGAAAATATGGTGAACTTTTAAAGTATTACAAAAACTGTTTTAAGACTTATGAAAATGGCGATTAAACAACAATTTTTTATGACTAGAAAAGGCTTTCTTATGTCGTTGAATGCATTAGAAATTTAAAACGCATGATCATTTCTCGTGTAAAATCTATAGATAGTGCTATAAAACAGACGGGCTTTTAAAATACTAGAAAACAAACAATAAAATGTTGTATAATAATATTGCAAATTAAAAAAATTGTGGCATTTAGTGCAGATTACTACATTTTCTATAAATGTGTGAGTTATTAATGTAATTAGAATTACTATAACAAAAATGTAAGTTCAATCTACTCGATTTTTGATGAAGTGTTGTCGGATTTTTTTTTTATATTTTTTTCACTTATAGTGCAAAATGGCGTTAAATCTTATTTTTCCTAACGAAGTAAGATTTTAGACAATGCTGATTTTGTAAGGCTAGTTCAGACAAAGTAAAGACAAGTTACACTTGAAGTAGTACTACTTAAGAGATATTATACTTAACCTATACTAAAAACCGTTTTGGTGAAGTACTATATTTAATTTGTTTGGTATTAAGTGATTCTATAGTTTGATTTAGTTAAAACCAGATTACGTCTTAATGTTTTCTTAACTTGTCATTTCATCGTCCTTGTGTGGTTCTTGTTTATTTTGTGGTGAAAACAGGTTTATGCAAGATAGTCGAAAGAATATTATAAATAGGACTTGTCAGCAGGGAACAGCAGAGTTTTTTTCCACTTACTCACTACCACTGAATGAAAAATAATTGAGATGTAACATTTGGTAGGTATAAGAAAAGGAAAATTAATTATCACATATAAATGATCGCAATTTTATTGTTATTAAATAATTATTTAGGTATCTCTATGCCGTTTTGCAAAATTTCCTTCATTTCAGTTACGAAAGGTTTTAAAAATTCATTAGACAGGGTTTTCCAATACCACAGTAAATTCCAATGGTCATTACAGGCACAGTGTTCATCTCATGAATGTTACATAGAATTGGCCAAAATTCTACTTAACCCGTAACCCGTCGATATTTACATTTATAAGTACATAAATTGGCATTTTTGTCAAAATTTTCAAAATACTGCACAATATATTTTTTAAATCCGTTATGCCAGTATTTTCCACTGCCACAGGGTTCAATATCTACAGATTTTACTGTTTTCAGAAGTGTTCTAGCGTCTTTTGGCACAACACCCGGATCATGCTTGTAAATAATCTGCAATAAGCCATTGATTGCAGTAGGTATGTGGTATATTGTGATCAATAGACCAGTTTCTTAATTGGACTCTAAAACCAAAATCACGATCAACTTTCGATGTGTTACAATCAGCTGTCGATTCATTAGAGTCGGAAGATCACAGTCCACTTTACGATTTCCAAATTTTCCGCGGTATCATCTTCCTCGTAATCCGTTAACGTCACTGAGGACCGACTCGAAGATATCGCATTGTTAGTAACGTTTGCAGCACTTATAGGCACATTGGTTATGTTTAATTTTTTTTTATATTTTATAACACGCCGACGAAAGCCACCAGATCTTTTAAATTTTTCCACTTTATCCATATTTCTACTTGGTTCTATTTGAAGAGAACGTCCCGTTAAATGTATTTTTACTCTAAACTTACTAATTTTAGTCAAAAAGGAATAAAATATACTCAGGAAAATCAGTTTCTAGAATTTGGTATTATAATTATCTTAATTCTATCTACAAAATCAATTTTTTCTTTGTTTGTCTAAAAAGGTACTTCAATTATTCAATTGAGTTTTAAGTGAGCTTTAAAATATTCTGAGTATAGTAAAAAAATATTTTTAGTTTTAACTGTAGACATACTTAATACAAACTAGTTTTAAGAATACTTAACTTGGTTTTTGGTATTCCTAACTTACTTAAGTAGCGCTAGTTTAAAACGATTTAGTATTAAAGAAAGAAAAGACTTAACGAAATCCTTTTTGATTTAGCTAAATCCAACTTTAGATAAAGTATAGATATGTAAGATTTAATCACTATTCTTGTTTGCTACTTGGGTAGCTTTGTCCTAAATATGTTAGGTTCTGCTTCCAGTCTAACCGTATGCAGCTAACCAGTATTTTACATGGAGCAACTGCCTATCTGACCTCCACAACTCAGCTAATTGGCAATTCGTTGCCCCTTGGTAAGACTGGTTGTCAGACTTTCGAGGTGACCCGTAACGACTGTCAAAGATATACAAATGGCGATATGTTATGGGTGGTTACCCATCCACGAACAGACCGTGGCAAGCGTAGCTTAACTTTCGATCGATCCGTGTGGCTGTTAGCCACGACCTCCTCTCCTGTAACCTCTCAATTCTCCTAACCTGTAGGTTGACTATAACTTTTTTTATTTATGTTATTGGATGGTTATCATACAGGTGGCCCACCTGATGCTAAGGCCTAATATCTGCAACGCCAGAGGCATTGCAGATTTGTTGCCACACGCCATCTTAGCTTCAATACAGAAATCTGCCTAAATTTACTGACTTATGAGTAAGGAAGTAATCCTACCGTCCTTACCTATATATATTTTTTTAATAAAGAAAGAAAGAAAGAAAAAGTATTTATTGCGACTCGTATAGGATGATCACAAACTAAACTAAACACAGTAAAAAATATAAATAAAAAATCCAAGTTATATAAAACAAAGTAATAAAAAGAAAAATAAAATAAAAAGTCCTATACGAGGCCAAAAGGCTCCTATCTCAGCATGAAAACTGGTCCAGCTCTTGACCTCGATCTAGCCTGGTGGAAAGCGATTGTTGAGGTCTATAATAGAACGAGCATATCCAAAAGATGCCTATTCACTCAGACAACAGGATATTATTACGCATTTTCTCCTTGTTAACCATAGTATGATCTTTCTCAACATCCATCAATTGTTTCTTTGATCTTCCTCCATTCTTACAGGAGGAAACCCTGAACTGAAAAGTCTGAAATCGCCAAAACGCAGTCAGCAAGCGTAGTGATCACTGCTTGTCGTTGTGTCTCTCTTTCTCCCTAAATCCATCCAAAGGTTGTCTTTAAAATATGGCTTTAAGGGGCCGTCTCCACGAGCGAGAGAATCGCGGCGATAGTCTCGCCGTGCCATCAAATTTTCGCCGCGATGATATCGCCGTGTGGAGACACGTTCTAAGAGAGTGTATAGAAATACATGGCACAACAATGATATCGCCGCGATTCTCTCGCTCGTGGAGACGGCCCCTTAGCGATAAGACCGCCCATTGTATCACCCTTCGTAAAGTTTCTACATTTTTATCTGTAATTTGTATGGTTTACTTATTATATTCTTGTTTCTTCTGCATTACTGCACTAATTGCATATCACACTTTCAATTACAAGTTGAATGATTTTGAAGGATATTGGCAATCCATTGCTTCATAGTTTTGTTCGAAAAATTTGTCAACAACATGAATAACGCAATGAATGTTGTTGAACTGTCAAAATGAAAGCCATTATTACTGTTAGTGTGTTGCTTAATCTCCCCGCGCTGATCCATTTGGCTTGCAGTAAGAAAATTAGCTCCTTTACATAATATTTATTCAACTTATTTAAAATTCCCAATGACTCATAGTGTAACATTTACAACCAGTTGTAAAACAGTTGCGTGACGAACACGGAGTTAGGGCGTCCCAAAGCCCGGGGGACCGATAAATAGAACAAGTTTATAGCACACGCCGTGCAGTTCTTCAACTGTGCGTGCAATACGGTATTCGGGACGCGTAGATTTTTTTTTATTATTGGTGACGTCACTCCGTGAATAGTTCTCCTTAAATGTATATGTTTTTTTTTGTTTAGCCTATTCTGTCCCACTGCTGGGAAAAGGTTCCCCAAGTCCTTCCATAAACTCTTTTCCCGCGCCACCTCGAACCAGCCCTCGCAGTACGCGTCCAGAGAGCCAATTCCCATATTTTTAAAAGAACGTTCGCATTGTAATCTCAGTCGCAATCTGTCAAAAATACAATCAAAATTGATTGTATTTTGAAAATGTATGTAAATACATACATTTTTGATATTGATTGTCGCTGAGATGAGATTGCGACTTGAATTTGAAGATTTTTTAAGTACGGAATTGGCGTTTGATGAAATAATTTTAAGAATTTAAGAGATATATACAAATAATTACATGGCATGGTGGCATCTGCCAACCCGCACTAGGCCCGCGTGGTGGATTACGGCCCACTCCCTCTCACAGAGAGGATGCCTGTGTCCCAGCAGTGGGAACATTATTGGCTGGTTATGATGATGTTATGATGATACAAATAATTTATTTATTTAATAACAAAATTATTGGAAAGGTAATTAAATAATTACGCTGAAATAATCCGATTCCGGATATACGGAATAAGAAATATCCATTTCCCATAATCCCATATAATAATTTGTTGTTGGAATTAAAATTGTTCTAGGTAAAGCAATGAAATAATAACAGGAATAAAATAATTATAATTATTCTGTAAGTAGGATTTTGGTTTCAATTTTAACATATTTGGTGAACTAAGTGCTGTGCGCGACTTCGTTCGCCTGACATGAACGCCTTTTGATTTTCTTTCTTTTTTATAAAATTAAGCCTAAGTTACTCATTATAATAACATCAGATATCTGCTAGTGAAAGTCCCGTCAAAATCGAACCAGCCATTTCGAAGATTTGCCGAAAAAAATATGTTTTTTTTTTGTTAGAAGTACCGTATTACTTTCATATGCATTTAGTATAAAAAGCTGTTATTTTGGCATTACAAACAGACACAACAATTTTATTTATTTGTACCTATAGATACTAATAGTTTCATACAAATTCTGTTTTTCTGAATTTATATTGAAGATAAACAGTAGGTGAGTAAAATGTCGAGACAAAAGTTTTCAGTATGATTGTAGAGGGCTATAAGAGTAGGGGAAGACCAAAGAAACGATGGATGGACTGTGTGAACGATGATATGGTTAGAAAACGGGTGACTAATTATAATAGCCGACCGATTTTGGTCAGGGTGGCCAATCTCAACGGAGATTAGCCAGGTACGCAGCTGGAGATATTATAGTTCACAAGTGTGTGCGTAAACACAGGTGCACTCTCTGTTCCTTTACTCTCATAGTCCGATGAGACGGCAATCCGAGCCGACCGGGGACAGATCAGGCGCAGGACAAACGACGTTACGTCCTTTCCGTGGCACGGTGGTATTAAACCGCCAACTTCCAAACTCCGGACTGTTACTTATAAGAAATGGAAAACCCAATAACACTTTGTCTGACCCGGGGATTGAACCCAGGGCTCAGCAGTCGCGCTTGCAACCACGAGACCAACGGAGCAGTCGGGGAAAATGGGTGACTACCGAGATGACGACTAATAGAGAAGTATGGAAGAAAAAGAAATGTCGTGCCGACCCCAAATAAATTGGTATAAGGACAGGAGAATGATGATCTTGCAGATAAACAGCGCATATCATTGCGAAACAAGCCTAGTCAATAAATTTATAGGGTTCCGTACGTCAGAATGAAAAACGGAACCCTAAGGCGCTTTGCAGATGGAGCAACTTTAGTTAATTGTCAACATTTTTATTATTAAGCTTGAGTACGTAACGAGGCTTTTGACTACGTTGTATGTATATATTTTATGTCTTTTTATTTTAATTTTATTTGTAATGTGCGTTTTGTTTGTGCAGAATAAACCATTTTTCATTCTTTCTTTTCTTTCTAGTTGAGGCAACTATCAACTTTTTGAAATTTTCTTTTAAAAGTTGCCAGTTGCTACAACCAAATAGCCCGAGGTGTATGTTAACAGCTAGTTGCCAGTTGCCGCAATAGTTGCTCCATCTGCAAAGCGCCTTATAGGATCACTCGTGTATCTGTTTGTCTGTCTGTACTTCTTCTTTACAGCCAACTTCCACCACAATTATTTGCGAAACTACTGAAACCAAAATTTTGAAAAAAAAATTGAAAATACTTATTTGATGATAGATTGCAGAAAAACCTAAGGCTATGTTCGAACCGAAGTCTATGGTCTTAAAATAACACAGTGAAAACTTACATTTGCAGTTGGAATGTATGGGAGAACTTGTTCAACTACACACATTTTCAACTACAACATAAAGTTTGTTCTTAGGATAAATTATAGGTATAAAAATAGTATACACATACATTTATTAATCATACAGAACCATAGATACAAGAAAGAAGTTTTTTAGGGTTCCGTACCCAAAGGGTAAAAACGGGACCCTATTACTAAGACTTCGCTGTCTGTCCGTCCGTCTGTCCTTCCGTCTGTCTGTCACCAGGCTGTATCTCATAAACCGTGATAGCTAGACAGTTGAAATTTTCACAGATGATGTATTTTTGTTGCCCCTATAACAACAAATACTAAAAACAGAATAAAATAAATATTTAAGGGGGCTCCCATACAACAAACGTGATTTTTTTATATATGTAGTGTTAAATATTGTACAGTAGTACGGAACCCTTCGTGAGCGAGTCCTACTCGCACTTGGCCGGTTTTTTTTATATATTTCTATGAACGGAACCCTCTCCAGGCAAGCTCAGCTCGCACTTGTAAGATTTTTTCCATCACTTTCGTATTCCCAAACAAAATAGACGCACTCTTGCTCAAAAGACTTCACCCTGCGAAGGGGACATCGCATTTTTAATTCTAAAACGACGCACCATCCATTTTCCCAAATCGAACACGTCATCAATTAAATTACTTACCCCTATTGTGACGTAGCGAACATGTACTCCGTCCACCAACTTATGGGAAACCTGAATCATCGGAAAATCAACCTTAGCTTCTCAGAAATAGAGACTATAAAAACTGTAGCTGTAAGTTTGTGAGGGGAGGCTAGGGTAAGTTGGTACAGTGAGGATATTTCTCCCGAATTTTCTCTTAAGGGAAGCTCTTTATGTGGTCTCTTGGGAACCATAGTGTATGCAACTTGTAGTCTGCAGCGTCTGTGTTTGTCTATGACAAGGGGAAGTTTTTGTTTGGACCATAAACTTGTTTCAACGATATCGATAAGGCATATGGATGGTGTGGACACGGTTTCATTGATTTTGTGTTAGAAATTTTAGCGGGAATATTCTGTAAAAGTGATTTTTATGATCGTACAATGGACTTTCTTAATCAGTTTTATAATCTATACTAATAATAACGCTGAAGAGTTCGTTTGTTTGAACGCGCTGACCTCTGGAACCACCAGACGGATTTAACATCTTTTTGCATTTGAGAGGTCAATGATTGAGGTAGGCGATAGGCTATTTAACATCACGCTAGTACCCATAGGATCCGAGCAAAAAGAAAAAAAGTCAGAAATAACGCTAAGCGAAAACTAAGGCGATGCGACGCGACGGGGTGGATCGCGGAAATAAGATATTTCACGCGGACGAAGTCGCGGGCAGAAGCTAGTATCTTGATAAACGGAATGGACTTCTATCATTAACGACTAGTGATAGGGCATCGACATTAGGCATTTCACATGCCAGTACATAATTATGTCACATTAAAAAAATATATATATGGCACATTCATTTTAGTTTGCCTTCAAACTCATATACAATAGATCTTCTAAATTAACGAAAACAACAACTTCCTTAAATACCCCACACTTCTACTTCTTAGCGTAACGATGGCAATCTAAATAGACTCGGCCCAGAATTCGGCTACTCGTTTGACGCCATCACCAGCGTCCATCAGTTCCTGTAACGTGCAGCTGACAGGACACGCAGGACACGATATTAAAGTGTCCGATTGTTTGTGGAACAGCGCCACATTTACACTCTAAGGCGGAGTCGTCTATGAATCTCCACCTGAACAGGTTTTCCTTGCTTCGGCAACCTGAGTCCGGAGTCTGTTTAAAGACTTCCAGGTTACCCAAGGTAACTCATGTCCAAGTGGGAGGTCTTCAGCGGGTGGAACGAATGGGTTGGGAAAGGAAATGATTGCATACTCCACTACAACAACTCTAAAAGTTGAAAACAAAACATTTTCAAACAAACTAAGAACTCCGCCTTTCCAACACAATAAAGAACAAACAAAAAATAATGTCCACCTTTATGGAACTTTGTCTTTCCAACCACTGCCTATTAATAAGTTGACGGTTTGTGTTGAAAAACAAACTCTTGTGCCTGCCCGTTGGTCACACGAGTTCAATTGCGGTCTCTAGGTCGATTGCGACCTGCGGATATCGTGGGGTCGAAACCCAGGTTGGGCAAGTGTCTTATTCGACTTTTCGATCAGGAATTTCGCAGCCGTTACGGCCCACTCCCTCTCTCCGAGAGGAGGCCTGTGTCCCAGCAGTGGGAACATTATAGGCTGATTATGTATCTAAAGTAACCTTTTGTACTATTGTGATTTCTATTGTATCTGTGTATCCTTTGTTGCAGATCCAAAATAAATATCTAGCTAGGAGGTACTAATTCAATAAGAGAGAAATTAAGAGGTCCATGATGAACAATAAAACATCTAACTACCAGGCTGTAAATCAACAATTATTTAATTCAACTTAAATGGTAAACAATTATTGTCGATTTCCTTCTTGTGCAGCGGAGTAACCGATTGATTCGTCGAAAGCGTCAGAATTATTCTGTTCCATTTCTTTCTGTCAATTCACTCCACTCGTAGGGGCGTTTATTGATGGTTTACTCAAAACCAAGCGGTGATAAGTCTTTTATAGAGAGGGCCGGACTCGAATGGAACACATGGCTGAAAAATAATCGTGTATTTAACGTATGCCATGTTTGTTCTTTGAAAGTTTGTTCCTTGTTAGTCGGTTCTAGAAGACTAAAATTCCTAATCTGCAATCGCGATTTGTTTGCCAAAAATGTAAACAAATATTGATTAATGGAAAAATAACTTTAATTCCTACACAATAAAGTTCAGTTTACGCTACAACTTCAAACATTTTTAGAACTTTTTCAACAGTGCTAGTCACTCTGAAATCAACTTAATTGTCATTAAAATAAAGTTGATATGTGTTGAAATACGGTGGGGGTGTGCAGCACTGCTCACTTCTAATAGATTTATGCCCGTTCTTACTAACACTAGGTGACACCTAAATCAAAGCCTGCTGTTGGATTTTTATCTTTCGGCGATAAGTCGAGTGTTCAAAATCCAACAGAGCTAAACGACTAAAGTTAAGATTACGGTTAGCGATAATGATGACCTTTGATTAACAATACTTGTATTATAATTATCGTTCCCGACTGTCAATTATCGTGTCCGACCGATGACACTTATTACAATTTCAAATCGGTCGGAATTCAAATTCAAACTACATCATATTTGAGTACATTCATTTCAGCACTACATCCGCCAACGTTCATACTACGTTGAATACACCGGTTCTCGTCCGATCACCGAAGTTAAGCAACTTCGGGCGCGGTCAGTACTTGGATGGGTGACCGCCTGGGAACACCGCGTGACGTTGGCTTT
Source organism: Hydraecia micacea (assembly GCA_914767645.1). Taxonomy (NCBI): domain Eukaryota; kingdom Metazoa; phylum Arthropoda; class Insecta; order Lepidoptera; family Noctuidae; genus Hydraecia; species Hydraecia micacea. Next base: position 18,557,191 of record OU611778.1, read on the forward strand.
TTGCACTTATTTTGTAAGCATTTTTAATATAATGTTTAATACCGATATACTTACAGATTATTTCAATTGTTTACTATTTTACTCACGCACCTACCTATACATCGGTATGTTTTGCACACAGTAATGTTATCTATCTAGATAACATTGCCGTGTTTTGGATTTGCTTGACTTTGCCAAGCAATATAGGAGTACAAAGTACGGTCACCAAAGGAGATAAGTAACCAGGGTCGTCAGATATAATTGAAGTTTAGCAAGAAACCGATAGCTGTATTCAAATAAAATTTAATTTAATTAACAGAAAACAAACAGTTAATTTATCAAATTAAATTTCATTCGACACATCCATCGGTTTCTTACTAAACTTCAACTATATCGACGACCCAGCACCCTAATTGCGTAACACACTATTACTCTCAATTTTAATAATTTTGAAGCATATTTCTAATCCATTGCTCCATATTATGTTCGAAAAATGTGTCTGCTCAACAACGCAAATAACGCAATGACTGTTGTTGAACTGTCAAAATGAAACCCATTGCTACTGATAGTGTGTTAAGCAATTAGGTACCCTGATGGTTCTTATCTCTTTTGGTGACTGTACATACCCAAGTTTAATGAACATTAAAATGTAAGTATGTAAATTAATACATTGTTGTGTTGCAATATTTTACATTTAAGGAAACAAAATAAACATGCCTTTCATCTGGCATTCAAATTCTGTAAGACCTCAAGATGCGACTGTTTAAAATTAAATTTATTGTGTTATTTAAATAAAATCGGGTTCGTGGAAATTGTGGGTTTGGGTAGCTTGAAGAAATTAAAAGGACAACTCATATGAATTTCCGATAGTCATGTTTCCTAAATGCGAAGAAACAGATAGGTACTAAAAAAACTAGGTACTTACATTGTTGTAAGGGCCGCAATAATGACGTATAAGCTATCTATTATATACTAATAAGAAAGCTGAAGACTTCGTTTGTTTGTTTGAACGCCGAATGCGCTGATCTCAGGAACTACGTCGAGAGTCGGATTTGAAAAAATATTTTTGCATTTGATATTCCAATTCTTGAGGAAGGCTTAACATCACGCTAGGACACTTAGAGCGCCTTCACACTAGCGTTTGTACAGCGTAGGCGTTCGATAAACGTATGCGCAGCGCTGATGCCACGACAACGCGGCGCAGGCGTCGCGTTGGTGCGGCGTTTCCTCTGGAGTCAATTGAACGCTGCGCTAATGCAGCGCAGACGTCACACAATTGTACATGACTCCGCCAGTAACGCGGCGCGTGCGTCGCGCACCTGCGGCGCTAACGCAGCGAATGCATTTACACTTGCACTGACGCCGCGTAGTCGCGGCGTCTGCGCTGCGCATACGTTTATCGAACGCCTACGCTGGACAAACACTAGTAAGAAGGCGCTCTTAGGAGCCGAGTAAAAAGAAAAAAGTCAGAAATAACGCTAAACGAGAACGAAGAATTAGCGCTGGCAGACGATGCGATGCGACGGGGTGGGTCGGGGTAACAAGAAATTTCACAGAAGATTTTTAAATTTTTTAAGCAGTCACAGGTGCGCCTTCATACAGTGCTAGTATAATACCTAATATTAGCTGCCTAAATTGAATGACACAAAAACTAATCCGCTCTTAATACAACTCACACACACTCAATCACACTCAACTTTTTGCCGCTTGCGAGTACCTCTCTGCTGCCCCTTTTGACAATGAGTTATCTGGCGTGAATTGCCCCTATAAGTTGCACTGGACACTTTAAGGGCCCGGGCACCAATAGGCGAGCATACAAATAGATTTTTTACCCATATAATCCAATATGGGGGCGAATCTTCTGAGGATCATATGACTGAGTGCGTCGGCAATTTTTTTTTGCACTATTTGTGGGTACGTATGTGTTAGTTTACATACGTTAGTTTATGTACGTTGCGGTAGATGTGTTCTTGAATGGTGACCGCGAATCGGTAAACGTAAGGTAGGACACCCTCAGGCTAGGTGGAGCCACGATCATCGCAGGGTTGCTGGTAGCAGCTGGATGACAGTTGCCGAGAATTAAGCTTAATGGCATGAAATTGGAGAGGCCTATGTCTAGCAGTGGCCTGCTGTACGCTGATTATGAAGTTTTCATAGAAATTAAGTAATATGATTAGAGAAATTAATCATTTACCTACTTGAAACTCATAGTAAGTACTTATCGCATTTTCTTTGCATAGTCCAGCGTTTCTAAATTTGCCAAAGATGTAAACAACAATAGCCGCTCGAAATTGAATAAAATCGGGATACAAGAACATTTATTTTAAGTAATGTTTGTTAGTTAGCTAGGAGATTTAGACGAAAACAAACATTACTTAAAATAATTAATGTTCTTGTACCTATATCCATTTTATTCAATTTCGAGCGGCCATTGTTGTTTACATCTTTGGCAAATTTTGAAACGCCGGTCCTTAGATGGTGCGCGGAGACTTCGACGCAGTGATTTTTACAGCTCACAGATAAAAATTGTTTCAGGTTAATGTACCTCAGCACTGAAAAACGGGGCTGCTAATGGGTTGGTTGAGTTGGGTTGGGTCTCTTGGGTGGATGCGGTGACCTATGTACTGCCACCGACGACGCTGTGGAAGGGGCAAAGTTTTGGGACAACAAGATCTAAAATACACTTGTACCAGCGACACAAAGAGGGAGAAGATAGGTTAGCTAATGATAAATATAATATGCAGTTAAACTTTATTTCTTTTCTGTCTTAATTACCTAAATACTTTTTTATTCTTGCCCCCTTACGAATAAACGTATTATAACAAATGAATAGTTACTCAACGATTTCTCTCTTTCAGTCGTCAGTAATTTGACTTTCGAAAGAAGAAGACAAAGCGTTGTGTTACTATACAGACGCTATACAACGTGTATTAGTAAGGGGGTAATTGTTTAAAATTTAATCAACCTCCTGAACATTTAAATTTTCACTAAATTCAAGGATAGTTCCACTAAAATATTTTAAATCAGAAGGCCAATCTCGTCATTAAAAACGTTCAACATTTTGTCTCAATCGCATCGAAAATAAATGCCAAAAACATGTCAAAAATTTAGAGAAATTAGAGGAATTTTTGACAGATTGAGACAGACTGTGAACGTTCTTAAAAAAACACGAAAATAGCTCCACAGATTAAATGAAGGTTTAAATTATAATCATCGACATTGCCATTGCATTCCTTAATCGTAAGTAATAACCTAAGCTGTTATTTTAACCAAAATCATTACTTTCCATGATTGATGATCCTATCCCATAAATATTCTGGGCTATCTTAATACTGGTGTACAATTCCCCTATTTGGCAAGACATGGGTATCCCTAAATTGGTTCAAATTGTTGTGGACCACATAATACAAGTTTTGGGTGATATGATAAATGGGTAGAGGGACGTTTTGATAAGCGGTATGTATGATGAGGTATTTCGAATTAAAATTGTTAATGTTGGTGGAAATATTTTGAAAATGTTTGTGTTAAGTGAGGGGTGAATGTTGATGTCTTTCGTTTGCATTGAAATATTTAATACAGGGTTTTAAATGTATGTTTGCGGTTTTAGGAAGCTTTTCAGTCATAGATATCTAGGTATACAAAAACAAAGTCGGGTTAGTTACGTCTTTTAAAACAAAGTCGGATTAGTTACGTCTTTTAAAACAAAGTCGGGTTAGTTATGTCTTTTAAAACAAAGTCGGGTTAGTTACGTCTTTTAAAACAAAGTCGGGTTAGTTACGTCTTTTAAAACAAAGTCGGGTTAGTTACGTCTTTTAAAACAAAGTCGGGTTAGTTACGTCTTTTAAAACTCCAGAATGGCTGTACCGATTTTTATGATCTTTGATTTGTTGGATTTGTGAAGAAAAGAAGAAAACGTGTTGCGCCGACCCCAAGTAACATGGGATAAGGGCAGGAAGATGATGATGATGATTTGTTGGATTTGTCTCCGCTCCGAATAGCAGATTATACATACCTACCTAATAATTAAAACATGGGAAAATTCACGAAAAAGAAATAATTTTATTTTATTTTTAACCGACTACAAAAAGGAGGACGTTCTCAATTCGACTGTATGTTTTTTTTTTGTATGTTTGTTTGTTACGCGATATCTCCGGCAATTGTAAATCGATTTCAAACATTATTTTTAATGGATAGTGATTGCCTCAGGGATGGTTCCATATAAATTTTATTAACGTTGCTTGGGTAATTTTTGAGTTAGATTCAATAATACATTTTTTTGCTACTTAGTTTATATTGTGATGTATGTTATAATACGTTCCTGTCACTGATATTTACGTAGCAAGTAGTTGTGTGGGTCGGGTAAGCACAATTTAAAAGTGAAAAAATTAAACTTTTTTACAAAAAAAAAAAAAAAAATACAACCGACTTCCAAAAAATACACTACAATGTGAAAAATAACTTTAATTTCGGAAGTCGGTGGCAAACAACGAAAATGCAAACCCAACGACACCGACTTCGGAAATTAAAGTTATTTTTCACCTTGTAGTGTCTTTATTAGAAGTCGGTTGTACTCGTAATAAATCATTTTACTTCTAAATAAATAATTAATTTCATGCTTAGTTCTTATTAAGTTGTAAGTTTGTATACAATGGTACTACTATCTCAAAATACTTCTGCAAATGGATCTTAATTTATCGGTTTATTTGTGCTATTTTATGCATTTATACTTTCTTTTAATTTCAATCAAAGCATACAAAGACGTTTTAGGCTTTAGATATTCTTTGATGACTAGGATTACTTGAATAATTCTAGATCAAACAGATGTCTTCTTTCTAAGAAAGTTTGATGAATTTATTCCTAAGCAGTATTAATTTAAAACAAGTAATAATGAACGTCCCATTACTTTGTTTCATTAGTATTTTTTATTCGATGGGATTTAGAAATATTAAAAATAACATCCCCAGTGTAAAAGCATTGCTGCAAGCTTTCAACATCGGTGTTGAGCTTGTAGCAAGGTTTCTCATAACTATACGGTAATAGATTTTCAACTTAATCTCTAAAGTACGTATAAGGTTCAAAGTTGATTGGGTAAATTTGACAGTTTCGGGTAGCTTGATGTGCTGGCGTCTATACATGCATATACTTGTCCACTCCATTACCTCCCCTGTTTTTAAGCCCTAAAGACACAAACAAAACGTAAATAATACGGTTAATTAAAACACAAAGACATTCAAACAAAGACTTTGAATTTAAACCCGACCCTCACGGAACCCTAATTCGCGTAAATCTTTAATTCTAGTATTCACCCCTCTATCGAGAATTACTCATTCTCATATGTCAGGGGTTGAGAAACTTTGGCACACTGACTTAACAAAAAGATAAAACTTTGTTACTTACTAGCTAGCGTTGCAATGCTTTATTTTTTTTTTTTTTTTAAGAACCTTTTCCAGCGCGCACACAACTTACCAAAGTTTCATCACAATCGGCCATTTTCGAGTTTTTGAGAGACTAACGAATGGCGATTGATTTTTCTATTTTGATGAAAAATAAGATTTACAGACTACATAGGTAAGTACTTACTTTTTATTATTTAATATTTAAAAAATCAGCCCTTTTAGTCAACTTAGGACTCATTTTTTAACCCCAAATAATTTTACCGGAGGAATAATTTTGAATTTTTCACAGTTCTTCCCATACAAAAACTGTCCGAGGTAAATTTTATTCCACGAATAAAAATTATCTGTAGATTGAAAAATCAGCCCTTGCTTCCATAAATAACGTTTCAGTGACGTCATTTATTTAATTTTATTTATTTATTTATTCATCAAACAATTTACATTGTGTTCGAATTTTACAAAATAATTACATTTTAAATCATAACAGAAGCAATAACAAAAATAATTTGAAAAAGATTACTATGTCGTCAATCGCAAAACCGTTTACATGTCATTTGACGGTAGATTACAAACGCTATGTAGCAGCCACCGCAGTCTTATGATACCTTATCTATACTGAAACAATATAGGTAGGTAATGTAAGTGGAAGTTAGTGATAGGTATGTAGCGATTACCTTTTTTGAGTCGTCATACTTATACAGAGGTGTCGGTTACGGTAACAGTGTCGCGAGTTCAATGGATTTTTCCCATCTCGAAAAATGCCCAACGCGCCTAAAGAAGTTTTCACTTCAAAAAATCCAACCACATATATTATGACATATCTAAGCATAAGATTTTTCAGTATCACCGAAAAGGTTCACCACCCCTATACCCTCGAGGTGGCTATTATGGTATACAAGTGGCGTACAAAACATTCGGAATAGTTCCCCCAGCATGCTCCCAACTTGTGCCAGTTACTCTGCATCCGAATTACCTGAGGGAATAACTACCACATGGAGGGCGAAGATGTAGGAGGAATGGAAACGGCTTGTCTATTGTAAAAATCTCACCGTGAAACTTAGATGAAGCGAGTCGTCCTTCGACGATATGCTAGGGATTGACAGCTCATTTTTAGGGTTCCATACCCAAAGGGTAAAAACGGGACCCTATTACTAAGACTCCACTGTTCGTCTGTCTGTCCGTCTGTCTGTCTGTCACTAGGCTGTATCTCATGAACCGTGATGGCTAGACAGTTGAAATTTTCACTGATGATGTATTTCTGTTGCCGCTATAAAAACAAATACTAAAAACAGAATAAAATAAATAGTTAAGGGGGCTCCCATACAATAAACATGATTTTTTGTCGTTATTTGCTCGATATTAATAACGGCAACAGGTAGACGCTTGAAATATTCACAGAATATTTAGTTGTATATTCACTTTAAAAATAAATAATTAAAATAAAATAAAATAAGGGGGTCTCCCATAAAACAAACGTGATTTTAAAAAATTGTACGGTGGTTAAAATTGTAATATGTTATAGTAAATTATCTGGTATATCGACTCCTTAACGGTGGACCACTATTTACGCCACACCCTGGGCGCTATGCTTCTAATAGTTATCTACTATTTTATTGAATCTGATCCAGTATTTTACATTCGTAACCATAACTCAAGCAGCACAAAAGCCCACATACGCTGATACGCATTATCTTATATAGTATTGTTTCAAACGAAACTAATTTCTTTTGATCATAAATTCACAAGAAGCTCCGTAGTTCATAACAAAGTTAAAACCCAGAAGAAAATCAAAGGTATTTACTGCGTAAAACTTCAGAGCAATGCATTTTGTGAGCATCGTTGCTATTTGTAAATTTACAGGCGCATTACAATATTTTGTGGCAAAAAATAATAATATAAGTGATCTTCCTACTTTTTATGACCATAGTCGTCCACATCCATACGAAAGCATCAGTTCTCGTCCAATTATTGAAGTTAAGCAACATCGGGTGTGGTCAGTACTTGGATGGGCGACCGCCTATTGAATTCTTCGTTATTCTTTTATTGAATCTTCTTAATTTTACTTTCAATTTAATGCCTACTTCATAATATAATTGAAAATGGTAATAGGAAAGTACTTGTATTAGTATTATGAGGGGCTTGTGGCTAAGTAATATCGTCGATCGATCAGGTTAAGCTACGCTTGCCGCAGTTGGTTCGTGGATGGGTGATCATCTTTACATACGTGGCCATTCGTGGATCTTTGACAGTCGTTACCTACGGGTCGTCAGAAGCCCGAAAATCTGACAACCAGTCTTACCAAGGGGTATCGTATTACCCAGTAATTGGGTTGTAGAGGTCAGATGGGCAGTCGCTCCATGTAAAATACTGGTATTCAGCTGCATCGGGTTAGAATGGAAGCCGACCCCGACATAGTTGGGGTAAGGCTAGGCAGATGATGAATAGGAAAGTATTTCTGATCATTAGGTACTTTACTTACAGTTTATTTTTCTGTACTTTCAGAAGATTCCGGATATATCTTTCATTAAATCCCGCGGCATTTCCTACAATTGGAACATTAATTTCCCGAACACTTTGTGTCTGGCTTTTGGACCTTTTTAACCATTTTTAGGGTCATTAAACTAAACGCATTAGAGACGAAAGGGCGCAAAACTGATCAAGTGTAAATATCTAATGTTTTTATTTGCGCCATTTCGGAGGGTCATCGCGGGATTGTAAAATGCTGGAATAGAACTTTATGAAATGTAATTTTTTATCTTTTATTTCACCTACTGTAAAAAGTTTGAAATAAAAGTTGTAGAAAAAAATAATCATACAAAAAGCCAACGTCACGCGGTGTTCCCAGGCGGTCACCCATCCAAGTACTGACCGCGCCCGATGTTGCTTAACTTCGGTGTTCGGACGAGAACCGGTGTATTCAACGTAGTATGGACGTTGGCGAATGTGAAGCCGAAATGTAGGATGATGTTATGGTTTTAAAAAAAAAAAGATGTATTGAGTTAAAAGAGGAATTCTATGAAACTAAATTAAATTCAACATTTTACACAATGTGGACAGCGGAGACAGGCGTGTCTGAACATTATTATGACAAGTCACAAGTGTTATTGGGTTTTTACATCTGGAATTGTTCAGTAACAGGCCGGAGTCTGGACTCGCTCCTTATTACATGGGACTTAAACATAACAGGCGAAATATGAGTGTGCTATAGGAACACCTCTGCCTAGCCATTCCAAGATTACAGGTGTGACATTATGATGTTATGTTAAATATGCCGACAATTCTTATCCATTTTCTAAAATCTAAGCTCAAAGCAGGGTTTAGAGTTGGGACGCATTAATTTGGCAAAATCGGACGCCATTTTGCGACGTTTTGGCAGATGTTAGCTTTAAATCGTTAACGTAATTGATTGCAGCGAGTCTAGGAGCTTTTATTTTATTTTTTTGTTTAAATCATGAATTAATCTGTTTGGGAAATAGCTTGGGCGGCGCTGGAGGTGTCAGCCTTAATCGTGTTGCTACAAGATCGATGGAATACGATCTTTGAGTGGTTTATAGTCAAAGTGATCGATAAAAGTATAGTTTTATTTAAGTGTGCGCATTATACAAGGGCGGGGACACAATTTACATTATACAGACGCCTGCACATCAAGCTACTCGAAACTGTCAAATTTTCCCAATCAACTTGGAACCTTATTCTTTGGCGATAAAGTTGAAAATCTATTAAAGAAATTTGACAGATTGTAGTAGCTTGATGTGCTGTCGTGTGTACGTAAGTTTTCTTATAACATAATTATATACAACGTAGGGACGACGATACGACATTAATATGAACTTCGTTTATCTTATGACGTTCCCAGATTGCATACAAAACTTCAATCAGATGTAATGCAATAATTTAGTCACACACAAAATCGTAGTCATCACTACTAATTTAGTTACTTACTTTTTTTTTTAATCTAATTTTTTTTTATAATTCTAATATCAAAAACAAATCATTTATTTAAAATAGGTAGCACTTTTGAACGTCAAAAAATTACAATAAAACGAAATTGATTCTAGTCGCCCCTTCCAAAAGGTAGTTTTCGTATGGAGAAGAATGGGCAAGAAACTCCACCGTTCCTGTTTTAAAATATTTTACAAGGTTTAGTATACATTCATTATATAATTATATGTGAAGACGATGCACCTAGAATAAAATTAGTCTACCAACAACACTTCTATACACTAGTGTTGCCAATATTTTCATTTATTGTCGTATATTTGTCTCCATATTGTTATGACATGACAACTAAGTACTTTTTAGGAGAATTTTGCGTAAGTCTAGCAGTCTAGAGATTTTTATTTTAAACCGTATGATAAAACTGGATTGCGGAGCTCAGAATGATAGGCAGTCGCTTCATGTAAAATACTGCTATTCAGCTGCATCCGGTTAGACTGGAAGCTGACCCCAACATAGTTGGAAAAAGGCTAGACAAGATTGATTTTACATAAATTACAAAAGTCAACAACCAGATAATGCTACTCTATTATCTAATTACAACTACAACCATAACAAAAGTAGAAAATATAACCTCAACAAATAAACAGAATCACAAAACAAAATCGTTTGCTTAACAAAACCAGCCCACACACTCACCATAATTAAATAAACCATTAAATCAGAAAGAAAAAACTCTCACACAAAATCATTAACATAATTTAGCCAACGCAACTGTATTCATATCACAATATAATGCAACCAATTACTTTAAAACGAAAGTCGGGGGCTCTGTAGTTGAATGCAAATATAAAAAGGAAACCCGGTTCCCCCGCTGCCCTCAAATACCCCCGGTTACCCCGACCTCCCAGGTCCCCTGAGTAAATATGGGGGATGAATAAAAATTATAACGAGTACGTCCAATTATTTAGGTATATTAGATTTTTTGCTCGTATAGTGATCTGAGATGCATGTTTACGTGGTCTATCCGTTTGTGTTTTTTGTTGGCAGACTAATTTTTATTCTAGATGCATCGTCTTCACATATAATTATATAATGAATGTATACAAAACTTGTAAAACATTTTAAAAGAGTAACGGTGGAATTTCTTGCCCATTCTTATTTCTTCTCCATACGAAAACTACCTTTTGGAATGGGCGACTAGAATCAATGCTAAATTGAAATAAATGATTTGACTTTGACTTTGTGGCTGGATTGTACATCTGGACTCAGTGGCGGTTCCAGGATTGTACAAACTACAATCCTGAGGAGGGGCTTGACCCCGCTAACGGTAGGTTTTAGCAAAGTAAACACAAAAAAAAAGCGCGCTATTCAAAATTCGTCACATAGGCAAAACATCGTATAGAAATTTAAAACTTGAAAACTTAATGTTAACGATAATTGATGTTGTACCTTAAATAGTGTAATGTTTGCTAAAAAGTTTAATTAGAATAATATCAATTTCAAAAAGAAAAAAAACAATATTCATTCATCATTCATTTAAAGATAAAGGTAACATGGAAGTACTCGAAGAAGAAGATGCTTTTGTGGAGGCGCTTGAGCCCCTTAGGGATCCTTGATCTTGAACCCCCAGGATTCGCCACTGTCTGGACTGATGTAAATAAATCGGGATTAGGGTAGGAATATGATGACAATGTTGAGACAGTAAGGCCACGTTCACACTGCGCTGTCTCATACGATAATTTAAGATAAAAAGTTCATGACATGTCAACATTCCACTATCCATACGGCAGAAAACAAATGAATGCAGTATGCAACTACCTTGTGTTGTGCCCAAGATAACTGATTATCGTCGTGAAGTATTCCGGTAAGCAGTCGATAATAATGAATTGAACCACATAGATGATAATTATGATTATCATCTATAAGTTTTTCCCTGCTCTAACCCTTAATTTCCTTGTAATCTATGCCACGGACGCGGGGTACCTTATGGATTTAAAATTTTGCATTGGTCACATAGTGTTTTGAGTTTTTGTGGGAATTCTAGAATAGTGTGACTTAAAAAAAGATACCATTTATATGAAGAAACATGTTCCTAATGATACTATCGAATGTCTGTATAGACTGTCTACTAAAACATCTAGAGATGACACCGGCGGAATTTTAAGCAGCGGTTGAGTACCAACAATTTATATCGACATGTGGCATATTTGCATGCCTTGTGCACGTGTTTTCTCTAGAGACCGCGGGAAAAGCACATATGTGTGCAAACGTGTATTTTCCCCACACTTTTTTGTGAAGGGGTGAAGTGAAACTGTTTTCTGAGAAAGAGTTTTACACTTAACTGTGTGATTTTCACTTTTAGGTTCAACATCACTTTTATTACAACATCTTTTTATCAGTGATATTTGGTAAATTTTTTCCTGATTCCGCACAAAAATTATACTTATATGTGTATGTTCAAATAAGTAATATTGACTGTTACGTTTAGCCCAAAAATATTTGAACAAGCAAATCCAAATATTATGTCCAACGCTAGGTAGAAATTATTGGTAATAGTAGAGTGAGGTTTTAATTCTATGATGTCATGAAGGTATTGTTTTATAGTACTAGTATTTGAAGGCTTGTCAAGGTAGGCGGGGTGGTATTTACCAATATTTGAACAAGCAAATCTAAATATGTCCAACGCTAGGTAGAAATTATTGGTAATGCAATGCATCATCGAAATCGCAATACAATTAATTAAACCCAGAAGTTTTATGTCATAATAAACTTGCAAGAATAGAGACAGAATTCAAAACTTATTTTCCTAATCTCTGACTACGCGTGTTACTATTTAACTATTACAAATATCATAATCACAGTAGATAAATATACTATTTCCTATGTCAGCCAATTTAAAGGATTTATTCGATAGCATGACAATCCCGAAACGATTTAATTTAATGCCTTTCTCGTTAATTTCAATGACAACAAAAATGGTCTCGTTAACACAAATAAACAGCTTTAATTGTTGAAATTATGAATAAGAACTAAACGTCGACGCTCCCTCGAAACAAACATTTATAGAGGAAATAATAAAAACTTTGCGTGACAGTTATGTATTGAACGTTAATAGGGAATTGAGCGGAAAGGGCGTTATCAACGGAAACTATTATTTTTATAACAGAAGGGGAGGGGTAGGTAATAGGCATATAAATGTTGGTATGCTGACAACACAATTTGAATCGATTAATTATGTATGTTCATATACGTTTGATGAATCATTCTCTATTCGGATTTGAGATAGTAATATTACACAAGTTTTGATTGGCATCGATAGATAATGGCAAAGAGTTCAACTTTTCTGTGATAATTAAATATAGCGATAGCTTTTGATTTAAATAAAATCCGAACATTAGAACCTACCCGCTTTTCCAAAATTCTCGGAAACAAACTAAAACTATGATATAAATGTATTGTAATCTAAGAAAAACATTTGTCTTGTTTATTGTTATTTCTGTTTATTTTTAATATACTATTTTTTTCCTTACAATAATAAAATAAAAACTAAATCACTGTTTTTTTGGTTCACTTTTAGCACTGTCGGGTTTTTCCCAGTGGACTGATTGATGGTCAGACTAGTCTTTCCAACGGGAATTGTTTTTCCCGTTGGTCAGATCAGCTCATAATATAGTAAAGTTTACTGTATATATTTTTATAGTTTCTTTAATTTAAATAAAATATTAATTTCATCAAAGTAGTTAAGTTTAAAGTTCTTTAGACTACGTGAGATAAAGTCAGCTAAGGCCCAAATCCCAGGACCAACATAAAAACATTCAAGGAGCATAATCATCATCTGCCTAGCCTTTTCCCAACTATGTTGAGGTCGGCTTCCAGTCTAACCAGAGCAGCTGAATACCAGTATGTACATGGAGAGACTGCCTATCTGGCCTCCACAACCCAGTTACTGGGCAATACGATACCCCATGATAAGACTGGTTGTCAGACTTTCACGGAGCATCGACCGAAACAAATACGTCGATCACCCACATAAGCAACAGTCACAGGAAACCATAAATTCAGCCATAATCCGACTGGATACAAGCTGAGTGGGGAAACTAATGGCTCGTCTGAAACACAGCGAAAGTTTTAAATTAGTACCGAATCTCGGAGTTATCGTGCGGAAAATTGACGTGTCTACGGGAAAAAACGAGCCCCAAACTATATATATGATGATAATGGTGTATTTGTGGGGTTTCTTTGATATAAATTTAAGATTTACGTGGTTGCATATGTGGGCGAAAAAATCTTGAAGGAAGATTTTAAAGTTGAAAAATGCATTTTTAAATTTAGGACCCTGGAAAGTTGATTTGATTCTGCGTACAGACGCCAGCACATCAAGCTACTAAAATCTGTCAAATTTCTTTAATAGATTTTCAACTTTATTGCTAAAATGTAAGGTTCAAAGTTGATTGAGAAAATTTGACAGTTTCGGGTAGCTTGATGTGCTGGCCTCTGTACAAAAAATACTTACGAACCTCCACAGTGCAGGAACTCTTAGCTACATAAAGAAAAATCAAAGTGCTTAATAGTTCTCTGTCTAGGAAACTTAATCCTACTACAATATATAACATAATCTATATATATAAAAGGAGAACTGACTGACTGACATATCAACGCACAGCCCAAACCGCTGGGTCTAGAGATTCCAAACTTGGCATGTAGGTTCCTTATGAGGTCTAGGGGTGCACTAAGAAAGGGTTTTTCGAAATTCCACCCCTAAGAGGGTGAATGGGGGGGAGGGTGAAATTTCACGCGGACGAAGTCGCGGGCAGAAGCTAGTATTATATAATTATATTATTATAAATGTGAAAGTTTGTATACTTGGACGTTTGTTACTCAATCACGCAGAAACGGCTGAAACGGATTTGGATGAAGGCACATAGATGGTTTATAAACGTTCCCGTGTGATCTTTTCCAACACCCACGTGGATGAAGCCGCGGGCGTAGCCGCGGGCATAACCTAGTCGGAAAATAAACCCAAGTTTTGATTAAAAAACAAAAGACTAAAAAATCAAGAAGAATTTGTGCATCAACAGGGCTAATCTGCGTTCGCGATTTTATTTTCCATAAATGTAAACAAATATGAATTAATGGAAAAATAACTTTAATTCCTGCACTATAAAGTTCAGTTTACGATACAAATTCAAACATTTTTATAACTTTTTCAATAGTGCTAGTCACTCTGAAATCCACTTAATTGTCATTGAAATAAAGTTATATGTAGTGTATGTGTGTGTGTTTGTGTGTGTAGGTATAATTATGTTTAACTTGAAATAGGGTAGAGGTGTGCAGCATTGCACACTTTTACTATACAATGTACAACGGCCATAGAAACAAGAAATATTGGAGATGATTTTATTTTAAAAGTTTCTCTGTCATTTCTAACATTATTGTTAAATACAAATAAACGAATTACCGAACCAAAATCTAAGTATATTGGACTAAAAATACTAAGAAGCATCGTCAGACAGCTTGTAAGAATCCTAGTTTCTTATATAATACCAGTTCCCACCGCTTCAGCTTCCTGATGGGTGCGTCATCATCTATCTTCTTGCTTTTTTTGTATTTTCTAAAGAAATCTGCATCGACCTGATCAACAAGGATTATCATTTTAATAGCTTGTATTTTCTTTTTAGCATCACTTTTTGGCCCAGTGGTAACGGCCGCGAATTACGAGTTGTATGTCGTAGGTTCGAACCCAGACAGGCGCTTTACTTTGTGTAAATTATTTCATCACCACTGCTCTCAAAACGGTAAAGGAAAACATCGTGAGGATACAGTGTTGAAGAACTAAAAGTTCGAAGACATGTGATATCTACTAATTCACACTGGGCCCGCGTTTACGGCCTACTCCCTCTCACCGAGAGGAGGCCAGTGTCCTAGCAGGGGGAACATTACAGGCTGATTATTTTTCTTTTTGTGTCAGACTATCATCGAGAATTTTGCAAAAAAGGTGGGCTTTCAACAAAGCAGTGAATTTATGGTAACAGTTTGCACGTCGGTATTCAGCTGCATCCAGTTAGACTGGAAGCCGACCCCAACATTGGTTGGGGAAAGGCAGGCAGATTGATTGAGTTTGCACGTCAGTGTCCCTGCCTCCTTGTATAATAAGGTACCTTTTCTATGTTATGTATAGCTAAAACACCAACAGCATGTAGTGAAGTAAGTAAGACAACGAGAAAACGACCAAAAAGTCTGAAATCACAACAGATGCTTGACGAAAGCCTACCAACTCATCATCATCTGCCTAGCCTTTTCCCAACTATGTTGGCGTCGGCTTCCAGTCTAACAGGATGCAGCTGAATACCAGTATTTTACATGGAGCGACTGCCTATCTGACCTCCACAACCCAGTTACTGGGTAATACGATACCACTTGGTAAGACTGGTTGTCAGACTCTCGGGCTTCTGACTACCCGTAACGACTGTCAAAGATCCACGAATGACAGACGGGACCAACGGCTTAACGTGCTTTCCGAGGCACGGAGAGGCCTAGCAACTCTTAGGTCTTAATTTTATTAATCGGTGCAGGTTTCACCTTGACTCTCTGATCAATATTATCCCTGACCCCGGCAACAGCACCCTCAGTGGACTCGGGCGGCCGGTTCTTAATCCTAGGATAGAACATCCATCTCTTGGAACCGAAGCCATCACTCTTGAGGATCTCCTGGACGCGGTCCTGTCGCTTTTTCGTTGCCAAGAATTTTGATGGGTTTTTCTTGTGATTGCTTGCTGCGAAACAATTATTAGAGTTTTTACTTTTTTACTAGCAGCGCCCCAAAGTGAAAAATTATGGACATGTGCATCCTTTCCATTCTAACCTATGGATGCCAGACTTGGTCTTTGACAAACATTCAAAAGTCCAAACTCAAGGTTTGCCAACGTGCAATGGAGCGCAGTATTCTAGGCGTCAAATTGACAGACCATATTCGCAACACCACACTGCGTTCCAAAACACAGATTACTGACGTTGCTCAAAAAGCCGCTAAGCTGAAGTGGGACTGGGCTGGCACGTCTGCCGTATGCCCAATAAGCTGTGGTCCAAAATAGCTACCACGTGGAGCCCTGGCACAGGTAGAAGGCGTCGCGGCAGACCCCGTAGAAGATGGCGGGACGAGCTGGACAAAACAAACGACCATTGGTCCACTTTAGCCCTGGATCGAAAGAACTGGAAGTCATGGGGAGAGGCCTTTGCCCAGCAATGGGATGATGCAGGCTAACAGTAACAGTAACTAGCAGCGCCCCGCGGTTTCACCCGCATAAGTTTCGATCCCGTGGGAATATCGGGATAAAAAGTATCCTATGTCCTTTCACGGGACTCAAACTATCTCTATACCAAATTTCATCTAAATCGGTTTAGCGGTATAAGTGTGAAGAGGTAACAGACAGACAGACAGACACACTTTCGCATTTATATTATTGGTATGGATAAGGTAGAGTAACAGTACCATTTATATGGTGCTGTTAAATAAGAACCCGAAAATAAACCATATACTTAAATTCATCAAACAGGGGCCGTAGAAAAAGGGATGGTGCTATCGGTTTTAGATAGCTATGTCTCGCTCTGGCATTGGAATCATGATAGCATTAAAACGTCATAACACGGCACCAGGTTTTTTCAACTATTTCTAACAAGTAGCCAATGACAAAAGGGACTTACGTGTTAGATACAAAACTCTAAAAGCGTCAAGAAATCCGGGCTCCGTATAGCTTATTTCGCGAGGACGTGGCGTTCCCGAACGAGTGTGACTGGGAGTGCGACTCCGTGTTCTAGAACGAGTTCGCGTCCGCGATCGTGTTCTCGAAGTTGTCCTTGACCTTGACCGTGATCGTGACCGCGACTTTGATCGCGTTCTGGACCTCGACCGCGATTTCACCCGTGGACCGATGCTTCGCGAGCGGGAGCGTTTTGTATCTCTGTGTTTTCTCACTCTTTGTTTTGATCTACTACTTCTGAGAAGGAAATAAAATTATGGGTAGCAACTCTATGAAACTCCAACTAAACAAATCTGTATTCTTTCACCATTTCAACCGCGTCATAGTTGATCCATTCATCTACGACGCGGTTGAAATGTAACAGTTATTTTGGGAATGACAATAAAAATATCTAATAATTCACTAAAGCAAGCAATACCATATTTTTGTAAAACCCTTTGGATCATGTCGATGGTCATGTGGGTAATTATATTTAATCATTAATTCTTTAGCATTTATATTTAATTGTACTATTCAATAAAAACCAGCAGTATCCAGCGATATCTGCTGGTACAGACTGAATGTGGAAAGCGGAGGACAGGGTGTTGTGGCGCAGCCTGGGCTAGCATATGTCCAGGAGTGGACTGTGTGGCTGAGTTGATTGATCCAGCGATATGCGATATCTGTCAAATTGCTGATGCATTATCCACAAGTTTCAGGTAAAAGCTTCAAGGACTTCAATGGCCTTAAGTCCTATTATGTGGAGAAGGCATGCTTAAAACTACAAGTAGGGTTTATACCTGGATCTATCTCGGCCTTCATTCAAAGTTCCAAGCGAATAATATTCGCCAAAACCATCTCCATGATCAGGGTACTCTCCCTCCGGGGGTCGCATCTGCGGGAACGGTGGTGGATATGGGTACCCATAAGCTTCCATAAAATTTTAACAACTCAACACCATGTAATACAAAAAATCACAAATAATTTGCAGTAATTTTCATTTGTACGCTGTCACTGTCAAATTTTGTCTTCTTTTGCATTGGAACTCCTTTGTTTTTGTGGAGGTTGGTTTTCTTTCTTCTGATTAACTATCAAGTCAGCCAGTTTTGATTAATTAACCGGTTTATACCAATCCCATTACTTTCTTACCTCCTAGTGATCCATCACACTTTAGGCACGAGAAGGAATAGGTACGTCAAATTACAAGTCATCCTGTATGATTTACAAAATATGTATTTATGTCCGCTTTCTTTGTTTCGGTTCAGGCAAGTGTGTACGTACAATAACGCTTTTTTGCTTACCATCAGCACGCAAAGATCTTAATCGTGCCATATAGCAGTCAACGAGATTTAAAACTAACTTTTTCGTGAGTAAAAAAAATCGTAATCCTTGGCACAAACTCGTTTGGTACTTTGTTCCTAAACCCTTTTAACTTGTGAACTGCACAAAACACTTCAAACTTTAAAAAAAAAATCCTCAAAAAGTCATTAAGTCATCAATACGATACTTAATCTAACTTGAAAAATTTTTCTAAGACATTATTATCGCAAAGACTTACGACATTTTGCGAGTTTCAAATCGATTGTAATCGAGTAAAAAAGTTCTCGAGTAACTTATCGATTTGGAAAGAAAGAACAATTAAAGAAGTAAGATAAATTAGGAATCGATGAATGCTTAATGGTTCCCTCCATTAGAGGGTTTTGAGTTGGTGGAGCAGTTTTTTTTCTAAAGGAAAATTTTAACTACTCCCCTTTAAAGTTTGAGGGAGGACATGGATATAGAGAGAACGGTTGTGCCGTTATGTAATAGGCTAACAATGAAATTAAAGTTTCCTAATATTCACACAGTGATGACTAGATCATCTGGCAATCTCTTCAATCTAAATGGACTCGGCCCAGAATTTGGCTACTTGTTTGGCGCCATCACGAAGGATCGATCGATCGATCTGGCAATGATACTCTTTAAAAAGTATACGATAAAAGCTATCTGGTTGAATCCTGAGTAAGAGCAGATTTGTAAACAACCGTATGCTTTCCTTTATCAAACTCGCCTAAAGAGTCAGACAAACATCTTGCGAGAATTTGTTAGAAAAATAGAAACATAATTATTACAAGATTACAGACATGCATACATATGAAACATAGTAGTTGAGTAACTTTTAAGTACAATGATGGGCCTATTTGATGGCCCTTTTGGTTACGTTGGCAAAGTTCATAGAGCTTCATCCCAGTTCTTTGGTCCAATAACATTAAAACATGAGGGATTCTTCATGCCTCTTCCATCAACCCTGACTCCGTGCTACAGCGAAGGCAGTACAGTGTTCTTTAACTCCGTTGCTCACAGCCGTGGTCTATTCTTCACTTACTTTTTAATATTCCGCAAGTTTTCAGCTCATTTAGATTTTATACTAAGTGTACTTTGTTATAACAGTCCAGCAGACCAGCTCGGCCGTTAGTGGGTTTTAAAGTGCGCCCAATAAGTGGAATTTATTTTTCATGAATTGCAAGAAAGGAGGGAAGTTATTGGTAGTGTTGAAGGATTAAATACCTGCTTTTTTAATGGATGTGGTTTTGATGTTAGCTTTAGACACTTACTGGACCAGTCCTTGGATACGACCGATTTAACGTTTCTCTTCATTATTGAATAATATGTTATTTATTTTATTTATTTATAATTAATTACAACGGCTTGCGCCAATGACAGTAATTAACAGGTAAAACGAAAAACTAAACATAAAACAAAACATATTACTTACATAATTCAAAAACAAATAACAAGTCAGAGATCAAACATACTTAACAATAACTTTAAAAGAGAAAATAAAATAAAATCGAATAAAATAATAACAACATACAACTTATTTATCTAACAAACATAGCTTTCACAGAACATGAGACACTTTGACATGATCACCCTGAGTGTGTCATTAAAGATGTCACATTCCGGGACTGCCTCCATTAAGGAGTTTATAGTTACCGTGCATGCGACACAACGGGGATGGTTGTTGATGCAGACAAACACTTATATGAAGATGATAATTATAATGAAAAACCTGACTTTGAGGAATGCAAAAAAGTGTCTTTCTAAAAGAGCAACTGGGTCTTCTGTATATGTATAGGGTGACTGGTAATTAGTGACCGATACTTAAACACGTGATTGTACTCATGATAACAAACAACTTTTACTATGGGACCAAACCTGAAATCGCGAAAAAAAATCAGCTGTTCCCTACATTTTGACGAGTTATACGAACATAAATGTACGGAACAGCTGATTTTTTTTTCGCGATTTCAGGTTTGGTCCCATAGAAAAAGTTGTTTGTTATCATGAGTACAATCACGTGTTTAGGTATCGGTCAGTAATTACCAGTCATCCTATATGAGAAGTCTGTTACTATCTGGTAGGTACCTAAATAAGTATTCAAGTAAACATTAAAGATGTCTACGAAGTATTGGAAGGAATTTGTCTATTTGATAACGAGAATTTGATTTTGATTATGAAAAGCACGACCAAAAATTTTACCAATATTTTGGCGAATTAGGTTTTTCGTTCGGTTCTTACAATTTATGAGTTCCCAGCATCTTGTACACAGATGGTTTCTTCCGTTTATCTCCCTGATAATATAATCCATTACTCACCTTTTATAAAACCCAAGGGAATGGATTTTCCTTATCTTGGCCATGGCCCTGATGGTCTGTATCTCGTAAATTAATTAATCCGTTAATGCTAGCTTTTCCTTGTTTTCGTTTAAAAATAAACACTTTCTACTAAAGTTATTTTAATACAAAGCGCCATTGGCATACTTCCGAACTTTTGTGCGATAGTAATTTACTTAGTTAAAGATCTTGAACTTAGGTGAACCCTTGAAAGACAACAGCCGATCTATTCTGTAAAAATCTCACCGTGAAAACTTAGGTGAAGTGAGCTTGAAGTTCGAGTTCGAGCTGTCATTTCACCCGATGCTAGATATTGGTAGTGTTGACTGCTCACTTCACATTCACTTCACCTTAGTCATCACGGTGAGTTTTTTGTACAGAATAGCACTACGGTAGTGCTATTCTGTAAAAATCTCACCGTGAAAACTTAGGTGAAGTGAGCTTAAAGTGAGCTGTCAATAGTGTCAATCCATAGCATCAGGTGGAATGACAACTCACTTTAAACTCACTTCACCTAAGTTATCACGGTGATCTTTTTACAGAATAGCACCGCTGTATGTGTGCTACTGGACAGTTTGTTGCGCCAGTTTTTCTTCCCAGCTTAACCACTAGGATGTGGTAAAGGACGGGCGTTTTCGAGGACTGTCTTATGTAAATTTGACGTTCGAAAAGTGCTGATTCTTAGCTGAACTTAAGTAAATGACTTTTGATTTGATTTTATGCATTCATGCCTGTATTCTCCGATTGTGTAGGCAGATGTGTATACAACATCCACATTTTGCTATTTATGTATAAGTCTCAGGTAATTGAAGGAGAAGCCTATTGTCATCAACCAGATCTAGGCCCCGAGCTGCTCCTGACGAAAAAAAACAACCAACTTCAAAAAAAAAAACACTACAAAGTGATAAATAACTTTAATTTCGAAAAGTCGGTGTCGTAGGTTACGCATTTTCGTTTTTTGACACCGACTTCAGAAATTAAAGTTATTTATCACTTTATAGTGTTTTTTTTTTTTAAGTCGGTTGTTTTTCTTTTTTGAAAAAAAAATATTACTTTTCACTATTTAGTTGTACCTACCCCATACAAATTCAATTAACACTAGTGCATTGAAGAATCGAAGACACCGACTAGAAGAATCGTCAAAATTCGCACAGAAATGCCGGAGAAGCAGTACATTTATGCATATAACTTCGTACATAAGAATAATTACGTAATGTATTATATACTAAAACCTTTCTGAAAGTATGTAGATCTCATTAATGAATGAATGATCAAAATCGGATCATTAGTTTTTGAGAAAATCGCGGACATACAAACATACGGGTCGAATACACCACCTCCTTTTTTGAAGTCGGTTAAAAAAACATGAGCATGTAAAAATATGCGTCATAAATACAGATTGATTTGTGCAAATAAGCCCAAAATCCATGAACTGCATTCGTTTTCAGTCCTCATTCTACCCCGATTGCTGTAACAGTTCTCATGAAACGTGAAACTTGCTTGAATAACAACGTAAATATACAGAATTTTAAAAGTAAATAACCCGCGAAATTCCCTACATCGCTCACTCCCAGTCAAAGCTTGGCAGCTTTTTTGAGAGGCAGCAAAAAAAAAATTGCAAATCGAACTAATTAACTGAAAATAGTTGGTACCTGTCGGGGGTAACATACTTTTGGTGTTGATAGGGTTACCTTTGACTTTATTAGCTTTGGTTTTTGAACTGCCTTTAAGAAGAGAGAGGTTTAGTCTCTTTTACTCTTTTTAAATAGAAAAATATGGATGTTTTTCATGTTGAGAGGATGAATGAAAATGGTTGAGCTGAATGGTGCTGATGTTCAGTAGTTTTTGCGTGAAAGAGTAACAAACATCCATCCATCCATCCATCCTCACAAACTTTCGCGTTTGTAATATTAGTAGGATAAAAGTTAGGATGTCTAAAAAATTTGTCTACTCAACAACATAAAATCGCACTGAATGTTGTTGAACTGTCAAAATGAAAGCCATTGCTACTGATAGTGTGTTACGCAATTACCCCGCTGTTCCTGGCTAGGTATCATATAGCTTCCATAGATATGTTTAATATAACATAATGTTACCTAATAAAGTCAGAATCAGAACATATTTACGAAACTTTCTTCCTGAAGGAAGTTTGCAATATGTGATGTAATATTTTCAACTAAGTATATTCTTACTTTCTTTCCTTTCAGTTAGAAACTGAGAACATCAATCTACAAAGCGTGGGGTTGCCTTCTTACAATTTTTGTTATTTCATTTTTACACTGTAGGGATCACCACCAACCACCAGTCCACCAACCAGTCTTACCAAGTGGTATCGTATTAACCCTGTATAACTGGGTTGTGGAGGTCAGATAGGCAGTCGCTCCATGTAAAATACTGGTATTCAGCTGCATCCGGCTAGACTGGAAGCCGACCCCAACATAGTTCGGAAAAGGCAGGCAGATGATGACTGTAGGGATCATTGGATGTTTCTAAGCAATGGACTAAGTACTTGCTCAGGAATTCCAAAGATTCCTTCCATTGCTACCCGAAACTGTCAAATTTTCCCAATCAACTTTGAACCTAATGCTCTAGCGATAAAGTTGAAAATCGTAGCTTGATGTGCTGGCGTCTGTACTATTACAGCATAGCATAAACAGCCTATATATAATGTTCCCACTGCTGGGACCTCCTCTCTGTTATTACATCATGAAATAGATTCATTGTGAATTCAAGGCTTGAATCGATTTATGGTCATATTCTAATTAGGGATTACTGTGATTTATGACTTGTAAGGTTGATAAGTAATACGTAAAACTTTAATCGATTAATCAAGTTCGAAAATCCAGCACGAAAATATTACTCCACAAGAAAAAAAACACGCGATTTTAAATTAAAATATTAGAGCTTCAGAACTCGTATTCTCAGTAATTTCGCAGATGGCAACCCTAGATTTTTCCTATTTGAATATAATTTGTTCAGAGGACGCCATTTAATCGAAAGTCAACTCTACAAACTTTATTACAAGGTTGATTTTTGAATGTGTGTACATGCGTATGCTTTACAGTACTTCATAAGTATTTGGCTGAAATCCCGCGTCATAATATCGCCGGCAGGCACATGACGTCACTGACAGGGTGTGACGTCATTCTGGAGTGGTGGCTCTGTTTTGGTATTTTGCTGCAATATCGTTCAGTTTTCGTAATTTCACCTTCTGAAGGGAAACTTAATTATGTTTGTGGTTTGGCATCGTTTTTGATGACCGGTGTGCGACGCTTGGTGTTAACTTAGTAGTGTGGGCTTCAAATGGCGTATATTTGTTTTTTATTTATTACTTAATCTACTTTAACAATAGTTGTAAATATGTGAGCACCATGTATCTATCACATAATTGATTTACCTGTTATTGCTTTATTTTTAATTCTTTTTACCTTTTGTTGGCACACTAATTTTTATTCTAGATGCATCGTCTTCACATATCATTATATAATTAATGTATACAAAACTTGTAAAACATTTCTCAAATATATCATAATCAAAAGAGTAACGGTGGAGTTTCTTGCCTATTCTTCTCCATACGAAAATTACCTTTTGGAATGGGTGACTAGAATCAATTCTTTTTATTATAATTTTTGACGTTCAAAAGTGCCTTTAGTGTGCCTAATTGAAATAAATGATTTGACTTTTTTTTTTGACTTTTTACTTGAAGGAAGGTTGTGTGCTTTGCTTCCAGCTTCACATATAATCCAGTCAATTCTTCACTACAATTGCACAAAGTATATCTGCATTATTGGTACCTGTGGTAGCACAAAATTAGCTGTTCAGAAGGCTTACCTTCTGAAATCGTGAAAAAAAAATCAGCTTTTCCCTAGATTTATGATCGTATAACTCGTCAAAGTAGGGAACAGTGTTTTTTTTTCGCGCTTTTAGGTTTGGTCCTATAGTTAAAGTTGTTCATAATGATGAGTACAATGACCTCTTAAGAAGTAGTTGGTGTTTTTCCAATAACCCTGTATATAGACAACTAGCTTCGGCCCGCGACTTCGTTCGCGTGAAATATCTTGCTCCCCCGATCCCCACCCCGTTGCATCGCATCGCCCCCTCCCCCCCCCCGCGCTATTATACTGACTTTATTCCTTCATGCTCGACTCCTAAAGGTCCTAGTAAAATTCGACGAGCGGGGCAATTGCGCAACACACTATCAGTAGCAATGGCTCTAATTTTGACAGTTCAACAACATTCATTGCGTTATTTACGTTGTTGAGCAGACACATTTTTCGAAGATATGAATCAATGGATTAGAAATATCCTTCGAACTCATTGTGTGTTACGCAATTAGGACGCAGTAGTTCCAAAGGTTAGCGCGTTTAAACAAACACTTCAGCATCATTATAGTATCTAATAAAAATCAGCACTAAATCTAGTCTTCATAAAAAAAATTACAATCTAAAAAGTTTTCCTCAGACAGCCAAACTCCTTTTAATCAAAAAATCTAATAATATCTAAAATTCTCTCGGTGATTCTTTGGTTTACCCCTGTAAATTAGTTTCGCTAGTACACGCCCGCGGGTTCTCTTGCATAAAATTTAGATTTTCCCTCGAAATCTCAAGGGGACCATATCAAGTTTTTCCGAGATGAAAATGCTTGAAAAGCTTAAGACGGCTTTGTCATATCTATGGTACGACATGAGAGGAATTTGTGGAAGATTTTCTGGCGTTTTGTTAACATATTGTTTTTTAGCCGAATGAAATTTTTAGGTAGGTAGGTACAGTCAGTCTTAAAAAGACGACAGGAATTCATTTTTAGTTGTCTACAATCGTTGTTCCATAGTATTGCCTTTGTATTGTATTTTTATTGTCTTATTACAAAACAAAATCTTTTTTTTAACCGACTTCAAAAAAGGAGGTTCTGTATTCGATCCGTATGTATGTATGTACGTATGTTTGTATGTCCGCGATTTTCTCAAAAACTAATGAATCAATTTGAATCAAGGTTTCAGTATATAATACATTATGTAATTATTCTTATGTACGTTATTATATGCATAAATGTACTGCATCTCCGGCATTTCTACGCGAATTTTGATGATTATTCTAGTCGTTGTCTCCAATTCTTCAATGCACTAGTGTTGTTTGAATTTGTGTGGAGTAGGTACAACTAAAAAGTGAAAAACAAAAACTTAAAAAAAAAAAACTACAAAGTGGTAAATAACTTTAATTTCGGAAGTCGGTGTCAAAAAACGAAAATGCGGAACCAACGACACTGACTTTCGAAATTAAAGTTATTTATCACTTTGTAGTTTTTTTTTTTTTGAAGTCGGTTGTTTTTTTTGTAAAAAAGTTTTTTCGATTAACTTTATCTACGCCAGGGAAGCTTGTTTATACCAACCCTGTTTAACGTTACACTCTTATAGAGATCGAAAAATATTTATTTTATGATTACGATCGGAAAAATAAATTCTTATAGATATTATTTTAACAAGATTTCCCTCATCCCTCTTATTCGTTTACACCTCAGCCAATTTCTCTGATATTCCTCTCCTATAAACTTGATATTGATAACAGTCAAATCAGGATCGATCGCGCGCCACATCAAACGATCTTCACGTAGAGGTGTTTCTTTGAATTTGAATGTAAATAGTGATGTCGTGGCCTTATATCCGCGATGTGGTGTGAATAATTTTGCGGATAAATTTGCAAAGTAATTTAGCTGGTCTTTTCTGTGAAAATCTTACCGTGAAAAGTTAGGTGAAGTGGTTGATGTGAGCTGTCAATCCGTAAGTAACAGCAGGTGTGGCAGCTCACTTCAAGCTGACGTCACATAAGTTTTGCGGTGAAATTTTTACACAATAGACCGGCTGCTCTACGGGTCGTCAGAAGCCCGAAAGCCTAACAACCAGTCTTACCATGGGGTATCGTATTACCCAGTAACTGGATTGTGGAGGTCAGATAGGCAGTAGCTCCATATAAAATACAGGTATTCAGCTGCATACGGTTAGACTGGAAGTCGACCCCAACATAGTTGGGAAAAGGCTGAGCAGATGATAAGACCGGCTGCTCTACATGAATTTATATCCAAGTACTAAGAAGTTCGAGAAACAAGCAAATCATAATTTTTAGAAAAAAATTGATACAAAACCATTTTCTGAAGACTGTAATGATGGAGCGTCAAAAAGATCAGAGCCACACCAAAATTTCCAAAAATTAAAATTCTATCAAAATTGTGGTTTCTTTCAATAAATATAGGCGCCATACATGACTGTCAAACTTTTGGCCCATCGTGCTTTTAATCATTCAGATCAAATCAGATCTGAAGCATAAAGAAAAATATCCGCACTATCTTTTTCGGATATCACAGCACATCACTGTCCCGAAATCGTTTGAATCGAGTGCGAGATCGAAACAGGCAAGATCGACGCTCTTGAAACAGTTCGAGGGCTTTTTTAAAACGAGACGAAACTTCAATGGTACTTAGTACCCCTGTTAGATTCGGTGTCAAGCGAAAGGTGCTTGGCGAAAATATTTTTCGCGAAAGAAGATAAAGTATAAAAAAGATGGAATCTGTTTTTTCGTTTTGAGAATTCACGGACGTGTGATGAAATTGCTCTTGGATATTTTGATGAAGTGATGATTATATTTTGTTCTAGAGCTAGATAATCTGTGAAATTAAGAGTTGTTTAGGATGGTAAGAAGTATAGCACCAAAAATGTACCTACATAACCATACATACATAATCAGCCTATAATGTTCCCACTGCTGTGACACAGGCCTCCTCTCTGTGACAGGGATTGGGCCGTAATCCACCACGCGGGCCCAGTGCGGGTTGGCAGATGTCACATGTCTTCGAATTTTTCGTTCTAGGACATGCCGGTTTCCTCACGATGTTTTCCTTCACCGTTTTGAGAGCAGTGGTGATGAATTAATTTACACAAAGTAAAGCGCCTGGCTGGGTTCGAACCTATGACCTACAACTCGTAAGTCGCGGCCTTTACCACTGGGCCACCACTGCTCTCTGTAAATTTACCTAATCTAATCTAACTAGCGTGTATTGTCCCACTGCAAGGCAAAGGCCTCCCTCTCCCTTCTCCACA
The DNA here is from genome assembly GCA_914767645.1 of Hydraecia micacea. Lineage (NCBI taxonomy): Eukaryota > Metazoa > Arthropoda > Insecta > Lepidoptera > Noctuidae > Hydraecia > Hydraecia micacea. Next base: position 18,584,984 of record OU611778.1, read on the forward strand.
CAATTCTGTCTTTTGTAAGTGCTGGCCAGTCCATTCGGTAGGAGTCAAGCTCGCCCTGCCATCTTCGTCGCGGCCTGTCGCAATGGCGTCGTGCCAGTGGGATATTGCCTACTTGCATTAAATTCATACAGTTTACAATCACTGAAAAATAGTTATAGATTTACTTATTTACTTTCGTATTAAACAGGAGAGTATTATATTTTTACTTTATAGTAGCTATTGCTCGTGGTTTCGCCCGCGTGGAGGTTCCAATTAATTTCACGGGAACGTACAGACCTACTACAATCTCTCAAATTTCTTTAATACATTTTCAACTTTATTGCTAAAGCATAAGGTTCAAAATTGATTGGGAAATTTTGACAGTTTCGGGTAGGTTGATGTGCTGGCGTCTGTACATAAATGTATGTATCGTCCTAACATAGGCCATGATCAATCCGTGTGCCTTTGAAAAGGTAACAAACAGACAGATAGAGTTTTTTTCGCATTTATAATATTAGTTTGGATTTAATGTTGTGCATTTATGTAGGCAGTCGCTCCATGTAAAATACTGGTATTCAGCTGCATCCGGTTAGACTGGAAGCCGACCCCAACATAGTTGGGAAAAGGCTAGGCAGATGATGATTTATGTAGGTAGGTAAACCCTAGCGTGTCTTGCAGTATGCTACACTGTACATAAAGACGCAACAATCTCAGCATTTCACAGCTGACATCCTATTGTCTATGCTACATCCAAACGGAATGAAGCCATTAGAACATCAAGCTATCTTCCATTGTTGTATACAAATTGGAGCATTGGCACCATTCATTAACAAGAAACAACATAAGACTCTACTCCTGCAATAGAATTCGCCTAAATACAACCCGTTGAAACATTCGAAAGCGAAATTCCCAGCGAATGTAGGCGATACTCGAATGTGCGAAGTACCCGTTAACACCCGAAATCAAGCCGTTCCAAATTCGAATGCGAAACTCCACGTACGAAAGAAAGTATTCGAAACTCGAATGCGCAGAGTACCCGGTAAGCCCAGCAACTTGCCACTTAGCCACACTCAAGCGCGCACTCCCTAATGACGCGACTCGCATTGTACCAACTTTTTCATCCGGACTTGCATGAATATGGACTCGGACGCCTTTGTGAGCGTCCCTCCTTCCTCGCAAATCTGCAAACTTATTCACCCACCCCGAAAACTCTGACACATTCGAATTTGGACTCTACAGCTCAAGTTTCAAGGTTCTAGCCAGGTTGAAGACGTTGTAAATCAAAGTTTGTTAGTAGTTTTTTTTTTATTTATGTTTTACGTTATTTTTACACGAGCCTCGTCCTTTCAGCGAGGTCCATTCACGCTTCGGAGTATATAAAGAATCTGGTTCTAATTGAATCTTCATTACAGCTCGAAAATATTTTTTTTTCTATTTCGTTTAGAATTTGGGTTAGTGTTTTTTTCGCCATTTGTTTTGAATTTGCTCGTGTAATTAATTAAGGTTTATTTTATTGAATTGTTTTTGTTGCTTTTCCTGTAGAGATACTGACGAAAAGAGATAGATTCGTGGAAGGTAGGGTATCAAATCGTAAACTGGCCTTTGTCACTAACTAATCTGCAGCTTTAGACCACTCTATACAATCAGTTCTGTCCATTTGGTTAGTGAATTTTCGAAATATGATTGTGTCTCCTGAAAAGTGATATCATTACGAAATGGGATTCTACAACCAGTCTGACGTAGTGAGTAGTGACGTAGTGAGGAAAAATGTATCGCCTATTTATAAAAAAAATAATTAGTAATTGGGTTTTTTTTTCAGGAATTTCCATTTCTCAGTAGCAGCCCGAGTCTAGATCTGTTTCTGGTTGATGATAACAGGCTCGTCCTCTATTACATGGGACCTAAACATAACTGGCGAAGTGTGGGTGTACTGCAGGTACCTCTCTGCTTAACCTTTTGATGTTATTACAGGCGTGATGTTATGTTATGTACAGATGCCAGCACATCAAGCTACTACAATCTGTCAAATTTCTTTAATAGATTTTCAACTTTATCGCTAAAGCATAAGGTTCAAAATTGATTGAACAGTTTCGGGTAGCTTGATGTGCTGGCGTCTGTACATTATAAGCAAATAAGTACTTAAACGATTTACTATATCAATTTCTTGGTACTTACCTATCAAAGTGGAACTAAAGCCAGTGAAAGTAGTACTCGCTAAGAAAGAAAAAAACATGTTTTATGCGAGAAAAACCACATGTTACTAAACGTCTGAAACTAATTATCAAATTGACTCAAAAAACGCAAAACAGCTACTTCATTAATAGTGCTGACAACAAGGTTAAAGCAACTTGGAGAGTAATAAACTCCAGTAAATCAAATTACCCTAAAGAAAACCCTTCTAAAATACTTACAGAAGATAATAAATGTACTACAGTACCAAGTGAAATTGCCGAATTATTTAATAACTATTTCATTGATCAAGTTCAACCAATAAACAATCATAAAAACAATACCGATTATAAACCGACATTAATTAATTCCAACCCCAATTCCATGTTCTTAGCACCCACTACTCCACATGACATACATAAAATTATTCTTGCTCTAAAAAATACAAATAGTTCCGGCTATGACGATATTGTTACACATGCAATCAAAAACGTAGTTACTGAAATTTCACCAGTTCTTAGTTATATAATTAACCTTTGTATAGATATAGGTAAATTCCCTGATGACTTAAAACTATCTGTCATAAAACCAGTCCATAAAAAGGATAATCCACAAAATATGAAAAATTATAGGCCTATTGCACTCGTTCCAGTGTTTTCCAAAATCATTGAAAAAGTTATTTATAACAGCCTTTACTCATTCTTAGAGAAAAACAATATACTAACTAAGGAACAGTACGGCTTTAGAAAGCATAAAAATATTAATATGGCTATCTATGAATTAGTAAATGAAGTTATTTCGAATATGGACAAAAAAGTACCAGTTACTGCATTATTTATGGACATGACGAAGGCGTTCGATTTTGTAGATCACAGAATACTACTCATAAAATTAAGTAACCTTGGAATTAGGGGCAATGTCCTGGAGTTAATTAAGTCGTACCTAGTTAGAAGAAAACAAATAACTAAAATAGTAAAATTATGCCATAAAACCAAAACAGAAATAACCTACCTATCGAAACAAAAATGTATAAATTACGGCGTACCCCAGGGGAGTGTACTTGGTCCGTTATTATTCTTGTGTTATATAAACGATATTCCCAGAACCATAGAACATCCTATGACCCTATTTGCCGATGATTGTACTACAATATTTATTGGAAAACATTTACAAAAATATGAAAATGAAATAAATAATAGTTTAGGCTTAATTATTCAATGGCTAACTGATAACAACCTAAAAATTAATTTTGGAAAAACCCACATCATGAATTTTAACCAACGAACAAACTCTATTGTTACACATATTAAATATGAAGATAATAATATTACTAAAGTAGACAACACAAAATTTCTAGGGCTTTGGTTAGATCAGCACATGACATGGAAAAAACACATTGATCATATAATAAAAAAACTAAACCAATATTGCTATGCTTTACACAATTTAAGCAAGGTCGCCAATCGCAACACTGTTCTTACCGCATATCACGCATACGTCTCCACCACACTGCGGTACGGCGTAATATTTTGGGGTAATTCTACGGATAGGGAAATGGCCTTTAAAGCCCAAAAAAAGTGTCTTCGTGCAGTATGCATGATCCAAAACACCGACAGTTGCAAACCTTTTTTTATAAATTTAAATTTATTAACACTTCCGTCCATGTACATTTATGAAGTTGTCATGTTTATTAAAAATAATCATAACCTATTTGACACCCTATCCACTAAACGCCATCCAGGTGCTCTTAAGTCCAAAACCCATCAAACCGCCCTATTCTCAAAAAGTTTCCTAGGAATGGCTCCAAAAATATTCAACAAACTGCCCAAATCAATAAAAGCTTCTAAAGACTTAAGTACTTTCAAAAAAACACTCCATAGGTTCCTGATACAGAAAGCATATTACAACATAAATGAATATTTAGAAGAAAAACAAAACCCGTAATACCATTTCCTCATATTTAATAATTACCTACTTTCTTACTATACCTAGTTAATAAGTTTAGTTAATAATATTAGTTAGTTATCTTAATTTGTACAATTTTCCTTTTTTATATTATTGCTAGAGATTTAATACTGTTATTAAATTTAACAGTAATCTATAATTTATAGGCCTACCAATTAATTACCTACTATTTTGTTTTTTTTTACCTACTAATTTGTACGCTTACTATGTTAGCGTTTCATTTGTACGCCTTGCAAGGCAGCACATAGTGACACAAAATTATTTTTATTATATCCATCATGTACGACTACATTACACCTATGTGTACAAATAAATATATTTGAATTTTGAATTTTGAATTTTGAATGTTTCAACTAGTCCTAGTTTGTCGCTAAGGCCCATATATCATGAGTTGCTCAGGTGATTCTGAAAAAGCGAGGTAATGCGTTTTAAGTGTATTATTACACGGTAGGTACATGTCACCTGAGACTGTTGTGTGAGAGTTTTATAAGTACAGTCAACAACAAAAGCAAGTAACTCGATTCAAAGTTTTAGAAGAGAATGGGCTTGTAAATACAAGAATTGTCCCTCTGGTTACTTGAGGTAAGGAGTTTATGTGTGATTCCTATAATTTACTATAAATATAAGAAATAATCTTTACCAATAATGAAGCAAAGACCTCATAGCTTTACATAGTAGACTTTCCCGTATTGAAGTATCTCATCATCATCTGATAACCTTTTCCCAACTATGTTGGGGTCGGCTTCCAGTCTGACCGGATACAGCTGAATACCAGTATTTTACATGGAGCGACTGCCTATCTGACCTCCACAACCCAGTGACTGACTGGGTAATACGATACCCCTTAGTAAGACTGGTTGTCAGACTTTCGGTCTTCTGACGACCCGTAATGACTTTCAAAGATCCACGAATGAAAGCCGGAACCAAAACGGCTTAACGTGCTTTCCGAGGCACGGAGGGGTCTTGGTATGTGAAGATGGTCACCCATCCACGGTCCAACTGCGGCCAGCGTAGCTTAAATTAGCTTGCGAATCTATTTATATGCCCAAAATGCTACTAATGGTAAGCAAAACGATTCGTTTTTGTTTATAGCCACCGAGCATTAGGTATTGTTCGAGTCCCTTTTCTTTTTTTATTGTTTGGAAATCCTCATGGATGTCCACCGCCCTGGGGTGGGTGGAGGGGTCTGTCAGACTCTTACTGACTAAAACCACACGGTGTCCTGCTGCTACCTTTAGCCGGGAAGCTGGAGTGCTTGCGCATTTCGTCACGCTCCCCCGGCCAGGTGTTGGCCCACATGAATCCATGCGGACCCCGTCACCCTCAGCGGCTGCAAACGGCCACCATTTCTCTAAGGTAACAGACTGACACGTTTCCTCCCACGTAACTACCTATATTTAGCTAACCGCCTCATACTTGTAACTCGTGAAATAATTTCTCTAATAAATCTGGTACGTTTTCCGTTTGATCCTCGTCCCCTTGTTAGTCTACGCCATTATAAACACCATGATATATCATTAGCCGAAAACCTCACAAAACGTAACTCAGCTTACATACGCTTGGGGATATTATGTAAATAGCGACTGCAACTGCTTGCTCTGTTCTAGGTGGTATAATTTCGACGCAAATGTCAGGTTCTACACCAAGTGATCGGGCTTGTTCAAAGTCATTTATTTTATTTCCTATCTAATAATATACGAACGGAAATTATATCTATTTTATATAATTTTGTCTCGAGACGAAAGTCTTTGACCAGTGAGTGTTGTCAGTGATGACACATGGCACTGAAACGTGGTCGCTCACAATGGGCCTTATTAGAAGGCTAAAAGTCACCCAAAGGGCAATGGAGAGGGCTATGCTTGGAGTTTCCCTGCGTGATCGAATCAGAAATGAGGAGATCCGTAGGAGGACCAAGGTAACTGACATAGCCCGAAGAATTGCCAAACTTAAGTGGCAGTGGGTAGGGCACATTGCTCGCAGAACAGATGGCCGATGGGCCCGAAAGGTTCTGGAGTGGCGACCGCGTACCGGAAGATGTAGCGTTGGAAGGCCTCCCACAAGGTGGACCGACGACCTTGTGAAGGCCGCAGGAACCCGTTGGATGCGAGAAGCACAGAACCGGTCGAAGTGGAGGTGCTTGGGGGAGGCCTATGTCCAGCAGTGGACGTCTTTCGGCTGAAATAATGATGATGATATAACTTTAGCTCTTTTCCTATTTTATTCTCTATTCTATCGATCTTAGGGAAAATTCTATCGCAGGAAACTCTACGATGCTGCCCATAAGTAGGCAGTTCCTGCGATTTTGCTGTATAATTATATAATTAATAATCGAACTCTTTCATGAGGACCATATTGTAGGCTACATCACTTTGGCATTTTACTGGTTTCCTATCACATGATATTTTTCATTATTTTCTTAGTAACTTGATATTTTTGCCACTGCAACCGTCGCACAACAATCGTACAACCAACCCTCATAACGTTCACCTATAGCTCCCCGGATTTGAATACCGACCAATATGTTTGTTGGTACTTACGATGATGACGTCACAACCCGCGTCACACTAACAAGCCTCCGTGATACGACAAATTGTAAACATCTTTTATCTAAACCACCATTTTACATATACTACACCGCTAAAAAACCCATGCGAAAATGAACCTTATTTAGTTGTGTTAAGGTTGACGAAATTATGGGATGGCAGTATATGTATGGTGGTTGCAAGTATTTTGTTGTTTGACATGGGATGAAGTCGCGATTCTGAACAAATAACACGGGTTTACCTATGGTATTTGCTTAATGTGTAAGGTTTGATATCCGGATGTATATTTAGTGTAAGTATTTTATTTATTTTCATATTAGATTGTAGTCTCATTTCTTATTTATTTATTTATTTTATTATTTATGTACACACAGTAAAATAAATAGAGATATAACATAATAGATACATCGTTTACTTATTTGGTGCAAACAAAAGTAGAACAGTTACATACAAAAGCACTGTCATATGAATTGAATTAACTATAATTACAATATAACTATCTACACTTGATACTAAAATAAAAGACTAACTAACCTACTCATCATCTCATCATCTGCCTAGCCTTTTCCCAACTATGTTGGGGTCGGCTTCCAGTCTAACCGGATGCAGCCGAATACCAGTATTTTACATGGAGCGACTGCCTATCTGACCTCCAAAACCCAGTTACTGGGTAATACGATACCCCTTGGTAAGACTAACCTACTATACAAATAAATAAAAAATAAAAAAACCAAAGGACATTTAGGCGTCGAAGTACTCATCCGCATCGCTGTCATCCGGAAACGTGCCCAGAAGACTGGCATATTGTTGTTGTGTTATGACTGCCATATAAAATGCCGTATCTTGGCGTTACGGAAATTCTTATAATACTATATATAGCTATACACCGTGTTCTTCACGTTATCCATAAACTTTATCAAACGCTTCTATAGATTTTACAAATTAAATCTAACAAGGGATGTAGTACTTAAAAAGGCTTCGTTACAAAGATATTTGTAATTTCATTTAATGAAATTTAATTGAGCTATGCAGTAAGAAAGGGTCTTAATTTAGTTTTGACAAGTTTCAGACCGCAAAATCTCTTGAATGAAAATACGTCGTTGCCAATTCGGATAAAGAGGCATGCATATCGGGTGATTTACGTCAAGGTTTAGTTTATATGAAAATTAACAAAAAATAAGAATTCATTAATGTGTCCCTAGTGAAAAATGCTTATTTCCATGGTCTGAACATCTGGTTGAAGTTTATGTATATCGTTCGGAACACGGTGTATATATATATATAGGTAAGTGGGTAGAATATTATGTTTTGGGTTAGTGGGTTGTAGGCCTCAAACTTAGGGCAAATTTCACCAAGGAACGTGATCAACACGACTCAACCACGTTCAAAAGCTACCAGTGTCATCATTATTATGGAAATATTGACATAGACAGTTCTTGAACGCGGTTTGAAGTGTTGAACGATGAGTTCAGTTTCGTAAAATTCGCCCTTACAGTCCGGCCATCGAGAGAATGGGTTCCTAACACCTGTCAGTGCGACAATTCTAGTGGCTAATAAAGATCAAATTCGCAAAACACGTATTCATTTGTATGTAACCTAGGGTCAGCGCAGACAGAACGGAGCGCAGTGGAAAGGATTTTATTAACGCACTTGAAAATAAACTTTACATTTATTACAATAAAGTGCATAAATGCTTGAACCTGACAAAAAATGCTCGCGCGTCGTCGAAGACGCGTCCTCGCAGCATTTATGCACTTTATTGTAATAATTTTAAATTTTATTTTCAAGTGCGTTAATAAAATCCTCTCCGCTGCGCTCCTGTCTGTCTGCGCTGACCCTTACAGGTGTCAAGAACGCTTTCTCTCGTCGTCGGCTGTAATATAGTCATAATCTTAATAAAGACAACTTTTGGACAAATTCAAGGTTTTGATCTGAGGGGCAATTCTCGTAATTTTAAGAACGTTCACACTTCACAGTCAGATCTCAGTCTCAATCTGTCAAAAAATACCATTAATTTCCCTACATTTTGACAAGGTTTTGACATTTGTTTGTCGTCGAAATGAGACTGCGACTAGATTTTGAACGTTTTAAATTACGAGAATTGGCCTTCTGACATTATTTTCACTTTTCTATTTGTGTTTGTGTTTTACGAACTGTGTTCAAATAAATGTTATTCTTTCTTTCTTTATCTTTTTAAAATCAAAAGGTTACCTTTTTATTCACATCTACTGTCCATTTCTATGAACCCACGCACATTGCGTGCTTACTTATTAATTAGGGGGTGCTTTCGTACATCAAAAGCAATTATTTCGAACACGCAATGGGCTTCGTAATAATTATGATGTTTTTTCGGATGATTAATATCTAAGTTAATATAGTTAGCCTCCCTATAATATATTTTTTTTTAAATATAAACGTCTTCCATCAAATTTTTTGTATCTTTTCTTATGGGATTAACTTACAAAATTCACGCCTTAATTATCGCCTAACAAAACAATTGTTTACAATAATAATAAATTAGTCGTTAATAAGCGTTAATACGATTAATCATTGCAACAATGATGTAATTTATATTAATTAAGGAAACAGCGCGATTAGTGTGACCAAGTTAATGAGAGTTATTAAGATTATCCCGGGATTATTATTTGGTAAATACAGAACCTCCTTTTTTTAAGTCGGTGAAAATATGCTATTTGCTGATAGTAATTTTTTTTATTGCAAAATGGGCCAGCTCTTGACCTCGATCTCGTCTGTTGAAAAGCGAGGTCTATGATTTATTTATTTTAACATAAAACGGCCAACGCCAATTACACGAACACATAAGTTTAGTACAGACGCCAGCACATCAAGCTATCCGAAACTGTCAAATTTTCCCAATCAACTTTGAACCTTATACTTTAGCAATAAAGTTGAAAATCTATTAAAGAAATTTGAAATATTGTAGTAGCTTGATGTGATGGCGTCTGTACAATAACGAAAAGTATACAACTACTCGACAGTCATCTCATCTCACAATACTCCAAACATACTGACAAGATCGTCTTACATTCATCCGCGAACGCATCACAGTCAGGGTTAGCGTCCAAGAGACCGTTGAGCGCAGAGAGTGATAGGAACAGGAGACTGGGCTCGAGCGACGGTTCGACTCCCAGGCACGTGGAACATTGTGCTTTTTTTTTTTCGTGTGGAAATCCTCATGGATGTCCACCACTCTGGGGTGGGTGGAGGGGTCTGTCAGACTCCTACTGACTAAAACCACACGGTGTCCTGCTGCTACCTTTAGCGCCAGGGTGCTGGAGTGCTTGCCCATTACGTCACGCTCCCCCGGCCAGGTGTTGGCCCATATGAATCCATGCGGACCCCGTCACCCTCAACGGGCGCAAACGGCCACCATTCCTCTAGAGAGAGGCGCGCGCGGAACACGGCGCGCCGCCGTCTCGGGCCTTTCACTGTTCAGGCAACAAACTCCCCAAGTCTGTTGCCTGCAGGCCTCACCTTAAGGCGGCCGGAGATCGGGGGAACATTGTGCCTCCTACTACGGAGATGATGGAAGAGCAAGCCCAGATGGCTGTTCACTCCTGCTTTGAATGCTGACGGGTTACACGTGAAGGGAACATAGTCGCTGGCAGAGAGGCAGTAATTGTCGAGGGAGTGGCATGGTCATAAGTCACAAGAGAATGGGCAGTTCTGTTGGTCACGAATTTACATGGTGGCACAGAATTACGAAGTTAGTGCTAGTATTTTTATTACAAATGCATAAATATATGTAAAACTAACTACTTTATTACTTTTATTTAGTTGGTGTATCTCGCAGGTCAACCTAGGAAGTTGTCAGGTCAGCTGATTAACCGGATTATCCAGTGGCTACCTATGTAAATGAAGGCATCTAGCTAGGTCAAAAAGCTTATACCACTTTGGGTTTGTATAATTAGGTTGATACCTTGGTAGCATTAGTAAAAATACTACTGTCGTTACGGGTCGTCAAAAACCCGATTTGACAACCAGTCTTAAGGAGTATCGTATTAACCATTAACTGGGTTGTGGAGGTCAGATAGGCAGTCGCTCCATGTAAAATACTGGTATTCAGCTGCATCTGGTTAGACTGGAAGCCGACCATGCCATAGTTTGAAAAAGGCTTGGCAGATGATGATGACCTTGTACTAAGGTTGATACCTTAGAACAGCCTAAACAACCATCTACATTCCTGCACCCTCCACGAACCACTGTCAAAAAGAAATCTATACAAACTCCGTGAAGTCGCCTAAATCCTGAACATACTAATCTGAAACTTGGTCACAGTACCAACGATGATGGATAGCTACATTTGGAGCCCGAAGACTCGAGTCCACAATAAATCATTACGGATCCGGACCGAAGGCCTACGAACCCGACGGCCCGTAAAAAAATAATTCCTTCATCACACCATTTTTTCCCGCTCTCTCTTGAGCGAGTTTAACTAAGAATTAATTAACAATAGCAACAGGTTCTCTGGCGGACATTTGTGGTAATAAAATGTGGTTTAATTTCTAATGTGGTGATTTTCGCGAATGTTCTTTATGTTACATTCTGGGAAATGTTGCGTGAACTTGGTTTGAATTTATCTATAGAGGTATGAGGAACAGGGTGTAAAGTTCACTCATACTCTATAGAAAAGGGGGGATCCTCCGAACAGACGGGTGTTGTCTCTGGCGGGCAACTGCCCGATGATTCATGTCGGGCCATTGTATCTACGCTAGTTGCGCGGTAAACTCTGCTTCAGAGACGTCAGTATGATGCGTTGTTCGCATGTGGCGTTGCAGATACCGCTATAGATCTATCACTAGCTTCTGCCCGCGACTTCGTCCGCGTAAAATTTCTTGTATTCACGTAAAATATCCTATGACACTAGCTTCTCATTAGTGAAAGAATTTTCGAAATCGGATCAGTAGTTCCGAAGATTACCTACATACAAACTCACAAGATCTCTTTATACCTATGTAATATTAATTAAGTATAGACTGGTCCTCATGGACCGCATTAGAAGGCTAGAAGTCACCCAAAGGACAATGGAGAGGGCTATGCTTGGAGTTTCCCTACGTGATCTAATCAGAAATGAAGAGATCCGCAGGAGAACCAAAGTAACCGACTTAAATCAAATCAAATCATTTATTTCTTTGCAAACATGGGTAAATAATTGGTACATAGATGTTGTCATAGAAGTTACTTCTCCATGCTCTGCCGTCACATGGGCATGCAAATCATAATCAATTAATATAATTTTAAATAACAATTCGAATATTATTGTAATTCCATTTTAAAAATTAATCTCATATCATTTGAAAAACAACAAATAAAAAAATGTAGTAATACTCGTATTACATCAAATATCACTAGCTACAATATTAAGTATGTCAATGGATACAATACAAGCATGACTTAGCCCGAAGAATTGTCAAACTTAAGTGGCAGTGGGCAGGTCCCTGGTTTTAATCGGTTAAATTACAACCGACTGCCTCATAGGTCTTGTGATCGCAAGCGCTACTGCTGATCATGAGGTCCTGGGTTCGATTCACAGTTCAGGCAAAGTTCCCATCCGGAATTTCCCAGGAACTCACCCAATACACCTCTGCCAAACCCTTCGAGGCAATGTGTTTTATGTTATGTTAATATTTGCCACATGCGACTGTATTCTCTTTTTCTAAATGTCTGGCAGATACCATAATTTTTTAAATAGCACAGCATTATGCTGAGATAGGAGCCTTTTTGGCCTCGCATAGTTCCTTTTTTTGATTCATTTATTTTTCTGTTTTGTTTTTAATGCAACTTTATTAGTTTTAAATGCTTCTTTTTTACTGTTTATATTTCCTGTGCGTGTCCCAAATAAATTATTTTTCTTTCTTTTATCAAGAAATTTCTTCAGTGGTTCATAAATAAACCCTCCTACCATGAAACATAACAACAATTCCATCGCGTTTCCACCATGAATCCTCATTTTAATAACGGTCATCCTGTTTATTCCCATAGTTGTCCCATAATACCCGAAATTGCCCTTTAACGCAATTTATAATGTAAATTATTTTAATAAAGTCGAATCCAGTGATTTATGGTCACAAGTTTTAAAATAAACTTGTTCATTTTAAAACAGTAAAGTGAATTTTGAATGTTTTATTTTAGACTAGCTATACCCGCGAAAAGTTCGCGTATATATTGGAAATCAAATTGGATTTCAAGGGTTTTATTTTTTTTTTTGCTCGGGTCCCTAATTCTTTTTCTAAAATAAAAATAGCCTATCTGCCGGAAAGTCCGTCAAAAACTGTCCAGCCGTTTCGGAGATTAACCGCAACAAACAGACAGATATTTTTTTTTATAAACGCATTTTTGTTATAAGTACTGTATTTAGGTACCTATATACTTTCATGCATTTAGTAAAAAGTTGTTATTTTGACATTACAAAAAGGCACTTCTATTTATTTGTCTGTATCAATTCATGTAGTTTTAATTGTTCAAGAGGTATTAAGATAATTATAGTTGATTCTGATATCGAAATGAAAAAGATAAAATTCGTAATTTATAAAAACTTGTTTAAAAAAGTATAAACTTGTTTAAAGTGTTTTAAAACTTTGAGATATATATTCGATTTGTAAGCTAACGTTCTGTCTGTGGTTTTTGATATTAAGCATATTATGTCAGTGACCTTAGAACAGTTTTCGTGTGATTGCTGTAGAGATATTAAAATAATAATAAAATACCTATGTGATTTTAATTGGCCCTTTTTGTTCAAATTGTAAAATCAACCGAAACTTCAACAATTTTATTGAACTTATATTAATTATACAGACTTAAAACATTAAGCCAATTATGAATTCACATGAAATGCCACCTAATAAAATAAAACATTGCGATCTTAAATACTTTTACATTTGGAAAAGGTTTTTATACAAAAACATTTTTTTTATTTCATTAACTATTTTACATTGTGTCGAAATGTCATCATCTGCCTAGCCTTTTCCCAACTATGTTGGGGTCGGCTTCCAGTCTAACCGGATGCAGCGGAATACCAGTATTTTACATAAAAGCGACTGCCTATCTGACCTCCACAACCCAGTTACTGTGTAATACGATACCCCTTGGTAAGACTGGTTGTCAGACTTTCGGGCTTCTGACTACCCCTAACGACTGTCAAAGAACCACGAATGACAGCCGGGACCAACTGCTTAACGTGCTTTCCGAGGCACGGAGGGGTCTCGGTATGTAAAGATGGTCACCCATCCACAGACCAACCACGGCAAGCGTAGCTTAACCTGATCGATTGGCCTGTGCGGCTGTTATTATTTAGCCACGTGTGGCTAAATTTCCATGTTCAGCCTATAATGGTCCCACTGCTGGGACACAGGCCTCCTCTCTGTGAGAGGGAGAGGGCCGTAATACACCACGCAGGCCTGGTGCGGGTTTGTAGATGTCACATGTCTTCGAATTTTTGGCTCTGGAACATGCCGGTTTTTTTTCACAGTTTTGAGAGCAGTTGTGATGAAATAATTTACACAAACTAAAGCACCTGTAGGTTCGAACCCACGACCTACAACTTGTAAGTCGCGGCCGTTACCACTGAGCCACAAAAATGAAAAATTATAAAGTAAAGTAAAAAAATCCTCTGAACACAAAAAACTTGCACAATTCACTCCAAGTACATAACTACAGTACCTAACAAGATTTGGTTGAATAAAAAGGTCGTCGGGCGAACATTTCGTCTGTCTTATAAATCACGTTACATCTCTCCTTGCAAACTTTTCAATTACAAGCTTTGAGTGGGAATCTGTGGTGGAGGTGGAAGAAGTGGATGCGGCACTATTGGATACTCCCGAAACTGACAGTTTATGCGTTAAGGGTACCTACTCTACTGCAAAGGAATGAGTTTGGTTAGTGTTTACTAACACATTAAACACTCTGTATATTATACCCTGTAGCAGTGGCGAAGGTTGAATTTATGACAGAGGTAGGCCGGAGCAAAAAAAAAATGCCAAAAGAAAATTTCAATGATGAATTGACTATAGAGTGGTTTTGTTCTGAATTTTCGAAGGGAAGCCGGTGAGAATCGAGTTGTATGGTACCTTCGCCACTGGAGTACACTCTTCTTGTCTTCTTCTAAACCACATCCAGAAGTTTCGCAACTCCCAAGTAACAAGACTGGGCCCGTAGCAATCTCCAGAAACATAGCGAGCCGCTGCCTTAATAGAAATTTGAATAAAATCAATTTATTTTAACGCGGCCCCCGCTTATCGTACCCTTAATAGATTGCTGTTCGGGAAAAATAAATTAATTTAACTCCATATAAGTACTTATTTCGAGTTTTTGACGTGAGCTATTGAGCGTGTGTGTTGACGCTGTGTTAACGAGAAAACAGTGTTTATGGGGTGTTTTTTAAGCGAGTGGAGGAAAATATACTTATTGGTTTTTCGATGTTCGTTTTGAGTAAGTAAGTAGGTTTTTCTTTGAAACGGAATGATTTATAATAAACCACTGGTGATGGAAGCTTTGTAACTGTATCTTAAATCCATAATATAGGTACCTTTAAACACTGACGCATGAACTATTATATATTACAAAAATGCTTTGAATTCTATGATATTCCTAATCATTGATAGTAATAGAACAGCGGGGTAATTACGTAACACACTATCAGTAGCAATGGCTTTCATTTTGACAGTACAACAACATTCATTGCGTTATTGACGTTGTTGAGCAGACAAATTTTTCGAACATATAAAGCAATGAATTAGCAATATCCTTCAAAATTATTCAGATTGAGATTGATTGATTAGGGTGCGGATCTTCAATATAACTTTAATCTATTATTGGGACAGATTTCAACGTCTTTTCTTTATGCTTCAACAATTTTCCTTATAATTAATACATTCTGGCAGCCAGCCAATCCAGACAATCAACAATACCTCATTTCTTGATGAAGTCTCCCAAGTTCCAAGTATGAATAATAACGGTCATACACGTCCTGTTTTCCTGCGATTGCCATAACAGATAATCAAAATAACTCCCAGAAAAGTTAATAAACAATCTTTGGAGCAAAGCTAAGATAGTTTTTCTCGTTTTTCATGTGCCAAGTCTATTGGTCAAGTTCAAGAGCAATGAAGCGATCTGTCACAGTATATCAACGTCTGTAACTAATTCAAAACATGTGTATGTTGGGTATATTTCAACTGGCAACACTGCTTTGTCTGTGATGTTGTGACTATAATTTTAGTGTAAGTGGCATCGCCCAAAGAGATTATGTTTATCTTAGTAATATCATATATTTTTATTTCTTTCAAACTCAAACTCAAAGCATTCATTTCAGTTAAACCATGTACAGGCACTTTTGAATTGTCAAAATTAATTAAATAGTCGGTCAGATAGTCAGAAAGTTGAAGCTAGTTGCCCATTCCAAAACGTAGATCTTTATGGAGAAGCTCTTTATGGCGAAGTGGCGAAATGTGGGTGGGCGGTTGAATGCAGTAATTACAGACACAGTCAAAGAGCCATTGTGTCTTGCGTGGATCCACGTTCATACAAAGGGTTTAGAAATGCCGGGCGTGATCTTATATAATGAACTCAATAGCTCCTACAAATAGTACGAAACATTTTCGCTTATTTGATACTTTTTATAAGTGGATTCGAAAATAAACTGAAGTGTTGGCTAGCTACATACACCGTTATACGAATTGTAGAATCAACTATAATCTAAAAATATATACAGTCAACAAAAGAGATAAGTATGCAGGATCGTCGGATATAGTTGGAGTTTAGTAAGAAACCGATGGATGTTCTCGAATAAAATTTAACTTTATTAATACAAAACTAACAGCACATTTATCAAATTAAATTTCAGTCGACAACATCCACCGGTTTCTTACTAAACTTCAACTATATCCGACGATCCTGCAGACTTATCTCTTTTGTTGCCTGTACGTGTACACTATAATGAAAGAGATACAATTTGTGAGCTTGTATGTGGGAGCTAATCTTCGGAACTCATGCTCCGATTCCGAAAATTCTTTCACTAGTGGTAAGCTAGAATATTGGATAGTAAAACAAGAAAATTCACGCGGACGAAGTCGCAGCCAGAAGCTAGTATTTTATAAATTCTAAGAACTCGTTCCTACAACAATCAAACAGAACCACGGGACAGCTTCATCTTGGTGTAAAATTACGTATAAATTACAACAGATGTTTAGGAAACTTGCCTTCCCACAGAACGAGTGGCTTGCCCATTCACTACAAGACCCTAATTGAGTTTCGACAGCTATTTATTTACGCAAACGATTATCTAAATTGCGTTAACAGCATCTGCTACTTTTCGCACCCGGGCTCTTGGACTATCTCAAGGTCAGGGCACAGAGTAGTTAATGAAAAGAAAACATATATTATTTAAAAAAAAATGAGTCATGTTGCTTGATTAATAAAGATATCATTATTATTATTTAGTTTATTTATCTATGTATTTACATATTAAATTACATTTTTAAATATTTGTTAAAATTTAAAAAATAAGTATAAAAAACATTTAAAAGTATAAAAAAATAGTAGTCCGCCGGTATCGGGAACAGGGTCCAAGCTACCGGTGGTTAGGGCTCCAGAGACAGGAACCTCCTCACAATGCGAGCCGTATCGAGGAGTACTGCCTTCTGAATCAGGCTCTTGATCCAACCGCCTAACGAAAGAATTATTATTATGTGCTTCAGGAATGTATTTGACAAAATGTCTTATTTTTCAATTTTGATATAAATTATCCAAAGGGTACATTACGTACCCCAGATAGGTGCTACTTTGACTTTAAAAAAGTGTGATAACTGGACAGACACATGCATACATAATCTCACGGCTTTTTGCACATAGATACTCCTTTTGCTTCGTTTACGTTCATAATTCTGGTCATACATGCATGCCGCAAAAAATAACTAGACAACACTAAGAATATCCATACTGCCCAATGACAGTGGGGTTTGAATGTGGAAGACAGGTCACAAACATCTGAAAACCAATACCCGTAATTTAAAACGTTCAAAATCTAGCCACAATCTCATCTCTCAAAAATCTTGTCAAAAACTTCGGGAAATTAGAGGTATTTTTGACAGATTGAGACTGAGATCACTGTGAACGTTGTTAAAATTACGAGATTGCCCCTCTGGTTAGACTAGCTTTTTTTAATGCTACGTAGTTAT
Source organism: Hydraecia micacea (assembly GCA_914767645.1). Classification (NCBI taxonomy): domain Eukaryota; kingdom Metazoa; phylum Arthropoda; class Insecta; order Lepidoptera; family Noctuidae; genus Hydraecia; species Hydraecia micacea. The sequence goes on from OU611778.1 coordinate 18,602,832, forward strand.
TCTTGTCTTGCATCTACTTATCATTTCAAAGGAAGACTATTAAAAAAAAAAAAAATTAATCAGGAAACAATCCAATTCCTAAACAATTTCCCTACTCCCCAGGGCGCCATTAACAACACAATCCATTCCGCTGCCTCTGTTACATAACTACTCTGTGCACATAGAGCAGGAGCAGTAAATTGTACCGAGCATTAGAACTGCAATTTGTGTATTGTTCAAGAGAGGGGCTTGAACCCCACGACAAAGTTATGGATTTTGGAGGACCCTTACATAGCTGAGGTCATACAGTGAGTGTGTGTTTGAGATGCAATTTTATGGCTGTTATGAGTATAATGTATTGTATTGGATGGAGCTGTAGATATTTGGGAGCTGTGTTGGTGCAATATGTTGGTGGTGAAGTGTGTTTACTTATTGTTATTATAATTTTGTGTAGATTGGGTGAGCCAAGTTTAGAGTTGTGTCGTTGTGCCAGCAGACTTGTGAGGGGAGAAATAGGAGACTCGAAATTGGTAATGTATTATGTATATTTACTTAAAAAATAAGTAGATATCTACTTTTTGTCAGCATCTGCTTAGACCCGAGAAGCATTTTAGAGCATTCACTTCAGAAATAAGAACCTGTGTAAACTCTATAAGCACCTAGATAGACTGCGTAACAATTAGCCTGAACTTCTCTCGAAGCAAAGAAAATAAAGTAGGTAATTAAAATTATTTAGATTCAGGATGAAAAGAAGCCTGTCCTTCTTTAGGTCATGGTCTACCCATGTGCCAAATTTCATCCAAATCCGTTCAGCCGTTTTAGCGTAAAAGCGTCACAAACAATCAAACTCACTTTTGCATTTATAATATTAGTTTGTCTACTATATAAATTAAGAAGATCTTAAACAATACAAAAAAATCATTCACTTATTAATCTATATATATAAAAGGAGAACTGACTGACTGACATATCAACGCACAGCCCAAACCGCTGGGTCTAGAGATTCCAAATTTGGCACGTACGTTCCTTATGATGTCTAGGGGTGCACTAAGAAAGGATTTTTCAAAATTCATCTCCTAAGGGGGTGAATGGGGGGGTGAAATTTCACGCGGACGAAGTCGCGGGAAGAAGCTAGTTAAATATAGGATGCCACAGGCAATTAAAAATTCAATTAGTCTTACCAAGAGATATTGTATTACCCAGCAACAGGTTGTGGAGGTCAGATAAACAGTCACTCCATGAATATTCTGGTATTCAGCTGCATCTGGTAAGACTGGAAGCCGACCCATCATCATCTTCTTGACCTTGACTCATGCCGACCCCAAAATAGATGGGAAAAGGCTTGGCAAATGGTGACAGGCAATATATTATTACAAAAGCGTGTATTGTTGAAGAAAACTAACAAACGACCGTATATTCAACTTCAAGTAAATTGCTTCGAGTATCATAAAAGCGCTATAAGGAAAATATTTCTATATAATATCTCATTGTTTACTACACTAACATTTTTGTAGGACCATTATTGCTTTATCATTGTCTTTTATTTATGTAACGAATTATTGGACACAATTTGGGAAAACGTACCAATACTATATTGTTACATGTTTTTATATATAAATGTTACCCAATTTCGTACTGCATCGCTTGCTAGGGTTACCAAGTATTTCGCTAAACTTAATCTTGAAAAACTGTCGCAAAAAAGTTTTGACAACTTTTTTTTAACTCCCTAATATTGTATGTAATTGTAATTTTTCTCTTTGACATAGTTAATCGGGGCAATTACGTAACACATTATCAATCGCAATCGGTTTCATTTTGACAGTTCAACAACATTCATTGCGTTATTTACGTATTGAGCAGACAAATTTTTCAAACTTATGAAGCAATGGATTAGCAATTTGCTTCAAAATGATTCAGATTCCGATTGATAGTGTGTTACGCAATTAGGGTGCTTATTGTAATCGACATTAATAACACAGAATTATTATCAGGATTAAAATTGTCAATGGAAATAAGTTTTAATCGAAATTATACATTTTATTTGTAGGGTAATACCGCAGAATTCAAACAAATCATCTCCATGTCCAATATCCCCGTGTCGCCCCACACTCAGCCCTACACTTCCTTGCAATATTACTAATACACATATAAGCGATATCCACTTATTTGTCTCGACGCGATCACGTGCCAATTTTATAGCATCGCCACTCGTAAATTGAAATTGCGGCCCGTTCTCTCGACAGTGTACGGTATGGACAATGTTGCTGATGTAGTGTCCGAATTTTTCGGCCAGCAGTGTAGGTTTTGCTTCCGTTGTACCTATTATTTATTTTTCTTCCTCGCTTTTGCTTGTTCTTATTAATACAATTGTTTTGTTAATTGATTGGTTGTGTTTGGTTGATGAATATTGTTTTGTAAATATTCACTTAATCTGCATTCGCGATTTCTTTGCCAAACATGTAAACAAATATGAGTTTATGGAAAAATAATTTTAAATCCTACAAAATAAAGTTCAGTTTACGCTACAACTTCAAAAATTTTTTATAACTTTTTCTATAGTTCTAGTCGCTCTGAAATCAACTTAATTACCATTAAAATAAAGTTGATATTTGTTTAACTTGAAATAATATTAATTTGAAACATAAGTTTGAATAGACTTTAACAGAGGAATTCTTGTGACGTATTTGTATTCTTCCACTGTATGTTTAAGAAAATAATGTTTTGGGAATGTTCCTAATACCTCATCATCTGCCTAGCCTTTTCCCAACTATATTGGGGTCGGTTTCCAGTCTAACCGGAAGCAGCTGAATACCAGTATTTTACATGGAGCGACTGCCTATCTGACCTCCACAACCCAGTTACTGGATAATACGATACCCCTTTTGGTAAGACTGGTTGTCAGACTTTCGGGCTTCTGACTACCCGTAACGACTGTCAAAGATCCACGAATGACAGCCGGGACTTTCCGAGGCACGGAGGGGTCTCCGTACGTAATGATGTTTACCCATCCACAGACCAACCGCGACAAGCGTAGCTTAACCTGATCGATCGACCTGCGCGACTGTTATTATTTAGCCACGGACCCCTCCTAAAGTTCCTAATACCTACTTCTAAGAATTGCTTATTATTCTACTAAAGGAACCATCTACCTATACAGATTAATAAAAAAAATTACCTACCTTTGCTAGATCATCATCATTTTCATTCTCCTGTCCTGATCCCAATTTATTTGCGGTCGTCGCCACATTTCTTTTTCTTCCATACTTCTCTATTAGTCGTCATCTCGGTAGTCACCCCCTTTCTACCCAAATCATCTTTCACCCATCGTCCATCCATCGTTTTTTTGGTCTTCCCCTATTATAGCCATCGACATTTTCCTCATTTCTCCGTATCTCATACAATGACAACCGATTTCCAAACAACTTTTCAGTTACCGGTGCCACTTTCAAAGTTCCTCTTAGGTACAGTCAACAAAAGAGATAAGTATGCAGGATCGTCGGATATAGTTGAAGTTTAGTAAGAAACCGATGGATGTTGCTGACTGAAATTTAATTTGATAATTGAGCTGTTTGTTATCTGGGCACTTTCACTTTTAAGTGTACCCTAAAAAAATAAAAGTGACTGAAAATAAATGGACATTGTAGTGAAAATAGTGGTCAGTTTTGTGACGTGTATTTTCAGCCAAATTTGATTTAAACATGTGTTATTGGAGTTTAAATTGTGCAAATTTAATTTTTGTGACGAGAGAAACTATACACTATTGTTGCACCAACACTTTTAAATGTATTCGTAGTACTATTTTAGTAATTTTGGAAAATTCAATGTTCGTAAGGGGAGGGACATGCAAGAAACAGTTACTCTGAATATTTAAAATACTCATAAATTAATAATTCAAACGTATTTTACCAGGATTGCAGATGGATTCGTCAATTGAATATATATTTTACCGTTTTATTCCAAAAATTAGACAATATGTCCACTATTTATCTTGCTATAAAATTTTGAATAAGTGGGACATCCTCAAAATGGCGGGTACACTTAAAAGACAGTGAAAATGCCCATCTATGAATAAAATTAAATTTTATTCGAGAACATCCATCGGTTTCTTACTAAACTTCAACTATATGCGACGATTCTGCATACTTGTCCCTTTTGTTGACTGTACCTTATCTATGTATTTCCTTTGCGAGATATAAGGAGGATAAATACTTGAAAATTAAATTCCTACCCACCAGACTATGAAAAAGCTAAGAGAGTAGGGAGGCCAGGCTGTCGCAGGTGACGCAAACTGTCGCCTTCCTCAAGACATTACACACGTCCCGGTTTGTTATGAACGCATGGTTACACGACGCTCCGCTGCCGGCGCCGGCTGCAGCTGATGAGCAACTGGAGGCGAATGACTGAGGTAATAGTAATGGCTGGAATCTTCGAGAGAAGAAAAAGAAAAAAGAACTGGCAGAAAAAGCAAAGTAAATGTGTGTTTTAATTGTAAAAAAATAAACATTAGAATTGAGAACCTCCTCCTTTTTTAAGTCGGTTAAAATAAAAATAAATTAAGGGTATGTGACACCGAAGTCCTATTCGATAAGAAAGGAATGAATGCCAAAATAAATGAAAAATAAGTTAATTTAATATTATAATTAATTTATTACTAGCTTACTATCAGCTAGGAGGAATAATTTTGAAATTTTGTCAGTTATTTCATACGAACACTGTCAAGCGTGAATTTTATTCCACGAATAAAAGTTATCTGGCGATGGAAAAATCAGCTCTTAGTCTGTTAAAATAACAAAATAACCAATTTTACAAAAATAAAAAATAGCGTAAAAATTGGCACGAAATAAACCACCCTTGACAATAAAGGTACAGACGCCAGCACATCAACCTACTACAATCTGTCAAATTTCTTTAATAAAATTTCAACTTTATTGCTAAAGCATAAGGTTCAAAATTGATTGGGAAAATTGGAAAGTTTCGAGTAGGTTGATGTGCTGGCGTCTGTACACTAAACACGCAGGGCATTGCTTCCAAATAATCACAAATTTGTTAAATACTAAAACGAAAAAAGGTTCCAAAGGGCTAGAATGTTAATTGTTATTAATTATTTTAATTGTTTATGTTTAAAATACGTTATGCCGAATACGTGGTTTCAATTAATGTGATAATCTAATCGCCACACTGTATAACCGTACACGTGAACGAACCCTCCCCTTTACAGACTTCCCTTACTAACATGTGGTTAAAACTGTCCTAGTGTTTAAAAACAATTTAAACTAATATCATTTAGAGCTTAGCAGCAACATATTGGCACAAATTTATTCACCCTGGACGCCAAACCGTGGTTTAATTCGGCGTTAAGTTTCTTCAGGGGAACCGGCTGCTAGGTGTGTTTACACCCTTAGTGTATGGATTTGAAATTGGAGTATAATATTTTCTAAACTAATATCACACGTGGCAATGCTGCCAGCCTTTTGGACACGTTTACTGTTGACAGCGATGCGGACGAATTTTTTGATGCCTTTTGATTATTTCCCCTCCCTTTTTATATACTTGTACATATTATTATTTTAAGACAGCTTTTTAAATTATGTAAATATTTGAATCTTTAATATCACACTAATATTATAAAGGTGAAAGTTTGTGAGTGTGTTTGTATGTTTATTACTTCTTCACGCTCAAACTATTGAACAAATTAGAATGAAATTTGGCAAACACACAGTTTTTAACCAGGATTAGCACATATGATACATTTTATCCTGATATTCCTACGGGATCGAAACTTATTCGGGTGAAACCGCGGGGCGCTGCTAGTAATAATATTATAAAGAGTTATAATATTATTTGTTTGTTACGCTTTCACACTAAAACGGCTGAACGAATTTAGAGGAAATTTGGCACATAGGTTGACTGTGACCTGGTTTAGCACATAGGGTACTTTTTATCCCGATATTCACACGGGATCGAGAACTATGCAGGTGCAACCGCGGGGCGCAGCTAAAATCAATAAATTGAAAGAAACATAGGAATACGTGTTTACGTTTACCAAAATAAGTAGGTACTAAAAGAGGTAACCGGAACTTTTGTAGCATCTACCTTTCGAATAGGTCCAATGAAGTCTTTGATGGATGGCTATGTTTCAGCCAGGGAAATACAATTACTTTCTATAAATTCATCTTCTGCCTAGCCTTTTCTCAACTGTCTTAGGGTTGGCTTCCAGTCTAACCGGATGCTGTTGAATAACAGTACCTACTTTACATAAAGCGACTACCTGACCTCCACAACCGACCGACACTAACTGCCTAACGTGCTTTTCGAGGTAGGGAGGCGTCTCGGTATGTCGTGAATGCTTACTCATCCACGGTCCGACCTCGGCAAGCTTTGCTTAACTTTGAAGCCGTGCGGCTGTTGTTATTTAGCCACGAGCCCTCTACACTGTCTTATAAATCATTGACTTTAGGAAGCATTTAAACAGTAGGTATGTATTTTCTGAAAAATATGGCTCATGCTATATATCTACTTACCAAGCACAAGCTGAAAATTATATTTGATATCTACCATCCACTGATAATAAATCGAGGTTTATCCAAAACCTGAGTTCTTTCCAATCCCCGAGTTTAGCTATCAAGAATCCATCCAAATATCGGTCACCATCCTATATTATCTCGAAGCAAATCTTATTAACCTGACAAATATAGCAAATTACATATTAAATCGTTTTCTTATATTAAAGGGCGAAAATCACCTCAATGTGGCGTTCGAAGCAAAATTTATCGTCAGCCGTCACCCCGAATTTTATCGAGGAAAAATACATCTTTTTCGCCCCAAACGGTTTGTCAACGTCCCACGGCAATTCAGTGAGAATGGTCGACATTATATAAACTCAACGTTGTTACTGTGGGTGAAATGTATTTTGGAGACTAAGAGCTTATTCTTAGGTTTCTGTGCTGATAGATATAGCTTTTAAGTGTACGAATAGAATAGATACGAAGCACTTATGTCATTTATCATTAGAAATGGCCTTGTCGTTCATTGCTGCCTGTCAAAATAGACTATAACTCCCTTGGATGTCGTAAGCAAGCAAGGTTATGTAAAAAAGCGTCCTCTCGTGTTCTTATATCAAGTTACGATGATCACCAATTAGTTTTTAACCCCCGACAGAAACAGAGGGGTATTATCTTAGAGTGGAGACGGGTGAAAACAGAGGGGTATTATCTTAGAGTGGAGACGGGTGAAAACAGAGGGGTATTATCTTAGAGTGGAGACGGGTGAAAACAGAGGGGTATTATCTTAGAGTGGAGACGGGTGAAGACAACTTGGTCGTCACTTTCAAAATCATCATCTACCTTTCTTTTCCCAACTTTGTTCGTATCGGCTTCCAGTCTAACTATGCAGCTTCATGTAAAATGCATACCAGTATTTTAGGTACATGGAGTGAATGCTTATCTGATCTCCACATCCCAGGGAGGTAATGGGTAACACGATATCTCTTAGTAAGAATGGTCGTCAGACTTTGAATGATGAACGTATTTCATACATCCAACTATCGCATAGTCTTCTCTTCTATATATATATCTATATAAAAGGAGAACTGACTGACTGACATATCAACGCACAGCCCAAACCGCTGGGTCTAGAGATCCCAAATTTGGCACGTACGTTCCTTATGAGGTCTAGGGGTGCACTAAGAAAGGATTTTTCAAAATTCACCCCCTAAGAGGGTGAACGGGGGGAGGGAGGGTGAAATTTCACGCGGACGAAGTCGCGGGAAGAAGCTAGTTATTCATATATCGATAATGGTGACATTTGGTAGTCGCGCTTACATAAGGATAATTTCCACCAAACGGCTCGTATCACACCGGATCGGAAAGGATACGAACGGATGCGGCGACAGCCGATCGCGTCCGGCAGGATGTCGACGCATACGATCGGCTCCGTATGTCGTCGCTTGCGAACGTATCCGTTTCTGCTCCTAGTCAAATAGTTTCATTCCTACCGTGTTGACGTGTTCTATTTTTTTCAAATGGTTGAAGTCTTCGTAGTACTGTTGGCTATTGCATTAGAAAAAGAAGAAAATAATCATAAAACACAGAAGAGGAAAAGAAAATTTTGGACGACAGCCGAAAGGATTCGATTGGATACGACGACAGGCTACGATCGCGTGTCGCGGAAGATGCCTGCGGTCAAGCTGCTGTGCGCGGCTTGGTAATATAGACTTTAAATACTATGTACACGATTTAATATCGTTTAAAGATTGTAAAATCCGTTCCGGTGCGAGCCGTTTGGTGGAAATCATCCTTAACTCGACTTACCTACTTACTGACTATGTCACTTGAGATGCAATCTTTTGTCCCCTTCAGCGTTCTCATACGACTCCTTGGGGAGTAGAGATAAGGAATGTTTGTTCTTAAGTCGTATTCATGTAAGTAGACATCACGTCAGCGATAACATAACAAGTAGAAGCTGTTTTTTTTATTCTATTGAAACTCCGTTCTACGCAAAGGCAAGGTCAAAGAACACAGACATGTGGCCTAATGCGGACAAGTCGCCATGTGCATTAAACGTAAAAAAACCGGTCAAGTGTGAGTCGGACTCGCGCACCTCAGTGCGTTCTCAGTGAGTTTTGTAAGGAAGCCTCAGCTTCCTTACAAAAGTACAAAGTACAATACAGGAACGCGTGGAGTTATCAAGTTGAAATTAATATCAATTACTCAGGGCTACAATTCGTTGATGCAGAGAAAAAAACAAACTTCTAAGTCAACGCAATCAAAAGATACGGGTGTTTATGTTCCGGAATCAAAACCTATAGGGTACCAAGAAGCAATGTTATGTAGCACAAGTAAAGGAAAAATTCGAAAACCGTAAAATTGTTACATTACAAAAAAAAACCGTGATAAACTATTAATATACCTACCTACAAATTTGTACGGAACCCTCGGTGCGCGATTCCGACTCGCACTTGACCAGTTTTTTTTTTAATAAACGGGCAGTACTCCGGGCTGCTACTGAGAAATTCCTGATGAACAAACCCGATAACATTGCCGGCCTGGGAATCGAATCCAGACCTTTCCTGGGTTCGATTCCCAGAGTCAGATTACCCCTTTAAACGTGTGGACATGTCGCTCAATAACAGACCAACAAATAAACATTACAATATAAAACATGAAACTAGAAACTAATAATAAAACACACGCGACGTTTCCAGTATTAGCTCTCCAGTCAATTTCCTTAAGCGGTATATAAATCTCTTAGACGCGGCGGTCTCATCGTAGTGCGGAAATGCAGACCCGACCCGCAGAGTTATAGAGTGTTTTAACAAGGAAATGTTGTAGTTTTTCACTTGTCTCCCATTCCTACTGCCTTATTTTCTATGTAGATTTTGTGGTCTGTGAGAATGAAGTAATTTTGTGTTTTGTAGAGTGATGACGGTTTTTAGTTGGTATAGTGGAAGGGATACGTGAAACTAAGTCAGTGTTTTGGTTTGAAATTGGGAGAATTCAGGAGATTACTATATTCAAACAGCAAGCTATGTTGAACAGCTAATGGGCTGTATACAGGACTATAAGGTGCTTTTTTGTGTTCAGTGTTTATGATCGTTTTATATTGCTGTTAGTGATATTTCCCAGTGATAATGACTGTGACTTACGAGGTAGCCCCAGACAGGCTTTACTTTGTGTAAATTATTTCATCACCACTGCTCTCAAAACGGTGACGGAAAACATCGTGAGGAAAACGGCTTGTCCTAGTCCCGCGTGGCGGATTATGGTCCAGTGCCTCTCACCGAGAGGAGGTCTGTGTCCCAGCAGTGGGAAAATTAGCTGATTATGCTTATCCTATAGTGATATTTGGTCTTCCATACATTTAAACTCGATGACTCGATGCTATTGATACCATTTACAGTAGCGAAAGAAAAAAAAAATACCGATTACAGTATTCACAAAAGCAATAACCTAAAATACTCGTATTTCGAAAAACGGAAAATGATTATAAACATTTTTTCAATAAAACCTTCCCTCAAAAATAAAACCGCAGCAGTAAATAATATTATTTATTATGCAAGTGACGGGCAACACCGCACGCCGCGAGTTTCTATTTCACGCGCAAACGGTCTGAGCGCATCTGGATTTATGCGCGGCCCCGCGATGACGTGCTGTCGCGTCGCCTCTGTTAGACGCATGGCCCTGTGATATTTATGTTAGGGACATATTTTTATACTAGCTTCTTCCCACGACTTCGTCCGCGTGAAATTTCACCCCCCCCATTCAACCCCTTAGGAGATGAATTTTGAAAAATCCTCTCTTAGTGCACCCCTAGACATCATAAGGAACGTACGTGCCAAATTTGGAATCTCTAGACCCAGCGGTTTGGGCTGTGCGTTGATATGTCAGTCAGTCAGTTCTCCTTTTATATATATAGATTACACTATTTATTACCTTATATTAAACTGAAGCAGTTTTAAAATTGAAATACTTAACATTGCAATTTCTAAACTGCTTTAAATAACTCTTGGAAGAACTTGATGTTAGATACCCGGTAGTTGTTGAGAGGTCATGAGGTCGTCTCATACCTATTAATAATGGAACTGATCAAATGGAACCATACGCCTGGCTTCTGACATTTCATAAGTGCCCATGTAGGTTCATCTAAACTAATATTATAAAGAGATAAGATTTGATTTTTTGTATTTTAATTTGTGACACTTTTACGCTAAAACGGCTGAACGAATTTGGATGAAATTTGGCAAATGCGTAGACCATGACCTGGATTAGAACATAGGCTACTTTTTATCCCGATATTACTACGGGATCGATACTTATGCGGGTGAAACCGCGGGGCACAGCTAGTATGAATTAAAATAATTTAAAAGAAGGTTTTTGTCTTCATCATCAGCCCATAGCAGTCCCCTGGTAGAAGCTTCTCCAATGGCACGCCATTCAACTTGATCCTCGGTTAAGTACCCACTCACTAGGTCATCCAGCTGGTAAGTACCAGCTGCTAGCAGTCACCCTGCGAAGATTATCTTTCCACCTTCCTGAAGGCGTCCTACCCTGTGTGTCCTATCTCAAAATTGTCTTTCTTACCTTATCTTTAGCAGTAGTGGCCCAGTGGTAACGGCCGCGACTTACGACTTGTTGGTCGTAGGTTTGAACCTAGGCAGGCGCTTTACTTTGTGTATATTATTTCATTTATTTCATCAGCACTGCTGTCAAAACGATGAAGGAAAACATCGTGCGGAAACCGGCATGTTCTAGAACCAAAAATTCGAAGACATGATGTGACATCTAGCCACCCGCACTGGTCCCGCGTGGTGGATTACGGTCCGCTCCCTCTCACTTATAGGAGGCCTGTGTCCCAGCAGTGGGAAGATTATAGTCTGATTATGTTTATGCTACCTTATCTTCTACAAACAACCTAAGTCACCTTTAGTTTTAACGTCTATTGATAAACGTACGCCAAAAAATCGTCCATCTGCAAAACCCTGACGGAAACAGTTCCACCACACTCAACTCCACAAAACAACTAGACCCGTGACATATTGAGACTGACAACTTACGAATTGTTTGCTGAAACTTATCAGAGATACCGAAAATATGCCGCCGAAGACAATATTTTCGCTTATCTAGTATAATTTATGCGAAAACTTACCGAAACTTGGTCACTTAGGGAGACGATTCGTTCGAGCCGTCGATAGAGATAAAATCATACTTTTGTAGTAATAACGTTCCTACAGAGTTTCTGTTTGCCATTTTGTAATGTTATTATTCAAATTGTTGAATGTTTTGTTCGACGTCTCCAGTTCTGTTTAAATTGTTGTTTTTGGGACAGATAAGGCGAATTTTAGAGTTTAGATGTATTTTTGTCACGGACCGTTCTCCTTGTTTTATTTATAGGTGATCTTTAAATTACGAGATTTAATTGATGTAAGCTGCCAACAGAACCTAAGGAGATAGTTATTTATTTTGGTCCCCCTGTATATATCGTAACGTTTACAGGGTGACTTGAAATTTGACGTATTCCTTTCAGCACCCTAATTACGTAACACACTATCAATCGGAATCTGAATCATTTTGAAGCAAGTTGCTAATCCATTGCTCCATAAGTTTGAAAAATTTGTCTGCTCAACACGTAAATAACGCAATGAATGTTGTTGAACGGTCAAAATGAAACCGATTCCGATTGATAATGTTTTACGCAATTGCCCCCGCAGGACGTGAAAGTTTGACCCATTTGCAACAAAAGAACTCCATAAAGCCGAAGCGAAAATTCATGGAATTCGAGAAAACTAAAGTTAACTATTTGCGAAAAACCATCTACGTACAGACGCCATCATATCAAGCTACCCGATAGCGTCAAATTTTCCCAATCAACTTTGAACCTTATGCTTTAGCGATAATGTTGAAAATCTATTAAAGACATTTGACAGATTGTAGTAGCTTGATGTCTGACATGAACTTTGGCACAAGTTATCTCAAAATTTTACTATTACGGGGAAGACATCTTCATTTAATCAGCTATCTATCGAGGTACAAATATTTTAAAAATATTTAGAGATGGCGATGAAATAGTCGATTATGCTGGCAAAGGTTGAATTTGCAAATTATTTTAAAAAAGTTAAGTGATAATAGAATGCTGCCAGTCTTCTGGGCACATTTCCGGATGACAGCGATGCGGATGAGTACTTCGACGCCTAAGTGTCCTTTGGTTTTTTTATTTTTTTATTTTTTATTTGTATAGTAGGTTAGTTAGTCTTTTATTTTAGTATCTAGTGTATAGTATATAGTTATATTGTAATTATGTGTGTACAGGAACTATTAAATAATTAATTAACTGCTTTAAGTTATCTTTTTACCTTCTCACCACCCAGCAACTCTTCCTACGTTATGTAGCCAGGTCGATTTTGGACTTAGTTAACAAGCGGTAGATTTAAAAATCAAAGCCGTTTCTAGATTCATTAAGAAGACGTCTCCCTATTATAATTGGGTTTTAAATTACTCAATTAATAACCCCGGAGATTGAGTGGAAACTGACAATTTACAGTTTTACGATCTAACTTATATTCGTGTTACTATAGATTGAATACTCATTACTCAATTCTTTATAGTATTCCATATGTATTACATAGATGGTATCATAAGTAAAAGATCAATATGGACCCTGTCGGGCACAGCAAAATTAGGAGAGAGGAAGAGGGCTAAGTAGCAAATCAATATTATTTTAAATTATAAATTATTAGATTAATTAATTTGGTGTATAATTATATTATATTAATAGGTTTGTGTATATAGGTAGGTATAGTATATTAGTTATTTTATGTATCGTAGGTACTAAGGTACAACTTCACGAGGCATGTTGGAAATTAGTTATTGGCTGGAACATCATTCCATAAAACTGTTGCTGTTCTATAATGGCCTAACATCACACCTTTGTTCCCAAGATAGTAGGCAGAGTAATTGTACCTATAGTACAGTCAACAGCGAAAGTAGATGATGAAATTTTGGAGTCACTTTTGGAGTCAAAACTGATCACGAATATATGGCAGCTGTACTAGTAGTAAATGTTTGGTATAATTTACAATCACATACTTTTGAATCACTTCGACGCCACACAGTTCTGACGCGAACTCCGTTCATTAGTATTGAATTTCTGATTTTCATCATCTACTTTTGCTGTTGACTGTACCTACATCCTACACCCTTTCACCAGACTAGTCAAAGCCCCATGATTATGAGGCTAGCCAATTTCCAATATAATCTTCTGTATCTTTACATACCGGACCGTTCCGTGTCTCGGAAAGCACGTTAAGCCGTTGGTCCCGGCTGACATTCGTGGATCTTTAGTCAGAAGCCCGAAAGTCTGACAACCAGTCTTACCAAGGGGTATCGTATTACCCAGTAACTGGGTTTTGTAGGTCAGACAGGCAGTCGCTCCATGTAAAATACCAGTATTCAGCTGCCTCCGGTTAGACTGGAAGCCACAACATAGTTGGGAAAAGGCTATTGTGGCTTCCAGTCTAACCGGAGGCAGCTGAATACCATAGTTGGGAAAAGGCTAGGCAGCTGATGAGACTTAAGACAAATTTTGACAAAACAAAAATTAAAACATCCTCCCCATTCCTCCGTCATCTCACAAAGACACAAACGTTGTCAGTCTCAGGAAATTGGTTACTGCGGTGAAATAGGAAATGCTATGGAAATTTTACAGTGTCGTCTGGGGCCCTTTATAGCCCTTCTGGCCATGGACTGAGTGATAAAGATGGTACGCACTATGTTAGGGGACGCCCTGCAATGTAAACATGAAAGTGAATTTGTGCTTTTTGAAATCTTTTTGTAAAAATATTCTGTGGTAGTGAAAAGGTGTCGAGTTTTTACAATTGATAATATAGAAACTACATACACAACATATCATCACGGCTGCCGCCCGGGTCAATGAAGGGTTAAGATACGCTTGCCGAGGTTGGTCTGTAGATGGGTGATCATTCGTACGTAATATATCGAGACCTCTCGTTGCCTCGGAAAGCACGTTAAGCCGGTGTTCTTAGCTATTATTCTTATCAGAAGCCCGAAAGTCTGACAACTAGTCTTACCAGGGGGTATCGTGTTACCCAGTAACTGGGTCAGTCGTTTGATGTAAAATACTGGTATTCATCTACATCCAGTTAGACTGGAAGCCGGCCCCAGCACAGTTGAGACACTACGACATAACTACATCAAAGATATTGTAATGGCGACAGGTTACAAGGAAGACGTTGCAGCTTACAGCTTCCTCCAATTTGATCGTCTGAGAAATAAGTGACAATCGTGCGCATACCGACATACTTAATACATTCCGTAGGGGTGTTCCCCTCATAATTTAATATAAATAACGTTGAGTTTCTCCCGCCATTTTTATAATGTACGCTATGTGATGCAACGAGGGTGGACGGCTATTTTTGGATTGATATAGAGTTGCTGTTACTGTGTAGTGTGATAAGTGTTTAATGTGTGTGACTAACAGATTTGCATGTTCTTGACCCCGTAGCGTTTTTATTGATATAATATAGGATGAATCATGAACAGTTCAATACGACTTACATAACTTACTATAACATTAACTAACTTTTTTGGCTAATTTTGTTCAAATAACACTAAACTTCTTGGTATTTTACATGAGTGACGTGATATATAATGATATTTTAAACATCTGTTACCATTATAATTTGACGATGAAGTTTCTGCAAAACGTGGATTGAGTAAAAAATTATTACAAAATCATAATAAAAAAACATGATAATTAATACAGTAAATAAGAAAAACACTCATTAAATAAAAATAGATGTTCGCAGGCTCCCGAAACAAAATCTAAAACACAGACAGACTAAAATATCACTTTCCCTAAACAGGAAATATTTCTACCTACACACACACACCAAAGTAATACCCAGTCACACCCACCAAACTCCACACACATATCCCAACCCTCACGCTACCACAAGCCAGGGGCGACAAACATCATAGCTCCGTTCATAATCGTTGGAAGCAGACACGTTAAACACAGGAGGCTATAAAAATTGTGCAAAAACCATAAATTTTCGCTCACATTCAATTATTTGAGGCGCAGGAGACGCGTGGCGGTTCGTGAAGGGAGAAGAAGTAATTATGGAATGTTACGTGTGGTACCCACTAGTAGTTTGTGATAAATTGTCGAGGAACGTGAAGGGAATAAGTGGGAATGAGAGGAATTTTATTAGTGCTGATTGCAATTTTGTGTTTGGTGGTAATCAATTAGGTTGAAGATCCGTGTAAGAAAATGCTACTGTTTCTATTTAAGGGGACTACAGGACATAAACGCAAAAAATGCAAGTCTTATAATGCCTAAAAGTATATCGACTACAGTAAACAAAACCAGAAAAATATGTGATATTCTTCAATCCTGAAGTATATCACATACACACATCAAAAGTGTCTAGGGATCAAGCATTTTTATGCGGATTTCTTGAGATTGAGATGTGGCTTTGTAATAAATTTATGATTTTATAAATTTATATGGATCCTTTTTGGTGCATTTCATAATTTGAATCAGGAACTGTGAATCAAATTCGAGTAAAAGATGAAAATCAGCTGTCAATATTTTCCCTATAAAAACATACAACGCATTGAAGACATTATTAGTGCTACTGTTTCCCTACTACTGATTAAAACCAACGTTATTATGGAGCGGCGACGTCATTTAAGCAGGGAAGAAATGCTCAGAGCCGTGGGAATGATAGAAGCTGGTTCCCGGCAACGTACTGTGGCTTTAGCTCTGAATACAAGTCAGAGTGTTATCAGTCGACTTTGGACACGTTACCGAAGCACTGGTACCGTGGCTGAGCGCCATGGAGGACGGTATCGCTGCACCACACGGAGACAAGACCGATACATTCAAATCTTAACTCGAAGAGCTCCAACAATAACCGCCATGATGTTAGCCGTGAGGCTTCATCACTCTTCAGGGAACTTAATTAGCGACCAAACAGTCAGAAACCGCTTGCATGAAGTGAACCTTCATTCCCGAAGACCGCTACGGGTACCACCTATAGCAATGCACAATCGTAGGATTCGATATCAATGGGCTCTTGAACACAGAAATTGGGCAGAAGAACAATGGCGTTGCGTGTGCTTTTCTGATGAGTCTCGTTTTGGTATGAGACCGGATACAAGACGTATACGACACTGGAGAACCCCTGGACGCCAACAGCGATTAAAATCCTGCCAGGAAGTCCATCCTTATAGTGGTGGAACCATCATGGTATGGGCGGGTATTTGGATCGGCGGAAGAACTGAGTTGATTTGGATCAGAGGCAACCTCAACGCTCAAATTTATGCTGAGACGATTGTATCAGACGTCATCGTTCCTCTACAAGTGCAAATCGGTCCCTTATTTCAGTTAATGCATGATAATGCACGACCGCACACCGCAAGAGTTGTAAGACAGACTCTCGCCGCAGCTAACATCAATGTCCTGCCCTGGCCTGCTCAGTCGCCAGACTTGAACCCGATTGAGCATGCATGGGATATGCTACAGAGAAGAGCTCTGCCGAATATGGAGGGTATCCAGTCGCAAGAAGACCTTTTTTTGTTGTTGCAACGAACATGGGCTGCCATTCCACAGCGTGATTTGGATGAACTCATTTTGAGTATGCCAAACCGATGTTCTTGTGTTGTTAGTGTTCGCGGTAGAAACACGGATTATTAATTGTTTAAGTTACCCAATAAAATTTTAAAGAAAACTGTTATTTCAGTCTTTTTTTCGAACTTTTGTGTTAGTGGTTCAAATGTCAAAAATCCCTTTATTAGGAAAATGGCAAATTTCTTTATTAATGCAAAGGTGACTTGGTTTATCGTTACTGTGACAAACGAAAACACTTTATTTGATGAATCCTTAAAGAAAATTTTAATTAATATCAATCAGGAGAAAAGTTATTGCAAAAATATATGTTGATCCCTAGACACTTTTGATGTGTGTATTTTAATATACGAGTAATATATCCATATTATATGCTATTTACATAGTGTGTTGAAAACATAATACAACTAATTTGATACGATAGAAAAAAACCATGAAGATACCCCTACAAACCTTCTTTTTGCAATAAAAACCGATTTTTGTCAGATTATTCTACAAGCAACATACTAAAGTACTAGTGTTTTAATTTTTTAGACCAAACAATAGATTTTTTTTAAATAGATAATTGCTTCATATTTTTCAATAAATTACCAGCGTTGTGTCATCGTGCTTCTCTTTCTTTTTCTATGCAGTCTGACAGTGACCGCGCTTTAGGTCATGTAGTCCGCTTAAATGTGTCAATCATTCAACTCAGTAGTCCTCTGCCAGACATAGGCCTCTCCCAGGGTGCACCACAACACTTTTCCTTCGTCTTCCGCATCCAGTCCGTTCCAGCCACCTTTTATGGTCGTCGAATGGGAATGTAAGAACTTGTGTGGGAATTAACGCATCTATAATCAAAACTTCGCTGTAGACATATCCCCAAAAGAAGAAACACCTTTTCCAACAAAATTAAAATGTCTGTCTCAACACGTTCATGGTATCTATGCAAGGACATGATGACGAGAACGGTGGTTCTTTGTGTAAGGCGAATGCAAGAACAGCTCACCGTCCGGTAAGGACCAGGCCCGGGTGGACGACGCGTTGTGTTCCACGCGCGCCTCAAAGAGATGTCAGCACTAACTGGCGGGGCCCGCTAGGGCCGATGCCTGCCAGGGCCGCGGGTTGTTCGAAAGAGATACCGTGGCCCCTGGCACTGGCAACTGAAGGAACACGGGTGGGTTTTAAGTCAGTAAAAGTCTGACACGCCCTCCCGCTCCGCCCAGAGCGGGAGAAGTTATTTGATAATTTCCCACCCAAAAAAAAAAGACGAGTGCAAGAAGGGCTCGTGGCTAAATGATAACAGCCGATGGAAATATAAGCTACGCTTGTTGCGGTCGGTTCATGGATGGGTGATCATCCATTACACAGTGAGACCCCTCCGTGCATGAAAACATCCCGGCTGCGATCCCGGCTGTCACTCGTAGATCTTTGACAGTCATTACGGGTAGTTAGAAGCACGAAAGTCTGAAAAAATCAGTCTTACCAAGAGGTATCATGTTACCCAGTTACAAGGTTGTGGAGGTCATATAGGCAGTCGCTCCATGTTAAATACGTGTTTAGCTTCATCCTTCATTAGATAGGAATCCGCACCCTAATTGCATAACACACTATCAATCGGAATCTGCATCATTTTGAAGCAAATTGCTAATCCATTGCTTCATAAGTTCGAAAAATGTGTCTGCTCAATACGTAAATAACGCAATGAATGTTGTTGAACTGTCAAAATGAAACCGATTCCGATTGATAATGTGTTACGCAATTGCCCCGCTGACCCTGATTGTGTAGCAGTGCAACCAATTAAACAAGACAGTATAAAACCGTGAGCCCATGCTTAGGAAAGAAAGACCGCTTACGCCGGATTAATTCGACAAATATTTTCGTGTCCATCTCGCCAGGGTCCAGGTAGAACCAATAGTTCGAAGACATGTGACATCTACCAACCCGCACTGGTCCCGCGTGATGGATTACGGCCCACTCCCTCTCACAAAGAGGAGGCCTGTGTCCCAGCAGTGGGAACATTATAGGCTGATTATGTTCGCCAGGGTCGTATATTTACGACCAAATGCCACAGCTCGTTTAATCTGTGTTTTTTATTTAATTAGGCTGTATTCTATCAGGTATTTATTTTTCGATTAACTTTGCGGGGCGCTAGGGGCGCGATAAGTGATATGAAGTCGGGCTGTTAAAAGGTTAAAAATGAGAGAACATCAACCACATACAATCAAAAAACACAATCCATATTCCATCGATTCAACCCTCAAATAGCCGTCACGATACTTCCACACGTCCGCCTCACGCCACGGACACGCCGCGCGGTCGCAGTGCGGCCGCATTTGTCACGCAGCTCAACCGCACTCGGTGCCATCCGTCATACGCTCTTGACTACATCGGTTATGGCACAGAGTATGAGGTGAAGAAGGGATGGTACTCGTGTAATAATCTAGGGTATTATGCCTAATTTGAAGTATTGGGAGACTATTATTTATTTATTCAAGCTTTCAGTCTAATATTTAGAAAAATAATGTATAACAATGTATATTTAAATAATTAGCGCTTACGGTTGCCATGTAAGCTTCCACAAAAACTATGTACAGACGCCAGCACATCAAGCTACTACAATCTGTCAAATTTCTTTAATAGATTTTCAACTTTATTGCTATAGCATAAGGTTCAAAGTTGATTCGGAAAATTTGACAGTATCGGGTAGCTTAATGTGCTGGCGTCTGTACCTACCTAAAGTTAAAAGACAAAGAAGAAAAAAATACACAAAAAAAAACAAATTTAAAATAGAAGTATCGGTGACAATTTTTGGAGTATCAGTTAGAATGTTCAGTATACATATATTACTGCTTTTCATTGGCAAAGAGTGCATCTAAAGATAAATCTAAACGAGACTTATTTATTGCTGTTATTATTTTGCTAATAATGTTCTTATGCATAAAGAAATTTTCTGGAGAGGTGCACTGAAAGATTCCCCGAGAATGAAAAGAGTGATGACATTTTTAGTATACTCTAGATAAGAACTAACTAAGCTATCAAGTAAATGATAGAAGGAGTCATTTACTTGATAGCTTTTTAAGAAGAATGGTTAAGACGGGACGGGGCCTGCGAGGAATTTGAAATATAGGTATTTGAAGAAACATTTGCCGTCGCCTTACCTCAAGTCTGCTCCCGTAGTGTGTGATAGGGACAGCTGCAGCTCAGACCGGAATTATCACAAAAATTTTGACGAAATCGACGTTTCGTATTCCCCTTTTTTCTCCTCGAAAACTGTTCCGATTCAATTATTTTTACATTCCTATTTTAAGAAAGAGTATGTTTAGGTTCCTATAATTTTTTTTGTATGTTAAAAACTTTTCTAATTTGTCTGGTGGTCCTTTGGTAATTTTTACCGACGTGATTAGTCACGGCGGTAAAAATAGGGCATTTTTTGCAATGTTTAAAGGGTCATATTTTCTTTACTATTTAGTAGCTGAAAAAAAGAAAATGACAGGGACGTGTTCACAGCAGACCTCGATATTATGAAAAAAAAAAACAATTTTGCTCTACAGGCATTATTCAGGAAGAAAAAAGGGGAATACATTTGTATGGAAAATCGCACGCCCTGTTCCCTGTTAATATTTCTTTCTATTTGTTGGCATGAGACACTTTCGTACAGCTCCGGCCAAGGGTAAAAAACTGTCCTATCTCCGCAACAATATAATCTATGCCACCCCTCAAGCAGGCGTCTGTTAGGTATCGGTTTATTGCCGACCAACCGCAAGTGTCCCGTTAAAATATTACCCGGTATTACCCGATATTACCGGTTATTACCGGGTATTACCGACGCGTGCCGAATATTACACGTCATTACAGTGGTCATAACTTGAGAGGCTGTGGTAATAAGTGGGTTGGCATGGTTTATGTTGTCATTTTGACCCTAGTTTGGTGGTGATGTCAAATGTCTTGTAATGATGGTGGTGTGAGGTGCATTCTTGGCGGTTTGCTGATAAAATGTGTGTATTTTTTTTCTGATTTTAGAATAGAATAGAAAAGTTTTATTTCAGACAATAGTCCATAGGGTTATTAACAATTGTACTTAACTTCTAGTATTAGTAGGTTACAGACAAAAATTAACATATACAATTAAAATTCAGCGTGGAGCTGCATCCCTCCTCATGTAACGCAGTTTGTTTCGCCAGTTACTCAACTGCACCGAGCGCTCGACACATTCTGGACAGTCATACCCAACACCTTAATTGACTGGCCAATTCATCCCTTGCGGTGGTAGGGCTAACGCCCGCCTGGTTTGCGACCACCCTCCCACCGGAGTCCGGCGTCAAGCAGCCTGCTGTGTTTCATCGATACGCGGGAGTTCCAGTGCCTTAGGCATCTTCTGGGCACGCTCGTTCCATCATAGACCTCATCCATCGCTTTCCATCAGGCGTGATCGAGGTCAAGAGCGGGCCCATTCGGGCTCCTGACTACCCGTAACGACATTAAAAGTTCTACAAATGACAGCAAGGACCAACGGCGCGCCACTGGGGGGGAGGGGGTATCGATATGTAATGTATGGTCACCCGTCGACGGGACGACCTCAACAAGCGTAGTTTAACCTTAACGATCAACCTGTGCGGCTGTTATTATTTAGCTACGAGCCCCTCTGCCCTCCTGAAAGTCTCTCTAACAATAAACAACACAACGTTTAGCATTACCAGACAACCTTCCATACTAAACATAACTTCCCAACATGCGCGGCCATAACCACACAATAACAAACGACCATAGAAGGGAGAAACTCCCATAATCATATAAACTTGACACTGGGTTTAGTGCAATATGATGGTTATTAGTAAACACAGGTGCATATGGCTGCTCTCCTTGTGGCTAATCCCTTACGACACCATATAATCTCGTATTCTACGGTGTCGTAAGCAGACAGTGAGGGTATGTTACACCTATGGGTGACGTGACGCTTTTCTAAGTGTATTCTCAGGTTTACGAATGGGTCGGGAGTGCGGCGAATGTACAAATATCTCCTGGGCCCCCGACTCATGGTACTAGAAGGACCAGTGGGGTTTTAGTCGGTAGGAGTCCGACGTAACCCTCCGTTCTTCCCAGACGTTCCTATATATAATCCTCATGGATACCCTCCATGAGGGAAAACAAAAGAAGATTTACGACTGGGACTGTGGAAACTCAACGGAATTCATCAGGTTTTCAAATGAGCGAAAATAGTTTGAAAAACGTTCAACGCTTCTTTGTGACAAAAGAATATGGTTTTGCGGGTCGTCAGAAGTCGTACAACCAGTCTTCCCAAAGGTTTATAGTACTACCCAGTAACTGGGTTGTGGAGGCAGTCGCTCCACGTAAAATACTGGTACTCAGCTGCATCCGGTTAGACTGGAAGCCGATCCTAACTTAGTTGGGAAAAGGCTAGGCAGATGAAAGAAAGATATTGATTAAAACGCCGTATTTCTTTCACTTTTCTTCATCATTTCAGTTTTCAGTTCAACAAACATTATCACCTTGCTGACCTTCATAAAACCTACATAACACAGTGTGATACCAACATATCTTTACAAAAAAATTACAAAAGTAAGTTTCACCTAAGCATTCCTTTGGAAATGGTCATAGAAATAAGAGGTTTGCAGTACTGTGCACTTCTTTACCTAAGCCATGGCTTTGGATCCTGGGTAGCGGGATTGTCCGAAAGGGTTACCGCTGCCCCGGAACATAAAGGGCTAAGGAAGGAACACGGGTGGGTTTTGGTCAGTAAGAGTCTGACACTCCCGCTCCAGCCAGAGCGGGAAGAGTCATTTGATGATTTCCCATCGTAAAAAAAAGCATTCCTTTGTCACCATTTCGCTAGAAAAACGTGTAATCTACCCCAATAACACTTAACAATTAGCCCTGTAAACATAAAGGTAATTAACACTATGCGTACAGTCTAGTACACCATACAGTACTGAACAGGACAGGTAACGCAATCATCCGCTTTAATGACGTCGTTAACTTGCATGCGATGTGCGATGTTGTCGTACTCTGGTGCTGGCGCGTTTGGCATAAGGCGGGAAGAGCAAAATCTATACTACTAATAATAAACCTGAAGAGTTTGTTTGTTTGAACGCGCTAATCTCCGAAACTGCCCGTCAGATTTGATGTTTTTTTGTTGCATTTGATAGCCCAATTCTTGAGTAAGGCTATAGGCTACTTAACATCACGCTAGGACCCTTAGGAGCCTAGCAAAATTAATTTAAAGTCAGAAAAAAGTGAAGTAATAGTGCGGGCAGACGATGCGATGCGACGGGGTAGGTTCTAGGTTGGGGGAATAAGAAATTTCACGCGGCCGAAGTCGCGGGCTAGTGATGAAAATAAAGGTGTTTTTTAAACAAGGATACAATCGTCTCCTTCTCTGCGTTTGAATAGCTCATGCCATGGTCAAAATATTAGCCAATTAGCTCATGTACAGGTCAACCGCTTTAATGACGTCGTTAACTTGTATAAGATGAGTGATGTTGCGTTACTTGCGTGTTGGGGCCTCTGGCGTATGGAGGTAAGTTTAGTGCGAAGAGGGGGGAAAATACAAATAAAATTGTTGTTATATTATGTGATTTTGTGTGAGGATGGGCAACTGGTTCGTGGCGTAACCTTTATGAGAGCATGAGATAGTTCATGCCGTGGAATATTTATTTTCCAGTCATAAGTTGACATGAGGCACCCAATGTACGTACTTATTAAACATTATTTGATTGCAACATAATCAGCTTATACTGTTCCCACTGCTGGGACACAGGCCTCCTCTCTGCGAGTGGGAGTGGGCTATAATCCACCACGCGGACCCAGTGCAGGTTGGTAGATGTCACATGTCTTCGAATTTTCGTTTCTAGTACATGCCGGGTATCCTCACGATGTTTTTCTTCACCGTTTTGAGAACAGTGGTGATGAAATTAAATACACAAAGTAAAGTGCCTGTCTGGGTTCGAACTTACGACGTACAACTCGTAAGTCGAGGCCGATACCATTGGGTCACCAGTGCCTCCACTGCTCTAATTTCGTTGCAAAAGTTATATCAATTTTGCACTTTCCCCATCATTCAGTTCCACCGCTACTAAAAGGGGGCGCGTTTCTAACTACTGAGTACCATCAGACTCGTTGTGTTATTAACATGTAAATGTGACGTCACTGTATGTTTGTTTGTCACTGCTGCGTCTGAATTTACTGCTAAATACGATGCGGCAGACATAACTGAAGCCTGAAGCAAATGTTACGTGCCTTACCTACGGATTAATTGAAGAATTATAAAGTAAAAGGTAGGTAAGTTATTTCATCAACACTGCTCTCAAGACAGAGCAGCAAAAACATCGTGAGGAAACCGGCATGTCCTAGAACCGACAATTCGAAGACGTGTGACATCTACAAACCCGCACTGGGCCCGCATGGTGGTTTATGGCCCACTCCGTCTCACAGAGGTGTTACTAAGAAATTCCTAACGGAAAAACCCAAAAACTATACTGCATGTACGCTGTACGTATAAAGTCCTCCAGACCGTATTTCGGCCACGGCGGCCAATCTCAACGGAGACTAGCCTTCGCCGCGGTAGATGTTATAGTGCACAAGCGTGTGCGCAGACACAGGTGCACTCCCTCTTCCCTCGCTCTCATAGTCCGATGGGACGGCAATCCGACACGACCGGAAAGATATTACGAGTACTTTCCGAGGCCCACACCGCGAACTTCCAAACTCCGGGCTGTTACTAAGAAATTCCTAATGGAAAAACTTAATAACACTTTGACCGACCCGGGAATCGAATCCAGGACCCCACGCTCAACAGTCTCGCTTGCGACCACGAGACCAACTCAAACTCAAAGCATTTATTTCAATTAAACCATTTACAGGCACTTTTGAATTGTCAAGAAGTCGGTCAGTCAGAAAATATGAAGCTAGTTGCCCGTTCCAAAGCGTAGGTACCTATGGAGAAGAACGGGCAAGAAACTCCATGGACACTTTTAAATTATATTTTTACAAAAATAATAGTTACATCAGTTTTTTTGAATTTATATATGTGAGAACGATGTAAAAAAAAATTACGCGTTAAAAGCGTCCAGAGTACAGCAAATAGTAACAAAACAACAATCCAAAATAAAATAATTAAAAATAAGACGAGGCAGCTAAGTGATGACCAGCCCCAACTGACGGCGCCCGTTCACGAACATGACGCATAGATCAGCACCATTCAGCTCAACCATTTTGAAGGGAGCCAGCGATACGCATACTACGTATACAAAACCCATTTACACTTCACACCACAAAATCGACCCACTAATAATTTAAGTGACGTTTCGGTACAATACCATTTGGTAAACACAAAGACAATTAGGGTCCATTGTAAACCCATCCCAGCTCGGTCACAAAGGCGTATCTATGGAAATTCAATTTTCCATGGACGACATGTTTTTGTCCCACAGTGTACACTGGCGAGCATCTATTAGTATTTGCATTGCACTAACGGGAATCTGCAATGCAAACTGGCTTATGTAATGGTTTACAATATGGGTACATTAAATCCGTGGGCAGTATACCTCTAGGTAGGTAGGTTGTACAGTCAACAAAAGAGATAAGCATTCATGATCGTCGGATATAAGTAGTTGAAGTTTAGTAAGAAACAGATGGATGTTGTCGACTGAAATTTAATTTGATAAATGAGCTGTTTGTTTTCTATTAATAAAATAAAATTTATTCGAGACATCTGTTTCTTATTAAACTTCAATTATGTTGTGTTGTTTACATCTTTGGCAAATTTTGCGCGGCCGGACTCTATGTATTTTGTATGTTTTGTATTTTGTGGTGTACAATAAAGTAAATATAAATAAATAAATAGTATTTCCAAGTAATCAATCAACTCGTCTCATGTTATAATATTACCACAGTTAGGTACTATAACTACTGTACCCTTACCGAAATCCAAATATGATTAATATTGCAAATAATTCGATCGCAGCAAGTTTTGTTTGAATACCTCTCCCTCTGCCAGACTCCCTAGGGGACCGGCTTAATTATTTTAAAGTTATGACTAAGTGAATTGGTTAAAATGTGTTTGCGATATAAAGTTATGATCGGGGAGTGTGTAATGGCGATTTGATGCTAGTTGAATGCTGTTTGTAGGTATTTATTTCGGGGCCGTCACATAACGGCCGCTGTGACGCCTGTCAAATAATTAATGGCAAATTGACAGCGAGGTTTGGTATTACGGTGTCTAAAAACGTATTCTAGGAACGTAACACCAACTTATACTTTCATAAATAAAGTTTCAGTGACATCAACATAACATGATCAGCCTATAATGTTCCCACTGCTGGGACACAGGCCTCCTCTCGGTGAGTGGGAGTGGGCTGTGATCCAGCACGCGGGCCCAGTGCGGGTTGGTAGATGTCACATGTCTTCGAATTTTTGGGTTTAGGACTGTATGCCAGTTTCCTCACGGTGTTTTCCTTCACCGTTTTGAGAGCAGTGGTGATGAAATAATTTACACAAAGTAAATAAGCGCCTGTCTGGGTTCGAACCAACGACCTACATCTCGTAAGTCGCGGCCATTACCACTCGGCCACCACTGCTCTTTAGTGACATGAAAGATAGGAAGCTAAAACCTCAGACCAACAAAAAAAGATAGACAGCGCGCCGCAAACATCAAAAGTGAAGCCACAAAACCGTGCTCCTGCAAGTAAACATACACGCTCACGCACACACCTACACTAAAACCATGCTCATTGCTCTTAGTTTGTCACAAGTCGTCGTCAAGATAACATAGATTTAAAAAATATAATTATGCCTTCCTGTGTAGTGAAAAGTTGCAAAACCACACAAAAAGTCTCACGGAATCGCTTTTCACTTGTAAGTACTTGAAATTACATCGTTTCTTTATTATTTATCTATGAATTTTAGGTTACTTGGAACAAAAAACCTCAACGAATGAAAGCAGTGACATAAAGTGCGGGGGTTGCCATAAGACGATTTAAAATTTCCCCTTTCAATTAATCTATACATATAAATATGATTTCTTACTTCGAGTTATATTCCCATTTTCTTTTTATATGTATTTAATATTTTAGGTTTCCAATTAATAATGAAATTAAAAATAAATAATATAATAATATTTAATAAAGTTGATTGAAAATATGATTTTTTTTTTTTTTAAATAGAAGTCCTTCTAAAATCTAAACAATTGAGGTACTATACCATACTCAACAATACTCGTACAATATTATACTAGTTCCTACCCTCACAAATATCCCCAAATTATAGGGAAAAAATTTAACAAATGGCAACTCTTCAATACACACATAGATAAAAAGGTGGCTTCACTTTTAATGTTCGCGGCGCGCTGTCTATCTTTTTTTGTTGGTCTGAGGCTAAAACACAAAGATTGCTATTTAAAAAAAAAGTTCATCTTTATTGAGCTATCCCAAAAAAAAATCGTGATATATCCCACAATTTGACATTCAGAAATTGAATTGATATCACTTCAGCGTCGACCCGAACCTTGTACAATGGGCGCACATTATTTGCATTTTCATACAACTGGCCAATCTGCATTGCAAACTTCCACTACAGATCTGCTAACTTGGGCCAACATAAATCTACTGACCAACCATTTGAATATACACCCTATAATTTTAAGAATAAGGTTTAATTTTCAATAGTGGAAAGTTTAGGCATGTTATATACAGGTTGATGTATATACGTCGGGTTGTCATGGGTTGGCTTTGACGTGTCAGACAAACAATTGTTCAAACATTGTTTGGACGATGCCTCGTTTGTCAGAATTTGCCGTTTAATTCTCATGTAATCGGATATATGTAGTTGATATGTTTGTTTTAGAAATCAGATGTGACAGCGATAATCAGAGGTTGACGTAGGTTAAACTAGAACGTTAATTGCGTTATTTAAGCGAATTCATTTGTATTCTGAATAGTGAAATGAACAACAGCTACATTTTGGTGTGCAAAATTAAAGTTAAGCTTGAATGATTATTAATTTACCTATTGCTAAAGAGTAGTGAATAGTCAGTAAATAGGTTTAAACCGAAATGTTATGGATATAGGAAGAGATCCAGCGTTAGGAAAAGCTAAAGCTGCAGTTGGTCCTTTCAGATCCTTCCGTTATTCCTGCATGAACTCCAGGTAGTGCAAATCCCAGACAACAAACAAAGAAAAGGAAAAATTTTTTTTTTTGACGTAGTAATAATAATAATAATAAATCCATTTATTTCGGACAGAGTCCATATAAGTGTTAGTAACAATTTTCTTAAGATCTATGTTAGTAGGTATCTAATAAAAAGTGATAAAAAAAAAAAAAAAAAAAAAAAAAAAAAAAAAAAAAAAAAAAAAAAACCACCACCACTCACCCACCACCACCACCACCACCACTTTTTGCCTTTAGGATTTATAAGTAACACCCTGTATAGAATCATTACAACCATATTTTTTATTACACTTCAAGGAAATTTAAAACACCCATCACATTTACACTTGGTACACTCGTCACGTCATCGATCGATTACACTGCTCGGTCGTAAACTTGGCACTTTCAATTGCTAGACAGTGTAAAGTTAGATTCTGCACTTACGTTTATTTAAAGAAAAATCATCCGTAATTCTTGGTAATAAGCGAGTTTTTGTATGCTTAAAATAACATGGTTTTGTCAAGAAATCGAAGTTTTATGGCTGTACCGTCTAGGAAGCCTTTGAAATTTTTAGGGCCCTCATTTACGACTAGTTCGAGTAGATATAATTTTTATTGTGATTTTAATCGTGTTTTGATTGCATCTAGATCGTACCCATTTTGTTTTAGTACTTGAACAAGGGAATAAAACAATTCTATCTATAATGTGTCTAGCAGATGTCTGTCTATTTTTATGGCTAATAGATCTCTTTTTTTTACTTTCTTTTTAAGTTAGCGAATAGTTGAGATTGACTTGAAAAATAGTAAAATGGCTTTTAGGCATATTAAACCTTTACGGTCTTATTCATAAAAAGTTATCGAACATCGAAAAGCTTGCTAAAGTCTGGTTGTCAAAAATTGTTATTCAAAAACGCATTTTAGCACTAAAGCGTTCATAAACCAAATAAACTTAATGGGAGACTAAGAACTAATAGATAACATTTTAAACTTTTATTTATTAGGTGATCATACTAAAATTATGAATAATATAAAATTACTAGCTTCTACCTTCGAATCCGTCCGTGTGGAAGCCAACTATACCATAAAATATAGGGGGTTTGGAAGTTGGATGGAGGTGATAGTTGACACCATTTTGAGCCATACATGTCTTAGACGAAGTATGTTTTTTTTTATTTTTTTCCTAGTTAAATTTGGTATGTTATTTTCGACTAGAAGCTTGTAGTTAAAAATAAAAAAAACATACTTCTTCTAAGACATGTATGGCTCAAAATTCTCTAAATGGTGTCAACTATCGCTCCCTTAAAGCTTTGCACTCAGCTTCCAAACATCCTGTATATCCTATGGCACTAGGTAATAGTGTAGTTTATCAGTGAAAGAATTATTGAAATCGGATAAGTTGTTTCGGAATTTACCGCCTAGATCAGAAACTTTTTATAATAATTATTAGTCATCATCATTTCAGCCGAAAGCGCCGTCCAGTGCTGGACATAGGCCTCCCCCAAGCACCTCCACTTCGACCGGTTCTGTGCTTCCTACATCCAATGGATTCCTGCGGTCTTCACCAGGTTATCCGTCCTCCTTATAGGAGGCCTTCTAACGCTACGTCTTCCGGTACGCTGTCGCCACTCCAGAAACTTTCGGCCCCATCGGCCTTAAAATACCTATTAGTACCTATAGACGTCATACTTCATCAAAACCTACGCTTTCCTCTCCTTGCTTAACTCTAGAACCGAACCCGGGATCACACACTCTGTAGCCACACTAGCGACACCAAACCTAACAAAACACAGCACTCATAGTGACCGGATATTGAATAATGTATGAACACAGCCAGGTTATCCAAACGTACGAAAATTCACAAATTTTTTCCCGTTGTAAAATTATACAAAACCATTTACATACTTCAATATTTGACTGTTATGGAGAAAAAAATATTTATCTACGTAGTTTTTTTATTTGATTTAAACTGTGTCAGCCTGTTGAATATCAATACCTATATTCATTTAAATGGCATTTTCCACTTAGGTATAATATTATGTATATTTTGTAAGATAATAGTATCGATAAAATCAATCTGCGTAGCCTTTTATTAACCCTGCTCACTGAACTGGATATCAGTATTTTACATGAAGCGACTGCCTATCTGTCCTCCAATACCCAGTCACTGGGTAAGAGAGTAACCCGTTGGTAAGAACCAGTCAGGCTTTTGGGCTTTCGACCACCCGTTACGACTGTAACGACGCCGCTGCCGCTGTCGTCTCCCGCGTCGAAGGCTAGTCTCCGTTGAGATTGACCGCCGAGGCCGAAATACGGTCTGGTGGACTTCACGACTGTCAACTAATCTACGAATGACTGAACCAATGGCTTGACATACTTTCCGAGGCACGGTTAGGCCTTGATATGTAGTGGATAGTCACCCATCCACGAATCGACCGCGCAAAGTGTAGCTTAACCTTTGATCGACCGTGCGGCTGTTATAACTTAGCCACAAGCCCCTATAAGTAGTATCTCCAACACATATAATTTTTTTATGGACCTCGAAGAACACGTCAACCGACGTAACTTAAGTTACCACAATCCCAAACCAAGCCAGAGGTAGGTAAAAGACGGGTCATATTAGCCGTAAAAGTGATGACCGTTGGGGCGTGTTCTTGAGCAGCATCATCCAGCCTATAATGTTCCCACTGCTGGGACACAGGCATCCTCTCTTCGAGAGGGAGCGGGATGTAATCTACTGCGCAGGTCCAGTGCGGGTTGATAGATGTCACATGTCTTCGAATTTTTGGTTCTAGGACATGCCGGTTTCCTCACGATGTTTTCCTTCACTGTTTTCAGAGCAGTGGTGATGAAATTATGTTTACACAAAGTAAAGCACCTTTCGAGACGTAGGTCGTGTGTTCGAATCGAACACACGACTTACATCTTGTAAGTTGGAGCCGTTACTAGGCTACCACTGCTCCAGTGTTCTTGACTGAAGACCGCAAACCAAACAAGGTAACCAAACAATAAGGTAGGATGCCTTCAGCTAGATGGAGCGACCGTATAGCGGTTTGTAGCAGCTGGATGAGAGTAGCCAAGCGACTTAAGTAAATGACGTACGATTGGAGAGGCTTATGTCCAGCAGAGGACTGCTATAGTATGATGATGATGATGATGACAATCCTGAAGCTCTGACAATTTCGATACCCTTTCCTTCGAACCTTCGAAAAAAATAACATATCTTAGGCTGGCCATACACAGACAGCCAGTGATCAACATACACGGTCTGCTTGTGCAGTCCAATTCTACCGCTTGAAGCTGCCATTGATTCCTGCCTACTTGCTGCTGCAGCAGTCGGTATCAATTGCTCTGCGGTTTTTATTGCCGGCCTTAACACACGCATCGTGGAATGAAGAGCGCGGGTGGAGGTAACTGCGCGAGAGCAATTGACAATTAAATTTCAACGCGCTGCCAACCGCCCGATCGAGCGGTTCCATGTATGTGTGTATGTAGAAGACTATAGTTTGCCGTGCAGTCGCAGCTTGAAGCAGTCGATACTGGCTGCTTCAAGCTGTCCGTGTATCGCCGGCCTTAAGTGCTACAGTGCAAGCCATTTTCAACACACAAACAAATTAGGAAAAGTCTGCCCGAACGATATCTCTATCTTCAAATCCAAATACGTTTGTACAGAACACAGACTTTACACTGCAGTTCAATTTAACGTAGACACCGTCTAATATAAGCGCTGAGTTTGTAGTTCGCATAATTTCGCATTAGGCATTCGCATACAATTAGAAGATGATCAGACGGCTGCCTGTGCAAACTGGATAGATTAACGAACTCCGTGCAAACAAGCTATTGGAGGCGCAGGCGATTCGTGCGCCTGTGTGGTTGTGTGATTGCAGTTGGTAGATATGAATATGGTATGAGTTGTGTATGTTTATGGATGAGGTAGGAGAACGGTGTTGATGTGCCTTAGACAGCTTGCGGAATTATACAAAATATGTTACAGGACCTTACAACTTTGAACGAAAAAAAGACTTATTGTTTTACTAGCTGCGCCCCGCGGTTTCACCCGCATGAGTGTCGGTCCTGTGAGAATATCGGGATAAAAATAGGTTTATCAAGGTTATAAACTATCTGTGAGTCAAATTTCATCCAAATCCGTTCAGTCGTTTGTGCGTGTAGAAGTAAGAAACATACTCACAAACTTTCGCTTTTATAAAATTAGTAGGATTGTTGCTTAGGTTAAAATATTTCGGATATTCTGTAAGAAAAACATATTACCTATATAATTAATGTCAGGAATATTTTTTGGGTTTATGCAGGGAAAACGACCTCATTTTGAGTAGGTCATAGGTTCTCAAGAATATCCACCAAACAACAATAAATCCTACCTTTTTTATTACTTTTTCCACTTTTATTTCATTACAGTGTAAATTGTGAATAATTTTCATTACTATTATTTTGTACATATACTCCATTTAGAATTCGAAAAATAACGGCTGAATAATGTCAATTATTGCTGAAATTACTGCACTTTAGAGTTACTTTTTTAATGTAAATCTAACTATATAAAAAAAGAAACTGACTGACTGACATATCAACGCACAGCCCAAACCGCTGGGTCTGGATATTCCAAATTTGGCACGTAGGTTCCTTATGAGGTCTAGGGGTGCACTAAGAAAGGATTTTATAAAATTTAGCACCTAAGGGAGGGTGAAATTTCACGCAGACGAAGTCGCGGGAAGAAGCTAGTGGTAAATAGATTACATTGCATTGTATTTATCGTGAAATAACGAAAGGGAAAAAGGTAAAAAGGTGTCGAAACCCGAAAGGGTGATAACTGTTATTTTTAATTCAGTAAAATCGAATATAATTATGTATTTTTCAACTAATTGAAACCGCGATTCTCCAATATTATTCTAACCACAAAATAATGTTAGCTATCATACGGGATATCAAACAAACAAACCATTCACTGACGGAATGCGTAAACAGCAGGCTGCATGCAAATTCGTTAGCTGCACACTTATCGAGCGGATCGGCGATAGATAAAATGGAATAGTTAGTAGTTACATACATACCTACATACTTTTACATATTTATTTTTCTAACACCGCCGGCGTACTAGCGGTGTTAGAACCAAACGGCTTGAAACGTGACGATGGGAAGAAACCAGACGTCATGACATTGTTGCCTTGGAAGGTGGGTAGGCCTCTGGTGTGGGACGTAATGTGTGTCAATACCCTTGCGCCATCTCATGTTCGTAGCACGGCGGGCTGTGCTGGCGCCGCTGCTGCGGCTGCTGAGACCCTCATGCGGCGCAAATACTGTAACCTTATGGGCAACTACAGCTTTGAGCCGTTTGGGGTCGAAACGCTCGGGTCATAGGGCCCGAGTGCGCGTCTCCTTTTTAAGGAAATTTCTCGCCGGCTGATCGATACTTAAAGTGACCAGAGGGCTGGGTCGTTCTTTGGCCAAAGTATTAGCATTGCCATTCAACGTGGCAATGCTGCCAGTCTTCTGGGCATGTATCTGAGCACCGTACTCAAATATACGCTAGCCTAGCCTAAACATGGAGCGACTGCCTATCTGAGCTCCACAACCCAGTTACTGGGTAACACGATACCTCTTGGTAAGACTGGCTGTCAGACTTTCGGGCTTCTGACGACTCGTAACGACTGTCAAAGATCCACTAATGACAGCCGGGACCAACGGCATAACGTGCTTACTGAAGAACGGAGGGTCTTGGTATGTAAAGATGGTCACCCATCCACGAGCCAACCGTGGTAAGCGTAGCTTAACCTGATCGATCGACCCGTGCGGATGTTATTATTTGGCCCAATCGCCTAGACTATTTATTTAATTTTAATTAAATCATTGACAGGCATTTTTGAATGGTCAACTGAGCGTTCAGTTACCTGTAAGAATGTTGAGAATTCTTGCTCACTTTTTATAGGAATCTATGCACTGGAAAACCAATACGTAGAGAAGAACGGGCAAGAATCATTTTTAATCATCGCTATTACCAAACATTCTTTCAAAATGCACATACATATTGCTCATTTGGAGAAACATCGACGTAAATGTATTTTTGCCCAAATATGAGTTAAATATGCCAAAGCACTTAGAATGCGTATTTATGTTAGGAAAGCCCTTGCTTTCCTAACGTAAATACGCATTCTTTTCTTTACTACTGCTTTTTTTTAATGTGTCAGTAAAAATGTTAAAAGAACTGCCAAACACGTCATGACTACTCTTCACGAACTATGAATCAACTAAAATCTACGAAACACCTAAACAACACAAGTACTCAACCCACCAGGGATCACAAACCACCCACCTAAATACCCAAACATTGCTTACCACTGTCAAAGCTTACAAATACGTAAGAGAAATAGCGGGCCTAACAACAAACCCTTAAATCCGTGACGTCACTTGTAATGATAACAAATGAACGGCGTCGTAAGCACGGGCTCCCAGGACTCAGGGATCCCGGTGGTTAAAGACAGGTAGGTAGATACAAACTGATGGAAAGTTCGGCTAGCAAATTGGCGAACATGTACGGTCAAAGAGTGAAATGTATATTTAGCAATTTTCAAACACATTTCTTTTCTGCAGCCTGCAGGTCACCTTCTCGAACAGCCATTATTAATATTAATTTTTTATTTATATTGGCAATACGTAGATGGATAAATCACACTAATGTTATAAAGGCGAAAGTTTGTGAGTGTGTGTGTTTATGTTTGTTACTTCTTCACGCTCAAACGAGTGGACCAATTTTGTATGGAGTTAGCTGACACCCTGGATTACGTACAAAAATCGTAAGCTGCCACTTTCGAGCTCAATCCTGAGTACTGCTGGCTGAGTGAGCATGAGCGCTTGCGCTAGGCCCCGGGGGTGGGGCGAGACGGGTGCCGTACGCAGCGGCGTCTTTGAATCGATTTGATTTTCCCATCACTAACTAGTGCTTGTGACGTCATAGTAGGTAGTCAAAAAATGGCACGCTTGGTTTTCATACAGATCGTGATACTTGTGTTATCTAGGTCTATCTATATCTGTGGTTTTAAGCATCTCGTCTAGCTCCCTAATTGTGTACTTTCAATCTCAATCTGAATCATTTTGAAGGATATTGCTAATCCATTGCTTCATATGTTCGAAAAATTTGTCTGCTAAACTACACAATAAATGTTGTTCAACTGTCAAAACGAAAGCCATTGCTACTGCTAGTGTGTTACGCAATTACCCCGTTGTTTGAGAGTAATGGTGGCAAAACATGCTTGATTTATACGTTACTATTGGTGTTGAAGCAACATAAACCATTTATTTGGCCGTTGCAAAAGAATGACTGCTTATTGTAGTATTGTGCTAAGAATATTTAAGTACAGACGCCAGCACATCAACCTACTACAATCTGTCAAATTTCTTTAATAGATTTTCAACTTTATCACTAAAGCATAAGGTTCAAAGTTGATTGGGAAAGTTTGACAGTTTCGGATAGGTTGATGTGCTGGCGTCTGTACCGTCCAAAAAACATTCGTTTTTTATGCCTAAATAAATTCGCAGTATTTCTTCATTTCATTACGATAAAATAAAATATGGAAACAATAAATTGTAACATTCAATTAACTTTACGGTCCGTGTGTCAGTTATAAAGACAAATTGGCTCCTTTACATAATAATCGCGGCAACTCTTGGTACAATGGTAAACGGTGTTGTCTGATCAGCGATATTGTTGCTTTATTCCAAACTTTATAATATTGTGGAAATGTGGTCGGAGAGACTTTTGAAAAATCCTAAGTAAAAAATCGTAATTCGAGGTTTGGCTCGCGCCTATTTCCTACTCCAATATTGAACCAATTTCAAAGATATTTCATAAGCTGCATAAGAAGGATAAATTATATACTGTGACTCTATGTTTTTCTTTTTTCATTAATAGTTGTCAAATTTGTACACTAGGCCTCTGTTGACAGCAGTTTAAATCGGCATTTTTTGAGGGTTCTAGTGCTTATAAAAATTATGTATCATCAAAAAGGAAAACATAGGGATATACAAGTATTTAATATTTCTTATTATGTAAAAAATCATTGCTTTATGGTCATTAACCAGAAAGAAAACAGGCGAGAGCGTTTCTATGGAGAAACGACCACCCGAATTTCCTCATAATATTGCAATTAGATTATTTTGTAGAATTGGTAAAAGACAAATGAAGATCTACTGTCTACCCTTTACTGTAATACATACTCAATGCTATATTTTTGTAACAAGTACGTTTCGCTATACTTACAGGTAAAATTGACAACATGCTACAAATCGAAATGGGAGATTGTACTCATCATTATGAACAACTTTTACTATGGGACCAAACCTGAAATCGGAAAAAAAAATCTGCTATTCCCTATATTTTGACGAGTTATGCGAACATAAATGTAGGGAACAGCTGATTTGTTTTTCGCGATTTCAGGTTTGTTCCCGTAGTAAAAGTTGTTCATAATGATGAGTACAATCTCTCATTTCGATTTGTCGCATGTTTTCAATTTCACCCTGTATAGCGAAACGTACTTGTTATAAAAAGCTCGTACGATATCACCCACTCTTCCTCTATAAAAATATAATAACAAAAATATCTCCTTCCATAATTAATATGGAAAAACATGAAACTTAGTACCTAAGTACTAGCTTTTAGGCTATAACGGAGACAACACATTTACATTTAAAACGCACTAGCTGTCAGTTAGATGAGCGCACACGTAAAACGAATGCACCACAACTTTAGTGGTGACACAAGAACTGTAAAACTAAACAGTCGTTTTTGAAATTAGGACAAATGTAGGTGGTCAGGGAGTTATGTTTGTTTTTGTTAATACAGGCGAATTAGTACGACTTGCAAACATAATTTTTTGAGATATAAAACGTATTGTGAAAATGTGGAGAGTCAAGAAGTGGTAGGTAATCGAGGATTAATTGTTTAAAAGATTCCGATGAACCGAGAACCCCATCGTCGTTGTCAAACCAAAACCTGCTATGTGCAAAAAGTCATAAGTTCTTTTATATGAGAAATAAGGCAGTGACCTATAAGCTATGGTCAAAATTTTGAAATCTCAAGAAACGGCACATAGCAGATTTTGGTTTGACAACGACGTCGTCCTTTTTTTGAAGTTGGTTAAAAATAATACTGCAAAAATCTATCAAAATTTACTCATTTTAATGTTGACATTACGGTTTATTAGATCAAAATTCAATTCGCTAAGAGCAGTGGTAGTGGTGGCTCAGTGGTAACGGCTCCGACTTACGAGTGTAGGACGTAGGTCATGGGTTCGAACCCAGAGAGGCGCTATATTATTAACTAGCTGACCCGGCGAACTTCGTATCGCCTCAGAATGAAATAATGTGACAAAGTTCAATAGACACGTGGCGCCATCTATTATCATAATAACGTAATTGTTGTTTTCCTCGGGAACAGCACTTTTTTGTCGGGATGAAAGGTACTCTATGTCCGTTTCTGTACACTTGACAAGGTACAGAAACGGACATATATTGCAAAATTTCAGGATGATCGGTTCAGTGGTTTAGGCGTGAAAAGGTAACAAATAAACAAACAAACTTACTTTGGCATTTACAATATTAATAAAAGTTAGGATCTCCACTGCTCTCAAAACGGTGAAGGAAAACATCGTGAAGAAACCGGCATGTCCTACTAACAAAAATTCGAAGACATGTGACATCTGCTAAGGCTGATTATGCTCGATCAAAATTCACCAAAATTCAACAAGAGTTGACCGTGCCTGCCAACAACCACTGCGGCTTTTCACCACACCCTGCTAACCAACAGACCTTATTTACGCAGAAACCCAGGCTGTATGGGTTTCTCCTCCCCCAAAACTACAGTCTCCCCAACACTTTAGGGTACAACCACAATGTCACATAATATGATTTACGACGGAACTAAACTTACGTCGTAAACTGAAAATTTAAATGGAGCTGTTACACTAAACATTTTGCCTGTAGTGAACGAAATGAGATATTTTTTTTTTGGAAATTACATTATAGGAAATTTAGAATCAGCATCACCATACAGCATGGCAATGCTGTCAGCCTTCTGGGTACTTTTCCCGCTGGCAGCGATGCGGACGAATTTTTTGACGTCCTAAGATTCTATACCCTTATTTTCTTTTATATACATGTACAAATTAATATTTTAAGGGCTGATTTTTCAATAGTCAGATAACTTTTATCTGAAGAATAATTATGACAGTTTGACTATTTTCCAATCAAAACCTGTCAAATCACAATATTTATTCCTCAGTTAAAAGTTATCTGACTATTCAAAAATCAGCCGTAAGTCTGTTAGCTTATATATTATGTAAATATCATCGTAGGGAAGTGTTTATATTCCATTGTTTTATTTACATAACTTTTTTGAGACACTGTGGCAAAGTTCAAAACTATG
Source organism: Hydraecia micacea (assembly GCA_914767645.1). Taxonomy (NCBI): domain Eukaryota; kingdom Metazoa; phylum Arthropoda; class Insecta; order Lepidoptera; family Noctuidae; genus Hydraecia; species Hydraecia micacea. The sequence goes on from OU611778.1 coordinate 18,641,526, forward strand.
CTTATCTTAGAACCTATTGAAACTATTATAAAGATTCTTTTTTCAAAATATTTATTTATTTTACCATTTATGTACAGTCAACAAAAGAGATAAGTATGCAGGACCGTCGGATATAGTTGAAGTTTAGTAAGAAACCAATGGATGTTGTCGACTGAAATTTAATTTGATAAATGAGCTGTTTGTTTTCTATTAATAAAATAAAATTTTATTTGAGAACGTTTATCGGTTTCTTACTAAACTTGAACTATATCCGACGATCCTGCATAATTATCTCTTTTGTTGACTGTACATGTATATATAAACAGACAAGAACAAAAACAGAACAGGAAAATAGGTACAAAGTGGATATTCTTTTAATGTTGACCTAATTTTTTACCGACTTCAATATCACAGAAGCTTATGTTTTTGACATGTGTTTTTACCCTTTTTGAGTAAATAAAAAACTAAAAAAAATCCCTTTGATACATTTTTGCAACTGGCTATTTGTTTGTTTGTTACATATTTTTTGTGTCTCAGTTTCAAAAAAACAGATGATATATGAACAATAAAATATAATTATCTTTGGGTCTGGCACGAGATGCGTGGGTTGGATGAGAATATAAAATGGATTTTCATTTTATGAATATGGTCTGTTTGTGAAAATGCTAATTTAAGTCTCAATTCCCGTAATTAAAAGCGTTCAATATCTAGTCGCAATCTCATCTCAGCGACAATCAATGTCAAAAAATTGTCAAAAATGTAGTGAAATTAGAGGTATTTTTGACAGATTGAGACAGATGAGACTGTGAACGTTCTTAAAATTACGAGAATTGCCCCTCAGATTAAAGACATCTACCACAAAGCCCGCGTGGTATATTATAGCCCAGCCCGTGGTATTATTGTCCCAGCGGTGGGAACATTGACGGGGCATAATGAAATAGGTACTGTTTTTATATTTTGTAAATTTTCAGAAAAGTTTATCTTTATCTTCATTTGGTTTAGTTTAGTTAATTTATTCGGCTTTAGAGTTATTTAAGGTACACGGTATGATATCCTCCTAGGTTCTTACGAAACGATCGCCAGTAAACATCTAATAGCCATTTTTTTACTCTAATGCCACCATACTAAACCCCATACCATACCATCCCATACCATGTATTATATGTGTTTATATGGGCCTTGATGCCTGAAATAAATTTATAAATAAATAAATAAAAGATTTTTTTTAAATTAAATCGATACTTTCTAGGACGACACTAAACAAACCTGCAAAAAAAGTGTGAACCTTTGTCAAGAAAAGGTCACTGTTCACAAAACTACACTTTCTGCATTCTAAGATAACACTAACTTCAAGCCATCTCCACTCAGAAATACTAACTTTCTTCTCTCAGACATACCGCGGTACATCTTGCGACTAATTTTCCTCCGCCTCGCGAACTCCGGGTCGTAATTGCTAATGTCATCAACGCTTGATTGGCACCTGAGCGAGGTGCGACGCTGTTAGCATTACCTGCACGGAGTAATGATGTGGTCCTAATAGTAAAGACTTTAAGGAACGATGAAATGCACCTATTGCAGCAGGATTGTAATTGATTTTTATATGTCATGTTCGTGAACGGGCGCCGTCAGTAGGGACTGGTCATCCCTTTGCTGCCATGGCTTATTTTAATTTAATATTTGAATTGTTTTTTTTTACCTTTTCATTTCACGCTTTTAACGTTCTGCATCGTTCTCACATGCATAATTTTTAACATGAATTATGTAACCAAGACTTTGTAACCATATTATTATGATTTTAAAGAGTATCCATGGAGTTTCTTGCCCGTTCTTCTCCATAGTTACCTACGCTTTGGAATGGGCAACTAGCTTCATCTTTCTGACTGACCGACCCCTTGACAATTCAAAAGTGCCTGTAATTGGTTATGCTTTGAGTTTGAGTTTATACAAAATCGACCAAAATAAGCCAGGTAAAGTTCCTTGCCTTACATTAGGATTTCCCTTGCAACCTATCAATCAATTTATAACAATAATTAAAAGTTTTTTCACCGTTTAAAATATTAAAAACCAAGATTTTAATCGTTTAAATCACAATGTTTAAACATGAGCTTATTATCTAGCTTTTGCTCGACGAAGCACGAATCTAACTTATAGTGATGGTACAAACACAAACATCAAAGCTTCCAATATCACTTTATAAAGCCCAAAATGAAAAGAAGAACCTCCTGAAAATCCCTTTTAACTTAAAACGCTGAGGAATAAAACAACTGTTTATGATGTGTTGCTTTTAACATTACATTTTTAATATATTTAAGTGCAACTTTGCCGTAAAACGTTTCAGTAACATAGAGCCGGCAAAGAGGCTTTAATATCGTGTAAGTTTAGAATACCCACATGTAGATTTTATTATGTAAAAAGGTTGTTATAAAAAGTTAGGGTTTTTGTAAGAGCACAGGCCTATGCGAATCTTGGGTGAGTAATTAAAATGTGAGTGGAAAGGAAGGTTTCTTGAGGAGAGAATTAATTAAATTACATGTTTCACATACACACATATGTACTGTAACTGTAAGTAATTTAATTCCAGTAACACACACTCGAGAGCAATGAATTAGGGTCACATAAAGGAGGCGTAATTCTCGTAATTTTAAGAACGTTCACAGTCTGATCTCAGTCTCAATCTATCAAAAAGTAATAAAAAAAAATTAAAAAACCCGACTGCGGTAAGAAACTTAAGTTAAAAAAAATAAAAAGCTAAAAACAAGCTCATCTTAAATTAAATAAAAGTTGGAAACAGGCGGGACCAATTTGAATTTGAAAATAAATAATAAAAATGGTATGGATCCCGCCTGCTTTCAACTTTTATTTAATTTAAAATGGGCTTGTTTTAGCTTTTTAGTTTTTGACAAGTTTTTGCCGCTGAAATGAGACTGCGACTAGATTTTGAACGTTTTTAATTACGGGAATTGGTCTCTGAAAACCTCGGAAACTAAGAATGCTAGCTTAATTAAATAAATTGTGTTTAATAGACAATTAAATGTTCCTTGATGATGAACATGATGATGATAGGTGAACGCGAATCTTGAGTGGAGAACACGAATCGGCAAACATAAGGTAGGACCTCAGGCTAGGTGGAGATCTTCGCAGGATGGCTGGTGGCAACTGGATGAGAGAAGCCGATGATCGAGTTAAACGGCGAGCGATTGGAGGAGCCTATGTCCAGAACGCGTAGCATGGCCACTATGTAAAAGGAAGAAACGAAAAACAAAATGATAGATTTTAGCAAGATATCATCATCTGCCTAGCCTTTTCCCAACTATGCAAGATATCTGCGGTGCAATTAGAAAAATGAAGAAAAGAAATGTCACTTTGTTGGTCACTTTGTATTTTTTTAAAGACATAATTATGTCTATTCTTCGTAGGGTAGAGATAGAAAGAATGAAAAAGTATTTATTGTGACTCACAGACTCATCATCATCTTCCTGCCCTTATCCCATGTTACTTGTGGTCGGCGCAACACGTTTTCTTCTTCCATTCTCCCCTGTCAACCGTCACGTTATCATTTACTCCCTTCTCTTTCATATCATTCCTCACACAATCCATCCATCTTTTCTTCGGCCTTCCTCTCCCTCTCCATCCATCAACATGTATATTCATCACTCTTTTAGTCACATGCGTTTCGTCCCTTCTCATCACATGCCCATACCAATCCAAACGATTTCCTTTCAACTTTTCTGTCATTGGCGCCACTTTCAAACTTCCTCTTATTTACTCATTTCTTATTTTATCCATTCTCGTCACTCCACACATCCATCTCAACATTCTCATCTCCGCTGCATGCAATCTTTTTTCATCCGTCTTCTTCACGGCCCAGCATTCAGACCCATAAAGTACGACAGGCCTTACCACGGACTTATAAATTTTCCCCTTTAACTTGAGGGGCATCCGTGGGTCGCAAGTTGTTCCTGTGACCTGTCGCCATTTCATCCATCCTGAGTTGATGCGGTGCATTACGTCTCGGTCTACTTCGCCATCTCCTTGGACAAGCAACCCGAGGTACCGAAAGTCGGAGCAGATCGATAGGGGCGTTCCGGCGAGAGATATGGGCACAGGACTGGAGAGACCGCCAAAATCACAAAATAGGTACTCTGTTTGGTCCGACTTACTCTCAGGCCAACGGTCTCGAGTCTTTCCCACCACACCTCCAATCTACTCTGGACCTCTCACAGACTAAAGTAAATATAATCTTAAAAACACAAAAAAAAAAATTTTTTTTACTATGAAAAAAACAGCAGCAGCAGTGGTGGCCCAATGGCAACGGCCGCGACTTACCGAGTTGTAGGTCGTAACTTCGAACCCAGACAGACGCTTTACTTTGTGGAAATTATTTCAACACCACTGCTCTCAAAACGGTGAATCAAAACATCGTTAGGAAACCGGCATATCCTATAACCAAAATTCGAAGACATGTGACATTTATCAACCCGCATTTTGCCCGCGTGGTGGATTACGGCCCCCATCCTCACACCGAGAGGAGACCTGTGTCCCAGCAGTGGGAACATTATAGGCTGATTATACTAAAATACTTTTTAAAATAAAAAAACAGAGTCTTGTGCGAGGCCAAGAGGCTCCTATATCAGCATGATGCTGCGACATATAAAAATAACAGAAGACAGAAATGTTCATGCCTCACGTGCAGCAGAAACAAGGTTATCAAATTCAATATTACGTAGAATATAAATTTAATACCAATATCATCATTCACTTTAACAAAAATGTTTCGAAATAAGTTTTGTCGGGATATAAAGAGAATTTTAAAGCATGTTTTGGGGCTTACCCCATCTGCATCCTTTTAATGGATGCATTAGCTCTCCCGGGTTTAGCTACTGTTGCTAGATTTTACGCCAGCCTATGTTTTCACCTGGTATACTATTTTGAGCTCTTTGTATCGTTTAGTTTTTCCCATTTTTGCATCGACAGGAATAAAAAAAAAAAGAAAAAAAAGATAGTAAAAAAGAGAGAGTAAAATAAAGAGTATTCTATTCTATTCTAATTAAAAGAAATAATTTCTTAAAAATAACGTGACATGCAAAATGTACCTACTCTAAATTCATATAAATCAATACAACAGTATTTTGGGCTGGGCTAGCAAACCTTAATTCAGGTTACTATAATATTTATTGTAACAGACTGTATGTGCCTCACTTTTTGAAATAAATAAATTATAAAAAATAAATTACAAAATGCTGGAAATATTAATTTACAAAGTCAAAGTCAAATCATTTATTTCAATTAGGCACACTAAACGCACTTTTGAATGTCAAAAATTATAGTAAAACGAATTGATTCTAGTCGCCCATTCCAAAAGGTACAACATAGCATATCATAGCATAATCAGCCTACAATGTTCCCACTGCTGGGATACAGGCACCCTCACTGAGGATTTACAGCATTTTGTAAAAATACTGTTACAAAATACAATACTGGTAGCATCCTCCTACGAAATAATTATATTTCATCCGTTCACTTTCTCGTAGCGTGGTAGCCGGAGGCGGCGGCGGCGCGGCGTAGACACAGAATTCGTAGCGGGGTCGTAGCAGTTACATAGACTTCTCGTAGAGGGACGCGTAGCAGAAGCTTTTCTCAACATTTACCGTATTTGTTTTGCTTATTTGTAGTTTATGTATATGTGTGAATAATAATCAGCGGCTCTATACATTAAAGTAATTAAAGCCAAACCAACTTAATATATCCCTTATCAACAGACTAAAAAACACGTTAAAAATTTTAAATTAAAAACTCTCTATGAAACTTAGCAGCGCTTTAATTATATCGATATAATTTTTTCTAACTTTGCCTATTTTTTTGTAAGCGCCAGCCCTGAATAATATAAAGTTGAAAGTAGAGCTAATTAAAAGTTCGATGCCTCGGGACCGGGGCAACCCTAACTAGTTGCCTTACATTTTAGCACTTTATTTGCGTATTACGTCATAGTGTGATAGTTATTTTTAATGGAAATAGGGAGAGTATGTCGTAATTATATTATATTAATTACTGTGAGTGTGAAGACAATGTGGGTCATTTTATTTTTTACTTTTTTTTATTTTTTTATTATTTTCTTTGTTCTGTTTAGTTTTTGTCATGGTCTGGCAGTTTGAGTAATTTATGTGGCCTACCCAAATGTCCTTTCTTTGGTATTGTTCGTCGAATCGTTGAGCTCCTTAAGTTTTGAGTTGAGCTGCACGAATTCTGACAAATGCATGCACTGACTGGACAGGTCCACTCAATCTGTGTGGTTCTTTCTTCAAAAGACCATCTCGGACTTCGATCTACATGGTCTTCATATAACCTAAGCAAGATTATGTCTGGATTTTAAAAACGACTGTGACCTCTGAGTTTGTTTCGGCCTTTCTTCTCAGAGTAGTCAGATAGGAAACGCCGACCTCATCTAGTTTTTAAAATATGATGGACGTGTAAAAGTGTTTGTGCAAACCTACTTACAGAAATAAAATCATTTATCATTTATATTTTGTCTAGGTCAGTACATAGTAAACAATACAATAATATTTTTATCGTAATTTCGTATATATCGTATTGGTATCGTAAAAACATAAAATACTACCTTACTTATGTATTTCAGTCGCCAGACGTAAAAAGACGTGTATAATCAGCCTATAATTGTCCCACTGCTAGGATACAGGCCTCCTCTTGTGGTGGATTACGGCCCACTCCCTCCCACAGGAGAGGGAGTGGGCCGTAATCCACCACGCGGGCCCAGTGTGAATTGGTGGATATCACATGTCTTTGAATTTTCCTGTGACATACCAGTTTCCTCACGAGGTTTTCCATCACTGTTTTGAGACGCCATAATACGTATTTTTCTCAAAAAATAAGGCATCGAAGGTAAGTATAAAAAATTGCAAAATATTTCCTCGTTAAATATTCTTCACTACACAACCCCATATTATCCTTTGTACATCAGAAAGCTAACACGACCACAAACATACATATTCATCGACAAATAATATGTTAATCAATAATGGTATAGTTTAAACACCGCCTGTAAGCCGGTGGCGGTGACAACCCATAAATTTGAATGGTCAAGTGAGCCCCGACATGGGACAGGGGTGCATAACATTTGGATTATTGAGAGTTTTGTTTGTGGGTACATAATGGAAAATGGGGGCTAAGAAAAGGTTTCACTCCAAGCAGGTACAGTCACGAGCATAAGTATGTATACACTTGGCTTTATTCAAAGGCGATTTGCTCCTTTATTTTTTTTGATGTTATTACGAACATAGTATTTTCGAACCCATAGGTTTATGTGAAGCGTGTATTTCAACGTTGCATTCGTTATTTCACGAAAAAATCGCAATTGAATGTTGCCAAGTGTTGACATGTTAGTGCTTGTGACTGTACACAATTGGCTAAACAAACTCACAAACACACACACGTAGCCAGCGAGATTTATGACCTTAGCCTCTCGCAGCTGGTGTCGGCTAATGATCACTGTTCATTTACTAAGTTTTAAATAATTACGTTAATGATAAAAAAATGTCACTGGCCTAATTTGTGTTACTTTCGTTAGTTGTATTGAAAGCACAGATAGATACAAAAATAAAAAAATAAATAATAATAAATTATTAATAAAACAGCACGACTTTAAAACAATGGTTTGTTCCTTCCTCCTTTCAAAATAATGTTTCATTCAGAATTAAAATAAAATATAAGTACATAAATAAAAAATATAATATCCCAACCTAACTAAAACTAAAGAAGGAAAAAAATAAAAGAGACTGGCGGGTTTGCCATACTTAGCACATGAGCATTCGACCCGAGGGTTTCACCAAAGAATTCGAAAATGTTTTATTAATTTAAAAAACCGGTCAAGTGCGAGTCGGACTCGCGCACCGAGGGTTCCGTACTAAATAGTTTATCACAGGATTTTTTTTAATGTAACTACATATTAACGGTTTTCGGATTGTTCCTGTACTTGTGCTACATGACCTTGCTTCTTGCCAAATTTCATGATTTAACGGTTAACGGGAAACGGGAGGTTAACGGGAAGTACCCTATACATTTTGATTCCCTTGAGAGTGTTGAAATATACGTTTTTTGCGGCATAAACGGCCCTATCTTCTTTTTACGTTAACATAGAAGTTTTTTCACAGCTTCATAGGACCGCAGACTTGAGTATATGGTTTTAATTTCAACTCGATACCTCCACGCGTTCCCGATATAAAAGGTCTTGACAGATAGGCAGGCCGACAACAAAGTGATCGTACAAGGGTTCCGTTTTTTTCTTTTGCGGTACGGAACCCTAAAAACTCAAATCCAAGTCCATGTTTACTTGACATATCAACTTTATTAAATATATCACTGTACTACAGTCAAAATACAGTTTTAAAAGTAAATAAAATCTAGAACTATAAGCAGTTTTCCTCAAAAACCAGACGAATTTTAATAACTGTACTCAATATTCGTGGAGCAGTACAGTCGACAATCCCGTCGCTCCAAGCCTTCAGGCAGTAATATCATGCGAGTCGAGACATCTCAATATAAAACCGTGTGTGTATGTTTATTTGTATAGAGTTTTCTTCTTTAAATGTATGGAGGGAAGATGGAAAATTGCTCTGTGATAATCTGCTCAAAGAAATATGGGGACTGTGGAAGTTAACGATTGCTAAAATCGTGTTTTTGTGTAAAAATACTTTATGAAAAAAAAAATACAAATCAATCTGATACGTTTAAAAAATAACGAGAGTAAAGAAATATGGGGACTGTGGAAGTTAACGATTGGTAAAATCGTGTTTTTGTGTAACAAAAGTTTATGAAAAAAAAATACAAATCAATCTGATACGTTTAAAAAACAACGTCAAGGTTTTCAAAATAGTTTTTGAAGCTATCAGATGTCGCCTTCTGAAAACAATTGTAACTTTACGCGTTGCCGCAATCATCAATCGTCCCAGCTTTTTACCAACTGTGTTGAGGTCGGCTTCCAGTCTAACCAGATACATCTGAATATCAGTATTTTACATGGAGCGACTGCCTGTCTAACCTCCACTACCCAGTTACTTTGTTACACGGTACCCCTTAGTAAGACTGGTTGACAGACTTGTAGGCTTTTGACTACCAAAGATCAAGATAACTGTCAAAGATCAGACAGCCGGGACCAAAGGCTTAATGTGCTTTACATTGTGATAAATACTATCAAACATCAGGTGTCGCTACTTATTTCAGGCTTCCTTATAATCTAGCATCAAAAAGCAAAACATTATAATTCAATTTACTAAAACAATGCAGAAAATGTTGCGCCTCCCTACCGCAGTCAGACTGCGGTGCCCAGAGCTGTTATATGATGCACAAGTCAATTCACACCCTCGTGTATAAATAGATAGATACCGCCATGCTGCCTGACAGGCCATGCATGGGATATCGCTTGACACACCTTTGTCTACGATGGGTATCTGTTTATAGTGGGTGCTGGTCTTGTGTAATCCGTTTTCAATGATTTGGAAATAGCGGGGAAATAATTTGAATACTCTAAAATAGCGAGTGTAGAGAGTTTTGTTATCTTGCAAAGATAATTGTAATAAATGTAGTGAACAGCTGATTTTTTTTTCGCGATTTCAGGTTTGGTCCCATAGTAAAAGTTGGTTGGTCGATTGGTTGGTTGTTGGTTGATTGGTTGGTTGGTTAATTAATTGGTTGGTTGGTTGGTTGGTATATGAAGAAAACATATTGCGTTTATCATCTTCAAACAAGCCAAATTAGCCTTTGCGAGCCTTGAAATCTTTAAAAAAATCCCTTGTTCAACAAAATCAAGTATTTGGTAATAATATCAAACCTGCAGTAAAGTTAAAACATATTTGTATATGTACTAAAAAGTTACATAACAGGTGACCACATAACATCACTATACTACATCGTTAAAGAGCCAACGTTTTCCCAAAAAACTTCGACTATCACTTACATAAATTAATGACAAATGACAGTCAACACGAGAAAGTGTATGTTTGAAAAACCACCAAAACATGTCCAAACAAAATACACGTTTGTACAACCACCAAAAAGTTATCACAACATCCAAAAACCTAGGGAGAACGTAACATCACTATTCAGACTCATCAAAGAGCCAACGTTTCACCAAAAAACCCCGACTATCGCTTACACATGCACACATAAGTTAGGACACAGATCCACAAATGAATGACAGCGAAGAAGAGTGCCGCCAAATTGCATAGTCACTCACTAGGGGACAAAGCGAAACGATGGTTGTCATCCATTTTAAAATCTGTCGCCAGTCGAGGCGTACGCGAAGAGTTTGGACTTTTTTTAAACTGTTCAGACTTTCGCAAATCTTTCATTATTTGTAGATATATAATTCGTATGAGCAGACATTCATTATTTATGTTTCATCCTCATCTGCCTAACCTTTTCCCAACTATGTTGGGGTCGGCTTCTAGTCTAACGGGATGCAGCTGAGTACCAGTATTTTACATGGAGCGACTGCCTGTCTGACCTCCACAACCCAGTTACTGGGTAATTCGAAACACCTTGGTAAGACTGGTTGTCAGACTTTCGGGCTTCTGATGACCCGTAACGACTGTCAAAGATCCACGAATGATAGCCGGGACCAACAGCTTAACGTGCTATCCGAGGCACGGAGTGGTCTTGGTATGTAAAGATGGTCACCGATCCACGGACCAACCGCGGCAAGTGCAGCTTAACCTGATCGATCGACCCATGCGGCTGTTATTACTTATGTTTAATTAAGTTAGGATATAGAAATTGCGTCAAGTTTAAATTGTTTTTATAATTATGAACATTATCTGTTTCAATTCGATGTTACGATACACTATAAAATTACAACCCTTATTCCGTTTATTATGACGAGACTAACCTAATATTTAAGACTACTTTAATTTTTTCAGAATTTACGACTTTGAGTACGTACCTACGAGTTTACAAGGCAGATTGGAATAACATTCTATACATTATAAGGTCTTCTTCAACTTCATACTTGCTTTAAACGAGTACAAATAATAATATTATATTGTACCTAATGCTAAGAGATGCCATCAGACAAGGCTGTGTCGACAACACAACTCCGTCATAACCTCACATCAAAATAATATCAACCTGAAACCACGTCCCCCTTCTCCCATATTTCCCCAAGTCCCCAACATCCGTAGTGATGTGCTATGATTTATGGAACGGTGCAAATGGGTTACGGTGACAACAGACGTGTGTCGCCACAACACTACAATTATGCACATTGCATTACGCTTTGAAAGCGACTCAAGCGCTTTTTTGTACAGTTCTGTCAGTTTCTAGGCCACGGGTTTACCTTGATACGTTTTAATGACGGATTGTTGTTGTTTCTCCATGAGATTGGTTGGGAACTGTTTCGATAAGAATGTTTTTTTAGCTAAGATTACGGCGGGACGAGCTTGACGCCTACAGACAGCATTGGTCCACACTAGTTCAAGACAGAGAGGAGTGGAAAGGAGAAAGGGAGTCCTGTGTCCAGCAGTGGGACAACATAAGCTGAAAATAAATAAATAAATACTACTACATTCAAGTAGATTGAATTGCTAGACCTCACACTAGGATTCCCTGTGTTCAGAAATCCAGGCTCCTATGCACCTTTAACAATTTATATAAGAAAGGTACATTTGTAAAACTGATAATGGTGTTATAGAGGTATGAGGAACAGTGTGTAAAGTTATCACTCATCCTCCATAGAAAAGAGAGTAACCTCCGACTAGACGGGTGTTGTGTCTGGCGGGCAACTGGTAAACTCTGCTTGCGAGATGCAGGATTTTGCGTGACGTCAGTATGACGCGTTGTTCGCATGTAGCGTTGTAGATACCGCTACAGTGTTAGAAAGTTTTCGATATCGTTACCATGATTTCAATATTATTATTTCTTTTAAAGATTTTATTCTCGAGCGTAGGTCGCTAATCCACGGAACACATAAGCAATAGAAAAACTTAGGTAGGAATGCCTTATTGTTAACGAACACTTTAACAAAGCTCATTTTTACAAAACCTTCACAAGAAGCTGTAAAAGCCTAGTGCAAAAAAACTGTCCAAAAAAAACTTATCCATCCAGATATCTTGTTCAAAGTTAGCGCCGAACAAAGTGGAGGGAGTTGTGGAAGACTTCCTTCAATTTACCAAATATTGCAGACATAATATGAATAAACTTCAATTTCGTGGTCCAGCTAAAAAATACAAGAGGAATCGCAAATTAAAATATGATGGCTCATTTTAAGCTGAAAGTAAGTGCACTAGCACCGCAAACGAAGACAATGCAGAAGGTTTATTTCTAGCCATTCACACAACATAATCATTTGCACAAGGGTTCCTTTTCTAACCAAAGTAAGGAACTAAGGAAAGATTTTTAATAACCCATCCCCCTAATGGGATTAAATCGGGGATGAAAATTTGTATGGAAGTCCGTCATTTTTGCCGATGAGATATCCCATCGGCCGCAAGGCTTATCACACTTCACTCACACTAATATTATAAAGGCGAATGTTTGTGAGTGTGTGCGTGTGTGTGTGTTTTTATAATTTGTTACTTCTTCACGTTCAAACGGCTGGACCAATTTTGATAAAATTTTGTATGGAGGTAGCTGACACCCTGGATTAACATATAGGCTACATGGGGTTTCGTATAGAACTTCTGTTTCCTATTTCCCTGGTACCACGGCAACGCGTTACCGCAAGCTAATATGGTGTGCTAGCTTTTAGCAGCCGGCTTTTAGCAAAAATCATATTCTACCGGCCTGTATTTAGAGCTAAATCATTTTCTACTCTAATTGTTAATATGAGGGTAGTCTGAATTTGTTTGTGGGTGTTGGAGAGTGGTACTGGTGCTTTTAGTGGAGCAAGCATTGGTGCTAATGGTAAGACTGAGAGAGGTTTTTAAACTTTTTATCATCATAATCAGCCTATAATGTTCCCACAGCTGGGACACAGGCCTCCTCTCTGTGAGAAGGAGTGGGCCGTAATCTACCATGCGGGCCCAGTGCCGGTTGGTAGATCATAGATGTCACATGTCTTCGAAATTTTGGTTCTAGGACATGCTGGTTTCCTTACGATGATTTCCTTTACCGTTTTGAGAGCAGTGGTGACGAAATAATTTATTTAAAGTAAAGCGCCTGCCCGGGCTCGCACCTACGACCTACAACTCGTAAGTCGCGGCCAAAACTTTTTATAGTACGTGCCATAAGTGGTTTTGTGAATATAAATGAAACAATGAAAAGTTTTGATGATGCCAAAAAAGCAAATTGCGTCTCAGTCTTTTGTCAGTTATAATGTATACCATTAATGAAATATCATTAATTTCATCCAAAATACGTCCACTGATGGACATAGGCCACCCCCAAGCACCTCCAATTCTGTGTTCCGACCGGTTCTGTGCTTCCCGCATCCAGCGGATTCCTGCGGCCTTCACAATGTCATCGGTTCATTTCTGATTCGATCACTTAGCGAAACTCCAAGCATACGTAATTATATTATAATTCGATGTAAATGATTATAGGTCTGTATAAAGTGAACACTACTGACACAGAGCATTAAAAACAAATTCTAGTCTAAAGTATAGATAGCGCCATCCAGGAAGACGCGCCCCACTCTTCTTCCTAATCGCTTACAGTGCAAGTGTGCAACATTCCGCTAGTGTTTTATTTTTGTCGATACACAGTAATTACTTACTTATTAGTGGGTAATTAGTGTGTATCAAAAAAATAAAACACTAGCGGAATTAACTAGCGATTAGTAAGAAGACTGGGGCGCGTCTTTGTGGATGAAACTATCTGTATAAACGATCTTCTTTTGCAACATTTTATTTCTAAATTCCAAAACGAAACCTAGTTCGAATGTTTCACACCGCATCGCCCCTCTCGGGACAAAGCGTGAAGATAAGGCCACATACTTATGACGACCAGTGCCATTAGCCACTGCGGCTAGAAACGGCACGAGAATACAAAAGTAGCCATATTTTAGGGTGTGTTTCACTGTTGCGACTTCGGAACATCGAAAGTCTGAAATATCTAAAAACTGAATTAATATCTCAAAGATGCTCTTACTGACTATCATCATCATCATCATAATCAGTCTATAATGTTCCCACTGCTGGGATACAGGCCTCCTCTCGGTGAGAGGGAGAAGGCCGTAATCCACCACGCGAGCCCAATGCGGGTTAGTAGATGTCACATGTCTTCGAATTTTTGGTTCTAGGACATGGCGGTATCCTCACGATGTTTTCCTTTACCGTTTTGAGAGCAGTGGTGATGAAATAATTTACACAAAGTAAAGCGCCTGTCTGGGTTCGAACCTACGACGGACGTTGCAACTCGTAAGTCGCGGCCGTTACCACTTGGCCACCACTGCTCTTTTTTACATAATATAACTATAAGCTAACAGACTTAGGGCTGATTTTTCAATCGACAGATAATTTTCATTCTTGGAATAAAATTGACGTCTGGGAATTTTTTGTTAAAACTTGAAAATTATTCCTCCGATAAAATTATCTGGCATTGGATAAAATCAGCCCTTAAAATAATAATAATAAATCATAGGATGTAAAATTTGCTGGCATCACTATCAACAGGAAAAATGCTCAACAGACTGGCAGCATTGCCACATTGTATGGCGATGCCGATTGTTTGGCTAGAAAATAAGCCAGCCCTCTGGTCACGTGAAGAGTCAACCAGCCGGTTGGCGATGTCTCGAAATACCAAGTGGGCGCTCGGTTCCCGTGGCCCTAGAGTGTTTCAACCCCAAGTAAGTAAAAAAATTACTATGATGGAGAATCTTAACCATCATTAAGTTATCGATGTAGCGAAACCCACCTCTTATTTAATCGACCTTAAATTCACGAACCGTCACTTTCGAGGTATTCCTTTTTCGAACAGAGTTTGTGCGAATTATTCTGTGAGGAGAACGGTCACCAATCCCTCTATGGAATAGAAAAGGACTGATATTAATCGTTGTAGCCTTAGAGATTCCGTTTTCTGGATATTATCGCACGCAAATCCTTTTGCTTATTCTCGACATTCCTATTTTGGAGCTACTACTATGTTTGCATATCATCACGTATGTATTTCCCAAACGGTTAGGGTATTATTTATTTAGAGAAAATGTAGTTTACACTAGATACTAAATTAAATGACTAACTAGTTAGTTAGTCATTTAATAGATAGATAGTAAGTTTACTATACAGAAACAAAGGACACATAGTGGTCGAAGTACTCATCCGCATCGCTGTCATCCGGAAACGTGCCCAGAAGACTGGCAGCATTGCCACGTTGAATGGCAACGCTAATTCTTTGGCCAAAGAACGACCCAGCCCTCTGGTCACGTGAAGTGTCGACCAGCCGGCGAGAAAGGGTTAGGCAAATATGTAGATACCCTATAGGACACCCACCTTTCGCCAGTTTTATATCGACGCTTGAAAGGAAAAATTGACTAAGCGACATATTATGGCTAACTTTACAGGAGAACGGATAAAAGTTTCAGAAAAAAAAAACAGTTAAACTCTTGTAATCATCCCAAACAGGCGTAATTATTAGGTACTATTTTGGAAATATTATTTTTTTATTCTGAAAAGTTAAACTTTAAATTGTTCGCCTGTAAAGTTAGTTCTATGTCGCTTATTCAATTTTGACTTTCAAGCGTCGATATAAGTCCCACATAATAGTAGTAAGAGCAGTGGTGGCCCAGTGGTAACGGCCGTGACTTGCGAGTTGGAGGTCCTAGGTTCGAACTCAGGCAGGCGCTTTACTTTGTTCAAATAATTTCATCACCACTGCTCTCAAAACGGTGAAGGAAAACATCGTGAGGAAAGCTGCATGTCCTAGAACAAAAAAATAGAAGACATGTGACATCTATACCAACCCGCACTGGGCCCGCGTGGTGGATTACGGCCCACTCCTTCTCACAGAGAGGAGGCCTGTGTCCCAGCAGTGGGAACTT
Organism: Hydraecia micacea; assembly: GCA_914767645.1. Taxonomy (NCBI): domain Eukaryota; kingdom Metazoa; phylum Arthropoda; class Insecta; order Lepidoptera; family Noctuidae; genus Hydraecia; species Hydraecia micacea. Next base: position 18,657,487 of record OU611778.1, read on the forward strand.
TATTATGCTGATTATGCTATATGCATGTAATAGTGGGCAAGCCTATTGTCATCAACCGGTTACAAAGCCAGATCACGGGCTGTTACTGAGAAATTCCTAAAGGAAAAACCCACTTTTGCCGACCCGGGAATCGAACCTATGACATCATGCTCAGCAGTAGCACTTGCGACTACTAGACCAAATAAAGTCATCCAGACCGAATTTCGGCTAATTCAATAATTAATAGGTATGGGAGGACAGCATAGCTGTGAAAAAAACTATGTTTGCCTATGAATAAGTTCCAGGTACGTAATAAAATAAAAAATGGTCTACAGATCCAAAGTCTACAAGGCCTACAAAGTCCTCACATTTACAAAATATAAAAGAATCTATCGAAAGGATAAATACAATATAAAAACCTATTAAAACCAAATGATATGATTGCCATTACAACCACTGATATTGAGTTGAAATAAGTCAAATCTTCAACATATCTATCTTCATTTCTGCAAATAAAGATCCCGGAAAATAAAACGCGCACCCTTTTAAACATAAAATTATTACCAAAATTGTGAATTCGACGTATTTTACGTACTCCATATACATTCCCCTTCCTACCATCACCATAGAAAATACCATAATCTGCAATAAAAAGCGACAATTACCCATAAAAACAGCTCGTCAGCCATTTCTAATAGGGATTATTCACACTCCCTTTAAAGTGGCTTTCCTTTGACAATTTAATAGGTATTTACTTACCTCAGATTGTGGAAGTAAATCAGATATGCTATTAAGATAAGGTATTCAGAAGGAGGGGGGAGGGATCCGTGGCTAAATAATAACAGCCGCACAGGTCGATCGATCAGGTTAAGCTACGCTTGCCGCGGTTGGTCTGTGGATGGGTGACCATCTTTACATACTGAGACCCCTCCGTGCCTCGGAAAGCACGTTAAGCCGTTGGTCCCGGCTGTCATTCGCGGATCTTTGACAGTCGTTACGGGTAGTCAGAAGCCCGAAAGTCTGACAACCAGTCTTACCAAGGGGTATCGTATTACCCAGTAACTGGGTTGTGGAGGTCAGAGAGGCAGTCGCTCCATGTAAAATACTGGTATTCAGCTGCATCCGGTTAGACTGGAAGCCGACCCCAACATAGTTGGGAAAAGGCTAGGCAGATGATGATAAGGTATTCAGAAGTGACTTCAATATCATAAGTGAGCTCAGTGTGTTGTTGGTTCGACGAGTTCCAGTTTAGAAAGACCGTGATTTTCTTTGAAGAAGTTAAAAAAAAAATCTATTGAAATCGTAAAAGTAATGTCCTAGAACCAATAATATGAAGTCTACCAACAAGCACTGGGCTCGCGTGGTGAATTACGGCCCACTCTTTCTCACCGAGAGGAGGCCTGTGTCAAGGCAGTAGGAATATTATTGGTTGATTGTGTTAATTTTTGATTGGCAGAATAGTTCTGCTTCAATCAACAATGAACTGAGCCTATTGCAGTCCAGTGCTGGACACAGGCCTTTCCACCCAGCACCCTGTCCGTCCCAACTACCTTCTTTAGGTCGTCCGTCCATCTAGCTGGGGGGCATCCCACACTACGCTTGAATCTATCAGCAGAACAATCTCGTAAAAAACATTTTCAAGAAACATTCACACTGAAAACAAAGTTACGACAGTCGAAAAATAAGACGTCAACAATTTACAGTGTCGAATTTTTTTTGTCAAATACAAGTAGTGAATTTACTTAAAAATCCGAGCAGATTGTAGAAACTTCTCTGAGGTTTACGGTAGCTCAAATCATCATCAAAATTAAAAAAAAAAGTCTGTCCTTCACCACTTCCTAGTGCTTTCGCTGGGAAGAAGAAGTGGCGCAACAAACTCCCCAGCAGAACAGCTGTCTGTTCAGTTAAAAGAACTTGATTCTATATAATCTTGTAAGTAATTAACATTGCGAAACACAAAACATTAAATTAAATTATTTGCCATATGTCATGTATGTGACCATCTTTACAAACCGAGAGGCACGGAGGGGCGTGCCTCTGAAAGCACGTTAAGCCGTTGGTCCCGGCTATCATTCGTGGATCTTTGACAGTCGCTACGGGTCGTCAGAAGCCCGAAAGTCTGACAAGCAGTCTTACCAAGGGGTATCGTATTACCCAGTAACTGGGTTGTGGAGGTCAGATAGGCAGTCGCTCCATGTAAAATACTGGTATTCAGCTGCATCCGGTTAGACTGGAAGCCGACCCCAACATAGTTGAGAAAAGGCTAGGCAGATGATGATGTCAGCTAGCACACGCCAATATATAACCAAAAACATTAAAAACTAAACTCAAGCAGAAATAAATAATAAAAACGTTAACAGAACTATTATAAAGGGCACGCCCTCTCCTGTTTAGAACTCAAATATACCAGTGTTATTCTATGTTTCCACGATAACTTTAATGTCGGCATTATTAACCTGTCTTCATTTCCAAAAACAACACATCTCCATAGTTTTCCAACTCAAAATCCTGAGGTATTTCTGTAATCCTTGGTTTAAACTCCGTTTTAATGCTTGCCTTTGTACAAGTCTCGGAAGAAGCGTGAACGAACGAACAAGTCATGAAATCTTAAGATTAAGTAAGAGCTCCGTTTTATCTTATAGGGGCAGCGGACACCGGATTTAACCGGTTTTTACTGGATTCCACCAGTTCACACCAGTTTGTTGGAGCTTAAGTTTAGGAATTTGTGGGAAGTTGGTGTCAGTTTGAACTTTAAGAGTCTTTTGGTCTTACCTTTTATGAGGTTACTTGAATAAAATATGTGTTTATCAAGGACACTGTTTGTGAAACATATAGGTACCTATTTAGTTATAGGTTCCGTTCACCAGCACCCTAATTGAGTAACACACTATCAATCTGAATCTGAATCATTTTGAAGGATATTGCTAATCCATTGCTTCATATGTTCGAAAAATTTGTCTGCTCAACAACGTAAATAACGCAATGAACGTTGCTGAACTGTCAAAATGAAAGCCATTGCTACTGACAGTTTGTAACGCAATTACCCCGCTGCACCTTGGATGACCTAAAAAATGCCACTGATGCCGCAATCAACGTGGCCATCTTCTGCACTTAAACTATATTAAAAAAAACCGGTCAAGTGCGAGTCCGACTCGCGCACCGAGGGTTTCGTACAAATTTGTAGGTATGTAAATAGTTTATCACGGGTTTTTTTTTAATGTAATTATAAATTTACGGTTTTCGGATTTTTTCTTTACTTGTGCTACATGACCTTGCTTCTTACCAAATTTTATAATTCTAGGTCAACGAGAAGTACCCTATAAATTTTGATTCCCTTGAGAGTGTCGAAATACACGATTTTTGCGGCATAAACGGCCGTATCTTTTTTCTTACGTTAACTTAGGAGTTTGATTTTTTCAAAGCTTCAAGACACTGTAGACCTGAGTTTTAATTTCAACTCGATACCTCCACGCGTTCCCGAGATAAAAGGTCTAGACAGACAGACAAATGGACAACAAAGTGATCCTATAAGGGTTCCGTTTTTTCTTTTTGAGGGACCTACGGAACCCTAAAAAAAAAACAAGGAAGAGTACCATCGACACGAAACAAAGAAGGTATATCTTTCCATATAAATAGGTTTACCATGTTATGTCCTAAACACACTGTTTTAGTACGGTTTCCAAATAAAGTAACTTAACTAAACTTAAGTAAAGTATCTTGTTTCTGGGCGTGATCTCAAAGGGTTGAATTGCTTCTTTTTCCTATAAAACCAGCCTTAAATTCGTGAAGAGGTTTTACAGACCTTTTCTCTCTGTATGTTTATTATATTATATCCACATTTTCTATGGCATTTGTTAGCCTCATACACACGACTTACAGCTTTATAGATTTCCAGCATTTGTTTTTTGTGAGACTTTTAATTTATGTATATGACGGCGTGACGGTAGCGCCTCCTTCAATTTATAGACGAGAATGATTAAATATTGTCATTCTGGCGGAACGTCAAACGGGCAACCATCTTGTGCCGCACTTTTCAATGGAGGGCGACAGAGGTTGCACGTCATCGATGAATCGCCTTTAATCTGCGTCAAATTACGTTTATACAAGTGTTAATCGATTTGCATTGATTAAATAAGTGTGTGAGAATCATATTCCGCCTTTATTTAGATCTTACCTGGCTATATTATACCCACACAAGATGGACCCACCTAATGATGACGGTACAGAATTGCCGTTATATATTTTGATATTAAAAAAATAACATCCAACTCGCCCAATGTGAGTGCCTCCTAAAATCATTGTTAAGACTGGCCGCAGACGATGCTTTGAATTAATGAACAGATCGCTCGCGCAGCTACCCTTAATTAATAACTAATGAAGCTCCTACAGGGAGTTGTTTTAGAAAAATCCCCGATACTTCACTTGGTTATACAGAAGACTATTTTTGTTAACGATTTTTTTGCATGAAAAAATTATGAGTCCGTAAGGTTGGGTCGATTTTTCATCCTTTCTACTTGTAGGTTTTGAATACAGGTTCAAAATAAATTAGCTAGCGAAACTCCGCGGACGTGATGGGTATCGATATCTTAACACTATAAAACAAAAAAGAAATTAATTTGACGATTTTTTTGGTGGGGTCACCGACCGCAGTTAGGCGCTGGCTCCACGAGCGAGAGAATCGCGACGAGTCCGCCCTTATATCGTCGGATAATCTCCACGAACGAGCGATAATTCCGCCGCGTATCGTCGCGAGTCGTAACGGAATCGCAGCGTTTCCGCGACGACTCGTAACGGTATCGCCGCGTTTCCAGAGAGGCAACGCTGAAATGACGCTGCGTTTGACAGCGCGCCCGCCGCGCGCTCGTCGCGAGCGCGCGGCGGGCCCGCTGCTAGTCGCGGCGGGCTAGCGACGATGTAATGACGTTTCGCGCGCTCATTGCCACTCGTCGCATCGCGGCGATAATATCGCCGTGTGGAGACGGTTCCATAGAGAGTGTATAGAAATACGTGACACGACGATAATATCGCCGCGATTCTCTCGCTCGTGGAGTCAGCGCCTTAGTGTAGTCATTAGAAATATCAGTTTAAATATCTGTTTTTTTTTGTGTAAATTTCACAGACGTATTGGGTATCGATAACCGCACTGGGCCCACGTGGTGGATTACGGCCCACTCCGTCACAGAGAGGAGGCCTGTGTCGCAGCAGTGGGCACTTATTGGCTGATTATGTTATGTTATGTTATTGGAGAATGAAAGAAGAAAACTTGTTGCGGCGACCCCAAGTAACATGAGATAAGGGCAGGAAGAGGATGATTAATATATTGTATTTCGAATCGTTGAGCTCCTTAAGTTCTGAGTTTAGCTGCACGATTACTGAAAAATGCGTGCACTGATTGGACAGGTCCACTCAATCTGTGTGGTTCTTTCCTCAAAAGACCATTTCAAACACCAATATACACATGTACCTACATTGAAGAACATTCTTCACATGACCTGACCAAGATTACGTCTGGACTTTGAAAGAGACTGTGACCTCTGAGGCTGTTTCGGCCTTTCTTCTTTAGTCGACGCCAACCTCATCAATTTTTTAAAAATATTATTGACGTGTAAAAGTGTTTGTACTAAGCTACTTACAGAAATTATTAAATCATTTATGATTTAATGATTTCCTCGTCAATAACGCAGATTTTGCGAAAAACGACTAGTCTAGAAATGTGTTTACCCAAGACTTCATAAGACTATGTGCCGCTATAAATGAGCTAACACTCAGCTCCCCTGCTGTTGCCTTGTAAAACTCTCGTGCAAACTTGTCTGAGACGAATATCGCAGCATCTTGCTACGTTATACCGGATCCCAGTACCCGATGTATAAAATGCTGGGTAAGATGCAGGTAGCAAGCCGATTATTTTTATTACGATTTCATGTAGTAGGTACAGTCAACAAACGAGATAAGTATGCAGGATCGTCGGATATAGTTGAAGTTTAGTAAGAAACCGATGGATGTTGTCGACTGTAAATGAGCTGCTCATTTTCGTGTGAGAGGGAGTAGGCCGTAATCCACCACGCGGGCCCAATGCGGGTTGGCAGATGTCACAAGTCTTCGAATTTTTGGTTCTAGGACATGCCGGTTTCCTCACGATGTTTTCCTTCACCGCTTTGAGAGCAGTGGTGATGAAATAATTTACACAAAGTAAAGCGCCTGTCTGGATTCGAACCTACGACCTACATACAACTCGTAAGTCGCGGCTGTTACCACTTGGCCACCACTGCTCCAATAATAGGTACATTGATATTGATTTATTGGGCTAAATTCAGAAAAGATTCCCCCAAAGCTTCTATTTTTTCATTTAGCAACATTAACCCCATATTTTTCAACTTTACATTAATTTATTTTTAAAGACACAATGTCTGCAATGCAAGTTCTATTAACCATTTTAGCTCTGCGCTGTGATGTTGTCTTATTGACAACTAGCTGCGCCCCGCGATTTTAACCGCATAAGTCTCGGTCCCGTGGGAATATCGGGATAAAAAGTACTTATTCTATGTTCTAATCCAGGTCATGGTCTACCCATATGCCAAATTTCATCTAAATCCGTTCACCCGTTTTAGCGTGAAAGCATAACAAATAAACATACAAAAAAAACAATTCTTTTCTCTTTATAATAATGTTGGCTTCACTAGACTTTCCCGCCAAAATTCTGACAATGATTCCCTATCCAGCCAGACACGCTTTTCAATCTACCTTTTAATCCCTGCCCAAACTCTAAATCCACTCCATTACCTACCCAGCTGTATCTAAACCTACGCAATACCTTTTCTACTATCCATTGCAAACTGTGCAAATAACCACGCTGTTCTCCTGAGTAGCGAAGTTGTGCAGAACGTTGTGCGGCCATATTTCATGCATCATGTTATTAAGCCGGCTGCACACGGCGCAACAGCGGTGTGGCGTGGCTGTGGGGCAACATTATATGGGCTACGTGAGCAGCCTTGTAGTGTCTCGAAAACTGTGAGTGGAGTTTCTCGTGGATGTAGTGATTTTTTGTTGGGCTGTGATTAGTTTTGTATGTGAACTGTGAAAATAAAATAAAATTCAGTTCGACAACATTTATTATATTTTACTATTTATGAACTGGAATAGATTTGTGTTGTTATTCAATACGCAGGCTTATTAGTCAAATGTCAACATAGTACCCACCTACACTAAAAATAAAACTATAGCTACTGGACATAGCAGTTATATACTTATTCGTAAGTGAGCCATGTATAAAAAATTTCAAAACTCAAGAATTAACAGCTATTATTTTGATTCCTCAGTCATCTACTTCTTTTTGTGTCGATTGTACTCTTCTTCGATTTTTTATATCGTTCCAACAATACAGTTGCCCAGACCACGTTGATTGCGCAATCAGTGGTCTTCTTTAGGTCATGCAAGCTGCAGGTGAACGGGCTCTTAGGGCACTCATGGTCTGATCAGAAGCACGGTCAGTAATCCCCCACTTCGACCAATTGTGTCTACAGTGGCCTACTTGGGTCCGCACTTAATTATTTAGTTTGAAGTAAGCACCTAGTTAGGGTATTTTTTTTTATATTACAGCCATCTTTTGGTAGAGGTCTTTAAACGTAATTGTTTTGTACTTTCTGATTCGGCGCATAATTCAGTAATTCTGGTGCCGTATTATGAAATATTTATGCCATTATGATTCTAGTCCGTCTCTCTCTTACACTGGAATCATGATGACATTAAAACGTCATAATACGGCACCTGAAGGCCAAACCCTTAATTAAAATCGTTCAAAATCTAGTCGCAATCTCATCTCAGCGACAATCAATGTCAAAAATGTAGGAAAATTTGAGATTATTTTGACAGATTGAGACTGAGATCAGACTGTGAACGATCTTAAAATTACGAGAATTGCCCCTCTGGTCAATGTTTTTATACATGATTGTATTCATTTTTCATTTTTATTAGATGTGATTAAAAGTGTCCCAGCATGCAGCCAGCATTATTCCCCATATTATACTGATTGTGAGCATTCTATTCCTCTTATGTAAAGTTAAAACTTGAGATGTGATGAAATATATTTGCATACGAATAACATTTTCGTATTATTTATAATTTTACTTTCAACTGTCTAGACGGGGACATCCAAACTAATATTATAAATGCGAAAGTAACTCTGTCTGTCTGTCTTTCTGTCTGTCTGTCTGTCTGTCTGTCTTTGCTTCACGCCTAAACTACTGAACCGATTTGTGTGAAATTTGGTACAGACATAGTTTGGAACTTGAGAAAGGACATAGGATAGTTTTTATTACAAAAAATAAAATAAAAAATAAAATTTATTCCGGACATACAGCGCCATCTATTGGTCAAGAGTCGGCATCAATTCAGTACTGAAAATTCATCGGAAAAATGTAAATAAATAGTAAAAAGGTATGAAAATATAATATAATACAACTTTTAGTACAAAGAAAATGCTCTAACGGAGTATAGATAATTCTATTAGTACTATATGTCGAGTTGGTGATCGCGCAATGGTGTCGATCGTTACACGAGTTCGGTTCATGTTATTGTTTTAATTCGTCGGAAAAAAGTAAATAAATAGTAAAAAGGTATGAAAAAAATAATATCAATATAATAAAACTTTTAGTACAAAGAAAATGCCCGAACGGAGTATAGATAAATAATCCGAGTTGTCACTATGCTCGATAGATGGCGTTGGGATCGAAATAGATCGCGCTATGGTTTCGTTACACGCATTTGGTTGGGTATCGGCCGAGCGCTTCGGTACTGTCGTGGAATTGTGGATTGATCGTTTCGTAAATTTAAAATTGGCTCCGTTGTATTAGGAGATTAAAAGGTTTATTTGTTGGGTTGTCTGGTTGGTTGTTGTATAATGTAAGTTTAGTTTGATCTCGATTATTAGTAGATACTAAAATTGTATGTCTAAATTCGTTTTAATTTTTAAATTAATTAGATCGTTCCTTTTAAATTATTTAGTTTTAAGCTTGGTTATTAAGAGAATAGGTTGTAATATAATTTCTTTTAAATTGTTATTGAAGAGATCCCGCGAGATCGGGAACTATGTGGGTAAAACCAAAAATCTGCCGGAAGTCACTATTCCACGCGAACGAAGTCGCGGGCAAAAGCTAGTTAGGAATATTAAAGAAAATTTTATTACTTCGAATGGTTGAATGTTGTGGAGTTTGTTAAATAAAATCGCTTAGGGGTATCACAAAGAATTCTAGATATATGAAAGTTAAGATAAAGACCTTACAATACAGTTACAGTAAAGTCGTGGTAGATTTTAATCGACTTCAAAAGGGAGATGGTTCTCAATTTGACTGTTCCTATTCTTTTTTTTAAATTCCTGAATGGGCTCGTTCTTGACCTCGATCACGCCTGATGGAAAGCGATGGATGACGTCTATGATGGACCGAGCGTGCCCAGAAGATGCCTAAGGCACTGGAATTCCCACGCATCGACGAAACACAGCAGGCTGCTTGACGCCGCACTCCGGTGGGAGGGTGGTCGCAAACCAGGCGGGCGCTAGTCCTACCACCGCAAGGGAAGAATTGGCCAGTCAAATAAGGTGTTGGGTGTGACTGGCCAGGATGCGCCGAGCGCTCGGTTCGGATGAGAAACTTGCAGAACAAACAGCGCTACACGAGGAGGCTTCTTCATGCATCCCAATTATCCTTATTTTCTGTATTTTATATATTATTATATTATATTTATTTATGTATTTTATGGATTATTCTTCATTTCTGTACATACAGAAAACAAATACAGTAAAAATAAGATCCTCCTCCCTTAACCTTACCGGAAATATCACGTAACATACCTATGTTACGTGATATTTCCGGTAATTGTTGCTCAAATTAAAAAAATAGTTTTCTAATGGACAACCATGTCTCAGGGGTGGTCCCATATGATTTATTTACTTTGCTTGGCTACCCAAGGCAAGTTTTTGAGTTAGCTTCAATAATAGGTACGTATTTTTTCAACTTTGTTTAGTCGTTTTTTTTTTTTTTTGTATACTAGTTTTTATTTGCAAAGACCCTGGACCGCAGCTTTGGGCTTCCAGGGTTTTTTTTAAGTGGCTGGCAGCAAAGTCTTATTTTCTACAATTCACTGAACCAAACCGTCAGTCAATCGTAGCTATTATGTCAGCCTACATCAGTCTAATACCAAATATAACGACAATAAAGCCAATCCTTCAACTCTAATATCCATGGGTTCCCTCTATCTGGCAGAATCTTGATACTCCGAAAATTTGGCATAACACACTTGGCATAATCTTCTTTAAACGAATAGTTTTAAGGCATAAATTGATTTAATATAATTATTGTTTGGCCGAATGTTTATATTCCGAATTTACAATGGCATACTTTTAAGATGGCAGAATGACCTCTTTCAAAGTTAAAACTCCGCATAATTTCGTTTAGCGTAACGTTTATTTAGAGCGACGATTATTTGGTACAATTACACTTGGCACACTATTAAGATGGGAGCTGTGAATTCTCACGCGAATGCCGCAACCCAAGCCACAGACAGAGGTGGAACACCGCGGTGGTTTTAGCCGGTAAGAGTCCGGCATGCCCCTCTGTCACCCCCACGATGGAGGAGGTCCATGAGGATTTCCACCGCGCACAAAAAAAAAAAAAGGTAAACTATTAACATCACGATACCTACAACTCTTAGGAGCAAAGAAGAAGGAAAAAAAAGTCAGAAAGAACGCTAATTGAAAACGATGTATTAGCACGGGCGATGGCATGCGATGCGATGGCTCGGGGGCTGTTTCACGCGGTCGAAGTCGCGGGCAAAAGCTAGTCTAGTAATCTAATAGCTTCATACCATATTTTCTCCAACCCACAATGGAAAACTAAATTCCATTCCTCTATGTAAATAAACAATTGGCGTTCTTTATTTTTGTGTATTGCAATACATTTGTTGTGGCCCATAAAACAAGTGTGGGGTCAGCTTAATGTTACGGAAAATTCGCTTTTACGAAGGAACTGTAGAACTGTCGAGAGAATGAATGCGTCCGTACGAGGATGAGTATAAAACAATGGTTTTATGGCCCGACATGCTCTTGTCTTGGGGTATAAAGTAGTGTGAAAGGTTTCGTAAAAAAGGGATGTATGATTCTCGGTAAGGACAGAGCATGTTATGTCTTCCCGTTGGTGTTACAAACGGCACAGCTAATTATAATAATAAGGGCAGTAGCGTACTTCTCTTTACTTATAATAGCTTTGTTCTATGATCACCAGTTTGTCAGCTATGCATGGTCCATTATGGGAAGTGCCCCTAGTGTACCCAGGATTTTATAATACCTTGATTTAAAACAGTGTCCATGGAGTTTCTTGCCCGTTCTTCTCTATAGAGATCTACGTTTTGGAATGGGCAACTAGCTTCAACTTTCTGACTAGCTGACCGACTTGACAATTCAAAAGTGCCTGTACATGGTTTAATTGAAATAAATGCTGTGAGTTTGAGTTTGTCCCTTGTGGCTTGTCGTCGTCATTACGCAGTTTCATTATTTAATTTCTCAAAAAATGCTTATTATTTTCGCCTGAGAGATATCAATAATCGTAATTTTCTTATATATCGCTACGAATTTTCATTTTAGAACACCATTCCATCACTCGCTACAGTATTTTTGAAATGATCCTTCTAAAATGTGTAAAATAGAAAATATCTATGTTAAGCTGTTGAATTTCTCGAACACCTGCCGAGGTGTTCCGAACTCATTGGAGCGGTGGAGCGGGACGTGCGCGTGTCGACAAGGATGCGACGTCGACGACGACACCGGTGGGGCGGAGAATGTGGATAAAGAGTTGTTTTCAACACTTGGAATTTAATAACAAATTCAAAAACATTATTCAGACAGAAATTGAAGGATTTGTTAGGTACTTATTCCGTACGCAAAATACGTGCATTGACGTGGAGTTGCGGACACTAGCCCGTATTACCTAAGTACTTACTGATACAAAACCTTGAAAGCATTTTAATTAGGTCCCAGGATAAGGCTGGGTAAAATTTATTACTGTATTCTACTGTTGAAAACTATTTTATAAAAAAAAAACAACCGACTTTAAAAAAGAAACACTACAAAGTGAAAAATAAAATTTAATTTCGGAAGTCGGTGTCTTGGTTTCGCATTTTCGATTTTTGACACCTGAAAGTATGTAGATCACGTTAATGAACGAAACATCAAAATTGGTTCATTGTTTTTTGAGAAAATCGCGGACATATAAACATACCTAATACAGGTCGAATACAGAACCTCCTTTTTAGAAGTCGGTTAAAAAAATCTAAAGGGTTGTCTACTTGATTTATTGTCCTATCTTGTGTTGGATACTTCATGTTCAGCACAGGCAATCATAAAACGATACCTCTGGGCTCAAACAGACACGACATTTTTTTACTATTCTCTCAGTTTTTGATTCTCTATCAATCTGTGTAATCCACGTGGCGAAATTCGCATACAATTGTCGAATACAACCTCATAGTTTTCGTTACGTAAACACAAGTTATTTGATCGACAGAGAATCAAAAACTGAGTCAAAATGCCCAAAATGTGCTATACGCCCTTTGAGCCCAGAGGTATCGAAAAGCGCTTTTCCTCTCTCCTTTAAGTCCCGGCTCAGATGGCTAAATTTTGACGCGCGTTTTTTAATGGTGCGCTTAGACATCATGGTAGGTATGTACATACAATTTAACCGATCACATGAGCGCGCGTTAACGCGCGTCAAAATTTTGTGTAAATTGCTTTTGACGAGCGTCGACGCGCGTTACATCTGAACCAGGCCTAAAATTTTACTGTGTCCAACAGAGTTCATAAATTGTTGCTCATTCTATTTATTGATACTTACCACCTGTGTGTGTACATTATGGACTGCAATAAAGATTAATTGAATTGAATTGACTGGATAGAGACGGTGTGCGTAAATTAAAAAATGATTCAGGAATAAAATAGTGGGTAATTGGATGCTTTTAATAACGATGATGTCGAAGCCACATCTCCACTTAGCCCTTCAAAGAAAGTAAATCCACAACCACTTTTGAACACGTACAACTTGAAACGACTTAACACTTGCAGTCGCAAGTAATCACCCATTTGTACCACACAGCGCTGCAGCGCTGGACGGCAACAATACACGAAAGCATTTAAGCGAAACAGCCAACTCTTCTCCAAATAGTTGCGCTGGCTGTGCATTTGACCACTGCGGTGCAGTACTGTTGGTTATCATGAGTATCTCGAGCTGCAAATTGTTGAGTTTTTTTGTTGTTGTGAGTTTTGCGAAGAGTTGAATCAGCTACTTTTATATCCTAGTCATTCTAAAACACACGCTCGTTAGATATATTAATTTTAAAAGTCGCTAGTAATGCTATCAGATTCCTTAAATATCGTATAAATACCAGCTATGATGTAATTATTTGTCTATGGAAGTAGTAAGCATTCATATATTCATAATACCTATGCGGCCATGATGACTTTTAATTTTGCACATTACGCCTAATCTATCGCGAAAGGTCGCATCGCCTTTGTAAATTATGCAACGAAATTGAAGATGTGCAACATTTGTTGAAGGAATGAAAGCGAATTACGTAGGTATTGATTATAGAATTCAAAGTGAACATTTTGGACCTTGGGCTAATTCCGGAAAATGTCTAGTCGAGGATTCTAATTCTTTGACATAGTACCTACATAAAAGGTAGTTACCTCAATTAAAGTCAATTAGTTGATAAGGTACGATTGCGATGAGGTTGGTATATCGATTTTTTGGATAAAAATCTCCATTTTGTTAACAGAGAATAAAAAAGAAAAACTGCTGTAGAATATTAGATGGTTTTTTTTATAGATAATTTCTGTAAATATTTACATAATATAAGCTAACATATAAACTATAATAATATGTACATTTATATAAAAAAATAAGCAAAATAATCATAGGGCATCAAAGAAATCGTCCGCATCGCTGTCAATAGGAACAGTACCGAAAACGCTGGCAGCATTGCCACGTTGTATGGCAATGCTAATTTTTTGGCCAAGAAATAGGTCCCGTGAAGAGTCGACTAACCGCTTGGCGATATCTCGAAAAACCAAGTGGGCACTCGGACCCCATGGCCCTAGTGTTTCAACCCCAAACGGCTCGAACATATAACTCCCAATCAGGTTGCAATATTCTTTCGAAGGAAATATTATTTCGAGATCATGATGATGTTTTCTTGACAAAGTATTTCCAAAACCTAACCTTTGAGGCCATCTAGAGTTAAAGTCAAAGTCAAATCATTTATTTCAATTAGGCACACTAAAGGCACTTTTGAACGTCAAAAATTATAGTAAAACGAATTGATTCTAGTCGCCCATTCCAAAAGGTAGTTTTCGTATGGAGAAGAATGGGCAAGAAACTCCACCGTTACTCTTTTAAAATGTTTTACAAGTTCTGTATAGGTACATTAATTATATAATTATATGTGTTAAAAAACCCAATCGAGTTACCGTAGTACCTCCCACAATACGAGTATTAGAAGCAACATTAGTCGCTGGGGCAAGTTTAATGCTCGTCGCTATAAATATACGCTCAGCTGATGTATTTACAGCCGCACAAATTGTACCTTTATAACAGCTCGGCGACCTGGGATCACCTGGAACCATTGTACTTAATGTTGGTGATAAAGGGTTATTAGACATGATGGTCTGGGTCTTTGAAATGGCGTGATATTTTGGAAAGCGGTTTGTATGTATGGTAATGCGAGACTTGCAGATTTTTATGTTTTTGAACCAGGGGTCAAATAGGAACTATGCATAACGCATGTTATAGGTACAGACGCCAGCACATCAAGCTACCCGAAATTGTCAAATTTTCCCAATCAACTTTGCACCTTATGCTTTAGTGATAAAGTTGAAAATCTATTAAAGAAATTTGACAGATTGTAGTAGCTTGATGTGCTGGCGTCTGTACAGGGTTGCAGGGACATCGGCGCGCAACCTGAAGGCCAAAAATCTCGTAATTTAAAACGTTAAAAATCTAGTCGCAGTTTCATCTCGGCGACAAACAAATGTCAAAAACTTGTCAAAATGTAGGGAAGTTAGAGGTATTTTTGACAGATTGAGACTGAGATCAGACTGTGAACGTTCTTAAAATTACGAGAACTGCCCCTCTGTTCAGGCTGCAAAACATGTGAACATCTGAAAATTTTTCGTAAGTTATAACAAAAAAAAACCTGCTGTTTCCTACAAAAGTGCAATATTTACCTACGCGGTGAAAATGTATGGAACAGCACTTTTCTTTTTTGATTTTCCGAAAAATAACCCAAAAGAAAAGGAAACATGGTTTACTGTCACAAAAACAAATGGTATAAAAATTACATTTTACCAAGCCCAGATAATTTTATCCGAGGATTCATTTTGAATTTTTGACAGTTCTTCCATACAAAATCTGTCAGACATCAATTTTATTCCACGAATAAAATTTATTTGTCGATTGAAAAATCAGCCCTTAGTAAAACAAAATAAATAATTATATACCTAATTAACAGGACAGAACAACGTTGTTCCTATTGCAGTGTTCGAATAGGCATCTACCAATTATGAACTGACTGCATGAAATTAATTTGCTGGCTGGAGTTAGCCGTAATTTATCAGAATGCTCACACACCGCTCCGTAATACATATGTTGACCAATCACAGCACACCCAAAATTACAATTTTATTATTAAAAGTAATTTGTACGTTAGATTACTAATATTCATAGCCCTACATAATATTCAACTTTTTTTTTCTAGCCTGCAAAGCCCTCCCTCCACTCCTTCCATTTTTCGCGAGACGCACGTCCTCCTTCTAGTTTTAAAGAAAGAAAGAAACAAAAATTGTTTATTCTGCACAAACAAAACGCACATTACAAATAAAAATGATATAGATAACTAGCAGTGCCCCGCGGTTTCCCCCGCATAAGTTTCCCGTGGGAATATCGGAATGAAAACTATTCTATCTCCTTCCCCGGGACTCAAACTATCTCTATAATAAATTAAATCACCTAAATCGCTTAAGCGGTTTAAGAATAGAAAAGAATAGAATAGAATACTTTTTATTATGTACACCATATAAATTACAGACATAAATATAGAAACTTTACAATGGGTGACACAATGGGCGGTCTTATCGCTAAAAGCGATCTTTTAAAGACAGCCTTTGGATGGATTAAAAAGAGGAAGGACAGACAAATACTGTAGGTAGTCTGTGGTGTACCATTTACACAATACAATAAATACATACATAAAGTATATTATACTAATCTAAATAAATATATAATATAATAGTAAACATGAACAGGAGCAAAGAAAATATAATGATGATGTTTAAGGAGAGAGGAAGTGCTTTTTTATCATAATTTTAAAAGTGGACAAAGATTGAGCACGCTTTACCGTGCGTAAGCGTGAAGAGGTAACAGACAGACAGACACATTCGCATTTATAATATTAGTATGGATTATTATTCAAGATATTGAAGCTATTACTCCGAACCTACCTAACTACCCACCAGGGACTATGTTCATAGCTACACGAAACGGGAGTGGTTGGTACTAAGAATTGGTAGTTGCTTGCCTAGACGCAACTCAAGGATGCAAGCTTTAGTGGGTCGTGTTCGCGAATTTAGTTTGCCTTGTAGGATATAATGAAAATTGCGTTGTGTGCTACAGACCTTAGAATTTAGCTAACTGATTCCTACAATAGTCGTGATGCCCCAATGGTTTTAGTCTCGCCCCTCACGTGCGAGGTTGTGGGTTCAAATCTTGGCAAGTACCAAAGAAACTTTTTAAATTCATATTATGTACTTTCTAAGTTTATATGAATGAAGAGGGGCTTGTGGCTAAGTAATAACAGCCGCATGGGTCGACCGATCAGGTTAAGCTACGCTTGCCGCGGTTGGTCCGTGGATGGGTGACCATCTTTACATACACCAAGACCCCTCCGTGCCTCGGAAAGCACGTTAAGCCGTTGGTCCTGGCTGTCTTTCGTGAATCTTTGACAGTCGTTAAGGGTCGTCAGAAGCCCGAAAATCTGGCAACCAGTCTTACCAAGGGGTATCGTATTACTCAGTAACTGGGTCGTGGAGGTCAGATAGGCAGTCGATGCATGTAAAATACTGGTATTCAGCTGCATCCGGTTAGACTGGAAGCCGACCCCAACATAGTTGGGAAAAGGCTAGGTAGATGATGTACTTTCTAAGTTTATCTTGGACATGACCTGATATCGGTGAAGGAAAAAATCGTGAGGAAACCTGGACTTATAGTAAATATACATTTGAAATCGCCAATCCGTCTTGAGCAAGCATGGTAATCAATGGCCGTGCCTTCTCTGTAGAGAAATCATCATCATCAGCCTATAGCAGTCCACAGCTGGACAAAGGCCTCTCCTATTGCACGCCATTCAACTCGATTTTTGGGCAACTCTCATCCAGCTGCTACCAGCCAGCCTGCGAAAATCGTCGCTCCACCTAGCCTGAGGGCGTCCCACAAAAATGAAATTGAATTGAATGTAGAGAAATGGAGTGGGCTGTAATTCAACCACGCGGGCCCAGTGCGGGTTGGTAGATGTCACATGTCTTCGAATTTTTGGTTCTTGGACATGTCGGTTTCCTCACGATGTTTTCCTTCACCGTTTTGAGAGCAGTGGTGATGAAATAATTTACACAAATTAAAGCGCCTGAATGGGTTCGAACCTACGACCTACAACTCGTAAGTCGCGGCTGTTTCCACTGGACCACCACTACTCTCCACACAAAATACTCACTACTATTAAAATCAAACAAGGTTTTTTTCCCGCGCTATTTTATCAAAAAGTGAATGCAACTTGACATCCGGCCTGCAACCTAAATAAAATCTGTCAATCAAATGGTTCCGTAGGCGATTTGGACGCACACGACATAAAACATTCCGTTTTGAGTGGTTCGGATAGTTGTGGTGCAAGTACAAGAGGTAGCGACCACCTATAAAACGATTTTAGTACTCCTCTCGAAACAAAGGATCAGTAGGTAGGTAAAATGTTAGCTTTTTTTCCCTAATAACATGGCAAAGTGACTAAACATTACCATAACTAAGTGTTCAGAATCTTTTACAAGTCAGGCAGCCCGAAAGAGGCTGACTTTATACAATCAACCGCATATCAGACTTTGACAGCGCCTGTCCTAGCAATAAGGATGAGTTTTGTAGTACAAGTGTTACCACTGATGTTCAGAGTACTTAAATGACTTTACAGAACATACATTATTATAAATATGAAAGTAAGTTTGTTTGTTTGTTACTCAATCACGCAAAAACGGCTGAAAGGAATAAGATGAAATTTGGCACACAGATAGACCATGACCTGGATAAGGATATAGGCTATTTTTAATCCTGGATCGCTGACGTAGTCGCCGCCAACAGCTAGTAAGGCTATAAAACTTCGTTGTCTTCGTCCTTAGTAAAACTAATTTATAACACCACCACACAACCAATAATTTCAAGCACAACAAAACACAAAAATTTTAGGCAAAAATCATAGACACGAAAACGAACAGCTATTTTCGCATCAAATTCCGCCATCGCTACCGCTTATCCCTCGGCCCACAAAATCAGGCAGTGTGCGCGTAACATAGGCTGGACGCGGGACGCGCATAACGAATGTCCAAACACTGAATAGCTGATGAACAATTTGCATACCTGAATCGCTATAATGTACTGACACCGCTACGGACATAGTTTGAAGGACATAAATTTAAGGGCTTAGATTTATGATAGTCAACGCCGGCTGTCGCTGAAAACCAGCGCTGGGGCTCTGTCTTGCATAGGGTCGCAGCATAATGCTGAGCAACAGCCGTGACGCATGTTTCCCTCACCTTCTTTTTTATTTTTATTTTTGTGTTTATGTTCATTTTTGCGTCATGTTCATCGCAAATAAACGTTTTTTCTTTCTTTCTTTCTTTCTTTACGCGCCATCATGAATGAATTCCCTGAAGGGGTGGGCAGAGTCCTCCCTTTCACCAGTTATATTTATTGGAATACTGAAGGTGGCAAGCCTATAGAGGTATGAGAAACAGGGTGTAAAGTTCACTCATACTCTATAGAAAAGGGAGGATCCTCCGACCAGACGGGCGTTTTGTCTGGCGGCAACTGCCTAATGATTCATGTCGGGCCGTTGTATATGCTAGTTGCGCGGTAAACTCTGCTTGCGAGATGCAGGATTTTGCGTGACGTCAGTATGATGCGTTGTTCGCATGTGGCGTTGTAGATGCCGTTACAAGCCTATTGCCTATGAATGGGCAGCAAATTAGACACGGGGCTGCTACTGAAAATGTCCTTATAGAAAAACTTTTAATAGTTTTCCCGACTCAGGGGTCGGACCTAGAGCCCCGAGCTCGGCAGTCGCACTTGGGACCATTGGACCAACGAAACAGATAAGTATTAACAGCCTGCAAGTAGGTTTACCTACACCTTATACAATCTCAGTTGCCAGTTCAAAAGTTTGAAATCAAACACATAACCCTCCTTTTGGATTTCGCCGCAGTCGGGTAAAAATTGCGGTAAAGGAAAATCATCACGTCGTTAACAAGAGTTGCTGGACAGAAACCGATGAAACTGAGTTGATAAGAGTTTAAAATATGATATTAGTTTCAGACACATTTTTTAATACTGGCTTCAGCACAGAACCTACGAGTAACTTATGCGAATCCCGCACCCCCGGCCATAGGTAGAGGTGGAACACCGCGGTGGTTTTAGCTGGTAAGAGTCCGGCATGGCCCCCCTGTCACCCCCACGATGGAGGAAGTCTATGAGGCTTTCCAACCCGCACCAAAAAAAAAAGGTATCAATTTCTGAATTCACTTGAAGATCGTAAGCTTACACTTAAGGCAAGTAAAACATAAATAAATGTAAGAAGTTCTTAACATCCTGGGCACGTAAAAATCGAGTGAAAGCTGTCTAGGTCTTTGGCTTGATGCGCTTTTAAGATGAGTCAAAAGCTCTTAAAAATTTCGCGATGATATAGAAAAGAATAGAATAGAATACTCTTTATTATGTACACCATATAAATTACAGACATAAATATAGAAACTACAATGGGTGACACAATGGGCGGGCTTATCGCTAAAAGCGATCTTGTAAAGACAACCTTTGGATAGATTAAAAAGAGGAAGGACTGACAAATACTGTAGGTAGTCTGTGGTGTACCATTTACACAATACAGTAAATACATACATAAAGTATATTATACTAATCTAAATAAATATATACATATAATAGTAAACATGAACAGGAGCAAAGAAAATATAATGTTGTTCATTTCATCAGTTTTTTGCCTATTTTTGGTCAGACCACTCTTGATTATTTACCAATATAAATGTTTAAAACGTATCATTATTCAGCAATAACATCTGGATAAACTTTCAAGCCTACATTCAGGATTTTGAATTGAACTGTTACAAAATTTTATTTGATAAATAAATATTGGTTTTGAAATGTGATTCAGGCACGCAGTGAAAATATTGCAAAAATATCAAATTAGTTTGCAGCTCGTTTTTATAAAAGTTATGCAGCTATTTTTACCATTATTAATGATAAGAAGGAGAAAATAAAGGCAAACATTTTTGTAGATACGGTTTTTGTATGGTGTTAATCCCCGTGATGTCAATTCCCGTAATTAAATCTGGTCGCAAATTCGCATTCACATCTCAGCGACCACCAATGTCATAAATGTCAAAAATTTAATTAAATTGGAGGTATTTTTGGCAGATCGTACAGATAGCGCTATCCACAAAGACGCGCCCCACTCTTGTTCCTAATCGCTTACAGTACAAGTGTGCAACATTCCGCTAGTGTTTTAGTTTTGTCGATACACAGTAATTACTTATTAGTGGGTAATTAGTGTATATCAAAAAACTAAAGTACTAGCGGAATTAACTAGTGATAACCACAAGCGATTAGTAAGAAGAGTGGGGCGCGTCTTCGTGGACGGCACTATCTATAACTGAGATTACAATGTGATTGATCTTAAAAATACGGATTGCCCCTTATGCTCGGTTCCTGTAAAATGGCTTACCAATGGTAGCATTTGTTATTGCCAAACAGGGCATATATAATAGATTCGTAAGCAAATTTTACCGGTGATACTCAAACTCAAACTCAAAGCATTTATTTCAATTAAACCAATTACAGGCACTTTTGAATTGTCAAGGGGTCGGTCAGTCAGAAAGATGAAGCTACTTAGGTACTTCCATTTGGGAGGGTCTACTATGCAAAGCTTTAAGGTATTTGCTTCATTATTGGTAAAGATACAAGAGTTTTAATTTTAACAATAACGGTCCGCAAATTATTGAAATCCGTCATTATTAATTTTGTTCATAAATCGTAAACACATGTAAATTCTAAACCAACGAATCCCACACATTTTCACGTCACATGCGTCCTAAATAAAAAGTCCCCAATTAGTTGAAAAGTCTCTCAAACCCGCACGGCGTGGTCACCGGACGTTTGAGCGGACGCTAGTGCGATTTCATTGATTGAAATGTCCTGCGTTTGAATACTGAACATACTATATGTGTTGTCTGTTGTTGGGGATTTTTGTGACGTTTCCTATTTTCTATTGACGTGACGTGAGCTATGTTTTTGTGTGTCACCTGACGTCAATATAATATCGGTAGATATCGAGGACTTAATCGCTTATACACTATACAGGGTCAAATTTGATGATGAACAAAAATAAAATATGATTTAATCTTATTGACGTGATAGCGTCTTATAAATCGATGACCGCCGGCTGCACGCACGAAAAAGCATGACTCATTGTCACGTTCCGCCTGAGCCGAGCGTGCAAGCGAGAGCGTGGAACAAGCGATAGAGAGGCATGATCGGCCTAAGCGTTCGGCTTGTGCATCTATCTGATGTTTTCTTATGAAAAATTATCGTCCGTAAACCGACTTTACAGACAACCATTTTTTTTGTTTTATTATGTTTAGATATCGAAACCCATCAGGTATGACGAGTTTCGCTAGCTAATAATCGGCATCCATTCTCTGAATTAGATGAGCTCTTTCACATGCTCCTGCAAACCTTAGCCTTATACTATAAGTAGTATAATTATCTTGGGTATAAGTAACCGCAAAGGTACAAACACGCAAGAGTATAATTATGCGGGAATCGAACCTGCGTAGAAACAGTCGCGCGCTCGGTCACTGTCCCAAAATGAGACGTCATCTTTGCAATTTGCCTTATGGTTTTATGAAAATGTTTAATTAGGCAAGTTATCTATAATTTCAGAAAACGTCTCATACATTGAAATAAAAATAACAGTAATTTGAAGGAAAAAGAACACGAGGACTTTCCGCATCGACGTAAAAAAAACCACACAAAACGGCTCACCGAAACGTTCCCAACATTTTCCCAATTTTTTTCCTAACACAACAGATCGATGGGCCGTCCATTGGTCCCATTTGAATGGTCTGTGACCCACTTTGGACGGCAGACGTAATATCCGCTCCGGCGTCCAACGCGCACCGGAAATTTCATCAAATCTGTCATACGATTGATAAGTTATCGTCAAGCAATGTTTGGTGTGGTAGGTACTCTCACTTTTTAGTGAGAGCGTAAGTAGTGAGTTTTAGGTACCATCTGAAATTCAGCGCAGTGGTGTGGGCATCATCATCATCATCATCATTACAGCAGAAAGACGTCCATGCTGGACATAGGCCTCCTCGCGGTGAGGGGGAGTGGGCCGTAATCTACCACGCGGGCCCAGTGCGGGTTGCCAGATGTCACTTGTCTTCGAATTTTTGGTTCTAGGACATGCCGGTTTCCTCACTTTCCTTCACTGTTTTGAGAGCTGTGGTGATAAAGTAATTTACACAAAGTAAGTCGCGGCCGTTACCACTGGGCTACCCCTGCTTTCATTTGGTTTCTACAACATCCTAAATACAACCAAAGATATCCTAGTGGTCTAGATTCTAGACTGTCTCTTGTAGCATGTCCTAGACTCTAGAACATGCTACAAGAGACAGCTAAAAAGAAACATTAATATAATATGTTGACCTACCTATAAAAACTCAGTCCAAAATTGACAATACCCAACTACGGAACCCGTAAAGTTTAGCACAAGACTTTTGTTTGACTGTAGCAGAAGTAGACATAAAAAATGTGAAGCAATTTCACTCGCCGCCCGCAGACTGTCATGAATATTAACTATTTTGCGCCATCCCACGTAGAGCAGGGAATTAACTGGAGAGGTGACTATGCTAAAAACCTAAAGAAAATATTTTTTTGCGAATGCATGAGTGACTATTAGGGGACTACATGGCCTAAAGCGCGGTCACTGCCGACTGCAGAGAAAAGAAAGAGAAGCGCGATGACACAACGCTGCAAAATATGAAGCAATTTTCTATTTACAATCTATTGTTTGGACTAAAAAATTACTAGTGCTTTAGTATGTTGCTTGTAGAATAATCTGACAGAAAATCAGAATGATTGTAGATATGTATTTTATTATGGTTTTTATTGTTAAAATAAAGTTTTTAGAAGTATCTTCATGATTTATTTTCTATCGCGTCAAATTAGTTGCATTATGTTTTCAATACACTATCTAACTAGCATATATCCTGAAGAATATCATATATTTTTCTGATTTTGTTTACTGTAGTCGATCATATACTTTTAGTGCTTCTAAAACTTGCGTTTTTTGCGTTTAGGTCCAGCGGTACTATTCTGTAGAAAGATCACCGTGATAACTTAGGTGAAGTGAGCTTAAAGTGAGCTGTCATATCACCTGATGCTAGGCATTGACACTATTGACATTACCTAAATTATCACGGTGAGATTTTTACAGAATAGCATAATTATAGTCCCTTTAAGAACTTGCAAATTGATAACCATAAATAAGAAATCTGCAAGTTTTGAAAAATCTCTTCAGTAAGCCCAGGTAAACACGGGCGATGTTTTCCCGCGGCGATGTTTTAAATTTTTGTTTTTTTGACGCTCTAGAGTGCACTCTGTTAGATTCTCAACGCTCAACTCAACACCAAGAGTTGAAAATCCAGTACACTATACAATAGCCCGTGGGCTAAGTCCCTATCAGTTAGGTACAGGACCTATCTTTTATTTATTTAACCATTTATTTCAGGCATCAAGGCCCATATAAACACATACAATACAATATTAATATAACTTAAAAATACTATAAATACATACAACATTATAATTACACTAAAAACTAACGAAACACGAAGTGTCCGCGTCGTGTTTCGCTGACTGGTGTCATGTAGCCGGCCACGAAACCGGCGGCGGTACACAACACCCTTCGGCCAGAACCTTTCCTTGAAGAACTTCTCGAGGTGATGTGTCTTTTAAGGGCTGATTTTTCAGTCGACCGATCATTTTTATTCGTGGAATAAAATTGACGTCAGACAGAACTGTCAAAAGTTCAAAATTATTCCTCTGATAAAGTCATCTGGCGTTGGAAAAATCAGCTCTAAGAGGAACAAAACATATAAAATTTGCAGCTTTTCCTTACTTTTAAAAGAGCACTTCAAAACCTTTTCAGTTACCAATATTGGTGGCAGTTAGTAGCTAGTACCTACCTACCAACACATTTTAGCAAATACCCTTTCAAAATTAAGACGTCCAGAAACGTAAGTTTAATGATAAAGGGAGTGTTAGATGCAAAACCTCCTTAAGATTAGGCAGTTGAAGCTTAAAATCGTACCCAAATATTAAAGGATAAGTTAGAAGCCAAACCAGTTTCCCCTTTTTATTATTTTTTCCTTTATATATATGTATATATTTATTTAGATTATAGTATACTTTATGTATGTATTTATTGTATTGTGTAAATGGTAGGTACACCACAGACTACCTACAGTATTTGTCAGTCCTTCCTCTTTATAATCCATCCAAAGGTTATCTTTAAAAGATCGCTTTTAGCGATAAGACCGCCCATTGTGTCACCCATTGTAAAGTTTCCATATTTATGTCTGTAATTTAGGTATATGGTGTACATAATAAAGAGTATTCTATTCTATTCCCTTTTAGGCAAGTTGTATCCCTCTCCATTCTGTACTAACCTAATCTTTGGCAAAAAACAGTATAACAAAGTGCGACGAGCGTCGATTGCCACGCTTACGATACTTCAGGGCCGTATTTCAGCTGAAACCGGAGCGTTACAGATTAGCTCCAATTTTCTTTCGTGCTACATTGAATACGCTTCAATTCGGCTGTGTGGGGAACCTGATTTCACTTGTCGTGTAAGCTTCAGTTAAAGTTTAAGAATGATAATAACGGTAATTTGAGTCTTGATTTTTCTCCGTGCCTTGGAAAGCATGTTATGCCGTTGGTCCCGGCTGTCAATCGTAGATCTTTGACATTCGTTATGGGTATTCAGAAGGCCCGAAAGTCTGACAACTATTCTTGCCAAGAGGTATCGTGTTATCCAGTAACTTGTGTGGAGGTCAGATAGGCAGTCGCTCTATGTAAAATACTGGTATTCAGCTGCATCCGGTTAGACTGGAAGCCGACCCCAACATAGTTGCGAATAGGTTGGGTAGATTTATTGACTGTCAGTCTTGATTTTTTTGGATATTTCTTGAAATAAGCTTGGTTAATTTTATGTGAGCTATAAAGAAAGCAATTTCTGAGAAACAATTATGTAACCGTCTAATATTTATGACTAGAAATACAATAAAAAATAAAATGACATAAAATTAACGAAGTTAATAGTCACAGCGAAATGGCAAAGGTCTTCATAATAAGTTTCGAAAATTCTTGTACCCGAGAGATTTAATCCAACAACCATATATCAGACCAGGAAACTTAAAATAAACGCAAAATTTTAAACTAACATACCCACACTAAATCACTTTAAAGCTAAAACTAATCACCTAAAAGGTTCGACCGTCCATAAACAAAGTAGACTGACCGATAAATTTTCACGTCTAGCGCCTTACGGTAGTTAATTTTTAATTCGACAGTCCGCAGGTCTTACCCCGAGGACGGTCGATGCGAGACTGATGAGTTTCGTGGTGGGGGGTGACCGCACAGCTTAGTTATTCGACTACCGTCATTTGTTGACTTCCTCGTTTTAAATTAGATGTCAGAGAGGATGTTTTCTTTTATCTTTTTGGGCACTGTTCGGGTTCGTTTACCTGAGTTAGGTTAATACCTTGTCAGGATGCCCTGTTTCATGCTCGTTTTGGTATTTCAGTGGGTCATCAACTATTTCAAGGTCAATAGGTACGTAAAAGAAAATTTACCTAACGTCGCATTGGATCTCCAATGCAAATAGGGTTTTCACAATAGACTTTTTCACGTTAGTGATGTAATCGTCATCCAGGCCGTATTTCGGCCAAGGCGGCCAATCTCAACGGAAACTAGCCTTCGGTGTGGGAGATGTTATAGTGCACGAGTGTGTGCGCAGATACAGATGAACTCTCTCTTCCCGCATTCTCATAGTCCGATGGGACGGCACGCAATCCCACACGACCGACCGTGCTTTCCGAGGCACAGGGGTTATCACACTGCCAACTTCCAAACTCCGGGCTGTTACCAAGAAATTCCTAATGGAAAATCCCTGTAACACTTGGCCCGATCTGGGAATGGAACCCAGGACCCCACGCTCCGCAGTTGTGCTTGCGACCACGAGACCCAACGGGGCAGTTAGTGATGTACATCAAGCTGCTACAATCTGTCAAATTTCTTTAATAGATTTTCAAATTTATTGCTAAAGCATAAGGTTCAAGGCTGATTGTGAAAATTGTATAGTTTCGGGTAGCTTGATGTGCTGGCGTCTTTACCTAGAAGGCAAAAATGGCATTTTAGTGACACAATGGACGGCAACATCATACAAATTGAAACAGTGGCCATTGCCATCCTCCCATGTGTTTAGAATCTTACAACCACTTGAAGTGATTATTGCAATAACCTCTGATACCTATTAAACGACTATAAAAACCGATGAAAAAAATACTTAAGTGTAACTTAAACTTCCAAATAACGATTATTACATAAACCTCTGAAACCTACTAAACGACTATGAAAACCTACCTACTTACTTAAAATTTGATCAATTTAAAAATTACTTAATTCTAACTTAGACTTTTAAGTCTTAACAAAATCTTAGCTAAATCTGGCAAAAGATCGAGACAAAACTTTTCAAGGCATCTTTAACAAGTGTGACGCTTAGTTCCTTAGGTTTTTTTTTAACATTTCTCCTCTGAAACTTGTTACGAAATGCCGACCCAGAAGTTTGGTGTATCGTTTTACAGTCCATTGCACCATCTCTGTAACGTCATTAATCAATGTCAAAATACTTTGGAGTAAACGCCGCATTGGAATGCGCATAAAAAGGAATTTGCTGTACATTCCGTGTTGGCCTGCTACACGATTTTTCTTTTTCTTGTTGTGATTTTCAAGTGAAAGAAATATGTTTGTTGTTAATGTGTTTTTAAATGCTTTAACCCTATAGCTAAACGTAACTTAATGTAACGTTACTTAAAGTTCTGTCTGGTCTTGCTTTTGGTAAGAAACGAATAAGCCCAAACAATTCAAATTCTTTATTCATAACTTGTGATTATTAGCTTGACTCGTTTTCTTTCTACATTGAAGTTCAAAGCTAAATATCGTCGCCGCGCAGTGAATACCTCGTGATTGCAATAAACGTTATTTTACAGGGAAAGATAAAAACTGTCTGAAAAATGGCCGTCATTGATGTTCTCATTAACATCAATAGAAAGCTTTAGAAGACCCCAACATAGTTGGAAAAAGGCAAGGCAGAAAGAAGAAAGCTTTAGAAGCATCATAGATCAGAGCACTTTTTGTTCTAAAATATGAATTACGATATGCAGTAAAATAGACAAGTAGCGACCCGGGGTTTCACCCGCATAAGTTTCAATCCCGTCGGAATATCGGGATGAAATTATCTTATGTCCTTTCCCGGGACTCAAACTATCTCTATACCAAATTTCATCTAAATCGGTTCAGCGGTTTAAGCGTGAAGAGGTAACAGACAGACAGACAGACAGAGACACTTTTGCATTTATAATATTAGTATGGATGCACCACAAAATTTATAAGTATCAAAACGCAGAGGATTCTATGGATCTCCATAAATTAACCATGAACCAAAATCCACAAAGAAAAAGCACACACTCCACAATTTTTAACTGACTCTTTAATTACTCCCCTACCAATCAAAACCCCAACATGTCCCAGCCTGTATATTAAAATTCACACCTCGCCCCTGATTCGGGGGGTAAACATCAAAAAAGTATTTTTTACCGTAAACTCTTGAACAGAAGGTATATAAGTAAAAGGACTCATGATTTCTCAAAGGAATGTTTGCAGGGGCTGTGTCGACAACGCACGAGTTAACTTTTTGACAGGGATACCTTTGCAGACGTGATAAGAATCATAGAAACGTGCTGGAAAATACAAGTGATAAGCTTATATAACTTTTGGACCGAAGTCCTTTAACGCGGATTTTGGTAGGAGTAAACTAGTAGAAATCGTCATGTGACGAAACAGCGTTCGAAAACCTCCATGCGACATGAGAAGATTAATTTAATAAAAAGAGAGCGAGAGAGTTTCCATGATTTTCGAGGATACTAAAGCCGATAGTAAAGTCAAAATGTAAATCCAAGATGGCCGCTGCGAAAATTTTCAAATTTTTCGTCATGAGTTTCGTTTTCATAGTTATCGAGGGTGCTTAATTCGATAGTGAGGTCAAAATGTAAATCCATGATTATATTATCCATTCTATTGTTTCCGATAAAAGCACAGCTTATACTACAAAATGCCTTTTTTAAAATTGAATATATTTTGGTAAATGTTTAAAATTATATTTTTGACATTTAAAAAGACCTGAAGATTACCTAAAAAGACTTTCAGCTAGCACAAACCACCTCATGCCAATTTCCAACAGCTCATTGGTTATAACGTGACACCGGACAGATACCCACCCGTTTTTTGATAAAAAATATTCTACTTATTCAGATTTGTCTTCAGTCTCCATCATATTTGGCATGGTATATTATGAAAGGCTTCAACCAATTTAACCTTGATTCAAATAAATTAACTTAAAGTAAAAGTGAGCAGTGCTGCACACGAGACCCTATTTCATGTTAAACAAATATCAACTTTATTTCAATGACAATTAAGTTGATTTCAGAGTGACTAGCACTATTGAAAACGTTACAAAAATGTTTGAAATTGTAGCGTAAACTGAACTTTATTGTGTAGGAATTAAAGTTATTTTTCCATTAATTCATATTTGTTTACATTTTTGGCAAAAAAATCGCTAATGCACGGTAGAGATAATATTCGCTTCCCGCTCCTCTCATACCACGCCCCACACGCTAACCGCAGAACCCTGTGAGTTTTTCCGCTCTGATGATTTTCAGCCAGATCTCTTGTTGATCCGAGAAAGGCGAAAAATTCGCCAATACGTGAACGAATTCTGTAATATTTGAGTAATCGCGTTACTGCAGCCTATGGCCTCGGCAAGCTACCTCAACTGTTAAGGCACATAGATTATTTGTTCAGGATTCGTTATAAAAGATTGTTGTCAGCTATTTCGGGCTGCTGAAATGCTTTCTAGATTTTTTAGAGTAAATAGAAAATATTTCTTATTTATTTGCGGAGAATTGAGTGGGTTTCAAAGTAAATTTTAGCTTACGGCTTACTTTTGAGAGTTTTTTAAAACGATTTTTTCTTTTTCTAGGGTCAGTGTAAGTAAGTAGCCCCAGGCCAGGAGAAGGTCTTAGTTACCGTAAGTAAGAAGTCTATACGTATATTAAAAGCCGACATTAAAATATAAATTAAAAGATACCTACTAAATTAGTTGTCCTATGAACCTGGGCAAACCGAAATGTCCAAGAACCAAAAATTCGAAGATATGTGACATCCGAAAACATTATTCGTTTCTGATTTATGATGACTTCTTATTCCAAATTTTAAATAAACACACCTGCATATAACCAAAATTCCAATTAGATCAGATTAACATCACTTTCAATTTTCAGGCTTTTCTTTATTGTTCTTTTTTCCGCGAATCGGTAAACGTAAGGTGGGACTCAGGCTAGGTGGAGCGACGATCTTCGCAGGATGGCTGGTAGCAGCTGAATGAGTGTTGCCGAAAATCGAGTTGAATGGCGTGCAATAGCAGAGGCCTATGTCCAGCAGTGGACTGCTAATAAGCTGATGATGATGATGTTCTTTTTAGGGTTCCGTACCTCAAAAGGAAAAACGGAATCCGGTCAGTGGGTCGTCTGAACGCGTAGAGTTATCCAGTTGAAATTAATATCAAATACTCAGGGCTGCAATCCCTTGCAGCAGTGAAAAAATCATGCTTCTAAGTCAACGCAAACAAAATATACAGGCGTTTATGTTCTGGAATCAAAACCTATAGGGTACTTCCCGTTGACCTAGTATGGAGTGTGAATACGACGTCTGGTAAAATAAAATTGAATCGTAGGACCTTATTATTGGTGGGAAGTGCTGTACCTAAACCCCCTAAAGAAGTAAGGATCTTGCTCAATACACAGGGTAAATAAAAAAGCTTGACCACTAACCTGAATCATCCTTGCCACGGCACCAGGTGACAGCTTCAGGGAATAGCAGGGCAGCTCAGCACTCGCGTGAGAAAAATGTCTCAATGAATGTACGTAACTAATTACACGGCAATTAATGTAGGTTTCGGAAAATATTCAGTTTTGAGACATTTAATGGCGATCCCGGGCGAACAGACACGGGGATACAGCCAAGATGCGCGGCGCGGAAGTCGCGAGGGGCGGGGCAGGTATACCACAGCGAACCGTCCACTGATTTCCAATGCGGGTAGGAGAACAAATTAGTGGACAAGCCAGATTAAACTACCCTATGTTTTTATAAGCAAAGATCGAACACTTAGGGTGCGTTCCGAGTTAGGAATGTAATCGATATAATCGATTTGAGCGTGCTTAAACCCGAACCGAATTAGCGTGAGCGCGATAACGATGTACCGTGAATCGTCATAGATGACGTCATGACATGCGCCATCTTGCGATAACGCCGACTTTTATTTTTTATTTTGACTCTTAAAAGTGACTCAATATACAAACTTCATTTATTTCCGTTATAATATGTTCGTGTTTGAATCACAGAAATTCATATATGTATACCAAATTTCAACTCAATCGGTCCATTGGATACGGAGCAAATTGGCTGTGACAGACGGACAGACAGACACACGAGTGATTCTATATGCCTTATACACTCACTCACACACACTCACTCTCACTCACTTTTCACTCGTGTTTCTGTCAATGGAACGAATGAAACGGAACCCTTATAGTAAGGGTTACATTTTCTTATTCGGAGATAAGAAATCCTAAAAAGTCAAAAATCTAGACATACCTTCAAAACTGAAGGCAAACCCCGAGTTAATGTACCCAGTGCGAATAATAAACGTATAGCGGGCCACATAAAGTCATAATCGTGCGGTTACGAGAGCTTCACGCAACGGCCACCCGGGGGCCATCAGACATAGCGAGGGAAACAGGAGCTACCACGGAAAGTCGAATGGAAGTCCATGGAAATCTGTAATTTTTGGAGGTGAGAAAATAGAGAGTGAGAAACTTGCAACGGCTGTGACTTTTTTAAACATGAATTTTGCAGTTGGACTTTTCTCTCGTATAGCTACTATCATTACTTGTGACGAATACTATAACAGATTTATATTTTCACTTTTTCCACACACTTACTTCCAAGAAAATTACTACCGACTAATGACTATCGACTCATATTCCAGTCAAATATCTCAAATCTCGTCATTACATCCTCGTACTGTGGAGTAATTTGCGTAACACACTACCAGTAGCAATGGGTTTCATTTTGACAGTTTAACAACATTCATTGCGTTATTCACGTTGTTGAGCAGACAATTTTTTCGAACATATGAGGCAATGGATTAGCAATATGCTTCAAAATGATTCAGATTGAGATTGATAGTTTGTTACGCAATTCGGGTGCTGAATACTAGATTCCTTTAAATTGATCACCGTCAAACGATACGTCCAGTTTTACTTTGGTTATCGACCCATATTCCAGTGAAATTTCTCAAATCTCGTCATTCATTACATCCTCGTACTGAACTTGAGCTCTCATTCACATAGTAGTCCTCGTGCCGAAAGGTCATGTATCGCCGAAATTTCTATAATAATGTGGAGCCGCTCTGGCTCCCTCGAGTACCCAGCGCTCCTTATGAATAAAATTATCTCTGCACGCTGATAATGTTAATCTTTGATGGTGGAGCGATTATGCAGGGAGATGGCTCTAGTTTGAATCATACTTACGTAACATCTCGCTTGTATTCCTTCCCTCCTTCCCTTATTGAAGTGAAAATTTCTTTAGGCGCGTTGGGCATTTTTTGAGATGGGAACAAACTATTGAACTCGCGCCACTGTTACCGTAATCGACACCGCTTTGGATGTGTTCGGCTGTTGTCCTCGGGATGTACTCGGTTTTAATGTATATCCGATATGTCAGTGAGTGATGGCAACGTATTCTGTTTGTGTATTGTTTTCACTTCTGTCGGCACTCCCGGAGTGCCAGTTTTTTTTTCTTTATCTTTTTCTTCTTTATCTTTTTCTTCTTACAGATATTTTAGATTCTACGGGCTCCATAAAAGCTTCGGTATTTGCAAATTGGACCAAAAAAATCACCCAGCCTATTACGCCAATCCAATATAAATATTTTCCATATTCGTTCAATAAACATACAAATCTTTCCCGAATAGTTATTTAAAGCCGTCTGATATGCCTTCACGGTCCAAATGCTGGGATCAGACCAACCGCATTACAGATCAAGTGATTTTATGAAGGATTTCAAGTATTTTTGCTGTGATTTGCATGATGTGGTGGAGCTGTATGAGATGGATACGTACGTACGAGCAGTGTTGGCCAAGTGGTAACGGCCGCGACTTACGAGTTGTAGGTTCGAAACCAGACAGGCGCTTTACTTTGTGTAAATTATTTCATCACCACTGCTCTCAAAACGGTGAAGGAAAACATCGTGAGGAAACCGGCATGTCCTAGAACCAAAAATTCGAAGACGTGATATCTGCCAACCAGCACTGGGCCCGCGTGGTGGATTACGGCCCCCTTCCCTCTCACCGAGAGGAGGCCTGTGTCCCAGCAGTGGGAACATTACAGGCTGATTATAATGATGATTATGATACGTACTTACCTATACTTACAAACTATAGAATATGGATACAAGCATATTGACCAGGCAAGTAGCTCGCATAATAGATGCACATACAGTGGCCTCCAAAAGTTGTTGACATTTTTCCAGTTCAGCTGTAATGCCACATTATGATAAAAAAGCGATCAAGTGCGAGTCGGACTGGCACACCGAGGGCTCCGTACAAATTTGTAGGTACATAGTTTTTTTTTTGTAATGTAACTACAACGGTTTTAGGATTATTTCTTTACTTGTACTATAGGTATGACATTGCTTCTTGCCAAATTTCATGATACTAGGCCAAAGGGAAGTAGCCTATAAATTTTGATTTGATTGAGTGTCGAAATGTACGTTTTTTGCGGTATAAACGGCCGTATCTTTTTTTACGTTAACTTAGAAGTTTGATTTTTTCACAGCTTCAAGGGATTGTAAACCTGAGTATATGGTTTTAATTTCAACTCGATAACTCTACGCGTTCCCGAGATAAAGGGTCTTGACAGACAGGCAGCCCGACAACAAAGTGATCCTATAAGGGTTCCATTTTTTTTCGTTTGAGGTACGGAACCCTAAAAATAGCTTGCGTGAAATATTAAATTTCATGGAACTTGTCGTTTCTAATGACTACTTATTATGTAAGAGTTCGTTATGGAACTTATCAGCAAGAACTTTTAGTTGTTATTGCTGTTTTTGTAATGAAAGTCGGTCAATTAATAAGTTATAAGATCTGAATGCTGACGGTAAAATAATTTGGACATTTAGCAGGAATTGGTTGTCTATTCCTAGATTCCATTGAGTAAAACCTATCAAAAGACTACTACCTACTATCGTCTTCATCTGCCTAGCCTTGTCCCAACTATGTTAAGGTCAGCTTCCAGTCTAACCTGATGCAGCTGAATACATATTTTACATGGAGCGACTGCCTATCTGACCTCCACAACCCAGTTAAGTACTGGGTAATACGATACCCCTTGGTAAGACTGGTTTTCAGACTTTCAGGCTTCTGACTACCCGCAACGACTGTCAAAGATCCACGAATGACAGCCAGGACCAACGGCTCAGCGTGCTTTCCGAGACACGGAGGGGTCTCGGTATGTAAATATGGTCACCCATCCACAGACCAACCGCGGCAACCGTAGCTTAACCTGATCGATCGACGTGTGCGGCTGTTATTATTTAGCCACGAGCCTATTGCCATCAACCGGGCACAAATCGAGACTCCGGGCTACTAGTGAGAAAACCAAAACCTCATCAACTCTGAAATTAATACCTCGCTAATGGACATAATCTCATTCCTAGTGAACTAATAGTACTTAGTAATTTGTCAATTACAGATGTGCTAACGTGTTTCCCTATCAGCCGGTGCCTGATGGGGTTATTAATAACCTGCCAACTGGTAAATATCAATATGTTAGCACTAGCATACATGCAGGTATACGTAAAGATATATTTATGCCTGGCTACATTTTATTAAGATTTTTTTTTATGAATACGCAGGGGTACTAATGCAAGCGACATAGCCCGAAGAATTGGCAAACTTAAGTGGCAGTGGGCAGGGCATATTAAAAAAAAAAGTGGCACTCCGGGAGTGCCGACAGAAGTGAAAACTTGAACAATAACGTGTGTATTTTTTTAATCGTCATAGAATACTTTGCGATCACTCACTGACATATCGGAAATACATTAAAACCGAGTACATCCCGAGGACAGCCGAACACATCCGAATGTAGCGCGGTGTCGGTAACACTGTCGCGAGTTCAATTGTTTTTCCCATCTCAAAAAATGCCCAACGCGACAAGTTTTCCCTTCAAAAATTTGCCGATGGGGCTGAGAGGTACTGGAAGGGACGCCTTTGACCAGCAGAGGAGTAGCATCTTAAGGCTGAAATGACGATTACGATCATAATGATATTTTGGCAATTTTTGGGGGTAGGCACATAAGAAGTTCTTACCTACATGTGGACTAATGACCTGCGGGGTAATTGCGTAACACACTATCAGTAGCAATGGGTTTCATTTTGACAGTTCAACAACATTCATTGCGTTATTTACGTTGTTGAGCAGACACATTTATTGAACATATGAAGCAATGGATTAGCAATATACTTCAAAGTGATTCAAATTTAGAGTAATAGTGTGTTACGCAATTAGGGTGCTGGTGAAGGTCGCATGAATCCGATGGATGCGAGAAGCACAAGCCAGCCTTAGGGGAAGCACATGACCACCTGCTCATGTGCTTCCCCCACGGCAGGCTTGACGTTGCCTGATGTCAATGTGGCGATACTTAGGGAAGACCCATGCCAGCAGTAGACGTCTTTCGACTGAATGATGATAATGATTGATAGTACGCGAGATCCCTCTAATGGATATTATTTGCAACCACGAACGGACAATCTTTGATAATGTAGGTTCTTCATTAATATTTAACCAAAGCAAGTTACTCAATACAATAATCTCAACCCCTGTATATTTAAAATCGTTTCCCCATTTAAAATAAAGTTAATCTATCCCTATTTATCATCGAGGACCGGTTAACGCGAACCGGCCCGGTGATCCGTGCGCCGGTCAAAAGGCTCTATATCCGGGCCGGTCCGGTCGAGCATATTATGGCGGCGCGGAAAATATTACGTAAATCAAATGTCGGCCCGGTTTCCTTTAGAAGAGGCTTTTTAATTTAAAGTTGGATTTTTGTATTTATGTTTTTAAGGTAAGGGGTATCGTATTACTCAGTA
This sequence comes from Hydraecia micacea, assembly GCA_914767645.1. Classification (NCBI taxonomy): domain Eukaryota; kingdom Metazoa; phylum Arthropoda; class Insecta; order Lepidoptera; family Noctuidae; genus Hydraecia; species Hydraecia micacea. Next base: position 18,693,436 of record OU611778.1, read on the forward strand.
ACTTGGTTACGGAGGTCGGATAGGCAGTCGCTCCATGTAAAATACTGGTATTCAGCTGCATCCGGTTAGACTGGAAGCCGACCCCAACTTAGTCGGGAAAAGGCGGCAAAAAAAGGTCAATGAAGGGGAGAAAAGACTTTATTTTTGTTTCCTAACTAAGAACATAATCAAAATATCTGGTTAAAACTGCCTAAAATCGAATTTACATATAAATAAGCCTGCAAAAAATAACAGCACTAACGAAATATCCGAAACGCGACACCGAAAATTAGGAGCGAAAGTTTTCCTATACTTAATATAAAAATGAAGGTCTTACATCAGACCAACCGTCCCTTTGGCGATCACACCCTTCATAATAAACTTTAAGGTATAAGGAATATTTACAGTAAAAAAATCCCTTGGTATTATTTACCGAAAAAGGTTTGAAACATAAAGAAATTTCGCGCCATTTGTAAACAAACGACGCTCGTGTACCAGGTTTTTTCGCAGTAGTGATAAAATGTATGAAATGTAGTTTCGCCCTTTTTCGTGTTGCTGCATTGTGTAAGATCCCGAACATTGAGACATTTTTATTTAAACTTTGATTATTTTTTGTTGTGGTTTCAGTACTAGGTACGAAATGGTGTATTTCGATCGAAGTGTTGGTAGATCAGATAGGTATACCTACTACCGGAACGTGGATCCAAGCGAGACACAATGGCTTTTTAATTCTTTACTGAGATTTAGCAAGCATATAGGTAAACGCCTTACGTAATTAACTATACACTCCTAAATAGAAGTAGGCTTAGGTAGTTAAATAAAGGTAAACAAAGAACCACGTGACTTAGTTAACCGACTAAACGTAATACCAGTCTATTCAGTTGTAATGCTACGTTACAGTTGTACTCTTCAATTTAGCAACGTTATAATATTATTTAATAACGTTACGTTAACGTTTTTTTATGTTTAGTCGGTTATCTAAGTCACGTGGTTTTTATTTATTTATTTATTTATTTATAGGAGAACCAACAGCTAGTTAGTTTAGTTTACCATTATTTAAGTACCTAAGCATATGGAGTATAGACACGAAATTAACATTTATTATGTAGATAGGAAGGTTTGTCACCATAATTAAGTATTTTATTTTATTACGACTTTTCTCCTCAACTTAATCAAACCGAACAATATCGAAACCAATATTCATTTCTAACTAGAATTATTTCCGTTTCGTACCGATAGATGGCGCTGATACTCCCTAAACCCTATTCCTAACATCACCACCCCTATTTCTACATGAAAAATCATCTCAATATATTTCTAGAAAGCTCCCCAGTTATCGTTTCACCAATAAACGTCTTCGAGACTTCGCCATCAATTTTCTAATCGTCCCATTTCTCAACTCTGAGTTGATATGGAAAAAATCACTATCTGCCACAGGATAGTGTAGTTCCATACATTTTTATTGGTATACTGTGGCTTTCCAAAGAGGTTTGGGTAAAGATATTTTAGGTGATATAGTTTTATAGTCTCGTTTCGTTAGGGAGTTGAAAACTGTTTGCATAATGTGTCTTCGCTTCTTATATAAGCTTGCGTCATTTGTATGGATCATAGTTTTCTTTATGTACAGTAAAAGTGATATAGAATTGGGAAAACTCGGAGGATGAAATCGGGAGTCTATAACTAACTATATCTCATCTGCCTTGCCTTTTCCCAACTAAGTTAGGGTCGGCTTCCAGTCTAACCGGTTGCAGCTGAATACCAGTATTTTACATGGAGTGGCTGCCTATCTGACCTCCACAACCCAGTCACTGGGTAATACGATATCCCTTGGTAAGACTGGTTGTCAAACGTTCGGGCTTCTGACGTCCCGTAGGTAACGACTGTCAAAGATCCACGATTGACAGCCGGGACCAACGGCTTAACGTGCTTTCTGAGACACGGAGGGTATGTAAAGATGGTCACCCATCCACGAACCAACCGCGGCAAGCGTAGCTTAACCTGATCAATCGACCCGTGCCGCTGTTATTACTTAGCCACAAGCCCCTCATAACTAACTATATATTGAATAAAAATTGTAGGTTTGTTATACATAGCTACTTACAAGTGGGTAGAAGTTGTTCAACTGTAAATCTGTAACATCTACGAAAGTGAAAAAATGATGACTTTGGTAATTACATGTAGACTTAAAATTGATGACCTTTATGGAACTACTCTGCCACAATATTCTTCCCAATCACTACAACTGCCGTAAGACAGAATCTAAGTACCTACTTAGGTACTTACAACGATGACCAACCTAAAAGTGTCGAGACAAACCGGACGAATAGGTACCAGAAAACCGAGTTAACTTTAAAAACGCAACGAAATCAAGAAAAAACCATGGGGCCCAAGAGCATAACTTAACCCATGTACCTACTCAACAACTATAATACTCGATCTATGGCTGCCAGTAAATTCAATGTACTGACGCCAGCACATCAAGCTACCCGAAACTGTCAAATTTCCCCAATCAACTTTGAACCTTATGCTTTAGCGATAAAGTTGAAATCTATTAAAGAAATTTGTCAGATTGTACTAGCTTGATGTGCTGGCGTCTGTACCCAGAGTCACCAACTCTAAAAAAACTAATACCATAATCTATTGAATAGTTTGCCGGCAGACATAAGGATTGAAACCAATAAAAACAGATAAAAAAATAAATTCCAAAGACATTATTTAGAATTTTTTTTAAATTTTTAAAGTATATACTTACTTAAAGACTCGTCAGACCCCACAGTCAAACCATTACTATACTACGGTTTTGTAGGACTTAGTTTATACCTAAGTTATTTTTGCATGATGTGAACTTATAATACGAGCATTGACTTAGAGTAAATAATTTACCTTTATATCTTCCAATATTACTTAAAACAAACTGTCTTACTAACAATAAAACACAAAAAACCAACTACATAGGTACCTACACAAGTAAAATGCATTCACCACCCTCTCTGCCTACACCCCAACGTCTGGCGCGGATATAAAGGCCCGGATATGAGATGCCCTTTGACCGGCCAAGTTATATCCTGCTTGTGAATGTAGGTATAAGTACAACAAGTAAGTACCTACCTACAGTAAGCTTAGCAGTCATTGTTGTAAGCTATGTTTATTTTTGGAGGCGTTCGGTAAAGACTTATTTGTCAATTTTTTTTTTTGTGTGATTTGTTACCTAAGTAATTAATACTTATTTGCTTATAATTAGTAGAACAAGGGGTTTCTAGAGGTTATTAGGCATAATATCAATCACAATCTGAATCAGTTTGAAGGATATTTACAATACTAATCCATTAAATCATAAATGTTCGAAAAATTTCTCTGCTCAACAACGTAATGAATGTTGTTGAATTGTCAAAATGAAAGCCATTGCTACTGTTAGTGTGTTATGAAACTACCCCGCTGGTCTTTATTCAATCAAAATTTATTGTTACCTATTTTAATTTGTTAGTTTTTTTTTTTATAATGGTGTTCATTGCTTGAGAACTGCTAGACCGATTTGGCTAAGCTTGGAAAGAAAAATTGGAAATGTTTACCGTGTTTTTCTGATTCGGGAAAACTGAACGTCCATTTTTCTATTAGACTTTTGTATGAATTATTGAAAATAGTTTTTATTACTTATATTAAGAACTAGCAGCGCCCCGCGGGTCCGCATAAGTTTCGATCCCGTAGGAATATCGGGATAAAAACTATCCTATGTCCTTTCCCGGGACTCAAACTATCTTATACCAAATTTCATCTAAATCGGTTCAGCGGTTTAAGCGTGAAGAGGACAGACAGACACACTTTCGCATTTATAATTTATTATAGGTAGTATGGATAGACGCTTAATTTAAACCTAAGTATTAATATTAAACTGAGAAAAAATAGCAAAAATGAGCCAGTTTAGAAACATCAAAAATAGATACAAACTGTAAAATATGCAAATATCAGTTGCTAACGCGAATATTTCAGGCGCAATATTTTCATTCAATGTTATTTGTAACTATCGAACTGCACGCTAAATACAGGCATAGCTTAGTGGCATTGGAAACAATGACCTTAGTATTAACATATATAATTATTTTTTAGCAAAACGACGCTTAGTAAATTTTATTTTCGAGCCAATTTAAGTCAACGCCATCTAGTATTATTGTTTAGAGCTGAGGTAACCGCGAGTACAGTGGTAGAGAACGTGAAGAGTAGTTTTATAAAGTGTCGCTAGATGGCGACTTTTTAAATTAGTTAAGGAAATTAAAATTGATTTTTCTTTTATGATAAAAATAAAATTTAAACACACGTACCTATGTAAAAACGTAACATGACTGTTGTAGAGCGTAATGGTAAAGAAGGTACCTGTGTATCTTCTACACCGGGAAAGATAGGAAGGGAGGGGAAGGTAGTGGGTACATAGCAATACCTACTAATCAGAATCACTACCTATTACAAGTACAACATGAAAATAATTATATAAACATATATAAATAAGTACCTAAACTTATTACAGTTATTTTACGTGGGTAAGTATCTAGTAATTTTCTGATAGAAAATAGAAACCTTTATTCAATGATTTGCTCAACGAATTCTGGCTATTCGAGATTTATCAAAATAGTGTGGGGTACGGTACGACTTTTTTCAGATATAAAAGACGGAACATAAAAAAACTAATTGATGAGTCATAGGAAGATGAGAGAATATCATAGACCTCATCCATCGCTGTCAATCAGGCGTGATCGAGAGCAGGCCCATCAGCAATTTTTTTTTTTAAGTAGGTAAGTATCAGACCCGGTACCTACTTACATAGTTAGATAGCATTAATTTCTCAAACAAAAAGATTTCAGAGCCTCCCATGTTCTAAATTAAAAAGAAAAACATTTAATCCTTCAGGTAAAAACAACAATCTGTAAGTACCTACCTGCCTAAGTTAATTAAAGTCCCTAACGGCTGAAAACGGAACTGATAAAATATTATCTTCGACTGTCCATAAAAGCAGAAAATCTTGAAAATCTAAAGTCGTATTCAGGGATGTTCGCAATAAATAAGTAAGTACTTACCTACTTAAATTGTGCAAAAAAAAGCAAGAAATTCGAAGATTAAAAAATAATAAGATTACTACTTATTTTACTACTTCCATCCACACGCTACAAGTGTGGGCCGACATCGTGCTTTTTTGTGGCTCGATGTTGCTGTACTGTAGGTAATGTGCGCACGTACCGAGAACGATAACTACCTACTAAGTAGCTCAATACTTTTCTAATGGCTCTTTAAAAATAAGAGGATGTGAAATATTAAGTCTTAAGGTAAAAATAGTCACAAAATATAAAATAATTATTCCATATCGACAACCCGTACGGAAAAAATCAAAAAGAATGTTTCGACCGTGACAGGACTCGAACCTGCAATCTTCGGATCCGAAGTCCGACGCCTTATCCATTAGGCCACACGGTCCTTGTATATCTCGGTCAAAATTATTCCTTACATTCGCATTTTAATCGATCCGTCATCTTTTGTGGTATTAATTAAAATAAGAACAATATTTTTTCCGTACATAAAAATAACCTTTATTCATTTGTTTAAGAATACTAAATATGAAGCCTGTGAATTCTTAAGAACATAAAAAGTAGAAAAGATAAAGTTTTTTCATTACCTTTCCGCTGAATCAATTTTTTTTAATTTTTTATATAAAACGTATAATGGGGTACGACAGTTATGATCTATATATATATATATAGCACACAGGTAGCATAAATATTATCATGTAGGTGGATAAATGTCGCTATTTAATGTACGTGCTCATGATTCTAATCAAAGAAGGAACGCGTACGTTAAAAAGTTGCTAAATTGGATCAAGTAAAACTATAAATTAATGCAAGGAAAAAAAGTACAACAATCCTATTTTAGTAAAGCGCCATCTATATGGTTTTATGGAAACTATTTATATAAATGAATGCTTATTAAAATCTCGTCCGCAAAGCTTGGTTGACAGCCAGCTCTAGAACAAGTTGTAGCAGGACAAAGCAGATGGCGCTACTAAGTTGTTGCAATATTCCGCTAGATGTCAGTATGTGAGTCTTTATTCTTTTGTTTCAAATCTCTATTTTTCTTCATGGTAATTTTCTTTGACGTACCGTTCATCTGGGTTATTGAGTAAAGATTTAAAAATTAGTTTTCAAATATGATATAATAGAAAATCAAAGCAGGACAATGTAAAGAGATACAAAAGCATTTTATGATTAATGTGACAGTTTCCTATTGTAAAAAAAAAACATTGATCCTTACCTTGCGAACTACTCCAATTTTAATTGTTTTCTTAAGAAACGTAAGTATCAGAAAACGTCTTCAAGAAACCCAAATACACTTCTGGCCAAAATCATTAGGCAGCTCGACCCATTGACTTGGCACCATCGTCCGCCTTGAGTGCCAATTTGCCAGTCCCTGGAACACTTAGACGAATGTGTTTGCCCCTTAGGTACGTGCCCTCGACGTTTAACGACAACTTGGCAATTTTGCCATTCTCGAGTGGCGGCCGTTTATTTGGCTTAAAGTGTACGTAGGTATATTATTTAGACTATTTTAGGAGTATTATACTTAGGTACTTTATTAGTTATGTTGCTAACTGTTATGTACTCCTACCTATTATTTAGGGTAACCCCGTTACTAATTAACGTAGGTACCTACCTACATACCTCTCTTTCAGTCATCAGTAATTTGACTTTCGAAAGAAGAAGACAAAGCGTTGCGTAAGTAGGTATGTAAGGTCCGACCGCGGCAGATTTGCCAAAGATGTAAACAACAGTGGCCGCACGTCGAATTGTTGTTTACATCTTTGGCAAATTGCATAAATCACTGATTGCCAGTGGAGCAATCAGTGATTTATGCAATTTTAAAAGAATAGTGACATAGAATTAGCTTAGTGCCATAGGGAAATTGTAAAATTGGAAATAAAGTTATTTATTATTTATTATTAAATCTGCCGCGGTCGGACTTTAACTATAGGTAGGTAATACAGACGTGAGACGCTATACAAAGTTTATTAGTAAGAGGATTAGTATATTATATTCTAGTGTCTAACCTATTTATAGTACCTATTACCTACTCCTTTTAGGTAACTATGTCTTGTCAAGATTTTATTTAGAAAAGGAGAAACAAAAATAAAGAAAATACGTTTGATCCTTCTTTTTGTGTTGTTATCTACCTATAACAGGTAAACGTGAATATTCTACGATGGGAGAATAGGTAGGTAGGGCAGATGGGTTTTGAATGGATTAAGTACCTATATACCTAGTATTTATTATATTACGCTCATTGTATGTAAATAATAATCTAATTACACAACACACAAGGGATATGGGGCTCATAGCTAATTCATAACAGTCACACGAGTCGATGTCGGTTCGTGGATGGTTGACCATTCACATCGAGACCCATCCATGTATCGGACAGCACCACAGATCATGTGGACAGCACGTTAAGCCATTGGTCCCGGCTATTTATACTCATTTATTTATTTAAACTTTTCGCACAAAAAAGGTACAAAGGCGGACGTAATGCCTTAGGCATTCTCTACCAGTCAACCAAGGGTGGTGAAGAGATTAGATGGCAGGTGCTTTGGTTGAGAGGAACAAGGATAAAAAAAACTATTAAAACTAGGTACCTACACAAATACATAAATAGGTAGGCTCATTCGTAGATCCTTGACAGTCGTGAGGTACTGGTATTCAGAAGTGCAAAAGTCTGTCGACCAGTCTTACCAAGGGGTATCGAGTTACCCAGTAGCTGAGTTGTGCAGGTCAGATAGGCAGTCACTCCGTGTAAAATACTGGTATTCAGCTGCATCTGGTCAGACTGGAAGGGGACCCCAACATAGTATTAATCTATGAACATACCTAGTAGGGAAAAGGCTCGGCAGATTGATTACACGCAAGGATATAGGTAGGTAGGTACTTAATTTACCTTTCTACAGGTATCATAACAGTTCATGCAATGCTTCATGTAAGGGCGGTTTTTCGCACTACGTCCGATCCGAATCCGATTCGAATCCGAGAAATGCCGGTCCGAAGTGACCATAGTCCTATTTGTAGGTATGAGGGGTTGCGTTTTAGATCCGAACTATATCCGTCAGAATTTAGAACATTCCCAATTCGGATTGAAGTCGGATCTTTAATTCGGATTTGGATCGGATGTAGTGCGAAACCGCTCTAAGTACTTACCATCATCGTAATTTTATCCTTTTGCTGGGCCATTCCTACAGGGTCCATAATTATTTTTGTACGTAGCTTTAAGCCTTTTATAGTAGGTAGGTATATTTTTTACTACTTATATGAATTGCAATAAATGAATAGGAATATGAATATCATTAAAACGATCACCCATCGGTTTAATGATTAAAGCTATCACACTTAATTCCACTCCAGCCCCAACTCCTGACTAAGAATATAAATTACTTCGAAGATTGGCAGCAGTTTCCTCCACTCTGCCAATAACAACAAATTTTCCTCATCCGTCTATCAGGCAAGGATACCTACCTACCTTTACCTACTGCCGTGTCATACGGTGAAAAGCCATAGATAACTCTTAAGCTTAAGATCGTTTTTATTTTTACAAAGAAAGGGAAAATCAAGTTAAAAAAAATAATCTATTCAATAAATAAATAAAACTATTATTAGAGCGATGCGGATGAATTTTTCGACGCTATACCTACTTTAGTTTGTGTACCTATAGTTTTTTTTTATTATTTTTATTAATTAATTAGGTATTAGTTATTATTTGCTTATTTTACTATATAGGTAAGTAATGCTGTATAATAGATATCTACTTACATAAATAAATTTCTACTTATTAGAGACTATTAGTTAAATAGTTAGGTATATTATTTAACGAATTAGGTAGGTATCATAAGAGTTAAATCAACTGAAGTCCATCGACACTACATTTGTGCAAAATACACTTTGAAGTAGGTACCTAATTATGGCTATTCATCGTATGGTGGCAGACGGCAGTGTACCTACCCTTGCCATACAGACTGGCAATTTGTCGCTGCTGAAAGTACATATACCTACTTAAGTTGCTTTCAGCACTATCATCGACCTATGTAAGTACAGACGCCAGCATATCAAGCTACTACAATCTGTCAAATTTCTTTAATAGATTTTCAACTTTATCGCTACAGCATAAGGTTCAAAGTAGATTGGGATACTTTGACAGTTTCGTGTAGCTTGATTTGCTGGCGTCTATACATCGATTTTTTTTTTTTCAAAACAATATAAAAAAAAAATTACATTTCTTTAAAAGCAGAGAGCGCCATCTGTCATGAATATCAGAGACATACACAAATACATCTATGTACATTGCACAAATTCGGTCCTCATTACAAACACTAACTATACCTATTATTATGATTAAAAACAGACTACTGGAAAGACCATGAATAAAGCTACAAAAGGAAATCATATAAGAAGTGATCTGCACCATAGGTAATTGCGTAATACACAATTTGAATCATTTTGAAAGATATTGCTAATCCATTGCTGCATATTATGTTCGAAAAAATTGTCTGCTGCACAACGTAAATAACGCAATGAATGTTGTTGAACTGTCAAAAACTACTGATAGGTAATGTAAGTATCAGGCAATTACCTCGCCGTTCTTGACTTCAAAATTAGATCCTACAGTTCCGTAGGTAGGTATACCATCTTGTAAAAGTATCGTTGGCCACAGTTACATGATACGTGTACCAAATTGAGAAGTTATTGCCTAATTATGCAGCTACCTTATTAAAAGCAATCTACTCATAAGTTATAAATTACAGCTCTCGTGTATCTGCCATCAAAATCTAACAACTGGCTACCAAACCACCAATACTTACCTACATCCAGTCGTAAACTGAAAAAAATATGAAGTCAGCTTCCCCAACGATCCAAAAACCACCCTAAGCAACGCAAGTGAGAGTTGAAAATCCCCTGACGGAAATAACAACGCATTCAAAAAAATACTATTTATAGAGAGCTGTCAATTTAATTCGGATCAAATTCTGGTCGATTAAAAGCATCTGTTCTTTCATACCGTACAAAAATCAACTCTATTTCCAATCAGCAAGGTGTAGTATCAATCGATTGAGCTCCCAAGTGTGTAGCATGATATTTTTTCCGAAACATTCTTGACCGCGGGTGGCCTACACACGAACGTTTTCTCCTCCAATCAGAATCTTTGTATTTGAGATGAAACAATGCCGCCTTTGTTGGGGGCGTGGCTTTCTTTGTTCCCCACAATAGGATGACAGTTGGTCCCTTTGTGCTCATTGTGTGGGGCATTGTTCGTCTATTGTGTGGTTGGCAGGCAGAGACGGGGGGCGGGGCGAGTCTGATATGTGCTGAAATTTCGTTTTTACCTAAACTCAGGATGTTTTGATTGGTGTTGTGGGAAAGTGTCTTGGGAGGTGACGGTTTGTAAAAAAATGGTGATTACATGAAGTGGGTGTCTGTTCTCACACTCAGAAAGCGTTAGTTAGACCAACACAGAGTAGTTTGGGGTACCTAGACTTTCGAAATTCAGCGAGTAACGATACCCCTACTTCCCTAGGCACTTTTATAAAGATATTCTAATCGATAAGGTCAATTCAGTTGTCCTGATCGGAACAACAACTAGATCTATACAGTTTCCAAATGTACAGACGCCAGCACATCAAGCTACTACAATCTGTGAAATTTCTTTAATAGATCTTCAACTTTATTGCTGAAGTATAAGGTTCAAGGTTGGTTGGGAAAATTTTACAGTTTCGGGTAGCTTGATGTGCTGGCGTCTGTACCTAACTCTCGTTCCTAACTATTACAGCACTCGACTATCCGCTCAACCGATTCTCCTCGGTTACTCCAATTACTTAGGTAGGTAAGTAATTGTACTTAGGTCGAATTTCACCAAACTAATATACCTACGAACCACCTTATACTATAATAAACGTATTATATCCGATGAATAGTTACACACCGATTTCTCTCTTTCAGTCGTCAGTAATTTGACTTTCGAAAGAAGAAGACAAAGCGTTGTATAACTATACAGACGCTATACAACGTTTATTAGTAAGTGGGCTAGAGTACCTAAGTCTTATCCTGAGAATAAATTTTAAATGTTTGACAGTTTTTCCGTACTAGAAAGATCAGACGTCAATTTTATTCCACAGATAAAATATACCTGACTGGTAAAATCGGCCCAACTGTAGTAGCGGTTAGTTTATGGTTTTTCGGCTAGGAGTAGACTTTTTCATTCCATTTGGTCCGTTCCCTTTCCCTATCTTGTACCGATCCGAGCTAATTTTGAGTTTAGGTATTATCTCTCCAAAGTCTATAAAATTTCCTGCAGTTTCTTTTATTCACATTACTTATAAGTTGATTATGGTCATCATCCTCGGTTGCAATTTAGTTAACTGTTGCAACTTCTCCTTTATGAGAGATTTTCTTAATCCTCATACCTATATGATGACATTGATGATGATTATGATGGGGCTCCCTTTTCCACACTTAGACTCCCATTTGGTCCGTTGTGCGTGGTATATAAATATGATGACCTTCCCACAATCTTCCTCGAAGCTATTATTACAGGTGATCTTTGCCAAAGATCACAACCAAGACCATAATGAATGAACTAAAGATTCTTTGGTTCATTCACTTTGGTCAACTTTGGTAATTTTTCTCTCGCCAAGATTTGTTTCTTTAACACTAATCAGCAATCTCTAATGCTTCTCATTATTGCTCACAAACCCTATCAGGGTACAGCTCTCATTCCATCTCAAACTCCTTCTTCCTCACTCGTCGCTACAGAGCAATAAAAGTGACGTAACAAGCGGAGTGTCAGCCAGACAATGTTATTGATCGGAGCGCGACACCGCGACGCGAGACGCGCACGTTACCTCGCGTGCCACGCGTGTGTGCGTTGTAGTTTCAAATAGGTACCTTAGAAAAACAATTTGGGATAAACTGAAGATGTCGTAGATACCTGGGATTCTACTGCAGTTGGTGTTAAAAAAAAAAAGAAGACACTGTTGTCACCGGTCTCGTAAAAGTTGACGACTGCGAATTGATTAGATCGAAGGGGTTACGACGTACGGCATTGCATACAAACTTTCAAGCCCTTGTTTTTCGAAATGAATGAACCGTTTTTAATGAAACTTCGTACGCATAAGCAGGATACAAAGGTCTCGAAAAATAGTGTTACAGCCAAATTAGACCGATTTTAAATTTTACATAGTAAACAGAGATTTCCAGATTTCGAAAGACATTTCGACATTTCATTTTAAAAGGCAATCACCATAGATTTCTATGGCAATCACCAATCTATTTGCCAAACTTGGTGATTATGATGTTATCTTCCTATTTGATGAGTTTGACTCTTTGTTATAGCGATTGCGGCCTATGGTTACAGGATGACTGAACGCAGCCTTTTCTAAAGACGTAAACGTAATTGTCCATTAACGCGCGGTGGGAAGCAAATTTTTTGGTAATTGACAATAGTCAATTACCGCCGCGATACCCTTGGGCATCGCAGCAACAAATAAAGTACAAGACAGGCAGCGATGCGTTTGATGTTAGTTAAATCGAATGACTACCAAAATATGAGTACTTTTGCAGTTTTAATTACTTATATTAAAAAAAAATGTAGCTACGGCTCGATGGAATAGATTTTAGGTATTTTTTCAGTTGATTGAATTCCCTTTATTATCATTACCTACCTACATAAAATATCTAGGTACCTATGATAATTTACGCTCAAAATTTTAAGAATTAAGTAAGTGACGAAAATTATTTTTTGAGCTCTATTTTACGATTGTTTTATCATGATACCTACTATTTATTAAATATTTTTGAATAAGTCTTTTCTTTGAACATTTGACACAAAACACTAAATTTTTTCTGGTTTGTAGTACAGACGCCAGCACATCAAGCTACTACAATCTGTCAAATTTCTTTAATAGATTTTCAATTTTATCGCTAGTGCATATGGTTCAAAGTTGATTGGGAAAATTTTACAGTTTTGGCTAGCTTGATGTGCTGGCGCCTGTACCAATACGCCCTGTGCGACAAAATACTGAGCGTTTCAAGGTGTTTACGGTCTACCTTTGGGCAGGGCCATGGACGACCAAGTAGGTGACTATAGGTACTACGTCACATCATTCTGTGGCAGCCAGCCCCGTCACCAACGGATAAATGCCCACGGATAAATCTTGACACCATCACAGCCTGAGTAAGTAGATAAGCATAAGCTGGCCATAGACAAGAAAAAATTGAGTCAGAAAACTAGGTATTTTAACAAAAAAAAAAAAGATTTTTACAAAGACATTTTCCCATAGAGTTTCCACTATACTAATCCTTTTTAAATCAATCGGGGTACTATTCACCTCCACTCATGCGGAGAGGTACAAAATATTAATAATGCAATAGCCTACACGCTTCGCCGTTTATGGAGCTGTATGGGGTTCTATGGGGTTGTATGGGGCTGCGTGGGGTATTGTGACACGTTCAATGGGTAATACCCCACGACAACAGTACACCTGTGTTGTTGTCGTATTGATTATTTTGAATTTTTGGAAGTCTGTGTAGTGTTTTGTTTTTAGGTCGGATTGCGATGTCGTGAATCGGGAATGGCCAACGGCAACTCAATTAATGATTATTTGACAGAGATGATTTGTGATCGAGATTAAAAAAAAAGTAATACTTTAAAAGTAGTTAGGTAAGTATCTAATACGGCAATGGCTGTTTATCACATCACACCAATATTATAAAGGCGAAAGTTTGCGAGTGTGTGTGTGTGTTTACATGTTTGTTATTTCTTCACGCTGAAATGGCTGGACCAATTTTGATAAAATTTTGTATGGAGGTAGCTGACACCCTGGATTAACATATAGGCTACTTTTTATCCAGATATTCCCACGGAATCGACACTTATGCGGGTGAAACCGCGGGGCGCAGCTACTCTAATATAATACACAATAAAAAAAAGGAAGCTCCATTAGCGTGAATAGTACGAATTAATCAACCATAATTTACATATTTTCGACAAATGTAATTTATTCTATAAAATGCTATTTACCTGTGCTTAATGCTAACCCCTTCAAGTAATGACGCTATGATGATATCCTAAGTATTTACGATAGTGTAATTTAGTTTGTGATCTTCCTATGTGAGTCACAATAAATACCTACATTTTCTTTCTTTCTTTCTAAATACAATGTAATAAGCAGCTGTTATCTTAAAAAACCTTTTTTTTTTCAAACAAAAGTTGTCTTGTTTCCAGTAACCTACAACTCTGCCTACCCAACAAATCTAAAAAGCTCACATCTACCCTCTGTCCACTCTTATAAGCCACAGCCTCCCGAGGCCGCGAGATTGAATGGAGTGACCGTCTGGGATGAACGGATTACCTTCATGAATCAATACCGATGTTATTATCATCCTATGTTTACATAGTCTGTCTTTTTGTGGAGAAGAAAAGTAATTTTGTTGTCCCTGTATTTAGATTTCGTTTCAGTAATAAATCTGAGTGAAAATTATACGTTATTTTTTGTTCTATGTTAGAGGGTGTGGTTTCCGCACTAAGTCCTTCAGGTGGACCATTGTGTGTATTTATTTATGTCTGGACTTTAAAAGAGACTGTGACCTATTGAGTTTGTTTCGGCCTTTCTTCTCAGAAACGGCAAACCGGCATGTCGTAGAACCAAAAAATCGAAGACATGAGATCTACTAACCCGCACTGGGCCTGCGTGGTAGATGACAGCCCACTCCCTCTCGAGAGAGGAGGCCCGTGTCCCAGCAGTTGGAACAATAAAGGCTGATTATGATGATGAAGCATAAGCATAAATAGCATAATCAGCCTATAATGTTCCCACTGCTTGGGATTGGGCTATAATCCTCCACGCAGGCCCAGTGCGGGTTAGCTATATAATAGGCAATGTTACAAAATTCTATAACATAGAACTCTCGGCGTGATAGATTGCTCCAAGAGCGACGTCGATTCGAATTAAAACATTTAGAGTGTGAGTGTACACGTATGATCGAAACCTCGAACTGTTCGGCCCAAGTCCCCACTGTAGGTATGGTTTTTAGCCGTGAGAAAGAAGTCAAGGGTCAACATAATCATCAATTATATTCTGGACTTAAAAGGCAGAAGTCTTCACACATTTTCTAGTATGTAGATACAAATATTGTTATGTCATTCACACTTCTAGAGGTTTGTGTCAATGATAAATATAAACCTAGTATGGAAATGTTAGAGAAAAGCCCATCGCGTTGCCGCCTTGTCAAAATAATAGCGGCTCAGCTAGGTACTTACCTGAACTGACTCCTACGTACTTTTAAAGACCATGGGCCAAAGACCGTGGAAGCTATTTTAATATACACCTGTGTGGCAGTGGAAAAATAATTCGCAACAGCGAGCGTGGGACCCTATTAACACATTCGCGTGCAGAACGTATGGATACGTAAAAAAATCGAGATACGATGTCGCACAACGTATCGATACGTCAAATTTTATGTTTCTCTATCAACCAGAACGTAAGGAAACGTCCGTTTCTCATATAATGCTCCTATAGTGACGTCACAGTGCCACAACATATCAAAATTTTGATTTCGTAGTGTCACACAGCATCGTCATTTTAAGCGTTTTGTGGGTGCTTCTCACACATACAAAGACACCTACCCACAAACGCAGAACGTGCACAGACGTCAACTGGAGTATGCGCCGCCATACTGTCAGTCGGGCTGTGCACCGTTACTCGACGCACGTGTACAGTGAAGTAAGCTCCCGAGTTACGAAACTTTTAAATCGTAAGTTATCACATATTTTGTACTGGATTTAAATAATAGTGTGTATTATATAGAATACAATAATTATTTTCATATTTGAGCAACCTGAGTAGTTTTATTTTAGTTCTTATTATAGAAATTCCATTGTTTTAGATGAACAAAACAAAGCGAGTGAGAAGAAAGAAAACTAATAAAAAAGGTGACAAAACAAGCAAGGATCCATCAGAACCATGTTCTGAAAAATGATTAAATGTTGCGCAACGTCACCATACATACGTCGACGTATAATGTCGTTCTAATCATAGTTGATTACTCAAATAAATAGAGGTACTAAAGAACGTTTATAAACGTCAAAATAACTGTATGGGAGAAAACAGTGCTCCATCAGAAGTTTCGAAAAAGTGAGCACCGCGCGCGAACGTGTAAATAGCTTATAGTCTTTGGCCGAAACTTTCGCTTAAATTTAAGAGAAAGTCGATAAAACTGTTTTCGGTCAAAATTATGTGGGAATTCGGAATTGGAATCTATATGGGGTTGGCGGAAAATAAGAAATAAATACTTACAGAATTTTCGCGACGACGTACCTACTCACTTTTACCCGCCTACCACATAATTTTGTGAAAACAATCGTCGCATATTCAATTTTGAAACTAATTCTAAATTCGCATGCGCCATACTTTGATTATATAATGTCTAGATAGAGCATCAATTGCGCGCAAACGTGTCAAAAAATACCAGCCAACTGTTGGACTGTAAGTACTTACCCGCCGATTAGTGCCGATCGTACCGCTTTGGTGTCACTACGTATTATGCGCGCTAAGTAATAAACAAATAACAGCGATAAAATGACGGTATGTGCTATTAAACTGTGCCGAAATTATAAAGGAAGGGTAAAAAAACACCAAACACATCACATATCATCAGTAAGTAACCAAAAAGACTACGTATTTGTTTTTTGTTTTTATATTTACCAAATTACGCCCTATTACGCCATATTTTATCAGTGTTGCCAGTTTATTTTTTCCATTCTCCCAACTTAACGTCCTTTTTTTGTGGGTATATTCGTTGCTTTATGGTTACGTTTATATTATTTAGTTGATGTACTTTTATTATTCGATTTCAAAAATGGTGAAGTTTTTCAATTCGTCTGTACTTTTTTATAATAATATAATGTTCGCGTATAACTTTTTTGTTTATGAGCCCATTTTAATGATTATTGTTGCATTGGGTCCAATAAACTGATTTCAAAGGTGCCAAGAGTAATTTTAATAAGATTAATTTATTCCATTCGTATTATCATTTGAGGAGCATCGGATCAAAGAACGATATATCCAAGTTACCGTATTTTACACAAATTAGAAAAAAGTTTGTAACTTTTTTAATGTTACAGCTCCTTAGATATGTATGTGTCGGGTTTTGATTGGACCACTGTTTTGTGATATTTTTTTAAAGCTGGAAATGTCTGTTTTTGAATAGATTTCTTTCCTGAAGGGTATGTAATACAACATTTTGCAACGGAAAAAAAATATAAAAAAATAATGGCATAAATGCGACATATCGGTTTTTGTTCCGACGCTCCTCATTTGTGATCTTTCATTTGAAATTTCCAAATACAAACTGCCTAAAAAGTTAAATATTCTAATTGAATTAACTTAGCTGATTTAATATAACACAACATTCACACACACAACTCTAATTCAATTAAATAGTGTTTTTTATTTATAAATACAAGTAAATAAAGTCACTACTAAAACTGAATAATACTACAAACATACACCTAAAACTTACTTATATTATTTGTATAGTCAATTTTTTTAATATGTGATTTATGGGAGAATTGTAGTAGCTGGTATCATTATTCACGCACACAGAGACATAGATGCACAGTGTAAAACACCGCCCGCACGCACACATGTTTGAAATTGTTGCCTCGTTTTCTTTGTTTTGATTGTAGGGCGACGCTCTATCTAGACATTATATAATCAAAGGCGCCATAGTAATGTTCCTAGCAGCCTGCATGATGAAAGGTTCCTGCTCTTGCAAACCTCAGCTGAGTGCTTACGCACTGACAGG
This sequence comes from Hydraecia micacea, assembly GCA_914767645.1. Taxonomy (NCBI): domain Eukaryota; kingdom Metazoa; phylum Arthropoda; class Insecta; order Lepidoptera; family Noctuidae; genus Hydraecia; species Hydraecia micacea. The sequence continues at coordinate 18,711,291 of OU611778.1, forward strand.
GTGACCAGCGAAGTCACCAAGCGCGCAGTGCGGCCGGTTGCGAAAATTCTAGAGCATTCGTTTCACTTCGCTACTCGCTAGGTGGCGCTAGGAAGCCACATGTCAGTGTGTACGTAGCCTTTTTTTTATGGATGGGAAATCATCTAATGACTCCTCCCGCTCTGGGTGGAGCGGAAGGGAGTGTCAGACTCTTACTGACTAAAACCCACCCGTGTTCCTTCCTTAGCCCTTTATGTTCCAGGGCAGCGAGCGGTAACCCTTTCGGACAATCCCGCTACCTTGTGTACAGACGCCAGCACATCAAGCTACCCCAATCTGTCTTTCTTTGATAGATTTTCAACTTTACCATAAAGGAATAAGGTCCATATTCTATTGGGAAAATTTGACAGATTGGGGTAGCTTGATGTGCTGGCGTCTGTACGTAGCCTAACTGTAAGGCTGTGTACGTAGCCTTACAGTACCACACCTTCTCTTAAAACCTTACCTATTTAAGAAATGAATTGGTCCTTACTACAATTTTGAAACATTTATTTTCTATCGCAACTAAGTCCTCTAGTGCAGTGTTACGATGCAACATGATGCAGTGTGAGGCTGAATACTGTTCTATTACTGCGTGATATCACTTATCAGTGGTATTAATTTAGCCAAGCTGTGGTAGGTACAAGCTTGGCTCGGATTTGCTCAACAATGCGACGCCTAACGCGTCTCGGGTGGGGGCGAACTGTGCTAGTGTGGCCATGGTTTCAGAAGAATCAGAGACTTGACGAGTTCAACAAAACACACGACTTGGCACAATGACAGAAAATTTAAGTCAATTGAAGCCTTTATACCCTTTATCCACCAGCCCGCACTGGTTTTACATTGTGGAATATGGCCCACTCGCTCTCACAATGAGGAGGCCTGTGTCCCAGCAGTGTAAACTTTATACTTAGGCTGATTATGCTACATCGGCTACATTGTTGGTATTAATAAAATTGACCCAATAACTGGGTAGGAGCTTTCAGTATTGAATTTAAAAGCGCAAAACACTGCCCTAACTTGAATTCGAAAAGTCACCGAAAAGACGTCACCATATTTGCTACTTAGATACTTAGTTAACAGTTATGCTTTGATATTGTGTTAGCAAGAAAATAACCAATAACGAAGAACAACATAACACCTAAAGGCTGATAATCTCCTGTTTTAACCGACTTCAAAAAAAGGAGGAGGTTCTCAATTCGATTTATTTTCGTTGGATCCCGCTTTTGAATCCCAGTTTAATATTTTTGGCGTTGGATCCCACAAAACATTATTATGTATTTCCGTTGGATCCCAAATTTAAAAAATGCAAGAGAATTACGTTTTATTGTCGTTGAATCCCAAAAACTATTTCCGTTGGATCCCAAATGCTTAAAAAAATCTGAATGCTGGTACTTTCAACAACAAAATTGTTATAATAAAATGAGGGTATATCATGACTAATTGCGAATTTTACCATACGTGACGAAACGAACTTTTTTATATATAAAGTCTATCTATTCATACACGAAATATCTGAAGGAGTCATTGTATAAATCATCATTATGAACAACTTTTACTATAAGACACAATGAAATGAGTACAATGACCCCCTCAGATATTTCGTATATGAATACCTAAATTGAACACTAATACCTTTTTTTACAAGCTTTCACCATCGACTGGTTCAGATATTATATTATGCAGAAAACAGAAAACGCTATTTTGAAGAGGGCTCAGGTGGACAGTTTTGGCCTAGAATTGGCCGTGTTGCACGATCCCAAACAATCCAAGATACATAAAATGAGCAAACTGCACTCCTTGGCTTTGGTACTTGATGAAGAAGGCTTATTTTTTTAAGCAATTGGGATCCAACGGAAATATGCAATCATGAAAATTGAGGAATTAATATTCGGGATGTTATATTAACTACGGAAGCTTTCACTGTGCTGACTGTGCGTGATCCGATATAAACATGGTCAGTTTTTTAAATTTCGTGGGAAACTACCACAAAAAAAAAAAACAATTTATTACTCAAGTAAATTAATAGAAACAAAAACTACCAAGCTAATACAACTAACAAAACATATTGAAATGTAAAGTGATTGCGGAATACCCAATTTATACAATTAATCATCATAATTTCCAAACTTTTGCTAAGCCTAGCCTACCTAAAAAATGTAGGTATACTGGGCATTCTGTAGCAAACTATTAGAAAGTATCAAAAATAAATAATTGTACAATAAATAAAAATAATTTTAAGCGGCGAGCGCATTCCGAAGATAAATATTCAAATAAAGAAACAATTCCGCGCGAAATTCAATAAATGACTATGGTGAAAGGTTCTTTTAACTCAGTTTCAATAAATAATGTCCAAAAAACTTTTAAAATTACATTAGAAAAGCATAAATCATTATTATAAACAGTGGTTATTGCATTTAATGCTTAAAATATTTTTATTTCAATTTCCGAGTATCGATTTCCGACATTCGACATATTAATTACCCGAGTCAATCGAAAAAAAAATCGTATAGCATAATCGCTTTTGCACATCATTGCGATGAAAAAAACAATAATGGACGGCGATTTTGAACACAAATTCAATACTGAAAATGACTCCGCCCTCGTGGAGGTCGAAAATGATCCCACGAGATCATACTACCGGGATAAAAAGTATCCTATGTGTCCTAACCCAGGACATGGCGTGCCATATGTAATCGAAATCCGTTCAGCCTTTAAGACGTGAAAGTGTAACAAACAGATAGACAAAGATGCATAGTTACTTTTACACGTCATTAATTCGCATTTATAATAATACATTAAGTATTGCTACTATTATATTATTGGCTGCGGGTTTCGATCTCAGGGTGAGTCACCAGTCCTAACTCTATATATTTTGGCTGCTGAGACCAAAACTACAAACGTACAAGTTTACAGGGAAGTTTTATAAAATGCGGTTGTTACTATACTATATTGTGGTGTCTTATGACTTCCACGCGAACGAAGTCGCGGGCAGAAGCTAGTGTTTGATAAATAAAGGTAAATCACTTTTCTTCTGAAAAGTACACATGTTGTTATAACATGGGATTCAACGGAAATAGCAAACGGGACCCATCGTTAATACCTAAAAAATGGGATTCAAAAGTGGGATCCAACGAAAATAAATCCTCAATTCGGTTGTATTATTCAAACTTTAAAAACAATAGATAGACCGAATACAAGAATCTTTTGGCGCGTGGCTGAAATCGGAACTAAATCCGCCATCTCCAATCCAACGCCCAATCAATGTCATTAAAGCGCCAAAACAACCTTGTAGAATTCTAATTCTTGTAACTGTAGGCTCCGAAGTACCTGGACTGTCCCGTATTCCTATTCCACCATAGCGCAGCCACCCTAGCGGGGAGACCGGGCCCGTCTGGCACACAATGCCCCCGCGTAATAATATAATCGTCTGTCGCCACTTGCCATTAATTAAATTTAAAATTTTCATTGCTACGCCATTGCTGTTTCAGCGTCTTAGCGTGTTGTGTATGAAATGTGATCAATGTTTCATGATATGAATGCGACTTGCGATACCTATTTGATTACTAAAGATATAGTTTGCATTAAAATACAAGGTGACAGGGTATCGACGCGCAAACTGAAACCATATTCAGCACATGATTCTAGACCCCTAAAGTAGAATTTGTTTGACGGTTATAAAAAAAACAGTGGAGGAGTGGAGACCATGGGTGGGTGGTGGAGTGCCGACAGAAGTGAAAACTTGAACAATTACCTACGTGTGTATTTTTTGAATCGTCATATAGGTAGGTAAACAAAACACAAATAGAATACTTTGCCATCACTCACTGACATATCGGAAATACATTAAAACCGAGTATATCCCGAGGACAGCCGAGCATATCCGAATGTAGCGCGGTGTCGGTAACAGTGTCGCGGGTTCAATGGCTTTTTTCCATCTCAAAAAATGCCCAACGCGCCTAAAGAAGCTTTCACTTCAAAAAATCTGCTGTTTCATAAAAAAGTGCGATACCTACGTGGTCAAAATGTATGGAAAGGCAATTTTTTTTAACAGACGAATAAGTAGTTTCAACGTTCGGGGTTTCAGAATCGTGTACTGAATTAATAGTAATAGGTTGCGCGTCATGTCCCTGTCATCCTTTATTTTCTTGAATCGAATCTTTTTGGATCCAAACTACGGGGTGTCTAATTGAATAGGTATCTCATTTAAAATTAATTGTCATTAAGATGTTCCTCAACATTAATAGTAAGTAACTAAATACCTAACAAATATTATCGTCAACAAAAATGTTTGATAAGTACCTGCGGGGTAATTGCGTAACACACAATCAGTAGCAATGGCTTTCATTTTGACAGTTAAACAACATTCATTGCGTTATTTACGTTGTTGAGCAGACAATTTTTTAGAGCATTATGAAGCAAAGCCTTTAAGTTTTGAGTTGAGCTGCACGATTTCTGACAAATGCCGGCACTGACTGGACAGGTCCACTCAATTTGTGTGGTTATTTCCTCAAAAGACCATCTCAGACATCGATCCACATGGTCTTCATATAACCTGACCAAGATTATGTCTGGACTTTAAAAAGAGACTGTGACCTCTGAGTTTGTTTCGACCTTTCTTCTCAGAGTAGTCAGATAGGAAACGCCGACCTCGTCTAGTTTAAAAAAAAATATGATTGACGTGTAAAGCAAACCTACTTACAGAAATAAAATCATTTACCATTTAATGGATTAGCAATATCCTTCAAAATGATCCGGATTGAGATTGGTAGTAGGTATGTTACGCAATTAATTAACGCACGTAACTAGATGAGATGAAAGGTAGCTATTTTCTTCGCCACTCAATCACTTGTGTAACGTATAACCTCGGAAGGTTAAAAAAGTTCTGAAGACATATTGGCCAACAGTTCCAACCATGCCTCCGAAAAACCTTATTTCCATTAGTTACAATTCCCATTACCTATATAAAATAAATAAAATAGAAGCCACATTCTTACACAACCCACACAAAAACACTGTAATCAATCTTACGTAAAAAATACAACCGATCATTTACATGAATGGCCGAGTTTATAGGTTAGAAAAAACATGGCGTCGAGCGGCGTTCCTAAAGAGGTGCATTGACAAACAGCCAACCGTTTGGCTAATCATTGGGTGCAAGGGTGCAACTTTATAACTTAGCACCTGCGTCTTTATATCCACTATAAATATATCGAAAAAGCACCCTCTTTTGAATAGAAAGGAAGTGATAAAAAACCCTTAGAAACTGACACCATAAAACTTCTTGGACTTGACTTTATTTTTTTTAATTTTCATTCATAAAGTTGGGTTGTGTTTGGGATTCGCGTTCGATTTTTGACATTTGGAATTGTGGAAGACGTTTTGATTTTCTTTGTTTGAAATGTTCTAATCATAGATATAAGAAAATATTTTTATGGTTCCAATATACTTTTAGCAACCTGTTTGTAGACAGGTGAATTGATACTGTTGATCGGCATTTGTTTGTAGGGTTTGCTTTGTTAATGATGGGAATCAAAATTAATAAAAACTATGTTTTTTAAATCTTTCTGATTGTGATTATGGCGTCAAATATTAGAGATTAGGTAAGGTTCAATTACTTAGATAATAATTCAATAACAAGTTTCATCAGTATTGTCAAGACTTTTATCAAAATCCGAGTAACAGCCATGCTTTCTCCAAAACCCCTATAAATTAAATCCCAAAAAAGATCTAACGACCACCACAATACCATTTCAACAAGTACTTAATTTAAAAAAGAAATAATAGCACCTACTTTGCTGAGTCAGAGTCCCACAAGGACATTTAGTTACGGCCAGAGAACACCATAAAAACTCCATGGGAGCCGGGAATTCCTTGCCACCATCCCATCAATGACCCTTTTTTATTGACACCCGCCATAGATTTGTAGACTTGTGTAGTAGACCCATTAGCAGCTGAAAACTTAAAAGCATAGTGATAATTATAATTGTGGAAGTAAAATTGACTAGCATGTTCATTACTACAGTCTTTTTCTTCTTAGTGAATCGACAGCAATCTAAATGACCCGGTTCCAGGATTCGGCTACTTCTTTAGCGCCATCACCAGCGTCCATCAGTTCCTGTAACGTGCAGCTGACAGGACACGCAGAACACGAATCGTTTGTGGAACAGTACAGTATCTTACTAAGCTTCGAATTCGATTAAAATGTCACGGCGATTTTAGTATCTTCTTTTCATTAATTCTATGTTTTTCTTTTTCTATTTCGCTCCTACCGACACAAACAATAGTTATGAGAATAGTTCCCTTCCCTTAAAAAAGAGACAGTCATCTAGATGAAAGGGCTGACCACTGGACCAGCATCCTAATTGCGCAACACACTATCAATCACGAACTGAATCAGTTTGAAGGATACTGCTAATCCATTGCTTCAAATGTTCGAAAAAATTGTCTGCTCAGCAACGTTAATAACGCAACGTTTGTTGTTGAACTGTCAAAATGAAAGCAATTTCTATTGTTGCTGCGTTACGCAATTACCCCGCGGTTCGTGATAAAATAGAGAAAATCAGCAAGATGGTAGCTAAAAGGGCTGACCACTGACCAGGATGGACTGGAAGCACGTAGGTACATTTTAAGTAGGTATCGCCAAATTCATCACAAGCAAAGGTTATTTTAATGCACCCCATTATCTTCAATTTCAAGAAATAAACTGCCGAAAGTGGCCGTCCTCTCTCTCATTCGATATAGGTACCTATTCTAGCCAGAAACATTTCGTCTCATTCACATCCACCCCCAAATCCTACAGAAATCCGTCCCCATTCAAGTCCAGCCCTAAAGTCCCACAATGCACTAAAAATCCACCAACAAGAAAAACACTGGCTACCTATATATTATTTTTAATCAATCCTACAGCCAATTAGATGGAGTTCAGCACAATTGTCGCCGCAGAACTTTGATTGGCTCCACTTGGGCCCAGTACACAGTCCAATTATGTTGAATAGAGGCCAATTCAACGCTACCAAGTTTTATTGTGGTGTACTGAACCCGGCGTCAGAGGCAGGCCAGGGTTCAATAGGCCAATAATTAAAACCGACGACATCGGCTTCTTCGTTCGAGAGATTTCGATTTTTAATTAAATTTTGTTTTGTTTTAGTTTGTGGTGTATAATTGAATTGTTTTTCGTTTCAAGCTGACGGTTTCTGAAGGACTGATCAAGATTGAACACTTATTCTGTGAAAGGTTATGTTGGATGTTGTGATTAATCACTGAAATAACGACAACCAATCATGTGAGTTGGCATTGGATTTTGGAGTTGGCCTTTGGCCCAAAATAGTTTGCCTTGTAAATTGTTATTTTTATTATAGGTAGGTACTTGTGCCATCTTTCTCTAATGTTGGGGATAAAAATAGGCGGATTGCGGATGTGAATCTCTCAGATGTATTCAGGCTAGCACCATGTCTTCTTCGCAGTCAGCTTCAGTATTTTGGTATTAGCTCATACACTACTGAATAATTATTGAACATCAGAGGATCAATTCTCGTAATTTTAAGCACGTTCACAGTCTGATCTCAGTGTCAATCTGTCAAAAATACCTCTAAAATCCTTGAATTTTTGACAAGTCTTAGACATTGATTGTCGCAGAGATGAGATTGCGACTAGATTTTTAACGTTTTTAATTACGGGAATTGTCCATCAGCTTCATTAAACTGTCTTTTCGTTGCCATAAACACCAAGCTTAGCAATTGAATTGAAGATGACGAAAAGTTAACAAATTCGACCTATTTCACAAACACACTTCCATTCTTTAATATCGAACTCAGCATAGAAACCTATTATTACACATGAGTATCATATAACATTCTACAATAGTGTGTATGGGATACAATGAAGGAATCGGTCGGGTGACATTAGATTCTGACTTGTTAGACGAAAATTCACCTTAATGTATAGCTGATAAAGATAGTTCTATATTGCCTCTAGTTGGTAGGTATAGCAGGATTGTTGCGTATGTCGCAGGGAGGTACTTTTCACTGTAGAGAAATTCCTTGCTGTAGGTATTTTGTACAGTGAGCAAAGATTATTAGGGCAACGAACTGTATAGACGGAATGCCAATGTATAAATCAATTTTCCATTGAAATGAGTTTAAGACTTATGTATGTTTACGACAAGGACGTATTTTCTAGATCAATATGTTGGTAACAATACCATAATGGTGGGTCCACACTATACAGACTTTTGGTCGTACAGATATCTGTACAGACTTCAAGTCTGAGTATAAATTTTTATGCGGACATCTCCACAGAATGTTTGCGCAGACTTTTCATTAGGTCAGACTTGGATTTTCGACAAAATCTGTAGTGTTCCGAAAAAAATTACTTAGTATCATGGCGAACCTCGGTAAGAACAGACGTATATCCAAAAATGGACCAAATTTTGCTCCGACAAATACGCAGACATATATGCAGACTTTAGACTTTTATGATACACCGACATTTGTCTGTACTGCTTTGTTGCACAAACAAAATTCTATAGAAGTTGATGAAAGTCTGTATCGTGTGGACCCAGATGGTGAAGTACCTAACTGCATTTTTATAATTTGTTTCTAGATAGTTTTCATCATCAGCATGATCCTCAGCTCAACTTTACCCACTGCTGAGCATATGAGGTGGCAAATGAAACCAGAGGCCCTCATTTCATATGCCAATCCCCACGCCCATGTGCCAGCCTCATCCAGGTTCTGCCCGCGATGGTAAGAATGTCGTCTGCCCATCTTGCCGCCCGACGACCGACACTTCGTCTTTCTTTCTAGATAGTCTTACAATTAGGCAATTCCAAACTTCTAGTCACTGGACACAACAGTCCTAAAAGTCAGAATCGGAAATGATGATCAACCTGTAAAGTAGTGACCAAGACAAAGCATGTAACGAAATTATCTTGGAACTCGAATTTATAATGTATAGACGCCAGCACATCAAGCTACCCGAAACTGTCAAATTTTTGTTGAACCTTATACACATCAAGCTACCCGAATCCAAATCAACGTTGAACCTTATAGTTTAGCGATAAAGTTGAACATCTATTAAAGAAAATGGACAGATTGTAGTAGTTTGATGTGCTGGCGTCTGTACTTACCACAAAGGAAAATTTTTGTACAAAATATATTAAAAGAAAAACAAAAGAAGAAAAAAAAGAAAAGGTGGTTGAACGTCGTTGTGTGTTGAAGGTGGTTGGTGGTTGGTGGTGGATGGTGGTTGTGGTGAAAGAAAAGGTGGTTTTAGAAGTAAAACCATCACCGTACAAAGAAGGTACTATCTCCCTAGGGCCCTCCCTTTTATGCTCCATATTATCCAAACCACAATAATACCTAGCTACTCAAAACTCCCCAGCCGCGCGAGGCGTGATAAAAAACTTCATAATTAAATACTTTTGTGTCACAGACTCATAGATAATATCTGTCTGTCTGTCTGTGGGAGATACTGTGAATCTAGTCGACAATGTGCGGCTATTGTGACTGTGGTGTGAATAATCAAGGGGGTGATGTGACAATGTGATGAGTTGATAACGATTTTAATATGCGTTCAAACATTGGCCCTGTTTCGACTAACTGTTCTATAAAATAACGCAGCAAAAAAATTGAGTCTGCAGCATGTATCAGAAAGGGATGGTAATATTTTAAGGGTGTGGTGGAACGGACCATCAAAAAATAATTTGCCGTTCCATATGTAATATGTATGGGATATATACCTAAGTCAAAGTCAAAGTCAAATCATTTATTTCAATTAGGCACAGTAAAGGCACTTTTGAACGTCAAAAACCTATGGGACAGTTGATATTTTTTTCGCGATTACGATGTTGATCCCATAAAGAAAGTTGTTCAGTTTGATGGTCTGTACCACACCCTTATACCTATACTTAGGTACTAGATGCGCCCCGCGGTTTCACTCGCATATGTGTCGATTTCGTGGGAATATCGGTATAAAAAGCCTACTTGTTAATCCAGGGTGTCCATACAAAATTTTATTAAAATTGGTCCAACCGTTTGAGCGTGAAGAACACTCACAAACTTTCGCCTTTATAATATTAGTGTGATTACCACGCATTTCTGAATCACGTTGTAAGATAGGGAATTTTATTTACTGGAAATGGCAGTTGTGACTTTAGTCCTTAAATCAAAAGAGGGAGAATAATTTCTACAAGAAACATCTCTGTTGGTGAACAATTTATTATGACAGTCGTGATCCTTCTGACTGAAACTATTGAAGTTACACTTTATCTTGTACCTACCTACTTTGTTCGAAACCCGAAGCTTCATAATTCCAAACTAAATTTAACTACCCACGAGCTCGGTACCTTCCACATTACTACTGTCTATAACAAAACAAAAGCTGACAATGAAACAAGATTTTCTCGTCAAATTAAAAAAAAAAAACAATTTCCCCTGCCTCCAATCTTCCAAGAGATTGAAAAAAAAAACAAAGAACAATACACTCACGTCAATATACTTGATATCACTCATAATCAATAACAATCTTAGAGGGGCAATCTTTAAGGTAGAAAAGAGGGTTTTTTAAAGTCCTCTGAGGGTCCGTACAAAGGATGTTTTTCAGAGTGACAGAGGGGCGGACACAATACATGTCAGACAGCACCTAAATTATGTGTTTGTACCGAAAGTTGAACCAAGTTTCGGATTCATAGATTTATTGTGTTTCTTGTTTAAAATATGCGGGAGCGTTCGCGGAGTACCTACGGTGGTGGAGCCGAGGAGGTGTACGTTTGTTGCAGTTTTGTAATGCCCTAATAATAAAGGTATTCGATGCTTTGAAAATTTCGTTATTTAGCTCCTCGTCTGTGTTAGGTAAACTTATTAAGTTCGCTAACAATAGTTACGCTAAAAAAAACCTGTGTCTCATTAGTGACACTTTATGTATCTTCTTGGATGACCGTAATCTTATACTGTTAAATAGTAGACAAAAAATTCAGTTTGTTTCAGTTACCTATTAAAGAGACACTGCCTAAAAATCGTCAGATCAGCGCTAACTCTGCTTTGTTACAAAATCACTGGAAAATTAAAAAAAAAAACATTAAGTAAATCCATTTATTTCAGACTAGGTATTTATTTGTCCATGACTGTTAGTAACAAAGCTCTTAAAACTATGTTAGTCAATACTAAAATCAAAACAAAACATCATTCATAATATTTACAATTCAAATTCATAAAATTACTCAAGTCAAAAAAAAACTACTTACCTTAACAGTATCATAAACGCCACATGAAGCTGGATGAATCTCCCCAACACTAGAGTCTGGCCTCTCAGAGATCATCCTAAGGATTCCGTTGTTCCCTGAATCAAATATTTAAGTTAGAACAAAAGCAAAATATTTCCAAAAACGATATCACCCTATCGAAAGTGATTCATAATTTTTGCATGTACAGACGACAGCAAATCAAGCTACCAGAAACTGTAAAATTTTTCCAATTAACCTTGAACCTAATGCTTTAGCGATAAAGTTGAAAATCTATTAAAGAAATTTGACAGATTGTATTAGCTTGATGTGCTGGCGTCTGTACCATTCCTAATTCACACCACACAATAATAACAAACCAAAATCATTATCTTGCGCCGTCACCCACTGTTCAAAATACGATCACATTTTGACAGGATGCTGTCAAAATCCGATAAAAGTTTAAAGCGCACGCGCCGACACGTGCCGTTTTGACATTTGACATGCCGGGAGCTGTCAAAATTGACAATAGAGAGCGAATGGTCAAGTTTTTGTTCTTTAAATTGACTTTTGACCACAGGGGTTGGTGGTGACAAGAAAATTGTTACCATTAAAGTGTTAAATGGTTTTGTTGAACCCCATGCAGTGTTTTATTGATACAATGATTTTAATTTGGGAAAGGTAAAAATTAAGTACCTACCTCTCTTCTTGGTTGCGAACCTACCTCATTCATTACTGAAGGTCGTGGCCCTGAAAAGCCTTCGGGGCATCCATTGAGGGCGGTTACATGGTCTGACCAGCAGTTAGGTGACCGATCGCAAAGTCTTTTCCCATCTACCTTGCCCATCTGGCGGTGGTCCAACAAAAGAAAAATGCCTACCACAGTATTAGTTTTTAGCTTAATAGATATCATTACTAAAATTATTGCTTTAAACATTCAAAGTGAGTATTTCAAACATCTAGATGCAATAAGATGTACAGACGCCAGCACATCAAGCTACCCGAAACTGTAAAATTTTCCCAATCAACCTTGAACCTAAAGCTTTAGCGATAAAGTTGAAAATCTATTAAAGGAATTTGTAGTAGCTTGATGTGCTGGCGGCAACTTTGAAACGTTAATATCTCGGAAACTTGACACTTTACGGTTTTGGTTTTATTATGTTTTCTGTTTGCATTGATGTCAGCTATCGATTTAGGTAAGTATATATACATAGGTATCATGCGTGGCCACCATTTTGAAAAAAAAAAACAAAATGGCGGACAGTAGATAAGCCACGGACCTTCAAAGCCCTTTGCTAAAGCTTTGGTTCCCGTTGCTGTCACACACCGGCTGTCCAGAGCGTTTTTTGACACTTTCATGTCAAATACTGGTGAAAATTACAGATTTTCATGACGTCTGTTAGAATATGACGGAACCGCTTTCCTATAATAAAAAAGTTATTTATTAAAACTAGGCTGACAATCAGCACTTTTCGAACGTCAAAATTACAAAAGACAGTCCCCCGGCACGCCCGCCCTTCACCACTTCCTAGTGCTTTCTTATGAAACCGAAAAACAAAATCAAGTTTATAAACATTTCTAAGAATCTATCACTATGGCACACCTGTCCACGTTTCCACACTGCATTCGTAACGTTATTGAAGCCGTTCTAGCAAATAATGGTCGCGTAATAACTGTTATTAGCCGTAATAACTGTTTTCATTGGAACGCTGTAACACCTCTTAGTTTGCACTTAGGTATAGCTTCAGCGTAGATATAATTACAGGGAAATTATTGATAATTTCGTTATTAAGTCCAGGACAATAATTATTGATAATTTCTGTGAAAATGAAAATGCGTGAAGAAAATACGCCGTACAACTGTCATTGGATTTTGTATCGCTTTATACAGTAAAAGTTGTGTTTTCATTGCATATTATGTTGAAGTGTGTAAAAGGATTTCTCTACAGAATGTTTTCAAGGAGAATGTTTTAGAACAGGGAGGAGGTACCTAGGCACGTAACTGCAACGCCAATTTTCGTAATTAAAAACGTCTAAAATCAAGTCGCAATCTCATCTCAGCGACAATCAATGTCCAAATCTTGTCAAAAATTTTGGGAAATGAAAGTATTTTTGACTTTTTTGCGAACATTCGGAATTGCCCCTGATTGATCGTAAATGAAAGCAAAAGTAGTCTTCAAAACTGTCACGAATTCTGTACCTACAGCCAATTTTATTGGGTACAGTCAACAGCAAAAGTAGATGATGAAAATCAGAAATTCAATACTAATGAACGGAGTCCGCGTCAGAACTGTGTGGCGTCGAAGTGATTCAAAAGTATGTGATTGTAAATTATACTAAACATTTACTACTAGTACAGCTGCCATATATTCGTGATCAGTTTTGACTCCAAAATTTCATCATCTACTTTTGCTGTTGACTGTACCTACCATTCAGTATGTTTTTTTTAAACCCTGATGGTCAACATTCACAGCATGATGTTATTATTTACTTTGCAAAAAAACCCTTAGCTTCCCTAACAAAACATTAGGATACTTTACTTATCACAAGGATCCACTCCACCTAATTTTTTATTATTCGTTCCCATCAAAATGAAGTAGGAGCAAAGACCCCCAATATGGTGTAAAGTTTAATATCGTACCTATAAATATATTTTATATTAATGCTGATTTTGTTTATACTAAAAACAATCGCAGCAGAACTGCATCCGACGCGTTGATTGTTTATTTTCCTTCGTTTTGTCGTAATGGTGTAGGCAGGGGTTTAGGTTGTGTACAGGATGTAGTTAGTTACGACTTCTTTTGTTCATTAATTTTAATTTAATCTGCTTGATAGCATGCATGTCTTTTTTAACACAATTTATAAAGTGTTTCTTGGATTAATAGAATAGGTAACATTAAAAAAAATACCTGGTTCTGGATTATGGATGGTAGGGTAGACGTGCCCGAAGGATAGGTAAGGATTTAATATGCTACCTAATAGGTTCTCTAGATAATATATTCTGAAGGCATATTGGCTTTACTATGTCGTGTGCTTATAACCGTACTTATTGTTACTTATCTGCGTACTTATTATAATTTACTAGCAGCGCCCCACGGTTTCACCCGCATAAGTTTCGATCCCGTGGGAATATCGTGATATAAACTATCCTATGTCCTTTCCCGGGACTTAAACTATCTCTATACCAAATTTTTTTTCTCTATTTAATAATGATTTTAGATGTACCACGCAGTTAATAGGACGAAAATAAAACGAAAAAATCATGCTTTTCTCTGTCGCAGAAATACGACACGAGCGGTAGGGGCACGGAAATACCTATGTGTCGCATAAATGTAACTTAAGCGGTCAAAAGGCTAAATGGTTTGTGCACCGATCATACCTACTGGAAAATTCATTTCTAGGTCCCCATGTAGTAGGAGCTCTTTGCCTGGTGATGACATTGAATTCTTGGGGTTAACTCCAGTAGTTTGTAAGACCAAAGGCTTGGCAGAGGTGTACCTACAGAGGTACACCCACATTTATCCAGTTATGTTTGAGTCTTCTTGGTTATAAAGATGTTTCAAAATGGGCCAGGTCTGTATACAGTAGCTCAAAAAAAAAAAGAGAAAAATCCGTAGAATTCGGGAAAAATACAGATAATTAAATTAAATGTATACTTTTGTGGAAGTGAATTGATATTTATCAATTATTTTTATCGACTTTCAATATGGCGTCTCACAGATTTATTTACTCTGGGCTTAAAAACAATGACAGTAAACCATTGATCATAGAAAGAGACCTGTCAGCTGTCACAACAGTGTCACTTCACTTCAGAAATAATCATGTCAAACGTCATTAATCAATCAAAATGACAGCTTGCCGCCATGACGGATTTTTGTTGTGTGTTGCAATTTCAAGTGTAATTTCTTGTGTTTACCAGCAAACCAAGCCATTTTAAAGTAATTGGACAGTTGAGAACTGTTTTAAATGAATTTCCCTATTTTTTAGGTACCTATAGTGTACAAGGACCTGGCCCAGGGTCCATACATTTTGAAACATCACCTTTTAATTTACTTTTTTCTGCGACTCTTCGTTTTAGCATCATCCTGTATATTTTCACCTTTCAATTACTAGGGTTGCCATTGTTTATGTTATTCCATCGTATTTGGCGCACAAAAGACAGCCCGGTTGTTTATTTTATGCCAAATCACTACCCTAGTGCGCAATGATATCCATCAAGAGCGCATATTTTATTAAAAAACATAGGGGAAATACGCCTTCACGAACTTCATACTTGATTGCTACTCGAAGCAGTTATCGTCACTGTGAAAATATACTATATCGTGACACAAATAAGGTAGGTTTTCGAGTATAGGGAGGGTACAATCATTTGACGACTGTCGTAGGGCATTTTATTATTTTAATAAATTTTAAAATTGTGTACTGAGCGGTGATAATGACTGAATAAATAGATTGTTTTGCTTCAAAAATGGAAATGTTGATTTTGTATGAAGGATGGGATTTATTATGATGTCTTCTTTACACAAAGCTTGTATGAGGTGCCAGGAGTGTTTTTCTTAATTAGGGTTTGATTTAGCAATAAGTAGGTACTTACCGTTTTTTTGGCTTCAAATAGGTAACATCAACGATTCTTCGTCGACTTGTTAAAATAGGTTTGGGTGGTGATGTGGGTTTATTAATTGGTAAAATAAAATTCTGTATAAAATTTCTAATCATTTTAATTACGTATAATATTTTTTAATAGAGATAATAGTCCCATCATTACAATCGGCTATAATTTACAACATATTTTTACAAATATGTTTTTATTTTTTCATAAATTACAATTTATGTCCTAAATTATAATGATTAAAAAGTTATTTTGTATTTTAACTTACAGGATATATTTTATTCAAATGTGGGTTGCAACAATGCAAAAATGAAATTCTAATTTTATATGGCAACATATAAATGCAAAGTGAAAACAAATGGCCAAAGGAAAAATCCTTAGTAATTTAATTATTTATTTATAGAAATTGCAATTATTTACTATCATTATAAAACTTTTAGATGGAATGCAAGCTTTGGACCCCATAGTTGCAAATGACAGATTACATTAAAACAATTATATTACGGAATGCAGGTGTACACAGGAATATTATTAAACTAGAGACTATTTAAAATAATCTGTCCTAAAAACTACGGGTGAACAACATCTATAATTAACTTTAGTTTAACATTTATTCATTGAACAATAAAAAAGTAGCCTTGTATAATTACAAAGCCGTTTTTTTTTTCATTTCAACAAAAACAAATCAGTCAATAATTTTCAATTAAATTGCTACCAAAATCAGATCTACACATTATTGGGAATTAAAAAGCAGGATAATCCCGTTTTTATAAACTATTACGAAAAAGTCTTCATTATTCTAAAGCAGTTTCGACATTTAAACATTTTTTATTTTACAAAATGACACGTACGAATCTAAAGACAAAAATATAACAATTATTTAACTATATTTACAAATAATATCAAAAGTCGTTGTAATTAAGTTTGGACTTTTAAATTCCAATAAATTATTGTAATGATAACACCGTTGTTTTTCCAATAAATTATTATTTTAGGTTTCTAAATAATATTTATTGGGAAAATTATTTATTTGGTACTATTACAATAATTAAGTTAAATATTTCTTTATCGATAAAATAGTTTTAGGTTGTTTTTGGCGTGAGTAATTTTTAGCCCGACAGGTTTAATTTGTTATCTGAATTACGTGTACCTTTCCAATATCGCCTGATGATCAACGAAGGCGTGATTAAAACGGGGAATTCAGTAGACGGACATGCCCGCGGGCAAGTCTGCAAACATGCCCGCCGGACCTCGCGACTATAGGTTTGTGACGGTCCTACACTAGCAAATATTGCACAGATCTATAGTAGTGAGGTCCGGCGGGCATGTCTGCAGACTTGCCCGCGGGCATGTCCGTCTAGTGAATTCCCCGTTTTAAGGTGAAATTAGTAGCCTAAGTACTATTTCTTGAGGTGTTATTTATAGCATTTCCAAAATGCCTGCGCTGTTTTCCGAGTATCGAACTTATATCAAACAGTTTTGATTGCTTTGCCTTTTTGACATTTTTAACTAAAACTTTTTATCGGTAAATAAATAGCTCTTATTTTATCAACTAACTATATTCACAATGTACAAATAGGTACATATGCCTATACACATAGTATAATATCAAATAACTTTAATTTATTTCCGAGGAAATTAAGAAGGAACTTTGGAGCACAAAATAAAAATAAGAAATAGTCCAACACTCGTCTAAAAAGACCAAAACTTCTGACGAAATCATTTTAGTCCGCGAAAATTCACATTGAAATATATAAAAAAAACAAACTGTCATCGTTTGAATAGAATAATAATAATCTTTTTATTATAATAGAATAGAATCAATTTACAATTTTAAATTCACGTCGAATAATAATATCGAATTTCGTCTCTTTTAATTATAATTAAGTAGGTATATTTAACAAATTTTTTTTTTCGTTCCTATAATTCGAAAGAAAACTAACCTCCAAATAATTTGCAGTCGAAAAACTATAAAAATAAACGAATAAATAAAAATCAACAACAACAAACTAGGTCTCAGGTCAGAATATGACGGTGAGAGGTCGCCTGAACTCCGGCCCTCCTTGTGTGGCCTGCGGGTACTGTCCGGGGTACTGCGGCATGAGGATACTTGAGGATCCTTGGTAGTAGGAAAGGGAGGGTGAAGGATTGGACCCTGATGATGAGCTGCCTTCGGTCCTGTCTTGTGCTTTGGGTGTCATGTCTGGGGACTCAGCGGGGGAGCGGGGGGAAAGACTTGACGGCGCTGAGTTGACGGAACTGAGTCCTGCCATGGCGGCTGCTGAAGCCTCTGAATACATCTTACTGATGTCTACAGGGTATGAGCGTTGCTGTTGTTGGTCCATGTACATGTAAGCCTTGGACAGTGCGGCTGAGTCCAGGTAGCCGCGGGAAGGGTCCGGGTACATGCCGTAGCTGCGGTACTTCTCAGCCTCGATGGAGTATTTCGACATATCCATTGAAGACCCAACCTGGAACAAGCAGAGAAATTATTTAGTTATTTTTTACTTGGAATCAACGAAAATGTTTCTTTGACATGTAAAAATTTCAATAAGTAATATAAAACCTATTGTGTATAAGTTCGCGTGTTTCTTTCAATTAATCGTAAGCTATTGAATATAATTGGCCACTTTAAATAAGGTAGTAAATTATATTTATTTTAATCCTATTCACGTTTATAAATACTTGCAGTTAAAAATAAATATTGACACATTAAATAACGAAACTTAAGAATGACCTTATCAAGAGTCAAGAATTCAAGAGAAACGAAGCTAAATGAATAAAGTCTTCATTTCAATATCTTCATCATAAATATCGGATAACTACTGAATATCGAATGCATAATGAATCGGCCGCAAACCAATCATAAATCGAGGCATTGCCCAACATTTACAAGTCAACAGCACTCCAAGACCTTTTCATACAACCTTTGTAAGAAAACTATACTTAATCTATCTTAACAAGAATTACTCACAAACAACATAATTCAACTGAAATTAAATATGAATTTTCTTTAACAATTTACATGTTATTAATTCACAATCAATATCCTACTTTATGTTGTGAAGATAAGGTTTGAATTTGTATGCGGATGTAATGCAGTACTGTATTTTACACGCTCAGACACACAAATCACACGTAACAATGGAATCGAATAAAGCTTCGAATTTCAAATTTTTTAATGAAGTGAGCCCTACACAATATTGTGAGGAAAATATCGTTTGGACGTAACACACACAAACACTTTGTTCGGCGAACAAAGGAAGGATACAGGTTGAAGTTACGTGCAATGTACTTTATGGAGCTCGACAGGTGATACATTTTGTAGCGTTAATACTTCATGTACGAGTAGCTGCAACGTTGTAGTGGACTATTCTGCCTTATGCAAATATTGACATTGACAACTGCGGAAGAATGTGGTGCTATTGTATATTTGGATAGGGTTACAACAATTTAAAAAGAAACGGTGTTCTTTCGGGGATTACTTAATGATGAAAAAAAGTTTAAGGCTCTCTTCTAATTCGCTTTTGACCGTTTCACTACCACAATAAAATGGGATTAGTCGGAACTATTTGACATTTATCGACACAATACAACGAACTATTGAAAAGCCATAAAATTATTTAGAGACCTTTACTAATCTCCATTCTCCGCCCCCAAATGTAAAGGATTCCTGCATTCATATATAAATCTTAACAATAGGACTTTCTCGCCATCAAATCGATACAAAAGCTAAAAGGTAACCCATTCAAAATACCCCAACTCAACCCTGTAAAGCCAGCAGCTTCGCCCAAGCTAGCCTATCTTCGTGACCGTGTGTAGCCGCCGCTTGCGCATAACATACGACGGCCGGTCACAGCTAGGGCGCTAAATCAGGATTAGCCCGACGCGCAGGCATCATGTACGCAGTTTACTGGCCGCCCTTACGGCTATTTTATTGCAAGCCAGTTATATACGAGCCACGGTTTTTTTGTTCTGGAAAACTATGCGGCGTTTATCAATGTTGAAATAGGGTGATTTTGTACAGGTATTTGAAAAAGAGGTTGTTGTTTTTGTAATAAGTTTTTGAGTGTGAGAGGCCATTTTGTCATATATTTTACTAGCCCGCCCCTGCTTCGCACGAATTTTACGGCTTGATAAAACATCTAGATTTCTTTATTATAATTATGTAAGTAATACAGACACGAAAAGCGACTTGATGTATAATACCTATGTATAGATTGTGGCTAAGTAATAACAGCCGCACGGGTCGATCAATCAGGTTAAGCTTCACTTGACGCGGTTGGTCCGAGGATGGGTGACCATCTTTACATACCAAGACTCTCCATGTCTCGGAAAGCACGTTAAGCCATTGGTACCGGCTGTCATTCGTAGATCTTTACAGTCGTTACGGGTCGTCAGAAGCCCGAAATTCTGACAACCAGTCTCACCAACGGGTTTCGTATTACCCAGTAACTGGGTAATACGAAAAACTGGGTCGGGTTGTGGAGGTCAGATAGGCAGTCGCTCCATGTAAAATACTGGTACTCAGCTGCATCCGGTTAGACTGGAAGCCGACCCCAACATAGTTGGGAAAAGGCTAGGCAGATGCTGAGATTTACAATCTATACATATAAATCAAATCTATATTATTTAACTGAAAGCCTGCAACAGGTAGACTAAAATTGAGTAGTTTACGAAAACATTCTCTGATTGCATCTCTTTCCTCGAATCAAATCACTTCGAAAGATTTCAGAGACTAAAGAAAACTTTAAGAGCAGTCAAACCTTACAAGAAAAAAATAACATAGTAGGAACGTTAAACCATTTTTTCCAAAAATAGTAGCAAACTAGCAAATTACTCTAAAACCGATTTCACACTGCATCATGTCACTAATGAGTCGCCAACCGACAGCAACCGACCAGCACCCGTGAAAGTCACCCAAATCAGCCGTCGATAACCATGGATAAACCATCTATCAACATAATCGAATACTGAAATCACAATGGTTCGTTAAAGAACTCAACATTTGGCGGTAGGAAATGAAAGGTAGGGCTGCTACAGATGCTTTTTTTTAAAGTCCCTGCCGCGGCTTGGCTAATCATTTAAAAGCTATTGTGTGGATTTTGGTAGGAACAGTTTTGCTACCAACTAAAACAATCCTAAGGGGCAATTCCCGTAATTTTAAGAAAGTTCACAGTCTGATCTCAGTCTCAATCTGTCAAGAATACCTCTAATTTCCCTAAATTTTCGACTTTGACATTGAATCTAGTCGCAATCTCATTACGGGAATTGGTCTTCTGGTCTTTAGGCACTTTTAGGAAAATTTCACTTGAGACATTTGGAAAGTGCAGATGTTTGGCTTATTTTGTCTAAGTTTGATGGTCCTTCAATGTTATAAACTATCTGAAGTTTCTTACACTGTTCAGTCTTGCGGAATCCATACTAAATATTATAAATTCGAAAGTAACTGTCTGTATGTTACATCTTCTTCTTAGCGTGTCGATAGCAATCTAAATGTACTCGGCCCAGAATTCGGCTACTTGTTTGGCGCCATCACTAGCGTCCATCAATTCCTGTAACGTGCAGCTGACAGGACACGCAGGGCGCGATATTAAGTGTCTCATCGTTTGTGGAACTGCACCACATTTACACTCCAAGGCGGAGTCGTCTATAAATTTCCATCTGAACAGGTTTTCCTTGCTTCGGCCAACCTGAGTCCGGAGTCTGTTTAAAGACTTCCAGGTTACCTAAGGTAACTCATGTCCAGGTGGGAGGTCTTCAGCGGGTGGAACGAACGGTTTGGGTAACGGAACACTGTCTCGCCACAGCTTCAGTCTTTCTTGTGGTGGTTCGCCAGTGAGTGGGACGACACACTTTAAAAAACTGTTTCGGCTTTTCAGCCTTTGTGGCACAAGGATGTTGTCGTGCAAAGGGTGTCGTGTGTCGGAGACCATTTTGTCTCTTTCGCTGGAGCTTGCCACCGCTCTGCGAATCACTGGTGGCGCTATTCCTGCTAGTGGATACAGCATTTGTACCGGGGTCGGATTTAGGCAACCAGTGATGATCCGGCACGTTTCATTCAAAGCTGTATCCATGTCCATCCAAAGCTGTATGTTACATGTTACCTTATTACGCCTAAACTATCAAATGGTTTTTGATAAAATTTGGCAAGGAGATAGATGGCATCCTGGAGAAGGACATAGGTTACTTTTTGTCCCGGTACCACATTCCCGTGGGATAATTTCGACATCAACTCGGGCGAAGCCTAGTATCTTTATATTGACACTTTTTGCCTTTATTAAAGAGCTAGCCGAGGAAAGTAGTGATTAAATTATCATCATTAGACTTTATTTCTGACAAGTTAGAAGCTAATAAAGAAAAACAAACGCACAATATGTATATTAAACTATTTTATATTTATCACCGCAACGTGCTCACAAAACAGCCAACCCTAATGAGCCGAAAACGCCCAATCACCATTTTTAATACAACACAGGTAAAGTTGCAGTTGTTGATATGAATAGTGGCTGATTATATTGTTTACTACCGGTACCGGTATCGGTATCATGGGCATTCGTCACGGTAATCGGAAAACTGCGGTATCATCCAATAGCTGGTCTATTAAGGGGGTGCGCAAGACCGATGCCGACGGGTGCAGGGTTAATTAAATGTTTTGGTCACACCTCGGCAGTTTAAGGTTGCGTTTTTTGTGTGATGTGTGAGTTATGATGTTCAGATGTTTTTTCTACAGACGTTTTTTTAAATATTTTTAAGGTGCAGAAGTTGATTGAACGTTTTAACTTTTGAAGGCATCCGATTTGTTGGTGATTTGATGTCATGGATATTATTGCACATCGTCTCGACTGGAAAAGTCATGGTGAGTTTGTGCCAAGCAGTTGGATGATGCAGGCTGACAATAACAGTACATAAATATATAAATAATATACATCAAGACCGGGTTAGGAATACGACCATCCGTTCCATCGCAAAGATAACTGGTGTCACTTGGAAAGCTGCCACGCTAAAATGGAACTGGGTTGGACACATCTGCCGCATGTCAGACGAACAATGGGTCAAACAACGACCCAATGGGTCCCCCTTAATGGCAAACGACATCGTGGCAGGTCCAGACGGAGATGGCGGGATGAGCTGGATTTCTTCAACAAGAACTGGTCCTTAGCAGCTTTGAACAGAGAGAAGTGGAAAGAGAGTAGGGAGGCCTTTGCCCTGTAGTGGGACATCACAGGCTAATAATAAATAATAATAAAATACATCAAGTAGATTGAAAGAAACCGATTTCAAAGCTATTTAGAAATATCTTGTGCAAATATAACTAAATAGCTTCATAATATTCTGAAAGGATAAGAAGCAATCCTTACAAAATGATAACTAACTATAATATAACCTATTACAACCATTAAATGAGTGCCCAATTGTGTTTACAGTTTCAATCAATGCTTCATTTAAATTAATGTCGTTAGTATTCGTGTCAATGCCAAATGACAATCATTATTGACTCAGCCTTTTCTTGTCTCCAATTATTTCGGTATGCAGTCATATTTCTCAATATTGATGAAAATAACTATGTCATCAGTCTTCCTTTCATTTAGGGTTTGTTAGTAGCAAATACTAAACCTGTGAGATTTCAAAAGTTAAATTTTTAGTAGCAGTATGTGCTGCTTTATTGATTACTAACTTCTGCCTGCGACTTCGTCGGCGTGCTTGTTTCTTGTTTTCATAATAAACCGTATGGAAACCACATACCTATATGCAATAAATTATACCACAAACATGTTATCGCCTTTCCTGACGATGTACAAAAAATTAACGCAATCGGTCGCGAAAAAAAATCAGCAGTTCCCTACATCTTGTTGAGTTATGCGAACATTAATGTAGGAAATAGTGGTTTTTTTTTGTATAATTTGTTGCATATATGTGGTTTCCATACTGTATATCCTATGACACTCGGCAATACTGTAGCTTCCTATTAGTGAAAGAATTTTCGGTATCGGATCAGTAGTCGGAAGATACCAAACTCACTCACACCTCTGTATAATATGAGTGGATATTGTACAGGGTCCCATTAAAATAGATGGACAAATTTTAACACAGCGCTCAGTATGTCTAACCAAATATTCCAACCAAAAAAAAAACACTGATTAAAGTGATTTATTTTGACCTAAAATAATAAATTGCCGGCACATTAGTGTATTTTCGTTAACTGATTATTTTTCTTGTAAAGTATCTAATGCGTTTTTCTTATATTTTTTTACCATCGTCCTTATTTTGGTGGCATGAATGAATTCTAAAAGTTTGTCCATCTATTTTAATGGGACTTTATATGAGTAATAGATGTTATTCATAATTTTTGGTAGCAGCATGTATTTTAAATTGTGAATGGGCTTCATACTTCACAACTCAAAACGCTTCATAGGAAGGTAAGTTTCCTATCTAAGAGAAGAGACAGATCAAAAAACATGAATGGATTAAGTGAAACATGGTTTGTCTCTGTAAATCCTTACAATATAAAGTGATAGCTGTAAGTTACAGCTATCACTTTTAACTTTCGAGAAAGCTTGAGTTGGAGCTAAAAGCATTTACCCAAACACGGGTTATCGGCTAATGTAATCAACTAATTGAATTCGGTACAGACAACAGTTATCAATAGCATCGGTACTTTCACTTGAACCAGACCCGTAATGGTAAAAATGTGACTTATGTGTCGTAAAAAGTAATAATAAAAATTATTTTGTAAAGAAAAACTCATGATATCGCCCTACATACACACATCAAAAGTGTCTAGATCAAGCATTTTTATGCGGATTTCTTGAGATTGAGATGTGGCTTTGTAATAAATTTATGATTTAATAAATTTATATGGATCCTTTTTGGTGCATTTCATAATTTGAATCAGGAACTGTGAATCAAATTCGAGTAAAAGATGAAAATCAGCTGTCAATATTTTCCCTATAAAAACATACAACGCATTGAAGACATTATTAGTGCTACTGTTTCCCTACTACTGATTAAAACCAACGTTATTATGGAGCGGCGACGTCATTTAAGCAGGGAAGAAATGCTCAGAGCCGTGGGAATGATAGAAGCTGGTTCCCGGCAACGTACTGTGGCTTTAGCTCTGAATACAAGTCAAAGTGTTATCAGTCGACTTTGGACACGTTACCGAAGCACTGGTACCGTGGCTGAGCGCCATGGAGGACGGTATCGCTGCACCACACGGAGACAAGACCGATACATTCAAATCTTAACTCGAAGAGCTCCAACAATAACCGCCATGATGTTAGCCGTGAGGCTTCATCACTCTTCAGGGAACTTAATTAGCGACCAAACAGTCAGAAACCGCTTGCATGAAGTGAACCTTCATTCCCGAAGACCGCTACGGGTACCACCTTTAGCAATGCACAATCGTAGGATTCGATATCAATGGGCTCTTGAACACAGAAATTGGGCAGAAGAACAATGGCGTTTCGTGTGCTTTTCTGATGAGTCTCGTTTTGGTATGAGACCGGATACAAGACGTATACGACACTGGAGAACCCCTGGACGCCAACAGCGATTAAAATCCTGCCAGGAAGTCCATCCTTATAGTGGTGGAACCATCATGGTATGGGCGGGTATTTGGATCGGCGGAAGAACTGAGTTGATTTGGATCAGAGGCAACCTCAACGCTCAAATTTATGCTGAGACGATTGTATCAGACGTCATCGTTCCTCTACAAGTGCAAATCGGTCCCTTATTTCAGTTAATGCATGATAATGCACGACCGCACACCGCAAGAGTTGTAAGACAGACTCTCGCCGCAGCTAACATCAATGTCCTGCCCTGGCCTGCTCAGTCGCCAGACTTGAACCCGATTGAGCATGCATGGGATATGCTACAGAGAAGAGCTCTGCCGAATATGGAGGGTATCCAGTCGCAAGAAGACCTTTTTTTGTTGTTGCAACGAACATGGGCTGCCATTCCACAGCGTGATTTGGATGAACTCATTTTGAGTATGCCAAACCGATGTTCTTGTGTTGTTAGTGTTCGCGGTAGAAACACGGATTATTAATTGTTTAAGTTACCCAATAAAATTTTAAAGAAAACTGTTATTTCAGTCTTTTTTTCGAACTTTTGTGTTAGTGGTTCAAATGTCAAAAATCCCTTTATTAGGAAAATGGCAAATTTCTTTATTAATGCAAAGGTGACTTGGTTTATCGTTACTGTGACAAACGAAAACACTTTATTTGATGAATCCTTAAAGAAAATTTTAATTAATATCAATCAGGAGAAAAGTTATTGCAAAAATATATGTTGATCCCTAGACACTTTTGATGTGTGTACTTGGACTTCGCCTTTTTGTCTTCAATCTAGCGATAGCGGTATTCCTTTATATTGAAGGGAATTTCTACCAGATCATTATGTTCACCTCATGGACTTAACATTCCAATTCGTCTGTCACCATCATGTACTTTATTAATCTTGTTTTACTCAAAACATTAAAATATTGTTTCATTACCAACATCATATTAACTGTTTCCAACCCATTTTACAGCGCAAACACTTCATCAAATATAATTTGTCACCGACCACACCAACTTCGCCTTCTCCCACAATATTCTCCCCGCATCTCTAATTCAATCACGTACTTACAAACAAATAATTTTATAATCCCTACATAATGCAAGAAGGCTGAAACAACGATCGCCCTCCGCCCCCGACATAGACGTCACTTTCACAAGATTAAACGTCAAATAGAGGAGGGAAGGAGGTTTTTAAATCGGAGGGCATAGTCCCAGGGGCAAGCGATTAGGGTGTTGTCATAATATGGTGAAGATTGCGAATTTTGTGTGGTGTATTCTGGTAGAAGTTAGAACGTCGCTGTATAGTGTTCTTTTAACAGGAAACGCGGTCACGTGGTCTTTGGCGTTCATTCCAAAATATTTGGAGTAGTATCATACTACTCTAAACATTTTTTTACTATATACTGTATATCTACTACTTCCATGTCTCAAGTTTTGTTTTTTGCCGTAATTATGCGTGCATTCCCGTTGTCCCGATAATTTTGAAGAAATAAAATGACCCGTTTCCTCTTAACACATTAGTGTAGATGGGCATTAGCCCATCTGGACCTGTACTACAGGTCCATCTGAACTTAAAAATACATGGTATTAGGCAATCACGTCTTATAAGTAGGCTTTCCTGCAACAATAAAATTCTGCTGCAGAAAATTGACGCTGCATTTGCTTCAAGGGGTAAGCAAGTAGGCAACAAGGGCTGGGTAGGCTTATAGGCTATTCAAAATTGACGACTCCCTACTTTCATATAGATTGAAATTAAGGAATTTAAGACCGATATTGATCGCGCATAGGACCAATTCTATACAAGAGACAAACGGGAATAACTTAACTGATTACGAAACTACCACCAAGATTGTTCTGAAAAGACACAGAAACCAAGAAAAGACTGTCAAATTTAGTTTGGACATAAATATTCGGCCCAAAAAAGGGTCACACATTCACCATACCGTGTCTTCATCCTCTCAGGGTACTTACATGTCAAGTATTGTGTTAACTCGCCAGAATTTGTTCTAGGGAGCGAACTGTTTGTAGGGTGTTCAGTTTCATCAACCGGAGAAGATTGGAGGGAGAGATCGAGATTCAATGAGATGTGCTAAATAAGTAGGCGTTTTGGATGTAATCTTTTATTTTTTTGACGTGTGATTGAAAAAGGGTTCGCTGTTTGCGTAGGCAGAGTTTGTCATTATTTGCAAATGTAGATTTGTACTTATGTGAGGTGTAAATGTTTGTTCAGAGTTGACTTTGGGAATGGGTTGGTTTACATTTACATGATCGGATTTCAGATATTTTGAAGGCAAGAAAGATGACAATGATTCTGAAGTAAAAAAAAGTTACTAAGTAAAGAAGATATACGAAGACGAAGGAGTTAAAACAATCTTACTCAGAAATATGTCTAGCAAAGCATACGCGAGTGATGAAATAAAAAAAAAAGAAAATCTTGAAGCAATAAGTAATCCAGTTCTGCGGGGTAATTGCGTAACACACAAACATTAGTAATAGCTTCGATTTTGACAATTCAACAACATTCATTGCGTTATTTACCTTACTGAGCAGACAAATTTTTCGAATAAATGAAGCAATGTAAGTATTAGCAATATCCTTCAAAATGATTCAGATGTGCTGGTCTTCAAAACTGATCATAAATACCCAATCCAATTCATGTTAACACAAATCTACATTTATTAGAACATCAGGAACAACCCCTCGACCACTAATTATTTCGTGACTACCCGCTGTTACACAGGGGTAGGAAAGTACCTACGTTACGTTGTGACGGGAGGAATCCGATTCAATCGTGTGATATTAATCTTTGTACCTGTTATGTTTTAATTAAATTGTAATGTAACGTTGCTTTATGTTGAATCTTATGATTCTCCCTTGTCCCTCCCTACCCAAAATACCTCTACAATTCTTATCAATTCTTCCATTAGTTTATTTAATTAGTTATGAGAGAACCGATGCTATATTTTAACTGACCCCGAATGAAGTGGGATAAAAGAGCAACAGGATTAATCCTGATGTTATATTTTAGAAATTCTTCGTCTAGTACTTTCCAGGAGGTTTACTCCCTAGGCACGAAATCCGTAGTTCCGGCCGTAGTTACGAACGATTACAGGTCATAGCACATATATCAACTCAAGCCATTCAGTATTCTTTGTTTGAAACTCCCTACTGCAACGCACACTTATCGGAATCGTAACGTAATCGCCTCGCCTCGGGTCAAGCTAACGAATCGCGGCGCGGTGCGTGGTCAAATTGCAGTTCCCGCGCTTACGTCTCTTCGTCCACCTTCGTCTAGCCGAGCGCTATATCTTACTACTCCGTATCACCTTCGGACATAAGATTAATTTGGGGCCCAATCTAAGATTAAAAGACAGCACAATTTGATAGTGTAGCTATTCTTGATGTGTTTTTACACGTCCGAAAAACTTAATAGGGTGTAGGGCTCACATCGAAGTTTCGAACTACCGACGGACGGGCCCGTAAATACGTTGACCGAATTAAAGGTCCCAAGGTGTTCTCTTGGCAAAGTTTTGCTGAGGACGATGTACTTGTGGTAAACTAAACTACTAGTTATATCATTCCAGGTCCTTAATTAATTACCTACGTCAAAAACTGATCACCTTACCGGTCACTAACACAGCGTTAAAATTTTATTCCAAATTGATCTCTACGGTGTTAAAACCACACCCCTCACAAATTGAATTTCCCATCCTTCATAAAACCATCAAATTTCTAACATATGCTTTGGCAATTCCAAGCATATTATACGCTGATCTAGCACATCCGAAGTTTTTTACTGCTTAAGGAGTAGCAAATTTTCGAAAATTAGATAAAATGATTAATACGGTTCATAATTATGATGTGTCAGCACTTTCTTTTCTTTTTTGTGGTATAATTTCTTCCGCACGATGTTCTTATTTCATGGTGTTAACAGCTTTAAGCAAAACGTTAAAGATTTCATGCCTTCGCGCTAAATGGCTGATCATATAATTAGCGCCTAGATTGGGCGATGCTTCGGCATTTCTCGGTGATGTTCGGTAATCTGGTTGGTTTTTTTCTTCGTTGGAATTTGTAGGGCCTCTTCGTTACCTACATAGCTTTAACTGTTAGACTATGCTTAGCCAAAGCAGTAGAATTCGGTAATGCCTTACAAATGATGACAGCTCATAGAGATGTAGATACGTAAGAGAAGAATTCGTGCTCCCGCCAGATAACGTGGGATATGGGCAGGAGGATGGTAATTGACATAGAGGGGTCCGTGGCTAAATAATAACAGCCGCACAGGTCGCGCTTGCCACGGTTGGTCTATGGATGGGTGACCATCTTTACATACCGAGACCCCTTCGTGCTTCGGAAAGCACGTTAAGCCGTTGGCCCCGGCTGTTATTCGTGGATCTTTGACAGTCGTTATGGGTAGTCAGAAGCCCGAAAATCTGACAATTAGTCTTACCAAGGGGTCGTGTTACCCAGTAACTGGGTTGTGGAGGTCAGATAGGCAGTCGCTCCATGTAAAATACTGGTATTCAGCTGCATCCGGTTAGACTGGAAGCCGACCCCAACATAGTCGGGAAAGGTTTAGGCAGATGATGATAATGGACTTAGGGACAGCTGCCGGCGATTAGCAAATAGCCTCAATAACTCAGTAAAAAAGTTAACTTCTATACTCTATAAACAAAGTAAGTATTGGTTTGCCCATTTCCTGTTCGATAAAAGGGACCGGATCCTACATCTAATATGCGTTCAATTTATTTGCCAAAAATGTAAACAAATATGAATGAATGGAAAAATAACTTTAATTCCTACACAATAAAGTTCAGTTTACGCTACAACTTCAAAACATTTTATAACTTTTTCCATAGTGCTGGTCACTCTGAAATCAACTTGATTGTCATTGAAATAAAGTTGCTATTTGTTTAACTTGAAATATGGCGGAGGTGTGCAGAACTGCGCACTTTTACTATAGATACATTTATTACTAATCTGATTCTTACCTGTGGATTAGGCGTTAAAGCAGCATTGATAGCATTCTGCTGAGCTGCAGCAGCTGCCGCCGCGGCCATACTGGCTCCCAGTGGCCCATACGCAGCACCATAGTACCCTCCCATCGCCTGACCCATGCCTCCACCTGCCATACCTGTAGAAAAATAAAACAATATCTGTAGTGACGTCAACAGAGGCTTTAAAAAGTGTAGGAGGTAGGATTTTATTGTAAGAAAAACTTTTCATAGTTTCGACCTCATTTGAAAGTTTGTGGTGCTTCCTTTGCGACTTCAACAACGTTGCCTTTAAGTCACAAGGAGCTAGAGGAAACAAAGGTTCAAACTTTGCATGGGGCCAAGTTTCAGTGCAAGATAACATTAATATAAGTACTTATGTGGTATAGTTGTTTTTAGCTCAGCAACCCCATCATTAACACGTACCTAAAAGCTTAATCATTTATGAAGTGAACAAAAGGCCAATTCTCGTATTTAAAAACGTTTAAAATCTAGTCGCACTCTCATCTCAGCGACAATCAATGTCAAAAACTTGTCAAAAATGTAGGGGTATTTTTGACAGATTGACATCAGACTGTGAACGTTCATAAAACGAGTATTGCGATATCATTCTCATATACGATATACGAATGAATTTTTCGAGCTTACAACCCAACAGCATCAAAACCAGACAGGCAACCCCAGCAAACTATTCAAAACAAATTCCACAACAGTTCTAAATTCAAAACATTCATAAACGCTAGAACGGAATGTCTAATTCACACCAGTAGGCAAGGCAAGTGGCCACCGTAATGGACAGTACTCTATAGACCGACGCACATTCATAATGGCGCTCCGGGAACTCTGATTCGAGCACCAATTAATTATTTCATTGTGCCACGAATAATCCCGCCCTCGAGTGCTATTAACTAACGGTCAGTTCCTTAGACGTGTTTATTAAATACGCCTCAACGGGACTAGTTTACTCGCTTATTGATAACTAATTAATTCGAATTAGGAATTCAATTTAGAGCGACTGATTTATTAGGTACAAATCTGGTTTTATTAAGTTTTTTCCTACTGATCTATATATGGACATGAATTATGTAGATCATAAAAGAAAACACATGATACAATATAATTCAATTTTATTTGAATATTGATGATTTCACATTGTAAGAGGGATCATCATAAATAATATTTATTCGATTAAATTAAAACCGATAAATTACGTCACAATCCACGTCAGCGAGGTAAAATGGATCTGTCAAATCTCGCGGCTAAAAATATTTATAATACAACCAAATTAGGATGTCACGACAATCTAACCACTTGTAATGCTATTACGAGAAAATCGAAATACACTTCATGTCCCGCGTGAAATATTCGAATATAGAATTTAAATAAAAAATATATGAGACACCCCTATTGTGGTGACGTCAGTCGAATCTACAATATATTATAAACCGCAGCAAAATTATAAAGCAGTTTATTAAAAGGACAATGAGTTCTCCGTCAAAGCAATAAGGTGCGATATCGCTTGGGAGTTTATTTTCGGAGACGCAAATAGGTAACGTCAAGGTTTTTAGAAAGGGACGATCGAGATTTTTTTTATTATATTTATAATTAAATTCCCTGTCATCTCTTTTGGGTATCTGGCCTCCTGGTATTGGCGTTCGCGGGATGGATTTTTATTTTCATATTTCCCAAGTTTTCATTTAATTCGTAGAAAATATGAATGAATTCTGACTGCTAATAATGTCTGTGATTGACGGCTCGGCCATCATTAATTATTCCTCAGTAAATGGCAGATATACGAGTATTCAAGTATAAATGCTGGTTCGTTCAAAGGAAATTATCAGTTAAATGTAACTGACATACAAGGTGCTTGGCAGTGATTGCCGACATTCAGCGTGCCTATAAATTATAGCTAAACGACCATTTACACGCTTATCCGAGTATGAAAGAATAAAACAGTGTAAATGCTTATTGTGGAACACGTGACAAAGAAAGAAAATGGATCATGTAGTGCATGTTGACGACTTTATTGTGTTTGGGACGAGATTTCGTGTTCAAGTTATGACAATTGCAATTTAGCCGTGTCTACTTAATATAATGCTAATGGGGTGGAGCACGAGTTGAGACCGCGTATCGGCAAGCGTAGCGTGGAACCACAGAACAGGTTATCTGTTCTGTGCGTGGAACGCCCGCCACCTAGATGAACCGAGCTGGGACAGACTGGATGCGGAGGGCGGAGGACAGGGTGTTGTGGCGAAGCCTGGGAGAGGCCTATGTCCAGCAGTGGACTGCGATAGGCTGAGTTGATTGATTATGTGTATTTAATGTACTTACCTCTAAAACGAATCAGTTGGCACGCAGTACTCGGGGGTAAGCCCTATAACGTTAGTTACACCTACCCTTAACCGACCATCCGTCTACCTCGTTTTTCTACTTGAACTACAAGGATTCATGAATACTTAATCTCTTAGCTCACGTGGCAACTCCATCAGATTTTCTCGAAGCGAACCCTCACAAGTTCATCAAAGGCTGCACACATAACCCTAAATTAGCTCACTGTTGGTCGAACAGACCGAGAACAAAAACCCAATTAATTTCCACCAACGGTTTATACAGAAACCGTTTAAATGCAACATCAAAACTGTAAATGACTAATTTTAATTAATAAAACAAACGAATATTTCCTTAAAGAGTCGTTACGTGGGACTTTTTCGACTCGAAACTTGGTTTGGCAGTTAAAAAAGTCCTCGAGAGGGTTCAAAAGGGTTATTAAAATAGGCGTATTTTATTACTTTGTGGAAGTTAGGAAAGTAAAAGAAAAGCAACCTACCTTGGTTATAAACGTTGACTTTGAAAGGAGAAAAAAATAAAATGTACAAAAATTCGGGGAATTCTAAGAAAAACTTCCACGTGGAAAACATAGGAACGCATCAATCAGCTTAGAAGTTGCAAATCTCCGGGGGGAGTTTAGCTTAAGTCCCTACAATATTTAGTACCTCTTAGAATGCTTGAGGAAAATATAAACATGAATATATGAGTGTACAAAAGTATTGTTTCCACAATTCATTTTCATCAATCGAAGAAAATTTAAAAACTATCCTTCAATGGATGTAATTTCAGACACGATTCACCTCCGTCACAATCCATATCGTTCATAATGACCATCTTCCGACCGACCCCTGAATATGTAAATATAGCCCCAGCATTGTGAGGATCGACAGAAAGGTCGGACACCGGGCTAAATGGGATTTTCGTACGGGTTTCCTTTTCAATGCCCCGTTTTTTCTTTCCACTCTTTATATTTGAATGTGTTAAATTTCTCGGAAAAATGCTTATTTTCTGTCCCGTCAGGTGGGTAAGGTGATTTATAGAGTAACCTTAGATGGTATCAATGGCTGAATGTGTGGCTTATTTCAGAAGTTTTGTGGAAATGAGTTTTGGGTTGCCGAATTGTTCGGACAAACCTATTTTTGGGTTCATTTACCTGGTCGACCCAGGTAGTAAAATAAAATCCGAATTCAACCCATTTGATACTAACACCGTAGATAGGTACTAGATATAATAAAGATCTGTAACTAAAGCTCGACTTTAGATATTAATTTTTTTGTCAAAATAAAAGGCAATTTGCATTCAGCAACATTTTTCTTTTGCTCTGAAAATAAAAACCTATTTCTTCTACCAAAATCAGTTCACAAGTTCACAACATAATCTCGTGGAACCCTAAAAGAACCTTCAGCAGTTCCATTTATCCTTCAAAAACGATCGGAACAAATGACAAGGGGTATATTTTCGCCGTTTCATAGCATGGGGAGGGTTGTCCGCAGACGTACTTAACAAACCGTGGTTAAATTGATAGATTAGCCACAATTTGTGCAAATCATCGTTTTTGCTTGTTTGCAGTTATGGATATTAAGTGATATGGATTTTGGTTGAGTGATAGAATTATCTCGTTAGGATTATGGTAATAATGTAGATTTGACGTGATTCATAATGGCTTTAACAGTTTTATATGTATTTATATGGCGTGTCGTATGTTTTGAGTGCTATAGTTTGGGTTGTAGGTTGTAGTTACA
Source organism: Hydraecia micacea (assembly GCA_914767645.1). Taxonomy (NCBI): domain Eukaryota; kingdom Metazoa; phylum Arthropoda; class Insecta; order Lepidoptera; family Noctuidae; genus Hydraecia; species Hydraecia micacea. The sequence goes on from OU611778.1 coordinate 18,745,765, forward strand.
AGGTAAGCCTCTCTTAGGCGCTTTGCAGATGGAGCAACTTTAGTTGAGGCGACTATCAACTTTTTGAAATTTTCTTTTAAAAGTTGCCAGTTGCTACAACCAAATAGCCCGAGATGTATGTTAACAGCTAGTTGCCAGTTGCTCCATCTGCAAAGCGCCTTAGAGTTTAGTAGTAAAACAGTAATAATATTTTCAAACCGTAGCAGTACGCACGTTTTATTAGACTATTGTTCTCTCCATAACATAAAAAGAATACTAAACAACGTTCTCACGTATATACCATCAATGTGCCGTAAGCCCCAAAAAAAATCAAAGCAAAAATATAAACAAAACGGCGAGTCATTTCCTAGAGCCATAAACAAAAATTTCTCGCTCCACACGTCCGTTCTCCCCAACGTCCCGCGCTCAACTGTCATGTAAATGACGTCACGTGACCGGAAGCAGTTTGGCGGGGGGAGGGTCTTCCGGCGACGCACGCGATTGGACACTTCCGTTCGGTAACAAACTGCTGGTATATAATATGCTAATCATGAATAAGCATTTTATTGGATTATTGTATGGATTAGCGTTGCCTGTTTTGCCTGTAAGTGAGGCTTAGGTTGGATATTTTGGCGATAACAGGAACTTTTTTGTACTTTACACGAAGATGACGCTCCTAAAATGTTCGGGTACACCGTACATACAGATTTGTTATTTTTTTCGACCATTTTCACATAGCTTTTTCTTTATTAGTTTTGCACGCTTCGTACGTCATTTAAATAGGGTCTATTACTTTCTCTGTATCCCAATTAAACTTTAATTGTATATTCATTTACTTATTGTAACAGTTTTTTTCTAAACATGTTTTTTCTGTCACAGCCAAACAAAAGACGGAAGTTCCGTAAAAACTATTGCCTTAAGGTACTTTTAGAAATGTGTGCTAGAAAAAGTATTGGGCTCAGTTTTTGTTAGCAGTACTGAGAAGTATTATTGCCATTAAATTAATTTACCGTAACACTAGTACATTTTTTGTAATAAGTACTTTGACAATTTGACCTATAAACGACCACCTTACATAAACCAGCACCCTAATTGCGTAACACACTATCAATCGAAAACAGAATCATTCTGAAGCAAATTGCTAATCCATTGCTTCATAAGTTCGAAAAATTTGTCCGCTCAACACTTAAATAACGCAATGAATGTTGTTCAACTGTCAAAATGAAACTGATTCCGATTGATAATGTGTTACGCAATTGCCCCGCAGCACCCTATACTTTCAATCACAATCTGTGCCATTTTGAAGGACATTCCATAGCTTCATAATTTATTGTTCGAAAAATTTGTCTGCTCAACATCGTAAATAACGCAATGAATGTTGTTGAACTGTCAAAATGAAAACCATTCCCACTGTTAGGGCTGATTTTTCAATCATCTGATGACTTTATTCGAGGAATAATTTTGAAATTTTGACAGTTATTTCATGCAAAAACTGTTAAATGTCAATTTTATTCCTCGAATAAAAGTTATCTGGCGATCGATAAATCTGCCCTTAGTATGTTACGCAAGTACCCCGCAGATTTTACCAGTTTTAATTTTAAGACTGTTTTAGACACCTTATTCAAATTAAGAAAACTCGTGTAACTAAGTCATTTTTTGCGACGACAAAGTGACGAAAATCAATTATTTTATTTGTTACACTCAAAGCTAAGGAAAATGGAACATCATTAGCTGAACAAAGAAGAATTTTCTTAGAAAAATAAACTGTCGAGCAAAAAAAGTTGTCTCCCATCATTTGCTTAAAGAAACTCTTCATGGTTTTTAATTATGAATGCTGAGAATAAGAACAAAGGGAAACATCTGTAACGAATTTGGCGAAGTTTTTTGTCCGACATTGTGAGCTACAATGGGCTAAATCGAGTAAATTTTTTTTTGTCAAAGTATCTTCTATTTCGATAGGTATAATATGTCGAAAAAAAAACTTACACGCTTGGATATAATCATAAACATTTCAGATTACCTATAATTCGTGTTGGGTTTCTGCCGGCTCTTCTCTATAGAAATTGACCAATTGAAACCGTGCACCTAGCTTCTGACGATATAATTGCCCATGTAGGTTTATGTGTAATGAAATACCTACTTATTTTAATTTGATTACTTCAAATTGATTTTTTGCTTACTTAAATTGCCTTAAAAACTAATTAACCGATATTGAATCAGTGCTGGCTCTGCTTTATGTCAGTAAAGCGTTTTGACTACATATACAGTAAAATAATTAGGGGTAGTTGACCGAAAAAAGGCCAAAGTTACGGTTTGTTATAAATCCCATCTTTTTTTTTGTCAATCAATGGAATATTGTTTCTTTCAATACCAAATCAACGATGCAACAATATAGATAATATGACAACTATCACCAAGAACACCCGTCCAGTACAAACAAGAAAACAATTGAATAGCTGCGTCTATTATGTACATATTATTAGCATTATTAATAGCTGTACGAAACAATAAAATGAAAAACATGTATAACCAATATGTACAAGTAAACTGTATGAAAAGATGGCATTGTAATATACTAATTTACATAACAATTAACATAGTTTAACTTGTAGATATAATAAAGCATTTATTTATGGGCGTTGCGACACAACAGACTAATTTTATGAAACACGCTGTGTATGACAATATGGCTGATAGAGTCAGTTGTTAAAATATAAGTAAGTAGGTAATGCTTGTCAGGAGTTTTTTTTTTTGCTAATCTGTTTCGTCATTCATATTGTCTGTGTAGCACAAGACTAATGTCAGAGTCTGAATTTTAAAAAGATAATGTTAGTGTTGATTTTTGATGGATTTGCTTGTCTGATGTAAAGGAGACAACACACTAATTGGCGGCGAATTTATGGCATGGCAGCAAGATATAGACTGTTTAAGTGTAGAACGTGACTAATTTTTGACGTCTGCTGTCTACTGACTTACAGTTAAGATCTAAGATGGCAGTTTCTTCGATACATTTGAAGTGAAAACGACAACCGCTATCTAAATAGTTACTGTAAGTTACGTTTTTTTGAGTTCTATGCAGCTGATTGACTGTTAAAAGCACGTTGGCAGCGTTTTCGTAATTGCTTTAGTAAAGACTAAAGAGTTTTAACGTAAATTACAAGCAGAGGTCGTTTTCAGTCAGATGTTAACTGAGACGAGACCTGAAGCAATTTCAAACCACCAAACAAGTGAATACGCTCCTTTATATCATTGTAATAGCGATGACAAACAACCATACAAAATAATAGCACCATTATCTATGCATATAATTAATTATACAGCTGAGTCAATTCAAATGGTATGCTCGAAGAACCAATTAGTTTATAGACAAGGCGATTAGATAATATTGATTTTGTATTTAAACGAAATTGTACTTCTTCTTCTACGTACCGACGCCAGCACATCAACCTACCCGAAACTGTCAAATTTACCCAATCAACTTTGAACCTTGTGCTTAAGTGAGAAAGTTGAAAATCTATTAAAGAAATTTGACGGGTTGTAGTAGGTTGATGTGCTGGCGTCTGTACTTACGAAAATGTATTGTACAATTTCGTGCATTTTTTTCTAACATAGTTTTTAAGTAATTTGTTATACTAACATGCTATGGGCCTTCAAAGCCTGAAAATTAAAGTTTTTTTTACTTAAATGTTTGTACAATAACTGGTCCTTCGAGCCGGATAGGCCTAGAAATCCACCAGTACCTACTAAGCTATGTAAGAAGTAAGGAAACGTCTACTATCATGATTGATACGTTTGCCAATCTATGTACAGAGAGAGGTACAGCACTAGTATTAATTTTAATTTTTCGAAATACGTACGATAATCATCATCTGCCTGGAAAAATGAGAAAAATGAATGATGATGATGAAAATGGAGGCGATTTAAGTAACGGCTAAATCATTATATTATATTGTTAAATATATTACTGATGAGCGTCAGGATAAATCAATATCCTACCAAAACAAATTTTGCAATTGATAAAACGGGAACTTTATGTTTGATTTAAATATTTCAAAACTAACATGAAGTTCATTCAGTTAATTAATAAAGCAGTTCCTTTCATAATCTGTAACACATGTTTACATTGTCCTTGTATTTATGTAGGTATAACTTGGAGGCGAGGTTTCATTGAGAGCGGAAAGATTTACTAAGAACTAAATACGAAATATTTTATTCCTTACTTATTTGTAAGTCTAATCCGTATCAGTGGAGGGACTAAAACATGAATTGACTGATTCTGATTAATTACAATGGTTGTGTTTCAGCTTTCAGGAAACGCTGTGTAGAGGATCCTATAGAACAGTCTCTATGAGTAAAAGTGCAGGCTGGTCAAGTCATTCACGTTACCAACCTGCCGAACGGCTGAGCTAGCTCAATCTTTTTGCCACGCTATGAGTGGTCTTGTGTAGTTCAAAAACACAATCGAAAAAGTATCTACTCGAATTTATCCAGCGTTTTGAAACCTTATCAGCAAAGTCTGTAATGAAGTGTGGATCTGCTAGTGCCATGAGAGCACATAAAAGAAAATCTAAGCTCTCAATCTCCCTGAAAAGTCATCGAATGCTGTCGCTGTGGCCAAAATCGGCGACAAGGCATTATCAGCATTATGAAGTCACATTGCAGCACACAAAGATTTCGTCGCTCATGCTCAGCTGCACACTAGTATTTTACATGGCGCTACCACCTACCTGACCTCTACAACCAGGCTTACCAAGGGGTATCGTATTACCCAGTAACTGGGTCGTGGAGGTCAGATAGGCAGTCGCTGCATGTAAAATACTGGTATTCAGGTGCATCCAGTTAGACTGGACCTCAACATAATTGGGAAAAGGCTAAGCAGATTGGTTGATTGCTCTACTTTCTACAACATCCAAGACAACCTCAACCAATGAACCAACAACTGACAACCCAACAACAACCTGTGTTGTCTGACAATTTCGACCTGCGGGGAAATTGCGTAACACACTAAGGGGCCGTCTCCACGTTCGAGAGAATCGCGGCGATAGTCTCGCCGTGCCATCAAATTTTCACCGCGATGATATCTCCGTGTCTCCACACGTTCTAAGAGAGTATATAGAAATACGTGGCACGACGACAATATCGCCGCGATTCTCTCGCTCGTGGAGACGGCTCCTAACAGTCGCAATGGCTGTCATTTTGACAGTTCAACAAAATTCATAGCGCTATTTAATAAGCCCCGCTACCCGCCTCCACACTGACCACATCCCAACACTATTTGTTCAAGAGATTCACCGTTGTGTTCAACATAATTCGTGCACAGTCCTGTCTGTATTGTGCCAGCAACAATGGCCGATGGAATGAATCCCTCTGCTTCGCTACTTCTGCACAATGTCTGATTATGATGGGGAATATGTGTGGAGGTTTTTTGGTTGTTATTGTAAAGACAAAGACGGACTACCTAGTAGAAATCGATAGTCAGGTAACCTTTAAGGCTTTGACTGCCACCGCGGTCAACGGTCAACGGTGACCGCGAACAATAGATTTTCTTTTGTGTCTGTTGTCTGGCAGTCAACGTGTGTAAGTATATGACTGCAAGTTATTATATCAGCGTCACCTGCACCATATTGCGTAACACACTATCAAACTCAATCTGAATAATTTTGAAGGATATTGCTAATCCATTGCTTCATATGTTCGAAAAGTTTGTCTGCTCAACAATATAAATAACGCAATTACTCCGCTGGTCCTATCTAGTTTAGCAATATGTACCTACCTGCAGTCAACAAAAGAGGTAAGTATGATGCAGGATCGTCGGATATAGTTGAAGTTTAGTAAGAAACTGATGGATGTTCTCGAATAAAATTTAATTTAATTAATAGAACATAAACAGCTCATTTATCAAATTAAATTTCAGTCGACAACATCCATCGGTTTCTTACTAAACTTCAACTATATCCGAAGATGACGCATACTTATCTCTTTTTTTGACTGTACATACGTAGTTTTGGGTCAAACAAACTTTTTGCAATCGATACGTTAAATACAGAACCTCTTTTTTTGAAGTCGGTTAAAAACAAACGTTATCTTATCGCACCAACGTCACTATTTGTCTCAGTAATAACATCTTCGGTATAGACGCTTCTGATTGGTTGTCTGATTAATTTATTATGCCTACATAGTTACATAAAGCAGTGTGTTGATTATTCTTGTTATCTATTCTTCTAACTGTCATGTCTCCTACCGACACATATTGTTTATATATTGGTCATTGTCTTTTTTAGGGTTCCGTCCCTCAAAAGGAAAAACGGAACCCTTACAAGATCACTTCGTTGTCCGTCTGTCTGGACCCTTTTTCTCAGGAACGCATGGAGTTATCAAGTTGAAATTAAAATCAAATACTCAGGGCTGCAATCCCTTGAAGCAATGAAAAAATCAAACTTCTAGTCAACGCAATCAAAAGATACGGGCGTTTATGTTCCGGAACCTATAGGGTACTTCCGATCAGGGATGTTGCGAACATTCGCATCCGCATCCGCAAATGCGGATCATCCGCATAGATTTGGACATCTGCATCTGCATCCGCATCCGCATTAATCAGTGCGGATGTTCATGCGGATGCGAATATCATGCAAGTAGCGACAAGAAAGCATTGGGCGGGGCCCGGCGATTGGCGCGTGCCGGTCGCACGTGGCAATGTCCAATGGGAGCAAAGAAATTGGTGACAAGATTCGACACGTTTGTTGTGGTGCATCATTTGTTTCTTGTAAATAAATCATTACGTTTCTGTTTGCGCTGCGGAATATTTATCGTATAAATAGATATTTTAAATGTTGTTGTAATACAGTGATCATTGTGTGTATTAAGAGTTTACAAAATAAGTGTTTATGGATAAACTTTAAATTAGTTGGACTAATATAAGATCGCAAGGTAAATTCTATTATGTTGCACTGGTAATACGTTTTATTGTAGGTAAAAAATATCGTTTTATGACCAAACTTCTTTATTTTTCTAGTGTGGTTTTTTTCGGTTTGATTTGATTCTTCATTTTTGGTTTGATTCTTCATTAACAGACTTTATTTACATAATATCTTAAACATCCGCATCCGCATCCGCATCCGCGGATGTGAGCCTTCAAAACTCCGCATCCGCATTCGCATCCGCGGATGTGGAAAAATCAGCATCCGCAACATCCCTACTTCCGATGACCTAGAATCATGAAATTTGGCAAGAAGCTATGTCATGTAGCACAAGTAAAGGAAAAAATCCGAAAACCGTATATTTGTGAGTAGTTAAATTACAAAAAAAAAAAAACCCGTGATAAACTATTTACATACGTACAAATGGAACCCTCGGTGCGCGAGTCCGATTCGCACTTGACCGGTTTTCTTACTATATCCCCTTATATCATCAGAAAAACCTACATATATTTTATGCATTCAGTCATCTGGCTTCTGATAGGAATATCTGGTAATGCTCGTGATACTTGCTCTTAAACTCCATAATAATTATCAAAAACATACTAAGTAGGTACCTACCAACATTGGCGCCAATTTATGCCAACCAATGTTGACCCAACACGCGTAACCATAACCTTCAAACAACTCTTAATTGTATCAGACAAATTGCCACAATTTGTGACCAAATCACCAACATGAACCTATCAAGTTTTGGTCAAATTACCCAGTAATGGGCGGGCCGGCGCGTGCGCAGGCTCTTAGGTCGAAGTGTGGAGCCCTAATGTCAGCGACGTCACGTGCTGGCCGCGTGGCGTTCGAGTTAAAGGGCTTTTAGTTAGTAAATATATTTTTGTGAGTTTTCTTTTTGGGAATGGCTATTGCGATTGTGTTTTGTTTTTGATTTGTTGCTGGTGACAAACATGAGAAGACAAAAAAAACTTAATGGTAGGTTAGGTCGTTGTCCTTTGTATGTTTCATGTAAGGCCAAGATAGATTGTTACATGGGGAATAAAATACCATTAATTACAACTTGTTAGCGTATTCTTTTATCTTGGTAAATAAATGAGTAGATTTGTAGTTGTCAAATTATCGTGTGTGAAACTTATTTGTTAGCCAGCATTTTGAAGAATTTTTTTTACAAATTACCACCCCACATGCTCATATTAATCAGACTCAAATATTTAATTAGTTCGACTCGTAAAAAGAAAAAAAAACACCCGCGAAGTACTTACTCAAAACAAAAAATATTACTAATTAAAACATCCGCGACCATATTAAAAATGATTTCGAACTCGCGAAGTAATTATTCACCCCCAGTTTTATTTCAGAACATAAATTCACTGCTGCAATTAACTTAAAAGCCATGTTAGTGCAAAGTATGGCGCGACCCTTAAATAAGGGCCAGGACACACGTGCCGACTCCACCCACGTTTAGTTCGGCGACCGCAATGTTGACGGCAAGTGAAAAATTGTGTGAATTGGGTAATTTACGCATGGTACCTATGTAAAAAGTGGTGTTTATTTTTTGTCAATAGGTACATAAACGGATGGTTGTCGGGTAACATGCAGGAAGAGCAATAAATGTGAGGACAAGGACATTGACATAGTGCTGTTGACTTGTTTACCATTGATAGGACAGGTAGAGCCCAGAAAACTCGCTGATTTGGGGAAACATCGACGTAAATGTATTTTTCCCAAAAATGAGTTAAATATGCCAAAGCGCTTAGAATGCGTATTTACGTTAGGAAAACAGACTTAAAAAAACCGGTCAAGTGCGAGTCGGACTCGCACACGAAGGGTTCCGTACCACCGTACAATATTTAACACATATAGAAAAATATAGAAAAAAAATCACGTTTGTTGTATGGGAGCCCCCCTTAAATATTTATTTTATTCTGTTTTTAGTATTTGTTGTTATAGCGGCAACAGAAATACATCATCTGTGAAAATTTCAACTGTCTAGCTATCACGGTTCATGAGATACAGCCTGGTGACAGACAGACGGACGGACAGACAGCTAAGTCTTAGTAATAGGGTCCCGTTTTTACCCTTTGGGTACGCAGCCCTAAAAAAAGCAGTTACGTCGATGTTTCTCCAAATGAGCGAACTATAAAACAATGAGTGTTAGATCTGTATTTAATCTACATTTAATCGTTATTTTGTAGCTAAAAGTGCGTTTAGTCATTTATCATAACGAAGAAAATGTTGAACTTTATTGAGTTATTTTCTATTGTATTTATTTTAGAATGTTTTTCTAATGAGAATAAGAACCTTTTGTCACACTAATGAAGTTCGTAACAGTTTCAAAACTTTTAAGTTTTCACTTGTAATTTTATTTCAAACTCAAGAAACCCTAAAAACTTACAAAGTAAGCCACAAACAACCCTTTAAAAATTCAATAACAACCCACGCATATCGTTTAAAAAGCGAAATCTTTCAATAATTTTAATCGCATGTCAATGGGGTAACCCCAAACGGACGAGGCTTGACGCACCCCAACTAACCCTATTGTCACTTTCACATTGACAGTGAAAACTGTCAACTGTCAAAAGCAGCCAAGACGGTTTAAACTATGCGTTCCATTTTCGCTTTTCATATTTGGAAATCTTTTGTTGAGAGCGCGGCGGGCGCTCTTATGTGCCGATGTAAGCGCTTTTTCGATTATGTGTAGGTACTGAGCTTTATTTAAGCGTGGCGTGTTTTTAAATTGTTTTGCTTACGATATTGTTGCTTTTCTTGCTTCTTATTGTTATGCTTTTATTAAAAAGAATGATTCAATAAATATACAACGTATTGTGGATTATGATATCGTGTGCTGCGATAGTAATAATGAATTAATTAGCCTGTATTGTCCCACTGCAGGGCAAAGGCTATTTCTTTCCTTTTTCCACTCAACTCGAACCTCATCCAATATGGGCCAATCCCTCATAAAGGTTTCAAGTTCGTCCCGCCATCTATGCCTAGGTCTTCCGCGATGCCATGTGGACCCATGCTGTCCGACTATACATCCAACATCCAAATTTAGATAACTCGAAAATATAAGAACCTAATTATAAAATATAAGAATAAACACTAATACATAAATACATACATAACACGAACAAATCTACCTAGCGTTTTCCCAACTTTGTTGGGATCAGCTTCCAGTCTAACCGAATGCAGCTGAATACCAGTATTTTACATAGAGCGACTGCCTATATATCTGACCTCAACAACCTAGTTACTGGGTATTAGGTACGATACCCCTTGGTAAGACTGGTTGTCAGACTTTCGGGCTTCTGACTACCCGTAAATAAAAAAAAAAAATTGTTTTTATTTTACAGCCTCCACAGTAAAAAATATGAACAAGAACTAAGTAGGTACTACGGCCGCCATACTTCAAAGCAACCAACACCAACGAAGACGGCCATTACAACCTTCCATCCAATGAAACACATTTGATATGTGGACGTTTTGATGACAACAAATAAACATTTTTCTCAAACACCAACTTTGAAAAGAACGTTTCAAAACTTTCTAATAAAACGACAGTCGACACAACTTTTGAATGACGTCGGAACAAGAACTATCGCGAGACGTCATAAATAACGATAAGTATGTATGTGTTAGTATCGACATTATTTCAGTAAATAGCGTTAGTAGTATCAAATATATAATTATAGTTTCGATATAAAAAGGTTTTTATATAGGGTACGTGTAAAAATGTAACTTCTGTTCGTTTTATTTTAAGAGTCACGAGATATGATCGTGCTTGTAGGCGTAGTTTTTTGTTGGAGTAGACGACTGACTTGCTTGCTGCGTTAAGTGGAGTTTAAGGAGCCAGTTGATAGTTATTGTTGCTACTGGAATATAGTGGTCAAGTCGAGAGACGGCAATGTTGAATTTTATAATGTAAGAAAGAAAGAAAATACGTTTATTTGCGGTGAACATGACGCAAAAATACACATGACACAAAGTAAAAAAAAAAAAAAAAGAAGATAAGGGTAACAAGCGTCACATCCACGCAAAACGGCTATCGCTCAGCATTATGCTGCGACCCTATGCAAGACAGAGCCCCAGCGCTGGTTTTCAGCGACAGCCGGCGCCGACGTGATGACGTCGTCCAATGCAGCCCACAATTATTACACACTAGGCCGATGTAGCGTAGGTACTTAAAGATAATATTATACTAAACAGAAAAAAATGTACAGACGCCAGCACATCAACCTACCCGAAACTGTCAAATTATCCCAATCAATTTTGAACCTTATGCTTTAGCAATAAAGTTGAAATTTGATTTAAAAAATTTGACAGATTGTAGTAGGTTGATGTGCTGGCGTCTGTACAAGCGACAGCCCGCGTTTATTTCGGCCCCAACCCACCGCGTATCATCCCATCGCCCGCCCAACCTATTAAGTCGTTTTTTTTTTGTTCTGCTCCGGTTCCAAGGGTCGTGGCGTAATATTAAATAGCCTATAACCTTCCTCAAGAATGTGGACTATTAAATGCAAAAATAATTTTTCAAATCCGACTGGTGATTCCAGAGATTAGCGCGTTCAAACAAACAAACTCTTCAGATATATTATTAGTATTACCTAGTACTACTAGTACATGTACAGTCAACAAAAAATATAAGTATGCAGGACCGTCGGATATAGTTGAAGTTTAGTAAGAAACCGTTGGATGTTGTCGACTGAAATTTAATTTGATAAATGACCTCTTTGTTTTCTATTAATAAAATTAAATTTTATTCGAGAACATCCATCGGTTTCTTAATAAACTTCAAATATATCCGACGGTCCTGCATACTTATCTCTTTTGTTGACTGTACATGTATACATAGGGAAATTAAATTGCCAAAAAAACTTAAAACAGTTAAAATACGACCAAAAAATGCCTAGCCATTAGCCATTGCATTGAAATAATTTAAATGTAATGCACTAACAATACAAGCAAAAACAGGCGTACAAAAACAAATAGACACGAGAACTTTCCTCATAATGGACCCACGAAACCTGAAAAAGATATCAACCATCGATAACACTAACAGTAATTTCTTTCAACAACAACCATTCTTTAGGCTCGCACAAAAGCTCCTACAAATACCTACTCGACTCAATCCACTATCTCGTCCACTGCGTCAAAACGAGGCACAGCAATTGTGTAATCCCAATTCGACTAGCGGATTCGATGACATTCAATGAATGGGCTGATAACGTCAGTACAACCGGCCCTTTATACGCAGCCTTCTATGTAGCCATTTGTACAGAAAGTTTTGAAAGTTTTATAACATTCACTACATAACAGAATTGTTTCGGTTCGAAAAAATGTATTTGAAATTCGAATACGATATTGGATTGTGGACTGGCGCGGAACGACAGTTTGACTGATTTAGTTTTGGAATGAATGCGTAACTTAGGAAGTTGATTGGAGGGAAATAATTAAAGAAAAAATGGTGGACGTAGGTACCTGTGTACAGTGGCGTGTGGCGGTTTTTGTGATAAGTAGATAGGTGTTGTTTAATTTAACGTTTATTGTTAAGATATTGTGATATTATTAGTGTATTGCAGCTGCAGGGTTACGTAAAACCCCTATGACAACTACATGATATTTAGGGTCCGATATTTAGGTGATGTGTTTTTTTTAATAGGGACCGTTCCTCCTTTTTTCTTATGACACCGTCCCGATTTAGGGAAAGGGTCCCTGAATATCGCGTAGTCTAATAAGGCTTTAAGCAGTGTGCTTTAGGAGGTTATCTTTTTTTATTGTAATTTTCCGGCCTTTTTTCAATCAAATGTATGCCAGTTACTGAAACGGATCTAATACGGCTATGGTCTTGTATAAAACACGTTATAAAGTCCCCATATACATCTGCCTGCATTTGTACGATTTAACGATGTGAGAGTCACAATAAACGCGAGAAAAACAAAAGCTATCAAAGAAAATCTAAGCTTGAATCGGAACAGACACAGTCTAACTAAGTCAGTATAACAATTTCAATAGATGCCACTCTTTTAAGCTCTCACAGCTTTCACGAAACATTTTAACCACAGCCTATCAAATGAAACTTATAAATGCTATTACAATCGTGTTATCCATCCATCAGGCCGCGGCAACAATAAAATGCAATAAACAAAGGGTTTACAACACATAATGACAGCTCTCAACAAAATATTACTTTTTGTTGAGCACAATGACGATTAGTTCGTAATTAGCGACAATGTTGCTGGCTCGTGTGTCGACGGTTTATTTTTTTGGTCCTTGGAAGTTTACAGCGGTGTTTTGGTAATTGAAGACCCGGAAAGTGGATGAACTTGATGTTTAATTTAGTCTAAAAAAATTGCGTCACACGCTGTGGCTGTGTTGATATACAGGCTGGACAAAAAATCGTGGATCAAACAAAACAGGGCGATAGTTGAGGTTATTTACAGAAAAAAAAAATAGAAAAAATAAAGAAAAAAAAAAAGTATCATCACTACAACAGTGCTTTTATGACAGTGGGTACCATGATTTATCAGTATTAGCACTTTTTTCAATATATTTTAAGGCTCAAACAAAATTATTTGTAACTTTAGAACTTTACTGTAAACACTCAAATTGTCATAACTTTTAAGGAGATCAAGTTAGGGCTCTCGCACAAACATATTTTTTACTACAAATAACCCCAACTATCGCCCTGTTTCGTTTGATCCACGATTTTTTGCCTATCCTGTATAATTTTTTTGGTCATTTCGGAAAATATGCCAGTGAAAAGTTTGAATTTTCTATTTTAACTGTCACTCAATCGTTACAATCAGTGATATTTATTGGATTGAATTCAATTTTAAGTAATATCGTCGTTGATGAACTTGGTCACAGCACCAGACCGCATATTTTACACAAATTACACCAAACTCAAATAGAAATAAAAAAACTCATACTTATGACTTAACAGACCAATTAAAATACATGTCCTGGGGTGTTTTAAAATTAAGCAGGATTAAAAAAGTTGAATCTACTCACCAGCTCTCAACGCATCCATGGGCACGCTGGGGTACGGTATGGAGTAGGGGTACCCCTCCTTCCTCAGCGTCTTGGGCTTCCTCCTGGGTCTGTACTTGTAGTCAGGGTGCTCCTTCATGTGCATCGCTCTGATGCGCTTCGCTTCGTCGATGAACGGCCGCTTTTCGTCTTCGGAGAGAAGCTTCCATTCGGCACCTGGGAAGAAATAATGATTTTCTTAGTGTATTTAGAGGTGATGTAACCAAACGTTTGCGTGGTTGAAAAAAACAGGAGATTTCGAGTATCGCTCTAGTAGAATCTATTCGTTTTCAAAAGCGGATTTTGATGGATTCACACATTCTAACTTTTTAAAGTTTCTAATAACTTCTGGAAAATTGTATAGTTGTTCGGAAATCTGTAGTAATTTTCATCATAACATAGGCAGGGAGGTACTCATAGGGATCGATGCGATTTTTCAGTCATCAGTCGTACTGATACTATGTAAATAGTTTCAGTACGCCAACCAAAAGTTTCACACCCAAGTCAAATTTTTAAACCGTTTCGTAACTTTTCGCACTCTCATAAGCGACGTATTCACTAACAGGTCTTCAAATGGCTGAAACTTGGTCTTTTATTGCCTAATTCACAGCACAGTGTGTAATTTTGCTATTAGCACTCATCTTCTTTATTATTTGAACATTAGATATTATAAACTTCTCTGTTTTGGTACCGAAGCAACGATTTTAAACAGTTCGTCAATACTTTTGTAAGTAATAGGTATATCTGTACTTCTATACCAATGTTTTATAGAGGTAAAATGTGTGAGTTTAGTATGCAGTGGGTAATCTTCAGAACTAATGATCAGATAACGTTTTTTTTTTCACAAATGGGAAGTAGTACAGCGCCCAAATTGCGTAACACTTTCAATCAAAATCTGAATAATTTTGAAAGATAAGTATTGCTAATACATTGCTTCATATTATGTTCGGGAAAAAAAATCTGCTCAACAACCTAAGTAACGCAATGGATGTTGTTGAACTGTCAAAATGAAAGCCATTGCTACTGATAGTGTGTTACGCAATACTGCCGGGTGTCATAAGATATATTTTATGTTACAAGTAATTTCACGCGGACGAAGTCGTGGGCATAAGCTAGTATTTTATAAATTAATTATATAGATGACCAAAGGACTTCTATATTTTGCCTTACAGATCGCTTGAAATGAGAACTAAATCTCTTCGCCCTCGTTACATCAATATTTAATGCCAATATTTTAAGCGTATCGAGCAACGTCCAATCGTTTTTCTCTGCATTTCAAAATTGCCGTGTTACTAACACAAGGTACGTGACCAAATCTAATTAACAACAAAAAGAAAAAGAAATCTGATATCATTAATAGTATCTATTATTCTTTACATTAGCGGCCATAAACTATAAAAACATAGAACAAAAACAGAAAAGTAATTTGCCCTAACCATCCTTCATTGCTAAAACAATGGCATTGAATCGATACAATATAATCGAAGGCACCAACGACCTGTCTCCCAGCGCGATTCAAGAGACCAACCCTTTGTCTCCCCCCATTTATAGAAGGTTGTATTCATCCACCGTGGAGGGGCGCCATCGTCCATTCAAACAGACAAGACAATCCCAATTCAGGCGGGTATAAAAGCGAAAACAATGTCGCTAACATAGAAAGGAACAATCCGGCTCCAAGGACCAGCGGTAGTCTCTCTCTCACGCGGGTAAATGTCCCTAAGAGTGAAAGAGATAGGAACAACAATGGCGGAAAGCGCCGCCTAATGACGAATTTGCGCTTTTCATTCCACAACAGAAGTTTTTCCCGGTTCCTCATTATTATGTCGATACTTTGGGGTGGGCTCGTATCTTTTGTCGGCGCGGATGATAGGATCGTGTGCTTAGTAACGACAATGGTATAAAAGACTAATGTTCTATTAAAATTACGTTGACTGTTTCGTGATTGCTCGGGAAAAATCGGCTTTACTTTTTTTCTGGTTAGAAGAAAATGTCGCATTAGTCCTATAAGTATAAATTGCTTTGGTGTATTTTCTTTGAGGGTAGGGATATACGCACTTACGCATCCATACACATTAATTTGACAATTTTTTTTTTTGGAAATCTCGCACTGTGTGCCTCATTACGAAAAGGCGCTGCCAAAATTAAGTGCTACAAATATTAGTTTAACAAAACAGTGATTCATAATCTTAACAGAGCGTGCAGTTTTACATTAAAGCGCTCGATTTAAAAATAAATTTAATTCGCAAAGGTCGATTAACTGGGTCTCAAACAAAGCATCGAGAACAATGATTGATACTATTCGATTGTGACCGGGCATTGCAAGCATTGTCTGCGCTCGAATCGAATAGGTTTTCATAAGTTCTATAGTTGGAAAAGTTCGTCTGGCGGGCGTTTGTAATTACGCGACCTGTTATGAAATTTAATTAATGATTGAATTAAGTATTCATTGATGGAAATTCTCAAGGGTTATTAATATTATTAAGGGTAAGCACATTGATGACCTAAAGTTTGAACTGCAGGGTAATTGCGCAACACACTAATTCCAATGGCTTTAATTTTGACAGTTCAACAACATTCATTGCGTTATTTATGTAGTTGAGCGGAATTTTTTTTCGAACATATGCAGCAATGGATTAACAATATCCTTCAAAATTATTCAGATTGTAATTGAAAGTGTGTTACGCAACTCGGGTGCTGGATTTCAGATTATGGTTATGCGCAGTTAGGCTCATAGAAAAATACTTGTTTTTTTTTTACTTTTGGAACTGACTAGGTATATTTACCGGTAGGCTAATTTTCGAAAGAAAAAATACTTGTATGGTATTTCTTTTTTCGATAAACCAACGTATTAACATACACACATACCCTATCAATTTGGTACACAATAATAATAGAACCTTCACCTTTTCTTGTAGACTAATTTAACCACCTAATTAAACCAGGAACGTTGTGTCACTATTTTCCGTTGAACAAAAACAAATACTATGCTGTATTTATTCAATTGCCTACCAGTTTCGAACGCAAAACACACATTCAATATTAGCTAATTACAACTGCATCATTCATTTGCATACGACAAAGCGAAAAACAAACCTTTCAAGACAGTAGAACAAATACTTTTGTCAATATCGAGTAGCTTTCCAGCAGCCCACAGTGCACGGTTGTCACCTCCATTTTGTGCTCACAAGTGTCACAATTTCTTTACAGGTGTAACACTGTGCACATTGTGTCTGAAAGCTGTGGAGCGAAAGATTTTTTTTTTCTTAAGTATTGTTTTTCAGACAATGCTAAATTATAATGTAAATAGCTACTGCATGTTTTTGTTGTTCGACACGTAATTCTGTTTCGTGAAAGTTTTTCTGAGGAGCTTACAGTGTTTTCGTCGACGTGTTT
This sequence comes from Hydraecia micacea, assembly GCA_914767645.1. Taxonomy (NCBI): domain Eukaryota; kingdom Metazoa; phylum Arthropoda; class Insecta; order Lepidoptera; family Noctuidae; genus Hydraecia; species Hydraecia micacea. Next base: position 18,763,092 of record OU611778.1, read on the forward strand.
GCGAATTTCAGTGGTTGATATAGGCTGGATCTCTTGCATACATAATCAGCCTATAATCTTCCCACTGCTGCGACACAGGTCTCTTCTCAGTGAGAGGGAGTGGGCCAAAATCCATACACACATGACTTCGAATTTTTGGTTCTAGGACATGCCGGTTTCCTCACGATGTTTTTCCGTCACCGTTTTGCAGTAGCAGATTAGCGGTGGTGGTGAAATAATTTACACAAAGTAAATCATCTGTCTGGGATCTCTTGCATAAGTTTTGTTGATTTAACACTTCATTCTTTTAAGTTCTCATTCAAAGACCACTGACGTTTTTGCCACCAAAACAGCTAACGGATTTGGCTGAAATTTAGCTCACAGATAGTTTATGACCTGGATTAACACATAGAGTAGATACTTTTTATCTCGGTAGTACGTTCCCGTGATATATTTTCCTGCAGTCATGCGGGCGAAGCCGCGGACAAAAGCCAGTTAAATATAAAAACATGTTTATTGTTTCTAATTACATCTGAATTTCAATCAATATCGAAAATAATTTCGCTCAGTGCGCTATACAGCGAGCTATGCTCGGAGTCTCTTTGAAGGATAAAATTAGGAATGAAATTATCCGGAAAAGAACCGGAGTTACCGACATAGCTTGCAGAGTACGCAAACTGAAGTGGCAGTGGGCTGGCCATGTCTGTAGAAGGACCGATGGCCGGTGGAGCAGACGACCCCCAGCTAGATGGACGGACGACCTAAAGAAGGTGGCTGGGGTGGACTGGATGCGGAAGGCGGAGGACAGGACAGGGTATTGTGGCGCAGTCTGGGAAAGGCCTATGTCCAGCAGTGGACTGCGATAGGCAGAGTTGAATGATTGAAAATAATCACAATTAACACCTACATGAAATTTAATAACCTTTAATACGACCGTTTACCAATACTTGCAACATTTACACCCACAAGAGGCCAGTTCATACATATTTATGAAAATACAGACATCCTTGCCATACAATTCGGTCCCCACATTTTTCGCTCTGCCAACCCTGCAGGTATTTATTTATTCTTAATTAACGGCAACACTAACAATCGTAGTAACAATACGCACGTGTCGATACTACTAAAGTGTTGCCACTACACAATAATTATTTCCTACAGCGCCCGTTCGTTACGGGAAAACAATGGCAATGGGATGGCAACACTGAACAATGATTGTCCGGTATTCAGTTGTGGAATTAGGTATAAATGGTTATTAGTTATTTGTGTTTAATTGGAATTGAGAAATTGGAAATGCGTTTAATTAATGCTCTCATTAAAGCTTTCTGTTATAGTGAATCTCTTTTTCCGCATTTTTTTAAAACTTGGAGGGTAAATGAATATGAGGTCACGGAAACAACAAAATACTCGCAGTGATGTAAAGATTCTCAGTATTTTGGGAAAATTGGGGTTACTAGTAACACACGTGCGAATATTTTTATTTTCTGGGAACAGCACATCAGTAAGTACTTATTTTTTTTCGAGAATAACATTGTCATATTATCATATGACAGATATTTATTGATTTCCTTTCCAATATTTTCATTTCCATTGAAAGTAACATTGTGTCGACTCTTCTCATTGTACGGAAAATGTGAGCTTTTTCTGGAACCAAATCCAAGGCTTGTTTAGAATAGGCTGTTTAATAGCACGATAGGACGCTTAGGAGCAAAGACATTAAAAGTCAGAAAGAACACAGTAATAGCGCGGTCAGGCGATGCGATGCAACGGGGTTGCAAGAAATTTCACGCGAGCGAAATCGCGGGCAAAACCTATAATACCATAAACTGGCCAAACAAATTAAAAATTCAACTGAAAACGTGAGACGCTTGCGTTCATTACACCCTGTCCCCTACACAATACCACTTCTATATTTAGGACACGCACAAAACATCAAACACCTAACATTAGACAGATCATATATAACAGCATTGTCAGCAACAATCACGCGAACAAACATAACAAAAAACAAAGAGTACACCAAACACACACGGTAGGTACAATACTGTCGTCAACAAAGAACTTTCCTCTCTACCTAGTATTAAAGAGGCTATTGTGTTCAGAATCGGACGAAAATGCTCTTCATTACTCTGAAAGCTTGTGTGCCGCGCGACAATGGTGAAACGGGGGGAGGAGGACGGGGAGGGAGGAAGAACCAGGAGTTGGGGGCGGTTTACAAAGACGCATGGCGAAGGAGCACCCGCCACCCTTTCGTCCGTAAAATTGAAATGGTAAGAAACGTTATTTAGGTCATGATTTTATTAAATGTTAATAGATTTTTTTTTTCGAGGGGTGTCGCTTGAAGGATTAGTTTTGATAGTTGTACTTTTGTTGGGTTGTAACAACTTGTGACGTTGTTGCATCGAGCTCGGATATTGCGCTAGTTCTTGCTAGTTTCCGGAGTTCATACTGCTTTGAATGTAACAATAGACCGTATGTTACATAAGTTCAACAATAGTTTGATAAGTCTTGATCCCTAACTGTAGACCTCGTAGGCACTCGTATTAAAGTTACACGAGGTTGTTCAAGCACTTTTCATATCACCAGACAAATAAAAACTGGCTTTTCACAGCAATCACACAGCACCATTGAAGCTTTACATAATTCAACAAATTAAGCCATCAAAATGAATAACCCACTAGACCAGGAGCTCAACTCAACAAAAATATAACATCGTTTATACAGCGTCACAAAAACTCTAGTAATTAAACAACAGCAAACAACGGGGGCTCTTGCCGGCAACAACGACAACAGTCGACAACAGTCGGCAACAATAAGGACACACACAACAGTATTTTTGTTGCGAACACCCCCGGTAGGGCGGAGTGCCTGCGACGGAGCGATAAGCGCCCCGTTTCAAGCATATAACTACTTATGTATTACGTGTGTACTAGACAGCGTTTTTAAACTAACATCAATCTCTGGTTTCAGACTGAAGTAGGTTTATTGTTACGAGTTTTTCCCGTATGGAAAAGTAGAATTAAAGTAAGTAGGTACCTACGGGCATTTTTTCTTAGGAAATCTCCTTGTAATGTTATCTCTTTTTTATGAAACGAGGGAAGGTTTGTACTTTTAACGGGTTTAGGAAGTACAAGTAACGATCAAATGAAAAAGTAAATATATATTGAAACTGGCGAGCATGCAGGTAGGGTACATAAAATCTTGAGCATGTAAGCAATTTTGAAAAATAATACCTAACGAAAAGGCTCTATTTTTGTTTGATTTTGTTGTGAAGTCATAGCTATAATATTTAATCGAAGTAGGTAAATATTCAGTCTCTGGTGTTTATTTTTCAATGCAAACCTTTTAAATGATAGTCGAGTGCATGGACAGTAATGAAAAACCCAGCAGCGAACTTACATGGTAACAATTTTTGTAAAGAAAAACTTGGAACCTTTTTACAGTCTTAAAAGACATTCTATACAATAAGTTTTCCGATTGCTCTATAAGAAATCGTATGTAGTTACAGCTCTTCTTGAGAAACAAGATTTCTCGGCGCATTGGCACGAAATATCTAGGTACTCCAAACCAGTTTATTCAACTTTATAACCACTGATATTAACTATTAAACAGTTTTTCCTATTGTCTTCATATTATTTTCGGAGATGAGAAGAGCTAAAACATAAGTAAGTACTTAGAGAATTTTCCAACAGACAAACGTGTTGTAGATAGGTTGGCATTAAGATCCATCTGAGCCACGTGCGCTTTAATTCAATTTAGTAACCATGATTAAGATCAACGAAACAAAATAGAAGAAAAAAAATACAAAACTTCACTGAAACAATGCATGAAAAAAAAAAACGAAAAGCTCTTGAACATCCTTACAGAAAACGTCATAACGTAAGATTAAAAAAAAAAACTCGTTGTTAATTAGTAAAAAAACATGGCATCTCACTATCAAATCTAAAGACGGCATCAATACCGGACATCAAAAGTACAATAACCTTTTAAATCAATTTAAACACAAAACCAGTTGAGACATGAATAACTCATCCTTTTTCGACAGAATAAAAAAGTATTATGCAATTTGTATCAGTTACTTATAATAGATGAGCTCCCGGACTACAAACGGAAGAGTCATTCTCACAAAATTTACTATAGTATCACTTTAATAGATTCTTTATAAAGAGTATAGGTTATTTGTGCGGACTATACACTGTTTTCTCAGTAAAAAAGCCCAACTTTTATACGAGAAGAGAATTCTTTGTGGAGATTCGTCACGGTTCTACGATTGGCCGTGCCCCCGTGGTACTCGTTCCAAAATCTCCAATAGTCGTCTGTAATTACTTGCATCTAACAAAAAAGGTTTGAAAACAAAAAAGTGTGGAAAAAACATCGATACGCCTACGATAGTTGGAGCGAGGAAAATCGACGTAAATTAGGTATTAGCTATGTGTTGATGTTATGTAATACAATGGGGCATCTGTCCTGGTATTCATTTCTTAAAAGATGGGGAATGGGCGGCAATGTCATGGATGTGTGTCTTTAATTATATTGAGGTGACGGGAAGGTCCTCGTTGTTCACAAAATGGCGGATGTGGAAATAATTGGAACGTTTTTTAGTAATTGACTCTGTCTGATGACAGTTTGTGGTTTTACGAAGTGCTATCTGAAAGGTATCGATGTAACGGTAGCAAATTAATGATTGTTACGGAACAGCATACGCTGACAAAGGCCTTTTTGACTTTTGTGCAGGATTCATAGCGATGATCGTGTAATATTGGAGAGGAAATATTTTGACCTTTGCATTCTTAGCGAAGTTCAGCAGCATCAACACATTTTCTTGATTACTAGCTAGCGTGGCTAGCCACGGACGGACCCCTCTCTGAAAAAAAACAAAAAAAATCAGCAGTTTCATACAAAAGTTCAATACTTACCTTCTGGACCGAAATGTATGAAACAGCTGATTTTTTTTTCGTGATTTCAGACTTGGTCCCATAGTGAAAGTTGTTCAGTTCGATGGTCTAAAGCACCTCTTAAAGTTTGTAAGGTTCAGTTTTAACACCTTATATAATAACAGCCGCACAGGTCGATCGATCAGGTTAAGCTACGCTTGCCGCGGTTGGTCTGTGGGTGGGTGACCATCTTTACATACCGAAACCCCTTCGTGCCTCGGAAAGCACGTTAAGCCGTTGGTCCCGGCTGTCATTCGTGGATCTTTGACAGTCTTTACGGGTCGTCAGAAGCCCGTAAGTCTGACAACCAGTCTTACCAAGTGGCATCGTGTTGCTCAGTAAGTTCTGGGTTGTAGAGGTCAGATAGGTCGTCGCTCCATGTATAATACTGGTATTCAGCTGCATCCGGTTAGACTGGAAGCCGACCCCAACATAGTTGGGAAAGGGCTAGGCAGATGATGCATACAGTTCTTTCAGTACCTATCCAGCATCAAATTGAACTGTAATAGCCTTTTCAACACAAAATCGTTACACCCAACCAGTGGCTTAGAACTTACAATTAATATGCATTACATAGTCATCAAGTAGTACACGACACCAGGCGTTAGTTGGACCCCCATTACACATCACACAATGGCCCACTCCCTACCTTAATTAATATTAACTGGGTTGCAACGCCCCTACGTGTAAACTATTAAGGGTATGCATCAGACACTGATGAAAACAAACATTTGTGACATACGGGGGTGTAGGATGGCGAGCAGTTAATTGAACATGTTGTGCGGTAAAAAACAAATGACGGTAAACCGTTTCTTCATTTTATGACCGTAACATCACGCCTTATATTCCAAGAAGGGTTAGGCAGACGTGTAAGGTATAGTAGACCAACATTTCGCCCGATATGTTTAAGTCTATGGACACCAACCGCACAAATCTAAACCCCGGCTGCCGATTTCAGACGGAAAAACCCAAAACCCTTCGCCTGATCCGGGAATCACATTCGATTTTCATTTTGTACTAGCTTTCGCCCGCGTGGTATGCCGATAAAAAGTCACATGTCTTTCCCCATGGCTCAAAGTATCCCCACGCCAAATTTCATCAAAATCGGTCCAGCCGTTTCGGAGATTAGCAATAATACACAGACAAACAAAAAGATGAATATTAAAAAATGGTGCATTTAGGAAAAAGCTGTTTACTGTCAAATACAGAAACTTATCAGTAGGTGGTAGAAGGTAAACATAGCAAGGTATCATAACATAGCTAAGAAGTTAGGAAGCCTATCAAAAGAAATTTTCCTTAGCAACGGGGTTCAGTGGTGCGATAAGAATGGCCCAGCGGTCATCAAACCCGTTTTCCCGCTTCTGTTACAACCATTTATGGGAGTCTTGGAAAGATATAGTCCGGCAGTAAATTGCGATGTACTGAGTCATTTGAGGAGCTGCCAATATGAACAAGCCAGCTGCAATAAACACAGTAAATATTGCCTTGTTTGCTTTAGATAGATATATACATAGCTTATAGATATAGCTTATCGCCTTATTTGGAACTTTGTCAACGTTTACACTCTCAACGCTTTAGTACTATAGTAGTCACTAGACTATACAGGATTTGTCTGTCTTTCTAAAATTCTTAATAACAGTTTCAAAATACTACATCAAAATTTTTTGCAAAACTTTTTAGAAACATTTTCTTTGTTTTTTCAGGAATTTCAACTACCTATAGAACCATGAAGGCCTAAAGTTTTGTATTGATATTTTGTGATGCCAACAACTACCTAAACACTTTTTCTGTTCTTCTATATTTCTATAGGTAGGTACAATAGAGGATGAAATTGAAAACATGCGACAAATCGAAATAGGAGGTGTGCAGTAACTGCTACATAATCATTATAAATTATCATTTCCCAAATCTTTTGTGCCATGAACCAGCACCCTAATTGCGTAACACACTATCAATCGGAATCTGCATCATTTTGAAGCAAATTTCTAATCCATTGCTTCATAAGTTCGAAAAATGTGTCTGCTCAACACGTAAATAACGCAATGAATGTTGTTGAACTGTCAAAATGAAACCGATTCCGATTGATAATGTGTTACGCAATTGCCCCGCTGAACAGACTCTTCGCATCATCGCCATTTGGTTGAGATAGAATTCTGAGAAAAGTGCCCATATCAAGTCAGTTCAACCTCAAGACTCCAAACCAGATCACTTCTATGAGACTAATCGAACACAGGCCATCAATAAGTGAGTTCCACACATTGAACCAACAAGTTCGCGCACCCACTCGCCATCCATCGACACAGTGAACCACGCCAAAACTTTCGCTCCATTGTACCCCGTACCTTTGTACCGATCGACATAACGATTGATTTGACGTAAGTACAAAACGCGCACTTATTTGTGAGCGATCGGGAAACAATGCGCGTTTTGTCGACAGGTTGGCGCACAACGCACAACGCAGATGCGTTTACACATGTTTGGGGAATACGATAGGTATCTCGTGTTTTGTGCGTTTTGTCTTCAATTGAGGGGTAGAAAAGATTTTTGATTGGAATGATTGATTTGATGTCGAAGCGTATAATTTTCACAACAATTTTAGAAATGTCAGATCTTGCGTGTGGTAATTTGTGTTCGATGTTGTTTTATGATTAAAAACACGCTCCCCAACTAGGTATTTTTATGCAATAATAATAAGAAACCATGAATATAAACATACCGACAGAGATGTTTTTTAAGGTGATTTAGTTATTAAAAAAAAAAAAAAATTATTAGAATTTGCGACCCGCCCCTGTTTCGCATGGTTTTAACGGCTTGACAAAATATCAGGATTATTTTAACATGTAAGTTTTAATATCAATGTTTTATACGCATAAACTTTCCGAAACAAATTCTCTCAATGATTATAAAAACCGCATCAAAATCCGTTGCGCAGTTTAGAAGAACAACGCAGTCACAATCAAAAATCGTAATTTTCATTCGCTTTATCTAAACTTCCTATCAAAAAGTCTTCAAGACGTCACAAGGAAAATACCTACGTTTTTAATCCCCGCCCTCTATAATCCAAACATACGACACAAAACGCAAGACGAAAACGGGCCACTATGAATAATGCATGCCCTGTATTTGAACAGGACAATACCAGTTTTACGTAAAGCCTTGTCGCCCTCGCTTCACTTGCAAAAGGAAAACTAATATTGAACGCGTTGTTTTCTTTCGACAATAGATGGCGTTGGCTGTTCGGTGAATTTTGAAGAGGGATGTGGTCGTAATACTACGCGAATGAAGATGTCTTATTCAGACTGATCACTGAATGCGGTTCAAAATACTGTCTAATATTTTTGTTACAATGGTCACGCTTCAAAACCCAGCGTGAGGCACACTTTCCTGCTAATTTCCTACATTGCACTTTACACTTTTTATTTATTTTTTATTTTTATCTGATGTATATTATATTACGTGCTAAATAAATGTATTTTTTTTTCTTAATAAAATCATTATGTTTTTGTATTAAATTAGTTCACCAGCCTGTGGAAGTTAGAAAAAACTTTAGAAAAACTAGATTCCTATTAGGGGTTCCTATTACACTACAACGATATTTAGGTGATGATTTTAATAGCCACCCTCCTTTCTCTTATTACAATATCCAGATTTAGGGAAAGGTTCCCTGAATATCGCGTAGTTTAATAAGGCTTTTAGTCCTTAATCGTGTCGAAAGACTATTATCATTATCATTTTTTATTAGCCGTCCCCCGACGTGAGGCCGCTTGGATACTATTATCTATTATCATTCCTATAATTATCTATTATCATTCCACTATTATCATTCCTCTATTAAAAATAAATATATTCGTCCAATTCAAACCCGAACACCGTACCGTAAAAAACCCCATCTTCAATATTAACAAATAGGTGTCTAAAACCGAGTACACACCGCATCGCACGGGCCGAGTTGAAAAAAGCCGAAGGGGGAAAAAATAGAAAATGTCGTTTCCTCTCGCCGTCACCGCCAGAATGGCCGTGGCCGGTTTTGCTCGTATTTCCATACTCTTCCGCTCGTGTCCTCCCATCCCTATTTCTGGGCGTTTTTAAATTTCGAATACGAAACTGTGCTTACATTTGAGCTGTTGATTATTTTCGAGAATACCCACCCCCGCTGTGTAAGCTTCTGTTGGCTGATTGCGGCCATTTTTTTTCTTTGGTCTTTAGGTTGCAGTTTATTTTTGATTTGTGCTTCAGAGTTTTGGGTACGTTGCTGTGGAAGGGCGGTGGACTGTTCGCGAGTGGTTGGTGGGCTTAACTTGTTTTCAAGCTGTTTTTGGTAGTGCTCTGAACTTTACCATTAGGATGCTGGTGTGAGCACATATAGTTTATTTATTTTCAAACAAGATTTACATAATGTATAAGCTAAGAGACTTAGGGCGCATTCCACCAAACTTTTATACCTAGAATAAATCTTATCCTGAGAATAAATTTTGAATTTTTGACAGTTTTGCCATAGGTAGGTACTAGAACTTTCAGACGTCAATTTTATTCCACGGATAAAAGATATTTGACTTTGGTAAAATCAGCCCTTAAAATAATAAAATGTAGGTATATTAAACAAAACAAGGGTAAAGAATCATTGGGCATCAGAAAATTCGTCCGCATCGCTGTCAGCAGGAAAAGTGCCCAAAAGGCTGACAGTGACAGCATTGCCACTTTGTATAGCGATGTTGGTTCTTTGGTCAAAAAATAAGCCAGCCCTCTGGTCAAGTGAAGAGTCGACCAACCAGTTGGCGATGTCTCGAAAAACATAAACGAGTACTTTAAAATCAATAAGGCTGTATTTCAACGTCGTTTTGCTTGGGCACGTTGTACTGTTCAATCACAAATACCTACGCAACATTTTTTGACAACATCAGCTCACAACAACGCAACAGCAACCCCGTCAAGCGCTTGTCATCTTAATTTAGCTCAAGGCACACAATAGCGACAACGAGCTAGACAATACTGTCAAACAATCCACCTACGAAACCACTTCTCACTTCATAAATTAATATTAAATTGATTCAATAAATCATAATCCAGACGAGATCCTAGAATGATCAATTTGCAATCAAAATGAGCCCTTTACAAACTACAGAGTGGGATCCATCGCTTACCATAATAGTAATTTACTTGTGCCGAATTGAATGGATTGTGCAAAACAATGGCGTCTTAGAGTGACGTAATCGTATATTGCTATAGTTATAACACAAAGGTGTTTTGTTACTCACAACGTTAATTTAGAAACGGCAAATCGTCCTTAGTGTTTCGGTTTTGTTTGATCTGATGCGGTTTTGCTTTAATTAATATATCTTCTCCGTGTGGTCTTTGAAAGCTAGGTTGGGTAAATCCTTTTGCAGGTCCTCAAATAGAGGTTTGTTGTTAACGAAATAACGTTACAAGTTGTGTTCTAATGTCATCCATATCATTATCACCAGCCTACAGCAGTCCACTGCTGGACATAGACCTCTCCAATTGCACGGCATTTATATCGATTCTCATCCAGCTGCTATCACACAGTGCGAAGATAGTCGCTCCACCTAGCCTGAGGGCGTCCTACCTCCATATCATTCATACACAATTTTATATTGACAAATATACTTGAAAGTAGTTGAAACAGTTCCCCCCCTCGCCCCTTCTAAAATTACCGTCATATATTATGATCTACATTCAAATAAGATTAGTACACAAGTACACCATATCGTACTCTGTGTTTGTAGTGATAATCAAATAACGTTACTGTTTCACTTGCGTTAAAACACGTCTATAGGTATTTATTTACTATATTGACGTAAAATATTTAGCAAAAATCTTTCTATTGGTTGCCGACATGGATCAGAAATAAATAATGGTAGACAGAATGATTCTTTATGTGGTTAAGAAATAGCTGGACTCCTGACAATCCAAACGAAATTGTGATAGATGATTTCGTTAACAGCAATTAGTATGTGTCCTTATTTTTTCAAGAAAATTCATGGTATCGTTACTAAAAAGATCAATGGATTTAACGTCGGTGGTATCGACGAGATTCTCGTCTATAATGGCCCTGGTGGAAAGCCCTAAGCATTAAGTGGAAACTCAGGACATCCATGCCAAGTTGACTCGAGTGTCATGAGACTTCATCTAGGGAAAAGGGACTAATTTATGGAAAAAATAACTAAAAAAAGGACTCACCCAATCTCTTTGAAATCTCAGAGTTATGCATCTTCGGGTTATCCTGAGCGATCTTCCGCCTCTGTAGCCTCGACCACACCATGAAAGCGTTCATGGGTCTCTTTATGTGCTCCTCCTGGACCTTCTTCTGTTGGGGTCCGTTCATGGCTGAGATCGAGCCCATGGACCCGATAGCCCCCATGGCTGACATGGGGCCCATGGGGAAGTGGCCCATGGACGACCCGAAGCCGGTCCGGTCGCACATACCAGCGGCACTAGAAACAAAATGGTTATTGATTAAATTGATGAAATGCGCTGATCTGTGTCGTTGTTGGGGTCGGATTCCATTCTAACAAAATCTGACTGTTTTGTTCATGAATATTTTTATATGCAGCTTATGAAAGCTGAAAACTGCACACTACCTAGTTACGGGACAATTCTGATAAGATCATAGAAGTTGTAAGTTTTTGGGAATCAGGGAAGTTTGTTGAAGAAATCGTGAGTCATATAAATCAGGAATCTAAATAGGACGAGACATTGTATTGAGTATTGACGAACCCGCACTGGGCCCGTGTGGTGGATTACGGCCCCCTCCCTTTCACCGAGAGCCTGTGGCCAGCAGTGGGAACATTATAGGCTGATTATGCTTATTATATTGATATTGTTTGAAACACGTATACATACGTATGTGAAGCCGTTTCTATTTATCCAATCAAATGACTAGACGGTCAGATTAAAGAAATGTCAGTAGCTTATTAATCTATATCACCCTCAACAACCCGTGTATCTACACCAATTATTGAACTACCTACAAAACAGCAAAATCATGTTATTAATATCAAAAAATTTAAAGTGACACCCTAAAAAATTAATAAACGTATCCGTAACAACAGGAGCATTACTGCCCCAACACACGGTCCACCACGTGTCTCCAACTTTTAATATGGCTGACAATTATCGTGCTCAAAAATGTGGAAAATATTAATATTAAAGAGGGTGTTATAATGGCTTATGACGCGGGGATGGTTTTAAAGAGCTCGCTCCTGATTGGCTCTCCCCTTGAGCCGGTGTTTCCTTAAGTAAGACGGCAAGAAGTGAAATGCGCAGTGGAAGTAATGAAAAGCTTATGTTGTTAAGGGTGTGAGAGGAAGAAAGCGAATTAGGGAAGAAAACCGTTTTAAATTTGAATTAAAATAGACAGTACAATAATGTATACATTGTATACCTACTATGTAATGCGTTGTGTATCCATTGAGTAATATTATAAAGAGGTATTTTTTTTAAGTTTGTATGTAGGTTGTTATCTTCGGAACTGCTGATCCGATTCCGAAAATTCTTCAGTATGGGAATCTAGAGTATAGCTGAGTGTTATAGGGTATATTTTATGTTGAAACAAATTCTTGTTTCACGCGGACAGAGTCGCGGACACAAGCTAGTCCATTTATAATGAGGATTTAGTAAAAATGTAAATGATACAAAGGTACCAAGAGAGTTTATTTAACTTAGATGACACCCAGCTTTTTAATTAAACTTAGGGCCGATTTTTCCATCGCCAGCTAACTTTTATTCAAGGAATAAAATTTACGTTTGACAAGTTTTGTATAAAATAACCGTCAACACTTCAAAATTATTGAAAAATCAGCTCTTAAAATCTTTAAACTCTCACTTTTTTATCTTTAAGATGTATACTCGTTTATCAATTCCTGAAACTCTTATAGCCCCTTGAATCATAGCTAAATATACATATCAATAAGTACTATTCATAAATTGGAATAAGATAATGATAACGATGATGAATGGACCAACACAGTCAGCAAATCACCAAAAAAACCTAATTTTGACCAACCACCAATCACCACTAAACAGATACAAACAAAACGATTTAATGTAATTTACAAATCAATTCAGGGAGTTTGTATAGATAACAGTTTTAACCGCAAACTGTATGACGTAGGGTGGTACAATCATTTATAACGGTGTACATACATGACAAAATGTATGGGAACGTATGTCCGACACTATTGATGGTCACCCTAGTGCTGGGGTTGGTAACATTGGGTGTAGATGTGTTTGTGCTTATGTTTTCGTTGTCTTAACAGTATTGCGTAATTCGTGATGGGGTGAATATTGTATGGTATGGCTGCACAATGTCATTATAATTGATAGTAGTTAATAGACACGGGTAAATTATTAAATTCAGTAAATAAAGATTTCGTTGAAATTTTTTTCAAAGAAAAAAACGTTCTAACCTAGACCACAGAAACTATGTTGTTTATGGAAAATAACTTTAAATCCTACACAATAAAGTTCAGTTTAAGCTACAACTTCAAACATTTTTATAACTTTTCAATAGTCCTAGTCACAATAATATTCATTTGAAACAAGTTTGAATAGACTTTATCTAGGTACTCTAGACAAATAATACCTTCCTAGTAGCACCACTATGAACACTAATAATATAATATTATAACAAGACATGTCACACCGCGGCACAATAATGACATGCGTTTCTGTAACGACATTGACACTGTATCAAAACACAGTGTCATATTAAAGAAACTAGGAAAACACCAACAGCACGTAACATAAATATATGCGCAACTAGGATGATCCACTTATGCTCGGGTCCTATAAACAAAAACGAATCATTTTGCTTACAAAAGGTAGCATTTTTTATTGCCAAACTGGGCATATATAGGGTGACTGGTAATTAGTGACTGATACTTAAACACGTGATTGTACTCATGATAACAAACAACTTTTACTATGGGACCAAACCTGAAATCGCGAAAAAAAAATCTGCTGTTCCCTACATTTATGTTCGTATAACTCGTCAAAATGTAGGGAACAGCTGATTTTTTTTTACCAGTCACCCTATATAAAAGATTAGTAAGCTAGTTTTACCTGAGATAGCTACTACCTTATAGGAGGGTCTACTATGCAAAACTGGAGGTCTGGTATTTGGTTCATTATTGATAAAGAAACAAAGGTCTTAATTTTAACCAATAATGGTCCGTAAATTAAAGGAATCGGCCATTAATGACATTCAAATCCCGGATAACCAATCGAACTTATTTCAAACGCGTCGTCATCTTTTAAAACTCAACTTTTCGTATTCCTGGAAGGCTATATTTGGGTCAAAAAGGGTGTGTGTCTGTGTGTTTGTGCGCGGAATGTGTCAATATTTGTCACCGTGCAACCGTGTGCTACTGGCTGCTATTTGGCTATGCTGTTCTTAATTCCGGACGCCCTGTTAGAAGGCATTATGAGGTTTTAAGAGCTATTAAAGTGACTACAGGATTGTTTTTCTAGTTTAACGTCGTTTGATGCCGATTGCGTGTTGTATTGTTTTATAGTTTCTCTATGATGAGAGTTTTAACATGTTTAATGGATGTGTTGTTCACATGTATTCCTGTTTCAGGGACAGAATATGCGCCTTGATATGAACTGCAATGTAAGTAATTCAAGAATCAGTAACAGAATCTATGCTTTTATCAATAATTGACATTGATGTCATTGCGGCTTTTTTACTATAGAAAAATGGCATTATGTAAGTACAAAAATAGTACAGTAAAAATATGACCTTGTTAACATTGCCTTAATCTTCCTCAATAAAACAAAAAACCTGTACCAAGTCAAGAAATTCACAATCAGTGAACCGAAATCCAGTCAGTCTTTAGCTGTTTTTTGCAAATTAGAAACAGCATTAATCTCTGCTTCAGTCCAATGAATGAACTGAATGAATCTTCCATGCTTTAATTGCCCGAAGAAACACAGAAGAATAATTCCACAACCTAAAAATATTTCTTCAAATTAACCCATAGCTTCTGCTAGCGACTTCGTCCGCGTGCAATTGTTTGTTAGCCCGACCCACCCCGTCACATCGCATCGTCTGCCCGCGCAATGACTTCGTTTTCGCTTGGCGTTTTTTTCTTTTTGCTCGGGTCCTAAGGGTCTTAGCATGTTAAAATATAGCCTATATAGCCTTCCTTAAAATTTGGGTGATCAAATGAAAAAAAAAAATCATATTTCAAATCCGACTGGCAGTTCCAGAGGGATTAGCGTTTTTAAACTCTTCAGTTTTATTATTACTATATATTCTACGTCTTTATTCCTAAAGTTTGTTTTACAAAACAAAACGCCAATGGTTTCCTGCAAGGCTAACAACGATTTGACAGTAGCACGTGAATATGTCACCAAACATTGACAATCCCGTATAAGTAAGTAGCTACTGTAAATGGTTGTTGAAGATCCTACCTATAGGCAGGTACCAATAAGGCTACCAATAACATCCAAATAGGTTCACCAAGAAAATTGAAAGAATTGCATTTCATCTTTCAATGAACTCGCTGTCGAAAAATTCATAAATGTTTTTTGAGGAGAACTCAAAAAACATTCATGAATTTTTCGACAGTTTGCTTCCCCGTGCAAGTTGAAGGAACATAATGAGGGGTTTAAAGGTGTGATTGTGACACCTAACCTGTCATTACCGCTCATTAGCAAGCCAGGAGCTTTTTTCTGTCGTCTGTCATTTCCACCTTTCATTTGATTTTTCAAATTTAATTGGTCTAAACGTTTCAGCATCTACGGTCCCAGTTAGGTTCTTGGAAAATACAAGTTTCATGTATATTCTGCCCCATTTTTTAACAGACTTCAAAAAATGAGGTTCTTAATGTATATAGGTAGTATAGTTTTATTTAGTGTGTACCTAATCTTAGACACAATGAAACAGGGTCTTGAAAACACAATTTATCGTTATTCAATTGTTTTCTGTATAACTCTGAAAGAACCCCAGTTTCTTTTCAACACAACAACCTGTCGAAAGACCAAACTAAACCACGGTAGTGAACAAATAAGCTACTGTAAACTACTTACGAGTCGTAAGACATCGCCGATGCAAACAACGAGAGAATTTGTCTTGACAATTAACGACCAGACGTTGAACCTTTGAGATTTCGCTTGGACGCTCGAAAAATGCGCTTACATTCTTTGTGTAATGACTGTTGTGATGGTTCCGTAGGTTTTTTTTATGAGATTCATTGATTGACGGAGTTTTGTATTGAATTTGAGTTTTGTATTGATTTCGATTTTTGTCGTTCAAATAAGGCATTCATCGTAAGTTCACTTTTTAATAAGAATTTGGTGCTTGCAGTTGTGATATCTGGATAATAGGAAAAGCGCCTTTGTGGACATGGTTTTGTAACGTAAGATAGGACTTTTCCCTGTTCAGAAGAAAACTGCGCTATGTTGAAATAATTATGTTCAGACCATTGACCACTGTCTCTCTTTTTTATTCCTTTTTAAAATGATTGTAATTCTTTTAATTATTAATTAGCTTTCTTTGGGCAGTCTGGAACAATGTCTTTGTATATTATTTTCAGTTGGGCGTTGATACTCGTAGCTGCGCCACAGTATTTTACTTTCGTGGCTATCTTCGTTTACCTTTGTAAATTGTAAATTTAAGTTGTTCCAAATAAACTTTATTTTATTTTTATTTTATTTAGATGTAAACTAAAGCCTCTAAACCCAAGAGTAGCATCAGTTACTCGTCATCAAACTGACATGAGTACCTATATCTAGGCACCTCACCACCGCGGTAATTTTGTAACACACTAACAGTAGGAATGCCTTTCATTTTGACAGTTCAACAACATTCATTGCGTTATTTACGTTGTTGAACAGAATTTTTTTTCGAACATATGAAGCAATGGATTAGCAATATCCTTCAAAATGATTCAGATTGCGATTGTGTGCTACGCAATTAGGGTCCGGATGATCCAGTCATGAAATTATAAAGATTGGCACTGCATGTTCTATGTCAACCTAACCAGGATCAAGAAGGCAACAATGTTAGTAGACCATTTTTTATTTTATCAAGTATCTGGTACTTGTCGACAGGCCTACGCTGTCCTCCCATACCTACTGTAATTTGAAAACATTGTAAATCTAACTATTTTTTAAAAGAGTACTTAACCGTAAAGTTTCTTGCCGGTTCTTCTCCATAGGAAACGACCAATTTGAACCGTGCACCTAGCTTCTGACGTTTCATAAGTGCCCATGTAGGTTTATGTGAAAGAAAATATTTTGATTTTGTTAAGAACATCAAATGTCATTTTCGTTACAAGTAACCTTAACAGAACCAGGACCTTTTGTCTCAGAAAAAAAAACAGTCGTCTGTCAGAAGGTACCTACCTAAGTGAAATCGGCGCTGTTCAGAGGTACTAATTGGATGCGCAAACGCACGCATGATCTACTGTTTGCTGGCGGCGAGAACACAAGCTCATGTTAAAATGTAACCGACTCCGAAGAGGTGGTAATCAGAATTAGTGATGGATCGAGTATTGATTTTGAAGTTGGTCTTTATGTCATTGAAGGGACTAAGTAACTGTGTGCTAACGAGAGATGAAGGGCTTGATGTTTCCGATGTGGAAAGAATTGATTTGGAGAATCAATCAACCGAGTGCATGTCTTTTACAGAGAACAGTATAAGGCATGAAAGTTGTAGGTCGTAGGTTCGAACCCTGACAGACGCTTTACTTTGTGTAAATTATTTCATCGCCACTGCTCTCAAAACGGTGAAGGAAAAATCGTGAGGAACCGGCATGTCCTAGACCCAAAAATTCGAAGACATGTGACATCTTACCAACCCGCACTCCTTCTCACAGAGAGGAGGCCCGTGTCCCAGCAGTGGGAACATTATAGGCTGATTATGCTGCTAAAAGGATTGAACCTTTGGGCGAAAGAACTCCATTAAGAACGAATAGTTAGGCCGAATTTTCTTACAGGTAACAATACAACTGAAATTCGCTTAACTACGTGCTTGCGGTTGCTCTTAATCAGTCACGCTTCCTCTTTCATGCAGTAACTACTCATCTTCACTTTAAAGTGTCTTCGACAGTCCTCATGCCTCAGTGACGTCATTATTATCAACAAAACAAAGCAAGAACTCCCCACATTCCTCCACAACAGACACCAACAAATTAATCTGAATAATTCACAACAGAATAAAAATCGTCGGCCTGCTACAAAGGATAATCACCATTGTAAACGTGTAAATATGGGGTCTTTATGATCCGCTGTAAAGAAGAGTCGATTGTGGCCTCATTAGGCCATCAGTTCAGGCACTAATTGGTTTTTATAAAACATTGCCGATTTGTAGGGGCCAGTCAATGTGTCATGGAGGTTTTAGTTCTTGATACTGGTGCAGTTGATTTTGAAGTGAAACTTCTAAGGTGGCGATTCGAAAATTTGACGAAAATTGAGAGTGAAATTTTAAGGACACGTCACGTTTTGGCATATTTCGTTACATGAGAAAGAAGAAAGATATAACGCTCTCTCTCTCTGTCACAAAAAAAATCCTTTTTTTTTTCTAAGTTTTCTTCTAATATGTAGGTATACGGTGTAACGGTGCTGCAAGCGCAATATTTTTTATTCGTTTCTGCACTTTGGTAAGAGACAAGGGAAGGTTCAGTCATACTTGACTCCTATACGTTCTAAGGCACCTGCACGCTCAGTAAATCCACGAATTTCAATATTAAACTGATTTATAAAATTGAACGATCTTCCTGTGCACGACGAAATCTATCTAGCATTTTGTCGAGACAGTAGGTACCTATCTAATTCAGAATCTCTGTTCTTATTGGATTTTTTTTCTTGCCCAATTATATTCAATTCCCTTAATATAACAGAATTATCACTCCAGAAGCATAATCTCTGTTAGAAATTGTTGACGAATGAAATAATCAATTTAGAACCCGCTAGAAAATATAATTTCGCGCGTGCCAGTTTTTTAGCTCTTACTTGGCGGCAATTCCTTTAGTATCGATGATTATTCGCAAAAAAAGTAAATGGAGTAACAATTTAGGTACTCCATTTGGATATCGTCGATTTTTTTAAAGAAAAAAATAAGTTTCCACACCGAAAACATTAAAATTATCTCTAGCTTGCTAGAATATTATATACGGTACTTATTAGATAGTACCTATACTGACGCCATCTACAACAATAAAGAAACGAATAAAAAAGGTAAAATATTTAGATGTCTCAGAATTTTTGAAAATAATGGGCACCCTACTAAAAATACAACGGATAAAGTAAATGACAGGTGCCAGCTGTGCCCGTCAATGTAATACAGGCATACCTGAGTATTTGTATGTAATCAATACATTTTAGAAGAAGTATGAGATTCTTGATAAACTGGAAATAAATAATAAAAAAGTGGCACTCCAGGAGTGCCGACAGAAGTGAAAACTTGAACAATTACGTGTGTATTTTTTGAATCGGCATATAAACAAAACACAAACAGAATACTTTGC
Organism: Hydraecia micacea; assembly: GCA_914767645.1. Classification (NCBI taxonomy): domain Eukaryota; kingdom Metazoa; phylum Arthropoda; class Insecta; order Lepidoptera; family Noctuidae; genus Hydraecia; species Hydraecia micacea. Next base: position 18,782,497 of record OU611778.1, read on the forward strand.
CATCACTCACTGACATATCGGAAATACATTAAAACCGAGTACATCCCGAGGACAGCCGAACACATCCGAATGTAGCGCGGTGTCGGTAGCAGTGTCGCGAGTTCAATGGTTTTTTCCCATCTCAAAAAATGCCAAACGCGCCTAAAGAAGTTTTCACTTCAGTAACTTGAGGGTCTACCAGACCAAAGAAACGATGGATGGACTGTGTGAAAGATGATAATTATGGCTAGAAAGGGGGTGACTACCGAGATGGAGACTAATAGAGAAGTATGGAAGAAAAAGACATGTTGCGCGGACCCCAAATAAATTGGTATAAGGGCAGGAGAACGCTGATGATGTCTACCAGTTGGAATCTTGTAAGTAGGTACCTAGGAGAGGAGAAACAATGTTTGATAAAGATCAATGTCGCCCAGTATTGTTTGTTGTCCTTTAAAACAATGAGTAGGTATAATAAAGGTGTAGTAAAGTCCACATTTTTATTTATAGCAGTGGTGGCCAAGTGGTAACGGCCGCGACTTACGAGTTGTAGGTCGTAGGTTCGAACCCAGACCGGCGCTTTACTTTGGGTAAATTATTTCATCACCACTGCTCTCAAAAACGGTGAAGGAAAACATCGTAAAGAAACCGGCATGTCCTAGAACCAAATGTTCGAAGACATCTGACATCTGCCAACCCGCACTGGGCCCGCACTCCCTCTCACCGAGAGGAGACCTGTGTCCCAGCAGTGGGAACACTATAGGCTGATTATGAAAGTCCTCCAGACCGCATTTGCGGCGGCCAATCTCAACGGAGACTAGCCTTCGCCGCGGGAGATATTATAGTGCACAAGTGTGCGCGCAGAGCCGCAGACACAGGTGCACTCCCGCTTCCCTCACTCTTATAGTCCGTTGGGTCGGCAATCCGACACACCGAAGAGAGATCAGGCGCAGGACCAACGGCTTAACGTGCTTTCCAAGGCACCGCCAACTTCCAAACTCCGGGCTGTTACTAAGAAATTCCTAATGGAAAAACTCAATAACACTTTGCCCGACCCGGGAATCGCACCCGTTACTAAGAAATTCCTAATGGAAAAACTCAATAACACTTTGCCCGACCCGGGAATCGCACCCAGGACCCCACGCTCAGCAGTCGCGCTAACGACCACGAGACCAACGGGGCAGTTAGTTTGATGGTAGGTAGCTACTGTAGCTACCTAAAGCTTCTTCTGCTATCTCGAGCCTACTCTCTGCGGGGTAATTGCATAACACACTATCAGTAGCAATGGGTTTAATTTTGACAGTTCAACAACATTCATTTCGTTATTTAGGTACGTTGTGGAGCAGACACATTTTTCGAACATATTTATGAAGCAATGGATTAGCAATATCCTTCAAAATGATTCAAATTAAGATTGATAGTGTGTGCGCAAATTACGGTGCCGATCTGTCAACGAAGATATGGGCCCGTCCGATGTGTCCGCAAATAATGAAGTTCAGGGACAGTTGTCCGGGACAACTGTCAAAATGGTGTTGTCATTCATTCTTAGTGCGGGCCCAGAACTAATTTAAATTTCGTAAGTAATACGGAGAAGGAAAGGCCCGTAATTTCGACCGAAATTACAGCTTCTGCGCTTAGGGAGTACACCCTCTGCTACAGAGAAAGAACGAGCATCGGCAATTAGGTTTACTAGGTAGAATGAGAGGTAGGTACCTAGGTACCTAGTTATCGAAAATCGCGACGGCCAGCGCGGCGTCGGCGTCAGCACCGTAGGTCACCATTTTATAAAAAGTTACATGTGAGAATGACAATCAGTATCTATGGTGATACTCCAATGAATAGGTAGGTGATAACTACCGAGGTAACCATACTTACATCACTGCCTGGTCAATGTTCCACCGAATAGCCTCTTCTCATAAGAAAAAGGATGTCAATTTATTGTCTTCTTATATAGGTATTCGTTCCGACCGACCTACCTTCCGTTAATACCTACCTACTAGATGCCTTGTAAGTTAATATTGTAACTAGCTTAGGGGCAGAGGTGTAGAGAAAAAATTACCAGCGTCAGGGTCAGAGGATCAACTCTGGGACGACCTCCAGTTAGAGGGGTGAAGGAAGCATTAAGAGCTATTACGCACTGTCGACTGGTCGCCGGCAACTCGGTCCCTCGGCGACCAAAACATAGGCATCTTCTGACGACCAAGTGCGTAAACACCTATTTAAACTATAGTAAGTCACAGTCGCCGTCGACCGAGTCGCCGGCGACCAGTCGACAGTGCGTAATAGCTCTTAGTCGGGCGTCGGGCGACCCAAGTTTGAGTAACTACCTGCACCCTAATTGCGTACTTATTAATACACTTTCGATCACAAAAGAGTCCGAGTCCGGGTGAGTTCCGAGTTTTGAAGGATATTGCTAATCCATCGCTTCATAGGTTTGAAAAATTCGTCTGCTCAACAACGTAAATAACGTAATGAACGTGGGTGAACTGTCAAAATGAAACCCATTGCGATCAATTGTCATTTTATACTTATGTGTTACGCGATTACAACGCCGCGCTGGTTGAAAGTCTAAGGTTTTATTTGTTCAGTAAGGAAGTTACCTACTTACATGTTTTAATTGATTTAGTATTTAATTTACGCCTGTTTTTCTTTTTTAAACTGCCTGAATTTTACGTGATGGAACAGAGATCTACGGACCGGACGAATTTGGTAAAGAACGGATGGAAATACTGACTGATAGGTACATTGTGTTAAGTACCTAGGTAGGTAGGTATCTACATAATATGCCAAGGGTAGGTACCTACCTGATCTTATGTAATGATCTTGAGTGACACAAAGCAGATTCTTACGATTTATTTACACAAAATAGATTCTTATTTAAATAAGCCGCAGTTAAGTACTTAATGAAATTGATAAAAGTGGACACGCCCTGAATTCAATTTAATGTGGAAGGGTCGCTCTTCGCACATTCAAGAATAAACATGTTTTTTTTTTCTGGTATGGGCCCTACTTGGGTACCTACTTGCTACAATACCTACATTTATCTAGGTACCGATGTGTTACAGTAGGTACCTAGGTACAGCTGATTAGCGTTGATACATTACAAAAGTAGGTAAGGTTTAATAAAATGGTAAGAACAAAAAAACAAAAGCAACATGCAGTGCAATGAAATAAATCGTTATAAAATAAGTACCTACCTACCAACTTCATTCAGTTTTAGCAGGTAATCTTGAACTCCTCGCCGGCCTTGACATTCTTTACCAAGAAAAATGATCGAGGGTATTTTTACTTACTAGACAAAAAAGCAGGAAACTACAATCGTGGAACAAACAGCAAAACTAATCGATTGGTCACAAGTTCATCGACCATCGCCAGAGTTTCGACCTCAGCGAGCTGCCGCCATCATTAAAACGTTCGACCACAGGTTTTTTTTTTACAAAGAAAACTATGTTTACCTCATAAAGTGACCGCTGGCACGTTGGTGTAACTCCAGATCCAGAATGAAGCCTTTCAATCACGTGTTAAAAACAAAAGTTCCGCCGGCACTGCACACACAAATCTTTATCGCAAAAATAAATAAATTCTCATTAATTACAAAACTGTTGTCATTGTCTACGTAACTGTTATTACACGATCGATTTACTCGATTTGCGTTATCGTATCGCGTGTTGCAAATCAAACCAGCGCGAGCTCCGCGCGTCCGTCGCTCGCTCGACACAATGGCGACAATCGACAATCGCGCGCCGCGACTGCGGTGACGCCGCTACCGACAAATCGAGTGATAAACCCGAGCGAGCGGACCAATCCGCGCGCTCCACTACGCCCACGAGTGCGAGCCGCGCCTCCCTATTGGCCAAGTAACTGCCATTGCCTTACGGATGTTATTATGCAGAACGAGACCAACAGTTCGAAATAAGAATTTTAAACGTTTACTAGCCGGGCGTACAATGCAAATTGGTTGCGCGCGTTCTGCGCCGCGGTCTCACTCTGATGCTTCGTCTTTTTGTTTATGATGAGTTGGTGTATGAAACAAGAATAAATTCGTATGACAGCCCCCGGTCGTCTCACCTGAACACTCAATGGCCACTTAGCGTTATTTCGTTGTACTGTTTATTGAGAAAACAAAGCAAGCGACCAATATTTTGTTTATTTCTTGATGAATATTATGCATGTTGTATCTTCTTATTTAGGTATGGGTCATAAATTGACATGTTTCGTTCGAGAGGAAATTATTAAATGGTTTTAACAAATAATATCAAATTTTATTGTTATAAAAAAAGTTAATAGATAAAAGTTTTCTTTAATGTCTTTAAAAAAATAAATTAAACTGACATAATGTTACATTACCTATATTAAATTCTGTACACTATTGAGACATACCTATTGCTTAAGGCGAGGTCAATCAATTATTTTCATTTCATCATCATCATCATTTCAGATCATTGCTGATCAATTACCTCTCTATACCTAGGTAGGTAGGTTTACCTACCTAGGTATAGAGAGGTAATTGATCAGCAATAAGCAAAGTAGGCACAGATCAACTTAAAGTCAAGCTGAACAAAACTGTGGTGTAAAGTCAAACAAGATTTATGTCTTAGTAGAAAATAATAAATATTTTCCTTCTGTCATACTCACACCTAAATAAGAAAGCCATCATTTATTATTTTACAATTATTAAACATTTATACTAACATTATAAATAATGCCCTGGATAAATCATAGATAGGATACCTATAACCTTATTTTTTATGTCGGTTAAATAAATAATAAGAGAGGCTTGTGGCTATGTCCCTACCTACCTAATAACAGCCGCACGGGCCGATCGATCAGGTTACCTAAGCTACGCGTTGGTAGGTACGTGGATGGGTGACCATCTTCACATAGGTACCAAGACCCCTCCGTGCCTCGGTAAGCACGTCCCGGCTGTCATTCGTGAATCTTTGATAATCGTTACGGGTCGTCAGAAGCCTGAAAGTCTGACAACCAGTCTTACCAAGGGTATCGTATTTCGTGTGGAAGTCAGATAGGCAGTTGCTTCATGTAAAATACTGGTATTCAGCTGCATCTGGTTAGACTGGAAGCCGACCCCAACATAGTTGGGAAAAGGCTAGGCAGATGATGGTTAAATAAATAATAAAAGGATCGTCACTGTGACATAGGAATGTGATGATGAAAAAAAAATCACCATCATAACATTACGCCTGTAATCTTGAAGGGTTAGGCATAGGTGTATCCCGTGTATCTACTTACCTATAAGTAGTAGGTACATCATTATTTCGTTCAGTTCAGTCCAGTGGGGTAATTGCGTAACACACTATCAGTAGCAATGGATTTCATTTTGACAGTTCAACAAAATCCATTGCGTTATTTACGTTGTTAGGCTGACACATTTTTCAAACATATGAAGCAGTAGATTAGCAATATCCTTCAAAATTATTCAGATTGTGATTGATAGTGTGCAATGTTACGCAATTAGGGTGCAGTTAGGTATGTTATAATAGAGAGCGAGCCTATTGCTATTGGCTGGCACAAATCCAGCCTTCAATCTGCTACTTAGAAACTCCTGATGGAAAAACCGAATAACACTTTGTATTTGAACCCAGACCGCTTGCTCAGCAGCAGTAGCTCTTGAAAAAATCATTAGTAAATAAATAAATAAATTTTCTTACAAGACCCGTCTGGGAACTTGCCGAAAAGGCTTATTATACATTGACAATCTATTCTATAGACAAATAAATAGTATTGAAGTGTCTGTTTGTAATGTCAAAATAACATCTTTTAACTAAATGTATATTAAAATAAATAGGTACGGTACTTCTACTAAAAAACTTGGACTAGAGTGTCTTTCAAAAACATACAAGATAAGGAAGCCGAAAGATGAGTCCAAAATGCATGGAAGATCTATTGGGCCCTTAAAGAACACATAAAAAGTAGTCTTCCTATATCGTTAAAAAGGAAACTTATCGACATGTGCTGTCATCCTGCCCGTCCTAACCTACGGTGCACAAAGTTGGTCACTTACTGAACAACAGAACTCCAATCTCAAGATTTGCCAACGGGCAATGGAGGGCAGAGTATTAACTAGGTGACGTACTGATCGAGTTAGAAACACCACGCTGCGCTCCATAACTCAAGTAGCGGATGTTGGAGAAAAAACAGCCAGGCTGAAGTGGGAGTGGGCCGGACACGTCTCACGAATGCACCCGAAGAGATGCGCAAAGATCGTCGCTCACTGGACGCCTGAGGCAGGACATCGCCGACGTCGAGATAGACCAAGGCGAAGGTGGGGTGACGATCTAATATCATTTGCAGGGCCAACATGGCCAGAGATCGCAAAATACAAGGAGTTTTGGAAAAAAAGGAGAAGCCTTTGCCAAGCAGTGGGACACAAAATAACAAAACAAAAACATTTTTTTTAATGTTTGTCTGTCTGTCTGTTTATTCCAGCTAATCTCCGAAACAGCTGGACTGTTTTTGACGGGACTTTCACTTGCAGATACCTGATGTTATAAGGAGTCGCAGGCACAGCTAGTCTACAATAAATATTCTAAAATACCAATGACCTGACTTTTTGTAGTTTTTGTGACCTACTGATATTGAAATTGTTTGTTTCCGGATTTTTTTAATGCCTTATCCGATTCAAATACCAATTCAAATACATCGTGCAGTCACAAAAAAAAAACTACCAATAAGGTTTAGGTAGATACCTATACTTAGTTTTTGTTATATGTACAACTACATAGGTAATCATAATGCAGCTGATAATTAGATAGGTACTTCATAGTACCTACGTAATTAGTGTACGAATCGATTTAAACAAATATTATTCCGTATTGAGTCGATTGGACGAGCTAAATATTTCACTAAATTACATATTACATAGGTATATTGGTAAGACGTTAAGATTGTGGCTTAAGCTACCATTCGTTTCACATCCAACGATTTTTTTTTTACTTTCAAACCACCTTTAATATGTAGGTACTTGAATATGTTAAGAAACGCCAGCTTAACAACTGAATCAAATATAAATTCATTTTTTTTCACACAATATCTACTTAAAAAACACAATAACGTATCGATTTCTAAGCTAGAAGACCGTTGGAATATTTTAAGGTCAAGAATCGTTCCATAATAATGCAATTTTAACATCAATAGAAATCATAACGGAAGCTAGATTGAAGAATAACATTCTGTCGTATCAAAGGAGGCAATAACTCCAACGGCTAAGGATCAATATAATTTCAATGAGGATTAGCATATGTCTATCATGTACGATATGATCCAATAAAACTACAATACAAACTTAAATGCAAATTCGTAAGTGATACAAGATGTCTTTACAAAATCGCTAAAAAATTCAGAAATGTCATCCATTTGCTTCAAATTCAAATGAGGTTTTGTCGAGAAATCGACATGGCCACCAAAACGTGGAAGGCCATTTAAAATTATGAATATGACACAATGAAAGCGTTCGATAATTGAATTGTAACGTTGTGTGAAATGTTGGCGACACGAGGGCAGCGGGTCGCGCCCTAAGGGCGGCGGAGTGACGTGTACGCACAATGTGCGGTCTACAATGCACCATACGCAAATTAACTACGTACAAATTTTATTGGCAATAAAAAATCTATTGAGCGATCCGCGTCGCAGTGTACATGTGCCGTTGATAAAAGAATTTAAAATGTCGATAAATGATTTTTACATATGACTGGGGCACGAAAATGTGTATGCAGATTTTGTAACATGTGTAAATGCAGGTAGCTTTGTTATTTTTATTGCTTCGGCTACTGTGATTTAAATTTCATAATACGATGCATAACGGAACTCAACAGACCGTTACAAATCCGTTTATTGGAAAAGTGTTATAAATACTTAATTTAGTAATAGGCAAATGGTCCATTAGGTAATCAAAACTCTTTGAATGATATAAGTATGTATCAAATCTAATAATACCCTTATATTCAATCAGCAAATTTTTATTGGAGCATGAAATTTATGTCAGCCTGACTTTATAAAATATGTTATTGATTTGAGTAATACATAACTGTCTAGATTTTGACTAATATGTCATGTATAAAAGTTTATACTTGAATTGCCAATTATCCAGATAATAGAGCAAATAAATTCATAAGTACTCTTCGATATCGGGTAAAAGCCCGTCGATGAATTAATATCTTTATTAGTTTAGTTAAGGATTCAAGAATACTCGCAGTATGAGAAAAAAACATCAAAAAAGTTGTCATGTAGGAAAATATTACAACTGAGAGTATTATTGCGAAAATATACAATAATTAATTAAATACAAATTGCCCATGAACGAAGTTTTTGTCGTAATAAATCCTCTTCCATACGTTTTCACATAAAGCAGGAAATGAGAAAAATATACGCCACGCCGCTTTAACGAAAATCGAAAAAGAAATTAATGTTATAATTAAACCCTCTTTTATGCCACCAATTACATAAAAAACAAATTAAATATTCGCAAAAATAGGTAATTTATTGCATTAAATATATATTTTTTCTTTGTAACTATTCTATAAAAGTATCATAAATTACTGTTCAAGAAATTCGTAATACGCCTTATGTCAGCTACAAAGCTATCAGATTTTCCATGAAATCGCGTAACAACAACTAATTTCGATGCCTTAGCGATTCACCACACCGATCACAATAAAATATCATTAGCATATCGTACACTGCCTATGCACATGACACAATGTCATATGTTAATTTATTTGGTCTACAAAGGGGTACAATTTCGCATATTTGTCACACATTGTACTACTAACAAATCCGTTATATCGATATTTTCATGCTAATATAATTTTTTACAAATTTAAAATCGATACGACACGATGGTTCCTTTGTGCATGAACGGGCGTGAACGGATCGCTCTATTTTTGAAATTTGAATTTAGAAACGTTTATTCCGAATTCGATTTTTTGATTGATTGGCGCTTTCTTATGCAAAAGTTTGAGGATCAAACGTCAAAGAGATCGATCCGTTATTGTAACTGATTAATTGATATTTAAATAAGTGCGTGATACGGTTTGATTGGATTATCACGCTTGGATTCTATTATTGGCTACTGAAGAAGGTTGTCATTTTGATAAAAGACATTTAAATATTACTCTGTGTGGTACAAATCCTTGAACCCAATGTTTATTATTTTTAATGCGTGTAATCTGCGTCTTATGTGCTGCTGTTAGACACAGATAGGTATGCTCCCTTTTCCTGGGTTGCGTGCATATAATACTTATAATGCTTACTTTCTCATCAAATCCTTTGTAAAAGATATAAGATGGAGTCAAAGCACAGGCTGAAAAACTTGGTCACTGATTATACAAAACACTAGGTAAATACCTTTCTACACCTAAAGGTACTCAATTCAGTCTCAAAATCGGATATCGCTATCTGCTCCACCGGCCATCGGTCCTTCAACAAACATGGCCAGCCCACCGCCACTTCAACTTGTTTGCTCTGCAATCTGCAAGCTATGTCGGTAATTCCGGTTCTTTTCCGGATAACTTCGTTTGATTCAATTGATGACAATTAATGGCCCCAAGAGCAGTGGTGGCTCAGTGGTAACGGACACGACTTACGAGTTGTATGTCGTAGGTTCGAACCCAGACAGGCACTTATACTTTGTGTAAATTATTTCATCACCACTGCTCTCAAAACGGTGAAGGAAAACATCGTGAGGAAACCGGCATGTCCTAGAACCAAAAATTCGAAGACATGTGACATCCACCAAACCGCATTGGGCCCGCGTGGTGGATTACGGCCCGCTCCCTCTCACTGAGAGGAGGCCTGTGTCCCAGCAGTGGGAACATTATAGGCTGATTATGATTATGACTGGCCTCATTAGAAAGTGTGATTTTGACCAATAAATCCTTCGTAGGGAAATACCTAGGCTATCTAGGTGTTAACACTCAATTTCTCCTCATAATAGAAGCTCGCTATCAACTAAGTAGGTAGGTACCTACCTGTTGATATGAAGACGTTAGGTACGTCGAGTGGACGTGCGTCTGATATTGATTCTATTGATGACAATTAATAGCCCCATTAGAGAGTGTTATTGCGGCCAATAAATCCTTCGTAACGCCTAGTACCTAAGTACTTAGGTCTTTAAAAAGCTAAAATATAAAATAATTAGTCGAATACACTTGGTCGCAGATATTAAAGACTAGACTGCTACCACTTCATTTCTTCTCATATAAGGTCCCATTAAAATAGATGGACAAACTTTTAGAAATCATTCAGACCACCAAAATAAGGATGATGGTAAAGAAAATATATAAAGAAAACGCATTAGATAAGTACTTAAAAGAAAAATAATCAGCTAACGAAAATACACTAATGTGCAATGCAATTTATTATTTGAGGTCAAAATAAAATCACTTTAATCAGTGTTTTTTCTTGCTTGGATATCTTTGGTTAGACTCGGATGTCTATGGGTTAGACGTACTGAGCACTGTGTTAAGATTTGTCCATTTATTTAAATGGGACCCTGTATAAGCGAAGCTCGCCATCAACTACCTATCGATATAAACGGGTACGTCGAGTGGACGTGCGTCTGATTGATGCGATTGATGATACTTATCGACGCGTCTTTTTGGGGTGGGTAATTTTTATTGTCTGATTTGCAGGAGTGTAATTATGTCAGTTTCACGATAGCTGCGGGTGACGGGAATGTTTCGAGTGTTGCGCAAACAAAATGGTGACAAAAAAATGTCTTTCAAGCGACGGAATTTACGGAACATCACGCCTGTATTTTTCTAAAGGTAGGTAGTATAGTACACCCATATTTTGCCAGTTGTATTTAGCTCCCATGTACTATTGTCGACTGAAATTTAATTAGATAAATGAGCTGTTTGTTTTCTATTAATAAAATAAAATTTTATTCGAGAACATCCATCGGTTTCTTACTAAACTTCAACTATATCGGACGACCCAGCATATCTATCTCTTTTGTTGACTGTACTAGGCGGCGAGCCTATTGCCATAAACCGGGCACACATCAAAACTACGGGCTGCTACTGCGAAATTTCAGAAGGAAAACCCCAGTAACACTTTGTCCGACCCGGGAACCGAAGCCACGACCTCATGCTCAACAGTAACGAGGCAGTCATTTCTGTAAATAGGTAAAAATCACGTCTTCTAGGTCACGTCAAAAATAAATTATGTTTTAAAACTAGATGAGGTTATTAGAGATGGAATTTATAAGAGATTCAAAACAAAAACCACCAAAGCAAACCAAACCACCAATCCAAACCAACATCATCACTACAAAGCCAACAGCAAACAGCATCATCATCAGCATCATTACCTATCAAAGCAAATCATCAAGACATGATACCTACCAGTCAACTACCCTCAAAAAACTATCTCTTCCATACTAAAAAAAAAACAAATGACAACCGAACCTAACGTCAAACAAAACGCCCTAATAACCAAGCTCAATAAAACGACATCGACATAATCCTCAGTGCGAAAGCCCACAGAGGCACATCACTAATTCGATCAGTGGGCAAACAATGCGCCAACAGTTCGCAGACATCATCGTTTTTACGTTGCAACAATGGGCTGTGGGACTTCGATCGAGTGGGCATTCGCACTCCGTCGAGCGAAAGACCTGAGACTTAATCTGTGCCGAATACGTGCTGATCATTTCGATGTGCGAAATTGTGTGGTGTAAGTCAGACGATAAGGGCGTGAAGTATCATTTGGTTTTAGCATTGACGACCCTGCATCCGGTTAGACTGGAAGCCGACCCCAACATAGTTGAGAAAAGGCTTGGCATATTGATTAATGAAAGAGGGATTTAACACGGCTAATAATTCATGGTCTTACAATAATGTTTGGACCATTACCTCTGAGTTTATTTCGGCATTTCTTCTCAGGGATCCGTCAGCTAGGAAACGGCGCGTCTCGCTTTAAAACATTGACCAACAAAATATTCACGTGTCTTAAAAGATCTAATTACAGAAGATAAACATTCCATTTCATTTCTTACGACATTTTATCCTAGTAATAATCTATAATATAAAATTTAAAAGTCCTGACTGACTGATATATCAACGCACAGCCTAAACCGCTGGTCCCAGAGACATAATATTTGGAGGGTGTGTTCTTTGTGAAGAGCAGATATCCACTAAGAAATGGTTTTTCGAAATTCCACCCCTAAGAGGGTGAATGGGGAGGTTGAATTTTTTCGCGGACGATGCTGCGAGCAGAAGTTAGTCATCATCTGCCTAGCCTTTAGTTAGTCTTGTAGGTATAATATTTCATTCAAAATTGTTTTTAATTCAACATTTTCAAATAAATCGCTTCAGCTTGTATTTAGACCACACTGCACGCTAATAAAATGACATAATGAGACAACTTTTTTCACCTTTTTGACACTAAACCACCACCCAAAACCTTAACCTTAGCCTTCTAACAATAGAGTCGAAAATCGTTTTGCTTCAATCTCAATTCAAATAGCCACCACACCTCTATTTGTTTAGGTGCAATGATAAGATCAAATAGTCCAATGAATTTAATTGTACCGTGTTAAATCTAGCAGAAGATCGCTTTTGGTACCGAAACCTGTCCGATGTCAATGTATGCTGATCGGGGGTTTATGGAAACCATAGAATTCACTGCTTACCTCAACTTATCTCCCTGAGATAGACATCAACTGTCGCAAAAAATATAAGCTCTATTTGGTAAGCTACGTGGTAATAACGTAACACACTAACAGTAGCAATGGGCTTCATTTCGACAGTTCAACAACATTCATTGCGTTATTTACGGTGTTGAGCAGACATATTTTCGAACATATGAAGCAATGGATTAGCAATATCCTTCAAAATGATTCAGATTCCGATAGATAGTGTGTTATGCAATTAGGGTGCTGGTCTGGTTTCCCCCTGGTAAGACTGGTTATCAGACTTTCGGGCTTCTGACTAGTAACGACTGTCAAAGATCCACGAATGACAGCCGGGACCAACAGCTTAACGGGCTTTCCGAGGCACGGAGGGGTCTTGGTATGTAAAGATGGTCACCCATCCACGGGCCAACGGTGGCAAGCGTAGATTAACCTGATCGATCGACCCGTGCGGCTGTTCTTAATTTTATACAGTAGATCTTAAAAACATCGTTAAGCTTTTCATGGGGAATGGACCCGAAGAGGTTCTTTGGCTGGGTTCGCTAAATAGGAATTCACAAAGGTAATAATGTAAGTAAACCTCAATGGACAGTTAAAATCTCATCTGTGTGCCATTTCTCATGACCTAAATACTTCACAATAAGCCACCGTCCATCTGCCCACTCCCCATAAAGAAAATAAAACCCAAAATTAACCAAAGTTACTGAAGCTGTATGCACCATTCATCTCCCGATTAGTCGCAGACTTTTGTCTGTACCGAAGAATTAAGTAGTTTACAGAAATGCGACAAACTGTGGTTACTAAGCATGTAATTCCTTTAAAATAAGATAAAATCTTTTAAGAATATAAGATCCTAATGAATGGGAGTTTCTTCTGTATGGAAGTAGGTACAGGACTTCCGACTTCAAAATGTTATTCAAGCAACCTTTTATACTCATTATGTCGTAAGGTGAATGGTGCTCCGAAAGGGGCAGATGACACCACTTAACTCTCACAATTCAATTAACCGGAGATTAAGTACTTCATTATAAAAATGTAAGGACTTTCTTTCGTTAATCCCGATTTTATTTACTGTAGAATTTACCAACAATAACCGGTGCCAACCGGATATTGTAGAACCGGCCACATTAACAGATAACAATCTAATTTTGAATGCAGATTTGCGGGATTGCATTCTATTGACGGACGACTACTGGTTTTTACTTATTCTTCCTCATTCAATACCCCAACTCTTGTTACGCAGACTTATAGTTGATTTTTGAATGGAACATGTTTTAACAACTGAATAGCAAAAGTTTGTAATTTCCTACTGAGCTTTTGGTGGGCCAAAGATATCTTTAGCATCACAATGGACTGTTTTTCTTTCAGCATAAGGTTGAATATCCCATGGGCAACTGTAAAATAAGTTGGTAAAGTCCTCGTTCATTGGGAGGATTATCGATGTCCGATTTTCGTTAAAGATTCCCATAGGTTTTGTTTGTATCGGCAGCTTTGACGGTATACATGGTGTTGCGTATTGTTACAGGAATGTACAGCTGGTTCACTTTTGTGTGATCGTGTGTGAACTCTGAATATTCAGATTTTAAATGATTACGTGTTTTTGGTAGGTACCTAAAATGACATGTTTAAAAAAAGTTAACCGTCAGAATGTTTAAGTACTTATTCCTCAAAAGCAAGTTGCTTGCGATTTTTCGGAGCTTCGCTTTGTAAATATCTTGCCATAAGATTTGGAGTAAAATATGAGGACATAATTACATACTTACCTTCCCCTAAATATAGTTTATAAACCTTGCCATAAGATTCAGAGAAAAAATTGTGAACATAACTACTTACCTTTACCTAAATATAGTTAATCTGGACACGCGGAACATAAAAAGAATTGAACACCACGCGGTACCAAGTGGATAAGACAAAGTAGCAGGGGATCGAGGAGGGCGGGGGGGGGGGGTGGAGGGGGGCTCCGGGGATCAGACCGGAATAAATCCCTATAACTATTGTGCCATCAGACTTTAGAAGATCAACCCTTACCAACATCTTTATTAAACCACTATTGACAAAACCACTTAATACTCAATATAAATACAATCTAACAGATTTAAATCTCAGAAAAAATATGAAAAACTAGAAAAAAATTATATAACGGAAATTCATCAATCTACTTTGATCGCCTTAACAATCTAAATTCAACTTTAATGTCCTTGTTTTACAATCCAAAATCCCTTTACACGTGCTGGAAACTGATCCAGATTCGACACAATTGAAACTGAACTTTACCTCTCACCAAATATAGTCTAGTTTTCTTTGTGTAACAAAATCTATCGAAGGCTTAAGCAAGCAACGAAAAAGAGTCATTGTACATGATTAGTATAACGCTGTGAACGGAAGTGGGTGAGTAGATATTATAATATTTAGTCGAGAGGTGTACAATGGTGGCAAGAATGTCGGATGTCAGGTTTCTTTGAAGTAGGTACAGACGCCAGCACATCAAGCTACAACAATCTGTCAAATTTCTTTGATAGATTTACAACTTTAATCGCTAAAGCATAAGGTTCAAAGTAGATTGGGATAATATGACAGTTTCGGGTAGCTTGATGTGCTGGCGTCTGTACATAGTTGTTCCGACTGTACCCTGTAAGCAGATGTTCCGGTGTGTGAAAGGGTTTCAGTTCTCGGAAATGTTCGATCTCCTTACCGTTCCTGCGTCCCTGGTAGATGATAATTTGGAGAATGATTTCAATCAGGTTGAAAATAGTCATGTTCTGAATGTAATCGTTTAAACCAATGTACGAAGTTGTCCAGAACACTTACGACAGTAATTATTTCATTCATGTCTTTACGTACTGAAGCGTAGTCTTGACAGGTCTTCTCGTTTGCTAGTAAAAACGCAACCTTTGGGTCTTTCAAAATGGTAATTACAAGCTGCAGCAAATCCCGTAAGACTCAGTCCTACCTACCTACGTAGACCTAGAAACGTGCGGATACAATGAAGCACTCCATGTAAGAAGTCGCTCCATGTAAAATACAGGTATTCAGCGGCATCCGGTTAGACTGGAAGCCGACCCCAACATACTAGTTGGGAAAAGGCTAGGCAGAATCATCTGCCTAGCCTTTTCTAAGTCTGAGACGATGATCATTAGATCATCGTGTCAGACTTACCTATATTCGGTTCGACATACCTAGTCAACCCAAATGTATGGAACGCCTGATTATTTTTTCGCAATTACGATGTTGGTGGATGGACGGCGCCGCCGAGGCCGGCCTAGAAAGAGATGGCGAGATGACCTGGACGCGTACAACGAGGGCTGGTTCGAGATGGCGCGGAAAAAGAGTTCCTGGAAGGATTTGGGGGAGGCCTTTGCCCAGCATGTTGGTCCCATGGAGAAAGTTGTTCAGTTTAATGGTCTGTTGCACACCTTTAAAATATGATCATACATTTATTTATTTTTAAAAAGTTACAAGCACAAATAGACCTCTGGGGTCTGTCCTAGCATGCCATGGCCTGAGATTTGATCAACGCGCTATTAACAGTTAAGTTATAATCGAATTGATGTAATGTTCTTTTAGCTTGCGCTTTATGTTTTTACTATTTATTGAGTCTCTAATGTCTACAGGTATTTGGTTTAGTAAATGGGGTATTGAGAAGGAAGCGGTTCATACTTTTTACATTTTCTACCATAATGTAATTCCCAGAATCTGAGACACGTTTTAATCCCGTATTTTAACTGGTCGCCAATGTGTCACAACAATGTTTCTAAAGTTCAGTTCACTGTTCAAGTTACAGTCAGGGTCGGTCAGTAACTGTTGTCCGGTCAAACGTATCGGTTATACAGTTCAATAACTGTGATAAGTTTTGTTACATAAGTAAGTAGTATTAATAAACACTAGTAAGGTTATGTTTAGCATGTAAGGCCACGTTCTTTGGGATGATGGAGCATTGAAAGCTGATAAAATTTTGTTTGAAATTAGCAAAAATAATTTATCTATCGCATCTAGGACGTGCAAAACACAGAGCATTTGGTCATCCACCAAAAATACATCAGCCTCTTGCGGGGTAATTGCGTGACACACAATCAGTAGCAATGGCTTTCATTTTGACAGTTCAACAACATTCATTGCGTTATTTACGTTGTTGAGCAGACAATTTTTTGAGCATATGAAGCAATGGATTGGCAATATCCTTCAAAAACGTAGCGGACTCCAGATTGGATAGTGTGTTATGCAATTAGGGTTCTGGTCTAGTTCATGTATGTGCTTTGGGCAGCTATCGTATGACATGGTTACAAGGGTCCTGACATGACCAGACGTCATCTTCTTAAGGTAGAGAAGAAAAGGTCGAGAGAACGAAGACACCTCGGGAAAAGATGCAACTAGGAATAGTTAAGCAAAAGCAAAGACAAGTTGATATCCTACAGCAAACAACACTATAACCCTATCAGTTGATTCTTTCAACTCCAACTTGACTAAAAGCAGCTGTATCAGCAACTCTATTTTTCTTCCATTAAGAAACCATTCATATAATCCTCTGTTTGCCTCCTCAAGGAATAATCGAAAGCCATTTACCAAATAAACAAAATTGCTATTAAAATTCGAACAATGCGGATCATTCTCCGGCTGTCATCGGTTCGATTCGGGTGTCTCCGTCAGCTGCGTACGCGCATTCTCACGAGCTGTCGTATGTGTGACCTGTCGCGGAATTACTGTACTTGCGAATTGCGATGCTATTGTTGTGGCTAGGGTTGGCAAAAGAGTTTAAATAGTTAATTTTTTTTTTTATAGAAAACTTTGATAGATGTGAAATTGAAAAAGGTTTTTTTATTAATGAATTAACTAACGCTTTCGTTGTTAATTAGATATATACCTATAGTTAAGTAAAGAACATCCAATTAGTTATTAAAAATATAATTATACAAAAAATGGTTTTCCCAAAAACAAACCCAAATATAATTTCTTATTTATATTTAAATTAAATTGTCTTTTATATAGAGAGAGAATGTGTTCCATTCTACGATAATTAATAAAAGCCGTTTTGATTTATGCTACAGTCTCAACTTCTCAACTGTCAAACCGGTTTTATTTCGTTTTCACTAATAAACTTAATATCATTGATAGATACGAAGTTTGTGTGGTCGTAAAATACTAATATCTATGATATTCGATTATTTTTTTATTAAAATGACGTTATTATAACTAAAGCAGACTATTTTTGATGAGAAGGTATTGTGGGAATAAATTAGATTATAGTTATAATGGAAATATGTAATATCTCTTTGTGGTTTAATAAAAAGTAATATCAAAGAAGAAACAAAATGAGAATCTAGACGAGATTATCTATATTCTCTATCAAATATGATTGACGAGTAAAAGTGTTTGTACAAACCTACTTACAGAAATAAATCATTTATCATGCTATAGAGTTTATTTTGATTTTATAATACATAATTTTTGATACATAGGTGGTACTTCTTTTACATTTCTCTAAGCAGGTATAGTGTTTTTTTTATAACCGATGTAAAATTTCTACACTAGGGCTTCTAGAATCATAAGCTGAATTCTTGGTTACCGTATGCGCACTGGTTAAAATTTTATCCTGTATGTTTCATTCACTTTTCATTTGATACAAATGTAAACCCATGGCCATGCCTATGGCATTAAGTCTGCCTCTGTGCATTTGTGTACTTGAAGTATTAGATAAATAAATAAAAAGCTTTTGTAATTTTTCTAATTTATCTTGGCATTCTTAAGAGGAAAAGCGGTCGGAGAGACTTTTTGAAAAAGCCTAATTAAACAGTCATAATTCGAGGTTTGGCTATCGCCTATTTACTCCTCCAGTATTGGACCAATTTAAATGATATTTCATTATCAGAATACGAAGGATATATCAGTATAAAAAGTAAAAAGAAAAACATAGAGACACAGTTGTCTCCATGTTTTTCTTTTTTCATTAATAGTTGTCAAATTTGTACACTAGGCCTCTGTTTACAGCAGCAAATTTGAGCATTTTTTGAGAGTTCTAGAGAAAAAGAAAACATACGGACATAGTATATATCCTCCTTATTCTGTATATGAAATATCTTTTAAATTGGGCCAATATTGGAGGAGAAAATAGGCGAGAGCCAAACCTCGAATTATGACTTTTTACTTAGGCTTTTTCAAAACGTCTCTCCGACCGCATTTCCTCTTAATAAAAGTTCTAAATTTGCATCATATCATAAGATACAGTTATTTAGCAGTGTCAGTTATATTTAAATTACTTATTAGCTAATAGGCTAGATTCTAATGTAAATAGAGTATCAGCAATTGTGATACTTTATATAGGAAAAAAAAATACTTGTACGGACAGAAAACTTTTAGAGGCAACCCTGTGTCTTGAAACAGGAAGTATAGGGGTGTGAGCAAGTATGACCTCAAGTTACCCATAAGCATAACGCACCCTTACGGACGTTTTTTCTCCCAATTGTCCGTATCTGGAGCATTACACGCTGAAATCGAATCGATTCGAAAAAAAAAAACGCAATAAATATCATTCGATTGTATTTAAAAAGGGTTTTAAATTTAATATAACTTCGATTGGGGGAACACAATGACTAGAACTGTGAATTCTTTGCGATTGTGCGATTTTTTTTTGTCTGTCTTTGCACATTGTCGGATCTTGCGTACAATCGCATCTGTCCTCAATTTCTTATTTGTCCTTTGTATTTGAACAAAAAAAAGGAAGAATCGGTGAAGACAATTTTCGGTGATTTTCACCCTTTTTGAGGCGTGTGTATAGAAAACGTAATCATTCCTGATTCATGGTCGTTCAACAACGTTTATTTAGTTTTTTTTTAAATAAAATTCTCAAGTAGATTTATAGTTTTTATTGCAGTTTTTTACCCGTTTACCAGTAGGTTTTTTTCGCCAAGGAGTTTTATCATGGTCATAAAATCAAGCTCCTGCACATATTGGCCAATTACATTTGAAGACGTCGCACCCTCGCAATGCGAGATGATCAAAGTTTTGTAGATTAAAGAGACCAAAAGTGGACTAAGACAAGCGTAGGTAACGTTCTCAGTATGATAATGAAACGTTGATCAGATTGCGTCCCGCAAAACACACTTGAGTAATGATCAATCAATCAACTCAACCAACTGCAGTCCACTACTGGACATAGGCCTCTCCCAGGCTGTGACATAAAGCCCTTTCCTCCGCCTTCCTCATCCAGTCTATCCCAGACACCTTTTTAAGGTCGTCGGTCCATCTAGCTGGGGGACATACCACATTACGCCGATACATGGTCTACACTCCAGGACTCGTCTGCTCCACCGGCCATCGGAGTAATTATATTCCTGGGAAAGTCGCCTTATAACCCAACTAGCAGCGCCCCGCGGTTTCAACCGCATAACTGTAGATCCCGTGGGAATATCGGGATAAAAACTATCCTATATCCTTTCCCGGGACTCAAACTATCTCTATACCAAATTTCATCTATATCGGTTGAGCGGTTTAAGCGTCAAGAGGTAACAGACAGACAGACACACTTAATGATATTAAGTATGCAGGATTCACGACCACTTCCAAGCCTCCATAACCAAAGAAACACTAAACAAGTCCATCACCATACCTACATTAAATCGATACCTCATTAACCGGCGTTTAATCCTCCGTTACATAAACGCTAATCTTCATTTAATCTTTAGTTATGTTGGCTCGTTAATATGCCATAAAAGTTAATAGGTTCCCTGCTTGCTTAAGATTATGCGTTATGAGGCGTACCGGGAGAAATCATCGGGTGGTAGCGAAAGTGTGAAGGCGGCTTAAGGATTATGTATGTGATCGGTCGTATAATTGCGACGGTAAAGGCTATTTGTTTTGTATTTTAGATGCTTGAGGATCGAGTTTGTAGCCGGTTCTGGGGATGTGGCAAATCTTATGTAACTAACTATAGCCCTTCTAGTCAAGTTATCGTTATTTGGTTATAAGTAACTCACATAAGTTGCTACAAAATAACATGAAATTAACACCTTATTCACAGGATTTCAGTAGGTAGATTTAGGTAGGTCTACGAAACTGAGAGTGGATATGTATCAGTGAATTTGCCGTAGACCTCATGTGTTCACGTTTCCTTGAGAAGATAGTTAATAATGAAACAAAATTCAAGTTAAAGCTAACTAAACTATGAACGAACAAGACAAAAACTAAAACCTTAAACTTTAGTCAAAAGGCAGTAGCAGTAATAATTTACAAAGTTGAGGATTTATAGGTGATTTGTACCTGCCTGTATAATATCATAATTTCGTAAAAATTACAAAGTCATAAAAAAGTTTACGAGCAATATTTCGCACTATGATAAATATCACACTTACTGTCATGTATTAAATAGGATTTCCCTACACTTGAACCCATAAATATTGGAACTATTAGTTAATCAAAGGATATAATGGCCCTTATTAGATGGTTAGTGACTGTACTTAATGTATTCACCGACATAGCCAACAAAAATATAGTTCATCGATAGACACTTGCTTAAAAATCTGTTAAACTCTATCGATAGATAGATAATATTTTCTCCATACAATCGGTTATTAGGCCGATTTGTGATGGGACCTGCCATAGTACCAATTCACAATAGTAAGATACTTAAGTTACTAATTACTTACCTATGCATTTTGAGGAGAGGATTAGGAGAGTAGAAAATAATTCGGATTTTTTTTCGTAAGAACGTTTACAGTCTCAATCTGTCAAAAATACCTCTAAAATCCCTTCATATTTGATAAGTTTTTGACATTGATTGTCGCTGAGACGCGACTAGATTTTGAAAGTTTTTAATTAAGAGAAATTGGCCTTCTGGATGATAAAAAGTCGAGAAGTGTCGTGAGACACCCGGTTGAAATAAAGTTCCTCTCGTTGTATATTATTTATTAAATGAAAAGCACAATGTAATAAATTAACAACGTTTGCGAGTAAATAAATGAAAAAAAAAAGACTACAGCAAAAGTGTCTCAACGGTTAAAATGTTATATTTTTTTTGCTAAGTGTGCAGAGCATAACCTGCGTTATAGAACATCGTTCCAAAAATTGGAAACAGTTTATTTGATGATATTAAAAAAAAGAACGACACTGCACAAGTATACAGAATACGTTTTTATTCAAAACAGTTTCCAAGTGAATGCAAAGAATTCCTCACTAGAAGCGGACCTATATATTACGGAAAGCTATTAAAATGATCGTCATATTAATTTTTCTATGAATATTAAAATCTCGCTACTTATTTAACCCAATTTAGAACTGATAGATAGTCTTTTATTAATATAAATTAGATTTAGCATTCGTTTTGTCTAGAGCCAGTGAAAGTAGTTAGTAATCTTTGTTTTTAAATCGCATATTAATTAAAATATTGTGATGAATCATGGATTTTAATAGTTAGAAAGTGTTGTTGGACTAGGTACACCCGGTAACACATCAAACTATGCATTTCCAGTTCTAGCTGACCTCCGTGACCTCTCATTGCATAGGTTTTTCGTTCTATCAGAAGTCAGCTTATACTGGTGGCCTACCATGATCTAATTAAAAACGACTCAAAAACAAGACATTTCAGTTTAGGTTCCTAAACAGCATCGCTTGAGCTGCTCTATGAACGTCATGGTACCAAACAAGTATGAATGACACCAAAACTTGCGACTCAGTTTGGGACAATCGCTGTCAGCAGATGGCACGGCCTAAACTGAATTGTTAAACTGACGTCATGGTACGAATTAGAAGAACATTTCAGTTTAGGTCCTAAAATGGATCGCGTTAAGAGCTTGTGGTAGGCCTCCTGGTTATGTATAATTTGATGTGTAACCGTGAGTACCTACCTACCTCATCAAGTGCAAATTACTTTTGAAATGTTCCTTCTAGAACCAGGGTTCTCATCATCTGGGTTCAGATCAACATCGATCCGCTTAAAAGAAGATCGAACGAGAAGAGAGAATTGGGAATAGCTATTGCTAGTCAATCATGTACTTAAAATCATGGACCTATTATTAGATATGAAACTGTCAGATACAAGTCGTTAGTTAAATCTAATTTTAAACGAGTTGCATGTAAATTCAGCAGTGCAGATCTAAAGGCCTCATAAAAAACTATCGAAGCTATTGAAGAAGATAAACAAAACAAAAGCTAATTTGAATCAACAAGGTTATGGATCAACGCTGTCAAATCAATCCAGAAGACTCATCCGTCTTCTCTTCTGCCTAGCCTTTTCCCAACTATGTTGGGGTCGGATTACAGTCTAACCAGATGCAGCTGTATACCAGTATTTTACATGGAGCGACTTTTATCTATCCTCCACAACCCGGTTACTGGGTTTCACGATGCCCCTTACTAAGACTGGTTGTCAGACTTTCGGGCTTCTGGCTACCCGTATAATAAAGACTGTCAAAGATCTATAAATGACAGCCGGTACCAACGGTTTAAAGTGCTTTCCGAGGCATGGAGGGGTTCTCTGAGGCTCCACATCAAGCATCAACACTGTTTTAATCAAACATATTTACTGGCTCGATGTAAAAGAAATTGACGGCTCAGTTATGTAATAGATCAGGGATGGCGAACCTCTATAGATCTACGTGCCATTTTTTCCAAATAAATATTTAAAATGGCCATGACGTGCCAACAAACAATCTTGACTTCTTGACTACTGGAAAAATAACGCAATAGTTTCCGAACTCCTTATTTGCAAACAGAAAGATACCTAACTATTATTCTGTCATCTTAACATTGACCATTTTATATTTATTTGAATGAAAGAACAAATTAGTGCGACTTCTGCTGATACATACTATGTACATACTTACATAGATGCCAAACAATTTATACCAGCGGGGCAATTGCGTAACACATTATCAATCGGAATGGGTTTAATTTTGACAGTTCAACAACATTCATTGCGTTATTTAGGTGTTGAGCAGACAAAATTTTCGAACTCGTGTAGCAATGGATTAGCAATTTGCTTCAAAATGATTCAGATTCCGATTGATAGTGTGTTACGCAATTAGAGTGCAGGTTCACATTATCCCTTGCATTGACGCGGCAACGATATTCGAAATCGAAAAATTGATGGAGCGCCTAAATTAACTTGTCGCGTGCCACCAGCGCGGCGGCACGCGTGCCGTTGGTTCGCCATCCCTGTAATAGATGGTCACCCATCCACGGACCGACCACGGAAAGCGTAGCTTAACCTTCGATTGACTCGTGCAGCTGTTATTATTTAGCCCAAATTCATCTCAATAAACCTAAATAAATAAAACCCGAAATTGACACTTTCACTCTCAGTCCAATAAACAAAAGTAATGTGACGTACGGTTTTATTAATCTCAGCTTAAGACAGACTTAAAAGTAGCCTAATTTATTTCGTCATGCCCTCTATTTTTCACATTTGTTAGTGTTCTGCTTTCATCGGAGTTGATCTGTGGTTTTACATAAAGAGATGATGATATTTATATATTTTGTGAGAATTGTGTTCGTTTGATTTTCTTGATACTCGTACTGATCCGGGTGTAATAGGGATAGTACCGACGCCAGCACATCAAGCTACTACAATCTGTCAAACTTTAATAGATTTTCAACTTTATCGCTAAAGCATTAGGCTTAAAGTTGATTGGGAAAATTTGACAGTTTCGGGTATGACTTAGTCAAAAGTTAGTCTCCTCATCTTCTCAATGGTCTACAGGTTTTCGCTATATGAGAATTTTAATTAGGTATCCTTACCTTGGTGGTCTTCAACGATAAAGTGATGTGTTAGTGACCACTCCTAAAGATGAAGATCATGATGATTCTAATTAGGGTTTGAATTTTGTTAATATAATATGCTCAGTGCAGCCAAACTCCATGCAAAACATTCGAGTACAATATCAATAACACAAATCAACAAAGGAGCTAATAGGAAGTGTTCCTGTATAATTTAGCAATAAACGTCAAATTTGTGACTCTGCGCTGACAACTTTATTGCTTCAAAGGATATATTCACCTCCCTCTCTTACTCCATACATTAGATAAGGACAGTTATATAAAATTGCAGTAAAAGGGTAACTATTAGTAAATTTGCACCACGTTAGGGATAAAGTGGGCGTAACTTACTGTCAGTTTTAATAAATCGAGTGGAAGATATAGTTGTCTGATATTTTTTTTACTGTGAACCACTTTGTTGGGCACGATCAAGATAAAATATTGTAATGTATTGTGTAGGATCATAAATTCTTTCAATAATTCAATTAATAGGATCATATATTGTATCATTAATCAAGGATTTATTCGAATTTTGCGAGATGAGTTTGTTAATTTGTTATAGATGTTTCTAATGACATGTAGTTTTACTATTGTATTATCATTCAACTTAGCTTATCGCAGTCCACTGCTGGACATAGGTCTATCCCAGTCTGCGCCACAACACTCCGTCCTCCGCATCTAGTCTGTCCCAGCCATCTTTTTGAGGACGTCGGTCAATCTAGCTGGGGGCGTCCCACCCGATACGAGATGCCGATACGCGGTCTTCACTCCAGGACTCGTCTGCTTCACCGGCCATTGGTCTTTCGACAAATATGACCAGTCTACTGCCACTTCAGCTTGCTTACTCTGCAAGCTATGTCGGTAACTTTGGTTCTTTTCTGTTTGTCTACACTGTATTATGCTGGATTCATTTTAAAAAACCTTTAAGTTAAAAATTCTCCGAAAATATATTGGCTCTTATTCTTGTTAGATTTTACCGGCATTAGTCCAAAAATGTACTTTTATTCTGATAAGAGTACTGGTACATTTATTTTATACTGTACCTTACCTACTTCTGGTCTTATAAGCCATGTTTTCATCATGAAATGATAAATGACCACCACCAATCATAAGTATTTTAAATCTATTTTTGGCTAAATAAATAATGACAGTCTTTCACACAATCCACTAATGAATTTCATTCTTCCATCTGAATCACACATACGGTATCGTGTTCTTACCCAGATAAACGAAAT
The DNA here is from genome assembly GCA_914767645.1 of Hydraecia micacea. NCBI lineage: Eukaryota > Metazoa > Arthropoda > Insecta > Lepidoptera > Noctuidae > Hydraecia > Hydraecia micacea. Next base: position 18,808,102 of record OU611778.1, read on the forward strand.
CAGACTCAATTTCAAATCGATTAAGTACATTATGGCTTAACACTGCAATCTTTAACAGTCACACATAATCCATATTTTTTGGAAATCATAAACAACTGATACTTTATTGGTTAGAGTCGTAAATATCAACCGATGTCTGCAGGAAGAGTATAATACTTTTTTAAAAACAAGTCTAAGTTATAAAGGACAGCGGAGTTTTTAATAATTGTGAGAGTATTGGCATTAGTGAAGAGAGCAGTGGTGGCCCAGTGGTAATGGCCGCGACCTACGAGTTGTAAATAAATGGTTGCATCACCACTGGGCCGTAATTCTCTACGACACAATGAACGAAACCGCACGAAATCAACGCGATAGTGGCGGGATTAGCTAAGGAATTGACGTGGTTTCGAAGTCAGGAATCGTTATGTGGTCATAGTGAATTAGGGCCCTGCCCTCAAAACGCTGAAGCAAAACCTCGTGAAGAAACCGGCATGTCCTACAACCATACATTCGAAGTCAGGTGACATCTACCAACTCGCGCTGGGCTCGCGTGGTGGATAACAGCCCACTCCCTCTCACCAAGAGGAGTGTGGTGTGGGTATGCCCTAACAGTGGGAACATTTTAGGTTAATTATGCCACAAGTTTTTTATTATCAGTAGTCACTTCATTAGCTTTCTCATGAACAAGTGACGCAGTTAAGGTTTTCCTTATCCAAATATCGTCAATACTTTCAGTTATATTATAGCCCACATTTTCGAATTCATTTCCAACCATTTCTAGTTCTTTTATTACAAGAGCTGCCACATTTTTGAGACAATTAGCATCTGATACTTTGTTATTATGCTTAATTTCTCTTGTAAGGAGTTAGGAGTTGTCTGTATTGCCATCAGCTTGTACATTGTACCATCACTCTACGAGTACATTTCCTATAATTGGTAGGTTGCCATAAACAGCACCGAACTCAGGACCGCGGCAGACGGTGCGACTGTTTGTATAAATTATGGGAGTTTCATTTCGACATACAGATATAATTCGATAATATTTCTTAGGAATGTCTTTGAAAAAATAGACCCTTGAATGCAATACTCTTTAATACACAGATATCGATTACAGGCTTTTTTTTTTTCAATCGTAAGTCTTGTATTGGATGAAATCTTAAGAATCACGCCCGTAATCACTGACGGGTTAAGCAGTACACCCAAATTTCGGCAATTACCGTAATTTGGTTCAGAAATAAAGTTTGCATAAGTCCTTAATGTCTTCAACAAAAACATGCCTAATAATGCTACTACACAAACCCTCAAACACAAAACCGAAGACACAGCTCCCATCAATGCAAAAACGGACCCAACAACTAACGACAATGTCGTCAATACCAACTTTCCCTAATTCTAACATCACAATGACCTAGCAAAAAGTCCCCTAATGATTTATCTAGGCAAACCGGACAGAACCGGACACAGGACATCGTCCCCTCACCTGCTAAGCTGCCGTTAAGCTTTCCGACCACATTTCCCATAAAATAAGATTTAAAACACGCTCCATAAATAATGTTTACCTTATTATTCATTGTTGTAGCTTTGTGTGGAGCAATTTAATTTGACATGGTAGGTGCCGCCCTTTGGTGTGACAAAATGACAGTGACAACCCTAGGTCTAATTTCGTTGGTAGTGTAAATCATTGCGTGATTTTATAGTTTCATGGTGTATATTCCCTTCTTTATAAAAGGTTCACTCCTAGTTACCTTACTGTTAGTAATAGCTTGAAAGTTTGAAAGTGTACCCATGTTTTGTTATTTATTCAAAAGATCCAGAGTGAACTTAATGTCAGAGTCTAAGTAATGTTTTTTTTTAAAACCAACTTTGTTGTTTCAAAATATTTTTTGACTACATAGTTATGTGCCTATATACATAACGCCTTCCATAACTACGCCGAAACACCAGAAAGCCACTTGCTACGATCCTTACTCTTTTTGCATCGTTTACGTCTTAAAATCTTTACTACATAATCAGCCAATAATGTTCCCACTGCTGGGACGCAGGCCACCTCTCAGTGAGAGAGAGTGGGCCGTAATCCACCACGCGGGCCCAGTGTGGGTTGGCAGATGTCAAATGTCTTCGAATTTATGGTTCTAGGAAATGCCGGTTTCCTCACGATGTTTTCCTTCACCGTTTTGAGAGCAGTCAGTGGTGATGAAATAATTTACACAAAGTAAAGCGCCTGACTGCTCTCCAAAATCTTTACTGTTGTGTCTTAATCCTCATTATGTTGAACTAACTCATGTACGAGTATCCCTCTAATTTATATCACCCACGTATTGTGGGTCCTTGCCTAAACTACCAACAGACTCATATTTAAAAACGCGACATAATATTATCTACATAACACTAAAAATGAAAAGTCACCGCTCATAGTTCCCACGTCACACCAGCTCGTTCGGGAGCAAGGCAGGGATATAAAAATGCCTCCGACCATCCTTGTACATTAATAAAACCTTTAATAAAATGGAGTTCGATCACTTTGCGATGCGCGGGCGCTGGTGGCCGTAGTATATGGAATATTATCAGATGAAAATGAGGTTACTTGAGTTTAAGTTTATTAAAATATAAAAAAAAATATTCCAAGAATGCTTTATGAAGTTTTTTTAAGAACTGTCAAGCTTTCAGAGGGTGAGGTTGTACCTTCAGTAATAGGGTTTCCACAAATTAGGTAAGTGGAACTATCTAAACAATGTAGATCTTGGTTTATAATGGTTAGATACCATAAACCGTAAGTCTGGAACTCTCTGTCGGCGTCTGTGTTCCCTCCCTCATTTAACCCTTCAAAGCAAGAGTGGACAGGCATCTTCTGGGCACGCTCGTTCCATCATAAACTTCATCCATCGCTTTCCATCAGGCGTGATCGAGGTCAAGAGCAGGCCCATTTAGCAATAAAAAAAGCTTATTTGTATTGTTTTATATTTATTACCTCAATGGCAAATTCCTTCAGATACTTTTACTTAGGCCACATTGGTGGTTCTAGTTAGTGACATCAAACCAAACTTTTGCTAACGTATGCGTCATCAACATACTTAACTATCTTAGAACCATACATATACTGCGCTTCATACTCGATATATTCAGAAATATCATTCCTCACACATTTAAAAAAGAAAAAAGCCTGCATTAAAAATATATTCATCTGAGATAACACTTTATAATGACGTGGGTCAGTTCGGGCGGCTAGAACAAACAAAATCGTACTCGCGCCATGGTTTTTTTTCACCTTTTCATTCAAATGAAAGGAATGATGTCTTGTTGTTTCACTCACTCATACAATAAACGTGTGCGTGCAAGCAGGATGGAAGAGGGATTGGAAGCCAGGTAGGTGCCGTAACGTCTGCCACGGCAGACAGAATGGCACCAGCATTTGGATTTAAATCCTGGAATATCTCTTTGGGTTATCTATGATAATATTATTAATTGGATTGTTGTATAAGTGTTTTGATTGAAATGTGTTTTGGTAATATTTAGTTTTTATCAGAAACAAAATTGATTAAGAAGGTATACTTACATGTCTTGATCGTTGGTATCACTTTTTTTTTTCATGTTTGGTGGCCTACCACGATCTAATTAAAAACGATTCAAAATCAAGACATTTTAGTTTAGGTTCCTAAACTGCATAGCTCAAAGTCGTACCATGACGTCCATAACGCTCAGCGGCATTTACTTTTAACCCAAAACTTGCGACTCAGTTTGGGACAACCGCTGTCAGATGGCATGGCCTAAATTGAATCGTTAAACTGACGTCATGGTACGAATTAGAAGAACAGTTCAGTTTAGGTCTTAAAATGGATCGCGTTAAGAGATCATGGTAGGCCTCCTGTTGTCACTATCACTAGCCGAAGCACAAGGCGAACTGTGAATCGACAGCGTCTACGTCAAAGACGTAAGACTTTAGCTTGAAGAATGCTTCTGGAGTGAGCTTTGGAAAAGCTGAGTAAGAAAAGACGCCTTTTCAAAGCTTTCTTAGAAACAGTATGGATAATTAAAGCTCAAATCACAAGAGAAGTAAAAAATTCATCATCTAAATAAGTACACCAACCAATATTAGTAACATTAACCATGCATGACTGCAACCGTCATTAAACGTGGCTTCAATAACCAAAACGGTGACATCCTAAAGTAATACAATCGTAATCAAATCAAATTAAATGGCAGGCGTGACGTCACGCACCATATGCCACTGTTTACCTTTGATACAATCACACAAATGTCTATTTTCCTATCGACAATATGAATCCAACATTCAAAACTCTTAAGAATGACGTATTAATAGCAGTAATTTATTTCTATGTAAAAGGAAAATTTAGGAAAATGGTCTATGTCACCATTGGGGGCTTGTGGGCGATAAATATTCTATATTTAGACTACCAGAGTGAGGTTGATTTTATTGGTAATAAAACGAAAATGGTTGAAAATGTTGGTACCAAATCAAATTATTTTATTTAGAAAAATGTTAGGTTATCCAATAAAAAACCTTTGTGGAAGACTAATTTGTACTTGATAATATGACTAGAAACGATTCTAAAAATATCCACACACAATCAAAGCTTTCCAACTCAAAATACATCCTTTTTATTCCCAAGACCTACAAACGATCAAATTGAAATAACACACGAACAACGTTTGCCATAATAGGTTCCATTCAGCAAATCAAAGCTGTATGAGTGGCGTTTAAAGCCAAGTGGCTTTCCATACAAGCTTTTGATCTATATGGAAAATCTATGGGGTATTTGGAACAAGCTCCCCCTTCCTGGAATATAAGGGCTCTTGAGGTTTGGTGTCCAGTCGCTTAGGAGTCGCTGGACCGATTGTAAAGGTGTAAACTTCAAAGGCTAGTTGTTTTTCTATAAGCAATTAAGGTATGTTACGGTCGATGATTTTACTTACATGAAAATTATAATTTTGAATAATGACCAAATCATGTTAAGCTTACTTGAAGTTCATTTTGACTTTAAGTGATTATACTATTAAAAAATTGTACTATTATTATATAAACCGTGTACCATACAAACCTACCCGTATTAAGAATATTTATTTTTTATACAAGATCAAAACGGAACACAACATTTCGACCTCACAAGAAACTTCCCTATTCCCTATAATACCTACAATTTAGATGCTTACGAAGGTCAGAAAGTCACGCCGAACAATTTTCTGTTACATTCACATGATGCTTCCTAATGTCCTTCACCATTCAGGGCGACCCTCAATTCCTTAAGTCCATAACAATCGGTTACTAAATGCACAATGGCACCCACGTTCCTTGTTATAACCTGTCGAACAAGTAACATTGGATTTTTTCGAAACCTGCTCATACCCTGTCGTAGTATTCATGTCTCTCTTTCTTTTTAGAGAATTTAGAAGAGGACGGTAGATATAACTCGTTTCCTAATCTTTGCCGCGGGCAGTTTGGTTAGGATCTGACACGGTCCGACGCCTATCTTTAAGGGGGTGACCAGACATTGATAAATATGATAAGCACCCTTTTAAGTATAACGTTGTTTTCTTAATAAACTTGATTTTGTTGTGTGGAGGTATTATTAGAAGTCAAAGTTTGCTTAGTGACGGTAACAAAGGATTATTGTTATGCCAAAATGTGAAGCATTGTGTTTCATCTCCAAGGTCTGAGTCATACAGAATTAAAATATTTAGACATAAATTCCCACCAAATTATAATAAAAAAGGGGATAACTGATTTACCGGACATAGCAACCAAACTTCTAAACTTCCTGAAGACAAACTTATTAAAAAAAATTAGGAATATAGAAAACGATTACCAAAACGCAATCGATAACAACTCATATGAAGACTGAACTAACACCTTACCTATTAAACACCGACTCGACAATAACAAAGCAGATTACAATATCGTTTTACATGGACAAAAAACGTAAGGTGTAACACATTGTGAGCAATGTTCGGATAACATTACTTATGCGACTGGTGGGCGGGAACCGGATGTGTATGATAATATAGATATGAACAGGGGAGGTTCACACCCTGCGATCGAATTTAATATCGATTTTGAGACGGTATTTTTTGGCATTATCAGTTGCACGAAGATGCGGAATCTTTTTCTTATTTGATATACGTAGTTTTAATTGAAAGATAGCACTAATGGAAATAAACGCAGTAAGACACACGTATATATAACTTGATGATATGCTAGTTTTTTTCTCTTTCCTTACAGTGCCAATATCGTTACTTTCAACAAGGAATCTAATCCACACTAATTCCAAAAGACCGTCCACTCGACTCAAATAATTTCCAAAAACACCCACAATACATATGGACCAAATATAACAGATACAAAGGACTTTTGTGGTACATTATATATTATGACGGATATATTCCTGGCCGATGATGAATGAACGTCAGTATGGCGGTCAGGCCAGACTCGCTGGAACCGACCATTCACTAACAAATGACCAAAAAAACTAAACATTATTTATCTATACCGATTTTGTCGTGTGTATTAAAATACAAATGTAACAATGGAAAGGCATTGTTGGAAACAGCGGGTATGGGCTGAGGATTTAGAAGGTTCTGTATCCTAATGTCATTCGTATTCTTGCATTTTAGAATACTCGTAGAACTGATACTTATTATGATTTTCGTTTTTAGAATTTAGGGCACCAGAATAGTTGGAAGAATCGATGAATTGCTAATGAGAGGCCGTATTTAGCAGTGGTTAATCACGGATTGGCACGGACAAAATTGACCATTTAACCATTTAAATCACCAACAATTTAAATAACCATTTGATTAGTTAAGGTGGAAATATGTGCTAATGCAAGTACAGTGCAAGAAAATTATATTGCAATTAATAGATTGCAATATTAATTTCTTGCGCTATCCCATTTGCCAATATTTCCACCACATCTAATCATACTTTTATCGGAACCTCTACTCACAGAACCCCAAAGATGTGAGGGAATTTGTTTCCACCGCCATCGCTGCCCACAATAGCCGGTGGGGCGGAGCGGGAAAAAAATCATCAATGAACGCAACAATACCTTCCTAAGAAATTTTGCATTTACACCATACACGGACTGGCGTGAAATTTGCTCTTTCTCGGTACCCACTCTCTCATTACATTCAAGACAAATGCTATACGTGCAACAGTAGCAGCCGAAAACCTTTGTGGAATATTCCATTGTCAGCAGAGATGAGTCTCGAAATTGAAATTTAATGGAAATATCAAATGAAACTGACACAAGAGCGGGTTCTTTGGCCGATGTTTAGCCAATAATGGCGTTTGTTGCTTGAAAATGTATTGTGAGTTAAATTAAACTTTGTGTTGCTATAATGCTGTCTCGATTTTAATGCGTTTGATATCATTTGAATTGCTATCGAAAATTATATTAGAATTTTGTTGCTTTGTTAACTTTGGTTGGAGATATACAATATTCTGAAGAACTGGGAGAAATGAAACGGATATTATTTTCTTTGTGTTTTTTTCAAGTAATTGAATATAAAATGTTTAGGTGGTAAAAACACAGTTAGCTATTCTGTTGCTTAGTTTATTGACCAAAAGAGATTATGTATACGTGCATGATGCACTTACACCATGATGGTGCTGAGGAAACAATATTAATTATTTATTAAACACTTTACACCACACCACATAATACGACAAGGACAAACATATTTGGAACTAGTGTACTATAGTACACATAGTACAAAGGTCATTCAAAGGTCGATAAGACTGTCCATTGGCGGAAACCTAGTGCTTGCATCAGACTGGAATAAATCGCATTAAGTTCATAGGTACTCGTCACCAAGTGAGCTAAAATCACGGATGGTTCCACAGGTATCCATTTTTGGTCCTACTCCATTTCTAGTCAATAAGATTTACAAACGTTCAGATGCATTTTTATTTAAATGTCTGAAACTGATTTGATTCTTTAAAATCAGACCAGCAGATATTAATAGAGGAGTCATCATAAAAGGAAGTCTGAAAGTGGCACTGGTAACTGAGAAGTGGTGTGGAAATCAGTTGTCACGGTAAGGGCATTTGATACGGAGGAATGAGGAAAACTTCGTTTGGATAGTTTTGAGTATGAATGTACAAATGTATGTTGTGTGGCTATAAGAGTAGGGGAAGACCAAAGAAACGATGGATAGACAGTGTGAATGATTATAATATATGGTTAGAAAGGGGGTGACTACAGAGATGAGGACTAATAGAGAAGTATGGAAGAAAAATACATGTTGCGCTGACCCCAGATAAATTGGGATAAGAGCAAGAGAATGATGAGATTAGCAACATCAAAAACCTATTACGGGTACCACAAACAAACATAATATTGTTTGATTTTTCTATAATTGTTCGACGTGTCATGTTAAAATAGCACGCAAAAATAGACGCAATTGCAGATATCTACATAACTTGAATTTTATGTATTTATCATTGATACTCGTGAAATTCTTGATAGTATAAAAAGTAAAAAACTAGCAAAATATTGGTATTGAATTCAGTCAGAATGTCACCAATATTGTTATTGTTCTTTTCGTGTTGTGTTGCGCTCGCGGCTGCTTGGTCAGCAAAACCATATGATCTCGAAGATGTCGGGGTACATTTTGAGCGCTTCATAGAGGAACACAACAAACAGTACAGTGAAAAGGAGAAACAAGTCAGATTCGAAATATTCAAAGAAAATTTGGAAAGTGTCAACTATTTGAACGAGAAAAGCGATCATGCTGTTTTTGGTAATGATAAATTAATTATAATTCTTTTTTTTTTTTGTTAGCCTATTTCGTGTCCCATTGCTGGGCAAAGGCCCCCCCTTTTTTCTTATAAATAATAATTAATAATTCTTTTACTGACTCATAATTTTATTTGTTTGTTTTTTAGGGTAAATATTTGTTTTTACTGTTACTATTTTATTTTGCTTAATATTTATTTCAAGCATAACGTGATAAAACAGATCTCGGCTTGCAAAATTGGAAGATTTTCTTTTCAAAATAAATCGATTCAAAAGAGGATTGCTGATACACGAATCCCAAACCTAAGCAGTACATATTACCCTGCATCAATTAAGCAAGAAGACGTAGTATTTTGCATTGTTGTCATAAACGAATCAATAACTTAATAATTTTATTTCAGGTATAACAAAATTCATGGATTTGACCCAAGAAGAGTTTGTAAGGACTTACACTGGCTTGAGGAGATTTTCAAATGGCGATAATTTTCCGGTTTTTCAACCCGACTGTGATCTGTTGACTGACAGTGACGTCACTAATGTAGATGCGCCGGCATCGTTCGACTGGCGTGATGGGCGTGTGTGGCGTGATGCGCTGGCGTTCTTTACATACCGAGATCCCTCCGTGCCTCGGAAAGTACGTTAAACCCAGCTGTCATTCGTGGATCTTTGACAGTCGTTACGGGTCATCGGAAGCCCGAAAGTCTGACAACCAGTCTTACCCAAGAGGTATCTTATTATCCAGTTACTGGGTTGTAGAGGTCAGATAGGCAGTTGTTCCATGTAAAATAGTGGTATTCAGGAGCATCCAGTTAGACTGGAAGACGAACCCAACATAGTTGAGAAAAGGCTAGGCAGGATGATACCTATCAACCCCTGGGTGGTGGGCCTCGTCCACTAACAAGCTGAGGTATCCCTTAACTTTTGAAGTGGAAAAATATGATTGTATCGGTGCGCGTCTTCAAAATATCGAATTGATAAAAAAAATATCTTTGTAATTCGTTTTTTCTAAAAAAACTTAGACGTCAAATGACGTCAATGCAATGACTATGGTGGATGGCTATTATATGATTTCCCCTAATTTGCTATCCCCCGTTTCAGGCAGAAGGTATAATAAATATCCTATAAACGAAATAAGTGAATTTTAGCGGCCATGCATTTGGTGTCATTAGGTATGATAGTTAAACAGAAAAAAAAAACTAGCAGGTAATGTCAAGAACAAGATTATATTTTTAATATTTTCAGAAGAAACAAATAAGTTAAAATGTAGCCAAAAACCCATTTTTCTAAATCGTTCAGTTAAAAAGTTGCAATTTGTGAAGTAAATGTATTAAACATTTGACATGACGAAGAGATAAAGCATTACGCGACGACGGCTGACGCCATGTTTTCATTCATCATGGCACATGAATGTGCATCTTCACCACGGTGCATTCTGAAGTAGCCTTCTTCCCCAAATGTTGTGTCCCAAGAATTCTTGACGATCCAAAATGGCACATTATCCTCTGAAATAAAAGTAATTTCAGCAACGCATAAATAAACATGACACATTTAATATTAGATATTAAATGACCAATAAATTCCCGAACGGCACTTGAGCTACGAGTATAAGTAGCTTGGGAGTCTTTAAATCACAAAGGTTAGTTTTGGCATGCGTAGCGTGGGGACAACCTCCAGCTAGATAGACCGACGACTTTAAGAAGGTAAATGGGGTAGACTGGATGCGGATTGCGGAGGTCAGGGTGTTGTGGCGATGCCTCCGAAAGCCCCATGTCCAGCAGTGGACTGCAATAGGTTCAGTTGATTGTACACCATAGTCATAAAAAAAAAAGTAATTTTAAAAATTAAAAAACCCGCCTGCGGTATAAAACAGTTAAAAAAACTGAACAGCTAAAAACAAGCACATTTTAAATTAAATAAAAGTTGGAAGCAGGCGGGCCCCCATACCATTTTTAGTATAAGTATTTTCAAATTCAAATGGGTCCCGCCTGCTTCCAACTTTTATTTAATTTAAAATGGGCTTGTTTTTACCTTTTCAGTTTGTTTAACTGTTTTATACCGCAGTCGGGTTTTTTAATTTTTTAAATTACTTTTTTTATTTCCAGCTTTTTAGTTTACAAATGTGAAAGATTTCGCAGGCGATTTAGTTCTTGTTGTACGTGTTTTTTACGATTTGTCACTTCGAATTACTTTTAACCATATAAGTTGCATATATTTTTGTAATCGTAGTTAGTTTTAAAACGCTTTACAACGATACCCCACTAGTGCTTCAAAGGAACATACATACATACATAGGCTGATAATAAAAACATTACCACTCCTTTGCGTCGCGCTGTCGAGTAAAAACGTAAAACGAACGTACCTGATCCATATCCTACCAGTAGGACTCCATGATTTAAATCGCCAATATCACAGATTTCATCGGATATAATTCCGTCTGAATAAAACATTAGAGCCAAGCCCTTGATACCTTTAAGAAAGAAACATACTGTTAACCTTTTCAGTCTTCACTATTAAACACGACTTCATAAATTCAGTTGCGATTTTTCTCTCACGAATCTGAACAACTTTTACCATGGGCCGACTAGGAAAAAAAAGGTTTATTATTGGGTAAGTATTGCATTTTTGACCCATATTAAAGTTTCACTCCCGAAAGATTGCGCCAAAGTTAGTCCATAGGTATGTATTCGTTTAGATAAGAAGACATAAATATCATTTTTTTGTGGCGTCACAATAATTTATATTATATTCATAATTCGTACGCATAATACGCGCTTGGACGTGGAGTTACGGACACCAGCCCGTTTTACTTATTACCTATGTTCATATTTATATTGTATAGCCACATTCTACAATATAGTAAAATAGACCCTAAAACTGATCTGCAAATGTGTTGTCTCTTTTCAACTGAGGGCCTCCAAGCACGAACCCATGGAGTAAAAGAAACGTAAATTCAAATGCTTTTGAAATCGAAAAGACCACTTTCTTGGCAGTATTTTTGGTTATTAACTCTTCAAACTAAATCAAAATTAAGCAAAACGGGTATTTTCAATAAAAAATCGCCCGAATTCATTTGGTATTAGGTACTCCGCGCGTTCGTGATTAGCCTACAGGTATGAACATATGCATTTTTTACATATATTTGTGCAGTATTTCTTAAAAAGCCGCGTCAAACTAAACCATATTTTGATAGTTCATGACTAGTGGCGGGTAATCTGGCTCGATATGATTTAAATGCAACAGTTCAATAAAATCGAATCACTATCAAATGCAAATTAAATAAGACAAATCACCAATCGCGATGGGTCCGGTGTGGTACAGCTGTTGCTTCAGTTTCTCTTGTGATGTAAGATTATAGGAGCGGCAGTCAGATATCTGGACCTTCACTTTGCTTGCATCAAAACTGCAATCGGCCGAGACTTTTGCTATGTATGGATAGTCAGCTTCAGACTCGCATCCTCCTTGCTCGATCAGGGACCTGTCAACATGGCAATCATAAACAAACTCAATAAATACAGGGCCTTGAGTAAGCTCTCACTCAGAAACAAGGCGGAAAGCAGTCCAGTCACCACAAAAATAACAGTGGCACTCCGGGAGTGCCGACAGAAGTGAAAACAAAACACAAACAGAATACTTTGCCATCTTTCACTGACATATCGGATATACATTAAAACCGAGTACATCTCGAGGATAGCCGAACACATCCGAAGCGGTGTCGGTTATACATTTTCGCCGCGCCGTAGAAAGAGAGGGGGATACTCCTACGCCGCGCCGGCTGTCTACTCTCCATCCGTCTTACGAATTTTCGATCAGGTCACGTGTCCTGACGCGAGTTTAACATTTTTTACACATTACAAAATAATACAACCGAATTGAGAACCTCCTCCTTTTTTTGAAGTTGGTTAAAAAGTGTACAACGCCGCTAAAGAAGATTTCACTTCAAAAAAATAGTATTCCATTATATTCAAAATCAGAATTCCTTGAAGAACGGTGACGTCAATGAAACGTTTTTGACACCGTAAAGTCAAACTCTACTGCCCAAAGATTTAAATCGCTAGATTTGCCATCACCGTACTTAGTCACGCGAATAACTGTCCATACTGAGAAAAGTGAGCTCACACAATATTATATACCTAGCGTTTCCATGAAAAATCGTAAAATCAGAGGTGTCAAAACGAAAAATAAATGCGACTATCATTTGCCGCGGTAGGGTGTATCTTATCATTCTCCTGTCCTTATCCCAATTTATTTGGGGTCGGCGCAATATGTCCTTTTTTCCCATACTTCTCTATTAGACGTCATCTCGGTAGTCACCCCCTTTCTAACCATATCATCATTCACACAGTCCATCCGTCGTTTCTTTGGTCTTCCGATTTCCACACACCTTTTTAGTTATCGGTGCAATTTTCAGACTTCCTCTTATGTACTCATTTCTTATGCTATCCATTCGTGTAACATCACAGACCCCTTTTAGCATTAGCCTATTAGGGTTTATCTAGTGATTACAATTTTTGCCGCTGACATCGTTTACTTGACAACCGTCATTGCGGCCGTTATGTATGGTCACCGCTTTTCTAGCAAACCTGGTCGGTGACGAAACTGCATTGAATCAGATGAAGAACGTGAATGAAAATTAATGTTTTTTTTTTCTTAATTTCCGTTGAAATATGTATACGAAGATAAATGCGGTAAATATATGCAACTAGTTGTGTATTTTATGGTGTATGCGGTGCGGTATGTATTGTAAAATTTATCTTAGCAATTTTTAGGGTTCCGTACCTTAATAGGAAAAAGGAAAAAATGGAACCCATATAGGATCACTTAGTTGTCAGTCTGTCTGTCTGTGAAGACCCTTTATTTCGGGAACGGGTGAAGGTATCAAGTTGAAATTAAAACCATATAATCAGGTCTACAGTCTCTAGAAGCTGTGAAGAAATCAAACTTTTAATTTAACTTAAAAAAATATACGGCCGTTTATGCCGCAAAAAACGTATATTTCGACACTCTCAAGGGAATCAAAATTTACTTCCCGTTGACCTAGAATAATAAAATTTAGCAAGAAGCAAGGCCATATAGCACAAGTAAAGGAAAAAATCCGAAAACCGTAAATTTGTAGTTACGTTAAAAAAAATCCCGTGATAAACTATTTACATACCTATAAATTTGTACGGAACCCTCGGTGCGCGAGTTCGATTCACAATTGACCGGTTTTTAGGTATATTATTTTCAATATTTAAAAAAATATCTGTGGGTCTGATTGCAGATATAAATGGCACATTTGTTCCTAACTGTCACAAATAATTCTGAACCAGCCTGTCACTTGCTGCCCTCCTTCCGCGACACCCTAAACCGAGGTCCGTATCTCACAGAGGGTACTCCTAGCGTGTAGTCGCTTACAATTAGTTTTTAAGTTTATTTTAAGCCCTGGCTGGAGGCCTTAATTAATTGAGGCACCCACAGGCAAGACCGGTAAAGCAGACGACGACATCCTAGGTTGGCTTGCGAGAGGCCATTCCCAAAAAGAAAAAAACATAGCTGTCACAGACAACACACTAAACGCAATTCTCCTATTTCGTCCTTCCTTCTTAAAATATTAAAATTACCGTATTGCAACGTCCATTAATCCACCAAGACATCCATGGTCTTTTTTGTCGCAGTCTACAATCTGCTGTTCAGATAATCTTACGAGCTCCTTGTGCTTGATGGCGTGCTGGCCCTCAACACTACCTGTGATAAATATTAAAAACATAATTATTGTTTTAATAATGCTTATTTTAGTATTCACAGTTTAACTATTTCAGAAGCTTAAAGACAATAATTCTTGAATGGAACGCACCAATTGCGCTAAACGCAAAACAACTTCCACAATCTCCTTGGTCTTTAACGGGGGTGACGGCACCGTGTTCGCGCCAATCGAACGACTCAGGCGCATCATTATAGTCGATGTCTTCATCATAGATGTATTTGCAAGCATGATCGTCTTCATTAGAATGAGAGTCATCTGAAGTTCTCAAACAACTGATTTTTGATTTAAATTCTTCTTGAGATAAATCCGAAAATTGTGTTACACCTGAAAAAAAAACCCGAATTGTTGTTTTTAATTTTCAAACAAGATAATATTTACATAATATAAGCTTTTGATAATAATATGAACATGTATATCAAAAATAAAAATAAAAAGAGTATAAATCATAGAGCATCAAAAAAATCATCAAATCCTTTTAGTTTTTATATTATCGTGTTTAGCTATCAATACCCACCACGTCTGCGGAGTTCCGCTGGCTAATTTAATTTGACCCTGTATAGTTACCAAAAGGAAATAAAATAAACATTTGAAAACACGTTACCGAAACGAGCGTGTTTGCTGTTCTCATTCAGATTGTTTATGTTTTCCAAATTTTCTTTGAATATGCGGAACCTGGCTTGCTTCTCGTTTGCGTCGGCGTAGTTTCTTTCATACTTCTGTATGAAGCGCTCGAAGTGTAGTGCGGCGTCTTCGAGTGCGTACGGCGCGGGCGCAGGGGCGGCTGACCACGCAGCCGCGAGCGCAAACCAACTGACACACAACAATAGCAACATTGATGCCATGATAGTTACTGATGAGAACTTCTGCTTTACAATCACAACCTACAGTATTCCGTAACAGTGCAATCGCAGTATTATATACCATGTTTCTGGGCTATGGAATTCGAAACGTTCGCATTCACTTGAAAAGTATTTGAATTTTATAGTTTATGATAAAAATAAGTAAATGTTTTAGCGCCTGGCGTATTGTACATACCATAAGAAAATAAATTCATTAGATTAAATATAACAAGCTTCTTCAATCTTTTTTTTCCAGTAATATCAGCATTTTAAATATTAATTGACTATAATAAATATTTTAAATGTTTATTTAATGTGCATCGCTGATTTTATTAGTTTGTCACTTACTTTCATGCCTTTGGAAATAATTCCGCGTTCAAGTCCGTCAATGTCATTTAGATATGTAGTGTTAATTTTACTTATTTTGTTATCAGAATAGAATCAGCAAGCAACTATTAAACTTTTATGAACGTTTTATTATTTCGACGGACTCTAAATGTGTCTGTAGGATTTGTGTAAGCTAACGCTTAAACCCTACATCTAAAACGTCCACCTAAAATGTCCTTCGTGTTAACGAAGGACATTTTCCGTGTCGGAGTGCCCCAACATCCCGAGGTCGCTTTGCTCGCTCTTGCACAAATTTGGTTGCAGAAAAACCGAGCACCTACTTCTGTCTGCAGCATATAATACAACGGAACAGAGGGTGTTAAAATAACTAACGCAAAGGGGTTGACGGGCGCCAGAAGGACCGAGCAGTGAAGGTGAACGACGAACGATCCTAATCTGTCCGTGTCGGGGTGCCCAAATTCCCGTCCTCGTTTCGCTCACTCTTGGACTAATAGGTGCTGTTGGTTATTTTACAAGCAATTAGTATTAATCCGTTTTTTTTTTAATTTATTTGCTATGCTTTGATTTTGTTTATTTGTGCTGATTCGTTTTAACATGCGATATTTATTTTGACGTACTGACGACAGCACATCAAGCTACCCGAAACTGTCAAATTTTCCCAATCAATCTTGAACCTTATGCTTTATGAATAAAGTTGAAAATCTATTAAAGAAATTTGACAGATTGTAGTAGGTTGACGTGCTGGCGTCTGTACAATTAAAAAAACTTTATTGTTACGTGTAAGGTTCAAATAAAATACTTGGCAAAACTTATACAGTGAAGACCTCCCATCTGGACATGAGTTACCCTTGGGTAACCTGGAAGTCTTTAAACAGACTCCTGACACAGTCTGTGAGCCGAGTTGAGCTGTGTGTGGAGATTCATAGACGACTCCGCCTTTTAGTGTAAATGTGGTGCTGTTCCACAAATGATGGGACACTTAATATCGTGTTCTACCAGCTGCACGTTACAGGAACTGATGGAGCCCTGGTGAAGGCGCTAAGCAAGTGGCGGAATTCTGGGCCGAGTCCATTTAGATTGCTATCGACACGCTAAGAAGAAGATATTACTCATGAATATAAAAAAACTTTCACTAAAGCACCAAAAGCACTCCTAACCCTGGAGTAGGTATACTAATTATCGCCTGAGAGGCCGCTTGTCACTTGCAGTCGATTTTTTCGAAATTGCGTCGTTCGCGCCAAATCTTTTCTTTTTTCAGTTAGAATAGCTATTTTATATCGTCAATCGACTTAAATGATTTAATAAAAAATCCATAAAATTTTTGTTTTTCACTTTTTTAGTTTATATTTCAAATAAGGACTTCCCTCGACAGCCGTCTGTTTTTATCATCATCAAACCCTAAAGGACAGTCATACCCCAGCTTGGTCTAGAAGTTTATTTAGTTCTCATCAAGATTAATTAAATACGTCCAAACTTGATGTAGCTGCTGTAAACTGTTGAAGAGCTCTCTTGAGTGACTTCTGTCTCCTACATCAGATCTATTTTCAGGTCTCTATTTTGTTGTAGTATCACCAGGACTACATTTGAACAGAATCGGTTCACAGGTGTTTCAGTGGGTCAATATTCCCGTATGAATTTAATCATCAATACAACTCTATAAGTTTAAATTAATCTATTAAGGCGGGTATTGACCGGCGTTTCGGGGCGTAATGTCGTTCGAGCAGTCAGTCGGGCGCCTTGTTTCCCCGTACTGACTGCACGAACGCTCGCTGTGTAAAACGTTACATTACGCCCCGTAACACCGGTCAGTACTCGCCTTTAAATTGCTTTTTTTCATTAAATCATGACATTTAAGGTCAATTCCAACTGAGAAAAGTGTATTGATGATTGTCATGGTTATAATTCCGTAAAATACATATTAATTGTTGTTGTCGCGAATCATATTTTGATAAAACTGTAAGAATTTTTTTATTTCTTATATCCTAAAAAAAAAAATAATTTGCGGTTCGGAATTTCATTTTGATCATGTTACCTGTACATATATAATTAAAACCTTTCACACTTTAATGTAAAAAAACTGCAGATCTGTGGAGTAATTATGTTGAAGTTGCTAAGTCTATTGTTGACATTGAAGCATCTACTTTAGCTCTTATCATCATCATCTGCCTAGCCTTTTCCCAACTATGTTGGGGTTGGCTTCCAGTCTAACCGGATGCAGCTACCTTAGGAGACTGACATCTGATTCTGTTTCAGTATTTCTTCACAGAGTATTCGGATAGGAAACACCAAACTCATCTAGTTTTAAAACATGAGTCGTTTACAGAAATAACCATTATTTATCATTTCATTATTATTTATATTTCAGTGCTTAGGAGGATATTAAACTAAAAATGAATGATGAAGTTTAGCAGTGGTGTTCAACGGCCATCTGCAGCAGTTGGTGTAATTAAGTACAATGGTGAACCAAAAAAAAAACTAGCAGTCAATATCAAGATTATAATAAAATTATTTTTAATATTTTCAGATTCGACAATACACAGTGAAATGCAGCCAAAAACTCAGTATTCAACAACGGTCGGTTAAAAAGTTACTTAAGATGTTATAAAATGTACACGATATAAAGTGTTATGCGACGACAGCTGTCGCCATGAATGCATTCATGATGCCACATGAAAGTGCACCTTCACCGCGATGTATTCTGAAGTAGCCTTTTTCCCCAAATGTTGTGCCCCAAGAATTCTTGACGATCCAAAACGGCACACCATTCTCTGAAATAAAAGTGATATTAGCAACACATCCGGAGACATGTAATGGGACATGAAACGTTTAATTGCAGATACTAAATGACAACTGAAATCCCGAATGGCACTCTAGTTATAAGTTTGGGAGCTTTTAAATCATGAAGGTTAGTTCCAGACAAGCACCATAGCAAGCTGCATCATCGCAAAGTGTCTGACAAGACAGTGGCCTAACGGGAGCTTTATTATAAAAAGTAAAACGAACGTAGACCGTACCTGATCCGTATCCTACCAGTAAGACCCCATGATTTATAGTTCCTGAATCACATTCCTTGTCGGATATGATTCCTTCTTCATAATCCAACAAGGCATCAGCCATGATACCTTTAAGCAAGAAAGACACACACAAGTCATCATCATTAATTTGTCAGATTATGGTACATTATATTATAGTCTTAACTGAATGGTATCATCATATTCTGCAGTGTGGCGTGCAAATATTAGGTACGTACATTGGTTCGCCTGTCATGTTTATCAGTATCTGTTAGGTGGAGAGGAAACAAGTGTGTACTTAACAAATAAGGCAGTTTCGTAAATATACAAAGCCGGTAGTGTCAGAATTTTGTAATTTTTGAAATATGGTTGAAGACTATCCGTTACTTGTAGTCCAAACATGGCTCTGATGGATCGCTTTTGTAGTTTTAAAGCGGCTTTTCTGTTTGTATAATTACCTCAAAATATAATACCATATATTAATACAGATGCCACAAGACCATGATAAGATGTGATTAGTGCATCTGTGTCAACTGTTGGAGCAAGTTTATACAGAGCATAGGACGAACTACTAATTTTCTTACATAGCACGTCAATGTGATCCTTCCAGTTGTTGAGCTGCCTGCCAATAATGAAGCCCAGAAATTTTGCACTATTTATGTCCTGAATTTTGTTACTTTGGTATTGGACCTCCATTTTCGAATTGTGTTTCTTTAAAGCCAAAGTGCATTATTTGGGATTTTCACTTTTTCCAAGATTCATTCTTAAATTGTTACTATCAAGACAAGAGATTATTGAATTGGCCCCGTTATTATCATCAGATTCATATGATTCAGGTTTATTACAAGATATTGTTTCCGTACTGTCTTCAGTAAAGAGTGTTATGGGAACGTCTATGCCTTTGGGCAGCTCATTAATACAAATGAAGAACAGTAAGGGACCCCATAAATTACATAAATTGTTTTGCGGTCTTTGGACTTCTTCTTTAGTTTTTAAATGTAAGTCTGTTATAACTGCTTTCTTTTTGATAGGTAAGTGTATACCTAATAAGTCCAAAATATTACCTCTTATACGATAGGAGACAAGATTTTTTCGTAAAATATGGTGGTCAACATAGTCAAAAAAAGCTTGCGTTATATCACAATACAGATGTTTTATTATTAATATTAGTCATAATTTTATTTAAAATGTCATAAATAGCCATATTATAAAAACGAATTAATGAGTAGCTAAGGCCAAAATTACTTTTATGTTTTTCTGTGATTGAAAGCATTAGGTATAGACACCTTGGGAAATAATCCTTCATCTGCAGTCTTGCTGACTTCCAAAAATTTTTACCAGGCCATGCTATTATTTTAACCGTGCTGAAACATTCTTCTAGCCACTCTTTTCACTCTGGCTTGACTTCATTCTAAACCTTGGAGACTAGTCTCATTAACAGATCAATCGGCATGATTTTCATTATCAATTTTATTATAACCTCATTTCCAAAATGTCAGTTGTGGTTTCTTCTGGGGGTAAGTAGGGCTTTAAAGACCTTATACATCTTATTAGACTATCTTTTGATAGTTTGTTTCTATTCATGGATAACCTCGATTAGTTTTATAAGCAACAATAACGATCGATTCACTATCAAATTCAAGTTACTTTACTTACCAATCGAGACGGGTCCAATATTGACCAGCAGTTGCTTTAGTTTCTCTTGTGAGGTAAGATTATAGGAGCGACAGTCGGTTATCTGGACCTTTACTTTGTTTGCATCAAAACGGCAATCATTTGAGTGTCCTTCATATGGATAGTCAGCTTCAGACTCGCATCCTCCTTGCTCGATCAACGACCTGTCAACATGACCATAAAATATATTAGTGAATATGTATACAGGGCCTTGAGTAAGCTCTCACTGAAAATCGTGGCACGGGTAAGGTGCGTTGATAAAAAAAAAAATATTGGAACTATTCTCGCGATCAGAATCAAACATTCCCTCAGAATCAAACATTCCCTTCCCACATCTGGCCCCACAGAGCCCCTAGACGGAATCGCTGTCAGGGAATCGATTACTTCTATTTTGTTTTTACATTGTAATTCAATTGCTGTTTTATATGGTTTTTTTATCCAAAAAAAAAAATTGAATCGGAGGAAGCATAGCACTAAAATTATTTGTTACTATATTTCATAACATAAATATTTCTTATTTTTAATCGAGGAATTTAAGGATTTTTCCGGTTCGGTATTATATATTTTTAATTAGAAAATATAATTTATCAGAAGGCCGATTAAAAACGTTCAAAATCTAGTCGCAATCTTATCTCAGCGACAATCAATGTCCAAAAATGTAGGGAAATTATAGGTATTTTTAACAGATTGAGACTGAGATCAGACTGTGAACGTACTTAAAATTATGAGAATTACCACTCAGATCACCTTTATTGCTAATTTTTGTGACTAAGGCTGGCCGTATACGTCCGGTTTCCTGATTCGGAATTCAGATTCGGAGACCCTGAATGCACTCATTTCATACAAAATCTTCTCCGTTCGGAAACCCTGACGGAAAATATAAGAAAGTGTGCGCTAAAGAGAAGATTTTGTATAAAATGCGTGCATTCGGGATCTCCGAATCTGCGTTACTGATTCGGAAACCGAATCAGGAAACCGGTCGTATGCGGCCGACCTTATTGTCATTTACGGGCAAGTTTTTAGCTATGTCGCCAATTCCCCAATATTTATAAAATAGAACCATTCAAATCTAATTACTGTCGCAGATTATCCATAATGACAATACACTTACAAAAATGAGTTTTAAAAATTGGATTTTAGGTGAGTAAACACTGAATCACAAACATATTAAGAATTACCGCATTGCAACGTCCATAAATCCACCAAGACATCCATGGTCTTTTTTGTCGCAGTCTACAATCTGCTGTTCAGATAATCTTACGAGCTCCTTGTGCCTGATGGCGTGCTGGCCCTCAACACTACCTGTGATAAATATTAAAAACATAATTATTGTTTTAATAATACTTATTTTCGTATACACAGTTGTATGTATTTCAGAAGCTTAAAGACAACTCTTGAATTGAATGCACTTACCAATTGCGCTAAACGCATAACAACTTCCACAAGTCTTTTGGTCTTTAACGGGTGTGACGGCGGCACCGTGTTCGCGCCAATCGAACGACTCCGGCGCATCATTATAGTCGATGTCTTTATCATATAAGTATTTGCAAGCATGATCGTTTTCAATGGAATGGGAGTTATCTGAAGTTCTCAAACAATTAATTTTTAATTTAAATTCTTCTTGAGATAAATCCGAAAATTGCGTTATGCCTGAAAGAAACTCGAAATGTTGTTATATCTACCTATCTCGTATATAAAACAAATTCGGCTCAGTTACATCATTTATAACTCAAGAACTGTTGGACCGATTTTTATAATCTTTTATTTGTTGGATTTGTCTTCACCCAGAATAGCAGAATAATTATTAACACACGGGAAAAAATAAGAAAAACAAAATCTGAGGCGGTAGGAAGTTCGCCGGTTCAACTAGTATTTACCTAAAAGAAAAACAAAGAAATTTTAACTGATGAAATCAAATAAAATACGAAAAAAATGTTACCAAAAACAGCGTGTTTGCTGTTCTCGTTCAAACTGTTTATTTTTTCCAAACGTTCTTTGAATATTCGGAACCTGGCTTGCTTCTCGTTTACGTTGGCGTAGTTTCTTTCATACTTTTGTATGAAGCGCTCGAAGTGCAGTTCAGCGTCTGCGAGTGCGTACGGCGCGGGCGCAGGGGCGGCTGACCACGCAGCCGCGAGCGCAAACCAACTGACACACAACAATAGCAATATTGATGCCATGATAGATACTAATGAGAACTTCTGCTGTACAACCACATCCTACAGTATTCCGTAACAGTGCAATCGCAGTATTATATACCTACCGCGTTTCTGGGCTACAGAATTCTAAACCTTGGCTTTTATTTGAAAGGTATTTGAATTTCATAGCTCGTAATAAATTAAATGTTTTAACGACCGATGTATTGTCAAATTCCTTAAAAAAATAATTTATTGCAATAAATATTACAATGTTAAGGATAAATGTCAACATTTTGATTTGTTTTCCTATCTATTTGTTCAAAATTCTTAGCGAGAATATCGTTCTAGTTGTTTTTGTGTGCGTTTTGCATCTTCGCTGCCTGATCCATACATATAAAATTACTAGCTGTTTTCCTGCGGTGGCCGCGTGAGTATGGAATTTCATAGAAAGAATGCTGAAGGGGTCGAACTAAGGCTCAATCCATGACCATGCTACCCTTGTGCCAAAATCTGAATCAGACATACAAATTCAGGCTTTCAGATTAATAATATAATAAGTAGAAGTAGGAATTAGGATAGGACAGGATAGTTTGGATGGTTTTACTGGAAGCATTTACCACGGTCTACTTGAACAAATCTATGATCTTTGTAAGACTTTTGACTTAGTTGAACAATGACTCTTCTATCTAGCTAATCCTAGCTAGTTTCAGGAGTCTATTTTTGCTCAGACGACCGAAATTAAGCGTTTTTTTTTGTAATAAATGAAACCATCATTTCATTGCAAGATATATGTATTTAAATATATACCCAAAACCCAAAATACTTTTAAATAAAAGTTTATAATCTTGTAATCCACATTAATAACGGGACAATTACATAATTATGGATGATGACATGAATCCATTATTTATCATTCCACACGAGGCAGCACGTTCTCCGCGTTGTATTCTAATGTAGCCCTGTTCACCAAAAACTTCACCCCATGAATTCTTAATAATCCAGTACGGAATGCCATTTTCTGAAATGAAATTGTTGTAATAAAATTACATTTTACAGTTAGTAGGTTGGATACGTTTTACACATAACACACTTATGTAAAAGTACATACCTATACCGTAGCCCACCAGTAGAACAGCATGGTTTACGTCACCCACATTGCATGCTTGATCTGACATTATGCCTCCACGATAAGCTTGAAAGTTACTAGCCTTGACGCCTATTAGAAAAAAGCAGAAGAAATAAGTTTAGTGCAAATATTTACATATATGACGATTCACCGGTTGTTTGTCTATATGTGGTAACTTACCAATAGATATAGGTCCGACCTTGTACACTAATTGTTTAACTTTTTCTTGCGAAGCAACATTATATAAGTTGCAGTCAGTAAGCCTTACCGCTGCTCTGCCTGGGGTAAATTGACAGGCTTGTTCTGTACCCGCGAACGGATAATCAGCTTCACTCTCGATACCACCTTGCTGGATAATTGATCTGTGAACATGTTAATTTATTTTTATAGTTCATTTTATTATGCCATAATCTCACATCGGTGACCGTGTGGCCTGACTTGCATCTTTGTTACTCGTAACTATGTAGCCTTATTTAATTTAATTAAAACTATAGCAAGTCATAAAGATAGTCACAAATGAGACTACTGAGCGACGATTCCCGGATCGGTCGGTTTTATCATTAGAAAACACGCAGTAGCAGCCCGGAGTCTGGATTTGTGTCCGGTTTACGGTGGTCACATCAGTCACAAAACTGATGGCAGATGAGGCTGGAGTGAAGAACTAGAACCGGACGAGTAGTCACTCCTGGCGATATATCATATCCTTATATATTTATATTAGTTGGCCAAAACTAGATGAAGAGAACTCGGAAGAGAACGTCGTGCAAAAACAGCAGCCTACAACCAGCAAAAAGTAAACAAAGACTGAAAAAAGGAGGCACTGAATACAAATAGGATCACCCCTCATTGAAGGGGACTTATCGAAAATATATCTGGCGAAATATGAGTAAACTTGAAACTCTGTGATATTTACTCTAGACACTAGGTAGTGGGTACCCCTCCGGAGAAAACATGCCAGATTTTATAAACATAATGGAGCGTATAGCTGAGAACAATGTGAAAATAAATGTATTTACCGAAAAGCTGTAGTCATATATCCCCCATGACATCCATTTGAATTTCTATCACAGTCAATAGTCTGTTGTTCAGACAATTCTAACAGCTGCCCATGCTTGATTGCGTATTGTCCCTCGATGTTTCCTACGAAATGAATACATCAAGATTTAATAATATAGGTAATATTATAGTACATCAGACATTCATATAGCATAATCAACCTAAAAAAAATCCTACTGCTGGGACACATACATTCTATCTCGGTGACAGAGAGTGAGCTGAAATCCACCACGAGGGTCCAGTGCGGGTAGGTTTCATATGCCAGCAAACAAAAAATAGAAAACTAGAAACAAATGAGTAGTCCTGTTAAAGACTTTATACATGTTTTAGTAGACCGTAAGTATTATATTGAAAATGGTATCCTTGTTTTAAGGATAGATTAATAGTAATTCCCGTCATAAATTAAAATAATATACTCACCACTTGTACTAAAAGCGTAGCACCCTCCACATTGATCTTGGTTCTTGACGCGAGTGACAGCGTTATGTTGACGCCAGTCGTACGACTCAGGCGCATTGTAATTGGGAACCTGACTATCGTATACATCAGTACATCCTCCCGCAGTCAAATTTGAAGGATGTGCATCTCCCAAACCAGTGAAATACTTGACAAATTCATAAGGAGTTAGATCGCTAAATTTTGTAATACCTGAAATTAAATATGTTTCAGCACAAATATTTTTCTTTAATAATGAAATGACACGTAGGTAAAGCTATATTCGTTTTAACTTACCAAATACAGCGTGATCACTTTGTTGATTCATAACGTTAGCTCTTTCTAAGTTTTCTTTGAATATTTCGAATCTGATTTGCTTTTCATCTTCTTCGTATTGTTTGTCATGCTCCTGGATGAAACGTTCGAAGTGTAGCTCGGCATGTTCGCGCAGGAACAACTCGGGCGCGGTCCTGGTCGTCGCAAGCGTCGCTAAACATGAACACAACAAAAACAACAACGGTGACATTGTGGCTCAATTGACCCTAAGAATCTAGTTTAGCAAAGAAAAACCGAAGCAATTTATACCCGTTTGGTAAATGAAATATTCGGCAATTACTCTTATCGTTTGGAAAAAATGTTGATGCAAAATACTTTTACCGAATTTCAATAAGTCCAAAACTACAACCTTGCATTCCCTGTGTTTTATCGTAAGTTTACGTTAACAATATAATATAATTGTTTGTTTGACTAGTATTATGTTTGTTGTGAACTTGATCCTTGCTTGAATAAATGTTTAAATTTTATTCAGGTTCAGTTTTATTTATTATTAGCCATAATATCCAACTGTTGGGAAAAGGCCTCCCTACTCTCTCTACAGCTTTCTTTGTCCAGAGCTGCCAAGGACCAATTTTTACTAAAGGATTCCAGCTCATCCCGCTATCTCCGTCTGGGCCTACTGCGATGTCTTTTGGCAAACTCATTGATCGTCTGACGTCAAATTTTAGTAAGTAACACATACTCTAGTCGGGAAATATCACGTTAATAAACACGATTATTATAATGAATATGGCTTTAGTTCCCGAGCAAAGCTGCATTGAATGTAGGTGCCATACACTTAAACCTTGCACGTGCCTCCGTATTAAACTTACTATATCATTACTTACCTACACGAAAATATTTTTATAGCCTACTTAAAATACTTTGAAAACCTTTGGTAACTATGCACATTTATGTCTTTTTAAATTGTTTGCTAAATAGTTTGAATACAGCTTAGTAAAACACGTATTATTTTGGTGGAATAAACATATGTACTTTGGTTTGAAATGTCATTGTCGTTGTTTTTGTGTGCGCTCTGCATCTCCGCTGCCTGGTCCTTACGGTCCGCGCCCATGTACAAACTCGAAGACGCGGAACTACACTTTGAGGAGTTCATACAAATACATGGCAAGGAATACGCTAACGAAAATGAGAAGCAGGCTCGGTTCGAAATATTCAAAGTGAACTTAGAGAAAGTCAATCAGTTGAATGAAGGGCAGGATGACGCCGTTTTTGGTAAAAACAAAATTATTTAAAACACTTATTATACCGGAACCTCAGCAAGCTAAGCTAAGTAATATCAGCGGCATGGGTCGGTCGATTAGGTTAAACTACGCTTGCCAAGGTTGGTTCGTGGATGTGTGACCATCTTCACATACCGAGACCGTTCCGTTCCTCGGAAAGAAAGTTAAGCTATTGGTCCCGTCTGTCATTCGTAGGTAATTGATAGTAATTGCGGGTAGGCAGAAGCCAGAAAGTCTGACAACCAGTCTAACCAAGGGGTTGTACTTGTGTTACCTAGTAACTGTTCTGCGTTATGGAGGTCAGATAGGCAGTCGCTAAAATCTGTGTTTTACATGGAGCGACTGCCTAACCTGGGTTGGCTTCCGTCCAAGATAGATCGGAGAGAAGGCTCGGCACATGATGGTGATAACGGAATCTAGCAGAGGATATTTCAGATAATTAATGTGTTTACTTACAGGACTGACCTTGTTTATGGATTTGACACATGAGGAGTTCCTCAAACAGTATACTGGTTTCGGACAAAATTCTACGGACTTTCGCAACTGCCCTTACGTATCTGAAGACGAAATCCAAGATGTTGTTGTCCCCGACTCATTTGATTGGCGTCAACGCAATGTTGTTACTTCTGTTAAGCAACAAATAAATTGTGGAGCTTGCTACGCGTTTAGCGCTCTTGGTTGGTACATTGATTTTCTCTTATGGCAAGTAAAAGCTCCCAGAGTCATCCCATGCGGTTTCGTTTATTATTCAGCTTGTTTACAACTCACCATTCATCATTTTAGCCGAAAGACGTTCACTGCTGGACATAGGCCTCCCCCAAGCACCTCCACTTCGACCGGTTCTGTGCTGCCCGCATCCAGCGGATCCCTGTTGTGTATTTCCAAATACTTACATTAAATCATGTCCATTTTGCAAACATCAACGGCACTATCCTCTTGCCTGCGCAGCGCACTTTTCAGTTACATCTAACAAAGTAGCCGCGATCGAAATATTGATTTGATCTGTAACATAAGACTATACTGAACAGTTGATACAATTTTCGTAGTTTTCACGTAAAAAAATCAGCTGTTTAATACAAAAGTTCAATACCTACTTGACCAAAATGTATGAAACAGCTGATTTTTTTTTGTGATTTCAGAGTTGGTCCCATAGTGAAAGTTGTTCAGTTCGATGGTTTAAAGCACCTCTTAAAGGTTTTCGGATTAATTTTTTAGCACTTTGTATAAATAGAAGATTTGAGACTAAACTTTAGACTCCTTTTCAGCAACTTGTGCAGGCAAAAGTATTGTTGCTGAGCAAGTGACCATGAGGTGCTGGGTTCGATCCCCGGGTCGGGCAAATTTGGGTTTTTCCACCAAGAATGTCTCAGTACCAGTCCGGAGTCTACATTTGTGTCGATTGATGGCAATAGTTTCGCCCCTTATTACATGGGATCTAAACATAACTGTCGAGATGTGGGTGTATGTACTGTAGGGCCGCTGCCTAAACCCTTTGGACATTACAGGCGTTATATACTGTTAATATAATAAAGTGTATATTTCAGGAAACATTGAGAGTCAATACGCCATCAAGTATGGACAGCAGTTAGATTTAGCTGAACAACAGATCATTGATTGTGATTCAACAAACAATGCGTGCCATGGCGGATGGATGTCAAATGTTTTCCGGTCAGTTTGTTTCGATAGTCGACAGTTTAGTATCCTTATTACGGCACCCCACAACACATCAATAAGACTAACTTTAATGTGACGTTTTCTTCAGGTATCTCATTCAATCAGGTGGATCTGTGAGTGAGAATGACTATCCATACCGGGATACTCAGACAGGACCATGTCAGTTCGATGCAAGTAGAGTGGTTGTCAAGTTAGCTGACTGCCGTTCTTACTCTTTAAGATCTCAAGAAAGACTGAAGCAACTACTATACACGACCGGACCGATCTCTATTTGTAAGTTAATCGCTCATGGAACCAAAGAACTTGATTATTTCATCTTAAAAAAAACAGCCCTTGTCTTTAATCCTAGACCCTTCACTGTGCGTGGTCTGATACGCAAAGTGAGGGTTCCGTACTTCGGATGAACATTTATACAGGCACATCATCATCATGATTTCAGCCGAAAGACGTCCCTGCTGGACATAGACCTCCCCCAAGCACCTCCATTTTGACCGGTTCTGTGCTTCCCGTATCCAGCGGCACAGTATTGATTTAATTGACCGGAATAAATTGTATTTCATATTATTAAAAAAAAAACAGTGGCACTCCGGGAGTGCCGACAGAAGTGAAAACAAAACACAAACAGAATACTTTGCCATCACTCACTGACATATTGGATATACATTAAAACCGAGTACATCGTGAGGAAAGCCGAACACATCCGAAGCGGTGTCAATTACGGTAACAGTGGCGCAAGTTCAATAGTTTTTTCCCATTTCAAAAAATGCCCCACGCGCCTAAAGAAGTTTTCACTTAAAAAAAACGAAAAACAAAGCTTTTTCTACGTTTGTAACCGAAAACATCCCATATCTCACAAAACCAAAAGAAAAAAGTGATTAAGATACCTCGTCATATTTTTAATTATGGGATCAAACGATGTGCATTGAATTACTTTTTTTGTTCCTTCGATTGCATGTATGGCGAGTGCTACAATTTTTTTTTTCACTACCCTTTTGTACAGCGGTGCTCAGAATACCTTCCTTCACCTACCTACACCTTCTTTCGTGGTAGTAATAGTCACCGAGTAAAATGGCCGTGTTTCATCCGGACGGACGAACAAACGGACGGACAGATGGACAGACGGACATGAGGAAATTATAAGGGTTCCGTTTTTGCGACTAGAATCAATTCTTTTTATTATAATTTTTGACGTTCAAAAGTGCCTTTGGTGTGCCTAATTGCAATAAATGATTTGAGTTTGACTTTGACTTTTGCCAATTGGCTACGGAACCCTAAAACGCTTACTTTTTCTAGCAATCCAGAGTTCGGGCATAAAAACCTATAATGGAGGTTTATAACGGATGAAACGTGTAATGTGGGTCCAGTCAACCATGCAGTCCTACTGGTGGGGTATGGAACAGATGGTACGTATTCTACAATCGTAAATAATTATTATATTGAAGTACAATAAGAGTTCCACTATCCACCTCCTGGCTTCATCATCAGATCAGCTCCAAGATACCAAATTATAGTATTGTCTTCCGAACTACATATACATACAAAGTTTCACTTCGATTTGACAATTAGAAGTAGGTTAAAATTGACTTCTAAAATTTTTTACATTGTTGCTTACAAGTGGAACTAATAAAAGCGTGTTAATAAAAAGAAAAACCACACCCTAAACTACTCTCCACTCTCTATATTCTCTTCTATTTATTTCAGATAGAGGTGTGCCTATCTGGATTGTAAAAAACTCTTGGGGAACACAATGGGGTGAGCAAGGCTACCTCAGAATAGTTCGCGGTGAAAATGTCTCTTCATGTGGCATGATGAATGACGGAATGGCATCCTCTATCATCGCCTAGGTAGCATGGTTCCAAAAGGAAATTATAATTAATTCTACATTTTTCGATTGTTTAAATTCATTTTGGGCTATATATTTCTGATTTTTACTAAATCTTATTTTTGTTTGATTCTCTGTTTTTAATTTCTTACTTATATTATTCCCTTTTAGAATCATTTCTTCAAAATATATTGATGAAATGATTGAACTTCACCTAAAGAGATCATATTATCAAATGTTTACGACCATCAACGTCTTTGAAAAATTGTTTTTCGTGACTTCTACATATTTTAGTGGTTGAAATTAGAACAGTTGCCGTTGATTTTGATAGCATTGCTATATAGTATCTTTGTTTGAAATTCAGTAACATTGAAATCTTGATAACTTTTATTATTGTGGCTCCTTTAGTTTATTTGTTTATTTGCCTTGCGGTATCCCATAAGTAACGGATTGCAAGCAATTGTAGTTTTTAATCATTTATGCAGTGCCACAATTTTAACAATAAAAATTTAAATTAAAACATTATTGAAAGCTTTTACATATCAAGGACGACAGGTACTTGTCCCAAAGTTTCATCGGTTTTTGATTTGCAGCTAAATCCGACATTAAGTGATTTAAAAGAAAATGCTAAAGCCAGCTGCAGTCTACGAAAATTTTTTAAAATAATTCATGCACTTATCAGAAAATTAAAATCTTAACAGAATCTTAAATTTAAACTACGAGCACGTTCTTATAAGAATATCATTGCTACTATTTGAAAGCTGTGTTCTCACAAGCGAAAAATTGGTCGCTGCGGGAACCGACTAATCCGGGTTTCAATAGCATCATTGTCCCTGTATCGTGTGTAACGCACTTTATTGTGGCTTTAACCAATTAATATTGTCACTCGACTAGATGATTACGCGTGGATAGATTTGAATGATGTCACACAAAATGGTAGTGTGTATAGGATGTGGATATAAGCTTTTTGGCAATGGTATTGTTTTTTTTAGTACACCGTTGAAAATTTATTTAATTTCATTACGATTTAATTTTTGAAGATTTGGTGCATTTGTCAGTAAATGTTTTTAGTTTATTTCCTTGCGATAAGGATCTCCAGCGTGCTACATTGCATAGGGTTGGGACGGAACAGAAATAAGTAGATAGGTAAATCGATTTTACCACACTTTAGAACTCACTTTCAAACATTGAAATAATTTTTAAACACATTCCATTTAATACAAACTCTGTAATATGATAATCAGATGATACAACAGTAAGAGCTTCGTTTCCACTCAGTACTTTGCATTCCATAATTCCCATTTCTAACATATCGGTAGCACAAAGTGAAACTAAAAAAACAACTCAAACGGACTTCCTTAATCCGACTTTGCACACAATACGAAGTTTACACTTCAACGTACACAAATATATAAAGGTTTTGAATAAAAAATATATCCCAGAGGATGTTAATGAAACTTCAGATAACAATGAGGATAAGCCTGGTGCCGCTATGTCTGATGCTGCAGACAAACGAATTGAAGCCGATGATATTTTGAGTAAAATTTAGTAAGTGCTTCTACATAATGATATTCTGCGAAAGGTGTCGCATGAAAAGAGATTTGGAATTAATGAATGAGTTGTGGAATTACAGTTTTATTGAACATGTATTGAGAGTTGAGTATAGTTATAATAGAATGTGAAAGGTGTACCATAAGTTGGTTAAATGAATTCTGAACGTGTGGGACAACGTATAATCCTCGTTTAAAAAGCGTTACTGTGCCCTTTTAGGTCTCTAGGAAACAAAGTGATAATGAAGTAAATTTCATAGAAAGAGCGAAGATTTTCTACACTAATTACTTAAAAATTAAAGAGAAGTTATCAGTGTACCTACACAATGTAATGCTGTTAAGATCTCTGAAGTAGATATCTCCCTTTTTGATATACCGAACATCGATGCTAAAATGGAATCAGGAATACAAGCAACCACAATCTCCCGAGAAACAGACGATCACAGAGATTAGATCTCAAACACAGATAGACTGATCCAAATACAAGTTTCAATGAATGAGTCTACAAACGACCGGACAATACCAGGATTACAGGAACGCAACATTTAGATCCTGGACAAACATGAATGAAACTGAATGTAAAGTTCATGAATGAACCGCGGAACGGTCTCGTGTATTGTCACAAATTAAGCCGCATTTGTAAATATTTGTGAATGAAATTCAGATAAGGGATTTCTTAAAGCTCTGATCTGTACATCTGTAGTGCTTCAAATGAGCCGCTAACAATGCAGAGGAAGGCTTAAATAACTTTGGGTTTGGATGAGGAGACTAAGTAGCAATTCCTTATTATATTCGGCTTTCTTAGTAGTAAGCAGTAGTTCTGTGGTCAAGAAATGAAAGGGAAAGTAACGGCTGGTGGTTCGTGTACTTGTAAAAGAATACTATGGACACTGGACAGTTAACTGATCAACACAATATTATTACGCCTTCGATGTGTGTTTGTATGAATATATGTTAAAATAGTGCGTAGATATTACTAGAAAGACCGAATAATTTGCCGTATTAAATTTTTCAAAACTCAATATATAATTGCCTATAGCTTTCCCTTTTCTTAATAGAGTTTGTGAAAATGTTTTACCAAAATCTTTAAAACTTTGTTTATTTTTCTTTATCATAATTTCTAAACTTCCACGGTAAATTCAGTTCTAATATTAAAACTTATATTTTTCCTTGTTTGTTTGAACTGAAACCTAACAAATCGAAGCGTAACAAAAGTCGACGTGAGGTAAAAAAGTTTAATTTGCAGAACAATACTAACATTTTGAATAAAACAGGTCGTAGCTGAAAATATATTTTATTTGAATTGAAAGAAGTGTGGACCAAATTCTGTGTTTACTTGAACTCAAAGTTCGTGTCAACCATACTAGTAAATAAATTATCTCAGTGAGCCATTAGCTAATACATGAATACTCTTGAATACTAGCGAAGTTATAAGTACATGTTCGTTTTAATATCCATTAACGATCCGCTAGAAATTGCCATCATTATCGTTGGCGGCCATATACCACCGACTGTTCAGTGAAGGCCTCCTCTCTTTTACGCCATGTTTCCTTGGTCTGTGAGAATCTCAATCAGTTCTCCTCCGCGATCCTCTGAATGTCATCCATCTGGCTGTTGAACTGCCAACACTCCTTCTAACTTCTCTTGGTAACCATTTAGTTAGGACTTGAGAAATATATAGGGATAATGAATTGGTTGGAATTCAGCGTGTTTCAAAAATTCTTAGACTTAACAGATGCATTCGACACCTTGCAGCACCAAGCAATATTGAAACATCTGTCAACGATACAAGTTAATTTCATAAAACTACAAATCCTTTGTAACTTTATTATGCATAGGCAACCTTGATTCATCCACTTAACTTCCGACAGAGGAAGACTCAATTGTGCAATCAGTGGAAAATTGACCGGATGATGATTATGACGAAAATTAAGCACAGGAATATGACTCTTAAAGTGTGGGAGTTTACGGTGATAATAGTGTCAAAATAGAAAATGAGAGTAACAATTAGAATGGTAACAAAGTGATGAAATGGAATAAAGGTGATGCAAAGATATTGTATTGGGTATATGGTGTTGTATGGGACGGATGTGTCGTGCAGGGATAGTGTTTGAGCCTTTGATGTATGAATGCATGTGGGGACAGTTTCGTATTGCAATAAATTGTTTGCGTGGGTGGATAGAGAAATGAGTGGAGAAGCTATTAAGTACAGAAAATATATTTCACTTTCAATAGTCTTGTAAAGAAAAACAGAAGATCCATGGTAAATAACTGCCTCATTTATTTACCAGAAAACTTTCATAAAGTCACGGTTATTGTGTACTTACTTAGATTCTGTTTGCAGCATCTAAGTACCCAATAACCGTGAATTTGTGTGATTTCATGTCCATAACTCTATGCCCCATTTTAATCGGGCATCTCTTTAAATCGTTGAAAATGACTGAAATGAAATCACTGCGGGATTAACCATGTGAGCAGATTGACACAAACAAAGCGGGAGAGTTGGAAATTGTACCTGTGGGTCCTACTTTGCACAAAAAAAAATGAAACGTAAGGTGACTCCACAGACTTCCTGCTCGCACAAATCACGGAAGACGTTTATAATTTAGTAATATTAAAATGTTTCTCATTGATCCCATTCAATAGAGCACGAACAATGCTACAATAGGTGTAGGTAACAATGACAACTATGGCAAACACGCGATGGACACCAAACATTTAGAAAACGTCGCAAAGTCATCGACCAAAACTCCGAAATCAATATCTATGATCGAAAATCCAAAGTCGATATTTGTTCGAATTTCGAAATTGACACAGAGCTATGTGGTACTGAATGGGTTTTTATTGTTAGTAAAAGTGGCATTGTTGCGAATAAAGAGTGGCTAAGGATGGCTATTGTGTCCCATTGTGGCGGGTGTGCGCGCACAATGACTTGATCACGTTTAGAATTTTGGACAATTTCTGTCTATTTCTGCAACGGGTTGCACCTTGGTGTGCAGTGACGGATTCGGGGAATTTAAAATAGTGTAATATTTAAATATTACAGAGTAATCGATTTAAAGTTAAATACACAAGCAGGACACATATATACTTAGAGCAAACAAGTTGAATTGAAACATTATACTACTTTATCGACTCAAACTTGTGTACCTAAACAGTTCAAATATAAACTTTGCTTTATAAGTATTTAAACTTATAATGTATTCACAAAAAGTGTAAAAAAAAACATAATAACTCAAAGACTTTTAAAGAATTACAGCTAACAACTACAAAAAAACGCAGAACTTAACACATAATTTAAACGGAATTACCAATTTAAACCACGAAAAGAATCACCCACGTAGCCATGCTACCAAAATCCGTCCCTGTACAAATTAGTGCCAGTTACGGGGTGGTATATTTTTCCGAAACTACTTGTCGCCTGACAATGTGGCCTTTCATGCAGAGCAGCCATACTCCCGCTGGCACAAACGGGGGCAGAGATGCGCAAAAGATGGGCTCAACGTGGCTCGATGGGTCCAATTGTCGGACATTAGCTGCACAAAGGACGAAAATTTTGAATTTCGACCGCCGCACTATATTTTCGAGAATTCGATTGTTCGATTTATGAAAGAAATTGTATCAATGAAATTTATTTTTTAGTGTAAAAGTGAACTTGAATTTACTAAGATTCTGATTTTTCGAAATGCATTGGGTATCTTTTTTGGACTAAGAGGTTTCACTTCATTGCTTTGTTTGAATACTAGTGAACATTTTTCTATCATCATCATCTGCCTAGCCTTTTCCCAACTACGTTTGGGTCAGCTTCCAGTCTAACCGGATACAGCTCAGTAGCAGTATTTTACATGGAACGACTGCCTATCTGACCTCCACAATCCAGTTACTGGGTAATGCTATACCCCTTGGTAAGACACTTTCGAGTGTTTCATACAGAAGTTAAAATGTATGGAACAGCGATTTCTTTTCGATAACCGATGAAGTCAATTCTGATGATGAATGTCAGTTTCTGTTTCTATTCTATTAAATAAGTAAAGAAAAATAATAACATTTCAAGTAAATAAACACGAAAAATGTACCGTACAGTCCTCCAAACGTAGTCCGGCAAGCGTAGTGTGGGACGCCCCCCAGCTAGATGCACGGACGACCTAAAGATGGTGGATGGGGTAGACTGGATGCGGAAGGCGGAGGACAGGGTGTTGTGACACAGTCTGGGGGAGGCCTATGTCCAGCCGTGGACTGCGATAGGCTGAGTTGATTGATTGATTGATGGTCCTCCATACCAAATAAAGCATAAATACAAACCGTTATCACAAAACAAACAGGAATTTCGTCAACTCCAATAAAACTTTTAAAATAAAAGCCATATTGGTGGGGTGCTATAATAGAATAAATTCTGACAAAAAACTAACAATTCTTAAAAAAGGCTGTCCTTTAGACATCTTAGTAATTATCTCCAAGAGCCATTGATACGTTCTCCCGCAACAAACAACATTGAGAATGACGAAAAATATATAATTGCAATTAACATCGCTTTACACAATTACTAGAAAAACTCCTGCGTCGTATGTTTGTATGTATTGTTTGTGAAAAAAGGCATTATCCGCTTTAAGTTGCCATGTGTAGGGCTTCAGGGCATATTGGGGTGGTTGGGATGAGCTAGGAGCGAGAGCGATTAAAAATCTTGATACATAACATACATAATCAGCCTATAACGTTCCCACTGCTGGGACACAGGCCTCCTCTCGATGAGAGGAAGTGGGTCGTAATCCACCACGCGGGCCCAGTGCGTGTTGGCAGATGTCACATGTCTTCGAATGTTTGGTTCTAGGACATGCCGGTTTCCTCACGATGTTTTCCTTCATCGTTTTGAGAGCAGTGGTGATGAAAAAATCTTGATGTTTCCACTTAATTATTTTACCTAGTTTTGATAATTCGCAACTTTTGAGCCATCGGATATTATTATGAGATCATTGCGACAAGGCAGATCCTGGAATAAAAATAAAATAAAACTCATATAATCTGGTTTTAAATATCACTCTGTTTTAAGCTTTTTAACTGAGTGATAAAAAGTCAGTTAAAGAGCTTAAAATGGAGTGGTATTTGATTGGATACGTCATTAATAGAACTTTTGGTAAAATTTTGTTGTAAAAAAAATAAAATCTGTTTGTAGTAATTTCGACTTTTTTATGCTTATAAGGATTGCATAGCTTACCAAAGCATTCATACTCATCAACGAAAAAGTGAAATTGTGCATTGTGCAAGCAGAACGCCAATTACCGTACCTAATTAAAAACATTCAAAATCTAGTCGCAATCTCATGTCAGCGACAATCTATGTCAAAAACTTGTCAAAAATGTATGGAAATTTGAGGTATTTTTGACAGATTGAGACTGAGATCGGACTGTGAACGTTCTTAAAATTACGAGAATTGCCCCTCAGATATCAGGACAAGTCAGCTCGCTAATCGTTCGTACCTTGTACCATCCACAAACGCTCACTGGACAATACTTACAGTACAGCAATTTGCACACACAATAAACAATTGAAGTGTTTCTGCTTTATACTTATTGACGCCATATGCTTTTTATTTTGTCTTACTAATTCCCGCTTAGGGCTCCTCTGTTAAATGAAGCTATTTTCTTAATACAACTGGAACAAAACGGCTCTTAAAGGAATTTATTATAAATTATATTAATTTTAATATCATGCATAACACATTGTGTAGGTTCTTTCAAAGGACTATTGTAGGCACTATTTTCAAAATGCTGTTCCGAGAACTTGTTGTAGAGGGTTTGTTTGCGAAAAATGACTTTCAACTCGATTTTCATTGATATTAAATTACTTTTGAAAGATATTGCTAATCCATTGCTTCATAAGTTCGAAAAGTTTGTCTGCCCAATAAAGTAAATAACGCAATGAATGTTGTTGAACCGTCAAAATGAAAGTCATTGCTACTGATTGTGTGTTACGAAACACACAATGTATCGTGAGTGTCGTGACGGTCAAAATGTTACACTTTTTGGTCTAGCTCTCATTCGCCAAATGAAAGAACTTCGTTCCAATAAATGTCAAATCTTTGCAAGAAGACAATAAAAATTAAAATTATTTCTTTAGCCGCACGCAGTGATTTCGTAGAGAGGTGATACGAAATCACTTTATGTAAAGCTCATAAACTGTAATGACTGCTTATAAACTTATAATTATCATATAACCTTACATACCGCAGATCTTACATAACTCAAGCAGCTAAATAAAACCATTTCGATCCAATAAAACATATTCCAAATCCAAAAACAAAAAGCACACTGAGAGGACATCGTAAAAATCCCAAGTTATTCATTTTTCCGCACGCAGTGACCTCGTAGCGTGGAGCGCGGATTTACTTTATAAATAACGCACAAATGAGACTGCTTGGACGCGCGCTAATCCTGATTTACTGAGGTACGGCCAGATAGCCCGTGATATTCTTCGGTAGTGTTCATATTGACGTGGGAAATAAAATGGGAAAGAAATATGTAAGTCCATGTAAAAAATAGTTGGAAGTTTATGTTGGTGCTCGGAGTCTATTGGGTGTATTTTTTTATGCTTCCCCGGTTGATGTATGATTTTAAGCATGTTAAATAAGTATAATCCTTGCCAAGGTTTTTTTTTTTTAATTTTTTGTGACATTTTATGTTTTGGTCTAACCAAAAGCCGTTTATCCAAGGCAGTCCGACATCGTAGCTTAGGATTTTAAAAAATTAAGCTATTTCTATTAGGTACCTACTCTTAAGATACTTCAAAATTAGGTATACATTCTAGCATACCTATCTAAAAATAAATATATTTTCTTTTTTTTGACAGTTCAACACAATTCATCTTTGAAGTGGAGCACGTCCCTGTTAAGAATATAATAACGAAAACTACGGACTAAAAAAAAAAACTAAGAATTTAAACTAAACTAAGAACGATTTTGCAAAATCGCACCAACTTACTCACAAAATAATAATTATGCACTCATCTTTACTTTCAGGATCATAGCTCATAACGCAGAATTAAATTTCAATTCCTAAGGCCGTGTGCACACAGGCGAGTTTGATCGCAAAGTCGCCAGTCGCTACGTCAAGTGCGTTGACTGGTCGCATCTGATATATGCGTCGGCAATTAATGCCAGGACATAAATAATATTGACTGTAAAGTAAATATCTATAGGCTTAAGTATTGTGAGCGATCTGCCTTTGGTATCTTGAATGAGGCTTAGGAGGAAATTCAATCGGTGTTTTTGTATACATAGTGCGACCAATTTTATTTATTCTTAGCTATCTTAAAAAATAAGAAATATTGAACTAAGTAGTGATTTGATATAAAAATATCTACACACATCAAAAGTGTCTAGGGATCAACATATATTTTTGCAATAACTTTTCTCCTGATTGATATTAATTAAAATTTTCTTTAAGGATTCATCAAATAAAGTGTTTTCGTTTGTCACAGTAACGATAAACCAAGTCACCTTAGCATTAATAAAGAAATTTGCCATTTTCCTAATAAAGGGATTTTTGACATTTGAACCACTAACACAAAAGTTCGAAAAAAAGACTGAAATAACAGTTTTCTTTAAAATTTTATTGGGTAACTTAAACAATTAATAATCCGTGTTTCTACCGCGAACACTAACAACACAAGAACATCGGTTTGGCATACTCAAAATGAGTTCATCCAAATCACGCTGTGGAATGGCAGCCCATGTTCGTTGCAACAACAAAAAAAGGTCTTCTTGCGACTGGATACCCTCCATATTCGGCAGAGCTCTTCTCTGTAGCATATCCCATGCATGCTCAATCGGGTTCAAGTCTGGCGACTGAGCAGGCCAGGGCAGGACATTGATGTTAGCTGCGGCGAGAGTCTGTCTTACAACTCTTGCGGTGTGCGGTCGTGCATTATCATGCATTAACTGAAATAAGGGACCGATTTGCACTTGTAGAGGAACGATGACGTCTGATACAATCGTCTCAGCATAAATTTGAGCGTTGAGGTTGCCTCTGATCCAAATCAACTCAGTTCTTCCGCCGATCCAAATACCCGCCCATACCATGATGGTTCCACCACTATAAGGATGGACTTCCTGGCAGGATTTTAATCGCTGTTGGCGTCCAGGGGTTCTCCAGTGTCGTATACGTCTTGTATCCGGTCTCATACCAAAATGAGACTCATCAGAAAAGCACACGAAACGCCATTGTTCTTCTGCCCAATTTCTGTGTTCAAGAGCCCATTGATATCGAATCCTACGATTGTGCATTGCTATAGGTGGTACCCGTAGCGGTCTTCGGGAATGAAGGTTCACTTCATGCAAGCGGTTTCTGACTGTTTGGTCGCTAATTAAGTTCCCTGAAGAGTGATGAAGCCTCACGGCTAACATCATGGCGGTTATTGTTGGAGCTCTTCGAGTTAAGATTTGAATGTATCGGTCTTGTCTCCGTGTGGTGCAGCGATACCGTCCTCCATGGCGCTCAGCCACGGTACCAGTGCTTCGGTAACGTGTCCAAAGTCGACTGATAACACTCTGACTTGTATTCAGAGCTAAAGCCACAGTACGTTGCCGGGAACCAGCTTCTATCATTCCCACGGCTCTGAGCATTTCTTCCCTGCTTAAATGACGTCGCCGCTCCATAATAACGTTGGTTTTAATCAGTAGTAGGGAAACAGTAGCACTAATAATGTCTTCAATGCGTTGTATGTTTTTATAGGGAAAATATTGACAGCTGATTTTCATCTTTTACTCGAATTTGATTCACAGTTCCTGATTCAAATTATGAAATGCACCAAAAAGGATCCATATAAATTTATAAAATCATAAATTTATTACAAAGCCACATCTCAATCTCAAGAAATCCGCATAAAAATGCTTGATCCCTAGACACTTTTGATGTGTGTACTTAAAGGCAGCAAACACATGGTTTAACTTTGAACCGGTACAGCAATGGCCCTGAGATTCCACAGCCAGGTAACCAATGTGTCAAGCCACATGCTAATTGTCGATCTGATATGTTGTTCTAGATATCAGCAAACGAGTATTCACAAATGCACGGACACTATACTCTTATATTGAGAATATTAGCTCAAACTATGAGAAAAAAAGAAAAGCCAGTCAGCAAGTGAATAATGCAGCAGATGAACGCTTACGTTTTATAATTACCATCGCTCATGGAGGCTCTTTTATTGGTATTGGTCTATTATTCCTCAATAGGCAACCTATTAACCATCCAGCCCTCCAATATGCACTCGTCCTAACATTTTAGTGTACCAACAAATCACTTTCCGTCTTCGTCTTCAAATTGTTATTGATCATCCATTGTGTGGCCATGCTGGGCCATGCTCTGTGGCACATAATTCAGGATCCTGTCTGCTGTTTGGACTCTTACGGCAAAGGCGTGAAGCTGTGACGTATTGGAATAAACGATTACGTTTGTACGTTTTCTTGTTTTTAATGCATTGTGGAAATTGTTTATAGGGGGAGGTGCAGTGTGGGGTTTAATTTACTGTTTATTGTGTTTTTATTGCACGTTTAAACAGTTCTGAAAATTCGTAATTTTGACGAGAGAGAAAAGAAAGAAAAGTCATTTATTTTGCATACCACTGCTCTCAAAACGGTGAAGGAAAACATCGTAAGGAAACTGACATGTCCTAGAACCAAAAAATCGAAGACATGTGACATACATCTACCAACCCACGCGGGGCTCGCGTAACGGATTAGGACCCATTCCCTCTCCCAGAGAGGAGGCCTGTGTCCCAGCAGTGGGAAAATTATATAGGCTGGTTATACGGCTTCTAGAACAATCCAGATCCCGCTCTATACTTCACCACTTGTCTAATAGCACGCACGACACGTGCATATGCGACTAGCTTCCACAAAAGGGCGTGCAACAACACTTGCGCGCACTGAACCTAATGTAATCTCCTGTCTCTCCATTTTCTCATGACCACACCAATATATCACTATTAATTATACATTCATACACTAGGTAAACATAAAGTATTGTGTCCCATTTTGTCTATTTTTGAATTAAAATAACTGCCCACCGTACTAACTATGTTATAATACAGCTAATTATGCTCTATGGTAATTCCATAGTGTAATTCCCTACAAAGGGTGTATAATTTTTGTATGGAAGTGAGTCCTGTATGGGAATTTGAATGGGTGAGTGTCAGAGTGATTGCATTAGCAGGATTATTTGATTTAGATTGTCGTTTTATGACAGTTTTTTTTTTTGTTAAATATTATTTTATTAAGGATTAATTTTGTTTATGGTTTTGCTATGTTGGACTTGTTTGGCGAACTATGGTTCTTAATAGTGACATAATTGTATTACGGATTATGTAGATGTAGTTAAACTAAAACGGATTCTGATTAAAATGGGGACAATTTGATATTTTTTGCTTTTCTTAGGAAAGACAAAATAACTTTTTGAGTAATAAGCCAAACTAGTTCAGTGTCATATTTTTTAGACTTAATGACACTGAAACACTTATGATATGACACAATACTATTATCTATTCTGTGACGGCGACATCTTATGATTAATTCTTAATTATTAAACTACCATTCAAAATAGTTTTTTTTTTCTAAATTATATTTAAATAAACGAAACTACTATTTACTATTAACTTTTTTTTAGCAAAATTATTTCTTTCTAATATTTTAAGCCCTATTTAAGACTTCTGACACTCTCATATACTTTACAAGTAGCAATTACATTAAACTTTACAAAAACTGACTTCCCACACCCCAAATTCAATCCAATTCTCAAAATTAATCGTGTGAATATAATCTCCTTGCGCACAGCGATGGGCGGGCCGCCCAGCATGAGCAGAACCGCCTTACCTCCACGCTCCCATGCACTCCTGGTCACATTCCTGCAGTATGCGACCTGGGTGGGTCTTCACACCACTCCCATGGCCTCCCGCGGTGGTGGGTGTGACGCCAAGGTGGCTGAGAAAATATTGTGATGGGGAAACA
The DNA here is from genome assembly GCA_914767645.1 of Hydraecia micacea. Classification (NCBI taxonomy): domain Eukaryota; kingdom Metazoa; phylum Arthropoda; class Insecta; order Lepidoptera; family Noctuidae; genus Hydraecia; species Hydraecia micacea. The sequence goes on from OU611778.1 coordinate 18,850,805, forward strand.
TCTAGAAAGGTGTGTTGCGAGTTTCTGGTCTACTCTACAACAATCGATAGGTATTGCATTATATTAAACTATTTAGTTTAGGTTAAAGTTATGGGAACAATGCATTTAATATTATAAATTTATTAATTGAAAAGAGACTACTTATGATTTCCTATATATTGTTTTGGCCAAAAAACAGGAAATTCTGATCATAATTATTTCAAGATAATTAACAGTAACTATGATCTTAAACTTATCTCATTCCTCGTTTACTTACTTAAATGAGTCGATACTTATCAGTTAAAGTAACTACATATATTGAGAACCCTAAACCTCTTACCTAACTTATTAAGTAACCTATCCCATAACACACATAATCACAGCCATAATATTATTAATATATTCGTCACTTAAAACGATAAATTAAACTTTAATAATGTACAACAATTCCCATTGAACACAAGACAGCAGGGGGTCCCCCATTCTTGGTTAGAACTTGCAACTTTACCAACGCCTCTCCTTCAGTAGGCGTATCTTCACGCAGAGAAGATTGAGGACTAGGCAGTAACAAACATTGTTAATGCTAACTTAGAAGTCAAGTTACATGTTAACTAGAAAACAATAACAGTTTATGAGAAAAATGGGCGGGGTGATAGAAGTAATGAATTTGTTGTTAGAGAAAAAGGTGAAGTGTGAAAGGCTTGTTTTGTATGTTCCCAGGTTTTAAAATAGTTTTATTATGAAGCAATCGATGTGATAAAAAGAGCTTAAAATAAGCTATGGCATCTGTTGTAGGAACAGCTGTTGATACAGTTTTTAATTCAAAAGACTGTATGTAAGAATCTAGCTTGAACAATAAATACCAATAAGTATGTGCGTATAACATGTTAATCAACATCGACATAGCACATATTTTTCATATCTAAGTAAATAATGACGAATAATGTAATAAAAATTAAACGGGTATTCGCGACATTTCAATAAAAATACTTCTTCTGTTTCCTTTCAGTGTTGCTATGGTAACTAACCATCTTCGGTATCAATGGAAAGATACTCCTTCGAAAACCAAAGCCTTGCATCCGGACAAAATCTTCAATCTACCAACAAAAGAAATAAAATTGATCAGCAGTTTACTCCAAAAGGGATGCTAGGATTCAGGTGTCAAAAGTGAAGAAAAAAACTAAGAACCCATTCATTGAAATCCGACGACGTATCAAATCTCTTTGTCACTAAAAAGATAAAAGAAAGAAAAAAGATACAAAAGGCTTGTGCACGCAATCTTAGAATCCAATATGGCGACACAATGTCGTATGTTATTTTTGGTAGAAAAGCTACTGTGAGAATTGGAATTAGGCATTCATCTGTTTTTGCAGTGTTAGAATCGATTTTGAGGTTTACACTTGCAATAATAAATGGTATTTTATTTTTTATACAGTGTCACGCAATCATCACATTGCCTTCTTCATCCTTTTAGCCATCCATTTATTACAACTACAAAACCTACTTCTTCATCTTCATCTTTCCTTCCTTTGTTTGCACTATTACCAACTTCGATTTTGTCTTACACGATAACTGGACTAAATTATGTTCTCATTGCCTTGTTTCCGTCGTTTGAAAGTTTATTTTTGTTCAAATCAGAAATTCTAATGAGTATAAAATTGAAAATCAATAGCCAACAATAGCATGCAGTCATTTATCATGGGACTTTATAGAATGAATCTCGTGGCTTATCCGGAAAAATGCCATGAAATAAAGCAGTATTATATTTATCGCGTGCTATCTTTAAACATGCAGCTAAAGTTAAATGTCATACAATGAAAAGAACACAGGAATCGTGTCCAACCAACATTAATTTTCGCGGAATTGTTTAACGAAGTGGAAATTCAACGTAAATCGATAAGTTCGTGAAGCACGTTCATTGATTTGTCTGTCCGAGCGAAACAGATCTTAAAAGAAGACCTCGTTTTTGTTTCCAGCAAAAAAAGCAAATACCTCTTAGTATTGGGCAAAATTCTGATAGTTATTTGGCAAAAACAGACCAAATCCATTGACTTCAAATACTCAACAATTGGTTAAGGTATCCATTGATGTATTAGTATAAAGATGTCTCGATTTGTCTCATGCCAATGAAGCAATGTTTAACAAAAATACGGAATCGTAAGCCACTGTATTCAAACAAGAGCTTCAAAAGAAGGGTGCAAAAGAAAACATACCTATATCATTACTTTCAATAATTACATTTTCCTTTGTAAAGAGCCGTCAGTGACTTTTTAAGATTAAATCGTTTTTATAATAACACAAGACACTCTCAAGACTTGGAAAATAAAATAATCATTCTTGGTTTGGCGTGATAGGATGAAATTGGCTTCAAAAGGAATCTCACTAATGTATAAATTCAGCCATGGGTCTAACTTAAAATTTTGGAGCATATGTGGAAGGTAGTCAAAAGTGATAGATTTTTTTTATTTGCTAAAAATTCCAAGCCATTATTGTCCCACTGTAGGGCACAGGCCTGTTCTTATACAGAGAAGGTATGAGCATTGATCACCACGTGTGCTCAAGGTAGTAAATTAAGGTTGTAATTCTTATTATTATGGAATTACACATTCATCCAAAAACAGAATAAGTTGTGAGAGTCACCGATGAGGTACTGTTCACTTCAAAATAATAAAGTTTTTTAATAGCTCGTTTGATATTGGGTGAGATATTGAATTGGTTTACCTCCTCTACATACATTGCATGAAAACTAGGCCTAATTAAATGTAAAAATCTTGACAACAAACAATATATTTTACAATAACTGCATCTATATTTAGAATGCGATCCCGTTTGTCAGACTCACGCGCGTCAAATCCAATATGGCTGCCTCTGACAACCGTCATTGTTCAAACAGAAACGACACAATCTTTTTTTTACCTTTTTCTTTTATCTTTTATTCTATTCTGTGGACAATGGCGGCGCGCTGTGCCCGTGGTATTTTACTTACCTATGTTTTTCACTTTGTTTTTGGAGGGCGTTGAGTTTTATTACCAGGCTGAGCTAAAAAATATGTTATGTTTTTACACCTGTGAATGTGAAAAACTAAGGTGAATATTCCATACCTTCCACGTATTATTTGAATAACAAGCAAGACACATTCAAAACTTTGTGGTACCAATCTGTGCTATGAACCAATGATAACTCATGGATCGAAGACACCTTTGATCCTTATTCTTACTCTCAAGTCATCAGTACACGGCAGTGCTGCTAATTTTCAAACATAGAGGATGTGAAACTATTTAATTAATAAGAATTTGGAAGTTAGATAGTTAGAACTGTGAGAAGCGCTGACCGTTGACTGCTACACATGCTTTGATGACTTGCCATACAAGTTATACTGGCCTGATATTGTTACAATGCCCAATAAGCTAAACCGTCTTCTTAAATCATGTTTAATGCGAACATTCGTTTAGTACTTCATTGTGATGTTAGCACACAAAGGGGTCAATTCTTAAAACATCTGGTGTCAAATCAGCTTCCTTGCTCGTCGAGTGTCTAATCTCATAATTGTACAAACTCAAGGCCTCGATTTGCCAGCATTGTCGTGCGACAATAACACAATGGCGTCTCGCATATTATCCATTCATATCATAACGTTTATAAATACGTTTCACGGTGGTATTATGGACGTTGTCTCGCGTCTCCCCGAGGATATCCAGTAACAAAGAATCCATCATAATAGCCGAAAGTTCGGTACGCACAAAGCCGTTCGCAACCCGTCATTTTCGTACCTATTGGCTATTTTATGACAATAACTCTATTGTTATCGAAAGGAATTGTTGGAGTCTTATTGTGTCCATCGGAATTCGCGAAACTGGAATTGTCTCTGTACGCTAACGAAGTTCGCTTGGGGCGCACAATTTTCTCGTCTTGCGCAGATGTTCGGAATCGTGACCTTAAAAATGATTGGCCAATTTTACAGGATCTTTGTTTCAATGACAAAGGTTGATAATGTGCCCTGTATTATCAGAGGAGTAAAGCTGTTCACCGGTATTGTTTGCGACAACCTCGAGTCAAGCTGTGCGTGATAATATTTAGTTTTTTCACGAGCTGGCCACCATTGTGATGTCTGGTCGGCCTGGCCACTTGAAGCATTCTTTGTACAGACGGCCATGTAAAGAAATTCTAAGGTGTGTTTGTTTAAAATCTCCTTTCGGCTTCTGTAGGTTTGTGAATGGCTTCTGTTATATAAACATGAGCAATTATGACGCTGTTGGTTTTGTGTGCTTCTACGTATGCCACCATTTTGTGATGATCGGTGTATGTAGTTAGTTCATTCGTTATAGCTATTACAATGTTGTTGTCTGAAGTATAATGATCCATCTACACTTGAATCGAACAGAAGCTTTCAGCAACTACATTAAATTAAATTCTGAAGATTTAGCTTTTAGAAGTCTTAAAAGTGGTTTGTGGGAAACTAAATTAAGTCTGAGTTTTAATCCATTGTCACCCATCGCTAACAGGCTTATTTGGATGACGTATTCGAAACAGTATTATTTATTGGTTTGGCAGCAAAAAAAATGTTATTCGCCGTGAGAATATCCGTAGAATCAGACACCCCTAGTGTGAAACTATAACATTCAATTCAGAAAAGGCATTAGACTAGAAAAATTAACTGATCCTATATCTCAAAACATACGGAATTATTTTTGCTGCACGGGATTTTTGACATCATCAAACTTAGTATTAGCTCTATTGTCGTCGTCGTAAAGGTCATTTTGGTTTGGATCTTCATCTTTTTGACTCTCAGTAAGAGTTGGTATTTCGTTATCGTTTATCTATTGTATGACACCCTTTGCTTTTATAGAATTAGCTTCTCTTGTCTTATTACGATCGTGGTCAGATAACAAAGGGGCTTCAATGGGATTTTAATTTGTACTTTAACTTTGATTGTATGGTTCGAGTAGGGGACTAAAGATGGGATCCATATGAGTCCCATTTTGGGGATGTTATGGGCTGTCACAAAAATGAAACTTTAATTTTAAAATATTTCAAAGGAATTCAAAACTTTAAACATAATGAAAATACTAATATCAGTGCAATTATGCCTGCAGAAAATAGTTTAAATGATATTGTGACGATAGATTTGAAACACAGGACAAAATATTTGCAAGCGGTCATATTTTGAAAAGGAGTATGGCAAACTTTACATGAACTTAGCGATACAAATAATAAAAAGCGACACACAAAAGCTTCAATAGAAATTCCTTTACAATTACATCTTGACTTTGAAAGAGTTATTATAATTGAAACTAAAATTAATATTTCAAAAAGTAAAAAGGTTTTGACTTCCAATTACATACACTGGACTGTCTCAAGAGGCGTTAACCACTCGTTTACAATCCAAGACGTTAATTGTAAAATTATTTTTAACTATTGTATTAAAACGAACGGTAGTTGGTTTCTTTGGTACATTGTGAGTGGCACGTGGTACGCAAAGTACCACTTCATAATCCACTCATTACTGTTTAATGGGCTCGGCTAGAAAAAGTCTTTACTTGTAAAGTAGCTGACAAAGATATCAATACCGCTGGCAAAGAAGATTCTGAACCGTATGATGATGTAACAAGGGTGAGTAGAGATGAATTTGAAAGGGTTGCTGTCATTGTGATGAAAGATACGTTATTTAAATTTGATGTTTAGTGTGTCAGATAAATTGTCGACCTAAAAATCGGTTGTTCGTATTCACCGTCAGTAATTACTTTGGTTGTACCTACTGTTCAGTATTTTAATTTGAATAATGTTTTTCGTCTTTTTAAAATGGTGACTCTGTTATTTTTGTAAGTATGTTTGGAAGATTGGTTTTATTCTATGTAAGTATGACGTAATAGATTCATTAGTGGGAGCTAGTGGGAGTGAATAATTGTGTGATGAAAACTTTTATTGTATAGAATCGTTTAAGTAATCTCTTTGTGTCTTTGTTGGATTTAGAAATCATCACACATAATGTGACATTAGTGTTCATCTATTTGTTATGGTCATAGTTATTCATTCAAGTTATTGAAGATTTGGCTATAATCAAACTATATAAGCTTGATACCAACTACGCTATAATACGATTTGAGCTTACTAACGCAATTTTTACTAAGATCAACTATGACGCATATTAAAAAGCTTCATCCTCATTCAACCAGAGTAGTGTGTGATGTAAATAGGTTAAATTAAACTAAACTATTTCAATCACTATCATTTCACAATCAACTTCCCAACCTAATTACAATCCTACCATACCTAACAATACATACACAATCACTAACAATCGCTCACTACACGATTGTCTCCGAGCTTCTTGGGCAACAAAAAAGGACATCAATAGCTCACGAGTGTTACCAGTTATATAAACGTATTGTAGCACAAACGAGTTTTGGAACAGACCAGACTGATCGTCGCCACACGCTCCGATACATTTAGAAGTATTGAGGTTTCAATCCTTGTTGAGTTGTTGGTATACTATACATATCACATATCATATGTATAGATTGATTAAAATTCTGAGCTAGTTGATGTATTTTTGAAGAAATATATAAAAGCCTGTTCATTAACGTTATGTTTGTTGATTATGTCGTATGTATGTATTCTCAATTGGCGCTTCATGAATCGATAATACCTAAGTCTAATCCATTGATTGATAGTTTCGATATATTCAAATTAGTTTTTTTCTTTGTTGAGATTATAAGTTAACTTTTGCTGTCTATTAGCTATTAGAACAATGTTGTCCAATTCATCATCATTTATTTTATTATTCTCTTGTACAATATCATCGTCATCTGATTTAGTTTGGGTTGCTCCTACTGCATCTGCTATATTTTGAAACTCATCTCCGTCAATGGTTATTTATAACATAAACAAAATTATAGTGAAGTCATTCTCTCAGTCTCTTTGAAGGAATGCCTTGACTTAATAGTTAATTGAGTATAGATTCATTACCGTTCGTATTATTCTCTTACAAATAAATATATATTATGATATTATTATCATTAAGAGTAAGAAATTCAGTAACAAAGAAATGCTCAAGCTCATTGTCGTCTGTTTCGGAAGCCCAGGACGGTCCATTGTAACACCGCCAAACTGCTGTGTCATTTTAATCAAATATCATACGTTATTTATCATCCTACCCTCTTTAAAAATCATTTTTAAAATAAACACAAAGAATGCGCTCGAAAGAATGCGTTATAAAAATATGTAAAGGATTTAAAGGTTTTTAACAGGTGTACGAGGCAGTTGCCGCTTTGAATGTCTATATAGAATTTTGAACCTACTTCGTCTTATGATAGAGTTAGGTTTTGTTTGTTAGTTTGTAGTTTGGTTGTAAGCTAGTGATGTCCACGTCGCTTGCTCAATGAAGGTTTTTTCTCTTCTCTGTCTACTTAATGTTATTTTGTTTTTATTAGATACATATGTTTTTTCCTATGTGTGAGCGGCGCATTCCTTTTGATTGCGTATGTATGTCCTATCTTTAGTAGTTCGATCGTATCTCAATAAAATGGGTGTTATAGAACTTAATAGATGGATTATTTTTGTTGTTTTTCTTTTGTTCGTTATCTTTGGTAATTAAAAGTGTTTGCCGCTTTTTGTGGCGTGTTATAAAGATATTTAGATTTAGATACCTGCGTACTTTGAATTCTATTGTTTAATTTTTCGGATAATTATTAACGGGGCTGGTTACTGTAGCTGTATTTGGAACTTCAAAATAACCGTTTTTGGTCTTTAAGCCTGTTAATATCTATAATGTAAAGAATAGGATTATCCTGTCCGATACAATAGGTAATTCAAGAGATTATTTCTTACAAAAGTAGTTTTCTGATATTATAATAGGTTTTATTTAATATTTCAAAAGAGGAAATAAATAATTATGCTTCTAAAGGCACCGCCACTTATGAAACGGAAATATCATATCATATCCTGAAACTATTATGATCCATAACTCCAAAATACCCCACTTGTATGCGCATGAGTTGATTTGCGCAAAGAAACCGACTCCAACCATCCGAAGTAATTTAACAATCAATAGCGCCGATATTTACGAAAAAAAGTAGATAGGTACTTGTTTTTTTTTTACTTATACAATAGTATGATTTCATTTTTATAATAGTTTCAGATTTCTAAAAATAATATCGCAACCAATATTATATCTTGAGTCCTAAAAATAAAGTGCAAATTCGAATGTAACGTCGAAAAATATTACTTCTAAATCATTAAGCATGGTTCACATACGCGGGTAAATGACGTCGCGTTTAACAACGCCCCATTTAACCGTATCGAATAAGTTTGCACAACAATCGCTCTTTACTCGATTCGACAGTTTTTTCCGCGATTTTTAACGCGTTCATTCATACTATTGTTATAGACAATATTGCTTGTACTAAGCTTTATATCCGTGTGCCGGCGTGTAAATTCGATTATTTTTATTATACAGATGGTCGCTAATGGTTGTGTTTACCCGATTTCGATAAATCACGATCTGTATTGAGAGCATTTATTAAATGTTGCTGTTTCATATGTTTTTGGTGTTTGATTTATTTTGCTATCTATCATTCATGTTTGGCTGAAGCTTTTTAATTGTACCTATTTAAGAGGACTACATGACCTAAAGCGCGGTCTTTGTCGGATTGCATAGAAAAGAAAGAGAAGCGCGATGCCACAACGCTGGTAATTTATTGCAAAATATGAAGCAATTATCGATTTACGAAAAATCTAGTGTTTGGACAAAAAAACTAAAACACTATAGTTTTAGTATGTTGCTTGTAGAATAATCTGACAAAAAATCATAATGATTGTATTTATATTAGTATGATTTTTGTTGTAAAAAAAAAGTTTTTAGAGGTATCTTCATGATTTTTTTCTATCGTACCAAATAAGTTGTATTATGTTTTCAACACACTATCATCCTAGCATTTATCCTGAAGAATATCATATATTTTTTTGATTTTTTTACTGTAGTCGATCATATACTTTTATTGTTTCTAAAACTTGCGTTTTTTGCGTTTAGGTCCTGTAAGCCCCTTAAACTGCAAAGGAATGAGAGAAAAAAAAACAAAAATCTGATTCTCAAATGACCAGTCCTGTTTAATTCATGCAGCTTTTCACTTTCGACGATTAAACATAATAATAATATACTTCACTATGTGCTAGCGACCGTTTCCGGGGGCCCATTATTGAGTGTGCAAGTCACCCCCTGCCATTTTATCCGTGTATATATAAAACATTGATCAGGCAGGGGTCATAGTTCTTCCAACGTTCTTGGTAACCAGTCTACTTCAGCCACCCAAACCCATAGTCAAACTTTTTATGTTTCCATATCCTACAATAGTCCTACACCAACCGGGGGTTATCCTTGGGTGCACTTGCATAGTGCATACAGGGATAATCGTCGGATGGTGCCGCATTTCATTAAAATTTCCTAAGGGACCTCTGCGAGTTGGCTTCGTTCGGCCCCTCGTACGCCTTCCAAAGGACCGGGACCCCATGGTCCCGAGATTTATAAATTCAATATACTAAAAGCAACATATTAAAAAATATATAAAAATAAATAAAAAATCGCCTTAAAAATGATCAGCTACCTCAACGAACCTTTTACAATCAACATTTTCCACGGCGAACAACAAAAGCATATTTTAAAAGCAAAAATATTCATAATATCAGTTTAAGATTACCGGATACGGGGGTGACACGTTAAAAAACCCTTTTTCGAGTGTTAATGCCGTGACAAATGTAGAATTTATGCGGTTGTAGTGGTTTCGAGCCACCCCGCTGTGCGTGCGCTCCTCGCCTTAGGTCGGCCATTATGGGACAAATAAAATAAGTATGGACGTAAAGGAGGCCGCAGACCAGTGCGAAATGGTGGATAGAAAAAAATGCGTTGTGTGTTTTTCGAAACGTTGAAACAATGTTGTGTTTTGGGAACTATTATGACGTTTATGACATATTGCTTTATGAAAATAGTCTGTGATTTATAGTGTCTGTTCCTTTCGGTGTTTTGAAATAAAATATAATTAGGGGTTTCCTCCTAAATACAATGATCGTCATTAAAACCAATTATTTTTTATATCTTCTCACTAACGGCGTCATCGTTTTTATGACCGCTATGTATTTAAAAAAAGGTTGTACAGACAGCATATTAAGCTACTACAATCTGTCAAATTTCTTTAATAGATTTTCAACTTTATCGCTAAAGTATAAGGTTCAAAGTTGATTGGGAAAATTTGACAGTTTCGGGTAGCTTGATGTGCTGGCGTCTGTACTTGCCAACGTCTAGAAACAATGGCTGTAATAGTATATTTTGCTATACATATCCCTACTTCTCTCCCCGACAGACAACACATAGCCTAAGCCACTGAAAATAGTAAAATGAAACGGAATTAAATATATCAAGCACAGAGGTGCGACTCCCGTCACTTTAAGAACGTTCACAATCAGAGGGGCAATTCTCGTAATTTTAAGAACGTTCAGTCTAATCTCAGTCTCATCTCAATCTGTCAAAAATACCTCTAATTTACCTACAATTTTGACAAGTTTTTGACATTTGTTTGTTGTGATTTTTTGAATTTGACCGTTTTAAATTACGAGAATTGGCCTTCTGATCTCAGTCTCAATCTGTCAAAAATACCTCTAAATTTCCTATACTTTTTAACATTGATGGTCGCTGAGATGAGATTGCGACTAGATTTTTAGCGTTTATAATTACCTGTGAGCCTTCTGGAGTTATACCCTCATCGCTCTCTATAAACCCCGAAAAATGTCATAATTTTGCACCACAACGTAACCACTAATGTACAACCTCCTTTACCAATATCACAAAAACGCCATATTTTTACGCATGGCTCCATAATGATGCGGTTTGCCATCATTCGTGGCGGAGGACAGGGACATATTAGCGGGTCGCTCTTGATACAACCTACTGGTCTCGTGACGTCATTACTGAACACGGTAGCTTGGACCAGGTGGCCGGGGAGGCAAGCCTTTTTGGAGATGTAACTTGATAAAGAAGTGAAGGTGTTTTGAAAGATCAAAAGACACGTATATCTACATGTAACCAAAGTTCCAAATGCTGTAATTCCTATGCTCGAATGTCGTTTGTTTCTTCTTTTTTTCTTCGTGTAACTGGCACGATAGTTATTCATATTTTTTTGGCCCAAAACATCGCCACTTCTACGGCGTTCTCGGTGGTCGTGGAACCCTCCGCCGCCGTCGTCGTGATACCCTCTGTGCCCCTACAGAAGGTAAGTTTCTGAACTATTTTAAGGTGACTTTTACGATTCTTGAGGCTCCTGAAATACGCAAAACGCGAGAAAGACATTGATATATTATTCGTAGCTAATGTAACATCAAAACTGGAGTTTACATTTATAAGAATTTTTTTCTGTATTTTCTTCTTGTTATAAATGTTATTTTCCTCTTCAGTTATTATTACTTATATTTAATTAATTATTTTTGATGACAAACGAACAAACATGACAACGCAATCAGAAACCTCTGTATTCGTAATCAACAAAACACCTTAGCGTGACATAAATCTGTTTTAGGTACTTAAGACCTGAAAAAAAGTTCACACCTAAGCTTTTAGTTTATTTACCGTCATCAAAGAGAAAATTCAACCTTATTTCCATGTACTTAAGAGTGATGAATCGTTAAACAGCTGTAAAACAAAGTTGGTATCTAAACCTAATTTAATTTGCACGGCTTTGTGTTGATTAATCACGAAATGGATTCGAGGCGACATTTTTTGAATACTTGTTCTGACTTCTGACCAATGTTCTGTCACCTTGTAATTTATTGAGTTTATTATTCATAATTTCGGCAATTTAATTTGGTAGGCCTGTTTATAAGAAAGAGAGCAAAAACTGGCAAGGATCTACTTTATGAGGTCTTATTCCGAAAACCTCAAATAATTATATATATTGTTTTTTTTTAAGTCACCTACCAAAATTCCTGATGTGCTATTATACCTAATCCTCTATCAATATAGCCCGCGGGGTAATTGCAAGCTGAACGCTACTGATAGTGTGTTAACACTATCAGTTAGTAGCTTTCAGCTTGACCGTTCAACCACATTTATTGCGTTATTTACGTTGTTGAACAGACAATTTTTTGGAATATATGAAGCAATTGATTAGCACTATCCTTCGAAATGATTCATATTGAGATTGACAGCATGTTACGCAATTAGGGTGCTGAATCACACTTATATTCATCATCTGCCTAGCCTTTTCCCAACTATGTTGGGGTCGGCTTCCAGTCTAACCGGATGCAGCTACATAAATCATCACACTTATATTATAAAGGCGAAAGTTTGTGAGTGTGTGTGGTGTGTGTTTATATGTTTGTTACTTCTTCACGCTCAAACGGCTGAACCAATTTTGATAAAATTTTGTATGGACGTAGCTGACGCCCTGGATTAACACTTAGGCTACTTTTTATCCCGATATTCCCACGGGATCGACACTCGTGCGGGTGAAACCGCGGGGCGCAGCTAGTTCATCAATAAAATCGATGTGGTCTCCTAGTACAACCAAAATACTGCTGAATCAGTATTTTACAAAGACCTCACGTACAATATTTGTAAAGTTATAACAAAGGGTTATCAGTCTTTTTGCCAATTCACAAGAAAAATAATTCTTAATTTCATAATTTCATTAGTTCAGGTTAAAAATAAAGCCATATTATTATCACTCACCAATCTGCCGGACCACCGGCCCGCTCTCACGCTCCTGAGCTGGCACAAAAATGGCATTTTGACATTTACGTCACTCTGATACATCCGGAAGCCATCTTGGAATGTTAATCGAATGCGATGGTATCTGTTAATAAGACATTGTGTCAGACCATGCACACACTGTATTATCGCATGTGTGCCCAGCTTTATAATGAAGTATTTTAGTATTGTGTGTAACAATGTTGTAATTGTGACACTTTTGTTTTGGAGATAAGGGATTGAGTGGAAATGAGTTGGGGTTTAGTTGATTGCTTTGAATGAGAAGATGAATGATAATATAGAAATTGAAGGTAGGTACTACTCAAGACCCTGTAGCCTAAGCCATGTAAGTAAAGGGAAATATCTAACTGATCCTCTAAAAACTTATTGAACTATGAAGGACGCTTTTTTAAACAAAACACTTTTTACGCTTCTAATGATGCACACGTTTTTTGGGACTCCAAAATAGGAAATTTTTGAGGTTCACAAAAAGAGGGGCAATAATTTTATTAGAGAGTTCAATAATATTTATAAGATAGCAAAATGAAGATTTTTGAGGTTCGATTACAGTAAGTAAACTGATTTTCTTAGATTTTTTAGAATAACTGTTCTTGCAACTGTGACTGAATTTTGCAAAAACAGGTATCCACACCTACGCCGACATCCTCCACAAGATTGAGCACTTAATTTACATTCAAAATTAATTCACGGAATTTACATTCCAAGATATCATCAAAAAATAACCCACTTTTTTCGTTAAATCCCCTTGTTCACCTATTTTCAGCTCCAGTTACATCAACCAAAGAATTGAACAACTCATTTACGACATACAGAATAACAATCATTTCACATGTTTATAGTGGCTACTGTGCCCAACAATAAAACGGTACAGACGGACAGACGGACTGACTGAATGATATATAGGCACCAATTAAATTGGTGTCGTAAGTTCGCGGCCGTACTAATGACGGCTACCGGCGGTCCCGGGCAGACCAAGGAAAGGGGTAGAGTTGACGTTTGTCCAAAAATTTAAAAAAAATTTAAACTTTTTTTTTTGTATTTGGCCCTTACGTCCAATTTGTGACAGATCTGTGACACATATTTAATAAATAAGTACAAGATTTTTTTTGTTTTAATTTTTCAATTTGTTGCTCTATTCCAGCCTTGGTTTTTAGGCTAAAATAGTGGAGTCACAGTGATCTACAATTTGTCAAATTTCTTTAATAGATTTTCAACTTTATCGCTAAAGTATAAGGTTCAAAGTAGATTGGGAAAATTTTACAGTTTCAGGTAGGTTGATGTGCTAGCGTCTGTACATCAATAAGATGACCTGAAGATTGACTAATTAACCTGACTATCTAACAGTGCTAGTTTAGATTTAAAGCTAGAAATAGTTTAGTAAATATAATTTCTGTTTTCACACACAGCTCTGCCTAATCCTTTGGGGATTACAAGCGTAATGTTACGTGTTTTTTTTTTTTTTTTGTTAGCCTATACTGTCTCACTGCTGGGCAAAGGCCTCCTCCAAACCCTTCCAGGATGTGTTATGTAATTTATATTTAACTTTTCCATAACCAACCGCCTGGTTTGCGACCACCCTCCCACCGGAGTCCGGCGTCAAGCAGCCTGCTGTGTTTCGTTGATGCGTGGGAGTTCCAGTGCCTTAGGCATCTTCTGGGCATGCTCGTTCCATCATAGATCTCATCCATCGCTTTCCATCGGGCGTGATCAAGGTCAAGAGCGAGTTTATTCAGCAATAAAAAAAAAACCAACAAAATAATTTCTTATTCAGCCTTTTCCAGCTTGCTCCAACACTAGTTCTAATAATTATTTCAAAATGTCCATTCTAACGCCGAGTTTCACAGACCCTTTATATCATTCGGACATATTTATAGTAGCAGTAAACAGTTTTTAATTAAGGTTTTGAAAGCGATGATCGCTTGCCTGTTTACGAGTTATATTGACCAATTAGGGTATGTGGTTGTTGAAACACCTCCAAGTCTTTCTAGCCCCTTGTTGTTTATATCCTCAATTTGTTATAAGATGTTACTGTGATAGAATAAGACAACGAGAAACAATAGTCGATCTATTTTTGAAGGAAGTCAGTGTTTTGTTTCGAATTTTTCATAGAGTTGCAGGAAGATTCTGAAAACATCATTTCGAAATCGAATACTTAATGTGTCAATGACATAGTTCAACAGCGACAGTTATAAACGTCAATTATTAAAAAAAAAAAAACAAGTGAATTCTCATTAGAATTACAAGACCATGAGGTGTGACAGAATTTTATATGACACAGGACCACAAAGTACAGATGTTTTGTTTTTGGGTAAAAAATTGTGATGTTCGAAATGGTTTTAAAGCTATTGTTGCAGTAGCGTAGGCGATATGAAAAGCCTATATTAAAAGTTATTTCAATAGGTTTCTAAGTTCTAAAGTGCTCTGTAAAGGAAACTTAGAGCAGGTCGGAACAAAATCTTGAAGGTTTAGAAATAAAAGATAAATTTTCTTTGTCGTGGGGTTATGCGAAATCAGTTCTTTTGCAATTCAAGTAGTACAGCATATGTATAGGTTTCAAATGTAATCTTACCTAATAGCTGAACGGGACAAACCTCCTACCTATCGGTTCATGTTGGGAAAGGGCACATTCGTTGTAAGGATAATTATAATCGACCTATAATGTTCCCACTGCTGGGACACAGGCCTCCTCTCTGTGAGAGGGTGTGGGCCGTAATCCACCGGGCTGGTATGTGGGTTGGTAGATGTCACATGTCTATGAATTTTTGGTTCTAGGACATTTATTTATTTATTTATTGGCCTATCTACAATTGTTACACTGTTTAACCTAATAGTACAAGCAATATGATACAAGCATAGTGTACAATATGATGCCGGTTTCCTGACGATGTTTCGCAGCAGTGGTGGTTATGCAATAAATTACACAAAGTAACACGTCTGTTGGGATTCGAACCTGCGACCTACAAGTTGTAAGTCGCGGTCGCTACAACGGGGCCACCACTGCTCTCATTCGTTTTATATCGATTATTCAGTTCCACAGTTACATTCCAAGATTTTGTTTTTATTATTTTGTGTCCAACAAGACAAGGCTATAATAGACAGAAAAAAAAAACAAGGAAAACTGTGACAATTTATTAAGTCTAATCTATAGTTTCGAAAGTTAATTAAGTTGTCAAAATAATTTCAGCAGCTGGATCTAGGTCACCTAAATTAGACCTACACAAAATAAAGCAATACGAGGGGATGATACTTATACAGGATGGTATCAGGATAGTGGTTAGGTCTATCCCAGTCTTGTCGCCCCCATCCCCCATCCTCCAGACAGACCGACCATTGGAGTCGAGTTTCTGAATTGTGTTATAATAGTTTATCGATTTTGTCAATACAATCTGACGTTTTGAATGTGGTATTGTAGAGATCAAAATAGCAAAGTAGAAAATTATTAATAACTAATTACAATATTTACAATATTTAAAAGCTGTCTTAAAATAATAGGGCATCAAAAAATTCGTCCGCATCGCTGTCAATAGGAAACGTGCCCAAAAGGCTGGCAGCATGGCAGCATTGCCACGTTGTATGGCAATACTGATTCTAAAAAAAAAATGTGTTAATCCTGGTTATAAACTAATTACAGAATGGTTTTATGATGTTTTTGGAGAGCCTGTAATCAAGATAAAAAAAAAACCAGTAACCAGTTCGTGTCCAGATCAATAAGGCATTTTAAAAATATTTATAAAAAAAACTGCTTTTTATATTTTTTATTTTTGAAGAACAGCGTAATTCGAATAATTTGAACGTATGGCACAAAAAAGATAAAGGGCAGTTTCGCTGGTTTAAGCAATGCTGTAACTTGGGCTTTCCTCCAGATTTTGGGGATCTTCGAGCTTTCAATGCAGGCATTAAAAACGGTAAGAAGCCATGATACGCCTACCGGACCCAGGTTCTTAAGTGTTCCACGGTAATATCGTCCAGTCCAGCCACCTTGCCATTCTTCAGCGCCATGATAGCCGGGATTATATCCGACAATGTGAAGGGCTTACTAATTTCTAGACAGTGTAGTAGATACAGTTTCTACCTGAATCGTACAGTAACAACCATTCCATCATAATCAATCTTCTCCATTGTGAAGTTTGTATTTATGTAACACTTACTTTTGCTATTCGTTTACCGTTCATAGTTAATGATGAGTTTTACACTAAAAAATACGGCCTTTTTGTCGGTACGACATAAGACACCCACGCCATGATACGGGGAGGTCTAGCAAACCCATTTAATATAAACGACAGAGCTATTAAACAGCTATAATATAAATAAACTTACAATAAAAACGAAATAATAAAATTTTGACAACCATAAAAAGCATCTAACATTTTTACATACACACCTACATTATTCATCTAAAATTTTACATAATTATACTTCAACCAAAACCGCATATTGAGCGTTGCCTATAAAGTTTCGATGTTAAAATTAATTGTTACAAGAAGTCAAACGGACATTCTTGGCATAACACCTCCTGTTGTAAAGTCGGTATCAATGGCTCGCGTCTAAAGGCCCTATTCCGTTAACGATGCTTGATGACGAGTGTAGCGAATCGATATAAATGTCGAATATCTTTGGAATGTAGATGTGCTATCCTCATCTACATTCTCCTGCTTTCGTTTTGGTAATGGAGTTGATTTGATTAAGAAATTAATTAGTTCTTTTGAAGTGTTTTTTTTATTTGAAGCATCTGGTATTACCCGCTGGTAGGCAGGTACTGTTGTACCTTTTAGGTCAGGGTTTTTTTAGTGGTAGCAGGGCCTATTCTATTCTATATAGATATCTACCTTAATTACTAGTAGCCTGATCCATTCATAAAACACTTTAAACAAACAAACTGAAAATCAGCGTCAGGTGGTACACCTTGTGTTGTCATCTGACATTATGCTGAACAGAGGCCCTTTTGGCATTATAATCTTAGTTTTCTGTTTCTTATCCTTTTAAGATGTATTTTTTGCTGTAATGCCAATAAACGCCTTTTTCTTACTTTCTTTCTTTCAAATGACAAAATATTAAATACATTATATAATCAAATAAAGGAATTTTTAATTTCGTCACAGTTTTCATGGGGATACGCAGGTGAAAACAAATGACACGTATGTATAATTTACAACAGTATCAAACACACATTTCTTCTGTGTTATTGTACCACTGATCGACATAAGCAGCTTACGGACGATGAACGCAAATTAATGAATTCGCACACGACAACTTTCAATAATAAGGCCGCGTAAAATCTCTTCGTCATAAAAATTGATACGGACATCTCATAAATTTTACGACGCATAAGTTTCGCTGTTATTTGAATACCCAATACTAATATAGAATGGGACAGACGGGCCAGTTAATAAGTTTATTTTATGTTTTTGTAGCGCGCCCTACACATTTCAACAAATATTTAAAAAAAAATCATGAATGCCTTGCATCTTCACCAAATTCGATAACTTTTCGACATGCAGCCTGATGCGTCTCAAAATGCTCATGTATCGATCTCGACCTAAGAAAGATCTAAGATGCGTTGCAGTTCAACGGATTAATACATGAGAATTCAAAAAGCCTGAGTGAATCCGGGTCAGATAGCTAGTCTCTTATAATCTCAATCATTACGACTCAAGGGCACAATGCGGTTTGTTTTGGCTTTAAAATAAAAAATCCAAATGAAAAGGGTTGTCATTTTAAAGAAGGCTAGTAAACGATTTATGGATTTTGGTTGAGCCGCTTGAATTATAATAATTTGGGTATTAGCCATGGTTCGTACAGAATTTGGAAGGAATGTCGGCGAATCATCTTCCTGGGCTAGAAATAACTTAGTTTTATGATCAAGTTGTTTTTAATTATGGTTGAAACCACATTAGATAATAATATGTTAGCGATTTACAAGATTTATGGTTATTAGTTAGCGATCCGCGTAAAACAAGAAGCTTGCTTCAACATAGAAGAAAAAAATACATGTATCGTGCGCTTGGTCGGTAGCCAATAGGTGCATCCAGACAGAGCGAGGCATGTGCCGCAAATGATTTTTTTTATATGCACGGTTGCCTCAGGCTGAGGCATCTAACATACAAAAAAAATACTTGCGGCGCGCCGCAAGTATTTTTTCTCCTCTCTCGCCTCGCTCTGTCTGGATGCACCTAATTATATTTTCTGCAAATGATGTAAACTAAAACAACATACAGACGAGAAAAAATCTATATCGACATGCCAAGAATATTAGGATAAGTATATTATTCGGGTCGGGCAAAGCCTATTATTGGGGTTTTCCATCTAGAGTTCTCAGTAGCAGCCCGAATCTGGACGTGCCCGGTAGATGGCAATAGTCTGGCCTCCTGTTACAGGGCACTTCAACTTAACTGGCGAAATGTGGGTGTACCTCTGCTCTGCCTAACCTTCGGGGTATACAGGTATGATGTTATGCGTGTTAAATAGTATTATATTATGTGCAGTCTAAACAAAGAAACAAAAACTGTTCTATCAACTAAAATATTCGCTGCGACGGTTGAAAGGGACACAAAAATACCTGACTAACATATTGCTTACGCCACTTTACCAACGCACCGTGACGATACTAAACAAATGACAGACAAAACACAGGTATAAGAGAAGACGCACACGTATCAATCAGCCGACACAGTCGGCCATACAGTGTGTGATGAATTATTAGCCTGTCGCAGACAAATGATGGAAGGAGAAAAAGATGTTTTTGGACCAATTCTGACATAGTTAATTGTGTCTTTTAGATGCAGAAACAGTCAATAAGATATATTTGATAGTAAATAATATCCCTCTGTGAGTTCGTTAAATCCTTGCAAAGTGACAAAATACTGTAGGTACTGACAAAGTACTGCTTTCCGTAGGTAGTTCAAAATTGATAATCAAATGTTTATGTCTGGCCATGGTCTAGCCATAAAGGCTGCCACCAGGAGTTTATTTAATCAAAGTGATAGGCGACAGGTGGCAGGCGACAATTCGACAATTTAACAAGTTTTTTTTTCACAGTTTATCTAACCAACGCTCAGCACGTATCGTAAAAATGTGTCAATTTTGTAATTTTTTGACATATAATATATGTCGCATTGCCAGTTAGATTATATATGTTCCTAAGCTATAGCAGTAACGGTTACAACGCGAGCTGAAAAGTGAGAGGTTGTGAGTTTAATCCCCTAAAGTTACACTATTTTCTTATACACTACCTACTTCTAGCACAAACAGTTGAAAAGAATAGTGCAGTCTAATCTGCATTCACGATTTATTTGTCAAAAATGTAAGCAAATATGAATTAATGGAAAAATAACTTTAATTCCTACACAATAAAGTTCAGTTTACGCTACAACTTAAAACATTTTTATAACTTTTTCAATAGTGCTAGTAACTCTGAAATCAATTTAATCGTCATTGAAATAAAGTTGATATTTGTTTAACTTGAAATAGGGTGGTTACTATACCGCACTTCAGTGGTAACAATATGACATTGACAGTACCTTTATGTCGTAGCAGTAAGGGCGATTTTCGTAATGCAAGTGTAATCACTGACTATACCTTCATAGTAACAAGTCACCCATATGATACTTAAAATTCAGCCAAGATGTTTTACAAATCTTCATTTACTTCCAGCTAGCAAGTAGACCTCACAAAACTGCAAGTTTCTGACACGTCACAATTCCTGAATGTATTTCTTCTCGAGGACAAAAAGCGTAACGAATCAGAAACAGGTAGACTAACAAAGACAAACACGTATAAATCAGACGATCATACGGTGTCCGGTGAATTATTAGTCCGTGGTGAGATAATGGCGGCAGTAAGACAAAGATTTTGTGTGTGACGTGGACTTTTGAAGGGGTTCAGTACGTTTGTAGATCAAAATTTGTTCATAATTTTGCATTGTGTTTATCTGTAGTGTCGTTATCAATGTACAACACCTAAAGTTCGTTTCTTTTAATTACTGACTTGGGCAATCATCACATCAAGCTTCTACAATCTGTCAAATTTCTTTAATAGATTTTCAACTTTATCGTTAAAGCATAAGGTTCAAACTTGATTGGGAAAATTTGACAGTTCTGTACCTTTTATTACCTTCTTTTTCCAACAAACATCGGCTTACATACACTGTCAATGCAGTCAGTCAGTTAAATAAAAGGCCCTGTCTCCTATGATGCAGTTTTTCTACTAGCAGGTATATGTTACAGGTGACCTTTTCCACGTTAGTGGAAACCGCTCTTATAGTTATTTTTCCACCAGTTATGGATGTTTGTATTATGTTTGTTGCATCCGATCCGAATCCGAATTAAAGATCCGACTTCAATCCCAATTGGGAATTTTCTAAATTCGGACGGATAGAGTTCGGATCTAGTGCGTAACCCCTCATACAAATAGGACTATGGTCACTTCCACAGAACAGTTAAAGTGTTTTGTGGTCACTTCGGACCAGCATTTCTCGGATTCGAATCGGATGTAGGAAACCGCTCTTACACTGTTTTTTGAACAATATAATAATTTATTCATATTATGTTATCTTCTTAGTCAGCTCACTACAATAAAAGTATTTACACTTTTACTTCTGCGCCACCCCCACATTGCTACTTGCTGCAGGCTTCTATTCTATACCAGTTACTGATATCTTACTATTGCAATCATTTCAATGGAGTGGATAATGGATTACGTGTATTGTGATTTGAATATTTTCAATTAACCTGATGAGTATTGCTTCACTTCGTAAAGTTGTCCTTCACAAAAAATGTCAAAGCTTCTTGGCACACATAATAATTATGCCAGTGACATTTACAACAATCAAGTAATAAAAATAAATAGTTAAAAAGAGCGTATTTTTTTCCTAGAAATTAAATTAAGTACCTAATTCGGATTTGACATTTTCATTGAATGAGAAAAAAACATATTTTGAAGATATTATTAAAACGTCGTCGTATCTAATTGAAAATTACAAAAAAAAAATGGTAATATTGTCATTTCCAGGCTAAAGAACTATACAAGTATCTCATTTCGCAAAGAATTAGGTAGTCAGTATGAAGATCACATTTAACGAAAGCATATTGCGAATAACTGAAAAAATCACATCTCAAAAATGCACTTACTGCAAATCCACTTGATGAAGTTCCTTTTAGACCTAACGTTTTGACTACTATCAAATTCGATCTTCATCAGCATGCAAGTCAAAACGATCACAAAACTTGTACATTTTGATAAGGAACCCTGAATTATGACAAAGCGGGTGTCGGCCGAGTCTTTTGTCAACATCGGGCGTGTTATCAGCCGCATCTTAAAAGCAGATCGAACAATAAGTGAATCTTAAGCGGTCGCCTTATCAATGCTATCACGGATACGGTCAGGTGGGGTTCTCATGCCGTAGTTTGTGATTTTAGTTATATTATCATTGGTTTTGTGTGTCTCTGGATTAAAGTTTTTGTTTTTATGCCAAAGCTTTTGAAATATTTCGTTCAGAAACGAATATGCGAAAGCTATGCTGCAGTTGCGTAACACACGATCAGTCAAAATTTTAATGATTTTGAAGGATATTGCTAATCCTTTGCTTCATATGTTCGAAAAAGTTGTCTGCTCGGCTACGTAAATAACGCAATGAATGTTGTTGAATTCTCAAAAGTTGCGCAATTACCCTTCTAGATCGTAACCTTTCTGCTTTTTTCTCATGGATTTTGCCATCTCTATCTCTAGCTAGGGTAAGAGTTAAATCTTAAACTGCTTCGTTTTATTAGAATTTCCTTT
Organism: Hydraecia micacea; assembly: GCA_914767645.1. Taxonomy (NCBI): domain Eukaryota; kingdom Metazoa; phylum Arthropoda; class Insecta; order Lepidoptera; family Noctuidae; genus Hydraecia; species Hydraecia micacea. The sequence goes on from OU611778.1 coordinate 18,873,309, forward strand.
TATTTTATTTTCCATGATCCGCTGCTACGATATCAACTTATTCTATAACCCATCAGTGAAACCCCACCTTAACAAGATCAAAAGTGTTCCCGCAGCATCGCTGTCCTGCCCAGCCTTTATAATAATATCATTTTCGTAAATATTTTGCGTCGATCGCAACACTAAGATAATGACAGTCGTGAGATGAACCGATACTATCCAATGACAATCGATTTTATTTCCAAAACAATTGTAAATCGATACATTGACTCGATTTAGTGTCATATTGTTTCGTACAGAAATCTGTTTTATCGATTCCCTTTATACGAATATCTCGGTTAGATGTAAAAGGGTCTAATCGAGTTTCTTTTCGAACATCTACATTATCTTTTTAAATATGAGGGTTATTTGTCATAATGATTTTAGGCGCGAAGGCTTTAGTTTTTGGTCGGTACTTTTAACAGATTTAAAGAGATTCTCAAGATATATCAAATTGTGGCTTTACTTTTGTATGTACTTAATAAAACCTATGAGCCAGTGGAGATTTTAACGTGGGAAATTTCGTAAAGAAGACATCAAGAAGATTTTGATGAAAATAATGAGAGTAATATAATTTCAAGTTAAAATTTCAAATGACTAAAAGCCTAACACAAAGCTCTCAAAAACAGATTCCCAACTGCATAAAAACCGGATAAAATTCATATTCTTTTTAAATCACGCCATAATAAACACGCTTATTGTTGGTAAATAAGTTTCAAACTCTAATATTTCTGATACGGGATTTTTCTTTTATTTCTTTTCACTGCACTGTGAGGCTTTAAGGTGAACTGTTACCAAAAAGGTTGAATGCGTCTATAGTAAGTATTGTGGCACTTCGGGCAGTGATCAAACGACAAAGACGCTTAAAAATGTACTCTAATACACCAAGTTAAATTTTCATTTCACTACGAACTCGTAAAACTTTAACATGGTCGTCATAAGGTCGGTTTTAGATTGGATTTTGGATTCTGAGGTCGGGTAAAAAGGAAAAAGTAGTGGTTCTCATGATAATGTTATTATTCGAGGCTTTGGTACGAGTGGGCTGGTGATCATAGCCTATTCTGTTGGTGGAGGAGGAAGCGTAAAGTTCTTATTGTAATAAAAGCGGTCAAGTGTGAACATTTTGGTTCAAAGGGTTCTCGATGTGAAGGATACAAATTCGATTATCTCGGCAATCTTGTTCCAGTTATTATTAGGTTGTCGGTTTTTGCTATAGGAAATGATCTGATTTTCAGTTCCACGGAGCATGAGTTAAATCAAAATAGCAGTAAGAGATGTCAACATGCCAATTTTCATTAAGTCTTTCCTAACATCTAGATACCGCATAAACATGAAACCAACAAAGGTAATAGTATTGCGCCTTATGGTATAACTTTTATGGATCAAGTGATGCATCTACAAAAGGTGCTGTTACAATAAACACTATGTTCCCAACATATCTCCGAGGTCCCACCGCATCACGGATCCCTAACCATTATTAGTTAAGCTATACAAACATTTTGTGGTTCAAGCCGAGATTAAAGTTGTAACATAGGATAGTCAAACGCTGTGTATGTCACCTAGCTGGCTTCACAAAGCAGATAATTTACTTATGAGAAACTTTCAAAGAGTATAATCATTTCTTAAGTGTCCAAAGTTGGGTTACGTTAAATTATGATTTAATTTGTGAAGGTTGATCGTTATATGTTTATAAAGTGGAGCCAATGTTGGAAAATTGACCTTTTTAAGGTTAGTATATATGAATTTGTTGAAAATTTAACTGTATATATTTCCATAGATTCTGAGAATCTGCAAGTGCGCAAGTTCTCCCATAAAGATTAACATTCCCCTTAAAAATATTTACAGTGACTACGATTATTAGTGAAATATTATATAATATTAATCCATTCCTTTCCTATTGCGCATGACTCTTTGTTGTCTTACTAAAACCAATTTGGAAGCAAGTGATTATAAATTGCATCATTTCTGTTGCATTCTTCTAAAACACCTGTTTAAAACAAAAATCAATCCTTAAAACCTCTGATCTGCATTAGATAAAGCCATCCAACCCGAACCGAATCAGACCATCAGAATCGAAACAAAAAACCATTTAAGAAATCGTTGACATTACTCAAACCGGGACTCGATCCCTCCCCCTCCCCGCGGCCGCATTCCTTCGCGCCTGCGCAGACGCACCGTCGCCGCACACACACATGCGTGCGCGCAGGGAGGTAGAGAGGTGTATGAATTTAGAATTTATAACAGCGATCCGATTGGTTCCTTGTTGTGAGTCATAAAGATAAGGTTTATGTTGTGGTTCGGGATTGGGATGAAAACTATCAAGTTGAGGTAAATTGGACGAGTTTTATTATTAAAGGGTTAGGTGTTCAAAGGTTGTAAGACTTATGTCTCTGTTTTTTTAATTATCTAATGACGGTCTCTAAGTCCAAATGTTTTAAGAGAGACGATATGAGTGTCATCCGTGTCACCAAGCATGTATAGATTAACAATAATGAATATTATTAAACGTTAGTGCAGATCATAAATAAACTATTCCTTTAGAAGGCCTCAATAGCAGCACCAATGGACAACAATACGAAAAATTACGATGACAAAAATAATTTCACACATTTACACTACGAAAAATTTATGTCGCAAAAATGTTATACAGCCAATAACTTACTAATTCAAACATTAATCCTTATAAGTTTCACAGGCATTGTGTACCAACACAGCCGCCCACGCGAAATTCGCATAAATATGCATTCACACGCATAATTCCTGTCTCGGCATGTCGACATAAATATGGAGTGTGCCTTAGCGTTTTACCAGCTTCAACTTTATATGAGATATGCCTATTTGGATGATGTTTTGATGGTTTATGTTTTGATGCTTCATTCTTCTTCTTCATATCGTGTCGATAACAATCTAAATGAAAAGTGTACTCTCAAAGTCCGTCAACGAAGATACGCCCGTCCAAAAGTAGCTAATCCGTCAAAACAAGTTAAATTTTATTATTCGGAAGGGCAAAAACACGTCTCGAGTAGGGACAACTGTCAAATTTTGTTATCATTCATTCTTAGTTCGGGCTCTAAATAATTAGTCTTATGTCCGTAGGTGATATGGAGTAGGAAAAGACCGAACTTAACTTATAATTAGTCAGAAACTACTGAATTCGTGCTTTGGGAGCTGACTCCCAGAATTCGGCTACGTATTTCGCGCCATCACTAGCGTCCATCATTTCCTGTAATATGCTTTATTGATTAAATCTGAATGATATTGATGATTTCTAAGAAGTGGTTCTAAGTAAAAATGAATAATACTATTTTTTTTTAACACATTTTGCGTATTAGTCATGGATTTGTTAATCATAACTATATGAGTTAGCTCAGTTTCATCATGCATTGTGGACAAAATTCTAGTGTCATAAAGAAAGCTTCATAATTGCACCTTCCTTACAATTGGACCAGCAATTACACCGTGATCAACAAACAACAACTTACTGACAACATAAATGGCCCTTTTCTGTCATTAAAATTGCTGCTCTATTTTCATACAAGTTTCAATGATGACTCCATTCACCTTTGTGAATTTCACAGTAACCAAATGCCACTGTTAACAAAAATGGTGGACAATACTCACCTTCATACAAACCTTTATAATGGAATTCCCGCTAAATTCGCTCCAAACGCCCGCAGTGTCGCCCAAACGCGTGAAATTATCCAACAATGGTCGGTAATGATCCTTTACAAGTGAAGAAATAAAAATAAATACTCAAAACATTATTCCTGATATATTTTACTGGTTGTTTCTTAACTTTCAACCCTATCTACCAAAGCACAGATTTCATATTCCATTTTGTCTGTCCGCAAAACTGCATTGACATTATATTGAATTTGGACAAACTTTTGAACGCACTTAACAAAATTCTCTATCGTTCTTATCGCAAGGTTGTACGTTTCAAAATGCTTCAGCATCAACAGCAAATACGGTAATTTTTCCACACCTTTCCTAGTCATTACGGCTAGATCCGCGGGGTGCTTCAACAATTGTTTTGCGAATATTTTCTGGATACGGCGATTTGTGTCGTTTGTAATACACAAATAATATATTGTGTTGTAAAAAAGGGTGGCTTCCGCTAACCTACAGTGTTTAGTTTTGTGGCCTACCCATCAGATGCGGGCGTCACAGCGGGTTGGTTTTGGTCACAATTTGTTTGCATTGTATTTTTACTGATTTTCTTAAAGCTATTGTTGGTGCATTTTTACGACACATAACTGTGGGAGCCGTTTTTGTTTGAAAGAAAGTATAACTGTTTGGTTTTGTTTCACAATCAGCGTCGAAATTGTCTAGAAAAACAACTATTGTAAATACATCGTCATGGTTGTCTACCTTAGCAGGGAGTCCTAGTGGTTAAAACATAAAACCAGCAATATTTAATACACCATTGTATTATTTAATGCCTTGAAGATGTTATTTGTAAGTATACAATGTCGATTGTCCAGAGACACGCAATCACCTAGGTAGTAGCACTGCCACTACGACTAACAATATAGGCATTAGATAACTACGAGTATAATATGATTATATAATAAAAAAATACCTCATTTTATTTGATCCTGACCACTATTTGCAGCACTGTACTCAAATCACTAAGTATAGAATATCCATCTACCATTAAAGTGGACCATTACCACTTTGGGTAATGGGTAGCTAATTGAGAAAGCTCATTCTAAAGATGAGTCTTTACAATAAGCTTTCCCAATTAGCTTATACGATCATAAAACTATCATATTCATTATCCTATTTGGGACATGCATGAATGTTTGATTCACGTTTCAAGTGTATTTCAAATGAATTCTGAAAAATGAATTCCTTCATCTGATTCCACAAAGTTCATAAATTATTTGATGAAAAAGGCAGGTGCACCATTAGAAGTATCCAAACAATACACATCTACAACAATTAGTGCAACAATAGTCGCGCGCGCAGATCCAAGGTGTGCAAGCGCAACATATTGGACAGTTTCACTATTGTTGATCGCTGTGTTGTGATTTATATGCGTTCTGTTCGGTTGGTTGGACTTCCGGCTTTTAGTGGAAATCAAGGGCTGATCAGTTGTTACCATACTATTAGCAAATTGAATAGTTAAATTTTGGTCACCACTCTTAAGGTTTTTTATACATTTGACACTTCAGAAGCTTCTTCGTTATAGCTTTTAAGATTATGTATTTTTCCCTCGTTCGGACTTTTGCATCAGCACTGACTTGACATGACCTTCATTGCACTCTAAAAGTTTGAACTTGATTTTTATGTATGTAATAAAATTGTAGTCGTTAGCATAACAGCATAATCAGCCTATAATGTTCTCACTGCTAGAACACAGGCCTCCTCTCTGTGAGAGAGAGGGGGCCGTAATCCACAACGCGGGCCCAGTGCGGGTTGGTAGATAGAATTTTTAGTTCTAGGACGTGTCGGTTTCTCACGATGTTTTCCTTCTCCGTTTTGAGAGCAGTGGTGATGAAATAATTTACACAAAGTAAAGCGCCTGTCATGCTTTGAACCTACGACTAACAACTCGTAAGTCGTGGCCATTACCACTTGGCCATCACTGCTCTAAATTATAGTCTTTACTCCATGCTATATCATCTTTAAAACATATAAAAAATCACAATATTAGTGCGTTATGAGTTTCACTAATACTATATATTATGTATGATTATGTACGAGTTACATAAGCTAGACTCAGCATTTAAAATATCCCTTTCCACAGAAAACACACATAAATAAAATAACATAACCTTAGGAATAGCACGTAAAAATCTCACAGGCACAATGAAATTTAACAAGCACGAATAAAATATCGACCACGAAGTTCCCTGGACTTCATCCAGGATATCTTGACCCACACTTGAGTTAACATCTTTTTGATATCCAGGTCAATTTAAATTGGACTGAATAATACCGTGGATGGACCATATTAACTTGACCCCTTCTTCAGATCGCGGTGTTGCCCCATTAATGTCAATTTAAATTGGACGAGTTTCTGCCTATGTTATTTACATCTGGCAAGGTTTTCCTTAAAATTGGGACGGCCGATTCGTTGCGAAATATGGATCGTCTCTTGGGAATACTGTTGAGGGCATCGGTGATAGGATTTTTGAGGAAGTTGATTCGTTATATGGTAATTGTTTACAAGCACATTAAAATGGCCAAAAATCAAAAGGTTAAAAGTAACAGTAAGATTATGTTCCTTATTTTCTTCATGACTTAAAGTGGTCAAGGTAACGACACAAGTTGGTCACAGATGACTTTTCGATGAAAAATTATCTTTTTCCACCATATGAGTAGATATTATAATCTGTTATTTCTAGGTTAAGAGAAATGTCATTCAAAACATATATTACTGTTATATAAAATATGGGGTTTTCGTGTGGTTTTTGTAGGCCATCACTAAACAGAGATCCACAGAGGCATTGTGCCGACATCAGCACGATATTTACATAAAAATATATTTCACATCAACCTGACCTTTTCCCGAATAGACCTTTACCACTGGGACCAGATGACCTACACTTCCGTTGAAGCAACGGCTTTGGATACCATAAAAAGCAATAAGTAAAATTTTTAAGAATAATAAGTAACCAATACTATTTTTAAAAACAAATTTTGGAAAGAGGTAAGACCTAAGTAGGTACAGACGCCAGCACATCAACCTACCCGAAACTGTCAGATTACCCCAAGCAATTTTGAACCTTAGCCTTCAGCAATAAAGTTGAAAATTTATTAAAGAAATTTGACAGATTGTAGTAGGTTGATGTGCTGGCGTCTGTACAAGGAAGCAAGAAAGTAAAGACGGATATAAGAAATGATAGATAAACAAAATTAATGAAGATAGAACTTGTAAGAACTTCTCTATTGGACAATAAAACAGAAAGGGGCTAACATAATGTAGCGTTTAGAGTTAGGACAGGGGAAACGAAGATTATCTAGAAAGAAGAATTGATAAGACAAGACACTTTGTTCAACGAATGTAGTACAAGACTTACAACAAAAATAAAACAAAACGTTACTTTACTGTCTCCATTACAAGACATTTCTTCCTTTTCTTACGGCACTTTCCACCATCAAATCTCCATACATTACCAGGAGCGCATGATTTCGAGTAGATTTTTGATAGAATCAACAGTGGGCCTCGGTGGAGTGGTGTCGCCGTGTCGATAATGTCTTCCCCTCTTAGACCCGTTTGAATACGGAGTAAAATTCGGTTTACCAAAGTTCCCGTTTTCAATTCAACGCCGGAAAAGTTATAGATTGTTATTTTGTGAAGGGTTTGTGGGTACTGGAATTTTATTTAGTTTTTTTTTCTGTGATACTGTTTGTTTTCATTTAGGCTAGGGAGTGATTGAAGTTAATATTCTTTGTCCTCTATCCTATCAATATTCTTCAGGCCCTATATCTTTTTGCAAAAAACGACACATTCTAGAATGTGGCTCAAAGCTAGATAAGTATCTAATATCATTTATTAGTTTTAATCTTTCATAATAATTATGTTAAATGTTTTATAAATTATAATCGTCATCAGAAGCGCTGTAATTGTAATAAACATACAACCTAATTACATGTAACTGAACTATAACAACTTGCAAACAACTATTGCTAAACAGGTTTAAACCTACATCTATGAATACTCCTAAATTAAATTTACGACCATATCATTGTCTAGCTATCACATTTAGACGTCACTAAAAAGCATTCCCAGTGCACTAAATCACTCGATTCATTGGAACAAACAGGTTCTGCACCTCATAGAACGTTGTCTCAACCTTTAGTGGGACATAAACTTAATAACAAAACACACTTGACATTATATCTATAAGCCACACGCGGTGTCTTTAATAAAATCAACTACTCTAAAAAAACTATCAACGAGACCAAAAAGTTCGTGGACACAGTTCAAGAAATACTGGCAGCTGACAACACCGTTCTCAAAGTGAATTATAATATACATTGTTATCACGTAGGCCGAGACGTCGTTACAAACAATAAAAGTAATTTTTACGAGTGGCAACCCCTTCGTTAATAAATTAAAAAGTTAGCTGGCTAGGGTGAGGAAAACAATGCCACTTCACCCTGTTACCAGAGATCTAAGTTTTGTCGCCCTAAGGTAATAAGGGTAGATAGGGCTGCTATAAATTAAAACCTAATGAAAATCCTTTTGAGGGGATTTATTCATTCCATTTTAACCAAACCAAATTGAAATACTGCTATTGTAATCGGTTGTTTAAGAGCAAAGTTGCTCTATAGCTTTTCGTCTCTTTTTCTTGTCATTTCTGTAGTTGATGCTTCATTAGTCTTGATGTTGACCCTTTTCATAGATGCTGAGTTCTCTCTATCGATGTTTGCAATAACTTGATTGAAGTCATGAATAGCGTAGTAATTGCGTAATATACTAGAGTAGCAATGGCTTTCATTTTGACAGTTCAAAAAAATTAATTGCGTCATTTCCGTTGTTGAGCAGACAAAATTTTTCGGTTAAAACGGTTTTGTGAAGCCATGCCCGCTTATCCTTTAAACGGGAAAACAAAAAAAAAAAGTTACGCAATGCGGTGTTAGTGACAAACAAGGAAACTGTTACTTAACGAAAAGTTACTTCTTACCAAAAATTGCGTAACATTTAACCTTTTCAATTCTCCCACAAAAGATCAACCCTAAGTTATAGTGAAATCTGATTGGGTGCATACAGTTTTGTCAAGTACCCCCAAATTAATTTTTGAGAACAAAATCCATTAGCGAATGGTGCTTTTTTCTTCATATTGTTCAGGGTTGTCCCATAATTTACGCGAAACTCGATTGAAGTCGTTTTTAAACGCTAGGGCGGCGAATGCGTGTTTCGTACATAGAATCAATTGACAATCCACACCTGGATTTACATCCCGTATGTTTTGTACATCAAGGTTGAAGATTGAATGTGTTTTAGTTTCTGGGGTGACTTTATAAGTTTGTACAGCCGTGTTTTCTTGTCAAGTCTATGATTTATAGCGTCCAATTGTCTATAGTTGAATGCGTGTAAAGAGAATATTTCTATTTGTATCGTTATCCATTACTTTTGTGTTCCTACGTGCGGGTTTACATTTAATTCGGTATTGTTGGTAGTGGCATTTATTGCATTCGATTTATGGCCGCTAAAGGGTTTTTTTGAACCACTAGATGTGTTAGGCTTTTAGATATTTTTATTGATTTGAGGTGTGAAAAATGTGAAATCATTGTTTTGTTGTCGCTTTCTGTCGTTTAAATTCGGAAGTTCGCTTAAGCAGCTAATTCTGAATAAGATGAAGTGTTTTTCGTCACACTTCAAAGATTCCTGAACAAAAAAAAACAGTGGCACTCCGGGAGTGCCGACAGAAGTGAAAACAAAACACTAACATAATACTTTACCATCACTCACTGAAATATCGGATATACATCAAGACCGAGTACATCCCGAGGACAGCCGAACACATCCGAAGCGGTGTCGGTCAGCAGTGGCGCGAATTCAATGGTTTTTTCCCATCTCAAAAAATGCCCAACGCGTCTAAAAATTTTTTACTTCAAAAATCTGTTTGAAGGACTTTTCACTCTTTAAGTTATATAAGTAGGAAAGAAAATGCGACGCGCGACCATGGATTCAGTAAGTATATGATTCAGCACCCTAATTGAGGAACACATTATCAAAATCAAACTCATTCTGAATCATTTTGAAGGATATTGCTAATCCATTGCTTCGGATGTTCGTAAAAATTGTCTGCTCAACAACGTAAATAACGCAATGAATGTTGTTGAACTGTCAAAATGAAATCCATTGCTACTGATAGTGTGTTACGCATACACCGCTGAACTGATCATTAAACATTTTGCTGTTCCTTACATTTTGACCTCGTAGGTATTGCACCTTTCTATGCTATGTTAATCATATATTTAATTCAGGGGTACAGTCTGTTTGTGCGTCGATATCCCTGCTACCAAACGCATACATATCAACAAGATAATTTAACTCAAATTAAGATACCTATAATAAATCGATTCATCCAAAAATTGGCTATATTTGTCGGTCCGGCAGTTTTTATCTTGCTGTAATTCACACATGAATTTCTGTGACCCAAAATTAATTTTGAATATGGGGGTCACTTTTGTAAGACAAAGAAGAAAATTATAAAAGTAAGTTTTTACAGACTGTACCGTATGACATATCAAATGAAAGGGCTAACTGTGAGGGTCTAAAAATATATTTTTTAAATAATTTTAAAATAAATCGTTTTAAAATTATTTAGGAAAATATATGAAAATTGACTACTTCCCCAGCCCCTTTTCTCCGAAACAATTGCCATAAATTTTGAAAAAAAAAATACATAAAATAGTTCTATACTATTATAGAATACACTTATAGAATACAGGAAAACCTCCAAGAAGTCTATGGTCTTAAAATACTACTCGTATAGTAAATCTCTCAATATTGTGCGTACAAACTTACAAATTCAGTTGGAATGTGTGGGAGAACATGTCTTTCAATTACAATGTCTTTTCTTTTTTTTTTACTATATGATTTTCATTTATTTCTGTAAATATTTACAACTTGGGATACATTCATTCCCACTACGGAACCCTCCATTGTGCCTGGTATAACTCGCACTTGGCCGGTTTTTACATTCACACAACTTTTTGTGCTAGATTTCATCACAGAACATTAAGTATACAGGGTCAAATTAAATAAGTTAGCGAAACTCTATGGATGTGATGGGTATCGACACGATAACACAAAAAAGAAATTAATTACTATATACAACTGGACATTAACATAACAAACCATAATGAAGAGAGATCAATCAATGCATTGTGTCGTTAATTACATAGACACAAAACAAATGCCAATCGCAATAACACTATATATTGACAATAATCCAATGTAACAATACACATAACAAATCGAATGCAAAATATGTTTTCAATTAAAACTGGAACATATTTACAAGTTATTAAAAAAATAAAAATGCTAACAAAAGATTTTACCGGCGATTCGCAAACACGGCCAGCTATTGTTTCGAAAAACATCAGCTGTGTACATCGGGACACAATAAATGTAATACCCCATTCCGTATTCATATAGGATAATCCACACAATAAACCCTGTGTGCGACGATCAAAATAACTATAAAAATACAATAAGCAGCTTATACATGTACCCTTAATGTGTGCGCCAGTGTACACGAGAGAGATGAAGCTATGTGAGAGAAGGGGAAGGAGATACCGAACAAACGTATTCAACTTTTGACTCAATCATTTGTTTGGTCACGGCTTTTCATGATACACGATAGAAAAGCGCTTTTAAAGGTACCTAAAGCGAAACTTACATTATTTTATAATGGGTCTTGATAGCTTTACCATTTGTTAAGGCTTTTTCATTATGATTCAGACTGGGTTTGTAAAGATTCTACGTACAGTCAACAAAAGAGATAAGTATGCAGGATCGTCGGATATAGTTGAAGTTTAGTAAGAAACCGATGGATGTTCTCGAATAAAATTTTATTTTATTAATAGAAAACAAACAGCTCATTAATTTCAGTCGACAACATCCATGGGTTTCTTACTAAAAATCAACTATATCCGACGATCCTGCATTCTTATTTCTTTTGTTGACTGTACATAAGTAACGTTTATTGTAAAATATTGCTTGGCTGTGGATCTAACGAGGTATTCTGGAACTACTTACTCAAACAGAAATTTTTAAAGCGTATCTACAGCCGCACGGGTCGATCAATCAGGTTAAGTTTCGCTTGCCATGGTTGGTCTGTGGATGGGTGACCATTTTAATGTAACTGGGTTGTGGAGGTCAGATAGGCAATCCCTCCACGTAAAATACTGGTATTCAGCTCCATCTGGTTAGACTGGTGGCCAACCCCAAAAATAGTTGGAAAAAGCAACGCAGATGATAGACTATTGAACATGGACTTCGCTGTTAAAAATCGCTTCTTAACTTGCTATCTCCTGTCCCAAAAAATATAAGTACTACCTAGTTCCTAAGCGCCATTTTTCATCCGTTAAAAACGTAAGCCTCAAAATTCGAATTTTAAACTTCAAATCGATTCCAACATGGCCGTTCATTGTTACCAATTAGGTGGAGTGTATCGAAAAGACTTAATCCTATTGGTCCATTGTTAGCTCAATTATAAAGAGCGTTTGTGCTTTATTGTGCTAATAAAATGTTTGTGCCATTGTATTTAGAATTGGGTCATGTTTGTAACGGGCACAATGTTGCGTTTACGTAATATTTTACGTAGGTGTGCCCGTTATTTAGGAAAATATATTATTTAGAGCGAGGATTTTTCAGCAGAGAGGGGCTTGTGGCTAAGTAATAACAGCCGCTCGATCGATCAGGTTAAGCTACGCTCGCCGCGGTTGGGCCGTGGATGGGTGACCATCTTTACATACCAAGACCTCTCCGTGCCTCGGAAAGCACGTTAAGCCGTTGGTCCCGGCTGTCATTCGTGGATCTTTGATAATCGTTACGTGTCGTCAGAAGCCCGAAAGTCTAACGGCACGCGTACACCTAAACCGTTATCGGCCGATCTTTACTCGGGCGTCTTCGGCCGAACTCGGCCGATCAAATCAAACGTATGTAAAAGATAGGAAGCGCGTACACTACTACAACCGTCATCGTCCGAAGATGCCCGATGGCGGTCAATCAATCGTCGAGTCGAAATTGTTGCGGCACGCACATATAAACCGTTATCGGCCGATCTTTACTCTGGCGTCTTCAGCCAAACTCGGCCGATCAAATCAAACGTATGTAAAAGATAGGGAGCGCGTACACTACTACAACCGCCATCGTCCAAAGACGCCCGATGACGGCCGATCAACCGCCGAGTCCGAACTTGTTGGGATTTCTCGCCAGTCTGCCGGCGCACAGTGGTCAATTTTTTAAATTTAAGGAGACGTTAATATATTAAGGGGATTACAGGACCTAAACGCAAAAAACCGCAAGTTTTAGAAGCACTAAAAGTAATGATCCACTACACTAAACAAAATCAGAAAAATATATGATATTCTTCAGGATATATGCTAGGTAGATAGTGTGTTGAAAACATAATACAACTAATTTGAGACGATAGAAAATCATGAAGATACCTCTAAAAAATTTATTTTTATAATAAAAACCATACTAATATAACCATACTAATGATATTTCTCTATGCCAATAGTACTTTCTAATTCCATACTAACTAAACTACAATTTGACATACGACAACACTACAATCATTTCCCACCTCAATACTTTCTTTACTTTGTACAAATAAAAATATTAAGTTATAATGTATCGTCATTGTATTTAGCTCATTATTCTATCCGTTATAAATACTGATCCTATAGATATTATCCCTTTATCCCCTTATAATTAATTCGAATAAAAATATTTTCGTTTCCCTACCTTTGTTTCCTTTGTAATAAAGAACAAAACGTGGCATTGGCTGAATGCAAAATAATAACTAAACTGTGCGAAGCCAAAATAATAAAAAAACACTACGATCAGACATTATTTTGTGTTTATTATATTTTTTCTATAGGCTGTATAGCGGTTTCGCCTGTGCCATTATTTGCACATGCGCGCGCATCGCGGCATGCACGGCGCGCGGAAAAACAAAATCAGCGCGCCATTTTCCATACAAGTTAATATTTAAACCACGGATATCGAATTTTAACAATACAAGTCTGTTGATACAAGTGTGTTGTTATCTACCTAAACGAATATGGATATTGAAAAATTAATTAGTTGTATTTATAATAGACCAACCCTGTGGGATAAACATTCAAAAAATTATAATAATCGAGATGTTGTGAAACGGCTATGGGCCGAAGTTGCATTGGAAATGGATATAGCGGTTACAGACATTAAAAAAAAATGGAGCAACTTAAGGGACCAATTTCGTAAAGAATATAACAAATACAATGACCCAGGTAGATCCGGTGCTGCGGCGGATCACAAGTCACCTTCGTGGACATATTACGAATCTTTATTATTTTTGGCGAAACAAATCGCACCGAGACCTCTAAGCGGAAATGTGCCTGAACCTCCCAGCCAAGAAACTGAAGATATTACGGAATCATCCCATTTTTCTGAGACTTATTCATCTGAATCACAGCTACAAACTGTACCTCAGCCTGGGCCCGCAACTTTATGCCAGCCTGCACCCTCACCTTTGTCGCAGCCTGGACCCTCATCTTTGTCGCAGCTAGGAGCCTCGAATTCGAGCCAAACAGTAATCTCCACGTCACAACAACATTCTAGACCACACACCAAGTCTACTCGTGTACCTATAACGCAAGCTCATCGTTTCACATCCAATCAACCTGGAAAACTTATGAAAAAGCGAAATATTGATGTGGACCAAGAGTATTTAGAGATAGAAAAAAGAAAACTTCAGTTATATGAGTCCAGGTCAGCAGATAAATCTGCAGAAGATCCTGATCGTAACTTTTTGTTGAGTTTGCTTCCCTACTTAAAAGATGTGCCACGAAATAGAAAAATCTTTGTTCAAAGAAAATTGTTAGACGTGTTTATGGAAGAAGAACATACCCAACCTCAGTATTCTCCTCTAAGCCGCTACTCCGAAGAATTAAGTCGCCCCGATTCTGGAGACTTGTCATCAAATATGTCCTTTCCTCCATACGTTGTCAATATTGAAGAGCCTTTGCCACTGACCATTAATCAAATGACGCCTTCACAAACATCAACATCTGTCCAGAGCCAACTGTACACGATCACTTACGCAGATTTGGGCTCGAACTTACAATAATTTTTCAATTTATTATGTCTAAATAATGTTTCATTACTTAAAATAAAACCACTAGTTCACTCAACAATGAATTTTTGTTTCAATTACACACGTTTTTTTATAGTATAATGGTAGTAGTAGTAATAGTACTTAGTAGTTTTTATAGTATAATAGTAGGTTTTAAAATAAAATTATCGTAAAAATTATAATTATTGAACCATATTTTCATTACAAAAGAAGTGTTTGAAAGCTTCACGAATATTATAAGCTTCAGTCGTACTTCTGTTTTGCCCTCTAGAGGCGAAGTTACTTCTTTGACCTAAATTTCTTCTTTGATCTGTGGAATGATTGTGCCTTGGTTGCCCTTCTTTGTCTACAACAATGTTGTGTAGTAAACAAATACACTTTACAATAGTTTCAGCATTTTCTGTAGTTGTTTCTATACATTTGGTCAAAATTCTCCATTTTTGTGTTATTATGCCAAAAGCGCATTCAATTACTACTCGGGCATTTGATAAACGTTCATTATAAACTGTTTCCTGCTCTCCCAGGTTACGTCTTGGATATGGCCTCATAATATACCTTTTTAGAGGATAGGCTTCATCTGCTAGTAATACCAAGGGCAACAAAGTATTTGTATTTGGTAAACATTTAGAAATATTTAAATACCCATTTTCAAACTGACGATACAACGCCGAAGAGGCAAACGTACCACCATCGCTTTGTTGTCCATAAGCTCCTACTTCAATAAATAAAAATTTGTAATCCGGGCTTGCAACCGCTTGTAAAACAATGGAAAAAAATTTCTTGTAATTATAGTACATACTACCAGAATTAGAAGGGCATTTCATTCGAATATGTTTACCGTCCAAGGAACCAATACAATTAGGAAATCCCCACTTTGACCAATATAATTCAGCATTTTGGTGGATTATTTCGTCGGTTGGCATAGGCATATGATGTGATACTAGACTATCAAATATAGCCTTGCAAGTCTCTCTGACAATTATTCCAACGGCACTATTTGACACTCTAAACGAAAATGCTAGAGATCGAAAAGAATGTCCAGTTGCAAGATACCTGAAACGAAAAGGTAACATATTAATAACTGTGTTACAAGAATTAAGTACTTACACAATAAACCTATAAAATTACATCAATCTATACTTACCGCAATGTTATTGCGAGTCTTTCCGTCGGTGATATACTTTCCCTATAGTTTGTATTCTGCTTCGTTATTAGTGGTTCGACTGCGTTTAAAATATATTGAAATGTGCTAAAACACATTCTAAAATATTCGAAGAACTTGATGGGTTGTAATTTTAATTCTTCAAAAAGGTGGTGGTATTCACCCAGTTGTTTTCTGTACATAAATATTTCATTAACCCAAACACGCCGATGTCGCCGACGTTGACGTCGACGAATTAAATTGCGGTACGAATTTTCTAAAAGATACATTTCTTCGAATTCCTCCATTTTAAAAATGCGTCTACACTCTGAGCCGCACAGTCAACTACAGAAGACCGGCAACATCCAATGTCGGCACAGTTCGGACTCGACGGGTGATTGACCGTCACCGGGCGTTTTCGGACAATGGCAGTTGTAGTAGTGTACGCGCTCCCTTTATTTTACATACGTTTGATTCTTTTGATTTGATCGGCCGAGTTTGACCGAAGACGCTCGAGTAAAGATCGGCCGATAACGGTTTAGGTGTACGCGTGCCGCCGTCCGAGTTACTCGTCCGAGTAGTTCTGTCCGCCATCGGCCGACAAAATCGGTTTTGGTGTAACCGTACCGTAACAACCAGGCTTAACAAGGGGTTTCGTATTACCCAGTAAGTAACTGGGATGTGGAGGTCTGATAGGCAGTCGCTCCATGTAAATTACTGATTTTCAGCTGCATCCAGTAAGTCTAGACGCCGACCCCAGCATAGTTGGGAAAAAGGCTGGGCAGATGATGATATAATATGTTCTCTAAAGCGACCACGCATAATCAGCTTATAATGTTCCCACTGCTGGGACGCAAGCCTCCTCTCTTCGAGAGGGAGTGGGCTGTAATCTACCACGCGGGCCCAATGCGGGTTGATCTTGGACATGTCGGTTTCCTCACGATGTTTTCCTTCACCGTTTTGAGAGCAGTGTTGATGGAATTATTTATACAAAGTAAAGCGCCGGTTTGGGTTCGAACCCACAAGCTACAACTCGAAACACTGAGCCACCACTACCCTTAAAATGACCTCCTAATAGCCGAAATCATTGACATTTTGTTTTTTTTTCATCTCGTGCCGTCCCTTTCTGTAACCATTGAGAAAATAGAACTCCTCTCAAACTATTGCATATCCGACTGTTTCAATATTATAACTATCTATATCACACTCCAAAAAGCCGATATCTTTTTGTGACGTCACATAAGGCCGTTACACATCTGCCCTTTATCGTCTTCGATCTAAAGCTGCGCTTAGCAAAAATACTCATTTATCTTAAATACGATCTGGATGTGCCCTAATCTGTCCTTTGTTGTTTTTCTGTTTGTTTGTATTGGGGATGTTTTGTGCAATTAGCTGATAGTTTAGTGTGAATGTACGTCAAGGATTATTGCAGTAAAAAATATGGAAAGATGATGTAAATTGATTTTGAAGTTTTAAACGCTTTGGTAGTTGGAGTGTAATACGGAATTTGATTTTGTTACTGGCATGTTTGAGGGATGGGATGCTCATGCCTATTTAATGCACTGAAAACGTTCTTGAATATGATTATCTAATATAGAATAAGATTTAAAAAAACCATGAATGAAGACTTGGAAGAATTAAGACAAGGTTATTTATGAAACGGACATGTTTCTCTGACAACTATGCCAAACGACAAACTATAGACAATCTCTAGAAAGCAGACACAATAAACTGACTCAAAGAAAAACATTCCTATGTTTAAATTACTTACACATACATTCACAAACAACAATACAGAACAAACTACAGAGTACAAAAAAATCAATAATCAATGATATCGGCCGCCATAACGAACATCTTTGTCGAAACTTGGACTTTTATCATTTTCCCTTGCCACTGCCGATGACAGTTCACCTAATTGATTGTTTTTTTTTTCTATTTTTATTTTTCCCTCCCTCCGTCTTGGCGGGAAATTTAAAAATCGCTTTCACAGTCCGTTCTCAAAGTTATGATTGGGAATTCAACTATTTAAATCGAGATTGGAAATATGCAAATGAAAACAGACCTATTGTATGTTGTCTGTGCGCTAATAAATAGTTGGGATTTCAGTTTTTATAAGATATTTGTACTGATCTGACTTTGGTGACTTGGTTTTAAGATTTTCATTTGGGAAAATAATTTTTTGTTGTAGTGAAATCTTGTTTAGTGGAAAACCTCTAAGCTAATGAACAGAAGTTTAAAAATAGCCGTAAACGATGAAAAGGTTTTTGATTTTTTCACTATTTTACTAACCAGTGGGGTAATTGCGTAACACACTAACAGTAGCAATGGCTTTCATTTTGACAATTTAACAACATTCATTGCATTATTTACGTTGCTGAGCAGGCATCATTTTCGAACATACATGACATACGAAGCATTGATTAGCAATAAGTATCCTTCAAAATGGTGCCTATCCTTAATAGCCTCCTTTTCTTGAAGTCTGTAAAAATTAGGGTGCTGCTCATAATGGTTTCCAGTAACACAAATAAAAGAAAAAGAAGTTATGTACGTTATTTTCCCAAAATTAATAAGTATGCCACTAAAAACTATTTACCAAACAAAAGAAATAATATGGTTACGGGGTTGCAATAAATTATCCCTAAATAAACCACGCAGACGACAAACACATTTTGTCACCCTGAACAGTTAAAATGTGACTAAACGTACAATTTTCCAGAAACGAATGCAATAAGCTATTCTCTGTGTGCCATAACGTTTCCATAATGTCGACAGTGACATAATACAATACTCATTACTTGTGGTTCCGAAACAGCATGACATTACCAAAATCCAACCGAAAATGGTTTCAAAACAACAGACAATATAACATATATTTCTGTAGACGAAACTTTTAAAATTGCAGTCTACTGTGACCTCCAACTTCGAAATATAAAAGAAAGAAAGAATAATTAAATGTCCACAAACATCTTTGTTGAAAACAATGAAGAAATAATGTAGTCACCAAAAATTTCAACAGCATACAGTGGAACGCCGAAGGACCTTAAAACAACAGTTAAGAATAGTTGACATGGCCATGGAATGTCTTTCTTTCATAATGTTCCTCTATTGTGTATAGATGTCATAAAAATTAACTTTAAAACCATCGGCGAAAGCTTTGATGGTTCAAGATATTACTTTACGTCCACCAACTCCTTAACGTCCTAACTCCCTTCCTCATCCTCTCTTAAACTATGCTCTCTGATATTGCCCTAAGGTTCAAAATCATTTAACAATCGTTCATAAGTTGTGCGCAATGGATTCAAAGTTAATGCTTTTGTCTAAACAATTACAGTGTGTATTGTAACAGGCATTCATTTGTGTTTCTTGTTCTATTGATACCAAGTTTTTGTTCCTTGGGTGTCCGAACCACATCATAAATCAGCCGTTACAGGCGAATGTTATATTATTTGCATACTTCAAAAGTGAATTGTGAAGGATTTTGAACTCTATCATTGAAGAGGTAAAGTTCTTTTGCAGTTACAGAGAAGTAAAAAAAGGTTGGTGAGTAAGGTTTGCGCGCGCGCTTCCAAATGATGCTCTTTACTATTGACGTTTCTATTCAAGCTATGTGCGATGTCTGATGTTTTTATAAACGATAAATTTTCAATTGTCAGTCTCCATTGTGAATTGGCGCGTTCTTACTTTAGTACCAACTTATACATTCTGTTCCTCGACACTCTCTGTACCAACATTTACTTGGCTTTCTCGAAGATTTTAATTTTTGTAGCTGCAAATGTAAAGTTGTTGTAAATGAAGTCATGCAACATTGATACATTGGTATTTTAAAGGCATTTTGAAAACGTTGATTGGTGTGGTTTATTTAGTAGAATGAAGACCTCAGGAGGCAGACAGCATACAGAAGTAAATTGTCTATTCATGGCTCATGACTGATCGGACGGAACCCGGAACAGTGTGTAATCATATAGTTACGCGTGTAATTATAGTTATTCATGGCTGTGTTAGAACGTACCGTTAAATTGTAAAAAGCTTCTAACACTTTCTGCTCGAATACATGACTGGATAAATAAATAATTTACAATCACTCTTTGTGCTGTCCTGCTTCAATGTATAGATATTCTATTTGTACGCACACAGACTGTTGCCTGGCTAGTTCTAGACGTAGACTAAGCGATTTTGACGTGTTTATTTGCTGTACTGTGTACTTGTATGTGAGAATATTTTAAAAGCTAATTTTTAGTACTAGCGTTCGATTATGTGAACCATGGAACACTTTTAAACAAATTGTACAGTCATGGAATAAGAGGTAACGTCCATAAACTTCTAGAATCTTATCTAACTGATAGATATCAGGTAGTAGAAATAAATTATATTAATCTCTTAAATAATACCGAACAAAAACATAAGTCCATGCCCAAAAAAGTACTATATGGAGTGCCTCAAGGTAGCGTGTTGGGTCCACCGCTATTTTTGATCTACATTAATGATCTGCCTAAAGTTTCACAGCATCCCATGATCCTATTTGCTGATGACAGCACAGCCATCTTTACAGGTCAAAATATTGATACTTTTGAAAATGAAATAAATTCCACTCTTCGCAATATAATTAACTGGCTGACGGTTAATAACTTAATTATCAATTTAGAAAAAACTAAATTAGTCAATTTTGGGCGTAACAATAAACATAACAACAACAATATTCATTATAATGGGACTAAAATTGAACAAGTCAATTGCGTTAAATTTCTAGGGCTTTGGATAGATAATGATTTGACTTGGCAAACACACATTGACACAGTATGCAATAAACTTAATCAGTACTCATATGCTTTATATAAATTATCCAAAATTGTTGATCAATCAGTTCTTTTAACCGCATACCATGCATATGTTTCGTCGACACTGAGATATGCAGTCATATACTGGGGCAATGCCACTAATAGGGATTTAGTATTTAAAGCACAAAAAAGGTGCATACGTGCGATTGCTGGTATCCGTGTTCCTGATTCATGTGAACCATATTTCAAAGAATTTAAAATATTGACCTTTCCTGCAATTTACATTTATGAAGTAGCCGTATTTGTAAAGACAAATGAAAATCTATTCGATAAACTCAAATCGAGAAGATATATGTTAAAAATTTCTAATGTACCACATAAAACGGCTCTATTTAACAAAAGCTTCTTTGGCATGGCATCAAAAATATACAACAAAATACCTATTGACATTCTGAGCACTAAGGAACTTCCAGTATTTAAAAATAAACTTCGTTACTTTTTAATTGATAAAACATACTACACGATCCAAGATTTCTTGAATTATTGATTGAATTGTTGACCATGTATTAATTTGACTGTACATTGATATTTTGACATTTAGAATAACTAAATTTGAAAATGATTTTAAATGTAATGCCACTATGTAATTATTGTATGCCTATTAGGCAGGACATATTGGAACATTAATTTATTCTTAAGACCTGTAACTAACATATGCCCACAATAAAATATTTTGAATTTGAATTTGAACTAAGATTATTCATTTGACATTATTCCTACTGCGGGGTAATTTCGTTATGCACTTACAGTGACAATTGATCGCAATCCTTACCTTTCGAAATTAAGAACAATAAGAAACTATAGGTACATATTTACTCTAGGATGCATATCTGGTAGGCTCTCAAATCCTTACCTATCCTACGGGCACGTCTTCCCTACCATTACCGCGCCCCCCGGTCTATTCCTTGATATGCAATATTCGCTGTAGCACCATGAACATGAGGCTACAGGAGCTAGTTCGAATCTTGGGATTCATTCGATTAATCGAGTCTGGTTTAACCTCGCTGGGATCGGTGCCAATCATTCATTCATTCAATAAGGAATGAAGTATAATCCTCAAGGGGAAACATTAGCGGGGTAATTGCATAACACATCAACAGTAACAATGGCTAAATGGCTAATGAATTGACAGTTCAGCCACGTTCATTGGGTTATTCACGTTGTTAAGTAGACGGTTTTTTCAAACCTATAAAGCAATAGATGAGCAATATCCTTGAAAACACACGGATTGTGAGTGAAAATGTGTTATGCAATAAGGGTGCTGAATTCCATATTATATTACGCGATATTATAGAGAAAGCAGCTGTGTTATATAGCTCACGTAACGGCAAACTTAAATATTTTGGAGAATGCGATAACTCGAAACTTTTTCTTTACAAGACAATACATCTGACCTTTTACCAGTTACTTTCCTTATGAAATAAAACAATGACAGATGAAAACAATTAGCTAACACAAAACAAAACTCGGTATGACTTAATTAAGAAAGTTGAGCTTTCAGGAACTTATTCATTACAAAGAGAAAGGGTTCACCATATTTTTAAAGGTAATATTACGCAGCCTGCGATAATCGACCTTTTTGATTGTATAATATATAGGTACAAAAAATGTTACACGAATTTCATAACAGAATGAAAGAAAAAAGTTTTTTTGTGGAAAATTTGGAGTAACTTATGCAACATGGGGAGTTGTTGAATCATAAGAATTTTCCTATTGTCAACGATTTAGGCGTTGCCAACACTGGTGTTCTTAAATGTCACTGTTCCTTTTTGTTATTCATTACACAACTCTTTGAAAAGTAAGTTTAAATCGTATTGTTCAAGTTATGCTCACATTAAATAATTATTCAATGTTTTGTTTGAAGCGAGTGGGTCAGATTACTAAGTCAACAATGATATTTATTATTGTTTTGAGTTGAAGAAGGTTATGGAGAGGTAAGGGCTTGGATTCTTTGTCATCATCATTTGCATTCATTAATTCATTCGAAATCAAAGGAAGACCAGATGAAATAAAACTCTTCGATCATTGGGCGATAGATGATGATATTACTTTATCTGTGTGGCACTTGTCTTAAATTAAAAACTGCAGGCATCATTAGCAATTGCAGCTTAATAAACACATTACTTGTAAATATTTCAACCCATTTGATATTCTATGGTTATCCACATTTATTTTTTAAATCAGCCTTAACTTAATTGACGTTTACCGTATCTTCTGTTTTAAACTAAGTACTTATATTATTATACTGTCCACTTATTTTTAATGCTACACACTCTTTTTCCTTTCTCTCTTACATTTTTATGGCATTTATTTTATGGTGTTTTATTACACACTCTCAACACCCTCATTTTTACGCCCTCCTCCACAAACTTTCTCGCCTAAAACGCTAATCGCTTCAACTTTTTGAAGACGCTCATTTGCCTTTTCAAGTCACTTTTGTTCGAAGCCGACGATGCAATGTCACTTCGCCGAAACTCTTAAAACGACTTTATCAATGTTCTTTTCAAAATTAAAACTTATGATGGAAGTGTTAAAGTTGGAATTTGTTTGGAGGTTTTAGTCGTCAACTTTGATGTAGATGATAACAGAACAAATTGAGAAGTGTCCTGTTTAATTAGAAGTTGCTTCGGAAAGATGTCTGTCTCTACCGACGTGGATAATACAAGGGCCTCCACCAATTAGTTAATGGTTAGATTGTAGGATTTTAATGAGATTTTATCTTTGGTAAAATGTTGTGTCCTTTATTTTGGGTAGACAACGAGTTAATAGGAAGTGCTTGGATTGTAACTATTTTTCGTTTTTCTTATCTGATTTTGAGGTTTATTCAAAGCTTCAAAGGTTTTTACAGGGTTGTTTAATTACAATTTTAACAAAAAATATCTTAGTGTAATGGTTTATACATAGGTACAGACGATAGCACATCAAGCTACTACACAATCTGTCAAATTTCTTTAATAGATATTCAACTTTATCGCTAAAGCATAAGGTTCAAAGTTGATTGGGATTGACAGTTTCGGGTAGCTTGATGTGCTGGCATCTGTACATAAACTTACACCTTCGTCCCATGGGATTAGGTAGAAACTACAAAAAACCCAAAAAAAAGCTAAAAAAAAACGCCGCCAAAAAAAAAGCTAAAGCTTTGTCTCAACAAAGCTATTAGTTTTGCCCGTAAGGCCAGCCAGGTCATGCATTTCATTTCCTAAGAAAAATAGTAGTTCTCAACAGGCATATGTACTCTCTAAGTCCGTCAACGAAGAGACGGGCCCGATCAAAAGTAGTTCAATACTTCGAAATGAACCCTACTACCGATTAATCAACTTTTTCGCAAGGGTAAAAGCAAAAAAGCATATCGGGAGTAAGAACAACAGTCAAATCATGTTGTCATATATTCTTAGTTCGAGCCCCGAACTAATTTTGTGATTTATTCGTACGTAGGTGATACGGTGCAGGAAACGCCCGTAACATCGGCCGACACTAAAGATTTCCTGCTTAGAGGGTAGACTACCTGGTTCCTTTAGGTTCTACAGCTACACATCACTATCCTACACACATACACTATATAAAATAAATAAATTAAATAGCTTCTTATCTTCTTGTACCTTCATATTTTTTATATTTTTCTTTAATCTTTTCTAAAACTTTATCTTTTGTTTTTCTTATTCCCTGCTAACTGTCTTACCCTCCCACCTTCTCAAGTTCTCAACTCTTAGATTCCTCATACACTCAGTTGTTTCTTGTCATATTTCAGGTGCTATTTGGGGAATTTTTTGAAAATGATGACCCGCGGAGCCACGGTTCGTGATATGAATGAAAAACTGAGTGTAGCACTGAAGAAGCTGGAGGCATCACAGAAGGAATGCAACCAGCTGCTGCAGGAAAGAGAGGACAGCGAGGTTGAAGTCAAGAGGATTAATGACAAAAATACTCAACTCAAAAGACAGCTTGTAGAACTTCACACCCAGCACATGGACATACTTGACCAGCATCACCATCTCCGTCAACTAGTGTCAGACTTTCAAACTTGTAGTGACACTCATGACCAGGCACTGAAACGCATATCAGGCCTTGAAGCAGAATTATGTGTGGCACACAACACCATTTCCACCATCAACTCTCTGAAAGCCAGCGAACAGGTTGCCAACACCAATAACCTTTTCAACGAGCTGGTTGGTAGTGTATCTGGACTGGAGTATGAGAAGCCCACCATTACCATAGACCTGACTGGGAACGATACCTTAACTAGATGTCCAACTCCAACTAGTCATAATAAAATTAAGAAATATATTAAAATTAGTAAAAACATTAAAAGGTACAAGAAACTCTTGAAGACACAAAGTGTTCACAAGTTTAACATTAATCTTAGGAAACAATGTATTAACTTACAAAGCCAACTAAATGTATGTAATAATAACTTGGAAAATAGCAGACAAATGTATTATGTTGACATACAAAACCTTCAAAAGGAATTACTGAGTAGGGAAAATACACTTAAGGAAATATCCTGTAAGTATGAGTCTAGTCAACAAATGCTAAGCGAGCGCTTGCAGGAGGCCTGTGAGTTAGTGGACCTAGTCAAGTACAATGCAGAGAGGTACGAGTCACTAACAAATAATATCACTTGTAGTTGTGCTCCCACTCACACCACCACCTCACCACCCCATTCACCTCACATGTCACAGCATGTTGTACCTGCTGCTTCACCCATTTCAGCTCATACTACAGAAACAATATATCCCACTCAAAGTAACGTTTTGGTATTTTCTGATAGATTAGGATCAGGTTTTGGATCATTATTAAATAACCGCTCTAAACATGCTATAGCTAACTGTTGTTATCATAACTTGCATTTTAATGAGCTTGTTCATAAAATAAAACATACACAAATGAATGAGCAGACTACTGTAGTTCTTTTAATTGGAAACAGTTTGAGCGTAACAAAAAGGGACATAGTTAACGGTATTGACACCCTACTTAAATTAAAACTAGGTAAATTAATATTATGTGCATTGCCATATTCTGATAATTTGTATGATGTAGAAAACGATTACATTTATAGTTTAAACAACTTAATGCATATTTTGACATGTCGTCATAGTGACCGTTTATTGTATTTTGATACAAACTATTTTATTAGGGATTTTGTATTAGCTCAGGAACATATGTTTCTTCCCAAGAAAAGTAAACATGTATTGGCTACTTTGTTAGCTTACAATATACACGCAGTTATTGATAATTTAACTGAGACTAGGTTAAGTGACGAAACAGTATTATCTAGTACTTCTATTAATACTGTCATTAATTCTTTAAACTTTTAGAGTCGACAAAAGAGAAGCGTAATAATATTTTACTGTATCACCAAAATATAAATCGCATCTCTGGCAAAATCTTAGACGTGGAAATGTTAATAGATAAATATCATATGGATATCTTATGTTTTTGTGAAACATGGTTAAAACCAGATAGAATGCTGTTTAGTGTAAATAATTTTTCAGTTGCCAGTGCGTACAACAGGTCCTCAATAGGGGGTGGTACTTTAATATTATGTAATAGTTCTTTTAGATATAAAGAAAGAAAGGATATCACTGCTTGCTCTGTTGATCGCTTATGTGAGGTAGCATGTGCAGAGGTTGAAGGCCATACTTTCTTATGTGTTTATAGACCACCAGCCTCTAACTTGTCATCATTCTTGATTGTAATGGAAGAAATCCTGAGTAAACTTTTTAAAGATAGTAAATTCGTTTTTGTTTGTGGTGATCTAAATATAGATCTTTTAGTTAATTCACCAGAAAAATGTAAGCTAATCTCATTGTTTAAATCATTTAATTTAAAATGTATATTTAATGAAGCGACTAGAATAACAGCAACTTCAGCTTCATGCATCGACAATGTATTTACTAATTGTAAAATAAAAGACTCGTCCTTAATTAGTGGCGTCAGGTCTGACCATACTGGTCAACTTGTATCATTTGACTTAGGTAAAAAATTAAACACGGAAAAATCCATTCATTTGAGACCTTTAACTAAAAATAAATTGAAAATGTTTAATAATAATGTTCATAGCAATCTTTCAACAGCTAGTTTTGATTCACAAGACCCCAACATAAACTATGGTACATTATTTTCTACAGTATGCCAAGAATTCAATAAAGCATGTCCTGTAAAAAAAGTTACTATAAATACTAAACCAAAATTTAGTGAATGGGCCACTGCTGGCATTAGAAAAAGCAGAGATACTTTATATAATCTGTACCACGAGAAATCACTAACTTCTGATCAAGCCCTTCATAATTATGTAAGAAACTATTCTAAAATATTCAAAAGAGTCTGCGCTGTGGCTAAATCTAAATTAATAAGTAACAAAATTAGTATGTCTAATAATAAAATAAAAACTGTGTGGCAAGTAATTAACAAAGAAACTGGAAACACAAAACAGCGAGATCAGAATGAGTTGTCCCTAAAAATTGATAATGAAACCATTTCAGATAAGTTGAAAGTTGCTGAGACCCTAGAACATTTCTTTACCAACATACCAATAGAGGTTACGAAATCTCTCCCCTCATCACCTATGTTAGCTGAAGCTCTTCTTAAAGAAAATTTTAATAAGGATATTCCAAGCTTTGAATTCAAGCCCATTTCTGTTGCCACAATTAAAAAAGCGTTTAAAAGTCTTAACATAAAACACACTGAAGACTTATGGGGGATTTCTGTTAAGGTTCTCGGAGATATTATTGACACAATTGCCCCTGCCCTAACAGGCATATTTAATCAATGTTTAGACAGCGGTACGTTTCCTGACCTAATGAAACATAGTAAAGTAGTACCAATTTTCAAATCGGGTAGTAAGTTTGATCCCTCCAATTATAGACCTATATCTGTGCTACCAGCATTGAGCAAAATCTATGAAAAAATCATGCTGGACCAGATGTTGTCACATTTTAACTCAAATGGGATTTTACATAGTCGCCAGTTTGGTTTCACGAAAGGTAGGTCGACGACGGACGCGGGAGCAAAACTCATCAGTCACATTTTGGAATCCTGGGAGAAGTCCCAGGATGCGATTGGCATTTTCTGTGACCTCTCAAAAGCGTTTGACTGCGTTGACCATAATACACTGCTCTGTAAATTATACCATTACGGAATTCGTGGACAAGCTGCTGATCTTGTTCTTTCCTACCTATCAAAACGGCAGCAAAAAGTAAACGTTAACGGGGCGACGTCATCGGGGTCTCTAGTTAAGATGGGCGTGCCTCAAGGCTCAATTCTTGGCCCTTTCTTATTTCTAGTATATATTAATGACCTTCCTTACATGATGGCTAACTTATCGGATATCATTTTATTCGCTGATGACACTTCCCTTATTTTTAAAATAGATAGAAAAGATACGGATGTCTTACATGTCAACGATAGTCTGGCTGTTCTTTCGAAATGGTTTGCAGCTAATAATCTTTTACTTAATGCGAACAAAACTAAATGTCTTAAGTTCTCATTACCAAATGTACCTCAAGTGGATCTGAATTTAAAACTTGATGGCAAAAAACTAGATGCTATTACGGAAACTGTATTTCTGGGAATTACTTTAGATTCAAAATTACAATGGGGCGCACACATTAGAGCTCTTTCAGGTAGATTAAGTTCAGCTGCATATGCAGTAAGAAAAATAAGGCAGTTGACAGATATAGCCACAGCTAGGTTAGTATACTTTGCATATTTCCACAGTATTATGTCTTATGGTGTTCTGCTGTGGGGATCGGCAGCTGACGTAGATTCAATTTTCATTTTACAAAAGAGGGCAATCCGCGCAATATATAAAATGGGTCCTCGCGAGTCTCTTAGAAACAAATTTAAAGAAATTGATATACTAACTCTGCCTTCTCTTTACATTTTAGAAAGTATTTTGTATGTTCGCAAAAACTTAGGACTTTTCAAAATAAGAAGCGATTTCCATAATATAAATACACGCAGTAAAAATGAAATTGTGATACCTAAATTTAGACTAACTAAAACTAGCAAGTCATTTCTTGTAAACAGCATCCGTTTTTATAACAAGTTGCCAAAGTCGGTTACAGAACTTAGCGATGGAAAGTTCAAAACCCTCATCAAACGAGTCCTTATCAAAAAAGCATATTATAAGATTAAAGACTACGTTGAAGACAAGGTAGTTTGGCAATAATTCCTTCTGCACATGTGGCTTCCCTGGCACCTCTTTGACGGCATAAGTTCTACGTAAATGTCTATTAACTGCTCTCAAATTACGATGTTTATTTTTTATTTGTACATACTTCTATGACATAATCTTTTTATTATTTGACATTATATACAGACAATTTTAATTTTTCACCTCTTTCTTAGTTGAAATGGCAATCATATCTCTTGGTTTTAGTAGATTTTTATATTTTGTTTATCCTTTTGATACATCCTTATTTTGTAAATGTGAGGACTTTGTAAGCCTTGTAGACTAGATCTGTAGACCATTTTTTATTTTTATCAAGTACCTGGTACTTGTTGACAGGCCTACGCTGTCCTCCCATACCTACTGTAACTCGAAAACATTGTAAAAGCCAATTATTTTTAAAAGAGTAACCATGGAGTTTCTTGCCGGTTCTTCTCCATAGGAAACGACCAATTGGAACCGTGCACCTAGCTTCTGACGTTTCATAAGTGCCCATGTTGGTTTATGTGAAATAAAAATATTTTGATTTTGATTTTGATATCCTTTCGTGTTCAGACGCAAAAGCTAAACGCAATTAGCTTTCGTCTCAAAGAAGACGAAAGAAAACTGAAGGCCAATTCTCGTAATTAAAAACGTTCAAAATGTAGTCGCAATCTCATCTCAGCGACAATCAATGTCAAAAACTTGTCAAAAATGTAGGGTATTTTTGACAGATCGAGACTGAGATCAGACTGCGAACGTTCTAAAAATTACGAGAATTGCCCCTTTGTTCTTTAGTTAATCTTTCTCGCTAATAAACAATATCCTACAAAATAAACGTAAACACAGTCTTTTGTTCACCAGCCGCTTGGCCAATCAAAACTAACCATTGCTAATTAATGAAATAAATTAGCACTAACCGAAAATCCGTGGTTAACTGAGTAAAAAATTAAACGAGTGAAAAGCTTAATTAACGCGTCGAGGTTTAATATCAATAATTTTTTAGTTTAAGACACCCTCTTTGCGGTTGTGGAGTCCTGAAGGGAGGTGTGCGTAGTTGGTGTGCACTGGACGCGGTGATATAAAAAAACGTTTTTACAAAAAACACTCCAAAATAACTTTAATTTCGGAAGTCGCTGTGTTAGTTTCGCATTTTAATTTTTTGACACCGACTTCCGAAATTAAAGTTTTTTTTTCACTCTTTAGGTAGTAAGTAGGTACCTACCCCACACAAATTCATATAACACTACCTATTTGCTATGTAAATATCAGTCACAGGAAGTTATTAAAACAACATCAATATAATCTTAGTGGAACAAATCGTATTATTGAAGCTAACTCAAAAACTACCCAAGCATAGTTGATAAAATGTACGAGTATATGAGTCCGTCCACCTCTGAGGCATACTCGTAGGTACCTTATCCATTAATAAAAGAATTTTGTAAATCGGCTTATAAATAACGGAGTTCAGAGGTAACAAACACAAAAGAAACAACCGAATTGAGAACCTCCTCCTTTTTTTGAAGTCGGTTAAAAAATGGTTAATATTATGCTAACTAATTTGTTTTTTTTAGTCTTTAAGAGCCTTACTATAGAGAGCATTCTACTTTATAGGTGTATTGCTGACCCGGCGAACTTCGTACCGCCTCAGAATTTGTCAAATAATGTGACAAAGTTCAATAGACACGTGGCGCCATCTATTATCGTAATAACATTATTGTTGTTTTCCTCGGGAACAGCACTTTTTCCGGGATGAAAGCTACCCTATGTCCGTTTCTATACACCTGACAACGTATATGCAAAATTTCAGGATGATCGGTTCAGTGGTTTAGGCGTGAAAAGGTAACAAACAAACTTACTTTCGCATTTATAACATTAATAATAGTTAGGATTACGCATTCCTTTTTTGTCCAATAGTCGGAGCTGGTACAGTGTCGTGATATCTGTCTTACTTTGCAAAAAATAAGCGTGATTTCAAACATCGTGCCAGTAAAAATTTTGCAGTGGTATCGTTTTATTAAATCACGTTTATCAAATGCATCTGATCTTGAGGTAAGGCCATTTTTACCATGGATATTACAACTTACAACACAAGCATGAGGTGCCACCTGCGTGATAATTGCGTAATTGCTAACAGTAGGAATGACTTTCATTTAGACAGTTCAACAACATTCATTGCGTCGTTTATGTTGCTGAGCAGACAAGTTTTTCAAACATATGAATCAATGGATTAGCAATATCTTTCAAAATGACTCAGATTGTGATGGATAGTGTGTTACGCAATTAGGATGCTGGTCATCAGTCAGGCTGCAATGGTTGTTGTTGTTGGATTGCCAAGAGCCGTCGTAGACACACACTCCAGTCACGATTCGTTTTCTGAAGTTTGCGATGTTGCTCATCAAAGTCCCTTACTCCCTGATCTTTGGGAATGGCTGACTGGCTTTCGAAAACTTCGATAGTAGGCGTAGCAGCAGAATATAATAAAACAGTGGCAACTCCGGGAGTGCCCACAGTAGTGAAAACAGAACACAAACAGAATACTTTACCATCACTCACTGACATATCGGATACATATTAAAACCGACTACATCCCGAGGACAGCCGAACACATCCGAAACGGTGTCGATTACGGTAACAGTGGCGCGAGTTCAATAGTTTTTTTCTCATCTCAAAAAATGCCTAACGCGCCTAAAGAAGTTTTCACTTCATAAATACCGCCTTCATCTGGCAGTCTACATCGTCACCAGCCCAACTACTCCACGCTATAATTGCACAAGGCGCGGATGGAAGCGTCGGCAGAAACGCTTACTAATTGCCATTGAAAAAAGGCGAAAGCCCGACTGAAAACATTCCCGACCAGCTTTGATGTTTTTTTTTTTACTAAAACCGAGCCTTTTGCCCTCAAAGCTTGATAAGCTACACCACTACCCTTAAACTCGTAATAAGGCACTTTGATGCAGGTGTGACGTACTCGCACGTTGAAAGAAGAGTGTCGTGTCGACCCACCTTTATGTGCGCCATCTTGTAAAATGTAAAGGTTTTTCTTTAGGGGTGTTGTAAGTTGGCTGTTTGCTTTTGAGGCCAATTAAAGTATTTTTTTATTGGTGGTGGCTGCGGAGTTTTGTTGTGACGAGGAAAGGAGAAGGAGAAGTTATTAGTGAAGGTTTTAGGAGCTTAGAAGCTAAGTATTGTCAATAATGTCGAGAACCCCCGTGTTGGAAGTTGCAACATTCTAGTTAATATTTACACATGGTAACATTGTACAACTGTCATTTTGACAGATCATCTGTCAGTGGTTTTGTATCACTGCCTTTTTTGTTGTGAGAATAAAGAAGTGTTCGGATTCGTATTCAAGGTAACAAGTGCGTGTTATTTATCGTTTTTCCTATCCGTCATCTCCTGGAAATCAAACCAACCTACAGTGCAATGTAACAAAGGAGTCGAGCGGGTTTGCTGGGTAGTGCCACACACCAGCATTTAACACTGCCGACATCTCGCCCAGGTACTGATTCTTGAACATGTCAACAAGTGACGGTTCAGTAGCTGGATTTTTGTCACATGCATTTAAATTTCACTTTTATACTATTGCGGAAAGCTACATTATCAAGGGTAATGAAGCTAGTAAAAATGGCAACCAGCTTGACCTGCGGGGTACCTAATTGCGTAACACACTATTAGCAGCAACGGTCATTTTGACAGTTCAACGACATTCATTGCGTTATTTATGTTGGCAGGCAATTTTTTCGAACATATGAAGCAATAGATTTGAAATATCCTTCAAAATTGTGTTACCCAATTAGGGATCAGGTGGCCTACCATGATCTAATTAAAAACAATTCAAAAACAAGACATTTCAGTTTAGGTTCCTGAACTGCATCGCTTGAGCTGCTCTATGGACGTCATGGTACCAAACAAGAATGAAATCAAAACTTGCGACTCAGTTTGGGACAATTGCTGTCAGTAGACTGATGGTACGGCCTAAACTGAATCGTTAAACTGACGTCATGGTACGAATTAGAAGAACAGTTCAGTTTAGGTCCTAAAATGGATCGCGTTAAGAGCTTGTGGTAGGCCTCCTGATCTGATTAATCTTATTTAATCTGACTAATCCTGACTTGATCAACGGCGAAGGTAGTGACTGGTAAGCGGTAGGTAAATCCAATATCACAAATTAAATTATCCAAAACTCTGCTGAACGTACTTCTAATAAATAATCTGCTTTACCTTGAGTTAATAATGGCAATATTATACCATTTAATGTATAGTAAGTACCCCATTTACCTACAGACGTTGTAATTTTTCCACAATGGTCATTCATCACAAGAACCAATAAAACCGTTATTAATTTAAATAGCTTATTATTTATTATACTAGCCTTTTATTATTTGCCGCAAACTGTTAAGTCACAACTAAAATCTGAACCTACCCTATTTCAAGACCGGTCATTTCTGCACCTAACCCTCCCACGCAAAAATCACCTTAACCACTTAGCAATAGAAATACATAATCGTGTGAACAAAATTCAAGTCAACATGAACTCCTTTTGACTAAGGGCAGGTCCTTAGCACTTAGTACATTGACACATGAGGTCATACAACCTGCCGAATATCACCTGAAGTCGTAGATGTGGTTGTATAATACTAGAAACAACAACGATTGTTGTAAGTTTTCATTCATTAATTACGACGTAGTATTATATTGACTTCGGAGTGACAGTTCGTACGTTCATTGATTTACTGGACAGTGGTTTGACCTGGTGGGAACTGTCTGAAGCACTGACCTTAGAGAAGACTGATGTATGAATAGTGAATTTATCCTACTATCCTATACTAATATTATAAATGTGAAAGTTTGTGAGGATGTTTGTTACTCTTTCACGCAAAAACTACAGAACGGATTTTGATGAAACTCCACAGTAATATAGCTTATACATTAGAATAAAACATGGGATACTTTTTATCCCGATATTCCCACGGGATCGAAACTTATGCGGGTGAAACCGCGAGGCGCTGGCAATTCAGCTCACATCAGAAATGGATAATATGGTGTACTTGCCGATAGGAATGTTTTCTCTATCAGCTCCACAAAAAAAACCAAGAACCAGTGCTTCATTTAACTATTATAATTAATGTGTCGGACTGCCTAAAAAGAGTCGGAACAATAGTTTTAACACCTCGCTGTGTCGGACGGATGTGGTAGGAGCCCCGCCCCTCAATTGTTTAGCTCTAAACATAGTTATAACCAGTTCACTCTTGAACCTCGTACACCCACAGAGCAGAATTATTAGAATATGTGATCCTACTTGCTTAGGGGGGCCATGGGGCTGAGGAATCTGGGATTTTGGTTTGACAGATACCTGAGCCAATTAATTAAACATGATTATTAAATGTCTTCTTCTTCTTCTGTCGGGGGCCCGTGGCTAAGTAATAACAACCGCACAGGTCGATCGATCAGGTTGAGCTACGCTTGCTGCGGTTGGTCTTCATATTCACTCGCACGTGAAACGTTAATGTTTATTCAAAATAAATATTTACATAATATTAGCTAACATATAAACTATAATAATATGTACATTTATATGAAAAAATAAGTAAAATAATCATAGGGCATCAAAGAATTCGTCCGCATCGCTGTCAACAGGAACAGTGCCCAAAAGGCTGGCAGCATTGCCACGTTGTATGGCTAATTCTTTGGCCAAGAAATAGGCTAGCCCTCTCTCTGGTCACGAGAAGAGTCGACTAATCGCTTGGTGAATATCTCGAAAAACCAAATGGGCACTCGGACCTCAAGGCCCTAGTGTTACAACCCCAAACGGCTCGAACATATAACTCCCAGTCAGGTTGCAATATTTTCGCCGTTTGAGGTTTTCTGCACCTGCAGCAGCCGCCCCAGCACAGCCCACCGTGCTAGGAAGATGGGCGAACGTTGTATTATAATATTCAATGAATGTTTAAAATACTTTCCATTGGAGATAACCGAAGGAAAACTTTATCTAGCTGAGTATCCCACCCTTTATGAAATGATGGTGTTCGCAAGTAAAGACGCGTACCTATACCTGTTCCACACAATGATTCATTGTCTACAACACTAAACTTCTGTTCAATAGTTCTATTCCGGCCGAGCCTGTTGAATAATTACTTTCCCGGCTACTGTTGCCTTGGAAACCGGGGTATTATTAAGAAAATGAATATAAAACGAAATCTTTACGGACGTGAAAGTAAAGAAATATTTAAAAAATATAATAAATAATTTATGGTGACGTGTCGTTGTTTGTCTATGTTTAAAAAAATGCCTAATTTTCTATGCAAATTAATTAATAATGTTGCACTGTAAAATATCAGAATTTCATCAAAATTGTCGACACCATGAATAGAAACACATAATTTTACATAAAAGAGTTGAATAAATTGAGATTTATTTATTAGCACAAAAAGGCGCCACAAAAAAGGTCGCCTACACATTTATCATAATAATAAAAAGCTATCATCGACAAAAACGTAGAAAAAAAAACCTCGCCATGAGTTGCGTTCCATGGCTTTGAGTCGCCGACGACGTTCGAACCATTGTTTTCAAATCGGTAACAGATCCAGTTCCGCCACTGGAACACACCGCATTAATTACACGTAATTGAATTTCGAATTGGAACGATGACATTTAAATTTTGGCGGGATCCGTTCACTCGGTAGTGATGTGCAACAAAGACGCCGATTGCCACAATCGAGACCTCCCGCCGCTCGACATAATGGTATATTAGAAACATCGAATAGTGAAATGTGTGTAATGAGAATTATCTGGATTGCTTCTGTTGTAACGGCAGGCTTGAGACTGATACACGCTTTTATTGTACCATGAATAGCATTCTTCACTCCCCTCAATTCTAAAAGATTATTTTATATTGTACTCCCTTTATTATGAGCAAAATAGTAATCAGTTAGTTTATTAGGTGCGTTACTTGCAGAAATGCTTGGGAACTCCTTTTATTCTTGCCCATAAAAGACGCGAACACCTATTTCGGGAAAAAGCTATTAAGATACGCATAAAAATTTTAATGGCTATATTTTGTATTAAAATGTATTGGTAAGTTATTCTAATTTATACAAATATTTTACACGAGTATAACTAATCTTCATTAAATTAAAATTCAGCTCAGCGGGGGGATTTGAAGTGGGTATTACCATGATAATTAGCGGAAAACTCTGTGCGATGTGCATTCATCTTCGTAGCGATTATTGTTAGATTCAAATCAGTGTCGACTTTATCTTCTCGAGTATAGAGTTGATTATTGTGAAGATTCTTGACAATCGGCGGATTGTCTCGCGTGGCTGCTTACATCCCCGGTAGTTGATGCATCCACGTGGGACTCCCTGCGGGGCCGTTGATTGCCGACGAGTGTCGTTTTACGCCGATATGGACAACACTAGTGCCAAATTCAAAATTAGAGGTGTTATTAGTGTGATAAATGAAATCGGGGTGATATTCTACTACATTCAACTGAGCATACGTAAATACTTTTTTTAAAGGTTTTTAAGTAGTTTGTATCTGTTTAATATGGTTTATGTTGAAATAATGTTAAATAAATGTATCAAAAAACTATTTCATTAAAAATCTAATAAAAACAGTGGTTTATGAACAACATTTTTCCGCTTTAATTGATTTTGTAGCAGAATGTTTTTATAGTTTTTGTTTTAACATTGAAATTATCAAAGATTAGCAAATTTTACAAGACATGACAGAACACATTTTTTCTTACCTGTGCTTGTCTATTTCCTAGCTATAATTGATACCTTTGTTTACAGGGTATAATAACGCGCAACAAAACGAATTTGTTCCCCATGCCCTCCCCATGTTCTACCGTTAAATTAACTTAGAGAATCGAGTAATTTGCGTGTATCGTGACTTGGTATATTTTCACTAATACTGTATTATAAGCATCGGAATATTTCGGATATTCTTCAAACAGGTGGCGTTCTTGTAATTGGCGTGAATATCGCAATATTAAAAATTTCTTTAAAAAAAACGGTTTTAAAATGTAAAATGGTTTTACCAAAATAAAAGTGTCTCGTTAAATTTACTAATCGAATTTTGAGATTTTTTGAGAGTTCAAACAGTTTCTACAAAATAATATATCCAGACGCACGTCCTATAAAATAAGTTAACTGTCACATCGCTAACAGCACTCACAGCATATTAAAAAAAAAAAACTACACAAGGAAAAAGTAACGAAAAATTAAAAACAAAACATCACCTCTTAAATATTAAAACCTTACTTATGTTTTAAAAACAAAACAACGTCTATGACGCAACACCACTAATAATGAACACATTACAACTAAAAATCATTAGGTTGGCCAAGGCAGCCCTAAAATGCCGCCTACCGCCGAATGACACAGCACTAACCAACCGTCATTGTTCTGACATGTTATTCGAACAATAATTAGCAGGCGATACATAATTTCACGGGAATTATAACGTTATTAAAATCGTAATCGAAGCGCCATTTTAGGCCTTGATAGATCATCCTGTTGTGATTTTTTTGTTGGAGGCGTTAATTGAAAATATGATACAGATTTAAGTTGCTAACGTGCTAAAATGTGCGAAGTAATTGTACCGTTTATAATGTGCTGTACAGTTTTGATTGAAGTTGGGAAGTAGGATAAGAAAAATGATAGATAATGATATTCTGTTGAGTTGTTTAGGTCAGTGGGTCGTCTTATGGGGCTTAACTTATTAGATACGAAGTTGATTAACATCGTCATTTTATTTGCGACTAGATTCTGCCCGCGTCTTCGCCTCTTAGGTGCTGGAAGATATCCCACGGGAATGTGTGGGACTAAAAGTAACCTATGTACTTCCCCAGGATTCCATCTATCTCCTTGCCAAATTTTATCGAAATCTGTTCAGTGGTTTAGATGTGAAAACGTAACATACCGACAGAGTTACTTACTTTTAAAGTATTATATTAGTACTAGCTGCGCCCCGCGGTTTCACCCGCATATGTGACGATCCCGTGGGAATATCGGGATAAAAACTATCCTATGTCCTTTCCCGGGACTCAAAATATCTCTATACCAAATTTCATCTAAATCAGTTCAGTGGTTTAGGCGTGAAAAAGTAACAGACAGACAGAGTTACGATACTTTCAAATTTATAATATTAGTATGGAAGTATGGATGGGTTGACTGACTAATTTTATATTCTTGTCTTATCTTGGCTTCAGCTTTTCCCATAGGTTTGTGACGTTACGTGAGAAGAAAATGTCTTTCTTCTTCTTATAGATACACCAATTTTTCTTCAAAATCGTCGTGTAATTTAAACGTTCAACAGCAACCATAAATCAAATGAATATAAGTTCCACAAACGTGGTGTATGAACTGAAACGACGCATGTAGTCCGTCTGTAATCCGACGCGACTATCTCCGAAAACATTGTTGTGCTGAAAGACGACGAATGTCCAATGATGTGAGGAGTTCATGATGGAAATAACCAGTTAGGTTAATAGTAACGTACATATATAGGTAAATGTCTTCATTAGAAAGTTTATTCAAAGAGTTTATTTAAACCCAGACGATTGAGTATGTTCTGTCGACCTGCAATAAACGTTGTTCTGAAATTTATATACATGTTTGTCCAATTTTGCATTATTTGATGTACAATAGACTATTTAATTTAGCTCACCAAGATACAGGCTGTGTCCAGTTTGGGACCAAGTGTTGGTTAGAATTGCATGTCTTAATATGTACTTGTATGTTTGTGAACTATGTAAGTTTTATTTTAATTTAAAAAAAATAAAAAATGATTGGGCTGGTCACCTGTCGCATGCCGGAGGAGCTATGGGCTAAAGCAACCACAGAATGGGTCCCAAACAGCAGCAAACGGCAACGCGGCAGGCCCAGAATGAGATGGCGGGACGAACTCGACTCTTACCAAAAGGATTGGCGTATAACAGCACAGGATAGAGACAAGTGGAAGGAGGGAAGGGAGGCCTTTGCCCTGCAGTGGGACAGAAATGGCTGATAATAAAAAAAAATGATTTGCCTTTAACGTTCAAAAATACCAGCGACTAAGCAATCACTACAAGACGATTCGGTGGCTGTCTAGATGACGACCGCGTTGCCGCAAAATAAATGTAAATAATGCAGACTGCAGAAATAATAGCGTAAACGTATTTGGTGTATTAAGAGCACGTCTTATAAAACATAGCTACAAACAAACCTTAATAACACTGACGTAAACCTGCTCCAAATACACCCCAGAATTCGTCGTGCACACACAGCATAACACCATCCAGATATCGTCCACATTCAAACATCGAAACCTAATTTCCTGTCTCAGATACAGCGTGCACGCCGGTCTAAGCCTAAAGACAAATACACGAACAACACCACTGTCAAACGAGCTGTCACCCCCTTCTGGGCCATCCACCAGCCAACTGATGGAGGGGACTTGTCATAGAAATACGCGGTTCATGTTATGCTGGGCACGTTGACCAAACAGTCCTAGAGTATTGTGGCGTAAAGGAGATCTGAAAACTGAGTGTTTGATGTGTCTCGATTCGTCTAACATGCTCAAGTAGTTAGATTCTATAGGGAGAGTAGGTACTAGGACGATCGACGGTTAGTTAGTGCGTATTATGTCGACAGTATAGATTGAAAGCTGGACACGTATGTATGTTATCGCGATTTTGGATGGTTGATGGTTGCTTAGCCACCCTGTAAGTTGTAAGTGGTGTAGGTATTCAATTTATTTCGTTATTGAACAGGCAAAAACAACTTAGCAACGTAACGTTAACACTCTCATGATCTTAATGAATAATAATATTTTATACAGATTTACGTGTCCCAAAAATGTCATCAATGTCTTTTGAAATTGTTTGATTAACAAAGACGGTAGCATTTTCCGGTTATCTCAACTGTCAATAACGGTCAAGTATTCAGAATATCCGATGCCCCTGACAACCTCATGTCATTGCAATGTCAATCGATAAACTTGAATCGATATAATTGATTCTTAAAAACATTTTTATCCGAAGCGATCTCTGCGAATCCAAAATGTATTTCCAACAAAAAAATATTTAATTTGAATGCTCCAGATGATATCAGACGGTCACATACCCGCGATGAGACACACAATGTCCTCCTGGACAATACCTTTAATTTTAAGTACGACCCTTTCTCCGAAGTCGGACGAAGTATTCTAAAACCAAAGTCCCGATATTTTGACCAACAACAGCAGCCTTGACGACAAAGTTCTCGAACTTCGAACCGAGTTCAGACAAATTTTTGTTTAAAACTTTTTTTTCTCGTAATTACTGTATAAACATTGGTCTCGCTGGAAACTGTTGCCAATTGGCAAAACGTGGACTTCGATCGAACCCCTTTTAGTTCCAGAAGTTTGTTGAACAGCCATCGATTCTTTCGGATTGGTTCTTCAGGAAATTCGTACTACGAGTACTAATGTTGCTATATTTTGGTTGGTGGAAGAAAACTTGTTAGGAGATGAGCCTATATTCGGCCGAGGATGCCTGCTAATCTCAAGGCTCGTGACTTACAAGTAATTTCTCGGCTTTCCGTCGCTAGAGTAAGGTTGGTCAGGATTAAAATTTTAAAGACACTCGAAGTTTCTCTCATATAGGAAGCCTTAAAAGTACTTGTGTGACTCATGAAGTTTGTACAAAAAAGGTTGTTTTTGTTTTTCTTTTCTCTGCCGTATTTAATTCATATTTTAAGCCATGTTTTTCCTGCTAGATACCGTAATCTCAGGCTGCTATATCTTACATGTCGTTTTTTTTATAGCTGGTGCGTTATACAGGGTTACATCATTGAGGAAGCTCTGTGTATCTGATTTAACAAAACGAACAAACAATCCACATTGTGTATCTACCCTACATTCATGAATACTCCTTAATTCTTCCCCCAATCTTTGCGAACTTCTCACAGCCCCAACGAGTTTGCATCTCATATCAAAGTCGCATTAGCAAAAAAATTGACACGGGAACTTTTGATTGACGTGGACGTGTGTATAGAAATGAAATGAAATGTTTGGAGACCAGACAATAGGTGAGTTCATAGGTCGTTTTGTTGACTATAGAGAACCGACCTTCTTTTGTCGAAGAAGACAGTGTCGCGCTTTGGAACAAAGATGGTGAAATAAAGGTGGAGGTAAAGAATTTAGTTAGAGGAGTTAGAAAAAAATTGACAAGTACAATGTTTAAT
The DNA here is from genome assembly GCA_914767645.1 of Hydraecia micacea. Classification (NCBI taxonomy): domain Eukaryota; kingdom Metazoa; phylum Arthropoda; class Insecta; order Lepidoptera; family Noctuidae; genus Hydraecia; species Hydraecia micacea. The sequence continues at coordinate 18,914,480 of OU611778.1, forward strand.
AATGTTGGACATATGAATGTGACGATTATGATGCATTACTTGAGCTGTCTTAATCGGAGAACAATACATTGATATGAATGGGAGTTTAAAATGAATGGGACTAATTTTCAATCTACTCGTTTTTTTTAGTGGTTATAGAGTAACAGTTGCTAAATGAGGTCAAACAAGTCCAAATGAAACTGTAGCGCGATTGTTCAGGTTTTGTGTTGAAAAAAAGCAGGTCAAAAAGTTGTATTCACTTCCATACATTGACATAGATTTGAACAAAACAATCAAACTGCCATTCATATCACATTGAGTGTTTTTTAGGAGGAAATTGTAATTGTATTCTGGGAAGATGTAAGTCCAACCTGGTAAAGTGGGGCTACTTTGACGGAACGGCAGTAGGTGTGATTGTGGTCACAAACCATGCTCCAACTCCTATCCTGCCCTCTATGTCCCAAAACATGCAGTCAAAGTAACCTCTGGAAAACAAGATTTAAAATACAGTCTTGCAAGCGACAAGAAGAGGAAGAAGGAGGAATATTGGCGTGGCTAGCTAACCTATGGCAAATAATTTAATTTAATGTCTTGTGTCCTGCAATGTTAATTACTTTTCATACATAGTGTTGTATAAAATCAATTATTTTCTAACTGAACAGACAGCTGTGCTGCTGGGGAGTTTCCACTTCTTCTTCCCAGCGAAAGCACTAGGATGTGGCGAAAGGCGGGCGTTTTGGGGGACTGTCTTTTGTAATTTTGACGTTCGAAAAGTGCTGATTCTCAGCCTAGTTTGAATAAATGACTTTTGATTTTGAATAGCAGTGAAATGCGTATGAGTTTATTACAAGTTTTGTGGTTCCTAATAAATATTTATTATAGACTTTTTCAAGATGATCCTGTAATTTTTGACGAATTGTTAGAAACAGCTGATTGTAAATGGTAATAGACTCGCCCCCTATTACATGGGACGTAACATGACTGGCGAAATATGGGTGCCCTGTAGGCACACCTCTGCTTAATCTCTCAGGGAAACAAGACGTGAAGTTATATATCTGTAGGTTTGTATAAAAGAAACAGCTTTGCTGTTTTCCCTTCGATAAAGTAAAAAAAAACTGACATTAAAAGTCCTTTAAAGGCATACGAACTTAAAACTTTAAAATATCTTTAAATATTCGCTTCATAATGAGATGCTGATCCAACGGACTATCCTGGGAATAGTACACTTCGGGCCATAAATATTATCCGTTATCATACAGTTATTAAATCAGTGCGGCCCATAAATCTAGGACAACGGGAGTGACCACCTCGTCCCACAATATGGCGTACTCAAAATTACATTAAGCCGTGTTACCATAGCCCTTTATGAACTAATAATGTGCACCACAAAAAAGACTTTGCATATAAATCTCCTAATTACTGGATTCATAGTGAACTAATCTCGACTAGGCCTTTATGGCATTTGCATGGGGTTTTTTTGGGGACAATTGAGAGTGATTTAGGGTGACCGGAATTCTGTGCGTGGACCGTGGATAGGAAGAGGTGTCTAGTTTGGACAGACGTGGACGAAAGTGTTATGGGAATTTTACGATTTTTTTTAAACATCCGTTTTGTAGTTTCTGCCTACCCAATGGGAAGAAGGCGTGGGCTTATGTATGTACTAGCAGCGCCCCGCGGTATCACCCTCATAAGTTTCGATTCCGTGGGAATATCAGGATAAGAAATATCCTATGTGTTAATCCTGGTTAACTATAAACTCTCTGTGTGCCAAATTTCATCCAAATCCGTTCAGTCTTTTTTGCGTGAAAGAGTAACAAACATCCGTCCATCCATCCTTAGATAATTTAGAGAAAATAAAAGTTTTTATTTATTTATTTATTTTATTATTTATGTACACACAGTAAAATACATAGAGATATAACATAATTAAGATTTGAGTACAAAGGTACTGCTTATTTCTTAAGGAATTTCTTCCAGCAGACCTGCGAAAGGAAAAAAAAAAGGAAATAAAAGTTTTTATTTTATTTAGAGAAAAATAAAAGTTTTATACTGCTGAATCAAATGACTTTTTTCACAGTTTATTTTGACTGGGCAAACAATGTAAGCACTATCCAACCCTTTCACCGCTGTGTCCGATTTTATGTACCTTTCCAACCACACCAAACTTTACGACTGTACATATAACTTAAAAAACCAACTGCTCGTGACACGCAATAAAATGGATTAACGCAATTGAATTGCCCTTACGTTCCTACCAATCCCTTACTGTACAGGCCCTGTACGCGGCCCTCACGCTCGCCCGGGCCCATTCACACAAGAACTTATTACATTACATATAAATTAACATATTATTACGAAGGTGACACATGCATTTTGTTACAATTGTACTTTTCTAAGATTTATATATGTAAACACGAACGTGAGACAGTAAGTGGAAGGATGCGTTCTATCTCATTGTGTTCAACTATTCATTTGCTTATAAAGGGTAAACTAACGAAGCATTGTTGTCATGAGTTATTTTTTGGTGTTTTTTTTTATTTCTATTTTTTTTTCTTTTTTGTGAACCGTTGGTGTCGCGCTATTTGCACGTAATCTAGGCTGAATGATGACGCGTATTTTTCACTTTTGTTCGCGATTGTACGGCGAGTTAAAATAGATTGTGGACTATTTAATATTTTTAATTAGGTTCACTTCTTTGATGGTCGGTTACTTATTCTTAGATTCCCGTCCTAGAGAATAGACAAGTTGAATAGATTTTGTTGTTTATTGTTAGGTAACGGTAGTCAACGGCCACAGTCACATGCTGAAACTTGCATATCACGATGCCAATGATAATCAATTACTGGCTTAGCTTAATTTTGTACCGGTTTACTTGGCATAATCAGTCGAATGTTCCCACTGCTGGCACACAGGCCTCCTCTCGGTGAGAGGGAGTGGGCCGTAATCCACCACGCAGGCTCAGTGCGGGTGGGTAGATTTTTCGGTTCTAGGGCCTACCGGTTTCCTCTCAAAGTTTTGAGAGCAGTGGTGATGAAATAATTTATACAGAGCAAAGCGCCTGTCTGGGTTCGAACCCACGACCTGCAACTCGTGAGTCGCAGCCGTTACAACTTCGCCACCACTGCTCCCGGTTTACTTAAAATAACATAATTGATTTCTTAAATGTTATTTGAAAGACAACGATTTTGTCACCCACTCAGCTGCTATCTCGAATACATAGAAAAAGATACAATGGCCCTCCACGTATCATTGACCGACTGCACCGAAACGTAATGGACAGAAATATAAACAAACTTTCTTATTCACCGAATTATAACAATACTCATTTTCATTTACACATACTCTCCAAACTTCACCAATTTATTTGCACTACACTACACCAAATTACACATAGTTGCAGGAAAAAATACCTAAAATCTAATCTCATTAGGAACAACAAACACTTGAACATTCACCACCCGCTCTCGACTCAACGAGCCAGTTTATTTGGCACGCACTGTACACTGGCGGACAATTAAATCGCAAATAAAATTAAACACAGTGCGATGGATTATCGCGTATTATCGGGGGTGGGTTTTCGTTGCAGTTTTACAAAATAGGAGTGTGAAGTGGTGTTTGGTACTTTGTTTGGTGCTGTTATTATTATTTGGTGGGTGATTTTGTTTGGTGGGAGTGTTATACTAATCGGTGTATTATTTATTTATTTAATACTTCAAGCACATAAATGTGCAGAGGCGGACTTAATGCCATATGCATTTTCTACCAGTCAACCTTTGGGTGATGCAGAGACAAACAGTGGTAGGTGCAATCTTGAAAATTGAGGAATAAATATTTTAATATTTATATTTTTAATTTTTTTTTTCACACATATTACCTTCTCAGGTAGTGTGTTTCCAATGTCAAATGCGCATAAATAATTTGTAAAATAATTTCAATCTACTACTAATATTATAAAGAGGTACAATTTGTTTGTATGTATGTAGGGGGTAATCTCTGGAACTGCCAGTCGGATTGGAAAAAATCTTTTTTGAATTTGATAGCCCAATTCTTGAGGAAGGCTAGAGGCTATGTAATATCACGCTATAAGCCTTAGGAGCCGAGCATAAAGACAAAAAGTCAGAAACAATGATAAACAAAAACGAAGTGAGAGCGCGGGCAGGTGATGCGATGCGACGGGGTGGGTCCGGTGAACAAGAAATTTCACGCGGACGAAGTCGCGGGCAGAAGCTAGTAAGCGATAAAGTAACAAATTCCAAAATAATATCAAAAAATCATTTTTATATAACTGTTACTAGTAGGTATTGTTAATTATAATGGTGTCACCTTTAAACTTCAATTCTGTCTATAAACAACATTTATATAGGGTGACTGGTAATTAGCGACCGATACCTAAACACGTGATTGTACTCATGATAACAAGCAACTTTTACTATGGGAACAAACCTGAAAAAAAACGGCTGTTCCCTACATTTATGTTCGTATAACTCGTCAAAATGTAGGGAACAGCTGATTTTTTTTTCGCGATTTCATGTTTGGTCCCATAGTAAAAGTTGCTTGTTAACATGAGTACAATCACGTGTTTAAGCATCGGTCACTAATTACCAGTCACCCTATATATACCAATTGTCTACAACGAGAGTGCAATCGTGCAAAAATAATTTGATTAGATCATTAAAATAATCCTCTGACTACCCAAAACAGATTCTACGAATTAATTAAAAAGCTCCGTACAAATCGTTTACAAGCCAGTTATCACCACGCTCACTGCCTACCCCTCACTGGTCCCACTTGTGGGCTAAACGAAGCCAGAAGCATATTGTTTGGTCCATAGTTTAAGTTACCATCAATAATGGATGGCCCTCCTTTGTTGAGGGTGGTCTTTAAATATATTGTGACGATTTTGATGTGTTTTGAGTACATTGGTCGCTGGCTAAACAACTAAAATATTGATTGCAAAATGAAAAATAAAGCAGTACAATAGAGAAGACACATTTTTAATATGCTTCGTAAGATTGATTTAAAAGGACTATTTGCACCTATTTATCGTTATGTTTGTCAACTGACTGCATAAGCTAAAAGCCTCGAATTTTATTATAACAACATACAATATTTGTGTAGCTTCAGCTAATTCATGACACTGTTCATTGCGATTGGTCGTAGCAAGTAGCGTTCTGTAGGTTCTGCCTTCCCGCATGAAAGGAAGGCGTGAGTCGTCATCGTAAGTCACTCAAAAGAAAAATAGCTATTAGTGAAAAACTGCAACTTCTTTGATCAAAATTTTATGCACGAACAAAACCAGCAATGTAACGCTTCCAACGAAACATTTCCATTGATGAGTCGAACACACAATAGTTCCATGAGGGAGTTGCATTAATCCGTTTTAAGGGGTGAAGATTCAATTGGAACTGATTTCGATGGTCCTCTAGCGATTTTTGTGTGATACGCCCCTTATGTTTGTTGGCAATCGATTATCGTATCGAGAGGAGGATATCGATTTTGAGGCTTAGTGAGTGGGACTTTTGAGGGTCAAGGTTGCTTACTGCACTAGGTTATATTTTTTCTTTAGGATTTGTGGCTAAGTAATAGCAGCCGCACGGATCGATCGATCAGGTTAAGCTCCGCTTGCCACGGTTTGTTCGTGGATGGGTGACCATATTTACATATCGATACCCTCGGTGCCTCGGAAAGCGCGTTAAACCGGTCCCGGTCGTGGTCCTGGTTGTCATTCGTGGTTCTTTGACAGTCGTTACAGGTCGTCAGAAGCCCGAAAGTCTAACCACCAGTCCTACCAAAGAGTATCGTATTACCCAGTAGATAACTGGGTTGTAGAGGTTAGACTGGAAGCCGACCTCAACATAGTTAGGAAAGGCTATGTAGATGATGTTTAGTGTCTTTTTAGCAGTTCATTTTCAATATCTTCCATATAGGTTCAGTCTGAAATAGGCAGGCGATTTCTCTTCGACGTCATTTTCTTATTTATTGCGTATCACTACTTCTTTTTTTTATCATTACTACTTCTGAACTTTGCAACCTCATAATAAGCTCGTAATTTTTAGAATGACTTAAATCATCTCACCTCAAAAACCATATTGCAGCCTATTTTTTCTGTAAAAATACACAAAATACACCGTGAAAACTTAGTCATCATTCGCAACTCCTCATGCACACTCACTCACACTGTACACTTAGCAATGCTTAGATGGTGCTAGCATTTCACTTCATTCTGTATGTTTGTTTCTGTTGCATGTACGAGTATGTATAGTTATTAAATTGTAAATCCGTAATTGGCTGTAAGACTAGTATAAATATTTTAAGAGAAAATTTCATAGAGCTGTGGATTTTGTGAATAATAAATAAATACACTTGAAGTAAGCTGTCAATAGCGTCAATCCCTAGCATCATTTGGACTGACAGCTCACTTCACCTAAGTTTTCACACCAAGATTTCTACAGAATAAATCGGCAGAGCTTCAACACGGATTTCAAACAAAAATCCCAAACTACAACTCCAAATACTTCAACAAATTGTTTGCTTAAAAACGTAGCACGCACCTGTCATGTAGGTACCTCTAAGAACAAAGACGATAACAAATGTGTCTCTTTCACGTCACGCAACGAGTACCTCGCTACTACTATGACTAGTTACTACCGAAACAGAAGTTTGACACATATTGTGTCCTTCCTTTTGTGTCTAAACGACTTTTTTAAGTCCCTTCGCTCCACTTCGGTCAGTAATTTGAAGTAATTTTACAAAAATAATGGGAATGTATTAGGAGATAATGTTTTTGAGGATTTGTTCTTTTGGGAAATTAAGATAATGAGGAGCTAGTAGCTGAAATGGTAGTACAGATTACTTAAGTAGACAAAAGGGATCTTATGAGCATGGATTGCACAATTTCTTGAGACCTTAAAGGAGCGTTAAAACCAGTTAACACCATCAACCACTTACGAGTAGCTTACAAATATTAAATTCAAACTCAAAGCATTTGTACGTACGTAATCAGCCTATAATGTTCCCACTGCTGGGACACAGGCCTCCTCTCTGTGAGAGGGAGTGGGCCGTAATCCACCACGCGGGCACAGTGCGGGTTGGTAGATGTCACATGTCTTCGAATTTTTAAAGCATTTATTTCAGTTAAACATTTACAGGCACTTTTGAATTGTCAAGAAGTCGGTCAGTCAGAAAATATTAAGCCAGTTGTCAATTCCAAAACGTAGGTACCTATGGAGAAGAACGGGCAAGAAACTCCATGGACACTCTTTTAAATTGTATTTTTACAAAAATATTACTTACATCTTTCATGTTGAATTTATAAGTGAGAACGACGTAAAAAAAATTGAATTTTATTAGTTGAAAATGCAACGTTTATAAATAAACCCCTTAGCGATTAACGGAATTCATGATTACTATTTATTGTGAGATTATTTTCGACTAATAAAATTCTATGTAAGTATAATTTTGAAATTTAACAGAATGCTGTTAATTTGCGCTCATTGTTATTAAGACTATATTAATACCTGGAAACAACCACTTGTGTATAATATCGGAGTAAATATCTTCGCTAATTTCAAATCCGACCTTCTGGATGGCAGACCTCTCCCAAAGGTTCAATCCTTCCATTTTCCACGGATAACATTATTCCCAAAAGTATCCCTAGCAACGATAACTAGCAAATCACTCCATTAGCAATTCACAAGAGAGCAAAATCGTGTCCTCTCCATACCTATGACTCACTAAAATTCATTTTCATCGGCTCTCAAGCAACAATAGTGGTCAGCAGTGGTTGATTGAACCAAGAAAAGGCTTTCACGGCGTTGTACGTGCGACATTAGCATCTGTGGTCTGTGGCGATAACATCTGAATGACAAAGGCTATGCGAGCGTGTAACGCGGCTCAGCTCGGCTATCTTTTGTCATTACAATCACTTGACACTGTTGGTGGGACACAGTAGGTAAGAGCTGATTTGAAATTAATTTTCGTTTGTTTCAGAGTTATCAAGAACAGACGCCCTAGCACAGTCGCTTGCCGTAAGAAAGTAACGTGGATTTGAACGATTTGTGACTCGAAAATACAATGGCGATAAGCGTAATTAGTATCACCCGTAGATATGAATAGTAATAAAAATCGTAAAATCGAACGAATTCTCGTTACGTTTACTCCACGCATTCGTGCTAGGCCCCACGGGACTAGATTTGAATCCAGCGCATGGAATGATGAAGACAACGATGATGATCATCATCAGATGAACTCAGTAACAACCCGGCTAACAGCGAATTGACAGGAAGATTGAATATAAAATGGCAATTACTAATTACTAAAGATAGAATACTCTTTATTGAAGAACCAATGATGGAAAACGGAACAACGAAACAAAATATAGAATGGGATAATATGGAATTAATTTGACTAGACTAGCTAATCTAGTCAAATTAGATAATTTTTTTAAAATGAATCCAATAATGATTGTATCAAAAACATTTGAACGTAACTATACATACATTGCTACCGTTGTTGTCTGCAATAAGTGAATTAGCTTCCAGACAGACATAATTATAGATTTATCTGATGTTGATACACTGAGCCGTTTGGCACATCCAATTGGAGTACAATTACATTAATAAAATGATATGGATCACTGTGTCTGGGACGATTAACAAATTTAATTTTACAGCTTCAAACGAAGGAGTAATTATAAATTAATTTGAAGCAACATTCTCATTTAAAATTTTCTATTTGTACTCGTAGTTTGCAAAACGAGCACTGAACGATAACGATATTCAGCATGACAAATGTCATGCTTTTAATTACTGACAATTGTGCTGTTTGATTTTAACGAATTACCATATATATTATTATGATGAGGGACAAAATCAAAAATATAACCATTTTCTAGTCTCGATCACAAGCAAGTACTAACAACTTGATCTACTGCATCTCCTCCACTGTGACCTCCGGAATCTTGCCTCTTTGTTCTACCAGCTACCCGAGTTAGCGTCGCCATCCTCGTTACAGACTTTGAAAATTAATGAGTGACTTTGTCCACGGACGTCTCAATTCTCATCTCATTGTTTGTTGTGAATATAGGTGGCATTGTCAGTAAAACTACATGTTCTAGCTTGTACTTACTTCTATGGAGTGTTTGGTATTCATGTCTGCTTGTGTGTTGTCTTGCTTGTATTATCGATTTTGATTTTGTTGGAGCTAATTGTTGGTTGATATTGTTTTGATGCTTGGTGTTGAGCGTTGTGGTGTTCCTGTATGTATGTTCCATCCATTACAATCTTATCTATCTGGGCTTCTTCTTCATTTATACTTAACTCTCGAATTATCTACATGAGAACATGTTTACTGATCAGCACCCTAATTGCGTAACACACTATCAATCACAATCTGAATAATTTTGAGGGATATTGCTAATCCATTGCTTCATATGTTCGAAGAATTTGTCTGCTCAACAATGTAAATAACGCAATTAATGTTGTTGAACTGTTAAAATAAAAGCCATTGCTACTGTTAGTGTGTTCAATTACCTACGTTCTTTTCATCAACAAATCCAGCGTATCAAAAGTTACTGAGAAACTTGACGGAGTTGCACTCATGGATTATATGTTGCTAAGCAAAATTGTTCTACACCAGAAAGTAGCCAACTGCCAACACCTCAATATATTCATCATTTCCTACAAGCAGCTGATACCAGCTGCTTGTAGGAAATGATGCAACATCTTTTTCCTCTTTCAGAGCAAGGTATTCAACAATTCTACATTTCTTTAATAATTCACCGTTTAATTTGTGTGCAAACGTGATCGCTGGATCAAGCGCACAATAGCGCTGTGTTTAGCTGTCACTCACGCAGCGCACAATAGGGATGCGCTTAAAGTATCCGTTTTGCAACAATGAACGAATAGTGTTGTTTATGTAAAGGTCCGCAGATAAGGGTGATTGCAACTGGCTGGAGCGTTAGCAGAATATTAATTATGTGGATGCTGTTGTGTAGAAACTGATACGGAGATAAGTGAGGGTCAGATCAATTCTTATTTTTCTTGATTAGCATCGTTGGTTTTACCATATAAAATAGTTCACTGTATTTATTTAATATTGCATATCTGTCACAAATAAGACAAGGTATCTTGTACGTCTCTTCTTGTCGTATTTTTTCAGAGGTCTCTTCAAGTGAAGGCTCCCGCAGACAGGCGCGACGCGATTCTTGTAGAACAATTTCCTTGACGTTTTCATAGAAATTCTTCTACTAGTCACGTCGCGCTGTTACGTCGCGCTTGTCTATAGGAGCCTTGAGACAAGATGTTTTCTACTTTAAAATGTATATTTTTTGTAACCATGTAAAAAAAGCCCTTAATTTTATACAATTTGATTTTGTAACATATTCTTTTTTAATTAAAAAACAACTTAGAATAAAAAAATAAATTCTGCGTACACTTTTCATTAGATTGTTCTGCTGTCTGTACGTACGTACCGGCCATGGGAAGAGGATTACAGTAACTCGTGTCGGTGACGTCATGAATGTAAAATTAATACCGCGAGACATGACGCGAGCCGACAGACGCAATCGTTGGGAACGTAGTAGTACAATGTGGAGTGTGTGGAGAGAAAAGAGACGAATTGTGTAGAGAATGAGGTCGAAAACATTGAAGTGGATAAAGAAGGTTATAACACCCGCATGGGTCGATCGATCAGGTTAAGCTATACGCTTACCGCGGTCGGTCCGTGGATGAGTGACCATCTTTACATACCAAAACCCTTCCGTGCCTCGGAAAGCACGTTAACCCGTTGTTCCCGGCTGTCATTCGTGGATCTTTGGCAGTCGTTACGGGTCGTCAGAAGCCCGAAAATCTGAAAACCAATCTTACCAAGAGGTATTACGCAGTAACTGGATTGTGGAGGTCAGATAGGCAGTCGCTTAATGTGAAATACTGGTAATCCGCTGCATCCGGTTAGACTGTAAGCTGACCCCGACATAGTTGGGAAAAGGCTAGACAGATGATGAAAGAAGGAATAAAGGCAGTAAAAAAAAATAACAAAGAAGCTCACACCATTTAATATTTATTATGTTTTTATGGTTAGGGGAAACTCCTATTACTAAGTTGTATAATACCTACAAGCAGACATGAAGTTTATGAAAAGAGGGTTATTTTGCACAGTGAGTGTGGTTTTAATAGACAGGACAATTCCTGGGAAACACTCGCATAATTTTCTAGGCAAATGATATGCATCTGTGACAAATCAAAATCAAATTTAAAACAAAAAAGTGCGCAGGCGCTTACAAACCGATTGTGTGTATTACACATTGTGTCTATGTTATATTAATTAGCAATCGTGAATTTAGGGTACTACATGGCCAAGATATCAAGACCTCTATACCATAACTTATACTCCTGTTCTAACCCCTGGTGGCAGAGTAAATTGGGGGGCAGGACCGGTCAACTTATACTGGTACGTGTCCAATGTAATTTGATCTTTGATGTCTAACATATAAAGGGTCAATGAAGTCCAAGTTATGTTGGATAGCTGCCCCAATGTGAGAGTTCAAATAAGCCGCATTTTAGCAAAATATCTGTTTGTTTCCTTTGTCATACAATGTTTTAGGGTGAATGAGATTTGTATGAATTCATTCATTATCGTCTCATCAAAATCATTTTTAATGTAAATCAAACTGGTTGCATTTGTTTGTGAATTTCATGGTGATTTGCAAATGAAAAGGGAATTATGAAGAAAATAATTGGTGCATATATCTTGTTTATGTTCAAAGGGTTATCTCAGGTGTCTTCAGAGGGTTTGCCAAAAACAAATATTTATATAAAAGAATACACAAATTACTAACAAAAAGTACTCCCATAAGGTATTACTCCACTGGAAGAGAAGACAGTTATAATTATTGTTGAACATTAGGCAATAGTCAGAGCATTCACAACGAGAACCGTTACCACTTCACTCAGCCCATCAAACCCTCTGAGCCTCAAACACACAGGTTAATGACCCCAACACCTCATCCAGAAAACAACAATTTTTGCTACTTTTCTACAACATTTCTGCTTGACCCGAAGCTCCCAGCGGGCTACCGTCCTCGATAAGGAACTGCGAAAATTTACGATAACTTCCCGTGATGGCCCCCGGCAGGAATTAGCATGCAATAGTGATACCAGACACGCAGCCGTCCGAAGAGATGGCTGCTAAAGAAATTATTGTAGCTAAATAGATTTATAATAATGATTTAGATGGAGAATATCTTTGGAAGTAAGTGATAGATGAATACGAGGATTTGTAGACTTTGTTGGGTGTTTGTGATGTTGATGGGAAGGATTCTAGTGGTAATTGGACTGTATGAAGTAGAATTGTTGATAATGTTACCAAAGCACATGTTCTATGAGCGAACAATGCCAGTTGGAAAAATCAAAAGCAAAATTCAACAAACTGACACTTCCAATATCCTGCTTTGACAACGTAACGTAAGGAACATCAGTTAATCATGGTTTCACTCAACTATAATTAAAAGACATTGGCGCCGATTCTTTTGTTCACAAACTAAACTAAATTTAAGTTCAGTGCATTTTTTTTTTCCTTTCTATTTCATTAAGAAAAGTATAGAAGATAAATATTAGTTTAGTCCTGTCAAATTAATCAGCGCCTGACGTAAATTGACGTATTTTTAGTAGCCAATTTTTTAATCACGTCTAAACTTGTCTATGGAGTATCTTAATTTGACAGGAATAAACTAATATTTATCTTCTGTCCTTTTCTTAATGAAGTAGAAAGAATAAGATGCACTGAATTTAAATTTAGTTTAGTTTATGAACAAGGGAATCGGCACCATTGTGATTTTTCATAAACTTCAAGATGACCAAAACCTTGACATCCAATTACAATGTTGTGAGACTTAATATGTAGTTGTATACATGTGATATTGTTCTTAATTCCTGGAAAACATTGATTCTTCACAAGAACACACCATCAAACCCCTCGACAAATTAGAGACAAAATATGACGAATTTATCTTCCAGCTTGAGCCAAACAACATCTTAATATATACTTAGAAAAAAACCAATAAGTTACCTAATTGAAGACCTAAAACCCTAAAGTACACTTGTTCCATAACAATGGGCGAACAAAAATGCAATCCCGTGCCATGTCAGTATAAATCTAAGAGAAAAATACTAACTTTACCCTTTATTACCTGAACAACTCAATTTTAAAACATCCTAACATTCACATAAAGGCACAAAGGAATATCAACCTTATTTTTGAAACAGGTAAGGTGGAGAATCGATTGATAGAAAACTGTTGTCGGTTTTACGAGAAAACTTTTAACAAATGCATAATTAATCACTTAAATGTGGTTACAACCCCAAAATGGGTTTACCCGTAAAAGGTAATAAAGGAAATGCTGCTTAAACGTCTTTTGGCATCGCTTGGTATGGTTCAATTATGATAATTGAAATGTTCACTTAAGTAGCCATGGACATTGCTAAGTTGTTCGTAGATTATGCTGAGCTGGTTAGTAAAGATCAAGCAAAAGATACAGATGCGTGAACAGTTGGGCATTGGTAAATACAAAAGGTTTTAGAAAACAGCAAAATGGTATGTCATTAAAGTGTCACGAAAAATCAATTTCTAGACAACGCAGGTGAGTAGTTGATTTTGCATCCATGCAAGTATGTATTATAGACGAAACCATAGTTTTGACGTCTTTAAATTTTTCAATAACCAATGCTTAAAGAACAGTCATTGCAAAAATTTCTCCACGAAAAAAAGACAATATCAATAAAAACAGAAAACACAACAGAGCCATTGCCTAAATTATTACACCTTAACCCTTTGTTTTGCAATCCACCAGAAAATATACAGCGAAACGCAAATCACTAAATCACGAACACCCATCAGAAAGCATCTTTGTTTTCAAACTTTAAGGGAGATCTCATAACGTTGCGGTCGAAAAAGATGCTCTTGAAAACAACCTTTTGCAAAACCTACCAAACCCAAAAACAAAAATCAACACGATAATCAATCTTATTGTCTAGATCTTAAGGAGTTCCAGCAAAGGTAATGCTGCAAAATTCAGTTGGCACAATTTTATCGAAGTCGGACAAATGAAGTCATTCATCAAAAGCGTCAATCTCGCGTCGGTCGGTTAACCCGAACGAGCCGTTGGGGATGCGACTTTTACGACACAATATTTCAATATGCTTACGAGGGGTTATCTCGTTGTCCATTCTTATAATCCAATGTGGTGTGGGTTTGTGGGTGTAATTAGGTTTCGAAATCTGAACAAATGTGTTTGAGGTGATAAATGATTGTTTGTCTCGAGTTGGCGCTAACGTCGTGTCTTATTGAGATGATGCTGAGGCTAAAGAATGACGAATACCACATAGATTCATTTTTTATGCGAAAATTTTGGCGTCTTTTTGCAGCCGTTATGTCTAAAAGTAAATTTGGTAGGGTATGAAGACTATTGCATTAGTATAATGACAATAATAGTAAAGATCTAGATTAGGATATGTGACTTAGTCATTTCTATCACAATTATGATGATCTTAGGTGCCATTGTCAACATTTCTACCTGCCGATATACAAGAAAAAAGAAAAAAAAAGAGAAATGAAAAATCTTATTCATTCACTATTCAGTTCTCTACATACCGCTTGCACACACTGCCATGCTTCAGCAAAACTTGAATCCAAATGCACAAGATTCAAACGACCAATCAATTGCCCAAAATTCCGTTCACAACCAAACAAAATCTACCAATTCCCAAAATCGTATTTAATCTGAGCTGAACTATAAACACAGAAAGGTCCAAAGGTATAGACCGTCAAGGGTTTAAAGCTGGCCGTCAAAGGTACGTACTGTGCGCATGGGCACTAAATCAGTGCTAATCCGTGCATGACATCCCCCGCCCCACACTCGTCTTTATTCCTCCACAAAGGGAGACGGGCGTTAAACAAAAACGCTGTGACGAGAGGTTACATCGAGATTTGTATATTAATCTAGGCTTTGTTTAACTGTAGTTAGCTGTGAGCGTAGATTTGAGTTAAATATGGGTACGTTGTCATCCAACAAAACAATTATCAGACACGCAAAAGAAGTTTAGAGCTCGTCGCTCAAATAAATCAAAATCTATCGAGTAATTCAACCACTTTAACAGCCAAATAAAAGAGTATACCTATGTACTGAAATCTATCAGCCAAATCCTCGTCACGTTCAACGGTAACCATAACAACAGGCACCTGCACTATCAATGACTTCCCTACCGCAACGATAAACACAGAAATTAAACGCTAACCGTCGATTAAAAACCAAACATCAACCACGGTGCGACTCACCAGACCATACCAAGAAAAACACTCAATGCCGGCATAAATCTATACGCGCATTGTTGCTTGTCCGCGGACAACGGGCTTATAAACACGGCCAAAGCTGGCCAGCCACATCAGGTGGCCGTAAATACCGATGAACGGCCATAAATGGCTTTAAATAGCTTTAAACGGGGATAAGCTATTTATCCTCGGTTGCCGTTAATAGAACGAAGCGATGGTGTCATTAATTTGTTCAGTAATGGGTTTTGATTCGCGAAGCTGAAATTGTTGTGTGCTTTGGTTGCCGATAGGCTCTGGTGATGAAAAGCCTATACGGTGGAGTATGGCTTTTGATGTAGTTGAATTAGCCACGGGTGGCTTTCTTCATTGTAGTGAAAATAATGGGCTGTCAAAAGGAATCGCCTGCACCAAATCTATGATTTATTCCGATCTAATACCAAGAACTAATACCACAATTGTTCATATAATAAAACTGAAGAGTTTGTTTGTTTGAAAGCGCTAATCTCTGGAACTAAGTACCTATCTGAATAAGAAAAAAACCGGCCAAGTGCGAGTCGGACTCGCACACAAAGGGTTCCGTACCGCCGTACAATATATAACACTACATATATAAAAAAAATCACGTTTGTTGTATGAGAGCCCCCCCTTAATATATTTTATTTTAGTTTAATTATTTATTTTTAAAGTGAATATACAACTAAGTACCTATTCTATACATGTTTCAAGCGTCTACCTGTTGTATAGGAGCCCCCTTAAATATTTATTTTATTCGGTTTTTAGTATTTGTTGTTATAGCGGCAACAGAAATACACCATCTGCGAAAATTTCAACTGTCTAGCTATCACGGTTCATGAGATACAGCTTGGTGACAGACAGACAGACGGACAGTGGAGTCTTAGTAATAGGGTCTCGTTTTTACCCTTTGGGTACGGAACCCTAAAAATCGTTTTGCATTTGGTAGCCCAATTCTTGAGAATGGCTGAAGGCTATTTAATGCAGCGAGCTAGGACCATTAGGAGCCGAAAGTAAGAAAGAACGCTAACTGAAAACAAAGAAATAGGGCGGGCAGGGGATGCGATGTGATGCGGTGGGTCGGGGGAAAAGAAATTTCACGCAGACGAAGTCACGAAATGACACGTACCTAATTTCAAAAGATCAATAAATTGAACTGTCTAAAATGCATGTAGGCACTAGGCAGTTCCTTCAATTCTTACTACGTACATAATATTGTCTAAGATGTAAAACAAGATATTGACACTTACATCAGCACCATCAATTTCTTCATCCCACCACCAACATTGGCACCAACACTTGAAACCGCAACAAACACCCATGTTTGTTAACCAACGCGTTCGATAAGTTTCATTATTTATCTACCATTGTTTGGTTCACATAAACACAGTGCTTTATGGGCACAGAGTCAGTCTCCTAACAACTCTTTAGAGGCTATAAACTCTTTAGGGTTTCGGAGAGAATTAAGTTTTTAGTGTTGAAGCGCTGTCAGAATTTAAGCGCTTTTTATCTGGAGGTTACATATTTATATAAGTGACTTCTAGTCGAAAACTAGCCGGAAATACTATCAATGCGTGTGGACAAAAGTTGAGTGTACATTTAGTGGTGGTTTAGTGCAAAAATTTGGTAAATTATTTATCTTTAATCATTTTGTGTTACTGTCTTACTGAATATGTTCAGTAAGACAGTAACACAAAATTATTAAAGATTCAATGCCATAGCATTGATACAGATTCATCCTATGTGACGTTATCGTTTAAACATTTGACTTTAATTATGACAAAGTGAAGAGTTAAGAGAACATGTTTTATTGTAACTGTGAATCTAATTCAATCTGCCTAGCTTTTTCCCAACTATGTCGGGGTCGGTTTCCAGTCTAACCGGATGCAACTGAATACCAGTATTTTACACGGAGCGACTGCCTATCTGACCTCCACAACCCAGTTACTGGTTAATACGATACCCCTTGGTGAGACTGGTTGTCAGACTTTCGGGCTTCTAACGACCCGTAACGACTGTCAAATATCCAAGAATGACAGCCGGGACCAACGGCTTAACGTGCTTTCCGAGGCACGGAGAGGTCTCGGTATGTAAAGATGTTCACCCATCCACGGACCGACCGTGGCAAGTGTATAGCTTAACCTGGTCGATCGACCTGTGCGGCTGTTATAACCTTCTTTATCCACTTCAATGTTTTCGACCTCATTCTCTACACAATTCGTCTCTTTTCTCTGATCCTGAACCTGATCGATCGACCTGTGCGGCTGTTATTACTTAGCCACGAGCCCCTCTGAAGAGATTAAGTAAAAATGTGAATAAGTACAAACTAATTTAGTGCAGTATCTGTTCTTCAAATTAATTCTTTCCATTCGATATTGACATTTTCGGAAGATGAAAGGGTGAAGGGAAACATCTTGAGGAAACCCTGGACTTCGGTCTGAAATCACCAACCCGCACTCAGCCAGTGCGGAGCTTATCTAATCTCATTCCGTCTCTGTATGAGAATGCAGGCATAGACATTTTCATCAACAATACGTACCTTTTCTTCTGTAAATATAATTTCTACTTCCCAAAACTACTCAAACTGCACCCTAAATATTATTCCAAATAACTAATACACATCTAAATAGGTGTAAGTAGCAACATGTTCAACAAACACCGCGTGGAACAGGGCGCGACGTGTCAAATGCACGGCGGCCATCTTGGAAAATGTCGTGATTTCCTTTTTCGGGACTTGTTGTAGTGCTCCCCGTACTCGCATTGTGGTATTATTGAGTTCATTATGAATCAACAATGAGTAGGCTTAGGGCGGGATGTAATGTAAGCGATGAGATAGATATGTTGGAGATATGTAGGTACGGCGTTGGTAGGTTGTGTTTCATTTGTAAACGATCTTGACATTTTGGTGTTGTCATGTTTGAGGGAGATTATTAACTGTTCGTTGTTTAGGGAAAAAATATTTAACATAAACTGCACTTTCTCTTTTGTCTGTTAATACACGCTCATGATTCTGAACTCGTCCTCTGCGTTGAAATTTCTCGTCAGTTATTTAAAAAAAAATTGCAGTTCCATACATTTTGACCGCATAGGTATGGGTACTTTTCTATGAAACAGCAGATTTTTTTTATTGAAAAATTTCTTTGCTAGAGGGTACAGAATCAGTACTGAATACATGGTTACAGTTTGTGCATTAATGTCCTTGCCACCCTGTAATTTGCAGGGAATCTAATTTTCTCAATAACCTTAGCATTTGAATTTCATCAAATCTGTCAATCGTGCCACGTATTTTTCATTCTACCAACCCTTATTTGGAAGCAGCGCTACACTTTACAACGCAAGCCTATCGCACATCGCTTCGCTCTCACTATCCCACAGACCCACACATGACGCCCAAAATGACAAAGAACTAATGTCATAATATTTGAAGGAGACCTAAACGCCGCCACTGGTCCACCTCAGCCACCTCGCAGTCACAAAAGCCGTGTCAACAACGCACTTCCTGTCAAAAATACTGATTAAATAACTTGTATGTACACGAAGCGCCGGTAAATATCGCTTTCCATAAACGAGACACATAATAGTTGCGCTCACCTCGAATAATATAAATTGTTGGAAATAGCTTTCTATGGACAACAACGCTTTGTGGTTTTGTGAAAGTTGAGATTTTATTTGTTGCCGTTGATATGAGATGGAAAGCTTGTCACGAGGTATAATATGGTAGTAAAATATATGATACGTTAATTTTGACAAATGTGAAGTTATTGGCTTTTATTTGTTGATTTACGAGGAAACATTTAAGACAGGGAAAAGATGAAAAGACTAAGTAACTCAAGAATAATAATAATAAATCATTTATTTGCCTGAAATATGGTGGGTACACAAGATGTTAAATTAAATTATAACACAGGACATATTTCACCCTCATTACGAGCATGCAAAATTATAGTTAATTTACAATAACAATTTGAATAAAATTACAATTATTAGAACTATTTATAAGAAAATTTGAATTACAATTATTACAATAATTTAAATTACAATTATTAGAATTACAGTGATTTCAATTACTTAAATTATTGAACCAGTATCTTAGTGGACACCAAATCGGTATATGCTTTTATACAAAAAATCTTTAACAGTATAAAAGCTCTCCTGTATTAACCATTTTCGCAAAGCGCAACAGAACCTTTTACATGGCAGGTCGGTCATTCCTTTGGGCAAAGAGTTATATAATTAATAGAGGTGCCATATAGGCACAGTTCTTTCTAAACAGTTGTAGCTTAGGCACAGGCATTTTTAGGGGCAGGTGGTTAATTTTACGCTTAAATGTATTGTCGTTGGTGGTGAAAAGATGACTGTGGGTATTTAACAAATTTAGCTACTTCATAAATGTATTTATGCCGGGAACAGTTAGTAGATTCTTAGATTTAAAGATCGGTTTACATGATTCCGACCAATCCATGCCATACAGTCCCGAATGCATTTTTTCTATGCAAGAACACCCTCGTGATGTCACAGGAATTTCCCCAGACAACTATGCCATACCGTATAATGGAGCATATGTAAGCGTGATATACAATAATAGAGATATGTCTGCTCGTCGCGTCTTTTACCCTTCGAAGTGCAAAAACAAACTTTTTATGTATAAACTATTAATATGTTCTTTCCATGAAAGATGTGTATCGAGAATAATGCCTAAGAATTTTGCGCTGTTTATCTGTTGTATAGGTGTATTATTATAACTAATATTTAATTCGATGTTTTTACTCTTATAAGTTTTGAAGTTAATGAGTTTCGAATGATATGCACCAAAATTTTAAATATTCACAGAATGTTAATCTCATCATGCTAAATCTGAATTATGTAGGAGCAAGAACGTATTGTATCTAGCTAAATTAAATTAAACACACCATGTATGTGCCTAGATATAAGAAAACAGTTGACAATCAGCACTTTAATTAAAAAAAACAATGAGTGAAGGCAAAACACAGAAAGTACTTAAAAGACTTCATTTTAACTGAAAAGCCACAAAAGACCAAATCAAAGATCTTACTTCTATCTCAAAGGATAATGAAGACAATCTTCAGTGATACTCATTCCATGTCAGTTTGCGACCTGAGAGCAGACAGACTGACAAACAGGCCCACGTGGGTGTAAAGTGGCCACTACACACAATCCCCGGTTTGTTTAAGTAATGGACTATGCCAGGAGCATTCACGAGATAATGGCGTGTGTGGAGAGGACTTTATTCTGTTATGAATTTGGTGTAAAGTTTGGCTATTGCTATGCCAAGTTTTAGTAAAATCTATTCATTCGTTTTTTGAGCAATGGTGGCCCAGTGGTAACGGCCGCGGCTTACTAGTTGGAAGTCATAGGTTCGTATCCGGACAGGCGCTTTACTTTGTGTAAATAATTTCATCACCACTGCTCTCAAAACTGTCATCGTGAGGAAACCTATATTTTCTAGAACCAAAAATTCGAAGATATGTGACTTCTTTCAACCCGCACTGGGCCCGTGTGGTGGATTATGGGGCCAAAATCCACCATGCGGGCCCAGAACTCCCTCCAACCGAGAGGAGGTCTGTGTCCCAGCAGTGGCAACATTATAGGCTGATTTTGCGCAACCTGTTACAATGGATTTCTACCACACATTTTGAGCGCGCAGGTCGTTCCGTCTCTGAATATCATATTCTCAAAATATCATAATCACCATAATCGCAAATCATCACATTATCAAAACACCATATTCTCAAAACAAGGTATTTTACAGATTTTATAACACGTACACAATAGTACACACATCAAAAGTGTCTAGGGATCAACATATATTTTTGCAATAACTTTTCTCCTGATTGATATTAATTAAAATTTTCTTTAAGGATTCATCAAATAAAGTGTTCTCGTTTGTCACAGTAACGATAAACCAAGTCACCTTTGCATTAATAAAGAAATTTGCCATTTTCCTAATAAAGGGATTTTTGACATTTGAACCACTAACACAAAAGTTCGAAAAAAAGACTGAAATAACAGTTTTCTTTAAAATTTTATTGGGTAACTTAAACAATTAATAATCCGTGTTTCTACCGCGAACACTAACAACACAAGAACATCGGTTTGGCATACTCAAAATGAGTTCATCCAAATCACGCTGTGGAATGGCAGCCCATGTTCGTTGCAACAACAAAAAAAGGTCTTCTTGCGACTGGATACCCTCCATATTCGGCAGAGCTCTTCTCTGTAGCATATCCCATGCATGCTCAATCGGGTTCAAGTCTGGCGACTGAGCAGGCCAGGGCAGGACATTGATGTTAGCTGCAGCGAGAGTCTGTCTTACAACTCTTGCGGTGTGCGGTCGTGCATTATCATGCATTAACTGAAATAAGGGACCGATTTGCACTTGTAGAGGAACGATGACGTCTGATACAATCGTCTCAGCATAAATTTGAGCGTTGAGGTTGCCTCTGATCCAAATCAACTCAGTTCTTCCGCCGATCCAAATACCCGCCCATACCATGATGGTTCCACCACTATAAGGATGGACTTCCTGGCAGGATTTTAATCGCTGTTGGCGTCCAGGGGTTCTCCAGTGTCATATACGTCTTGTATCCGGTCTCATACCAAAACGAGACTCATCAGAAAAGCACACGAAACGCCATTGTTCTTCTGCCCAATTTCTGTGTTCAAGAGCCCATTGATATCGAATCCTACGATTGTGCATTGCTATAGGTGGTACCCGTAGCGGTCTTCGGGAATGAAGGTTCACTTCATGCAAGCGGTTTCTGACTGTTTGGTCGCTAATTAAGTTCCCTGAAGAGTGATGAAGCCTCACGGCTAACATCATGGCGGTTATTGTTGGAGCTCTTCGAGTTAAGATTTGAATGTATCGGCCTTGTCTCCGTGTGGTGCAGCGATACCGTCCTCCATGGCGCTCAGCCACGGTACCAGTGCTTCGGTAACGTGTCCAAAGTCGACTGATAACACTCTGACTTGTATTCAGAGCTAAAGCCACAGTACGTTGCCGGGAACCAGCTTCTATCATTCCCACGGCTCTGAGCATTTCTTCCCTGCTTAAATGACGTCGCCGCTCCATAATAACGTTGGTTTTAATCAGTAGTAGGGAAACAGTAGCACTAATAATGTCTTCAATGCGTTGTATGTTTTTATAGGGAAAATATTGACAGCTGATTTTCATCTTTTACTCGAATTTGATTCACAGTTCCTGATTCAAATTATGAAATGCACCAAAAAGGATCCATATAAATTTATAAAATCATAAATTTATTACAAAGCCACATCTCAATCTCAAGAAATCCGCATAAAAATGCTTGATCCCTAGACACTTTTGATGTGTGTACTTCATATTCCGCCTACTAAATTCGGCATGCAAAAGTGACAGTAATAATAATTCTAAAATAATCACTTTAAACTAAACTATTAAATTCCCATGTCAAAACAAAATAACAAATTACAAAATGTCAAAGAAAAATAATTAATTTTGATAAATGACGAAAAATTTCTACGCTTGGCGGTCTAGAATCATATGCTAAATCCATGGTACTAACAGGTTGTGCGGTGTGCGTCGGTGTCCCTGCAACTCTGTATAAAGACCTACGAATGAAAATTTTGTTTCGTAAAGGCCTCTCCATCCCTCTATCCCATACTTCATTGGCGCGTACTACAGAAGTCGTCTTTTATTTTGTAAACGTGTGTCCTTCTCGGAAGCGTCACACAGCCTCTAAGTAGGGTTATCATCATTATTTGACCAAATTAACACTTTTAAACATAGCCCCGTCCACCCTAGTTTCCTGTTTTTTAGGAGTTATTTGTTCTAGTTCTGTGGTCCTAATTTTCACGCTATTTTTGCCTTATAGGGCGAATAGAGTCTCAGGGAATCAAGGACAAACTCAGTCCGTCTTAAAAGCTGTTATGAAAGCAATATTGAAACTATGGTAGACGACACGGCTTGCACAGAAAAACAGGGAGTTGCATGGTTCAAGTCCCTGTAGTAAGATAACGTAAAAATAAGCAATCGTTAATTTTATAACTATAGTTTTGGTTTTCCTCATAACTTCTATGCTATGAGGCCTGTTATGGGTCCAACAACAAAAAATTATACATCATTAGATTTGAGATAGTTGTATTGTAATAGAAATGTCAGTAACTGTACCAAGTTCCTCATCTGCATCGTATGGTTACACAAAAGCACTCTCAAACTGCGAGTACAGAGCGGACACGTTACGACAATATCCCCGCCGACCATTTGAGAATACCTAGGAATAAAGTCTTCACATTTCTGATCTTAAGGCTGCCATTCCATCAGAGATGAGCGAGAATGCGTAGCGAGGCATGTGTGTGAAACCAACCAATAACATCGCTTCGTTTTTATAGCTGGAACTAAGTTAGCGTTGGTATTGGTTAGTTTTACACACATCCCTCGCTACGCATCCTCGCTCATCTCTGGTGGAAAGGCCGCCTTACTCTGGAAAAAGTTAAACTACTGTTTTAAGATGATGACAACAAACCAAACAAACCACAGCCTACAAAAATTCACTAAACCTCTCAAAAATAGCCCAAAAACCAACAGCCAACACTCTAACACTCAAATAAGAAGCGTTAACTTCACCAGATCTAATTCGTTTCTTTATCCGTTCAATTATCACCGTAAGAACAAGACTAGCGTGCCCGTCTGTTTGTCTTATAATGCCTTAACAACCAGTGTTAATATGACGGACAAACATACAATTGGATCGGTGGGTAATATTGGTAGCTGAGCTTTTTTGTGTTCTTGGAAAGCTGTGGTTGAAATGGAGAGTGTTTTTGAGTTATAGTATAAGGTGTTTCAAAATTAACCCGACAAACTTTAAGATGTGCTTTAGAACATCGAACTGAACAACTTTCACTATGGGACCAACTTTGAAATCACGAAAAAAAATCAGCTGTTTACCTAATACAAAAGTGCAATACCTACTTGACCAAAATGAAACAGCAGATTTTTTTTTTCGTGATTTCAGAGTTGGTGCCATAGAGAAAGTTGTTCAGTTCGATGGTCTATAGCACCTCTTAAAGTTTTTTGTGTTAATTTTGAAACACATTATATAGGATGCAATATGGTTGTTTGAAAATGTGTGAGTGAAATTGTGGGACACTTTTTTAGTGTGATGAAATCAAACTGTAATAAGTAGTATCATGCTGAAAGCTTAGACCTATGGAAGCTTAGATATAGAGGTGTTCATCTATTTGTTACGCTATAGTGTCTTTTACTATGAACAATTTTTGCCAGAGATTAGTCTGTTCCTGGACAGATAAGCCATTTTACGTTCATGTTAAATCCCTCTGTCTCACGTCAAAATCCTTTTTCCTCGTGACCTGCCTGCATGTACCCGTTATTCTTTTACATGGGTTTCTTCGTGATGGATAACCCGTTCTTCACATTTTACCATCGTCCTATATCTGTCAGGTATACATTATTTGTGTCACAGTAAGAACAAGACTAGCGTTCCCGTCTGTTTGTCTTATAATGCCTTAACAACCAGTGTTAATGTGACGAACAAACCTAAAATTGGATCGGTGGGTATTATTGGTAGCTGAGCTTTTGTATTCTTGAAAGATTGTGGTTGAAATTGAGAGTGGAATTTAAGTTTGTGTTTGAGGAATATGTGCGACGGGGTTGTTTTAAAAATGCGTGATTGTGAGTCGCATTCTAGCGACACAAGAAACTTTGATAGAATAATACCAAAAGCTTTGGATCTTTCGGTGTGCAAGCTGTTTGGACCAGTATTTTGGCAAGAGTTTTTGGCTGTTAAACCAAGGAAATAGTTAAGCCTAGGATCTAGACTAAAGTTTTATTTCTACGCGGTGTATTGTCACGTGCAAAAATTCTCAATCCCACGTCAAAATCCTCAATTCGTATAGACAGATTCGTAGCGTTTCTTAAATTAAGATTTTTATGTTTACATTCATTGCATTCATCCCTGACACTACACTAGCTTACAGCAGTCCACTGCTGGACATAAGCCTTTCCACTGCACGCCATTCAGCTCGATTTTCGGCAACACTCATCCAGCTGCTGCCAATCACCCTGCTAAGATCGTCACTCCACCTACCCTGAGGGCGTCCTTGTGTTTGCCGATTCGCGGTCTCCACTCAAGAACACATCTACATTCATGGCACTCTCCGTCTCTTAGTACAAAGGCCTTTCTATCATACCAAATACAAATTAATCCCCCACCTTCAACAGTATCTGTCCAGTATCACAAACATTTAAATTACATCTCAACAAAAGATTACAATAACGGATCACCCACACATTCCCACGACTATTTTCTAAAATGGCCGACTGACAGATGTCATCAAAATGTCAATAGTGCTAAACAAACATGGCTTTGTATGTAACATGTTGAGAAATACTTGTATTGTGTTCTGATTGCATTTGCTTGGTTGTAATCCATCGCTGGGGTTGGTTCGGACTAGGCCTCGTGTGGCTGTGCTTGGTATGCAATGTAACGCAAACATTTTATTGAAATATAGACAATTGTTCTATTTGTATTGATGCTGTGATAGCAGTGATTAGTGTAAGTCAATCCATTGTATTGTAGGTGTCGAACAACCTACAAAAAATAGAAGCTAGAGAGTTATAAAATATCATCTTTCTTGTGCTTCTTACAAGTATTGTGCTAGGAGCTTTACCTACTTACCGCTGTTATTTCAGAGATCCTTCTTGTTTCCATTTGATTTGCTGTTTATGAAATTCAGATGATTACTTTTGACAAGATTAGTTTCTGACATTACGTCGTCATCTGCCATTTTGTCAATCAATGCCTACACATGTAGGGTATGTACGACATGACGTCAGGTTTCCTAGGAGAGCGATGGCCACCACAAAGCGTCTGCTATTTATCGGACTGACGTCACTGCATAAATAACGTTTTTATGAAAGTAAGTTGATGTGTTTTTCTAGAGAACGTTTTTTGACATCGTAAACGCAAACCCAGCTGTCTATGATTTTTATAACAGCCGACACTGTGGTCACTATGAAGCGGCCACCGGGTTCTAAGAAACCGTAGCCTAAGTAGAGCGAGGCTATCCTCAACTTTCCTTGCAATTCCGAACTACCGAAATTACACTGTCACCACCTGCCTAGCCTTTTCCCAACTATGTTGGGGTCGGCTTCCAGTCTAACCGGATGCAGCTGAATACCAGTATTTTACATAGAGCGACTGCCTATCTGACCTCCACAACCCAGTTACTGGGTAATACGATACCACTTGGTAAGACTGGTTGTAAGACTTTCGGGCTACCGAATATACACCGAAATTACACTGTAACACTGTTAATATTTCCAACCAAAAACCTAGATCTCTCAACAGAATCAATATAAATAATCAACGCCACATTCCACGATAGATCATCATAATCAGTCTATAATGTACCCACTGCTGGGGCACTGGCCTCCTCTCTGTTAGAGAGAGTGGGGCATAATCCACCACGCGGGCCCAGTGCGGGTTTTAGAATTTTTGGTTCTAGGACATGCCGGTTTCCTCACGATGGTTTCCTTCACCGTGATAGATGACAGCCACTAAATCGCACTGTACACGCCACGTCTGACGACGAAAGATTTAACGCTCAACGCAGCACAATGCGTAAGTATATTGAAACGCAACAAAAGGACGCACGTTAACGAAACGTGACGTTAAATACTACGATTAATTAAATGAAACTCGTTGTTACGTAATTTTTGAGTATCGAGGTTTGTTGGGTATACAGGCTGATACTGAATTTATTGGCAATCTTTGAAGGGAGTGAAAGTACAGACGCCAGCACATCAAGCTACCCGAAACTGTCAAATTTTCCCAATCAACTTTGAACTTTATACTTTAGCCATAAAGTTGAAATACTAATAAATAAATTTTACAGATTGTAGTAGCTTGATGTGCTGGCGTCTGTACTCAAGATTAAAAAAAAAATGTTGTTTGGGAGAATTGCACGTTTGTGTGAAACAGCAGATTTTATAAATATTTCAAAGTAGGTCAGTGGACCTGTAGGAAGTGGTGGTTACTTTAGCAATAGATCGAGTAACCACTTCTTTTTGCCAGCATCGACTCTAAGAAGTATGGAAAGCGTTGAGGGTACGCCTTTTGGGGCTGTCTTTTTTAGCGTGTGACCTTCTAAAAGTGAAGATTCTCGGCCTTATTTGACGATGCACCGGATTGAATCAATATCGTCACTAGTTGAGTCTCCTTCAATAAGTATCAGCCATTACAAAGATTCATGTATAGCGTCGGTGCTAAATGATTCGCCATACAAATAGTGACATCATAAGCGTTAGGATGTTTATATTAATTATTAACGAATCTATGTCAGTGCGAGCTTTATCCGTCAAAATCAGAGCTTAAAACTAAATGCATAGTTATATTTAATAATTTTAGAAGAAACGAATAAATTATTATAAAATGTATTTTTTTGACTACCTACTATAAAGTTACAAACACTATTTAGTGATGGGAAAATCAAATCGATTTAAAGACGCCGCCGCATGCGGCGCCCGCCTTGCCCCACCCCCGGGGCCTAGCGCCAGCGCTCACGTTCACCCAGCCAACAGCCAACACAGGACTGAGCTCAAATTACGATGTTTATTTTTTATTTGTACATACTTCTATGACATAATCTTTTTATTATTTGACATTATATACCTACAGACAATTTTAATTTTTCACCTCTTTCTTGGTTGAAATGGCAATCATATCTCTTGGTTTTAGTAGATTTTTATATTTTGTTTATCCTTTTGATACATCCTTATTTTGTAAATGTGAGGACTTTGTAAGCCTTGTAGACTTTAGATCTGTAGACCATTTTTTATTTTATCAAGTACCTGGTACTTGTTGACAGGCCTACGCTGTCCTCCCATACCTACTGTAACTCGAAAACATTGTAAAAGCCAATTATTTTTAAAAGAGTAACCATGGAATTTCTTGCCGGTTCTTCTCCATAGGAAACGACCAATTGGAACCGTGCACCTAGCTTCTGACGTTTCATAAGTGCCCATGTTGGTTTATGTGAAATAAAAATATTTTGATTTTGATTTTTAGCGCGCAAGTGGCGGCTTACGATTTTTGTACGTAAGCTAGGCACGCGAAGTAGTTGCTCTTGCGTTATCTAGGTGTATCTATATCTGTGAAGCTGACGATATGACCACCTCCATGTCTCGCAGAGAACGCTGCTCTGTGTGTCCTGCGCCTGATCTCATTTCTGTTGTGCCGGATTCCCGTCCCATCGGACTATGAGACAGCCAAAAAAAAAGAGTGCACCTGTACTTGCGCACACGCTTACGCACTATTATATCTGCTGCTTACTTAATTGGCTTATTCGGCTTGATTCGGAAGGGGGAGGACAGGGTGATGATGCATAGCCTAGGAGAGGCCCATTTCCAGCAGTGGACTGCGACAGGCTAAGTTGAGTCATTGGACTTAATTGGCCAGTTTTCGAAGAGATTATCAACCGTAACCGAAATCGGTCAGAAGGGTTAATAATACAAAGTCCTTTCTTATAGTTACAAAACAATTTCGTCACTAGGGTTGTCAATCAAGTTTAAATAATAATAAGTGACGTGTACCCGTCAAAAGTTGTCCAAAATCGCATCGGGGCGCGATGACCCAAACTAACTATGTAGACCAAAATCCCTTACTTTGTTTTGTCGTCACGACGGCGATGTCCGTCACAATGCATTAGAATCCTGAAAGAAGCAACCCTAAGGTGTAGGGTGACCAAGGAGTTTGTTCAAGATTAGTGGTCAGTTTGGTGAACACGTGTGGAATTGGATGTTGGTATTTCTCACGTAGTACGGTCTTAATGAAATAGTTTTCTAGAAATAAACGCATCAGTGGTTACACTTGCACTACGAAATCGCCCTTACTGCTAGGACGTGCGGTTGACTGTACCTGAGTCTCATTTGAGGGGCAATTCTCGTAATTATAAGAACGTTCACAGTCTGATCTGTCTCAATCTGTCAAAAATACCTCTAATTTCCCTACATTTTTGACATTGATTGTCGCTGAGATGAGATTGCGACTAGATTTTGAACGTTTTTAAATACGAGAATCGTCCTTCAGTTTCTATTATATTATTTAGGAATCCACAGTTCCAGTAGACTTCAAGTTATTTTTAATCGAAAATGTTTTATTCATCGATGTATTTAACAACTTCTGCAAAACCTTCTCCATAATTGATAACAACTACATTCGACTTCTATGAAAACTTATCCTGTAAAAACCAAATGCATATCCACACTATCAACCCTCAAACGCTGCCCCGTCCAACTTCTGTTTTCGTCAAACAAAGAGACTAAAATAAACTATCATATAATATCAATAATGTGAACACAGACGTTCGGACACATGTATTTAAAATACGTATTATTTAAAACCAGTTGAAGGGGCACCATGCATTGTCACAACTGTTTCAGGGATGTCCGATTGAAATTCCCATGCATTATTATGGGCAACAAAGCTATCGATTTGTAGGGGTAAGTAAATCATGTTGATTCTAAATATTCGTGACGTGTTTTCTTAAGTTATGACACGACTGACGTTTATGTGAATTTGATTTTAAATAGATTCGAATTGACAGGTCGTTTTGTTAAGGGAAACGTGAATGTTTTTGACGACTGCCTTGTTTATATTTAGTGCTAGAGAACGTTTGTGATTCGATTGGAAGCATAAGTTGTCTAGTTGTCCTTAAAATAAATGAAAATTTGATAAATATAATACTGAATAGTACATAATATGTCATGTTTAATATTATCTAACTACAAAATAGCAGTTACATGCCAACAAGTGGATAAAGCCACTCAAACTTCTTACTGATATCGTCTTGTAAATTACCGTATCTAATAATAAAAGGATAATTGCCTATAAATACATTTCCTGAACTGCAGCAAATCTTCCCATGCTGTCAATAGGTCTGATTCACGATCATTCTTAGATAAATTAATTGCCATCAAAATACTTAATCCCATATTTATCCGCTTGTTAATTAATGACCAGTCAACACAATCACCATAAAACTTATTACTAGAACTAAAAACCACCTTCATAGCTGTAACTTCCATAAAGGACATACATGTAGGTCCCAATAAGACCTATCATTGTGGATAAGCCATTAACTATCCCTTCAATCAACTTTTACGAGCGATATCGCATAAAAATATTTAAGTGTTTGTTTGTACTTCATATTAACTGTATGGTCCATTATGCCCAACACTGGGCTACATCCAATCTAATGTCACCCCTATTTCGACTGTGTTAAGAACTTCGCGAAATATATTTTTTATTAAATTGTGGTCTTCGAGACCCTCGTCGCGTTTGGGGGGTACGATTAATTGGTGCCAATATTAGTTTTGTATGGATTGCAAAGTCGTAAAATGGTGTTCTATTCGATTGAAGTTTGTTACAAACATTACTATAGGTAATAGTACTTATGTGTGTCTTGGAGAGGTGGAAGAGAACATCTTCAAAACACCGTTGACACCATCACCTGTCTTTTTTTTTTTTGTTTGCCTGTATTGATTGCTTCCCGGTACTGGGCAAAGGCCTCCCCTTTTTTCTTCCAAACTGTCTTGTCCAATCTCTGGCCATGTTGGCCCTGCAAATGATATTAGATCGTCACACCACCTTCGCCTTGGTCTACCTCGACGGCGATGTCCTGCCTCAAGCATCTAATGAGATCTTTGCGCATCTCTCCGGGTGCATTCGTGAGCCGTGTCCGGCCCACTCCCACTTCAGCCTGGCTGTTTTTTCTCCAACATCCGCTACTTGAGTTAGGGAGCGCAGCGTGGTGTGTGTTTCTAACTCGATCTGTATGCTTAACACCTAGGTAATATTCTGCGCTCCTTTGCCCGTTGGCAAATCTTGAGTTTTGACTTCTGTTGTTCAGTAAGTGACCAACTTTGTGCACCGTAGGTTAGGACGGGCAGGATGCACATGTCGATGAGTTTCCTTTTTAATGATATAGGAACACTACCTTTCATGTGTTCTTTAAGGGCCCAGTAGGTCTTCCAAGCATTTTGGACTCGTCTTTCGACTTCCTTATCTTGTATGGTTTTGAAAGACACTATCTGGCCCAAGTATGTATACCTACTCATCGACATATTGCAACCCATGTCCGTCTCCATCTCCCGACTATGTTCTTTTATTACAGTCATCAGCTAGAGAACCTTCTTACAAAATACACCGTGCACTTGATGAAAAGAAGAAAATTCGTTTATTTGCATTAAACATGACGCTGAGAAATAACACTAACACAAAACAAATTACAAGTTCGGCGAAAATATGCGTCACATCCATGCAAAACGGTCATCTCAGCATAATGCTAAGACCCTATGCGAGACAGAATCAAAAAATCTGAAAAATTATGAATCCGTCGGCTCTGTGTGACAAGTGTGACAACTATTGAAAAAAGGCGCCATCTTGAGTAACTATATTTGAATACTATCGATAGTCCTTGGCTATTGCAAATACCAACTGTGCTGACCGAATTACGACATTACATACGAATTGTGACGCATGTTTCCTTTACCTTCTTTTTTATTTTATTTTTTGTGTTTATGTTCTTTTTTTTGCGTCATGTTCCCCGCAAATAAACGTATTTTCTTTCTTTCTTTTTTCTATTTAATTATATCGTGACAATACCGACACAAGAAAAAAATGTCTCTTTAACGAATTAAGTGGGCAACCCCGAAAAGATCAAAACGCTCGGTAGCAGTTTATACGTCATCTGCCTAGCCTTTTATACGTCATCTGCCTAGCAGTTTATACGTATTCATAAAAATTACTCAACAATACGAACAGCTGATAATCAAACTCTCAGATAAATGGCGACCAAGCCGTCACTCTCATTTGTCTTACAGTGCTCGTAATAACAGAATTATCGGCGGCCATTGTTCAGTAAAGGGCAGGAAACAAAAAATATGTGCTTATCTGATGTACTGCGCCATTAAAGCGATATTCGTCTTAAGATGATGACCATCACTTGTCATATTTACAGGGATGGATTTGAAAAGTTGTTTTTTTTTTTTACAATTCTCCTTTAAGTGCTAGTTATCCAGCAAAACTGAAAGTTAACTATTCTATTTTTATTTCTTTACCTTGTGTACCGAGTCTGTGGTACGGGAAAAGAAGGGTTATTGCAG
Source organism: Hydraecia micacea (assembly GCA_914767645.1). Taxonomy (NCBI): domain Eukaryota; kingdom Metazoa; phylum Arthropoda; class Insecta; order Lepidoptera; family Noctuidae; genus Hydraecia; species Hydraecia micacea. Next base: position 18,946,977 of record OU611778.1, read on the forward strand.
AGGAGGATCGTTTGGAGTCACTATGGTTTATTTCTATACATCGACAACAGCTCTGGATACATTTTTAAAGTTCAATGGTACCAAGTTTAGTATATAACAGAACAACAAATAGAACCATAAGGCAAAAATCTATCAATTCTCATACACAAAACACGCGTAGGTCGTAGCAAAACTATATAGTTTTCTCTAACAATTACAATTACATCCTAAATACAACCCTGCCTTCGACATGAACGCTCACACCTAAAAACCAACATAACTACAACGGGAAAGCTCCAACTTTCTCCCAAATACCAAGCTCTTTAGACCTCCATCGAACAATAATATATGGTCGTTAAAGCATTCGTTGCAACCAGTAATCTTGATACCGATAAGAGTGCTGGAGCAAGGAGTGTCCCTTTGTGTCCACGTCAATCACTGATCGATTGAAATGGATCGGAATACTTATTAAGATAGTAGAAGTAGCTTTGTAGTGGTGCATTTAAGTGTATTTTAGAATGGGTAGTCTATACTGCATTGTAATTGTTGTAAGTTACTTAGGTCTACTCTCAAGATATCATAATTGAGTAATCTTAAAGGTTTGGTAACATTTCATTGATCTCACTTGTAGCGGTATCTACAACGCCACATATCAACTACGCGTCATACTGACGTCACGCAAAATCCTGCATCTCGCAAGCAGAGTTTACCGCGAAACTAGCCTCCTCTCAATGGGAAAGAGTGGGACATAATCCACCACGCAGGCCCAGTGTGGGTTGGTGGATGCCACATGTCTTCAAAATTTGTGGTTGTAAGACATACCGGTTTCCTCACGATGTTTTCCTTCACCGTTATGAGAGCAGTGGTGATGAAATCATTTCACAAAGTAAAGTGCCTGTCTGGGTTTTTTTTTTTTTTTAATAACATTAATTACCGCGGACTTGGTGGTCCGCGCCCTTTTTTATAGTGTTTTATTGTTTACATTTTTCTTTCTTTTCCTAGGGAACAGTTTCATACTCCCGCATCGGACACATCCATATTACTCTAAACTTACAATACTAGCTTAAATCTACGTGAGTCCATCTTTTTATACATATATAGGTATATATTTTTTTTTTTACATATAAAATTATTATTATTATAATGATACATATTTGATACATTATTATACATTAAATAAATGTATAATAATGTATCAAATATAATATAATGTATCAATAAATGATACATTATTGCCTGTCTGGGTTCGAACTCACGACCTGCAACTCGTAAGTTGGTGCCGATAACACTAGGCCACCACTGCTCTCAGTCTTTCATATCTTCCTCCTTTACTTCGCAATACAATTCTTTGTCGTTCTATTACTAATATTTAGTTAATTCTTTGCGTACAGATAGTGCAATCCATGAAGACGCGCCCCACTCTTTTTTCTAATCGTAATATCGCCAGTTAATTCCGCTATTGTTTTGTTTTTTCGATACACGCTAATTACCCACTAAGTAATAAGTAATTAGTGTTTATCGAAAAAACTAAAACACTAGCAGAATGTTGCACACTTGTAGTGTAAGAGATTAGGAAGAAGAGTGGGGCGCGTCTTCGTGGATTGCACTATCTATATAGGACTAAGTTTTGCATACACAAGCAGATGACTGACCAAAACCCTCATTCATGTAATTGAATAAAATGTCAATCTAATTTACAAATTAGCACGGCGCTTCATTTGATTCACAACATTGTATTCTTTACAAGTTCACAATCTCGATCTTACATAACTTTGACAAAATGACAGTCGCGTTAGTGGAGTGTCGCTAAATGACATTGTCGCTTGTATGCTTTTGTGGCAAACAGCCCCATTATAATGCGGGCGATGCAAATCGACGGATAAAAGCAAAGGCTTCGGTGGACACGACTGAGGACATGGTACAATGTTAGAAGATATAGCGGAGGAGTGTGTTTTTGAAGGGGAATCTGTTAAAGCTGAACCGTGTGGATTCTAATTACCCGATTTTCAGATCACGGAAGAAAGTATAGACTTCAGGAATCAAGGGATGCATTCGGCGTCGGCGTTATAAATATTTACCAACTATTTATTAATGTTTTAATTATTCCTTTTTAGCAGGTCTTTTGAATGACAGCTACAGCTTTTACTTTCTATATAATACTTTTAACATTCACAAAGCATCTTGAGATATGAATCCAGTTTTACCTTTTTGGGGTTTTTCAGTTAACGATAATATTTTCTCTACATCACATCATCATCATCAGGTATTTGATAGAAGCTTGTTGCTTGTTGTGCTTGTTGTTTTGTCGAAGGCCTCTTCCGTTCTTAACCATCAGTTTTGGGGATTTTAATGCAAAAATCGATTCTTCCGCTACATCTCAAAACTCAATCCGCGGCCTCTAAAAGTAAAATAAAAATTTGTCACATTTACTTTTCGTGGTGATTAACAATGAGCGCTAAAAAATCTATCATATTAACACATGGCGGAGTATTTAACATCGACAGGTACTATATGCTATTGACGAAAATATATAATTGTTGGCTAATAATATGTGCTATTGCGTGTCGTGTGGACATTCAACAATGACCATACAAACTTGGAGGATGTTGGCGGTTTCAATTATCCTTTTCAAGAGCGTGATGATCCTTTGAAACTTTGTTGTAGTGGCATTTGTGAGTAAGTGTTCATTTCAATGGGAACTTGCTAACACGTGAACTATTTATGTGCAATAAATTATTTATATTTATAGTTTCTATAATTTTACTGTTTTTCCTCTAAGCCTCCTATAATCAATAGAAGTATAGAGTCTACTTCAACATATAATTGAATCTCAATGCTAGATTTATTAGATTTATCCTCTCATTCAATTTATCAAACAGATATCTCAGAACGTTTTATCTCATAATAAGCTGTCTGATGAATATTCAAGCCGAACAATAACAAAGTTGTCAAAGTAGTCGAAGCGAATTATATACCAAAAATATTTAGAAATTATCTCCACTTACGAATCTTGTGAATAATCGAGTTTTCGCACAATGGACGTGAAACTCATTTGCTTAATTGCTTCAAAATCGTAACAACAATTTAGATATCAGTTGCCAACGCTAATATTTTCGAATAGGCGATTATCCACACTTACGGGACGTGACAATAGCGGGGCGATTCGTCAAGCCCAAGTTTACGTAACTTTACTAATAACAACATTAATAACAGGCGTATTTTTTGACACAAATTGTCGAACACGCTCGTCAAATATTGTCCAAATTACAAATAGTCTAGTGCCTCGGGCTTCTAATTTAGACCTTATGCGATTGCAATAATGACTTTTTGTAAATGATCGTCGGTAATATTAACGTTGTCAAGGCGCACTTCGTCAGTAATTAGTGCGCTAACTCGGCGGACACGAGCCTCATTGTCAAGAGCTTTATGACATCCGCATTTAGCTTTTCTGAATAATATTTGTGGATTTTTCAGTTCGTGTGTACCTCATTTGTAGTTAGTACAAAGGACACAATATTTTTTGACGACAATGGTACCTTTGAGTGGAGTTTTGTAATCTTTAACAGATTTCCACATTGTTAAAGGCCAAGTTGCATGGTAGTTTCTTTCAGTTGACATTTAAATTTTTTAAACATACTTTGTGCTACAAAATGCCATTCATTTTGGCATAGAAAACAAGAGTATGACACATTTTGAAGCTAGACCAAAAATTTCGCAACATGACTATAGTCTAGATAGAAAATGAAATGCTGAAGATGGTAGGGGTGACATTGTTATACTTGAGCTTGGAGATCAGTATTAGTAAAATATTAGTATTTGAGCATAGATCGAAGCGCTTTTCAGTTCGCTAAGTTATATAAATTTTCCAGATATTCATCCACACGTTTCCACACATGCAAAATAACAATGACTCCACAAACTCTCACCCAACACCCACTTAAAATGTAAATCGAACTCACTGACCAAGCTTTTAAAAAACCCAACTATACCTCTTGATATAACTGTTAAACAATCAATCTTCAGAAAGACCCTTTTTGCATAGCGCTCGGATTTTAGGGATAAACGGGCCAGTCACGCCGGTCTAGTCTCCAGGGTACAGAACCGTTTAATGCATAGTTGGAGATTGTTAGGGTGTGAGCCTCGATTAGGATCAGTATTGTGATAGCCCAGAATTGTTTGGATGAGCCAAGTTTCCTACTGATCGACGATGAGTGTGTATTTTGGTTGTAGACGAATGTGAAACTGTTGTTGTGAATTTTGGAGAAACAGTTTGTAGTAATAACAGCTGTTTTTGGCAATAATTTAAGAATCTACTTTAGTTTGATGTAGATATAAGACAAACATCCGTGATGGTTTTGTCATCAAGACAAAAGTAATCTACTAGATGGGTGTTAGAAGGGACGCTGTTGAAGGACATATTATATAGATACTAACCTCGTTGGTGATGTCCTTCAAAAACGTCAGGTGTGTAGTACCTACTGGCAATCGAAACACGTGTATGACCGGATGAAACGTTGACGAAAGAAAAGGAGTATATCAAGATCGTAACACGTGACGTTATGTAGTTTTACCTACCCTCTTTAGAAAAATGCCAAGGTTGTATAAGTATTTTCAAGTGACGTCATTGATAAATGATTTTATTTCTGTAAGTAGGTTTGTATTTGTACAAACACTTTTGCTCGTCAATGATATTTTTAAAACTAGGTGAGGTCGGCGTTTCCTATTAGTCTACTCTGTGAAGAAAGGCCGAACAAACTCAGAGGTCACAGTCTCTTTTAAAGTCCAGACATAAACTTGGTTAGATTAAACTAATAAATATCTAATTATCTTATAATAAATTATTATAAATATTTATTATATTGGTTGGTTAGATTCGAAAGTCTGACAACCAGTCTTACCAAGGGGTATCGTATTACCCAGTAACTGGGTTGTGGAGGTCAGATAGGCAGTCGCTCCATGTAAAATACTGGTATTCAGCTGCATCCGGTTAGACTGGAAGCCGACCCCAACATAGTTGGGAAAAGGCTAGGCAGATGATGATTGGTTGGTTAGATTCATTCCACCGACATTCTCTACTTCGTATCTTCAGCAGAATTTCTTCTTCAATCAACGAACAGCTACGAGTACCTACCTACAGGTTGAACCTAACTTAGTTCGAGGCATTCAATTACACATTTCCCATTAAATCTCACTTAGGAAACCTAACCAACATTGCGCACCTGTATTTCCGTATAAACGTGATCATGAATTTATGCAGTTCGCAGACGCTGAATGTTGAAGAAACCCTATAATGAACTGAACGTTTTGATTTGGAATATAATTAGCTAGTGTAGCTATGCTTCCGTGGTTTCATAGAAGTGAGAGGTATGTGAGAAGAGAATTACATAAATATGCTACAGTTAGTAGATGAATTTGGATGCATGAAGAAGCCTCCTCGTATAGCACAGTTTGTTCCGCCAGTTACTCAACTGAACCGAGCGCTCGCTCGGCGCATCCTGGACAGTCACACCTAACACCTTATTTGACTGGCCAATTCTTCCCTTGCGGTGGTAGGGCTAACGCCCGCCTGGTTTGCGATCACCCTCCCACCGGCGTCCGGCGTCAAGCAGCCTGCTGCGTTTCGTCGATGCGTTCTAGTTCCAGTGCCTTAGGCATCTTCTGGGCACGCTCGTTCAATTGGAACTGTGCACCTAGCTTCTGACGTTCCATAAGTGTCCATGTAGTTTTATGTGAAATTAAATATTTTGATTTGATTTGAATCAACAAAGGAAAGCGATCGGTATTACCAATCACAAAAATACTACCACCGTAAAGTATATAAAAACAAAACCTTATGAGGAAATGCGGGTGGTCTTTTCTCCATAGAAACGCTCTCGTTTTCTTTCTGGTTTATGACCATAAAGCAATGATTTTTTACAGAATCATAAATATAAACTACTTGAATGTCCCTATTTCGTGTTTGATGATACATTATTTTTATAAGCGCTAGAATAGAACCCTCAAAAAATACCGGTTTAAACCGCTGTCAACAGAGGCCTAGTGTACAAATTTGACAACTATTAATGAAAAAAAAAACATAGGGAAAGAGTATATGTCCTTCTTATTCAGTTTATGAAATATCTTTTAAATTGGTCCAATATTGGAGGAGGAAATAGGCGAGAGCCAAACCTAGAATTATCACTTTTTACTTAGGCTTTTTCAAAAGTCTCTCCGACCGCATTTCAATTGCATTAACACTTCCCCATAAACAAAACTGTACAAATAACCATAAAAATGATCATTAACAGACGTAATAATTTCAAAACAACGCTGCAAGATTAATTCGGCGTGCAATAATTTTTATTGCTATTCTCACAAGCAGGGCCCCCTTGTCGGGCTCATTTGCATAAGAATCGTGGGCCCCTCGGATGTCACCGTCAATATGCGAATGTCTGTTTATTTGCTTAATTGTATTTGCCACCATATAATTGATGCTGGTCGATAGCTCGTGATTAAATGGCGTGTTTTATCTCCTTTGTAAGGGTTAGTTCAGTCTATGGATTGAACCCGTGCTTCCATTACTGGTTTAGAATGTCGCGTGGTTTTCGTTTTATTGATAAATAGTACGTCTTTTTGTGTCTGTACGGGAAGTGCGTCTGTGTGGTAGTTGTTTCAATGTCGATATTTTTATTAATCTGTTGAAGACACTGAACGGGACACAGAGTTTTATTGTTTTAACGTCTGGGGGCGTTTAGTGTCCCGCAACCTGATACCGCTTTTCCAGGAGTATTTATAGTTTTCTAAAGGTATGGAATGTTACACGTAGGTGTTTTGAAGCCTAAAAATAACAGTACTTAGCACAATCCCATTGGCACAAACTCATCATCTTGACCCAACCATATTAACTTTACTAAGTGATGACCACTAAAGCTAAGGTTATCTAAGACTGTGGTGTCCACCATTTACTGTCGAATGACGTCACTAAATTTATGAAAGTATGTTGGTGTGAAAGGTGAAAACAAGATAAAGATAGTGTTTTTTGACACAGTAAATTCGATTTATTCCGGTCTGATCCCCTGAGCCCCCCCTCCACCACCCCCTCGAGCCCCTGCTAGTTCGTCTTCTGTTTTAAACTTTGCCTTATCCACTATAAGATTTCTCATTCCGGTTTGATCCAGTTTTTCTTTTGTTTTTATTCCTGAAGGATCGTCAAACCCCGGTGCCACAGTTTTCATGATTTCCATCACTGCGGCCGTTATGTGACGGCCACCGCTCACCTAAGAAACCGTAGCTGAAGTTTTGTTTTTACTTTTTAACCCAATTTCTTCCATTCAATTAATGATCTGATTTATCAAGTACTAATTCAACTACATCTAATCCAGTCAACCTCAAGTCCAACCACGTTCTAGGCCATTTCATGCCTAGCCGAAGTGGCTTCATTACCTCGTACCATCACGCTAACGACCCATGGAGGGTGGCACACCGCAAATTGTTCACGATCGACTTGTCACCAAGTGTCCCGCCTGAGTGCCACTGAATAACGAGTCTATGTATTCGTGTATGTACACCTTTATGTTATTTTATGAGCATTTTAAAAGGAGACCAGTATGTTGTTTGAATGAAGAGATTTGGTACGTTGATAACGTTGAAGGTACCATGTACAGACGCCAGCACATCAACCTACCCGAAACTGTCACATTTCCCCAATCAATTTTGAACCTTATGATTTAGCAATAAAGTTGAAAATTTATTAAAGAAATTTGACAGATTGTAGTAGGTTGATGTGCTGGCGTCTGTACCTAATAATTGTTTTTTGTGTACTTAATACGGGAGTATTAAATACACAAAAAACAATTAAGCTGAGATGAGGGGAGCTCATCATCTTCTTTGTATTCATACTTCATCTTATAAATTGTCTTGAACTGTCCCAGTCGTTATTAAGATGTCTAAACAGCGTCAAATCAGTCACTAATTCATTATCATTTCCCAATGTTGACCCAAAGGAACATTTTATAACAAGTAAAAATTTCTTAAATTGCAGATAAATATATACAAACAATCACAAAATCGCTTTAACACTATACAAAGCTGGTATTACTAGCCAGCAAGCCAGCCAGCTCTCCTCAATGCATAACTTCAAAAACACACACTCACACTTCAAAAAAATCCATAATTTAATTCACAATATCGCTTACAGAACACAATGCGCACCAAACGAGACCACTCAAAAATCCATTGAATTTTCAAGCGGACACACATAGGTATCGTTATTGTTACCCTTTGTTCCTGAGCGGGTATCATTCATGTATTTATTATTATATTATTAAAAAGATATACAACGTATATTAGAGGTCCGTATAGAGGTCCAACCGAGCGTAAGGAAGCGGTGGTATCCGGTTCTCAAGAGGTTAGGGATGTTCGCAATTAGATAAAAGAACTGGATATTATTTATTGTGGTATTTGGCAAAAGGACCGATGTTTGGGAGAATTATTCATTCTATCTTAATCTTTGACATGACTATTGTTAATAATGACATGAATAATGGAACAACAAGTAAAAACAAAGCAGTTAACAACATAGGGTATTACCACCCTTTTCCAAACATAGATTCATTCAATAAACCTAAAGAAAGCCATGTTGAAGAGAAAGAAATATCAAGCTAAAAGTTTGTAATCAACACTGCTCCAATAAAAACAATCATTCAACTTCCTCAAGAAAATATTATTCATAAACATTGAAAGGAAATTAATAATTCTGAATCACAATCAAATAATTCAGTATTTACAACGGATACAATACACACTACAGCAAAATACCTCATATTTCATACAAAAATCAACTAAACAATTAACAATAAAACTCATTGTAAACGATAGCTCGCATTCAAAAACCGCACAAAGAACGATCATAAAAATCATTCTAATTATATTTACCACAATAAGAGTACTCGATATATTACTCGTAACTTTTGTAAAAAGAAAAACAAAATTAATGATTGCGACTAATTCGCAATAAAAATGCCACATGCGAACAAACATGAGTATGGGGGGACAATTATAACAAATTACGCACACTACCCTTAAAACTCGAGTGAGATTTGCATTGAATGGTATTCACGTTTTTTGTTGGTTACTCTCAACTTTGCCAACCAAAACCCAACTTTATCACCCTAATTTTACTACTTCAAATATTTTTTTACAACAGCAGTCATAAAAATCCTTTCAAAACTAAGCATCTTCTGAAGGGTCATCTGAATATATCAATCCAAAATCAAACCTAACCCAACAGCACAGAGTAGAAATTGCCTCGCTACAGACGTTACGAAATCACTTGAATATTAAAAGTCTTGGTAATTATTCAGGAATTCATCCATCATTAATCACAGTCAAGGGGGGAAGGAGGGAAACGTTGTAAAAATGATTGTTGAAAAGATAAATCATACAAGACACGGTGGTGACGTTTATGGCGATGTGGACACGTGTGACGTCACACATCCTGGTCCTGATGTTTGAATGGAACACATTGTTGGTGCTATCATTAGACATAATTATGAATATTTATTTGAACCAACAATAGTACATTTTGCTGTTGCTAATGCGTCTATTGCCTATTGTTGATTTAAATTCGCCATTCTTCTGTATAGACGAAGATGTGATATGTGACAAGCTGAAAGATTTATAAACGATATTTTATTATTGCTACTGGATAATAAAATAATCTTCCAAATTAGTATCAATTGATTTTATGATGATTTTATCTTTTTGCTTGCGTCATAGCCGTACTTTAAAATAATGAATTGGTAGGCAAATTGCACACAGTATATATTTTCAAGTTAATTGGAGAAACCTAATAAAACAGTGGATATGCTTCAAATCAATGACATAATTCGAAGAAATAGTGAAGGTATTTGAAATGACAAATACCAACTTGCCGCACTTGACTCGGTGGAACGCAGAGCTAAGAGGCTCATTGTCGACGTAAAACTGGTGGATGCCAAGCTTCACAGCTTGGCTCATCGCCGCAAGGTTGCCTGCCTGTCGGTCTTCTACAGACTGTACTTCGGTGAGTGTGCCCAAGAACTCCACGACCTCATTCCACCGGCCCCCTTCTACCTGCGTCTATTTTTCCGAGCGCATACAACCCAAATCTCTTCAAAGTGAGAGTAAACAGGCTTCTTCTGGATAAGCTCGCTCCATCGTTGACTTTGTCTCTGTCACCTTTGACCTAGACTAGAGTCAAGAACAAGTCCATTTGAAATAAAAAAAACAACGATTTCTATAAATCTAAAGTAAAATGGGAAACTAAGAAAGACCCACACAGGAAATAAAACTAGTAGACTATACAAACAATATACTACCAAATAAAAAAAAAATAATAAAAAATTGAGAGTTGCTTTAATTAAATAAAGCTCATATTTAATCATGACTAAACCAAAAGCCAATGATGCAAATCCCAATGAAAACAATTAAAACCTCAATTTAAATACATTTACAAATCTAACTGTAGATCAACACAATACAGATTACAAAACGGCCATTATAATAAGCGTTCTAATAACTACTTTATAAAATGCACGTAAGAGCTTTTGAGAATCAAAATGAGTCCGGGTCAATCACTCACTCACTGCTGAATGAACTCCGTAACATTTTAGACCCAAATTCGGTGAATACTATTCATCCTAAAACATTGTTACAATGGGATAAATAACTATTGAAACACCGTATACCCATTAACCCAACGCGTAACTGTCAGCCGAGAACTTTAACAATTAACATCGTCCAATAATAGAAACTATAGCACAATGGTCCTCACTACAAATTAATTTATTCATTTACAAAGGTCAGCAGCCGAAAAAAGGATGCGTACACGAAATTGAACCTAACACAACCAAAGACAACGTTCAAATTTAGCTGGATGATATATTCATTTTTGGTGATAAGTAATAGGTTGACGAGTTTTACAACAACGCTTTTAGGGTTATTTTTGTTCGACAAAAGCGAATAAGGGAAGCGTTTGGTACACTTTTTATTATTAAAATGATTGTAGTGCACAATGATACGACTGCGATTTTTCAATGCGACACATTTGCGGCACTAATGCGATTTGCGGCAGTTTAATCGTTGGTGGTGACAAAAGCTTTTGTTGCGCTCAATGCATTTGTTATTGTGGTTTGCCTAAATGTTGATTGAATAATGCATTTTAATTGAACTTTAATTGCCTTGATGTTATGTGCTGGATTTATTTGCTCTCATTTTAATGGGCTTTTGTTTGTTTATTATGGTTGACAATAAAACACGGCAAGTGGTAATATGAAAATTATATTTATTTTATTTAAATCATACATGTTCTCGAGAATTAGTTGGTAAAGAAGACTTCAAAACAAAGAAACGAAATGAAGGTCGCAACATAAGTTAACAGAAAGACATATACAAAGTAGATATCAAAATTTTGTAACTCACTTAAGAATAAGCCGGGACAGAAGTAGGTAATAAATCTAAACGGAAAGTCTCAAGAAACAAAAAACTCAAAAACGCAATCAGCAATTAAAAACCAATAGACAACGATGAAAACGTTAATACTACGAAAATATTTTCCTTTCAACCCACAAATAAAATGTAGATATAATATCACCATATTCCATAAAAATAATCCACCAAGCACTTCAATTTCATTACGTGTTCTCGTGACAAAAATCAAAAACGTACCTTCTTAGAAGAAAATCGATGGTATTAAATTCAAAGCACAAGTCTGAAGATAAGGGTTGTCGCATATAATATAACGTATGCCTTATTTGTATATGTACACTGTATTTTATTTTTATTTCTCTCTTTCGAGGGGGAGTAATCCTGGCGCTCGTGTGTTCGCTTTCTCGGAAAATAATGTTAATACGTTCTCATTTTTTTGCTTTTTATTTGTGGTATTAGTTTTAAGGGTTTTGTGGATTGTTTTTCTCGTTTGTGTGTTCTGATTTGGTTTTTGTATGGAAGGTTGTGATTGTTGTTGCAGAATATTTGATTAAAGAGGGTTTTTCAGAAATTGTGCACTTTTATAATTTCTAACGTGACGATATTATCTATAAATTTAAATGTATGTGTTTGTATATATTAATTTATTATACGTGCACGTTATAACGTTATCATGAACGGGAATTTAAAATCGTTTTCATTACTCACATTATCAATTCTTTGTATTATCGTGACTTTTTTTTATCCTGTATTATCGCTTGGCAAAGGCCTCCCTTTTTGTCCTTCCAAACCTCCCTATCTTGTGCAATATCTGGCCATGTTGGCCCTACAAATCTTATCAGATCCTCAACCACCTTCGCTGTGGTCTACCTCAACGGCGATGTCCCATCTTTCCGGGTGCATTCGTGAAATGTGTCCGGCCTACTCCCACTTCAGCTTGGCTGTTTTTCTCCAACACCCGCTACTTGAGGCATCGTCACGTTAGAAATTATAAAGCGCATAACGTCTTCTTCATTTTCCCCAATTCCTCTCACAATGACTAGATTTATTTTCGTCAGTGGGTCACCTTGAAAGGAAAAATATTATTACCATTAAATGGTATTTCAAAAGGGTAATTCAGCACCAAGTGAAAATACAGTTTCTTAAGTTGAGCAAACTAAAATAGAAACGTAATACTTATTTTAAAGATATAATGACACTTCGTTAATAGAAATTATGGTGTAATAAATAACCCTGAAGTCAACATCTGTACAAAAGTAAAGTCCTTCTTATATAACCGTCTGCTTCTTCGTGTCAATTTAAAGCACTGTCTCACATACCTATACAATTAAAGAATAGAGAATTGCTCAATCAATATATCTACTGAATACATTCTATGTGTAAAATCTATACAAAAAGTTTTGATTTCCCAACAAGATTAGCCACAAACTGAACAATTTTAAACAAACCCACAAGGCAACGCATCAACAAAGACCTCTATAACCTCTTTTCATAGAACACAAAAAGCTACCCGGTCTTTGCTTAACTAACTATTTAAGCAACACTAACTTTAATTAATCTTGACAACGCCATTGTAATATATAAATATCATTTATCACTTTCAATAGGTATCGACGCGAGAAATTTCGAATCACGATCGAGCGCCATTATTGCAGTTTATTTTATAACTGGCAACACTGGCCATCAAAGCTTTTGTCTTGACGACGTTTTGTTTGTGGCATTGACAAGTGAAATGTTTGCGAATCATTTTGAAATGATTTTGTTGGTTTTCTTTTTATTGAATTTTTGTAATGTTTTGTGATTGATGATTTTGATTGAATATGGTAGGTACATAGGTTTTCGTTTTGGGATTCTGTACTTTTTGGCGTGTAAATCTAGTTTTATAGTCGAATTTTATACTTTGCTAATGTAGCGATGTAGCATAACATAGCAGCCTATAATGTTCGCACTGCTGGGACATTGGCCTCCCCTGTATGAGAAAGAGTGAACCACGAACCACGAACGAGTGAATCACGTGAAGTGAGTGAGTGATCCACCACGCGGGCCCAGATCGCGATGGTAGATGTCGCATGTCTTCGAATTTTTGGTTCTAGGACATGCCGGTTTCCTCACGATGTTTTCCTTCACCGTTATTTAGGTAAGTAAGCATATGTTTTCTTATCTATGTATATTTACATGTGAAAATGAAAAGGATTTTTTTGAGATCGTTGCAAGTAATAATTTTGTTAATAAGACTTCAATGTCAAATACCTTTAGCACAATTCTTCATTTCACCATTGGACTCAAAAACATTTTTTTTCTTTCTGTCTTATTTTGAAGAGTTCAACTGTTACTAATAAGACACAATTTCTTTTGCTATTGTTATCGACCTTAATAAGGCTTCCTATACAATATTATATCAATCAAGGTGTTATGCATTACAATAACACATGTGTAACAAAGACGCATTACACTGTTCAGGGTGCTCCATCTTCGTACACTACCTACTCTAAATCAACAACGCACAAATACATTTTTCGTTAGATTTTTCTAACAATAGCTGGGGCTAGATTTCAATTATTTGCCAATCCGTTACCTGTACGAGCACAGTGGTCCTGACTCGATTGCCTCCCGTCTGGCAGTACGCCGGAATCGAACTCCGGTCCGCACAATGAAATACATCTAAATAAATAACACGGACTTCTCATTGTGATGCCGTCTCCATACAAAATATATTTTCACTACAATACCCACGCTGGGAACGGGGAAAATGGGGCACACTCGAACGGGAGAAAATGCTCGAATGCTGGCAACACTCGGGCTTAATTCCTGATTCCTTGTTTAAAAATTTGAATATTATTGGGTATTTTGTGTCGGTGGCCGACCAATTATATTGCGCGGTTTGTGTAGAATGATTTTGAACATAGAATATTGTCTGGTTCATTCATTTTTATTAAAGAATCAACTGTTTTCGTTTCACGAAACCAGAATATTTACAACTTGGCAATTTATCCATAGACGAACCTCAGCATAATTCCATCATAAATCCAGTCTTAAAAATAGAAATAATAATTAAAACCCAATATTTTCCTTATTAATAAAACAATAAATATTAATAAACTTCATTGTACCAAATTTCCTAACCTTCTTTCAACTCCTTTAAATATCAAATTAACACAAAATCTTCATTAATTGACAAATTAATTTACTTTTCGACAGACAAATCCACTTGACGAATTCGATAGCGAAATCGCCGAAACCCTTTAAGGACCGTAGATCTAAACAATGACCTACCGAACTAATGATTAATTCAAAAGTCGTTGGATTCCTTTCAATTTTGGGCTAGAGAAAAGGCGATTTCAGATACCAAAGATTATCTTCCTATTTTACATAAAAATAAAATCTACACAATCAATGTGATAGCTTCTCGTTTTGAACATGACCATTCTCTTTCCAACCTTCTTTATTTCTCCCATCATAAGATTTCTGTTAAAAAAAAAAGAAAAAAAGAAGTACGTACGTTTATTTGCGGTAAACATGACGCAGAGAAATAAAACAAACACAAAAAAAAACAACAAGGTACTTATATGCTAACACCCTATGCGAGACAGCCCAGCGCTGGCTATAATCTGTACAGTAGGTACCTAATTACCAAAAAAGTTAAATCTTAGATTATAAAACCCGCCATAATAAAGTCCACAGTAAAAATAAAATATTTTTCTTTCACGACAATACCTAGGTTAGTGATCAGATATACTACCTACAACAAAAATATCCTTCTGCAGTCCCCCGCTAACTTAAAAGCTCCATAGTAAAAGCTAAGAATGGTTTACAATAAAACAATTGATTTGAAAAACGCCCCCGCACATAAAAGGGTTCCTAATTATTAAATTGAAAACCCTGTTTTATGCTCACAATCAAGGGGGCTGGGGGCCGAATGGATCCCCCAACTTGTACAGAAACTAATCTAGAATAATTGTGTCTATAACTGGGACAGTCTATACTGTGTCTATGGATTTGTTTCACAAACTATTTCTTAGGTTGGTATTATTGTTTAAATTGATTCTGAAATCTGAAGGTAGGATAAACTCCTATTGTTTTTTAGTAAATCTATATATATTTCATATTTAATTGGATTAGTTTGTATTGTATATATGTAGTTACTTCCAATTTTGTATATAGTTCATAATAAATCTTCAATTAATATTTGTTTGTATGTTGCTCGGTTATGGGATAATGTTTGCTGTCGTCAGTGTGGTGGATGTAAGCGCACAACGCCATCTATCGGGTGGAGAGGAGCAATATGTTTCATTTTATGTGTCCGTGGTGTTTCTTGCCTGTTCTTCTCCATAGATACCTACTACGCTTTGGAGTGGGCAACTAGCTTCATCTTCCTGACTGACCGACCCCACAATTCAAAAGTGCCTGTAATTGGTTTATTTGAAATAAATGCTGTGAGATTGACTTTGAAATGTTCGGTCACAACACATGATTTTTTTTAAACTTTTGTTCTGGTAAATTCTACTTGCCATTTAACCTCTATGTTATCACCGACCATACCTATAATGACATGTATGTCATCGTCTAGGTACAAAAAAAGCTATGCAATATCTTTTTATCTGATATTTTTCTCCATAACCTAAATTCCTACCAAAATATATTATTATATTAATACCTAAATTCTTAACAAAAAAAATATTTTTCTTCATTTCGCATAAAATGCACTCAAAAAAAAAATCGCGACAACATAAAATATGACATAAGTATTCGCCTTTGTGTAGTTATTAATCTTATTGTCTGATCTTTGCCGAAAAATAATTTCGGTATTGTCAAAAAACCCAAAGCCGGTTCGTACATGTTAAAAACCTTCTTTAAAATAATATTGAATGGCTAAAATAAATATACCTAATCATGATTAATTATACAGTGCAATGACACCTGACGTGTTTATACGAGGAACTTATTATGTCTAATGCAAAGTAGGTAGGTATATTGTATTGAACTTATCTGTTAGGTGTGATTCCCAAAGAGAAGTCTTCTAGTTACGCTGTACTTACTGTTTTACATCTTCATTCTCCTACTGTTATCCCAATTTATTTGGGTTCTTTTTCTTCCATACTTATCTACTAGCTTCTGCCCGCGACTTCGTCCGCGTGAAATTTCACCCCCCACCCCCCCATTCACCCTCTTAGGGGTGGAATTTCGAATAACCCTTTCTTAGTGGATACCTACTTTTCACAAAGAACACACCCTCCTAATTTCATATGTCTACTACCAACGGTTTAGGCTGTGCGTTGATACATCAGTCAGTCAGGACTTTGAATTTTTTATAAGTATATAGATATTCATCAATGTATATCTAATACTAAAAATAACAAAATTAAATCCTAACTTCACTAAAACTATACAGAAACTAAAATATAGCGTCGAAAAATTCATCCGCATCGCTGTCGACTGGTAATGTTCCCAAGAGACTGGCGGCATTGCCACGTTGTATGGCAATGCTTAGCCTTTGGCCAAGGTAAAAGCCAGCCCTTGGGTCACGGGAAGTGTCAACCAGCCGTTTTGAAATTTCTTTAAATAGTATATAGATTAGTCGTTATCACGGTAGTCACCCCCTTTCTACCCGTCTCATCTTTGACGCAGTCCATCGATCTTTTTTTTCACACCATAAGATTGTTAAAAACGATTTTCAAGACGCCTGCAAGGTAACTGAGAATGCTAATCCATATTATCGTTCCCTTAATATTTTTCCGAAACTGATATCAAAAGTAGCAACTCTTAATAGCAAAGACCAATAAGAGAGAGACTATTAAATCTAAATATTTTTTTATTTATATTAATGAAAACGATGACTTAATTAATGATGATGATGATTTCGGCCAGGGCGATTGCTTCAAGTCCGCAGTAGTTGTTGTTCGTGAGTTCGCATGTGGCTTATGTAGCCAATCTTTTTCGAGAAAATCCTCGCGCATTGCAGGCACGTGAGCACACCATCTATGTAATTAATGAATTAGTTGTAGAAAGAGAACATACCATGAATTAGTTGTAGAAAAAGAACATAATGTGTACTATATAACAGCTACAAAGCTATTAAACAGGCGGCGTAAAAACTGGGGAATTGTAGCTAAAGTAGAAAAAAATACTTGAGTAAGTGAAACTGTTGATCATCGTGTTGAAACACGCTGTATATTGTGATTAAAAAAAACACAGCCAAATTCTAAATGTACGAAACACTCCCATATGCCATATATTTTCAAAATTTAGCTTTATTTTAACGATTAAATAACAATAGAAATTGATGTTAAAATACAAAAGTTTCCGTCGGACTTTAAACTTACATTTTGTTTATAGTTTTTAATTAAACTTTACATTATGTTGTTATTATTGATTTATAATTGGCTAAAGTGTCGTAATAATATTTTATTGAAGGGCCAGAATATTGATAATTAAAATTAAATTATTAATTAAATGTTCCTACTATGACCACCTGCATGATTAAAACCTTCGATTGTGTAATGTTTTGCTTTGTGTCTCTCTGTGTGTATATAATAATTAATATCTGTTTCATTATTATAATACAAACTATTGAATTCATTATAAAGCATTCCCAAACTCAATTTATTGTGTAATAATAAATTATTGTTAATTTTATTTGTAATACTTCAAACACTGCCCCACGTTTATGCTTAATTGTATGTAAAACGAATAACAACGAACTCTTTATTCACAACATAATCAAAATTAAATCGTGTTGATACCAATTATCGTCAATACGAACTGAATGTCATTTAATGATATAACGACATTAAAGTTCAAAGAGTTGCTCTGTGTCCGGAAGTCAAAGCAGCCATAATTAACACTAAAACTGTCAAAATAACTAATGACATTATCAACTGTTATTAAAATAAATCAAAACGTGTGAAGAATTTGATATAAATAATAAAATGTGAATACATTAAAAGAAGAGAAATTAATAATGAAGATAATCTTTTGAAAGTTCTAAGCCGGAATTTGGAATGTGCCTATCCATTCATCCACTGCAGTCAATTCATCATTGAAGTCAATGATTCCACAAACTAATCACCTAAGTGAATGTTAATTCAATTATTTCACTTTGAACCTCTCTACAGGTCAAACAAAATTAAAAGGGTGTCAATTAAAACTAAAAAGTAAAATAAAAACAATTTAGTGTTTATTTTGTATGGCATTTAACAAAGTTATGTCCTCAAATACTATAATACATCGTTGGTACTGACATCGATAATTCAATTAATACACTATTATATACATTTCGAGATGTACTAATGACTTAAGATTAAGACAACTAGTTCTTAAATTTACCTACATCTACAGTTGGAACCAATAAATAAATACATGGAAAAGTAAAGCGGGTCAACCCCGAAGACACGGATAAGAAACAAATAACTCAACAAATTGACATTATGTTTAGCACTAAAACAAAATACAGGGTCGACAAGACTTAACTATTCGGCTGCATGAGACACATATAGAACATAATCTCTTTTTGGTACCAATCTCACTTCACATAACTAACGAACCGACGCTACTTTACCTTAAATATTTATAGACGCATCAAAAACAAAATAAATCACAGTTAAACTCAATTCGCCCCCTCGCGGGTCTACCTTAACATATTTACAAGCCACTGATATGAGACTCACTTTACATCATCAATTGTTACTCTAGAAAATAAATAATGTTCATTACATTCTTGTTCACAGTCTGTTGCACTTAAACTGCTGGATCCGTCTCGTGCGGGGTTGCCGAACCTCGAAAGATGGGCATCCTTCAAGGAAGGCAGGTTGGTCTTCAATATATGACGGAGACGGGCCGCCTGAGCTGGTCATCATGCGGGCTGTGTTGTGTGGGGGTGACGGGGGACACTGGCGATGAGGGCGCGGCGCCATACTGCGGGAACAGCGACGAGGGGAAGTGCTTCGGAGGAGCCGTCGGCGAGGTGTACAGCGATGAATAGAATGACGACACCACGGCCGCCGCTGACGATGACACCGTCGGCAACTTCTCCGTCGGAGCCATCAGCTTGGAGAACTGCAGGTGATCCAGCTGGTGTGGGAAGTACGGTGGCACTGCGGAGTATGATAGCGCGTCCAGGTGACCCACTCCGTGAGCCGGGCCGGCGAAGTATGGCAGCGGGAAGCTCGCGAACGCACCGGCGCCGGGCGCTCCTCCCTGTGTCGGGGGTTTGGGCTTCCTGCGGGGCCTGTACTTGTAGTCCGGGTGCTCCTTCATGTGCAGAGCCCTCAACCTCTTAGCTTCATCGATGAATGGCCGTTTCTGCATCTCAGACAGCAACTTCCACTCTGCGCCGAGCCTCTTGGAGATCTCCGAGTTATGCATTTTCGGGTTGTCCTTAGCGATCTGGCGTCTCTGCAGCCTGGACCACACCATGAACGCATTCATGGGTCTCTTGATGTGTCCCTCGGACTGCGGCGAGGTTGCCGGCAGCGGTTGCGGCGCGCTGGGGTACTCCGGTAACATGCCCGGGTGCATGGAGAACGCGTACGGGTGATGACTCAAAGTCGACATAGCGATTGAACTTTAATTACTAAGTCGTAAGTTCTGTTAGAGCATTAGCTCTATGGTGATGTATGGCACAAAGCGGTGAATGAGCACAGACGAGGAGGTGATTGTGTCACGTCGGAGACGGACGCTAGACTGACGACTCGGTATCGGGGCCCTGTGGGTATCGAAGTGCGGGAGGTGGGGTTTTTGGGCGGTGACATGCGGGCCAATGAGGGGCCGGTGAGTACAGCCTGCGCCCCTCCTCGTGCGGTATGCTGGTCTCGCTCTCGCACACAATGAGTGTGTGCGGGTCTCTCTCTGGCGCAACAATAGAGCGGCGTGCCGTGGCGCGGAACAGGCGTGCAGCTGTTCGGAGCCATGTCAGCGACTGAGCGCGGCTCAATGCATGATGTAACTGTAGTAATAGAATACTTTACAAACTTGTATTGTGGAATTTGGTTGTGTATCAAATAAATGGTTGATATAAATAGACCACGAGTGAACGTTTGAATGTCACCTTTTTTGTGCGAAAACTCGACATATTCGTAGTAATAAAACGTTTGAGCTTTTAAGGTGTAAGCGATTAAACGCTTTTTATTGGCTGGTAAACGTTTAAAGAGAACATTCGAATATTTATTTAGTGAGTAATCCTCGTATCATAACATCGTAAGACGTAATCCTCTATTGGTATCGTATGTAATAGAACTTACACCGCTCTGAAGCTTACTTTATTGTACTTGTGAGCATTATGATCATAAAAGAGCTTTTACGCTGAACGCGGTTCGGTATTAAAACATAAAATGTACCTATCAACTGATTTGATTATAACCGTTCAAGTTGACAAAGCTGCCTGAGAGAAATGGTAGATAGACGTAGCTAATAAGGTTGATTCAGAAGCACATCATAGAGAGTATGGAATAAAAGATGCGGTAAAGAGTGATACAGATACGTAAAAGAAAAAAGATATTGAAGAGATCGCTAATACAATGGGATAAGGGCAGGATAGGTAATGATTGGTGGTTGTTGGAACTTGTATGTCATCCTGTGGGTTTAGTTTAGAAGCAGTAAGTTTTAATGCGAATTATAAAATAAAAAAAAATATATATAAATTATATTATTTTTTAGTTTAGTTTGATAATTATCATACTTAGGTAAGTAAGAATTTAGATTGTGTTTTAATAGAGTTTAGTGTTGCTTTGTATTTTTAAAGTTTAGATTTTTAAGTATTAGCCGTAAGTTGATTTTTCAATTTATTTGGTGTTGTTTGCAAAACACTATTGTATTGGGGTTATTCTGTAAAGATAGTGTGTGTAAGTTTAATAATAATAATATTGTATTTGATTCCCAAGTCGAGAAATAAATCAGCATAAAGTGGATAAGCCAGAGTTTAAAACAGAAGACGAACTACAGGGGTTCGAGGAGGGGGGGGGGGGTGTGGAGGGGGGTTCAGTGGATCAGACCGGAATAAATCGAGAAAAGCTAGGTCTAGACCTACAATATAGAAGAAAGGAATTACTTAGTGGTTCCTTAGGTATCTTTACATAACATATCATCACGGCTGTGTTCCCCAAAGGGTTAAGCTGAAGTGTAGCCACAGTACACCTAAGTATGTATGTTTATTAATCGGAATAATTGTATCCGAGAAAATTATAATTCGTAACGACTGTCAAAGATACACCAATGACAGCGGGACCAACGCCAACGGCTTAACGTGCTTTCCGGGGCACGAAGGGGTGTCGGTACCTATGTAAAGATGGTCAACCATCCACGGACCAACCGCGGCAAGCGTAGCTTAACCTGATCGATCGACCCGTGCGGCTGTTATTACTTAGCCACAAGCCCCTCAACTCCTAGCCTCTCTTTAGTACTTTAAAGCTATTATTTATTTTTATGAAAGAAGTGCACGTGGTATGGTATGTACTCGTAGAATAGTGATATCACTGCCAAACAATAGATTCCACGACTTTATGTATGTACCTAAGCTCAACAATTTGCGGATTACAAGCTTGACTTAATCTCGAGTCGAGCTTTGACCTTGACCACGTTTTGGTAATGTAGGTATATGCTGTTATGTGTGTATGCATGTCTGTGTGTGTTTGTCATTGTGTGAATGATCAACAGTGTTATATATTTTTGTAGGAAATTGGTGGAGC
Source organism: Hydraecia micacea (assembly GCA_914767645.1). NCBI lineage: Eukaryota > Metazoa > Arthropoda > Insecta > Lepidoptera > Noctuidae > Hydraecia > Hydraecia micacea. The sequence continues at coordinate 18,969,080 of OU611778.1, forward strand.
TAATTATTTATATGTAATGCTATCTTTGCAGAGAGTTGTGAAATTATTTGACATATGTAGGTACTTATAGGTACTTCATGTCGATGACGGTATTCTCAATACTACCGAGATTTTAGCTAGAGTTTTTGTTCTTTTGTTTTTCTTTTATTTTTTGTAACGTGAATGCTGTGTTTTTTTCTTCTCTATTGTTGTGAATGCTGTGTACGTCTGTAATTGACGTAAACACTAGCCCATGTCTCTGTTCTCTGTTATTTGTAAATGTTTGTTTTTGTGTTGTTGATGTGCCTTAATAATAAATAAATAAATAACTTTAGCGCGCTTTGTTATTCGATTGTGGTTATGGATCTATATAATTTTTATTTTTTATTTATCGTTTATGTGAAGGAAGTTTTCTTTTATCTCGGATGAATAGGTAAAGCTATCGTTACCTATTATTATTTAAGGCTTAACTTATTTTTAAGGATATCATTAAAAAAAACAGTGGCACTCCGGAGTGCCGACAGAAGTGAAAACACAACACAAACAGAATACTTTGCCATCACTCACTGACATATCGGATATACATTAAAACCGGGTACATACCGAGGACAGCCGAACACATCTGAAGCGGCGTTGGTTACAGTAACAGTGGCGCGAATTCAATGGTGTTTTCCCATCTCAAAAAATGCCCAACGCGCCTAAAGAATTTTTCTCTTCAAAAATATATTATTCATATTTATAGTTTTAATATGTGTATCTTCATATTTAAATAATGATTTATTCCACTATTATCGTTATCGCACCTACCACTGTTTGTCTCTGCATCACCCAAAGATTGACTAGTAGAAAATGCCTATGGCATTAAGTCCGCTTCTGTAAGTACATTTGTGACCATAAAGAATAATAAGAAACTTAGGTTTTTTTAATTAATCCTAAGCAATTTGTCTTAATTTTCATGAATACCTACTTAGAATACCTACTCCAAGAAGTAAACTTTCTTCATGCCGCCGCGCCGGTAAGCTCCCTATGAACCAAGACCATTACGTTTAAAAAAAAGTTCTATTTTGTTTCACACTTAAAAATATTTTTTGCAAACTTTCCTATAAGATTAAAAATTACAACTTCTAGTTAGATAATAGATCTGAGATTAAACAGAGCTATTATCTAGATATAGTTTTATAGGAATGTAAGTATCTTCATTTTTTGAACGATTCTTACTTAATTGTACAATCACATAACACATAATCAGCCTATAATGTTACCATTGCTGGAACACAGGCCTCCTCAGCGAAGGAGGGGGCTATAATCTACCACACGGGCCCAGTGCGGGTTGGTAGATGTCACATGACATTCATGTTTTGTGTCTCATACATAAGTCATACTCGTGTGTTTGTCATTTACTTATACAATAAAAATGCAATATTCTACCACTTCTGTGCCAAAATCACCAACACAACCAAATGATACCAGGAAACGACGCGCATGCACAGATCTATACCATACTGTAAATCATATAAAGAGCTAAGCAGATAAACTTAATCTAAACTCAATCAATGGCTGAATGCTCAGTACCACGGCACTAAAAACCACACAATATATTATATCACATAAAAACAGGAACACTAGAAAAGCTTTCACAGATTTAACTTTAAATCGATTCTTTATAAGTTGCTCGTAAAATGGTCGTTTCACGGATCGAATCGGACGTGCTTTATGCCATTGTTTCATAGGAATGGTTTGTGGCGACACCATACTGTCCAATAACTAGGATTATGCTCGTAAACACATTCCACAATCATAAAACGACTTTTTCATTATCACCCTCTATACACTTTTAAGACTCAAGTCTTTTTTCTGGCAAAGAACTTTAAATGTTATTGTTGAGACTGTAGAGTTGATTTTTGGTTGTGGGTTGTCTAAAAACAGGATGGTCTTTTGTCTTAGCGAGATCTAAAAGTACTTCCAAGAAGTCGTTATTAATAATAAAATAATAACAAGCCTGAATGTAAGTAATTTCTATATTTTATAGTCGAAACTTTAGTTTGTTCGCGTTTTGTTAAAACTTTATTAGCAATCAAAGTTTTCGTAATTCATCTTAGTCGTAAAACGACTTAATTAATGGAAAACTTGTGCTTGGACGGACTTGGTTAATGGAAATTAATCATTTCCTTTTATAGTCAAAAACAGTTACATACTTACTTAGCTAAATTTTATTGCTTTGAAGACATTTGAGATGAAAATAAACAATATTATGTGGAAATATTAATATTTGTTTATAGAGGATTGATGTATAGGTAAGAATATAAATTCTCACATGAAGTAAAGTTGGCATGAAAACCTTAATTTAATACTATTACAGCGAATAGGTATAGTTATTACACGAATAGATACATCATTTCAAAGAATATAAATGTTCAAAATTATGTGTTTATCGACATAAAATGAAACTAACGCCACGTCATCACGGCCTTTTACATGAAATTTATTTGTACGATTAATTTAGTTTTTGTGCTTTTTCCATTATTAGAATTTGGCATACCTACAGTTTTTTAATTATTTATATTACTATTTTAAACTGTGTTTATTAGTAGGCAAATTTCAACTAAAACACTACCGCATTCGGAAACGTCACTATTGAATGAATCAATAACTTTTATTAACTAGCATAATCTTGGCACAAACGTCAACAAGATTGAAATGTTGTTAATCTGACATATTTTTGGCTGACAGCGTTCCAACTTAAACTTGTTAATTAAAATAATTATTAATTTTAAATAACGACTCTCTTTTTTTTATTACTCAAGCGATTTAATTACAAACGGCTTCATAATGCCTTTATCTATATCTATGCATACCACACAAGTTTGTGAGTTTGTTTGTATGTTTTTTACTTCTTCACGCACAAACCGCTGGACTAATTTTGATAAAATTTGGTATGGAGGTAGCTGACACCCTGGATTAACACAATAGGATACTTTTTATATATATTATTTATTTATTTTATTTTAAAGGGGGCTTACAGACTAACAAACCAATGACAAAAATAATGTAATATTAGTACAACAAGCCTCCACATATAGTTAAGGAAATAGTCGATAAAAAGAAAGTACATACACGTTAATATAATTAGTAGAGAATAGTAGATAACTTTATCCCGATATTCTCATGGGATCGACACTTATGCGGGTGAAACCGCGGGGCGCTGCTAGTTATAAATAAAAATCACTTTTCGTGTAGGTACTTCTGTGTGACCTTGTTCTTTTACACTATGCGACGGTATTCAGATAATGAATCTATTCCGGAAGGTTTATGTGTAATTATAAGAAAGATACAATTTAGGTACCTACTAAAATAAAATTTTCCTACTTTTTTATGATTCGATGCAATATTTTTGACGGCGTTTTAGGTTCTTATTGTAAAACCAATGACAAAAGGTTTTTGGTAAAAAAATGTTCTTATCAAAGTACTACTATAAACACTAGATAGTAAATACATTCTATATTTCTTAGAAAACCAATTCTTTACTAACTATAATTACAATATAACTATATACATTAGATACTAAAATAAAAGACTAACTAACCTACTATACAAATAAATAAAAAAAACAAAGGACACTTAAGGTAGTAAATTAATTTTAAACCGACATTTACTAAAGAAGTCTCGATATTTTGTCAAGTCGCAAAAACAGAACGAAGCATGGGCGGGTCGCTAGTTTTTAATAAAGTCATACAAATAGCCACTCTGAAACGGTATAAAAACTCGCAAACTGAACTCGCAAGTCAATACCCACATTCACTTCAAAATGAAACGTCTGTCGCGGTCGGCGATATGATACTACTAACGCCATCTATTATGCGACGCGTAAACTGCGAACTAAGTTAGCTTTATGTTTATGACAGCTAATTTTTATGGTGTTGTTTTTAAAACAGTTTTATGTAGCTATTTCGTATTGATTTGTTTATTTTAGTTGTTTCGATTTGCAGTTGTAGGTATCCATCCATTTCAGGGTGTTTTTTTTTTGTCAGTTTCATCATCATCATTTCATCCGAAAGACGTCCACTGCTGGACATAGGCCTCCCCCAAGCACCTCCACTTCGACCGGTTCTGTGCTTCTCGCAGCTACTATGTCAAATTTCTTTAATAGATTTTCAGCTTGATGTGCTGGCGTCTGTACTTTAATTATTTTTATAGTACAAGTTCTAGCGGGCTAATCGTGTAACACACTTACAAAGACAATGCCTTTAATTTTGATAATTCAACAACATTTATTGCTTCATGTATAGACGCCAGCACATCAAGCTACTACAATCTGTCATATTTCTTTAATAGATTTTCAACTTTATTACTACAGCATAAGGATCAAGGTTGATTGGGAAAATTTGACAGTTTCGGGTAGCTTGATGTGCAGTCTGTACGTTGTAGCAATGGATTTCCTTGAACATCCTACGGCACACATTTTTAATCACAATTGAGAGTGGGGTGCTATTGAGGTGCGGATCTGTAAACTACTGTCACGATACGAGCTTTCTTACTATTAGAATGAATTTATAAAATGATATCTATAGATTTAAAATATTTATATTAATCATTGAAAATATGATGACTTTTCTTTTAAAAAGTTTTCTTCAAGTTTTAATAATATTACGCCCAGCAAAAAAACATGACATATTTTCCAAGAAAAAAATGCCAGCCGCACATCACAGCTAAAACAAAACATCCCCTAACCAACATACGCAGTACATAGAGACCATTAATTAAAACCTCAACAAGGAAAATACATAACAAGATATAAAAAAAAAATATCACAAAGAAACATCGCACCTAATTACTTATTTCCCAACACCGCCACAATACACCAGCCTGCAGACATGACCTGGGTATCTCCATCTCACTCCAACCCCTCAAACAAGAAAGAGAGGAAAATATTAGCTAGTTAGTCTTCGAATGCCGTTGAGCTTCGAATAGTGACAAAAGCGGGGTGAGCACAATATAGGCTTAAAGCCTATTCGCTCCATCTTCCTATTTTAATTTACGCAAATTTCCCATGACACTTCACCCGACATACCATTATGGTTGTTTTTTTTAAAGGACGGGTTGTCACTGGCGAGGTTAGTTAAGGTTAATCATCGGTTAACACTAACGGGGGTTTAATTTGATATTCTTTCAGTTTAATGAGTGGAACTATGGTAGTGATTAGTCTGCTGTCTGTTTGCTACCTAACTTTGAATCAATTAACTCAGCCTATCGCAGTCCATTGCTGGACATAGGTTGCGCCACAACACTCTGTCCTCCGCCTTCCAGTGTGTCCCAGCCACCTAACTTTAATTGTCTGGTTTTAGCGTCCATGCGTCTATACTTTCATTATTGAAACTCTTTGACGTTCAACTCATTAGGCTTTGATAAATTCAGTTCCTCTGCGATAATACGACAACTTTCTTTCTAACAGTTCCTGTGTCCAAAAAAGGTTCGTCCACTTTACCGATCGTGGTAATAAAAAAATCTATAAAGACAGCCCACACAGATAGATAACTCGGGAAAACAATGAGACACAGCTCTTTAGTTTTACGATCAACAAGCCATATCAAGACAAGAGATGATTGTATTGAGTTTAAAATTATAGCTTTGCTAACAAAAGAGACTAGGTCGCCTCACATAGCACAATCAGCCTATAATGTCCCCATTGCTGGGACACAGGCCTCCTCTTTGTGAGAGGGAGTGGGCCGTAATCTACCACGCGGGCCCAGTGCGGGTTGGTAGATGTCACATGTCTTCGAATTTTTGGTTCTAGGACATGCCGGTTTCCTCACGATGTTTTCCTGCACCGTTTTGAGAGCAGTGGTGACGAAAATATTAATTTATACAAAGTAAAGCGCCTGCCTGGGTTCGAACCCACAACCTAAAACTCGACTCGAACTCGAACTGAACTCGGGTGGGTGGATACCACTGGGCCACTACTGCTCGCCTTCCAATCTGCTGCAATCCTTAACTCTCGTTAACCCAGTGCCACCGACCCTTCCTGTATCCTATATCCTATACGTTACTTTTGCAGAATCTATTATCTTTCACCAAGAATGCACTCAGTTAATGACCTCCCAACGATAATGGTCCATTGTGATGCCTACGCGCAGGCAATCTTCATAGTGCTCGCATTGTGTGCACGAAAATTCATTTATAGATAGGTTTTTTAATAAACTAATGAACGGTCGTAGGGTGTTTTTTTTATTTATTTAGATTAATAACTGTGGGATCTAGATGTGACGTTATGTCTGCTGTGTTCGGTGATGTTGATCTGATGGATGATTTTTTTTAAGGATGGATGCAGTTTTGGCTGCTATGGCTCTGTTGTGATAGGTTAGTTATGGTTGGATTAAAGTCATTGTGATTGATAAGATGATCATTTGACACCGTAGCAGCATACTTCTATTACAGTTTCTCCATTACATTATTATCTTTAAAGTGGGTATAAATATTAAACGTAGAGTTAGGTAGTAGGTATTATTAAAATCTGACAATGCGTTTAAAATATGCAAGACTACACTTAGGTAAGCAAAGAGAACTTTGAGCAATATTAGGTATTTCTGGACTTTAAAAGATACTTTGACCCTTGATTTTGTTTCGCCATTTTGTCTCAGGGATAGTCACATAATGTGGACTCCACCTAGCTTGTTTTTTTTATAATATAACATGTAAAAGTGGATCCGATATCCAAGTTACAGAATAAACAATTTAATTTAGCAACTGTTCCGTATTATTTGGTTGTACCAATAACGGTCAAGAACAGATTCGGGCACAAGACTCTCATAAATAAAGGCCTATTTTCTTCCTGTACGTTCGAATATAGTCATCAAAGTTGCGCGTGAGCGACGTTAATCACTGACGTCATAAAACTTTAAATAAAGACACAACAAAATATCTTCGAAGAACAATAACGTTCTAGCAACCCCCATTATCAGTAAAATGACGAACGAACAATACAAAAACAATAGCATTTAAAACTAATAAACGCCGACAAACAGACAGACAAACGACAAAACAAGGTGTCTTCATAACCGCAATAAATATCTTTGTTTCCATAATAACGGTTTGTAAAAACCAAATTACGTTTTCTGATCAAACGATTCTATTGCGCCCTGTTTAAGGTAGAGTTTTGTCATAAAAATCAGTATTGTCATGACGGCACAATGAGTTTTGTCAAATGTCAAAACAATGAGCAACCGTTTCGTGTTTTTGTGAAGGCGGTGGTGCTGAGGCAGACCGTTCGATTCCCAGAATTTCTTTAGTCAAACTGTAAACTGTAATAATTGAATAATTTTTGTTTTGGAAAAATATTAGTAGATTCGTTCCAGAGGTCAGAAAGGGATTTTTAAGAGAAATAACCCGAGTTTGCTTTGTTTTTGGTTATCATTTGCATCCGCGGCTTCGTTTGTGAAATTAAAGCTTGAAAGAACTGTTATTGATACCTTGAAACGTGACAAAGACCATACTAATGTTAGCTAATACTTCTTTTAACACTACATAAGCAGAATCTCGTACTATTTCAAAAATTATGGCTGTGTAGGTAAGTACTTACCTACAGAGAACACGTCATCACTTTTGAAACAGTACCTACCTAATACTTGCACTAGCGACTTGCACTATTAAAGCGGTTCTGCACTACATCCGATCCAATTCCGAGAAATGCCGGGTCCGAAGTGACCATAGTCCTATTTGTATGAGGGGTTGCGCACTAGATCCGAACTCTATTTGAATTTATAATATTCTCAATTCGGATTGAAGTCGGATCTTCAATTCGGATTCGGATCGGATGTAGTGCAGAACCGCTCTTATAGCTTCATGTTTCTGACTGACTGCATAGCATAAGCATAATCAGCCTATAACGTTCCCACTGCTGGGACACAGGCCTCATCTCGTAGGGTGGGGTTAGTGTAGGTTGGTAGATGTCACATGTCTTCGAATTTTTGGTTCTAGGACATGCCGGTTTCCTAACGATGTTTTACTTCACCCCTCGATAACTTAGAAATTGCTGTAAATTTTTGTCGTGTTTGAACTAATGCTTTGAAATTGGTTTTAAAATTGACAACAGGTCACTTCCGAAAGTTTTGTTGTTTTAGCTTTAAACGTTATAGGTAGGTACTACATTCCGGTTAACTAAGTTTTCTCAAATCGTTGTAAAAAGGCAAGGATTCAATTCTGTAGGATCATAAAGGGGTAAAAACTGGATTCCCATAACAGTTACGGAAGTACGACACATAGTTCGCATAAAACAGGCTTCTTCTCCGTTTCAAGGAAATAATAAACGCTGAACCAGTTATTATTTTGACCCTACCTGAACATGACAATAGGCTGAGAAGACAATTTCATGGGAAACTACTTGATTAGGAACGACAAACTCGGCAATACACACTAATAGGTATGTGTGTATTTATTTATATTGGATCTCCAACAAAAGGTGTACAGACGCCAGCACAACAAGCTACCCGAAACTGTCAAATTTTCCTAATCAACTTTGAACCTTATGCTTTAGCGATAAAGTTGAAAATTTGATAGATCGTAGTAACTTGATGTGCTGGCGTCTGTACATAATAGGTACTTTACATATAAATAAAGGGCAACGTCACAAGACCAATTCCCGTAATTAAAAACGTTCAAAATCTAGTCGCAATCTCATCTCAGCGACAATCAATGTCGAAAACTTGTCAAAAATGTAGGGAAATTAGAGGTATTTTTGACAGATTGAGATCAGACTGTGAACGTTCTTAAAATTACGGGAATTGCCCCTCAGGTATTAAGTAGGTATACTCCTTAGGTATATGAGACCACAGCTTGCAGTATGTCGTAAAACGTTGGCAATGAAAATAAAGAATGTAGATGATGTAGCCATATAATATATTAGGAACAGTCGGAGCTGATGATGACGAATATGTTAGATAATTTACAAAGGTAAGATCTCTTAACAGATAAAGCATAACCAGCCTATAACGTTCCCAGTAATGGGACACAGGCCTCGTCTCTTCGGGAGGGACACACATACCATGATGGACACATGTCTTCATGTTCTGTGTCTCATAAAAGATGCATTTTCAAAAACTATATTCAATCAGCTTTATAATAATATTCAATCAACTATGCTTGTCATTACCACTGCAGTTATAATAAGATAAGTGTGTAATACATATACACACTAAAGAGTACCTGGAAAAAAACCTGCAAAAAAAAATAATTTACTTAATTAAAAAACTTAAAAATATTTCTTGCATCTATCAAAGTTACATCTCTTTGGAACTGCGCCATTTTTGCGCGACACAACTTTCTAATTAACTCAACGAGACAATAGAAAGTGCGACACATACTTACATACAGAAAGACTGAGGGTGACGACTCCTGTATAACCCTTAATATATTTAATTTTCCCAACAACCTAATATCAACTCTATCTTTTAACTATCAAAGTTGAAAATCGCATGTCGGATGCATCGTTAGGGTTGTCGCTCAAGAGAATTCGTCAAACAAAATTTAACTCTAAGATATTAAAACAAAGTCAACGTCTGTGTGCTGTTCTGAAATCAAAGTTGAATTCTAGGGTTGCCAACAAGTTCATTATGCACTTAGACAATTAGTGTACGCCGGGGGGCGAGTGTGGCAGCCCTGAGTCTTTCCGGTGTCGCGCCTTACTTGTCGAAGACTCTTAGTTAATAATACTTACTCATTAGGGATTGAAATAAGGGAGGTTTCTTTTGAACTTGGGCTGAAGTGGACAGCGACGAAATATGAGGACTTAAAACTTGGAGTTTGGACATGAAATTAAATGTGATTTAAATTGGGGCGACGATTTTGATCACTTTTATGAAGATTTTGGGATAAAGGTGAATGTGTCTTTACAGATAGCAAGAAAGGTAATCTCTTATACTAACCTGGCGGAGAAAAGGCTAAGGTAAAATTAATGTGAAATAATTAATGTAGGTAAATAAATATTTACAATTTTGAGGCCCAAAACTACAAGTCAATCCTTGCAATCTACCTAAACTAGGAATACACCTGTATCTTAGGAATTACACTCAAGATATACATAAAAATCATTTAAAATTCGTAAAACGAATACGATTTTATTAAGATTTTCAACCAAAATGGTTCGAAACGTTATTACTTCGAGCGACGATGTGTACTACCATTCCGACTAAATTCTGGGTCGAGGCATCATAAGCAAACTACAAAATTATACCCAAGCAATACAAACAGACCAATAACATACATATTCCCATACTAACGTAAATACAATTTCAAAATACATCTCATAACATTAATGCAAAATCGGAAATATCATGTTCCAACTTGAAATTTCTAATCCGTATGCAAACAAATTTGAAATTCTAACAAGATACGCTTAGAAATGTGGTTAAATACACGCTGGATGGACGTCGGACCACCGCGTGTATCTATCGAGGCGAAATCCGAATGTAACCGGTCTAAAATCCGGTGAAATCCGGTCGAATACGGCGGGATCCGGCACGGGACTGAATCCGGCCAGTGGATCAACATCGCGAAGGCATTGTCGTGAACAAGTGGACGGATGAATGTGGTCACCGTTTAGTTTTGGGATATATTGGATTTTGCTAAAGTCGTGTCACTAACATTCCGCCAGTAACTAATTATCACGGTGATATAGTTTTGCCAATGTTAGGTATGTACGTGCGTTTGTGAAAACTAGTTACTAAAACTAGGACAAATTGGTTTAGCCACTGTAAGTGTAAATTCAGTAATTAATGATGATTTTGTGAGCGACGGAATTGGATTTATTCAACTATTAGAATTCGAAATGGGTTATGTTGACAAAATATGTGCTAGTCAACAAAATGTACGCTTGACAGAACTAGTAAAGATATTAAGATTATCTTTTGCAAGGAAAGAAGAAAATCAAGAAGCAAAAAGAAAAGTTTGTTTTGCGACATCTGATGATAGCATGGGTTTCTATTTTTAAGATGTTGGAAAAACTTGATGAAATATTTATGAATCTAGATAAATAAAAGTTGGCCATAGCAACAATTGACCAACAAGCTGCAAGACTGAAGAAAACTCCCTTAGGATGTTCATAGATATCTAAGCTACGCCTAGCAACTCATCTAGCTAACATAGGCGTTAAAAATCTATACTACGACCTCTGTACGATGAAAACATAACTCTAAACCTAATCACACTAACTAACTATGCAAGGTACAACGCCAATATGTAATTACGTCGCAGCAATTATTCCGCAAACGTAAGTCAAACGCAAACGTATCGACTAATACTGGTGACGAATCAAACAGCGCGGGCGTGACAATAGTCGCGCGACGCTGCGACAAAATTGGCTGTTTTCACACGAATCTGCTAATGATTACATGTTGGTAAACGATGTTTAGAAGTGTGCGGGTGCGTTGTTGTACGGGAATATTGGTTAGTTACAAGTACAGGTTAAGTTAATCTATTATAACGGGGCTTAATTGAAAGGTGTTCAATAGGATTTGTGTAGATACTTCAGTAATTCGATTTTCTGTTATATCTACTAATATTTTTGTTATGATTTGAATTTCAAAAAGAGCAGTAAAGAGCTGTTAATTTTAATAAGATAAAGCTTTCTCTTGGTTTATATTTTGCCTACATTATTGACATTTGATTATTCGTTATTTAACGGTCAATCATACTGCGTTATTTCTATTATTTCCAATTTTATTAAAAGAAACCAAATTAATAATTTGATCAACTACAGTCCAACCGACGAGGGAAAGCGTTTCTGACACCTGTCAGTGCAACAAATCTAGTAACTAATAAAGATCAAACTCGCAAAACACGTATTCGTTTATATCAAACTGACGGGAGTCAAGGACGGATTCTCTCGTCGGCTGCACTGTAGTGTCATCTACAAACAAATTCCAAAGCTCTCCTAAAAAACACAATCCGAGAAGTCCCGTACCGAATTACGCGTAACAACGTACCCGCACACAATGTGGGCGTATGCAACAACAAATAGCTACTTGCGGTTCAGACGTGTGATCAGATTCGTCGCCGGTTCAAATTAGCTCGCGCGTTTGTTTCGGCCGCCATTGTCGCGAATGCGCCTTTGTGTCGCGAGTGTGTGGTAAGCCTAATACCTGGTTTCTTGTTACGTTTTTAAGACGGTTTCATTGTTCGATTTTAATGTTTATTTATTTTTCTTTTTGTTCAGAATAAAGTTCAAGGCACCCTTGTTTGGGCAAAAATTATACCTTTTATTGTGTGTAAAATATAGTGGACGCTAACTATGGTAGCTAATAACCCCTATTAGTTGCCATTTTTATTATATGTGACCCTAAAACGCGTCATCGCTTCTCCTCCACGTTAATTATGCGCACAGCCAAAGTGTGGAACTCTCTGCCAACGTCTGTGTTCCCTTCCATATTTAACCCGTCTGCCTTCAAAGCAAGAGTGAACAGGCATCTTCTGGGCACGCTCGCCCCATTATAGACCTCATCCATCGCTATCCATCAGGCGTGATCGAGGTCCACGCCCGTTCAGCAATTTTTTTTTTAAACATTGTCTTCGTAGATTTTATTAGTACTTTAATATCATCCAATCAGCACCTCGTGTACAGAATACGTCTAAAAGTAAAACAATGTAATTGATCTACAACAATCTCTTTCATTGTTAACTTTAAATGAAATAATGAAATTGTTCCTCGGTCTTGATTTCATTACACGTGCTACGCGCTACGAGCATCGACGTGAGACAACTGCTACGAGCCTACGACCGTAGCCATCGCTACGAATATTCTTATGCTTTATTGGCGTTGCTACGCCGATTGAGTTTGGTGATATTCGCATAAAATATAATTAGTATTTGTTGATGTAAACATATAAATCAAAGATATAATGAAGTACTTACTTATAAAGTAAGTTCACCCTAATTGTATTACACACTAACAATCTCAATCTGAATAATTTTGAAGGATATTGCTAATCCAATGCTTCATGAGTTCGAAAAATTTGTTTGCTCAACAACGTAAATACCGCAATGAATGTTGTTGAGCTGTCAAAATGAAAGTCAAGGCTACTGATAGTGGGTTACGCAATCACCCTGCCTATGGTTCCCCTTTAGAAAGTAAAGTTTCTTATTGTTTTTAAGTTGTTACCCTTCGAATCAGTAAGTAAAAGAATTGGTATTGTTTAAAAATAAAAACCCATTACATATTTTCCCACTGTTTTTGCAAATGATATTGAACATGCAACTGCAGAAATTAGAAGTACAGAGGCCACCACATCAAGCTACCCCAATCTGTCAAATTTCTTTGATAGATTTTCAACTTTACCACAAAGGAATAAGGTTCATATTCAATTGGGAAAGTTTTACAGATTGGGGTAGGTTGATGTGCTGGGCGTCTATACCTACATATTTCAATTAAAGAAAAAAACTCACACGAAAAAATAATATTACACACTCGTCCAGCAATTGTTGAATTGTTTCTTGAATCGAGTCGATATAATCGTAATATCGATTACATCCAGTTCTCGAGAGCTCTCGACTCGAGTTCTCGAGTACGTTGTATTTCACCCCTGTACGTGAAATACTTCACCCCGTTTTGTTTTCACCCCTTTTGTTTAACTGTAGTGAGATTCCGAAGATAACAGTTATACTAAGGTTTGTATGGAAATAAAAATATACATACACAAGTTTTACAAAAATCAACCCTGTGTTTCGTAACACTAAGTTGATTTTTGACTGGCAGAAGATACTCAAAAGGTCATAAAACAATTTCAATAGTAAAAGAAAACTGTATTATAGGTCTCTGATTTAAGGCGTATATTTCCTTAGCACAAAACTTAAAGTTCAAGTGGCTGATATCGAGTTAAAATACCTTTGTAAAGTCGGTTTCTTTGGTCATATAATGTTATTTGTTTTGTGAGATCTTGTGATAAGATTTAAAAAAGTAATGATAAAGTATTACTTCTTTACAAAGAAACGGTATTATGAATGTTTACAGTCAAATAAAAGAAACGAGTTTATTGAGTGTTGCCACTTGTTTATGTAATTTAAATAAATGTTACTTGTTATGAAACTGTTTTGTTGCTGTAATGTTTTCAGTTATAACGTTGGATAATAATTTAGGTGGCAACATTCCCGACCATTACTTATTTTTTTCTCTATTCTACTAGTCCTATCCTATCCTACTAATATTATAAATGCGAAAGTTTGTGAGGATATTTGTTACTCTTTCACGCAAAAACGACGAAACGGATTTGGATGAAATTTGGCACACAGATAGTTTATAACCAGGATTAACACATAGGATACTTTTTATCCCGATATTCCCACGGGATCGAAACTTATGCGGGTGAAACCGCGGGGCGCAGCTAGTTTACAATAATTCTTGAATGCCGTTCAGTTACTTCATCGAGTGAATTATGTAAAACGTAGGAAAATAAATCGGAGATGTACCGAGTACAGAATATAGGTAGTTTATGATATAATGTCGTCGTTTAAAAGCTAGTTGATGAGTAGGTTAATGTTATTAATTTGTTCTTCTAACAGACAGCTGTGCTGCTGGCCAGTTTGTTGCGCAACTTCTTCCTCCCATCTAAAGCAATAGAAGCGATAAAGGGCGGGCGTTTTGGGGGGTCTGTCTTACTAATAAAAAAATAAATATCATTTATTTCAGACAATTATTAAACCCATACCATACAGACACATAGTCTTAAACACCATAGGCATTAACATAATAACACAGATAGAATATTAAAATACAAAAATACAGTAACTAAAAATATTTATAATAGTCTTTTACCTCTCTTGCAAGATGGACGACACGGAACACAGCTTTTACAATTTCATTCCTACTCAGGGTTACCCTTGTGTAGAATGACACTCTGAGCTTACTTAGCAGCGCGGAAAAGCCGGCAACCTTGCTCACGGCGAACATGTCATGTACCTTCATCCGTCACAATAACATAAAATTATGAATTATTATGTACAGTCAACAAAAGAGATAAGTATGCAGGATCGTCGGATATAGTTGCAGTTTAGTAAGAAACCGATGGATGTTGTCGAATAAAATTTAATTTTATTTATAGAAAACAAACAGCTCATTTATCAAATTAAATTTCAGTCGACAACATCCATCGGCTTCTTACAAAACTACAACTATATCCGACGATCCTGCATACTTATCTCTTTTGTTGACTGTACCTATGTGTGGGTGTGGTATGCGTGTTTTTTATGTTTTAACAATTATAATATTTAATTATTTCTATTTTTTGTTTGTTTCATTCCCGTACTAATCCAGCAAGATCTACATTGTATCAACTGGATCAATCAAATAATTTTATTCGTTTTTTTTTTTTTCTCATACACACTAATTCTTCTTCCAGCTCACTTTAGACATTGGCAGAATAGTCGACATCGGCTTTGCTTGCCATTTATTAAAAATAGAATAGAACGTGTCATGTGATTGACGTTCGAAAAGTGCTGATTCTCAGCCTAATTTTAATAAATTACTCCTTTGATTTATTCAATTGTAAAGTTCTCGTCACTGTCCAAGTGCAGCTTATTCAGAAGTTACAGTCAGAAAACTACAAGATTTATTTATTTTTAGGAAACTT
This sequence comes from Hydraecia micacea, assembly GCA_914767645.1. NCBI lineage: Eukaryota > Metazoa > Arthropoda > Insecta > Lepidoptera > Noctuidae > Hydraecia > Hydraecia micacea. The sequence goes on from OU611778.1 coordinate 18,984,667, forward strand.
ATAACTAAACAGATACAGTAAGTAATAGATTAAATTATACAATAGAATAAGGCCAATTACAAGTTTCCATTTTATAAATAAATATTTTCCACCTGTAAATTTTCAGTAAAATCGCTTTTAGCAATAAGACCGCCCTGACACAATGTCACCCTATGGAAAATGCCTACATTTATATTTGTAATTAATATGGTGTACATAATCAGGAGTACTCTATTATATTCTAGCATTAACGGCCACTTTCTACATCAATAGTAACAGCCAAAGTAACGTCCCAAAAGTCAAAGTAACGGTTAAATTTGTTTCTTCACTATTTTAGCTGTTACTTGAATAAAGAAAAACATTTGCCGTAGTATCAGTAATATTTATTTATTTATTTTATTTTAAGAAGGCTTACAGACTAACAAACCAATAACATAAAGAATGTAATTTAAAAAAATTGCTAATAACAAGCCTCCACACATATGATGGCATATTATAATGGTCAAGTAAAAGTCAATACTTTGACTGATTACCTACTTTAGTTGGTGATGAATAAACTGGCCGTTAGATGACAGATAAATAAACTTAACTAGAATAGATAATAAATCAAAGGTTAGTTACTAAAATAATTGTGACTACAACATGTAAAGTATCTCAGGACCATAAGTCATAATTCTCCATCAGGAACACCATCTCTGTATAATCAGCTCCTACTAATCCACATTTGTCTTAATTTCTCACAAAAGTGTCGCCAGAAAGCCTAAATGGCAGTGTTTGCCGGTCAGCTGACTGCCCAGTCGGGTGGCAAATCGAATCACGCAGCAAATTGAGCGCAAATTTGAGCACCACACCCGTGGGAGCTGCCGCTGTGAGACGTCTGTACGTAGTAGGGACACCATTGTGTATGGGGATAGGAGACTGTCCGGGAAATAGGTAACAGAAACTCTGATCGTACTATTCCTTAAATAAAATAGGTAGTTGATAGGTACTGCTTCGAAAAATTCATAAAATAAGATATGAAGAGAGCAAGAGTAAAAGAAATAACACTTACCTCAAATAAAATATTTTAGAGTCTGAAGTTAGTTGCAGACGTTGATTCGACATTTTGTACATACCTGTAAAACAAAATTTACAAAAAAAGATTTTAATTTACCATAAGTATCTCCTACCATAATTGTCTATAGTTGTGATTATAAATTGAAATAGAAAACCAAAAGAATTTTATTTAAAACAAAACTAGAAGCGAAACGACTACAAATAAACAGTAATTAACTTTAATATTTGTTCATTAAAACGTCATTATTTTAACATGACTCCACGAGAGTACCTATGTAACAGATCATTGCTGCAAGTGCAACAACATTATATTTTATTAAAAATAATCCAACAAACGAGGACCGGAATGTGAAGGCAATTATCTCAAGTCCACGTTCGTTAAAACTGGATCGTTGCAATAATTGCTTCGACAGAAATCGTTGCATGATTATTTTTATTTCGAACAATTCCACAAATTGGATTTGTAATTATGTCTTTCATGTTTTACATAATTTTAACCTATTTGTTTATGATAAATATCAATTATTTAAACAAATTATTCAAATCAGGCAGTTACAAATTGACCATAGCCTTACCTGAAGTAGAAATACTCCTTAATAAATATAGTGCCTTCTCTAGTATTTTGACCAATTAACAAACGAATCTGGTGATAATTCTTAAATCACCGTGAAAGAAGCCTGAGACAAAGTTCTAATCTAGCCGAATCAAAATGTCTATCACCTATAATATATCTTCAGTCGGTCTATTCTGTAAAAATCTCACAGTGAAACCATAGATAAAGTGAGCTGGCATTTCACTTGATGCTTGGGATTGTCACTATTGACAGCTCACTTCACCAAAGTTCTCACGGTCAGATGTGTACAGAATAGATCAGCAGAACCGTCCCCTAAACCACTGACCGCTCAGCCACCCTACACCCCGTGGCTCCCTCTAGCGTCAGTACCAAAACATAGCCCCATGAGAAACACGCACCACCAAACCACTCAAAGATGTAATCGCGCCATTTTTTTTGTTCTCCAGCCTCAGTTTAAGCATTGTTTTCGGTCACTATAGTGGTGAAAAGGTTCCCTTACGAGTTTCAAGTGCCATTTCAAGTCCCAACGATATTGAGAACCTCTAACGAATTTAATTAGGGGTGACTAAGATGACTGACTTTGTGTGAATTTTGACTTGGGCCATGGGATTTTATGAGCTGTTTGCGATATTTTAATGTTATGATTGCTTAGAATTTATTTTTGTTATTTGTGATGATCTCAACATCAAAATCAAAAGTCATTTATTCAAACTAGGCTCAGAATCAGCGCTTTTCGAAAGTCAAAATGACAAAAGACAGTTCCCCGGCACGCCCGCCCTTCACCACTTCCTAGTGCTTGAAATATCTTTTAAATTGGTCCAATATTGGAGGAGGAAGTAGGGGAGAGCCAAACCTCGAATTATGACTTTTCAAAAGTCTCTCCGACCGCATTTCCTCTTATTTTTTTTTTCTGAAAACCACGAAACATGTTGTCTATTAAAAACTTCCAAATAAGTTTCATTTCAGAACAAACCTTGTCCATGGCTCTAGTGTAGGTACCGCCATTGACAGAAAACAATTTATTCAAAATAAAATAAAAACAAAATGTCATTCAAAAAGGACGCTTCGGAAGCAGAAAGATGTGAACGTTGAAATGAATCCCGATATTAACTGACATAAAACCGTGACGTCACAGATAAGCCAACTTTTGCGAACGACGTATATTCAAGCTGGTTGAGCGAACAGGAGTAAGCAGCATTGTGTTATATCTGTAGCACAGTGATGGATAATGAATGTGTTGTAATATTTTTGTTTTCGATAGTCTGCTTGTATATTACCTATGGCAAAATTTAATTTCGTTCAATGAAACCAGAGAACTTCAATACTTAGAGTGTTGCTCCTTCTCAAAAAGTAAGAGCAAAGTTGCTTACTTGTGGTGAACAGAACGTTGCTCACCATTCTATCCAACATACTTTCCTGACATACAATAATACAATACGTATTCTGTGAAAATCAATAAGATCAAAGACAAGCTCAAAAATACTTTGCAAATTCAGGACTACTATAAGTTTTTGAAAAATTAGAGAAATTATGACACGAGCAGGCACAATAAGTGCCTGATCGTGTCATAATTTCTCTATCCTTCAGAAGCTATGTAAATCTCTGCACTCAACACGACCCAACCCCTGCACCGAAGCACTAAATCATCAGAATTATGAAGACGACGATGAAATCATTTCTATCACAATAAATATCACCACAAAGCCATCATTATGACAGACAGACACACCCGCACGCATTTTTAACAGAAAACTTCAAAAAGAAGCCATTGTTAACATTCACCATTATTATTAAATACCACCGCAATTCCACTAACTATAGTAAAAACCACCTTACGACATTGTAATAACATCTAAGTAAACTGCCTATAAAACATTGCAGATTTATTAATAATTTTCTGGTGATTAAGGTTAATTTGAATCTTATTCAGTGGTGTTAAGGAAAAAGGAAGTGTTTGAATAAGTATGTGGCGTCTACAAAGACGGCTTTCATTGGGCGGATGCAGGTTTTTTGACAAATGGCCAACTGGACGATTTGTCTCGTGTAGGGCGGCGATGGCAAAGAATAAGTTGAGAAGTCAAGAACAAAGATGAGACTACCCTTACGATACCAATGACCACTGAATATGGCCATCATTCACATAAAATACACAAAATAACTTTTTGGAAATCATGGCTAAAAAGAAGTTAAGTATTCATAGATAATATTCTCATTTGTCTATAAAAATGGCACGAGTCTGAACCTAAACCTATAAGCCTGTAAGTGTCCACTGAACTCAAATCCTGTGCTATTACATTCTTTCAATTTTCTCATTTAAGCGAGTCCCGTTTCGGTTTTACTTACATTCAATTCAAACTAAATTCTAATTTTAAATCACCAAAAAAGATTGCTTTTAGCGATAACACCGCTTATTGTGTCATTTTTGTAAAATTTCTACATAAATCTGTAATATTTCTGGTGTACATAATAAAGAGTATTCTATTCTAAAGATGCTTTTCATTTGACAATTTCATTTAATTTTTCATTTGACTTTTTTTAAATTATTTTTTTAATAATTTAACCTGAACAAAGTTTGTTGACATCTTCATCAGACCCTTTTGGTACACACCATAGTCACAACGTCGTCCTCACAGAGGCTTTCACCAATTAGGCACAATTTGATCATCTTTCACTGTCACATCTACCCATCCCCCATCTGTGTCGGGGCGGGCAAGCCCAGTAATGGTCATAAAAGGATGTTACGATATTATATCATTTTTCCTCGAGCACAATACTGAATGTGTATGCCGCCATTTCCGCTCCCTAATGCGTTCCCCCACATTAATATTATGTTTAGTATCCAAGAGTTTTTGTTGCTTTATTTCTACGTGAATTTCAGTTTTCTGGACAGCTAATGGTGCAATTTTAGAAAAATAAAGCAGCATGGTAATCGCTAACACACATGGAATGACAATTGATCACAGTTCCATTCTTTTTGACAGTTCAGCCGTGTTCATTGCGTTATTTACGTTGTTGAGCAGTCGAACTTTTAAAACCTATGAAGCAATGGCTTAGGAATTTCCTTCAAAACTCTTGAATTGTGAATGGAAGTTTGTTACGCAATTATGGTGCTGTTTTTCCTTTTACCAAAACGTTTCGTCACTTTCTTTTAACTGTAGTGACCGTCGTTCTATTAAAAGTTTTCCTACATATAAAAGAAGCGATATTTTTGATACAAAATCTAGCACTTAGTCCCAGCCATTAGTAATTCAGACCAATAATATAATTACTCGGGAGCAATGGGTAGCTCGCCATCCGGTAAGGACTAGGCCCGGGTCGATGGCGCGTTGTGTTCCACGCGCGTCTTAAACAGATGTCAGCACTGATTGACGGGGTCCGCTAGGGCCGATGCCTGCCAGGGTCGCGGGTTGTTCGAAAGAGTTACCGTGGCCCCTGGCACAGGCAACTGAAGGAACACGAGTGGGTTTTAGTTACTAAAAGTCTGATACCAGAGCGGGAGAAACTATTTGATAATTACCAATCCAAAAAAAAAAAACATTGAGTTATGCAACCGGCAAGCGTAGTGTGGGACGCCCCCAAGCTAGATGGACCGACGTCCTTAAAAAGGTGGTTGGGACAGGTGGCGGAAGGCGGAGGACAGAGTGTTGTGGGGCAGCCTCGGGGAGGCCTATGTGCAGCAGTAGACTGCTTTGATTGATTCATGATTTAGTTATGTGTTTGAATCCCAAACAATGATACCAACTGTCATAATCAAAATCCTTTGCCAATCCTATGTCAAAATTCACGTGATGGAATGAAAGTCAGCCTGATTGCCTGCCAGGTCTAGAGCACTGGAACAATGGTGGCCAGTGGTAACGGCCGCGACTTACGAGTTCTAGGGCCTAGGTTCGAACCCAGTCTGGCGATTTACTTTGTGTAAGTAAGTTATCTCATCACCACTGCTCTTAAAACGGTGAAGGAAAACATCGTGAGAAAACCGGTAATGCCAAGAACCAAAAATTCGATGACATGTGACATTTATCAACCCGCACTGGGCCCGCGTGGTGGATTACGGCCCACTCCCTCTCGCCAATAGGAGGCCTGTGTCCCAGCAGTGGGAACATTATAGGCTGGTTATGCTATGGATAGGTCCCATATAAAATGAATAACCAAACGATCCTATATAGTTAAAGTTCGCGAGCACATTCGCAAAAAGCTGACAGTATCATCTCAACGGTAATGTCTTCTCATTGTTTTTCTTATTTCTTTTTAGTATATTCACGTATTTACGTACATTTATAGTTTTAATAGGTTTATGCGTTTCTTTATTTTTTAAATATTTATTCCTCAATTTTCATGATTGCACCTACCACTGTTTGTCTCTGCATCACCCAAAGGTTGACTGGTAGAAAATGGTCCGCCTCTATACATTTATGTGCTTGAAGTATTAAATAAATAATAAAACGCGATCAACTTTTTATTTAAAAAAAATCAATTACTCAACTCCATTCAATCTAATACCTATACAACATAGTTATAAAGCCCCAATAAAATGGCACTAACATTTATCTATAGCCACATAGTAGCCTAGCCGTCGGTACTAAACGGGTTTAACCGTTCATCGGACTAAAATGCTGTTTATTACCAATCTCGTAGCAGTGAATGGGCTAAGACAGAGTTGCTTCCTCCAATTCAATCACTTTGTTTCTATGACTCTAGACTATGCAGTGGGGAGGGGTTGAAATGGCCTGAAATTGTATTTTCAGCGAGATGGTTGATTAAAACTTAGAAAGAAAAGTTCTAGGTAAAAATATTCTATAAATACAGGGTTAGTGCTTGGCCAGACTGGCAGCGCGGAGCGGGGAGTGGCGCGGGTGTGGGAACGCGCGCGATCAGCCTGTCCGCAGTCGAGCGCGGCTTCGTTCTGAGTGTTGTCTTGTCCAGTGTTTGTCAAAATATAATATGGATGAAGAAGACTTATTTTTACTAGAATAAAGCTCAAGCTTGCAAGACTTAGGTACACACAAGCAGAAATGGTCTTAGTGACTCTAAGTCGGAATAAAATACTTACGTAGTTTTCTCCTGTTCATCGCTAGCTTTTTATTATTCTGCTCATTATATTCGTCTTCTCATATCTATCCTGCGGTGCTATTCTGTAAAAAGATCACCGTGATAACTTAGGTGAAGTGAGCTTAAAGTGAGGTGTCGTTCCACCTGTAGTGCTATTCTGTAAAAATCTCACCGTGAAAACTTAGGTGAAGTGAGCTTAAAGTGAGCTGTCAATAGTGTCAATCCATAGCAACAGGTGGAATGACAGCTCACTTTAAGCTCACTTCACCTAAGTTATCACGGTGATCTTTTTACAGGATAGCACCGCTGTACCCTGGTTTAAATATGACATCGAACTTGAGAAAGTATGAATAACAGAGATAGGAGATCGAGGAGGGGGGGGGGGGGTCGAGATTACGGCATACAGCCAAACTTTTTTGAAACTGTATGTGCCTATCCTGAAGGCTGAGGGAAGAGCCTTAATGGCAGTGCTCAAGTTCATCAGTAAAAATGTAATAGCTGTATATACTACTAATGAAATTTATTTGGGATATTTTTTTTATATTAAAGCCACGCCATTTTCTTCCAACCTTACTATAAGTACTGAATCTTATCCACTTCGTCTAAAATATTCTGAAGGCACTCGGTTGTCGTCCGGCCCTCCCAGAGGGATAATTTGCATTATACATTGAATACTATTGTCTGTGCCACTTAGATAAGTGTTGAGGGACCCTAGGTTTTATTGGACGCTTTAGAGGACTCAGTTGAAACGTTTCTAATTCGTAGTGGTGGTGGATGGTTACAATGTAGGCTATTTTTATTTGATAAAGATCTTTTTAGTGTACTTATGTGAGTGTTTTGTGTGCCCTAGAAGGACATAGACCTTATTGGTGAAGTTCTTCAGAGGTGCGTAGTAGGTACTCCGCAACCGGCGCGGCGGCGCGTGTATGACCAGAAGACCATCATCTGCCTGCCTTTTCCCAACTATGTTGGTGTCGGCTTCCAGTCTAACCGGATGCAGCTGAATACCAGTATTTTACATGGAGCGACTGCCTATGTGACCTCCACAACCCAGTTACTGGGTAATACGATACCCCTTGGTAAGACTGGTTGTTAGACTTCCGTGCTTCTGACTACCCGTAACGACTGTCAAAGATCCACGAATGACAGCCGGGATCAACGGCTTAACGTGCTTCCGAGACACGGAGGGGTCTCGGTATGTAAAGATGGTCACCCTTCTACAGACCAACCGCGGCAAGCGTAGCTTAACCTGATCGATCGACCTGTGCGGCTGTTATTATTTAGCCATGGGCCCCTCCACTCTGACCAGAAGACCAATTCCAGTAATTAAAAATAAATAAATAATAAATACACTATCAGCCTATAACGTTCCCACTGCTGGAATACAAGCCTCCTCTCTGTGAGAGGGAGCGGGCCGTAATCCACCACGCGGGCCCAGTGCGGGTTGGTAGATGTCACATGTCTTCGAATTTTTGGTTCTACTACATGCCGGTTTCTTGACGATGTTTTCCTTCACCGTTTCGAGAGCAGTGGTGATGACATGATTTACACAAAGTATAGTGCCTGCCTGGGTTCGAACTCACGACCTACAACTCGTAAGTCGAGGCCGCTACCACTGGGCCACCACTGTTCCTTGCAAAGACTAAAGTATTTACTAAACCAATGGTAGATCAATACTAGGCTAGAAATGTCTAGATACAATGGGCATTTACAAACTGCTTATAAAATAGATTACAGACCAGTGTATTAAAGTTAGGTACTCACAAGCAAGAAAAAAGCTAAATAGCACAAACTCGAACAACACTTGCAATAACTAACACCAAAAGTGACAACTAAAACGTTTTCGTTTCGAACAAACTTTCCTAAACGATACAAAAACACAATATTTCACAAAAGTACGGCCATTTTGTCAGTTTATTATCGCAGTTTTCTCAACGATCCATTAACTTATTTACACAAAAATACTTAGTTATTTATTTAACTTTTATTTATTAGATACTAGCTGTTCGTGCCCGGCGCCGCCCGGCTGAATTTCATAGTCTCTATCTCAAGTGGTTTAGGCTGTGTGTCGTCTGTCAGTAGTTTCCGACTTTTCCAGTAGATTTTCTTCAAAAAATCTTTACATCGGACTAAAACATAACTGGTGAAATGTGGGTGTTACTATCTAGGTACAACTCTGCCTTACCCTTCGGGGTTATAGTCGTGATATTATGTGTTTCTTTCATAAAACCTTATCCTGACAATTACGGACAATTATGATCTTTTACACACGCGGCCATTGATTTTTATTTTATAGATACTAACTACTCGTAGAAACTCCATTAGGATATCAATTTTACTCACAAACTTAATCTTCCAATAACTATTAGTATTTGAGACCCAGTGAGTCGAAAGTTGTAATGATTTGGAAAAAATTATACAATTTTCCAATCGATTGGATGGTCAAATGGGTTTCCTATCACCCTTGTCCCCTTTGTGAATATTTTGTGTTTACTGTCGAAGGGTAGAGATAATGTCTGTTTTGTATCGTAAATAGTATAATGTAAGTGGTATCTTTTCGCAATTTATTATTTTGGTAAATTAGTTAAATACAGTGCCATTTTAAAATTAAGAGCAAAATTGCTTCTACTTCATTAAACAATGATTTATTGGCGCAATTATAAAGGCACAGTATACACTTAACAATAATATTTATGTTCTTTAAAAATAAGAATTAAAACGTAAAGGATTATAAATAAATTCTGCATAAGATCTCAAAACTTTTTACGAAAGTTAGCTCATATTTTATTTTATATATTGAACCTAAAGTGGCTAGGGTATCTTACTTTTTAAAGAATTTGCAGGCAACGTTATCATTCAAAATGAAGACTGTTAGTAACTCAGATAGAAGCACACACCATTATTTACTAAATACAACACAGATAATCAAACTTCACCCTAAAAACATCCAAAAACGATTACAAATCAAACCGAAAGCTCCGTCAATCGGGTGGTGTGAAATAAATAATGTAAAACGAGCTAATTGAAAGCATACGGAACGTAACTCGATAGAATTAGTGTTGATTTTGTCCATGTTTGAACATCTGGCGCACTGGGCACTGTGTTTAAATTGCATTGTCTGTCTGTAATGTTGTTGTGGGGCGGTTTTTTGTTTATTGTGATGTAAGTGAAATGGAATGATGAAATACTTGGTTTTTGGTATAATTGATAAGTCGGAGAGTTGAGTATAAATAAGTTGCTGAGGATTTGAGTACTAGGTTTTAGGTTCAAAACCTTGCATCATCGTCATCATGCAACTACTTTCCAGACACAAAATGAAAATGAGCTGTAAAACTTACTGTTTTGAAATTACCAACACACAGTACCTAATCTATTTAAGGGCAAAAAGTAAAGATATTTTTTCTCTAATGGGCCAGTAATAGATTGAAATAATAAAGATCAATATTATTTCAGGATCTGATGACTTAGACGGATTACACACTACAACGCGCTACGCGACCAGGCGGCGCCTGATATTTACATACAAATTCAATTTAAAAAATGCGGAAATTGGCTCCGTTTCCCGCGCCCCGTCGCGTGGCGCGTTGTAGTGTGTGATCCGCCTCAACAACAACAACAATTCCAACACATTTAAGTCATTTCTCCAGTCCCTCACTCTTCGACAAGTCACATCACTAAAATACTAAACTAACGTAACTTTTATAACAAATCCACCATCTTTAATACTCGTCACGGATCATGAACCATATTTATATGAAAAGAAGACACAGCCACCCTTTTAGAGGTCTTATGAATAACATCATAGTTATCCCCCATGGGATGGCACAGACATGTAAACAAAAAATCATGCTCCGAAGTTCCGGGCACTCGACATAAGTTTCTAATAGGGATGGGGTAGTACGGGACTAATGTGCGGGAAAGTTGTGGAGGTTCCCGGGTAATACAGTGAAACATAAATAACAAAAAACTGACATGATATAATCAAATTGACCGAGGCCCTATCAGGAGAATAACAAAATGTGTGGTATTTATTTATTACTCATTTACGAGTATATGTCCCTGTTAAGAGGACTGCATGACACAACGCTGATAATTTATTGCAAAATATGAAGCAATAGTCGATTTACGAAAAATCTAGCGTTTGGACAAAAAACTAAAAGTAAGTAAGTAAGTTTTATTATTTGCTTGTAGAATAATCTGACAAAAAATCATACTGATTGTATGTATATTAGTATGATTTTTGTTGTAAAAAAAAAGTTTTTAGAGGTATCTTCATGATTTTTTTCTATCGTACCAAATAAGTTGTATTATGTTTTCAACACACTATCTTCCTAGCATTTATCCTGAAGAATATCATATATTTTTTTGATTTTTTTACTGTAGTCGATCATATAGGTTTATTGTTTCTAAAACTTGCGTTTTTTGCGTTTAGGTCCTGTAAGCCCCTTAAAAGTAGAAAATAGGAATCTCACTCATTATTTTGCATAACAAACTCCTAATTCTTAGGCCCACTTGCACCACAAATCACTGAATGAATTTAATAACGGTAAACGTATTCCAAACATAATTCTGTGCCTGACATCATCAAACAATTGATAGAAATGGAACGATGTTTTTAATTAGCTTAGCGCTAAATGCATTTAACGATTTGTTGCCCATGTGACGGTAAAATATGGAGAACTATATTATAAAAAACACCGATGTTTGCAAAGAAATTAATGATTTGATTTGATTTGTGGTGCAAGTGAGCTTTAGTCACCTTTAAAACCACATTCAACATCGGTCAAGGAAGATAAATGTCTTCGAGTCAACGCAAAAATACTGCCTTGCTGCGAAAAAAAAAACTGTCCCAAATCCCGGCGAGCTACCCCAGCCCTAGTTCCGAGTCATTTGACACACCGTGCACCGTTAATACGTTTCCGTACACAATTCATTTCGTCCACAAGAGCGTCGTTTCTGCGCACTGTGGGGCATTAGACCGCTCATTATTAGGGGACATAATGCATTTGGCGACTTATTTAGATATCGGACCCAATGTGCGACAAACTATTAATGGTTTATGTTAATGAATTGGTTTAAGGAAGTTGTGATAGCTTTTATGACAAATGGCGTTGATATAAATATTTATTGTTGTTTTTTGTAAGTGTTTATCCGTTTTATCGAGAAAAATAAAGACGTAAACTAGGGTTGGTGAACCAGAATTTACTTAAACTAATATGACCTAGGAATCATCTAGGTATGTAGTTCTCTTTAGTGTTGGGCATCTTTCGTCGGGAAAACAATTAGGTATCCTATTTATTTCTCAGGTGAAAGATTTTCTTACCACTTAGTATAGGCAATTAATACAAAGATTGGTACCTCAAGGATAGTAGACGTAAAGGCTCTCGCAGACAGGTGCGACGCGACTCCGTTGGAACAATTTCCAGGAAGTTTTATAGAAATTGTTCCATCAGAGTTACATCCCGTCTGTCTGCGGGAGCCGTAACACTTTAAAAAAAAACAGTCGAACCTCAACTTATTTTTTTTAAATCTTTTAATTTTTTTTTTTAATCTATTGTCAATCAAAATGCACTACTTATCTAATTTTGATATTTATAACCAGCACTATTTAGCCACGCCTACCTACCAAACCGAAAAGTGCAAGGACATTTAATAAAAGAAACATGTCCAAACAATCATTAGTGCACCCACACATTTTTATAAATACATAACAATTCCACCCACATTCATCCACAAAAAAACCTCAACTTGCCTACATAGTACATACAAGCCTTAAAAACATTGTACCATGAAAGCGTTTGCGAATAATATCGTATTCAGGCACATTTTCACGCCTTTGCAGTATTATATCAACGTGTAGCGAAGTTGTTAAGAATGACAAACGGATAAAATACCGTGTAACTGGCAAAGTTGAATATACTATGAGAATAACCGAATGTCGCAGTGACCACAGATATAGATAGACCTAGATAACGCAAGTATCACGATCTGTATGAAAACTAAACGTGCCATTTTTTGACTACCTACTATGACGTCACAAGCACTATTTAGTGATGGAAAAATCAAATCGATTCAAAGACCCCGCGTGCGGCACCCGTCTCGCCCTAATCCCGGGGCCTAGTGCCAGCGCTCACGCACACCCAGCCAGCAGTACACAGGACTGAGCGCGAAAGTGGCGGCTTACGATTTTTGTACGTAAGCTGGTGCGATTTTTGGCACGCGAAGTAGTTGCTCTTGCGTTATCTAGATGACAGAACAGATAGGTAGGACTTACTGGAAACGGACGAAAGATTAGTATTTTAGTAGGTACTAGCTGTTGCACGCGACTTCGTCTGCCATCCAGGATAAAAAGTAGCCTATGTCCTTCTCCATGTCATGTTCTACCCATGTGCTGAAATTTATCCAAATCCGTTCAGCCGTTTTAGCATTAGAGCGTCAAAAACATATAATATATCAAATCTTTTCTCTTTTAGACTGGAAAAACAAAAAAAAAACAAAATTTTAATTAAAAACTTTATTTACCTACCATTCATCAAGTCATTTGCTAATAAAATCAGAATAGCGGGAATTTGTATGTAAAGTCAAGGAAATTAATTGTTTTTCAAATTGACGCACTAATACGTCAATTTGCCGCGTTTTGCCAGTCAAAGAATAACAGCTGTGATGTGAATATGCGGACAATTTGAGTTGGTAATCAATTTAATAAACAATTCATTTCCCTGACTGTACTATTCATCTGAAATTCAAGTAAGTTCAGGGCTTGAAATTTACATGAATTTCAGACCACCCGATATGACCCAGGTTTAATTATAACGTTTTACTTTCAGCGTTGACTAAAATCTATTGTGGGGTCAAAAGATTTACCAAAAAAGTGTCTAGTCCTAATTGAAAATGCCACATTTGGTATGACATTCCTGAGTATTGATTGACTGATTCCTTTTTAGAAAATGAAGTCATTTTCTTATTAAAATCCTAAATATTTAACATCACGACACTCATGTCGTACATAACTTTAACTACCTAATCAGTTATGGTTAGGTAATTAAAGTTATCGAAGTTAAAGACATAATCGTAGTTATACTTAGTCAATTGATAAATTTGGTCACAACAATGTGACACTGGTTTTGTTAGAGAGCCTCTTGTTAGTCAGTGAATATCAAAAGGCCAAAGAATAGTCCTTCCCAAACAATTCTAGACTCCGTCAAATCATTTCTTGCAAACTTCTTTACATCGGAGACCGTCCCACATTCAGCATACAACTTTTGGCCCATTTGTGACTCGTTTGAATATACACAGATATCTGCCTGACCAACTTACTTTGCAACCCTCAAACAACTCAGCATCTCTTGGTGCTTTAGTAATAAGGCTTAAATTGGCATGAAGAACGGTTTCTTGGCCGGAAAACGACAATTTGTATCCACCATACATGGAAAAAGCTGGATTCTCATGCTGCGATTCATCCATCATTCATTCTTCATGTGCGGTGTGAAAGACGTCTGTGACGATTATGACGTGCGCTTCGGTGTGACAACAGCAAATGCTGGCGACGACGCCTTTAACACCATTGTTTTAAATGCGTTTTTTGTTTGTCAATGCAACGTTCTAATTTGGTTGTGCTTTGAACAGTTTTGTGCTGCGTTTCCATTTTCGAACGTCGTTTCTTACTCATTTTCACACGCGAGTTGCAACTTTATTTCTAAAAGAATAAATTCAAAATTCGATTACGCAAAAATTTAACTAAAAACCTTTTCAGTAAAACACTTAAGTGTAACGAAGCTTTCATAATACGTAGCAGTTATTCGTCAGAATTGCATCTCGTGATCTTTACCAGACCAAATCAGACCGTTCACCTTCTGCACAAGGTCTAAATTTCCTTGCCAATACACGGATAGTGCTTAAGCCCAGTGAGCTAGGTGTTAGACAGTTGTCTAGCATTGTTCTTGGTTCTTGCAGAGATGTTTTGGATGAATGCGTCGCATGATATTGAATGACGCGAGACGTGAATGTTTGTGAACAAGAGATTCGTATCAAAAGGATACGTAGTGTTTTTGCATCAAAAGCTGATACGGTTCCGTCAAGTGCACAACAAAGTAATGACGTTGTGACGTAACTTTTTGCTTCATTGTTGCTTAAAGGTAAACATAAGACGAAGTTTTCAAGTATTGCGCAACAAAAGGGTTGTTTATCCAACTATTAAGTCATCGAGTTAAACGAAACAAAATAAAACGGGAAAAAAAGGTTTAGGAGGTTTTTGTTTATATTTTTCCTGGAACCAAGGAATTTTGTTCTCTCGTTGTTAGCCAAAATGGATTGATGAATAAATTAATGCTTTTACACCGTAAGGGCGGTTTCGCACTACGTCCGATCCGAATCCGAGAAATAGTCCATACTTAGTCCTATTTGTTCGGATCTAGTGCGCAACCCTACATACAAATAGGACAATGGCCACTTCGGACCGGCAATTCTCGGATTCGGATCGGATGTAGTGCGAAACCGCTCTAATAATCCATTACGAGAAATTAGCGCGCGAATGTAGCGAGGTTCTAAACGCCATGCAAGAATAGACTACTTAGTTAAGTCACACGTACCATATACTGTTTGTAGCTCGTGTGTTCTAAGCCCGCACTTTAGCGGGATCGTCCGAAAGGGTTACCGCTGCCCCGGAACATAAAGGGCTAAGGAAGGAACACGGGTGGGTTTTAGTCAGTAAGAGTCTGACACTCCCTTCCGCTCCACCCAGAGCGGGAGGAGTCATTAGATGATTTCCCATCCAAAAAAAAAAAAAAAAAAAAAAAGCCCGCACTTAAACCCGCTTTTCTGTGTAAAAACGGACTAATTAAGTCATAGAAAAGCGTAAATTCAGTGCGAGTTTAGGTCACGAGTGTGTAAATAAAGAGTGTCACAGAATGCTATAAATTAGATTTCCATACTGTCAGCTGTTAATATTCTGTTGATAAATCTAATCCACCCAATTAGCGGTTTCGTATTGAAAACAGTCGAATAACCATAGTTTAGATTCTTAAGAGGGCTAAAGGACCTAAACGCAAAAAACGCAAGTTTTATAATGCCTAAAAGTATATGATCGACTACAGTAAACAAAATCAGAAAAATATATGATATTCTTCAGGATATTATGCTAGTTACATACTGTGTTGAAAACATAATACAACTAATTTGATTCGATAGAAAAAAATCATGAAGATACCTCTAAAAACATTATTTTTACAATAAAAACCATACTAACATACAATCATTCTGATTTTTTGTCTTCAAGCAACATACCAAATTACTAGTGTTTTATTTAATTTTTTAGTCCAAACAATAGATTTTTTGTAAATAGATAATTGCTTCATAATAATTATGTAATAAATTTTGTAATAAATTACCAGCGTTGCGTCATCGCGCTTCTCTTTCTTTTCTATTCCGTCCGACAGTGTCCGCGCTTTAGGTCATGTATTCCTCTTAACTCCACTTCAAATTTCATAATCCACTTACAAATAATATTACGACACAGATGTAGGCCTAACTGACCTGTACAATTAAAACATGGTGTTTTCCACTAAAAACTTAGCTACCCCTATATTACGACATTAAATACCCCTTTGAACCCCTTTTCCGAAACTGTTCGCGAACTTCTTAAACTTTTAGTTCAAACATGAGCTTAACACGTTTTTCTCCAAAAACGTGTTTCGGCATCACGCGTACCGGGGTGTGACGTCACAATAGGTACGCGTTATTTTTGTAGTACGCCTAACGTAACGTATTACGGTAACGTTAGGCCCTTTACACATTATGCCGCAGCTGCAGCGGCACCGCCGCCGCCGCGGCGCCTCTGCATCGTTCACCTTTGGATTTTTATGAACGGGGACACACGGCACCGCGGCGGCGGCGCGGCGGTGAGTTTTGATAAGACCTAACAAAACTCGCCGCCACGCCGCCGCCGCGGCGCCGTGTGCAAGGGTTCATACACATCCAAGATACAGCGGCACCGAGGCAGCGGCGCCGCCGCAGCTACGGCATAATGTGTAAAGGGCCTTATTGTTTTGAATGTTTTTACACTTTTATATAATTTTCAGTTTTTTTGATGAGACGCGGTTCTGTTTTTAATTTTTCATAATATAATCAGCCTATAATGTTCCTACTGCTGGGACACAGGCCTCCTCTATTCGAGAGGGAGTGGACTAATAATAATAATCCACCACGCGGGCCCAGTGCGGGTTGGTAGATGTCACATGTCCGCGAATTTTTGGTTGATGCCAGCTTCATCACGATGTGTTCCTTCACCATTTTGAGAGTTAAATTGAAAATGCTGTTCGCGGAATATACTAACGCCACAACCTTTTCGATACCCGGCTTCCATTCGTAGATCTTTGACAGTCGTTATGGATAGTCAGAAGCTCAAAGTCTGACTACCAGTCTTACCAAGGGGTATCGTGTTACCCAGTAACTGGGTTGTAGACGTCAGGCAGTCGCTCCATGTAAAATACTGGTATTCAGCTGCATCCAGTTAGACTGAAAACCGACCCCAACATAGTTGGGAAAAGATTGATTGTTTCACAAAATAATATACTTAAGTATTTTTTTTTGTTAGCCTACATTGTGTCCCACTACAAGACAAAGGGCTCCCCATTTTCTTTCCAAGCCACCCTGGCTTGTGCGATTTCTGGCTATGTTGGCCCTGCCATCCTTATCAGGTCGTAACACCACTTTCGCCGTGGTCTACCTCGACGGCGTTGTCCCCTCTCAGGCGTCCAGTGAGTGACGGTCTTTGCAGATCGGCAAAGGCTCACTGCGGGTTTATTATGAATCATTAACTGGTATATAAAATAAACACGCGACGTAACATACAACTAAGTAGCAACGAACAAAACAAGAAGCAGGAAAATAACAAGGATAACATTTTACATAAAGGAAATATGAACCCTTGTATCAAATTTAGTCAAAACTCCAAACTCGTTTGTAAAATACATAGGAATATTCCAAGGTGCTTAAATGGTCGGGTTGTTTACTGAAGTAGGGGTTAAAATGTAGAAACAAATGTCAATTTACCAATGCACAGGTGAGGTTTCTTTAATTACTATTTTAGTTATAACTGAAGACTTTTCAAAGGTTGAGGGTGATATAGAGTTGCTGTTACCCGTTGAAGCTTGGTATAATTGGTTTTGCTCGATTTCTAGACTTGGTAATGAATCGATTAGGTTACAAATCGTAGCTGTTTGAAAGGGAGGCCTCTTTCAAATCAAAATAAAATCAAAAGTCGATTATTCAAACTAGGCTGAGAATCAGCACTTTTTAAACGTCAAAATTACATAAGACAGTTCAAAACGCCCGCCCTTTACCACTTCCTAGTGCTTTAGCTGGAAAGACATATTTGACATATTGCCTTGTTACAACAAACAAAAAAATTTTTTTTCAAATCCGGCGGGTAGTGCCAGATATTAGCGCGTTCAAACAAACAAACAAACTCTTTAGCTTTAGTATTAGTATACCTACAGGGTGGAGAATTTTCGAAGCGTACCTGGAGGGAAAGTAATCTAACTACTGAAGACAGCAAATTTTACTCAAAGGAAACATTCCTTTATTTTTAAAAAGAAGCAAAACTGCATTAAAAAGATTTTTGAAAATACGCTTGCCACACCCAGGCATCGAACTGACTAAAATCCGAAAAAAGTAGTTTTGCTTCTTTTTAAAAATTAAAAAATTAACGAATGTTTCCTTTGACTAAAATTTGCTGTCTTCAGTATTTAGATTACTTTCCCTCCAGGTACGCTTCGAAAATTCCACCCTGTTAATATATTGATAAAGGGAATCATTGATCGTAGAAGAAGATGAATGCGCATACACATCAAATGCGAGCCAAAATCCTTGCAGATCATCAGCTCCATATAACTCTTCAACAATCAAGTTTCCAATTAATGGAAAGCTCATTATAGAAAAATCGTTTCACCCCCCAACACAGGGGGTGAAGGCTGCGCAATAATAATTAAACACCCCTTTATATAACCCTGTGATCTTTCTTCGATTAAATTGCTAATAATGATTCAAAACGCACGATATCGAATAAATCGAAATTCCATAATTTTGATTGGTTATTATTGTTTGTTTCGGGTAATTTATTTTCCTATAGGTCTTAACACAGCAGTTCTAACAATTACTCCCAATCTTGGGTTTCCTTAAGATGCTGTAACGAATTGGTAATGTGAATGGAAAATCTTTGAGGTAAAATTCCATTATATTATACTAGCAAGCCGCCCCTGCTTCGTCCGGTTTTTACGGCTTGACAAAACATCGACTATTTAATTTTGACAATTCAAAAGTGCCTGTACATGGTTTAATTGAAATAAATGCTTTGATTTGATTTGATCGAAATTTCTTTATTATAAGTATGTTATTTAATTCATGTATTTTAACCATAAACATTGCGGAATAAATTTTCTAAATGATGATGAAACCGCATCAAAATCCGTTGTGCAGTTTCAAAGAACAACGCGGTCGCACAGCGGACACGAAAATCGTCAGTAATCACACTAATATTATAAAGGCGAAAGTTTGTGAGCGTGTTTGTTACTTCTTCACGCAAAAGCTACTGAACGGATTTGGATGAAAATTGGCACACAGGTAGTTTATAACCATGATTCACACATAGGATACTTTTTATCCCTATATTCCCACGGGATTCACACTTATGTGGGTGAAACCGCAGGACACTGCTAGTTTATAATAATATTTATTTTCACAAACAAGCAAGTTTGCGATTAATATCAAGTATCAAGACCAGATATGCTGTTATTCTTCCATCTGATACATTCCTACCTATAGTTATTAATCATTGGATCTAAGTTAAGAGAGGAAGTTGGCCATTTAGATGACCGTGCGTCAGTCATCCTGGTCGGGACAAATTAATGGCACCTAGGTATAAAAAGAGTGAAAAAAAACTCTTCAATTTACATCAAGATTGAACTAAATTGTAAAATAACTAATACATTACAAGTAATCGTTGAGCTTCTCAAGTTCTGAGCTGAGCTGCACGATACTGACAAATACTTGAACTGACAGGACTGGTCCACTCAAATATGTGTGGTACTTTCCTCAATCCATTTCATCTATTTCAGACATCAATCTAAATCTACATCATCTTTAGATCTGTAGACCATTTTTTATTTTATCGAGTACCTGGTACTTGTTGACAGGCCTACGCTCTCCTTCCATACCTACTGTAATTTGAAAATATTGTAAAAGCCAATTATTTTAAAAGAGTAACCGTGGAGTTTCTTGCCGGTTCTTCTCCATAGGAAACGACCAATTGGAACCGTGCACCTAGCTTCTGACGTTTCATAAGTGCCCATTTCGGTTTATGTGAAATAAAATATTTTGATTTGACCAAGATTATGTATGGACTTTAAAAGAGCCTGTGACCTCTTGAGTTTGTTTCGGCCTTTCTTCTCAGAGTAGTCAGATAGAAAATGCCGACCACATCTAGCTTATTTTTTTTTATAATATGACGTGCGAAAGTGATTTTGATATCCTATTTACAGAATAAACAATTTAATTTTATTTAATTTAATTCAACAAAATCCTATCAAACATTTGCGAAAAACAAACCATCACGAAAATACAATGATTCACAAAAACGTCATCGAGAAAAATACGGCGCCTCCACCAGATATGAATCAATTACAATATCGTGACGAGATCATCAATCTATAGTATGAAGTGTCGCGTCATTGCTCTCACATTATCTCTGGCACAGCTTCCGGCAGCATCTCGCGACGTCTCCGTCTCTAGAAAATGACGGGTGAAGTGGATGGATGTGATTTGAGAAGAAAATATTGTGAAACAGCTGTGAGGGAATCAAGGGGGTCGTGTGTTCTGAGTGGGTAGAGAGGTTAGGATATTTGTAGTGTTCAATGTTGTTCTACTACAATTGTTTTCAAAGTTTATGAAAAGGTTTACACTAGAACGATGGTATACAGGGTCAAATTAAAATAGCTAGCGAACTCCGCAGACTAATGCTTTTTGGGGAGTCAACGACCGCTTTTAGTGTTGTTAATTGGAGTATGAATTGAGAAAGTCTGTTTTATTTTGTTTTAATATTTTAGATATCGATATCTGACACGTCTGTGAAGTTTACACAAAAAAAAAAACAAATTTGACAGTTTCGGGTAGCTTGATGTGCTGGCGTCTGTACATTAGTCCTTTAGTTATTAAGATTATTTCTAGCATAAGTTTAATGTACTTATGTGATGTGGCTGTGCTTTTTAAAATAAATAAACTACATCTGTCTTCGCAGCCAGTACTTACGTTCTATGACCTATCCCACTGTTCACAACTGGCCCTCGTCTAAATTGATTTGTTGTTGCCGAAGACGTTAAGACGTCCGAAAGGGTTACCGCTGCCCCGGAACATAAAGGGCTAAGGAAGGAACACGGGTGGGTTTTAGTCAGTAAGAGTCTGACACTCCCTTCCGCTCCACCCAGAGCGGGAGGAGTTATTAGATGATTTCCCATCCAAAAAAAAAAAAAAAAGACGTTAAGACTACTGTAGAAGATCTTGTTTGTAAATCAACAACAATTCTTTCAAAATAATTTATTTTTACTATAAATATTAGTTCTAACATGACTTTTTCAAGCATAATATAAACATACTTGAATCCCATGGACACTTGCAACAAAACAACACCATGCAGCAAATTGTTGTGTCATTTATCTGCCATTAGACTCTATTTTATTCGAAATTATAACATTTTCCATGAAAATTATATCTGTTCCAATGTTAAAAGCAGTTTGTTCATTTTATGACTGTATTATTGTATGAAATGTTGATAAATATCGTCATTATGTGCAGAAGATAAGTGCGGTTATAATGCTATTTTGGGATATGTATAATGATTTACAAAATAATTTTGAATACTCTATAAGGCATATTGCCTCATGTACTATGTCCAGTGATGATTAGCCTCTAAATTAAAGATGTTTAAAATCCAAATAGGTAGGTACTGCGGGGTATATAATTGCGTAATACACTAAAAGTAAAAATTGCTTTCAGTTTGACAGTTCAACAACATTCATTGCGTTATTCATTTATTTTACCATTGTACGCACATATATGTTATAATAATATAAACAGATAAGAAAAAACATAACAAAAAGTAGATACAAAGGTGATGCTTATTTCATAAAAAATCTCTTCCAGTATTTACGTTGTTGAGCAGACAAATTTTGGTACATATGAAGCAATATCCTTCAAAATGATTCAGATTATGATAGATAATGTGACACACAATAAAATTAGTGTGCTATTTTGTTTTGTAATTCATGAGGTGTAAGGTTAGGTAGGTACATCGCTAATCACAATACGCAAATAATGCCCATTTAGTAGAAGTTTTCACTATAAACACATGACATTTGACAAATAGTGCATTAATTTAACATGTGCGAAAGATACTATATAATTATGGAAACACGGGTAATTTCACAATATTGGCAGAAAAACTACACCTACTCATTGATTAGCTAACTACAGTGCGTTTTCTACACTGTTAACTAAAGTAAAAACACTATACAATCACATTAATAAACAACATTTATTTTGTTAGCTGTACTTCTAACTAGGGCTTAAACAATAAATTATGGCCTCAAAAAACTTTATATTCAAAAATATTCTACTGCACTCCAAACGGATAATGATAAGAGATCCTAGTAACATCACTGGGTACGTAATGCAGGTCCTGGTAAGCTTTCACCATCATCTGCTGGTTGACGACCGCAAAAGGCCTCGGAGATATGCTCTCAATCGAAGGCAGAGGCCTCAGATCCAAGCTAGGTAAAGCCTCTTCCTTAGGTCTCATAGGTGTTGGAACAAATGTTGGCTGAGGTATCGAAGGCACGGTATAGCTGATCATATTGTTGTACACAAACTGGTCAGGGTAAGAAAGCGCTTGGTAGTTTGCGTCTTGACGAGGTTCCACTTCCACGAAAGTCTCCCTAGTTGTGTAAAGCGCTGGATTGGAAAACGCCGCTGTATCCAGCCGATTCTTCCTCCTTGGACGGTATTTATAATCCGGATAGTCTTGCATGTGTTTTATCCTTAACCTCTTCGCTTCATCAATAAATGGTCTCTTTTCTGACTCATCCAAACTCTTCCATTCAAGTCCTAGGCGCTTTGATATCTCTGAGTTGTGTAATTTCGGGTTCATCATCGATATCTTCTTCCGCTGCAACCTCGACCATACCATGAAAGCATTCATGGGTCTCTTTATATGGTAGGGATTAGAGTGTCTTGATAATTTTGGAATATGTCTCGTTGATTGCTGCTCCAATTGATATGCCATTGATGTTACGTCATTTGCCGTCTTAAAATGATATAATTGTTGAGTATACACTTTATTAGTCTGCGAACTTTTGGTTTATGTCAGATTTTCTACTCTCATTGCTTTTTGTAGTTTGTCATGACCGAAAATTAGGATATTCACTTCAAATCACCAAACATGGAAGGGCTTAGGTGATTCAACACTTACACGTCCATATTACGGAGAAACTATCTCAAATATCAAACCGAGTTAAGAATATTGTAATACTCATCTCTAACACGTCCGAACATGCACTGATGGTCGGTTTCAAAGCGAGCTAAGCCTGAATCGTGTCATTAGACCAACAATGGGCCGATCACAATTGGAATGGACAATTTTCCATGTATTATTTGGAGTTGAATAAAGAGCGGTGACAATGCATTGATTGCTCGCAAATTGTCAAATGATACTCGTTGTATGTTTTGTGTAAGCCGCGCCCGCGCACCGCTATCTATTAACTGTACGGTGCACAAAATATGCTGGTTCGAATTGATTTTTTTACAAATCAGTAGATTGGAGTGTGAAATGTATTGGCACCGGAATAAAAGACGAGTGTGATCGTTGCTTGTTATTTCAAATTGAAAATAAGTAATATTACCGTTCATCTTTTAATATCGACTGCCTTTCTATTCATTGTCAGTTACAAAGTTGGTTATAGCTATTAATTCCATTTCTCTTTTTATCTTCGAGAACACTGATGTCTCTATTTTTATACCTTGATGATACGGTTATTTATATTTTATTAGCAACGGTTAGAAATTTTGATTCTATCACAAATGAAATATTTCTATCTGTATTATTTTCAAACGGTACCTTACACGTGGCTTGCAAATGGCTTAACTCTAGGATTCATACGAACAGTTTCAAGATTAAATAAAAAAGAATAAGCAGGGACTTATATTGAGACATTGTGGAGACTTCAGAGATGTTTTATATTGATATGTGATGAGTAATCCAGTCTTTGCTTGCCTTTCCTCAAGTTTAGTTTAGTTTATTGGATTCTAAAATAAGGTGGTATGTAACTTTTAGCTATATTCTTATATTAAATCTGAACTTTGCGCTCTGTAGCAACCTTATTGATAGCGACTGACATGCGACTGACTTATACAATCAGTATAGAATTTCGTTTCTCTCCTCAGTATATGCAGTAGGTATGATGTGCCATTTTTTCCTACAAACAGGCTTTCTCAAACTCTGCAACCAAGCGACATCTCTGCAATAACGTATTAAATTATTATTCTTTGCACCCTCTGGTTACGAGTTTGTCTACCGAAGTAGTCACGAAGCTTTTCGATTACCTCCCCTACACTCATTCCTCCCTGCTCCCTAGCAAGTAACATTAAAAATTCACTAGATGTCGCTACTTACTACGCGTTCTCATCCACGCCTTAGATTTTGCAACTCTCAATGCGAATAGATAAACTAAGTACCTTGTATGTGATTGTGCATTGTTGAAACTCGGAATGAATAAGAGGAGCGGCTAATCCTTGCAACATAATGGTGAATTGATGGTCATTGATCGATACAACTCGTTTTATCGTCAATAGGTTATAAAAGGCCGGTTTAAGCATGTAGGCACTTAGTTTCAATGTGAATGGTATTTACAGGCACTATGAGTACGTTTTCTTTAGTCCTATTCAAACCACTTCTTTGGTCTTTTAATCCAGTCTTCTGCTGGATCTAAGAGCTTTTCAGATTTTCCTTATAACACAATTACGGTCCCTTAAATAAATAAGCCTAAAATAATTTAGTAAAATTCATCAGATGCGATTTTAATCGACACTAAAAACTGTTACCTGTAGAAAACAATTAAAATTTTATATTTTTTTCATGTTCTGCCAATGTATAAGCGCGCCATCTAATAACGAACTGTAGTACTAAGTGCGATACTGGTTAACTAGTTAGTGGGCCTGCTATTTGTGCCGCCACAAGATGGCAGGGAACACAATATTGAAGTTTCATCGACAAAATATTTACTACAGATGGCGCTACTAGTTATGTTTCTTTTCAGCCAGATATTTTTATTTGTTTATAATACTCGTAATACGGCATGGCATACAAGTCGTAACCACAACAAAGGCACAAAGTTTTTTTATGGCATCAAACGATCTTTAACGAACCCAAAAGTTTACAGCAAATTATTTACTTACTACTTATACTATTGAAGACGTAGGAAAAATCATAAACAAAATAAATAAAAAATGCCATGCCATTTAAAAGGTACCTACATACTTAATTGATACCTACGTCTTGTATACCTACATTTTAAACTAGTATTCGCCAACGTCCATACTACGTTGAATACACCGGTTCTCGTCCGATCACCGAAGTTAAGCAACATCGGGCGCGGTCAGTACTTGGATGGGTGACCGCCTGGGAACACCGCGTGACGTTGGCTTTTTGGTGGTATTTTTTACTTAGATCATACGAATGTTTTTGTCAAAACTATAATAGGCGACTGCGTTCGTTTGTTAATTCAAAATCTTGCTTACAAACACAAACTTATTAAACTTGGTGTAGCCATTACTGTAACCACACATTTCACTGATAACTTTGTGAAATTCAATTCTTCCCCAAGATCAATGGGGGTGGATATTTATGATAAGAAGACAAAACATAACCAGATATATTTTACGAAAATGACACAACCAAGATACAAACCACAGAAACAAACTGAAATAAACACCCACTTGAGAATCACGAGATAAATCCCTTACCAACAGGAGGCGACTTTGTAAATCACGGAGCGACATAAAGGGGAGTATTTAACGCCATATTTATGATAATAAGACCGTTGGCGCCATAATGGAAAATACAAAAAGCGCCCGCCCCGACCGTCGTAAGGCGAGCGTGGAGAGGCGGTTTTAGTCATGCGACACGATTGCGATACGATTATTTATAATTCATCATGAGTAGTCCATTTTGAGAAAATACGAGTTTGTCAAGAAGATAATGTTGGAATTTTTCAATTAAATAGTTTATCCTGTTAGAAACAAAAATGGGTCTTTGTTACTATGTAATAAAAATGTATATCATTTCAAATAAAAAACAGAATTTTGCAAATCGGCTTCTAATAACGGAGTTCTGAGGTCACAAACATAAAAAAAAAAATTCAACCGAATTGATAACCTCCTCCTTTTTTATAAGTCGGTTAAAAACATTTCAACTCAATAAGTATTTAATAACTTATTGCATAAAAATGTTTTATTAGTAAACAATCTAACCGCCATTTTATAAGTATGTACAAGAGCAATATATGGGCTAATATTTGCTCATTTATAACGCTTATAAAAAAAATTACCCGACTGCGCGATAGCAAAGATTCGAGGGTTATGTTTTCCTTGCGTAGGTATGTATGTATATGGGATTCTTTATACCCTCGAAATATCCTAATGGGCGGATGGAGTTGATGACAAAGGGCTTGAGGAGACGATACCAAAAATATATAAAACAAAACCCACCTGAAACGTTTAAATGTTTCGGATGTCATTTACATCCTTTAGGCCTTTTTCATCGAGACGCCGCTTCACCGAGATCCCACCGAGCAAAATCAAACGGGAGATACTAGATTTCCACTAGAGCAAACCGCTCCGATTGCCCGCACAGAATTGTGTAACACGCTATCAGTAGCAATGGGTTTCATCTTGACAGTTCAACAACATTCATTGCGTTATTAACGTTGTTGAGCAGACACATTTTTCGAACATATGAACATATTGTTCTTCAAAATTATTCAGATTCAGATTGATAGTGTTTTACGCAATTAGGGTCAATACCCACTGAAAGAGCAGCGGCCGGCAGCGGCCATTATCTATAGTCATTTGAAGGCAAAGGAGGGGCAGCGCGGCGCCGCGAGGCTGCACGAGCCTTCTAGCGACTAGTCAAAAGAGGAAAGTCACTTGCTCTTACGGCCGCTGCGCACCGCTACTCTTTCAGTAGGGATTGACCCTTAGGGTACTTGAGACACAGTTGAACAAAAAAATTATGACCGATACAAATCATACAAGTCCGATTATAAATCATATAGGTACAGCGATACGACTAATCGTCGCCCCCATTTTAAAATCGCTCAATCTAAAGACTCCTTTTAGTCTTAACTTATTGTTATTGCAAGTTTTAAGCCTTAGTTTTATGTGAGGATCGGTGGGCCTGCATCTATTTACTTTATATAGATTTATTGGCGCCTGGCCAAGGAATGACGTCACTTGAGGTGAACTTAAGACTCTAATGATAATATACGGTCAGTTTGTGGACGATGTCTGATAAGATGGGAGAAAGATGCTTGGTCTTGTGTGGTAGTGAGGCGTTTTGTAATTGCTTTGTAAAGCAGTTGCCTTTTGTGGCTTATACTTACAATGAAAGGGAGTATGCCAAGTGCGCTTTCTCTTTTCAAGGGATATTTTTTAAAGTTCTTCATAAAATCTGAAATAATGTCAATGAACTTCATTATTATTAAAATCGTGATAAAACTGGATTACTTATTTATAGAGCAGTGGTGACGGTGACAGTGGTATCGGCCGCGACTTACCCGTTGTAGGTCGTTGGTTCGAACCCAGACAGGCGCTTTACTTTGTGTAAATTATTTCATCACCACTGCTCTCAAAACGGTGAAGAAAAACATTGTGAGGAAACCGGCATGTCCTAGAACCAAAAATTTGAAGACATGTGACATCTACCAACCTGCACTGGGCCCGCGTGGTGGATTACGGCCCACTCCCTCTCACAGAGAGGAGACCTGTGTCCCAGCAGTGGGAACATTATAGGCTGATTATGATATGATATGATTTATTTATAAAGTCTTTTAATTTCGATAAAACTTTTTGAAAACGATAAAGCCATAGAAACATTATTATTATTATTAGCCGTTAATGTCCCACTGCTGGGAAAAGCCCTCCCTACCTCTCTCTCTCCAGAGCTGCAAAGGACCAATCTTTATCAAAGCAGTCCAGCTCATCCCGCCATCTCCGTCTGGGCCTGCCGCGACGTCGGGACCCACTGGGTCGTAAGTTTAAACCATTACTGAATTTATAACTTTTCTTTGACACTTCAGGGGAGCTAAAAGCAGCAAAACGCAAGTTTTACGTGTATAATGCCTAAAAGTATATGATCGACTACAGTAAACAAAATCAGAAAAATATACTCTAGTCTTTTTTACATCGTTCTCACATATTATTATAAATTCAACATTAATGTGTAACTAATATTTTTGTAAAAATATAATTTAAAAGAGTGTCCATGGAGTTTCTTGCCCGTTCTTCTCCATAGGTACCTACGCTTTGGAATGGGCAACTAGCTTCATTTTATTTTTGACTGACCGACTTCTTGACAATTCAAAAGTGCCTGTAAATGGTTTAATTGAAATAAATGCTTTGAGTTTGAGTTTGATACGATATTTTTCAGGATATATGCTAGGTATTGAAAACATAATACAACTAATTTGATACGATAGAAAAAAATCATGAAGATACCTCTAAAAACTTTCTTTTTGCAATAAAAACCATACTAATATACTTACAATCATTCTGATTTTTTGTCAGATTATTCTACAAGCAACATACTAAACCACTAGTGTTATAAGTTTTTAGTCCAAGCAATAGATTTTTCTGTAAATAGATAATTGCTTCATATTTTGCAATAAATTACCAGCGTTGTGCTTTTCTATGCAGTCCGACAGTGACCGCGCTTTATGTCATGTAGTCCCCTTAAGGACGCTATCACATTTTGAACTCGCTCAAGTTTAGGTATCTGAATCGCAACACAGCAACATTACGCGCACGCACACATTGAAACCATTGTTCGCTCGATTTTTATACGTAACTTAACTAATCTTGGTACTTGAAGATTTTTTTTTTTAATTTTGCTGGTATTTATTGAGTAAAGTTAGTTGTAAGTTCGCAATCGAATTTGGTAAGTGTTATTAGTACTTACTATCTGCGTGATAATCATGTTTTTAGTATTGTTGAAGTTCATCAGTCAATATGTTCATTACTAGGTACCCAAAAACGACCTTAACATTTTAGTATTACAAGGAACATCCACATTTATACCACAGTCTGCTGTTAGTTTGAAAAGATGTACCTAAGTACTTTTAAATATTATTTTTGATGTCAATTGTTGGAGTATTACATAATCAAATACTAGCCTGGGAGTTTCTTCTTCTTCACGATTCCCCCGCGAACTAACAGCCGGTCACGTTTAAATTGCTCCGCGAACTTTAATTCTAAAACTTAATCAAAAGTCGTTATTAAGTGCTTAAACTCTCAGTGCTAACAATATAGTGTAACCCCTATTCAGTTTGGAAGTTATTTTCTAATTCATCCACGGGCTACCGAGATACAAGCAAAAACATTTCAAAACAATAAAATAACCGAACATCATCTCGCGGACTGCTCGCAGCGTCCTACCTCCTACGCATGCGCGCGCGGCTAAGCCCCGCCTCCAAGCGTACTTCGCGCCGACGACGACGACCGACAGCGCGCGACACTAGCGCCAACGAGTGACCAACCAAAGAATCTCTACCTACTTGTTTACATCACGAAGACGAAGCATCCCGTGTAATAAAATAAAAATGCCTTACTCGTGCAATGGCTGTGAAAACGAAATTTTAACATCAAAATACATGGTGTGTTCTGTATGCAAAAAATATTACGACCTTGACTGTCTAAACGTATCAGTACTGAATTACGAGAAATACACGACAGAGTATAAACAATTCTGGAACTGCCCAACTTGCATATGTTCCCAACCCAAAGGGGATAACTCACGCATCACAGTAGGTATTGTTAACAACGGGCTAAATAACGCGCACACTGCTAGTGACAACATGAAAAAGACACGCAGTAGCCGGGCTAAAGCACCGCCGCCACAACAGTCAACGACTGATTCTGACACCTCACTCCTTCTATCCGAAATCCGGCTATTAAGGCAACAAGTTTGTGATCTCAAGCAACAGAACACGGATATCGGAATGAAACTATCTGACGTTTCGGAAGCGCTCCACCAAAAACTAGACGATTTCGAGAGGAAAATTAGTGCCCGTGATAGTGAAATCCTCTTGCTCAAAGACTCCATTTCTCATCTCCAGCATAAACTGAATATCTCGGAACAAGAAAATATGAAATCTGAGATTGAAATTATAGGAATCCCGGAAGAATATAACGAAAACCTTCTTCACATCTCAATGGTAACTGCCCAGAAAATCGGCGTACAGCTGACAGAAAATGACATAGACGAGGTTTACCGTACAGGCCGACGCACTAACTTAGTGGGAAAACCAAGGTCTATTGTCCTGCGCCTCACACGCAGAGCTAAACGATCAGATATATTAAAAGCAGCTAAAGAGAGACGACCCCTGACCTCTGACGACATCATCCACGGAACATCCTCAAGAGTTTACGTAAACGAACGCCTGTCACAAAACAACAGATTGTTATTTCGTGAAGCCCGTATGCGTGCGCAGTTATACAGGTTTCGATTCTGCTGGGTACGCAATGGAACTATTTACGTACGGAAAGCAGAAAAACATGCTTCCATCCCTATTCGGACCCCGCTTGACCTGGATGATAAAGTTGGCCGCCCCCAAGCCGTGGACTCTGCCTGCCTGGACAATAACGAAGATGCTTCCCAAACCATGGATGCATTTGTGGTTTAGTATAAGTTTTCTATGTTTTAAAATTTTCCATTCATTACTCACTTTATTTGTAGCATTTAACTTTCATTTAATTGTGATAACTTCCTGTAACTTTTTTAATCTTACTAAAATGTGCAAGAGCAATGTTACGTTATTTTCCTACACTACAGACGCAGATCTAAATACTTTATTACATGCACAAACTACAGTCAGTTCAAAAACTGCCCACTCACAAACTCGCAAACGCGTACTCAACTCTAATACAATGGCATGTTACTCGTATAAACATATAATGTATTTAATATTATGTTTCTTAATCTGCTCTATTTTGATTAAGCATGACACAGTCAAATCTTTCAAAAGCGATCCAAAAACTTATATACGCGCGCCAAAAATACAATACCGCTTCATGACAAATAAAAATAAAGTTATAATTCTGTCAAATATTTTCAACTCTACCTACCAAGTTACTGACACTAAATTAGCTTATAGTTCTATTCAACTCTTTTTCATGTACAAAAAACAAAAAAATGACGAACTTTTTATTCGATGAACTAGACAACAATATTGACTTGGAGTGTCTGGAACTTAACAGTGCTGAAAATTGTCAGAACGTATTGACTGGCAATTATAACTTAAAGATTCTGACTTTTAATATCCGCAGCATACAGCGTAACTTTAATACCTTTTGTATTGCGTTAAAGCGGCTAAATGTCATATATGATGTTATTGTTCTTACGGAATGCTGGTTATCAGATGGCTCCTTAATTGGTCACATTGACGGTTACACCTCATATTACACAGTAAATACACTTAACCAAAGCGGAGGAGTTGTAACGTATGTTAGGGACTGCTGGAACGCGACAGTTTCAGAACCCCCGCTTCAAGATGCTGAATCTCTTTTATTAGAACTTTCTGATAATATTTCTTTAATTGCCATCTATCGATCCCCATCACGCAAACCGGATAGCTTTATTTCCTCTCTAGATCCAATACTTACCTCAATTAGCAAATATCAAACAATTATTGTGACCGGAGATATTAATATCGATCTTTTATCGACGACAGACAGTTCAAAGTCAGACTATTTAAATTTAATGTCCGAACACGGACTGAAACAGGTTATTTCAAAACCAACTCGTAAAAATACATGCTTAGATCACATATTCCTCAAATCAAGATACCAGACTGTTATAGGATTAGTTTGTGATATAGATATTACCGATCACCGTATGGTAATGATGGGGTACAACATGCTCACGCCTACCGGTCCAAAATATCAACAACGCAAAATAAATAAAATTAATTTCCCTGCACTGATAGAAGAACTTAAAGACGTAGACTGGTCTGGAGTGGTGTCTGAACTAGATGTAAACAATGCAACCAACGAATTCCACAACATCCTAACAAGTGCAGTACAAAAACACAAGGTAGAAAGAACAATTAGCCGCTCTAAATTTATCAGAAAACCCTGGATTACACCCGGACTTATTAGATGTATGAACCACAGGGACAAACTTCATCGTGATTCAAATAAACACCCTAACGACCAAACAAAAAAACTAATTTATAATCGTTACAGGAACTTCTTCACAAACATCGTACACAGGCTTAAACGCGAACACGACAGTCAACAATTAGAAGATAACAAAAACAATGTTAAAGGTTTATGGAAAGCTATCAGAAATATTAGTGAACAGTCCAACATCAGAAGTACCCCTAATGAACTGCTTAAAAGCAAATCTTATGCACAAACTTCAATAAACATCTGCAATGATTACTTCTCCTCCGTTGGCAAAAACCTAGCCAGCAAAATTCTCGCAGACATCAATGAAACCCAGGAATCAGTTATAAACAAACTACAGTTAGGAGAGCCTCTAAACACAAATTTCTTTATGCAACCAACTGACGTTTTTGAAATAGACCAAATAATCAAAAATCTGAGAAATGACAGCGCCCCAGGCCCGGATAATTTTACACCAACACTTATCAAACAAGTAAAAAGTGAAATCATAATCCCGCTAACACACATTATAAACCTTAGCTTAGAAACAGGCATATTTCCTAACAAATGGAAAGAAGCACAGATCACTCCAGTACATAAAAGTGGTTCAAAACAAAACCCAACAAATTATAGACCCATTTCACTGCTAGCAATATTTTCCAAAATTCTTGAAAAAATAGTTAATAAACGACTCACCTCATACCTAGATTTCAACAACATTTTATCCAACAACCAGTTTGGCTTCAGACAGGGGAAATCAACAGAAGATGCAGTGAGTCTCTTAGCCAATCTTGTAACGTCTTATTTGGACAAGAATGAAAAGTGCATAGGAATATTCCTAGACCTAGCAAAAGCTTTCGATACCGTTGCCATTCCTATACTACTAAAAAAGCTTGAGACCATTGGTATAAGAGGACTGCCGCTCAAATGGTTCGAGACCTACCTTTCTAACAGAAGGCAATGTGTGAAAATCGGGGATACGCTCAGTTGTCACAGCAACGTAGAATTTGGAGTGCCTCAAGGTAGTGTCCTGGGCCCGACACTATTTATCATCTACATTAACGATATTCATCACGCCATCACCGCAAATGCAGAAGTCATCTGCTACGCAGATGACACGGCTATTATTTTTCATAGCAAATCTTGGGAAACAGTCCGCGAAAAGGCCCAAAACGGCTTAACTAATATAAAAAAATGGCTCGACCTTAACCTTCTCTCACTTAACATTAAAAAAACCAACTACATCTGTTTCCATAAAACTCTCTCATCAGCACCAAATCTTCCTTTACAGCTTCAAATCCACTCTCCAAATTGCAACACAGCCCCCTGCACTTGTGAGGACATTAAAAAGGCCGAATCTTTAAAATACTTAGGGGTTCTTCTAGATCAACGTCTTTCATTCAGACCCCATATTGACTTAGTAGCTAAGCGAATCAGAAAGTTGATTCACGTAATGAAAATGTTACGTAACTCGGCCAACAAAAAGATCTTACACCTGGTGTATGTGGCATTATGTGAATCAGTGCTTTGCTACTGCATTACTGTATGGGGTGGAGTCGGCATAACCTCAATGCTACAATTGGAAAGAGCCCAAAGATCAGTGCTAAAGGTTATGCACAGAAAACACTTTCGCTATCCCACATATCACCTGTATAAAGAAGCATCAGTACTTAATGTCCGACAGTTGTACATTCTGAAATTAGCACTAAAACAACACAAAATAACAATCCAATCCACAGAATACCAAGAACTACTTAAACAACGAATCTACAAATGCCCACTTACTGTAGTAAAAACTGCTTTTGCTCAACACATGCAGGAATTCATGCTCAGTTTCGCTTATAATAAAATTTCGAAAATCATTGACATCAAAAATTTTAGGACCAACAAAGCTAAAAAAATTATCAAACAATTCCTGTTAACTCAATCCTACTCAGAAACCGAAGCCTTCGTTCGAGTAATGTCATAACATATTTATCACAAACACTTTATCTCACTTATACCCTCACTCTCACACTACCTCCTCAACCATTTCATACTCATACATTCTTACTATCATTTTCTTGGACACATCCTTGCCAAAATTCAAATTATCAAATATCAACATTTACGACACACCCTATTTCAAACAACTGTTTTTTACCATACGGTTATACTTTATTTTTCAATTCTTTATTTCTGATTTTGTTTTATGTTCATTTTTTTTTAAACTAATATGTAATAAATTTTACAAGACAGTATCGACCTTGATAATTTAAACTGTTAAAAATCTCTCAAGGACTCCACGAGACAGGCTCGACCTAGTGTGGAGTCCACAAGTTAAAATATTATAATTATGTTTCCCTCGCAACAATAATTTTAGTAATAGTTTATTTGTACTATAGTTATAAGGAAATGTAAGAACACAATATGGTTAATAAACGATTATTATTATTATTGAATTTATATATCTCGGGACCATGGGGTCCCGGTCCTTTGGAAGGCGTACGAGGGGCCGAAGCCAACTCGCAGAGGCCCCTTAGGAAATTTTAATGAAATGCGGCACTGTCCGACGATTATCCCTGTATGCACTATGCAAGTGCACCCAAGGATAACCCCCGGTTGGTGTAGGACTATTGTAGGATAGGAAAAATAAAAAGTTGGACTATGGGTTTGGGTGGCTGAAGTGGACTGGTTACCAAGAACTATGGAAGAACTATGACCCCTGCCTGATCAATGTTTTATATATACACGGATAAAATGGCAGGGGGTGACTTGCACACTCAATAATGGGCCCCCGGAAACGGTCGCTAGCACATAGTGACGTAGCGACAAGGGGGCAACATGTCCTGAGGTGCTTATGAGGAGTGGAGAGGTATTCCACGGCTATCAGGACAATCCCGGAAGTACGGTCAAGATCCCTACCAGCATCTTACTGGAATACTTCCTTCCTCCGAGCACGTTTGCTCTTGCGAATCTCCACTCAAGCCGGCCAATAAAGGCAAGAATGAGGTGGGAGCTCTGTTCCTCGTCATTTTTCACTCCAGCCGGCCAATAAAGGCAAGCCAGAGGTGAGGAACAAGACTTCTCCCGGGAGATAGGGTCCGTGGGGTCGCTACTGCCCAACAGCTCGCCACATGCTGCCCTGCGGGTTTCTGTATCTCTCTTGGTCTGGCTCCTCACTTTAGACCCATTCCGGAGAGTAAACTCTTTCGGCGCAGGCCCAGAGTTCGGAGCGCGCAAGCCCCACCACGACGTCAACGTAGAGATACGGCGATGGGGTTATTATTATTATTATTATAGTTTCGTTGTGATATTTAATAATAATCATTCCCTTATGAAAACAGTAAATATTTATTTACTTAAAAATTAAAAAAAAAGTAAATCAAAAGTAATTTATTCAAATTAGGCTGAGAATCAGCACTTTTCGAATGTCAAAATTACAAAAGACAGTCCCCAAAACGCCCGCCCTTCACTTCTTAGTGCTTTCGCTGGGAAGAAGTGGCGCAACAAACTCCCCAGCAGCACAGCTGTCTTTTCACATAGAAAATATTTCATTGTACTACTACTATACTCCATAGGTTTAGGTAGCTAAATAAAGGTAAACAAAAAAACCACGCGACTTTGTTAACCGACTAAACGTAATACCAGTCTATTCAGTTTTCATGCTACGTCACAATTGTATTCTTCAATATAGCAACATTATAATTCACTAAAAAAAATTACTGAATTGAAGAGTAAAACTGTGACGTAGCATGACAACTGGATATACTGGTATTATGAAGAAATTGGCCGTAAGTCGATTTGTCACAAACAAAAATCCGCCACCTTGAATAAAAAATGGATGTTATATTCGTAATCATCACCCCGAAAAACCCCAAAATCGACTATTAATATCGAATGTCAAAAAAAAAAAAACATTTCCATCATTTTAATTTGATTATAAAATAATAAAATAAATATTTATAGGTACAATCTTTATCCGTCATCTACATCCACTAAATAAATAAATTAAAAGTAAAAAAGTTTTTTTCAGATTTAAGTACTCGTATTTACTTAGTTTGAAAATTAAAAAAAATTAAAATCAATCAGATCATGTTATTTACTTGTTTATCTACACAGGTAAATCTCGCAACAAGCTTTTATATCATATATAACTTGTGTACTTAATGACGTTATAAGTTGATAGTAAAAGTTTTAAAGGACAATTTTATTTTATTCTTTTTAGCGCATTTAACTAAAAGCTTGTTTTTAAAAAAAAAAATTACTTTTAATTTGTTTTTTACTTTTTAGTTATTGCTGGACAGGTTTTTTTGTGGAGTTTAACTCGCATACGTATTCTGAGCAAGACCTTTCATTTGATACCCATGTTGTAGGAAAGCATAAAAAGCTTAGTCCGCTATCTTTAGAAGTCCGCCATATTGCATTTAGAGTAACGTCACATTGTTTTTTGAGTTATTCTCAGCAAGCCCTTTCATTTGATACCCATATTGTAGAAGTGCATTAAAAATAACTAGTCCGCCATTTTTGGTGTTCCGCCATATTGGATTTAGAATGCCGTCACTTTATTTTTCAAGTCATCCTCAGCAAGTAATTTAATTTGATACCCATATTGTTGCAGTGCATTAAAAATAACTAGTCCACCATCTTTAGATGACCGCCATATTAGATTTATACTGACGTCACTTTATTTTTCGAGTTATTCTCAGCAATCCCTTTCATTTGATACCCATATTGTAGGAGTGCATTAAAAATAACTAGTCCGCCATCTTGGGCGTTCCGCCATTTTGGATTTAGAATAACGTCACACAGCTAACCATGCATTGTCATCCAAACTAAAAGTGCATACAAAATTTCAGCTCAATCGGTTGAAGATATCTGGTTCCGAACAAACATAGTTACATACATACATACTCGTACATACATACATTGCAAGTTAAATAAAAGCTTGTAAAAATTACAACTAAGTATTTGTTTCTGAAAAAAATACCAATAATCGTACTTAATTTTATTTCGGTCCGAAAAAGTATTAACTTCGTCCGACCTCAGTACACAACTCGGAACTCACTTTTTTACGTAATTATTTTTTGCGAGAAAGCGACACAGACGTGCTACCACGAGCGCCTCTGAGCGCGGAATGACGAACCGCAAGTGTCCGCGGGTAGAAAATGTATGGAGAAATTTGAGAGCGTTTCTTATTTGTCTCATAAATGAAAAAGTTATTTATTTATCTACAAAATATTTAGCTTGTCGTATCAGGACTATATAAGCAACAATATCTTCTTATTTTTAAATTAAAATATGCAGTGGATTTAGCTATATAGGTACTTATTCAAACCCCTTTTTATTAATTTTTTTGCGATTACTGTGATGGTAAAAACGTATTTGTGTGAAAATTTTGTATAGGGCTATTTAATTGTTATGGAGCCATTCTGGAGATGAATATATTATCTTTAATTTGAAACCAAGATATCCTTGCAGTTGCGACTCCAAGTTCATTAAAATGGTACCTGAAAAGCACTGTTATTCGTGGAAAAATGTGATAGCGTCCTTAAGGTGAAAGCGTCAAGGTAGACGAAATTCTTACTTTTTTTTTCCAATTGGCAGGTTGCAAATCATATTTTAATCAACATACAACATAACACTGACCGATAAATTTCAAAACAGGTAAGTAAAATTTTGTTACGGGCTACCTTAGCGGATCCCAATTTTGGAGCTATTACAAGTAATGGGCATTTACCTACTGTTAAAGTCATTTAGACGTAAATGCTAATCTATAAACTTATATGCTTCCCCCTCTTACTGTAGCATTATCATAAGGAAAATCCTCTTCACACAAAACCTTTAATACATAAAAGCAAAGGCATCTCAGTCCTCACATAAAGAGGAATTGAAGCCGGCAGTCACGGCACGGACAGACAAACAAACAAATATAAATAATGCGGGCGAGTAGAAAGGAGTGAAATGTTATTCCTCCACGCTATGTAATAGAACGGATGTCGGTATGCGAGGGAGGATATCCCGGGATACGTCTGCGGATAGAGGTGAAGGTTTTTGATAAAAGCGTCGATCAATTCCTTAAAAAAAAACTGAGTTCCAAATAAGACACATCAAAGGTAAAAAATAAAATTGATTTCGGAAATTGATGTCGTTGGGTTCCGAAATATAGTTATTTTTCACTTCGTAGTGTCTTATTTGGAAGTCAGTTGTTTTTTTTTTTTTTTTTTTTTGTAAAAAAGTATTATTTTTCACTTTTAAGTTGTACTTACCCCACACAAATTCGTATAACACTACTTGCTATGTAAATATCAGTGAAAGGAAGTTATTATAACATCATCAATATAAAATAAGTGGCAAAAATACGTATTACTGAAGCTAACTCAAAAACTACCCAAGCAAAGTTAATAAAATTTATATGGGACTACTCCTGAGGCTATGCTTGGAATTTCCCTGCGTGATCGAATCAGAAATGAGGAGATACGTAGGAGGACCAAGGTAACTGACATAGCCCGAAGAATTGCCAAACTTAAGTGGCACCGGGCAGGGCCCTTGCTCGCAGAACAGATGACCGATGGGGCCGAAAGGTTCTGGAGTGGCGACCGCGTACCGGAAGACGTAGCGTTGGAAGGCCTCCCACAAGGTGGACCGACAACCTTGTGAAGGCCGCAGGAACCCGTTGGATGCGAGAAGCACAGAACCGGTCAAAGTGGAGGTGCTTGGAGGCCTATGTCCAGCAGTGGACGTCTTTCGGCTGAAATGATGATGATAAATGATTTATTTCTGTAAGTAGGTTTGTACAAACACTTTTACACGTCAATCATATTTTTTTTAAGCTAGATGAGGTCGGCGTTTCCTATCTTGACTACTCTGAGAAGAAAGACCGAAACAAACTCAGAGGTCACAGTCTCTTTTAAAGTCCAGACAAAATCTTGGTGAGATCAGTGAAGACCATGTAGATTGGTGTCTGAAATGGTCTTTTGAGGAAAGAACCACACAGATTGAGCGGACCTGTCCAGTCAGTGCACGCATTTGTCAAAAATCGTGCAGCTCAACTCAGAACTTGAGGAGCTCAACGATGATGATGATGATGATTATGTTGTGCATGTGGTGTTTACTTACTTATAAGTAATTGATGCACTGGCACACATTTATTTAAAAAAAATATTATGTGTTCGTATCAGTGTAATCAATTGTTGGTGAACGTAATAAAATAAATTAAATTAAAGACACACAACTAAACAACCATCCCATAACGTGGTTGAAACCAGTATTTCCATATCCCCGGGTCTTCATCTCGTGTGTACCCAACAACAGAAGTCCCTTTTATGTCGCCATTGATGCGATATTTTTATTTCCTAGCCGCTCAATACTGGAGCGAGATCGAATTCACACAATACAACTTTAACATTTTGTATCATAACATATTATAATAACTTGAAGAAGTATTACGAATAAAACTTTTTGTGATTGAAACTGATTTAAGTAAAAGTTTGATTAGGAAAATTGGTTTAAATATTATGTAAATTAAAGATGATAAAAATATATACGATGGATACACTTCTCATACTAAATTAACTAACAAGTTTTTAATATTAAGCAAGTTTTTATTTATTAAGTTGTTAGTTTTTAATATGGCGTCGTAAAATTCCTCCTCATCGCTGTCGACTGGTAATGTACCCAAAAGACTGGGGGCATTACCACGTTGTATGGCAATGCTTAGCCTCTGGCCAAGGTAAAAGCCAGTCCTTGGGTCACGGGAAGTGTCAACCAGCCGTTATGTAAATTAGTTATTTATTGAGACGAAAAGGTATTTCTGTTCATCATAAAGAGAAAACGAAAGACCCGTCGCTACGTAAATAGTATTGTTTTGAAGACTACGATGCTACGAGGCTACGGCGCGCTACGGCGCGGCTACGAGTTCTCGTAGCTACTGTCTACGCAGTTTCACTTACAACTTTTAATATTTCTTGACACCTTTGCAGTCTCAGTTTTTTAGAAAAAAAAAGTGAATGTATTATTTAACGCTCACTGGTTAATATTGTTATGATACAGAAAGGTAACATTTTTATGTCCGAAGATAAGAATAAATAAATAAGATTATTAATTTATTAGTCCTCTTTGTTTTCATAATCCCGTTATATTACGAGAAATAACACTCGTTATATTACTCCACAACAATGTACCCAAAGCCACAGACTTATACAAAGCAATTAAGCCCTTCCACACTGCCACAATAACACAATCTAGCGTCAATCGCGGCCCACGACACGTACGCCCTAGCCCCGGGCCACAATAACGATGGCCCACGTGACCCACATGCCCACGGCTGGACATACAGGATATTCACTTATTGTTTATGTGGTATTCTGCCCTTTCTGTCATCGTGCTGACAAGCATTGTAAGTGAAGTAATTACCTCCATAGTAAAATGGTTTTGGTGGGGTAATAGAAAAGAAAAAAAAATCGTTTATTCTGCAGAGTTAATATAAAGGATCAAATAAAAGTTTCTGTGACCTCTGAGTTTGTTTCTCAGAGTAGTCAGATAGAAAACGCCGACCTTATCTAGTTTAAAAAATATAATTGATGTGTAAAAGTGTTTGTACAAACCTAATTACAGAAATAAAATCATTATTATCCTCGCTATATACATATAACATGACAAAGACACGCTAAAAACAAAAATATCCCTTTTAAAACCTGGATAAAACAGCGGTATTGTAGAGAACAGAGGTAGCTGGTAGGTAGATGGTCGTCTGTAGCCCGAGGCCGGCGCAGCGACGCGGCAAAACGGTACATAACGCGATATTGTGGGCGACACACCGGATTGTTTACTGTACATGTACGGGCAAAACACTTTCGAAAGGAGGCTTTGGACTGTGGGTTTCTAATCTTTCGCGATTTTACAAACACTCTGTGTCTATTGCCTGTATGTCAGAGACGATTGTAGTTGCCACCACTGGTTCTTTACAACAAATCAGATACCAAAAAGTAAAAAAAAGTGGCACTTCGAGATTGGCGACAGAAGTGAAAACTTGAACAATTACGTGTGTATTTTTTTAATCGTCATATAAACAAAACACAAACAGAATACTTTGCCATCACTCACTGACATATCGGAAATAGATTAAAACCGAGTACATCCTGAGGACAGCCGAACACATCCGAATGTAGCGCGGTGTCGGTTACAGTGTCGCGAGTTCAATGGTTTTTCACTTCAAAAATACAAAACTAATTGTAAAATTAAGGCGGCACAAGTAAGTATGAGAAATCAATCAATCTGCTTTTTCCCAACTATGTTGGGGTTGGCTTCCAGTGTAACTGGATGCAGCTGGATAGCAGTATGACTTCCACAACCCAGTCACTGGGCAATACGATATCCCTTGGTAAGACTGGTTGTCAGACTTTCGGGTTTGTGACTACCCGTAACGACTGTTAAAGATCCAGGAACGACAGCCGGGACCAACGGTTAAACATGCTTTCCGAGGCACGAAGAGGTCTTGGTATGTAAAGATGGTCACCCATCCACGGACCAAAAACGGCAAGCGTAGCTTAACTTGAAGTGAAAACTTCTTTAGGCGTACTTTGCGTACACTGTTCAGGTTCTGTTGTGTTCTGTTTCCGTTCACTGTTGCGTGTTTACTGTTCAGTATACAAAACTAAACCGTCACGCTCGGGTCGGTGACGCTGAATCGGATATACTCGTCGGCTGCAGTCGGTCGTATACTCGGCTGCAGTCGTAAGTGATCACTTCTATCGTGTATTCATTAACACACCAGTGGCGAAGGTACCATACAACTCGATTCCCACCGGCTTCCCTTCGAAAATTCAGAACATAACCACTCTATAGTCAATTCATCATAGAAATTTTCTTTTGGCAATTTTTTTTTGCTCCGGCCAACCTCTGTCATAAATTCACCCTTCGCCACTGGAACACACTGTTTTTTCTTCAGCAATTTTCCTCATTTTCCGCGGCTGTGTGCGCCTGTACAGTGACCTGTCGGTAACCGAATCATGCCGGCCGCTCTGTTTCAATTTCACGTGCGCTCGCCAATCAAACGCCGCGCTGCCATAATGACATTCTGTGGAAAATTATATCAGATCCATGGGATATTTTTACACTGATTAAGGGGTAAAAATGAAGATGGAAAAGTAGTTAATTTAATAGTTACATTTTAATTAACTGTAGGTAAGGGAGTGGAGCGCAGTTGCACACCCATCTGATTGGAGGATCCTCTTTTTTTTCTATAGAGGATGAGTGAACTTCACACCCCCTGTTCCTCATACCTCTAAACTCTCAAAACGGTGAAGGAAAACCTCGTAAGGAAACCGGCATGACCTAGAACAAAAAATTCGAAGATATGTGACATTACATACAACCCGCACTGGACCCGCGTGGTGGATTACAGCCCACTTCCTCTCACTGAGAGGAGGCCTGTGTCCAACCTTGCCTGACCTGTGGCCTGTGGCCTGTGTACAAGTAACATACTAAAGCACTAGTGTTTTAATTTTTTATTCCAAACAATAGATTTTTTGTTAATAGATAATTGCTTCATATATTGCAATAAATTACCAGCGTTGTGTCATCGCGCTTCTCTTCCTTTTCTATGCAGTCCGACAGTGACCGCGCTTTAGGTCATGTAGTCCCCTTAAGCAATTATGAAACCGCAACAGTGCCTCCAAGCAGAGCTCATAGGCATACATCTATACATAAATACATGCATCATGCAGATGTGTGATTTGTTGGGCTGACTAATTGACTCACTGACATTATAACGCCTAGCTGTGGGTAGATAGAAATAATATATGCTATGTGGAAAAAGTACTAAAGACCGGATTTTTTTCAAACTGAAACCCTGATGAACTATACTTCTATTTTGTTTAGATGTGGAGGTAGAATGATAAACAGGAAAATACCATCAGATTTACCCTAGAAATTATACCTAAGTCAAATCATTACAAAGTATTTTTTTATGAAACTGTGTGCCCAATATAACCCGCAGAGAAACATGCACTGAGTGCCAGAACTCTTTAAATAACATCATGGTCGTGCTCATGCAACTAAAACAAAAAAAAAACACTCCGGGAATGCCGAAAGAAGTGAAAACAAAACACAAACAGAATACTTTGCCATCACTCACTAATATATCGAATATACACATTTAAACCGAGTACATCCCGAGGACAGCCGAACACATCCGAAGCGGTGTCGGTAACGGTAACAGTGTCGTGAATTCAATGGTTTTTCCCATCTCAAAAAATGCCCAACGCGCCTAAAGAAGTTTTCACTTCAAAAAAACAATAACAAAATTGATTAATATTTACTAAATCAACGGAATAAAGTTATTGTTTTTGTACTCTACATTTATTAATAACTAGCTTTGCCCGCGACTTCGTTCGCGTGTAGGCCGAAAAACAATTTGGATTTCATGGGTTTTATTTTATTTGCGCGGAACCCAAATTATTTTTCTAAAATAAAATAAGCCTTAGTTACTCCTTGTATCATCAGCTATCTGCCAGTGAAAGTCCCATCAACATCGTTCCAGTCGTTTCGGAGATTAGCATACAGACTAACCATTTTTTTAATATATACTTTCTTATCTGACATCAATCTGCAGTAAGAGTGTAAGCCCTAATTTTGACATTTATATTTTATTGTAATTCTCACATAGACCAATTGCGAACTGGACCAATTACGAACTGGACCAATTGAGAATTGGACAGTTGGACATTTTGCGAATTGGACATAATGCGCCCAAAAGATTAATTTGACTAATGTTTTATATAGATCGGGTATGTTTTTAAATTTAATTAATATTTTAAAATTAATATATTTTCACTTTTTTTTTCTGTTTACATATTTTGTAACTACCTAAGTATCATGTTTTATGTTCATGTGTTATTATTTTTTTAACATAAATAATATTTGCACGCCATAGTACAGACGCCAGCACATCAAGCTACTACAATCTTTAATAGATTTTCAACTTTATCGCTAAAACATAAGGTTCAAAGTTAATTGGGAAAATTTTACAGTTTCGGGTAGCTTGATATGCTGGCGTCTGTACCTATATGTGGCAAACATGTCTCTGAACCGTTTCTTTGATTTTATATTATCCTGCATGCAAGTTTTTATTTTTATTCTTGTATGTGTACACATGTTTGGGCAAATAAATATA
The DNA here is from genome assembly GCA_914767645.1 of Hydraecia micacea. Lineage (NCBI taxonomy): Eukaryota > Metazoa > Arthropoda > Insecta > Lepidoptera > Noctuidae > Hydraecia > Hydraecia micacea. The sequence continues at coordinate 19,028,961 of OU611778.1, forward strand.
TCTTATCTTATATTATGCATTTAGTAAAAAGCTGTTATTTTGTTTAGTATAATCATCCAAGTGGCATTTCTAGCAACATCTTTTCACCAAATATCTCCATTGAAACTATCAACAAACCCGCACTAGCCCACACAGCCAGATAGTTTGAGGGACACGTCCGTATGCCCACAATTATGAACAGAGGTGACCATTAGGACGCATTCAGCCAGGAATTGTTTGTGCCCGCGGCTTGTCTCATGCAAATTGGATACCGTCTGCGTGCGACGTATGGTGTGGAGAGTGGATCGTGTGTATATTGTCATGTGTTTGCCGGGTTGTGAGTTTTGAATGGTAACTAAAAATATGGATCTTGTTTTATACGGTTCAGGGCTTTATTATGCAGGGTCAAACTAAATTAGCTAGCGAAACTCTGCAGACGTGATGGGTATCGATATCTAAACACGATAAAATAAAAACAAAAAATATTTGATGTTTTTTTTTTTGGATGAACGATCGCTAGTTGTTTTGTTACTTGAAGTATGAATTCAGAAAACTGTCTGAATGACCGACATGGACCGCCGACGTATCCGAGACACTACAGCATGACAAGTTCGGTTTATCTTTACCACCAGCCTGCGTAATCGTCACCTGACCTCAGTACAGGTCCAAGAGCAGCTTCGAGAGTTCCATGAACTGTCTCTTTGGTCTGTCGGTTCGAACCCTGACAGGCACTGCTCTCAATCAAAACATCGTGAGGAAACCGGCATGTCCTAAAACCAAATAATCGAAGACTTGTGACATGTGTGTACTAACCCGCACTGGGTAGATTACAGCCTACTCCCTCTCGAAGAGAGGAGGCCTGTGCCCCAGCAGTGGGAATATTATAGGCTATAATTAAAAAAAAACAGTGCCAGTGACACTGTTTATAGAAAGTATAGTATAGTATATATTTTATCATAAAATATATACTCGTATCATAAAAATCACAATTTTATTATCATTCGTGACACAGTCGTCGTGAAGGATCATTGTGATTTTTATGAAACAATTCAACTAATTTTATGTTTATATCCTTATGTGTTACTGACTGACAAATTAGGAAATAAAAAAACATTAATTCTAAAATACCTTTAATTAGGATGAATCACCCAATTGCTCTCCACTCCACCAATATCAAGCACCACAGCGAATAAGTTAAAAATATAAGTTTCTTTTTATGGTTTTATTATTGCAAAGTAAAAAAAATATATACTTGGATATCTTACTTTATGCAGTGTGCATTTTCAATATGTGAACATTAAAAATTATGGCAGCGTCGTGATACAAAAAGTCGGTCAGCAGTTATTGGTGTTTTTCGGGCATTTTTACTCATTGGAGCTAAGTTTGACTGTCAATTTATCATCCTGTTTCTAATGTTTTATGAGAATTATAATAAAATCTTAGTTTTTATATGTTTTATATCTTAGTATTTTTTGTTTTCGGTAGATTATTTCAAAATAAGGGGTACTAACATCTGGGTATATTTTTAAACAGAAATCCAATGTATCGGTACCAATGCTGAAAATTAGGTTATTTAGGTGTAGACTAATTTACAGTTTTTTTTTTTATTATTTTAGTTTTGTTAGTAAGGATTAATGCTAAATTTTAATGCTAAAAAATATGATGTGACATCATTTTTCAAATGTTGGCACATGCTGAAACTACATTTTTCCATTTATCAGCATAGTGCTGATAATTGGTTAACTTTTATGCTGATAATTGAATTTATCTAATTTCAGTTACAATCTAATTTGAACTTGTTAAGATTAACACTAAAGTTGCAGAATGCAGCTAAAGTTATAACAACAAACGACAAAAAAATACCATCAGAAAATGAAATAAAAGTTGTTTCGGACTTCAAATTAACAATGCAATCAAAATAAAAAAAAATATTACACTGACGAACTGTAAAATATACTCAATGATGAATACTTTAAAGTAAATCCTAAAGTTTGTTCATAATTATTATTAGTGCCTTAACTAAAGTACCTACCTTTAAAAGTTACAAATAAATCCTGCCGCTGTGCAATGACCTAGATGGATAGGTCTGATGTGTACCTAGATGTAAACCTTCCTGTAAATTTATTTTTATTACTAAAGCATAAGGTTCAAAGTTGATTGGGAAAATTTAACAGTTTCGGGTAGCTTGATGTGCTGGCGTCTGTACCTATAATTTAGGTCTGCTTTAGAAGATAAGTACCTATAGCTAGGTAATAGGTAATTGAATCGGTGATCTCTGATTTATGGCAGTATTATCTGAATTTTATATTGTTAGATTTTAACATTTATAATATTTTTATTGTTGATAAGGTTTTTGTTTGTTGAGTGTCGACAATTATTGTAATTAATTAAGTATTTTTCTAAGACCTTTCTTACATATTTAATAAAAATAAAAAACATTTTATTAATAATTTTTCAAATGTATTTTGTTTGCCCATAGTCTAAGTGCTGGTAATTGGGTAATTTGGTGAAAATAACTGACAACAAGTTTGCCAAAACATGGAGGTAGCTAGGTAGGTTAATTTTTCAATTATAGTTAAATGCTATTTCATTCGCTGCAAAAACCGATTAAAATTATTTTAAATATTAAACATCATTAAACGAGTACCTAGTCTTATGAAAACATTCATTTAATTTAAGATATAAAAAATATATATAATTAAATTTAGAGGACTTCTTAGAAGGATAATTGGATACGTGCCCCTACATCTAGACATCTACATCTTTAAATTCAATATCCAACAAATCAACATCAATGAAATCAACAAGCCAAGAATTAACTTTTTCCAACACACAGTGTGAACTCGGTCTAATGTCAACAATTAATTTGTGCAAATCACCGGTCGCGCTCTCCGAATCGAATCAACATTCGATTGCGAACAGGCGCGTTCTTTTTGCCCCAAGATTGTGGTTTAAAAAGAAATTTAATCTTGCTAATAAACATGCAAACACGAACGCGGCGGCTACCTGTTGAAGCGCGCGAGACAAACGATTCCTCAGCCAATCAGCGCCCAGCGGCCGCCCACGGCCCACCATCATTGGCCAGTCGCTTTAGAGGGGGGAAATCCGAGGGGGGACAAGGCAGAGTTCGCCGTTAACATGACACAAGCAAGAAAAGCGCCGCATTGAGCTTTCGACGAGCTTTTCACTACGCGCGCGGGAATTAATCGGTTTGCGATATTTTGAATGTAACGCATAAAATTAAAAACAAAAAATAATAAACAGAACTGAAGCGAAACTGTAACAAGTAAAGTTTGGAAAATAATGCGCGTGGAGTTTCGGTGTGGCGAAAATTGATTTTTTGAAAAGTTGTTACTAAAATCCGTCAAAATTGATCTAACAATGTCTCTGGGTAAACAGCCCAATGACCACATAAAGAGGCCTATGAACGCCTTCATGGTGTGGTCGCGGGGCCAGCGCCGGAAGATGGCGCAAGACAACCCGAAGATGCACAACTCGGAGATCTCCAAGAGGCTGGGGGCGGAGTGGAAGCTGCTGACCGAGATGGAGAAGAGGCCCTTCATCGATGAGGCCAAGAGATTGAGGTGAGTCTCAAATTGGCACGCTATAAATTTCCTAACAAGGAATGAAAAAAAAGTTCGAGAGGACGTTTGATCGGCTGACATTGAAAAAAATTACAAAGCGAACCAGATATAATATAAATGTTATAAAGTTAAAGGAACTCATTGAAAACTTCAGGGATTTCTCTTCATTAATTTCACATTTTTATAGTGACGTTTGCTCTATTTTTACATACATTTATTTAGAAGTTCCATTCAAGTAGGTATTTTATTATTTATCTGAAAGATTATTTTTAGAAACTTTTATTGAAATCCAGATAAAGAAATAAACCGTGATCAGGGTGAAAAAAATAAAGAAAATTATTTACTTGACTGTCATTTGCGCTTATCATAAATCTCAAACCCAGTATTAATACAATCGTAGATAAGGACAATTTGGCCACCTCTGAAATTATGGTGCAGCTTTTTATTGTGATACTCTTTTAACTATTGCCAATTATCTTGCATTAATACGTCTTCAAGTGATTTGACAAACCTCTGTAAGACCAAAAAATAATATGATTGCTAGATTATATAATATCTATTTAATTACGAAATTTCTAAAATGTCACTCTTATCTCAACACTATTTAAGAACAAAACAAATATTTGTCATCAACCCAAATGACTTTTTCTAACAAAAAAACTAAGATAATTAAACTAAACGAACGCACCACACACAGTTAACCTCTCATTTGTAAAGCAAACAGTGCGAGTCAAAAGTATTTAATTTCGAGTCTCGTTCATTATCTTTTTTAATTTCATATCTGTGGGCAAACATTTAACAAAAGCCTCACACCTGTATTGCGTTATCTGTGGAACAAAAAGCTGTATTTGTTTAGTTAAACACTTATACCATTTCTCCAGGCGGCTGACTCCGCGCTTTTAATTGTTTTAGAATTATTTCTATTTAATTCATTACCTTTTTGTTTCGTGTGAAGATAAATGATAAATGATTTTATTTCTGTAAGTAGGTTTGCACAAACACTTTTACATGTCAATCATATTTTTAAAAACTAGTTGAGGTCGGCGTTTCCTATCTGACTACTCTGAGAAGAAAGGCCGAAACAAACTCAGAGGTCACTGTGTCTTTTAAAGTCCAGACATAATCTTGGTCAGGGTATATGAAGACCATGTAGATCGATGTCTGAGATGGTCTTTTCAGGAAAGAACCATACAGATTGAGTGGACCTGTCTAGATAAATTAATTTCATAACAGGAGCTCTGCATACTTGAGATATACCTACTAACCAATCTAATACATTTTTCTACTTTAGCTGATATGTCAATTGATATCTACACAACAGGTGCATGCATGTACCTAGTTCCTAGTTAATGACGTGTATGAACAGCCGGAGGTAAAGTTTGGTCCTTTTAATACGCAGCCTTTACTTTTGGATCACCCCTGGGCTAGGCTGTGATAAATTAAGCCTTATTGGTTATCTGTGACAGTCAGTCTCAACATTTTATCTGTTATCCGATACTAAGTTAATAGTTAACCAACTTGACAAAGATACAGATGTAGTATTTTCCCAGAATTAAGCAAATATTTCTGCTGACTTTCACAATGAAAATCGCTGAAACTTTGTGTGTCCAAAAGGAAGATAACAAATAAATTAGTGATTTTAAACATAGCACGCTCGCATACACACAGTCACACTACTAACATGCTAATCATCTCACCATTATATTTTTCTTGTGTAGCTCATGGCGTCGTAAAATGAGGAAATGATTTCTGCTATTGTTGATCACAGATCAACGCTTTAAGTAGGTACTTTTAAATTAGAAGTGAGGTCTAATTTTGGACTGTAGAGTCAAAATAGAATAGAACAGTCGGATAGCTACTGACTATGAATATTATTGTGACCACGGTAATTATTTCGGTGGATTGAAAAGTTTTAGTATTCGTTAATGTTATTATGTAAATGGTTTTGTTGTAAACAAAAACAATAAGTAGCTGCTTAGTTTGTGTGTCAAAGTTCTTATACTTAATATAAGTTTAAAAAATGTCCTCAAGTAAATGAAATCTTTGTAATTTGTCATTGAGAAATAAATTTCTTTAACCATAGCTACTCAAAAATCATCAATCAAGAGGGATCTGTTCTGCTTTATGTTACTTAAGATTTTGATTAAGTCCTTATGATAATAATTTATAAAGCACACACAACCGCCAACAGTTTAGCGACACAAACCAATGTGTAAACAGAACGGTGCCGCCGGATGTTTGACGCTTTTATCTCTTACTAATTACATATTATAAACGTGGGCTTTTCTTTATTTCTTACGTTATTAAACTACGGGTTTTATTAGGCTGTTTATTCTTTAGTTTTTTTAGTAGAAAACTTATATAGATCGGTTTATTTTATAATATCTAACAAAGACATTCGCCCACCGGTGGGGCCATAGGGGTGATATTAAATGATTTACTAATTATTTATTTATTTAAACCACAATTATAACACCTTTACAGAATACTAAAAAGAGTTTTGTAGGTAGGTCTTGATCTAGGTAAATGAAAATTTCACGGATCTCGTGTATTGAAGTCATTGTACAAAGGTATGAAGATTCCTATGATGAATCATCATAAATCCTATCCTACTTCCTACTATCCCATCCTACTAATACTAATTTACTAATAATATAATATAAACTACTCTTTCAAGCAAAAACTACTGAACGGATTTAAATATAATTTGGCACACAGATAGTTTATAACCAGGATTAACACAGAATACTTTTTATCTCGATATTCCTACGGGATCGGGTGAAACCGCGGGGTGCTGCTAGTTATTTACATATATTCTAAACTGTGATCTTAACAAGTTGACACCACAACACACCCTCTTGAATGTTAAAATAAGAGCATACCTACCTACTCATAGATTAATATTACATAGTTTCAGTAACAAAGGTTCTCATACTGCGTTTTTTCTGCCAGAGCAACAACGGGTAAACATATTAGATTTAAAGATCACTATCGTTGCAAAATTTTATTATTAGTTTTTAACCTCAACTAAAACAGGCAAAGGGATTCACTACTTCATGTTATATATATATGTACATATTCAATCATTATATATGCACCCCTGTAATTTTTAGTTACCGTTTACTAGGCTCTGACTGTGATACTGAGACTTCAACAATTTCACTAAATAATCAAAAAAGCGGCCAAGTGCGAGTCGGACTCGCGTACGAAGGGTTCCGTACCATTATCTCAAAAAACGACAAAAAAATCACGTCTGTTGTATGGGTCCCTTAAATGTTTATTTTATTTTATTTTAATTATTTATTTTTAAAGTGAGTATACAACTAAATATTATGTGAATATTTCAAGCGTCTACCTGTTGCCGTTATTAATATCGAGCAAACATCGGCAATAAAATCACGTTTGTTGTAAAATCACGTTTGTTGTATGGGAGCCCCCCTTAAAAATTTATTTTATTCTGTTTTTAGTACTTATTTGTTATTATAGCGGCATCATCTGTGAAAATTTCAACTGTCTAGCTATCACGATTCATGGGATACAGCCTGGTGACAGACAGACAGACGGACAGCGGAGTCTTTTAGAGTCCCGTTTTTACCCTTTGGGTACGGAACCCTAAAAACTAAGAAGTCAACAAAAATCTCAAAATTGTATTCAACCACCTATCTTTAGTCCCTCGTAAAACACAACGACATAACATGGCATTTTCCAGTATCATTAATTGTTCCATTGATAAGCTATATTCTGGAGCAGAAATCTTTAAAAAACAGTGGCACTCCGGGAGTGCCGAGAGAAGTGAAAACAAAAACACAAACAGAATACTTTGCCGTCACTCAGTGACATATCGGATACCTATACATTAAAACCGAGTACATCCCGAGGACAGCCGAACACATCCGAATGTAGCGCGGTATCGGTAACAGTGTCGTGAGTTTAATGGTTTTTCCCATCTCAAAAAATGCCCAACGCGCCTAAAGAAGTTTTCACTAAAAAAAATGGGTTTTACGACCGCACTTTCCAAAAAATCAACCCTTTAATAGAACGCATCTACGCATCACAAATAAGCAACAAATCAATTTAATCTATCCATAGAGGTCGATGAGAGACGACAATTATCTGTTATTCATTGTAATAATATCTTGCATTGTTGGGGAGCGCGTTATCAGGGGTCGGCAGGACCATAAAAATGAGCTTATGGCTCCAGTCTAACTCGAGTGAGGAGTATATAGAGCTGTTGTTGCGAATTCGGGTTTAATTGTCTACTGGGAATTTGGGTTTGTGTTGTTTTTGAATGGGTGTAATTTAACTTAAATTCTAATTTGGTTTTCATTGAGAGAGAACGCTGATGAGATCTAGTAAACACAATTAGAATAGTTGTTATTATCATGACAAAGGTCTTAGTTAAAAACAAGTTTGTTTGTGCTAAAAATGAAGACAAAAAAAAATAGAAAAAAGAAAGAAATTACATTTTTATGTGCGGCAAACATGACGCATCAAAAAAAATACAAAATAACAATTTGGGAGAAAACATGCGTCACATCTATGCCAAAGGGCCATCGCTCAGCATAATGCTAATACCCTATACGAGACAGGGCCCCAGCGCTGGTTGGTGGACAGCCGCTGTCCACCAACAAGCGCTGGGCTCTGTCTCGCTTTTGCGGAACCTCTATAAATCAAAATCAAGTCATTTATTCAAATTAGAACTGAGAATCAACACTTTTTGTTCGTGGAGTTTCTTGCCCATTTTTCTCCATACGAAAACTACCTTTTGGAATGGGCGACTAGAATCAATTCTTTTTATTACAATTTTTGACGTTCAAAAGTGCCTGTGGTGTGCCTAATTGAAATAAATGATTTGACTTTGACTTTGACTTTCGAACGTCAAAATTCCTTATGACAGTCCCCCAAAACGCCCGTCCTTCACCAGTTCCTAGTGCTTTCGCTGGGAAGAAGAAGTGGCGCAACAAACTCCCCAGCAGCACAGCTGACTGTCTGTTCAGTTAGACAAAACTCTCTCTCATAAGAACCATTTATTTTATTAAATTATATTATTATTTTATATTTATTAGATTTGTTATTAGATTTCTTTTAAATTATCTGGTGATGCTAAAAGCCACGTAAAAATACATTTAAAATCAAGAAAATCTTTTAAATACAAATAAACTTGTAGAAATATAAAAACAGCTTTTAATTTTACACTTACAACAAAATCTTCAAATCTTTTTACAAAAGAAAATGCACTTTTCTAATTACTTAGGTATAGCTGTACAATAAATAATCTCTCTAGATTTCTTGAAACATAGTGTTATTATTAAATAAACTATTACTGTTCCCTACAATTAATACATTCGGTCGTATTAACATTTCTATATGAGATGGAGCAGTAAGAATTAATTTGTTAGGGTTGAATTTATTAGCGGGACGTAAGGCCGGGCGCACGCTTCACGTCAGGATTCATTTGCTGCGTATATCTTATTTAAACGCTTATTGTGCGATGGGCTTTAATAATAATCAACGCGTATTATATTAAATTGCTGAAGAAAATTGAACGTGTCTGTTAAGGTCAGTTTTCTAATCAGATGCGACTGGTCAGTTTCAAAGTTTTATATGTTGATCGAACGGTTTTCTAGTATTGGGTAGGTCAGCCTCTTAAGCAATAGGTTTTTAAGACCATGGACTCCAGGGTATGTAATAGCTAGTTAAATGATAAATGATTTTATTTCTGTATAAAGTAGGTTTGTACAAACACTTTTACACGTCAATCATATTTTTTTAAACTAGATGAGGTCGGCGTTTCCTATCTGACTACTCTGAGAAGAAAGGCCGAAACAAACTCGGAGGTCACAGTCTCTATAAAAATCCAGACATAATCTTGGTCAGATCATGTGATAGGATGTGTAGATAGGTGTCTGAAATAGTCTTTTGAGAAATAACCACACAGATTGAGTGGACCTGTCCAGTCAGTACATGCATTTGTCAGATAATCAGGCAGCTCGACTCAGAACTTAAGGAGCTCAACCAGTTCGAATGTTCGATTTTAACCTATCCCGCAGGTCACAGAATGGTATCTAATAATATTGTAAACACATTGAAAATGACAGGTTTGAAAACCTGAAACTTTGAAAGGGCTCAGAAGCTCTAACATTCACCCAAGTAAGTCAAGACCGCACCAAGCGGAAAACCTACATTCGTCATTTATCCTTGCTACACTAAATCCCTTATTAATTTGTTAGTTAAAATTACAGAACTGTAAGCTATTATTAGCATCACAATTTAGTATCGTTTCATTCTTTAAAAACTGAATTTTAATTAAGCATATTACAGTCAAATTATCTTCAATGTTTTAAAGGATCATAAGCATTATTTTAACATGCTTTTGGTCCTTTTATCCTTCAAGATAAATAAATAACTATCCGTGTTCCGATATACATATTAACCGGATATGAAAATACTATTAATAACGGTTTAGGAAAACCCTTACCTATATTTACATTGTCATAATTCACACAAGAGTCACGCTGCAAAAACATCTTGATTTCAAGAAAAAATCACATACCATGTACCCTGTAACATAGTACATTATGTACCTACACATCTTCAGCAAACAATCCTTAACCTACCATTGACTGAAGATAACTGACAATCAAATGATTTCATTGTTAAAATCAATAGCAAGTGACGTCACTTGCGAGTATAAAGACTTCTTTGTAAACGCTACAGTTATTTTAACATATTTGTTAGTGATAACAATATGTGCTGGTATTGATAAATGATGTATAGAGGGTATTGTGGAGGCGTTTGTTTGATTTCCACGTGGGCAAGACGAATATGGGTTATCTGATTCGTGACTATCCAAGGCATGTACACACACACACATAACATTACGTCTGGTTCCCCGAAGATATGGCCAGAAGTGTACCTTTAGTACACCCGTATTCCGCCAAGACGTTTAGCTATTTTCCCACTTTGTTTGATTAGGTAAAGAGACTGTATTTTATAAATTAAGGAACGATTTAATGAAGCTCGAGGAATATCAGGCTTTTGTTCTTGAGAAGATGGAGCCCGTGGCTAAATAAAAACAGCCGCACAGGTCAATCGATCAGGTTAAGCTACGCTTGCCGCGGTTGGTCTGTGGATGGGTCTGTGGTGATGTGGTGGGATCTTTACATACCGTGACCCCTCCATACCTCGGAAAGCACGTTAAGCCGTTGGTCTCGGCTGTCATTCGTGAATCTTTGACAGTCGTTACGGGCACCCAGAAGCCTGAAAGTCTGACAACCAGTCTTACCAAGGGGTATGGTATTACCCAGTAACTGGGTTGTGGAGGTCAGATAGGCAGTCACTCCATGTAAAATACTGGTATTCAGCTGCATTCGGCTAGACTGGAAGCAGACCCCAACATAGTTGGGAAAAGGCAGGCAGATGATGATGGTCTTGAGAAGACGCCTGAAAAGATTGCTGTCATCGTAATTGCAGCCCTCTATCTAATGTTCGTGTAAAATCTGTCTCTCGACTCAATTGAAGGTTACTACTAGGTACGAACACTAGACAATAATGTAGTGGCAATCCTACATATAAGTAAGTAAATAAATGTCAAACCCAATTCAAATTATTTCCTACATTGAGACCCCGATGCTGTTTTACATCATTGAAACCATACCACAAAAGAGTGTGTTCATTACAGAGAATACAAAGGGCATCTAAGTCAGAATCATCTTCATAAAATAGACGCAACTGGAACTTTTTGGAAAAGATTAGAATACTGTAGTGTCCCAAATTCCAATTGATTGATCAATAAATTTGATGTCAGTTCACATTAATTAACTATTAAATAAAGAAACTATACCAAATTTTGAGTGTGAATGTAGATAGTTATAAAATTAGAGGAAGATCAAAGAAACGATGGATAGACTGTGTGGAAGATGATATGGTTAGAAAGGGGTTGACTACCAGATCACGACTAATAGAGAAGTATGCGTCGACCCCAAATAAATTTGCATAAGGGCAAGAATGATGATGAACCTATCATACAAGTTGACATGAGATAAGCAACGATTGATAACTATGAGGTGTTCCAAAAATCAATTTTATTATTAAAATGATTCACCTTAGCAATCAGCTAGCAGGGCTGATTGCCCAGGGCAGGGATGGCGAACCAATGGCATTGGTGGCACGTAACTAAATAATTTGGGCACGGCAACATTTCAAAAATGTAGGTACCCAATTCATCTAAGTTTTTTGCAATAGCAAAATTCGCACTAATTTGTCATTTCATTTAAATAAATATAAAACTGTCAATATTAATATTAGTCCTACACCAACCGGGAGTTGCCCTTAGGTGCACTTGCATAATGCAAACAGGGATAATCGTTTGTTGGTGTCTCATTTCACTAAAACCTCTAACGGGCCTCTGCGAGTTGGTTTCGGCCCCTCGTACACCTTCCAAATGTGTCTCGAGAAAGTTCAAAAGAGATTAAAAATAATAATAACAATGCGAATGTATATCGTTTTTTTTTTCAGTAATCAATAAGCCAAGATTGTTTGTTGGCACGTCATGGCCGCATGAAATATTTATTTGTAAAAAAAATGGCACGTGGATGTATAGAGGTTCACTATCCCTGGCCTAAATCTACCTTGCTTACAGGCTAATTATTATATCATGCCCTAATCGCAGATAATTAGTTAATACCGTTGCCAATACTACATAATAATGGTCCTAACATGTCATTCATTATCTTGTCCTTATTCCAGTTTCTTTGAGGTTGGTGCAACATGTCTTTTTATCCATATTTCTCTATTAGTAGTCATCTCAGTAATCACCCCCTTTCTAACCATATCATCATTCACACAGTCCATCCATCGTCACTTTGGTCTTCCCCTACTCTTATAGCCATCGACATTCATATTCAAAGCTGTCCTCACAACATTTTCCTCGCTCCTTCGCATTACATGCCCACACCTGGTCCTATGGTCCGTAAAATTATTTCAAAGACAACAGGAAGTTATACATACACAATTCTATATAAATGACCGATAAACGATTGCTCAATAGAACCCAGACAGTGTATCGAATGTTATTTAGTGACCGTTATTGAATCCTCCGATTATGTGGTCGATCAAACAAGTGATAAAGTGAGTATGGCGGTAAACACCGGCGCGCCTTACTCCATTGTGTGACCGATAACGATGGGAAGACTCCACCATGTCCCAAGTTTAAAAGTATGGATAGGGATACTTAGATCAATAGTGAGCGACTTCATGTTACCTATATGAGTTTTATTGGCAATTTTCAATGAACTTCTTGGAGTAAATATCAAAAGTCAGAAGGCCAATTCCGGTAATTAAAAACGTTCAAAATCGAATCGCAATCTCAGCGACAAACAATGTCAAAAACTTGTCAAAACTTAGGAAAATTAGAGGTATTTTTGACAGGGTGAGACTGAGATCAGACTGACAACGTTGTTAAAATTACGAGAATTGCCCCTCAGATGTCTTTTATCTGTGGCATAAAATTGACGTCTGACAGTTCTACTATAGAAAAACTGTCAAAAATTCAAAATTTATTCTTAGGATAAGACTTATTCTAGGTATAAAAGTTGAAATACGCCCGTAGTTATGAGCTTCCAAATTGCAATTGATGCACCACAATGAAAGTCCATTTAAACTGTTTAGATACCTACCTATTTAACCGAATTAAAGGTGCGCCTTAGGTACGCCATTGTGCTGACCGATAAGGATGGCAAGACATGATGACACCGTGATGTTCAGAATTAAAGTGTTACTTATATCAATAGTCGGGAATAACTAAGTAATGTTATTGAACTTGGTGTGTCAGTTTTATTTGTGATTTTTACGGGGAATTTGCAAATTAGCATGAGATCATCAAAATTGCATTTTTTGATGATTGAATAATTAATACTTACACAAAGTAAAACAAAAGACAAGGTGCTTTCAGGCGGGCCGCGCCCGTTTGGTAACGCTACATAATAAAAGACACTGTTTCCGATGTCCAAAGATAGTCTGAAAAGTGAAATATCTCATGAACAGAATGCGCCTCAGTCATGTCATAGAAGCACGTGGATTTTTAATAGTCTACAGCGCCACCCATCATTTTTCTTATCCTGCCTAGCATTTTTCTATCTATGTTAGGATCGGCTTCCAGTCTATCCGGATACAGCTGTATTTTACATGGGGCGACTAAAAAGGCGTCACTCTAAAACACTTAACGCGTAGCAGGTAGCCTTGAAAATACAAATGTGGGCAAACATGAAAATGTTTTACCGATTCGCCCCTTCGTTGAATTATCTCACAATTCTTGAAAAAAAAAAAAACTTAAATTGTTCCACAATCGCACAACACTATCTAAACCAAAAAGGCATTAATAAAAAAACCCAATAACTTCTTATTGACGTTCCAAATTCAATATACAAGCGGTGCTTGATATCGAGAATCATAGTATAAATATATCGATATTTACCGAATTCGATTAGCTCCATAGAAAAAATACGCCAAAACGTGTCCGATAAAAATGCGTCGATAGGTTTTTTCTTGACCAAAGATTATTGTGTTATTTTCCTTAGCGATATCGTGTTTATTTGGTTAACAAACTGTAATGAAAGAAGTGATAGTGTGAGGTTCGACGACCTCAGTTTTTTTGGTTTCGAAGATAGGACAGTTTCTGTAAATGCTGATAAATGTGTTTGGTGTGAATAGGTAGCTACTTTTATATGGAAAAGTTTTGTGATAGGATTTATTGAATATTTTATGAGATACGATAATTATTGTTAGGCGCTTTCAATTCAGAAGTTAGTAGGCAGGTGCCTGTCGTGTACCCGCGGGACCGTCTTAGAAAATATCTCAAGCTTGATCAAAAAGATCGGCCAGCCCTGGTTGCGCCAGGGGTGCATGTTACTATACCTAGTTGAATGATAACAACAAGACAGTTCTTGATATTTAAATACTTTTATCAAATAAATTTAACATTACCTACACGCAGTTACCTAACAACTTTTACAGTGGCCACTTTGGTCAAACCTTGGACATAATACATATTAAAACAGTCAATATAATGTCACTGCTTAGATCTATGTTGCTAGCCACTTTTTTCTGCTGCTTATTCTACACTGCTTATATACATCATTGAATCCTCAGAATGCAAGAGCAATGTCATTGCAATCAAAGAACGTAACTCAACAGTTCAAGTCAAATAACTGTAAACACAGCAGCATTTATCGCAAATTAAATAAAAAAATAAATCTAAATCCGCTACACAATCAGACTCAACAAACATTCGCATTCAAACCTCAGCGCAATGACGAACTATCATCCGCCAGCGTGGTCCACTCGAATAATTACAATCGACTCGCTGACAATCGCGATTCTATCACAAAGCTCGCATAATCGGACGCTGTGTCGACTCATTCCCAACACTACACGTCGTAAACACACACACTCGCATCCCAAATTCAACTCTATTCCATAACAATACAATTCAATTTTGCTTACATTTCGGATGCACATAGTGCAGTGGTATAGACAGATACCCGATTGTGACTGGGACAATGCAATAATCCGCGCATTGTTGAATCGACATTGTTGTTTTAAGGGCGGCCAGGCGTTCGCGACAATTGCACGCTTTATTGCATAAATAATAATGTTATATCGCCCAGCGGCGTTTCATTGTGGCATTTTGACGCTAAACTTATAGTATTGTGGAGCGAATTGAGTTATGCTTTCGATTTCAGAGGTATCGGATATCTTCCGCGTTGTTTTTGCTGATAATTCTCGAAGTGGTCGAGAGTGACGGGGCACGGAGAGGTTGACGTGAGAGGCAACAATCGTGATGCGAAAGATAAACTTAAGCCAACAATGTAGAAGAAAAACGTTAAATCGTGGCGTTAAGCGGAGTTTACACCTACACACAATACCAATTATTAAGCTCGTTCCATATTTTTCCTGTGGTTTCTAACAACCTGACTTTAATACTTAGATCTAATGACTCTATTATATACTACCGGGTCACATTTTATGACTTGACGCCGGAAAGGGTCAGGGTTCGCCGAAAATAATCCAAGAGCAACCAAATTATATAATTACCTATTCACTTTGCATACTGTCAGTTTGGAATTCCATATTAAACTTAATTAGATATCAATAATTACCTACTTACCTAAAACATTTCGTTTTTCTTCCTTAGGGCGCTACACATGAAAGAACACCCCGACTACAAATACCGACCACGACGAAAGCCGAAACCACTTGTCAAGAAAGAGCCGAAATTCGGTTTCGGCATCAACGGGTTGATGGCGCCGGTACCGCGACTGGTGACGCCGTCGGTACCACACCCGGTTCATCCGCAGCTGCACTCGATGCCACATCACTTCGCGGATAAACCGGAGTTAAGCAGAGCCTTGTTCCCGCCGCTACCGTACCCGTTCTATCCGTTTGCGAAGATACCGTCTGACGATGGCAAGCTGGCAGCCGAGTTGGCGCATTTGCAGGTAATCTTCAATAAGGTATTGATTTACGAATATTAAGTTTTATTTTGTTGTAAAGAAAACGATCAAGAACACTAGGTTGATTCTTGTAAATTATAAACGACAATGATATTAATAGAGATTCTGGCTGATGACACTAGAGACTTCAATCTGGCACGTAAAATGGTTTTCTTGATCAGTTATTGATCAGCGTTGTCAGTTAGCAGAAGATTTATGATAAAAACCTATGCCACCATTATTTTCAGATTCCCTTTGAATTGTTGACAAGATAAAACATGTGCCCTAAACTCTTATCTTCTTCACAGGCACTATACGGCGGCGCTTTATACAGCAGTGCCCTCTACAGCAGCGCTTTATCCCCCTGCGGCTGTCCACCTCGCCGGACGCCATCCCCTCCCCCCGCTGACGTCAAGCGCCCCGTGGCCTACGTCCTCATGAAGAGCGACGAGGAACCGCCTCAGCACGTCATCTGAAGGCCGGTCGCGCTCCCAGCGAGGGTCTGGCCCTCGCATTGGGAGCGGCCTTCCACCTCCGTGCAGGAGCGCGAGACCAGCTCACCTGACAGCGTGTAAGACTGAATGGAAGGTTATTGACTTTTGTTGCTTTAGAATGGACAGTGTGTATAGGGATGGGACAGTTTCGGCCGATGTGTTAGTTTCGGCGATAAATGGTTTCGGTTTTTAGTGGACAGTGAAAAATATAAGCATAATCTTGGTTAAATAAAATGTTGAATGATGGAATGGTGCTGATCGTGACATGAATTTTCAATGAATGTGCAATCAATGTTACTGTTAATGTGCAATGTACCTACTTTTAGTTTTCTCGTGAGGCGCACCTCGCACTTTGAATAGATAACATATCATAGAATTTACTCTTCAACTGTGTAATTAATAGACGTTAGTTAGGTGAATTAATGTCAATTTTGTATAAAGACTATTGTATGACGTGTATACCGTGTAAACGGTTTTCATTCTCACCGATACCAGATGTAATAAGTTATTGTTCTTATGCACAACCGTTTTCATTAATAGTTTTAATTGTTTGACATCTTACTATATTTTGTTAAAATAATCTCACTATACTTTAAAACACTCTTGGTTTTTCTATATTTGTAGGTCCACACTAATGCATTAAATGTATTTAATCACTAATAAATTGTAGTGCAATATTGTAATCAAAAAACATACAACATTCTATAACATAAGGCGACTTTGGACACGATTAATTAATAGGCGATTATTTTATCGGCAGTGTGAGAACATAATATTGAAGAGAATAGTGTGAATTAAGATAAAAATAAAACTTCACATATTGTAAATAGCACTTGTAAATAATCTTTACTAATTGTTTTGTTTTAAACTATGTATAGCGTACCTTCTTGTTCAGTTATTTTTTTTTATATTTTATTGTAAAATCTTATACATACTTAATCCGTTTTTAAATAATTGTTTATTTGCCCCAGTTTCAGAAAGTCTAATCATAATTTAATCATTTATTCCGTATCGTGTGATTAAATGACCAAAATAACAACAAGCAATTAAAGTTCACATGAGATTTAACAATTGACGTTCAGGAATGCAATCTGTGTTGGAAAATTATCGTAAAGTAAAACGATCTCGGTCGATGTCAACGTAGCCAATTCTATCATTATTTTATTCATAAGTATTGTACCTACAGAACATTCTCAGAATATTGTGTTTATTATAAGCTGGATTTATTTTCTATTTTAAGTTTAGAAATTGTTATTATTATACTTAGAAGTTAATATTTGAGAGCAAAGTATGACAAATCTGATTTAGATCGTTGTCCGTATTGGTTGATTTTTACGTAATTTTGTAGAAAACAGCTTACGTCTAATATAAAGTGAATGGTAAATTAATACTAACCATCTAAAATGTTTTATATACCTAAATGTACCTATTTCGCGTCTCCATTCTTGTACCTACGTTTATTCGGCTTTTTTCGCCGTGGAATTTTTCGTACATTCTGAAGCCGAAACCAACAGAGATGCACATCTCTAAAATTTTCTACAAATTGACGATAGAGACACGACGACACTATTTTATAATAATTTCCTCCAAGTTATGTTTAATTTACCCACCGATCAATTTAAATAATAATATAGTTACTTAATTGGTTTAATTTAATAGTTATAAAATAATGTTTGTATATTACAATTAATGAATTATTGTTGATATTATGTTATTGTTGTAAATTAAGTTTTATTTCTTGAAGTTTTTAGTTGTATTCAACGAATGTTTGATTTTTATATGATACGAATAATAAACGATACATCAGAATAAAACTTGTTGTTTAAGTACTAACCATTTATAAGTAAAGGCAATAGAAAGAATTAATAGACACTAGACAGGTAAAAGATGATTGAAAAATCATAAACCGCGCGGATTTCACGCTGAATAGCGTGCTCTTTATTTCACATTCAAATCGTTTGGAATAGCCATATCTACCCAAAAACCATGAGAAATAAACTCTGCGATCTGACTAGGTGATGATAATATTATTGCTTTTGCCAATATAATATACATAATACATAATCAGCCTATAATGTTCCCACTGCTGGGACACAGGCCTCCTTTCTGTGAGAGGGGGTGGGCCGTAATCCACCACGCGGGTCCCGTGCGGGTTGGTAAATGTCACATGTCTTCGCATTTTTGGTTCTAGGACTTTAGGTTTTGAGAGCACAGGTAGGTGATGAAATAATTTAGACAAGAATTATGAATAGCTTGTATACCTAGGTACCTCAATAAGTACTTAACAAATCTGCTAAGCAAACGATTAATAATTTAAAATAATGTTTGGGCTGGATTTATATCCAGCCCAAACATAATTTTAAATGCTTATGCATTTTTGAATTGTCAAGATGTCAGACAATTAGTCAGAAAGATGTAAAGAACTACTTGCCCGTTACAAAACGTTGATCTCTATGAAGAGAAAAGGCAAGACACTTTATTAAATCAAGATATTACAAAATCCTCAAAATAAAGCGACAGACAGTTTATAAAACTAAATTACAAACAAAACGCTTAACAGTTTATTAACTTTCCAAAACAATTTCAAAAAGATTAAACCCCCAATCGCCATGTGTTCACGAGCCACTCAAAAAGTCAGCAGTGCGAGTATTTCTTTAAACAGAGGGGCTCAAGGGGCTCACGATTAAATACGGTACATACTCAATTATCGGCGAATAAACACTCGAGTGTGAACAATAAGGGGACACATGGCAGCTTGGGGGAATCGGGGGATTTCACGGTTTTTAACTCTTGGATTTGGAGGGAAATAGTGGTGTCTATTGTTCTGAGAGAGTCGAGAAGACAATATCTGATGGATAGATACCTTACCTAAGCTATTTAATTAAGGGATACTGTTTTTCAAATGGCAGAATGGTTTTGGCATCGTACAGGTATCAAACCGGAATGAGAAATCTTATAGTGGATAAGACAAAGTTTAAAACAGAAGACGAACTAGCGAGGATCGAGAGGGGTGGAGGGGGGGGATCAGACCGGAATAAATCTCTTTTATTTTGTTGTTTTTTATGTAACTTTGTGTTATAATGCTCCTTTTTTTACTATTTGTATTTCATTTGTTTTCCGAATACAATATTTTTTTTTCTTTTCTGTAGATTGATAGAATATAGGTACTAGTCCACCAGATCTCAGCCATGGCAATCTTAGCAGAAACTAGCCATCTACGCGGGAGATATTATGTATAGCGCACAAGTGTGTGCGCAGACAAAGGTGCACTCACTCTTCCTTCATTTTCATAGTCCGATGGGACGACAATCCGACACGACCGGAGAGAGATCAGGCGCAGGACCAACGGCTTAGCGTGCTTTCCGAGGCACGGAGGTATCACATCGCCAACTCCGGCCTGAGACATTATTGTACACCAATATTGCAACACAGTTCTTTTACACTATTGCTAATTCTATTGGTAAATATCAAAATGCACCCATTGTAAAGTTTCTATATTTATGTCTGTAATTTATATAGTGTACATAATAAAGAGTATTCTATTCTATTCTAATGTGCTAGAAGGACTGTAACCACGATGAGACTACTGATACCGACCTATTAATATGCAAAATGGCAAGCGTGGAATGTAAAATCAAAATCAAAAGTCATTTACTCAAATCAGCCTGAGAGTCAGTAACCTTTCGAACGTCAAAATTACATTATGACAATCCCCCGGCACGTCCACCCCTCACCTGCACTTCCTAGTGCTGCAGGTGGGAAGATGAAGTGGCTCAACAAACTCACCAGCAGCAC
Organism: Hydraecia micacea; assembly: GCA_914767645.1. Lineage (NCBI taxonomy): Eukaryota > Metazoa > Arthropoda > Insecta > Lepidoptera > Noctuidae > Hydraecia > Hydraecia micacea. The sequence goes on from OU611778.1 coordinate 19,049,304, forward strand.
AGCTGTCTGTTCTGTTAAAAGAACTTGATTTTAATATAGGTATCTCTAATTAGTTAAGTTGTAGGTACAGACGCCAGCACATCAACCTACTACAATCTGTCAAATTTCTTTAATAAATTTTCAACTTTATTGCTAAAGCATAAGGTTCAAAATTGATTGGGGAAATGTGGCAGTTTCGGGTAGGTTGATGTGCTGGCGTCTGTACCTAATAGGGCACTTAACTATATACCTGTTTGATCTTTCCTTACCAATGAATAAATAAACGGTACAGCACAAGTAAGCATTTTAACAGGACATCACCTGCAAGCCTGCAACAGACCGTATCATCAAGCAATGAGAATAAAAAACCTACCTTCCAAAACGCATAAACCTGCCTAAAAATTAAATCACAGAAAACCGTTTAAAAGCCATCGATGTGAGATAGAGCGGACATTTAAGTTATCGGCAATTAATATTTTATTCATGTACAATAAAAATACAATAATCACAGTTTATGTATCGGCCGGGGGCGATTAGAGGCGCGAGCGCTGCGGGGGGCGCCCGTGATGCTACTGGTTGTAGGGTGACCATGTAGAGGGTGGTGATAGGACACAAATAGCTTTGAAAATAAGTGTAACCTGTTGTAGTTGGCCAAGTATGAAAAACTTTAGAAAGATAAATAAGTAAGTAATTCTTTTTATTTACCAAAAAACTTAGCCTAGGTAACATCACTGTTGTTTCAATTAAAGATGTGTATCTAGGCTATTACAGATAAGTAAAACCCAGGCCAGTCCAGCAGTGGACTGAGGAGGCTGAGGCAATAGGCTGAGTGGATTGGTTTTGAAGACCTTAGGGTCTTACTCATCTGTATTAGCCATAAGTAAGGGTGAGTAAAAAAACTTATGTACAAAACTAAAATAGTAGTTCTTTGTTTATTACTGAACTGTTTTTGGATGGGTTAGAAGAGAGCGAAAATGACGAGTTTCATTATATCCAACTGTAGACCTCATAAAGTTGATTAAGATGTTGATTTAGATTGCATTTGATATGAGAAAATATAAATTGAAAGGCATTTGAAAAAGTTCTCATCATTTCTTACTTGAAAAAATATGCATTCACTCAAGCATGTTTTGAAGACGTGCAGTCCGTTTCTGGCACAGTATACAATCAAGCAGTTTAAAATCAAGCAAAAGAACTACAGCACAATCTTTCAGGAGTTACTAGATCATAAATTTCTTTAAAAAAAACGCACATCAAATATTTATTTATTTATTGGCCTATCTACAATTATTACACTGTTTATCCTAATAATACAAGCAATATGATACAAGCATAGTGTACAATGATGCGATAGACACAGCATGCAAAAAATAACTAAATTATAACATTAAAAAAAAATTCAAGCAAAATCCAAACCTACTTATCCCGTTCCCCGCCACACCATGGCCACCCCCTAACCCCACAAACAAACACCCTTTAGCGGCTAATTGCGGAGGTGGCGCGATCTCTATTACATCCACCATAAATCCATGGCTTTACCAGATCAACCTGTCGCAGATTTGTGGTAGATGTACTTACGCCGTTTTATTGTACACACAGTTATGGCGTTTTGGAGTTATTGGTATTTTAAGGTATGATAGGGATTCGTGGATGAATAATAACAGACGCACGGGACGATCGAAGATTAAACTACGTTTGCCGCGGTCGCTTAGTGGATGGGTGACCATCCACCACCACCCATCGGGGCCCCTCCGTGCCTCGGAAAGCACGTTAAGCAGTTGGTCCCGGCTGTCATTCGTAGAACTTTGACATTCGTTAAGGGTGGGTTAGTCAGAAGCCCAAAAGTCTGGCAGCCAGGCTTACCAAAGGGGTAAGTATCGTGTCAGCCAGTCACTGGTTTGTGGAGGTCAGACAGGCAGTCGTTCCATGTTAAATCCTGGTATTCAGCTGCATCCGATTAGGCTGGAAGCCAACCCCGACTTAGTTAGGAAAAGGCTAGACAGATTGATTTGTTGGTAGGTGTGATATTTTAAAACATTTGTATGGACAAATTCAAGGTCGCTCAACGCGCTATGGAGCGAGCTTGGAGTATCATTTAAGGATAAAATCAGGAATGAAATTTTCCGGAAAAGAACCGGAGTTACCGACATAGCTTGCAGAGTTAGCAAACTGAAGTGGCAGTGGGCTGGCCATGTCTGTAGAAGGACCGATGGCCGGTGGAGCAGACGAGTCCTGGAGTGGAGACCACGTGTCGGCAAGCGTAGTGTGGGACACCCCCCAGCTAGATGGACGGACGACCTAAAGACGGTGGCTGGGGTGAACTGGATGCGGAAGGCGGAGGACAGGGTGTTGTGGCGCAGTCTGGGAGAGGCCTATGTCCAGCAGTGGACTGCGATAGGTTGAGTTGATTGATTTATTTGTATGAACTGCCTCGTTAGTCGCAATCGCTACAGACGGCTGAGCAAGAGGTCCTGGGTATGATTCCCGGGTCGAGCAAAGTGTTATTTGTGTTTTCCATCTGGAATTTCTCAATAGCAGCCCGGAGTCTGGACTTGTGCCCGGTTGATGATAGAAGGCTCGCTCACTGTTACATAGGATGGGACTTAAGGTTGTATGTTGAAAAAAAATGTGATTTAAGATTTTGGTAATATGTTTTTGACTCTTTGGTCTAGTATCGTGTAAAAGGAATACTCGATTCAATTATTTTTTTCTCGATACGAAAAAATTGCAAAGTTATATCTATTTTTTTACTTTTTTCGACATCACGGCGTAACGCTTAAGAGTTATTCAAGGGAATTTACTTTAAAAATAGAGAATTATCATATCAAAGTTTACTCAAAGTAGTTTTAAATTTAATTTAAAAAGGAGTAAATTCGTTTTGGCACATACGTCGTTTTATTCCGAGCGCACGCACACTATAGCCATCACTCTTCTTTTGCGTTTGAAAAGTAAATGCATCACTTTCGCTCGCTTAGTAGGTTTTCGAGGATTTTAGATTTTCGAGGTAGCGTCTTAAATATAAATGGCGAAATGTGAGTATACTATAGGGTACACCTCTGCCTGACCCTTTGGGTAATACAACCGTGACGTTATGTTATGTTATTTTTATGGACACGGTTGAGGATAATTAGCTTCATGAGTGGAGTCTTATGTATAAACTGGGTTATTTTCCGCATCATCACGGGTAATTTTAAAATGTCAAGTTATTTTGGTGGAGTGGCTTTCAAGATTCACTTTACGAGATAGATTTTCACAATGGTGCTTAAAAAAATTAAATCTGATGTAGGTACCTAATTTGTCAACGACTTCCTGTTATAATAAGGTAATCTATACATACAAATAAATAAAATTGAAGTGTCTGTTTGTACTATCAAAATAACAGCTTTTAAATGCATAAGAAAGTAATACGGTACTTATATATATATTTTTTTATTCGTTTGTTTGTGTGTCTGTCTGTTTGTTCCGGCTTATCTCCGAAACAGCTAGACCGATTTTGATGAAATTTGGTATGGGGATACTTTGAACCCTGGGAAAGGACATAGGCTACTTTTCATCGACATACCACGCAGGCGAAGCCGCGGACGCAACCTAGTTAAATGTAAATCTGTAAAGTCTAGCTTATCGTGCAAACAGAAACAAAGGGATCGTGATTTTGAATATTGTGGGTAAAATAACAAACTATATGTTACTTCAAAGCCATAAAAATGGTTTAAAGTACCTATTAAAAGACGAAGAAAATGACAATCATTATTGCGACCATATTGCGACTATTGCGAGTCCATACCGTAACTCAAGAGACTCTTTTTCTTTTCGTGTCGACAGTATTTACTTTGATTTAATTGAGAAACGTAGAAATAACCCTCATACATGCTCAAAATTCATGCTTCAGCATCGTTGTAGGCATATTACAAACCCTAGGGTTAGCAGTAGGTATCTATCTACCTCGTTGTACATCCTGACATGAAATAAATATGTTGAAACGCGGTTAAGCTGGGAGATTAAAAATAAAACTAGAAGAAAAATGCAATTCGCCGGCGGCCACAGACGGACAGATTGAAAATTATACTGGAGGGAAATTATATCAAGTAATAATCTACGACTTAGGGCGACAGGACTGCCTTTATAGGTTTTAAAAAAGTCAGTACGGTGGGCAGCATATTTCAATATGAGAGTTAAAATTGGTTTTAGTTTTTATTTTGAACGGCGAAAACTAAAACCATTGATTTTACTTGAAAATATTGGTAAAGCCTGAAAACTGAAATTTATTGAAGTACAGCTCCTTATGACAGTAAAATTGTGGTCTACAGGAGTTCTATACGTACTTAGTCCGCTAAGGAATAAGTGTATTCAGGAGGCCTACCACAAGCTCTTAACGCGATCCATTTTAGGACCTAAACTGAACTGTTCTTCTAATTCGTACCATGACGTCAGTTTAACGATTCAGTTTAGGCCGTGCCATCTGCTGACAGCGATTGTCCCAAACTGAGTCGCAAGTTTTGGTTTCATTCATACTTGTTTGGTACCATGACGTCCATAGAGCGATGCAGTTTAGGAACCTAAACTGAAATGTCTTGTTTTTGAATCGTTTTTAATTAGATCATGGTAGGCCACCTGATTTAAAATGTGGTGACTCTTCAACTTTTTTCCTAATTGACAAGCAACTGTGCTACGAGTACTTTACAAATACATATATGAAAGATGCTGTAGTTGCAATTAACAGAGATTAACCCCCTTACTAATAAACGTTGTATAGCGTCTGTATAGTTTCACAACGCTTTGTCTTCTACTTTCGAAAGTCAAATAACTGACGACTGAAAGAGAGAAATCGGTGTGTAACTATTCATCTGATTTTTTTTCCGTTAGCCTGTACTGTCTCACTCCTGGGCGAAGGGCTCCCCATTTTCTTCCACATTTCCTTGTGCTGTGCTTTCTCCGTCCAGTTAGGGGTAAGGTCCGATGTAAAGGGGTTATTAATAACAGCCTAGGAACTCAAACCAACGTCACCTGCTCGTGGTACACCCTGCTTTAGACCAACGAGGCTCTGGCGACCCGCCAACCCGCACTGGACCAGCGCGGCGAGGTATGGTCCAAACCCCCCATAAATATGGAAAGTACAACAATTCATTCATACTTATTCTTATAATATTATAAATGCGAAAGTGTGTCTATCTGTATGTTACCTCTTCACGCTTAAACCGTTGAACCGATTTAGATGAAATTTTGTTAGAGATAGTTTAAGTCCCAGGAAAGGATATGTCCTTTCCCGGGACTCAAACTATCTCTATACCAAATTTCCCCAATTTTATCCCGGTATTCCCACCGACTACATCCAAATGTAGCGCGGTGTCGCGAGTTGCATGGTTATTTCCCATCTCAAAAAATGCCCAACGCGCCTAAAGAAGTTTTCACTGCAAAAAATAAGATGCTTAACCACTGAACTACCCAGTATATTGTAAACTATTCTACATTACCATCAATACGGTCTATTCTCAGCCCAATAAATGCAGCACACACTCGTAAGTGACCCTACAATGCTGACAATGACAGTCATTTGTCAGTCGACAGCCACCCAGACCGTTTACCGACAGTCAGACATTCAGAGATCAACCTGAACGACCGCCATTCATGTGCCATTCATGCAATTCTATGATCGGTAAGTGATAGATGCGATTTCAAACGAATTTCGACAGTGGGTTGGAATAATGGAGAAAGAATGGAGTTTCTTGCCGGTTCTTGTCCATAGGAAACGACCAATTGGAACCGTGCACCTAGCTTCTGACGTTTCATAAGTGCCCATGTTGGTTTATGTGAAATAAAAATATTTTGATTTTGATTTTGAATAAAAGCAACGGTTGGGTCGTATTTTTAAGATGCAAGACGACTACTTGGTCCGGGGTAGCGGGATCGTCCGAAAGGGTTACCGCTGCCCCGGAACATAAAGGGCTAAGGAAGGAACACGTGTGGGTTTTATTCAGTAAGAGTCTGACATTCCGCTTCACCCAGAGCGGGAGGAGTCATTAGATGATTTACCATCCAAAAAAAAAAAAAAAGACTACTACTTGGTTTTGGCGTAGAGAACCTAAAGTATCCAAAAGCCTTTCATGTAATTCTACGTCTTCTTCTTCTGTGGTTTGGTAAAAGGTGATGTAAACCACGAAAATGAGAGTTACACTGAGCGTCATTCTGTCTGCTAGTAAGAGCATACTATCCTTCAACAGCCATCAGATGGGCTTCATTAGCCCATCTACAATGTGGAGGCAACAATACGGCAGTAAATGAAAAGACTGCCAATAATAATGCATAGGATTATTTTAGAACTATCAAATGAATCCTAACACCGAAATATAAAAAGTGATTTTTCATGTTGTTATTTTTTTTTGTGGTGTTTCTATTATTTTTATGCGTCATGTTTACCGCAAATAAACGTATATTCTTTCTTTTTTTTTTCAAACACACTAAGTAGGTAGTAGTGATAGGCCGACTATAGATTTTACCAATCTTTGACTAGCTATAGTGACTAAACTATTGGATATATTTGATTAAATTTTTGATGCAGACTGGGAACATCATTCGATATACGCAGTTTAATTGATTATCTTATTGTCGTCACCAGTGAAATTGAAAACATGCGACAAGTCGAAATGGGAGATTGTTCTAATCATTATGAAAAACTTTTACTATGGGACCAAACCTGAATTCGCGAAAAAAAATCAGCTGTTCCCTTATCCCTACATTTATGTTCGCATAACTCGTCAATATGTAGCGAACAGCTGATTTTTTTTCGCGACCTCAGGTTTGGTCCCATGGTAAAAGTTGTTCATAATGATGAGTACAATCTCCCATTTCGATTTGTCGCATGTTTTCAATTTCAACCTGTATAGTTGAGGGCACAGCACAATCCCTTCCTTTGTTAATGAACGCTCTACACTCTACAGCATCTTCCTCATTGAGCAACTTCAATCATTCCTGATAGCCCGTGATTAAAATGAGTGCAGTCATTCAGTCATTTAGTGCAGGGCAACGTCCACCTACACCATAAACAATATAACATCAAAAACAAACAAAAAAACATTAAAAAAAGAACAAACGAGAAAAAAAAAGTTCCGTCAGCGGGTGTCATGGCGTCGGGGGCGCATAATGGCAATTTTTCGTATACACAGCGTCAATGCGATGAATGCGAGATGTCGCGTAAACGGGCGCCGACGTGCAAATTTGACGCCTTTGTGTCGGACGGCCGCGTGCGTGACCTGCATTTTAGCTGGATGTTGGGTAACGTGTTGAGATGGGAAGCAGTGGCTTTGGATTGATACCGGATAAGGAGAAATGGGCAGAAAACAGGACAGAAGAGTTAAAACTGTGCCAAAAATACCGTCTTACTTTGGGAAATTTCCTTACTTACCTTCTTTATCCTTCTTCTCCTTCAAGGAGAAGATGTGGTTGAATAGATATCTCACTAGAAGCTACTTGTAAGGTCTGGTTTCTATCTAGAGGAAATCATCGCAACAATAAAATTAATTTAAACATTTTATCATACATTCAATGTTACACTAACCGCGATATCGGAGCAGAAAAATAATAGACTAGGGTGTAAAAACGAAGAGGAATTGTCGAAGACTGTTGAAAAAAGCTAACATCGCATCAACCTTTACTTACCCATTACACTAACTAGCTTACCTGTATACAACAGGGACCTTTTCAAGTAGCGTGACCAGAAAATAGGAGTTGCTAATGGTCCGGAAAACACAAGGAAAAACAGCCAACAACAATCGTCTATGATGACACGTAATAGGCACTCGCTTTCAATCATAGCGATTTCTGTAGTCACTTTGTCGGGTTATTTGTTTGTGCCCCGAGCGGCCCGTACTCACGGAATGCGAATCAAAGGGTTCGGGGTTCGCCTCCCGAATGTTGCGCATTATTTGTTGTATTATTTGTTTAGGATAAGTTTAAATTTTTTGGGAAAGTTATGATAAACACCTCATTGAAGATAGCAAAGAAAGTGAAGTATCCATAGTAATAAACCCAGCTTCAGCAACCTCTTTGTAGCGCAAAGGATTCGCCTTATACAGAGCAGGTACAACCATTACGATTCCAGAAAGCCAATAAAATTCTCGTATTATAAACCGGTTAAAATCTAGTCGCAGTCTCATCTCGGCGACAAACAAATGTCAAAAACTTGTCAAAAATGTAGAGAAATTTGAGGTATTTTTGACAGATTTAGACTGAGATCACAGTATGAACGTTCTTAAATTTACGATAATTGCCCGTCAGGTCATTATGTCCAGAAGGCCTATTCCCGTAGGTAATTGAAAATGTTCAAAATCTAGTCGCTATCTCAGCATCTCAGCGACAATGAATATCAAAAACTTGTCAAAAATTTATTTAGAGGTAATAGAGGTAATTTTGACAGATTTGTGAACGTTCTTAAAATTACGAGAATTGCCCCTCTGATATCTTCGCTATATTTTTCTTTGCTGTACAAGTGTCGAAATCAATACAGAAAAAACTATTTCAATGAAAAAACACACCGTTGCCGGCAAGACATTTTTATTAAGTAATAAAAATGTCGTTAAAATTTTGTTAACGTATGTAATACAAATATTGTAAATGTTCGTTTATTTGTTTTTTACCTATGTTCTACAAATAAAATTATTTGAATTCGAACTAATCCTAAACTACATCATATTTAAACCCTGCGATTTGCGAGAATGCGGAATCAATTTCCTCTATCAATTCTTGTATAAATAAATTAAAATAATAAGTTAGTAAATAACAACTAATACCTAATTAATTAATAAAAATAACAAAATTATATCCAAACTTAACTAAAACTATACACAAACTAAAATATAGCGTAGAAAAATTCATCCGCATCGCTGTCGACTGGTAATGTACCCATGAGACTGGCGGCATTACCACGTTGTATTCTTGTAGGTAGATACCTATTTACCTAGTTACATTACAATCTACGCCCAAAAACTTGAACACAATAATCCTCCACCCCAGCTGTACATACAAAAGAAAACACCTAACATGAACCAGAATAAACCCAAAAAAAACTAATACCTATTCAAACATTGGCCGATAACTTTTATTTGCTCTGGCGTCTACAATAATCTTCGGAAAGGAAGCGGTTGACGATGCGATACGATAGTGTCATACAAAGGAGCTTATTTCCGTTGCAACTCTGCCTATAAAAACCCACATTACACCTCTATATACCAAACAAAAAGCCACGGGAAAATTAACCTTATGACCTTCGAAATAAGAGTTATAAAGGTCCCGCCTAAATGTATCATAAAGTTTGTAAAGGTGTATATCGTAGTGAAAATAAAAAGTGAACAAACGTCGCGATAAGTTTTTGTAAGGGCGTTAGGTCGACAATCAATGACGGGTTCGAATAAAAGTGGGAAGAATGGAATAGGGTTTATAGGTTTCTGCCTACGCTGTTATAGCTTATGTGAGGGTTAAAGGTATTTTTACATAAGACAGACTTCATTTATAATTAACGTACCTAATTTCACTAACGTGCTGTTGGATTTTCAAACCTGGGCTTAGCGCCGAAGGCTAAAAATCCAACAGCGCGCTTTTAATTAGGCATTCATTTAGGTGTCGCCTAGTTACTAGTTGCTAAAATATAACAACTTTTTTATATTCCATCAACTGAAAAAAGAAATAAATACCTATTGTTTATTTTGCATATAATACACACTAATTATACAAAGCTGCTGCATCTGCTTTCTAAGACTTGTGTCCAAAATAGACCCATAGACAGTTTTGAACTTTCAATGCACAGAAAACTAAGAACAAGCGTGAGCCATATAATCGCCATTATCTTACCGCGTCTTTATATAGTTAACAGAGTTTCCAAATCTTTCCTCCAGAGCCCAAACACTTTCATCACAAACAAATCCGCCTAGAAACTACAACTTAAACTAACTTACATGTTTTCCATTAATTTAAGTATTCAGTGTATAATAAAAAAAGAAAAAGACAGGAGCTCATAGGGCATCAAAAAATTCGTCCGTATCGCTGTCAATGGGATAAGTGCCCAAAAGGCTGGCAGCATTACCACGTTGGATGGCAATGCTTATTCTTATTTTTATTCATCACAAACCTAACCACGACGAAGTAAGTAATCTACCTACTGCCACATCTCTTCAAGCCCTAGCTAAACGGAAGAGAGACGGCAAAAACCGACGTGGAGCGATAACACAGACAATGGCACCTAGTGTCCCTAACAATACTTCGTTTGTGACGATTCTTCGCATAATAGCAGGGTGCAAAACGCTCTGTAACTCGATAAAGGCTCTTTTATTACGAATTGTGGGCGCGTAATTGAGTTACTGCCTACACTGTGTTGTATGTTCTGTTTATTTTGGTGGTATGTGGTTAATTAGCCGTTTGTAAATATTTTGTATAAAAGCAAGTCTATTCTTGTTCTATTCTATATTAGTCAAGTGTTTATTGCATTGAGGCAAGTTTTACAAATTGAACAGTCAGCTGTGCTGCTGGTGAGTTTGTTGCGCCACTTCTTCATCCCAGCGAAAGCACTAGGAAGTGGTGAAGGACGGGCATGCCGGGGGACTGTCTTATGTAATATTGACGTTCAAAAAGTGCTGATTCTCAGCCTAGTTTGAATAACTGACTTTTGTTTTTATTTTTTTGAAGTTCGGAAACGTTTATGCGTCATAATATTAACAACTAGCTGCGCCCCGCGGTTTCACCCGTATAAGTTTCGATCCCCTGTGAACATCGGGATAAAAAGTATCCTATGTGTTAATCCTGGTAATAAACTATATCTGTGTCAAATTTCATCCAAATCCGTTTAGTAATTTTTGCGTAAAAGAGTAACAAACATACAAACACACTCACAAACTTTCGCCTTTACAATATTAGTGTGATAGTGAGATGTTAGTATATAATGAAGGTTATAGAAGCTAACAGTCTTTAAAATAATAATTATGATATACACATGCATAACACACACACACACTCGCGCACTTCGTGTGCGTTAAATAGTTATTTTTAGGGGATCGAGGGGGGTGGAGGCGGGGGGGGGACAGGGGATCAGACCGGAATAAATCGTTTTTTAGTGTAATTATAATGTAATGTAAAATACATACGTATTTATAGTATTTTATAAGTTATATTGATATTGTATTTTATGTGTATTATATGGGCCTTGATGCCTGAAATAAATGGATAAATAAATAAATAACATACATAATATCACGCCTTGTAGTCCCGAAGGGTTGGGCAGAGGTGAACCTTTAGTAGATAGTACCCTTCACCAGCCTATGTTTCAGTCCCATGTAATAGGGCGAGCCTAGTGCCATCAACCCGGACACAAATCCAGACTCCGGGCTGTTACTTGGAGAATCAGCATTGCCATACACCGTGCTAATGCTAAATGATAAATGATTTTATTTCTGTAAGTAGGTTTGCACAAACACTTTTACACGTCAATCATATTTTAAATACTAGATGAGGTCGGCGTTTCCTATCTGACTACTCTGAGAAGAAAGGCCGAAACAAACTCAGAGGTCACTGTCTCTTTTAAAGTCCAGACATAATCTTGGTCAGGTTATATGAAGACCATGTAGATCGATGTCCGAGATGGTCATGATGCTGCCAGTCTTTTGGGCACTTTTCCTGTTGACAGCGATGCAGAAGAATTTTTTTGATACCATATAATTCTTTCCACTCCTTTTGTGCACACATGTACGTAATTATGATTATTATTTTAAGACAGCTTGCATTTTAAATTTGTGTCCTTACAAAATATGTTAACGCATTTTTTATAAGGTGTTAAAAGTTTAGGTAAGGTTAAAAGATCGTGAGGCGTTGGTGGCTAAGCAGAAGTCAAAGTGGCTCTGTAAACTAACAAGATTTATCTACATATACTTAGCCAAGACAAGCATTTTAATTAGGGCTATTTCCCAGCCCCCCTTAAATCTAGTTAGCTATTGTTCCGCAAAATTTCAAGTATTAGTTTACCGGCCTTTCTCTGCTCGGTCCACAGTACCGATAAATTAACCAGGAACATTTTATCTTCCTCACTGGTCGATTTTGAAGTACCGTGTTTGACCGATGCGTTGAACGCTTGGAAAATGGCTTGTCCCAATACGGTTTTGCCCGATAACCCGTCTTCCCAGAGACGGTGGGACGTGCCGCTCTGCAGTATTATACGGAATACCCTTGTAAACACGTCACGTAATACTGTTGAGCGTGCCCGTCTGCTGGCTGTGGGAGAATGGGAGTCAGGCTTGTGGCTTCAGGCGCTCCCGTCATCCACCATAGGCACAATGATGGATGACTCATCGTTTCGGCTCGCTACGTGTCTCCGCTTGGGCGCACCTTGTGTTGCTCCGCATCGATGTCACTGCGGTGAAGCTGTCGACAGTCTCGGACACCATGGCCTGTCCTGCTGCAGGAGTGCAGGTCGCATAGCACGGCACGCCAGCATCAACGATATTATTCGTCGAGCCCTTGTCACTGCCGGCGTACCAGCGGTATTAGAACCAAACGGCTTGGTACGTGACGATGGGAAGAGACCAGACGGCATGACGTTGTTGCCTTGGAAGGTGGGTAGGCCTCTGGTGTGGGACGCAACATGTGTCGATACCCTTGCGCCATCTCATGTTCCGAGCACGGCGGGCTGTGCTAGCGCCGCTGCTGCGGCTGCTGAGACCCTCAAGCGGCGCAAATACTGTAACCTTGTGGGCAACTACAGCTTTGAGCCGTTTGGGGTCGAAATGCTCGGGTCATGGGGCCCGAGCGCGCGTCTCCTTTTTAAGGAAATTTCTCGCCGGCTGAGAGGCAGAGGGCTGGGTCGTTCTTTGGTCAAAGAATTAGCATTGCCATTCAACGTGGCAATGCTGCCAGTCTTCTGGGCACGTTTCCGGATGACAGCGATGCGGATGAGTACTTCGACGCCTAAGTGTCCTTTGGTTTTTTTTATTTTTTATTTATTTGTATACTAGGTTAGTTAGTCTTTTATTTTAGTATTTAGTGTATAGTATATAGTTATATTGTAATTATGTGAATAGCAGAATAAGTTTATATGTTTATTATAATGTTACTCGTAGCTATTATTATGAGCTCAGTTCATAGGGAGGACCAATATTTTCTGGAGCATGGAGGTCCACTACCTAGTGATAGTCTTGAAATTAGCCTAATTGCGTAACACACTATCAATCACAATCTGAATAATTTTGAAGGATATTGCTAATCCATTGCTTCATATGTTCGAAAAAATTGTCTGCAATGAATGTTGTTGAACTGTCAAAGTGAAAGTTATAACGTGTAAACGTCTCTTAACTTTAAGCAGCGCTTCTAAATAAGAGGGTAATTGTCCAGAAATTGTAACTCACTAGATAAACCATTTTGATAGTGTCAGTTTTCACCATTCATTCATTATTTTTTCATTGTACGACTTCCATCTCCATCCCTCGTAAATACCTTCAAAAAGTAAGATCTACATTTTCCAATTCTCAATACATTTCATCCGATGACGTCACACCGAACATCCAAACATCCCGATACAAAATAATATAATGCGCACATTGTAGCAGCGCTTTGAGGACTCGTAAGCGTTGCCGCACGGTTGCGCACGATCGCTGCGATTAACTGCGATCACAAAAACGCACGACAAAGAGCTCATAAGCATATACGACAGTCTAATCGGATGAGCGTATAAAAGTCTCGTGTTCATAGTCCTATTTGTGTATCCTATTGCTTGTGGACGAGGATGTGGAGATAACAGGAAGATACGAAATGATTAAAAATTTGCGGTTCGATGTTATACGAAACGGAAAATAAACCGTTTCGAATTGTTTTGCAAAACGAATGATTAGGTTCGATTCTTCACAGACATCTCACAGAATAATCAATCTTGTGAGCCTTCTGTGAAGAATACGCTATGGTAAAAAGGCAGCAAATATATTTTTGACTACCTACCCTTAACCACATAGGTAGATACAGTTAATAAAGAAATATTAACTGAAATAAGAAAAAAAAAGACGATCGACTCTCTTTACGGAGTTATTCCGGTCTGTGAAGGTCACCCCACGATAAAAACAAAACACTGCGATACGAAAATGTTGTGGAAACTACTAAACTGGGGCCTATAATTCCCTATGACCACTTAACGATTCCTTACTTCGAAATCACTTCAATTCCTTAGTTAATTACGACATCTGCTATCAACGTATTCTCTAGGACACAATGGCGTAGTTTGATCTGTCAAAATGCATGTTGTCCGTACGGTTGACATTTGGATTCCTTGCCGTTAACAAGATATTAAGATAAACATCCTAGAACCAAAAATTCGAAGACATGTGACATCTACCAACCCGCACTGGGCCCGCGTGGTAGCTTACGGCCCACTCCCTTTCAGAGAGAGGAGGCCTGTGTCGTAGCAGTGGGAACATTATAGGCTGATTATGTTATGTATGTTGTATGTTAACAAGATATTGACGTGGTTTGCACGTGGTAAGATTTCGCGGTTTCTAATACAGAATTGGGACCCTGAAACTTATTGTCTTGCACTCTCTTCGTCTCAAATTGACCACTGACAATAAAACCAAAACCACGACCAATCCAAGAATAGGTCCGTCCAAACATTTTAACCTCAAATTCAAATTCAAATTCTTTATTGCATTCATGTGTACATTATTTAGTTGTTACAATATTAGTAAGTTCCAACATGAAACCCGGTTAGGGCACGGCAACATAATATTAATAATAATTTCAAAATAAATATATAAATATATACATATAGATAATATGTAATTATTTATCTAGCTATCATTTATTTACTAATTATTTTGTTCTAGGTATTCTGCGACCGAGTAAAAGCATTTTTGTGTTAGGTATTCTCTTAATTTCCTGTTAAATTGATTAAATTTAGTTTCTTCTTTTATTTGTTCTGGTAATTTGTTGAAAATTTTTATTGCCATGTAATATGGGCTATGGTAAATCATTTTGATCCGAGAGGGTGGAAGATGTAGTCTATTTTTATGGCGTGTGTTTATGTTATGGATATCTTTAGTTTTTGGAAAAATGTTGCTATTTTTAAATATAAATGTGCAAAGGTCATATATATATATAGAAGGTAAAGTTAGGAGTTTTAATTTAACAAAATATGGTTTACAACTTTGGGTATTGTCAATTTGGGCCAGTATTCTAACACATTTTTTTTGAATTATAAATACTTCACTTGCGTTGACGCTGTTTCCCCATAACATCACTCCATATCTTAGCCACGAATTTGCGTATGCGTAGTATGCCGATAGTGCTGTTTCTGTATTTGTGC
Organism: Hydraecia micacea; assembly: GCA_914767645.1. Taxonomy (NCBI): domain Eukaryota; kingdom Metazoa; phylum Arthropoda; class Insecta; order Lepidoptera; family Noctuidae; genus Hydraecia; species Hydraecia micacea. The sequence continues at coordinate 19,064,602 of OU611778.1, forward strand.
TGTACTTAAGTTGAAACAAGGCGTAGGTAAATTTAGATAACTTAGATTTTACTGTTTCTATGTGCTTTTTCCAATTGAGATGTGTGTCTATGTTTATACCGAGTAGGTTAAATGTAGTTACTGAATCTATAGGCGTGTTATTAAAAATTACATTTGCACTTAAGGAAGGGGTTTTATCCTCCACTGCGCTCATACCACATCTAGCAGCAACACTTCAACAAAGTGACCACCTTACGCCGCAATGGATATGAAAAGAGCCATTCTGTCCGAATAAAAAACGTACCGACCAGTTTGGGGACGCAACTTAGCTTTTTAAATCTCTATGCGATTACGTATCATGAATGGCAAGGGAGTCTTTTGGAGAACTTGACAGATGTCTGTATTTAGAGTTATGTAGTTGTGGGTAGTTTATATTCAAGGTTCGATAATCATGTAAAGTTTGAAATTCGGACTCTTCTGGTCGTTTGTAGTTATGCCTCCCATCATCAGCCTACAGCAGATCACTGCTGGACATAACCTCTCCAACTGCACGCCATTTAACTCGATTCTCGGAAACTGTCATCCAGCTGCAGCCAGCCACCCAGCGCGCGCGGGGGGCGGGGGGACGGGGGGGGGAGGGGAGGGATACGTTTGCCGCGGTCTCCACTAAAGAACACGTGTAGGTACCCCAACGGTCATCGGTTCTACGGCTAATATGGCAGGTCCAGTTATGCCTCTGTATAATCGGTTTGAGAAAGTTGCAAAACCGATCAGATATAAAAATTATTGAACTTAGAGAAACAGTAGCCCTGAATTTCACAGAGATGTTTCAGCAAATTCCTCAAAACGTCTATAATGTTCTATTTAACAGAGTGGTGGGTATATGAAGCCTCTTGTCACGAAAACTGCGCTAAACTAAAAAAAAATCGTACTACGATCAAACTGCACTTGAATTCAGACCTTCAATTTTCCACAAAAACTGGAACGAAGTTATTCTCAACATTTTTTCTCACCCCAAACAAAAATATCGGAGGTCAAACACAAACAAAACATAAAGGACTCAGCGATAGAAAACCAACAACAGACAATATAGACGGTCGGTTTCCCTCGCCAAAGAATGGCGCACATAAATAATAGCGGTAAATAAGAGTAAAAATATTGAAAAGTGTCATGGCGGGCAGAAAGGCGCGCGAAACTTTATATCCTTGGGTTTCCGGCCGCCCGCGCGCCAAAATGGCAGAACGGATATTCGTGTATCGGGATTCGAAACGCGATCGCTGCGCTACGAATAAAAGAAAACGCTAGAGACAATGTTCTATTTGTTTGGAAGGCAAGACTTTTTACTTGTTGTTTGTTTACTTGAGAATTTGAGATAATATTGGGATCTTGAAAAAGTTTTGGCGCCCAGCATGGGACTAAGTACCTCGTTATAAATTATCTCCAGAAATTGTTAACGCCAATCAGGATAAATTGAATTGCTTGAAATTTTATTTTTAATGACGTATTTCAAAATCATAATGCTGTATTGAATAGTATATACGAGTAAGTCAAAAGCAATCAGCTAAATATGAACTGGCATGTCTTAGAACCAAAAATTCGAAGACATGTGACATCTGCCAACCCGCACTGGGCCCCTTTTACTTCGCTTTAAATAATAAACATAGGTACTTAGCTAAAACCGAAACACCGAATATGGTTTTACCCATTACCATTTAGTTATAATTTATGAAAAAGTAACTTATGTATGCTGGAAGAGATTTCTTATGAAATAAGCATCACCTTTGTACCTATTTTTCTGTTCTGTTTTTTCTTGTCTGTTTATATGTGTGTACATAAATGGTAAAATAAATAAATAAATAATAAATAACTTATTGGTAAAATCTTACATATTCTCAGAAAACCTAAATTCGATAAAGTACTTAGGTACTTAGTTGGCTCAATTAGGTAGGTACAAAAGCAAAATAAAAATGGCCCCACAATAGGTAGGTACTTACTTTCATTCCGAGTTTCCAAAATACCTTGTGTATCAGTAGGTACGACGAAGAGCTAGCGGCTTACCCCTCTCTGTTTCGGCCATATTGATTTCTTTCATTTTCTTTTTCCACCCAAAGCGTACCATTTTTATTCCTATTTGTCCGCCATTCACATACAGCGGTCCATCCAAATTTCATTTGGATAAAACTCTTATCAAGCGGTTTATGTTTCAAACTTTGATGAAAACACTGTTTTAATTAAAAATCTAGTTTGCAAAGCCGAATATAAACTCCGTACATTTCTTAATCTAATATCCGTTACTGGCCGAAAAAACATTTAAACTTATAAAACAAAACGCTATTATCTATGCCCCGTTCGTGTCCGGAACCGCAGGGGAGCGCGGGAGATTTGAAATTGGAACCAAATAGGCGTTAAATGGCGGCGTGCGCTGTCATAACGTCATTTGGCGTTCATCAGCGAGCGAAACAGCATCTCAGTTTGGTGCACGTTTTATTAACGTAAGGAATAGCGGGGTACACTGACTCGGAAATTGAGATTTGCATCGGGGAATATACCGGGGCGGTGATTGCATTTTCTTTGCGAATGCAGCGTCATTTAATTTCGCTGGAGGCAGCCGCTTGGTCTTGCTAAATTGTGTCCTGTCTGCTAGTAATTCTGTCGTCTTTGGGTGACATAGTTTAGTTTATATCAGCCTGTGCTTATGAAATGCAATTAAGCAAGATATATTTTATTTAAAATATGTTTAGTTTGATGATAGTCTATTTTAATCATAAATACCTTAAGACAAGAAGTACCTACCAGACCAATGAAAAATAACGTGAACTACCTATTGCTAAAAAGTATCATAGAAAAGACGTTTTGGCTAAGTAGGTAAACCCTGAATGACGGCCGATAGATATGGTTGGAAAAGCTAGACACGTTGTGCATGTGTCACGCCAGCCGCAATACCTATCCCAGGCTCCAATAGCCCAACATCGGGCTGCCCTATTACAAATACGTCGGGTATTACTCCGTACTCTGAAAAAACCTAATTTCATGTATAACTCTAGCATTTTAAAACAAAACTAAACAACCGCACAACTTCATAAAGTTAAAAACAAAATATGCAACTGAAGTTGAAAATCTCTAAAAATATTAAATTCAATTCATGAAGTGTCCTCGGTTATGAATTGCGTCGCTCGGTATAGCATTCAAATGAATCGTGCGCAAAATAGAACCACAATTGTGGTGATAAAGACGATTTCTGTCTGATCCGACACACCTCATTACCGCAGAACAAGGAAATTCAGAAGGTCCGTGTAGTTGCCAGCCAAAAATATACCTACCTGACCAGACGGTCCATCTGATGGTAAGTCGTTACCGCCGCTTGGCAACTAAAAATCAACGCAGGTGCGGTACGCATCTCAGAGAAAATGCTGAAATATCTCACATGTCTGAAATTACACTGTCACCCATGCCCTTCAAATTGAAACACAGCTGTACTGCTTGGTAGCAGAATTTCTGTATGCTTCCAAGAATAAGACTTAGTAGTTGTACTGACAGACACCTGTCAGTGCGACAATTCTAGTAACTAATAAAGATCAAACTCGCAAAACACGTATTCGTTTGTATGAAACTGACGGGTTTTAGGAACGCGTTCTCTCAGCGCCCGTACCGTGCCGTGGGTGGTGGTAATAAAATTAATCTTTGATCGATGTCTTTACGTAAATATTATGAGAGCTTAAGGCAGATTTCGTATGAATTGGCATAGAATAGAATATCATTTATTTTTGAGTACTTATATGATATGCACGGCGACATATCAAGCAGGCGAGATTTCCAGTATAAGCTGACTTCTAGCCTTCAATGCAAGGTCAGCTAAAACTGGATATGTATAGCTTGATACGTCGTTGTTGTGCACAATAAGATCTTAATATTAAACAGCTTTACATATACTTTCGTTGCTGGTGTAGTGGGCCTTCTGCGTCGATCTGCTGTATGTCATTACTTTTCGCATAAAACGGTGAGACGCCGAGGTTTTCTTATAAATTATATTACGTTCCGATCGATTCTCTGTCTCGTGTGTGAATCTCGCTGTTTTCGCACCAGTTTCAATAAATGGATATTTTTATTACTAGTTTTCTTAATAGCTGGGCTGGGCTGGCCACGTCTGCCGTATACCCGATGATCTGTGGGCCAAAATAACAACTATATGGAGCCCTGACACAGCCAGAAGGCGTCGCGGCAGACCGCGGTCGCGAAGACAGCGGGACGAGCTGGAGAAAACAAACGACCAATGGTCCACATTAGCCGTCGATCGAAAGAGCTGGAAGTCATGGGGAGAGGCCTTTTGCCAGCAGTTAGATAATGCAGGCTAACAGTATCTTTTCTAAATACGAGTAGCTACCATTGAGTGCAGTGGTTAGTAGGGCAACCGGAGGATGGAAAATACGGAATGATGCTGGCTTATCATTGCATTTTTTTTTCAATAATTATGACGTTGCGTGCCCAAAGACTACAAAACTATAACATATTAATTAATTTTTAATAAATCACTTAATAATGAATGAATTAATACTACTTACTGTGATTTCAAACAAACGTTTTCAGTACAATAGGTACTTGAAATATATAAATTGTTAAGGGGTCTGGTGACCTGACATACTTAGTTTAGGCACCAGTCTTCTACAAATTAAGTACAAAATTGTATCTGTAGACTAATTTTTAACTAGTTTTTAAACTTTAAGCAGTAATTTGTGGTAAGAAAAATAAAATCTATTCTATTCTAGATTATTCTTATATCAAACTTCTTTCTTAAACTATTAGAGTTAGGGAAGAGGGAGTGCACCTGTGTCTACGCGCGCACTTGTGCACTATAATATCGCCCGCGCTGGCCGAAATACGGTCTGGAGGACTTTATTTTTTACATCAAAAATGAAAGAACGGTAATCGTAAACTTAAAAAACGGTAACCGGACAATGGTTACCCTACCTGCCATAAAAACAATACGTTTTGAAATCCTTCATTGATTAATATAAATGAACCTTTTACACATATTTCCGTGCCCCTACCGCTCGTGTCGTATTTACTTATGCGACAGAGACATGCATGATTTTTTCGTTCTATTTTTGTCCTATTAACTGCGTGGTACCACTAAAACCATTATTAAATAGAGAAAAAAACTTTTTGACTATTTTTTAATCAATACAACGATTTCTCCTCCTTATTTATTGTAAATAGGTATTATTTTATCGATTTGTAGCTGGGCGCTAGGGGCACGGCAATGAATATTTAGCCAAGCGCTTAAGTTAGTTAGCCAAGCGGTTAAGCTTGAAAAACAATGAGAAGAAAAGCCGACTTTAAAGGACAGGCTAAGAGTTGACAATATAGATACTATTTTTCAACCAAAAAGTATACCCTTGGTCTTCCCATAGCCTGTACCTATATGACAATTGAATGATATTATTTCGGGAGCGACCGCGGCCCCCAGTGATATCAAATAAATTTTCTTATATAGAAAAAAAATATTAAATAAAACACACTCCCCTGAGATTGAGCAGACGGGGGGTTTTTCCATTTTGTACAAATTAAATTGAGTTCAATCTGACACCTCGCCCGAAACCAAATGCCTAGCCGCCGTGAGCAGTCGCAGCTCGACTTATATATATACCTCCTTACTAAAAAACCTATTATATCAGATGAATAGTTACACACCGATTTCTCTCTTTCAGTCGTCAGTAATTTGACTTTCGAAAGAAAAAGACAAAGCGTTGTGTAACTATACAGACGCTATACAACGTATATTAATAAGGGGGTTAATCAATGTACTTTTATTTGCAAGATAAAAGTATACCTACGTACCTATTTTGTACATTTACAGACTATTTCTTTAATATATTTTTTGTTGTCCGGAAATTAGAAATACTGTAATTTGATTCAGAAGTAGCGTGCACACATAAAATGACAATTGATCATCGCAATGGGTTTAATTTTGATAGTTCACTCACGTTCATTGTGATTTACGTTGTTGAGCAGACGAATTTTACAAACCTATGAAGGATTAGGAATATCCTTCAAAGCTCTCGGATTGTGATAGAAAGTAATTAGGGTGCATATTATTATAGGTATAATTGATGTGGTTTTGGTAACTGAGTTTCAGACAGTGCATTGTTTTATCCCCCAGAACTGAAGGGGTAATTGCATAACACACTAACAATTGCAATGCCTTTCATTTTGACAATTCAACAACATTCATTGCGTTATTTGATGTCAAGCAGACAAATTTTTAATTTTTTTTGTATGTCATGACGGGCAGGATGTACTGGTTGAAGACCTTAGTCTTCAAACCCTGCGGGATAGGCGACACTTGACGAAGTTTTCCAAATGCTGCCCAACCTAACTGGATCCTTCTGTCGGCCTATTTCTCAAAGTTGTGTCTACCGAGCTGGATGACTTGCCCTAGGTAGACATAATCCTTCACAACTTTGAGAAGCGACCCTTCAATGTGGATTGGACTCGGCAAGACATGCGAATTGTACATGACTTATGCGGGTGAAACCGCGTGCCGCTGCTAGTTTCTATATCTTATTATCTTCTGATTATTATTATCAATCGAATCGAAGTCGCTTATGAAGGTTTCCTAGGAACACTGTTAAATTAATTCAACCAAATTCAATCAATCAAAAAATCCACCATATAATTTAAACCAGCGAAATAACATGAATGCCATACAAAATCGAAGGTAACGACATTAAAAAGTAGATTATATCCGACAATTGGTGGCAGACGCCTCGTTTAATGACTGGCTGTGTCAACAGACTGCTGAATGAGTGTTAAGTAACGGGGACTTCCAATGATTGCCTCGGTTCGACTGAGTGGTGTCGTAGAGCTGGAGGTTTATGGTTCAGTATGGATGAAATACGTGCAAGATACACCAAAATCTTTGTAGTAAGACTACAAAATCTTTGTAATAAGACTACATGGCACGGTCTTTATCGGACTGCATAGAAAAGAAAGAGAAGCGCGATGACACAACGCTGGTAATTTATTGCAAAATATGAAGCAATTATCTGTTTACAAAAATATATATTGTTTGGACTAAATAATTCAAACACTAGTGTTTTAGTATGTTGCTTGTAGAATAATCTGACAAAAATTCATAATGATTGATATTAAGTACTTAGTATGATTTTTATTGTAAAAAGAAAGTTTTTAGAGGTATCTTCATAATTTTTTTCTGTCGAATCAAATTAGTTGTATTATGTTTTCAACACACTATCTACCTAGCATAATTATATCCTGAAGAATATCACTTTTATTGTTTCTATAACTTGCGTTTTTTTGCGTTTAGGTCCTGTAAGCCCCCAATGTATACCTATTGTGTACGATATTATTGTTTCTTTCCTTGGGGACCGGCACTGTACTCCTTAACACAGGTTATCTATTAACCTAGCTAGGAATACAGCACCTCACCCGCCATTTTATTACCTATAGTCTTTGTACACTATAAACGATTCTGTAAATTGTCATCATGTACTACAACGTTTATGATGAATAAAATTATATTATTATTATTAAGCAGGATGGATTAGAAATAAGCCATTATTAGAAATACAGAAGTAAGTAGATAAGAAACTGGTGGGAACTGAAAAGTACCTACTTAAGTACCTAGACGAATGCTGATAAATATAAAAATTACTGAATTCCGTATTCTGATAAAGGTTGATTAAAATTAAATTGTAATTTGTACTTACATAGAAAAGACATCAGCTATAATAACCTCCTTCTGAAAAGATCGCATTCCATATTTATTAAACCTTAACCTAAAATAACAAAATAAAGGCAGAACATAATGTTTCTAGAAACCTTTTTCTTTGGTACTTAAATCAAAACGTTGCCTCCCGAATATGAAACAAACGCAGAGCCGATCGATTCTCAAAAACCTCCCCGTGAAAAATTTGGTGAAGTGATCTTAGAGTGAGCTGTCAATAATGTCAATCCCTCATCAACGGAATGAGCGCTCACTTCACCGGTATAGGCGACAAATGTCAGTAACGCTATTCTGTAAAAATCTCACCGTCAAAACTTAGGTGAAGTGAGCTTAAAGTGAGCTGTCATTGCAATAGTGTCAATCCCTAGATTCGGGTGGAATGACAGCTCACTTTAAGCTCACTTCACCTAAGTTATCGCGGTGATCTTTTTACAGAATAGCACCGCTGATTCTAGAAATGTCAGACGAGTTTCTACCTTTTTCACGGTGAGATTTTTTGACAGAATAAACCGGCAGGAAACCAACTACGCCCAACAGCACTCCCCACACTATCCCCCAACAAACACAATTACACCAGCCGTCATCACTTAGCTGTACAAACTTAAAAATCGACCACAAAATCAAGCGTAAGACCCTCGTTATAACATTAACAAAGCGTATAATTTAACAGTCTGTTGGTATAACCGCACGATCTCAGATAAAGTGGGCGATAAATAAATACTTAACGTTTTAATCCATTTGCGGGAACGATCTAATTCAGTGATATAAGAAATGAGAAGAATGGCGCGACAATGGGAGCGGAGAGCCGGGGGAGAGAGGTGGGATAGGTTTTGATACTTGAGAGGTTGGTAAATGAGGCGCATTTTCCGACAGAAATAAAAATACGTGTGGCACTCGGGGACTGCCGCGGTAAAGCTATTGCATAGCAACGCACACAAACACCGTGCCGAAGTCTGCCGAACTGATACGACGTTAGACGATGCTTAGGTTTATTTTCGTTACGGAATTTCTTCATTCGGTCGCCGCGCTCAAAGCCCAAGATAAAAGCTATGCAATAGCTTAAAATCATATGATTTTTGTGAGTAAAATACTAGTAATAGATTCGCTTCCTGTTACCTGTAAAAAAAATACGCTACACATATAAAATCCTCGGTTAGGTACTGAATTTCAAGATCCACTGAAAATAAAAATTCAAGTAAGTAGTACTTAGAATGTTAAACGTAATATCACCGTACTAAGCATTCGTTTCAGCTGTAAAAAAGTAATGTTTATTTATATAGATAAGTATATGGTTTGTGTATATATTTATTGTATATATATAAATGGTACACTACAATGGTTACGTTATGATTATATGTAATAGCTAATTACATGCAATCTATCGGATCAATCAGTATCTGACAAAAATGACTAATAATTCGATTGTTGCATACCTAGTTTGTGATTGTAAAAAGAGTTTTTTTTTATTAAATCGGTATCGTTTCTCCTTCCATAACTGACCATCGCGGGGGTAATTGTGTAAAACACTATCAGTAGGAATGGCTTTCATTTTGACAGTTCAATAACATTCATAGCGTGATTTGCGTTGTTGAGCAGACGTATTTTTCGAACATATGAAGCAATAGATTAACAATATCCAATATCCTTCAAAATTATTCAGATTGTGATTGATAGTGTGTTACCCAATTAGGGTGCATAACAATGTTAGGATCCAGAGACAAACACGGTCATAAACTCATTGATATTCTCAATACAGCATGTTGCGTAAAAACCATCAAATTAAATGACTGATGATACTGCTGGGGACTTGCGAAACTTCTTCCCAGCGAAAGCACTAGAAAGTGGTGAAGGGCGGGCGTTTTGGGGGACTGTCTTATGTAATTTTGACGTCCGAAAAGTGTTGATTCTCAGACTAATTTGAATAAATGACTTTTGATTTTGTTTTTTTTTATTTGATAATAAAGCTCGAACTAAAGTATCAAGATTGCGTCATCTCTTGATCCATTGTTCGTAGACCACAAAAGTGTCAGCGATCAATTAATTCGGTTTATTGAGAACAGAGCCAACATCCCACTGGGATGAGCCAAGGCTATTGGAAATAATTATCTGTTGTGAGAGAAAATAATGCGTTTCATTCAGTGTTGTTTTAACAAAGATATAGAGAGTGGAACAATGTGTAGGAAATGATAATTATACTGTTTTCTCGTATTAGAAGATAAATATTTGGAAAATATTTAAGAAGTGCGGATCTGTAACAGACTGGCCCACCTTCCATCCTGCGCCGCATGCTCGGTCACCTGTGCACTTGATGATCTTATGACTGTGTCAATGAGGCGGAGTTCGTGCAGCTGAATTTTGGGCCAACTTTTTTCCCTCGATTCGCTAAAAAGAAGTACTAACCTTAAAATATTGAAGACAGTAAAGTCTAAGTCAAATATTTATTTGTAAAACATTAATAAAGTGTTGTTTGTAAATAAAAATATAGAGCACTATGTCTTGCCGTTGATGGCGAATAAATACCTCAATTTATTTATTATTTACATTGCATAGTGGGGCACATTATTCTCATTACTCCCAAATTACAGTTACCTAATTACCTACTCTTAAATCATGCAAAAACAACAGAAGTACGAAAGCGGAACTCTAAAGACCCACTTGACGTTCACCAGATTTAAAAAAAGAAAAATTTGCCAAACCAGCCACCAAGAATAAGAAGTAATAAGCAGTTTTCTTTCGCGCCAAAATTGTCTTCCATAATAGCGTCGGCGGGAAGATAGCGCTCCCGCCATAAAAAGAGATAAACGACCGTTCTCTCTATTATTTTTGCTCTTTAACAAAGGCAATGTGTGCACCTGCTGTTGTCTCTTTCTTACACACAGTGTTACCATTATCGCTGTCTCTAACGCGAGTGAAAAACAAAAATTTGTCCCAGCACCCACCCCCGTCGCTAATGTTCGCGGAGTGGCGAAGGAAAGCGGCCACTCTGCCTCCTTTATAATTTACTTGAAAACCTAATACGTGTCAATTAAAATTTTATTAAAACCACAAATTGAACGCACTTCAGTGTGTATGTTACGGTTTATTAATATTTTAATAATGTCGATGCTTTATTATGAGATTATTATGTGCTTCCAAGAAAATTAACGACACTGCTATATTTAAACGGTTTATATTATGATATAAGTACAAGGTAAAAACTCGCTATTACCCGACTGCGCCAGAAGGAGGGTTATGTTTTTATTGTGAGAATATTATTTTGTCTCTGCTCCCTAAGATTGACTGGCAGAAAATGCCTGAGGCATTCAATAAGTCCTTCTTTGTACAGTATTTTTTTTACTTGTGCATAAAGTTTTAATAAAGGAAATAAAATATTATGGTTAAATATTATAGTACTTACGAAGGTAAAGCAAGTCTTTATCAAAATCGCAACTCCTAGGTAAAAACGAGGATCGCAGCATTTTCAACTTGCTTGTAGGTACCCATAGATATCCGACTTGTACCCATACTTAGATAAAACTTGAACATATTTCGGAGGGTACCACTTACCACCACCACCTTCACCCTACCAGTAGGTAGATATAATTAGTTATTCTGTGACCCTACTTAGTTCTATTAGTTTCATGTAATATTATTGAATTTTTGTCTTGGAAAATAATTCTGGAACTTTCCAAATAATATAGAGAGAAACATTAAAAAATAAAAAGTATTAAAACAAAGTGACTAAGTAGGTATGTAATGCCAACATATTGTTAAACAGGAAACGTTTACATGTTGTTAAGTCTTTGACTAGGTAACAAAAGTTATTAAAAAGGTCCTACTGGCACCATGAAAAATAACTTAGGTAAGTATCTTTTTTTTTCTTTTCCTGTACCACTTGTTTTCTCCCAATCACCAGCCAGTATCACCCAATATCCATTAACCTACCATATACGACCTCAAAAATCAAACTCACCTAAACCACCTATAAAAATGGCATAAAACTGTGAATAGACTACAAAAAATTTATTACTTCACTGTGTGAGTGCGACGCATTGTGTCGCGAAGTGGCTTTTGTGTCGCCATTCTGTGTCAACAATGGCGCCCTGTTTTGGCGGGAGAAAAAGGCGGGAGCGCCGTTATCAGCGGCGGCCATTATGGCGGCTTATCAGCGACACTTCCGCCAAGACTTCGCCCCTTTTTCTTTTACGGTCACGTCTGGCTCAGGTGGAGATAGTGGTTTCAGTTTCACGTTTTCTTCGTTTAATTTTTACTGTTTTGTTTATTTTGGCCTTTTTTATCTTTTTCACAAAGGTTTCGGTGCTTTTCTTAGTCTGAGATTCATCTTATCTGTAAACGTCCACTGTAAGGAATTTGATAAAGGACAGCAAATAATAGAAAGTATCTATGACGACAAAAAGATACGTATACAATGTGTAACCTAATTAATGCACATTATAAAAATAGTTTGTTCAGAATCATTTAGGTACTGAATCGAATTGTGTAATTTTTAATATACCTAGGTTTTTTTTTTTTTATCCCAAAAATAATAAAAACCACGTAAATTACAGTCATACTTCCGCTGTACATTAAAAACACACGAAAATGGACGAAATACCAGACCTACCTACTACGATAGACCCTAACAGATACTGTGTATATTCCTAAGGTGTTTCAAAATTAACCCAACAAACTTTAAGAGGTGCGTTAGGTTTAGACCATCGAACTGAACAACTTTCACTATGAGACCAACTCTGAAATCACAAAAAAGAACCAGCTGTTTAATACAAAAGTTTAATACCTACTTTTACCTACTTGACCAAAATGTATGAAACAGCTGAATTTTTTTTTGTGATTTCAAAGTTGGTCCCATAATGAAAGTTGTTCAGTTCGATTGTCTAAAGCCCCTCTTAAAGTTTGTTGGGTTAAATTTGAAACACCTTATATATACAATACGACTGTGTGCGTGCGTAGATTTGTAATGTCACCACAATCAGTACAACTAATTTAATTAATAAACAATGTTTTATACATAATAGTGAAAAATCAGTGTATGTGTATCAGTGATTATAACATAATATTCCAATTGGGATGTTTGATGGTGTGATTTAATTCCGACATGTTGTATAGTACGATTGCTCATAACAACATGTTACTGATTACAAAACATAGGTGAGCCCGGGTATTAACTTCCTATGAACGGTTTTTATTAAGTAACTAACCGGACTACTAAAACAGTAGTAGTCCGCAGAAGTATATTGGGGTCAGCTTCCAGTCTAACCGGATGCAGCTGAATACCAGTATTTTACACGGAGCGACTGCCTATCTGACCTCCACAACCAAGTTACTGGGTAATACAATACCCCTTGGTAAGACTGGTTGTCAGACTTTCGGGCTTCTGACTACCCGTAACGACTGTCAAAAATCCACGAATGACAGCTGGGACCAACTTTTTAACGTGCTTTCCGAGGCACGGAGGGGTTTCAATATGTAAAGATGGTCACCCATCCACAGACCAACCGTGGCAAGCGTAACTTAACCTGATCGATTGACCTGTACGGCTGTTATTATTTAGCCACGAGCCCTTCAACTACTAAAACAGTAGTCTAAATGAGTAATATCTATAGCGAGATCTATCTTCTTTATTATTACCGGGGCGCAGACCTAACGATGCATAGCTCCGCTGGCATATATTCTCATAAGCCTTAAGTAAGATACTCCTACGGAGAAAGAGGACAGAACTCAGTCTAGCCTCAAACGAGATAGGAATAAGTCTGAAGACATCGGCTGTGGCTAAAATAGTTTCATAATGAAATCAGGAAATCGTCCGTTTGCATCGTTGACTTTTGCGCACTTTTTTAGGTTACGGATGCCTATTATAGGTAAATTATTATCTCATACTTATTTATAGGCTATCTGATTTTTACAATATAATAAAATAATTGATATATATGCATTTTAATACTGCCATCTCAACGACTCCAAATAAAGATACGTAACGTAACGTGAAAACCGATAAATATTTGATTATTCAAAAAAAAAAGTATGAATAAAGTTCATCGCCCCAACCAATAAAATATCACCTTATTCGCCTTTCGGGGGCTTCACCGATCCCTAAATGCTCACTAAATACACCATTCGGGTTGTCAAAATGTAATATAAAAGTGCTTTCAATAAATAAGATAATTTAGGGGGTGCGGTGGGGGGCGCGGCGAGAAGGGGCCACTGAATGAGCTAATTAAGGCACCAAACGAAAGAAAACGCGAAGAAAAGCTGAGAAAACTCGAGGAAAACAAGAATATTCCGGGCAATGAACGGGGACGGACTTGGGTGGTGCTAGTTTGTAGGGAGATGACTGGATTGTGTGTACAATTTAGTGGAGTATTGGCACCTCGAGTAACACTTTCCATTACAGTTTTATAACTTCACCGTGGTACCTACCTAATAATTTTGTTTTGGACGCATTGTTTGCATAACATTAATAAATGAAAAGTGTATATTAAGGGATGTGAATTACACTATGCCAAAGGTGCGAGTAGCAGGCACACAAAAAAAAAACAGTGGCACTCCGGGAGTGCCGGCAGAAGTGAAAACAAAACACAAACAGAATACTTTGCCGTCACTCACTGACATATCGGATATATGCACATTAAAACCGAGTACATCCCGAGGACAGCCGAACACATCCAAAGCGGTGTCGGTTACGGTAACAGTGGCGCGAATTCAATGGTTTTTTCCATCTCAAAAAATGCCCAACGCGCCTAAAGATGTTTTCACTTCAAAAACTATGGTCAGCTATTCGCTAACTGTATGTTGAGTAATCTTTCATATCTCCGAGAAACAAGAGATCGTTTTTCGTAGCTGTCTTCGAGTTGGCCTACGCTCGTAGCCAACGTCTACGCGTCTACGAGCTGCTGTCTACGCTAATTAGCTACGAGCTACGAATACTTTTTGAAAGCGGTTCACAATCTTACAGTATTTTAATGTCGGTAAACAATCTTACAGTCGTTTTATTGTATTTCGTAGTATTTTAAGTAGCTAAGCATACCTCAAACACACTAACTGGTTAGCCCCGTTCAATCAGTGTGGTTCTTTCCTCAAAAAACCATTTCAGACATCAATCTACATGGTCTTCACATGATCTGACCAAGATTATGTCTAGACTTAAAAGAGACTATGACTTCTGAGTTTGTTTCGGCTTTCTTCTCAGAGTAGTCAGATAAGAAACACCGTCCTCATCTAGTTTTTAAAATATGATTGACATGTAAAAGTGTTGGTACACACCAACTTACAGAAATATTTATTAGTAGGTTACTCTTAGAATATGACAAAGAAATAAATAAAAACTCTATTTATTTTGAGAAAAAAATCACTAGTATTTTTATTATTTCCCATTTCTCACCCTCCCAAATCCTTCCCTCCATCAAGAGAGCGACCGTGTCCTCGACTCTGAATGGTCCGCTAACAAACTCTTTCACAAAAACACAATAATTACTTTAGACAGAATAAAAACTGCTTTCTTCGGTCCAACAAGGGCCCTAATTCCACCTCGCCACCTCTCCTGACTTGATGTGGACTTTACCTACAAAGACGCTTTATTTTCCTTTATTTATGAAACGATCCTCCTTGAATTTAGATGGGAAGGCGACATTTATACGAATGTAGGGATGATGATTTTTCCGGGGACAGTTTTTAGATTAATTTATCGTTGAATTATTAATTTGCATGGATCTCCATTGAAAGGCGGAATGGTCGAGAAAATTATTATAATCACCGCGCTTAGCAAATGGTTTGGTGATCGTGGTGCGGCGCTCTAACTCAGTTTTTATAGTAGTATTTTAGGAGATGCTTTGCATCATAAAAGGGGATTTTTATTTTTTATTCTTATCTATCCAACAGTGTGTTCTATTCTTGTTACCGGGTAATGCAATGGGAATTAGGATAAAGGAGCGTCCATAGTGATGATATTTAATCCTGCCCCTTATTGTACAGACGCCAGCACATCAAGCTACTACAATCTGTCAAATTTCTTTAATAGATTTTCAACTTTATGGTTAAAGCATAAGGTTCAAAGTTGATTGGGAAAATTTGACAGTGTCGGGAAGCTTGATGTGCTGGCTGTACCTAGTGGTTTATGGAGTAGAGGCCATAGCACGAAAGTATCGCGAAGTAAACGTAACGTAAAACAGAAAGATTTTGAATTGGAAATATTCGTTTCATAAGCGACTCTCTACCTGCGTCTGTGTTTCCGAGCGCATAAGACCCGAATCTCTTCAAAGTGAGAGTGAACAGGCTTCTTCTGGGTAAGCTCGCTCCACTCTGACCTAGACTAGAGTCAAGAGCAAACCCATTTCTAATAAAAATAAATATAACATTTTATAGCCTGAAAACTTTATTCTATGGATGATACTTATTGTGCTTGTCGCATAAATTTAAAACTAAATACTATGGGATAGGGAGTTGGATTTTCTATAAAAAAAATCAATCAATCTAGTCTAGACAAAATCAAACTGGTTGCTAATTTAATTGTAAAATTTATTATTTTTGAAATTGATTTACATTCTATAATTACTTTAACTCACACCCTGACTTTTGTTTTTTTTTTTTTTTACTGAAAATCGTTTACTTTTACCATGTCTGTAAATATGTGAGCACCATGTATCTATCAGATAATTAATTTATATGTCATGGTTTCGTTTTTCATTCTTTTATCTATTGTGGTATAGTCATTTTATTTTAGGTGCATCGTCTTCACATATTATTATAGATATAATTAATGTATGCAAAATATTGTAAAACATTTTAAAAGAGATACGATGGAGTTTCTTACCCATTTTTCTCCATACGAAAACTACCTTTTAGAAGGGTCGACTAGAATCAATTCTATTTCATTGTAATTTTTGACGTTCAAAAGTGCCTTTTATGTGCCTATTTGAAATAAATGCTTTGGCTTTGATTGTTAGGCCCTACTGTCGGCAGCATGTTCGGCGCACTAGTGCAGTGCAGTCAACCCCGTTATTCGTCTTGCTGACTAGCCAACCGTTTTACCTATTCCACATACCCTGCTTTGGCAAAAGAGAATAAGGAAACCGAATAAAATGTTTTAAACGAAGTGCGGAAATTACTTTAAAACAAGTAGACAATTATTTACAAGATCACTTATCTCAAACCGCGGCGTATGCAAGTGAAATATACCCGTCGTGGTAGAGGCAGTTAATACAGATTTAATTCATTAACCAACTCGTTACAAACGCGTGTTAAGCTATTAACCAACGCTCAAAGTTTACAAGATGGTGGTACACGGAGGTATAGGATGTGGAGCGGGGTTTGTACTGAATGAGACATTATACTGTGAGTCCGCGTAGACATTATGTTATTATTTTTCCTTGAGTGTACCAAACTGACAAATCACCTGGAATCGCGCTCGGAATAAAACGACGTATGTGCCAAAACGAATTTACTCCTTTTTTAACAAAATAATTTAATTAAATTTAAAACTACTTTGAGTAAACTTAGATATGATAATTCTCTATGTTTTAAATTCCATTGGATAACTCTTAAGCGTTACGCCGCGCGCCGCCGTGATTTCGAAAAAAGTAAAAAAATAGATATAACTTCGTAATTATTTTTTTGTATCGAGAAAAATCCATTTAATCGTGTATTCCTTTTACATAATACAAGACCAAAGAGTCAAAAAGCATATACTAAAATGGTAAATCCCTATTCCACATACTTAACAAATTACACGAAATAGAAAAACCACATTTTTTCAATATTATCATGACTTTTCAATATATTATCATGAGTCGTGACTGATCCGCAAAACTGACTAATCAACGAAACTGGCAAATTCAATAAACTGACGAGTGCGGGAAACTAACCAGTGATACGCGGACTCGTTTACAAATTAGGCATAGGTACCCAGTAGGTAGGTAAAATGAGACCGACAGCAATCATTTTCACATCACAAAAAGTGCCTATAGGTACACAACGGGTAAAAAACGCTTGATTATCTTGGTAGAAGTGGCTTCAAGCAAGAATACTAGGTATACATAATCAGCCTATAATGTGCTCACTGCTGGGACACAGGCCTCCACTCGGTGAGAGCAAGTGGGCCATAATCCACCACGCGGGCCCAGTGAAGATTGGTAGATGTCAGCTAGATGACTTTGAATTTTTGGTTTTAGAACATGCCGTTTCCTCACGATGTTTTCCTTCACCGTTTTGAGAATAATGGTGATGAAGTCATTTACACAAAGTAAAGCGCCTGTCTGGGTTCGAACCTACGACCTACAACTACCACTGGGCCACCACTACTCTCAACACTAGACCACTAGATATACCTATCTACAAAAAGGAATAGGTATTTAGGTATATCATATCCAGTAAAATCGTTACGGGTCCGTGTAACGCGAAATTTCGCGGCATCCCGCTCGCGTCGCGTTCCAAATCACCGCTCAATCTAAATTATTGTGCAAGTTACGAACTAATCTTAATCAAAACTGCGCCAGCGGTTAAGTTTTTCAATAAAACACGCTTATCTCCCGCACTGGTGTAAGTAAACAGCTAATTACAGAGTTGCAAAAGTTTTTACTTAGGTAAATCATTTTGGAAGCTAAGTAGGTACTTACGAAATTGTTAATGAAATAATTATAATTTTGCTGAACTACCTATCATCAACATCTATGTTTTTTATTTTATTTTAAACAGTTTTTTTTGGAAAAAGCGTTTCCAAATATTGTATGTTTGATAGGGACTTGAACCGAAGCGAGTTTTTATAATTACACGGCATACCTAATATTCCATACCGTTGCCTCAAACACCAAGACGCACCAACTTACTACTTGGTAGCGCCATCTATTGGAAACATAAATAGTTAGTAGATCCATTCAAGATAGCGAGGCCCGCCATCCTCCGCTTTCACCTTAAATAATAAAAAAATAAGTATAATAAAAACTAAAACCCGACTACTGAAAAGGATAGTCGCATGCTACCATAGCTTATAATACCTATGTTAACACAACGGCATGCGACCACGGGAAGGTACTTTCTTGTTTCATCCTTTTCAGTAGTCGGGTTTTAGTTTTTAAACTTATTTTTTATTTTGGAGCTTATTTCAGTATTATTTATATTTTTGAAATGTGCTAATTAAGCCCTTTCATTTAATACCACACACGGTATGATTAAAACATTTTTTTTTTAGATCCTGACTTTACGACCGCTAGAGGGCGCCATATTTAATTTAATGTGACGGCATATAGCCTATAACCAGCGAACGATCAAGACGCTTCCAACGATACCTCATTTGTCTAATAAAATTATGACAAGTAGTTTAGAAGTTATGAGGGAACAGATGAACATACATACATAGCGGTCAAAATCATAACCCTCCTTTTTGCTTCGCCGTAGTCGGGTAAAAAGCCAATGTTTTGATCCGACGTAATTTTATCTAACAGAGATGGTAGATAATTTGGGCTACAAATTAAGAAAAAAACAGCTGCATAACTACAGCCGATTTGAATAAATCAGTACTGCTTTCCTGATAAGTTAAACCTACATCCAATAGATCCAACAACATTTCGGCACTAATCGCATACCGATAGCGCTGCATTTCGCGACGCAATCAATCAGATATTATCAATATTCAATCTCCTGGTAGTCGGCGGCGCTAATTAACAACCGCTTCAAGCGCTGTTAACGCGGCCTGATAAAAGTTTAGCCATCAACTGGCAACATTATTAGCTGTATCTGGAGTTTTGGAAACTGAGGGAATGTAGAATTGAGATTTTGGCGAAAGGATTGTGTTAGACAGGGGGTTTTGGAACATCGTACTTTGCGTAGGTATGGTTTATCTTTTGTTTTCTATGTTTCTGTGATAGTGTTTAGTTTAGTTTGTGATCGTCCTGTGCGAGTCCCAATAAATACATTTTCTTTCTTTAGTGCAATTTTCTGCATTTTTTTTTTCTGTGTTAGGTATTGATTAATATGTTATATCATATATGCGTGTCTTTTAGTAAAAATTGTTATTTACATGCACGAAAATGCACAATTCACTATGTGGTTGGGGTAAGACGCTAGGCAGACGATGGACAATTTGCCGATAACGATAGTACTCCGTATTGAAATCCCAGCAGTCTACTTGTCCTTCGTGTGCGCTATTGCATTAATTTAAATCAAAATGGTTTCGTTAGGTACTGACAAGTAAGTAACAGGAAATAAAACCTCAAAACTGTAAAATACCGATTTATTCATAACAATTTATAAATTAAATACAAAATTCGCAACAAAATATACAAAACAAACTATTTTAAGTGTGCGCTTATTATAATAGCCCTAGCACCTACTTATACTAGCTTATACATCACAGCTTAAGCTTACAGCACTAATTACAATAAGTATATAAAAACATACCGACTATCCATCGCAATTAGATATTTTGCAGGTTCCAATTTCTACGAATTGCTTCATCAGATCATGAAAATAAAAATGTATAAGTCATATGCGAATTTTTCCATCGCCAGTAGTATCTTTGTCAGATCAATAATTGTAAATTTTTGGTTTCTTTCGCCAATTTTATTACACGGATAAAAGTTATATGACGTATGGAAGGAATTACCCTAAATCGTCTTTCCGTGTCTGCACGAGATATACGATTATATCAGTAAATGACGTAGGAAAGAAATAGCCAGTCAGAGGGTTAGTAACTGCCCAGGGTGCGCCGAACGAACGCTTAGGGGCCGTCTCCACGAGCGAGAGAATCGCGGCGATATTATCGTCGTGCCACGATTTCTATACACTCTCTTAGAACATGTCTCCACACGGCGATATCATCGCGGCGAAAATTTTGTGGCACGGCGAGACTATCGCCGCGATTCTCTCGCTCGTGGAGACGGATCCTTAGGGTATGATACAGAGCGAAACTTTAGATATTAAACTTACGTTTTATTCCGTCTAAATCGGTGCATTTTGGCTTGATTTTGACGGATCAAACCGTAAGTTTACGCTAAGTTTCATCTCTGTATCTTACCCTTAGTACCTTCACTTTGGAGGCTATATTACAGCATTCTTGTTCAAACATAATAATTCTAATTGATTGTGAATTGCGGGGGACCTACCGTAAACACAAAAAGTTCATTTTCATATCTAATAAAATATAAAATTCAGTCCTGAGTGACTGATATATCAACTCACAGCCTAAACCGCTGGTCCTAGAGACATGAAATTAGGAGGTTGTGTTCTTTGTGAAGAGTAGGTATCCACTAAGAAAGGGTTTTTCGAAATGTCACCCTTAAGAGGGTGAATGGGGGGAGGGTGAAATATCACGCGGACGAAGTCGCGGGCAGAAGCTAGTGACTAATAAAACAATAAACCTGCACGTCTTTGAAAATCAGTAAAAAGAACTTTATCAATCCCATGGATAGTCAGCTTGTTCGAACAGTACAGTATGACTTTTCATCATAAATAGATGGTATAGTCAGCGAAATGTTTCCATAAGCTCATTTGTAGTTCACTTATTTAAAAGTGGTCAGAGCGCGCTATCGCGACAGTATTGGCCATATTATAAAACAGGGATTATCTTTAGACTAGGTTCTTAGTACTGTTTAAGGGTCAGGACACATTGATCGACGGCGTTCGACGGTTTGCCCATACGAGATCAAAGTATGGAACGACGTACGCATCCTTTCGCATCGATGCGACGAACGCGCTCCGGCGTAGTGTGCTCCTTTTCAATCGGCAAAGTGCGAAAGGCCGTCGATCAATGTGTCCTGACCCTAAGTCTTCAAGTAATTTTTAATTAAAACCTTACTGAGCTCAAAATGAAGTTCTAATGAAAAACTGACAACTTAAATAAGTTAACAGTACTGAAGTAAAAACTTCATCAGCCGGAATTAATTTCGAAATACAAAAACCAGCTAGAAGGTTTAAGCTTGGACTAAAGTTACGACTCGTTTTATAATAGGACCGTGTCATTTCTATTATTTAGTAGCGGTGAATACATGTCATTTAACATTTATTTTACTTTTATTAGCACAATATTCTAAATTCCAGTATCATTAAACTTGTAGGGGTTTATTTTAGAAACGTTGCATGAAGTTAGGAAATGACAACGTCTGCATACCCAAATATTTTTTAGAGAACAGTGGTGGCCCAGTGGTAACGGCCGCGACTTACGAGCTGTAGGTCGTAGTTTCGAACCCCGACAGGCGCTATACTCTGTGTAAATTATTTCATCGCCACTGCTCTCAAAACGGTGAAGGAAAACTTCGTTAGGAAACCGAAAATTCCTAGAACCAAAAATTCCAAGACATGTGACATCTACCAAACCGCACTGGGCCCGCGTGGTCGATTACAGCCCACTTCCTCTCATAGAGAGGAAGTCTGTGTACCAGCAGTGGGATAATTATAGGCTGATTATGTAACCATATATTTGTTGTTAAGCGTAACTTCAAGCAACGTTTATAAATAAACTTTGTATTGTATAAAGTGTTTTTTTATCTACTGCAGTCTATAGCATTTCTACGTTATTAAGGCGTGTATTTATGTATTAGCACAATGTCTACGCTAAGGTGACTCTTTGCTTCTGCTGGAAACTAGATATCATCTTCTGTTCAGGCGTCAAACTCTCACCACGGAACCTTTTGTATCTGAAAAGAGATTTTACATAATTTTAAATAGTTTTTGGATCATTCGCTCTTTTTGAAAAGATTATAACCAACATGCCAACAGATTACTATCTTGGACTAGTTTTACCTACATGATGTAAAACAAACACAACAGATAGTATTCCCAACAATCTGCGTTCGAAATCTTCCGAGTTTTCATTCGATCGGATCGAGTCGAGATCGGATCGGCTTCCAGTCTAACCGGATGCAGCTGAATATCAGTATTTTACATGGAGCGACTGCCTACCTGACCTCCACAACCCAGTTACTGGCTAACAGGACTTTAATCAATATACACACTACAATAGCTAAACTTAAGTGAGACTGGGCCGGACATGTTAGCCGCATGTCAGGTGACAATTGGGCTAAGAGAACCACTTATTGGGTCCCACTAAACGCTGCACGATTTCATCGCGGCAGGCCAAGACGAAGATGGCGGGACGACCTTGACTCCTATCGTAAGGATTGGCCGGCACACGCAAAAGACAGAATTGTGTGGAAAAGGGAGAGGGAGGCCTTTGCCCTGCAATGGGACAGTACAGGCTAGTTAGATTAGACAATAATACTTACATCATATCATAAAACAGTCTCTGTTGCATAGACAGTGAAGGCTTGGTCTCTGCTAAGGCACTCTCTATGTCTTCTTTGTATACCACCACCGATTCCATAGTCTTCTCCTCATTTGCCGTCTAGAAACAAAAATAAATAAGCAAATAAAGTAGCAGTTTTTTGTCTAGAACAAAGAAAAAAAAATATAATATTTTGTTCATACACATTTATAGTTCAAAAACATTTTCTGTGATACAAAATGCAATATCTGGCGAACTAGAGTACTTGTGCCCCTTTAAAAACTTAACTTTTAAACAGGTAGAAGGAAAAGAAATAAGAGAGGGCGGGTTCGCAAATATTGGTCGGAGTCATATTCGATACGCGTCGATACTAAGCTTTAGCCCAGTGACAACAAAGAAAAGTGTTCAATAGAGACCAAAACCCATAATTCAAGAGCACGACGGAGAAAAGGAAAACCAGCACGACTCTTCGCTAAACTATCAAAGTACTTCGTCCACGTTCGGAAGACTTCGTCAAAATTCGTGCATCATCGTCCGCTGTTCCAAACACTACTTTTCTTACCAATTATGTATCCAGCCTGCCTCATCTTTTAGCACGCTCTTCGTTAAAGCTCGGAGGACTTCGGCAATGTTCGACTATTAAGATGAGTCTTTTACCAGTTGTGTCTACCTCGTCAGTTGTGCAGTAACTAGTATGGACTTAAGATCTGCTGCGCCAACTCTTGAAGGTCTAGGTTAATGTTCGGGGCACTTCGGTAACGTTCGGGCTGTAGAGAGGAGACTTACCAATTGTGTCTCCAGTCTGGTCAGTTGTGCGGTGACTAGTATGGACTTGAGGTCAGCGGGCGAGTACCCTTCGGTCTGCTCCGCCAACTCTTGAAGGTTTACTGCCTCGTCTACTAGCACGCTCTTCGTTAATGTTCGGAGAACTTCGTAACGGCCTTGCTGAGGAAGACAAATAGACGAATTATTACTTAATATTTTTCGGATTGGTATTAGAGTAAATTATTAAAATCTTGTAACACCGCAGATGTGGCGGATAACAATTAGCTTTGCCGAAATACGAACTTGTACGAATTACAGCCTACTTTTGATCAATTAAGGATTTCTCGAGGCAATGACGGCCGTCATTGTCGGCCATTGTATTATATTATTCCACCCTTGTCTCCTTTTACTTTCCGTAAAGCCTAAAACAGTGACTAAAACAACAACTTTTGTTAGGCAATCCTATTGCCAATGGCACTGCAATTAAAGGGGATTGAAGATTGTTATATGGAGCCTGGCATTTGTACGTACATAGCCGCCATTTTGAAAAAAAATGGCGGCCACGCATGAAACCTTATATAAATCGTCGTCGTTTAAAAAAAAACATAATGACGGACAGTTAGATATGCCACGGGCTTTCATAGCCCTTTGGTCAATTGGTTGGCATCCCCCTCACTCTCTAGCAGCTGGTTCAATGTCACAACATAATATAGTACTAACTCGGTCAGGCAGAGCGCAGTACACGTGTCGCTGCAGGCGGCCGGCCCTCAGCAGCGCGGGGTCCACCAGGTCGGGCCGCGACGTGGCCACCAGCACGGGCCCCCGGGCCCCGCCCTCGGCCCCGTCCAGGCGAGCTAGGAGCTGGTTCACTACTCTATCTGTCACTCCTGTCGAGTCGTGGCCTCGTCTAGGAAAAAGAATAATATGATGGTCAACACGAAAATACGGGTTTTGGATGATATCATCATCATCATATCAGCAGAAACTCGTTCACTACTATGGGGTAATTGCGTAACACACTATCAGTAACAATGGTTTTCATTATGACATTTCAACAACATTCAGTGCGTTGTTTACTTTGTTGAGCAGACAATTTTTTCGAACATATGAAGCAATGTATTAGCAATATCCTTCAAAATGATTCAGTTTGAGATAGATAGGTAGTGTATTACGCAATTACGGTTCTTGACTTAGGCCTCCCCCAAGCATATACCGGTTCTATGCTTCTCGCATCCGGCAGATTCCTGCGGCCTTCACAAGAGCATGTATAAATGTATGAAATAAAATCTATTAAATGAAGTGATTTTTGAGGCTGTGTTTCAAAATGTTATGGTGGTAACATTGTTAATGTAAATGCGAATCACTCGAACACTATTGCGAAAAACTAAGGCGGTTGTAATCGCAATATTTAAATAGGTGTCAAAAAATAATAAATACAAAAATACGAGCATTGGCAAATGTCTCTACCAAAACTAAAGCAGATAATTAGGGTTTCAACAGTTTTATACCAGCTTTACCCAGCCGCTACAATTCAACGGATACGAAAAAAAAATATGTTACAGGGTCAAAAATGCTTCGTGATTGCATTCCTAATATGTGTTATTAAAAAATAAATGAAAATGTGTACTAAATATGAAGCGAGGTGGACACTTACAATAGGAACTTACTTGGGCGCGAGACTGTCAAATTCGTCGAAGAACAAAATGCAAGGTCGCTTCATGTCCGCTCTGTTGATAAAAAAAAAAACATACAAATTAATACAATGACCTAAAACTTTGGTTATCCAGATTCGTAACTTTTCTTTCGGATGGATCGAATTTTTCAGTGAGATTTCCATATGTCAAGATTGTCCCATAATATTATCGAATCAGTTATTCCACGAATATCGAAAAAGGCAAATGAAGTCTTCGAACACAGGTTTTGTGTACTAACTATATATATTAATATTTCTATATTTTGGTTCCCGGAAAAAGTATAGGAAGTTGTATTACGATTATGGTAGATGCAGGCTATAACTAATGAAGCGATCTAAGATTATAAATGAGGGGAAGACTGCAGATAACAAAACAAATTAATATAATTAGTCAATGTTTAAGTCGATGAGGGTATTCTCTCTGCTACCGAGATTTTAGCTAGAGTTTTTGTTCTTTTGTTTTTCTTTTATTATTATTTTTATTTTTTGTAACGTGAATGCTGTTTTTTTCTCTTCTCTTTTGTTGTGAATGCTGTGCACGTCTGTAATTGACGTAAACACTAGTCCATGTCTCTGTTCTCTGTTATTTGTAAATGTTTGTGTTTGTGTTGTTGATGTGCCTTAATAATAAATAAATAAAAAGAAATAGTCTCGTCGTTGAGCTCCTCAAGCTCTGAGTTCCGAACTCATCTAGCTTATTTTTTTTATATTCTGACGTGTACCTAAAAGTCGTACCGATACCCTATTTACAGAATAAACAAGTTCATTTAATTTCTATTGTAGACTATTTTACCTACTAAGGTCCAGCGTTTCTAAATGTGCCAAAGAACATTTATTTTAAGTAATGTTCTTGTTTATCGATTTTATTCAATTTCGAGCGGCCATTGTTGTTTACATTTTTCTCTTTGGCAAATTTAGAAACGCTGGACTATACAATACATATAAACTGATAATACAAAACAAAATTGTACGAACTTGTCAAATATATCCCTGACGGCCTTCTCGCTCTGTCCGATATATTTGGACAGCAGCTCGGGCCCCTTCACGGTGATCATGTTCATGTTGGTCAGGCGAGCGAGGCAGGAGCCTATGTGCGACTTGCCGGTACCGGGAGGCCCGTAGAGGAGCACGCCGCAGGATTGAGAGGGGAACAGTGCTGGGTACTGGTGTAGAGACAAAGATAGATATGGTTTTAAAAAAAAGTTGTTTTTAAATAACAGATTAGCCTAAATACGCGATTGGGCCTATTCGTGTGCAAGGTCCAGAATGGGCGAATCTCTTGCCAATCGTCAATCGTCAGTATTCGTAATACTCTAGGCGCCTTGTTGTATCCAATACGTCGTGTGCGTGTAATGGAAATGCATTGTTACACATAAAACAAGATTTACGAAGCCTTACCAATTCAAATCGGCTTTCAAACCTCATGTCAACTCAACAATCTATATACTAATAAAGCTGAAGAGTTTCTTTGTTTGTCTGTTTAAACACGCTAATCTCTGAAATTGCCTGTCACATTTGAAATTCTTATAGCCCAATTCTTGAGGAAGGTTCTAGGCTATTTTAAATCACGCTACGACTCTTAGGAGCCGAGCAAAAAAAAAAAGTAAAAGAAGAAGCGCGGGCGAGCGATGGAATGCAGCGCGGCGGGTCGGGGCCGAAATTTCACGCGGACGAAGTCGCGGGCTGAAGCTAGTTAATGATAAGATGAATCCAAATGAGACAAGTTCACTGGTGATTCTATTGGACTTTTGCTGACATTAAGAATATTATTTTAACAAAAGTATCTTATATCGCTCACCATAATAGGCCAAAATATACACTCAGTAAGTTCTTGCTTGACATCTTCCAGTCCTCCCACGGGTCCCCAGATATCAAACTCGTTGGCTTTCTCCTCGTCCTTCGTTATGTCTTCCACTAGGCGCGGCTTGGGGTCGTTTGGATTAGATTCTATAAGAGAAGTGATGCATTAATAGTGCCCCTATGTGTCATGTTTAAAAATTTTGACGCATCTTGAGCTGTCAGCCAAAGACCAATCTTGCATTGCAAACTGGTAATCTTTTTGGTAATAACTAAAAATGTGAGGTTGGCAAAATGGTAACCCGTATAGATAGAGAGACGACAGAAAAATTTACTATGTTTACATAAACAAGCCAGTCAGTCAGTAAGTAAAAACGGCTGTGAAGGTCCGTGGCATACCTACCTATCTGTCCGCCATGTTAATTTTCGTCATTGGCGGCCACTTTTTATTTATATTAGTTTCATGTGTGGCCGCCATTTTGAAAAAAAAGCAAAATGGCGCGACAGTAGTTATGCCATACTCCATACATATATCTTTACTAGCAGCGCCCCACGGTTTCACCCGCATAAATTCCCCGTGGGAATATCGGGATAAAAACTATCCTATATCCTCTCCCGGGACTCAAATTATCTCTATACAAAATTTCATCTAAATCGGTTCAGCGGTTTAAGCGTAAAGAGGTAACAGATAGACAGACACACTTTCACATTATAACATTAGTATGGATTTTCAGTAACTGTCAGGACCACATTTTTCAATTGCTTTTCAAGAAACCACGTCTGCATTCTTCAATCCCGCTAAAGGTTATGAGGCCCGTTTTAACAATCAGGTTACTTATAGGGCAACCATTTACCCTTGATTTGATAAGTTTGAGACTAATTAGTTAAGAGGACTACATGACCTAAAGCGCGGTCACTGTAGGACCGCATAGAATAAGAAGTGGCGAAGGTACCATACAACTCGATTCTCACCTGCTTCCCTTCGAAAATTCAGAACATAACCACTCTATAGTCAATTCATCATTGAAATTTTCTTTTGGCATTTTTTTTGTTCCGGCCTACCTCTGTCATAAATTCACCCTTCGCCACTGCATAGAATAGAAAGAGAAGCGCGATGACACAACGCTGGTAACTTATTGCAAAATGTGAAGCAATTATCTATTTACAAAAAATGTATTGTTTGGACTAAAAAATAAAACACTAGAGTTTTAGTATGTTGCTT
This sequence comes from Hydraecia micacea, assembly GCA_914767645.1. NCBI lineage: Eukaryota > Metazoa > Arthropoda > Insecta > Lepidoptera > Noctuidae > Hydraecia > Hydraecia micacea. The sequence goes on from OU611778.1 coordinate 19,093,010, forward strand.
GTAGAATAATCTGACAAAAAATAATAATGCTTGTATGTATATTAGTATGGTTTTTATTGTAAAAAGAAAGTCTTTAGAGGTATCTTCATGATTTTTTTCTATCGTACCAAATTAGTTGTATTGTTTTCAACACACTATCTACCTAGCACATATCCTGAAGAATATCATATATTTTTTTCTGATTTTGTTTACTATAATCGATCATTTATTTTTATTGTTTTTGCGTTTAGGTCCTGTAAGCCCCTTAATTTAAGGGGCTACCTTACAGTGTCGAAGGGTGAATTTATGGCAGAGGTAAGCCGGAGCAAAAAATATTCCAAACGAAAATTTCAATGATGAATTGACTATAGAGTGGTTATGTTCTGAACTTTCGAAGGGAAGCCGGTGGGAATCGAGTTGTATGGTACCGTCGCCACTGCTACCTTAGCGCATACCCTTTAATACAAAGGTTGAAAACAAATACACTTACTTTTCTTCTTCACAGCTTTAAATATTTTCTTATTCAAATAGTCGATGATATCTCTGACACTACTCCCGGCGGTGTCCGTCGCTAGCTTGATGACGTCATCGTCTTCTATCTCGAACTCTTGACGAATCTTATCGTTTAGTAAATGCTTGAATAACTCGGTCCTTTCTGGCTAAAAGTATAGTAAAAACTTAAAGTAACTATGTTAGCTTACACAACACTATCTCTGGGTATACAGGGTGTTTTTATTGAAAGAAAAAAGAAAGAAAGAAAATACGTTTATTTGCGGCAAAAATGACGCATAAAAAAAAACAAAATAACAATTTGGGAGAAAACATGCGTCACATCTACGCAAAACGGCCATCGCATCGCTCAGCATAATGCTAAGACCCTATACGAGACAGAGCCCCAGCGCTGGTTTTCAGCGACAGCCGGCGTTGACGTGATGACGTTAGCCAGTGCAGCATTTGATTAGATATAAATAAAAAAAAAACAACAATCAAAATAAGAAATGAAATGTACCTACATTACAAAAAGATGGTATGAACATGAAAAATATGAAGTGGTAACATTCCGGGCAGCAACTCACGCGCCGCCGCCGATTATTGCACAAAATATTAGGCTCCTGGATAAACTAAGAGGTTTTTTAGAAAATTTTAGTTAAGAAATGGAACATTCATGGACCCATTGACAGACTTTCTGTTTCCGCCCCTAAAGTCCCATTTTAATTAGTTAAAACGAGCTATGTGATGTTATAAAACACTGTGACTAACCTTTTCTAACTCTGGCACATCGAATTGAGCAGTAAACAGTGGTTTCCCGCTAAACTGCCGTAGCGTTGGATGTAGATCCTTCATGCTTAGTGACGTCATCAGCACACACACACCAGCACAAGTCTGCAGCAGGAGCTTTATTACTACTGCTAACCTGCGAAGAAAAACGTAACTATTTATATGAAAGAGGTCAGTGGGCCTAGCGCAAACGCACCGAGTAAACGTAACGTAAATTCGAACGATTTGAAAATTTAAAATACTCGTTTCGAATACATCATCATCGTCATCGTTGGCAGTGTTGTTAGATTGCAAAAACGTAAGAAACATTGAGTTTCGCGGTCTACCACTGTGCCTCACCTGAGCACCTCAGCACCTCAACTGAGCATTACTCAAAATTTTTTACCATAGTTTTATAATGTACTCTGTGGTGTTGTTGCACCCACTGATGAGTGCAGGCCCCGTCCCTTTTGTGCCATTTTCATAATATCGCTAACATAATATTTACTTAGTTTTAAAACTTTATTCATATTTAATTTATTGCTAAAGGATAGTTTTATTTTCGTTTTAAAAAATCCATTCTACGTTACGTTTACGTCGCACGTTTGTGCTAGGGCCTCTATGGATATCTAATAAAACACTGCGGTACAGGTTATCTGTATCTATGTTGTTGTTGATGTTGTTTTTGTATTAAAAGTTTGATACGTCAGACTACGTTATAAAAAATGCATAATCTGTTAGTGCCAATTTTAATAAGGTCGATTTCCATTTTGCAGTGTTCTAAAAACCAGCATTAAAAAAACTGAAACTCTTTGGTTTTCTTAAGAGAAGAAACAGGCCATTTCCAGCATTAGTCTACTACAGGCTGATGATTTATTTATTTTAGAAGAAATGTCAAGAACCTTCATTACTTTCTATTTCAAAAAATCTCGATAGTCTTACCTCTGATAATAAGCAATATCCTGAGGCGAAGCTCCTTCCATGTTCGGCGGTACCAATGCGTCCACGTCATCACATATCAGGACAGCCGGGCTATGTTCCTGACACATCAGGATAGCCTTGCCCAGCACTTCGGGGATGTCCTTACGACCTTTGAGCGACCGACATTGGAGTATGTGGGACCAGACTGTTAGTTCCTTTTGAATTATTTGGCAGAATGAGGATTTCCCTGTGCCACTTAGACCTGTGAAAAGTTTTTATTTATTTTCACTATACAGGGTGTCCCGTAAGTTGACATCAAGCTGGAATCGGGTAATAGGCCAAGTTTTACGCTTATAGTCTGGCAACCGATTGCAAATAAAGAAAAGAAAAAAAAGAGTTTTGTAATTTTTGAAAAATTATAAAATTCATCAACATGCGATTTTTTTTTTCAACAGTATCCATACTTATTTGGTATACCTACAGGAAATTACGATAAGCGAAATAAACAAAACAGTTTGCCACTTCGCATTTCTCTGTAAAATATAAAAAAAAGAATCTACTTATAAAAAGTTAAACTTACCAGTAATTAAAACATTACTCTTTATCTCAGAAGCACCTTTAAAAGTGGCCTCTCTATGTATCTCAAAGTTAACATGTGACAAAACTTTCTCAATCAACAGCTCCATAGATTTCATTGTTCTACAATAATTCTTATAATCATAATCCATCTTCGATATCACCGCCTTTGGTAGTACCATGTCCGTATCATTCAAGCATTTAGCAGCTATGGTACAATTCCTAAATGATTCCGAATTCAACATGGTGAATTTCAATCTCTCTGGTTTTAACTTAAATTGTATAAAGCCAGTACTAATTTCAGTATTCTGTTTTATCAATCCATTGTTTATTAGGAACTTTTTGCCAGAATGTGTGCTACTAATGACACAGTTCTTGAAGCTCTCTATGACATCCTGGTCTGATTGTTTTTGGTCTGAATATGTCACTATATCTATATGGTCAGGTTGGTCTATGCTATCGCCTATTATAGTGAAAATTATTCTCATTCCATTCTCAATATTAATTATGACATTCAACGATTTTGGTATAAGTACTGTTGGTATGTTTCTGTTGTGTACTTCTCTACACAAACTCCTGTAGATCACTGAGTCTATTGGAACGATTTCTACACAAACATCATTGATTGCTATATTATTGTTCTCACTGTCATCATCACTTTCATTTAGAATAGACGGTATATTCGTCATTGTAGACAAAATAATAGTCAAATCTTTATACTTTTCTTCAATAAAGTCTTCATGGATAAATACTGTGTAAGGATGCATCAAGTTCTTTTTACCATCACTGTCAATAGGGACTGCTCTTAGGACTAACTTTTTTGGTACATTTAAGTATGGAGCCAGCATTCCTTTGTTTATGGTACCGATGTTTTTAAAATGTTCGGTTTCTTTAGGGACATTGGTGGTTGGAGCAGGGTATTTATGTATGCTGTTAAAAGCATCGATTTTGACGATGATTTGGCTGTGATTGACTAGGATCCCTGTCTGTTTTGGTGTAAAAACTATTGGTAGAGATGCTGATATCCAAACTACTGTCTTCTGATTGGCTACTACTAGGCGTAGTTGATCTAGTATCCGCATTTGTAGTAGTTCTGTATTATGTTCCTGAAAATAAATGATGTATTAACTAGCTGCGCCCCGCGGTTTCACCCGCATAAGTTTCGATCCCGTGGGAATATCGGGATAAAAAGTAGCCTATATGTTAAGTGTTAGTGTCATGTCTGGCGGGCAACTGCCCGATGATTCATGTCGGGCCGTCCACCGGAAACCAAAGCCATAACATAGAACATGTCGGGCCGTTGTATCTATGCTAGTTGCGCGGTAAACTCTGCTTGCGAGATGCAGGATTTTGCGTGACGTCAGTATGACGCGTTGTTCACAGGTGGCGTTGTAGATACCGCTACACACTGTTGCATTTTTAACTCTCAGCGCTAAGCAGTGTGTTGAAAATCCAGTGCGCAAAAAAAATCGCCGTGTCATAAAATCGCCCCGGGGTACTAGGGCTAAGTAGTACCAATTTAACAGTGATTATAATTTGATATTTAATTTCTGACTGCTAATAAATATTCAAATGAAAAATGCCATAACAACTATCACCACATTTATCACCTACCAAAATCTCCTGATCATCAGGACTATCAGTCTCCACATACAGCTCTTCCAGCACCTTCACATCAGCATACGGAGACACAAACACGTCTGCTGCCTCCTCTAGCCCCACCATGCAACTGTATATTGGGTTGCAGGCTATGTGGCCCTCTGGGACACCGCTGTTGAACACCACCCACAGGAGGATCTGCTTGTCTTGGCAGAGGACTTGGACACATTGGGTCTGGAATGATTAAGATTTCAGGCAAATTTTAATTTTGAAAAAAAAATTACTAATTACAATTATTTTTTTATTATATTTTGTGAATTTGTGTGTATACCTACCTATACGTTAACCAAAGTTGAACAAAATTATCGCAAGAAATGTTTCGTCGCTGTAGAATGATAACCTCGTATGTCCAGAAATCCAAACTTCACAGGAAACGAAAAAAACGGTTAATTTCGTCAATGTTTAAAATATTTTTATGTGCTTACAGTCGTGTGTTTTGCTGTGCTTTTAGTCATATACTGGATTCACAGTTTCACCGTATTATAAAATACGTGGTTATCATACGATTTTTACAAAAAAAAAAAAAAATTTTTTTGACATACGAGGTATTCATTCTACAGCGACGGTTTTTGTGTTGCTAGTAACAAGTTTGTTGCTGGCAAAGTCTTGCTTGCAGCATGTGTGTGCAACATAATTATGACTTCAACTGAAGAGTATTTTTAATAGAATAAAATATATGTTTTTATTGGCTATTAATGTAGTACAAAAATCAGTTATAACAGTTTGTGAAGAATTCATGTACATTCTACCCTAATATAGCATGTGAATTTAGTACATTTAAATAGATTACAAAAACTAAGTTGAAAAAATTGACTGGTAGAAAATGCCTATGGCATTAAATCAGCCTCTGTACATTTGCGTGCTTAAAGTAATAAATAAATAAATTAGTTGTTCCATTAAGTCAACTTAGTGGCTAAGAAATCTTGTGCTGAATAATAAATAAAAAAACCAGTCAAGTGCGAGTCAGACTCGCGCACCGAGGGCTCCGTACAAAGGATGATGGGACTTAGCGTCCAATTACAGGTGGCATATAAATAACATTTTACTTGAGTAAAGAAATTTTATACTATAATCTCACACATGTAAGAATAGCTCAATATCACAATATCAGAACTTTAGTCTAAAGCCTTCCCCATGGGAAGAAGATGTCAGTTTATGTATGTATGCATGTTTGTATTTAATACAAAACACGGACAGATTTCTTCTTTCATTATGAATAATCAGTGTTTTAACCAAGGCCAATGGAGCTGAATGATAAGTAGTATTATTAAAATATGAATAAATGTAATATAATCAGTGGAATATGTTTTCCTTGCACTTCATTGCTAGAACAAAAGTTTCAGTCTATCAAAAAGTACTCTGTGAACAAAAGCAATGGAAACAAAGGAAATATAATATAGAAGTAAACAACATTCTAACCTCAATGATTAGCATTACTTAAGTATATTAAAGAGTTTTAAATCTACACAGTAAGGTCAAGGCTTTCAAACCCACTCATTAAATGGTCAAAAAAAACCCACCTGTTCATTGTTTGTACTGTACTTTGGACTGATATAAGCGAAGCAAGTCTTTTCATGGGTAAACGTTACTTTCAGCTTGACTCCACCCAGCATTTTTATTTCAGGCTTTTAAATACTTTCATAAGGTATCCTAAGTTTTAAAAGCAATTATTTTGTTATCACTTTATTATTATTTTTGATAAAAACTCAAAACAGAGAGTACAATGACCACAACTTATCAAACGCGTTTCAATGAAGAACAGTGTTACTTTATTGAGCATTATCATCGCAGTCTACTGCTAGTAAAACTGTTGAACATGAATAAGTTCAAGAATCATTTAACCTAAATAACTAATAAACTTCAAGTTTAATTAGGTATGTAATTACCAATATCTTTAAGTAGTTGACAGTTGTACAGACGCCAGCACATCAACCTACTACAATCTGTCAGATTTCTGTAATAGATTTTCAACTTTATCGCTAAAGCATAAGGTTCAATGTTGATTGGGAAAATTTGACAGTTAGGTGTAGGTTGATGTGCTGGCGTCTGTACTTTTAATATGACTTTTAATTATGTCAGTTTATTCTAAAAAGCATTAAAATATTTTATGCTAAAAGTTGAATGCTGTAATGAAACTGAAACGTTTTAGAAACTTTGGTATTTTGACATTTACGTTCCATTATTAGTTACGAATATTTTAACAATTCGACTTTTTCAAATTAATTTCGTGGAAAATACACTTACGTGGACTTATAAAACACTACACAACTGTATTCCCCGCTGGGTTATGCAAATGTATACACATCACTCTTATCTTGCTAGTTACCTGGCTCAAATCTAGACTCTCATCTACTGAAAAAAATCCTGATAGACAAAACCGGAAAATGCCTTCAAAAAAAAGTACTACCGTAAAGTAATATTATAATAAAATTGTAACCAAAAGAACTATTATATCACGAAGTCGTCAATGTAACGTTTTGAATTACAGCGGTTATAAGTAGAACGGAACGTAAATTCGCATCCTCCCTCCCCATTGGTTTACCGTTGGACCAATAAAATTTTAAAGTAGTTCAACGGTTTTTGAAGACGTTTCATCAGTCCGGTGTCTTGTTGAAATTTATCTTAAAATTTAGATAAAAATTATCATTTTAAAAGTAATATCAAGCCGTGTAAGTTCTAAAGTAACTACAATTCAATCAAAACGGCCACCGCCGTTTAAAAAAATGTGAGTACAAAAAAAACGTTAGATAACCGTTTGACGCTGTGTCGATGTTCGCTTGTTTTGCCTCCATTTTCAGTCGTTAGACGTGACGATTTTGAAACGCTTGTTTACGTTTACATCATAATTTTATATGTGGGACTGCTAAATAAATTGTTAAACCGTGTGATTTTATCACGTTAATGAGTGCACGTGATAATAATTGTGGGATTGTTTCAGTTCCTCCATAATGGCGCCAACTAGGTTGGCATCAAAGCCAATCGGCGCCAATGAGAACTTGAACGGTTTACTGGGGCATGGAATTACGACAAGGAGTAAGCAGTTGGCTTCTCTGAAGACACACAAAGATATTTTGAAAGTTCCAAATAAGAGGAAAGCTGATAGCCCTTTGAAAGATGTTACGGCCAAGCGGGCGGCGTTTGGGGACATCACAAACGCTTTCAACAAGAGCAGCGCGCTCCAGGACAAGGAGAAAGTCGTGGGGCTGAAGAAGGTTACTGTGGAGAGCAAAATGCTCCCAACTGTAAAGGTTTTACTCCTTTTTTTACCAATTACCAGTCGAGGGTACTTCTACCCCTTGTAATAAAACTACATGGGCGTCTACGACGGTGACAAGTCGTTAGAATCCATGTGGTTTAATTTTATAATAATAACAATAGAATTTGCAAATGTAATATGGGTCAATGAACTTTCCCTCCAAAACTTTTTGCTAGCTGAATGTGTCATTTTATCTAGGTAATTGTTTGTCTAAAGTTTTTAAGTCAGTATACCTTCCTCGACATTTTGAGTAAATCATTGTGTGCCCTAATAAAACTTTAGCAAACAGGGCCAAGGTCAACCAAATGTGCAGAGATAACAAAGATTCAAACTTTATTATTAACTTTAAACTATATTTACAAAACACTTCCTGTACTTAGTTGTTTTATTTAAACAAGAAAGAGAACTTCTTATAAAGTTTTCTTTCACTTTGATGAGACATTTTATTTAAAAAACTATGTTTTAACTCTCAAGTATTCACTATCATTCATATAATTATCATTCTTTCACATCAGTTTTTTAAAGAAGCTATTTACATAGTTGCCTTATCCTTTCTTCACGTAAAACAAAATTAACCAAGTCCTTCACTTTTAGAGCATCAAACCACAGACAACCATATTGAATGGAAAGTCGTCCAAAGCAAAGACACTGCAGAGAGTGGCCACAAATGCCATTGATGCAGTTCAGAAGCACTTTGCTAAGGACCCTCCTAAACCTGTGGCTACACGAGCACAGAATGGTATCCTAAAGAACATTGTGGAGAAGAAAGACAAGAGTCTACTAAATCAGAACCAGAGCCAGAACTCCGCAAAGTCAGCAAGGAGTGATGTGTCTGAACCATCACTGTATACAACAGCTTTAGAAACTATGTTAGTCCTTTGTTTATTACTCATTGAATGTAATTCTTAATAGCCCCCTATTACATGGGATTTAGCCTGATAAACTGAAGGTGAGCTTAACACTTCTGCAAACTCCTTGGAGAATGACAGGTTTGATTTGTTGGGAGTTATGTCCAGTTTTAGCTTGGCAGCAGTTTCTTCCTGTATGCTGTGTAGCAGCTGATTGCACAGCAGATTTTCAATGTTCCCTTACAATGGTACTGTAGCAGTTATCATGAGGCCTATGTTCTGCAGTGAGTCTTTACAGGCTGCTGGTTGATAATACACTGTAAGATTATAGTATATTCCATTCATATTACTGTCACCTGTCTAGTATTGAGCACGCTGTTTATGAGGCAAATTGGTTTTGGTCATATTTACTTGCATCATTATTCAAATAACAATTTCTAATGTTGTATTCCAAGGTACGAATACCTCTTTGTTATAATAATAACAACAGAAGGGCAGTCCTTTTTCCTCATTACATTTACCTATATTTGAGATACTTTTACCTGCTTTATCTGCATTTCTTGTGTGTATTCACATCTTTTTAGTCATAAAACAAGCACCAATGAATCATTTTAAATAACTTATTCTTCTATGATGCATTGTATCCTGTGTCCCAGATGTTCTTCAACCTTAATTGAATGACCCACTTACCAACATTTTTCAATCACATTCATGGTGATTTTGTTCTCAATATAAACAGTAACAAAAGTTTTAGATATTCTAGTATTCTAAGTTTAATGCTAAGTTATGAAAGCAATTTACCTTGTGCTTTGCAGTATGTTTTGGAAAACAGTTGCAACATTCAAAATTGTCATCTGCTATTTATTTATCAATGTTAAAAATATTATCAAAACTTTTGCTTTGCTTTACCAAGGGGTTTCGTATGTAAGTGGGTTGTGGAGGCCAGATAGGCACTCGCTCCATGTAAAATACTGGAGTCAGCTGCATCCGGATAGACTGGAAGCCAACCACAACATAGTTGGGACTTTTCACAACCAACCGGGCAAAGCTAGTCATCACCTGCCTAGTCTTTACTAGGCAGATGACTAGCTTTGCTTGGTCTCCAAACTAAAAGGCACCCAACTTTGCCATATGTTGTCTATCCAATACTTAATCACTACAATCTCTTTAGCAGCCCTGCAGAAACCTCAAAGGAGGAGTACAAGACAATTAGCGAGAAACTAGACAAGGTGAACCTTGATGACACAGTTCGGTCCCTGGACGAAGAGAGAGAGGTGCCTCACAAGCCCCCCACTGGTGTACCAGACTTCGACCAGGAGAACTGGAATGACCCTTACCAGGTCTCCAACTATGCCATGGATATATTCAACTACTTGAAGGGCAGAGAAGTAAGTATAGTATCTGATAGATTCTGTGCCACAATTTTGTCATCAGTTGTACATGTACACCTCACACAGTTCCTGTTGTGTATGTATACTTGCAGATTGTATTCTTACGAAATGAATTGTGATACAAGTTATGTCCATACCCATGTATAATGTTTATGCTGTAGTTAAATTACTGAAAACTCTAGATTTTGTTTGAGTTGCGTGCAAGACTTGTGAAGTCTCGTGCGACGTAATAGAAAATGACTTATTGCAAAGTTGCCTAAAAAAAATGGCTTATAGCAATGCTTTGCGTTGCGCCTGCATGAGGTGAATACATACGGGTAGACATGTTGCGACGACGCGCTCTACCAATAAACCTAACTGGAATCTCACCATTTTAGCGCCTTTTTCCCATCGACGACTACCTGCAACGGATGAAAGGTATCACATCCTGGATGCGGGCACTGCTAGTGGACTGGATGGTGGAGGTTCAGGAGAGCTTCGAGCTCAACCACGAGACTCTATACCTGGCTGTGAAGCTAGTGGACCTGTTTCTCACGCGGTCTACCAAGACGCAGCCCGAGAAGGACCATCTCACGAAGGAAGAACTGCAGTTGCTCGGAGCTTCTGCGTTGTTTATTGCTTCTAAGTTTGACGTGAGTTGACTTGAGAACAAATTTCAAAGTGTACTACTCTACTAACTACACTATAGTGCAGCACTCAGCAGTGAGCTTTAAAGCTCTCAAGTTATTAGTTCAACAAGGCCCTACACCTTACCATTAAGTTGAATGCTCAGTTGTAGGCCGCGAAATTCAATTTTTCTTACGTTTTTTGCAATTTTCAGGTCAGTGTCAGGTTGTATCTTGATCAAAATATGATTAGCGATTATAACAGGTACGTATTTACAGAAATATAATCATTAATACATCTTTCTAAGTTAGATTTGTACCATAAGAACAAATCTCTTATGGAAAAGTGCTTATGGTACAAATCTAACTTGAATAGATATTTTAATGACTATATTTCTGTAAATACTTAACTATTATAGTCGCGAATCATATTTTGATCAAGATACAACCTGACACTGACCTGCAAATTGCAAATAACGTAAGAAAATTTGAATATCGCGGTCTACCACTGTGCATTCACCTTAAGCAGCTTGGTTAATAATAGGCTAGTCTACTACTGAATCATGAGTGGAATGAATACTTTTACTATGACTACATTACTTACAAACACTTTCTATATGCATACACTTTCGTTAGTCTCAGATAGATCCCAAAGCAGTAAATAAGGCACATTAATTATTTAATAACTTTGGTATAGATTGTAGACACTATTACGAATACCTGAGACATTGTCTTGCTAAACCTCTGTACTTTATCAACTACGGACTACTGTACTTTAGTGACGTAGACAGTAAATGATTTCGAAACGTTTATATGTACAGGAGCGTATACCCCCTCTTGTTGACGACTTCCTGTACATCTGCGACGGCGCGTACACGCTGAGCCAGCTGCTGAAGATGGAGATGAACATCCTGCGCGTCGTGGACTTCGACCTCGGCATCCCGCTGTCCTACCGCTTCCTCAGGAGATACGCCAGGGTGAGGACCACATTTAGTACGAGAGAGAAGAAAAGAAAGCAAACTGTGGACTTCACATCTCCAGTGTCTGCATTCAAAGGATAACTAATGTTATTTTTGACATGACATATTTCAGAGACATGATTGATCAGGCTTTCAATTACAAGAGGCTACTTCGACAGCAGTATGAAGCAGCTATCTTTAGGTTGGAGTTATCTAGCAAAAGTTTATTTAGATTTTTACCACAAAAAATATGGTTCAAGGCCAAAACGTCCCACAACTGCGGTGTTTCTCTCTGGACTGGATACACCATAGACGTTTTTGCTTTATTTTGGTGCCGCCAATGGGTAACCGACGAGTTTTTGACTAGACGAGAACGATTATTTATTGTATTTTCATAAATATTCTGTTTTTGTTACATATTTTATCTATTGGTTTTTTTTTATCTCCAGTGCGCAAGAGTGTCGATGCCGACGCTGACCCTGGCGCGGTTCGTGCTCGAGCAGTGCCTACTGGAGTACAGCCTGCTGGAGTACTCGGACAGCAAGATGGCCGCCGCTGCGCTGTACCTCGCGCTCAGGATGAAGTCCATCGGACACTGGACGCCTACCCTACAGTATTATACAGGTATTAGAGGATTTTACCTGTATGTTATATGTAAACAATGCGAACTGCGCAAATGGCTGGCTGGTGGGAGTCTGGCTGGGCTGCGAACTTTTTGGAATAGTAAAGATGGGCAACCTTTGAAAAGTTGCAGGCCAAACCTTATAATACTAACGAAGTCACGGGCCATAGGTACACAAGAGGTAGATAATAGATGAGTTGGGGAAAAGAAATACGTTTTTACCGCAATCTTATATGAAAAAGGTGCTCAAAACAAGCATTGGACGTCTATTATGAAATTTTTGTAGCGTTTGGTTTGAATCTACCTGGAAAAATGCTAGTCTTTCTTTCTGGTTGGCGTGAACTGAGAACTATATGCTTTTTTCACGCGCGGTTTGAAAATATTACGCGGGCCGGATTAAAAGCCGGACCGGGCCGCATCCGGCCCGCGGTCCGGGCGTTGCCCATATACGGTCTATAGTTTCGTGATAAAAAACATAGTCAAGAGTTTGTCCCGCAACTTTCAAACAGCAATATCTGAACTGCTGTCTGCATTCTTAGCAGAAAAATCAGTGCTGATCAAGGCTATGATTACGAAACATGGTTTTCCTAAGCCTAGCTCTGATAATTAATCAATCTCTTGTTTCGCAGGATACGCCGTCAAGGACATCCTCCCCATCGCGATCGCACAGAACGCGACACTACACAAGAAGCCAAAATCCGCCATCAGCACAGTCAGAAACAAGTACTCCCACACTATCTTCTTTGAAGTAGCCAAGGTACCCCTCGTAGAAGACTCCGTGCTGTCCAGCTGAGGCAGACCAAGTGGCGCTTTACATGCTGTACAGACTATACTAAGGTGGGTCCAAATTTTCTAATAAATACATTTGTAAAGACGTGTGTATATTATTTGGAGGCTAGTGGACGAACGATGTCTGACTCAAGTTGCAATGTACATAAAATTCACGCTTTTTCTGTTTGTATTTATGTAATTATTATAATTTTGTTGTTAATTTTCTAGCTTCATTATCAAAGTTTCTTATTCTTAATTGTTAGCATAACTTTTTCGCTTTTGATTGAATGTAAATGTATTTAATTGGTAAATCTGGATTATTGGATAACGTTTTAATTTTCTCAGTGAAAGGTTTATGAATTTAAGGACAAAAAGTCCGTGCCTTTATTATTCGAATTAACAATTTATTTTAGAGTTTATGATTAGACATTATTTTTAAATGACAAATTCAAAAGTGATCTTGCGTCAGACTGAACTTAGTCCGCGCTGCCGTAGACTAAGAATTCGCAATTGATAACTTGTGTTACTTAATTATTGTTATGTGCTGTCTTATTTGAGATGTGAACGCTTCCAATGTTGCGTGTAGCTCGTTCACGAGATATGAATCAAAACTGACCAAATTCGGGCCCTTGAGCGAGCTACAAAGACAGCCATCTAAAAAGACCGGTAAAATGTAAGGTGCCACATTGGCTCATTAGTGCTACGATTTATTTTTAAGTAGTTTGACTAAACTAGACAATTTTCCTTGGGCTAAGCACCCAAGTAGATAGAACACTGCCATTAGAAGAATGTGTAGGTAGTGGAAAAACTAGATCAATTAAGAATTTGTGTAAGCGCACGAATTGTTAATCGTTATAGACTATGGTATGAGTTGTATATGCAAAGTTTATTTACTTTCGGTAAATTAATGTAATAAAGACTGAAATGTTTGGTGACATGATCGAAAGGAGCGTCAGGATTACCTGACTAGTTTAATTTGTCAAATATGTGCCATAAACTGCTATGGCAAGTAAAACTCGGAACATTGACTAGAGGACGAACCCTCAATAAATAACACAAGTTGAACGGAGAAACTAAGTTTCCACAAAATGCGTTTGAATAACTGAATAAAAGACTCAAACCAAAATCTCATCATGTCCTGTCTGACCTCAATAGAATTTTTACCAAAAATCAATACCTAAAATCCACATTCCAATATTGTTTTACTTCCGCCTCGCTGCTTATTATTTAATTAGAATAACGCTGTCTTCCTATAGTGAATTATGGGTGTTAATCGGCTAATGTAAAATGTATATTTATCAAAAATGTACAACTATTGTAACATTTTGATAGATAATTTCCGGGACTGAGATTAGTATTCTCAACGCGTAACTAGTTTGAAAGTTGTCAAAGTGTATATCCTGTACACGAGTGCTTTCGCTTTTACGACAAATATGCAATGCTTAGGATTATTGTACGACTAGGATTTGTTGATCTTTAGGAATCGTAGGCCTGGACTGTACAGTCGCGATCATAAGTGTTATGCATAAAATCATCATAAATCAAAATGAATTTCATTATTACTGTTTTAATCATAGTCTCATCATTTTAGATTTTATATTAGGTTGTATTCCATACTTGCAGTAACACTTATGTCCCCGACCGTACTGTGAAGGTTCAACGAGCGCCGGATGTGAAAACGTTTTTATACATAATATTACGTATTCTTGGCAAGCTTTGCTAATACTCTTTTAATTATAATTATTATTAATGGATTTTTGTAATGTTTTAATATAATTAATTTACATAGTAATTATTGTGAGATTATTCGCATCATTTGTCATATGTTTTGTAATTTATCACATTTTAAAGAGTACAAAATATTGGAATGTTATAATAATGTTGTTTGTTTAATAATAAGTTTTAGAATAATTGTCACTTTGAAAACTGTTTTCTACTTGATAACATTTGTCGTCTAATCTCTAATTATACAAGATTGATGTAAAACTGAAGTGTAAATAAAAGTGATTTTGGTTTGGTAATATGTTTTTGATTGTTAAGGGAGCGAGAAAGTTCCCTAGACCTTGTCCAGATAGTACGAATTCGCTTCAAATAATTTCGCGGAATTTAAAATACGCGCGTAAATCGCGTGCACTTCGCCAGACTCGTTTCGCGTGTGATGCACGCGGGTCGAGATACTAGAGATTCCTCACCACTCCTCACTCCTTGTTGCGTCAAGTTTACGCGCGAACTTCAGAGCGAGTGCACGTATCAAGGGAAAAGGAGCAGCAAAATTCGTCCCACAATGCTCGCACGTTGGCACGCTCCTTCTGGATGCAAAGTACGCGCGAGAGATTCGCCCTCTCTGGACAAGGCCTTAGATAGACATGCGCCAAGTTTATCAGCGCGTATAGGTATCTCACGAAGCGACGCGCAGCAGAATAGTATAGCGTAGTCTGAAATGAGCTTTAGCAGTTGTGTCACCCATATCGTCGGACGATATCGTTGTCGAATTGTCGTCCGAGCTGATGATACGATATAGATGTGTCGGTATCGTTATCGTCGCAGTGTGAAAACGGCCATTGTCTCGAACGGTACCAAAGGTTACGTGCTCTGTGACGGTACCGAGAGCTCCTCCACATACACAATCACAGCGTGTTTGTACACGGACAAGTAAGGGTCCATACAAAAAGACAGCAAAGTATGGAACGACGTACGCATCCTTTCGCATCGACTGCGTTCGACAGTTTGTCCATACAAAAAGGGAGCACGTGTGCTCCTTTTCAATCGGCAAAGTGCGAAAGGCGTTCAATGTGTCCCGACCCTTAAGCGCGCGTCGCTTCGTGAGATAAAAATACTGTAATACAACTAGTAAGTTAAGCCATGCACTTTGAAATAAAACAAAGAAAATTATTCATGTTGTGATTTAATCACACTTGAAAAAAAATGGTTTTTCCAGCAGTCAAACCTGACGTCTTGACATACATACAAAAAATTTACGAAACAATACCTACTTATATTCATAGGTAATCACGCTCGGGACAAGATGTCGTGGGCATAAACGTGTTCTAACTTATACACATAGCACAAACTATATTAACAAAATGCACGTGGGGCACGACCGCAACCGAGAGGTATTCCAAGAAAATTGATTAATTTCCGACAGGAAAATTTTGTAGTAAAAAAAATACAATTGATACATCAAAAATTTATCACAATACATTATTTTATTATTCTGGTGCCGAGAGGGCTCATCAATACAGAAACGTATTTACAAATTATTGAGATGGAAATTATTAAAAATCCGTAATATCGAGGTCTTGATTATTAGATCACATTAGGCCGGCTTTCCACCAAAGTTATCCACCCAAAGGTGCGCAGAAACGCATGTCCGAGAATCCACTCGAAAGCCGCGTTTCCACCAGAGATGAGCGAGGATGCCTAGTGAGGAATGTGTGTAAAACTAACCAATAACAACATCAAACACCAATAACTAGATCCCACGACACATGCTATCCTAGTGTGGGGTCTAGCGCTACTTTTTTGCACTATATCTTTAATTATTTTTTATATTACTATATTTTGTTTGTTGTGCTTAACATGTCATCAAAATGTGTCTAAATAAATGTATTATTTATTTATTAACAACGCTAACTTAGTTCAAGCTATGAAAATAAAGCGATGTTATTGGTTTGTTTCACATACATCCCCCGCTACGCATCCTCGCACATCTCTGGTGGAAACGCAGCCTAATCCTATAAATTCCGTTTATCCAAATCCAGAAAATCTGCCAATAATATTGCTTCATTATCAAAATCAGGCAACATTATTGGCGTTTTTTTCTTGCACAACCCTTGTGGAAAGCCAGCCTTACAATATGTTAACTTACGATCTGTTAAAGACGCGCGGTATATGAATTGTTTACTGGCATTGTTTGCTACGCCCGCATCGTAGGTGACAATGAAACAAGCATATTGAGAAGACATAATAATTATCAATCATGCATGACTATACAATTTCTCAATAACACAGGACTACTAATGCCTCAGCAATACGTACTGACAGTACATTGTAGTTTATACATATTTATCTAACTTCCCCCTTAGTTACAATTCCCGTAGATCTAAATCGTGTAAATAACAGTTAGGTTATCTATAGCTAAAAATATGTAGATCACATTTCCTAAGATATCAAAAATCAGATAAGGCATTGATTAGGCGGCTATACACGTTACGGTATATCGGAGGATTAAACTTGATATAAAATATTGCACATCGTACGGACACACTAACGCGTGTCTGGATTTAAAATAATAGAAGTGTCTATCTTTGACGCAAAGCTTGGAAAAGCCGCTGTCAACTATGCGAACCTGCAGTCCTTTCACAGTCATTTTATCTCTAACCACAGCAACCTTAAACTAACGAGAATAAAGATCATTGTGATTTTGAAAGACTTGTCAGTAGCAGCAATCCAACAGCAACCATATTACAAGGAGTATAAAGACCACTTTGATTTTCACTGTGATACAAAATCAGTGGTAAAATAACTGAATGGATTGTAATCATCACGTGAACGAAATGTTTTCGTTTCGATACATGTGTCGTATGTAAAATAAAGGCTTTTGTCAGTCTACAAACTCGAACATAAATAAATTAACTATGGTCTGTTCCAAAGTACCTGATGAAAATGTAAACAAATGGATCAGAATACGTACCTGAGCTGTGGATGTCAATTTGTAGTGCCACTTAGAAATTTTGTGTCTTGATTTGATCATTTGAACCCTGAACAGGTTTTGTTTAAACTTTTATCATATACTTTCTTGGCTCCTGAAATACAGCCTAGCTCTGGAGCCAGGGTCTAAAATTTTTCTGTAACCCGTTTATATGGCAATAAAGAAATTTATTATTATTATGTTTACGTCTTTTGACATTCTCGGGACCCTGGGGTCCCGGACCTTTGGAAGGCGTACGAGGGGCCGAAGGCAACTCGCATAGGCCCGTTAGACGTTACCAACCGACTAACCGACGATTATCCCTGTTCGCACTATGCAAGTGCACCCAAGGACAACCCCCGATTGGTGTAGGACTATTGCAGGTTATTAATAATTAGTTATGGGGAAAGTGAGCAAAAATCTGATTCGCTGCTTTATCTCGTAGTTATCACTTTGGGTTTGTAACTTTGTACCTATACATAGGAAGCCATTATCGTTTGTCCATTTCTACCTACGTAAATAAGACACTTCTATCAAACCGTAACGCGTGAATCCACCTTTATAATTAGTATATGCCTTAAAATTCATAAGGTGACACAATAAGTAAGAAAGTCTGTCAAATCGTTCACTTTCGTCAGTAATGATGACTGTTTTGGTTATAACTTAAATTACGATCGGCGGATTTATTCAATCATCCATTTATTTTATGCGGCTCGCATGGGTTCAGCAAACCGTTTTATGATGTAAATAATTAAGATGGTTAATTTGTGCTACAAAAATTACACTATACGAATGCTAAAAATAGTGATTGAGCAATGAAAACCGTAAAATTAAATGCCTGGGACTGATTCATTCCTTGATGTAAAAATTAATATTCATTTTACGTATTTCTGAATCCATGCAAGCCGCTTCACATTACGACAACAAACCTCAAATCACAGAAATATTCGACTGATCTCCAAAAGCACATACAAAAATCGACCAAAAAAACAAAACCAGCTATTTTCTTACCAAATGTAAAGCACGCAACTTGTCGCAACGCGAACGAGATACAATATTTAAATACCAATGACTATAAACAATAACTACACGACGACATCGCTCCTGCAATAATACCTACACGTTTTCGAGTGTTACTACGCTAACTTACGATATAAATTATATACATTACGCGTTCTATACATGGGAACGCTTCTAGTTATATTTACAATAAAGTTTTGGATGCTTTGGCTAACAATAGGGCACTCGCTTAAGTCTGTCTCATAGGGTACTTGGCACACTGCTAGACACATGCCTTGTTTTGATATAAGAATTATAACACGAATTTTAAAAAATCAAGATACTTATAACATTTTCATTAACAGCTCTAAAAAGTTGTCCTTGACTCCAGCCAGTCTCAAGACAACATTTTAGATGAACCTAGGTAGGTTTTCGCATAAAATGTCTTCCTGTGATACAAAAATCGGGGCATGCAATGGGACAAGTACCTTATGAGATGAGCTTTACAGTTCATTCCTATAAAACTACGTTAATAATTTCAAGTTCGTTAGGAACCAACGTGGTAGGCTACTGTATCGGAACAAATACACGAATTTGAACCCTATGAAGAGTAATACTGGGTTTATAATAGCTCGCCATACTTCCACGCACATTACTATAAGACGCTTCAGTATTAGAAAACTATTAAAACCCGTAGTTTAAGAATGAGTTGAAAACTTTTGCGTAAAACTATCCACGACGAATATTAGATCTTAATGGTATTTTTATAAAAGCTACTAATCTAAACGCTATAAAAAAAGAACGTCCAAATAATAAAAGTTTGGACTAAATCCGGAGAAGTTGGCAAGAGATATCTTAGCGAAACTATTTACGCAAAAGTTTCAACTGTCAGTATAAACATTACACACTATTAGCTAGTATTTGAAGATTTGTGGTTTTCTTGGACGTCTGTGGACTCGTGTGAGCACTCGTTCATGGGTTGTACGCGGGGCGAGACTGGCCTAAATGTGCACTCGAGTGAGTCTGAGTCTGGGGTCCCTGGGGTGGAGGGCGTGAGTCTGTCGGAGGTGCACATACGCTTGGAGAGCGGCGAGTCGGCCTCGTCGCAGCGCCGCTTGCCGGGCAGCATGTTGGGGCGACTGACGGGGCTGAAGCTCGACGCGCGGATCGCGATGGGCGATAAACTCCGCCGCGTCGTGTACTTCCGCGTCGGGGAGGGGGAAACTACTGGTGAAAACCTGGAAAGGACATAAATTTTTGTTGATTTGTAACTGCTTTTATCTAAGGCATTACAAAGACTGTTTGGCGCGTGGCCAAAATTGGAACTAATGCCGCCATCTTGTTTTGGCTGTCATTCTGGCGCCAAAGGTCCTTGTAGCACAGGTACTGTTGCTCTGGCAAAGTCGTGACGTGACGTCAAAACTTTGATCAAACTCATTGTACTTAATATCTGTCAATGGCTTATTTCGCCAAAAGTAAACTACCGTCTTATCCTATCAATTTATCAATGCTACGAATTCTAGATTATTGAAAGTATACAACGTGTCTTTAACCGGTTTAATTCAGAAATAACATGTTTCACGTTCATACCCCAATTAGCATAGTACTAACAATAAAGTGACGATATAACAAGGCTCTAAGTATCGGTATTACGATCAACACTTATCGGAAACATCGGTTTTTATCTAACAATGACAACTAAAATTGCCCTTTCTGTGGATACTTGCCTGTCAACAACTATTTTTAACTAGCAGCGCCCCGCGGTTTCACCCGCATAAGTCTCGATTCCGCGGGAATATCTGGATAAAAAGTATACTATGTCCTTTTCCGGGACTCAAGCTATCTCTATACCAAATTTCATCTAAATCGGTTCAGCGGTTTAAGCGTGAAGAGGTAACAGACAGACACACTTTCGCATTTATAATATTAGTATGGATGTTATTGTGTGGCAAATAAGCAGCCCACCGCAACCTATGAAAATCTCTAATAGCCAAGGAATTGTGTTTATTCCGATGCAAAAACAATAGATAGACCAGCATAGCTATTCACAACCACTCGATACGCTTCCGTGCCGTATCGAACATCAATCAATGTTATCGTAGGAGTTCTCTAAACGCTGTTCACAAATCCAAAACCCGAAAATTTTGTCAGTTTAAATCAAATAGTCAACCGCTATTCTTCTGACAGTTGTTTGCTGTCAAGGGGGAAGGCAAGTCAGGTTATCGAAATGTGTCATTTTCGATACGATAGCCTGTCGGATGATTGTGAATAGCTATGCAGATCATGTTTAGTACCTAGGTATCTTAGCAAATGGGGAGTTGGCGAGCTCAAGACCTCACAGGACTGGCCCATCTACATGGCCGTACAAGTAAACCAGAAAAGATATGCGCTTCGGAAATCTTCGTGTTTCCGAATTAGTACGAACGTCGCGTCACAGTGTAACCCCCCCACCCCACAGAGGCAAAGCTTCTGAGTTTTGTACTAACTACCGCACTTTGCCGTAGTGCACCTATCATTGTGCGTTTGTATGAAGTTTTCTCTGTCCGGTTACTTATTTCGGTCGCAGATTAGTTTTTGAAAAGTTTATTGGTATTACGTAGTTGTTAATCTATAATTTTGTAATCATGGTAATACATTATTAAGTACTTCCATGGTTGTGACAGCTCTATATGAGATTTCATCATCGCGCGTTCGTATTTCCTAAGATAGACGGTGATCCCCGAAGCGAAGTTGTATTTTTATTTACACAGTGGTCAGTACCTAGGTGTCCTAGTGGGTGAGTTGGCGAGGCCGGCGACTAGCGTCAGGTCCTCGCAAGACTGGCCCATCTGCATGGCCGTGTGTATCTCCCTCTCGTGCGCCACCTCGCGCGTGTTGCTGACGTCCGCGCATTCTTCGGCACGCAGTTGGTTGACGCGCGGCGCCATTCGCGCCCATGAGCTCTGTAGCAACAAATAAGCACCTGTTATAGAAGAGAATTCTTAGAAAAAAGTGACATTCACTCATAATATTTTATGCCGAAAACCACAACAAAAAATAGATACCTACTTGAATATACACATCTACATAATCAAAATCGTAAATAGATTCCTTTTTGCATGTATCATAAAATTCAACGATTTTTGCATAGAGTACAATGTCATAATTATTTATACTTAGTAAAAAAAACAAATATACTTAATTTTTTGTTGCAAACTATTGTCAGTTACGATGCAGCATTTCAACCTCTGGCCTCACGTCAATCTTCCTCAATAAATAATGTTAAATTGTTAATAACAATAAGATACTCACGGCTACGTTGACCGGGGAGGTGACAGGTCCGAAGGTACCACTATGCCTGCGCGTGCGCGTCAGGTTGTTGTTGGAGAACATGCTGAAGATCGACGTATTCCTGAAACAATATTTTTGGCTAGGTCAGATTTTAGAGCTGAATATTATCAATTGGCTAGCTGTGGCAACAGGTCTGTGTGGGATCTAGTAGACTTTAAGAATTGACAGGGAGTTAAGAATTCGGGGCCAGTTGAGACCTTGCAGTCAGTGTTTTGTGTGTGCTTTAATTACGGCTGCTTCCTTTCCTCAATATGGCTTGCACTTAACGTCTACGGTTATTTATTTACCTGCTACCGCCGCTCGAAAGCCAGTTTAGGTGCCACCTAAACTGGCTATCGATGTCATGTATTGGAATCGATAGCCAGCTTAGGTGCCAGGTGGCGGTAACATTTCACATATTAATCAAACTGTAAGCTCTAAGTACAGGTATCTAGTCTCTTTCTGCCTTTGATTCAAAGCAATGCAGTAGCCATTGCAAAACAATTTGCTCAATATCTACCAACAAATGTGCGAGATTTAACACAACGGACATCTATAACATTCCCGGGATGTCTTTACTTCATGGTAATTTTGTGCAATCTTGCACGCTACCACTGTGCAAGCGAATTGGCATCAATTGAGAGCGAGTAGCAACGCATCGGTGGCGGCACACTCAATTAGATTATAAAGCCGAGACTTCCCGAACCGATGCTTTGAAAGCGGGAGAATATATTGCAATGAGGAAGGAATACATGGAACAGCACCAGTATAAGCTAGCCTCTTATTCTATAGAAATTCCGTACTACGCTAGGCTACTTGGAGGTCAAAGTGTTATCACCGACGCGCGACGCGCGACGTGCTGTCGGCTGTGCCTATATACAATTTGGTAGGAATATCTGTGGAGGTATAGTCTGGTTAGACTCCCCTCTTTTCTCATGCGTTTATGATCATTCAACTGACAAGTCACATTATGTTTCCTCCAAATTATATTCCGCGTTATGGCCTTACGGCACTGCATTCGTCCCCCAGAGGAAACGAGCTGTGCGTTTCGAAGCGGCTGATGTATCGTAACCCTATTTCGACACGACTGACAAATTGACAATTAATAACACAGCGCGACTACAAAGATAGTCCCTGTGTCCTGTCCTAGTGAAGACGTGGGTGCAATAAAAGAGCCTGCACGAGTGATACCTTTACTACTTCCGGTAAAGTCCGACCACACGCGTTAAAACTTGCTTGGCTAGCTAATCTCATTTACCATGGCATGAGCCAATATTTGTATAGCTCGTCCCGACACGAGAGAACACTACTGACTTCTTGTCTATCTACGCCCGTAAGCAGCTGACGACGAACGGAGTATTCCGTGAAAGAAAATGAGCCTTATCTCACTACGACTAACACTAGTTAACTAAAGATGATTTTTAGTATACAGTATCGTAACCACGTTAGGCTACCTCGAAACCGCAGAACACTATTACCCTACAGAGTAACAGTTAAGTACTTGCAACTGTTTGGCAATCAAGCCGACGCGCGACGCCGACTACCCGATAGGGTTTAGGCACAGTATAGAATGTACTGCTTAGAAAGACTAACAGATTTCGAGATGACGAACGAAGGTAGTCGAATGTAGACGAAACCGATATTATTAAAGTAGTTCGTAGATGTAACTTGGCAAAGTATCCATGACTAAAACTTTTATGTCCTACCTACCCGGTTTCTGGATATAAATTTTATGATATTCGATTAAGATTTTTTTATTACCCCAGGGTAATATAAAGCGTCCAAGATTTTATTTTTATGGAGGAACTCGCAAGTGTTTTTACAAAGTATACCGATGACCTAAATAGCAGTGGCGTCTGCTTTTGTGATTAGCGTTCGAATCAGTATTGTCGCGAAGCAAATAATGGATCACTTAAATTTCGAAGTCGGCGGGGTAATTGTGTAACGCACAGACTATCAGTAGTAATCGCTATCATTTTGACAGTTCAACAACATTCATTGCGTTATTTACGTTGTCGAGCAGCCAAACTTTTCTTGGATTATAATATCCTTCAAAATGATTCAGATTGACAGAAGCTCTGTAAACTTTTGATGAGATTAAATTACTTCATTTTGAATGGCGTCCTCACTGTAATCTGGCAGGGAAGATAGCCAAGTCCGTTCAAACGGGCTGGCAAAGTGGCAATATCTATCAGTTCCTGGCAAGTCTTGTATGTGGTGTGGACCCATAAAATAATATGTTACGACTAATATGCGTGGAATCTCCAACCATTAACTTTAACAGCGGAATCCCCTATGAGAAACACTGGGAAATTACTGCGATGCCTGTGGTGATAAGCCAATGATGTATTGAAATACATAACATAACGCCTGTACTCCCCAAGGGCTAGGCAGAGGTTTATATATGACATCCATGCCAATATTTCGCCAGTTATGTTTGAAGACCACGTATTAGGAGACAATGATCTCGACAGCAAGCGAGATCACTTCAAAAGTAAACCAACCTCCAACATACAATATAATTACCACAATGCAATGGCATTCTAAGGTGTCCGCACTGTGCACGCACCTTTACAGCCAAGATAGGTTACATTAGCCACATCAGAGTACACGCCCGTAACCTATAGTTGTCCGAAACAAGAACAGTCACCGTAGCGGTAGCCGAAATCGGCATGGGATGCATATCATCATCATATGCCTAGCTTTTTCGGCTCGGTCGGCTTCCAGTCCAAACGGATGCAACTGAATACCAGTTTTTTAATTTTTTTTATTGCTGAATGGCTCTTAACCCGATCACGCCTGATGGAAAGCGATGGATGAGGTCTATGATGGAACGAGCGTGCCCAGAAGATGCCTAAAGCACTGGGACTCCCACGCATCGACGAAACACAGCAGGCTGCTTGACGCCGGACTCCGGTGGGAGGGTGGTCGCAAACCAGGCGGGCGTTAGCCCTACCACCGCAAGGGAAGAATTGGCCAGTCAAATAAGGTGTTGGGTGTGACTGTCCAGGATGCGCCGAGCGCCCGGTTCAGTTGAGTAACTGGCGGAACAAACTGCGCTACACGAGGAGGCTCTTCATGCATCCCAGAAATTTTACATGGAGCGACTGCCTATCTGACCTCCACAACCATGTCAACCATTGCATGTATATGTATAGTAAGTATATATATATTAGGGGACAAGTCTGTAGCCAGTGTCCCGGGCCTAAATCCAGACGCCAAGCTGCTAACGGGAATATCCTAACTAGACCTGAACAAACAGCGTGACACACACACTTGCTTATAAAACACGTAGATTCCGATACCATAACATTATACATATATTGCGCTCGTCGTGAGACAATAATAACATGGGCAGTGTTGCGTGCTTCAATAACAATCACTCAGTGTTTATAATACTACATATTATTGTTGAGTGTGCTATCTATCACGATCTTCGAATCACGGCAATAATCGGGAGGGATTGGCGCAACATAACTAGGCTTTTCGCTACTGCGGTAGGGCCGACTTCCATTGTAACCAAATGCACTTGTCTATGAGTAATTAAGGGAACGACTGCCATCAGACCTTCACCACTGGAGCTAGATGCCTAGATTTTGCGGAGATTCCGGCGTTTGACTACCCGTAGTCGAAAAAAACATTTACGGTGCACAGAAACTATAGGCCAACCGCTTAACTAAGACGTTGCCTGAGATAGATGCGCGGTGCGGGAGGGGTAATAATTGTCACAACTTGACGAATCACTGAGCTCTCGCATCACGTCACCACACCCCTCCCGCACCGCGCTGCTACCTCAGGCAACGTCTCAGTTAAGGGGTCGGCCTATAGCTCCTGCGATTCACTTCAAACTACCCTAAACTCCTGAACTCGCCACCGTCCTTTTCCGTGATTCGCCCTTTATTTATTCGTCATACTCCCGAAATTGGAGGTGCAAATACTTGTTTGTCGCACTTCCATTAGTCGCCCTTTAGTTATTGCGAGTGGAGAAGCACGCATATTTTGCATGGAATTTATCACATTGGCAACTCATCAATGGGTGTCTGCGCAGTATGGTGCGTACAAAATCGTCGCCTATTTTTGCAAGGGGGCACGTTCTAGTCACCATACACGTGTCAGAGGCAATCGTGCTGCATTCGGTGCGACAGAGCTTTATAAAAGACGATAATGTATTCATTGTATTATGCAATAAAAGGTCGCCGGCTCATCGGATATACACGATCCACTCTAGAACATACTGGCGGGTCGTGGGTGCCATTGCACTCACAAATCATATGCACAAACAGCCAGACTCGGCAAAATATCTTCCAATAGATGGACCAGCTGCCTTTAGCACGAAATTCGCGAACGCACCATCAAATGTTGCCAGTTTACCGATACGCCAGAAAGATCACATTTTAGCATTCCACTTAGCTCGTAGGTACTATGAAGTCTGGGCTTGACTTTTATATACTGTTAAATCCAGATAATATCCCGAGGAAGATGGAACATACAGACAGAGGAATTGCTTTTTGAACTAATTTTGGCATGACAATTCTAAGGATTATCAGCACATAGCCAATACTTGTTCATCAAGGGTAAAAAGGGGAGAACTAACGCAGCAGTTTGTTTTTTCTGAATTTAGACGAGCCTCTCTTCCACAAATCCAAGACACACTTTAGTATAATGTGTTCTACATTATGGAGTTTGGTTTCCACACTTAGTCCTTCATGTGGATCATTGTGCATATCAATATTAGTATTCTCAACAGCAATTTTTATAGTCTAAGGTTATTTGTCACCACGGATGATAGGCCATCCTTTAAAATTTATTTATAGCCTCTTTAATACAACAAATTGGTCTGGCACGGTACTCTATAGAGCATAACAACTTATGAATGTACAAAATGCATGCTGCATAAAGGAAAATAGAATGTTTTGCGGTTTTCAATGTGCAAGGCACAGAGAGCTTATTATTATATTATATCACAAGAATTTGTATTATGAGCGTTCATGCCGCGCGGGCTGGCTATGTCGCATTTCTAGTGGTGTTTCGTGATTATTTTATTACTATTTTTTTAGTGGCTTAAATAAACATTTAATCGTAAAATAAGTACTGCAAATAGAAAATAATTGACTATTATGTCAATTTATATGAGTAAATAGAGTAAATACCAAGAATAGTAATTAAATAAATTAAAAAAAAATTGCATACAAACTTATAAAAACCAATGATCTAGTGCTTGGTCATTAAAAAATAATACTTTGGTTTAATTTTAATAAAATAATCACAAAAAACAGTAGAAATGTGATGTTGCCAGCCCGCACGGGATGAACACTCTTAAGTAGGAAACAAAACAAGCTGAGATAAGAGGTTTCCTATGAAAAACTGTAAGTATTTTCAATCTAGCCAAGTTTCGAAACTATGTATGCATAGGCATCAACCAAATATGGTTTTATTCTATTAAAACCAATTTTTTAACACTGAGCAATTATGGTTAGTCAGGAAGCCATTGTCATCTGCCTAAACTTTTCCCAAATGTGTTGAGAATGGCTTCCAGTCTTAGTAAATGCACATGAATACCAGTATGTTACATAGAGCGACTGATCTGACCTCTACAATGCAGTTACTGGGTAGCATTGAGAAAACCTGAGCAGGCAGATTTGAAAAAAGAAAACTTTATGTATGTGAATAATAGTATGAAACTGGGCTCTAATAAAACTATGCTACACTAATCTCACTGTCCTGCCAAGCATATATTTTATTAACCTGATGAAACGGCACAACATATATTTCTGAGCAGTTTAAAAAGTCCATAAAAATAGCTACAGTATGATTTTTCATGGAAAATACCAAGTTTAATGATAATAAACAATCTTTAAACATTACAATAAACAATTTATCAGAGAATCTGATACTTATCAAAAGAAATTTATTCTGATAGCATAGTTAGATAGACATTCATAGAATAAATCATGATTCTATATTATTACTAGTAATAATGATGAGAAAAGTTTGGCAGCAAAATAAATGTTAGGCATAATTTTATCATAATTGGATAAGTAGTTTTGGAGATTACAGGTTAATGATTGCAAAAAATATGCACACAATTTTTTTTTGCAAAAATTCTATCAATGTAAACAAATGTCACATCAAATCTCATAATCTTTGAAGTCATCAAGGTGAGTATTTTTCTAAAAACTTATGTTGATAAAATAATGTCTTTCAAAATACCATTTACATTAGTTTGTATACATTATTGGGTTCAACAAAAAAAAAAACCTATAATATTATAGTTGAGTTGTGTGGTGGTAAATGTAGGTGTTAATGAGTTAAAATGCATTTTAATTAACATCTTATATGGAAGCTAGAATGAGCAATTTATAATTTTATGAATCATTGTTGAGTTTTAAATTAATTTGTTGAGTGAATGTGTCTGGTAATAGTGTGGTTATTTTATGCACATTACCTATTCCAGTCTTGTGGTAAATAGGTCCCAATCAACAACTTAGCAAAACATGAAACATTAAATCAGTATTTAGCACTTTTATCACCAAATGAAACTTAATTAATTAAGCATGATAAGAAATAGATGAGGAAATTTTTTTTAAGACTAAATAATAAAAACATGAAACACTAAAATATAGGAGAATATCAAGTTGATAGCTCAGCACTAACTGCAGTACTTCCACATTGTCAACACACTGCAACCCAACACTGAAAAATGACGCCAAGCTACTGCACTTTTACCATAACAATATACAACCGATCAGTAAAGATAATATTATAGTATACACTGTGAATAATGCACAAACATCACTAAATACGGGCACAGCACCCACTGGCGACCTCAGCAGCTGTCAAAAATAGGTAAGCAGCGTAGCAACAACTATATCACTGCCGTAGGAGGCGTGTTCCATACATATTACTTTACCTGGGCGCTACGTTCGTCGTGGGCGATGTGGCCGTCGTAGAAGCAGCCTCATTGATTAACGGTGCACTGCTGCACCTTTTTAATATGTTAGGAGCATCCACATCCATTATCTTAATGCCACCATTCGTTCACTGACGTACTATGTATTTATATGCATCGGGATTGCCGAAACGATTAGCCCTCTACTGTTTATGTAACACTGTAAGTGCACTTACAAATAGTCTAATAAACTAATCACGCTACTGTTACAACGACATACATGTTATTTATTACGCGTAAATGAAAGGATAACACAAAATAAAATGAAAATACGCTACTCGGAAAGCTAAAAAGTGGCTCGAAGCTGACCTGTCAAATCGCCGCAATAGAGAAGCGTTCATGTTTATTTTTTTATAATAAAGCCGTCAGATTTTATGGCGAATATGGGTGTAATCCGAAATAAAATGAATATGAATTACATAATATTTAGCCAGCTTTATAAAATAATAGATTTGCATGCGCAATTTAGGTTATTCAAATATGATTTTATCTAAAACGCTTTATAAGGCTTTTTATTATTTCTCTTTAATTATGAATGCATCTTAACTTATGTCAACAATCACTTACCTTCAACGTTCCGTTTCTTCTAGCATTTGCATCTCTTTACTTATGAAATCTAGTTAAATTACAGGATCATTTGCTACTTTGTACCTGTAATAAATTTAGTAGCCTAGTGTTTATCATAAATTCTATTTCATTATAATTTTATCCTAAATGCTAAATGCTAGATCACTTTTGTCTTATCATTAGATGTTTACTCTACGTAAAATGAGGTGTCCTTATATTGTTATGACTTTTGAGTTCAATAATTCCAGTGTTATTTTAAGTTTTTGAGATGGAGGTAGAAGTACTAATTTTAATTTAATTACAAAACGAACAAACGACAAACTTTCGGTCAAGAATGTACTTAAGACGAAGGTGAGAAAGATACAATTTATTGAGTGAAAAATGACGCAAAAACTTGCATCTCTTGAAGTTCACACATGGTTGATTTTATGGCTTTATTGTAGCACGACTGTAAAATACGTCTTAGCGGCGTTCTGCGGGGCTGTTATCTACTGCGAATGGTTCACCTACCTCGTTCAACAGCAGTACTGGACAGAATTGGATTGTAGCAGTGAACATGATTCCACTTGTATCAAGATACTGTTTATAGCTGACCCTCAAATACAAGGGGAAGAAGCCGTCCCGCCTCCTTTAAGCTACATCATTAATTGGGATAGTGACCGGTATGTACTATAGGTAGAAGATATTCTTAGGCAACTCATACAACTCTATTTTCTTATCATATTTGTTTTTTCCATTTATCTATGACTTTAAGATAAAATATTGACTTCATAAACTGTTTATCTTATCCTAAAAATTGTAAAAGTAGTGGTACCTACTGATGAGAAGGAATGCCTAAATAAAGTTTATTGTAAATTAATGACAAACTTAGAAAACATTTATCCCATAGTTGCTATCATGAATGAGAAGTTCTTCTGTACATACTTATGAAGACTATCCAATTATTGGAAGACTAAGCAACAAAACAAAACTGTTCTGAACCATAAAAAATGTAACCAGAAATTCATATTACTTTCTAGGTATTTAAAGTCAACTTTCAATGTAGTAGCAGACTATTTCAAGCCCGACGTCCTGGTGTACTTGGGTGACCTCATGGACGAGGGCTCCATATCCACGTTTCCACAATTCCACGGCTATGTGAAGAGATTGGCTAGTATATTTGATTGGGATTATCCTGCTGTCGTAAGTAGTAGTTTTTTCATATTTTCCTCCCGCTGTTTATTTGCTAAAGGTCATGTAGGATTAAATTAGGTATGTTTAAAATATTTTAAAGCTTATAAGATGCTTTAATAGCTGAGGACCACCTTTATACTTGTAATATTTTTTTAAATTAAGATGATAATATTGTTTATTTGAATTTGTTTGCTGTAAGTGAAAACACTGATAAAAAAAATGTATAGCAGGTTCCAAATTCAAAATATACAGATTAATTTTTAGCTGAATTTACTCACAGTAAGTAATAATTTATTTACCATTCCATTTCAGCAAGTCTGGATACCAGGTGACAATGATATTGGCGGTGAGAACGAACCTATCCGTCGCGACAAGATAGAAGAGTTTGAGAAAGTGTTTGTGCAACCGTCCGTCATAACTTACTCCAACATATCCATATACAAAGTGAATGCTATCACACATACATTCCCCCAGAAGACTGAAGAGCCCCCGGGCACTGACAACAACTTTAAGATTGCCGTCTCCCATTACCCAGTTACAATGAGAGTAACGTTTAGTAAAATGGTAAGATAACTTTTATATGCTAACTGATTTTTTATATAATCTCCGAGAAGAAATTTAAGATTTTATCTTCTAAATTTGTCATCTCGCTCGGGACTGGCGTGGCTATAGGGGGTGTGAGTGAGATAGCTTCCGTAGTTCTAGCATAACCGCTCGAAGTAAACGGTAACGTAAATTCGATCGATTTTTGAATCGAAAATACATCTATCCTATAGTATTTTTATAACCGCATAGAGTTGAATAAAGTGAGTAGGTACAGTCGGTGATAGCTGTTACCTGACCCACCCTATAAACGAACGAATTTGAACCCTATGCCTGCTTATTTTCAATTTTAAAATCGTACAAATTTACTATATGTATAGTAAGTGAGTTCGTGCGAGGCCCTCTGTATTGTACAGTCACGGGCATAAATACCTTACAGTTACGCAAAATTAAAAAATACCTGTCATAATAGTATGGTTTTCACAATAGTATGTTCGTAAGACCATAAAATATTTATCAACACTAGGAAAAAATCGCTTTTAAATATTGGGTAAGTATAAAGTATTTATGCTCGTGACTGTACAATGCACCCTGACACAAACTTAAGCAAACTTGCAGAAATATCTAAATAATAGGAGCAGTCTTTACCAGACTTATTTCGGCGACTTGGTTATAATAATTTTAACCGATTTCAAAAAAGGAGGTTCTTTATTCTTATTTCCCCAGATTATGAATGCAATAAATCCTCAAATATTCTTCTGCGCCCACGACCACGAGTCCAAGTACGTGAAACAGCACAAGGACCTAACGCACAAGGTGACGACATGGTTCAACACACCCCAGTCGACGCTCAGCATCACATTTGGCGATGACTCGCTGTACGAGATCTATGTGCCAACCTGTTCTTATAGAATGGGAACAAGTTATATTGGGTATGGTGCTGCAGTTTTAGGTAAGAAAAACTTCCTTTTTTTCTACAATATTAAGGGTCCAGACGTTTCCATAAAAAGGCGCAAACTACACTATCCATGGCAACTTCTGATTTTATCCATAAAACAACTGATGCGGTCATGGAGAGGCATATGTCTTTATCCAGCCAGTAAATGAGTTAATTGATTTTAATTCCATCCAAGATGCTTTGTTAATTATGTCAGTGAGAATAAGGCCACATTCGTATGATAAAGAACTGTCGCGTGTTTTCGAAAGTACTTCTAAAGATTCTTCAATGAGACATAATATTATAATGATATAACATGTCACATGAGCTCGCGCTCGCGCGTTGCGTACGGACCCGGCCTTTCTATCAAAAACTAGCTGACCCGGCAATCTTCGTACCGCTCAGAATCAATAAATTAGAAAATGCATGAGAAAATTAATTATCTTATTTTTTTTTTTGTGAATTTTGTCCCATGTTTTAATAGTTATTCTGCTATCCGGGCCGGAGAAAAATCCAACAAATCAAAGATCTAAAAATCGGTCCAGCCGTTCTTGAGTTATGGTGGCCTTTGTTTTATTTATATAGATTGTTTTCTTTTTCCAGAAAACAACCACAAAACCATGAGATACACAGTATTCTGGTCGCCGACAAGGTTCCCATATTTATGCCTGTACCTTGGTATACTGATTATTTTACTAGTGTACTGTCTAGTATTCTGTGTTGCCAGACTATTCTACAGAAAGTCCAAACCATCGACAAAGAGTGCAGACATGTCTCCACTCTTGGAAAGGATTTAGCACTCGCCCTAGTGGTCCCAAAAAGCGAGTTTGACGCTTGACTTTGCTTGTATTCATTAGTACACAATATATTTAGGGTCAGTTGATGACTTAAAAATTAAATCATATTTAAAAATCGAGGGAATTGAACAAAACTTGAATTTATATTTTTAATTGGTTCAGGGGTAGATTGGAATTTAGTACTTAACCATTGAATTGATTGATAGATTTAAAAGTTAAATTGAACTGTTCTGCTGATTGCTCCGTTAAAAAAATAACCAGCGATGGTTTAAAAAACCCCAAGTTGCAATATTGGCTGTGCTTTAATAATAACCCCGTCTATGTTAGTATAATATTTGTGGCATTAACTTATTATAATATAATAATATGATGAATGAATACTTTACTTAAATGAATTAATTATAAGGAATTGAATTGAACAATATACATATTATCTTAAATGTTGCATTCAAATTAAAGTAGGTAGGTATCTAATCTACAATGTTTTAAATTACTGTTTATCTTTAAACGGAAAACTGTTTATAATTAACAAATGCCCTCATTTTAAAACTTTAATTTACTAAATGTACAAATAGGAATTAATTAGATACTAATTTAGTTTATATGTAAGTAAGGCTGACTGCATATTGTATATTATTTTTATTGAATAGTCCAGCTAATGTGTGCCTCGCCCGTAAGCGCGACTGAGCTTGGGTTAATGGGTTTATAGAGGTATGAGAAACAGGGTGTAAAGTTCACCCACCCTCCATAGAAAAGAGAGGATCCTCCGACCAGATGGGTGTTGTCTGTTTGTTTGTTTACTTAATACCTACACAGACGGTAAAGTGATGTGAAGTAGTTGAAAATAATAATAATATGTCATGTCTATAAATGTTTATTACAAAAAGTTTTAATACAAAACAGTAAATCAGTAGGTAAGCTCATGCTAGGTACATTAACGAAACTAATGACGACGTTCTTTCTCTCACTGGTCTATTTTTTGGTATCCGACCGTCAATGATCTCTGGCAAAAGGAATTGGTGGTAGAATTTTTCTAATAAAAACGTGAGCACGCCGCGCGGGCGCCCGCTTACGCAGCGGACGGCCTTAGGGGAATACAGGCTTGATGATATGATGTCCACTGATCGTCAGCGTTGATAGTTAACTCGGTTGTTAAGGAATTACCTATCTTTTTTACTTAACCCATTCAATGCTGAGGCCGCCCAACGAAGTCCAAAATATATTCTATTCAAATGCCGGGGCCGCCTTTCGGCGACAAAAATGTATTTGCACACATGCCGAGGCCGCCCATCGGCGCCTTGATTTCAAACTTAATTATCTAGGCCAAAATACAATAAAAAAATTGAGATTATTGTAAATGACTAATTTTACTATAATTAATGCTCAGCCAAAACGGCTTCTAGATATCTGAAGGTTTTGTAAAAAGGCTAATTCGAAACTTACACGCCGAGGCCGCCCATAGGCGTCCATGTATTTTCAGAGTTTACCAACATTTTTTTTTAAACGGTTTTCTTGTTGTTATATTTTGATAAATTATTCAAAAAGATAAGTATTTTAATATGGTAAATTTTGTTGATTTTACTAAAAACGTTAGTTCAAATTTGTTTTCATTTTACTTTATTATACAATTTAAAAACCTACAATTTAAAATCTAGTTAGAAGAATCCAAATACATACCTACTTAAGTACTTAAAATTGCAGGGTTAGAATTTAAATATATAATATTGTAGGTAGGTATATACGAGTATTGACTGAATTGAATAAACGTGTGCGGAGTGCAATAACGCATATAAAATCGAAAGTTAGGACATATAGTAATGTTGAACACCTCTGACTTTCTATTAACTACAGACTCATTCCGAAGACGCCGATGGGCGGCTAAGAATACTTTAACGAAATACCGTTGCCGCCGATGGGCTGCTGCTTCTAAATGTAAGCGAGCATGGGGGTAAAATTCTTTTTAGGGCGGCATAGGGGTAATGTACTTACTTAATTTCTAGGGAGGCAATGAATGGCTTTATCAATATTGTACTTAAGATGCAATATGCAGTTGGCCATAAAAAAAGCAATAATTTGACAATTTTAGCAGAATATTGACATGACTATGTACAGTAGTAGTAGGTATACATAAATATACTCATTATGTGCTCACTTGCTTTACATGTATTTGTCTCATTGTGGGTATAAAATATTTTTATGTAACATTGCAATGTCAGTCTGCAGTTCTTTTCAGTTTTAGGTTTCAAATCATTTCACCACTTCCTGATATAATTTTGTAGGCAAGCCACTTGTAAGACATACTAAATAAATATTCTTGCCACTTTCACACACTGGATGTTTGTGTATGTATGTAATACCTACACAAGAAAAAAAGTGTATTTAAGACCTATTTACCTCAAAATAATTGTTATTTTTATTATCATTTGATTTAGTTTATCTGAATATAAGTACCAACATTATTTTCAGGTTGAGGTGGGCATTTAAAGTCAAAGACTGTAGTAGCAACATTAAATATATTTTGTAAAACATAACATTATATGTACAAAAAATTAAATAGTGAACAAACATATGGAATGTGAGTAGATTATTTGTTACAATCATTTTCAATTAATTAAGGCGTGCTTAAATTAACTTAAAGCGAAATAGGTCCCAGCATCAATCAACAACAGGAATTTTATGTTACAAAATTATTGTATTTTTTTTAAACTTAATATTTAAATATTAACATTATTATATAATTTTTATGTATTTTTGATCTCTTTTTACGTCAAAATAATAATAAAAAATATATACTCTATTATATACTTATCAATATAAAATATTTGACTAATATTAATGATGTAATTATGCACCCCTATTTACTCACTAATACAGGAATTGAACACAATTTTAATTGAAACTTATTTATTATTATTTATGAAAAAGGGATAAGAATGCAATACATTGGTGTTTATAAAAATAAATATATAGAATATACTTAGTACTTATGGAATTTTCCGATTCTGCCTATTACTGTAATATACTTCATTGATTTTTCTATATCTTGTAAAATGTTGTTATACGATGTATTATTAATGCATTATGAATTGCAATAATTTATTATAATGTTTTATTAAAGGAGTTTCTGTTATAATAATATGTATTTTCATTTTATTTTTAATCTTATTTGGAGCCATTTTTTAAACCAAGACTAGTAATTGTGTACTATCATCTGCTAGATGGTACTTATATTTTCAAACCTAATACTTTTAGATAAACTATAAGAGCTAATGTGACCACCATATAGATATTTAAAACAATAAAAGTAACAATACTTGACGCTAGTAATGTTCTAATTGATAAATTGATAGCACCAGTTAACAAGTTAGCTATGAGGAAATATGACAATCCATTGGAATTTATGTGGGATAGAATAATAGGTACATGGAAACCATTTTCTTTGTCTTCAACTAATACTGTCACAAAGTATAATACAGTTGTCATTGTTATTAAAAGTGCATCCATATAAATGCAATACCCAGCATTTGCTAATGTCCTAGATGCTGGTCGAATTATACCTACTAAATATGTTAAAGTCCACATCATCATTGTTCCAAAAATTTGTTTTATTTGGGTTTCATATTTTGTGAGATTTCTATCGAGTAATATATTTTTTATAACAACACCGAATAGATAGATGGACACATATCCTAAGCAGGAAGAAATTCCTTCACGATTCGCTGATATAAGAGAGTTTCTAGGACTATCACCAAATACCCAGTCCTGTAGACCAATATATAAGGCGAATTCATGAAAAACTAAAGAAAGAACACATAGTAATGAAGCCTGATCAGAAAAATATAAAAAAATGGTTGAAAGAACTTTACAAACAGCTATTGTGAAGAAAAAGTTCCAATGTACACCATACTCTGTAACATGCTCCTGATAGTCTAATTGTTTTACAGATACAAATCTTCCAACTCCAAGAACAACTAGTATAGATATCATTTTCAAATTACCTTTTATGATATCCTTAAATCTTTGTTGATGGAGGTCTTTATGAACCAGACCGCTCACTATGACAAATAACCCCACTCCAGTATCCATTAAACTATAACCATATCTTTCTGTTTTGGCTAAATATCTGGGGAAGTCTTGAAAGTCCACAGCTAAGATACATAATGCTGTGATAAGATACGTCAGTCCTCTTAGACAAGATATTAAAGCTATTCTATTGTTTTGAAAGACATTTTTCTGCATAAACTTTTTAACTGTTTTTGGATAATAGTACAAAAGATTGACTTGCAACAGTATGAAGATTATAAAGTTCAATAAATTTATATATTCCGCTAGTATGGTGTGAGCGATGAGCATGGGTAATACAATCATAAGGTATTCATAGGCATACTGGCAGCACAGTGGAAATCTAGATTTGATGGCAATGTAAATAGTACATTGTACAGTAAACAATATACAGGCACACGTGTGGATTGCTGTAGAGCCATGGTTGTTCTGCATGAAGGATTCATGGTATTTCTTGTACTCTGTCGCATTCATCGCAGTTTTATGAATCAATGCTGACAAGCTAATCTCTTCGCAAAAATAATCAGGCAAAATGGCACTTAAAGTTCACCGGAAAGAAGTTCACCGGAAAGAAGTTCACTTCAAAGAAGAAAGGTGTCCTTAGTTAGTGTTCTACACTAATACTCTCACCAGTCAAAATAAATAAATAACAATGTTTATTTATTTACTTGCATTCTAACCTCAAAACAAAGGGGTTTATTTATAAACAATGATTGACGTTCAAAGTCAAACGTCAAAATGTATGGTTAAACTGGTATTCTCTTCCCACGATGGCCTAAGACTACGTCACGATAAGTGTTGCCATTGATTGTCCTTTTCAGTAAATTTAGGGACTTTCTCATTTAGTTAATAAAAATAAAATAAATTACTAACTAGTCTAACTATTTAGCAACTCGAGTGATTCATCTATTTAGTTTTAAATTAATTAAAATATTGAATTATTAATTCATAATTGCTTTGTTAAGTTAAAAAATGCATTTTGCTCGGGTAATTCAATCACACACAGTGGCCACACATCGAATTGACAAGTGTCATACTGACAGCTCGCCATTTCATTGCTATCGTCGTGTCGCTTAAACCTATAGCGTTGTTTCGCTCGGTGAGCAAAATACTGTGGTTCCCAAACATTGGTTACTGTGAAAAGAAAAAGCGTGTAAACTTTGAAAGATACACAAGAAAAAAAAAATGGTTAATTGTTCCATACTAAAAGATATAGAAATGCTAGATATCGACGAAGTGAGCGAAGATGCTGTAGACTTTAATCACGATCTTAGTTCATATATTCCGACTAATGAAGAAAACCTATTACTTGACAATATCGAAACGCAAATAGCTGCTGAAGAAATCAGAGATCAAGGTCTAAAATATATAAGCGGTTATGTTGCTTTCAGGTTTTTACGAAAATATCCATATCTTGGAGACAAGACACGAAAGATTGATCCAGGAGGTAGCGTAGCCTGTGATTGGATTTTTTTTGTGTCGAGGGGAAATCTAATTTACCCTTGCAAAGAATTGATCAGGGTTGCCGATATAATGGAAAGAGAATTTAATAAATAACACGGTGAATCGTTGCACGATGAAAAATTCATTTTCACAAATTTGACTCGAATTGTTCATGATACCACAAAGGACTTGTATCCTCAAATTCATTATGAAGTAGTACTCGTTTTAGTTAGAACGAGGACCTATCTACGAGTAAGGGAATTAAATAAAACCATAATATGCAATCAAATAAAAAAGAAGCAAAGTAAAAAAGTACAAAAAGTATCAAATATGTCGATTTATTAAAAATGATAAAAATTGAGTACCCATTGTATTATTTTTATCTTTTTCCCCACTAAAAAAGTTTGAGAACCGCATCGCAACTGATGACGTATTCTTAGGCCAATCACGTGACCCAGCTGTCACGGGAAGAGAATACCAGGCGAAGTATATTATTATACCATGGTTAAACCACGTTACTTACTCTATGGTTAAACCATGAGGTAATAATAAGTCCATGGGTTAAACAGTCGCTAATCACTATTTAAAAAGCAACGTTTATGAACAAAAGGGGTAAAAATCTTAAGTACAGAACATAATATACCTACTCCTAACGGAGGTCTAAAGTTTAAACTCTTTAGAAAGTAGAAGAGAAACATGATCAAATTACATTGACATACAAAAGTATGGACTGGAAATACCTACGAAAAAAGGGTGCATACCTACAACTGGTATTGTCTCATAAAATGGCTGCCATTGCTAGTGTTGTGTCTATCAAGGAACATAGGTGTTACTATAACTAGTATCGATACTAAATACGAGTCTTACTAGTTATCGTTACGTTTAGATCATACCTAATATTATGTATACAAAGTCCGTTGTAATTGTAACAGAAAAATATGAGTAGGTTATCTTACTTTCCGTTATCTATAAAAATAAATAAAATTGAAGTGTCTGTTGGTACTGTCAAAATAACAGCTTTTTACTAAATGCTTATAAAAATCTAAACAGTACTATTAACAAAGTGGCATTTTTTTTTTTTGTCTGTCTGTCTGTCTGTTTGTTCCGGCTAATCTGAAACGGCTGGACCAATTTTGACGGGACTTTCACTGACAGATATGTTACAAGGAGTAACTTAGGCTACCTTTATTTTAGAAAAATAATTAGGGTTCCGCGCAAAAAAAATGCCATGCATAAATTATTTTTGCGTTTGGTAGCCAGGATGGTTATAGGCTATTTAACATCACGTTACGACCCTTAGGAGCCGAAAAAAACTTTTGAAATTTCAATGTTAATAGATAGGGGAGGACAGTGTAGGCCTGTCAACAAGTACTAGGTACAGACGCCAGCACATCAACCTACACCTAACTGTCAAATTTTCCCAATAAACATCGAACCTTATACTTTAGCGATAAAGTTGAAAATCTATTACAGAAATCTGACAGATTGTAGTAGGTTGATGTGCTGGCGTCTGTACTTAACAAAATAGAAAACATTGTAAAAGCCAATTATTTTAAAAGCGTAACCATTGAGTTTCTTACCGTTTCTTCTCCATAGGAAACTACCAATTGGAACCGTGCACCTAGCTTCTGACGTTTCATAAAAGTGTCCATGTAGGTTTATGTGAAATATTTTGATTTTGGTGCTGTGAAGTGTGAACCACAGGCCGGACCTAGCAAGGTCACTCGGACTGAATAAGACGCAGGATTATTTATGTTAACATCGCAGAATATACCGGTATCGTTTCAGCGGAGGAACTAGTTTCGGAAACTATTACGCCAAGTCGGCAACGGTACAACACTATTCCATTATGACATATTATTGTAAACAAACGAACGAATTAACAAATATAATAGAAAGGCCTGTTATACGGAAATGAACCCAAATATCAATACTTTAGCCATAAATTCATGATCACGTTACAATTGTATCATCGAATGTGTATTATTGTATGTATTAATGCATGAAAACCGGCTACTAACCTGTGCAAAGACAATTGAGCTTGATTTTCATTCTTTCTTGCACCACACTTCACAATACAACACACAGGCATGTTGAATTTCTGTTTTCCAACATTTACATGCAGTTTTAACAGGTAAAATCCTCGTAATTTTCTTGCAATCCTCAATAATACAAAAAATAAACAACCATTTGACAGCAAAACTTAACTTACTAACAACTTAATAACATAATGATATTTCACATTCTGAATCATATTTCACTCATATTTGTATAAGCAAATGTATGTATAGAATAACGCGGCATCTCCATGTTTCTTCTACCTCAATGTCAAATTATCAATCTTCTGTCAAATTATCAATGTCAGTGTCACAACACCGACAGGTCACAGCATTGAGGTAGAAAAAACATGGAGATGCCGCGTTATTCTATACATACATTTGCTTATACAAATATGAGTGAAATATGATTCAGAATGTGAAATATCATTATGTCTCATTCTTTCTAATGAGATAATTTTATTTGATAAAAGAGACAACAATATTTAAGTTGTTGCTCATTATGGCAATATTTTATCGTGACGTAGTGACAGTTGTAGGTAAGTGCCATAGCAGCCATCTTATGCGAAGAGTTTCGTGGTAGTTTTGCTGTCAAATGGTTGTTTATTTTTTGTATTATTGAGGATTGCAAGAAAATTACGAGGATTTTACCTGTTAAAACCGCATGTAAATGTTGGAAAACAGAAATTCAACATGCCTGTGTGTTGTATTGTGAAGTGTGGTGCAAGAAAGAATGAAAATCAACCTCAATTGTCTTTGCACAGGTTAGTAGCCGGTTTTCATGCATTAATACATATAATAATACACATTCGATGATACAATTGTAACGTGATCATGAATTTATGGCTAAAGTATTGATATTTGGGTTCATTTCCGTATAACAGGCCTTTCTATTATATTTGTTAATTCGTTCGTTTGTTTACAATAATATGTCATAATGGAATAGTGTTGTACCGTTGCCGACTTGGCGTAATAGTTTCCGAAACTAGTTCCTCCGCTAAAACGATACCGGTATATTCTGCGATGTTAACATAAATAATCCTGCGTCTT
Organism: Hydraecia micacea; assembly: GCA_914767645.1. Taxonomy (NCBI): domain Eukaryota; kingdom Metazoa; phylum Arthropoda; class Insecta; order Lepidoptera; family Noctuidae; genus Hydraecia; species Hydraecia micacea. The sequence goes on from OU611778.1 coordinate 19,134,430, forward strand.
ATTCAGTCCGAGTGACCTTGCTAGGTCCGGCCTGTGGTTCACACTTCACAGCACCAAAATCAAAATATTTCACATAAACCTACATGGACACTTTTATGAAACGTCAGAAGCTAGGTGCACGGTTCCAATTGGTAGTTTCCTATGGAGAAGAAACGGTAAGAAACTCAATGGTTACGCTTTTAAAATAATTGGCTTTTACAATGTTTTCTATTTTGTTAAGTACCTAGTACTTGTTGACAGGCCTACACTGTCCTCCCCTATCTATTAACATTGAAATTTCAAAAGTTTTTCTCGGCTCCTAAGGGTCGTAACGTGATGTTAAATAGCCTATAACCATCCTGGCTACCAAACGCAAAAATAATTTATGCATGGCATTTTTTTTGCGCGGAACCCTGATTATTTTTCTAAAATAAAGGTAGCCTAAGTTACTCCTTGTAACATATCTGTCAGTGAAAGTCCCGTCAAAATTGGTCCAGCCGTTTCAGATTAGCCGGAACAAACAGACAGACAAAAAAAAAATATGCCATTTTGTTAATACTGTTTAGATTTTTATAAGCATTTAGTAAAAAGCTGTTATTTTGACAGTACCAACAGACACTTCAATTTTATTTATTTTTATAGATAACGGAAAGTAAGATAACCTACTCATCTTTTTCTGTTACAATTACAACGGACTTTGTATACATAATATTAGGTATGATCTAAACGTGATAACTAGTAAGACTCGTATTTAGTATCGATACTAGTTATAGTAACACCTATGTTCCTTGATAGACACAACACTAGCAATGGCAGCCATTTTATGAGACAATACCAGTTGTAGGTGTTGTGCTGTTAGATAAGTTTTTCGCATGGATTATTCATATTTCAAATAAAACCTTGAAGTGCAGCTTTTATGAGATGGTTCCGTGTGATTACCTAAACATTGTGTTAAATTAATTTTTATACTTATGTTTGTTAGATATTGCATCTGTTTGTTTCCCAAATAAAATAAAATAAAAATAAAATAAAATTGTAGTGGATGGATAATGATGTCTCAGCAATCTGGCATGACCTATGCAGGTCATCCACATGATATACACAGGGACATCGACGCGCCCAAGCGTTACCATGGATTCAGTACATGATTCTGAACCCCGCTGCTACTAGGGGGTCTAGCGTGTCGATGTCCCAGTCATCGGGATACACTCGGTCGGTGTAAATCCAAAGTAAAAAGTTTATCATCAATCTCTAACCTTCTTCTTAATTTCCAAAAAATCCAAAATTCCAGAAATCAAGTTGATTGACAGCAAGCAACAGGAAGTCAGCAAATGTCTCTGACATCCTGACATCACATCAATGTCCAATGGCAGAAATATCACGTTTTGGTACAAATCAGTAAAGACTTATAAATACTAATTTAAACCAGCAAGATGGTACAGTAACTTTTAACTTCAGCACTCCACGCTAACAGAACTAAGTACCTATTCATGCAACGACTGCGCAAAAAGTTTAAACATGCTCGGAAATACATAGTCAGTGACAAAAAAGATCCTAGTTTCCCTAGTGTAACATGTAGGGATTTGGTATTACAAGCATCATTACTGATATTTGGAGGAGTTTTCATTACTTATATGTAGGTACATTGCTTTGTCAACTTTATTCAATTGTTATTTCCATGGAAGGTGGGTAGGCGTTAGTGTGGGGCGTCCCACGTGTCTCGATACTCTTGCGCCATCCGCGGCCATCCCATCTTCCTGGCTCGGCATGCTGTACTGGCGCTGTTGTTGCGGCTGCGGAAAACCTCAAGCGGCGAAAATATAATAACCTTATCGGAAATTATATTTTCGAGCCGTTTGGGGTTGAAACCCTCGGGCCGTGGCGTGGGGTCCGAGTGCTCATGGTCTTTTTAAGGAAATTTCCAAACGGCTGATTGACACTTCCCGTGATCCAAGGGCTGGTTTTTACCTTGGCCAGAGGCTAAGTATTGCCATACAACGTGGTAATGCCGCTAGTCTCTTGGGTACAGACGCCAGCACATCAACCTACACCTAACTGTCAAATTTTCCCAATCAACATTGAACCTTATGCTTTAGCGATAAAGTTGAAAATCTATTACAGAAATCTGACAGATTGTAGTAGGTTGATGTGCTGGCGTCTGTACATTACCAGTCGACAGCGATGCGATGAATTATATTCGACGCTTATGTTTGTGTTTAGTTCTAGTTAGGTTAGGATTAAATGTTGTTATTTTTATTACATAATTAGGTATTAACTAGTTATTATTTGCTTGTAAGTACTTATTATTTTAATAAATATTGGTTGTCTCCACTTGCAATCAGATTACAATTAGGTATTGTCCTTTGTTCTTATGTATTAACTATTTACTCATTAAAGCAGAGGTAGGAACTTTAAGCTTCATTTGCTTCTAGAAGCAAATGAATCTTATCGTTGCCACTGCTCTAAATGAGTAATACTCGATTATTTTTAATTCCAGAACATTTTGTATTTGGAAAGGACTTACAGCACTAGAGAGCATTTCAGAAAATTCAACAATTTTGACGGACCACTACTTGTGGTAAGTACCTATTACATGGTTAAGATGAAAGCATGCTCGGTCTTTTATAGGTTCGGTATGTGGAATACCTACAGAGTTTAGTAAGTTTAGGATAAGTTTTTTTTGGTAATATAATACGCCGATTCTAATCGACTGTAGCAAGTTGAGTCTAAAATACGTACTTTTAGAAACCCAAGGTTAAAATCAGCTATGTTGCTAAGAAATATTTAATTGGAGAAGTTTGTCTTATTTACAATCTCGGATGAAGGGCGCGAGTCCGACCGGTACCTACTCCCGTCCCGGGGTGAGTGTGGTGCTGCGACGAGTTCTACGGTACGCCAACTCTTCGCAGCATCAAAACAAAAATCCTTCTTTTGACACATGCAATACACCGATACAATCGTGTAAATACATAATTTTTGATACAAGTAAGCTGCTGCAAAAATCTTATGGCGCTCAAGTGACATAGACAGGGGGGCGCTGTCGGTGTGTGCATTTTATTTTGTGAAATGTATTGAATAAACAAGATGGCAACGTTAGCTCCGATTTTGGCCGCGTGCCGAAAGATCCTTGTAAAGCTATATTAGCACAAAACAAGAATATGAACAGACGTAGATGGTGGTTAACGATGGTCCATTTAGCGTAGTTCATACTTATGCTGAACGTTTCTTTTAGCATTTCCCTTACTATAAATATTCATTATTTACTACAATCATTAAAAATAGTGGTGTTTGCGATCTACTAATATTAAAGATTTATTACCCTCATAATAAAACTTAGTACCTACCTAACCCATAGTTGAGTCTTGTTGACAAACTTTAACACCCTTAAAATAAAGTGATAAAGTCTAATTTTGTTTGAATATTTCGTAGGATATCAACAAATGAATCAAGCAGGTTCAGAAAACAAATGTTCGAAGAGAGTTTCAAACGAGTCTATCCTCAACAATTATAATTTTGACGACGTATCTACTGACCAAAACAGCATTTGTGAGAATTGCAAGCAAAGGGGCTGGACGGTGTGTGGTAAACATTCATGTCACGTAGGAACTGTTAGTAATACGGAGCATGAAATTGAAGTTGCTGAAGTAAGTCAACAACAACAGACAGGCACCAATAATGCATGCTACCAATCCCTGCTGCAGAAAGCATGGGTATACCTACAATCAGTCATTACTTCACATATAAGTGGTTGCCCACGTTGTAATGCAAAGTACCCATGTAGTCCAAGCGTTGAATCACCCAGGCAAAGCTCTTTAGTATCGTTTCTAAGCTCTACATCATCCCTATCACCATCTGCATCGCCATCAACATCAATACTAAGCCGTCAACAATCCTGTCTAAGCTGTATGACATCTTGTTCTAGAGGTAGATCTCAAGGTAGACCACACTGTCCAAGAGCTTCATCTTCCTGTCGTAACGCTAGACCACCCTGTCCAAGAGCTTTTTCTCCCTGTCCAAAACCTCCACCTCCATGTCTAGACGTTAAACCACTCAGCCCAAAAGCTAAACAAACTTATCCCAAGCATAAAGCTAAATCAACCAGTCCTCACGCTAAACCATCGTGTCTTAACGCTGACTGTCGTAACCCTAAGTGTCCTAGCGCTAAACCATCAAGTAAAAGCCTTCAACCACCCTGTCAATATGCTAAACCACCTTGTCCAAACGCTAAATGTCCTAACGCTAAGCCATCTTGTCCAAGCCTTCAACCTCCCTGTTCACACGCTAAACCATCCACTTCAAAAGATAAACCAGCCTGCCTATACGCTAAACCACCCTGTCCAAACGCTAAATGTCCTAATGCTAAGCCTTCCTGTCGAAGCCTTCAACCACCCTGTCCAGAAGCTAAACCGTCTTATTCAAACCTTGAACGAAACTCTAAAACTAGTATATACCACAGTTTCTCTAATGAATCTTTATGTAATATGTGCAAAGAGTCCCTGGTAGAACTGGCTAAAGTTTATATTCACAAATTAACATCTGAGCACAAGATTAGATGTCCACGTTGTGCGAAACAGCCCAGTTGTGCTAATACAAAAGAAACAATGGCTTCTTATTTGCGAAGTATTTTCGATCAAGCGTGGAGCTATTTTAATACGAGTATTGAACAAAACACTTGTCCACTTCAGCGTGTGCTATCCAACTGCTCCAATAGTTTCACTAGTACGAGAATTTCAGAATCCCCTAGTCCTGATAAGTCACGATGTTATTGCTTAAAATCCCCAAAAACTCAGTCACGTGAGACAGTCTGTAGTTTTAAACCGTTCTCTACCCTCAAATCTGTCACTTGCCCCAGACCTGTCAGTTGCCCTACCTGTCTTAAACCTGCTACTTGCGCTAAACCGGCTACTTGCCCCATGTTTTACAATTGCGAAGGAACTACATCACCAGCCCGACGATCTAAAGAAGAGGGGACCCACGAAGATAAATCTTGCTATACACCCTGCTGTATGCACAACTCACAAGGCGTACAGCCTTCCTATAATATGTCTGACATATCTTGTTGGTCATCACAAACGTCTATGAACCCTTTACACACAAGTCCACGTCAAGTAAAAACTCCTGAGTCGGTTGAAGAACTAAAGGCCAGTATAACCGGTGTAACTTGTATAGACAAATCTTCTGGGAAAATGCTCAGGTCTGATGTTCTGGATTTTCATAGCACTTTGGAATACTTAAAACCTTGTGTGCAAGATTTGAGAGATTTGATTTGTACAACTGATACATTTAGTCTAACTTTGGAACAACAAAAAGGCCATACATTGGGGTCTTGCCCCAAGGATTTGAAACATTCAAAGGAATCTTTCGATAATTGTGAAGAGACTATGAATTCTTGCAATGATGTAGAAGAAAAGACTCGCAAGGAAGAAGCACCTTGACCTAACTCAGGAGGCCGCGTGAAGTCTAATAAAGTCCTGTTAGAGAAAGATTTTGATAACCCAACAGAACAGGTGCACAGGAAAGAAAAAATATGTAAATCCGGTCGCAACTCCGTGATTTGTGTTGATAGTAATAAACCTGATCCCAAAGGTAAAGTATTGTTTTATGTAGGTATTAATATTATCTCTGTTTCCATTACATACCTATTATTTTACGCCCAAAGTGAATCACGCATGTGTGATAACTACTGATAATCCTTGTTCACATATTTTCATCCAGTTTCATCTGGTTTCGCCGTAGGTACTATTACTGTTCTTAGTTTCGTGTCAATTTCGTATTGATTAAATAACGAATGCAACTGTGTGAATGGACCGTTCGTTTTCCACTACGCCTTCACTCTGGATATAAATCATCAGTTTGCGGAAAGCTCTTTCATCAAAAGTTGGTATAAAATCTGAACTTTTTTTCACAAAATATTATGTTTTTCCAACCAAGTCCCCTGTAGTATTCTTAGTGTCTTTGTAGCACTGTAGGTACTAGAAGGTCATTATGTTTTACCTTTCATAATTGCATAAATTTTGGATGAAACAAAAAACCAGTCAATGCGAGTCGGACTCACGCACTTCTGAAAACTATTACGTCTCAAGACAAAACGAGTTCTAACGCTTTTAATTATAGTTCACCTACCAATCTAGTTTGAACTTTATTCCGACGATAGTAAAGTTCTTAATACAAAAAACTGATTTTAGAACCAAGTCTAAGCTGTATTTGGTACGTAGATAGATATTATGTATAACGCTTCTGCCCGCGACTTCGTTCGCGTAGAAGTCTGTAACACACCACAATGTACACACGGCTACACATCAAGCTATACAAAACCAGTATAAGCTGACTTCTGATTGTATGAAAAACCTATACAGTGCGAGGTCAGCTCAAACTGGAAATGTATAGCTTGATGTGTAGCCGTGTGTACTAAAAAACCCGGCCAAGTGTGTGTCGGGCCACGCACAGTGTAGAGTTCCGTAGTAGCCCGTTATCACAATATAGTACGATTCTGTTGTTCTTTATTCTGAATAAGATATTAGGAGTTAATGGTTATAATAACTAAAATCGACTTTAAATTTGAATTATCATTTCTAAGATGTGCGGGGATGTCGATCAGAAGTGTGATGGTCTTAAACGCTTAAAAATGGGTCCACAACGGACGATGGTATCATTAGTAGCTAAACAACAAGGGTGTCCAGAGTAAAACAAAACTTTATGTATAACGTAACCACGCGGAGGTCGTACTTACCTTGAAAGAAAATCTTAACACCGCGATCTACAAAAGTGACATTACGGCACAACGCCATCTGTTATCGAATAGTGATACTGAACTAATGACAAAAATTAACTAATAATAACCACTTTCTTTCTGCTAATGCTAAGAAATAAGAGTACGATTGCTGCCAAGTTATTATTTCAATTCACAAAATTGTAATTCGATTAAACAAAGTTCGTTTGTGACTTCTATAGGTACTCGAATGAAAACGTAACCCGATGGTACAGCGCCATCTAGCGGCAGTATTGTGAAATTTATGATAATTTATTATAGTTTTTTTTTATTTCTTACTAGCTTTTGCCTGCGACTTCGTCCGCGTGGAATAATGACTTCCGGAAAAAAACAATTTATCCCCCTTTTCTCCCCGTTGGGAGGGAATTTCTAAAAATCCTCTCTTAGTGGTAGCCTAATCCTCCCAACAAACACACATGCCAAATTTCAGCTCTCTACTGCCAGTAGTTTCGGCTGTGCGTTGTCTGTCAGTCACTCAGTAACGGAAGAGTTTTTTATATATAAAACTCTTCCTTTAAAACTAAGCGACTACACGTTAAGGGCACCCCCTGTGGGGTACGGACCTCGGCTTAGGGCGTCGCTAGGGGGGGGGGGGGGGGGCAGCAAGGGACAGGCTGGATCGGAATTATTTAGGGGCGAATTTAATACTACAGGCTCAGCGGCGCGGGCTGGCTCGAGCAAGGGTCGGGGAGGAGAATTTACGGGGCGTCGCGACGGGCGTCCTCGACGGCGAGGACGGAAAGACGGTTGTCGGGTCGTGTTTTTGTGTCTCTTAATGGTGCTGGTTGCTTTCCTGCTCTCCTGTAAGAGGGTAGTGGCGTCGTCGGGGATGGTGAAGGTATGCCTTGGTCGGCGAATCCTACTTATGCGGGACGGAGTATATCGGGAGGCCGCCGCAATCAGGGCAATTGGGGTGCTTTATAGCAGAGTCGAAGAAACGCTTCGCGAGGCGCTTCATGAACTGCTGGACGGTGTGAAGTTCGCGTTTGGATCCCCCGCCCTTTTATACCTCCCGCCGCGAGCCGCGTCGAGCGCGGCGACCGTTACACAAAAATAATCCTTATAGCATGATTCAGTATTCACGCGCGATGGCTTATTAGCGTATTTCATGTATAACTTTGGTGTTTCTGTACCGATTTCTATGATTATTTTTTTAATTAAATAGGTAATAATGTTAACATTTATAATTAGGGACGAGTGAGAGTGTTATAAACGTAAGAGTAGACAAATATAATCAGAAAGCTCCGAACTGCTAAGCTATCGGGAGTTACACGTATTATTGTGAGTCAACCATAAAAGATAGACATTTGCTGTTGTGGAATATTTTTTATATAATTTTAAGGACAACATTTCCGTCATACATGATTTCTGTGTAGCTTTAACCATTAAGGCTGCACACGCGACGGAAGCTTCAAAAATGGAGTAAGTTCTCCTGTTTTCCCAACATTTCCCTTCACTGCTCTGCTCCTATTGATCGTAGCGTGATGAAAAGTATACTATAACCTGCCCAGGAGTCATCATCTGCCTAGCCTTTTCCCAACTATGTTGGGGTCGGCTTCCAGTCTAACCGGATGCAGCTGAATACCTACCAGTATTTTACATGGAGCGACTGCCTATCTGACCTCCACAACCCAGATACTGGGTAATACGACCCACCTGCCCAGGAGTATGAAGAACAATTGTACCAAGTTTCGTTGAAATCCGTCGAGTGGTTTTTGTTTCTATAACAAACATACAGACAGACAGACAGACAAAAATTTTACTGATTGCATTTTTGGCGTCAGTATCGATCACTAATCACCCGCTGATAGTTATTTTGGAAATATATTTCATGTACAGAATTGACCTCTCTACAGATTTATTATAAGTATAGATATAGATTTTGTTTTTCAATACAAGTCTTTGCCCGTTATAAACAAGCAACTACTTCATCTTAGTCACTTGTCTTGATTAATGCTAAGGATTTTGCCCGTTGTACCGTTTGCACCATTGACCTGCACCATCAATGGTGCAGAAGAGACATTTGTATTTTGGTACAAAATTATCCAACACCCAAGTTCAACGACTATTACTGCTAAACTAATAAAGTTATACAGGGTGATTGGAAGATGGGTGCAAAGCTTTAAGGCGAAGATAGTACAGACAATTTAGTACCATTTAAGCCATGATTGTCTTAGACGAAGTTTTACCAATTTTTTTTAACCTAATCTTGCCTTGCTTTCAATAGGGTAACTATTGAAAGCAAGGCAAGATTTGTATTCCCATGGCTGAAAATCTGAAAATGTGACACTGAGCTGGTCCTAAGTGTTCTTATTCATGGCTACTGTGAAGGTACCTGTGCAAGTTTGCCCAGCTACATATTTTGTTTGGACCTTATCTAGTCTGTGTTACAATATTCGTACAATAAAGTACGTTCTATCAATATTTTTTCAATAGGTATCAGAATTCAGAAAAAATAAATAATTCGCCGTCCTTGTGTATTTCAATGTCGTGGGTATCACCTGTACAAAGGACACACACAACCGGGAATGATGGCAGAAAGGGAAGGAGGCCTATCATACCAAGCGGGACCAGCAGTAGGTGATGCCGGGTTGAAAAGATGCGAATGATTTTGGCCTCGTGTTGCAATGAAAAATTGAAGCACCTGTGACAGACATGCGGGCAGGCGAAGTCGCACGCTAAAGCATTTCGTATTCCCATTTTGATACGAAACCCTGAAAATGAAATTAGTAGGTACCTATTGAACTATTTTTTTTTGTTTTAGATTGTAACGCTCCCGAAAAAGAAGCTCATAAAACAGATCCTTGCAACTACAGATTCTAGTATTGATGTGTATAGCACTAACCATAGCACAATCACTAATTAAATACCTACCTAATTTATAAATCAAAAATGAGCCGTGAAGAAAATAATTGTGAGCAAGAAAGCTCGCTATTCAGCTGCTCAGTACACTCAAATTCTTGCACTTTGATGCCCCTTTCTGAAAAGCCGGGAATTATAAAGTTGTCTTCTTCTGAGCCAGGTTGTTTCTGCATCAAGCCAAAAACAGAGACCACAAAATTATGTAAAAAATGCGGTAAGTTAACTGAAAAACCTGTCTCGTTTTCTATTGCGCGGTGCGAAGCTTGCGAATCCGAAAGGGAGACACTGCCATCGCCGACTGTGTCTGAAGACGGAACCTACAAACAAAAATCTAGTGATACACTCATGTGCAACACCGACTCACAAGGCGTGCAGCCTTATGATAAAGATTCTAAGTCTTGTTCTGCCTGTTGTATCGGAGCTTGCTCGTCGCAGTCGTCCGTGATACCGCAGAAACCAGTGTATATTGACCCACTTCTTAAAGATCATGTTCCTAAATCGATTGAAGAGCTTAAGGCCAGTATAACCGGTTTAACTGATCGAGAAAAATCTCCTGTAGAAAATCTGCTCGGATGTGAATTTATAGAATTTTGTTGCAAAGTACATACTACAGAATCAGTCTGTCAGTCGGAAGATTCGCACCCGTGTGGTTCAGACAGACCTGTTAAGCAAGGTTTAAGTCTGACTATGGAACCTAATGATCACAGATTTTGTACTAACCCCGACGATTGTAAACATACGAGGGCGCCACCACCGTGTTCACCAAAGGAGCCACCGTGTCCACCAAAGGAGCCACCGTGTCCACCAAAGGAGCCACCGTGCCCACCAAAGGAGCCACCGTGTCCACGAAAGGTGCCATCGTGTCCACCAAAGGTGCCATCGTGTCCACCAAAGGTGCCATCGTGTACACCAAAGGAGCCATCGTGTCCACCGCGTGCACCAAAGGAGCCATCGTGTCCACCAAAGGTGCCACCGTGTCCACCAAAGGTGCCATCGTGTCCAGCAAAGGTGCCACAGTGTCTACCAAAGTGGCCACCATGTCCAGGATGTCCATCTTGCGACTCCATAGACTGAGTACAGTGTGCGTCCCAACGACGAAATGACCATCCTGGCCGGTAAGGCTTTATTAGACGCACAGTTTGGAAGGACGCTTGGGAGACAGATAGATAGAAAGGCAGACAAAGATGAAGAAGGCTCATGGCAAAGGTATGATTATTTTATAATAGAGGTAGATACTTACCTACTTACATATATATTAAAAGTAAATAACTGCAACAAATAAACGAATTGTGAGTAAGTACTTAGGTACATTGAAAAAATATAGACTGGAATTTTGTTTGAACATCTCTTTACGCACGCTATGCACGCATTGCGTTGCAATAACATGGGATAAGTATTGAACCCGTTTTCTTATTGTTTTAGATCCGAATGCTGACGCCGAAGATGTTCATGGAAAAGATCCACACAACTAAACAAAAAAAAAAAACGCAATTATTTTAGAAAAAAGCACTCATGATGATGACGACTAAAGAAATAATAATTAAACAAAAGATTCAAAATTTTCATTTTCTTTATTACTTATCTAGTTTACGAAAAGACTAGCTTACAACTAATTTGTGACTTATTGTACAGAAACATAAATAAGTTTTAATTAAAACTTAACCTTAAATAGATATTACAAAATGTGATGACGTACAAATCAATCGAGAGTCGATTGAAGAAAGTCAAGTAAATTAGCACCTCACGAGTGTTCTTGTCACCGGTTTGTTCATACTTATATTTGACTGGCTCTCCACAAGAGTAAACCTATTGGCCATTAAATACAAGTTGCATCTTTATACATTTATAATGGGAAACATATTTCAGGAATAGAAGTCATCAAACAAGAAATATACAAACATTTTTTGGATGACTAAAATCCCGCACCGATTTTTTCTAGACTTACTCGACTGAAAGTCAAGAACCAATTAATAGAAATGGCTAATCCAATAGATTACAGGGAATTGGCAGATCAGAGTAGGAGCTTACAGCCAGAGAATGGCGTCTAAATAGAGAGGCGGCTTAGAAGTCGAAGTCGTAGGGGCGCTGCGGGCGCCTCTGCACCAGCGGGATGTTCACCTCCTCGGGGGAGCGGAACACCTGCTGCGGCGCGGGCGCGCGCTGCGCCGGGTGCGTCTGCACCTGCGCCGCCGTGGGCGCGCGGCGCGCCTGATGCTGATTCTCCTCCTGCAAAGTTACGTCACATTTAGGAATATACTATTAATTAACATTGGTGCGAAGGCAGTAGGCAGTGCCGGTAAACCGTATTACAAACGCTAATATTATGACCTACTCGTATAGCAAGAAGGAGCTCGATTTTAGATTTACAAATATGAGTTTATGAAAAAATAACTTTAAATCCTACACAATAAAGTTCAGTTTACGCCAAAACTTCAAACATTTTTATAACCTTTTCAATAGTGCTAGTCGCTCTGAAATTAAATTAATTGCCATTAAAATAAAGTTGATATTTGTTTAACTTGAAATAATATTAATTTGAAACAAAAATTTGAATAGACTTTACATACAACAGAACATATTATAGCATCACGCCGGTAAACCCCAAAGCCTTAGGCAGAGGTGTACCTATAATTCACCTAAAGGACATCATTCACGTTTCATACATTTTTGGGCCAAATCTGAAAGTGCCGGCCAGAAAAAAAAAACGTAATATTCGGATAGATCACCAAATTCCTATTATTTTTTACTATGGCACCAAACCTGTGCGCCCTATGGTTATGTTGTTACATGCTTTAAAAAAAAATGTGAAATAAAATGTTATAAGATGTGTGTTATTTTAATACATTTGGTCAAATATAGTAAATATGAAAAAAAAAAACAAGCAACAATACCAACAGTACCTCATTTAGATTCAGTACCTTTCATTTAGGTAAAAAAGAGCAAAATGAAACAACATTAAATTGTATAAATTCATTTATATTTGTCCTAATCTAACATATACATCATGTAATCCTATTGCAGGTGGGGTGAGGTATGGGTCATGTCTAGCATAACCCATGTACCAGACTATGGTCATGGTATGTGAGCAGCATCCAATGGTCCTCTTGCCGATATTGCATGTACAATAATAATGAGCTAATGCTCGACGACCATTTGCTGCCCGATCTAGTGCAATGTACACATGATATTTTTTGGCTTGGATGTGGCGGGATTGTATTCGTCCTCTTATAATCCACAAGTCTTCCCCTTCAAGTTCCCTGACTATTTCCAGAGGAATCCCACCACCGAGCTCAATGATAAAAACTCCGTCGGATTGAAGGTGCTCTCCGTAATAACTTTTTGCTTGTTTGAGCTGATATACACCAAGGCTGAATAATATTAAATCTTCTTCTGTCAATGTTGGAAAATCATTGAAATCTGTCATATCCGCAGCCATGGGTTGGAACTGTGATCGCCTTCGGTTTAAATTGGGTAAAACGGTTGGTGAAGCATGAGGTTCAGCGTTGACTTCTTCGTCTGCAACATCATGATCCACTTCACGTTGGTGTCGGAGATACCGACGCTCAGCCCGTTGCCAACAGGGTCGACAAATAACCTCTGTAGGTTCTTCCTGTAAAACAAGAAACATGTATTATTCGTTGCACATGTACATACATGAGCCGTGATATTCTAATCGTTTTGTTTCCTAAGCAAGAAGGGTTCTATTTCACGGTATATACATACAAGGTGATACAATGATTAGTTAAGTACAAAGGAGTACTTATATGTATATAGAAACAAAAACGTGTGAAATAAATAATTCTAATAAATGGTCAAAATGAATGAGTTGATGGCAAGTGACCAAATTATTTGGAAAAAGAAAACATACTGCGCCGACATCAGGTAAACTGGTATACAGACAAGGAAATGATGAAATAAAGACTTAGTCAAAATCATATAAAACTCTAGGTAGGTAAAGGTCTGTATATAAAATGAAATAAAATAATAATGATTCATACCTGTCGAACTAATAGATCTTCAATAACAAACTGTGCAACATCCGTATGCTGTGATTCTCGGGAAGTCCAAGTATAACTTCGACGATTACCGACAGGCGTACGACACGAAATACACAATTGTCCACTCATAACGTCAGTTAAAACAATAACAATAACAAAAAATAACTATAAACAAATAACAACAAACAAGAATAACAATATTAACTGAGGAGTGCAAGTCGCGATTTAGCCGTCCGATGTAACAAGAGTCGCATGGATAACTGAACAAAACAAAAGACGGGTGACGCGGGGTACAGTAGTTGCGGGCGGCGGGGAGGGACAAACCGGTGATTTTCCAGGTACCTGCTTAAAACAGGTTTGGACTTGTTGTGAATTGTGACGCTCTGTCTGTGCCTGTGCGGTGCGTGGAGTATCAATGATGAAAATACTCTCTTAATAGAGAATAGAATTCATTTTATTGCACATCAAAAGTACATACACAGTATGAATAATTAAATATACATGATCAAATGTATGAAAATAACAACTTCATAATAACATTTTTATTGTATTTTAAAAGTGTTTAACACCGTAACCAAAGGGCGCACAGATTTGGTGTCGTAGTAAAAAATGATAGGAATTGTGAGTTCTATCCGAATATTACACATTTTTATCCTGGCCGGCACTTTCAGTTTTTGGTCCAAAATGAATGATGTCCTTTCGCCAGTTATGTTTATAAATCCTATGTAATAGGTAGTAGGCGAGCCTATTGCCAGTAATTTGATATCTTTTCACTGTAAGCATATCCTATTTAATTTATTTTACTTAACTAATTAAATTTACTTCAATGTCTTTTGACCCATTAATGAATCCATTCACTGCCGAGATTTAATACATAAGTTTATCATTGTGTAGTTACTTTTTACTAGAATACAAAACAAATTGCCTTCTTCATATTTTTCTCTTTCCCTATTATAATGTAATCTCAATATTATAAGTTCTTACATCTTCTTCTTCCTCCCGGTCGAATCTGTCGTCGTTGTATACCTCTGCGGGGTAGTATCTGTCCGAGTACTTGAGGGATACGTTGGGTTTCCTCTGAACCTCCTCCTCATTCACTGGCCTGTACAGGTACTCGTTCACGAAGTGGTACTTCGACGACTTCTGGCAGATGTTTTCGTGTGTTGGCGGCATGCAGATCAAGTGCACCTGGAAGAAGAAAGGCATTGATCAAATACCTGTTACTTATATTAATACTGAGTAAATCATCGCATCTGGAGATGACAGATTGAGATGATTTTTAACCGACTTCTAAAAAGGATGAGGTTCTCAATTCGGATGCTTATATATTTTTTTTAATGGGAAAACTTATGTCTTCATTCTACTAAACAACACAGAAGCCACAATACACATACCTGGTGGAAAGAGAATCCATCGGGGCAGACCCAGGAGTGCTTCACATTGTCCTGGCAGTAGTGGAACACCTCGCAGTTAAGCTCCTCATCAGCATAGTATCCAGTCTGTTTGCTCACACAGTTGAACTTGGACTGCTGCAGTAACATAGAGAGACGGTCGGGTTCCTCCTTCTCTTCTTCTTCTAGTTCCTCCTCAACTTCTTGGACTGGTCTCTGCTGCAGCTTTGCGGGGCGTTGGTCCTGCTATAGAAAGTTTTCTGGTTAGAATTTTTATTTCGTTCTTCAAGGGTGGCGCTTAAAGTTCCCAGAGCTGGTGAGGTTCATACCTATATGCTAATTATGTATTATATTATTAAAAAAAATTACGAATGTTTAACTAAATATAGCATGATATTATTATATTTTTTTTGTTCAAGTTAGAGTAAGAAGTATGTTTTAAAGCACACCTTCCTGTGAGGCGCTCTCTGCTGCTGCTGCCTGGGCTCGTCAATGTACTGCTGTTGCGGTCTGGGTTGCAGCACATATTGCTCCTCTTGTTGCTGCTGCTGCTCCTGTTGTCTTTGGTAGCCTGCCAGCTCGGCCAATGAGGGCGTCGGCCGGAACCCGCTGGGCAACGCGTTGTAAGCTGTAGGCGTGTATGCACGCGGCCGGAGGTTGCGGGACTCCTGAAAATTTAACGAAAACGGTTTAATATGAATATTGTTAAAATAGCAATAAAATCTACGACAATAATCGTCAGTGATTTTTGTAAAGCTTTTTATAGCATGAATCATGGAACGCATACGTTTGTATAAAGCCGCACGCTTGAAAGAAGTATCTACTCTTGAACGTAAATAACCTTATCTATTCAAAAGACAATAAAAAAGAGACACGCAACATTTAATAGCACAATACCTTCAACATGTCATATTGAAAAATGAGAATGCCTCAGGGTTCCGTTCTCAGCCCTTTCTTATTCCTAATGTAGGAACTATGTTCAAATAAATGACTCTATAAAACGTTGACTGTCGACATTTTCCTATTTTTGTAGCATAAAACAATACAAGGCAAGTGACGATGCATTCACACGTGTACCCGCATTAGTAGCTAATTTTTCCGGCCAATTAAACCAGCGTATAATCAGTTTTTTGTTCAAACTAAAAAAATGGAAGTAAGTATAGCAGTAACAGTAAAATTACATAATTTTCGAAATTACCGGTGGATAATTTAGTATCATAAACTGTTTCAATTGTTGACGACGCCGACGCGTGCAAATTTCAATGCGGCACTATTATTTGTAGAAAAAATGCGAGGCAAGCGTGCAATCGTGCGGGACGACGGTAATGTGTTGTTATCGGGTATTATATCACTGTTACATGTTACTACATAGATCCGGGAGAGAGGACTTTTACTCGTTAATGAGTTTGTGTTATTAAGTTTGTTCGAAGCAGCTGCATTCGTTCTGTAATTGCCGTTCATTGCCCCGGGGGACGTGAGCTATTAATTATTGACAGGGGGTTAAAACATTGTTTTCGTTTAAGTATAGAAAGTAATTATTATTAAATTCGTGGTCTGTACGTACGTAGCAATTATGATTTAATTTCTTTAATGTCGTTCATTTTGCTGACTTTCACGCAATTGTTTCTCAATCCACATTAATAGAAATTAAAATATACTTAAGTGTGTAATACATGAATGTAATGTAACCGTAACATTTTTACAAGCGCTTAATTAATTGAAATTAGTAATTTTAACGAAACGCGTCGAATGGATTTCCTCAGATTCCGCGCATGCAATCCGACGCGTGTTTCTAAACGAATTCAAACGAATACTTACATTATAATGGGATGTTTGCATTTTTCTCACGCGATTACGCAAAATGTGGAACTAACTTTGTATCACAAAAATGGATCATTAGGCAAATATTTGTTTCCGGAACAATGAGATTATGTTGAAGATTATCTACAATGAATTTATAAACCTGCATGTTACAGGTTCATCCTCTTCTATCTATCTTTTTAAAAGTTTCTAAAACTTTCCCGCCAAAACATATTGTATACAAAGGTATTTTGTGTCAATAAACTTATTTTATTTTTATTTATTTTATTAAAACATTAGCATGGCGGCGAATAACGTTGGGAAAACGTGTAGAACAGAAGAAAATAAGAAAAAATCGTAAAGAGTGGGTAGCTTTCGACTTTCACTCTCAACGGCCTTGCTAGACGGACATTGACACGGAATGGCGTTAGAAAAATTGCATCGTGTAACACGGCTATATTGTAACATTCGATTTCGGTCACGACTCTTGTCAATTTGCCGGGAAAACTAATTCTGTTGAGTTTTTATCTTTAGCTGTTTGTTTTTATTGCTTTTAAGGGATTTTTTATGAAGTTTAACTTTAATTGAATTTGCAACTTTTTATCAAAATTCGTTCAGTAAATTTTGCGCGTCGCGAAAGAGTAACAAACATCCATTCATCCACCTTCACAAACTTTCGCCTTTATAATATTAGTGTGATTAAATTAAATATTAAAAATGAGTAAAATGTAATTACAATGTAACTATATACACTAGATATAACTTGCAACTAGTGCATATAACTGGCATTACCTAGCAAGGTAACAAATTGTTATCGATAATCAATATTTTAACCAGTTTCAAAAATCAAGTTGCATTTATTAAATTCTCAACTTGTTACGTAATACCTACTTGCTTCCTTATTCTAAGGGTTCTCAATTCAGATCTATCTTTCATCTCCTTTTGTTAAGACAAGAGGTAACCCTAGTATCCTATTTCGGTTTAAACTTCCACTGAATAATCTAACCTAATCTTTAATTTAATCTATTCCGAGCCAAAATAACTTTTACAGCGCCTAGATCCAAGTCAATGATACTATTGAAAGCAAAACGGTCAGTTCTACTTTGGATCATGGACACAAAAAAAGGTCTAGTGCTTAAATTGAATAGTGCAATGAACCGCATCGAATATAGGCAATATTGCAACCACGTAATGTATGGTCATTACCGCCATCCATCATTTTGATGGCTAATGTTCCAGCCATATGAGAGTAATTGAAATCATTTGGCAAAAAGTTTAAAATATTACTGGATATTGCAATATCTCATTGGTTTAAGGGGCTTACAGGACCCAAACACAAAAAACGCAAGTTTTAGAAACAATAAAAGTATATGATAAACTAAAGTAAAGAAACTCAAAAAAATATATGATATTCTTCAGGATAAATGCTAGGAAGATAGTGTGTTGAAAACATAATACAACTTATTTGGTACGATAGAAAAAAATCATGAAAATACCTCTAAAAACTTTTTTTTTACAACAAAATTCATACTAATATACATATAATCATTATGATTTTTTGTCAGATTATTCTACAAGCAACATACTAAAACTATAGTGTTTTAGTTTTTTTGTCCAAACACTAGATTTATCGTAAATCGATAATTGCTTCATATTTTGCAATAAATTACCAGCGTTGTGGCATCGCGCTTCTCTTTCTTTTCTATGCAGTCCGACAAAGACCGCGCTTTAGGTCATGTAGTCCTCTTAAGTGCCTTATAGTGGAGCTACAGACTGCAGACATCACTTGTGGGTCATTACATTTATTTCGATCTAGATAAAGAAAGCGACAGTGGCAAGGCTAAATCGTGACTCAGAAATCCGTAAAGGAGCTGCGAACCTATTGATCAACAGATAGGTTCAATCAGCTGTTAATTATATGATATGTTGGCAAGCTATGTCGCGATCGATATCTCACATTGTTATTTGAGAGTAATTCTCTCTTTATCCGGAATCCTAGTGCGAAGGCAAACACGGTGATCATTAGGATGCTTGTGAATGATGTCACGGAAGTGGCACGAGGAAAGAAAGAAGGAGATCCTAGTAAAAACTTACTTATTTTGTAAAAGCAACGCATTCCTGAGAGCAAAGGAATTAAGTATTTAAGTAAAAGTTCTTGACTGTGACTTCATATCATGTTTTATTTTCTAGACATCTCTATGTGTATTTGTGCACTTTATGACAGATGTTCAAGTTCTTTTATAAATTCGATTCTCACCTCTTGATCCAGGGCTAGTTCATCACTGTCATCAACTCCTGCGTCAGGTATATCATCTTCTTCAGCTGCAAACGCCACGCCAATCAGAAGTAACGTCAACAAATATCTCCACCTGGAACAAAGAACAGCTTGTTTAAAACTCTGGGCTTCTAAAATAAGCTCTATCATCATTCAGCCGGAAGACGTCCACTGCTGAACAAGGCACCCTCGAGTAGTAATGGGTAGCTCTCCGTCCGATCAGTACCAGGCCCGTGCCGGACGGCGCGTATGTGTTCCACGCGCGCCTCAAAGAGATGTCAGCAAAAAGGAAGGGGCCCGGCAGGGCCGAAGCCTGCCGGGGTAGCGGGATCGTCCGAAAGGGTTACCGCTGCCCCGGAACATAAAGGGCTAAGGAAGGAACACGGGTGGGTTTTAGTCAGTAAGAGTCTGACACTCCCTTCCGCTCCACCCAGAGCGGGAGGAGTCATTAGATGATTTCCCATCCACAAAAAAAAAAAAAAAGGTACCCTCGAGTACCTATCGCTACAACGATTGGTCTTGTACTTCGCGCATCCAGCGGTTTCCCTAAAATATGTGATTGACAGAACTACCTAAACTACTATCTACTATCTTATTCAGTTAAATTATTCGACGAGACTAACGAAGATCTGATAGAGAGCTATCAGGAAATGGTACCGATGCATCTCGAAATAAATGTAAGGTCTATTTGCCTTCAACAATTTATGTTAGTTTCTTTTATTTGCAAGTTTAATCGAGTGCTTGTGATTCAATTACAGTTTGTAGATCGTTACTTCCCGTATCCATCTCACAATTTACTTACAGCGAACATACCGCTTGTCGGAAGACAAAATTGAATTCAATTTCACTTTCGTTCAACATTAACTTTAAAATCTCTGTAAATATCAAGTGTAAAGCATGTACGGTAAGATTGGCGTTACGTAATGTAGCAATTTCTCCAAAATGGACGC
The DNA here is from genome assembly GCA_914767645.1 of Hydraecia micacea. Lineage (NCBI taxonomy): Eukaryota > Metazoa > Arthropoda > Insecta > Lepidoptera > Noctuidae > Hydraecia > Hydraecia micacea. Next base: position 19,154,454 of record OU611778.1, read on the forward strand.
TGCAGTGCGCAGGCGCAGGGCAGTTGTGTAATGTGGGTCGATTTAATTCGATGACAGCGGAACTGGTTCGCACACGTTGAATGATAAAGCAGGTGTGAGATCAGGCCACAGTTGCGTATTCGCTGCAATTGTCGGAAGATTTTAGTGAGTCAGCTGACAAGATAATGGTCCAATACGAACGCAATTACGATGCTGTCAGAATGTGGTCCTAAATGGTTGGAATTTCAATTTCTAAGAAATTCCAACTAAGGTCTTACAAACTCTAGCTTGTGATTAAGTAATTTATGTGTGAACTTGGCTTCGGATACATAGAGTACCTATCCAAAAATATTTGAAAAGCACTTCTTGGGAAAACAAGTTTTTCAAAATAAAGAGTAGGTATCTGATCCCATCATTTACGTCCAAAAAGGACTGATTTGATTTAAATAAATTCATTTTTGTTTTTCACTGTGTTTGATTGTACTTCTAATATTTTGAGAATATAATAATTCGAGAATATAATATTTTGCGAATATAATATTTTGCGAATGTAATAACATGGCAAGCGTTTGTAGCATGTATGCCATTTCCTGCGATTAAAAGAAAAAATCGGAAGTTGTAACTTTCGAAAGCACACATGCAGTCGGTGCAGAAAACTACAAAGTTGTACGTACGTCAAACTCCAGTTCTACGACCTATCTGGGCAATCTAAATGAAATCTGATATTGCATACGTGTCTCACACGCATATTCAACATTCTCGATCCAAAAATATCCATGCAAGAACAGCCACCAATCAAAACAAAATGTCGTCCCTACCAGGTTAATTATCCGATCATATACTCCATTGCATAACCTTCCAAAGCGAGAGATTCTATAGGCTATAACCGGAAAAAGAATCGTTGTTGACCGTACAAGGAACATTATAAGTCCGAACTCCGAACCCTTAGTAGGTCGTCAGATATGTCTTACCTACATATAAAGTTGAATGTTGCATTACATATTGGCGTAACTTTTGGGTGTGGTGGTCCTTCGGCATTTACTCATGTAATTAATATGATGAAAGCTGTTCAGTGATAAAATTTATTCTTTTTGGTGTCAAGACACCGTAGGACAAGTTACATAATAATTAGTCGTATATTTTGTCACATAATGAATGAATCAAAATTGGTGCGGTTTCTTTACGAGGTACGAATTTGCAAATTTCACTCGAATCTCTCTACTTTGCCAATGATTAAATATTTCATATAGGTGGATTAAATGGAGATCCATTTAATCCGCCTACCTATACAAAATCTGGAAAATCAAACGTATCTTCAGACAGATCTCAGAGATCTCAAGAGTCGTTTACTCTTCGCTCTGTATTCTGTAAAAATCAACTGCTTGATTTTACACCTGCTCGTGTCCGTTCCACTGTCCTTTGACTCGTGGTTTATAGGACCACGTTTCTGATCCCCTATAAGGTCTTCTACAGTTTACATCACATTCTTGACATTTTAGCATTATCGATCAACAAGACACCTATCGATATCTAACGGAAATCGTTAATCGACTTCAGTCAACGTTAGTGGGCTCAATGTTCTAAGATATTCGCGCTCTGCCGGTAGTTTCTCGTAATCATGTGTAAAAGTTTCTAAATAAGGACTCATGAATAAATCAATGATCCATATCGGAAAACGTATATTTCAGTATGTCAGTTTATATTATTAAATGTACAGAATATTTCTAGGGCTGTCCTAGTTTTTTGGTTTTATAAATCAACTAGGTAGCAGCGCCATACTTAAGTTTTGATCCCGCGAAGCGCATAAGTTTGATCCCGTAGGAATATCGGGATATAAAGTATCCTATGTGTACCTAAATACGGGTTATAAACTATCTGTGTGTCAAATTTCATCCAAATCCATTCCGTAGTTTTTGCGTGAAGATGTAATAAACATACAAACACACTCACAAACTTTCGCCTTTACAATATTAGTGTGATAATGTTTTCGTCATTTCGTTTGTGAGTTTGTGAGCATCAACGTCTGTAAACATAAACTTACTAACACACTTCCAAATTACTTAACAACAAACAATAGCTATTGAGGTTTATTTATAAACGATGTTTAAAGTTATGAGATGTTTAAACATCAGAAACAGTCGCTAATCATTACGTAAGCAACGTTTATGAATATGGGTATAAGTTTAGCTGTTTATTAGCACCAAGCAACATATTTCACAAAAATGCTTAATCAACGTTTCAATATTCCATTAGATGTCGGCTATACGGAAGCTGTTAAATAAAAACTAACAGTTGAAATGAACTTTCGTATTTAAACGCAAGAACTTGACCTTTTGTTTATGACAGAAACGTGTAACAAATGTTTTGTTTTATTTTTCTCAATTACGGTTTGTTTTGCGGCCGGCTGTGTTGTTGCAGATCGGATCATATCCGGGTTTTAAAATAACTATTTCTCTTATGTTTTGCCATTAATCTGTGTTGGGCCCAACTTCGTTATCGTTTCGAGATGAACTCTGTCGTCAGTGGCTAATCATAGTGGAGTAAAGAATCAAAGGACTTGGGAATGCGCCTATATTCAGCAGCTGTTCACTGTGGCTGGTTGAGTACCAAATTAAGTTTTAAAAAATTTGTGAGTCATCATTTTCTAGCCCTTTTTTTATGGATGGAAAATCATCTAATGACTCCTCCCGCTCTGGGTGGAGCGGAAGGGAGTGTCAGACTCTTACTGACTAAAACCCGTGTTCCTTCCTTAGCCCATTATGTTCCGGGGCAGCGGTAACCCTTTCGGACAATCCCGCTACCCATTTTCTAGCCCTTATCCCAATTTATTTGGGGTTGGCGCAACAAGTCTTCCTCTTCCATTCCATACTCCTCTATTAGTTGGCATCTCAGTAGTCAACCGCTTTCTAGCCGTATCATCTTTACTCAGTCGATCCGTTTCTTTGGTTATAAGTAGTCACCCACATTCATACTCGAAATTGTCCTCATTTTGCGAGTCTTTGATACAAAAACAAGACGCTAGGCGCTAGTGCAGGTGCATGTCGACGTAGGCTTTCGTTACAAAATATTTCAATGAAATATAAACTAAAATTAATAGTTTCCACAGCCTAAGTTTTAACTTTGCTATTACTAAGTGAATTGCAATGTTTTTACCAATTAGTGTCCAAATTGCGTAGGAGCGATTGATGAAATGTTATAATCTTACCAAATGTCTGGTGTTCAAGAAAACACGCGACTTTGTTGAAAAATTGTCTAGCATGTTACTGTTGTCACTGCAATATAATTAGGAAATCATCAATATTTTATTAGCTATTAAATGAATGTCTATGGTACCTATGTCAAGGGACTGCGTCCAAGTTTGGTAATATTTAAATATGTATGGACAAGGAGGCATTTCAAATGCTTCGTTAAGTGCTCATAAAGATAAATGATATATGAATGAATTTGCATTATAACAATTGCTTATGAATAGTATAAGTCACTGTTATAATTCTAATTCCAGACGTAATCATCAAATCAAGACAAGGTATTAAATCACACAACCTGTCATCGAATCAATCACTCTTACAGACCGTGAAATACCTAAAAACTGTTACCACACCAAGTAGACCAGAAAAACGTCTAGTATATCAAACGAGTGTAACACAGTCGCACAAAATGCGAACGATAACTGCTTTCTCCATCAAAATCATCGAGTCGTGAAATGGAAGCTTGCGCACTGGCAGCTGGTTCTCGTTAAGACTTGAGACCACAGTTGCAATAGGTAGACGTTGGCCGAACAATGGTAATACCTGCGTTCTGGTCCGTGACGAGATTTGGCTAATGCACCTGTGTTCGCGACTTCGAATGTACTGAAATGTGTTGGGTGACTAAAGAGAATTCGTTTTCTATCGAACTACTGATTGCGTGGTTATGGACTTATGTCAGCAATGTTTCACTTGAAAATGCGGGTACTGCAAATAGATTCTGTTTCTATAGTCTTGTCTAAAATACTTAGAGTAAATTTATCCAAATTTTGTATTATATCTAGTAAACAATAATTTATAGTTTTGTCTTGTCGGTGTATCAATTTTCATCCTTGCTGCGAAGCTAGGAGGAGTATTGAATGTTTTTGCTTTCTTCTATTCCATGTGCTTATAATTAGTCTCGCTCTTCTTCTTTTTCTATTTGCTTCTAATATTCAAATAGGTTATTGATTTCTTATTTAAATTCAAAGTATTTTTTACTAGGCTTATAATTAAAACGTGTGATTCGATCTTCCATCCATAGTTCAGTTATGTTGTCATTGTCACTCCTTTCAGATCACCTATTGTTAGCCAAGTCTACAAGCGAACTCGTGTAGTAATAATAATCTACACTATCACTCGTATCCGTCCATCGAAGGTCAGTTAAAGCGTTGCTAAGCTTTCCTAATGCGCCAGCGCACGCTTGACTTGCATTGTTTTCAAATATGCTTAGGGCTGTCGGTTCTTGCATCCTTAAATGTTACGTCGAAAATTCACGACATGATACGTTGAATTGTTGACAGAATATGCTGAGTCAAGATTCGTCGTTATGATTGTGTAGGTCTTTGCTGCATAACGCAAATAAATGAGTTTTTCTTTATCCATATTGACCTGCGGTTCGGTGAAAAAGACTCATTTATTTTCTTTGTTACTTTATTGCCGTGTCATACCATACCTAAGTACTTCATGTTGTTACCTCTGTGCATACTGGTGCTTCCGTATTGCCTTTGTATATCTTGTCACAATGATGGTTTAATTGTAAGCAAAGTACATGATGCTCTTACTTCTCATTCCGTTGAAAACTAGATTACCTAGTCCATGTTGATCAGACTTCTTCACATTATCGGACGTATTAAATTCAAATTCATTTTTTTTTTAACATTTTGTTCCATTAATTCGCTGCTGCCAACCCTGTGGTTGTTTCAGAAGGCTGCGCGGGCGCATATCGTGCGGCGTCAATTTCATTGTCAAGTATAACGCAACGCTCCAGAGATTCGTTTCGTCACTTTTAATTACGGTTCGTGACGACAAGCATTCCCAATTGATCAGATTCTGTAATTTTTGCAAATATTTTGAACGTTATGCAAATAAGCAATTTACTATATTTGGAGCAATTCTTTCTAAGTGGATTGATCACGATTCATTCATTTGAATTGTTTTGTCAATAATTGTAGCTGATGCCTGCGTCGTTGCTCTAGTAGTCGCAAGCGCTACTGCTGAGCATATGAGATCCTGGCTTCTATTCCTGGGTCTGGCAAAGTGTTATTGAGTTTCTATTTATCTGGAATTTCTCAGTAGCAGCCCCGGTGTCTGGATAGGCTCGTCCCTTTTAAATAGGTCTCAAACTTAGGTATGGGTGTGTTTATAAGTTCCTACTCCTGCACCCAACCCTTCGAGCGTGATGTTATTATGTTATATTATGATTCCATAACTTCTGCTTATTTTACGCAAATTATTATTTAGCAGGCTTTACTAAGTTAAGTTAGATAACATCTGTTTACCAACGTGTAAATCTTCTGCTGGTGAGATTCATCTTAAACTTAGACGTCTCAGTCGTAAATCACGATTTTCTCATTTCCGGTATTAATTATAAGACCGTATCTTTGAGAAAAGCGAAACCTTTATATAGGTATCTATGCAAATAGAGGGGTCATAAGTTCAATGACCGACAAGTCAGCAGTTTGAATACTCTGACTGAACATAACAAAACATGTGCCTGCATATTATGCCGAATACGAAATTAAAAATTATGCCGTTTGTCTGGTTTCGTAACTCAAATTGGCAGCTTTTAATATCTTGCGGAAATAAGTGTTACAAAGTTACAACACAAAGAAGTGGCGAGTTCATTTTCTTGTTTTGAGCCGGGTACACACTTGTGCAACGAATGAAACTTGTTAGACTCGTCAACGTGATGCGAATGCGATGTGTCCTAATCAATGCGTTTGTCGATAAAAACTCTGTAGGTAGGTAACAGAACTCCGGTATTTTCTTTTTGCTGAAAAATACGACGACTATGTACCTACTAGGTATGTAATATCTAATAGGTACAGTGGCAAGTTTATTCTGCTTTTAAAACATGGCTTAAATCATGTGGTCTGATTTTATTTAGCATGAAACTGGATGAACTTTAAATTAATGAAATAATTATACTTAACTAGATTCAGACTTCATTAAGGTAACTTGGGGTTAAATTTCACATAATAAATTGCTTGCAGCTTGACCCTCCACTATGAGCTTAATATATTTATTTATTTATTACCTTTAGGAAGGCTTACAGACTAATCACAAATAACAGGTAACAACAATACATTATCAAGTTGCTAATAACAAGCCTCCACAGATATATGTATAATTATAATATATTGGGATATAATTATATATTATATATTTGGGATATTTAGTTAATTTACTATAGAGCATGCAAATCTTCTACTCTGGCGCCCCCTTAAGCACAAAATTTTAAACGAAACCTTTGAAAATATTACTAAGCCTTCTGAATAGGAATCGCTAACCATAGCTAAACAGCCACATAGGTAGTTCCTTATTTCTCAGTTCAAGACCACTGCTTGTCACTTGTTTTTATTGCACGGCTATAATACCTATTCTAAGTTCTAAGCCATCTTAATTCTGCATTTGCACCTTACCACAAAATAAGCTCAGTCACTCATGATTACGTTGATTAAACAGAAGCGCGCTCGCGTCGCGTGTTGATATGACATTCTGTACGGATTTCACTTTCGATTGTGTAATAACCTCCTTGGTTAACAGTTATTTACTGTTATAAGAAATGTGACAGCTACACAAGGAAATTATACTGAAGACAGTACGTGATCGTAATGAGAGTAGAACAAGTCGAAGCCAAGCAAGTCGACCTAAATCATATTGGATACGATTTTTTGATTGCACATTTGTAAAGAATGAGGATAATTTTTAGACTGTTGACATTGTGGTCCACTGGCTTATAAAAGACCCTAACCTGTTGTTCACTGATTTTCTTGAGTTACTTTTCAAATAATAACAAATTATGCTTAGCTACCTACCTAAATATTAATTAAATTAAATATTAGAGGTAAAATTTGTGAGTTTGTATCAAAGAGGTAGGTAATCTTCGGAACTAGTGATCCGATTCCGAAAAGTCTTTCACTAATGGGAAGCTACCATAGATATTATATGAAAGACATTTTTATGGAAGCTACAGTGGGTATTGCCGAGTGTCATTAGATATAATTATTTTATTAAAACTTCAAACAAGACATTTCACGCAGGCACGGACGCGGATAGACACGGACACGTTGTAAACTTATCTTCTTAGTCCATTTTACATTAGAAACGAAAGTGGTTTGGCATCACTCCTAGGAATATTCATGAGCCAATAAATCATAATTTCTACTGTAAAATAATATTATTATTATAAACTGTGGCGCTACATCTACAAACCAAAGAAACATATTTTCGTTTTAAAGTGTGTCATAATTATATTATCATGATAGCAACTATTAGGTAAGTAACCATAATACAAAAATCATTAAAACTATCGATATCTATTCAGCTTCTATTAATCTATTTTAAAATAATTACCTACTCTTTATTGCAGTTCAATAGTTTTATCAAAATGATACTCGTATACTTAAATAACACAATACGATCACGAATAATTAAGTTAATCGATTAATTCGCTACTCGTCATAAACGTCAGTGTGACCTCGCCTTAACACCATTTCTTGTAATAAAACCGTGTGCATGTTCGCTTATAATGTAATTGTATGTGAAATTAATTATCATTACCTCTACTTTTTATGTGTTCCGGTTGTTAGAACCTGATTTAATAATTCGCAGTTTTATGCAAAATTAGATAATGTTTTGACGTTCGGCATTCGGAAGTGGAATGTTCTGTTATATAAACACGTGTCCTAATGTCCATCCGCTTGTGTTGAATATGTATAAGAGATATGTCAAGAAATATTTATAGATACCTAATATCCGTTCTTCTTAGCGTATCAAAGGCATTGTGTTGTGGCAATTCAAATATTAATTATGTTTCGCCCAAAATTCTGCCACGTGGACTCTATTCGCTGACGCTGTCATAAGATCCTCAGTGCACAGGTGACAGGGCATGCGGCGCAAGAAGGAAGGTGGGCCATATCTGCGGGGAGACGCCGCAAATATGACTCGGACCACAGTCATTCATAAACCACTATCTGTGGAGATTCTCTTTGCAACGGCCGGCGGCCGACTTATGCCACTTATACTATCAAACGACTAAGCAATTCAAAGATTCAAGACAAAATCTGTATGATGTCGTAGGAGGGCAATATAAATCTAATTAGGTACAGACGCCAGCACATCAACCTACCCGAAACTGTCACATTTCCCCAATCAATTTTGAACCTTATGCTTTAGCAATAAAGTTGAAAATGTATTAAAGAAATTTGACAGATTGTAGTAACTTGATGTGCTGGCGCCTGTACATAAAGTATCAGCCATAGATAGTACATTTCTATGGTATCAGCCAATCTACAAAGGCGTGAACCAATTAAGTTCACCCGCATCACACATTCAGCCCAAATTATGCAATTCAAACGTAGATTTCAATCTAATCACCGGTGGGTCAATTAATCACATTTATCTCGACACCGAACTACGACAGTCGCATGCAAACACGACATACTCGCAGACTCATGCAAGTCATGCATGCGCATTATAAGCTGGATACTCACTAGTGAGCCGTAACTATAATCGAGCACGATTAACTGGCCAAACTTCACAGACACGATTGGTATCAGCCACGGAATCCATGGTATCAGCAATCTCAGTCCGAGATCTATAAACGTTACTTAGCGTGTACTTTAACTTAGACATGTTCCCGTCTTTCTTGCTCTTGTAGTTTGACAGTTGTACAACAGTGATAGGAATAACGTTGAGGACGCTTAACCAGAGTACGTAGGTACTAAGTAACGTTTATAACTACATTTAGTGTCATGTGAACATGGTATAGGTCGCTACTTCGCCAGTGAGCACGCTGCTTTAGGTACAGTGCGCAAGACGTATGATCCATTTATCACGCGTAGTATGCGCGGGCGCACCCATGAGTGTGAACTGTGGTCGCTGCACGTAAGTAAGTAAGTAAGTAAATTTTATTTGCATCGATTGCAGGTACATAAAATAAGATGTTACAATAAGATGGGTGAGCCTTGTACAATCTACCCTATATAGGGCATGCAAACATTAATGTAATGGTTTATTAAGTTGAAAATTAAATTAATTAATGGAAATAAAATAAAATTATAACTTTAAATCATTAGTCAGCATAGCACATCACAATAAATAAATAAAAAATACAAAATTCCACTTAAATACAATTTTGAATAATAATCGGATAAATTGAGAAAAAACATTAAATTATTTAATACATAAGTCCATGTCATTTAAAAAGTCATTTACTGAATAATAGCATTTTTCAATCAATAATAATGTCAGTCTTTTTTTAAAATTTTGTATTGTGTCATTTTTAATTATATTGGGTACTTTATTAAAAATTATTGGGCCCATACTAATAACACTTTTTTTAAACAAAGCAGTATTACATCTCTCAACGTTTAGTAAGTGTTTATACTGACTTCTTATAGGTCTCTTCCTAGTTTCTGACACTGAAGTGAAAAGGTTCATGTTACATTTAACAAAGAGTGCGATTTCTAAAATATACATACTCGGGAACGTTAAAAGTTTCAGGGACTTAAACACAGGGACGCAACTATCCGTCATTTTCATGCTAAGTATAGCCCTTATGCAACGTTTTTGTGCTTTGAACACCTGTTCTCGCAGCGTACAGTTTCCCCAAAAGATTATTCCATATCTTAAAATGGACGCTACTAGACCGTGGTATGCAACTACTGTTGTATTGATGTTGACCTTTTTTGCAAGATTATGGAGGACATACGCCGATACGCTCAGTTTCTTACATACCTCTTCTGCTTGAGGTTTCCAAGTCAACTGGCTATCTATAAGAATACCTAAAAATTTCGCAACTTTTACTTGGTCTATTATACAGTTATTATATTCTATCACTGTATGCGGTACCGATGTGCGTTGATAAAAGTGCATTACGTTAGTTTTTTGCAGGTTGATTACTAAATTATTTTCGTTAAGCCAATTCACAATATCATTAAGTGTAGTATTGATGTCATGTTCGTATCTATTAATGTCTGTACATTTAATTAGTGCGGTACTGTCGTCAGCGAATAAGACCATGGGGTGTTTAATGTGATTAGGTAGGTCATTTATATATAGCAAGAATAAGAGTGAGCTAAGAACCCCACCCTGAGGTACGCCATGTCTTATGATTCTTGCTTCGGATTTATATTTTTTCTCACGCCTAGTGTTGGTGCATATTTTAGAAATTTCCGTGTATTGTTTACGGTCACTTAGATATGACTTAATAAGATCCAGTACATTTCCTCTTATTCCGTACATGTAAAGCTTATTTAGCAGCGTTTCGTGATGGACACAATCAAAAGCTTTTGTCATATCTGTAAGGATTGCGCATATTGGTAGTTTTTTATCAACATTCCCCATTATAACACTTAGTAAGTCGTAAATAGCCATATTTATACCTTTGTTTTTCCTGAAACCTTTCTGTTCCTCACATAAAATATTATATTTAGATAAAAACTTATTGATGAATTCATATATTACTTTCTCGATGACCTTTGAAAATATGGGAATTAGGGCAATGGGTCTGTAATTACCTAAATCCTCTTTATCGTTTTTTTTAAATAGTGGTTTTACAATAACTGTTTTTAGACCGTTCGGGAATGTTCCAGAGCTAATACATAAATTTATAATCTGGCTTATATGTACGGCAATATTATTACACACGAATTTTATGACTTTTGTATCTATGCCATCATACCCCACGCTGCTAGTATTTTTTAGTGTCTGTATTACCCTTATTACGTCTTGAGGTAGCACTGGAGGCATGAAAATTGAATGTGTGTTGCTAATAACACCAGTAGGTACATGTGTTGGTGGAGTATTAGATCGTATTTGATCAATGAAGAAATTGTTAAATGCATTGGCAATTTCTGATGGGTTACTAATGACGGTGTCTTGAATTTTTATCTTACATATTGGCTCAGTATTGCGTGTTTTGTTATTTATAATACGCCAAGACGCTTTTGATTTGTTACTGGAAGTTTTTATAGAGTAATTGTTTTGTGCTCTTTGGGTTAATTTAATTATTTTTCTGAATTTTGAGGAATAGATCTTGAAAATATTTTTGTTTTCGACTGAAGAATCTCGTCTGTATTTCCACAACAAGTGTCTCTGTCTTTTACTGCATACGCGTACACCACGTGATACCCATTTAATAGTTTGGTTTGATTTGACGGTTACTAACTTGTATGGAAAACAAAGGTCATACATCATTCGAAAGTCTTCCAGAAAGCAATCATATGCTTCGTTTGCGTTCTCTGTTTTGTACATTTCGGAGAACGCGTAGGGCATTAAGGTTGCCCCTGTTTTTGGTAATTATGTAATGGTGGTAACTGTTACCGGTTGTTTGCCAATTTGTAAAGGTTGGTTACGTGATACATATTACTGCAGACACGTGAGTTGGTGGCGTAGGTACGGCTGTCAAATTTTAATTCAAGAAGTTGTTTCGAAGCTCCACATAGAATGAAGGAGGGAATAGATGGGATGATCACGTGGCAGCCGAATGCTAAACTTGAAAATCAACCACAAAATTCACAGAGAAGGACTATGTGAATATTGTGGTTGATTTTCTGGTATTTTTTATTTCCTTTCAGGAGGCCTACCACAAGCTCTTAACGCGATCCATTTTAGGACCTAAACTGAACTGTTCTTCTGATTCGTACCATGACGTCAGTTTAACGATTCAGTTTATGTCGTGCCATCTGCAGCGATTGTCCCAAACTGAGTCGCAAGTTTTGGTTTCATTCATTTAATTTTGTGCTTGTTTGGTACCATGACGTCCATAGCGCAGCTCAAGCGATGCAGTTTAGGAACCTAAAGTGAAATGTCTTGCTTTTGCATCGTTTTTAATTAGATCATGGTTGGCCACCAGATCTTAGGTGAAACTTTCACACGAACAGTCTTAAAAAGGTAGGGACAGGGAGGAAAGTATATAGGAATCCAACTTTGCCAACCCTAATATAAGTTTACATTTACGTTGTTGATGTAGGTAAGTAATGTAATAGCATAATTTACAGAGTATTGCACGTGTTTCTAACTTTACATTGAAGTGGCTAATAATTTTCTGTGTGTTTTGCGAACACTTTTAGATTGATACCTACCATTTACACTGATTTTGATGTAAAATAAATTTTACAGGTGGAGTCACAATTTGTTTAATTGTTGGCTCTAGGGCTCCTATGCGCCGTGATTGGAACGAAAAGACCACCAGAATATAAAAGTTTAAAAAACCGCAGTGCTGTATTCAGGGATTCTAAGATTTAAACATAACATTTTGAGGATTGTATTTTCCCTACCAGCGCGCCCCTCCCTCTCCATAATTTTTGACCTGTCAAAATCTTAAAAACTTTTACATAAGTCATCTTTCATTAAGTGGATCTATAGCTAATGTAAACCCAGGCATGCTGCCTCTTCTTTGCGTTGATCTGCAGTGGCCCCAGTGGCCCCAAGTTACGTAACGTTGGGCTGGCGCAGGAAAACTCGCTGCCATCATATTAGCATTTCGCCGCCTGCCCCCGATAGCGTGGATACGATTTATAGAATTACTCAATATCCATCTGTAACATGCGTATGGCGTTCCTTTTAATAACCAAGCAGTAAATGCGTTTGCAAAAGATACTGGAAGGTATAAATCTGGTGAAGCAAATGCACTAAGACTAGAAAATGTCGATGATTACAAAAATTGTTTTCTTGGTTTCAAACTGTTGCATCAAAGTATATTTTTCCCATTATAAGTGATAATGGTTTCCAATAATTATTTTTCCAGTACGATGAACAATATAATAGTTTTCAAGCAGTTACTGTTGTGTGTTGTGTTGTGTGTTGTGTTGTGTTTCAAGCAGTTACAGTTAGTGGGGCTTGTGGCTAAGTAATATCAGCCGCACGGGTCAATCGATCAGGTTAAGCTACGCTTGCCGCGGTTGGTCCGTGGATGGGTGACCATCTTTACATATCAAGACCCCTCCGTGCCTCGGAAAGCACGTTAAGCCGTTGGTCCCGGCTGTCATTCGTGGAACTTTGACAGTCGTTACGGGTAGTCAGAAGCCCGAAAGTCTGACAACCAGTCTTACCAAGGGGTATCGTATTACCCAGTTACTGGGTTGTGGAGGTCAGATAGGCAGTCGCTCCATGTAAAATACTGGTATTCAGCTGTATCCGGTTAGACTGGAAGCCGACCCCAACATAGTTGGGAAAAGGCTAGGCAGATGATGACAGTTACTAAACCATCTTGGGCTACACCATCCTAGGCAAGCTTAGATACTTTGCTGAAAGTGTGAAATTGACAGTGTCTAATGAGCTAAAGTGAATAACAGCTGGCCACGACGTTTGAATTCAAGAAATAACTCATTACATCAAGGTCCTACCTTCAAACTGTGACAATATCTGTCCATAATACATGACGCAACGCAACATACCTACACTTGCATCACGATCAATTAATCGGCATTACTTGAGTGCCCACAATCGTATCATTAGCGTTACGAGTGTTACGACAGACGACACAGATGAAGATCTAGTTGAACCTGTTCGGTGACATGTGCCATGTATGTCAGTGTCGTCACGACAACACAGATGTCCAGTGCCAGGGCTAACACACGCACTCATAAATATAATCACATATAAACTTCAGGATAGCTATGAGAAGACGAATATAATGAGCAGAAGAAGAAAAAGCTAGCGATGAACAGGAGGAATCTACGTATTTTATTCGACTTGAGTCAATAAGCCACCATTTCTGCTTGTATGTACCTAAGTCCTTGCAAGCAGAAATTGGAAATAAAAATTATCATTGCACTACAAATGCCTTGCACTCAGCGCGCTATGGAGCGAGCTATGCTCGGAGTCTCTTTCAAGGATAAAATCAGGAATGAAATTATCCGGAAAAGAACCGGAGAAGCAAACTAAAGTGGCAGTGGGCTGGCCATGTCTGTCAAAGGACCGATGGCCGGTGGAGCAGACGAGCCCTGGAGTGGAGACCGCGTATCGGCAAGCGTAGTTTGGGACGCCCCCCAGCTAGATGGACGGACGACCTAAAGAAGGTGGCTGGGGTAGACTGGATGCGGAAGGCGGAGCACAGGGTGCTGTGGCGCAGTCTGGTAGAGGCCTATGCCCAGCAGTGGACTGCGATAGGCTGAGTTGATTGATTGATTGACGAATGGCTTCGGAGGTCTTCTTTTACCAGAAGATTCAACCCGTAAGACAAGCATCCATCGTGGAGCTGTGGATCTTTTGGCTTTTGAGTTTTCGAAAACCAAAAACTCATACTCAACCCTACAAATTATAATTGCCAAATGCAGCTCCGGTTTTGAACAGCACGTGCGCACTGTGTCACCGGCCGTGAATTGATCGAGCTGTTTGTTAATTTGATCGCACACGAATTAACTTTGTAATTAGTGCGTGTGCTGCACGTTCTATTCATCAAAATATCTGTCTTTTGAATTTGCTGCTGCATGGAGCCAAAGCATGAATAGATTACACCATGTCATTGGGTTTTCCAACTGTGTTGTAATGGTCTCTACCAGGTTAGTATCAACTGCTAGCATCTTATAAATACTTGCTTAAAACGTTCCATATTTACTTTATCCAACATAGGCCTGGACGAGGAAGCTGACACATGTCGATGACTTGATATGAAATCAGTAAAGAAAGAAACAGACTTCGTCACATCGACATACCAAAGTACAAACAGCCTGAAGGGCAGGAAGTATACTACAAACTTCCTAAAATCCTGCTTAGATTAACGAGAAACTTCAAGGGTGCTCATTTGAATGTTTTCTCATATTAATTACGTTGGATCGCGTGTCGCCGCTCCATACATCCGTTTCTTCGACTCTTGACGTTTTTATTATTTTCGGAACTAAATTCCTAACGTTTTCCCGCTATTCAGTTTGAAGTTTCTCATCCGATTTCCTTCTCGATGCGTGAAGATTTCCTTCCCATTATCTTTTTATTGAAGGTTAATTTTAAGTAGACATCGGGATGCAGCTCTTAGATGACGTGCATATCCGATCAACCAATCAATAGAAATTGTGATATTTAGAATACTCCGGAAAAGGCTAGTTAAGAGGTTATAGCTACCTACCAAAATTAAACAGTGTTAAATACTTATGCAGGGACACTAACTTTACTACTATTAATTTCGTTAGTAAATGCCCATCCTTGAGAATTCTAAGTCCCTGAGTCACCGCCTGGCTTGGGTTTCACGACCTTAACCAAATGGCAACAAAAACTTAGACAACGCCATTTTGTTAATTATTACGGTAACAATTATTAGAACTATAATACGGACATCGGGCTTATTATTACGTTTTAAACGATTACAGGTTCCACGCAAGCGCACTCACGCCAGGAAGTCAATATAATTACAAATTATTACGACACTATCGGTTTGTACGCTAATTATTAGGAGAACGAAAGTGATGCGTATTACCAAAGTGTAAACTAGTAAGTACAAGACTTGGACTAAGCGTTTGAAACAGTAGCGATGCGCCCAGATTGTTGTACTTATTTACATTAAGAACTGACGATGGTTCATAAAATTATCTACTTTGTTTTACAACAAATTAGTTTAGTACGTTATTATCTAACTCGTAAATAAATGTAAGGTATATCTTCATAATCGCAAGTATGCCCCGAGGTGCCATAATAGGTCCTTCGCAGTATAATCATAAATTCATAATGCTACTGCGAACAACGATTATTACGAACATGTTGCCTGTTTCACATATAAAACTTGTATATACATACATACATTCATAAATTCACGCCTTGTATATGCACATAAAAAAACAAAATTGCTTAATTTAAGCCGACACACAAACTTTCCTCCTAATCCTAATCACTCACCGTAACTACCAACAAAGCTTAACATTACGTATATTATATCAGTAATACTATGTGTTTTCCGCATATAACTAACATAGTAGGTACTATGTTCATAGGCCGTATAAACCCTGGCCGCGTCACAGTTACCGGCGAAGCAGTAATACAACGTTATGCAACGAGCAGTCTGTGTGAAAATGAAAACCGTCGGGATTTATAACACCGAGAGTAGCCCGACCAGTCTAGATGTCGGAGATAAAAATTAACTCGCTTTGTAAGCTTGGCTTTGGATAAATAGTTCCGTAAAGGAAAGATGATTGTTGTAGATTTACGTGTGAATGGATTTGTGGTATTACAATAGATTTGTCAACATAATAAGTAGATATTTAGAGGTTGGAAGTGTCGGTTACTTGGAGGAAATAGAAGTAGAAAAGTAGCTATAAGCTTATACCTAGGTTAATTAATAAGTCTCAGAAAGGATCAACAGGAAACAGAGTGAGTAATAGTCAGAAACCTAAACCAAAAATCTTTAAGTCCTACCGCAAACGTAGAATTCCTTAAAACGACCTCTACAATAGACGGTCGAGATCTTTAATTGTTGTACTGTAATCACCGCGCTTAGATTACATTCAATAGATATTTTCAGCTTGTTAGCCTGAAACTTATTTGCCTTTGCAAATGCTATTCAATTAGCCACAAATGGTCCGCGTCGGATCGATTTCATCACAGCATACCGATAAGAGCAGCATCTCGATTTAAGTGGTTGAGTAACATCACTTTAATCGTTTATCTTTAGAGGAACTACGCACAATATCCTCACGGCAACTCTTTGTTCAGTAGGCAGATAAATTGTACGCTAGTGGGTACAAACGACCGTAGAATTGGCTAATAAAGAAACCATGAAGGAGGCATGTCAAAGTTATCTGGACTGGTTTACGCTTCTTAGCAAATCTGAATCAATCTAATTCATCAGATTTGCTTGATGTTGCCTCCTTGCCTGTGTCTTGTCTAAGTCTTACTAAATTAACGACAACTGATTTGCATGCAGTAGTTACAGCAAAGTGGTTACAAATTGTTTTATTCCGACAACACATTAAGATGAGATTATAACAACATGTATGCAAACAACATGCAGAGACAATGGTTGAACGTGGCCCACAAACTGGAGGCGTTAGGGGCCGTGCTCATGATATGAATACGTTAGTCGAAGACATTACAATTTCCAAATTGCTGGTCAATGAGAATGTTAAAGTGACTGTTGCTCATGAATTTGTGAAATTCATTCGAGATATTGTAAAACCCAAACCTCGTCTACAATTAAATACTAGTCATTCTTGTCCTTCAATTTAATTTGTGCAATCTGAACTCAATATGTCACAAATACATAATAAGTATGGGAATTCTACGTCTACCGGGTGGCCCAAGTAACCAACTAGAAACGAATTGGCTGTTTCATAGACCCAAAGTTAAATACAGTACAACTATCTATAGTACCCTCTGAGCTCTAACCTAAATTCCAGGACCATAGGAATTTAGCCGTTTGCCGGAGTTTCACGCCCTTCAGTCTCATACATAGCACTTCTGACAACTGTAACAAAGTGCATAATATGACCCAGTGTGTCATATATACGACATTCCGGGAGTGCAGACAAGAATAGCTAAGTAGATTTACCGCAACGTACGTACCTTAGAGCAATGCTCTAAGACCTATACTCTTTGATTAACCGACTTGAAAAAAAGGAGGAGGTTCTCAGTTCGTCGGAATCTTTTATTTTTGTACAGAGATGGCTCTAGCGGAGAACGCACATGTCTTTATTTTTCTGTTTTAATTTTTGTTTTGTTTTAAATGTAATTTTATGCTCCTTTTTACTGTTTGTATTTTTCCTGTGCGTGTCCCAAATAATTTCTTTTCTTTTGACGTTGTTCAGTGTGTAGTCGCCTTCAAAGAGCATAGGCTCTGAATACGAAATAGATGCAAAGCTGAACTTGTTAGCTCTTATGAGGTGTTACGAAATCGCTTTCTTCATTGAAAACATTACATAGACAGGCTATTGACTTGTAAATACACATTGCGGTCGGAGCCTTCTTGCGCTGTTTTTGTTCTAGTCTGGTTTCGGCAACTAGGTTTATTGGTGATACATGGCTTATTATTGTGACATCATTGAAGACACGAATGAACTGATGATGTTGATGAATTTTGTCGTTTAACAGTGCCTCATATACATATGTGCCTATGTGAAATAAATTATTTGACTTTGACTTTTGACTAATTAATACTCACAGCTGAAAAATTTTGATACCTATGCGACAAAGACAAGTTGTTAGTTGATTAATTTGTCAGCTTATATTTTAACTAAGTAGACTATTTTCTTCTTTGTGCACGTTATGTAGCTAATCAACAGCTATTATCTAAAGCTTGTAGTGTTATAAAATTAGCAACGGCAATTGGCTGTTTAACGCATTGGAGAACGCAATTAGTCACTCACGATTAACTAGAGGCGCCAAATTAAACAAGCTCTAGTCCAATTCACATCAAAGTCATTCAAGAAATATTATATTGTTTTATTAAATTAATAAACAGATATAAAATCCTCGCTTCTCAGGCCAATCTAATCAACAAGGTTTTATTTATACACAACCAAGGTTTTGCCGAAATATCGATTAAAAATGAAAACTTCGACATTAAAATGATTCGAGTTTTTTCGTATAAAACTCCTTGGTCTAGAACTACACTAGAAATGTCACAGAGTCTATTGCATAGATTAATATATGTACTGACTATTGACATTTCGCAACATTCTCCCGCTAATTTGTTATCCTAAGTACAACATTGCGAAAACAAAAAATTAAATCATTGATGCAATATAACG
Source organism: Hydraecia micacea (assembly GCA_914767645.1). NCBI lineage: Eukaryota > Metazoa > Arthropoda > Insecta > Lepidoptera > Noctuidae > Hydraecia > Hydraecia micacea. The sequence goes on from OU611778.1 coordinate 19,173,340, forward strand.
TTGCTAAATCTTTAAAATATTTAATAAATTAAATACTACAATAGACCTTCCGAAGAACTCGATCTTGCTATCAATGGTTGACCTACAAAATTTATTAAAAAGTTAATTGAAAGATTAGTAACGGTTAACACTATGGTATTAACGTCATCTACTACAATACTATTGTTAGATATTACCTATTATAATTTACTAGGTTACTTTCATTCGTAGTTTCGTATGTTATTTCTGAATCTATTAAAAAACTGTATCAGATAATTGATTAGTTTTGCAGAGGTAGCTACTTAAAAACCACAAGAGAGGTAGCTACTTAAAAACCACAAGGATGTTCAATGTTGTCCGAAGTAATGATTGTTTAAAGAATCCTTGAAAAACCCCGTGGAAGTAAGGTGGACGACCACAAGACCGCAAACAAAGCCGCGAAGGCTCGTGACCGCTGTTTCATAACATAAATAACACGAGATAAATATCGCGTTTCTTGGACAAAAATGCATTTCAAATATTTGAAACGCAATCCCAAAATATCCGAAAAAACTTGTTACAAAAATCCTTTCTCCGATCCTTTTTCACGAATCCCAATTTGCATTTTGGGCAGCTCTATTTTTTTTCCTTTTATCCGAAAAGGGCCTTCGTTATATGCGGACAATGCACAAGACCTAATGCTTTTTTATGTCGACTGGACAAGGGTCATTGATTTATAAGTATAAGTCCTATACACTGTTACAATGCATTCGATATGTTCGTGTGAATGTTATTTCGGCACTTTATTGGGCGTAACGAGTTCGATTTTTTAAATTAAATTGGGCATTTTTTAGTTTGCTTTATTGTCATTTGAAATCCGATGCTTGGATTCAAATGATTTATATGCCTTTAGATTTCTTTGATTTTGCCGTAAGAAAAATAATGTAGTAAGCACAGAACAGATTATCTGTTCTGTGGTAGTAAGTATCTAAGTAGGGCGATACGCCTGCATACATAGCATATTATATTTTTAAATCCATAAAACTAATCTTTACTACTCACGTAAAGATAATCCGATTACATTACGATGACGTGTAGACTATCCGTTATGCTAAGCGATCTGTCGTCTAGCATGTTAATTCGGTCGATTTTAAACGTTCATTACGCGACAAAACAGATAACATGGAAATAATTAGAAAGTGCATTATAAAAACCTAAGCGCTGCCGGCGTTTGTGGCGCAACTTAGAAGCTTGTGCCGGACTACTGGAATCCAATAAGTACCTATAGGCCTATATATAGTAAAGGTACTATACCTTTACTTAGTGCGTTCAAGGGGTTAAGGATAGGACTTTATTTTACATAAGTATTTACATACTTGCTATGCCCGCGACTGTTGCGTGCATATTGGAAAAGAAATTCGACTCCATGGGTTTAATTTTCTTTGCGCGGAACCCTAATTATTTTCGAAAATAAAGTAATCTTTATAACATCAGCTATATGCCAGTGAAAGTACCGTCAAAATCGGTCCAACCGTTTCGGAGATCAGCCGGAACAAACAGACAGACAACAATTTTATAAATTGTTTTTTTGTTATTAAGTACCGTATATGCTTTCATATGCTGTTATTTTGAAATTACAAACAGACACTTCAATTTTATTTATTTGTATGTATATATCAAGGGGTATCGTAGGTACCTAACTGGGTTGTGGAGGTCAGATAGGCAGTTATCATGTAAAATACTGGTATTCAGCTGCATCCGGTTAGACTGGAAGCCAACCCCAACATAGTTGGGAAAAAGGCTATGATGATGATGATGATGTATAATGTATAGATAAGAAATCTGAAAAATCAACTCGACTAATGGGAATAAATAGATACTTTAACTTACTTTTTCCAAATACGTTTTCGTAAGCTAACCTAAACACGCAACTAACGATTAATTGACTTACGGTCGCGATAGGATTCAATTCTGCCGTTCCATTAAAAGATTCTGAAACTTCATTTGTTCATACAAATTAGGAACGCACCTTGTAATTCGGAACGCAATTAATATTTTAAAAGTGTAACGGACAACATTGCTGCCCATTCAATGTTTGTTGCCATTTTAAGCGCAATCACACCAACTCGTTAGTATCTCTGCGCGTACGCAATAATTACAACTCACTGTGTTGTTGGTATGTTGCTTGTATCACGAGACTGTAAGCATAATGGTTTATAGAAAATTACGGTAACCATACGAGTAGATACAAACTTATAGCTCTCCACCTGCCAATGAGACTAGAAAGCGAACGATTTCTCATGATTACATAGAAATTAAGTGAATATCTCTTCAATGTGTGTTTGTAGTTTTTTGTAGAAATTAGTAAGAAATAATGATTGGCGGCCGTTTTAAAGCTTAGCTTCTTGATAGATATTTACCACTTATTTTAACTTTGCAATTAGACAAGCTGTCATAAAGCTTATTCTCACTCGATAATTTATAAATTGTCGATTTCTTAAAATAATTAATAGTTTAAAAAAATATTTACCTCATATCCATTGTGAAACACAAATAAAAATTATATCCGCAGTAATTTGCAACACTAAAATGACTGCACGTCAAAAAGGGCGCGAAACGGACGAAACGCAACAATGGTGGGACGGGACTCGCGAGACTGTTCGGCCGCTGTGCTTTCTCCGCGCTTTATAACTTGCAGCGAGCTGGCTGCACGGGGGGCCGAAGAAATGAAACTGTTTGGCAATTGTACGCGAAACTAACGAATTCTGTAAAATACGAATTTATTTCGCCTAGAAATAGTTCGGTTATTATTGCGATTTGTTTCGGAAGCGATAATATTTATGACGTGACGGTGTGACGACGCTAATCAATTGATTTATTTACAACGTTTCTAAACAAATAATATTCTGCGTTCATAACTTTCGTGATTCATTCATACATAAGTTATGAATTAATTCAAATTCCATTGAATTTTGAGACCGAGTGACAAACAACGCAAGTTCGGTATAAGTACCTACACTGTTTGTCCTTGTACAATTTTCCAGAAAGATCGACCAATTCAAGGTAGCTGATGTTGGATATTGCATACCTTTTACCTCGAAAGCGGAAGATCATTGTTAGTCACTACTAATCTTCCGAGGGGCCCGTGACCAATTCTAGGTACAGCGGTACTAGGTATTCTGTAAAAAGATCACCGTGATAACTTAGGTCAAGTGATATTAAAGTGAGCTGTCATTCCACCTAGCTAGCAGCCTGCTAGGGATTGACACTATTGACAGCTCACTTTAAGCTCACTTCACCTAAGATTTCACGGTGAGATTTTTACAGAATAACATAACAGTAGATAGCCAATACAATTAATGACTGCTGGGTGAGTTAATGCATCGATCATATAAAATTGGTGAGTAACTAGCCATTACTTCTCATGAGCAAAAAGCTACTGGAGTTAATTTCAGAATATCAATGTTGGAACTGGTTACTAAATAATACAGGATGGCAGGACATCACACATCGACGTGCAAACTGTTACTATGAATTCAGCATATTTCAACGAGTGGAGTTCAGAAACATGTGCTGTACCTACATATGTATCTTGAACGTATATAGGGAGCGAAATTACTGGGAATTTAAGTTATGCGCTCCTAAATTTCGCTCTACCACACATTCACATGATACGTTAGCAAATTCATGATACAGGATATTCTGCAGTAGTGAACGGATATGGACATCAAAAGGACACTGAACAGGCAGATTCTTATATGCTTTCTAGGTTCCATGCAATACAGTTTCAGCAACTATCATTTAGCTAGTCTTAAAACTTAAAGCATGAAGAGTTAAGCCCTTTTAAATCAGCTGAACCACAGAACAGATAATTATCTGTTCTGTGAGCTGAACCATATTCATCTGTAAAAAGATTCGGACATCAAAACAATGGAACCGACTAGCAGGCCTTCCTAAATGCATCGTAAAATTCGTACAAGACTGTTCTTCCAATGGCCCTATACTTCTCAAATTGCCCACTTATACAGCAGGTTATTATTCAACAAACTCGTAGCCAGCACGTGTTTATTACATGAAGTTTTTAACCCTCGCTGTCTATAAAGAAAATTCGTGGCACATAATTTTACTGGCTCGTACATTACGTCAGTCTTATTATCACATAATGGCTCCAAAAGTGAGTTTTCGCCATGCGTGGCATAAATCACTCGAGTCCCTTTGAGTTCAGATGTCGCCGGCAACCGGTTACATATATAACTTTTGATTATTCGAATAATTTTATGGTCGACCCGAACGGTCAGATTGGGTGCACTAAAACCATAAAATCTGCTGGTCCAAAAATAAATATGAAATAAGTAAAGTGCCGTGCAAAGGCTTTAAGTCGACCTTCCACTGCAACGCAGGATGTAGTCGGCTTCGGAGAGGTTTACAGAGACGCCACGCTAACGTCGCGTTAGCGGAAGCGTTTCGCTACAAGTTTTTATTTGTCTATAAACTTCCTTTCCACAGGTAATGTCATTGCTGTACATTTTGACGTTAGCGTCTGGCGCTAACGTTATCTGTGAACGCTATCAGATAAGATTTTTGTCTAGGCCTGCTGTTCATGGTGTGGCCGTGGGTCGCAGTGGACGATTCCGCCTAAATATTTTCCATCCAAACCGGAGTCACTAGGTACACGTGCTTAGCTTAGCTACTAGGCTACTGTGGAGCGGTGCCTTTCAAGTTTGGCCGCTATGTGAATCATAGTAAAACAAACTAGGTAGGTACTTCAGTGTTGAGAAAAACCATTGTCATTGTCGTATCTTACCAAATAATCAACACAATCAAGTCAAATTCCCTGTTACCCTTTTTTAGCGATACACAGAAAAAGGTACATACAGAGAATCATAAGAAGACCGAAATAGATTGTTCAAGAAGAAATCTTTGAACAGATAAAGATATTTAGGTATTCGTAGGATATGGTACAAGGTTGGTACTTTGGTATGTTCATGACATATCAGCCGCTAAAGGATCCATATGGATATACAATATGTAACAAAAACCCTGTCCGATCCAATAAAGGCGTATTCCTGATTCAACATAGGTACTATAAAAAATTGTTATAAAAATGTAACTCATAAAAACCAAAAGTTATTGATTTTTTATTTTTATAATCCATGCGAAATTTAACACTGAATATGGCAAATTTTCATAAGTTGACAACACTCCACCCGTCGGCAAAATCTTTTTATTTTTACCTATTTTTATTTCAAAGAACACCGCCATACACTACCGCGTTGTAGGCACTATTTAAACTAGTCGCCGACTCTTTGATGTCGCCGACTGGTTACCTACCGGCGCGCTATTTGTTACCAACTTGCCAGTCTTTCGTGGAGATAGCTTTCGATCGGACGTCCGTACGTATCACGTGCCGCTAAAGTTTCGCGAATAATGTATTCCAATCAGGATTTTTTTATGTGTTGATGTACTTAGGCAAGACCGACTGTAATTATGCAGCTGCGCGTAGAACGTATGAGGTGCGCTTGTGACAGTACTGTCGCCGTAAGAGCGTGTGTTCCAACGCCTGCATAACCGTGTGTACACCAGAGGCAGTGTTCATGAGCACGAGTCACAGGCCGCTGATGCTGGAAGACCACGAGAGCGCAACGTTGAAATCGAGGAACAAGTGCTGGATATGTTTGCCGCGGACCCCACGCAAATCGGACACAAGTCACATCACAAGTGCCCTGCAAATTTAGTGAAAAGGTGTCTAATGTGTATTAGTGTTGGAGGTGGACATGTGGAACACAATCGCCGAAGTGTGCAACAACAACAAGTGAATGTTTTAATGAACTGATACCTGCAGTCGGTATGTACATTGCCACACATCACATTAAAAAAAAGCCCTTATTAGGGCTACATTTATTTCAATTAATTGTTTCTTGATAAACAGAATTAGGTCTGAAATCCGAATCACTATGCCTACAAAACAATATCAGCTGATATACGCGTAGCCATAAGGTCAAGGTATGACGTATAAGTTTGTTTGGCGGCACGCGACAAAGCAGGTTCATGACAAAGGATCATACAAACCGTCTCGCTCAGGCGGCTTCTTTGACACAAAACTGTAGGTGAAATTTGTCGAGCGATCAGTGTTGCCTTTGATCAGTTTTTATTTTTTATTTTATTTTAATTATTTTCACTGGGGAAAAATAATAATTTCAAATCCATTAAATGGTTACGTATATGTGTTTGCAGTACGATGCCGAATAATACTCTTAAGGATCGGACAGGGTTTTTGTTACATATTGTATACATTACACATTTAAAATCTAAGTTATACTAAAACAAAAAAAAAATAAACACAAACAAAAAAATAACAAGTTGGGGGAAAATATGCGTCACATCCACGAAAAACGGTCAGCATAATGCTACGAACAAAATTATGCTCTTTATACTCTAATAAGCAATACTAAACTCGCTATGTTATTTAAAATGAGGGGTTCACCAGTGACCTATACTTAGACCGTTGCTGTCTGATCTTACGGGAAGAGATTACAATGCAAATATTACAATCCTTCTAACTTCAAATAATTATTTTATTAGGCATGCAAACACGCGAAGGCTGTACACAACATCATAAAACAATGAGCACTCAATGCATATCCTTATGGCGTACTTATAGCCAGTAATAGCTCGATAAAAGCTAGATAGTTCCACTAATAAATTGCTTGCTGAACCGTAAAACCATATGGATTCATGCAAGCATTTTAACATTAGCAAACATCGATATAACAAACATACATATCTTATATCACGACTGTATTTTCCGAAGGTATTTGCAGAGGTGTAAATAGTACTTCTTCTTCTCCTTGGTGTCGCTGGCACGATTTTTATCAGATCTTGCTAGCCCAAAACTTCGCCACTACCACGGCGTCCGCGTCGTCGGTGGCAGCGCAGATTTATTTCGATCAGCACCCTAATTGCGTAACACACTATCAATCGGAATCTGAATCATTTTGAAGCAAATTGCTAATCCATTGCTTCATGAGTTCGAAAAATTTGTCTGCTCAACACGTAAATAACGCAATGAATGTTGTTGAACTGTCAAAATGGAACCGATTACGCAATTGCCCCTCTGATCCCCTGAACCCCCCCTCCACCCCCTCGATCCCCTGCTAGTTCGTCTTCTGTTTTAAACTTTGTCTTAAATCCACTATAAGCTTTCTCATTCCGGTTTGATCCAGTTTGTCTTTTGTTTTTATTCCTGAAGGATCGTCAGCATCAAAAATAAGTACAGGGTTTATTGAAATACATACACGGACACCTTTGACAGCAAGTTGTGGGACACAGACGGCAGGATAGGTGGTGTATTTTAAGTGTATGTTTTTCTATGTTAAATTAAGGGTACTTATACCTAAATGTCATCAATTGGTCTCAAGCATAGAGAATATAAGTCTTTGGTCACAAGTCACCGGGGTGCTACGAAATACGTGATGGAAAAATCCAATAACACTGCCCAACCTGGTTATCGAACTCCACCCACGGGGCACGCTCAGCAGTTGCGTATGCGACCATTTGATGAATAATCCAGCCCCAGAAATATAGATACTTTCGGAGTTATACAATCCTAACATACGTATATGTAGACATGAATTCGTTTACACCTGTTATGAAAGCACAAGTGGTTCGTATCAACATTGTCGTTAGTAATTCACACAGTGACTCCACGAATTAAGCCGTATATCCGTAATCCGTAATACCGTAATCCGGATCTAGCATATAGGCAAAAATGTAGTCTTTATGTCTAGCATATACCTACTTAACTAAAAGTGGGGAAAAGTATCAGTACAGTCAACAAAAGAGATAAGTATGCAGGATTGTTGGATATAGTTGAAGTTTAGTGAGAAACCGATGAATGTTCTCGAATAAAATTACATTTTATTAATAGAAAACAAATAGCTCATAATTATCAAATTAAATTTCAGTCGACAACATCCATCGGTTTCTTGCTAAACTTCAACTAAGTGTAATATATCCGATGATCCTGCATACTTATCCGATGATCCTGTAAACATACTTTTGTCTTTTTTTTTTTTCTTTTGTTGACTGTACCACATGTAAAAGTGGGGGAAAATACTTACATAGTCTTTAATTCTTAACTATAATAGGTCTGTACGTTTTGAGGGGCCCGTGGCTAAATAATAACAGCGCACAGGTCGATCGATCAGGTTAAGCTACGCTTGCCGCGGTTGATCTGTGGATGGGTGACCATCTTTACATACCGAGACCCCTCCGTGCCTCGGAAAGCACGTTAAGCCGTTGGTCCCGGTTGTCATTCATAGATCTTTGACAGTCGTTACAGGTAGTCAGAAGCCCGAAAATCTGACGACCAGTCTTACCAAAAGGCGTATACCTAACGTATTACCTAGTACCTGGGTTTGTGGAGGTCAGATAGGCAGTCGCTCCATATAAAATACTGGTATCTAGCTGCATCCGGTTAGTCTGGAAGCCGACCCCAACATATTTGGGAAAAGGCAGGCAGATGTGTAGGTCTGTACGTTTTGTCATTTCTCAGTACCAGCCCGTTGTCTGGATTTGTGCCCGGCTGCTAGCAATAGGCTCGCCCCCTATTAGGTCATCATCATCTGCCTAGCCTTTTCCTAACTATTTTCAGAGTCGGCTTTCAGTCTAACCGGAAGCAGCTGAATACCAGTAATTTACATGGAGCGACTACCTATCTGACCTCCACAACCCAGTTACGGGCACCCCTTGGTAAGACTACCTCGCCCCTATTAGGTACATGGGACTTGAAAATAACTAGTGGAAAATGGAATATACTATAAGTTCCTCTGCCAAACCTTTCGGAAATTGCAAGCGTGATGTTATGTTAATAGGTATCTCTCTAGCAGGTTTCGTATCGTTAAATAACCTCCTTCTTTATTTGAAGTCGGTTAAAAATGACATGGTCTCTATATAATTTTAGGCTCGAAATCCTCGTGATCTAGAAAGCTTTCATAATTTTGTTGTGATTTTAAAACATTTAAATAAGTACTATGTGGCAATTTCGAGTTGATCAAATGAATTTGTATCTGATAGCCAACTCATTAAGATCATGACAATGCGTTTTTCAGAAGAAGTGAAAAAAATCAAGTTGCAATAGTTGAATAGTTACTTGCAATAGGTAGATAGGCAGGTACGTACACTGAATGAAGAAATATTAAACTGTTGTACCGGCTCTCTCTTATCAAATCAATTTTGCTAAACAAATATTCTATCAAACTTTCTAATTCTGATCGATCAGCATAGAAAAGTTACCGAAAATTCAAGTCAATTTCTTTTTGCCAAAAGTGATAATTTGCTATCACAGCATTCACAGCACCGTATTGGGGCGATTGGGGTCAGTAATTTACCTATACCACAGATAATAAATACTCTCCTATACTTAACTCATTAATGAGTTTCGTTTAGTAGAGTAGGTATACATATACGTAATGAATCCTAAATCCTACTTTAGTTTCAAATCTATCTATACTAATAATAGAGCGCGCTTGTCTCTGGAACTATCAGTCGTATTTGCAACATTTTTTTCCATTTGATAGCCCAAAATACTTAGGCTATTCTATTAACATCACGCTAGGACTTTTAGGAGCTGAGTAAAAAGAAAAAAGTCAGAAAATGAAGTAGGTAATAGTGCGGGCGGGCGATGCGTTGCGACGACGGTGTGAGTCGGGGAACAATTTTTTTTTTAAGCAGACGAAGTCGCGGGCAGAAGATAGTTTTTAATAATGTCATAGGCGTCATGCATTCATCATCAGGCACAGCTTTATTAGCTTTGGTCTGACCTATTAAATTTTTAATTATCTACCATAAAAGTGCCATCAAAGAAAGTATGTAATCATAACCGATAAAATGTTATGAGATAAGATAAGTATGTTACGGCTATTAGCCGAAGTGCGGCTACACCTAGTTTTAGCCGGAACGTCGCCGTCGACGCCGACGGAGCCCCGCAAGCGGGGCTCCTATTTCTGTGTAAAGGGTTTAAAGTAACCTAACCAAACCTAACCTCGGGGTGCCCTTCGCTCGCTCTTGCATCCTACGTCGCCTATCGACCGACCGGAACCATGCAACCGATTTCACCCGAAGTACACACGAACCGCATGTGGCCGGCTGCATCTAGTTGTACTTGGCTAAAACTAGGTGTAGCCGCACTTTACCCGGCTAAAACTATGTGTAGCCGCACTTCGGCCATTAGCCGTGACAGATCATCAATTTAAGAATGTTTCTAATGTATCTTTATAACTTCACACTTTTCCCCATCATGCAATGACAAGCTCGTTTCTCAGCGACCAACTCCAAATTAATTGTGTTACGTCTATATACTTATAATAAATCTGTAGAGAGGTCAATTCTGTACATGAAATATATTTCCAAAATAACTAGCAGCGGGTGATTAGTGATCGATACTGACGCCAAAAATGCAATCAGTAAAATTTTTGTCTGTCTGTCTGTCTGTCTGTCTGTCTGTATGTTCTTTATAGAAACAAAAATCACTCGACGGATTTCAACGAAACTTGGTACAAATGTTCTTCATACTCCTGGTCAGGTTATAGTATACTTTTCATCACGCTACGATCAATAGGAGCAGAGCAGTGAAGGGAAATGTTGGGAAAACAGGAGAACTTACTCCATTTTTTAAGCTTCCGTCGCGTGTGCAGCCTTAATGGTTAAAGCTACACAGAAATCATGTATGACGGAAATGTTCTCCGTAAAATTATATAAAAAATATTCCACGACAGCAAATGTCTATCTTTTATGGTTGACTCACAATAACACGTGTAACTCCCGATAGCTTAGCAGTTCGGAGCTTTCTGATTATATTTTTCTACTCTTACGTTTATAACACTCTCACTCATCCCTAATTATTTTTTTTTAACATTATTACCTATTTAATAAAAAAAGAATCATAGAAATCGGTACAGAAACACCAAAGCTATACATGAAATACGCTAATAAGCCATCGCGCGTGAATACTGAATCATGCTATAAGGATTATTTTTGTGTAACGGTCGCCGCGCTCGACACGGCTCGCGGCGGGAGGTATAAAAGGGCGGGGGATCCAAACGCGAACTTCTAAATCAGCAAATGCCGCCGTCCAAGGCATGTCCTCTCCGACCCTGACGACCCCATAACCCTCCTCCAGGAGAGAAATAAGTCAACCAGTAGGTACAGTGCACAAATACAGAACACCGACATTCCGACCTCGCCGCCGAGGTCCCTCGCGACGTCCCCAATTAAATGCCTCCCCCCGACCCTTGCTCGAAGAAGTGCCAGCCCGCGCCGCAGCTGAGCCAGTAGATCTAAATTCCCGACCGTGACCTCTGAGTTTGTTTCGGCGTTACTTCTCAGAGTAGTCAGCTAGGAAACGCCGGCCTCATCAAGCTTCATCTGCCTAGCCTTTTCCCAACTATGTTGGGGTCGGCTTCCAGTCTAACCGGATGCAGCTGAATACCAGTATTTTACATGGAGCGACTGCCTATCTGACCTCCACAACCCAGTTATTGGGTAATACGATACCCCTTGGTAAGACTGGTTGTCAGACTTTCGGGCTTCTGACTACCCGTAACGACTGTCAAAGATCCACGTATGACAGCCGGGACCAACAGCTTAACGTGCTTTCCGAGGCACGGAGGGGTCTCAGTATGTAAAGATGGTCACCCATCCACAGACCAACCGCGGCAAGCGTAGCTTAACCTGATCGATCGACCTGTGCGGCTGTTATTATTTAGCCACGGACCCCTCGGCCCGGCCTCATCAAGCTTAAATAATAAAAACCAGATCCAGCCTGTCCCATCTTGCTGCCCTCCCCCAGCGACGCCCTAAGCCGAGGTTCGTACCCCACAGGGGGTGCCCTTAGCGTGTAGTCGCTTAGTATATAAGATATTTGCTCCTGGCTGGAGGCTTTGAGTTTACTTAAGGCAACCACACGATAGTCCGGTTAAGTAGTCACGACCTCTCAAGGTCAACTACGAGATGCCATATTCTAAAAAAAAAAAAAAACGCGAACTTCATACAATATTTGGCTGTTGATGCGAGTAGACGTTCCGAGCATTCGAACTTATTGATAGATATGTGTGTGTTTGTACAATATTGTTTATCAGCGCGACTTTTAGTCTTTAAATTAATTTAGTTTATTTAGTTTTCTTTTGTTGTTATTTTATAAAATAGGTACTTATTACTTATTTTGGTAGTGTATTATATTCGTTCAAATTACAAATTATTAATAGTTTACATTTTATTTCTTTTTAGGTGAAGTAGTAATTTCGTTGTATAGGTACTTAAGCCTCATGTGAACGTGATCTAAACAATATTACCAATACATTAACTTAATAACACACAAGGAATTACACACTGACGGAGTTGCGGGCACAGCTATCTATATCTATATATATAAAACTCTTCCGTTACTGAGTGACTGACAGACAACGCACAGCCGAAACTACTGGCAGTAGAGAGCTGAAATTTGGCATGTGTGTTTGTTGGGAGGAGTAGGCTACCACTAAGAGAGGATTTTTGGAAATTCCCTCCCAACGGGGAGAAAAGGGGGATAAATTGTTTTTTTCCGGAAGTCATTATTCCACGCGGACGAAGTCGCGGGCAAAAGCTAGTTGCATCATAAAATCATCATAATTATGTTACCCATGCTTTACTAGTAGGTGACAATATTGTGTAGGTGGCTTTGTATTAAGTAGGCAGAGGTGTCATGTCCTTTTTAGTGTTCCGTACCTCAAAAGGAAAAAAACAGAACCCTTATCAGATCACTTCGTTGTCCGTCTGTCAAGAACCTTTTTCTCAGGAACGCGTGGAGTTATCACGTTGAAATTAATATCAAATACTCAGGGCTGCAATCCCTTGAAGCAGTGAAAAAATCAAACTTCTAAGTCCACGCAATCAAAAGATACGGGCGTTTATGTTCCGTTTATGCCACACTTGCAAGGGAATCAAAACTTATGCTGTACTTCCCGTTGACCTAGAATCATGAAATTTGACAAGAAGCAATGTCATGTAGCACCAGTAAAGGAAAAAAACCGAAAACCGTAAATTTGTACGGAACCCTCGGTGCGTGAGTCCGACTCGCACTTAGGGTGAGGCAAAACGAGCGTAATTTTGTGAGTCGTGAGTCGCAGAATTTCGGTCGCAGAAATTCTGCCTGGCAGAAATTCAGAAATTAAGTATCTCAAGGTCATAACTTGAGATACTTAATTTGAATGTAGATAGGCATCAGTGATGCCTACGTCAAATTACCTTAGTATGTACCTATAAACCAGACGGTATTATCCTATCCATGGGCAAAGGCCAACATTAGTATAAACTTTCGTAATCATCCGAGCATCAATCTATTTTGAGTGTGAGTAACTGATCATGATCATTTTAAGTGAATGGAGAAGGACCTTGTCCAAAGAAATGATTAAAAAGTTCATCCATTGTTCTATTTTCGCGTGGGTACTGTGGGTAGGCCCAAGACGGGTTGCAATTGCAATCATGCCGCAAGTCATTATGCATTCATTCTGATGTGATAATGAGGGCTTTGTTTGTTTTTTTGTTTGTGGCTTAGAGAAACGGTTTATGGCGTTTATGCGGGACTTGCTTCTACCTACATAAAGAAACGTATACTTATTTTGTCTTGGTTTTCTGTCGGTATTTAATGCGTAAGTGAACAAAAACGTAAGACTAGGTACTTATACATATATTCAATTCAATTAAAATTTCCTGGATATGAGTTGCAGCTTCAAAATAGTTCGGGATGCTCCTAGGTGGGTCCTTGTACTGAAATCCTGCCTAGGCTTATGTTCTATGTTAGAGGGTTTGGTTTCCGCACTTAGTCCTTCAGCTGGACCATTTTGCGTGGGGCGTCGGTGGTTATTCTACCTGCCTAGGTCTTTCGCCTTCCCAGGCATGTGCCTTACAGGCGTTGCACGGGGGGTTCCGGAATTGGTCTTTTAAGAGGAACCGGGACCGCCCCTATGTGCTGATGGTGATCACCGGGGTGGTTTTAGTAAAAATCCCACACTCCCCGACCTTCTTCCTCGGAGGTCGGGTGCCTTTTGTGGGTTTCCCCCCGAAAAAAAAAAGGTCTTTCGCCTTAGGTTTTAAGACTGGTATGAGGTATCTCACATTTTTAGGTCATTGAGATACGCAGGTATAGAAGACCAAATTATATTTCTAGGTATTATGTGCCGGGGACCCGGGGTGCAGACGCCGCACACATCTATATTCTAATCTAGCTTATTAGTATTACTTCATGAATTCTGATAGAAGATAGAAAATATGAAATCGAACAGATAAAATTCTTACTTTTCATCAAATAAGGAAGCTAAGCAATTAAATTATAAAATTGCCGCGAAAATAAAAATGAAACCTAATCGTTCGCATGCAATGTATTTTTCCGTGAGTGAATTCACGACTAATGTGCGGTGCTATTCTGTAAAAAGATCACCGTGATAACTTGGGTGAAATGAGCTTAAAGTGAGCTGTCATTAGTGTCAATCCCTGTAGCATCAAATATCTCGGAGATTTTAACAGAATAGCTCAATTTATGCTCACTTCACCCTAGTTTTCACGGTGAGATGTTTACAGAATTGAGCGGCTGGTTTCTGAAGAATTCTTAAACGGAGTTTAAACTTTCAATAGCTGTTGATTCGACATAATTATCTATTTAAGCGAATTCCTTCCTTATGCTCGGTTTTTGAGGTTCTCAGATAAACCCTCGATAATAATTCACTCCACTTTTAAGCTAAATTCTTCCGTGACGTGTTCAGAAACACGATATCGAAGCAATAATCACTGTCGAATGGATAAACTCCGTTTAAAAAACTCAGAAGCCGGGCATTAGTTAGGTATTTACTGCGATTCGGTCGATTTTTAGTTTGTTTCCTTCCATCTAGACTGATTACCATAATACCTAATATGTTCGTTGTGATATTTATTTAGTTAGAATTACTTAGATACAATTCGTAGGTTTCATAAAGGCGAAAAAGGCCGTAGGTTGTCTGTACTTACGACTACCTACTACAATTTGCTCGTTTAGTTCTTATCCAAATCTAAAAGCAGAACCTTACATTACCTTCAGATTTTTCTCAAAGCTGTCATTTTTTCTAGCTTAGTGACTTCACGACGCCTGAAATATTTCTATTAGCAAATATAGTTTGGAATAATCTTTAGCTCTCATGTTGCCAAATTCTTAAGTAATTTCTTTAGATGACGTGCTATGATCGATGATCCTACTCTAGTTTTCTTATAACGTCAAGATAGTGTCTAGATATCACTATCTGGTGATCAATCACGATGATCCGAAGACGCCCTTTCTCTGGTTAGCCTTTTCCCAACTATGTGGGGGTCGGTTTCCACTGTACCCGGGTGCAGCTGAATACTAGTATTTTACATGGAGCGACTGCCTATCTGACCTCCACGACCCAGTTACTGGGTAACATGATACCCTTGGTAAGACTGGTTGTCAGACTTTTGGGATTCGAAAGTTCTGTCTACCCGATACGACTGTCAAAGATCTACGAATGACAGCCGAGCCGGGACCAGTCTATCAAAAAGTACTCTGAGGCCGGGACCAACGGTTTAAGGCTGTTCAGTCGATGATCTCCCAGCCACTTTCTCGCTAGATGGCGGCACATTCGCACTTTCGAACATTTTCAATTTTTACGCCTAACTCAGAAAGCTTTGAGAGACAACTTTCAACAACTCTCCGAGACACGGAGGGGTTTATGTAGGTATCTAAGTACCTATAGGTAATATTAAGTAGTTTAAACGGAACGAAATATTAAGTAAATTGAATAAAATAAAACACAATGTGGTGACTTTGCCTATCCTTAATTTTCCAATGTAAAAGTAACATTACAGTTTGTTTTGTACAAGCATCTACTTAATACATTTCTGAGTGTTTCGAAAAATAAACCGAAGGCTCGTCGCGCATTTTCTCAAGCCGGTACAGACAGGTGCAACAGGGACAGAAGTACAGGCGTAGGAACCTGGCCATTTTGGACTTCCTCGTCAGCTTCGAGTAGCCTGACTGGCTGTCTTTGGAACTGAGGTTCTCAATATGATATTGACTGCACCTTGCTTCGTAACTCTTAAATTCGTGTTTGTATTTTGCTACAAAATCATTGGGCTGCTCCTCTTCTAGAACTGGCTCTTCCTTTTCAGGCTCCTGGTCTGGTTCCTGATCTTGCTCCCGCTCCCACGACGTCAGTGGCAACAGAAACTCTTCAATATTTAAGCTGTGTTTTGATGGTGGTTGCGATTGCCGAATTAATGTCGCTAAATTGGTCATGGATGAGCTATCGGGTTGATGAAGTCCATCCCCAGGAATTTGATTACCCATTTTTTCCTTTAAATCACTACTTCGACATAATTTCATTCTGAGCACGGTTATGTCTGAATCGCTCGGCCATGATATCACGTCCGGTAAAGGACTCTTATGGCGTTTTGATCGCAATTTCTTCAACTTCTTCTTACTTCCACTATCGGATTTCGATTTAGATAAACCAGATTCTAAGCTTTTAGCTACATTAGGCGAAACTGTGCTTTCCGATTCTGAAGGGAGTTTGAAAGCCACTTGGCGGATATTAAAATTTCCATTTGCTTTTTGTATATCAATGATGTCTTCAATTTTTCTAATATTCTCATTCGGAGAAAGAACGTTGAAATCCATTACTAAAAAATATTTTTAGCCATTTATTATTTTACAAATTTTTTATATTGTTATTGTTTCAATCAGGATGGTCTACTTTGACAATAACATACATTTTTTTTTTACTTTTAAAAAGAAAAAGTGCTTTCAATAGACAGAGGGGAAATCTCTTCTATAATATTACATTGCGTTGTACTAGATCAGTAATAAGAGCCAGAGTTACTAGAATGAGTCAAAATTATTACAAGAAGGTATTGATTGTGATTGCATTAGCCAATCTAAACAGAAATAATTTTCGTTAAAATCCAGTTTAGTATTTTCTGCTTAAAAAGAGGCGTAACACATTATTTTTCTGTGGCTGACAATTCACTTTATCGACGCGTTCATAAACTAGATTTGTATGAAATAGAACAATTCCTGAAATAATTATTCTTATGATTCTAACACAATATAATAAAGAAAATTACTAATTTGAGGTAATTTTTATTTGGATTTTAAGTAATGGTAATAAATTAAATAAAACTCAAAGATACATTCATTTCGATTTATTTGCGGATCGAGTTTTTGAACATGACATTTTTCTCAAATCATCAAATGTCATCACATCGCCCTATGGGGAAGGATGGTGTAATGTTTTCGCTCGATTAATTTTTAACTTTCTACCATGGAATCTAATAATACCGACGCCGATATTGGTGATAAGTGTAATACTAACGGCGACTGTTCACCGACGCCGAAAAAATCATCTTTCGACTTGAATAACGCTAAAAATATTGATGACATCTCTACGCCTTCCGAGCTAAAATTCGATGAAGGTATTGTAAACAATTATTAAGACAATTTGATTACTTCCTATCTGTTTATATTCTTGATATATTACTTTGTGAAATCAGTCCTATTTTTGTGTTAAGTTTCTTGAATGTTATTGTGTAAAATGTGAGTGAAAGTCCCAGGTGCATAATGGTAATGTCATTGACAATTTTGTTTAGAACCTGACTACGAAGACCCGGAAGTGAAGGAAAAGAAGAAAGATATTGAAAAATGTTTAGAGAATCCGGACTGTGTGAACTTGGAACAATGGCAGAATTTTGCAAAAAGCAAAGCAGGATTGATCAGTGGTAAGTAAGAATGTACAATTTGTTTACGTCGTTAAGTTGTTAACAATGCCTCCCTCTGTCGTCATGCACTACTGTATTTATGACAAGAGATAATGCACTGGAACTGGTGACACATTTTGTAAACTTTATTATTGTTAGAGTATCTTAGCAGTTTAGCTATTTTTAATGACCAAATGTCAGTGTCAGTTTAGTATTTGTGTATAAGGTTAAAACATGGCCAAATTGTTATTTTTATTATCTCTAGTGGTCACTAAGTTCAACTTGACAAGGTTTGAACACAATCCTGGGTTTGTGTTCTCACATGCTCTCATGAGCTTGTAATTTGATTTACTTAAAAATATAATTATTTTATGTAAAATTATTGCATCTATGAAGGTACAATTTATTATTGCTTTAATTATCAGATTATTATCTTTATTTACAGTACTTGTGATAGCGATACAAAAATTGAAGTTTCCAATGTTTACTTTCAATTAGCAAATATCATTACCATATCATTATCATTATCTTTTTGTTATGATAGATGACTACAGAAGAAAAATCTGGCCGTTGTTAGTTGGTGTGACACAGGAAGAGTTGACAGAGCCTCCGTCTTTAGATGAACTGTCCACGCACATTGAATATAATCAGGTAAAGTTTTTGATCTAAGATATACCTTATTATTTATTTATTTCTGTAACTGCCCGTGACATCACAGCGGGCGCTATCAGAATACCAGTGCTGTGACATTTATTTTTTAAATGTTGCAGCATCATGCTGAGATAGGAGCCTTTTGGCCTCGTATGGGACTTTCTGTTTCATTTTTCTTTTAATACTTTTTTTTTATATACCTTGGATTTTAATTTTTTTTACTGTGCTTAGTTTAGTTTGTGATCTTCCTATACGAGTCGCAATAAATACTTTTTCTTTCTTTCTTTATTTATTAACATCTCAAAATGCTGACTAGTTTCTTATCAGTGATTGCTTGATCAAAATAACAATTCAATCATAGAAATTACTCAAAAACCAGTTGTTAACTGCTTGAATACCATAATTGCAGAAACAATTAAAAAGCTATTGCATCTCGTGTAGATCCACATTCTGGCATACAAAGGGTTATTCTAGGCAATCTTTCTAACTTGTGAATTTATACTCAGAGATTTTGATTCACTAGTTTGTTAATTTACTTTGCCTATCTTTATGGTTAGGTAATTTCCATAGGCTGATAGATCTATATATATAATAAAATGGCAAGGATGAATTTTTGTCTGTTTGTCTGGATGTATGTTCCGGGTTGGCGCAAAAACGGATTTGGATGTTTGGCATACAAATAGTTTATAACCTGGATTAACACAACTTTTCATCCCGGTAGTACGTTCCTGCGGGATATTTACTGACATCCACTTGTGCGAAGCTGCAGGCTAAAGCTAGTAGCGGTACGCAAAAACGCGCATTGACGTGGAGTCGCGGACACCAGCCTGTGTTACCTAGTAGGGGAATAAGATTATAGCCATATTTGTCAGTCAGAGACAATTGGAATATGTTGCACATCAATCTGAATATGCATTGACAAAAACACCTCAATAGATAATAATAACCGTTTTATAATTGTTTTCACCAGGTGGTGTTAGACGTCAACCGGTCACTGAAGCGGTTCCCTCCAGGCATTCCGTATGAACAGCGTGTGGCATTACAGGACCAGCTCACGGTACTCATACTGCGGGTAATCATGAAGTACCCACATTTGAAGTACTACCAGGTCAGTAGTTAATTATTATTATTTAAACAAACAAAATAAACTATTATGTGTATAGTAAATACAATATAATAATATATTAATTAGTATTGTAAGGTAACTTCTATTAATATAGGAAATATTTACTAAATAATTAAATAGAAATAAACAATTAAATCATTTAATTGCAATAAGGAAAAGGTATACAATTATACCAATAAATAGCAATTAACTTAAATTAAAAACAATAGCAGGTACTAAATGTTGCCACATTTTCGTTCAATCTGTTAATATTTTAAATTATTTTTTATTGTTATTAGTTAATAAAACTAGTTTTATTGAAGAATTCAGGTCTTATTAACTATAGTTACTGCTACCACTCAATAGCTTATATAAGAAATAGAAACCAACTGGGTCAGAACTATTTTGTAGTATGTTGGTCTAACTAAATAGCTAGAGGGGTCTCCATCGACAGGAAGTAGTCACTTTCAATCAAACACTTAATATATTTTTGGCCTAAAGACTCTTAAGGCGCCGTGTGTGTACCAAATCACTACATAGAATAGAATAGAATACTCTTTATTATGTACACCATATAAATTACAGACATCTATATAGAAACTTTACAATGGGTGACACAATGGGCGGTCTTATCGCTTAGAGCGCCCATATTATAAAACAAAGTCCCTCTGCCGCCGCTGTCTATCTGAACGCGAGAAACTCAAAAACTTTCGAACGGATTTTCATACGGTTTTCACCAATGAAGGTTCAAGGTCCGGCGTTTCTAAATTTGCCAAAGATGTAAACAACAATGGCCGCTCGAAATTGAATAAAATCGATATACAAGAACATTTATTTTAAGTAACGTTTGTTTTCGTCTAAACGTAAACGTGTATTATTCATTACAGTTTTGTGTAAATTGGCTGAAATATGACAATGATTGTTGAAGATGTCGGAAAAAATAATGCCGACTGGGAGTTTAACTGGCGCGTGCCGCGTAAATCAATAGAGTTATATGAAAACAATGTAGAAGTGGGATATTTACCGACATCCACCCTGGCGAAGCCGCGGGCAAAAGCTAGTGTTATACAGGGTGTCCCGTAATTCGACGTCAAGCCGGAATCGGGTAATAGGCCAAGTCATAATGTCATAAGGTTGACTGGTAGAAAATGCCTATGGCATTAAGTCCGCCTCTGTACATTTGTGCTTAAAGTATTAAATAAATAAATAAATAAATAAATAATGGGAATCAGAAAAAAAAAAAAAAATAGGAATAAAAAATAAATTAATATATATTTTTTTAATGGTTATTAAATGCGCCAAATTTTAATTTTACTTGCCAAACTCGCATACTACATTTTTTTTTCAGTACTTACATTCAGTCAAAGTTTGGCAAAGTATTGATTTTGAATATATTTTGGTTGGGCGTAGTGACATTTAAATGCTTAAAAATGCTTATAAAACTTAAAAAATACACAACTCAGATTTAATAAATATTTTTCTGATAAGTATTATGACTTGGCCTATTACCCGATTCCGGCTTGTTGTCGACTTACGGGACCCCTTGTATAAAAATAATATATAAACGAATATTTGCATATAACATCTGGAAAAAAACCTAAACTTGAAGTACCTACCGGCGGAATCAGGAATGTAAAATAAAGGTGTGTAGTGTAACAATGTCCGCAACCCAAAGGTCTGTTCACTTGTGGCGTATATCTTAAAACCACAATCTGACCTGCTTATTACCACGAGGTGCTGCGGTTGTAGATTTTGGTCTAGATACATAAATAGAACATTATTGATGCCATGCATTATATACCCGGCTTCGAAAGAAATCGGCAAAACCATCGCTCCTTTTGGGGCAGTTGGGTGATTAACAAAAGATGGTTTAGGCGACTTTTTTTTAAAAGTAGCTTCGCCCTTTTTACACCATTTTATCATTGGGACTTCCTTACAACGTTGCATACATTTTGATCTACTAAAAGGGATTACAACGGTTTTCTACGTATCTGCGTGCGTTTTCGGCTATCCATACTAATATTATAAATGCGAAAGTGTGTCTGTCTGTCTGTTACCTCTTCACGCTTAAACCGCTGAACCGATTTAGATGAAATTTGGTATAGAGCTAGCAGTGGCGAAGGGTGAATTTATGACAGAGGTTAGGCCGGAGCAAAAAAAAATGCCAAAAGAAAATTTCAATGATGATTTGACTATCTGGTTATGTTCTGAATTTTCGAAGGGAAGCCGGTGCGAATCGAGTTGTATGGTACCTTCGCCACTGAGAGCTAGTTTATGTCCCGGGAAAGGACATAGGATAGTTTTTATCCCGATATTCTCACGGGAAACTTATGCGGGTGAAACCGCGGGGCGCTGCTAGTAGGCCATAATTACACGATACTTAATATAGGTGTGAATTATTTTCGGTCCGTATCCGTCACATAATAGAAATAGAAACCATATGCGATAGTATTGGCGTTACTATGTGACCTGAATATTAATTTAAGTATCCAATTAGCTAAAAGAGCTCCCGTAGTTATGATAGTATGTAATTTGTTTTAAGTAACGGTTTTTATTATTGCTTTTAGTAATTTATGTTCAACATACGTATCTAATGTTTTTGCTGTTTTATAAAACAGGTAATAGGATAAAGGTAATAGGATAGAAAATAATTCTAACTTTACAACAGGGAAAGTTAATAAAGCGCTCTTCCTCTCTCTACTTATTTAAAAATTTGCTGTGCCCGACAGGGTCCATAATTGTTTCTATTATTTTTTATTTACCACCTGTAATTGTACATTATGGATTGCAATAAACGATTTGAGATTTGAGATTTAATACATAAATTAACTTTCTATGTAGGCACACGCCCGTATTGAACTTTACGTGATAGTGTGGCGTTGGCGACGAAGCGACAGTTCAATTCAATTGAAACTCAATTTGTAACTTTCGCATCAGTTACAAAAATAAAATAACACTTAAAAACTCATTATTGAATTTCATGAGTTTTTATTTATAAATTACCGACGGTCTTTATAAAATTTATTTTATGAAAGATATCTAACTATAATATTAATTCAATATGAATATCCGCCAGATTTGAAGCTTTTATCTCTGGATAAACATATGGCTCCGAAACCAAACATCAGAAAAATGATACCGCGCATACAGGTTGGCACGGCATACATATATTAACATACAGGGTGGTACGAACATCGACGACCAAACTGTAACCTGAATTCATATTCAGCACATGATTCTAACTTAGTAGAAATTTTCGTCAGTTATCAAAAAAAAAACTGCAGTTTCATAGAAAAGTGCAATACCTACACAGTCAAAATGTATGGAAGAGCTAATTTTTTTTAATAACCGAGCTTTAGCTGCATGTTTCTCCCAACCAAACAAATATCAACATTGTGCTTCTTAAAATAAAGTCGAAAATAAATAACTCCAATCGCGTAGGTACCTCCGTCGGCTTTGTTACTCTCTCAGACTAATGGAAGTTAATTATTTTCAACTTTATTTCAACACGTGGATGGTTGAAATTGGTTTGCTTTTGAAAACTGCGTTTTGCTGCGCTTCGCCAGGTCTTCGCCCGTTCTTGCAATAGATACTGGAATAGTAGCCAAACGGAATCTGTGTCACACAAGTACGGAAGAAAGCGGATAACAGCGCTGGCCTTGCCTTGATAGTGTGAACTTGTTTACAGTTGTTATCAGTTGCAGTGTTTGTTACACAATAGTTTAATAGTACGCTCGCCGGAGCACGGACTGGAGTATCAATATCAACTGGTTTATATTGTGTTGCTGTTATCAAGAGTCAAGTTCTAGGCTTATAAAGCGATGTTATTATTGATAGAATTCTAACTTAATATTATAAATGCGAAAGTAAATTTGTTTGTTACCTTTTCACGCCTAAACCACTGAACCGATCATCTAGAAAATGTGCTTATACATTGTCAGGAGTACAGAAACGGACATAGGGTACCTTTCATCCCGAAAAAAAGTGCTGTTCCCGAGGAAAACAATAATAACGTTATTATGAAAATAGATGGCGCCACGTGTATTGTTGTTTTCCTCAGGAACAGCACATGTTTTCGGGATGAAAGACCCTAATGTCCGTTTCTGTACACCTGACAACGTATATGCAAAATTTCAGGACGATCGGTTCAGTGGTTTAGGCGTGAAAAGGTAACAAACACACTTACTTTCGCATTTATAATAAGTATTAGTTAGGAAATTAGGATAGGATTTCACGCAGACAAAGTCGCGGGCAGCAGCTAGTGCAAAATAAATGAATAATTTATTGCCTCATGGTAAAAACCATTCCAGCGGGATAATTGCGTAACAAACTCACAGTAACAATGGCTTTCATTTTGACAGTTCAACATCGTTCATTACGTTATAAATTACGTTGTTGTACGGACGCATTTTTCGAACATATTAATTAGTGGATTAGCAATATCCTTCAAAATCATTCAGATTGTGATTGATAGTGTGTTACGCTATTAGGGTGCAGATTTCACCGTTTCAATGAACCATACTTGCTTCAGTAAGGACGGCTAATTAAAAAAATAGGTTTATAAATAACAATGACGTGTTGGATTAAAAGACAGAAATGCAGGAAGAATGATGACGTTTTTATTCATGTTAAGCTTGTCTGTCTGACTGAACCACTGAGTATCTGTGCAAAACGCGAACAAACTGCGCATACCATAACGTTACGCTTTTATTGTTTTCTCGGTCAGTGATTTAAGCGCTGTATATAGTAAATATTTATAATACAACATTTTATTTTTAACTAGCCAATAATAATAATGTTTTATGTTTGCTTACCTTGTGGCTAAGTAATAACAGCCGCATGGGTCGATCGATCAGGTTAAGCCACGCTTGCCGCGGTTGGTCCGTGGATGGGTGACCATCTTTACATACCAAGACCCCTCCGTGCCTCGGAAAGCACGTTAAGCCGTTAAATTGGTCCTGGCTGTCATTCGTGGATCTTTGACAGTCCTTATGGGTCGCCTGAAGCCCGAAAATCTGACAAACAGTCTTACTAAGGGGTATCGTATTACCCAGTAACTGGGTTTTGGAGGTCAGATAGCCGACTCCAACATAGTTTGGAAAAGGCTAGGCAGATGATGATGTTTGCCTACTGTTGGTTGGTTTACTTTGAATACATTTTATTCACCTACAGATTACAAAGTTTTAATGGACTGATTTTGTAATGACTGGTATGACGATTGGCGATGTAGGTCTAGAGCTAGGTAATATTGGAAGTGTGAATACTGACCCAACTGAATGCGTCGTAAAAACTAGATCGCTCAAAATAATCTGACCTATGTCGTCTGCGTAATAAATTGCCAATTTATTCCTTGCCGTTAGCTCTCCAGCTAGCTAAAAGTCTTCCTATTTAAAAATAGATTCTACCAAAATACCGATGATGCGGACTACCCGCGATGCATAGCTGTCTGGCCATGACTGTAAGATTCAATTAAATTCATTCCAGTGAAGTTCCTCGTCGCAACTGCTTTTTCTGAGAATTTAGTCAAATTCGATCATCAGCTTAGCTGTTCACAACCACTCGATACGCTTCCATACTGTATCGAACACCAATCACTGCTATCGTATCTTCTACATGCTGTACACAAGTCGAAAACCCGAAAATTTTGTCAGTTTAAATCAGACAACCGCTATTCTTCCGACAGCTGTTTGCTATCGGGGGCAAGGCAAATCAGGTTATCGAAATGTGTCATTTTCGATTCGATAGCCTGTCGGATGGTTGTGAATAGCTACGCAGGTCGATCGCCATAAATTCTAATTATATTCTAAGTAGCAGGCCAGAGTATGCACTTGTGGTTAATGGCGTAAGGCTAGCCTACTATTATTACCACGAAGGTTTTATTATACTTAAACCACTGCCTATCCATTCGATTAATATAAGCGTGATGTTATATAAAGTTATTTAGTAAAAATCTCCTGAAAGGCGACTCTCAAAAGGTATAAACAAGGCAGTGGAAACGCCGGGAACCTACTCCCTAAAAGGATATAGATCTTATTGGTGATGTTCTCCATAGAGGTCAGGTTCGTAGTACAGTCAATCCATCAATTATTTTTATTTACTTTCCTCATATAAATAAAATATAATACAATTATAAAATTCTATCGATTCGTATTCTAAAGAATCTCAACAATTTATGCAAAGGTGGGTCGGCTAATTGCTATAACTAACTGTACTTGCATATGGCGTGCGTGTTTGATCAGATGTATGAACGTAAACGAAGCAAAAGGAGTACGTACGGATCGTAGCAGGTGGCGTTCTCTAGTTTCTGCCTATCCCCATGGTCAAAAGGCGTCAACTTATTCTCTTGTCTGCAGGGCTACCACGACGTCGCGATCACTCTCCTCCTAGTGTGCGGTGACCGCGCCTCCTTCCCGCTGCTGTGCCGTCTGTCGTACGGGCCCGGGGCTCCGCTGGCGCCCTTCATGCAGATCACCATGAAGCCCACGCAGCACCTGCTCAACTATATGCTGCCCGTCATCAGCCGGGCGGATAGGAAGCTGTCCGAGTGTTTAGACAAGTGAGTTGTTACGGTGATGATCATTATCATAAAACCGATACAACATTTCGATGAAAAATCATATTCGGTACTCCACAACATGATATACTGCAATTACAGCCATTAATACAGCTTAAAATAAAATGGCAAAATATGTCTTTTCGTCTGAAGTTATAAACTAGAAAATGCTGCATGTCTACGAATGCAGATATGTGACTCCACTCCGTACATGTAAATGTCTTGCAACTGTTTAAATATAATTATACTATCTCTACCTAATGGTTGTTTAGCTTTCAAATGAGAGAACAAAATCTTATAAAGTGTGAACACATACCCCAAATGTGTTTACGCTGTGTTTATTTTACTTTTAACAAAGAAAAACCTATCGAAAACAATTTTTTTTTCGGTTTTCGGCGGGAAATGCAAATAAGGCCGAATTACGTTTTCTGTTTCGGCCCATAAACAATAAACCATCTTCGGTCGGACTGTATTCATAAATAGAATATCTCAAATTATTTTTTTCCATTCCAGAGCGCAAGTAGGCACAATGTTCGCCCTACCCTGGTACCTGACGTGGTTCGGACACAGCCTCAACAAGTACACAGACGTGGTGCGTCTATACGACTACTTCCTGTGCGCCCCCCCGCTGTTTCCAGTCTACGTCACAGCCGCCATAGTGCTTTATAGAGGGGATGAGGTGTATAACTGTGAATGTGATATGGCGATGTTGCATTGCTTGTTGTCTAGGGTGAGTTTGTTTAGGAATTACATACTATTTTGTATTGAAAACTGACTTGATCTAGTAAAATGAGAACTGTCCTTCAAAACAGCCTTCTGTATTATGCACATGCAAAATAAAATAGCAGAAGGTCAATTCTCGTAATTTAAAACGTTCAAAATCTTGTCGCAGTCTCATCTCAGCGACAAATAAATGTCAAAATGTAGGGAAATTAGAGGTATTTTTGACAGATTGAGACTGAGATCAGACTGTGAACGTTTTTAAAACTACGAGAATTGCCCCTTTGGAATTACTTATTTATTAACACATATTTGAGAATGAAAATAGAATACTGAATACTTTGCCTCAATATGACCTTTGTTTAACCCACAGACATAGATCTACATAGATAACGCAATTATTACGATTTGTATTGAAACCAAGCGTGCCGACTTTTTTATACCTACTGTGACGTCACAGCTGCAATTTAGTGACGGGACATCCAAACCGATTCAAAGCCATCGATGCCGCCGATGCCCCTTCGCCCCGCTACGATTCAACTGAAGCTGCCACCGTGATCGTCTCGCTCATACTCATATATTTTATATCTGTTGTCCCGCTCGCTCTCACAGCAATCGTCAGTACGCCGAGTTGTTTAAAAGTGAGCAGTCGCGTCGCGCTTTAGAGCAATTTCATTCTACATTTTGGATACTTTCGCATAATCTCAAGTAAGTTTACTAAAATATATTTGTTGATATTTCTTTGAAACACAAAGCATTAGTATAGACATGCATGATTAAGATAAGAAACAGTAGTTTAGATAACCTAAAAATTACAAATCGATTAATATGAATGACATCGATTTTCAGACAGACGAATGATATAGACAGACGAATGATACATAGACAGACGAATGATATATTTGAATGGGAGAGTTTCGAGGAATTACCAGTCCACATCCTACATGGCGTTTCATCTTTGAGGTAGCCAACTTTTTTCACATATTGAGGCAAAGGATCCTATGAATAAAGCAAATTGGTCAAGCTGGATGTTTGTTGCACAGATATAGTTTGTTGTATAAGCGTGAGTAGATGAGTACAAATAATAGTACTGTGTTTAGTCGGGAACCAGTCTTTCCGTCCCGTGGCCGCAATCCATTTGTCTTTTATGATTGGATCATGTGGGAAACTAAAAAAATATATTTTTAAATGCAATAGAAAATAAACACATTAAATATATAAAAATAGTCGTATAATGTTGAAAGGATAGACAAAAACACATTAAATACATCAACCCTAAAAAAAATATACTCCTTTTTATAGCAGTCCTGTAAAATTAGGTCATGCATATGAGCTTGTTATATCTACTAAATTGGCTTTCTTTATATCATTCGTCAGTCCGATATCGATTAAAATCGATTATTGATATATGTTGTAGAACGAACAGCACTAGTTGCTACAATTGACAGACGAATGACAAATTGCCTGTATCACGAAGTCGAAGCGATGCGCGACAGTATCGCTTGTGCGATATTCATCGTCTCCTAACACACAACGTCAGATCAAACGTCCAAAGCAAACGCGGCAATGTAATGTGAATAAAGTTTACTTAACGGTAATTTATAGTTAGGAATATTCTGGAACGACACGCAGCTTGGAATACTTAAAAATAGTTTTAATATGAATTTACGCATAATTATAATTTTAAAATAACTTACCTGTGATAGGAAATATGTTCCTGCCTTTGGGTGTTCGAAATTTTTGGGCTATTGCAGTTAATTATCACGCAACGAGGCATTTGTTTAGTTTTTTGCGGACGTTCGGCTGCAACAACGGACGCGCGGGACTGAAGTTAGCGGCGACCAACCTCGACGCTTGGCCGGGGTTCAGACACGCGAAGTGCATGCATTTGCGTTATCTATGTAGATCTATGTCTGTGGTTTAACCAGTAAGCCTGACTCTGGAAGATCATAATCAGACAAGCGGGCCCATTCTACGACAATACCTATAAAAAGACGCTGCTTCTAAAGTTTCATTAAAAAAAAAACTTTGTTTTTTATAGTTACCAGATGACTTACCTTTCGAAGACATCTTAGTGACTGCCAAGCAGCTGTACGAAGACAACGACCCCACTGATCTCGAGCCCGAAGTCGCCGCGCTGGAGAGGAGAGAGTAAGTTCAAACTCTGCTGTAAATTCAAACAGCCTGATACACTGCTCAGCTTATCGATATACTTGTGATCTACAGGAGCATGGATACTTTCCAATTTATCGCATAATATTTCAAGTTAATACAAAAAAAATACTGACGATTCACCGGATAAAAAGCTGTTAGTCCTTTGTCAACATTAAATTAATGCCTTACCGCCCGGCCACGAGTTTTGGCTTAGCGGCAAGCGGCGCGGTTTCTTTTGTCTAGCGTTGACGCTGCGAGCGGTGCGTCGTGGCATGGTTCATACATTTTGGTATATTTGTTTTTGCCGCTAAGCTGCCGCTGACAGCGGCGAATTCGTGGCCAGGCCGTTAGGCATCTTCTGGGCACGCTCGTTCCATCATAGACCTCATCCATCGCTTTTCATCAGGCGTGATCGAGGTCAAGAGCGGGCCCATTCAGCAATAAAAAAAAAAAAGATTAAAATCCTCATATCCTTGTTATTTCATTGGGACCTGAGCGAGGGTAATACAATACAGTGAATGATCCTTTTCACTAAGGGCGAATTTCACCAATGATGAAACACGATGTAGTATTTTTTATCTCACGAAGCGACGCGCGCTTTACTTGTATTTATCAAGTGTTCAAACACGCTGTGAATGTGTGTAAGCGCAGGAGTTCTTGGTACCGTCCGAGAAAATGGTGAAGTAGGAAGTTCGTGTGTGTGTGTGTATTATGTGCTGACGCTACTCGTCTTCATTTAGTTACCACAAGTAAAGCGTGTATCGCTTAGTGAGATAAGATACTGTAGCACATCTAAACCACGTTCAAGAGCTGTCAGTCTCATTGTTACGGAATATACTGACGCGTCCAGTTCATTGGCGAAATTCTAAGAGTTCTAGTGGTTCTACTGCTTCACGACTGAAGTCTAACATACAAATAAATAAAATCCAATTCTCTCGTTACCGCCGACTAAATACCATTTTCCTCCTACAGAGAAGAACAACGGCGCCTCGACGAAGAGCGTATGAAGCGGCGTCAGATAGCGGCCCGCGCCCGCAACGCCGCGGCGGGGTCGCTGCGGGCGCGGCTGCGGCGCTGCGTGCCGGCCGCGCTGCGCCGCCTGCCGCTGTCGCGCCGCGCCGTGTTCGCGACGGCCACGGTGCTCATCGGTATCTACGTGTACTACCGCCCCGACCTGCTGTTCAACAGGTAGCGCCACGCTTATCAGTTTGTCTTCTTCCGTCTGTAGTTGGTGATGTTGTGTGGAGTTGTTGGAATTATGGGACTGTTGTTGGGGTGTGTTGAGTTTTTTTATGGAGCGATCCGGGGTACTGTGAGTTTACCGCCATTAAAATGTATGTAAAACTTATTTGTATTGGTTTTAATCGTGATTTGGCTCGGACTGCGGTTGAATAGAAAATTAGTCGTAAAACTAGATCCAGTAATTTCGAATTCTATCGACTAGTTTAGTAATTTCAAATTGGCCAGCTATCCCGAAACGAAACGTATTAGAATTTAAAAAACTATCGCACAATAACGACACAGAATAGTCTTACATACGTTTTATAATGGTGGTAACCATATAGTGCTTCGTTAATTATCGCTACTGTGTTTTATAAAATAACAATAAATTGACTATTTGTACTATCTCTTGGGTTCCTGAAATAAGAGTTAATTTAGTATTGTAATTATAATTTATGTCTTACCTAATGAAATGTCAAGTTAATTTTGTGATCTGTTGATGTTGGGTTTATTAATTTCAATTTGAGTGAAATTAATTAGAATCGCAACTTAAGTTTTGATTAATCATATTTAATATCTTTGTACATTTTGTTCATGTTTTTTTAAGTGCACTTTCAACTATTATTTTGAATTAGACTAGATTTAAATCTTGCGTTACCTTAAAATATTTAATTAACACAAGATTTAAATCTAGTCTAATTTAAATCTAGTATTTAAATTTTGCGTTAGTCAAATATTTTTGCATTGTTCCCTTATGTTGATTGTTCATTTGTATTACTGTTATTTTTGTAGTCATAATATCAAACAAATGTCAATTATTTTCGTACATTAAGTTCCTGTATTCCTTGATCTCATATTATCTGGGTATATTTCCAACAATTCCAGCAGCATACGGTTGACATCACACACTTGCCTAGAATCATGGCGGCATAAACATGCTTTCTTATATTTTATAAATCATTAGTGGCTTGCAGACTTGATCGAAATATCGATCGACATTAAATAGCGAATAAATAATCTATTTTTCGACGAAATCGATCAGGTGTGTAAGCTCCTTTATAAAAAAATATGTCATAGAGTTCACTGGTTATGGTTTTCATCTTGACTAATGTGGAAAATTTTTACTGAAAACACTTTAAAAGTTTTGTCTTGAAAAGGATTTCAGAAAATGAAGTTGAAATTCTCTGTAGAATTACTTCATGGCAAAATCATTTAGTTTTGTGATATCGAAGTAAAACAATGCAATGCATTCACATACAGGCATATAGATGAATGAAATATGTATCAGATCCATATACAAGGAATACTCACTGGCTTGACATTGTATCATCCCACAATATTTTGATATTATTTTTGAAATTTAAAACGCACTATTGACTTGCGGATGGACCATTTTAATATGGTGACTTTTTTTATAAAACATTGCCTCTTTCTGTGACAATTGGTTCAAAATACATTACTGTTACTATTTGTGAAATAGTCCAAATATCCTAAATTCAGGATTTTCTTATGAAAATTCAGTCGGGCAAGTCTTAAAATATCATGAATTTTAAGTCGATAGTTTGTTTTTCATAAAACATGGTGCTTGGGCAGTGTGGGTGTCATCGCTTATTAGCTAAGACGGCGGACAAACTGATGTTAGAGCAATATGCGCTCTAACGGGTACGGCATAAGGGACAGTATCGTGTAACCATTGGGACGCTTGCTAATGTTTAATGTGCGGTAGATATTATGTCGGAATGGTTTGTTTCAAAATTATCTTTATTGTCAAATGATCTAAACTAAAAAAATATGACATTTAAAAGGGGTTTGCTTGAGAAACATCAAGACATCGCAGAAAAACTCGTGACAAAACTATAACTTCTCCAGACTTAAAACCTAGAACAAGTATTTCGATGCTTTTTGTGTGACATGAAAAGTTAATTTTGAATCAAACTACATTATAGAATGTCTAGGAACAGAGAAGACCTCTTATAAACATGCAATTGTTATTATTTACTACTATTACTTAAAAACTTGACTTCGTTATCAAATTTACCTTTTGTCATCGCTTCATAATTTTGTGATCCATTACAGATGTTACTCTGTTCTTAAACTTTCTATAATCGTATTGTAGTGTTAGCCCGTTTGGCTAAATGTTCGTATCTGTGTGCAAAATAGCCGGAAAACACGTGTTTTTATTGTGAAGTTTCGTAATGTTACTAAAGATCATTCGAGGGAATCATAGCTCAGTTCGCTGTGTGAGCAAGTTAGAGCATTCTGCATTGTCCAGCTTAAAACATTACCTATGTATTGGAATGATAAAGGAAATTGGCCGACACAGCTTTAAAACAATCGCGACCGAACGTTGGGAGTGGCCAAAACGCGATGCAGCCAAAGATTTAAATCGTTAGATTCGCCCTACCATGTCAAAAGATAGTCACGTTTCTGGGTCTCTCTAAGTCCGTCAACGAAGATGCGGGCCCGTCCGAAAGTAGTTGATCAGTCAAAACAGGAGACAAATTTTATTGGCGGGAAAATACATATCGGGAGTAGAGACTGTCAACTGTCAAATCGGTGTTGTTCAATCTGTGTGATCATTCTTCCAAGTATGGACACTTTTTCAAATCTAACGATTTAAATCTTTGAAGTAGCATGCCTGCCTGCTAAGGCTCTGAAATTTAAATAAATTACTAAATATTCTTTATGCAACCTATATCAACGAATTAATGTATGTTTTCAATCGAATAATAAACATTTAACCAAACGCGCTAGTGTAGATCGGTTAAGATGATAGCATAGGACTAAATTATTGAATTAAAATGCCTTACAGGAGTGTAAGTGTAAAACTATGTAACCAATGCAGTCGAATACTTTAGATTAACTTGATAGGTATTACAGTTGAAATATGTATGAAATTTTAACGTGCCAGTAAAATAAAAAAGGTTTTAAATAGTGCCTCTGTAAAATGTGTCTACTTGTACAGTCAGCATCAGAAAACATTGACCGTTTCGGAAGAAAAAAATATTTTTTGCAATTTGAAACTTAGTACTGTCAAAAAATCATGATTTTTGCTGCTGGTTGTACAGTGAAACTTTTTATATTGCTGTTAAATTAAAGGCGCAATTTTATAATGTTTTATAACTTGTTAACTCCGAGCTATTCATACAAAGGTTTTGTACGGTCGGCAAAAGAAAACATACGCTTTAAATGCAGTGTAGTTAGAAAGTGCACAGTAATAAATGTGAAGGAGTTTCTTACGCGGTCTCTACCTGAGACCTAATGTATGGAAACTGTATGAAATTACGATATTGTAGGAATCGAACAAATATCACAAAGTTAAACTTATTAATTAAGACATTTACGGATATGATTGTGAACTGTGTGCTTTAAAATTTTGGTTTATTTCAAAATTCGGAATTTGTTACTTTAGAGAAAGTAAATAAATAAATGCCTCATCTTATTTTCATCAATTTATATTTAATTGTTGTACTTATAAAAATGTTGTTGAAGATTCATTAATGTTTGTATATTTCTTGGTATTGGAATCTTTTATGAATTAATCTTGTCTTAATTTTCTAATATTATTAGGTTACTATTCTAGCTTAATTTGGGGCATTTTTAACAAGTAAAGCCAAAAATAAATTTGTTTGTATATCGGATTGAAAACCTTTTGAATTAAAAATTGACTGTAAATTATTACATTTGTGTGTGCATCATGATTTTGGTTAAAAATGTGATATTTCCTTAATTTAAATATAATTAGGTTAACATTGTTCATTCCTCGCTAGTTGTATATCCTCACGACCAGTCTCAATGGTGCTGAATCGTGACGTTAAGAGGAATATAAGCATTTACTATTTATTGTTATTGTATGCACTCTAGAACTGAGACACTTAATGTTTGTTAAGGTTATGTAATAAAGGAATGAGAAAAAAATATAAATACATAGTAAAAACAAAAAAAATATGATGGAGCCCTTTAATAATATGTTCATCTTTGATAGAGCAAAATTTTATCACATTGCGTGAAAAAGGTGAGAAAAAATAAATAAAAGCAGTATGATAAAATTTTTGTATCTGACTGTACTTTAATGATTAAGTTTAGTTTTCTTTTTATGGTCGTTTAGATTAAATCTTTAAGCGATGTGTCCTGAAGTTTATTATTGTATGTAAGTGTTGCATATGGGGTTGATTGTCGTTCCACAATCGTTCAACCGTCGACAATATAATGGAGATGCAGCTTAAAGATTTATCCTAAAAACCTGCGCATGTAAATATGTATATGTATATAAACATCCTAAAATAATAATTGTGTTTTTTTGTTTATATTGTTTGCAGTGTTGTTAACGTTTAGTTTATAATTATGAGAAAGAAGTGAGATTGATTGAATCTGAATGTAAACGTGGGTAGTTCTCAAGACGCGAGTCAAAATTGTTCCCTAATAAGTGTTTCTAAAAGAAAATACAAGGATTGTGTAGTCGTTGTCTTTGCTTTTAGAAAATAGCGGCTGACTGCAAGGTTTTAAGATACGGTTTCCTAGAAGGTGGCCGCACATAACGGCCGCAGTGACACCTGTCATGAAAATGATGACAGCACCGTAATGTCAAACCACCCTTTTTTTTTTTTGATGGGAAATCATCTAATGACTCCTCCCGCTCTGGGTGGAGCGGAAGGGAGTGTCAGACTCTGACTAAAACCCACCCGTGTTCCTTCCTTAGCCCTTTATGTTCCGGGGCAACGGTAACCCTTTCGGACGATCCCGCTACCCATGTCAAACCACCCTACGGTGTCAAAATCGATCTTTAGGAAAACACTCCAACTTCCTATCATAAATAATAATTCAGTGACATTTCAGTAAATTTCAGACACTATCAGATTATTCGAAATTGTATCAAACTCGAAATTAGCAACAGAAAATGTTTCGAAAAAAAAATTTACTTCTAAGAAATGAATTTAACAACTAGCAATAACGACTATAAGTACTACTTCTTTGCGTATTATTTAAAATTATAAAAATATAAACACCTTTTTTGATCAGGGCGTAAAATTTCAAACCAAGTCAGCCGCTGTACCCTAGTATTATGTATTAAGCTTTACAACGGGGCTATGTAAGGTGTATTAAATTTATTTAGAGCGACATTCATTTTGTATGTATAACGCTGTAGGTTCCGGTGTGTACACACTTGTGCAAAACTTGATCAAAAAACGCCACTAAATAACGTATTGTTTTGCATGACGGTATCGATAATGCACAAGTGTGAACCCATCCCTAGCATGGTTAACGAAAGTATAGTCAATACGGCTGATTGATGAAATGCAAAGTTAAATACATGTTTATTACTGATTGCTGTGTTTTATTCGTAGATTAGATGTTGCCCTCTTAATAGAAAGGCTAGCTTCATGTCCAACCAATTCTTATCATTGTATGGCCGCGTCCTATTTAAAGCGAGGATAATGTCACTTTTTGTTCGGAAAACCCGAAAGAGCCCTCTGTCGGCGCGACCACACGTTCAGTTTCACCGAACAAAATGCACGTGACATATGCACGCGACAATCGCTTTTATAGTCCGGCCGTCGAGGGAATGTGTTCCCGACACCTGTCAGTGCGACAGTTCTACTAATAAACATCTAATTCGCAAAACACGTATTCGTTTGTATGAAACTGTCTGGTATCAAGAACGCATTCTCTCGTCGGCCGCACTGTAAATACGACCCGGGGTATGGTTGAACATTTTAGAAGTTTCTTCAACCATCACCTATTTTATGTGACTCAGGCTGGCTGGACAAATCTTCAAAATTGCTCGCTTTTAACTAGGTCAATAGGGCACTTTATGTGACGGCTAAACACCCTTATTTCAGAATTTGTAACGCTACAGAATCTTAGATAATCGATCGAAAACGTGTCCAGCCATCTTGAAAAACCACTTTTCGCTGGTCTCTCAATCTCGGTAACGGAAGTGATTTTGACGACTTTTTGCATATCAACGGGCGTTACATAAAATTGTAACAGGCATCGAGCTAAAAGTTTTGTGGTACGTACAGCGGTTTAGTAGAAAAATGCAAAAATCTGTGTCCAGCCAGCTTGAATTTACGTATAAAACTTTTGGCTGGCACTTCCGAATCTCAATAACGGGAGCGTTTTCGAATATGGTTACTTTACTAACATTTAGTAACGCAATGTGTAACAGTAATAACGTTTGATTTATGGCGTCACATGTAAGGGTTTACGAGAAATCAATAAAAACTTAATGTCCAGCCAGCCTGAAATCAAGCTGGCTGGACACATGTATCTCCGCTGCCTGATGATCTACGACCTTCGAAATGTGTTCAAAATTTTGTACCGGGGACGATAATGATAACCTGAATTTGTAACGGAGAAACTTTGCGTAGTTTCAAAGAT
Organism: Hydraecia micacea; assembly: GCA_914767645.1. Taxonomy (NCBI): domain Eukaryota; kingdom Metazoa; phylum Arthropoda; class Insecta; order Lepidoptera; family Noctuidae; genus Hydraecia; species Hydraecia micacea. Next base: position 19,209,858 of record OU611778.1, read on the forward strand.
ATTGATCATTAAAATGTTTTCATATAAACACTGCAGTAGGGTTACCAATCTTGTAGGTTTTATGTAGGACTAAGTATATTTTAAGGTGTTTTCTTTAATGGACGAAAATCCGTGTATTGGTGATACTAATACGAACAACTGTAGTTCACAGTCTGATCTCAGTGTCAATCCGTCAAAAATATCTCTAGTTTACCTTCATTTTGACAAGTTTTTGACATTTTTTTGTCGCCGAAATGAGACTGACTAGATTTTGAACGTTTTAAATTACGAGAATTGGCCTTCAGGTATTGTGTCACCCCAAATAGACCACATGTCTTTACTCTTTAGGATAAGGTTTTGATCAACGTTCGTAATAACGTGTTCTGCCGGTGTACCTAATACTTAAATAAATAAAACAGGGCGCATACATCCAACTGACGACACAAATCGTAAAAACTAACAACTTTTGCAAAAAAACATTGTAATTCACGTTAGTTACCAAGGGCACATTACCTATTAACAAAACAACAGTTGTATAAAAAGACAGTACTTATCTGAAAGTTTATAACGGTCAGTTACACACAAGTCACACACACAGATTACACACAAAGCAAGTCTCATCATGGCCGCGTTCCGAATCGCACTCATGAGCGCTAAAATCGCTCTTGCTGGTAATTCATAGAAATGGGTTAGTAGTGATTGAATGTTATGAAGTTGCAGCTGGGTATTGTTTATTTAATTATCAGAATAATAATTAAATAAACAATATCGATTTCAAAATTTGAAATCAATAAATTGCGTAAAAAATGTAGTTAAACAAACGTCGGGGGACAAAATAACTGTGAACGGAATGTAATACTTACTTCCATGATAGCTGATGTTGGTGTCTCTATCTATTGCTTAAAGTTGGTACTACTAGGACAACTGGTGGAATCTTAACTCTTATTTATGTTGTCTACCGCAGATTAATTAATAGTTGTCTTACTCTGATTAGTGATGACACTTCGAAAAGTACATAATATAATGCCGACTGTAGAGTTTAGTTCTCATTTTCAGTTACCTAAGATAATGAACTAAACGCGAAATACAAGTGGGCTCTCTTTTGCAGCGCTGGTAAGTAGTCAATAATTATTTTGAATTAACACATACTTACGCTTTTTACTGCAGGAAAACCTTTTATTCCCACGGGAAAATCAAATACAAAACAGGCGTGGCTGCTACCGGCCGATTCGTCGATTAAAAAGAAATCCTTTATTTATGTAAAAATTATGGTCACCTCACAATATTAATGGCAGTTTGTATGGGAAAATTTAAATGATCAATATCTTTGAAACTACGCAAAGTTTCTCCGTTACAAATTCAGGTTATCATTATCGTCCCCGGTACAAAATTTTGAACACATTTCGAAGGTCGTAGATCATCAGGCAGCGGAGATACATGTGTCCAGCCAGCTTGATTTCAGGCTGGCTGGACATTAAGTTTTTATTGATTTCTCGTAAACCCTTACATGTGACGCCATAAATCAAACGTTATTACTGTTACACATTGCGTTACTAAATGTTAGTAAAGTAACCATATTCGAAAACGCACCCGTTATTGAGATTCGGAAGTGCCAGCCAAAAGTTTTATACGTAAATTCAAGCTGGCTGGACACAGATTTTTGCATTTTTCTACTAAACCGCTGTACGTACCACAAAACTTTTAGCTCGATGCCTGTTACAATTTTATGTAACGCCCGTTGATATGCAAAAAGTCGTCAAAATCACTTCCGTTACCGAGATTGAGAGACCAGCGAAAAGTGGTTTTTCAAGATGGCTGGACACGTTTTCGATCGATTATCTAAGATTCTGTAGCGTTACAAATTCTGAAATAAGGGTGTTTAGCCGTCACATAAAGTGCCCTATTGACCTAGTTAAAAGCGAGCAATTTTGAAGATTTGTCCAGCCAGCCTGAGTCACATCCTATTTTGCACACAGGTAGGCAGTGTAACATTGTACAACCCGCAAGAGTTAACTAGAGGCTTCGCTCGGATGACGTAAGCGCGCGGCACTGAGAGTCTTGAGACGTCGATAGCGAGCGAGAGCTATAACCGCGCGGGAGTCGGGAGGAGCCGCTCGGGTCTCAAGTAAACCCTTGCGAGTTGTAAAGGGATTTTCGGTAGCTGATACAGACTAACAAATTCATATCATTCCATTTTCAAAGTGCACATTTTGATATATTTCTTTTGTTTTTAAACATTGCAGAAGGCGGGAAAATGGCCTGGAGTTATGACTGTTGGTTATACGAACGGGAATGAGGTACAGAATAATAAAATAAAATATTTATTTGGGTTTCTGTATATTTCTTTTAACAATCTCATAATGTATTATTTATGAACAATGCGTTGTATGTTAAAGTTAATGTTTAAACCAAGATGGTTAGTATTTAATAAATAAAATTACGTAAAACATTATTGTAATGGGATGTTTTGATGAGATGACTCGCTAATCTAATATTATGTATTATCTAATACAGCTATTGCTAATTTCTAAGTAAAAATTTAACTCAAGTTGCGAGAAAATAGATAGTAGTATGGTTTAATATGAGATGCAATTTAATATTCTACTTAAATCTAACATATTTTTATTGCTATTTCATCAAAATGACTATTATCGATCATAAAATTCGGTAAATAAATCGTTCTTTATGTAAATAAATAGTAGTACTAGATATAAATAAAAGTTTACATCTAGTATTTATGAATCTGAGTTATTAAGATAAAAAAAATTGTCAGAACTTTATAACTCTAAACAAAAATCATTACATATCCTCCTTCTCTCGGGTTAAAAATAATGTAATTCCTTCATAATAAATTCCTCAATAACATAAAATTATTCGCGTTTGCTTCGTTAAAATTATATTCGCTAGGTACAATACGGCCGATGAAGCGTGGCTGGGCCGTAGAGCATTATAATATCTGTGGCTGGGCCGAACTTTGCGCGGAAGACTGCGCAATAACATTTTTTAGGTGAACGCACACTTATTCGAGCTGAACGCATCGAACGAAACGAATTTTAGAATTCTGTATATGAAATCTTATGAAACCTCGCACACTTGCCCGCGTCGAATCGTCCGAAGTGCAAGTTTGCGAGGATTCATAAGATTTCATATACAGAATTCTAAAATTCGTTTCTTTCGATGCGTTCGTGTCGGATAAGTGTGCGTTCACCTTTAGGAACCAAATGGTGACATGATGCGAGTGTGAGTGAGATAAAATGTGCGCGGAAGTTCGGAAAGCCTATTTTCAAACCAGTCATGTTTCATACGCCGTAAAACTGAAGTGTATCCTCACAATAATATAAACATTTAATTGAGATGAAAAAATAAACATCGGATATTAAAACGTAACAATAACAACATGGTATTACTTCTTTATCAAACATTCCGTAAGTACATCCTTACGAATATTTAATTTCAATAGTTCGAGTTTCTTTATGTTTTTAAATTCATAAGATATTTAAGTTCCTAATAAAAATCATTGCACTATAATGAGCATTCTTTATTTAGTTCAGGGTGAATGTTTACGAGAATGTGCGCTTTTGTAATTTCTAAGGTGACGATATAAGACGGACGTCTGAGATAATATCGTCAAGTTAGGAACGTCCGTCCGCGATCGGACCACAAGTAAAATGTATGGAATTATATGGCTGGCAGCGACATCGATGAGCAACCTGTTACCATGGTGTTCAGTACATGATGATATGTATGGTATGACTAGCAGCGCCTCGCGGTTTCACCCCGCATTGTCAATCCCGCGTGAAGCCGTGGATGCCTAGAATCATGTGCTGAAATCAAAGTTAGAGTTTGCGCGTCAATGTGTCCCTACCACCCTGTATGAAGGCGCTTTTAAATTTCCGTTCACGATAACGTTACACGTGCACGTCATTCATTTTATGAACATGGGCGGTGCGTCCATGATAATATTGTCACGTAAGACATTATAAAAGCGCATAATAAAGTAACTTTTAGATGTATCTTGTAAACATTACTCAATGGAGTAGATCAGATAGTTTTAAAATTGCCATTTCAATGACTAGTGTTTATAAATAACTAGCAACGCGCCGCGAATTCGCTCGGTTTTTACGACTTTACAAAACATCAAGATTTCTTTCATATATTTATGTTTAACCTTTTAACCGCCTACGTCGGATTAATCCGACAAATATTTTCGTGTCCATTCCGCCAGGGTCGTATATATACGACAAAATAACACAGCTCGTTTAATCTGAATTATTATTACATCATCACAGCTCGTTTCATCGGCGTTTATTTTTCGTTTTTTTTTTTTTTTGTTCGGGCGCTGGGGGCACGACAACTCATATAAAGTCGGGCGGTTAAAAGGTTAATATGTATTTATAATACACATAAACCTTCCGGAATCATTTCTCTGAAATACGGTGAAAATTGCATCACAACGATTTCCTGTGAATGCTGAATATCCATGTAAAAAACGGTTGTCATGGACTTTGAATTATTAATGTAAATAAATTATTATTTTATTTTATATCTAATAAATAGAAATTGACACTGATACAATTAAATAGCAACCAAGTAAAATATAAAAGCACTTTCTCGTTATGGAACGCAAGTCAATTATTTGCGGTAAAAGAAGTAATTTAAAAAAATAAATACAATATGTTAGATAGTATCACAGCCGTAAAAGCTTGGCTTTGTTACTTAAATATATTGAGGCGTGAAGATATAACTATGTATTCATAAAATAATCCTAAAATTATATTATAAACCTTATTACTAAAGTGATAAGGTTCATTTTTCTACTTACAGATTAGTTTTTAAGAGAGCTTAGAACTAGTTTTTTTTTAATATATTTTTCTGTGGAGAGCAACTGTGTCGCTATGATTATGTGTAGAATATATTTAAGTAAATATTTAGCTCTGTTTAAAGCATAACAGGTAACTGGCAAGAAATATAAGTATTTTATTTCAAAGTATCTATAGTACAGTCAGCAAAAAAAGTCGATTAAAACTGTAATTTTTACATGTTATTAAAATGACAACAATTTTTTTCAATAAACTGCTTTTTAGCTTTTCGCATTATAGCAAAGAGTTTATATTCTAAAAATGTTTCTTCTGCTGCAATTTTGAACAAATATTTTGCTCAATTACTAAGATTAAAAAAACTGAAGTGTTAATCGACTTTTGTTGCTGACCGTACATACTTTTTTAAAAATAATTTACCGTATCACGTTACGATTGTCATGTCTATACATAAATAAAGAATATTTATTATTATTTACACAAAAAACAAAATTCATTTTACTTTCGTTTAAGCCCACGTTCGCACGTAAAACTATCGCGGCGGGATTTTATCGCGCAATGGATTTTCAACTGTCGGTGTCGAGCCCAGCATTGAGAATCCAACAGGCCGCATCCCAGCGTGTCAAAAAAACATTATCGGTTTTCAACTCTCCGCGCTAAACAGTGCGTTGAATATCCAGAGCGCGAAAAAAAAATCGCCGCGGGACTAACGCGCTAGTGCTACCTGGGCTTAAGGCTCAAATTACACTGAGATGGCAGCGAAGCGGCGAGCAGTTTCAGTATCATATAATTTTAAACTTTATCTTCATTACTATAATACATAGTATCGCTTGAGAAACTCGAGTCCTCGGAGTGCTCTCGGCGCCGCGGGCGGCCGCGCAACTTTTTCAAGTTTCTCAAGCGATACTATGTATTATAGTAATGAAGATAAAGTTTACAACTATGTGACACTGAAACTGCTCGCCGCTTCGCTGCCATCTCGGTGTGATTTGAGCCTAAGAGTTTCACACAATTGCGACTCTGCACCAATTATTCTACGACAAATTAAAAATATAACAGAACAAAAGAATACTGCTGTTCTGCCAAAAAACAACAACCAAATATTGATTCCTTTCTCCTTAATAATAACTAAATATACCCACAACTTATTGATACTATGTTTTATAAAGAATTGAGTTCAACAAATCTGAGTATGAGTATATTAACGGTGCTTTCTCACCAACTATTGGCTTGAGCAACAATCCAAACGTCCTAAATACAGAACGTTATCAACATATTTTTAACTATCAGACGAGCCGTCGCGGCCGAATAAGTTGGTAAAGAACTATCTTAGGTAGCCCGCGAAATTCAAATGTTCTTACGTTTTATGCAATTTGCAGGCCTCTAAGTTCATAATAATGTTTATAATTCTGTAAATTCATATTTTCATCAACATTGAACATGACACTAACTTGCGAATTGCAAGAAACGTAAGAAAATTTGAAATTCGCGGGCTATTTCTAAATTTCAGCCTCGGCTCAATTAATAAAATGGTTAAGACCCTGGCTCTCAGTACTTAATTTGTTCCAAATTAAACACTAATATTCCTCACAACGCAGTGGATAACGAGCCTCAAAAACATTCAGCTCGGAGCACAACAACATTGAACATCAACCCAAAATGTTGAACAGAAATTCTTCACAAAAAAAATCTAGAAATAATCTAGAAATTCTGCACAAGCACCTACTTATTCCTCAAATCATGGAAGCCTTGCTCCTCTACACAGTCCAACACAACCACAATACCTTTACTTCTTCATGACCAGTTCCAGATAGTCCAGGACCCGCTTATCATGGAGTATCTTCAGATGTTCAGCGTTAGGTAACGCTAGGGACTTGACTGGATTGCCGTTATGGAACCTGCGCTTGCGCCAGTGTTCGCAGGCGTTTAGTGAGCGTAAGTTGACTGTACCGTCGCCGTCACCCGACGCCAGGGTTGGGTAGCCGTCCAGCCAGGTTCCCGGTTTGTATACTAATCTGTAAGTCAAGAGAGTAATAGTTAATAGCTTAGACTTATGGCTGTAATATATCATAATTATGGCTGGAGCTTTCTTTGCTGGGACTCCGTAATCTTCAATGTGAGAGCGTGGACTGTATGCCAAGCGGGCCCAGTGCGGGTTGTTCGACATCTGCTTGCAAGTACCTAATTATAAATTTAAACATTTATGGTAAACGCACACTTATCCGACCCGAACGCGTCGAACGAAACGAATTTTAGAATTCTGTATATGAAATCTTATGAAACCTCGCACACTTGCACTTCGGGCGATTCGACGCGGGCGTGTGCGAGGTTTCATAAGATTTCATATACAGAATTCTAAAATTCGTTTCGTTCGATGCGTTCGACTCGGATAAGTGTGCGTTCACCTTGTAACCTTTTAATATTTTCTTTTATTTCGATTATCTACCTCTCTAATTGATAGCCTCCATTGTACCCGTAATCAAAGTAACTACCTGTGTTACATACTTTGTTAAAGCATATTTCCTCGGATATAGTCTAGTTCTTCGTATCTTACATTATTATACATATAACCAAAATGTGTAATATTCTTATAATAATTACCTTTCAACAGTAGTGATATTGTATCCGTATATGCAGTGTACTTCCACGCCGGGCGCGCTGAAGTCTTTCGTGTACTTCTCCGTGTCCTTGCGCATCTCCCATGCGTTTGGAAGCTCCATGTCACTGTAAAAACAATAAAAATACAAGGTTGTAGACATGTGGAATGTGAGCTCGGCTGTCATTGTGCAGATTGTCGTAACGGTCAAGGGCCTGAAGGCCGAAAGTCTCAATCCACATCTCTCGAGGGTCTCGTTAGGCTGTTGGATCAAGGGCCTGAATCAGAAGCAGGAGGTTCCTGTCTCTGGAGCCCTAACCAACGAATCGGTAGCTTGGACCCTACCCCCATGTGAAACAGCAAATCTAAGTGGGAAATGGAGGGAATAAATTGGTTGACTGGAAAATGCAACGAGGAAAAATACGTTTGCTACGTTACATTTGCTGATGTCACTTCAGCTTTATTTTTATTCAAATCAATTGTACACTACAATAATCTTTGTGTAGGTTGATTAAGGTCGCTATTACATTATCATTTTTAGCGTCAGCGCCAAGCCTTCGCTATGATGACAAATGATTGTGTTCGATAACTTGAAACCTAACACCACTATTCCTGAGTGTCTGGAATAGTGTAGCTTTTTTATCAGTGAAAGAATTTTGAAGTGAAAACTTCTTTAGGCGCGTTGGGCATTTTTTGAGATGGTGAAAAACTATTGAATTCGCACTACTGTTACCGTAATCGACACCGCTTCGGGTGTGTTCAGTTGTCCTCGGGATGTACTAGGTTTTAATGTATATCCGATATATCAGTGAGTGATGGCAAAGTATTCTGTTTGTGTTTTGTTTTCACTTCTGTCGCCAACCCGGAGTGTCACTTTTTTTTTTTTGTTGTCTGATCTTTATTTCCAGACATAACCTATTACATAAGTATATGCAAACAACTTTACTGCTAACCTGCATAATCCCACTGCTGGGCATAGGCCTCTCCCAATGACTTCCAGCTCTTTCGATCCAGGGCTAATGTGTACCCCTGGATGTTTGTTTTATCCAGCTAGTCTCACCATCTTCTACGAGGTCTGCCGCGACGCCTTCTGGTGGTGATTTTGGCCCACAGCTCATTGGGCATAAACAACTTTACCCTCTTTACAACATTAGTACAGAAGATTTACTCACGTGAAAAGTTTTTGGAAGTCGTTAACAGTGTAATTGTACTTGTCGGTCTGGACCAGCACCTCGTTAGGTTTCCAGAAGAGGGGCGAAGGTAACAGCCACGCTAGTGACGGACATGTTATCTGCTGAGTCCGCATTATACTCTCCCGGAGCATTAGGCTGCCTAGGTCGTCACCTGTGAACGAAAAGTGGTATAGGTTATTGTACGCGTAAAATCAAACCTATATGCTAGGTATTTTAGCAATCAACTTAGTGTGCATACACACGAGCGACATGCGTCAACGACAGAGGCGACTGCACCCGTCGACGCGTGTCCGTGACAGCCGTCAACGCGTGTCAGCGGCAGGCGAAGACGCGTCGGCGGCTGCCATCGACAACATGCCGCTCGTGTATTTGAGCACCGTACTCAAATACACAAGCAACACGTTGGCGACGGATGCAGTTGCCTCTGTCGTCGACGCGTGTCGCTCCACTTAATAAACATCTTAAATTCACTGACAGTCAAGGCACAGCCTAAACCGCTGGCTCGAGAAGCTTGCAATTTTGCACAAGAGTTTCATAAATACCAAAGGTAAGCACTAAGCGAGGATTTTTGAAGAATTACCCCTTAAAGGGGATAGGCGGCTCCTGCTGGGAAATCCCATGGGGCAAACACCTTGAGGTGATATAATACGATCACTATACAAAGTGTTAAAAAATTAACCTTACAAACTTCAAGAGGTGCTTTAGACCATCGAACTGAATAACTTTCACTACCTCTTAAAGTTTGAAAGGTTAACACCTTTTAAAGGTTTTAACACCTTATAAAGTTATAATATAGTATCGATAGCGTATTCCGCGGAGCCTACTGGGAACAACTTTTTAATACTAGTACATCTTTTCGACTCTATGGAATTATATCATCTGCCTAGCCTTTTCCCAACTATGTTGAGGTCGGCTTCCAGTCCGACCGGATGCAGCTGGATACCAATATTTTACATGGAGCGACTGCCTATCTGACCTCCACAACCCAGTTATTGGGTAATACGATACCCCTTGGTAAGACTGATTGTCAGACTTTCGGGCTCCTGCTGACGACCCATAACGACTGTCAAAGATCCACGAATGACAACCGGGACCAAAGGCTTAACGTGCTTTCCGAGGATAGAATATGTAGAAGAAGAAGACAAACATAATAAGTACGTTTTTTCTGCCCCTATTACCTACCCAGTAGCTAACATGAATAATCAAGGGTTAATAAATTGCATCGTTGACCTGAGGGGTGAATGAACTAAACTTGTTGCCCTTGGAAAGAGATATTATTGACTGTGGGAATATAATCACACAAATGTAGTCATAATTGCAAAAAGATAATAAAAAACAACTGTTACTAGGTACACAGAGTAAAATTTTAATCACCGTTTTCCTCTTAAGGGGTCATTGTACTTATCAATATGAACAATGTTTACTATGGGACCAAACATGAAATCGCGAAAAAAAGAACAGCTGTTCCCTACATTTTGACAAGTTATGCGGACATGAATGTAGGGAACAGCTGATTTTTTTTTCACGATTTCAGGTTTGGTCCCATAGTAAAAGTTGTTCATAATGATAAGTACAATGACCCCCTTAAGAGGAAAACGGTGATTAAAATTTCACTGTATATACTAGAATCTGCCTGCGGCTTCGCCCGCATGGATGCCGGAAATTATTCCACGGGAACGTCGTACCGGGACAAAAAGTAGCCTATGTACTTCCCTAGGATGCCATATCTCTTTGCCAAATTTTATCGAAATCCGTTTCTGCAATGGACACGGCCGAGCGGGAGAGAGAAGTCGCATCCTCTCTCCCCTCCCGCTGGAGACGCACCGAGCGCCCGAGGACACAAAACGATCTGCGACTTCAATGAAAGGTGGCCTGCGGGTGGCGGACTAGGGGCGGCCGTGTTCCGACCAGACATGCCCGAGTTGGCACCGCAGTGTTCCACGCGCGCCACTCGAAACTGGGTGCGGCCATTATGGGAATGGCCGCACGGGGAGTTGGGACTCGCTCGAAGCCTGTCGGGGGAGTGGTGAATGCTTACGCGAATCCCGCACCCCCGGCCACAGGCAGAGGTAGAACACTGCGGTGGTTTTGGCCGGTAAGAGTCCGGCATGCCCTTCTATCACCCCCACGATGGAGGAACTTCATGAGGATTTCCACCGCGAACCAAAAAGAAGGGGTTCAGAATCATGTACTTATTGAATCCATCCATGAAATCAAGTGCTGAATTCATGGTTACAATTTGTGCGTATGTTCCTGCCACCCAGTCTGCCTAACCCTTCGCTGAATACATGCGTGATGTTATGTGATGTTATCAATCTACTGTTCAATCAGTGTCTCACCGAGGTCGGGGCTCGAGCCGCGGGACCCAGTGAGTGCCTGACAAGGTAATGTTGCTGATCGGGACTTCCGTTGACTCATTTGTGTTTGATGCGTTTGTTTAGCAAACAAGATGCGTTGTATTGCACACAACTTGGTGCTTTGTTTGTTTCACGTTACTATGATAGTGGGTTCAATTGAATTGCCGGTATACAGGGTTACGTATGCGATGTCTTTAACCTTTTGACCGCTTGTTGACATATTTCCGTGCCCCTACCGCTCGTGTCGTATTTCTGCGACAGAGAAAATGCATGATTTTTTCTTTCTTTTCACCACAATAAAACATGTTTAGAAAAACATGTTTTATTGTGCATTTAATTGTAAACAATGGAAATTGTTTCTGGTGAAAATACTTTTATTGTTAATATTATTAACAAACAGTGACTGATTCATCTTTATTGTTTCCGTTCGAATATTTGAATAGCTTTATGATATTCATCATCATCTGCCTAGCCTTTTCCCAACTATGTTGGGGTCGGCTTCAAGTCTAACCGGGTGCAGTTGAATACCAGTATTTTACATGGAGTGACTGCCTACCTGACCACCACAACCCAGTTACTGGGTAATACGATAGGTACCCCTTGGTAAGACTGGTTGTCACATTTTCGGGCTTCTGACGACCCGTAACGACTGTCAAAGATCTAGGAATAACAGCCGGGACCAACGGTTTAACGTGCTTTCCGAGGCACGAGGGGTCTTGGTATGTAAAGATGGTCACCCATCCACGGACCAACCGCGGCAAGCGTAGCTTATCCTGATCGATCAAACCGTGCGGCTGTTATTACTTAGCCACAAGCCCCATCAGCTAGCTTTATGAAATTATGAGCCTTTATTAATACACGATAGCAGGGACATAGACGCACTACTTGTTACCACGTACCTATTTAGTAGTTTGCCCTGCAGTGAGACAACATAAGCTAAAAATAAAATAGGTAACAACCAATTTTCGTTGCCGGCCGTACCACTTCCAAAATATTACAAGAGCCTATTATTAGCGCAAACCGTAAACAGTATTTGATCTACCTATCCAAACTCTAGATTGAGAACTATAGCAAAAATAATATTATAAGTAATACATTTAGGGACGATTTTTCAACGCCAGATAATTTAACCCGAGGAATAATTTAAAAAATTTGACAGTACTTCCATAAAAAATCTGTCAAACGACAATTTTATTCTACGAATTAAAATTATCTGTCGATTGAAAAATCAGTTCATAAACACACATGTTTCAATGTTATTTCCGCACGTCTGCCAGTTCATGACGTCACAGTAAGGAGGTCAATGCGGATGTTTATCATTGTTATTAAATTATAATATTGATATTGGAGGCTTGCCTTGGCTTATCTAGATACTTTTTACGCATTATTTGCAAAACAATTGTAAAACTGATTACGTAGATATCATATTATTTGTTAATGTTTTAGAAACATCTGTTTTGGACCGATATTATTCCGAAGATCCTAGATCCTTGGAGGCCATATTATCTAATAGCTCTGTGACCGTTTAGTATCGGTCTCAGACGCAGTTCACAGCTTAAGTCGCTTCTGCACTAAATCCATGGTTTCCAAACGGCGCGCGGCGGCGGCGGCGTCTGGATTATAGGTATCGAATCCGAAATTATTTTCATATCCGTTGTACCGCGCGTCCATGGTAACAATTTCTGATCGATATTATTTATTATATTATATACTAGCTTATGCCCGCGGCTTCGCTCGCGTTAAGTATTATTATTAATTAGGTATATTTTTTGCGGCTTTACTCTTAATTTATTCGTTCCATTAGGTAGGTACTGATAGTTCAAACTAATACATTTACATCCTCCATCATGCCTTATTTTATCCCCATGGGGGTTGAATTTATCAAAATCCTATTTAAGCGGACGTCTTCATCATAGTAGCTCCTCAATCAGTCGAAAATCTAAGAAGATTTATACAAACTTTCATCCCCTATTTTATCCCCTTAGGGGTGGAATGTATCAAAATCCTTTTTTAGGGGATGCCTACTTCATAGTAGCTATATGCATGCAAAGTCTCAGCCCGATCGGTTTAAAATTGACAAAGTTTCATACAAACTTTCATCCCCTATTTTATCCCCTTGGGGGTAGAATTTATCAAAATCCTTTCTTAGGGGATGCCTACGTCATAGTAGCTATATGCATGCAAAGTCAGCCCGATCGGTTTAAAATTGACAGTTTCATACAAAGTTGCATCCCCTATTTTATCCCCTTAGGGGTGGAATGCATCAAAATCCTTTCTTAAGGGATGCCTACGCCATAGTAGCTATATGCATGCAAAGTCCCAGCCCGATCGGTTTAAAATTGACAAAGTTTCATACAAACTTTCATCCCCTATTTTATCCCCTTGGGGGTAGAATTTATCAAAATCCTTTCTTAGCGGATGCCTACGTCATAACATCTACCTGCATGCCAAATTTCAGCCCGATCCCTCCAGTGGTTTGGGCTGTGCGTTGATAGATCACTATGTCAGTCAGTCACCTTTGAGTTTTATATATTTAGATTATTTCGTAGCAGTAAGGGTCATAATGTTGGTTTTCGTTCGTAGTTCAAGTCAAAGCCAAAACCGTGCGCGTAACCATACAAGAGTAAACGGTGTTAACACAAGAATAAATTGGTCCAATTTTTAATGCAATGTGGCTTGCATTTAGCCTTAGCCAGACTGACGTACGCTCAGCCATTTTCATAATCAGCCTATAACGTTCCCACTGCTGGGACACAGGCCTCCTCTCAGTGAGAGGGAGTGGGCTGTAATCCACTTCGCGGCCCCAGTGCAGGTTGGTAGGTGTCACATATCTTCGAATTTTTGGTTCTAGGACATGCCGGTTTCCTCACTATGTTATCCTTCACCGTTTAAACTTTCCAAATACTTAAGTAAAAATTTAAAGTCATTTATTCAAATTAGGTTGAGAATCTCCACTTTTTGAATATCAAAATTATATAAGGCAGACTATCAAAACGGTGTTTTAGCTAGGAAGAAGATTCTACATACCTATAGCAAACACCTTGACTGCCTTCATAGACCCTCCCCAGGGCGTGGACAGCGATATGAGTCTCCGGATGTACTGGTCCTTCCACTTCTGAGGCTGCAGCCGTAAGAACTGCATGGCCATCAGCCCGCCCATACTGTGCACGAGTAGCGTCACTGATGTCTTGTTGTTTGTAGTGTATGTTGTCTCGACCAGCGTCTTTAGGTCGGTGAAGAATTTGGCGTTTTCATCTGTGGATATAGTGATGTTGTTATTAAAAAGTCCTTGAATATTTAAATACAGTACAAATATTTAATTACATACACACATCCATCAAGGAGGATAGGTTTTGAGTTTCATAGTGAAAGTTTTGAAGTGAAAACTTCTTTAGGCGCGTTGGGCATTTTTTGAGATGGGAAAAATCCATTGAATTCGCGCCACTGTTACCGTAACCGACACCGCTTCGGATGTGTTCGGCTGTCCTCGGGATGTACTAGGTTTTAACGTATTTGCGATATGTCCGTGAGTGATGGCAAAGTGTTCTGTTTGTGTTTTGTTTATATGACTATTCAAAAAATACACACGTAATTGTTCAAGTTTTCACTTCTGTCGGCACTCCCGGAGTGCCACTGTTTTTTTTTAGAATGACGGGTATAATCATCCCTTTGACCGTTGCAGTGCAGGTGACTAAATCACCACCCTGTATAAGGAAAGAAGGCCACAAACTGGTAACTGAGTCTGAGGCTAATTGGTCAGGTCACCTCTTTCGTCAGCTGATACAGAGAGAGCACAGATGCGGCACAGAAGAGAAGAGGTCTAAGCAGTGGTTGGTGGAAGTAGTGGGCACAAAAGAGCGTAAGAGAACTTTTTTTTGTTTTTAATCTGCAGTCAGTGGCAAGACTATAAGCAGATGGGTTAAATGAATATGGCTAATTAAATTACGTAAGTAAATGTTGCAAATTGGGGAAAATGGCCTCTTAAGTGGCGAAATACCTGCAGTCACATAGCCAATGAGCTAACACAAAGATACTAATTTGCATTGTTTTAAGACTGCAGAAACAATGCTTACTTAATTTTATATGATGTTGAACCTTATTTTAAAGGAACAAGATACATACTACCTATAACCTTACAACGCCAGAATCCGACACTTAAACATAAAACAAATACTAGTCCATATTAGTTTAAGTTAGATGGAGTCAACAACTTAAAGCTAGTAAACAGTCTCCATTTAAAGGAATGGTAAAGTGTGTCATAGTGATTTAGGCCATCATTCAAAGTGGGTCAGTTGGCTTTAGGATTAGTCAGAATGATGAAAAGTTGGACTAAGTACTTTCAACACCTCATTAATCATTGTACTATGTACAGTCAACAAAAGAGATAAGTATGCAGGATCGTCGGATATCGGAACTATATCCGACGATCCTGCATACTTATTTCTTTTGTTGACTGCACATATTTAGCTATTGTTTGGAATTTGCAGTAAAATATCATCATTGTTACTGGTGTTACTGCCCCATAAAGTGTTGTTTTATTTTACATAACTATCAGTATTTGAGAAATATTTATTGTGCATAATTAATTACCTTCTAAGCTATAAAAAACTTGTAAAAAATTTAAGTAGGTAGGTAATATTTTTATTGTGCAAGAATAACAATAAAATGTTTTTTTCTTATCAGGGAATTTTTACCTATTACTTATCTAGCAGGAATAGTTATATAGATATTATACGATTTATCAACATGTATTCTGTTTACTATGATAGTAATCTAATCCACTACACTTGACGAAGATTTTAAAAAGATAAAGTAATTTTATCAACATTAGAAACCATCTATTCATACAAATGTTTGTGACACACATATTTGTTTACGGTTTTTCACACATCGTCGTTTAATAAAAACCAAAGTTTTGTTCTAGTCCGAGGCTATAGGCCGACCGCTTAACTGAGACGTTGCCGGAGATAGCTGCGCGGTGCGGGAGGGGTCATAGTTGTCACAAGTTGGCGAATCACTGAGCTCTCGCATCACGTCACCACACCCCTCCCGCACCGCGCTGCTACCTCAGGCAACGTCTCAGTTAAACGGTGGGCCTATAGTTATCCTCATAGTAGAGCCTCGAAAAAAACAAGTGAGATATACCATAAATAAAACCACCACAATGGGTGTACTATTGGTACACCTCTGCCTGAGCCTGCGGGGAATACAGGAGCCATGTTATATTTGTGTAAAAAAACAATTCACCAAAAATTAACTTACTTGGAGCCTTCCTAAAATCATACGGAGCACCAAGAATGGACACATTTCTCGTATATCCCAGTTTGACTAGCGAGTCTGCTATCGTGTTGAAGTAAGCTCCGGAACTCTGATGTGATGGGTCCAACCATTCCACAGGCTCCGGGTTTCCCCAACCCGGGATCCTGATATCCACACCAGCGGGACATTTCGTTGTCCGTGTAACATTGTCGTACTCTAGCTTCAAGTTGTCCACCCAGCAGTCAATGACGAATGGCACCAGTAGTTCGAGGTTGAGCCATATGTTGAAGTAGGCTGGTGATGATTTCGCACAGATGTAGTGGACCACATTTGTTTTGTTAAGTCTTGCCTCAAGTTGACTTCCTCCGTCGCCAGGAACTGTTGAATGAATAAGAATATATTAAGAGGACTACATGACCTAAAGCGCGGTCTTTGTCGGACTGCATAGAAAAGAAAGAGAAGCGCGATGCCACAACGCTGGTAATTTCTTGCAAAATATGAAGCAATTATCGATTTACGAAAAATCTAGTGTTTGGACAAAAAAACTAAAACACTATAGTTTTAGTATGTTGCTTGTAGAATAATCTGACAAAAAATCATAATGATTGTATGTATATTAGTATGAATTTTGTTGTAAATAAAAAGTTTTTAGAGGTATCTTCATGATTTTTTTCTATCGTACCAAATAAGTTGTATTATGTTTTCAACACACTATCATCCTAGCATTTATCCTGAAGAATATCATATATTTTTTTGGTTTTTTTTACTGTAGTCTATCATATACTTTTGTTGTTTCTAAAACTTGCGTTTTTTGCGTTTAGGTCTTGTAAGCCCCTTAAACCAAAAAAATATATTCACAATCATCTCACCAGCAGTTTTATGGCTGACTAGCTTCTACTACCCGCGACTTCGTTTGCGTGAAATTTATTGTTCCCGCAATCTATCCTGTCTCATCGCATCACCTGCCAGTGGTATTCCTTTGTTTTCACTTAACCGGTTGAATGCCGTAATTACCGAAACAATTAAAAAGCCATTTTGTCTCGCGTGGATCAGGGTTAAGTGTTCTTTCTGACTTTTTTTTCTATTTGCTTGGCTCATAAGGGTGCTAGTATGATGTTAAAGCCTTCCTCAAGAATTGGGCCATCAAATGCAAAAAGATTTTTTTTTAATCTGACTAGTAGTTCCAGAGATTATCGCATTCAAATAAACAAACAAACCCTTCAGCTTCATTATTAGTATAGATTGACTGACAGTGACTAAGAAATGTATTTTATTGATGAGGATGTTTCTGCAATATAGATTGATGCTTTTTGGTAAGATTTTGGCACAGGTTTTCATGTATTGGTACAGTTCCTGATTCCATTATCAAGTAAGATTTCTTAGGGAAATGCACATAAATATACTGTAATACTGTTAATCTGCCTATTTACATGTAAATCGTAGGTGAGCATTTCTCAAAATTTATGACCATAGTTTTCACTAATTTCCAAGTAACAAAATAAGAACTTTTATTTCGACCTTGACTAATATTTTACAGGTTTTCTAATAAATGTATATTTAGGATATATTATGTTAAATACAGCTAGCTAAAAGTAGAGTTTTTATACAAAAAAAATCTGTAAAATATTAGTTAAGGTAGAAATAAAAGTTCTTATTTTGTTACTTGGAAATGAGTGAAAACTATGGTCAAAAATTTTGAGAAATGCTCAGGTGAACAAACATTGTAGACCTTATTACCTAAGGTCCAACCGTGCCAAATTTGCCAAAGATATAAACAACAATGGCCATTCGAAATTGAATAAAATCGATAAACAAGTTTTTATTTTAATTAATGTTTTTCATCTAAATCTCCGAGCTAACTAGACACACACACAAGTAAGTAATGTTTGTTTTCGTTTAAATCCTAGACGAAAACAAACATTACTTAAAATAAATACTCGTTTATCGATTTTAATCAATTTTGAGGGGCCATTGTTTGTTTACATCTTTGGCAAATTTGGAGTGGTCAGACTTTACATAATAATATCCAGACAAAATAAACAAATTCTATTCCATCTTTGTAATACATAATCCATGATTAGTTAACTATGTCTAACCTTAGGTAAGTACTGATTGCTAGTTCGGACTTTAGATATGTTTTTATAATAATCTAGTGTTAAAATTATATATTTGTGCAAGTCATGGTGTCTGATGACAATAATATTTGAATATCATATCCAATTTAAATCCGTAAATAATTACCTATGCATAGTTACAACTGATATAATATTTGTTTATCACCAGAACAATAATTAAAATATTTCCTGTACAGCTATCAGGAAATTAATCATCACAATTTTACTGCTAGGTACACTTTTTAGTTAATTATGATATGATGTAGTCTACAATTTCCTGTATATTGTAATTGTAAAAAATTTTTTTTTTTTTTTTTTTGTTAGATTAATCAATTTATTGTCTTAGTTCATTGCAACTCAGGATATCTAGAAGTTTATGAACTAAATTACATGAATATTCTAGAATAGTAAGTGCAAAACGGTACTCACTGAGGATAACAGGTGATAGACCAAGAGAATTCCGTGCCAGTAGTCCGAAAGTAAACAGTATAAGAAAACTTAACTTAATACTCGTCATTTCCATAAACACTGGATTTCTAAATAGAATTACGTAGCGCAAACAGTTTTTTTTAATGCCTTTACGCAATAAGCGATACGTCCGACCACAGTCGATGTTTTTAACTATTGCCTGCCGCAGTAAGTAGA
This sequence comes from Hydraecia micacea, assembly GCA_914767645.1. Classification (NCBI taxonomy): domain Eukaryota; kingdom Metazoa; phylum Arthropoda; class Insecta; order Lepidoptera; family Noctuidae; genus Hydraecia; species Hydraecia micacea. The sequence continues at coordinate 19,228,818 of OU611778.1, forward strand.
GTTCAAGAGGTGTGCAATGACGTAGCAGCAGCAAAGAATCGCACGATGATAACTTGAAATTGACGGGGTTAAGCGTACAACTGATAACTACAGTTAAAAAACCGCGTAAACAGTCAGCCGGTCAGCATTTATGTCAACAACATTGTTTTGAGAAATTACAAACACGGCCGAAAATTACGACGATCACACGATAATCATACGACAGCCGCGCGATATGACATGACATGCATGAGTATGACATTGACAGACAATCAGACAATGACAATTTATGACAAACAAAACTTAACGTTCCGTGTCGCGTTAACACTGAATAGTCAGTTTTGTTATTTGATCAATAGTAACGCTATACAAAAAGTTGTCTTTTATATGGCACTTATATTCAATATAAAAGATTATAGGTAGTTACATTAATTATTTTATTTTGTGATCTTCTAATTTAATTTTTAAGCTAAGGGAAATCGATTGTATATCCTCAAAGCATTGCGGGTTGTGGAAAACTGATAACTACGGAACGTAGACGTCAAATTCGTGATCTTGATATGGCTGTATTCGTTCTGAAAAATTTGTAATTATGGCAATAATAGTCTCTCGTAATTCCTCTTATTCGTGTAATAAGTGTGGACCATACAATGAAAATATGAGTTACAGTGGAATTTACAAAATATGTTAAGTTTTCTAAGATATACAGAAAAATAAAATCATTAAATATTTGTTTACTTTATATTTATAATTTCTGATCAAAAATAGTTGACGCACAAAGCGCAGGCGCGGACAGTTCAAAAATGGACACTTCCACTTCATGATTTCATAGTATTTATCTTAATTTTATTATATTTAGGTAGTATTTGTATTAGATAAGTATTAAAAATGTTAGAAAAACGTTACAATAAGGGATCAAAAACAAGCGTGTTTCGCTTTCGTGTTAATAACTGAAATGTTTCTGCAGGTATGTTGAGTGCACATTCTAATCAATATTTTATTTTATTCAGGAATATGAGTACAAACCAAAATGATTATTTGCAGGGTCGTGTTATAATTGTTTGGTTATCTTGGCTTATAGGAGGTATTTGCGGAGTTGTTATTTTGTTAGTTATAATTTGTTACTGCCGCCTAATGCCGCGTCATCAGAAATCGTTTGGTAAGTTTAATTACCGATTCCTTTTTAATTCTTATTAAATCTACAAGGTGTTAATTATTGATTGTTGGTCTTATTTTCCAGATGAACAATACCTTAAAGAAAATTATGCTATCAAAGAAAACCATGCATATTCTAGTCAGGAAAATTATAGGATGAAACATGCTGAGGTAAGAATTTTATAATAAGTAATTAAACGACTAAGGTTTTAGTATATGAATCGATTATAATACATAAGGTATAACAATCGATTAGCAGGCTTCATTGGTCAGAGGTTAGAGGGTCATCTTAGGTCATTGACATGTAGGCACAAAAAAAAAATTATCCTGCTATTACAAGATGTAGTAGAAAATGACGGACGAGAAACTTCATGGTGTTGGTGCAGTACTTTCCTTTTACCTCAATCATTTGCAAGTCCACTCCCTCTCACAGAGGGGAGGCCTGTGTCCCAGCAGTGGGAACATTACAGGCTGATTATGCTTAATATGCTATGTGCAAGTCCATTTAAGGCTAGAGTAATATAAGTGATCATATTTTTTAGGTGCAAATCCAGCGTCATGCTCGTCCAGTCAGCTACGCTGGTGATGTGGAGTGTCGGGCTTCGCGGGAGGTTCGGCACCCACCGCAGTGCTATGTCAACCGCGTGCCCGATCCGAGAGAGCAATGCGTGCAATACGCCTCGAGCAGTAGTAAGTATAGTTTTATTGCTAGCTGCACGCACGAGGCATACGCGAGTCTATTTTATATTTTAACTAGCTTCTTAGCTTCTTAGCGTCCGTTCTTACATTATTTTTTCTCGGCTTCTAAGAGTCTTAGTGATGATAATTTATTTGAAAAAGAGTTAACGCGCGTTCAAACAAACAAACAAATTCTTCAGCTTCATAATTAGTATAGATAAATATATCACAACAACAACAACCAACAACAATGCACCTGCTATATTATATTATTCTCCACCACCTTTGTTTGACTGGTAGACAATGCCGGGAACAAAGAGGAACTCAATCATCTTTAAATTGTACCTTTTATGGTTCATAAAGAAGTTTCTTATTGAATACGTGAAAATGAAACTGGGTTACTAGAGTATTATATTATCTGTGACTGGGTTACATATTTTTAAAGATTTGTTTAATGCATTTGACACAGCCTCCATTCTAAAAGTAGGATAAAACAATGTAAAATAAGTATGCACATGCTTACGTTGAATCTATTTAAATAAGTTTCGAAGACAATCATGGTTCCTAAAATGTCGAGTGCAAAAGTGCCGTTGATAAAAAGGCAAAAGTACAATATGGGTTCCCCAGGGGAACATTTTAGGACCAACCCTGTTTCTTATACGATTCATGAACTTTGTTTACTGTTACTGAGTATTATTATAATTACGGACAATATACATATAGTGTGAATGGGTTTTATTTCACATATGCCTTGTTCCAGTGTTAGACGAAATAGACAATGCGGCGAACATCGACGCACTTAAGACAAGGTCATTACCAGCCTTCCTCAGGCCGAAACCACGACCACTCTCTACAGAAGACGACCTGCAACAACTGTATGCTAAGGTAATCAATATATATACCTGCTCACGGACTTCGAGCAGTCAGCCTGGGTAATAGCTCTCTACTGCTGATATCTATCCTAAAATAACTCGGATTTTACCAGATAAGTACACAACAAAAGACCAAATGAATAGGCATTGCCAAGGCAGTCAATGACCCTGGCAATCCTGGGTTCATGACACAAAGATTAAAGGTTGCAGGCAGAATGCTACGCCGTCATAATCCACATAATTATTTGACTAGGTATTTTCTTTCTCAGCTCCTTGCGCTCAACATTTTTGAAACCGCGCTGATATGTCTAATTCGGATTATTATTTCCCAGGTGAATTTAAGCAAGAAATACAAGAATCGCATGCGGAACGAGCACGCGGCCATCATCGCGCTCAGTAAGTCCCACAGCCAGTTCTTTGATGCCGATGCCGTTATAGTCTATGACCAGAGGACAGCGCTCTAGGTATAACAGAATAAGTCAACAAATGTGTTTATAATCTGTTGCTTATATGTATTTACATCTGCATATATCAATCAGTATTAAATGTACTGTATGGGTATACTTGTGACCAGAGCAGAGAACGAAGTTAGAAAATTATCATATTGGCTGTTATAGACAAATATACAAAATGACTAGGACAATTTTATAATGTGAAATGGATTTAAATAGTAATTGTTACGACTATTCAATTCCAATGCTGGGATTAATTTGGCATCAAGACCCAAAGGTTTTGGACATGCTTATACTTAAATACGGCCTAAACAAAGACAGGCCTAGAGAAAGATCACGCTTAGAAAGACGCTAACAAAAAGTATTAATTAGCAGTCACTATTACAAATACTGACAGCTGATAAATAATAATACTTACTTACTTGAATTGAATAAGACTAAAAAGAAATTGTACAATAATAAGAAGCCTAATCTAGAACATACAGGTTCTGGGATCAGCCTTGAAACAGAATTAACTGAACAAGCTAATTTCTTCAAGCCTGAAACATGAAACTAGCGCTCAACTCAACGCAAGACTACGTAATGTGCCAGTAACCTACCTATTTGCTGAAGTGTAAAACACGATATATGGATACGAATGTCGCACAAATTATGTGAATCAATGTCAGCTAAGAAATGTTTGTGAAACAGTCTGTCTGATCGCTTAAAAGCTTCTAGCCGTTGACCAAGTCAGTATTTTTGCCCTGAAGGTAAACTGAGCAGGAATAGACTCAGAAGATATGAAAACCCCAGATAAGACAACAGCCCCAAATATTTCATTCACCTGTTTATTATTTTGGGTTCAAACGAAGCTTTGAGAGTTTCTTCGACTCTGCGCTGAGCGTATGTCCAGCGACTGCGTAAACGTCACGTAGACGCTGCGAAAACACTATGTAACCACTTACGCTGGACTAGCATTGCGCAGACATTATATCGAAACTGCGTCCCGTTGTTGCGGCGTTAGCGTCGCGTTGTCGCGGTGTTTGCGAGTATCTACGCTCGATTCGAATGCAAATTAATCGTCTTGCCCTGTCTCATATGCTGTGAGACAAGCAGCACATGTGAATGGAATTTTCTGGGTAGATTTAAAACAAATTTTCTACACTCTTATACTCCTAAAGTAACTTCTAATTCCCCGACCCCGATCTTACATATCTTAGTGAAAATAGCAGTATTAGCCCAAGTAGCAAACAAATGTCTTAAAAAGGTATTGTAGATATCTTGAAGGCAAGTAGACGAATTCCAGCGGTTGTCTTGGCTAAAACTATTATGTCCCTCAAGATATCTTCTAGATACACTCCAAGGGGGAGTTAAGTAAAAGTGGGCACAGCATTTAAGAACATGTTAAGAAAGAGTTAATACTACTGTTTAGATAAACTTTAACCCTACTTAAGAATGTGGTTTTGCAGAAATCTTAAGCACTGACTTCAAGATATCTTGTAGGTAGACTTAAGATCAAGAAATAGACTTAAAGATATCTACAATACCGAATTAAAACTATCAATATTGAATTGCAGATATTCAATCTTATCTTAGTGAAGTATAAATAAAAACTTATTTTGCTTTAAAATGCTTTAAGTAACATTACTTTAGAAAATATGGTGAACTTTTAAAGTATTACAAAAACTGTTTTAAGACTTATGAAAATGGCGATTAAACAACAATTTTTTATGTCTAGAAAAGGCTTTCATATGTCGTTGAATGCATTAGAAATTTAAAACGCATGATCATTTCTCGTGTAAAATCTATAGATAGTGCTATAAAACAGACGGGCTTTTAAAATACTAGAAAACAAACAATAAAATTTTGTATAATAATATTGCAAATTAAAAAAATTGTGGCATTTAGTGCAGATTACTACATTTTCTATAAATGTGTAAGTTATTAATGTAGTTAGAATTACTATAACAAAAATGTAAGTTCAATCTACTCTAGTTTTTGATGAAGTGTTGTCGGCAAATTTTTTATTATTTTTTCACTTATAGTGCAAAATGGCGTTTAATCTTATTTTTCCTAACGAAGTAAGATTTTAGACAATACTGATTTTGTAAGGCTAGTTCAGACAAAGTAAAGACAAGTTACACTTGAAGTAGTGCTAGTTAAGAGATATTATACTTAACCTATACTAAAAACCGTATTGGTGAAGTACTATTTAATTTGTTTGGTATTAAGTGATTCTATAGTTTGATTTAGTTAAAACCAGATTACGTCTTAATGTTTTCTTAACTTGTCATTTCATCGTTCTTGTGTGGTTCTTGTTTATTTTGTGGTGAAAACAGGTTTATGCAAGATAGTCGAAAGAATATTATAAATAGGACTTGTCAGCAAGGAACAGCTGATTTTTTTTCCACTTACTCACTGCCACTGAATGAATAATAATTGAGATGTAGCATTTGGTAGGTATTAGAAAAGGAAAATGAATTACCACTTCCTTTTTATGAAAGCTCTCGCTGGCGAATCACATATAAATGATCGCAATTTTATTGTTATTAAATAATTATTTATCTCAATGCCGTTTTGCAAAATTTCCTTCATTTCAGTTACGAAAGGTTTTAAAAATTCATTAGACTGAGGTTTTCCAATACCATAGTAAATTCCAATGGTCATTACAGGCACAGTGTTCATCTCATGAATGTTACATAGAATTGGCCAAAATTCTACTTTTGAACTTTTGTACGTGGGTAACCCGTCGATATTTACATTTATACATAAATTGTCATTTTTGTCCAAATTTTCAAAATACTGCACAATCTTTTTTTTTAATCCGGTATTCTACAGATTTTAATGTTTTCAGAAGTGTTCTAGCGTCTTTTGGCACAACACCCGGATCATGCTTGTTAATAATCTGCAATAAGTCATTGATTGCAGTATGTAGACCAGTTTCTTAATTAGTCTCTAAAACCAAAATCGCGATCAACTTTCGATGTGTTACAATCAGCTGTCGATTCATTAGAGTCGGAATCACTGTCCACTTGTACGATTTCCAAATTTTCCGCGGTATCATCTTCCTCGTAATCCGTTATGAGGTCCGACTTCAAGATATCGCATTGTTAGTAACGTTTGCAGCACTTATAGGCATATTGGTTAAGTTTAATTTTTTATATTTTATAACACGCCGACGAAAGCCACCAGATCTTTTTAATTTTTTTACTTTATCCATATTTATAGTTTTACACTCATCCATATTTATACTTGGTTCTATTTGAAGAGAAAGTCCCGTTAAATGTATTTTTACTCTAAACATACTAATTTTAGTCAAAAAGGAATAAAATTATACTCAGTAAAATCAGTTTCTAGAAATTGGTATTACAATTATCTTAATTCTATCTACAAAATCAATTTTTTCTTTGTTTGTCTAAAAAGGTACTTCAATTATTCAATTGAGTTTTAAGTGAGCTTTCAAATATTCTGAGTATAGTAAAAAAGTATTTTTAGTTTTAACTGTAGACATACTTAATACAAACTAGTTTTGAGAATACTTAACTTGGTTTTTGATATTCCTAACTTACTTAAGTAGCGCTAGTTTAAAACGATTTAGTATTAAAGAAAGAAAAGACTTAACGAAATCCTTTTTGATTTAGCTAAATCCAACTTTAGATAAAGTATAGATATGTAAGATTTAATCACTATTCTTGTTTGCTACTTGGGAGGTATAATGTACCGTTTTAATAGACTTTGTACCGTCATAGTTTAATGCGCACAGCCGTAGTTGTGAACATGCTTGAAATGTTGCAAGAAATGTACCACACCACATCAGTTTCAGCACTTGCACTACGAAAAGCGCACTTAGTCCTTTCACGTTTATTTTTACCTCTGACTTGGCATCACTGTCCAAATCATAGTAATCTTTAATTTCGACAAAATAAGGTTGTATCTAGGTTGCTGCACTGACAAGTCTCTCAAAATCATAGTGATCTTTATATTTGTTACCATATGGTTGTTGCTGGGTGGCTGCTGTCAGGTGAAAAGACATGCCAGCACATCAAGCTACCCGAAACTGTAAAATTTTCCCAATCAACCTTGGACCTTACGCTTTTGTAATAAAGTTGAATTTTAAATTTGACAGATTGTAGTATAAAGTTGAATTTGAAATTTGACAGATTAAGTTGAAATTTGACAGATTGTAGTAGCTGATGTGCTGGCGTCTGTACCTACCTACTATGTACATGAAGACGCCGTCATGTCAAATTGTTACCCATAATGTGCAGTTGACTGTACCTACCTATTAATGTAACACACTCGTAGTTTATCGAGTAGATCTTCCTTGAGAGTTTTCTTGGAGCATTTCAAGTATGTTTACGTCATTTGCAGTTTGATACGATTCTCACATTGTCAGAAAAAATTAAATCAAACAAAAGATTTTTGTACCAATATTCAATTTCTAAAAACATAAATTATAATAGCAAATTTTTATTTTTGTGTAAATATTGGCGAAATTGTGATGGTAAATCGTGTGATAGATTATTTTTTAAAACGAAATTGTGGCCTAATTCTATCTTTTTTATGAAAATTTCATACGGTACAGTCGTCGACAAACGTTTAGAAATTAATTCACATTTCCTACAATATTGATATAGCATAGCTTTTGCATCTTGTAGACCTTACTGTTTCAAATCAGACAGCTAATCATAGATTTAGATAACTCCATAGAATAACATGATTGGCGTTTGTTTACGACTGTACTTTACTTCGTTATTGCGTATGCTCATAAAAGGCTTTGTTGCCTCCGAATTTACAGATTTTAAATATTCGTCGTGACGGAGAATCTCCCCACCATTTTATATATCATTAAAATGGAAGGTTATCGCAGAATCACGACTAGACGAATTTCTTACGTTTTTCTATAAATGTTGAGCTGTACCTATCGAACTATTAATAATTGAATGTATTTTATCAGTAACTGTAGATTTGTTTATGGAAAATAAAAGTTTTGTAATCAGCGTTTTTCTTTTGTCTTGTGATTTCGACAAACCTCGCTGAAGCTTTGATTTTCTAGGAAAGCGTTTCCATCATATTAAGTACTAGCTTCTTCCCGCGACTTCGTCCGCGTGAAATTTCACCCCCCCCATTCACCCCCTTTTTTTTTTTTTTTTTTTTTTTTGTGGATGGGAAATCATCTAATGACTCCTCCCGCTCTGGGTGGAGCGGAAGGGAGTGTCAGACTCTTACTGACTAAAACCCACCCGTGTTCCTTCCTTAGCCCTTTATGTTCCGGGGCAGCGGTAACCCTTTCGGACGATCCCGCTACCCCGGCAGGCTTCGGCCCTGGCGGGCCCCTTCCTTATTGCTGACATCTCTTTGAGGCGCGCGTGGAACACATACGCGCCGTCCGGCACGGGCCTGGTCCTGATCGGACGGAGAGCTACCCATTACTCTCCGTCCGCAGGCCCGCGCCTACGGTGGCCGGGAGTCGTCACGCGGCTCCCGACGCCCGTAGCGTCTCCCGCGGCGGCTGACGCGTGCGGCTCTCTCCCTGAGCCGTCCCGCCACCTCCTTCGCTAGCATGACTGCTTCGCAGAAGGAGGTGACCGCCTCCCACTCCCTCTCGCCCCGGACCATGGCTTGAACCAGGGCCGGACGCGAGAGGTCGCCGCCGTTGCCGATCGCCTCTACGAGGACACGGCGGTGCTCCGCCCAAGCGGGGCAGACCTCCACCGTATGCTCCACCGTGTCCTCTGGGCGATCCTCGCAATGGTGACACCCGGGCGTCTCCTCCCGCCTGATGATGTGCAGGAACCTCCCGAAACATCCGTGTCCGGTGAGGACCTGCGTCAGGCGGTAGGTGAGAACGCCGTGACGCCTCTCTAGCCACTCCTCAAAGAGGGGCCTTATCGCCACTATCGTGGCGTGCCCTGCGCTGGGTTGCGAAAGTCGCTCCTTCCATGCCACCATGAGATCGCGCCGGAGGTCCGTCCGCTCCGCCGCTATTTGCCGCGGAAGCGGAGTTTCCCCCCGGCGTAGTGCCTCCGCGCGCCACTCATACAGGCGCGCGAGGACTATCGCCTCCAGATCCCATGGCGGCATTCCGGCAAGGCCATTCACCCCCTTAGGGGATGAATTTTGAAAAATCCTTTCTTAGTGCACCCCTAGACCTCATAAGGAACGTACGTGCCAAATTTGGAATCTCTAGACCCAGCGGTTTGGGCTGTGCGTTGATATGTCAGTCAGTCAGTTCTCCTTTTATATATATAGATAACGACCGTTATGAAAATCTGACGTAAGTGTATTTTACTTTTTTAATGGGGCGCTTTTGACCTTGTTCTCGCATTTTGCCCAGTATTTGACACTACCTGCGCCCCGCGCGGTTTCACCCGCATACCTAAGTGTAGATCCCGTGGGAATATCGGGATAAAAAGTAGTGTGATGTGATTAGGTCTCAAAAAACGCTCTGTATTCAAGATCGAAACCAAAGCAGTTGCCCCACCGCCGGCGAGGAAGCGACTAACTATCGGCTATTTTCTCGCTCAAGAAACTTACAATAGATAACCCAAGTAGCAAACAAATGTCTTAAAAAGGTATTGTAGATATCTTGAAGGCAAGTAGACGAATTCCAGCGGTTGTCTTGGCTAAAACTATTATGTCCCTCAAGATATCTTCTAGATACCTACACTCCAAGGGGGAGTTAAGTAAAAGTGGGCACAGCATTTAAGAACATGTTAAGAAAGAGTTAATACTACTGTTTAGATAAACTTTAACCCTACTTAAGAATATGGTTTTGCAGAAATCTTAAGCACTGACTTCAAGATATCTTGTAGGTTGACTTAAGATCAAGAAATAGACTTAAAGATATCTACAATACCGAATTAAAACTATCAATATTGAATTGCAGATATTCGATTTTATCTTAGTGAAGTATAAATAAAAACTTATTTTGCTTTAACTTTAGAAAATATGGTGAACTTTTAAAGTATTACAAAAACTGTTTTAAGACTTATGAAAATGGCGATTAAACAACAATTTTTTATGTCTAGAAAAGGCTTTCTTATGTCATTGAATGCATTAGAAATTTAAAACGCATGATCATTTCTCGTGTAAAATCTATAGATAGTGCTATAAAATAGACGGGCTTTTAAAATACTAGAAAACAAACAATAACATTTTGTATAATAATATTGCAAATTAAAAATTTTGTGGCATTTAGTGCAGATTACTACATTTTCTATAATGTGTAAGTTTTTAATGTAGTTAGAATTACTATAAGAAAAATGTAAGTTCAATCTACTCTAGTTTTTGATGAAGTGTTGTCGGCAATTTTTTTATAATTTTTTCACTTATAGAGTGCAAAATGGCGTTAAATCTTATTTTTCCTAACGAAGTAAGATTTTAGACAATACTGATTTTGTAAGGCTAGTTCAGACAAAGTAAAGACAAGTTACACTTGAAGTAGTGCTAGTTAAGATATATTATACTTAACCTATACTAAAAACCGTATTGGTGAAGTACTATTTAATTTGTTTGGTATTAAGTGATTCTATAGTTTGATTTAGTTAAAACCAGATTAGGTCTTAATGTTTTCTTAACTTGTCATTTCATCGTTCTTGTGTGGTTCTTGTTTATTTTGTGGTGAAAACCAATGATATATAAACTAAACAGGTTTATGCAAGATAGTCGAAAGAACATTATAAATAGGACTTATCAGCAAGGAACAGCTGATTTTTTTTTCCACTTACTTACTATCTACCACTGAATGAATAAGAATTTGAGATGTAGCATTTGGTAGGTATTAGAAAAGGAAAATTAATTACCACTTACTTTTTATGAAAGCTCTCGCTGTTTTTTTTATTGTTATTATAATATATTGTTGTGTTTTTTTTTATTGTTATTAAATAATTATTTATCTCAATGCCGTTTTGCAAAATTTCCTTCATTTCAGTTACGAAAGGTTTTAAAAATTCATTAGACTGAGGTTTTCCAATACCACAGTAAATTCCAATGGTTATTACAGGCACAGTGTTCATCTCATGAATGTTACATAGAATTGGCCAAAATTCTACTTTTGAACTTTTGTACGTGGGTAACCCGTCGATATTTACATTTATACATAAATTGACATTTTTGTCCAAATTTTCAAAATACTGCACAATATTTTTTTTAATCCGGTATGCCAGTATTCTCCACTACCACAGGGTTCGATATCTACAGATTTTACTGTTTTCAGAGGTGTTCTAGCGTCTTTTGGCACAACACCCGGATCATGCTTGTTAATAATCTGCAATAAGTCATTGATTGCAGTATGTAGACCAGTTTTTTAATAGGTCTCTAAAACCAAAATCGCGATCACCTTTCGATGTGTTACAATCAGCTGTCGATTCATTAGAGTCGGAATCACTGTCCACTTGTACGATTTCCAAATTTTCCGCGGTATCATCTTCCTCGTAATCCGTTATGAGGTCCGACTTCAAGATATCGCATTGTTAGTAACGTTTGCAGCACTTATAGGCATATTGGTTAAGTTTAATTATTTATATTTTATAAAACGCCGACGAAAGCCACCAGATCTTTTTATTTTTTTTACTTTATCCATATTTATAGTTTTACACTCATCCATATTTATACTTGGTTCTATTTGTAGAGAACGTCCCGTTAAATGTATTTTTACTCTAAACATACTAATTTTAGTCAAAAAGGAATAAAAATATACTCAGGAAAATCAGTTTCTAGAAATTGGTATTACAATTATCTTAATTCTATCTACAAAATCATTGTTTTCTTTGTTTGTCTAAAAAGCTACTTCAATTATTCAATTGAGTTTTAAGTGAGCTTTCAAATATTCTGAGTATAGTAAAAAAGTATTTTTAGTTTTAACTGTAGACATACTTAATACAAACTAGTTTTAAGAATACTTAACTTGGTTTTTGGTATTCCTAACTTTCTTAAGTAGCGCTAGTTTAAAACGATTTAGTATTAAAGAAAGAAAAGACTTAACGAAATCCTTTTTGATTTAGCTAAATCCAACTTTAGATAAAGTATAGATATGTAAGATTTAATCACTATTCTTGTTTGCTACTTGGGAAGTATATCTACATTCCGTGTAAACAAAAGAGATAATATAATATTAATAGTAGATCGCTGACTGTACACACTGCCGGCGAGGACTAGCTCCACTGGTTTGTCGCTGAGCGACAAGAGCTATCAAAGATAATACTCGCTCAGCGATGCTCGCTTGGCGGTTAGAGCTCATGCCGAGAGCCCAACCAGCGATCCAGGAACCTCTGTGGGACTAACCGCCCCTAGCGAGTGGTGCGTGTAATCGCCCGTCGCACTCGGACACTCGCTGGTAGCCCAGCGACAAAACTATCGGAACTACACACTCGCTGCTCGCCAACTCGTTTTCAGTTGCTAGTTCTACTCGCTACTCGTTCATCGCCGGCGGTGGGACAGGCATTAGCATCAAAGCAACGGCAGCTGCATCACGAGTTAATTAACTACAAGATGTTAAAATAAAAATCTGATTTTGTTATTTTCATAATTTTATTACCCTCAACACTACGTTAAGTAACTAACTACCGTCTTAAATTTAAATTAAATAGGTATAAATCATAATAAATAGTCTGACAGCCAGTCTTACCAAGCAAGGGGTATATTTAAGGCATTCTCTCCACGTAAAATACTGGTATTCAGCTGCATCCGGTTAAGACTGGAAGCCGACAGGCTAGGCAGATAATGATGAATAAATAAATAGTAACAGTCCGCACTACACAAGAACATTAACAATATGTACAGACGCCAGCTCAGCAAGCTACCCGAAACTGTCAAATTTTCCCAATCAACTTTGAACCTTACATAACATAATCAGGCTATAATGTTCAGATTAGTAGGTAGCTTGATGTGCTGGCGTCTGTACTTCTATGTAATACAATCAAAAATCTGTTTAATATCTAAATGCAGGTAACAAACACATATTTCTATTCGTGTGAAGTAAAGTAGAAGTTAGTTCCCATAGATCAGAGAATTTCTTATAAGTATTTCGTGTTGGGATCCCTTCGTGGTGGCAATACCTATGCATTCGAAAACTCCTACTGAAACAAAGCGGCAAACAATACCAAAACCGTGGAAAAGTGGGCAGGCTGGTGCGAAGTAGAGTCAAATAAGAAGCTATGTTCTAGTAAGTGCGGAAGCTGGCGAGGGTAGGGTAAGTCTTGAGCCGCAGCAGCTCCAGCTCGGTCTGCAGCATCACGATGGTGGAGTGGTTGGCTTGCACCTCGCGGATAAGACGGCTGCGCATCACCAGCGTCTCCATCCTGACAGGAAATGTAAGGTTAACTGCTGATGTGGACTCGCTGTGTGGAGATCAACATCGTCTTAGTCTTAGATGACGACGATGAGACGATGAAAGTTTTTATTTGTTAAATAATAACTATACTCCATAGGTTTAGGTAGTTAAATAAAGGTAAACAAAAAAACCATGTGACTTAGTTAACCGACTAAAGGTAATACCAGTTTATTCAACGATTTATTAAAAAAGTTGCTAAATTGAAGAGTACAACTGTGACGTAGCATGACAACTGAATAGACTGGTATTACGTTTAGTCGGTCAACTAAGTCACGTGGTTTTTTTGTTTACCTTTATTCAACTAACTAAACCAATGGAGTATAGGTACAGAGGTATCTATGTTTTGCCATTACAGCTTTGTTCCTTTAACAGAAATCTGTAAACGTTCATAGAATAACAGCTAGCAGCTGTTCAAATACGGAGACAAGTACATAATATACCTTTTTTCGGCAAATGTCAAATGCTGGTGAAATAAAAAAATCATGACAGCTGTTATAATATGACGATCACCGCTCTTGTAGGAAACTGGTGGCCTACCATGATCTAATTAAAAACGATTCAAAAGCAAGACATTTCAGTTTACCTAGGTTCCTAAACTGCATCGCTCAAAGTCGTACCATGACGTCCAATACTCTCAGCGGCATTTGGATCGTTAAAAGTGAATGAAAGATCGCAACTTGTCGCTGAACCGCGTTTAAAACGTTTTTGGTGAAAAAGAGAACGCTATTATTATCTATCAAATAAGTTTGTTTCGCGCACATTTTAGTGTCAGATACCTACGTTCAGAAGCAAGTACTTAACATTTTATTTGTTCTTAACTTTGTTTTTAAGATTCCACGTTAATGGATAACTATTGTTATAATAATCCTTAGTCAAAGTACATAGGTATTTATTTACCTACCTTTTGTTATTTATTATACGAAAAATATATTTTTATTTCGACGTAATAAAACAAATTATGTTTCTGTGTCGAACGTAGGTACGAGAATAAAAAAAGTTGTGTGAGTTGTCATAGTGTGAGGCAGAATCTTCCTCAAAAAACACAAATACAAGTAGTTCATCAGACATCTGTTAAATAAAAACAAATGCGGTTAAAAAAGGCATGTAAAACGTGTATTTTAGACTTTAAAAGAAAGATTAAAGTACACTTATACCTACATTGATTTTTGTAAAATTCCACTAAAATAGCACCAAAAAACTTTATTTTCGTCAATAATTCACCAAACGTTTCAGTTTATGTTAGAAAAATAGTAACTTTTATTGAATCGCTTATTTTGACAGTTAAGTGTTTCAGTTGAGCTGCTCTATGGACGTCATGGTACCAAACAAGTTTAAAATTAAATGAATGAAACCAAAACTTGCGGCTCAGTTTGGGACAATCGCTGTCAGATGGCACGGCCTAAATTGAATCGTTAAACTGACTTCATGGTACGAATTAGCAGAACAGCAGTTCAGTTTAGGTCCTAAAATGGATCGCTTTAAGAGCTCGTGGTAGGCCTACTGTAGCTTAACGGCGGCGTACTAAAATGAAATTAGGGCGGGTTGTTTCACGTCCACTTGACGCACGCGTATACGTCAAAAATAGCGCTAACCATAGAATTAATAGTGTAATTACTCTAAGGGCGGCCGTACACGGACTGCTTCAAGCAGTTGAGACCGACTGCTTAAAGCCGCGACCGCGCGGTGAACTATAGTCATTCATTCGCTGCCGTACATACGACTGCTCGAGCAGTCGCGACCGCTTCAAGTCGTCAACTGCATGACGAAATTCCATCGTGCCGTCGACCGCTCGCGAGCGGTCGCGAGGCATACACAGACTGCTCTCGAGCCGTTGACTGCGCTAGAGCAGTCGACAGCTCTGAGCTCTCCGACCTCCCCCCCCCGTCCCTTGTGGCCTCGCGGCGTCTGTCTCTCTCGTCTCATTTGTCGACTGATCTTTGAACATCCTCGTCAGAATCCATGACTCGACTGTGGTAGAAAATCAACTGCTCGAGCGGTTGGTAGCGACAGCTCGAGCAGTCAACAACCGACCGCTCGAGCAGTCGACGCCGACCGCTCGCTCGAGCGGTCCGTGTACGTCGCTCAGCCGCTAACTGCTCGAGCAGTCCGTTTACGGCCGCCCTAAGGTGCTAACTATCATCAAACCAAAAAAGTGTTGTTTCAAATTACAATTACACAATTATGGACTCGCCGTAAATAACAACGAGTAGTAAGTAATCGTTATTATTTGACGTACGTTCTTATGTTACGTTAACCAACCGTTTGAAATAACTCTTAGTGTATACAATTACAATATTTAGTAGGTAAGTATAACTCACAGAAATTGTTTTGTTATGATTAGCGTCGTGTGCAATTGCATAGCACTTCGATTCGAGTTTAAATTGTAAGTAGGTGCTTTACTATTCTACAGTTATTCCTATTATACCTCCTTTTGAACATGCGTCGGATTCTAATGGGCTCCAGCGCATCCTCGTGGAGTTTCTTTTCAGATACTTTCACGTTTAGTGCCAGTATCATCTTGTCCGTTTTGCTGTGGGCTGCCTCGACTGCTAACAGTTTTAACTGAAAAAGTTCCTCATCTGTATTTATATGTGCGCAGCATCTGTCCTTCTCCGACGCATCTCTATCAACAGCTGTTATTTCAGTATTTAAGTATCCCTTTTCTTGCCATAAATTATCTTACACACAGCTATCATTTGTTTCGTCTACTGTTAACCTTACGGGTATTGCACTTCTTTGAAGATGCGCTTATTACACAGGCAAATATATTGCGCAACACTGAGCAATTTACTGTGATGCTAAGATTGTATAGCAATTTGCAAATTGCGCAATTTGTAGTCCCCGTCCGTGTAAGTGACTTTTTGAAAAAGCCTAAGTAAAAAGTCATAATTCGAGGTTTTGCTCTCGCCTATTTTCTCCTCCAATATTGGACCAATTTAAAAGATATTTCATAAACAGAATAAGAAGGATATATACTTATGTTTTCTTTTTTGATGATACATTATTTTTATAAGCACTAGAAACCTCAAAAAATGCTCAAAATTGCCGCTGTCAACAGATGCCTAGTGTACAAATTTGACAACTAAAATTAATGAATGAAAAAAGAAAAACATAGGGACACAGTAGGTACCTACATATCCTTCTTATTTACTTTGTTTAAGAAATATATTTCAAGTTGGTCCAATATTGGAGGAGAAAATAGGCAAGAGCCTGCAAACCTCAAATTATGGCTTTTTCAAAAAGTTTTCCGACCACATTTTCTCTTAATGCTCACTTTCGCTATATGAAAAAAAAGAAGAAGTCATGCAAAAAATCATGCTTCTAGTCCCAGCAGTTTAGGCTGCGCGTTATCTATCAGTAAGTGAATATTTAGTAGATGTTCTGAAGATATCTCTAGATCTTACCTCCAGATCCCCGCACCTATTTATTTGGTCGCTCAGTATCTTGTTGGCGCCCGCCTTGGAGGCTTCGTTCTCCTTCTCCACGAGAACAAAGTCTTGCTCGTCCGTGTAGCCAAGTTCTTTGTTCTTCAGGTACAACTGCAGCTCTTTTGGGATCTGGTGAGAGTAAAATTACCGGTGCTTTATATACCACGTCGAGCATTATGCAGCAGGTATGTGAGAATGAACCGTTCTATGACGCAGTTATTCTTAAGCTCGGTGCACATTATTAACGTCGAAATCTAAGAAACATCAACGTAAGTAATCCGTATGTAAGGATCGTAGCAGGAGGCGTTCTATAGTTCCTGCCGACCCATGGAAAGGTGTGAGTTTATTTATGTGTACCTACGTGTAATACGAAAAGAATATGCAGTTACATATTTTAGTAGATTTGTCTTTTGATAAGATTCGTGTATGTAAAATGGCAAACGCATCATGAATTTCGTTGAGATCACTGAAAGTAAAGGCCTTGAATATTCGGCATATCTAATGCGGTATGATATAAACTGCTCTGTAATAGCCACCTTGAGCTTCCTGTAAGAGCAGAGCTCCTGTTTCATGTGCCGCAGCTTCATCTTCATCTGCGAGTGCTCCCACTCCTTGGCCAGGATGCCCTTGCGGAACTCCATCTGTTTGCGCATCATTGTCAGCTTCATGGCGCCCACTTTCTGTTCATTTTATAAGATTATTATGAAACCGGTACTGAAACACCTTTCGATGGTCAAAAATATTAAAAAGCGAATGCTCGAAAAGCTAAACGTTAAGATAAGAAAAGCATGAAAGCCAAGCTTGCTTTTGGTCTCAATTCAAAAAGGCTGGAACCGGTTGACGATCTAGATCTTCGCGTCCTCAAGATCAAGATGTGTCAAGAAGCAAAGAAAATAGCGGCGCAGTCATATAACATGAATTACATCGCGCGCATCAGAGATATGTATGCGCGTATGTATTAATCGCTTTTAGTATAGATTCCAAAAAGTGAGGGGCATGTGGCTAAGTAATAACAGCCGCACGGGTCGATCGATCAGGTTAAGATAACCTAGCCGCGGTTGGTCCGTGGATAGGTGACCATCTTTACATACCAAGACCCCTCCGTGCCTCGGAAAGCACGTTAAGCCGTTGATCCTGGCTGTCATTCGTGGATCTGTGACAGTCGTTATGGCGTTACGGGTCGTCAGAAGCCCGAGAATCTTACAACCAGTCTTACCAAGGGTAATGTATTACCCAGTAACTGGGTTGTGGAGGTCAGATAGGCACTCGCTCCATGTAAAATATTGGTATTCAGCTGCATCCGGTTAGACTGGAAGCCGACCCCAACATAGTTGGGAAAAGGCTTGCCAGATGATAATGATGAGTATGAGTTCGAAAGTATGAATTATCTATCTATACCTACATAATAAATTAAAGACGCTTCACAGATACGAACATGTTCTGCTAAACTGCGCAACAGATTTTGATGCGGTTTTCACCATCATCATCATCATCTGCCTAGCCTTTTCCCAACTATGTTGGGGTCGGCTTCCAGTCTAACCGGATGCAGCTGAATACCAGTATGCGGTTGCGGTGATGCGGTTTTCACCATCACTTAAAAAATGTATTCCGGAAGGTTTATATTTGTAATGCCTCACTATGAACCTTACAATATCTACAATCTTCTTCTATCTCCTTCTTCTATACTTATAATAAATCTATACTTATAATAAATCTGTAGAGAGGTCAATTCTGTACATTAAATATATTTCCAAAATAACTATAAGCGGGTGATTAGTGATCGATACTGACGCCAAAAATGCAATCAGTAAAATTTTTGTCTGTCTGTCTGTCTGTCTGTCTGTCTGTATGTTCTTTATAGAAACAAAAACCACTCGACGGATTTCAACGAAACTTGGTACAATTGTTCTTCATACTCCTGGGCAGGTTATACTATACTTTTCATCACGCTACGATCAATAGGAGCAGAGCAGTGAAGGGAAATGTTGGGAAAACAGGAGAACTTACTCCATTTTTGAAGCTTCCGTCGCGTGTGCAGCCTTAATGGTTAAAGCTACACAGAAATCATGTATGACGGAAATGTTCTCCTTAAAATTATATAAAAAATATTCCACGACAGCAAATGTGTATCTTTTATGGTTGACTCACAATAATACGTGTAACTCCCGATAGCTTAGCAGTTCGGAGCTTTCTGTTTATATTTGTCTACTCTTACGTTTATAACACTCTCACTCATCCCTAATTAAAAAATGTTAACATTATTACCTATTTAATAAAAAAATAATCATAGAAATAAAGATTATTTTTGTGTAACGGTCGCCGCGCTCGACGCGGCTCGCGGCGGGAGGTATAAAAGGGCGGGGGATCCAAACGCGAACTCCCGATATACTCCCTCCTGCATAAGTAGGATTCGCCGACCAAGGCATACCCTCACCATCCCCGACGACGCCACTACCATCTTACAGGAGAGCAGGAAAACCACCAACACCATTAAAAAACACAGAAACACGACCCGACAACCGTCCTTCCGTCCTCGCCGTCGAGGACGCCCGTCGCGACGCCCCGTAACTTCTCCCCCCCGACCCTTGCTCGAGCCAGCCCGCGCCGCTGAGCCTGTAGTATTAAATTCGCCCCTAAATAATTCCGATCCAGCCTGTCCCTTGCTGCCCCCCCCCCCCCTCAGCGACACCCTAAGCCGAGGCCCGTACCCCACAGGGGGTGCCCTTAGCGTGTAGTCGCTTAGTTTTTAAGCTGTTTAAGCCCTGGCTGGAGGCCCTAATTTTGAGGCATCCACAGGCAAGCCAGGTTAAGCAGACGACAACCTCATAGGTTGAACTGCGAGACGCCATTCCCAAAAAAAAAAAACGCGAACTTCATACAATATTTGGCTGTTGATGCGAGTAGACGTTCCGAGCATTCGACCTTATTGACAGACAATATTGTTTATCAGCGCGACTTTTAGTCTTTAAATTAATTTAGTTTATTTAGTTTTCTTTTGTTGTTATTTTATAAAATAGGTATTAGTTATTTTGGTAGTGTATTATATTCGTTCAAATTACAAATTATTAATAGTTTACATTTTATTTCTTTTTAGGTGAAGTAGTAATTTCGTTGTATAGGTACTTAAGCCTCATGTGAACGTGATCTAAACAATATTACCATAACACACAAGGAATTACACACTGGCGGAGTTGCGGGCACAGCTATCTATCTATATCTATATATATAAAACTCTTCCGTTACTGAGTGACTGACAGACAACGCACAGCCGAAACTACTGGCAGTAGAGAGCTGAAATTTGGCATGTGTACTTGTTGGGAGGATTAGGCTATCACTAAGAGAGGATTTTTGGAAATTCCCTCCCAACGGGGAGAAAAGGGGGATAAATTGTTTTTTTCCGGAAGTCATTATTCCACGCGGACGAAGTCGCAGGCAAAAGCTAGTATATAAATAAAAACGAATCGCCGAAATGTATGTACGCGCATAACTTCCGAACGACTGACTAAATTGGATAATTCTTTTTTTTTTTGTGTTCGGTATTGCCAGGACAAGGTTTGCAGAGGAAAAATTGCACCCATGCGAAGCTGGGGCGGGCCGCTAGTCTATACATATATTGTAGAAAAGTATTAAATATAAATCTCGATGTTTTGTCAAGTCGTAAACCGCGCGAAGCAGGGGCGGTTGTTGGTTCCTTTTAAAGTACTAATTCGCGGTCGATAAGCAAAGACAGTGCGTTACCAGTATGAGGTTGTTAATCTTCTCGATGTCTTCTCTTGGGATGAGCGTGGCGTCCTCAAAGTCTTGCATGTGTCCACTGGTCACGATCTCCACCTGCCCCGCCGGTAGCACCAGCTGGTCAAGTAGAGAAAACTTACAACTATTGTTTTAGAATTCGTATAAATATTTCATAGCCACAGAAAAAAATTGTACAATCTATGATGATTTTTACTTGTAATTTGTTGTCAACCTTGAGATACCTAATCCAATACCTGAACAGTTCTGTTCCTGGCTAAGAGTTCCACTACCTCTCGATGATACAGTACTTTGGCCTGTAAGGTGGCGAGGCAGGTGCGCCGAGCCTGGATGGCCTTAGCCCATACGCCGTTAGCATGATCCACGAATGCCAAGTCCTGGACTAATCCTTTCATCTGCGGAAAACGTTCATATAAGGTGCTATAAAAATATCTGCCACGGCTTCAATGGGAGACAGTATTCTGTTTATAGATTACAATAGTAAAGATACATTATTGATCTTATGTCATAATTTTTTTCATACAAAATAATGTGCGTATAGAATTGATTTAGTTGCATGAAACCGTACCATAGTAATTAGCAAAATGTGACGAAGCGACACATCGCGCGTAGTTTGTGAACCACGTTATGCAGAATAGAGTAAGTGTTTATTTAATTACTTTATTTTCTCAAATTGATTTAACTATTCCGGGATACAAAATTTCTTCACTACTATAATCTATATACCAAATACTGTCTCCCATTGAAACCGTGGCAGATATTTTTATAGCACCTTATTTATATATCATCATTCTTCATTCCTACCCATGTCTAAATTTTTTTAGGGATTGTTCAGAACGTCTTGTTCTTCCATACATCTCTTTTAACCTCGTCATGATCTCAGTAGTCACACACGCAGGCCATCAGTCGTCTTTGTTTCTTCTATTTTTATACTTTCATTTCCTCATTCCTCCGCATCACGTGGCCATACGCAACTAGGTTTCATAGTACCTACTTCTCAGTCACTGGTCACCGGCGCCACTTTTAGAGGTGTATCTTTATTATTTACTTAATTAAAAAGAGTAATTAAAAAAACTAAAAAACCCGACTGCGGTTAAAGCTGGAAGCAGGCTGGACCCATACCATTTTTATTATATTTTCAAATTCAAATGGGTCCCGCCTGCTTCCAACTTTTCTTTAATTTAAAATGAGCTTGTTTTTAGCTTTTCAGTTTTTTTTACGTTTTTTTAATTACTTACTCTTTTTTATTTCCAGCTTTTTAGTTTACAAATGTGAAAGATTTCAATTCTCAATTCAATTCTCAATTCTTTATTGCGTACCATAATGTATACATAGTTGGTAAGAAAATAATAATATTAGTCACAATTATGGACCCTGTCGGGCACAGCATAGATAGTAGGAGAGAGGAGGAAGAACACTGGGTGTTTACTTATTGTGATAAATTTTAATATTAGTTAAGTACCTATTTAGTAAGTTATATTGTTTTATGAATACAGTATTGAATTTACGAATTATAATTACACACGGACACACAGACGGTTTAGTTCTCGGTGCGTGTTTTTTACGATTTGTCACTCTCTCGAATAACCGGATCGACGGCGCGTTGTGTTCCACGCGCGCCTTAGAGAGATGTCATCACTAACTGACGGGGTCCGCTAGGGCCATGCCTGCCAGGATCGCGGGTTGTTTGAAAGTTACTTTTAACCATATAAGTTGTGTATACTTTTGTAATAACCTTTAAAACCTTTTATTTCGATACCCCACTTGATAGGCTTTGAGAAAAAACAATTTTTTTGAAGACATAATGGTGCCAAAAATCGGCCATTTTACTTTTTTTTAATTTGATATACCCCGTGTCACTCTCAAAATTAAGACGAATCTAACGGCACCTCTCAAGGTCAAGCTGAAATCGATCAAGCCATTTAGGCTAGAGAGCGTGCCAAAGAAATATACATACACTCGAAAAACATAACCCTCCTTCTGGCGCAGTCGGGTAAAATGTATTAGAAGTACCTACCTTAACCTCGTTCTCAATTTTGGCTCTTCTCAGCTTGCACATGGTGGCCCACAAATGTTCATCCAACACTGCTGGCATATTGCTGATCTGGTCCAGCTGTTCCACTCTAAAACATTGAAATTATGGTTAGGTTCTCGTTTGGCAAACGCACGCCGATGAGGCCGAAAAGCACAGCGTGAGTTGTGTATATGACCTAGTGAAGGTCGTGGGAATCTGCATGATGTGATAAGCGCAGGAGCGGTCGTCGTAGCGATGCTTGGGGGAGGCCTATGTCCAGCAGAGGCCGTCTTTCGGCTAAAGCATCGTGATGAAGTAGGCTCACCCCTTGAAGTAGTCGACACAGTCCTGGTGCAGCAGCACGGGCCGCACGCCGGAGCCGACGGCGCTGGCCAGGTCGTACAGCACCACCGGCACCATCGTCACGCGCTGGTGCCACTTGGGGCGCTTCCTGACAACAACAGAATATCCATATCGCTCTACACGTTTTAATTTCCAAAGGATATTTAAAATTCAAAATAAAATTTTTTTTACAAAAAAAAAAAACAACCGTCTTCCAAAAAAACACTACAAAGTGAAAAATAACTGTAATTTTGGAAGTCGGTGTCGTTGCTTCCGCATTTTCGTTTTTTGGAAGTCGATTGTTGGAGATCTTAACCCAAAGTCAAACTTACTTGAAGAACTTATAAGCCTGCTCAATGATGATCGGCGACATATCACCGAAGTGGTTCTTAAAGGTCTTGTCCATCTGTCTGTCCTTAGCCATGAGCATCTCGTACACACTCTGGCACTCCACGCTCTGACCTTGTATCTCTAGGAACTCTGCATTCAAATTTTCCACCTGTCGCTCATACAGAGCAATGTCGTCTCTGCAGATATAGCAATACGGTTTTAATTGAAAGACTCGTCATGTTAGCAGGATGCCAAAAAACTGTTATACAGAGTGAATGTTTTATCCTTATTAGGGAGACTATGGAATGGTGTAATAATACAGTGTTTTTTTTTAATCAAAATCAACAGGTTCGATTCCTGGCTAGAAATATTGATTTTTCAAAAATCCAATGATGCCGTTTTAGTTTTCATCAAAATCGAGCCCCAGACTCCTTTGAGTACTTTTCGCTATTCCTCATAGTTTCGAATTTGGCCATCCACGCCCACTTGAAAAATTCGCCCTGTATAAGTTAGTAACAGTGCATGCTTTGATTTTTCAAAAACGCGAGAGCATAACAATAAGCAATAGTAGTAAAAATAAGTGAGAGGGTAAAGGAATCGAGCAGTATCAGTTTCGCCGGTAGGAAATTACGGTATAAGGCTGACACCAACCCAACGGGCAGGCCCTAAAAACTTTAGAAAAAAAAAATAAAGTATGCGATTACATCTAAATAGCAAAGAGTTCAAGTGCTCAATCAAACCTCAGTTCCTCTAATATCTCAGCCTTTTCAATTCGGTCCAGGTTAGTTCTGCGCAAGCGCATAAGGTTAAGATTCTCTTGACCGATGACGGAGTCCACCCTAATCTTTAAAAGCCAGGTCTCCCTCACCTATAAAAATAGCAAAACCTCTTGGAGCTCATAACCATGACACCTTCAGCTATTACTTCTGGATGTAAAAAGCTGTTCTCCAAAAACAAACAGACAGCCTGAAATGATAGACAAACACGGAGACAGATATAAGTAGAACGTTTAATTTCAATTGCCTCGCTCCTCCACAGCCTGCAGCTTATGCAGTCACTGTCACCGACGACAGTCACTAAGTTTAACTTTTACAGAATACTCGCAAATGCAGTGGAGTTAAATTGGAATGCCTTAATGATAAAGATTACTTTTAATAAACTTATTGAATGGCATTCAGAAAGGTGCAATACTAACGGCTGGATGGTAACTCCATATCATAATAACTTTACTCCAGCTGGAGGAGAGTGATGTGGCGGTACCTACATCGCCACATGCAAACTACGCCTCATGCTGACGTCACATCCTGCATCGCGCAAGCAGAGTTTACCGCGCAACTAGCATATAATATAGGGTACAACGTCCTGATATCAATCGTCGGGCAGTAGCCCATCAAACACAACACCCGTCTGGTCGAAAGATCCTCCATTTTCTATGGAGGATGAGTGAACTTTACACCCTCTTCAGTCTTCCTCATACATACCTCTGTACATTAGGGATTTAATCTTAGGAAGTAAATCTTAAGTGTTTCGTTACTTATTTTAAAGTTAGACCAATAAATTATTGATTTTCTGATAGATTACATAAGAAGTATATTTCTGTGGAGTGGAATCCCCAATCTTCTTACCTTCTGGTTGAACTTGACGATGCCTTCGTTGAGCACCTGCGACAACTTGGCGTACTCCGCATGAAGCATCTTCCGGTACTTGTCCCGCTCCTCATTGCGGAACCGAACCTTCGCTTCGTAGTCGAACACATGCCGAAGATCTTCCTCGTTGAAGTTCTCTGGGTCTTTATCCAGCTGAATATTTACGGAACGGTTCTATATGGGTCTAACTAAATATGAGAATTAACATGAAATGCACCGGATATGACAGGGTTTGGACATCTTCTTTAATAAGCAGTGGCGATCAACATTCTGTCTGTTTAGGCACTTTGTGAAACTGAAAGTTTTGGGATTTATCCGCACAATGAATGTATGATTGATTTACAATCTTACGAAGCACCCCGGGCTGTATGAAGCTATATTGCGTAAACCGCCAATGGACTCTGCACGTTTTGTTATGGGATTAAAGTCAAGATAAGACCAGTATTCCAGTAAAAAGGAAAACAAGCCATGTTTAAAATGAAAATTCATGGGAAACCCTCGGTCTTTAGAAACCCAGTTTATTTGGATTAGATTTTACTGATCAGAATTAATCTGAGTATGTATATTTAAATATAAGTAGTAGTGTTATCAGACCATGCACTGCGGCTTAGGGATGGGCTTCTTAATCTCCTCGTGCCACAGCTTCTCCAGCACGCCGTCCATCATATCCATGAGCGCTCTCTCTCGGAAGTCATCTTTCGGTCCCGGATCCGGCGGGATGATTACGATCTGACTCGGGCTTATATACGGCTCGATTGAACACTGCGTAAGGAATATTAACACTAGGATAAAGACACGTTGCCCTCTTTTAGCTTGGCTGACAGGGACGTCGACGTGCAAACTGTTGCCATAAATTCACCACCTAAGCGTAGAAATTTATCGAAGGTTATAAAAAAAAAATCTGCTGTTTCATAGAAAATTAGTGTTAGGTACGCGGTAAAAATCAAAATGGATGGAACAGCTATTTTTTTTTTTAAATAAACAACGAAAAATTTCAGCGCAGGTGGTAGCAAGTTGCGCGTCCCTGCCACCTTGTAAAGCTTTGATCTGAATTCGGCAACGTCGATAGCGTTAGCATTGAATTATTGGAAGGATATAAGTAGGTAATCCATTTGCATCTAGGTATATTTTATAGTTCCCTTTTTCTTGCATTAGGGTCCAGGAAAATGGGATATCTTAAAAAGTGAATCTAAACGTAGCATCATAATGCAAATTAGCCGTTAGAATTCACTACTAGATTTCAGGTTGTTCAAAGTGGAGTTCAAAGCGGTTGGCTATGGGTCAACAGTTGCGCATAATGTACTGGCTCCTAAATAAAAATCTCAACTCTCACTCCAAAACAAATTGTTGCTATATAAATGCATAATAAAGCCTATATGGACATACGACCTACAACTGTGGGGATCAGCGGCAAAATCAAATTTTGAAATAATACAAAGGTTCCAGTCAAAAATTTTAAGAATGATAACGAACGCACCTTGGTATGTTTCAAATAAGACACTCCATCACAACCTCGGTATTAAAACTGTTACAGAAGAAATCTAAAAAAGGACAAAAGCGTACAAAGAGCGAATCACGAATCATCCAAACATGCTAGCAGTAAACCTGATGAACACCCAAACAGTCGTTAGAAGACTAAAAAGAAAGATTCCTCAAGACCTAATTTAAGGCTTTAGGAATAAATGGAGCAGTCACTGGGCGGCTTCCGTACAAACCCGTTAATAATACCTACCAAACATATTGCTGAATATCTGCAAGAATGATAGATTACAATAAAATTGATAAATAAAAAAAAATAAAAAAATAAAGATTTCAGGTCTCTTCTCGGTGAGATCCAGAGAACCCCACTCGAGCCTAGTTTGGGTTGGTGAATGTCACAATGTCTGAATTTTAGTGGTTGAGTGGTAGGAAGTATCCGGTTGTAGATTATAAACCAAAAATTTAATGTGGTGTCCGAATTTCAAGAAAATGGCTAGTTCTACAGAATCGACAATGAACTTTTATGCTAATTTTAGCATTCTTTAGATCATGTCCCATCATTATCATTATAATTGGCCATGTGTTAGGCAGTAGACGTTGGTAAGGCTGAGTTATTCAATTCTTAGCAAAGGTAAGTACTATTAGTCTTCGAAGATAATACGTACCTCATGAGGCTCTACTTTAACAAGCTTCGGCGCATGTTCTTCTTGCCTCCACTGAGGATCAATGATCACTATTTTCAGATGATGAAAGCTGCCGCGCAGGTCCGACAATTTGTTCAGTTCTGAAAGGTCATAATCAAGTTTAATCATTAAAGAAATGAAATAGAATGGAAATTCAAAAATTCAAAATTGTTTATTTCTTCAACAAGATTACAACAATTATTTTATGATTGGAGCCTTCTTTTAAGCAAACAACCTGTATTAGAAGACTCCGCTCTTCCATAACAAAAGTAAGTAAAATGCTAATATAACATATTTAACATAAGTAAGTAGACAAGATTGGTAAAAGTATAGTATGTGTGTGTGATTGAGTGTGTGTGAGTGAGGGTGTGTGTTGTGTTTGTGTGCCTGTGTGAGGGTTTATCGTGGGTTTCAAGAGCTCTTCCGTTTCTTTATAGTGCGTAAGTGGTTTGATCCATTTCAGTACCTACCTATATTTTTTTTTGCATTCATAATATTGGTTTTTATATATACATATTTCTTTATTTATTCTATTATATAACCGAGCAGACCGTGTATTAAATTGCATGGAGGCAACCAAAGTGTTTGGGGGACTTCTGCAATAGCATGCTTTCTTCGCTTTGCTAGTTTAGATGCAAATTACGTTCAATCATTTTATGACGTTTCGTTTCTATCCTATTCATTATTCATTTCCACCTCGATATTACTTTTTCAATATTCAAATTTGTTAGCATGTGATGATGTGACATTGTGGTCCCTATTTGTGCCTTACTATTATCCGTGTGGTCGTATTCACCCTTCTGTCTATTATATAGAAGTGATTCATTGTATTCAACCAAATACAATAAAACACATGAAACAAAATACCTTCAATGATGAAGCGTAGCCTGCTGTTCCTCTCAGAAACGAGGCCCACCTCCCGCTTCTTCAAGGCAAACAGCTCGTCAAACTGTTTATTGAACCACAACCGCATGTTCAGGGCGTTCAGCTGCAAAAGGAAGCCGGTTAGAAGCGTCAGACCTGTAAATAATAACAGCCCGCTCAGAATGTGTCCAACTATGCCATTGAAATCATCTGCCTAGCCTTTTCCCAAAGTATGTTGGGGTCGGCTACCCAGACTGGTACCCGACCCCACCGGATGCAGCTGAATACGAGTAATTTAGTTGGAGTGACTGCCTATCTGATCTCCACAACCTAGTAACTGGGTAACACGATACTCCATGGTAAGACTGGTTTTCAGACGTTCGGGCTTCTGACTGCCCGTAACGACTATCAAAGATCTACGAATGACAGCCGGGACCAACGGCTTAACGTGATTTCTGAAGCACATTGGACATCAATTCAGATTCCGGGCTATCGGGTGTTCTACTAAAATTGCCCATGTCGGTAGAAGGCCCGAGTGATCGGGATGCAGGGCGTCATTACATTACGATGAAGTTTTGTTAATTACTAATAGTATCTTAAAAACTTGATGATGTCTTTGAGAACCGTAAAAAGTTACTTTGACAATATCGTAGAGCCAGTTCATCTGCAGGAAGCTGAAGGCCTCCATCTGCGAGATCATGTAGTCGGGGATGGGCACGAAGCGGTGCGCGGCCGAGCCCGCCAGCACGTGGCGCTGCGCCAGCACGGCGAACGTGGACTCCTCGCCCACGTCCGCGCTGCGCCGCGCCTCGCCCGGCGGCGACGTCGGCTCCTCGTGACTGCCGGACCTGGCCCGCCGTACGCTCATTTAATCGTTCCCGTGCCCAAAATTAATTTACCTTACCCTTACTGTGTTAATCTTTATTGTTCCAAAAACAGTGTTACACACATTCTCGATATGACGACAATAATATAAATGACTTTAACAAAGAAGAGTTTCGATGAACTTTTCGTACAGTAAATACCTCGATTGGAACAGTTAACAGTAGGCTATCTAATAGGAACGATGTCTTCATGGAATGACTTCATTTAGCCGTAAATATAGCATCAGAAGAAAGACCTAGAATACCAACCGCTGCAGAGCAGCATCATCGGGCACGTCTTTAGACGGTTCATCCACTGGCTCCTCCAGCCAGGGACGGAACAGGTCCTCGTCGTTGTCCATCTCGATTTCCCGCAGGGCTTCGATCAGCTGCAGTTCAGGCCACGATATGCGTTGTGATGGCAGTATTGCGAAGTTTTCCACCTAAAGAACAACACACTGTTTTAGACATGGTCTCGGGTCCCGTGACCTTAGCTATAAAAACCTTTAACCGTACCTACTTGTCTGCAAATGTAAGTACCATCTGTGAGATCAAAGACAGATTGTGAAGAGCTGTTGTAGCAATTCATTTTCCTAGCTTGCATTGCAAACAACGGGAACGTCAATGCGACAGTGCTAAATAATTCTTAGACAATTTTGTATTTAAGGATTTACAAACAAATGTTCTGGTTGATCGTCGCGTCGCGTTGCTTCTCAGTGTGAAAAAACCGGTCAAGAGCGAGTCGAACTCGTGCACCGAGGGTTCCGTACCATCATAATAATGTGTTTTTAAATATTCACCGGCGAGGCCTATATTCGTCAGAGAATTTTAACACTGCGCGCTGCGGTTTAGAATATTGCAGTTTTACGTCAGCGCCATCTCTTGGCCGATAGTGGAACTAATGTAACTTTTGTTGATGATTTCTGAAGTGTACTATTTAGAGACATTGTTTTATTTTTCTTGTACTCTTTACATAAACTAAAAACTTCTATCACATAGAATAATTTCAGATTTTTCTCTATGCAAACTTCGGAAATAAGTTACGGTACCTATTTTTTTTACATTTTTCATCAAAAGTCGAAAAATGTTTGGGAATGTGCAAACCGCGCTCTTTCATATAATACCCCACATGCCCTAGTAGCCCCACTTCAAAATTTTCAGACCCCTTTTCAATCCCTGTTGCAAAAAAAACAAATATATTTTTATTTCTTTCTTATTTGCAAAATAGTTGGGCAAATGTCATCTAAAACTATTCCAAACAAGTTGATAGCATTAGCAGTCCTTGAGATATCCAGCTGTGACAGACAGACTGAGTCGCACCATAAGAGTTCCTTTTTACCATTTTGATACCGAACCCTAAAAGCAAGAAGACCAACTTCTGTAAGAGCGGTATAGACTAACTGACAAGTCAAGTGTGCTTAGACTTTATTATTCATTTATTTTTAGCCTATGTTGTCCCGCTGGAAAGCAAAGGCCTCGGATCCTTTCTCCTTTCCACTCCTCTCTGTTTTGACCTAGTGTGGATCAATCCTGTCTTTCTTTACAGACTTACATTTAATAAAATATTATAGATAATGATTACATGGTAGTGGGTGAATATTGCGAAGAGCTTGATCCTCGGCGTAAGCATAGAGTCCCAGCATGTCTGCTTGATCCACGCGGTCACCTTGTCCTGTGCGCGGATGCGGGCTTCTGTATTCAAGCGAATCTCCTCACGTTCCCTCTCGGCCTGGTGGGTTAAATATTGGTGGTTACACGTGGTAGAGAGAATTGCATAGATTAGCTTCCAGCGTAGGTATACATAACATAATCAGCCTATAATGTTAACACTGCTAGGACACAGGCCTCCTCTCAGTGAGAGGGAGTCGGCCGTAATCCACCAAGCGGGCCCAGTGCGGGTTGGCAGATGTCACATGTCTTCGAATTTTTGGTTCTAGGACATGCCGGTTTTCCTCACGATGTTTTCCTTCACCGTGTTGAGAGCAGTGGTGATGAAATAATTTACACAAAGTAAAGCGCCTGTCTGGATTCGAGCCTACGACCTACAACTCGTAAGTCGCGGCCGTTACCACTTGGCCACCACTGCTCGTACCATATGAGATATTGTAGCGATAGTCTTCAACAGTCACGTGTGCTAGCATTTCACTTTATCTGTACGAGTATGTTTGTTTCTGTTGCAAGTACTTATGTATAGTTATTAAATTGTAAATCCGTAATTGGCTGTAAGACTAGCATAAATACTTTAAGAAAATTTTCAAAGAGCTGTGGATTTTGTAATAATAAATAAATACCTACTTAAATAAATAAATAAATAAACTGATAGTATATGTATAATAAAGTTGGGTAATATTCTCCAAAGAAATCGTAGCGTGACAGCAGTTTTGTAGAGCCCCAGCGCCGCAAATGCGTAACACATTTTCTTTCACAATAATTATGAAGGATTTTAAAGGAATTAGAAAAGTAGGAAGTGGGCCGGCGACGCGTCGACGGCTGCAGTTAGACGCGTCGGAGGCTGCCGCTGACGTGTGCCGCACGTGTATATGAGCACTAAGAGGAATTTGCTGCAATCTCTGTAGGTACTTGTGTAAGCTTCTATCTTCCAGTGATATCTTTATCCATAATTATCATATCAACAAAACCTTCCCACTTTTACGTCCATCAAATTGTGGAGACTTGTAAATGGCCAATGCAAGCGCTAATTTGTTTATAATTTACATTTTACATTTTCATAATTTAGATATTAGATCTTGTTAGCTATCTGAAGAATCTGCGTAATTATAATAATGTAGTAACGAAGATTTTTGTCCGTTTGTCTGTATATCTGGATGTTTGTTCCGGATTGGCGCAAAAACATTTGAACAGATTTGGATGAAATTTGGCACATTGCACACGGATAACTAGCTTACAACCTGGATTTTTACTTTTTTAATCCAGGTAGGTAGTACGTTCCCGTGGGATATTTTCCGACATCCACATGGGCTAAACCGCGGCAAAGCTACTAAATAATAAAATCAATAATCTTACCGCTTTCAGCCTCTCCTTCTTGGCTTCCTGATGCAGGTTGAACTCCGACAGCGAGAGCTGATGCAGCGGCCGCTCGTTAATGTTCTCCTCCAACAGTGCCACCAGCTTCTCCTGTAGCATCGCGAACCCCTTGCGGACCTCCTCACGTTGATGCTTGTAGTCTTTAGCTTCCTGGGCCACTCTCCTATCTTCTTGTAGCTGTAGGTAGTTCTCTGGGGAAATTAGCAGATTTATCATCATCTGCCTAGCCGTGTCCCAACTAGGTTGGGGTCGGCTTCCAGTCTAACCGGATGCAGCTGAGTACCAGTATTTTAGATGGAGCGACTGCCTATCTGACCTCCTCAACCCAGAACCCCTGAATACGAAACCCTTTGGTAAGACTGGTTTGTCAGACTTTCGGGCTTCTGGCGACCCGTAAAGACTGTCAAAGATCCACGAATGACAGCCGGGACCATGCAACGGCTTAACGTACTTTCCGAGACACGGTGGGGTCTTGGTATGTAAAGACGGTCACCCATCGTAAATGAGGAAAAAGGAGTATATAAGGATCGATGCAGGTGGCGCTCTGTAGTGTCTGCCTACCCCATGGGAAAAAGGCGTGAGTTTATGATGTTCTCTGGGGAAAAAACAATCATATCTTTGCAATCAGCGGGGTAATTGCGTAACACACTATCAGTAGCAATGGCTTTCATTGTGACAGTTCAACAACATTCATTGCGTTATTTACGTTATTGAGCATTTTTCGAACATTTATAAAGCAATGGATTGGCAATATCCTTCAAAAATGATTCAGATTGTGACTGGTAGTGTGTTACGCAATTAGTGTGTGGGGGTAGTTGGTATGTTTTTAATTAAAACTACCTTCTGCCCGTTTCGGCCCCGACCCACCGCATCGCATCGCATCGCCTGCCCGTTATTACTTCGTTTTGCTTCGTAATCGAAATTACCAGTCGGATTTGAAAAAATCTTTTTGCATTTGATAGCACAATTCTTGAAGAAGGCTATAGGCTTTTTAACGTCACGCAATGACCCTTAGGAGCCGCGAAAAGAAAAAAAGTCATAGGCAAAAGTCAAAGAACGAGGTTGAGGTTTAATATAACGTGCATGACAATAGCAATGGCTTAGCAATTTTCTTCAGAGGAATTGTGTTACGCAATTTGGATGATTGTCGATGAAGGTAACAACAACGTAACCAGACTACTCACTATCACTCTGGTTTATGATCTTTATCGCGTTAATGCCCTCGTCTTCGTCGACGTGGTAGAGCTCCTTGTCGGGCGGCCGATGCACGAGCTCGTCGTGCGGGTAGTCCCTCTCGCGCAGGACGGCGCACGCCAGCGTGCTGTCGGCGCCGAGGTGCAGCACGTAGCGCGCGCGCGCGTCGGTCAGCGCGCTCTTGACGCCGCCCTGGTAGCGGTGCGTCATGGTCAGCTTCAGCTCTGGAAAAGGGGTTGCGAAATTATGAAATGTCATTTTGTGGGTCATGAAACGTTTTTGGATCGAGAGGGGCCCGTGGCTAAATAATAACAGCCGCACGGGTCGATCGATCAGGTTAAGCTACGCTTGCCGCGGTTGGTCTGTGGATGGGTGACCATCTTTACATACCGAGACCCCTCCGTGCCTCGGAAAGCACGTTAAGCCGTTGATCCCGGCTGTCATTCGTGAATCTTTGACAGTCGTTACGGGTAGTCAGAAGCCCGAAAGTCTGACACCAGTCTTACCAAGGGGTATCGTATTACCCAGTAACTGGGTTGTGGAGGTCAGATAGGCAGTCGCTCCATGTAAAATACTGGTATTCAGCTGCATCCGGTAAGACTGGAAGCCGACCCCAACATAGTTGGGAAAAGGCTAGGCAGATGATGAAACGTTTTTGGATCGCTAAGCGTTTTCATTCATCGCATCCACATACCTACCTAATTTAAGGTAGATTGTACAGGGACCGCTCGCGACATCTACATCGACAATTCGACACATGCGAACTACGCAACACACTAACATCACGCAAAATCTTGCATCGCGCAAGCAGAGTTTACCGCGCAACTAGCATATATACAAAGTCCCGACATCAATCGCCGGGCAGTGGCCCACCAGACACGGCACTCGTCTGGTAGGAGGATCCTCCCTTTTACCTTTGAACTTCACCCCCTGCTCCTCATACCTCTCTAAATCCATGCAAATAAATTTTACTTTCGTTCTCTTCCTAACTAAGGCAAAGGTATAGGTAAGCTAACTAAGCAGTAACTAGTAAAGCAGAAGTCCCTTATAATAAGGCTATTTGCAGGAAAACTGTACGAAGAATCATGTTGCTTCCTCGCCTGTCAAATACTTGACTACAGAGTACTTAGTTATCAGGTTTTAGAAAAAGTTCGGTTTTGTAGAATATCATCTTTGTCTCGGTCATACATGTTGTAACAATCTTTTTCTATAATTCGATCTCCCATTCCCATATTTTACTTACTACGACGTATTGTAGCTGTAGTCATTTTCCGACACGCTCTGTTGCTGTAGACTTTTTGAAGATATCTCGTGCGTCATAATAGAAGTGACATCCTGACTTACGGTATTCCTGAGGACAATCAGGCGTCCTCATTAAGACGGTGCCATCAAAGCCAAAGGTCAGCAGCGCGTTATCGCTTCTGAAACCGTCGAACTGCTTGATCTCGTGCCCCGAGTCGATGATGGGGCCCATCTTCACAGATACTGTCATCCCTTTCTGAATACAAATAATTTATGAATAATTTGTGATATGTCTTCTACGCTTTGCCAGCTTCTAGGTAATAAGTGTATCATCTGCATCTATAAAATAATTTCAACGTACCTACTCTAATTTCATATAGTCACCTATATTTTTATACGTTAGCATAAGTAAATTAGGAGTGAATCTACTATAATTGAACATTAAATTACCTTATTACTGTCATCAAATAATGGTCAACTAAAGCTCTCATTTCATGTAGTCGCCTATCTATTTATTGTAACCTAACCTCAAAACAATTTAAAGTTGCTTCTACATCATCTCCAGCGCTGCGGGAAGTGCAACCCCTCCGCCCTTACGTAACAAAGGATAGGCACCCATGCTCACCTCCGCAGCTTCGGCTTGCTGGTCCAGCCTCAGCCGCTCCGGCTCGCACGGGTGCCTATGCTTTGTTACAGCGGGCGGGGGTTGCTCTCCCTTCGCGCCTCCGGTTTGTATATACACTCTAGGGGTAGCAGCCAAAAGACTACGTGAAGTCGGGGTTGCCCCGATTCGGTTTTGGAACAGATTCGACCTATTCAAACCATGAAGTGTCCCCCAGTGGTGGACAACGAGACTCATTTTTAAAAGTTGTTTCGCTGTCCCCCAGTGGTGGCCAAACAAGTGGTGAACATCGGGAATAATCGGTAGGTAATTGATGACATGACTATTGTACCTACTGCTAATTTTCATGAAAAAAGAATATGATTTATTAATTTAGTTGTTGAATAAAAAAGTTTGATGTCAAATTTTGAGGCTGGAATTAGATTTTATTAGCAGACAGATGTTGAATCTCTAAAATATATAAAGTAGCCCACTTACACAACATTAGTCGCTGAGTTATCAATTCAGAAGTAAATTTATATATTTATCGGTAGCTCTGAGTTATATTAATTTACGTTCGTAAATTGACGCTGTTTTTTTGATATTCTGTTGGAATAGTAAAGATGATGAATTAATATAATAGAAGCTGTTCTATTAACTCGTTGCCTACCTACAAAAAAAGACGTTGGTTTGCAGGTGCTAAAGAAAACCATTGTTGCTGCACTTAACATTTGACCTGCTTAGCACTTATTTTGCTTTGCACTTTTGCACCTCCTTATAACATTTTTCGACGGTACAAAAGCCCGTACAAGTGTCTTACATCTCCGTTTAGCTTGAGGATATGCATCTGTTTGCTGAGGTGCGGGATGGCGAGCATTGTGTCCTTGGTGCTGAGCGCCAACAGCCTGGTGTACGGCCCCTGCATCTTGCCCGCGAACTTGTTGTCTTTGCCCGTCTCTGCGTTCACGCAGATAATGCGCTCGCCTATATAACAAGTTGAATTTAGAACGAGGTTCAGTACCTACCTACTTAGCGCTGATATGGCACAGTAAGTGTTAGAGAAAGAGATACACAAAGGGAGTGACAGACACGATGCTCTATAAGTCAACATTTTTAACCCCCGACGCAAAAACGACGGGGTGTTATAAGTTTTTTTTTACAATTGCTGTGCCATTTAGGGTAGCAAACTGTTTTTTTTTTTAGAAAAAACGATATTTAGGAAAAAAAGTTTGAAATACACTGAACATACAGATTACACGATGGGCAGTAACAGATCCAATATTTCCATTACTAGTAATAAAACTTTCTCTGCCCGAGATTCCCTACCCCTCCTCAGTTACTGACTTACTGTATCCTAGCTCTTACGCATTTTATTATGAACCAATCAACTCAATCTATCGTAGTCCATTGGATAGGTACACACGACGACATATCAAGCTATACATTTCCAGTTTTAGCTGGCCTCGCAGGCTTTTTGTACAATGCGAAGTCAGCTTACCTATACTGGAAATGCATAGGCTGTACAGCTTGATATGTCTCTGCCATGTTTCTCCGGTTTTCCGCCTTCCGCAATCCGATCCGATCCAGCTGACTTTTTAAGGTCGTTGCGGCGGACTATCTAGCTAGGAGAGTGTCATCTCATAAGCTGTGCTTAAAAGTGTGAATAAATAAGTTCATGCATCGAGTGTTACCAATGCTGTACTTCTCAGAGAAGAGCACGAGGCTGAAGCAGCGCATGTTTTTGCCAACCATCATGAGGAAGCAGTCGGCCAAGCCTCGGCCGAGCTCCGTGTACCGAATCAGAGTTAGTTGGTAGTCTCCGCTGATCTGGATTTAAGGGACCAAAAGGTGTCATAGATCAGATGTATTATCGTACAAACCATTATTGTCGTCCCGATTCAGGTCTGCATAGCTATTCCCAACCATCGAAAGCCTATCGTATTGAAAATGACACATTTAGATAACCTGATTTGCCTTGCCCCAGTTGCCCCCCATTAGCAAACAGCTGTCGGAAGAATAGCGGTCGTTTATTAAATTTGATTTAGGGCAGATTTTTCCAACGCCAGATAATTTTATCCGAGGAATAGTCACGAATTTTTGACAGTTCTTCCATATAAAATCTGTCAGACGTCAATTTTGTTCCACGAATAAAAATTATCTGTCGATTGAAAAATCAGCCCTTAAACTGACAAAATTTTCGGGTTTTTGACTTGTGAAAAGCGTTTCGAGGACTGATACGATACCGAAGCATATCGAGTGGTTGTGAAT
Source organism: Hydraecia micacea (assembly GCA_914767645.1). Lineage (NCBI taxonomy): Eukaryota > Metazoa > Arthropoda > Insecta > Lepidoptera > Noctuidae > Hydraecia > Hydraecia micacea. The sequence continues at coordinate 19,266,018 of OU611778.1, forward strand.
ACTTAGCCATTTTTATCCTATTTACCACTTGCTGAGACATCTTCTATTTATTTTCTTTTACGAAAGAACTCAATAGTTACTATGTACTTACGGTGAAAGAACTATCTTACAACCCATGGTATTTAACTGCAATGCCCTAAATTATTTTCTATTTTGTTTGCATAACCTATAAACCTTACCTGATAAATGAAGACATGCCCCGCAGACATTGCAGCGGCGACCATGAATCTGCCATCAGGTGCGAAGGCTACCAGTGACACGATCTGATGCGTCAGGCTCTTGCTATCCTGTCTCTTTAGCTCCGGCGGTTTCGGGCTGAACGACCGCAGCACCACGCCGTAGTTGCTGTTCACTTCGCCGAAGACTGCCAACAATGGTTCCACCGGACTCGCTACAAACGATACGTCATAGCCTATTGCCATTTTCATGAGGACCTGGAAATTGGAGGGTGTGAAACTAGCACGCTGTTCATAAATGTCATTAAAAATAGTTCTGTTTTGCAATTTCTGAATAGAAGCTGTCAGAGGAATTCAAGAGCCTTGTCTCACGAAGGGAAGAACGCAGGTAAAGAACCACACTTAGCAATATGCTGGCTAATAAGGCAGGTACTCACGAGATGCTCATCGTGTACATCATATATGCTTAAAACGCCAGCAGTATTCATCAGGGCTACATACTTGAAATCGGGCGCAATCAGCTGCATCTTCATTATGTTCCTATAATATAAAAAACTATCTTAGTTCATCATATACATTGAGTAAAAATCAATGTAGTTGTCGCTGCTGTTAAACAAGTCCTTTGGCAAAATTACCAATGTTCTAAAGTACCTACTCTATTTAGGGGCCTCCGTCATGCATGCGGTATTATCAAATAATTTATTACAGTGATTTTTGCTGATAGATAGGTACTTACCTACCTACAGTAGGTCGTATATAAATATATTGTGCTCAAAAATCTACCATTGGGCTTATTTACACAATTTCACATTCATTATGGAGCCAACATGGTTCTGTTGCGAAAAAGAGATGATGATTCGTCCTGTATTCCTCCATCTCAACGATATGATAAACGTTATTATAACGGCTGACACGTAACAACATCGCCTGATCGACTTATTTTTCATATAGGAATGAAATTCCTCACCTCAGTTTGAGGGTGAAGAATTGAACCTCAATCTTCTCCTCCGCGTCCGCGATGATCTTGTAAACAAAACCGGTTTCGGTCCACATGGTGGCCATGTCGCAGAACGAGTTGCTGACCAGACGAGCTACCACGTCATCGGGAATGTAGGACCACTCCACCCTCCAGGTCTTCCCCTCCGGTTGTTTCCGTAGGTACTGGTTGATAAAGTAAGTAACACAGTGTAGTTGTATGTCAGTTGAATATAGATTCAAGGCCTAACCTATGAAAGGCATGCTCACTCAGTTAATAGTAATACTAAGAATAAAGTTTCGTATGAAACGTTACCTTTACAATACAATGTTCATATAAGAAATGTGAGCAGGAGGCCTACCACAAGCTCTTAACGCGATCCATTTTAGGACCTAAACTGAACTGGAGGCCTACCACAGGCTCTTAACGCGATCCATTTTAGGACCTAAACTGAACTGTTCTTCTAATTCGTACCATGACGTCAGTTTAACGATTCAGTTTAGACCGTGCCATCTGCTGACAGCGATTGTCCGAAACTAAGTCGCAAGTTTTGGTTTCATTCATACTTGTTTGGAACCATGACGTCCATAGAGCAGCTCAAGCGATGCAGTTTAGGAACCTAAACTGAAATGTCTTGTTTTTGAATCGTTTTTAATTAGATCATGGTAGGCCACCAGGCCTTTCATAGGTTTGGCCTTTAATCTATATTCAACTGTGTTCTTTGTTACTTTACGCTACTAAGGCTATGAACGCACTTACAGGACTTGCTTGGCGCCTGGAGAAAAGCATTACAATTTTCGCACCGGCCGCACTCCGCGCTTGGTGCCTTCGCTAGTCACCTAGCGTATATCCAAGGATGGGCTCTAGGGGCTAAGCAAGCCAGCTGTCAGTGCGTACATGGCCTATCTGTAAAGTCAAAGCGCGATCTGTGAATCTTCTTGCCCCTAGTCACGTGCCAAGACCAAAGAGGCCAAGACAGATCTACCGCAAAACGTACTTGAAATCGGGTAGGGTGGAAGTTTTAGAGCCGAAGCTTACAAGTAACAAAATTTTAGTAACCATCTTTTCACTTAGAGGTTATTAGACAGATTCTCATTTATTAAGTGTACACAAAAGACAACACACAAAAACACAATTAAATGGTAAACCAGTGTCAGGCAAATATACCTGCCGCTGATATTCTGCTGGATCCCTGCAGTGGCATACGGACGTCGAACAGACGAGATAAAGTGGTGTTCATTGGTGGTGTGTCAAATTGTTTTGTGCGGAGTGGAATTATGTAAGAGTATATACCTACCCACCTATATAAAATATGGGCAAATTTATTTAATCATCTATATGTATAAATAAAACAAAGTCGGGTTAGTTACACCATTTATAACTCAAGAACGGCTGGACCGATTTTTATGATCTTTGATTTGTTTGATTTGTCTCCGCTTCGAATAGCAGAAAAATTTCACGAAAAAAAAAGAATAGTGAAGATAATTAATTTTTCATAATTATATACATTCTTATTGATTCTAAGGCGGTACAAAGTTCGCCGGGTCAGCTAGTAATTATTATTCCTCATAACTCACCCTTAAGCGCTCATCGGGTCCGTAGATAAGTACACCACTGAGGAAGGCACACAGACTGGTATTTCGCTTTCCTTTTATTTCATTGTCTGACCACTCCAGTACTCTGTTTAACCCTATGCCATCGGAACTCATCTACAGAACAGAAAGCAAGGAGTTTTAGGTACTAGTTTCACATTACCAAAATCGTAAAAAAAATAATTATGTATTTATAATCACGTAAGGCCGCGGCCGCACTGTGAGTCTAACTCTAATGCAACGGCATTTTGCCAGCTATGATCAAGGAAACCCCACGGCATGCGGCACAGGAGTGGACCCTTTAGGAAAATAACACAGCCTGACCTGGGAATCGAGCCCAGGACCTAACGTTCAGCAGTTATTCTGGGATCTCTTCTCTAGACCAATGAAGCAGTCATTAAAGAAACGAAGAATATATTATTAAGGCTTGTACAAGAACAACTAGAATCAATTTTCTTGTAAAGAATGATGGGCGTTTTGGCCGGTAGGTATGTCTAACACATGCCCAAGTAGCATCACTTCGAATTTTTAAGACCTTTCAGTCCTTGTTGACAAAAAATATGTATATATTTTTATTTCTTTCTTATTTACAAAATAGTTGGGCAAACGTCATCTAAAACTATTCCAAATTTCAAGTTGATAGCATTAGTAGTTCTTGAGATATCCAGCTGTGCCATACAGACAGACAAACAGACTGAGTCGCACCATAAAGGGTTCCTTTTTACCATTTTGGTACGGAACCCTAAAAAACACATATACATAAAATGAAAGTTTATATCATAAGCATCAATTTTCATTATGAGCAGAAGGCTGTAAAATACCAGCGGGGGAATTGCGTAACACATTATCAATCGGAATCGGTTTCATTTTGACAGTTCAACAACATTCATTGCGTTATTTACGTGTTGAGCACACAAATTTTTCGAACTTATGAAGTAATGGATTGGCAATTTGCTTCAAAATGATTCAGATTCCGATTGATAGTGTGTTACGCAATTAGGGTGCAGGTTAAAGAGATATACGAGATATCAGACCTGCAAGTACCATGTAAACGTATTAGTTTATGACGCTAATGTTCACTGCAGTTCTCAATAATATTAGTTATGGACTCATAACATTGAGGGGGCTTATGGCTAAGTAATATCAGCCGCACGGGTCGATCGATCAGGTTAAGCTGCGCTTGCCGCGTTTAGTCCCTGGATGGGTGACCATTTTTACATACCAAGACTATTGCTTATAACTCTATTGGTCATCAGGCCAGGCTCCATACAAAAATGCCCATCATTCTTTGACGTTCAAAAGTGCCTTTTATAGGCCTATGAAATAAATGATTTGACATAGACTTACATTGTACAAGTTGGCCTTAGGATCGATAGCATACAGCTGTCCTTCGAGACTCCAGCAGATACCAGTGATCGCAGGTTCCGAGACCTCCCAGCTGGTAACTTCCTCCCTGGGCCTCTTGAGTACGAAGCACTTCTTGTAGCAGCGCGCCACCTCCCACACGTTCATGCCGTCGCCCCAACACTGGCAGACCAACATGTGCGTGCGACTGGCCCTGGTCATTTAAAACATTCTAAAGCCTGGAATCAGGCCACTTATTCTACTTCCGCGAAGGCCAGGCGGTGTCCCCTTCCTGGTCAACAAGGAACTCACTACCAGCGTTCTGGAAATCAGTAGTGTCGACACGGGTAGTTGTACTGATCGATACTCACGGACAGGTGCATGCAATGATACAGGGGCTAAGGGGTATTTTTGAAGTTAAGTTATAACATTTTCGTAAAAACACCCTTCAATATTTCCGTAATCAGAAGGTTCCCCAATTAAGGTTCAGTCTGGGGCCAGTACAAAAATATAATCACAGTTAAGGGCAGAAGAAGCGACTCTCGGATTCTTTAGACGATTTTTATACCTATTTTATAGCGCATATAAGAACGGATGGGCGAATGATCTACGACTCGAGACTCACACAGATTTAGGGAAATTATGGCACAAAATAGAGAATATACTTGGCGGTGGTTAGAACAAGGCAGCCAATGAAGATGATACAAAACCAATAATTGTACTGTACCCTACTGTTAAGCTTAAAATAAACCAGCAAAACAATTCGATGTCGTGAATTCGTGATGCTAATGGGTTACCAAGGAATAGAGAAAAAATGTGCAAGCATGTAGATAAGTAGGTATGTACCTAAGTAGGTACAGCCTGACCGCTTAACTGAGACGTTGCCTGAGGTAGCAGCGCGTTGCGGGAGGGGTGTGGTGACATGATGCGAGAGCTCAGTGATTCGTCAACTACTGACAACTATCATCCTTCCCCCACCACGCAGCTACCTCAGGCAACGTCTCAGTTAAGCAGTCGGCCTATATTTAAAAAGCAAATTGGCACAAGACGAGAGAATTTGTGCAGGCCATTGATGATGATGATGCTGAATTAAAAAGCCAGGGCCAGTCATATATTGTACTAGCTTCTGCTCGCGGCTTCGTCCGCGTGAAATTTCTTGTTCCCTGACCCACCCCGTCGCATAGCATCGCCTGCCTGCGGTCTTAGTTTTCGCTTAGCGTTCTTTCTGACGTGTTTTGTTTTTGCTCTGCTCCTAAGGGTCATAGCGTAATGTTTAGTAGCCTATAAGCCTTCCTCAAGAATTGGGCTATCAAATGCCAAATTATTTTTTCAAATCCGACTGGCAGTTCCAGAGATTACCGCGTTCGAACAAACAAACTCTTCAGCTTTATTATTACCCCCTTACTAATAAACGTTGTAGGTATAGCGTCTGTATAGTTACACAACATTTTGTCTTCTTCTTTCAAACGTCAAATTACTGACGACTGAAAGAGAGAAATCGATGTGTAACTATTCATTCGATATAATACGTTTATTAGTAAGGGGGTTAGTACCTATATAATTATAAACTACTAGCTTTTGCCCGCGGCTTCGCTCGAGTTAAGTATTATTATTAATTAGGTATATTTTTTGCGGCTTCACTTTTGTTTAGCGTGTGTAAAAAATTAGGGCCTACAAAACTTCTTTGTACACAATATTCTTAACTAATCTGTCATTAGGCGCTAAAACTATCAAGCTATTGGGTGAACTGACTCGTGAGCAAGCAACATAAAACTGTCCATGAGAGAAGCAATGTTCTCTCAAGTCAATACAAATTTGAGAGTTTGCCCCTGAGACTTATTTATTGTCATGGCAAAGCAGACTTTTAGGTGAAACTGTAATCGTTTAAATTCGAACGGGATATCATTCGGTATTAATGGGATTCGTGGTATAAATACAGTTTCTCCTTTCGCACACCCAGTTAATATAGTGGCTTCCACTACATTGCGATGTAACGCTTTCACTTGCAGTCTTGTACCGTTACAAAGTTTTGGTGGTTTTAAATTTCGCAACAACATAATTTCAGTTCAATCAGTCGAAAATCTAAGAAGATTTATACAAACTTTCATCCCCTATTTTATCCCCTTGGGGGTAGAATTTATCAAAATCCTTTCTTAGCGGATGCCTGGACGTCATAACATCTACCTGCATGCCAAATTTCAGCCCGATCCCTCCAGTGGTTTGGGCTGTGCGTTGATAGATCACTATGTCAGTCAGTCACCTTTGAGTTTTATATATTTAGATAGTGTGTAGTTTAATGTTGAGACTCACATGAACATCTGCTTGCGATATCTGATGCCGCTCTCGATGCGGTACAGTCGCTGGTTGGTGCGCCAACACCACACACTCACCATGTAGGCGGGGAAGCTAGTGAGCCCCGCGATCAGGTCGCCTTCCATCATGCAAATTCCTTTAAATCTTTTTGAGTCCGGTTCTAGAAATAACCAGATAGGTACTTAAGTCTCTAGCGACACATCTATGGGAAATAACACACATCACGCCTATTCAAATGAAAATGTTTATTGTGTAAATAGGATATCGGAATCACTATTTTAGATGTCATAATATGATATAAAAAAAAGCTAAACGAGGTCGCCGTTTCCTATTCTAACTACTCTGAGAAGAAAGGCCGAAACAAACTCAGAGGTCACAGTCGCTTTTAAAGTCTAGACATAATCTTGGTCAGCACCATAATAATTGAGTAACCCAATCTCTCAAACTCAATCTCAATCAGAATCATTTTGAAGGATATTGCTAATCCATTGCATATACAGGATGGCAAAAAATCGTTGATCAAACGAAACAGGGCGATAGTTGGGGTTATTTGTAATAAAAAAAAAATTCGTGCGAGAGCCCTAACTTGATCTCCTTAAAAGTTATGTCAATTTGAGTGTTTAAGGTACAGTAAGGTTCTAATGTTAGAATTTTTTTTTTGAGCCTTAAAGGATATTGAAAAAAGTGCCAATACTGATAATTATCATGGTACCCACTGTCATAAAAGCACTGTTGTAGTGATGATACTTTTTTTTTTCTATTTTTTTTTTATTTTTTTTTACTGTAAATAACCTCAACTATCGCCCTGTTTCGTTTGATCCACGATTTTTTGCGCACCCTGTATTCGAAAAATGTGTCTGCTCAACATCGTGAATAACGCAATGAATGTTGTTGAACTGTCAAAATGAATGCCATTGTTACTGATAGTGTGTTACGCAATTATACCGCTGATTGTAGGGAAAATATGTGGCGAAAGTTTGGTTTTACAACGCCTTTGCATTTTAAATACTTTTGAATTATTTCGTCGGGGTGTCGTCGCTAGTAACCAAGGGCCTGTGCACACGCCGCGGGAGATGCTACGGGCGTCGCGTCGGGAGCCGCGTGACGACTCCCGGCCACCGTGCGTAGGCGCGGGCCTGCGGACGGAGAGTAATGGGTAGCTCACAGTCCGATCAGGACCAGGCCCGAGCCGGACGGCGCGTATGTGTTCCACGCGCGCCTCAAAGAGATATCATCATAAAGGAAGGGGCCCGCTAGGGCCGAAGCCTGCCGGGGTAGCGGGATCGTCCGAAAGGGGCGATACGCACGCGAGTCAGACGCAGCCTGTAGACCTTCTGTAGAATAAAAACGAGCGGTCGACGCACGTTTCTAAAACGCCCGTCAACGACGCGTTTAAAAAACGTGGTGTGCACAGGCCCTTAGAAGAAGCATAGGAATAATACCACAAAGAATGAAACTGGAAAAGGAAACTTTGGTAAAACGATTCTGGAAAACTCACCTTTGATTTCGGTCAGGATTACGAATGACGGATACTGCATAATAAATATCCTAGGATTTTGTGCCTTCTCGGCGAAGGCGAAGATGTAAGAACGGTGACCTGTAACAAAAATATGGAAAGTCAGGCTAAGCGCGCACTACGATTTTAATCGTTGCGATTTTTAAACTACAAAATAAAATCGCACACGAATATAATTCCTACGCGCACTACAATTTATTATCGCATGCGATTTGCAAAATAGTGGAGGCCAAAGACAGTCAGTCAGTACTGTGCTGTGCCACCACTGTGCATGCGATTTTTTCCGCAGTGCACGCGTCTTGGTACAAAACATAAATATACAATTTTGCATCTGCTGTTTTAAATTGCAAATGATTTCTTTTCACAGTGCGTGGACTCTAATACCTATATTCGTATTGTTCGCACAGATTGGCGATTATTATTCGCAACGATTCTCAAATTCGTAGTGGGCGCGTAGTCTTATGTAATTCAGTGTGGATGAATCGCGGTGGGAGACTGAGGACCACATTCTAGAAATACGCTCAAGCATATTATTTTCATTTCTTTTAAAGATTTCGTCGATCACTCGTGGAGGTCAGTTAAGCAAAGCCATCCGGATACAGCCTCTTCAGTACCTATCAAAGCTCTGAATTGTTAAAAAAAATCGGGCCTGAGACCTGCACCACACACTACAATCAGAATCTGAATCATTTTGAAGGATATTGCTAATCCATTGCTTCATAATATGTTCCAAAAAATTGTCTGCTCAACAACGTAAACAACGCAATGAATGTTTTTGAACTGTCAAAATGAAAGCCATTACTACTGTTAGTGTGTTACGCTATTACCCAGCTGTTTTTTGGCACCCAAACAACCCCAGCTCCTACTGAATATGTAGTATTATAGTAGTATTATATTATCTGTGGTAGTGCCTAGTGCCTACCAAGCCATAACATAATTAATTACCAGCTATAACATCCACTCCATCTCCTTTCTTCTGGGTGTTGGCTACATAAACCGTTTCAGTGTTCGTCTTGTAGTTAAAGAAGATGATGTAGAGGTCTTGGGCTACGGCGAATATATCCTTGCCCAAAAACGTCATAAAGTCTAAGCTGTGGGGGTTACACCATCTGGAAATGCAGAAAAAACATACGTATACAAGGTGACTTGTAATTTGACGTATCTATTCCTTCAAGGACGTGATAGTGTGACGTATTTACAAAAATTAAGCATCCCATAAAGCTTAGGCGAAAATTTATGCCTGCCAACACCCTGTATAAATAATTAGTATTTTATCTTCTCTCGTGGCCCGTGGGTATGGAAAACTTAATGAAGGGTGTCATGTTGGAACTTGGTAGTAATTACAGTTTTAGTTAGTCGGTGTGGTGAAAGTTTGATGGTACCTTTCGCCACCTAGTGAATGTTCATTACAATAAAATCAATTACTGTGCTAACAAAGCAGCTGGTACGCACGACGACTTATCAAGTTATACATTTTCAGTATAAGCTGACTTCTCATTGTACGAAAAGCTTATACAGGATGGGCCAAAAGGTTTTGCAAATAGCAAAACTGAATATCTCGAAAACCGTTTGACAGAAGGGCGCGCGGTTGGCGGGAAAATATGCGTCACTTAATGCAATTTTACTCACGATGGAGCGGTTCACGAAACAACAGCGTGCTTTTCGTTTTTTTTTTTTTTTACAAAAACAATGATTCCTTCGTTACTGTACGACGCCTGTTTAGAATAGAACATGGATTACGCCGTGTAAGTGAGTGTCCAAGTGTTAATTTAATCAAAGCTTGGATCGAGAAGTTCGGGCAAACTGGTTGCACAACGAATATTAAACAAACAGGGCGACCACGTTCAAGAAGAAGCAATGAAAACATTCAGCTGGTTGAAATTTCCGTAAGGAACGATCCAGAATCATCTACGCGTTAGTGTTCGGCGGTTCTGACAATACTTAGAACTAGTCTGTGGCAAATTTTGCATCTGGACCTTAAACTGCACCCATACAGGCTTCAATTTGTGCAGGAGATGAAACCAAACGATTACAAACATGCCATACGTCAAACGTGACTATACCGGTAGTCAAAGAAATGTTTCCGAACAAATTGATTTCTCCCAGAGGTGATATCCCATGGTCTCCGAGGAACCCAGACTTTACACTTTGTGATTTTTTCTTGTGGGGATACCTGAAAAGTCGAGTCTACCATAATAAACCGACGACAATATCAAAATTAACACAAAACATCCATGAGGGGATAGTCGCGATTCCCCGTAGCATGTGTCAGCGAGTTTTCCAAAATTTGCGTAGCCGATTGCAGGAGTGCCAATGACGAGACGGAGCACATGTCGACGATGTTATTTTTAAGAAATAAATTGCATTAGATGTTTGTTACGTTGAATAAATTATCAACAAAGTAACATTTGTACTTTTATTTTTATTCATGTTTCAAAAGTGCAAAACTTTTTGGCCCACCCTGTATAATGCAAGGTCAGCTAAAACTGGGAATGTATAGCTCGATGTGGCGTCGTTTGTACATACATCCGTCATTTCTAATGAGAGAAGTCTGGCCGCCGCGGCATTAGGCGTTATGGTAGGTAGGTATATTATACAGGGTCAAATTAAATTATTAAATTAGCTAGCGAAACTCCGCAAGCATGATGGGTATCGGTATCTAAACATGACAAAACAACAAAATAAATAATAAGTCAATTTTTTTTGCGAGCTCTTCGACCGCTTTTAATGTGCCTAGTCACTTCAAATAACAGTTTAAAAAAATTGTTTTTTATTCACAGACGTAATCGGTATCGATATCTAAACCCGATAAAACAAAAGAAAACAGACTTTCTTCTCATATTTTAATACACTAGGTAGTCTAGGTACCAGCAGTCGATGACCTCAAAAAAAAATCTCGAATCTTTGTAATTAGGGTTCCGTACCAATATGGTAAAAAGGAACCCTTATGGTGCGACTCAGTCTGTCTGTCTGTCCGTCTGTCACAGCTGGATATCTCAAGAACTACTAATGCTATCAACTTGAAAGGATGTCACCAAAATCTGCCCAAACGGAGTACCGTGGTACACTTAGTGGCATAAAATAAACTAGATTACACTGAATATTATTGCATTAATATTTATTCTTATGGATGCCCGGGGACGAGAATAAAATAACAACAAAAAGCACGCTATTTTGGCACCCTTTCATCGGCACACTACCTACCATACTTATAAAAAAAAAAACTGTCAAGTTGACAGCTGTCTTCTGTCAGCTTCAACCACTGTTGCACTAGTGTTTAATTTCTCTTTGCACTGTTGTTTCACATTTGTTTCGTTTCGAATATTTATAAATAAGTAATTCAATCTGAATTCAATAATAATCCGTACCCCGAAACGCAGAAACGACGGAATGATAAAATGTGAATGACATTTACGGAAATGTCAGCTCGAGTGTCAACCAAATGTAACGTAATTGTACGTGTAAAGTTGCCACTTAATTGTGTTACAGGTAGGTAATTAAAATAATAAAACATAATTTATTATGTTGTTTTAAATTATGTAAGGATAAAGATACAATTATTTTCGAATTCCTCTATTTTTTCTCTACGATTTGGTACACTTGTACCTCGAGGTACATGTTTGGGCAAAGTTGTATGGGCTTTTGCTGACCTCCTTCGAAGTGGGGCTACTAGGACATGTGGGGTATCATAATATGATACCCCACATGTTCATATTATGAAAGAGCGCAGTTTGCACATTCACAAAAACATTTGTTTTAGGCCGCATAGTTTTCGACTTTTGATGAAAAACGTAAAAAAAATACCGCTCCCCCCTTATCTCCGAAGTTTGCATAGAGAAAAATCTGAAAATATTCTATGTGATAGAAGTTTATGTAAACACTAGCTTCTTCCCGCGACTTCGTCCGCGTGAAATTTCACCCCCCCCATTCACCCCCTTAGGGGGTGAATTTTGAAAAATCCTTTCTTAGTGCACCCCTAGACCTCATAAGGAACGTACGTGCCAAATTTGGAATCTCTAGACCCAGCGGTTTGGGCTGTGCGTTGATATGTCAGTCAGTCATTTCTTCTTTTATATATATGTTACAGGAAAAATAAAACGATGTCTCTAAATAGCACACTTTTTCAGAAATCATGAACAAAAGTTACATTAGTTCCACTATCGGTCAAGAGATGGCGCTGACCTAAAACTGCTAAATTCTACACCGCAGCGTTAAAATTCTCTGACGAATATAGGCCTCGCCGATAAAAATATAAAAACATATAACACAAACAACATATAACTAGCTCTTGGCCGGTTTTTTTTCTATTGTTTTTAATTTGCCGGTGAGAACTCAACCAAACAAACAACTCGTTTTTAGTTGCTATCTTCGCTTTGTTCTTTTCGCTTCTCGCTAGTCGCCGGTAGTGGGACAGGTGCCTAAGACGGGCAGGCAATGTAGTCGCGTTATCGCGTGTATCCAACGTACCTACTTTATTCTTTGTTGATGTATGTACAGACGCCAGCACATCAACCTACACCTAACTGTCAAATTTTCCCAATCAACATTGAACCTTATGCTTTAGCGATAAACTTGAAAATCTATTACAGAAATCTGACAGATTGTAGTAGGTTGATGTGCTGGCGTCTGTACGACTAAGTAGGCAAATAAGTAAATAAAACTTTAAAACAAAGAAACCCAATTACCTAGGTAACAAACTAGGTACTAGGTATTACTAGGTAGGTAGGCGGGTGGGTAGGTAGGTTTACTAGGTATTATCTGTAATTAAACCTAATTTATTACTAAACGACAAAGTAATAAAACCATATAGCTGCCACTTGAGTCTCGTCTATCATGAATAGGCGTTTCAGCATCATAATTATTGTATCTAGTTATTTCCGGTACTTACTTATCTTTTTTTATTTGTCCTAAAAGGATGACTCACGCAGGGCCTTACAACAATGAACATTGGGTTGCCCCGACGACGTTCCGTTACGTCCATCCGCGCAACATAAGACTGAATATAATGGGAGAGATACTGAGCGAGCCATACTCGGCCAAAATAATGTATTGCGAAATCTCACCATCAAGCGATCCTTGTTAGAATGATATGAGGCAGGTTCCAAATTATTTGTCAAAAACATTAGACTAATGTAGGCTACATTATGACGTCCTCTACAATAAGCAGGCATAAAATACAATAAATGGGTAGGTCTAGGTATCATACACCTGTTTTCCTGTTGGTATACCTAACCCATAGAAATCTTCTTTCATATCTATGGTATAACCCTTCGTACACAAGTGTTGTGTTGCACAAAGTTCATTTATCTACCTACCAATGCCGCAAGAGAAAAGCTTCGACAACCAAGAGATGCGGCCAGCGAACGCAAACTTCCAAGCTGAGCTCAGCTGGCGTTTGGCTGACTCTAAGCGCGCCTGCCTGATTGGTATACAGTTAAATACCTGATTTTGGGTTTAAAATCTTCAGGTCCTTCGACACCTTTTGCTTTTGCCATTTTATTTTAAAGTAAACGAGTTTAGCTACTTTAGCTACATAAACTTGTTTTTAAACGCAAAGATGTGAAATTCTTCAAATTGTAGTAAAAATACCACCTCATGAAAGTAATAAATAACAAAATACTTGTTTCCTAGCAACAATTTATTCTTGTATTTTACCGCCACAAACAAATAAAAAAATTGTAGGTTAAATGGTCTAAGGAAAACTGGGATTCATAATAAAATTTGGAGTTTTGGATTTGTACCTAGATATTTTTGTAGCTTTCTAAAATAATTTACAGTAAAATATTTTTTTCAACAAACTGAACTCAATGTATTCCGAAGGAGTTACCTTGAAACGGAACGTAATCGAATCGTATCTGTCAAAGTTCTGTGAACCACGGATGGGCAGTGATTTATGATTTTGATAAGAAAGACAGAAAAATAGAATTAGAAATGTGTATAGTGTATGATTTTCTAGGGCAGTTTAATTGTATAAGATGTAAAAAGTGTTAGTATAGTAATTAAACCACCATCATGTAAGTTATGCCGATTTGCGTAGCCTTGTAATTAGGTGATGTTTATTTTCATATTAAGAGTTATTTAGGAAGGTTTTATTATTGTTTGAGTGTTTTTACGTGTTATGATTGTGTTCAGGGAGAACTTCACCGGGTCTATGGACGATCCGGTGGCGCAAAGATGGAATTCGTCGTCGATAGACTTCGCGGATATTAAAATGGACAGAAACCTTGCCCTCCTGCTCACGTCGCTAATATCTGCAATACTATGGATCGTTTATATAACGTACTACAACAGCCGCGTGCTGGGCTACATCCTCACCAGGCTCATCAACAAGTTCTACTTTCAAGATGACAATTTCAAAATAGGTGAGTGACCCATTTAAGTATTTATGTTTCCTAGTTCATGTTCATGACCAAACTATATTTGGTTACTAGGTCAGTAGTCTAACTGAGTCTTTTTATATTGCTTGATATCATCTCCAAAACATTATTTTGAAGTCACTTCAAATTCACCACAACATCAATTCCTTAAATTGTATTTAAATGTTCCACTCCTCCACTACATTGATAAGAACTTTTAGAAAATATTAACCTATAATATTTTCTAAAAGTTCTTAACAATGTAGTTTTTTGTGCATGTTTTTACTAATATTAGTATTGAAACACTAAAGTGTGTACATTATTAAAATATTCAATATTTAAATAAGTTTAGATTATTATCAGAGTACGAGATTATCTGATAGATAATAGATAGTATAAATCATGAAGCAAGAATATTATTAATTTGACCAGCAAACAAAACTTGTATCAAAATATTGGTATCTTTCTCTATGCGGATCCTTACAACCAAATGAATTAGGTATGTATTATAATTTAACAGTAACTATGTAGTTGATGATACAGAATCTATAACTACATCGGGCACAAAAACTATAAAGCAAATTATACTTATAATCACTTAACATGGCCTGCCATGTTAAATTAACAGACTCCGATGAGCTCTGTTTTTTAAGAAGTAATACGTCAATATCGAATCATGTAACAAAGTGTGAAGTTTTGTCAAATACATCCCAAATATTCGACCCTCTAGGTCCTTGCTCCTTCGTAGCTCTTTGTATCATTCCAATGAAAGTAATAATGCAAAAACTTCACACATCAAATGTTTCAAGATATGTTAAACAATGAAGATATTTCGGACTCTGATGTCCTAGAATAAAAAAATCGAAGACATGTGATATCTACCAACCCGCACAGGGCCTGTATGGTAGATTATACCCCACTCCCAATTGAAGAGAGGAAGAGGCCTGTATCCCAGCAGAGGGAACAGTGGCAGGACAGTGGAGGGGGCAGTGGGAACTCGTGCAGACTCTAATTTCCTTACATGACAACCATCAAATAACAGCACCAAAAATTTTAAATCATCTGTCTATCCCTATAAAATACTAACAATTGACTTCAGAAGTACTATGTACATTTTATTGTTTTATACTTATTTCAAAATCAAAATATTTTATTTAACATAAACCTAAATGGGCACTTATGAAACGTCAGAAGCTAGGTGCACGGTTCCAATTGGTTGTTTTCTATGGAGAAGAGTTACTCTTTTAAAAATAATTGGCTTTTAAAATGTTTTCAAATTACAGTCTGTATGGTATTCAACAAACAAACATTGTTTAATGTGTCATCAGTTTATTAATTATTTATAAATGTAACCAATATAATAACAACATTCATCCAAATTTTGTTTTCAGCTTTGTAGTGTAACTAACATATCGTACAGGGTAAACCGTTCAGTCTTATCTTGAGAATAAATTTTGAATTTTTGTCAGTTTCTCCATATTAGAACTGTCAGACGTCAACTTCTTCGACAGATTTTGGTGAAATTAGCCCTAAGCACATTATGTATTCATGAGTGATGGTAATGAAAATCATGTTGTGTTCGATATCACTTCTGGGTCTCCATGTGCCCTTTGGCAAAGGCCTCCAACTTCTTCCAATTCTCCTCTTTCTGTTCCTTGCCTAAGTGTCTAGTCTATGTCTTTCCAGCCGTTCTCACCAAGTCGTCCTGCTATCTTTTCAAGGGTTTTCCCTTCTTTCTCTTACCTTCTCTAGGGTACCATAGGGTAACACTTTTTTGTTCCACTTTATGTGATAGTGTTGAAATAAGTAAAGAAAAAAATAATGTCCTAATTTTAATGACATTTTCGGTCGGTGGTTTGGTGTGAGTGTACTATATGAACATCTCTGTATCCCCTCGGGGATTACAAGCGTGATGTTATGTTTTATTTTCGGTATATATAACTCATTTTTTATCAATATTAGTTAGCCAGTGCATATTAGGATCAGAATACCTATTTCCGTTCAAATGTCAGACGATGCAGTCATACAGATAGCTAAAACACAGATAATTAAGTACAGACGCCAGCACATCAACCTACTACAATCTGTCAGATTTCTGTAATAGATTTTCAACTTTATCGCTAAAGCATAAGGTTCAATGTTGATTGGGAAAATTTGACAGTTAGGTGTAGGTTGATGTGCTGACGTCTGTACATTGCTATCTTTACTAATATTATGTGAATGCAATATGAGTCAATCTGTTAATTTTTCTATCAGTTTGCTAAATTTTATGGCCAAACTTGAATTGATATTATTGAAATATGTATAGTAGAAAAGTAGGTAGCCAAGTATGGTATCGTCTAATTTAAAAATGCTCACCCCTCCACTGGTTTTTGTTACCGTCGTTGTTTATAGTCACAGTCAGTGACAGTTACCATAGACCCTTTCCAATTAGCGTCTGGCCGCGTTTTTGCCCATGAGGATGTCTGAAATTAGCCCACGGGGACATGCTACTGGGACAAAAGGTTTGTCCTTCCCCAGAATGCCATCTATCTCCTTGCCAAATTATTTCGAAATCCGTTCAGTAGTTTAGGCGTGAAAAAGTAACATACAGACAGAGTTACTTTTGAATTCATAGTATTAGTATCACGATAATAACAAAATTGAATTGCACTTGAATTTGAAAATGCAGTGAAGTGGAACGCAAAATGCTATTTTCAATTAGGTGACTTTACCTGCACAGTACAATAATCTAATCTTTCCAGAAAAAAACAATCATAGTTTATTATTTTTAAAGGGCAACATATTTTATTTGTTTAGGGGAAATACCTTGAACATATGTCTAGGAAGTAGGAACTGCAGAATGTTATGACTTTACAGTTCTTTCTTATCATATCGAAACAATGTTATCAAAACATTAATCCATCTGCGAAATATTATGGATAATGATGAATGAATCTCATGAGTCACAAAAACGACGCAAATTAAAAGCCTCCGTGAATAATTATAATATTTATAATAAACAACATACGTTGCTGACTGTGTGAGAGCAGTGGTGGCCAAGTAGAGCAGTGGTGGCCAAGTGGTATCGGCCGCGACTTACGAGTTGTAGGTCGTAGGTTTGAATCCAGACAGGCGCTTTACTTTGTGTAAATTATTTCATCACCACTGCTCTCAAAACGGTGAAGGAAAACATCGTGAGGAAACCGGCATGTCCTAGAACCAAAAATTCGAAGACATGTGACATCTGCCAACCCGCACTGGGCCCGCGCACTATGGTTCGCGTAGAACCAGCTAGCTGGACAAAATTATTTGTTTCGATTTTTATTCATAAATGAGGTTATTTTGAGGACCATTGGCTGTTTGAGAAGGTATAGTCAAATAAAAACATAATATTTTTTAAAATAATTTATCTTTAAATGTAACTATAAAATCTAATAACAGATACATAAAAATACTTAATAACTAAATCTATCACTCAATATCATCACTATCATCACATGAATCATGCATTGAATAGTCATGATCATGAGTGGCAGAACTATGGAAACTAGAAAGTATATTAACATGTTGTTCGTTACAGCTAGGTTGAACTATTAAATCTAGGACTTCGGTATAGCGAAACAGCTCCTCATTCCGCGTTTCCTTTTAGCCATTCTTCGAAAAAATCCATTTTTGAGACGTTGAAAACTGTTTAATGAAAAAAAATTAAAAACATTAGTTTTGCAAATAATTCGCAATATTTTTTTTTACCAATTACTACTAGATACTTGTGAGAATCATATAAAATAGATTCTACAGAGTGGACATGAGTGGACATGTAATTTTTTGACCATTGAATTAAAAAATATGGGTGAAAAAGTCCACTTTTATCTAAACAATTAATTTAATAAAATTATAGAATGTAGTTCCTGTGATAAAAATTAATTAAAACAAAACTACTTACCCTCATGTACACAATCCATCACAAAACACTATCACAAATGTCTTTTAGTTACTTAAATAATGTTATCAATGATGGTGTAAAAATTTAAGTGAATGCACTTTGAATTATCAATTCTTTAAATACTTACCTTATTGACGGTCTTAATGAGGGTAGTTACGAAAATTAATAGGTGTATTCCTTAATGTATAGGGCTAATTTCATATTAGTACTACCTAACAACAACTAGGAACTACTAGGAATTGAAGAGTTGTTTTTGTCCAGCTAATTTGTTCTACACGAACCAGAGTGCCGCGTGGTGGATTACGGCCCACTCCCTCTCACTGAGAGGAGGCCTGTGTCCCAGCAGTGGGAACATAGGCTGATTATATTGCTGACTGTCTTGTCATTTACACAAAGGATACCTATATTTCTCCATTAGCAAGGCTATACGTACCCTTTTTACCTAACCATCTTGTTACCCGCGACTTCGTCTGTGATTCAAGATGAAATTATCCTATATCCTAACCCAGGTCATGGTCTACCCACGTGCCAAATTTTATCCAAATCCATTTGGATAATCATCCTTTTTATCGTGAAAGCGCAACAAACAAACTCACTTTCGAATTTATAATATCATAGTTAGGATTAGGATAGTCGGCCTCGTTATTGCTTTACCACCTTTGACAACAATTCCCAGTAAATTAAAACTTCATTTAGGTTGTAACTATTTTGCAACTATATATCTAACTGTCTTATCTGTCTTGCATTATTGCTAAAAATTAACCTATTTGGTGCGGTCGCGAGGCACACATGATCCCATATTTTAATTTTATGTTAGTTTTTTGGTTTGTATGTGAAGACTTTGTTTGTTTGTTTGAACGCTCTCTGGAACATTTGATAGCCCAATTCTTAAAGAAGGTTATATGCAGTAGCTTATAGCCTTCTTTTCAGCGTGATGTTAAGTATAACATCACACTGGGATCCTTAGAAGCCGAACAGAAAGATAAAAAAACAGAAAGAGCGCTAGGCGAAAACGAAGTAATAGCGCGGACGGGCGATGCGATACGACGCAGTGAGACGGTGGAACAAGAAATTTCACGCGGAAGTAGTAGCGGGCTAGTATAAAATAAACGTGTTTTTTCTTTCAAAGACAAAATAGACCTTGTTGTTTTATGACATGCAAGTGACATTCAACCTTAGGTAAAGTAATTACGGTCAACTATACAAGTTATTACACACGCACTCTCTCTATAATTTGCAGGTTCCTTCACACTCAACGCCCTCTCCGGCAAGATAATGTTCCGAGACATCGTGTACATAAACTACGACTACACGTTGCGGATACAGGACGGCTACTTGATATTCAGGTGGTGGCGCTCCTATGTGCCTAAGGATGTTTCGGAAGGTACGTCAAATTGGGATGATAGAATTCATCATTTCAGCCGAAAGACGTCCCCTGCTGGACATAGGCCTCCCCAAAGCACCTCCACTTCGATCGGTTCTGTGCTATCTAACGGGTTCCTGCGGCCTTCACAAGGTCGTCGGTCCACCTGGTGGGAGGCCTTCCAACGCTACGTCTTCGGGTACGCGGTCTCCACTCCAGAACCTTTCGGCCCATCGGCCATCTGTTCTGCGAGCAATGTGCCCTGCCCACTGCCACTTAAGTTTAGCAATTCTTCGGGCTATATCGGTTACCTTGGTTCTCCTGCGGATCTCCTCATTTCTGATTCGATCACGCAGGGAAACTCCAAGCATAGCCCTCTCCATTGCCCTTTGGGTGACTTTTAGCCTTCTAATAAGGCCCATTGTGAGCGATAATAGAATTAGTAAATTAAAATCTACCGAGCCATTTCCCAACTATGTTCGGGTTGGTTTCCAATCGAAATTGATGCAGCTGAATACCAGTATTTTACATGGATGGCGACTGACTAAAGATAGTCTGCCTCAATAACCCATTTACTGGTGATGATTGATATGATTCCCCTTCGTAAGACTTATTGTCAGACTTTTGGGCCGTGCAGCTGTTATCGTTTAGCCACAAATGCCTTGATATGTTTATTTTGTTGAGCTCAATATGTCAATAATTGTTATAAATTGAAGTCATAACAGTGACTTTAAAGCCTTTGTTATACATTGTCTTTTTAATAGAACGCTATTTAAAACAGCTGTGAGGTAAAACAGACAAAAGAATTAATATTATTATGATTGCAGTATAGTCTACTCTGAGAGCACCGGTGGACCGGTGGTATCAGCCACGACTTACGAGGGGGTCTTGGGTTCGAACCCAAGTAGCCTATTTACTTTGTGTAATTTATTGCATTACCACTGCTCTCAAAACGGAACCGAAAACTCGAAGACATGTGGCATCCATCAACCCGCACTAGGCCCGCGTGGTGGATTACGGCCCACTTCACAAAGAGAGGAAACCTGTGTTCCAGCAGTGGGAACATTATAGGCTGAAATTATGACTATGCTATAGTCGACTTAGATCTTTCAAACTGTCAAAGCATCCTTATAATTTTCTGACCATAACATTAATCTAATTGGCACTTTAAAAGGTTTAATCTAATTAGCATTACATCAAGGCAACCTAATGGACTTAACAGAATAATATTATTTAATGTGACTCATTTGCGCCTGTACTCAAAAATATATTGTTTTCAATGTTACCTTAAACCTTGTGCTACAGGAAAATGATCAGTGTTAATACTATGTATACTAATGATTTAAGTCTCGTGTTATTTTTCGCAGACTTATCGCACTCGGACACGCGGCTGTCAATCATGCTAAACGGCTTCGAGCTACATTTCTATAATCGCTGCGACTTATACAACGAACTTGAGAAAATATTCGGTCTCGAGCCTGTTATCAAGCAACAGAATGATGACGATTGTACGGATCGAGATAAAGCTATGAACGATGCGAATGAGAAGCGAAGACGGGCGCAGGAGACGGTCAGGTCGGAGGCAGCCATGGCACGGACATGGCGCGATCTTATCCCCGTCATTAAAATCGATATCTGCTCAGGTAGAGTAGTTTTCGGTAACAGATTAGTCCCAACGACTTTGTCGATAAGCGTTGAGGAGTCCCACTTAGTGTATAGTACAAAACCGCCCGCCTCAAGCCTGGACCACTTAATGCACTTCGTCAAAGCAAAAGCAGAGAATTGCAAAGTGATGCTCGCTCCCAGTCCTAACTACACATCGATGGTCGATGAGCCGCCGCGCTACATGGGAGAGGGCTTCGTCGTCATGAGTTCCAACTATATCGAAGTATACTTCTATATGGATGAACCAGGCATAGTGCCGGAACAGCCTGTCCTTCTACAGCTAGCCAATGGGGATATTGTAGAGTCAGCACCTCCAATATGGGGTGTGGATATCAAATGTGGCAAAGGAACAGATTTCAGCTATGGGCCCTGGGCAGACCGTCAAAGAGACCATCTATTCAGATTCTTCTTCCCACCGAATTATAAAAACTTAGAAGTAACACCACAACCAAAACCTGGAGACATAAGACAAACACAGTCGTTTGATATTAGACTGTCAACTTTAAATGAAGCTACCATAGATATTTTGTTTACGAAAAATAAAGAAACGAATGCGGTGCATATCAATATTGGTGCTGGTTCATACCTGGAGGTTACACTTCCATGGATCGTGTTCCAAGATGGCTATACAACTAAAATTACAGGGCAGCTATTACATTTGGAAGCCACAACGAGTCTTCAGTACAGAAGCTTGGCTGAAAGTGAAACATTGGAATACACAATTAAATGCCACTATCCCCTCGTGTGGAACCACCACCAATGTTGGCAGTTAAGTTTGACAGGATGTAAGGCCACGACACATCTCGTCTACACACATATAGATTTCTTTCAAGATCTCATAAATGATTGGTCCACAAAAGCGCGGCCCGATATTTTACACTTTGTTCCTTATACTTGGAAAATATCACTGCTACTAAAAGAATGTGAAGTGGTGACGGTGAGCAATCAGTACAACTGGATAGACTGCAGTTCTACTAATCAGGAGAATAACCACGTCGCGTTTTGTGGCGATCTCCTCGATGTCTCCTTTGATTTGCCGTTCGTCGATTTCTTGCCAGATTTCATCCCTCTAAAGATCTGGGTTCAAGGAGAAGCTGTCGACATGAGTCTCTTCTTGCCTGAAGTAAACACGTCAAAGTTACTTCTACTATCTCTGGATAAGAACATGAAGTTGGTCCCCTGCAGACTAAAAGCTTCCAAATGGAGAAGAAAATGTGTTAAATCGCAGGGTTGGGTGGACTGTTGGTCTGTCCCGATTGTAGCCCTGAGTGTAAGATACAATTATCATCCCATTCCACCTTTGGGCCCTGAGCCTCAAGCAGACATAACTACACCAGAGAAAGAAGAAATTCTGTTATCGCCGATGAGAATACCAAGGATGAGGAAACAGCCACAAATTAACTGGACTTTAGACGGAAACAAATTCGACAGAACAACGTTACCACCCGACAAAGTAAGCGTAGAACTTGAAGTGGGACCTTCCATCCTACTGGCCTATGGGACTATTATTACAAGCTTTATGAATTTACTGGAAAATATCTTTGGCGAAGACCAAACATTTACTGACATGCAGAAATCCCCAACTGCGGATCCTTTTTACTGGTCCAGTGACAATACAAAAGTGAATGATAAAAGTAGTGTTAATCAACATACTGAGATATCAATGGACGACTCCACAGATTCAAGCAAGGGTCCTTTTGACCCGCGACACTACAGGCCCCTGGACGTGACCGTGTCGATTATAATCCACGACATACAGGCGCACTTAGTTAAGAACTGTAGTGAAAGTGAACCGCCTTGCCCAGTCGTGCTGATAGAAAGATTTGGATTTGAAATGGACAAAAGCTTTAGAGAGACCAAATTGCAACTTCTATTGAGTCCTTCAATATTAGTGTCTGCTAATAACTTGTCGCGATCCAACACCACAAACTCGGGGGCCTTGTATCAAGGTCACTTGATGCTCTCGTCCTTCCAACTACGAGGTAACGGTTTCTTCAGTGACACCAACCGAACTGTCGAAGAGGATACTGTGGAGTACGCGTGGATGATGGAACTTCAGCTAGGTCAACTTACTGGGCGCCTGACCTTACCCCAACTGTACCAAATAATATCATCCTTAGAAACGTTCTTGCTTCTCATTTGCGATAGCGAAAACGAATTAGTACCGCCTAACCCAGCTAGACAATGTCATCACGGAATGAACAATGTAATGTGTCAAGAAACGGACCTATCTTTGAAGTACAGGTGTCCAACAGCAAATGAAATCAAATACAAGATGATTCGAGTCGCGATCGATCTCATTGATGTTTATATCGCAGATTCGAACACGACGCTTCAATCGTGGATATCTCCGGTCAGACTGAGCTTTTGTAATTTACATGGCTCGGGCTGCGGCACGGCCGTGACGGGCTTGCTGCCAAATATAAAACTAGCTCTCTACACACAAACAAACATGCAAACAAATACTCACCATCATTCAAATGGGAGTAGTGCTAGTCAGAACAAACCGCCTGAAAGTGACAACTGGGTTGGTGTCGGATCGGTCGCCTTAGGACCTCTACTGATCGAAGCTGCGTCATCACTGCCCCAAACACCGAAAAACCTTCACTTAGTACAACAGAAGTTCTTAAAACTTCACGATGATAAGACGAAAAGACTTTGGTTCTTGTGGCCGGTTGAAGGGAAGAGTTCACAGTGCGGTTGCACCGGAGGTTGTGCGTTCTTCGGATCCAATAGAAACGGCCCTAACTTCTTGAAGCCAAATCCCAACGACCTGAATGAAGGGATCAATGTGGCTATGTTTAATATAATAGAGACGACGCCGGGAGAGTATGGCTACGGACAGAGTCTATTACATTCAGGACAGCTTGTGTTCCATACACCGCCATACAACAGTTTGAACGTCTGCCTACAGCCAACGAATGTGGCCACATTAATACCATCACCGCTACCTCAAAACTTGAACAAATCTCCACAAAGTGCGGAACGTAGAAGCCTTACTAGAAGATTCTCTTACACAAGTATGAGCAAAGGAAGTAACAACTTATTAGTATCCAGCACTAAAAGCGATGTCCCGTACGCTCGCTTAGTAGATTCATCCGTGCCTTTGGGAAATTCAAAAATTGACAGCGATTCGAAACTGAATAAGAGTATTCTGAACGTTCCTCAGATGGAAAGCAGTGTTTCAGATTCAAAGTTAGCCTTGAGTTGTGGGGTTAAAGACAATGCGAATGTAACGGGGAAGAAACCAGCTCCAGGGGAAGCCGAGTCCTTTGTTGTACCAAAAGTGCCTGTGAGGAGCGTTGCTGTCTCAGAATCACATTATTCATTAAACTCTCAAGTACCACCAGAAGAGACCCTTAACCAAGAAGTCCAAAGAACGATGTCTATAACAAGTGAAAATCATTCTGAAGCTTTCTTCTCGGCTGATGAAGACATGTTCCCAAGCCGGTCTTCAAGTTTAAAGCATTCATTTGGCAGTCGCCATAGCAATCCTAGAGATAAAAGTTCGTTCGGTATCAATGACATAACCACTGAGAAATGGACTAATTCCGCGCCTAAATCAGAGACGGTAGACATTCCGGACACAATAAGCAATTTAAGCACGGGCGTCCGACCGGATTCTGAAAGCGGTTCTGTGTCTTCAACCTCCTTTATCTCCGCGATCTCTTCACAAGAAGACATGACTCTGGTCAATCTTCACATGCAGACCAACAAGCCTATAGTAGATTCGCCTCTCTTGATGGCCAGCTATATGCACAATTTACCTCAGTACAAGTGCCCTAACTGGTCTTCCTGCTCTCTACCTAGTGGCAGTGACGTATTCACGTTACCGCTATTCAAAAGAGCTGATGATGGGACCTTAGTTTATGTTGGACAGAAGTATCTACCTAGCTTCGAACCGCTCGGAAAGGTAAACGTTCTCAGATTGGTATCAAAGAAAGATCATAATAATCAGAACCAGCACGGTCCTTACTCCAATTTGCCTCCACATTTTAACTCTCAAGTCAAAGCCCATCCTTACCCGCAAGGATGGTGGGATGTTCAGCAAACTGTGCAAGACAGTCAAGAGAATACCACAGAAAAGAGTACCACATCGACAGTCACCACCACAAGTGACTCTAAAAGCGGATTATTCGTCAAACTTCGAGGCGAAATCGATATTATGCTAACACCTCTTGTCTTGGAAAGTACTCAGAAATTCGTCGAGTCTCTAACACCAGTATTAGCGAACATACATCCGATTACAGTAATTAATCACTTACGTCTGCTTTGCATTTCATCTGTATCTAGCGCGAATGTGTTGAAACAAAAGCAGTATGTTCAGAACTGGCTGCCACAGATGCAAGACCGTAGCCAATCTAACTTGGTCACAGATAAAGACGACAAATGTAAACTGGCTACGATTCCACATTCAAACGTTTACGAAGAGAGTATTCTGGAATCTTTACAAGCGACAGTAACAATTCCTAAAGTCAACATGATCTTCATACAATCCTCAGTGGTCGAAGATATGATATCCTTCTCAGCCTTAGACAACATCCAGGACTTGACTTGCGTATCCTTATTCGGGGTATCAGTGGAAAATATCATAGCGAAGTATGTTAGCACGAGGAAGAATTTGGAATCTGTTCAGTTGTACTATAGACCTACGTTAAGGGCTCTAGGTAGTAAGAAGTCTTTCGGTATAATGAAAGGTCCACGTGCGTTGATTTCGGCGCAGACTTCTGGGAAGAGGCGAGGACCGGAAAGAGGAGAACCAGTTTATATTGAGGCGTCGCAGCAGCAGTGTGAAGATACCACGATAACGCTGAATGTTGGTGAGTAGCGTGTTGCGTGTTGGTTATCGACTGACTTTGAAATTATACGCATCCTTCCATTCATGAATATAAATTACTTCTACTACCAACAGGGTCAATTCAGAAAAAAAAGAATAATAAGACAATATTATCAGTTTCATACTTCTTTAATATGATGATTGATTACATTATGAAACAGCAGGATATTTGTTAAGATAGTTCTGAGCTGTTCCCATAGTAGAAGTTGTATATTTTCATGAGTAATTTCACCCCATAAAAGAATGCTAACGAATTCAACTCAACCACTTTAATCGAATGTTACTTGTAACTTGTAACATTATCTTCACTTTGTTAACCTTCTCGTGTTTTCAGGCAAAGTCCACGGTCAACTACGTCGTATACGCAATGAGTCGTCACAACTGAAGGACGTAACAATCACAGGCATACCGTGCCAACATTCCAAAGTGTCTTTCAAGTTCATTCGAGTGGACTCCTGTGCTAAAGGATGCGAGTCTATGGTAAGTTCACTGTAATTTAAACCTTGTGGCTGGAGCTGTAAAGTCGATTATTAAATAATTTCTGTAATGATGATAATACTTATGTTATTATTTTCTCAGTGTTTCAAAGTCGATTATTAAATAATTTCTGTAATGATGATAATACTTATGTTATTATTTTCTCAGTGTTGCCAGAATGGAACACCAGCTGATGCTCAGAAGGACAGTCCCATAGGCTTCATAATGTTCGAATGTGGCCTTGAAGGCATCTCAATTAAAGTTGCCAAGCACTCACAGTCTCACAAACCACAAACACAAACCGAAGAAAAGAAACCTCTTAGACCTGACAATGAGAGCTGTAGAGAATCGGTCAAGTCTGCTGAAGAGTCGAAGCCAGATAAGGAAAGGACTACCAAAAGCAGGACTTCAGGGATTGAAGATCTGTTTCGAAAGAGAGATTCGAGCTCCAAACCCAGTACTCCTAACCTTGGAAATGCTCAGCCGCCTCCCGTTCCTCCTCCCCCAGAACCTTCAACTCCTGGGCCTGATGAGCCTTCGAATAACGACAGCACTACTACTGTAGTGCCGTTGAAGGACAATGGGAATACGTCGTCTTGTGCTATCGATTTGAAAGTTGTGTGGTTCAATTTTGCCGCGCCTCCGAGGACACCTATTACAAAGAAGATTGACTATACCAGGTATGTTACTTTATTACACTTATATTCTTGGTTACTTGTGGGATCTTCGTGTGGTTGTACAGAGCTGTCATCAGGGCCCGGGGTCTACACTCTTAAGACCGTCTGCAAAGATACGGGCCCGTCCGAAAGTAGATGGTCCATGAAAACAAGTGTCAAATTATTTTTATCGGACGGGCAACAACACATCCGGGGGACAACTGTCAAATCGTGATGTCATTCATTATTAGTTCGGGTCCCAATCTAAAATCGCCCGTAAAAATTATTCAAGGATTTCGTACATTCGGCCAAAACTACGGATTTCGTGCTTAGAGCTTAGACCCCCAGTTATCACTGTAAACAATGTCTGTTTTTCGCTACGTATCATCATTTCAAGTTAGGGCTTACAATTTTATTCCATCCAAAATACTAAATTGAACCGTTCAAACTTACTCACAAGTTTAAACCTTATGGGAAAAAGAGGGGTGGGTTCATTTAAGTTATTAGACATGATGGCCATTTAGTGCTGTGCTTTTACCAGTTCCAACACCATTTCAGGCTAGACTGGAACCTGCTAAGCACTGCGTCTCCAGCCATCAACGCCTGGATGAACCCCTGCAACAGGCTGGGCATCCGCGTGGTGGCGCTGTACCGCGCCTACGCCCGGCGCCTCACCGCCACCGCCGCCAGCCTCATGGCGGCTGCCTTAGACCTGGCTCCACATCACACTCTGCCCAAGGTAATAGGTCTCTAAAGTAATACATGTGCTCAGGGTGGATTTTTTAAAATGGGGCATTAAGGACAGCCAGGTACAAACGCCAGCACATCAAGGTACTACAATCTGTTAAATTTCTTCAATAGATTTCAACTTTATCGCTAGAACATAGGGTTCAAGGTTGATTGAGAAAATTTGACAGTTTCGGGTAGCTTGATGTGCTGGCGTCTGTATCTTAAACCGTTGTCGCTACAAGAAAAAGGTTTTAGGAGACTGTCCTAAACTTTTTGAGATATGTAGATTGATCTGTATTCAAAGATTTTGTAAAAAATTACAGTCAGAAAGAAAATGGGCAGTTTTCCCAAAAACTTTTTTGGATGCCAATCGATCCTGTATCTTACGGATCAAAAAACTCTATCCGACCAATTGAGGTTTGAATACTAGAAAAGTCAGAAATCGCAAAAAATGTATTCTCATTCTATTTTTGAATAAATCTGGTCAATAGATCGGTCAATAGTGAGAAGTTCAACGAAATAATGGAAAGCGGTTATGCGTTGACATGGCCGGCGCAGACCTGACGAAGAGCAACAAGTTCGCGGTTTTCACTGCCAAATAAATGACTAATTTTGCGTACGTTAAAATAGATTCGAAATCTAAAACCTTTTTTCCTTCTGACAGAGTCGCTACGGCCGTCACACGCCGATGGCTAAGCAGTTACGAGAGGAGCCATCGCTACAACTATGTGCAGTGCTACTGCGGTACGCACTGCAAGCGGACGCTGCAGCCGTACAGGCGGATCTTGCTGAAAGACATCTGCCATCATTGTCTACTTTGAGACAGGTAAAGTGAAATTAGTCGAATCCATACTAATATTATAAATTTGAAAAAAACTGTCTGTATGATACCTTTTCACGCCAAAACCACTGACCGGATTACGATAACATTTTGCAAGGAGATATATGGCATCCTCGGGAAGGACATGATTGATTATACTACTTTTTGTCCGGTAGTACGTTCCCGTGGAATAATTTCCGACACACGAGCGAAGCCGAGGGCAGCAGCTAGTCGTTTATAATATCTTTGCGATCTTCAACTAGCTTGTTACCCCAATTTTTTTCGGTAAAATTCGTCGGTAATCTCCTCCCCATTCGGGGTAGAACCTTCCTAATTGCACCAACTATAACTTGATGTGTTCTATTCCAGGGTGTTATAGTCCTGAGTCGCCAATGGAAGAACATCCTATACACTCCATTGTTACTGGAACACAACTACAAGAGCAAAGTGATGAAGCCACTCAACGTCACCTTCGCTTTACCTGATCTATTGGAGGTGAGAATTTATAGTCAAAAGCAAACAAAAAATAAAGAGACGGAAAACTTCAACTCAATTAACTTGCTGTAGGACATTAGCCGGTTCAATGCCGCAATTACAGATATTTTTGAAAAGCCATTGTGTCTCGCGTGGATCCTTTCGATACGAAGAGTTAAACAAACAAACAGACAGAGAGAGAGAGAGATTTTCAAACAGATCTTACGAGTAACTTTAAGAGTCCCTATCAATTTCTGCGCGCTACTAGATTAGGTATTATAAGAGCGCAATGTGTCTGTGTGCGTTCGAACTATAGCTGATAATCGTAGTGTGCGTTGAAGCGTACGATGAAACGGGAACAAATAATCTTGGTCCGGAACCGCTATTATTAGCACTCCATAGTTTTTACTTACTAAGATTCCGTAATACTGGATGGATTTTATTGTGATTATGACATGTTATGTTTAGGTCCCCTAAATACAAATATCGTTGAAATAAAAATATTTTAACCGTAGTATTCACTATAGTTAAAGCAAATTACAAAGTGTGACCAACGTATACAAGGTATATATTTGATTTTTGTTAGATTTCTGCCCATGTAATTCTCTAAAATACAATTAAAATATTTTTAGACTATATAAATAATAGTAAATTATTACAATTTTCTTAATTAAGGTGATTGCAACAATTATTATTTACCTAAGAACTGCACGTGCCTTTCGTGTTTTTGCAACTTTATTCTTTTTACCATTGATTTTTCCATGATAATAAAGTTCACTTTTTCGACCCATTTTCTAAAAATACATTCACCATATTACTAATAGTACAATAAAAAACATTAATAAGTCACACTATTAAAATAAAAAAATAAATATACTTAGAGTCTCAAAACTGGTCAGGCGTAGTACAAAATCACGCGCGATTCGCTAGTTACGTCGGGAGCGGCGAACGTCACAGGCGACACAGGTCCGTCGTCGAGAAGCCCTCGGGCGCGACTGAATGCATCGAGCGAGCGCATCGGTTTATAAGGCATTATTTAAATATTTTACTACAATTAAATAAGTAGTTTAAATTAAAATATAAAAATTGAGTTTGGTAGATAAACACCTCAACTTTTAAAATATTTAACACTTATTGTTATTTTCAATAAATTCTTACACATAGACGACGGTTTTGCACATGATTTTATTGGAGTTTTTCAGCGTAGTCAACATTTTTTTACAAGTACTAATTCATTAAACTTTAAAAAAATAAATTGTAGACTTACTAATATACTATGTGCCCAATATTTGGGTTTTTTTTTCAGATTGTTATTTGCTACCAGTAAGCTAAAAAAGCAATTGAAAAACATGGTGTTTCGTGTTTACGTAAAAACGTGTGTTAGATTTTTATTTTTCTTAATTTACATTAAGTAGTTATCAAAATTTTATTTTGTAGACTTACTAGATAAATAGGTGATAAATAACTGTGTATTTAAAAAAAAAGTAGATAACTTAAGGATACTGAGTAAATTGCGCTGAAAAAAATTGAATTTTCTGTTTTTAGACAGCGAAATTGATAGGGACTCTTAAAATGTTCTTAAAAGTCTCTGTGTCGCGTAAATTCACCTTACAGTGACAGAGACAGCACGAGACTTAAGGGCGAATTAAAATTATGTTACGTTTGAGAATTCGGGCGTGTGTTACTGAAACTGTATGAAAGCGTTTATCTATAGGATTTTATCTCACGACGCGACGCGCGCCTTTCTTGTGGTTACCAAGTATACAAACACGCTGTGAATGCGTGTGTAAGCGCAGGAGCTCTCGGTACCGTCCGAAACATAGGCGAAGTCGGAAATGTGTGTGTGTGTGTGTGTTATGTGCTGACGCTACTCGTCTTCACGCACACATTCACAGCGTGTTTGTATACTTGGTTACAGCAAGTAAAGCGCGCGTCGCTTCATGAGATAAAAATACAGTTCCTAATACCATGTTGAAGGATTATTAACAGAGATTTCATAATCTACTGAAGATGGACGACGCCGCCGAGGTCGTCCTGCTAGGACTTGGAGGAGTCCTTTGCCCAGCAGTGGGACAGTATAGGCTAAATAAAAAAAAAACCTAAAAAAGTATTTCAAATATAATCTCTGTTCAGGATTCTGTGGAAGGATGGTCAGAGTATCCCATGGAGACTGAAGCATTGGACGAGAACTGTTTATTGTTGAATATGGACGTCGATAAAATAAACCTGCCTGGTGAGTACACATTCATCTTTCTTTTGTTTTGTAAGTTGAGACAGAACATACAAAGTAAAATGTACTTTAACGTGAAGAAGATTAGGTCTAGTTTCAATGAATTGCTGTTAAGATCTTTGTTATTTAAACACAGTGCTCAGCCGCCATTAAAGCGGATTCTTTTAAATTGGATCTCATATTATTTAAAATAAAAACATTGTACTTACTTATTGCTTTTTATAAAATATAATTTTATCTTGTAATATATGTATTTTTTAAATTTTTATGCAATTTCCACAATAATGCCAATCATATAAATATCAATACTGCTAAATTCACAGTATCTCGCAATTGGTTTTTAAGTTTAATATTATTTTAACAGGCGATATTAGTTTTACGGATTATAATATCGTGATTAATTTCTAAGCTACTAAAAACTACCATCGAATATCAACAATTTCTAATCAATAGAAAAGCAAGGTTTGGGTTCACTATAATATGAATTAAAACAAGTCTTCCTTGGTACAGATAAGGGCTGGTCGCAATTTTAATGCAAAATAGCTGGTTAATTGAGGTATAATACGCGCCACGAAAGATGAGACTTGACCCCGCCCCTCGGTCCCGTCCCGCGCTCAGACCTCATACCGCTAAAGAATCCTAAAATCGTGTACTGCGCAAGTCAAACCACGTGGTGTGTCAAGTCTCATCTGTCGTGGCGCTAACTATATGGACATACGACGTAATAACTAGCTATACCCGCGACATGACGTTCGCGTGGATGTCGAAATACAATTATGTGTCTCCTTAAGTCCTTATTAATTCTTTTTTTTTTTTTTATAAAAGCTTAAGTTACTTTTTACAACAACAGCTATCTTGCCAGTGAAAGTCCCGTCAAAATCGGTCCTGCTGTTTCGGAGATTAGCCGGTACAAAGAGACAGACAAAAAATTTAAAAATAGTTTTTTATTATAAGACGTGCCATATTATATGCATTTAGTAAAAAGCTTTTATTTTGACACTTACACACTACAATTTTATTTATGTGTATGTATTTGTATAGACAACGAACAAATGACACAACATTTTATAAAACATTATTTCCTACCAGCGGTAACTTAGACTCGTATCGTGTCCGGGTGCATTAGACTTGCCCCATGATATGGGACTTAAACACAATTAACAAAATGTGGGTACTATTAACCTCTACCTCTACGTAGGATACAGATGTGATATTCATTTGTTTGCTACGATATAATCCGTAAATCTAATTCCACTACAGTACAATATAATTTGGCATTGATATCAACATTAATAACGCGTTGTTTGTGGGTGAAGCGTCCGGCGTGGCGGCAAGTCCGCGCCCGCACTCGTTCCCTTCCACGCCGCCCTCCGGTTCGTACACCAAACACTTTATGTTGTGCTGGGAGGGACTTGTGAACCTTATTTATATGGGAATAGAGTTTCAAATCAATTGAGGTGTAAAATGTCTTATAAAGCGCGGGCTTGCTTTTCGATTCAGAATCTCACGATAACTTTTACTTAGTTATCGTAAGATATGAAGAAAAAAGCACGATAGTCATATTGATCGTAATTTTATTGATGTCCGATCAAAATTCACGTCATTACGTGTGAATTTCATATATATCAAATAATATGAATGTTAGAGCATTTCGACTTAATATGGTTCACAAGTTCTTTAGCTAGAGGTCGTTTGTTATGTTACTTTAAAAATATACCCATGTACTGATAACCCGACAAAAGCCCAATTATTTCGAACAGTATTAATGCGGTCAGTATTTAACAATACTGTCTAGACATAAGAGCAGTGGTGGCCCAGTGGTATCGGCCGCGACTTACGAGTTACGGTCGTAGGTTCGAACCCAGACAGACGCTTTACTTTGTGTAAATTATTTCATCACCACTGCTCTCAAAACGGTGAAGGAAAACATCGTGAGGAAACCGGCATGTCCTAGAAACAAAAATTCGAAGACATGTGACATCTACCTACCCGCACTGGGCCCGCGTGTTGGATTACGGCCCACCCTCTCACAGAGAGGAGGCCTGTGTCCCAGCAGTGGGAACATTATAGGCTTGATTATGTTATGAATATGTGTAGACATCACATTGCTAAATACTGCCGCATTTGATTGTAAATCCTAAAAATTATACCCGAAACCTTTTTCCTAAAGTTGTGTGCGATCACAAAATCTCATAACAAACGATTTCACAGCGTTGTGTTATGCGTTTTTTGTTATGTTGTTGTTTGTCTTGCCGTTGTTGACGACAGCATGGAGTGATCATATACATAATACATATGTGTGACCATTTCATTGTCCTTATGTATGCCATCTCCTGATGTTATTCACAACAATCAAGTATATCTATTTATTATTTCCCTCTATATACTAATATTTCGTCCCTTCCTATTCTGTCTTCCGAATTTTCCATTCATTCGTAACAAATACATTTGTAACAAAATGTTAACCTCAGAATCGTTTTTTCGTAACAAATGTTTGAATTTTTATAGTGGTGTTATCCTTGTCTTGTTATAGCTTTTTGTGTTTAATTAAATATAATATTATGTATGTTACTTCATATCTATATGCTCATTAATTTATTTATTAAAAGGATTGGCCGTCGCTACGCTAACCTATGTCAACCGCTTTTAATCATTAAAAAAAACATTGCTATAAAATTTACCAATTAAAGCGCTAGTGATAAATACGCACTATACATTTTACTTACTACTTAAATGGTTTATTTATGACTCACTATAACAATATAATAAAGTTATAACACAAATATCTAAGCTCTGATTTAAATGCTAAACTGTTTATGTATTTTTGTTATCGCTATTTGGTGCACCTATAGCTCTTGTATAACTCTGATTGATGGCAACTATGTTCTTCTTAGATTCTATATTTCTCTTACTATCATAACAGCTAATCTACCATCTTTCACATTGACATCAGAAACAATTGACACATCGATGATTGCAAACGCACTGAACCCGGGCGTTAATATGACAGATCGAGCGTTGGAAATTGAGCTTTATTATGTAGAATCAAGTTCTTCTAACTCAACAGACAGCTGTGCTGCTGGACAGTTTGTTGCGCCACTTTGTCCCAGCTAAAGCTATGAAATGAAATAGTTTATTCTATATGGAGTTGGTCCCATAGTGAAAGTTGATCAATTCGATGGTCTAAAGCACCTCTTAAAGTTTGTAAGGTTATTTTTTTAACACTTTGTATAAATATCGGAATCACTTTTACACGTCATATTATAAAAAAAATAAGCTAGATGAGTGTTTTCGGCGTTTCCTGACTACTCTGAGTAGAAAGGCCGAAACAAACTCAGAGGTCAGTCTCTTTTACAGTCCAGACATAAAAGCCTTCAAAAGCCATCTTCATGATCTGACAAACATGTCAGATCATGAAGAACATGTAGATTTATGTCTGAAATGGACTTTTGAAGGCTTTGAATGGGCTAGGAAGTCGAGGGCGGGCGTTTTGGGGATGTTTGGCTTATGTAATTTTGACGTTCGAAAAGTGCTGACTCTCAGCCTAGTTTGAATAAACGACTTTTGATTTTGAAAGTGATGGTCATACTGGTGTGTTTGACAGAGACAACGCTCTAAAAAGTCGCACTTTTTCTAAACTTCGATGTGGCATATTTAAGCCCGGGTACTGAACACCATTATTGATCACAATGACAACATGTCTTGAATGATTCGCTTGTCAATGTTAGTGACACGGAAACTCTCAATGTTCTTAAGAGTTTTTTTTTCTTGTTTAGTTATCGTACATCTGCATTTTTCTAGACCATTTTCGTAGGGGTGCCATCGTACAATAATAAGCAATTTAAAACTAAACTCTGATTAAGATGTGACTGACATGAATTAATTCTTAATTGCGTAACACACTATCATTCACAATCTGAATCATTTTGAAAGATATTGCTAATCCATTGCTTCATATGTTCGAAAAATTTTTCGGCTCAAAAATGTAAATAACGCAATGAATGTTGTTGAACTGTCAAAGTGCTTCCTTGCTACTGTTAGTGTGTTACCTAATTACCCCGCTGGTCATTCTAGTCAACTAAAACTTCGAAGCAGTCACTCCCTCATTATTGAGGAGCCTAACTGTGGTCGATAGTTCCCATTTGTTCTATGGGACATGACGTCATTAAGAAAAAAGAATGTCTATTTTGTCCGATGACGTCATGTTCTATAAAACAATTGATGGGCAATACTCGCCCGCACTTGCATTATTGCGTAACATAAAATATTGTCAATCACAATCCGTAGGATTTCGAATAAAATTACTAATCCAGTACTTTACAGTGCAAGTGCTGACTATTATAAAGAACACGTGAATCATGTGCCTTCCCCTTAGCACAGTTAGTAAGAAAGACGTTATTGGACGATTTCTTAATTTTATAGTTAATTAGCAGTTTAAGTTATGTTTAAATTACTTATTAGCTGATATAGGCTAGATTGTAATTTGTGAATAAAGTACTGTGATACTTTATACAAAAAAAAAGTACTTCATATTTTTGACAAATTCGTCTGGTCAATTACGTAAATAACGCAATGAATGTTGTTGAACTGTCAAAATGAAAGGCATTGCTATTGTGCGTTTCGCAAATACCCCACTGGATCAATAAATAACTATGAAGTTTTACTATTCATATGATGGCACCCCGATACACGAACCTTCTACATACCATTAAAACCACCTTCAAGGCTCATACATTCTAGCACATTCTTCAACTCCTTTATATCATACCCCCCTTACACTAGTGATGTGCTAATCCCGTGTCCGTCACAGTGCGGGGCGCACAGAGCAGCCGCGCCAGCCTGGTGTTCCCCTCGCTGCCATTCTCCACGAGGAAGCCGACCTTCCATGACGACGCCATCGCTAGTGAGTAGATACATTGCTATTTCTGTATGTGGATTTTTTATAGTATGTGCTTCAAGACCGCCAATGTAAACGGTCGAAGGATTTAAGTAAGTTACAGAGAAGAGCGAGATGTTAATTCTATTACTGAGTAGACAAAGAAATCTGCGTTCGCGATTTATTTGCCAAAAATGTAAACAAATATGAATTAATGGAAAAATAACTTTAATTCCTACACAATAAAGTTCACTTTACGCTAAACTTCAGACATTTTTGTAAGTTTTTCAATAGTGCTAGTCACTCTGAAATGAACTTAATTGTCATTGAAATAAAGTTGATATTTGTTTAACTTGAAATAAGGTGGGGGTGAGCAGCACTGCACACTTTTACTATAGATAGCTTTTCAGGTATTTTGTGTTAAGAAGATTCAACAAAAAATTTTAGTAAGTTATCAAACAAACATAAACCGATTGGGAATGCTTTTTTGCCAGTATGATTTGTCCATCGACTTAGTCAGAAGGATAATTTAAAAGGTGTCCCTATTGAAAAAAAAATAACCGAAAGGGAGTTACGAACAGTGTGCTGTTTGTTACAAGAGAGAGTCATACAATACAAGCGTTCTATTGTATCTTTTCTCACTTATTACTGAAATGTTTTGGCCTTCTAGTACTCATATGCTACTCCCTAGCTGACATTCCTCTTACCTCTCCACAATAGTAGACTACGGGACCCTGAAAGAAGACTTACCAACGGTGGGTTCAAACCCATCCTTATACTCTCCTCACGGCAGTGACGAGAACATCAAGAACGATCGCGCTAGAGAAGACCTGTACCAATGGATGGCCAAACAGGAGCCTATCAAAGTGGTAAGTCTTCAAATATCTTGGTGAATGACTAGATGGAGATGGTGCATGTTCTTTTTTATTTTAAAATTGTACAGAGTGGCGATTAGGTTATCACATTAAACAATACAGCGGTTATTAAAAGTTGTTATGAGTCTGTTAAAAAAATAAAATAAACAATAATTTTACAAAAAAATAGAAAAAAAAAAATCAAATTTCCGAAATTTTCTTTCATACAAACCTTGCCCGGACAATACCGAACACAAAAAAAATGAATTATCCATTTGGTGCAGTCGTTCGGAAGTTATGCGCGTACAGACATTTCGGCGGTTCATTTTTATGGTTTTCATATTAGGTACCACGGCTAGAATGTTAATTGTTATGAAAAATTTTAATTATGTATATTTAAAATACATGATGTAGAATACGTGGTATCAATTAATGTGATAACATAATCGCCACACTATATACAGGTTGGCAGGGACATCGAAAACTGAAACCATGAATTCAGCACATGATTCTAGACCGTAGCGTAGAAACTTTTAATCGGTTATCAAAAATACAAAAAACGTTTCATAGAAAAGTGCTACATGTACAGACGCCAGCACATCAACCTACCCGAAACTGTCACATTTCCCCAATCAATTTTGAACCTTATACTTTAGCAATAAAGTTGAAAATTTATTAAAGAAATTTGACAGATTGTAGTAGGTTGATGTGCTGGCGTCTGTACCTACGCGGTCAAAATGTACGGAACAGCTATTTTTTTAAATATCTGACGAAAAATTTCAAGCAAGTTTCATAATCAAGTACTGAATCCATGGTTACAGGTTGCGTGTCTATGTCCCTGCCACCCTGTATTTAAGTTACACTGAGAATCAGCACTTTTTTTTTTATAAAGGTTTAAAAGACAGCCCTTAAAACGCCTACCCTTAAATACTGCCTAGTTTTTGAGCTGGGAAATGGAAGTGGTGTAACAAACACTCCAGCAACGTGTCTGCCAGTATTAGCAAATCATAAAAGTAAAGGCAGTAGATTATAGCAATATGTGCATATTGTGCATGTCCGTAAAATGTAAATAAAAAACAAAATCGCATCTTCATCGTCGTCTTTTAGTGAAGATCGCGATGGGCAATTGCAATTCTGAGCGGCCTGCGTGCACTAAAAAGCTCAGTTCAATTCTAAGCTCTCTAAAGCCGGTCATCACAAACTCGATGAACACAGCATGAAGTAGCTACCATCCACACAAGCATGCACTCATCAACGGGGTTAAACACTAACCGATTTACCCACCCATTACAAAGTAAACTACACGGTCACGTAATTGTACTAACCCAGGAGCCAAAGAGCAAGAAGCCAATAATCCCTCCTTCGAAGATGAACCCCCGCGCCGTGGCCGCGGCCATGCCGGCGTGCAGCCTGTACCCGCTGCAGGGCTCGCTCATGCTGCTGGACGCGCACCTCGTGTTCCAGCCCTTCCTGGCCGCGCTGGGCGTCTCGCCGCAGCAGGTCACGCAGGGTATGTAGTGTTATGTAATACTTGTTGAGGTTTGACTCTTTACTGCTTGACTTGATTATTATGCAGCCTTGTTGCGTTTACGTTTGACCGTCGAAACTCGAAAGTAATGGTAATATTCTGATTTTAATAAATTATACTTCCTGAGAGCAGTAGTGGCCCAGTGGTAATGACTGCGGCTTCCGAGTTGTAGGCCGTAGGTTCGAAACCCGACAGGAGTTGTACTTTGTCATCACCTCTGCTCTGAGACCGGCACATCCTAGAACCGAAAATTCGAAGATATGTGACACCTACCAACCCGCTCTGGAGCTGCGTGGTGGATTACGGCCCACTCCCTCTCACAGAGAGGAGGCCTGTGTCTGTGTCCAGCAGTGGGAACATTACAGGCTGACTATTGTACACTTTCTTTAAGGGCGGTTTTTCAACTGTCAGATAACATTTAGTTAAGTTCAGTTTGATAGCCTTTTGTTTAAAAAATACAATGGTTGACATATTTTCGCCATTATAAAGTTGGTTTGTAACAATATTTTGATTTAAAAGAGTGTCCATGTAGTTTCTTGCCCGTTCTTCTCCATAGGAACCTGCTACGCTTTGGAATTGGCAACTACAACCATTCGAAAGTGCCTGTGATTGGTTTAATTGAAATAAATGCTTTGAGCTTGAAAGTAAACGATTCTATAATAATCAGTATAATGTTACAGGCGAATCCAAAAACAAGAGCGGTTCAGGTGACGGCGTGAACAACAGCGGCGGCCCCCCCGCGCTGGACTCGCTCGGCTCCAAGCTGTCTCTCATAGCGTGGATGGACATGTTCCGCATCGACATCGTCGTCAGCGACCTCGCCAGCAGGGACCGGCGGCATGCTGCTAAAGGAAAGGGTGAGTTGCTGTACAGGGGTGGTGATTTGATAAAGCAGTAAGGACAGCTAACCATTGATGCTATAGGAAAATGTTCTTTAGAGATCTTACTTTGGAGTTATTTTCAACTACATTCACATATTTTTTTAAATGTTGGTAAGATGAATAACTAATCGCCAGTTTAGTTTGTGTCCCAGAAAGGTCAATTCAAAACCCGGAGAAATTAATTGATTATCAAATAGTCCATATAATATTCAATTCACAACTGCCATTCTATGACAGTTGTATGAAGTGATTATAACACGGCAAATTGACGTAGTGTGTCATTTTAAAAGGTTATAAACAACTAGCAGCGCCCCGCGGTTTCACCCGCATAAGTGTCGGTCCCGTGGGAACATCGGGATAAAAACTATCCCATGTCCTTTCCCGGGACTCAAACTATGTCTATACCAAATTTAATCTAAATCGGTTTAGCGGTTTAAGCGTGAAGAGGTAACAGACAGACACACTTTCGCATTTATAATATTAGTATGGATTGATTTCCCTGACTGTATTTTAGAAAGGTCAATAAAAAGTTTTTTATGTGTATTTTTGTCATTCCTCTTATTCTAACTTCAGTTTGTCCATTAGATTAAATTGTAATAGTTTTTTATACACTCCATATACTTAGGTGGCTTGCTTAGCGCCTATAGCCTAGTGACTTAACATCCTTCGATACACGCTAAGCGACTAGCAAAGTCGCAAAGCGCGTAGTGCGGCCGAAAATTCTAGTGCGTTCGCTTGACTTCGCTACTCGCAAGGTGACTCGCTAGGCTCTAGGCGCTAAAAAGCCACCTGACTTTGCGTACGTAGCCATAAGGCGATCTTTAACCGTGTCACCGTGTGATACCATTCTATAGTCAACTTGCTACGCAGTTTGATTATCCTTTCTTTTTTTAAGTTCTACTAACCATAAACCAGTCAAACATAAGACAACACTAACCAGGTTCCCAAACCCACGGTGCGATCCCATCAGAGACGCCCGCCTTCCTCTGCGAGAAGGTGTCCATCGACGTGGATCTGAAGAAGGTGGCTGACATGGCGGTCGATGACCTCATACAGCGGCAGAACGTGCTGTACATCTCAAGGGGACAGCTCAAGAAACATATCAGCACTATGCTGAACTTTAATATCAGTATACGGTTTATTTCGCAGCAGGTTTGTGTAAAAACCCTTACCTTTTTTAAATTAGACGAAATTTGTTTTTCCTCCCGGAATTCACCACAGCAGTGGTGTACAAAGGCCCACCATTGTTTTTACACATTTAACGCATTTTAGCTAAATATTATGTACAGTCACGAGCATAAGTATGTATACACTTGGCTTTATTCAAATGCGATTTTCTCCTTTATTTTTTAATGAAAGTTTATGTTATTACAAACATAGTATTTTCGAACCCATAGGTTTATGTAAAGTGTCGTATTTCAGCGTTGCATTCGTTATTTCACGAAAAAATCGCAATTGAAAGTTGCCAAGTGTTGACATATTATTGCTCGTGACTGTACTGAACTAAGCTATTATATTCAATTTCAATTCATCCTCTGTTTAATTTTGAAAGAAGTTTTGATCTAATTTTTTTAACGTGTTTAAAAAATTGATACGCAAAATGTCGTAAATTGTAAAGTACGACTTTATAGGTTAGTTAAAAAAGGCTGATAAGAAGTTTGTTACCTTACTAGTTGACCTAAGTCTTTCTACTTATTTCAATGGTCAGCCATATAACGTTGCTATGTGTTTAGGTTAACATGCCTCTGCTCCGGCTGCTGCATCAGATCAGCAACATGTACCAGAACGTAAAGGACACGCAGATTGAACTGCGCACGCAGACCAAGATATCGCATCGACAGAATAAACATACCTCGTCATCAGGTTTGTAAATCAATGTAGCCTCATTGTTTCCAAATGATTCGAAGCCATCAAAAAAACCTTTTCAGCAAACTTTGGATCAAAACTCTTTTTACCAACACCGTAATTTTCCTGAGTGCTTGGCCAGACTGCAAAAGCGGGCGCGGGGCGGGCGCGGCGCGGCGTTCTCAAACATAAGAACTTCATTTGAGCGTCCATAGTGGGCACGCGGGCGCGGTGAGCGGCGCGGGCACCGAGGTTCTTAAACTAGATCAAGTTTTTTTCTAGTAAAAATAAGTCTTCTTCATCCATATTATATTTTGACAAACACTGGACACGACAACACTTAGAACGAAGCCGCGCTCGACTGCGGACAGGCAGATCGCGCGCGTTCCCGCACCCGCGCCGCTCCCCGCCCCGCGCTGCCAGTCTGGCCAAGCACTGAAAGTCCTGTGAGTATGTATTTAAATAATAATCATAATTCTAAACTTACTTCTCTTTCTTCTAGTA
Organism: Hydraecia micacea; assembly: GCA_914767645.1. Lineage (NCBI taxonomy): Eukaryota > Metazoa > Arthropoda > Insecta > Lepidoptera > Noctuidae > Hydraecia > Hydraecia micacea. Next base: position 19,307,955 of record OU611778.1, read on the forward strand.
TCAGACTTCAGAGAAAACCTAGTAAGCGTAACATCCCTCGAAAAAGAAGTTCAATACGCCACCTTAGAGCCTAAATGGGACCTGTTGGCTCCGACCCTGACTCCTGAGCTGGGTGCATCAGTGCCGCAGTCCTCGAGCCAGCAGAAGTTGGCTCAGCCAGCTACCAGGCCCCGGCCACAGTCTTTTGCACAGAAACTGAGATCTACTGGGAAGAGTGTGAAGGGGAAGTTGGGTAAGTGATTTGTTTCATAGTAAAGTTTTAAGATGACTTAGTGTGAAAAAGTATCTTATAAAAATGGATCACAAAACGTACCTGTGTGTTATTTATTCCATTTAGTGAGGGATTGCAAAAGAATTTAACCTGAACAGGGTTTTTTAACACTTATAACAGATACTTTTGAAACAGATTATGGATCTTCTTCTTTGCGTATTGATGGCAAAAAGTTCATATATAGGGGGTATGAGGAACAGGGGGTAAAGTTCACTCTTACTCAATAGAAAAGGGAGGATCCTCCGACCAGACAGGTGTTGTGTGTGGCGGGCAACTGCCCGTTGTATATATACTAGTTGCGCGGTAAACTCTGCTTGCGCGATGCAGGATTTTGCGTGACGTCAGTATCACGCGCAGTTCGTAGCCCCCGGCATAAAAGATACGTCCATTTCTGAATATGTATTTTTCCCTTCTACTAGGTTACAGCTCCCTAAACGAAGGCGCGCACACGCCCATGTACGCGGCGGGCCCCGCGGCCCCTGCGTCGCCGGGCCCCCCGGGGCCGCACGCGTCGCTCAGCTCGCCGTCGGCCGACGCCGCGGACGGCAAGCTGGCGCCGCGCTGCTGGCGCACCGTGTACCTGCTGCTGGACCTGTACGCCAACATGCCCGACGCCGAGACCATCACGCACAGGTGAACATGTAGCCCAGTTACGTCTGTGAAGGTGCTCACCAAACAGTTACCAGATGCATAGAATGTCCTCCCATTACTAAATGTCCTCAAACGTATCATTATTTTATTACCTTTAGTGCCTTACTTGTAAATCCAAGTATTTATTACCTTCCCTTCTGAAATAAATACCGTTTTTCAACTTGCTGTTGTATTCCAAACTTTTTCGAAAAGAGTCAAGTTGACACAATTTTACCTTGAATATGTGAAATTATGACATTAATTTCTCAAAAATTGATATCAACACAAAAACTGTGATTATGCAAGAGGTCCCTCGAGGTTCTATTCTGGTGTAATCAGAATATTCTTCTCTTCCACAGGTTTTCAGTAACGACAGACATTCCGGAACATTACCGCCACAGCCGCACGGCACAGCGCCCCAGTTCTAGAGAACAGAACACAAGCAACTCTTCATCCAGTGCTGCCAATATGGGCATGGTGGTTGTTGGAGTTGCCAGGTAACAAATCATTAAAATATTTAAGTAGTCATAAAATACAATAAATTATGATATATATTTTTTTCATCTTTTCATATGTATAATATAATTTAATATCACGAATCTCGATTTGAATTAATCGTATCAAACCTGTCACTCATCATCAACGTTCTTGTTAGAAAATGGGTCGAACTATTCATGAATTTAATCATAAAATGTACCTACCTCAAAGGTGAAAAATAATCATCACTATGACAGCCAATTCTCGTATTAAAAACGTTCAAATTGAAGTCGCAATGTAGGTTTTGAGGTTTATTGTTACATTGAGATTAAAATGCAAACGTTCTTAAAAATACGGGAAATGCCCCTCTATTATCTAAAGTGTAACTGTTTCATTATTCACAATATCTTTCTTCCTCTCCACTAGGATCCACCGCACTCGTCTCCTAGCTTCCCTGTCCGGATTAAAGCTGGAAGCAGAGATCACGTCGCTTCAGGCGTCGTTCTCAGCGTCACGTTCGCGACAGTGGTCGTTGACCGGCAACCTCGGGAGGACTATGATCGTGCTACTGGAGGGAGTGGCGCCTAATCATCAGTAAGTGATGCGGAACATTTTTTTTTCTCTGGAGAGTTTTTGTAAGGGATTCTTCGGGGCTATTGACGTTGCGCAGAAGCTTTTCGTGCATTATGTAGCTTATATTTTTTATTTCTCTTGACAATGCAACCGTGCGTGATTCCATATTATATTACTAGCGCTAACCCTCTGCGCATGAGTGGATTGACACATTCGGCTAAAGCGATAAATATTTTAGGGACTGATGACCGTGTTTGCACATAACGCGTTAAATGCGCTCTGTTACAATTAGATAACAAGTTTTTTTTAAACTTGAAAATGCGTATTGGTTCTTTATTTTGTCCAGTATATTACATGTGTTTTTATTTCCATTGTAACGTTTGAAATGAGTTTGTTTGTTGTCTCCCAGGACGGTGGTGCGCGTGAGCGTGGGCAAGTCAGCGGCGCTGTACGGCTGGGAGGCGCGGCCCGGCGCCACGGCGCTGCTGAGCGTGGGCGGCGTGCGCGTGGACCTGCCGCAGCACCCGGTGGCGCTGCACGGCGTCATGACGCGCTCCAGCAGGCAGCTGTCGTCCACCCTGCAGGTCACTCGTGTTCCCTGCCGGCCCCGCGCCGCGCACGCACCCTCTTATCTGTAGTAAAGTGCGCAGTGCTGCACACCCCCACCCTATTTCAAGTTAAACAAATATCAACTTTATTTCAATGAAAATTAAGTTGATTTCAGAGTGACTAGCACTATTGAAAAAGTTATAAAATGTTTGAAGTTGTAGCGTAAACTAAACTTTATTGTGTAGGAATTAAAGTAATTTTTCCATTAATTCATATTTGTTTACATTTTTGGCAAACAAATCGCGAACGCAGATTAGGTACCCGTAAGTACGCCCAACGTACAGCAGACTCTTTCAATGCCGGACATACGTATGTCCGTAAAACACTTGAAGAGTTAAACTTACATTTGTGTTTTTGCCAGTTATATAAAATTACAACTAGCTAGAAACTGTTTATATTTGAACTCATGTTTGCGTCTTGCTCAATAAAGAATAATAGTTACGTCTCTAGATAAAAGGAACTATTTGTCTTGAGCTTACGCTCAACACTTAATTAGCAACAAAAGAAGTTTGAAGATACATAGCATACCTACCTGTCCGCCATTTTTTTTTTTCAAAATGGCGGCCACGCATTAAACCTATATAAATCGATAGCTGACATTAATGTAAACAGAAAACACAAACTTGCTTCTATCTTGTTACATAGATGTTTAAAATATTCATACAAAAAGATCTAAGTAAGTTAAAAAAAAATATGAATGTCACGTGATCAACATTGAATGTTAATATCTCGGAAATGTGACGCTTTTCAGGGTTTAGTCTTATTCAATTTTCCGTTTGTATTGATGTCAGCTATCAATTCATATAGGAATAATGCATGGACGCCATTTTGAAAAAATAAAACAAAATGGCGGGATATTAGGTAGGTCAGACTCCATCATATAAAAATCTTCAATCAGTCAGTAATGAGTGTTAGAAAGAATTTAATTGTTAAACAGGTTGTTGTAATAAGTTTTTCATTATTTTTTTCGAAGTTTATAATTTGACTATGGCCAGGAAGTTAAAAAAATCATGTGTCTGCTTAGAACGAGCGAGACATCCTCAGTGTTATCATAACCAATGCATTCTCGTCCCCCAGGAGCTGGGCGTGACCCGCACGTCGTCCCGCCTGTCCCGCGCGGCCGTGGGCGCGGGCGGCGCGTGCGCAGGCTCGGGCTCGTCGTCGGAGGGCTCGCCCGCGCCCGCGCCGCGCCCGCCCTGCCCGCCCCGCCCGCCGCCCGCGCATCCCTTACTGAACCCGCTGCATTTACACTTCAGCATATTGCTGCAGGTATGTGCTTTATATATACCGTCTGAACAAAAACGGGGTATTAAAGGTGAACTAACTAGAAACCTATGCACAGAAATCGCTTTAAAAAAGTCATTATGGTATATTGAGGGCCTCTAATAAAAAATCACATATTTTTGAAATTTGAGCCTTCGAGGAGGCCTATTTCTAGAGCAGTCGACCTCTTTTAGTTCAAATTATGTTGTTAGGAAAAGGCTGCAACAAAACCTGTAATTTCACCTGGCTCAATATCCCTGAAACCAAAGACAACAATTCTTGGCGAATACAAGAAGCATGATGATTTTATCAAGAAGTTTTTTCCAAAAAAAAAAAACATTTAGAATTTTCCTAGAGTACAGATTTCATCTCATTGGATGCAAGAAGCACAGAACCAGGTGAAGTGGAGGTGCTTGAGGGAGGCCTATGTCCAGCAGTGGACGTCTTTCGGCTGAAATGATGATGATGATGAAGATAGACCTCATCTAATTATGACCTTGTTTACAGAGTCTCAGCATAACAGCCGCACTATTGCCATCGCTACAAGCACAGTATAAAATGGAGCAAGTACAAAGTTCTGGAGTGACAGGCAACAAGGCGCAGTTCACTGTTGATCTACAACAGCACTCGCTCAGCTTCGTCACCAAGTTACAGGTAAATATCAACCCTATCACTGTTTTTGCTAAATATAGGTACTGCTAGATATACAGTATGTTAACTAACAGAGGGCGTTCCCGTTAACCCGCAATAGTATAGCATCCATACATGCTAAAAAATATTACCATTAAAAAATAAAATGTTTTTTTTTTATATTAAAATATTCACTAAAAATGTTAAATTGATACGTAAAAGAAACACTCTGTCTGTACACGCGTACTTGAAGGACGGCAACGTCGCAATTTATTTATGAATGACGGGCCGCGTGTGCGGCGATCTTTTACGTATCAATTAAACATTTTTAGTGAATATTTTAATATAAAAACAAATAAAAACATTTTATTTTCGAATGGTAATATTTTTTTTAGCATGTATGGATGCTATACTATTGCGGGTTAACGGGAACGCCCTCTGTTAGTTAACATACTGTATACTTGACAATAAAGCTGGGACAAGGTAAGATGCGGCGTTTCAAAATTTGTCAAAGATGTAAACAACAATGGCCGCTCGAAATTGTCTATGGTTTAGTGATGCAATAGTATGAAAAAGAAAGAAGAGAAAGGAAAAACCCAGGGATATCTGAATTTGCCTGTTTTACAATCGATTTCAAATTGTCAAATTGGTGTATTTAGGTCCTGATAAAAATATATGTCATACATACATACATCCTCGTTTTAGAGAAATTAAGGGTTCAAGACACGATAAATTGTAATTAACTCGATGAAAAAAAAATCCGAAACAGGATCGATTTCAAAACCATTTTTTCGATACATTTCCTAATTTCAACACAAAATATGAAAATTGCATGCACCATGAGGTAATCGTATTTGAGAGGGAATTTAACGGTTGGATTTGTTTTTATACAAACACAAAAATAGTAAATCGGGTCTCGCTCAGAGTCCTGCGGGACGTCGTCGAGGGTGGACCCATGTGAATATTTAAAAAAATTCATTCATTCAAGAAGCAATTTCATGTTACACAAGTGAAGGAAAAAATCCGAAAACCGTAAATTTGTAGTTACATACCTACAAAGTACGGAACCCTCGGTGCGCGAGTCCGACTCACACTTAACCGGTTTTTTTTTCACACTTGAACCCACTTTTTCGCACTGCCGATTTCGAGAGGTCGATACTTAGTACTGCAGTCATGTGGTGCGTCGCGATGGTCATCGATATTTACCAATATCATTTGGCCAAAAATAATATATCGGTATCGAATCGCTGTAGGTATAGCTGCCGACATATTGGTATCAGGTGGGTGCTGTTATCTGATAATGTGAAAACGCCCATTACATAGGACATTTTAAGTAATAATTTTAGTTCACTACACCGTACGTAACTGTAAGTACCATAAAATGTGAACATAACCTACGAATAACTGATTCAGTTGATCAACTGCAAATATTTTATACTGTGGCATGAATTTTCCGTGAAAAAGTCGGCAGCGCATCGTAAATAAATACGTCGCGCTTCATTCGGGGAGGCGGAGGTAGGGTTTCAAAGGCCTACAGGCGCGGAAAACCTCGCCTTAACATCCGTGTTATATCTTTCATGTGATTTTAGTGTCGGTAAAAGTCATCATCATAATCATCAGCCTATAGCAGTCCACTGCTGGACATAGGCCTCTCCTATTGCACGCCATTCAACTCGATTTTCGGCAACTCTCATCCAGCTGCTACCAGCCGTCCTGCAAAGATCGTCGCTCCACCTAGCCTGAGGGCGCCCCACGTTACGTTTACCGATTCGCGGTCTCCGCTCAAGAACACGTCTACCCCAGCGGTCATCGGTTCTACGGCTAATATGGCCGGCCCATTGCCATTTCAGCTTGCTTATTCTGTGAGCTATGTCGACAACTTTGGTTCTCTGCCGGATCACCTCGTTGCGGATTCGATCCCTCAGAGAAACTCCAAGCATAGCCCGTTTCATAGCTCGCTGAGCGACCTTGAATTTATGGACCAGCCGTACCGTGAGTGTCCACGTTTCGGCTCCGTAAGTCATAACTGGCAGGCCGCACTGATTGAAGACCTTAGTCTTTAGGCTCTGTGGAATACGCGACGAGAAGACTCGACGAAGCTTCCCAAACGCTGCCCAGCCCAGCTGAATTCTTCTGTTAGCCTCCCTCTCAAAGTTGTTCTTACCAAACTGCAGAGTTTGCCCGAGGTAAACGTGTTCTTGAACAGCCTTGAGAGCACTGCCATTGACAGCAATCGGTCCCGGGGTTACGTGTTCGTAGAACATAACCTGGGTTTTGTCCAAGTTCATCCGGAGACCAATGCTTACAGAAGAATCAACTAGGCCGTCCAGCATCTGCTGCAGGTCCTGCACCGATTCAGCCAGTGTCATCTGCAAATCTCAAGTGTTAGATGTACTCGCCGTTGATGTTAATGCCGCGTCCTTCCCAGTCCAGCGTCCTAAACACATCCTCCAATGCGTTAGAAAACAATTTCGGGGAAATTAAGTCCCCTTGTCTCACCCCTCGACGCAGGGGATATGTTCAGTTCGCTGGTCCTGAGTTTGGACGGTCATTGTCGCGTTTTCATAAAGACATCTCAGCACTTGGATATATTGCCAGTCGACTTGGCATCGCTGCAGAGACTCCAAAACAGACCAGGTCTCGATAGAGTCAAAAGCTTTCTCATAGTCCACAAAGGCAAGACATAGGGGCTAATTATACTCTTCGGACTTCTGTATAATTTGTCGCACAGTGTGGATGTGGTCTATGGTGCTAAATCCTCCTCAAACCCGACCTGCTCCGGTGGCTGAAACTCGTCGAGTCTTCGCGCTAGACGATTCGTGACGACTCTTTAAAAAAAATTATATACGTGGCTAAGGAGCGAAATGGGTCTGTTGTTCTTTAGAAGGGCTTTATCACCCTTTTTAAAGAAAACGACCACGCTCCGTTGCCGCGCTTCTGGAGTTCTCCCAGAGAACAGGACAGAGTTAAAGAGCTCCTGAAGTTCTTTCAGCAATCAGCACAGAAATTCCTCCCGCTTTCAGGAGCTCGGTTGTAATCCCATCCTCACCAGGGGCTTTTCCATTTTTAAGCTGTTTAAGAATCGCCTTGATTTCGTCTTGGCTGACTTCCGGCAGGTCTTCAGTGAAGTGGCGGGTTAGGGTGGCTCTTGAATCCTCATTTTCGGGATCAGGCCGAGATGCATGCGATGCGTACAATTGGTCATAGAAGTTTTCGACTTCCGAAAGGATCTCCGGCTTCGAAACGACCATATCCCCACTAGATTTGGTCAACTTCGTCAGGTGGCTCCTCCCAAGCGATTGGACGAACATGCCCCGATGTTCCTCAATCGCTTCTCTATAGAGCGTGTATTGGAGCGTCGGAGGTCGCGTAGTACCAATGCTCTAATCTTTTTGTTGAGTGCCGGTTGTTCTGACGAAGTGACAGGTGGGTCACGTCGTTTAGTCATAAGCTCCAGAGTCTCTTCCGAAAGTTTGGACTTCCTACCCGTACGCCGCATTTTGCAAAATCGCGTACCTTCCTCCCTGAGGATGTCCACCAGTTGGTCGAGCTCCTTGTCAACGTCATTTGTGGTTTCCACGCCAGCGAATCGGTTCTCCAGGTCATAGTTTGGAACATATTTGGACGGAGCCTAGACTTCATCAAACGTGTTCGCTCGAGGTTAAAGTTGATATTCAGAGAGCCTCGAACAAGTCTGTGATCACTGCCGGTATTAAACTTGTTGATCACCGAGACATCCCTGAATATATGCTTTTTATCCGTTATGATAAAGTCTATCTCATTTTTTGTCATAGTGTCGAGACTTCGCCACGACCACTTCCTTTGAGGCTGTTTCTTAAAGAAGGAATTCATCAAGAAAAGCCCCTCCTTCTCGAAAAAGTTGACTAACATTTGCATCATATGATTTCTGTTGCCAAACCCGTAGGATCCTATTACCGATTCGCTGCAATTCTGTACTTCCCACTTTAGCGTTAAAATCTCCCATGAGAACGTTGTAGTGGGCCTTAGTGGTGGAATGCTAGGCCTTGGAGATGTCCTCGAACATTTCCTCCACTTCGTCATCCTAGTGTGCCGAGGTCGGTAAAAGTGTATCGTGTTAAATTTGGCTATGATGTAATTTGTAATTTAACGAGTTCTAGGTTAGAACTTAGTCAGGTGCTTTACTGCGTGTTAATTATTTCATTATTGTTGCTCTCAAAACGGTGAAAGAAAATATCGTGACGAAACATGCAGGCATGTTTTAGAACCGAGAATTCGAAGACATGACATCAGTAACCTGCACTATGTCCGCGTGATGGACTACGGCCCACTCCCTCTCATAGAGAGGAGGCCTGTGTCCGAGCAGTAGGCTTGTGTGGCCCGTGTCCCAGGAACCTTATAGGCTGAATAAGCTATGTTATGTTGTTAGATGACGTCACGGAGACATGGGATCGCAGTTTTTCTATGACATTTATTCTGATAGCCTGTCTATAGTATCTTATATCTGTTTGCAACTTTGAAAGTACTTCCCGCAGGTGTCCGAGGCCAACATCCCGGCCGAGGCGGCCGTGTGGCTGCCCGGCGTGCACGTGGCGGGGCGCGTGCTGGAGCAGCGCGGCGCCGCGCGGCGCGAGGGCGCGCTGCTGCGGGCGGGCCGCTACGTGGCCGCCAGCGCCGACATCGGCCTGTTCGAGCACACGCTCTCCACCGACCTGCTCAACCACCTCGTGTTCGTACAGAAGGTGTTCATGAAGGTAAGGCGGGCCGCTACGTGGCCGCCAGCGCCGACATCGGCCTGTTCGAGCACACGCTCTCCACCGACCTGCTCAACCACCTCGTGTTCGTACAGAAGGTGTTCATGAAGGTAAGGCGGGCCGCTACGTGGCCGCCAGCGCCGACATCGGCCTGTTCGAGCACACGCTCTCCACCGACCTGCTCAACCACCTCGTGTTCGTACAGAAGGTGTTCATGAAGGTAAGGCGGGCCGCTACGTGGCCGCCAGCGCCGACATCGGCCTGTTCGAGCACACGCTCTCCACCGACCTGCTCAACCACCTCGTGTTCGTACAGAAGGTGTTCATGAAGGTAAGGCGGGCCGCTACGTGGCCGCCAGCGCCGACATCGGCCTGTTCGAGCACACGCTCTCCACCGACCTGCTCAACCACCTCGTGTTCGTACAGAAGGTGTTCATGAAGGTAAGGCGGGCCGCTACGTGGCCGCCAGCGCCGACATCGGCCTGTTCGAGCACACGCTCTCCACCGACCTGCTCAACCACCTCGTGTTCGTACAGAAGGTGTTCATGAAGGTAAGGCGGGCCGCTACGTGGCCGCCAGCGCCGACATCGGCCTGTTCGAGCACACGCTCTCCACCGACCTGCTCAACCACCTCGTGTTCGTACAGAAGGTGTTCATGAAGGTAAGGCGGGCCGCTACGTGGCCGCCAGCGCCGACATCGGCCTGTTCGAGCACACGCTCTCCACCGACCTGCTCAACCACCTCGTGTTCGTACAGAAGGTGTTCATGAAGGTAAGGCGGGCCGCTACGTGGCCGCCAGCGCCGACATCGGCCTGTTCGAGCACACGCTCTCCACCGACCTGCTCAACCACCTCGTGTTCGTACAGAAGGTGTTCATGAAGGTAAGGCGGGCCGCTACGTGGCCGCCAGCGCCGACATCGGCCTGTTCGAGCACACGCTCTCCACCGACCTGCTCAACCACCTCGTGTTCGTACAGAAGGTGTTCATGAAGGTAAGGCGGGCCGCTACGTGGCCGCCAGCGCCGACATCGGCCTGTTCGAGCACACGCTCTCCACCGACCTGCTCAACCACCTCGTGTTCGTACAGAAGGTGTTCATGAAGGTAAGGCGGGCCGCTACGTGGCCGCCAGCGCCGACATCGGCCTGTTCGAGCACACGCTCTCCACCGACCTGCTCAACCACCTCGTGTTCGTACAGAAGGTGTTCATGAAGGTAAGGCGGGCCGCTACGTGGCCGCCAGCGCCGACATCGGCCTGTTCGAGCACACGCTCTCCACCGACCTGCTCAACCACCTCGTGTTCGTACAGAAGGTGTTCATGAAGGTAAGGCGGGCCGCTACGTGGCCGCCAGCGCCGACATCGGCCTGTTCGAGCACACGCTCTCCACCGACCTACTCAACCACCTCGTGTTCGTACAGAAGGTGTTCATGAAGGTAAGGCGGGCCGCTACGTGGCCGCCAGCGCCGACATCGGCCTGTTCGAGCACACGCTCTCCACCGACCTACTCAACCACCTCGTGTTCGTACAGAAGGTGTTCATGAAGGTAAGGCGGGCCGCTACGTGGCCGCCAGCGCCGACATCGGCCTGTTCGAGCACACGCTCTCCACCGACCTACTCAACCACCTCGTGTTCGTACAGAAGGTGTTCATGAAGGTAAGGCGGGCCGCTACGTGGCCGCCAGCGCCGACATCGGCCTGTTCGAGCACACGCTCTCCACCGACCTACTCAACCACCTCGTGTTCGTACAGAAGGTGTTCATGAAGGTAAGGCGGGCCGCTACGTGGCCGCCAGCGCCGACATCGGCCTGTTCGAGCACACGCTCTCCACCGACCTACTCAACCACCTCGTGTTCGTACAGAAGGTGTTCATGAAGGTAAGGCGGGCCGCTACGTGGCCGCCAGCGCCGACATCGGCCTGTTCGAGCACACGCTCTCCACCGACCTGCTCAACCACCTCGTGTTCGTACAGAAGGTGTTCATGAAGGTAAGGCGGGCCGCTACGTGGCCGCCAGCGCCGACATCGGCCTGTTCGAGCACACGCTCTCCACCGACCTACTCAACCACCTCGTGTTCGTACAGAAGGTGTTCATGAAGGTAAGGCGGGCCGCTACGTGGCCGCCAGCGCCGACATCGGCCTGTTCGAGCACACGCTCTCCACCGACCTACTCAACCACCTCGTGTTCGTACAGAAGGTGTTCATGAAGGTAAGGCGGGCCGCTACGTGGCCGCCAGCGCCGACATCGGCCTGTTCGAGCACACGCTCTCCACCGACCTACTCAACCACCTCGTGTTCGTACAGAAGGTGTTCATGAAGGTAAGGCGGGCCGCTACGTGGCCGCCAGCGCCGACATCGGCCTGTTCGAGCACACGCTCTCCACCGACCTACTCAACCACCTCGTGTTCGTACAGAAGGTGTTCATGAAGGTAAGGCGGGCCGCTACGTGGCCGCCAGCGCCGACATCGGCCTGTTCGAGCACACGCTCTCCACCGACCTGCTCAACCACCTCGTGTTCGTACAGAAGGTGTTCATGAAGGTAAGGCGGGCCGCTACGTGGCCGCCAGCGCCGACATCGGCCTGTTCGAGCACACGCTCTCCACCGACCTGCTCAACCACCTCGTGTTCGTACAGAAGGTGTTCATGAAGGTAAGGCGGGCCGCTACGTGGCCGCCAGCGCCGACATCGGCCTGTTCGAGCACACGCTCTCCACCGACCTGCTCAACCACCTCGTGTTCGTACAGAAGGTGTTCATGAAGGTAAGGCGGGCCGCTACGTGGCCGCCAGCGCCGACATCGGCCTGTTCGAGCACACGCTCTCCACCGACCTACTCAACCACCTCGTGTTCGTACAGAAGGTGTTCATGAAGGTAAGGCGGGCCGCTACGTGGCCGCCAGCGCCGACATCGGCCTGTTCGAGCACACGCTCTCCACCGACCTACTCAACCACCTCGTGTTCGTACAGAAGGTGTTCATGAAGGTAAGGCGGGCCGCTACGTGGCCGCCAGCGCCGACATCGGCCTGTTCGAGCACACGCTCTCCACCGACCTACTCAACCACCTCTTGTTCGTACAGAAGGTGTTCATGAAGGTAAGGCGGGCCGCTACGTGGCCGCCAGCGCCGACATCGGCCTGTTCGAGCACACGCTCTCCACCGACCTACTCAACCACCTCGTGTTCGTACAGAAGGTGTTCATGAAGGTAAGGCGGGCCGCTACGTGGCCGCCAGCGCCGACATCGGCCTGTTCGAGCACACGCTCTCCACCGACCTACTCAACCACCTCGTGTTCGTACAGAAGGTGTTCATGAAGGTAAGGCGGGCCGCTACGTGGCCGCCAGCGCCGACATCGGCCTGTTCGAGCACACGCTCTCCACCGACCTGCTCAACCACCTCGTGTTCGTACAGAAGGTGTTCATGAAGGTAAGGCGGGCCGCTACGTGGCCGCCAGCGCCGACATCGGCCTGTTCGAGCACACGCTCTCCACCGACCTACTCAACCACCTCGTGTTCGTACAGAAGGTGTTCATGAAGGTAAGGCGGGCCGCTACGTGGCCGCCAGCGCCGACATCGGCCTGTTCGAGCACACGCTCTCCACCGACCTGCTCAACCACCTCGTGTTCGTACAGAAGGTGTTCATGAAGGTAAGGCGGGCCGCTACGTGGCCGCCAGCGCCGACATCGGCCTGTTCGAGCACACGCTCTCCACCGACCTACTCAACCACCTCGTGTTCGTACAGAAGGTGTTCATGAAGGTAAGGCGGGCCGCTACGTGGCCGCCAGCGCCGACATCGGCCTGTTCGAGCACACGCTCTCCACCGACCTACTCAACCACCTCGTGTTCGTACAGAAGGTGTTCATGAAGGTAAGGCGGGCCGCTACGTGGCCGCCAGCGCCGACATCGGCCTGTTCGAGCACACGCTCTCCACCGACCTACTCAACCACCTCGTGTTCGTACAGAAGGTGTTCATGAAGGTAAGGCGGGCCGCTACGTGGCCGCCAGCGCCGACATCGGCCTGTTCGAGCACACGCTCTCCACCGACCTACTCAACCACCTCGTGTTCGTACAGAAGGTGTTCATGAAGGTAAGGCGGGCCGCTACGTGGCCGCCAGCGCCGACATCGGCCTGTTCGAGCACACGCTCTCCACCGACCTGCTCAACCACCTCGTGTTCGTACAGAAGGTGTTCATGAAGGTAAGGCGGGCCGCTACGTGGCCGCCAGCGCCGACATCGGCCTGTTCGAGCACACGCTCTCCACCGACCTGCTCAACCACCTCGTGTTCGTACAGAAGGTGTTCATGAAGGTAAGGCGGGCCGCTACGTGGCCGCCAGCGCCGACATCGGCCTGTTCGAGCACACGCTCTCCACCGACCTGCTCAACCACCTCGTGTTCGTACAGAAGGTGTTCATGAAGGTAAGGCGGGCCGCTACGTGGCCGCCAGCGCCGACATCGGCCTGTTCGAGCACACGCTCTCCACCGACCTACTCAACCACCTCGTGTTCGTACAGAAGGTGTTCATGAAGGTAAGGCGGGCCGCTACGTGGCCGCCAGCGCCGACATCGGCCTGTTCGAGCACACGCTCTCCACCGACCTACTCAACCACCTCGTGTTCGTACAGAAGGTGTTCATGAAGGTAAGGCGGGCCGCTACGTGGCCGCCAGCGCCGACATCGGCCTGTTCGAGCACACGCTCTCCACCGACCTACTCAACCACCTCGTGTTCGTACAGAAGGTGTTCATGAAGGTAAGGCGGGCCGCTACGTGGCCGCCAGCGCCGACATCGGCCTGTTCGAGCACACGCTCTCCACCGACCTGCTCAACCACCTCGTGTTCGTACAGAAGGTGTTCATGAAGGTAAGGCGGGCCGCTACGTGGCCGCCAGCGCCGACATCGGCCTGTTCGAGCACACGCTCTCCACCGACCTACTCAACCACCTCGTGTTCGTACAGAAGGTGTTCATGAAGGTAAGGCGGGCCGCTACGTGGCCGCCAGCGCCGACATCGGCCTGTTCGAGCACACGCTCTCCACCGACCTGCTCAACCACCTCGTGTTCGTACAGAAGGTGTTCATGAAGGTAAGGCGGGCCGCTACGTGGCCGCCAGCGCCGACATCGGCCTGTTCGAGCACACGCTCTCCACCGACCTGCTCAACCACCTCGTGTTCGTACAGAAGGTGTTCATGAAGGTAAGGCGGGCCGCTACGTGGCCGCCAGCGCCGACATCGGCCTGTTCGAGCACACGCTCTCCACCGACCTGCTCAACCACCTCGTGTTCGTACAGAAGGTGTTCATGAAGGTAAGGCGGGCCGCTACGTGGCCGCCAGCGCCGACATCGGCCTGTTCGAGCACACGCTCTCCACCGACCTACTCAACCACCTCGTGTTCGTACAGAAGGTGTTCATGAAGGTAAGGCGGGCCGCTACGTGGCCGCCAGCGCCGACATCGGCCTGTTCGAGCACACGCTCTCCACCGACCTACTCAACCACCTCGTGTTCGTACAGAAGGTGTTCATGAAGGTAAGGCGGGCCGCTACGTGGCCGCCAGCGCCGACATCGGCCTGTTCGAGCACACGCTCTCCACCGACCTACTCAACCACCTCGTGTTCGTACAGAAGGTGTTCATGAAGGTAAGGCGGGCCGCTACGTGGCCGCCAGCGCCGACATCGGCCTGTTCGAGCACACGCTCTCCACCGACCTGCTCAACCACCTCGTGTTCGTACAGAAGGTGTTCATGAAGGTAAGGCGGGCCGCTACGTGGCCGCCAGCGCCGACATCGGCCTGTTCGAGCACACGCTCTCCACCGACCTGCTCAACCACCTCGTGTTCGTACAGAAGGTGTTCATGAAGGTAAGGCGGGCCGCTACGTGGCCGCCAGCGCCGACATCGGCCTGTTCGAGCACACGCTCTCCACCGACCTGCTCAACCACCTCGTGTTCGTACAGAAGGTGTTCATGAAGGTAAGGCGGGCCGCTACGTGGCCGCCAGCGCCGACATCGGCCTGTTCGAGCACACGCTCTCCACCGACCTGCTCAACCACCTCGTGTTCGTACAGAAGGTGTTCATGAAGGTAAGGCGGGCCGCTACGTGGCCGCCAGCGCCGACATCGGCCTGTTCGAGCACACGCTCTCCACCGACCTGCTCAACCACCTCGTGTTCGTACAGAAGGTGTTCATGAAGGTAAGGCGGGCCGCTACGTGGCCGCCAGCGCCGACATCGGCCTGTTCGAGCACACGCTCTCCACCGACCTGCTCAACCACCTCGTGTTCGTACAGAAGGTGTTCATGAAGGTAAGGCGGGCCGCTACGTGGCCGCCAGCGCCGACATCGGCCTGTTCGAGCACACGCTCTCCACCGACCTGCTCAACCACCTCGTGTTCGTACAGAAGGTGTTCATGAAGGTAAGGCGGGCCGCTACGTGGCCGCCAGCGCCGACATCGGCCTGTTCGAGCACACGCTCTCCACCGACCTGCTCAACCACCTCGTGTTCGTACAGAAGGTGTTCATGAAGGTAAGGCGGGCCGCTACGTGGCCGCCAGCGCCGACATCGGCCTGTTCGAGCACACGCTCTCCACCGACCTGCTCAACCACCTCGTGTTCGTACAGAAGGTGTTCATGAAGGTAAGGCGGGCCGCTACGTGGCCGCCAGCGCCGACATCGGCCTGTTCGAGCACACGCTCTCCACCGACCTGCTCAACCACCTCGTGTTCGTACAGAAGGTGTTCATGAAGGTAAGGCGGGCCGCTACGTGGCCGCCAGCGCCGACATCGGCCTGTTCGAGCACACGCTCTCCACCGACCTGCTCAACCACCTCGTGTTCGTACAGAAGGTGTTCATGAAGGTAAGGCGGGCCGCTACGTGGCCGCCAGCGCCGACATCGGCCTGTTCGAGCACACGCTCTCCACCGACCTGCTCAACCACCTCGTGTTCGTACAGAAGGTGTTCATGAAGGTAAGGCGGGCCGCTACGTGGCCGCCAGCGCCGACATCGGCCTGTTCGAGCACACGCTCTCCACCGACCTGCTCAACCACCTCGTGTTCGTACAGAAGGTGTTCATGAAGGTAAGGCGGGCCGCTACGTGGCCGCCAGCGCCGACATCGGCCTGTTCGAGCACACGCTCTCCACCGACCTGCTCAACCACCTCGTGTTCGTACAGAAGGTGTTCATGAAGGTAAGGCGGGCCGCTACGTGGCCGCCAGCGCCGACATCGGCCTGTTCGAGCACACGCTCTCCACCGACCTGCTCAACCACCTCGTGTTCGTACAGAAGGTGTTCATGAAGGTAAGGCGGGCCGCTACGTGGCCGCCAGCGCCGACATCGGCCTGTTCGAGCACACGCTCTCCACCGACCTGCTCAACCACCTCGTGTTCGTACAGAAGGTGTTCATGAAGGTAAGGCGGGCCGCTACGTGGCCGCCAGCGCCGACATCGGCCTGTTCGAGTTCAGATAGCAAGAACATGACTTACAAAATCTGAGCTAATTATTACACAACTGATATTACCCAAAAGCAGCCAACCAAAAGAATACACGTTTCTCGCATGTCGGATAAACCACGGATTGAATCTGCTACAGTATATGTTCCTGAAAACTTCCAGCAGCATCACGTTAGAAGCAAAAATAGAAAAAGGAGAGACTTTTTCCCCCAACAAAACACCACTCTAACATGTATATTGTATATTTTCATTGTAAACTAACAGCGTAGTTTGCCAAAAAAACTTTTTTCTCAATCCATCTGCCTAGTCTTTTCCCAACTATGTTGAAGTCGGCTTCCAGTCTAACCGAATGCAGCTGGTTACCAAAACTTTACATGGAGCGACTGCCTATCCGACTTCCAGAACCCAGTTACTCGGTAATAAAGGCCCGAAAGTCTTACCAAGGGGTATTGCCCCTTGGTAAGACGGGTTGTCAGGCTTTCGGGCTACTGACGACCCGTAACGGCTGTCAAAGCTCCAGAAATGACAGCCTTATCCATGTCCCTCAGAATTTAGAGAAATACATATTTACGTTTTCATTTTGCAGGAAGTCAACGAAGTCGTACAAAAAGTGTACGGTGGTGAGAAACCTGTACCATTATGGAACGAAGAAGAGGCGTCAACATCTGCGCTCAGCAGGATATTATTCTCACTTACTATCAGGATCAAGGTATGTTACAATCTATTCTAATTATTATTTCGTTATTTATCAATATAAATATTAAATTACATTTTTAAATATGTCTTAAAATATAAAAAATAAGTATAAAAAACATTTAAAAATATAAAAATAGTAGTCCGCCGGTGTCGGGAACTGTGTGATTCTTTCCTCAAAAGACCATCTCTGACTTCGATCTACATGGTCTTCATATAACCTGACCAAGATTATGTCTGGACTTTAAAAGAGACTGTGACCTCTGAGTTTGTTTCGGCCTTTCTTCTCAGAGTAGTCAGATAGGAAACGCCGACCTCATCTAGTTTTTAAAATATGATTGACGTGTAAAAGTGTTTGTGCAAACATATTTACAAAAAAAAAAAAAAAAAAAAGAGGGTCCAAGCTACCGGTGGTTAGGGCTCCAGAGACAGGAACCTCCTCACAATGCGAGCCGTATCGAGGAGTACTGCCTTCTGAATCAGGCTCTAATTATTATTATTATTATGTTCTTACTATTGAAATCCTGTTCAGAGGCAGCTTGAAATAAATCCAATGTATTTCTATACCCACTCACGTACAACAATTTGCACTTAATTAAAGTAAGGGAGGGCGCCCACGAGCAACTTAGTTGCCCAGCAGCTTTTGTCTCCGTCGCAGTCTCCTCGCCGAGATTTGGACGATGCGCACACGGAAGCGACAGCAACGCTACTTTGTTAAATTTTCGGTTGAGCAGCAACTGGCTAGCTGGCAACTTTTTTGTCGCCGTGTGCGCACTTCCATTGCAACTAATAGACGGGCGACAGGCCCAAAAATGTCTCCCAGCTGTCGCGTCGCTACATGCGCGTGTTAGAAAATGGGGCAGAATCTATTTATAAGTCTATATATATATTACCCAAATATAAAGCTTTGAATATCAGAATGATTACTAATTATTTAATATGTATAAAAGTAACTATGAATATGGTATGTAGGGAAAGGATTTTATGAAATAAAGCACCGAAAGACAAGCTAGACATTTATTTCAATTTAGGCTTGTCAGTAATTAATCAGAAAGCTAGTTGTCCGTTCCAAATCTATGTCATCATGTAGAAGAAGGACAAGAAACTTCATGGAAACAGTATTAAAGTATTCTATCAACAAATTTCTAATATTGCCATAAATTATCGTTATTTTAATAACAATTAATTTTACCTCTTGGACAATGGTCCAAGAGAACTCAGAATAACAGCAACATAATAACAATAGCAATCAAATAAAATAACAATAGTAAAACAACAAACATTTTAAAAATTATATAGAAATAAAACAACTTAACTTTTACCCGTAGGCCGGAGCTGCGTTTCTGGTCGATGTCTCGAACAAGAATGGCCTCTGCCACTCGGAGCTCCCCCCTTTTATAGTCGTGAACAAACAACTTTGACGTTTCTATCTACCGTCATCCAAAATATCAACGACATAAAAGGTCCGTTTGGAATATTTTCTATGTTTTGCTACATTATTCCTTAATATTTTAACTAGTCTACTTTTACAGACATGTTTTAGGTTATGCAAAACATTACTATTTTATCAAGTTTTAACAGTAAAATGATAACACTAACAATACCTATAATTAGGATAATCTATTACGCGCGGTTTCATACAAAACGGTAGACTTGATGTGAGAGACAAATTCGTTGCGGAGACAAAAGTTGCTCGTGGGCTCTCTATCATTAATTAAGTTACACGCAGCAAGTAAACGGTTGTACTTAACTAACTAAAGCTGTCAATTTGCTACTTGGTGGATATAGAAATCGTACCATTTCAGAGTCCTAACAATATTCGCATTTATTTTGCCTTTTATGGCATTTAACATGTAATTCTGATTGTTACAGCGCATACAACTAACAGCGACAACGCCTAGCAACTCAGCCGTCCGACTAGAGACGGGCGCCGTAGAGTTTGAAATATCTAACCGCGTGCAGAACGTGCAACAACCTACAGAGCCGCATGAAGTGCGACTATTCGCCAGAGCTCAAGTACGTAACGAATTGAACATTTTGCCTGCTAACACAATCAATTTGAAGGCATTTTTCGTATGGATTTATGTCTGGGATCGTAACTGATGATGTTTTTCGTGTATAGGTTGATGTGAACCTCAGCTTAGGACAGCTCATCCGCAACGCGATGTTTGAAGAAGCAGAGCCGGAGTTCCAACAATATGCCTTCTTCAATACAAGAATATGTAAGTCCTTTATAATAAAAAAATATAAATTAAAAATGATTTGAAAAACAACGTCTTAATAGAACTGACAACTGAAATATACTGAATGCTAAAAACTGTGGGTCTCTCTGGTGTTATAGCATATTTAAATAGGATGAATATGTAATGAATGCGCCTTGGATGAATATTATCTCATTTGTCAGCCATACCTTGAGTATTACTTGTATGTGCAGGTATTACACTTTAATTTCAACGTTACTAAACCTTCCAGCCATGCGCAACGCTTTCCAAGACGAGATGGTGTGCGGTGACGACAAGGAAGTGGTCCTCATCACTCTCAAGCGGCCGCTCATATACATACAACCAGTAGCCGTGGACAAGGCCATACTGGTGTGGCTCAACTATAAGAACGCGTACGAGTACTGGAACGAAAAGCGGTTGAATCTGAATAAGGAAGTGCTTACGGCTACGCAACAGGTTTTTGAAAAGGTATGATTGAAATTCAACTTTAGAAACAGTATGATTAGACTGAAAAAAATAATATCACACTGGATGACATTTTGTTATACACAAAATGTCATCCAGTGTGATATTATTTCTTTATATCAATTATTTTAAAACGTTCAAAATGTAGTCGCAGTCTCATCTCGGCGACAAACAAATGTCAAAAGCTTGTCAAAATGTAGGGAAATTAAAGGTATTTTTGATAGATTGAGACTGAGATCAGACTGTGAACGTTTTTAAAATTACGAGAATTGCCCCTCTGAAGGCGGATGGCAATGATAAATGTCGGCTCAAATTGCTCAAATAATTTTACAAGTTTCATTTTTTTTTGTAGGTACAACTAACGTCGCAAATCACAACGCCGCACCTGAGCACGTTGTTCTTACAATTGAACGTAGATGACATCGGAATTTGTTTACCGCTAAACCAGCCGCCTATGGTGAGTATTGATTATTTTAAACGATGCAAGTGTTATCTAATAGAATACCCGAATAAATAAATACTGTATATAACCCGTGTCATTAAAGAAACGAAAAATGGCTGTGCAAATATCCTCTCACTCGCTCGCTGTACTGTGCGAATAAAGTGCATGGTGCGCTCCTTTATTTGGACGCCATTTTGTTTAGTTTCTATAGTAATGACTCGAGTAATAAAATCACCTGCTACACAATAATCCTTCTTGTGTCTGATAAGTACACTCATCTAAGAAGAAAATTCACGAAATATGTCTCTCCCAGGCTCGCTGGGGCCTGGGGCGTGGTGCTTGGGGTGCGTGGTGCGGCGAGGGCGAAGCCCGGGGTGCTGTCGTAGTGACCCTGGAGTCCACCAACATCGGCGCCTGCTCGTCGGGCGCGCTGGTGTCCAAGGGGCGCTTCGTAGGGCTGTGCCTGCGCTTCGCTGATGACTTCGAAGCATCGCTCGACGACTGGAAGCCCCGGGCCGATGAACCCAGCTTGAATGTGTGCTGCGTGTCCGAGGGGACGTATGAAGTCTGCAGTCGGACTACTGCTGCTAAACATAATGGTGAGATATAGTCTGCCTTATTAGTTTATTAAAGTCCCGAGTACAAAGTATTAAGTTCTCTTGATAAAAAAGTTCAAGAAAGGACTATCAACAATTCTCTTTATATCGTAAAGCAAAATCCCAGTGAATAAATCTGCAAAATGCGTGCAGATTTTTGTTTTATTTTTTTTCAAAATGGCAACCAAAATTATGAGATTTTTTACTCATAAATTGACACAATATCGATAGTACGCTTGATAATTGATACTGGTACCAACAGGGTCAAATTAAATTATAACTGGCGAAACTTCCCAGACATGATTGATTGATATCAATACCTATCACAGCTGTGAGGGAATTCTCGCCTTTCAATCTTAATTTACTCTGAATAAGCAATTTACCATCAAATGGACAGTTCACCTATAATCTCAAATACATGTTTTCTTCTAGAAAATGCCAAATGGTTCCTGAACGTATCCTGGCAGATGGAAGGCGTGGACATACATTTGGACGTTAACGTCGGCAAACAGCTGTCCGCGCTAGGACATACGCTCACAATGCTGACAGGATATGAAGAGGAAGATCCTCTGAAGATGGACTATGAAAGTGATTTAGATGATGAGGCTGATAACAGCAAAGATTCTCAGGTGAGCATATTTTTACATCTCTATGCATACTTGAAATACCTAATTTTAGATAGTTCATACATATTGACACATAATCAACTATATTTCGATGGCTATAGGAGTAGGGCAAACCAAAGAGACGATGGATGGACTGTGTGAATTATGATATGGTTAGAAAGGGAGTAACTACCGAGATGACGACTAATAGAGAAGTATGGAACAAAAAGACATTGTGCCGACCACGAATAAATTAGGATAAGGGCAGGAGAATGATGATTGCCATTTAATTAACTATCTGCTTTAGAGTAATGCAGTCTAAGTTGATTTTTGAGTGACCGTTTGTAATGAAAAGGTCTTAAAAAAATCGACATCCATGACTTCTTTTCTTCATGTGCACCACACCTCTCTGTTCTGCACCTTTTGTAATCAAACCACTTTTTTCCGTTGGATTCCATTAATGTTATACGAACTAAGTAATAACAGCCGCACGGGCTGATCGATCGGATTAAGCTAAGCTTGCCGCGGTTGGTCCGAGGATGGGTGACCATCTTCGTGCCTCGGAAAGCACATTAAGCTTTTGGCACCTCTTACCAAGTTGTATCGTATTACCCAGTAACTGGGTTGTGGAGGTCAGATAGGCAGTCGCTCCATGTAAAATACTGGTATTCAGCTGCATCCGGTTACACTGTAAGTCAACCCGAACATAGTTGGGAAAAGGCTAGGCTTCATTATTTAATTCAAACCTGTTCCTTCCATCAGGAAAGCATAATTCTCCGCCGCAAATACACGGACCACCTCCCAGCCTTCGTCTTCGACACCAGCATCGACGCCAAGAAACGATCCAAGCTCATAGAGAAGGAGATGAACGAACAGGCCAAGATCATCAACGACCTTCGGACCCTGGGCGCCAGTCACACGACCATAGAGTACGAGATGAAGAGGCTGCATGACCTGGAGGCGCTCGTGTTCAAGGACTTTAGAAGGTATGTGAGCATACAAAGGTAGTAAAACATGGCGATCGATAAAAAAAACAATAGACGTATTTTTGGTTCGCGGTATTCTGTTTTTTTTTTCTGTTCTTCTACTTGTCCTAAATACATAAATTTGATTACGCCTTTGCCCATGGGATTATCCAAAAGTTACAGAACACCTCATATACTGTTCTTTGCCACGCCTACATTCAAAGATTTGATCAACAACATCACCCTAAAATAAAGGACATCTATTTTAATTGACGCCTTATTCAATAAACTTGTATGTATACTGTATAGTCGTATTACTCTTTCCCAGGGACATGATTCAGAAGCTTCGTCGTCAAAGCGTTCGCGCCAGCTCCATCACCAAGGGCAAGCTGGGGTTGGGCTCCAATAGGAGCAAGTCATTCGTCGTGCCCACGCCGCCGCAAGAGAGGAAAGACTTTGAAGGGTACGTTTTGATTTAACAGTACCGATATTTTATTTTTAAAGCCTTTATTGATAGCTTCATTGTATTGTCATTAACTTATTATGAAAAAATACAGTTTGTATAAAAGCTATCTAAACTTACGAACTACTATATGTAAGGACCCCTACTTCTGCAATATTTAATTGAATCTGTTGTGAAACCTCGTGTCTAGTAGCTTGATTGTCTATTAATTTTTGCTCAACCATAAAAAAATAGAAGTAAAACACGTATTTTTCAAAATATTATTGTTACAGTCTCGTAGAACCGAACTTGGCGATGTCACCCGGTGTGGGTGACTCTGGAGAGACGTTACTGCTGGGAGATGAAGATAACAGGCTCGCAGACATTATTGAAGGTGGCAGCTGGAGTTCCATGGAGAGCGAGCCGCTTACTGGTAAGTTTATGTTATATTGATTGTCTATTATTCTCAAGTAGTCTCTCTCTCTCTCATAACTTCAAAAGACAGCTACATTTTCATTGAAATATTTATAATACAATCTGATGTAATCTGTATGTTACATAATCTGTATTTGCGGGTAGTTTTTTTTTTTTGGTATTTGTGATTGTTGCAAATTACTCTTCGCCCTAAAATTGTCTAAAGTCAAATTCAAATCAAATCAAATCAAATCAAAATATTTTTATTTCACATAAACCAACATGGGCACTTATGAAACGTCAGAAGCTAGGTGCACGGTTCCAATTGGTCGTTTCCTATGGAGAAGAACCGGCAAGAAACTCCATGGTTACTCTTTTAAAAATAATTGGCTTTTACAATGTTTTCGAGTTACAGTAGGTATGGGAGGACAGCGTAGGCCTGTCAACAAGTACCAGGTACTTGATAAAATAAAAAATGGTCTACAGATCTAGTCTACAAGGCTTACAAAGTCCTCACATTTACAAAATAAGGATGTATCAAAAGGATAAACAAAATATAAAAATCTACTAAAACCAAGAGATATGATTGCCATTTCAACTAAGAAAGAGGTGAAAAATTAAAATTGTCTGTATATAATGTCAAATAATAAAAAGATTATGTCATAGAAGTATGTACAAATAAAAAATAAACATCGTAATTTGAGAGCAGTTAATAGACATTTACGTAGAACTTATGCCGTCAAAGAGGTGCCAGGGAAGCCACATGTGCAGAAGGAATTATTGCCAAACTACCTTGTCTTCAACGTAGTCTTTAATCTTATAATATGCTTTTTTGATAAGGACTCGTTTGATGAGGGTTTTGAACTTTCCATCGCTAAGTTCTGTAACCGACTTTGGCAACTTGTTATAAAAACGGATGCTGTTTACAAGAAATGACTTGCTAGTTTTAGTTAGTCTAAATTTAGGTATCACAATTTCATTTTTACTGCGTGTATTTATATTATGGAAATCGCTTCTTATTTTGAAAAGTCCTAAGTTTTTGCGAACATACAAAATACTTTCTAAAATGTAAAGAGAAGGCAGAGTTAGTATATCAATTTCTTTAAATTTGTTTCTAAGAGACTCGCGAGGACCCATTTTATATATTGCGCGGATTGCCCTCTTTTGTAAAATGAAAATTGAATCTACGTCAGCTGCCGATCCCCACAGCAGAACACCATAAGACATAATACTGTGGAAATATGCAAAGTATACTAACCTAGCTGTGGCTATATCTGTCAACTGCCTTATTTTTCTTACTGCATATGCAGCTGAACTTAATCTACCTGAAAGAGCTCTAATGTGTGCGCCCCATTGTAATTTTGAATCTAAAGTAATTCCCAGAAATACAGTTTCCGTAATAGCATCTAGTTTTTTGCCATCAAGTTTTAAATTCAGATCCACTTGAGGTACATTTGGTAATGAGAACTTAAGACATTTAGTTTTGTTCGCATTAAGTAAAAGATTATTAGCTGCAAACCATTTCGAAAGAACAGCCAGACTATCGTTGACATGTAAGACATCCGTATCTTTTCTATCTATTTTAAAAATAAGGGAAGTGTCATCAGCGAATAAAATGATATCCGATAAGTTAGCCATCATGTAAGGAAGGTCATTAATATATACTAGAAATAAGAAAGGGCCAAGAATTGAGCCTTGAGGCACGCCCATCTTAACTAGAGACCCCGATGACGTCGCCCCGTTAACGTTTACTTTTTGCTGCCGTTTTGATAGGTAGGAAAGAACAAGATCAGCAGCTTGTCCACGAATTCCGTAATGGTATAATTTACAGAGCAGTGTATTATGGTCAACGCAGTCAAACGCTTTTGAGAGGTCACAGAAAATGCCAATTGCATCCTGGGACTTCTCCCAGGATTCCAAAATGTGACTGATGAGTTTTGCTCCCGCGTCCGTCGTCGACCTACCTTTCGTGAAACCAAACTGGCGACTATGTAAAATCCCATTTGAGTTAAAATGTGACAACATCTGGTCCAGCATGATTTTTTCATAGATTTTGCTCAATGCTGGTAGCACAGATATAGGTCTATAATTGGAGGGATCAAACTTACTACCCGATTTGAAAATTGGTACTACTTTACTATGTTTCATTAGGTCAGGAAACGTACCGCTGTCTAAACATTGATTAAATATGCCTGTTAGGGCAGGGGCAATTGTGTCAATTGATTTCTTAGGAGCTCAGGATGATTCTCATGTCGCAGTTTACGTAATATCACACACACATTTCTTCATATTAGCTCCGTTCAAAACGACGTTCTTATCTGTGCAGGTCCGTCCCGCTCAGCCTCCCTCCGTGGCCCAAGGCCCGGCACAGGCAGTTCCCGACCGCTCCAGACTCCAGGTGTACAGCGACAGAGCTCACTCCCTGCCCACCCCGACCACTGGCCCGACGAGCTTGAAGGAGTCGAACTTAGGAGGAAGCATGATCTTGGGTATGTTGGAATGTTCGTTTAGTTATACAGAAGATATGCTTGACCGTGTGTTTATCTGTACTGTGTCTGCCGAATTTTGATACGCATCTCAATAATTTCAAGTTGACTTTAACCCTTTAACCGAACGTGTATCCACGCGAGACACAATGGCTTTTTACTTGTTTCTTTAAGTACGGCATTCGACCGGTTAAGGGCAGGATTCACAGACTACACGTTGATTTTACTTTGTTAAGTAAAGTAAGGACGAGGACGCGCGGGCTCGCGAATGATAGGAGTGGAGGGAGGCCTTTGTACAGGAGTGGGACAGCGCAAGCTATTAAAAAAAAAAGTAAAGTAATTGTCTCGAACTTTATTCGATCTTTAATGTTCATATTTGTATGAAACGCTTACTTACCAAAGTAAAGTCAACGTATGGTCTGTAAATGTTGAACTAAGTCTTGTGCTGGTTCTGTCGGTTTAATGCGTATTGCAGCGGCAGGTGGCCTTTGAAGACCGCCTCACAGTTACAGCGCGGTACAAACTTGATGGCGGCTGAAGACTGCGCTCCTCGCTGCGCAGTACTCCCAACACGTGGAGTTGTCACCGCGCAGTGACTCGCTTCATGTTTCAAGCCGCCATTAAGTTTGAACCGGGCTATACGTGTTGTTTGGACTTGTCAAGTTTTCGTCTTTTTCCTTGACTAAAGACTCTTTATGAAAAAGACGTACTAAAACACATATTCGCTTATTATATTTGTAAATTATTTCTGTAACAGCGGCATACCATCTGAAGGCCTAAGCTCTGAGAACAAGACGAGTAAATCAAAGACAACTGAGCCGAATATCGACTTTGAACTGGACGTGAAGGTGTACATCAACAGTGGCAAGTGCGTGCTGCATACCAAGGAGCCGAGCAAGGAGGATGATAGTATTAAGATGTGAGTATATGACGAGCTACCTTCGAAATGCTAGTTTTGTCCGCGACTTTGTCCTCATGTTTTAACATAAAACATAATTTTTATGGCACTTGGTAACAGTGTAGCTTTCTATCAGTGAAATATTTTTGTGTGTAGCGGTCGCATGCGTGTCGGGCGCTCGGCGTCGGGCGGGCTGGCCGAGGGCGCGGGCGGCTCGCCCACCGCCGCCAGGAGGAAGGCGGCGCATGCGCGGCACCAGCCGGTGCTGGACCTCACCGTGTTCAGGGTGCCCGGCCTGGACCTTAAGGTAACTGAGCATCAGTGGCGAAGGTTCCATAGAAGCCGATTCCTTACGGCTTCACTTCAGAACACAACTCATCAACTCGTCAATTCATCATTGAAATATTACCATATCATACTGAAGGTATTTAATACACCATAAAATTAAAGCATTGCAAAACGCCTACAATAAATGTTTTTGTTTTGTCTTTCTTTCCCAACAACAAAAAATTTTGCTCTAATTCAACTCGTAGGCGCGCTCAGCTTGTCGTCGTGAATATGTTCTATAGAAAATCTCAAGCAGACGTCACTTCAGATCACGTGGCTTGCTAATTTTTGAGTGCCAATATAAGCCGAAAAATATAAGGTTATTGAGGGAAAATGCGTGCGCGTGAACGAGATGGAACAATATCGCCATTTCGGTCGGTTCGTGGAATTTCCTAATACAATGACGAAGTTCGGACTACTTCGGATATCATTACAATAATAACTGACAATTCATGTGTAGAACATTATTTTGACGTAATAATTTGTTTACACTTGTTCATTGAATTTATTATTGGTGATTAGTGTGCAGTATTTACTATAAAATTTAGTATTAGAATTATAGTTGAAGTTTGTTTTGTTTGTGTACCGGTGTAGTGAAAATACGTTGAAATTAGGTATTTGGGGTAAGTGGATAGTTATTAAGTTGAAATTACTTATTTTAGGCCGTGCCGTGTTTACTTTTCTCAGATTCTAGTAGTTTATGGAATAAAGGGGGTTTTACAGATATTAATAATATGACAATTCATATTATTATAAGGAGTTGTTTAGCATTACATGAATTGTGTACTGTAATTTTTCGCTAATTCGCATGAAACTCATACCTTAGAAAAGTAGATCGAAATAGGAAACAATTTAATTAAACGGTTTATTGATATATTTTTTTTGCCATTTTTTTATGCTCCGGCTTACCTCTGTCATAAATTCACCTTTCGCCACTCCGAGCATTCAGAACATCGCGCCTTTTGTCCTTTTACAATTGTCAGATAACTCCTTATCGGAAGAATAGGCGGCTTAGCATATTTCTAATGCATACACAGTACAACCACCGTATTTCGTTACATAATAGTTACGTGACGATTGAAAAATCGGCCTCAAATAAATGTAACTATGAACCGTTGAAGACATCAAGACAAAATTGAAGCTGTCAGATATAATTCCTTAATGTATTCAATCGGACGGTAGCCTATCACGATGAACCCACATTAGCTCACAAAAATACAAATACAACAGACCCTACAAACAAAGAGCAACCGCGCTTATTTCTAACTTTTCCAACAGGTCCACTACGAATCAAAAACCCTCCCCGAAGAAGCCAACTCCCCGCAGTCAGCCCCGGCGCTGCCCGCGCTGGGCGCTCGCAAGGTGGGCACGAAGAAGGCGGCGCTGTTCGCCTGGATCACGCTGCAGAGCATCCCCGAGGAGACCATCATCTCGCCGCACATACTGGAGTTCTTGGAGCAGACGCTGGAACCTATTCCGACGAAGGCATCGTTTTCGACGCCTACGCCTGGTGAGTTTTTACGATAATTTCATATGAAAATAAATAATTACAATAGGGATATATAGGCATGTAATTTTTTTTTAAATTAATCAGTAAAACACTAATATAAAACCAAGAAAAATATTTCGGTAGCAAATCATATTTTTATCAACATACAACCTGACACTATATAACTTACGAATAGCAAAAAAATTATGAAAATTTTAATTTCGCGGGTCTTAGGCATATCCCCTTTATGTTGTCCTCAAAAGATTGAACTCAGTCGATCGCGACGGGACTTTTGACTTACAAATTGAAATGCAACGTTCCCCAACAGAAGCAGAGAGCGGGTCCCGCTCCCGCTCCGTGGAGGGCGCGTCGTACGGCCAGTACGTGTACGCGTCGTTCCCGGTGGACGTCATCGTGCACTTCCACATGCAGCCCAGCACGTTCCGCTTCAGCTGCCTGCCCGCCTCCCGCGTGGAGTGTCTGCTGCAGCTGCCTAGTCTGCAGATCGTGTTCAGCTCCAAGCGGGCGAGCGACGAGTGAGTACTGACACACACACACACACACATAGTGCACTTCCACATGCAGCCCAGCACGTTCCGCTTCAGCTGCCTGCCCGCCTCCCGCGTGGAGTGTCTGCTGCAGCTGCCTAGTCTGCAGATCGTGTTCAGCTCCAAGCGGGCGAGCGACGAGTGAGTACTGACACACACACACACACACATAGTGCACTTCCACATGCAGCCCAGCACGTTCCGCTTCAGCTGCCTGCCCGCCTCCCGCGTGGAGTGTCTGCTGCAGCTGCCTAGTCTGCAGATCGTGTTCAGCTCCAAGCGGGCGAGCGACGAGTGAGTACTGACACACACACACACACACATAGTGCACTTCCACATGCAGCCCAGCACGTTCCGCTTCAGCTGCCTGCCCGCCTCCCGCGTGGAGTGTCTGCTGCAGCTGCCTAGTCTGCAGATCGTGTTCAGCTCCAAGCGGGCGAGCGACGAGTGAGTACTGACACACACACACACACACATAGTGCACTTCCACATGCAGCCCAGCACGTTCCGCTTCAGCTGCCTGCCCGCCTCCCGCGTGGAGTGTCTGCTGCAGCTGCCTAGTCTGCAGATCGTGTTCAGCTCCAAGCGGGCGAGCGACGAGTGAGTACTGACACACACACACACACACATAGTGCACTTCCACATGCAGCCCAGCACGTTCCGCTTCAGCTGCCTGCCCGCCTCCCGCGTGGAGTGTCTGCTGCAGCTGCCTAGTCTGCAGATCGTGTTCAGCTCCAAGCGGGCGAGCGACGAGTGAGTACTGACACACACACACACACACATAGTGCACTTCCACATGCAGCCCAGCACGTTCCGCTTCAGCTGCCTGCCCGCCTCCCGCGTGGAGTGTCTGCTGCAGCTGCCTAGTCTGCAGATCGTGTTCAGCTCCAAGCGGGCGAGCGACGAGTGAGTACTGACACACACACACACACACATAGTGCACTTCCACATGCAGCCCAGCACGTTCCGCTTCAGCTGCCTGCCCGCCTCCCGCGTGGAGTGTCTGCTGCAGCTGCCTAGTCTGCAGATCGTGTTCAGCTCCAAGCGGGCGAGCGACGAGTGAGTACTGACACACACACACACACACATAGTGCACTTCCACATGCAGCCCAGCACGTTCCGCTTCAGCTGCCTGCCCGCCTCCCGCGTGGAGTGTCTGCTGCAGCTGCCTAGTCTGCAGATCGTGTTCAGCTCCAAGCGGGCGAGCGACGAGTGAGTACTGACACACACACACACATAGTGCACTTCCACATGCAGCCCAGCACGTTCCGCTTCAGCTGCCTGCCCGCCTCCCGCGTGGAGTGTCTGCTGCAGCTGCCTAGTCTGCAGATCGTGTTCAGCTCCAAGCGGGCGAGCGACGAGTGAGTACTGACACACACACACACACACATAGTGCACTTCCACATGCAGCCCAGCACGTTCCGCTTCAGCTGCCTGCCCGCCTCCCGCGTGGAGTGTCTGCTGCAGCTGCCTAGTCTGCAGATCGTGTTCAGCTCCAAGCGGGCGAGCGACGAGTGAGTACTGACACACACACACACACACATAGTGCACTTCCACATGCAGCCCAGCACGTTCCGCTTCAGCTGCCTGCCCGCCTCCCGCGTGGAGTGTCTGCTGCAGCTGCCTAGTCTGCAGATCGTGTTCAGCTCCAAGCGGGCGAGCGACGAGTGAGTACTGACACACACACACACACACATAGTGCACTTCCACATGCAGCCCAGCACGTTCCGCTTCAGCTGCCTGCCCGCCTCCCGCGTGGAGTGTCTGCTGCAGCTGCCTAGTCTGCAGATCGTGTTCAGCTCCAAGCGGGCGAGCGACGAGTGAGTACTGACACACACACACACACACATAGTGCACTTCCACATGCAGCCCAGCACGTTCCGCTTCAGCTGCCTGCCCGCCTCCCGCGTGGAGTGTCTGCTGCAGCTGCCTAGTCTGCAGATCGTGTTCAGCTCCAAGCGGGCGAGCGACGAGTGAGTACTGACACACACACACACACACATAGTGCACTTCCACATGCAGCCCAGCACGTTCCGCTTCAGCTGCCTGCCCGCCTCCCGCGTGGAGTGTCTGCTGCAGCTGCCTAGTCTGCAGATCGTGTTCAGCTCCAAGCGGGCGAGCGACGAGTGAGTACTGACACACACACACACACACATAGTGCACTTCCACATGCAGCCCAGCACGTTCCGCTTCAGCTGCCTGCCCGCCTCCCGCGTGGAGTGTCTGCTGCAGCTGCCTAGTCTGCAGATCGTGTTCAGCTCCAAGCGGGCGAGCGACGAGTGAGTACTGACACACACACACACACACATAGTGCACTTCCACATGCAGCCCAGCACGTTCCGCTTCAGCTGCCTGCCCGCCTCCCGCGTGGAGTGTCTGCTGCAGCTGCCTAGTCTGCAGATCGTGTTCAGCTCCAAGCGGGCGAGCGACGAGTGAGTACTGACACACACACACACATAGTGCACTTCCACATGCAGCCCAGCACGTTCCGCTTCAGCTGCCTGCCCGCCTCCCGCGTGGAGTGTCTGCTGCAGCTGCCTAGTCTGCAGATCGTGTTCAGCTCCAAGCGGGCGAGCGACGAGTGAGTACTGACACACACACACACACACATAGTGCACTTCCACATGCAGCCCAGCACGTTCCGCTTCAGCTGCCTGCCCGCCTCCCGCGTGGAGTGTCTGCTGCAGCTGCCTAGTCTGCAGATCGTGTTCAGCTCCAAGCGGGCGAGCGACGAGTGAGTACTGACACACACACACACACACATAGTGCACTTCCACATGCAGCCCAGCACGTTCCGCTTCAGCTGCCTGCCCGCCTCCCGCGTGGAGTGTCTGCTGCAGCTGCCTAGTCTGCAGATCGTGTTCAGCTCCAAGCGGGCGAGCGACGAGTGAGTACTGACACACACACACACATAGTGCACTTCCACATGCAGCCCAGCACGTTCCGCTTCAGCTGCCTGCCCGCCTCCCGCGTGGAGTGTCTGCTGCAGCTGCCTAGTCTGCAGATCGTGTTCAGCTCCAAGCGGGCGAGCGACGAGTGAGTACTGACACACACACACACATAGTGCACTTCCACATGCAGCCCAGCACGTTCCGCTTCAGCTGCCTGCCCGCCTCCCGCGTGGAGTGTCTGCTGCAGCTGCCTAGTCTGCAGATCGTGTTCAGCTCCAAGCGGGCGAGCGACGAGTGAGTACTGACACACACACACACATAGTGCACTTCCACATGCAGCCCAGCACGTTCCGCTTCAGCTGCCTGCCCGCCTCCCGCGTGGAGTGTCTGCTGCAGCTGCCTAGTCTGCAGATCGTGTTCAGCTCCAAGCGGGCGAGCGACGAGTGAGTACTGACACACACACACACATAGTGCACTTCCACATGCAGCCCAGCACGTTCCGCTTCAGCTGCCTGCCCGCCTCCCGCGTGGAGTGTCTGCTGCAGCTGCCTAGTCTGCAGATCGTGTTCAGCTCCAAGCGGGCGAGCGACGAGTGAGTACTGACACACACACACACACACATAGTGCACTTCCACATGCAGCCCAGCACGTTCCGCTTCAGCTGCCTGCCCGCCTCCCGCGTGGAGTGTCTGCTGCAGCTGCCTAGTCTGCAGATCGTGTTCAGCTCCAAGCGGGCGAGCGACGAGTGAGTACTGACACACACACACACACACATAGTGCACTTCCACATGCAGCCCAGCACGTTCCGCTTCAGCTGCCTGCCCGCCTCCCGCGTGGAGTGTCTGCTGCAGCTGCCTAGTCTGCAGATCGTGTTCAGCTCCAAGCGGGCGAGCGACGAGTGAGTACTGACACACACACACACACACATAGTGCACTTCCACATGCAGCCCAGCACGTTCCGCTTCAGCTGCCTGCCCGCCTCCCGCGTGGAGTGTCTGCTGCAGCTGCCTAGTCTGCAGATCGTGTTCAGCTCCAAGCGGGCGAGCGACGAGTGAGTACTGACACACACACACACACACATAGTGCACTTCCACATGCAGCCCAGCACGTTCCGCTTCAGCTGCCTGCCCGCCTCCCGCGTGGAGTGTCTGCTGCAGCTGCCTAGTCTGCAGATCGTGTTCAGCTCCAAGCGGGCGAGCGACGAGTGAGTACTGACACACACACACACACACATAGTGCACTTCCACATGCAGCCCAGCACGTTCCGCTTCAGCTGCCTGCCCGCCTCCCGCGTGGAGTGTCTGCTGCAGCTGCCTAGTCTGCAGATCGTGTTCAGCTCCAAGCGGGCGAGCGACGAGTGAGTACTGACACACACACACACACACATAGTGCACTTCCACATGCAGCCCAGCACGTTCCGCTTCAGCTGCCTGCCCGCCTCCCGCGTGGAGTGTCTGCTGCAGCTGCCTAGTCTGCAGATCGTGTTCAGCTCCAAGCGGGCGAGCGACGAGTGAGTACTGACACACACACACACACACATAGTGCACTTCCACATGCAGCCCAGCACGTTCCGCTTCAGCTGCCTGCCCGCCTCCCGCGTGGAGTGTCTGCTGCAGCTGCCTAGTCTGCAGATCGTGTTCAGCTCCAAGCGGGCGAGCGACGAGTGAGTACTGACACACACACACACACACACACCTGCGTACATCTACTCACACGAGACGAGTGACACATGACACGTGCGACAGTCGACACAGCACATCCGACACATGAAAATACACAGTGACTGAATTGCTCATAACAGCATCATAGCTCTTGCAGTGCCATGATTTATATTTTTCTAATCTTGTAATTTATACTCTTCTAAACTTTCAAAATATTTTACTAGTAGTGAGTAATAAGTGTACACCATTTTCCGTATTGTAGTCTCTTATTCAGACCGTTTTGCGTGGTGTAAAAATGTTTTTTTCAAACATGCTTGGAAATTTGAGCATTATTTTGGCAACCTTCTTCGAGATAATTGAAATTGCTGTACTGGCCGGCAAAAGTTGTATAAAAATCCATATCTGTCTTGTAATTTAAAAATGGAACGATCTTTTACTCCGAAACATGGCAACCAAGGAGGTAACTTATCAAAGGTTGTATTTAAATTTCGATCTGGCTTGCAAATAGAAAGCTTTTTATTGAAAAAAAACAAATGAACTAAGTTTTAATTTCCGTGCATTATTTGAGAAAAGTACTATACAAGCCTTGACCACAATTAGGCCTTACGTACGTACGCCTCGACCCACATTTACCCGTTCGTCCATCAATGCCTCTTTTGCTGGCCGCTGCAGTAATGTACTATTACTAACACATCCACCAACTCCACAGAGAAATGGCGGAGCCAGCCGTGGCTATGGGTGGTCTGAGTGTCACAGGCTGCCTGGCCGACTTCTCAGTGAACATGTTCCATCCCTACGGCGGCAAGAAGTCCAGCCTCAAAGAAGCACAGTGGTCCCCCCTCTCCGATACCGAGAGGAAAGATTCCCTGAGTATCAATGTAGAGTTCGTCAAGTTTCACCTGTCGAGGTCGAGGAAACTGGACTTTCAAACGGATCAGGATCAGTCGAAGGCTACTGTTCGGTTTTCAAGTGAGTATTTTTTTTTGTTTGAAGAGGTAAACTTTATTTAAAGGAGCACAGCGGTCCGCTCTCTTCGAAACTGAGAGGAAAGACTCCTTGAGCATCAACGTGGAATTCGAATCACCTGTCCAGGTCGAGGAACTGGACTTTCAGACGCATCATTATTTTTGGTTTCCGATACGAGTACCACTGTAGGGACTCAAGGCGGCGCCGACCGCACAGTGGCGCCCTCATCGGTTCTTTGGTTATTTCTTTTATTTTAGAATAAAAATGCAGAAAATAAGCACGTTAAGTTATGCTCCGCAAGATTATACGTTAATATTACTATAAACGATGGTTTTATATTGTTTAGTTTTATTATAATCATTAAAACGGATAATTGCGGTCGGCGCCGCCTTAATTTTACCAAATTCTCAATAGATCCTTAACATAATAATTATTTTCGTTCACCAGCAATCGTGGACGTCGGCTCGGCGTGGTTCAAATACGACATGCGTCGGTTAGGCGAGATCCTCGCCTTCCCTAAGGCGTGGTACCGACGCACGATCGTCAGACGCATGTTCTTGGGAGACCTTAGTTTACACGACACGCGAGATCATGGGTAAGAACCAATTACTATTATTTACTAGTTTATTTGTGTTAATCTTACTATTATGTACTTGAATACCCAATATTAGATCATTTTATTTTTTCATGCATTGCCTGCATACTACAGACTATGTTCTTCGTCTAAATTTATTTTTGATAGACCATTTGCAATAAAAAGGTCCTGAATATTTCGGTTGCAATGGAATTTGAACTTTGTCATGTATTACTCTTGAGTTATTTTCCCAAAACTTGATAATTATCTGAGATTTTGAAGTCTGATGAACTATTGTTATTTGAAACATTATTTTTATTTTGTATTTTGTGTTTCACGAACTGTGTCCAAATAAACTTTTTTCTTTCTTTCTTTATGAATATTGATGTTATTTAGTTTGTTTTTCGGAGAAGGTAGTGTATTTTGTATGCTAAGTTATTCCGTATTATTCTCAGGCCGTCAAGCAGCAACGCTCCAGTATCGCCTGTACTGCCACAGAGAGAGAAAACGAAGACTGTTCCAGAGCACCAAAAATCAAAAGGTAATTAAATGTCCAAAAAGACTTATCAGGACTTGATGTCCAATCTTAGCAGATCGCAATGGAACTTAAATAAAGCTGCGGTTTATTTGCATGACACACTAACTATTGAAATGCCTTTCATTTTGGCGATTCGACAACATTCATCGCGTTATTTACATTGTCGAGAAGCCTTATACTATCGGCTTATTTAACATATGAAGCAATGGTTTAAATGTTACGGGTGCTGTTTGCACAAATTACGGAATTTCGGTCAAGCGTTCACGTGTATAAAATGTGGTACATAACCTCTCGCTATGATTGATACAGTGATTTGGTTCTTTGATAATGTTGATAATGTATGTTGTGCTGTGTACAGACAGCAGCAAGGCGACGGTGCCTGCGATGGGCGCGGCGTGGGAGACGCTCGTGCTGTTCGCCGTCAACTTCACCAAGCTCAACGTGCACATGAACATGGGCAACGTTATGGGCAATGTCAGGTAACACTATTGTGTTTTTTGTTAAAAACAATTAAAATTAAATTCAGATCGTTATACTAAACAAATACTAAATCAAAGCAAGTACTTGGTTAGTTAGAAAACTACTTTTATAAGGGTAAATAAAAAAACACCATACTGTAGTTATCAAAGGCGTAGACACCACGCCAGCGGATAGCAGCGCGTAGCACGATGACGTCACAACGTGTAGCACAGCACGCGCTACGGTGTCGCTACGCCGTAGCTCCAGCGTGCGGGCGACGTAGCGGTGAAGGCGGGTTGCGTACACACAGGCTACGTAGCGTGTACTTCAACATGGCTACCAGTGCTACCACCATCTAGATTTCGTTTGAAAACTTAAGATTATATGTAACGGTGTTTGAGTCACTATAATTTTGGTGCGCGGTGGAAATCCTCAATTCCTCATGGCCTTCCTCCATCGTGTAGGTGACAGATTGACATGCTGGACTCTTACCAGCTAAAACCACCGCGGTGTTCCGCCTCTGCCTATGGCCGGGGGTGCGAGATTCGCGTTAGCATTCACCGCAAGAAGTTTTTGATGTGAAACATCTATTGGCGGGCCTTGGGGGTAAGACTGAACTCGTATGTCGTGACAGCAAACGGTATGATGCTTTCGTATGCCGGTCACGCCCCCTCTCCGCCTTCGATGTTTTCGCTTTCGATGTTTCACATTTTAGATTTTATTTCTATGTTTATTGTGGATCTAAGTGATAGTTTACGATGCTAATGTTTGTGTTCACTGTAGTTGGCAATCGCGCGACTTCAACTGCACGGGCCGGCTGAGCATCGGCAGCACCGGGCACCGCAACATGCTGGTGGGCGTCGCGCTGGCCAGCTCCGAGCTGGACGCGCGCGGCGGGATCGTGGGCGGGGCCATCTCACTCTCCTCCATCGACACCTACGGTACGTACACCAACTGTGCCCTCACTGTTACATTGAGATATGGCCAACAGTAGAAGCATTACAGTACAGCTCAGGAACTCCGGAAACTAGCAGACACATGGTACGAAATGATTGAAAAAAAGAGAAGTGGCACTCCGGGAGTGCCGACAGAAGTGAAAACTTGAACAATGTGTATTTTTTGAATCGTCATATAAACAACACACAAAGAAAATACTTTGCCTTCACTCACTGACATATCGGAAATATATTAAAACCGAGTACATCCCGGGGACAGCCGAACAAATCCGAACCGGTGTCGGTTACGGTAATAGTAGCGTGAATTCAATGGTTTTTTCCCAT
This sequence comes from Hydraecia micacea, assembly GCA_914767645.1. Classification (NCBI taxonomy): domain Eukaryota; kingdom Metazoa; phylum Arthropoda; class Insecta; order Lepidoptera; family Noctuidae; genus Hydraecia; species Hydraecia micacea. Next base: position 19,345,514 of record OU611778.1, read on the forward strand.
CTCAAAAAATGCCCAACGCGCCTAAAGAAGTTTTCACTTAAAAAAACACGATTCTTATCACATGTTACAAGGAATAACAGAACATACTAAACGATAATGACAAAAAATGGCCTTGTTTTCGGCTCAATGAAAAAAGCATTCTCATTGCCAATTTAGGGCTGATAAAATATTTTCTATACAAAACCTGTCAAATCGACATTTTTATTTCTAAGATAAAAGTTACCTGACGATTGAGAAATCGACTCTTAGTCAGTCTTTCTACGTGTTCTCACTCACATATTTTATGAAAAAATCATATTTCGTAACGAAAATCAATCACTTATTGCAACATTCGTTCCGTCAGTACACATTGAAGAAGAGGCGGGCTGCAACCCAGGCCACGTGTGCGGCGTGCGGCTGGCCGCGCTGGAGCTGCGCCTGGAGTACATGGGCACGCCCGTGCTCCTGGCGCGCGTGTCGCGGCTGCAGGCGCGCCTGCGGGACGAGTGGCTGGCCAGGAACAGGCATCCTGCTCATCATCCACACAGACCTACATCAAGGTGAGGAGAGGATGAAGTTGCGTTTAGAGCTTGTACTGTCCTAGTACTGAGCTTCTCTCTTCTCTAGAGCTAATAAACTAGCGATTTTTTTATTGAAATGAAGAAAATAACGTTAATTTTACTTACAAAATTGAAGTAAAATAATTATCCAATATTAACAAAGCTTTACGCTCTTTTCTTGTCTTTTGGTCAAGCTAATATGTCATCTAGTTTCGAAACAGCAATATGGCGCAAAATCGTCTAAACGTTTTTTGACAGAAAACTAAGCACGTTATATTTTACGGCGCATATTAGGTATCCACACGGCTATTTAAATTTTGGCAAACTACATTCGTAAGCTAAACGCGCTAGGTATGCACAGTGCACAAATTGTAACAGCGTAACTAACCCGCACGATCTCTCACATAGCTACCCAGAAGATCAAGAACTGGAAGACGGGTAAGCTATAAGGCCCTATTTTATTAACCATGGTCCTTTAACCATCAAAAAGACCAACTTTCCCAAAGAAACATAAGGTGGATCTAGACCGCGGTGGATCGAAGTCACTAGACTCAAAACATGTCATTTCATACATCATAATATCTCATTTGTCACTACGTCGTCTTTCGATATCAGTCTAAAACAAAATAAGAAAACATAATAAAATAGGACCTTGTAAAATGCGCAGTAAGCGCTAAATACTCTAAATTTCTCTAAACCCCTACTTCTCCCTCCAGGCCAGCTATCATCCTGACACATGGAACTCTAAGTTGGCACCAGCTCCAGATCCTCATGTCTCGAAGTACCACCCCTGATCTGCTGAAAATGCAGCTGAAGCTTGAGGAGTTCTTCACGCAGCAGTTCAAGTCCAGCAAGCGGGTGTTCAGCTCGCTACATCCGAATTATACGAATGCTAGGCGAGATCGAAGGGAACGTAAGTATAATCTTAAGATCAAGCCTGTATGTCCATTAGCCAGTGTTTTTAGTTTTTGGTCAAGATCATCAGTGACAGATTTACAAAAATAGAGAAATATTAAACTGGTGCAAAGGTTATTTAAAAAGAAGAGCTTGTGGCTAAGTAATAACAGCCGCACGGGTCGATCGATCAGGTTAAGCTACGCTTGCCGCAGTTGGTCTGTGGATGGGTGTCCATCTTCACATACTAAGACCCCTCCATGCCTCGGAAAGCACGTTAAGCCGTTGGTCCCGGCTGTCATTCATGGATCTTTGACAGTCGTTACGGGTCGTCAGTAGCCCGAAAGTCTGACAACCAGTCTTACCAAGGGGTATCATATTACCCAGTAACTGGGTTGTGGAGGTCAGATAGGCAGTCGCTCCATGTAAAATATTGATATTTCAGCTGCATCCGGTTAGACTGGAAGCCGACCCCAACATAGTTGGGAAAAGGCTAGGCAAACACAGAACATGTCGTGTAAAGATCAGCAATGAACTTAGTGACGTAACTGTAGTAGCTACGGACAGCACTAGGCTCATTTATAGGACCCTTGCATTATTTAGCCTACGTCAAAGACATGGAGAACGTTATAAATCATTGCTCAGTCTATCAATACGCGGACGGCACCTGTCACGTAGTAGCCGATAAATACTTATCTAAGGCTGATCACACGATACAAAATTATTTTGATAATTATCTATGTAAGTGGTCTCATGATGCTGGACTCGTCCTTAATGCTGGTAAAACTAAGACTATCGAAAAATAGTGTTACAGCCAAATTAGACCGATTTTTAATTTTCCAAATTTTCCAAAGAAACGGAGATTTCCAGTTATCTTTTTTTAAATAAGAAATTTCGAAAATGTTCTTTACTAACTTTTTAGACCTTTGTATCCTGCTTATGCGTACGACGTTTCATTAAAGTCGGTTCATTCATTTCGAAAAACAAGGGCTTGAAAGTTTTTATGAAATGCCGTGCGTCGTATACGCTCTTAACTGTGTCGGTAATGGCGGCATGTCCAAGAGCTGATCGATTAATGTGGCGCGTACCCCCCGCGTTAGAATGTTGGATGTGGGCGTCATACGAGTATTTATGATATTTTTATATAATTGTGTTTTTCATGAAATTGCATGAGGTTAGATAAAATAGTGTATGAAACTCCACATAACTAGGTATTCCCCGGTTATTTAACAGTTTCATAAGCTACTAAATCGAAATCGAATTGATTTTTATTATTATAGTCCTCTCCTCGGGGATAAAGGTATCTTTACCTTGGGAGAACTTGAATCCGTCTCTGCTCTAGTCTTAACTCCTTCGCATCGCTCAGAACTCCTTTATTACGTTCGGGATTCGCGCCCGTGACTTAAGAGTCCCTATCAATTTCGCTGTCTAAAAACAGAAAATTCCATTTTTTTCAGCGCAATTTTCTCAATATCCTTAAGTTATCTACTTTTTTTTTAAATGCACAGTTATTTATCATCTATTTATCTAGTAAGTCTACAAATTAAAATTTTGATAACTACTTAATATAAATTAAGAAAAATAAAAATCTAACACACGTTTTTACGTAAACACGAAACACCATGTTTTTCAATTGCTTTTTTAGCTTACTGGTAGCAAATAACAATCTGAAAAAAATCCCAAATATTGGGAACATAGTATATTAGTAAGTCTACAATTTATTTTTTAAAAGTTTAATGAATTAGTACTTGTAAAAAAATGTTGACTACGCTGAAAAACTCCAATAAAATCATGTGCAAAACCGTCGTCTATGTGTAAGAATTGATTGAAAATAACAATAAGTGTTAAATATTTTAAAATTTGAGGTGTTTATCTACCAAACTCAATTTTTATATTTTAATTTAGACTACTTATTTAATTGTAGTAAAATATTTAAATAATGCCTTATAAACCGATGCGCTCGCTCGATGCATTCAGTCGCGCCCGAGGGCTTCTCGACGACGGACCTGTGTCGCCTGTGACGTTCGCCGCTCCCGACGTAACTAGCGAATCGCGCATGATTTTGTACTACGCCTGACCAGTTTTGAGACTAAGTATATTTATTTTTTTATTTTAATAGTGTGACTTATTAATGTTTTGTATTGTACTATTAGTAATATGGTGAATATATTTTTAGAAAATGGGTCGAAAAAGTGAACTTTATTATCATGGAAAAATCAAAGGTAAAAAGAATAAAGTTGAAAAAACACGAAAGGCACGTGCAGTTCTTAGGTAAATAATAATTGTTGCAATCACCTTAATTAAGAAAATTGTAATAATTTACTATTATTTATATAGTCTAAAAATATTTTAATTGTATTTGTAGAGAATTACATGGCAGAAATCTACCAAAAATCAAATATTACTTGGAACATTATCAATGAGCAAAAACACAAATACAAACACACAAACAAGACAAATTATAAAGTAACAGTGTACTCATTGTTGAAAAGCCTAATAAATAAATAAAATAAATAAGACAAAATGGCTCGCTATACTATACTCTCATGGTATGCGGTCTTATAGCGAGGGAAATACTACAGACCCCTTCGTTCTGTATTAGGTAAACAATAACACGTGTAATTCGTTTCAGACGTACCTTGTATACGCTGGTCACACTTTGTAATTTGCTTTTGCTATAGTGAATACTAGGTTAAGATGTTTTTATTTCAACGATATTTATTGTATTTAGGGGACCTAAACATAACATGTCATAATCACAATAAAATCCATCCAATATTACGGAATCGTTAGCGTCAGGACCCCTGGACCAATAGAGATATTTGATGTTTAGAAAATACCAAAATTTACTACCTTTTTGCTACTATTTGATACCTATCTTCAAATATTTAGTACCTCAACTGACAGCGAAAAAACACGTAAAGAAAGTGGTCAGACATTCTGACATCAGGACGTCTGGACCATTTTTTTTTTCACAGTTCGAGACAACATAACTAATTTATATCTTTGTAAATATTTACTACCTTTTTAGTACCTCAACATATATTTTTTTCATTTTTTTTTGGCATCACAGAAAAATGCTACGCATGAAAGATTGGGCCAATAGAGATATTTGATGTTTAGAAAATACCAAAATTTACTACCTTTTTGCTACTATTTGATACCTATCTTCAAATATTTAGTACCACAACTGACAGCGAAAAAACACGTAAAGAAAGTGGTCAGACATTCTGACATCAGGACGTCTGGACCATTTTTTTTTTCCATAGTTCGAGACAACATAACTAATTTATATCTTTGTAAATATTTACTACCTTTTTAGTACCTCAACATATATTTTTTTCAAATATTTTTGGCATTCCAGGAAAATGCTACGCATGAATGATTTTTTTTGTTATAATAGACATTTAATTTGCCACATAAAGCTTATATGTATTTTTAGGATATAGGATATAGATGGAGGGAGGTGATAAAAAACTTAAAACAATAACAAGAAGATTACAGAATGTAACAAGATTTAGAGAAACAAAAACAAACAAATTTACAAACTTTAATATTCATAATACAAGGTTAAATTTAAGTCGTTCTGGACCTCTTAAGGGGTCATTGTACTCATCATTATGAACAACTTTTACTATGGGACCAAACCTGAAATCGCGAAAATAAAATCAGCTGCTCCCTACATTTTGATGAGTTATGCGAACATAACGTTATTGCTTATTCTGTAATGTTTGTTTGTGTGTTTGTATGTGTTGTTCTGTGTTGTTGTGTGTTGTGTGTGTATGAGGGAGAATATACATAACTAACAAAGTTTCTTTCTTGCGTAGCATTATTCTGTGATGCCAAAAAAAATTGAAAAAAATATATGTTGAGGTACTAAAAAGGTAGTAAATATTTACAAAGATATAAATTAGTTATGTTGTCTCGAACTATGGAAAAAAAAAATGGTCCAGACGTCCTGATGTCAGAATGTCTGACCACTTTCTTTACGTGTTTTTTCGCTGTCAGTTGTGGTACTAAATATTTGAAGATAGGTATCAAATAGTAGCAAAAAGGTAGTAAATTTTGGTATTTTCTAAACATCAAATATCTCTATTGGCCCAATCTTTCATGCATAGCATTTTTCTGTGATGCCAAAAAAAATTGAAAAAAATATATGTTGAGGTACTAAAAAGGTAGTAAATATTTACAAAGATATAAATTAGTTATGTTGTCTCGAACTGTGAAAAAAAAAATGGTCCAGACGTCCTGATGTCAGAATGTCTGACCACTTTCTTTACGTGTTTTTTCGCTGTCAGTTGAGGTACTAAATATTTGAAGATAGGTATCAAATAGTAGCAAAAAGGTAGTAAATTTTGGTATTTTCTAAACATCAAATATCTCTATTGGTCCAGGGGTCCTGACGCTAACACGGAATCTTAGTAAAAACTATGGAGTACTAATAATAGCGGTTCCGGACCAAGATTATTTGTTCCCGCTTCATCGTACGCTTCAACGCACACTACGATTATCAGCTATAGTTCGAACGCACACAGACACATTGCGCTCCTATAATTACCTAATCTAGTAGCGCGCAGAAATTGATAGGGACTCTTAAACACTGCTTTATCCCCTTAGTGAATAATTTACTATATTGTTGACTTCTACTTACAGGGTTCTCTAGTAAAAACAGGAACTCTGTCTGCTTGTCTGTCTGTCCGCGGTTTAACTTAAGACCCTTGGTACCAAAAAGCTGTAATTTGCCTTCGTACATAGTAATCACTCCTAAAAAGTCGTGAAATAAAAAGCGGGGATATTTTTTTATTTACTCATCTTCTCCATCGTGTGGGGTGTCGTTAGATAGGTTTTTCAGAAATATTGGTGGTATGGAATGTTTTTTTTTTCGATTCTGGGATCCGTTTGCGATATATGAAGACAATACTTAATCACACTAAACAAAACCCAACTCGGACTTCGATATAGCGCCCTTGACTTTAGACACTGCTTTATCGCCTTAGCGAGTAATCTACTATTGTGACCCTGTAAATATGTACAGAAATAAAGTTGTGCGTATAGCTATAACATGTCGTCCTCCCCGCAGCGCCGGCCGCGCCGAGCACGTCAGCCGAGGGCGCGGCGCCCGCGCCGGCCGAGCTGCGCCACCACCGACACTGGCAGAAGGTGCTGCACCTCGTGTCCGGCATGCAGCTGTCCACGCTGCCCACACCGCTACCGGCGAACGGTAATATAGCTATAGCGCTACAAGGTTCTCTAGGCGCGTGGCCAAAGAACAAATAAAAAGCAAATAAATTATTTCTATTTCCAAAATCGGAACCAACGCTGCCATCCTGGTTTTCGAATAATCTCATGTGACATTTCACAGAACAAATTGCACAAAATATTTACCAAACAGCGCTGTCAACGTCCTTCCAGCACCAAAAGAGGGATCTTTTGGTGCTGGAATGACGTTGGTGCTGGATTGTAGCAGATTATGTTACAACATCTACCCTCAATTTCAAAACTCCGGAATTATTTTGTAAATTTGTTGTGGATATTTTGGTCAAACAATCAAAACAGCTTTTCAATCGATTTGATAAAACTCGCCAATGTAAGAAAATTAATACATGGTATCTTGAAGCTCTTTTTTTAAACTGTCTGCTATAATAAGCCCAATTTCAAATTAGTCTTAATTAAAAACCAAAATGGAAGAAAAAAATTAAACTTTTAATGAAATATTTTACGTTTTTCCTCTAGGCACCGTTCTCGGCGGTACAATGGAACTCCACGGCACCAACATATCACTAGCGTGTTTCCACGGCAACAGCTTTAAATCAAAATCCTGGGCGCTGTTCAGTCTGAAGGACCCTTGCATCAGCTTCGCCACAGAAGCGCAGCAAGTCGCCAGTGAAGAGGGTGAGACATTGCTATTTTTAATGCCATTGTGTATTTTAGAACGATTGAAGACCTTTTCAAATTCGAATGGACGTCGTTTCCACCAGCGAATCCACAGATACTCAAATCATCAACATTCCAAATCAATAACAATAAAAGGTATTGTTAGGACGTTATTTTTAGTGTAACAACTTTGTTACACTAAATAATGTCCAATAAATACCCTTTATTTTGTACCCCCTATTAACAAAAATACCAGAGAATATAATTTTAAAAAATCTGAAACATAATGAAAAAAAACTAATTCCTATATTAATCTAATCATATTATGTGATTCGAAAAAGAGGGTTCTTAAAATCTTTTTGGACATATACACGGGTCGTTCTGTATAAAATATATAAAGTTTTTCATGAAGTTTTATTGGCACGACTACTATACGTTTCACGTATGTTTTGTGTTTGATTCAGGTTCGATGGAAGTTCACGTAGTACAGAGCCTGACCGCGAGCCTGGGGGGCCTGGGCCCCGGCGGCTCGGGGGCCCGCGCGCACGTGTCCATGGCGACCGTGTGTCGCATGACGCGGGCCCTGCTGTTCCCGCCGCAGTTCAAGACGCTGAAGGAGTGGTTCCATTATGCCTTCGCTAATAGTGAGATTGATGGTGAGTTGGTCTGATTGGATTTTGTTGTTGAATTAGTCATCATTTCAGCCAAAAGTCGTCCACTGGTGGACATAGGCCTCCCCCAAACATAGCCACTTCGACCGGTTCTGTGCTTCTCGCATCCAGTGGATTCCTGCGGCTTTCGCCAGGACATCGGTCCACCTTATGGGAAGTCTTCCAACGCTACGTCTTCCGGTACCAGGTCGCCACTCCAGAACCTTTCGACTCCATCGTTGAGATAGTGTTTATTTAGGAGTCTGTAAAGTCTCCTTCCCTTGACTTTAAATTGTCATTATTACAACTTTCCCTGTGAAACCTATTATCCGATTCTACTATACTGTGGGCTATTCCCACATTTCGTTACATATAATACACACGCATACATTTCCACTCAATATAAAAAAGAAAATACGTTTATTTGCGGCAAACACGACGCAGAGAAAAAAAACACAAAAAATAACAAGTTGGGGGAAAATAAATATACAACCATAAAAACACTTAAAAAAAACAGAAGACATAAAAACGTCGTCCTAAATAAAATTTCCAGTGCTTCTGCAACTGCACTACACATCACAAGGCGAAGAATTTTATCCTTCGCTAAAGACTTTGTGCGTATGTTATAGTGTATGGAACAATAAAGAATTGTCTTAGCATATTGTCTTATCTGTAAAAGTATAAGTTACGTGATTCCGCTCGAACTCAGCCTTTCACCTATTTTCTATGACTCAAAAAACGTGAGTACATAATACCACTGAAATACTGCAGGTAATGTTTTTTTAGAAATCAGATAAGAGTTTCATAGGTGAAGTTGCACAAAATCATGCGCGGAATAACATACCTGACGATTGCAGTTCACTAAATAAATATAACCTGTATTACTTTTTTTTGTTAGTTACTAAAAATATTTTTCTCCAGCAATCGAGCTTTTCCCATCCTTGGAGCGCGACCCAACCGGCACAACTTCCTCCAACGCCAGCGGTTCCAGCACCAACACCAACAGTACAGAGCGCAACAAGGCGGCTGCAGACAAGCACGTGCGCGAGGTCATCTTCGCGCTGCCCTCGCTGCAGCTGCACCTGCGGACCCACCACCTGCAGGCACATACACCGCCCACAGAGACCGGTCAGTACACATACTGTACACAACAGTACACAACAAGGCGGCTGCAGACAAGCACGTGCGCGAGGTCATCTTCGCGCTGCCCTCGCTGCAGCTGCACCTGCGGACCCACCACCTGCAGGCACATACACCGCCCACAGAGACCGGTCAGTAAACATACTGTACACAACAGTACACAACAAGGCGGCTGCAGACAAGCACGTGCGCGAGGTCATCTTCGCGCTGCCCTCGCTGCAGCTGCACCTGCGGACCCACCACCTGCAGGCACATACACCGCCCACAGAGACCGGTCAGTACACATACTGTACACAACAGTACACAACAAGGCGGCTGCAGACAAGCACGTGCGCGAGGTCATCTTCGCGCTGCCCTCGCTGCAGCTGCACCTGCGGACCCACCACCTGCAGGCACATACACCGCCCACAGAGACCGGTCAGTACACATACTGTACACAACAGTACACAACAAGGCGGCTGCAGACAAGCACGTGCGCGAGGTCATCTTCGCGCTGCCCTCGCTGCAGCTGCACCTGCGGACCCACCACCTGCAGGCACATACACCGCCCACAGAGACCGGTCAGTACACATACTGTACACAACAGATCACGAATAATTCATTAAAATGCAGCAAACGAGACGAGATTAAATACGTAAACAACCTGACCTTTACTGAGTTATATTACGATATCGAGCGATTATTATCTCTGACCTTGTCTCTATCCTTATCTAAAGGTTGACTGGTAGAAAATGCCTATGGCATTAAGTCCGCCTCTGTACATTTTTGTGTTTGAAGTATTAAATAAATAAATATCTCGCACGCAATAATGACGTCAGTTGGTCGACGATGCCTATCGTTGTGCGGTTCGTGATACAGGAAAACTGTCGGTACAGCAGGTGTCAACATTGGGTCCGCACTGTTTGTGAACAAGTTTATTCTTGTTGGGATTGCGTTTGGATTTGTTTAGTTTTCTAAAAAAGTTTTTAAGGGTTGTTTAAAACACGAATATTGAAACAATGTTTTCGTATGACAGATGAGAAGCCAGTAGTGGAATGCAGTTTCATCACAGAGTTTGAGGATCACATATTCGTGTCTGTGGACGCTGAGGCCTTCCTGTTCCTGCACGACCTCATATCTTCTTATATCAAGGAGAAGGACAGAGTGGTGAGTTTAAATGAGAATAATATGGCTGTTTTTATGATTGTGTAAATTGTGGTGAACATTATTTGATTTAAGATTGAAGACTGATTAGATTTATACATCAAACTCAAACTCAAAGCATTTATTTCAATTAAACCATTTACAGGCACTTTTGAATTGTCAAGAAGTCGGTCAGTCAGAAAATATGAAGCTAGTTGCCCATTCCAAAGCGTAGGTACATAATTATGGAGAAGAACGGGCAAGAAACTCCATGGACACTCTTTTAAATTATAGTTTTACAAAAATATTAGTTACATCATTTATTTTGAATTTATAATTATGTGAGAACGATGTAAAAAAAGAAACTTACTACGCGTTAAAAGCGTCCAGAGTACAGCAAATAGTAACAAAACAACAATTCAAAATAAAATAATTCAAAATAAGCCGAGGCAGCTGAGTGACGACCAGCCCCAACTGACGGCGAACGTTCACGAACATGACGCATAGATCAGCACCATTCAGCTCAACCATTTTGAAGGGAGCTAAATGATCCAACACACACGCCACCGTCAGCGAGACATTTGTGTGACATACAGGTTGAAATTGAAAACATGCAACAAATCGAAGTGGGAGATTGTACTCATCATTATGAACAACTTTTACTATGGGACCTAACATGAAAACGCGAAAAAAAATCAGCTGTTCCCTACATTTTGAAGAGTTATGCGAACATAAATCTAGGGAACCGCAGATTTTTTTTCGCGATTTCTGTTTTGGTGCCATAGTAAAAGTTGTTCATAATGATGAGTACAATCTCCCATTTCGATTTGTCGTATATTTTCAATTTTACTCTGTATGACTGACTTTGTCACTGTTCAGTGTAGTTGTGGAAAAGTTCAATGTTCATGGTCATAAGATTTAAGAAATAGTTATTTGTGCAACAAGAGAGCAAAGTCGTTTTTTGCTGTGAGTGCTGAGTTTGAATCCTGAGCAAGCGAAGGATTCAAAGATTGAATCACGAGCGTAGCGAGTGATTCTAAAGTTGAATCCTGAGTGTGGCGAGGGATTCAAAGGCACGAGATGCAAAAAACTTTGCTCTCGTGTAACACACATAACTTTTCACTTTAGGAGATAAAATAATAAACAGGAATAGATTGAAATAACTATTTATTGTGAATCAAAATAATTAACATTGTAGGTAGAGGTACCTTCTATTAGGTATTTTTCTATGTTATGGGCCGTGAAAATTTTGGACTTTTTAGCCTTATGCCCAACTGACATTATTTTTAGAAAAGATAAGAGTTTTGCGTATGTTTCAATATGCACGTTATGTTTTGTTTTTAAAGTAGCTTTCAACATTGAGTAAATACTCCACATTGTAGATGATCGCCTCGTCTGTGATAAATCTAAAAAAAAAGATAGCAACACCGTCTCCGAAAAACTGCTTGCGCCCTTCGTAAGTCTCCATTCATTGAAGACATGGTATGCTTTCAGTATATTTCTCGCGAGACTTCTCAGGTAGGAAACTTAATTCTGCATTCATAACTTGTTGTTTTAACTCTTCCGGTGTTAAAATATTGGTCTCGTCGCTAGTTTCACTCATATTTTACGATTATTTTAATATTTTTTAACTTATTCAACTCTTTACGCCAGCCACGAAATTTTATTCCCGCTCTTTTATATAAATTAAGGCGTGTTCGGAAATAGCACCCATGATATTTTATTATTCAAAATATATTACGTAACATTATTGAAACTACTTAGCAATAAATTTACAGGTTAAATATCAGTTTTATTTGCAGTAAATACTTATTTTCGTTTAAATACAACAATAAGTTAAAAATTCAATAAATTACATTAAAAGACATAATTATCTTTTTGCAAAATTTCTTTAGTTACTACGAAATCCCGAACGTGTTTGTCTTTGAGGTCGAATTCAAAATCGGAACTTCGAAAGGGCTGGTCTTTGTCTCTGTCTCTTTCTAATGGCGGGAAAGAGATAGAGTGTGAATGTTTCGAATTGTATGATTAACCCAAGGCTGAATAAGATTTTCGCGGCTTTCTGAAAACAAAAATTAAAAAGTTACTTTGTCTCACTCAGTGAGCAAAATCGCATTTTGCTCACTGATTTCAGGCAGCAAAACCTACATGTTTGAGCTACTGAAGTGAAAAGATAATTATGTTAACGAGATGCAAGCTCACGCAAGGCCACCAGAAATGTTACATCGCATAATTCGATAGATTTCGAGATTTTGCATCTTTAATCACTTCTAGTGAATGTTAAAAGCTGACAATGTCAAGCAGAAGCATGGGTCGCAACTAATCATAATGTGTGCGTAGATGCCGGGCGGCGCGGCGCGCGCGCGGCCGGACGGCGCGCCGCAGGACTACCGCGACTACCGCTGCGTCACGTGGCATCTAGAGCCCACCGTCAGGTATGGAGCGGCTACTTACTAACACATTCATACTACAACATTATTTTTGAGCTATCACGGTCATCATTCTCCTGCACTGATCCCAATTTATTTGTATTCGGACAATGTCTTCTTCTTCCATATTCCATTCTCTATTAGCTGTCATCTCGGTAGTCACCCCCTTTCTAGCCATATTTTTTTTTTTTTGGTTTTCCCTCCTCTTATAAACAGAATAAACGAATTAGCAGGTACAAATTATAAGGGTCACAGAATTAAATTATATTATAGCCATCCACATTCATACTCAAAACATTCCTCATTGATTCCTCACATTGATAAAGGATTTCCACGCAACTTTTCAGTTACCGGTGTCACTTTCAGATTTCTTATATACTCATTTCTGAGCTATTAAAGTGTCCTACGCAAACAAAACCTCTGCTCCATAACATCTACTTTCTACACAGAAGAAACAGAAGACCGGCAGCAGAAGGGAAACTGGTGGAGTGGCTACTTTTTAAATGTTTCCGAACATAAGGACTAACATAGTATTAACTAACACCTATTGTGGACCAAATTAGTTGTCCGATAAATAAATATATTATTACTATTAATTCTTCTCCAAAATTTATCAATAACCTCTATGGCCGTCAGCAAAATTGATGGCCCGTAGAAAATAAACAAATTTCAATATTCCGACGAAACAAAAATCATGTTTTTAATTTTTTCTTTCTCAGACTTCTATCCTGGGCCGGCAAATCGATCGAGCCATACGGCGTGGACTACATCCTGCAGAAGCTTGGCTTCAGCCACGCGCGCACCACCATCCCCAAGTGGCTCCAGAGAGGGACCCTGGACCCTCTCGACAAACTACTGTCATTAGTTCTCCTCAGGCTAGTAGCCATCGTGCCACACAAGTGATATTAGACCTTACAACCAAAGAAATCAGGTTGAAATTACAACAGGACGCCGTCAAGGTAAAATGATACTTATTTTTTTAAGAACAGAAGTGAAATAATGGTTTGGTTACTTGTGTAACCTGCCAGTGATTTATAAATATGGATTGACAATGTGGTTTTAGAATACTGACATCTATCGACAATCGAGCGACATTGAACGAATGAATGAATTATTGAAGCGCGGTTTGAAACACCTAGCGCTAACGAAATAATATAAATTATATGTGACAAATATTGGTAAAATAATGTTGTCCAAGGAATCAATTTTATAATTCGACATTTCAAACATTCCTAAACTTAGAATGGACTATAATTATCAGACGATAAAATTGAAAATTGAATGAATTTTGCTGTGGTTGAGGGATCGAAAGTAAAAAGAAATAGTTTTATTGAAACGAAGATGGCCTTTGGTGTGTATTTGTAGTTTATGTAGAGAATTACTGTTTTACTACACGTATACATCATATAAATGTAAATTTAGTCGAAATTAAAACAAAGAGTATATTATTCTTCAATGTATAGTAGTCAAATTGTGGAAAGGAGTTTATAAACTCAAATTTGAATGAAAATGAATGAGTATGAGATTATTTTTATTACTAAAATTGTATCATGTATTTGCAAACACAATTTTCAAATGTAAAATTGTGTATGTGTGTGCATAATCAAAATATAAATGATATTATTGTATTTTGATATTTTCGTGCTGCCTAGTAAATGTTCGTCTGCTGTTAAACTGCTTAGACCCAGAGAATGTAGCTAGGAAATTAAATTTCATGAAAATTATAAAATATTATATTATTCTACTCCATAGAAAATATATTAACCAGTAAAATATATTATCTCTAGCATTCCCTTATCTTATAATGTTGGAAAAAATATAAAAATCTATTTCAATTATAATCGAATTTTAACAAAGAGTACAATTTAATGTGAATTAAATTAACATACACCAAAAAGTGATCGCATTTCATTGAGTTATTAACTTGTAAATAATTAGCAAGATTATTTATTTCTTTATTGTTTAGAAGAATAATAATGTTTTGGTTAATTGTAACTTTACCTTACATTTTGGTCAGTAACTAAGATTGTTTGAATCAAGATTTTTCTATTACACATTCTAGAAAGCCAGTTTTCTCAGGTAGAGTATGTCATTCCTATGATTAGTTAAACTTAAAAGTTTAATACAACGAGGGCATTTCAAAGCAATGTATTTAGGATAACAGAGTATGAGTATCCTGAAGATGTCGCCTCACGCGGATGACAAAACTATTACAAATCCAACTTGTTTAGTCAAAGAAACCAAGTGTACCCCGCGTAGCGAACCTGAACTTATACTGCTGCAAGGATGTTTTGACGCTTGGATGACGTTGATAAGGAGGCGCTGTTGGTAAACTTATTGTGCATTTGTTTTATGAAATGTATTAAATAACCAAGGTGGCGGCACTAGTTCCAATTTTGGCCACGCGTGAAAAGATCCTTGTACAGCGTATACGTGCATTGCGAATAACATCGCGTTAGCTCTCCTAGTGGCCGACAACCCCGTTAGTTGGCAGTTTCCCTTTAGTAGGTATATTATTATGCTTAGTTTTAATTTTCGACCAAATCATGTTCCATCACAGTTTAGTTAGCTTATCGTTTGAGGTGGGAATATTCTGTGATTATTGTGAATGCAGTAGTTATTAAGTTGAGTGGAACGAGTATGTTGCCCGTTTTATTTTATTTTAGGATCGGTAGCGCCATTTGCGTATCTTGAGGGTTTTTATTTGATGATCAACAGTTTAACTCCGTGCTGTAAGTAGTTTGCTTCAAGATATTTTCGACTCGACTAACTCAGTTTCATTCAAAATATAGTTTCGTTCCGTCTTAAATCTTCTCGTTTCAAAGATGATTTTGAGAACTTTTTATTAAATGGAGTTCAGAGCAGTCGAAGACTTCTTAAATAAAATTACTTTTAATACGGGTGTTATTAATGTCACTGGTTATTATCCTGATAAATAATGTCTATATTAATACTTTTTCTATTAAGTTTATGTTAATATGTATAAAGTATACTTCTTAAGAGTTCTTTTCATCACAATATTATGTTTTAACTTAAAATTGTAAAATGGGGCTGATTAAGAACTTTGTTTTTATCAAAAACTGGGTACTTTTCTTGTCCAAGTCAGTGTTAAGTTGAAGATTCACATAATCACATAAGGTTCAATTTCGTGTGGCATCGCGACAACCGCGACTTGTTCGCTTCAACCGATACAATCTTGACGAAAGGTTTGAATTATTATACAGTGCGAACGATTAGAGGGCGTATCAGCCGCTTTGCCATGAAATTTGTTCGCAAGTGTTCGTTGCGATCAGTTTCGTGCAACCCCAAAGCAAAGCGACGAAGCCACCTACCCACGCTGTCGAATGTAAACCGAGCCTGAGGCAGCTATTATAATTAATATTTTTTCCAAATTAATATAATGGTAGGATGTGTTAATGATCAGTCCCATTTTACAGTATTTTTACTATGAAATTCCTTAATTTATATGAATATTATGTTTATACTACACTTTTATTATAATTGTAATACCTGAATTATTTAAATTTTTGATTGAAATTCCGTTTGCAATCTAAGTTATTTATTTTGAATTTTGATTTGAGGACGATAATTACCTAAAATGTCACAATATGTTAGGGGTTCTAAAAACTATCATTCACTGGGCTTTTTCAGTAATCTACAGTACTAGACCGTAAAGTTGGCACATCGAGGTTTAACAAAACTTCGGCTTTGTAGACTGTCGTCTGTCACTCTTACAGTATTTTTATCTCATGAAGCGACGCGCGCTTTATTTGTCCACCTAGCTTACAAACACGCGGCTGTGAATGTGTGTATAATGCGCAGGAGTTTTCGATACCGTACGAGACACGGACGAGGTCGGAACCGTGTTTGTGTGTGTTACGTGCTGAAGCTATAGTTAGCGCCACGAAAGATGAGACTTGACATACCACGTGGTTTGACTTGCGCAGTACACGATTTTAGGTCTCTTTAGCGGTATGAGGTCTGAGCGCGGGACGGGACCGGGCGTCATAGGGGGGCGGGAAGAGCGCAGGAGGCGGGGTCAATTCTCATCTTTCGTGGCGCTAACTTTACTCGTTTTCACGCCAACATTCATAGCGTGTTTGTAAAGTTGGTTGCAACAAGTAAAGCGTCGTTTCGAGATATTAAAATAATGTACATGTGACAGCCTCCTCTCGATGTGACATATTTTCGGGTACTGTAATACAAAGTAAGTTTATTTGCGGATGGAGTTGTATTATTTTGTAAAATAGCGGTAGAGGTTAGGTTTGAAGGGCTTCGTTGCATAGTACTGATTATATTTTATTAAAGCATGGTGATTTGTACATAATGTATGTGATAGATATCAATAAATTATTATTAGAATTTATTTGGGTGTTTTATTTTGCCTGATGGAAAGCGATAGACGAGGTCTGTGATAGAACGAGTGACCAGAAGATGCCTGTTCACTCTTGCTTTGAAGGCAGACGGGATAAATGTGGAAGGGAACACAGAAGCTGGCAGAGAATACCAAAGTTTGACTGTGCGCATAATAAATGTGGAGGAGAAGCGCTGAGTACGACTGGTCGGGATATCAACCAAGTGTGGATAATACCCTGCAGTAGGTACGTCTGGTAGTCCAGTAGTAAAAGGGCGATGGTGGGTTCTGGTCGTGGCGCTCCTGCGCACACTCCGAAGTACAGTCTCTAGAAGACCAACAGGCAATCAACATTACGCAGATGAGCCAGGCTGTGAAGCCTAGCCACTAACGTCTCGTCGCTTACCTATCCAGTCAGTTTCTTTATACAGGAGGTACATTTTAGTATCAAAACTTCAGTAGGACTAACAGCAATAGCATACCCTCGTGGACCTACTGGTAGGACAAAATAGTAGGACCACGAGAAAATACCCCTTTTAACTCTAGAATGTACGAGTTAATATAACATTTCTTAATATCTGCTATAAATAAACTAAATAGAAGAGGCCCAAAAATTGATCCCTGAGGAACTCCAGATGGTATCAGATTACAACTGGAAGTAACACCCTGTAATACTACTGCTTGTGTTATTTTATTTTTGGGTGACAATTTGTAATAAAAAGGTTCTTCCTAAATAAATGGTTGCAATACTTGCAATATAATCATAAATGCAATTGAGTTTTTTGTTCCAAAACAATCATTATCTGAGATTCTGAATTGAAGTTTAGTAGCAATGCCACAAAAAGCCGGTGACGGATGCAAGGGTGAGGTTTTCATCTTGACTATCAACGGAAAAGATATCCGAGATAATTTAAAATTTATCACATACAGTTACTGTCGGCAAATAAAACAGTTCATACGCAAAATATTTAATATTATATAAAAAATAAACCAAACAGTGCACATTTAAACGTAAAATAACATAGAGTATTTATCTAACCGTACCTATAACATAATTTTAAAATACATAGCAACATATAAAATATTTTGATTAAATACGCATCATAATTTGCATTATTGTTTTAGATGGCTAAATTTAATAATTATGTAAGTATTTTGCATTATCGTTGTTTTAACTTAATAATTAGAAATACGTTTTCTATCTATAAAAAAATCTATAAAGTTCTCGGAATCGATCCATATGTAATATATTTCGAGGATATAGCGGCACCATATGACGAAATAAATATCGAAATAAGAACATTTTTACTATTACAACGCGACACAACTGTATTTCGTAATAAAAGTGCAATGTTAGATTTTCAACGCTTGACTCAGCACTGAGAGTTGAAAATCGAACAACGGGCTTTATTTAGGAAATATAATTGCCACAAACAAGAAACGTTATTGTATCACTTACAAGACGGATTTTCAAAAAGCTGCTATCATGAAAACTATATTTCTCAGTCGGTATAAAAGCTACAGAGACACAATTAACAGAATAAATAATTATGGGACATGTTGTTTAACAAATAAACATAATAATTATAGTTGTTATTAAATATTTCTAAATAATATTATGGCGCTAACATAGGAATGTTCCCAATGTAATTGTACTGGAAAATCTTATGTCTTTTGTATAAACTAAATGATTTGTGCCAGTAACTTAAATGTATTGGGACTTTGTGTACACAGGGCGTTATACCCCTTATTCATAAAATCATCATAAAAACGCCCTTTATAAATTCGGAACTTGTTTTTTAAGGACAATGAATGGAGATGGCAAACTAGTAAATGAGTTCAGTGATTTGCCCTTTTCTGTACGATTTCTACGAATAAGGGGCATAATGTGACTGATTTTATTCATGGCAATTTGTTTATATTTGTGATTTTCCCCATGTTTGTTATAGCTAACAATGTTTCAAACGATCTAACATTATTTATATCGTAATTTTTACCGGCAAGGACTCAAACGGCTAAATGTACTTAAAATATTTGTAAACAAAGAAATGCTGCAATTAAAGCTATTCATAAAACCATTTATTGGTATTGCACTGGTTCAGTTAAAAATTCACTGTAATTAAAAAATATTTATTATACATATATTTGATTAAAAACATCACCTCCATTTTTTTTTCAATTCTATACAATTTACCACATCGATATATCGATTTGCAAAACATCGACAAAACATAGACTGGCCTACTCTACGATAATATAATAAAGAGACGCGGCGAGGTGTTGAATTATTTTCTTATTGGACAAAATTAAAACGAGAGGTTAATTCTTCTTGATGAAAGAGACGGCAAATCTTGATTAAGTCTCGTGCCTATACATTACCAAAACATTTATCGTGACGGGGCTTCATTTAATCCAAATTTAGGGCAAGTCTTGCGACACTAGTGGTAGCCGATACGAGGATGCATGTCTCGAGATAAATGTCTCCGAGTGCGAACTAGGTTAACGCAAACACATAGACGGTTTTGTTGGAGATTCGGTTTAGTTAATGTTTTTTGCTCTGGCAGCTGTCACTAAGATATTTTGCTGGCTTTTATCTTAAGAAAAAACGTGCTGATGATTATTTTCTCAATGTACGAAGTAATTATAGTTATTATTCTTTATTATTACAAGATATGACATGTCCCCTTTAAATATTAAAAAAAATATCCCGAAGCGTTCGCCGCGCCTTATAAAAAAGCTACACAATATCCACAGGCCGTGCTTAGTACCTAGTTGATGGCGAAGTTCTGCGTGAAGTCGTACTCGATGGTGGGTATGACCGTCTGCACAAACTTCAGGAACACTATGAGGTAGGAGTGCACGCCCATCTCGCCGCCACTTTCTGTTACAGTCTCTATTATCTTCTTCATAACTTCTGCGTGTCTGTGGATAGTGTTATGTTTATAAATGCAAGCACATTAAAGTAAATGTCAGAGGGTACTAATCTGGCAGCGGGATTGTCCGAAAAGGTTACCGCTGCCCGGAACATAATGGGCTAAGGAAGGGACATGGGTGGGTTTTAGTCAGTAAGAGTCTGACACTCCCTTCCGCTCCACCCAGAGCGGGAGGAGTCATTAGATGATATCCCATCCATAAAAAAAAGAGGATACTAATCTGCAGGGTAATTCCGTAACACACTAATAGTAGAAATGGGTGTCATTGTGACAGTTCAACAACATTCATTGCGTTATTTACGTTGTTGAGCAGACGAATTTTTCGAACATAATTATGAAGTAATGGATTAGCAATATCCTTCAAAATGATTCAGATTGTGATTGATAGTGTGTTACGCAATTAGGATGCTGGGCGATTGGATATTATAATTATGTTTGAGCCCATGAGGCTGGCACCAAGACATCAAAACGGCATGGAAGGCTAAAAAAATTGCTTAAAAACTCGGTAATTTATGCAATGGGTTATAATGTCAGTCTAACAGGTAAATATATAGAAATACCTGATAAAGGTGAAGTAATGAAGGTGAAGGTGATGATGGTTCATGAAGTGATTTGTTTTGTTGTCACTCACCGGCAAGGATGCACAGACGCGGTGCTAGGTCCAGAGACATGCGGGTGCGACTCCATGGTCACGGTCTTCTTGGCGTGATCCTGAGATACATCCTCGTACATCTGCTCCACACTCAGCAGGGTGCGGTCCTGGTGAGAACAGTTGATTTTAGGTATTATCTTTGGCAAAATGAATGCGTGGTGCATATGTCTTCGCGATTTCTAAATAACTTGCTACTCGCCCCTACTTCGTATATTTTTTTCAAGATTTGACATTTCTTTATTATGCAAGTGTAATATCAATGTATTTTATACATAAACCTTCCGAAATAAATGATCTAAATGAACAAGGCATTTTCATTGCGTTTAGGATTAACTCTTGTCTACACCAGCACGCGTAGCATGAAGACGTTTTGTCGACGGAAGAATAGACAAAATGACACATTGCCATGCTTAGACGCGTAGAATGCGTACAAATGTTTCTACAATCTGTCATTTTGTCTATTCTTCCGTCGACAAAACCCGTTTCTACGGCGGTCATGCTACGCGTGCAGGGCGCAAGAGGCGATACCTACATGATTCGCAATTTGTAATTCGTAAAATAGGTTTTATTTGAAACATGTTTTTGGATTGTTGGCGCTTTGTATTTCGTATAACATCGAATGTAGCATGTTTAAAAAAAAATACAACCGCGGTGCACGTGCAGTATCACGTCAAATCATGTTCTGTCAAGGTCTGATACGTAAGAATGTGTTCATCTAATTCATAAGCAGTAAGCAATGTAACATGTAATTAACATCTACACGGTACGTGGCGGGAATTAACCATCAATTAATTGTTAATTAGAAGCATATTTGTATGGAAAGAGAATTCTTAGTTCATGTCTCTATTTGTCTCATTGTAATCGGAACTTGGCAACATTACACGTATTACATTTTGTAACATTTGTGACACCTTGCTTCTATAGAGCCCTTATTTTTTAATAATAAAGGAACACGCTTATTGCCAAATTCAGGGTGGTACTGGAAAAATCCTAATAGAAAAACCATAATAATAATGTATGACGACAAAGCTCGCATTTTTAGAAGCCCTGACCTGTGCTTTCCGATACCTACTATGTTTTATATATCGATATGTTTAACATAGATATTTAAAAATATAATTTATAAGTATTTAAATGAAATAAAAGTGATAATGTATGAGTGTATGACGTGAAAAAAACTTGAAACTCATCAACTAACCTCATCGTACCCGATGAGCCAGAGCCTCGGCGTCTGGTAGTACTTGTCGTACGTAATGTGCAAGTCGTACGTCCTCGTGCGGATGATATCGTCGCCGTCCGACTTCAACTTCTTTTCCGACTTTGGTTTGGGCTCTTTCCGCTGCGCTAGGTCTGTTGACTGGAAATAAATTTTATTGGAATATATTTATTTTTTACTTATGGTGCATGTATATTTTGTGCTAGGAACAACATGGAGAATTGGATGGGGTTGGAGGCCCTTTCCCAAAGGGCACACAGACACTCAGAACTGATATTGAATGTTTTGTACTACAACTATAACTCTGAAAAAAGGCTATATATAAATAAAAATAGAACAGACTTGGTTGTTCAGACGCCAGCACATCAAGCTACCCGAAACTGTAAAATTTTCCCAATCAACATTGAACCTTATGCTTAAGCGATAAAGTTGAAAATCTATTAAAGTTTGACAGATTGTAGTAGCTTGATGTGCTGGTGTCTGTACTTGCAACTAACGTCTACGATCGTCGATCGTTTTCTTAAATTTCTACTATAGTACCTAAATCTGTAAATCTAGTGGAAGTTGCCATTATTTAATAATAACGTAGATATACATTACCTACTTATATTAAAATATTGTAGTACTGATAAACTACTGCTGATAAGTAAACAAATTAAGGTGAAACTACATTTTATGTTAACATCGATACAAGTAATCAAGGACACAGTATAATGAATATGTGAGAGATAGTGGTCATGTCCAGACAAATAGGTCAGTATATTAAGTACATGTATAAAGGTAGCCAACAAATTCTGTAGTATAATGTATGCCAGACAAAAATTTGAATGCCTGGTCAAGGCAAAAGTGTTATCTATCTCGCTGTCACAAAAGTGGCGAAGTAAACAATAAGTAAAAAAATAATTTTCAACAAAATAACATTTTTGGCTGTACTTAAGAGGACTACATGACCTAAAGCGCGGTCTTTGTCGGTCTGCATAGAAAAGAAAGAGAAGCGCGATGCCACAACGCTGCCTGGTAATTTATTGCAAAATATGAAGCAATTATCGATTTACGAAAAATCTAGTCTTTGGACAAAAAAACTAAAACACTATAGTTTTAGTATGTTGCTTGTAGAATAATCTGACAAAAAATCATAATGATTGTATGTATATTAGTATGAATTTTGTTGTAAATAAAAAGTTTTTAGAGGTATCTTCATGATTTTTTTCTATCGTACCAAATAAGTTGTATAATTTTTTCAACACACTATCATCCTAGCATTTATCCTGAAGAATATCATATATTTTTTTGGTTTTTTTTACTGTAGGCGATCATTTACTTTTATTGTTTCTAAAACTTGCGTTTTTTGCGTTTAGGTCCTGTAAGCCCCTTAAGTGTGAATGAAAAGTAATCGCGTGTGTCTTATTTTTTTATTGTGTATTGTTTCACATTTATACAGGGTTATTGGAAAAACCCACAACCTTTTAAGAGGTCATTGTACTCATCATTATGAACAACTTTTACAATGGGACCAAACCAGAAACCGCGAAAAAGAAATCAGCTGTTCCCTACATTTATGTTTGTATAACTCCTCAAAATGTACGGAACAGCTGATTTTTTTTTCGTACGCTTTAAGTTTATCTAAGGGTACAACTCTTGCATTGACATCTACTGAAACATGTGAAAAGGCAGAAAATAATTATTGCTAAACCACTCTTACCGGGTCCACCTCATCCAGCAACCCCGACTCCTGGAATTGCTCCATGTCCTCAGCCTCTCCATCCTCGTCATCCTCTTCATCATCATCGTCGCGGTCACCGGCCGCGCCCTCACCGTCACTGTCACCAGTATCTGCCGCTTCTAGTGTCATCTCACATACCTGGTGGAGATTATGCTTAGAGACTTTAGAGTAATAGATTTAAAAAATAGAAAAAAAAAAGATTTATTGTTATTTTTCTGTGCTATAATTGAAATCTGTATATAAAAACCCAGACATAATCTTTGAGGACCTTGTAGATTGGTGTCTGGAATGGTCTTTTGAGGAACGAACTACACAGATTGAGTGGACCTGTCCAACCAGTGCACAAATAAAATAATATTAAGAATAATTATTCATAAATAATTAATACATTAATTAATTATTTACTTTACCTTTTCTTGCCATTGCCATTAATTAATTATTTACTTTACATTTACTTTACCTTTTCGTGCCTCGGAAAGCACGTTAAGCCGTTGGTCCCGGCTGTCATTCGTGGATCTTTGACAGTCGTTACGGGTAGTCAGAAGCCCGAAAGTCTGACAACCAGTCTTGCCAAGGGGTATCGTATTACCCAGTAACTGGGTTGTGGAGGTCAGATAGGCAGTCGCTCCATGTAAAATACTGGTATTCAGCTGCATCCGGTTAGACTGGAAGCCGACCCCAACTAGTTGGGAAAAGGCTAGGCAGATGATGACTTTACCTTTTCTTCAACTGTAGGTGATCCTGCATTGTCATAGTGATGTGTATCTACCCAGCCTCCATCCTCATCCGCCTCATCCTCTATTATCTTTTCCTTATCTTCACAGTATTCTATCTGTAAGAGTAAACACATTACAGCATGGACTGAATTAGAGATATTTAATCTATTAACCGGTTGAATGCCGTAATTTCCGAAACAATTAAAAAGCCATTGTGTGTCACATGGATCTACGTTCCGGCATATGAAGGGTTAATGTTGCAGGGACTTGAAGGTTTTAAGAACTGCTCTCTGATCTTGCTGACATTCCTAATGTAATATGTTGTTGAACACTGGACTACACAGCAGTTTGATACAAGGAAATATACTAAAGTTATTATTATTACCTATGTGGGTGCAGCAAAAAACATCTTATATTTTGATAACACTGAAATATTCACACAGGCAAATTGAAGTTTCCAGAATATTTAAACTACAATTTAAAAATAACTGCAGATATGAGTCATAAATATTTTTATTATGTACACACGGCTACACATCAAGCTATACATTTCCAGTTTTAGTTGACCTCGCATTGTATAGGTTTTTCGTACAATCAGAAGTCAGCTTATACTGGTTATGTATAGCTTGATGTGTAGCCGTATGTACAAACACTAGTTCAGTAAAATAACAAAGACCTTTAAAAGATTCAATGTTATTGTATACCTGTTTGCACCTCCTGTAACAAGGCACATTCCTAGTGATAAGAAACTGCTTATCAGCAGGCAGGTATGGCCTGATCTTCGCCTCCTCTCCCTTGGCCCATTGCCAGGTGGGGCAGTGGTGGACCAGGTGGTCTCCGGCTGCTACAAACTCCTCAGGAGTCAGGACCCCTGTCTCTTGGAACTTTGACTCCTAATAAAGGAAACAGAACTTGATAGTAAACTTTAGTTTTATTATTAGAGGGTGAGGGTGTCTTAAATTAAATAAATATTGATAGAGTTCCAAACATAAATTTTAATTCATTGGATTAAATATTACTAAACTGTATTGGAACTTGATTTTGGTTTGTTTAACTTCAGACAGACAATGATTAATTAGGTATTTAAACAAAGATAAGACTATTAGATATCAAAAGACATCAATATTTCTGGAATACGTGTTCAGCTGTTCATTAATATTCCAAATCTATTCAAACTGAATGTACTAACAAAATATCACAAGAGTTTAGAAGTAAACATGATTAATAATGAATACATAAGCATATCAATCATTTTGAATGTATTTTACACGGTATCAACTTACTGTAAACAGTGTTAACTATTATAAAATGTTAAGAAGATAATAGTACCTTGAGCACCGGCGTCAAATACCCGGCCACTCCGAGGGCTGTGCCCTTTACCGTGTTTATCATGCTCTGCATTTTAGCGCAGTGTGGTCACAGGCTCCCAACAATGCGCTGCAGTAACAATCTACGGCGTTTTATTAATAAAATTGATGATGAACTCCACACACAAAAGAGCCTTGCGCGATCTTGATTAGCTAGTTTGACATTGACATTTGATGGGATCAGTGTTGCCAGTGCCCTTTTGTCAAAGTAACATAACATAAGTAAAAAAGTAACATTTTGATGACAAAAGTAACATTTTATTTTTTAGGGAGTATTTAATTTTTTTTTAAATAGCTCAATAAACTGTTTTTTCTTCTTTGTAAGTACCAAAATTTTGGATCGACTGAAAAAAATACATTTTAAAATAGAATATCTAATTATTTCGTAGTCTGTAATATAAACCTAGAACCTAGAATATACTTTTTTAATAGAATATACTGGTTCTACAAGTGCGCGAAACAGCGAAAGAGATAAATTCATCGGTACGCATGGCTACACATCAAGCTATACATAACCAGTAAAAGCTAACTTCTGATTGTACGAAAAACCTATACAATGCAAGTTTTGTTAAAACTAGAAATGTATAGCTCGATGTGTCGCCGTGTGCATGTAGAGATATTTTCATATGATCGTTTAAACAAGGTTTGCCAACATTAAGTCTGTTATTGTCGTTCTTAATATTTGAAATATTTTTCAATTACGAAATGTAACGTAAAAGTAACATTTTGCGTCGTGTAACATGGAAGTAACATAACAGGGCCAAAAGTAACGTAAAATGTTACAAAAGTAACATTCTGGCAACGCTGGATGGGATGGCTGGAAAGAATAGAGTCGTTCCGAATTTTGTTTAGTAAATTCTGGAGAAATATTAACTTACTTCGTAGCTACTTTATTTACAACACCAATTTGTTTTACACCAAATAAAAACTGTGACCTTGATAATTTCACAAATTAATGTTTACAAAAAGCGCCGCCGTGAAGAGAACTGATGAAAAAAGATTGCTTGCTTGGAGCAGAGATGAAAATATTAAAATTTATTGAAATTGAGGTTGAAATGGATGTGCGGAGTGACGAGAAAGAAATAACGACGGTGACACAGGTGACACTGAGTATGTAAGGGAAGTTTGACAGTAGCGCCCCAGTGACAAAAAGGTTGAAAGGAAATCGTTTGGCTTGGTAATGGACATGTGATGAGGAGGGAGGAGGAAACGCAAAGTGACTAATAGAGTGATGAAAATTGTTGATAGATTGAGAGCGAAAGGAAGGCCACAGAATAGATGGATGGATTTTGTGAGCAATGCTATGAAAGAAAAGGAAGTGAATATGACGGTTGCACCTGTGTACCCCAAGTAACATGGATGGATGGGACAAGAGCAGGAAAATAATGCGCGCCCAGTCAATGTCATTCCAGTGCCAAAAGATCTTTGTATATTTTTAAATTCAGTCGTGTTTGCAAAAAATACCAGAAATACCTATAAGCTACACTATTTTAAAAATTGTATGCAAATAATAATGACGATCTTTTATAAAATTGCAAAATCGACTAAAAACTACTATGTCAGCTGTATGTATGCTCAGCAATTCTCAGCTCTATTTTGGGTGCGTTCCGAGTTACGAATGTCATCGATAAAATCGATTTGAGCGTGCTTAAACCCGTACCGAATTAGCGTGAGCGCGATAACGATGTCCCGTGAATCGTCATAGATGACGTCATGACATGCGCCATCTTGCGATAACGCCGACCATGCCCTAAAATAATATCACCGTGAGCGCTGTCAAACAAAAATGACAGTTGTTGTCAGTAGATGAGTAGAGTTCAGTTGTGTTTTCTTTTGAGTCGCATCATATTGGCCTGTGCATCCTAATACTAACATTTTCGAAATATTCCTTGTGGCTACAGTCGCCACCTAAGTTCACCTAACGAAAGAAATGAGTTTCCCAGTGAATATAGCCGATGAGCTTAACAGGCGACAAATTTCTGTCATGCTCACTTCAGAGCAATACGAGAGGGCTCAGAGAGGTAAATAAGTGCTGAATTTTAGCCCCCTTGCAGTTCTACCTACCTAATGCTCAAACGATTGTGATGAAAATCTTTTACTCATCACAACTGCTTTTTAGATGTCCGTTTGCAAAAGCTACCTTACAGTCTGTATAGAGCATAAAACCACTGTATTGTCTTCTGATCAATCATAAATGTTTACTAAACTAGTACTTACTGTTTACAGACACTGATTATGTACAGCAATTGGTGCATGACTATGATGGAAATATGCATAGCCAAGAATCACTGCTGAATGAACCAACAGAACAAAATGGTAATTATTTTTTAATTGGTTCATCATCATCATCTGCCTAGCCTTTTCCAACTATGTTGGGGTCGGCTTCCAGTCTAACCGGATACAGCTGAATACCAGTATTTTACATGTAGCGACTGCCTATCTGACCTCCTATTTTTAACTGGTTATGTGCAGATATTTATTACCTGAATATGCCTGTTGTGTTTGCGTAACATAATTATTATCATCTTGACAACAGTTTATGTAGTCACTCTTACTCCAATACTCAGGAGTTTATTTATAAACAATGATTAAAGTTAAGTGGCATTCAAACATCAAAAATGTATGGTTAAACAGTCGCTAATCACTACCTACTTCTTTAAGCAATGTTTATGAATAAAGGGGCTCATCTATAATAAAAGTAAGATATGAATATGAAGATAAAAGTGTTCTAAGGTTTTGTTATATTAGCACGTTGACAGTAAATTCTTTTGATACAAGAACTTACTCTCAGATTCTATCAATTTAAAGTAATAAACGCGTTTTCTTTAGATATAAAATATATAAGAGAGAAGAATATATAAGAGATTTCTTATGAAATAAGCATCACCTTTGTACCTATTTTTCTGTTCTGTTTTTTTCTTGTCTGTATAATATGTGTGTAGATAAATGGTAAAATAAATAAATAAAATATTCCAGGGTCATCATAATTATCTAAGTGCCAAGTTTCATTCAAATCCATCCATTGGTGAATTCAGTAAAAATCCTCACTAACAATATTATAATGTTTATTTTTTTTATTTCAGTAAATCAAGAGTCGTCTCTATTCATTTGGAACGAGGCATGCGTTTTGTGCTACTCGCACTATACAGTGAACATAAAGAACAATTTGAATGCGTCATAAGATGGTCTACGACATGATAGCAAGGAAAATGTGTGATTTTGTGATGGTTCCCTATGCCAGTCATAAATTTACCTGATTATTAGTATAGTTGTTTTTTTATTAGTTTTTAAGATTTGATCAGTACCTGATGTGATTATTTGTAGGTCTACTTGTGATTTTTTTATTAGTTTTTAGGATTTGATCAGTACCTGTTTGCAGTAGTAGATTTGAATATAAATACCTGTTAAAATCTGTCTTTTAATTTTACTTTGAGTCTGATTTTACATTATATTTACTAAAATCGATAAGGAGTATATTAGTATTTAAGGCTTTTATTGCTGTTTGATATTTTTCTTATATTAGCATAATTAATAATTAGGAGAAGAATGTGGCCTGGACTGCGAGCGGGGCACCTGACGTTTAGTCTGATTAAACTGTGATTCTAAGTGATTGTTAATAAAAATGTTTTATTACTATTAGTGTTGAACGTTATTTACATACCTATCCCAATACAAGGCTCAATGGTAACAAGATCCCTTCTCATATCTTTTAAACACATGAATATTTAAAACTACAAGCTACTTGGCATATAAATCTTAGTCATATCATATATATATAGTCGTTATCAGAGTCGATAGAGGCAACTAAGAAAACAGAAGTGCCAATGCGTTGAACTTCCATCTTCAAAAAAATATCCAAGGCCCAAACAATCTTTGTTGGACAAGGTTTGAGGTTATGTATATGTTTTGGCGTTTAGCGAACACTGTGAGCAGTGTGAGCGCGTTCACGAGCGTTCCGAATTGCTGACAGCTCTCAGCTGTCATTATCGTGATATCTAATTTGGAACGTAAATTATCGATATGAGCGCTGTCAGCGCTGTTGTCGTAATTCGGAATGCGGCCTTTATTCATTGTGTCGTTGCTGTCAAAGTGTCAAACGTCAGATTCATCAAAAACTTTGATTTTCAATTTTCACTATTGATAACGCAAAATAATGATAGTTTTCCTTTTCGAGGTATAAATTGTAATACTATTGAGTTCTACATAACATTTCTACACCGAAATCACCATGGAGGACGTTTTGGATGAGATAGTATCTTCGGAAGATTTGCAGGTAATGCGAAAACTTGTGCAACGTTTGTATTCGTGAGTCATTAAATGTTATACCTACTGAGTATTTTTTGATTTTTCATGATTTAGAAGTTCGAGAAAGTGTTCCACGAGCAGCTACACCAAGGGAACGTGACGCACAAGGCGCAGTTCGAATACGCGTGGTGCCTGGTGAGGAGCAAATACCCCACAGACATACGAAAGGTAGGTACTGCACAACTTTGTCGTATCATTATTTTAATTTTAAGAATGTTGACGTCATTTATTGCCTTTGTTGGACATATGATTTAATATTTTCGCTCAAAATGGACAAAGGATTAAAATTGGGCATGAAAACCTAAATATTTTAGGGAGTAAACAAAAGAAAAAAAATGTCATTCTCGCTATTTAAAGCTACACAACACAGTCATAGAAGTTTCTCTCACAAATCAATGTGCATGCCAAATGAGAGGCCTGAAGGTCTTAGAGGACTTCCAGATCATTTCTTCCTTGATCTTGAAATACTCAGACATCAGACTGGGCAAGAATAGTTCAATAGAGGTCACAAAAGAAAAACAAAAGCTTGTTTGGAACAATATGTATTGTTGATATATCAGTAGATGCTCATAACTGTATAATAGGTATACAAATTAATATTGATAAACAATATTGCATTGGGTAATTTCTTAAACTACTACTGTCAATGAGACTATTTATTGATTTATAAACAAAGGAGTTGTTCATGTTTGAAACAGTTTTATTTCAATTACCAAGATATTAAATATTTACATAATTTAAAAAGCTAGTATTCATAAAATATGAACAATTATTTATATTATTATGTATAATACTAGTGTATATAAAAACCGGTCAAGTGCGAGTCGGACTCGTGCACCGAGGGTTCCATACAAGTTTGTAGGTATGTAACTATAAATTTACGGTTTTCGGATTTTTTTCCTTTACTTGTGCTCACACAAACTCAAACTCAAAGCATTTACTTCAATTAAACCATTTACAGGCACTTTTGAATTGTCAAGTAGTCGGTCAGTCAGAAAATATGTAGGTAGCTAATTGCCCATTCCAAAGTGTAGTAGGGCCCTATGGAGAAGAATGGGCAAGAAACTCAATGGACACTCTTTTAAATAAATTTTTCTTTTTAATTATATTTTTTACAAAAATATTAGTTACATAATTACTATTGAATTTATAATTATATGTGAACATAATATGTGAACGAATGCCACAAACAAGCAAACAGCTGGAAATTTAAGAACATTAAATAAGAGCAGTGGTGGTCAAGTAGTAACGCAATAACGGCCGCGATTTACGAGTTTTAAGTCGTAACTGCGATCCCAGACAGGTGCTTTACTTTGTGTAAATTATTTTCATCACCACTGCTTTCAAAACAGTGCAGGAAAACATCGTGAGAAAACCGGCATGTCCTAGAAACCAAAATTCGAAGACATGTGACATTACCAACCCGCACTGGGCCCACGTGGTGGATTACGGCCCACTCTCTCTCACAGATAGGAGGCCTGTGTCTCAGCAGTGAGAACATTTTAGGCTGATTATGAAAATTATACCATAACGGAAAAACCAGTTACGGATTAAATAAAAATTTATGATTTTCCTTATTGCTTTTAGTTTAATCTGATCAGATTTCATCAGATCAAACTCAACTAAGAATCATTTACGACTTCTTTTCATAACAATTTTCAGGGTATCCTGCTGCTCAAAGAGTTGTTCAATTCCCATCCTGACGGCAAAAGAGATTACCTGTTCTACCTTGCCATAGGCAATGCAAGAATCAAGGAGTACAACAAGGCCCTGCATTATGTCAAGTCCTTCCTAGAAATCGAGCCTGCTAACCAACAAGTTTTGGCTTTAGAGGTTAGTATGATTTTCCTGTAACATGTAATCTGTATATCACATTGGTCTGATAAGTGACGTAACATAATACCTGCTTGCTCTGAAGGGTTAGACAGAACAGAGGTGTATACCCACATTTTGTCAGTTATGTTTTAACCAAGACCATTGACATCAAACTGGCTCCGTCTTAGACTCAACCTGCTTCTGATAAATGTTTTTAGTTAAATGTGTGTGTATTTTTATTCCAGTCATAAGTCATTTATTTCTTAACAAAATACATTGTGTAGAAAGATATTGATAATAAAAATAAAGAAAAAAATAATAACAATAACTCATTTTTACAATAATAAAATTAATAGTCGTTTAATAAGAAATATAATGTCAAAAGATGAAAATAATAAAAATAATAGTCACTTAATTGGAAATACAGAATAGAATGTAAATTATTAAAACAACAAAAAAAAAAATATATTGCATAAATACTTTATTGTCATTTGTCAACTGATGAACTCTTCAATACTATAATAGTAAATGTTATTTGTTTTTATGTTCTCACATACTATTATTCATTTTATTTTTCTTACAGCCAATGAAATGAATTTGTAACTTTAATGTTTTCCTTGCATACCATTGCCATCCTTATATCCATATACCACAATCTGTGTTGTGGCTTTATTGGTACTTAAACTAATGAAAGGAAAATTATTGATTGAATTATTTGATAAACATGTTGCTACTGTGTGTCATACTTAGCTAATAGCTACGTATAACAAAGATTTTTCTATTGTGTGCCATAACTTGTTTACAAAAGAAACAGGTAGTAGCAGTTTTATATAATGTCCCATTAAAATAGATGGACAAACTTTTAGAAATCATTCAGACCACCAAAATAAGGATGATGGTAAAAAAATATATAATAAAATCGCATTAGATACTTACAAGAAAAATAATCAGCTAACGAAAATACACTAATGTGCCGGCAATTTATTATTTTAGGTCAAAATAAAATCACTTTAATCAGTTTTTTTTTTGCTTGGATATCTTTGGTTAGACATACTGGGCGCTATGTTAAAATTTGTCTATCTATTTTAATGGGACCCTGTATAATTATGGCAATTTTATTTTCTATCTTAGACATTAAGTACATAAGCTCACGCTTTTTTACAGAAACATCAGAATGTCACTTACTACGACTATAACATACTCCTTTTGTTTCATCAATCTACATAAAAGTAGTCATACACAACACACGGCGTGCGTCATCGTAGGTAAGGCGCGTAGTACTCGCACCATTCGACGCGAGTACTATGCGCTTTACCTTTTTAACCTTTTAACCACTTACGCCGCGCCGGATTAATTTCTTTATTTAATTACGCTGTATTCTATCAGGTATTTATTTTTCGTATTTTTTTTTTCGGGCGCTGCGGGCACGACGACTGATATGAAGTCGGGCGGTTATAAGGTTAAAGGGCATCACTTATTTTTTATGGATTAGAATTATTACAACATTGAGGCCTAATGAAGACCAGTCTAACTGCTAAATTGCGTAACACTCTTCTGGCTGATGTTTCCTTTGCCAGATAACTTATTCGAGGAATAAAATTGACGTTTCACTGTTTTTGTATGAATTAACTGTCAAAATGTCAAAATAATTCCTCAACAAAAAATGAACAGATGATTGAAAAATCGGCCCTTAAGCCCGGTTTCCACCGCGAGCGGAGCGGACCCATTAATGACTTCTTTTACTTCGCAAGAGAAAACTGCTTACATGTGTTTCCACCAACAAAGAGTCGAGCGGAAATGACTCAGCGGGCAAAAAGAGTAAAAATGAGCTCGCTCATGTCCAGAGAGAATCAGACGACTAAACTCTTTCTTGGTGGAAACGCAAACCTATTTCATGAAAACGAAGTCCGCTCCGCTTAGCCATTTCCGGCTCATTACTCTTTCGCGGTGGAAACCGGGCTTCAAAGACAACCAGTCTTACCAAGGGGAATCGTGTTAGCCAGTTTCAGTTAACTAAGTTTCAGATAGGCAGTCGCTTTATGTAAAAAGTGATGGTAGTCGGCCGACCGGCTGGAAGTCGACCCAATATAGTTTTAAGAAGGCATGATAACTATTTAATTTCTCTTTTTGTCATTTTTATTTTATTTTCGTATAAACAGGCTTTTGACTACTTTGCTTTATTTTATAATGTGCAGAATAAATGTCATAATTGTGCAGAATAATTATTTTTGCGTTCTTAAATCTTATGATGATTCTTAATGCACGATTTCTGACAAATGCGTGCACTGACTGGACAGGTCCATTCAATCTGTGTGGTTCTTTCCTCAAAAAACCATCGCAGACATCGATCTACATGGTCTTCATATAACCTGACCAAGATTATGTCTGGACTTTAAAAGAGACTGTGACCTCTGAGTTTGTTTCGGCCTTTCTTCTCAGAGTAGTCAGATAGGAAACGCCGACCTCATCTAGTTTTTAAAAATATGATTGACGTGTAAAAGTGTTTGTGCAAACGTAGGTTTGTAAGTACTTACAGAAATAAAATCATTTATCATTTAATGACATATTAGTTTTCACAATACAACAACATCCATAGGTAGCAATGGACTATTTTAGGTATATTAGACTGACCATCTTTTACTTAACCATGTGTACTCAAAAGTTTCTTTCCGTCAATTCCAGCGCCAGATCAACAAGCGTATGGAGAAGGAAGGTCTGATCGGCATCGCGGTCGCCAGCGGCGCCGTGCTGGCCATCGGCGGCATCGTCGGACTGGGCATAGCACTGGCTAGCAAGAAATAGCATTTGGCCCTCTTGTGAGTACGGTATACAAACTTTTTGGTGCTTGTAGACCTTGTATTACACTGTAGTAAACGGTTCTGAGTGATTTCAACATAGAAAATGGTGTTGTTTAATTAGGTGTGGAGATGAGATTGGTAAATAAAAACAAAATAAAATCACGCCTGATTCCCCTAATGGGGTAGGTACAGGTTTATAGTAAGCCCAAACGTTTCCAGTTTAATATGGTTAAGTGAATTTTAGGTAATTTTATGAATATCAAGGTTTGCTTGAATGTGTCTGATAAGAGTAGCTATTGATTGAATATATTTGTTTGAAGTTTGGTGATAAGGCTTATCCTAAATACACACATAACACAAGGCCTGTATTCACCAGAGGATAGGCAGAGGCACACCCATATTTCGCCCGTTACCTTTAGGTTATATGTTATTTTGGCGAACCTATGTAAAAAAAACAAATATACAAACTTCTATTGCGAACTAAACCGTAAAGTTAATAGTTTCTATCAAAGTGATATTACTATTGATTCTCAATTCTCTTCTAGTGCCCTAAACTTTTAACAGTTAACGGTAGAACCTTTCCGTGAAGCGCTCAGTCTTTATTTAAGCTTTATAGCCCGCTAGCACGCGATCCAGTAATACACGGGGCGCTTATCACCTTTCTAACATCGTAAACGTTCGCCGGGGGAATAAGCTGTGCTAATAAATAACACACGACTTTATTTTTGGTAAAATCGATGTGTTTTATTCTTAACTTTTGCACGACTAAAGAAAGAGATGGATGGATTGTGTGACAAAAGATATGGCTAGGAAGGAAGTGTTTTGAGATGACGGCTAATAGAGATGTATGGCAGAAAGAGACATGCCACGCCAATCGCAAATAAAAAAGCAAAATCGCGGAAAAAGTTGATTTATTTACTTGTTCTCTGAATAAGTTCGCAAAAATTACTTTACATGTGATAAGCTGTAATGGAAAAAATATTGTTTAAGACCACGCTACCGTTTTGGGGTAACCTGTAATGATAGTTGTGTTGGGAAAAATAAATAAATAAACTGTTTTTATTTTTTATTTGAAATGGGTTTGCTCTTGACTCTAGTCTAGGTCAAAGACAAAGTCGACGGTACAGCGAGGTTACCCAGAAGAAGCCTGTTCACTCTCACTTTGAAGAGTAAGCACAGGTTGATAATGATTTATGTTCTACTACGAGGGTACGGTGAAACTACGTTTTATGATAGCATTTAACGATGCATCTAGCAAAGTAGCAAACGACTTGTCTCAAATCGCACGTTATGTAATAAGGACGATATTATGTCTCGAATAGCCGTTATTATGCAAACGAGTTTGGAGTGACATCCTAAAAATTACTGCCTGTATTTTTTGCGGGTGAAGCAGCCCTTGCTACTGTGGTAGAGGAGACCAGACACGTTTCATACAAAGTTGGGCCCAAAACACATAGTGTTAAAATCGAGTTACCCTAGTCGGAGAAGTCGTCCTTATCATTTCCTTATCATTTTTTACTATTGCGCCGACTATTCCTTCAGCTGTTTTTTAAAATTGAAAAATCTAGTTGTTTACATTTTAATAAATTATAAAACTACCGATTGGCGAAAATAAATGAAAGGTGACCTTGAACACGTATTACCAACTACTTCTGCGAGTGTTACTACAACATTTTTTTTGCTTATGCCTCCAGGCAGGGCATAGAACTTATAAACTATGCTACCATACGCGAAGGGCATCCCCTGTGGGGTACGGTATGGCCCTTGGCTTACGTAGCGTAGGTGCGTCAAATAGACTAAAGAAAACAGCTGTAGGAACGTCATAGAGATTCGGTGTCCTAGTGAAAACTGCTTGGGTGGACAACCCTGACTAGGGTGACATATTTTTTTCTTTGGATTTTGGGCCCAATATGGCTGATCTCCTTAGGTACTGGCTCATTCTCGTCTCATACAGAGATGGAACATGCGTTAGATAGATTTAGAAAGACCAAATAAGTGAACAATCTCATCTCCCAGTAACTGTTCCGACAATCTTCTGAAAGGCAACATATTCTATTGTTACAGAATGAACGCTCTGTTGGGCGCTCATTACCTCTTTAAGAAGAAGCAGATAAAAGAGGATTAATGGACGAGTTTCGAAGATACTCTTTAAAAAAATAATTCTTATTCACGGCTTGGATTAATTTTTTTATTTATCTATGTACAAATTCATCTATGATAATATTTTGTTCCAAAATTAAACTATGTTCAAAACGCTTTTAGATTTAAACTAAAAAATATTGTGTGGTTTTTGATTATTAATTAAGGGCTGATTTTACCAAACTCAGATATCTTTTATCCGTTGAATAAACTTGACGTCTGAAAATTCAAAATTTATTCTCAGGATAAGTTTGGTGAAATCTGTCCTAAGTAGTATAGTTTTTTTAAGAGTAAAATAGCAAGTAGTTAGTGTAAAATATATGGAATAATAATATGTGTACTATATTTATTTCTCTAGCTTTAGGCATTATTGTATATGTAAGAGATGGTTATAATATATTGATGAGGAAACGTTTGTCAAAGATTCCATTAAATAAATACACTTTTCTGTTTTGGTTAAAAAATCTTATGTTGACCTTTTAAGACCCTTCCTAAAGTGTGTAAGTATCGTGTTTATCTGGTTTTAGAATAAACATGACACACTAACATTTTACAATACTCCATTTGAAATAAGATTAGACGTTTGAATAAACCTTTTTTGCCGTCCGTTCAACCGATTTTGACTTCTATTGTGTAGGTGGCGTGAAAAATGGCAGATGCAGTAAACCGTTGGTATTGTAACCTCGTTTTTGCTTTTAATGTCATCCTTATGCCTACGGGATAGAAGTCAAAATCGGTTGAACGGACGGTAAAAAGGTTTGTTTAAATTTCTTATGTTATTCCTAATGGTGTATAGTACTTATTGTTTTAACCTGTGAGTCATGCGTCTTGTCTACAAGAGGACACGGCTTTTATTATTATAAAATTGATTACGTGTAATGTCACTGGCACGAAACATTTCACACAGTGTCAAGTGTAATTAACGTGAATTACTTTTATTAATTGAAAAGGTCATTAAAAAGTAATAAAACAACACGTTCAAAACAATTATTTTATTATTCTTGTATATAATAATGTAATGAAGCAGCGTACAGCTAGTACTCTAATGTACAATGGCTCAGGCGTGGTTGTTCCAACTATAAAAATATACATAAAATAATATCTCCTGTCTCAATTAGGTATATCTCTATCAAAATCATAACAATACTGAATGTCCTTCACACTGGGATGACGTCATCATACAATATGGCGGCTTGTATCGTCATCCCAATCGTACCTTAATTAATTATTGCATAAATACTTATGTAAGTCCAATGATTTTGAAAAATACACCTAATTTGTACAGTTATAGAGTCGAAATTATCTTGAAGGAATGGTGGCTACGCTTTTTGCAGCAGTCGTATACAGCAGCGCCACCAGAGAAAGAAAGAGATGACAAATAATTTATTAGGGGACGTTGCGAGATCATCTGAACTAAATTTTTAACAATGTGTGATGTCATTTTAAATAAATGACTGCGAAAGAATCAATAAATGGGTGATGTTCGACTGCCTCCGTAGGGAATAAGGTTAACTTTCCCTTGGCTGTGTCAAAGTACCAGTGAATTGTACTCTGGTTCATACATCCCGTTCATTAATTCCATCGCCATCAAAATTTAGTTCTTATAAAACAAATATTTAGGCTTAAAGAAATTGTGATGTCAACCGGTGGTTTCTAAACAGTTGAAATAAACAGACTACTTGGTACCGTCACATAGTGAACAAACTTAATATCTTGTGCTCCCTAAACATAAGCTAAGTCCGTTCGAGGCACGCCATTCACGACAACATACACATCTATTAACATTGAAACATTTTGCAAGAATATTATACATCTGTGCTACATCAATTCATTATTTTGTACTCTGTAATGTGGCTTCATTATTTCCTACGGTTACCGTAAATAGCGTAATGCTCGAACAGACAAAAATCAACATCATACTGTGCGTTAAACTAATAAAAAAGTTTTACATGATAGGTCATGCTAATGAGGTATATTAGTATAACCAAACAAATAAAGAAAAAAAAACTAATGTCGAACTTGCAGTTCACAAGGTAACTAAACGTAAGTATTATATCGAGAGCATATCATTGACTTATAGTCCTAAATATTCATTATTCTCCACTGGTATTATAATATTCTGCATTATCAACAACTGTACAGTGCGGCGGGGGGTATGCGGCGTTAAGTGAGTTTCAGACTTCATGAAGTCTAGTAAGTGGGTTTACACACGAGGTGGCAGCGTTTGTGCGATGATATTAGGGCAGGTTGCGCCTGCGCTGTTTGATTTGCGACGAGATTGCCATTTTGTTGTATCAAGTAATCTCAAGAGCTGCCTGCCCCATTGTGTACAGCCCCTTAGACAACGATGTAAACCCCCCTTATTATTTATCTGTATTTTAAGTGGCATATGTTGAAAAAATATATATACTTTCCTTAATCACAATCTGGTAACTGACTATTGTTTAATGTTAAATACAGCGTGCATCAACTCTATTTATCTAAAAGAACTATAATGAGTAGAATGTAGTCAGAGTAATCTAAATAAAAGATACTTGCATCTATACCATAATAATCAAATATTAAGCACTCATTTTCCTAAACAAACAAAACTTATTTTATATACAGTCGAAAATTATTACTCACTATGGCAACACTGTTAAATGTCAACAAGGTTATATTTGCGCAAACCAAACTGACTTAATCATCAATTCTCACTAACACACTAAACAAAAAATATTTTCAATCAACCCGTAGAACTTATCCTAGTAATAATAATATCTATGAATTTCCTTGCGATGGCCACACTCACGCAAGTGTCAAAATGACAGCTTTACAAGCCCCGGTGGCAAAGTGAGATACCTCAATAAATTCATAAATGTAATATCTCTCATATAAAAGGTTAAATGCTTTTACCTATTGCTCTAAATACTTAAATAACGTGAATCCTAACGTTCAGGGGCGGGAAGTAAATATAATTTTGTGACTCGCTTACGAATATCTTATAATATACTAAATAACTATAACATTGTACTCTAAAAAATATGTATAAGTATTGAAGGCTAACATGAGATTGTAATCACAGTAATTGTTATTTAAGTAACGAGCCCACATCATTACTACGAAATAAACCTTCACTTGTACACTATAAGGTTCATATTACCACAATACCAACGCAAACCGTTCACTACCCACGTATTTACACAAATTCGAAGGCAACGTCAAGGTATACTTTATTTATTGCTTTTTGTTACTATTTATTTATTTATGTATTTTATATATCACCTCAATTTATATACATGCATAATATCGTCTTATCTTAATATATTGTTAAGTGTCAATTTGAACTTTTGACGAATCGCACGCATTGTGATAACGCGATAACTGTTCATCCCTTGATGATATCAGTCTCAAGGAGATGAGATACAGGTAACAAACAGAACACTCGCGAGTAACTCACACTTAAATATATTGAACGTAGCCCTTCCACACATGCCGACAATGTTGCAATGTTTATTGCCGATATTTTAATTTGATCCTTAAATGTTTTAATCGTTATACATCGTGTTCTTATCGCGTTAAAACTTCGCCGTCCGCGATTCAGTATACGCACATAAATGTATATTTACTTTAAAATAGTATGAATTAAGCTCTGTTATATTTGTTCGTATACAATATTCTCATCGTATAAAGTTAGTGTGCTCATTGATATCTGAGGTTTATGTTCATTTCTCGCTACGGTCGTGACACAGTCTAATGTCCTCTAGTGAGTGCGTTCTATAACATAAGGGTTACGTACAAGTACCTAGGGGCAGCACTAACAATGACCTAATGACTTGCATATATTTACCTACGATATACTCTATATAGTATATATATAAATGCAATCTGCAAAATGCATAAAACAACAGTTATTTTATATCTATAAATTGTATAAAATATTAAATAAAATCTATTGAAGTGAGGTAGATGGATGGAATTCACAATTTGTGTGGATATTTTTTTTTTTTCTTTATAACGTTTGCCGCATTGGCCCAAATGCTGAGGTAGATGGATGGAATTACTATGTAAGAGGCCCAACTACGTGACCGGGACCTTTACATACACAATACAAAAAAACACTACTCACTAGTTTCATTAACTACTAAAACAATCTCACAATCTTGTGGCGAGTCGATCTGAACTAATGTGTCAGGTAAATGCTAAAGTGAATTATGGCTGTGTTATCACATCGGGTATAAAAATAATGTCTCACTAACAGGTTTATATTAAACGTATAGTAGCGCGGCTGTCCGCGCACCGCATGGTGTGCTCGGGAACGAACACGGTCCGACCCCCGCAGACATTCACGACCACGTATCTGTTCGTTCACAATACCAGCAATACAGATTCGTGATATCTATGCAAAGTAACCAGACTCAACCTAGCTGCAACCGATCTAACCCTAAAACTTTAAATTTACATTAATATCGGAAATGGCACCAACGACATTCCACGGGTCAACAATTAAAACCGTTGTTACAAAAACGAATCAAGCTAATGACCACAAAACATAACACTCAAGCACCTTTTGATAATTTCAACAAAACATTGTCCTATCTGTGTTACACGTAGTCTACGTGACTATCTGTGTTACACGTAGTCTACGTG
This sequence comes from Hydraecia micacea, assembly GCA_914767645.1. Classification (NCBI taxonomy): domain Eukaryota; kingdom Metazoa; phylum Arthropoda; class Insecta; order Lepidoptera; family Noctuidae; genus Hydraecia; species Hydraecia micacea. The sequence goes on from OU611778.1 coordinate 19,386,809, forward strand.
ACTATTTCAACACACTTATACTTAACACGCCTTCATTTCATGAGTTTTTGTTGTGTTCATCCTCTGAGTACTCTCCGTCATCCTGTCCGTTGTTCTCCGGGTCCTCAGAGTTCACTCTCCGATCATCCTCGTTATAATCTTTGTAGTAATCTTTGCCGTTGTCCTTGTCTGTTATATCGTGTTTGTCAGTATCTGTCTCGCTTATGCTGTCATTCCGTTGCCTCTCTTTGCCGAGATCGAGTGGTTCGTCGGTGTCCCGCATGATGTCAGGTTTGCTCATGTTCTCAGTGTACTGTCGCTGCATCTGTTTGAGAAAGCGCTGGTGTGCGAGGTTGGTCGGTGGAGGCGGTAAGGATCCCATTTGTGGAGACGGTTCCTCGTATGGTTTCCTGTCGATGTGCATCGCATTCATTTGTGCCAGTTTCGCGTTCATCCCTGTTGGAAAAAAAGAAAGTTATAGAACAATTTAATTTTCAAACAATTTCTTCCTTCTATGACATCTTTCAACGATTGGACATTGTTACGTACCAAACATATTCTCTCCAATATATTGCAGGTAGGTATCAAGCAGTGCCGAGCTGCCTCCATATCCCGGTGGGTAGTCATCGTGCTTCATGCCAGCAGTCAGTCCATGAGGAAGGTTCTCCATAGTCTTAGCGGTCACCGCTCGCACTGCCGGCACCTTTGTGATAGTCGTGTTTGCCAAGTTGTTTATATCTGCGGGAGAAATTTTTCTTTACGATAATTGTGTTATGAAAACTTGGTAGGTAGGTACTATGGATTACGTGTAGAGTTGAAAAGCCCTGAATTTTAATTTAACTCCGTACTGTTGCTAAACAGAAGGAATGGAAAACCCGATATAAGATCATTAGTTTTTGCCAATCAAAGCTTTTTTATTTCATGAAGTGGCTAAACAGCAGATGATCCACCTCTTGGTAAGTTATTATCGCCACTTTTGGAGATTGCAATACGAGAGGCATTGTAGTAGTGTTGCCCTCCTTTGAGACTTTTAAATACCAATTTCATTGCAAACTTACGTGGTGGCGAGACGGGTATGCTGTCCTGGTATCGCGACTGGCTCAGGTCATCGTTATCATTGTCCCCGCAGATGGAACTGCTCTCTGAGGCTGCTGACTTGGCGTCCAGCTTGATGTCGGAGCGGCGAGGTCCTGTAGGGGAAGCGCGCGCTCGAAGCTGTTCTGGTGATACCTTCACACCGGCCTTTGCTAGTAACCTGAGGGGGATGGAAATTATGTTTTAATACTTTGGTCTCATCGTTTAACTAATCTTTGTTTGGATCTGTTCTGTTCTTTTATTTGTACCAAGTTTTGCATTTTTACGTCTTCTTGAATAATTATGGTTTTGGTCTTTTGAACTCAACAATAAACTCATGATCTTTGCTATATAGCTTCCAGAAAGGGAGATATTTTTTTTTAAGTACTTATTTCCTTTTATCGAATCAAAAGTCAAGACATAGTATTGGTAGTCTTGACTTTCGAGCCGCAGATTTTGAAGAAAGCAGGCTCATCTTCAACAAAGAAGAATCGATAATGAAGCTTTCACCCTAGTGTAGTAGTATACTAGATGTTCCAAAGAATACGTACTGGCTGGCGAGTTCAGGGTCGAATCTGGTGGGCATCTGCAACACGGGCAGGTCCTTGGTGGAGATGCCGCGGTGTTGTCGCGACATGTGAGAGTGCAGCGAGTTGCGGGACTTGGCCACCGTACCGCAGAGTACGCAACTGTGGAAGAAAGGTTGCATTTGTCAAACTAAGTTGGCAGTTTTGTTATGTTATTCTAGGAATAGAGTTTCAGATTGTTGTTAGGCCGTATTTTGACAAGAATTGGCACTTAGCAGGATCACTAAATAAGACACTCGTTCAAAATTCTGATTCGGAAGTATTGGGTTTTGGGATTAGGATGGCCTTTCTTTTTTCACGGTTTTAAGTTGTATTAGTGGCACTGTTAAAACTTGATAATCTGTTGTAATATATTTTTAATGTTCTAAACGTCTTCTAGTAGTTAATACAAATGGTGTGTATTTATAGTGTCTAAAATTATTTGACTAATTATTATTTATGTAGCAAATTTACTAACCGATATCCAGGACAGACAGTATGTTTATCTTCAAGATGCGTCCTCAACGTGTGCGCAGATCGGTATATCTTGCCGCACTTAGGACAGGGCCGCGGGTCAGTCGCTCTCACGCGCAGCAGGTCCTGCGTCCTTCGACACCCTCCTGCAACAGAACATACACTTTATGATCCATGGCTTACGGGTCATAGTCCTGTGATGTTTAGTTTAGTCCTTACCTTTTCTCATTCTAACGTAGACTAAACTTAAGATTTAGTTTGTTAGTAGTTAGAATTAGTTTTAGTAATCTGTTGGTCGCATAAATGTTGAGTCAATTATTGTCCATAGGTTTGATCAAATAAAAGAGACCTTTCTACTTGGTAGTTTTATTGTTTATGTATTTATATAAGCAGACACTTTCTTCTGGTAAAAATTAAGTTATTACGTATATATCGTATCACTAATACATTCGCAACTAGAATCGTTTACTCACATTGAACATTTGGTTATTGAGTGACTAAGTTTACGCTTAAAAATATTTTTTTATTATTTTTATTTTTTTTTATAGTTATTAAGATATACGACATTGCCTCTCAGGCGTCAGGAACAATTTCATCTACTCGCTAAATTTAACCAATATTATTTTTTTTCGTTCTGGAGATCTATGAAATGCATCCGTTTCCATCGCATATATTTTGAAGGCATCTTCGATAATATGTACACGAGCTTACGAAATGGACTTGAGACTTTCCTAAATACTTTATATTTTAATGCTAAGGCAACGTATGTCTTCGTGGGTAAAGTATAAAATGTGCGAGTCTATCTGTAGGCCTATTGTTTATCATTGGAGTACCATTGTAGTTATTGCTTTCTTAAGGCTAAGTGTTCCATGTAGGAGCGGTATATTCATCTTTGGCAGGCAGCAGCGATGCGCATGCGCTGTCACGCAGTACGCATGCCGCTAATATTTAGAACAAAGGCATTTCATGTTTCGTTCAGGAGCTGTGCGCTTCAATACTTGCGCTATATAATATGTCAACAACATTCAATAACAGAATAAGTTTTATTTTTTGGTGTATTTCCCTTTTTCTTTACAAAAATATATGCGAATGGAATCGTCGATTATTATGTACATTTTAAAATAAATCCTCCGGTTGTCTACATTGACTAGATATGTTTTAGATTGTGCACGACTTACGTACAGAGCATCACGAACAAACATCATTTAGAAAATAAATTCTCTATGACTTGGAAGTGAACTTATTCTTAACTATTGCATTCAAAGGCATTAGATTCATTTTCGTTACAATCTATTTCGTATTGTCTTATCTATGGTCGAAAGTATTCATGTAAGGAGTAGCACACACTGGTGCAATCGTTCATCATAAAGTATAAATCTTGTATAGAAGTCATTTCACACCTAAATATCGTTTGTATATAGTCCTTTAAAAATAAAAATGTCAACCAAAAATATAATAAAAATAACAAATGTAAAAAAATAAAACTTCCAAGTAGATAAACTGTTGCACCAGTTGTGTTTGAGGAAAAAGTAGAATGGCGGTATGATGTCCCGTCTAAAAGGGCGCTTGAACCCGAATCGAACCAACTAATGCTACGTTTATTACCAGGACACCAGAGCCTAAGACAAACAGCTAATCGAAGAATAATACCAATCGCTTATAAGCGTTGTCTGGACAAGCGAATCTGGCAGTCGGACTTAAGCTTTATTACAAAAGCTGAACCTATTACTTAGGTACTTATTGAGTGGAATAGCGTCAAATGCTTTAAATGTCATCAAACGTCCTAATTTTATCACCTAATCAGCAAGAGTTATTACTGGATAATAATTTGCCTGACTGTCCATTGAGATCACAGATCAAATAGGACGTTTGTTGACTATTTCAGGAACTAGTTAGCAGTATCGTTAAATTGTACGCCAGACGACGCTTATAATAGAGTGACTATAACCGTAGAAGCAACAATGGAAGTTACAGGCGTTCAGGAAGTGATCAGAATGATCGACATTCATTAGTTGCACTTCGTATTCTATCAATGGCACCAATCATCACATGTCATAATGCGCTTATAATATAAACCTTACTTAAACAATATCAGTCTATTCTACTACAAAAATAATTTTCAGTCGATTTATACCTACTGCTTTATACAATGTTTTATGAACATGACAGCGTTATATGAAAAAATGCATCCAGGAGATCATTATATTCTCTGGTTTAATTACGAGCCCCACTCGACTTAGTTCCGTTTCACAGCCGTTGAAATGTTAACTTTAGAAAGCCGAATATCAAACGAGTCGCGTTCCCATCGGTCAGTGCTTCAGTTAGCCCAGCCACAACTCCACTTCAAAGTTTTCATCTTCTCCCACTGGCGGCGGTGCTTGATGCGCATGTGGTTGCGCACGGAGTTGGGGTGCGCGAAGTAGCGCGCGCACTCGCTGACGGGGCACACGGGGCTGTCGCGCGGGTAGTGCGCGTCCAGGTGGCGCCGCGCCTGCGCCAGCGACGCCAGCGCCGCGTGGCACAGCGGGCACACCAGCCGCGCGCCCAGCACCGCCTGCTTCACGAGCGCGCTCTCCTCCAGGTACCTGAGCAACTCGTTCCCGCGCTCCTCCCTCTCACTCGGCACGGTATCGCTTACCGCCGGGTTTGCCAACGCGCCCAGCGCCGCGGCATCTGCAATGCCGACAGCACCATGTTACACAAACTATCTACGGGCAGAGCGGTTGGCAAACCCGACCCTAAACTCGACATTCCGAACCGTCCGAACGCAATAAACTCTCTAAAAATATTACGTCATATTAAAATACAATATATAGATACGATAAACAATCCCGTTCCGATTTCGCTTCACGTAGGTCCTTGGCACATCTATTCCTATTATTGTATGCATCGCGCGTCGAGTCGCTTGCGGGGCGAGCGGCGACGTTCACCACCACGCGCTGAGCGAGCCGAGCGTGCAGACCGAGCCGAGCGGCGGGTGCGCGACGGGCGGCGGCAGCTCGGCTTCGCGCCGTCTCTAAGAGTTCTGCCGCTGCCGGATGCCGTGGGCTTGCAGCTGGTGGTTGATGAGGTAGTGCTTAGTTTTGCACTTCTTGCCGCAGTGCTGGCATGGGAACCACTGGTCGCGGTCGGTCTGCGAGTGCACATTGAGCATATGCTGGCGCAGGTTGGAGGTGGAGGAGTACACGCGGCCGCACAGCGGACACTGCGGCCGGTAGCCCATCGCCGCCCCGCCCGCGAGAGCCGCCCCTGTAACACAGAGGCGGCGGTTAGACACAGATCCGAACAACATCGTTAAGCGCTATGGTGAGTGTATCGGTCGCAGCGGTCCGCGGACGGGGCGGGGTCGCGCCTCCTCTGTTTGACGCCGTGTATCGAGTTCATGTGTATCTGCATGTACTGGCGGGTCTTGAACGCCTTGCCGCAGACGGGGCACGAGTGCGCGAGCTCGTGCGCCGCGTGCACGTTGAGGATGTGCTGCTTGAGGTTGCTATTGTTGCTGTACAGCTTGCCGCACTCGGGGCACGCGGGCCTGCTGGGCTCACCGGGGGGCCGCTCGGACAGGTCGCCGCCGCCCGGCCAGGTCGCTCCTGGGGCAGGGAGGTCTCCGTCAGTGCGCGCTCCTACCAGGTACTCGTCTTAGTTGACAACACGTCTAGGACGATCGGTCGCTACGTAACTTCCACGGTTGCCAAGATTTTACTAACTGCGTTTATGCGTATTATGTTTTGGGGACGAAGTACATATTTATCGAAACGATTCTAATAGAGTAATTAAGCGCTTTGGTGTCGTTCTCGTTATTTAATTGTTAGTGTTATTACATGCAATAGGTACATGACTCAATAATGTACAATTAATGATTTGATTTCCTTCCTTTGTTCTTTTGGGCGTCATTAATATTGTAGATTGGAAATTATTCAAATAGATTTTAATTATTCAGATCAATTCTACGATGATTGTGATGTGGTATTGAGTCATGTATCATTAGAGTTTAAAGTGTGAGTTACGAATGCACTTACCGTAATTGTCGGGTATTCCTGATGGTCCCGGCAGGCCGGGAAAACCTAGAAATTGAAAATATCTCATTAAATTCAAATTACAACCAAACATTATATCAAAGAGTAATCTTTCAATAAATGGTAAAATAGAGACCCTATGTGGTATTTAACCTTATCCACTTCAAATACCTGGCAGATTGAGTAGTCCGGGGAAGTTGTGTGGCAGGGTTCCGTTGGTGTTAGCCATGGTGGCTGGGTCGTCGTAGTCGATAGGCTCTTGTTTGGCGCGGGTCTCGCCCTCGGTGTCACTGGCGCCGGCGTCAGATGACGACTCCTCGCCGTCCCCAGACTGTACACAAAATAATAATTGGTAGGTTTCAAAACGTGGATAACACAGTGCAAGAATTCTTTCCTAACAAGAACCTTTTTTCTAAGATAGTGTTTTGATGGGATTGGAAAATCTCAACATTTTCAACTCGTTACTAATACTCAACAACTTACCAGATTGTTAGAAACTCCAGACAGATGCGGATTCTGTGAGGTATCCATAGCCTGGCTAAACAGGGCCAGTTCGTGCCCGTTAGTGCCCAGCCGTTCTGGGCTGGCCGCCTGCACCGTCAGTAGCTGTTCCGTCCTACACCAATAATTTGAAAAACTCATAAATACCACTAACTCCCATCACATGTAGAAAACCATAAAATTATGCAGAAGATGGATTTTTGAGGTGTTTAGTTTTCAGGAGGGTATTGTCGAATATTGCTTAAGTCATACATACGACTTACTCGTTTAGAAATGGAAATAATTTATTTGCTTATAATGCAGGTAAGCATAAGATGGATTTTTTATAAATAGTAAAAGTAAAAATTGAATTTGGTTATCAGCTTTGGACTTTACTTTGAGAGTAAAAAGGAGTTACGCAATCATGGAATGCTCAGTAATACCTGGATTTCATCTGCGCCTGGTACAGGTCTGAGGACCTGGCTCGCTTCGGCGGTGGTGTGTTGGCAGCACCGTCGTCTGGTTTCCGTGGCCTCCTGCCTTCGCGCTGTTGTCCGCCTCCCCCCTCCCGGCCTTCGCGTGATCCTCCGCTTCCAGTTTCAGTCCATGAAGATGCTGACTGTTGAAATTATTTGGCATTTAGTGATAATACTAAAGTGTTGTCATTTTTGGAGAAAAGTATGTCCAGTTACCGAAAGGATGTCATCAAATATATTGTTATAAACTTAAATTTTTAAACAGTGAACATAATATTGTTTTCAAATTCATAAAGGGTTCATAATCAAGTCCCAAAAGACCAAAACGACTTACTGTCGCCTAGCACGGGACTCTTAAAATTAAATTCTAATAAAAAGTCTGCAAGTCTTTGTAGTAGTGGTGGGTGGGCCTTCTGATTTAGTGTTCATTTATTTACAAAGGATTGATTACTTTAAATTTTGTTATAAACTGACATTTTTCGTTTTTTAAAGGGTTCATGATACTGTTCCGTGCTGGGCGCCATTAAGTTCTTTTGTGGCGCCCAACGTGGAACCAAATCGACTTAATGACGCCCAGCACGGGACTCTTAATGCGAAGTTCTGAAGTCTTACTGGTGATGCCTTCTGATCCAAAGTGGTCATCGGCGCTGGTGCTGGAACGTCTGTCAATCCTCGCACTTGTAGCAGTTGGGCTGCTCTCAGGAACTCTTTCAGCTGCTCTTGACCGATGTGCACCTCTCCTTGGTACATGAATCTAAACAGGATAAAAATGATTCCTATAAAATCCACTGTGTTATAAATTGTAGTAGTGTCTAGTCGAGTTATGCTTAACAGATCCTCTTCGAAAAATAAAAAGAACTTACCTAAGAAGACTCTCCATGTCTTTATCGTGGACATCACGCAGAATCACTATGGGATGTTGACAGGGATTCGCTTTTAGTAGCCTCCGGAAGTAAGGACTGCACGCTGACAATACAACCTGGTAAAAAACGAAGATAAGTAAGTCAGATATTCCAAGAATGCACGTGTGAAAGTTGGGCTGAATAAAATAAATCTGGCATACGTCTAGTACAATCGTGGGTCCCATGTTCGTGATATACATTCTTGATATTTCTCGGAAAATTGCAAGAAAGTAACAAAACTGATTCCCATGCGGTATTGACGGGCGATATTGTTGGCTCGCACTTCCAAGATTTAAATATGCAAATATTTATTGGAAGTAGTGCAGTAGGTATTGTAAATCGATTTTATATCGAACTTTCACGGAATTGTGTTTATTATTACGTCACAATTGTTAATCCAACATTGTCAAAGTCAAAGTCAAATCATTTATTTCAATTAGGCACACTAAAGGCACTTTTGAACGTCAAAAATTATAGTAAAATGAATGAATGAATGTCGTACGAGGGGCGTTCAATAAGTACCTAGCCTCATCGCCGGAGGGCGCTGTAGTTTCAAAAGAGTTTTACCACAGTGTAGCACATTCTTTTTTAATTCTTTTTTCAAATTTTCATTCCAATCCCTTCATTTGTTTTAATTTGACAACTTATGGAAGCGAACGTGTCGATCGGTTTTACAAAAATGGAAAAAGAGCAATATCGTTCGGTGATTCGATTCCTATTTTTGGAAGGGAAAACGCGCATCGAAATAAAAGAGCGCTTGGATGCTGTGTACGGTGACTCTTCTCCATCGATGGCCAACGTCAAGAATTGGTTCAACGAGTGCACGTGGCCCTACGTCGGTTTTTGATGAACCACGTCCAGGTGCACCGAAAACAGCTGCTACGGAGGAAAACATTAAAAAAATCCATGATCTCGTATTGGCAGATCGCCGATTGAAGGTTCGGGAGCTAGCTGAGACTGTAGGCATTTCAGAAGGAACAGTGCATCATATTCTTCACGAGGAACTCGGCATGAGAAAGCTGTCGGCGCGATGGGTGCCGCGTTTACTCACACCAGAAAACAAGCGCAACCGTGAGACCACATCGGAGACGTGTTTGGCGCTGTTTAAGCGGAATCCAGCGGAGTTTTTGCGTCGTTTTGTGACCGTCGATGAAACCTGGATCCACTGGTACACACCAGAGACCAAGGAGTAATCAAAACAATGGATCCAGACCGGGGAACGTGCTCCAAAGAAGGCGAAAACTGTAAAATCGGCCGGAAAAGTTATGGCTACCGTTTTCTGGGATTCACAAGGTGTGATCTACATCGATTACCTCGAGAAGGGTAAAACAATTACAGGGCTTTACTATGCCGATTTATTGGGCCGATTCGACGCCGAATTAAAGAAAAAACGACCCCATCTGGCGAAGAAAAAAAAATGCTGTTTCACCACGACAACGCACCGGTTCACACGTCTGCCGTTGCCATGGCCAAATTGGTCGAATTACGCTACGAATTGCTGCCCCATCCACCGTATTCTCCAGATTTGGCCCCTTGTGACTTCTTTCTGTTTCCTAATCTGAAAAAATCACTCGCCGGGAATAGATATGGCTCAAATGAGGAGGTTATCGCCGCCACGGAGGCCTATTTTGCAGAGTTTGACAAAAACTATTTTTCGGACGGGTTAAAAAAGTTGGAGCATCGCTGGGCTAAGTGTATCGAACTAAAAGGAGACTATGTTGAAAAATAAATTGCCACTTTTCCAAAATTTTCGTTTACTTTTTGTAGGCTAAGTATTTATTGAATGACCCTCGTATATGATATTAGATTTTTTGTATTTCCAATTAGTATCTAATTTAATCGTATTTTTTTAACTTACCTTGTGCGCAGTAAAGGTGGCGCCGGCGCACGCAAGCGTGACGTCGACAAAGTCCTCCTCATCGCGCAGGCGCCTGAAGGAGGACACCATAGACGAGTGGAAATCATTCCACCGCAGGGAGTATTGCTGCTCGCCGCCGGCCGCGGCGCCGCCTGCGCCATACAGAGCGGTCAGTGTACCTTACAAATTTATTTTAGTCGTAAAATAACTGTATTTAAAGAAGTTCTTTGTTTTTGGTGTGCTGAATAACCTTCTTTAATGCCTGGACACTGCGAAGGTTTTTCAGCACTCTTAATTTTTAAAATATAAGGTGATCTTAAATAGATTTCTTCTCTTAACTATTTATTTTTGTGTAACACAATACATGCTGAACGAAAATAAATAAGAGAAGAAATTTATTTTTCGTGTAAAAAAACTTTTTTTTTTCAATAATTTGTGACGGTAGCGCACGCCAAGTTACTCGAGAGTTATCTAAGTTATTAAAAATATATTAATTAATAATTTTAAATTAATATCAGCGATTTTTAATTTCCACTAAAAATAATTAAAATCTTTTAGCAATAAGTAGGTACTTAATTAATTTCCTAAACAGCGCGCGGATGATTACTGTCATCAAGTTTTTCAATAAATGAGGTAATTTTAATACAATCTCAAATTACATTTTATTAGCATAATCTAGGCGTATGAATAGCCTGCCTTTCACAGAATTCTAATTATCAGGCTTTAAAATCTTCCGCTTAACCGAAACAAGCTACAATTTCGCAAAATTGGTGAACTTTGCGAATTTGTGTAGTTTGTTTAGTTGTAATTTGTACCTATCCAGCGTATTTAATTGCTTTGCTTAATTAAATACCTATGACTCTAATAAACTATGAAGTATTTGAATTTTTTATATTTTAGTTTCAACTTAATAACTAAAACTCATAATTTGCGCCCAAACAGGGATATTGGCAATAACTATCTTGGTGTAATTAGCTTGATATATTTGTAAGTGAAAACGCTCGACATAAAAGGGTCCATAAAGCACATTTCACAACCACAAGTCATATGGTTCGTGGAAGAACCGTTAGATTTAATTTAATGTATATGATAGATATCTTTGAGCTGTTGTGTTACCTAAGAGCAATAACAAGTGCCATATAATCGCAGCTAATTTATAATCTCCTATCTATCCATGTTTTAGGAACCAAAACGATTTTTTTAATTGCATAAGTATTTCTAATTTATTGTTTTGTTTTTTAAAGATACAATATATGACAAGTGTTGACCTCGCAAAAAGTTTTAAATGTCACCATAAGCTGTAGTTTACAATTTATATAGCTTGTAACAATGTAGAGATATATGCGCGATGTTTCCTTTTCTATTAAGGTATATTTATTTCTAAGTATATATATCCGTTTCTTCGAATTTTTGGTTCTAGGACATGCCGGTTTCCTCACGATGTTTTCCTTCCCCGTTTTGAGAGCAGTGATGATGAATCTACCAACCCGCACTGGGCCCGCGTAGTGGATTACGGCCCACTCCCTCTCACAGAGAGGAGGCCTGTGTCCCAGCAGTGGGAATTTTATAGGCTGATTATGAAAGTTATATCCGTTTCTAGGAATAAAATAGAAACGACAAAAAAAGCTAATCTTGGCAAAGAAAATGTTATGGACAGTATGGACTCATGCAAAGCAAATCCCTAAATGTATACCTATTTCTAGGAATACCTTAATAGAAAAGGCAACATCCCTTGTATTATATATAAGCCTAAAGAAAAATTGCATTATGTAAAATGCACGAAATTATAGAATTTTGATTGTGAAAAACGCATACCATCCAAGTAAAAGGTAAAACTTGAAATATATTTTCCGCGCTTTACCAATCATTATTAATCCTATTGGACCAAGTGTTTGTATACATACATCCGGGCGTTTATACCGGTAGACCCCTATTGTCTACCGGGTGTGTTTATATTGAGTATATAGTGTCTACATAATTTTATATTATGTGCTAATTTTTTGAGAATTTGTTTAAATTAACTCTATCGCTGAAACCTCGTTCTAATATTAGGTACCTACCAGGGACTGAGGAACCTTCCTTCGCAAGTTTACAAACGTCTAAGGAATCAAACTTAAAATAAAATTGAAACATAAAACGAGCAATAATCCGTAAAATTCTTTCTAAAACACATTATTTAAACTTTGGGACTTCAAAACTGTTTTACGTACCCAAAAATGTCAAAAGGAAGGTAAGACTAAAATTATTTAAATGTGCAACTTAAGGAGAGTCGTATAAATAATTTTATTTCAATGACTAATAAATTGTGCGTTTTTTATAACAAAGGCAAGAAATATTTAAAAACAAGGTTTGAAGATATTTATAATAGATGAGCACTCACAGGTAGTTAATAATGGGAAATGTCAAGGATCTTAGTACAGGTTGTGACTAACGCTAAATATTTCATACGTGGTGAACTAAGAAATTATTATGCTTCACGTTTTCCTAATTTTTTGGTTTTTGCAGATGATTTTAGATTCAATGTTACTTGAATAAATTATCACGTAAAAAGATTTAAAGAAGTTTTCTGCGATGTACCCACTACGTACAAAACGTAAAAAGAAATCTGATACGATCTACGATGAGATAACCTAAAAAATTCTAAATCACAAAATTTTAGAAATCAATTTTAATAAAAAAGAAATAAGAAATTACGTCCATGTTATAATTGAAATTGCGTTTTAAATATCCTAACAGACAGATATTCCAAGTTCGTTTGGTTATAAATTCCATACCTACATTAGAAATTTGCGCACGGTCGCGCGCAATTACATCTTGGAAACAACGGGAAAGTTTAAAAAATAAATAAAAATAGCGTCTTTACGAGTGTCCCGATTCCCGAACGACATAAATAATGTATTGTACTTATTATTAACGCTAACCGTTTTGCATGAGTCAATAACATCGGCATTTCCTTTGTCAAGATTAAGCTTTTTTTTTGGTTTAATGTGGTTGTTTCTTTGATTAACGCGTTGAACTACTAGATTGTGCAAGTATTGTCCTTTCTTTGGTGTTGTTCGTCTAGTCGTTCAGCTCCTTGAGTTCAGAGTTGAGCTACACGATTACCTACTGACAAATGCGTGCACTGACTGGACAGGTCCACACATCTGTGTGGTTCTTTCTACGAAAGACAATCTCAGACACTAATCTAAATGAAAAATGCATGTTCCTCATATTGATTGACCATGACTATGTCTGGACTTTAATAGAGACTGTTCTACGAGTTTGTTCCGGTCTTTCATCTCAGAGTAGTCGGATAGGAAACGCCGAACTCAACTACATAGTTTTAAAACCTATTCAATTATGACGTGTAAAGTGTTTTTTTTTAAATAAATTTTCAGAAATAAATATCATTTATCAATTCATGTATCTTTTAAATTCTTAATCAGAGAATATTAATTCTCAACGACATCAACAATTTAAAGAACTTCTTTTTCACTAGACGGTTTGTCATCGAAAATCTAGGAACGATTTTTTATAACCTGTTGTATTAAAATTCATTGGTCTTTTGTTGTCCATTCATAATCTGATAAGCCCCTGATCGACTTGTTAAAGCAGCATTTGCAATGAATCCTATTTGTTTTCGATATGATTCATAAGATCTTGTAAATTAAGAACTTATTTTAATATGAAATTCTTCGGGACGATCAGCGAAGTTTAAAATTTTAATGGAAGTTTGTAACCCAGCGACGATGTTGGGATTGTCGTGGTCCTGTTACAAAGATTTAGGGATCTAATTAATCTCAGAATATCCGGTCGAGAGTTATAGTGAAGGACTAAGTTAGCGCGCAATTTATAGACGGAAATAAAATGGCGGACTGAATTGAGTACCTACCTAATGACGCTGTATAATGCATTTTGAATTTCAAAAAAAGAAGCTCTCAAAAAGTACGCTTTTTCCTTCTAGTAATTCCGCCTTGCAATTTTTATTGATTAGCAGTTTTTTATTAGAAGAACAATCCGGTTTATTGCTAAAATTAAAAACGATTCACAGTAACAATTAAGACCGTTACGAGAGATATTCTTATAAATAACGGTTTGCAAATCAATATTTGATTTGATATTCCAAGAATCTTTATTTTTTCCTCTAGATTCAACGGCCTTTAATGCCTTTGAAACAGCGGCTGGCTAAAATCAATACACTTAAACGGACCAGTGTCCCTAAATACCCATTCACACTGTTCATAAAAGGTTCATATCAAAAAGGTCATGATATATTTTGAGTGTGAATGCACGGCTTTTGATCCCCTGTCCGTGCCACCCCTCTGGAAGGGTGAGACTTCGAAGGCGGCGGAGTGAGCGTTTTTATGACGGGTATATCTGTAGCCAGCGCAGTATTAACCCTATGAAACGTTTGGAAATCGCGACGAAGAACGCGTTTACGGCAGTAAAAATGTATACAATGATGCGCTCGGATGAGTGAATAATAGACCGTTTGATTTTGGTGTTTGTTATTAGATTTGTAATTACGCTTCTTATTGGTCTTTTAAATGGAAAACACTTACGTATTTGCAAAATTTGCAAATAAGAAGTACTATTCTAATCAGAGAACGAAAAGTTACTAGTCATACTGGAACACGCTGCAACAGGGAAACACGTAGTAAACACGCAATTTGTTCAGTAAAACGCCATTTACACTCCGAAACAAGCTTTTAAAGATAAAAACAGAACACCAAAAACATTTTACCAAGAACAATTATTTGTAAATGCATTTGGTGAAAATAAAAGAAAAACTCGGGTCTCGAGTGAAGCGACGTCATTAAACAAGAACGGGCGCCCCATCCCCCTGGTCCTGCGGGGTAGATCCTGGGGCAGGACGGCGGGGGGTGGGGGGGCGAATATCAACGAACTCATACGTACGTGTGACGTAGCGACGCGTACGTACCATAGTATACATTCTGTTGGTAAACAATTGCGTCTCATTGCAATTGGCATTTGAGTTTTTAATTCTACTTTTTTTCGGATTTGTCTCGAGGCTTTCGATTGGGTTTGAATGTTTGGACTGTGAGCGTTCAAGAGTTGGGATTTTCTTTTTTATTTTCTTTTAAAAAAATACTAATAGGCTTTGGATTGCGAATTCGTTCAATTGTAATAAACAGCTAAAGTTCGTTTATAAAGACTTGAAAGATTTCAAGGCAAGACCTCAGGATGGTGTTTTAAACGTGTGTTCCATTTTAAAACCAAATCGATTGAAACTGATGAATATTTCCACCACGATTTTTTACAAACTACTTAAACTTTAAAAACTATCTTATTTTAAAGTCATAGATGCTTTACAAGTAACTTGGGGCGACTAAATTATTTAAAATCTAATGCAAATTCTATTCGAAATCATTTAAAATATAAGTTTGAATTTAAATTCTGAGAGGTGTAAGACCTCTGTTCATACTGGAAATCTATCTTGAAACATTTGCTATTGTAACGAATTAGATCATTAGGTATATCTTAATGTCCGTAATGAGACATTAAAACTTTCTTAATTTCATTCGACTAATGTTTCCAAATAGATTTCTCTTGCCAGATTTTCATACTTCTAATTCAAAGTTTCAAATTGTACTTATAAAGTGCGCTATACATCTGCCGATTCTCCGAAAGAACCTACTACGCTTTGGAATGGGCAGCTAGATTCATCGTTCTGAATGAGCGACTACTTTGACAGTTCAAAAGTGCCTGTTATAAATGGTTAGTTTGAAATACATGCTTTGAGTTTGATTCAGATTGAGTGCTCTACAGTATTGTTTTCCTAGATTTGATCGTCGGAAAACTATCGGATGGTGTGTAGCGCACTTCTTGTGATGCTGTGCCGAGTACTTACCGGTGTCGGTCGCCATGGCCGGGTGCTCTGAAGGCGGCACCGTGTCGGGGCGTGCGCGCGCGCTATACGTGTCCAATCCTGCGCATTCCAGCCGGGCGCCCAGTGCCGCCGCCACCGTAATGCCTTCCACACAGCTTCGCACCAAAAACTATCTGTTATCTACGCCGTGCAACCTGCACGACTTGCACCCCTTTTCTTTTCTTTTTTGATCCGTACAAAGTTTTCCGTCAGTTTAAAAAAAATTGAAGTTTATTTTTAAAGCTTGGATTGTTTTTTTTGAGTATTGCGTATTATTGGATGTTTTTGTTCTGAAAAATTGTTTGCACATTAGTTTTATTCATGAGTAAGAATAGTTAATAATTTCACGCTGTGCTGGCAGGATCGAGCGGTGACATCTCCGTGTTTAATTATTGTAATTCGTGTTTAATTTATGTTTGTATGCGACGAGAAGGGTGGAGGAGCGATGATAAATATTTATAATTTACACGTAGCGGAAGTTTGTTCGCTTTGCGGTTAAAATTTAATTTGAATTGAGAAAGTTCTACAACTTAATTAAATGTACAAAGTTTTGTTGCAATGAAAATAATTATCCATTTAACGTTAAATGTATCTAGAATAATTGAGATTCAACGCGTAAAAGCAACATAATTATTTAATTAGCAATTGTAAAAGTGAATGTTACTGAACAGAACTCCAATTCACTGTAACAATTAATTCAACTTGTAACATAAATCAGTATAACTGTTAATATATTACACAGTTAATATCTATTCCAATTAATAAGTAATTAGCATTAATTGCAATTGACTAAATAACTCACGTACTGGCATCCACGTGACGCAATAATTGGTCAAACTCAATTCGCACTTGGTACACGACTACACGCACACGACACTGCAACGATTTACAATAAAGTCCAAATATCGTGTGTCCAGCCGAATCGTGGGGTGTTAATTTAAAGGGCCGGTGCAACGATCGATGGCGCGCCCTGCACCGCCACAATAAGGGAGGAGCGGGCAGATAGAAATCAATACGATGTCCATCATCGCATGCAGCCACCCCCCGGCCCGCACCGCCTGCGCCATGCACACGGGAAATGCATTTTCCGCGACTCCTCCGCCCTACACCCTTCTCGCGTTTCCGTCACCGTAGTTACACGAATTTATCCGAAAATGTTGACAACTGTATTTTTTTGTGATGTCCGGTGTAGGATGCACCGCTCGGTCCGTCCGTGTCCGGTGTATACCTTGACGCACGCGTGCGTTCGGGTGCGCGTCACGCGGGCGACTGTCGCGCGCCCCGCCACTCGGGCCGAGAATAAACAGCGTGGGGCGCGCGGGGGGCGGGGCGGTGCAGCGCCTGCACGCCCACAGCGGCCGCCCACGGCTGCCGGACGAGCGGACGCGAGCGGACGCTGCCGGACGCACGCCGGACGCCGGGCACCGATGAAACATGGATGTTTCAGGACGTCATCGCACTGCGACGCGTGTCATCTCGTCGCCCAATAACGCGTGCGCCAACAATTTATTGCGGTGTTGCCTCGTGGAAGGACTTTCGCTTGCGCTGTCTACAGTTCGCATATTCACCTCAAAGTAGAAATACCAAACAAGTTTCCAACAGGAAATTAGTTCAATCATTTATTACTTTAGTAGCATTCAAATAAATGATATAAAAAGATTTGTGAATAAATTGGAGAGGCTCAATAAAACCTCATATTCACTGAGAACATCTTGGTAATTAATTTGGTAGACAAGTGATCATTCTGTAATCGTATTAATGAAATCCGGTTTTATTCTAAATTTGTGATCAGGAGACCATGTTTGTATGATATTTTATGTTAGATTTTAATGTTAACATTTGCGTTTCCTGTATGTTTGGTAACGTTAACATTATTGATAGTATTTTTATTCTAATAAGGTCACATTTCTCCACCCTTAGTTATAACCAAGGGGTGTTAAAAGCAAGCATTCTCCAGTTTGGATTTTTAAGTAAATGTTGGAAGCTTTTTCCGAATTTGCATAACACAGACCGATCGTTACGGCTGTGATCACAGATAGATACCTGCTTAGGTTTGTTTAAGTGCAGTCTATGACGTCACGAAAGACTACATTAACCCGTCTGAGTTTGATAGAAATAACGTTGAAACCAGTTCAGTGTAGGTGCATCAATAATGTCATAGAGATGCGCGACTTAGTAGGTTCATATTAATATATTCTCTAATTTGAAGATTCTTCTTAATTAGTAGTATTATTATCCCCTGAGACTAAATGATTCATTTTAATCATTAACAAGATCCAAAATACATTTACGAATGTATAAAAATCAGTTCACATTTTACACCATGATAACTTTAGTCTTTCTAAGTGACAACAAACAAATTTTAGCTTCTGCAAAGTCCATAATAATATTGCTTTGATTATGAAAAAATAAATTACAAAAAACGACAAAGCTTAACAACACAACATTTTTCAAAATATTGTAAACTTAACACTTTTAATAGAATCACCAATCAATTATCCAAAAACAATATCTCCTATTTTCGCCACGAAATTAGGACTGCCCGATTAATATAGACGGGCCGTTCCCCTATCGCTAGGGACCTGCCGTCTGCATCGGACTATAGGTGTAATGTGGTACCTATACAACACTACCTAGGTACCTACATGTCTGCTTACCCTAGAGGGTAGACGAGACGAGTACTCCCTGTAATATCACTTATGTCTGTAGTCTTTTGTTTTATCGAGCGATGAAATAGCTTTGTCATGTAGTGTTGTAATGTACTTGTGTGTGCATTGAAATCGAATTTGGGTGCATATTTTGCATTGTTTGGGTGAAATGTTGTGATTTAAGCAAGTTAATCAGTAGATAGTACCTTGCTGCCTCAGCTGCCTGCTTAAAGATTGCACCACAAAACCACTAGAAAATATCTATTAAAAATATCGTATACCTACAACTCATTTGTTATCTACCGCTTTACGAATTCGCCCATGACACTGTCACAATACTACATTGATCATTTCCTTTATCATTCTTATCTCCACTCAGCTCAACATTAAGAGTTTATAGATATCAGCTTGGGACTATAATACGTTGATGACCTATGCCCTATATTCCCCAATTTCAGTACTGTCAATTTTCATTGACCTCTAGCGCTACGCGGCACAACATCGAATTGCGTTTAGGCGGCTTACATCAGCCTTGCCAAAACGTATATCACGAGAGTGCGTGTTACCCGTGCTACCCGGAACCACCAAGCACCTAGTATCTGTCTGCGTAAACAATATCTAAGTATTCTTTACGTAACAATAGTGAACTTGTTTCATATCGCCCGTAACACCTTAATGCGCTGCTGACGATTGAAGACCAATCGATTGATGCCTCGATGCGTTACAAACGGTAAGATCTTTTGTATAAATATTTTGTACAAATTGTACTAAGTGTTTTTACTATGTAAAACATTTTGGCGTGAGACGAGTTGAAAATAGAACACCCTTCGCGTGGGTTTCTGCATTTAGAAGAGATTAAGGATTTTTAGGAGTTTCAGGTCGTTGGGCAGGAGTCAAAAGTCAGTGCGACCCGGATATCTATGGTGCGACCTAACCGGCCAAATAAATCCTGGCGTCCTAAGGTCAATCCTGAAAGCTGTCGGTATTTTGCAAAAATATTGTAGTGTCCTCGAGTTGATGTAGGTAAGTGACTAAATTACTATTTATATCAATTTTAGAGCCGTACGCAAAATACGCTCATTGACGTGGAGTTGCAGACACCAGCCCGTATTTCCTACTTATCTATAAATTTTAGAGTACGTAGGTCTATCTTTAAGTGTCATATGATCTTAAAGGGGAACTGCTAAATAAAAAAATCCCAAGCTTTTCATACTTTATCGCTCACTTGCTCGCTTCGCTTTTGACCTGCTAAACGTTGCCCGTTTCATTAAACTGCTTTGCTTACGTCCTCTATCATTGCTTTACAATACGTTTTGTATTTCTAGTAAACCATTTAGTTGGCGCTGCTTTACCTGTCATCATTACTCCTTGGAAGGTGACCCGCCTTACGCCATTTTATTACCATCCCATTAATATATTGCTTGCAAACACGAACGGCTCTATCAAAGTTATTGCAAGTTCTGCATTTGAGAGAAAGTGACTTCCTGACCCCCTTAAGAAATCCTGCACCCCTAATTGCGCAATATCGCGAGTCCCATGTTAGTCCCTTTGCGGATGGAACCTGGATGAGGCTAGCACAGGAGTGTAGGGATTCGTAATTGATGATGACGATGAATCGCGTAATACATTTTCAATCACAATCCGAAAAAAATTGAAGGAGATTGCTAATCTAGTGCTTCGTATGTTTGCAAAATTCGTCTGCTAAATAGTGTAATGAATATTGTGAAAATGAAAAGCATTGCCATTGTGAGTTACACAATTACCCCACAGGTCGTATATCGATAGTGCTGGTCAAGTGACTATCCATTTGATACAGTTCTGGTATTATTGTTACTTCCTACTAAGTCACCCTTACCATTTGGAATAAAGAAAAAGCATGATATCAATTATAGAATAGCGACTTGCTATAAACTTACAAAAATATCTCCGAAAAAATCATAGTTGGGACACATTACCACCTGAAGATAATCTTCATTTACTATATTATAGTTTACTTACTTACCTATCAAAGTAGCACATTCCTAAATGAGATATGGACTGGACCCTACGCACACCGCTGGCTATAAACGGACTTATCCTCACGCCCGAACTCCCACTCGGGGGAGACAGAAATTAAGCCCACAATGTGTCTACGTTTATTTGGGAACGCAACGAAAACGTTCAACTGTTCCCTATTTTACAAAAATCGAATGACATTATTAAAAATGACATTATTCAATTCAAAGTTTTTACGTTGACTTTCCGGAAAATTGCCATTGGAATGCATTTTTGCTACTAAAGTGACCTATAAAACGAGTTTATTGATAGGTATAAACATAGCTATTAAGTACCAAAAATAACCCGCAGCTTGTTTACTAAAACTCAACAATTTGCACAACAAACGAACAAACTCAGTCCCCAGCCTGATGATATTTATACATATCCGTGGCCGAAAAACAAAACAATCCGTAAAGCCTTCCTGTAACAGGCGAGCGGCCGGCCAATCATTCGTCAAACGCTACCCGGCCGGTTGTAAATCTTTGCAGGGGTGGCGCGGGGGCAGGGCGCGGCCGCCCGCGGGTTGGGGGGTTACGTAACATCCGGAAGTGCGGATTAGGAATCAATAGTGCGCTTGTAATGATAGTTGTAGTGTAATCGTAAATGCGCTGAGCTGCGCGGATCTGCCACGGATTCGGACCCGACGCGATTTTGTAGGGTTGGGTTGAGTTGTGGGACGGTGTGGGGTTAATTGGTAATGGTAAAGTTATAGACTTATGTTGTTAATTCTTTGACCGATAATGAACGATTTTTCATTAGATCCTCAATTAATTTCAGAAATTTACTTTCTATAATCTTTTATAGACGCAGATGTTTACAAGTTCTGAATAATATGACGATTTAGCAAAATAAAATGGACAGCATTTATAAAGTGAAGGGGGGGTAAAAAGAAATCCTACCGGCGCCACTTTCCATTACCACCCCTTCAATTGTTAAGCAAATTGTAAGTCAAGTGAGGGTAGCTGTAACGCTCAGAGGGAACTCTAGAACCCTTGCACAGTGCAGTTTTGTTATGTTTATTACGCTATATGTATCATTTTGCAAAACGTTTTAGATGATACAAAATGTTATATTATGAAAGCATCTTTTGAAATTATACGGGTGTTCGTTTGGCATTTGTGTTTATGTGAGAATGTTAGGCTTTATAACTTCGGAGCGGTGAATGGTTATGCGAATCGTAGTGGTTTTACCTGGTAAGAGTCCGGCATGCCGCTCTGTCACCCGATGGAGGAAGTCCATGAGGATATCCACCGCGGGCCAAAAAAAAGCTTTATAACTTCACAAAAATCAATAAAAACGTCATAATAGTCGAATCAAGTTTGCAAGTCATAGGCAATATAGGCGAATCATATACTTATGATTAGATAAAACTGAAGCACGACAGGACATGCTTTTATTATCCATAAAGAACAAGTCCATTTTTAAAATTATTTAATCTCATTTCTCCATATGCACCACTCGTCAAACTTTAATAAATTCATCTTCCATCTGAAGTAGCCAATGTTCAGCTGACGCGGCTGCACTGCATCACATGTACTCAAAGCGGGGATAAGACGACCCCCCTGTCCCCCTGCTATGCCCCCGCCATCCCACCGGGCCGTCATCGCCGGCTCATCCGTCACGGTGACTGCTGCTGTTGACAAATGCTTTACTTCATTCGGGGGACATATTAAAATTGGTATTTTTTGGCGGCGATTTCATGTTTCGCCCTAATGGTGTAATGTTCGTTTTTTGTGGGGTGCAAATTACACTTCGCGGTAAATTATTGTATTTTTTATCAAAGCGTTTTACTGAGAATGATTTGCAAACATGTCGTATTCACCTGTCTACATTTGGTACCCATTCAATGCTACAGTCACAAGCTCTCCATATTCTCGCTACAACAGAAGTATCGATAGGTATCTACTATCACTGTCTGCATCGTCAGTGCGAGGGCGTGAAGCTTCCAATTGTTCGATCCAACGGTTTATGCAATCTTTTGCTCGTTCATGCACATCACATTTAAAAAATAATCTTGTCCCGCACAGAACTTTCCCGGACTTCTAAAAATAAAACCACAATCCGAAAATAAATAATATCTAAAGGTACAACACTGCACATAGTCTCAAAGCGGCGGAGAAAAGTCCGAGCTTATTACAGCTTACTATTGCGTCTGGGGTCGCCCCATACCCCACCGCCCGCCACCCCGTGTCACGTATGAGGGGGGCGGGGGGGCTAATGATGTTTTTTAACAAAAGATTACTCCACCACATCATTGCTTTCCTTGTGGCCTGCAGGTTTGTGTGTAAGAATGATACGCAGTTTTTATAGTGAAGCTATTTGGTGGATAATTATAATTGAGTAAAAAATTTGGATGGTATTGTTGGTATATTATCACTTATTTCACACAGAATTCCTTATTGCTTTTGACAGTTCTATACGGCACATGGTGGAATTAGGATGATTGGTTTAAATTTTAAAAAATCGAGAATTTTGTGGTGTCGCAGAAACTTATGTGCTAAACTGCAAAAGTAGAATGCACCAGTTTTGACTCTAGATAGCGCATATAGTGACGTTAAGGTAGTTAAATCAAACGATGTTATCAATTATAAATCATTAGAAAGTTCTAGTTCATAAACTCTTCCCATTACAATTTATCTCTACCATAAAGTTATGAAAAAATTGCAATATTGTGCGCTGTTCCAACTTGTCTTGTACAAGCGTCGAGTTGACCTATTTCCCTCGCTCGGCCCTCATAGTCCCTCACATATCACAAGACAAACGGTCGGGTCACAGGCACATCCTTTTTATTATTGCGTCCGTATTTGAGCCATGTCGACTGTCCATCTTTGAGGAATCTGCAACTTAAAGGCAGTACGATAAAGGGATCCATTTTGATCTAGTTTGGGGGGATTCATTATTGGCTATCTGCTTGAAACATAGCCTTGCATTCCTTGACTTCTGTTAACCAAGAATGGTTAAAATCTAAGTCAGCCAAAATTCCGACTTTAAAGTAGACGAATAATAATGGAAGATGTCAATTTGCGACAATACCCCCAAAAACACTTTACCGCTTCCCAGTGATAAACCGAGCAGTGACGCTCGATTCTAAAATTAACACATAATGATACATATTAAAAGACCATTACAACTTAATGATAGATAGTTTAAATTACCTAATACGGGTTGAAATTATACCAGCCAAAGACTAACTGACATCGTTTAACCTATACCTACATAGAAAGTGCGAGTTATAACAAACGTGGAAGTACCCTCCAATGTTTACTGGAAACCTTTTGATTTGAACCGTTGTGCGCACTTGTGGGGTAGTAAGGGGGAGTTGAGGGGGAGTAGGGGGAGGTCCGGTCCTGTGCAAATGTTATTGATGTGTAGTGGTTATGATGAGATAGTATTGTTCATATCGCCCGTTTATTTTGCGGGTAAGAGATGTGAAGAGATGGATTTTTTTTTTATTCGTGTAGTGGGCAGATTATGGAATGGTCCTTTTTGAAGTGAAAACTTCTTTAGGCGCGTTGGGCATTTTTTGAGACGGGAAAAAACCAATGACTTCGCGCCACTGTTACCGTAACCGACATCGCTTCGGATGTATTCGGCTGTCCTCGGGATGTACTCGGTTTTAATCTATATCCGATATGTCAGTGAGTGATGGCAAAGTATTCTGTGTTTTGTTTTCACTTCTGTCGGCACTCCCGGAGAGCCTCTGTTTTTTTTTTAAGATGGGTGAATATCTACCTATAGTATAGTGGTTATAATACCAGCCTATTATCTGTCTCATTGCTGGGCAAAGGCCTCTTCCTATACAGAGAATGCACTAGCATTGATTTCCACACTTGCTCAAGACGGGATGGAGTTTTCAGACTTATGTACTTATACTTAATTCCGTTTTCTCACGATGTTTTCATCAGTGGTCACAATGATTAAAAAAGTTAGGATTTTTAGGTAACGTTACGTCTGGCTAAATAGTAGGAATTGAATGACGTCGGTTTCATAACCCCTACGTCAGAAAGTTTTTACTCTGAAATAGAATTCAGAAATGTAATAACGTTCATAATCAGTGTACGCATTTAAAATTCTTAGTAAGAGGATTGGAAGGTCACAGATTCTAGAACATTTCTAAGCATGCAATTAGCAATAAGGAAAACTAAAAATAAAAAAAAAACCGTTTCTAAGATAAACTATCTCCTAAATTGAATTTATGTAATTTTGTAAGCAGTTTTGCGGCTAACCTCATTTTTTTGTGAACAAGATGACACAACAAATAAATATTTATTTTTCCTCGATTAGGTGATTTGATGACGTCACTTATAAGTAAAATCACGCCATTCTGGTAAGACACTGGTACTAACTTACTAACATTCATGTAAGTGAATTCCGTGAATCATTCGCAGGTTGTAATAACCCGAATCGTGAGTCATAGCATCCTCATTGCTTGAAGGCTTTTATTTCATTTTACATATAAAGAGTCATGATTTATTTGTAGGTGATTTGCCAAATTTGTGTGTATGGTAAAATTTCTTTAGATTTCCGGTATAAAACGATCATAGTGTCAAGTGAAACATTCTGAATGTGTACACAAGTATGATTTAATTTATTGCGCGAGCTTCTTCTCTCGTATTTCCAGTTAAGGAAGAGCTTGACGAGAAAAGCCTGCATAATGATTTCGTTGTGTGGATCTTAATCCATACATACAACCAGCTCTGTTGTTGGACTTAATGCCCAAGGTGTGCGAAACATCGAGGAGGTCTTTAATGCATCCTAAACTGCGGGCTAATTGCGAAACACATTATCAATCGGAATCGGTTTCATTTTGACAGGTCAAAAACATACCTTGCGTTATTTACGTGTTGAGCAGACACATTTTTCGAACTTATGAAGCAATGGATTAGCAATTTGCTTCAAAATAATTCAGATTCCGATTGATAGTGTGTTACGCAATTAGGGTGCTGGTATTTAATCCCATTCTATTTTAGAATCTAGTCGAATAAATGCGCTCTCCTATAAATCCTTGAAGCCATTCACAATGCAAGTAAAGTATCGATCTATAGTTTCGTGACACAGATGTATGTGCACAGCCTTAGCTTCATCGTGACTTAAATTCTTTTATTTATCTAAATAGGGTTCCTAAACAATACTATCTACAAAATCATCAGACTAAATACTTTCTGAACTTTAATTTTAAATATTTATGATGTTAGACAAAGGTTTATTGCCATTCAATCGGCATCGCAGAGCGATGGAATTCTTTAGGGGATCCGTCCATCGAGCAAGTTCCATCGAGTGAGTTCTATCGAGAGATATATCGAATGTATCGATAAAACGTCCATTACGATAAATGTTCGTCGAAGAGACGGTAGGAGCTTTCATTTGTAAATGGAGTTTTGGCTGTGTTCTGTTTAAGAGTCTATGGATCTAGGGTTATGGTTATTTTTTTTCTTAGTGATGAATAGTTAATTGGCATGTAAAGCGATTTCGTGACTTTCTACAAAAAAAAATGGCAACATTAGAAAGAAAATTGATAAAATATTTATTCCCAAAAATGCTTTTACGAAAGCTCCTGCAATGTAGGTTAAGCGAGGTTTTTACGCAGGGTAGAAAAGGAAGCTTGGTTTAGAGTTTTTTGTAAAACAGGTTTTATTTACTTACTACAAAAATAGAATCAATCCTCATTTCTAACAACCCTCAAAACCAGGGAATGAAAACTTTGGCAATATTTTCTGATGTACAGGCATAGAAACAAAACCGTTCCTATGTGAATAGGAAGCAAGAAGGCTGAACGGGTACTTCCGGTGCGTGAGTGCGGCCCCCGGCAATGTTAGGGCGGGCGGGTGTGGGCGGCCGACGGACGCACGTACAACTACAAGTTTTTGATATTGGATTTATTAAATATATTGGTGGGTTCAAATGGTTTGAGTAGTTTCGGGTGGGTATATATGGATTACATTTGGATCACAACACAACGGTGAAGGAAGACAGCGTGAGGAAACCGGCATGTCCTAGACTAAACATTCTAAGACAAGACATCTACCAACTCGCACTGGGCCCGCGTGGCAGATAACAGCCCACTCCCTCTCGTAGAGAGGAGAACTGTGTCCCAGCAGTGGGAACATTATAGGCTGATTATGTATATAGATTAGTGGAGATATATTTTAGTAACTCTTCATTGTTCTATTTCTGCTACTACATATTTAGAATGGGAAGTTCATTATATACAAAGCATTTTTTCAGCACTTTTTGAAATTACATAAGACAGTCCCCTAAAACGCCCGCTCTTCATCACTTCCTAGTGCTTTAGTTAGGAAGAATTGGATCGACAAACTCCCCATCATATACTCGTATATATCAGTAGGTCAATTCTCGTAATTTAAAACGTTTAAAATCTAGTCGCAGTCTCATCTCGGCAACAAACAAAATGTCAAAGACTTGTCAAAACGTAGGGAAAATCGTGTTTTTTTTGACAGATTGAGACTGAAATCAGACTGTGAACGATCTTAAAATTACGAGAATTGCCCCTCTGATGTTTAGTAAATTTTTCAATTGCGTATTTTTTTATTAATACCTACATTTACGGGTTGGGTTGATAATGGTTCATATTCAGGCCCTTGTGGTCTTAGCAGCATGTTTTTTTTTGTCATCTATGAAAAACAAAACATGCTGCTAAGCTGTACTGGGATTGAGCGGGTTACGTCGGTCGGCTGCATGCACAGTGATCGCTGGGCAACAGTCTCCACATGGTTGATGCCTGATGATGGACGGCGCCGCCAAGGCCGGTCCAGGAAGAGGTGGCGAGACGTCCTAGACGCGTACCGGAAGGGTTGGTTCGTTCGTTGAGGTAGCTCTAGAGAAGGATGCCTGGAAGGATTTGGAGGTAGGCTAAGTAAAAAAGAAAAATAAAATACGTTTTCCATTCCATTGTGTAAAATTGTAAGTAGAAGAAGTCACTTTGATAAGCAACGTTTATTAGTTTAATAAATCGATAGTAGCTCTGTACTTTATAATGCATGTCTGATGGACGTACGACCTCGCCCTTCATGCACCACTGAAAACAACCTATAACCTATCATTGGCTCATATAAATAGACATTACTTGGAAAAATATTATAAGTTAGTTTGTGGTATAGTTACGTCGCTGAAGCGGGGCGATAACGGAGTGTGCAGCGCGGGGGGACGACTAAAACAAATGAGGCCCTATTTTTGAAAGTTTCTGTATGTAGTCGGTAGGTCCCTACACTTTTCTACGAGTACTAGAAGGTACCATCTCTTTAAATTATTTCTCTTTGAAAATAATCAAAGAGACAGTTATATTAAAGAGGTTCAATATCACTTCTAAATAAAATAGTTATGCATACAGGAAAATGTCGTAGGTAATCTATAATCTTAAGTGCACAGACACTTAATGTTAATGTTGTTATGATGAGCTGTATTTTGTTTATATAATAAGTAGGTACTTACTGTGCCATAAAACATAAATAAGATTTTAATGAACGACACCTGTTCGTTTAATTTGATCGGGTTTCACTGCCAAGGGTACAGCGGTTAAAATTGATCTTCCACTGTACCATCAAGGGTGTTCCCTTGATTAGGGAATTCCCTTAGGGTTCCTACACAGGAAAAAAAGGGTGCTGCTTCCGTGACCTTGGCCTTAAGGGAAGCCTCGAAAGATAGCTAATATCGTGAATTACCACATTTATTAATAACAAGGCCCTACCACTACTAGTCTTCTAAGCTTTCAGACCAGTGCGCTTGGTAAATAGTTCACCGCTTACTGCGTAGCCGCTCGTGTCCGAGGCCTTTCCTTACATGGAAAGATAATACGTACCTAAGTAATGTGGACTCGCCCCCTGTCTCATGGGAACTTGTACGAAGAAATACAAATTATTAGGTGTAAGACAATACACCTATGGTGTAGATACACTGGGGAAGACGTGACTATTAGGTATATGTCGGTACTTAATTAGAAAGATATTAAAAAACTGCCCCGGAAAATTCTGTATTAATTACTAATACCTTCGTCGTCACAAGAGGTCTTTTTGAAAATCAAGTCCATTTTACGAAAAGTGATAGAGCTATGTAATCGAAAATAAAAACAATTTTCTTCAACGTAACTCCGTAAATTAGAAAGAAAACCAATTTTCGATCTATTTTCATCCCAACTAATCGAATAAAGATAAACTTTCACACATTTCGATCAAAGTTAAAAGGCTTAACAGAACAAAATAAATGAAACTACCAAACTCAGTTGAATCTATCACCAATATATTGTTAATTTTGGCGCAAAAACAAATAAAAATGGCGTCACTAGTGCACATTAGGCGGTGTTTACAACAGCGCGACAAATCGTTTTGTTTACGCGGTCAGACAGCGATGTAAACAACATCCGCGGTTCAAGGAATGGGAGAATGTCACGGGGTTAGTCTTGGGATAAGCGTGACTAGTAATACATAGATGTTATTATAATTTTTCGTGAATCTAAACTGTGTTAAGAAAAAGCGACACACCCCATCGTCATTTTCATCTCCATAAAAATGTGGTAGCTTTACCTAAACGGAAATAGATTGATTATTTTCCTGGCTTGTAAATTTTTTATTGCTGAATGCAGCGCCCGCTCTTGACCTCGATCACGCCTGATGGAAAGCGATGGATGAGGTCTATGATGGAACGAGCCTGCCCGGAAGATGCCCAAGGCACTGGAACTCCCACGCATCGACGAAACAGCAGGCTGCTTGACACCGGACTCCGGTGGAAAACTTATATATTTTCTATTAAAGTATGGGAAAAGCTGCACTTTCTCATACTTACCTATTTATTTTTAGCCTATGTCGTCCCACTGCAGGGCAAAGGAAGACCTTTTTTTTTCTACTTTCCACTCCTCTCTGTCTTGAGCTAGTGTGGACCAATCCTGTCTGTAAGCGACAAGCTCGTCCCGCCATCTTCTCCTGGGTCTGCCTCGATGTCGCCAGGCGTTTTCTGTGACCCACATTGTGATAGATTTGGCCCATGACTTGTTCGACATGCGGCACCCGTGCCCGGCCCCAGTCCCACATAGGTTTTGCTGTTTTAGGTGCATCCAGACAGAGCGAGGCATGCGCCGCAAGTGATTTTTTTTATATGTACGGTTGCCTCAGGCTGAGGCATCTAACATACCTATAAAAATCACTGTCTGGCTGCACCTTTAGATGACGTCCACGATTTGTGTCTTGGAGCGCAGCACTGAGTTATACCTGCTGTATATTAATTCGTAGGTACCTTTTTTTTTTTGAGCTGCTAAATAAATAATTACCTGTCATTAAAGCACTTGATTTTTAGAAGCTGCGGACATATGCAACACATACTTTTTTCGGGCTAGTATAACCGCTAATGATAGGTACTCCACTAAACTGCCGCTCCTTAAAACAAGACGAGTTTAATAAAGCCATACATTTTGAAAGGCTTAATGATGACGTTGATGACTGCCTCTGTAAACATTCTCCGTAAAAATCTGCCCTTCATTATTTATCGAAATATCACCACCAGTTAACCTGGTCTCCGTGGTAACACTTACTGTTACCGCGGTAATTACGGACCGTAATAATGTAAATTGGTTCGTGTTTACCGTAACTAGGGGTAGTTCGCTTTGGGGTTCCGACCTGGCTCGATTAAATCTAATTGTAGTTCTTTTAGGTACCTCACTGGCTCTGCTTGGAAGGAGTAGTGGGAGATTGGTGCCAGCGCTTCTAGCGGCCGATTATGGAACTAATTATGGAATGCGAATTTCAATGACGAAACGGAAAGTTTTTGACTACAATGCTTACGTGGCTTCTAAGTTTTCTGATATTTTCTTTATTAACTTTTAAATGCAATAACGAAGAGCAGTGGGGGCCAAGTGGTAACGGCCGCGACTTACGAGGTGTAGGTCGTAGGTTCGAACCCAGACAGGCGATTTACTTTGTGTAAATTATTTCATCACCATTGCTCTCAAAACGGTGTAGGAAAACAACATGAGGAAACCGGCATGTCTTAGAACCAAAAATTCGAAGACATGTGACATCTACCAATCCGCACTGGGCCCGCGTGCTGGATAACGGCCCACTCCCTCTCACCGAGAGAAGGCCTCTGTCCCAGCAGTGGAAACATTATAGGCTGATTATGCTACGCTTATATTCCCAGAATTTGATTTTGATATTTGATTATTTTTTTTAGTTATTAATCTAATTGCAAATGGAAGCAGTACCACTACATCAAATAACGTACCAGCTTTAAACCAACCCCTCGCCTCAATCACAAACGCAATTGTTTAACTACCAAACAGTCGCATTCAATTCCCCTCTCCATACTACAGAACCCATACAAATATTCCGTTGATTACAAATTATAAAAGTAACAAGCATATCGGTACATAGCTTGCGCTGCGGCGTCGCTCGCGTGACGGCTGACATGACTCCTGCTTACTTCCGCAACTAAATTACACGTAGAATTACAACGATAGAAATAGATTTAGAAGGTGTATTGTATGTATGTGTGTGGTAAAGGCTAGGGGCGCGGGTGGTTTAACGGTCTTTGATTTGATTTTCGAAATTGATTTTGTGAAATTATTGCAAGGTATGGATGGCGGTTGAATTGATGGTTTCTTTAATGGGCGTTATGTTTCTGTCATTAAAATTAAAGAGGTCAAATTGTAGGTACTTCTCGTCCATCTTGAAGATTTGGCAGGGGTAAAATTGTTTTTATATACTTATGCAAAAGAACTGCTCTGGGTTTAGTATAGCATAATCAGCCTATTATGTTCCCACTGCTGGGACACAGACCTGTCTTCGAGAGAGAGTGGGGCTGTAATCTACCATGCGGGCCCATGGCAGGTTGGTTGGATTTACTGTACCTATTTGACGATAATTACAACTGAAATTTATAAGTACCGGAAAATGCAATTTTCCAACTTACGGTTTACTTTGCTCGATGCACTAGGTACTTGCAATATTAACCAGGACAGCTATTTAAAAGGAGTACCTAGCTAGTTTTATTTTTATTTGTATTGGGTGTTAGCACCACGTGCATGAAAAATAATCAGGCAAAAGGACCATCCGCATGACCCCTGTTTGCTTTTCTGATCCTATTTGTTTATGGAGGTACAGAACGGTGCAAGTTTATACTAACAAAACAAGGACTCGTAGTCCTAATTATCGTCATCCAAATCCGCCCCAATAAAGCAAATTACCATTCCGGACATCCGCCGCTATATCTATGTTTACGTCGACGCCTGTACACTACGCACACCAACACAAGTTCCCTCACACATACACAAAGCCCACGCACACTACTACTACAAAAGTACATTCGAGCAATAAAGTGCGTACAATTACTCTAGGTGTCCGCGGGATGAGCCCTGATTAGTGACGGTCAGGTGGGCGCAGCGGAGGGCGGTCGATAACTCACCCCCTACCCCCCCTGCGCCCCTAACTACTCCCCCACTGTTTATTGCAGGGGGGGCGATCGCCTGAACTTAAGTATTGATTCGCGCGAAACGTGATTTGTACGCACTCATCTAGAGGTTAGCTTGCGGCTTACCGAAAGTTCATTGACTGTTGTTTGGGACTTTTCGATATCCATTGCCGCCCCGGGGCTGTTCGGAACCGGGAAATGAATTTTGTATGGTCAATGGATATTGCGTAACGCGAAAGGTTTTTGGCGAGTTTGTTCGGTGGGTGGATCGTATTCCGCGGTGGTGTTTACGCGCAAACCGCGGTCAATAGGCCTCGGGCCGCACCTACCGTTGTCTTCGGCGGTAATGTCGACCCGTCACGGCATCTACCGACTTATTGCCGAGTGATGCCGCGATGTTTTATTTGCTAAGTGCTTTGATATAGTTCGGGCGGGGGTGACTTAATTGACGTCGTCATGTTATACAAATGATATTTACGATTCGTTGTTTTGGTTTCTGTATTTTTTATTGTTTTCTTAAAATATTATCAATTTGGTCCTAAATTTTGGTCCTTATGGATTCAACGAAATAATAAATTACCAGTAGATAGTGTCAGTGCACTACCGGTAATTGTTACATACTAGCTACTTATTTTGTGTATGCCAAATGTATCAGTATACGTTTGGCATAAACATAATAAGCAGGTAGTTTATACCAATGCACTAAAAAATAAATTGCACGCGAAGCTCTGCCCATTTTTTTCCAACCTGTCACTTAACACTGGCAGCCAATCTTTTCATTTCAAGTACAACAATGCCTGTCCAACGGTTGACATTTACAACTTGCGCGGGTTGATAAGCCTCTGATAAACTCTACTTTTCTTCTTTGCGCCAGGTCGGCGTGGGTGTTCATAATTTACTTGACCATTTTCGGAAATGATGAGAATAAACTGTCTAATATCATCTTGCCCTTTATTAATTTGTCAATTAGGAATTTGTCTCTGACAATATGTTGAAATCAAGTGAAGCTTATTATTCTTACGTTAATCTAGCCTTGAATGTGTCGTTTATGAATGATGAATGACATGTGGGTGTATTTATTCCAGCGCCGCTTTACTAATTCCTTCGTAGAATTCAGTCATGAAGTGTTTTTCTTGAAGATCCTGCTGATATTTATTCAGTAGAGAACTGAGGGGTAATTGCGTAACACACTAACAGGTAATGGCGTTCATTTTGACAGTTCAACAACATTCATTGCGTTGTTTAAGTACGTTGCCGCGTTGTTGAATAGACAAATTTTTCGAGCTGAAGCAATTGGTTAGCAGTATCCTTCAAAATTATTGAGATTGTGATTGATAGTGTGTTACGCAATTAGGGTGCTGGTTGCAGTAGGAAGACTTGCATTCAATATTGCGCAATGGTAGCTTGGTTGTCTTGAATAGCCAGAAAGTTAATATCTAAAACTAAAAAGGTTCCAAGAAGTTAAAATAATTTAGTTATGAACACAATAAAGTGCAAAATAAAATTGTTAGGGAGCGGTGATTGCCCTCATGGCTGTTAAAGTCGTAAGGGCAGCGCTCCCTCTATCATAACGAATTCGGTATACATCGCTGTCGTGTCTGCGAATTATAATTTTTATTATTGTTCTTAACACCATCATAATTGCCTGAAAAACTCCTATAGACTTACATAACATTCTTGTGACGGTAATTCAAATGTTTATATTTTCAATAGAATCGGCGAAGAGGGTAAAAGTTTTTCTAAGGGAAGCCGGATAAAACATTTGTGAAAAAATGTATAGATAAGGTAGTAATTGACGTGTTTATAAGAGAAGCCAAAACAAATCGTGTTATGTAAGGTCTAAAGGCTCGAAGGACCAAAATTGCTTAACAGCCTGGTCCTTCGAGCCGTAGCTTTTAAATCCGTATTATCAGACTAAGGGCAGAAACACAAAGGAGTAGCGGAACATTGAGCGATAGATACCGCGATGATTGGTGTGGTGGAACCATGCGGGTCGAAGTTGTTATGGACTATAATCCAATGCCTCGTTGGAAAAAGAAACCAATACTTATATATACATAAATGGTGTCTGTATTGTACAGTGCAGCGGAGTAAGACTTGGAGCCTGGTGTTGTTATGACCAGCCGGCGGGTTTGCTAATAGCCTTATGGCGTATATTTATTTTATTTATTAAAAATTTATGGAGTAGTAAAGAC
The DNA here is from genome assembly GCA_914767645.1 of Hydraecia micacea. Lineage (NCBI taxonomy): Eukaryota > Metazoa > Arthropoda > Insecta > Lepidoptera > Noctuidae > Hydraecia > Hydraecia micacea. The sequence continues at coordinate 19,420,798 of OU611778.1, forward strand.
ATACTGTACAAAGGTGGACTTAGTGCCTGAGGAATTTATTTATTTTAAAACACATACAACTATCATCACAGGCTTACCTAATACAATAGTGTAGTTATAACAGCATACAATTAGACTTACAATTATAATAAGTTAAGTTAGAGTTAATTATTATTAAGGTGATATATTGAAAAAAACATATTATATGTATATTTTATACCAGTCACGTCATTTTCCCGGCTCACTTTCATTTTCAATAATTTTCATAGCAATTACTCAAATTCTAGAAGGTAAAAATCGTGTTAATTGTGTAAAAGCTGCTATAATACTGGCCGGCAGTGGCCTGGAATCAAAACTTAGATCCTCACGAATGGCAGCCGCGCTTGAGACGAGGCGAATAATGAAGTAGTCAAAAATAAGGCGGGGGTTGTTTGAAATAAAAATATATAATATTTAACTCTATGACCTCAAGCGTCAAATCACAGAAATCAATTAGATATAATTCTTTCAAAAATAATCACGAATAAAACTAAATAATGTATATTAATTAATTTTAATTATTTTCGTTCAAATTGCAATGTAACTCATTCGCGACCGGTTCTCTTGCAGACTTAGATGATTTGCGAGCAATTAATTTTTTTTTATTTTTCTAATAATTTTAATTGTCGTTTTGTCTGACCTCATAACCGACATGGATGTAATTATATCCGGCGCATATTTCACGATTTTACTTAACGACTTTTTTGTAAAATCGTAAAATATACGACGGATATAATTAGAAAGCATCGTACAATGGGCCCTATGCTTGGAGTTTCCATGCGTGATCGAATCAGAAAGGAGGAGATCTGCAGGAGAACCAAGGTAACTGACATAGCCCAAAGAATTGCCAAACTTAAGTGGCAGTGGGCAGGGCACATTGCTCGCAGAACAGATGGCCGATGGGGCCGAAAGGTTCTGGAGTGGCGACCGCGTACCGGAAGACGTAGCGTTGGAAGGCCTCCTACAAGGTGGACTGACGACCTTGTGAAGGCCGCAGGAACTCGTTGGATGCGAGAAGCACAAAACCGGTCGAAGTGGAGGTGCTTGGGGGAGGCCTATGTCCAGCAGTGGACGTCTTTCGGCTGAAATGATGTACCAGCTGCTACTTAAATACTATATACATACACAAGTAGGTAGGTACATACATAAGTACAGCTGCTAAAGGAAGTTAAATGTATACTTACCAAACTTAGGCTTAGAATGAAGTGCGCAAAAGAGGATAACTCAAGAATTTTAAAACCTTTAAAACCTCACTTTCCTAACTCAACCAATGTAAATTCTTAGTTTTTTAAATTAATTGCATAATTGAAGGTTCTTTTGTTGCACTTGAAAAAAAAACTTGTGAAGATTTTACTTACATTTTCCGGTTTTCAGTTTTGATTGTAGAAATTTGTCAATGATATAGGTATTATGACGTGTTTATGATAGGTATTTATACCCTAACAACATGTAAAGGTTCTTAGGATAAGAGGAATATTCATTCAATGCCCAAGAAAATTAACTACTATTACTACGATAAAAAAATATGAGAAATACATAAACCAAAATGTAGGGAACAGTTTAATTTTCATATTGCAGAGTTGGTTACCTAACAATCTGTACTGCCTTACTTCCGCCTGATCCATCATTTGAAGTCGTAAGGAATCCACTGTTAATGCAAACGCCATCTGTTCCCTGGGGCGTGAACTAGCGCTTTTTCAGCGCGATACGGAATAACGGAAGCGACGAGGACTAGATGTTCCGTAGTTCATATTATTTGACCAAACGGCGGATCCAGAAGGCTTCCTTGGTTGATTATTCTACTTTAAAAAATAAAAAACCTTAAATCTATATTTAATTATCATTCGTTTTTTTTTAGGTATCTGAAATAACCTGAACAATTGAAATGAAACCCCAGGATTGACGAATGACTCAGACAGAGGTTCGTTAGCTATACTTAATAGTTATTTCAAGATACTTAGTTCAAAATAACCTTGTCTACAATTTAGATTAAGTTAACTTTTATTTGACTTATAAGATTACTTAATTTAGTTTAGGAGTAAGTTGTTATTTATAAAAGCACGATAGGATCGTCGCATATGTGTACAAAATTGTCTTTAATAAAGATTTAAAAAAAACCTTATTTAATGATTTGAGTTTGCGTTGTTTCTTTCAGATTTTCGTGAACCTGAAAAATAGGATCGGAACCCAGGGCCGACGAATAGAATGAGATAGCTTCGAAGCTACGAAACGTCCTCTCATTTACTCCATATAGAGAGCATTTGACCTGAAGTGGACTTCAAAGGGACGATAGAAGGTCAGTAGAGCCAATGCATTGCAAAAAAGTTGTATTTATGTTTTAGAACCAGAAAAATCTTCCATAGGAATAGTTTTGACTACTTTAAACAAATATAGCATAGAATAGTAGTTTCGGAGATTAGCCGGAAGAAACAGAGAAACAAACAAAAACAATTAAATTGTTTTTTTTTTTTATAAGTACCGTATGCATATAGGTACTTTCATATGCATTTAGAAAAAATATGTATTTGGACATTGCAGACATTTCTATCTTATTTATTTGTATTATGTTTACATACATAAAACATATACTTATCTTAAAATTAAGAGGAAGGTTTTAGCGACAAAAACCAACTAATTCGTTTCCGAGATCAAAATATGCGCTTGAGCAGCCGCCTAACGTGTCGCCATCGCATAAAAATGTAAATACACTAAGAAACAGGTACGTCACTAATTATGTCCATTGAACCGTTACCTGCGCGCGCGCAATATTGGAAAGTTACCGCGACAACTGGCTTAGGAGACAACATACTTTTAAATGAAGAATCTAAAAAATTTTATAATTATAAGGTACATGACTTGGTTGACATGGAAATGTCAGAAATATATTTATTTATCACAAACACTGCTATCATTTTTATTTTGAATTTGAATTTGACACTCACGGGAAAATCAATACATAATTATACAGCCTATAATGTTCCCACGGCTGGGACACAGGCCTCCTCTCTTCGAGAGGGAGTGGGCTACGCGGGCCCAGTTCGGGTTGGTAGATGTCTCATGTCTTTGAATGTTTTGGTTCTAGTTCATACCGGTTTGCTCACGATGTTTTCCTTCACCGTTTTGAGAGCAGTGATGATGAAATTATTTACAAGTAAAGCGCCTGCCTGGGTTCGAACCCACGACCTGCAGCTAGTAAGTGGGGGGCCATTACCACTGGGCCACTACTCATAATAATCAATAGTTGGAGAGTAATCGTGATGAAGGGTGCAATGCGCACTTGCAAAATAAAAGAGTTTATTACACAAACTCGTATTATATTTAACCCTTTATAAGACCGATAATACCAGGCAAAAGAAAAAAGCCGAAAAAAAACGCGATTCTTGTATGCAGACTCGCTTTATTATTTTACCTTTATCTTATTTTTATTATTTGTTGTTATAGCGGCAATAGAAATACACACTGTGAAAATTTCACTGTTTACCTATTACGATTCATGAGATACAGCCCGCTGACAGTCAGACGGACGGATAGACTTTGGGTATACGGAACCCTAAAATGTAGATAAATTGTATGTATATACCTATAGAGGAAAAACTTTTAAAAATGTATAGATTTTGAAAAAAGTGTCACAAAGAAACACCAAAGGATAATAATGTTCAATGAACCGGTAACTCGCTATTGGAAAGTGACTACCACTCGACACCGGCCTCGTGCTCTAGGAGAGGAGACTGCCGTATAGGCCAGGAGCCAGGGGGCTAATACAATGTTTCATATAACAATGTTGTATTACAATATCGACAGTTACAGTAGTACAATATTGGAAAGTTATCGAGGTTTTATATAGGACTCTGTGCAGTTGTTGAACAGAATTCGTAATTTTTTGCTTTTTTTGGAGGTGCATCAAAACCGGTCTGGTTAATGAATGAATTTGATTATTTGCGACTTCACTAGGTATAATTTAAGCACGCTCATGTATTATGCAACTACAAGCAAATATTGATATTTTTCCTAACTTTTCGTAGCACCCGCGTGTATTCCTAAATATGTACTGCTACGAAGTTGCTACGAAAATCTGGGGCAACAAAAATTATCCATGCAACTTAATTTTAGATGCCATATACTTCGCGCTTACCGTCTCCGAGACTACAAGCTAGTATGACCAATTAGATGGCAACATTAAACTTTGAAATATGTATCCGGTGCGATATGTTTAGTAGCCAGTTTAGATTCATTAACATTATTTTATTTTAATGACATTACTTTATATTGACGTACCGACCTGGCTAATGGCGGATCTGTAATTGTTAAGTATCTAATCTATTTGAAGTTATCTTAATGAATGCTATATTTACGTCAGAGAGCTGTATGTATCATATTTATGAGTTCTTGGTTATACTTAGTGCAATCCACGAAGACGCGCCCTACTCTTCTTCCTAATCTCTTACACTACAAGTGTGCAACATTCTGCTAGTGTTTTAGTTTTTTCGATACACACTAATTACTTATTACTTAGTGGGTAATTAGCGTGTATCGAAAAAAACAAAACAATAGCGGAATTAACTGGCGATATTACGATTATGAAAAAGAGTGGGGCGCGTCTTCGTGGATTGCACTATCTATAATATTGAATGACATACTTGAACTCTTTTGAATAAACTATTCTGTTTATTCGGACAAAAATATTCGAGAATTTGTCAGTTGTATTAATATACTGTTAACCTGATTAAACCTATTGCTGAGCAAAGGCCTCAATTTTCTTATGTGAGTGTTCCATTGGTTACTTTGTGTATCTCGTTCGGCCATCAGCTTTGAATTACCTACCTACGATTGATTTTACGTTAAACTTTAGTAATGTTACCAAACAATAATAATTTTCCTTTTTTCCTTCATAATCAGCCTATAATTTTCCCACTGCTGGGGACACAGGCCTCCTCTACTTAATTGAAAGCGCCTGCCTGGGTTTGATCCTACGACCTACACCTCGTTAGTCGGGGCCGTTACAACTGGGCCACTACTGCTCTTTGTTTTTCCTTACCGGGGCGAATATTGAATACTGCGTCCACTCCAGCGCCTGATCGATTTATCTTTAAATTATTCTTACTAAATACTCTTAGGGCGAATTTCACCAAACATTACCTAGAATAAGTTTTACCCTGAGAATAAAATTTGAATTTTTTACAGTTTTTCCACACCAGAACTGACAGATGTCAATTTTATTCCACGGATAAAACATTTAAGAGACTGGTAAAATCAGCCCTTATGAGTTAACACAGAATACCTTAACGTACTGCGCAATATTAAAATGTCCCAATCAGTCACAATTATAATGTTGATGCTGTAGAGGTGTCTAACTGTCCGTTATCATACCCGGATCAATATGGATATGCAAAATGGCGATGTTCAAGTCAATTTAGCTACCTAATCACATCAGTCTGGTTTAAATTGAGTGACACAATTATAAATAGCGGAATTAATTTACATATTTTACTGGTCACTCAACTCTGAATCGCGGAAAGCATTTTTTAATATAACTTTTAACAGTGAAATGTGAGCTTTAATGAAATAATAGGATTTTATGTTGGTTCTTAAGACCTGTTTACATTTTAATTACAAAAAAAAACCCTAGCTCCTCGCCTAAATTATGCGTGTGCTAGACAGCTGCACTGATTATACTGTAGTGTCTTCACATTTTAGCTAATCAATACATCATCAAATTTATTGGGCTTAAAACTTCATAGGAACTGATATTTTCGGATTTCATTAACACCTTTCCTAATTAACTAACCTACGCCACATCAACATTAAAACTCATGCGTCTTAGACCAACCCTTATCATCAAAGATCATCACCGTATCAATCCAACAACCTTCTATTTCACGCATCCATTTAGTAAACACGCAGTAGCCAAGAATAGCCAAGTCTGGTCACGGGGTGGACCCCCCTCCCCCACCCGTAGGGCGAGTGAGGGGGCGCGGAAGGGCCGCAAATGAAAAATGGCGCAATTAGCCCCACAGACAGTGAAAAACAAGTGCACTCGATCTGCCCGCCGACTCGACGGAGCGCTAACTCATCGATAACGCACCGATGTACTAGGGATGCGATTAGGCGAGTTTTTTGTTTTGATTTTGTTTTGTGTTTTTATGGTGTGATTTGATTTTTGTTTTTTTTTGTTTTGCTTTGTACTGTGTTATGGTGATGAGTCAAAATGAAGGTATCAGGAGGCGGGTTCATCGATTTTTAAGGCAGATGAACGTAAACGAAGCAAAAGGGGTATGTAAGGATTGTAGCATGTGGTGTTCTGTAGTTTCTGTATGCCCCAAGGGAAAAAGATGCGACTTTATCTACGTATGTAAGTGTTTCCTGTCTTCAACTTTTTGCCTATTAGTAGTAGCAATTTGCTTTCTGTTTCGGATCTACTTCCGCTAGTATTCTAAATATTATCTCCATTTATTTCATCCTTGGTCAACTGCCCGATGATTCATGTCGGGCCGTTGTATACTATAAGGTCTATCTATTCATACACGAAGTATCTGAAGGGGTCATTGTACTCATCATTATGAACAACTTTTACTATAGGACAGACCTGAAATCGCAAAAAAAGAATCTGCTGTTCCATACATATTGACGAGTTACGCGAACATCAAACATAAATGTAGGGAACAGCTGATTTTTTTTCGCAATTTCAGGTTTGGTTCCATAGTAAAAGTTGTTCGTAATGATGAATACAATGACCCCTTAAGAGATTTCGTATATGAATAGATATACCTTATTTATGCTAGTTGGGCGGTAAACTCTGCTTGTGAGATGTAGGATTTTGTGTGACGTCAGTTATGACGCGAAGTTCGCATGTGGCGTTTGTAAATATCGCTACAGATACACCATTATTCTCGATAAGTACTATAGGAGAGGTACAGACGCCAGCACATTAAGCTACCCGAAACTGTAAAATTTTCCCAATCAACTTTGAACCTTATACTATAGTGATAAAGTTGAAAATCTATTAAAGAAATTTGACAGATCGTAGTAGCTTGATGTACAGCTGGCGTCTGTACATCAATCAAACAATATCTTCCAGATGAACTAATTAATAATAATAAATTATTTCGGAATCGTTTTTACATTACTATCCTTGTCACTTGGCTTGTCAGCCAAATCTGAAGCCTACTATTTTCTGACTTCTTTATTCTTAATGGCGTTTTATCCTATAATCAGAATCAATTTGCCTAGCCTTTTCCCAACTATGTTGGGGTCGGCTTCCAGTCTAACAGCATGCAGCTGAATACCAGTATTGTACATGGAGCGACTACCAATCTGACCTCCACAACCCAGTTACCTACTGGGTAACACGGTACCCCTTGGTAAGTCTGTCAGACTTTTGGGCTTCTGACGACCCGTAACGACTATCAAAGATCCCAGAATCACAGTCGGGACCAACGGCTTCGTGCTTTCTTAGGCACGGAGGGGTCTCGGTATGTAAAGATGGTCACCCATCTACGGACCGAACGTGGCAAGCGTAGCTTAACCTGATCGATCGACCGATGCGGTTGTTATTACTTCACCACGACCTCCTTTATCTTATAATGTTAGCTGGAGCGTTTATCTTATCCTAATTTTATGCCATTATCTTATAATTACCAAAAAGGTTGCGTGCCAAAAACCATGCAGATCATAATTTCTACAGTACTTGCGTGACCATCAGAGGGGCAATTCTCGTAATTTTAAGAACGTTCACAGTCTGATCTCAGTCTCAATCTGTCAAAAATACCTCTAATTTCCCTACATTTTGACAAGTTTTTGACATTTGTTTGTCGCCCTGATGAGACTGCGACTAGATTTTGAACGTTTTAAATTACAAGAATTGGCCTTCAGTTATATCACCGTTTCGAAAATAAACAGGAATACCTAATCGAAAACAAAAGTGCGAAGAGCAAGAGAGACCTCTATCCATCTTTTGTTACACTCTCCAGTACTGTATCTATAGTTATTTTCACATGCTGCTGTTCAGAGGCTCCGCAGTAAACTTCCGGGCACAACTTTTAATTAGTTAAATTCCTTATTAACAAAAAAGTAAACGAACATCCATCTACATTGATGATAAACTTCTGAAGCCGTAAGGGAGGGTACCCACTTGGCAATTAGGCTGTTGTTTAATTGTAGAAGACAATTCGACAAGCATTCTTTGAGTTGGATTGGATTAAACGCGTCATCATCATCTTCATCATTTCAGCCGAAAGACGTCCACTGCTGGACATAGGCCTCCCCCAAGCACCTCCACTTCAACCGGTTTTGTGCTTCTCGCATCCAACTAGTTCCTGCAGCCTTCACCAGGTCCTCGGTCCTCCTTGTGGGAGGCCTTCCAACGCTACGTCTTCCGGTATGCGGTCGCCACTCCAGAATCTTTCGGCCCCATCGGCCATCTGTTCTGCGAGCAATGTGCCCTGCCCACTGCTACTTGAGTTTGGCAATTCTTCGGGCTATGTCGGTAACCTTGGTTCTCCTGCAGATTCCTCTTCATTTTTTATTCGATCACGCAGGGAAACTCCAAGCATAGCCCTCTCCATTTCCCGCGTTAAACGCGTAGTTTAGTGAATTGAAACAATACTGACACTGTTTTCATTTTGTAATAGTAAAGAATAGTGCTTAAAACCTATAGCGATATAGACAACTAAAGCTTTACAGTTTAATTTTTTTCTGAAATTCTTCTACTTTCTGACCATAGGTACAGTCCTCCAGGCCGTATTTCGGCCACGGCGGCCAATCTCATCGGAGACTAGCCTGCGGCGCGGTAGATATTATAGTGCAAATGTGTGTGCGTAGACACAGACGCACTCTCTCTTCCCTCACTATCATAGTCCGATGCGACGGCAATCTGACACGACCGGAGAGAGATCAAGCGCAGGACCAACGGCTTAACGTGCTTTCCGAGGCACGGGGGTATTATACCGCGTACTTCCAAACTCCGGGCTGTAACTAAGAAATTCCTAATGGAAAACAAAATAACACATTGCCCGACCTGGCAATTGAATCCAGGACCCCACGCTCAGCAGTCGCGCTTGCGACCACGAGACCAACGGGGCAGTTAAATTATAAACTCAACGAATGTGTGTTATGTTGTGGGTATTTAGATTTTTTTTAAATGTATTTTTAAAGGGCGTCCTCACTGAGGCAGGCCTAGGCATGACGATTAGGACTCGTTCCTAACCGATTGGACGGAGAAGGCACAGCATAATGAAATGTGGAAGAATATGGAGGAGGACATTGCCCAGCAATGGGACAACACGAAAAAAAAACAGTGACACTCCGGGAGTGCCGACAGAAGTGAAAACAAAACACAAACAGAATACTTTGCCATCACTCACTGACATATCGGATATGTAATACATTAAAACTGAGTACATCCCGAGGACAGCCAAACACACCCGAAGCGGTGTCGATTACGGTAACAGTGGCGCGAATTCAATAGTTTTTTCCAAAAAATTCCCAACGCGCCTAAAGAAGTTTTCACTTCAAAAATTAAAGCCCTGCATACTCGCCCCATTTGTTGTCTGTAGGTACAAATACCATAAGACGCGATTATAAAAGACCATGGCTACTATTCTGCTATCCCTATCAACCGAAATATTCCATCCTACATAATCCAGTCTATTAGTGTGTATCAAGCTGGCATTTGGTGTTTGTAGTAAATCTTGTTAAGCTTAGTAACTGCCGTAGTAGATCTAAGCACTACGAGTATGCCTATCAATCGAATCAGTAGGTACAGACGCCAGCACATCAACCTACTACAATCTGTCAAATTTCTATAATAGATTTTCAACTTTATCGCTAAAGCATAAGGTTCAAAGTTGATTGGGAAAATTTGACAGTTTCGGGTAGCTTGATGTGCTGGCGTCTGTACCTATATTATTACTAGCGGCATCCACGCTTGACCTCTCCAAAGTGATACTGAAGCCCATTGTAATTGTAACATTATTGCAACTGCAATGTTGTATCTTTTTGTATGCACGTGTTTCTCTGACAGATATATATATTTTCTTTATTTTTTAAATTGCAATGGTCAGTGCTGAAAGGAGTTCCTGGAAGGACTTGGGGCAGGCCTTTGCCCATCAGTGGGACAGTATAAGGTAAACGTACCAATAGTCGTCGGGTTTTGAAATTCACTGACTTTGAAGAACTACTGCGTGAAAAGTATTTCATTTAGAATGAAACTTTTTGCATGACGAAATAGAAAAATTATTCGTTATTCTAAATAAGTTATTAATTTTTATCATTTTTAGTGATAATAAACACTTATTTAAGCAAATGTGTAAAAAGGGCGATTTGTACCAGTACTCGCCAGATTTGTACTATTACTCATCAAAAGGACCCAGTAGTCGTCAATTTTAGATGCTAATATGAACTTTCAGGCCTTGAACATAGAGTTCAAGATGATTACACATTAAAACATATTGTAATTGTCTATCATATAAGTGGAAAGTCTAAGAAACAAAAGGTAGGTAAAAAACCAAATCGCAAGAAATTACTAAAGGTTGGTTGGCAGGCTGTTAGCAGACTAGGTAGGTAAATACTGTAGAGACTGGGACCTCCTTCTTAAGACTGGCTGGTAATAATTTGATGACGTGTTCCAGTCGGGCATTCAAGCGTGTGTCAAATAGATTATGATGGTGTCTTTTCCTAGATAAAAGTGATAATTTTAATTAATATTGAGAAAAGACTAAATAATATCAATAATGAAATCCATATAGGAGTTTCATTTTAATAAATAAGCTCCCATCTGAGTTACGTCTCAATAATTGGCGGAGCCGCCGAAGATTCGCTAAATTTGCGAAATATAATTATAAAATGATATAAAAAAAGCGAGTCCTCTCGCAGGCCAAGCAGTGAGTATATAAGAGTCGCAGAAACGTCGCCAGGAGTGCGGAGCGGGGTGCGTCGTGTGGAGTGTGGAAAGCTAAGTGGTTTAATGATTTTTTTTGTAAAGAGAGTAAGATGGCTCAATTTTATACGGGCACGAATGGATGCCTAGAAGAATTTTTTAAACAATATAAAGTAATTGCTGCCTACAATGGATGGCGTGAAAGCGATTGGGCGCTGATATTGGGCGCATATCTTGAGGGTGCTGCCCTAGTAATACATAATTACACATACCACGATGGTATTTCATTTGATGCCATGTGTGATGTGTTACGAGCAGAGCTTCCGTGCAGATGTCACAAAGACAAATTTATTTATAAGGTGCAAGAAGCGGAGATCGCACAAGATCTGTCTGACGAAAGCGGACAGGAGAATTTTGTAAATGTAGATGATGATGCTTCTGTATTATTTAGTGGAAAACAAGAAGACCCACTACAGGACGAGCAAAGCTGCCTAGAAAGCAGTATGGAAGATGATGATGAGTACAGCAGCCAGGTGTGCAGCCCCACAGAGGAGAAGAAGGAGCCGATAGAAGTGTTCGAGAATGAACACAAGAATGAAAATGATGAATCGGGTCAGTCCATTCCATTTACTAATCTATATAGCAATGTTTCAGAGCCACAGGATGGGCATGATGATCACGATGTGGAAACCAATAAAAATAACATCGCTGGTGATCAATTTTTTGAAAATAATTTTTCGATCGATGTTTCCGAAACGAAGGAGAATGGTCATGTGGAGTTCTCGACTGAAATACAGGAGAATGTTCACTTCGTCATCGACACAAATGACAATAGTAAGGTCAATTGTGATATTGAGTTAGTTGAGGATAATGTAAAGTTATGTGCAGTGAGAGATGAAGATGCAGAAATGTTGAAGAATTCTGTACAATTTATAAACTCATTTAATTTTCCTACGGATGAGGTTTTAGTCTTTAATAGTAGTGATTTTATAATACATCACGTAGATGTCCCTATATTAGAAAATGTTCATTCACAATGTGCTGCAAATAATACAAGAAAAGCACGCAGGAAGAAAAGAATCCCATTTGTCAAAAAAGCTAAAACTAAAAGACTAATTCCAAAAAGAATTTCAATTATGCATTGTATAAAAAAAATTTCTATAAATAAACAACATTTTATAAAGAAGTTTTTATTTTCAAAATATAAATTTAGAAAAAGAAAGTTTAACGATTAAAAGCCTTTTTAAGATGATTAAAACCTTTTCATATTAAGATATAAACGTTTGTTGTTTTCTTTTTTATTGTCATTTATCTTGTCATGTCAATGTAAATATGTCAGCTAGATGTAAACATCATTTAGTGCATTATTTTAGTTTGAATAATATGTTACAACTTATTAATATGTGTTCATTTGTATTTTTTGCATAATTGCTGAGAAAAAAAAAACTTCGGACGTGGCCGGGAGTGCGTGAGGTGCCTCACCTCTCATCTCAGAGGCATGTGAGGTGTGACCTCACAGCTCCAAGGGGCCCAAGGGAGGAGGAACATATCGTCGTCTTCAATGTTTTGTTTCGAATAGGCTGGGATAGCATGGACGTACTCCAGTATACTTTGTCGCGAGTTATGGGAGGAAATAATTTTTGAAAACTGTGGTCACTCCTAGAGGGGGGGTGACAGACACTCAGCTTAAGTTGAAACCAACTTTGCTAACGGGGCATAGCCTTCGCAAAGTGTGTTTGGTTGACACTTTTGGTTCAACTTATGTTTGAGGACGCACAGTTTTGTCAGTAAAGATTGATATTTTTATAGAGTTAGAATTTTTTGAGAACGGAGTAGGAGTTTGAAGTTTTACTCTGGAGTACGGGCATATGTTAAGATTTCTTCGATGAACCCTGGCCTCTTAAACTTTTCCCTCCCTCTGGCTCGATACCGTCCGATGGGGTTAAAAGAGTTTGATGTTAAGATCCTTTAACTTTTTAAGCCTCTTTCAGGCTGATGTGAACTCTCACATCAATTGTTTTCATTAGGAGGCCGCGTCGCGTCCTTTGCGCAGGTTTTGGCGTGACGAGGTTTAAGCATGACGAAGTTAGTTTGTATGAGTGTACATTGGCACTTGTAAGAGTTAACTTACCTGACACTTAACATAGTGTTGGATTCGTTCGTCCTGACTTAAGCCTGCTCTTGCAAGAGACGGACCTTACCATGTAAATTTAATTTCCTGCGTTAGGTAAAATTACGGTTAGGATAGGTAGGAAGAGCTTGGATGTCCGAACATGGCGAATAAAAGTCTTGTTTGGTAGTTGTGCTATGCCAATCCTTTTATTCGAAGGTGGGCGTAGCTGATGTAGAGACTGGGACCTCCTTCTTAAGACTGGCTGGTAATAATTTGATGACGTGTTCCAGTCGGGCATTCAAGCGTGTGTCAAATAGATTATGATGGTGTCTTTTCCTAGATAAAAGTGATAATTTTAATTAATATTGAGAAAAGACTAAATAATATCAATAATGAAATCCATATAGGAGTTTCATTTTAATAAATAAGCTCCCATCTGAGTTACGTCTCAATAATACTAATAAATTTTTGCTTTAAAAATTGAGATATCCGAATCACAGAATCAGTTTTTTATCAGAATAAAGGAGATGAGCCCATTGTATATTAAGTGTTTGATGTATTTTTTTAAGTTATGTATTTTTGTGGTGTACAATAAAGTATATATAAATAAATCAGCTATATTAGACCCAAAACCCAAAATGGCCGGCCAACGAAAAGAAATGTATTACCCTGGTGTCGGGGAAGACCTCCTTATCATTTTTTACTATTGCGCTGAATCTCTAAGACCATTCCATCAGCTGTTTTTTTAAGTTGAAAAATCAAGTTTTATACATTAAAAAAACCTGATTTTAGAACTATATATGCAAAAAAAATAGTTATAGTAACACTCGCAGAGGTTTGTCGTTATAGTAGGTAATACTTGTTTAAGGTCACCTTTCTTTTATTTTCGTCAATCGTTAGTTAATATATTTAATTAAAATGTATAAAACTCGATTTTTCAACTTTAAAAACAGCTGAAGAAATGGTCGTAAAAATTCTAAATAATAATAAATTTTATTTTGCCGTCACTTTGGGTTTTGAGCCCAACTCTGTATGAAACTTGACTGGTCTCCTATTGACGTGAAAACGTAGTTTCACTTTGTGGTAAATTCAATATTTCTAACCGACAATAACATGTAACATTTGAACCGTTAATAACTACGAGAATTTGAATGCTTAGGTAATGATTGAGCATTCAATAGATAGGTAATAATTGTACCAAATTTGAAGCAGGATCTAATTTGTCTTTGACGTCACATCGCAAATGCAGTACGCCCGACCCTCCTTTTTTACTATGCGTAGAAATTTTAATTTGCAAAAACATGTTAAGCTACTAGGTACTGTGATTCAGGTGCCATTGTCAAGAATTGACATAGCACTACTAGGACTTAAAGAGAATCAACAGAAATATTGGAGTAGTATAAAAGTTAAAGATCTCGTCTCATATCGACCGTAAATCTGCTTAGAACTGAAAAATATCACATACGGTGAAAGGTTGCTTTATATGAAATGCAATTTGCCTTTTTTTTCTTGGGGAAATCCTCATGGATACCCTCCGTCTAGGAAGAACGGAGGGTTATGTCGGACTCCTACCGACTAAAACCCCACTGTTCCTTCTACTACCATGAGTCCGGGGCCCGGGAGGTACTTGTACATTAGCCGCACCCTCAACTAGTATCAGCCCGCCATGCCTAGCGGGGCCCATCACCAAGTGCGGCCGATCCCACGACTGCACGTCCTTCCATTAAGGCGCGCATACTGCGTGCCACCTCTTTCAGCCTGACTGCTCGAGCGACGATACGGCCCCTATTTCACCGCCCGCAGGCCCTTTCTTATGATGACCGGAGATCGTTCAGCGCCTTTCGACACTCGGCTGCTCTTCTGGTGCGGGTGGAATGAGAGCTATGCTCTCTCTCCCTCTCCGCCGCCTCCTTTGCATCATCACCTCCTCACAAAGAGAGGTCACAGCATCCCACGCGTTTTCGCTTCCGACCATGGACTGAACCACGGCCGGAAGTGAGATATCACCCGCACCTTATGTCGCGATGAGGGCACAGCGCTATTGGGCCTAAGCTAAGAACTCCTTCAGCGTATATTGCGCTGTGTCCTCGTGGCAGTCCATACAATGATGACAAGCGGACGTCCACTCACGAAATGCAATGAGCCTACTAAGTCCAGTGTGGGGCAAATACATTGATTACGGCTGTATCAGAAACCTTTTTTTTTTACAAAAGTCTATAATTTCGCAACATAATGACTATAAATCTGATCGAAATTATAAGAAAGCCAACCAAAGATAGTTTTAAATCATAAGAAACCCAATAAGCCTACAAAATCTACTTATGAGCGAATTCAAAAGCTAGGGTAATACCTGATAAACTTAATAAAATCATCGCCAATCGCCATGTTATTAATCGACGGCGCCCTGTCATCTTGCAAATATGCGTGAAGATTACGAGAAGATTAGGAAGTTTCAACGGCAGAAGACTTAGTAAGAAGACACCTGTAGAGGATTTTATTAGAACTGAAATATCTGCGCTCGATCTGAGTAGGTAAGGTACTGTTGAAAAACTTGCATCAATCAGTCAGGGTTTATTACAGCTCATTATTATACCTTTCTCAGTAAGGCAGTTTAGGTTAGAACTGAGAATACTTTTTACGGGCCGAGCAAGTGGAGCACGCTTACGATACAGCGTGCGAAACGAGCCCTTCCTAGATACAAATAAGCAAAGCACGCTTAATCGCACGATGAGCGCGCTTAATCAGAAGAAGGCTTACTTCTCTTGCTAGTCTTAACAGCTTCTTAAACCAGCAAGCGAAGCAAGCCCATCTTCGACACGAGTGAGTCGAATGCACTTACACATGACAAGAGCGAGCGAAGCGAGCTCTATCACGAGTGAAGCGCGATCACAGTTTTGTGCCGACCTAGCGAAGCGAGCCCAATGACGCAACGACCAAGCAGAGCACGCTTACTCAAGCAATGAGTGAGCGAAGCGAAAACAGCTTAAGAGAAACCCAGTTTTATCGTCAAATGTAGCTCAAACTTTATTATATGTTTGTACAGACGCCAACACACCAAGCTACCCGAAACTGTCAAATTTTCCCAATCAACTTTGAACCTTATGCTTTAGCGATAAAGTTGAAAATCTATTATAGAAATTTAACATATTTACAATATGACGAGTTTAGAGGCAAGTATTATGCGTGTCCCAGTAATCGTCAAAAAAGTACTGAATATGACGAGATTTGGGTCAAGTTGGAATTTTTAGGTACCAGTAGATGTCACCATCGAAAAAAAATACTTTTATGATAAAAGTGTCCTAAACTTCTAGTTATATCATTAGTAAATTAACTTAACTAATTCATCAAACAATCAGATTTACCGTAGACCCCACTGAAGGTTCGTAAATCAAAACAGAAAACTACGAGCTGAGTTTGACATTTAGCAGCTAAACTTGCAAAAAAATGAAAAAATTGTAGAACAAACTTTTCAAGTGAGGTATCTCAGCCACCATTACAGTTAAAACTCAGTGTTTTATTGTAATTGTGCAATATGTTACCATAAATATGTTGCCATAAAAATCGGCCAGTTAAATGTTTTGTAGAAAAATATATTGATGTTTTTAGACAATTTGACGACTTCTGGGTCACTGTCGACTTCACCCGCGTTTACCTTATATCCTAAACAAAAAAAAATGGTCAGTGCAATCAGTGTGGTGCATTCATTAGATAGTTATCTAATCTATGTATAGATTGTTAACCTTTTAACCGTTTACGCCGGATTAATCCGACAAATATTTTCGTGTCCATTTCGCCAGGGTCGTATATTTACGACCAAATACCACAGATCGTTTAATCTGCTTTTTTATTTAATTACGCTGTATTCTATCAGGTATTTATTTTTAGTTTTTTTTTTCGGGCGCCGGGGCATGACAACTGATATGAAGTCGGGCGGTTATAAGGTTAAGGGGGATGCGCTAAGGTTATGCCCGCGAAATTCAAATTATCTTATGTTTTTTGTAATTTGCAGGACAGTGTCAAGTTTTATGTTTGTCTAAATATGATTCACGGCCGTAACATTATATTTATTTATATACTTAATTATAATCATCAATACAACTCTCCAAGTTCAGATTACCCTATTAAATGACTATTTCATGAAACCATGACATTTGAGGCCAATTCTAACAACATAAGGAGTTGTATTTCTGATTCTAATGATTATTATTGTAAAACCATATTTATTACGGTCGCGAATCATACTTTAATCATCATACAACCTGACGCTGACCTGTAAATTGCAAAGAAACGTAAGAAAATTTTAATTTCGCGGACACTTTAGAAAAATCTTTATCGGATACAAACAAACAACCTGTCATGTATTCTTTTTTGTTTATTTTCGTTCGTAAACGAACATGCTGTTTTGTTTTTATTATGATTATGAATGGACTTCATAGGTCATGTTAAAAAGGTATTCCGTTTTGTTTTGATACTTTAATTTAAAGCTTCTAATTTTAGTATCTATCTAACAAATTAATTAAAATTATAATCACCCTTGAATTGCGTGGATAAAACAGGAATTTGGCAAAAAATAACAAAGCTTAGAAATTGTTATTATGAATAATTGCTAGCTATAACCTGATGTAATGATATATATAATATAGAGGTAACTACGATACTACCTAACCCTAACTAACCCTGATGTTTCAAATAGTTAAAAACTCTCAAAGACTCCACGAAACAGCCATGCTATTCTGTAAAAATCTCACCGTGATAACTAGGTGAAGTGAGCTTAAAGTGAGCTGTCAATAGTGCCAATCCCTAGCATCACGTGAAATGACAGCTCACTTTAAGCTCACCTCACCTAAGTTATCACGGTGATCTTTTTACAGAATAGCACCGCTGGCTCGACCTAGTGTGGAGTCCACAAGTTAAAATATTAAAATAATTATTGTTTCCCTTGTAACCATATTTTTTAGGAGTAGGTACCTAGTTTATTTGTACCTAGTTATAAGCAAATGTAAGAACACTATATTTTGGTTAATAAACGATTTATTTTTACGATTAATTTTAACTTTTAAAAGTTTTAATGAAAACCGTTTTCCCCTAAAGTTTAATCAATTATTCTAGCTAAGCCTATCTATAGTCACAGATAATGAACGAACCCACCATTATCAGTGTTGGTATCAACATGCCGCAACACTGATGTGACAACTGTTTAGCTACAAACAGATTAATCGTTATCAGACGAGTCAAACTCACTTAACCAATCAATCTTTAATTTCGCTTGCAATAAATCAATAAATTCGCCATTAATTTTCGCGTACCGCACAGTCTTGGAGGCTGCTAAATAATGGATGGCCATCAGCTTTCATTAGCGCCGAGAGGGGGCGCCACCGGCGACCGGCGGCCGGGCGCCGGCCGAACAACTCCGGATCAATACCGCCCGACAGACCCCGAACCGCGACGGGCCAACCCGACCCAACCCGAACGCGGCCGACAAACTCCGAAGAACACCGAGCGCGCGCCGCACATGACAAATGTCACTGTGATACGGCTCTGCAGCCTTCAGGCCTCTCTGAAAACTGTGAAAATTCATTAGAAAAGTGCATATTAATCATACGTGTGTTGTACTGTATTGTGCATCCGTTGTACATAGTGAATATTGTTTGTGAACACTGCGTGTAACGTTGTGTGCTGTGTGAGTATTTGACAGTTTATACTTGAGGGTAGCCCGATCCATATTTTGGTTCCATTGCGCCAGTTTTGAGCTGTCCTGAGCTAGAATTAACCTTCTATCTTCGAATCCCAGGTTAGTCCTATGGATTTTATCAGGTTTTACCTAGTATTTGCAAGTGCTTCAAACCTCAATTCTTTTTGCGCAAACCCTCAAAGCTTGCATTGTGAATGAATATTTTCATCAATGGATGACAGATGATATAATTGGATTATGGGGTGTGGTGTGTCGCCTTAAAATGTGTGTGTTTTTTATAGACAAAGGCCAGCATTGTCCAAGAGAAGAAAATTAATACGATTACAGGGAGGTTGCTGGGGCGCATGCTCCGAGCACGACTGCTCTGCGTCATACATGTTATTATCTATAATTTTCTGTTTTACTGCAACTTTAACTAATACGGAAAACGAATTCTATTAAATAAATAGGTTTCATGGAAGGTTTAAGTTAAGGAGGTGTTTAATTTAGAGAATATCTAGACCTGTGTGGACGTTTGAAAGCAGGTGCTTAAAAATTGGTGGTAATTAGTCGATGTCGTTGTCGAATCTAGTGTATGAAATAGCAAGACAGTGAGTTTTCGTGTGAAAGTAAGCAACTTTTGTTTCTAACTAGTGTAGACTGTTATTGTCATGCCTTTTGTCTTAGACCTGTAGCTTCTGTCAACCTTTCTTAGGAAAAACAATCGATACGTTTTTCCAAACTGCAGTAATCCCTCACCTTTGAGAGGTTCTATTTTGAAACACCTCAGCCGGCCTTGACCAATTTACATAAAAGCCTGCGGGAGGTGCTGCAGTAGCGGCAAACATGGCCGCTTCATTAAGACCCCTATTCATCTTCACTTCACCTCTTCCGCCACCGTATTTACTGAGCTCACAGAGGGGCGAGGTAGGCCTTTCATCACTGGCCGACAGTAGCTGTCATAGTGACAGTTGAAAGCTCTCAGCGGGTGTGAAAAGGATGGACTTGAAAATAGAACGATCATTTTCGAATATATAATTAGACAATCGATGTGTTTTTAATTTTGGGAATGGAATGTGGGTGGTCTTTACATACAGCCTTTGTCCGACCGATATCTCTTTAGGACCGTTAATTAAATATTCAAATACATGACATTTGAAATGTTTTTTGTGGATAAACAAACTTGTGGTTTTGCATGCAAATCGTGCCGCTGACGGCCCATTACAGAGATTAAAACTAGTCATGCCATTTTACCGAAAAACTAATAGAAAAAAATGTATCTAATTAATTTTGTGTGGTCAAGGGCCTAAAGGGCCGTTATCAATGGTCGTCTGATATTAATCACATGGTCACACTTGCGTCGAATTAACGTGAATTCTTTGACCTGCGATTGTGGGGACATGTGCACGCTTGAGCGGACAAACAACTTTCGAACATAGTGCGTCGTATGACCTCTGTGTCGCGGATGATACGTACCGCGGACGCTATGCTTAGGGACGAGTGGACAGTTGTCGGCCTAGATGTCGTTATTAGGAGATTAGTATACTTAATGGTCAGTTTTCTGGTGACAAGTAGACTTTGTTTGTTTCATTGGATGAGCTCGCGCCCTTATAGGTAAATTTCACCCTCCTATGCATTAGCCTTGCATAGGAGGGGATAGAATGTATCTACCTACGTTTTACAAAAGTTTCAAAACTGCAAAAAGGACCTAATTTGTAAATCTGTTTTTATATTTTGCTGTATCTATATACCTATACAGCAAAATGATCTCTTTTTGGGGAGTCGGGGACAAAAAGATAGTTACAACCAAAGATAATTACAAGCAACTCCATGTGTAAAATCAATAAACCTAATATAGCATTGATGTTACGAAATAAACTAAGTTTATCAATTGACAACAACCGACAACGCGTGTTCTCACCATCCTCCCAAATGAATTACGTTCAATAAATTATTTCCTCCGTGTTTCAAATGTTTACTTTCTTTTATTAGAGTTACCGACAGTGGTAGTGTGGGTGTGACGAGAAAGTTCATTTCCAACGATCCACACCGGTAGGTGCTTTATTGGCATTCTGATACAATTTATATGCGCCTCAAAGACCTAACGAATGGACTAATGTAGCATAATTTGCATAGGTATAAATAATCGATTTTATTATAAAGATAAATAGCTTTGGATTGGTTTTCTTCGTGTCATCTTTGTGCGTGATTAATTCGATGACTTTTAGCGTGCAATCAAGATTGGCTAACTGTGATTTGGACAGAAAATACATGTGTCAAAAATGTGAAAGATGAAGAAAACATAGATTTTTTTAAAGAACTTGCTTGGAATTTGTAGCGGCCCCGACTTACGATTTGCACGTCGTGGGTTCAAACCCCGTCAGGCGCGTTACTTTGCGTAATTTATTTTCACCACTGCTCTCCAAACGGTGAAGGAATACACCGTGAGGGAACAGGCATATCCTAGAACCAAAAATTCGAAGAGATGATTGTGACATCTACCAACCCGCACTGGGCTAGGTAGCTTACAGCCCACTCCTCAAAGAGAGGGGGTCTGTGTTCCGGCAATGGGAACATTATAAGCCTATAATATTCCCACTGCTGGGACACATAATCAGCCGATTATGTATAGGTACAATCACGTTACGATTGGCAAATTCGATATACATACCTGATATCTCTGGTCAGCTGTCAAAAAGTCAACTTCCTTATTAATTCACTACCGAAAACCTTTAACCTTTACCACTGGCGACCCCCTTTAAACCAAGATCGTAAGCAATCATAACATCCCACTCTACCTCAAAAGAGAGGAGGCCTGTGTTAACATTATAGGCTAATTATGTTGCTTGGCAGGGAAAGATATTTTTTTTTTAAATGACAATAAGTTCTTAGTGTACAATTCCAGCAGGTAATACTTGAAAGGAAAAGTGATGGGAAACGCCACTTATCACTTAACGCAAGGTTCACAGTCCATTGAGTGTTCATTAACACTTGTCTATTATATCTCTTTACAGTCTTGTTAGACAACGCAGGTTTTTTAACAATGGTTTCGTTTACTTTTACATGACAATGGTTCTGTTCGTGTTAGGTTATCGTAGTCTACAGTCTCCTTAGCTTAGAGCCTGTCATGCTTTTGTTGGGTTCGTTCAATCCTAGAAAACTAATAGAAAAGTGCAATTTCTTCTTTGAATTTTCTTTGAAGAATAGGTACTGAGGAACAACCTGAAATATTGGTATCTTGTCCATTTTGAATCGTTAATTCAAGAGACCTTTTAAACGTATATGGATCAGGTAGATTACTTACCTAATAATTGTTATAACATTATAGAAAAAACGAGTTATTCCGGTCTGTTCCTCTGGATCCCCCCTC
Organism: Hydraecia micacea; assembly: GCA_914767645.1. Taxonomy (NCBI): domain Eukaryota; kingdom Metazoa; phylum Arthropoda; class Insecta; order Lepidoptera; family Noctuidae; genus Hydraecia; species Hydraecia micacea. Next base: position 19,442,843 of record OU611778.1, read on the forward strand.
CACCTCGATCCTCTGTTTTAATATTTGCTCTGAATTAGTTCTGTCGTTTCTTTTCATATATCCTGGCCGAAGTCCATCCTGTAAATTGAAAACTTGTCCTTAAGATTCAAGACATCATCTAATAATTTATCATGTAACATCCTGATGACTAACTTCACCATATTGTTCCAGAGCGGCGGCGGTGCCGTGGGGGGCATGCGCCGGCGGCGCTGAGGCATGAGCGCGGCGCGCGCGCCGGATCCCCGCGACCCACCGCGCCACCACCGCCAACACCCCCAGGTAACTTACCATATTGTTTAGTATAAGGGTAACTAACGAGAACCCTCCAGTTTCTGAAAGCCTAGTAGATTTATTCTTATGCCAACTAAAGCTGTGCTCAGACCTAAGTCAAGTCTTAAGTCGGATTATCGCTCTCTGAAAAAACTGGGGTGCACATCGCTATACTTAAATCAGTTTCGTCTGGTCTCGATTTTGGAACTGTTATGACTATGGCAGATCTTTTTGTTTTATTTTCGGGGGGAAACCTTCAAAAGGTGCTCGGGCTTTGGGGATGAGACCGGGAAGTGTGGGATTAGCACAAGTTTCTGTTAGTTTTGAAGATGTCAGCAGATTTATTGTTCAGAAAATCTGCTGCCAAACAGACAAAATCTTTTGACTAAGCTTTCAGAAACGGGGGATTTTGTAAGGATTTAAGATTTATTCAAGTGGTCATTGACTGCTCAATTTTACTTAAGTACTTATCTTTAATTATGAAATAATTTCAAATTGTTATACTTTAGTGTAACTTTTGAAGTTTGATACCTTACGAAGCTCTTGATTAGTGGCAAGACAAACTGGTACGCTGTTTGTCAGTTAGATATTTGCTCTGCTAGGATATTAAAGCTGTCTTTACCTTACTCTTCTTATCAGCAAATTGCTGATTATGTAAAAAGTTGAAAGCAGGTATTTCAAATGAAATGCTGAAAGCTGAAATTCATTTTGGGAACCTAATTCCAGCTCAGCCAGGTGACGTTCGTTGTGAAGCTAGGACACGGTAGATTAGTAAGATTATACAAGGTGGCAAGGACATCGAATCACAATCTGTTACCATGGCTTCAGCATATGACTCTGGATCCCCACCTACGTTTAGTTTCTTTGACGGTTATTAAAATAAAACCGGTCAAGTGCGAGTCGGACTCGAGCACCGAGGGTTCCGTGTAAAGTAGATATGTAAATAGTTTATCACGGGAAAACAATATTTTTATTGTAATGTAGGTAATTACAAATTTATTTGTGTTACATGGTATTGCTTTTTGCCAAATTTCATGATTCTAGGTCAGCGGGAAGTACCCTATAGGTTTTGATTCCGGAACATAAACGCCCGTATCTTTTAATTGCGTTGACTTAGAAGTTTGATTTTGTCACTGCTTCAAGGGATTGCAGATTGTATTTAGGTAATATTAATTTCAATTTCATAACTCCATGCGTTCTTGACAGACGGACAGCGAAGTGGTCTAAAAGGGTTCCATTTCTCCTTTTGAGGTACGGAATCCTAAAAATAGCTGTTCCATACATTTTGACCGCGTAGTTATTGCACTTTTTCAAGAAACAGGGGGGTCCAGAATCATCAAGAAAAGGTTGCGCGTCGATGTCGATACCACCCTGTATTATGACTGTCAATATTGACAAAAACGGTCTCGGAACCAAACATATGCTATAGCACTGTAAGACAGGTATGCTCGAGATCAACGTGATCAAAACTATATACTCATACATACTCAGTTTTTTGCGCTAAGTAATTATATGAACTCTATTGTGGTTAGACTGTCAAGCACAGGATATAAAGCTATACTTTAGTGATTACTTAATTTGACTTAGATGGCAAACTAGGGGTATTAACATTTTTAAAATGTCTGTAAGATTTGATCAAAATCTTTTGGCTGACCTCTGACCAAAACCTACAATGGGCTTTCGATAATTTACGATTAAACTAATTAAATACATAAATATATCGTTCCGTGACCATTAATCTCTTTAATTCTCTTGACCTGTAACATCAAATTACAAACCATTAACAAGTAAAGACTTACGAGTAAAACCAGTAGTTTCACCTAGTAAAAAAGTCCTAAATAAGTAAATTCCATAATAAATAAACAAACCCAAAATAGAATTAGAATAAATAAAGTGCAATTACGCCATTTTTTGCAGCGACCATTGTTTCAGTAACAACATCTATTATACTACGCATTCTCAGAATTGGCACGAGCGCCCAAACAGCATGGCTAAATTGCGCCGACGCACGCGATATCAATCCGTTCCGTTTGTTTTTAATTGACAAACGGATTTACAATTAGAATTATACGCGTCTATAAAATGCCGGTGTTATTTAGTGGCCATTTCGCGACACCCACACTGTATTAAGGCGATGGCGGTTTTTTTAGGCCTGATTGGTTTTCGCTTCATTAAGTATTGATTAATTGTTAATTTGTGGAATTTTTGTCCTAGAAAGGTTATTATTTTTTACTGTATTTAAGCTACAGTTTTGTATTTTCGGGTCAACTTTTTAGTAGGAGTGGCTTCATTATTTTCACTAGTTTTTCATGAAGGAAGGCTTTTACATTATCAAAACATGGTCATATGAAGATATTTCTGATGTCAGTTTCAAATTGATTTTCATGCCTTGCGGGCTTTTCACAACACTGAGCTTCGGTAATAATTAATTTAATGACGGATATTAGATGCTACAAAAATAATGGTCTTCTATAAAATCCTCATCTGAAATGATACATTGTTAAGAAATCATCATAATATGTTTATATGGAAATTGCTGCATTTCCGTGTCAGTTTGACTATAGAATGATAAATTAAATATTATAAATTATAAAAAAGTATAATCATAAATCACTAAAACCCAGTTAGGATTGCTAAATTAGCAAGAATTAAAACGAGTTCTTGTTTGCACATTCACTAATAACTCTTTCGAACGGTAGTAAAAACGCAGTATTTTATTTTTGTCCATTGACGTCTGTCATGTTACAGATAAGCAATAAATTAAAATTAATAAAGAGTTGCAATTACAATAATTGACTGAATGCGCTTTCGTTTGTTTGGACCAAAATATAATTTCAATACTCACTCAGCTCCTTGTATTCTCACTGGGGGGACGTAGGCCTCCTCTCTGTGAGGTGGCTTATTTCAATATTCATTATCTGCCTAGCCTTTTCCCAACTATGTTTGGGTCGGCTTCCAGTCTAACCGAATGCAGCTGAATACCAGTATTTTACATGAAGCGACTGCCTATCTGACCTCCACAATCCAGTTACTGGATAATACGATACCCCTTAATAAGACTGGTTGTCAGACTTTGGTGCTTCTGACGACCCGTAGCGACTTTCAAAGATCCACTAATGACAGCCGGGACCAACGGCATGAGGCACGGAGGGGTCTTGGTATGTAAAGATGGTCAGCCATACACGGGACAACCGCGGCAAGCGTCGATCGACCCGTGAGACTGTTATTAATTGGCCACAAGCCCCATTATTAGATTGCCCCTAGATTATTTCAATAATATGCCATGAATTAGACTGTAAGTTGCCGTTAGCAAACAAGACCCTATTATTCAATTGAGCGTCGCCATCGTACCCGTACGAAAACGCAATGAAAAACTGGCGAAATGACCTCTGTTGAGGGATCCCGTCATGAATCTACATATGTGCAATAGTAGGACACCTCATACCATCAATCAAATGCACCAATATTCAAAAGCAAATAAAGATTATCACTACTGGGTTACGTTGGTACTTAAATCTTATTTTTTCATTTCGTCAATAACAGACTTGCCAAGTTTTTTTTTTTATAGCCTGTATTTTCCTAATCTCGGGCAAAGACCTTCTTCCAATCCTCACGATGTTGCCAATGTTAGGACTAAGTAGGTAGAAAACGGATATTTAATGACGGTATCATCGCTTTAATGAACTCGTCATATTTCTGCGCAAGAGCAATTATCTGACATCCTTCCTCTGCGCAGATTTAATTACTTTTTGTAATTACTCTGTACAGCACAGCGTTGGTGTGTTTTATTGATTGTTACTACAATAACAGCAACACTACTTCTTTGAATTCCTCTTCTTCTTGATTTAAATTTTGTTGGGATTCGTACGAAACGCGACACTAGCGCCATATTAGCTTTCATATGGAGCGGCCAGATTATTTCAAGCGGTACTGGAATCGAAGTTTGATATTCGGGTTTTTGAATAACAGCGATGAACGCCACATCCGATAGGATGACAAATTAAAAAGTTTAACAGTGTGGTTAAATCAGAGTGTGTGGTATTAATAACTAAAGACTGTTCAAACTAAAAAGTCTTGCATTGCAAAAAAATTGTATATGCTAACGGATTTTTTCAAAATGAAGATGAATTTCATATTTCGGTTTGAGTAGATCTAAACGAAACTAAGTACACCAGCACAGTCGTGCTGACGTACTTAGTTTCGTTTCTGTCCGTGATCTGACCGTGAAAACGTGAAGTGAGCTGTCATTACACTTCACCTGAGGGGCAATTTTCGTAATTTTAAGAACGTTCAGTCTGTTCTCAGTCTCAATCTGTCAAAAATACCTCATATTTCCCTACATTTTGACAAGTTTTTAACATTTCTTTGTCACCGAGATAAGACTGCGACTAGATTATGAACGTTTTAAATTACGAGAATTGGCCTTCTTATGCTAGGGATTGACACAATTGACAGCTCACTTCACCTATGTTTTCACAGTGATCTTTTTACAGAATAGATCGACAGTATCGACTAATCTCACCTAAAAATTATATGCGCTCATCTCTATAAGTAATACAGGGTCACCTCTATCGCAAGTAGATATTTGCAAGAACTCTTTCAATTGTTTCATGTGCTAGCTACGGATGCCACCAGACGTATCATTACTCAATTAGATTGCCCAGCCCGATATAAGGTCGCGATATTTGTCTTGAATATCTTATTGTGATAGAGGTCAGAATTAATGTTAATTTCATTGCAAGAATGTGTCTAGTGGAAAAGGTTTGCAACCATCGCGAAGGACCCAGAGAATGAGATGGTAAGCATTCTCTTTTGTTAGTCATCTTCAGGTTCAAAGTTCAGTGGTACTAAACTGATGGTTATTTCATCTTCTCCTTCAAGAGAACTCTTTGATATTACCTGAATTGATAGAACAATTTCAGTGATCTTCATAATTATTCGCGAAGCATGTTTGTTCAGAGATTGACTTGACTTCGATCTCGCCCGTTGGAAAGCGAGATTTAATACAATCTAAACCGGCATGTCCTAGTACCAAAAAATCTAAGATATGTGACATGTCTATTAACCCGCACTGGGCCCACGTGATGGATTACAGCCTACTCCCTCTCGAAGAGTGAAGACTTGGGTCCCAGCTGTGGGAACATTATAGGCTGATTATGCTATGTAAACTAAGTTATGCATTTTGATAAGCAAGGCCTGCTTATTAGTTCCTCGTGATATTTTAACATTATTAACGCATTTTCATCAATTCTTTCCTGACAGCTAAAACAATTATGCCACCATCATTCTTTACAATTACCTACTTCATCATCATCATCATCATCAGCCTATAGCAGTCCACTGCTGGACATAGGCCTCTCCTATTGCACGCCATTCAACTCGATTTTCGGCAACTCTCATCCAGCTGCTACCAGCCAGCCTACTACCTACTTACTTATCCTCGAATATTGACGTAAACATTAAGTTTTAATTACTTTTTGGTATACACATGTTAATTAACGAGCCCCTTCCCCCTTCCCTCCGGCGGGTGCGCGGTGGGCGTGGCAAGTCATGCGCGCGCGCCGTTCCGTGAATCGCACAAGGTCGTCTGACCTACTGATATAATTTCTTTGCTGTGTTGTTCATCTGCCTGTCTGTGTGCGACGTCTGTGGTCAAGACCTTACTGTGAAGATACTCGACTCGTTAAAGCCGTTGGTCATCGCACGCACACATAGGTAGGTCTCGTTTATTTGAAATCGAAGACGATAAAGGGTGACTGAAGCGGGATGACTGCGTAGAACGTGTAAACAAGGGCTATGTATGTGTGTGTGTGTGCCAGGAAATATTTATGGAAGTAAAAATGCATTGGTTTACTCCTGTCTGCCCGTCCATGTGTGTGTGCCGTCTGCAGAACCGCTAAGGAAATGTATGAACATGAATGTTGTCTAATTTTCCGTTGGCTGCGCTCAGGTAATAGGCGTTATATAAATGGTTTTAGATCGCAGCATCGCTACGGGATTTTAGGATTATTTGTTTTTTGTTGAATGCGCTCTAAGGTCGTGTGAAGCAGCGTCAAGCTTTTTCAGTTCCTATAAGGTTACAAATGGGTCGGCTCTCAAGGCTAGAATATTTGTTTATTTTTTGTTTCCAATGCATTTATTTTTCGATTTAATTGGGAGGTCTAACTTGTAATCTAACAAGGGCATTGTTCTATTAATCATGTTAGCCATCTACATTTTCTGGGAAGAGGTTTGAGCTATTTCTAATATGGACGTTCCTTAAATATCAAGTCCGAACTCCAAGCACATAATAACCCAATTAGATAGCCGATACTTTGTCAAAGTTTTTCTCCGTCTTACGTAAGAATATCGTACATAACTGTGCCTGTGCCGGGAACCGAAGGCGCATACCTCCGCAGCCGCGCCGCTCGCGAATAATTCAGTAGTTTCTGAGAAACAGTGGCGGCGTCGTAATAAATTTAGAGCTTCGGACCCCTCATTATGCGGTACTGCCTACATTCCGAAGGCATACAGTTTGCCGAATAAAAAGTTACGAATCCGACTATTGTTTTGGGGCACAGGACTTTGTGAGGAATAGAAAGGGCTTTGTGTATCTACTTACATGTGAATTTGTAGTCTTTGTATTTTTATTCCATCTTAAATGCACTTAAGAGGTTGTTTAGTTTGCACAATATTGGGACTATGTGATCGGGCTAGAATACGATTGACTTTTTCACTTTTCGTTTTAGCAAAAATAAGCTTATTGTCTAACAAACTTCAGATAAGTGTTTTGGGTTAATATGAAAAATGATATAGGTACCATTTCGCATATTCTGAACAGCCTCTTAAAAACCATTATGTCAAATCCTCAGACCAACAAAAAAAGATAGACAGCGCGCCGCAAACATCAAAAGTGAAGCCATAAAACCGTGCTCCTGCAAGTAAACATACACGCTCACGCACACACCTACACTAAAACCATGCTCATTGCTCTTAGTTTGTCACAAATCGTCGTCATGATAACATAGATATTTAAAAAATATAATTATGCCTTCCTGTGTAGTGAAAAGTTGCAAAATCACACAAAAAGTCTCACGGAATCGCTTTTCACTTATAAGTACTTGAAATAACATCGTTTCTTTATTATTTATCTATGAATTTTAGGTTACTTGGAACAAAAAACCTCAACGAACGAAAGCAGTGACATAAAGTGCGGGGGTTGCCATAAGACGATTTAAAATTTCCCCATTCGATTAATCTAAGTATACATATAAATATGATTTCTTTCGAGTTATATTCCCATTTTCTTTTTATATGTATTTAATATTTTAGGTTTCCAATTAATAATGAAATTAAAAATAAATAATATAATAATATTTAATAAAGTTGATTGAAAATATGAGTTGTTTTTTTTTTAATAGAAGTCCTAAAATCTAAACAATTGAGATACCATACTCAACAATACTCGTACAATATTATACTAGTTCCTAGTTCCTACCCACACAAATATCCCCAAATTATAGGGAAAAAAATTAACAAAATGGCAACCCTTCAATACACACATAGATAAAAAGATGGCTTCACTTTTAATGTTCGCGGCGCGCTGTCTATCTTTTTTTGTTGGTCTGAGGTCAAATCACAATGTAATTGTTTCACTGCTAAATGATGTACCTACATACTCGTACTTATAAAAAAAACACCATGAACGCTACACGCATAACGTGAAACAAAGTCTCTTACATTTCTACAAGAGTACACTTTTCTCGTTGCAATGCTGAAAGAGTACTCATCGCGGAGTTTCCTATGGAAGGATCGACAACCTGGCCATTCGTACAGTTCCAGTACTACGAACGGTCAGCTTGTCAATCCGTCTAACGGACAATCGTCGGTAGCTTCACAACAGTCTACAGACTGCTGCCAGGTACATCGTGAAACTACCTCGGGAAATATAGGGAAATGTCGCCGCTTTTTGTACAACTCACTTTACAAATTGTGACACATTTCATGCTTGTTTTCACTAAATTTTAAAGCGGCTTTAACTGGAAAAATGTGTGTAAAATGCTCCGTTTCTATTTATCCAAATGTGGATCGATCCCAACAATTTTTATGAGAAAACTGAAAAAAAGAAAATCAGTTAGTTACGAGTTACGAGTATCATTCTGCTACTATAACTATTACCTAATTACCATTATAAATTTTAAACGTCAACGGCTGATATGATTTAGGAATTGGGCATACTACCAATTACACGATAGCTTGAGATTAATTCCACAGATAGATAACATCACTAGAGTATATGAATATGAAATACGCTTTACCGTAAACGTAACGTGAATGAAAATATTTAAGTTGGCTTCGTGAATCAAAGCCAATTTAAATATTTTCATTCACAAATTAATCATTCAAGTGATCCTAAGAGAGATATCTTAAGTTAGTAGAGTAAGTGCGCCAATTATGGACCACCATAAGGATTTTGTGAAATAAAACTCAGAATTATAAAGATTAATCAGCCTTATATATTTTGAACAGTTCGATAATTATTTGGTATCAAAAACGAATATCAGAATTCTTAAGAAACATGAACATCTTAGAAATAATCAACATTTTCTAAAATATAAGATTATTTTGCATTTGCAAAAAGTGGACAAAATATGGACCACATGGTTTTAAATATGGACCACAGTAAATTGGGTTCAAAATTATATAAAAAAATGGACGTGTTGCCTAAAATTAAATCAGAAATTAAATCATCTTTATCCCATGATTGTCTGATCTTGCCTTTAGCTGTAGAATTTGTAGACCTTTCCCCTAGTTTAATCCACTTTCCCAAACAGTAATATTTGCTGAAATTATGAGCTTACGAAATTAGGTAAAAAATTACATCGCGCGTTGATAAAAACGAAAAATGACTGCAGTGAACACGCGCGCTCTCTCTGCCGACCGGCAAGCGATTAGCGAGGCGCGGGAGGGGTGGAGCTTAGCGCGCGGCGATCGGTGGCTTAATACGACGGACGGTTTCTGAGAAATGAAGGTAGTCCATATTACAAAACCAGTCCATATTTGGCGCACTTACTCTACCTATAGTGACTGTCAAATCAATTAAGGTACCGAATTATACTACTAAATATGTGTTTAACTAGGCTGGTTCATTTTTTATTATTTTCAAGATTTTTTTTACATTTAAAGTTCTTTTTTATTGTTTGTATTTCCTGTAAAATATTTTTCTTTCTTTCTCTCTATGTATATTGTCTGCCTTTTCTATGCCTTCCCAGCTCTTCATTTATATACATCTTACCGTCTCTAAAGTTAGCAAGCCCTTCTAAATAAGACGCGGAAACAAAGCGTTTCAAATGGACACTGAAGACACAACAAAACAACACAAGCATTATTCCAGGCATTTTTCTAAGTCAATTAAATTCGACCCAAGATGGCGGCGAGGCAACTGTTGATTTTTTGGCGACTGAGGTGCAGGCAACAGTTATCGGGAGAGACGAATTTGTAAATAAGGAGCTGGGGTTAGAGCTGCATTAATAAATTGTTCCTATGTTTGAGATCTTATCGTATGTATTTATAATTGATTGGTCTTATGATACTGATTTAATTAATCATTAAATATCTCAGCTGATACGTGAACGGAATTAAGATGATGTTTATAATTATTACTTTGAAAGAGTCTTTCGATTCCGTTCGAAGACGCCACGATTTCTTAATACGATCATAAAATCTTTAATAACGATAATAAAAAGTAAAATCATAATTGCCTAATGTTACTTGTAACTTGTTGTACTTTTATCATCTGCATGATTTTTTGAGCCATCTTACTTATGCTATGAATACATCGTTAGATATCATTGATACCATCTCTTCTGCTTTATGTATGGTATGCTGTTGTTCGTAACTTTTTATTCTGGAAACTTTGCTTTGTGTTTTAGCTATAGGTAGACGCTTTCTGATAGACTATTTTTCTTAAAGCTCAAATGCTGAATTTATTATTCTACTAGCTGTTTTCCGCCTGCGATCCAGGATGAAAAGAAGCTTATGTCCTTTTCCAGGTCATGGTCTACCCACGTGTCAAATTTTATCTAAATCCGTTCAACCGTTTATCGTGATAGGGTAACAAACAAACAAACTCCCTTTTGCATTTATAATAATTATTAGTTAGGATTACCATGACCGATAACCGTCCCATCTCCCCTAAATGTCTAACAGTTATTATAATACTATGTAGCGGGATATTCGCGATTCCTTATCCAAAAGAAATACTTGTTCGGATAATCGCAAAGCCAAAACGGACTGACATTGTTTTCTATTTCGGACTTTTTGTACAAAAAATATTTGAATATTCTAATGGCTTGAGAGCAAAAAGTTTTTAACTCGCTATAATTTGAAGCGGGAAAAATTTTGGACATGGAGTGAATGTTTTTGGCTGTATGTAATGCGTCATGCCTACGCAGAATTAAAAAAAACCTTAATCTCTGAGAAATTAGTAGGGTTTCATTGTCTGACGCAGGGTCCTGTATAAAATCTGCTTGGAATCACCTTTGAGTTCATTGAGGGACCATACTTAGGTAGGTATCTACATCGGCGTTTGAAGTTGGTCTACTTAACATTGAACATTGATCGGGATCACTGAGTGTAAGTCTAGAGTTTAGATAAAATACTTCCACTAGAAATCTGCCTTTATTAAGTAAAAAGTTGGGTCCTTTCAGTACGATAATGGAGGTTTATTTTTTGGCTGAATTAAAACACAGGTTTACTTCCTTTATGCTGCAAAATTTAGTGATCTTCTGGTGACATTACTAGGGTTCCGTACCTATTTCTAAGGCTTCAGGCTTACTAAGGGTCCGTCCGTATGTCACTTGAAATTTTCACTAAGTGTGAACGGGAATACACGTGTACTGCAATGGCCGCTATAACAAATAAAAAAAAAAAAATGAACTGGGTCCCCATGCGAGAAATACTTACTTCTTTTTCGGTGTTTTTTACTAACTTAATTATTTTTTAATTGTTAAATATTGTACGGTGGTACAGAACCTATTATGTTCGAATCCGACTCGCACTTGGCCGCTTATTTTCATTCCATCAATCAATCCCCCTCTGCTACATCTAGCTCAAAATCTTATTACCCCGTACAAACCCGTAAATAACTGAAGTACAGCCGTAGTTACAAATAAATATAAAATGTAAACAGCTCATCGGCCGCGCCATAAAGGTGCCCACACACGGCCTAATGAGCTCCCGCGGATTTATGGTCCATAAATAATGTTACTTGCGCGTAATATGGCTGTACATCCAGTCGGCTAGCCTCATAGTTTAGACTTAGACATGGACCAAAATTTGACTATTTTATGGTTATTGGTACAAAAGTTTTTGAGGTGATTTACGCTTTCTTTAGCGATAACTGAGAATCCTTCAATTTAGGCCAGCTCAGCGATTACTGCAGGGTAATTGCGTAAGACACTAACAGTAGCAAGGGCTTTCATTTTGAAAGTTCAACAACATACATTGCGTTATTTACGTTGTTGAACAGATACACTTTTCGAACATATGAAGCAATGGATTAGCAATATCCTTCAAAATGATTCAAATTTTGATTGATAGTGTGATATGCAATAAGGGGCCGGTAGCCAGCCATAGTAGCCATTTGATATAATTCCTGAAGAAAAATCCATGAAATATTGAAGAAATTCTACCGTGACATTAGAATATTTCATTAGGCACAATGTTCATTGGTTCATATAGCTACTCATATAATAATTATGCAAACATTTTGTATTTAATCCAAAGTTTACTCAATCGAATCTTTCATATGCGTTAAGTTGGCTAATTACAATTATACGACTCCAGTCTGCGCTTGCGCAGGTGAAAGACTAGTTATTGAGATGTATAGGACGTTGTTCATACACCAATCGATTGTTTTTACCTGTTTGGGTAGCGAAATTCCTATTTGAATTATAGTCGTATTGTGAATTTATGAATATTTTTAAACAAATAGAGCGACGGAAAGTTTTTCTTACTACCAGAATAGCATACTTATGTCATCGGTACGCGATACGCTTCATAATTTCTGTCGTGTTTTTCGTTTGTGGATTTTTATGTTTTTCATAGTTGCATAATCTACCTACCTATGAATAGTTATGTATGTTGGTGTACAGATGATCATCTGCCTAGCCCTTTCCCAACTATGTTGGGGTCGGTTTCCAGTCTAACCGGATGCAGCTGAATACCAGTATTATACATGGAGCCTATCTGACCTCCACAACCCAGTTACTGGAAGATACGATACCCCTTGGTAAGACTGGTTTTCTGACTTTCGGGCTTTATGTCGGTGTACAGATGTTTATCCCAATAATATTAAAATATGGCAGCTGGTGTTTAGTCAATCGCCATTTCCCTGCCGACCACAAGGTTAAGTCCAGGCTTTTGATAACCGATAATAGTCTTAATTTACTGACAGGAAATAAACATTTTATTCTTAAGGGGACTACAGGACCTAGACGCGAAAAACGCAATTTTTATAATTCCTAAAAGTATATGATCGACTACAGTAAACAAAATCAGAAAAATATATTATATTCTTCAGGATATTATGCTAGGTAGATAGTGTGTCGAAAACATAATACAACTAATTTGATACTATAGAAAAAAATCATGAATATACCTCTAAAAACTTTCTTTTTACAATAAAAACCTTACTAATATACATACAATCATTATGATTTTTATCAGATTATTTTACAAGCAACATACTAAAGCACTAGTGTTTTAATTTTTTATTCCAAACAACAGATTTTTTGTAAATAGATAATTGCTTCATATTTGCAATAAATTAGCAGCGTTGTGTCATCGCGCTTCTCTTTTTGATTTCTATGCAGTCCAACAGTGACCGCGCTTTAGGTCATGTAGTCCCCTTAATTAGGTACAGACATCGAGTCTAGACCGATGTTGCCACTATTTTCGATTTCGAAAAACATAATTAATTGCATCGCAATCCTTCTTAGAATGACCATCGCGGCCTTTATAATTCAACTGATAATTTACAAGGTATAGTAAATTCTGCCATTTATTTCACGTCTCTTTGCACTTGGTTTTTATAATATACTTTTATTACTGTCTGCATAGTCGTAAACAGGATTTATTGGTATCTACCAATAATTTAGCTAAGTTTTATCTTTCATGTAAATCTTCGTTTTTTTTTCTTTTTACAAGTTTGACGCTGTAAATTGCTGTTCGATTTGTTGATTGCTTACATATATACAGATGTAATGACGGGTGGTCTTTACCTATGTACAATATACCTATATGCTACATCACTCTTATGTTCTGGGAATGAGTGAGGTCTTCCACAGACGAATTATCTCAAAGGAGATAGCTTAAAATGAAACATCTTAATGCATAGAAATAATGCAATAGTAAATAAATAATCTTGTCCCTTGAGATTATTTCCAGTCCTAGAAATCAATCTGCCTAGCCTTGTCCCAACTATGTTGGAGTCGGCTTCCAGTCTAACCGGATGCAGCTGAATACCAGTATTTTACATGGATCGACTACCTATCCGACCTCCTCCACCCAGGTACTGTGTCACACCGTCACACGATACCCCATGGTAAGACTGATGATCGGACTTTTAGGACTTTAATTCTGTGTCAAAAATCGGGAAAGAATCCTATGTTCCGTCACATTTAATCTGCGTTCACCTAAAATTGAAATCTAAATCCACACAGCTTCAACACTCGCTTCCAATTAAAAGTAATTACCCTACGAATTACTATCAAAGTCTGTTTATAGCGGGTCTTCGAACTCTCGATCAATAACTTTACGATTCATGTCCAAGTGCGAATGTGTTCTGACTCATGTTGTTTTGACAACGTTTCCTTGATTCTAATGATTTTGTTTTGAGTCGTCACGTTATATTGTAATGTCTTATTTGGGAATCGTCGGTTGTTCAATGATGTGGAGTATGATCCTATTGGTGGATTTGAATTATGGGTTTTGTTGCTATGCGGACTATGTAGAGTATATTTGCCATTTTATGTTCTTTAATTGTTGATTATCTACATCTTGTTTTTAGGTACTTTACTTGAGTTGACGGAGTTTAGACGTCGCCTTCATTATGATGACTTAGAGAGTGTTCTGTGAACTTGTATTATTATTTCCTGTGAACTAGGTGATTTTTGGTCTCAAGTCAAACTATGCTATAAATAACTGCTGGATATTGCTCAATTTTTATTTCAACTGATCTCAAAGTCAACTTGAAGCTGTAAGATCACTCCATATTAAAAACCCAACGTGTTTTTTTTTTTTTTTTTGCTAAACGTGTCACATTTTTGACCGCAGTCCGTGCGCACATGCGCGTAATTGCACCGACACATTAACTTTGAGCCTTTGAAGTTAATTGGATCCAAAGCTAAGCCGCCATTTTAATGAACCTGCTATTTATAATCTGCAGCGCTTTCGGACGCTATGACTCTATGTACGCTACGCATATTATATTTAGATTCTTGGAATACGGAGGGTAGACTTGTTGGTGCCATCGACATTTTAATCTTGTGACAAAAATTAATAAAACAATTAGGTACTTTTTTACATAATCAGCCCAGATGTTCCCACTGCTGGGACACAGGCCTCCTCTCGGTGAGAGGGGGAGTGCGCCGTACTCCACTACGCGGGCCCAGTGCGAGTTTTTTAAATATAAAAAAAATATTCTGAAACGAAAAATAATTCGTAAAAGTAAAAAAGTTACACCTGCGGTTTCCATCAGGCGTACTCGAGGTCAGGAGCAGGCACATTTACCAACAAAAATAAACAAAAACCTACACAAACATTTCAGCCACCTTTCCATGGACCGAAAGACCACAATATTTTGAAATATAATGAACCTTTCTGTATAAAACAACAGCCTGTACACTGTACAGTAGCGTACAAAACTTTTTACCATCAAAATAATATGAATTCATGTTAACACAAGTAAACAATACAATGAAACATGTAATTCATTTTATACCAGCTTCGTTAATAATTTTATCTATTTCACGTGGGAGTTGTCTGGGCGAGACATATGTGCTAATATTATCCCTAATGGGGTAGGTAGCTTCCGCAGTGTGGGTAGATGTTTAAAAACGTGCTAATTTAAGTGACATCTATTTTTGCTTCTAAGTTTTTCGGATGTGAGGTGATATTTTGCTTTAATACTTAGCGTGTCATGTTTCGTATGTCTAGCAAATCCTTGCCAACAACTATCTACCTTGCAATTCTCTTTTTTTTTTAAATCAAGGCGTCCTTTCCGAAGTTCCACTTCATAATTAAAAAATAACAAACAAAAATTAACCCAGTTTTCCACGATAACATTCGAAACCTGTCTTCGCTATACAAAGGTATACGTGTGTCGGTTTGTGCGTAGACGCCTGCGCCTGCGCCGATCCTGCGGGATCCCGCTACGCAACGGGAACCTGCGTGAACCAGTTCCCGTTTTTTGTCGGTGGAAAGCTTTTCTTTGAACAGTAGTGGGCTGATAATAACAAGGTGCGTGCCGGTGCGTGTGCGCAGTGTATAGAGGGCTTTATTTTTATGTTAATGTTCTGTTTTTTATTGTATTTTGTTTCTTTTTTCAGTACTTGCTGTGATGTTGTTGTTTATTTCGTTCTGGATCGTTACACAACGAGGGTGTAAAAAGTGTTAAGACAGGTGACAGTCTGACAGACCGTCCACCGTTTAATACGAATAAGTCTGTTCTCAATCTTCAGTTACGAATAAGTAGTAAAACTAATAGAAAATCACATTGAGAGCTTAGTCCTTGTATGAGATCAAATAGGTTAAAACTGACGGATAATATTATGTAGAAATAAAACATTCTAGGAGTTCTTTATACAGCCTTTCTTCTGTGACATACGCGAGGAAAAATATTTATAGACTATTTTCCTACGTTTGCATTACTTTACATCAACAACTAATCTTATAGTTAAAACTAACATATAATATGTAGAAATTCAACATTAACATTTTAACCGCTTGTGTCGCATTTATGCGACACATATTTCCGTGCCCCTACCGCTCGTGTCGTATTTATGCGACAGAGACTTGCATGATTTTTTCGTTCTATTTTTGTCCTATTAACTGCGTGGTAGTACAACTAAAATCATTATTAAATAGAGAAAAAACTTTTTGACTATATTTTAATCAATACAACGATTTCTCCTCCTTATTTATTGTAGGTATTATTTTATCGATTTGTAGCCGGGCGCTAGGGGCACGGCAATGAATATTTAGCCAAGAGCTTAAAAGGTTAATTATGTTTGGAAGTTTTTCAATCTAGACATTGTTCCTGTAACATAGGTACGTGAGAAAAAATATTTACAGATTATTTTCCTCTGTAATGTATTATTTTAAGGGCTGATTTTTCCAACGCCAAATATCGCTCATTTGAAGAAACATCGATGTAACTGCTACTTTTTTTTTTAAAGTCTGCATTCCTAACGTAAATACGCTTTCTAAGTGCTTTGTCATATTTAACTCATTTTTGAGAAAAAATACATTTACGTCGATGTTTCTCCAATTGAGCGATATGTAGAAATGAAACTTAATTATGTCTCGGAGTTTTTCAATATTGCCTTTGTTCCTGTGACATACCTGAGGA
This sequence comes from Hydraecia micacea, assembly GCA_914767645.1. Classification (NCBI taxonomy): domain Eukaryota; kingdom Metazoa; phylum Arthropoda; class Insecta; order Lepidoptera; family Noctuidae; genus Hydraecia; species Hydraecia micacea. Next base: position 19,459,725 of record OU611778.1, read on the forward strand.
AATATATTCTTAGATTATTTTCCTCTGTCTTGTATTAGGTACTTCTAGTCTTATAAATTCTTTATTAGTCTTAAAATCTCTCCATTTTTCCCACAAACAGATCATAAAACAAACTAGAACAAGTTATTTCGAAAATTATAACCGTTACTATCTCGCGGTGGTCTAAGTCTAGACCCATAGACACAGAATATTTATAATAATACTACTAGACGTCATAGACAAAATAAATATCTTCGACGTCATATATTTTATATAATTGAAGATTCCATTCAAAATCAATCCGCTTAACTCTAAAGTTACCTATTTATGTTAAATATTGTATTTTATTCATTTTATAATTTTTGCCTAAGATATTCACAGTAGGCAGGTGCGTTGGACGCGTAGGATATCTATGTATATATTTACTTTATAATATATATTTATACATACATATTATAAATTAAAGTGGCTTTTCGTGTCTGTGTGACCCTTCTAAACTACGCAATATATTTTAATGCGGTTTTCACCATTATTTTGAGACTTTATTCCGGAAGGTTTGTGTGTATATAATACATTAGAAAGTTCCCCTGTGCAGGGCTTGCATGGAGGCTGATGAAACCGTTGCGCATGCGCTCTTTGAGTGCACAGGCGTCACACAGATTAGGTCAGAAACCCTCGGGACACCCAGATCGTACACAGATGTTCTCAACAGACCAGGAGACTTGATCAGCTTCTGGAGGGAGGTGGGCTGGTTTGAATAACCACCGACGGCCGCCATGACCCACGCACAATGGTCCATTTGAAGGACTAGGTGCGGAAACCAAATCCCATAACATAGAACATAATGTATGTACAGACGCCAGCACATCAAGCTACCCGAAACTGTAAAATTTTCCCAATCAACCCTGAACCTTACGTTGTTGCGACAAGGTTGAACTATTAAAGAAATTTGACAGATTGTAGTATCTTGATGTGCTGGCGTCTGTACATTAATTAATATTAAACTTACAAAGAAATTTCGATGTTTTGTCAAGTCGTAAAAACCGTGCGAAGCAGGTGCGGCTCCCTAGTTTAGAATAAAACTAATAAATATAAACAAGATTTAACTCAAGATGTGTGAGTTTACATGAATTATTCAAGAGCGCTATTGAAACCAATTGATGGGTGATGGCCTGTGTCGGCTGTTGGCCGTCTGGTGTGCGGCCAATGTTTGTGGCAAACGTCTGGGGTGTTGAGGACATAAAAGTAGAGCATTATTTTGATGAGCGTTGTAGTAATATGGTTTTGCAAGACAACTATCACTGTGAATTTCGAATTTATTGATTGCGTAAATTTCGTCTTCTATTTGTAAATCAACAATTTATTTTGTAACTTTCCTACAAATATTCGTACATTAATGAATTTATGAAATGACTTCGCGAAAATTCGTGGCTAAGTAATGACAGCAGCACGGGTCGACCGATCAGGTTAGGTTACGCTTGCTGCGGTCGATTCGTGGATGGGTGACCATCTTTACATAACGAGACCGCTCCGTGCCTTGGAGAGCACGGTCCCGACTGTCCTTCTTGGATCTTTGACAGTCGTCACGAATAGTCAGAAACCCGAAAGTCAGACAACCAGTCTTACCAAAGGGTATCGTGTTACCCAGTAACTGGGTTGTGGAATTCAGATAGGCAGTCGCTCCTTCAGCTGCATCTGGTTAGACTGGAAGCCGACCTCAACATAGTTGGTAAAAGGCTAGGCAGACTGACTGACTTCGGGAAAATTTCGTGATTGTAGATTGCAGAGACGTGTTAAATGTTGGTTATGAGCGAAACTAAGGTTGATTTAGGAAAAACTATTTACCTAAGTACTACAACTATATCGTAAACGAAAGTAAAAGCTAAGAATTTGAATAAGTTTCATCGTTTCTATATTATTTGAAACAATACGTTTGTTTCCTGTGAGCCTATCCTCAAGGCTTGCCCAAAATTCCCTCATAAACTCTAGTGTAGAAAAAGAACTAGGTGTTATTCAAGTAAAACTAAGGCTCTAGACAGACGGACTGCAATCCAACCGCAAATTGCAGTTCGGATGCAGTTTGAATGCAGTTGACACGACTGCAATAGAACTCAAGTCATTCAAACTGCATCCGAACTGCATTTTGCGGTTGGATTGCAGTTGAAATGCGGTCCGTCTGTCTAGAGCCTAAGACGCGATCTTCACAAAATAGCCTAATGACGTCAATCACAATTTAAGTGCCCATATTGGCCAACATTGGTTCCAAATACGTCACGGAGACGTTCAAATTAAATAAATTATCGGTGCACAATAGAAAGTCGCACACCGAACAGGAAACATATCAGATATTATAATATAAATAGTTCTAGCACTGTGGCCGTAGTTTCGTACTGTTTTTTATTCAAATCAAGTAAAATGGAGCTAGGGAAACAGCGATTTGGTTCTTCAGAAAGGTCAGGTGCATGGTGCTCGCAACCGGCGTGCGCATATGACCAGATGGATGAACGTAAAAGAAACAAAGGAAGGGTTTGCGCGGTGGAAATCCTCATGGACTTCCTCCATCGTGGGGGGGGGGAGGGGGGACAGAGGGGCATGCCGGACTCTTACCGGCTAAAACCACCGCGGTGCTCCACGTCTACCTATGGCCGGGGGTGCGGGATTCGCATAAGCATTCACCGCTCCCCCGACAGGCCTCGACCCGCTGTTCCTCAGCGGGTCCCACCTCCCCGTGCGCCCATTCCTATAATGGCCGCACCCACTCTCGAGTGGCGCGCGTGGAACACTGCGGCGCCAACTCGGGCCTGTCTGGTCGGACGACGGACGTCCCTAGTCCGCCGCCCGCAGGCCACCTCTCATGGAGGTCGCAGATCGTTTTACGCCCTTCTCGGGCGCGCGGTGCGTCTCCTGCGGGAAGGGAGAGAGGATGCGGCTTCTCTCTCCCGCTCAGTCGCCTCCTTTGCAGACATGACATCCTCGCAAAAGGAGGCAACGCCGTCCTAAGCGCTTCCGTTCCATCGATTGAACAAAGGCCGGGAGCGAGAGATCGCTCCCGCCTATTGCCGCGATGACGTCACGGTGCAGCCTTGCCCAAACTGTAGTTTCTACCTACCCATATCCATGGGAAGAAAGCGTGGGTTTATGGATGTAAACAGCGTTATAGAAAGCGTAGGCGATTCGTAGAAGGAAAAGGTTGATAAAACTTATTTGTTATTGTTATCTTCTCGATGGACTTGAGAATTTTTACAAAAAATCTACGAGTATATTAGTTCAAAAAAACCCCCACTTTGAGCCAGATTCGTATAGCATGATCAGCCTATAAAGTTCCCACTGATGGAACACAGGCTTCCTCTCTGTGAGAGGGAGTGGGCCGAAATCCACCACACAGCCCTAGTGCGGGTTGGTGGATAAATTCGTATGATATTTTTTATTTTCCCTTTTCTTCCTGCCTGAATGCGTTAATTTCAAACAGCTCCCGTGGCCACTATCAGCCACTGAGGTTTCGTCTTGCTTGTACTTAAAGACTTCAACGAATTAAAGTGACCCGCTCTTTTCTTTCAACCACGAATAGTGTCACCTTCTTTCTATAACGCTGTTCTAATGGCCCCACCGTAAACCTATCGCGACGATCACACTTATTGGTTGCACCGTTACACGGAATTGTAATTTATGAATTTTGGAAATCAATACCAGTAATGGACGTCGTGTAAATTTCTTTTGTGACATTTATTTACTGTATGTAACATTTTAGTATTTAAGCGGATTAACCTCGCTTGTGCGCAAGCGCAAGCAGTTATGCAAGATATCTTCGTAACTTACTGTTAGATTTCTTGATTATTTAATCTTAAAGTTCTTTGGGATTTTATAGGTTTTGTAAATGAGCCCAATGTGGATATTAAAATAAATTATCGCGGATATTGTGAATAGTTTTGTTGTGTTCAGTTGTTTTCGCTCCAGGGTTTCGTAAGCGTAGGTTGGAGAGATAATATGGTCATTGGTCAAAATGTTCTCTGCAATTTCTAATTATACTTTTTCTTATGATTAATTAATATAATTTTATAGCTGTATGAAATCATTTATAATGTCAATAAGATGTCGGAATCACTTTTAATCGCTTTTTTTTTGTAAAAAAAAAAGCTAGTGCAGTCGATATTTCTAACTTAGGTACTACCCGTGAGAAGAAATGGCGAAAGAAACTCAAGAGTCAAAGTCTCTTTTAAAGTCCAAAAGCTCGTTTTATGCTAAATTTATCCATTGGATAAGTACTTTTAAACTGAAACATCAAGCTCTTTGATATTTTTCATAACACAAAACAACTGGAAATTCTTGCTCCTAATGTTCGGATTGGCGATTACAAACTGTATTGTTTTTTTTTTTTCGTTTTCTGTTGAAATTATTTACTTATCATACTAGTATCTCTACAATAGGCTATTCTGAGGCTTTTTTTCTAAATATAATTCAATATTAAAACACAATTCTCAACTCTTATCCAAGATTATAGCGGCTTAATTTAACCACTACAACAAAACATAAGCTAATTGCGAAACCCCATTATTCGTAAGTTTTTTTTTTATAGATATCTATATATTTACGACAGGAGTACGTGGCTAATCTCATGTGAAAGGTATTACACCATCTATTGCCTCGCTATGTCGGTTTATGTGCGTGTTATATGGCTGTGTTAAATTTTTTATTGTCTATATGTAGGTGTGATTGGTTACCTCTTGTATAAGTAAGACTTGTACGCTAAAAGGTTTACAGGTCTTTTTTCAATGGTTTTTAGGGTAGTTTTTGTGTGTGGCTAGTTTGTTTTGAGCTGTCATTTGAATGTAGCTGTTGGAGATTAGATTGAATCTGTTTTGGGTTTGTTGTCTTCGTTAATAAGTATTTTTTCGTCTTACTTTTGTCTGAGCCAGTAACCAAATGGTTACAAATTACTGGCATACGGATAAAAAGCTTCATCTAACTTTCCTAACATTTTCATATATTTTCTATTACAAATATTTTCTTTTTGGCTCATTATTAAAGTAGTAAGGTAACTCTAGTTTATTTTTTTTTATATATTTTATTGTACACCACAAAAATACATAAGTAACAAGAAACTACATCAAACACTACAAAATATACAATGGGCGGCCTTATCGCTTTCTCCGATCTCTACCAGGTAACCTTGGAATGGACAGTGATTTAGTTTAGCTAAGTACATATTTAAGAACGGAATTTGTTGCCGACGACAGCAGTGTCTATAAAACCTTATCTTACTATTCTCAAAATTATAAGAGGATGATTTGGTAACCACATCCTATGCATTATCATAATACCAACTATAATCAATATTCTAGATTCACCATATCTTTTCCTTCCTTTTTACCAAATTATCATACCTACTCACATTTTCGGCACCTGTCTTTCCGAAAAGCCCCTATCAAATAAAATGATTTTAAAAACAAACAAGTGTAGCATCTGCTCCCGACACGTGCTTGCGCGGCGAAGGCTGCGCAGGAAGTGGGTCAGCGTGCCCTTGACTCTGCGCGGGCGCATGCGCGAGAAACAAAAAGAGCGCAGACCGGCTGCGCCCGCGCCGCCCTGCGTGGCCTTGGCAATGGGCGTTGTGGAACAATTGCGAATTTTTTGATGGGTTGCCAGATGAGCTGGATGTTTGGTGGAGTGTGGATATTTTTATGAGATTGATATGGGTTTTGATTTTACACTAACAAACACAGTTTTCAAGGATTTACTACAAGTATTTAAATGATAGCTTAAGTAGAGATTTTACGTCAAGAAGTAATGAACTTTTAAAGACTTGGAGCGAACTATTTAGCTTTTCCATGATTAAGAGCTACACAGAGCTTGAAAGGCTTATTTTATATCTGGACTGAGCCTTCGTAGTGCTTATTATACATGACTGATTGGGAGATTCAGAATTTTACTGTTCTCACGTAAAAACAAATAGGAAACAAAAATCCTTACAAATATCTCTAGAACTGTTTTCTTTATCTCATTAAATTCATCATAAGGCAATTCTACCATCTCAGTCCTGGCAACACCGTCTCGCCGGGGGTCACCTTCCGGCGCGTCGCGGGCGCACGCGATAATTGTTATTATTAACGATCAAAGAGTCGCCGGCGGCAGGTGGAGTGAAGCAACTCTTGCTTGTGCGCATCTTTGATTTTTGCCTACCTATATTGACAGTTGGTGTACGAGTGAAAGTTGTTTGAAAGGAATAAAGGATAAGAAATAAAAAGTTGATGTGAAGTATTTTTATGTTGTAAGAAGTTTTTTGCGTTGGTGTAACTACACCTAACTAGCTAACAGTGGCGAAGGTACCATACAACTCGATTCCCACCGGCTTCCCTACGAAAATTCAGAACATAACCACTCTATAGTCAATTCATCATTGAAATTTTCTTTTGGAATTTTTTTTGCTTCGGCCTACCTCTGTCATAAATTCACCCTTCGCCACTGCTAGCTAAGTAACTATTTAACTGTTATAGATGTTGCTTTGTGCATTTGCAGACCTATAGTAATAACAGCTTACTTATAGATATGGATAAATGCGTTGAGCTCCTTAAGTTCTGAGTTGAGCTGCAACTGAACTGCTAAATGCGTTCACCGACTAGATAGGTCCACTCAATCTGTGCGGTTCTTTCCTCAAAAACCACTTCAGACGTAATCTACGTGTTCTTCACATGATCTAACCAAAATTTTGTCTAGACTTTAAAAGAGACTGTGACCTCTGAGTTTGTTTCGGCCTTTCTTCTCAGAGTAGTCAGATAGGAAACGACCTCATCTAGTTTTTATTTTTAAAATAGGAATGACGTGATTGTACAAACCTACTTACAGAAATACGCAGCAGTTTACAACAATCACTGTACATACTTTTATCAGTGACAATTTTATAATACTAACATCAGCGCAATAGCAGACATCAAACGGACCGGGTGCATTCATAACATTTAACATAACATTTTAGTTTAAGATATTTTCCATTAAACTAGAAGTATATTAATAAACTCTTTAAATCTATAGAGGTATGAGGAACAGGGTGTAAAGTTCATTCATACTCTAGAGAAAAGGGTCGAGGATCCTCCGACGAGACGGGTGTTGTGTCTGGTGGGCAACTGCCCGATGATTCATGTCGGGCCGTTGTATCTATTAGTTGCGCGGTAAACTCTGCTTGCGAGATGCAGGATTTCGTGATGTCAGTATGACGCGTTGTTCGCATGTGGCGTTGTAGATACCGCTACAAATCCAAATCCATACAGTGATTTAATATTACCTACAACCTTGCACCCCGCACATACACACTGGTTATGTTATATTATGTGTTGCGGGTACACAAGGTAGGGATTTTTTTCTGAATTTTTTTCGGTCTGTTGCTAGGTTCCACACTTCCACTGATTCCATATACAGGCTAGATATTGAATTTGGCTTGGTGGTAGCGTGTCAGTGTTAGGTAGGTACCTGCACAAAAGTATTGAGCAAATATAACAGGTTTATGTATTTGATAAAAGTTAAAATAAATGGAATATTATCCTTATGGCTCTTAGCTTAGGTATTTTTTACAAGGTAAGAACTTTGCGAGTTCTTTTATAATTTAATGGGAAAATACGTTTGGAAAATTGTACGAATCATAAAAAGAAAAAAAAAATTTTTTGATTGCTACTGTGAAGGTTTGTTTAGAGATTTTCCTGTACTGAGCATTGAGCAATATCATGTTTTAAGGAAATAACGATCAGGATAATAATTATAGGGGGCTTACGTCAGGCTGTGGTTATTAATAAGAATAAGTTATAGTTAAGTAGGTGCTGACAAACAGAATGGTATAAATTTAATCTACATTATTTTATTGTTTTTACTGCTAAAAGAACCAAAAAGATACGTTGTCTATGAACTAAATAAGCATTGACGTGAACCTTATGTTGAATCTCTGCATTAGGTATTCGGTGTTTAGTATACTGCGTTCAATAAGTTAGGTACTTACAAAAATCAAAACAAACATAAAAAAATAATCCGCAAAAGATATTTATTTAGCAAAAAAATAAACAAAACACAATCGGTAACTTATCTGTCCCTAAACGGAACCACATTCCCACACACACTTAGCCATAACCAATAAAAGACGGTACTTAATATATGTACCAACACTTTATAAACACATACGGTGACGTCATCCCTTCAAAATATCCATTTGCGCGCGCATTTGATACTTCAAAGCATACGAACATTTCGAAAAAAGAACACGAATGCTTTTAATAAGTTAATCTCGAAGCTCTAATGAAACGTCACGCTGCGACAGAGATGAAGTTCTGTACTTGCATTACAAACTTAACACACACTTTGTAGGAACCTTAATGTTATTTGAATAAGGGTGATATTAGCGTGGTGTTGAGCGTGTTTAATTTGGTATAAGTGTGAAGGAAATAAACAATACGAGTGGAAAGATGGCGCGATAAGAGGTACCTGAGTGGTCGTACTTGTAGGGTTGTGCCGCGTGCGTTTCTTTGTGGAAAATGGTTCGGTAATGGATTTTTGTAACTTCTCGTGTTATGGATGATTCGTTAGGAGGGGTGTGTGATTGTAATCAGCAAGCCGCTTTCGATTTAAAGCTGATTTTTATTTTGAACGTGATAGTTTGCGTTTTGTGGCACGTTTTTGTATTTGATCACGTCGATCAGTCTTTCGGGATCTTATTTTAATGATCATAGATGTCATGTTTTTATTTATATGAGGATTTCGTACCCAGACTTCTGTGTATTTTGTTACAGTGTCCTTATTCTGGAGTCTTCTCTCTGAATTCTAGCTTGATTCTGATTCTGATTCTTAAACATGGTGAAACTGATAATAATTAATTAATAATCTTCTTATTGAAAACTACAATAGCCCCATCTCATATTTTGTTCGCAGGCTAGTGCTGATTTATGCGGAAACTGATAATATTTTATTTTTTCATAAGTGTCAATGTGCCTTACAAAATTAAAGAGAGCACGCGTATAATGACCACCTTTGAAATGGAAGAAACGAAAGACAGAATGACAGATTGTAGAAAGATTTCCACGGAGCGTTGTCAAAAAGGAAGGAAAATATCACTTTTTGTACTGGGTCAAATAAAATTAGCTAGCGAAACTCCACGGATGGGATGAACCCCAAAAAACATCAAATCTTTTTGTTTTCATTTTATAGCGTTTAGATATCGATACCCAACACGTCTTTAGAGTTTCGCTAGCTATTTAATTTGACCCTGTAATAAGAGATACTTGTGTCATAGAGTAGAGATAGAAATGGTTATGCTTTATAGTGTGCAGATAAATATTTTAATTACATTTAAGATCCCGCAGCCCTATACATCCGCGAATTTGAAGTGTGTTGAACGCAGCGAAATTGATATTATATTAAGATTCCGCGCATGCTCCGCCGTCACCCGACGCCCGCGTCTCTTGCAGTACGTTGTGTTTGAAAGTTTACACTTTTGCAGTCATTTGGATTTAGCGGCGAGATTACACTTGAAATATGGTCGGAAATAGTGTCTAGGAATGTTGTTTTATGGATGATACTGTATCTATTATTATTGCTTGTTTAGTGTTTAAATTGGAAGAAACTGCGGCAACATTTCATGCCATTTAAAAATAAATCGAAAAGGCGGAATCTTTTTCTTAGCGTGTCGATGGCAATCTAAATGGACTCGGCCCAGAATTCGGCTACGTGTTTGGCACCATCGCTAGCGTCCAACAGTTCCTGTAACGTGCAGCTCAGGGCATGATATTTAGTGTCCTATCGTTTGTGGAACAGCACCACATTTACACTCCTAGGCAGAGTCGTTTATGAATCTCCACCTGAACAGGTTAATTGAATTAATAAATTGGAATGGAATTCATTTTCGCTTCAGGTAAAGAATTATTTTTTTTAATATATAACAAACTGACCAATCAGTCGCAGCACTACAGTGTGAATTTACTCAGACCATCGACTGTAAACACAACAACGTGTCCTTAATACCGCACCTCGTTGCCAAAATACGACATCGAAAGACCAACATCAAATCCGCTTTTTCCTACCCATATAGGTAGAGGTATCTAATAAAACCACATAACACGTCGCAACCTCAGTAAACTCCAGAGTACACCTAACTAAACATCTCGGAGTCAGAACCATCGGCCCGAGATTCTCACGTTTACCTCACCCTTCATAAATTATCGTATGCCGCGATAAGTTAACAATACGACAATGCGTTGCGAAGTGGAATCCACCTGACGGTACCCTGCCCCTCCCCCCCCCCCTCCCCGGCGTCGGGTACACCCCCGGCCACCCCCGAGACGGGACACAAAAAAATAATATCATATCTCGTTACTGGATCTACCTTTTGTTGGGGTTTAGAGGACATAGGTTTTGCTGGATGCGGCAAAATCATGTGAGAGACCTGCTAGGATCGTGAGCTTTCAATTTTGTCCGTTCTAACATTTAATAAACTTCTAAAAGTATTCTCTGTCTTACCTAAAGGCCAATTCCCGTAATTAAAAACGTTCAAAATCTAGTCGCAATCTCATCTCAGCAACAATCAATGTCAGAAATTTTGGGAAATTAGAGGTATTTTTGACAGATTGAGACTGAGATCAGGCTGCGAACGTTCTTAAAATTACGAGAATTGCCCCTCAGATAAAACTGATTAACAATTGACTAAAATCTAAATATTTCAATGATTTTTAATAAATAAGAGTCGGCACTTTCCTAATTTATTTTTTGCACATCATATTCAAAAGCTCCGGTGCCATAACGTGCATGAAATATTCTATAAGGTATCTGAAAGAAAAACCATGACAGTAGACAGTCAAGGTTGAGCTTGCAATATTTTTCATGGTCGAAAGTTTTATAACCGAATAATGTCGGCCAAAATCTATCCTCAGAATACCATATCCATGTCCTTAGGTCCTTACCACATCCAAGGTGCCACACAACAATAATATACCTGTATGCACTTTCGTTTTTATAAAACCCTCTGTATCCACTTTAAATTGGACATCACGGACCTTTTTTTTCAGCTCATATTCCATTTATCTCTAAAGTCATGATTCGTTGCATTGTCCTCGGCGTAAATACGGTAAAAAAACTTATGGATGATACTCGTAGTGACTTAAAAAAACGTTTGAAATTAAAAATGGAATCGGTTTTGATTTGTGACGTGAAGTCGGATTGTTATTTTTTTGGTGCGACCGTTTCGCGTAGATTTTTTAAAATTGGAATTGTGTAGCCTTGTCGCTAAGAATATTTTTTATTTTTTTAAATGGCAACTTTCGTTTTATCGTAACATTCTGGTGGTAAAATAATACTAATTGCTTTAGTATTTTTAAAAATTCTGGATAACCATGGCCGATTAATTGACTCCTACTAAAACCTTATGTAAATTAATTTGCTTCAATACAAATCCTCCAAAGGCACATCGGGTAGCCAATTTCATATGTCACATTCCGTAAATCTCTTTATAAACCTTTTTACCTTATTAAGTTAATATCATTTATTTCAAAATGACCCATACTGGGTTTTGTACCTGCATAACATCCCAATTTACTTCCGTTGAAGCAAATACCTCTTGAACTTCTTATTTTTTCCATTTGTGGTTACCTCTGTAAAAATCATTGTTGCACCATAAATCTTTATAATCCCTTAATCATAAATTAGGCAACGAAACCGCGAAATTACTAAGCAAGGTATAACATAATTTTAAAGTACTTTTATGCGGCTTACTCACCCATATTTTTCTTTCAAATGATCCAACCTTCGTCATTGCAACCTCATCCGTTTTAAACAAGTGACAGCTAAGAATGATTAAGTTTTTTGATCGATCGTTCAAATGCTCCTGTTTTATTGTACCAACTATGCAACAAATGTTTGATCAAGTTAACTTAAAGACAATGAAAGTCTAGACTTTCGTTGAGGCCTTTGACCCAAGTTTGGGTTCGGTGTTACTTCTTAGAATTAATGAGATAGGAAACCTCTGACATCTTCTAAATTATTGACTCGTAAAAGTTTATGCTAAAATGTGGTTACTTACAGACATATTATTATCGTTTGAAAGTTAAGATTTAGGCTTAAAGACATTCTCCATTATTTATAAACGTTCCTTGAAGATATTTACTTACATACATTTTTGACTTTTAAACGTCTCATAACTTTAAGCAACGTTTATAAATAAACTCCATTATCATTTGTGAAATGAAATTTATGCTCTGTCTATAAATTGAATAATAATAATTATTTATTTATGTTTCACTTCAAGACACAAACATCAGTTTAGCCTTGGCTCTTGTACTAGGAGTTCCTGTATCACAAGAGAGAAACAACAATAGTTTTACTAATGAAACGATTCAAAACACAGGCACAGTTACAGCCTCTTGTAAACTACAAATCACAATGAACAAACACCATTATATTGGCTATAAAACAATCGGTTTCCCAACCTTATCTACTCGCCACAAACACTATAATTCAATGTGGGAAAAACGGAAAGTTCCAAACATTTTTATAATAAGCACGAACATACAATATTCTTAAAGCACCAGTACCGGTTTACGTAAAAAATGTCGTAGAATGTCGCGGTCTGCAATGGGTGTACAGTTAGAAAAAGTACATAAATGTCTTCTAATAAAGTGTTGCCATATATGCCTCACCTACGGGCGGACGGTATATGTTTATGTATGTGTGCTTAAGTGAATGTTATGTTAATGGGGACAAAATGTTTATCATAAAGATGGTGATTCTGATAAACTGGTAGCGGTTTTGGTTAACGTTTCGATTCTTTATCTTGCAAGCTTTTTCTTGCGCTAAAACATCAATCAAGGATGGTCCTCTTATAATGCTTCATTTGTTCCTTCCCTTCTCGGCTGTGAACCCCATATACGGCTTCCTCGTTTTCTCTTCAATTGTCTCTGCTCATTATGTGTTTTGGGACATTGTATCATCATTTCAGCCGAAAGGCCTAGGCCTCCCCCAAGCTTCGCCACATCGACCGGTCCTGCGTTTCTAGTATACAGCGGATTCCTGCGGCCTTCACAAGGTCATCGGTCCACTTTGGTATCCGGTCGAGTGAAATTGCGAAAGGAGGACCAGAACCTTTCGGCCCCACCGGCCATCCGTTCTGCGAGCAATATGCCCAACTCCCTGCCACGTAAGCTTGGGGATTCTTCGAGCTATGTTGGTTCTTCTGCGAATCTTTTATTTCGATGACGTGATCGAATCACATGGCGAGTATAAGACCTTCAGCAAAGTTAGTTGCATTGAGCTGTTCTTTGCAGATTAGTTAGGTATAGGTAAATCTATTAAACGCTCAATTTTCGTAATTTCCGATGCGTCATATAGGTCGGGAGGTACTTATTTCTCGTGAAAGACCCGACGACGTCACGGGGTGAGTCACAATTTGGTGAAATTGTACACCGCGGCGTGCTTTTGAGAATACTTGAATCGGCGTTTATAATTGTGTTTTATTACTTTTTGCAATTATTCTGAGCTTGATTCTACGTAATCTGGGAATTGGACGGATTACTCGCATGTCGCCAGAAAACGCATGTCGATAGAAACTTATCTCCTCAGACAAATGTATCAAGTTATTGTCATGCTTACAGTGCGGCCGACAAGAGAATTCGTTCTTGACACGAATACGTGTTTTGCGAATTTAATCTTTATTAGCTAAGTACTAAAATTGTCGCATTGACAGGTGTCAGGAACACAATTCTCTCGACGGTTGGACAGTAATTGATACTATTAAAAGCAATGACCAATTATCATTAAATAAGGATATAATGAAGACTTCACTTATCCTAAAAAATCTGCTAGATAAACAGTTTTTTCTAAAGCTTCTGCTGTTTTATCTCCTTCGATCAAGTTCGCATGATACGAAACATAAGCGTGGTAAAATATTCAACAAGTTAGCAATAACATATATGAACTTTTGCGAAGAACAGAATCTTCATCAAAATTATATCTAAAGCAATATGGCATTAAACTTTAATAATGTCGTGGGTTTAAAAACTCGAGAGAACAGTGGAACAAGTTTCATTCCAATTCTAGCAATACTTTAACAGTGAGACACAAATAAAATACATTAAAGTGGTCATCGCTCTCATAATAAGTTTTGTGGAGATTGTATTTACATATATGTTAGTTGTGCGACTGGTTGTTTGTTACTTTGTCAATTAATAAAGCAGGTGTGGTGTGAGTACATACATTTTATATTTTTAATTATTAACGTTGCTGTCTAGTAAGGTTTTCCGCTATTTTATAAAGTAAGATCTTGCATTAATGTAATTTCTGGTTCCATACATCTCATCTTGTTGATACGGACTATTGCGAGAGTTACCGACATATCTTGCAGAGTAAGCAAACTGAAGTGGCAGTGGGCTGGCCATGTCTGTCGAAGTACCGATTGCCGGTGGAGCAGACGACTCCTGGAGTGGAGACCGCGTATCGGCAAGCGTAGTGTGGGACGCCCCCCAGCTAGATGGACGGACGAACTAAAGAAGGTGGCTGGGGTAGACTGGATGCGGAAGGCGGAGGACAGAGTGCTGTGGCGCAGTCTGGGAGAGGCCTATGTCCAACAGTGGACTGCGATATAGGCTGAGTTGATTGATTGATTGACTGTCTATTGTACCTAATATGAGATGTCATTTGATGACATACATTTATCAAGCCTTTCTTAGCTAGACACTGTCTTGCCTGTCGGGTCCAGTAGGAAAGGTCTATCATTATCGGAGGTCTGAAACCAAACTGAAAATGTTCATCATTGTCAACCGCCTATATTATACTGATTAAGCGCGCTTTATTTTATTTTCCACAACTTTCTCAGGCGGTTTGCAATACCAACTTTATAGGCGCGAAATGCCATTCTCATAAACCTCATTCGTCATGAGGAAAGAAAAACGTTTTACTGTCATGACTGCCAATAAAAAAGTCCCAAAAATAATTAGCCAAGTATAATAGCCCCACCTAGATCGACCATAATAACAAATATTCAAATAACCCAGCATATGGTCGGATTGCCCACATAATGTATGCGAACGTTAACACACATCGTACCGAGATGATACTCAGTTGCCTGTTGTCATAAATTACGGATATTCAAATGATTCTGATACGAATTTGGTACCGCAATTAACGCGCGAACTGGTTTCGGTATAGTGATGGGGTTGTATTGTTAAGTGCATTTGTATCGATAGAATTTGAGTCTATCGAACTATGAAAGGCCTTAAAGCTTGTTGCAAAAATTTCAACTTTCATGTTCAGGGCATGACGAAAACGTGTTAGATTTTGAAAAATATGCTGCGATGTCTGAAAGATCGTTGCCACATAAGATTTTGGATGTTTCGTAAGTTGTATGAGTGTATATTGAG
Source organism: Hydraecia micacea (assembly GCA_914767645.1). Taxonomy (NCBI): domain Eukaryota; kingdom Metazoa; phylum Arthropoda; class Insecta; order Lepidoptera; family Noctuidae; genus Hydraecia; species Hydraecia micacea. The sequence goes on from OU611778.1 coordinate 19,475,078, forward strand.
TTCTTTCTTATTTGTTTAATGTTATGTAATTGTATTTCCTATCGGTATACTTACCTGCAATAAATGATTTTTAGTTATGCTAGTGAATGATTGCGTCTAAATCTCATGATAATGTTTGATAGCACTGTCGGTCTGTTTCTGGATATAATTAATATCAATGTGAATCTATCGATACGATTATTAACATAATTTTCTCTTCACACCGACGTCCGCTACATCACTAGCCCGCTACAAAAATGGTTTTATTCGTTCTCTAGCCAATAAGTGTGTAATGAATCTCAAGAGTACCTATGGAATGAGATAATAACCAATTCAGCTAAGTGTGGGCACGACCCGTCTTTTTTAAAATAAAATTTATGTATTTCATACCGGTTTCGTCCGATGTCGCCACAGAGTTATCTTCATAAATATCGATGTACCTACGAAAGTAATTGTCGCGTATTTTTTATGGGATTACATCACTATTTTTATTACAATGACGATTGCTAAATTCCTTTCGTATAAATATGATTTGTTCGCGTGTAAATTGTTATACAACTTGAATGTTTAATGCTTATGGATAAGCATAAACATACGTACGTTAGAGGAAAACTTGTATGTTTCGCCGTTAGAACATTAATAAAACTAACTTTATTGTAGATTGGTACTTATGTTAAAATATTAATACGTTTTAAACGCAACAATTTATGATTTACCTGCTAGGCACTTGGGATTTTACCGAATTGATTATTATTAAGTAGTTTTGGGATTACGTCAAGAGGAAAGGCAGATCATACTCTTGTCTACTAAAAACATCAAGTTGCGATCTCGAATCAGTTTACCAATACCAAGTGTGTTGATTGGCAAAAACCTAGCGGCCATAATTTTCAGCTGAAATACGTCCATTGCTGGACATGGGTATCCCCATAGCACCTCCACTTCGACCGGTTCTGTGCTTCTTGCATCCAGCGCCTTCATAAGGTCATCGGTCCATCTTGTGGTAGGCCTTCCAACACTACGTCTTTCGGTACGCGGTCGCCACTCCAGAACATTTTGGCCATCTGTTCTGCGAGCATTGTGCCCTGCCCACTGCCAATTATAGTTCATTTTCAGCAGTTTACAGGTTGCTACTAAGATGATGACTCACAAACTGAAACCTGAAGTGTATTTCAACAAGTAGAATTGTAGATAGGTATCCGCATACTTTTAAATTGCCATACATATAGCTACCCAGAGAGGCCTGTATCTCAGCACTGGGAACGTTATAATCGTTGAGCTCCTTAAGTTTTGAGTTGAGCTGCACGAATTCTGACAAATGCGTGCACTGACTGGACAGGTCCACTCAATCTGTATGGTTCTTTCCTCAAAAGACCATCTCAGACATCGATCTACATGGTCTTCATATACCCTGACCAAGATTATGTCTGGACTTTAAAAGAGACTGTGACCTCTGAGTTTGTTTCGGCCTTTCTTCTCAGAGTAGTCAGATAGGAAACGGAAAGTTTTTAAAAATATGATTGACGTGTAAAAGTGTTTGTGCAAACCTACTTACAGAAATAAAATCATTTATCATTTGTAGGCTGATTATGTTTAATGCCTATATTTAGAGTTCCTGACCTCGCTTGTTCTTTCGATTACTTAAAAACAGTTATATATCCTCTAAGAACATATTAACACGACATAAATATTCATGTTACTTATTAAATATTCTTACTTATTTCTCAAGAATTACATCTTGAGAGGTAAATATGGCATTTGCGTATTAAACTTGTCATGTATTGTGTTTAGGGGAAAACCAGTCTATCTCCGCATTAGGCGAGCATTACTTTATGTATTCCATTTTGAATAAAATAATGTATGATGTCATTGAAGACAATAATATGGTTACAGTTTTGGGATACTGCCTTGGATTGTGAAATGATATGATTTACTTGAATTTATTCTAGAACAAAATGAGAATAACAAATGCAGAGTTGAATAAACTAGAAATAGTCACTGTCTGCCTTCTAAGGCTGCCTTACCACCAGAGATGAGTGAGGATGCGTACCGGTAAGACGGAGTGAATAGGGATGCAGGGGTGAATCGGGACGAAACTTTAAAGTGGATTTTAACGTTGATGTAACAAAGTTTATTGCCAACAAGGACACTTAATCGTTAATTATAATATAATAAACACATTAGAGCCCTTTTGGCAAAAAAAAAAACAATTATTTCAATGTTAAAATCCATTTTAAAGTTTCGTCCCGATTCACCCCTGCATCCCTATTCACCCCGTTTTACGGTAGCGAGGGATGTGTGTAAAACTAACCAATACCAACGCTAACTTAGTTCAAGCTATAAAAATGAAGCGATGTTATTGGTTGGTTTCACACACATCCCTCCCTACCCATCCTCGCTCATCTCTGGTAGAAAGGCAGCCTTAAGGTCCTAACTTTTTTGATAGAAGAACGATGCTGCTTCCTGAAAAATACACCTAAGTTACTTATTACAACCCTAACTTCTTTGGAAGGTGGGGGATGCCGCCTGTCGCTTATTTAAAAGAGTGTCCTTTGAGTTTCTTTCCCGTTCTTCTCTATACATACCTACTACACTTTGGAATGGGCAGCTAGGTTCATCTTTCTGACTGACAGACACTTTGACAGTTCAAAAGTACCTGTAATTGGTTTATTTGAAATACATGCTTTGAGTTTTTTACCGACTTCACAAAAAGGAGGAGGTACTATGTTCGGCTGTTTGTATGTTTTTTTTTTTTTTTTTTGTATGTTTGTTCATCGAATACTCCGCCAATTGTCGACGGATTTTCAAAATTCTTTTTTTGTTCGAAAGTAGATAGTTCTGAGGTGGTCCCATTGTCACCAAGTTAGGATCTGATGATGGGATCTTAGAGAAATCGAGGGCAACCCTCAAATTTTATAGGCTTACTTATGGTTTTTCGCATATTTTATGAAGTATCTTGTGTATTTGCGTATGGTTGTCACCATCTCAGGTAGCTGGGCTGATGATGGAAGGTACAACTCCTTAACAGTAAGAAGTTACTCGAACAGGCAAGGACTGTTTTAGTAAATTGTTTTGATGTTTGATTGGGCATTTGCCACATTTGGTCTCATGATCATCAAGTCATGACCTGATGCTGCAGTCAGGATAGTCTGCAGAGTACCTAACTCCTCGACAACTAACAGCAGATATATCGTGTTTAGGCTCATTGGAAAGGGCTCGATGTGTGGATAAACGTAATGTGTAATGAGGAACACCGAAGTACATAGAGACCTGATGCTGAAGCCAGGAGCATCAGAAAAAGTACAAACCTTGAAATTACAGCACCGTAGTCGTGTTTGGGCTCATTTTAAACAGGACTAAATTTTAAGTTCAATGCAATGTTGACATAAGTTTGGCCTGATGCTGCAGCCAGGATTATCAGCATCTAGTCTAATAAATGATTAAGGTATGCTTCAGAGGTGGTCCCATATAAATTTTATGAACTTTGCTTGGGTAGTTTTGGAATTAGCGTCAACAATACGTTTGTTTTCCACTTAGTTTATATTGATGATGTTTATCTTCCTGTCACTAGCAAGTAGTATTATATGAATTTGTATGGGGTAGGTACAACTAAAAAGCGAAAAATAAAAATTTTTTTACAAAAAAAACAACCGACTTCCAAAAAAAAACACTACAAAGTGAAAAATAACTTTAATTTCGGAAGTCGGTGTCAAAAAAACGAAAATGTGGAACCAACGACACCGACTTCCGAAATTAAAGTTATTTTTCACTTTGTAGTGTTTTTTTTTGGAAGTCGGTTGTTTTTTTTGTAAAAAAATTTTTGAATTTATCCCATTGGAAAAATCCATAATTCACCACGTTTAGTGAGAAAGCTATTGATTGCCGGGAAACTGTTGCACCCTACCAATACCAATTCCTATATTCCACAACTAGTAACGGTACGTAAGTTAGCATATCACCGTGGCAGACTACCCACCAGACCGGAAGATGACGCGTCTGGCAAATCAATGAATCGCTCGCATCTCATCGGATTTGGCGCGTTTGGCCGATTCATTGATGGTCCTATGAAACCGGTCCTTCACGCCGGAAAGCTTATGGTTTTAATGATTAAGGTCGTGTTTGTAGATTTGTAATTTATAATTGCGTGTAGGTGGGAGATTAGGGTTTTTAGTTAATGATTGAAAGAGAATATCTTTCGCGTTGTACTTACATGGCGCAAATCAAGGCGGCCTTCCTCAATTAATCCTAATCCTTCTCGGTGGTAACTAAAATTCTGACATGGGATAGCCAAACATAAATAATAGGCCCGCAACTTATACTTAAAACCATTCAGAGGTTCCTGATAGTTGTTTTAGAACAATTTTCGACGAGAAGAATTGCGAAAGAGTTTCTTGTATTATCACCTCACCGATTGATTAGAGATCGTATAGGTACAACTGCTGAACTAAAACCAAGCTATGCCTCACCCATAAAAATGAACCCATCAAAAAACCCGCCAATATCCATTACACAACAGTTCTTTACACAAATAATGTGTAAAACTTCGCTTGTAAAGAGCTGGTGGTAGATTTACAGCGCCATTACACAAGGAATGGACGTTTAAGTGCAATACAGCGATGTTTACTACCCTCGTATTGTTTTAAACGATCCTGTTACTAATCCGATTTGGGTGGTAGGTACGTTGTAGTTCGTATTTTTAGGCGGCCATATTGGCTGTCGAAGCTATAAACTGTTTGGAAAGAGAAGCAGTGTTCTTGAGTAAAAACTGCGAATTGGCTAACTTAAACTGATGTGCGATTTAATTGCCTGTCGCATAAGTCAAAGCAATAATAAAAGTTGCATCGTGTAAACAGTGTTGCAACACAAGTCATGTGTTGCTTCAATTTTATTGCATGCCACAGGCAAGAATCGGTGAAGAAAAACATCATGAGGAAACCGCAAACCGGCATGTCCTAGAACCAAAAATTCAAAGACATGTGATAGCTATCAACCTGCACTGGTCCCGCGTGGTGGATTAGGCGCACTCCCTCTCACCGAGAGGAGGCCTGTGTCCCAGCAGTAGGATCATTATGGAATAATTATGCTACAGGCAAGAACGGGTTTGTTTCGTGGCATCGTGTAAATCGGGCTGTAATGTTAGGCGCCTTCTAAGGCTAGGTAGAGCGATCATCTTCGCAAAGCATTTGGATTAAAGTGGCCAAGGATAGACCTCAGTGGTTTGCAATGGGAGAGGCCTATGTCCAGCAGGAGCCTGCTATAAAAGAGTAGGATGATGATGAATATTTTTAGGCGTAGAACATAGATATAAATAAATAAATAAAGTCCTCCATATACACGTGTGCGCGCAGACACAGGTGTCCTCCCTTTTCCCTCACTTTCATAGTCCGATGGGACGGCAATCCGACACGACCGGAGAGAGATCAGGCGCAGGACCAAAGGCTTAACGTGTTTTCCGAGGCACGGGGGTATCACACCGCCAACTTCCAAACTCGGGGCTGTTACTAAGAAACAACAACAACATAGAACAATACATATTACCGATTATTTTAACATACATGCAACATAGATATAGGATGTAGGTAAAGCTTCTAAGTGGGCCTAGGTGTCTCCTTTAAGGGCACATGTTATGTAAATAGTCCGGTTCAGTTGGTTCGGGAATCACTAGTTTCCAGTATACAAAGTTATAAATTCCTGACATTTTATTGTCCCTTTTTAGCTCTTGGCCTACTAGTCCCCTAATTGGTACCGGTCGGGCAGTCGGACACATGCCTTAAATGGAAATGGAGCAGTTGACCGAAATATATATTGGTCTAGATTCCAGGAATAAATAATTTTTGCATTGCTGATAGGACGGTCAGCTGGAAACTATTTTAACCTGTGAAATTTGAAGGTAAAGAATTAGGTATGCTAAAAGAAAGTTTGATTTTAAATGCAATAAAATATTCCTATAATATTAGACAGTCTAAATATGTAGCAAGTACTTGGAAACCACCGGATATGTTATGTATTCATAGAATTTAATAAACAATAGATGTTTTGCTAATGTCAGCAATTAATAATTAAATAAAAAATGCTTCCAATTTATCTTAAACGAAAACTGCTGTAACATTATGTTAATAACCAATATCTACCATTTTGGACATTATGTCAAAGATCACTTTAAAATATAATAAGAACAACAATATTGTTTCGATATTATGACCGTGTCCGGTACATTTCCGGTCATTATTTGGCAATTTCTATACAAAACACTAGAAAGTGATCATAAACAGAATTTATTTAATATTTTATTATATTTTTTGTGTACAGAAGAGGAGAAAGTGAAATATATCGCGTCACTCTCACAATATATTTTACTGTCTTTTCAAACTTATTTTTTTGTCTGCAGACGACACGGTTATTTCTCAAAGTTTTTCTACATTTTTACTGAAATTATATAAAAATATATATTTTGAATTAATAACTTAAAAGGCAATCTGTTTAAAAAAATCTATTTTAATCTTAATTTTAAATAAATCGTCAACAACACGAAAACTTACGTTTATTGACCTTCTATTGAATGCACTTATTGCAATGGTTAGTCACCCTAAGACGAATAGAGTCGTGACGCAAATCGCGTTGTTTACGAATAATAAAATTCTTATATGAATTTTATTTACAAAATCCGTGTCGTCTGCACAAGTGTTTAGTTTTAATAGATGCTTTTTAGTCGCAACACGATCACACATTTCGATGCTTCCCACTGGGCACTGGGCAATCTCTTCCTTCAATTTCATGACTTCTGCATGTACCACTGTCAATAAACGGCCTCATAGTACCTAGTTCTTAATTATGTAGTGTTTATAGAACATTACCTTTCACTAGAACTGTTTTTACTGTTGAGATTGCAATAAATAATTCAATAAAATTAAGCAGCGAATCGCATTTATTTTTCGAAAATTATTATTCGAAATACAAATTTTGAAAGTATTCGAATAATAAAAGTGACAAACGCGTTTTAATTCGTCAAGTCGTTATCAATTTTATTATATCGATTAAAAAGTAAGAATTGATTATTCATTATCTAAGATGTATTTTGGTCAAATAAATAATTTATTTAGTTATAATGCATTTATGTTATGAATAACTAATGGTCCAGTCTAAACAGCGATAGTGCTCTAATATATGAGACTATGACGTTATTGTTTTTTTATTAGTTTGGTTTCACAAGATTTTTTATTATTTCCGTTTTTGTACAAATCAATATAGTGTTGTTAGTATAATATTCTCTCCTTTTTATCTAGTGTACTTATGTATTTATATAAATAGTTATTTATAAGATTTTTCCAGTCTGTTTATTTTTTATTTACCTAGTTTATGAACTCCAGTCCGTGAGCCGACCCGTCTTAAAAGCCGAGTTAGTATAGCCCCGACCCACAACGCCTTGGTACTGCAACCTAGTGGACAAAACAGTGAGTCTGTTTGACCAAACATAATCCGTAGTACAACGTAGATAGCCGTAGCCCTTGATAAGACATCCCTGCAGCCAATCCAGTGCGAAATCGCCGACCCCAATAGCCTTGTCCTAGTAGCACCCACCTTAGATCCAGGTACCCCAGGGTCCATTGAAGTGTGAGATCTCGGTGCGAGGTATGACCGTGATCGTGCACAGGGTGGAGGCGAGGCGCGGGCGGGGCGCAGCCAGCGGTTTTCGGCATCATCGACGGGGTCACTCGGCAGGGGTGCGCTCTCCGACCCTGACCTACAGAGCAGACTGCAGCCGAATCTTCCAGCGTTTTGGGTTCGTATCTGTGTGTTGGTGATTGTGGTCCCCTGCTTGCAGCCTTTCGTTTGTGGCTTGTTTTGATATAGCGTTCTGCTTTGGTGCTAAGGTAAGTGCTGCTGGTATTGATACAGCTTACTTTAAATTTTCGGTACTGACTGATAGACCTACGTTTCATAAAGTTCTGGACTTGGAGAACAAAAATGAACGATTTCTATAGCTTATGCTAAAACTTGCACTGCGTCGCACATTGGCTTTGATTCGCGAGTTTGTTGTTATGGTTGTAAATTAACTTCTAAATGTATTTAAATGTTGCTTTTACCACTTTAAAGCACTGCTGCAAAATATTAAAATACAAAAAAAAAAAAAAATACAGAGGTCTAGGACAAAAATTCATTTCGTTGAGATAAAATGATAGGTACCATCTTTATATTTATAATTATCAGTTTTTGTTACAAATAATAAAATTATTTATAATAGAATTGAGGGTAAGCATAGATGTATGCAAAGTCATTAAAATTGTTCTTTTAGTGACCACGTAGGTATCTTATAACAATATTTTTTTCAATATTGGTTTTTAGATCGAAAAACGCGCTTTTAATTTATTAAAATTATTCCATTACCAAGTAATTTCGCATAAAGATGACTTTAATTAAAAGTAAAATCACGTTTTATGCCGCCGGTAAACTTTACAAATTAAAACATTATTTGGGTGATATTAAACTAATCTCAAAACATCAAAGATTGTCGGTAAAATTCTAGTTCTCACGTAGATACTTCGATAAGGTCATAATGATAAACCTATTAATTAATTCTTTATTTAATTAACTGACATTTTGGGGAATTTTATAATATTGTCATCGAAGAAAATTACATCGAAATGTCATTTTGGAATTTAAAAAGCATACATGTTGTATTAATTGTTCTATATGAAAACTTGCCCTGAGGGGCAGTTCTCTTAATTTTAAGAACGTTCACAGTCTGATCTCAGTCTCAATCTGTCAAAAATACCTCTAAAATCCCTACATTTTTGACAAGTTTTTGACATTGATTCTCGCTGAGATGAGATTGCGACTACATTTTGAACGTTTTTAATTACTGGAATTGGTCTTCAGGTGTTGCACAACGTTGACCACTTAAAGGTATTTTGAATTAGTCATCATTTAAGTATTAGTAGGCGGAATTAATTTTTAATTAACGATTAGTGAGTAAGAACCAACCTAGCGGCAAATTCGTTAAAAGATGCCCATTAATACATATAATTACCCATCTCTCCACTAGTCCAATGCTTAGTGGCCGTCTCCACGAGCCAGAGAATCGCAGCGATAGTTTCGCCGTGCTATCAAATTTTCGCCGCGATGATATCGCCGTTTGGAGACACGTTCTAAGAGAGTGTATAGAAATACGTGGCACGACGATAATATCGCCGCGATTCTCTCGCTCGTGGAGACGGCCCCTTGCTCTAGGATGCATATCTGGTAGGCTCTTAAATCCTTACCTCCTACGGGCACGTCTTCCCTACCATTACCGCGCCCCCCGGTCTATTCCTTGATATGCAATATTCGCTGTAGCACCATGAACATGAGGCTACAGGAGCTAGTGCGAATCTTGGGGTTCATTCGATTAATCGAGTCTGGTTTAACCATGCTGGGACCGGTGCAATTCATTCATTCATTCAACAACGATTAGTGAGTGAATACAATTTAAATTTAAACGTCTAATCTAAACTGCAGTGGCTAAGACCTTTATAACACAATAAACTTTTGTATAATAATGTTTAGAAGGATTTGGACAGAATAGGTTCACAAAAATAAAACATGCTAACTTATATTTGCACCGTTTCATTATACAAACTGCGCCATATTTATCTAAAACAAAGCTTTTTGGCACAGTAACATTAAAGTTTCAATTCTGCCTCCTGGACTTAAAACTCATAATCGCCTACACTAAAGTTTTTCAACGCCAAATTCTTTAAACATTATTTACCTTATCTTCAAACAATTTGCATTGACTTATAATATTAGATCGTTTATTATGTCCTTAAACTTTGATTATATCAGTTAAATCTGACCAAATACAAACTAAGTATTTTTATTAGACACACTCACCTCACAGTGCTAGATGAAATTGAATTCTATTTTAATGGAGGTAAGAGTTATATGTTATAGTAGTGGGCTGTCTTCGGTTTATTTATTGCACATTGCGTAGATTTCCCAGTCGTTATTCTAATATAATTCGTATATCGAAATGCCGACCGATTTTATAGAAATCATTGACATTGTTTATGTTGGAGTACGTCGAGCTGCGGTGTTCAAACTTGTTGTGTTTATGTTAATCGGTACTTTAGTTTGTTATTGTGTGACCTTATTGATGATGTGCTTCAGAAAGGTCAGTTGCGTTGTACTCGCAACCGGTGTGCGTGTATGACCAGTTGTATGAACGTGAACGAAGCAAAAGGAGTAAGCCTGCCTGCCCATTGACGCGGAGCGAGGCTGCAGAGCGGAGAAACGAAGAAATATTAACCAATAGAAACAGACATTTGAGATTTTATGAAATCCTATTGGTTAATATTTCTCTGTTTCTCCGCTCCGCAGCCTCGCTCCGCGTCAATGGACAGGCAGCCTAAGGATCGTAGCAAGCGGCGTTCTTTCTGTAGGTTTTGCCTACCCACCCCCACGAGAAGGTGTCAGCTTATGTATATTGTTTGTGTTAATTGAACCAGATGCGTGTGTAATGTGTAATTTTTGGTTATTTAGTCGGTTTCAAAAATAGTTTTAAGAAGGTGGGTAGTAAACGAAAAGGATTTTTGTTTCTGTAAAGAGCTAAATTAATAGGCAGATACTGATGTCAAAGACCGATTTAAAAAGCTTGGAAAAGCAGAGTAGTTTAGTTTTGCATTATCATAAGGTGCGGCACGTCATAATAATAGAGTTTTAACTATTAATCATATAAGCGTCACTACGCTAACGAATCATTAGTTATTTATAAACATGCATTTTTAAAGTACCGTAGCTTAAAAAGAGACAAATATATTTTTCACAACATAGCAATAAACTCAGTCGATTTTCGCAACTCATGAAAATATCAGCTGCTACGGCGTCCGCTACGCCGCTACGAGAGTGCTACGCCGCGTAGCACGTAAACACTTTGAGAACCGTCGCCGTTCACCGATGCTCTCGTGTTTTATGGCGCATTATGCTATAATAATATTTTTTACTTAGCACATTTTTGTTTATACCTGCACTATGGACGTGTGTGTGTGTGTGTGCGTATGTGAGCGTATGCGCGGGCGCGGGCCGTTCACTTAAAAATATAAAAATGTCGTTTGCTCGTCGTACCGAACGGCGCGGAATCTAATAGCCAACCGAATTTTATGTTCTTTCGCGGTACCAGCTTGTGTTACACGGTGGGCCCACATGTTTTTTAAACCTCTTTGCTGGGAGAATTGACTTTTGTTACGAATGCGGCCGGTTTATGGTGACGCCCAATTAGCGATGGGCTCGCAATCTGTGTACCTCACGGCTTTTGTTACAAATGATTTATGTCTATGAGCGTTCGGAGCGGTCTCGCAATGGCAATTTAGTTTTTGAGGATTAATTATATGTTAAATATTAAATTTCGAGGTTAGAACTGTAAAGCGGCGAGCTTTTGTTGGAGAGCTGGCTGTTCTCTGTTCAATCTTTGTTTCTGACATTAAGTGGGTTATTTGCTGCTTAAACAGAGAATCTATTATGCAGAACTGAGGTCGAGTGATATTTAGTAGTCTTAAAGTCTTTACGAGTATTCTTTCGAAGTAAACAGTTATATTTCTGGGTATTAGTCGCTAAAGTAATCGTTGGCATTGATCTGTTTGCGTCAATCATAACAGATGGCAGTGCGAATAGCTAATAAATTTATATGACTGCTCATAGATACTTACATGCATAACTGCCCGTAAACTTTCAGTGCTTTAATGGGCCATTCTAGTAATTCACTACAACAAACAATCAGAATTATAATATCATCTTAGATTTGAAATTATGTACATACTAATACCTAATAGGTATTATAAATGCGAAAGTGTGTCTGTCTATTACCTCTTCACGCTTAAACCGCTGAACCGATTTCGATGAGATTTGGTATAGAGATAGTTTGAGTCCCGGGAAAGGACAGGAGTTTTTATCCCGATATTCCCACGGGAAACTTATGCGGGTGAGACTGCGGGGCGCTGCTAGTTGTCATATAAATTAGTCATGTAATAAGACGATACTAGTAACCTTTTAACTGACTTAACTTATCTACTCTAAATAAAGAAACCTAAATAACAATATTCAGGATCTAATCGAAGTTAGAAAAACAAACACTGAAAAGCATGCCTTCAATTTATTTGATCGATGTTACTTTCAAACACAACTATATGCATAGGTGTAGGTACCTCGACATAAACCCATAAAAACATACCCAGCTAAATAAGCCTCATTTACAATACCAAAACTTTTACCCAAAACGCCCATCCTACACGATTCCGCTTTACCACAGAAACTTGTAACAAAACATAACGAAAACTTTAATAACTCCATAAAATAGAAAACGTATACGCTCTAGATAAATTACGGAGATAGGGCCAGGGGACAGACGGACATACACGCGTATGTATGTATGTGTTCGAGTGAGCTCATTAATTGCTGGACCACACACGATATCGGTATTGTACCATAGTTATGTAACTGTTTATCATTATCAATTATATTATGTGTATACTTAGTTAATGTGAACGGTTAATGAAGAGGGAATCCGGTTGAAGGACTCTGAATAGATCGGGTTTTTGTTAAGATTAAAGAAAGCTTATTAAATTAAATTGCTATTTAATTTCAGTGAAGTTTTTTCTTGTTGAAAAGTTTGAAATGGTGATCTACATGAAACACTAAATTATGAATGTAAAAGTGAGATTTTGGTAGTTTGCACGTCAAATGTTACCGAATCGCTTTAGTAAGACACAAAGTAATTTGATAAAGTTAAAATTCAATAGGAAAACAATAACAATGGTCAGTCATTTTATATTTAGCAACCCTAGAATTTAAAAACAATTTGGTGGACCTTAGAGTCGGTTTACGGTTCAAAGGACCAGCGACTACTCAATCGTGTTTCGTGTTGCAATATTTAATAGATCATTGTTTTCCGTCAGGTTTTTAACCAAAACTAAAATAGTCCTGTATTTTTACAACCTACAAAACAACAAAAAGCAACCAACCCACATGAATAACGCAAATAAACTTTAATTCCTTACCCTCGAATAAGCCCCGACACAAAACGACAAAAATATACGTTTAAACTTTTTTACACAACCTAAAAACTTTCCTATTTTACATACAATTAATACGACATTTTCCGAATCATTAACTATTATTGTTTCACCATTAACAAACTTTTGCGGGTATCTGCGAACTGAAACTACCCTCCTTTTACAACTGTAACTTAGAATGAAACTTGTAGATATTAATGTCGAATTTATGACTATTTTGTTCGAAGTATTCTTTTTTATTAAAGTTTTTAACGAGTCGGGCAGGTTAATGATTTGGGCCTATTAAATTAGTTCTTAATAGGTACTTTGTATTAATAGGTAACAGTATGGTTCGTTAATGTTGGCGGGTAAGCGTTTATGTGTTGTGATGATGGGAAAGGTAGGAGCGAGTTTTCTTCGTTTTTGAGGGTAGCTGGTCATTTTGGTTGGCATCTGTTCATAGATTACGGGTTTAAAGACTCGCGTAGCATGCTTTGTAATGACGTTACTCCATGTTGTGTACATCGTTGCAAAGAATCAGCCGAGTTATAGCTTAATGTATTTAGCATCCTATAATCTAAATAATAACAGCCGCACAGGTCGATCGATCAGGTTAAGCTACGCTTGCCGAGGTTGGTCTGTGTCCATACACAGACCAACCGCTGCAAGCGTAGCTTGGTGACCCATGTCACCATCTTTACATACCGAGACCCCTCCGTGCCTCGGAAAGCACGTTAAGCCGTTGGTCCCGACTGTCACTCGTGTATATTTGACAGTCGTTACGGGTAGTCAGAAGCCCGAAAGTCTAATAACCAGAGGGGCAATTCTCGTAATTTTAAGAACGTTCACAGTCTGATCTCAGTCTCAATCTGTCAAAAATACCTCAAATTTTCCTACATTTTGACAAGTTTTTGACATTTGTTTGTCGCCGAGATGACACTGCGACAAGATTTTGAACGTTTTAAATTAAGAGACCTTCAGTTTTACTAAGGGGGTATTACCCAGTAACTGGGTTGTGGAGGTCAGATAAGCAGTTGCTCCATGTAAAATACTGTTATTCAGCTGCATTTGGTTAGACGGAAGCCGACCCCAACATAGTTGGGAAAAGGCTAGACAGATGATGATGACGACGAATCGTGAGTTCTACGTGGGTATTGATTGCACTTTACTATGAATTAGGTAACTGATTTCTTGACAACCGATGAAAAATTTCTACACTAAGAGGTTTAGAACCATGTGCTGACTTCATGGCTACAGTTTGCGCATCAATGCCACAGGGTGGCATCAAATAAAAAATATGAATTCAGGAAGTGAATGAAAATGAAATTACGCAACATGATTCTTGAATAGTTAGAAGCAGACAGTATACCAGTATACCTATCTCAGTCAGTCGCAAAACAACATGGACACAACAACACAATTTGTCTCATTTTCATACTCTAACATAACTCTCTTAATTACCCAACCTCACTACACATTAATAGTTTTTATAGACAAGCATTTACGGGTAAACAATTTTTATTCGATAGTCTATTATCAGATGTTAGTTGCGGCATCCACTGGTCCCATTAACAGTTCATCCCTGTTTTATAGAAGCATAATAACTGGTATAAAAGTACAATTTTATATGATTCCGATGAGATTGATGTTTATCTTGGAATAGCTGGTTTTATGGACTGCGTGAAGTGTATGGCTAGTATTTAGGTATTGTTTTATAGCGTATGGTTTCTTGTTTGTTTCGTGTTGTTAGGTGGGGTGTGTTAAGTGTGTGGTAATAAGTGAATTAAGTGATAGAAAAACTTTTTGTAATGTCTGTTGACGCGGTGATTCCGCAGGACCATTTTTAGCATCCCAACCCTATAAACGTCCAGGGCCCTGGTTGCACGCGTTTATCGTACAAAATATTGCGGCAAAGTCAAAATCATTTATTTCAAACAGGTGTGCCTATTTGGCACTTTTGAACGTGAAAAATTACAATAAAATAGAATTGATCTGGTCGCCCCTTCCAAAAGGTAGTGTTCGTATGGAGAATAATGGGCAAGAAACTCCACCGTTACTCTTTTAAAATGTTTTACAAGGGGCAAAAACACACAGTCGAAATACCACTGAAACATTTATAAATAAGTGGAATTAGGGACCAGTTCTGAACACAGGCTTTCTAAAGACAGATATTGCTATAAGAATAACCACATTTTCCAAATGGATTAATAGGTTTTTGCAGTATGTTATTAATAGCAAAAGGTCAATAGCTACAAGCCTGGTAGATATTTTTAAACTTTTTTTTTAACCAGCTTTTTTCTATCCAATGCCAATCCTATCTATTTGAGTATCAGTCATATATTTTTTAATGTATCTATTTTAGTGACAAATAAACTTTTTTTTTATCCCACTGCAAGACAAAGGTCTTTTCTCAGGCAGAGTAGGCACGAGTGTTGATCACCAATCTTGCTCAAGACGAGTTGACGATTCTAACTAGGTTTCTTCTTGTTGTTTCTCCTTCACTGATGTCACTATTGTCCATGATAAGCTCAAAGTACATATGAATGCAATTAATACGACGCAGAAAGCGATAAAGCCGCCCATTGTATAGTTTGTAGTGTTCGATCTATTTTTTGTTATGTATTTTTGTGGTTTACAATAAAGTATATATAAATAAATAAATGAATTGAAAAGTCACATTGGTACTTGCCTGGATTTGCAACCACAACCTCGTGCACGAGAAGCAACGCCTCAACCCTTGGACCACCACAACATTAAACTAATACATTTTCAACTCTTATGGACTGAAATTCTTTTAGCCAAGAAAACACAACTGGTTTAAGAAACTAATACATTTTATTACGACTAAATTCATAGATCACTACACAATACACAAAACATAGGTATTATTTCTTCTAACTACTATCTAAATAATTACAAGAATACTAACAGATTTAACATTTATATCATTATTCTAGATGAATCTATGGAATTCTACCAAACGTATACCTAACATTATTTTAATTATTTCGGACAACAGCGCCGTGATTTACATTCATTACTTGTCATTAAAACTCGTTTTCAACATAATAACACGAGTGCGATGTTCATTTTTAAATGTGTTCTGTAGTCGTTTTTATATTATAGGTACTTACTTAATATAGTATGTCATCGTGATTTATATTAAGCTATTATTAAAGTTGACTACCAAAGTAGATTTCGGATAGATTCTCTATCCAATCAAATACTTTATGTACCTAGTATCTCACGAATGTAGTTTTTTCGTCACATTGTTTTTTGTATAGCACACAGGCCCAGTGCCATTCATTTAGACAAGTCAACAATATACCTTGAGATATTTATATTGTCGAGTATATAAATTTTTCAAACACATGAAGCAACTTAGAAAAAAAACTTGTCTTTATTAAAAAAAAATCCGTAATAATATCTTTGTGCAGACTATGGCAGCTGCTGAAATGGTATGCACGTGAGGTTATTAAACCGTGTCTTTAAAGTAGGCAACTTATCGAAAATCTCATGACGTTGCAGGCATATCTTTAGGGAAAACAAAAATATCTAAACGCTTACTTCACACGGAATATTATTTTTTTGCTTCTCAATTAACATAAAGCACTTAACCATATCTATTGAATAGTATGTTACACATATCTGATGAATATTTAAATGTCTTGAACTCATTATTTTATCGCGAAACACGCACAGAGCCAACATAGAATGCACACCTGAAATAAAGTTAGGTTCAGATGAGACTATCGTGACGTCGTGTGATTTTGTAAGTTTCAAAAAACCGCGCGGCTAAAAATCGCTCTACGATCTGCATGCAGCCTAAAATCCGCATCGCATCTAATTCGTACTTCTAAAACAAAAATGGCAGTAACACCGAAACTCTCCGCCTAGCCGTTAACTACGTAGTTATGTACCTACCTTTATATATACATATGTTTGTATGTATGTCGGCTGGTTGTGGGACATCTCGTTATTTCTGTTTTATTGCATGAATACGTAATGACTTGCGACACACCAATTGCTGATCTTAGCTCTTTCTACGGTAAAATTTACATAGATTAAGATTTTTTTCGGATGCGTGGTGCGATAAGAATTTAGGCAACGTTTATGTAAGCAGTGTGATGAAGTGATTAAAGTGTTAGTGCCGATATTTTTTGTTTAATTATTTTGAGATAAGAGTAAATGTTACTTGATTGGACAAGTACCATTAATTTAAAATCTTATTCAATTTGTCTTCTCTTAACCTCTCAGGGATGGGCTATTAATTATTCTAAAGCGTGTTTTTCATCTTCAAAGCTTATGAACTTTCAGGCATAAATATTGAATTGTACATTATTATAAACTAAATCACTATAATGAAAGCTAATTGTTAAGTAAATATATTTGCTTTTTATTCATTAATTTATTATTTTACAATGAATGTCACATAGATTTTTCTCTCCTTTCAATCAACGAATCTCCAAGGAATTAGTATTTTCAACAAGAAGGCTGGCGCACTCGGGCTTAATGGCCTTATTCAGTTTATAAAAGGCTGTTTATCTCATTAATCGTTTTTGATTAAACAATCTAACCTCCCAGAGGCTCTCAACAACTATACACAAATCAATGAACTCGATATCATTCTATCTGTTCACATTGTCGAATCTCTATCGCCAGTAGAATTGAAATTGATAAGTAGGTAGGTAGGTATGTGGCATATGCTTGTTTACGAGTATCCCGTATCTTTATTATTTAAATCTTGTCAAACCGGTCGTAGTTAAGTGATTGCGTTGGTGTATTCACATTACAAATGTTAGATTTTTTCTAACAAGTATGAATAATTTTCTAATTAATTTAATGTTTGTGTTCTTTGTAATTATGTGCTGTTTCGTTTTAGTTTTTAGTTCATTTGTAGAAGGAAATAAGACTTTGGTCATTTTAAGGCTCCTCCCTGTCTTAAAATTACCAGTCTCATTTATTTCTATAAATGTACAAAAAACTAATGTGTGAGTAAAAAAAATACTTATTTAAGCACAAGTACTTAGGTACCTACATAACATTAGAAAATCTTCGTTTGTAGAATGAGATAAATGCGAGCATAAAACATACTCTTCTGCGCGGATTCAGGAAAAAATTTAAATAAATAAATAAAATCTTTATTACAGACGTCTTGATCCATAAAAAACACAAAAATAATAATTGTCGTCTGACAGTTTTTGTATGGAAAATCTATTAAAAATCGCACAACACTATACTAGGTATAAAAGTTTGGTCAAATTCGCCCTAAGTGATTGATTTCTTAGCTAAACATTTCCTGAAAAGAGAACCTGAAGTCAATCATAGATCTGATATAATCGTACCTTTTTTTTCGTGGTGAAATCCTCATGGATACCCTCCGTCAGGGAAGAACGGAGGGGTATGTCGGACTCCTACCGACTAAAACCCCACTGATCCTTCTAGTACCATGAGTCGGGTTCGCCGCTCCCTCGACTGGATATACTCGTACCTAAAATCATTAGCTTTTGGATGCTGTAAGCACCGTTATGAGAGTCATATTTTGAAGACTATGAATCCTCAATATACAAGTAGATAATACCCATTTTTACAACATACAATAAAGAATGGCCTGTGCTGATCGGAAACAGGAAACGGCCATAGTAAGCAGGTTACAGTACCTACCTACACTGAGCACTGATCAGACTTTTACTGTTAGTATAATAATTGTAATTTATTGTGATTGGCTAGTGTTTTGTTTCTCATTGAAATCTATACTTATAATTAAGAAG
This sequence comes from Hydraecia micacea, assembly GCA_914767645.1. Classification (NCBI taxonomy): domain Eukaryota; kingdom Metazoa; phylum Arthropoda; class Insecta; order Lepidoptera; family Noctuidae; genus Hydraecia; species Hydraecia micacea. Next base: position 19,493,847 of record OU611778.1, read on the forward strand.
TGAGATGGAATATTGGTCCTAAACCAAGCAGTTCGTTCAGCGCCATTAGTGGTGTTTGTGCAATTTTTTGCGATTTCTTTAAAAGCATTATTTACCAAGTTTTGCGCTTGCATAGGAGCTCAACTGTAACTAATGAGACACAATTACTTTTTCTATTGTTACGAGGGGATGTTACCTTAGCAGAAGTATGGAAGAAAAATACATGTTGCGCCGATTCCAAATAATTTGGGATAGGGGCAGGAGAATGTTGATAGGGTAGATTAGCATTATGCTGAGGAAAAACCATGTAAGCTCCTAACGGATGGAGTTCGTAAAGTCAATTAAGGACTAAATAGTCTATGAATAATGTTTGGATATTTTTAGATCAATATGATGACGGATTCAGATTAATATGGCGATGGACAAAAAAAAACTCGATAAAATATCCCCTCGACGAAAGCTAAGCATTCAATCACTAGAGAATAATGTAAATATCAAAACACGTAGGTACCTAAAAGTATGAAAAATTAGACGCGCGTCCTACTCAGACATAATTTAGACCTCTTAAATACTCTTAACTTGATATATTACATGGCTACACTTTATGATTTGTGAATGGGAGACCAAGATCAGTTTCAATAACATCCGATGCCCCAAGCGATCTTTTAGCAAAGAATAATTGCAGTTTTTCGAATAATCGAAGCGCATTAGACGACTATTAATGTGAAGATTGGCGCATACTATTACGTGGGCGAGCCGAATAGCTTCTTACAAGAAATTGCTTATAAATGTGAGTTATTAAGCAATAAAAAAGGTAATATGTCTGGGTATTGATGATACATTTGGTGTGGTACAAACAGGTACTTACCGACCTGGTGGGATTGGGGACAGACTAGAATATTTAGAAAACGGAATTGTTGTTGAATATTATAATATGTTTTTTCATTAAGATATTCTTTCCTCTATTCATTGATTAAAATGTATCTGTTAATCTGTTAAAATATTCCGAATATCGGAGGCATTAACCTCTGATTTAATCGCGCGAATTTACGTAACGCGCGTCTACGCCCGCTACGTCGCGTAAATGTGCGCCAACCTTTACACCACCTAATTATAATTTGTACATCGTAAATGTACTAATGATTCTTTCTCTTTTTGACACAACGTTAATTAAAAACAAGCTCCATAAACGTCACTAAGTGATTTTTATTACCCACCATAATGAATCCGACATCCCATAGTGTATAATAAATTATATATTGCTATATAATTTCAAATGTTTTAAGTTTGACGTGAAGAAACTAGGTATACATTAGGTAATGGTTGAACTATACTATATTATGTCGCCATTGATGTGGTAACACCTAATTATGAAAGATGGTCGTTATTTTTTTAAATGTAAATCGAAAGTGCCATCTGTGGCATCAAGTGATGTATATTGGCGTAGTGTCTTTTAATCATAGAGGAACATTTATTGCCTCATTTTGATTCAGAATAATAATTAACTCATTCATTATAGACATCTTTGAATCGTCAACGCGTCTGTGTTCGCTTCGTATGTTTGTTTTAATGTGTCAAAAAAACCATAATAATGAAATGAAATTATGTTTATTTCTGTAAGTAGGTTTATACAAACACGTCAATAATATTTTAAAACTAGATGAGGTCGGTGTTTCCTATCCGACAACACGGACGAAATACCAAAACAAACTCAGAGTTCACAGCCTCTTTTAGAGTCCAGACATTATCTTGGTCAGATCATGTTTCAGCATGTCAAGGTTTCATTATGTGATTGGTAAGTTTAGATTTTTGTCTAACAAGCATGTAATGTCTTTTAGCATAATACAAAATCAAATAATAATAATTGTGTGCTGCATCGGACGACGTCATCACGTCAGCGCCGGCTGTCGCTGAAAACCAGCGCTGGGGCTCTGCCCTGCATAGGGTCGCAGCAGCTGAGCGATAGCCGTTTTGTGTGGATGTGACGCATGTTTCCCTTACCTTCTTATTTTATTTTATTTTTGCGTTTATGTTCATGTTTCCGTCATTTTCACCGCAAATAAACGTATTTTCTTTCTTTCTAAATATTTAAACTTTGGGCTGTTTGAAACGTTTATTTTCTCTTGACTGTACTTACCTGTCAAAAAGAGTAACCTAGATAAAGTGCATAAAACAGAGATGAAAACAGAAGATGAACTAGCAGGGGAGGTGCGGGTAGGAGCTGGGGGGGGGGGTGTTCAGGGGATCAGACCGGAATAAATCGTTGAAAATACCAGTAAAGTCCGTTTTAAATTAACCATAGTAAGTAATTATTTATTTTACTAAAATACAGCCTACGTAACATCAGTATTATTTCAATAAGGGATGGATATGGCTATTACAGATGAGAAGACTCCTACCCTTAAAACTAGGAAAATCCTGTATCTTGAAGGACGGTGTACTTTTAAGGGATTGACACGTTTTACAAAATAACTGCGTAATAACTGTGATGGTAATACCTAATAGTCGAGTTTTTGACCGATTAACCACAAAAATACCGATACATAAATAACTAGGTAATTACGGAAATAATTATAATTTAAGTATCTCAGATTTATATTAAAATATGTATAAGACGTATCTACTTATAATATTAAAGTGATTGCGTAAATCGACTGTTAACGAAATAACTTGAAATGGTGAGTACCTAGTTGAACTTTTGACTTGTTAATGTGTTACTTACATATTGTCGTTATGTTTCCAAGAAATAAGGTGATAATGATACCCATTTGAATATCAAGTTCTGATGGACAGTTTTGAATAGTCTTCTTTGATTTAAATTGATTAGTCAACAGATTTTGTACAGGGTGGCATGGATACCGACGCACAACCTGTAACCATGGATACAGTACAGAAGCCAGCACAGAAAGCTACGCGAAACTGTCAAATTTTCCCAATCAACCTTGAACTTAATGCTAATAGCGATAAAGTTGAAAATATATTAAAGAAATTTCACAGATTGTAGTAACTTGATGTGCTGGTATATATAAATATACCCCTGTGTCGAATTTGTAATCGCTTAGAGAAAAAAAAATCTGCGGTTTCATAGAAAAGTCCAATACCTACGCGGTCAAAATGTATGAAACAGCTAGTTTTCTAGAATCATGTGCTGATTCATTGTTACAGCTTGCGCGTTGACGGGATGTCACCCTGAATCTATATACCTACCTACTATAAAATTCAAAGTTCTAACTGACTGATATATCAACGCACAGCCTAAACCGCTGGTCTTAGAGACATGAAATTTGGAGGGTGTGTTCTTTGTGAAGAGTAGGTATCCACTAAGAAAGGGTTTTTCGAAATTCTACCCTTAAGAGGGTGAATGGGGGGAGGGTCGAAGTCGCGGGAAGACGCTAGTATTTCATATATTTTTCTTTTTATTCTTCACAATTTTCTATCACTGCTGAAAAACAATGCTGGTATAAACACAATTGAAAACTGCTTTCAGGGAGTAATCATTTAGTATTTCGTCGAGTTGTTCAGAACGGCGCTACGACTCTTGCTAATTACAAATGAAAAAGATTAGTGAATAACAAACACACACGAACAGTTTACTTACGGAAAGCTAACCTGAATTTAGCAGAAATTAAACTGTGCGTGTGTGCCTTTCTCAAAATAGACGATAAACATTAACAATACACCGGACAAGCTCTGCGACCAAGAAATAATATTCAATAAAATCAAAGCGATAATTTGATCACATTCTCAAACAATCTAAGCTCTCAATAAACTTTAACGACATTACCGTTAGACACCCAAATCTTCAGAAACTGTCTCAGAAATAAAAACCCGAAGAAATATATGTGTGACGTCACCGCTCATCATTGTGTAACAAAGCATATATTGTGGGGCAATTGGAGCGCTCGTGGGCAGAGCGATTATCTGAATACTAATGTAAGATGATATATATACTAATAGTGTAATAAAACTGAAGATACTGTTTGTTTGTTTGAACGCGCTAATCTCGAGTCCTAGAGTGGAGACCGCGTATCGGCAAGCGTAGTGTGGGACGCCCCCCAGCTGCATGAACCGACGACCTTAAGAAGGTGGCTGGGACAGATGGATGCGGAAGGCGGAGGGTGTAGTGGCGTAGCCTGGGAGAGGCCTATGTGCAGCAGTGGACTGCGATAGGTTGAATTGATTCTCTGGAACTACCAGTTGGATTTGAAAACAACTTTTTGAAGTGAAAACTTCTTTAGGCGCGTTGGGCATTTTTTGAGATGGGGAAACAACCATTGAACTCGCGACACTGTTACCGACACCGCGCTACATTCGGATGTACTCGGGATGTACTCGGTTTTAATTTATTTCCGATATGTCAGTGAGTGATGGCAAAGTATTCTGTTTGTGGTTTGTTTATATGACGATTAAAAAAATGTACACGTAATTGTTAAAATTTTCACTTCTGTCGGCACTCCCGGGGTGCCACTGTTTTTTTTTTTTGTATTTGATAGGTCAATTCTTGAGGGAGGTTATAGGCTATTTTACATCATGCTGGGATTCCTAGGAGCCGAGCAAAAACAAAAAAAAGTCAGACAGAACGCTAAGTGAAAACGTACATAGCGTGGGAGGTGATAATTTCACGCGGACGAAGTCGCGGGCAGAAGCTTGTTACTAATATGTTGTTATATGGACATCGGCATCGGTATGAGTGGAATATTTTATGACAGTTTTATCCTTTTTGAAGTAAATTAAAATGTGTGAATAACGAGGTCATAAGAGACTATTTGACGCAACTACCTAAGGTGTATTTATTAGCCTTAGGATCACTATTTTGCTCTTGCAACCCTTGTACCTAAACCCCAACTAGTTTTAAACACAACAAATGGGTAAAGTCGAAAGAAACGCCAAAGAAAACCTTACAATTCTTACATGGATCCCCAAAAGCTCAAAACCCATCGTATATTGAAGAGGCTGGGGTTTTTTATTAACTGAACAGACAGCTGTGCTACTGGGGAGTTTGTTGTGCCACTTCTTCTTCCCAGCGAAAGCACTATAAGTGGTGAAGGGTGGGCGTGCCGGGGGGGAGGGGGGGGTGTCTCCCTGGCATAAATACCTATATGACAGCACAAGTAAATACGATAACATCACGCCTTGTCTACCCGAAGAGTCGGGCAGAGGTGTACCTATAGTACAGACGCCAGCACATCAAGCTACTACAATATTTGAAATTTATTTAATAGATTTTCAACTTTATCGCTAAAATATAAGGTTCAAAGTTGATTGGGAAAATTTGACAGTTTTGGGTAGCTTGATGTGTACACCTACATTTCGCCAGTTATGTTTAAGTCAAATGTACAGACGCCAGCACATCAACCTACCCGAAACTGTCAAATTTTCCCAATCAACTTTGAACCTTATACTTTGGCGATAAAGTTGAAAATCAATTAAAGAAATATGACAAATCGTAGTAGCTTGATGTGCTGGCGTCCGTACAAGGGGCGAGCCTATTGCCATCAACCGGGACAATTGCCACAAATCCGGACTCCAGGCTGCTACTGAGAAATTCTAGTTGGATAAGTCCAATAACACTTTGTTCGACCTGGGAATCGAACAGGTCCTTATGCTCAGAATTAGCGCTTGCGACCACAAAACCAACTTCACTGAAATATCACTGGCCTGAAACCAAGTAGTAGAGTTGCATGATTTCAATTAATTAATCAATTGGACATAGCTTAGCTATATCTTTCCTCTATAAAACCCGTTACACCAATATTGCTTTTCTGTGTCTTACCGTCCAATTGCGTCATTGCATTAAATTCACTGGACATCCCAGTTATTTATGACTGTTATCCGGAAATAAGCGGTTGTAACCGGACCGAACCGGTTTCGATTACAATTAATATCGTCGCCGACTTAACATTTGTTGTGCATTGCTGGAGGCTAACTTTAATTTATTGTGCTGTAATGAGATTTTAGTAGGGAACATTTTTTCGCTGTCATAGTTCGGTTATGTCGTAAAAAGGTGATCGCGTAGAGGTAGAACGAATTCGATCCAAAGCGTTTAATTATCTGCGCAATGTTGATGGTGAGGTAGGTGTAGTAATTTAAACCTAGACGATTTGTCGTGGCAAGACGTAAATTCAGAAATTTGTTTTGTATCCGGAACGTGGATCCACGCGGGACACAATAGCTTTTGATGGTGTCTGTAATAACGGTGTTTCTGTTTTCAACAAGTTAAGCTAAGGTGGATTAGGTTCGACTAGAAAAGTAACCAACATAAATAAAAAATACCAGCCAAGTGCGAGTTAACACTACATACAAATAACGGCAAAAGAATCACGTTTGTTGTATGGGAGCCCTCTTAAATATTATTTTATTCTGTTTTTAGTATTTGTTGTTATAGCGGCAACAGAAATACATCATCTTTGAAAATTTCAACTGTCTAGCTATAACGGTTCATGAAGTAAGCCTGGTGACAGACAGACAGACGGACAGTGGAGTCTTAGTAATAGGGTCCCGTTTTTACGCTTTGGGTACGGAAACCTAAAAACGAGCACTTTTTGGTACCCATAGCACCAAAAAGTACTCGTTTTCTTATTTGAAGATATATTTTTATGTACAAAAACCCACGGTGACTTGATTAAATACAAATAAATTGTGTTTCAAATTCAAGACAATATATCTCTGCGACCTTTCACCAAACTTTCCTATTTCACCGTCTTGTACAGGCCTCCATAACAAGACCATAAACTAAATCGTAAAATATTGAAACCAGTATAGTCTGACCCTTCTGTAACATTTTATTAAGCGATTTTCAACCTTATGGCGTAGGTGTTAGAAGTGGCATATAAATGATACAGTTATTTTGGTTGATCTATAAATTAATCACCCGGTTGTTCGTGATTTATTGTTTTTAACACTTCAATAGCTGCCGATGTCCATTTGGAGGCATTTTTCAGTTTAGTGATCTGACAGCGATGATCTGCACACTAATATGTTTTGACACCTCATTATCAATAACAAGCACCTTGTAGTCTTAGCTTTAAAGTTGAAATTCGAACAACAAACGGTTTGTGATCGGTAAAGTTAAGTTGGTTTGAAGTAAGTAGTGTTGTTACCTAACTGTCACTTGATATTCATGAATATTCAACAGGCTTACTCTAAATTCGATTAGGTCGGTGTTTTATGCCATAAAATATAAAAATCGGTGCAATACATCACAAAGAAAAACTGCCTTTCTATTTATTTAGCGCCTAATTAAAAACCATACGATCCTGTAAAAAACTGTTCTTTTATTCACTTAACATTTATAACACGTGTTTTTTGGTGCTAATTTTAACTATAAATAACTGCTAGTTATTTTTTTGTTTTGATACAGTTACTTAAATAACTTTTGGCCAGTATTTTATGCTATTTTTAATGTAAATTTTATCCAACCCACCTGCTAATGCGTATTCGGACAACGCAGTCACAGAAAATACCATAATATTGTTTTTTTTTTACATTTATGGTGAAACTAGCAGCGCCCCGCGGTTTCACCCGCATAAGTTTCCCGTGGGAATACTTATCGGGAATAAAAACTATCCTATGTTCTTTCCCGGGACTCAAAGTATCTCTACACCCATCTAAATCGGTTCAGCGGTTTAAGCGTGAAGAGGTAACAGACAGACACACTTTCGCATTTATAATATTAGTATGAATATGGGAAATGAAAATCCAATGCACAGACGCCAGCACATCTAGCTACCCGAAACTGTCAAATTTTTTCAATCAACTTTGTACCTTATGCTTTAGCGATAAAGATGAAAATCTAGTAAAGAAATTTGACAGATTGTAGTAACTTGATGTGCTGGCGTCTGTACTTACCGGTTTTTCTACAAAAAATAAGGAAAAAAATTGTATTATCTATTTACGATTATTTATTTATTTACCATTTATTTATTTTACCATTAATGTACACACATATATTAACAGACAAGAAAAAACAGAACAGAAAAATAGGTACAAAGGTGATGCTTATTTCATAAGAAATCTCTTCCAGCATACCTGCGATAGGACAAGAAATAAAGAGATGTAGACAGCGTGTAAAAGAGTAAAGGAGACAAAAAAAAAACATAAAATCTAAAAACAATTCACTAAATAAAACTACACAAATAATATGAGAATATACTTACATACATACAAATAAACATACATACTTCTAAAATACATATTATATATCATTATATATTATATTTAATAAAAATCTGGTCCTTATTTCCGCGTCGTTATACAGAAAATCGACACCTTTCGAACGTCCCGAAATAAGGTAATTAAAATCATTAAGTTATGCATGAAGGGGCCGCACATTTCGCTCTACCCGAAAACTAATGCCTCGGGCAAAATCCATAAAACCCAATTTGACTATTAATAAATTAAGAATTTCTACTAATTGCGTAAATCAGTAGGTATGGTAATGATTTCGGTCCAATATGGTACTTTCGAATTTGATGATATTATGTACGTTTTTCATTTATATGCTGATTCGTGGACGTATGGCGGACACACTTGGCTGCTACGGGGACGTACTGGCGGAATGACATATTATCGCGATGGAATGATATACGGGAGGCTGTTGTGAGCGGTCACGCAACGCCATATTGGCCCAACTAGAGCCTGTTTTAAATGAAAACTCTTCATTGGTACTCAATATTTAAAGGGAAATTGACAAATTGTTTTGACGCGTTAAAGTGTATTTTAAACCCACTTACAGGAATAAAATCTCGTTGATCATTATTGCAGTTTATTTTTTCAATATAAATGTTTAAAAATTGAAGTAGGCCTACTAACATGCTTGTTTTATGAACTTATACAGCGTGGCAGGGACATGGCCGCGCAAACTGTTACCATTTTTTTTTTACTGAATAGGCCTGCTCTTGACCTCGATCATGCCTTATGGAAAGCGATGGATGAGGTCTATGATAGAACGAACGTGCCCAGAAGATGCCTAAGGCATTGGAAGTCCCAAGCATCGACGAAACACAGCAGGCTGCTTGACGCCGGACTCCGGTGGGAGGGTGGTCGCAAACCAGGCGGGCGTTAGCCCTACCACCGCAAGTGAAGAATTGGCTAGTCAAACAAGGTGTTGGGTGTGACTGTCCAGGATGCGCCGAGCGCTCGGTTCAGTTAAGTAACAGGCGGAACTAACTGCGCTACACGGGGAGGCTTCTTCATGCATCCCAAAAACCATGGATTCAGTACATGATTCTGAACCCCCAAAACTTTACACCGATTATAAAAAAAAATCAGCTGTTTCCTACATTCTGACCGCCGTGAGTAGGTATTGCACTTTTCTATGAAACAACATATCTTTTTTCTACTGTCTAGAATCATGACGTGCTGAATTTATGGTTACAGTCTGCGCGTCGATGCTGCCCTGTATTCTAGCCATCACTATACATGCTTTATTTTCGTTAATATGCGGAAAAGCGCTTTACGCCGGCTACATAATACGAAACCAACCAAAACAGTAAAGAAGTACAGTCAACAACCGTATTCCGGTAATAGAGACTGGCTGTGTCGCTTGCAGGGCAAAAAGGTATTTCCTGACGCCATAAACAGAGAATAAAAATGTTTAGGGCAAATTGAATTCGGAACGTGTTTCGATCTTCCATTACAGATGAGTTTGTTTTGTGAGTTTTTGTATAAGAATGAAGTTAACTGGAAGTTTCAATTTCTGGTTCTCCTTCGAAAACATAAATATTTTTTTTATTTTTTATTATAAGCCTGTGTTGTCCCACTGAAAGGAAGGGAGGCGCCCTTATCTTTTCCACTTTTCCCGGTTTACTGCGATTGCGGGCCAATCCTTTAACCCTTTGTATAGGTACCGATGTACGTGGATCCACTCGAAACACAATGGCTTTTTAATTGTTTCTGTAATTACGGCATTGACCGGCTAAGAAGGAATCCAAGTCATATGTATAATTAAGTTTATTTTCTAGGTTTATTGATATCAGCTATTTATTTCACCGCCTGCCGAAATAAATACTTTCCGTAGCGGCTACGCTCACAACAACCTCCCGTATGTTTCCACATGTTACTGTGGTTTATTGGCACCGTGTTGCCATAATATATTCTGATTGCAGATTAAATGATTTTAATTAAGCAACACCGATAAATTCATATAATTTAAATGCTTCTATTTCTCCTGAACGCTATAATGTAACTGTAATTTTCCCTATAAGCGCCTGCGCCCACTGTCGGCACGGTACGGCAAGGGATTTTTATGCGACGAATAAAAATGTAACTTAACTGTATGACAATAAAATTTAAATTTCAATGATAATCATAGTAGGTGCAAAAACAAAGCTAGGATATCCTTAGACATGCCGTGTCATTGAAATTTTAATTTTATTGTCATACTATTAAGTAATATTTCTATTTGTCGCATAAAAATCCCTTGCCGTGCCGTGCCGCCAATGGGCGCAGGGCCTTCGGTTGAATCGGTCATGGTGCAGTACGTGGTCATATAATACATAATATATATTTGCTGATTTCTATTTTATATGAGTGGAACGAGCCTCATTTTGACGCGTTTAAAAGAAATTACGTATTGATTTATACAGGGTCAAAATAAATTAACTAGCGGCTAAATAAATAAATAAATGATAAATATATATATATATATATATCATCATCATCTGCCTAGCCTTATCCCAACTATGTTGGGGTCGGCTTCCAGTCTAACCGGATGCAGCTGAATACCAGTATTTTACATGGAGCGACTGCCTATCTGACCTCCACAACCCAGTTACTGGGTAATACGATACCCCTTGGTAAGACTGGTTGTCAGACTTTCGGGCTTCTGACTACCCGTAACGACTGTCAAAGATCCACGAATGACAGCCGGGACCAACGGCTTAACGTGCTTTCCGAGGCACGGAGGGGTCTCAGTATGTAAAGATGGTCACCCATCCACAGACCAACCGCGGCAAGCGTAGCTTAACCTGATCGATCGACCTGTGCGGCTGTTATTATTTAGCCACGGACCCCTCTATATATATATATATATATATATATATATATATATATATAAATATATATATATATATACAACTAAATATATATATATATATACAACTAAAATATATGATTTGGTTAAACAATTTGTTTTTGGGTAAGTATAGTACGGCCTATAGTTAAGTATTTCTAATGTAATTTTGAAAAATCAAAATTTTTTTTGTAAGCTTCACAGACGTGAAGACTGAAGATTGATATCCAAACACGACGAAATAAAAATAAACTCATTTTGTCAACTCCTTTTTCAAGTCAATACAATACCATCGGTTGTTGACCCCAAAAAGTCATGAAAAAAATTTTTTTGTTTTAGTATATTTAGATATTGAAACCTATCACGTCTATCGAGTTTGGCTAGCTAATTCAATTTGACGCTGGATAAACTTTTCGATTAAAGTTACTGATATCTTTGACACAGTTAATGCAATGTTCGGGTTATGATAATTTTCGGTGATTTTTAACTTAAATAGTTGTTTACTTGATAAATGATTGATGGTTTTATGGTAGTATCGTTTTCATTAGGATCATTTGCCATAAATAATGGGATTATAATTATGGCGGAGGTGGGCGAGAGCTTTGTGTATGATGATTTGAGGTGTGAAAGGAAATTGGTTCTTAGTGAACTTAATTTATGGATATGATAGGTAACTACAATGTCGGAACTCATCAAGTTATCATATTTTCTTTCGAGTTCCGAACCGTTGGAATTTTTTTGAAATCGTTCAAAGATATTTCATGATTTTCCTTAAATAGTTAATATCTAGGGGCTGCCGGCTGGTGGCAAAATAATAACAGCCGCACGCGACGATTGAAGGTTAAGTTACGCTTGCCGCGGTCGGTTCGTGGATTGATGACCATCTGCTGCATACCGAGACCCCTCCGAGCCTCGGAAAGCGCAGTCGTTACGGGTAGTCAGAAGCCCGAAAGTCTGACAACCAGTCTTACCAAGGGGTATCGTATTACCCAGTAACTGGGTTGTGGAGGTCAGATAGGCAGTCGCTTCATGTAAAATACTGGTGTTCAGTTGCATCCGGTTAGACTGGAAGCCGACCAACGTACATAGTTAGGAAAAGGCTAGGCAGATTGATTGATTGAGGTCATGCCCTCTTTGTACTCACTTTGGGTAAAAACAAGTGAATTACCTCGAATGTAGTTTTGGAAGTTTTTATTCAGTTCTAATAGTCCAACCTAGTCTATTCAAACTTATTTTTCAAATTAATATTATTTCAAGTTAAACAATTATCAGCTTTATTTTAATGGTTATTAAATTGATTTCAGAGTGACTAGCACTATTGGAAAAAGTTATAAAAATGTTTGAAGTTGTAGCGTAAACTGAACTTTATTGTGTAGGATTTAAAGTTATTTTTCCATAAACTCATATTTTTTCAATTTTTTTACAAATAAATCGCGAATAAGTAAGTGAGATATCCTCTCGATCACCAATCAGTGCCTGTCTCCTTAATTACCCTAATTAATATCTGCCTGACCAGTGATAAAGTGTCGCTAGTTGACTCTAATCGGCCGAACAACGAAGTAGGTAGCAGATATTTTTTTGTGACAGACAGATGGACGACATTGCACCGCGCATGTGCACAAATGTTCCGCACATGCAGTATGTATGTTCGTCCTTACATGTTGTAACGTTTTGGAGATCCGTGGATAAAAGTCAAAGATATTATGGTGTCGTCTACGTAAAATTACTGAAGGATTCTTTTGTTTTTGATAAAGAGCGAGGGTTTTATTATGTTCGAGATAATTATGTTAGCAGATGACCATAAAAATTACGATTTTATGTTTTTTTCGTAGTAGACTGCAACTAAACCAAAATTGGTGACTATTACTTACGTACATATTTTTCAAACAGCAAAAACCAACAACCATTAACTTACCTTTTACTTAGTGTGACAAGTGGCACGCATCAACGGCAGAGGCGACTGTAGCTGTCGACACGCGTCGACGCTCGCCGACGACAGCGTGCCGCTGGTGTATTTGAGCACCGTACTCAATAACGTCGACGCGTGTCGACGGGTGCAGTTGTCTCTGCTGTTTTAAACGTGCCGCTCGTGTGTATGAACACTTAGTGGTTAATTTAAGATAAGAGGAGCCTCATACCAAACCAGTTCTGCTATAACTTTAGTGTCAATAACAATTTGTTACCCGTTACTAAAAGTCAGATTCATTAACACTACGTCGTTTACAATTAACTGCAATAAAACAATTTAATGTATACGACTGCTAATTTGTCTTAGACGGATGACTTGTATTTTTACTTTAACCCTATTAGTTATTCTTTAAAGAAACACACAATTTGTTAAAAATTACTTAATTAAGTAAACCTAGTTTTAGATAGTGTCATCCACGAAGACGCGCCCACTCTTCTTACTAATCGCTAATGGTTATCGCTAGTTAATTCCACTAGTGTTTTAGTTTTTTGATACACAATAATTACCCACTAATAAGTATATACTGTGCATCAACAAAACTAAAACACTAGCGGAATGTTGCACACTTTGTACTGTAAGCGATTAGGAAGAAGAGTGGGGAGCGTCTTCGTGGATGGCGCTATCTGTAATAGGTAATTAATTGGCTATGACCTACAACTTTGATCCTTTGGCCTTCAGAATGACCTTAGTTGTCCATAAACAGACCTCACATGGCTAAGTTTGTTGGAATTGTACGCACATCCACATACACAAAAATGTCGATCTTCTGCCACTAAATCGGAATTTCTCGTAGTGTAAGTATCGTAGCAGGTAACGTTCTGTAGTCTCTGCTTATCCTACACGGGAAGAAAGCGTGAGTATATGTATCTATTAAATCCGAGCATCTTGTACTAAGAGTAGTTCTATGTTCTACAGCTCCATTAATTAATCCAATTCCCTTCGTCTATTTCCAATGCCTCTCTCAAGCCTGCAAGACACAACTCATAATAGGTAGTGTACGCCTACCTGATATTTAAATCCATTGATATATAAAATCAATGTTTAAATCACTAATTATTTAAATCTTTAACAACTCCATACGGATCCCTCCACTATAAAGAGCGCGCCACACCCAGCTTCTTACTTTTTTGCGTCAGTCTTAAGCACCCTTTTTTTTTGTGAAATTGTCGGAAGTGCGGAGCGTGCCATATGTCGGGTCGAGTTACATGCGCTCCCTACGAGCCGACTCAAGCCACCGGGGTGCAATGTAAAGTGTCATGGCCGAATTGTTACTATTTGTTTAAGTTATAGGGGGAGTATAATTATTATCAGCCTCTCCTTCCACTTTCTCTGTCTGCTGTTTGTGGCCAATCTTTAAGAAAAGAGTCTATTTCAACGCGTCAACTCCTCCTGGGCCTGCCGCGTTGCCGTTTGGGATCCACTGCGTGGTTATTTTAGCCCATAGCTCCTCCGGCATGCGTCAGATGTGACCAGCCTAGTTCCATTTAAGCTTGTATATGTAAATATTCAGTCAATTGTAGCGAAATTAGCAGTAAATTATTATCATCTGGTCCGTCCATGCAGGAGAAGATTTTGGTCCTTTGATCCGCATGATAACTACTTAATAGAAGGTATATGGAATAACTAAGAGAGGGCCCCGTGGCTAAATAATAACAGCCGCACAGATCGATCGATCTGGTTAAGCTACGCTTGCCGCGGTTGGTCTGTGGATGGGTGACCAGCTTTACATATCGAGACCCTTCCGTGCCTTGGAAAGCACGTTAAACCGTTAGTCCCGGCTGTCCTTTGCGGATCTTTAAGAGTCGTTACGGGTAGTCAGAAGCCCGAAAGTCTGAAAACCAGTCTTACCAAGGGATATCGTATTACCCAGCAACTGGGTTGTGGAGGTCAGGTAGGCAGTCGCTCCATGTAAAATACTGGTAATCCGCTACATTCTGTTAGACTGGAAGCCGACCCCAACATAGTTGGGAAAAGGCTAGGCAGATGATGATCAACATGATAACTTTAGTGTGCAAACTTAGTTTTGTTTGCGGAGTTGTGGGTGGCATCAGCTGATAGAATACAACCTTATCAAGGTCCAATGACTACGAATGAAAAATTGCAAAACGCAAATAATAACAATTAATTTATACATCAATCTTGCAGATGAACACTGATTTTAAATATTTATGTAATAAAAACAATGACGTACCTATGTTTTGAATTATGTTTCCTCGATACTAAAATAATGTAGGTAACCTTTACCAAATGTAATAACTGGCGATAATTGTTGCAAAAAATCTAGATATATAATTGTAACCCGGATAATCTTGAACTTTAGAATGATACTCGTGTCGTAAACATACTTTTTGTTTTACTACACCTATGTTTTAATGATCAGGTTAACAAGTTATGTTTTCAAGTATTTTAGGTGCGGTTATCAGGATTTTGAGGATTTTTGCTTAAACTATTTTGTAATAAGTATCATCGTAAAAATGTATCCAATCAAATGCTGGCGAATGTTTTTTTTAATTACAATTAGGCTCAATCAGGTAGGCAAGACGTGTGGTTTTAGTCAGTAAGAGTCTGACAGACCCCTCCACTCACCCCAGGGTGGTCCAGGGTGGTGGTGGTGGGTGGTGGTGGTGGTGGTGGTGGTGGTGGGTGGTGGGTGGTGTATCCTAAAAAAAAGGTAGGCAAGAATGATGATGGCCCAGTAGTTCGGCCTCGCCTCTCTTGCAGCCTCGCATGCACGAGGTGGTGGTACTGGGTTCAAATCCGGACGAGTACCAATATGACTTTATCAATTCATATGTACAGTCAACAAATAGATAAATATGCAGGATCGTCGGATATAGTTGAAGTTTAATAAGAAACCGATGGATGTTGTCGACTGAACTTTAATTTGATAAATGAGCTGTTTGTTTTCTATTAATTAAATTAAATGTTATTCGAGAACATCCATCGGTTTCTTACTAAACTTCAATTATATCCGACGAACCTGCATACTTATCTCTTTTGTTGACTGTACTTTCCGAGTTTCTCTTGGCCACTACTGAAAATCTGGACTTTATAGTTAATACGAGTATAAGTCTCAAATCGTCAACCCATCTTAAGCGAGCATGGTGATCAATGCTCCTGCCTTCTACAGAGAAGGCAGGACACTCCCACTGCAAGGCCACTTCTCATACAGATGTGAAGAGAATTTCGCCCTGCAGTGGGACAGTAATTGGCAGGTTATATTTTTATTTAACAAACGTATTACTCCAAGGTACAGCCGAAAAGTTGCTGTAAAAAAAAAACGACTAAAGCTATGTTAGATGAGTTTGTGTAGTTGGAAAACTAATGTACCCTTTTTTTTACATTACATTCAATATCAGCCTAAAATGTTCCTGGTTCTCTCTGTGAGAGGGAGCGGACCACAATCTACCACGCGGGTCCAGTGCGAGTTGGCGGATGTCACATATTTTTGGTTCTAGGACATGCCGCTTTCCACACGATGTTTTCCTTCACCGTTTTGAGAGCAGTAGTGATGAAAAAATTTACACAAAGTAAAGGGCCTGTCTGGGCTCAAACCCGTGACTTACAACTCGTAAGGCACTGCCATTACCACTGGGCCACCACTGCTCTTATTTTTTTTAAATAGTGTAAACAAAAAAGCATTTCAAATATAAACCATAAACAGAATTTACATAAAACGAGTCCATATTGTCTATCCGCCATTAGCATTCGCCGTTGGTAATCACAATAACAACAGTGGACCATCATTCGTAAAGATTGTAAAATTTTACAATCCTCGTCTGCCTGTAATTGTTCAGCTTTATACCCCAAAGCTTATTGGAACCGCTTTTTATTTACATGTTCGTTATACGTTCTATACTTGTTATTTTTTTTTAGGGTGCTTTAGAAGTCCGCAATCATTTTGGCCCTCAGTTGCATACGGGTTGTTTGATCTTCTCGGTTTTACTTCCCATCTTGTACATTTAGATTGCCATTGTGTTCATTATCTACTTAAAAGTGATTCAAAATACTACGTAATTGCGTAACAGACTAACAGTAGCAATGGTTTTCAATTTGACAGTTCAATAACATTCATTGAGTTATTTACTTTGTTGCGCAGACAATTTTTTTGAACTTATGAAGCAATGGATTTGCAATATCCTTCAAAATGATTCAGATTGTGATATGCAATTACAGTGCTGGCTCGTGTGAATTTTTGTATACTTAGCAGTATTTGTCTTTATTGCACACACGGCTATATATCAAGCTATACATTTCCAGTACATGCTGACCTCTTATTGTACGGCAAGCCTAACCAATGCGAGGTCATCTTATACTGGAAATACATATAATGCTTGATATGTAGCCGTTTCTAGCCGTTTGGCTGTCATTCGTGGATCTTTGACAGTCGTTACGGGTAGTCAGAAGCCTGAAAGTCTGACAACCAGTCTTACCCAGTAACTGGGTTGTGGAGGTCAGATAGGCAGTCGCTCCATGTAAAATACTGGTATTCAGCAGCATCCGGTTAGACTGGAAGCCGACCCCGACATAGTTGGGAAAAGGCTAGGCAGATGATGATGTAGCCGTTTGTACCTATTAAATTGGTTGTATACCAGCGTCATCATTAGTTTCTGTATTACTGATTAGCTATATCTTTTCAGACTGCTTGTTTTTGGTCACGCACGATCATTGCCAGGATCTGCAGTTATTCAATTTTCCGCATTTTCAATTAATTGAATCTGTAAGTTTTTTGTTACATACGGAATCACGAGCATATTCAAATCAAACATTGCATGCCAACATTCCTCTTTTTTCTTTATTGAACTGTGTTTTGAACGTTAACACTAGTTTTTTAACCCGTAGTTGTTCGCAATACCGCAATGTTATTTTCAATAGTCAATTATTATAATTAAAGTTGATTGGCTATCATCAACACATATTGCAGCTCGGTTTTTACGTAAAATAATATTTTTGATTGCAAAATTTTAGCGTTTTAGATTATTGGTCCTTTCGCGTTGTGGTATCGTAATGTGTGTTGATTTACTTCGTTTATTCACGGATTGTTAATTAAAACTGCAATTACTGACCGATAAACTTGTGCCCGTCTAGTTTCATGGGCAGTTGATTCGATTTGGAATTGATTGAAACGGTGGAAAATTTTAAGTATTTATTCAATTCGTTGTGATTTATGGTCTAGACCTGTGGTAGCTGGCGTGTTTGCAAACATGTTGTTATTTACTTTTATGTTTTTAAATTTCTCGGGACCCCGGGGTCCCGGACCTTTGGAAGGCGTACGAGGGGCCAAAGCCAACTCGCAGAGGCCCGTTAGACGTTTCTAATTAAATGAAGCACCAATCGACGATTATCCCTGTACCCAATACGCAAGTGCACCCAAGGACAACCCCCAGTTGGTGGACTATTGCCTGCAATAGTACCCATAATCCAATATCTTTGTTTCCATATCCTGATATGGAAACAAAGATATTGGATTATGGGTTTGGGTGGCTAAGTGCACTAGTTATCTAGAACTGTGGAAATACTATGGCCCCTGTATTAAAAGCCCATGATGTCCCACTGCAGGGCAAAGGCCTCCCTACTCTCTTTCCACTTCTCTCTGCTAAGGACCAATTCTTGTTGAAGGACACCTAGATAAAATAACTAAGTAAAATGGAAATGCACCTTACTGTGATCCTTTTCCAAAAACGTTTTGGGCGTATAATAATTACAAAAAAAAAATCATGACCAAAAATTACACCCTTGTGACTTTGGGACAATAGCTAAAAAATTGCCACTACCCAGTACCTGCGCTGGAATTATTTAATTTCCAACATCATTAATCATCTTTTTTTCAACACAGTCGGGTAAGGGCAGTGTAGAGCAATGCTTTTAACATTTTTTGTACTAAAAGCTTTTATTATAAATTTTGAAATTGAAAAAAAAAACAATACTTTATCTGTCTGAATTCCGGGTTGCGTTTTAAAATATTTGCGTGGGACTTTTAGCCAAGTTTTATATCTATGAAGTTTTTCGTAGCTAATTGTAGACTTTAAGTAAACAGTTTGGTAATGCTTAAAGCATGGTTTTAGGTTTTATGCTGGGTAGCTGGGTTGTCCCGACAAGTACCAATGTGACTTTTTTAATTCAAATGTTCTTCCTGCTTTTATCTATATATATAAAAGGAGAACTGACTGACTGACATATCAACGCACAGCCCAAACCGCTGGGTCTAGAGATTCCAAATTTGGCACGTACGTTCCTTATGAGGTCTAGGGGTGCACTAAGAAAGGATTTTTCAAAATTCACCCCCTAAGAGGGTGAACGGGGGGAGGGAGGGTGAAATTTCACGCGGACGAAGTCGCGGGAAGAAGCTAGTCTTGGATATTACTGACAACGTTGAAGGAAAAACATCTGTGGGAAACCTGGACTTATAGATAATATAGGTCTGAAATCGCCAACCCGTCTTGAGCAAGCGGGACAATAATAGACTGGTATTAATTGGGTTGTGGAGGTCAGATAGGCAATCCATGTAAAATACTGGTATTCAGCTGGATCAGGTTAGGCTGGTCAGAGCCGACCCAAACATAGTTCAGGAAAGGCTAGGCAGATGATGATGTAGGTTTTATGGTGCTAAGCTGCTGGACCAAGTTTATTTACTATACTATAAGTCGTAAGTTTTAATATATGAATAGCTGCTAATAAAAATAAGATTAAGATCTAACCGTTACTGTGCTATCTAGAAGAAATATAAAATAAAGGAATCGTTTTGATAAATAAAATAAAGTTTTTTGAACCACTCGTGTGCACAATATTGGGTTACAATCTCAAACGATTTATATCAAGCCTTTGTCTAAGCAGAAACTATCATTGCCAAGCGAAAATAAATCTTACTCCTTGGACATAAACAATAGAGTTTAAAATCATAAATATTTCAAAATGTACAATTGCATCGGACGCCTAACCTTTTTATCACACACGCTTAGATGCAGTTTTGAAAGTTAAAGCTTCCGAAAAAGCAACTTAAATATCTAGGGATAAGGTCAGATTTTGATAGTTGGTATTTTTTGCGATAGTTAAATAGTTGTAAGTCGTATCGGAGTTACAGGTAGTGTTTTTTTTTAATATTTAACGATGTAGCACGGGTCGTTGCGACATGCGGCGTATTATTTCAAATTCATAACACTGTTTGAACAAAGCAGGTAGATATTATAGCGTTTCGGTAGTTTTTTTACGACTATCAACTATCGTTTGGTTGCTATGTGCAGTTATAAATAAGTATGTGTTTCTATTTAGTGATGAAACTTTGGATATCTTTTCATTGCTAGGTTTTGCATAGGTAGGATAAATGAGGATCTCGACCATAACCATGTCAGGTCATAATTCAACTGAGTATTTTCATACACAATTAGGCCCAATTTAATGAAAAAAAAAAACTAACATGGAGCCTGAAAAATCTTATAGAACACTAGCCACCCGCCCCTGCTTTGCACGATGTTTACGACTTGACAAATAGAGATTTCTGTATTAGGTATATGTATGTTTAATATTAGTGTAAATTACTCATAATCTTCCGAAATAAATTCTCTAAAATGTGGTGAAAACCGCATCAAAATCCGATGCGAAGTTTGGGAGAACAACGCGGTCAGACAGGACAGGGCAGAGAGTGACGAAAAGCGACTTTAGTTTAAAAATAATCGTATGTAGGTATAGATACATTCGATCGATCAGATTAAGCTACGCTTGCCGCGGTCGGTCCGTGGATGGGTGACCATCTTCACATACCAAGACCCCTTCGTGCCTCGGAAAGCACATTAAGCCGTTGGTCTCGGCTGTCATTCGTGGATCTTTGACAGTCGTCACGGGTCGCCAGAAGCCCGAAAGTCTGACAACCAGACTTGCCAAGGGGTATCGTATTAGGTACCCCTTGGTAAGCCTGGTAGTCAGAACTTTCGAAGCCCAAAAGTCTGACAACCGGTCTTACCAAAGGGTATCGTGTTACCGTAACTGGGTTGTGGAGGTCAGATAGGCAGTCGCTCCATGTAAAATACTGGTATTCAGCTGTATCCGGTTAGACTGGAAGCCGACCCTAACATAATTGGGAAAAGGCTAGGCAGATGATGACTCGTATGTATAGATAAAGGAAGCTCCTAGCAATGAATTTAAACCTCGTAATACAACTTGCGAAAAAACGTTTGCAAACAGCATTAATAAACCAGTCATTTATTTGAGGAATGATGACGGAATGCCAACATTTTTATGCAGTCATTATTTTTCTTGTATGCAAGAACGATATTAATGTCGACGTCAAGGATCAGAGTGCGTTTGACATTACCAATAATTTAAAGAGGATTACAACAAACAAGTGGCGGAAAACACTTTTAAATTACCACGTTCCTGGTAATTTCTAGGCCTAATAGGTAGGTAGGAAAACTGTCCACGATTGAATTAATCTATCGATTGATTTCCTACCTAAGATCGCTGACGCTTGCGCACGCATTAACATAGCTTTCTATATTTGCGTAACATAGGTATACCTATAGATGTTTTTTTTAATAATTCAAACTCAGTTCATTGGTCGTTTTATGTATCGCGGATTACGAGTTCAGAAGTCAATACACTATTTATATTTGTTAATAAAACTGGATGCCGGTTGAGAGTAAATTTTTAGGTATGTATGTGCACAAATCTTTAGATCAATTTACCGTATTACGGTATTAAGATGCTTAGGTGAACAAACAAATGAATTTAAAATTTATGCGTTTACTCTAAAAATTATGACTTTTGAGTTTTTCTCTGATGTGATTTTCAGGGAAATTTTCCACTTAGCATATCTAACAGGAAAAGTGTTGAAGTCTAAATCGATTATCTTAAATTTGTTTTTTTTTTTATTTTGCTATGTAAATTAACAGCCTAAATAACTAAGACAAAACCTAACTAACAAATGAATAGATACATAAACAAGGGGGTACGGCGTCGAACTCGTTTGTACATTTATTTTTATCACCTGCATACTACAAGCTTGCTAGATTCTCCCACGCCTAAAACGTCATAGAATTATGTGACATTACGCCAACATAAAAAGGAATAAAAACATTAAGAATTACTCTGTCAAAAATCCATACAAAACTCACAGAATTTATTACAAATAATAATACCTAATTTTATCAAACAAACGATTCTGATTCTTACGCTACATAATTTTCTTGTTCGAAAAACAACATCTCTTTGCCACTCTATTTTAAACCTTAATTTTTGCCGGATACGGTTGAGATTGCGTCAGTGTTAGAACAAGGAAAGTGACCTGCGCTGCGGAGTCAGTCGCGACAATGCGATTATGATTATGCGCTTTATTTTTTTGCGCGACAAAACGCGAGGGTGGGTCACAGGTAGTCCCGTTGTTATCGTTGCGTTTGACGCTTTTGATAAATGTACGTGTTATCGGAAAAAGTAAGTGTGAGATTAAAATATTTTTAGACACTTAATAGTTTGGCAAAAAAGAGTAGAGAGAATAACCCAAAAAGTATGAATTATAGAAAGAAAATAATTGTTTATTTGGCACTGTTATAGGTTTAAAACAATACAAAAAGGGAAAATGAAATAATAAATGTGTGCCAGACAACTAATGCCTGATACTGGTTCTCAACTATCCTAAGTTATCGTTCATCTTTAAAATTACCTCTTTAAAATTTTACTAGGTCTATAGCTGACATTTAACCAGCAAGTTTCCAGCCTAGGTAAACACATAAATTGTTTCTAGACGTTTTTGCAGCTGTAGTACCTATACTATAAGATTCTACATATTTTAACCAAATAATCTTAAGCTACATAGAGTGGTCGCCATAATGTGGTGAATTTGACCTTTGAATGAGTATGTTATTCGATTATAATACGAACTTCTTAGTAAATAACCTATTTGTATACATATTTAATAACATTTTGTCATTTAACTTGACTGTTCTTGCTGCTGCTTTAGAAAACCGCATCTAATGTTATCTTTTAATTTTATTAACATGCATTTCATATAATCTTACGCTAAATTAATTATGTATTTAATTGTTAATACAACCCTATTTAATTATAATGTAGTAGACATTTTTAATAATAGATGCACACCTGATTGTCTCCTCGGAATTTCATCATCATCATCACAACAGATTATTGGTGAACAATGACATCTCGTACATTTGTCACATTTTAAAACAGTGACAAATCAATGTGGCAAATGAATAATAATTAATTAGGTGTTGAATTCGATGGGGAACCGTTTCCGAATAGGTAGTGGAACAGAAAGCTGATTCCGGTAATTAATAACCTCCTCCTTTTTTTGATGTCGGTTAAAAACGTTGAAGTCGCAATCATCTCAGCGACAATTAATATAAAAAATCTAGGGAAATTAGAGGTATTTTTGACAGATTAAGACTGAGATCAGACTGTGAACGTTCTTAAAATTAGGCACGAGAATTGACCCTCAGGTTAGGTCCGTAGGTTGATTAAAAAATACTTGCCAATAAACTTTTAACTTAACTCCCAACAATTCAATTGCGTCGCCCGCGCTCTCCTCGCTCGTAAGGGTAGTTTAGACAAGTGAGCGAGGGTGTCGATTCGCCCGTCGATAAATCACGTTCTGCTTTTTGTTAGATTCGCTTCAGACGTGAGAATACGACGCACTTGGCGATCGCATGGATTGCACGTGTGTCCTGCATATACATGTGGACATTGCGACTTTTTGTTGCGCCGTTTTTGCGCAAAGTTCGATTTTTTGTTAAAGGTTATCGGGGATCGTGGAAGTTTTGATTGTAATTATTGAGTTCCGGCAAGAGTGGGACAAAATGTTGATTTTGAGCAGTCAAAAGCTTATGCGTGCATTTTCTTCATGAAAAAATTACCTTGCATATTGTAATTTTCAGGGGCTGGCAGAATTTTTTCCGTTTTCATCGGTTGGATTATTTTTATATGCGTTGACTTCAATGATCGACTGAGCTGCAGATCACCCGCAATACACAGGTTTAAAACACCGTGAGCTTTACGAAGGTTCAAAATAAAGCTTCTAATTTCACCATTACAAAAAAACAAAAACGCATCTAACACACAGATCTACACGCGGTGTCACGGGGTAGGTACCCCCGTTGTTTGCTTAGGACGAGCGCCGATATTTGGCGTATTTACCTCAATTATAGGCCGTTGTTACACTATTATGCGATAATGTATGCGAGAGGAAAAAACAATGTTTTCGTTAGCGAAGTTGAGGGTACGTGTCACATTTGTTCGTGATGTGCGATCCAGGTAGATTTCTGAATTGTTCATGTAAATAATGAAATTTTAAATTACTGTGTGTCCTTAAACTTACCCATATAGCATATTATAATATTGACAATTTTATATATCCTCTTGGTTTTTGTTTCCAAATAAAGTACAGTAACATACCTATCGTACCGGACCGACCCTGGATGGACTTAATACGGCACCAGTCTCCCACAGTATAATTTAAACTACTATGTAATGTTCTTGATCAATTGAAAATGTACTTTTACATTGTGATGAGAAATAAATCTTTGTCTTATCTTATTTTTTTTAATAATTCAAGACAGCGCCATCTAGGAATCGAAACCAGAACCTCACGTCTGTCATAGTTGCACTGGTCCTTCGAGTCTGACAAAAATAAAACGTCAACCAAATTAAAACCTACTTCAATCATTTATAGAACTCCCCTATTAGACACTTAATTAAAACCCGCTTACTAGCAGCTATTGAAAAGTCTCGCGTCTTGAGGGTACACAGTTGCTATGACGTAAGCGCAGACTCAAGTGTGTCACTGTGCAGCGACCCAGTTCCGGACAAAAGGGCCCACAGTGCATGTCAGCAGTACAAGTAGCTCGTATTGATGCCGCGAATTGAGAGCAGGCTGGATATATGACCTGACTTGTTAGATTGCTTACTTTTTTTTACTTAATTTCTAAGTTAAATTACTGTAGTTAAGTTTTAGGTCAATTTTGGTGGCGAAATATTACCATTTAGAACAGTTTACAGACAATAGTTAGTAGAAGATGAGTGCAGTTTTCTTTGATCATGTGCCGAGCTTTTTTATTATCCACCAACAAGCACTGGGCCCGCGTGGTAAAATATGGCCCACTCACTCTCACAGAGAGGAGGCCTGTAGCCCAGCAGTGGGAACGTTATAGGCGGATTATGAGTGAGCTTTCTTATTATTTTCGTTCCTTCTTATGCTTATGCAGAAATCAGTTTTCTTACCTAGATTTGGGAATGACAGGTTTGGGTCAAGGTTAGACATTCATCAAAGATGCGTCTATTTGGACTTGTGAAAGAATAGTAGGTTATGTTTTAGATCTATATTATTACATAATAGCCGTCGTAACGACGAAGCTAAAGATGTGCATTAACTACAAAAAAATAGTTTAAGCAACCAGTGTTCACCGGTTTGTGAGCTATCCGCTGTGGAAGATAAAGCGTAATAAACCGCCCAGCAATACAAGTATTGCCAATTACAAATCTCCACAATACATTATGCACAACAAAATTGCTCACATTGAAAACACTTACCGAAATAAAAAACAACATTTCCTTAATTAAACTTTCATACATTTGACCTCATGCAATTCAAAATGGAGTGCTTACACGTTCACTATTGTAATTCTTGCTAAATATTCACTTTGTCAGATCATGCGTTTGCGCATATTATTTAAATGTATCAACATTTTAAACCTATAATAATAGGGTCTTGTATTTTTTTAACATGAACTTATATTTAAAATTAAATCGGGATTTAATTTAATTTTGGATATTTTTTTAAGGTTAAAAATAAAATTAATACTGTGGCCCGACTGTCAAGATTGACGGTTGCAAAAATTTTTTCTCCGTGGTATTTTATAGTATTTTTCATCATTAATCATTTATAAATAATGTTTTGATACGAATTCTACCATTTTTAAGATCAATATTAGCACCACGATATATCTATACCAGGATGGAAGTAAATGAAAAATATATATAATATGAACACGAGATGCTAACAAGAAGTCGGGCACGACGATTACCAACCACACACCCAACATCTTCGGGTTCGTCGCTCAGCTCCGCCTCGCAGTTGCCGGAACCTGCTCCAGACGTGAGTCCTGTATCACCGGCCGCTGCAGTTGCGTCGAGCTCGAGCGACGAATACTTTTCGCCGCCGACGACACCACCACCAGTATGTCGGCGTGGAAGAGGCCGACCACCGGCCAGCTTAGGACTCCGAGGCCCACCGGCCTCTGAGAGGGTCCCCGCTCCCGGTGGAAGTGTGCAGCGCATGAGATGGACACAAACTGTCAATGAAAATGTCATGCGCGCATACTTTGGGGCTACAGAGGGGGGAAGTAACTTGACTGCGTACCGTGGTCGGATGCTCTCTCTGTTTCAGGTGCTTGAACCGGCTGTCAACGTGTCGGCGCAACGACTGTCGGATCAGGTGCGGGTCATCCAGCGTAACCATATGCTGGATAACGTCGTACTTGATCGACTACGCCTCGAATCACGGAATAGCCATGTTACGCCTGCTTCGTCATTGGTCGCGGTGCAACTGCAACCCAGTGTTCCACTGCGACCCGACTGTGTTGACATAGAGGATGATGACGAGGCTATATCCGTGAGTTCCCAGTGCAATGCAAGATTGAGGAGTGCTTTGGAGGATGCTTTCCGTGAGTACCGCTCTATTCCACCTGGACTTAGACCACGTTTACCTCGTTTGCCCATGCACAAGAAAAACAAGGCGCTGGTGTGTGCTCTAGACTCGCAGTTGTCAAATTGTTTTAACGACAGCAAAGACCTCGCCGATACCCATTCAATGTTGTACTGTGCAGCCGTAGCGGCATGTCGTGTAGCTCATGTCAAATTCCCCAACAGTGACAGAGCTCCACGACCAAAACCAGCTGTACCAGCTTGGCAGTGCAGGATTGAGTGTCGTATCGCTGAGGCTAGAGCACTCATCGGCAAGCTAATCTGTTTCAGGGAGGGTAATACTCGTCCTAGAGTGATGCGCTTTGTGAGGCGGGCGTTCTCGGGGACAGATATTAGTTCTCGAGATTACTTGTCCCGCGTTACAGAGCGTATCGACTTCCTGAAACAGAAGATCTGTGCGTGGGCAAACCGTATTCGTCGGTACAGACGGAGAGTGGAGCGGTACACTCAGAATCGCAGATTCCAGAGTGATGAAAGGTGGGTTTATAGGGCTTGGGAGCGACCGGACCAAGGTGTGACTGACACGCGCCTGCCGGATGATGACGCCATGTGTTCATTCTGGCGAAACATCTGGTCGGTGCCTGTCAGTCACACCGAAGGTGATTGGACTGGGAAGATTGAGCGAGCGTGCGATCTAATACCAGAAATGGAGGCACTTATCATCAGCCCCCAAGATGTTGCTCGAGCAGTCCGTCCGTTGCCTAACTGGAAATCTCCAGGGCCGGACGGGCTGCACAACTTTTGGATAAAATGGTTCAAACGGTCGCACGACCGCTTGGCATCCCAGTTCCAGTCAGCCTTAGAGTCAGGGTCGCTACCCCAATTCCTAACGACAGGAATAACCCACCTGCTCTATAAATCAGGTAGTACCGCGGATCCCAAAAATTATAGACCGATCACTTGTCTACCGACGGTCTATAAAGTTCTTACATCTATTTTGAGAACTAAAATTAACAAACATATAGACACCAACTCCATCATGTCTGTCTCTCAAAATGGATGTAAGAATGGGTCCCGGGGTACTAAGGAGCTGCTCCTCATTGATATGACCATTAACCAACAGGTTCGTCGTTCCCGAAAGGATCTGTCGACATGTTGGATAGATTATAAGAAGGCCTATGACTCCGTGCCACATACATGGCTCATGAGGGTGTTGGAGTTGTATAAAGTAGATACAACTCTGTGCACCTTCCTGATGTCGTGTATGGGACAATGGAGGACGGTCCTTCGCTATCCAGGATGTCGAAATATCCAGAGGAATAGTGAGCCGATAAGGATCGAACGAGGCATATTCCAGGGCGACAGTTTGAGTCCGCTTTGGTTCTGCTTGGCCTTGAATCCTCTAAGCACACTGCTGGAGGATTCAGGTCTAGGCTATCGGCTGAGGAGAGGTGGTCAGGTTATATCTCACCTCCTTTACATGGATGACCTAAAACTCTTTGCCCCCAACAATTTGCAACTGATGGAGCTACTGAAAATTACTGAAACTTTTAGTAGCGCCATCAGGATGGAATTTGGTGTGGACAAATGTGCGGTCATGCATGTTAAGCGAGGGGAGATTGTGGAATCCGTGGGAAACCAACTCTCGGATTCCACAAACCTTAGGGCCCTCTCCGCATCCGATACCTATAAGTATTTGGGTATGTCAGAAGCGTTGGGCATCAATGTTACTGACATGAAGCAATCGTTGAAGGAGCGCTTCTTTGGTCGCCTGAAAAAAGTATTTAATAGTCTTCTTTCAGGCGGAAACAAGGTGCGTGCCTTCAACGATTGGGTCATGCCGGTTTTGATGTACTCTTTTGGCATACTCAAATGGACTCAGACCGAACTCGACGCCCTGGATAGGAAGGTCCGTACGCTGCTGACTGCAAATCGAATGCATCACCCACGGTCATCGGTAATGAGGCTGTATATTCCGCGAAAGTGTGGAGGTCGAGGGTTTTTAAACGCTAAGACTCTCCACAATCGCGAGATATGCAGTCTCAGGGAATATTTCCTTGAAACCGACGTGGGGATGCACCGAGATGTAGTCGTGGTGGACAATGGCCTCACCCCGCTCTCCTTAGGTAAAGAGAACTGGCGCAAACCAGTAGTGCTTGACACTAATGATCGCATGGAGGTATGGCAGAGTAAGGAGCTTCACGGACGCTTTTTCCGGGCCCTACATGGACCCGATGTAGATTTACTAGCGTCCGTAGCCTGGCTGCGTTTCGGTGATCTTTTTGGAGAAACCGAAGGTTTTGTCTGTGCAATTATGGACGAAGTTATGATGACGAACAATTACCGGAGATTTATTGTGAAAGACGGCACGGTTGACATCTGTCGGGCATGCCACCGGCCGGGAGAATCAATCAGGCATATTATCTCCGGGTGTTCTCGTCTAGCTAACGGGGAGTACTTGCATAGACACAACCTTGTAGCCAGGATAATCCATCAGCAACTTGCTCTGAAATACAGCCTTGTGGAATCGGAGGTGCCGTACTATAGGTATGTGCCCGACCCAGTTCTCGAAAATGGAAATATCACATTGTACTGGGATCGATCCATCATCACTGACAGGACTATTGTTGCCAATAAGCCTGATATAGTGGTGATGGATCGATTAGAGAGGCGCGCAATGATTGTTGACATAACCATCCCGCATGATGAAAACCTCGTGAAAGCCGAGAAAGATAAACAAATCAAGTATCTTGACTTGGCTCGCGAGGTTGTCGACATGTGGGATGTTGACTCAGCAATCATTGTGCCAATAGTCGTTACAGCCAATGGATTGATAGCCAAGAGCCTCGACCAACACCTGAGGAGGCTCTCGTTGGCCAGCTGGATCAAGGGCTTGATTCAGAAAGCAGTACTTCTGGACACGGCTCGCATTGTCAGGAGATTCCTCTCTCTGGAGCCCTGACCACCGGTAGCTTGGACCCTGTTCCCGATACCGGTGGGCTACTATTTTTTATATTTTTGAATGTTTTTATATATTTTTTTTATATTCTAATATTTAAAAATATAAATTATATGTATATAGACGAATAAAGGAAATTAATACATTCTATCATTCTATGCTAATAAGAGGCCGTTGACATATGATTTTGGAATGTAGTTTTCAAGTTTTGGCTGTGATTTTGAAATAAGATTTTAATGTGTGTATTAGAATGTATTTTTGCTTTTTGGATCGAGTGACCCCCTGCTGATAGAGTTTCAACTTTTACTGCAGGTTTTTAAAGTTCTATATTCTTCGTTAATTTTAAAGAACTCAAACTGGAACTCTAGCATTTATTTCAAATAAACCAATTACAGGCACTTTTAAATTGTCAAGGGGTCGGTCAGTCAGAAAGATGAAGCTAGTTGCCCATTCAAAAGTATAATAGGTACCTATTGAGAAGAACGGGCAAGATACGCCACGGACACTCTTTTAAATCATAAAATTGTAACAAAATATTGGTTACATCATTCATGTATAAATTGTACATGTGAGAACGATGCAGAACGACGTTCACGTTAAAAGCGTCCGTACTAAAAAAGAAAAACAAAAAACAATTCAGAAATGAATTGTGAAATGAAATGAAAGAAGCGTATCACCACGACTTTACTTTTTAATATTCATTCATGCCTTACCAATATAACTGTAGCGGTATCTACAACGCCACATGCGAACAACGCGTCATACTGACGTCACGTAAAATCCTGCATCTCGCAAGCAGAGTTTACCGCGCAACTAGCATAGATACAACGGCCCGACATGAATCATCGGGCAGTTGCCCGCCAGACACAACACCCGTCTGGTCGGCGGATCCTCCCTTTTCTATAGAGTATGAGTGAACTTTACTAACACCCTGTTCCTCATACCTCTATATAACAAATGAAATGTCTCGTCTCCACCATTATCTTTTCCTCACCATTAACATATAGCAGTCCACTGCTACTCTTGTCCTACTGCTCGCAGTACCCTGCAAAGATCTTTACTCCACGCTTCTTCCTACCTTGGTTTGCCGATTCGCGGTGTCTACTTAAGAATACGTCTACTTCAACGGTCATCAGTTCTATGGCAAACAAAGCCAGCTTCAGCTTGCTTATTCTGAAGACTATGATAGACACCTTCGGACACGTAGTCCTGTCATCATCATCATTGGCAACCTTGTTCCAACCACTGCTGAGTATAATAAGCCTCTTGCCTTCAGTGCCATGCTTCCGTGGTCTGTGTGAGTTTCATCCAGCTCTTCCCCGCGATTTTCTGTAGGTCCTCCACCAATAATAATAATTGATATATCAATTTCTATCCCTCCCTTGGTCAATAGGCGCAAGCGCAGCCCTAACAAGAATATAAACATGTCATGTTTAAACGCTTTAATGCCTTATTTTTCAAGTCTCATTACAATTCGATAAGACCCCATTTCCATATGGCTACAAACATGGGGGCAATATCCAGATCTTTCTATGTCTATATGTGGGTATGTTCAATGACCCCATACAGACACACAGTGCCTGGATTGGAGACATGCTTAGAGTTAGTGTAGTGGTGTGTACTGTCGATATTGTATTTTGTATCTGACATAGGTACTTGATAATTATTATCACTTATAAGTTTAGCAAACGTTGTGTTTGCTAAACACATTGGCAATTTTTATTGCATAATCAGCCTATAATGTTCCCACTTCTGGGACACAGGCATCTTCTCTGAACTGTTGACCACGCGGGCACAGGGCGGGTTGGTAGATGTCACATGTCTTCGAGTTTTTGGTTCTAGGACATGCCGATAACATTGTGAGGAATCCCTCACAATGTTTTCCTTCGCCGTAAAAGAGAGCAGTGGCGATGAAATTATTTACATAAAGTAAAGCACCGTTCTGGGTTCGAACCCACGTCGTTCAGCTTATAATTCGGAGACATTACCACTGGGCCACCACAGCACTCGCTCAATAGAACCTCATAGAGCCTAATGAACTTTTAAACATTCATAAAACCAAGAGTGTAAGTTCTCGCGAGGTAGAATTTCCCTCGTTTCTACCTAAGTGATTCAGAAAGATCTAGGTATGTCTACTACAGCGATAGTCTGAATTAACTTGACCTTATTTCTCCCCTACTAAACATCGATACCCATTTAAAACATTCATGGTCAATAACATGGACTACAGAATAAGAAATTCGCGGTGAACGCACTCCGGACATAATAATTTGAAAACAAACTAATCTCAATACTTTGAACAGCTGGTAATGGCGGATTTAAACGATACGAACTTTGTATGCGTTCCCGAATTATAATATAGCCAAGCTATTTTTATAATATCCTTTGCTAAAGTAAGTAGTTGCCAGAATGGAAAAAAAAATTGAATAACAAAAAAAAACATGATAGATATAGGTACTTGTTTTTTTTAATACATTATTTTTATGTTGTGTAAGTTTAAAAAATAATCTTAAGAGCCTGGATTTGATATTATTACAGGGAAACAAACAAAATGGTGGTCCCTGACTTCGATCAAACGTCTCATTTACCTCTTTGTGCTTATCGATTATAGTAGTAGCCGAACAAGTACTTCGTACTTCTAAATAATAATTACTTATTGCATAAATATCAAAAAGTTACCAACTTATGTATCAGAAGGTACCTACACCGTGTACATTCAAACACAAAAGTATTAAAAAACCCGCAAAGATCCTACAGTGAATGCAACCGTCTCACTTGATCGAACTGAACACAAGACCGTACAATCGATAACACATTACACCGCAAGCTTCACACTCGATTTAACAGCTAAACGCAGCTTACAGCTCCTCTTTTTGTGTCTGACTGTACTTATTATTAGTTTGTAGACCGCTGGGACGATATTGAACCGTTTATTTTTTATTAATGCAATTTACACTTCATTGGTAGATTAACTATTTTTTCCGATAGTTCTTTGTCCGTCTGGTCCTTGCAGCCGGTAAGAGTTGAGCTGGTTTGTTAGCCAGGTCTGGAAAGTGTTCTTGAGGATTTCCTTGAGCCCATTTTTCCACATTTAGTGTTTCCCAGTTTTCCCCTATTACGGGAAAGTAGGTACTAATCGTTTTATGGGCTCTGATTAATCTTTCATTAAAAAAATATGCAGTAATTTATGTCTCCGTGAAACTTCAGGAAGTTTATCATTGACACGACAGCGACAGGGTTGTTGGGGCTAAACCACGGATGTAATATCAGCAAATCCGGCCTACAGGATGTAAGTTCATTGGTGCCGCGTTGGTGAACAATTCCTACTTATCATAGATAGAAAATCGTAGTAGAATAAGTAGGATTTTAGGGCTTCAAGCTATAACTGACTTTAAAGTAATGACAATAAAACCAATCTTGCATTATTTTTGATCTTCAATCAATTCATTAGCTTATATAATAGGTAAATTAACAAGTCATGTTACTTCTGATAATTGCTGAGTCTCGTCTCCAAAATCTACCTTCATCTACATTCATACTTTCTTCAATTCGCTCCAAAACCCAGTTACGGATTTTTTTTATAGGTAGGTACGTATTCAATTAAGTTAGCCCGTTCTAAAGTTCACCCTGTGATGGTTCCGGAAGAGGTCCAAAATCTTCTACCTTCATCTACATCCATCTTTTCTCATCTCGCTCTAAAACATTTGCGGAAATATAAAAAGATTTTGTCTATTTGCTATATTCATAATACCATAACAAAATTAGCAGTAATCCGCATTGTTGTCTATGAATGGCTAAACGTCATTGTGGTGGGATTATGTCGGTTTGTGCAACGTGCAGCCTCAGTACTACTGCCTGGTATGGTGGCCATGTAGTTTTTTTGCAGGATTAGAGGCTACGGGCAACGAGTTGTAGTACAGTTCGTTTTTTTAAAGCTGTTCGATTCTCCTTGAATAATGTTTTGTTGGAGCAAGGACGTATCCTAAAGGCTGTATGTATGTAAGTGCCTGATTAATTTGGATTTTGGTATCGAGGACGCTATGCCAGATATATTGCGGATTTTTTTTTTTTATGGAAAAATGTTTCTTGGCTGCCACAGACTGTGGAAGCTATGGGTAATATAACATTAGGTTTGCGTCTTTTTGCGTATATGGTTCAAAATCACACTTAGCACATATGTGCTATGTGTGATTTTAACCGCGAATCGCACAAAATGATCGTGCAGGTTTTGAATATTCTTCTACCCAGAGATAATGTCCAACATAACTTCAGTGTTAATAGGTGCACCTAAGCTCTGACGATCATGAAATTAAATATAGAAGAAATACTCCTCTCAAACCATTTCTTCAGCTTCCAAATCATTGAACCACCTCACACCTATCAACTAGAAACCTAAATCTATTCCCCGCTTGACTACACTCGTTACTAAACGAATAGCTAGATTTTCCGCCTCGTACACACTGTCTGTTCCTCCAGCTTTGACATCAAAGGCTGGGTGCAGATGCACTGCTTCAGCGGTGCAATTTGTGCTCTCAACTCAATGGAGACGCTTTGATCGCTCGTTGTTGAGATTATCTTTATTATTACGAATGCATGAGTGTCTGTCTGCGTTAGATGATTGTGGGATTTGTAATGATTTGTTCTTGTTTTTATTTCATCGAAGACTGCAGTTTTCTTCTAAGAATGTCGATGCCAATCTACACATGGTGGCAGGGAAATCGACGTACAACCTGTTACTAAGGATTCAGTACATGATTCTGAACATCCATGCGTTGAAATATATCGTCGATTATTAGAAAAAAATAGCACCGCCTGCGTAGGAATTGCACTTTTCTATAAAACACCATATGTCACCACATTTTCTCCTGTTTCGGCCATATAGAACGCAGAGGCGATGAATGTTTGGAAAAACTTATTGTGGTTGAGAATTGTGTTGGGAACACCGAAGGCAAACGATCGCACGGTTCACCAACATGATGGACCGATCAGGTCGAAGGAATCATCGTCCTCTAAATTCTACACGGTGGTAAGGGATGCGCTGGACAGAAAACGTTGTTGGAGGCGGTTGCTAATCGAATTAAGTCGACTTTGTGAAAATAAAAGGCGATTACAAAACATACATACGATGGTTGTTTGTCCTACCAAGAACCTTGTCCTACCAAGACTTATTCATAGGAAACCGGATGTCTACATGCCGCTGTGTAAGTACATGAGTACGTGCACTGACGCATGCGCAAACCCAACGCGTGATTAGGTACACTCACGCGCAACTATACAAACCAGTATCTTTTCCCGATCAATCGCAATGGTCTGAATCATAAGGGCTTACTTTCCCACAGTGGCATAATTAGAGTAAAAACAAAAATTAAAACTTGCAAGTTTACTGAGAAACTTACTACCACTTACTTGCAGCACCCCACCGTAACTCCACACCATCAATAAGTGAAACTCAACCTATTGCCTCAAATTTTAAAGTTGGTATTCGATTGTACTCTCCTGGTTTATACAACGTTTCAGAATGCACCTGTCATATGAAAGAGGAAAACTCTTGCGATGAATGGAGAGGTGCGCAGGAGCAACCAGTTGTGAGAATGCACCGCGGCACCGACCCACTGCCCGAATGAGTCATATTTTGATGCATAATAATGTGCATCGAAATTGGGTGATCGAGTCGGTAGCGCTCAGTAGGGGTTCTGTAGAAAAAAAAAGAATTATTGGAACGTCGAGAGAGTGGACAGGTTTCCTAAAAATATGTTTTTGATAACTTAAGTTTGCACTGGAGTTTGTTGTAATAGAAGAACAACTTGTTATTTACGAAAACAAATATTTAGATATAGGTAGGTACATACTGTTATTGCGATGTTACAGCTAGCTTGAAATCCAAAAGGTATATTAGACTGAAAATAGATGTCTTAATATCTTATTTTACGTTCCCAGGGTATCTTAAATCATCGGGGCGTTATCCCAAGTCATTAAGAATCATCACTCAATTTCCAAAACCTCAATTTCAATGGGTTAACATATCGTAAATAAATACTTTTCGCGGAACTCCAAATAATTTAAAGTCAAAAACGTAATAGTTTAAATGATTCAATATCATCACATTCTTGGCATTTCATTTGATTAACGTCATTCTATAAATTAGTAGCCATTACTTGGGATATACATAATAAATCATATCGTTTAGAAGGGACCACTAGTCCATTTGCAATATCACTATTTTTTTTTAATACTGTTGGCAATAAAAATGTTTTTAAATTCTTAAACGGTGTGAAAGCTTTTCTCGCGACTCCGCTTGCGTTCGCGTCCTATGCTTCTATTTGGGGTCTAAGGAACTATAGGTACTTGTAGAAGACCCAAATAGTCCCCTTAGGAAATTTTCAGACATACTATTACTACTGATAGTGGTACTCAGCTGCATCCGGTTAGACTGGAAGCCGACCCAAACATAGTTGGGAAAAGGCTAAGCAGATGATGATGAGGAAATTTTACTGTTACCCCAAGAAAAGACCAAGCAAAGTAACTAGCATAAACGCACACTAACTTAAGACACACTTAATTAATAAAAGCAATGCTGATCTACATTTCGCTCAGCACGATTTATTCTATTATGCAATTACTCAATCATATCTCAATCTTCTCAGCATCCAAAGTCCTCGATAGTGCATTGTCTTTCATACCATCCTTCAAACTGGAGCGCTTGAATTGAACGGAGGCATAACCTTGCTCCAGAGAAAACTAGGTCAAGGATGTCTACTGAGAAGTCTTAGTTTTCACTGCAGTGAGGTAATAGGAGATTTGTAGAATAATCAGTGGCTTTAGGAGCAATTAATAAATAAGGTCCAGTTTATAGAATATTACTAATTGCAATGTTATAAAGGTATTGTTATATATTACTTCTATAGAGCAGTAATGGCGCATAACAGCCCTACGAGGTGTAGGTCGTGGGTTCGAGCCCAGCCAGGAGCTTTATTTTGTGTAAATAATTTCATCACCACTGCCCTCAAAATCGTGAAGTAAAATATCGTGAGGAAACCCGCATGTCCTAGAACCAAAAATTCCAAGATATGTGATATCTCTGCACCCGCACTGGGCCCGCGTGGTAGATTACAGCCCACTCCCTCTCGAAGAGAGGAGGCCTGTATCCCAGCAATGGGGACATTATAGGCTGATTATTACTTCTATTGACATCTTGAGCACTGCTCCTTTCATCTTGGCTGTTGGTCCTAAGATACAAGGAAGGTTTCCACTGATATATTTTCCTTTTTATACTTAGAATCATATATTGATAGCAATTTACATTTTATCCAAAATTCGTTTAAAAAATAAACGCCATTCGTGATTTCGTGAACTTAATTCGTAATAAGTAGTGTACAATATTATATTATACGTATCTATAGTCCAAAATTAAACCTTTGGCCGGCGTTATTTGGTCGAAAAATAACAAATAAAAGATGGACATTAATACAGGTCGGTTTCTTTACCCTTTTCAATCACTATTGCCCCTAATCGCGCTCGATTTAGTTTACAAGTGCGTTGTGGTGCGATTGAGAGCGGTAAGCAGGGCTTCGGAATATTTGCTTATGGAGCTGATGATGTTTAGGAAAAATAAACGACTGTTTTAGACAGAAAACTACGCCATATCTGATCATTATGAACGAAGTCACTTGCGAGGTAATTGCGTAACACACTATCGTTAGCAATGGGTTTCATTTTGACAGTTTAGACCAATGATATATTTATATTACGTCATTGGTTTAGACATATTTCTCTGACATAAGAAGCAGTGAATAAGCAATATCCTTAAAAATGATTCAGATTAAGATTGATAGTGTGTTACGCAATGAGGGTGCTAGTTCACTGAAAAAAATCTCTCTAAACAAGAATATTTTATGCCATTCGTTGATCTCGTACACAATATGCATATTGTGAAAATGATGCTGATAAAACAGTATCGCCCAGTAATCAATGCAAAAGATAGGAATCACACTAATATTATAAAGACGAAATTTATGATTGTGTTTGTATATTTGTTACTTCTTCACGCACAAACGGCTAAACGGATTTGGATGAAATTTGGCACACAGATAGTTTATAACCAGAATTAACACATAGCATACTTTTTATCCCGTTATTCCAACGGGATCGACAATTATGCGGGTGAAATCGCGGGGCGCAGCTAGTAAAACACATATCCCATTTCAGAGTTCCCCACAGTGCATTCCGCCGGCAACGGCACCGCGCCCGGTAGAGCGTCCGACGCCATATGTAAATGTACCGCCAGTCCTTCCAAGAACACGCCATCTTCGTTCCCTAATTATTTTTAATTGCCGCAAGCACTGACACGACGCGTACGGCCTTCTACAATTTAAGTTTTTGAATTTTTTTCGCGTCTAGCGCTTGAATCATGTCGATTACATTATGAATGACTCATGTAAGAACACACGCGATAATATTAAGACTAAAACAAGTAGGGTTTTTTTACCGGCAACCTTTGTTGTTCGTAGAATGCGTTCGCTCATAAATCAGTAATGGCGCCCTATTATTTGTAGTTCGCATAAATTCGGAGGATTGGTAATTGGATGTATCGTCGGGTGCTCTTGCGCCGCGGGTGGTTTGCGGACTAATCACACTTGTCTGCATCGGTTCGCTTGTGGAACTGAAGACTGTCATTTTGTATAACGCATTTTAACAAGTGTGAATACTGCCTTACTTTTGATAGTTCTAAATTGAATATTAGCTATTGAGTTTTTGCAATTTCAATTAGTTATATAAAGTTATTAAATCATAGAAGTGATCGTTCTAATGAATTAAGTTGTAGTGAACAGTAAAAACACATTAAAGTTTTAACTACTAGAATAAAAATCGCACTTGATGATCTTAATTTGTGCGTTGCCCTCGTTGGTTACACCTACACCTCATGACTGGTTATTGCTAAAAGTTAATTGAATTTCATTTAACTAGATTTCGATCATCATTGCACGAATTAGTTGCTATATTGAGAGATTCACAAGCGATTCTAACAGTACGATTCAGTAAAATTTTAATTCTGTCAAGGTTTAGGATCTCCATCTAAAGCATTCCAATTTCTACTTAACAAAAAATTTAAAAGGACCTCTTTTTAACAAGCCTCTGTTGTAATTAGTCAATACGTGTGTCGTGTAAATAATTATTTAACCCCAGTCCTATTGAACGGCAATCCAAAATGGCGATTGCCAATAACATGTGACTTCCGGCCACTGGCCAGTAATAACCTTCGCCGCAGTAGATCATTGTAAATATTCCGGCCACATGTCGCTAAACAATGCGTTTAAATTGTCTTTTGTTTTTGCTGAGTGCACTAGTAGCTGGGTGTGGCGTCGCTTGCAAGTAGGAAGTTTATCGCAAAAAAAAAAGTGATATAATAGATGAGCTTTTAAAATGCAGACGTAGAAAATTAATAGTTAGAAAGTAGATACAGATACGGATGGACATAAGAAAAGAGAGAAAGTCAATGAGAATCCAAAGAACGATCTAAAGGCTCAAGTGACCCTTAAAAAGGTGAATATAAGAAATAGACGATAGATGATAGGATATAAAAAGGAACTAAACTTAGATTTTAATTAAGGTAATAAATCTATGACCCCAGCTTGAACACTAATAAAAGATCCCGGCTTAAAGACGGATGGAAAATATGGTAAATGAAACACATAACTCGACTCCTAGTCAAGCAAGACCTTCAAATTTACAACTATTCAAAATCTCATTAAAATCATTCTGCCTTCATCCAAGATTTAGACAAACGAACTGACCAACACACATGGCTCTTTTTTTTTGTGGGATTCTAACTAAGGAACCATTTTTTGCAACCATCTATTGTATGGAAGTGAGAGCACTTTCGTTCGGTCAATTTGACTGATCCTTAAAACTGATTTTGTTTCGTATTTCGAATAGATTTAGTTTCTATGTTTACAGTTTTGCTTACTCATGGCGTGTTGGAGCATATAGTAATTTGGGTATAATAATTTATGCGTAAGCGTGCCTTTGGTCTTCCTTCTGGCTCTCATTCAGAGGATCGACATTCTACATTTGAGGTTCTAAAATAACACTATCGCCTATTTCGTGATGTACCCTCATCCAAATTATTAAACATAATTATTATGATGATCAATGTCTTGCTACTGCTTTTCATCATTATTTGAATAAATAGCTGCATTTTGGGCGTTGTTGTATGCTCCGACATTGATTTTCTTGTCCATTTGTATTTAACTTCGTTTTTCAATTTCGTATCATAAAATATGATGCTATCTTTTAAAACCCACATTTAAAATTAACTTTTCCATAATGCACATTAATTGAGGCTGCAATACCTTCCATGAATCAACGCTAATTAATTTTAAACCCCGATAACACTTAAAGCTTATTAAAACCCTACAAGATTCCTTCCTCCTTTTGTCTCGAAAACTACAATTGGTACGCACTTAATATAACTTAAAAACAAATTCAACCCGAACATAAATTCCGAATACCATTAAAGCACACCGATTTATCTTTAGAACCCCGTAAAGGCGTTACACCCCCATGTTTGCGCAAGTGTTGCGCGCACGCACACATTTAAACGGGTTGCGCGTACGCGCGTGTGCAGACATCGCAGAATAAGGACATGCAGTAGTTCCATTCTCAACAGAACACTTCGGCCTATGCTTATTAACTATCATGATAACGTCTAAGATGGTGTTCTGAATGATCAAAGATAGTTAGAAGGATCAGTGATAGTTAGAAGGATCAAATATATCTAGCAATAAATATATTATTTTCTACAGCCAGGGTTAGTAACCTTGCTAAAAAAAAATGTATTCCATAGTTGAGAAGCACTTTACCTGAATTTAATATACTTGCAACTAGCTAATCTACGATGATAAGATGGAGTTTTAACATCCCATAGGATCCCTCCTGTGATTTTCCTCTCATACATAAATAGAGATAAGTTTAGGGCAATGCGGAAATGTTTCGCCATCACGCACGGCGTATGTATGAAGTGGTCCTTCGATACTTTTTTTCTCGTGTGTAATCCCATACACGTGTGTGCGTGCGGGCAGGTACCGAAAGTTAATTGCCTTCGTATGTTCAATGTTCATTTTTCTACCTGATCTGAGTTCAGAGTTAGGTCGGTCCGGGATTACTTACAAAAAATATTTTTTGATACTTTACGTTTGCGCATTGTTGGGCTACTTTTGTTTTTGTTGTCGGATGGCTGCTCTAAATAACTCTGCTTAGTAATAAAACCGAAGCAGATCAGTTGATTAGGTCATAAACGTGTATGATTTGTAGTTGTTATTTGATCGAACTGTCGAAGTCATCCTTATCATCGTCTCCTGATTATAATTATTTCAATGGCTGTTCTGGATGTTTCTGGAACAGTGAGACCTACACATTTTTTTGTGTTTCAGTGGGAGATTTATATGTAACTCCACATACATTATTATACTCTGACTCAGCGAGTGCTTCCTTTAAATCCTCCTGTTTAAACTTATCTGTTTCAACGGGAGCTTTTGTCTCGATTCTAGCTTTAAAAACATACTTAAGTACACTGTATTCTTTTTAGTCTTTATCTTGTCTACGAATTTCCATCAAAGCAGCCCGGTCAAAGACTGGTCGATATCTCACAACAATATAATTCGAGATAGAGCCAGTAAAATGTAAATCGTGGCATACTCGCTCAGTGGTACCGGCCGACATTACCGAGTACCTGCGTTTTAGACCCCACTGTAATTTTTAATTGACAAAAAAACAGACCCGACCGAATTTATATGTGGAATTTATTTTATTACTTACCGGTGGACGTGTGTGCGTGGGTTTACCGATATTATTCTTTACGTTTCTTTTCTTAGGCACAAGTGTCTATTCGAGAAAGGGTTGTAATTGTATCTCGTGTTTTTTTTTTTGTCCTTTGAGTCCTTGACCAGTATCTGGTGATGTTGTTAAGGTATTTTAAATGAATTTTTGTAAGATGAAAGAGTCTTTTACATATTTAAATTTCTGCCAGAAGGTGGGGTTACTATTCAAGATAGAACCCTAAATAAGTACTTGAAGCAAATTAAGGTTTGCTGCACTTTTGTTTTCTACATAATATAAAGGGACTTGTTGGTTGCTACTGTTTCTCAACCGGCCACATGTATACTACGTTGTTACCTGTCTTCAAAGAAAGAATATAACATAGTCTACGTTGTTTTTAAACTGGAGACTACGGAAGTAACAAAATCATCACCTACAATTTTATCCCATACAAAAAAAGTTGAAAATAAATCAGTCCCCTATGCATTTCTCCTGCCGAACTCTCAATGCCAAACAATGCATACGAAAATCATTACCAGCGATGTACCGATAGCACAGGTAGACGCTCACGAACAATGCGCTGCGGTACCGTCAGCAAAAACGGTAATGAGTGCTCTGTCACGAATAATGGCGCCCATTGTCTATGCGGCGCGCGTTTGCTTCTGAAAAAAAAACGACAAATTTTTTGTGCTCTGTGCAATAGTGGTTGTTTTTTTAATTGCGATTTGGCGCCAGTGGCGTTCGATTTTTGATGGAGAGTTTTTTTAAGGGTCATTTACTTGCTGGTTCTTGGATACGAATATTATAATAGTTAAGCGGGAGAAGAGAGAACGAATTTTTAGTAATAGTGTACCAGTTTTGATTTTATATGAAAGGCTTTTAAGAGATCGGAAAAATGTAAAAAAAATTTTTCATCAGAACTAAACTACGCAGAATCTGACCATAACGCACCGCTCGACATTGCTAAAATCTTACATAACAATATCAATCGTAATAAGGATGCTTAGCTCATTTTGCTTCATTATAAAAACCAATCGATTGACCAAACCAAGTTAATCACCGTATCATCTAATAACATTTTAATTTTAAGATCTAATTAGCATAAAATTAGAATTATCTGTAACAAGAATTGGCGGATTCACAT
Organism: Hydraecia micacea; assembly: GCA_914767645.1. Taxonomy (NCBI): domain Eukaryota; kingdom Metazoa; phylum Arthropoda; class Insecta; order Lepidoptera; family Noctuidae; genus Hydraecia; species Hydraecia micacea. Next base: position 19,536,370 of record OU611778.1, read on the forward strand.
CATAAACGTTTAGATGATAAATGTATGACATTAAAGTTTGGCCATGGATAAGTAATAAATGTAGAAACGCAAAGACGATACTTACCTAATTTATATCGTGTTATGTAAAGGAATTAGATGTATAATTATGTTAAGCTGTTTTTATTGAGAGATTATTGAAGGCAATGCGAAGGTGTTGTCCTTTATTGATATTTACTGAAGTGTCGAAAATGTTCGTTGAGTTTAGCTACATCATTAAATAACTTTGAATTTGGGATTGTAGTTTCTTTGGACCTTGAAGTTTCTGAAATTGTAGCTTTTATATGTATAGTACGAGTAGGTACCATTTGCTAAAGCATAACAGGAGGATAAGATAAGTGCCTTAATATAATCTTCTTCTTTCCCATAAAGGCACCTACTGTTCCGCTAACAGAATATTTCACAATAGTCCCAGTTTCGGACCTTCACACGTCACATTTGTACATACTTATCTTTATGGCTTAGAAATCTGTTCACACCAAAAGAGAAAACGCTAATCAAAAAGACAAACTCGTATCCGTTAATCAACTTCTTTGTCTCAAACTAGACAATGCCATTAACAGCAATCAGAATCATGTAATCTACAAAAAAAAACATAGATTAAAAAAATCCAATATTGCTCTGCGTACGAAATTAGGATACTCCTATCTATAAAGCACATAACTTGTTTGTTGAACAGGTCTTAGGTATGTAAAGTGCACTCGATATTGTACGGACCGGATCGCCGGACCGGTATGCTAACGAGTCGGTTCATGCTGATACATTTAATTAAACTGATCCACAGGAAACGAGCTGGCCAGTCAACACAGATTTATGAAATGACATCAATGTCTCGCTTTGAGGTGAAACTCGCGTTATGATTGTAGATAAGCTTGATGATAACGTCATGACGTGGGCTGCAAATGTTTGGGCGCACGCGAGTGGGGACTGTTTTGATTCTTTTGATTTAGGGACTGTGAGTTTCGTCCTTTCTGGTGTTCTATGCGATATAGCAACTCGCGAATTTATAGCCAGAGATGATAGGAAATGTATTTGTTTTTTTGGATCAGCATTAAATAGAATTAAAGCTCATTAGATTGGATACTTGATGCTGCATGTAAAATCATTATGGGTTAAAGTTTACTAAAGCATTTAAAGGAATTGTGGTGTTAGCAACAAGCTTATATAGGTACAGGAATATAATACAATTTGATAACATTAAGTAAATGTTCTCTTGGAAAATGATGGGATTTACTTGACACAGGTTTGGCTTAGTTATGTGAGAAAGAGGTGAGGTTACTTTCGCTTATTAACACTGTAGCATATTTACGACTTGTGAACGGGATAGCGTGATTATTGGTGATTTAATTATAACATTCAAATAATATGTAAATTTTTTACCGCCACTTATAATATGTTTGACAGAGATTACATACTGGTCTGCAGTTCCATAAATTATACAAATTATTATGTCAAATGGTGGAAAGTATACAAAACCAATTATTTTTTTTTAATACGCACATGACATATCAAAATATTATAAAATATATTCAAAATCAATATCATATTATATTTTATTTTACATAAAAACCTACATGGGCACTTATGAAACGTCAGAAGGTAGGTGCACGGTTCCAATTGGTCGTTTCCTATGGAGAAGAGCCGGCAAGAAACTCCACGGTTACTCTTTTATATTCGTGGAATATTAACGGTATATACTCTAGTGGGTCTCTAATTTAATTTGCTTTATCATTTGCATATATTACTACAAAAGCAATAAAATTGTATTTGCAAAAAAAGGGTAATGACGAATAAAGTATTCTTTGACCAATCAAGTCTGAGATTTCACGTTTTATTATTATAAGAACATCTTTATTATATTTGAACGTCAGTATTAGAATATTCTGTGCATTTGCATATTGTTTGCCATTGTGTTCCAATAAGTGAACGGGGTTACCAAAATTAGTAGCTTCTTCAATACTAATTATATCTATAGGCCATCTAAATTGGAGCATCCATTTTCGATGTCGTCGCTCACAGACAGACTGACGCGCGTTGCGTAATCAAAATGCTACGTGATTTTGAAACATAATTTAAATATTATAAGCATTAAAGTTTAGATATAAAACATCCGCTGTCCAGAGGTATCATGAGTGAAATCTAAAAGATTTTTGAGGATGTAACGAAACATACTAGATTTGAACTAAGTAGATAAATTGACAACGGTAATTGGTAATATCATAAATTATATTTGTCATAATACACACATCAAAAGTGTCTAGGGATCAACATATATTTTTGCAATAACTTTTCTCCTGATTGATATTAATTAAAATTTTCTTTAAGGATTCATCAAATAAACTGTTTTCGTTTGTCACAGTAACGATAAACCAAGTCACCTTTGCATTAATAAAGAAATTTGCCATTTTCCTAATAAAGGGATTTTTGACATTTGAACCACTAACACAAAAGTTCGAAAAAAAGACTGAAATAACAGTTTTCTTTAAAATTTTATTGGGTAACTTAAACAATTAATAATCCGTGTTTCTACCGCGAACACTAACAAGACAAGAACATCGGTTTGGCTTACTCAAAATGAGTTCATCCAAATCACGCTGTGGAATGGCAGCCCATGTTCGTTGCAACAACAAAAAAAGGTCTTCTTGCGACTGGATACCCTCCATATTCGGCAGAGCTCTTCTCTGTAGCATATCCCATGCATGCTCAATCGGGTTCAAGTCTGGCGACTGAGCAGGAAAGGGCAGGACATTGATGTTAGCTGCGGCGAGAGTCTGTCTTACAACTCTTGCGGTGTGCGGTCGTGCATTATCATGCATTAACTGAAATAAGGGACCGATTTGCACTTGTAGAGGAACGATGACGTCTGATACAATCGTCTCAGCTTAAATTTGAGCGTTGAGGTTGCCTCTGATCCAAATCAACTCAGTTCTTCCGCCGATCCAAATACCCGCCCATACCATGATGGTTCCACCACTATAAGGATGGACTTCCTGGCAGGATTTTAATCGCTGTTGGCGTCCAGGGGTTCTCCAGTGTCGTATACGTCTTGTATCCGGTCTCATACCAAAACGAGACTCATCAGAAAAGCACACGAAACGCCATTGTTCTTCTGCCCAATTTCTGTGTTCAAGAGCCCATTGATATGGAATCCTACGATTGTGCATTGCTATAGGTGGTACCCGTAGCGGTCTTCGGGAATGAAGGTTCACTTCATGCAAGCGGTTTCTGACTGTTTGGTCGCTAATTAAGTTCCCTGAAGAGTGATGAAGCCTCACGGCTAACATCATGGCGGTTATTGTTGGAGCTCTTCGAGTTAAGATTTGAATGTATCGGTCTTGTCTCCGTGTGGTGCAGCGATACCGTCCTCCATGGCGCTCAGCCACGGTACCAGTGCTTCGGTAACGTGTCCAAAGTCGACTGATAACACTCTGACTTGTATTCAGAGCTAAAGCCACAGTACGTTGCCGGGAACCAGCTTCTATCATTCCCACGGCTCTGAGCATTTCTTCCCTGCTTAAATGACGTCGCCGCTCCATAATAACGTTGGTTTTAATCAGTAGTAGGGAAACAGTAGCACTAATAATGTCTTCAATGCGTTGTATGTTTTTATAGGGAAAATATTGACAGCTGATTTACATCTTTTACTCGAATTTGATTCACAGTTCCTGATTCAAATTATGAAATGCACCAAAAAGGATCCATATAAATTTATAAAATCATAAATTTATTACAAAGCCACATCTCAATCTCAAGAAATCCGCATAAAAATGCTTGATCCCTAGACACTTTTGATGTGTGTATATTAAATTCACTATTTACTCTCATACAACAATATGATACAAAGCTATATTTTTCATCAAAAACACAATTTAAATAAGTAATTAAGACAATCATAAAAGGATGACATCACTAGATTTGATATCCGTTACACAATTATTTTAAATAATCAAACCCGTATTAAGTTCTATGAACAAATAACATGTATTGGCCACATTTCCATACGGGGCCGCTTTGATTGCGATGTCACAGCAATTGTACGAATATTATATTTATTTTATGTTAATTTCAACATTTCAAACGCCGAGTTCATTATAAATTATATCTGTAGGTACGACTCCGGCGCAGATTTAGTATTATTTCTCCAAAATATGTTTATCTTTAACGGTCCCGCGATATATCTTGGTTTATGTTCAATGTGCTCTATTTGCTATCTTGTTACATGGTCACATTTAAATTTTTAATAGAAATGGAATTTTTATTTAATGCTTTTAGCGACACTGTTGTGGGTGTGAATAATAATTTTATTATCGTTAAGTTCTGGTTGCATCTCGGTCTCATTCACCTCCGACATTTGATAAGATCTCAAAGTACCAGCTTTAATGCTTGGAGCTTGCAAACAAGCATTCAAAAATACATATTCTCTTCGTTTTTTCCAAAGTCAATAGGTATTTTTTGGGTAAGTACCTAAATAATATTGGCTACTTAAAAAAATTAATCCTTTTGCATTATGGCATCATAAGTATCGCCGTCAAACGTAGGCGTTATTCCTAATTCAAAATTCCGTTTCAAGACAATGAGGCATACAGCCTCATCTGTCAAATCCGTTCAATAGTTTTAAAGATCGACCCGAGCCGACTTGTTATTGTTATTTATATTAAGCTAAGAATTGCCGAGCCCTTCGCACTTGGTGTTTGAAAAAATTATAACCATCCTGCTGGTGCAATATTTTAACTCTTGACTTTACTGAAATAGAGTACATTTTTCCTTATTCCTGAATTCTTGGGTCAGTAATGGCGAAGGGTATGGAATGCAACGGATTGCGTTCGGCATTAGGTACTTATTTTTTGTCGGTGTGTGAAAGGGACGGATGTATTTGAGGATCTTTCGCGATGTGCACTAATGGGGATTATATGGGATTGCTTGCACCATCACGTTATTTCTTACGCTACATTAGATTCGACGCTTTATTTTTTACTCCGGCTATATTTATCACGAACCTTGTGGAATAGTTAAGGCATTGTGTAGCGGTCCGTGAAAGTTAACAATTAAGTTTATGACGCAATTTTGCAAAATTACTAGAATTGATTGTATTGTAGGTCAATTTGTGGTCGTTTGTTTGTTAGAGAATTTCCAATTGTAACGGATTTAGAATGGAAGTGTTTAATAATCTTGTTCTCACTATTTGTTATAATTGCTTCATCTATCATGTCCTAGTTCATTGTTCTTATTTCTTATAACATCTTCATTATTTTAACTTTCAACACCTAAAAGGTTAAATCTAAATTCAAATCCTCAAAAACCGATTCCAATTTTGAATTTGGCTGGCTGGCAATAAAATGCCAACTAACCCAATGTACGATGTAGCGAACGCACTCGATATAGCACATTGGGTCACATTGGGTACCGGTCGTCCTTCGCGGTGGCAGCCTGTATAACTTATGATGCCATACCGCCGCGAAGCTAACCCACTGTTGCTAATTTTTCGGGATTCGAAATTAGAAATATGATTTTTTTCCTTGTTGGCAATTATATTTTTTGGAGGTAAAAACTCCTTAGTGATTTTAGAGCTTTCAAGTTCTTCTCACTGAAAAATATGGTTTGATCCAGTTATTGTGTTTTGGTATTAATTTTCAATTATATAATTAGCTCTCGAGTCTCCAATCAGTTCTCTAGTCAAACTCCCCAATTGACTTTAAAATATCTAATAGTTCCTGGGTTATCAATTTCAAGTCCGTTGCTTGATACTGTTCTCAATCTTTTCTAAACCCTCCATTACCAGTGCCTATATAGAACATTACCAGACTCCCTCCTGGTTTTGTTTCCAAGACAAACCCTTTCTTCCTGTACTGTGTTTGTCTCATCAAAAAGTACCCTATTCAATTCTACAAGCAAAACACCAAAATTATCTCACTTCATTTCACCCTCACCAATAAAACTATCACCACCATGCACAAGATTACCGTGGCTACCATATTTTATACTTACAATAACAAAATCTTTATACTTACGTATATGTTTTTTACACTTTTTATCGCCCCTTGCACCTCGTTCTTTTAGAAGGCTGTAAACATTTAATAGGGTAGGTTTACGATGCACGGGGGAGGGAGACGAAGGGGGTTAGAGGGGGGGTAGACACAAATTGTTTTAGGCGGACGATTTATTTGGTGTTTTGTAGCCTTGTAGGTATGTTTTTGAGAATTTTGTTTTGAATTGAGCAAAGTTAGAAATTGGTTATGAAATGCTGGAAAATTATTAATATGAGCTGAAAATACTCAGTATTATACAGACGCCAGCACATCAAGCTACCCGAAACTGTCAAATTTTCCCAATCAAGTTTGAACCTTATTATACTTTAGCGATAAAGTTGAATGGATTCCATGGAGCAATAAACAATTATAATTGTTTATCAATTATTCTAAATTCAATAAATCACTATAATTGAATCTCTGATGCAAAGCATAAACCATGATGCACACATGACCTAAAAAGTTAAATAATTATACCACACAAAGTTCAAACATTCAACAAGCAAAAACCATATAATTTTCCAAATCGATAAACAAATGGTTACCGGTTCTAAAACCATTGATAATTTAATAATTCGTGTGTATAAAGCTATAAGTATTAATTACATGTACGTACATAAATATAACACTTTTGGTACAAAAAGTTGGGCAGGTCTGTACCCACCAATTACTGACGACCTCTAAACTAACAATCAGAATAATCGTTTGTACGCAGATTTATATGACGCTGTTCAATTATATAGGAAATTTGTTAAACTAATATATCATAATGTTGATAGAAAATATATATGTTGATAGAAAATTAAATTTATATTGTATAATTATGTGTATCCTTTGTTGGAGATCCTCAATAAATAAATATATAAATAGATGGTATGAGAATATCAAGTTATTGAATCTAGAGTCATCATATTATACATGAGGATAACAAGAGCCAAAAAAGCCATAGCAGACTACCATACTGCCATACATACTGTTAGCATTGGCTGTTTGCGATTTACCCTCGGTTTCTCAGATATCTTGTTTTTGAACACTAAGTTTTTTTTTTAAATTAGCCTACTCTATCCCGCTGTTGAGTAAAGGCCCTAAATCCCTCCAGGCAGCAACCCAGCTCTGGAAGAAGACTTCCAGAGCTACCTCGATCTAACCCTCGCAGTACGCGTAGGTAGGTCGTCTCGATACCTTCCTAGGCAGGCCTCGGCGGCGCCGTGCATGCTCAGTTATGAAAGAAATTTGGTTTAAATATGTCGAATGATAAAGAACTATTGAGAGTCTATCTAGGAACTCCGGAGCCAGACAATCAGTTGTCGGAACTTTAATTCCCTCTTCATTATTGGCACTCTAGTAGACGCTATTTTAGGCAATACATCTATACATAACCAGTACATAGGAAACCTAGTTATTACCCAGAACTCTCCAGAGAATAGGGATCATGATGTGCGTGCCACAATGATCCAGTTTCTTTTGACTTACGATACGACAAGCAGCTGAACAAAATGTGAGTAGACACTATTTTAGGCAACCTTCTAATACTAAACCGATAAAGGTAATCTAGTTAATGCCCAGAGCTCTCCAGAGAGTAGCGGTCTGCCGAAATGATCAAGCTAAAAGGGACCAAGTTCGAACTCACTGTAATTGACTTCTTTTGAATTTGACAAGCAGCTGAAGAAGTATTATTCCTTAATCCCAAAATCAGCTCCGAAATAACTTAACATACATTGTACGGTCTGCAAAAAATGATTTACACACCAAGGCGCCGACACCTGCCCTGCTGTCTGTACTTGGCATGTGTGGACTTAATTTGGGCTATTAAGTTTTATTTAAGTACCAATAAATTGCTCGAATCAGAGCATGTATGTTATTACTCTGTTATTGCTATAGGGTGATAATATCTAAGGCGAATACTAATTTTCGAGCTCGTTGTAAACCGTATTTTGATTATTGTTTAGATTTAGAAGATAAAGGAGTTACGGCGTGAAGTTTTCATTTCTTGAGTTAAAAGGATTGGTAGCGCCATCTATTATGTTACGTATGAACTATCGGGAAATTAGTTTTTTTTACGATTTTCACGCCCGTGAAAATCTCTTCTCTCATAATATCTGTTCAGATACCTCATCATCTGCCTAGCCTTTTCCCAACTATGTTGGGGTCGGCTTCCAGTCTAACCGGATGCAGCTGAATACCAGTATTTTACATGGAGCGACTGCCTATCTGACCTACACAACCCAGTTATTGGGTAATACGATACCCCTTGGTAAGACTGGTTGTCAGACTTTCGGGCTTCTGACGACCCGTAACGACTGTCAAAGATCCACGAATGACAGCCGGGACCAACGGCTTGACGTGCTTTCCGAGGCACGGAGGGGTCTCGGTATGTAAAGATGGTCACCCATCCACAGACCAACCGCTGCAAGCGTAGCTTAACCTGATCGATCGACCTGTGCGGCTGTTATTACTTAGCCACGGGCCCCTCATCTGTTCAGATATCTATCTGTTCAGATACCTATTGTTTGCAATACGGGCGAGACGAAAATTAAATAGGTAATTAAATATGAAAAAATAATAAGGGGGAAGGTGGAATAAAATATCTCGTCGTTCCTAATAAGATTTTCAGCTTTATTATAAAGAAGTCTAACTGACGTCTAAATTGTGCCTTATAAGGAAAGCGTACCATCTACCTTACAATTTTCCAATAAGTATCTATCCAAAACAAACCTGAAAAACAAAAATCCATCTTTTTAAAACTAATTACTGCAACAAACGGGAATTTAAATTACACTGTCGTTGGTTTCCACTAGTTTTAGCGTTGAGTGAAAGGGCGGAAGCGAGTTTCCAAAACTGGGTCAGCAGAGCTGTCAGTGCTACCCCCCATTCTCATCCCCCTCGCACTTGTCACTCCAGCTACCCCATTTAAGGGTTAATAGTGAAAAATTAAGTGCAGCGGGGAGGGGGTTATTTAGTTTCCGCTTTCGCTGATTCTGTTGTTTTGAGTTTTCGGCTACCATTTTTTTGGTAATAGACAGTTTCATAATTTTTGTTTATTTGGCGTGGATGGAGGATAATGTAGTCTCTGTTGGTTGCGGGGAATAACAATTGGTGTTTGTTTTATTTAATAATTATTCTTGGCAAGATATTTATTACCTTGTTATCTTTTCCTGTATTTGATTCTTTGAAATCTGCAGGATAGATCATCTTGCCTAAGTGTTTGCTATACAGTAAGCCAATAGGGGTGAGAATAAGAATAAGTGGGTTGCAGTTTCTATATCTGCTTCATGTGCGATCGTAAGTAGTTCCTAATCAATCTGACTTTTAGGCTTCTGACTACCAGTAATGACTGATAAAGAAAGATCAACGAATAACAGCTAAGACTAATAGCATAATGTACCATCGCGGTCACTGGCGGTGGTCCACTTTTCAACCTTATTACCAAGGGCATAAGGGTGAAAAAGTGGTTGACCGCCATTCTCCGCGGCTGTACTTTCCGAGGCACGGAGGGGTCTTAATGTAATAGATAGTCACCCATCCACGAACCCACCGCAGCTAGCGTAGCTTAACCTTTGATCGACCTATGCGGCTGTTATTATTTAGCCACGAGCCCCCCGTCAATCGTAGGTAGGAATAATATTGACTCTTTTAACTTTATGATATTCAATTAAAGTATGCGTCACTAACACACTGTAACAAAACAACTCATAATTTAAATAATTGAATCTCGAATGTTCTAAATACCGTCAAATTTTGCAAAACATTGCACAACGTATTAACCATTCTACGTTCGTGAATCATCGGCAATAATCGGAATACATCCGAGCACTTGATTTGCATACATTGCTCATTATCCGCCATTATGGTACGAAGCGTGTGAAATAGTTTTATATCTTAAATATTAGAGACACCCACGCTTACCTTTCTTCAAAATTATCGATGTGAGTGGTTTTTATCGTTATTTCTGTCGCTTTGATTCAGAGCATTGTCTTTTTATGGCTATTTTTATGATTTACTGTGTTTTCCCCGCTGTGCGATTCCAAATTAGTATCAGAACCATTGATTGAATTCCACATTCTGCAATGGAATGTGGGATGACTTTAAAATAATTTACATCTCATATTCGCACTAAGTTTTATTAGCTGTGAAAAGCTGATACTGCGCCTTTCTTTACATTCGATCCAGGATCTACTATTCTCTATGCTATTAAATTAAAACGGAAAATAAATTGCAGTGACATAGACCCGATGGCTCCTAGAGCCATAATTCCTTAAACTAACCCTTTATGAAATTGAACTGGTAGGTAGTAGGGACCTAGATAAAGACATAGGCTTCATTACATTCTGGGATTTTGTATAAAAAATTCACACAGACGTCCTCGCGGGCATCAGCTCTCATATAACAGCAAATGCGAAATTATGCTCTCCCTTCCTACAATACCAAGGCATTATGTTTTTAGTTTTGGGTACCATTAATTCGGCAGGGTTCGCGTACGTTCGGCATTAGTTGGCGTCGGCGTCGGCGTCAACACCTGTCGCTGCGAGCTGCGTTTGTCTGACTTTGACTTTTGGCCAGTGCTTAGAGATGGGGTGGTAGATACTCGTAGATTTTATATCGATAACTTCTTCTTTGCCTTATATCTCTTGGACTATGACATCTTGCTGTTCGTATAAATTACTATCGATTGCATAAAATTGTCACCTAGAGAATAATATAGAGCTTCAAGGAGTCAGTTGCAGTTGGTCATTAAAGCGGATGAATACAAAGACGATAGTTTAAATTACAACTTGTAGGACGCAAAATGTAGTGGTGCTTAGATCGCTTCCTAATCGTTTAGTGATGAGTTAGTCACGATTTCAGGCCATTAACACGAATGCGGTTCTGACAGCGATAACTCAAACTTTTTCAATTACCGAAAGGGAAAATAGTTAAAGGTGGATGAACAATGAAAATACCTCGAGTATTATCTTGCTTTAGTTTTTGTCATAGATTTTAATCTAAATTAAAATTGATCTACTATGGAGTTTTTGTAATCACTGTTTGCGTGCAACTAGCAATAAGCCAGTGTGCTTCACTTATTGGTACAAATTGAAATAAATGAAAACTTAAATCTGGCGCCGAAATTGTCGTCTGCGCAAATTAGTTTGATTTTTAGTTCAATGACATACTGCTTTTTGCGATTTGTTCGTTGATATCTGAAATGTCTGTGGTAAATATATCTCAGATATCTCAAATATCTGCCGGCCTGTTCTGTAAAAATTTCACTGTGAACATTTAGGTGAAGTGAGCCTATTCATACTAGCTGCGCCCCGCGGTTTCACCCGCATAAATTTCGATCCCGTGGGAATAACGGGATAAAAGTATCCTATGTGTTAATCCAGGGTTTCAGCTACATCTATACCAAATTTTATCAAAATTGGTGCAGCCGTTTGTGCCTGAAGAAGTAAAAAACATACAAACACACTCACAAACTTTCGCCTTTATAATATTAGTGTGATCTTTATATTTTGCATTCCATAATTTTAACAAGATTATACAATGGCTAAGCTACAATAACGGACCCCTTGGGCATAGAAAAAGCATAATTAATGATGATATCATGCTTTTTACCGTACCTACTGAAAGTCTACTGATTTCAGAATTCCGGTTAAAGATATTTATTTCTCAAAATAGTTACAAATTCACTTATAGAGAAAACATGAATAGGTTTAAGCAACAATATGTGTGTCATCAAGCGATCTTAAAATATCTAATTAATGTAGATCATCAAATAAATTATTCATCCCTAGCCAGGTGCAGATAATGCCTCTATTAGTGAAAGCCAATGTTTTTATTGCGTAGGCATACAACTGTTTAATCTTACTTTATGGCGTGCGCTTAATAATTTATAACACCTGAATTGTAAATTATGCTATATTTTAATGACCTTTTGTTAATTATGATGATCTCACAGTCGTTGTAATTCTGGTATAACTTTATAATAACGTCACAAATTCACAAGCATTATTACATACAATATGCGTTCTCTAAAAGATTCCGTAAAAAATATTTAAAAGTAGAGCTCGCTAAACATCGATAATATTCTACCGATCTGCACTCCCGGATCTAAAACTCTAATCACATTATCGATATTGCTTCCACCCCTATTCTCCCATAATGGTCATTTTGGTAATGGCGTGCCGGGGCCCGCGGGACCGCCGGGAGGGGGCCGCGCTGCCCTTGCGCAGACGTGCCCTTGCGCAGGTCACCTTGCACAGGTACGCGCATGCGCCTATTGCGCGCAACTAACCTTTTCACCTATCACACTCAAAATTAAACCATATTATGCGCGGGCAAGGTTGGTTTTTGAATGGTTGCAAGTCGAGTTAGGGCTGCACACACGGTTCCGGTATTGTACGGTTATTGATTTCGAAGATTAAATCTAGGTATCGGATTTATTTTTTGGTATATTGATTCGATAATGTACAAGTAAAAGTATCGATTTAGGTTTGATTTATTGATTGGAATTTGATTCGGTTTATGGAAATGAAAGTTATTTTTTAAGCCTCGTTCTTGCGGTTGGATGAATGTAATTCTCACACTAGTCTGAGGGGAAGGCATAGACTTAGCATGTTTCATGTTTGTTCTTCATAATTGTTAAATGACATTTATTTTCCTCCAAAGTCGCTTTCTTCCAAGTATCATAAAGAAATAAAATGTAACAACTCCAAACCCCTCAGTGCATTCCATTATGACGTTCTAAAAGTGTGAACCTGACCTTATTCTAACGAGTTCCGATTTCGGTTTTTTAAGCCAATTGCATTTTATAGGCGAGCGTGACAGGATAATTTAGGAAAGAGTGGGTTTATATTTTTTGTTCATTGCCTTGCGCATGCGATTCTCAAGTGTCTGCCATTGTTTTTGCTGATTTTTTGCCGACCATTGTGCTACGATATGTTTAATAGGTATTGAAGTAATAAATATTAACGTTTAACATTCGTTTCTGGTATAATTACGTCGAGTTTTTTTATTAACCGAGGATCGATGTGCAATAGTTTTGTTTATAGTCTTATGTGTCCGTTTTGATGACGTCACGATAAAACGATGTAATCATAATAATTTTGTTATTCTTGTAATTTGCTCAGGTGTTTGTAGTAAAAAATCACAACGATCGGTAATAAATATTGCAATTACATTTTACTATCCGAATTAATCTACCATTCAATGTTGTCAATAAAAAAATACAATTGGCATGTTGGAAAAAAATGGCGGCAAAGATTCCTTACAGACCGACCATAGATAAAGATAAAGTATCCTAATTTTTTTTATTTAAAATTCGAACTCAGCCATTCGTCACCAAAAAGTTTGGTTAGAGGTTTCCAACCTAAGCGTTGTTTAAATGTCTTCTGAATTTTTCTCACGAATTAGGTCGTCTTATTATGAGGGCAGGAATAAAAAGGCTTTCAGTACTGGGAACCGAATGATGACGTGTTTGTAAGGATTTTTCCTCCTGTCTGTATCTGTAATTTCTAAAGCTTTCTTCTTAGAAATAATTATGAGCAAGTGTGTGAGTCATAGATACGTAAAGTACAGGGTCTTATCTTAACCTTAGGGTACCTACATCTTACGATATTGTAAGTTACTGTGCATGTGTCGTTAGCTTGTCACAATCTAATAGGAAATTCCCGTATACAAGGGTGACAGAAGATAACTGAGTTCTATGTCTAGCAATGGAATGTTGATGCTACATTTTGCAGCTTTTTTGAAATTGTACACGGACGATATTTTTTTAGTAAGCATTTTTGTACCACGTGTCTGATTGGAATCATTGAGTAGATACTTATAGGACTGGAAGCCTTACTGGCGGAAGCCTTATCGACTGAAGGAGTTACCTATTACTTATATCATAGTTTTTATCACTATTATTAAAGGCTGACCAAGTGAATAATCTAACACTTCTGACTTGTGTTGTGAGTGTCAAAGGAATTGTTTTGATTTAATTATAACTATAATGATATTTTTTTTAAGTGTTATGGTAACAACTACCAACCTCCCTGAAAATTGTTTTATTTGATTATTTACGTTTTCATTTTATTTTTCTAAAAAAGAAAATTGGGCAATTAAAGCAGGATATTTATTGTTTCTTTCACAGGAATCATCGCCAACATTGACGCTTTTTTCGTCAAAGGTGAGTATTTCAAAAATCGAACATTGGCATCATCCATTGTCATTGCTTGACCAGAAACAAATAATATCCTGCGTTTTATTTTTCGTTTTTGTTTTGTTGTGTTTTGTTTTAAGTATTTTTCAGTGTATTTTTTGTTTGTGTATTATTTTCGGGCCGGGTTGTGCTGCATGGTCGTAGATGCCATTCATTATCATCATTGCTGTGTATGCTAACTTGGTGTATTTAAATGTATGAGTGTTAGATGTATTTAATAAGTTTTGTGTCTATAATATTTACGTACTTTTATAATCGGAGTAAGTGCTTTGATAAAGCTGGCTTTGGGCCGGATGAGATGCTAATACATAGATATTGTATTTATGTAGTGAATAAATAGAAGAAACAATGTTGTACCTAGTATAGTGTCAGTAGCGTTTTTTTTTCCGAATAGATAGCGGTAGTCTAGTCATAAGAAAATATTTTGTAAAATGTGTTTTACGTTTACAGTACTTTGTCGTATAAGAAATAATAGCGTTGCCTATAAAATGAGTATATACGTTTTTTATAATATTAAAATACCTATCGTTGATAAGTAGCTGTAGGTAGGAATGGGCATAAAAAAGAAACTGTAAATATGAAAATATCTGTTAATTAATGGCACTGTCTGCTAGAGGACGACACATGCGGTAAAATGGTACGTTTTATTTGTAATATAATTTAAATAAAAAAAATATACTTATTAAAAATAAAACGTAGAATTAACAGTAAAAACTTTCTGTCTATTCTAAAAATAACGCTTTTAACATAATCGCGTAAATCACATGTTTTATTTGTTTCATAAATTAATCAGGATGTATCAGCACCGTTTTCACGCAGTTTTGGCACAATAAAAGTGTTAATAAACATGGAATTTATGGGCCATAAGCTGTTAGATAAAACCTCGTATACTTTTTAGTCATACGACAGACAACCTTAATTAGAAAAGTTTGTCAAACTAATAGAGAATTATTAATTAAATATTAATATTTTTGACAGATCAAAGGAGAGGTAACCGATGGATATTCATATTCAAAACGCTTATCTAATTGATAATATCTATAAATTATAATATATGATGATCTAAAAAAATCTAATAGTTTCTCTAGTTTATGATTTTTAATCGTATATTTTTTTTATTTGACAATGTAGGAACACACACATTCTCACAACTAAAATGCAGAGAAAAAAAAAATTCGATAAGTAGTTATGTGTAGAAGTGGTTTCAAATTGTAACTAACTTAGATGTTTGAACATATATTTAACCTATAACGGTTTCGTGTAAATAAATTTTAAAGTTACTGCTACAACTTTTATATTCAGAAGAATGTAAAACTGTCGTGTTACAAAATTATTTGTTTATAACTTAATGTTGGTACCTAATGCATAAATTATGCACAAACTAGATAAAACATAAACTATATTCATCACTTAAGAAGCGTTAAACATGAAAATTATATTTCAGACTCTGAGAAGGACCAGGGGCTTGTGGCTAAGTAATATCAGCCGCACGGGTCGATCGATCAGGTTAAGCTACGCTTGCCGTGGTTGGTCCGTGGATGGGTGATCATCTTTACATACCAAGACCCCTCCGTGCCTCGGAAAGCACGTTAAGCCGTTGGTCCCGGCTGTCATTCGTGGATCTTTGACAGTCGTTACGGGTCGTCAGAAGCCCGAAAATCTGACAACCAGTCTTACCAAGGGGTATCGTATTACCCAGTAACTGGGTTGTGGAGGTCAGATAGGCAGTCGCTCCATGTAAAATACTGGTATTCAGCTGCATCCGGTTAGACTGGAAGCCGACCCCAACATAGTTTGGGAAAAGGCTAGACAGATGATGACTCAGAGAAGGACCAGAATCGTATTTTAACGATTGATAATTAAATCCATCCGTAGGTAATTGGACATAGGAACAGGGCATGACCTAAGCATAACAAGTTCAACCAAATTCTCTAAATAGATTTAAAAATGTCTACTATTAGAGGTAGAATTTGGTGTTAATGGTTAGATCTGTTGATTCTGTGCAGTACTGTTACCATAGGTTACCATACTGTTATGTGAGGCCGGTTTGTTTACATGTGACACAGTCAATAGGCAGTAGGACAAGTTTGTGCTGTCTTCGAGATTATGTAGATTAAGTATAAAATAGTAAGTAAAATAGATTGGTTCATTTTTTTTTTGGTGGTAAGCTTTAAAAGTACTAGCTGTCTAAGCAGACTGTTATCTGATTATTTATAAGTTAAAGAGTAAAGTCGGTAGTTTCGTTTATTCGAATTGAATAATTGGAATTGAAAGTGAAATTTCAACAACGCAACACGTTTAGGCACATTTCGTTATATGAAAGAAAATAAAGATATAACTCTCTCTCTGTCTTTTACACAAAATCTCTCTTATTGTTTTAATATTAATGCAAAGCTTTCAAAGTACTTGCTATCTTAGCAGACTCTGATTTAAAGATAGCACGATGAGAAGATTATTTCAATGATAATTATTGATAATGACAAACCCGGCGCTATAACTTAAATATCTAATCATGATTTACCAAGATCATAATCGCTTATTATTAAACTGGTATCTCCTTAGCTTTGTAAATTTGGACGATGCCAAATTACACAATATACTTATTCGACCATAGTTGACCATAGTAGGCTGATGATGATTCGATTATATTTCCGTATTCATTTACCAACAATTTTTTGTGCGGACATTGTCCTTTATCAGGAAATGAACTTACTGATTAATCTCCTCTGTGACAGGTCTCGCGACACGCTTGCCCGTGTTAATATATTTTAATTAAAACGACTTGAGTGGAGTATTTGAAACGCGGCGGGCGGCAACCAAACTATCGGTGATTATTTCGCTAATACGTAGTTTAATATTAATTAGTGAAATTGTAAAATCCAGGCCACAGTTGTCCCACGAATGTTAATATCTTCAAACTGGGCAATAAAATTAATGTCGTCAATAGAATGCTGTGATTTGCTTGTCATTTTATCTACAATATTATTTTGGCCTACTAGGCCTATATTGATGGTTAGAAAGTGCCTTTATGTAGGTATTTATATTATGAATAAATATTGAATTATTTCAATTTTTATCGTTTGATATGTCAGTAATAAAAAGTTTTAAAATAAATTATTATGAAATTTTTCATGTTGAATTTTTTTATTGGTAATATTTTTTATTGGTAATAATTAATGTATTTATTACTTGTATAGGAACCAGTGAAATTCGGATGATTTGAATTAAAATTAGATTAAATTAAGTTTCCTAGCGTCTAAAAAAGCTTCTAACATATACATTAAAAATAACCTTTAAGGAAACAACAAAGGAGCAGTTAGTTCTTCAGCAAAATGGTAATAAAAGCAACGTACCTGCATGAGGCTCGCACAGACCAGCACCCATTGCGTAGCACACTATTAATCACAATCTGAATTATTTTAAAGGATATTACTAATCCATTGCTTCATAATATGTTTGAAAAAAAAATCTGCTCAACAGCGCAATGAATGTTGTTGTACTGTCAAAATGAAAGTCATTCATACTGTTAGTGTGTCACGTAAATCCCGCAGGGAAGCATAGCACATCAGGGAGGAGGCCGATACTCAGCAGTGGGTAGTACAGACGCCAGCACAGTTACTACAATCTGTCAAATTTCTTTAATAGATTTTCAACTTTATCGCTAAAGCATAAGGTTCACAGTTGATTGGGAAAGTTTGACGGTTTCGGGTAGCTTGATGTGCTGCCACTGATGATAACTTTAACGACCTGCATCTAGCTAGTCTTATCAATAGATCGACGAAAAACGTTTCGATAAAGAAGATCAAATACCGATCCCAGGTGCCTGATAAGCCAAGTCGATTGCTTAACCGACATTAATAACGTGAACATGTTTTAACTACCGTAGTTATTCAGTACCGCCATAAACATGTCGAGCCTAAATTATTTCCAATAATGAGCCATTAAACCTGTATTAAAATTATTACGTTAATTAGTTTTTTTAATATTTAAATGATTGAATCGATAAAACTTAGTTTGTGATAATTATAAAATTATGGCCAATTTATTTTGTACGTTTGATTTTAATTTATTTATTTTACTAAGCGATCCAGGCTTTCAAGATTACTACAGTAAGAGAAATTAAGATACTAGAAAGACCAAATTTTAAAAATTCTGGTCCTTGTAGCCACAAAACGTATATTATCACAAAAGCATTTTATTTCAGTTTCCTGTAATTATGATATGAAAAACGGACCTACTGTTGAATTTGGCTATGTGAGTAGGATAAGACCAAATACACGATGAATGGACTGTGTGAACGATGATATGGTTAGAAAGGTGGTGACTACCGAGATGACGACTAATAGGGAAGTATGGAGGAAAAAGACATGTCGCGACGACACCAAATAAATTAGGATAAAGGCAGAAGAATGGTGATGATTGTTGCATTTGACAAACTTTAATTACGATTAAATATCAGGGTATCCATATTTAAAATGGCAGTAACACTTACTCGTGTAAAGTATCAATGGTTAGCTCATCGGTCACCACATTTTAATGACCCATTTTCTCCTGTAGACTTTTACTACTTTCTTACGTAAGATATACATAAACAGCTCGTAAACCTCATGTTTTTCGTATTCTCCTGGACATAGAACATAATAAAAATAAATTTAACTTAATGCAATAACTATAAATTGTTAATCGCGTAAAATTATTGTAATTTTTAAAAGCTTTAACTATTTGTAAAACATGATACTCAAAATCTGTAGATTCTGAAAGTTCATTTCATTTAAATACGATACATGCTAAGTAGAAGTAATAACAGCCGGATGGGTCGGTCGAAGGTTAAGCTACGCTTGCCGAGGTCGGTCCGTGGATGGGTCACCATCCATTATGTATCAAGACGTCGCTTCATGTGAAATAGTATATTCAGCTGCATCTGGTTAGACTGGAAGCCAACAAAATAGTTTGGAAAAGGACTAGACAGATGATGATGAAGCTTTAATAGTCACATATTAAAATGGCTCAAACAAATAGTCATCGTTCTCAGTAAAATTCTAGTATATCCCAAATATAAACTACAAAAAGCTGTCGTACCAGTCACTGTACAGTAATTTCCTGTATTTAAAAGTAACTAAATGATTCGGTTACTAAGACATATGTACAGTCATCCCGAGCTTAGGTACCTACGTGTGAAATTATTATAAGATGTGACACAATTTTCTAAGATCAGAAGTGAAACTGAGGCAAATACCCTTGATACTTAATGTAAACTTTTCTTTAACTGCTAGTACCTAAACTACACTTGAACTAAACGTGGCAATGCTACCAGGCTTTTGGGCACCTTTACTGTTGACAACGATGCGGACAATATTTTTTATGCCCTTTCATTTCCCCTCCTTTTTTATATACAAAAAAATAAATATAGCTGTAGGAAGTCGTTTACATGTAGGCAAAAAACTACATGTAAACTTAGTTAACGAATCAAGCAAACAAGTCCAAAATATCGGCATGAACTTCTCAAAAAGATTTTCATTAATAAAACAGATAAAGATCTCATTCAAACATACAAGGCCCCATCGAAATATTTACCCAAATTCCGTCACTACAAAAAATCCAAATGTCTTAAAGTTCCCAACCACGACCTTTGGCGTATCGCAATTATATCTTGAACAATTAGTCATTCTAGCAAGATTTCACTTAAACAATGTTTCATTGCATCCGGATGATATTACTCATCGCAATTGGCGTGGTTAAGATATGAGTAATAGCTTTGAAGTTTTAATAATGGAGTGTTAATACTTACCTACGTCTTAACATCTTTCATTTTAGACGATCATCAGATTTAAAATATAGCCTGTCACTCTGGCTAACAATTTTTAAAAGACAAATTGCCACAACACCGCTATGGCTGGCAAACAGCTTGGTAGCAGTTTTATTAGGCAGGAGCCTGCGCGCAGAAGTCAAGTATTTGTCGATAGCACTTGGCATGCTCTGAATCGTTCACTTGCACGTTAGCACTCCATTTCCTCTTACGCTGTGGCACGAGTTGGTACATAGATCTTCGTCATTATTACATCTCAGTGCGATTGTCAATAGAGGTGTGAAGGTGAAATTACCTCGCGGTAATATTTGCCTGTTTCTAGGACTGTAGGCGTCATTGTGTCGTCATGTTAGCTTTAGTAATCATCATTATTGTCCTTATTTTTTCTAGTGGGTTCAACGTCTTGTCTCTAAGGACCGAAATATGCCAAGCATTTTTAGATAGGTTTCATGAATTATTTTGTCATTTGCAAAGAGCGGAAGTTCTAGGCAAATTTTGACGTCTTTATCTAGCCCTCCCTTTATGTGAAGCAGATAGAAAAACGATAATTAAATATACTAAAACCTAAAGGCATATATAAATATCGCTTTTTCCATAGACCGAAGGGCACGCGCTACAATCCTTAAATACTTCGTGTTGCTTCGTTCACGTGCATACATACATATTTTACCATATAAGGAAGTGAACTCTGATTTTTAATTTGCTACACTAAAATGACAGCTGCGGCCGACTTTTTTTTGACAACATGACATTATTTAGTATATGTACTTATATTAACTGTCATTTTGGTTTAGCAAATTAAATATCTGAGTTTAGTAAGTTTCTTAGCATCTCCTTGTTCAAGCATCTATTCCTCCTTGCGTCAGTTCATCCTCTACTATGAATTCCTCCATAGCTAAAAATACTCCAAAAGTAAATAAAATCCAACATCAATAATAAAACAAATGGAATCAAACCAACAATTAATACCAACATGAAGCTAAAACCGATGAACATGAGTCAGTTGAGTTAGGTGCGCGTGCGACGTTGTTTTCTTACGACGCGCGCCGCTCCGGATGCGGGCATGCCGACAGCATAGGTTGCTGAAGGTTTAGATTAGGCTGATTTATTAATTTTATTAGAATGCTGGTTCGAGACGGTGCGGGAAAAGAATACCTGGAAGGACTTGGGGAAGCCTTTTCCTAGTCGTGGGACGGCAGTGGCCAGAAAAAAAAGTGTTGCGGGAAAGCCCACAGAAAACTCCTCGGCTTTCCCTTCTTTTGCTAATGTCCTAGCATAAAGTTTTCTTCCTATCTCAGCATCCTTCTGTTTTCTTCTTTGAAAATAACATTTTGCTAATACTTGCCTCCTAATTTTATTCCTTTCTACCTACGTTTTTCAAGTGATTTCTTCAGTTTTGGGCTTTTTCTTACTATGAATTTTAAAATACTTACAATAATTGTTGTTTTACACATTTCAGTTAAATGTTAGTTCGCACTGGCCACAAAAACCCTGCAAGAAAATTATTTTTCTGACCACTCTAACACATTCATAACTCTACGCCAAGAAAAGTCACATCGAGAGATATTCAGTAAAGTACAAGTGAAGTGTCTCTGCTACTAGAAATAGCCGCTACTACTGCAGGGGGAGGGGGGAGGGAAGCGATGTACTTGCGGGGTAAGCGGAGAGGCGGGAGGGACATATACGTTTCCGTCGCGGGAGCACGTGGCGATTGCGTTGATTTTTTTTTTCTTTTAAATGAGGATGGTAGATATGAGTAATTTTTGGATAGGCATGTCTTTTTTGTATGTGTGGTCTGTGGTCAGCTAAATGATGAATGAGATGATCGAATGATTGTTAGCGTTTGTTATATGAATGGACTGAAAGGACCATTTTTATTAGGTGTTAGAAGTGTAGTTTTTTATTAAACATAATTTAATCAAAACTTAGAAGAGATTGTAAATGTGTTTAGAAGCAAGTTTCAAAAATGTTTAGCTTTTTAGTGCTTAAAAGCTTTTTCTAGTTTCTTAAGCTCACAGTCACGATTAAGAGTTAGAGGTAGAACCTGTCAAGATTTTATGTGATTTTCTGCAAACTAACCCCTTCCTTCCATGTATAAAGTACTTTTTAACAGCTCAGAGTTTTAAAGAGCTCTTTTTGAGGATTTTTGCAGAATACGGAATATTATGAATCCTTTGGAAATAATATGTATATCCAGGCACAGAAAACTCTTTAAACCAAGGAATTTAAAATCAATTTTATTGCACATTTGAATCCTCTACATTTGAATTTGAATTTTATGACCCGGTAAACCATATCAATCTCAGTGTCTCGGAAAAGTCAATACTGTGTAAAAGAAATGGAAAAGCTTTCGACTTAGGTACTTGTATATAAGTACGTAAGGTTTTTTTATTAATTCAAGATAATAAATAATTTCATCAGTAAGAACTGATGAAACACTTTCAAATTATCTTTCGAGTTTTTTCTGTTCAATTTTTTTTGGGCTATATGCCAATGAACATAAATGTCCAAAACGCATGATTTCCTTAAACGCTTCTAAAAGTTAAAAGTTTTCCTATATTAAATAAGAAACACTTACTAATACGCATTGATATTAGCGCAGAATCAATGATGTTAGTTTTAATCAATAACGATTGGTAAGCATAGGAAATTCAAACACGATGCTCTCGCTATTGTCATCCTATACCTTCCACTTACTTCGTCTCACTTAGCCTGATGGCATCCTACTTCAATAACATGGATTTTATACTTGAACTATTTTTAATTTAGAGCTAAATGTAAAATATCCACCATGTACTTGGACACACTATCTATACTCTGTCTACCTCATCGACATAATCTCGAAGATTAATACCGACATCTACAACGCGTGTACTCAAGTACTGCATAGTACTTTGCATACGAAATCCCCTCAATTTATCGTCAGCATTACCAAGGTAACAGGTAACCGTAAATCCAGCACTACAGTAATAATGGCAGCATAATCTTTATAAATTCTAACCGACCAGCAATGCTATGATACTAAGAGTAAAGAAGTTAGGGAGATTTGTTATCAACATAATTGCAGAGAGGTGAGTGGACATATTGAGAGTCTTTGCATCAGCATATTCAGCATACTTCGTAGATGTATTTGTTAATTTTTTTTTTCATTTTGCGTATTCCTGAAAGGTGGTCCTTGTAGGTGAATTTTTTTTTTTTACAAAATAAACTATTAGGTACTCTCTTTACGCAACCCCCTTCTTTCGTCTGTAAGATAAACAAAATACTTCACTTATCTTCTTGAATATTGTTAACCTCAAATGCCATATTCTTTTTCCTAAGTTATTTCTACGATCTAAGGTACTAACATATCTGAACTGTCGAGCAAGTAGACCGCGGGTACATATTTCACGGCGGTGTGGCAACGCGGCGTCGCCAACCAAAATAATACAGAAATGTGTGGGTGGGATGCACTCGCTAGGACACGGAGCCATGAAGAATAGTTCTGGAAGGAGGTGTGATAGTTTGCGTATGTTAGGACCAAAAAGTTCGCCGGTTGCTAACAGGCCGCTTATTGTATGTTGTTTCCGAATTCGGGGTGAGGGTTTTGAGGTGGTGTAGCTATAGTATTAATCTTGAGAAAAGAAGGGATTTTGACTTTCGCTCTGTGAATATTGTCGCGTTTGTCATTTAGGTAATAAGAAAAAATATTAAACAATTAAAGTAGGAAAATTGAATAATATTGTAGATATGCACTCGGTATATTCCTATAGATTCTGTGGACCCTAGCAATGATTTATCAGATTGCAGAAATTGTAGAAGGTATGACACACAACTCTATCTTAATACCTGCGATAAATGATTCAAACATGATGCCATCCTGAGTACTACTTCGAGATTCGTGACAAATAGTGCCACCTCCACACGAGCCCTACGCCAACCATCATTAAAGTATTTTTATAATGTCTCTGTAGGTTTAATCTGGTCTCTAGCATCATTCACCGGCCGCTGAGCGATATACACTCGCCCCTCGATTGGACAACACTGCGCTCTTTTGATTTACTTCTAGCGCCTCGTTTTAAGAATAAAAATTATTTTTATTGAGAATTATTAATGGGAGTTATGTAATAGGGATCTCTAGATACTTATATGTGTATATTCTTTTGGTGCATTTTATTTTTTCTTGACGTCTTTCGTACTTGTTATGAAGTTTGGATCGCATCTAAACTCAATGATAGATCGTGAATATTTATGTAGAGTGATCCACCTGTTTTGTTTGCCTTATCCAAATAAAAATCCTCCACTTTGGAAGATACCTATTAATTAGTTTCTATTTAAATGACTGCATCTATCATGGTTAACTTCCGCAATACTTATTTGACATTAGTATGAGATATTAAGCTCCAGATTGATACAGGTTCATAATCAACCTATGACGTTCCCACTGCTGGGACACAGGCCTTCTCTCTGTAAGAGGGAGTGGGCCATAATCCACCACGCGGGCCCAATGGGGGTAGGCGGATGTCACATGTCTTCGATTTTTTGGTTGTAGGACATGCCGGTTTCCTCACGATGTTTTCCCTTGCCGTTTTGAGAGCAGTGGTGATGAAATAATTTACACAAAGTGCCTGCTTGGGTTCGAACCCACGACCTATACGACTGGTAAGTCGCGGCCGTTACCATTGGGCCACCTCGGCTCTCTCTGTTATTTTCCCTTTGCTGCTTTTTACAACCCTCATGAATGCAGGGCAAGACATACCTATCATAGTCTACATTCACACTTCTAGACATGCATATGTCGCCTTCTGAATGATCAACATTATCTTGCGGATCAAAAGACTCACAGAGTTCACTAGGAATAAAAGTCAGAGGCAACACAAACCCAATTGGTAAACCAATTACTGACTCCATTTTAACGTTACATGATATCAATATTTCCACTACCAAAAACACCTGAAGATAATCCCACACCACCGTGCTACGTGATCAGCGCGGGGGCTGGCAGATTACGAGGTACCCACCGAAATAGCCCGTCTATGTACCTACGTAATTGTAAAAATAAAATGTTTGTTTTGACGCAGCAAAGTGCTGTCTCCTCTGCAAGATGGCTTCCTTATGTCGGTAGAGTGATTTTATGTGTTAGGTTGAGAGGAAAAGGAAAGTGATAACTCTTGTTCATTTGTCCATTATGATTCATGAGAAGTCACCAGCTATATTAGAAGGAAACCTCCTATTTATTATCTTAACTCGAAACGTAACGTTTCAGACAAACGCTGATGTTCAATTGTCGGTCCTACAGCATGTAAAGTTTCACCATGGACCCTAAAAGACCAAAATATTTTTTTGGTCCTTTAGGGCGAATCACAGATAAAAATATTCGTCCTGCCGATAATTACCTACAACTTCTTATTTACTTTAAACATTCAGATCCACATGAACACCACATCTTTAAATCACCAACAACAATAATTATGTACTACATACGCCATACTGCAAAATCGCGATCGCAGAAATAATTATCCTCAAATAATACCAATAACACTTGCGAACGCAATAATATTCGTTTTCGCGCTCAATCATAACAACTTTTGATAATGGCGGGAAACATGTGCGCGCGCGCTACTCTTAGATTTATTAAAACATAGGGAAATTCAGAAGGCCCACGTTATGCCTTTCAAGGAATCATAATAAGTTTAAAGGGCTTTCTGGGACCACCAATTTATTAAAATCCACAAAGCATAGTGAGTTTTAAGTTGTTCAGCACTGACTATGGACAGTTTATTCAACATTAGTTATAAAGGTATACGATTTTATAGTTCATCTTCTGATAAATTAATAGAACGAACAGCAAGCAGGATTATTAGTTAGGCTTTCTGGGCAGTGGATATTGGGGGTGGGGATCCCAAATGTCCGCTTCAGTTCTAAACCAGCCTGTATTCTAGAGGGAATACAGGCTGATTTTGAACACATTTACATACTTTCAGGAAAACAACTTTTATCAAGTGAAATAACGGATCTTTTTTAAAATTTTTATAGATTATTGCATTTCCTGCTCGTAGTAGCTGTGGAAAATCAGCTGACTCTTCTGTAGTTTATCTACATCGTGTCGCGCACCGCGTAAGTGAATAAAAATGTGACAAATGTTTGAATTACAAGAAATGTGCGCAAACGCAGTATTTATAGATCGGTAAACACGTTCTTTATAGCTCACGCTGTAAAAATTACTCTAAATTATGTGTAGTGACTTCAGTGTCTCGTTACTGCGAACGATTTTATTTTCAGACAAAAATAAACTTTATTTCGAGATAAAGTCTTCATGTAGGTACCTGCTACAGTTTAACTAGAAGTTATCGTGTGTTTGTTACTCACTATTGAGTTGAGGGTATTATTAACTTTTGACATATAAGTATCGAAGTTTGTTTGATACTTTTTAACATGATAATTTTTCTAACTGTTGAGGTAAAAAAGTTTAGATTTGTTCAACAATAATACAGGCTGAGTTATTTTATGCATATAAAGAAAAAAGAAAGAAAATACGTTTATTTGCGGTGAACATGACGCAAAAATACACATGACAAAAAAGTAAAATAAAAAGAAGACAAGGGTAACATGCGTCACAACCACGCAAAACGGCTATCGCTCAGCATTATGCTGCGACCCTATGCAAGACAGAGCCCCAGCGCTGGTTTTCAGCGACAGCCGGCGCTGACGTGATGACGTCGTCCGATGCAGCACACAATTATTACACACTAGGCTTTATATTATACTAAACAGAAAACAGACACAGATACAGTACATGCTATGAGAATATCATCCTCAATACCTAATCATTTTACACTTTATGTAGTGGCAACAATCAATAGATAGATAATAGATAATAATAGATAGTGGCATATCAATTTCGGCCTTCGTTTTTTTTTTGGTAACACCGTTTTCACAAAAACCATCTCATCTGCCTAGCCTTTTCCCAACTATGTTAGGGTCGGCTTCCAGTCTAACCGGATGCAGCCGGAAAATTGAATCAATCTTTTCAGGAAATAGAGTTTAATATCATAATTGTATGTATTTTAAATCAAAATAGTTTTTAGTCTTATTTATTTAACTGACCTATTGCTGGCCTGCCATAAGCATGCCAGTGCGTGGATCTGACATAAATATAAGTACCTACCAAAATACAATATGGTCTGTCTGTACTTCATTATAAACATGCAATATCTACTTAAGGGTAATTATCTGTAAGCAGGTCAATTTTTAGATTTACCTTAAATTCCATTAGTTCTTTTACATAACTTTACATAACATAAGTTCTACCTTTCGAAAGACATTTCTAAGAAAGTAAAAAAAAAGCAGAAAGCAGAACACGAAATTGAAATAAAAATAAGTACTTATTCCTTCAAATCTGTTAACCCCTTAGGTCTCCGTCATTACTTTCAATCATAACCATTATCGTGATAGTACGTAAATTGGCAAACGTATATAAATGGCGAGTATCTCTGTTATGTACCATCAGCAAATTATTAAAATGGCGATGTTCTATCAATCAAGTTTTTGTTTTATGGTCCCAATTAACTTGCTAACGGTACTCGCACTAAAACTTACGTAAAATGAACAATGTTTTATTATTCTTTTTTATAAATTGATGGGTAAGTTTTCGCACCTTGCTTCGCCTCGAATAAAAGAAAATAAAAAAAGCCTTTAAAATAAATAAGGTTCCATTTTCGATTGCATGACAGATTATCGAGTGAGAAATTCATAACTGTTTAGGACTATAAATAGGGTAATACTTATATAGACAGGGGGTCTAGAATCAAATCCTGAATTTATGGAAAAGCTCGCTTTAATCTCACTTCACTTAATTTTTCACGGTGAAATTGATAATTTCAGAATAGATCCAGAGTTTGTACACCGGTCTCCCATGTCATCCTGCATTTTTCTGGTCCTTCGAAACGTTCAACCAAAAGTCGTGGAAAAGCTTTGTTGGAAACTATTATCGAGCTAACACTTTTCAACAGCTACCTTGTCAAAAAAAAAATATATATATATATAAATCTCGTTTGAATTGCAGGATAAACATGCATTATTAATTTCGGTACGTCTTTTCAAGGTACAACAAGCAAACAGTCATATCATCTTAGTTCTCCTTACGTAAAACTCGTATTTAGCGAAATTTACACAATTAGTCTCGGTGTTTTGGCGAAGTGCTGGCACAATTCGGAGAGTAATGATATCAATCAGCACAACGTTAATGGCTCATACACACTCGTCAATAAAATACGTTGGGTTCGATAACCAAGCCGTTAGAAACTATTATTTTTTTCACTTATATTGTCAGTTAAAGCGTACGTTCAGTTTAATAGCTCAAGGAATTGTTATAAAAAGTTGCGAAAACGTTGTGTTGATTGGCTTGTATCCATTAATTGTATCGTTAATAGTTCAGTGATACATTTAACGTCTTATTCTGAAGATGTATGTTTCCTGTTTATTGATAGATACCTACCTTAATTTAGAATAACGACTACATTGGGTCAGGGAAACAGCCGCAAAATTCATACAATTTGTATACGTAGTGCAAAGTTTACTTGTATTATTGTCTTTACTTGTATTTCCCCGAATTTTCCCCAATGATACTATGTGAGGCTTTGCACTGGTTTCTTAAATATGTCCCAGTACAATTTAATAGGGATGACGACTAACTTTTTATTCTTCGTCTATCAGGTAGATTATTAAAAAGTATTGGGCACGTATTTTTTATTTTTTCACATAATCAATGTGATTTGAAATGTCGCATGACGTCATGTTTTGGTAAAATTTTTACCTAAACGTGACGTCACGAGCCCCCACTCCCAAACTTTGACACGCTTTTTTTTTTTTTGGATGGGAAATCATCTAATGACTCCTCCCGTTCTGGGTGGAGCGGAACGGAGTGTCAGACTCTTACTGACTAAAACCCACCCGTGTTCCTTCCTTAGCCCTTTATGTTCCGGGGCAGCGGTAACCCTTTCGGACGATCCCGCTACCCCGGCAGGCTTCGGCCCTAGCGGGCCCCTTCCTTTATGCTGACATCTCTTTGAGGCGCGCGTGGAACACATATGCGCCGTCCGGCACGGGCCTGGTCCTGATCGGACGGAGAGCTACCCATTACTCTCCGTCCGCAGGCCCGACACGCTTTATCTTTGTAATTTTTTGGTTAATTGACACAAGAAAACATATGTGTCTATTATTTTTTGATAATCTAACTGACGGACTAAATAGAATTTCGTTTACTTTACCCCGTCGTCATCCCTATTGATTAACATTCTCGGTAGCTGCTTGGACACTGCCAAACAAATTAAATCTTAACAGCTGAAGACGATGGTAGTTCGGGGGAGGCATTTGGCTGGAACCGATATTTTTAATGCCTTTACTGCTTAATACAATCGCATGCTCCTTGACACCGCTGTTGTAGCAGCTAATAAAAGTAGAAGTCGGCATGTCATAATCTCGTTTAGTTAACTACGTTTAGGTAACAAAACAAAGGCTTTTATTCCTCAACCAATATTCAAAGGAATCACTTATTTAAACTGCATGTAAATAGTGTCGAAAACACCATAAAGATTAATGAAAAACCCCCTACAACTCTACTTGACACGTGTAGACGCGACGCGGAGACGTCGCTGCCTCGCGTGCCTCCCTAATTGCCTAACTTTGTACACAACTCACCTACGCACTGTGCTTCGTTTGCACGTAAGTTGTGAGGTAGTTGCTACTGGAATATTGTGTGTTTATTGTTTCTTTTGTACAACCGTGATATTATGATCTTTTCAGTTCTATCGTAGTAAAATGTAGTGGCTTTACATTTTGTTTCTCGATAACTTGGCGCTCGGAGTCGGAAAATGCTTTTCTGAGAAAATCCACTAAGTTGACAAATATTTACTTGTAAAGTTAAACTGTTTGCAACGGGGAAGTAATTTAATAAGTTTAAGGTTTAGCTTATTTATTAAATCAGTAGGTATATTATCCTGTGCTAGGTTTTAGCCGAGAAGCTCTCGTAGCCGCAAATAAACACCTCATCATTCTTTTTATTTACCTAGTAAATTTTCTCTTCCATTACAACATAAATAGCTGGAGAAAATTTCTCGATGTCTCGATTTAAATTACATTGGTACCTCGTTTTAATTCTCATACACATTGCTCATAGACAAGAAATAACAATATATTATAAAACAACTACCAGACAAAACAAAAAGATATTTCCGTCCAATCCATTCTAACTATATGTACCTATGTACTTCGCTTGTTTTTCCATATAATTATTAAGTAGACGATCCAATATTACTGTTGCTCATCTCAGTTGAACAGTTGGCAACTCCTCCAATTCTTTAGTAAACAAATGCACGATTCCAAGTGTTCCAAATATGTAGGACATAGGAAAATTCTTTCTCAAGTTTGCAACATAAGATTAATAGTGCTTTCTCATTGAATATTTCAAATTTTATAATGCGTTTGGGGATTAATTTGTTAAATGTTAGCGCCATTTGTATTGTATATATTTTTGATATTTATTTTTGAGTTTTTCGGACAAGACTCTACCATCATTAAAAGAATATGTATTTTTCGGAGGATACAAAAATACCTTCATTGGCGATGTTGGTTTTCCTTTTGAGTTTATGGCGCAGTTCGAGAGCTTAGCAGCATAGTTTAGTATCTAAGTTATAATAGCACCACATTGGCACATTTTTAGCTGTAATGGTGTTTTTTTTTACAAAATTATATACAAATATCTATTTATAAGTCAATAGTAGGTACCAATGCAATTTATAAGCATTGCCATACAACGCGGCAATGCCACCAGTCTCTTGGGTACATTAACAGTCAACAGCGATGCGGAGGAATTTTTGACGCCATATTTTAGTTTGTTAATAGTTTTAGTTAAGTTAGGTTATTATGTTTTTATTTTAATAGTTTGTTAGTTAATTTAGTATAAGAAGTTTATCCAATGTATATATTTTATTAAACTACCTATATTTTTATAAAGGACACTGGTAGCTCTTTGAATCTGACAGATACAAGATTATAACTAAACTAGCTGCGCCCCGCGGTTTCACCCGCATAAGTTTCGATCCCATGGGAATATTGGGGTAAAAATAATCCTATGTGTTAATCCAGGGTGTCAGCTACCAAATTTATCAAAATTGGTCCAGCCGTTTGTGCGTGAAGAAGTAACAGACATAGTACAACACTCACAAACTTTCGCCTTTATGATAGGTACATGTCTATTAGTGTGATTAAATTAAAGAAAATAGCATCTGCAACAGTCAGTCACTAGCTCCAGTAACTAGCACATACTAAACAGGTCTATTGCAAGTGCGTGCGCCCAATACTTACCTGACTTATTTTAGGGAAATGCGGATTGTGTGAAATAGACACGACTATCACCTCTTCTGACTAAAGGTTATGTAGATAATAATGGCGATGTTATGGCTTAGTTTTAATGGTTAATAAGCTCATTATTCGTTTGTTTATTACTGGCTTGTTATGGGGGTAAATAAAGATGTTGGAAACCAAAAGGCCAATTCTCGTAATTTAAAACGTTCAAAATCTAGTCGCAGGCTCATCTCGGCGACAAACAAATGTCAAAAACTTGTCAAAGTGTAGGGAAATTAGAGGTATTTTTGACAGATTGAGACTGAGAACAGACTGTGAACGTTCTTAAAATTACGAGAATTGCCCCTCTGATAGTATTGATTTAAGAGCCTTTAGTATCGTTGATGTTTGCAGATCAAATCACTAGGAAAATGCCAGATCTTTCTCATCACCCACGTATAGTTATGTGTGTGCATTATGAGAAATGTAGTTGCTTTACGAAGAATTCTTAACCCGTGTTAAGTTTTCTATGAAATGGATGGGAATGGAACATGTTTCATGCATAGTGAATTTCAGTTACTGACGGAATTAAAGGTATCCGTACCTTGCAATATATCCTGGAATTTCTTTAATCTAAAACATGGAATGCTTCTGTTATTTACTCTGCTTAGAGATAATAAGGATACTTGATTGGAAAGATATCTAAAATTGTTTTTATACTTGATAGAGCATCCATACTAATCCACACTATCCATACTAATATTATAAATTCGAAAGTAACTCTGTCTGTCTGTCTGTATGTTACCTTTTCACGCCTAAACCACTGAACGGATTTCGATAAAATTTGGCAGAGAGATAGATTGCATCCCGGGGAAGGACATAGGATAATTTTTATCCCGATATTCCCACGGGATCGACACATATGCAGGTGAAACCGCGGGGCGCAGCTAGTCTCTAATAAATCTACATACCTACGTCACATTAGTTTTAACGAAAATTCTAATGAAAAATGAAGACGAAATTAGGGCAATCGCTGTTCATTATGAGAATAGGTAGGTACATCCCTTAGGTACATCAAAGGTTTTCTGCTACGAGGACCCCTAACCAGAAATAGAAACATTACGCACTATAATGAAAACAGTTGGAAACTCTTGATGACTGGCAATTATTTAGCGGAAATAAGTTCTGCGCTGCGGTCACACCGCTTGCGTGCGCGCCGGTAGCCACGCGATCCGACGACACACAAACCGCAACACTGCCGACTTTCTTTAACAACTTACCGAGACACCATTAACCGAAGTGGTAGTGTACGAAGACCATGTAACTCCAGCGATACGTACGGCGTCATAAAGAATAGTTGTGACAGTCAGACAGGTGCTAAATTTATAAGTTTGCGTGTTTATATCTTAGCGATTGTATCGCTCTAAGTATCGTGGAAGCGCCTCCGTCGACTGTTTAGTGCTGTTCGGCGTTTTATTGCGTTCATAAATGTTAATTTTATGTAAAATTCTCTGGATTCTTTCACTTTTTGTTCTGGGTGTCAGGGTGCGACGCGCGATTACAGCACGATATCTGCTCTAAATGGGATTTGTATTAGTTTTATCTGATGCTTGCGTTGACACTCATTTTTTTATAGTATTGTTCCGATCTTGACGAAGAATATCAACAGGTATACACGTTTTAGTCACATTTATGCCACCACCTGATTTAAGAATAGCTAGAAAAGTTAGGTGACCTTCTAAGTAGGCTCACTAGTTTCTACTTAGATGGTCGCAAGGGGATGTGGTACTAAAATACTTATTGTTTAGCTAGCATATGACTTCACTTGACAAGCTTTATAATCCCCTTCTATAAACTCCTAGAATAGATTGATACATACAGATAAATAGAGCATAAGAATCGTGCGCACCACATGACATAGGTATAATCCATTTTCCAGCAGAGAACATATTTAAAACGAAAACAGAATATAAACACGTACACTTTAAAAGTAAACAAAAATAAAATTGAAATCTCCCACTCATGAAAGAAAATCTGAAACACGGAAACGTCTCGTTCCTGTTTCCAAAAACGCATGCATTTACTCCACTTGAGGTGAACGCACTCTCATTAAAGGGCCACTGGTTTAAAATCCAGAACGACATCCAATGACACTTCTGTTCCCCTCTCTAATCTGCTCCGCGAAGTGGGCCGCCAATGTATACAAAACAGAGTGTCACATTACGCCGCCAACGCGGGCCCTTCTTATTTTTATTTTGTCAAATTGTAACTGAAATAAACTGGAGTGAGTAATAAAAATACCATCGGTACTGTTATTGCAGCGAGCTCGAAATAGAGGTGTCATGGCGGCCCCTCATGGCACTTGTCGTGAGGAAATGTTAATAGATAGGATGTAACCGGCGGATAAGAAGACGCTCTTGTTTTGTTTTCTGTCGCGTTTGGATTTCATGTAGGTACCTACCTACTTGTGTTTTTTAGGACACGCGTTTTAGAGATGTTTCAGCTTGGACAGTCGGGTCTGGAGGTTTACCGAGTTTTCTTCTGTTATCTCAAGCATTTTCTCATGGATCAAGTTGTCCGATAATTTCTTTAAGTGTTGGACTTTTCATGTTGTTTGCGGAGGTTCAATTTCAGTCATAACTTTCATGAAACCTGGAACTCTACATACCATAGTAAATGAAAATGTGAGGTACTACGCGCATTATCATCTGATCTAGATTCAGTCTAGGTTACTTTAAAACCTAATAATGAAGGGGAACAAGAACAATATTACGTACTTCCAAATGTAAGATGAAATTGTGTAATAATTCATGTTTTTCAGTTAATGAGTTTCACAGCATTGTTGCTATAAGATATTCCCTACTTTAAAGAAACATAATCAGCCTATAATGTTCCCACTGTTGGGACACAGGCCTCTCTGTGCGAGGGGACTGGGCCATAATCCACCACGCGGGCCCAGAGCGGGTTGGTGGATGTCATTATGTCTTCGAATTTTTTGATTCAAGGATTTGCCGGTTTCATCGCGATGTTTTCCTTCACCGTTTTGAGTAACAGATATAATACAAGTAGGTATGTGTGCTACAAAAGGTGGCCATGATCTCAGAAATTTTCCAAGATAGTCCTGAATTAAAGTACCGCGATTGTAGCATAAAATAAGCTGTTAAATTGCGCAATATCAGACGACACTTTTTCTCTCGGGTGACGCACTCAGTGATTTGTGGTAAAGTGACTGGCTGAAAGGTATATCCTGAAAATTAAAAAACTTCAGTAATGGTTTAATATTTTGTGAGAAATAGTTTTAATCTTGACGATGAGAAATATTAGGCTAACCAATAGAGGCAAGAAGTTCTGCAAGACATTCTAAGTTCTGGAATTTCTTGTCGTATAGTCGTCACGTAGAATAAGTAGAACGTAATTGAATTGATCAAATCAAAATATTTTATTTCACATAAACCTACATGGGCACTTATGAAACGTCAGAAGCTAGGTGCACGGTTCCAATTGATCGTTTCCTATGGAGAAGAACCGGCAAGAAACTCCAAGGTTACTCTTTTAAAAATAATTGGCTTTTACAATGTTTTAAATTTACTGTAGGTATAAGAGGACAGCGTAGGCCTGTCAACAAGTACCAGGTACTTAATAAAATAAAAGATGGTCTACAGATCTAAAGTCTACAAGGCCTACAAAGTCCTAACATTTACAAAATAAGAATCTATCAAAAGGATAAATAAAATATAAAAATCTACTAAAACCAAGTGATATGACTGCCATTACAACCACTAATAATGAGGTGAAAATTGTAAATAATTGTCTGTTATAATGTCAAATAATAAAAAGATTATGTCAAAGAAGTATGTCAAAAGAAATAAAAAATAAACATCGTAATTTGAGAGCAGTTAATAAACAAACAAATAAGCCTAATACATCTACTGAGAAAATTATTTCATGTAGTAGGTACTCTAACTATTATTGTCTGCAATATACTTATAGCTTTTATGATAAAAATTTACAATTATTGGCGCCCACGCCACCTCCCGCGCCTGCACTGCGCATACGCAGCTTACGTTGTGAGACAAAACATCGCGAGTAGTTGCATACATACCATATTATTAATCGTATATTATTGTACTTTTTGGTGTTAACGGTCAGTTTAGAACATCAACATTTGAAGATATACCGTCATGGGATCCTATATCAATATTCGTCTCATAAAGATGCAAAAATCTAGTAGGTAACACTGAAAGCATTCGATCCACGGAAATCATAGATTCAGGATGAATTCTTCTTTCCTTATTTGGAAAGACAGCAATTTGCTAGGCCGTTGAATTCTCCCCAATCATCCATTCGCCTTATAAGTAGGTATGTGCAAAATATTTCTGAAATGTTACTAGCATCTCTGACGACCACTATTGTAGTCCCTATCACGGAGCTGTGGGATCTACAGCGGCGCGAACTACCTCATCCACACACGTAGCATTACCACATTGACCACATCGATCTCTACCTACTCTACGAAGAATAGACATAGGTATCTGTTTCTATACAAAATGACAATATTTTTCTTCATTTTTGACATCGTGCTGTAGAGGTCTTTCTACAATTTGTCATTTGTTTCTTCCGTTCCTGCGGTTACGCGTACCATTTGTTGGTGTTATACATCTAACTCTCTTTGGACAGGCAATAACTTGCGTTATACAGGCTAATAGGTATAACCCCAGCCAGACATAGGTTATGCTCCTCTTCTGGCTGCGGCATAGGTTATGCTCGTAAAATCCATGTCAATAAGAAAGGTATTAGCAGCATAAGACAACCGCTCTACAAATAGGTATGTTGGAATTTGCAATAGTAGGTAATCCTTATAAGCTATCATGAATTACTGGCAGTATATCCTTCAGCCCATAAGAAAATACTGAAGCACAATATTGAACCCATTCACAAGTCCCACAAGTGCGGCGGACGCAAAGACAACTCGTTCCTTTTGCCGCATATATAATTATTAACTTCTGAAATAGACGCGAGTCGTTCACCCGCCGACGTATTTGGTTAACTTGCCGTTTATATATAACTGGCTTATTTCATTTAAGTAGGTACTTATAGTGTTGGATGGTGACACGGGAATCGGAGATAGAGTAATGTTTGGAACTTTTTCTTGCATCGCGATAGCACTCTTATTTAGCTAGCCTTAAATGTTTTAAAGTATCTTGCACACATGTGTACATCGACAGACAAGAATCAAGTTACGGAAGGCGGTACCTAGATCTGGAGGAACAAGATTTGTTGCACAAACATACCACAATGGGACCTTCATTTGTGTTGAACACTATCATTAGATATCTTCATTTTTGAGAAGGCGGACGTCGAATTATCTCAGACTGCTGTCCTCATCGCAAAAGAAGAGTCTCACCGGAATCTCCCGTAAAACGCGCAGCCTTTAGCGCGTCCTGGGAAAACATAAGTAGTTGCTTCCCGAATATCTCTGCGGAAAACAACTGCACTATACCTACAGCAGGCAAGCAAGTATCTAGTTATATAAGTTACCGTATTCTGACGAAAAAACAACATGTTATTAATTAGATTGTTTATTAGATTAATCTAGTAGTAGACTTATTACTTGATTCACAGTTACTAAATGCATTTCTTAAAATCCATTGACATCAACGAAAATAATCTGGAAACAAGCAACACTACTCGTACATCAAAACATGTTTGTGGCCAGCAAACGTTACAAATAATTTCATATTCATTTCTTCGCTGATTTTCTTCGAAATTTAAAGCTCAGCGTTTCCGACCATCAATCTTGTTCCAGTCGCAACACGTAACCACGGGCGCCAGTGCCATAGGGCCGCAATATAACAGATACCAAACAATAAACGCAAAACAATCCATAAAATTCAACTTTGTTTTAATGAACAGCGATCGCGTAAACAACATAAAATATTACAGGAAAATATAATAAAAAATATTCGTTAAAATGGGTCATAGAAATAATGTCCCGGGATTCAATCAACGTTGCAATTCAGACGCCATTCTACGTAGTTTGGGCGATACGCCAATAACTAAAATGTGTAAAAAACTATTTTGTTTTGCTTCGTATTATTTAATTTCATGTTACTATTGCGCAAATGTTACCTACGACACATCGCCTACTGTTTCGTCTGAGTGAACACTTTATAATATTCTGGCATTTCTCCAATAGATGTAACATAATAATTTTTTTTATATTCATTAATAATCTACTGAATTTTATTGATGGAGTGTGAAATATGTTTGTGAACACAAATCATAATTATCTTAATAATTTCTTATTCAGACAAATATTATCGCCTCATTTAATCGGGTTATTTATCAGACCAATATATAATTTTAAACGTATAAACACAATGTAATTAATTTGTTGTCAATCAAAGTACTAACGAAAATTCAAGTTAACTTTTCAGGATTTTGTTATGCTACCACTAACGCCATCTACGCACTTTTCATAGAACTATAAACTATACGATTTGGAATAGCGCCACCTAGTGTGAGCATTCGTAAGATTGTTTAAAGCTTTCGAAGTAGAACCATCGTGGAACGAAACTTCAAAAGATTTTCCAGTTACCGCTAGTGCTCACTAGTTTCAATAGAGGGCGCTTTGTGACACGATGGTAGTTCAGTATCATTCAGCTACATTTCAGAGAAGAATATAATTCACATTTCAGTTTCAGCAGCTATCCTGTATCTTGGCAAAATTATGAATGCAGTGCACAATGAGGTTTTATGAGTTTGTACTTGTTCTTTTATTTATTTATACAAACAAAAATACTTTCAGTAATCTCGGTTCAATCTCCCTCAGTTTTTACTTTGTGGGTACAGGCAGGTACCGAACTACATGGAATTCCTTTCAGGAATGAATGAAAATTAAAATATTTCAAATCAGAGATGGAAGATTTAATAATAGCAACAGTAAAAAATTCGATGTTCCTAAATGCCTACGTTTGCATGTAGGTACCTACTTAAAATTCGGCTATAAAATGTATTATAATTACATGTATAATTAAATAATAAGACAATTGCATCAGTTGCCAGCTACTCTTGACAGATCAATGCCGAATGAAGCGGAACCACTGGCTTCACAAATCTCATCCATAATTACCAAGTAACAATCCTCAACTTTTCATAGAAATCTAGTCTTTATACGGAGGTATTAAGGTCGCTATTAAGCGCAGGAGTAAAGTTGTTGGGGTTATCTGGTAATGTGAAAATAGTTTTGGCAGTATGAAAATATTGTAATGTTTGATTTCCATTGTGCGTTTTGTTAGAAATGATAAAGAATGGATAAATTAGGTAAGGAGTATTCTGTTCATTTTAGGTAAATCGTAGTACGGTATTTTAAAAAGTTCATTTGGAATGGACAACAAAACAATATGTGAAAACTGCTTACATCAGGTAAATCTTATCGTTAAGTATTGAGATAGACCCATATAACGCATGTAACATTTTGACAAACAAGCTGATGAAGAGACCCAGCCCATCGAATCGCATCGCCTCCTCGTTTTCACTTATTGTTCTTTCTGACCTTTTCTTCTTTTTGCTCGGCTCCCAAGGGTCCTAGCGTGATGTTAAATAGCCTATAGTCTTTCTCAAGAACTGAGCTATCAAATGCAAAAATAATTTTGCAAGTCCGACTGGTAGTTCCAGAGTTTGCCGCGATTAAACAAATAAACTCTTCAGGTTTATTATTAGTAGAAATAGATATAGATCAGATAGATGTTGGGCAAAACTACCCACATTTTGAACACAAATGTGTCAAACATTTTTATGAATAAAAAAAATATATAAGGGTGGATGCAAAACTGCAAAATTCTTCGAAGTGATAGTTAAGACTTTACATTCACCTTGAATGGATTATGTATGCATAGATCGATAGTCGTGCTCGTGAAAGCCCTTATTCTGTAGTTACTAGTGACGCCTCGCTATGGTAAGTTACGCAAGGTAGACCCGGTAAAAATAAAATCACAATAGACAGTGTAATTTAAAAACATTTTAAAAGCCAATTATTTGTTAAAGAGTAACCGTGGAGTTTCTTGCCGGCTCTTCTCCATAATAAACTACCAAATGAAACCGTGCACCTAGCTTCTGGCGTTTGATAAGTGCCCATGGATTAGATATGTGAAATAAAATATTTGGAACAGGTACCCTGCGTCCTGGATCTATTCTATTGAAGGATTACTTAACTGTGACGACTACCATAACGTCTGGTACTCGTCAGCCCTTTTAAAATAGTATTATCCTTTTTTAAGATTCAGATTTGACCTGTAAAAGTTTCGATGACGGGTAATTGATTGGAAGTGTTTACGAGGATGCAGCGTCAGTTTTTGCCATTAAGTAAGGAATCGGGAATCAAGCAGAAACAAAAAGTAAGTACCTACCCTATAGGTGTCCAAAAAGTACATACTTGCACAATCATAATGCATTGACAGCTTCGTCACCTCCTACCTTCATATTTCCACAGTTGAATATGAATAGAAAAGGCCAAGAAACGTGACGTAGAGGAACTTAAAAAGAAAACCAAAACTGAACTGGCTCTATGGTCTCCATAGAACAAGATATACCCTGTATATCTTCTTCTTCTTTGGCAGGATCATCGACGCGCTAACTCATCATCTGCCTGCCTTTTCCCAACTATGTATGCATGTATGTTGGGGTCGGCTTCCAGTCTAACCGGATGCAGCTGTGTA
The DNA here is from genome assembly GCA_914767645.1 of Hydraecia micacea. Classification (NCBI taxonomy): domain Eukaryota; kingdom Metazoa; phylum Arthropoda; class Insecta; order Lepidoptera; family Noctuidae; genus Hydraecia; species Hydraecia micacea. The sequence continues at coordinate 19,576,444 of OU611778.1, forward strand.
CCAGTATTTTACATAGAGCGACTGCCTATCTGACCACAACAACCAAGTTATTGGGTAATACGAAACCCCTTGGTAAGACTGGTTGTCAGACTTTCGAGCTTCTGACGACCTGTAACGACTGTCAAAGATCCACGAATGACAGCCGGGATCAACGGCTTAACGTGTTTTCAGAGGCACGGAGGGGTCTTGGTATGTAAAGATGGTCACCCATCCACGGACCAACTGCGGCAAGCGTAGCTTAACCAGGTCGATCGACCCGTGAATCATCGACTGCTGAGTCCCCTTTCTTCAGTCATACATTCCCTCTTCCGTGCGTCTTTGACGATATCGTCAACCCAGCGCACTTTCGGACGGCCCAGCACCCTAATTTGAATCATTTTGAAGGATATTGCTAATCCATTGCTTCATATGTTCGAAAAAAATTGTCTGCTCAACAATGTAAACAACGCAATGAATGTTGTTGAACTGTTAAAATGACAACCGTTGCTACTGACAGTGTGTTAGGTACGCAATTACCCCGCTGGTTTCCTTTCTTAGCCACCATTCGGACACAGCTTTACTCCATCGGTAGATAAATATAGATAAAGTGCATTTTTTTTAATAACCAGTGGTCGTATACTGAAACCATGGTACCTACCTATAAGGTCGCGCGTCGATGTCCCAGCCAACCTGTCTGTATTTGACGAGACACATCAATGTACATCTCCCATCTGAAGCCCTCGCACGAATCCCGCGTCTCCCGCAATACGCGCCATTATTTTTAGCGCGGAGCCGCCGAGCGATCCCGCGACCGTGGTCATCACAATATTATGCATCACGTCTAGTTAGTTTAGTAGTGATAGTGTTAAGTGTATACAGTGAAATGTGCGTCTTATGACGAAGGCTCAACTACCATGGATCACTTTAGGCGACGTCCGCGGTATAAACTGCGAAGGGTAAGTAAGCTTTGTCAGGAATTTTTTGTCAAAATTTTGAGGTTATGTTACGTTTTCAACTTGTTTAGTTTACCCTAACTTGTTATCGTGTTTATGACTTAAAAATATATAAATTTAAGTAATTATTTATAGGAAAATTTATAAGTTTTTGTATCAAATAGTCTGTATACGTGTCAGCACAGTGTTGCCAGGTATTAATTGTGTGTTGCCAATTTTGTAGACGTTAATTATTGTGTGTAGTACGAGACCATTACGTCGCGTTGAATTTATAATAATACACTAAACAGAAGCGGTATGTTGGTAGATATAGCGCTTATTGGCTAATGAAGGAGTGATGAGTTTCGTACAAGTATTGAATTTACTTTATTTGCTAAACAGTCAATGACGTGTGTAAACTGATGAACTCTTGAACCTGAATGAACTTGAACCGGGTCATTTTCTTTGGCCATTCGTACCTGTATAACTTACCTTACCTTACCTTCTAGCATGATCTGGTAGGTGTCTTGATGGAAATTGAACCTTCAGACTTTTAGTAAATTGAGGGTAGGTCGTCCAATGATTCTTTAACATTGAGAGATTGGCCCATGCATTTGATGCATTTATAAGTCAAGTTGAAGGTCTAGGTATGAACTGTACAGTATCAGTTTTGATTCTGAATCTTTTACTTCGTGCAATATGTAAAATCTGTTTCATACATCAAGGTTAGGTCAGTAATGCATCATGTTCTTTGATTGTGTTTGCGCACGTCATAGAAACACTTGACTGTAAAGTCAACGACAACAGTGGTAACGTTTTCACTACGAAAATCGCCCTTACTGCTACAACAAAAAGGGACTGTCAATGCCAAAATTGCAAATTGCAATGTGCATGAAATTGGCCACGAAACTGGATCGGTTCACATTTTAAACGGGTGGATTATCTTATCAATCGTATCATTTGGTGTTTCTAAGTGGTTCCTTAAAAATACTGAAGAAATTTTATAGATGGCAAACATACATAACCAAAATAGGTAGCTGTTAATATTATTTGGGAAATATAGATAGGATTCAATCCTAAATGACGCAAAAGCATCCCTGTATATACTTTTTGATATATTGTACGTAGGTACTATTTGATTCAATTTCAGCAGCTGGACGAACGTATGTAGTACTCAATATGTACAGAAGTTCAATGATATAAATAGGTATTTATGCGTGCGTGCTTGTTATCGTACTAGCACAGTTTTAAGTAAAACAATAACCATAGCGTGTGACTACTGACTCGTAATTCCGTATTTCATGAATGGCGCGTGAGTCATGATCGTACGAATTAGATCGTATACAACGCATCGAACATAAACGTGCTCAAAGAAAGATTTGTTGTGAGTACGCGGCATTTGAAGGTTTTCATGAGCTTTGAAAAGTGAACTGTTTTACGGGAATTCATTCATGGAACTAGGTACTTAGCACAGTTTTCTCCGAATGTAAACTTCGCTTTGAGGAATTTTCCATACCTTACTACAACTCAAGATCCATCAGGAACTGCACTCTAATAGAGTAACACTCGTTCAATCACAAATTGAATGATTTTGAAGGAAATTCCTAATCCATTGCTTCATATATAATGTAAGAAAAATTTGTCTACTCAACAACGTAATAACGCAATGAATGTTGTTGAACTGTCAAAATGAAAACCTTAGTGTGTTACGCATTTATCCCGCTGTACTGTCTGTTACTTGATAGTGTTTCTTTCTAATAAAAATGAAAATATGTGATTGTTAACTAAGTTTTTATTATTTGGGACCCTAGAATTAACACTTTTGACGGATAAAAGATGTACTGCGTGTACAGAAAACTACTTGGATATTAAAATTTCGAAGAAGCCTCTATTTTTCGCAGTTCCATCTATAAATATTTTATAGAACTATAAAACTTGCGTTTACAATTTAAGGTTTCTTTTAAAAATAACTTCATACAACTTGCCTTGACCTTCCAACTGCCTTGCCAATACTTTTAAATTCGATCCCTCTCCATTTTCTGCAACACTTCTGGGTCTTGTCCATGTCTTGAACAGCCCTTAGATGCTCCGTATCATCCGCCACGGTCGGAGTGGGCCCTCGAATGAGATGGGCCTCTTATAAAACCTTGGAGTCAGTGATTTTACAGTTGTAGAGTCCCACTGATCGCGACCTCACTTTTTAAGAGGACAGTGAAGTTAGCAGCGCCGTGCAGTGTCAATTTACAATACCATCAACATCAACGTCGTGGAATTTCAGAGAGGGAAAAACTGAGTTTCTCTCCTTGAAACCTCTGAATTGTTTTCAATTAATTAATTCGTTTAGAACGATAGAATATGCTTTATTGTACACCGTAAATTGAACAAAGCTCATTTATGTATAATCATTTTAAAACTCACAAAATGGAACCTCACTTTTTTGCTATAGGCCGACCGCTTAACTGAGACGTTGCCTGAGGTTGCTACCTCAGGCAATGCTTAGATCTAGATTTTCTCCACGATTCCATGTGTACTTACTTATATCGTTGTAGTAATATCATCGATTGCCTGGTTGGTAATCACCCTTAGTTATCCGGTTAACGACTGCTCGTTCTTCGAACAAACTTTACTTTGTTTAAAAATATATTTAGCTAAACAGTCATGCATTACCTGAAGATATATGCCAAATGATTCCCGTTTCCAAAAATGTGTGAATCACAGATTCAGAATGTTGGCAATGTACTTTTCTGATTAAATCTTACTCATGCAATTAGTATTTCAGTTAGATTTTACATTACGGAACTAAACAATTATAAAAAAAAACAAATGTTACGTGTGATAAATCGTGGAAAGTAGATGAACCTCCACAGAATGGCTTTATAATTCACTTTTTTTACTCCCTAACTAACTGAAGTAGGATCGTCTTTCAAAGAGCAGCAGCAAACTCATCTGCATAGTTCATCATTTAAATCAGCCTATAATGTTTGCACTACGGGGACACACGCATCCTCTCAGAGAGACGGCTGTATTCGACCACGTGGGCCCAGTACAGATTGATAAATGCCTGCGAAAGTACGGCCGTTACCACTGGGCCCCCACTGCTCTCGTAGCGAAAGTCCGGTATTCCTTGGATTTGTAATTCGAGAGCAAAGCCACCACCATTATCAGGTTTATCTCGTGACAGTAGGTACTTGTGATATTTCTGGGCAGTCCCATTTCCAACCAGGCTAGTCTTGTCACCACGGAACGATACATTGATGGCATCGATTGCTTGTCAAAAGAAAAAGGAGTCTTATTGCCCGTAGAATGAAGGATGTTATTGATCACTCCGCTTATGCCCGTACCCGCTACAACTAACGCCCCACAGGTGCACAATTCCCTCCGGTATATCCATAGCTACTTGATCATGTGCCGCTACAACGGTATTTTCTTGCGCCCTATATTTTTAATGATCTTGTTTATTTTCGCTTTGGTCATATTTACTGACATTATTAGGGAAAATAGGGTGTTCTTGTTTGTATAATGTTTGCGGAAAATCACAGTGCGTGCTTCCGATTTTTCTTTCTTGGCTATGTTAAGTTTGTTGTCTTGTCTTATGGCTCGTTGATATCTGAATTCAGTTTATAGGTTTGTTTAGTTACCTATGTTTCTTTATGAGAGGTGGTTTAGAATATTTATTATTGATCCAAGTAACAAAACATCTAGGAGGTTTATCTAATGATATTTATACAAAATATTGTAAATCATTTTAATAGAGTAACTGTGGAGTTTCTTGCCCATTTTTTCCATCAGGCGTAATCTTAATATATCTATGGGTGTGATCGAGGCCAAGAGTCGTCATTATCATCATTTTCCTGCCTGTATCCCAATTTATCTGAGGTCGGCCCAACGTGTCTTTTTCTTCCATACTTCTCTATTATTCGTCATCGCGGTAGTCAGCCCCTTTCTAAGCATATCATCATTCACACATTTCATCCATTGTTTTTTTAGTCTTCCCTTACTCTTATAGCCATCGACATTCATACTCAAAATTTTCCTCAAAAGCGGAGCCAATAAGCAAGAAAAAAAAATCTTCTCCATATTTTGACGTTCAACAGTGCCTTTTCGGTGCTTATTTGAGTATGGGGATATCAGCATTCTTGAATATTCCTTTCCAAATGTTGATATACATCCTGGCAATCTATCTACATCCTATTAGACGAGCGTACCAAGTTACGTTTCATAATAATGTTTGTAATGTTACGTGTACTCCGTGCCTGCCCTCGCCTGCATGTGATTTTAATTGCTTTATAACCGCTACCCCATATATACACATATGCTTGCCATCACGTTCTATTTCCACAATATTATCAATATTTCTGGCTCTTGTGATACAGGAGTTCCTAGTATAAGAGCCAGGGCAACACATATTTAACTGTGACTTTGAAGTGTAAATTAAGAAATGTATTTATTTACAATGTGTACTTAGGGGGTACCTTGGGTAGCGGGATCGTCCGAGGGTAGCGGGATCGTCCGAGGGTAGCGGGATCGTCCGAGGGTAGCGGGATCGTCCGAAAGGGTTACCGCTGCCCCGGAACATAAAGGGCTAAGGAAGGAACACGGGTGGGTTTTAGTCAGTAAGAGTCTGACGCTCCCTTCCGCTCCACCCAGAGCGGGAGGAGTCATTAGATAATTTCCCATCCACAAAAAAAAAAGAAAAAAAAAAGGGGGTACCTTAAAATTCATTGAGATCATTATGGACACTGTCGGGCACAGCAACGTAGTAGGAGAGATGTTTATAATTTAACTTATCTTATACATACCTACATAAACTCACGCCCTCTTCTTATGTGGGTAGGCAGAAACTATCTAATGCTATTAGGGTATTTTTTCTAATATGTATGATGAATCTATATAAATAAAACGAAAGTCGGGTTAGTTACACGTATACCACTTATAACTTAAGAACGCCGGGACCGATTTTTATGATCTTTGATTTGTTAGATTTTCCTTCACCCCGAATAGCAGAATAACTATTAAAACATGGGAAAATAACACGAAAAAAATTATGAAGATAATTCATTTTCTCATACATTTTGTAAGGAACAGCTTTTTTGATGATATCTCGAGAACGAATTGACTGATTTCGATAATGATTCTGAAGCGGTTCGAAGTTTACCGGGTCAGCTAGTTTGAAAAAAATATAATTCCAACATAACTCGCGGTAACCGTTTGATTGAGAAGGAACCATCCAATCATTCCGAGTTACAATAGCTGAACAGTGTTACCGTTCTTTAGATATTTTAAAGAACATATGAATCAGAACCACGAAGTAAACACAAGTCAGAACACATTCAGTGATATTTTCTTCTCATCTGCGGGATTTTCCGTCTACATTATACCGATACGCCTAGAATACGAAAACTCGTTACATTTCCATATCGCGAATCGTCAACAAGTCCATAACGCCTTATATCCCTACCTTCCTGCTAATCAAAAATAATCCACCGTCCTACAACAATAAAGACCAAAGTTACTTGTACGATTTCAAGATAATAATTTGTCCCCCTTGTATGATATGATGAAAGCCACAATTACATTGACATGCCATTCACAGAACACACCATGACATGAATATTTTAATGTTAACTTGAATTTTATTATTAAGTAAGTATGTATAAGGAAAATTATGAGGTTTTCTCATATCCATTTCGTCTTAGAATTTTTGGTAGGTCAACATCAATGGAGAAGCCTACTTCTCCAATTTTTTCGTTGTTGTGAAAGATAAATATAATATAAGTATGTATTTATTCTTATATCAATATTTTTTATTCTTTTATAAATATTTCCTAATTTTTTTTCTGTTATGAATTGTGTCTTCATTTGTGTATTTTTTTTTACATTGTTCTCACATAATATAGAAGCACCAAGAATAATGTACCCAGGATTTTGTAATATCTTGATTTAAAAGGGTGTCCTTGGAGTTTCTTGCCCGTTCTTCTCCATAGAGATCTACGTTTTGGAATGGGCAACTAACTTCAACTTTCTGACTAACTGACCGACTATTTAATTTTGACAATTCAAAAGTGCCTGTCAATGATTTAATTGAAATAAATGCTTTGAGTTTGATTTAAAAAACTATTCCAATTTTTGAATTTCAGTCATAAGATGAAAATCTTCTGACAAGTCGGACCTATCTATTCCTATATAATCCTGCAACGGGTTTGAGGCCAAATCAGTAACATTTCTGTCTAGACACTTATGATGTGTGTAAATTTGCACAATATCTAATGATTAAAATAATTATGTGGTAAAAGCAAAGGAATTGTGTTAGGATCACGAATTCGCGGCACAAGGCGTTTTGTTTTCCTCCCTTGGGCAAACCTATGGGGTATAGCGTGAATTTATTTATGTGTGAAATATGTGATAAGAATAATATAAGGACGTGGATTTAACTTGAAAAAAAGATAGTGTTTGTCTTTATTTTTATGCCGACTACAAAGAATAAAACAAAAAAATTGAACCTTCTAAAGTTTAGTTTCAACACTCACGTCCTGTTTCTCATATTGCAAATGTTTGTCGCGTGACCCTAACCGGGATCGCAAATTGGGTTGGTCTGTTTTTAGCTGGGGTCATCCCACATTTGATTCCATAATATCAAAAAAACATAAAACACCACAGGTAAAAGCGTCTCCCAAAATACCACATCAAAATCAATAAAAAAATACAACAACAGTCGAGTATACCCAAAAGCAAAAACAGTACAGTATACCATTCCCATACCACGATCATTTAAAACAGACAATGACTCCCGGACAACAATATACACCTGCAACGGTTACATAGCTGACTGAACGTGGACGTAGCGGTTGTCGACCTTAACACAGCGAGTAATGGAGCGCGCGTGTTTGTGTTTCGTTGCGGAAGTTGTACGATCGCGCGGTTACGGTACGAGCTTTTGTTGCTAGGGAAATCGGAAAAAACGGAATGGGTCGTTTTGGGAGGTAGGTAAATTGAAATAATAATAAGTTTTATTGATTCATAAAAAAGTGTTACAATATTTAGGTATGACACTGGATCCCGCACTAGGATACCCTGTGTCGCAGGAAAATGATATCGTATTTGTCAAGTTTATTTTATATATATATTTATTGGTCTTCTATACTTAGTATAAATTGAATATGTTCTTCTAAACTACACAACGGATTTTGATGCGGTTCTCAACATCATTTTCATAATTTATTCCGGAAGGTTTCTGTGTAATGTGATAATACATTAAGTTTGAAGTAAAACGAAAAATGGTCTACTACTTTGCTGCTAATTCCCTTGAAAAACCCCATAGTTGTCTTGGTTTGTACTTATGTGCCTTGTAAATAATGTCTTAAGAAAGCCACTTAATCTACTCAAAACCGTAAAAAGCTATTGATTTCTGTCGGTCTTGCCATAGCTCATAGTGATGTTAGCAAAACCCTTTTCATTCTTTTTTGTCACACACTATAAAACGCAGTCTCGTCTCTCTGTGTGTCCGTCCATGAGTGAGCTCATAACTCGAAAACCAATTATGCGATTTTGTGTTTTTTTTTTCTGTAAATATGTCATTTAGCTTGTTGTATAGTATTCACTCACAGCCTGTACCAGCAGATCTATTCTGTGGAAATCTAACCGTGAAAAGGGTGAAGTGAGCTTAAAGTGAGCTGTCAACAGTGTCAACCCCTAGCATCAGGTGGAATGACAACTCACTTTAAGCTCGCTTCACCCAGATATTTTTATAGAATAGACCAGCTCCTCAGTAAGTGTCCACACATTAAAAGTGGCACCGTGGCGTAGCGCGCGTCCTGCACGTCACCCGTGCGAGCGTCTGCCACAACTAGGTCAGACGTCGCCGGCGCGGCGCGGCGGTGGACATCGATCCGAACCCCGCGCATGCGCCACACACCACAAACAAACAACAACCTTACCCGCATCAAAACAAGCCTCATTCTCCATTGTCGCAAACGCAGAATGTTTTACCGCATGCCAACTCCGAACTTACACCGCAAAATTATCATAACCCCTTCTTACATGGACTTAAAGTTAATTTTCCTTTAACAGTTTCGAGGTAAATTTGGTAATGCAAGTTGTGCTGTGGTCGTTTTGGGTCGTATTACATGGGAGTAAGGTTGAGAATTGATGGTTATTGTGAGATGCTGTTATAGAGGTATTAAATGACCAGCTGATGTAGTTTGTGCAGATAATTATAATAAAAAGTAAGGTGCTGTCGCTCGCTATAGTAAGTCCCTACCAAATACAAAAACACCAGCGTTTTAAAGATATATTTAAGAATCGATACCTAGTAAGTGCACTAACTAGGTATCGATGCTTAAATATATCTGCTTTCATTCCATTCACTCCCTCGTGACCACTTTAAAACTTATTAAGTCACTTTAACCAATTCAAAACCTAGTAAGTCTCTGGACTTGCTAGGTTTTTAAATGGTCGATACACCTTGTTTTTTGAAATCAAGACCTAATACGAACCAAATACGACCAATACCAATTATCAAAGTTAGTAAGGGGCTTAAAATATGTAATACTAGCTGCGCCCCGCAGTTCCACCCGCGTAAATGTCGATCCCGTGGGAATATCGGGATACAAAGTAGCCTATATGTTAATCCAGGGTGTCAGCTACCTCCATACAAAATTGTATCAAAATTGATCCAGCCATTTGAGCGTGAAGAAGTAACAAACATATAAACACACACACACACACACAAACTTTCGCCTTTATAATATTAGTGTGATAAACAAATGTATTAAAATGTTGCTAGTACTTTGTGTTCATTATTTAGTATTTATTACAACCAATAGCATTTTTTTTACTAAACATAAATACTTTTCATAGTCTGACCTATTTCACGTTTATGCGCTCTCCTGTAAAATTTCGTTTTAAGTCCTTACTAGGTTTTGAAATGGGGCATCCGCATTGTGAAAACGTCGTTTATGGTGTTGGATACGATGGCATTGTACAGACGCCAGCACATCAAGCTACCCGAGACTGTCAAATTTTCCCAATCAACTTTAGACCTTATGCTTTAGCGATAAAGTTGAAAATCTATTAAAGAAATTTGACAGATTGTAGTAGCTTGATGTGCTGGCGTCTGGACATGTTTTTGATAAGGAAGACAACTTTCATGAAATTCTACTGTAGGGCGGAGGCAGAATATATGTAGTCAAAAATCTAAGCTGAAATGCAGTTTCTTGATTTGCACAGGAACAATCGTTTAGTTCTTTGTGTAGGAGACACAGGTTGGTCAATGACTTTCCCGGTTCGAGATTCGAGCATTGGTTGAGTTCGAATGGCTTTTATTCTTTCGATTCTTCCTGTCGTCTATTGTATGGCCTGCAGTCATTTTCTATTTTTGGGAGTGAAACACGAGTTTTTAATTTAGACCCTATGGCCCAAATGATAAGTTCTTAGTTGCAGATTTTGCTTGGCAATGTAACTTAGTTATTGGATGATGTAATACATGTTTGTATAATCATCGTTTCATAACTATTTGGTTTGGGAAGAATTTACGTAAGTTCATGATGAAAAAGATGGTTTTTCAAAAAAAAAAGTTTGGTATTAAATTATTGGTCTAATCCTGGCTTCCAAGTTTAACTCTCAACTTCTATATCATTCGAGGACACGGTATAATATGCTTTAAGTCTAAATCAATAACAAAAAAAAAAGAACCTAATCTCTACTTATTAACTCGAAAAAACTAAACAACTCAAAACCCAAGTTACTTAAAATATCCTGAAATAATAAACCATTAATTTAGTCTATAGGTACACAGCTAGTTACTCAAGTCCATACATCCTGTGGCCCAATCTGTTTCATCAGGAAATGTCCACGTAAACTGGGGTCTACGCCACTGCGACAGTGCTACGATCGCTACGCAATCGCTACGAGTGCGTAGCAGATACGTAGGCCGAAGTTTGTGGGCGTTCATTTATTTACATAGAATTATTTTTATCGCGTACATAAATGGGTATTGTTGTAACAATGGTTTTTATTGTTATATTAACTAGGGTTATTTTTGAATGGAGTTTATATGGGTCAATGACCCCTACTTTGTCTTTTGCTGATAGTTTGATTTTTTCGGTTTGAATACATAGAAATAAAAACAAACAAAAAATTGTATTCAAAATTGTAGATATCCTAAATGCTTTTAAGCTAACCAATTTTCAAAAATAAATATTTACCAAAAAATCTTTTGCTACATAAATCTACCAAAATCCTGAATGAAAATAAAACTAAATAGTAATCATAAACCCCGTAGTATTAAAACGAAATCTACAGCTTACCGAGGTACGATGTACGGTCACCAAAGAAGATAAGTAACCAGGGTCGTTGGATATAGTTCAAGTTTAGTAAGAAACCAATGGATAATTTCGAGTAAAATTTAATTTAATGAATAGAAAACAAACAGTTCATTTATCAAATTAAATTTCATTCAAAAACATTTATCGGTTCTTAGTAAACTTCGACTATGTGATGTGACGACACTGATTACTTATCTCTTTCGGTGTCTGTACCTAGGAGGAGTGAGTCACCGCGTGTATGCGGAACTCGCGCAACTCGCACATACCGGCCTTGCGCTCCTCTTTAGTAGGCCGGAATATTCCCGACGTACTCGTAACATGGCGGCGCCGTACCAGATGAGCGGTACTTGGCTCAAGTTAAGGCACAGTATATTTAAGGTGTATGAATATTTTCACCGCACCTATAGTAATACTTAGTAATTTTGATTCTAAAATTTCAGTACACGTTACATCGATGAGGTCTCGATCTCTGAACTAGGACATCCTGTATGTTTTTGAAGTTACATGAATCAGCATAAACAGGCTTAGACTAGTAATTTTTTTAAACAATGAAACGAAAACTGAAAGGAAAAATATAGAAAAAAAAAGAAACATTACCAAATCGCTTGCCACTTCGCACGGGATTTCAGTTTTTTGGGAAATATTGACCTTGTGTTATCTAGTGTTGGACAGTCCCCGGCTAGTCTGGCGGGAATATTTTGGCATTAATAGGTTGACGGCGACTTACAGGCAGCGTCAGATTCGACGCTAGGCTAGGCAGATGATGATGTATGTGTGTTGCTACTGTTGCTAGCTTTATGACGATATAACTTCATTGTACCTGTTACTGCAATCAAGTTACTCGCAAGTGTAGTGCAGTATTGGAAGTGCGCCCGATAAAAGCTCGAGTCTCGAGCGCAGCGAACTGAGGACGTCGCACGAGTACTTATTTATCTACTTGTAGCAACTTTTACTAGGTACCATGTTAGGGCTGGCTAGCGTTCAGACCTGATATACAGGACTCCTACTGAAACAGGTACTCTACTGACGAATCCTTCACATGTTTGAAGCGTGATGAAAGGAGAGTTTTATTACTCATATTTTTTACTAGCAGCGCCCCGCGGTTTCACCCGCATAAGCGTCGATCCCGTGGGAATATCGGGATAAAAAGTATCCTATGTCCTTTCCCGGTACTCAAAATATCTCTATACCAAATTTCATCTAAATCGGTTCAGCGGTTTAAGCGTGAAGAGGTAACATACAGACAGATACACTTTCGCATTTATAATATTAGTATGGATTCATCGATAATTCTGGGCTCATTGGCTAGAATCCGCTGGATGCGAGCAGCATAGGACGAAGTGGCGATGCTTGGAGAAGATCTGTGTCCAGCAGTGGACTTCTTTTGGCTGAAATGATGATAATGATGTTTGGGCGTGATACTCTTTTTTTTCCTTTTGTGGCACGGAAACCTAAAAATAAGCTTGATGGAGTCCACATTTCCTATCTAACTACACCTGACAAGAAATGGCGAAAAAACTCAGAGGGCAAAGTCTCTGTTAAAGTCCTGACATAATCTTGGTCAGATTATGTGAGGACCACGTAGATTAGTGTCCGAAATGGTCTTGAGTCTAGCCGAGTTTGATAGATCTACGGGGTAATTGCGTAACACACTATCAGTAGCTGCAATGACTTTCATTTTGACAGTTCAACAACATTCATTGCGTTATTGAGCAGACACATTTCTCGAACATGTGAAGTAATGGATTAGCAATATCCTATAAAATGATTCAGATAACACACTATGTGTTACGGAGTTACGGTGATGGGAAAGACCAAGCACTCCATTACTATTCATTCTAGTTTTTACAATAATTCGCTTTTCATTCATTTAATTTTATGCAAATGTAAAACTATGATGTAATTGCCTTTGAGTACGTTTCCAATCTTGATGTTACACGCAGTTGGTTCAGTGAAATGTTTGACTCATTCATCGCGGTGAATGAACTTGTTACATTAATCCGATCGTAATCCGAAAATAGTATTTTTTTTAAGTGTAGGGCAAAGGTAAGGTCATTTGTTTTCTTGTGTACAGACGCCAGCACATCAAGCTACTACAATCTGTCAAATTTCTATAATAGATTTTCAACTTTATCCCTAAAGGATAAGGTTCAAAGTTGATTGGGAAAATTTGACAGTTTCGGGTAGCTTGATGTGCTGGCGTCTGTACCTATCCCCATGAGTTATTAACATGGTTTAATATTAGGTATTTGTTGACCGATTTGATATCTACAAGCATTTTGTTCTCTAACAACATGGCTCGCTATTTTTATGATTCCTTCTTTTAAAACGAAACTTATACAAGTTCACCTTTTATCTGCAGGAATGTATTTTTACTTTGTATAGATAAGATAGTTCATGCCAACACTATAGAAAAAGAAGAGAGCAATGGTGGCCCAGTGGTAACAGCCGCGACTTACAAGTTGTAGGTCGTAGGTTCGAACCCTGACAGGCTCTTCACTTTATGTACTTAAATTATTTCATCACCACTACTCTCAAAACGGTGAAGGAAAACATCTTGAGGAAACCGGCATATCCTAGAACCAAAAATTCGAAGACATCATGTGACATCTACCAACCCGCACAGACCCCCAGACTACAGCTTACAGCCCACTCCCTCTCGAAGAGAGGAGGCCTGTGTCCCAGCAGTGGGAACATTATAGGTTGATTATTTTATTAAGCTATTGCATAGCTTTTATCTTGGGCTTTGAGCGCGGCGACCGAATGAAGAAATTCCGTAACGAAAATAAACCTAAGCATCGTCTAACGTCGTATCAGTTCGGCAGACTTCGGCACGGTGTTTGTGTGCGTTGCTATGCAATAGCTTTACCGCGGCAGTCCCCGAGTGCCACACGTATTTTTTTATGTATTTATAGTTCCTCCGTTACCTTTCCATGAAAATCTGAACTCGTGTAAAATATCGATCAAACATTTTGTAGTATTGTCATTGTCTGAACCCGCTTGAATTTAATTGAAAGCATATTGATTACCCTTAAACATGAGTTCAGAGCCTCTAAATATAAGTTCAGGGTTATTAATTATGCAGTTTATGACATAGCTTTTGGCGATGCTTAATAAAATATTTTTTTCTTCGGACTATAAAAATGATGTACAGTCACCAAAAGAGATAAGTAACCAGGGTCGTTTTTATTCGAAAACAACGACTGAAATTTAATTTGATAAATGAGCTGTTTGTTTTCTGTTAATAAAATAGAATAGAATAGAATAGAATACTCTTTATTATGTACACCATATAAATTACAGACATAAATATAGAAATTTTACAATGGGTGACACAATGGGCGGTCTTATCGCTAAAAGCGATCTTTTAAAGACAACCTTTGGATGGATTAAAAAGAGATAAAATGATGGATAAAATTAAATTTTATTCGAGAACATCCATCGGTTTCTTACTAAACATCAACTATGTATATCCGACGATCCTGCATACTTATCTCTTTTGGTACACAACAATATAGAACACCGAAAACCCAGAATCGTAGACGCTTTTTTGTTTATGTAATAATAGTGTTCATGATTGATTATAGTATTGCTATGTTATTGCTATGTTATTGCTATGTTATTGCTATGTTATTGCTATGTTATTGCTATGTTATTGCTATGTTATTGCTATGTTATTGCTATGTTATTGCTATGTTATTGCTATGTTATTGCTATGTTATTGCTATGTTATTGCTATGTTACTGCTAGCCTGCATCATCCCACTGCTGGACAACTCCCATGAGTTCCAGACACTTTGGTCCTGAGTTGATGTGGACCATTTCTTGTTGGTTTTGTCCAGCTCATCCCGCTATCTTCTACGGCGTCTGCGTGTACCTATCATAGTTATATTTTATATCGCCAACGTAAATATCTTATATGTGTAAAAGTTAATGGTGCTTATCCAGCATTTTAAAGAGCTAATTTATGTTAATTGCCTTGCCTACATGCGAGGGCGGATTTTAAATATGGGATTTTAATTGGCTGAGCTTTGCCAAATTATAAATATACGCTACCTATGGCAGATTCAGTTCTTCTTAGGTTATGTTTCTAGATATAAACTGCTTCATCCCTTCTTGAGAAAAGTATTGTGTGAAAATCGATATCTCTGTTTCACTTTTAAATGTGAAATTTCATGTTTTATTTATTAATTTTCATCGGTTTTGGCCATAGGAAGATTCATGTAAACACCAATCTGTCCACTACTCACTTTTCATCTAAACCTTTGACGGCATCCTGGCTTCATAACTCCATTCAAGTCAACACACCGACTGACAACGCTGGAAACAATTGGCCCTCCATTATCTGAGGTGACCCACTTGCTGCCCTAATCTTGCCCCCAACACGGTTCGTCAACCGGAGTAGAACCGTGCGCGCGCATCCATTCACCTAACGGCGGGGGAGAGTCCGCCAATCCGAGGGGGGCTTGAGATTCGGCGTTCGGAGATATTCGGGCTTATTCGCTCGCGACCGTCGCGCTGGACGGTAGTGTGGCAGCTCCGATGTGCCGCCACCACGGCCGACCCAGACGCGATCCCACTGGTGGTCCGCAGTGGCCACCACCTGCCGCCATGTCGTAACATGATGGGATACAACAACCAAGGGAATGGGTACAACAAGTTGTTTACACAGGTGCGCGCGCAAGTGTTGTGTTGTTGCCTAACAAAGTGTTGATTTGTGGCTTGTTGATGATAAGGGCCGCCATGTCGTTATGTTTACGTAATGCTGATAATGTTGTTTGTTTGTTTACACACGTCATCGTTCGGATGGCTGCTCCGAGAGCGTGCAATCAGTCCGCCCGCCTCCCTGCCTGCGATGACCTATAACTTGGTCGAGGCGGGACCGATGCAATTCGTGTCAGTGCTATTCGGGCCCTGCCCTGTTACGATCGTTGGATATAAAGCCATATTTAGATGTGTTTCTATATAGTTATGGCTAAAAATACGCGGAATTGTGCTTTAAGCTTCCTGGTAGTGTGTTCAAAGCTCTGAAATCATGTCTGTGGTAAGATTTTTCACGTTCTTCTTCTAAATATTTAGTCTTGATCCTAACCAGGTACGTCTCGTACATGTATTCTATCCCACCCAACATCAGAATGTGCATCACTCCCGCGTGTGTTCTGCGAACAGACTCTATTTCCGACACGAGTACTGTTGGTTTGTTTGTTTGTTTGTCTGTCATTACTGCTAGTGTTTAGTCTATTATAGTTAAACGTACGCGCACGTGCAGTACGTTATGTTTCAACGAAACGATTAACAACAAAATAACTGTTTGTTAGGAATAGTTGTTTAGAATTTACGTTTACTTTGAATAATAAAACAATGTTTGTTTAATGTTTGTAGTTTAACAGTTGAAATGCAATGGGTTTTACATGTTATTGTATTCAAGAATAGTATGGTATATAATTATAGTAGTGCTGAGATCTACAGGTCTCTCGGCTCTTATGCCGATTCTCAGCCTCATTTGAATAAATGATGCACTGAAATAATGAATTTCAATATGTATGTACGGTCACAATATCTCTGCACCTCGCTTATTCATTTATTAATTAATAAATATATATTCAATTACAAAATCCTTCAATCATACATATACATCCGGCAGTCAGGTAAAAAAAAACATATTTCTAGAGATGCTTATCTATCATCATCAGCGAACATCGACGTCATCGAGCGAGGTGCAGAGATAATGTGACATAGTTTCAAAACTTTTCGAATGTTATAATAACATATGTACCTACTTCCTACATATTTAGGAAAACGTGCGTGCTACCATATTCTGTGATAAAATTCCAATAATAAGCTTATCTAGGTAAAACAAAAACCGTTCTACTTAAACAAAAGAATGTACTCACTTACCTATATTAAATGCGAATCACTAAACACTGCCCATCATCCTGGGTCCTCATTTCTAGTAGTAGGAGAGTCAACAATCAAATCCGATGTTTAGGCCTGACATGAATTGTGAGTCACGTTTAGTTTGTTACTAATCACTCTAGTGACTCGATATAGTTTTCTCATACATATTATTGAACACAAAAAACTTCAAAATGTTGTTCTAAGATGTCAGATGCTGTAAGATCTGCTGAAGCTCAAATTCGGTAATTTTTAAACAATTAGCCATAGACAAGCATATGGATCTCTTTGTTTTCTTTACATTCGCATATAGCACATTATATTATGTATGTTATGTTGCACATTGTACCTATTTAATTGTACAGTATATTAATTCAGCCAGCTCTGCCTTAAAATACTCTTTATCCATACAAAATTGTAAGATGTTATCACTTTTGACAAAGATTCCCAGTAACGTAGAAAATCACTAAGACTGAAAGAAACTAACTATCGTATAGAGAAATAGACCTTCGGGGTAATTGCGTAACACACTATCAGTAGCAATGGCTTTCATTTTGACAGTTCAATAATATTCATTGCATTCTTTACGTTGTCGAGCAGAATCTCGACAAATTTTTCGAACATATGAAGTAATGGATTAGCAATGTCCTTCAAAATGATTCAAATCGTGATTGAAAGCATGTTACGCAATTAAGGTGCTTGTCATTTTACGAAGTGCAAGTGACATTCATCCTTAGGGTGGGAAAGCAATTAATAGGTCAACTATACCTACCTAAAATACCTTGGACGTGACAGGTACGAATGACGTAAACAAACAGACGTTACCATCTCTGTAAATTGTTCTACCGTCCCTGAGTGTCATCCATCCATGAAATCTAAAGGATTTATTCTAATAATTGTACATATAATGTCAAACTGTCAATAGCACTGCTGTTTACGATGTTAAAGTGATTGTTATGCATGACAAACGTAGTGGATGTTATTAGGGACCATGGATTGTACAGCATCCTGTCGGTTCCCTAATAAGTTACACGTTGTCTACTTCTCTTTTTATCTACTCTCCTATCGCAGGTATGCTGGAAGAGATTTCTTTAAAAATAAGCATCACCATTGTACGTGTTTTTCTGTACCTTTCTTCTTGTCTGTTTATATGTGTGTACAGATGCCAGCACATCAAGCTACCTGCTTTGAACCTTATGTTTTAGCGATAAGACAGCTTGTAGTAGCTTGATGTGCAGCTGGCGTCTGTACATAACTGAAGGCCAATTTTCGTACTTAAAAAACATTCAAATTCAAGCCAAAATCACATCTCAGCGACAATCAATGTTGACGATTTTGTCAAAAATGTAGGGTTTATTGTATTTTTGACAAATTTAGAAAGCGAACGCTCTTAGAAAAACGGGAATCGCCCCTCTAATTAAATAAATAATATACTGTGATCAACGTCAAGTTTCTAAGCGTGGTGAATCTGATGCAGCTCCTCGCATCTGAGCAATCTAGAAGTAGGCTCATATTCAAGTAGCTCAGTCAAGAATCTTGATCTCGGTTGACACTAGTACGAAATCTACCTCATTTGTTGAATACAGAAATACTAACAATGGCTGAATCTTCTCTTAGAAAAACAAGCTAGTGCACTTCTCTATACCATCTCGATTGTGTGATTAATATAAGGAATCATATTAATAGCACTGCCCTTTTGGAATTTATCTTGGTATTAAATTATGAAACTGCAACTACAGACTACAGGAGGTTCAGTATAATCTTCGATACTGATAAGGTTGATGAATTTAGAGCAGTATCTCTGTTATCAATCACAATTTATTAACTTAGTCAACGATTGGATGGATGAGATGAATGGAATGTGTATGCTCCTTCACATTAGCTTAGCTGATGCTGAACATATGGCTCTTTATACACGGAATTCGTTCAATGTTTTGGTTTTCCCAAAGCATGGTCGATCGTAAGTTTTCTAAATAGTCAGAAAACTGCTATTAAAAATATAAGACGGAACAGCAACGATGATAAACAGCTGTTCTTGTTCATTTTACAATCATCGTTGTGTAAAAAAGCATTACATGCCGTTATTTTCATACTTTTCCGAATTGTAAAGCGATAACTCATACATTTTGAATGGCATACATGTAAACAAACAGCTAATTAAACAAGAACAAGGGCAAACAAAACCGATTCGAATGAAATACTTACATATCTATCAACAAACGTTTTACACCAGATTCACAGATAAACAAGAACGGCTTTACTCTACAATTGTTTAACTAGTTTTAAACTGAAAAACGCTTCAGCACACAATCAGCCTATAATGTTCCCACTGCTGGGACACAAGCTTTCTCTCTTCGAGAGTGTAAGCCACCACGCGAGCCCAGTTAGGGTTGACAGATGTCACATGTCTTCGAATTTTTGGTTCTAGAACAGGAGTATTCCCGTTTGAGCACCTGTTTTTAGAGCACCTAGCTATGCATGGAGCACCAAAGGTATTCCCATTTGAGCACCAATCAATATTTTACCGTGGTGCTCAAAGGGGAACAATAAAAAAAAAAATTCAACTTTATTCCCTTTTGAGCACCTACGGTGCTGTAGTTTTTGGTGATGGGGTATGCCGGTTTCGTCACGATGTTTTCCTACACCGATTTGAAAGCAGTGGTGATGAAATTGTTTACACAAAGTAAGCGCCTGCCTGGGTTCGAACCCACGACCTACAGCTCGTAAGTAGTGGCCGATAACCCTGGACCGACTGCTCGCGTACGATATATCCACAGTAAATTCAATTTTTATTTATCTCGTAATTTAAAATAATCCCAACATAATGCATAAGTACCATTTTCTAAACTTTAACTAACTTCAACTAGGTACCCAACTTTCACTGTTGAAATTACGCGAAAATGCATTAAAGGTAAAGATAATTTAGTTGTGCAAAACATGAGTTACACATGGCATACACAAGATGTTACATTAAATTAAATCACAGTCATGTTTTGCCTCAACGGCGGCGTACAAATATAAATAGGTAAACATCAAATAATTATAAAATCCATTATTCAAAACAATTAACAGTATAAATTATTAGAAGAAATCTGAAAAATTAAAATATACTACAGCATATTATCATTAATCTTTTGTTTGGTCAAGGCAAGAGCTATATACTATCGACGAGATTATATAATATAATCGGAATCTAAACAGCTTCCTCTGAAATCCATGTAACATGTTAATATTATTGTATACTAGCTGCGCTCCGCGGTTTCACCCGCATAGTTCTCGATTTCGTGGGAATATCAGGATAAAAAGTAGCCTATATGTTAATGCAGGGTGTCAGCTACCTCCATACAAAATTTTATCAAAATTGTTCCAGCCGTTTGAGCGTGAAGAAGTAACAAACATATAAACATACACACACACACGAACACTCACAAACTGTCGCATTTATAATATTAGTGTGATAATTATCTGTTTATTTGGACGTTTCTCACATTTATCTCTGTAATAATCTGTCGGATTTGCTCTAAAATCAAAATGATGTTGTTTTATTTGATGTAATGATAAAGATAAATGCATTATTATTCTCAGAAACACGACTCAAACTCAAAGCATTTATTTCAATTATATAGAGTTACGATCAGCGAAGTGAATATAGCGTGTCAATTATAGACATTTAACAATAATTCGCCAATAAATCCCAGTAAATTCAATAGCCGATAAACTCTTGGAAATGTCGGTCGACTGAAATATCGCCATAATCCATACACCGGGTAGGTATATGGGTTGCCAACATACTCTTGTTAATTTGTTGATGTTGGCAACATCTTGCACTGTTAGTTACTTGAAACCTTCTTAGTTTATAACCGTTTAACAGTAAAATGGGTTTTTCAAGGGCCAGTAAAACAGTGCCAATTGCTTCGATAGCTAAGCTAACCAATTTTGGCACATAACAACCTAATTGAATTCCGGTACTTGCCCGTGGTCCCCCAGTCTAGTCCCCCTTGGGGTACCACGAACAAATATATTTTGCCCGTGGAACCCCCAAAGGGGACAAAGTGGTACCATCGGCAAATTATTTGGCCCGTGGTACCCCCGCTAATCGCCAGATAATCCTGTGAATCGTGCGGATATGACGTCACATGCAATTTAGCCCAATATTTGCCTCCAAATATATTTTTATTGACTTTTTATGACAGCGATTTACATTATTACCTAACTACAGCTCTTCATTAATGGCTTTTGTGAATGTGACACCACATTTTTTGCGTTTAGCACGCACAACTATTATAGACTATCGTCCATCACACGCTGAAGAATTATCAGCAAATTTTTTGGGTGGTGAAGAGAGAGTACGCCTTGAATGGATTTAAGTAATTTAATAGGAGTTTTTGGGGGTCTTGTATATACTTACAGAGTACTTTACTCAAGTCAGTATCCTCGGCAACTCCTTGCGGATCGGCTGATATTTTTACCACAGCATAAGGCTGCCTTTCCACCAGAGATAAGCGAGGATGCGTAGCGAGGATGCGTAGCGAGGGATGTGTGTAAAACCAACCAATAACATCGCTTCATTTTTATAGCTTGAACTAAGTTAGCGTTGGTATTGGTTAGTTTCACACACATCCCTCGCTACGCATCCTCGCTCATCTCTGGTGGAAAGGCAGCCTAAGCTGTTGATATTTGGTTCGTGCCAAAACGAGAGAATATGAATCGTGTGATAGGTTCCTATATGACATCATAGGTACAGTGAGGGAAATTATTGATGATCAAATTGACACACTACGCTAATTTGACCTGTAGCCATTTCATACAACTTTCAAAAAATGACAGTTGCTGTTGTGATTTGATTATACGGACAGTTTAAGTTGGTAGGTAGTCAATTTGCTAAACAACCAACCCTGCCTTACTTGTAACTTAACCGAATAAGTACTTGGCTCCAAATTATTTTGATTGTCTTTTTATGATACCATGTTATACCACGCGTGGGATGAGTAAATAAGTGAGTACTTTTACTGCATCGTAAGTGATATTAAGATCCCTTTTGGCACGCGTTGCCATAGTTTTATAAGTAGTAGGTACCTAATTATTCTCTTTGAAGTCTATTTATTCACGTCTATTGACGATAGAGTTTTACGATAGCTATCTCGTATCGGTATGTCCGTTTGTTCTTGATTCAATTCGTCTGTTAGTATTGTAACGGCTAGTTGTTAAAACGGTTTAAAAATAGTAATTTGATTAAACGTTTATTTTTAAATCGTGAACCCGGATTTTTGAGCTTACTTGATCGATGCCGTACGTTAACAATTTCTTTGTGAATTTACCAGCTGTACTTACTCGTATATTACCTAATTTAAAACCGTGAAATATTTGGAAAATCATCAACTTCGGAAATCTAAAGACTCATAATTTGCCTAATCTTTTCCCAACTATGTTCGGGTCGGCTTTCAGTCTAGCTGGATGAAGCTGAATAGGTACCAGTATTTTACATGGAGCGACTGCCTATCTGACCTCCATAACCCAGTTACTGGTTAACACGATACCCTTTGGTAAGACTGGTTTTCTGACTTTTCAGCTTTCGGGGAAATCGTAAGACTCCTATACAAAATTCTGTCGTAAGACAGCGGGGTAATTGCATAACATAACATACTAACAGTAAGAATGGCTTTCATTTTGACGCAGTTCAACAACATTCATTGCGTTATTACGTTGATAAGCAGACATATTTTTCGAACATATGAAGCAATGGAATTCAAAATTCCCTTCAAAATGATTCTGATTCTGATTGATAGTGTGTTACGCAATAAGGGTGCAGGTCTGATGATATTTAAACGCGTGCGTTTGTTTTATGGGCCTGAATCAGCCATTTCTTACAGAAATAGACTAATAAAACACGTTAGTATTAACGCACGTACGTCATCGAATCGTTGAGAATACCAGCCTGTTTGATAGACGGATTTGTCTAGGCAGCTTGTATAGGTTACTTAGGCATTCCACCACACCATACATTTTATATCGTAAAGATAGTTTAATTTTAAAAGCGTGTTAACGTCGATGTTGTATTGTTTAGCAGTATCCAAAACAAACATGGCTGTCTGTTTTTTTTTCAATATTTGACATGTTCTGAATTTGAAAATTTAAAATGTTAAGATGTTTTTTTTTTAGTTGTACTCGCTTATGTTTTGCATAAAATCGACTAATCTCTCGTTACTAGGGGCCTTTTAATTATAATGAGGTTGTGAAAGGACTAGCACGATGCATTATTCATATACATGTTTCATTGGTCTGAACTTGATGTGATCGTGATAGGAATGAGGTTATATAATTAATTCTAATAGAGTTCTTAGTCGAATTGCTGGCTTTATACTACCTACTTACAAAGATTTTGCGGATGACTTGACAAAAGTCCTTGAATATTTCTTATTGAGGTTACATCTACCTACCCGATTCCCTGTTCCATTAAGTGAGAATTTCGTGAGCCAAGCCAAATACGAAAATTCCGCATAATAAAAAATAACTTACCTACCCACGCAAAAACATAGTAACTTTAGCCAAAACAGTGGTTGATAAATAAAAAATCCTCTACTGGCGCTGCCCCAAAAACAAGGGCGTAAAGTATGCACAGTGGGGGTTATCGAGCCAGTGCTGGGTGGCAGGGGGAGGCAATGACGTCACTACTTCGACCCGCCAGACTGCCGCCGAAACCGTCGTGCCAGTGTTGTTCAAGCCTTGATCAATCGCGGCCAGATAAAGCCTCCTTCCCGGGCTGAATGGGTTTAATACCTTAGGCCTTAGTCTGTGAATGAAAAAGTTATCGCATTGAG
Source organism: Hydraecia micacea (assembly GCA_914767645.1). Lineage (NCBI taxonomy): Eukaryota > Metazoa > Arthropoda > Insecta > Lepidoptera > Noctuidae > Hydraecia > Hydraecia micacea. The sequence continues at coordinate 19,600,389 of OU611778.1, forward strand.
GCTTAATCACAGTTCTAATATAAAATTCGACACAGATTTATAATGGATTAGATTCTTTTTTCTGAAATATTAGCAAAAGTACTGGTCGGTTCGTCTTGTAGTTTGTATGTAAAATGTTTGTAAGTGTGAAGACGATTTTTTTGTTTTATTTAAATATTTTTGGAAGCTTTGGCTAAGGTGAGCGTCGTCTGTAGTTTTTTAGTTTGTGTGGTTTGATTTAGACGCTTTTATATCATATTTAAAATGCTTTTTAGTTTGGTAGTTTCATCTCATTTGCTGTTACACCCACATACATTTCTCAGTCCCTTTAATTATTATTTTTTTATTTGATTTGAATAATTTATTATTTTGTAGATTTTCTTTTTAATTTATCATAAATCCTTTCAACTTTAATTTTAGAGTTTTATTTCTGTTAAATTGTATTTATGTTAAACATTAAATTGGCTGAAACCGAAATTGTGATGACTATTGGTGTATAAAAAAGATCAGATTCGAAATTCAAAATTGCTCAAAAATTCTGAGATGATACTAACATAATACAAACCCACCCGAAATGATTATCGCATGAACTAATCGTTTTGTTTTTAGATTATGTGCCGATATTACTTTGTGTACAGTCTGCGCCACAAGTCGGAAATAATGCAGTGACTTTGATTAAATAATAACTCTATAAAACTATTTTTTTTGCAAAATACACAATGACAGTTGCAATATCGTATAATTGCAACTGGCATTGTTAAAATATACCATAGACACAGCGAAGGTTTTATTGAAAAAAAAAAAGAAATATAATATTAGAAAAAAATAAAATTCAATATTCGAATAATTTTAAAATGTTTCTGGAACACTTTTTATGCTATATAGAGTTACTATAGAATCTGTGGCAGTCTGTACTAGCTCCCAGCATGTCTGTCTGATTTCCGTCTGTTTGTGTCTCGCATTGCATGCAGTCGGCACCACTCACCACCGACCAATGACAAACTACAAGCCCCTGGTAAGACACCTGTATTTCTTTTTATTTTCTTTAATCTATGTGCTTTTCACCTGTGTAATGTTTTGTGTTAAGTATTTTATGTCGATTATCAAAAGATCTCTATCTAAAAGATAAATTACCGAGATCAACAGTGGATATGAAAGTGCCTGCAATATAAAAAAGATGACCCAAGCCCTCGATTTAAGCTCACCGTCCGATCAGGACCAGGCCCGTGTCGGACGGCGTGTATGTGTTCCACGCGCGCCTCAAAGAGATGTCAGCAAAAGGGAAGGGGCCCGGCAGGGCCGAAGCCTGCCGGGTCAGCGGGATTGTCCGAAAGGGTTAGGTTAGGTCCGCTGCCCCGGAACATAAAGGGCTAAGGAAGGAACACGGGTGGCTTTTAGTCAGTAAGAGTCTGACACTCCCTTCCGCTTCACCCAGAGCGGGAAGGATTCATTTGATGACTACCCATACAAAAAAAAAAAAAAAAGAAAGCCCTCGATTTAGATGATATCCACTATACGCGTATGAGACAAAAAAATAAGTTTATAAAATAGCGAATCTTATATTTAATGTATTTTTGACGATTTTCTGATGTAAATTAGACTTTTGTTCAGGGTATCTATTACAGAAAATTACATACGCAAACTAGTCGACTATTTCAACATTAAACATGAACTCCACCCAAAGACGGTCCCATTATATCTTCCAATAGCTTTCGACGTATTATCGTCCAGTACCTCTTATAGTCCAGCGGTGCTATTCTGTAAAAAGATCACCGTGATAACTTAGGTGAAGTGAGCTTAAAGTGACCTGTCATTCCACCTTTGCTAGGGATTGACTCAGACTTAAGCTCACTTCACCTAAGTTGTCACGGTGAGATTTTTACAGAATAGCACTACTGTACGTCGTATGACCAAACCATGTCGTTAAATTACATTGTACTTACCTTCAACTCTTCAAGTAGCTCAATATAAGTTTTATATCCATTTTACTCTAACTTTCTCGTAGCAACAGTCAAGATGGACAGAATTCAAGATGAGAATCACTAAAATCGTCGTCGACTTTGTCTCTGTCACCTTTGACTTAGACTAGAGTCAAGAGCAAACCCATTGAAAAAAAATATATATATGTATGTATATACCTACACAATAAATGCTTTTGGATAGAACAGAATTCTACTCTTTATTGTGTAAGTACACCACACACCATCTGTGTGGTTCTTTCCTCAAAATACTATTTCAGACACCAATCTACATGGTGTTCACATGATCTGACCAAGATTATGTCTGGACTCTTTAAAAAAGACTGTGACCTTTTAGTTTGTTTCGGCCTTTCTTCTCAGAGTAGACAGATAGGAAACGCCGACCTCATCTAGTATTTAAAATATGATTGACGTGTAAAAGTGTTTGTGCAAACCTTCTTACAGAAATAAAATCATTTATCATAGTACAGATTACATAGGGGGGCACAATGGACAGTTTTGTCGCTAAAAGCGATTTTGACCTTCTCCTTTTGGCAACAGCCTAAAGTCTGACCTAAATATTAAAAAGGACGTAATAGTCTTCAAGGTGTGCCATGGGTACAAGTTTTCCATTACAACCCATGGTAAAAACTGCATGATTGCTGCAAAGCGGTGCGCGCATGCGCAGTGCGCGCGCCGGTCGAGGCGCGTGCCAAAATATTTGCACTACTTATGGATTGTTGGTTCAACTATAACGGACAGTTTTGTTTCAGTAAACTTTCTTCAAATGTTTTGTAAACCTGCTATTTATAGAGGAAATAAGCTGTTCTATTCCGGGTAGGTTACTGGGTGTTCCAGTGGTATTCCAAGACACGTTTTGGATTATTGTAGAAATCTTTCACCGGGTTCAACCTGGTGACGTCAGGAAATCGTTGTTAATTTTAACAGCGTATTCTTAGGACAAGATACATGAATAAATTATAACGAAACATTTGAAAACTAAACAATATTGTATTTAATTTACCTAATTGTAATATTGTGAAATTTATTATCATTTCTTTTTGTTTAATTCTAATTTTTATCCCGTCAGTCAGTAGGTTAGGTGCGATAGATGTCTGTTCGACTACGAGTAGCTGCCTGTCAGTTGAGATGAAACACACGTCGTGTGTCTACTCACAACATAAAACGGCTTTACGACTGCGTACACTCACATTTCAGACAATGACTCACCATGTCGAAGATCGTAGTGAAAAAATCTAAGCGATTTGAATCGTAAAATTTTATGGACAGACTACACTAAAACTGTACCAAAGCTGTAATCTGATGCAGCATTTGTATAAAGCTCAAACAGCGAGTTCTCTCATTCTTCAGTTTCAACTGATTGATCTTTGCACCCAACACCAACCAATCTAATTTGTCTTTGGGTCGGCTTCCAGTCTAACCGGATGCAACCACCAGTATTTTGCATGGCCCAAAATTATCTGGGGTTAAAATTATTATTAGACCGAGATATAAACGACTACCTACATGGATACAATTTTCCTTATCTTTCTTCTTTCATGGCCCATGCTCGAACCCAATTTCAATGGGATGGACTATACAGGTTGGGAGGGACTTCGACACGCTAACTGAAACCATCAATTCAGCACATGATTCTAGACTAGCGTACAAATTTTTCGTCGGTTATCAAAAAACAAATCATCTGTTCCATAAAAAAAAAACAGTGGCACTCCGGGAGTGCTGACAGAAGTGAAAACTTGAACAATTACGTGTGTATTTTTTGAATCGTCAGGAAATATTTTGAAATATTTATTTGGTGTCGGTTACGGTAACGGTAACAGTGTCGCGAGTTCAATGGTATTTTCCCATCTCAAAAAATGCCAACATGCATGTATATCTATGTACGCAATATATGTACATACTTATATACAGAGGTGTCGGTTACAGTAACAGTGTCGCGAGTTCAAAAAATTCCCAACGCACCTAAAGAAGTTTTCACTTCATTGATGGTCTACCGTCTACGATACGACAAATATTGTTAGACATGACATAAAATTAGCCAATAAATGTAAAACATGCAATAAAAATATATTACATTAACTAAATTAAAATGTTGCACTGTCATAAAATAGTGGAACCGTTTCAAAAATGTCAAGGAAGGCAACCTTGATCTCTTTGACACCAAACGATTAAATGACGTGTCCTATTGCAGACTTGAGGGATGTAGATTGAAATCCTGCATTGAATAATGAACTAGTAGATCTTCACCGGAACAGCTACTAGTTCATTATTCAATGCAGGATCACCGGACCTTAGGGTGCATCCATTCATTACGTGAGGCGTTTAGGGGGGGAGGGGTTCAAGCCGATTCTCACCCAAACTCACGTGAGGGAGAGGAAGGGTCCTGGCACATCACGTAATTTTGTTTTCCGCAAGAAATTGTGTAAAATTTCGAGAAAACTGGGTTGAATTGAATCTTAACTAGCCTTAAATAAAAATAATTAAACAAATTGTTATTTTTTTTTAATAAATTCAACGCAATGTAGCAAAGATTAACGTATTTACACTGAAAATACGCATTTTGAACAATCTCACGTGAGATTAGAGGGGGGGGATCGAGCCATTTCTCACGATATCTCACTAAGGGGGGAGGGGGAGTCCAAAAATCGCCAAAATCACCTCACGTAATTAATGGACGCCCCCTTATTCTCATGATAATCCTACTTACCGTCTCCTATATACTGCAATTTATGCCCTATTTTTGCGAATAAGCGAATACAGCGTCTCTCAGATGCTTCCAAGAACACATAATTTTGAAAACATGTTTTATATCGTAAGGAACCACGATATGTTGTCTGGCCACTTTTTGAGCTTTCTCCCACAGGCACTTCCACCATTTTTACTAATTTGGAGACTTCGAAGTTTAACTTAGAAAATCCACAAATATAACCTTGGCTACTAAAAGTACAACTCCCTTGTAATTTATATTCCCTTAAATATTTTGTCTTTGTCCCATCTTACATGTCTCAACCTAACCTACGAGTAAGTTACTAACCATGTTTATTCTAACTTTCCAGGGCTCAGCAGATTCAAACTATTCCCAACCATCATCGGAACTGTCGCTTGACGAAGACAAGGAGGCGCTGCGCCGCGAGAAGGAAGCGCAGGCTATCAAACAGCTGGACAAGGCACGGGTGAGTTGGCAAGCATCAGTACTTTTAGAGTGGTGGTAGATGCAGTAGACTAGATACGAAGACAAGGAAGCGTAGGCTATCAGACAGATGGAAAAGGCACGGGTGAGTAGACAAAACCTTCTATTAGATGCAGTAGACCAACTACGAGACACAAAGTCCGCCAAAACTTCTGAGTCCTCTCTGGAATTCAGTTCAAGCTTAACATTCAAGGGCTCCTCCTTCGCTTTGCAAATGCTTCCATGAGTTCCTGTAACTTGCAGGTCAGGTACGCAATTTCACGCAAGAAATTTAGAAGCTTAAATATATTGAGACATCTTACATTGAACATCTTACATTGAAATTACACTGACACCCAACACACTGAAAGAGTCAAGGTCAGTTAAGACTTTAATTGTGTTGAATTATTTTATATACTGTCCTTCACTGCAGCCAACACCTTCCTATAAAGCACAAGAACAATACTGAACCTGTTACCCTGTGTTGCAGGAGAAGCCGGTGGCGTTCGCCGTGCGTACCAATGTGTCGTACGATGGCACCGTGGACGACGACTCGCCGGTGCACGGCAGCGCTATCTCCTTCGAGGTGCGCGATTTTCTCCACATCAAGGTAAACCGTTGTAACTTTTTATTTAACGTGCTCCTTATTTATTTAGCATAATCAGCCTATAATGTTCCCAATGCTGGTAACACCAGTGCCCGTTGGCGGATTCCAGTGCGGTTGTTTCTAATAACATCGTGCGAAAACCGACATGTTCTAGAACCAAAAAAAAAAAAAAAAAAATTCGAAGACATGTGATATCCTTATTTATTTTACCACAACTCAGCGCCTTTGAAGTGTTTCCCTACTTAAGGGGCAGGGTAAACGGTGTTAACTATTGGCACCGTGGTTTATCCAGGCTACCTAACACAACATGACTAAAAAACTCCATGAGCTTGTGCAATATGATGGAGTTAAGGATGACGGTGTCTTCAAATAAATACCTGACTTGGATGAGTCTTAAATACCGAGGGTCGGAGGATCGAAGATTCTTCGCTAGAGGCGACAGGTGTACGCATTGGGGTCTGCTAGGTATCCGTGATCTCGTCCCTCGCGTGCATACACACGAGTGACACGCGTCAACGGCAGAGGCGACTGCAGTCGTCGTCGACGTCTGCGTACGGTGCTCAAACACACGAAGGGCATGTTGTCGACAGCAGTAGTACAGTACAGTGTTGCAGTTGCCTATGCCGTTGACGCGTGTCGCTCGTGTGATGAGCACTTATCGCAGCGTACCCTCGTGGCCACGAGCTATACGCTCAAGTGAAAACAAATGCAATGCAAGTTTAGAGCATGCCATGAGTTACCGCGACGCGACTGTGCGCGGCCGGGAACCTAAGGCCTAATACTAAGGATGACAGTATTAACACACCCGTATCAACGTTCCAGGAGAAGTACGACAACAACTGGTGGATCGGGCGGCTCGTGAAGGAGGGCAGCGACGTGGGCTTCATCCCGTCGCCCGTGAAGCTGGAGGCGGTGCGCTCGGGCATGACGGCGCGGCGCTACCCGCGCCCCCCCTCGGCCGCGCCGCACGGCCCGCACCCGCCCCTCTCCCGAGGTAGCACCCCTCCCACGCCCGGTACGTCATGCATACCTCATGCGCAGTGCACGCCAACGTGGTCCACTACGAGATACGAGAGACGCGGCTATCGATTTTTTTGGTGTCTGATTTATGCAATTTGTCGTACAGCCGGTATATTTGTAAAAATGTCGCCGTCAAAACTTAGTTCAAGTGATCTGCTAGACAGACTGTTTTGCTAATGATGTCATTCAACAGCTAAATGTTTACCGTTCTTAACCAATACATTTTAAAGCTATATAAATGCCTCTTTCTAAGTACAAATGGTTACGTATTTCCAGAAAATTGTTGAGAACCAAATAAATATTTCAGACACCATTATTCGATTGTGTAGTCGATTTTAAATCGATAGTCGCGGATTTGAGATGATGCTGCTACAATGAAAATTAAAGCAATTAGTTTCGATTTTCATTGTTCAATGAAAGTATCCCAATTATCGTTAGAACTAGAAATTAATGTGCTGAGATTAAAATAATTTAGTAAAAAAATAGGTTCAAAACGATTAATTGGGATATTGGAAGCAAGAGTGACCACCTGCCTAAAGCTTTAACATGCACTGGATAAAAAGACATACACAATATTTTAATAATTTGTTGAATAATATGAGTTTAGTGCCTCGAAAAGCACGTTAAGCCGTTGGTCCCGGCTGTCATTCGTGGATCTTTGACATTCGTTACGGGTCGTCGGAAGCCCGAAAGTCTGACAACCAGTCTTACCAAAGGGTATCGTATTACCCAGTAACTGGGTTTTGGAGGTCAGATAGGCAGCCACTCCATGTAAAAAAGGTGGTATTCAGCTGCATCCGGATAGACTGGAAGCCGACCCCAACATAGTTTAGGAAAAGGCTAGGCAGAGTATGATGAGTTTACTGTCAATAGCGAGCTTTGGCTCGATATCCGTAGCTAGGCGTAGGATCTAAAGAATTTAAAAAAAATACTTGCACATAAAATTATTTTAATAAAAAACAAAAAAAAAAAAATATTTTATTTTCTTTCCATTTTTCAGGAAAAAGAACGATTCAGTCTAGGACAAAATAAATTGTTTTCCCAGATCGATGTCAAAAGGTTTCTCAGTAGGTTTCTCATGAGCTATATTCTATAAATAGTTTTTTTTATTATGTACCTACGTATATGACCTATACGGGATTTTTAAGTCAAACTTGAAGTAGGACCTACTAATTGCTAGCACTTAGTTTTAGTTGGTACCATATGCAGCTAAAACTATTATGATAATTTAGTACTTATTTATATTGTATGTATGTCGTTTTATCTAATGCCTGTAACGTACAACGCAGTTGTTTGTCTCTCTCTTTTTACATCGTCTTGCTCTTTCTAACACTCTGGACTCGCTACAAAAATAATGGCCTTTAACAAAATTTCTTCTAAATTAACAAAATTATTAATAAATATTAAAAAGCAAGACGGTTCTAATATTGTAGTTCTTGATTCCGTGTTACAATTGGCATCTTACAATTTTGTAAATATTTTACTAAACAAAATTTAACTTAATTGCACCTCGGCGCAGAGTATCTTCTTCTTACTTATTTTTATTTATACCAATATTATTTTCTTTTTTAATAATTGAACTCTAAATAAGTGTCAGTTTTATCTTTAATTGATGTAGACTAGCATTCTTCAAAATTATTGTCTTCTTGCACTAAATTCGACTTCTAGCAATAAAATTGTTACTCTCGCCACAAATAAAATGTTTATATTACTATACTATAATGATATGGTACGTATAACTGCTTTGTACTAGCCATTCATGATCACTCATTAATTCGGTGGAATTTGCTGGAATTTCCTGGTCTATAGAGATGTACCGATTATTGACTAAAATCGATTATTGAGTCGACTATAGACTAACCCCTATTATATTTTATTCAGTAGTTAGTCAATTCGTTCGCAAAAAAACAAAGCAAGTATATTATACCTGTATTTAAAGAATAAGTTAATAAGTATTTTAATAAGTTATAAAAAATATTTATTTACTTATTTGTATCTTTAAAAATGTTTATATGGTAAACGATCGAATCGACTAATCTGTTGACGTTTAAAAGCTCTCAAACGACTAATCCGGTAATTCGAATAGTCAGCCAGCACAATAGTCGATACATCGAATAATGTATACGTAGCACTCACGTTTGCCACATTTTCAGATGTGCCATCGTTCGATCGAGGTAAGCTCACGCACTCATCGCCCGACACCAGGAAATGTCGTAAATTTTCACCTTTTAATTATTACTAGATGTTACCCGTGGATTCGTTCGCATAATTGTTTTATTATTTTCGAGAAACCCCCGTTTTAAATATAGATAATGGTTGTTTTTTCCCCTATAATAAATACTTTTACCCCATAAATGCATATTTTTTAAATAATACTTATCTTAATAAACAAACGGACTAAACCGACTGACTAATAATTAATCGATTATTTTGAGAAATTATATTCAAAGTAATTAAGATAATTACGTATATAACTATACTTTAATAACTGATTAGTATTTTGCTACCATAGTCTCAATATATCTACTGTAAAATCCCTAATAATTATGTTCGAACTAAAAATATCTAAGTAGATACTTGTGCTCGAGACTCTACACAGTTACCATCTCACACTTTCCATTATTGCATGACTCCTCTATTATTAATTTATCTATTTTTAATTACTATTTAATATTTTCTTTAATATCTCTTGGTGTTTTACAGGAACGTTTTAGCTATCTTATATTTTATTTATTTTTCTGGTATGGTAATATTTTTGGGCAGAATGGTTATATTCTCACTTGAGATTATGCTTTTGAATGTTGTCCAAGGGTATTGAGGTTATTTGTAATATATACATATATTTTTCTGTGTGAAATATACACAGTAGAGGAAAATATTCCGACTAAACTGACTATCCTGCGTCCTGACTAATATACCTATGGCCCTGTCAAAAAATATGGACTAACTATTGGGCTTAAGGTGAATGCGCAGTGGTAGACCGCGAAATTCAAATTTTCTTACGTTTTTCGCAATTTGCAGATCAGTGTCAGGTTGTATTTTGATCAAAATTTGATTCGCGACTATAACAGGTACGTATTTACAGAATTATAATCATTAGAATCATTAATACATCTTTCTAAGTTAGATTTGTACCACGACAACAAATCTCTTATGGAAAACCGCTTAGTGGTACAAATCTAACTTAGATAATCTTAATGATTCTAATGATTATAATTCTGTAAATACGTATCGTCGTACGTCGTCGTCGTCGTACGTATGTATCTTAATGATTCTAATGATTATAATTCTATAAATACGTACCTATTATAGTCGCGAATCAAATTTTGATCAAGATACAACCTGACACTGACCTGCAAATTGCAAAAAACGTAAGAAAATTTGAATTTCGCGGTCTACCACTGCGCAATAATCACCGTGCAAAGTTGGGATTAGTGATTGGAATATGATGAAGTCTGAGAACGATTGATAAAGTTAGCAATTGCTGATAACTATCATCTAGCAAGCACAGGAAGGGGCTTTGTCTTGCGAGGGATTTCAACAAAGATGTTTCTATTAAAATTATGTTTTCTTACATATCCTATGACTTATTCTTCTTATTATTATTGAGTTTTTCCTCTACTCTGTAACCTGGGATGTCTCCAATAAGTCTTGGTGTTGTCTATGTGTACCGTAGCAGATATTTATCAAAGTTTGTGTTTTGTACCTTGAATGAAATTTAATTTGCTCCTTATTGCTCAAGTCCCAAAAGATATAGATATTTTTGTAAAGAAAAGAGCATGTTAGCTTTAAATCTTTGAGGGCTACAAATGTTAAAAGTGAGTATCTTGATGTTTTTTTTTTTATTTTGTACCAGTAGTTAATATACTGGTTGGATGCATGAATGCTGATGCGCTGCATCAGATAAATTCCAGATCAAAGGGGAAGATATGATTATTAGGAAATTATACTAGGACGAACAATCCTAGCAATACGATAGGGTGTACCAAAAGGCCTATCTCCCAGCTCTGCGTGGCACCAACTTTGTAGTATGTGGCACGTCGCAGGCGAGGAGTCGGACGGCGCGGGGCGCGGGCGCGGCGCGGGGGGCAAGGAGAAGCGCAAGCCGTTCTTCAAGAAGGCGGAGGCGAGCACGCCCTACGACGTGGTGCCCTCCATGCGGCCCGTCGTCATCGTGGGGCCCAGCCTCAAGGGGTACGAGGTCACCGACATGATGCAGAAGGCTTTGTTTGATTTTCTCAAAAGGCGCTTTGAAGGCAGGTGAGGGTGGTATCTTGGCAGTTATTCGAGTTTTGAAAGCTCTTTTTGTATCGTGTATTGATCTAATATTATAAATGTGAAAGTTTGTGAGGGTGTTTGTTACTCTTTCACGCAAAAATTACAGAACGGATTTTGGATGAAACTTTGCAGTAATATAGCTTATACATCAGAATAACATAATATGGAATACTTTTTATTCCGATATTCCCACGGGATCGACACTTATGCGGGTGAAACCGCGAGGCGCTGCTAGTTGATCTAAATATGAAGAGTCAAGAATCCTTTATTGAACTGCAAAATTTGGCCCGTTGGGTAATTAATTTGCATGAATAAACTAATTCTGAAAAATATCTTATTGACTATAGTAATAATAGTCTACCCGTCAGAACAGTCCATGGAGTCTAAATTAACCATCTAACTATTGGCAAAAATCTCAAGGTTGGCTTATACTTTTAACCCGTTCATCAGAGGCCACAACAAGTGCCCACGAAACGCCAACTAACACTTTATTTCAGAAACCGGCTCCGGTCTAAAGCTAACCTCACTAACTACTAACAGTTTACCAAACGGGACTAACATTGCAGGATAATAATAACCCGCGTGATGGCCGACATATCTCTCGCGAAACGCTCTCTCCTCAACAACCCATCGAAACGTGCCATCATGGAGCGTTCCAACTCGCGGTCCACTTGCCTCGCTGAAGTGCAGGTATGACGTGTTGCAGGATCATCATCACGAGGGTCCAGTCCGATATATCGTTAGCCAAACGAACGCAAAACGCGCCTAAGAAACCGTTCGTAGAGAGGGCCGGTAACAGGACCAACTGTTTAGTCGATGTCCAGGTGCGATTTAATTAGTAGGCCTTAGCTGTCGTGTTGTTGTTTGAGGCACGTGACATGTCGTGGGCGTGTTTGGAATGAGTGGATCTATAGATCTGCGACTTCGCAGATATAGGAATTTTACTTTAGGGTCGACACGTAAGAATTTTCTCAGCACCTAGAAATTTAGCGGACCTGCGCGAGATTTTTAGGAACCTAGAAACAGGCGATGTTGTTGTAGTAACACAGTCAAAACTCCAAAATTATTTTAGAAGCCAATTATCTCAAACACACACAGTTTGAGTCCTTTGTCGGTCTTCCAGGCGTTTCTTTTTCGCCAACAGTTCTGGTTTGGACGAAAGACATACGAGTACCTCTGATCAAAGTCCTGCAAAACGAATAATAGTGTTTTTGATAAATAGTCTAGTCATTTAATATTTTTATCGCCAGTTAGTATAGTGCGTTAAAGTCTTGCTTTTTCTCATGCCACACAAATTTAAGCTTTAATAAAAAAATCCTTCCATTTCTCTAGATTTAGTCACACTTAGAGTTTAGTCAATTTTTAGTACTACGCTCGCTCGATCCAAACATGCTCATATTATGGTATTTATAACATAATGGTTAACTAGTTACTAACATACCACGATATCCTTTCCGAAATTTCCTTTGCATTAGGTATTTAAATTGCTGAGTCAAGTAGTCCCAAATCCTGGGTATTTGTATAAATTCGTACAATATAGTAGTCCGTCTGTAGTAGGGCCTCAGATAATATAGTCTAAATATTAATTTTATTGTCCTCATAATGCATTAATAGCGTCTCATATTGTAGTTTTCCCTATAACTCCAATACATCCTGAGATGTCTATCCTACACAAAAACATAAACACGTATTATTTATATATTACACCAAATTATTGTACGAAAAATTTTCAACATAAATCTCCAATATTAGTCCTTCAAAATAAAATACAATGAGAAATAAGTAATATATTTAATATATAATATAATATAATAATTAGTAATTTTTTGTAAGTACCTATCTACTCATTTTTACCTACTGTGTCGAAAAAAATAACTCAAATAGTGTTGACACACCCTGTATTGTTTTTTTAACTTCGATAAAATAAGGTAAAAAGTTGATACAAACCTCCATTAAAGCCTTTACTAACCCCTCTCCTGATAACATAAGATATATTATAATGACGTTAGTAAGTATTTTGTGAGGAGTGAATTTGCATGAATGGTTGAGATTACAGTTGCTGAAAATGTATTAGTTTGCCTTACCTCTACGCTTTGACGGCTATCCGGTCAGATCGAGGAATTATCTATTATTATAATTTATAGTAAGGGAACGGAGCATGAAATTCGTCGATTTAAATGGTCAAAGTGTTGAGGTACAATCACGAGCAAAAATATATTAGCGTCAAAAATATCTGACTGACGATATAGCGTCAATAATATAATAAATTATACTTATTTATCCTTATATAAAAAAAACTACTATTTTTTCTCGTAGTTAATGTAATTGTATTATTTAATAAAAACTTTATCGCTGGTCAGATAATTATTGCTCGTGGCTGTTAGCTAAATATTTGTAAAATAAAAGTTGTGTAAAATAAAAGTAATTAAAAAAATTGGTCATATTACCTATACTTAATGTTTGTTTATTATTTAGCGTAATAATATTATGTTAGTTTAAACTACAAGGTCGCAGTTTAGTTGATTTTAGTGTTACTTTTTTTATTTCCATTTGTAGTTTGATGATAGCGCTTTAGAGCAAACGTGGTCACAAATATAATAGCGTGAAACCCACGACCACATACACTCTAAAATTGTTTTTTTTTTTTATAATGAATGTCCTGATTTCTTTGTACTTAAACAAAAACATAAATAAATATGTAGGTATACATTGTAATACTTATACTTAATTAAAAATAACCGTCCTTTAAGTCGTTTTAGTTAATGTTAGGAAATACTTAAGTAGGTATACACGGTGAAATTTTAATCACCGTTTTCCTCTTAAGAGGTCATTGTACTCATCGTTATGAACAACTTTTACTATGGGACCAAACCTGAAATCGTGAAAAAAAAATCAGCTGTTCCCTACATTTATGTTCGCATAACTCTTCAAAATGTAGGGAACAGCTGATATTTTTTCGCGATTTCATGTTTGGTCCCACAGTAAAAGTTGTTCATAATGATGAGTACAATGACCTCTTAAGAGGAAAACGGTGATTAAAATTTCACCCTGTACTCGCCCTGAAAGTTTATGATAAATTTTGCTTTTCGTTATTGTCGCCACTAAAATTTGAGTAATTAATTTATTGGCTATTTTTTAAAACCACATTGCGCTTTTTGTACAGACGCCAGCACATCAAGCTACCCGAAACTGTTAAATTTTCCCAATCAACTTTGAACCTTACAGTGGCGAAGGTACCATACAACTCGATTCCCGCCGGCTTCACTTCGAAAATTCAGACATAATCACTCTATAGTCAATTCATCATTGAAATTTTCTTTTGGTATTTTCTTTTTTGCTCCGGCCTACCTCTGTCATAAATTCACCCTTCGCCACTGGAACCTTATGCTTTAGCAAATCAAGTTGAAAATCTATTTAAAAAAATTGACAGATTGTAGTAGCTTAATGTACTCGCGTCTGTACACCGTCTTGGGGCCAAGTCAAGATGCTGTTATGACACCAATGAAAGCACGTCAAACACGTATCTCTTTTAAATCAAGATTCGCTTTTGTATCATCACAATTTGTGGTCTTCACACAAAACGTGCCTTCATAGATGTGCCTATAGTTTTACAAATCTTATCTGCTCAAATAACACCATTAATTCCATCACAATCAGAATGAAATCGAGAGGATATTCGACCTGGCTCGCACCTTGCAGCTGGTGGTGTTGGACTGTGACACCATCAACCACCCCTCGCAGCTGGCGAAGACCTCACTGGCTCCCACCATCGTGTACCTGAAGATATCCAGTCCCAAGGTGGTATTACAAGTGCCTCTCTTGCCTAGTCCTAACATACCAAATGATATAAATGATCCCATTGAAAGCCCCAAAGAACGTATATCTAGGTTTATGTAAGATGGTAGATGCGTTAGTGAACGTAGTATGATTGAAGATGCTAGCAAGATCTTAGGCATAGTTTAGGATACCTAAGCCCTAAGACAGCGACTTCAGAGCGATTGGGCGAGCACCGTTCAAAGAACAGCGGTGTAATTTCGTAACACACTATCAGTAGCAATGGCTTTCATTTTGACAGTTCAACAACATTCATTGCGTTATTCACGTTGTCGAGCAAAAAAATTTCTCGAACATAATAAAGCAATGGATTAGCAATATCCCTCCGTCATTGCCAATAATTGGAGCCTTCATTCTTCCCAATTAACATATAAAGTGATGGGGTTCTAAAAGTACTTAGCTAGAAATGTAATTTTTTAAATTCGAATCGCTCATGAGTAACCTGGACACCCATAAAGTAGTAAGTGAAGTTTTTCGTTAGAGAATCGCTGTTGTGTCTGCAGTTAGATTTGATGTTTTGAATGTTAGTTAACTACATGTCGTATATCTGTCCTTTTCTTCCGTCTGGTGCTAGTCGTCACTACGATTCCTCGCAACTCTTAGCTACAATGTTGGTTCTTTTGTCTCATAGGTGCTACAGCGCCTGGTCAAGTCCCGCGGTAAGGGTCAGGCCAAGAACCTGTCCGTTCAGTTGGTGGCTGCAGAGAAGCTGTCGCAGTGTCCCACAGACATGTTCGATGTCATCCTCGATGAGAACCAGCTGGAGGACGCTTGTGAACATATTGCTGAGTATTTAGAGGTCAGTTTGCACTCCATTTTTTGAATCGCGACTATATCTTGTTGTCTTTGCGGACCTGGTCCAGTTCCTGTAAGTTTATACATTTTCCGGAAGGAATATAAAAACTACCCATTTTTTAACATTTATGGAAGAGATCTGCGGATAAGAAGATTCCATGTTGCTATAAAACGACTTAATTAATTTAAAGATAAATCAAAGTGTATCGGGGCTTGCATATAGTACAGCTTTTTGCAAAGTTACTTTCCTGTAATGCAAATACACATCTACTACTTGTAGTGTAGAGCTATAAGTTTCTAAAATGTTCCTTTGTAACAATACATTCTTTAAAAGTACAGACGCCAGCACATCAAGCTACCCTCTTTCCCAATCAACTTTGAACCTTATGCTTTAGAGATAAAGTTGAAAATCTATTAAAGAAATTTGACAGATTGTAGTAGCTTGATGTGCTGGCGTCTGTTATCACTTCTGCATTATGCCGGTTTATTCTATAATATTCTCTCCGTGAAAACTTAGGTGAAGTGTGCTGTATTTCCATCCGATGCTAGGGATTGGCACTATTGACACCTCACTTCAAGCTCAATTTATCCTATGTTTTCACGGTCAGATTTATACAGAATAAATTAGCAGATTTCTATGAATAGTGCCACACTAATGTATCTAAACCGTGTCACATTGTGTCGCAGGCGTACTGGCGCGCGACGCACCCGCCCGTGCCCGAGGAGGCGGCGCCCGCGCGCCCCATGCAGCGCACGCACAACGCGCACGCGCAGCCCGGTGAGCACACACACACACACACACACACGCGCACACACACACACACGCATACATACACTACACTACATTGTTGTTCTAACGTAACACTACAAGTCTGCGAACGCGAAGCTATATCAACCTTCACCCATCTGTTTACCGGATGAAAATCCATCTAGGAGGAGGTCCATCTTACTTCAGATCTTGGACTATAAGGTTTTTACAATACCGACTTGCCTAATGTCGATCAACGTTTTTATTCGGAGTAAATAAATTTGATGAAACCAAGATTCACAGACCGCACTTTACATTGCAAAGTAAAGTGAAAGTATATTCTGTGAATCTTGCCCTTAGTAAAGGCAAAGCGTTCAACATTATATTTTATAGGTACTGTCGTTCTAAGTATTGTTAGTTGGATTCAATACTCAAGTAATAACTTAACTAAAATCACAATTAATGTTTGAAAAGAAAAGTACTGTTTCATCGTTTAACTCCTGGATCGCCCAAACATCGTGAGATAAATGGTGCAGACTGCAACTTTAGCATTAATTATTCGATGTTATAACAATATTAATATTGCTTGAATATAGGTAAACTTTATTTTACACAATGCAACAAACCACGCAACACAATTTTATGCACATAAGAACAATGCCTAAGTAGGTAAGAGATAGCCTATTTTTATGTCTTCAAAAATGACTATTTTTAACCTAACTAAGTGTTTATACACACGAGCGGCAGGCGTCAACGGCAGGGGCTACTGCAACCATCGACAACGTGCCGCTCGTGTGTATAAACACTTACTGGCTGGCAGAGACGTGTCAACGAACCGAATATACAGGCTGTTTTTCAGATGGGAAAGTTCGATCTCAAAAACTCATTCTGTAAATTATGTTTTGTACAAGTCTGTTCCTCTTTATACTCAGCTCACATACACATCACATCAAATATTTCTGTAAAACTATTGTATAATTATGTATATAACCGTGTACTGCGATATTTTGAACCCCCTGCTAACACTGGAGGGCATCGCGAGAGATCCGACTCGTATAGCTACGAGAGGGAAAGAGGTAACTAACAATAATAAACACAATTATTTTAAATTGGCTATCTAAGCTCCGCAGATGCGATGGATCGATATCTACACAGGATCAAATAAAAAGATTTGATGTTATTTTTTGGGAGGTCTACGACCGCTGTAAACAATACTTGAAGTATAAGATGAGAAAAACTGTTTTCTTATCTATATTTCTTTTAACGTTTTTATATATCGATACCCATCGCGTTTGCGGAGTTTAGCTAGCCAGTTTAAAAAAAACTCTGTATTGTGTATGGTAGGTATATTGGACAGGAACAATGTGTTTATGAACCCAAGACACGTTGAATTCATCCACGACCAATTTCAAATAGTTTCTTCTTAAAGAAATAAGCGTTGTAAACGTTGAAAAAAAGTTTTAAATGGTGCATTATCGTCAATAATTAATAGTTATTTATGCAACTGTTGTATAATAAGGGGTATAAGCCGAGTGTGATAATAGTATCACATGAGTGTTTTAATACCTAATTATGTACCTACAGTTGCATACAAGACTTTATCTACACGCATGATATGAATCCTCTATAAAAGGTTCTGAAACAGTTTTTTGCAATACTAATATCGAACAAAAATGGCGGCCGGCGGGATACGACGTGAATTCGAATAACATATAAGTTCTTTTTTTTTTAAATTACGGCCCTGTGGTAGTGAAACGCGCGTGCATGACAATGTTCTTTTTTTGAAAACATTATAACACTCGTTTGGATGATATTATGGTTACTATGACACTGTTTGTTTTAATGTTGGCAATAAGCTAACTGTTTCAGAAACTTTAGCATGGGTGTAGATAAAATTATGTAAAATAACCAACACTTTTTAAACGCTTGGGTTCAAAAAACACCTTGTATAGGTAAAAAAAAAACTTTTAAAATAGCGCTCTCTTTGTATTTTTTGTTACAGTCAGCGTAGTTTAGAAAAAAAACCTATGCTATGTGTTATTTTTTTATATTTCATATTCATTACATATTTCATTTCAATTTATTTTCAATGTCTACTAATATCTAAGGTACAGTCACGGGCTACACTTTCAAATAAACTAAAATTAATAAAAGGGAGCTTCCCTTTAGAAAATGTTACAAGGTGAAAAAATTCCGTAACTGTACTTCATAGTATAAATTAACGCCGTGGGCACACCACCGCTGCGCTCCACAGTCTCATTGCGGCAGGATTGTGGCGACGGTAAGCGCTGGTGTGCCAACAACGTAAGACATAAATGTTGTAGTAGATGTTGTCCCTCCCCGCCAGAGGACGCCACTCGACTGACCCTCCTGTTCATTTCAGTACAAGCGTCGGGGCAGGCCCACTAACAACCGAGCCGAAGACTTAATTCCAGGTGTTTATTCTCAGACGCACCGGCCCCCGTCCAGGTTGCAAACACTTTCTAGCGGCCCCCACCCTTCTAACCGCTTGATCGCTTCAGGGTGACGCTTCACTAACCCTTCAGAATCTGACAGCTGGACAAAGCTGCTGGATTCCGCCAGCTAACACGTAACAGCGGTTCAGAATGACGCTAACTGTGATACGTTTTAATAAGTTTTGGGTCTTGGGGCGTTGAAAGTTAAAATATTAGAGGTTTGCTGAAAAATCTCTGGTTGATATCCAAAATGACTGAGCTGTTTGTCGTCTTGAGCTTCAGAAACAATGTTATGTTGGATCATTTTAAAGATATAGATTTTTGGACCTTTTGCACTGACGCTGCTTCCGATACGTATTCATTGGTCTTGAGCAGATCCATACTACCGTCTCGTGTGTCCCTGGTTACATGACCATCTCATATACCTTCTGCCCTCTCATCGCAACCCGTTTCGCCGTAACAAGTCGTTTCGATCGTCCAGTCAAGCACGAAGCAGAACATCTTCCATCAAGCAGGATACTTTCTTAAAGGCAGAGGGCCTTATCAGGCTTATAGTCTGCAGCATCTCAAGTGCACTGTTCCGCAGCGTCACCAGTGCCGGCCGCGGCGCAGGTAGTGATCCCGGTCCCGGGCAAAGTGCGCACTCCCGGCGGAACCATCATGTAGCGAGTCTGAGTCTAGTGTCGCAGCCGTAAGTGTGGGTGCCCCCCTCCCCCGCCCGCAGACGGTCCCGCTCCTCTCGCCCCGTGTGATGTGTGTGCTCTTTGGTCCTTGAAACCCTGGTCGATGCAAAGGCTGGATGGATTTCCAGGGCCGTGATCGTCCTGATTATTTTTGAGTTTGTTGTGTTCGAGTGCGTGTTGATTTTCAACGGTTTTATTTTGTTTTGATTTCATACTATCATCGCAAAATTCTTTTACGAGCGTATTGTATGGTTGGCAGGCGGCAGGTCACGCGCGGCGCGGCCGGAGCGCCTGGAGGAGGAGTACTACCCGCGCGGTGGGGAGCGGTACGAGCGCGGCTACCCGCGCGAGTACCACGACTACGGGCCCGAGTACACGCGTGAGCGAGCGCACGCCGCGCATGCGCCGCCGCCGCACGACGCGTACGGCCACGACTACACGCGCGACGCATACGCGCGCGATGAGTACGGCCGGGAATACGCGCGCGACGAGCGGGAGCGGCGCCGCGACCGCGACCCGCCCGACGACTACGGGCCTTCGCGTCGCGCGCTTAACGCTGTCTAACCGCACCGCATCGACCTTGTTCGCGCCGCGTCGTGCACGGTGCGACCCGCACGCCGCGCCGCGTGGCCGCCGCGTGCTTGGCGTGCCACGCCGCGTGGCGTCGGGTGCTTGGTGTGTCACGCCGCTTAACGCCGCACCGTGCCGCACGCGTGCCGCGCCGGGTGCTTGTTGTGTCACGCCGCTTGATGCCGCACGCGTGGCATGCCGCGTGGTGCCGGGTGCTTGGTGTGTCATGTCGCTTGACGCCGCACCGTGCCGCACGCGTGCCACACCGCGTGGCGCCGCACCGTGCCGTACGCGTGCCGCGTCCCGCTGCGCCACCGCTACTCGCGGCGATTGTATAAATTTTACATACTGAACGAAGGAGGAGCTAAGTTTAGTACCGTTAGATATTATCCGTTTCCCATTTTTTGAACATACTCTGTAATTATATTGCATCGTCTGTACTTCATTGTTGCAATCATTTGTAAATAAAATACTTTATATCGATGACCGACGTTTCACTGGATTCTTTGATGAAAGTTAAAGGTACACCCCCACAAATGAAACGTGTGTTTTATGTCTACAAGGACAAAAAGATTACCGCTTAATTCTAGTTAGATACTTTCTACCTACATAATTATCATGCTGAGCTTTAGGAACCTCTTTCCTGTAAAATGATTAATAATCAAACATTATTACAATAATAAAAGACAATTATGTTAAATACAACGTCATCTAGGTTAGACCTTAGAACTACGTTGAAATTGAGCACAGCGCCATCTGTGTCAGACCTTTGAACTACGAAGGCGTTTAGTACAGCGCCTTCAGTGTTTATCGTTTGTACTACGATGGCTTTGTTTTTAGAACTTGAGAACTCAATCTATAAATATACTAAACTGCCAGTCTATTTATCTCTGTGTACCTTTATGTTCAAGTCTCATGTAATAAGAGGCGAGTCTATTGGCCTTCCATCACCAGACTGGAACGAATATATTTTTCTTCGATTTGTCAAACTTTCTGACGGTTGATAATGGTTGAAGGTGTATCGTGTTGTGGTCTTTGGCTATTAAGTAATTTTGCTATTGTAGTAAAACTCAGGTAATGTTTTACAATTATTTATTTATACAACCAATTTTACACAGCCAAATACAGCTACCAGACCACACATCCGCGCCGTATGGCCGTGCAGATTAGACATTCCCGCGATCGCCGAGTGTTGTCGATTCCTCAAGTCGATTATACCTATTTTTATTTAATTGTATATTTATTTAAAATGTTTTATTAATTGTTATTAAAAATCATAAACCATACACTATATTATTATGCTGGAAGGCATTACAGTTTTTTTTATGACATTTCTTCTCATCTTTTGACCTCTTTATAGAGGTACACGTCTTATTGAACGTTGTTACGGCGGATGTCGCCAAAATAGTTCTGTAGAGGAATAAATTAGAAGGAATGCGGAAGAAAGTTAATTGGAAGAGGGATCTTTAATTTAGGGAGACGGCTATATAAACCAAGAGGTGGGTGGGTAATTTTTTGAGTATTAAAAGAAAACTTCTCATAACAAAAACATATCGCAGTTTATTACAGACGTGTTTGAAGTAAATTCGATGACGTTCAACATGTCAAGATGGCGCCCACCAAGGTTGCCATATTAAATAAATTAAACATTAAATCGCGTAACAGTTGTTAAATAAATCTAATTCTTCATAATATTATCGCTCGCGTGCCTCTTTGGTGTCTACTAGCTAAATAATACAATAATTATATACATTCTCATAGAATTACATTTTATTTTAATAGTTGCAACATTTTTGTGGAGATTAATACAAGAGAAAAATTCCTACACCTTCCAATATATCACCAAAGAAAAATCCAGATTCCATAAATATCCCGAATTATAGTTTAATGTGCAGATACAGCATTCTGTGACAATACATTGGAAGGGGATTTACCGTTGGATAATACAATACGTCTACAGCTATTACAAATAGCTATTCTAGCATCTTTTAATATAGCTTCGACACTATGTACAGACGCCAGCACATCAAGCTACCACAATCTGTCAAATTTCTTTAATAGATTTTCAACTTTATTGCTAAAGCATAAGGTTCAAGGTTGGTGGAAAATTTTACAGTTTCGGGTAGCTAGATGTGCTGGCGTCTACGTCTGTACCATAACATTTTTATTAGACTATGTACCATTTATTTCCAGTAGTGCCTTAGGTATTACAATGGCAAAAGCTATGACAAACTTAGATACTATCAATTCACTTGTTACCTCTAGCAATGCATTAGAATTGCAATATCTTCAAGCCAAAATAGCTCTTATATAAATCAGGCTGTCTTGTTCAAATACTCCAGAATTCTGAATACATTCTGGGTCTTTGTGCCTTACTATTAACTTTAACTGCCTCGTTAGGTTAGTTACAAGCATTATTGCAACAACTCTTTGGTTTCACACTCACTGAGAACCCTAGCTGATTGAAACCACTCCTCGGAGATTCGTACAAAAATAAAAATCGTTCTAGTTTTCCATAATTATAACGCTACATGATCCTTGAAGACCAATAATGATCTTTTCACTATGATACAAAATTAAAAGGACAATTTTTTTTAATCAACGAGTCATTCCGTTCCATCAGACAGGCTCAAAGCTCACACCAAATACCTTAACAATCCAAAATCCATATTTACACTTTACACAAACTGAACCGTATTTACACTTCACAAGAGTCGCTTTCTCACTGTACCATCGAGGTGCTTACGGCCTTTGGCGCGGCACCGTAATCGTCTGAACCTGGCTAAGTACACGGCTAGTCAAATATATAGATAGTCATTCTTGGTTTCCCTACAGTAGCTGATGCTGGGGAACTTGTAGACGGGGCTGTACCTTCTCTTCTCGCCTTCAGCTTCGAGGGAGAGAGCGGATAATGCTCTGGAAGGTTCTTCGTCTTCGGAGGGAGTGTCTTCTGGGGGTGGCAGGGAGCGCGGCGGGAGGGGAGGTGCCCTCGGGTTCCTGCGCACCCTGAAGTGGCAGTCAGTGTCTGGCGGCCAGGCGCGCTGCACCATCAGAGGAAGGTCGTCAGGGTGTAATTTT
Source organism: Hydraecia micacea (assembly GCA_914767645.1). Lineage (NCBI taxonomy): Eukaryota > Metazoa > Arthropoda > Insecta > Lepidoptera > Noctuidae > Hydraecia > Hydraecia micacea. The sequence continues at coordinate 19,623,585 of OU611778.1, forward strand.
CGCTCGTACTCTTGCGAAGGACTGACCTGAAATTGAATAACATTTGATTAAATATCGGTTGTTGTAGCTGACTTTCAATAAACATTTTGGTCAGAACATACATAACATAACAACGAAGGCGAGTTTTTTTTTTAATATTATATTTCTACTAGCTATGCCCCGCGGTTTCACCCGCGATAAAATAATTATAGTCCTTTTTTATTCCCTTTACAAATCTCCACCCCCTTTTTACACCCTTAAGGGATAATTTCGGAGATAAAAACTATTCTATATCCTTCCCCTCAACCCAAACTATCTCCATACCAAATTTCAACTAAATCGGTTCAGCGGTTATTGATTCCACATACAAACTTCCACCCCGCTTTTCACCCCCTTAAAGGATGATTTCTGAGATAAAAACTATCCTATGTCCTTTACCGGGATACAATCTATATCTCTGCCAAATTTCATCTAAATCCGTTCAGTGGTTTAGGCGTGAAAAGGTAACATACAGACAGACAGACGAGAGTTACTTCGAATTTATAATATTATATTAATATAAAAAAAAAAAAAAAAATATTAATAATATAGTACGGATACATTTTTTATACAAAACTTTGCCAAGAAATACATACCTAAGAAAAGGTTACAGTTTTTTAGCTAGGTAATTGATTAACCAGAAAAGTTGTACAGACGCCAGCACATCAACCTACACCTAACTGTCAAATTTTCCCAATCAACATCGAACCTTATACTTTAGCGATAAAGTTGAAAATCTATTACAGAAATCTGACAGATTGTAGTAGGTTGATGTGCTGGCGTCTGTACAATACGCACCTCATAGAGCGAGAACCTCTCAACACCCTCGTTGGAGTCGTAGCAATGCAGCAGGATGGCCAGCACCTCGTCTGCCGTGGTCCTCTCGCTAGTTAGCAGGCACTTGTACTGCGACGAGGACATGAGCGCCGAGTCGTAGATCTTGATCAGACCGCCTGGTCGCATCTGTAGCGAGAACCTGGAATTTGATAGAGGTGTGGTTAGAATATGGAGGATTTAAAAAATAAAAGTAGTTCTGAAAGATTATTATGGGGGACTATACCCTTGTCCACCAAGCTAGTCCGATGAGGGTTGGTGGACGTATCGCCAGAGACGTCGCCGTTCATTGGACAGCAGGCATACTAGGGACAGATGATGACTTGGGTTCTTCCGAAGATGTTAATATAAAAATCATTTTAAAAAAGTTGTACCGTGAATCGTCTGTCTTATGACGGATGACTTGTCAAAAAGTTTTTGTACATCTAATCTTTGAAAACTGTTGCTCAAATCCACCGAATTTTACTCAGGTAATTTGCTTTAATAGCAAAAATTCTCAGTTCTATTCATTTCGTACAGTTTGTCCGCGGAGCCTTGCTTACTGAATAGATCATTCTCACGGCTTGTCTTAGCTAACGAGCAATATACATTTTTTCTCAGTGTCGAAGGTCATTCTAACCAAAAGATAACTATAATTTATTACAGCTAGGTAATTATTTTAGTTGTTAATTTTAAAAGAAATGTTAAAATAACTAACGCTAAATTTATGCTATATATAAATGGCCTGAGCCGGCTATACAAGAGGGTCTTTGGGTTTTTTGTTGTCAACTTCTGCTATCAGTGCTATCATATATCTATCTAAGTATAGGAAATCCGAATCTCTGGTGATTTCAGATTTATATCCTGAAAACAACAATTGAGGATATACCGAGACCGACACTATGAAACAAACAACACTTCCCAAAAGATAATGCTGACTACTTATAATGTGTGTAGAATGCTTTTGAAATAAAGACGTACGTAAATAAGAAGGTATTGTTTATTTTGAAGGGGAAACCCTATTTATTAATAATCCTTTTCCTACCGACCTCATTCATAAACTATTCAAAACACCCATAAACCCAATAATACATTCTAAAACATACTGCTTCAACCGTAATAACGATCCATTTAATATACAATAACAACTAAAGTTGATCCCTTTACCGATCTACTCCAAACTGTCAACACACAGTAACACGATACATATGGTCAATAAAGAGCTAACAGGACTCTTAAAGTTTTTATATTTTTTATTACCGCCATGTTTACCGTACGAGAATAGCCCGTGCCGGAAGAAGGGACAAAAGTGGATCTTTTTCGGTACACCGGCCGGTGGTCCCGGTACCAACGACGCAGTATTGAAGGGTTTTCTGTTGACCGATGGCGGGTTAAAAATAAAGTTCTAGTGAAAAGGGTTTCGCTGATTTTGTTGTGTGAAATCGTGGCGAGTGTTATTTATTAAATGTGGTTAGAAAACAAATTGTGATTCAATTATGATGTAACTATGCAGTAACAAATGTTTTGTGGTCGTATTGCGTCATTAATTTGTTGTGTTGTGAAAATGGAAAATTGAAATAACCTCATAGGTGAAAATGAACTAACGAAACTGTCATGATGATGTAATTGTGATGACTAATATACGCTGAACGATCCAGACAGAATTAGCATTGGTTTCGAACACTGTAAAGATTTCAGATTACCCAAACCCAATTTTTAGTGTTTGATTCAAACACCAGTCTTCCTTCTTCAATAGGACCCAGGTGATGACAAGATCTGGCTACCCAAGATGTTCGAAAATTAAGCGAAAAACAATACTCACTTAGAATAACCCTTCGGATGGCACGCCTGCAGTGCTGCAGGCCTTGCATCGTCATCCAGCACCAGCGTGGTCCTTAGCCCCGCGGTCCTCACTCTGACCTCCATGCTGAGGTAGAACAGCCTCGGATCCCGATGGCGCATGCGGAACTTGCCCAGGAGGGTGGAAACCACCTCCTGCGCCCGAGTGCCCCACGTTACGGAGAGAGTTTTGTACTCAATGTCCGGTCGGAGGCGACGGGCGTATACTTTAATTGTCGTCTGTGAACAAAGAAATTGATTTATTAGTACACATATCAAATACTTTTAAAATAATTGGACGAGAAATACAATGTAGATGCGAAGGACCAGATGAGACTTATCGCAAAGGACCGAATTATTTTGAGAGCTACGCAAAGGGTTCCGATATTATTCAAATTGAATTTATTTGCATACAATGTCAAGTTATGTTTGATATTATCTTTTGTTGGTTTTATAGTGTCAACCGGAAAATGTCCACTCTTGAATGGCCTCCCTCGTGTAGGGTGACACAGGTGCATTTCGTCATGGTTGGCTGATGGGTGGTTATTGCGATATCCTGATTTTATTTTGTACTTATAGGAATTATGAACTCGACCATTTTTATAAATGATGATTCAAAAACAGTCGCTATTCACTACTTAACTTTAAGCAACGTTTATGAATAAAACAGCCAAACCTACTACAAACACAACAAGAATTCCATTTTTATGAATTAGATATACCTATTGCAATTTCATTCATTTGAATAAAAGATTTGCGGAATTTGTCAACGTCGGTTCAGATAAATAATCGTTTTCAGTACAAAGCCTGGGCTGATAAAATTCAAATTTTAGGTCATAAAATGTAATTTTCAACAGTTATTGATAAGCAAAGGAAGCATATCAAACTTCCGTTTTTAGGGAGTAGTCCATGTGAAATTATAGCTAACACTATCTGAGTACAAACAGGAGATTAAATTACGTATAATAATTTAGCAAATAGAGATCGATAAGTAAAACGCGATGGTAGAGTTCAGGAAGCCAAAATCTAGACAAATAATGTAATCGATGAATTATCGTAAATTTTAAAAAATGTTACAGGTTTATTTCAAAAGTTTCAGGTAACAAAATGCAGTGTGCAACCTTTGCATCATTCGAAGACAAACAGGTGACACTAAAACAATATGTGATTTTGTTGAACACTGCTGAATTCTCTACAATTCTGGATAAGTTGAAACTTTGAAAGAACTAGCATTCAACAGCCAATCCTTTCGAAATTACTAAACCCGCTAAGCAAATCGCAGGCTCACAAAACAAGATAGTCAAGTACAGTAACTAACAACCAATAATGTTATTATTCTGTGTAACAGAATGCAAAGATTGCAGAATATCCAGTTCCCACGCGAACTGTTCTCACCGCACAATAAGAACAACACAAAAAATTATGAATAAAAGTCACATCGTAATAAAATTATAATGGAGGATTTTGTGTTTCAAATGACTCACGTGAATGTTATGGGGGTGCAGCGCTAAACGCATGCGCGGAGCCGGGACTGGCGCGAATGTGGCCATGACACGTGCGTGTGCGACGGCGCGCGGGCGAAACTGAGCCAGACAGAAAGCCTTGAGCAGAGCATTCGAGCTCTACAGGGGGTTGCATTGCAAGCATCTGTCGTTTATTTCCTCATTTTATTGATTGGAACAGGAGACTATCCGGGGCATGTCGATATTTCTACAGATTCAGGATGTTGGTGAAGCGAAGTGCATGCGTAAACGTGATTCGCTTAACCAAAAAAGGATGAAAGCTTTCAGAAAGTTCACTAGGAGTTAAGATTTAAAACTAGCCAATTAGATTGAAAAAAATCACAATAGGCACTAAACAGCCAGAAAGACAACGGATGAAGGAACCATTTTGGTTGAACTACCTGCTTGTATACAAATCATTGCAGAACTGCGCTGGTAGCAATCAATCACAGTGACGCACAATAAATATTTTAATTTCCTCTAAAACATTGAACCTGATACCGACAGACAGTGTAATTTAAAACATAGGACTTGCAACAAGACCTGACTTGGCGCCGGAAGCTCCCAGCCCCCACACAAAGGGTAAGTAGACACCTGTCCCGTCACGGAAACTGAACCGACTCCCGATCGATTTTACCGACAATTTCGAAATATCGCAGGCACCGTGTGAATGTTCGAAACACAATTTGCAAGTGGCCAGATGCTTCAAGAACCAAAAAATATGTTAAAAGTGAGAAAGTATAGAAAAAGATTTAGGAGCCCCTGAAAGTGGGTATGTTTTTGCAGCTTGTAAACTTTTTGTTAGACATGGTTTTTAGGGCCATTTTAGAGGACCAAAAATGTTATCATCTGTGTAGAAGGCTTATGACAGCTTCCGATAAAGAAAAGAACTATTGAATTATTCCTAGCAACAAGTGGAGAGGAGACGTTGCAAATTGTTATTCATGAAACAAACATCCCAGCGAACAAATTCGTTCCAATCGAACTGGAACCAAACGAAAATCCAACGGCCATTGTTCTAACAGCACGTCCTAGGTTCTCGGTATCCGCACAATTTACATACAATACCATTCAGGTACCCCATGAAATGAAAACATAACATTCTGAAAGCCAAACGGATTATTCAAACCGGGAAGAAAGCACCGGTAAAAGTGGTCATCTTTCGTCGACAACCACTGAACTTGAACTGGTGACTCGACGAAGGAAACGCAAAAACAGCCACCGGACGGCGCAGGAATGCGGTACTCGCAGCCAAACCTGACCAGCCTAAGCCTGCCCGCGGCAAAAAACGAAACTAAGTACGCCCTTACAAAATGAAAGGCAATGTCCGACAACTAGCGCTGATGTAAGTGTCAAGTTAAGCTGGCGTGCGACAGGTTAGAAAATGCGGTGATAAAAAGTTTTATACCGTGGATTAGACATCCTTGTCACAAGGCTATTGGTTATGGCCATTTGTTAGTGCATGCTTGGATTTAAACGAGCATGTCTGTACACACGGCTACACATCAAGCTATACATTACCAGTTTGAGTTGACCTCGCATTGTATAGGTTTTTCATACAATCAGATGTCAGCTTATACTGGTTATGTATAGCTTGATGTGTAGCCGTGTGTACAACTTGTCCGTTCCAATCTCCTGTTCCGTTCTGAACACAAGAACGTGTCAAAACATCCGTTTTATTTTTCTTTCTTCGATTTTATACTAAGCAGTTGACAATCGACTACTCTGGATTCAACGTTCACGTTTAGCCGTTATGTATAAACATTTTCAGACTTTGACTCAGGCAGGCAATATTATTTTACCAGCGCAATGTCAAAACACAAAACTAATTTCACCATCCTCTAAAATGGCGATAATATCTCCATCGCTCTCGCAACAATCATCAAGCCAAGTACTAGCCATTATAAAACAATAAGTCCCAAAAGACCAATAATGGTCCTTTGCCTCAAATTACTCGTAATGTGACCACATCGCCCGCAGCGTCGGTCGGCGTCGGTCGACTCCCGCGTATACAGCGTCCGGCGCACGCGTATTGCACGATACTTGAACATTGTTAACGTAGTTAGTACGCGTAATCATAGATGGCGTTGCGTGGCTATTGTTTGGTTTATAAAAGTTAATGTTTTGATGGATGAGCGTTTGTCTACTGAAACTGTCTGATATTGATTGACACTAGTGAATTATGCTGATGGGTTCTGACTGTAACTGAACGCCAGTGTTTATCAAGTGTTAGGAACTGTCCACTTTAAGAATTAGTCATGCATTCTGAAAATTGAATTATTTGCACGTTCTAGGTCAAAATAATATGAAGCTATAATTATGAATGGTGTGCCTACATTTTTACAATTCCAAATGTAAATTTTGATATTTAGTCATTTGTATTTGTTAAGGCCTTAGTGGCCAGACAAGAGCTGTACCTATTCAAGGTACGACACCTAACCTTTAAGATCATTCACTACTCCGTTACGCCGCTCCGGTACGCCATTGTGTGAGCAAGTGTAAAGGCTAAATTGGCCATTACAAAACAGTCGATAACCACCATAATGATGTCGGTGCTAGCAACACGTGTCGCTAACCAAACAGTTTGTTCTGCCCACGCGCAGGTTTTATAAGACGCGGGTTAGCACCTGCAATGGTAGGCGTTTATTGTAACTACAATTGTAGGTAATGGCGGTTCAATTGAAGGTAGTTGTTATTAATGTAAGTGTTATGCACGTGCTAGTTTAATAGGCCATAAAGGCTCCCACAGACATGCGCGACGCGACTCTAGTACCTACCTAGAACAATTTCTATGAAAACTTTATGGAAATGATGCTACCAAAATCGCGTCTCATCGTCTCGTCGCGTAAGTGTGGTACTTATTGCATTCATATCTCTCAGAATTCAAGCTGCCTACCTATTAATAAGCAAATATAAGCTAAGAACTACCGTATGGAAAAAAAAAATTATGAAATTTTATAATGAAAATGAGACGTGTCCTTGTGTTTATTCACTCCATTCTCCCAATGTTGATGAAAAAGCAAGTCTTTATATGTATTTGCTTTTATTGAACCTAATCCAAAATCAATTGTAACGCTAATCTGCCCAAACACTTCAACATAATATTTTGTATAACAATTCGCATTGTTACATACCAACTAATTAAGCTATCAGATGGTCCACTTAATCGTTACAGTACCTAACGGTACAAAATTGAGCCGAGTACACTACCCTCGGGCCACAATCAATCTAATTTAAACTAGACTAGCAACAAACACCAAACAGGATAATACTTAATACCGCTAAGATTATTCGGTAGACGTAATCGGCATACAACATCATTATAGTGAGGTACCTAATCGCTATAATTTTTGTATCGGAATGCGATAAAGAGATTTTGGATTTAATAAAGGCTCCCGCAAACAGGCGCGACGCGACGCGCGACGCAATTCTGGTAGAACAATGTCAATGAAGTTTTCATAGAATTTTTTCTACTAGAGTCGCGTTGCGCCTGTCTGCGGGAGCCTTAATTAATAAGACGCTAGCATAACCAGCCTACTGCTGGGACAGGCCTCCTCTGTGAGAGGGAGTGGGCCGCAATTCAATACGCGGGCCCAGTGCGGGATGGTAATAAGACGCTAACTAGGTAGGTACTTCATAATACTTACAAAGACTTGGTGTTAATTTGTTTTCGGACGCTGAAGAAACAGAACAATCAATAAAATTCTACAGACGCACGGTCAAATATACACAAAGGTCATTGACACCCATTAAGTATCCAAACTTACCCCATAAGTTGAGCTCACAAATATTATGGAGCAATTGACGAGGCTACTGTGGTAACTTGGTAAGTGAGCAAACATCCGCTGCGCAGGGGCAGGCGGGCGCCGCCGCCGCGCGCCGCACGCGCCGTCGCCGCGCGTCAATCGACGCGGACAGAAAGACCATTTTATACTTTGGGATATTGGTTATCTTATTTTAAAGAAAAAATAAGTATAATAATTTTGTCCAAAGTTAGTGAGTCCCACATCGAAAATAAATGATATAATGATATGGACAAAAAAGTACATTCCATTTACACATACATAGTAAATAATATTGGATATTAAAAATAGAAAAATGAATTGATTCGTAGTTTTTAACCTCTCTGGACTCGTCAGTTTTTATTTCAAAATAATTAGTAATGAAAGATGAATTCAAAGTATCATTTGTCAACGTCTGCCATAATGGACCATAGAGAAAGATAAATATAATAATGGGCGTTCCACACCATGCATACTACTTGTAGATATGTGATATGGACGACAAAATGTTTTTATTAGGAACATTTTATTCATACAAAACTGGCTTCATCGGTATTTGTCGCATTTAATAAACTTATCTTTCCATAATGTTGATGCGTAAGATAGTTTTTTTTATATTTCACACAAAAAAAAACTTAAAACGGAACGCGTTTACTTGTTTGACAATGTGTCATTGTCTATGTCAATGTAATGTTATTGCAGATTCTTCATTGCGTATTTATTGTGTTTGTTTCTGCGATTATTTTCTAATATTTTTTACCCCTGCTTATTTCTACGGACTGATACCGTCTACCACTCGATTACCTTGCTATTAACACTGGACTCTGATTTGCATTGCGTTTTGGATTTGTTTTGTGGATCAATATGAGGTGCATCAACTGCGGAATAGCTTTCAGAATATTATAGTGTACTCTGTGGGAATAGCCATGCAAAGGTTGCAGAGGCATCTCATAACCTCGCTTTCTGCACACCATCAAACAAGACTTTCGCGTTGGATAACCAATGCTCAAACCCAGGTAAGAAGTTGGACTAGAAAAAACTTCTGATTTATTTTTATACATTGAGGTAATTTATGTAAGTACATATTATGACCTCAATGTTTTTATATAATTCTGGTATGCGAAATTAACTTACAGTATATCTTATTTTCAGTTGCCTATGGATACATTTATTTGGCATCCATGCTTATTATTATTAAATACCGAAGCTGGTGAACACGAGAGACTACTGGGGAATAACATGGTTTGCCTTGGTTGTGGCAAATCTGTGAGGAAAATAAGACACCGTACTGTCAGTATGGAGTGTCCATTGCTGGCTGTCCTTATCACAAAATACTAATTATGTGATAAGCATTTTGTTTTTCATTATTATAAATACCTAGTTGTATTAATCTATAAAAAAAGGAGTTTTCATACTATGTTTCTGTGATTGTAATATCTGCGTTTTATATATTTTCCATCTTTAACATATACTTGCCTAAAGAAGGCATGTGTAACAATAACATAATACTTGAAAACATAAAGAGATGTATACAAAAGATACTCTTGTTACTAAAAATTATATAAACATAAGCATTTATCTGTGTTTATTCTAACTGGTTTACTTTCAGCCCTCAAGAAACAACTATGTTTGCCATGTGTGTTGGATGCGAGCAAATAGACAGGCAGTGCATGACTCATCACGAGACATGCAGGAATTGGCTTTGAACAATGATGCAGCAGCCCCTAATGTTCAAGTTGTTAGCCCACCAGAGCCATCACCATTGCCGCCTGTTCAAAGAGGGCCACTTCAATGGGATAGTAATACGATATTATTACCTAATTATAAGCCAGCTTCAATCACATCTGTTCACTGTATATTTCAACAATGCAGAAACAGATTGTTACATTTGTTATTTATGTAATTACTGAAGCCCTATACTTATAGCGGGATCGTCCGAAAGGGTTACCGCTGCCCCGGAACATAAAGGGCTAAGGAAGGAATACGGGTGGGTTTTAGTCAGTAAGAGTCTGACACTCCCTTCCGCTCCACCTAGAGCGGGAGGAGTCATTAGATGATTTCCCATCCAAAAAAAAAGCCCTATACTTACACTTTATCCAGGTTAGTGTATTTGTGAAATAAAAATGCTCTGTTTTATCAAAGCTGGTTGATTGACCTCCCTCGGTCTCTTTATTAACACTATTGCTGCATTGCTGTAATGTATGTTACCTAGGTAGGCATTTAAGATATAATAATTATAATATAGCAAAATATTTTTATTTAATAAATACATATTTTTTTAACTCTTTTGTTTTATTTTGTGCTTCCCTTGTTTATTGTTAATTGAACTATTTAAAAAAATATAAGGGCACCCTGTAAAAATGTACTTTAAAGAAAAATATTAGTTTTGAATATGCTTTGTTAATATTGTTATTATGACTGCCTCGTTGGTTTACTGTCCTGAGTTCGATTCCCAGGTCGAGCAAAGTGATATTGGGGTTATTCATCAGGAATTTCTCAGTAGGAGCCCGGAGTCTGGATTTGTGCCCGGTTGATGGCAATAGACTCGCCCCCTAATACATGGGACTTAAACATAACTGGTGAAATGTGGGTGTACTATAGGTACACCTCTGCCCATGCCTTCGGGGAATACAGGCGCGATGTTATGTTTGTTATTATTGTCACATTTTTTGAGACTATTACCCAGTTTAATAAATGTAAATCAATACACAGTTTAAAATCCTTCATTTAGGTGGCCATTACTTTGTTTAAATGCTTAATAATCACCAACCATATCAGTTATACGTAATAATTCACAACTGTTCGCTACTTTAAAGCGTCTTTAAGTTTTTTAATAGCGAAATTATAATCTATATAAATATATACCTTATTGCTAGCGTTTTGATTAAAAGATTTAATGAAATTGTTTTTTGTCTAGTATGTTGTGATGACAAGTTCTCAGAGTTTTTTATTTATAGCAATTTAATAGGCCAATATTCACGAATATAAAATACCAAAAATCATTCGTGTTCTTTAAAGTTGATAACTATGCCGACGTCCTTATAAAAACTGGCCATGTTCTTTGTATAGTTTCATTCTGATTTTTTTTACGTACCGAACATCAAAAATCAAAATAAATTCCAGAAGATCATCAGAAAAATATTTGTAGTAGATACAGTTTTATTAAAGCTTTTACATTTAAAAATTAAAAATCAAAGGGCTTCAGTTCTCACTAATGCCATTTAGTAATTTTGTGAAGAAAATATGCGCGTTTAAATAATTCTGACAGTCTAATGTGGAAAATTGGGCAAAATGTTTTCCTGTCCATTACCCCGTCGATGTGATCGTAAACTAGGCGGACGGCAGACGGCGAGCGGCAGAATTTCATTGAAAACATCACAGTAGCACGCGTTAATATGGAGTTTAATGCAGAGGCCAAGACATCAGCGGATAAATAATAATGCTGTAAAGTATAAATGTTATACGACGTTCAGATGATTGACTGCTGCTTTTACCTGCTCGATTTGGGTAAGTAATGCAGCCCTATTTTATTTAAATTTTCTATCAGCAAAATATTTGGTCCTTAGGTACAAAATTAATATCTGACTGAATTACCAGTCTTAGTGGCTATGATAATTCATTACCATGCACTGTTTCACTAATGTGCTCTACCAAGACAACTATGATATTCAACAGTGCCGATATAGGAGCTGATACAAATACGATAATGACAATATTGGGTACCAGAACCACAAGACCACAACCAAAAAACGCTAGATTGAACTCCTTCGCTTCAATCAACGCTAACTTCGTGTCGCTTGCCACAGGACGCCGCTAAATTGGGTTGAATGAGGTGTGACGTTAACAGCAGGAAATTAGGAAATGGGAAGCACGGCCGATCATGACGGTTTTTGTCCGGCCCGGTTATAGAACGGCACGGCGCGTGTATCCGTCGCGCCGGAACGATTCTTACCTAATTATACTTGATTACACCGATTTGTGGATTACCGGTGATGCGGGTGATTGAGGTGACTTATGAGATGGTTAAATGTAAGTGTTTTTCTAGCCGATGGGGACATTTGACTGCATTGAGACATTCGTAGGCAAGTGGGTACATCCGTCCATTACCAATATGCATGTTAAAAAGTCACTCATGATTAAAGCAACGCAGTTGTGTAATATATTTCTACTACATCAGATAAGTATTCATAACGCCCACATATTTTATCTCAGCGGTATAACATAGCAATCCCATAACTCGTGAGATTGCACTCGAAACCACATACAGCGTGGATTCAAGCGTTTAGCACAAATAATGATAGCAGTGCTATGACAGGTTAATAGCCCATCTTACTCCTACGCCTACCATAATTAACCCATTCCTTGCAATTGAGTGAACACGCAATATTGATAGAATCCAGTTCCAGTTTAGATCTAAAAGTGTTAACTTGGATCTTGGAGTAGGTGGTATTGGTGATCTTGCAGTACCTTGTGGTGGAAATATTAGGTAAGAAGGTGGGGCAAGAAGTGACATAGGTTTATGATAGACTTCTATCCCCTATATGGATGGGGGATGTAGATTTCATCCCTTCATTTTCTATTAGTTCATAGCTGGAAAAGTACATATCATCATCATCTGCTTAGCCTTTTCCCAACTATGTTGGGGTCGGCTTCCAGTCTAGCCAGATAGCCAGATGAAGCTGAATACCAGTATTTTACATGGAGCAACTGCCTATCTGACCACCAAAACCCAGTTACTGGGTAAGTCGATACCCCTTGGTAAGACTGGTTGTCAGACTTTCGGACTTCTGACTACCCGTAACGACTGTCAAAGATCCACGAATGACAGCCGGAACCAACGGCTAAACGTGCTTTCAGAGGCACAGAGGGGTCTTGATATGTAAAGATGGTCACACGTTGTGGACGTGTGACCACCTTATCGATCAGGTTAAGCTAAGCTTGCCGCGGTTGGTCTGTGGGACCAACCGCGGCAAGCGTAGCTTAACCTGATCGATCGACCTGTGCGGCTGTTCTAGAACACTATTATTACAGGGTGGCAGAGACATCGAAGCACTCCCCGTGTACCATAGATTCATGGTAACAAGTGGAGCGTCGATGGCCCTACCACCTGTGTAAGTGACGCCGAAGCAAACAGTCATTATTACACGTATGTGCCAAGTAGGTACCTACGCTACAGCACAGTAAAAAAAACAGACATATCCATGAAAATCCACGTGATTATGAAACAGAGAAAGTATCTATAGGTAAAAACCATTCGTTCAGCACCATCGGTCTCATGCGGCGGAAATTAGCGAGGCCATTACAATTATAACAATAAACTGTAGAAATTACCGGAAAATGGCTCCGGACGGGAACTTGTAATTGTTGCGTACACTCATTATATTGTTTTTGAATCGCGTGCCATGTGTGAAAGCATACTATTTTCAGAATCGTCTGATAATTTCTGTTTGTTGTCAACCTGCGTTACACCTTTATTTGCAAGAGTTTTCGATGTTTATAAAATAAGAAGTAAAACTGGCACGAAAATAACATATCTAACACTCAATGAAAATGTTCAATTGCAATAATCGTCAATAAAATATGAATATAAAATATGAATATACGTGTGCAAAGGCCGTTTTGAATTAACTGCAGTTAAAAAAATATAACTGCTATGCTACAAACATTCAAGATCTACACAACTAAGCTAAATAGATATCGTAGACATAATCTCTAACAAAAAATATTTGACATTTTATCTAGAAAACGGTTCTAAAGCTGAACGCAATCTAAAGTGCCATCACCCGACATTTAACCCCTTGAAACTTTGTCCCATCTACAACTTTACATTCACTTTTAAATATACCAAATGTTAACTCTATTCCCTTGTCATAAAGGTTAGATAGACTGACTGTAAAATTTGGTTTTTCATTGAAGTGTCGCAAGGCAAGCGCGACATAGAAAATGGTCGTGATCCAAAATTTAATTTGATTTGATATGCTCTCGAAGTCTTCATCTTAACCCGTGGTAATCCTTTTATCCTATTAAGCTTAGTTTAAATGACTGCAGTAGTTAATCAATTAAGAACTGGTGATGCACCGTACCTTTTCATTGTAGGTACAGCCCAATTCAAATTTTATGGCGGCTCTGGAGGCCTACCACAAGCTCTTAACGCGATCCATTTTAGGACCTAAACTGAACTTTTCTTCTAATTCGTACCATGAAGTCAGTTTAACGATTCAGTTTAGGCCGTGCCATCTGCTGACAGCGATTGTCCCAAACTGAGTCGCAAGTTTTGGTTTCATTCATACTTGTTTGGTACCATGACGTCCATAGAGCAGCTCAAGCGATGCAGTTTAGGAACCTAAACTGAAATGTCTAGTTTTTGAATCGTTTTTAATTAGATCATGGTAGGCCACCTGAAGTGCGCTATTCGTTGCGCAGTACCTCACCCCTGACTGTTTAATTTGTTACTGCGCAGCGACTCGCCTCATGGTCATGTTCCGAACCGCCATAAAGTTTGAATCTGGCTCAACTTGTGAGGTTGGAAGGTAAGCTTGACCAGCAAATAGGGATTCAGTCTAATATTATGGATGTATTCACGAACTTATCATCGTTTCACCTGGGTCTGTTTCTAAATTATTTTATGGCTAAAAATGAATTCAAATCATTGACCTGCTCAAAAACGTCGCAATTGAGCCCAATTCAATTATCCAATTAAAGTGAAAAAACAGATGAACCCGCAAAAAACATTACCCTCCTTTTAACCACACGGTTAAAACAATCATGAATTACGAAACTTCACCGTCTGGATCATAAAAACAATTGAATATAAATATAAAAGGCCCTCTGACGAAATAAGGGACCACTTGAGACCTGACCTAATCTAAGACGTACTTACACTACACACAGATACATCATAAGATTAGGACAGAAGGACAAGACTACACTGCTGTTTTCTGTATCGAAAGACCGTCTTTTGCTTTGTATGATAATTTTACCCCCGACAAAAACAGAGGGGTGTTATAAGTTTTGCATGTAAATGTCATAATGGGATACCTCTTGTTCCATGGTTTTGAGACAAGTTATGGAAACTGCTTTGCTATATCCTGTCACAGATATAAAAACAAATAAAACTTTGCAACCTTCACTATCATATTGAAATTATTTAATTTTTAAATCGATTTCACGTTATTTTTTTTTTCATTATATCGAGGGGTGAAAGGCTATTTGGTTTAAGCGACATCTTGGGCTATGTCACTTAAACCAAATAGCCTTTCACCCCTCGATATAATTAAGACCAGCAGAAGCTCCTTATCTAGTTTTTCTGGAACTGGTCCTTCTGCCCTTTTAACACTGATCCATTTCTATTTAAGTTTTATAGCTCATCAGTCACATACGACTGACAACTGGAACAACATTGAGGTGTTAGCCCACCGGCGCACGCGGCGTTCTCGTAAATGCCGTAAAACAGACCCTTTTGATGATAAGTGCTCTTGTAATATAGAACATATGGGAGTTGCTAAGAGGAGTCTTATGTAAGGAGCTTAAATAGAAACGAGAACCCCTGAATCTGTGAGGGTAGCATTATTTAATTTTTTGTGTCGTGCGTGAGACGAGGAACATGTAAATACCAACCTGAGAACGTTAAAAAATAGATGTCATTTACATTATAACTTTAATGGATTCATGATTTAATACGAAATCTAAATCAGACTTTACTCGGTCTACAAATTAGGAACGTATTAATAACCTATTAATATAACCCTATACCTATACCGTAACCTATTAATATTAGTTATAAGCAGATAATTTCGACGCAATTGATGAGCTTTTAATGACAGCCAAATCAATCAAACAAGTCAGACTATCGCAGTCGACTGCTAAAGTGCTAAGTTACGATCGTCAATAGACTAATTATTTGTCAGATAATGTGCCAAAAGACTCGAGTTTTTTTTTTGTTATAGTGACAACTCTATAAAAAAACTACAAAGCTTTACGTAATGGCATCTTAAAAGACCACCTGTGTTATAAATATAAATAGCGGACACCATTATCATGATGAACACATTTTCTTTCATTCAGGATGTCACTACCGCAAACATATCATTATACAATAGTCATCTGTCCTCCATCTTACCCAGCACCAACAGAACAATAATTACTGGTAAACAAAGCCTTAATTAACTTCAGCTGCGCGTGAGTCTCACCTGCGTTGCCTTTATATCAGACTCCATTATTACACACCATATGCTGACAGCCCTTTAAAAACCATAGAGCTTCTGAGAGCAAAAAGTTGTTCTTTGTAAAGGGTTGTCTGTGCTCTATTGAAATAGGTCTAAAAATAAACGAAACACACTTGATCTAAATCTTATTTAATTTCTTTAGGGGCTTAGGCCAATCCCCAGAGTGGCTACTTGTAAAATACATACCTTGCCATATTGTTATAAAGTTTATATACGTGACTCCAGCATTGGTTAATTTACCTTCAAACGAGATGAAACAAAAATTTTGTTTTTAAGAATCTTTATGTTTTGAAAAATTAAGAGCATAATAAATTACCTTAAACTTTGAATCCAGTTGTACACTGATCCTATTACTTTTCTTTACCTAAAGAAAGCTAGTAAAACACATTCCATAAAACTAACACTTGTTTCTCATAGAGATAAAAGCTCAACCCTACTCACATCATAAAGACAGCCGCTTAACAGCAGCGCAAAAAACGCGTAGCGCGGCATGCGCGGGCGCAGCACGTGCGACGAAGCCAGGTGCGCAGGAAGCCGCGCTCAATCACTACCATCTCATGGCTTCTGTAGGGAACCATTTAACTGGGCATTTTTATCATATATAGAAGCCCCGTTAACGTTACAGTAGGCAATAGTTTTAAAAGGAAATGCCAATCACTGGATAGGTACTGGATACTAGTTGCTACTGAACAAAAAGATACTGCTGTCTATCGTCTCACGTCATCCCTTGGATGCCTTTTGCTTCACCCACAAGTGAGAAAGGTTGTTGGGCCAGTTCTTTGCTGGAAACAATACCTTCAGATAATTCATCATAAAAAAGTTTAAAAAAAATAATATCCAACCAGAAATGTCGCATTTTCGTGAAAAGACGCCTTCTACAGCATGCAAAACTATAAAACCGATGCCGTTATCACTGTCAGCTGGTCTAATTCCGATCCAGCCTGTCCCTTGCTGCCCTCTCCCAGCGATACCCTAAGCCGAGGTCCGTACCCTAAAGGGGCTGCCCTTAGCGTGTAGTCGCTTAGTTTTTAAGTTTTTTTTAGCCCTGGCTGGAGGCCTTAATTTATTGAAGCATCCACAGGCAAGCCCGGTTAAGCAGACGAAATCCTCATAGGATGAACTGCGAGAGGCCATTCCCAAAAAGAAAAAATAAACTGTCAGCTGGCTGTCTAGCTGGACTGTTTGAGCCACACAATAGCGATTTAAAAGTTATCCGATTACCCCGCGATGTTTTTACTTTTTACATAGATTAAGTTTTATTCAGACCAACCGTTAAATTTTTTACTCATAAATATTCCGCGTACAACGATTTTATTGAAAAAACGTATTACGATTGTCCTACTTAAAATGTTGGGTGGCGAAAAACTTAATAATTCTTGTAACATGAATATTCTGACAATACACCGTTTTGTGATATATTTTTAGTAGGACAGCAAAAAGTTCTGATATGAAAGGCTTAAGTTGAACAAAAAAATATGGAGAAAAACTACAGCATAAGAGCGAACATCAATTAACCTGAATTTGGAAAATCGGTAAATTTCAACGTTTAAACTTTCTTTCAATAAACTTGAAGATATAATGACATATAATAATTGCGACTGCACAGTAAAAAGACTCGTTAGCATACAGTTGTAATTCAATATGAAAATTTTCGAGATGTCCCTGTCTAATTTACAGTTCAACGAAATATTCCAATAAACCATTGGTTGAACACCGTTCACCTAAAAAAACAACTTATCTAACTACGATAATTGGGTCATATTTAGCTCCTATATCGCATGATTCCTGGATAGTAATAATTATAATCTATTACATAACAAAACAAGCAATCAAAAGGTTACATAACCGCCCCATATCGACCGGATCCCTCGGGATATTTACGACTTTTTTATATTACTTAATACAATTTTATTTAACGGCGAGTTACGAAACATCGTTATCTGGTTAAACCATTATTGTTTAGCGTGTTGCCACGCACTGGACATTATATTTCTGCTTACGACATAATGATCATACAATTTATTGCCATAACGGCCTGCAGCGGGGAGCCCGTTTATCTATATTGGCATTATTGGCCGTTTGAACGCATGCGTTTGCGTTTGTAAACAGTAATTGAAAACCCATTCGTTTCAACTGTCAAATTTGAATTCAACTGTCAATGAAGATCGACGTTTAAAAGCCACTTGAGTTTGAGATATTGTAGTACACAAGGACCAATATAGATGAAATTTACATGAATATTAATTATAGATATACAATAATAGATTGGTAACTACTTCTGGGAAAGCTTGAAAATAAGCAATGTATTGAATTATAATTATTTAGTTTTCCGTCACAACTTGCCTTTTAATTTAAAGCTGTTTGATTTATTTTATGTTTGCAATCATTAAAGACTTTTAGTAAATTCTTTGGCAACACAGATTAGATTAGGCGTAATTCCTTAAAGTCATAATTATAACCGGAATCACGAAATATTACTCAGAAAAAAGATGAAAGCGTTAGAAAAAACTGTGACGTAGCTACCGCAGCGACAGAATGGAACTGATGCGTGCCATCATAAGATCTAAACTTGAAACATTATTTTATCTAGTAACGTTTTTATTTCTTACAGATAACAGTCAGTTCTTTAAACATGGTTCACTGTGGAAGCCACTTGAATGTTTTAATTTGAATATTTTATTTTAGAATAGGGTAGGCCATTGTTTTATTGCTAGGCGCTACATTTTATGAAAACAAAAACCCTTGCTGTATTATGTCATTAAGATGTAATTATTCTTGCTTAATCACCCATTCATAAAAACGAAAAGAATACACAGTAGAACTTGGACAATCCAAGCTTTACCACAATGTACAAAACCATCAACCTTCCTTAACTTACCAAAACAGCTTTACATTGCATGTTCTTAATTCCCGTATCAGAAATGCCGAACAATTACGACAACCGGTCGCGGAGCACTTACGCAATTAAGGAAATCAGGAGACATTTTGTTCGTACGGCTACAAACCCAGATGTTTGAAAGCGCGACCAATTGCCAATAAACATGTTTTGGCGACCGCCGACTTGCGACCGCAGCACTTGAAATAATTTCTATTAGCACAATGTAAAGTAGATTGATTTAGACAGTGATATTTGATATTATTGTTAGCTAATTAATACCAGTTTGAAAATGTCAGTACGTCAATATTACATAACTGGCTGTGAAATACATATTAGGAAAGGCCCAAGATAGATGAACCAAATACGAAAACAAATATAAGTACTTAAATAAACAAAATCGATAATCTAATCTCTAGATTAGTAAAACGCTTAATTCTAACAGTGGAAAACATCATAAAAACTGATCAAACTCAGGAAAGTGATCAGGCGAAAAAATATATGCACGAAACGAAAGAAAGGGACTTTAAGACCAATCACTTATTTTGATCTTCCAACTTATTTTGGTTGGTGTTTTTATGTTTATAAGTTTATCCTGTAAATCACGATGGTCCAACAATACAAACCGGCTCCACCAAAGCTGCGACATAGGCTTCTACTAAATACATGAATATGCAGCCGTATTGTGTGCTCGACGAGTTGACAGATGTGCGCTAATTGAAGCACGCACATATGGGCACCGGGACCAGCGCATCATTGTACGTAGCCATACGAGCTTCGGGCCGAAGTAGTGATGAGACGTGTTCACGAGTCCCGGATTTACCCGATAATTTTTCAAAAATAGATCACGATTTCTTATAATATTAGTTTGTATTTATGTACGTAGTCCGTTATTATGGACACTTTAGACCAAGTGACTGTGGTAGACGTATGACCTTTCATTAAACGGTTCTGCATAAAGTCAATTTAACATTAGGTATAATAGTACAAACGTAATGAGACTTCGAATAAATTAAATACCTTTCAACGGCTTTACAGTGATAAGTGATGCTATTTACAAATCTTGATTTTTTTCTACTTGTATAATATGCTCATCATTCGTCAGTGAATAGAAGATGGATTAGGTGACAGTCTCTGCGCGATTAGGTAAAATTATTTATTTACCAACGATATTGTTAATAACGGTTATTGTCTCATGAGTACACGAAATCTCAGGGATAATGAGTACTCCAGGATTGATAGGGATCAAATTATTTCGAGTTTTCCTGAAAAATTTAATAGCAGTCCCGTAAAACTCACAAACTATTCTGGAAAACGCAAAAATCACAAACAACCCTGGAAAACTTACAAGCATTGCTGGAAAACGCGCTTGAAGCAATCTCGAAAAACTCACAAGCGATTTCGGATTTTTTGCTACCAATCCCGGCATTTCATAACAGCACTAAAGCCGGTCCGGTTCGTGAATCGTGACCGGTCCGGTCTCGCGAGTACGATTGTGTTGTTGTACCAACAATTAGCGATTGATAAACTCGCTAGTCGGCATTGTACGACTGGCTTTACTTGCTTAGATAGGTAGGTACTATTAATATAGGTTGACCTACGAGATGACTTTTACGAAAAAAAAAACACATATTTGTATTGTGAACAAGCAAAATGTTTTTGCTTAATTAATTACTTGTGCTTATTATGACTCGTTACAAGAACCTTTCTGCGATCAATGTCAGTAGCAAAAATAAAAAATAAAAGTAGAGCTTAGTCATTTAGTCCACATTAAAGGTCATTCTTATATGCCTAGGTACTTTTAATATACGTGCCCAAATGGCTTAATTTGTAACCAATTTATTGTTTTTTTTTTCTCTTGGTTATATTTTTATCCTTAAGTGCCATTGCTTCATTAGTTGTATCTTTGTATCAGCTTGCTTACAATGTAGCATTTAGACAATCTAATCAGTTCGTACATTTCAACAAACAATAAGTTTTTTCAAGTTCTGAGAATTAAAACAATTACACACTGTGTCTGTGACATTGAACTTATCTTAGAGTCAGACAGACTGCCTCTTTAATTATAATAATGAACTATTTTAATGTATGCCCCATTTTAACTGAGTCGGCTTCGTGTGTTTCAAAGGATATCGAGACCACGACCTTCCTCAAAATACTTTATGGCTGTAAAACCGTATCAAAATTAACCCATACGTTTTCGAGATAAGTCCCATATTAATTATACAACTTTACCTACAGAAGCGGTGTAGATTGCGAATGCAATGCAGTTGTTTTTTTTATTCAATTAAAATCCAGTCAAGTTTCTATATAAAGTCTGTCCGCAGCTTTGACCTTCAGGTTTAAAAAATCTTACCAATACTTCAATACTATAGACATAAGCACAGGTATAAACTAACATTATTTACAGATAGGTACGTCACTATATTATTTTTTAAACAATCAGATCTTTCTCAAAAAGCTCCCAAAAATCAATATATGCTGGTCCTGCTCCATAGGACAATCTAGAGTCTAGACAAAATCAAACTGGTCGCTAATTTAATTTATATATTTTTTATGACATTAGTTTTACTTTTTGTGGCTACAGTAACTCACACACTTGTTAAAATTATATAAAAATAAAATCTACTTTAACAATAGTTGTAAATATGTGAGCACCATGTATCTATCACATAATTGATTTACCTGTCATTGCTTTATTTTTAATTCTTTTTACCTTTTGTTGGAAGACTAATTTTTATTCTAGATGCATCGTCTTCACATATAATTATATAATTAATGTACCTATACAGAACTTGTAAAACATTTTAAAAGAGTAACGGTGGAGTTTCTTGCCCATTCTTCTCCATACGAAAACTACCTTTTGGAATGGGCGACTAGAATCAATTGTTTTTACTATAATTTTTGACGTTCAAAAGTGCCTTTACTGTGCCTAATTGAAATAAATGATTTGACTTTGACTTTTGACTTTGAATATTACAACGTTAATTAGCGAAAGAATTAAAATAACGAATGTCTGATAAATAAAAAAACAAATATGGCGCCACGGAAGGTCGGTATCGATTGACTGCGCACGCGCATCCATGCAATATGAGGCTACGATGCAGGGCTCGTTATGAACTGCAGTAATATGAGAACTGCCTTATAGCTCAAAGGCGGACATTGTTGTTTGAAGATCCTTAGGGTTGGCCTAATCCCCTTATTTATTTATGTGTGTAGGTGAAACCGGGGTATAGCCATATAGCTAAGAATTTAGGATTGTAATAATTGAAATTGTGTTTTAGCGCATTCATTAAAACACCATAATTGTATCAAACCAACGTCTTTAATTAGCTGGTCGTTTTGGTAGTTATTTTATGAAATAAAAAAGAACATAAATCAAGTTAAATGTAGGTATAGCTGAAAGTTTTATCACGACATCAGGATTCAGGAAGCTGTTACTAAAACATTAAAGTAATCTTCAAGAAAGGAAAGCACGATTCGGATATCAGCATCCGCCGAACAAAACGCTATTTAGTTTTAATCATTGATTATAATAAAGATATAAGTTAGGTACTGTTTATTTAAAGGAATGCAGCCAACAGCAATATAGCAATTAATAAAAAAATATATATATATTGCATATAATTACAGGTCCATTTGTTAAGGAGGCAGGAAACATAAAGTCGTTACCGGACACTACATCCCAAAATTATTACAACAAAAAACTGGTATGCTAAATGCCAAAAATTGGCAATAGGAAACAATAATTTATTTTTCTCTGAGCTGTATTTAATTTTAGAGCTGTATTTTTATATTTAAGCATATACTCAATGATTTATTTTTGCAAAATGTTGCCTTGTTCCCGTCCAAATGAATACCTAAGGTCTGAATTCTTTTGTGTCTTTCTAAATTATAAAACATCCTGTAAAAGCAGATGTTGCTCTTACAAATGAATTTCCTACAATTTAAATTGTTTTGTGTTTCTGAGAGCAACTGATTCTCTTAGAAAACAATGTTCCGAATAATAATTATTTGTAATCTCATTTCTTGGCAGCCCTGCCGCATATACAGCGTGTATTCAAAGCGGCCGCATGCACCGCAGCGGTGTCACGACCACCGCCTACCGACCTGCCCTCACGACCTTTCTCGGAATCTATAATTATTGCAGCACCCTGTTAATGATTTATCGCGGCATTTAATAATGGAGACTACTTTGTAAGCATGAATGAGGGAGATGAGTAGTTATTATGATGTAATTTATGACAAAGATGGTTGTACTTTTTCTTGATTATTTAGTAATAAAATATGTAATAACAAGTAAAGGTTTACATAAATGATACAATACATAAATCGTACTATATATTGCTCAGACCACTTGATAAATAATTAATTAATAACCCAAAATCACAAAACGAAATATCTAAAGCATTAATTTTAAAGTGAATACAAATATACCGACAACGCGCTCTCAAGCACATAATTTTCTCCCAAAACTTTAATTAAAGCCCCGAATTCAATTTACTGCACCCAAAAGAGAGATAAAACAATGTCTCATTGGCGTGGTCTCCTTATGCGTGAGATGCGCGGCTGGGTGCGCCCGCGCCGCTCCGCGTACCTACGCATATTAACGAGCCATAGCCATTGGCCATGTTAATGTGAAACATATGTTACCGGTATCGCAAAATGATCGCCGTTTAAGGTTTCATGCAAAGTGTTTTAAGATTGTGTTACATTCTGATGTGGTAATAAGTCAGATTGGTGAGATAACTAGGTCAGATACTTAGGGAAGGAAAATTTTAAGTCTGAACATTCGGTGTTTTATGGCAGTCTGTTATCTGACTAGTCTGCTTATTATGGGAAATGATATCAGACAA
This sequence comes from Hydraecia micacea, assembly GCA_914767645.1. Classification (NCBI taxonomy): domain Eukaryota; kingdom Metazoa; phylum Arthropoda; class Insecta; order Lepidoptera; family Noctuidae; genus Hydraecia; species Hydraecia micacea. The sequence goes on from OU611778.1 coordinate 19,647,495, forward strand.
AGACGGACAAGATATAATCAAACACAACAAGCAACAAACATTGCTTGACAATACAACAAGCATTGCTTGACTTGAATAAACGAGATTTGAGACAACATCGCTGTCGAAATTAAACTTAATTTACACGCTGAAACTGAATTAAAAATACCTGACAAAGTACCTATATAATAGTATAATAAACTAAACAGAGATAAAATCTACACATAAATCGACTCCCCATATAAAACTACGAAGCGTAAAAATCTGCAGTTGGCCATCATAATAACTTGTGCTGTATTACCATACAATAGTATTCACCCCACCGCGGATATAGCTTGATGGTATACTGTGCCGCACTTCCGGGCAGTGTCTATAAACACTGGATACTATGCAACATACATTATATAATAGAATGGAGAGAAACAAATTGTAAAGAGAAAAGAGTTATTTCAGATAGGTAAGTTGACATCACGTGTGTTTTCCCCAAAAACATCCAATCGCCAGTTATATTTGAGTCCCATGTCGATTCTATTGCCATCAAAGTGATCAACCGGGTACGAATCCAGACTCTGGGCTGTTATTGAGAAATTCCTGACAGAAAAACCCAGTAACACTTTTAGCGACATGGGAATCGACCCCAGTACCCCGCGCTCAGCAGTTGTGCTTGCGACCACTATACCACCAAGGCAGTTTGTCAGTTATTTCAATGGGTTGGTGAAGAGTAAACCAAATAAAAAGCTACCCTTGACCATGTATGCAGTGTACTTAAAAAGAGAAAGAAAACAATGATCTGAGTTCAAAGGATTTGTTTTAAGAAAATAAAAGAGAGGTAATAAGAACCGTCTGGTCCTAAATGAATATTTATTTTAGGATTTACTGAACGGTTTAAGGATTAAGATACAAATAACAGACATTGCAGTAGTAGCAGAGTTTGTTAGCAACAGAACCGCGGGGTAATTGTGTTTCACTCTATCAGCAGCGATGGATTTAATTTTTTACTGTTCATTAAAATTCATACATATAAAACAATGGATTAGCAATATCCTTCAAAATTATAAAGATTGAGATTGGTAGTTTGTTACGCAATCAGAGTGCTGTTTCTACGAGTTTCACCTCTCCGCCTCTCAGGACCAAATTTTACCGTAAAACAAAAATGGTCCTTACATCCGCAACCTCGTTGATATTATCAGCAAGAGCATAAAGTAAACACTCCTTTCCAATTTACTTTATCCAATTACCATGATGTGAATATGTTGGACAAATAACGAGAATACAAGCCTTGCGCCCACGGTGCGCCTACGTGCGTAACCGAGGTCTTATGTGATGTTAAATATCTTTTGGTCCTTTGTAAGGCTGCTGTTATAGCTTGTATTTTAACACTACCCATATTCTTATGTGTAAATTGCTGTACCTACTGGAATCTTGTTTAAAGTATATTTAAATTTCTGTATGGTAATGTGAAATTGAATGTTAATTAAATTTGGACTTAAAATGTGTGCAAAAAGGACACACACATCGCCCATTTGGAGAAACATCGACGTAACTGCTACTTTACTTTTTACGTCTTTGTTTCTCCTAACGTAAATACGCTTTATAAGTGCTTTGTCATATTTAAGTAACTCATTTTTGGGAAAAAATACATTTACGTCGATGTTTCTCCAAATGAACGATATGATCTTTATTAAACAATTCTTCATTCTTCCATTTGCCATCGTCAAAACTCAAGTTTGTAATCACTTTAAATTATGATTTCCCAAAACGGGTTTCGAGGACTTTCCTCGCAGTTCATATCTTGAATTCTTTAATGTTAAACAAGGTCTTACATCGTATTTTCCTTATATTGTATTATCAGGGTTATCCTCAATGCCCACTGAACTTCAAAACCATAAACTTTGCATTGAATTGCACAATCATTTCTTTTGTTTTAGAGATCCGTAATCAACGAAATGGTACTTAAGAGGCGCAAAGACAACTAGGACAAGCCCTTACATTAACTGGTCTTTGTATTCCAATCAGGTTCACCCTCAATACACGTCGTGTATGCTTTACGGTTGATCGCTTCTCTGCAAGCCCTAGACAGATCTCTGGCGACATTCCACGTGACAGCCAGACCGCGACTGTGACCGAAATACTGAGATATTACTGATGAATAATAATCTTGTATCAGTTCTGCTAACGAAATGACAACGAGATAAAATCAGTAATCATTATACCGCTATTTCAGTGATTGAGCAATCACGGAAGTGCTTCAAACTTAACTTCTTCAGCGATTATTTAAATACACATCATTAGTATACAATTTATTCCTTATTTGGCCCTCTCATCTACTCATTCATTCGTTTCCTTCAGTTAAGGGGCTTACAGGACCTAAACGCAAAAAACGCAAGTTTTAGAAACAATAAAAGTAAATGATCGCCTACAGTAAAAAAAAACAAAAAAATATATGATATTCTTCAGGATAAATGCTAGGATGATAGTGTGTTGAAAACATAATACAACTTATTTGGTACGATAGAAAAAAATCATGAAGATACCTCTAAAAACTTTTTATTTACAACAAAATTCATACTAATATACATACAATCATTATGATTTTTTGTCAGATTATTCTACAAGCAACATACTAAAACTATAGTGTTTTAGTTTTTTTGTCCAAAGACTAGATTTTTCGTAAATCGATAATTGCTTCATATTTTGCAATAAATTACCAGCGTTGTGGCATCGCGCTTCTCTTTCTTTTCTATGCAGACCGACAAAGACCGCGCTTTAGGTCATGTAGTCCTCTTAACTCGACGACACTTTGCATCCAATCTTTTTTCTTTTCCACATTGGTTAGGAATGCAAGTTATTCACTCTTATGTACCGTAAGTATAAAAACTTGTTTCTTATTGTACATGTTAGATGTTAATTATGTGCAGCATCCAATTATGCGAAGCAGCGAACTTAGGCTCACAGCCTTCGGAACCGGTTTAGAGGTGGCCTATGCGACTGAAGCGCATGAAAGTAAGGGCGAATTTGATTTACGCGTATGTATCAAGTTTTAAAGCATACAAGCCACGTTTTATACACTCGGAATAAAATATGAGTAGGTAGGTACTTAGGTATTTGCTAAGCAAACGCAGCCAATAGAGATTGATTTAAAATAATGTTAATTAGCCGTGTGAACCTCCTACTTTTAACCCGTCATGTCGTATGTACGGATTGTTTATAAGAAAAATAAACTCGAAACGACTATAAATAATATAATCGTGAAAACCGTTGAGCGCTTATATGCAAACGGCTTCAGGTAGGCGATCGTTTCACTAGTTAAAAGTCCATCACAAGATATTGTAAAATCAATTACAGCAATGCGAAATATGCGTAAAAACGACTCCGCATCAAAGTTGCAACGCGTTCAAAATCAGTTTGCGTTAATTATTTATTTTAGTTTTGACGACATTTTGTAAGTTTTAATTTTATTTTATGACAACAGTCTGTTTCCTCACGAAGTCCAAATCTGTGTGCACAAAATAATAAGAATAAATGCCACGCTACAATGATTTTAATTACAAACTAACTACCTACTTATGGTAATTAAATTACACTAAAGTTTAATACAATTCGAGAAATAATTAATTTGTGTACAAAGCATGTCTTTATTTTTAAACACACCGGTAAAATCACATAATGAAAGTCACATTTGTTTTAAACAATGCATCAAAAAAATTAGCCATTCATTCAAAGAATATAAATGAGTCTCTTGCCGTGACACTTACCTTAGTTATGTATTTATTCGCTAAGTGAACAATGTCTATGTTCTTTTAGAATAAATAAAGAATCTTTAAACCCATTATGACCATTATTATTTGAATTTGCGTTTCCATCACAAAATATATACAGAAGACCCACATTTATTTATGAAACATACTATAAAACACTTGGCTATCAACTTACCTATTAGGGTAAACTACGCTTGCCGTAGTTGGCCCGTGGATGGGTGACCATCTTTACATACCAAGACCCCTCCGGGCGTCGGAAATTGGTCCCGGCTGCAATTCGTGTATAATTTGACAGTCGTTACGGGTCGTCAGAATCCCGAAAGTCTGACAACCAGTCCTACCAAAGCGTATCGTGTTACCCAATAACTGGGTTGTGGAGGTCAGATAGGCAGTCGCTCCATACAAAATACTGGTATTCAGCTGCATCCGGTTAGACTGGAAGCCCACCCCTTCACAGTTGGGAAAAGGCTAGGCAGATGATGATGACTACGAAACACATCTTCCCGATCGGCCGGTTCCGTGGTGCACCTTTGGCAAGAGAGAAATCAACGAACCATACCGAAACATTCTCACGATTAACGCGTACAAGAAACTGCCGCATTACATCAATTACAAGTACAAGGGCCTGAGTAACATGTTCATCGCGTCAATTATCCGTCATCGTCTCTGGCGCACTAATCAAGTCGGTAGCGGCTCTATCAAACATCTGCTGAGCTTCGGATAGTGTGATATGATCGGCAGCAAAGCAGAGAATTTAGTGATTGACTAGCTGCTGCCCGCGACTTCTTTTGCGTGACATTATGTAATACCTTTTGAATTTCGTTTTTTTCTAAAATAAAAGCAGCTTAAGTTACTCCTTATAGCATCAGCTATATGTCAGTGAAAGTCCTGTCAAAATCGGTCCAGCCGTTTCGGAGATTAGCCGGAACAAACAGACAGACAATTTTTTTTTTAATTATGTTAAATTGTGTTTTTGTTATAAGTACCGATATACTTTCTTTCTTTCTAAGAAGCTGTTATTTTGACCTTAAAAACAGACACATAATTTTTTTTATTTGTTTGTATATGTACGAGTATGTAGGTATGGATGAATTTGAAAACATGCTGACAAGATTGTAAACTATATTAATATTATTCTAATGACGAGTACGAAACAAAACCAAGATGATTTTTCCAAACATGCAGACTATAAAAATCGGCTTAGAAGAATTCACTTTAATTCCTAAGAGCATTTAATCGTGCTAAACTGCGAGGTAATTGCGTAACACACTATCAGTAGCAATGGTTTTCATTTTGACAGTTCAACAATATTCATTGCGTTATTTACGTTGTTGAACAGACAAATGTTTCGAACATATGAAGCGATGGATTAGCAATATGCTTCAAAATTATTCAGATTGTGATTGATAGGGTGTTGCGTAATTAGGGTGCAGGACATTAGTTTAATTAGTATTTTCTACATTATTACATGATTTTCGCAGCGTCTAGACATGGAACTTAACATATACGATCTTACTGCACTCACAGGCGGAATCAGCCCGGACTCACTGCTTGCAAACACAAGTTCCCAAAGTATAGTTGATAATTCCAAATACCTTTTCTCAATCTTTTCCTCGAACATCATGCCTATACTTAGCAATATCGACATTTAAAGTCATATATTCTTGGAATAGCTTATTATCGTGCGCTCGAAATCCTCTAGAGTAGAGGTGAGCGCTTGCGACAGTGACAGTACCTATAGTTCCAAGAACTTCTGACGTTTAGAGGTCGCCACTCTACTGCGCCGACTGCGCGGAAACTCGTGCGTAATGCGCCCGCGCACCGCGGAGTGGTGTTGATTAATGTATCGAAATGTCAATCGGTGCGTAATGAACGGAGATAGTGGTTGCTGTGGTTATAAATTCCAGATTGATGTAATGTGTATATGTTGTGTAATTGGCAATGAATTTGAATTGCAATGTCGGGGAGTGGCAGAATATTGTTTGAATTTGAAGATTGATTAATAAGTATCTAATGTAATGTTGGATTTTAGTTCCTATAGTATGAATGGAAGCAAAAACAACCATAATTAATAATATTATAAATGAAAAAGTACCTGTCTGTCTGTTACCCTTTCATGCCTTTATGCCTTAACGGCTGAACGGATTTCGACAGGTAAATCATGACCTGGATTAGGACATAGCATACTTTTTATCCTGGAAAAGTACGTTCACCTGGGATGTTTCCGTACTCCACGCGGGCGAAGCTACAGACAAAACCTAGTGCAGCTATTACATAAATGGAATAATAGACGATTGTAGAGGGGAAAAGCAGTAATGCGGAATTATGAATATTGTTCAGCAATTGGTCAGAGACAATATCCGCAAATAAATTGTAACCCTCTTACTAATAAACGTATTATATCAGATGAATAGTTAGGTACACACCAATTTCTCTCTTTCAGTCGTCAGTAATTTGACTTTCGAAAGAAGAAGACAAAGCGTTGTGTAACTACGAGTATACAGACGCTATACAACGTTTATTAGTAAGGGGATAGGATTATACAAACAACATAGTACGTGAAACACCGTTTCCACACATTAAACGTTAGTCCAGTCAGTGACCCAGCAGAACAAATGAACAAAGTCTACAACTCTACATGAGTCAGCCACAAACTTCCTTATACGTCGATTAGCTAAATAAAGACAAATCGGACCGGTGCGCGGTGACGTCATTAGCCAAGACAATTTAGCCAGAGTACTTAGTATCATGTGGCTATTACAAGATCTGCAACCCAAAAGTACTTTAATTGTTTCATGAGTGCACTCTTTGTTTCAGATGCGTTGTTTTTGCATGGATGGGTTATTTTTAATAACCTGTGCATTGTGTTTGGTATGGTTAGCAAGTACAGTGAAGGACATTCTCTTTTAATACTGTATTCGGTATTTCGGTTCTTATATTTTCCTTAGCGTAGTTGGTAGTCAGGTCACAAGCTAATTCATTCCAGACAGCTGTAACAGTTGTTCTTCTAAAACTCTAACCATGTTTACATTCTTGCCAATTGTAGGATTTGTAGGTAGATATAATACGTGCCACGAAAGATGAGACTTGACACACCACGTGGTTTGACATGCGCAGTACACGATTTTAGGTCTCTAGCGGTATGAGGTCTGAGCGCGGGACGGAACCGGGCGTCATAGGGGCGGCGGAAAGAGCGCTGGGGTCAAGCCTCATCTTTCATCATCTATACGCTAGTTTTAAAGTTAATGTTAACTACCAGCATCCATACTTAGGACATATCGATGCCTTAGTTCACAATTGCACTAACTACGAAATTTACATTTTTGAGGAGAGAGCTTTAAAGTTTTTAAAAGTTTAGACGAGAACAGTAGAAAATCCAAGTAAAATAACAAAAAAATATGCATCTATTCATAAGGCTAGTCCTTTTACTCCATCATATCTCAATATTGTAAAATTGAAAATTTTGTAGTTAGAGCAATTGTAAACTAAGGCATCGATATAAAAAAAACACGATGGTACCTTTGTTTATTAGTTAAACATCGTACCTACTATCATAACATAAGATCAAAATTCATAACTTAAACAATATACCTTCTTACTTACATATTCTTACACCTCTGCGGAACACGCTTGATTCGCGTAAAACAAAGGAACATGAGTAGTGAACAATAATATTGACGGCTAACGACATAGTATAGTTACTACCCTAACTGCTTACTGATTAATCAACTCGTATATATCTACGCCGGCGCCGTTTACGCGGTAAGCGCCACACGACTCAACATATTCGCGCAAATAACTTTTATTATAAATATAAAATAAAAATAATTTCAAGATTAAAAATAAGGTTCGGACAAGTTCATAAAGAGACCAAATCCCGTCGTCTCAGATCTATAAAGGCTCCCGCCATATATCTATGGCTCCCGCAAACAGACGAGACGCTATACGACTCCTGTAGAACAATTTCTGTGAAAAGTTCATGGAAATTGTTCTACCAGAATCGCGTCGCGCGAGTAGGTGCCTGCCTACACCATATTCTCTAGATGAATATCACCATGGTAACAGATATATCCATTATTTCAACTGTCAAGGACATCTAAAGTTTTATGAATAAAGTAACTATAGCCCGAATTTACAAATAGGTTGTAGAGAAAAAAAAATTAAAGAAAATAAATTTATTTGCGGTAAACATGACGCAAAGAAAGAACACAAAACCTGAACTATACAAAATATTTATTAATTTCGGTACAACTAGGGATGAGCAATAGTGTAATCGATGAAGCAACATACAGCGTTCTTTCTGATGACAACACAGCTTTAGATGTACGAGGTACTGTGTGAATTCGTTCGATTTATCAACGCAGCGTACTATACCTGTAAATTCAATTCTAATGCAACCTTTAAGTAGGTACCTTATTGTGTTATTTACTGTACAGACACGGATACACACACGGACAGAGACAAGGCCGCAAGGCCGGCACCGCGTTGAATTATTGCACGACTTGAGTTACTGCGACTGCGACACATATTACGTCGTGGTTTAACGAAGGAAGGAAGAGAATAGTGACAACACTAATCATTTCCCTGTTATTGCTCGGAACAATGGACAGCTCGCACGGAATTGCGTAACACGGAATCAAAGAGCTTATAGTATTTATTAGTTCCCTGACAAGTTTGATATTAATCATTTAGAATACGCTAATTAATAAAGATTTATTAAAACTTAGGTGACTGCCACGCGATGTAGATAAATGTAAACTGTCCTTTACAATAAATATGAAAACAGTTTCACCATTTCGATTTACAGTTAGGTACTAATAATAAAATAATCATAAATCTCAATACCTAATTATAAATAGACACCTCTACTCCATAAAGTAGCTAACGAGCAAAATTACTAGCTATAAAATAAGTAAGCTTACTTTATTGGGTGTAATCAACAGGTCTTATGATTATAATTTTCATAGGTCATGAATTTTATGACGCCTTTTGTAAAAGCACCATAGCTACAACATCCACTTTAGAACTACGAACGATAGTCATTTACACTTCCTGCTCTAGATATTCCAAGTCTTTGAAATAACGTATTTTCTCGGAAAACACCTTTTTCGTAACAATTTACTCTCGCAATTAGATTTATTTTTGGTAATTATTAACAATTTATTATGCAGCTTTAAGAGACAAACAAAATAATCAAGTTCATATTAATTGCAAATGACTGACTGTAGGAACTTTCCAATGAGAAATGGTAGAAATACCCGTAGTTCCGTCAACTTTCTTTGAGCAAATAAATCCTAGACAAGAAGACGTGATAGAGCACAAACATTTTACTACCGTATATTTGCAATTTAAATAATTTCTACAAAAAATCACTAGAAGAGTACTCAAACATAAATAACGCGAAAGAGTTCAACGATTATGCTATTAAAAATTCCATAACGTCTCCAAATACAGTTTATGTGGAAGCCACCAATTTCGTTCTATAGGGTTCTCAGTACTTTCAGTCGCAAACTCGCAAACTCGCAAGGTCGTTGAGGTTGAGTGCATGTGGCCGACACTATTGTGGACTCATAAGTTAATGTCATCGGTGTTATCGAGTATCTACCTATACAAAAATGTGTCAATATTATGCGTTGGCATGAGTCACCGTTGCGGTGTGAAGTAATGAATGATTTAATAAACGGCGTTTGCACGTGGCCTAGTGGCCAGCCCGTGGTAGCACGGCGCATGCGCGTTGTTGATAACAGTTCTTCGTTATAACTGTAAGCTAACCCACCTATAATAATTATCTAAGTACTGCAAAAGAGATCAATTATAATTTTATTAAACTTCATTTCTAGCTTGCCTTTTGTTTTTCTAGTTAATATCTGGGAAAGAGTTCATTCAATTATGAACAAAGTTGAATAATTTCCCTTTGTAATTAATTTAATTGATATAATAGGTATATTTATATATATATAATTTCTTCCTTCTCAACTAAATGGTAAAGTTACTGCGTTGTAGTGAGTTTATAAATAAATGCACAAATAATAAAATATTTCCGTTTACAACTAATATCATGGCAAAATATGTAAATCCTCGCTTACACTAATTCGTTCCACAAATCAGACAACATTGCTAACAACGACCAATAAAAAATCCAATAAATTACCAACACAAAGCGCATAAAACCTATTCACCTAATAAATACCTTCACAAAGAAAACAACGGAACTATATTTGTATAGAAAAACAGTATAATAGCCACACTTAACATTTCACGGTAGAGTAGTGGAGTTTTGTGCGCACGCGCGGATCTACGCTACAAGTGCATATCCGGGTTACAATGATCAACTTCCGGCCGTATATTGGGATCAATTGGCCCTGTTGGTCCCGGGGAAATGTAGGGCTCTTGCCCTTCGTCCGGTATCCGGGACGAGGGATGGGGCAATGTCGAAGGGAGTTCTATCGATATCGAAATCAGTTGTCACATAAATATTAAAATGTTAAGTAAACGTAAGTTATTTATTTATATTACTACACTTATTTGTTGTTAAAATTACTTTTTACGTTACCAAACATATCATTACTCTTAAGAAAATCATGTTGCAAGATTAGCCTTAAACTAATGCTAACGCTATAAAGGACGTTAGAAGAAAAGCTCACACGATTTAAGCAACACACAAAATCTTAACTAACCTTATCCAATCCTCGCAGACTGTATGCAATATTTAATTAAATCCTTCATGCTCATAACATAATATCAACTGCAAATCCAGCGTGATGGGCCACGTTGCACAACTATCGACCGACGACCATCACGAACAACCCTAGCCACAATTTACACAATGGACCATGTATAAAGGAGTAAACAAGCTCTCGACCGACATGCGGCTACTGACCATGGAATTCTATTAGATAATACTTTTATGTACTCTGAAGTATTTAGCTATGTCGAATAAAAAGTTATATAAGGGTATTGGTTACTGTTATTGTATAAAAATCTGTGTGCATTGGCAATAAAAGAGACGTGAAATGTCAAGTTAAAAATAACTGAAATAACGTGCAGACAGAATATGGAAAACTAGGTAAACGTTTATACAATAAAATCAGAGAATTGGCAACTCTCTCTTTTACTTTATAATATAAACTATTACATTATTAGGTGCATATTTTCGACTAGGAAGTTTCTAAGTTTACTAAGAGATGTCTGATTGTCTGAAAACAAGTAAATTATCAGCTCAACCATTCAATGGGGACAGCGTTAATGGGGACAACGGGAATGGACGAATTTATGTTGAGTGTTATATGGATATGGATAATAAGTAATAGGTAAGTTTGATTGTTTTATTTTACCTCTGAACTCACTTAGCCTTTTTATAAGTAAGACCCAACCACAACACAAAAATAAAACTATCGATAATAACACCCCATTGCATCCCTAGCCCCAGTTCACCCCAAGTCACAGGTTATCGATCTATTGGCCGTCACATCAATTTAATTAAATTATTGTTACTACATGTTAATTGGTCGCCAATCGCGTGTTAGGTGTACGTAGGAGGTAGTGTAGGTACCTACTATTCATCGTAGTAATTGGTTGATACAATAAGGGAATAATTTTATTGAGACAGGTCATGGACTAATTTGTGATTATACGGCGTGGCAGGGACATCGACGGGAAAACTGAAACCATGAATTCAGCACATGATTCTAAATTTTTCGACGGCTATAAAAAAAAAATCAAAAAGATGTTTCATAGAAAAGTGCAATACCTACGCGGTCAAAATGTATAGAAAACCTTTTTTTTTTAGCAACCGTCAAAATATTTCAACGCAGGGTTTTCAGAATCATGTACTGAAACCACTGTACTTGTAAAATAGAGGTCAGTGACTGAAACCATGGTAACAGGTTGCGCATCAATGTCACTGCCACACTGTATATTTATTGGACAGTTGTCTTTTTCAAAACAACATTTTGTAAACTTTTCTAGCAAAGAAGAACTACGATCATAGTTGTTAGGGTTTTGAAGCATTCGATATTATTAGGATGATTCGATTGTATTCGAATGAAAGAAGAGTTGGTCTTGTCAACGTAATTGTCTATAGGACAACTTTTAAACACGCCCGCGCCAGGATGACTATATACCTAGTATACTTAAATTAACATAGCGAGATGATTAACTGAAGTAGGTGCGAAATTGTTTCGAGTGCTGATTCAAACCCAGCGTCTTAAAGCACCTTCTGACTCATTTAAACAATTTCATCTTAGACTCAGCATCAGTACAATTCCGTCCAACCCATCCTAGAGCAAATCACAATGTAATAATCATAACTAATTGTAAATAAACGTAGGTATGCGTCATTGCCCTTAGAAGATGACATCACTGTGCGATTCTTGCGCATCCCATCAGCGCACGCACTGTAGTACTAGCACATGTGACGTTACTGTGTGGCGATGTGTGACTCAGCTTGATTAAACTCAGCTGGAGTCTTGTCATATTGTCTTTAATGTGATTGGATCAGTTTGGAGTCCGACCAGCTGAATATTTTTTAAACAGCTATGTGATCATCTCACCAAGAGGGGGCCTGTGTCCCAGCAGTGGGAACATTGTAAGCTGATTATACTATGTAGTCAGGTAGTCGGTAACATCGGTGAAGCAAAAAATCGTGAGGAAACGCCTGAAATCTTGGTCAAGAGTGGTAATCAATACTCATGTCTGTATGAAAAGGCGCTTTTGCCCTGCAGTGACACAATAATTATAGGCTGGTATTACTTATTTATTATTATTAGGTATATGTGGACATAGTTGGGTGTACTTTCCAGTTAACGCCTGAAAGGTAAACAACATACTCATACGTGTGTGTGTCTTGTGTTTGTCAGTAGAGGAGCGGGTGGAGTGGGTACGAAGTTACGAACATAACTTTATGCTAGCTAGGGTTCAACTCCGAACTCATGAATTCCCTCTAGCCAGATCGACGTCATCAGACTTCTAGGTATTGATTCGAAATCCTATAAGCAATAACCAACTGTTTCAATTTATGGTGTCGAACAGACAACAGAACCTGTTCGTATTTTAATGAAACATTAGGTGATTCCGAGTAGCCGTGAAGGATGAAGGTCTCACACATTCCATGCAGCTGTATTGCATACAAAAGAAAATCAATTATCAATCTTCTGTATGTAAAAGCACAAAGCAAATACTCACGATAGGTTTATATTACCTGTGCAAGCACCTGCCGCATCCGTGTCGCCGCGATTAAGTCTGCGCGCGCGCATAGCAGCAGATATTGTTCAGAAAGGTCACGTAGTCGCCGTTGCCGGCGCATCGCAAGCCACCATTGTGATATTTTTAGTCCATATCTAGATTATTGCGAGGATGTGTTTATGTCTAAGCTGACTGCTAAATGCGTTGTTGTTCCTAGATCCGCTGAGAGATTAGTTCACAATAGGGGTCAATGGCTTGAAACAATAACATGTGGAGAATAGAGTGTGATGTTTTATCAGATAAAGATATCGACACCCTATAGGCTGCTTGGGGCTTATTAATCCCAGGACTTGCCAGGATCTTTCGATTAAGTTACTTGAAAACTTATGAAAACAATAAGCGTGAGGAAACCGGCATATCCTAGAACCAATCATTCTAAGACATGTGACATCAATCAACCCGCACTGGGTCTGCGTTGTGGATTACGGCCCCAGCAGTGGGAACGTTATTGGCTGATATGCTACCTGATAACTCAGAACTACATAACATACATCTTGTGCTTGCTGCGATGACTGACTTTATGAAGGAAGCTAAGGTCAGTTTACAGCCTCATTTTAATTCAATACTTTTCTAATTACAATAGCAACATCCATGTCCATGTAACCTGAACACTATGTACAGCCTCTCATCAAGACACGAATAGAGATAACTTGAGATGGCGTCTCATCTTACTCGGCAGTTACGCACTGACTCAGGTTACAGCATCTCATCATAACAGCTAATGATCCGCACAGAACTGATCTACTGTTTATTGTTTATGTAATGAACTAATGTAACTTGATAGCTGAGTTATCTACGTCGGCGTCGGTGACGTCGGTTGGGACTTGGGAGTCATGTTGTGGAGGTTTTGTTTCATTTAGGTAGATGTTTTGCGAATGTGATATTATAGTTATGATAGGAGATGAGAATGGTCAATTTTAAAGGCTACCAAGCGCGACGTGACAGCGCAACGCGACTATAGTAGATCAATTTCTATAAAAACTATATAAAAATTGCTCTACCAGAATCGCGTCGGACCGTCGCGTCGCGCCGCGCCTGTCTGTGGGAGCCTTATTAATGTAGGGATATAATGATGATTACAATTAATGTTACTAATATAGGTAATTAATGTAAATGAGTTTGGCTGCGACCTCTGTCAGAAGCTAGGTATAGTCAACCTCGTTATTTCCCTACCACTTTTGACAACAATTTCAGTAAATTGAAACTTCACAAAAGTTGAAAGTTTGAAACTATGTAACTGGCATAGACAAATACCTAGAACTATACGTTTTATTCAAGTGACATTCAACTTTAAGGGGGATGAACCAAGGTAGCCCGCTTAAGACATTCTTGTTCAACTATCGCGTTATAGGTTGCTCCTATAGATCCTACCTATAGATTTTTGTATTTTTTAAATTCCCGTAGTTTATTAGTGCTGTGAATAATGGAACAAAACGTTGCATGCCTGAAATTGTCAGTGTATAAACTTTGTAATAATAAACCAAGACAACTACTAAGACTATTGAAGCGAATATTTTATAAACAATCGCATATTTATTCTTTCTTTCTTATACATTAGGTATGTCTAGTAATAGATTTACAAAAGTTTAGTGACCCATTATGAAAATACATTCCTATTGTATTTATATAATTATTATATCATCACCACTGCTCTTACAACGGTGAAGGAAAACATCGTAACGAAACCGGCATGTCCTAGAACCAAAAATTCGAAGATCTACCAACCCGCACTGGGCCCGCATGGTGCATTACGGCCCATTCCCCCTCAAAGAGCGTAGGCCTGTGTCCTAGCAGTGGGAACGTCATAGGCTGATTATGTATTACTTATTATGTCAGTTTTCTTCATTACAGTTCAATAACTGTAGGTAGATTTTTGTTGTTTAACTTATTCAGGTCAAATCCGGGTTGAAAATATGCCAAAAGGTTGTTGATATGGGCAACCGCCGCCAGAGGTTGGCAACGCATTGATATGGGCAACTCAACTGCAACATTCATTTGTTTTCACATTCGCATACAAAACTTTTGATAAAAGTAACGTCATCATTGGCATACGAAAATACATGACATAAACACATCTTGCAATACTCTTTTGCTAACTGTGGAGGCTTGTAAATGGCGCTTCGTAATTTATTTAGTATTAGGACTTTTTGTATTGTTAGCTGCAAGCCACACAAATATGAAAAATTAAATAAAGATTTTTACAAGCATTTTCGTCATTTTTTCTTGCCATGATGCGAGTAAAAACTTTTTGCACATATGGGCATGTAGTCCAAGACTCTTGCTAACATGAGTCGAGCAACATAATTTTTCCTAACAGTTTCCTCTTCAACGAATTCCCTACTTAGTTAATAGCCTTGCATTCTGGCCTAGACTGTAACACCTGGTGTCTGACAAACTGTCCATTTTCACCGGCAGGTAGAAAGCCTGTAATGACAGGAAGTGACGGCAACCGTGTGACCTACCGCTGCGCTTGCGCAATCCCACCGGATATCTACGTGATAATACTGGAGTGGAGCGAATTATGAAGTGATTGTTATATTAATAAGTGATAGCGTGATTGTAGATGATACTTGGTAAAAGTTAATGATATCATTATTCCGGTCGGATCCCCTGCTGGTGTGGATCTGACAGAAATTAAAACAAGAATAACTAGCAGTGGATCAGATCAGGGAATCCCACCGGACTAAGTCCATTTCTTCATAAATGCTGAATGACTGAATGTTGTTGATGACATTAATAACCAAACAACAACGTATTACGTAACTAATGTTACACGTAGCAAACAGTGGCACTCCGGGAATGCCGACAGAAGTGAAAACAAAACACAAACAGAATACTTTGCCATCACTCACTGACATATCGCATATACATTAAAACCGAGTACATCCCGAGGACAGCCGAACACGTCCGAAGCGGTGTCGATTACGGTAACAGTGGCGCGAGTTCAATAGTTATTTCCCATCTCAAAAAATGCCCAACGCGCCTAAAGAAGTTTTCACTTCAATAGGTAACCAAATTAAAACAATGACTATACTTTAGGTACTAACAGTTAACCCCATAAGTACTTAACAGAGAAATTGGACCAGTCGCAGACATAATTAAACAAACATGGCTGGTCATCAATACCGCGCTAAACACTCCTCGACAAGGCGCTAACACTCATGTCTATTTGTATTTCGTCTAATA
Source organism: Hydraecia micacea (assembly GCA_914767645.1). Taxonomy (NCBI): domain Eukaryota; kingdom Metazoa; phylum Arthropoda; class Insecta; order Lepidoptera; family Noctuidae; genus Hydraecia; species Hydraecia micacea. The sequence continues at coordinate 19,663,661 of OU611778.1, forward strand.
ACTGCACAACATAAGGAAGCTACAGAAGTCCCAAAATGTTGCCTCTATCGTGTCGTCATGTACTAAGTAGGTATAGAGAACTTGATACCGTATCAAGTGTAAGGCACACTCCTAACACTTTCTATCCATAGCTGGGTGTTAAGGCTGATTTTCATTTGCATTAGGTACATAAGTAGCGATGTAGGACCCTCAAGACATCTACATAAACGCGGCACTTTACAATGAAAAACTGTCACTTTTGGCCTGACTCGGTCACATAACTGGCTATTTGAACTTAACCAAAATAAATCAGCCATTAATGATACTGTTACTGAGGCTCTATAACACCCCAATGCATGATTGTGTCTAAAGAACTTAGGGTAAGCTTGTTGGTAGATGTCAGTAGATGAATCTCTAGTAAAGGCTAATAGATACATTATTTATCTGTGGTACTTCTCCACCTTGTCTATGCTGTTGTCCAATAACTGGATGATTAGCGGCAACATGCCAGCGCGCATGCGTTCCCACGGACCTGACATGTGGGGCTGAATGCAAGTGTGCATTGTCCTGCTCCAAATATGAAGTTTTTTTTTTTTGTTTCAATATGGCGGGCTATATACCGCTGTTTATAGTTTTTGTGCAATTTGTAAATAACGTGTACCTTTAGATACTAGGTTGGTAATTTTATACAAAATAATAAACAATGGATAATCGTTTGTATAACTACCTAAATTGTGTAAAGGTTAGTTTGCAAAAAAATAAACAATTTAATTTATTATTTTAAGTACATATAGGTAAATGTGGGAAATTTTACCGACAATTACTACCGAATTTCTTGCACAATAAGTACTAAATTGTAAAATAAATGATTTACGTAATTAAGTTTATTGACACAAAACATGAGGAAAACCACAACAACACGCCATGACGTTATTTATTTACACTATGCACCTCACCGTCAAATGCTTTCATACACAAGCCACAAAGGTACACTTTATTCCCGTTATAAGTGCATCTATAATCAACAAATAAAAACAATAGAGAGTGCAGGTACTATATAGAGGGCGTGGTTTTCTATTGTCTAGCTGCATACAATTATAGCACCTCTACAATTATACGAGGTTCCCAAGTCAATGCATCGGAAATGTCTGTTAGAGTGATCATTATGCTCACTGCAAACCCATGTCGGATGCAAACGGTACATTGATACCTAATCAAAACGATAAAACATACACGGTATAAATTGTTTACGATAACTAGATTTGGGAAGTCGGGCAAGGTTGTTTACGAATTCGAATTACCTAGATTTAAGAGTAAACATGACTGTGTTAAATTAAAACAATATTATGTTAATTACATTATGGCTCATCCATCAATTTACATAAAACATCAAAGAATCTAAGAAATCTAATGATGCATGCCAGATGACCAGAGACGCAAAGAATTAAATCCTTTACACAATATCTTACTGACATATTTATTAACAAATTATGCAATAAGCCGTTAACAGGGATTTTTTGGGCATATGTTAGATGTAAATTATAACAAAGCATTAAGTAGGTGTAGGCTACCAAGAAGTATTACACCAAACAGTCTACATATGGTAACCAGCCAGCTTCTTATGGTTGATCATAAACATACAAAAAAAACAATTAAACTCATATACCTACTTGACTGGAATTGATGTTAAAAGAACAAATCGTCTGATTATGAGAATAATTGACTAAAATGGTCAGCTCTATTTGTTACTAGGCTGAATTATTATCTACAACTAAGTGCTTTGGTCAAAACTCTAAATTAAAAAAAAATACAAAAAAAATGGCGTCTCGCGGGAATAAAGACATCGATAAAACTTTAATGTTCGATTTAATGAAACAGTAATCGTCAAGATTTGAATGAAAGTAATTTATGAGTTTTACAGAAATGTTATCGCAATAATCATGCGACGTCTCCGCCAAGCGCATGTATGCATTCATAATACAATAAATACTGAAACTGCACTCAGGTATATAAAATAGTAGATAAAATTCCTTATCGGTTATATTTCCGGTCGTTATTATTTATTGGTCTTGAACACAAAATTGTTGGGAAATCCGGCACGACTAATTTATAATGGAAAAATACCCGTACTAGGAAACTATGATAATGTAAAGACGGTGACTGGGCTTTTATAATAGTCCACAGATTTTTACTTTCATAAGCCGGGTCCAGACGTGTGTAACGCGTAATGTAATGTATCGTGAAATGTAACGCGAATTCTGCGTGTGGACAGCACTACGAGTATTACATGTAACACACGTAGTGCCGTCCACACACAGAATTCGTGTTACATTTCACGCTAAATTACATTATGCGTAATATACTTCTGGACCCGGCTATAGGCAGACAAGAGGCTATGAAATCTTGATTCCTTGATAGTTGCCATATTTGACCATTCATTTGTAAAGAAACTGAAGCTGTTACTTGCAAATGAGTAATTGGCCAGAGACATGCCAGCTGATCTATTCAGGTGAAGTGAGCTTGAAGCCTTGAAGTGAGTTGTCAATAGTGTCAATCCCTAACGTAAGGTGAAATGACAACTCCTTTCAAGCTCACTTCACCTTTTTTTTTTGTGGCGAGATCCTTATGGATACCCACCGTCTGGGAAGAACGGAAGGTTATGTCGGACTCCTACCGACTAAACGCCCACTGTTCCTTCTAATAAATACCATGAGTCGGGGGCCCGGGAGATACTTGTACATTCGCCGCACCCCCAACTGGTAAGCTCACTTCACCTAAGTTTTCACGGAGAGAATATTTTACAGAATAGACCGGCTAAAGTAGAAGATATTGTAAACGGCTTCTCAGACATGATGAGGTACAATAGGACACAATAAAAAGCCATTTCTAGAGAAAGAAGTGAAAGGTCTGTTTCATTACTGCACTTTTTTCACACAATGAACTTCCAATGGTTAACGACATCGTAAGTTTCATTACAAAGACGGTAACGATCACAAATGTCGGTCAAAACTAATTCGGATCCTCTCACCATTCGAGAACTTTCCTCCGTAGAACAATACTGACTTGTCTCCTAAACCTAAGTTCACATGTCGCTAAACAATCGAGAAATCATCGCTTATCTCTATCGGCCATCAAAATGTCAGTGCCGAGCTTAATTAAGAAGTTGTGGTGGAAGGTAATGACTGAACGCAATGTCGAAATTGTCCCATTGTGCGCAAATTCCCAGGAATTATGTTGAAAATATTTGGTTTGCTCGCTCAAAACCGTTAGACCTTGGTGATGCAGAAATGTGAACAGAAAACAAAGGAGGTGACAGCTAGACCATCTGTGCTGCAGACACAATTGAAAAATATAATTTTTCATTTTTGTAATACATCGCCTTGTACGAAGAGACGCAATTCAAAGTTGTCGCAAATATTTTTCTAGATTTTAAATGAGATAAGAAGGTCGCTGTGGCTAATGAATGTTGCATCACGCAATACCGACATCCGATTTCTCAACTTACACCAACTTGTAAGTGAATTACACGCGATTGCTTTCATCAAACTGGATATCATAAACGTTATGTGACAACGAAATCCTTAAAATCATTTTGTCACATTTCGCAAGGCTTAAATCGAAAATTAAAATTGTTTGAACATCAAGTTTCAATAAGAAACCAGAAACGCAGAAGCGTTTATACATATTCAAATACAATTACAGATAACCGTATCTTCTAAGTCCACAAACTATTTCCTGTCGTTATAATATTTATACGCACTACTGGGTTCCCATGGTGGTTATTATCTCATGGGAGACATAGGAAATTCCGCCATTAGCTGCCAAGAAAGTGAAATCGAATAATGATGCGCACGCACATACCTAGATCGTATCGCTGTCACTTTACATGTTATTAGAATAATCTTTGGGGAGCTCCAAATGATGGATGATGGCAATCTTGTAATTGTAAAAGTTGAAGTTGCAAGGTTAAGGGACACAGTCATTATAAATGTCATAGTGCACATTGCGAGTTGTAATTGCAATACTTTACATCGTACAAATGGTTTAACCATGCGTGGGAACTGCATTTGTCAGTAGCCATAGAATTAAGGACGAAACTAAAAGCCTTGAAGAAGACAAAAAAAGGCCTTTGAGAGACCTACTTCTTCAAAATGTACGTAGTAATAAATAAGTCAATCCAAAAATCTAGCTTTTAATGGATCAACGGGTAACTTTTCATAAAGGCTTGAGTACTTCAGTAGATGCTACCCAGGTTAATAGTATAAATAACAGTATGAATACGATCAATAATATACAAAATGTTATAAAAACTCACCGTTCTATGGGACAGATCAGTGACTGAGTCGTGCCGGTGCTCGAGGCTGCCGAGGCTACAGCAGGAGGCTGATGACGCTAGACTCACGGAGTCTGCGCGCGCGCGGTGCGGCGATACCGCCACGTGTTTCAGCATACCGGGCCCTGGGACAAACAGATAGATAACAATTAACACAAGTTTCAAGCATACGCATAGCAACCGCGGGCCTTTTGGCCTCGTACAAGACTTCATGATTTTGGTTTTTATTTAATACATATTATTCTATTTCTTAATTTTTCTATATTTGTGTCGTAATATTTAGTTTGTGCTCTTCCTGTGCGAGTCCAATAAATACTTTTTCTTTCTTTGTATTCTTTCTTTCTTAATCTGCCTTTAACATAACCACTGCTGGGACATTGGCCTCCTTTCTGTGGCAAGTCCTAGAACTAACAATTTGAAGTGAAATGTTCCAATCCGCATTGGGCCCGCGTGGTGTAGTGTGTCCCATTCCCTCTCAATATAAGTGTCATAAAAGTAAATAAGTAACTCATATCATAATAATGCTGAAAATTATCCACCTTCTTAAAACAAAGAAACGATTGTTGAAGCTAAAGAAATGTAAATATTGAAGGAAAATGACTTCCTTTGGATGATAAAACTGTATCCAGCATCACCCAAACGCTGGCTGGTAGAAAATGCCTATGGCATTAAGTCTGCCTCTGTACATTTATGTGCTTGAAGTATTAAATAAATAAATAATATAAAATTATACTCATATAAAATAATGTTACTATGGTCCCCGAGGCCCGAAGCAGGTATGTAACAGAAAATTAAAAAAAAATTAAATGAACTACCCTACTAACAAAAGCATCATCTAATTCGGTCACATGGCACTTGCGCACGCACATGTCAGCATCCCTTGTAGCGCCGGATGTATCTTCTAGGAACCGACAAGTACCTGGAGAGCCTTTGTAGTGGTACATTGTTGTGCTCGGAAGATGGGTGTTCTCAATTGTGGCTATATAAAAAGAGCGGTGAAAAAAAGTTTTATTGTATTTTTTGGAGGGATGAACTTGTTTATTGATTTCGATCTTATTTCTGATCTATAGATTGGAATGTAATATTTGCGAGAACGAAACGAAACGAGATGCGAAACGTAAGGAGATATTTATCGTAACATATAACATTACAAGGTAAATGATCATAAAGCAGCACTGCTTGCAATTACTGAATGTTACAAAACATACAATGATTTTATCTGCTCTGCATATTTCACTGTCACTAAATCCAGGAACTTGTAAATGTTCCCATAATAATAAATTGCTGATAAAGGTCTTAACGATGTTGCTACCGCTTTGCGAATATTGCCTGAAGACATGAACAACTTTTACTTCTGAATCGGTTCATTTAGCAAAAGCTCTATTTGTTAAGAATATATTTATATAAAATACACGTAGGTATGTAGTTCCAAACTCATTATTGATATAAAATACACGTATGTAGTTTCAAACTACAAAATGTTGAATGGGATAGGTACCCTTAGATAAATGATTGGTTTCGCTGCGCAGCAAGACCAATCATTTATCTAAGGGAATACCTATATTTTGTTCTTAACCTACAAGACTAGATGGCCTCAACTGCCCAATCATTTTCATGTATTATCTATTGCTTGTTTAAACCACCTTCCATCTACGCCAATAATTCTCAAACCACCTGTAAACAAATAACTAAACTCACCACTGCATCTAAAAAGCATATTATGTTCTTCAAAACCAATATTACTTTTGATAATTCGTCAATTACATCTAAAATGTTAGCACATAACGTGAGAGTGCCCTTATTGAACTCGTATATTGGCCTATCTGTCTGCTAACCTCAATTTGCTAGTGCATAGTTAGTTATAATAGACGATGAAAAGGTCGTGAGATTTAGCACAGATAGCTGCAATAATGAATGAAAGAAAGTAGATAGATAATAATGAGACTGTTATATGTTGTCTAGGATATACTTAGTCCAGTCTAAAAACGTTTAAGTGAAATCAAATCTAAAACATTTAGATTCTGCTCTAGAAAGACATTATTCAAATCATATTCACTTTATATAACAGCCATATAGTATCTAAGGCTTGCAGTCAGCAGATAATTTCATCATGGGTGAAGAAATTGATAGGTATAACTCTTAAGAATTCTAAAGACACAATGCTCATGTGCATTTTTGTTGCAGCCAGTTATTGCAGTAAGTAGCACTAAAGTATTTCATGTTATGTGGGAACAGAACACAATAAGCTCATAACTTAATAATTTAGTTTAGATACAATTGACAGTAAAGTTTTTATTCGCACATGGATAACATCGTAAATGTTCTGAGCTCTGAGCGCTTCTGTGAAGCATGTGCAAACTGAATGGAATAGTTGCAGAAGGTCAACGTATTCTAGAACAATCTTAGATAGGTTTGGAACAAATCGATGTGGTTTGAAAGAAGTAGTTAGTAAACTTGAGAGACAACCAAACTTCATAATGCAAAATATAGGACTGGTTGAGTTGACGTAGGCAATGAAACCATTTCTCTTGGTAAGTGAGACGAGAACTGTCGCCAGTATCTTGATTGAAATAATTAACATAATTACTAGTTCAAAGATATATCCATGTGGATAGATTGTAAAATCGAAAGATGTAAAAGAAATGACTTTCAAAGCAAGTCAGACTTGCACTACTGTACCGCTCCCTTTCAAAAGCGCAGCCGTGGCCGTCGCACGCGCATCCGCCGCGCCGCCGCCGTGGCATCTGTCGAACAATAATCCCGAGTTTTTGCGAGCACCCATTGTTTTTGTCGGCTTCCCAGAAGACGGGGGAAATCTTGCGCTGTGGGATCTATCTACAATATGCAGCTTTCTACGTAAGTGCATCTCGTTCGAGAGTGATAAACGCTATCGTTGTACGAGATTAAAAGTAAGTGAATTTTAATGTTCCTCCTATATTCAATAAAATTGTGATCAAATAACAAGATAATGTTTTGAAGCCAAGATAATTGCAACAAGTTCATTTAATACGCTGCGTATCATCAACACGCAACTCATATTATCCAAAGATAATGCCCTAATTACCCAAAACAAAATCGATCCAATTAAATTGAACAAACAATATTAATTGTTCAATGAACGCACAAATTACAATTAAACCGAGCTCGTGACTGATATGCGTATTTAACAGGGCATTACAATTACAACTGTAATCAATCAACATTATAAAGCAATTCATCAGATTTTAATTACCCAATCGATTGCTACTTCAGATAATGACTGGTGAATTATAATTTGAGGTATAATTTATTTTGTACCTGTATATCCTCATACATGGATGATTGAGGATGCGAAGAGAATGAAATGTTCGGCTTGATCGATTTTGGTTAAGCATTCGATACCAATGTGCCCTGCCTTACGGCATCAAAGAAGGGAGATAAGCCAGTTTTAAACCAGTTCTATGATATACCTTAAGAAATTAGGAAAACACGAATCTTCAATCGGAGCTGCAAGATATTTATCATCAAAACACTTTGCCATAGTGTTACTTATTACCAGCTATGCCGTGACATTCGTCTTCCGTCTTAACTTCTTAAAATTTCGAAACCGTATCTCCACACTTAATTGCGACATCAATCTTACAAATTACAATATTATATATAATGTCTAAACTTATTAAAATATGAGTACACGCGTCACTGTTGACATGTCTTTATTTGCTTGTCTCAATCACTTCCGTTCTGATTGCTTGTGCACGGTGAACACTCAAAATTTGTTTGATGACGGCCTCATTAAAACGCTTCTATGAAAAGGTGCAGCAGCCGAAGTTACCGAGGTTGATTTCGGCTTGCCTTTTTGATAAAGCCAAGATGAATGATGATTTGGCACTAAACAATTTGTGACAGCCGTGATTCCGTGCTATCAATCAAGCAATGAATTGCAGATTCATCGTCATCAATGGTTTCAATGGCTTTTATTGCACGACAACTCCTATCATAAAAGAATTTACTATTGCCTTTACCCATCATACAAGATCACCAAAATATTTCGAAAATCTCTTTAAAAGCCAAATCTTGGTCCAACACCAAGATATCAAATGAAATGATCTCTCTATTCGGACACTAATAAGCAGTGTTACAGCAACAGATCGGTAAAAAATAATGTTAACCGGATGAAACGCAGCGAGCACCATTAACCATGGAATGTGGATTAATTAATTTATCAATAAAGAGCTATTAATTATTTTTTTTAATTAAAGAAAATTAATTAATTTGGCTCAATGTCGCTTAATTCCGTGTTTATGGGAAATTTCTGAATTAGGAAATAGCATCTTTACAAGAAATATGAAGCACAGAACTTAATGACACCTTAATTACACACATCGATCTTCAGATTTCTAAGAATTTCTTCATACGATACTAAACTAGTCTTTTTAAACACACGAAGTGGTCATTACAATTTAACTAATTCATATAAATACTACAAATTGTGAGATATAATTAGCCATGATGATAGATATATTATTTGTCATTTTGGCAAGACAACATTATTAGCATACGTTTATATTACCAAATCGCATAACGCCTACTTGCTCCAATGTTAGGTCAAATATTCGTTATATTACAACACCGGAATATGTCGTACGAAGGATTTCTCGTTGGTTTACGGAAACCACTAATTCTAGCTAAATTCCACTTGAAGTAATGTACGACGAAATGAGCGGAAGCGACTAATATACGAATTTGTACCTCACAGTCACATGCTTTAAGAAGTTTTGAAGTATTTCACATTTCAATGCACATAATATTATATTCAGAAGCAGAGTTAAATTTTGCTACTTATCTATGTACATGCATTATTTTTACGACATTTCTCAAGCTATGTTGTCCAAGCGTTTCCTTTACCACTAATTTGGCTGTAGCCGCAGAACATCGGCCCAATCTCTTAACCGTGTTACTATACAATACCCGTAAGCTGCTATTATAGTAATCGGCCCCAATATGGCGGCACAGCTGGGCACCAAACAAAGGTTTACATAACCCACACAATACTTGCAAATTACTGTAAAGGTCATAGGTCCTAATAGAGCTCCGGCTTTTAAATTTTATATCGATTGGAGTTGCTTTAGAACTATGCCTAGCATCAGCTTTCTGTATACCATCATCAGCTTGTTCTCTTAAACCTCTAGCAGGCGCCTAAATGTTTTCTTTCCTAGTTTTGGGAAAAATCTGTTTAGAATCTTTGATCTTTTTAAGGAGATTAACTACTTTATAATTGACCATTAAGAGCGAATTCATTGTTACTCGTTCCAAGAAGTTAAAGAACGGAAGTTTAAGTAAAATAACATAATAACAAACTGAACCATAAGCACTTCTCAACAATACGACGTAAATTGGTGTTTTAATCATTTTCACATAAATCGGAACAGTTCCTAAGAAATAGCTCGCAGGCAATACCAGTAAGAACGGTAACCCAAAGCTTTATTGTGTAAACATGTCCTATAAATTCGAATCTGACGTATTTCCAAACAAACCCGGCCAATTTACCATTATCGGAATTAAAGCCGGAATGCGCTCGCGCACGGCACGGGAAAACAACACGATTGGTGGAGATTTGTGTTTGTGTGTGTATAACGCAGGTTGCAGTACTGCACATCGATTTAGGATGGTTTAATCCACGAAATAATCGGAAGATTCAAACTGTTAAGATTATTATCGTCACCAACCCGTTTGTTCTGCAGCAAAAGCGTGGTAAAATGGAGATAGCCGATTCTCTTTTCCCAATAGGAGTCAGATATATTCAGGCTGACAAAATTCATCTTCTAAGATGATATTATTGCAATAAGGAGCGACGAATGGAAGATGTATACCTAGCTTAAATTCATGTGTGTACGAGTAGGTATAGCACTACGTGTGTTTGATGAATCGTTTGTCAAATGCCGTGCGGATGTTATGTGTATGAAAGGGAATTTAGCTCTAACAGACCCGTGTTCCTTTGTTGTCTAGGATTTGATAAACAATACTGTTTGTTCTCAGTATGTGACTGGCTATAGAAAGTCATTAGCGACTGGCTATCTGTCTTCGTAGTTGTTGTCCTCGAATGCTTTTTTTACATCATATATTATTTTAATAGTATATTTAGGTCGAAGATATTTTGTCAACAAGTTTTCTTGGATTTGAATCATTAATATCTCTTGACATAGAACAGAATATTTCCTATGTTAAACAAATCGCCACCTCTGAAGACTCAACTAATAAAAATGTGACACTGATTCACGGAAATGACAAGCTATTAGTCAGTAGGTACTTCTGCACTCTGTAGTGTTGCTACCTTTGCACTTACCAGTTCCTTTATGACCCCAAGTTCTATAAACAGGTAATTTATTATCTTACTTAATTTTTGTTTCATTTTTATTACAGTTATATTTTTCAATTGTTTCATTGTTAGGTACTTTTTATAGATTCTAGTCATTCAAAAATTACTACTGCTAACAGAGATAGATTAATTTCACCAGATTCCAAACAAGACACTCTCTATATATACAATGTGTTTCAGAGGGGTGTGACCAAACTTGGGGGTGTGGTACAGGCCATCAAACTGAACAACTTTTTCCCGGGGACCCACATCGTAATCGTGAAAAAAACATCAGCTGTCCCATACAAAACTTCAATACCTACTTAAGCAAATGTAAGGGACAGCTGATGTTTTTTTCACGATTACAATGTTGGTCCCCGGGAAAAAGTTGTTCAGTTTGATGGCCTGTACGACACCCCCAAGTTTGGTCACACCCCTCTGAAACACATTGTATATTATTGTCGGTCAACTCCCACCATATCTTATTCAGATAACCATTATTTTCCAAGATAGGTAAACTTCTAACCAAACCAGATGCAACAACGGTAACTAAAGTAATAATTTACCATTTAATGCTAATCCAAAAATTTACATATTTTAACACGCCATAAAAAACTAGTAAGTAACGAAACGATTACAAAATCGTAGATACCGCATCCGGCCGCTCGTTTGAAGCTGATCTATATCTGGTCAATTAATTGGGATGGGCCACGGAAGCGGGTAATGGGCCTAGGATGTTGATGTTAACCCTTTTTGGTGCATTTATGAAAGAAATTCTTCTCTAAAAGGAATATTTTTGACTGTTGACAAAGATGCGTAGTTAAAATTAGAAGACATATTTTTGAGATTAATGTGATTTATGAAAAACAAAATGCGGAACCCCTTGTTTCTTTTAGTAATATTTCTAATACCGCTAATTGTTTAACTAATTCTGGGAATCACTTGGAAATAGAGATACTACTTCCAAGTAAGTATACTTCGTCTACTTCTACCAATCAATGTACCAGTAAAGAATTAAACATTGACATGAGTCCACAGCATTAGGTGATAGACGTCTCATCTATGATGCCATATAAGTGGTCCGTTAAACCCTATCAGGGGTTGATTTTCATGTATTTCCTGTAATGTTCGTCAGACCTTAACACCTGTATTCACAAACAATACTTACTAACTAAAGTAGCAATAATATGCGAAGTAAGGCATTTCTCAGTGCGTTCCATGATAACTTGATAAGCCTTTAAATTCATGAACATTAAGGGACGCATATGTGCCGATCGCCACTCAAGTACTGTCTCTGAATAGTTTTTTGGAACCCTGTGCGCGCACTGTGAGGCCTCATAGTAATGTTTGTGAATACGGGTATATGTGTTGTCGACAAATAAATGTCATAATTCTGTGCATTATATTTCCTTGAATCTGGTGCTGACAAAAATAACTAGAAATTCTCTCAACAATCATCGCAGATAAGATAATAATACCTTTGTATCTAAAAGCGTGGTATTACCATAGACCGAGGTGCCTATACAACCTTGGCACTGAGTTGTGGGGTCGATCACATGCGATACCAAACATTTGTATGCGAGACATGTGTGGAGAGGTGTACGGCGGGAAACTTTGGGTTTCATTTCCGGATTTTTTGGGTAATTTGGTCATAGTTTTAGTTGACTATTATTGGTAATCCTATAGTACCTACTACCTACTTAGCTACACAATGTATTGAACTTTACTTTTTCTAGGAACATCAGAGATTATGATAGGAAAAGTTTTTACTGCTCTTGATTTTTGCCTTGAAGTTAAACTGATGTGTATGGCTAGGTCAAACTGTGGAAAGCAACCGCTCAATGAAAATGTTTCGTTGGTTGCTGAAATGATGTTCAATTATGTTACACGTGACTGTGAGCGATGTACTTACTTTTGTTAAATTTCGGCTGAATTCAAATGGAAATGTGTACACAACTTCAATCTACATCACAAACAAGAAGCTAATTTAACGGTACGCACATATTTCAATTACCTAAAGCAAATTACCTTCATAGATTTAAATATCTCGTACACATTCCTACCAAAATGTCTTAACCGCAGACCGAACTGAACATAAACCGCTGCGACCATTGCAGCGGGTCAATGTTCGGTACTAATCGATACGCAACACGTAAAGCCTTGCACACACTGGATTGTAACGAGACACCCATTGTGAAGCAAGTGGTGAATGAAGGTTGATATCAGATTCAGATCGTGTTACTTGGCGCTTGAGTCTAGATTTGTTTTTTTTTCTACATCGATTCAGGGTCTGGCGAAACTCCAGATCCAGAGACGTAATGGAATTGCCTCGTCGGGTTATTGTTAAGTATGAGGAGGTCCTGGGTTCGATTTCCAGGTCGGGCAAAGAGTTATTAGGTTTTTCCATCAGAAATTTCTCAGTAGCAGCCCGGAGTCTAGATTTGTGCCCGGTTGATGGCAATAAGCTCACCCCCTGTTACATGGAACTTAAACATAACTGGTGAAACGTGGTTGAGCTATAGATATAGATACACCTCTGCCTAACCCTTTGTGGATTACTGGCGTGATTGGATATTATGTTATGCGATGGGTTTTGATATCGATACCAATTATGCCTGTGAAGTTTTGCTAAGTAATTTAATTTGAGCTTGTATTACCTGCACTATTGTGTGTTTCTGATAATATACGAGTCATAATCATAACATTTTAATAAGCAGAATTATGATGATACATACAAGTTACATAGTCGATAACGTCTATTCTAATTCTATTAATTTTGTTTACTTATTGTGCAATGTAAAATAACATGTTTTAGAAACCGCAACACAATGGCATGAACGCGACAGTAATCGATTTTCTTCAGTTGACATTTCACTACTTTCGCGCGAACACAAACATACATTCCTAGGGTTTCCGTCCTCACACGGTGACCAAACTACCGACATAGAACGTAATTGGACAATAGCATGCAATGCAGCATGAATTTTAATATGCGTAGAGCAATATTTGACAACTATTTGAGAGATCAGAAAACACTTTGTTTTTCGGTTTCATCGTTTCTTCCAGCCTATTATGGTCACTTGTTCTTTTTCGTGTTTGTATTCATTATCTGCGTCATGTTTATCGCAAATAAAGGAATTTTATTTTTCTTTAACAAGGGGTAATAAGACTCCTTTCTTAACCAAGTTGGCCTTTAGTATTTTGTACGACACCAACACTGTGGCTTTTATCATGTATTTCCTACCTCCAAATTGTTACCAACACCACCTCTTTCAAACTCAAACTTAAAATATTTATTTCAATTAAACCATTTAACGGCACTTTTTAATTGTCGAGGAGTTGGTCCGAAATGTGAAGCTAGTTCCAAAGCGTAGTAGGTTCCTATGGAGAAGAACGAACAAGAAACTCCGTGGACACTCTTTCATATCAAAATATTATTACAAAATTCTGGTTACATCATTAATTTCAACGAAATGCGATTCATAAGGGCCAATCAGAATGTTAATATCATGTAGACACGCTTTTTAAATATCTTTACAACATAAATCATCATCAAGGCTATCTTCAAGTCAACGAACTTTATCAATAAACAATATCGATCTAATGTCACTTTAAAAAGCCATAGATAATTCATAAAATATGGTGGACATAAACGGAAGTCTCGTCGGCCCAATGTTACTGCGCAAAAAACTGTCCATACGTGTGTACCTACACGTTGCAGGGTACGGGACTCGAATGCGCGATCGATCGGTAAGCCGTGTTAGTAAGGCATACAGACTGGTATGGGAATGGTAGTTAGAGGATATGGTAAAGCTGTTACTAGCTTCGGAATGGGTAGCCTATCTATGACTACGGGTGTCGTTAAGGTGGCTTAAATTCGATTAAGGTGCAGTGGCAGTACAACCTGTAACAAAGCATAGTAGGTATCCCAGATACTTGCGCCCTAATACTAGCATAGTGTAGTGATTTGTTGGACAAAAAATAATTGGACAAAGATGATTGTGGAGTTTAAAACAATAAATTGTTAGTCGAAAAGTGAGAAAATACAACCATCAGATTGATCCAAGGCAAGTGAACTAATGTAAATCTCTTAAAGACTATAAAGCAGCATAGCTATGTACTTTACAAAGTAAAAATGTATAAATAATCAGATATCTAGGTAAACCCAAGTGTTTGTGGTTTGAATCATGAGGAAAAAAAGTAAATCAATACCTATTTACATAGTGATGCCTGCCTTAGCTATGCAATCTTAGTCATTGACACAGATACAGCTAAGCTAATACTTACAATACAATCTAATCATGATATCGGTATGTTTGCACAAATGGTGAAGTGAAGAAAAAATATTTGAAATAAATGAACCAATAGGTACATAAATATTGAGGTAAGTATTCCATAAAAGGGATCAACTTCGATAAAAGTATTGCTACAATCAAAGTTGTACATATTAATCGTGGAGACGCATAATCTCACTCCAGTGATAATATAATTCAAAACCATATCGCATAAGTCACCTACTAAAAATATACAACAATAAGTTATAAAAACGTACCGTGATATCATAGTATACAATACTATAACCTATGGAATTCTTAAACCTATTAAGAATTCTCCACGCGAGTCGTTCACTGTCCCAACAATTATACTAAGACGCCTACAAACGCCAATTGCATACGAAATGCGTTTCCAATCATGCGCATAGCACTTATCGTTAACCATCGCTGATGCTCTTGACACCTAAATCACTCAGCTGCAACAAAAAACGCAATGCATAACATCACATTTGTTACTGTCGCGGCAAAAGATAAGTATTAGCTTTCAGCTCGCGTGCAAATATCTCCGATCTCACTGTTCATTCGAAATGGCTCTCGTAGAAATTTCAACTGTTTTCTCTGGGGATTAAATTACATTTTTGATTGTGTGCTTTTTTATTTTTATTAGGGACATGCGGCTATTGTCTACGATAAAAATATATTTGAATATAACTTTTAATATAAACATATTAATCGTTTTATAGCACATAACCTTTATCTTCCTGGAGACTAACGGAAAACTAATAAAAAAAAATACGTTTTATAGGCCAGCATAGCACTAGCAGAACAAATGGTAAAATTCGTGGTTATAGAATCTTGAAATGATGCAATAAAACAAAACAATGAAATAAATCCGATTGCTACTATCAGAAAAAAAAACAAGAATGCGGTCATAAAAACATGGCAAATTAAAAATATAAATCACAAAACATTCCTTTAATAATTAGTCACACTCACATACAACACACAAATTGTCGTTAAAATTGCAGAAGTAATTGGTAATAAAGAAAAACTATTAGATTTATCGACGGCGATGTCGCGAGATGGAACGCTGCAAAAATCTGTTGCAAGCAATTCTCAAACTCAAAGCATGTATTTCAAATAAACCAGGCACTTTTGAATTGTCAAGGTCTTGAATAACATACATGTATTTAATAATATGTCTAATGTGCACTAGTATATTTGACTGATAGTTCTTCTATATTGTTATAATCTTTGGATTAGTGACGTTGTTAGGTATAAGGCAGGATTTTTTCGTTTCTTACGAAAAAGACATATAAATAGTAATGATACTATACGACGAACTATATAAATGATAATGATACTATATGTATAACGAATATGAATTCGTTCCCTGGAACCACACACGAACCAATCTCATGCAAGAGCTTTAAGAACAAAAGCTTAGTAACTATGCGGGCTTGTTATCCATATTTGAAACACTTAATTTTAATTGTATTATTCCTTCTAAGGTACTAACAGGCGATTCGGTTTCTTTAACCAGCCGTTTACGACACCCTACTTAATCCACCATTATTATTTTATACCCACGTCTATTCCATATGTGGTACAGAAATACTTGCGCATGAGTTAATGTGACAGGAGTGACATTTTACTGGCGCGAAAAATGCCGTGACCCGTGAGAACATTTTTCTGTCATAGTCTCGTTGCGATATCACGATGATTTTGAAATTTTCGGATAATTGTTCTGTGTGGTTTCCGACAAAGAATAGACACGAGGATTTTGTAATCGCAGCTGTTGTAAAGAGTCCGACATCGGAATAGGCAGTAGCGTGAGCGTCCCAAACAGTTTACACATTGCTTATAAAAAACATAGCTTGAAAAGCTTCGTCTGATGGGCTAAAAAGACCGTGCTCCCTCAAAAGAACAAATGAAAAATTATTCCATCTGCACAATTTCCTTAAAGAAATCTATTGTTCCACACTTTTCCAAAAAAATAAACCTTTGTCATAATCCGACAAGTTACAAAATTCTCGATCTGTCCATGATACCAGCCAACACAATAGTCTCAGTATACCCGCATATTGCAGACAGCAACATCAATTACACATTTAAAACCAAACATTTGTGACACTTTCACTTACCGACCACATGGTTTGTTTTGGGACAAACTTACTACATACTTCATTTTAATTACATGAATGACCGGATACAATTAATTATTACAAGCTTCTGTTGAAATGTAGGACGCATTGATTTAGTAGTCATCAATAATAACATAAATATCTGAAGAGTACAGGTTTACGATAGTATCAAATCTAATAAAATTTACGATCAAAATGTATGGAACAGCTAACTGTTCCATACATTTTGAACGCATAGGTATTGCAGTTTTCTATAAAACGGCCGATTTTTTTTTATTACCGACGAAAAATTTATTCGCTAAATGTCTAGAATCATATGCAAGTGCAAAGCAATTCATGGTTACAGTTTACACTGCGATGTCCCTCCCATCCTGTATATAATGTTCAATTCTTTGAGAGATGTCCATGACACATAGATAAATAAAGATTTCAAATATCTACTATACTATACTATTTCTAATGTTCAATGACACACGGGTAAATAAAGCTTAAAAATATGTTCAACAACTATTTATTTACGATGACACGCAAGTCTATTTTAAAACAACTATCTACTATTTTTAATCTTCGTATGTCAGAATGAAACTGTATCTGGCATGTTGATAGATCCATTGCAACGTTTAGCAATGTCTAGGCCGTCTCTGTCGTTATACAGAGAAATAGACCTGCTAATATGTAAATTAGTTCCTGTCTACCTAGTTCAGTTGAAATGCTGTAGAATTCCAGCTTTCTGACTAGTGGACACTATAAATAGCTTGGCTAATGTAGGGCAATTAAAACTGGAATTAGAAATAAGAAAGAATCAATCAAATCACACAATCATCGCCCGACATTTATAAGTCGCCATTAAAAATGATTCCTATAGCTTCGATGGCAAATCGTCAATCATATACCTAATATACGTTATCTTTAAAAGACTAACAATATATTAAAAATTAAAAAATAAACACAAAGTACATAGGTACTTCATTTTTCTTCTAAACAAAACTAGAAATTATAAACATTCAATTACACCTGCATGATCAACTGTTAGGCTACTACACAAAATAATTGAAGATTACACACTTGTTGCCAAACATATAAATGACGGCCACAAAGATGTAGATTTAGCTAAAACGGTGCAATTTCGACGTTTAACTTTCTATGCGTTATTATCATTGTGTTGTAACAGGTAATCGTCCGATCATTTTTTAAGGCAGCACGCGACAATGTTGCTTTAAAAGGCGAGTTTGACTCACTGTTGTATTAAAACTAACCTAATTTTAACTACATGTTGAGCGACACGTAATATCTGTTACATTATGAAGGGGAATTACGCTTTATCATGATTGAGAAATTTATTTTCCCTGTTTTTCCCTGGTTTTGTTGTTTTGCCATCTACAAGTGCATGCGGTTAACCAGCATTATGTTATTTGTGGCTGTGCATATTTCATCATCCAAACTGTTTACTGCTCGGATTCCATCATTTCTATGAGTAGATTCTACGTATGGATCACCATCACTGTTAGAAATGTTCTAGGTATATTTTACGAACAGCCACACACACAGAAAATTAATTCAAAAAGTACTTTATCTTAAAGCTTTTAATTACTGCGACATCGGACTCTTGCGCCGTTTCCCATGCTCGATAAAAATAATGGAAAAAAACTTATCGGCCATCTTTCTTTTGCATTCTTGGGAACTCGTTTCAGGTAACTTACGATGATATTTATAAGAAGAGAAGTCTCAAAAAAAATTTACAGCATTTTAATATTAACTTTCACTGAATTCTGATATGATATCGCTATGAGTATGTTAAATAGAGGAAATGATTACAGTTAATAAGTAAGTAAGGGTTAAATTAGAGATTGTGATTTGTGATTGACAACGTAACAGATAATGAAGAAGTAAAGGGCTTCCTGCCTTAATAAGTGTAATTAATGTCAGGCACGCTTTTAATGGTCGAGTTAATAAACGAAATTGGCCTAATCAATCAAAATGAGTTGATTAAACTTCGACAAATTGTAATAACAACGCTACCGAAGAATTTCTTACACGCACACACACACAGCATAGAAGCACACACATACTAACGCGATGTGTGTGATCCTACTAATGTAGTGAATACAAACAGACAGCGACTTAGATCTTAGGAAATAAATTGACACAAAAGATGAAGATAATACAGACAGACAAAAGTGACTCAGCCGAACGACGTCACACTAAATGTCCCAAAGCACTCAAAGTGTGCGAATATCGAGCGGACACTAAAACTCACCAATTCCTTTCAATTAACGAAAACGTTGTTATTAAAGAAGCATGTTGCGTCTCAGTTTCGACTGAACCGCTTCTTGCTGGTAATAACGGTCAAGGAGACAATTGGATGAAACTATCTCGTTGTGTGGGCTTCATTCAAGACATGGTGTTTGAGGAATTTAAGAAAAACTGTATAATAGCAGCTGTTCCCAATCATATACGAAATGAAAAAACATCTACCGAGTGTTTATTTAGTAGATGGCGTCAATAGTGGCTTGCGAAAATAAACTACAATAATACACCGAGAACGCTAGTTGCATTAAGTTTAAGTGTTAGTGAAAACCGCACAACATTCCTTTCAGCATTTTCTAAGTTTAGCTTAAACTTACAAACAGATACTTAAGTACCCCATTACAGTATTGTCTATTCTTAGAAACCATAGAGCTCTTCAGTATCTTCTGTAAGACCAAAATCATTGCTTAGCTCAATGCGTCTCATCGATGATATACCATCCACAAAATCAAGCCCTTAAAGATACCAAGTCGTAAAAACCAACAAACAGTAATAAATTATAAAGCAAGTTGTGCAACGAAGAACATTGATAAAAATAATGATTTGTTTACAACTTTCGAAAATGATAAGATAGACATCGAGACTTTGGTGCGAGCGATTTTAGGAAAAGTACAACGGTCAACATTCATGATAGTTGGGTGTCACCGTTGGGTATTACGTACTAATTCTACAAAAAATATGTATTAAAAAGCATCCGACCCTACCTTTTGTAGTTTTTGTGGTGTACCTTACAAATAGGATAGGACAGTAGTTTATCGACAAATCGGTTGATTGGTTTATAGCAATGTATTTAAAATTACAATGTAGATTTTTGAACTTTAAATCACTTCCAAATCAACTCTTCTTGAAGATGAATTGAAAGAAACTGCCGAGCTTAATGACACAAAAATGTAATCTCTGAAAAAACTACTCCTTATTGGAACAGCAAATATTCGGAATTGCAAACGTCAAATAAACTGCCTAGAGTGGAAATCAAAGCCTTATCTGCCGTACTCACGCAAGTAGTATAGAATGCAACGCGTACACGCTTGAACACGCTGCACTTATTTACAATACACGCTGTTTTACAAATAGATAATTATCGTTTTTGTGCTGCTAGTGTTTATGAATGCCACTCGAAGTTATTTTTATGGCGCAGCCGCAGCAGCAGCTAATTCTGTTATCGATTCTTACTAACTTTCTTATTTATTGAATGGTTTAATGGCGTTAATTTTTTTACGAATGTAACCGTTTTTATCATCATTTACTTGAATAGAACTAATTTCTGTGATATTTTCAGATTTCACTTTTCCTAGCCATAGGTCATAAAGTCGCCTTTCTTCTCTACAATACCTAAAATTAGCCATGAACAAGATAGAAATTTTAAATACATGAACTGGTTTTTCTGAGACATTCCTAACTCAGTAAACTCCTTCCGGTTCTTAAACGTCTTCATCCACAGCTTATAACTCAGGTTGACGCTGACACACTCAATTGCCAATGACCACCGAGTATGAGTACCTCAGCGGTATCTCTGGGCATAGGAAGACGTTGAGTAATGAATCCTGCCTCGGTGGGGTCGGCAGCTGCCACCAATTGAGACAAATGAACTCGGCGCCACGAGATTGCTATCTGACCCTCTAGTACTATGCTTTACTTGGAGATGGGGAGAACTGCGCATTATATTTGCTCTTTTGGGCGAAGGTAATTTGATTTCATAAGGAGCGATGGACTTTGCCTTGTATTTAAAAACTGAAATATTAGACACACGGTCTAGAATACTTCCAGTACTACTTAATCAATTGATCTGAATGCTGTCATTGACAAAACTCTTTGATTTAAAACCCTTTTGGCAGAGATGCAATTTTATGTTTTTTTTTTTCTAAAAAAATCGTTCCAAATGTAACGACTTATGAATGTCTGTTGTCATATTACCATAGTCATACCCATAGAGAATATAATATAGTCTTTGGTCATACACCTATTAACAACAATCAAGTTTATATTCAAGGACTTCCCCAAGACAGAGCGGGACAGAATTTTATTAAAACTTACAACTACTTGATCATTTAGCCGATGGATTTACATGCTCTACAAATGAATGTGGCGCCGCCGCACAGTGGGCCCATACTGAAAATTAGTGGACTTAGGCAACAAAGTTCCAATATCGATGCGATTTTTTTTTATATGACGTGTTATGATATTCCTGACAACTTTTATTCTTATAACATTTCTTCTAAAGTTGATAGTTTGTCTTGAAAAAAATTAATTAGATTATTTTGTATGGAGCGAATCACGTTTAATTTTTTTTCTTCAATTGTACTAATATGTTGGGTGTGTGGCGTGAGTATATGATAGCTAGGGTCATTCTCTATCCACGAAAAAAAAAACAGCGCCGGCCATCTGCGGCACCGCGAGTAATCATTCGGTAAAAAAAAAATGTTATGTAAGATTTTTTTTTGCCATTTAAAATAAATTCAAAGTAAATTTTTTGTGTCATTAGGCTAATTCACCTTCTCTTTATTAAATATATAGTTTTAACAGCGCATAGGTACTTATAACTAATTATTCTGGTAGAAATTTAGTAATTATTGCTATGTTATCGGTAGCACCTGCATTGTGATTGATGACTCATTTGTTATTGCGCTCGGCTAAGCGCATAACTAATGAGTCATCGAAAAATGCTCGTCTCTGATTGGCTGAATAATTTTCACTCACTGATAACAGTGTCCACTACTTGAGTAATTAACACTGTCTATAAATATAAAGACATTCATTAAGTCCATCTAGTTTCGCTCTTGTCGCTTATTTGTGAACACAGTGAAATACTTTTATTTTTATATTTACATTAGAACTATGGCTGGATTTTGTACCAACCTAGATTTTTTTGTGAAATTAAGAAGTGGCGGTGATCTGAAAAATCATATGTTTCTATATGAAAGTATCATTTCTGTCTTGACTACCGAAGTTTCTGAAGAAGACAAGAACCGAATCAAGGAGTTCTGTCGACTTTTTTGTGTAAATCTAAATAAAAAGTGGATAGAGTCAAGTAGAAACCAAAAAACTTTTATGAATCGTGTAAGTAATCGCAAGTGGTTGGAAAAAAACATCAACTGGCCTGTTTGTGACAGTGTTGACCTGAGAAGTGAGATGGGCTTTTCGGACGCAGTCTTATCTGAACCTGTGGATATAGATTCCCATGTTCCTACTCTTGCAGTATGTACTGCGGAAGCGGGAACATCTACAGAAAAGGAGCACAGAAAACCATTCGAAGAGTTAAGTAAGAAGCAAAAAAAAAGACGTTCTACTTCCATAGTAGAAGAAAATTCCGAAGAAGAGTTGCAGACCTGGTACATAACAAAATTGAAAGACAACGGCAAAACGAATCTGGCAAAAGTGATCGAATACCTTTCCAGTAATCCAGATGCCCTATCCGAAGTAGACGAGCGACTATTCAAAAAGCAGAGCTTAAGTACTGTCTCTGAAGATAACTGTTTAGCTCTTTATACATCACTTGCGCTCTCGAACTGGAAGTACTTAGCTCTTCGACAATTTCTGAAAGAAGAAAACTGTGCTGCCTTTCCATCTTATCCAAAGCTTGTAAATGCCAAGAAAAGATGTTACCCACCACAAGAGAGTATGGAGATTACCGAAAAAGGAGCTCAAATTAAATTGCAAGCGCTATTGGACCACACTGTGGAAAGGATTTTACTAGGTATTAGTAATTCTGTTGATAGGTCTCAAAATAAAGAACTCAAGTTGACCTGGAAATGGGGACTTGATGGTTCTTCGTCGCAGAGCAATTATAAACAGAAAACGTCTACAGAGTTCGATGATTCATCAGTAGTCATGATAAGCATCGTCCCTCTTCGGCTAGTGTCTACTAGCCCATCTTCTGGGAATGAAAATATAGTTTGGGAGAACCCCACACCTTGCTCAACTCTGTACTGTCGACCGGTGAAGTTCACTTTCACTTCGGAGACAGCTGATTTTATAATGTCTGAAGAGTCTGAGATGAAAAAACAAATTGATGAACGAATATCTACACAGTGTGGAAATATTATTGTATCACATGAATTGCATATGACCATGATTGATGGAAAAGTGGCCAATATTATTGCTGAAGTACCATCATATGCAACGTGTCCTATTTGCTTGGCAAAACCGAGCGAGATGAATAATTTAGACGCTTTGACTTCCAAACCACTTCGTGAAGAAATTTACAAACAAGGAATTTCTTCACTGCATATGAAGATTCGGTGTATGGAATGTCTTCTCCATATATCTTATAATCTGGATTTTCAACGATGGACTGCTCGAGGCGAACATAAGGCTTTGAAACAAGCTAAAAAAAATACCACGCAACAAGAGTTTCGTGAGCAAACTGGAATGCTGATTGATATAGTCAAACAGGTATGTATTTAATTTTGGCTCTTTTTATGTTGTTTGTGTATTATATCTCTATGTATTGTATATTACAGTATTGTTTTCCCATTTTAGGGTTTTGGAACTACAAATGACGGGAATACTGCGAGGCGCTTTTTCCAAGATTACAAAAGATCATCCAGAATAACGGGAATTGACGAAAATCTGATTTTCAGATTTTCCGTTATTCTACAAGCCATATCATCAGGCAAAAACATTGACTGTGAAAAATTTAGAAGATACTGCAGAGAAACAGCTGATGTGTACGTGCAACACTATTCGTGGTACTACATGCCAGTTAGTGTACATAAACTTCTAATGCACGGTGCAGACATCTGTAACCACTTTGGTGTTTTGCCAATCGGTAAGTAAAAAATAAATATAGTTTGATGTATTATTTGACTCAATTGCGTTTTGAAATTAAAATGTATGTACTTATTCGTTTTAGGTATCTTATCTGAAGAAGCTTCGGAAGCCCGTAATAAGGACTTCAGAAACGTCAGGGAGTGGCACACTCGGAAAACGGGGAGAATAGCAACAAACGAAGACATCCTCCATGGACTTCTAATAAGCTCTGATCCCCACATATCCTACATAAGGCCTAAAATATTGAAACAGGGTCATAATGAGTTGTTGCCTGAAGCAATTCAGTTGTTACAGACTACTGAGCCTCCCTGTGACAGTGAGATTATGGAGGAAGAAGAATGCCTCATAGCAGAGTCCGAAAATTTGCCGGACCCACTAGCACTTCTGGAACAAGAAATAATGTGATCCGGCTCTAGATTATCCTCACAAAAGCCCATCAGGGCTAGGTATATGACAAACAGCCCTTTTCAGGGCTACAATTACTTCACAGTTTCATACGCTTGATTATGTAGATAATTATCAACGACTTGCCCGTACAAATTTAAATTATTTCACCTATCATTAACAAAATTAGTATAACCTGAAACTTATTACGATATTTATTCAACAATAGATAACGTGCAGTTAAAAAAATAACACAGCCAATCAGAGACAAGCATTTTTCGACGACTCATTAGTTATACGCTTAGACGAGCGCAATAACAAATGAGTCATCAATCACAATGCAGGTGCTACCGATAACATAGCAATAATTACTAAATTTCTACCAGAATAATTAGTTATAAGTACCTATGCGCTGTTAAAACTATATATTTAATAAAGAAAAGGTGAATTAGCCTAATGACACAAAAAATTTACTTTGAATTTATTTTAAATGGCAAAAAAAAATCTTACAAAACATTTTTTTTTACCGAATGATTACTCGCGCTGCCGCAGATGGCCGGCGCTGTTTTTTTTTTCGTGGATAGAGAATGACCCTAGCTATCATATACTCACGCCACACACCCAACATATTAGTACAATTGAAGAAAAAAAATTAAACGTGATTCGCTCCATACAAAATAATCTAATTAATTTTTTTCAAGACAAACTATCAACTTTAGAAGAAATGTTATAAGAATAAAAGTTGTCAGGAATATCATAACACGTCATATAAAAAAAAATCGCATCGATATTGGAACTTTGTTGCCTAAGTCCACTAATTTTCAGTATGGGCCCACTGTGCGCCGCGTTGATGACTATCTCTCTTAACACTCGGTAGTTTAATACAGATAGCCTTTACTTAGAACTGCCTGCGTAATTACTTTATTTGAAATAACGTTTATTGTTGAGCCAAATATAGCTTGGTACTATTATGGGGCTACAAACGATGTGTGAGTTTAATGTATATTTAAAGACAAGATGTGCATTTAATAATTCCTTATGATGGCCTATACATTTCACAAATAGCCAAAAACAAAATCCCTTACTTTTAGGTTATGTAACGATTAGCCACTGCTTGCTGAACCATGTCTTTTTGACTTTTATGCTTGCCTTAACTTTAAGCAATACTCAAAAGTAAGGGTGTTGGTTTGAGACTTGGATTATACAAATTATGCCAAGGTACAGTATGATTGTCAAAGCTGTATATACGGAACTATATCAGCTTTCTTGCTAATTGAGTGTGGCAGCTGGTCAACCTGCGCAAATTGTGAGTCAACTGATTATAATTAATTGGCTACTGTGACTGCAATCTGAGGCTGTTCAAAGGTCATAATTGCGACTCCAACACTCCTTAGAGCTTTGAATAATTCCAACAAAGCTAAAAACCCACGAATCTTGATTCTTTAAGCTCTACTTACTTCTGAGAAAGAAGATGCATACGATTAAAAGCATTACACATACGCTCGGTCAATGTGTCATCCATTAATCTATCACTAACAACTCCAGAAGACGTCATGTGTATTAGAGCAGCAATGAATAATGTACCACTTGATAATCCACTGGCCCGCATTGTTCCAACATTTGGATTGGACGTTGAAAATAAACTAGAACAAACCAACCCACTCAAGTATAACACTACGCACACTGATAAAGGCGCTCGTTGCTTTGAAGATAACGATCAAATTGACGGTGATAGCCTTTAAAGGAGATGCGTTTTGTTAGCCACGAAATACAATAAAGTGTTACACCTACGATCGGAATAAGAGCACGTAGTGTGACGTAGTTATCGGTGTTGGTAAACAAATGGACTGAAAACAGGATATAAATCACAATACCTACACTAAAGCAAGAATGATGAAACTACAAATGTAAAAACTTTAGCATAGATGATGCATCAAAGTAGCAAAACAGTACAAAATTATCTCTCAACAACTCATCTCATCTATAAACGCAAAATTGTCGCTGTTTAGACTAGCAATTCTATTGTATAACCTAACAAGCATAGAAGAGCTGATGAAACAACACAGTTGATCAAGATTTAAGAACAACTACTATAGAAAATCTGTTAATTGTTCCAAAATGGCTTGAAACAAAAAAAAAATGGATTCTTATCGCACGTTTGCCATAATCGGTAAGCATATTTTTTCTATTTACCAACTAGGGTAAGATTAAGTTTCGATTAGTGTCGCCGTCAGTACATTTTCCTTGTACTTTACCTACAAAAGTTGTAACACTGTTAAGTAATTAGAACTTAGTACTAACTGTACTAAAAAAATCGGAAGCTCTTTGATAAATTACAGAAGATTATCTTAATTATCACAAGAGTCACGGAATTGGTATGGCTCAAAACCAATAAGTAACGATAAAATGATTGATCCTGCCTGCATGACAACTCTCTGCCCTACATGACTTAACTTCTTATCGGCTATCTAAACGGATGCTATCAAAATTTAACTAAAGGGTTTAACCCAATTCGGTGTTTGACCAACGGCGTTTATCTACATATTTAACGGGGAACCTAATAATAAGCTGTTATCTGTACGTTGGTTCAGCCTTGACTGCAAACGGATGCTGGTACAACGATGCTTAAATAAATAGATCTAAAAATATCTAATACTTTTTCAAGGACGAATGAGCACTATTAACAATTGAAGAGAAAACAGGGTCTGAAGCTAGGTGCAAATAACAGAAATTTTGTAAATGAAACCCACTAACAATGCACGTAGTAGTTGATTGTCCAGCCAAAAAGAAAACTTTAAATACACAGTTATAATATAATAGTTTTAGAAGCCAATTAGTAACAGAAAATAGTAGAATTTCTCAAGGTTTCATTAACCTCCGCACACTATTGTTATTTTATATTCTCTTGTATTGAATTGGTAGTACAGTGAGTTCTCGCCGATATGAAAAGAGAAAACTGAAACCTGAATTTTTCATTCTTGTAACAGCAGAGAAAGTATATCTAGCTTAAAGTAATCCAATACCAATTACTGGATTGTGGAACCTGACATTCGAATTCCTAGAAGAAGC
Organism: Hydraecia micacea; assembly: GCA_914767645.1. Lineage (NCBI taxonomy): Eukaryota > Metazoa > Arthropoda > Insecta > Lepidoptera > Noctuidae > Hydraecia > Hydraecia micacea. The sequence continues at coordinate 19,691,255 of OU611778.1, forward strand.
AATAATAATTCTTGAAACCATAATCCGTGACTACAAGTATGTACAGATAGAGTGATGGAACATTTCGTCAGGGCAACGTCCAGAATCGGAATGTCCGAACGGAAGAACGGGTGCATCGCCGGGGCGCCTCGACATTGACGTAATAAAAAATGTTCAAAGTCACTCCAATATTAAATATAGGAGTGATAACAAACTCCCCGGAGCTGTGTTACGGACCGCTGCCACCAGGAATGCGGCTCTCAATATTTACAATGATCAAACATTTTTTGTGCATCCACGATAAAACGGGCCTGAAGCCATTCAAGATTTGGAAGAGAATTTAAATTGAAAAAGAGTACTTGTAAGGAAGGAATGTACATTCAATCAATCTGGTAACAAAAGATTTACACTAAAAGATCTTGAGCATTTCACGCTCTTTTGAGCACGACCATCATTACAACAATTATGTACACAATCATATTAAATAACAGCTTGTAAAACGATGTTTCAAACAAATGTAACACTAGCGTGAAGGTAACTGTTATTCTGTGTCATAGTTCGTTTACTACCGTCTTACGAATTCTGTGTTGATTGTGCATCATTAAGTGTGCCATGAGAATGAAGCGCCTCGCCCTGCTGACCTACGTGCAGGTAGGCCTGAGACTTGTCCCACACAATCACGTTAATACTACCAAGCCAGTTCTCCTAAATATTTTAAACCATACTGTCTGCATAGCAGATAATGCACACGTATAACTGAATAATAAGCAAGCATTGAACGATGAACAAAATTGCGATTTTACATTCCAGAATATTTTATTGACCACACGCTATATTGCGTGATGGATTATTCGATCAGTGTGCAAATAGTGATTTTTATGCCACTTTCGCTGGTCACAGACAGATGTGCGTTTTTCATGTGCTGAAATGGATAATTGTTCAGACTGTGTTTATGGCTGAATGGCATAGAAATCGACTTACATCGACCAGCTATTAAGACAATTGGTGATTCACAATGTGAATCATCGATCAATCTTGATGGTGGCCGCAACTTCTCAGAAACTAATAAGTAGATGTAGATCGTTTAAAGTTCACGACCGCGTTTGTATGATAAAGTGAAATTTTAAAATAAAAAAAAGACAAATCTTTGCTGTCCAACCACTTTAGCTCCACCGAAAATTATTAGACTGAATCAAATAGGTTACTGTAATACAGTGGTATAATACCAACGAGAAATATTAACTATCGACAACAAAAATCCAAAGTGTTTTAAAACAGATGTAAGCAAATAAATTCCAATCACATCATAAAAACTAGTCCATAAATTAATAAGACAGACTACTGAATTAGCAATCCACTCAACTATGTCAATCATAATTGATATCTAACGTCAAGAAGCCGATATCAATTAAACAGCTGAACTAGGTCCAATTTATTGTGACAATACGAGCTGCTGACAATCTCCCGAGAACGAAATGTCGCAAGAACCACCCACGAGAGCGTGAGAGCCTTCACAGAGCCCCATTGTGTCCCAACTGGTTCCCACATAAAGATATATTGCCATCCATACTGGAGCAGAATGCAGAAATTGCGAGAATCGCTGATCTTTGCGCAACGCAAAATTTGGACATAATTGATAGAAAACCACTTCAGTACTCATAGTGGACGTGTCAAGGCGAATTCCAAGAAAAGATTAAAAATATTTGATGTGGGGCAAGTTGCAGGCAGAAGCGTGACCGAAATGCAGCGGACAAACACGTCGGCTGTATTTTAAACATTAAAATTCTTAGGTGTGCACGTTTTGGTCCTAAGTAAACATTGGCAGGCCATCTCGACGAAATTCTATATATCATAACATTCATAACAGACGATGTCTGAATTCATAAGCAGTGTTATCTTGCGGCTGATATTCCTGCTTGCACAAATAATTTCTGATCAGCACAGCGAAATGGCCGACAAAAACTTTTATATCTCTATACACACAATGATCTTGAGCTGGGATTACTTTAATTTGCTAGTTCAAAGTAGTATAACATTATGCCTACCTTGCAAGTTCTATCCGTTTAGTTATTATTGCGTTAATCTTGAGCAAAAACCGCGCACAAAAACACTCGCTGTTGAAGTTTAGGACGCTTATTTATGATTTGCTATGGAAGCAACTAGACCACTATAGTTTCTAACCTAATGTTGTTTCATGACTGTCTAACTGTGTTTAATTATAGTAATCCAATTCTTTTATAGTCGTTCTGGGTACTTACATAAATACTTTATCATATCAGCCTAGGGACTACATTGTGTATTTCAAACGGGGAATCCCAAAGTAGTTAATTTGACATATCTTAAGACTTCGGGACTACCGTTTACAACTACATATCTAGATTAATTTTGCAGTCATTCTCGCGTTCATTCTCAGGAACATTTAAATAAGATCAACGGCTTAAACAGAGGCAGACAATCAATGCACATTAATTATCCTGAGACTTATCGAAACTGCAGCGATTACCTTAACTACTGAACTGAATAATTCAAACAACTCCGCAATCACTATTACAATTACTGGCTCTTGTACTTCATTAACTACTTTAATCTTCGTAAAAGTTCTATAGAACTGCCAATTTCAAGTTTATGTAAAGCTACAGTTATATTTTAATTAGTTCAATTTTATGTGACTCCTACCCGGATTTTAGTAGAAATAGCTCATGTTTGAATTTTGTCTGAAGAAAAGTATTCCTTTGACGAATTCACTTAAAAACATTCCAATTCAATGAGCTTTAGGTATCAATGATTGTTTTGTTCCACGAGTTAGAATAAAAATCTGCAGTTAGCGTTTATAAAAATCGATTCATAAAGCTAAATAAAATTAAACCGATTGACGATAAAACGCCTTGTAATAAAAAAAGTTTACGACGATTCTCGTAAAAGTCACTTTAAAAAATGGTAGCGTTAGCAAAAAATACAAGACGTGCTAAAGGATTAATTGTGTACCCAGGGCGGAGGCCTTTCTTGGTATTCACACCCGACGCCTGACGCCTCTTCCATTATCTTCGTAATTGATATTTACTTGGGATTCCGTAAACAATGCTCGGGTGCAACGGCAAAGGGATGAATACAAATTCCAAAACAGTTTAAAATTAACCCAAAACGTTTATCAAAATATATTCATAGATTGCTCCAGATATAAATTCGTGCATCTACAAGATTAAAGAATTAGGATCAAGAAATGATTCACCCAAAAAGAGTAAATTGTCGCAATTTTCGGATGAATCACTTACACGTTCCATTGGGAATCCGGGCCAGATGATGGTAAATAATAATATTATAACAACGAAGAAAGTTAACGATTGTGAGAAATAATAAAAAGAGAATCCGCAAACTTCCGCAGAACAAAAATGAATAAAAAATGCATTAGAAAACAAACCCATCGATGATGTCAAGCGTGTAAACACTGTTTGTAAACTCGATGCAAGCGCAACTAATGTTTGCGAAGAGTTCATGAATAACAAGTGTTCAGTAAATAGATATGAATAAGTTTCAAAACTAAGATAAAATAATATGAAACATTTGTGTGATTTTAACATTTATTTTTAAACGAACTTAAAGGCCAACTTACATCCAAGGTTTCGAGAATATTTTAAGAAATATTATAACTTCCTTAACTATTTGTAAATGAAACTGAAGCATCGTGAAATCGGTTGCGGCCTCCCAATCGGATTTTACGCTCAGCAACGAATTCACAATAGGCCATAAACCTGATGCAATGTTATCAATATCATAGAATATGAGATTAAAGTTGGAGACTCACCTGATAGTTAACTTCCAAAAAATAAAGTGCACTTATTACAGAGCCCTCTCAGGGGCGATCACACATAAAAAAGCTCCATAACACATTGCACATAAATAAAGAGTAACGTCACAAGCACAGCGTGTATACCAATGTTTCGATCGTACGCGCGCGGTACTTCGAGCGACGCGACACGTGAGTCGCGCGCGGAGGTTCGGCGCGAAATGCCACGGAATGCGGTTTTGCCTCCCGCGCTGCTACAGTACAGCCTGATGCTGCGCCGGCGACGCTACGCACTTTCGGCTTAATAGCTGCACCGAAAGTATGTTTCCCTTATTTCCTAGTGAACTTTACAGATATTGATAGTATACTAACTGATATTGAGGCTTTAGAAAGTAAAACATGAAAAAAGAATCATCACTTTCTTCAAAATTACTGATGGCTAACATAATAGATATAAACCTTAAAGCAATGCCAATATTGACCATAAATATTTAAGATCTTAAACAGTATGAAATGAGAAAAAATTAAAATCCAAAAAAAAAAACAATTAAGTTGATGTTCAAAACTCCTCGCTAACACATTCAACCAAATTACAATATATTTACATCGATGTGATTGTTGACTTGTTGAGGTATTGTTAAAGTGGTACCGTAGCCGTAGTGATTACACAAACTGCGATCACATTGTGCGATAAGAGTCGGAGGGCGCGGCGCGTGCGGGCGCGACTTCCCCTTAACAATACAATTAAATAATTAAACATAAACATTGGTCTCGAGAAGTGCAATCAATTGATTTCTACGTCACATCGTACGGTAGCTTGAAACTGTAAACTCTAGGCAGCTTTCGATAAGGTACACACATGTATCGACAGTTGTGTAAGGGTTAGACATACGGAATATTGTCTCTATTAACAGACATTACTGTAAGTTATTGTGATGAAATATTTATTACACAAATATTTATTACCAATTTGTATCATTTTCGATGTTAATCAAATTGGTGTCTCTCAAGGGACGCAACTAGGACCGATCTTTTTTGGTCACAAGTGACCAAAACAGATCGAAAAACAAAGGTTTTTTTGTACATCTTTACCCTCGCAACGACGATGACCAATGTGTTACAAAATATGCTATAGGGATCCACTTCTTTTATCATTCCACTTATACACCCCGAATGCTTACGATACGATCGAGATTGAAGCGTGTGTTGAGTAACTTGGTAGAAACCTAGGTATATCCGTGATAGAGTTCACACTACCAAATACCACGATCTGAGTCACCTCAAGTACATAACACCAATTTTCCACCATCTTTTATGGCACTCACGTAACTGTTTTCCATTTTCCGAAGCCTGAGTCATACTGTATTTGTGTGTAGTTCGTAATAGTCTTTGACCAGTGAAATACTAACAACCGCTGTTTTTAGTTAGGTAACTCTTTTAAGCCATTGTAGTTAAACTTGAAAAATGTGCTTGTTATTTTTTTGCTTTGATAAGGTTTGTATGCTGCCGTATTGGAAGTCAAGGTTATGTAAGTGGCGGTTGTGCAGTCACTAATAGTTGCATACTTGCATGATATTCAAAAAATTTTTTTTTTCATTTTTGTAATAGGCTCGCACCCTATTACTTGGAACTTAAACATAACTGTCGAAGTAAGGGTATACTATATGTACGCCTCTACGCAGCCCTTCGGGAATTACAGGCGTGTTATGTGTTATTCAACATTTCAAAAATATTTGGACTTAATAGTCCAGACAGTAAAGGAGTTGTAGAGTGCGTGAGCAGGGGCCTAAGCGATTCCTTCTGATACTAGTTCAGGGTGCTTAGGAAGTGAACATACTAAAAGTCCTGACATCTAGGAGGTGAGCCGGTGTGAGGAGGGGACACACAAAGTTCCCACTTTTGGGTTTTAGTTCAGTCAAATGAATGGTTCAAAAGGTACACTACTTTGGACCATTACCCGATACAAGCAGCAAACAAGATTGAATTAGACCTAGTTGAGGTCTATGAATATGTGCCAATTTATATTGCTTTATCTTCTGAGAAACTATTACACTGTTACAAGAATTGATTCAGGTGAATTCCCCATGACGCAAGTAAAAGTTAATAAAATCATTTGATTCTTGGTAGAATTGAGAGCAATTATTGCAGTAATTTTTAACCGACTTCAAAAAAAGGAGGAGGTTCTTTTTTATGTTTGTTAGATACCTCAGAACTTCGTCTTTTATGAACCGATTTTAATGATTATTTTTTTGTTTGAAGGATTCCTGAGGTAGTCCCATAGAGTTTCGTCAAGTTCTGATAACAGCTGGTGAGTTAACACGTATTTTTTCCACTTAGTGTGTTTATGATGAAATAAGTTCCTCTGGTATACGAATCTGTTTGGAGTAGGTGCTACAACAAAACAGTGTTTTTTTCTTTTTACAATTTTTTTTTGTGAGTTTAATTTTTAATTTTCACTTTTTCGGCGACCATCGAAATTCTCTGCCTCAACTGTCACTTTTTTCTTTACTTAGATCCATTCAAACACAGAAATCAATTTTTAAACCTTGATCCTAGTTTCAACAGAGAATGCGAGCGAGAAGACAAATAATTGTAGGTATTTCCAGTTACGAAATATAATTCACATGAAACATTTATACAGCTGTTCAAATAATTTCATCACTGAGCCCACCCAGGAGTGCTCCTCAAACAATGGCTTCCTTCAAACAATACGATGGTATGCTGAAACTGCGCCACTGAAGCGTGCACAGGCGCCGGAAACGCGCTGCCGGATACACCGCCATCTTGCGATTGAAACTTGAACTTGTAATGCACTGTGACGTAATAAGCTGTCTGATATATGATCGTTTGAGGAATTGATTTGATATTTTTGGATTAGATAAAATTAGCTGTGTTTAGATGGTGCAGAAGAAGGAAGGAACAGAGGGGAACGAAAACATCGTGAGGAAACCGGCATGTCCTAGAGCCAAACATTCGAAGACCTGTGACATCTATTTACCAACCTGCACTGGGCCCGCGTGGTAGGCTACAGCCCACTCCCTCTCACCGAGAGGAGGCCTGTGCCCCAGCAGTGGGAACATTATAGGCTGCTAGATTGTGGTTTACCTTTTATATTTGCTTGACTATCCGTTGTTTTTTCATCCCACAGGTAACAAATCATGACTCCTGATTGGAAAAAAAAGATCCATAAGCAAGAAAGTCCTGAAACTATTTGGAAGCCAATCCCAAACACAAACATTGCTAATAAAAATCAGAATGATTGACTCCTTATCAATCACATTACTGTACCATCATTACACAACTCATTCATCACCGATCATTAATCCGCTTTACATCTCCATAAACTCTATTCTATTTCTATTTCTATTTTTAATTATGGCAAGTAAAGCCGATGTCGACTATTCTGCCAATGTCAAAAGTGAATTGGAAAAGCAAGTGTGTGATAAAAAAAATAAAAAAATAAAGTTAAAAAAAAAAAAGAACGATAGTACAGTTGAACTTATTGTAGATCTTGTGGGGTTAGTACTGGACTGAAACAAACAAAAAGGTAAAATTACATATTATATTATAATTGTTAGAACATAAAAATATACATATGCCACATCCAAACATAAATAAACAAATTATAATTTTATATTATTGTGGCGGATGAATATCATCAGCGCCACAAGCAAATCTGGAGAGGGGTATGTTAAAAGGGAGGGGAAATTAATCGGAAGAGGGATCTTAAATTTGGGAAGACGGCTATACAAATCTAGAGGTGGGAGGTTGTTAGAGCATTCGAAGAATATGTGATCCAGGGTGCCCTCCTCCAACCCGCACTCGCAGAGAGAGGAGTCACGGACATGGATTTTGTGTAAAAAAACGGGAGTGCAACAAAAACCTAGGCGGATTCTACAAAGAACAGAAATAATAGTTTTCGATACTTTTTTGTGACCGAAAAACCACGGTTTTGGTTTGATGGTCGGTTGCACTGCATAAAAAAATTTACCTTTTTTCCTGCTGGACATATTCCACTGTTCTTGCCAGGAACGCTGTAGGTTCAGTCTTGGAAGGGACAGTAGGTCGTAACCCTGGTAGGAATTGTGCGTGAGATCAGAAGATAAAGATGAACAAGCATCTTTAGCCAAGGCATCAACACATTCATTACCCTTAATGCCACAATGGCTAGGTATCCAAACTAACTGAACATCTCTTTGACTATTAGCACAGATCCAAAGAGAATTTTTAATTTTTAAAATAAGAGAACTGTGCAATTTACTTTTAAATGGATTTTGAACTAAAGCTTGCAAACAACTAAGGGAATCTGTAAAAATGACAGCCTTCTCAATATTAGGGTGCGACTCTATAAAAAGACAAGCTTCCAATATAGCCACACACTCACCAGTGAATACAGAAGACTCCTTAGGGCCTTTAAACTGTAGGATAATTTTGGAGTTTTGGTAATAGACCGCAGCGCCAGTGTGACTAAGATCGGTTAGTTTCGAAGCATCCGTGAAGAATAATTGAAAACCATTCCATCGCTCGCCCACCACCGCATTGAAGGCCAAATTCGCTGATGGAGATTTTTTGGATATACCAATATCAAAGGAAATTTTTGGGATATAACTTAAAACTTGATAAGGAAAATTAAAAAGGGGTAATCTGGGAAATTGGACGATCGGATATACTAAATTTAGAGTTAGTCGAAAGGATTTTAGGAATAAGGGTATTTCTTTATTTTTCCAGTAATTTGAGTTTCTGCATATGCCATCTAACTCGTTCAGTCTTCCTAGAAGAGGATGGGAGGATCTACATATTAGCCTAGACACAAAGCGGGAGGCCAGGTATTGCCACCTAAGGGCTAGAGGAGGTTCAGCACATTCGACCTGCAATGCGTTAACGGGAGAGGACTTCATACATTCTGAGATGATTCGAAGGCATTTGGACTGAACTCTGTCCAGCCCAGCCAAAGCACCTTTGTTGCAAGGAATCATTAGAAACGTTCCATAATCTAAAACACTACGAACTAAGGCGTTATAAACTAATTTCATGGTGTATGGGTGAGCACCCCACCAAACACCCGCAAGTACTTTTAAAATTGATATTATTCTTTCACATTTTTTAGTTAGATAATTTATGTGGTGTTTTCCAGTTAATTTTGTATCTAAAATAACGCCTAAAAATTTTGCTTTTTTCTCTACAGGAATATTGTGGCCTAAAATGTTCACTGTAATTTGAGGAATGAGTCTTTTCCGAGAGAAAATTACTGCCGAACTTTTGGGAGCAGATAGGGACAACCCATGTCTTAAAAGCCACTGATTCAAAGAATCCAGAGAGAGACACAAAGATGACGCAGCGTCAACTATGGAGGGATCTGACACATACAAAACAATGTCATCGGCATATTGCAATATCTGGCAATTGTTGTTTAGGCAGGACCCAATATCAGCCGTATACAGATTGTAGAGTATGGGACTGAGGACATAGCCTTGTGGGAGACCCCTCCATGTCTGCCTTGTATCGAACTCCTCACCCTGGACTCTCAGAACCAATGAGCGGGACAACAGAAGTTCGCATATGCATCGTATCATCTTAGCCGGAAGACTCAGCTGTTGCAGTTTTTGCCTGAGTACGGGAAGAAGTACATTGTCATACGCAGATGAGATGTCCAGGAAAGTGGCAACAACGGATTCATTTTTAGAGTATGCTAAGCGGATATCCGTAACTAAAATACTAACACTGTCCATTGTGCTTAGTCCTTTCCTAAAACCAAATTGATGAGTCGGCAGTAGGTCTCTCGATTCGACTATTCACTCGAGGCGATTTTTGACAAGGTGTTCCAGTAATTTGGCTAGGACTGAAGACAGAGCAATTGGCCTAAGGCCATTCGGATCATCTGCATGTTTGCCTGGTTTCAATAAAGGAATTATGATTTGAAACTTCCACTGATCTGGAACCCAACCATGATTATAACAATAATTTAAAATATTTAAAAAATAGATTTTGGCCTTATCACTAGAATGGGTTATGAACGAATATGGCACGCCATCAATGCCAGGCGCTGAGTCCCGGACATGTTTGAGCACCACATTCAGTTCCTCCAAAGTAAATGGCGTATCGAGAGGGTCCTCTGTAACGATATAAAAGGGCGCGTTTTGACATTCGGATGAGAGTGGAACATAGGACGGAGCTATTTTGTCAAAGAAATGTTCAGCTGTTTCCCTAGCAATCGGAGAAGAGATCGATGGGGAACACCCACGTCTAAACCTATTGATATTTTTCCAGACAACTGAAACCGGAGTAGAGGGTGATAAGGAGGTGCAAAACTTAACCCAACCCGTACGTTTCTTCTTACGAAGAAAACGTTTGGTTCTGGCATTAATATGACAGTATGCTAACAGATTATCAGTGCTCATATCTGCATTGTAACACACCTCTGCCTCGTCCCTATCCTTGATTGCCGAAGTGCATTCTGGATCCCACCATGGGGGTGAAGGGATTTTATTACGAGCACTGTTTTTTAAAGGAAAGCAGGAATCTGCACTGGAGGTAATTGCTGTCACAAAACCCTCATAACAGCTCTTGGCATGGCAGTGACCAGAAGGATCTGATAAATTTGAATTTAAATTTGGAAGAACAACTATTTTATCCTCCAATAATGATGCATATTTTGACCAATCCGGTTTGGCCAGGTTATATTTCAAAAGTGGAGGGGAAGTTTTTTCTAAATAAGACTTATTAACCAAAGATGTGACAATAGGGTAGTGATCACTACCATGCGACAAGGTTGTGCATTCCCAGTGAGTCGATGCTGCTAACTCAACCGAACAAAATGTAAGGTCTACACAACTCTTTTGCTGTCCTGGAAGAGATCGTCGAGTTGAGCAACCGTTATTTAAAATGCAGAGGTCCAAGTCGTCCAAAACATCAACCAGAGCTACACCAAAGGCATCACAGCGTTCAGATCCCCATCTGTAATGGTGGCAGTTAAAGTCGCCCATGACCAGTATCGGACCATGAACATTAGAAAAAATATCTCTTAGAATTACTAAGAAATTATGGTGAGGATGTGCAATATATATTGAAAACACTGTGATGCCCTCAATCCTCCCTGCGGCAATGCTCATATCACCTGTAAGTGAAGGTAAAGTAAAGGGTAAAAGAGGGACCCGATTATTGACTAAGAGAGCTGACCCTCCATAGCCATCTGATCGGTCACATCTGAGAATATTGAAATGTGGCATACGGAAGCTGAGACTTGGAGTAAGCCAAGTCTCAGCTATGGAACAAGCCAATGGCTTGTATTTATTTAAAAGAAATATGAGGTCGTGCTTTTTATGCCACACGCTCCTCACATTCCACTGAAGGAATACTTGGCGAGACGCCATTTCTAATGTCTAAAAGAAGAGTTATAAGTTGATCGGCAACGTTGGACGGTGATTGGGTATTAGAAGTAGAAGAAGAAATAATGATAGGTAAGAGTTTTATAAGTAGTTCGATAATAGAAGAAGTACTATTATTAGAAGAGACATTATTATAATTGAGAGCGCAGCCATTAGGCTGTGAAGGTTGGGGGGAACTAGTTATTTGCTGATGAGCAGCTTTGTCATAAGATGGGGAAAGGGGGGCATGAGTTTTAGGCTTTAGGGTTACTGTCTTGCGATAAGATTGAGATATTGGAGTTTTAGTAATGTTAGCATAGTTGCGGGAAGCTGTTGGGATTAATTTACTAGCCTCAGCATAAGGCATGGATTTTTCCGCCATAACAGTCTTAATGGCTTTCTGTCTACCATGCTCGGGGCATGACCTACTATTAGCGAAGTGATTACCCGAACACAGGATACAGAAGGCCTCGCCCTCAGAAGTGCTGCAACCATCACCTGGGTGATCGTGGCCACACTTGCTGCAGCGTGGTTTTGATCTGCATACATTTGCCACATGACCAAATCTACAACACTTGCGACATTGAATAGTGGGAAATATGTACTGCTCAACAGGAAGGGATGTGTAACAGCAGAAGATCCTTTGGGGTAAGATTTGTCCATCAAATGTGATCACACAAGTTTCAGTGGGTTTCCACACATTATCACCGTCTGTATGAATTTTTCTATTAATTCTGCGAACTTTAAGGATTTGCCCACATCCTGAAGGCACAGATAGCAAAGCCATAGCCTCATCTTCTGAAATATCAGAGGGAACACCTGTTACTACTCCCATCCTTGTGATGTTGAATGTAGGAATAGAGGCAGTATAACTGTACTTGGGTAACAAAGTGTTAACCAAGAAAGAGTTGGCATCCTGAGGGGAAGCAAACTCTACGGACACACGGTTTCTACCAACCCTATTAACACCACCACGAACTATGTTCGCAATGTTGTTGTTAATTAAAAATTTGCCGAAGTTAACAGGATGTAATGTAGTGCCTGAGTTTGTTTGGGTCTCTATACGGGAGACGTGGACAATGTAAGGAGCCTTATCCACTGCCGAATATTTGGTACGTCCAATTTGGCTTTTCTTTTGTTTATTTGGGGGGGTAGGAGACAAAATATCTTCGTTACTGGGACGTTTACGGGAAGATTGGTTGGATTGGGATACATCCATCTCTGTAACACTACAGACAACATCCGCGAATTGCGATAGTGGATTCGGGGAAAAAGGAAATGAAGGACTTGGAATGTCGGGAGGGTCAGGATCGGGGGGTTTATTTACATCCATCTTGGATAAAACGAAATTAAAATACGACAATCACAATACTAACCTGTTAACGAACACAACGACAACACACTTAACAATAACAAGTCACAAAAATGTCAACAAAGACTAATAAAAAACACAACAAATTCTAATCACACGTGCTAACCATAAACACCGTGGCGAGAATCCCCGATTGTGTCCTCCATAAACTCAATCAAACGCACAAACATGTCGGTCTGTCAACACGCATCGGCGCTCGCGCAGACGTCAAGCGACGTACGTTGACTGACTGGTGCTGACTCATCCGCACGCACTGTGCTCCGTAGCACGCACGCACCATGTTGACGTCACGCATGAGATACTTAATAATGGTCCAGATCCAGAATATTGCCCCGGTCCTATAGGAGATGATAAGACTTTCAAGTCTTTGATTGGTGATTGTTCTCTAGGTACTTAAACTTCTGAGTCTATAACCCCACGTTTTCTTCCCTTATACACATGTACACTTAGATATACAGGCCACAGGGTACACGTTGTGATACTTGTTTTCGACAACACTTATAAAAACATGTCGTGTATCAAACATGTATTTTTGAACTGTTTTACTCACCTTTGTGGCATTTTTGGCAATTGTTCTACAAGCTTTGTATATGTTGCAGTCAAAACTCTTAACCAGTCAAAAGTACTAATGACTAGCAAAATCAGTCAAAAGTACTTTTGACCGTATGCTTTAGTCAATAATACTTTTGACTGAAAATTATTGGTTAGTAGTACTTTTGACTGCATATTTGCGGTTAAAAGTACTTTTGACTGACGCTCTTCGTCAAAAGTAGTTTTAACTGCAATAAAGCATCAGTCAAAAGCACTATTAACTCGTTAGATGTGAATAAAAAAAATATTTATTAAATTGTGAAATCGTTTATTACGAAAAATTTGGCATTACATTCAATACAAAGAAAACATACCTACACATAAAAATTGTCATTAAAATAGGTAATCAGAAAATTTACAGGTTATAAAAACACAGTACCTGTATTACGTTAATCGCTTTTCTTAAATAATTTTTAAATTTAATTGAAATTTAAAAAAATCAGAACATAATTCGTGATTGTAAATTTATATGTGCGTTTGTCGTTATTTTTATCGACCACCTTAACTTTTTAAGAGTTTTGACTGATACAACCAGTCAAAACCACTTTTGACGGAATCACTTAGTCAAAAGTACTTTTAACCAGCTCCATTGGGCAAAAGTACTTTTAACTGTTATTTCAGTCAAAAGTATTATTGACTAAAGCATACGGTCAAAAGTACTTTTGACTGATTTTGCTAGTCAATAGTACTTTTGACTGGTTAAGAGTTTTGACTGCAACATATACAACTAGACTACTACTTGTTTTTGGTGTAAACGATAAACGAAAACAGTAGACACAACATGAATAATACAGCCATGTTTTATACGTAGTGTAAACGCGAGGTAACACATACTATTTACACGATACACTTATGTTTGTCTATAATTTTATACCTCACCTCAGAGCCTTATAACAAATCATGTTCATCAGTCAGCGGGGCAATTGCGTAACACATTATCAATCAGAATCGGTTTCATTTTGACAGTTCAACAATATTCATTGCGTTATTTACATGTTGAGCAGTCAAAGTTTTCGTACTTATACAGCAATGGATTAGCAATTTGCTTCAAAATTATTCAGATTCCGATTGATAATGTGTTACGCAATTAGGGTGCAGTTTCGAGGATAAAATGCCAGCAATACCTTAATGAGATGAAGGCAACTTCCATTTTGGTTGTTTGTTCTACACAGGCTTAAACTTACCTATTGTTGTCATTGCATGTAGTGGATCTTCTGCAACTTTTAGCTTTTATAATGTACTAGCTTCAGCCCGCAACTTCGTCAGCATGAAATTTCTTGCTCCCCCGGCCCATCCCGTCGCATCGCATCATCGGCCCCCGCTATTACTTCGTTTTCGCTCAGCGCTCATCCTAACTTTTTTGTTTCCTCCTCAGGTCCTAGCGTGGTGTTAGGTAGCCTATAACCTTCCTCAAGAATTGGGCTATCAAATACATTAAAAAAAAACCGACTGGTAGTTCTGAGTAATTAAAAAAATTAAAATTAAAAAAATCACAATAAATCGCAGAAAATCAAAATAAATTATATTTTCTTTCTGCAAGTCGTCCCACTTTTTTTTTTGTATGGAACTTTAGGAGACTAGCGCTTTCAAACAATCAAAATCTTCAGGTTTATTATTGGTATAGAGATATAAGATTTTAGTAGCTGTAGTATGAAATAAACAAAATGTAACAGCCTCCACAAACAAAAAAGTGTATACAGTTTTTCTGTAGGAGAAGACAGCTCTTGACCTAGGAACTAAATCTAGTCTAGAAGAGTTGGATTTGATGAAAAACCTTTGTGTATTGTTGAGGAAAACAACTCACGGCTATAGATAGACTAAGCGAGGAAAAAACATATTTTCCTTATATAAAAATCGATACTTCAGATAACAAAGTATTGCTACGTGCAAATTCAACTTCCTTCAGTATTAAAATGCATTATGCATCTCATATATTTGAATGAGATTTTGCTTCCTTGGACTTTACCTTTCCATAAACCAGCAGCGTTCAAATGATATCGGCTGAACCACAAAATAATAAAATATGTTAAAAGGAGATCGCCCAACGTAGCTCATTTCTATATTAGCAAATGAGTGAAGCACTGTTAAATTAACATAAAAAAATATGGATATCCATAATCAACAGCCTAACCCACAAACCGTTGCCAAAAACCATACCATAATCTATCTAAGACATCATCTAACAGACCATATACCTTCAGACGTATACGGTTGTTAACTCTGCTAGACGGCGGCAGCGTTCTAACGATACGATGATACACAAAGACATGTGTATCCGCACCAGTCACCACGGTCACATGTGTTACAACGTGCTCCTATAAATAACACAATACATCTAAAATAAACGCAAATTACCTACTAACACAGACTACTTATCATTTTCCTAGTCAGAATTTTCCGGAGTAGATAATAATGTAGTACCTAATCAGCTGATGCAGATTTGCATTTGTTTTGCTTTTAAGCCAGAGATGAGTAGTGACTTTGAATAATAGCATAACATCACGCCTGTAATCCTCAAAGGGTAATGCAGAGGTGTATTGAGGTGGATATATAGTACACCCACATTTCGCTAGTTATGTTCCACATTTCGCTGGTTGTAATTTATCTATAATATGTATGTATTTAGAAATATATAAGTATGTTTATCAGTTGTCTAGTACCCATAACACAAGCTCTGCTTAGCTTGGGACTAGATGGCGTTGTGTGATAGTTGTGGAATATTATATTATTATGTATCCCCTGTTATAGAGGAGACTATTGCCATCAACCGGGGACTAACCAAGACTCCGGGCTGCAACTGAGAAATCTCAGAAACTCTCTCTGACACTGAAACTGAAATTCTCACTGACTAATTTTTAATGATTCTTATCATTAAAAATTAATTGCGTAACGCAGTATCAATCTCAAACTGGATCATTTTGAAGGATATTGCTAATCCATTGCTTCATATGTTTGAAAAATTTGTCTGTTCAACAACGTCAATAACGAAATGAATATATTGATAGTGTGTTACGCAATTACTCTGCAGCCTAAACGGTTTGATTGAGGTAAATGGAGTCTTATACCAAACAAATTAATATATAAGTAGCAGGTTTATAAAGGCAACAAGTTATCAGTGACTGTAAAACTAGAAACAAAGATAATTCTTTTGAGTGCAAAACAAACAGAAAAACCTCTGAAGATCGCACGGAAAAACGAAGAAGATTGTCTTATAAATAAATTCAACGCAGACGAGGTCGCGGAAAAAATGGTGGCCGCAAAAAAAACTAACGTCGTTATTCTCTTTGAATTAGGAAAGCGAAAAAACTTTAATTACGGTTTACTTGTGTTTTGTAAAAATAAGTAAATTAGCGGTACCAACAGTAGATTATATGTTGTTGTTAGAACTTAATCGAATTGCAATCTTAGTCCAACCATTTCATTTAATTTAATTGCAGCTCGATCACGATGGTGATGGAACTAACTGGTGCTTATAGCACGGGAGTTCTCCTAGTTTAAGCCCAGCTTTGCACATGTCTTGTATCTTGCCACTAAGTTACAAAGTCTAATTTAAGGTACAATAATTGTAAATAGGTTTAAGTCTTGAACAAATAAATATTGTTTATTTATAAAAAAGTTGTCTTGTGATTGTGGGAGCAAGATCATTTGTGTCATTAGTTCATCATCATCATCAAACTATGGAGTTTCTTGCCCATTCTTTTCCCTACGAAACATTCTCTTGGAAGGGGCAACTGGAATCAATCTTATTTTCTTGTAATTTTTTTCATTCAAAAGTGCTTTATAAGTGCCTAATTTACATAAAATTATTTGACTTTTATATCATGATCCTATTAACCTAATTTGGTTTCAATACAAACAGAGTGGAGTGATCCCTTTAGTTGCTCTGCTGTGTCCGCCGTTATCTCGAGGGATCAGTAGTTCTGTTATAATGTTTTATTTGTTTTCAGTACTGTTTACATTAACCTTGCTACTATTTTTGCTCATTATATCATTCGTCACACCTCACATCTGAGTAAATGAGCGAAACACAGATCTCTGAAGTGTGACGGTGGTTAACGAGTTTCCACCACACAAGTACACATCAACGACTATATACAATAGCATATTAATCTATGAAAATATTGTCACAATCTTAGAGCAATTTTGTAAAAAGCAATGTGAATAAAATTACATTCAGTCACAAACTAGTAATGGTAAAAAATAAAAAAAAAAACTGCACAAACGCAAACTAAAAAGATGGAAACAAGATTATGTAGGTAAAGTCCGGTCGCGCCAAATTTGCCAAAGATGTAAGCAACAATGGCCGCTCGAAATTGAATAAAATCGATGCACATCAACCTACTACAACCTGTCAAATTTATTTAAAAAGTTTCAATTTTATTGCTAAAGCTTTATTGCTAAAGGTTTAAAATTGATTGGGAAAATTCGACAGTTTCGGGTAGGTTGATGTGCTTGGCGTCTGTACAACGATTTTGAAGAACATTTATTTTAAGTAATGTTTGTTTTCGTCTAGTTAGCTCGGAGATTTAGACGAAAGCAAACATTAATAATCATAAATGTTCTTGTATATCGATTTTATTCAATTTTGAGCGGCCATTGTTGTTTACATCTTTGGCAAATTTGGCACGGCCGGACCTTAGTAATAACATGCAGTCGGAGACTACCTACGAGTGATACGATACGTCTTTGCTGTCGGTGAAAAACCGCACCACGTTCACGGGCTGTATGCATAATTAAATGCTATCAAAGTTGCAATGGTTACCAACAAGGGTAAACAGACACATATATAGTACCTACATACTATAGATCCCCCTGCAGGAAAGTTGACCGTAGCAACAAGACCAACAACCTCTTAAGAGGTCATTGTACTCATCATTGTGAACAACTTTTACTATGGGACCAAACCCGAAATCGCGAAAAAAAATCTGCTGTTCCCTACATTTTGTTCGCATAACTCATCAAAATTTAGGGAACAGCTGATTTTTTTTCGCGATTTCATATTTGGTTTCAATACCACTCCGTTGCGCCACTACCGATCGCAACTCCAGTTTCTATTAATTATCAATTCAAATGGCCCCCGTATCCTTTGCATTTCACCATATTTTGTAGATGCAAATACAATGTCAGTGGATTTAAGTAAAAAATTAGATTACAAAACAATGAATCAAATCAATGCGGTTTCCGGGATATCTACTTCCTCGCTTGATACCGGGCGGATTTGGGCCTAGTGTAAACCTGTAGTGGTTTTGTATCAAAATTAATAGCGATTACACTCTCGGAGTCTCGGGTAATTTAAAAAAAATGTTCTGTGTGAATGCATTCGGCGTGGAACCGACATCTCGTTAGATACGGTTAGTTTATCAAGATTTATGTGGGCCGATCCCGGCGGCACTGCAATGCCGGGCCGACCCGCGACGGGAGTGGAGCGAGCCCCGAACATCCCGTCAGCTTACAAAAATCAGTTTAATATACTGGTCCCTCAGTGAGGGAACTTTCAGATATTAAGCTGAAAAGAACAGATACTACACTTTGATCTTAGCCAAAAGGCCGAGAAGCGATACCGGTATAGGTAAAACCGGCGAGGGTCATTCGCCCGCGGAGCATCATAACACCGCGATTCAGGAACTTGACGTCATTGGCACAGCGCCATCTATCGATCATTTGTAGTACTACTATTGTAATACTTCCCCTATTCCGTGGGCTTTGTTACACGAAGGGTGACCGAACACCTTCCACATAAACAGTTTAATTGCATACTAGCAACGCCCCGCAGTTTCACCCGCGTTAATTTGAGGAAAAAACCCACTAAAATATATTTTACTTAGGATTATTACTTAGTAATTACATTATTTTAAGAAAGCTATTTTAGGTACATGATCAGTAGGAGTGGAATTATAGTAAACCTCGCAAAAGCTACCCAGACGTGCGGATTTATTTTAAAACTATAATATCTCCTAAGATATTCATTGAAATCAAATGATGTCAAGGGCGATTTTGTTCAAAATTAAATACTTGTGATGAATGACGTATTTAATTGGATAAGGATTACTGTTACTGTTAAAGGCTGAAGCCTGCATCATTCCACTGCTGGTCAAAGGCCTCTCCCTCTCCCCTTGACTTCCAGCTCTTTCGATCCAGTGATAAGGATAAGAATTAATATCATGTTTATAAAAACACCTTCGCAAATAATGCATTATTATAGAACAAGTTTGATTACCATAAAAAAGGTTATAGTGAGTCAACCTTAAAAGATATACATTATGCTGTCGCGGACTTTTTTTAGAACTTTTAAAGGGGAACAATTCCGTCATACATGATTTTTGCGTAACTTTAACCGTTTATGCACCGTACGCAACGGAAGCTCTCAAAAGGATTATTTTTTCCCGTTTTTGCAACATTTTTCTGTTTGCTCCGGTCGTAGCGTGATGTTATACGAGTACTGATAGCCTTTCTCTATAAATGGACTATCCAACACAAAAAGATTTTTTCAAGTCGGTCCAGAAGTTTTGGAGCCTATTCAATTCAAACAAACTAATCTTTCCTCTTTATAATATTAGTGTAGATTAGTGTAGATAAAAATAAAAAAATCACTGGAGGCCTACCACAAGCTCTTAACGCGATCCATTTTAGGACCTAAACTGAACTGTTCTTCTAATTCGTACCATGACGTCAATTTAACGATTCAGTTTAGGCCGTGACATCCGCTGACAGCGATTGTTCCAAACTGAATCGCAAGTTTAGGTTTCATTCATACTTGTTTGGTACCATGACGTCCATAGAACAGCTCAAGCGATGCAGTTTAGGAACCTAAACTGAAATGTCTTGTTTTTGAATCGTTTTTAATTAGATCATGGTAGGCCACCTGACCGTCTTTATTAAATCTATACGGTACCTTCAAATGTAGACCGCGCCGTTCACAACGCCGGTCGCGTTTATAAATTTTCATATCACGTATGTATAGCCACGATCAGCCAAATGTAATAACAGGGTAATTAGCATCATAATTACAATTTAAACACCACATACTCAAGGAACCCTGCCGCATTATTTGGATGTTCATCCTTGACGCGGTCACGGTGGTGGTCGCGTTAATTCCATTACGTGTCCATTACTAACTTAAACAACACTTTATTATTATGTACTTATGTATTAATAACTGTAGGTAGGTACTTTGTCATTGTCATTATTTTTTTTTGGAAAAAAAAACATTATCGACTTTAGCAAAAAGTTAAGTCTGACGTACCGTAAATCAGAAAACTATAATTCTTTTGAGTTTGCAAAAAAATTGTCTTTAAAATAAACTGCGAGATCTACTAGTCACAAGTCCTATACATTGGGTAGGTACTTACTTTAGCAAAAAGTTAAATCTGACGTAAATATGAGAGAATTATATTGGTTTTACATAAAACTCGTGTTTAAAATATATATAATACTTAGTAAGTACTGATCTGATCTACAAGTCCGTGTCGTTTAAAATATTAACTATTATGGCAATCATTTAAATCTTCGCAACTTCTTCCTTAACCTTGATAACTTGATCAACATCAGCCTACCTTTTAGTAGGCTTTGCCATTTTCTCATTGATCATAGCGACTGTTTAACAAGCTAGCAAGTTGCAGCTAAGTATGCGTCAATTCAGCCTATCGCAGTCCACTGCTGGACATAGGTCTCTCCCAGACTGCGCCACAACACCCGCATCCAGAGCATGCGTACTTCCCACAAAACAATCCGTCGTGATGCGGATACCGATAAATTCATATTGCATGAACCAACTCCAATATGCCCCATATTTTGATGGTTACACATTCCGGATACATAATGCAATAGTTGCAGATACAGTGAAAGTTCCATGAAGTCGTAACTAGAATGTAACCTAAATACTTCTCCTCATAACAGTTCTATGAAAGCCTAAATCGATTACTTTGGTATGTCACACTCACTTATACAGCTTCCGATGTGAGCAGAGCTTCAAACGTAGCAGAAAATTAAATTACATGGACAAATCATAGGTGCTGGTGGCAGTGGCACATAATCCACAAAGGTGATAAGAGAAGAAGCGACGTTTCTAATATAAACTAGGTTCTGTCCGCAACTTCGTCTGCTTTAAATGTGTTGTTCCCCGACCCACCCTATCGCATCCCGCGTTCTTTCTGGCTTACTTTTCTTTTTGCTCGGCTCCTTAGGCGTGAATTATACAGAGACGGCGTAAGGTGAAGGCGCGGCGCACGCGCTGCGCAGGCATGATGCCGCTTCAAAACGTTTTCATACAAAATGTACGAAGGCGACGTGCGCCTGCGCCGCGCCTTCACCTTACGCCGTCTCTGTATAATTCAGGCCTTAGGGTCCTAGCGTGTTGTTATTAGCCTTCCTCAAGAATTGGGCTATCGAATGCAAAAAAAAAGTAGTTCCGGAGACTACCCCCTACAGTATCTACTGTTAAGTAGTTATTCTGTGCCCCTACATACAAACTTACAAACAAACAAACAACTTTTACCCCTTTATAATATGGTAATACAAACAACATGCAGTAGCTCATAGCTGATGCTTACGACACTGGTCGTGGTTATCAAGAAGAGACAACTATAAATAAAAGGCGTTCAGGTTGCAGTCACAAACATGGTGTCTGTCATTATTGGTAAAATGCTGGAAATCAACCATAACCTTTAAGTATTAATAACCATAATCTTTCAATCCATAATGTACACATACAGGTGGTCAATAGAATCATTATTAAGTTATTTCAAATCGATATACAGAATAAAGTAATTCATAGAGACAAAAATAGACTACATTGAGGAAGACAACACTGACTGATACGAAAACAACAGTATAATAATTTGATTAGGGCAAAAAAGACGCTAGCTACAATGAAATCAGCACAAAGTTTTTTCTACTAATTTATAAATCTAAAGTAAACCAGCCAAAACCAAACCAAACACAGCCAATGCGCAGCGAAGTGTGAAAATCTTTTCTTTAGCGTGCGCCGCGCCGGCGCATCTGTTTGACCTCCGCATTGTTTGAATTAGGTATGTACGAGTATTTCTTCCTTGATCGTCTTCTTGCGGTGTTCTTGAATAAACTGGTGGATGGTATTTTCGAAGTTGTAATGTGGTCACACATTACAATTTCGAAAATACCATCCTATCATAACGATGTAGCTGCTCTTTGATCACCCAGCAATTTGTAGAGCCCTTCTCCAACTATATAGTTAATATATAATCAACAACACGGTTCCATTTGTAAGTACCTACGTGCGAGAAAATTTTCATTGAAAAATACCTCGTGCTGTAAATGCTATGAAATCCAACACTGATTGGCAAACGTGACACATTGAATAATGACTGCAATAGGTCCAAAGGGTTCCAAGCACAGTGAATGTAATTTGTTATTATGACAGTAACATTTAATATACCATCACGACTGTTTTCCACAAGGGTTAAGCAGAGATGTACCAAAAAGACATCACACTGTAATTTTAATAAACATTATTTTAACTTAGACCAAACGTAATAAAAATATTAAATCCATAGTTTCAAGCCCTCCATCCTCATTTGTTAGCGTTCGATCATTTAAATGAGTTGCGCGTGCGGCGGTAGCTCGGCACTCCTTTTGTGCGCGCGCAGTCGTGTGTAACGCCGCGCCTTGCCTCGCTGTGAGGGGATCGGCAGATCGATAGCATTCTGTAGAGTAGCTGGCCCGTGTGGTGGGTTATGGGCCCATTCCCTCTCTGTGAGAGGAGGCCTAGCCCTAAGTCCCTGCAGTTGAACAACATTCATTGCGTTGTTTAGCAAACACATTTTTCGAACATATAAAGCAATTGATTAGCAATATATCCTTCAAAATGATTCTGATTGATAGTGTGTTACGCTATTAGGGTGCATTAAGTCAACAGTCACTTTTTTATCAGGAATATGGGTACAGTCCACAAAAGAGATAAGTATGCAGGATCGTCGGATATAGTTGAAGTTTAGTAAGAAACCGATGGATGTTGTCGACTGAAATTTAATTTGATAAATAAGCTGTTTGTTTTCTGTTAATAAAATTAAATTTTTTTCGAGAAAATCCATCAGTTTCTTACTAAACTTCAACTATATCGGACGATCCTGCGTACTTATCTCTTTTGTTGACTGTACATTCTGCTCCTGCCAGGTACCTACTACATTGTTATATGAGTCTGGAAGACATTATGTATAATGTTGCTCACGATTACAAGTAGCAAACCACAATGATACATTTCCCTCTTATAATGTTGACTCACATACTCACGATGATAAAGTACCGTCTATTCATAGACCATAATAGTATCTTCTTCCTTGTCTTAAGTCAGCGTTAGTATCCCTCTGTTCCTCTTCATGTTGAAGTCCTAAATCTTCAAGCTATTGCAACTAAATATGAAAAGAAAGTTGAGAATTTGTTCACAGATATAGTTCTCATCTTCATGGGAGCAACCTTCTCTGACAGAGAATATCTTGAAGAATCTATTAATCAACATTAATACCTAAATACAGAACAAGGATCCTCATATCACACCATACTGTACACTGCTGCAATAACCGCTTATCTTCGAAAGGCACAAATCCTTGTGAAAAGACACGCTTCAATGAAAGAGATGACGTGTCAGATAACCAGTCTTACCAAGGGACTGTCAATAGCAGACTAAAGTATTTCTACACATCTGTGGATCTATCGTAGACCAAGGGGTATCGTGTTACCCAGTAGATAACTGGGTTGTGGAGGTCAGATAGGCAGTCGCTCAATGTAAAATATTGGTACCTATACTGCTTAGACTGGAAGCAGACCCCAACATGGTTGAGAAAACGCTAGACAGATGATGAATGTTCTTAACGCCCTGGAGGAGAGTAGTGTGGACTCACAAAAGACACGCATGACTGACCCCAGACTGCCACAATGGCTACAATGCTCAATTTCACCGTGAATCGGTTCATATCGATAAGAATCGATTACGCGCTGTAATGAGGAAGCACGAGCGGTGACATAATAGTCTAACACGATTTATATCGATATAGAGATGAATACTACGGTAGCATTGTTTTTGTATAATGCAATGTTATGCAAAATAATGTAAAGTTATAGCTATGCACATAAGAGAAAAGAAAGTTACTTTTCGCGTAACGCTCGAAATAATTCTGTTGGATAAAAATGGGCATCAAGATAAGTGAGATGAGCATCGTATTCTAAGTTGCTAATTTAAAGGGTCTGAAGCTTAGCCAAAATCCATCTATACCAAGATAACAACAGCTTCCCAGTCAGACTGCAAATTACTAATCGATTAGCGTATAGAAGCATAAGCTTCCTATAGCTCATACAATACACCTGTTCGTGATTGCGATTGAATGAATTTCTCTGAATCAATATATCCCAGAACACGTCCATTCTTATGACTTAGCATGGCGCCAACGAACTTCATTCACACGGTAAGTGAATCTTCCAAGAATGCGAATACACCAATGAGTTCCTACAAGACTTTACTCTAGCATTCTTGTTCACTAATCTAGTCATATTACATAAATATTAATAAATTCTCACCAATAGACATCCCGTGTCATCGGCCTTCCATTTCGGAAAGGGAAATGCCCGTACAGTCGTGATTGGTGAACTAAACGGTACTAAACACCGCCGAGGAAGTCATTTGTATTAAATAGTAGGCAATGTGAACTATCGGTGGGAATCGATGGCATGCGTCTATTGATAATATTAATAAAATGTATTTTGTGTTATTTTGTATGATCGAGCAGGTGTTGTTTCCATGAGCATCTTGCATGGTTCGATTTCCTGGTTGGGTTTATGTTTGATTACTTTTCTGATCAATTGGCTAAGTAGCCTAAAGCTAGCTTTTTACAGTCCTAATCCTAAGGTAAAATTGGAGTCTAAAATATTACGATGGACTAGCTAATTATCGCACAACTGTTTCTTTACACAACAATAAGTAAAGAAAGTTATTTGACGAACCATCTGGGTGCAAAGAGGACTAGATTAAAGATTGCAGTATTGCTATAAACACAATTTATAGCTTAGAGATATAACTATTATAATTATTTTAACATCAGCAATAATGATGCTTGGAACACTGTGGAAGTAATTCCAAAGTCGCAAAAACTGCGGGTGTTTGGATAGTAAATTATTCAAAATGAATGTATCGCGAATGTTACAGCGTATCGATGAGAAAGTCTCCTACAAAAACATAGCTGCCATATTTATAATTAAAAGCAATTAATATTTAACATAAAAACAGTTTAATAACAGTTACGCATATCGGTTTCAGAGCAGGAAGGAAATTATATTCTGTTAGCAGTAGCCATTATTTTACGTCCTAAGATCTTGATAGATATTGTAATGATGAAGGAAAACCTAAAAGTGTATTATTTGATTACGTAGAATAAATTGGTTACTGGCAAACCAACGTAATCATGAACATTATCAGGGCGTAAAAGACTGCTGCCGAAATTAAGCGTTCTGAAGCAGACCGTTGTATCGAACACTCGTTATTTGTCATGATCTCATTTGGATAGTTAGGATTAGTTAAGTGATCATAATCAGCCTATAATGTTCCCACTGGAGGAACACAGGCCTCCTCTCGGTGAGAGGGAGTGGTCCGAAATTCACTATGCGGGCCCAGCGCGGTTGGTAGATGCAAAATTTGAATTTTTGGTTCTCTAGGACATGCCGGTTTCCTCACGATGTTTTCCTTCACAGTTTTGAGAGCAGTTATGTGTGTGAAATTATTTACACAAAGTAAAGGCAAAGTAAAGCGCATGTCATGGATTCGAACCTACGACCTAAAACTCGTCAAGTCGAGGCCGTTTCCGCTGGGCCACCACCTGCTTTCAATTGATGACCATTTTATAAGATTTTACCATTTGGCGATACGTTGGTAGTGGTACAGAGGTGGCAGCACCTCATGAATGTAAGTCATGCTGTGCAAGAACAGCAGTGGTCTTGCATTTAGGTAGGCATGTTGCTCTCTTTCGGAAAATGTTAAGTACATAGATACCTGTGCTTAAAAAGTTTCTCCGCCAAAACTTAGCTTCTGATATTCCACGATGAAGTGATCATGCAGTTGACGAGTATCCTTAACAACATCTTAGTTCATTATTTCATAAAAATAACACCTTAGTCGAATATCAAGGTACTTCAATATAGCCTGCGCTCTATCCTTTGTTCCCAGCACGCGTCGCCGCTGATGGCAGTGGTTTCCTTGAACTTGGTAGCCTTGGTAGGTATATACTGCGGTAAACTGTGTGCAATTTCGCGGCAATATAACACGCGCCGCATGTCGTTGCCTATGTGTTACCATATAAACTCACGCGCTTGTTATATTTGTAAGTGAATTATGACATCTTCAAAGATAACTTCTACAACTGCTTAGGATGAAATCTTATACAGGACATGGGTTTTTGGTTAATCCAAAAGTTACCATAGCAAACTGCTTAGATATAGTTATAGTAAAAGTATGTTTTTATGAGCTGAATAGCTCCTGCCCGCGACTTCGTCCGCGTAAAATTTAGGCCCCCGACCCATCGCATCGCATGCCATCGCTCGCCCGTGCTACTACTTCTTTTTCGCTTAGCGTTTTTTCGGACTACCTACCTAAGGGTCGTAGCGTTAAATATAGCCTATTACCTTTCTCAAGAATTGGGATATCAAATCCAAGAAGAATTTTTTAAATCCGACTGGTAGTTCCAGAGATTACCCGCTACATACAAAGAAAGAAATTTTACCTTATTATAATATTAGTACCTACAGATGATGCTGCTGCTCATTGCTAAGACAAAATCTCGCATTAAACGCAGATGACCATTTGACTGGAAGAAGACTAAACTATCTCAGCTTGATGTTGGACAAAGCTATATACCATCTACCTAAGTATCTACACTTGACTATTACTACTAAGTACTATTAGTTATTCTGTGCTATTACAGAATACGTGAGTAGATACTTATACAGAACTTCGTCGACTTTCTGGAAACCAATGGAAACAGCAAAAGGATGACGAAAAAGAATTCCTTGAAACTACAACTCGCTTTACTCCGATCTCTAGCTGAGCACATAGTTCCGTAGTAGCACTGTCATCATTACAATGTGCAGTACGCGTGAAGAGGAGTGGCAGAGCGCTCTACTGTGACGAGGAGCATCATCTTGTTGTTTGTGTCTTATTACAACAATATTTACGAGGATAGATAATCTTTAGAAGACCATAAATCATAGAAAAACACGGATATTCTCACTGCTAACTGTTCAAATTATGATAAAATACGATTGCAATAGTAGATAATTGGCATTAGAACTCATTTTAACGAAATTACCGATTGTTAATCTAGAACGAAACAGACGTTCATAAATTACGTGAAGCGTCATCTAGAACAATTTTATAAGTCAGTCAATCTTGAAGCTGACGGACATAAATCGTAACTCATACATAAGCCAAAAAACTTCAGTACCTAAGTGCGTAACGCAGTAATTACCTCACTATCTACATAACAGTGTAATATCTAGCAAGGAAATTAAATAACATATAATTACTTAAATAATAATTAATCACACGATCGAATCTTCCGCGCCACCGCGCATGCGCGATAATATCGTAACTTCCAAGATGGCGCTCACAATGGCGGGCTGTCATAGAATTGTTGTAAAACTGACAGATTTTCCTGAACTGATCTGATCTTAGCTAATTAATTCTCAAGGATTTTGATCTTATAGGCTCGATCATTTAATTATATTGTGATAACGTAGGTAATAAATGTGTGTATGAAATAAGTAGATACGAATTTTCCTCATGCCGTGCGATCTCCTACAGAAAATACTTATTTATGCTTTCTTGAAGACTTCCAACACAATAGATAGTGTTATTTAAATACCTATTGAAGTGTTGAAGTCTTGGAAGGCAGGTGGTATTTAACAGCTTTTAACGCAACTACATATTATTTAGGGACAGTTAGGTACCTGTCGGGGGCCTGGGTAGTAGGAGGACCACCATGCGTAGGGTTTAGGCCCCCCGAATATAGGGTGTTTTTTCGTGGGGACACTGTCTGTTCTGTCCAATGGAGATCCCCACGAAAATAAGGAAATAAGCTTATATATGAATTTTCTTAGGTGACTATGCATGCGGAAAGAAAATACTTATTCAGCTCTACAAAACAGGGAAGAATAATCATCAAAACAAAGGCAGTGAATAGTGATACCTACTCGTAAAAACATGGTGGACATAAAAAACCTTTTATTTACAGTGGTATTGTTTGACGCTGAAGCATGAAGTAAGTAATCATATTTTTATGAGGCTTTTTCTCTCGTTTGCGTCATTCGTTAGTGGGTATTGTTCGTTTTTATACGTTACGAAAAAATAATTTGGCACAAATAGGTATAACTAAAATCTGAGAATTCTTGGATGAAGTGAAGTAGAAAGGAATTAGCATGCAAGCCAGTAGGTAGACAAGTTTTCCTAGCTGGTCGGATTTCCAAGTTGGTAATAATTACTAACCCTTTATTTTATTTCTTTTCTCTTTTCTTGGCATAACTTTGGATGCAAAATTACGTTGGAAAGAGCATTTCAAAAAGAAAAGAGCCGAATTAGATATTCGATAAAAAAAAATATTGGCTAAGACTTGGGAGACAGTCGCCATTATCAATATCTAAGAAATTTTTTATATATACCTAAACAAATTTTAAGGCCTGTATGGACCTATGGTATTTAGCTATGGGGCTGCACCCGCCAAAGCAATCGTCAAACCATACAACGATTTCAAAACAAAGTACAAAGGGTCAACGCGGCCTTATAGGTACATTAGAAACAGCGACCTTCAGCGGGAGATGTCGTAAACATAGTAATACAAAAATAATTGCAGAAGCTCATGAACACAGAATTCATCATTACGTGAATGTCGAGGTGATCCAACTCCTTGACAACAGTGATCTAGTGCAAAAACTAAAAAGGGTAAAAAACCTTTTAAGTTACTTAGTTTCGTGCAATGTAAGTGAACTTAAACTGTAGTGCAAGTGCTGAATCTTATAAAGAACACGAGAATCAAGTGTCTGCCCCTTAACATAGTGAATATGAAAGACGTTATTGGACAATTTCTTAATTTTATAGTTACTTAGCAGTTTAAGTTATATTATTTTAAATTACTTAATAGATTGTATTGTGAATAAAGTACCACCGACTGTGAGACATCCAAAAAAAAATTTTTAGCTGAGGTGCATATTTGAGGACTAGGTAAAATAATTTTAAAAAATGAAGAAGTGCTCATACACACGAGCGGCACGCGTCAACAGAGGCAACTGCAGCCGTCGACGAGTGTGTATTGAGGTGGACTAAGAAAAAGACAATCTTTCTTTTTAAACTTCGCAACATATCGTACAGGCTGCTAACGGTATCATATTATCTTTATCTACCCACCTTCCTTTGTTTCATCATGCGATATGAAAAACAAAAGACACACCATGTGCTCATAATTATCGCTTATCAATCAGTCTAAGGGCTTTCCACCACCCACGAACATAAACAAACGTGCATCATACATTACTGCTTATCACAGTAAATTTTCTAAGTTTCATGATAGTGACCCAGCAATAGTTAGTTTTAGGAATTAGGTCACGCCTACATGGGGTTTTAATAGTATATTTATGGCGCCATTTACACCTACGCCTATTACTTGTACAACCTTTAATCTTATTGTGTTTTTATTGCATCTGATCTATAGCTTTTATTTGTTTGTTGTCTAGGTTTTTATCTGAATGTGTTCGTATAAACCTTAACCACACCATACTATGGACCAATACAACGTCTTATCGGCAAAGTAAGAAACTTCTACTTTGTAAGTTCTTGATAGTAGTTATGATGTATGAATTTCATGCTAGAGACAGTGATGAGCCAACAGCTAATGAAACATTGTAATCGGTAACTGGATACGAGCGGGAAATCTACAACAGCCAAGTTCTTGCCTAACTCAAGTCTAGGAAAACTCAATTGCTACAAAAGTTTCGATGAATAACGTAAGGAATAGACACGTTTACATTTACAGTCGCTCACGGCTCTTCATTACTTGTCTAATTAAGCGTTTCCAAGTATATCAACCCTCCACTTGTTAACATCCAAATAATAACTTGTAAACATCAAAGCATGTAGGTATGTGTATGTATCTACAGCAGTACAAACTACGGGAAGTGTTAGCACAACAATTGAACTCAAATAAACTGTTACGTGTAAGGAAACGCACTTTTAGCTTTGTAGAGCAAAACATCCTGGGGCAGACTGTTACTCAGTAAGGAGTTACTGGTAAACAGGAATAGTTGATGGCTTATTATTTCTAACGTTACGTGTGGTATGAGATCCCTCCGATTCTACTTACAGTCCGGCTGTCAAGAGAGTGCATTCCTGACTCCTGTCAGTTTCAATACTAATGTGAAACGAATACATGTTTTGCGAATTTCGTACATAGCTATCTACTAGAATTGTCGCACTGACAGGTGTCAGGAACGCATCCTCTCAACGCCGGATTGTAGGGCGAATTTCACCATTGACACTGAACGCAATCAACAACAAGTGTCAATATTCCACAACAATGGTGACACTGACAGCTCTTGAACGCAGTTTAGATGTGCAATGTCAATGTATATCAGCCTTTATGAGGGCGAATTTCACTCGCCCTAATTCTAATTTTCCTAACTATGTTGGGGTCGGCTTCTAACGTAACAGTAGAAATGGATTTCATTTTGACAGTTCAACAAGATTCATTGCGTCATTTACGTTGTTGAGCAGACAAATTTTTCGAACATTTGAAGCAAAGGAATAACAATATCCTTCAAAATGATTCACATTATGATTGATAGTATGTTACGTAATTAGGGTGCGATAACCCTTGGTAAGACTGGTTGTCACACTCTCGGGCTTCTGATGACCCGTAACGACTGCCAAAAATGTACGAATGACAGCCGGGACCAACAGCTTAACATGCTTTCCGAGGCACGGAGGGGTAGGTGATGTGGAAAGATGGATCCACCTGATCGATCGACCCGTGCGGCTGTTACTACTTACTTAGCCCTAATAAAGGCTCATACACAATTATATTTGTTATATAGCGAGTTAAGTCCCTTGACGTCTACATAAGATACGCGGCACTTCACAATGAAAAACTGTCACTTTTGGGCTGACGTCTGGACACATAACTTACTACTTGAAGTAAACTAGCTACTTATATATAAAACAGCCATTAGAAAGGACTTGTCAAGCAAGCCGGGACTAATAAATAACCAATAATGCATTTTCTGCAAACTTCCTTCATTTGGTGACTAGCAGTGCCTCCAGGGTTAAATTGATTACCTACTGTTTGTGAATGTGTACTAACGTGGTAATTTAAAATTGTATTAGATCATTGTGGACTTTGCTGTTCATACGGTTCTTTGAACTAGCAAGGCAAACTGTTCATTATATCATTGTCTATGGTTAACTCAAATAACTGACTAAATAGGAATGCCTTTCCCTTTCCCCTTAACCTACTTTATATTCGTATCCTGCAAATATAATAAATAACATAAATTCCGCACTTTATCGTTGATATAAACCATTGCAAAGGGAATGTGGTGCGCAGGAGTGGGTCAATGTACTGAAATTGGCAATATTTACACTACGTGCTAAGGGATTTTAAACAGAGGCACTGGCTTGTACTAACCTAGTGGTTTGAATGGGATATTATTTTAATGAAATCCTGCCTTATATGCTCTAGTGTACTAATAAACATGTAAGGACAAATCATGAACTTCTCAATTCTCATGTCTATCCTTCAAGGCTCTCACAGACAGACGGTGCGACGCGATTCTGGGAGAACAATTTCCATTAAGTTTCATAAAAATTGTTCTACTAGAGACGCGTCGCGCTGCTGTCGCGTCACGGCTGCCTACGGGGAGCCTTGATCTGTGACTGATGTAGGTAGGTACGTACTCGTAAGTACCACTTTTTTCTGTGGAAGGATAGTTCTTGAAACAAACAACAAACCAAACCTTGCAAAACTTTCACTTTTTTATTTTGTTGTTTGTACTTCGTGTTTCACAAACTGTGTGCATGTGCAAGGTCCAAATAAACTTGATTCCTTCTTTCTTTCAATCACTCTGACTCTGTTATGATGAGTCTTATGAAAAGCCAAAGATATCCATAAAAAAAAACTGAAAAATTATATATGCCAACTAAATTAACAGGCCCAAAATCTTATTAAACCTTGAAAGGTCCCACCCAAAACCTCATCAATCGAAAAATAGAATAGGAGGCACTTACAGAAAGCAACGGTTATTTCGTTCTTGCGAAAATAGTTCACCAGTGTAGCCGAAAAGTTGCTTGCCCAAAAGTTTTGTTTGGTGGAATGCAGAGCTATGCAATTAATTACCGCCAACCCGTAAATGCGTGTACCAGATTGGCGACTCCCAAGGTGACACAATAATTGGCACGAGCAGACTTTCTTACAATAACTTATTTTTACAAACATCTGCGCGGCGCCACGTGTCAAGGTAGGCCAGTCGCCACAACACACCATGTTTATTATTACTCATATTATACACAATAGTAAAAACACATTACTTACTGTGGAAATGGAGCAGAAAGTCCAGTCCACAGGAGAAAAGAAAGAAAAATAGAAATCGATGGATGTTGTCGACTGAAATTGAATTTGATAAAGGAGCCGTTTGTTTTCTATTAATAAAATTAAATTTTATTCGAGAACATCCATCGGTTTCTTACTAAACTTCAACTATATCCGACGATCCTGCATACTTATTTCTTTTGTTGACTGTAGGTACCAACTGTGCCAAATAAAAAAAATCTTTATGTCAAATTCGCGCAAGGAGGTTGTGAAATGGACCCAGAACCCTATTGGCCTGCAAAATCTCTGGGGGTCTACTCCCTAAGCACGAAATCTGTAGTTTCGGTCGAAATTACGGGCATTTCCTACTCCGCATGACGGATGTACGGCGCTATAAGATTAGTTCCGAACTAAGAACTAATGAAAACACGATTTGAAGAACTAGCAGGGGATTCGGGGGGAGGTGGAGGGGGTACAGGGGATCAGCAGACCGGAATAAATCGTGTTTATACCCGCCCGATTTGGATGGGCCCGTGTCTTCGTTGACGGACTTGGAAAGTGGACCCCTCTGTCTACCCTCTCTATCTATTCTACTGAGGTATCAGAACAGATGCAATGTTAACTCTTTATGTCAGTTTCAATTTTAGCTCACGGAAGAAAAGTGTAAGAAGTGAACCTTCTGAAACTAGTTAATAATATTTTGTTTGGCTATCAAAACTAGCCGTAAAGCTATGACGATCTATGTAGCGGTATAAATTATATTTATAAACTTTTTATACATTTTCTTAGTAAACCTGGTCAGGGAAAACGATAAAAAAGATCATAATTTCTTGATATTTACTTCGACTAGCTGCCGTAATCAGCTCCTAATAAATCAGTGCAGCATACGATTTATGAGTTTTGTGTGGCAGCACTATAGCTATGTCAGACTTTTTTCAAATAACCAGAAAAATTACACCTTACAAATTCCTGGTTTGCCCAAAATTTGCGCTTCAATAGTCCCAGCCCAGCACACCAGTCAAATTCAATTTCGTACGTGTTTCATTTCCAGACAAAAATAATAATCCGCCATATCCTTGAAGTGCCACCTACCCCTGAAAGATAAAACAACCATGACGTAAACATTAAAAACAAAACGTCAAACACCGTTAAAACGCTCGATATTGAAATACGAACGCGTTTGAAATTCGAACCGGTGGGTGCGGTGGAATCCGCGCGCTTTCCTAATTGCTCTGAAAATAGAACGACGCACGCGCACCGCAAAACTCTTGAAACGCCACCTGGCCTAGGGCGGGTATGTGGTTCATTGATGTAGGGATTTTGACTTGCAATGATGCATTGGTAATTTTATACGTGTGCGTTTATATTCGTGTAGGTTTAGCCTAGACTTCAGTTCAAGTTTTGCAATATTGGTAAGTAAAGCAAGTAAGTGCAAGGTCACCCACAATAAAACTTTATGTGTCGTAAATATCCGGACTCTGTTTAAAGCCTAGTCGCCCTTCACACCCTCTAGCGGAAGCACAGGAAACAATAAACTCGTAATATTTCATACACAGTCGCTAGCGCCCGCGCAGTCACGTTCAATCACTATATTAACTTCGTTTAACGCCCCTGCCTTAAAATGGCATCTATTTTCGGGTGATTTGGAGCTATTTCACGCAACTGACTCTTCATAATTTTAAAAATAATTGACGTTTATGTCAGACTCTCGGCTTACTTACCCCCCGGGGGAAAGGATGGGATTTTAATAAATTGGTCACGCTTTGTGTTTCCCTGGATGTGGAGGAAGACATTACAGTTAGTTCGGAACGAAAAATATAGTCATTAATAGTCGTCTCTGTCTTCCGTGGTTTGACTAACTAGGGAATTAAAATTAACGAGTTTAAATTAGTACTTTAATGGAGTTCTTTGGGAAGTCTGAGAAAGAACTAGCTTACCAATCCAAATATTTTTTTAAAGACTCCTTCTGTCACAGCTTTGCCTATTTCCAAAAGCAAAAAATATAGCAATCACTGCTGGTAGACATAAGCATATGCATAGCATAATCAGTCTATAATGTTCCCACTGCTGGGACACAGGCCTCCTCTCGATGCGAATGGGCGTAATCCACGCGGGCCCAGTGCGGGTTGGTAGATTCACATGTCATCGAATTTTTGGTTCTAGAACATGCCGGTTTCCTCACGATGTTTTCCTTCACGAGTTTGAAGACAGCTGTTGTTCTGGCGTTGTAAAGAATATACAAGAACGAAGAAGAAGAATGCTGAAGTGAATATGGTGCCTTGAATGTTATAAATCTTGAGAAACATACAAAATTTATTCGATACTTAGGTGAAGTGAAGTGGTGGTTAGTGAAGTCAGCTGTCAATAGTGTCAATCCCTAGCATCAGGTGAAATGAGAGCTCACTTCACCTAAGTTTTCACGGTGAGATTTTTACAGAATAGACCGACTGCAGCCTGATCGCACACCTTGAGTAATAGGATAGCCACAACGACCTCGTGTAAATATTTCCGACACGATCCGATACGACTTCGACTTCATAAAACTGCATTAGCACCTATACTATACACTATTTTTATGGACCTTTAAACCGTGTCGGTATTTTGATATCTTACTGGATGTAACTAATAACTAAATCAAACACTATTACTTACAGGTTATGGTCCAAATTGCAATGATTTAAGAAATGTGCTTCCCTAATCGGTGTATTTAGTGTGATGTGCAAGCGTAGTCGCCTAGCCGGACGTCACGTACGGAACCACGTGCACGGATGAACGATGTAAGTGTGCTACCGCTGAACCCTACCAAAATATTGAGATAAACATCACGCCTTACTTTCCTGACGGTTTGGGCAGAGGTGTACGCATAGTACACACACACACAAACACACACACACACAAAAGTGAGATATGTACTTATGGAATGTCATGTAGATAAGTGTAGTAAATAAATAGTAAGTACATTACGATACGTGTGACTTAAGTAATCCATTATTACATTAACACGTATACTATTTTATGGTACGTGTGACCTAGACGGTTACGCTTTTCTGTGTAAAGATGGACTATTTAAGTCATAGATCCTAAGCGTGACTTAAATGCGGGGTTAGGTCACCGAGTGCTATAAATTTTATTTTAACCAGCGTCAATGTATGACACTTTAACATGGAAAGTTAACACTAGGCCAAAAAACAAGTTAAAAGTAAAGGCTTCAGGCAAAGAAATAACTCAGGATAAGATTGCCTAGCCTTTTCCCAATGACTATGTTGGGGTGTGCTTCCAGTCTAACCGTATGCAGCTAAATGCCAGTATTTTGTAAGGAGCGACCGCCCATCTGACCTCCACAACCCAGTTACGGGTAGCACCTAGCACGATACCCTTTGGTAAGACTGGTTGTGAGACTTTCAAGATTCTGACGATCAGTAACGAATGTCAAAGATCCACGAATGACAGCCGGGACCAACAGCTTAACGTGCGGGCCGGCTTCGGGAAGCGTAACTGAACCTAATCAATTCAAATTAATTTATTTGTCCGAACATGGTACATTACATGGCCTTAAATGAATAAATTGTCTCATCACATTCTGCCACGTGGAGTGCGCAAATATCGAATCGACCCGTGTGGCTGTTATTGCTTAGCTACGAGCCCCTAATACCCCCCCCCCTACCTACTGAATTAATGACTGAATTTTCAACCGTCAGATAACTTTTGTCTGAGGCAACCAGCCATTATGACGCTAACAACGACGACGATTTTATTTTCTACACAAAAGTGTTGTCACTCCGCCATATTTCTTCAGATAAAAGTTTTTCTTGTTCTGGTATTGTTTGAAAAGCCCTTACATTATTTTTAACCCCCGACGCAAAAACGACGGGGTGTTATAAGTTTGACGTGTCTGTGTGTGTGTGTGTGTGTGTGTGTGTGTGTCTGTCTGTGGCATCGTAGCTCCCAAACGGATGAACCGATTTTGATTTTTTTTTTTTTGTTTGAAAAGTGAATTAGTCGGGAGTGTTCTTAGCTATGTTTGATGAAAATCGGTCCAAGATGGCCGCTGCCA
The DNA here is from genome assembly GCA_914767645.1 of Hydraecia micacea. Lineage (NCBI taxonomy): Eukaryota > Metazoa > Arthropoda > Insecta > Lepidoptera > Noctuidae > Hydraecia > Hydraecia micacea. Next base: position 19,727,985 of record OU611778.1, read on the forward strand.
CAAAATGGCGGATTACATAATTTTTCACAACTCCCTCAATATGGGTATCAAATGAAAGGGCTTGACTAGTAGAATACTATACACTATGATAAATTTCAAATCCAAGATGGCCGCCACCACAAAATGGCGAATTACATTTTTTTTTCACAACTCCTTTATTATGGGTATCAAATGAAAGGGCTTGACAAGTATAATAATGTACACCATATTGAAAGGGAATGAGGAATAGTAACTAACGAAATGAAAAATAAAAACTTGAAAATATTTTTTTTTGTCTAATCAATGCCCTAGCTAGATTGCTAGATAAAATAATGAGCTGGCTGGATGTAAATTTACTAACCCTTAACATTTCGAAAACCTCATTTCTGCAATTTACTTTCGCCAAAACTAAACCTACGATAATAAGCCTTAAAGCACACTCCTGTGATGACTCCAACAACAGCCTTCCATGCTCATGCCTTCCAATTACACAAAAAAAGACAATGAAGTACCTGGGTGTGATTCTGGATGAAGGACTTAGCTGGCGTCCCCACATTGAACAGACTACCTCCCGTGTTAGGAAACTTATATGGGCATTTAAGAGACTGCGGCAAGTGGCCGACTTTAAGCTTCTCCGTGCGGTGTATCTGGCACTAGCACAGTCAATCGTAAGTTACTGTATCACAGCATGGGGAGGTGCTTGTAAAACCTATATGATACACCTCGAGAGAGCCCAAAGATCATTGTTAAAAGTAATGACCTTCAAACCGTACCGTTTCCCTACAAAAACCTTGTATGAAAGTTGTCAAGTACTTACAGTGAGGCAACTATACCTTCTGAATCTCATACTGAAACAGCAAGAAATCACACCGGTAAATCATGCAACCAAACATAAGAGAACCCTCATTAATGTATGTCGCGCAGTCAGATGTAAGACGGCATCCGCTCGACGACAACATCTATACCTAGCCACTTATATTTATAATAAAGTAAACAAAATCCTGAACATCAACCCACTAACAAAAAATAAAACTAAGATGAAACTAAACACATGGCTTCAGACACTGGATTACCCACAGACAGAAAACTTACTTCAAGAACAATACTCGTGATATCCAAAGTCCAGTTCACAAAGGTCAATCTCTCTCTCACACATACACACACACACACACACACACAAACCCTCACAAAACTCACCCTTACATACAGAACACATCAATCACACATACACACACACGCACACAAACCAATCAAGAGCATGCATGTACTAAACTCCCTTAATTTTACGTAATTTTACGTTATTTATTGATATTAGCATAATTTGTTAATGTTCCATAAACGGGTGAAGACACTGACTCCTGTAACACTCCACCTAGCACAGGAGTCAGGGCTTCAAATTAAAATGTAAAACATTTTCTTATGTCAATAAAACTTTATTATTATTTATTATTATGAGGAAAGTTTAGTGATGACTGGTACCTAGGGCCTAACGAATTATTTAGCTTTTAATACATTATTTACTATATTATCATTACCTTTATTTTTTCAATAAAACCGTTTAAAAAATATATAATTAAGCCAAAGTATTTGGACTAGTATCATTATCCAGGGAGAAAACAGAGGAATACGTTAATATGGAATGAACGCCAACGACCACGAGTAGGTACCTAACTAGCTTCACTGTGGTAAAAATACGTACAGCTTCGCAGATTTCGGCGAGTCACGTGTCGATCGTATAGCATGTTAACTAGTAATAATATAATATTATAAAGTTTAAAAAGCAAGAAATAAAAGTTAAATTAAAAATTTAAAAAACCCCCGACTCAAACAAAAACCTCTAAAAACTAAAAAATAATATATATTGGCCCTTTAAGTTTAATATAAGTTGCAGGAAATATTTTGATCCAAGCGTCCTCACGTCGGGGGACGGCTAATGAAAACGCCAAACAGATGAGGCTTAAACCCAGCAGTAATGAATGCATGCTATTGTAGAAAACATAGCTGATTTTAACTTCTAATTTTCATAAGCCGTCCCCCGACGTGAGGACGCTTGGATCAAAATATTTCCTGCAACTTATATTAAACTTAAAGGCCCAATATATATTATTTTTTAGTTTTTAGAGGTTTTTGTTTGAGTCGGGGGTTTTTTAAATTTTTTGATTGCTTATAATAAGCGTAGCGTACTAGCCAGATTAAACAATCAATAGTTATGTACTCAATCCCTTTCTATCCATTTTCCTAACGCACTCCTCGACTAATTCCGAACTGCTTACTCAACCTCATTACACAAAGTAAACATATTTAGCAACTGAAGCTAAATAAGGCGCGAACGGGAACAAAACAACCGACCGTATTCGTATGTAACATATTCTCGTAAACGTAAAATCGATTCCACACACCTGTGCGCCCGCGCAAGTAAAAACAAAAAGAGTGTGGGAATCGTACGGCGTAGGGCTTCGGTATGTGGCGCTGCGGTTTGTGCCGAGGATTGAGTGGAAGGTGGGTGAAGAAAAGGAACAGGAGGTAGGATCGAATTATGAGTAAACCGGCCTTATACAAACTACAAGCTCTTTTATAGTCCCACGTTTAAAACTTTAAGCCATCTAGCCATTTTTAATTGCAAACTTTATTTCGAGAAAGTTAAATTAGTTCTAAATACAAAAACGACGATTGAACGTTGATTTTAAACCCGATTCTAAGTTGTTAATTTTGTATAAAGAACAATAGGAACTTTACATCAGTCAGAATAAGGTTAAGAAAACAACTGATTCGGGGCTTTAAAAAGCTCGTGCTAAGTTAGATCTCGTTTTGTAATATGACGCCAGACGGAATATGTTCCAACACAGATTAAATCACAAATGACAAGTATGTATATGTCCCACTCCCAGCATGAAATGTTGCTAAAGATAGATGCAGAGTTACCGAGACCTTCTAAATTACAATCACGTTAAACTCAAAAGCGGTTTCATTCTAGATTTGAGCTTTCTATACATATGCAGATCTATTCAGTTACCGTGAAAACGTAAAGGTGAAGTCAGAGCCTGTCAATAGTGTCATCAGGTGGAATGACAGTTCACTCTACCTATGTTATCACGGTGAGAATATTAGGTACAGAACAGACTGGCTGGTCTATAAAGTAATTTGTTATTGCCAACGTGTTCTTGCTTAGAGCAATACTGATGCAACCAACACTTTGTTCTGATCATCTTATGTGAAAACACAAGGAGATAATCATAAGGTTGCATATGACAACAACAGTAGGTATCATAACGTAACATCTACCTATGATGTAACGGATATTTTAGTCATATAGATAGTGGGCCAGATATTGTGCTATTGTTATAATACTATCGCGATGTTACTGATAATCCGATGGACGAGCACGGTTTGTTCATGCATTTACCAAAGTATGGAATGATTAACTAATCCAAGAAAGAAAAAGTCTCATAAACTGACAGCGATGCGGATTAATTTTTCGACGCTATATTTTAGTTTGTTTATAGTTAGTTAAATTAGGATTTCATTTTGTTTGAACCTGGCAACAAGCAGGGCTCAAGACCCGCTTCCAAAAACACTAAATGGTTTTAGCGCTAAACCTATTTGAAACAGGACGATGTTCTAAATATGTTTAGCGTTAACTGCATTTGAGATTTGTTGTGCAAGCGGGCTACTGCTTACGTAAAAAGTTAGTCATACAAAACCACACATTAGTGTTTCCATAAATCATTGTCTTAATCCAAAACCTACCTATGCTATACCACACTTGGAAAAAGCAAAGAAACAGACATTAAATTATTGCTTTTTATTATGTTGGTACTTCTAAGAATTAAATACGGTTATGAATTAAGTATGAAATTCGTATTTATAAAGACATCTCCGTAATCTCGTACCTATAAAAAACCTGAATGATCCATGGCTACACATGAGATGATCCCGTGGGAGTTTGGGTGTCGGCGCGATGCTGACCGCAGACGCAACCTGTTCCCGCGGCGTCTGGTGCGTTCCTATTAAATCCTCTAGATTATTCCAAGTGTCTACCAAGGGCTTATTAATTTTAAAAGGTGATATAATTCTAAGCATTACAAGGTCGGCAAAAATATTAAACTTCCAGGCTTATCGTAAATACACCATTCAATTTTTCACAAAATTTTACCTAGATATTTACCGAGTGACGAATACAGCTGGAATTCTACTCAGTAACAGTAAATAATAAAGCCTACTGCGTAAGTCTTTGGTCAACGTGCGTACCAACATTAGGCGTATAACGAAGTAGGTAGGTAAGTACTGAGTTTGCGGTTGCAAACATTTATTGAATACTCATGACCTGATACCACAATATTTTATAATTATTATTAAACGATGAAAATGATAAGCAGATGACGCAATTATATTAATGTAACGCAAATTTTATAATTTGGAAAAAACAAAAAAATAGTTACAATAATATCTAAGCTGCGGCTAAACGACCATGGGCACAGTATAGGTTCCACACCAACTCCAAAACTCCAAGCAGTGATAGCCTGTTATATCCAGCATATACCAACAATATTAACGTTGAAATTGTTAACTTTGTTCGAATTTAAAATCATTACAAGCCTACTTTTAAATATGTATTCTGTTTTATTTTTATCGACTCGGTCATTGTTACTTTAGTTATAACTGCAAGATTTATTTGTACGAGTATATCTCATTTCTTAAGTGAACTGTTTGTGTTCTTTATGAGAATCGATGACTTGTTTCTCAAACAGCATCCATTCTCGCAGGCCAGTATGAAGCAATCGTCTCGGTCGACCACACGTCCACACAAGGGGGACACCCGTCTCATCTCGAACACCGGTGGGAATCTCCCTCAGCTGATGACCCATGATCTGTGTTAACAAGGCCATGACGAAGAATGCGACACAAAAGTATCTCGGATGTTAATGTCAATAAGACTTCGATCCTTGTAGAGCAGACTGCAAGTCAGTGGTAACAAAACCAGTATAAACTGGTCTCGCATTGTATTGAAACTCTGTACTTCGCTAGGCCAGCACAAGGTCATAGTGTGACCACTGACTTGCAGTCTGCGAGCGGTTTTGTCAATATACAGGATGATTTTTTTACCGGTTCCTTGTTTTTACAGGTTGAATATGAACAACTTTTACTATGGGACCAATTCTGAAATCACGAAAAAAAAATCTGCTGTTTAATACAAAAGTTCAAACCTACTTGACCAAAATGTATGAAACGGCTGATTCATTTGTTCCCTGTGTCCCTCGTCGAGGTGTTTACCGCGACGTTGATGATACTATCAACCCAACGCGCTTTTGGACGGCTCTGGTTTCTTTGGCCTAACCTTGACCACCATTCGGTCACAGCTTTACTCCATCGGCCATCTCCTAGTCGGCCATTTTAGTGGTAATAAAGACATTCTGCTGATGATCGATGAGTTACGTCAACTGCGGGCGGCTACAAGAAGCTTTCAGAGATTCGGTAAGAGATAAGAATTTCTGTTAGTAGATTAGATCTTCAGAAGTATCACAAGAGAATGTGTCACAACCCAACAAGAGGTGCAAACAAATTTAATCAGGTCAATCCCAATAGAACAACAATAGCTCAACGAGTAGGGTAAACTTATGATCGTGAGATAGAATTACTAATGTACGAGATACTATTGTGATTGATATTATAAAGGTGCGTACCACTTTTGACTAAACAGTCTTTCAAGGGGATGTCGTGTTCCCCAGAAACTGGGTTGTGTAAATGAGAGAGGCGGACGCTCAATGTGAAATACTGGCATGCAGATGCATTTGGTTATTACACTGAAAGCTGACCCCAACATAGTTGAGAAAAGACTTGGCAGATGATATCCAATTTTAACTAAACCCAGCCTGAGACCTTACTTGCCACTAGATTCTTAAGTAGGTAAACTTAAAACCATTGGGAACCTTTTTGGACCGTGCTTCAAAGCAACGATGCCGTGACGAGGAATGCGACACACAACACATGGAGACTCATGGTAAGAAGTTTGGTTTCAAGAGGTCGATAGCCATCGATCGACAAGTGTAGGTAGCGACACCTGGGTGTCAGTTAATCGATTCATCTAAGTATGGAATTACAAACGGATCATGTTTGCGAAGTTTGTAACAAGTGGGTTTACAAGGTTTACTTAATACGGATCCTGTCAGGGGTGCTACACACATTCGATTCGACAGTAATTGTTGAATACCAAAGCTGACCCGAAGCATCTGTTACACATATTCGGCTTTCGGCTCGTGCCCATGTTCGGGTCAACTTAGCACACTTTGAGCTAAACCGAGCAGCGTATTCCCGAATAGATTTCTCAATATTCGATTATGCTGCCCTGCTGTATCGAATCATCCGAACATGTGTGTAATTAAACGTAACCTTCAGAACTCGTATCGCAATTCTGTGTTAAAATCCGTGGACCCTAGGTAACCTTGAAAGAAATAGTCGCACATTTAATACCTATATAACGACTTTGATCATTCATATTCTTAGAGGAACCTTTCTTTCTCCTCAGTATTCTGTCACATAAAATTTTCATAATCCTAGAAACGGTCGTCAAATGTTTGCTACCACTAGAAACTTGTTGGCTTGGTTACAAAATCAGCAAATATTCTGATTATTAATCAAGGAAAAGAATCATAAGGGAAATGGCTAATATTTGGATGTTGTGTGCAATCCCGACAAATTTCGATATGACTGACGGCGTAAAATATTGCGAGAAAATGTGGGAAGGTATGCCACTCATTAACTCATACAAAACTATCTTTAAATATTATAAACTTTTGATTTGCTAATGCAGCAGTGGACGTACAGCATAATCACTAAGTATTTTTTATGAAAATTATATTTTCTTTACCTACCACAAAACGTTCAAAAACACCAAAAAAAAACAATTAAGTTAAAACGGTCGAACATTCAGTCCGTTTTCCACGAAGACAATGGGACAGAATTAGCTGCGGCCGCGCAACCGTCATCGTCAGCACAAAATAGCAAGGTCGTGGGGCAAACAGATGGCGTTTATAATTCACAATGATGCCATTACTGTACCTACACCTTGTTAACCACACGAATGGGGCTTCAGGAAATTGACAAGACGGATGATTGACGAGTTAATATCTAGGCTAGTAGATGGTGCGGGACTGAAAGGCGGCCAGCCGTGCTATTCTGTAAAAAGATCACCGTGATAACTTAGGTGAAAGAGCTTAAAGTGAGCTGTCGTTCCACCTGATGCTAGGGATTGACACTATTGACAGCTCTGCACTTTAAGCTCACTTCACCTAAGTTTTCACGGTGAGATTTTTACAGAATAGCGTTAGGTACACGATAACACGACAGATTTGATGCAAAAGGCGGAGAACCGTGTGTTAAGGCGGAACTTGGGTGAGGGCTATGTCCAACAGTGGACTGTTATAGACCGAGTTGATTGATTGCTCCAATGTACGTACATGTGGTATGAGGAAGTAACGTCGGAATAGATAAGAGGGTTTCTTTATCTATTCCGTGGCAGAAACAATGAAAGCGACCTTATTTTGCAAAAAACATAAAAACGTTTTTACTTATGTGGGATTTTCATTTTGAGAGAGAGAAGCTAGTTTTTTTTTTTTTTATAAGTTCCCGTTTGTAACCTTGAACAATACAAAAACAGAAATACAGGCACCGGGTGTCCTACTAAATGATGTCGAATAACTTCCACACAAAAACAAAAAGTACTTACATAATTTATTGGCCTCATGAGCAACAATTAAAAATCAACTCGATCAACAACAAAAACTATAAAATAATAGATTGTTTTTGTTGTGCGTTGATGAATTCCCAATATGAGACAAGTCATGGGGTACTTGCTATGTTTCTGTGGGCACCTAATGTAGAGCTGATTGAAGATTTACCTAAATCAAGATAATCGGAAGCTTCAACCATTTTTGTAACATCGTTATCGATTCAAACTCAAACTCAAAGCATTTATTTCAATTAAACCAATATTAGGCTCTATCGAATTGTTGCCCATTCCAAACCAAAATGTGGTAGGTTCCTATGGAGAAGAACGAGCAAGAAACTCCATGGAAACTCTTCGGTACAGACGCCAGCACATCAAGCTACCCGAAACTGACAAATTTCCCAATCAACATTGAACCTTATGCTTCAGCGATAATGTTGAAAATCTATTAAAGCAATTTGACAGATTGTAGTAGCTTGATGTGCTGGCGTCTGTACCTATTTATTAATATTATGCTCTTCGTAAGAGCCTCTCATCGTTTAGTAAATTAATTCTATGTCTACCAGCTTGCTTATCTCTTCTTTCAATTTATTAATACGGTAACATAACGATCCCTTTCGCTTAATCGCAGGATCGTACGATTTTACAGAAACCACCTGTGTTTTATACCCACATCTGGCGTGGCAATTAATTTCAAGTCATACCTACAGACTAATTCCCACTGCATATTATAAGATAAAAAGTGTACCGCTATCTTATACTGGTAGAATGTGAGATGTAAAAAACCTGCGTTACAAAAAGAGCCGGGAAGGCGGAGCCTTGTTCGGACGGCGGATGCGCGGCCTTGCGAGGTCGCTAGGGGCGCCTCTCACACCGACACACGCTTCCAACTTGCAAGAGCGTGTAGTAATACTTATTTATTTCGTGTTTGTATATTAGTTCAAGGTTAAACAGATTAACAACGTGTGACGTAATATTTGAATGGCCCCTATTCAAATATTACATCACGCGTTGCGAACCCTTCCCGGGTTCACGCAAAGTGTGACATCGTGTGACAAGGAGGGGGACGAATCTTAAGCTTTGTGACGACACATCCATAAACCTAAAGTATTAAAACTGTAAACTTCAACTCTATTAATATTGTTTTAAAAGGTTTAATTTAAAATTGTATTAGATAAATATGACCACCTTTGACAAGGACGATGGGGGGGGCTACAATCATAATTGACGTAATTTATGGATGGCCCCTAAGTCATAATAATTATTATTTAGTACCTACTTAGCTTCTGCCCGCGAATTCGTCCGTAACTTGAATGATTTTAAGATATTTTTTTAAAGTGAAAATAAGAATAGCTGTAATGAATTTATCATTAGCGATAACTGAATCCAAGCCAAACAAATATGACATCCTTCATGCATGTTGTTTTATCTTGCTGGGGCTTACGCTACATAACGGTGTAACAGCGGCCTCAAAGCGCAAGCGCAGACAGACGGTCCCGCGCATAGAACGGAGAACCGGTCGCTCATTGGATTAACTGTTCGGACCATTATTAGGTACTGACTTCCCTTACGTCACCGTGGAATATCAATATTAACGTCATCTTCGTCACACCGTCCAACACCGTTATCTATCGTAAGTAGGTACTTATATGTACCTATAGGGCTTTCTAGGAAGAGAGGATGCGATTAAAAACTTACCTTGTTAGCAAATAAGTAATCTGTGTTCGCGATTTAATTGCCAAAAATGTACACAAATATGAGTTTATGGAAAAATAACTTTAACTCCTACACAATAAAGTTCAGGTTACGCTGCAACTTCAAACATTTTTCAATAGTGCTAGTCACTCTGAAATCAACTCAACTCAATAACCATTAAATTAAAGTTGATATTTGTTTAACTTGATTTATCATCAATTGGAAACAAAGAATAGATTGAGTATAGCTATATTGTAAGTGGTAAACTGAACCAGAGAAATGATACTTTCTCGTTTTAAAAAAATGTTTAGCCGAGAGCTGTATGCCCATCTACCCCATCCTATATCCAACTGTGGTCTGTTAGGCCTAGTTTGATACAACATTCAAGGTCTCTACTATCTGTTCCCTTTCCATGAATAGAATATCTGGAGGGGAGCAAAGAAGGCCCTGCTACCTACAAATCTATGTAAAGAAATATTTCAGCTCGGTGGTTACCATCATCTGCCTAGCCTTTTCCCAACTATGTTAGGGTCGACTTCCAGTCTAACCGGATGCAGATGAATACCAGTATTTTACATGGAGCGACTGCCTAACTTACCTCCACAACCCAGTTACTGGGTAATACGGTAATACGATACGCCTTGGTAAGACTGGTTGTCAGAGTTTCGGGCTTGTGACGACCCGTAACGACTGTCAAAGATCCACGAATGACAGCCGGGACCAACGACTTAACGTGATTTCTGAGGCACGGAGGGGTCTTGGTATGTGAAGATGGTCACCCATCCACGGACCAACAGTGGCAAGCGTAGCTTAATCTGATCGATCGACCCGTGCGGCTGTTATTACTTAGCCACAAGGCCCCCAGCTCCGTAGTTACCTATTCACTAATTAGGTAGGTAAGTATGTACTATAAAATTATCATTGCCTAGTTATAGACTAGGTCCAATTAACCCAGGTGAATTAAGTAAACTCCAGGTTTCAGGACGATCGGTTCTCTCTTCAATCAACTCAACCTATCGCAGTCCCCTGCTGGACATAGGCCTCTCTCAGGCTGCGCCACAACACCCTGACCTCCGCCTTCCGCATCCAGTCTACCCCAGCCACCTTCTTTAGGTCGTCCGTCCATCTAGCTTGAGGGGCGTCCCACACTACACTTGCCGATACGCGGTCTCCACTCCAGGACTTGCTCCACCGGCCATCGGTCCTTCGACAGACATGGCCAGCCCACTGCCACTTCCGCTTGCTTACTCTGCAAGCTCTCTTACTATTCGTTTATCACTCAAAGGCCATCAGCAGTTTAAACAGGTGTTAAATAATATCATTATTAATATTTAGTTACAGTCACTAACCTACAATTACAAGCCAAGTTTGAAAGCTTCCCCCAACGCTCCTCAATCATGATCTAATTACAGTCTGTTGCAATTATTTACAAAAAAAAAAACATGCAAAATTGGACCTTATTATGACCACTTAAAGCTGTAAGTATATCTATGTAACATCCGTTCCACTTATCAACAATAATTGAATAATTATAAGTAGGTAATAAGTTATGCATTAATTTTAGGGCGTTGCGCTCACAGGTTGCGCTATTGCATGATCCCATTACGGTGATCTATTATGTAAATGTTTGCGGATATGATGATAAAGGGTTTTCACGACATTCAATAGTGGTGCCTTACAGGTTTAAGCAACCCCAAGGACCCCAACGTATATCATCAAGTGACAAAAAAAAATTAAACCAAAACTACCTAACTAACTTCATCATCATCATCATGGTAGCCGTGTTCCTGCTACACTGCTAAGCAAACGCCTCCTCCTTTTTGTGCCCTGCTTGCTTGGCAACTGACTTATTTACCTACCCCTACAAGATTCACCGTTTTGAGAACAGGGCTAATGTCAATTAATTTTCACAAAGTATAGAGTATGCTTGCCTCTTGGTACAAACCCGTCAGGTACCACTTGGCCACCTTTGCTCGCGGTCTCGCACTACATGAATTCTTTATTTGGAACCAAATACAATTTACCCACAATAAACAGTTAGGTACCTATGTCAACCTACAGCACATCCTAACCTCTCCACTAAAACCAAATTAAAAATCCCACTAAATAGTTATTTAGTTACAAAAAGTTTGATTTGCACTTCGCAGCCTTGTGTGGTAAATAAAAAAGATGTCGGTCATAAGTTTGTAACCGCTAGATGGCACCATATACCAGCTCCATTGTTTGGAAGCCGCTGGAAGGTCGCAAAAGCAATGCGTGGGAATCACCCGCTTCCGCGACAAGTCGGGTAAAAACAGGCCGGTTGGGGCCTCGGATTTGGTGATACCGCGGGCGGACACGATGAGCAACAGCGATTTTCAGTGGGCCAGAATTTCCCAAAAAACTGCATAGAAAACCGCTTTTTCTGTGTGGTTTTTCGAAGACACGCATTTATTGTGAAGAATCAAATTCCTTGGCGGACCATCAAAGAAGGAGTGGGCAATTTATCCTCGTAAATATTTGGAAACTGGACACTTAAGACTGGTGGACTAGCGAAATGTGGATGTGCTACAGGTACACCTCTGCTTACCCCTCGGGGAGAAAACAAGGCATGAAGTATTGAGAAACGTTATGAAAATGACCTAGGTAATAGGAAATACGGGCTGGTGTCCGCAACTTCACGTCAATGCGCGTATTTTGCGTAATAAAAATGACCTAAAAGACGGAAGTTTGCAACAAATGTAGCAGCTTGAAAGATAGGTAGGCTTATGTTTTATTTAGACTACTTTAACTTTCTAGAAAGAATACAGGTCCAAAATAACATTATTCACAAACTGAACTTTAAGAAAAAAGCTATGTCTTTATAAAATTAAGTCATTATGTTACTTTTGCGCCATATTGGGGCGATAATCGCAAATCGCGTCCATTGCAACCACATATCCGCAAAGTAGGGTAATGTACAGTGGTAGGTAATGAGTTTCAAATTAAGTTATCAGAAGGTGGGTTAGCAGTAGCAATGTTAAAATCGACACCGAAACAAATGAACACCGTTACAATGTGTTGACGAGATTCAAGCGAGAAACCCACACACAAACATCCGCATTAAGTCCACATTTGTAGGTACAGTACTTTTTTACTTGTGCATAAGTTTTACTAAATAAATAATAAAATAATTTCTTCTCTTTCTTTATTAAGGACAACCAAATAACGTACTTAAGTTCGCGCATTGCCATCAAAAACACAGCGACATAAATATAAGTCAAGTACCTAGTTTATAATTTCAAAACTTCATAGTCGCTTTTGGTAAAAAAGCGATTTTAATTTTTTCCTGCGACATGTTCAAGTTATAAATAACTTTTAAATTACGTAGTGGGAGTAGGTAGGTATTCATGTATCTCTCTTTAATCTTCAGAAGCAGAAGTGTTGAACTAACTACTAACAAATCTTTAGCATAACCATCCTACTAATCACATCACACTAACTAATAGTATAAAGGCGAAAGTTTGTGAGAATGGATGGATCTTTGTTACTCTTTCACGCAAAAACGACTGAACGGATTTTGATGAAACTTTATAGTAATGTAGCTTATACATCAGAATAACACATTATAGGATCCCGATATTCCTACGGGATCGACACTTATACGGGTGAAACCGAGGGGCGCTGCTAGTGAATAATAGATTGGTCGATCACGGCAATTCAATTCTCATTCAAAACTAGATCCACAAACTAAGTAACACGCTAAGTATGCAGAATACAAGCAAGCAAACCAAAAATTTCCATTAATTTCGACTTTTGCCCACGTTTGTATGTACATTAATCGCACTTAGATCATTTAAAATAACAGGAATCCTGCTTAAAAAAACTTAATTAAAGCGGTATTGCCTTATCTTCTTTTTATGTTGTACTATGTTCTGTTCATCCCATTTCTGCATGACACTCTCACGCTTTTTGTCTACCTTAATGATAAAGTAGAGCTTGGTAGCAAAACAGATTCTTCACGCCACTTACGGCCATGCAACGCCACATTACACGGTATATAAAATAGTGTACATACTAACAGTATATACTTATGTATTACTAGCTTTTGCCTGCGACTTCGTCCGCGTGGAATAATGACTTCCGGACAAAAACAATTTATCCCCCTTTTCTCCCCGTTGGGAGGGAATTTCTAAAAATCCTCTCTTAGTGGTAGCCTAATCCTCCCAACAAACACACATGCCAAATTTCAGCTCTCTACTGCCAGTAGTTTCGGCTGTGCGTTGTCTGTCAGTCACTCAGTAACGGAAGAGTTTTATATATATAGATATAGATCAGTGGCGAAGGTACCATACAACTCGATTCCCGCCGGCTTCCCTTCAAAAATTCAGAACTCTATAGTCAATTCATCATTGTAATTTTCTTTTGGTATTTTTTTTTTGCTCCGGCGTACCTCTGTCATAAATTCACCCTACGCCACTGATATAGATAGCTGCGCCCGCAACTCCGTCAGTGTGTTATTAAGTTAATGTATTGGTAATATTGTTTAGATCACGTTCACATGAGGCTTAAGTACCTATACAACGAAATTACTACTTCACCTAAAAAGAAATAAAATGTAAACTATTAATAATTTGTAATTTGAACGAATATAATACACTACCAAAATAACTAATACCTATTTTATAAAATAACAACAAAAGAAAACTAAATTAATTTAAAGACTAAAAGTCGCGCTGATAAACAATATTGTCTGTCAATAAGGTCGAATGCTCGGAACGTCTACTCGCATCAACAGCCAAATATTGTATGGAGTTCGCGTTTTTTTTTTTTTTGGGAATGGCATCTCGCAGTTCAACCTATGAGGTTGTCATCTGCTTAACCGGGCTTGCCTGTGGATACCTCAAAATTAAGGCCTCCAGCCAGGCGACTACACGCTAAGGGCACCCCCTGTGGGGTACGGACCTCGGCTTAGGGCGTCGATTTAGGGGCAAATTTAATACTACAGGCTCAGCGGCGCGGGCTGGCTCGAGCAAGGGTCGGGGAGGGGAATTTACGGGGCGTCGCGACGGGCGTCCTCGACGGCGACGACGGAAGGACGGTTGTCGGGTCGTGTTCGTGTGTCTCTTAATGGTGCTAGTGGCTTTCCTGCTCTCCTGTAAGAGGGTAGTGGCGTCGTCGGGGATGGTGAGGGTATGCCTTGGTCGGCGAATCCTACTTATGCGGGAGGGAGTATATTGGGAGGCCGCCGCAATCAGGGCAATTGGGGTGCTTTATAGCAGAGTCGAAGAAACGCTTGGCGAGGCGCTTCATGAACTGCTGGACGGTGTAAAGTTCGCGTTTGGATCCCCCGCCCTTTTATACCTCCCGCCGCGAGCCGCGTCGAGCGCGGCGACCGTTACACAAAAATAATCCTTATAGCATGATTCAGTATTCACGCGCGATGGCTTATTAGCGTATTTCATGTATAACTTTGGTGTTTCTGTACCGATTTCTATGATTATTTTTTTATTAAATAGGTAATAATGTTAACATTTTTTAATTAGGGATGAGTGAGAGTGTTATAAACGTAAGAGTAGACAAATATAATCAGAAAGCTCCGAACTGCTAAGCTATCGGGAGTTACACGTATTATTGTGAGTCAACCATAAAAGATAGACATTTGCTGTCGTGGAATATTTTTTATATAATTTTAAGGAGAACATTTCCGTCATACATGATTTCTGTGTAGCTTTAACCATTAAGGCTGCACACGCGACGGAAGCTTCAAAAATGGAGTAAGTTCTCCGGTTTTCCCAACATTTCCCTTCACTGCTCTGCTCCTATTGATCGTAGCGTGATGAAAAGTATACTATAACCTGCCCAGGAGTATGAAGAACAATTGTACCAAGTTTCGTTGAAATCCGTCGAGTGGTTTTTGTTTCTATAAAGAACATACAGACAGACAGACAGACAGACAGACAGACAGACAAAAATTTTACTGATTGCATTTTTGGCGTCAGTATCGATCACTAATCACCCGCTGATAGTTATTTTGGAAATATATTTCATGTACAGAATTGACCTCTCTACAGATTTATTATAAGTATAGAAGATGTAAATGATAACGGTGCCTGTAGCTTTATTTTTGTATTAATGAAATTGTTTTGTCGGTTGTGAAAACCGACTTCTTTGAACTATTTAATTGTAAAGCCTACCTAAGATATGACTGACGTCTAAAGAAAGAGATGAATAACATGCTTAAGGAACTGTAACTTGGAACTGCCATGGTAAACTGGATTATAAATTACAATTTGTGCTGTGTACTTCTGAAACCAACATCGCCATCGCCCGCTTTCAAAGCTGAAATGTACTTTGTATGAGCACCAATTTGCTAACGGAGTACCTATGGCATTTCAATGGTGTAAGCGTGCTTAAACATATAAACTTAATGATAAAAACCCCCAAATCAGAATACAAATACGCTTCCATATTCTGTGCAATCTTCTGCACATGACCGCACTTAATCGAACTTATAATCATTTGACTTAGGCCCTATAATTCTGTCATGATTCTACATAGTTATTTATGGCCGGTTATCAAAAAAAATCTGCTGTTTCATAGAAAAGGGCAATGCCACAAAAGAAAAGTTACTTAAAAAAAAAAAACAACGAAAAACTTCAACGCAGGCTAAGTACCTACTATTAGTTATTCTGTGACGCAGGTTCAGAATCCATGGCAACAGATTACGCGTCGATCTCCCTGCCACCCTGTATATCTACAGGACAATAATAATCACCTGATCCCTGTTCCCAAATCGAGTGTAGCAACATCAACTACCAATCTCAATCGCAACCATCATAACAAGATGACATAATTTCCCCATAACTCTACAGTTACCACCGTTAGTATCTGTTGAGCAATATCTGTGGCGATTGTGCTACGCGGGAGTCGAACCCGACACCGCTCCCACACTTGTTCTTCCATGGAACGTAACGCGAACCGAACAGTTTTTTATTAATGCTTAAGTTAAGATAAAAACTGAATCAGGTCGGTCTGGCGAACAGTTAGACCTTAGCATCAAAATGGGGCATAGCGGTAACGCTAGTTATAACATTGCATTTAATTTTCTTGGTTTCACAGTTACTAGCTCTGTCTTGAATTAATAAACTAAGGACCTAACCCGCCGTTCCGTGATGCACTGGGAAGATGTATGTCGAACCTCGTAAAGTGGGGCTACCTCGACGGAACGGTAGCAGGGTGTAGAATTGTAGATGTTGAGCTGTCACAAACTATGCTCCACCGCCTATCCTGTCCTTTGTACCCTAAAACATGCAGCCAAAGTGACCTCTGCGGCGCTGCTACTGATAACGACGTGGAAGTGGCAAAGTTTTGGGACAACATAATTTAAATGGGACTATCGTGCAAGCGACACGAAGAAAAAGAAGACCCTAATTTCTGACTTCTTCCTGGTTTTTGCGACTTTGCCCCGCCGCGCGCCGTATGACTATAATTTTGCGTTAAATCTTTTACGCGCCTAGTAAATACCATTGTTCTTGGTAACAAGATACATGTACTAGGTACTCGACCAAAACCAGTATACGTATCCAAGCGCGGAAATCCAACGCATCTATGCGTCTACTCAATTTACTCAGCAGCTGTAGCCCTGAGTACTCTGTACCTGCTCATCACAGTAACCAGATAAAACAACCTACTAGGTGCAACTCACAACATAATCCAATGTATGCCACATTAATTAATTAATTAAACAATTGCGAAACCTCACGACATTTTAACCGTATAAACAGCGCCGGCTTGCAGCCAATTAACCGAGTATCGTAAACAAGTCTGCCCTGTAGTATACATGGCCATATAGGTCTCAATGACCACAAGTGGTAGCTCCAACGCCCCCGTCTTGATTGGCTGACCTTCGAGCCCTGGAGCCCTGCCGATTGCATTCAACTATCACATAAAATATAGCAAGAATAATGTTCCCATCATTTTGATTTTAAATATTGTTCAAGACCGCCTCCTTGAAAATTCAAAAGTGCCTGTAAATGGTTTCATTGAAATATATGCTTTAAGTTTAAGTTTGATTGTATTGATGGATTGTGCAACCGTATGGTCGATATAGTTTTCGGTACGAAACTACTAGTAGCAATTGCTTAGATAAAGAAAGAAGAAGGCCAAAGAAACAATGGATGGATTGTGTGAAACATGATATGCATGGTAAAGAAGTGAGTACTCAGTTGTATTGTATTGGAGATGAAGAAAGCTGCATCGTCATTCTCTGGCCCTTTTTTTTATGGATGGGAAATCATCAAATGACCCATCCCGCTCTGGGTGGAGCGAAAGGGAGTGTCAGACTCTTACTGACTAAAACCCACCCATGTTCCTTCCTTAGCCCTTTATATTCCGGGGCAGCGGTAACCCTTTGGGACAATCCCGCTACCCATTCTCGCTACCTATTCTCTGGCCCTTATGTCTCATTATATGGGGTTGCCACAGCATGCCTTTTACAATACTTCTCTACAAGTCGTCATCTCAGTAGTCAAACCTTTTCTAGCCATAACATCTTTCATACAGTCCATCCATCGTGCTCTATTTCTTCCCTGACTTTTATAGCCATCCAGAACCACATTCATACTCAAAACTTCCTTCACGACATTTTCCTCGATCCCAAATAAATAAGGATAATGACGAGCCATCAGATAAGTCAGATGTGCAGACAACTGTGAGTTCGAAAGAGGTTGTTGGGGTAAGTCAGTAAAGATGATATACTTATAATGAAAACAGGAGTGAGGGGTAAGTTTGAACTCACTAACCAATATCAGCGCCATTCCTCATATACATATCGCTCATTTGGAGAAACATCGACGTAAATGTATTTTTTCCCAAAAATTAGTTAAATATGACAAAGCACTTAGAAAGCGTTACAACGCTAGGAGAAACAGACGTAAAAAAAAGTAAAGTAGCAGTTATGTCGATGTTTCTCCAAATAAGCGATATATAAAACATACAATAAAGTACAGTTTACTAGTTCAGTATTATTATCACATAATAGTGTTACCCACTATAATATGGAAATTGATAATATCGTTACAAATAAATAAACCATGAAGTCGGTAAAAAAGGAAAACAGGCCCAAAAGAGATAAACGCAATGTTCCACAAATTTAAATGAAATAATTTGAATAATAAAAACATAAGTTTCAGTTTATTCGAAAATAAAATGCCTATTTATAACATGGTCAATGACAAAAAGTTGTAAAACACGGGACACTTCCATAATATTCCTGATATGGTGGTACAAAATGTCAAATTTGTCTATTTTACCGTATCGGGGACAAAAGTGGGCGCTCCTCCCACAGCTGGGCGTGAGAAGTGATGGTTTGATTGTGTAATAAGCTGTTATCGAAATTCTCTCTCGAATCTTTGAAATATTAATCGTAGATAAACGACGTATTTGAGGCGTAGGAATAAATCCAGGTATTATGTTTATTCACAGGTTTCAATAGTTTCTTGTGTAGGTATAAAATATTATTGCACAACAATGGCGCAGTTCGAATTCAATAATGGAAACGTTGATTTTACTAGTAGGCACATAAGTTATTTTCAAGTTCGGGCCTTCATATTTAGGCATACAGGTGGCCTACCATGATCTAATTAAAAACGATTAAAAAACAAGACATTTCAGTTTAGGTTTCTAAACTGCATCGCTTGAGCTGCTCTATGGACGTCATGGTACCAAACAAGTATGAATGAAACCAAAAGTTGCGACTCAGTTTGGGACAATCGCTGTCAGCAGATGGCACGGCCTAAACTGAATCGTTAAACTGACATCATGGTACGAATTAGAAGAACAGTTCAGTTTTGGTCCTAAAATGGAGCTTGTGGTAGGCCTCCTGGAAGGCTAAAGCCTGAAAAGTGAACTGCTTTCTGTCTTAAGCTTTCTGCTGCTGCATGTTTAGGGAAGTACCTACTGCAACAAACCCTCATATCCGTGTTTGTACTAAATCTCAGGTGTACTTGCATACGTTTGTGAAGTATCAAAAGACGCATTGACTGTGCAAGTCTTTTCTTCCTTTTGATATTTTACCTTTTTATAACTTTTGTTTATGCTTTTTCTACCTTTTGGTTTTTACTTTTGATTGACATATTATACCTACTTTGTTTTACTACCAGAACCAGCGCATTTTAATTTCGGTAGTTAATAATGACAATACAGTACTTCTACACAATGTTTTATCTAAAAAGTAAGTTCAGTCACCCTCTTGAATTCAGCACCCTAATTGCGTAACACACTATCAATCGGAATCTGAATCATTTTGAAGCAAATTGCTAATCCATTGCTTCATAAGTTCGAAAAATTTGTCTGCTCAACACGTAAATAACGCAATGAATGTTGTTGAACTGTCAAAATAAAACCGATTCCGATTGATAATGTGTTACACTATTGCCCCGCAGAGCTTTTAACTTCAATAATAAGACATAATCGGGCTGTCTGTTGAACACCAAATTGAATTGTCCTGTGTTGAGCTTGATAAGCATGTTATAGTATGCGTATATGTATAGACCTCCAAGTTACCAGAATCTATCTGTGTTTGATTCTGTAATGGAAGATGTGTTAAAGAAACTTAGTACTAGTAGTAAGTCAATAATTGTATGTGGAGATTTTAACATTGATTTATTGGAAAATAACTCAAATACTGTCAGATTGATAAGTCTTTTTAGGACATTTGATTTGTCAAATGTTTTTATTGAACCAACCCGAGTGACAGCTTCTTCTGCCACTTGTATAGATAACGTTTTTTGTAATTGTGATTACTTACACAAACAAATTGTAAATAAGTTGCCATCTGATCACAGTGGACAAACAATAACATTTAGCTCCTACATGCCTTTACAAAAAATTCAAATAAGGTTTAGGACAATTACATGTAAAAATTTGGAAAAATTAAATAATTCTTTGGCCAGTAAATTATGTGATCAGAACTTTAATAATATAGGTGACCCAAATGAGTTCTACGCCGAATTCTTTTCACTGTTGAACGCGCAGTTTAATGATATTTTTCCACTAAAAACTAAAAGTATTTACACAAAGTTTTTATTTAGTGACTGGGCGACTCCAGGTATTCGTAAAAGCAGGGAAAAACTTTTTGAACTTTATGGCTTAAAGCAACATATGAATAATACAAACTTTCATCAGTATGTTGCAAAATATTCAAAAACTTTTAAAAGTGTGTGCCAAATAGCTAAAGCTCTTTATATTAGCAATAAAATAAAATCAGCTGATGATAAAATAAAAACTACCTGGCAAATAATAAATAATGAAACAGGTAGGAAAAAACAGCGTAATACTGAATTTAATTTAGAGACTGCACATGGCCCCATCAACTCAGATGTAGAAATAGCTCAGGAATTTGAAAACTTTTTTGCTAATATTCCCATTAAAACTACTGAAGCTTTAATTTCATCCCCCACGCTTTCTGCTGCCTTACTTAAAAAGAATGTAAAGGCATGCCCTTTGGAGTTTAGGTTTCAGCATACAAACCCCCAGGCTGTTATAAAAGCTTTTAAAGATCTTAAAATTAAATCAACAGAAGATCTCTGGGGAATGTCTGTAAAAGTATGTAGATCTTTTATCGAAACCATTGCACCCTATTTAGCTTTCATATTTAACACCAGTGTTGACCAAGGAGTCTTTCCAGATCTTATGAAACATAGTAAAGTAGTACCACTGTTCAAATCCGGTGATAGTAAAGAACCCAACAATTATAGGCCTGTGTCAATTCTGCCAGTTCTCAGTAAGGTGTTTGAAAAGTTGATGCTCAATCAAATGTTACGTCACTTTAATAAAAATTCCATCTTTCATGAACACCAGTACGGTTTCACCAAAGGGCGTTGCACTACTGACGCCGGTGTTACCCTAATAAAGAACATTTTTAACGCCTGGGAAGAAGCACAAGATGCCATTGGAATCTTTTGCGACCTCTCTAAGGCGTTCGATTGCGTAAACCATGAGACACTTCTGATGAAACTGGAGCACTATGGGATTAGAAAAACAGCACTTGATTTGCTAAGATCATACCTGAAAGATAGAAAGGTTAAAGTTCAAGTAAACGGCGTAAACTCGTTGGGGTCTGAAATGACAATGGGCGTTCCTCAAGGTTCGATATTGGGTCCATTCCTTTTTTTAGTTTACATTAATGATTTACCCCAATTACTTCAAAATCAACCGAAGATGGTGTTATTTGCTGATGACACATCGCTGATCTTTAAAATAGACCGACGGTCACAAAATCTTGACGACGTGAATAACTCTATTCTTCAGGTCCAAGATTGGTTTACGGTAAATAATTTAGTACTAAATGAAAAAAAAACCAAATGCATTAGATTTAAATTACCGAATGTTAAAAGTAATGAATGTGACGTCATATTGAATGGCCAAAAACTAGAATTTATTCATCAGGCAGTTTTCCTAGGAATCACGCTAGACGAGAAATTACAATGGGGACCTCATATAACATCTATTGCGGGGCGGCTCAGCTCGGCCGCTTATGCTGTTAGAAAGATAAGACAGTTAACAGATGTAGAAACCGCACGTTTGGTCTATTTTAGTTACTTCCACAGTATTATGTCATATGGTATTTTACTATGGGGTCGGGCTGCTGACATTGAATCCATTTTTATTTTACAAAAGAGAGCTGTCAGAGCCATTTACAATCTACGTCGCCGCGAATCTCTTAGGGAACTATTTAAAAAGGTTAATATCATGACGGTACCTTGCCAATTCATTTATGAAAATATTATGTACGTTAGAAAAAATCAACATCTTTTTAATAAAATAAGTGATAGACATAATTTTAATACTAGAAATAAAGATAAATTAGATCAACCTTTTTTCAGATTATCTAAAGTACAGACATCTTTTATGGGGTACTGTGTTAAATGCTACAACAAAATACCTTGTGACATATTGCAATTAAATGAAAGAAAATTTAAAACTCATATTAAAAGTACACTTTGTAAACAAGGATATTACAAATTAGAAGATTACATCCAAGATAAGAATGCTTGGAAACATGCTGGTCCTGCTCCATAGGACAATCTAGAGTCTAGACAAAATCAAACTGGTCGCTAATTTAATTTATATATTTTTTTTATGACATTAGTTTTACTTTTTGTGGCTACAGTAACTCACACACTTGTTAAAATTATATAAAAATAATCTACTTTAACAATAGTTGTAAATATGTGAGCACCATGTATCTATCACATAATTTGATTTACCTGTCATTGCTTTATTTTTAATTCTTTTTACCTTTTGTTGGCAGACTAATTTTTATTCTAGATGCATCGTCTTCACATATAATTATATAATTAATGTACCTATACAGAACTTGTAAAACATTTTAAAAGAGTAACGGTGGAGTTTCTTGTCCATTCTTCTCCATACGAAAACTACCTTTTGGAATGGGCGACTAGAATCAATTGTTTTTACTATAATTTTTGACGTTCAAAAGTGCCTTTACTGTGCCTAATTGAAATAAATGATTTGACTTTGACTTTGACTTTAAGTGGTGAGTGATGGACGCTCCAATATTAATAACATATACCTCTATAATTATAAAATTATATGTAGTTCAAAGTATACGTGCGATTTAACGACATCGGTAGCGTGGGTGATCCTCCGTCTAATATCAATCAACAAATAACTTAATTATGCACTTATCACCACACTGACGCCTACTTAGTATGAAATATTAAATCACCAAAGGGCTCTCTGTGGGCGACAATCTTGGTCAATGATTAACACATGGTCACTTATAACCTTAAAAATCGCCCACCGATAGATTCTGGTGTGGGCAGGAATGAAACCCTTTAAAAATTTTAAATAAGTACCTATTGTGAAACTTATGTGTTATAAATATACATACCTAGTTGTATGTTCTAGCCGTTAAACTGCGACGTTTTTCATCCCCCGATACACATTATTATAAGAATTTCTTCTCAGGAGTAGGTACAGGTTGAGTTCTTTAATATGAATCAAATATATATAGGCAATGGTAAGATTCATAAAACTCTAAACAACATTGCCTTGCGAGGGGAAAACGTGACCGATTGCTAACGAGGGTGTAGTTTGAGACCCGAGGCCCAGTCGAGGGCCTTAATACACACGAGTTGAGAATAACACTTCTTCTTTATTTCTTCTTCTTTATTTTTTCCGTCATACCTACATAATATAGGAAACTTCATACCCAGTTAGGTTACACCCAATCAGGAAAAGTATAAAGGGCCTGACAGTGAAGGTCATTAGTGTGGGCGATGATTGAAGGGTCTGTGGGTCAAACATATGGCTACGTATGGCCTTAGACAAGACGCCCACTGAAACAGGTGTCGTAGGCGAACGAAATCCCTTTCAAAGTTTTGTGCTATAAACAAAAGGTAAACAATAACAAACGTTTATTTTCCCTACACAGGTTATAAACTTAATACATAATAAAAAATTAATATTTACCTACCTTTTTGTCCTAGGATAGAACCTTCTTCCGCGAGGATTTCGCCGATCCCTGCGCGCGGCAGAATCCATGGGATAGGCACTCATAGTATACCATCGTTGCTATAAGATCCTGCAAAATATAGTTTCTCCAATTTAAAATCCATAGTAATAGGTGTCACTGCTACTGGGTTTTGACAGAGTTCAGACGAGTTAGGGTGGGTGTACAGTATAAAGACACGGGTTCCCGGTAAAGACAAGCCGGTACCTATCGGTGCGGGTAAAATAAGCTCCGAATTAACTTACGCGTTCACACATAAAGAAACAGGTAAAACGTTGTAACCGTTTCTTTCCGTAGATCAACCTGCGCCCTAAATGCGTAACACACTATCAATCTGTATCATTTTGAAGGATATTGCTAATCCATTGCTTCATATGTTCGAAATTACGAGGGAACAAAGAAACAGACATACCTACATACAGGTCAAACCAATGACTATACAGTGGTTTAGGTTAAATTCTCTTTGGGTCAAACACATAACCCTCCTTTTGGGCTTCGCCGCAAACGGGTAAAAATGTGTCTGCTCAACAAACGTAAATAACGCAATGAATGTTGTTGAACTGTCAAAATGAAACCCATTGCTACTGATAGTGGGTTACGCAATTACAACGCTGCAGCGATCTGTACCGGAAAACCCGCTGCTTTTTGTAAGCACCCTCACTTTCGCATTTATAATACTAATATTATTATAAATGCGAAAGTAACTCTCTCTGTTACCTTTACAGCTAAAAGGATTTTGATTTGATGGCAGTACGTTTCCGTGAGATAATTTCCAACATTCACGCGGGCGAAGCTGCGGGTAAAAGTAGTACATAACAAAATTACCCTACAGCAGTTTGTACCACTTTCTCGTAAAGCAGCCTAATTAAATAATTTCCAACAACTATCCTAAGTCATTGAAGACGACGTGAGTGGATTGTTTCATTGTTTGGCTTTTAGCTCCGTTTACTTTAACCAGTGCGCAACAACAAGGGCTGCGCACGCGCATGCGAACTTGACATTGTCTATTCTCGCGCCGGAAGCCGCCCGGACGCGCCGGAAATGGCCGCCCTTCAAAGGGGTAACATTGTTTCGGAGAACGTAAGCGACAAACAAACACATTTGAACACAGTTAATTTTGTAATGAACTTGGTTTTCCGCTTAAAGTAAACAGATACAATGTTGCACTGGAACTTTAAGCCGAAATGCACACGTACTGACGTACCTACACAAAAGCTTACATAGAATCTAAATTGCTTTGTCCGTCTGTAGGTATCAGAAAGGACCGCACTAATTGATTTCATCATTTCAGCCGAAAGACGTCCAATGGCCTGGACATAAGCCTCCCCCAAGCACCTCCACTTCGACCGGTTATGTGCTTCTCGCATCCAACGGGTTCCTGCGGCCTTCACAAGGTCGTCGGTCCACCTTGTGGGAGGCCTTCCAACGCTCCGTCTTCCGGTACGCGGTCGCCACTCCAGAACCTTTCGGCCCCATCGGCCATTTGTTCTGCGAGCAATGTGTCCTGCCCACTGCCACTTAAGTTTGGCAATTCTTCGGGCTATGTCGGTTACCTTTGTTCTCCTGCGGATCTCTTCATTTCTGATTCGATCACGCAGGGAAACTCCAAGCATAGCCCTCTCTATTGCCCTTTGGGTGAATTTTAGCCTTCTAATATGGCCCATTGTGAGCGACCACGTTTCAGTGACATATGTCATGACTGGCAACACGCACTAGTCAAAGACTTTCGTCTTGAGACACACTACAGACTAATTAAGTTACTAAAACAGATCGTCTGTAAATTACGCAACCTCTAGAGTGTAGACCTACTTACAATAAGTTTAAAGACCTACTTAATATAAATATTGTGCAATGTGATCGAATCAGCCGATTCGGCCCTTGCACTACTACTCATCAATCACGAATCATCGGTCTTAGTAGGTTAACATTACAGGTAGGTAGGTATAGTTTAGATGAACACTACTAAACCGCTAAAGAAACGAAGAAATCTTGAAATACCGTTTTAGTAGGGACGACCACCAATTTTACACAGTATCCCACTGTAATGATCGCTAACCACTCAATAAATATCCCAATTAAATTAATTAACTCCTTCCTACTTCTACAACGAAGCCGTGAGAGTAGTTCAAAATCCCTACACAGATGATCACTATTATCTTCAGAGCATTTCACGTCATGGGCAGGCACAAGACAGAAGGCAAAGTCAAAAAGCTCACTTGCACAACAAGTGTCCACAAGTTTACAAATCACTAATACATTTCATCATCGTCATGCACAGCCCGCCTTCACCCACTGCTGGGCATAATCATCTATTTTCTTGTGCCTATCTCCACGATCCTGTGCCAGCCTCATCCAGGCTCTACCAGCGATGGCAACAATATCGTCCGCCAATCTCGCCGCCAGGCGACCGACACTAAATAAATCCATCCATACTAATATTATAAATGCGAAAGTGTGTCTGTCTGTCTGTTACCGCTTAAACCGCTGAACTGATTTAGATGAATTTTGGGATAGAGATAATTTGAGTCTCGGGAAAGTACATAGGATAGTTTTTATCCCGATATTCCTACGGGATCAAAACTTATGCGAGAGAAGCCACGGGGCGCTGCTAGTACTTAATATTATAAATGCGAAAGTGTGTCTGTCTGTCTGTCTGTTACCTCTTCACGTTTAAATCGCTGAACTGATTTAGATGAATTTTGGTATAGAGATAGTTTGAGTCCCGGGAAAGGACAGGATACTTTTTATCCCGATATTCCCACGGGATCGAGACTTATGCGGGTAAAACCGCGGGGCGCAGCTAGTAATTAATAAACACTAATACTAAATATACACACAAGTGGAGCCATGACACAGGTAGAAAGCGTCGCGGCAGACCCCGTAGAATATGGCGGGACGAGCTGGACAAAACAAACGACCAGTGGTCCACTTTATCGCCCTGAATCGAATGAACTGGATGTCATGGGGAGAGGCCTTTGCCCACCAGTGGGATGATGCTGGCTAACAGTACCTAACATTAACTAAATACAATTAGCGAAAACAATTAAAACATCATTCTGTCTCTGCCAATTTCAAACGATTAACAAAGAACTATGGTTTAAATTCGTTTAGAGTTAGGTAAACGTATTATTTAGTGATCTGCGGTGCCAGCGGGACTTACAAATCCAAGTTATGAATTTTCAGTTTTTTTTGCACTTGAATTTTTTTGCAGTCTTTGTCACCAAATTGTTTGAAAGTTTGTACCGTACCTGCGGTAAATAAGGGCCAGCGGCTATTAAGGACCATCAGAGAAATAACACACATTCAATAGTTTTATAGGTTAGATCTCTCGCATACATAAAAAGGACCAATAGGATTGCTATCTCACGCGCGCGCGTTGACGTGCGCGCCGCTATTTTGTCAGTAGCCCCGAGTAACTCACTGGCGACGGTCGATGTCACAGTTTTACAAAAAAATGCCGATGCAAGAACATTCATTAGAAAGAAAATAGCGTATTTTATAATAAGTGAGCACCTAATTACTGTAAAGTGGACATTAGAGCTGTCGAATCAAGGTAAGCTCTTTTATTTTATTGATATTTGCTAACTTTCAAATCAAGTTTTGTAAAAAGTGACGCCATTGCTAATAAGGGCCACCTGGAAGGAAGTGAATAAGGGCCGGCCCTTATTGGCCTGTCTAATTATTTTATTTTAGTGTTTTATTTTCTTTTCATGCAGGTAATACGTGGTACTGCTACGCATGTCATACGGAAAGGATCCAAGATATGCGACAATGTCAAGTTTGTCAGAAATGGTACCACGAACAATGTGTTGGCCTAACGAAAGACTATATCAATTTTGTTTGCCCCGAATGCAATTAAATGATAGCTTTAGTTTGCAGGCCAAATCCGAGGTTAAAATTAAGGATCTCATTTGATCATCGTTAATTACCTATGTTAATAATGAATAATGATAATACTGCGAATCCACCGACCATTGATATATGTTGATCTCATAATTTTATTTAGATTTTTCGTACTTGTTACTATTTCAATATTTTAATAAGGGCCAGGGCATTTGCCGGGCAAAAAATAAGCATTTATTTTTTAATTTTTGTTAAACCTATATTTTTGGTTAAGAGGTTTTTATCTAAAAATAGTATAAATTTGTTGATTTTACTTAAATAACATCTTTTTTTTACAAAATAATTATTCTTTGAGTTTTATAAGGACCGCTTTATGTTTTTTTTATATGATTAATGGTAAACTGTTAAATATTTTGTCTGAAAATATTAATTATGTTGAGTTATATAGGAAAACAATTTATTTTATGTTTAATTAGCTTAGTTTCTTTTAATTTTGTCTCGGACCTTAATAGACTACCTGAGTTTATTAAGGTCCTTAGTAAAGGATTTTCTTAAGTTTATTTTTGTTCACAAAATGTTTAAAACCTAGCCATATAGGCATTTTTTTTAGATCTCAAATAAATAATGTTCAATAATATTCTTGATTTTTATTTCAAACTCACCTATTTTATTCAATATTTAAGTTTTAATTATGCCGGCCCTTATTTACCGCAGGTACCTTATTCATTGTAGGAGATTCTTTTTCTCCTAAAATCTCCTTTCTACATCTTTTCATCTGCTTGATCTGCAATTAATTTGATTGCAATGGTTTATTTTCTGGTTTCAATTTAAAAAGGGATCTATTTTCTTTGACTCCTGTAATTTGTAATGGGCATTAACTAGCATTATTTTTTATGTTTTATTCGTAGAACTAGACATTTTGGTAATACTCAAATCTCCTGAAAAAACTGCAGCAGGTAGGTACCTACATCAGTTTGTCGACAGTATTCTCATGGATACTTACACCGAGCCATGTAGAACTTTAGAGGGGCAATTCTAGTAATTTTAAGAACGTTCACAGTCTGATCTCAGTCTCAATCTGTCAAAAATACCTCTAATTTCCCTACATTTTGACAAGTTTTTGACATTTTGTTTGTCGCCGAGATGAGACTGCGACTAGATTTTGAACGTTTTAAATTACGAGAATTGGCCTTCTGGTATCTTTGTACAGTGTGTTAGTGCATTGTATAGCCACATGCCGCGGATGCTGTGCGTACGCGCATCTGCCCGCGATTCCCACACCCCGCCGATTTTTTTGATTGTAGGTACGGATGTATTGGATGTTAGGGATTGTTTTATTCAAACTCGGAAGATGAGAGGAACTTCAACTTTAGGAAGGAAATGTTGACTTTTTGCGTAGGTAAGTACCTACCTACTCACCCTATGAAGTACTTATCTACTTATAGGTAAGGTTCTACTTACAGTTAGGTACTTACATTGGACGACAGTAATGGGTACCTGACATCTACCTAGTAGGTAGGTAGGTACACGACGACACATCAAGCTATACTTACATTTCCAGTTTTAGCTGACCTCGCATTATATTGGCTTTTCGTATTACAATGAGAAGTCAGTTTATACTGGAAATGCATTGCTTGATACGTCGCATGCGTACTATGTTTTAAATCTAAGTAGGAATCAATGGGAAAATACTACTTACTAGACTAACTTTCAAAAAGTACCTACCTGATCCATGGTATGAAACAGCTATGACCGGCATCCTCCATAACTTTATTCCAAACGGAAGCCACAAACGAAAAAATATAAAAGCAATTCTATAAAACTTAACAACACCTAAATATTTCCATTGAGTTTAATATATCAATGCAATATTTTCGCAACATTAACAAAACAAACATCCACAAAGACCTCAAAACGAATATAAATAAAATAAATAAATACTTAAACATTATTTATATCGCACGTTACGAAACGGATACACGATTACCTAACAAATTAACTGACCTTGAAAAGCTGATGCATCTTGCATTTTGCACTATGCTATGGGCGTAATATTCGTAATTCGATGCGCCCCGCGCCATCGCAGAGGAATTTGTTCGAAATACAAATGCACAGGTGGCAAATCTCTAGTTCCCACAGAGCACAATAGTTTTTTTTAGAACAAGCACAAGTGGCATCTTGATTCTTGCCTATCATAGTGTCGAAAAAAAATAATGAGGTTAGAGATGATCTGACGGGAATATCGACAGATGTTTATTTAGTGTTAATCGAGCTGGGAAGCTTTTAGCCCATTTAATTTTGGCAATTAAACTTTTAGTCAATTACAAAGGCGAATAATTGCGTATTATTTTAATATTCGACTCACTGAATGAGCAGTGTGAGCATAGATATTTACATTTCTATGAGTGTGAGCGATTGACTTATATATTACTAGCGTTTTACACCAGTCAAAAAATGTAAATTCGTTTAGCTAAACTAAATATAGGTAGCTAAGTACTATAATAAATTAAAGAGGGCGAAGCTTATTTGTTATAAATAAAACTCCTATTTGGTTTCCATTAGATAATATTTAGTCTTTTCTCAATATTAATTAAATTATCACTTCCTATATTCTTTCATGTCAAACCTAATCTCCCTCATTTGACACACGCTTGAATGCCCGACTGGAACACGTCATCAAATTATTACCAGCCAGTCATATGAAGGAGGTCTCAGCCTCTACATCAGCTACGCCCACCTTCGAATAAAAGGATTGGCATAGCTCAACTACCAAACAAGACTTTTATTCGCCATGTTCGGACATCCAAGCTCTCCCTACCTATCCTAACCATAATCTTACCTAACGACGGAAATTAAATTTACATGGTAAGGTCCGTCTCTTGCAAGAGAAGGCTTAAGTCAGGACGAACGAATCCAACACTATGTTAAGTGTCAGGTAAGTTAACTCTTACAAGTGCCAATGTACACTCATACAAACTAACTTCGTCATGCTTAAACCTCGTCACGCCAAAACCGCCGTAAAGGACGCGACGCGGCCTCCTAATGAAAACAATTGATGTGAGAGTTCACATCAGCCTGAAAGAGGCTTAAAAAAATTAAATGATCTTAACATCAAACTCTTTTAACCCCATCGGACGGTATTGAGCCAGAGGGAGGGAAAAGTTTAAGAGGCCAGGGTTCATCGAAGAAATCCTATTATACGGCCCGTACTCCAGAGTAAAACTTCAAACTCCTACTCCGTTCTCAAAAAATTCTAACTTTATAAAAATCTCAGTCCTTACTGATAAAACTGTGTGTCCTCAACCATAAGCTGAACCAAATGTGTCAACCACACACACTTTGCGAAGGCTATGCCCCGTTAGCAAAGTTGGTTTCAACTTAAGCTGAGTGTCTGTCACCCCCCCTCTAGGAGTGACCACAGTTTTCAAAAATTATTTCCTCCCATAACTCGCGACAAACTATACTGGAGTACGTCCATGCTATCCCAGCCTATTCGAAACAAAACATTGAAGACGACGATATGTTCCTCCTCCCTTGGGCCCCTTAGAGCTGCGAGGTCACACCTCACATGCCTCTGAGATGAGAGATGAGGCACCTCACACACTCCCGGCCACGTCCGAAGTTTTTTTTCTCAGCAATTATGCAAAAAATACAAATGAACACATATTAATAAGTTGTAACATATTATTCAAACTAAAATAATGCACTAAATGATGTTTACATCTAACTGACATATTTACATTGATATGACAAGATAAATGACAATAAAAAAGAAAACAACAAACGTTTACATCTTAATATGAAAAGGTTTTAATCATCTTAAAAAGGCTTTTTATCGTTATACTTTCTTTTTCTAAATTTATATTTTGAAAATAAAAACTTCTTTATAAAATGTTGTTTGTTTATAGAAAATGTTTTTATAAAATAAATAATTGAAATACTTTTTGGAAATAAACTTTTTGGAATTAATCTTTTAGTTCTAGCTTTTTTGACAAATGGGATTCTTTTCTTCCTGCGTGCTTTTCTTTTATTATTTGCAGCACATTTTGAATAAAGATTTTCTAACAAAGGGACATCTACGTGATGTATTATAAAATCACTACTAATATACACTAAAACCTTATCCGTAGGAAAATTAAATGAGTTTATAAATTGCACAGAATTGTTCAACATTTCTGTATCTTCATCTCTGACTGCACATAACTTTACATCATCCTCAACTAAACCAACATCACTATTCACCTTACTATTTTCATTTGTGTTGATGACGAAATGAATATTCTCCTTTGTTTCGGTCGAGAACCCGAAGTGACCATTCTCCTTTATTTCAGAAAAATCGATCGAAAAATTATTTTCATAAAATTGATCACTAGCGATGTTATTTTTGTTGGTTTCCACATCGTGATCATCATGCTCATCCTGTGGCTCTGAAACATTGCTATATATATTAGTAAATGGAATGGACTGACCCGATTCATCATTTTCATTCTCGTGTTCATTCTCGAACACTTGTATCAGCTCCTTCTCCTCCTCTGCGGGGCTGTACACCTGGCTGCTGTACTCATCATCATCTTCTCCATCTCCAACAACTTCCACACTGCTTTCTAGGCAGCTTTGCTCGTCCTGTAGTGGGTCTTCTTGTTTTCCACTAAATAATACAGAAGCATCATCATCTACATTTACAAAATTCTCCTGTCCGCTTTCGTCAGACAGATCTTGTGCGATTTCCGCTTCTTGCACCTTATAAATAATTTTGTCTTTGCGACATCTGCACGGAAGCTCTGCTCGTAACACATCACACATGGCATCAAATGAAATATCATCGTTGTACGTGTAATTATACAATGCTAGGGCAGCACCCTGAAGATATGCGCCAAATATCAGCGCCCAATCGCTTTCACGCCATCCATTGAAGGCGGCAACCGTTTTAAACTGGTTTATAAATTCTTCTAGGCATATGCCATTCGTGCCCGTAAAAAATTGAGCCATCTTACTCTCTTTGCAAAAAAAATCATTAAATCACTTAGCTTTATTCTCCTGGGGAAGTTTTTGCGCCTCTTTTATACTCACTGCTTGGCCTGCGAGAGGACTCGCTTTTTTATATCATAATATCATATACCTATATATTTCGCAAATTTCGCGAATTACCCGGCGCCTCCACCATATATAATAAATTAAAGAGGGCGAAGCTTATTTGTTATAAATAAAACTCCTATTTGGTTTCCATTAGATAATATTTAGTCTTTTCTCAATATTAATTAAATTATCACTTCCTATATTCTTTCATGTCAAACCTAATCTCCCTCATTTGACACACGCTTGAATGCCCGACTGGAACACGTCATCAAATTATTACCAGCCAGTCATATGAAGGAGGTCTCAGCCTCTACAGTACCTACCTAAACATTTTCTAATATTTATAAGTCGCCAGCACATCAACCACCAACATTAGTACCAATCATTAGTACCAATCAACATTGAACCTTATGCTTTAGCGATAAAGTTGAAAATCCATTACAGAAATCTGACAGATTGTAGTAGGTTGATGTGCTGGCGTCTGTACCTAAACTAAATCATGGATCGTCAAGCATGGAACGAGTAGGTCCTTGGCCCAGGAGTGGGACAGGAAGACTAGCAAAACAGCACATGTGTTATTATCAAACTCTCAAGCTTTGCGTCTATCAACCATAGATATACAGGGTTATTGGAAAAACATCAACAACCTCTGTACTCATCATTATGAACAACTTTTACTATGGGACCAAACCTGAAATCGCGAAAAAAAATCAGCTGTTCCGTACATTTTGACGAGTTATACGAACATAAATGTAGGGAACAGCTGATTTTTTTTTCGTTTCTATGTTTACTACCAACGATATTACCGATTTATGAATCATCGATAAATAATCTAATCAAGAACCATCTCTAATAGTCGATACATAACGTAACAGAGTTCCGCGCTCCCATGCTTATGACAGCAATCAAAACGAGAGCATCGCGACACAATGGCGTAAATACACGGAAAGCTAGTTAATGAAGTAGGAACACGAACCGTCGGGAAAATATGTACTATTACGGTCATAAGTGCAGTAGCACGGTAAGGATTGTTTTGCTGTGAACGCGCAGTACAAGCCGTAACCGTACCTAATATGTGTGTATAAGTGTATTAACACAGAACGCACACCTCAGAATTTATACACTGGTGTCGAGCGAAACAAAAACATATCACTTTCTAATTACGTATGACCTTGGGCGGTTCATAGGATTGCTAAAATTGACAGCGTTTTAATAAGTTCAAATAGCTCATAGTGTAACGTATAGGATAAAGAAACACTAGGTTCTAGGTTCCAATCTCGATATGAGTTTTTTTTTTTCTTTTCAACAATTATCTTCATCTGTTCTTTTATTATTCGATAAATTAATAAACGGGAATAATAATGTAATAATTGTTTTTATTATTATATAGTTAGTGAAATATGGGGTTAAGAATAAAAATCTTTTATAAGTGATTACAAAATGTTTATTCGTTATAATTTTATAAAGTATAAATAAATTTCTAGTTTAGGACTTATTGTGGTTATAGCTTAAGTATTCATTTTCATTACGAAAAGAAGATTGAAACTAAACCTCAAAATAATCCTTATTACGAATATGCTACAACATAATTTTATTATTATTATTTACAATTTTTTATTTAATATATTTTTTTTTATTTTCTAATTCCTTGCTTTCCATCGCTGTATCGCAAAATGTAAACGTTCTTGTTTATGATTTTCAATCAACTATGGTTTTTGAGCTGGTTTTCGTTTGCACGGCGAACGGTTCGTAAAGACGTGTCGAATAATAATTCGGCAATATATCTCGTTGGTATATAACCAGTCGCTTTCGACTGGCAAGGCTACCCTCTTCCTTATTGAGTGACCCTCCGACTCACAGAAGGTAATTTCTCTAAAACAAAAAAGAAGTACTCTTAGGCTACTAGCAAAATACGAATAAGTAAGTATTACCTACGATTTAGAAACAAAATTATAATGAAAATAGAAATGTTACATATAACTATAATAATCATCATTTAAAATCTAGGACTTCGAAATTATAATTTTTTCATCTATTTAGACCTTATAATACATTTCAAAAAAATAACTACAAAAATCAGCAATTCTATTTTAATAAAATAAATGTTTGAAAAAATAATTAAAACATATTTATAATACTCACATTCAGTTCGGTTTCATAAGATATTTGTGTTATATTAAGTCCACTTTTATGCAGCGCAATCATAATTCGCTTTCGTTTCAATATTCTGTATTTTAAAAGGAACTACAACACGGCTAATAGATAGAACACAGACACACGTCGCTATCCCACAATAAACAACCAACCAACAACGTTCTATTTAATCGCGGTGAATGACTCGTATAACTTAACTGTGTCTACCTTATAATTTATTTATTTAGATATCTGTGGGTATAATCATAAAGTTTTACGAATTAAGCGCACAAGACTTATAGTCAAAAGCGTGATTATTCAAAGTAGTTATTAAAACATTAAAAAAACTATCATCGCGCGTGAGATTTGAACTCACGCATCGCTACGCAGAACGCATTTACCCAGATATGATAACCGCTAGGCTATCATGCCATATACCGTACCGGTTGAATTTATGAAATACAATCAGTTGCAAATGAATGTGAGTGTGTGTGTCTATAGTAGAGAAATGACTCATTAAAAGAAGGTCGTAAGTAAAACCAAAGTGTCAATCTATTGCTTTGTGAATTTGCTACTCCACTTATGACCCCCACTGTACTTATTACTTGCGTAATTATGCGCCCACGCCGGTATTGTCTTGTCAAGCTGCAGTATTCAGCTAAGACTACCTGGTTCGCTTTATGGGGACAAGTTGTCCCTGTCCTGTTGCAGTTTTCTTTGTTTGCATTTCTTGAGACAGTTCTACAAATGGATGTAATGACGTTATGACGCTACTGTAATCATTCAACGTATATTGCCATATTTGTACAAATGGATATACCTACTTAGTATATCGGAACAATGTTGGTAGCACAACCAATAAAACTTGGCTGAAGCGACATCACGCTCCAGCTCAACCCAGTAAGTACTATAAGGACTAGCTCGATGGGAGCACTTTATGAAATCAAACACCTATTATATATGATTTCATGTATTATATTTTTTAGGAGTTCTCACCATAAAACTATCACGTCCTATCTGACAAGTCAAACCTAAACTAAATCTTTGACACACGCTTGAACGTTCGAACAGCAGATGCCGTCAGTTATGATCCCTTTAGGGTACTTATTATGTTCTGTGGTTATGACCGGCCTGCATTATAAAAGGTTAGGCTACATAGACAGCCTCTACAGTACCTACCTGCCCCGCTTAGTTATGGTCAACAATTTTGGTGGTTTTGTTTCATCTAGGTCTAATTTGATTTGCCTATAGATAGGTAGGTAAGTATTTTACTTCTGTGGAACGTGCAGATTCCGAGACTAGAGTTTGATTCCTAGTTGACACAGTACCTACGTACTGAAGTGTTACCTACGATTTTTTGAGATTTTACTGCAAAAGACGATTTAATTTTTCCCACGGCAGTATAGTATGGGACTTAGGTAGGTACCTAATGATGTTGGTGCCATTTATTCCCTAAATTGGAGTTAATACAATATGGTACCTTTGACCTACTAGTTGCACAGGTTGCACTACATTCTGAGTCACAAGCAATCAGTCATCATTGCAATTGCACCCAGTTGTGTTCATGTAATGTAACGCGAGAACGCGATCGATGATCGAGCAGCGGGGGAAGGTGACACCTTCAATGAAACAGACAAACAATCGGTAATCATTGGCTTCTTATTACAGCCTGACTCACGGGACACAGCTAATGCCGGCGCTACACATTGGCCTTGTCTATTGGTTGAGACTTGGCAGCACATCCAATGTTGAGTAAAATCAGTAACATCCTGTCCAATATCTGTCACCCGATACACACATTGCACATTGGAGCCAATGCTTCACGGCTACATCTTCGGTCAAATTATGTCGAATGTGTGGCCCCAGCAGGAGGCCAACAGTTAGGTAATTGTTTGGTTTAATGTCTTCTGCCCAGCTATTCTAGGCTTTTTGTGCCATTTTGCAGCTTACTTTAATAAGTTCGTCCCTAGTAGTATTCTGGCACTGGGGAAAATAGGAACGCTCACCTATAAAGTAGGATAGATGATAGTACCTAGATAATACTTGACTTTCAGACTTTACATTTTAATTTGATTATATACGATGGATAGGTAGGTATAAAGTTGTATCCTATTAATGCAACCGAAACTAAGAAGTTCTATTGACACACAAATGTCGATGATCTAATCAAACATCGGATTGCACACATAAATCGAACAACATTAAGAATAGGTACCTATAACGACTCGACTAACTATGTTAGATAACTTAACAAAATTATTAACGGATCATACAAACGATGAGTCGTGACTGATTTCATTGACCACGCTAGCCTAGGTCATTAGAACATTGATTGGTTTATTCTTAAATTTTAATTCCTATTGTCTACCCAATGAGTCAATGTTATATTATTATTACATGTTGTCTTACTTCCAAGTTCCATGCTCTTCTAAGCAATTCATATTTTGGTTCTTCGATCACCATTTAAATCACCTAGGTAGGTATCCTTTTCATATTAAGTACCTACTGCATAGCTGCAAGTGCTGCAACTATCCGATAGGCTATCGTATCGAAAATGACACATTTCGATAAGAAACGATTTGCCTTGCCCCCGACAGCAAACAGTAGTGTTATTCTGTAAAAAAATCTCACCATGAAAACATAGGTGAAGTGAGCTTAAAGTGATCTGTCAATAGTGTCAATCCCTAGTATCAAGTCGAATAACAGCTCACTTCACCAAAGTTTTCACGGTGAGATTTTTTTACAGAATAGCACTACAGCTGTCAGAAGAATAGGGGTCGTCTATTTGATTTAAACTGACAAAATTTTCTGGTTTTGGACTTGTAAATAGCGTTTACCCTACGATAACATTGATTGATGTTCGATACGGTACGGAAGCGTATCGAGTGATTGTAAGTATATTATGTAGCTATGCTGATGATTGTGACAATGTCTGTATCTATGTTGTGTATTGCTTCAATTATTTTTACAGACTGTAATGCGCTTTTTGTATCGAATAGTAATGCTCTGCAGCCACTGAACTCTATGAAACAAGTCTTGTATAATACGGGTCAGTGTCTGCAGCCCGATGCGGTTGTAATGTTACGCCTAACCACAGAACAAACAACTTGCGTTCGTTCGCAAGTCGTATTTGCAGCTCTTTAGGACTGAGCAACAATGAGACTGGTAATTTGCTACGATTTTATTTTACCTGTTGACAATTCCACATTGACAGCGTTGGAAAAGTTCTCGATTAATCGGGAGATCTATTGATTTTGGTCCCTATCTCCCGATATCCCGATTTAGCAATCCTGTGTACCGATTTTTTGCATTTTCAAATGTAAAATAATATTATTATTCTTAAAAAAAAATGGCAAATAATATTCTAAATACGGCAACACTAAAAGAAACCTGTAACACAAAATCAATGCCCGGGACTTCCCAAAGTTCCTCAAACCACGTGGCACCACGTCCAATACGGATACGGCCATTCCACTTTGCAGTAGGGTGGACGTACCAGTCCCAAACCAGCTAAGAAGATAATTTTACTTTAAAATGAGAATCCAACAGGTTTCCCTAATTTTTCCAGTCACTTGTATTTCTTCCATTGCTTTTTTACATCTTCTTGGTTATAACCAAATTGAAGATTTTTTCTTGAGTGGCATTTCGTGGCTAAAACAAAGTAAACATTATTTGAAGTTAAGTAAGTAGGTATTCTAAAATAAAATCTTCCATAGAAAAGGTAAACATGAAAAATTCAGTCTGAAAAAAAAAATCATGTCAATTTTAGCAGAACGCCTAAACAATGTGTATAAGTCAATTAATGTCTAGTCAACTCCACGAACACTATGAATGTACTATGCCAAACCACTGGTCAACTACTGGAATATGTTAGGTAATTAAAATCGTCAATTTTGTATTGTGCATCAATATAATCAAAGAGAATTGTTGAAAGATCAATAATAATGACAAAAAACGTAAGTTTTAAGAAATAACTAGTAGTAAACCATATGTCTCTATAGGCAACCTATACAACATGCATACCAGTAGTTAACCAGTCTCAGGAACCTATTAAAAACAAAAAAAATATTGTTCAAATTTATATCGGCTTTCATTACACTGATAAATATATTAACTAAGTTTCAAAAAATATTTACAATTTACTTCAAAAATACTACGTTTTAAATTAATTGAACTTTACCTTTCATTGAGCACTGCTTACAGTTACAGCAATGGCGACCGAACGCCGAGTGAACAAGACACGTGGCGACAAAAATTAAAAAGAAAGCTATATTTTTTTATTAATTCACCTGAAATTCACAGTAGTAGATTCTCAAAGATGTAATAAGGTAACCCAGATTTAAAAAACCTATAGATATTGGCGCGAATTCTTAAAATGTTGCCCTTTTGACGTAAATGGTCAACTACAGGTGACTGGTTCGGGACTGGTACGTCCACCCTATCTATAATCTTCTGGTTTCGACGCAATTAAAAGGCATGCTGCAGGCTTCCCAACTCCCACTTTCACATCTCCGATTTCTCCCGATTTTTTGCTGGCAGAAACGATTTTTCATTTTACTCTTTTGCAACACTGCACACTGCATTGACATTTATTGGTCATTGGCATGACATTTAGTATTATAACTAATTATCTATGGTCATTGGGGCATTCCAATGACTAATAAAACTTATGGACTTGTCATACCTACAAAATTAGCGTGTATGTATACCTACAAAAATCGGGCAGTTAAGATGGCCGCCTTTCGTAGGGTTGTAGTAACTGCGAGCAAGATGCGCAGCTGATATCGACATTATGAATTTGTTTTCTACATGAACTTGTTTTCTATTATTTATTAAAATTTTTCGAATTAGCCTCGTAATGTAATGCAGCTGAAGTGACAAGAATTTTAGAAGTTGTGGGTGTTTTATCTTTCTTGGTTTTATAAGACTTTATAACTTGTCACCTTTCTCAAGCTTCATTTAATATCAGAAGGTCAATATTCTCGTAATATATTTACCTACTTACTACAGGTGTAGAGTATTGTTCATACGAGCTTACATTACACACTAACCAGGACCAGGAGACTTATGATGTCGTGACTGGCAAAAAAATATTATTATTTATTTCCTACCCCGTTGGTCTAGTGGTCGCAAGACCGATTGCTAAGTGTGGGGTCCTAGGTTCAATACTCGGGTCGAACTTCGATTATTAATTATTACTTTTGTTATTTCATTAATGGCATTTAAATAATACTAGATTGCTAAAAAAATAAATAGTTGCGGTCATCTATTCGACTATATTTAACAGAATATATACAAAAACCATTGAGATCGCGAATCGGCAAATGTATACCTTGTTTAACTTGGCTTGAGACAAAGTATAAACAATCACCACAACCAAAACTAGGTGATGAAAAATTCGTAACACACACACAACTCCTCCTTATTACACAAGAAGATCATACAATTTTTGTCAAAATTATATGATCATATAATAGCAGGATTATATCCATTGCAAGGCTATTAATGGACACTTATGGATTATAATCGATAATAACTCAAAGCATCCGACTATTTACCCAACACTAGCAATCAACCGTTTGACAGCACATCTACCACAAAACACGGCAACATAGAGGAAAAACCCCGGCACTTAACATGGCGACCGACCACGCATAGAAATGATTTTGACGTCACACAAAAGTGTTGCCAAATTTAGTACTTGACAATCATTTGACGTCTCTCTTTTCATATGCAGCTCTTGATTAGTTAAAAAGAAACAAAACGCTTTTTGACATGTGTGTGTCGATATGACAGATATTTGTATAACTATTATTTCTATAGTAGAATATGCCGTCTCCATAGTTCTCCCAACTCAGTGGGGCATTCGCCCGGCCACGGCCTTGTCACTATCAGTGGCAGCTTAGCGCGGGGCGGAGCCCTTTAGGGTAGGTATATATGTTCTGGGGCGGCGAACTGTAAAAACAAATAATATACCAAAATGTATGAACCATGCCACGACCGACGCACCGCTCACAGCGTCAACACTAGACAAAAGAAACCGCGCCGCTTGCCGCTAAGCCAAAAGTCGTGGTGGCCGGGCCGGGCGGTAATGGTTACATGCTCTGTAGGTGATAGTATATCATATACAGCGCTGCCAACTGCGGGGAAAATCCCCGATTTGCGGGGAATTGAGGGTTAGCGCGGAGAATAAAAAAATCGGGGAATCCAACTAAACCAATTTTTTGTACTAATAATGTAATACGCGTCTGTGGAGGAGGGTTTTCAGCAACCTAAATAACACCAAAGCACAACACCGTGGGAGTCTCAACAATGACACCATTGCTGCTAAAACCATTATTTTTTTGTTTTTCTCTCATACACACTTGTTCTTCCAGCTCACTTTAGACATTGGCAGAATAGTCGACATCAGCTTTGCTTGCCATTTATTAAAAATAGAATAGAATAGACTGAAAGACTTGTATCTATTGTCAAGAATAAAAATTATTAAACAATAAATTCTTACAGATTTACAGATATCGCGCAATATTTTGTCTAAACAGAAACCATAATATCGCGCTAACATATTAATATCTAACTGACACAAAAAATAAAAAATACGTGTGGCACTCGGGGACTGCCGCGGTAAAGCTATTGCATAGCATACGTCTAGTCGCACGCACACAAACACCGTGCCGAAGTCTGCCGAACTGATACGACGTTAGACGATGCTTAGGTTTATTTTCGTTACGGAATTTCTTCATTCGGTCGCCGCGCTCAAAGCCCAAGATAAAAGCTATGCAATAGCTTAAAAAAAAGTGTTCTGTATCATCTGACATCTGTGAACGACACTTCTGTCTGTACTTCTCTTCTTAGTCTATGGACAATACGACATCGACATTTTGATCAGTCTATCAAACAAAAAGTACTCTGTGATGTTGATGTTGACATTTTTGTTGATATGCCAGTGAAGCACTGTTTTGTGGTTTTCTCCGAGGTTTTTATTTTTTATAGAATAGTAAGGCAACCGAATGAGTGATAGTATTGTAATTGATTTAAAATGAACTCTGTTACAGATTTTTTCTTGG
The DNA here is from genome assembly GCA_914767645.1 of Hydraecia micacea. NCBI lineage: Eukaryota > Metazoa > Arthropoda > Insecta > Lepidoptera > Noctuidae > Hydraecia > Hydraecia micacea. Next base: position 19,769,998 of record OU611778.1, read on the forward strand.
GCCTTGTAAAATTTTTAGGTTTACTAGAAGAACCTCCACCACTAAGGAGAAAATTTAAGCGGAACAGGTATTGAAATCTCATCTGGTTGAATCTGATCTGATCTCATGTTAACTTCAACAAGACTTAAGTCAAAGCCGGCAAAGTCGAAAATATTCCACATTACAATAATTTTGAAGTTGAAATATGAATTTTACACAAGTTCACGTACTTCTTGACTCAAAAATTTCGGGTGTTCGTGACAAATGACGTAGGTCCTTAACACTATTCCACAATATTGACCTTTATATAAATAAATTAACGACCAATACATACAAATAACAAATTTCCAGGGTCTATGATGATTTCTCATCCGATGATGAACCACCAGTGATGGGTTACCAACAGGTGAAACGAATTCGCTGGTCAGGCTACGTAGCTACAAATGGTATGTATTTAAAACTTTCCAATTTAAACCTGCTTTGTAGTTAGAAACCTGTTGATAAGTATATTAACTTTTCATTTCATGCTGTTTATTAAATAACTAGCTGCCTGGCGCGACTTCGTTCGCGTGGTGTCCTACTCCTACGCCTACCCTTCTCCTACCCTACTCCTAGCGTACCCCTACCTTACCCCAACTCTACTCCTACCCTATCCCTACCCTACACAATCAATAGTTATAAAATAAAAATAAAAAACAGTTTACGTCCTATTCTCAGACCTACTGAATACACACAAAATTTCATAAGAGTCAGTCAAGCCGTTTCGGAGAGTTTTGTTACAAACACTGTGACAAAAGAATTTTATAAATTATGTACGGATACCTATTTCATAGATGCGAACACCCCTCTCCCGCACTTCGGTGCCCCCCTCTCACCGCGTTGCTCGCTGCTCTGTGTGGAGCCACACCGGCGCGTCGGCGTGTATTTAATGTAAAAAAGTTGTGACATAACTACAATAGTTGGACATTATGGTCTCGCGAAATTTTTTGTACATATTGATATATTCTATAATATTGTAAAACATTTTTTTGTTCTATCACCAATACTTTCCGCAGCGCATGCGATGAAAGACATTTTATGGCAAATTTTTTTACACCTTGGGTTGGTTTTAGTACGGATTTCTAAGCATCTCAGATTTTTTCTAGTAATAAATGAACTTTACTTTCTATAAATTAATTTGTACCTGACTAAAATATTTTCTGCTTCATTTTCATTTCTAGCTATGTTACTTTTTCAGATAATAGTGACAACAAGGGTAAGCATAACAATCCTGCACAGAATGAACCAGTGCATATAAAAGTTTCTTACACCACATCCACTCCAAAAGAATCCCCCAAGTCCCCCAATAGAAAGGTACCAGTTGATCTTCCAGGGTTATCCAAAAATGGGCCATCTTCACCACCAAAGGAAACCAATGCCGAGGTGGATATCAAACAAAAAGATCCAAAAGTGAGTATTTACAACAAAAAACATAATGTACATTATGTTATATCATAATGTACAGTTTGGTTCAGTAGCTTAAAGCTTACATTTTGCTGGCTTATTGAAGATAGGCATTACATTTTGTCAGATCTTTAAATCAAACTAATACTATCTAACATACTCTGCTGTGTGAATTCTTTTGCTTTGGTGAAGACCTGGTGTTTTAGTCGATCCAGAGTATTTGTAAGTATGCAATATCCATAATTACATAGACCCTCTCCGTGTCATTAAATGTTATCCAACAAGCATTTGCTCACTGGCGGAAATCAAAATCAATCTGCCTAGCCCTTTCCCAATTATATTGGGGCTGGCTTCCAGTCTAACTGGATGCAGCTCACTGGCTGAAACACTAATCACAAGTGACCCATTGTAGCCGACAAGGTCACTCATACACTTGCATAATGAGGCAATCAAAATTCTATTAACCTCTAGAGGCCACATATAATTATGAGTAGTGGCCACTTATCATTTATCACCAAAAACTAACACCCATCCCCAATAACTCTTTTATATACAATCAAAAAATCAATTTCTTCACGTATTGCTTGTTTTCACGCCTTATTGCTTTTCAGAGCTTCATCCAAGTTCTGTGGAACACACTGAACCAAGCTTGATGTTGTATAAATTAGGACTATCTTCATAGAAATTGGCGCGATTCTTGAATTCTCAGCAACGTTGTCGTGCTATCTTCGACTTTGTCTGGTATGTAATAACAATAATGTCTGAAATCCAAATGGAAGGAGTTCAGCGTAGGAGGTAAAACTTTTCTGTCCTGAGTCATCCTCATCTTGGGCTGCTATTATTTGAAGGTAAAACTTACGCATATGTAATAGTTTGTTTTAACTTATCTATCATTCAACTAGGTCTCGGATTTCTCATTTAAACCGATATCCTTAATTCAAGTGTACCCTGTATTTTAGGTGGCATGGGTCGAATCAAAATTAGAAAAGACGAAAAAGAAGCCGTGTAGTATGGATCTACACGTGGAGTTAGATGACGATGACAGTCCGCGGGGTGATGACGTGATCTTTGTCAAAGAAGTAACTAGTCCACCCGAACACGTCTTCGCAACACACAGCCATGCTGTAAGTCTCAATGATCAAGATTTAGAAAAAATAAAGTCAGAAAAAAATGTTGACTATCAGGAACGGCTCTGGCGAATTGCAAATACAATAATACCAATGTCAAAAGATACACCTATTGGTGATGGCAAACTAACGGAGGAGTCGGCGTCATTTAGACTGCCGAAGACAACAAAAATAAAAAATACAACACAACACAAGGACAAGATATTAAACGAAATCAAATTAGACAGTGAATTAAATGCTGACACATATCAAAATGCGCCTCAGGAACAGGATCCAATACGAGTATCTTCAACAGATTCCAGCGATTCTGACGATGACGTAGAAGTAGTTCCACTGGAATCATCGACAACATCTTCAATTAGGAAACATTCGAAAAGGAATATAACAGAGTTATCAAGAAATGGGCTGCTGGAACTGGGTTCTGAATGTAATTATAAACTTTCAAAAAATCAGGCAAAGATTAATGATGCGCGTCGGGCATCAGACATCACATCAAAAGTGAACAGCAAACAAAATGCGGCTCGCTCGTCCAGCCCAGAGCCCATCAAGGACTGGCTGGCAAAAAAAGATGCAAAATATTTTTTCGCACTCGAAAAGGTGCAACAAATAGAAGCTCAATCGTACAAGCCAGATATTGCTGAAGCTGGACTGTCGAGATTAGAATCTAAAAATAAAACTAGTCTTCTAAAGATGCATGAAAAGAATAACTATGCGCCGCAAGAGTCAAAAATCCTATCAAAAGTAAACACTGTACAGAATGAAGCTAAACTCGATACCCGAGAATTTTTGGCGAAATTAGAAGCAGAATATTTTTCAACGCCCACTAAAACTAAAGAAAATCTTATCAACGCACGTCACGAGTCAAATATCGTACCAAAGGTGAATGGTGAGCAAAACGATATTCGCTCGTATCTGCCAGCTGCTTCAAGGGACTGGTTGTTGGAATTAGATGCTAAATATAAGACAACGCCCCAAAAGAATCAGGAAAATCTTAATCATGCAAGGCAAGAGTTGAACAACGTATCTAAAGTGAATGGTGAAGACCGGTCGCCTAAACTGGGCAGCACAGATGAATGGCTGGCAGAACTGAAATCTAGATTGAATGCGGTGCAAAATAAAAAGCCAGAAGACCTAAATGATGCAAGTCGGAAGTCGGTTATAGTAAAAAATTTAAACAGTAATCAAAATGAATCATGTTCGGATAAACCAGACACCGCCAGAGAAATAATATCAAAATCAGATTCGAAACCTAAAACTGAGCAGCCAATAATGCAAGAACAGCTTAATGATTCACATCAAAATGTGAACAGGTTATCAAAAGAGAACAGTGAGCAAAATGAAGGTCGCTCGTTCAAGTTCAACACCTCTGCAGATTTGATATTGAAATTAGGTTCTCTCTATAATAAGTGTCAGCAAGAAACACAAGAAAAAACGAGAAAGTCGCTTCTGAATCTAGATGAAATTAAACAAGTGAATCATGAACAAAAGCATGAGCTTAGCAAATTTAAAACTGAAAAAAGCGATATGGAAATGCAGTCCAATATTGATCTGCCTGCTTTGACCCCTGAACAGGAGAAGTTAGTAGATAGAGCATTTAAACTGGAACCAGAGAAAGAAATGCTTGTGGAGAAATTCAATATGAGGATACACAGGTTAGCCAAAAAGTAATATTAATTCGCAAAATAAAAGTTAATTAAAATTCCATTCACACTTTATTATTCTGTGGTAACGTTTAGACCTGAACGCGAAGGAATACAATACTAATGCTCACAGAGTGACCAATAACGCGAAACTGTCTTATTTATATTCCAGGCGGGACCTGCACACCCTATCAGATCTAAACTGGCTGAATGACGAAGTGATAAACTTCTACATGAACTTGATAATGCAAAGGAGTGAAAAGCGGAAAGACTTGCCTAAAGTGTATGCCATGAATACCTTCTTCTACCCTAAGTTCAAGCAAGGCGGGCAGGCTGGACTTAGGAGGTGGACGAGAAAGGTACCCGAGTCTTTGTTTTTTCATGCTTTATTTATTTATTACATCCATTCTTCTGTCCTCTTCGTCCTTCAAATGTTCCCATTTTTTTTCCTTCTTTTCTTCAATTCCCGTGGAAAATTGTATTAGGTTTTTTTTAATTTAGGTGCCTTATTTTTTTTCATATTCGTCGACTGTTCATCAGAGATTTATGATACTACTGTTCATCAATTATTAAACAAATACCAAATTATTGACCTAACAGCAATTAAGACTAGTTCTAATCTATGTAGGTAATCAGATTTTCAAGAATATGTAAATATTCCAGGTTGACATTTTCGCGTATGACCTTTTCGTGGTGCCCGTCAATATAGGTCATCACTGGTGTCTTAGCATCGTTGACTTCCGCGAGCGCATAATTAAGTACCTGGACAGTCGGGGAAGTCCCAACAAAGAGTGTCTAGATAATCTACTACAATATCTGAAGGATGAACATCAAGACAAGAGGGGCGCGCCGTTCGATATCAGTGGCTGGAAGACGGAATGCGTTAAAGTGAGTAAAATAATTAGAGCTTCCAGGATCCCCAATTATTTGATATGTCAAAGACATTTAAAAAATAATAATCATTAATTAACAAAAAAAAAAATACATTAAAGATATTTAAAGGAAAAGAAAATAATATAGTATACATACTTGCAAGGACTAGGTACCGGTATTTTCAGAAACCGGTTCTACTGCCCTTGATTGTTTGCCAGTTTTTTTCTAAAGAAAATTTTATCAAAAAAGCTCATTTTTCCGTAGGACATCCCGCAGCAGACGAACGGCAGTGACTGCGGCATGTTCGCGTGCACGTTCGCGGAGTTCTCGTCGCGCGGCGCCGCCTACAGCTTCACGCAGGCGCACATGCCCTACCTGCGCCGCAAGGCCGCGCTCGAGATACTCATGGGCAAGCTGCTGCTATAGCCCACCAAGGTCCAGGCTCTATCTACACTCAGAACTATATTCCACTAAGCGGCGAGTAATTGCTCCTATAATTTTTGCAGAGTAATTGCGTAACACACAATGGCAATGCCTTTCATTCTGACAGTTCCACAACATTCATTGCGTTATTTACATTGTTGAGCAGACGAATTGTTCAAACATCTGAAGCAATGGCTTAGCAATTTCCTTCATAATGTTTCTGTTGAAAGTGTGTTACGCAATTAAGATGCTGCGGGGTAATTCCATAACTCACTATCAGTAAGCTATAGCTTTCATTTTGACATTTCAACAACATTCATTGAGTTAATTACGTTGTTGTGCAGACAAATTTTTTGAACATATAAAGCAATGGATTAGCAATATCCTTGAAAATAATTCAGATTGTGATTGATAAAATTAGGGTGCTGGTCTTACAGTCTTCGCAAGGAGGAAATAATAATTATACAGGTTTCCTTCTACGTCTTCTGGCATTTCTAGTACCTATTAAGTTTAGTTGGTCCGTTTAGTTTTTTTTTTTGTTTCATGTATTCATTTTTGCGATATGTTTTAAAAAAATATTCCGCTAGGACGAGATGTATGAAACTTTTTTTGTATTGTATTTATTCGGCCAACTTTACCTGACAAATCAGACTAAACGGACCAATACACTCATCTGGCATTTATAGTGTTATATCAATGTAAATAAGTCAAAAACTATGTGTGCCCAATTATGATTATTATTTACTAGCTTCTTCCCGCGACTGTATCCGCGCCCGCGTGAAACTTCTTGTTCCCCCGATCCACCCCGTCGCATCGCATCACCTGTCCGCGCTATCACATGTGTGCGTGTGTGTGTGTATGTACTGATAGCGTTAACAGCCATCAGCATAATTATGTCTTGGTACCTTTTCAATTCCTAGTTGTGTTCTAAACATACAAATGAAAGTCGCTTTTCATGTCTTGTCTGTTGACCACTTCATCCAAACTACAAAACAGATTTTGATGCAGTTTTCACAATAATTTTGAAACATTTTGGTTTGAAAGGAAGGATTATTTATATTTTACAATCATTTTAACTTTAAAGATATAACCACAAAAATCTCGTTTTTTTTTTTTTATTTGACATGTTACGTCACTACAGTCCAGCCGTGCAAAGCAGGGTTGGGTTATTTGTATTAGTCACTCTTATAAGAGAGAACTACATGGCGATGACGTTAAAGCCAGCGCACACCGGCGGACAGTACGACAAAGGATAGGGTCGCATATGGTTTGACCTGGATTAGAAGACTAGCAGGGAGGAGGCCTAATCATCAGTAGATGAAACAAGGCTTTTAATGACATGTAAATATTAAAAATAATGTTGATATATAAATTATATAATGCTGTACTGTGCTGTCCCTAAGTCTGCTTGACCACCACCAAATATGTCTAAAGCCCGGTTTCCACCGCGAGCGGAGCGGACCCATTAATGACTTCTTTTACTTCGCAAGAGAAAACTGCTTACATGTGTTTCCACTAACAAAGAGTCGAGCGGAAATTACTCAGCGGGCAAAAAGAGTAAAAATGAGCTCGCTCATGTCCAGAGAGAATCAGACGACTAAACTCTTTCTTGGTGGAAACGCAAACCTATTTCATGAAAACGAAGTCCGCTCCGTTTAGCCATTTCCGGCTCATTACTCTTTCGCGGTGGAAACCGGGCTTAATGTTGATTGTCGTTTAGGTTTTCCTATGTTTTAACATACAATTATTTTAATTAAATAAAATTTTCGCAATTGTCCATTTGTTTAATTTTTCCCACTCTGCTAAGTGTGACGTAAAATATGTTAGGGTTAAAGGGGGAACAACAAAGGCAAAACCATGCTAAGGATTTCAATAATACGTTTATTATCCTTTTATTTATATAATGGAAGGTGTGTCTACTAAAATTGTTGTATTATTGACGTGTGATCACACAAAGCTAAAAGAGTAGAGCTAGTAGTAGTCACTATGCGAAAGTAAAGATTTCGGTGAAGTGGTTAGGGAGGGCTCAATAGTAATAAATAATATTTATGAGTTAGAAAGAGAACGACGAGTGTTGAAGTAGGATCCATTTGTTTTTGCTATACTCCAACAAATTATATTTTGGAAAATGTTAGACCCTAAAACATTTTTATTATAGTTATTTTCATATGTGACTCAGGCTGGCTGGACAAATCTTCAAAATAGCTCGCATTTAACTAGGTCAATAGGGCACTTTATGTGACGGCTAAACACCCTTATTTCAGAATTTATAACGCTACAGAATCTTAGATAATCGATCGAAAACGTGTCCAGCCAGCTTGAAAAACCACTTTTCGCTGGTCTCTCAATCTCGGTAACGGAAGTGATTATGACGACTTTTTGCATATCAACGGGCGTTACATAAATTTGTAACAGGCATCGAGCTAAAAGTTTTGTGGTACGTACAGCGATTTAGTAGAAAAATGCAAAAATCTGTGTCCAGCCAGCTTGAATTTACGTATAAAACTTTTGGCTGGCACTTCCGAATCTCAATAACGGGAGCGTTTTCGAATATGATTACTTTACTAACATTTAGTAACGCAATGTGTAACAGTAATAACGTTTGATTTATGGCGTCACATGTAAGGGCTTACGAGAAATCAATAAAAACTTAATGTCCAGCCAGCCTGAAATCAAGCTGGCTGGACACATGTAGGTATCTCCACTGCCTGATGATCTACGACCTTTGAAATGTGTTCAAAATTTTGTACCGGGGACGATAATGATAACCTGAATTTGTAACGGAGAAACTTTGCGTAGTTTCAAAGATATTGATCATTTCAATTTTCCCATACAAACTGCCATTAATATTGTGAGGTGACCATAATTTTTACATAATGGATTTCTTTTTGATCGACGAATCGTCCGGTAGCAGCCACGCCTGCTTTGTGTTTGATTTTCCCGTGGGAATAAAAGGTTTTCCTGCAGTAAAAAGCGTAAGTATGTGTTAATTCAAAATAATAATTGACTAGCGGCGCTGCAAAAAAGAGCCCACTTGTATTTCGCGTTTAGTTCATTATCTTAGGTAACTGAAAATGAGAACTAAACTCGACAGTCGGCATTGTATGTACTTTTCGAATTGTTATCACTAATCAGAGTAAGACAACTATTAACTAATCTGCGGTAGATAACATAAATAAGAGTTAAGATTCGACCAGTTGTCCTAGTAGTACCAACTTTAAGCAATAGATAGCAACACCAACATCAGCTGTCATGGAAGTAAGTATTACATTCCGTTCACAATTATTTTGTCCCCCGACGTTTGTTTAACTACATTTTTTACGCAATTTATTGATTTCAAATTTTGAAATCTAAGTACTGTCTTTTTATACAACTGTTGTTTTGTGTTTTGTTTAAAAACTAATGTGTCCTTGGTAAGTAACGTGAACTACAATGTTTTTTTTCGAAAGTTGTTAGTTTTTACGATTTGTGTCGTCAGTTGGATGTACATGCGCCCTGTTTTATTTATTTAAGTATTAGGTACACCGGCAGAACACGTTATATCGAACGTTGATCAAAAACCTAAGACGACCCACTGACCAACTTATTCTAAAGAGTAAAGATATGTGTTCTATTTGGGGTGACACAATACCTGAAGGCCAATTCTCGTAATTTAAAACGTTCGAAATCTAGTCGCAGTCGCATCTCGGCGACAAACAAATGTCAAAAACTTGTCAAAATGAAGGGAAACTAGAGGTATTTTTGACGGATTGACACTGAGATCAGACTGTGAACTACAGTTGTTCGTATTAGTATCACCAATACACGAATTTTCGTCCATTAAAGAAAACACCTTAAAATATACTTAGTCCTACATAAAACCTACAAGATTGGTAACCCTACTGCAGTGTTTATATGGGAACATTTTAATTATCAATATCTTTGAAATTACGCAAAGTTTCTCCGTTACAAATTCAGGTTATCATTATCGTCCCCGGTACAAAATTTTGAACACATTTCGAAGGTCGTAGATCATCAGGCAGCGGAGATACATGTGTCCAGCCAGCTTGATTTCAGGTTGGCTGGACATTAAGGTTTTATTGATTTCTCGTAAACCCTTACATGTGACGCCATAAATCAAACGTAATTACTGTTACACATTGCGTTACTAAATGTTAGTAAAGTAACCAAATTCGAAAACGCTCCCGTTATTGAGATTCGGAAGTGCCAGCCAAAAGTTTTATACGTAAATTCAAGCTGGCTGGACACAGAATTTTGCATTTTTCTACTAAACCGCTGTACGTACCACAAAACTTTTAGCTCGATGCCTGTTACAAATTTATGTAACGCCCGTTGATATGCAAAAAGTCGTCAAAATTACTTCCGTTACCGAGATTGAGAGACCAGCGAAAAGTGGTTTTTCAAGCTGGCTGGACACGTTTTCGATCGATTATCTAAGATTCTGTAGCGTTACAAATTCTGAAATAAGGGTGTTTAGCCGTCACATAAAGTGCCCTATTGACCTAGTTAAATGCGAGCTATTTTGAAGATTTGTCCAGCCAGCCTGAGTCACATATTTTCATTGTATATGTGTATGAAATACATAGAATTCTTATTGTTGGGAACATACAAATGAATTAATAAATGCGATAGATAAAACAATATTTAATAAGTCAACAAAAAATAAATAGCCAATTGCAAAGCAACAAACTATAGTACCTTACTTATTATTAAATAATCAACTGTGAATATTTTTTTAGCATGCAATAATCACAGCTTTTAGAAATAATATAAAACATTTTATTAATATAAATGCAATTACTGTACAGTGGCTCAGTTTTTCTATTCTATTGTTAACTACATACTTTCATAACATAGTTACCTGCATGGTCTTTGTCTACTTATAAAATACTATACCTACTTACAATTATTTATTTTACTTTTACCTAACTAGATTTCACTGTATTACTGTCATCACATTGATCTTTGATTTTTTAACTCATTATCTGCCTAGTTTTAAAACTTTTCAGTTATTGTACCTACTGATTGAACTAATACACTAAGAAACATCATATTTGATGTTTAAACATGTTGTACAAAACTGAGCAGACTCTAAACAACGGCAATCCGACCACAGTGAAGTAGTCTCCATCCACTCGTTCCACAAAAGTACCTCCCACTCCTTGAATGCCGTAACCTCCGGCCTTGTCCCTAGAATTACATATTTCAGGTAGTTAAAAATATCAACCCTAACAGTCACATTATGAGTATTTTATTTTTAACATGATAATGCCTGTCAGTTTTCACTAACACTATGCAACACTTAAATGTAATGCCTAATAAGCATGCACCGTTTGATTTTCATTTTCTTGACCCTGAGCCAAGCATTAAAAATTGAACAAAGTGATGGCATAAGTCTTAAATATCAATTTAACCATGTATACAGGCACTTTTGAATTGTCAGGGGACAATGTAAGAAACAGCTTCTAAAGACTGTTTCTGCTTAAAAAAGTTTGACACTTACATAGGTTCTCCAGTAGCAATATAGCCTCTTATTTGCTGCTCATCTATTTTTCCAAAGAAAACATCAGTCCTTTCAGTAAATTTGACTACTTCGTCCAGTGCCTTAATTACTACTCCTGTGTATACAGTGTGACCCCTGCCTGATAAACTAAAACATAAAATGTTATATGTGAGAGTCAGGCCCACTCTGCATACAGTTTTATTTGTATTCTGGGCACTAAAAATGTTATGAAATAATTTATTGCATGCAATGTATTATTTTCATTTAATGTTTATTATATCACTTCTTCTTATAGTGTTGTTGGCAAATTGTTTGAAAAGAAGTTATATTTTCTGTTTTTATTCCTGACTGATAGGAAAAATATTGTGATATCCTGCAGTGCAAGGCAAGGCCTTAATAAGTTTTAAACATTAAAGTTAAAATAATCACCGTGACAGCATTTCAAATGCCTCTGCCTCTGAGGTAGGTTTCCCAAACATCTCTTTATCTAAAGTGACCATTGTATCAGCACCTATTACTACATCTGGTTTGTTTCCCTCTAAAATTAATCTTGTTTCCACTTCTAATACTTTCTGTAATGCTGTTTCTTCTACGAAGTCAGAAAAGCTGTTAAAACTCTTTGGATCTAGATTCTCTTCAAACAGTGATGGGTATAGACCAACCTTGAGACCCTAAGAAAAAAAGAAAATCTAATTATTTGAAATACAATGTTTCGGTGTTTTATACGATTGCCTCCATCTTCTGTCTAGTATTTGTCTCTCCTTCCCCTTTTTAATCTATCCAAAGGTTGTCTTTAAAAGATCGCTCTTAGCAATAAGACCACCCATTGTGTCACCATTTATAAAATTTGTATATTTATGTCTGTAATTTATATGGTGTACATAATAAAGAGTATTCTATTCTATTAATAAGCATGCATGGAAACAGGATCGACCACAGAATCCTGCCTGGACAAGAGTGTTATAAGGTCCACGTACTTTAGGTTAGGTAGTCGCGACTTCACGAGGTTGAAATTTTAGCATCTTAATGATGTTATAAATATGTCGTGTAATATTATTCTCACTTACAATATTTTCTACGAGCTCTTTCCGTCTCGGTGATCCACTTGCTAAAATTATATTTTTTTGCTTCAAAATATGTATTACAGGCTGCAACATTTTTATGTAGTTTTACGAAACACACGTCATATAGCACAATATATAAATCTTAGAAATATTTACTGATAAAACAGTAGGTATATAATTCTATGAAATAAACAGATACTGATTAATATTCTCACAAAAATAAAAACATTGGTAATGGTAATCGGTATCACATTTTTTGACAATGAATGACAGATAAAGATGCTTGACACACAATAACTAATAAAACTTAATAATATGGACTTGTCATACCTACAAAATTAGCGTGTATACCTACAAAAATCGGGCAGTTAAGATGGCCGCCTTTCGTAGGGTTGTAACTGCGAGCAACATGCGCAGCTGATATCGACATTATTTAACCTACATGAATTTGTTTTCTATTATTTATTTAAATTTTTCGAATTAGCCTCGTAATGTAATGCAGCTGAAGTGACAAGAATTTTAGAAGTTGTGGGTGTTTTATCTTTCTTGGTTTTATAAGACGTTGTAACTTGTCACCTTTCTCAAGCTTCATTTAATATCAGAAGGCCAATATTTTCGTAATATATTTACCTACTTACTACAGGTGTAGAGTATTGTTCATATGAGCTTACATTACACACTAACCAGGACCAGGAGACTTATGATGTCGTGATTGGCAAAAAAATATAATTATTTATTTCCTACCCCGTTGGTCTAGTGGTCGCAAGACCGATTGCTAAGTGTGGGGTCCTAGGTTCAATACTCGGGTCGAAATTCGATTATTAATTATTACTTTTGTTATTACATTAATGGCATTTAAATAATACTAGATTGCTAAAAAAATAAATAGTTGCGGTCATCTATTCGACTATATTTAACAGAATATATACAAAAACCATTGAGATCGCGAATCGGCAAATGTATACCTTGTTTAACTTGGCTTGAGACAAAGTATAAACAATCACCACAACCAAAACTAGGTGATGAAAAATTCGAAACACACACACAACTCCTTATTACACAAGAAGATCATCATTTTTGTCAAAATTATATGATCATATAATAGCAGGATTATATCCATTGCAAGGCTATTAATGGACACTTATGGATTATAATCGATAATAACTCAAAGCATCCGACTATTTACCCAACACTAGCAATCAACCGTTTGACAGCACATCTACCACAAAACACGGCAACATAGAGGAAAAACCCCGGCAGTTAACATGGCGACCGACCACGCATAGAAACACTGACATATAATAATATGGACTTGGCATACCTACCAAATTAGCGTGTATACCTACAAAAATCGGGCAGTTAAGATGGCCGCCTTTCGTAGGGTTGTAACTGCGAGCAACATGCGCAGCGGATATCGACATTATTTAACCTACATGAATTTGTTTTCTATTATTTATTTAAATTTTTCGAATTAGCCTTGTAATGTAATGCAGCTGAAGTGACAAGAATTTTAGAAGTAGTGGGTGTTTTATGTTTCTTGGTTTTATAAGACGTTGTAACTTGTCACCTTGCTCAAGCTTCATTCAATATCAGAAGGCCAATATCCTCGTAATATATTTACCTACTTACTACAGGTGTAGAGTATTGTTCATACGAGCTTACACACTAACCAGGACCAGGAGACTTATGATGTCGTGACTGGCAACAAAATATTATTATTTATTTCCTACCCCGTTGGTCTAGTGCGGTCGTAAGACCGATTGCTAAGTGTGGAGTCCTAGGTTCAATACTCGGGTCGAACTTCGATTATTAATTATTACTTTTGTTATTAAATTAATGGCATTTAAATAATACTAGATTGCTAAAAAAATACATAGTTGCGGTCATCTATTCGACTATATTTAACAGAATATATACAAAAACCATTGAGATCGCGAATCTGCAAATGTATACCTTGTTTAACTTGGCTTGAGACAAAGTATAAACAATCACCACAACCAAAACTAGGTAATGAAAAATTCGAAACACACACACAACTCCTCCTTATTACACAAGATTATCATATAATAGCAGGATTATCATCCATTGCAAGGCTATTAATGGACACTTATGGATTATAATCGATAATAACTCAAAGCATCCGACTATTTACCCAACACTAGCAATCAACCGTTTGACAGCACATCTACCACAAAACTCGGCAACATAGAGGAAAAACCTCGGCAGTTAACATGGCGACCGACCACGCAAAGAAATGATTTTGACGTCACACAAAAGTGTTGCCAAATTTAGAACTTGACAAACATTTGACGTCTCTCTTTTCATACGCAGCTCTTGATTAGTTAAAAAGAAACAAAACGATTTTTGACATGTGTGTGTCGATATGACAGATATTTGTATAACTATTATTTCTATAGTAGAATATGCCATCTCCATAGTACTCCCAACTCAGTGCATAGAAATGATTTTGACGTCACACAAAAGTGTTGCCAAATTTAGTACTTGACAAACATTTGACGTCTCTCTTTTCATATGCAGCTCTTGATTAGTTAAAAAGAAACAAAACGCTTTTTGACATGTGTGTGTCGATATGACAGATATTTGTATAACTATTATTTTTATAGTAGAATATGCCGTCTCCATACTTCTCCCATCTCAGTGTTGACACATGATACTCGTTAAGAATGACAGGTCCACAAGTCTTTTGATTTTGATTCGTGTTGCCTGCCTGCATAGCTATTCACAACCCTCAGAATACAGAACAAAACCATACGACAGGCTATCGTATCGAAAATAACACATTTCGATAACCTGATTTGACTTGCCCCCGAGAGTACCTAAATAGCTGTTGGAAGAACAGCGGGCGTCTATTTGATTTAAACTGACAAAACTTTCGGGTTTTGGACTTGTGAACAGCGTTTAGAAGACTCCTACGGTAACATTGATTGATGTTCGATACGATACGGAAGCGTATCGAGTGTTCGTGAATAGCTATGCTGGAATACTATTACCCAATCAAAAAGTACTCTGTGCTATTACCGCCCGGCCACGACTTTTGGCTTAGCGGCAAGCGGCGCGGTTTCTTTTGTCTAGCGTTGACGCTGCGAGCGGTGCGTCGTGGTATGGTTCATACATTACATTGGCATTAAGTCCGCCTCTGTACATTTGTGCTTAAAGTATTAAATAAATAAATAAATACATTTTGGTATATTTGTTTTTACCGCTCGCCGCCCCGCGCTAAGCTGCCGCTGATAGCGGTGAGGTCGTGGCCAGGCCGTTAAAACAAAAACAAATATACGAAAATGTATGTTGTACGTGGGACACTCAGAAAGTTTTGCGAAAATAAAAAAAAATGTTCTATAGTTAAATATTTTTTTATTAAATCTTTTCAATGTGCTCTCCACTAGCCTCTACACAAAGTTTCATGCGTCTGAACCAGATTTCGAAACTATTTTTCTAGTCCGCTTTTCCCCTAAATATCTTGGTGTTACTCTGGCAGGTCTTTAACATTCAGCAAAAACTGCAAGAACATCAAGCAGAAGGTACACACTCGCAACAGTCTTCTTCGTCGACTGGTCTCATCGAAGTGGGGTGCTTCGCCTGACGTTATGCGGACTACTGGACTGGCGCTGTCTTATTCTGCGGGAGAATTCGCGTGCCCTGTGTGGAGTCGTTCTGCTCATGCAAAGCTGGTGGATACAGCTTTGAATGAAACTTGCCGGATCATCACTGGTTGCCTAAAACCGACCCCGGTACAAATGCTGTATCCACTAGCAGGAATAGCGCCACCAGTGATTCGCAGAGCGGTGGCAAGCTCCAGCGAAAGAGCCAAAATGGTCTCCGACACACGACACCCTTTGCACGACAACATCCTTGTGCCACAAAGGCTGAAAAGCCGAAACAGTTTTTTAAAGTGTGTCGTCCCACTCACTGGCGAACCACCACAACAAAGACTGAAGCTGTGGCGAGACAGTGCTCCGTTACCCAAACCGTTCGTTCCACCCGCTGAAGACCTCCCACCTGGACATGAGTTACCTTGGGTAACCTGGAAGTCTTTAAACAGACTCCGGACTCAGGTTGGCCGAAGCAAGGAAAACCTGTTCAGGTGGAGATTTATAGACGACTCCGCCTTGGAGTGTAAATGTGGTGCAGTTCCACAAACGATGAGACACTTAATATCGTGCCCTGCGTGTCCTGTCAGTTGCACGTTACAGGAATTGATGGACGCTAGTGATGGCGCCAAACAAGTAGCCGAATTCTGGGCCGAGTACATTTAGATTGCTATCGACACGCTAAGAAGAAGAAGTCTAACAAAAAGTACTCTGTGAGTCCGCTGCAGACACCTCGTTTACAGCCTGCTCGAACGCTGACAGCGCATCTTCATATTTTCATAATAGATTATAACTGGCTAGTCTTTCATACATAAAAACTTTTTTCGCATTCATTTCTGAGTGGCCTGGTATGAACCATGCCACGACGCACCGCTCGCAGCGTCAACGCTAGACTAAAGAAACCGTGTCGCTTGCCGCTAAGCCAAAAGTCGTGGCCGGGTGGTTAAGCCTCTCGGACCACCATGTGACTTAGACCATAGGTTAAAATATGGTCTCAGATTACACCTCTATGGTGTTTATGAGGATTTCGTAGCACGCCACCCACCCAACCTCATATTTACGCACCGCAATTTTCTATAGATCATTACTTTACTAAGGATCATAACTTACGTTTTGAACAACCGACACCGATACCTATTCCTTTTGCACAAAATCGCCTAATATTACCATAGACTAGGTAGTCGCTAATTTCGATTTGGCTGCTTCCCTACTATTAAAAAAATCAAGCATTGTCTGTGGTGTTGCACAGTTGTCTTTAATGAGGTTGAGTAGCGTTTTTAACATTTTTCGTTAGAAAAGGCACCCAAAATAGGTGATGGAAACATAATTTATTTAAAATGAAGTCCGTAGTGGCTTATGTCCGTAATCTTCTTGGTTGGTGTGATGAAACTCCACCGCTAAGAACAAGCTTCAAACGAGACAGGTATGACATTACATGTTTACAACACTGTTATGGCGGCAAAGTCGATGTAAAATCATTCTTATTGCATTGAAGAAACAACACAAAATGTTTACGGTGCCGCTGAAAGTTGCATCTAAGTTTTGGAAGTGGGTTATTACGTTAGCGAGTGAAAAAAATAATCCGTCGCGAAGGTGTACACGTTTTTATTGTTTTCCAGGGCCGACGAGGATTTGTCGTCCGACGATGATACACCGGCCCTCAAGAGACTCAAGCAGCTGAAAAGAACCAATTTTCCAGACATCATGGCCACAAATGGTACCTATTTCAACTTAATGTAGCTTAATCTACCTTGCCAACAGCATGGTAACCTAATAATTTTGTTTCTTTCGAAGCCACACCGTTTGTGGTTTGTATTCATCACGTCCTGTCTATTCAATGAGGCAGATACTCTGCTACTACTATTTTAGAATGTAACCTAAACTTATGGTTCTCATTTCTTTAAGTGAGAAGGCCTATACCAACAATAGGTGTATGTTTAATGTGTCTTTATAACTTTATAGATGATTGGGATAGACAAGAGAAACATAGTAAAAATGTAAGATATGTGCCGATACAAATAGAGGGTCATGCCAGTACATCAACTCCCAATGAGTCCCTCAACAAGAGTAGAGTCAGGAATGTGCCAATTAAACTGGTGGGCTTGTCTGAAAATGGGCCCGCAACACCTTCGAGAAAACCAAGGAAACACACACCTGTAAGACCCATACATGCACTATTAGATGATGACAATGAGGAACAAGAAGTAAGTATCCTATAACTATTATGATTGATAAGGTTCAAGTATAAAAATAGAAATAATTAAATCAGAATTTTTTTCCCAAAATACTAGTCTAAATCATAATTATCGTTTTTGTAATTACAAAAAACACATTAACTCTGAATTCTAGGTGACATGGGTGGAATCAAAATCAGAAAATACATTAAAAAAGCCAACAAGAGTTTACATTGATTTGGAAGATGATGACAATGAGCATAATCAACAGGAGGATGACGTTATCTTTGTGAAGAAGGTCACCACCCCGCCTCCAACCAGACCTTACAAATACTTCCTTTCTAGAAACAGCCACGATGTGACAGATTCAGCTGAGGATGAGCCCATCTATTATAAGTTAAGCCGAAGACCAAATGACCGAAGCATGTTAAATTTATCTCCTAGAACATTTTCTAAATTTAAAGCCCCTCCCGGCATCACCAAGTCATACAAGAAGCCACCCGCACCCTTAGCAAGATGGATGCAACCTGCAAAACCAACAACTTCGAATCTCTCATCATATGCAAGAAATAGATTTTTAGGTCTCAATGGTAATGCTAGGTCAACACTCTCAGAAGTATTTAACTTAGATGAAAAAAAAAACTATCAGGAACTTATTCGGCGAGTGGCAAGTTCAATGAAACCAATGGCATCAGGGAAACCTCTTGATATCATCAATATAGCAGACGATGCGGCGTCGTTTAGAATGACACAGAAAACACAGAGAAATGCATTAAATGAAATTAAATTAGTAGAAAAAAGTTTGCTTGCTGATAGAGACAGTGACACAAAGGAGTATGATCCTATCACAGTAGCTTCAATTAACTCATCAGATTCTGAAGTAGAGATAGTTCCATCAGAGTCTTCCACAACATCTTCACAGAAGATTGATCCTATAAATACACTGAAGGACTCATACAGGGGCAATACCATCACATCAGGGGACTGGCTATTCAAGTTAGATGCTAAATATAAGAAGAAACGGCAAGAGACACAGGAAAAGCTTAAAGATGCACGTCGGGAGTCAGATATCATATCCAAAGTTAATAGTGAACAAAAGATGGCTCATTTGGAGCATAAGCTGAAGTATGAGCTGAGCATTCCAGAGAGCATCTATGAGGAGCCACAACCCACTGTGGAACTGCCTGCCTTGACTCCAGAACAGGAGAAGTTGGTGAACAGAGCCCTCGGTCCAGGACCCCCTGGACAGTTGCTTGTAGAGAAATTCAATTTGAGGATACACAGGTATATTTGCTATTCAATTGCATAGAAAAAATACATTCACCGGCTCAGAAACTTAGCTACATGTAATAAACACGATATTTCGGATTTAAATGTATCAGTTCAGTACTCTTTCTTATGCTTTTAGAAATTCAAAACGTCACTACACCAATAAGTTTATTAAATTGGGTACTTTTGCAGATAATCTTTCTTTTGAGCATGTGCGAAATATGTCCAATTGGGTTTAACAACGAGCTGGCCACTGCAATTTTTGAATACTAACTTCTTTAAGGGGCGTGCATTATCGTGCATTAGGAGGAATTGGTCTTGCTCAATGTATCCCGAATATACCAAAATATGTCCCTGGAGGAAATCCTCGATGTATCGGGCTGCAGTTAGCCGGTTATCGATGATAACCAACTCTGTACGCAACAATTTTAAACTTACAACTTAGTTACTCAAGAGACACGGATTCAACTAAAAATTATAAGTTGCACCATAGTGCACTCAAACATAATGAATTACCCTCTTGAAATAAGAGTAATTTTTTTTTGACCTACCCTCATAAGAAACAATCATTGGAAACACTTAAAGTTTTTGTTATGGCAAGTATTTGCGAGATAAGCGCTTGGCCAAGATTATGTGCCGCTGAGTGTATATAAATTAATTACTTCATACATTCCTAATTTAATTACAATTAGTGCTTTTACATCAGATTTTTTGTCCAAGTATTTCCTTTTCAAACATCTATCCAATAATAATAATGGAGTGATTATTAACTAAAAAGTTGCACTGAATTCCTTATCGAATCAGCCAACCAGAATGAAAGCTCAAATGATGCTAAAAACACTAGTGGGGAAGTTCTTCTTAGTCTAGTCTAACCATTATATTTTGGGGTTGTAGTTAAATAAATAGATTTTTTTCTTCAGTAGGTATATTTAATTTTGGATGAGTGTCAACCTCAAAATTCCCACAAGTTGCCATGCCATTACAAAATAGCTATACATTAAATCATCCATATTTTTATATTCCAGGCGGGACCTGCAAACTCTCTCAGGTCTTAACTGGCTGAACGATGAGGTGATAAACTTCTACATGAATCTACTAATGCAGAGGAGTGAAGAGCGGAAAGACTTGCCTAAAGTGTACGCCACAAATACCTTCTTCTATCCCAAGCTCATGCAAAGTGGGCAGGCTGGACTCAGGAGGTGGACAAGAAAGGTACCACATTATTTTGCTGAAGCTAGATCTGGGTATAAAGAAAATTAATTTGATATTTGTCAACCTATCAACTGAGCGGTTAAATAGTATTTATGTAAACTATCTGAACCAGCAACATGCACCTGTGATTTGTTGTTAAAACATTGAGATTTCTTAAGTTAAATATATATGCATTAAAGTAGGCCCTTATCTATGCAATTGCCGTTTTACATAGAAAAAATCAATTATTTTTTAAAGAAAATTATATTTCATTAATCAAAGGCCATTTCACCATTAGTGAAGATACAGTTTTGCCATTTTAGTGGAAGTTCGTTGATGGCTCTGCTATAAAAATCCTGTGGACGTCGTTAATATTGCGTGCTGTCTGTGCTGCGTTGGTGGCACGACGTAACTCGTATTCGAAAATAGTGCGCAATTTCGATTTTTCCATGGTCACAGAAACAGCGATATTAAAAAAAAAAAAACGAACGGCACAAAAACATTTGAACAACTGATTTTGAAAAACAAAATGTCATGCTATTTTATAAAATTAATATGAACTTGGAATTCTAAATAGAATGAAAGATATCGATCTTCACAATATCATCATCATTCTCCTGCCCTTATCCCAATTTATTTGGGGTCGGCGCAACATGACTTTTTCTTCCATACTTCTCTATTAGTCGTCATCGACCTTCACAATAGCCAGTATCAAAAATCGGCAATTTCATAGGTAAGGACCTAATGCACAAAAACCTTCCGGTATAAATTCTCTTAATGATGGTGAAAACCGCATCAAAATCCAGTGTGGACATAGTTTAGAATATCTGAACAGTCACACAGACAGACAAGAAAAGCAATAATATTTTATATTATTTATAGGGAAGCTTCTAATAAAAATAATTGCACTTAGGAACCTCGGTTTTGTGTCACACATCATGCAAATATCATGAGTAATCATGACAGACAAAAAAAGTAATAACTTTAAATATTTCTAATATTCTAGGTGGACATATTCGCGCACGACCTCCTAGTAGTTCCAGTCCACTTGGGCGTGCACTGGTGCCTCAGCCTGGTGGACTTCCGCGCGCGTAAGATCAACTACCTGGACAGCATGGGCGGCCGCAACCAGGCCTGCCTCGACGCGCTGCTCAAGTATCTGAAGGACGAACATCAGGACAAGAAGGGCGCGCCCTTCGATGCCAGTGGCTGGAAGACGGAATGTCTCAAGGTGAGTTTGTGTAATCTTTCCATAGTGTAATCAATCAGTGGTTTATTCTTGATATATCTGAGCACAAAATCTAAACACACTTGAATGTAAGATGTTGCTGTTGTTGATAGGAATAATTTGTCCTTACTGTAATTTTTTGGGAAGTTTTGTTTTAGTTCCTATTATTTATTGGCATTGTAAATAAGTTAGTATAGATTTGTAAAATGACCGCACTGTTGCATTAAGAGCACACTTTTCGAAATTTCTCCATACAAACTTCGGGAGAATATTACTCCATTGTTTGACATTGTACATCCAAAGTTAAACATTGTATCGTTTTGTCTTATTATTAATTGTGTCTGTACGGAAACAGAATAGTAAAATAATAAGCCATTAAAAAGTTATGAGCCAACAAAGTTTCGTTTTTCTTGCTAATTTTAACGTAACTTTGGATGTAAATAAGTAATAAAATATGGACAAAATCTTCAAAACAAAAACCGTACCGACAAAGTTCAATTATCGAAGAGTTCAATAAGCTTTATTTGTAATTGACTTATGCAGTGGTTTTTTCATAAAACTCGATTTTCCAAAGGACGTTTCGTAATTTTTACGCGCACGTTTTACTATGGAATGATCGTGCCTTTCACTCAATAATGTTCCCCCCGGCGCGGTGCGGGGGGAGACGCTCACGCACACATGCACAATATCTCACGCGCGTTACGAACTATTTCGATTCGACTCGACTCAGTCTGCTGCTGCGGCCTACGTCGTTCGTACGTATGTAGACTAAACTCCCGTGCACTATAAATTATTATTATCATTCGCACGTAAACACTACATTGACCCCTGGCTTGAACTTTGGATTTCGATACTACCTACATTATCTGTTTGACTTCGCACTACAATTTGGACTTCGTATTTTCATTTGAAATCGGAATTGTTGGTTTGAGTGGACGCTGTGTCAGTGAAGTTGTGTTGGTTGATTGAAGGACTACAAATAAACAAAGGGTAAGTCGTACAATTTCTTAGAACTAACCTATTTCGGTAGGGTAGGGACCTCCTCGAGCATATTTTTTGTTATAATATAACTAGCTTCTGCCCGCGACTTCGTCCGTGTGAAATTTTTTGTTAACCCCCAACCACCGCGTCGCATCGCATCGCCTGTCTGCGCTATTACTACTCAACTCCTAAGGGTCCTAGTAGCCTATAGCTAGCTAAGACTTGGTGCTCGGGGTTTGGTGACAGGCGCGGGCGCGGCGCGCGGCCGGCGGCAATGAGAATGTAAACACAAGCGTGCGGCGCGGCGCGGCGCGGTGTTTTGTGTAGGTAGGTAGGTACCTACACAAGAAGGTACCCTATCATAGGCACAAATTATTATGTGACTGTTTATAGTTTAGTAATTCTTTATTAATAAATATTATAAAGACGAAAAAAACTTTTTGTGCTATCCTAAACCCACTGAATCGCAGGCAAAAGCTAGTACAAAAAAAGGTATATGTAATTATGTATAAATACATTACTTTTATAAAATAAATAAATAATAGTGTGTAGGTATATTACTTTATTATTACAGGGTCAAATTAAATTAGCCACCGAAACTCTGCCGACGTGATGGGTATCGTTATCTAAACATGATAAAATAAAAATCAAAAATATTTGATGTATTTTTTGGGGGTCAACGACCGCTTCTAGAGTTGTTACTTGAAGTATTAGATAGAAAATCTGTTTTCTTTTGTTTTATCGTATTGAGTAATCGATACCAATCACGTGTGTGAAGTTTACATAAAAAAAAACTGTATATTTAAACTTATATTTACAAGTGCCTCCTACACTGTGCGGTAGTGCGGTCGTTGACTCCACTAAAAAGTCGTCAAATATTTTTTTTTTGTTTTATCATGGTTAGATATCGATACCCATCAAGTCTGCGGAGTTTCGCTTGCTAATTTAATTTGACACTGTATATGTATAATTTTGTTTTTTTTGGAACAGATCCAAAAGAGAATTGACGAATGGGAAGAAAAGGGTGCCTAAAACTAAGTGCCCATCGCAAGAAGAAGTTCAAAAGAACATTGAGGGGATGTTTCTTGAATACAGAAAACATTCCTCCTGGACTGGATACGTCCCAACCGTAAGTATTATTTTGAGTGTATAATTGACATATTAGGTAACGACCTAATATGTCAATTATACACTGATAACGACCATTCCCTCAAATTCACGTAGACCAAAATTAAACATTTTTGAAGTGGTTTTTTAACTGGGTCAGTTTATTGTGAGGATGGGTCTGGGATGGTGTGTGGTTGGATTGGTCTTGTAATTGTCTTCACTTATATAATCTATATTTTTTTCAGATCGACACTAGAGTCATTCGAGCAGAATATCTGTCAAGCAGAAGTACAGACGCCAGCACATCAACCTACTACAATCTGTCAAATTTCTTTAATCAAATTTCAACTTTATTGCTAAAGCATAAGGTTCAAAATTGATTGGGAAAATTTTACAGTTTCGGGTAGGTTGATGTGCTGGCGTCTGTACATAAAGCAATCTCTGCACAATTCAAAATGTTCCTGGAGTAAATGAACAGATTAGTTCCGGTATTCCTCATGTACTGACCACACCCTAATCGTAAGTATTTTCATAGGTATATCTACTACCATAGTTATGCTATCACTTAGGTTAATTCCCTTTTTGTTATGTTTAATATAATTTCCGTTAATGTTACCCATGTTGTTTTTAGATCACCTCGAGAGTCATTTAAACAAATCGTCGCTCAAGCACAAGTACAATGAAACAACCAGTTCACGGTGGAAAAATGTACTTGTAGAAAATGATTCTTGCGTACAGACTGGCTCCGGAATCATTCCAACTCAATTTTTTTGTGTCCGGTGCCCTATTATACAACCCACTCCAGAAAGTGAGTTAAAATTTGGTCCGTAGCTACGTTTAGCCCATGAGCGTCTGTCACCACGACGGTCATACATGGTACACCTTGACTAAAATTTTTATTTTCCAAAGCAGGTCGCCTTTCTTCTGCACCTGCTTCCAACATAAGCTGTAACGCTATGTCTTTTTGGAAATGGCTAATCTTTGATTATTTTTTACATAATAAATTTTGCTCATATTAGGCATATTTAAACTAGCACAAACCTTATCAAGCTGGCTCCATCCATTGCCAGTTAGTGAAATACCCTCTACCCTCACATTTAATTAATAGGGATCTCTTTAGATTCTTTATTAGACTCCCTGAGATTCGATCTTTTCTATTTTGTTGCACAAATTATTGCTTTTGAAAATAAAATTGTAAATCCTAATTCTTTTTTCTTTCATAAATTCTAAATGCTGAAAATTACATTCAAATGGATCATGTCTAATATTTTTCAATTGTTGAAATAGATAAGCAATACTCACTATCCTATTTCTTTCTAAAGTTGCACAATCACAATAAATTGTCGGTTCTAAAAGAGAAAAAGAATAATTTTCTACAAGTACCGTGCGTACACGAGCTAATATAATTTGACGTGCCTGTATACCGCCTTACTGCATACCTACCGCGAAGACCGACGCGAGGACGACGATCGGATATCACCGCCCGCGCCGGCGCCGGCGCGTCCCCTGCGCACGGATTGCGCCCCTCGGACGCCCTCGCCAGTCCGCTACAAACCTCAACGCCAAATGCATGCCATTTCTTTCTTTCTTTCACGTCGCGCATTTTAGTTATTAGTGTTTTAAATCTATTGTTATTATTAGTGATAATAAACATTTATATTTTATTTTATAGTAGTGTTTCATTAATAGATATACCTACCTAAACCTACCCTAACACACTACAAAATCACCCTTATACTCGTAATAATGGAGTAAGCAACTGACAACCCTTGTAGCAATCTACCGCTACTCACTCAACGTTACGAGTTTGATACCTACTACCTACATACTACATACCTATGATGTGCGCTCGCGACACCGTAGGTACACTAATCATACGCTCAGGGTTTATCATTAATTTATACCTACCAGGTGATTTGACAGTAGTCATGAATACGAACAACTTTCATTATGGGACCAACCCTGAAATATGAAAAAAAGTCAGCTGGCAGGCAAGGTTGGCCTCATAGTAAAAGTTGTTTATATTGATGCATACTTTCATCACGTAATCGTAAAGCATAAAACGGCGGCAGTGGGTGTTTTGTGCGTAAAGTATGTCCCATCATCCGACGACATTATTTTCAAAAAAAAAATCCTGCTGTATATTACCTACTTGGTTCATTGATTCATTCTATTTACTTGCGAAATAATTTCATTCAATTTTCTGTAGGTAGGCAAACAGACGCCAGCACATCAACCTACCCGAAACTGTCAGATTTCCCCAATCAATTTTGAACCTTAGCCTTCAGCAATAAAGTTGAAAATTTATTAAAGAAATTTGACAGATTGTAGTAGGTTGATGTGCTGGCGTCTGTACAATAGGTAGATGTCCCCAGATAACAAAAAAGACGTATGTTCCTACATGATGTACGGAGTCGGCGACTTGCCACGGATGTAATAGGTTCACGTAGGTTCTAGGTTAGGTACCTAGGCTGTTCATTTATTACGTAATACAATTTTACCACTTTCTGTCCCCCTCCCCTACGTAACAAAAAAAAGACTTGGATGAACCCCCTCCCCCCTTTTTAATCTTACGTAAGATATAGTATCTACCAAAATTGCATAGAAAAGTACCTAGCAAAAAATGAAAAACTTATAATTTTTGTTTACTTTTGTGATCTACTAAGAACAGTCTAGACCCCTCTCACCCCCACGTAAGAAAAATAAGACTTGTTATAACCCCCCCTCCCCCCTCAAATCGTCTTACGTAATAAATGAACATAACATCATGTGGGATTATCATAGTTTACCCAATAGAATATTATTATACTTATCTGCATACCTAGTAGGTACATAATACATACATAATCAGCCTATAATGTTCCCACTGCTGGGACACAAGGCCTCCTCTCTGTGAGAGGGAGTGGGCCGTAATCCACCACGCGGGCCCAGTGCGGGTTGGTAGATGTCACATGTCTTCTAATTTTTGGTTCTAGGACATGCCGGTTTCCTCACGATGTTTTCCTTCACCATTTTTGAGAGCAGTGGTGGTGAAATAATTTACACAAAGTAAAGCGCCTGTCTGGGTTCGAACCTACGACCTACAACTCGTAAGTCGCGGCCGATACCACTTGGCCACCACTGGTCTCTCTAGTAGGTACCTACTGTTATAATTACTTACCCCACCAAAAATAACACAAACCGTCTCGTGTCGTGGGCTCGTGGGCGCTAAAATGTAGGTAAGTACCTACCTACCTTAGCCTACGTCTGCGAGTATCCTATGTAGGTACTACGTTGTCCGTGTTACTTGTCTTGAAATTCATAAAACTCTAGAACTTACTCAAATTATTATTAATTCGTTTGTAAAAAACACTAGATTTTTTAACAGTTTATTTAGATAAAAATAATTATGTGTCAAGAATCAAGATTGTTTACCTAATATTTTGGGTATTGATAAAAAAAATAAGACAAGTAAGTAAATAATTTTGACAACAATATAGGTAGTCAACTATAATGGTAATAATTACAATTTTATTATTATCTAATAGGTACGGCATAAACAGTAGGTAATAATATCACTCGCCCGACCGACTGCGCGTCGGGCGAGCGATAACTGTTGAATGGCGGTGCATGTCAAAGAGAATGTAAACACTAGTGTTATTGTGCATGTGTGCATCGTCTAACGTGTCGTTTCAGTTCGGAACGGTGTTTGTGAGTGTGAACTAGAAGTTGTGTGTGTAGACTATCGTCTAACTGCTCATCACTGATACTATCTCTGTCAGACACGATGCCGGGTGAGACAGCGTGCTTTTTGGCCACGCCCACCATCGAGTTCGAGCTCGCGAAGTGTTCAGCCTTAAGTACACAAACCTGTTGTGATAGTTGTAAGGAAGAGTTTAATAAATAAATATCATGATGACGTCAGGTTTAAACTTACACTAACGCCCAAGACGTCGAAATAAAGGGATGAGGATGGGGAGGGGTGTGGTCATCTGGTGTTACACGAATGGATAAAATAAGAAATGAAAGTGGCACCAGTAGTGACTGAAAAGTTGAGTGGAAATCGGTTATCAGGGCAAGGGCATGTGATTAGGAGTGAGGAAACTGTTGTGAGGAAAGTTTTGAGTATTGATGAGGATGGCTATAAGAATAGGGGAAGACCTAAGAAACGATAGATGGACTGTGTGAAAGATGATATGGCTAGAAAGGGGGTGGCTACCGAGATGACGACTAATAGAGAAGTATGGAAGAAAAAGTCACGTCGCGCCAACCCAAATAAATTGGGATAAGGGCAAGAGAATGATGATGATTAAGGTTGCTATGCTATACATACTATGCAGGTGGCACGCCTGCCGGGCCGCTAAACGCCCGGCGCATTGACGCTGTTTTCTGGATCTTAAAAAAGCTTTTGACAACGTCTTTGTCCCTGCTCTTGTGAGTAAACTTGAAAAAGCTGGAATAAGAGAAACTCCGCTGAAGTTGCTCAAAGACTATCATCTCTCATCTAGGCATTTGCTGCCTAGATGAGAGGGTTAAGGTGGGTGAACTGACCAGTAGTGACGCTGAAGTCACATACGGCATTTCCCAGGGCAGCATACTTGGCCCTACACTATTCTTTGTAATATACAAAAATAAAAATGATCTCACCCACTGTGTCACCTTTTGTAAAATTTCTATATTTATGTCTGTAATTTATATGGTGTACATAATAAAGAGTATTCTATTCTATTCTGCAACATGCATATGGCAAAAGTTTTGTCATACACCGATGATACCACTGTCGTTTTTTCTGGGAAATCCTGGCAAGACTTGAAAGCTGAGATGGGTATGGCACAAGTAGCCAATTGGCTAAATAATAACCTGCTCACTTTAAATACAACAAAAACCGTTTACATGTGCTTTAGTATTAACAAAAGTAGTCAACCAAGAGATACTGTAATTGTTCATGCATTAAACAAGTATTGCAGACTAAATATTTAGAGGTGATAGTCGATCAGCGGTTATCCTGGTATCCACATCTTGAACAGGTCTCAAATAGGGTTAGGAGATTAAGCTGGATCTTTAAAATACTTCGTCATATTATTCCAAAAACTATGACCAGTAAACGAGACCCCCAAGAAATGTTCTTAATGAAATCTATATGGCTTTAGTGCAGTCTGTCTTGTTATATTGCATCCCTATTTGGGGAGGTGCTGTGAAAACTAATTTTATAGATGTGGAGCGAGCCCAACAAGCCCTGATAAAGAAAAGATATCCTACTGAGACCTTATATAAAGTTAGTGATCTACTTTCTGTAAGAAAAATGTACATTATACACAAGAAGAAGTTATGAATGTAAGAAAACAATAACTAATTGGATAAATTACAGTCTCTTGGGAACATTACCAGTCGACAGCGATGCGGATGAATTTTTCGACGCTATATTTTAGTTTCTGTATAGTTTTAGTTAAGTTAGGATTTAATTTTGTTATTATTGGATAAAGACACTTACATAATTATGATGGCCCGGAGGCACTTTTGGAGCACATAACACTCGAATCATACTCTCACTAACATCCTTATTTTATTTGATATTTTAAGTACCTACACGGTTTTGTTACTAGATTTTGTACTATGGAAGAGCAGAGTCTCCTAACACAGGCATTGTTTGGTTAAAAGGAGGCTCCATAACACCCTTTTTGTAAACTAAAGCATAAATAAAACTTTATTTATTACTATTACTACTTGCTCTGTCCCGATGACTAACCTCCCATTGTTGTTGCAGGACATCCCGCAGCAGATGAACGGCAGTGACTGCGGCATGTTCGCGTGCACGTTCGCGGAGTTCTCGTCGCGCGGCGCCGCCTACAGCTTCACGCAGGCGCACATGCCCTACCTGCGCCGCAAGGCCGCGCTCGAGATACTCATGGGCAAGCTGCTGCTATAGGTACCTTCACACATGTTAGTGATGTATTTACTTTATTTTGTGAGTTCTTGTGGGTCCTATTGTGTTATACGTAACGTTACTTACAAGTTTTTGAAAAGTGTTGATCATTACTTGCTTCAAAAATGTGATCCTTTATTTGATGCGGAAAGAGTGATGTATGGTGTTCTTGGTGAGTATCCCTCCCTGTATGTGCTTTATTTTGATTGCGTTTTCTACCACAGTAATTCTTAGAAGTAATTTGTAATGTTATATGATTTGGAAACGGGATCCCTTCTCCTCGCATAATGTTCTTTTTCCTAATATACTTTGGCATAACTATGGTATAATTTGTGTTGCCATTTTTTTAGCATACAGTTGTTTTGGCATAATTATCTTGAAGGCTAATTTGTTTTGGCATAAATTTAATTCGCATAATACTAAACGACGTCAGGGGCACCTCGAGGTTCGGTTTGGTTAGGTTCCTTTAAACAAAAATATATAATCATCATCATCTGCCTAGCCTTTTCCCAACTACAAATACAAATATATAATATAAAAAAAATATGCCTAAGCTGTTATGCAAAAATATAATTAAGAAAAACAAAAGTATGCCAAGTTATATTAGGTCTTAAAATTTTATGCAAATGGATAGGGGGAACCTTTGGAAACAATGTGTTATTAAGTAATTTAGTTTCGAGATTTCACAATGAATAGAAGATTGTTGAATAAATGTAAATAAATAACAAAAAACAAGCAACTATTTTATTGTGCGATCAGTGTAGCGTCACGACTTACTATCTTATTTCATTCTGAAGGGTCACGGATGTACCACTTTCTCAATGTAATAGATAACAAGTCTATCTATTTTCTTGATCATAGTCACAAAAGTCACTTAGGCCGATATTATTAATATAATAATAACTAAATAATATATGAATTGAACACTACTCGAATAAGTTCGTAAACCTAAATCAAATATAGGAAAAGCAAAAGTACTACATTGAATGTAAAATAAATATATCACTAACAAAATATAGAAAGTTTTATTAAAATAAACAAATGGACATAACTGTCAGTTTTAAGTCTGAGATGATTGTTTATATATAGGTATGTGAGAAACTGGTTAAGTATATTAATATCCTGAGTTTTTAGAATATCATTTATTTTCATTTGTAGAATCTTCACGACATCGTATTTACTCGTTGCTTTCTAAATAAACCTACAAATACCAGTATGATGATGGGAGTGATTAGGTCAGTTTCACATTGACCGGTCTTTGTCACATATTCAGCAGTGAATGTTTACAGATTCATAAAAATATCAACATCAGATAAACCACCACTGACTTCTGTTTAAAAAATTGTCCAAAATGTTTTCCAGTTAAAAAGAATTTAATTTCTCCTTAATTCTGAGTAAAGTTTCGCGTAACAAATTAAACTGTAAATAACAATTTCTTTCATTCCCTCTAGCACTATTAAGAATCAGAAATATGGATTACTTAGAACTATGACTTATTTTGTGCCTGAACATTATATATGGAAAGGCTATTGTAATTTGTAATTTTTGTTTCTATTATTTATAAAACACGATTCCATTTACATACTTTAGGTACTGTTTCAGTGTATGGCTAACGGGTAAAGCTGCATCATCTGTACATATAATAAAATCGTAAAACTGTACGTGTGGCGTGATTTTTTTATTACTGGACCGACAAATATTATAGTAAAATGTCGTCATACGCCGTTTCAATAATACTTTATTTCACGACGACAAGAAGTGGAGGCGTATAAAAAATGGCGTGGGTATGGCGTGTAAAAAATAAGTGTAGCAAAACTTAAGATTCATTTTATTTTGCGACATTGCCTCACTCGGCGCTAAGTTAAAAGCTACAATTTTTTTTTAATGTTTACGACTTATCTGGGATAAGGCTGGCTTTACACTGAAACAGTTTCTAAATACATTACTCGCACCACAGTCAAAAGACTGTCCAATGTACTGTCAGGTCACTTCATATTAATTTAATTTAAAATTCCATGACAAAAAGACAGGAGCAACTGGAACAAAGGCTTTATCGTGATGATTTTGTGATAATGACGTATGAACGACGATTTCCATTTAATGTTTGAAGATGTATGACAGTTATAATGTAGATAATAATGTTAAAATAAAGATTTTCAAGTGTGATGAGTGATTTGGTAGATAAGTGGTTCTGTAAGAGATTATGATGATAGTTTATAATGCAATACCCTCTTGAGTTAACTTGGCACCACGCTGGAACGTCTTTCCTTCAGCATGGTGTGACGTCATCAGCCATATGCCAAGTTTGTTCGACAGAGTAATGGCCGGCGCAAACCTGGCAAACCGCAGGGTACAGTTCTCACTGCCAAACAAATATCTTTCAACTTTATTTCAAGTAATGCAAGGTTGATCTTTGTTTGACAGTGAAAACCACGCTATGCATTGCTTCGCCAGATGTGTGCCGGCCCTAATAAAGCTGGACAAAGTTATTAAGGTTGTAAATTTTCATTCCTATAAGCTTTTCTTCATAGAAGATAGAAATTCGTGCTTAATTTAATATTTTTTTATGATTTTCCTAAATCCATAACTTTTGTATTTATAGGTATGATTGAATAGAGTTTGTCTTTTTGTCATGGAATCGAGTCTTTAGTCCTAGCGTTAAATATCTCTCTGTATTATAAAAAAATAAAAAGATAGTTAAGTTAAACTAACTTAATTCATATAATTATAAATTAGACATTTTGTTTGGCCTGCCAAGGCTATCTGAAGTTTTCTAAGTGATGGAATAATAAATAAAAGAATTTGAAATCTTTTTGCATTTTTATTTTAATGATATTTCACAAAATAAAATAGTTAAAAAATAAATAAAAACAACAATAATATAAGGGCAAGAGAATTATGAAGATGTAGGGTGTGAGTGCCCTCTCAATTTATTCGAGCTATGGATCATTAAAGATCCAGTTCTTGCATCACTCTGTATAATTGACACGCATAAGCCTCAGTTTCCCGCCATCTAGCAGAGCAATGCCCGCGTCATTGGTACCGCCGCAGTAGTGGTACGATGAGAAAACGGATGTGAGTTTGCCGCGGAGTTGACACTGAGGAGGAATTTATAAGAAACATTTTTAGTGGTAAGAAGTCCATAGAAAACGTTACAATAGGACAGCGAAGCGCACTTCTCATTGGCAGGATAACGAAAAAGCTAGATGATATGCCTGAGACAGGTGATAGGTGCTAATGTGCACCAGCATATCGATTGGTCTCAACACCAGATTTACCCAGCAGCAGTATACAATGTCGCTAGTCGCTGTGCTTAGAGAACCTTTTTATGCAGTGTTCTTCGAAAGCTTAACAGCACCACCTCAAGCACAAAAGTTATCTACCTACGCTTTGGAATGGGCAACTAGCTTCATTTTATTTTTGACTGACCGACTTCTTGACAATTCAAAAGTGCCTGTAAATGGTTTAATATTGAAATAAATGCTTTGAGTTTGAGTTTGAGTATACAAAACAGTTTAGCGATAAATGATATACGTTCTTCTAGCTTGACAAGGTGTTATGTACCTACCTAAAACAAGCATTGCAATGAACCTTGCTGAAATGTATAATGTGAGTTGTAGTTCCATTAATAGGGTCGATTTTGACTGAATAATTCATCTATTTCTTTAATTGGTGCGCCTATGATAAACAGTTACAATAAAAGTTTTTTTTTTCTCACCATAAATCCGTTCTGATGAAGCTCATGCGCTCGCACGACGTGCGACAGCTGGTTGGCCAGCAAGAAGCGGTCCAACGCGGTCTGGTCGAACATGTGGCCCGTGCCGCGCTTGGAATTCGCTGCGAACCCCTCGTTGGAAACCAGCTCCAGTTGTACCGTCGCTGTAATTTTGTTTGGCCTGGTTGGGGAGACGAGGATTTTATAAACTATTCACTAGATGGCTAACTAATGTCCCGCGAATGTGTCTAAAGAGACATCGCGCGATGTCGCCAGACTCTTGTCTCACGACTTTTTGCTTCTGAAGAAGACACGTATCGCAAAACATTAATTTGTCCTCAATCGAATCCATGGCTTGAGCCCCAAACTGATGGATTCAGACTTTTAAACTTGTTTCTGAAGTACAGATCAGACAGTCCGTGAACAATGATGCAAGTTATGTAGAAGAGGCACCCGTGTGTCGGAGGTAATTATCCAAAGGAAGGAACATAGACACTGTTGCCACTGACTACGCAAATAAAAAAGATACCATTGTTGTATACTAACTTAATGGGATCGTTCCACAGCAGTTCCCACGCAATAGAGCTCTGTTCGGCCGGTCGCGACAGAGGAACGGGCACCTTTTCGATAGCCGTTACCAGGGGACACACCCATGGCGGAGGAATCCCGCCGTGACAGCAGAACACCTGGTGAGTTATCAACATGTTTGGTAGCACAGCTTTTTTGTCCGATGAGAGGCAGTGGTAACGACTTACGAGCTGTCGGTCGTAGGTTTCAAGTTCTAACCCAGACAGGCTCTTTCATCATCATCATCATTTCAGCCGAAAGACGTCCACTGCTGGACATAGGCTTCCCCCAAGTACCTCCACTTCGACCGGTTCTGTGCTTCTCGCATCCAACGGGTTCCTGCAGCCTTCATAAGATCGTCGGTCCACCTTGTGGGAGGCCTGCCAACGCTACGTCTTCCGTACGCGGTCGCCACTCCAGAACTTTTCGGCTCCATCGGCCATCTGTTCTGGGAGCAATGTGCCCTGCCCACTCCCACTTAAGTTTGGCAATTCCTCGGGCTATGTCGGTTACCTTGGTTCTCCTGCGGATCTCTTCATTTCTGATTCAATCACGCAGGGAAACTCCAAGCATAGCCCTCTCCATTGCCCCTTGGGTGACTTCTAATAAGGCCCATTGTGAGCGACCACGTTTCAGTGCCATAGTTCATCACTGGCAACACGCACTGGTCAAAGACTTTCATCTTGAGACACTGCGGTATGTGGGACGAGAAGATATTGCGTAGCTTTCCGAACGCCGCCCAGCCGAGTCGGATTCGAAGATTGGCCTCTTTCTCGAAGTTGGACCTCTAGGTAAACATATTCGTCCACGACTTCGAGTGTAGTGTCTCCGATCTTAATGAGAGGGTGTTACATGGGCATTTGACATGACTTTCGTTTTGTCCAAGTTCATTTTATGACGCACTCTTTCGGAGACTACTGAGGTCATCGAGCATTGTACTGTGGTCCTCCACAGGCGCTTTACTTTGTGTAAATTATTTTACCACCACTGCTCTCAAACCGTTAAAGAAAACATGGAAACCGGCATGTCCTAGAACTGAACATTCGAAGACATGTGACATCTAACAACCCGCACTGGGCCCGCGTGGTGCATTACGACATTTACGACCCACTCCCTCTAGCCGAAAGGAGGCCTGAGTCCCAGAAATGGAAATACTTATTATAGGCTGATTATGAGGCAAGGGTGTTATAGTACACCCACACTTCCAGAGGGCGAGCCTAGTGCCATCAACTGGGCACAAATCCGGACTCCGGGCTGCCACTTACCGGGGTGCTACTTAGAAATTCCTATTAGTGAAACCCACGATGGTGAAACCCAATAACTACATTGTCAAGTTTAACTTGTACGTTACTCGGCGTGTGACTATGAAAGTACCCGACACATTTATTCTATTTTCTGTTCATATATTTATTTATTTCGTTACTACTTACTTTATCATCGATGACGGCCGCCAGAGGGAGACAGTCGAAAACACTATTGACTGCGTTCCATATCTTAATGCCTTCAGTATCACCATATTTGATAGTGCACTCACTGCAAAAAAAATCTCCCTAAGTTTTTGTTATTTGTGTGATGTTTCAGAGTTGTTGTGACCCTAGGCCGGGCTTACACATGCCTTTACTCAAAAATAATTAGGTATTACTTATGTACATTAGTTTAAGTTCAACCATAGAACGTACTTACCTATAGAAAGTGAACATCCTCTGTATGTCCCTGATCTCGTGATTCCCGCGCACCATGAATACGGCATTGGGTCGCTGCAGCTTAGCGGCCAGTAGGTACGCCAACAGCTCCGTGCCGTACGACCCTCGGTCCACGTAGTCACCCAGGAACAAGATCCGTGCAGCCGCCAGCGCTATACCGGACGGCCATAAAGCGCTTTCCATTGACAGTAGAGCGCTCAGATTGCCGTGAAGGTCGCCTGCAAACGTTATTGCAGTTAATAATCAAGTAAACCCTTGGGATTCCACAATCGGAATTCGGCTGAAACAAGTAGATTGATTAAGACTGTTCTAATAAAATTAAGTATTAAGTAAGTACATAAATATGATACAGATGGTATAAAATAGAACTAGGTAAATAGTGACTTATTACAATAAAAAAAAAATGACCATGTAACACCCACTCTCATGAAGACAGACACATATGAGGTAAGACGGGATAATAAAAAAGGGGCAAGATAGGGACAGAGGGTAAGATGGGGACAAATTTTCTTCACAGAAAATACATATCAAGACATCCTGCACATCGTCGTCGACTCCAGCACAACCTGTGTGGGCCCATCGTCCACACCGCTGACACCCTACCCAGTTTTCCGACGATTTTAGATAAGAATTGTTTTCATCATTGCAATATAAATAAAAAAAATGTTTATTGCAATTACATACAAATGAAAAACAACAATATTTGGAGATCACCTTTTAAGCAAGAAGATGCTTGTGTTAGGTGAACTCCGCTCTTCCCCTTATCATGATAATAAGTATGCAATTGAAAAAACCAAAAGAGAAAATCAAATTAAAATAAAAAACAGAAAAATAAAGTAAAAATAAAAAGTACTAAAAAAATGGAGCGCACTTGTGTGATGCATGCGAGTGAGTTTTTGTGTGGGAGGGTGTGTGTGTGTGTGTGAGGGTGAGTGTGTGTGTAATAGTGTGAGTGTGTATTGTGTTAATGCGTTACCAATCCTTATTTAAGTTGTTTTTATTTGTTTTTAGGTATTAGTTTAGGTTTAGGTTAGCCCTGCGACAACGTCTTGGGATCGAAAGAAGCCAGGCACAGCTTCCTTCACTAACAATTTCGCTACACGCGGTCCCTTTGATTATAGAACAGATTATGGAAGCGAAGATACCAAAGCATCAATGTCTTCGTAGGTTTTGCTCGTAAGCCAATCAGTCACAGCTATTTTACAGTCACGGGGTTTCAAGGGATAGATGTGTAACTCTTTATTCAGAAGGTTGTATAATCGAGAAGATTGTCTTTCATACTGCCTCTCAGCAAAAACAGATCTGACTGGGAGAGTTGGAGCGACTAAGTAGTTTCTTCTGTTACTGATAATTGTCTTTGTCTTTGTGGGATCATAGGGAAGGGATTTGTGCTTTCTCAGGATAAGATGTAGTAGGTAAAGTTTCCTTACAGAAAGAAGGCCTGAGGTAAGGTAAAGGCTATGGGTTGGGATTCTATAGGGTTTAAAGAGCATAACCTTAAGGAGAGAACGCTGCGCCCTCTCAAGTTCCAAAAATTTAGTTTTTGTTGTCCCACCCCAGCATGGTAAACAGTATGTGAGAACTGATTGGGCCAATGATACGTAGAGTTTCTGTAGAAGATTCTTTGAGGCAACGTGTCGCAGTGTTTTAAAAGTCCATATTAATTTCCTAACCCTTTTCATGATCAGTTCAGTATGCATGTGCCAGGACAGGCGCTGGTCAATCATGATGCCCAGGTATTTAGTGTATTGTAACCTATCAATCACTGTACAAGAGCAGTCAGGAATTGGGAGGTTGGCACAGCAGTGGATCTTAATTTGGAATTCGAGTGGAGGTTGAGTGCGCGCATACTTGGTGAAGCATATGTAGTTGGACTTGGAGGCATTTAACGTGAGGAGGTTACGTTTGAGCCAATCCGCAACCTTTGAAAGGCCAGTTGAAGCTGACCTTTTAACCTTTGCCCGAGTCTTATCAGCAAAGACTATGGCGGTATCATCCGCATATGAGAAAATGCGACCCCAATCAATACTCATATTGCACAGGTGATTAATATAAATGAGGAACAACGTCGGACCGAGTACACTCCCCTGCCCAACGCCGTACGAAACTGTTTCTACTGTGCTAGTAAACTCCCCTATTTTTACTGTTTGTTTGCGGTTATTCAGGTAGGATTTGAATAGGTCGAGAGGGGGCCCCCTTATGCCGATGCTTTCGAGCCTTCGCAGGAGTATGGGGACAGACACTATGTCGAAGGCCTTTTTGAGGTCAAGAAAAACTGCCAGACATTTGCTTCCCTTATCCACTTCATCAACTAAGGTAGATGTTAGTGACAGGACTGCATCCTCAGTAGATCTACCCTGTCGAAAACCAAACTGAGACGGTGACAGAATGTTATGCTTAGAAAGGTATTTAATTAAGCGTGAGTTTAAGAGTCTTTCTAGGATTTTCGAGATAGATGGCAGTACTGAAATTGGCCTATAGTTTGACGAGTCTGACCTGTCTCCACCCTTGTACACAGGTGTTATTACGGCTACTTTCAAGGCATCCGGGAAATATCCCTGCTCAAAGCATAGGTTTGTCAAATAACTTAGGATTGGGACAATTTGTTCATGTGCAGCTTTTAGAAACGTAACTGGAATGTTATCCCAACCAGAGGCGCTGTCTGATTTTAAGCCCATTAATGTAGCATGAAGTTCACAAGGGTCCGTGTCAAATAGTGCAAACGATGAGGCCAGTGTATTGTCAGGTACGGATGGGTTTGGGTCGCTATAATTGACTGTGGCCGACGGAAGTGGAGTGATATTATCCGCGAGAAGCCTTCCTATGTTAGAGAAAAAGCTATTCACCTTGTCAATAGAGTTAAACACATTCTTGTGCTTTAGTTCCTGTTCCCGTCTTTTTAGGGTTCCGTAGTCAACAAGGAACCCTTATAGTTTCGCTGTGTCCGTCTGTCCGTCCGTCCGTCCGTCCGCAGCTTAGCTCAGAGACTCTTAGTACCTACTAGAAGCTATAATTTGGCATGGATATACATATTAATCACGCCGACAAAGTGGTAAAATAAAAACATGAAAAAAAATTTTTGTAGGGTACCTCCTGTACACGTAAAGTGGCATGAGCTGCGGACGTAGCTTCTGGCTTACGAATAGATAAAGGGTGGCGATCTAAGAACCCTCTGAGCCACGCGTTACCAGCCATTTTTTTTTTTGGGATGTTAAAGTTATGTTTTTTATATTTTGTAACAGGCCGCAGGAACCCGTTGGATGCGAGAAGCACGAACCGATTGAAGTGGAGGTGCTTGGGGAGGCCTATGTCCAGCAGTGGACGTCTTTCGGCTGAAATGATAATGATATCATAAACAAGC
The DNA here is from genome assembly GCA_914767645.1 of Hydraecia micacea. Classification (NCBI taxonomy): domain Eukaryota; kingdom Metazoa; phylum Arthropoda; class Insecta; order Lepidoptera; family Noctuidae; genus Hydraecia; species Hydraecia micacea. The sequence continues at coordinate 19,808,859 of OU611778.1, forward strand.
GCGCGTTTGCAAATGGACGACGGCATAAAAATACGAGCCTGCTATTGTCCCACTGCAGGGCAAAGGCCTTCTCACACAGAGAAGGCATGGGCATTGATCACCACCCTTGGTCAAGACGGGTTGGTGATGTCAGATTTATATTAACTACTATAGAAAAGTTTCCTCACGATATTTTGACTTCACCAATGGTAGTAATGGCCAAGATAAACTCAGAAACATTAAAGAAGTTTAGCCGATGACATAAATACAAGAAAGTAGCTTTGTCACCAACTAAAATGACATTCAGGAAGATAAAGAACACAAGCGCCATGCAAACATCATGTTTGCCACTCACCAACAACATACACAGGCGAAGTCAGTCGCAGTAGCCGGGGCTCGGCGGCACAGATGGGCCGCACGGCCTCCGCCAGCCGCAGCAGCAGGGAGCCCAGCGCCGCCTCCTCGGGGGGGTTCGACCAAGCGTACGCCTGCTTCACGCTCAGGATATTGCCGCTGTTTGACTGCCCACGTAACTAGCAAGTAGAAGGTCACGGAGCTAGAGCACTGTGGCTAGAGTCACATTAAGGGGGAATGCGCAAAGGTAGCCCGCAAAATTTAAATTTTGCGAGTCAGGTTGAATGCTAATTTGATATTTCGGTTCATCCAGGTTTCACCCGCGACTAGGCGAATTAAATTGAGGAACCATAACCAACCTTCTGAAAAAAAAACTGTGTAGGAGGCACTTACTGATTATAGACCTCTTCTAAACGGCTGGTGACCAGGTCTATCCGGTTACAGGTAACGTTCCATGTTGTCGCCATCATTAGATGAGTTGTATTATGTTAACCCTGCTGTTTTTCAGCCTTCAAATTGCTTCGCGCAGGAAAGGTAAGGCAGACAGGTACATCGCTTTGTATTGAACAAATATTGTAGAAATGTAGTACGAGTAAGTACTAACAATATGCGGCTTGTCACCAGCGCTGGCGAAGTAATGCACAGCTGCCATCGCTTCTACAGGCATAGAATTGGGCCCGAGCAAGTTGAACGACTGCACCTCGTGCGCCATGAGGCGAGCGGTCGAAGGACTCATTGCGTCCTCTGTACATAGAGGAGAAAACATGTCTGCGTCGTATAAGGAGTGGTTAATACCGGGACCACACCAACGGACAACGCCGATAAATAATTATCGCGATAAGTTGTGGCTGCACCTACGATTATCGCCCGTCATCGCGATAACTATCGGCGTTTCCCGTTGGTGTGGCCGGGCATTAGAAATACGTCTTGTTCACACCCACTGGTACTGGTAATTCTATAATTAATCACCACACTAGCGAAGAAGTTAGTGATACCTACCTACTTCTTTAGGTAGTAGTAATGGTTTTTTCCAAAATCAAAAGTCATTTACCTACCTACTTATTATTCATATTAGGCTCAGAATCAGCACTTTTTGAACTTCAACATTACATAAGACAATCCCACAAAACGCCCGCCCTTCACAACTTATAATGCTTTAGCTCAGAAAATCTGGCGCAACAAACTCCCCAGCAGTGAGAGCGAACATATTCAGCAATGGATTAGCAATATCCTTCAAAGTCATTCAGATTAAGATTGAAAGACAAGTGTGTTACGCAATTAGGGTGCAGGTTAGTATTCTTTACTGCACTCACAAAACATTAGTTAGTATCTAAATAAACTTGCCGTCAAAATTGTTTATATCAATAAGTTCGTTCGGCGGGCGGCGCCGTAAGCGCACTGTGTAGACTGCTAAGCTGTAGTCTGGCCGGGCCGCGCGCTTGGCTAAGGCCGCAGTACATGCGCTCATGCCGGCCGACGAGCGCGAGACCGAGCCTTGCCCGCCCGCCGCCAACCCTGCACATTCTGAATATGTTAGTACATGTTTCATCATCATCATCATCGGCCTATATCTAGCAGTCCACTGCTACACAGGCCTTGCACAGGGCTCTCCAATCGCACGCCATTTAACTCTGTCCTCTGCTACGCTCAGCCGAGCCTGACGGCGAACTACTTTAGGTTTTCGGTCAATACCAACGGTACTCGGTTCTAAGCTTAGACTAGTTTCGACGGTTAATATGGCCGGCCCGTTACCACTTCAGCTTGCTTTTTCTTTGGGATATTTCGACTTCCAAGTCACATGCTGCGACTTTTTTTTCAGGTACCTACCGAGGAGATTATGTAAGAAATAGGTGTAAGTACTTAGGTTACAGCTGCTATAGTGACGATCATATTATCTACCTATTCCTGTTACAGGCTGCAGTTTTGTCGCGCCCGACGTTGAAGCATGGCACTCTTTATCCCGTTCTCTGAAAATCGCGGAATCCATTACGAATCCGTATTTATAATAATATAACCGTGAGTTCTCTAAGTATTCGTTAAAATCACTAACGCACAGTAAACCCGCTGGGTCTAAAAGCGTGAAATTTTGCACAAGAGTTCCTTTTATAAAGTGAGCACTATGGAAGTATTTTTTTTAAGAATTCACGCCCTAAAAGGGCTAAATAGGGGATGAAAGTTTGTAAGGATGGGAAATCCCGCGGCAAATTCATCGCGCACACGGCTTGCATTATACCTAACAAAACCTTAGTAGAATTCTTACTGCAGGTCCATGATATACGAGGCGATACTCCTGGGCGCCCGCAGCAAGGAACTGGTGCCTCTCAGTCGAAGCTCGCCGACTCCTCTGAGGAATTCCGCCAGAGGCAGCTGCGAGTTCGGCTGCATTCCTAGATGTCTGCAATTGCCACATAGATTCTGAGAAGTTAATTAGGTATGGTAATGAAAAACATGTTTTTAAACTCATAAATCTGTCAAAAACGTAGATTGGTAAAATGCTCAAACTTTGAAATAATGGCTTCGAACCTGAGGCAGACATCAGCATCTTTGGCGACACTTAGAGCGTCGATGGGTAGCTGCCGGGTAGCTCGCGCGGCTGCCACCAGCTCTTTGAACTCCACATACTCCAGCTTAAGGTCGCAATTGTTATCGAAGTACCTGAGTAACATCGAAGATGTGATGATGAATGTAGAGAAACAGGTAGGTATTTTACCTATGAAACCCTGCAGTCTACATAACTCAAGGAATAAGTAAGCTAAAGTGGCAATTTTAATTATTCGTAGAACAGAAGGTCTCAGGCTAGGCAGAACGACGATCTGCGCAGGGTGGCTGGTAGCAACTTGGTGGGCGCAGCCGATCGAGGTTCGAGTTGCATGGCGTGCGATTGAAGAAGCAGTGGACTGCTATAGGTTGATGATAACCCTGCAGATATGGGCGGTCTCACCTAAAAATATATTTGCACCGTATTTCCGCTGGTACACCGGTATGCTGAGTGGCAGGCTCCAACGCTGCTGTCCACAGCATCAACTCCAGGAAGGACAGACCACCTCTGCCTGTCACGTCTGCAGATCTGGCAAATAATATACGTAGCTTTGGAAACATTAGCTAGTAGTTCGAAATTAAGGAGAAAAATCATTAAAGCCATGAGTTATTATTCGAAGATGTATGGTTGTGATTTGCGCATCACTAGTTTTTTGAAATTACAGGTATCGTAGGATCATTTATTTTGGCACTGATATTGTTCATATTATTTTTAATTTGATTAAATCGAGTTGAGTATTTGAAGCCGCAACACTAGATAGATATCTGGTGACGGTATCGCCACGGCTCCAAATATGGCAGGGTCGCCATATAAGGATGGGACTTGGGAGACAAGTGAAACACCTGAGATCTGAGCAGATACTGAAGATATTAAGATAAACCATATGGATCAATAGGTATACACATCTATAGTTACTACATCTCAATGCTTGCCATTTATTGGATAAAATAGGTACCTGAAGAGATTCTGACATTGTGACCTCTGCCAGCCAAGATCGATCATGAATTGAGAGAAGACGTGGACGCTCATGTATAACGCAGGGAACACCATCAGCACGAACTCGCGATATATTCTGATTTGATCTGCAATTTAAACCATAAATATCATTCATCTGGCATTCAAATGACCATTTATGTAGTCTTAGAAGTTCCAACGCAGCTTCTACACAGGAGATAAACTTATATAAACTACGTTATATTGAAGTGTACAACATACCAAATATCTACATTACATTAGTATTAGTTTTAGGGACGTCATTTTTGTTATTTTTTGGAGTGTGACGTTACTAGAATATTAAGAGGACGTTAACCGTCGCGGTTGTAGCCAGCCGCTTGCAGAAGCTGCAGGTTGGGCGACGCCATGGCCACCGCGCCGCCAGCCACGTCTATCCCGACTACCACGTTCTCTTCGCAGATCTCGACCAGCGCACCAGTTTCTAAATCCTAAGAGAGAAGCTATTTTGAAATTAGATCGTTCATCTAGTATTATGTAATACATCGATCAGTATAGTAGTCAAAATAGCCATAATAATATGTCCAAAAAAAATGGGGTGTGGTTGTGTCATGGACTGCATGGACACGGCCGTGTGTTGTACGTGAATACGTTTACGTAACGGGGTTGATCCGCTCGGCCGTATTCATTCTTTTACGTTCCCGGCACTGCTTGACTCGGTCACATAGGTATATGGTAGTTATTTTATTGGTAGCATTCGATTGCTCTTGAGAAGCCCCTTCTAACCGTATACGATTTCTGTATTTGGATTTGGCTTTTTGACGCTTATAAGCCGACATTATTATATTTTTGATACTTAAGTACTTATTATTTTACTTACACATTATATTCACTGTCACTATTTTACACTAATATTTTGTATACAATCGATAGATTTTGACGGGAGCTGACGAATTGAAACTCAAACGAACGTCGTAGCTTTTCCGAGTCAAAAGTTATACTAAGTGGAAATCTCGATACGCAGTAAAATTACCTCAAAATGGCAGCGTTTCCCCGTCCACCGCGCGCGATGCGTCACAGTCCTCACTTGGCGTAATAAATTCTTTGATCCTTTAGCTATACAATGGTGCAATTGAATTTAGGATGGAGATGATAGATATGAAGCTGCAACACCAAACTGTATCCCCCTATTTTGTTATCAATAGTTTTTTTGACTTGCCTCCCACTATGGAAGCAAATTTAAAGGCGGTTTCACGTCAAAATGTTTTTAAGCAAACACATCAAATCTAGAAAACCGATGCTTGCACGCTGTTTACGAACAAGAGTGAAGAACATGTTATTATATACCGAATCCTTGTCAGGATCTAATCCCTCGCCAGTGACCATGAGAGAAAACAGAAGTATCTCAGGACTGCGAAGGTTGGAGTGGGCTCGTTGGCGCTCCAGCTCCACTGCGTTGAGCCACTGCAGCCGTTTCCGCAAACCCTGGATTGTCAGAACACACATAAACAACACCAACATTCAAATATTCTATCGATTCAGAGAGCAAGGCACACGTATTTGCCCACAGATAAGTTCTACCAACAGCGGTCTCGGGTCCAACTAACATCCATGCAGAGGCAGCTGGATGTCAGAGCCTGATTTCAGCCAACCATGGTTTACTCCTTCTCTTTCCGAGTCTCGGTGTCGCCTTTTCAGAACAGCTGATTGACTAGGCTACCACAAGAGGCCAAATCTTCGCTAGGTCGATAAGTATCAAGCTGAGCTGATACATAAGGAGTGACTGCTACAGATGATAAACTCAGATCCTAATGGTTCGCTTTACTTAGTGTTTGCAATACTTACAATAGCAAATAAGTCGCCAGTTTTCTTAAAAACAATCACGAGGGAGTAAGTGTTATTTCCTGACTATTACTAACAGCTTTGTTCTTCAGCCTCTTCTTGATTTCGGGTTTGATGACCGCCTTGTACACGGCATGGTACACGCACTGCAGATTATGGTTCGGTAGCCAGATCTTGTACACGCGGATGGGTTGGCAGGAAGTACTGGAGTCCACACCGAATAACTGCAGCATATTTGCAGGAATGGAAAAGATTGAGGATGTAAATGGAGATGTACCTACTTACCTACCTAAGGAAAGTGTCGTTAAGCATACAAAGACGTAATCACAATTGAAGGGTTTGATTGGGAGATTCTACTTCAGTACTTTACCAATACAAACGTCCATCAATGCGGAAGCAAAGCGATAGACCCGCTTGCCCAGCTGCTCATCCTGTCAGGACTGCTCTTATATTTATCTATCCACTATGTAAAGGAGGGAAATAGTAGAAAAGCAGTGTCCGTATTCACCACACCATGGGGCCTTCGCCGGCCTGTGTGTGTGTAGGTACCTATAGGTACCTATGTGTGTGTATCATCAGAGCGAGCTGTCATTGGAACAGATCTGGCAGGGTGAGTATAGGTATCCATCACTGGTCTAATGGCACTAGTTTCTAAATACAGTATTCTAGGGATGCCTCCACCCTCATAAAGTATCAAATCAGGTAGGTACTATTACGGTCATAAGTGCAGTAGCACGGTAAGGATTGTTTTGCTGTGAACGCGCAGTACAAGCCGTAACCGTACCTAATATGTGTGTATAAGTGTATTAACACAGAACGCACACCTCAGAATTTATACACTGGTGTCGAGCGAAACAAAAACATATCACTTTCTAATTACGTATGACCTTGGGCGGTTCATAGGATTGCTAAAATTGACAGCGTTTTAATAAGTTCAAATAACTCATAGTGTAACGTATAGGATAAAGAAACACTAGGTTCTAGGTTCCAATCTCGATATGAGTTTTTTTTTTTCTTTTCAACAATTATCTTCATCTGTTCTTTTATTATTCGATAAATTAATAAACGGGAATAATAATGTAATAATTGTTTTTATTATTATATAGTTAGTGAAATATGGGGTTAAGAATAAAAATCTTTTATAAGTGATTACAAAATGTTTATTCGTTATAATTTTATAAAGTATAAATAAATTTCTAGTTTAGGACTTATTGTGGTTATAGCTTAAGTATTCATTTTCATTACGAAAAGAAGATTGAAACTAAACCTCAAAATAATCCTTATTACGAATATGCTACAACATAATTTTATTATTATTATTTACAATTTTTTATTTAATATATTTTTTTTTTATTTTCTAATTCCTTGCTTTCCATCGCTGTATCGCAAAATGTAAACGTTCTTGTTTATGATTTTCAATCAACTATGGTTTTTGAGCTGGTTTTCGTTTGCACGGCGAACGGTTCGTAAAGACGTGTCGAATAATAATTCGGCAATATATCTCGTTGGTATATAACCAGTCGCTTTCGACTGGCAAGGCTACCCTCTTCCTTATTGAGTGACCCTCCGACTCACAGAAGGTAATTTCTCTAAAACAAAAAAGAAGTACTCTTAGGCTACTAGCAAAATACGAATAAGTAAGTATTACCTACGATTTAGAAACAAAATTATAATGAAAATAGAAATGTTACATATAACTATAATAATCATCATTTAAAATCTAGGACTTCGAAATTATAATTTTTTCATCTATTTAGACCTTATAATACGTTTCAAAAAAATAACTACAAAAATCAGCAATTCTATTTTAATAAAATAAATGTTTGAAAAAATAATTAAAACATATTTATAATACTCACATTCAGTTCGGTTTCATAAGATATTTGTGTTAAGTATATTAAGTCCACTTTTATGCAGCGCAATCATAATTCGCTTTCGTTTCAATATTCTGTATTTTAAAAGGAACTACAACACGGCTAATAGATAGAACACAGACACACGTCGCTATCCCACAATAAACAACCAACCAACAACGTTCTATTTAATCGCGGTGAATGACTCGTATAACTTAACTGTGTCTACCTTATAATTTATTTATTTAGATATCTGTGGGTATAATCATAAAGTTTTACGAATTAAGCGCACAAGACTTATAGTCAAAAGCGTGATTATTCAAAGTAGTTATTAAAACATTAAAAAAACTATCATCGCGCGTGAGATTTGAACTCACGCATCGCTACGCAGAACGCATTTACCCAGATATGATAACCGCTAGGCTATCATGCCATATACCGTACCGGTTGAATTTATGAAATACAATCAGTTGCAAATGAATGTGAGTGTGTGTGTCTATAGTAGAGAAATGACTCATTAAAAGAAGGTCGTAAGTAAAACCAAAGTGTCAATCTATTGCTTTGTGAATTTGCTACTCCACTTATGACCCCCACTGTACGTACCTCAAAATGAATTTTATGAGCCGTCATTTTCCAGCAGTTCTTCTCACATTTACTAGAAGGTATCCATGTTTCTCCGTTCGCCTCTTTGGTGAAGAGATAAGTTCGCTCGTTGGGACAATACACCAAAAGAGACACAACATCACACAAATCTTTATAATGCTTGAACATGTTGCTACAATAATACTATTTAACTATCAACGGAATCGACAAAAATGTATAATAGGTGTAAATATGGTGTAAATCAGTGTAAATAATGTTTAGACCATCTTCCCATCTTCTTGGCGATTTGACAACAGAGCATCACAGACTAAGAAGAGTATCTACTGGATTTGACAGAACTATGTTGATATAAACAACGCTGTTCTTTATTATGAGTTCAATAAAACAAGGTCTAAACCACTGACCTGTAGAGATTGGTCTAAACACAATGATATCATGAAAATGGTGCTCAAAGTAATTTTAGGTATATTATACAGGATAGCAGGGATTACGCGCAAACTGTAACGATGAATTCAACACATGATCCTAGAAAGCGTAATTATAATAAATATTTCGTCAGTTATCGAAATAAAATCTGCTGTTTCATAGAAAAGTTTTTTTTTCTTCTGATACCATCAAGTGGGATATAAAAATAAAGGGTTTTAAAAGGTGATTTCAAAAAAATATATATATACAACTTATATGGTTAATAGTCATTCGAAGTGACAAAACGTAGAAAACGAAATAAAAAATAAAATAAAATCTTTCACATTTGTAAACTAAAAAGCTGGAAATAAAAAAAAGTCATTCGGCGAGAGGATTTCAGGATAACGAAAGCTAAAAAGTAATTAAAAAAACTAAAAAACCCGACTGCGGTAAAAAACTTATATAAAAAAAAGCTTAAAAGCTAAAAACAAATCCATTACAGCTTTTTTTTACATAAGTTTTTTACCGCAGTCGGGTTTTTTAGTTTTTTTAATTACTTTTTAGCTTTCGTTATCCTGAAATCCTCTCGCCGAATGACTTTTTTTTATTTCTAAAACTTTTTTTTATTTAAAAAACCCGACTGCGGTAAAAAACTTATATAAAAAAAAGCTTAAAAGCTAAAAACAAATCCATTACAGCTTTTTTTTACATAAGTTTTTTACCGCAGTCGGGTTTTTTAGTTTTTTTAATTACTTTTTAGCTTTCGTTATCCTGAAATCCTCTCGCCGAATGAGGCCGGTGCATTATTGGCTTAGCAGACCTCTGGGCCCGACTGCGAACTGACCGCACCACTTTGAACCTTATTAGTTACGTCACTGCTGCTGAAGATATCCAGTAGGTACTTCTTCAGCGTTCAGCATTGAAGCAGTGTCTTGATGAATGAAGCATTAATTTTATGCATTAAGTAAGGCCAGCCTTGCCGCACAAGGGGGGTTTTTTGAACGCGACGATTTATTAATTTGCACTGGATTTTCGAGTCTCGGTGTTGAGCTGAGCATTGAGGACCGAACAGAGTGCGTATTAGGTACTAGGCTACAAGCACTAGCGTGGCAAAAAAATTGTTGCATTTTCAACTCTCGGTGATAAGTAGTGCGTTGAAAAACCAGTACCTATTCAAAAAATCGCCCGTGGGTGGGTCGACAGCGAGGAGGGCGAGGGTCTGGGATCGGCCAACCCCAAGGCCTAGGCCAGAGCAAGTGTTTTTGATTTTTCACGACTCGGTACTGGACTCTGGATATACTATGCCAGTGACAACAAGCTCTGGTATCCCTTATTACCTGTGCGTACCCCTTAGGAAATACCTAGGCGTGATGTAATGTTAGAATAGTTGAAAATAGCGCCATCTGTGAATTAGGTTAATAGTGTTGTACTGAGATGAATAATCGGATTATTTCTTATTTCGAAATAATTATTTACGTGTCGAATTACCCTAGTAAATAAATGAAAACAATATGAACAATACCTTTTCCACGTTTTCTCGTGTTATATTTATATTGCATGTGTACTTCATAAAATATTACAATAGATGTCACTAACTTTGGAACAAAGCACAGGGACGCTAGAAAAAAATAATGTAAGACAAGGCAAATAAAACAAACAAGGTACAAGGATAACAGTCCATATTTAATTACTGCATCTCAATAGCAATTAGGATGTAATCTATTGTGTATTCCATTCATTGTCAGCTTTTATTGATTCGTTTGTGCTATAGTACTCTATGGTGGTGTATAAGGTGACGTAGCGATCACGCCACCTTCTTCATGCCTATTCCAGCTCTGTGATTGGTCGAAGAGTATAATCCCCCACCCCAAACAAAAATACAACACATTCAACACGTTTAGTGCTGCCAGCTTAAATCGATTTTCTATTCGATTACAGATTCGAGTAGAAGTTGGTTATTAATATTTTCGAAATGATTCCTTTCAATATTTGTATAGTGTATAGTATTTCAAAACTTCATAAACAAACCTAATTGATTGCTGGTTGAACCTAAATGCCTAAAATCGCGCGGAAAGGCATATAAAAGTTTGTTTATAAGTTTAAAATCGATTACATTGAATTGGTGTCAAATTGTAAAGCAGAGTACAACACTAAGTAGTTCGGATTTGCTGGACGTTAGGAATCCCGCTAGTGTTTACCTCAAATTTATTTGAAAATTTGGTGATAATTTACAAGTGTAATATACGCAGTGGACCTGTAAGGACACTAGGTGAGTATTTTACTTCAATATTTTGTTAACAGCGCTGTATGGAAATTATACACCTATCGCAAAAAATATAACCTAAAAGAAAATTCTGTGTGAGATTTCTTATACGAATTTCCCTGTTTTATTTGCTTTCAAGTTAAAATCTTTCGGGGAAATGTATTAAATAACAAACTTACAGTGATTTAGCAATATTATCTTGGTATTTTGACCCTTTCTTTTGTTATAAATACCCTCATACGTTGACCAAGTACCAGAATTTCTTCATCACATTACTTCGTTAATTACAATATAACGGGAGTGGTTCTACGTGTGGAATCTTAACTAAAAATAATTGAATGCAACTATGAGTCCGCTCCCCATAAATAGCATTCCGTAATTATAATTTTTATTTCAAAATCATACCTAAATCGGGTTCACTGCATTTGCGGTTGTTATTCTACGTACTTAGCGATTTGTATATAATTTTATCAAAACAAAACATTAGATAAGATAATCTATACACAAGGAAGATTATTTTAGTACCATAGTAGGCTTTACTCTAAGTTCAGTACAGTGTAAGTAAAGTGAACTATTGCAGGTAATGATTACTTTTTAATATTGTGGGTATACTCACCTAAGTATCTATATTTTGCCAATAATAAAAATTAATTTGAACAATTTTAAAATAATTCAGGCAAAATCAGTCTGTCTTAACTCCTCTATTTTTTTAAATAGGTGTCAATATTTAACTCAGTGTCATACTCGTTTTTTTCTAAAAATGTATAGCTGGGTAAAAAATTGTTCAGCACCTTTAGATCTAAAGGTGCTGAACAATTTTTTACCCAGCGTAGCATGGTGAACTTGCATTGTTATATTGCAAAATCTATAAACAGTACATTATCTGTAAACTTACAATATTTTCGTGCTATGCAGTTCCATGTGTAACAGTTTAAAGCAAATATAATTATATTGATTGAGTTTCTGCCAACTTTTTGTGTGAAACATAAAATATTATTGCTAACCATTGTTAATAGAGCCACCGGCTATACTTCTATATTGTAATGAATGCAATATCCAATCTTACAACATCAACATTTGAGTGGTTGCATTTTTTTTAATGAATTACCTTGGCTGTTTTTTTTTTATAATATCCATAACAATTGCATCTTTCTGTCATTTATCAAGACCATATTCAAGTTCAACATACTAATAGAATTTATAAGCGCTCTGAACCCAGAGGTTAATGGAAGCTAATTAAAGTTATGTTCCTTCATTCAAATAGGTAATGTTAATTAAAATGTTCACAACTTACATAATACTACATAATTTATTAATTGACCTTCTCTAACCGTTAACATAACAATAGAATTTATTGACATTTTCTGAAAAAAAAACACTATCCTTAAATTTTTCTTGAACTCAAATACTTACTGGGATTAATAATCTCTTCAGTCTTATATATAGAAAATATTTCACAAGGTCATTTTTACACAATTTTTTTGTAATTTATTTGCACTAAATCAAAACAAAGTAGGTAGTTATGATTTATATAGTAAGTACATAAGAAGGTACCAAATGTTGTAATCTTTTTACAAGAATGGACAAATCTTTTAAAGTGCTGATTGATGCTGACAATCATTCTCTTCTACAAGAGACTTGATAAGCATCTTATCAACAGTATGAATCCTCTTTGGTTTTTATATTTTATTTATTTGTATACAATCTATACAAATAAAAAAAATATGTGCCTGTTTGTGTTTTTTACTAAATGCATATCAAAGTATACACGCAATTAAAAAATATGTCTGTGTCTAGCTGTTTGTTCCAGGTAATATCTGAAACGACTGGACCGATTTTAACGGCACTTTCTACTTTTATTTTAGAAAAAGTTTTAGGGTTCCGCGCAAAAAAAAATAAGACCCATGAAATCCAAAATGCACGTGAACGAAGTCGCGGGCATAACTAGTTCGTACGTAAAAACAGATAAGTACTGGATTAATTGTGCAATCCAATGAAATCGTATTTTGTATATAAACCCAAGTAGCACGACGCATTATCTGACCTTAGGTCATGGTATGGGGTTAGCAGTTATGTAAGTACCTAAATTCTGACTTTTTATGTGTCTAATTGTGTGCCTCGGAAAGCACGTTAAGCCGTTGGTCCCGGCTGTCATTCGTGGATCTTTGACAGTCGTTACGGGTAGTCAGAAGCCCGAAAGTCTGACAACCAGTCTTACCAAGGGGTATCGTATTACCCAGTAACTGGGTTGTGGAGGTCAGATAGGCAGTCGCTCCATGTAAAATACTGGTATTCAGCTGCATCCGGTTAGACTGGAAGCCGACCCCAACATAGTTGGGAAAAGGCTAGGCAGATGATGATGATCCTTTAAACGAAAACTAATACACTACTCTAGGCTACCACAAATAATAAAAAATTTTGACTCAGAAAAATACATATCTGTTACGCGATACTACGAGATAGAGCTGATACTTCAGGCCACATAATAACCACAAAGTTGCGTGTTCGCACGGCAGGGTCACGCAAGGCCGTGGACTTCGCACTTCCCGCTCACGCCCCCCCCAAATTGAGCTCATCACGCGTCGCATACGCACATGGCGTCGTCGCCGGCGATCAGACGATCAAACCTTGCGTTTACAGGGGAAAAATCATGCGTAAAGTAATCAGGTGGGGTTGTCTAAGTAGTAAAAAAGACTCGCCCTTTGTATCGTAGCGGGATAATTGCGTAACGAGGGTGTTATTGAAAGTGTTACGTAATTAGGGTGCAAGTCTTAATTAGTCTTTTATCACAAATTGAAGGTTTACATCCTCACACGGCGTGTATCAGCCACGTTCGGCGATGACATACCCGTGTGGCTTCTTTCACGAACCATTTCGAGCTATACAACCCGAATCTCTTCAAAGTGAGAGCGAACAGGCTTCTTCTGGGTAAGCTCACTCCATCGTCGACTTTGTCTCTGTCACCTCTGACCTAGACTAGAGTCAAGAGCAAAACCCATTTCAAACATTTCTAATTGCAACTTTGTAGGTCTGATAAATTTTGATGTAGGGAGCACTCCCTACTTCAAAATTTATCAGACCTACAAAGTTGCAATTTTGCGTGCCTGGTAAGATCCCCCCAATCACCTAATATACAAAATTTCGTAAATGTAACTTTTACAGTTCTCTGTATATTTCATTTTCGTTTTTGGTAAGGATTGTCTTTTAAATACAATAACGTAAGTAACACCTGCCTTGAAAACTATAAATTTAATTCTTTGTTTCTTTCTACATATAAAACCCTGCAGCTGTACACAGGTCATTTTTGTTTGACATTTAACTTGAACGCCATCTAAAAGAATGGCAACTGTTTCGATTAAGTTTTAACAATTTTAGCAGTGAGTGATCGGACGGTAAGTAAAATTGTTTTTGTAATAATTAGCGGAGTAGCTGACGGTTAATTGTTGGCATCAATATACATTTTTCTCGAGCCTTTGATCATTATATTTTCTAAATATTAATTAGTAATAGGCAACTCTAAACACCTACGTATTCCAGCTTTTAGTACAGCTTAAATCTACCAATTCTGCGTACCCCGTAAGAAGAATCCAGTTTGTATATTCTTACGAAACTGTTGCTAGCCTTCCGACGACAGTCACTAATGTATGTATAGCGCTCATACTATGTACATCAAATGTAATATCGCGCAATGTGAAAGGTCAACAAACTTCGTAAAAGCTTCAGTACACAAAAGCTTTTAAATCTTACTCCCTTCGGGGGCAACTTCAATAAAATATGTATTGCTACCGGTGTATATATTTCATAAGTACACGGTAATTTATATCTTATTTATAAAATATATTGTCTTTGTTGTTTTATAAATAGATTTAATAGAAGAGAACCGAGAAAACAGCGGCCAAATTATGTGTAGTGCAATTACTTCATACAATGTTCTTCAAGAATATTGTATGAAGTAACTGCACAACTAATAATTGCAATAAAACCAACGAGAATAGTTCTTGTTGGTTTCATTGCACGCAGTCAGCTTGACCGTTTCGCTTGACAAAACAACAAAATCGGGCTAGTCAGACGAAACCGAATACACGACGATGTAAGAAGGTTTGTAGGGCCAAACTTGATAAACGCGCTAAAAGAAATGATTGATGGACTTCAGCCCTTAAGAGTGCTATCACAATTTTTCTTGTTTGACTCGAGTTTTGATGTCGGATTATGGTTTGACTAAAGGCACAATAGTAAAAAAAATACATGCCCGAGAAAGTTTCATTCGTTCTTTTGGGAGTGTATTAAATAAATATTTCAGTTTGTTTAAATAAATCAGTAAAAACCTTGTTTCTGCAAAGGATGTTTCATAAAATTTTACTTTCGGGCATCTTCCGATGCTTTGTTACATCGAAGATATAATAGTTTATTCATTTAAAAAAATGCCCATGGTACAATTGTATCTTCTACTTTCGTATGCATAAATCAATTTTTATGTTTCATAAAGTAATACACCAAAATTAATTCCGTAAAACAGGGAGTTAATGATAATCTTTCGTCCGAAATTATATTTTTTATCTATGAATATTTAATAGAAATTCAAACAAAAAGTATTTAATAACTAAGGTCACTTTGTCACCTTGCTTGAAAAAAAAAATTACTCTATTTTAAAGTAAAATAATATTTTTAAACAATTGTTGTATGCAATACTATAAATCAATATAAATCTCGGGACGCGCGGTCTTAGCTTCAATCCGCGCCGAGCGCTTCCAGAGGGAGGACGTATCGCTCGTTCGCTGTTGCCGTCACGTGGTCTCGCTCGCCAATTCGTCAAGAATAAAGCGCGACTAACAGTTCTTGATTCAAGTAATTTTTTTTTTTTTTTAGTTAGTTTCTGATTGTAATAAAAAAATTGTATATTATAAGTATTTTCCTGTGATATTTCAATGTAAATATTAAGTATATCTTGTATTATAGGAAAAAAAAAACATACGTAAATATAGTTGTTGTTTTTCTTTTTCTGATTTATTTATTTATTGTAATCTCCAACTTTAATTTAATTAATTAATTTCAGACATAAGTAGTTCACAATAATGGGGAAAATAGAAGTATATGATTCTCAGCCTAATTTGAATAAATGACTTTTGATTTGTCTTTTTTACTTTCTTTTTATCCAAACTGAAGAAACAACTCACATTGCATTTATATCTATAAATAAGTACTAAAATGTATACCTACCTGCCGAATAAAAACATATACTTAAAGAAACTTCGTAAAAAAAATAGGTACAAAAAGTATTTATATAAGTAGCAAAAAAAGTGTTGGAAGCTGGCAACGCGCAAGTAATGCTTCTGGCATTGCAAGCGTCTATAGGCTGCGATAACTACACACGGACACACCATCAAGCACGCCGCATGCTATTTTGTCACTTTAGTGATATAAAACAAAAATTAATAAAAAATGAAGTAAATTTTTATGACCCTGTTGTAACTCAAACCGTTCTTGGTAACATTCATCGGTACAAATAATATTTCATGAACTTAATTTATTAAAAAAAAAAAGTAGCAGAGGCTCTTGTTGGTTTGGTCCTGGCATCCGACGCATAGCGGTTTGCATGTGTGCGTAGCGTACTTCACTAGACGCACACGTGCGCATCCG
The DNA here is from genome assembly GCA_914767645.1 of Hydraecia micacea. Lineage (NCBI taxonomy): Eukaryota > Metazoa > Arthropoda > Insecta > Lepidoptera > Noctuidae > Hydraecia > Hydraecia micacea. The sequence continues at coordinate 19,825,285 of OU611778.1, forward strand.
CCGTCGCGCGCCGTCAAATTTACCTAAAACTGAGCACTTCGATTTTGTAATAGCGCTCTTAATGGGCACCAAACTTTGGTAAATCAATAACCAAAGCTCCATGCTGAACCAGACGATACCTTTCGTTCAATATGTGCTCATTCTACGGCCGTTGCACTAAATGCGCCGTCCGTCCCTAATAAATCCTGCAGCTAACTATCTTGTTACTCATCAGTCAATTAACATTTTTTCCCATCTTCTTTTCAACAGAAATAAGTAGACTGAACTCCTCGTAGACAGCTAGTTTTAGTGTTCCGCACCGTAATTGAAAAAACGGCACGTTTATGGAATTAGCGCTGTGCCTGTCTGTTCGCTTGTCATATTTTTCTTGTTACCGTTTTATCATCTTGCTCACTTCTAGGAAAAATACTGTTTCTTTATAACTTATCGGTATTGTAGGGAATATGGAAGCTTGTCAACTTGTTAAAGCATTATTGTACTTTTTACAATTGGATACTGTTCTAGTACTTTGTATTTGTACCTAATGTCGTCAAGATAATGCGCTCGGACTCCGAGGTCGTTATCTCCTCGGACGATATGTTTTTGTCGGAAGACGCCCTTCCACGTCCAGTACAAAGTATGCTCAAACATCAGGCGAGCCGCCTTTATCTGCGACCCACTTGTCTTTAGATAAAGACCCGCTGACGAGACCGAAGTACGAAGTAATAGATATATGTTTTACATTTTTATGTACGAAGTCAACTACCTGATAAACACTTGTGTCAAGTTAATGTCGCCTGATGTTTACAGGACAATGTATTAGGTGCAGCCTATTGTTCACGAATCACGATTATTAAGACCCGATTTCTGAGTCATACGCTAGCTACCTCTTTCATAGCTAAAGGAATTTTGGGAGATGTTACTGATTCATATCGAGAATAGACATTGTCATTATGGTCGGTTGGTAGCCCTCGATTCGTCATTGATGACGAATCACACCAATTTACGGGGGGTTTTCCATTAGAAACTTTAGTCTAGATTTGTGCCCTGTTTTCGCAAAGGCCTTTAAATAACTGTTTAACAAATACTTTAGCTGACGAAATATTGGTCTTTTATGCTTCACGGGAATACTAGCGTGATGTTATGTAATGATAAAGTAAACATTTTTTTTTTAATTCAACCGCCCATATTTTGTACCATATCAATTCTATAGGTGTCATGAAAAAGTGTCTACCATCCATTCCATTCATCATTATCTGTAACATGTCAGCAACTCAGCACTTATCTGGTGCTCTGCCGTCGCCTCTTCCGACGAACCACTGATAGGCAGCTGACCTTCGATGGTTATCACGAACAGTCTAGGGTTCGTTATTGACACATCAAGTTATTTATGTTTTTATTTATCATGTGTATGAGTAGCACGGAAGCAGTGAGGCGATTGTGCTTGTTGATGACACATTTAGGCCTCAAAATATCAAAAAACGACTGCAAAGTCAGAAAAGAGAATCAAATTTTTGCGTTGTTACGATGAGAAATTATCAACTTTATACTTAATAGTCAGAAAGTAAGTGGCTATCGTCAAAGTTCTCAAAAACATCTCAACCTCGTGTTGTATTTGTTGCTGAAATTCGGGGATGAGAATTTCAAATTTTGAGCTAAACTTCTATATTTATTTACCTGCATCGACATAACAACTAAGATATATTAAACAACTAGCTTCTGCCCGCGACTTCGTCCGCGTGAAATTTCTTGTTCCTCAGACCTACCCCGTCGCATCGCAACACCTGCCCGCGCTATTAGTTCGTTTTAGCTTAGCGTTTTATTCTTTTTGATCGACTCCTAATGGTCTTAGCGCAATTTTAAGCCTAGCTAAGCCTATAAGCCTTCCGCAAGAATTGGGCTATCAAATGCAAAAATAATTTTTCAAATCCTACCGAGTATTTCCAGAGATTAGCGCGTTCAAGCAAACAAACAAACTCTCCAGCTTTTTAGTTTAGATATAGATAAATAATAATGCAATTCCTGTTTCGACCGGATCGGACGAAACTCAGCGGCCGAAACGCCTACTAACCCACATGTAGGTTGTTACCAGTCAGTGCAGTTGAGTTAATAAATAGCTAACACGTCTGCTGCAGTTGTTCCCCTCTCCATAAAGCATACTTCACGATAAGCCCCGTCTAAAGTCTAGCCATCTAGATAGATACAGCATTACAGGCTCTATTTATTAAGCTTTAAATCTCTATTATCGGATGAATCAGACTTTATCCTCCGTCTGTCTATTGATCTACTTTCTGTACTACGTTTCTATCATTGTGTTACAGGGCAAGCCTTTATGATTTACAATGCGGGCCACGGCCTTTCGTTATAGTTATTAATGTTATTTTCTCTAGCTCATCGTGGTCTTTCGCGACGCTTTGTTCCTGTAACAAGGCTCTTTTAACTAATAGTTATACTTGTTTAATCTAATACCACATTAGGTGTACCTATATTCTGATTCTCAGCCTAGTTTGAATAAATTACTTTTGATTTTATTTGATTTCTTTCTATTGTATCTATTGATTTAAATGCATCGAATACGATGCCTATTAATAATACCATGTCTTCAGTCCTATCCGCAGCCGTTAAGCTTTTCCTAATAACAAAAATATCATCTATCACTTCTCAAGGCGAGAACTGTACCTACAAATGAAGACAAGAGACATGTAAACATGTTGAATACGAACGTATTTCTTAAGCTAGGTTTTTCAGCACACGCCGTGCAGCAAACTGTGTCAAGAGGCGAAAGTTCATAGGGACACGACACGCGTGTCTCCACACGAGCACTTTGGACCGGGTGCTGGCTGACACGTGACATGACCGTTGCCTCCTCGCCGTTCCGACGATGTTTACTGACACACTTAGATTATGCCACGGAGCAACAATCCTTGTAGTTTGTACTGTAGATCGAAAGATATTTTGGGCTGTGCAGTGTGCATATTCTTTGTGTGCGTTATCTTGGATGATCGATTTGTGTTTTGAGATGATGAATGGGCTTTGTAATCTGTGAGGAAAATTAGGGTCTAAAATTGTGGCTAACTGATATGCAGAAAGTTTAGGAACAGTAATAATATTTTACTGTGTATTGCTTTATCGTCTACCACATTAGCCCTTGTTGCCAGTGTCGCTACTCACAGTGCTCTTTAACTAGATAGCAATTTCCTGTTTACCCAACATTTCAACCCCAATTACGGCGCGGCGTATCGCTTCGGCCTTCAAAAGTTTAACTATCAACCGGATGCCCACATTAAGTGGCCACCATACTAATTATTTTGTGGGGGATGTAAACGAGAGAACAGTACCTACACCCATATTTGATTGCATTGGATGTAACGCCCGTCCCGTCTATTCTCGTCGGGGAGTGCGGACTTCGCCCCCAGAATCGAGCCCGGCCATTATCCCATCGTCCCGTCTGCGCGAGAGTCGCTTTCCGGCGAGTGCCATCCGTTTGTAGGGCGACCAGACGATGGGTTCCCACTGAGACGTACTTGAACAAAAACTATTCATGCGCTGCTGTTTTTTGTAAAGACCGACTGGTGACCTTTTAATAATGGGTATCCAGAAGGACATTATCAAACGTAATTGAAATTTTAATTTAACTACAAGTTCCAATTGTTGTCATAATTAATTAACCCTCAACGAGCAGTTGAGTTTGCTCGTCGAACTTTGACCGCGGAACTATTATCTAATTGACATTCCGGAACCGCAAACACTCGTTTATTTTATGATTGTTTTCTCGTATAGGTAGTGTATTCTGTTTATTTGCTGTTTAATCATGTGTATTTTCCGGATCAGTAGATACCTCAGTTCTCGGAAACATTTTTATGTTACATTATGTATGCTTCCAGTTTTATTTGTGTAAAATTATGAAGTTAGGTACAAAAGCGACGCAACTTAGAACTTCTAAGTTGACTTACGAACAACATTATGCTTCCCGAGTTCCCGCTTCCGTGGCCGCCGAGAACTCTTAAGAAGATTCATAAATGCCGCTTTGCCGATGGTATTACAAAACTTCGCTTTATGAATAAACTTTAGTTGCAATAGCATAGTTACCAAGACTTTTGTTATTATATTTAGTTCAATAAACGTTGTCTCTTTGAAATCGTTTACCTGTCTGGTGTCGAGTGGTTTCTTTTAGGACATCTCTTGTTCGTGTTGTTTACTATCGTACACGGCAATCTCATCTCCGCGAATCATTCACCCGCAATGATTCATTCAATTAAAATGAACTGCCGCTCGATATCTTAGCGGTCTGTTCACGAATGCTGAATGAACTTACTCATGGGAGCGATCAGGCCATCCCCAGATTGAATTACGTCACTCATTAATTAATAGGGATTGCATGTCCTTGTTTTGTGCACTTTGTGCCTGTCGTCATTTTATAGTGATTGATAGATCAAAGCTAGGTCTAAGTCAAACTATTTTACAATTTTCCTCTATGACTGTTCAGGGTAAATAAAATAAAAGTAACCTGGGTTTACCTATAATGGTTTGTTTGCGGTAAACACATAAGACACAAAACACGTATAATTAGTTATAACATGTGCGTCACAAAAAAAAGCAGAAGAGATAACCGTAAGAGCAAAGTCCGTAATATCTACAAACAACAAAGCATCATGGTCGCTGCACACGGAGCGTGCTTAGGTCATTCCGCCGCCGCCGCACGTTTTGCCCATTGTCTCACGTGTGTAGGAGTCTTTATAACACAACAAATAACTTGTCATCTTATATCCTCTTCATCATTAGCTCTTATATCATCGTGTTAAAGTTTATTTTAGGTTGACGCCTTCCGCAGGATGTCCCGATTGGCATTATTCTATTCGCAGATCTGCTACTGTAATGATAAATAATCGGTTTCTATCAAGCTTATTACGAGTTTTATCTCTGTTATCAGTGTCAGCCTAATTATTTGGAAGTATCACTTTATGGGTATCATTATTTCAGTATTCTCAGGAAAATAATGGTTGTTACGCAAAAAATAACCTAAGTAATAGCATAAAAAGAAGAGCCTACTCATCATGCAGTATAATTTTACCATTCCACTGGATAAAAAAAATAATATCCAGAACCACAGCGTAATTGTATTTCAATATTTTTGTTCATTCAATAAACAATTAAATCCAATAAAAATAAATTAAATAAGTCTGAAAGTAAAACCAAACTCAGGGGGCTGCTTCACGAATACTTACTCATCTTAACGTCATCAAGTGAAGACTCAATATCTGCCTTGTTCATAAAACACTTATTTTTCTTACATGTTGACACATTCATGATTTTATCATTATCTGCCCACGTTTTATTGGATTTTTTCGAGCTGACACGAGGATTAATGAAGATCAATCACTTCTAATCTAACAGGGCTATAAAATTCATCTATAGGTTCTTGAGACTACGAAATCATTTTCGAAGGCACTATTACTACTTACGGACTACGTAGGGTTGGTAAACACTTGGCTGGTCAAGATATTGCAACACTTATGGCATTTAATCTTTCATAGAGACACATTTTGTGCTCATAGCCTAAGTAACTTCATGCTGTTTTCATAGCCTTAACTTCACTGGTCCCTTCCCTACCTTTATAATTTGGCAATCGTCTCCCTATTTCTATAATATGCACACCTCAGAGCTAAAACCAGTCAATATTCCGGCTTCCTTTAGCAGTCAAATTACAAGGAACGTGCACCCTGGTACATATCGTGCCGATGGCGACCTTACATAATTATCATGATACCTCAGCTACGACTACATTCGGAGTTTGATTAATGGAAGCGGGTTGGACGGCCGACTGAGTGCAGATGCACTGAGCTATGGAGATGTTTGTGTTCACTGTTCAACGGTATCGATGTCTGGGCATGGCGAACTTACCAAGCTTTCGGATGTCGAAAAGCAAAGGGCTGATGAATTTGATCCCAGGATCGGAATTGGTCTATGCATTTGTTGAAGTCTTATTCTGTATGTAAAAATAAACCCGATATCAGCCGTTACTTCAGTGTTAAAGCTTTGTTATCTGGATTTAAATATACATGTTATGGTTTATCGTAAGAGCGATATCATGTCTCCAATTATAATTATCGGTATTTAATTGTTTAATGTTATTAATTGATAATACATAGATGCTTTTGAAAGCTCCATCCTCTGTAATTATTCTCTTTGTAATATGCTTCATAATCACTTAAGTACTTGATGATGAGAACTTTGATGGCACAATTGACTCGGTAATGTAGCTACTTGTCGTAACTCCAACTTGTAATCACGAGAATATTATCAGCCCATCATTATCTGAAGTAAATTACGTATAATGAGGCTTAAGGTTGTTTCCTAACGCGACTTATTGTTTTCGCTTAAAATTATGTCTTCAAGGCAAGACCAATCAGCATAAATGGCAGTACAGAAAAATGTATTGCGAAAGGCGTAGTTTAAAGATAAATATTTTTATGCGTAACTGAAATGCGGTGACGTAGGGAGCCTGGATGATGTATCAACAATCACGGCCGCCTGGGATCGCACGATCACGCCACCGCGTCTACCACGGGCGCCTAATTCACTTCTATTCAAATCACAACCTGCCCCAACTAGCCGATTCTTTCAACGGGAGCTTGCTGCGTTTCGTCCGCGTGAGATACAAGATGAGTTCACCACACGTGGTACAGGCCCTTCACCGGTTCCACGTCACTGCTGCTTTTCGAGTTTCGGCTCAGTTTCCGAACGCGCTCCGCGCCGGCCGGACACACCGTGCGTTTGGTTCTTAAAAAGTTATTTTTTATTCTCTCTTGTATCGAGTGGCTGTGATAGTCGGTTAAGTGATATTTTGTATAGTTTTAGGTTACCAGTTACTGCTAAGTCGGTAAGTTTATTTGGGACATGTATTACCACGTGAAGTACAAAGTTTAACCGCGTTATGAACAGTTATAATTACCCAGTGTGTAGGGGTTCTTAGAAACAACATCGTATCACGTATGAGATGGTTTAGAATAGGTGCATAGATAAAATTCTACATCATCATGTGTAAACAAACTAACTATACTATAACAGAGGGCGCAACGCGTTGATAGCGATCTTTTCGCACCTGACTTTTATTTGAAATTGAATAAAAAGTTAACAAAGAATTACGGCGATTGGTTTTACTTTTCCTTGTAAGCGTTCACTGAGAGAACTTTCTCATTTTTATACATTAATTTTTGCTTGCGTAATCTCGCAAGTGCTTTAGCGGGTAGATGAACATAAAGATTGTTAGAAAGAGAGTTAACTTAGAAAAACAGAATTTTAATGGGCAGGTAAGAATTTGACGTTGGTAATTCTTAATTTCTAAAAATCCATTAACGAAACAAAAACAGCGGAGAATCAGCTGAATCGTTGTTGGATCTACCTACATAATCTACAAATGGCATGATTAACACAATGTATAATTTTAACAAACCGTCTCGGGCATTACGGAAGGATCTAATCATTTAGCACACGATAAAATGATCCCAACACTATCAAAGTCATGATATCATCATCCATCAACATTATTGACTTGTGTTTATTTAGGCAAAGGCCCTCTTCCGAGGTCAATAGCTTGCTAAAATTAGACGTCACAGTCATCTGGAGTTCAGTTTTGCGATAAATTATAGCAATTCTAACGGTATTTCTAATAATATGTTCTCGCTCGTTATTCTTAACGTAGCGTAAATATTTTAAAATGCTCCACGTTTTATTGTGAAGTGGTCAACAAATAATAATGGTTTCTGTACTTAATGATTACGTTGAAGTCTGTTGGTAAATATTGACTCTCTCTCTAACATGTCTGCATCATCTAGTATTTTTGTGTTTATCTGTCTGACCTTTGTTAGTTTGTCTTCCTTTCAAGGCTTCCACTCTAATAGTTGTCATTGCTTTCTAGCAATTCCTTGGGTCGGCGCAGCACGTTCTTCCAAAGACCTGTAACAGCTGCTGGCATCTATCAGAGTTCATTTTTTTCCTAGCCATACGAATATTTCCATCGTTTCTTTGGGCAGAATTGCTGTTGGCAACATATTGTCATAATTGTATACCTGATAGTTTTCTTCTTTCTACAACTTGTAAGCAACTTACAAGTGACTTAAATTTAATACAAGGGATATTTATTTACCCGTTCATGATTCGCCTCCGAGTCCATAGTTTGTAAGTTTAAGGTAAGTTTCGACTTGTGTTTTCTTAGTCCTTTTCGTAATAGCTTCTTCAACATTGAATCTACTTTACTTTGTTCTAACTTCTGCTTCCATTAGCTACACTATTATATTATTATAAGTAGGATATCCCGAGGTTTGCTCACACGACCACTAATCACTATTGTCTAACATTTCAGCATTAATTAATATAAATGACTTACACTCAAATAAAGCTATATTTACAAACAAAACAACTGTTACGATAACTGTAAAAACTAACTAATTCGTACTTGACCAAGTTTTAATAAAAACGTCACAATGTCATTACTATTGTTATTTTAGTCGTGTTTAAACATTAATGAGTTGTTGAAATTACTCGTTACTGAGGGAAATTTTCAACGGGTCATTCTACTCTTTACCTATGCATTCGCTTGATAACGGATAGTGTGCAAATAAATACGGACTACTTTCTTGTAGTGTTAAGATTTAGATAGCCAGTTTTACGTCCGTTTTAAAATCGTGGTTATTTCCGAGGTTCACCTCGTCAAGTCTTATTTTGTATGCTCTTTGTAAAGTAAGCTCTTGTAAAGTTTACCCTCCAGCTACAATGTTTGTTTATTTAACTACAACGTTGTTTCTAATGCAATAAGGGTTAATTTTGTTTGTAGTTCAACTCTTCTCCCCTTCAATAAAGCGAACCTTGACATTGAATGTAATGGCCTTGGCCGGAAACACGCGAAACTGCTTAGAATTTTTGTCCTCTCAAAGTCTCAAGACAAACTTCCGCCATGGTTGGTATATAGACAGTGTTCAAAGGTAGTTGTATCTGGTCTGTACATTCGGGCCTCCTCCTTTCGTTTGATGTCGTGAGTCCTTCGGATTTCTTCGCGATCGTTCGCTGACTAATGAGCTTCGTGGCTGGGTTTTCTTTGTACCGATTACATTAATGGATTGATGGAATAGGTAAATGGTTTAGTATTTCTCATGTTTCCTATCATTTTCCTGTATGCGAGTGATAGTGTAGTCTTGCACCTTGCCTTGTAGGTAAGCGGATAGGTTTTGTCTGTCTAAATCATTACAGGATAAGTGATCAATAGTTTCTGTTAAGTACCTATGAGTTTATGAAAAAAAAATATGAGTAAAATTCAGAAAAGGCTAGGTTTCCTTGTTTCTTTCGTTCGTTTTGATAATACTTAGTGCCTTTTCATACCCGGCGGCGAAGTGTATAGCCGTGTACGTTAGCTTTCACACGTACTGGCGTTGTTTGCCTGGCAAGTGTTACCGGATAGTCGGCACCGGCTACCCGGCAACCGGGACGTGTGAAAAGGCACTTAGGGCGGTTTCGCACTGCGTCCGATCCGAATCCGATAAAGGCCGGTCCGTAGTGACCGTAGTCCTATTTGTATGAGGGGTTGCGCACTACATCCGAACTCTATCCGTCAGAATTTAGAACAATTTCCAATTCGGATTGATTTCTCGGATTCGTATAGGACGTAAGCGCGAAACCGCTCTACAGTGTATTTAATAGAAATTGTTGTTTTTGATTACATTGTTTCACTTGTAATATGTATTGCGTGCTGTTCCACGGTTATGCTCGTTATGCTAGCTAATAGCGGGCCATGTCGATTGTCGGAGACAATTCATGCGTGACAATCTGACACATGCACGATGCTGCCATATTTTCTCAGAAAATTAAATTAAAATGGTTATGCTGTTTACAATAAGTGCACGACCGATCCTTCTGATGTCTGAGCTAAGTGGACTTTGATAAGAGGGAACGTGGAAAACTTATAAAGAAAAATCCTTTGCCAAGTATAGTTTTTGTCACCACTAATGATTTAATTAAGTGTTTGCTGGATCAATCGCTGAATACAAAGTGAAGACATTTTACTTCTTGATTTATCAAGATCGTCCTAAAAGACTGTCCAAAATGAAAACCTTTTGAAAAGCTGTCATCTAAAATTCTGAACGGTTTCACATGCAAATACCCGTCTTTGAGAGTGTTTTAATATGGAAAGGGGCGCCTGGAAGATGTCTTATGACATTTTAGGGTAGGTTTATTTTGCTGTTACGTAGGGATGTTAGCGTGACATTCGTCATCTGTGGTTCGTGGTCCATCTACGATAATAACACGTGTATTAGTATGAAGTTGTATTAAATCCAAGACCACGCCAGACTTTTGATTTTTTTATTCAGTTCATTTTTTATCCATGAAGATTATGTAAATTACAAGTCTTTTTTTATTAGCCATTTTGCACTACTGCGTAATTATGTAGTTTTTGTTCGTATTCTGCCGTAGTTTTTCAACGGACCAGTCATGCTCACGAGCGCACTATGCCAAGATTCAGTATTGAATTGAAAAAGTAGTTGCAGAAGATTGATTTTTTAAATAAACTCCAGTAAGTATGATAAGAAGTGAACAATATTTATGACTTTACAAGTATAATCGAAACAGCTAATAAAAAGCACCTCGTACTGATAAAGAGTACAGCGCGTTAGTGCAAGTAATATAAGACGATAAGAATGTGCCAAAAATACCATAGGTCACGGCGAGTAACGAGAAATGGCAACAACTGTCAAAAACAAAAAGATAAGACATACGATAAGAAATAATATAAAAGATAAGAATTGAAACTTATTCGAGTTATCGGTAGTCCAAGATTGCAAGTATTGGAACACGCTTTCTAACTTCTGTAACTTTTTCCTTCTGAATGTGGTCCTTCTCTCTACACCTGTCTGTTTAATGTGCAAACAGCTGTTGCCTTGTCATCACTGAGTACGCCATTATGCCAACGAATACGCGCAGAGTTCGTTGATCCGATCCTGCATTGTCTTCGTGCCTCGACTTCTTTCACTTCCACTGATTGAAATGGGTTGCTAAACGAAATACATAGCTCGAAGGAAAAAGAAATATTGCAGGTGTGCTAGTAATAATAATATAAGAATATAGTCACGCGGCAGTCGACACACATGGCTGCGAAACCTTAACATATTATCTAACTATTGCGTGTTAGATCTATGGACTGGTGCAACAGCGTTTTCTCTTAGCGTACCCATTTTCCTCAAATAGGTATATACTTTTAGAATGACAATAGGTACAATTAACGACAGCTCGACCTTAGAGAACACAAATGGCCTGAACAAATTAACTCGCTAATAAAATTAAGCACAGAAAAAGGCATTAAAAGACAGTCCTGGCTTTCTTGAAAGATGTGTTTCTAGGTACCAAGATCACATGAAGTAGCAGACACATCTAAAGTGTTCTGTATCAGACTAATAATCAGACTGCATATTTTGACTCCTCTCTCTACGCATATGGGTTCCTGGTAACACATGTGCGTTACTTGGAATTCACGAGGCAAATTCCGTAACGTGTCCTCGTTATTTGACTGACTTTGATATCTGAATCGAGGTTACGAGGAAAGACTAAACAAAATATGGATTGATTGATTGTAGATTAGTTTTTATATTTTCCTGATGAGTTGTCTATTACCTTGCTTCAGCACAGTTTTAAAGTGGCCCTCTGTAAACTCCGTTGTTGGGTGTAAGTATTTGTTCGATGTCTTCAGGTTTCTTTGAATTTGATTCTGACCTTTCGCGAAGATCCTCTTGCAAATCTGGTAATCTAGGGTTTTATACCTAAAACCCTAGATTCAAAGGATACCTCCTTTGTAGTTTAAGGTAATACTGGACGTAGATCCAACGCTTCAATAATGTCACAATATCTAAAAATAACTTTCCGAAATCCATATTCTCCGCTGTGGAATAATAAAGTAACCTTTCGAGCTATTGAACTCTCCAATGAGGTTATCGGTTCGTCCGGTTGTAGGTGTAGACCGACGGTGGTATCAAGTTGTTAACCCTGTGATAACCCGAGAAGCGAGATACGAGCGCCGTAAGGACACACGGACGGACCGTCGCTTGGCGGATACCAATAGCGATAAATTGATTGACAAACATGTTTGTATGCATTGGACTGCATTGGCATAATTGGTATCGGCAATTACTGGTTTGAAGGAAATGCAACTGTTTTCTGTTATCGCAAGTTATAAATAATTCTGATTTTGTTTATTGGAATGCTGGATTGGCATGCTACTGTTTGGAAAACTGCTTCACTGGGTGGGTCCTATCGATTTTGGTCTATAACTGTGCAGTGGAAACTTGGATACGTGAATCTAGAAAAAAAGTAGTGTCTCTCATGGAAAAATTAAAGAGTAACTTATAATAAAAATCAACACATTTAGAGACCGTAAATTAGATTTTAAAAACCTCCAACACTACACACCGTGCCTAGCTCAACGCAGCGAAGAAATTATGAGTTCCTATGCTGCAACACGAAATTGAGTAACGCGGTCAGTTGCACTCGGCCCCGTTATAAACCGTCGCGTATTGCATTCGCTATTTCATATCGATATTACTAACCAAGACCTCTTGAATTTTGATATCAATTCCAATAGTTTGCGCATTGAATCGAGAAAAGTTCGCAAGAAATAAATCTCACTCAATTTCGTCGACTACATCAATACAGTCTTTATCTGATTCGCAATATTAAAGTGGAGTATGTTACCTCTTTTATACTCGCCATTCCTTTGCTAGGTCTTGTTTGAATACTAAACCTTTAAGCTTTCATATGTATGCAAATTCTGTCTCCCCCTATTTCTTTGCCTAAAATGTTCAATCTCAATGTAAATTCTATTATACCTTTACCAGTTTATCTGTAATTTCTTGTTACATTTCATTTCATTTCTTGGACGGTTGAGGGTATCATTAGAATCTGTGCTCAGTGTTTGGGTCGTTGCTCTTTGGTGGTCGTGAGTTTGAAATTCTCTACTTATTGCGGTGCATTCCTTCCAATTATTTGGTTGGTTTGTGGAAGCAATAAATTCTTTAACTATTATATGAAACTGAAATGATAAGAGAAGCAGGAAGTTCGATAGTCATGATCCAAGAAATGTAGTGGGCGTTACATTTGTTGATAAATACATTTCTGAAAATAACTTTCTTGAGTTTTTACAACGCGAAACGCTACAAGTGTTCTACGATTTTGGAATGCCTAGAACTTCAAAAGTTAAATAAAATGTACAATATGTTCTAAAGAAGCGGTATCGGCCTTGACAATGACGATTGTACTTCTTATAGTACGTGCACGAAAAAATACAATGACCTATCTAGTATCGATGTGTTCATACAATCATATGTCGTAACAACAGAAACTGGTCGAATAAAAAATGCTAGACAAGAATTTAAGCGGTTTTGGAATGGATAGTCAAGGACTATGCAAAAACCTGTTGACTAACAGATTCTATTTTTCAGTGCCATGCGAAAAAAAATGTTATCCAAATTTTGGGGATCAAGACAATAATATCTTCCAGGAGTATACCATAGACTGTGCTTCAAAGGGAGATGATAGGAGGATTCCTGATCTCTTATCGTGATTCAAGCCAGCTACTTTTACAATTACAATAAATGTTCCCAGCAAAAAGTTGTATCCTGTTTGTCCGCAAGATCACAAATATTTTTCGCACTCGAATAACTAACACCTACGTGCGAATCAAAGGACTTTACATATCGGGAAGTGACTCATACTTACAGACAATAAAAGCTAAGTTCAACGCCATTCCCTCATTATGGTAATTGACATGACATTTGGACACGTATTTGTCTTCTACTGGTTTGTGTCTATTGGCTTACGTCTAGCTAGGCAAACAGTACTGTAAGGGACTAGAAGAGCCCCTTATTAAAGTAAATTAAACACCGATAGGACATCTTTTTTATATTGTTGGAATAACTTTAGAAATTCCAAGCTAAGCTAGCACTGACTTATCTAAACAAAAATACCTAATAAAATATTAGACATTTGCTTGAATGTTCGAATGGAACCCGCGCTAAATTATAGCCAGCCTGCACTATTTAAGGATAGTCTCTGCAGTACCTACTGTTTGGGGATTTCCCCCTATTAACAAACTTAATTCTGCGGATTTCTGCGTGATTCTGCTTAGCACATTCAACTGCTACTACATACTACATGGTTTTTCCAAGTTATGCAACCATACTGGTGCCTTTTACATTTAAATACTTTGACTCATCTACTTTATTTTGGTCATCATGAGTCCATTTCTCTCTAACCTTCACCCAAAACATACATCATTACCCTAAACCGTTATATAACTGGCACGGATATACTATAAGCCATCACAGCCTAGATACATCATCTGGATAAAAACAAAATACTCGTTAACTTACGCCATCGATTTCGACGGCTCGCTGAGCAAACATCTCGCGTAGCTAGAGCCGGTATAATAAATCTCGATTAGTAGGTACACCTCAGTTGTTCGAATCGATTTGATAACAATCGAGAGCGTACAATATGTACTACGTCCATTGAAGTCCATTCATCGTAAGAATGAGGTTTATGGTTCAAAATCAAATGGTCACTCGCGACAGTCCCCCGATCCCTGCCGAGGTTCAAAGTCCATGTTTTTATTTGGTATCAATTTGCCATGATGTCACTGGTGAATCTGGTGCTGTGTTACAATTGATCGAGTGGACTTCGCACCGTATTGTGAGCCTCGCACGCGTCGGACATAGGCTGAGTGCAGATAGCAGAATGCGTTGGACACTATAAATGTCAAAGTGCAAAGTGATGCGAAGAATTTCATTGACACAAAATGGGGTGCTTCAAAGGTATTATTTGAAAATTCTTTCATCGATACAGCAAGGCATCTATTCAATACCAAAATAAACATGTATTTATATCGGATGCAAATATTGATTAAACCGTTGCATTACTTTCATAACAGTTCAGTGACTTTTATTGGAAATGCCTTCGGTGCTCCACAGTTCGACTAGTACTACGCTACCATAGTAGTACTTAGTGTTTATATTCGTTCTGTGCTCGGGTTTAATTGGGACCGGTAGTGTCCATCACGTGCCGGTCTTTATTCCCAAGTCGTGTGCGGTCGTGATAGCCCGTGCCATCGAGCTGTCCGTCTGTGTGTTTACTATACTCGTCTGACATATTGTAGTGCGCGATGACGTGAGTATGCATGTTTTTGGTGATGATAATAGCAGTTTTGTGATACTGGTTACGCGTATGAAATATGCATTGTGTAATTTGTGATTAAGACTATCGGTAACATCTTTGGGGCGGTTTTTAGTACTTGTAGCGCCAGAAGCCCGAAAGCCTTGTCAAATTCATACAAAGGCGGTATTCGGAAGGTGCAATTTCAAAAAACCTAAATATATTTGAAAGTTTTGGCAATAAGTCAAATGTTCATGTGTTCGATGAATATGAAAGCACTGCTTGTGAAGCGAAGACCTTGGAAATAGCCTTGAAAAAAACCTAGAGGATGTAAAGCATCGTCTTACGTTAAGGTTTTCATTACTTGCCCTGCTTAGTTTTCATTACAATTAATTGTTTCTGTCTTCACACAGTAGGACACATAATGAAGATAAGTTGCAAGCATTAATTGTTAAATGTTAATTAAAAGGCACGAGCTCATGTAATTGCGTTTGTCAGCTTTGCACGGAATTTGTTGACGCGACACGCCTCACGACTACCTTTGAACTCATTTGTTCGCTCCAAATACGTAACTTCTAGTATTATGTACTAAATTAGAATACAGTGAACAAGCTTAGTATGTCATATTTCTTTGAAATTGCTTATCTTACTGAACATACAGACAACCTGACCTGACGAGTCATACTAACGGGTAGACATATTATTATAATTTGTGCTGAATATCTGAAATCCAAAACCTGTCTGTTAGTAGCCAACATAATACAGTACATATAATATGAATTGATTTTCTGCTGTATAATCAATCACTGTGTTCTTCAACGAAAACATTTTGTTAAAGCATTTAAATTTTTTAATATCCGGTAGTTTACCATCGTCGAAAAGGTTCCAGTTAGATGGGTTGATTTCGCGCGACTGGATATACGGGCAGGTAAACTGTCGATTATATTATGTATTCATTTACATAAGCCTTTAAACGAAGGTCGTTTTTTTACAATGTAGCTAAAGAATGCGTTAAATTGAACGTAATGAATGAATAACAATTAGAGACAATGTACTAGGAACGCAGAATATAATTGGAGTGCCTATTAACTTACGTGTCGTCTCAGTGTATTGTGGAATTAATTGGACTAATGAAGCTACTTAGACTGTCTCGATTTCTCGGGGATCTGACGTCACGGTTGGAGCAGACAAGTATATACATCATAGTATGCTAGTGCTAGGTATTATAGAAACTTGTAAATACTAAGTTTTATATCAAAATTAGCTTCTGCCCGCGGCTTCGCCTGTGTGGATGTCCCACGGGGACGCAGGACAAAAAGCCTATGTCCTTCCCCAGGATGCCATCTATCTCCTTTCGAATTTATTATATTAGTGTGGATTATAATGTGTTGTTATTTATTTATTTGGGAGGAAAAAAAATCTCACGTAATTTCCTAAGTGCTCTTACAATACAAGTGTAGTAAAAATTCCTGTATTTTTCCTGGGTCCTCTTTCTGCCTTAATTTGTTTTATATGTCCAGCTTCAGACGTCCTTAATAACACACGCCATAATTATCATCTTTCAAACGTAAATATAGTGTTACTGAATTTTAACCCCTGACATCAATACCATGTCCAAATTCCGTACACTTGGGACGAGATAACACGTTTTGAACTTTGAAATTCGTTAGTCATTGTACATCAGTCACACATCCCTGTACCCTGATAGTGCTACCGACTGAACCTTGATCGTCCATAAATATCTGTATATTTAACTTAATATTATATGTCTGTACTTCCCTAACAAATCTGAGTAATTTGATATTAATATTAATGTTTCCTTTTAATTTTCCTTATTGTTTAATATTGATAAGGAATTAATTTACTATGTTTGCTAACTTTTTCCACTGCGGAGTCATAAAGTGCAGGAAAATTTAGCATAATATCATAAAAGTTATATAAAATATTCTTCTTAATAGCCGTAGGTAATGCAAGCAGCAAATCTTAGGAATTTACTAGACTTAAGACTGCAATCACGTGCCCTACCTGTGAGAAAATCGTTTTACTATTAGCAAATGTATTTCTTCTAAGTGAATAGAAACTTGATAAATCAGGAACAGCTATTTGACCAAATTATGCTAGCCAAGAAATTCGGAAAGATAAAGATATCGACGATTTCAACCACATATCCAAGCACGTGCTACCAAATTGAGGTCGGAGTCCGTAGTTTAATTACACAAACTGCGGTCAGTATATCAAGGGCAACCCAATTGATACATTTGTTATGTATATCTCTGACCAGTTAATGCTTTTTGTTGACTAATAGCAGATTAAGATAGCAACTGCATGACTTTATCACAATTTAAGCAGCAGATTAAGGTATTAATTCGTACTTCATTCTTAGTATGGCATTAGAGCTGTACCCGATAAGAGTTCTCTTTCTTATCCTGATTATGTAAGGTTAGTTATACTGTTGCGAAGTGCACAACTCCATTAATTCTCTTTCTTTCTTACTAATCGCTTAATCCAATTAGTAGTTTTTCTGTCCAACGCTATTCGGTTACTACGGGCATCTTCTAATTTATCTTCTTGTACGCTTCGCACGATTTAGTTCTTCGATTACAGAATTGCATTAGATTTGCATTCCCACGGTCGTATTGATCAACAACGTGGACAAATTCATGTTTTCTTTCATTGTCTTTGATATTTGAGAAGGACAATGCCTTCCATTTGAATACGCTCAACGAGTTTCTCAGGCACATTACTAGTTGCGCTTTGGACAGAGAAGGTCACTTTCTTCAACCAAAAATTGCGAAAGCAGTGTTGTTCTTGCTAGTCTTTACTGATCTGGGAGAAGACGAATAACGAATAAGACAGTGAAAATGTTTACAATGAGAATACAATATAGACGAAGGTAAACCTAAAATTCACATAGCTGAACTATCCTTGCCTTGCTACTATTCGCCACTACCTTAAACTGCAGCTATCCACTCACCAACTTCTCTATAGTCACATAGAATGTCTTCGTTCGTTCAAATGCGTCAAAAAGCTTTATGCAGTTATCATCATAACGAAGTTTGACCTGTTTGGTATATTTCGGTGGCAACGCTAAAATTAACTTGTGGGGGCTCGTCCCTGACGTAAAGCCAACGTTTACACTTAAATATACCTTGTTTGTTTTTGATCTAGGCTCACAATTGAGTTTTCGTTCTTAGCTTTTTGTTTTCCTATTCTCAATGTTGTTTGTTATTGTTGTAGTAGGATTTTCTGTGTTATTTTACGTTTGCATATAATGTCAGTAAAGTTTGGTTACTTTTAGTTTGCTATTTCGTTAGGATTTTTACATTTTTGCGCTACTCCATTGGCATAACTTTAATACGTTATTTACATTCATCATTTCCTTATACATATTCTCTATTTTCCAAACGATCCTGTGAAGATTTTTTACATGCGGACAACTTCTAAAATCTCTCGGACATTTTATTTCTTTATAAATCTTGTGTAAGATAGACTTTGAAATCGAACTCACATTAAACTTATCAACATGAATTCGGTATATTTAGATATTTATCAAGATCCGCAAAAATCACGCTATTTGCTACAATATCACACGCTTGTTATCACTAATCAGAACTGTAATCGTTGTGGAAATAATTAAAGAAATTGAATCATATTATCTCATCATACACAGGAAACTAATTTAATTTGTAACGGCATTCATTGTTAATTAATGAGTTAATTTGTTGAAATTAATGTTAAAATGAATGTTCTTATTAATATTAAGGTGGTATTGTTAAATAATTTCATTATTTGGTATGGTAATAACGCTGTATAACATCTGCATTGATTTGTCACTCAGCAATAAGATTAATCGGTTTACTCGGATTCAATGCTACATTAATATCGATCACATACTCGATACCTATAATAACAGCAACAGATTGCATCAATTCAGCAGTGCTGTTGGAAATCCGAATATTTGCGATTGCACTCTCGATATATGAATTGAATTTATCCTCGGCTATATTACATAACATACCTTTCAGATGTTAATTGGTGACATGATATTTATTGTTTTTACTTATTCACTGTTTTTTGTTACAGGTCGAAGCACACAGAAATGTTTATAGACGAGAATGAGACGTGAGTTACTTTTTCGTTTATTTATTTATTTAATAGGTACTTCAAGCACATAAATGTACAGAGGCTGACTTGCCATAGGCATTTTCTACCAGTCAACCTTTGGGCATATTGGGTGATGCAGAGACAAACAGTAGTAGGTGTTATATTTACTTATACATATTTAGTTACGTGCGACATATTATATGACCATAAGCAAATACACACATCAAAAGTGTCTAGGGATCAAGCATTTTTTAATATTTTTTATTTAATATTTAATAATATTTTTTATTTAATAATATTTTACTTAATTGTGGATTTTGAGAGTCGTTAGATAATTACTTTATCAGCTCACCATTTGTACTACTTTATTGTTCATCAAATTTAAGTCGTTATGTGTAAAGGTTTCTATGATATAAATATTATCAGAAGGTATTGTATAGAATACCTAGGCAAAGTATAAAATAAATAATATTTCATACATTACATATTCGTTTTAGGTATTCTATACATTGCCTAGGTATTGTATAGAATACCGGATTATACAGATTGCCGGTAACAAATAAAGGATACTGGTATTAAGCCAATTTTTTATGGTTTTTAAGCGAATTTCACTTTCTAATATGGCGCTTAATTTTATTGATTTGCGTAAATGTCTAGTCTATACATCCATGTTAAGCTTAATATTAGTAAAAAACAAAAAAAAAATTAAAAAAATGTTAATTTTTTAACGATTTAAAAAAAAAAAAACGCATGTTTGACCTTGGCATGGAGTATGTCAAAAAATCCAAAATAATTCATATATTAATAACCTAAGAGGATATTAGGCGCAATTGTGCGATAATGGAGATATCATCATTTATTATGCCGACTCCATACAAATTTTTTCGAAAAAAAATCTGAGTGCGCTGTTTCCGATTATAAACCTAAAAGTTCATTTTATAAGGCATGTAGTAGGTATTCCCAATCGTTACCAAGCAAAAAAAGCGATACTTAAAAAAAATATGTTGAATGTCTATGAAACGCGAATTTCAGCCCACTGTGCGACGTCATTTAAGCAGGGAAGAAATGCTCAGAGCCGTGGGAATGATAGAAGCTGGTTCCCGGCAACGTACTGTGGCTTTAGCTCTGAATACAAGTCAGAGTGTTATCAGTCGACTTTGGACACGTTACCGAAGCACTGGTACCGTGGCTGAGCGCCATGGAGGACGGTATCGCTGCACCACACGGAGACAAGACCGATACATTCAAATCTTAACTCGAAGAGCTCCAACAATAACCGCCATGATGTTAGCCGTGAGGCTTCATCACTCTTCAGGGAACTTAATTAGCGACCAAACAGTCAGAAACCGCTTGCATGAAGTGAACCTTCATTCCCGAAGACCGCTACGGGTACCACCTATAGCAATGCACAATCGTAGGATTCGATATCAATGGGCTCTTGAACACAGAAATTGGGCAGAAGAACAATGGCGTTTCGTGTGCTTTTCTGATGAGTCTCGTTTTGGTATGAGACCGGATACAAGACGTATACGACACTGGAGAACCCCTGGACGCCAACAGCGATTAAAATCCTGCCAGGAAGTCCATCCTTATAGTGGTGGAACCATCATGGTATGGGCGGGTATTTGGATCGGCGGAAGAACTGAGTTGATTTGGATCAGAGGCAACCTCAACGCTCAAATTTATGCTGAGACGATTGTATCAGACGTCATCGTTCCTCTACAAGTGCAAATCGGTCCCTTATTTCAGTTAATGCATGATAATGCACGACCGCACACCGCAAGAGTTGTAAGACAGACTCTCGCCGCAGCTAACATCAATGTCCTGCCCTGGCCTGCTCAGTCGCCAGACTTGAACCCGATTGAGCATGCATGGGATATGCTACAGAGAAGAGCTCTGCCGAATATGGAGGGTATCCAGTCGCAAGAAGACCTTTTTTTGTTGTTGCAACGAACATGGGCTGCCATTCCACAGCGTGATTTGGATGAACTCATTTTGAGTATGCCAAACCGATGTTCTTGTGTTGTTAGTGTTCGCGGTAGAAACACAGATTATTAATTGTTTAAGTTACCCAATAAAATTTTAAAGAAAACTGTTATTTCAGTCTTTTTTTCGAACTTTTGTGTTAGTGGTTCAAATGTCAAAAATCCCTTTATTAGGAAAATGGCAAATTTCTTTATTAATGCAAAGGTGACTTGGTTTATCGTTACTGTGACAAACGAAAACACTTTATTTGATGAATCCTTAAAGAAAATTTTAATTAATATCAATCAGGAGAAAAGTTATTGCAAAAATATATGTTGATCCCTAGACACTTTTGATGTGTGTATAATGCTGTTATATGCTATATCTTCAGGGTCGTGTTGATTATTATTGATCATATTATGTTGACCTTCGTACAAATCTACGCAGTTTACCCTATTATGACCGATCGCCAATTTCTACCCCATCATTATTTTATCCGTGATACTTATGACAAGATTCTCAGCTACGACCTTACCCTTTGGAGTCTCGTTACCGAACGCTATTGACTATACCAACGGGTAGTAATTACATTATTAATCACGTATAACGACGGCTATAAAAAATTATAAGCACCATTATAATAATTGTCACTGGTATGTTGTATAATTTGGCGTGTTCAGACAAGGCCGGCTTATCGGTCGTGTTTCTGTTATTTCCAAATGAGTATACTGACAGGTAGGCAACGGATTATCTGCAGCGATGTCGCGAATTTTATGTAGACCTAGGGGATTTACTGGAAGCCTGTTTCAGTGCCATTTTTATTAGTTTATTGATATATGTATGTTTACGTAGAACGCAAAGAAACGTCCCGTCGCACTGCAGAAGTTATGTAAGGATCTCAATATTTTACTTTTGTGTTCTAAAAAAAACAACGCTTGAACATTTAAAATTTTTGAGTGCTATGAGGCAAAAACTAGGCTAGACGAACGTAACATTATTGCCGGAGCAATAGACAACATCCGCGCCGCAATTTTTCATGGGACGGAAATAAAATCGACGTGAGATAATTACATTTTATATAATTTCCGGATTTATGAAAAGTGGGAAAAACACGCGTCGATGGGGATGCATTTTCGAGGAAACATTTTGCTATTGCATGAACCTTTACCCTTTACAAAAACGGTAAAAGTTCATCCAATAGAAACAAACAAAAAATGAGACAACATTTTGGCGCTCTAACGTCGATATCGACAACGTAATGGCCCATCGGCGTGGCGAGAATTTACGGCATCATATCAGTCCGTAAACGTTCACTGCTGGAAATGGTCCTTCTAATTTACAGTTTGGAGCGCTGCGCTGACCGATCGTTAGGAAATATTGATGTAATAGCTGGTAATGACCACGGTTCACCAGCTAATATGCGATCGCAATACAACCTATAGGATAGGCAGATGCTACTGCCCATTCTATAATAGAAATCCTTTTACTATAACCACAGTAGGTTTGATAGTTAGCCCAGCTGACAATTTTTTAATGGTCAGATATCATGCTGGCGCCCATAAATGTTTTATTGCATTCCTACTGAAACTGGCAAGTTAAGAAAAACAAGCAAATATTAGTTTATATAATAACTCCGTGCTAATCTTGCAGCTTGCATTAATATTTACTCTTTACTCTTTCTTAGATATTAACAGCGCTGGCTTAGTGCCAGAACGTGGCTAGACGTTTCACTGATTCCCACTTTTATTTTCGTTGTGAAGGTTTTTTCTGCACTCTCATGTATTTCTGTCTGTTGTTCGATAAAAAACTCATTTGGCATTGAAATTAATGTTTTATTTTTTATAAAACCGCTTTTATAGATCCAAAGTTCACTTTTCTATGGAATATTTTGGTGTTTGATAACAATACGTCGTTATTGTTATAGCACAATGGGCACATTAACTGATATTGTGCCAGCGACCCGATCATTGACCAGAGATAATCCTTCGGATAACAAGATACCTACTCATCAACAAGTAGTTATTGTGTACCGCGGAGTTTGCGATAGTGCAGTAGAAATCGCACACTGACATATTTTCACGCGACCGTGTGGCCACGACCACGTGTCGCTCACAGAAGTTGGCGATCTATACTAAGGGTGTACTAGATCCATACTGGAACGAAAGTCAATACCCAAACTGAAGTTGTCAAATCTTTTATGAAACGCAGCCAAAGATAATATGCTCACTGCTTTTCGTCTGAGAGTTTACTATCGCAGCCACATGGTAATCACCCGCTTAGCAAGTTTATAAGCCGTGTCTGGTCTGGCCACGATTTTATAGCCTAGTAACAAATATTGACTAAAATAAACCAAAAATAAATATTATGTCACCAATTTACACAAAAGCTAAGTACAGTAGTTGTTTATTTTATAAATCCCAGGATAACAGAAGAAATTCGAAAATAATAATGTCCATAATTGTTGTTGTTTACGTTAGTCAAAGTTTAGGTAAATATGCTCTACGTACTCCGATCACTGGTTATTACTTTCCCTTTGTTCATCATATCAGCCGGAAGGTCCCTTATACCGAAGGAAATTGCTAATATCTCTTTGTAAACATTTCCTTTGATACTCCGTCCCATATCGTCAAGCCAATATCGTTTTACTAGAATTCTAGAAATATGGATAAAGTATAACGAAGTACTCATTAGTCGGAGAAACCCGGGAAAACAGAGAACATTTTCAAAGCTTATGATTCTAAAAAAACGTGAGCTTTAGGTAATCCTTCCAGTTTCAAGTATTTCATTACTGTCTACTGGGGAGATGTGATCTCGCTTCCTGGTGTAACTACCTTAGCTAGAGTACTGTAGTAGTACTTCGCACGTGGCCAGCTTCAGGAACCCAGCAGAAACAATTGCCGCCGCGTGTGAAATCTTTTTATAGATCTAAATATGTAGAAACGACGCCCTCATGGTCACGGTCTATCAGACCACTAACGTAACCAGAAGTGTTGCGAACTGCCCGGATCCTACTTACGAAACCAGTAACACTTAGGCCAAATTCTCGATATTTATCAATAGTACTTAGTTTGGCTCTAAGAACAAAACTTAGCCCACATGTAGCCATCATTTTTGTTCCTATAAGTCTAGTCTACAATGATCAAATTGAAAACACCGAAAAAATATAAAAGCAGAACTGAAGGAAAACCTAAATAAATAAACCATCTGCAAAAGTTGGAGAGAAGAATAGCAACCAGAGCAGAAAGGCAGCCGTAGCTGTCAATAAGGATAACAATAATGTCAATGTTTTGTGGGATCCAACGCCAAAAATATTAAACTGGGATTCAAAAGCGGGATCCAACGAAAATAAATCGTCATTACTACATGTTTTGCGTAACCATCATGATTTTGATACACATTTTAGTATTACCAGATTAGCTAAAGATAATCGTAATACACACAAGTGAATGCGATACACATGCGTTATATTCGTATCAGTAAAAGCATGTCCGGAACTCCTCCGGATACAAACATAATGTTTTATTTTCATCGTTTTATTTATTTATTTTAGTATCTCCAACAAAATATATACACTAAACATTATATAGTTAATGGACGACAAAGTATTTGGTAGGTGTACTCTTTCAATTACAGGAGACCACAGCATGCACAATAAAATTAACAACTAAGCTAACAAATTAAATACCTAATACATAATAAAGGCAAACATTTTGACAGTGGAACATAAAAACAATAAATTCTGTAAATAATCATAACCATATCATCGAAGTAACACGAGGCTTTCAGGTAGTCCTTACGAAAGACATAAAAAATAATAAATCAATGACAAAAGGATTAGTAGTAACATAAGTAGTAATTAGTGCGCAATCACGGAATTTTAATAAGTGAGTCGTTTTGAAAACCTTTAACTAAATCCTGTCTAGGTATGTTTTTTTTTGGTATTTAATCTAAAACCTATGATTCATTTAATCTGGAAAGTGGTCACGCTTTATATGAATGTTGTCTGGCTGGATGAAAATTCTCCTGACGCATGTGTGGTATAATGGATGAAAATCAATGATACAGCAATATTATATATTACATTAATTTATAATTGGACGCAAATGTGTGTTAATATCCGGCTTTAATAAAAAAAAAAACCTGTAGACTAGTGCGCTAGTAAAAGCAAAAATTTCACCAGCACAAACAAATCGTAAATTCTATTTTGTGGCTTACTGGAGCAAAAATAACTTTTCGTTCGTGATCTAACCCTGCCCTTATCATAAATTGTTTATTAGGAATAAGCTCAGCACGTTTCTTTTTCCATTTCGACAGTGTTTACTTACTCTGTAGCCATAATATCATCTGTCATACAATCCATCCATCTTTTCTAAATTCTGCCTCTTTTCTTATGCTAGCTATCCACATTTATACACTTGTCACATGCTCCTCATTTCTAACAATGTAATATTATTACATTAACTTTTATATTCGTTAATAGACTTGATTACATAAACAGACTATTAGAGCTGTTGATCTTTGTTCAAGAGTCCACTAGACGGCTATCATCTTGGACATCGACAAATACTGTCGCACCACATCCGTCTCACATTATTTCTATATCAGATAACTTATCAACCTTATTAATGTATTTCTTGATAATTCGTGCATATAAGGTTTATCAATCGTAATCCTGACTTAGTTGACCGCAGTGAGGCCTACTTGCATGTTCTTGTGCTTAGTGAAATTGTGTCAATATGGGAATGCCAACTAGTAGAAAGTGAGTAGATTCTATATTATGTTCCTTTGTTACAAGTGGTGTTATTTCTTTTTCAGTATTTGTGTTTTTAAGGTTTGTGATCTGAACACCTTCGGAAAACTGAATCAGAACACGTGTGTGAAAATGTTCTCACAACGTTACTACTGTGATAATTAAAGTCTGTCTGTAAAATAGTTTGCTCATTTAAATTCAACGCCAGCCGTTCTTGACAATCGAGACATAAAATGCTTTCATAAAATAAATTCAGGAAATTGAAACGGTTAAATTCATAGCACGAATTAACGAAGAAAATATGATGAAAATTGTAAATTATACCATTGTCGCGAGAGTAACTTCGTTATAATGATGATACAATTTCTTTTAAATTCGAGTACTTCTCGAAACTAGTTTGCCTAACTGCAGGAGAGTGTACCAGTCCAACTGGTTTAAATACTAGCACAATAACTTGAATGGGTCATACTTGCAACCCTGTGAACGCGGTATATTTAGCGACGCACACGCATCGCGTGACTACTAACCTCCACACGATGGCAATTAACATAACTATCTATATACGTATGTACAATAAGACCACGGTGTCCTCCCAAGAGAATGGGTAGGACTTGCAGTGTTACACGCGCGGTTTGATCCTTCCTCACTATGCAGTCTCAACTTGACTGAATAACTGAATACGTTGCTGGCTCTTTTCCAATAGTCTTTTATTTGCATGGTTGTCAATCGGTTGTATCTTAGACACAGAATTGTTAACCTCATGGTTAGTGCCTTTATTCTCGGATCTGTTTTCCTCTTCTGTTTGCCTGCTGCTTGAAGTCGGTGGAATATGTTCTGTATTTTTCTCTTCCAATCTCTCCTAGTCAGCCGTATCTTTATCATTCACTGCTTTTTTATTTCCTACATCCTTTTACGTATTGTTCATACAAGTGCCTGTCGTTGACGTGAATACGCACGTTCTTTTTGAAGGGCATCATTGTGCAAAAGGCGTTTACTTACTAACACCAGCTACTTTTTCCCAAGGGTCCACTTACCATTCAATTCCAACGCCTCGCAATATCATTCTTGAAAAAAAAAAAACAAACCAAGCATCCAATTTACAAATAGTACAAGTATCTCACATCCCTTTGAAACCAACTACCGTATTCCAGCGAGTATTTCGTACAATTGGTACGGCTACCGCGCGATTTACCCGGTTCAGTAACAAAGACAAACAGGTTCGCATTTAGCACTAACTTTCACCGCGGCTTGTTTCTGACCCGTCCTGAGCGGGTGTATCTACTCGAGTACTCGCCAGTCGCCATCATCTTTGTTACATAAGTTGGGTGAACAACTTTGTATTGAGGTGCGTTAACACGAGAGGATTTGCGCGTTTTAGACATAATGGCTACTTGCACTTGAGCAGCCACTTATTTGATGACGACATTATAATCCTCCTGCTTTATTTGAGGTTGTTTTTTTTAAAGTGAAATCTTCTTTAGGCGCGTTGGGCATTTTTTGAGATGGGAAAAACCATTGAATTCGCGCCACTGTTACCGTAAACGACACCGCTTTGTATGTGTTCTGCTGTCCTCGGGATGTACTCGGTTTTAATGCATATCCGATATGTCAGTGAGTGAAGGCAAAGTATTCTGTTTGTTTTCACTTCTGTCGGCATTCCCGGAGTGCCACTGTTTTTTTTTTCATCCTTATATGATCATATTGATCACATTCTTGCTTACTAACTTTCTTTTATCCTATTCTTCTTCTCTTTCTTTAATGACGACGGTTTCGAACAAACGTCGCCCAGTCAAATTCATATTACTTGGTTGGGAATTTAAGAATTGTCCTGCAATAGAATGTTCACAACCACGTGATCGATCCCTTCCGAATGCTCGCAGGGTGGACGTGTCTTTACACGGTTAAAAAACGTGCCACCATTATTAGTGCTGAAAGGCTTTGGACACAATATTTCAACATGGCAGTCAGAATGTTGAATTATTACGTTATAAATAAACTTACTCCTTATATTCATTGTGGAAGCAATGCAATGATGCATGAAGAGGGAAAGGTCAGTTAAGTTATATTGACTTCATATTATTATCATTTAGTATTTAAACAAATGCAATCTAAGAGATATGATGGTGTGACATAACAGGCTATAGGCAGATGTAAAAGTTATTTGCAAAGCTATAAGATCAATATAAAAAAAAAACTTAGATTCAAATAGATCAACTTATTAAAACAGATGAGTTGTCAACAAAACGACGCGACGATAGGAAGGAGAACACTCAATATTACCATGATGACTAACATCTAGCACACAGTTTCTCTAAGTCCGGAGTTACTAACAAATTAATTAACTTGCTCCTAATAGCCTAACATATTAAAGTCGAACTAGACATAGGAAAGCTAAGCCACTAAGAAAATTTGCTTTGTTGATGTTTGTGAACATTCAGGTCGATTTTGTCTTAGCCTTAACGCTTCACAACACTTGGCTAACTTAGCCTTCTTGATGAAAAAACAACTTTTTATTATTTTAAGCAAATGAACTTGATTCTATGTTCACTCGTTTGTTTTGTCAAATAAATATACTCTGTGTTACCTAGTGCTCAGAATCCTCAAGAAAGAAGGTAATTAAATTAACAATAACCCAATTCGAATGACCAAAGTAAAGTTGGTATGAGGAAAAGGAGAATCTAATTTGTCAACAGAAATAACCGTCCAAAGAATTAATATGATGCTATTTTCGGAACACGAAACCTTGCAAATACAATATTATGCGTAGGGGCAACCTTAGCGTCTAGCTGTCTGTTCAGTAGTTTATAAAATTAATCTGATCATGATGGACGAACGCATGTAGTGGCGGTCGGATGCTTTGGTTCATTTGCGTAGATGTAGTAATGATATACCAAATTATATTACGCCAAAAGATGAAATCTTCGACGACTAAGTATTCACTTAATTTTCTGGCTTATTTCGGCAGGGTAATTGCGTAATACATTAACCATTTTTACAGTTCAACAACATTAATTTACGTTGTTGAGCAGACAACTTTTTCGAACATATGAAGCAATGGATTAGCAATATCTTTCAAAATGATTCAGATGTTGATCGATGCTGTGTATCGCAATTAGGGTGCAGATTTACAGAATACTTACTATAAATTATGTACGCTAGCACAAGAATATTATGTAAAAGATGTTTAAGCTGATATCTATGATTTCTTGCATAGACATAAATAGGATGTTTATCTTAAGAAATACCAGACAGAGGTCATCTAAGCCTAGTCTAGACACTTAATCAATGTCCAAGCACTTAATAATTACGTGATCTTTAATCTGTTTTTAATGGAAAATTCTTTAGAAAATCCTTCATCGATTTTCGTAGTTGGTCCTAAGTTATTCAATGGAATGGAAACCGTGAGAAGGCAGTTTTACCAACAGCCATGTTCTACACAAAAGGTTTTATTATAAACGTTGCTTAAAGTTAAAAGACGTTTAAATATGTTTGGTTAAGCAGACGTTAATCATTACTAAAGGGGGTTTATTTAAATATAAATGTTGCTTAAATAACTTTAAGCGTTTGTCTAGTAACTTACGCACAGTTTTGCTTTGACTCAAAAAGCATCTGAGAAGCCTTGCATAAATGTATTATTGAAATTGGTCATTATTGTAACTAGATGTGGTTGCAAATATGAGTGCCAATTTTGCGAAATACCTATTTTTTATCTGGCAGCTTAAAGTACCCAGTACTTCAAACATAAACTATAAGTCATCATCTGCCTGCCTTTTCCCAGCACTGTTGGGGTCGACTTCCGGTCTAACCGGATGCAGCTGAATGCCTATCTGACCTCCACAACCCAGTTACTGGGTAATACGATACCCCTTTTTTTTTGTTTTTTTATGGGAAATCATCTAATGACTCCTCCCGCTCTGGGTGGAGCGGAAGGGAGTGTCAGAGTCTTACTGACTAAAACCCACCCGTGTTCCTTCCTTAGCCCTTTATGTTCCGGGGCAGCGGTAACCCTTTCGGACGATCCCGCTACCCCGGCAGATACGGTACCCCTTGGCTTATAAGACTGGTTGTCAGGCTTTCGGGCTACTGACTATCCGTAACGACTATCAAAGATTCACGAATGACAGCCGGGACCAACGGCTTAACGTGCTTTCCTAGGCACGGAGGGGTCTTGGTACTCGTATGTGAAGATGGTCACTCATCCACGGACACGGACCAACCGCGGCAAGCTGATCGATCGAGCCGTGCGGCTGTTATTACTTAGCCACAAGCCCCTCATACAACATGGGCTACAAGTATACTGTTTATAGTAACATGTAAACGATAATATTTACTTAATTTGATAATGTTATCATTATCGAGTGTACCACTCCTGCGGCCGGTGATGGGGCCGTGAAGACATTTCCAGTAGCCTTAGTAATTAATGATATGATTAGTTGATAATTGTATCCACATGCGGATTAGCTGTCATTAAAAAGTATTTTTAGCAGTGCCGGTCGCACCTAATTATTTTGAAAAAACAGCTGGTGGAGGAATCATAGGAATTTATAAAGGACATGCGACCTTATTACTCTAGAAAAACATATCCTTTTTTAAAGGCGGGTAATAATTTAGAAGCGGGTGCACCAGCATTCAGCAGGCTGTGTCTGGAGTCTGGACTGATGACCTTTAGATAACCTGACGACATGCAGCCGTCTAGCTTCTTTATAATAGTCACTAATTAATAAAACCTCACTATTCTCATTTGAAATGTCTACAAATTGGCATGAAGAAACTGTAAGTAAAGTCCTTAATGATTCCTTTGCACAAGTGTAATGAACACGCAAAAATACCTGTTGAGTTACTTCATTAATCACAGTAAATTAGTCAAGTATTACGTAAGTTGAACATTGGCTTACAAACAAAAAGTTTTGCACGTGTTTTACACTTCCATTACTGTGCCATTCCTTTGTTATTTATATCTATACTCAATAGGTTTAGGTAGTTAAATAAAGGCAAACAAAAAAACCACGTGACTTAGTTAACCGACTAAACGTAATACCAGTCTATTCAGTGGTCATGCTACGTCACAGTTGTACTCTTCAATTTAGCAACGTTATAATTCATTAAAAAAATGGCTAAATTGAAGAGTACAACCTGTGATGTGACATGTGACGTAGCACGACAACTGAATAGACTGGTATTATGTTTAGTCGGTTAACTAAGTCACGTGGTTTTTTTGTTTACCTTTATTTAACTCCCTAAACCTATAGAGTATAGTTAGTTGTATAAGATCTGTGATACTTACTTGTCGGGTATTTTTGCAGTTTTTAAATAATTATGTCAACTCTTCAGAAGTAATGCGCGCGCGGTTGTAAATTACAGTGCCAAGGCAAGCCTGGCAAGGTCTGATGTCTACTTAATACTAAGCTTATCAGCGTTCATTATAATTAACTTCTTTAACTACCTATTATTACTATAGGCTTTGTGTTTTGCTTATTTTACCAAATTAAAACGAAAGAGTTTGAGTTCAGCAAGATTTTGTATGTTTGTAAGGAGGTGAGGTCGTGTGACCGTTAGTTCTTGACGGATTTTGATAACCGCCCTGCAGTGCTATTCTGTATAAATCTCACCGTGAAAGCTTGGGTGAAGTGAGCTTAAAGTGAGCTGTCAATAGTGTCAATCCCTAGCATCAGGTAGAATGATAGCTCACTTTAAGGTCACTTCACCTAAGTTATCACGGTGATCATTTTACAGAATAGCACCGCAGATTCATGCGTTCTCATCTCACTCATGAATGCACGTTTGTGAACTTTGACTTATAGGCTTGACTATCATTAACCTTTATTAAATTGGTATCATTCTTGTTTGTTATTCACCATAATTATTAGCAGTTTCCTACATTTGCATCGTCTTATCAAAATATGGAAATAATGACTACATTTTCATTTCAGTCTATCACGGCCTAGTGGTACTAAGGCAAGGGCACGATATCTAGTTACAGTAAATAGCAATACACCGGGTTTTGTTTGACACAAGAAATAATGAAGGACGCATGACATAACGAAATTGTAGTTTCCGTACCTTACTCCTACTTTAGCGAAGCATCTTCTATTTACATTTTCCATTAAGCAACTTAAAATAAGACCTCTGTAAGAAAATAAATCGTTTCAAGTCATAATTGAACAAACATTAAATCGTACTACATCAACAAAATTGCAAGCTAAGAGTTTCCAAATGCAAAGCATAAGCATAAACAGCCTATAATGCTCCCACTGCTGGGACACAGGCCTTCTCGCGGTGAGAGGGCCTGGGCCGTAATCCACCACACCACGCGGGCCCAGTGCGGGTTGGTACTGCTGGTAGATGTCATGGAATTTTTGGTTCTAGGACAAGCAAAGCCTTCATAAAAATCTCAACATAATTACGTTTAAGGTAGATACTCTGATAGGTACATTTCGTAAACATCTAACAAAAACATTAACGGTTTGCTTTAACGTAGTAACATTAATACGAAAAACAAACTATTAATATATCATTATGCTATTATCTAATCACTGGACTTCGGTCGTCGAGGTAACACATCACATCAACGTAACGCATGGAACACGCATGACTGTCGCCTGGACACCTCGGCCTGTGCCAAAACCTACACTGTTGAAGATAAGGATTACGAAAACAAAGTGTATTAATTTAATTAATCATAATGAGTAGTAAGACAATACACGATAAGTTTTATATCATTATATAATAACAGGGAGAATAGAAGCAAAATTAAAACGGGAAAGATCGAGAAGAAAGGATGTGAACAGACTGAAAGAAACTAACCTAGAAAGGCACAACTAACTAAAAGTATTAGTATTGGACAGCATAAGCAAAATCTGCCTATAATGTTGCCACTGCTAGGACACAGGCCTCCTCTCTGTGAGAGGGAGTGGGCCTTAATCCACCACGCGGGCTCAGTGCGGCTCAGTGCGGGTTGGTGAATATCATATGTCTTCGACGTGGGTTCTAGGACATGCCAGTTTCCTCTCGACCGGTTAAAGACAGAATATAATGAACAAATAAGGATAAGTAAGTACCAGGCACTACAAGTTTATCGATGTATATGTGTAAATGGTAACTGGAAGTAATAAACTTAATATGGGGACTTAAAACCGCGTAATGCGGGTTGCAGAACAAGAGCTAAGCTAAGTTAGTCTAGCTTAGCTCGCATAACTGATGTAGTTTTTCGGCCTTTTCTATTTATTTGGTTTATCTTATTCATCTTCTTGTAAGATGATAATAATTATCATGTACTTAATATCTTATTTTGTGTTCAGACCGCAAACTATGAACAGAAGTATGAAAAATTACCTCAACTATGTGAGCTAAGCTAGACTAACTTAGCTTAGCTCTTGGTCTGCAACCAGCATAATGATTGCATCAACAACCTAACTGCCATAAATAGATGGGACTAGCTTAGCACCGGAAAACGTAGTTTTATGAAGGAGGTCTACTTTTAGTACGGCATTGGGTTAATGTGACAGGAAAGCAAATATTTATGTAGTTTACTTTTAGATTTAACCATTAATGCTTAGTCAAACTGGGTTTATATTATACACTATTTCGTCACAATTGTCACAATGCTAGTTCTGCGACTGGTCTCTACAATAGTAAATGCTAACGGGAATATATTATGTATGCTTTTTGTATCTTCACTACTTTTACAAAATGAACGTTTTTGTTGGAATTATCCAATATGAAAATCTAGTCTTTGAAATTTTTGGCTTTTTTAAGATCTAAACCTCGTGTTAAAATACAAAAGATACTTGTAGAAATGCTGCTCACTAAAATAATAAACCAACCGTAAAAGATTGCAAATGTTATTTTAGTAAGACTTCATAACATTTTGTTGAGCAAGCGCACATTGCAAGAAAGTGATTCATTCATAACGGGGCCAGACATTGCACATGCATCGCGATTCGCCATGGTGTGTGGTTCCTTGTAGGAGGAAAACTGACAGCTGTACGAGTGTACGTACGCAGGGGAATGTATCTTACATAATGTAGAGGCAAACACACCACACATTTATCTAGCTATTAGCAACGGGATATTAGTGGTATTAGGATGCAAAGTCCAACTTATGTCCATAGTCCAAGGCACGCCTTATCTTTACCTAATAATATTGTTTGCTAATTAGTCTGTGTATATAAATTATCTTTTAAATCGATATCAATTATTTTTAAAAACTTCATGAATGATATTGAGTTTTATTTTAAGTCTAGTTGTTAAGCTCCGCTAAAATTCAATCAATAGGAACTGGTTTCTACTATATCTACGAGTATACAAAAATAATTAAAATGTGGTTTTTGACCAATACTTACTTATTTTTTTAGTTGACTCTCTAATCTAGTCTAGATTATCTGTTTTGCTATTCCAAATGTTTTATGTGTCATTGCAGCTAAAAAACTGACATGTCTACTGCCTAGTAAAGACTGGTTTTATTCCACGAATCCTTCTATGATTGGTTGAGATATGACGTATTGCGCTCACGCCACCTTATAGCATGTTTTGTGTAATCAAATCACAAATGTGTTACCTACCTTATCGTGCAAAAATATCTTGACAAATTCTCAATTTGTTATGTAACTTTGCTTTTAAGATAAAATATTGAAACTATTTAATAGCCTTTCCTTCATCAACAGAAACTTCTAGTTTCAGGTGAAATGACTGTACAGTACAGCATAAAGCTCAAAATGCATTGTAACCTACCGGCAACAGGGATGACCGATAAATGCATCGAGAGTTGCGGAATTAGTTCTGAAGTTCCTCTCAGTGGATTGGTAACCAACCGCAAACTACTGGTCAGTAACTTTCCACTTCTAACTGGAATAAAGTTTTAGTATTCAATGAAAAGGTTTCAGTCGTAACTGCAGAAAATAACTGCAAACTACATTACGTTGTTGCAGTTTGTGGTAACAATCATGTAACAATGTAGTCCAAGATCTTATCATAACGACTAAGGGGGAGGAAGGTACGTCTAGCCGTCGTAAGTTTCCTACATTGACATTATTTATAGCAGCAAGGTGACACCGCGGTATTGCCCTCACAACTCAATACATAACCACTGTTTACCTACGTTACAGTTAATGACTACTTAATAACTTAATGGGGCTAGTTCCGCATCTAGGTGTTTGAGTATGTGACTTGAACTTGACTAATGGTATCTAATCGCATGGCGCCCCGACGTGGGCCCATTAATGTGTTAATGGAACCCTAATCCCTGAATGATAAAGTTTATTATTAAGACTTCTCCTACAGTCAAATGTCGAGCGGTCGAACCAGTCCAGTTCCTGTTCAATCCTGGGCGCAATCCCCAACATAATGAGAGAGGCTCAAGGCAGGATCTTATAAGATCGGCCACCCGTATAAATCCTTTCAAAATCTTTGGCATTATGTTGTCCTTTATATCTCAAGATCCGGTATACCAAGAATATTTCGCAACGTTGTATAAAACAACGTTTCTTACCCGCGTCTGTCTGTGGTGTGAACTTTAATAGGCGGAGTTTCAAGGGCTGAACGTACTTAGCAATTTTTGGTACCTGGTTTACAAAGGGTTGAACATGAATGTATTGAAAGACACTACATGTGCGTCTTATGAGGGGCGTTACAAGGCCAATACCAGAACATTCATTTGATAAATCTTGAGTTTTTTTTCCATAGACGGGTTTTTTATTAACATTACCATTTAGCTCCAGTTTTTATTGGTGTTCTAAATAGCCATGATGCAATTGTGTTGTCCACCATTTTTTAACCGACTTCAAAAAAGGAGGTTCTGTATTCGACCCGTATGTATGTATGTATGTATGTATGTATGTTTGTTTGGCCGCGATTTTCTCAAAAACTAATGAACCGATTTTGATAATTCTTTCACTAATGTGATCTACATACTTTCAGGAAGGTTTTAGTATATAATACATTATATAATTATTCTAATGTACGATGTTATATGCATAAATGTACTGCATCTCCGGCATTTCTATGCGAATTTTGATGATTCTTCTAGTCGGTGTCTTCAATTCCTCAATGCACTAGTGTTATTTGAATTTGTGTGGAGTAGGTACAACTAAAAAGTGAAAAATAAAAACTTTTTTACAAAAAAAAACAACCGACTTAAAAAAAAACTACAAAGTGATAAATAACTTTAATTTCGGAAGTCGGTGTCAAAAAACGAAAATGCGGAACCAACGACACCGACTTCCGAAATTAAAGTTATTTATCACTTTGTAGTTTTTTTTGAAGTCGGTTGTTTTTTTTTGTAAAAAAGTTTTTTTGCTCTCATTAACCCCTGAACGGTCGCATAGAGGTAAAGACCGTGAATTTGATTGACCATTATCTAGGCTGGATGCATCGTGGAAGTCACATCCAAATGACATTCAGAATTCACCTTCTTGTTATTGTAGTCGAGTGGCGTGAGTATTGTTATCGTTCAAGTTCATGCTTTTTAGATTGCAGTGTTATTAATATAAGGTTTCATTACGTTCTGGCATGATGATTAGTGCATATTTGTTTACTTACCTACTGCAAGGGATTGTAGTTTCTATGTGAATATGATAAATACCAAAATTGCGTTCACCCAAAACCCTCGTTAACTCATCTCCTGAAAATTCACCAGTTCCCACTTTCCTAGAAAGTAATTAGGTTTGCAACAGGCATGCGCTTAGATATTCAGTAGGTGTGGGATGCATCAGGGGTGGGATGGGCGCATGCGCGGCGCGGGTCACGGTCGTGTGACCGGCGGGCGGCGGGCGGAGCGGCCCACGGAAGCATCCGCTCCCTGACACTGACCTCGTATCAATGTTGGGAGGAAAGTTTGCGTTTGCCTTATCTGATTGAGTGCGTTGTAGTTGTATTGCGAAAGAGGAATTTGTAGATCAGAATTACAGAATGACAGTTTTTTGCCTCTTCATAGCGTAGCTGTCAGAACTGAACACTTCATAATTTTCTGCATTTAAACTAGTTTACCTATGGTCTGTCTGAGGCAGACCCAAATAATTCGTCTCTATTTCATGTAATGAAAAATGTTCTTCGATTGTCTTCTCGTATATCCTCCATGCCTCCGTGCATCGGAAAGCACTTAAGCCGTTGGTCCCGGCTGTCAATCGTGGATCTTTGACAGTCGTTACGGGTAGTCAGAAGCCCGAAAGTCTGATAACCAGTCTTACCAAGGGGTATCGTATTACCCAGTAACTGGGTTGTGGAGGTCAGATAGGCAGTCGCTCCATGTAAAATACTGGTATTCAGCTGCATCCGCTTAGACTGGAAGCCGACCCCAACATAGTTGGGAAAAGGCTAGGCAAATGATGATGAGTTATATCCTCCATCTTAATTAAGTCTTAAAAGGGCATAAATGTCTTCCCCAAGTGTACAATTTCCCCAAGACTGTATAGTTCACTTGCCTCAATAACAGTTAGATTAAAACCAAGGCGAGCGTCGCTGTCGCAGACATGTATGCCTTGAGCCCTTTTGATATACATAGGTAAACGTTTTTTTCGCCATAAGGACATAAATATAAGCTGTTATTTATTATCGTTATATTATGTCAGTCTTACATTTGAAGAGCTTCATGAACCTTAGCCTAGGTTACGTACCTACGTTTTTTTGTTATATTTGACGTGAGGCAGGATTTTTGCGACATTAGCAGATTTAGTTGGAATTGTCAATAATAACGAAAACCGCAATTACCGTAAAATCAAAATCATCAACATCATAGCCAAAACGACTTCCTAACAATGTCCGGTGCGATGTGTATGACAACATCATCATTACCTAGCTGCTTTCAAGAATAACTAGATATTAGCTTTTCTGATTAGTTTTCCAAGAAAAGAACAACCTAACATGTAAGAAACAAAGGATAGGCAGACGAAGACGAACCGTTTGCTCCGCATAAATAATTGTTTCTCTATAGTCCAAAGTGTAAATAATAACTTTATCTTGAGTATTATATGTAAATAAACATTTAAAAAGTGCAGTGACTAAGCTCTATAGTGATTAAAACCTGTTAAATAATATTTTAAACCATAAAACAATAATACATAAAACTACTATCAGTGTTGGTTTGAGTTCAAAACTAGTGTTGAACAAAGCGCGTAAGTGACACCTATTTCACGGCGCTTAAGTCCTTATGGTCGCGACATTTCAAGCGAGCTACTACTCAACGCAGCTCAGCGCTTCAAGTAATCCACAGCTTTATCTTGCTTTGCACCTCTAGACGCCACATGTTCTGAGAGTTGCTGCAAGCGCTGTATTATCAAAACATATATTTTGAATAGTACCTACCCACTGATAAAATGACAACAAAGAGCTGCGCTGGGGATTGAACGATTTAAAAAAGTAAAGAATGTATGCAATGTTCCTCACAACGAAAACCAATTATTCGTCTAACTAATAAATAAATCCTGACAGAGTTGCGCCACTCAGTAGTAGGTAAGTACGTTACAATCATGGATGAAAATAACATAACATACAGAAAACGTAGAATGTCAACTTCACTATGCGATTTAAATTCATCGCTATTCGATACAACTACTATGAGTCTACCAAATACGTCATTACCAAATAATAATGAGACAGAGTATCTGCTGAACGATCGGATTACTAAGCTAACAGCCGAACTACAAAGTGCAAATAAAGAAATTGAAAATCTACTTTGCGAAAACACAAGATTAAAATCAGACTTAGAAAAGTCTAACAAAGCCATAGACCTATACAAAAAAATAGGTATGTATGATTCTAATAGATGCCTCACCCCTCAGTCTGGAAGGAAAAATAATAACAAATTGAAGCAAACATTAAGCAATGTATCCACACCGATAAAGTTTACCCCAACAGCCAAAACATTATCGGATATATCATTCAGAAATGATCAAATTTCCTCTGTCAACAGCTGTCCTATTACAACCTGCGAAAGCATTCATAACAGTCCTATTAAAAAGACTAACCAAGAATCTTCAAATCCTGTTCAAGACCATCAAATACCAAACAAAAATTTAGTTAGCAGGTTGCGAGTAAAAGAAGAAATAATAAAAAAGAAGGTAATAATAATTGCAGATCAACAGGGGATAGGACTTCAGAAAGCACTTCAAGATTTAATTGGGCAAGAATACTTCGTTACTTGTTTTTATAAACCTCAAGCCCAAATGTCAGATGTGTTGGCTTCCATAAGAACTGAATTGTACCAAAACCTAACTGATAATGATTTTGTAATTATATTGGGGGGAATTAATGACATAAGCCCATACAAATTACAAACAAGTCTATATAATTTTCTTGAATCTCATAAGGGTACAAATATCTTGATAAGTGAAATTCCTTTCAATAAATCATTAGGTGAACAAAAATTAAATTATGAAATGCGATTTGTTTGTAGCAAATTTAATAACGTTACGTATGTGGATATGAACTACAGTGCATTCCGGCCATACAAACATAATCGTACAGAGTATAAATGTCGTTATCTACTAAAAGAAATATTAAAAGTTGACTATACGTTAAAAATGAATAAATATAACGCTGATTTAGACAATAGAAAACGTCGTAACGCCTGTCCTATTATGCATGATAAGGGTAGTCAAACGGAACCCCATAGCGATATTATAAGCAATAATGATAATATTGTAAGTACAGTTGATAGCTTACCTTGCACAATAACACCGCCCAGGTTTTTTCGTGTTCAATAGTATATATATTCTGCATCAAAATATAAATGGACTTTTGAGCAAACAGGATATCTTTGTGGTTTCCTTAGACGACCTAGCTTGTAATGGAATAAATGCTGATGTACTGTGCTTTTCTGAACATAATATGATTAATTCCGATCTTGATCTTCTACATATGCATAATTATACTCTGGCTGCTTACTTCACCCGTAAAACTAGGCACGGTGGCACATGCATTCTAATAAGAAATGGACTAAAATTTAAATCTATTGATGAAGTTGCTAAATACAGTATATCAAACATAATTGAGTGCTGTGCTGTGGAGCTGACCGAACATAAAATTGTGATAATATGCATCTATAGAATCCCAAATAGTACAGAAATAAAAAGTAGGTTTGATACGTTTATTAGCATTTTAAATAACATACTCCAACTGTATTCATTTAATTCTCACAAAAAATTGATTTTGTGTGGAGATTTTAATATAGATCTATTAAAAAAAAACTAAATATTCAGAACAATTCAAGCATTTGCTAACTGGGTTTAACCTTAAAATTCAAATAAAAGTTCCTACGCGTTTACGTAGTGGTACCTGTATTGATAACATTATACACAATGTAAGGGGATGTCAGGGTGAAATTGTAGAACTTGCAGTATCAGACCACACAGCACAGTTGCTAAAATGCCCTGTTAAGAGGTCATGCCTATCTAGTTACTGGTTTTGCACAAGGCGTGATTATTCGAATGAAAATGTATCTAAATTTATTGACTGCATAAAAAACTTAAGCTTCATAGAAATATACGAACAAAATGACCCTAACGTTGCTTTTAACAAGTTTTATGAGTTGTTTAAACTGTTCTACGACTTGTGCTTTCCAGATATAAAACTAAAAATATCTACTAAAAAACGACCTAAGTGGATAAGTCGTGGTATAAAGGTATGCAGTAAAAGGAAAAGAGAATTACTATGGAAATATAGATTGGCACCGACAAAGCAAAATAAAGATAATTTTAAAAGATATTCCTCAAGATTTAAGAAGATCACCCAACTTACTCAGAAGTCACAAAATAATAATTACATACACCTAGCAAAAAATAAGTCTAAGGCGATATGGCAAGTTATAAATAACGGTAAAGACAGGGTTCCAACTGAAAATATAATGCGAATAAATGAGAATAACAAGATACTAGCAGATCCATTTAAAAGAACATGGCCAGTTTTTATAAGGACGTCGGCATAGTTATCAACTTTAAAGTACACCAATGATTTTTGGTGTTTTATATTCGTGAATATTGGCCTATTAAATTGCTATAAATAAAAAACTCTGAGAACTTGTCATCACAACATACTAGACAAAAAACTATTTCATTAAAAAATCTTTTAATCAAAACGCTAGCAATAAGGGATATACTTATATAGATTATAATTTCGCTATTAAAAAACTTAAAGACGCTTTAAAGTAGCGAACAGTTGTGAATTATTACGTATAACTGATATGGTATGGTTGGTGATTATTAAGCATTTAAACAAAGTAATGGCCACCTAAATGAAGGATTTTAAACTGTGTATTGATTTACATTTATTAAACTGGGTAATAGTCTCAAAAAATGTGACAATAATAACAAACATAACATCGCGCCTGTATTCCCCGAAGGCATGGGCAGAGGTGTACCTATAGTACACCCACATTTCACCAGTTATGTTTAAGTCCCATGTATTAGGGGGCGAGTCTATTGCCATCAACCGGGCACAAATCCAGACTCCGGGCTCCTACTGAGAAATTCCTGATGAATAACCCCAATATCACTTTGCTCGACCTGGGAATCGAACTCAGGACAGTAAACCAACGAGGCAGTCATAATAACAATATTAACAAAGCATATTCAAAACTAATATTTTTCTTTAAAGTACATTTTTACAGGGTGCCCTTATATTTTTTTAAATAGTTCAATTAACAATAAACAAGGGAAGCACAAAATAAAACAAAAGAGTTAAAAAAAATATGTATTTATTAAATAAAAATATTTTGCTATATTATAATTATTATATCTTAAATGCCTACCTAGGTAACATACATTACAGCAATGCAGCAATAGTGTTAATAAAGAGACCGAGGGAGGTCAATCAACCAGCTTTGATAAAACAGAGCATTTTTATTTCACAAATACACTAACCTGGATAAAGTGTAAGTATAGGGCTTTTTTTTTGGATGGGAAATCATCTAATGACTCCTCCCGCTCTAGGTGGAGCGGAAGGGAGTGTCAGACTCTTACTGACTAAAACCCACCCGTATTCCTTCCTTAGCCCTTTATGTTCCGGGGCAGCGGTAACCCTTTCGGACGATCCCGCTATAAGTATAGGGCTTCAGTAATTACATAAATAACAAATGTAACAATCTGTTTCTGCATTGTTGAAATATACAGTGAACAGATGTGATTGAAGCTGGCTTATAATTAGGTAATGATATCGTATTACTATCCCATTGAAGTGGCCCTCTTTGAACAGGCGGCAATGGTGATGGCTCTGGTGGGCTAACAACTTGAACATTAGGGGCTGCTGCATCATTGTTCAAAGCCAATTCCTGCATGTCTCGTGATGAGT
Source organism: Hydraecia micacea (assembly GCA_914767645.1). Taxonomy (NCBI): domain Eukaryota; kingdom Metazoa; phylum Arthropoda; class Insecta; order Lepidoptera; family Noctuidae; genus Hydraecia; species Hydraecia micacea. Next base: position 19,867,547 of record OU611778.1, read on the forward strand.
CATGCACTGCCTGTCTATTTGCTCGCATCCAACACACATGGCAAACATAGTTGTTTCTTGAGGGCTGAAAGTAATCCAGTTAGAATAAACACAGATAAATGCTTATGTTTATATAATTTTTAGTAACAAGAGTATCTTTTGTATACATCTCTTTATGTTTTCAAGTATTATGTTATTGTTACACATGCCTTCTTTAGGCAAGTATATGTTAAAGATGGAAAATATATAAAACGCAGATATTACAATCACAGAAACATAGTATGAAAACTCCTTTTTTTATAGATTAATACAACTAGGTATTTATAATAATGAAAAACAAAATGCTTATCACATAATTAGTATTTTGTGATAAGGACAGCCAGCAATGGACACTCCATACTGACAGTATGGTGTCTTATTTTCCTCACAGATTTGCCACAACCAAGGCAAACCATGTTATTCCCCAGTAGTCTCTCGTGTTCACCAGCTTCGGTATTTAATAATAATAAGCATGGATGCCAAATAAATGTATCCATAGGCAACTGAAAATAAGATACACTGTAAGTTAATTTCGCATACCAGAATTATATAAAAACATTGAGGTCATAATATGTACTTACATAAATTACCTCAATGTATAAAAATAAATCAGAAGTTTTTTCTAGTCCAACTTCTTACCTGGGTTTGAGCATTGGTTATCCAACGCGAAAGTCTTGTTTGATGGTGTGCAGAAAGCGAGGTTATGAGATGCCTCTGCAACCTTTGCATGGCTATTCCCACAGAGTACACTATTATAGTGTACTCTGTGGGAATAGCCATGCATCAACTGCGGAATAGCTTTCAGTATATTATAATAATATACTGAAAGCTATTCCGCAGTTGATGCACCTCATATTGATCCACAAAACAAATCCAAAACGCAATGCAAATCAGAGTCCAGTGTTAATAGCAAGGTAATCGAGTGGTAGACGGTATCAGTCCGCAGAAATAAGCAGGGGTAAAAAATATTAGAAAATAATCGCAGAAACAAACACAATAAATACGCAATGAAGAATCTGCAATAACATTACATTGACATAGACAATGACACATTGTCAAACAAGTAAACGCGTTCCGTTTTAAGTTTTTTTTTGTGTGAAATATAAAAAAAACTATCTTACGCATCAACATTATGGAAAGATAAGTTTATTAAATGCGACAAATACCGATGAAGCCAGTTTTGTATGAATAAAATGTTCCTAATAAAAACATTTTGTCGTCCATATCACATATCTACAAGTAGTATGCATGGTGTGGAACGCCCATTATTATATTTATCTTTCTCTATGGTCCATTATGGCAGACGTTGACAAATGATACTTTGAATTCATCTTTCATTACTAATTATTTTGAAATAAAAACTGACGAGTCCAGAGAGGTTAAAAACTACGAATCAATTCATTTTTCTATTTTTAATATCCAATATTATTTACTATGTATGTGTAAATGGAATGTACTTTTTTGTCCATATCATTTCCCAAGCTTTTAATAATTTTTATACTGACCAGGTCCAACCTACTGGCTCAACAAACACCGGTTGCAGATCAGCACTGCCCAGTGAATGTTCTTCCATGTTTATCTGTCCAACTACTCCTCGGGACATACGTAATATTATTATGGACTTAAAAAATACGTCTAGTACTGGCTACGATAACATTTGTACAAAAATATTAAAATCTGTTTCTGACTATATTGCACCTGTCTTGAGCCATCTAGTAAATATGTGCATATCAAATGGCACATTTCCTGATCAATTAAAAATTACAGTCATAAAGCCCATTTTCAAGAAAGGTAACATAGAGGATATGGCGTGTTACCGACCCATAGCACTAGTGCCAATATTATCCAAAGTTTTTGAGAAGGTGGTCTATAATGCTATAAATCAATACTTTGAGAAAAATAACTTATTCACTGATAAGCAAAAAGGGTTTAGGAAAGGCAAGTCCATTGATATGGCCATTTATGATTTTTTGAACATAGTAACATCTAGAGTAGATAAAAGGTTGCCAGTGCTGGCTCTTTACATGGACATGTCGAAGGCGTTTGACTGCGTAGACCATAAAATTCTGCTTCAAAAATTAAACTCATATGGCATAAGAGGTAATGTCTATAGCTTTCTTGAATCCTACCTTAAAAACAGAAAACAGTATACAATTATTAATAGAGTATGCGATAAGACAAAAAATGAAATTTATTATAAATCTAATGTTAGAAGTGTGGCATATGGAGTACCTCAAGGGAGTGTCATTGGACCTCTATTGTTCATTATTTACATTAATGACTTGCCTACAGCAACTAATTACCCCATGACAATGTTTGCAGATGATAGTACTGTAATTTTTGACAATAATAATACTGATGAATTAGAATCTGACATAAACAATAATATTGAATCCATAATTAATTGGTTAGAGTATAATAATTTGAGAATTAATTTAAGTAAAACCGTAATTATGAAATTTGGCCAAAGAACAACTAACAAATTGAACCTTAATATTAATCATAATGGTGTAAGTATCAATGAAACAAACACCACAAAATTTCTAGGAATACATATAGAGAACACATTGACATGGGGCGTTCAAATCGAGAAAATATGTAGTAAGCTGAACCAATTTTCATATGCATTAAACATGTTAAGGAGAACTGTTGGTGAATCAACATTACTAACCGCATATCATGGATTAGTTGCATCATGTTTAAGATATGGTATAATTTTTTGGGGTAATGCAACTGGAAAAGAAACTGCATTTATCGCACAAAAACGATGTATCCGAGCCATCCGTAATCTACAAAGGACTGACAGTTGTAAACCTCATTTTAAAAACTTAAAAATATTAACTTTACCCTCCATGTACATTTACGAAACTGCTCTTTTTGTCAGGTGCAACCTGTCTAAGTTTTCGAAAGTAAATAGCCTGCGCAGAGCCGGCATGCTACATTTGGTTCCTAACAAAACTGCATTGTTTCGGAAAAGCATATTCGCAATGGCTCCAAAGGTTTATAATAAACTACCAAAGTGTATCAAATCAGTAGACAATATTAATGAATTTAAAAAGAAGTTATTTCTGTTTCTGATCGAGAAGACATATTACTCTATTGAGGAATTCCTTAATGACCGAATATTATAATAATTATGAGTAATTAGTCGTCAAGTACCTACCTATATTGCTTGCTTGTTATAAAAATGGGACTATTATGTACGAGTATATTATGTTGACTGATATTCTGAATATGTAATCTAATGCTTTTATCTGACATTTCCTGCTATTTTAATTATTGTAATCGTGATTAATTATTGGTATTATTATTTTATTATTATTTGTACACCACCAAGTGGTAGGACATAGAGATCATATATATGCAATATACTTGACTGTAACACCTATTGTAACCTATGTTCACAAATAAATGAATTGAATTGAATTGAATTGATAACACAAATAAACTATTAACTCAGATTTGTTCGCAATGTTTTCTTCGTGAAAACCCACATCAAACAGCACACTAAAGAACACGTTTTATATTGTCCTCAGGCCGGAGTCATGGTGGGTGTCGGCACTACTGAAGACCATCCGCGCGGTCGCGCTGGTCTTCGACATCATCACCTTCCCAATCCACCTCATAGCGCAGAGGCCGTGGAGGAAACGAGCGCTTTCTAGACGAATTAAGGTGAGGGACACCCCACAATCTACATATCTTTACTGGACTGGGTGGCAGCTGGACGAGAGTATTCGAGTATTGAGTAATATTGCACGCCTGCGATTGGAGAGACCTTTGTCCAAAGACAAACCGGATCTTCCTATCCATATGCTGGACTGACTGGTAAAGCTAGAAAAGAGTGGTCTAGGATCGAGTTAGATAGTGTACGATCGGAGAGGCCTATGTGGCGATGTCCAGCAGGTGATCTTGGCCCGTAAGGTAATGAAATTATTAATAAAATCCTCAACGGAGTCAAAATAACTTGCAAGTTCTTTAATGTCATCATCATCATCTGCCTAGCCTTTTCCCAACTATGTTGGGGTCGGCTTCCAGTCTAACCGGATGCAGCTGAATACCAGTATTTTACATGGAGCGACTGCCTATCTGACCTCCACAACCCAGTTACTGGGTAATACGATACCCCTTGGTAAGACTGGTTGTCAGACTTTCGGGCTTCTGACTACCCGTAACGACTGTCAAAGATCCACGAATGACAGCCGGGACCAACGGCTTAACGTGCTTTCCGAGGCACGGAGGGGTCTCAGTATGTAAAGATGGTCACCCATCCACAGACCAACAGCGGCAAGCGTAGCTTAACCTGATCGATCGACCTGTGTGGCTGTTATTATATAGCCACGGTCCAAGTCCAAGTTCTTTAATGTATATGAGTGTTATTATTGTGTGTAATTAGCGGGTTTTAAGGCAGCCGGAGTCTTGTTAAACTACCCTTTTAACGAAAGTAGTCCTATACTATATTAAACATAACTTAAACACCCCTGAAGGAAAAAAATATTTTCGGTATATACGATGCAAAGTAACTTAATTTCAGTTAGCTATTCTGGGTGCAAAGACCTTTTCTATTGTCCCCAAAAGTCCCAACACTTTAGTCTCATGTTGTATTCATAAATGAACATCCCAAGTTGAGAGTTTTGTCAGCAACTTCTATGATTACTAGGAATAATTTTATTATACTGAACTCAAAAAAACTTTGATTAAATCACGGCAGGGATTAATTCGCTCGGAGAAAAGTTTTTGATCCTTTGCCAAAATGCAGATCTGAAAGTTCCGATAGTAATTTGATTAACGGCTGTTCACAGATTCATTGACCAGGTACACAGCTGTATGTAGCTTTATATACTTGTTATGTACTACGTAAACCACAGATATTCTCTAACAGAACCATTGTATTGTTATTTTCGTTTGACCTGTTTTAATTCTCCGACGAGTACGTCTTTATGCAATGATGTTCGCTCAGAATTGCAATAATAAAGAAATTGTTCTTCAGCTAAACGTATGCAAATATTGGTTTTTAGTCTGGCACACATTTGTTAGTATGTTTGAGCAAAAAAACTTTTTAACAAAAAAAAACCGACTTCCAAAAAAAAACTACAAAGTTAAAAATAACTTTAATTTCGGAAGTCGGTGTCTTTTGATCTGTATTTTAGTTTTTTGCCACCGACTTCCGAAATTAAAGTTATTTTTCACTTTGTAGTTTTTTTTTGGAAGTCGGTTTTTTTTTGGTAAAAAGTTTTTATTTCTCGCTTTTTAGTGGGTCTGCTTGTAATTTATCTAAGTTACAATAGCCTAGTGTCAACTTGCTCATCGCCTTTTACCAAAATATTGTTTTTCCCGATGCAGGGACGTTAATTGTTCAGGAGTTCTCCTACGAATGGTGAAATGGAGCTGATGGTGGACACCATCAGCTCCATTTCACCATTCGCATTGTGATGAGCATAAATTGCTTAGAAACCATATTAAAGTAATCGAAATCGCAACCCGTGAAATACCTACTTATAATTGAGTAGTTCCGATGGCCATCTGTGGTCTTCATCATCAGTTCCACTTCACCAAATGGTGCTTTCCGAGAGCAAAAGCACGAGTTACTATAAAAAATACCCAAATCGCTATAGGTGTGCCTATAATATTTGAAGAGTTCCTTCGATTTCTCCAAGATCCCATCGTCAGATCCTGACCTGATGACAATGGGACCAATCTGAAAGTATATACTTTCAAATAAAAGAAGAATTTTCCAAATCGGTTTAGAAATGACGGCGTACTGAGGTAACAAACATTAAAAAAAAAAATACAACCGAATTGAGAACCTCCTCCTTTTTTTGAAGTCGGTTAAAAAGTGGCAGTGTATCAAATTTGACTCGGTATCATTTGTTTTGCTGTAGAAAATAACATTAATTCTATGGAAACAAATTACTGCAAGGAAATTCAAGACCTTGCTATTAATCTCGACTCTGTGACTACTGAATTAAGGCCGTAACTTAATGCTCAGTATCAGCACGACATTGTCGTTAACTACGACGATGTATATTATGTTCCGACATTTCAGATCTTGCTTCTTGGTGTATTTTTTGAACTAGTCTAGTTTCATCTTGATGTCTCATTCTTCAACCTGTAACCATTCTAACCTGACCTTTTTCTACCCCAGGCTCGTATAATCCAGACGACACAGAACAGCATCACAGTGCGCTCTGTGTCGTCACCATGCGACCTGCACCTGCGCTTGGTGCGCGACGGCGTCACTTCCATGGAGAGCATGCTCCGTGCCGCGGCCGCGCGCTGGGGCGACCGCGCCTGTCTCGGCACCAGAACTGTGCTGAGTGAGGAGGATGAACCGCAGCCTAATGGAAGGGTGTTTAAAAAGGTATGTTCTTGAGGTGTGCAGGAGGCGTTATGAATCTGTCTTTAAAGAAATTATTATATTGTTCCATCGCCATATTTTATGACTGTTAAATCCTGCCAGTCATGTATTCAGGAGTTAAAGTAAAACTGGAATCAGGGCTTAGAATTGCTGTTGGATACCGAACCCGATCTGGTCTATGTATAATCCGGAGCAGAGGAGTTATTTAACCTTTATTATTATGTAGGTAGCTCATATAATTCGAAATTTGTATACAGTGGATATTAACCTTAGGTTTTAGCGACCCTTGAAACCTATAACGTTTTAAAAAGCTACTCATGTCAGCTTTGATAGTTCCCACGGATAACAGCCAATCAATCAAATCAATTTACTGTGTCATTGTCAGCAATTGATTGATATTAATAGCTTTGACTTTGAACGGTGAGAGTAAACTTGCGGTGAACAAATGTCTAATGACTCAACTTTGCAATAATCAGGCACGTGCTGTTTTTTCCCATACAGTTCATTGATAATAACTAGGTAGACTCTGTTTATATTCAGATAAAGGCCTGCGCCTGTAACATAATTATATGCAGGACAGTTGTACAGGGCAAGTCAAGGTGACAGTGATAGCTGCATCGCACATAGAACAAAATCTAATAATGTTTAACTATAATGTTTTAGGTTTTTTTCTGGTCTACATATATTGATCCATCGCAGTTGATCATCAGTCTGTAAAATTTGACTCTTGTCATTATTCTGACTGGAAAAGTACGTTAGAAGTTCAAAACACAGTTTTTCTGTAAAGTGACGCTTGACAATAGGAAACCATTTATCGCGGTATATGGTTATTAGCACTCTTGAGGGGTGCCAATACTACTGTGCTCATTGTCGCCAAGTAAAGATTACTTTGTAAGTGTTGTCGGTGAAAGCATTTTCTCCAGGATTAAGTTCAAATGTAGTCATTCATATTCGGCTGAAGTCAGTACTTTTAGAAGGTCCAAAGTTGCTATAAGACACTATTTATCATTTTCTGCTGGAAACTTTTAGGTCCTCTCTTGTGATACAGGAACTCCTAGTACAAAGCCAGGGCTACACATGTTTGTGTCTTGAAGTGTAAATAATGAAATTGTGTTATTTGGTAGTTCAACATGGGCGACTACGTGTGGCGCACGTACGTGGAGGTGGAGAAGGAGGCGCGCCAGTTCGGCGCCGGCCTGCGCGAGCTCGGCTGCGCGCCGCGACACAACGTCGTCATGTTCGCGGAGACGCGCGCCGAGTGGATGCTGGCCGCGCACGGCTGCTTCAAGCAGAGCATACCTGGTGAGCACTACACTGGTACAGCTGCCCGGCTGGGCTGCAGTTACGATACACACTTTTAGGACCGCTTAAACCACAAATAACTAAATATATTCGTATCCAGAAAGTTCCCCGGTATGGTCTAGTACAAAAAGAATTATCACAGTGACGGGAAGAACAAGTGACTCTCGGCTTCTTTAAGCGTCTTTTTACACACGTTATTTCCTGTATATTGTTTGAAGTTGACGGAGACAGAAAGGCATTTTTGCTGCAAGAGGGCCTTTGTCCTTGCAGACTCTGTAGACATGGTCATTTCACAGTTTCAACCAAGTAAAAAGACATGCAATTTCTAAGGAATGGAAATAATCATAAAGAGTGGCATTCCAAGCCTTCAGCTTGTCTGCGGTTATCGACTAGTGTAAATGTTTATTCAGTAAGCCGAATTCGGTCTCACCCTGACCAATGTTTCGCGGAAACGCATTCGGTTGCTATTGCGGTTGACACTTTAGGCGACCGACCTAAAAACGAATACAGTCTGTTAACGAATTCAGCTCAACTAGATGCGGTTTAAACATTTGTTCACCGACCCAAATAATGATAATTGATAAAACCGCAAAAATAACTAATAAAGACTTTCGGTTTAGACTCATTTTCTCTTGTTTACAGTTTGGGCCCCCCTCGCGACGTATTTCTCATAGCTTAGGGCCGTGGTTGCCCCGATGTGAAATCATCATCTGTTTGACGATGTTGTGCCATCTGCCACGTATCCTTGGCACAAGTGGTTCCAAATTTGGCCACAGGCTACTATTTAGCAAAATTTGACCTAACACTAATCTAAACATGTTACAATTTCCAGTGGTAACAATCTACGCAACATTAGGCGACGAGGCGATAGCGCACGGCATCAACGAGACCGACGTGTCGACCGTCATCACGACGTACGACCTGCTGCCCAAGTTCCGCAAGATCCTCGCCAAGACGCCCAAGGTCGACACCATCATCTACATGGAGGACCAGCTCAAGAGTATCGACAGGGATGGGTACAAGCCGGGCATCAAAATTATTGGATACAAAGATGTTGTGCTGAAAGGTGCCTCCTCGAAAATTGGTGAGTTGATTATTAGATTTTACCATCATTAGGTAAACAGATGAGTAAATAAAATAAAGCCCTCCAGACCGCATTCCGGCCACGGCGGCCCATCTTCAACGGAGACTAGCCTTCGGCGCGGGAGATGTTATAGTGCACTCCCTCTTCGCGACTGCTGAGCATGGGGTCCTTGGTTCAATTCCCGGGTCGGGCAAAGTGTTATTGAGTTTTTCCATTAGGAATTTCTTAGTAACGGCCCGGAGTTTGGAAGATGGCGGTGTCATACCCCCGCCCCCGTGCCTCGGAAAGCACGTTAAACAGACTAGTAGACAGTATTTTAATTTAAAAGATTTCGTCATATCTGATGCAGGGGATATAATTTCACATGACCGTATGTGTCGACAGACTGATTACTAATAACTAGGTTTAAGGAACAAACAATGTCTCATATTGAATGCAGTTCTAACTGCCCTTTTTGACTGTCATAATGCTTTCGCCAAGGGTCGTTGCGTCACATATTCAACAACTGAAAAAAACCTGAAATGACTTATGAATCTGTGAGGGTTTTTATGAGAAAATTCTTTACTTACCTATGTCAACAAGCATGGTATAGAGGTTGCTTGTCTATAGGCGCATCCAGACCGTAGTTTCTTTTTGTTGAGCAACATTATGTAACTTTCTATAACTTATGCTGCTTTGGCAATATTTTTGTTTGACTACTGTCGTTGCTCCACAAAAGTAACTCCAGTGTGGATGCACCTTCCGATTTTCATCTTTGTTGATAAATGGTAGAAAATCATAGATAACACAGGTTATGATACTGGATAAGTTAATACTTGTCATGTAAAAAAATCCAAATGAACTGAATTGATATTCTGTCGCCACAGAGCCAGTCCCGCCGTCGCAGTCGGACACGGCCATCATCATGTACACGTCGGGCTCGACGGGCGTGCCGAAGGGCGTGGTGCTGTCGCACCGCAACATGTTGGCCACGCTGAAGGCCTTCGCCGACGCGATGCCGATCTTCGACGGAGACATCCTCATGGGCTTCCTGCCCTTGGCGCACGTGTTCGAGCTGCTGGCTGAGAACTTGTGCATGGTTGGAGGTGAGAATGATTTCTTTTTTATTTGAAACTATACCTTGGTGATGGTGAAAGACTAGAGCAAAGGAGTGACCATTAAGGGGGCTCCACATCATAATACCGCTCAGTTACAGGCAACCGCCAGTTTGACATAGACAGCGCCTTTATTTCGTAGCAGTAAAGACGGTTTTTCTTAATTCAACTATAGTTATAGGCTGGCTTACGATTGTCCGTTGTAATTTGATTTATTGTAAACAAAAACTTGAGCACAATCAAAGCATATTCCATTAACCGATTAGTAAATATGCTACTGAATAGTTGACCAACGTATTACGACGATTACAATATTATGATTTGCTGTTGTTTCGTTACAACATAAAAGAGAATCGTTTAAAAAAGAAAGAAAGAAAATACGTTTATTTGCGGCAAACATGACGCAAAGAAAAACACAAAAAGAACAAGTTGGGGAAAATATGCGTCACATCCACGCAAAACTGCCATTGCTCAGCATAATGCTACGACCCTATGCGAGACAGAGCCCCAGCTCTAGCACCCCAGAGATGACACGATTATTTCATATTATATGCATAAAATAAATGTCGATCAAAGTCCAAGACGAACATCGATTGTTTATCTTAGTTGTAACGTTCAGAAAACGGCTGTTAACACAGTATTTATGAGACGTTTCATGTTTATGTCGTGTTGTCATTTTATTGTTCGCTGACAATACGCTGATGCGGTTATTGCAGATAAATATAGACGCGACTGATTGTTGGCTAAGTTACACGTCAAACTATTGTGTGTAGCCTTGGCTGGTAGTTCTTAAGTTATTGTCGCTAGAAGAGGACACGACTTAAATGTTACTAAAATAGCGAGAGAGCTAAATATAGCTTGCATAGAATGGCCTTGTAAATTATTATTTGTTTGAATGCTGCAATTCCCCAGCATGGTCAACACAAGAATATACTAACCTACTTTAAAAGACATCTAAGTTATTGGTTGATCGATGCTATCAATCACACATGATCTACTATAGGACGACACTTATGAACGTCTTCCATCTTCCCCAGTAACTCCCAGATTTACTAAGTATTATTGTGTTATGTTTGCAGGCGTCCCGATCGGCTACTCGACGCCACTGACGATGTTGGATACATCCAGCAAGATCATGAAGGGCACCAAGGGAGACGCTACCATCCTGCAACCCACCTGCATCACTACCGTACCTGTAAGTTCACTTATTGATAAACTAGAAATTAAATAGGAAAGCATCGAGCTTCTCTAAAAGTCATCTTCTTGCCGATCTAACAAGATTCTTATGATAAATAGCAGGTGGGACAGTCCTGCTAATTACATTACCTACATATTCTGGGTGTCGGTCAACACCATACACAGAAAATGGACTGAGTGTTAGCCTCACAAAAGCGACCACTCTCTAGAAAGAGACAAAGCGGCTGTGCGGCCAATACCAGTCTCTTTTCTGCTAGCCTGTAAAACAAAATTCAATTTTATTAAATTTAATACTGTCTATTCAAGTTCAGAGTTCTACTATTCGCACATTCGCTTTGTCTCTGTCGTATTTTTCGGTCGATCGTATAGGATCCTGAGCTTTCTGGCATTGCTTGAGGTAACTACATCCTTCAGTTTGAAAAAACCTTCAGATCATGTAGTATGCTTTTCAACTTTGTTTTGACGACCTATCAATTATACAAACAACGTAGTACTACCACTTATATTCCAAGCGTAGTAAACAATTACCGACGGTTGTAATTATGAAATCATTCATGCCTAGGTTTGTTAGTAAACATTAACTAGTTTCAACAGTCTCTCTTATACCAACCATGCTTCTCCTCCGCAGTTAATCATGGACCGCATCAGCAAGGGCATCACGGACAAGGTGTCGCGCAGCGGAGAGTTCGCGAGCGCGTTCTTCAAGTGGGCTTACACGTACAAGCAGACGTGGATGCGGCGCGGGTATGACACGCCGCTGCTCAACAGGCTGGTGCGTTGTTTGGGATACTACAAATATGTCGAAGAAATACTGAATTTGACGTTATGTTAATTGTAAAAAAAGTGGGAGATCTTTGTCACACATACTGACTACTGGTCCAATTTTATGGTTTTTGAGCTGATGAAGCTGACTCTCAAAATGAGTTTGATTTTCAAACCAACATAAGAAAGTGACTTGTTACTGGTGCTAAAATAATATGAGGTCAATTTTTCGATCCTATATGGCGATCATAAAAAGTTTTCAATGAGTATTCTATGGGTTTTGGGTGATTATTCAGTAAAAATGAGGTCTATATTAAAATTTAGCATGCTAAAATTTTCGTTTTTTCCTTCCAGATGTTCTCTCGCATCCGCATGCTCCTGGGCGGCAACGTGCGCATGATGATCAGTGGAGGAGCTCCTCTGTCGCCCGACACGCACACGCAGGTAACATCAACATACATTATATTTCTATTTATTTTCAATATTGGGATTTTGCCTATTTTGTTCTTTTATTCTCCGTACGTAAGGTAAGTGCAGGCGAGGTGGAGCGAAAATCATCGCAGGGTGGCTGCAGTAGACGCTGAATGAGAGTAGCCAGGATTGAGTTGAATTGTGTGTGATTGCAGAGGTTTATTTTTCAGTGACCTGACATAGGCTGATCAAAGTCTAAGTTAAATAATTATTTTTAAGTAGGCTATTAAAAGACATTTTTAAATGACAAAATTTACAAGAAAATTGAATTGATTATACTTACCCCTTCCAAAAGGTAGCATATGGAAAAGAATAGGCAAGAAACTCCATAGTTAGACTTTTATAACGTTTTGTATACATAATGAAGACGATGTTGGTGTACGCCCCGCAGGTGCGCATCTGCCTGTGCGCCGACGTGGTGGCGGGCTACGGCCTCACGGAGACGACGTCGTGCGCGACGGTGATGGACCCGCACGACCGCTCCACCGGCCGCGTCGGCGCGCCCACCGCCGGCACCGACGTGCGCCTGCTGGACTGGGACGAGGGCGGCTACAGGGTCGACAACAAGCCTTACCCGCAGGTGTGCTTTTATTTGTTTATTTTCTCACTTACATCTATCATTGCAGGTCAACCCATTACGTTAGTGCACTTAAATGTATGTATATTACATACTATAATAAACTCCTCAAACCTATTGGCTAAATGGCCGTGGTTCTTACTATTCACGCGATACTACTATCGCAAAGCATTCTGTCTCGTATACAAAACGACATCGCACTTTAGCCATACAAAAAAAAACAGTGGCACTCCGGGAGTGCTGACAGAAGTGAAAACAATACACAAACAAAATACTTTGCCATCACTCACTAACATATCGGATATACATTAAAACTGATTACATCCCGAATACAGCCGAACACATCCGAAACGGAGTCGATTACGGTAACAGTGGTGCGAGTTCAATAGTTTTTTCCTATCTCAAAAAATGCCCAACGCGCCTAAAGTTTTCACTTCAAAAATTAAAAGCGTGCATTTAATCGAACCTAAAATAATTCCCATTTTGGTTTCCTAAAAATATTAATTATCACTCCAATATCCAAAAAAACTCCAATGTGACTCTTTGTGACCCTTCAATATTTCCTATTTTGATGTCCTAAAAATATGATATAGCCAAGTAACCAGCGACCAACTCGACTTGTCCGTGGCTGATCATAGCTTAATTACTGCGTCCAACTATGAAAACAGGCCGAAAAATTACATTTAACAGGCTCTTTTCTTTTTAAAGCTAGCTTCATTAGTAGGTCAATAAGTTTTAAGAGGATCAATTAAATATTTCCCAATATGAAAGCTAGACTGACATTCGAATTCTTTAGTACAAGTTAAAAGAAAAAAATATGTAAGCCCTCCGTTTCTAAAAATCGTACCAACTGTGTGAGTGAAACCGATAACCACTCATACGCTAACAATATTTCAGCGCTAACCTGTATTTAATATTCCAGGGTGAAATAGTGATCGGCGGCGACTGCGTGGCGGAGGGCTACTACAAGAACCCCGAGAAGACCAAGGAGGAGTTCATCGACGCCGAGGGGCGACGCTGGTTCAAGTCCGGAGACATCGGAGAACTGCACCACGACGGGTGCATTAAAATTATCGGTAAGTTACATCCAGCCTTACTATCTGAACATGTGTGAGAATCAATGCAACTCTACAATCATCTCTTATAAAAGTACTAGATTTTCTTGCATGCGCAAGAACACCCACCTGCTAAGTTTTTGTGTAACATCTGACTTACACATGAAGTTAAAGAATTATCAGTTTCAATCATTCAATAGTACTAACAATATGTCTCTTCCTCCATAGATCGCAAAAAGGACCTCGTGAAACTCCAAGCCGGCGAATACGTATCCCTTGGCAAAGTAGAAGCTGAACTAAAGACCTGCCCCATCGTGGAGAACATCTGTGTATACGGCGACAGCTCCAAGTGCTACACGGTGTGTCTGCTGGTGCCGAACCCTCAACACTTGGCGGAACTGGCGGCAAGGATCGGTCTACCCGACATGGACTTCGAGCAGCTGTGCCAGAACGCGACCGTTGAGAAGGCAGTGGTGAAAGAGCTGGCTGATCATGCCAGGAAATGTAAGTTGGATTTTGATATTACGATTGTTATTAGATAGGTGTAGTACAGTATAAATAGATACTTGGTTACGCGTTAGTAGCGTTCTTGGATAGCTGATAACGATAAATACGTGAACATGCATCGTCGTGAATAGATTGGTACTAAAATTGCATCGTTGAAGGCGTGCTATTCGCCCAGCCTAATGCACCCGAATAGTGAAACATCGAGACTTTATAAAGTAGTAAAATGTATGAACAGGTTTATGATTTGAGTGTCGTATCGTTCCAGGCGGCCTGGAGAAATTCGAGGTGCCGGCGCAAGTGAAGCTGGTGACGGAGGTTTGGTCGCCCGACATGGGGCTGGTGACGGCTGCCTTCAAGATCAAGCGGAAAGACATCCAGGAGCGGTACAAGGAAGACATCAAGCGCATGTACGCGTCGTGAGCCAGCACTGGCCCGCTGTACTGTCCCACTGGCCCGCTGTACTGTCCCACTGGCCCGCTGTACTGTCCCACTGTCCCTCGCGCCGCGTGGACACACCGGCTCTAAGTTCTACGTTAGTTTCGTTAAGTCGTGTACATATTTGTGTCTTACGTCTAAATATCGTAGTGTGTATTATTGTAATACAAAATTTTCGCTTGTGCGAGTGCGGACGGATGATTGTAATGTTTATGTATAAAAAGTAAGTACACCGTTTGACTGGTCGAACGCTTCTGATGAGATTCTTTGTGTAAATTAAAAATTATGTAGATCTGATGTGGTGAGTGCGCTGTGCGTGGTCGGAACTAAATGTAACGTCATTGTTATAGAAGTCCTCGGATATCGTGTAGATATACTGGCCTAGCGTCTCAAGTGTAGATAGCTATTGTCCCTGCCATGAAACCCACAGACTTGTTCCTAAAAGAAAAAGTCGCGTTTTTAAAAGACAAAGTCTACGTTTCGTGGTCGGGACGAACACCGCTAGACTAAGATAATTGTATTAGTACTTAGGGGGATCGGGGATAGTGTTTGCAATGTAATAATAATAATTTTGCAATAAATACATTTTTGTTCATCTGTTTATTTGTAATGTATTATAATAATGATGACTCATTTAAGAAATGAGTGTTCAGGGCGAGCTCATTGTGTTGCATAATGTTTAGCAAACTGATATGTTTTAATGTATTGATGTAATACGGTTATGTTGACACATGATGCATTCGTACAAGCATAATAAAACATTCATGATTATTTGTAGTTAACTCTAAGAAGACTTATTAATTACTCTACGAATATCATGTAACAATTTTATCATTGTACAACTACATAACACATACGTTTTACGTAGTGAACCAAATGTGCGCGTGTCAACATAATTTGGTCGGATTATAAATTTGTTGATTAGTTGTTATTGTTTTGTAAATCATGGCTGATGTTATTGTTTAGCGTCTGTAACAACCGTGAGGTAGAGGCTAGTCAATGTTACTGAACAATGTTGCAGCATTTTATCCTTCTGGCCGCATTTCGCTGAGCATTTACATTTACATCCTTTTTAAATATAATACAATTTTAAAATAAATTTAATAATAATCAATGTTACCTGAACAAACGTAAAATTCCATTGATGTATTTAAATGTGACAACTCGAGTGTTACTGTACGGTATCGTTATATTTTTCGATGTAATCATATTGAAATAATAAAGTGAAACAATCGTTCATCTAACACCACTGTGTAGGAAGTTTGCTCAGTGTACGTGACTGTCTGTAACTTTGTGTTTGAAATTCTTAAGCATTGCAATGAAAACCAATTTTGTATTATTTATTGAATAAATGTTAATAAAATCATTATTGGTTGTTATTTTTTCAACCGACGAAAAAAATGAGGTTCTCAATTCGACGTGGTTGTTTGACCACGCATAACTTTTTAGAGTAGTCCAATTTTAACAAATCTTTTTTATTGGAAATATTATTTGTAAATCACATCACACTAATATTATAAGTTTGTGAGTGCGTTTGTTACTTCTTCACGCACAAACGGCTGAACGGATTTGGATGAGATGGAGGCACACAGTTTTTATCCCGATATTCCCACGGGATCGCCACTTATGCGGGTGAAACCGCGGGGCGCAGCTAGTTGGAAAATAAGATCAACGCTGGGAAAAATTGCTGGAAGGACTTGGGGGAGTCCTTTGCCCCATCCACCCCTAGGTACTACAATTCTACAATATAATAGAGACCTGGAGTTGATCTGAGGATGGAGACGGAAGTCAGTCTAGACATCTCCTCGACAGTACAGCAGCTACATCGTGTTTGGGCTTATTTAATTCATCCTGATGACAACTTTAGACCTGACCTAGCTGTGGTATGGCCGTATGGTTTTCATATTGGAGTCTCTTGATGGAGGCGGAAGGCTGTCGAGGAATGTTCTTATTTTAAAAGGAAACTGAAAAGTGAAAAATAAATATTTTTAACTATACAGGATGTAAAAAAAAAATGTAAAATGTGTGTAGGTGTACCCATGTACCAGGTGTACCCAGCCGTTAACTACGCATTCTTTACATCAAATTAAGTAACACGGCATAAAAATAATTACTGGGAAACGACTTTTGTTTTTGTAGTGTTTGTGGTAGTGCGCAATGTAACACGCGCAAAACATTGTGCTTATGGGTGCATGCAACGGTACAGGGGGTCGTGGGGGGTATCAAGCCCTTGATGCAGCCCAACGAGATAATAGATAATCCAATTCCCAATAGATTAACAAATCTATTGGCTATCACGACTATCGGCACATGATCGAGGCTACATCTCATAATATGTCGACAACCTCGCGAGCCAAGTCAAGATACTTGATTTGTTTTCTCGATAGCCCTATAGTATGAGCGCATGACATTCTCATTGATGGATCGTGTCCATGTCCATCTCATGCGCTGCACACTTAACCGCCGGGAGCTGGGACCCCATCAGAGACCGGTGGCCCACGAGGTCATAATCCGTCGAAGAGCAGGTGGAGTCGTGGGCGAAGAGAAATAGTCGTCGCTCGGTTCTGTTTATTTTTTATATTACAGTTTACAAAATAAAATGATACGGTTTGCGTGAAAATAAGAACAATATGATACATTGCAGTTGTATACTTTATTATTTTATACTTCTGTAAATAACATAATATTCTCATAACATAAGTTTTAAATAAAGATTTAAGTTTAAGAAGCAGTTACTAATAACCATCGGAAAATATGAAATGTAGTGAAAACTATGAAGTAGGTATTTGTTTATTATTTGATTTGGTTCAATCTTGAGTAAATAAATCAATATAGTGATCTAACCTTAAACTATTGACATCAGTAAATTAAGTTACAGAATTGAGATGTCAGTCACTCCGTATAAAAATACTGATATTTAGCCACATCTGCACCTTGATTTCGTAACACATTCCGAATGAAAATTGCGTAGAAAGAGTATAACAACAGACAAGTCATTAAATAATTCCAGTTCTTAGGCAACAAGACTCCAAACAAAAAAACAGGTTTAATAGGAAAGTATTACCAGACTACGTTAAATAGTTCTCAAACGCAAGAAGTAAATCACCAGCATTCGATGATCTATTATTATAGTACGTACGTCTACGCGTTATTGACAAAATTGTGGTGTTTCTTCCGCAAAAGCCACTGATAAAGATGGACTTTGTTGTGTCAAAATGGTATTATCATAAACACTGTGTTACGCAATAAGGGGCTGGTTAGATCAGAAGCTACCTATTCCCAACATAGTTAGGATAAGTCTGAGCAGAAGATTACAGTCGCAACGAAAAAAAATTGTATCCCCTAAAATAAACCTAGTTTACCTAAACTTGTCATAGTGTTACGTCTACGCGGTGCTCATCTTGCAGAGGTGTCGCAGCTGCATGATCTTGATGTCATCCGTGCCGAACTTGACTACCCCTTCTTGATTCTCTATAGAGATCAGTTGACCCACAGCCTCGCGGTCCTCGCCGGCGATAACCTGTAAAATAGAAATTAAATTATTTACTACCCGACTTTAAAGAAGAGGAACTTATTTTATAGGCCTGAGTGATGGACGAGCCCAAAATGACAATAGTTTAGGCATAACAGTTTTCTTATTTGCTGAGGATGGTAATTGCCCCTCAAGTGTTAGAAACACTAAAATAGTTCTAAGAACATTAGAATGCGGATTCTAATGTCTCAATTTGTCAAAAACAAGTAAATGCTACAAAATCATTTTGAAAGAACAGCCAGACTATTGTTGACACGTAAGACATCCGTATCTAATCTATTTTTAAAATAAGGGAAGTGTCGTCAGCGAATAAAATTATATCCGATAAGTTAGCCATCAAATAAGGAACGTCATTCGTATAAACTAGAAATAGGAAAAGGGCCAAGAATTGAACCTTTAGGCACGCCCATCTTAACTAGAGACCCTGAGGACGTCGCCCCGTTAACGTTTACTTTTTGGTTGCTGCCTGTTTGATAGATATGAAAGAACAAGATCAGCAGCTTGTCCTTGAATTCCGTAATAGTATAACTTACAGATCAGTGTATTGTGGTCAATGCAGTCACACGCTTTTGAAAGGATACAGAAAATGCCAATTGCATCTTGGGACTTCTCCCAGGATTCCAAAATGTGACTGATGAGTTTTACACCTGTGTCAGTCATCGACCAAACATTCGTTAAACCAAACTAGCAACTATGTAAAATCGCATTTGAGTTCAAAATGTGACAACATATCTGCCATCCTTATAAGAAGTTCAATAACTCGGATTTTGGGCTATAATTTTGCTGATGACGGCAGATCTGGGCTCTTCAGGGCTTTTTAGAGAAAAAGGACCCCTTGTAACTTTATATGGTACACTGTCTGCCTCTAATTTCGTTGGACGACGAAGTAGAAAGGCTTAGCGCGCCGTACCGTCACAGTGACAATGAGACAGTGACATACCTTGACCCGGTCCCCAGACTGCGGCACGACGGGCTCCAGTAGGTCAGCCAGCACGTTGACCACGCGGTCCTCTAGCGGTAAGTACAGCGCGCACATGCCGGCCGACAGACCGCGCACCACGCCGGTCTGTCCCGCTAGCGCGTCGTCGTCGTGGGGAGCTCGGACACGGACCTGAAACATTCCAATAGTGTGGTGGATTACGGCCCACTCCCTCTCACTGAGAGGAGCCCTGTGTCCCAGCAGTGGGAACATTATAGGTTGATTATGTTATTATGTATTTATAGTTCCTCCGTTACCATGCCATGAAAATCTGAACTCGTGTAAAATATCGATCAAACATTTTGTAGTATTGTCACTGTTTACGTCTTCAAAATCATGACTTTTCCTGTCTACTTGAAAAATAAGAAAGGTATCATCGGCAAACAGCACGTCACAGATAACCTTTAAATATAATGGTAAGTTGGTATACACTAAGAACAAGAATGGAGCCAGTGCGGTATATTTAACTGAACCGGTAGCCCAGAAGATTTTACACCATTAACATCTACACATTGGAACCTATTGTATAAATAAGAATTTAGTATGTTGAGAGCTTTGTTTTGGACACCATAATAACGTAGTTTACGCAAAAGCGTGTCATGGTGCACGCAATCAAAGGCTTTGGAAAGATCACAGAAAACTCCAATAGCATTTTGCGAGTTCTCCCATGTGTTAAGTATGTGTTTGAGCTGAGCAAAGCAACACTCGCATCTGTAGTCGAACGACCTTTTGTAAAGCCATATTGTTCTTTATGAAGGAGGCTATTTAAATTAAAATGTCTCAGTAACTGCTTGAGTAGGAGGGTGGAATGTATGTGGAGTTGGAGAGTTAGTTTCTACAAGATCGGGGAAATAAATTATTAATATTATTACAAAAAATAACAAGTTTACGCCTATATTATCAGAGGGTGTATGCAGAGTAAAGTTTTGACAGTAATTTACAAATCAATTCTTACCTCAACTTCTGTAGTATGCCAGTCAGGCGCCGCGGCGTCTGCAGCCGCATACGGCGAGCGCGGCGAGTACCCGCCCGGCGACGGCGTGGCCGGATAGCCGGCAGTGTAGCCGGCCGGCGACGGCGACGGCCGGTACGGCGAGTACGTGTGGTCGGAACCGTACATAGTGCCCGGCGTCTGCGGCGTGAACGGACCAGCCGCGTACGCGTCGTTCCCATCATCGAGGGCCCCGTACTCGAAATCTGGAGCCCGCGCTGGTGTGTTCGCGGCTGTAGGATCCCATGCACCGTGTGCGGGTGTTCTGCCACCTTCGTGCGATGGTGTGGCGGATCCATAGTGTGGAGTTCTTCCTCCAACATCGTATATGGGAGTAGCAGAGCCGTGCATGGGCGTCTTGATGCCGGTGTCGCGGTACGTCGGTGTCTGTGCGCCGAGTGTGGGCGTGCGGCCCGGCGTGCGCGTGTAGAAGGAGCTGGCGCCGTCGCGGGCCGTGTTGCCGGCGCCGGCGATATGCGAGCGGTCCACTGATATCGTCTGACAGGCGGAGTGAAGCTCCACACGAGCCGTACTACCCGTCGCGTCTTTGACGATACCCACGTTGCCCTTGTATGGTCCTCCTGTGATCTTTATAGTCTGTCCTATCAGCTCTCTGTCGCGAGTCACCCCGCCTCCCCTCCCGCCCCGGCCCCCTCGCCCGCGCGGTGTCATGCCGCCCCTTCCCGACGGATGCATAGGCGACTGTATCCTCGGCGACATGAAACCAAGCGATAAACCAGCAGACGCGTTGTTATTCTTGTTACCACCAGCCAGTTGCAAGTGTCGCGTCTTACACACGAATATACCACCGTTATCGAGATACATGCGAGACTGTAGGAAAGCAAAGTTTCTGTATAAATGCTTGATTTCACCGTTACGTCCGGCGTGGGGACCGTCGATAACTTTTACAATATCACGCTTTTGAATAGTATTCTGTTCGGAGTCAAGGGCCATTGTAAATCTATTCTCGCGTCTTTTCTGTAAAGCTTGTGGTTTACATTCAATAACTTTACCCTGCATTCCAAGAACATGGAAGTTTTCTTTCTCAAGTCGTACGATGACGCCGACAGTCTGTGGGTCAAGTTGGACCATGTCACCCCATTGGAACTGGCCGAGGGAGTCTACGCCAGTGGCCATGTCGGAGCACAGTTGTAGATCGCGGGGCAACACTTCGAGCTCGTGCATTGTGAGATCTGACACGAGCACGACTCGGTGCGGTTCCACTCGCACAATCAGACCCGTGTCCCCCTCGTACCGACCTGCTAATACCTTCACGTGGTCACCTTGCTTGAAATACTTCCGCAATTCATTAGGTTTGAAAACAAGAGGATCTTTCAACGCATCGTGCTTTGGCATGACAGTTATCATTGACCCGTCTATAGCAATAATTCTAGCTTGCAAGTTGGCCAAGTCACCAGAACAAACTTCCACATTGTCACCCATAGAGAATGAATGTAAGCTAGTTGGGTCGTCTTTGGCTGGTGCTGCTAATTCTATATCAATTCCTTCGGGCTGTTCCTCAAATCGTTCTAATTCCGTCAGAGTAGGCTTCACACCTTCAGCCAATATGGCCGTCATTGTGAAGTTTTTATATAAGAATCCCTTTCGGGAATATCTATTGCCCTCAAATATTAAGAAGTCACCATCAGACGTGACTTCGCCTCCAATAGCTCGGATGGCTTCAGGGTCGAAGGGTTTCGCAGCCGGGCGCCTCTTCTTTTTCCTTTTGGCTGCCTCACTTTCGCTCTGTACAGTTCGAAGGGCTCCTCTGAGCCTTGTATAGTCTATTCTAGGTAATAACTTCAAATGCACCTGATTCTGAGCCAGATCTACATAGTCCACTTGTGCAATATCATCTTTGTACAACCCTCTCTTTAGTCTGACCCATTGCTTTGGCTTCAAACCAGACTGTTCTTTAACCACTCTCAACACATCAGTCATTTCCTTAATCGGTACCATGTCTTGCTTCCAGATACCCATCCTCAATGTGCCGACATTATTTATAATGTTCTTAACATGAGTCTGTTTGTAGGCTTCAATGTAGATGTAGCCTTTCACACCTTCTGGGGCCACAACTGACTTGATCTGGAATGGTTCTTCTGAAAACTGGTAAGCAATGAACTTCCTCATGAGAAGTAGGACAGTAGCTTTCTCTTCACCTATCCTGCACTTGACCATCCATAGATTAGGGTCCTTGATGCCTGGCAGAAGGGTCTGTTGTGTGATTTCATCAGACATTTCCTCGCCACCTTCGCCAAAGTGTCTGAGTGCTGCGGATTCATCAGCATACTTGTTTCTGAGGTACTCTTCAATTTCCTCCTCTTTCTGTGAGTCCCACAGGTTGGTTCCTCGGCGCCTACCTTCGATTTCCCGGGCGGTAGGTCCGATTTCGTCCACTTCATTGCCAACAATACCCATTTCTTGTGCTCCCTCTTCCCATTCGTCATCTTCGTCAACCTCGTCATCCACCTGTAACACGCAAAATAGATTCGCAATTTTCGAAGGAAATAAAATAGACAGTAAAAATAATGTGCATTACAACTGCACCTATGTGTGTTTGAACTAGCAAGCTCTCTTCTGTTATCATTTCAATGTTCAAGGTGCTTTTCAGCATGATATGCTTCTTTCAAGTGTCATATCAATTGAGGTCAAATTGCAGTAAACCAATCTTTGTCTAGTATCTTTACCTCAGCTTCATCAATAATGAATCCTCCATAGCGGCTATCCTTCTTGCGTTTCTTCCTCAGTCTATCTTCTTCCTCATCTTCTTCATATTCCTCAGAGTCTACCTGGTCCAAGTCCTCACCTTCCGGCTCTTGTTCATCCTGCAAGAAATATTAATTCCAAAATTAATTTAATCAATGAGGGTAGAAGTATGCCATATACTGTTTTATGAATAAATAAATGAAAAGAAAAACTGTGTTGGAGATTTTGGTACAAAAACTACCACTTGAAAACTTGAAAGATGATACTGTTGACTTATTTTAATGCCTTGGCATGGGCGGTCTAACCAATGAAGGGAATGATCATGACATGTTAATATTTTCTGGTATACATTTTTATTCTAATTATTTAAAATGGATGGCAATTAGTCATAACATACTCTATTCTATAACTAAAGTACAGGTAGTTGAGATAAGTAAACAAACTGATAACTTTAAGATTAAAATATGAATATTATTGACTTTCACCAGTGGATAGTAAGCAAAAGACAAGCACTATTTTAAGGCCAAAAAATTGAGTCACTGATTGGTATAAAATATTTTTGACTACAAATCTGAACATGTATGTTGAACTATCATAGTTGGTTCGTATAGCAAGTATGTTTATATATTTAACTATCATAATTTTGTTAGATTCTGTTCTGTTCAATACTGACTTATAGTGGTTTTACTGACCCAATGACGGTAACAATGTATCTAACAAGATACATGAATGAAATGATGAATGTTCAATGTATAACAAATATCTAAGAATATATTTTTTATACATTGCACATTCAACTATTTTTACAATAGATAAAGTAACTAACTAACTATACATATTTATACAAATCTTATCAGTGAATCTTAGAAAGGAACAACTTATTTAGAACAAACATACCTCAACTTCCTCATCACCAGAAGCCTCTTTAGCTTCATCATCTCTGGTGCGACTAGCAGGTGAGCCAGAGCCACTCCTGGAAAAATAACAATACTTAAACAATAAGACATAAACTTGCAAACACCTTCTAAAAATTATATCCAAATTATCCTTTGGATTACGTTAGAATCCTGACACTATAATGATGTTATATGTTTATTTTCTACGCACAGCTATGGACTCTTATTAATATTTGAAGGGTTAAACTTTTGGAGTTGCCCACATGTCATCTATAACTATGTAAATAAGATTAGGAGTGTGGGTTTGAATAAGTGGATTTTGTATAGATGTCAAACCCTCTCTAGATATGGTCAGTGGGTCGTCTTAGGGGCGGGATATATCCTGTGTGGATATATTAGAATGTATGGTCGTACATATTGAACAGCTTAGTGAAAGCATGAGTATAATGAGAAAATACTGTGAATATCTTATTTTAAAGAATTTTTGGTTATGTTCCTTTTGTGTAAGCAATTCAGCAAACCTCGTACATTGTACAATAGCTTTGTCAACACATCCAGTGTAATTTGTAAAAGCAATGAACCTTGTTGTAACTGTTATCAAACTGACCTAACAGTTTGCAAACATAGACGCTGTCGTTATTGTAGTATACGAATACCACACACCTGGAACGAGATCGTGAACGTGACTTGGACTTGGACCTAGAGCGAGACCTCGAGGGTGTCCGCGAGATGCTGCGGCTGCCGGATCGTGACCGGGAGCCCGAGCGGGAACGCACTGAACGGGCGCTCGCGGCGCTCCTCCGTGATCGACGGGATGCTACGCTACCCGCCTCAGATCCACTCCCTGAGTAATTGCTGGCTTCCGAATCGGACATTGTCACTTCTTATGGGACTAAAATCAATGATTTTGACCCATTAAAAATTATTTCAGCGAAAACACACCAGTACGTAGCAAAACGTCACAGACTAGAGGAAAAATTTTACAGACTGCATTATATTATAGTCTGTGGTCACAGACGATTGGTGTTGCCAGCAGGCAGCCAAGCACATCAAGCAGAAAATACTAGAGGACTTCACTGAAAATCAAAGAATGTCACCATAAATTATTTGAAATCGACTAAAATGAAGTTTACTTGCTTCTGTTTAGGAACCCATAGTCTGAAATTGTCTATGATTTGACTGGTTTTCTAAAAAAAAAAAAATTGTCTATTGATTCGTCGTTTGCCCCACCGACAAGTGAGACTTTTCAGTAAATTAATCGTTAATTTATGTTATACTGAGTGAAAATCCTACCAAAAATATTACAAAAGATATAGGACACTTCCATATAAATTGTTCTTGTTGAATAATAAATATTTGGAAGATCTAAGGGGTCGATTAGTGCGAAGCTCTTTTGGTGTCTCTCTGGCTTTCGATCAGATTTTCGCACGTCCTACAATAAACAATCATTAGATCTTGTGGTGGTGCTGCATCGTGAATCGATCGGTGTGGTGTGGTGTTATTGCTTGAGTGCAGTGTATGTGGTGCAGTGCAGTGGTCCGGGTTCTGGTCGCAATGTATCAGTGAAGGACTGCGGTGACTGAGCGGAGCCGTAGCTGGGGGTGTCATGCTGGAGACGCGGTCGGCGCGTGCCGCAGACTCGGTGTGGGCGAACAAGCCGCTGCCGGCGCCGCACGCCATGGCCAACACGAGGCACGGGAAAAACGCACAGGTATACCTTCACTTTACACCCACTGCCGCACGTAGTCATCAGCTTGCTTAACTATCTTAATTTGGCACTTCCTGTTTGGTGATCTACAAAAAAAAAAAAAAATATCTATGCAGTGACAACTTCCAGTTGTGTACCATAGAAACAGTTTTTCCAACTAGTTTCCTATAGAACTGCAGTAAGGTTGCTAAATGAACAAACTGATTAACTTCAATATGATTCTGATTGGCCCTGAGCACCGGTAATTGGGCAGCAGTTGTTTCAAATTAATTGTTGTGGAATTTGATGAGCTAAAGTAGATATTTTTACAATTTTTTGCTCATATTGTGTCTGCTATGCATTATGCATTATGATGCATGCTCCTAACACTTTCACTATTTTTTAATCCATGTTTAGATAGTCATCAGTGTGAATATAATTAAAAATTTTCTTGCATGTGATTATAGAAAAGAGAAAGATTAAGGTAATATGTTATTCAAGATGTCTGTATTTAATATCTCTATGAAACCTGTATAATAGAAACAATGATGATCATATAAACAAAATTGTAATAAACTAATCTTTCTCACAGTTACTAAATAAACAATAATAAGGAATTGAAAACCATCTTAGCAGATACAGCTATAACAGGTAGTTTCCGACGCATACAACCTAAGAATTTCTTTATGAATCAAGGTTTCTTTGAATTCCTTAAAACCTAAACTTATGTGTTAGGTGAGTTATGTGTTAGGTAAGTAAACTGTATCTTGGTTTACTTACCTAACACATAACTTATGTAATTAAATTAGGTGTAATTAACATAATGAGTTGATAAAATTCTCATTATGTAACAAGTCTAGAGGTCTTAAAAAAATCTGGTATGTGAATACATTGAAATAAAGATTAAAATACTGATCACCATTTTGTCTATTAACTTTCCTCTTTTCAATGGGTTTATATCTATGAAAAGGGTATCCTCAAAAATCCTTTCACCAGATAATTCTAAATGGTTTCTGTAAGTAGGTTTGTACAAACACTTTTACAAGTCAATCATATTTAAAAAATAATGAGGTTGGCGTTTCCTATCTGACTATTGTGAGTAGAAAGTCCACACAAACTCAGAGGTCACAGTCTCTTTTAAAGTCCAGTTGGTGTTTGAAATCGTTTTTTGAGGAAAGAACCACACAGATTGAGTGGCACAGTGCATTTGTCAGTAAACATACAGCTCAACTCAGAACTTAAGAACAAGAACAGAGCTCACCAAAATAAGACATTGCTTAACTATAATAACACAATATGGTTTCTATTAGCTGCAAGAGAATTTAGTTGTAAACCCATTAGGAAATGAGTAATAAGTTATTTATTACATTTATTAGATTGCAACATTAGTCAGTGAGTGTCCTTCCCCTATCCCATCTTATCTAATGGTGACTAAAATAAGCAATAACCCCCTTACTATTAAACATATTACATCAGACGAATAGTTAAACACCAATTTCTCTCTTTCAGTCGTCAGTAATTTGACTTTTGAAAGAAGAAGACAAATCATTGTGTAATTATATAGACACTACCAATGTTTATTAGTAAGGGGGTATATAATTAATTTTGCTATAATTTTGGCATGCTATTGTAATTTGCAATAACATGGTGGTGTGGTATATATATTTAAGGAATACTTTGAATTTCATTATTATCATCTTGCTCTCCCAATTTATTTGGATTGGTGCTGCAAGTCTTGTTCCATACATCTCTATTGAATATCAAGTAGAATAGAATGAGTCACTATTCCCCTCTGTCTGCCCTATCATCTTTCACACAATCCATCCATGGCATGGCTGTTCCTCCAGTTTTATAGCCATTTTATTCATACTCTAATGTCATTGCATGGCATGTCACATTGTCATGACTAACCCACTTACTAATAAACGTTGTATAGTGTCTGTATACTTACACAATGCTTTGTCTTTTTCTTTCGAAAGTAAAATTACTGATGACTGAAAGAGAGAAATCGGTGTTTAACTATTCATCTGATATAATACTTTTATTAGTAAGGATTTGAATGTTTTATGAATTCTTTGAATTTATGAAATAAATCTTTAAACCCAGTCAGGAAATAACAATTGCATTTATTCATATATGCCTGAATGAACAATGAAACACAACCACAATTAATGAATTGGTTTTGGTTTTCCATAGTTATCCTGTTTCAAATATAAATATTGAATGAGTGAACACCTGTATGATATGACTGACAGATGATAATTAAACAATTCTAATTGTCTTGCTTTTCTCTTAGTTATGTAATGCTAGTAAGTTTATTTTTTGCATTTCTTTAACCACTGTGTTAGCACATTATATCTTACTTAATGCCATTGATAAGAGGTGCCATTTAGTTATTGTCATTTTGGTAAAAACACGCCGAATATAAAAATGAAAAAGAACAGCATTACTAGTTTAATAATACCAGGAATGATAAACAGGAAAAATATTCTTTAAAATAATAACATTAGGTATGCAGGAGTCATCTTAAACAAAGTATTAATCATTTGAAGTTATTCCCAACATGTACAGTTATCCTGGACTGTGGTTTACTGTTATTGTTTAACTACTTATTATGTCTACATAATTTTATGGTATGTTTCTCAAGACAACAAAGTTACTTAGAATTCCTTGAAATTAATAAGGATACTCTTTGTAATTACTTAAACATTAATCAGTCTCAGCAGCCTTGCCAATGCATCACTACTTATAAGCCTGCAATACCAGTGTATGCATAATGCATTCATAATCAGCATATAATGTTCCCACTGCTGGGATGCAGGTCTCCTCTCTTCCAGAGGGAGTGGGCTATAATCTACCAGGCAAACTCAGTGCGGCTTGATATATGCTACATGTCTTCGAATTTTTGGTTCTAGGACATGCCGCTTTCCTCATGATGTTTTCCTTCACCGTTTTGAGAGTAGTGGTGATGAAATTGTTTACACAAAGTAAAGCGCCTGCCAGGGTTCTAACGAACCCACGACCTACGACTCGTAAGTCGGGAACGTTATAACAATTGGGCCACCACTATCGTATTACCAGAGTGAACAGGCCCTACTGAATAGGGCCTGTTATGCGGTTATACCTACTTAAAGATCTGAGCCATTTCCTGGGCCAATGTTGTGGCCATCAATTGTGTTATTATCTCAAGGACACTGATAAGCTATGATGAGTCCTCCGAAACCAGATTTTCCACGCCCTCTGACTCGTTTTCTGACGGCAAAGTATGCTGCATTCTACAAAAACTATGAGATAATCAGCATTGTTATTCCACAAATACGCCCACATACTTTAATCAGCAGCAAATTATAAACAGATGGGCCTTTTCCCTCGTTAACACCTAGCGAGCCGTGTGTTGTCATCGACCCATTGTCTAGTGCTATTTTGGTTGATCTTGGTCATGTCGGCATTATGTCGTCGTAAAAGATAATCCAATCGGCTGTGCTGACAGCCCTAAGTGCCCGAAGTACGTAGGTACTCAGATATCGTCACAAGTCGAGGGTTTATTAATGCATTCATAAATAAAGAAAAATGAGCAGGACACTGGAATATCAGGACTATCAATGAACAGTCGTATCGTTACGGTTATCGAATGTATTGATCCAAAAAGGGCTTATTCTCTTGAATAATCCCTTGAATGCTTTCTACGACACGCACGAGACGGCCTTTCGATGCAGGGAACTGCAATACTTACCAAAAATACGTAGCAATTTATAAATTTCCTTGTACTTTTTTCCAGGACGACGTCTGCTACGTAGTTGCTAAGTACGATTACGCGGCGCAGGGTGCGCAGGAGTTGGACCTGCGCAAGAACGAGCGGTACCTGCTGCTGGATGACTCCAAACATTGGTGGCGGGTGCAGAACGCGCGTAGCCAGTCCGGATACGTGCCCAGCAACTATGTAAAGAAGGAGAAGCCTTCGTTGTTTGACAGGTGAGGATACACCGAGGGACTACGTCATTAAAATCAGCCCATAATGTTCTCACTTCTGGAATTCAGGCCTACTCTCTTCCAGAGGGAGTGGGCTATAATCTACCCGGCAAACTCAGTGCGGGTTGGAATATGCTACATATCTTTGATTTTTTTTGAAAGGTAGTCATAATCCACCACTGGAATTATCCAGCTAGGATATCTAAAAGTTAAATGTTATTTATTACCTTTTTATTGAGGCCATATTGTATGCCGCAGGTCAAACTGGGAAATAATGTACTAACCTAATTAATAATGACATGATGTAACCCAACTAGTAATAAATAAAAAATGACATACTTGAGTCGTACAAAATGCGGAAGTATGTGTCATACTTTAAAATTCCAACTGATATTGGGGCAATGTGGCCTTTCCTAAGGCTCTACAATAGAATCTCTTCGTAAATCAACCCCCAGTACAGTACCTAAAGCAGTAATGCAAGGGGACCATTACTTTTTACTAAACGGAACTATACATTTTTTGCGGTTGATCGATAGAATCCGCGACAGCGCGATCTTATCGCATTTACAACCTAAAATATGTATGTCTGCAGTATGTAAACACTGTCTGTGAAAATACATACGGAAGATAACATTGTTTACTATGACACATATCGCACAAGACTGTAGGGAACAAAACTATGATTTATAATAAGCAGTATTTAGAAGCAGTTAGGCCTTAGGTCTATTTACACCAGAGGTAGGTCATTCGAGTGATGATATTATATTCAACTGCCTTATTATGAGCTCAACTATCACTAATGAGACACAATTATTTTTTCTATTGTTACCGAACTAAAAAAGCTTGCCTAACTGACGAGAGGTTATGTCACCAATCATAACCAAAACATGTTTTTTTATAATATCCCAAATGGTTTCCTGCTGGGCAATTGCGTAACACATTATCAATCGCAATCGGTTTCATTTTGACAGTTCAACAACATTGATTGCGTTATTTACGTGTTGAGCAGACAAATTTTTCGAAGTTATGAAGCAATGGATTAGCAATTTGCTTCAAAATGATTCCGATTCCGATTGATAGTATGTTACGCAATTAGGGTGCGGGACAAAGTTGCAATTTTTCTTTGAATTCAAAGTTCTTGTATGCCATCATCTCTATGGCGTTTAAATTGAGGGAGCCTTCTTGAAAACCCTCTGCCTGGGGAAGATGGCGGAGTATTTGTCTCTGGATGAGTGGTCATCTTCAGCGAATGGAACCAGAGATCACTGGAAGAACCAAGTCATTCTACAGACGACTTTTGTACATTTGGTGGCTACCTTCAAAACAGATCTAATTTAACCCATTTCCAGTGGTAATTCCCAGTGGTAAAGACTCCGACTTACGAGTTGTAGGCCTTGGGTTCGAACCCTGGCAGGCGCTTTACTTTGTATTATGGAATCAGGCGTTACTTTACGGAAATCCATGACATTAAGATGTTATGTGTAATATCTAGTTTTAATTCCGTGTAATAAAAACCCAGTTTTACTTTGTGTAAACAATTTCATCACCACTGCTCTCAAAACGGTGAAGGAAAACATCGTGACGAAACCGGCATGTCCTAAAGCCAAAAATTCGAAGACATGTGACATCTACCAACCCGCACTGGGCCCGCGTAGAGATTATAGCCCACGCCCTCTCGAAGAGAGGAGGCCTGTGCACAACATTATAGGCTGATTATTATGCTTTGTTAGTTACACAAATGTTAATTATGTTCTTCCGTTGTTTACTATTAACATGGTCAATTTTAAATCGGTCAATTACGTACTTCTTTATGTCTTCAAATCAATTGGCAATTCAATTTAACGTATCATGACGTACCTAGGGATGCCTCGTAAGTCGTAACTTATACAATCTGCTCGCGTCGTAGGAAAATAAATTGCTAAAACTACATCATTTTTGCAATACTTGTACCTAGTATGTACTAGCTTTTGGCCGCGGCTTTCGCCCGCGTAGAAGTCGGCAAAAAAATTCCTGTCCTAACCGAGGTCATGGTCTATCTGTGTGCCAAATTTTAATCCAAATCCGTTCAGCCGTTTTAGCCTGAAAGCGTGTTCACATTAATTTATAATATTATTAGTAGACTATTAAAGTAATCTCTAGGTATATGCCCAAAACAAAAATTGTTCGATCTTGAGTTTTATCTATGTGTTACAAAGGTGACATTGATGCTATCAAGCTTGCATTTACCAAAAATGCACTATGTACACATTTAATCTGTTTGTTTACCTAAATAAATATAAATCGGCCGTGATTAATGTGAACCAAAGTATCATATTATCTGTAAGTAGTTATTAGCTCACATGGTCAGATATCATGATCAGTCCAAAATATAAACTTATTTTGGGCTTAAATGCACATTCAACTTGCATCAGTAATATAATAATACCTTTCGGTCTCTGGGAAACTATCCTCACTGCCCCTTTGGCCTCTTGGTCGCAAGCGTGACTGCTGAGCGTGGAGTCCTGGGTTCGATTCCTAGGTCGGGTAAAGTGTTATTGGGTTTTTCCATTAGAAATTTCTTAGTAACCCGAAGTTTGGAAGTTGACGGTGTGATACCCCGTGCCTCGGAAAGTGGTCCTGCGCCTGATCTCTCTCCGGTCGTATCGGATTGCCGTCTCATCGGCCTATGAGAGTGAGGGAAGAGAGAGTGCATCTGTGTCTGCACACACACGTGCACTATAATATCTCCCGCGCCGAAGGCTGGTCTCTGTTGAGATTGGACGCCATGGCCGGAATACGGTCTATAATTACTATCCCCAGCATGAAATAGAAAAAGGTGTCACGCAGGCAGATGTTCGAAATAACTTTCTGGCTCTTCAACCATCCATGAAGATTTCCTCACGAAAGATAAAATCCAATCCAAGCATGTATTCGCATAATATGAGTAGATAGACTAGATAGGTGGTACATGAATGTTACAAAACATTATTAAGATCCTCATATTTACCATTTCTGGTATGCCAAACTTATCATAATAAATATAGGCTGTACCTAACTATCTACCTACTGTTATTAAATTTCAATGCACATTGCAATAATCGTCTATAATAAATAAGATTAAGTCATGCAATAGACAGCGCGGATGTAGCGAATTACATTTGACCGGTACCTTCCTTTTTTTTTTTTCTATAACCATACTGTAAGTATTTATTTCCAATACAATAGACAATTAACAATTTACATGCGTTTCTGCGGCAAATGGCCACAGCATCTGTTAAGCTGTCCATCTAATTTCAATCGTCATAAAATATGCTTATACTAACGCTTCACACCACACGTGCTTACAAAACAATATAGTAACATTCTGGCTCAGTGAAGTATGTACACAAACATACGTTGGCGGATATCAGCTGTTTCTTTTTCCGTATTGTTGAAATTACGAGGGAAAATGTTAATTATCGTGTTTGAAGGATAGCGTAATAAGGTGCTACTACGCTTTGACTTATCAGTTAATTAGCTACTGTCTCCGCACTTTGATTTATAGTCGGTGTTAACCATGCGGGTATCATTTGACAGATTAGCAGAGATGTGTTAATACCTCCGAGTTTTTATTCAGAAAACTACAAGTCCATACGACTCCCTACAGAGATGTCTCATCAACCAAATCGTCACAGCACCAATAAATAAATTATAACAACGTAACATCACACCTGTTTCCTCGAAAGGTTGGGCAGAGGTGTACCTTTAATACCACCACATTTCGCTGGTTGCGTTCCAGCCCCATGTAATAGGAGCCGAGTCTTTGCCATCAACGGGGCAAAAACCCTGTTTTCGGGCTGCAACGGAGAAATTCCTGATACAATAACCCATTAACACTTGGCTCGACCTGGGAATCGAACCCTGCTCAGCAGCAGCATTGCGACCACTACAGGCAGGCATTCAATAAATAAATAATTCGATGAATTATGACAAAAACGCTGCATTGAATACTCAAGCAGTGAATGTCGTCGTAATAAGTTAAATTCCATGCTACTGCAAGACTTCATTCAAATACATAATAATTTATGCGTCACTGTCGTCAGACAATGAGGGAAAACATCGCGAGAAAACAAGCGTTTATCAAATAACCTGAACAGTGTTAGTTGAGAGGAAATAACAACAATAAACACATTAGTTGTCTGGCCTCTGCTACAGATACAGCATCTGAACTGCTTCCGTGGATCATTCCTACGCAAGCGCTTATTTCATAGACCGGTGTCAAAACGTGCTGGTACTGAACTTTACAGACAGAAAACGCGGCCTGAAAAGTTAATAAATGTAGTGAGGACATGCTAGCCAGTTAATCTAGATTAAACCTATTCATCTGTGTTCACTCCTGCTAACAAGTGCAAGTAGCAATGATGACAAATAACACACCCGAAATAAATTCCAGTATTAAGAAGAAGGTAAAGAAAGGATCCGGCTCGAAGACCCTACCTTCGAACAGCTCCCCCGTGCGCGGCGGCGGCGAGGCGGGCGCGCGGCGCGTGGAGCCGGCCGACGCGCTCGGCACGGCCGTCGTCAAGTACAACTACCAGGCGCAGCAGCCCGACGAGCTGTCGCTCACCAAGGGCACGAGGATCCTGATCTTAGAGAAGAGTAATGATGGCTGGTGGCGAGGACAGTATCAGCAGCATACTGGCTGGTGAGTTCTGGTTTATTTTTATGGCCTGTGCTGAGGACCTAGGCAAAGTGACATCCTATCAGCGATACGAGGATGGAAAAATCAAAAATTTACTGTCATCTATCGGCAAGCTTATGTCAATCCTGATGAAAGACTGTAAATATAAGAAACTCTTTGAAAGTGATTGCCACTTGTCTAGACCTTCTGCCATCAGGCCATTTTTATAGTACCTAAACTGGTAGAATAGTGCCTGTTTAAACACAGTGAAACAGGCCTTTAGAAATCTGTTCTTAGTTTCGTACACACGGCTACACATCAAGCTATACATTTCCAGTTTTCGCTGACCTCGCATTGTATAGGTTTTTCGTACAATTTGAAGTCAGCTTATACTGGTTATGTATAGCTTGATGTGTAGCCGTGTGTACGTCAAGATTAATTTTTGCTTCATTTACAGAAATTAGTTATACATACTTATCATTTTGTGTTGTGTTTTATAATGTGTGTAGGACTTTGCCTTCAGAATAAAACTGAAGTCGTTTGTAGCCAATGAAGTTTAATTAATTTATAGCGCAGTCAACAGTGGTCATTTAGAACTTACTGATATAATATATTATTGTAGTTGCTTTATGCCAATATCTTAGCATAAAAGGGGAAAAACCAGTAAAGATATCGAAATTAATAAAAATAAAATGTTAAATAATGTTGTTATTGAATACAACTTATTAGCAGCACAACTAAGAGGATAACATTTAATTGGCACACTTGTGTGATACTCAGTTATGTGACTAACCTAATCAACAACCTCAAGTAAATTCTGAGTTGAGCTGCAAGATTTTTGACAGATGCGTGCACTGACTGGACAGGTCCACTCAATCTGTGTGGTTATTTCCTCAAAAGACCATTTCAGACACCAATCTACATGTTTTTCACATGATCTGACCAAGATTTTGTCTGGAGTTTAATAGAGACTGTGACCTCTGAGTTTGTTTCGGCTTTTCTTCTCAGAATAGATAGGAAACGCCGACCTTATCTAGTTTAAAAAAATATGATTGACGTGTAAAAGTGTTTGTACAAACCTACTTACAGAAAATAAAGAATTTATCATTTAACATGAAAATAATAATAATTATACTAGTTGTGCCTGCAGCTCCGGTCGGTTGAAACCCTACCTAGAAAACATAATTATCTGTGAAAAGTAGAATCACCTGAATCGGTTAAGTAGTTAGAGTTATAAACCTACTAACGAACACATAGATGATGTTGAGATTTATTTTCAAATAATATGACTAAGGGAGGATGTTATTAATGAAGTTATTGTTGCAGGTTCCCTTCGAACTACACCAGCGAAGAGGGTGACAATGAAGACCCTGTGCATACCTACGCTATGGCGGAAAACGTTCTCGACATCGTGGTGAGTCTAAATAAACACTTATAACATCCTCCTGCACTTATCATCATTTGTTTGAGTTCTGCGTAGCACTTCTTCCATAAATTTCATTCAACTGGCATCTCAGAATTCCCATTAACCCTTTCTAACCAAGTCAGACAACAAACTACCTATTTCTATAAATGTTATGAATGTTCCTGCTAGGTATCAATTCCCCTGGCCAGTGAAGTGTTAAATGGTGCAGTTTTGCTTATATAAAAAAAAACTTGTGCGGTCGGGGGAAACCCGTCAGCAACGAAGTTCTTAATGCGATACATTAGAAAGAGACAGAGAGAGAAAATCGCATGGAGGGGGTATATACGGGTTTATTTGAAAAACATTAACAACCTCTTAAGAGGTCATTGCACTCATCATTATGGACAACTTTTACTATGGGACCAAACCTGAAATCGCGAAAAAAAATCAGCTGTTCCCTAGATTAATGTTCGTCTAACTCGTCAAAATGTAAGGAACAGCTGATTTTTTCATCGCGATTTCAGGTTTGGTCCCATAGTAAAAGTTGGTCATAGTGATGAGTACAATGCCCTCTTAAGAGGTGGTTAGTGTTTTTCCAATAACCCTGTATAACACTTACGTTATGAGACGATTTCTACCAGTCAACTCCTTCTGCAAGCTGCGTTAAAGAACTTTAAGGATTCCAACGAATTAAGAATCTCTGCCTTTTTTTCTTGAAATTATAACGCTACTTAAGATAATATTAATATATATGTAAATGTCCTGTTTATATCTATGTAATTTACGTGATTATTTCAACCAGTTCATCTTCCATTGCTGCATTGTCCTCAGTATTCCCCGCAGGTGGCGCTGTACTCGTTCACGTCGAATAACGAGCAAGAACTGTCGTTCGAGAAGGGAGACCGTCTCGAGATCATCGAGCGGCCCCCCTCCGACCCCGAGTGGTACCGCGCTAGAGACTCGCGCGGCCACGTCGGGCTCGTGCCCAGGAACTACCTGCAGGAGCTCGCCGACTACCTCACCACGCCTTATAGGTAACTAATAATAACACAACTGATTAGGTTAGCTCATCAAGTTATTTCGCTCTTGTCAGATAGTCTGTCAGGATTGCTTTTTGTTGAGATCATGTTGACCTCTATTACATATTTCTGTCATAGAATTTAATTTTGCAAGCAAAATAGTGCTTAGACGTGGAGTTGTGGACATAACTATGTCATCCCATTATTAAGCGTTAGTATCTAATTTCTGTAGAGTATTTACCAATTTATTGATAGGTTGCACAGGTGCCTTTTTATGACTTAGTGTCCATTATACTGTTTGAAAAGTGCTGATTCTCAGCCTAGTTTGAATAACTGAGTTGATTGTGATCGCCTCCTTCAACTGCCCCCCCGCAGCGAGGGCGGCTCGTCGCCGCGGCCGGCGCCGGGCGCGGCGCAGTGCGCGCGCGCGTGGTACTACGGCGCCATCACGCGCACGCACTGCGACGCGCTGCTCAACACGCACGGACACGACGGGGACTTCCTCATCCGGGACTCCGAGACCAACGTGCGTATACTTTCAGTGACATGCATTGTACGACAGGAGCTTGTCATCGTCGTCTGTCTCACCTTTCCCCGACTTTTTTTGGGGTCGGTATTCAGTCTAATTGGATGTAATCCTCAACTCAATAACCTAACTGGGTTGTGGAAGTCTGATAGGCAGTCACTCCAACACACAGGGGAACACTATACGTAGGTTTTGTTGTTATGAAATATCAACTAGTCGAGGAACATGGTAGTGGGCCGATTCTCCTTATTGCTTCTTAAAACTGTGCATTTTTCATAGTCTTATTGATTGAATCAGGCGTTGTAATGTGAATCAATTACCCTGAGAGACAAAATAAAAAAACAGTGGCACTCCGGGAGTGCCGACAGAAGTGAAAACAAAACACAAACAGAATACTTTGCCATCACTCACTAACATATCGGATATACATTAAAACCAAGTAAGTTTTCACTTCAAAAATGCTCAAGTTTTTATCTCATGTATGACAAGTTCCTGATTGGTTTCGTTTTGACATCTACTTCTAACCATCTAAATACTTCTTTATGGAGTTTATACCAGATTTGGCCATTAGCTGTGATACTAAACCCCCGCAGGTGGGCGACTACTCGGTGTCGCTGAAGGCTCCGGGCCGCAACAAGCACTTCCGCGTGCACGTGGAGGGCTCGCTGTACTGCATCGGACAGCGCAAGTTCCCGACGCTGGAGCAGCTCGTGTCGCACTACCAGCGCGCACCCATCTACACCAACAAGCAAGGCGAGAAGCTGTACCTGGTGCGGCCGCTGCCCAAGGCCACGCAGCCCTGCTGAGTGGCGCGAGCCGCGAGTACGGAACGCTCGACTGTTCATAGGGTAACCCCACAAGTGTGATATATTCATTTCCTACAAAATCTGTTTCGTTTTCGTCGACGAGCCGTTCCGTACAAATGTGCAACTATAAATTAGCGTTTCCCGTTTTGTACTCCGGTGTCCACTATTTACTCGTTAAAACTAGTTCAGAGCTTCCGTATATGCATTGTCAATTTTGTACGAAATTTGTATCCAGGCTCCGCACACTCGATCGGAACCGACCACCGTTAGTGAGGGTTTTGCACGATAGTAGTCGATTAATCGAGTCGAACAGATTGCCATCGATTCACATCACTCAATAGTACAACACCAGATGAGGAATCTGTTCGCTACGAACACCTATTATACTGTAACGACTTTAGTATAATTCGGCGTTGAAGCAACGCCTAATCTTAATTAAACAACAATAACAAAACCAAAAATTGGCTTCTTTATCTCTATTAGTGTTTAATAACATTTTATATCATATTATTTAGGTAAGTTCATAGTGTAATTTTTATAATGAGTTCTAGTTAAACTGTGTTTTACGCATATTATAATCGATGATCGCGTCTCGGAGTACCCGCGAATATATTGAGTGGACGCTTCAGATATGTGATGTATAACTAAATATACACGATGCATATGTTGTGATGTTTGGCTAAGTAAGATATAATGTAAGTCATGATCAGGGAAAATCGTGGAATGTATAAGGAAGGCAACTTATTGTAAGTGAGTGGGAATTTTGTAAGGTTTTTCTAACGCGCTCAACGTTTAGAGGACTCGGTTGCGACTGACAGTGCTGTGGTACATTGAAACAAGCCGGTACGCAGCATTATACGTTGCCTTTTACTACAGAGGCAAGGTGTTATTGAATAAAAACTTGCTGACAAAAATTAGGTTCTCTTGAACTCTCAGAATTTCTTCATTTACTATTTACATTTCGAGCAATAGAGAGCTCCAAAAAAGTATTAATAAAACATTCCTTAAACTAATAAAACATGTTCATTCTTCGACCACAGCTGTCAGTCGCAACCGTTCCGTCAATCTCGCGCGTCGGTCGAGAGAGCTGGTACGCGCGACGCACCAACTGTATAAGTCTGACTAGTGGAATCGCGTAGTCAAATATATCAATGATAAACAATATTCCTACGTTTTAGTCTTTACGACAACGAATTAGGTAACGTTTGGTTGGTACCGCACCAGTTTACACTTACATTTTGGAGTGGTACGTACCTAATATTATTGATGGATTAAGATACGTCAAGATAAAAATCTGCTGGGGGTAAAGACTCATCACCATACGGTGTATGTCGGATTGGTGGATGTCGCAGTCGTAATGAGAGAATGTAACCTAGTGTTCAGTCACTGTGTGTCTGGTCTGGACTGTTAGATTACTACACCAAGTGATATAACTTGTTGTAATTACCCAAATAAAAAAGGCAGCCCGACATCCACAAGTGTGATGTACAGTAATGTTCTTGTAGTTTAAACTGGTGTGGTGGGCATGGAATCTCATCGGGTTGATTTCCACTGAGGTGACAATCGCTAGTCAATATTATACGCCGACATCACAAACAACTCGCTCTTATGTTACAGTTTTATTTACTTTTGTAAACCTTGTGCGCGCAATAGGTCTGGGTGTCCTAAACTAAGGACGATGAAACAATAATTATGCTCCAGTCACAAATACTCCATAATATACTATTATTATAAATAAATATATGATTAATTTCAAGGTTTAAAATTTAATTCTTGACCTATGTTAGTGTAAGCTTTAAATTAATGACGTCAAAGTCATATTCGCTCTGTTCTATTCTCGGCGACAATCTATAAATACTTGGTGTCATACGTGACTTCGTCTTTGTTATTATTAAGTGGAATTAAGGGTTGTATGTTATGTATTATAAAATGTATAAATGATACAACGCCCAGGCATGTTGCGCGCACTCTCCGCAATTCGATCCACATGTAAAAAATAACAATGGCAGCTTGTTTGTTGTTTTATACATATTAATTGTTTATATTAATTTTGTAGATACCAATATATAAATTAAAATGCGAATCACATTCAACGATTTATTTTAAGTTAAACCTTGACATGTTCAGTTGTAGCACCTGTAATATCTTCTGTAGTGTAACGTCCAACACGTTGGTAACACTCCATGACGGCAAGTATTAAGTAAATAGCTTTTACACAGGAACATTATTTTTGTATGGACTTTTTATTTTACACATTGACAGTTGATGATGCACCAAGTGTAGAGATTTTTGTATGCGAAAACTTAGCGATAAGGTTAGGTTACATGTGACACTGTATGATAGATGTTTGAGGATGTTTTCCTCGGTTTCAAATGTTTCTGCGCGTGTGTGAACGATTATTTGCATTTATGTTATAGTAACGCATTCTATACGACTTGACTAGTTTGAGATTAATTTATCAATATCTCATTAATTTTACAAAAGCTGCTTTGTTTAAATCGTAAATAAACTAAAATTATTATTGTGTAAAATGAAATTCTCTGGTCTCAGTTGCATTTGCTAAATTGTTGCTTATCGCCAAATATTGGTTGGAAGATACGTCAAAAAATGCTTTGATTATTTTTGAAGTAGAAGGTATTTTCCTTAGATAATTTGAATGGAAAACATCCTTGAGATGGCGATGTCTCCCGACATTGATGACGCACTATAATTAATTACAAGTGATACTTTTGAGATATAACTTTTGTCGACACAAGTGTGAAGGAACGCGTAATGGAATGGGATTGGTCAAAAGTGAGAATCAGATAAGTAAAGCGTGTTTGCATAATATGTAGTTTAAAAATGCATCTGTCGCATATGAATTGTAAAAAAAGATGAAATAGTATTTCCTATAAACATTCAAACATTATATTGTGTTTGTACAATATTTTTAGATTGACACTAAACTCGGTCAAGGTTCGATGAACCTTCGAGAAATTATAAAATATATTATAGAAGTATACTTAATTAAGAATACATATTTATGAGCATTATTCTTGGCAAAAAGATTGCGCCACAATGCAATCTTGAAACGAGTTTTTTTTTTGAAGAATATTTCTCATCGAATGTATTTTAAGTTATATTTGTAAGAGTAAAGAAAAATGGTTGAGTATTTATCTGTGCTACTCATTACGAGTTATCTCAATGAGCACGTGCGACACAAGTCATATCTCAAAACGCAGTGATCGTAAGTTACTAGATCTTTTTGATGTATTTAATACGTTTTATACTCAATAATGTAATTAGAATTAAATGCGAGGCAAACTCAGTGTAGAGATTTATTAGTAAAAAAAAATAGCAAAATGTACCGCCGCTGCAGGTTTTGAGCGATTTTTTTACATACAAATCATTAAAGT
Source organism: Hydraecia micacea (assembly GCA_914767645.1). NCBI lineage: Eukaryota > Metazoa > Arthropoda > Insecta > Lepidoptera > Noctuidae > Hydraecia > Hydraecia micacea. The sequence goes on from OU611778.1 coordinate 19,908,954, forward strand.
TGAATATTATGTATTCGGCGCATCTGAAATTAAATCCACATACATGGTGTACATTTGAACCATAAGCTTGATCGAAGGATCTTTATTGTTTGGGTTTAATTGCAGAAAATAATCATCATCCAAGCTTGTTTGAGTTCAAAATACACCTTGTATAACAAAGTCTTCCTAAAATGTTGCAGCATTTGAAGCCGCATTTATTGAATGCAAGCACAAAGCCAGTAGCGACAAGCACGGGGTAATGAATTGTTTGAAGTTAACGAGAGTAAGAGAGGGTGTCATGAGTTGTATATTACATGTTCTATTGACGGACAAACGAATGGTAATTGATTGCGAATGAGAAAACTATAGTGCACTAATTTTAAAAAGCTTTATAAAATAAACATTGCCAAACTTAGAAAGGAATTAAAGCCGACTTTACATTCCTAAAGCTTTTTATAATAACACTTGCGAAGATTAGCTTAAAACTTAAGTATTGGGTACTAAAGTACCGCCCTACCAGTTTTTCAAAAATCGACTAAACTACATTACTGTATCAAACGTTTTAATAGTATAACTAGGTATAGATTATAGAGTGATTCGGTTTTTTATTTTTATATTGCTCAAAGTATATTATTGTATAATTTGTATTTGTGAACTTGTGTTTGTACGTTTTTGTGAATGTATATTATCCGATGTAACGAGCCAATGTAAGTGCAGTATGTAATATTTAACAATAATTTATTTATTAATTTGCCATCCGGTGTTTTATTCATATAACTATGACTTTCCTCTCCCTCTTTTTAACTCCTACTTCTACGTTCGCTAAATATCTAATCACTCCCAATCTTTTGTATGGATCTAATATTAGGGACTTGGTCCTAGTTACCGAAAGCTTTTCCTGCTAATACCAGCATAGTTACAAACAGCTATTGATCAAACAAAGCCGTTCAAAATCAAAACAAGATCACGAGCTCGACTGTTGCTTGTTTCGTGTTAATTGATTCTATCGTAAAATGTTATCGCGCAGAGATAAACTACTGATCCAGCCGTGGGAGGACCGCAGATTCAAAGATCATCGTTCAAAAGTGAGTCACAGATTTAAAGTTCATGCTTTCACACAAAATGCATGAATTACATTAAAATTATTATGATAGAAGAGCGTTCAAACTGGTCTCCGTTAGCACGGACATCTTAGTCCAACCTAGTATCAAGAATATTCTTTAAGTATATTTAATTATTGTATGCCCTAGCCCTAGAGGTATGTTATACAGGTATTTTTTTAATATTAACCAATTGATTTGTTAACGACCTGCAGCAACAAAAACAATATTCTATTTCTACTTTATTTTTCCGATTTGAGGTAAGATCGGCTCTACCAGCGATAGACGACCGTGCCCCGGCGGCCCGGCCGCACGTCGCGCTCAAACTGAAGAAGAACCAGCGCGAACTTGACAGAAAGAACAAGATTCAGAGCGAGAACTTCAGCCTCCTGCAGCGACTGAACGATATCATGAAAGTGAACCGGCTTGATAATCACTGGACGAAACCGCTGCCGAAGTAAGTCATCTGGTGGATGTAATCATTACTTTATCTGAACAATAAAATAATTACCTATATTGTGGGTGATTTCGGAAAAAACCGTCGATATCACAGGTAAGTAGGCCACACGCAACTACCGCCTATTGTAATATTAGTATGCAAAAATATGTGTTGCGTAGGTAGGTAGATAAGACACCACAAAGAGCCTGATTGAAGGATGTTCAATTTTATATAGGTGTAGGCGGTCAGAAATAATAATATAGCATCGCCTCTCAAGAGGCTATAAATTCTTAGTAGCGTTTTTAATATAAATTGTTGGTGAAAGAATAATATTTGAATTACTGTTAACATTAGTTTCCAGCAGAAGGTGGGGTTGTTCTACGACGCGGAGTCGTTGAACAGTAAGGTAACGGCGCGGTCTCTGCCCGAGCCCTCGGAGGAAAGCTACAGCAACGTCAAATGTTACGCGTGCGAGATCAGGAAAGTGAGTACCTACTGGGAATTCATTGTATAGTATGATAGAAGGTAACAACTATTAGTACTTTTTGTTCACAGAAACAGTACGAATACATTTACAAGCAGATGCATCAAGACTCATTGCCTTCTATTTACTCTAATTAATATTGTAATCTGTTTTAAAAATAAAACGATTGTTATATTGGACAGAATTTATTGGTATATATAGATACAATACAAATGGGCTGAAGTCAACATAATTTCATATTCGGGACGGCCGTTCCGGTCCCGATTCTTGGTACTGCATTTACTATTATCGTCGGAGTTAAAATCGAAACATAAATACTATGTTATTATCAAAAGCATCAATTCAATCGGTAAGCAGATTACACTAAACGCGTACGTCGCGTACGCGGCACTTAACATTAAAGCTATCCACTTCGTGTCCATCGTCCGTTACTCGGTACATTACGAAATCGAAAAACAAAGATGAAAATTTCCAAACATCACAATAGAGCTGTATCACAACGGAGCCGCAGCGCGCCTGCGAGCCGCGCACGCATGAGCTGCACGTGTGCTGGGGCCCGCACTGGGGCCCGCGCTGGGGCCCGCGCGGCTGGGGCCCGCGCGCTCGCGGCCCGCCGGGCGCGTGCCGGCACTAGAAGCGGAAGCCCTCGTGCGGGCCGGGCGCCGCCGCCGCGTCGAAGTGGAAGCCGGACTCCGCCGCCGTCGGGACCAGCGTCGCGTCCTCCTCCTGCAATTAACGTTGAAAACATGATTGTTTTTCCAAAATAAAATCGTTGCCTACCTTGACAACGTTCAAATACTAGTACTATAAAACAATACCTTCATGACATCATAGATAAAAAACAATAAATGATCCACTAGGGAAATCATCTATCCCTTTGTCCCAATAGAATTACAACAGTAAACATGACAGTACACACCTCTCCCGCGAAGTATTGCTCAATGATATCGTAGGCCATTTTGTAGATCTCCACTTTCTCGTGGCTCTGCAGCGCCTCGATCTTGTCGATGCCGCCGCACTCTTCGATCATGTTCGCGACCTGGTCGGCGTTCTCACCCGCCATCTTCAACATGTTGCTTAAACCGTCTAGCACAACCTGGGGATAAAACATTAATAACGTTAGCTTGGTAAACTTAAGAACTAGCAGGCTATGGAAATAAATACAAAGGCATTTACTTGATTTTAAAATAACCACTTGTGATTTTGTGAAACTGAAACTATCACCCATGGAACATCTTGTTATTCAAAATATTCCAACCAGGTAAACAAATAATTATAGCAAACAAGAGTTATTTATTGACCTAACTAAAGCTGCATGTCATTATTATACAAATATACATTGTTAACATAATAAAAACCGGAATTCTGCCACGCACATTTTGTCACTCTTTGATTATTAATCTTCTCCACAAAAAGGGTGACAAAACAGACATAAAAATTACCGTCCTATCAGTCTGGTTTCACACCTGTACAATGCTTTCATTAAAGTAATCGAGAAGAGAATAGCCGGAGCCCTTGACCAACATCAGCCCCCGGAACAGGCCGGATTTCGTCGTGGCCTTTCTACTACTGACAACAGTGACTACCTCCACTCCATCAACCAGGTTCTCGAGAAACATCTTTTGCAAAATATTTATAGAAACAGCTATTAAAATCAATTTTAAGACAGGACCGTTTTTCCAGATCAATAAAGGAGTTAAACAAGGAGACCCGCTGTCTCCGTAATTATTTACGTCCGTTCTGGAGGAATTCTTCAGACAGTTGACAGCAGGCAGGGCAGAAAGGGGCATTATGGTTGGACAAAAGAGATTATCTATCCAATCTCCGTTTTGCCGACGATATTGTCCTTTTTTCGTCTTCAGTCTCCGAGCTGACTCAGATGCTAGATGATCTCAGCACGGCAAGCCTAGAGGTCGGACTTCAAATGAATATGTCAAAGGCCAAGTTGATGACGAACAGCGTGCATCGCAGGATGACCGTGGCGGGTGGGGAGGTCAAATATATCGATGAGTTTTTCTATCTTGATACGATAGTCTCTTTCCAGGCAAGACAAAACAAACAAGTTGCAAGACGTACTGAAAATGCCTGGAAGAGCTATTGAGCCATGAAAGATCATGTGCAAGGGCGATCTTCCACTATCGCTCAAGAGAAGACTCATCGACATGTGTATTCTTCCCATCCTCACGTATGGTTCTCAAACATGGTCTTAGACAATTCAGCAGAGGTCTACGTTTGAGGTTTGCCAGAGATCTATGGAAAAGAGTATTCTGGGTATTAACCTTTTAAGCGCTTGGCTAAATATCAATTACCGTGACCCTAGCGCGCGGCTATAAATCGATAAAATAATACCTACCTAATAAAAAAATGGTCAAAAAGTTTTTATCTCTATTTAATAATGGTTTTAGTTGTACCACGCAGTTAATAGGACGAAATAATCATGCTTTTCTCTGTCGCAGAAATACGACATGAGCGGTAGGGGCACGGAAATATGTGTAGCATAAATGCGACACAAGCGGTCAAAAGGTTAAAGTTGTGGACCGGATTAAGAATACAACAATCCGTTCCATCACTAAAATAACTGATGTCACTCGGAAAGCTGCCATGCTTAAACGGAATTGGGCTCGATACATCTGCCGCATGTCAGATGATCAGTGAACCAAACTTACGACCCAGTGTGTCCCGCTTAATGGCAAACGACATCGTGGCAGGCCCAGACTAAGGTGGCGGGATGAGCTGGACTCCTTTGATAAATATTGGTCCTTGGCAGCTCTGGACAGAGAAAAGTGGAAAGAGAGTAGGGAGGCCTTTGCCAAGCAGTGCTATATTAACGGCAAAAAAAAAAAGACTTGTCTGCTCTGCATACAAGAAGGAAAGAAGTGGGTTTGACTTTGCCAATATCAGAATTGAGATTTATGACCCAATTTCACATTTGAAACAAATTCCATTCCTAACACAAGATGAAAAGGTTGCTTGTAAAATCACGGAATTACTTACATTGATAACTTGAGTATCTTTGCAACAGAGCAATTTGCAGAATGGCGGTATGACCCCACAGTTGATGAGGGCGGCGACCTGTTCCTTGGTCCCGCTGATACTGAGGTTAGACACCGCCCAGGCTGCTTCCTTTTGCGTCTGGAACTCGCCCTTCGTAAGGTTCTCTACGATCTTTGGCAGTAAGCCCGCGTCTATGACTGCCTGCACTTGCTGCTTGTTGCCCGCTGTGATGTTTGATAAGAACCATACGGCCTCTTTGCAGATCTTCTCCTTCTGTTAACAGAACAAGCCAATAATAAAATATAAAGAAAAAAAAAAACTTATCACAGCTATAGTTTACATTGTCTTCATTCAGGACAGTGAAGAGTTCTATCAATTTAATGAGCTTTTATCATTATAATATTATGAAATAGCATCAATTAAAATTCTTTCGGCTGACCCTTCGTAATGATGTTTCAGTTCCTCTGCTAATTACAAAACATGCTGTGAATAATTATGAGTTCGTGTACATACGCATATTCGATCAGAAGGCCGCAATGCGAATCAAACAGTGCATTACATTCACATTGACATTTATTCATTTTATATATACAATGACATGAATATTTACTTTGTAAAGTATTTTTATTTTATTTAATTATTGTGAATGTGAAGACTATGTGGGTCATTTCTTTTTTCTGTTTTCCTTCTTAGTTAGTTTTAATCATGATCTGGCAGTTTGAGTAATTTACGCGGCCTACCCAAATGTCCTTTCTCTGGTATTGTTCGTCGAATCGTTGAGCTCCTCAAGTTCTGAGTTGAGCTGCACGATTTTTGACAAATGCGTGCACTGACTGGACAGGTCCGCTCAATCTGTGTGGTTCTTTCCTCAAAAGACCATTTCAGACACCGATCTACATGGTCTTCACATGATCTGACCAAGATTTTGTCTGGACTTTAAAAGAGACTGTGACCTCTGAGTTTGTTTCGGCCTTTCTTCTCAGAGTAGTCAGATAGGAAACGCCGACCTCATCTAGCTTTAAAAAAATATGATTGACATGTAAAAGTGTTTGTACAAACCTACTTACAGAAATAAAATCATTTATCATTTATTTATCATTAAACTGGTACTTTAGGAGATGCTATAAATAGAATGAAGCAGACAACCTGATGTGGGAAATAAATAACTTGCGAATGTTCGGCATTCGACGGGTTGGCCTAAATAGACGTATTCAATAAATGTATTTATAAACTTATTCAGTTCATTTATCATTTCATTCAGTAAAATCCCAATACGTTTGAGGTAGTTAGCCGAATTATATAATCAAATTGACAAAAATGAAGGTCGGACTGTCGCGTTATCACGATCAGTCAATGACCATTCAACGAAGCATGTCAATGTACTACCTAATATTTTATGTCAACGGATTCTGAGCCGCCAGTTGACTGCGGTAACTCGCGCGCGTACAGTAATAGATAATTACCATCTTGGCTGCCCACCAGACGCGCGAACAGTCATTCACACATTACACATTTTATGTATTTGTGTGAAACCGTCCTGTATGCATATTTTGTTTATTTTCTATTTTCTGTGCGGCGAATTGGCGCGGTCCTATTGGCTCGAACGTCGTTACGTACGTCAATTTACAGATGCAGACTATTAACCGAAGCCTTCTTTAAAACGGTCACCATTTGCTGTTGGTGCAGCTTTAACATACAGCTAAGCAAGTCAAGTTAATAATAGACTAAAGGTTTTTTTTAATGACATCTCGCATTTCTACCTATGAGGTTGTCGCCTGCTTAACCCGGCTTGCCTGTGGATGCCTCAATAAATTAAGGCATCCAGCCAGAGCCGAGACTAAGGGCTGATTTTCAAACTGTATTTATTCCTCAGATAAAAGATAAAGACCATTGAATAATCAGCCATTCAGTAAACATGGTGTTTCGTCGATGCGTGGGAGTTCCAGTGCCTTAGGCATCTTCTGGGCATAATCGTTCCATCATAGACCTCATCCATCACAAGTGATCGAGGTCAAAAGTGGACTCATTCACCAATAAAAAAAAAAACTAAATTATATGATTGTGTGGTGGAAAACAATATGTATGCAGTTTGTTTAGCAATCTGTGGTACTTAATAAGCATACGACCGCGTAAAAGTAAAGTAGCGCGTGTGTGAAAGGCCCATAACATTCCAATCTCTCTCTTTGTTTACAGAATACTAATTTGTTTATTTTGATGAATTTGGCAGGTTTACAAAAATAAATAGAATGTCCACTAGTGTAATAAACATTAAACGAGCGTACCTGATGCGACAGTAAGGCGGGGAAGTGCGACAGTGCGTCACAGTTGAGGACCACTTGTGTTTGCTCATCCGTGCCTGTCACAATGTTGCCCACTGCTCTCAAAGCTGCTGTCTGAACCTTCACCTCCTTGTGTGATAGCAATGGGATCAGTTTCGGCACAATTCCCGATTCTATCACCATTTGGATCTGCTCATTGCCACCGTCTGTTAAATAGCTGATTGCCCAAACTGTGTCTACTAGTATCTGGAACATAGCAAATAAATAATGTTATACATGTAGGTATGAAACCACAGTATATTGTAATTGAGCACATGGGGTCAGATTGTATTAATTGTCTCATGTTGTCAGGTTGACACAAACTTAAGACTATAATGTATTCAGAAGGAGATTCAAGAACAATTTGTCGTGATGTTTACTGTAGAAACAATAACATTTACATTCATACATAGTCTGCTCAGATAGTTATTATCTTTACAGATTCACTTTCAGATAAATAACTGCTTTTGTGTGAATTTTAAAATAGGATGATTTGGTTGGCATATTAAATATTCAGGCTTTTGTTTTAATTTTACACGATTTCATTGTTAGAAGAAATTTGCAATTTGGAATATTTGAAATTATCATTTGAGATGCCAGATTATTCCAGCAGATAAGTTTGTTTTTATCAATTTTGTGGTCATAGATAAATAAATTGAAACCAACAAAACATGTAACAAAGCTGGCTTTGTTATAAATATTCATTTAACCATATTTGTAGAAAATTCTGGATGTTTCACTAATAATGTCTTATATAAAGAAGCTTAAATTGTTTCCACTCAATGGATTTTGCAATAGATTAAGTAACCAATTGGGTGACTCATTATGACTTATGTATGTATATTATGTGTAATAATTTCACAGAAAAGTATATAATTGAATTCAAGTCATAATAGATGAGACATGTTTTTTTTTATGTTTACTTTTAATAACAGAGTTTTCATTCTACATTCTTACTGCATTACATTAAATCAATAGTGCCTAAGTATCCTTTCATGAAAGATGTAACTTCTTCAAATATTTACTTCAACTTAGCAGTTGTGAGGTATGACATTTCAATGTTCAACTACCTCAGCTAATGAAATCAAAATAGTTTATTTTAATGCACTTTGATTGTAGCCTGACCTACTCATTTCCTTTGAATATAATGTTTCCTACAGTACCATAGTTGGCATGTTTACTGAATTTAAACATGGTACTCTCTAGCATTGCAGTTGAATGAACTTCAGTGATCTAGCTTACAAACTAGGCGATTGAAAAGTTAATAAAAGTACTTACATTGTTGTCATTGTGCGTGATGAGGACATTAAGTGCTGGAAGAATTTCTTGAATAGTCTTAACTGGTGGTGGTGGGTCCTTACTCCTGCACAGGTTGACAATGACCCAGGTCACGTTACGAAGGAAAGAAATAGGGATATCAGGCTTGATGAAACTCAACAGTGGCTTCACCACTCCCAACTCAATAACAAAGTCTCGGAGCACTGGGCCATCTCCAATAATGTTACCCAGTGCCCAGACTGCCTGCTCGCACACATTCTCGTGAGGAGACATGAGCAGCTGGAGGAAGACAGGGACGGCACCAGCGTGAACAACCTTGTTTGTCTGTGCTGAAGTGCCTGATGCGATGTTTGTAAGGGCCCAAGCGGTTTCGAACTGAAGTGTAGGGTTGTCAGCCCTCGAGAGGCACTGCACGAGGATGGGGAGGATGCCGGTTGCGATGAGCTCGTCGATGGGCGGGTTCTTGTCGGATGATAGCAGCTTCCTGCACTGCTGCACGGCGGCTAGCTGCACGTCAGGGTTGTCTCCGTTCGCCGCGTTCATCACCAACTCCTTGAGGTCCGTGGACGCCAGGGTCCTCTCAATCTCATCCTCGTCTGTTGAGTAGCTGATAGGCACATTACGACGTTTCTGTAGCGTTTCGTCCCTTTTATTTTTTCTCAATTCTACTGTAACTTCGTTCCTCCGTCTGCGCATTTCCTAAAAATTACACGCGAAACGTCATTTCATCATCACAAACTATCTTGGCTATTATTACATTATTACTAGGCATTGAACTACGTCTCAATACTTACGTCGACATCTTTGCCAGTGTTCTTGAAAACATGCATGCGGTTCTTCACTTGATCAGTCGCCATTTTATTTTTGTGCTCGCAGTCTCGTTACAAACGTGGTAATTACACACAATGAAACAAAGGATCAACATAAAATAATGACGAAGAAAACTAATCAAACATGTTTCAACGGCACTATTAGCGTTGCTGATTCATTAACCTCTTTTTAACACAGAATATTGTACGACACGAAACTAATCGTCCGTTTCCTCCTCGAATTTCTTTCTTACTTTTTTTCGGTTGAAATAACTATAGACAACTTACTTCTCATCTCAATGTTGCAAACATCAATCTTTTTTACAATCGAAAACAAGTTTAGTTTAGTCATAGCACTCGAAATTGAAAGTCTCGTATAGTCCGAGACGAGGATTCGACTACGCTACGACCATAGAGTACTACGACTACGATCTACGATATGAGTTGACAAAAGATTTAGTGTTGCAATAAAAATAAAAAACTTCCAAATATTTTCAGTGTTGGTAATAATTTGGACGATATTGATGAATTTTCTTATAGAGTTATAGATTACGCACTTCCGTATTTGTTGCAGTCAAAATAGGAGTGTTGTTAATGTTATAAAGTACAAACAAGTTATTTCAATTCGAGCAATAAATCTCCCGAAGATGACGATATTGACGAAGTCAAGCCTCACAATTACGAAAACCCCGTTGATAGACGAAAGCAACTGCGATGAAGTATGTATTCACTTTTTATTACATGCACATGAATTTTGTGTAAATTGTTCATCGATCGGGGGTACAATTTTACAATTTCGACACGAAAAATTTTAGGCAACTTATAACTTGTTATTTAGAAAAATTGGCCTTCATTTTTACCATAGTTATTAATGGTTCGCATTGATTAGTAAGCTTCGCCTATCGCGCAGTAAAATATTTTTGATGCAGTTACTGCGACATAAATCTATTGATTTTCAGTTTACGGCGGACGGTTTTGTAGCTAAAAATAACACAATCGATGATACTGAAAAATGTATGCGAGTAGGTAATTGTTTCAATCCCCAGCTATCATTTAAACCTTCAAATGGCCGGGACGCAGATCCACTACGCGAGAATCAAAAAAAGAAAAGGATTTGCGTCTGTGCCTGTGGCTGCGGCTTTAGAATTGGCGCCAGAAAGGTTAAACGGGATAAGGTTAATATTAACTGTTAGTTTTGTATTATATGTAATGGATGGTGTTGCAAGAAGAATACTTAGCTGCTGCACATTATGGGACTGGTTTTTCGGCTATACTTAGGTGTTTTTGCATGTTTATATTATAAAATGATGACAGACTTGAGAATATTTACTATTTACTTGTTTTACTTTATTTACCTTGATCATACCTACATTTGAACATAAAAAAGAATTTAATTTTCAAAACTCATTCATTGAACAGGTATAAACACTCTGAATAACTGAAAACTACAGATAAAAAGTGGCAAGAATGGCCTAAACATAATTTGGTCTTTCTCAGATCATCGAAATGCCGGTGGGTCCCCCAGGAAAGCGCGTTCGCGGCGTGGGTGCTCTCCTATGCATGATCATCACGATGTTCCTGCTGGTGTTGATGGGCGTTATCGCCGCCATGCAGATCTACGAGCAGGTCACCACCGACATGTCCCAGCACAACCACTATCAGGGCTTCTGCTCCATCCCTCTGTCCAGGGTACGTGTGGCTTGATGAATTGTTTGTGCTTTTTGTAGGTATTGGCGGCGGCATAATCCATCTGCCTAGTCTTTTCCTTAGTAGTTCTGACGAAAATGGATTCAGTAAGGAGGGATCCTGGCGATTTTTTATTATCGATAGGTTCACTATTGACCACTATCTCACCTGATGGCAAGCGATGGTGTGGTCGACGATGGAGCACGCGTGCCTAGAAGTAACCTATTCACTCTCGAGTTGATGACACTCAGTTTATAGATGTCGGGAAACACAGACTCCGGCAGAGAACTTCACTCCTTTGCTGTACGCACAATGAATGCCCTACTATTTCCAAAACGTTTTGTGCATATGGGGAGATGTCAAACAAATAGTGGGCCGGGCTAATCAAATAATGCAACTCCAACAGACACTCTCCGAAACGTAACCGATAGGCTCGCAAGTCGGCGACTAAAGCTTTGATTCGACCAGAGCATCGTCGCTGATGAGCTTCTTGGCCTGCTTCGCGTTTCGCAATCGACTCAAGCCTTAAAAGTAGCAAGCTGGTATTTGGCAGATCCGTCCCAGAGATGCTGAGAGCAGTCCTCCATACACGATCGAGCTTGCGCTTGATCCTTATCAACACACGGGAACAGCTCCTCAACCCTTGTTGAGGAGCTGTTCCCGTGTGTTGCCATCTTTTATTCCTGCTGCCTAGTATTGAATCAGCTAGTACTTATTAAGGTGAATGCGCAGTGATAGACCGCGAAATTCAAATTTACTTCGTTTTTCGCAATTTGCAGATCAGTGTCAGGTTGTATTTTGATCAAAATTTGATTCGCGACTATAACAGGTACGTATTTACAGAATTATAATCATTAGAATCATTAATACATCTTTCTAAGTTAGATTTGTACCACGACAACAAATCTCTTATGGAAAACTGCTTAGTGGTACAAATCTAACTTAGAAAGATGTATTAATGATTCTAATGATTATAATTCTATAAATACGTACATGTTATAGTCGCGAATCAAATTTTGATCAAGATACAACCTGACACTGACCTGCAAATTGTAAAAAAACGTAAGAAAATTTGAATTTCGCGGTCTACCACTGCGCATTCACCTTAAGTATAGTTCGCGTCAAACTTTATGGTGGCTCTGACCGATCATCTCTTTTTAACCGACTTCAAAAAAGGAGGTTCTGTATTCGACCCGTATGTATGTTTGTATGTCCGCGATTTTCCCAAAAACGAATTAACCAATTTCGATAATTCTTTCGCTAATGTGATCTACATACTTTCAGGAAGGTTTTTAGTATATAATGGATTATGTAATTATTCTTATGTACGATGTTATTCGCATAAATGTACTGCATCTCCGGCATTTCTATGCAAATTTTGATTATTCTTCTAGTCGGTGTCTTCAATTCTTCAATGCACTAGTGTTATTTTAATTTTTGTGGAGTAGGTACAACTAAAAAGTAAAAACTTTTTTTTACAAAAAAACAACCGACTTCAAAAAAAAACTACAAAGTGATAAATAACTTTAATTTCGGAAGTCGGTGTCAAAAAACGAAAATTCGGAACCAACGACACCGACTTCCGAAATTAAAGTTATTTATCGCTGTAGTTTTTTTTTTGAAGTCGGTTGTTTTTTTTTTGTAAAAAAGTTATTATTTTTGTTGTAAAAAAGTTTTTGTGTAATGTTTTAGTCATTTTGAAGATATCGATAACATGCTGCATAGTGCTTTTGGACAGGCCTTTTATATGCTGTTCTAATAATCATAAAATATTAAAGGAAAGGAAGGTCTTATTGAACCGTTGCTTGCACGCAACGCAACGTCCTAGCACCGTGTAATCAAAAGTATCGGTTCGTCCCCGTTTCAAGTATTGAATTTCACCTTCTAGTTGAATTTTAAATGACAGTTCCAAGAATATACCCGTACCTGTGTCCTCTATGTAGGTATCGTACAATTTCAAGGGTGTTGCTATATCAGTCAGTAGACTTCTTTCTATATGGACTAGGTGGGTAGTGTTTCGTGTATCACGCGTGTTTCGGACATGCTCTTGGCCTCTTTTCGAACGAGGGGGAATATCAAAATGGCATGACTGAAGCCATTGACTTGTATGTATTTGGGTGACTGTGATCCATTCGGAAACGATGTCACAGGATAACCTTGAGGGGTCCGATATAACTGCTGCGCAATTGTTTGATCGATAATGCCCGTTTCTAACGTTTAAAAACGGATCCAAGCGTTGTATATTTTTTTTTTAATAATCTTAGGTGCTTACAAATTTTTACTTATAAGCTACTAGTTGTTGCCCGTGATTTCGTCAATCCAGGATGAAAGAATGAAAGTAGCCTAAGTCCTTCTCCAGGTCATGGTCTAACTATTGCCAAATTTCATCCAAATCCTTTCAACCGTTTTAGCGTAACAAACAAACTTATTTTCGCATCTATAAATAAAACAAAGTCGGGTTAGTTACACCAGTGCTTTTCAACTTTTTTCATGGCGCGGCCCTCTTAATATTAAAAAAATATTTCGCGACCCCTTACCCTCTGCTATTTCTAACTTGGAATTGAAGTGTATTTGGGTACCTTTTGGTTAGAAAAACCACAGAAGCTTTGAATTATTTGATTCCATTTGGAACCTCCTACTACCTAAACCTTCTCCTACTTGTGCGAGTGACCGTTTCCGTCGATGGCTCAAATAAAAGGCAAACAAAGAAATGATATGAAATGGGCGTGACCCATTCACATTAAGGTGATGGTAGCGGCTGTTCCTCGTCACATTAATTATGCATGTGACTATTTATGAACTTTAAACTTAAGGTAACGGTGACCCCCTTAAAGAGGCTTGGGGACATGCGAAAAATAACAAAAAAAAAAAAACAGAAGTGGTACGAAGTTCGCCGGGTCAGCTACCTAGTTCATATAATGTTAGTTAGGTTTGGTAACGGTTCTTCTTCTAAGATAAACAATTTCCGTACCAGTCAGTGTTGCGGACCTTGTCATCGTGTGTCACACCTATCGTTTGCAGCTGTGCCTCTGTTACAACGCGGCAACGTGCTCGTCCTCGCGATCGGATTCAATGCCGTTCTATTATGTCAGCAGGTACAATCGCGGACAATGGCGGTTAATCACTTTTCACCCTTATTCCGTTGGCAATAAAGTTGAAAAGTGTTCCACCGTTAGTACATCAGGTACATGACTGCCCGGGTCACTCCATTGACCCGCCCAGTTGACTCTGACCTCCAATAAAGACCCTCCAACGTAATTGGATGTATAATAGTGTGGGAAGTCTGTTATTTCTAACAATTGATTGTGATCCTGTTATGCGCTTGCGTCGCAGGTAGAGCACGACACAGAGGAATTGTCAAGGTCAAGATTTCAGGAACGTAGGAAGTTTGAAAACTTACTTAAGTTTTAAAATTATGACGAGAAAATTATCTTCACGTATGAATACCGAAGTGTGTATAATATTATAAACAATAATTTGCCTACTTGTAACAGAACTCAACTCAACTCAAAGCATTTATTTCAATTAAACCAATTACAGGCACTTTTGAATTGTCAAGGGTCGGTCAGTCAGTAAAATGAAGCTAGTTGCCCATTCCAAAGCGTAGGTACCTATGGAGAAGAACGGACAAGAAACTCCATGGACACTCTTTTAAATCAAAATAATATGTTTACAAAGTCTTGATTACATCATTCATGTTAAAAATTATGTATGTGAGAACGATGCAGAACGTTAAAAGCGTCCATAATGATAAGTCGAGAAAAAAAAGCAATTCAAATATTAAATTAAATTAAAATAAGCCATGGCAGCAAAGAGATGACCAGTCCCCACTGACGGCGCCCGTTCACGAACATGACGCATGTATTAGCACCATTCAGATCAACCATTTTGAAGGGAGCTAAATGATCCAACACACGCGCCACCATCAGAGAGACATTTGAGTGAGCATGACATACTCTCAGCTGCCAGAGCACATTCAAGTCAATGAAAGACGTACCCAGTAAATGGTAGCTTTATAGTATGTACATAGTACTCACACATGTGCTATGCAATTATACAATACTAGGAGATTGAATTTATATAATGCAATAATAGTATTTTAAAATCTTCAGCAGCTCCAACAGTATTTTCCAATGCTATAATCAATTTATTTGTGCGTCCTTATGGAGCAGGACCAGCATTTAGCCAAGCATTCTTATCAGTGATGTAATCCCCTAATTTATAATATGCTTGGCTGCATAGTGTGCGTTTTATACAAGATTTAAATTTCTTTTCATTTAGTTGAAGTATGTGGGTAGGTATTTTATTGTAACATTTTAAACAGTAGCCCATGAAAGATGAGTCTACTTTAGCCAGCCTGAAACCTGGTTGAACTAATTGGTCCCTATTTCTAGTGATATAATTGTGTCTTTCACCTCTTTTACTAAAAAGATGTAGATTTTTCCTTACGTACATGATATTTTCATAGATATATTGACAAGGTACCGTCATGATGTTAATATCTTTAAACAGTTCCCTTAGAGAGTCACGCCTGCGGAGATTATATATGGCTCTGATAGCTCTTTTCTGCAGAATAAAAATAGACTCGATGTCTGCAGCCCGTCCCCATAGTAAAATACCGTACGACATAATACTATGAAAGTAACTAAAATAGACCAGTCTCGCGGTATCAACATCAGTAAATTGACGGATTTTTCTCACAGCATATGCTGCTGAACTTAGCCGTCCTGCAAGGGATGTTAAATGAGGACCCCATTGAAGCCTTGAGTCGAGCGTGATCCCCAGGAAAACAGTTTCATCGACGAATTCTAGTTTCTCTTGATTCAATACTATCTCACAATTACTACTTTTAACATTTGGTAAAGAAAATCTTATGCACTTCGTTTTTTTCCCATTTAATACTAAATTATTAGCAGTGAACCAATTTTGGATCTGCAGTAGGGCGTTATTTACGTCGTCAAGATTTGATGCACGTCTATTAATTTTAAAAATCAAGGAAGTATCGTCAGCAAATAACACCATTTGTGGTCGGGTTTTTAACAAATGGGGTAGATCATTAATATATACTAAAAAAAGGAAAGGACCTAATATCGAGCCTTGTGGTACACCCATTTTTACTTTTAAACCGAGTGAGTTAACACCATTTATTTGAACTTGCTGTTGTCTATCATTTAAATAAGATTTTACTAAACTGAGCGCAAGTTTTCCAAGTCCGTAATGCTCAAGTTTTAAGAGTAAGGTTTCGTGGTCGACGCAATCAAAAGCCTTGGAGAGGTCACAAAAAATTCCTATGGCGTCTTGGGACTCTTCCCACGCCGTGAATATGTGTTTTAATAAGGTGACACCGGCATCAGTCGTACAACGTCCCTTGGTGAAACCATACTGTTGGTCGTGTAATATTTTATTGGTGTTAAAATGATTGAGCATTTGGTTCAGCATCACCTTTTCAAACACCTTGCTGAAAACCGGTAACACGGATACGGGTCTATAATTATTGGCATCTTTACTGTCCCCCGATTTGAAAAGTGGTATTACCTTACTGTATTTCATTAAATCCGGAAAGACTCCTTGATCCACACACAAATTAAATATTAAGGCTAAGTACGGCGCTATAGTCTCAATAATGGAGGTACAAACTTTGATAGACATTCCCCATAGATCTTCGGTTAGTTTGACCTTGATTTGCTTGAAAGCTTTTATTACTATTATGGGGTTTATATGCTTGAATTTAAATTCAATCTGGCAGGATGATACGTTTGATCTTAATAAATCAATAGAACGCAAGGGCGAGGAATTTAAGATTTCAGTAGTTTTATGTGGGATACTGGTAAAAAAATTTACAAATTCTTGAGCAACTTCTTTGTTAGTGCTTATGAGACCACGCGAAGTCTCTAGTGTGAAATCATTATTATATTTTTTATTCCGGTTAGTCTCGTCATTTATAATTTTCCAAACCGTCTTTATTTTATTTTCGGCTGATTTTATCTTGTTGCTAATATACAAGGCTTTAGCTACCTTGCACGTATTTTTAAAAGTTTTAGAGTAGGTAGCAACGTATTTATTAAAAGTTTCAGAGTTAATATAAGGCTTAAGGCCATACAGCTCAAACAATTTTTCTCTACTTTTCCTAATACCCTTAGTTGCCCAGTCACTGAATAAAAAATTTGGGCAAATAGTTTTAGTTTTCTTTTTTAAAGTGTTATTGAACTCGGTGCGCACTATCGAAAAGAACTCCTCATATAATTCATTTACATTGTTTTTTATATGGCCTGGTACACTTAACTTACTAATTAAGTTATTATTAAATCTATTTAGATTGCTTGGTGTTATTTGTCTAGTTTGTATCTGAACATGAGGACTATTCCATGATTTTCATTTCTTATTTGTTTTTTATATAACTGTTGTTATTCAATTCAAATTATATTTATTATTAATTCATTTATTTTCTTCTAAATTATATTCTCTTTAATTGCTATTTTCTAGTTAGAGTCCTAAATAAGTAGCTGTACCTACATCTTCTTTATTAAACCCACTGCCCAGCCAGTCTATTATAGTATTTTCCACTGCTCTTGTCTTGGAGTAGGTAGGTTTACAAAATAAATACTCGATTCCGGATGGCGAAAGCAGGTATCATAAAAGGATACCCATGTTCTAGTGGAGTGCTACTTTCTGCTCCCCTAGAATTCACATTAAGCTGACCATATTTATGGAGAGATTAATTCTGGATGGAGATTAAGTCTGGTCGAATTATTTGCGTTGCCCAGACCGGATGCGTGCACATAGATACACAGACAATGAGTCTGTTTAGTTTTATCGATAAGCTTGCTTCAACAAGGAAACGCTCCGGCCGAGGCCATAATATCCGCACTCTGTACGGATATTTTTCTGTTGCTCAGACGAATCTGAAGGTAGAACTGACTACATAGCGTTTATCTTTAGCTGAATTCATCATAATGTTTTACAACCCGAGTGCCCAATGGGATTTCCTATAGTCAAAAATGACGAACTTCCATACAAACTTGCATTCCCTTTTTAAACCCTTTGAAAAATTCAAAAACTTTCGTTATTTTCGGAACTCTTGTGCAAAATTTCATGCTTCTAGAGCCAGCGACTTGGCTGTGCATTATCTGTCAGTGAATGAATTAATGAATTTAAGATGTTTTCAGGCCTGTCTGTGTTTCAGGATCTACAGATGTTGGAGTCTCGCAAGATGCCTCTGCGCTGGAAGACAACCCCCAATGTTGGCCGCAATGAACCTAACATTCAGGTACTTAAGTTTTTCGACATAGTAATTTATTGATTTTTTAAACATTATGCTTTCAATACATATTCAGTAAATACCTAAATGTGTGTGATACTTATTCACTCAACGTAACAATATATTTCGGAACAAACACAAAAAAATGGGAAACTCATCCATCATGCTAAAAAGTAGCTCTATGCCAAAGAACGCCTGCAGATGACACAGCAGCGTGCTAAATACCGACGATCGTCAAACTAGAAGTTAAGACTAACCGAGGATTGGCGAAAACATCATTCTAAACGCTTCCTCGGCGGTGTAAAGCGACCGATATACCCGGGGATATGAGATCCTCCCTTTTAGGTTAGAATCGACCCATTTAACAGACTAGGATTCTGTCGTTTTTCCTCAAAAATACTTTCAACTGAACATCAGTATTGCGAGCACCTCAAACTCCTCCCGCCAGAAGGCTTAAACTCCCACGGAATAGATAAACCTCTTTTATCTATTCCTTGTTCTCCTATGCGCCACCTTCACCATTCTAAGACCTCTATTCCCGAGGACAGGTGGTGAGCCTCATGGACGAGGACCCAGAGCACCTGTTTGACCTGCTGCGCGAAGTACTAGACATTGACATCGACGAGTCAGTGGAGAAGATCTCCGTCTTCAACAACGGGCACCCCGTCAGCTTCATACATGACTTCGAAGCTAATGTCACTGGTGAGTGTGATTACCTTGACATGAATGTGGTAGAATAGATTATTTTGTAAGGTTGTTAGTTTACGTCGTATTTGGAGCAAACGCTAAACGATTGCTTTTCTTAAAATTACGTACTGTAATTTCTTTGTTTAGGCACTCTACAGACATTCTTGTTTCTGAAGCTCTATACGATTTGATCTATTGTTTAGTTATGTGTTATGTGACACGATTGGTTAATGTTTTATTTTCGTCGAGTCGATATTTCCTATTTGACTAGGTACCCCTGAGAAGAACTGGCGAAACAAACTCAAAATGAAAATTCAAATATTTAATTTCACATAAACCTACATTTGCACTGATGAAACGTCAGAAGCTGGTTGCACGGTTCCAATTGGTCGTTTTGTATGGAGAAGAGCCGGCAAGAAACTCCACACTTATTCTTTTGAAAACAATTGGCTTTTATAATATTTCAAAATACCTAACAGTTTTAAAAGGTTTGGGAGGACATTGTAGGCCTTTCAACAAGTACCAGGTAGGTACCTAATTACAAAATAGAAAATATTCAACAAATCTACAGTCTACTAGGCCTTAAACATTCACATACTCACAAAATAGAAAATAATCTAAATATATGATAAAATATAAAATAATAACCTCAGCAAAATCAGCCTATAATGTTCGCACTGCTGGGACACAGGCCTCCTCTCTGTGAGAGGGAGTGGGCCGTAATCCACCACGCAGGCCCAGTGCGGCTTGGTAGATGTCACATTTCTTCGAAATTTTGGTTCTAAGACATGCCTGTTTCCTCACGATGCTTTCCTTCACCGTTTGAGAGCAGTAGTGATGAAGTTATTTACACAAAGTAAAGCGTGTAAAGTCTGCATGGGTTCGAACCATTGAGACATGATGTCTATGGTCCGAAGCCACGACTACAATTAGAAAGTCGGGGTTGTTACAACTGGGCCACCACTGCTTAAATATTTTTTTTTTTTTTTTATGACATGATTGTCATTACATTTATAACAAATCTGAATAAATATAATTTCCACAAAAGCCACTAATAAAGTGGAACTAAGGGGGTCAAAGTCTCTTTTAAAGTGCAGACTTAATATTGGTCAGATCATGCGAGGACTATGTAGTGTCTGAATTGATGCTTTAGGGAAAAAATTATACAGACTTAAGTGGACCTGTCCAGTCAGTGCAAGCATTTGTCAATAATCGTGTAGCTCAACTGAAGTTGAAGAGCTCAACGACTCGACGAACGATACCAAAGAAAGGACATTTGGGTAGGCCGCATTAAGTACTCAAAAAAGTCAGACCAACACTAAAACTAACGTAGAAAGAAAAAAAAATACCCACATAGTCCATGTAGCTCAGATCTACAAGAAGAAGATGCATCATCCTTAAAGCTGCACATAAAGATAAGGATGTGTTGTGTGTGGCTGGGATTCATAGTTTCCTCGCGATTTTCGATTTTCAGGTATTGTTGACTCCGAGCGTTGCTTCACTATGGACATGGACCCCGAGCTGGTGCTGCAGCCGGAGCTGTTCCTGCTGGGCCTGCAGCACGGCGACGAGTTCGACGTCACGCGCGTGCGCACTCAGCTGCGCGCGCTGCTGCCGCCGCTCAGTGCCGACGCCGCGCCGCTCGGCGCCGCGCTCGACAAGTGCGCCGACAAGCCCACCTACAGGCTGCAGAAGGAAACTGGAGTAGTCAGTGAGTATTGCTCCGTTCGACATTTGTTCTTCTAGAATAGTTGTGATGAGGAGTTGGTACAACCGCTTACCCGCAGAACGTGCTGATTGTGACTGCGTTGGATAAATGCGCATATAAAGCGACTTACAGGCTGCAAAAGGGAACTGGAGTTTTGAGTATGTGTACGTTCATTATTTATTATTATACATTAGGGGGTTTATCCATAAACGATGCTTAAAGTTAATTAATGATTATGGACTGTTTAACGATATATTTGTCAAAAGTGCCATTTATGTGCCTATTTGAAATAAATGCTTTGACTTTGATAACAAGTTTATACGATACGGAAAAAGCTATATTTAACTTGGTTTAAAACTGTCTCCCAGTTCGCAAGCGCTCGGCAGACGCCCCGCCGCACGACTTCATGCAGTTCGCGGGCCGGCGCGTGCAGGAGATCGAGGTCAGCAACCTCGCCGAGCTGCTGGAGTACGAGCAGGACTACACGCCGCCGCAGTAGCTCTGCGGGCAGGAGGCCCACTGTGTGGAGGGCTGTCGAGGATGAGAGTGAGATCTGTTATACTGTTCATACATAACTGTCTAGCAGCGAAGACACAATAGTTAAACAAACGCCGCGAATCTTATCCGACAGGGAACGTCTTAAAGCCTGTTAAAATATAAGCGATGTTCTCCACTCTGGTGCCCCTTCGGGTTATAAGCAGACTATATAGCAGGGGTTGAGATTGTACCATCGGATATCGGATTATACAATATTTTTGTCTGCTTAAAACACCAGGGGTCTGATGAAACATGGTCTTGATAACATCAGAGTCCACACTTTCGCCTCCACGTTAGTACTCCATATTTGCTTTCGCCTCCGCACTAGAGATGTGCTGGTGTGGATGTAGGAAACGATCGTGCAATTGATTGTGGAATTATTTTAGTCGATTCTCTAAAATCGACCAAAGTCATTCTGAATGGAAGGTTGGTGTTATACTGTGATTGTTTAAATTTTAACTTACTTTCTTATGCTCTCTTTTTTATTTGTGTAACTTCTTTTAAACAGTTTGAAGAATTTGTGGACAAATCAGGCGATTTTAGAAAAGTATGCGCGTATTCAATAGTGCATGGTTGTGTAAATCGATAGGATATGAGACGATGAACATAGCTTATTGTTTAGCTATGGTCCTATTGGTAACAAACACATTAAAATAAGAAAATAACTAACGATTCAAGTAATCGATTTTTGAAATCGATTAAACTGTCTGAATTTGGTCTCTGTAACTTTTCAATAACCAAAAGATTTTTCTTTTTTTTTCGATTTCAGAAAATGCTTCTTGCATTTATCTACTGCCAATCTTAACTACACTGTCGTTTTATTTATTGTCTTTTTACGTTTCATTATTAATTTTATGAAAAGAGAAAGGTGGAGATATCTGTCCTTTGTAATGTAACATGCTTGGCAAGACAAAAATACTTTTAAGGCATAACAAATAATATTTTGTGCCAAAGATAACACCTATATAACCTGTCACGAAAGTTAGCTGAACTTACATTTAGTTTGAAAACGAAATGCTTCAAGAGAATTGCCAATATCACAAAAATATAGGTTGCAAGTTAACTTTTTGATAGTTATAACGTGTTATATTACAAAGGACAGAAATATTCTCCTATATCCACATCCAAGTGAGATTAGTTAATTAAGATGTAAACTTAGTCCAATATTAAATGTAAGCACACAATACTCGATGTTTTAAACTTTAACATATTATGTTCAGATTCGAGTCTGATGTTGTTATTATTTAGTCGATTTTCTGACACTGCTTTATTTAGTCGATTGCAAACAAGTATTATTTAGTTGTACCATATTTCATGTGGTTTCAAAAGTAAGTGTACAAGATGATAGATCTTTTAATGTAAGAATATAAATTAATCGTAGAGCACGTAACATCGTGCAGTAAGCACAGATTATTATAAACCTTATAGGTAGGTACTATAGGATCTCATTTTGTGTAGATTTCTTTCCCAAATCTAAACCTTAGATTACTTTAAACTATGTTGGTATTACATGTATTGTCGCTGCACGCTGGTAGATGATGATATTGGTGGAGTTTTAGTTAAAATAACTTACGTTCTCTTTGCTTGTCTATGTAAGCGACTAATGACAAAATAAAATGTTTACTGTGATTAATGTTTCATTTGTCCTGTTGCACCTACGGCGCTCAACTGAGTTAGAGACAAGCGTCTCAGGGTATACACGTTCTGTGCACGCGTCCGCCCGCGCGGGACTCATATACTATTAGGTCCTTACCTATAAAAATTGCCGATTTTTGATACTGGCTATTGTGAAGATTTTTATTTAGAATTCCAAATTCAAATTAATTTTTAACCGACTTCCAAAAAGGAGGAGGTTATATTTTATGTTCGACTTTATTGTTTTTTTTTTGTACGTTCACCGATTTCTCCGTCAATTGTGGACCTATTTTTTTTTTGTTTGAAAGGGTATACTCTCGAGGTGGTCCCATTGTCATCAAGTTGGAATCTGATGAGAGGATCCCATGGAAATCGAGGGAAACCCTAAAATTTTATAGGCAAACCTATAGCGATTTGGTTATTATTTAAAGTAACTTCAGCATTTGCTCTCTGAAATCATCATTTGGTAAAGTGGAGTTGATGATGAAGACCACAGATGGCCATCAGAACTACTCAATGATAAATATTTCACGGGTTGCGATCCGATTACTTTAATATGGTTGCTAAGCAATTTATGCTCATCACAATGCGTGTGGTGATTAACGTCCCTGTATCGGGAAAAGCAACATTTTGTAAACGGCGATGAGCAAGTTGACATTAGGCTATTGATACTTAGATACTTATAAACAGGTCAGGTCCACTAAAAAGCGAAAAATAATAACTTTAACAAAAAAAAAACTACAAAGTGAAAAATAACTTTAATTTCGGAAGTCGGTGTCGTTGGTTCCGCATTTTCGTTTATTGACACCAACTTCCGAAATTAAAGTTATTTTTCACTTTGTAGTGTTTTTTTTGGAAGTAGTTTTTTTTTTATAATAAGTATACTTAACTTACTAACTTAACTTATGAGAGTTGCCGAAAATCGAGTTGAATGGCGTGTAATAGGGGAGGCCTATGTCCAGCAGTGGACTGCTGTAGGCTGATGATGATGATGATACTTAACATGTTTGTTTTTCAAATTCAGTTGTTCATTTGTTTTTCCGCCGTTCGTTCATTCAATACCTATCGCTTGTTCTGTGACCATGGAAAAATAAAGGCTTAAGGGGGAAGTGCCAGGGTAGCCCGCGAAATTCAAATTTACTTAAGTTTTTCGCAATTTTCAGATCAGTGTCAGGTTGTATTTTGATCAAAAGTTGATTCGCGACTATAACAGGTACGTATTTACAGAATTATAATCATTAGAATCATTAATACATCTTTCTAAGTTAGATTTGTACCACGACAACAAATCTCTTATGGAAAACTGCTTAGTGCATGGCCAATACCTACTTCGAAATTTTCTTAAAAAAAAAAAAAAATTGTAAATTTTTCTAAAGCTGTTTTTTTTTCATAGGTAAGGAAAAGGACCAAATACTTTTCAATGAAGACACGCGGCGCGCCAGTTTTAGCGTGCATAGCGGAATAACCGTTTTAAAATAGGTAGATGGAGCATCCTAATCAACCCACTGCTGAACATAGGCGTTTCCATTAACACGCCATTGAACTCTATCCTGGGCTACTCGCATCCGACTGCTAAATGCTACTAGCCAACCTACGAGGATACTCGCTCCACCTAGCCTGAGGGCATCCTATGTTTGCACCAGCACTCCACAGGATTGTTTGGTATACTATCCACTCACTTGGCCCACAATTTAGTGCTTGCTGAAAACTATAGATGGCGCTATGTACAGGAAATAGTTTTTCACGTATGGAAAATTTTTACGGGCACAATTTTATTTCGAACTAGTTACATATTTGGATTTAGTAAAACAATGATAGCGGTGTTAGAAACAAGCTTTTTCAGCTTAATATGGTAACACATTAGGTATGTGTTTCTAGCTGGCTTGACTATGCAAATCGTTTCGATTTCAGTGAAGAATAAACTACCCCTTCATATCTTATGTGTGCCATTAATCCTGAATAAAATGATTTTATTAAATTTTTTTTACATTATACTTAATGAATACACGATGAGCATGAAAATATCCTTTGCGACAAAATAAGAACTCGACTCCACTGGTGTTTACGTGGCAGGGTCCTGTCCTAGTCCCACCATCATCGTATTACAGACGTACTCCGCTGGACATAGACCTCCCCCAAGAATAGCCACAACTCTGTCCTGCGTTGCCCGATTGCCGCGACTTTTCTTGACCTACTTACACCCACTGGATCGTCTCGTTGATCTCCTTGTGGAGGTCCTGCACATACGAACAAATAGGTAGCATCGGGAACCTTTCTACTGAAACTGTGTGTTTGCCAATTTTAAAATGCTATCTATAAGAATTTTAAAAGAATTCTTAGCAATTCATACATAGGGCATTAGAATGATGATGATAATAATTATGTAAATCAAATTAAAATATGATATGGGGGTAAGTACTACCTACTTAATTTTACACGAATTTAATTAAAGAATGATAGTAAACAAAGCAACTGATAAATAAAAAACGGCATAACCAACACACAGCGCAATATTTAAATCTTAGCATAAATCTGGTAAATAGTAGTACAATAAAATATCCAAACAATTGCATCGGAGCATATATAAATATGTCAACAAAAGATTTACAAGCCATGTATTCCGTAATAAACTAGAACGAATTCCTATACAGAGTGGCGCCATTGTGCCGGGACAAAACTCTCAGAATGTACGACGCGCGCTTTCTTCCATAGTTCCATTTTTGAATTTTATAGGAACACGAGCGCGCTGCCGCACGGCGCGCCATTCACCTGCATGCGCACACCACTATTGTCCGCGACGTGAATGCCCGTCCTTTGATGTCTCCGCGAATTTCCCGATGCACAGTTTTTGTGGAAATCCTTTTACTCAATACACAACAACGTCGCCATCTTTCACTCTGCTCCTCGCCGCAGACCGCGTTCATTAGACTAGATCCATTATAATTAATCTGTAATTACGAGAGTGTCGTATCGTTCCCTATGGTTTGTTTGCTAGCCCATGTTAGTTGTTTATTGAGCCAATATTAGCTAGTATCGGGACTGCTCAGCTCGCTACTCGCTAGTGTATCGGCCAGGCGGTAAGGAGAGCCCGCGGGTTCACATGCACAAGATATGCAAATGTTATTAGGAGACTACGCGCGCATTATCTTTTAACTGGCGCGGAGATACGGCGATGTTGTCCCGCTTATAAACAGCCATTGTATCGGAGATCTTTCTAGATTATGTGATCATTAACGTTCACCTACAGACTCGGCAGGCTAATAACTAGGTTCTGGGTTATCTTGGGGATATTGAGGACGGTGAACTTCGATATTAGGTCATTATGTTACTCAATTAAGGCACCTTACGAACATTGGAGGCATAACTGTGGTTAACCTTTACTTGAGATGGCACTATCTAGGTCAAAATAACTTGTAAGATTCTCACAGGACAAGATAGCTAGGTAGGTATGAAAACAACAGTACCTACTAGATACCGTTACGTTTATTCGTAGCTGTAGACAAAGCAGTGATAAAGAAAGTAACACCTTCGCAGATGGTCCAAGTGTTTTGCTCACCATTGAACAACCAGGGACTGGTTCAAATTATTTAGTGGGACCAATGGGAATTAAGATTAAAATTACAAAATCCCTTTCGTCCCACTAACAAAATCAGTTGGACGAACGGGAATACATTTAATATTATTAAATTCCCGTTCGTCCCACCAGTTGGACGACGGCAGTGGGACGAACGGAAATACGCGCAATAGAAATACCAAGAAAGTTAATCGATTGAAAATATCTACCAATTTCAATCACAAGACTCACACCCTTCCCTTGTCAAAAACTTTTCGCCCACTAACCGTAAGCTACAGTGCACTGAGTCACTGACCTAATTATATACCTCGGAACTTATTTGTCAAAGGGCAGCCCAATTGGATTTAAGTTATGCAAATCCGTAGTGGGCAGTCCTTTGCCCTTTTGACTAGCGGGCAGGATCCCAGAAGTAAATTATGCAACTTCTGATAGAGAATAGTTTCTGAATAATTAGTATCTCGGAAGCCGTTTTTCGTGTTACTGATTTTACCTGGGAATTGAGTATTATATATTTATTGGAGTCTCTCTTGTAATTATTTAACAGTGGTCGCTAATTGGACTTTGACCTTTGACCCGTGGAGTAATTGCATAACACACTATCAGTAGCAATGGCTTTAATTTTGACAGTTCAACAACATTCATTGCGTTGTTTACGTTGTTGAGCAGACTAATTTTTCGAACATATGAAGCAAAATCCTTCAAAATAATTCAGATTGAGATTGATAGTGTGTTACGCAATTAGGGTGCCGGACATGTTAGGTATTGCTTTGTTTTCTGTTACATTCCCGGACTTGAAAATGTAATGCAACTAGCTACTGCGTAGCTGAGTCGCGCTGCGATCGTGTATTGATGAAAAAATCATTGCGATTGGCGTGCGATGGTGTGGTTTCTGGCAAAGACTTCACCGTCATTGCATGTACCATGTACCTAGGTAAACAAATAACAAATAAAAGGTTCCATCAAGAGAACGGGATAGGTAAGTGTACGATACGACGATGACTATATGGGTGTCAATGGAAATTTTCAGTGACGCGCAGTGCCTGTGTTCAGCGGGATGTGGTGAGTATGCCTTGTTGAAATAAATGAAGTCGTTATAGATTCTTTATTTCAGGATGGTTATGGATACTTTGCCTTATATACATATTTCTTGCACACGCGGAGCGGGTGGGGGCGCAAATCCCGCAGTACATAATATGCAAACGGCTCGGTTTCGGTGGCGCGCCGGCACAACGGACCGGAAGCGATAAACACGGGCACAATACGCGCCGGACGGCCGCGGATTCGAGATATACGGACCGGACGGGGACTTTGTGTTGTGTTATGTTATTGTGCAGACAAATAGAATAAATAACAAGAAGTTCGCTCTTCTCGAGGATAGTTTATTTTGACCGAATCTCCTAAAATAGCTCCGTGGTCTAACACTCACTAGGTCCTTATATTTAAACAAGTTTTTAAATTTCCGGGTCCAATATGGATTCGTACAGCAAAAAACAGGTCAGAATGGAATCTTTAGATGAGTCCTTTGGCGGCGATATTTATTTTAAGTATTTGTTTTTTAAAGTATCACGCACACTTCGTATTTTATCATTCTTATAGCATATAAAAATTAGAACATGCTTTTTATTTTTATTAAGTATTTATTTATTATTAAAGTGCAAATTTAAAAACCAACAATAATATGACTACCTAACTTTTTATTTTATTTTAACTGTTGTAGGTTTATGATAGTAACGAGTAAAGCAACCACTTTCATACCTAAATCATTAGATAATTTTCACCGTCTGTCTACCAATTATAAGTAAGGACTTATTCATCAAGACCCATGCAACGGGGTGTGTGTCCATTCTACAGGTTGAAATTGAAAACATGCGACAAATCGAAATGGGAGATTGTATTCGTCTTTATGAACAAGTTTTACTATGGGACCAAACCTGAAATCGCGAAAAAAAAATCAGCTGTTCCCTACATTTTGACGAGTTATGCGAACATAAATGTAGGGAACAGCTGATTTTTTTTTCGCGATTTCAGTATTGGTCCCATAGTAAAAGTTGTTCATAATGATGAGTAAAATCTCTCATTTCGATTTGTCGCATGTTTTCAATTTCACCCTGTCTACAAGGTCAGAACGCAAGGGTGTAAAACTAATCGCGTATGGATTGGAAATTACTATTTTACTAAGGTCTTCCAATCTAAGTATACAAGAGTAGTACGCAAATACTCGCGTATACTTCGTAGTGACCTAACTAACTACCTTTTTCCATCGGACTAATTGTGTATAAAAATATGCGGGCCGAACTCTAGATTCCACGCGAGCAGTTGCATGTTCGACATTTTGATTTGTTGACCTCCGTATATATACGAGTATTATGTTATATACTCCGTATATTATAACCTTCGTAAAATATTAGGTCATATCAAACATAGTCTAATTTCTTAGTATTTTTTGCGGTAAAAATAAACGTTACCATTTTTGAATGTTAAAGACACACAAGATAATGTCTGATGTAAGTTGTTGAGAAGTTGGTTATTCCGCAGACTTTCCTGGCTGCAGCATTAGATTACCACATAATTGCAGTGTTAATAAAATATACCTACCTAATACTTATGTAGTTCAAGCCGAGTTAAATTGAAATAAATTGCCATGTGGGGCTGAGATCCCTACACCAATCAGAAAAATAATTATCTTCAAAATTGCTGTTTCTTGTTTTCATAGACCCTAGCTAAGAACCACCATGATTACATAAACCAGCCTTCTAATAAAAAAAACCGCATTGAAATTGGACTACCCGTTTGGGAGCTACGATGCCACTGACAGGCGAACGACATTGCCGTCAAACTTATAATAGGTACTTATTACTCTTTATACGTCGGAGCATGTCCGGTAGAACACCTTCATTCATCCATACGTAAACACTCGTACCAATAAAATCTGAGGATGATGATGAAAAGCAGAAATCGCTGAAGGCGAATTTTCGGCAGAATAGATGTAAGTATTAATGTCTTCAGTATAAAATTTTACCTAAGTATGTAAACGGAATCATCCAGTCGTGATGAGCGCAAAGTTGAAATTAACCAAGTTGTTATGGAGTTATCACCTTCACCTGTCTTGGAAGAGTTGTAAGGATATTACGTTACTTCCAACATAGGGACGGGCAGAAAGGCAGCAGAGAAGGTCCACTCCTAACAACGCATGATGGGGCCCGAACATGTGCAAAACAAACTTGGAATGGGTACGTAATTAAAATACAATTGGTCTGGCAATCACTGTTGAACTAAACATCATCATCAGCCAAGCCTTTTTCCCAATTATGTTGGAGTCGGCTTCCAGTCTAACCGGATGCAACTAAGAACCAGTATTTTACATGGAGCGACTGCCTATCTGACCTCTACAACCTAGTTACTGGGTAATACGATGCCCTTTGGTAAGACTGGTTGTCAGAATTTCGGGCTTCTGACTACCCGTAACGACTATCAAAGATCCACCATCCACGAATGACATTGTATGAAAGAGTCTAGGAATGCCTTTACTACATTTTAGTGGTGTCTATCCACTTGTCGTCTGTGCAGCTTGACAAAAGCGTATTTTTGAATTATTCCTCGTAGATACACTTTCCTCGTAGAGACACTTTTGAAAAAATCTCGCTTCTGTTCCTTATAGATACACTTTTAAAAATCCTGAACAGTTATTCTTCTTAGATACACTTTTTGCCAGGTTTGTGTCTTGGTTGGCATTTATCTACGAGCTCCCTAAAACACTAGTAGGGCATGAAGCTTTTGAGCTTATCTGCAATGTCATAACAATGTTATTGAGTGACGGAAAGTGCCCCTCATGTCTGCTAATGGTATGCGCTTCCGGCGTATTTTAGTTTTAGTTTGAAAACTATAACTTAAGGTCGTTTGTAGCACGTGGCTAAAGGATCCTTCTATAGGGTGTGGTTAGCAGCATCCTCCAGCAGCAGTAGGCTAATAGCAAGATTCTACGACCACTAATCCATCTACCAAGCTTAGTAATTTATACAGGAGAAAACAGCCCATGTGATGCAATAAAGGCCGTTACAATTAAGTAAGACTAATATCAGTCTTACTGGTTATAAATTCTAGGGATACCAAAAGCGGTTGACATGGTACCTAAATTCCAACTTATTTCAAACTAATGGACTAATTTGAGAATGAAAAATGAAATAGGGAGTGGGGTGTTTAGAAGTAGAACTTTCAAAGAAAAGGACGTTTGGCGCAAGCGTGACCAAATTGTTATTTTAGGACATCCTAAAATTACTTATCGTTTGTGGCTGTATTAAGAACTAAGAAAACCCACACAATATTTTTTGGAGCAAAATATTATTTTACCTTTCTTGGTAAAATATTAAAAGAAAAACAACTTGCTCCGAAGTCCAAGTTCGCAGAAATTCGTCGAGTAAATAAAACATAATATTGAGTAAGTATATTTTTGTTTGTGTTCCTAATACGGTGGGAGTCATCTCCAGAGGTTTGTCACGAACTTTGTGACCCTATAGGTACGTGTTGCCGAGAAGGTTGTTTTAGTAGATTATTCAATAAGGGGATAAAGCAGTGTCTTAATATCGCAGGCGCTATTTTGAATCCTGAACGCATCGAAGGATTCTAGGGCTCTGACACTAGAATCCTGAATGCAGCGAGGGATTCAAGCTCGCCCAAGACGAATAGGTACACCTTTATCCCTGAGGAGTACTCTACTTTTCGCAATTACTGCGAGGTAATAAAAACCAATTCGATTATCGAATTAGTAATTTATGAAACTGTTGAATAGCTGGGGAATACCTAGTTATGTGCACTATTTACCCGACTAAGTAACACCAAAGACAGGGTTAGGTATGTTTTTATGCGTACGTATGTATTTACGAGATGTATGTGGAATTCTTTATACCCTCGAAGTATCCTAACGGCCTTTTGTTCATTGACGGCGACTAAAACCTATGAAGTGAGAACTCTTAGGTCGACCTGTACATTATGGAAAAAAGTTTTTTGTTTTGGTTAATGTTTCCATACAATTTTCTCAGATGAGGTTCCAAAAATTCAGGAGGTACAATATTAATGCCCAGCTAGAGCCTAGGGCTTTAAGCCTGCACTACACTGCACTACTCGCGAAGTTGCTTCGACGAAGTAGGTACCTACTGGTTGAAATTGGCCGAAGTCCGAAGTACGTGACTGTACACTCATTCTATGAACTACGGGACGTTTCGAGTCCTTTGACTCGGGCGCAAAAACCAACAACGATCGGAAGTCGTCCGAGGCAAGCCGAGGTTGGACGAAGCCAACAGAACTGGAGGCCTACCACAAGCTCTTAACGCTATCCATTTTAGGACCTAAACTGAACTGTTCTTCTAATTCGTACCATGACGTTAGTTTAACGATTCAGTTTAGGCCGTGCCATTCTGCTGACAGCGATTGTCCCAAACTAAGTCGCAAGTTTTGGTTTCATTCATTCTTGTTTGGTACCATGACGTCCATAGAGCAGCTCAAGCAATGCAGTTTAGGAACCTAAACTGAAATGTCTTGTTTTTGAATCGTTTTTAATTAGATCATGGTAGGCCACCTGACTTTCTACACTATACGTATTCGCTTTATAACTTCGATCAACTTCTCGAGTAATGTAGTGCAGGCTTTAGTTTAGGTTTGTACGATATCTAACGATATATAATTTGACCTCGGCGAGCAGGTGGGGTGAAAAAATTACCTTGTTTAAATATTTGTCATTACTTCAGTAGCCCACAGTGTCCTGTTGAACATGGCCAAAAGTGTCTCGTGAAAGATAAAGTGGTAAGGTCCTTCATTAGGAAATCTTATTGCCATTATCGGCACGCTTAGGATACAAATTAGTGATAGTAACGGATGTAGTGACGCTGTAACCCATTCTTCAGACGGAGGTAGCGATTAGGATGGTTCGAATATGGTGGCTAATATATGATCAAATTCCATATGTTTCTTCAATCTCCATACAAAATAACAATATTATACAGCCTTAATTAAACCCTTATCTGTTCTCTAACATTGCCAATAGGCCGTTCACACACGATCCAATCGCGGAGATACAGGACGTGTGTCGAATGACTTGTTTTGTCTGCACGTTTGTGCCGCGCCGATATCATTTGCATATCTTAATCCGTTGGAGGTGGCGCCTGTCCCTGGGGCTGTGCCTTTATAATGCTAACTGACGGTGGATGTAATCAAGCTAGATGCTGGGTACCACACAAGCCAGGTGTTTTGAAAAGCCAATGTTGTGCTGTGACTTCTTAAATGGCGTAGAGGGGTCGATTTCTGTTCCTGTTTTGAGAACACCACGTATTTTCTGATAATATGACTTCTTTAGATCGGAATTCAGATAGGTATTGAGGAAGACGGGAATGGAAATCCTGTTAGGGGACAAGTTTTTATATCTGATATGTATCTCGAAGAATGTAGTGTTGTTCCTTGGGTAAGTAAATTGTAGGGTACTTTCATTTGCATAATAGGTACCTTACCATAACTTAAACTTATTATTTTTTACATTTGAAGGGATCAGGGGAAGAACCACTTTTGTCACCTAATGAACAAACAGATATTAGGTAAGTACTAGTTAAAAGATAAGATCTTAATAAAGTAGTGGCATTTATACCCAAGGCACTTTAACTGTAGGTAATAGGTATGTATGTATGTGGTATAGGGGGGAGGGCTGAACGATTCGGACATTGTATGTTTTTTCCCTGTATCGATATTTTAAAAGCATGAAAGTTAGGAGCATGTTATTGCCCTGTTGTTTTTGACAGAACTTAGCGACAGATATAACCATTCAGACTGTATTGCCAGTTGAAAAAAAATTAACAATGTGACAAAAGTTGTTCTTCCCCTGATTCCTTCATTTATCTTATTAGTAGGTAATTAAGTTATAAGTACCTACATAAGTATAGGTACTAAAATATTTATTTAAGTAAGTAAGTACTTATTGTTCATCAATATTGTCCAAAAAGACTTTGTAAAAATTCAGTCGGTTTTACCACTGGAAAAATCCAGTCGCTTATTTTTTCTTCACCACACTATAAAGTTTAAATTTCCCATTATTTTAAGCTGTTCTGTTAATAACCCATGATTGTGAAAATGGCACAAAGTACAACTAGTGCCACACCAAAAAAAAAAAAACCCCGTGAATGTCTGTATACGCTCGCTAAGTCGGCACCCGATTGGCTGTGCCGTATCCACGAGCGTCTAAAACATTATGGCGCGAAAGCGACGAGCGCGCCATCTGGAGAAGGAGTGAGAACGTACAGCGCCGCTCAGTCTGTTTGCCCGTTGCCGCCATTAGCCCGATGAACTATCTAATTTTTGGCTCCGTGAGTGAAAATTGATAAAACAAGGACAAATTGTGCATCACCGTGTGGTGTTATTTGTGCCAGTCTCCGTGATCAACGGTCCACTTAAAAGACCATTCAGATCAATATTATGAAGCCGTGCCGCAGCAAGAGAAAGGTGAGTCGTACTCAGATTTTTCTCTGTTGAATTTGTTCCTGGATTGGCTGAACGGTGAGCGCCGTTCGAACAGAACTACCTAATTCTCATTCTACAACCAGCGTATTCTTACAGTCCACTCCTCTACTCCACATAAGCAAACCACTTTCTTAAGTCACTAACCGCGGCATGTGAACACTTAGTCTCCGAGCTAATAAACACAATGTGTGAAGCTTGTGTCATATGAGGCTGGCTAAGGCGCCCAGGGCGGCCAGAGTTCAACTATTTTAATCTAACTTGCGGCCCTTGGACCGTCTTTGTAAAATTCGCAACGAGTATTACCCTTGTTTAACGTTTCTTAATAAATAACCACAAAGTTTACATTACAGACAACTTCAACTTTAACTTTCTACACATAAAGGCGATTTTCCTTTGTTGCAATCCGAAGGCATGTGGTTTTTAAGATGTATCGTGGCATCGCAAAAGTTCGCAGGATTTTCGTTATTGAATTTTGTTACAGTCCGTCAAATCTAAGAAGTACCGTTTGACGTTTCATATTTTTCAACTTTGTTCATACGAATTCATCATAAAACCATGAATTTAGAAAGATTTCATTATTGTATCTAAAAATGTACAATTCTTAATATCTAAATGTAATTGAAAACTTTCAAACAAAGCAAAATAACACATATTTATAACTGTCAAACGGTACTTCTTAGATTTGACGGACTGTAGTGAGATGTAAGGTTAATGGCAGTGTTGTGGCTTCACGCTGGCAGTCATGTAGGGTAGGCAGAGAGGGTTTATTCAATATTTGCTGACACTTTGCGCCGTTCATGTACGATCGTTTAACTGAACGGTACCTATTTGGTAAGGATGTGCTTGTGCCGTTTTTTCGAGCCTTGTGCGGTATATGTGGAAGAAAGACAATAATATCAGGTTATTTGCAAGTTCAAATATCTGCCTGGTTTAAAAAGTGTGTTTTCTGTAATACGTGTGAGCTTTTGCTAGCTTTCTTTGTGATGATATTAGGTAGGCAAGAAGTACCTTCTCGTAGGTACGTACTGAATAATTTGGAAAACCATTTTCAATTACGTACTTACCTATTACATAATTTTGTATTTTTTAGGTAGATCAGGGACTTCCTGCAATTGAAGAAAGAGACGAATGAACTAGGGTGACCATCATTTTTGAAAGTAAATCCCGGACAAAAATACCTATATCATCTGTCCTTTAAAAATTGATACTTCATATCTAAATTCTAATGCAATTTTTTTCTACGGGGTTCTGTGATGACGTCATAAAGGACAATGTGCTTTACGATGTTAAGCCGCGAACTTTGCCTATAAAGTGTGGAATTTGGGCGGGGAGCACCGCAATGGCGCTCCGTATGCATAATACAAATACATTCATGAATTATTCGCCAACATGGCGGATGGAAACGTTATTGAATGTCATTCGTAGCCGTAAACGTGTGCTTTCCGAAATATCTAGTTCTGGCTGCAGGTGTTGTCGTATAAAAATATCGAGCTATGATTTCGGGTTGGTGAAGTTTTTTTGAGGTGGAAATGTCTCTTGTTTTCTTGTGAGAAGATGTTAGCTCCATTCTGTCTAAATTTTGAGTATTATTCAATCTGTCATATGCACACAAAAATATCACATCACGCCTGTATTCTTCGAAGGGATGCGCAGAGGCATACGTTAAATAAAAATAAAACGGTTTTGTCGTGTATTAAAATATTGGTCACCCATACAACATTTTTCTCTGAAGCTTCAATAAACTTTATTTGTTGATCAACCCTCCACCATCCTTTTACCAATTTTCCCAAGTAAGTTTCAAGTCTAATTAGATGCAGCAGAACAGCATTTCATATGCTAACGATGCAAACGTGAAGATCAAAGAGAAATATGAGGAACATAAGTTGGAGCAGGTTCGCTCTTTTACATAGTTAAAATATAAATATTTCTCGAACATTCTGTATGTGTGTTCGAGTAGGTAGATAGACAGGTGTGGCAGAGAACTTAGTTTATAGTTTGTGAATTCCTAATCACTTGGCGCTTTAATACAAGAGCAGCTTTTTAAAAATGAAAACAAAATGAAATGAAGTTTCAGTAAGTACTTATATTAATTTTGTTTAATTTTTAATTAAACGATAAATTCCTGAATAAATTCTCAGTGTTATGGTACAAATAATATCTTAGGGCCGGTTGTTTCAGACGGTTGGTTACCATAACATACGTACGTTAAATAATAACGATTACGTAATCGTTATTATTTAAGTAGGTACGTACCTATGTTACGTTAACCAACCATCATGTCCATACTTTTGTGAAACAACGCCTTTTTTGGTTTGACGATAATTAGTGCCATTTTTGACGTAGGTATACGCGTACATTAGTGGACTTGAAACAACCCGTCCCTAGTTGTAATTGGGCGATATGTGCTCGGCTAGGTATTAAATCGCGACCTATTAATAGCTAGCCGAGCACATGTACACAATTGCCATCTTAGAAATACATAATATTTAGTCTATGCAATCTTCAAAGTAAAACATATATTGCTTACCTATAGTTCAGAGGAACGCTAAAAGTGAAGTTCTCTTAACCTGTATTTCTATACATTTAAGTGATTGATGGAAACAAAGTTTATAGAACTAGCCACGAAATACAAAACGAGAACACTTGCACAAGTTTGGAAGCTCGGGAAAGTTAAAAGCTGCGCTGTTTCAGATAGGTTTGGCATTGGCAGGTATTCTGGTGAGCAGTTCAGTTGGTAGTTTGGTACTTACCTGCGGCTATCCGTAAGTACCTACCTACATAATTATATTATTATAGGTATTATAATTATTATCTTCCGTTTGGATGGTACAGTTTTAGTAGTATCGATTGAGTCACAAAATAATTAAGCATTTTTAAAACGGTTCTAAAAATTAGAAAAATATCTCTTTTTATCTTGCCACGCGCATATAACAGATTAAAACCATAGAACTCGACTTAATTATTATATTGTCTCCATAACTGGCGTAGTGTCTACATCATACCTACCTTTATTTTCATGTATATACGAGTACATATACCGTTAATACAGGCTGTCTAACTAGTGTCAACAAGATACTCAATATAATTATTTACGTGTCGAAAACTTACAGCAGCTGAGCAGCATTAGCCTTCTCAGAAATACCTACATATTGTCTTTATATCATCATACTCGTAGACGTATAAACATGGTGGTAGGATCTAGCAAACAGTAAGGGACCTCGCGCACTAGGCGGCCACGACCACGACCAGTGGCTGCAACGACCAAATTAACTAGAAACCATGTTGCGGCCAAGTGCGCGACGTGTATATGGTTTCTATAGTTAGCTTGGTCGCTGCGGCCACTGGCCGGAGTCGTGATCGTCTAGTGCGCGAGGTCCCTTAGCCGAGGTACGCACGGGCGATTTTCAAAGCTCTGCTTTGCGCCGAGAGTTGAAAATCCAATGCGCGATAAAATTCCGTCGTGGTATTTACGAGTATACGTCCGTACGAACGTGGGCTTAGTTCTGGCCCTGCAGTCTCGACAAATATAACGACAAAAATCGGTCGTTAAGTCTAATCGATGTCAAATTTCTTTATTATATTTTCAACCTTATACTTTCGAATTAAAGTTGAAAATCTATTCAAGGAATTTGATAACGATACGACTTAGCGACCGATTTTTGTCGCTGTCTAATGTCGAGTTCGAGACTGCAGGGGCTGACCATTTTCGCGTTTTTATAAATATATTCAGTATTTCACTAAACTTTTCACAGTCATGTAGCTAACCACCAGATCTCATTGTACACATAAGTACGTATTATAGCATACAATATAGACACAGCAGCCTTCTCTTGGATTAAAACTAATAGTTAGTATTCGAAAAACTCCTTAGCAGTACCACACTTACATACAGCTTACTTAAATGTACAGATGAAACATGCCAGCACATCAAGCTACCCGAAACTGTCAAATTTTCCCAATCAACTTTGAACCTTATACTTTAGCAATAAAGTTGAATATCTATTAAATAAATTTGGCAGAGTGTAGTAGCTTGATGTGCCTACGCAATAAGTAGTGTTACACCCTTCTTTCATATATCTATGGTTACACCGTTTTTCCACTCGCTACCGGCAACGGGACGTCAACGAGAAACGCGATTATTCGAACCCTGCGTGACGTCCCGGTGACGGCATGCGGTGGACACACGGCCATAATAAATGTATGTATCGCTACTTCGGTGCCACCATTTCATTCTCGTGGACAAACGGCCTTAGTGTATCGACCGAAGAAAGTTATTTAGCTCCCCTAGAACCACTTACACAAAAACAACATAAATAAATAAAAACGCAACGCATACGTCTGATATAATATAATATAAGGTGTTAAAAAATTAACCTTACAAACTTTAAGAGGTGCTTTAGACCATCGAACTGAACAACTTTCACTATGGGACCAACTCTCTGTCTCATACATTTTGGTCAAGTAGGTATTGAACTTTTGTAGAAACACCTGTTTTGTTTTTCGTGATTTCAGAGTTGGTCCCATAGTGAATGTTGTTCAGTTCGATTGTCTAAAGTACCTCTTAAAGGTTTTAAGGTTAATTTTTTAACACTTTGTATATATTTTTTGTTAATATTTTAATTTTCAAGATAATGTTTACATAATTTAAAATGGGATGCAACATGTGTCGACATTCTTGTGCCATCCCACTTTCCTAGCACGGCGGGCTGTGCTGGGGCGGCTGCTGCAGGTGCAAACCTCAAAAGGCGCAAATATTCCAACCTTATTGGGACTTCTATGTTCGAACCGTTTGGGGTTGAAAGACTATGGCCATGGGGCCCGAGTGCCCACTTAGTGTTTCGAGATATCGCCAAGTGGTAGGTCAACTCTTCATGTGACCAGAGGGCTGGCTGGCCTTTTTTTTGGACATAGAATCGGCATTACCATACAACGTGCTAATATGGTCAGCCTATATTATAAGTAATGGCATCGGTTGGTGTGTATTTTCTCCGGGGCCTAGTTATGGAGCGCCGCCAACGCAACGCTATCGTTGTGAAAACTCGCCCAGCAGGCACTAGGGATGTGATAGGCTTCAATTTTCATGGTATAGATTTGTAATTCGATTAATATATTTTGAAAGTAGGTAAAGGTAATCTCTGTAAGTGAAAGAAGTAAGTAGTTATAATAATTATGTATAGGATGTTTAACAGCTCATTTCTATTAATTTCCAGATGTGTTTCTTTACAACACTTTGGTCTTATTTCAAATTCTTTTGGTAAGGATTGGGGCTACGGAAACTACTTAAAAATTAAACCACTTGAATATTGCAACACTTCATTCGGAATCTATTTGCGCCTTTTTTAAGCGCTACCCAAATTCTGGACCCAGCATACATATTTAGCGACCGAATCTAAATTCAAACTATAAAGTGTACCTAGTTTGTTTAAAAGGACCAACACTGGATAGTTCAAATGTGTTGCCTATAGTAGCTAAGTTCATATAAATAAAACAATTGCCGACCGTGACATGTTTGACACTTGAATCGATGGAACGATGTCGGTTAAAGAGACGTGCGAGTGCAACAGAACGACTCGAACTGGTTAGTGGTATATTCATCTTCATACGAGGAGCATCTTCTGTTTATAGTCATATCGAGTGTCAGATTCTCATATTTCATTCAACGTTTGACGTTTTGAATGGTCTGCGGGATACGGAAGCGGCGCTTGCCGAACGTTTGCCACGGTATGCGATTATGCATTGAGTTTGGTTCGATTTGCTTCGTTAGTCGTTAAATTGTGATTGCGGAAGGTAAAGTTCGATGCACACACGGAAACATCTTTAAATCACTACCTCATAATACTCGTTAGTTAATAATTAATAAATAAATTACGAATTGTAGGCAGGCACTTTACTTTGTGTATTTAATTTCATCACTGCTCTTAAAACGGTAAACGAAAACATCGTGAGGAAACCGGCTTGTCCTAGAAGCAAAAAAAAAATCGAAGACATGACATCTCATCCACCAAACCGCATCTGAGCCCGCGTGGTGGGTTAAGGCCCACTCGCTCTTACAGAAAGGAGGCCTGTGTCCCAGCAGTGGGAACATTATAGGCTGATTATCCTTTATGCTAAATAAATTATACAGCAGTCTAGTCTCCAACTATAATAGAGAATATCGGTTGTTTCTTGTTAGTCTTCGCGTCTCTCACTAACCTCTAACGTCGTATGAATTTCTATCAGTTTCACCTCAGAGACCAACTAGCTCGAAAGCGGTTCTTTTAGTTTAGCAGCCTCCGTTATTAGTCTGCGGCAAAGTATTAATATTAATGGATAACTACAAAACTAATTTGGAGAAGTTCGCGACACTAAGTTGGTCTAAGTAACTTGGGATTTTTAAGCAGTTCTGTCACAGCTTGTTTTGGCTTGTATCCTGAATAAAAATCATGGTTTTACTTCCTAGTAAGGTGAACTTATAAGGCTTACCATTTTACGACACTATTTCCCAAATATTTCCCTGTCTGATAAGTTTTTCATAATTTTGTCATGACGCTAGATTAATTTAATTAAGGGTTAAGTACATAAAACAAGACTGTCCCGCGATGATTGCAACATTTGGTCACATTAGTTTTCTTTATACTATGGTGGGTGACAGACTGGCCCATTCTAACTTCTGACCTTGCTTCCATTTGATTCATAGAAATGAACTCCGAGATAATTTAATAATAGCACGACAACTGGTTTTTCAAACAACAAGATTTCTATTCTAAATTCATAATTTCTTTAAAATCCTTTGTTTTTGCTGTGCAGCAATAGAAGAATTAAAATAATAATTGCAGTTAAATCTCTGAATTGTTTTCACCAAGAGTTTCATTTATATTTTCAGTGCGAACGGAAATCATAATCGCCTCTTTTATTGCGATATACAGCTCAGCACTCACATTAAAAATCTGCAGCCATACAAAATCTAACATCTCACTGCAGCTAATTTTATTGCCCGTGGCTCGTGCATTTTTTTTCGGCAATAACTTTAATTTTTAGCGCGAACCCGGCGGCGCGGAACGCTGCATAAAGCGCGCCATGCATGTGTGTATTGTTGTTAATTCTGCGACTAAGACAAAACCTCGCCAGTCGGAAGGCTTGTCCGCGGCCCCCGTGTAGGAAGCATAAAAATAATTTATATGTCGCTCGCCACCGCCGCTGTGCGGGGTGTTACTGGTTCGGGAGTTCGTTTGGTTGCTAGACTTGATACTAAGTATAGCATAACTATTGTAGTGTACCTAGATAAATGCCGAAAGATGGTCCTAAAAGGTCACAAAAGAAAGACATATCAAAATATTTTTTGAAAATGTGGGTCGATGCGAACCCAATGCACACATGCCTGAGTCCATGAAGGCTTGGTTGCAGCCAAGGCATTTTCTCAAATAACGCTCGGAAATTCAAGATTTACCAATTAAAAATTCCAAAACCAATGACGAACAACAATGATTTTTCAAGCGTCAATGTTATTTATTTCTTCTGTACTTTAAACAACTCTATTTGCAATCCAATTCGAAATTTAAATAAAATCTTTGGTAAGTTACCTCCTTGGTTTGCGTTTCGAAGTAAAAAGTTCGTTCCATTTTTATATTACCTGATAGAAATTGAATTTTCACAGTAATTTATTCGGCCGTAAACGTGACAGATATGGATTTTAATAGTAATTTTGCCGGCCGCTGCTCGCATACTCGCATGTAAGTATTTGACCAAAAGGCCAATTCTCGTAATTTAAAACGTTCAAATATAGTCGTAGTCTCATCTCGGCGACAAACAAACGTCAAAATCTTGTCAAAAATGTAGGAAAATTAAAGGCATTTTTGACAGATTGAGATGAGATCAGACTGTGAACGTTCTTAAAATTACGAGAATTGCCCCTCTGATCTCGAAGAAGCTCAAATTTTTGAGGAAAAGAATTATTGAACTAACAGTCACTATAGAAACAGCGAAGTACTTTACTAGAAAAGGATTGATTCACATCAATGTGATAACTTGATAAGGGTAGGTAGATTAGGTCAACAAAATTGTCCGAAGCAGCAGCAAGCCGCGCTCAGCAAACAGAAAGGTCACGCTTGCAGCACAGCGGCATCGCAGTCGCTTCTGAATTAAAGTATCGCGGCTACGTGTTACAAACCGCCATTTTTAACGCAGCGCCATATTTTCGATACGGAAGTCTAACTACAAGTTATTATAATGCGAAGTGCTGTTCTGAATGAAAATATTGTCGGAATACAAGATTTTTAAACAAGGATGCTGAAGGCTTGTTTGTAAAAGAAACGGAGTTAAAGTATGGAAATGGGAATTTGTCTCGTCTTGTTATTTTGTCGGTAGGTAACGTTCATTTGTTTTGTGGTCTAGTTCTGGGTTTGTGCGGGTTGGGAATTTTTTTTCTATGTTTGCATACATTGATAGTGGAAAATACAGGATATTCCACTATCAATGCCTGTGGCGCCTGTAGGATTATGTAAATTCTTGTGGGTGCACAAAACTGGCATGCACTAATGTTATCCACTCTTTCAATAATAGGTATGATCGGAAATCGTTAACACTTCTGATCTTTGTTATAAAAGAAGATCTTATGTCTTTATTGAGACAA
This sequence comes from Hydraecia micacea, assembly GCA_914767645.1. Classification (NCBI taxonomy): domain Eukaryota; kingdom Metazoa; phylum Arthropoda; class Insecta; order Lepidoptera; family Noctuidae; genus Hydraecia; species Hydraecia micacea. Next base: position 19,951,545 of record OU611778.1, read on the forward strand.
TCAAGACTTGGAAACTATCAAGGATATCCCCGAACTGCAACAGATTGCGATAACTCTTACCAAATACAATACAAATACATGGAGCGACTTCTTATTTGACTTACACTTCTTGAAGATCTGTGTACTCTCAAGTCTCAACACATCCATGGACGACTGATCCCTCTAATTGATCTTCGGTAATGGCGGCCGATATCACTCGTAAGACGTCGTCACACGTAATTAATTGCGCAGACATAATAGAGACATGCATCGGTCGCGTTATTACATGTTGACAGTAGTGATGTCATTATCAGGTGACAGGTGTGAGGTGAGCGATGGGAATGAGTGACAGATATGACAGGTAGTGCAGCAGATGACAGGGGTTAGTTTACGAACTAAAACTACATAATAGGTATATCTTACTTACGGGTTTGGTTGAGGCTAAATTGCAGCAGTGAAATGGGAAACCCTTTTTAGTTTTTATGCAACACAAAATTCTTTTATTTTTAAATATGCTTGGATATTTTCGTTCGCAAAGATCTACAGCGCTGATTCGCAGTTAAATAAGCGTAATTATCCTATTCTATAGAAAACTAAAAAAACGACTGTATCATTGACACAAACCTATTTTGTATAAACTAAAAACGAAACAGCTAGATACAAAGTTATTTCCCATTGCGCGTGGCAGCGTGTATAAAACGCGGCATTTCGCGCTGAGTCTAAGATTAGCGCTCCTAAAGAATGTTCCAATATTGACTATTGACGCCGCGCGCTCCGCCATATTGATCTGATGCAAGACATGGTTCTTTTACCTTCCACTGTATTCTGCGAGTAAAGAAGTGCGCTTCTTTGGAACTGTGTTTGCATTTTTGGATACAGAACAGAATTGGGAGTAAAGTTACAAAATGAGCCATCACTCGTTTTTTCTACGATTAGCTCAACAGTGGGCCGTGTTAGCTGAGTCTAAAGTTAAATTATTCCTTGTGCTAGCTATCCCGACGAACTTCGCGCCGCCTCAGAATCAATAATAACGAATGTGTGAATGAATTATTTCCATTTTTTTTTTTTTGTGAAATTTTCCCATGTTTTTATAATTATTCTGCTATTCTAGGTGGAGACAAATCCAATAAATGAAAGATTACAAAAATCGGTCCAGCCATTCTTGAGTTATAAATGGTGTTACTAACCCGACTTTGTTTTATTTAGGTAGGTATATAGGTATAGATTTCTAATCGAAGACAGAAAAGACAAAAAATATATGAACTCGTAAATTCTATGAATAAATTTTAATAAGCTTATAGATTTCAAAGCTGAGCTTGGATGATTGTTTCGAGTTTGAGAACCAAAAAATAAAACTGCGTTTTGCAAAATTATTGAATTTTAAGTTTGATTTTGATCAGCCTAAACTAAAAATGTAGTTGTACTTTCTTTCACCCCTTTTTTATCTTGTGCCAAAATTAACTGTCTGCTAAGTTGTTACATAACATTGCATTTCCTAAACAAATCCGACCGCACAGCTTGCTCTAAGTATCACATTTCTATAATAAGCCAGCTTGCTGATGCAGCTGATTAGTATAAGTAGCTTATGATCGCTTTAATCCCGCAGCTATACACAGCGGGTTCACAGAAATAAGACAATACCCTGTATAATCCAATTAACCGTGCAAATAAATGGCTTAGCGTCATCAGTCATGGGATTGAATGCAGTCACAGTGGGCCACGGTGGTAATCAACATCATTGTCATTTAGATGTATTGTGTAACTAGAACATTGGTTATTGTAGTACATTTTGAAATTGAGATAGATTTGCAAGTATTTCGAATTTTATTTTCGAAAATCGCAAGCAACCAGACAAACTAGATTCTGTTTTCAAAGCAAACTAAATTATGATGCGTATTCGTTCGAAATTAGGAGTAATAGTAGATTATTCACTCAGGGGATAAAGCAGTGTCTTATTGTCGCGGGCGCTATGTTCTATCCTGCATGTCGATTCTGTAAAAATCTCACCGTGAAAACTTGCGTGGAGTGAGCTGTCAGTGTCATCCCACTGATGCTAGGGATTGACCAAGCAAACATTTATAATCATAATCGAGATTTTAATAATATTTTTTATGTTAATTCTATTGAAAATTTTATATAATTTCAAAGCTAGTATTTTAGTTGTCAAAACATTATTATTTCATGGGGGTTTTAAATAAAATAGCAGCACAGAAACTTAATGTTTTTATTTTTTTCCTAGACTGACTAGTCAATATAGCCTGAGGCGTGAGCGCGTCACGCACTAACAGTAAATAAAATCTGTGGTGTCTGGGAGAAACCTGTTAAGTCCAAAAACGTATTTTTTCAGTATAAAACTTTTAATGTTCAAGTTTAATTTATAAATCAGTTAGGTAAAGTAGAAAAAGCCAACCACCGCTACGATTCTCCCACTCCTATGATAGTTACACTTATCAGCAATAGACCAAAATAAAATATGATTTTTTTTAATAACAACATAGTACCAAACTAAAAAATTACGAAAATGGATTCACGTTTAAGACAGCTAGACTAATGAAAATACGCATCGACATTGTTTGTTAGTTTGAGCGATGGTAGATCGAGTCTAGTAAAGACTAACAACGCTAATCTATTCAATTAGAAGAGATAGCCTAGTGTGTCAAGTCACCGAGTGCTAACGGTGTGCCTTGCTGACGCGTGACGGACCATGGTTAGACTTTAACCCCACTTTGTGTGGCGTGATCACTTCACTAGAACTAGTTACTAGTTAGACTGGAAGCCGACCCCAACATTGTTGGGACGCCTTACAAGTTAAATAAGTAAGAACAAATCTCCAATGTGATAATGACAGTGACTAACGCGCAAGCGCGGCGTGATCTTATCACTTCACCCGATTCACGCCATTAAATGTCATGGGTCGCGTGAAGTGATCACTTCACGCGACCCATGAAATTTAATGGCGTGAATCAGGTGAAGTGATCACTTCACGCGACCCATGACATTTAATGGCGTGAATCGGGTGAAGTGATAAGATCACGCCGCGCTTGCGCGTTAGTCACTGTCATTACCACATTGGAGATTTGTTCTTACTTATTTAACTTGTAAGGCGTCCCAACAATGTTGGGGTCGGCTTCCAGTCTAACCGGATGCAGCTGAATACCAGTATTTTACATGGAGCGACCGCCTATCTGACCTCCACAATCCAGTTACTGGGTAATATGATACCCCTTGGTAAGACTGGTTGTCAGACTTCCGGGCTTCTGACTACCCGTAATGACTGTCAAAGATCCACGAATGACAGTCGGGACCAACGGCTTAACGTGCTTTCCGAGACACGGAGGGGTCTCGGTATGTAAAGATGGTCACCCATCCACAGACCAACCGCGGCAAGCGCAGCTTAACCTGATCGATCGAGCTGTGCGGCTGTTATTATTTAGCCACAGACCCCTCTACGCGTGCAAATATATTATTGTAAATAGATACCTACTTAGGTAACTCGCCGATGCCACTATTAAAAGAACATTAATCAAATAATATTACAAAATTCAACGGTTCAATCGACACTCGCTCAGCTCGCAATCAGAGTGTCTCCCGTAAAAATAACTAAGACCCGTATTTTTTATGCTAGTAACCCTTAAATGAAGAAGTGGTTGGTGGCAACCCTACGCCGAAGTGATGTTGCTATGGGTTACGAAATTCTTGGAAGTGAAATCCGGTACATTCCGAATTGCACTGTAATCGTTTACAGCTTGCTTACACTGGTATAAATTACCTATTATTCCCCGCGTAATCTTACCGCGTCGTACGGTTGTCAAGCGTGGTATTTTGACAGTTCAAACCGGTTTCGTTCATTAAATTGTGTCATAGAGAATACGTAAATAGCAGATATGTCGTGATTATATAGGTAAGGAATTGATGTGGTTTCGAAGTAAAGAATCATTAAGTGGGTCATATTGAATTAGGGCCCTTTTTCCGAATTAGCGTGAGCGCGATAACCATGTCCCGTAAGTCGACATAGATTACGTCATGGCATGCGCCATCTTCCGATAACGGCGACCATGCCCTAAATTAATAATTATCACCGCGGGCGCTGTCACAAATGAATGACAGCCTGTTGTGCTGTTTTGCTTTGAGTCGCATCATAATATATTGCCTTTAAACTAACGTGGCATTTTTTAAATCGTGCTTCCGCCAGTACAGTCGCCACCTTAACAAAGATGAAGAAATTCGTGGTGTATACACAAATAAATACTATAATCCAACCATCCAACCATTAGTACCTATTCAAGTGAATATAGTTTAGCTGCCATAATAGTGATTTATCTAAATCGGAACGCTAATTACTTATGTGAGCGCTGTGCCGAGCCATAACTCCCGCCGCGCATGCGCGTTAGGTATCAAACTAATTTTTTTTAATATCCAAGTGAGCGCTGTGGGTGATGATGGCTTAATTCGGAACGAGCCAGAATTCACGCGCATGCGCGGCGTGAGACTCACGCCGTGAGTCACGCCGCGCATGCGCGTTAGACGCAAATCATCTAACAGGTCGAGGCTAAAAAACATAAAATTTGGGGACTTCGAACATTCAAACTCCACCACATGGGCAGTGAATAATACATCATTTAATTATTTGACGAATTCATCCATTGTCCAAGTTAAATAAGTAGTGGTAATGAATTTTTTTGATATCTAATGTCGAAGTTTCGCGCCAATCGTGCGTGTTTACATTTTTACTTTTCACAAATTTCACACACACACATGTAGATAAGATTTAAAATGAGACAAATATTATTGAAAATATTATGAACGACACGAAAATGCCCAAATCTTAACGTAATATTAAAACACAGGTCCAATAACACTTATTATTCATTACCACTACTCAATTTGTGTTCAAAATCGCCGTCCATTATTGTTTTTTTTTTATCGTAATGATGTGCGAAAGCGATAATCCTAAACAATTTTTTTTTATTTCGATTGACTCGGGTAATTAATATGTCGAATATCGGAAATCGATACTCGGAAATTGAAATAAAATTATTTTAAACATTAAAAACAATAAGCATTGTTAATAATAATGACTTATGCTTTTTAATGTAATTTTAATAGTTTTTTGGACATTATATTGAAACTGAGTCAATACCTGAGGACCTTTGACCATAACCATAATAGTCATTTATTGAACTTCGCGCCGAATTGTTTCTATATTTGAATATTTATCTTCGGAATGCGCTCGCCGCTTAATTTTTTTTATTTATTGTACAATTATTTATTTTTGATAGTTTCTAATAGTTTGCTACAGAATGCCCAGTATACATTTTTTTAGGTAGGCTTAGCAAAAGATAGGGAATGATGATTATTAATTGTATAAATTGGGTATTCCGCAATCACTTTACATTTCAATATGTTTTGTTAGTTGTATGAGCTTGTTAGTTTTTGTTTCTATTAGTTTACTTGAGTACCTAATAAATTGTTTCTTTTTTGTGGTAGGTTACCAAAGAAAACTGACCATGTTTATGTCGGACCACGCACAGTCGGCACATTGAAAGGTTCCGTAGTTGGGTTGAATATTTACGCATGCAAAATGCACATAATTAATTTGATCAACTGCAAATATGTTTGTATTTCATAAACTCATCATTCATAAGTTCATAACGTACCCATAAATTAAAGTGCCGACCAGAAAAGAAAAGTACTGTTTTCTTATGGGGAATAACATCTTGAGCATTTCTTAGATACTATTACAGCAAAAGTCTGCAATTAACCCCTTGGCTGCTATTTGAGACTGAAAATGCCAAAAATCTTATTTTTATAACAACTGTTTAAGCATAACTTTTAAAAAATACCAACTTTAAATTGAATATAACATCCCGAACATGTTTTGGCTACCTATGACCAAAATGTAAGTAGGTATGTACCTACGCAGTATCAATATACTGCGTAGCAGTGGCGAAGGTACCATACAACTCGATTCCCGCCGGCTTCCCTTCGAAAATTCAGAACATAACCACTCTATAGTCAATTCATCATTGTAATTTTCTTTTGGTATTTTTTTTTTGCTCCGGCCTACCTCTGTCATAAATTCACCCTTCGCCACTGCTGCGTAGGTACATACTTACATTTGGTCATAAAAAAGTTAAGCAAATCTCTCAATAGAGATTCGCTTAACTTTTTTTTTGTTATTATAAAAACATATTTATGACCCTCACGACAAGCCTTTTCATTTGATATATCACACGGTACCTACAGTAAGCAAAGCTTTTTTAAATTTTCTATGTGACCCCAAAAAGTAAACCCATAACCCGACATTTTAATGTCGTGAATCGGGTGAAGTGATTACGCCACACAAACTACGTGGGGTTAAATTCTAACCATGGTCTGTCACGCGTCAGCAAGGCACACCGTTAGCACTCGGTGACTTGAAACACTAGGTTATCTCTTCTAATTGATTATATTAGCGTTGTTAGTCTTTACTAGACTCACGACATTAAATGTTGTGAATCGGGTGAAGTGATCGCGCCACTCAAACTATGTGGGATTAAATTCTATGGTCCGTCAGCCAGGCACGCCGTTAGCACTCGATAACTTAACACAATTATCTCTTCTAATTGAATAGATTGGGTTACCAACGCTGAACATCGTCGCAGTCTTTTCTAGACTTGATCTACAATCGCTCATAATAACAAACAAATAATGTCGATGCGTATTTTCATCAGTCTAGCTGTCTTAAACGTGAATGTTTCATGTTATTTACTGTTCGTGCGTGACGCGCTCGCGCCTCAGGCCATAATTATAAGGACTAGTCTAGGGAAAAAAAAATATAAAAAAACAACATTGAGTTTCTGACTAAGATTCTGTTTTGCTATTTTATTTTAAAACCCCACAAAATATTAATGTTTTGATCACTAAAATACTAGCTTTGAAATTATATAAAATTTTCAATAGAATTAACATAAAAAATATTATTAAAATCTCGATTATGATTGTAAATGTATGCTTGGTCAATCCCTAGTATCAGGTGGAATGACACTGACAGCTCACTCCACGCTCACTTCGCCTAAGTTTTCACGGCGAGATGGTCACAGAATCGCAGTGCTGGAATGCTACGAAGGATTCCAGGGTTCCTGAGCGCAGCGAGGGAGCTCTGACTTAACTCCTGAGCGAAGCGCCCTAGTCAGGACCAGAATCCTGAGTGCAGTGAGGGATTCAAGCTCGACCAAGACGAAGACACTTTTATCGCCGAGGAGAACACTCTACATTTCGCACCTACTGCGAGGTAATAAAACCCAATTCGATTATCGAATTAGTAGTTTATGAAACTGTTAAATAGCCGGGGAATACCTAGTTATTTGCAGTGTCATACACTATTTACCCGACTACGTGGCAGGACGGGGTTATGTGTAATGTGTCATAGAGACCACCTGTTTCTAAACATCGGGAACAATCGTCATCCTACGTTGCGCTTTCTGTGAATCAAGGTATCTGGAAACAGTGGTTTCTATGAACAAAGTTTACGGCAAGAAGTGTTATCTAAGAAGTGTTATCTATGAACAGAGATCTCTGTCAAGAGTGCTTCCTATGAACCGATATATCTACATACAATGTTTTCTATCAACAAAGTTTTTGTATGTTGTCTTATCGTACAAGCGTGTTTCTATCTTAGGTTCCACACTCCATTTCATTTGACGTTGCCGAGCAGGTGGTGTGAAATGAATATAGGATTGATTACCTAGATAGAATCATAATACATGTGTACGCATTACGAAGATCATGACATCAGATTACGTGTTCCTACCTACATATTATCAATACTTGTTATAACTACAACAGTAGATACAATATGGAATTAGTCGCGTTCGGCGTGCTTATCCTAGTACATTGTTATATTATGCTAATGTGTGATGTATTGTCTGCCTGATATGGGAATTAAACAAAAACAATCATTTTGATAATCTGGTGTGGAAGGCAGCGAGATTGGGTTACTGAAATGTTTCCTGGGAAAGTAGGTATCTCCTGTTTATGTAGGCTGTATTCGAAGGACGATTTAGCGGGAAAAGATCACAAGCAATGTGGGTTGCACATTAGCTACTTATCTCAAAGCTTGCCCAAGGAAAACGTCCGTAAATGACGTCCTCAAACGTCGCCTTACGACTTGTGGCATAGCCGTTGATCGGTGGCAGGAGCTGGCTCGAAACCGAGAAAGGTGGCGCACTTCAATCCACAAAGCAACTGGATGCTTAGAAACAAATCATCTTGAAGACCTAGTTCAAGAAACGCCAAATACGCAAAAGTCGCCTAAAGCCTTCATATACGTACACATACAATGATGCTAATCAGCTCTTCTGTACACGGTGTGACCAGGTTTTCAAGACCAGTTTGGTTTTGCAAGTCATCAGAGAGCTTATGAAAGAAAAGAAAAGTAGTCAGATGGTGAAGAGGACTATATTTATTTATTTATATATAGCTATCTACCAAAATATTTCTGCTAGCTCTTTCGATCAAATTAATCTCAATATTCTTATGATAAGAACCGGTCACATTTTTCATGCACCAGTATTGCTATTGTTATTACTACTGGCGAATTGTGGGTGTAAGTCTATAGGTACAGCTCTGCCCACGCCTGACTGTTAGAGGAAGGTATTCGTGAAGTTATGATGTAGTATTGCTATTATATCCGTTTACACACACACACGTTTGTCTCCGTGAAATACTACGGTTATTCGACGTGTGTAGGCACGGTCGTCAGTGTTGTATGGATCACTATGGAAGTTTGTTGACAGACAGGTTTTTTCTACGGCGTGGTTTATACGCCTACCGTAAATACACCACCGTGTACAAAGGGCCTATGTCTCTCAAATCTCCTTGGTTACAAACTTAAAATGTGTCCAAGTCTTAAAGTGCATGGAAAAGCACTAAGGCCTTAGTGCTTTTCCCCATGGATATTAGTTGGTAGGCTAGCAGGATATTACTATAGTTGTTACGAGTGAGACTTCTGTATCCTCCTTTCGGTGCATATACGACATTCCCAATCGTCCGTATGATGTGGTAGTCAACAGTGGTTCGTGCTTACACCGTGTAATTACAGGCGCAATTATAATAAGACGTCACTGTTAGCAGTCGTGAGTGGAATGAGAACGGACTGATATTGTAAGCAGGGTTTTAGGACTTGAAATTGTCGAATTTGTTGCAAATGAAATCTCTCGCGCCTGTGAAGAATTACTTTGGAAGAAGAATAATCGCGTCAGATTAAATCGACGTATTAAACGTTTTGATAACTCGAATGACGATAATAATTATTTGTGTTGGAATTATATAAATCATTCCTTGTAAACGTTCTTATAAGTAATACAATAGTATTTTTCTATTTAGTCTCAGTCTTTGTAAACGAACTCAATCAGTGACAGCGATGAAACGTGTCAACTGTCAGTGTCATATAAATATAAGAAAAAGTTTTATTGTCCCGTTCCCTTTTTTGCCTTCCATGACGATGTGTAATGCCTGTTTTTCATATTAGAAAAGTAAATCTGTTTAAATCGCGCAATTTTTTTGATTTATTGCCCACTTTCTAACAATCTGCATAAAAACAGAGTATTTATGTGTGCTGATTCTGGTCACAATCCTGAAAATGAAAATGTCATAACAAGATAACAAATCGAATTCAGGACCGTTTTAAAAAACAAATCGTAGAAGGAAAAGGCTAAGGATTTTCAGCAAACAAGGCATTTAAATAATAAAAAAAAAATCCGTTAAACCCTCTATCACGGCGAAGTGTCACCGTATTTAAAGTTCATTAATCATTTTCAAGAGGTCGGTAACTTATTTTCGTGGAAATATCAATCAAGTTAACGTGATCTCCGATTATTTAATTGAAGCGGAGTTTTTGACAAGACACTCCACTCGCTTTTTATCAATATCAAATTTTGATTGATGAAGCCGCCGTGGTGGGAAAATAGACCTTCGTGAGGTGTCAATATGCACCTTTAGTGTTCTTTCCCAGAATTACTAAAATGGAAAAGGTTTGGTAACATTCTGGTTAAGTTATCAGATGATTTTCACTTAGTCATTTATTCAAACTAGGCTGAGAATCAGCACTTTTCAAACGTCAAAATTACAACAGACAGTCCCCCAAAACGCCCGCCCTTCACCACTTCCTAGTGCTTTCGCTGGGGAGATGAAGTGGTGCAACAAACTCCCCAGCAGATAACTTGTAATATATTAGTTAGGATAGTTAGCAGGAAAAATTATATACCTACAACTGAACATGACTACTACTTTGTATAAAGTAAATGTTTATTGTTTAATTTAGATAATTTTATCGTATTTAATATTGTATTAAGCAATTGAAATTCAATCCATTATTGCTGTATCATATAATCGCTCTTACGGCTAGTCAGAAGCTCGAAAGTCTGACAACCAGTCTTAACAAGGGGTATCGTGTTACCCAGTATCCGGGTTGTGGGGGTCAGATAGGCAGTCACTCCATGTGAAATACTGGTACTGAGCTGCATCTGGTAAGAATGGAAACCGACCCCGACATAGTTGGGAAAAGGACAGGCGGATGATGATAATCGCTCTTGCAGACATTATCATCAGATCATATTGTATCTTGTATCTGTCTATCAAGTCCGTTGAAGCGGCCGTGCAATGATATCAGTCATTAATTAGTGCATTACCTGTAATTAAGTAAATTAATTAATGTCGGGAATAGACTCGCTTGCCTGAACTTAATTAACTGGAGATGCTGATGACGGCAGAATAAGTTTGTATAAAGGTCTTGGTTTTGACGTACTTGCTGGTATATTGGCCTGAGTACCCTTAGATTGTAGTTCTTGTATTGGAGTTTTTGTGAACTCTTTTCGATGTAATCTAGCTTATTGTAACATGCAGTGTGTAACTAGCATATGACCCACGGCAATCTTTGCTCCTTTGGTTATTACATACAACTGCAAAATGCTGACATCATTTTAACCAAGAGATGCCATACATTTCACTTGTCAGCCAGTTACAAAGTTGAGATATCTTATGTGCCTGTAACATGCTCAGTATGTTTGGTGGTAGAAATTAGTGTGGCAACCACCACAGCACTTGCCGGACGGACTTTTGTACAAGGAACTCTTCAACGACAAAATTGATCTCATAATTCGCAGTGGCTGCTCCAACACAATAGGAGGTCGTAACAATCACCTGATGCACTGCACCACTCCCGGGTCACAACGGCGCCCTTACGCACTACCAAATGATTCCCCTGCACACATTTAGATACGGAAAATGGCTCTTACCTATATATTTAGGATAGTTTCACGTGCGGGCCGTATCTTCATAATGTTTTTATATTATGAGTTTGTGTCGGCGATGTCAGAGCGCTCGTTATGGCTGGAATGGCGGCCATTATGGGCAAACTACGTCACTAAATAATAGGCTCGCCCGGCGAACAGTGGCTATAGTTGATACTCTACTATAAATTATAATAGTCGTGTTTTTGGATCAGATGTGCAGTATTTTTGGGGGTTTAAGGAGTGACGGATGGTTGTTGAGGTCGTTTCTTGACTTTGCTTAGGATGGTCTGCAGACACCCGTATTTACGACACGTCATATTGCGACTTTTATTAGCAGCTAATTATTTGATGGAGTTATCTAAGGGCGCAGATTAATCTACACTTTACCGTAGGTGCCGACTGCATACAACATCGTCCTTTATTTATTTAACTTGGCTAAATGATAACCATAGCAAAAACACTTCTCCAGCCCCATTACTGCAGAGTCCACACTTAACGTAGAGTATCCAAATCCGCATCCATTTAAAGACAAACAGTCACACATCAATCATTCAACAAACAAAAAACAATCCTTCCCATCATTTCAACGGACAGCCTCGTTTACAAACCCCCCTAATTAACCTGTACATTAATTAAACATCTCATTAATAACCGTTAAACACATAAATTGAAACTAGTGGCACAAAGGGCCGGCGGGGCACAGGCACAGGGGCAGAGGGGCACGGGGTGAAAGGGGCACAATTTGTTCGCTCATTACTAAACAAAGGCAACATTAGGGGTAATCTCGGCACTGTCTCATTGTCGGCACTTGCTGTTAATGTGGCGGGAGGCACAGGGCTGCCTAATTTGTACCTGTGGTTGAATGACCAGGAGGCCTACGGGGGTGTGTAAAGAGGAAACTATATTTTAATTTTAGGAGTAACAGTGTTGGTGGTTCAGTAGCTAAATTGTGGCCATGTGAATAGCGTCGTTAATGGCCTGATTGTGGTCCTCTGTGATACAGCCATGTATGTGGGCTCAAAGGACAAAGCAGCGGACACGCCTTTGTTATTTTCAAATACGAATGTCGCTTCAGTCAGATCATTCCCTGGCTAGTGGCTATGATGTGTTTATCCACTCAACATTGCTGCTTCATTTACTGGTGCTGCTGCCCTTGATTGCCCTTGAACCCAATATCTTAACGATAATGTAGACTCTCACAGAGAGGAGGCCTGTGTCCCGGCAGTGAGAACATTATAGGCTGATTATGTCATGTAGGCTACCACACCCACGTAAATTGATAAAGTGATATACAATGAAATGTGAAAGCCCTGCCAATGTTAATATATTTACAATCCCTCATTAACAAAAGCAGATACAATGAAGTCTTACATCTTTCTCAATACTCCACACGATAAAGAGGTGTGCACCTTCTTCAGAGATACAGTGAGCTCATTGTCAGCCCTACAGAGCGCACTCCGGGACACATAATGAGCACATTACATAAAAGAGCTCACGGCATTCACGGGAATAAATTAGATTCACACAATGAGTCCTCTAGACGCCGCGTCGCGTCGCGTCGCGCTGCCAATACTTATATATGTACAATGGAGAGATGGTAATTGGTGATGTGGGCCTGTTGTTGCGTCTACAGCTACACTATGGTTTAGGTATGTTGGTCAGTCTTTGTTTGCCTCCAACGTACCTACTTTGTAAAATATTAGTCTGGTAAAGCCTGACAGATTTTGCAAGGAACAACTGTCAAAAATTAAAAATTATTCCTCTGATAAAATTATCTGGCGTTGGAAAAATCAGCCCTAACTATTCTTTTTAAGCTATTGCATAGCTTTTATCTTGGGCTTTGAGCGCGGCGACCGAATGAAGAAATTCCGTAACGAAAATAAACCTAACACCCCCCACTCCGACCGGCATAGCGGTGCAGCGTTGAAAGCCGTGCATCGTCTAACGTCGTATCAGTTCGGCAGACTTCGGCACGGTGCTTGTGTGCGTGCGACTAGACGTATGCTATGCAATAGCTTTACCGCGGCAGTCCCCGAGTGCCACACGTATTTTTTTTTATTGTTGTATTTCCTGTGCGTGTCCCAAATATTAAAATTTTTGTTTTCTTTCAACACTTGTAGCACATTATTATAAGGAAAAAGCCCTTTCTTCTATAGCAATCATAAGTTAGCTATACAAGTACATAAACCCAGCTAGGATACCTACCTAGGTCTTCCTAACCCCGTTTCGTTACAAAGCGAGCCAGTCGAACTCGAATTAGAAAACGTTGTTGAAATTCTATTTCCAGTGTAAATGTTTGCATCGCCTTTGTCGGCAGGATTACTTAGGCTAAAGTTGAATCTAGACAGGACCTGTTACCTGCTTGACCTAACTCTTGGCACCTAATCGAAAGCTTGGCATACTCCTCAAATGGACAGAATACGTAAGACGGATTTGAAACAGGTGGATTATTTTAAAATGATTTTGCTTACTGCAGATCTGAGTGCTTTCCGGTCATTGCAACAACAGTCATGTTTGATGTTCATATGTGGACCTTTAAGTTCCTATGTGGCTCTGCTGTTTTATTGTAGACGATATCCCAACCCATTTTGATCGAAGTTTTATAATAAAAGGAACAGATCCAATCAACATTCATCAAACTGCCAAAATCATCATAGAAATTAAAAAACTTTTCATAATCTGCATAGTATACGATCTTAAACTTTTATCAGTGTGCAAATAAAATTATGGGCCGAATAATTGATGGGTTCGTCCAATCAATTAATTCTACTCATTAATATTCAGGCCGCCCGAGGTGACGATGAAAAACGGGGAAAAATGAGAGGGCGACCCGCCAGGACCTCTGCTGACCCGTTTCAATAGGACTTAAATATTATTTTATAATTTGATTCTTTAAGACGGTAGCGTCTTGGTGCATTGAGGAAGAATTTTATGAATCGTTTTAATTTTAATGAATGGTTTTTTTACTCTGGTTTGAAAATGTAACTGCGGGCGGTGCATTGGTGCGCTATTTTATTCCTTAAACTACGTTATAATAATTATAATTAATTTGATTGACATGAGGCAATTATATTAGAGGGAGCTTCAAGGTTGCAGACTGAGATGGTACGGTCATGTATAGACGCCAGCACACCAAGCTACTACAATCTGTAAAATTTCTTTAATAGATTTTCAACTTTATCGCTAAAGCGTAAGGTTCAATGTTGATTGGGAAAATTTGACAGTTTCGGGTAGCTTAATGTGCTGGCGTTTGTACTTCGACGAACAGATTGACCATTTCGTGAATAAGTGCCTTTACATGGCAACAAAGAAGTAGGGAACAGGAAAATCTCAAACTATACGGATGACGACGGTCCAAAAGGACATGAGGGAAGGTGAATGCGCAGTGGTAGACCGCGAAATTCAAATTTTCTTACGTTTTTTGCAATTTGCAGGTCAGTGTCAGGTTGTATCTTGATCAAAATTTAATTCGCGACTATAACACCTGTTATAGTCGCGAATTAAATTTACGATTTTTTTTTTTTTTTTTTTTTTTTTGGTACGTATTTATAGAATTATAATCATTACAATCATTAATACAGCTTTCTAAGTTAGATTTGTACCATTAAGCACTTTTCCATAAGAGATTTGTTGTTATGGTACAAATCTAACTTAGAAAGATGTATTAATGATTCTAATGATTATAATTCTGTAAATACGTATCTGTTATAGTCGCGAATCAAATTTTGTATGTATATTAAAGTATATTTAAAAAAAAAACATTTTAAAATGTTGGTCTGTTTGTTCCGGCTAATCTCCGAAATAGCCGAGTCTATTTTGACGGGATATTTTTAGAAAAAGAATTAGGGTTCCGCGCAAAAAAATAATACCGATGAATTTTCGACTTCCACGCAGGCGAAGCGGCGCGGCGGCCAGAAGCTAGTTCAATTTTAATAAACCTTAATAAGTAAGCTGTTATAAAAAGTTAAGACTCAGCGGTACGGGGACGACGGGGTCAGGTAGCCTTCGTGTGTACGTAGCGCAATCATCCGATTGCGATGCTTAGTTGTTTACGCAGCGCAATAGAAAACGTAGGTATTACCAGGGACAACACACGCCCCCCAGGGAATGCCCCACCGGTAATGTCCACTGACGGCGACAAAAACCTATGCAGTTTAAAACATGTAAACAGTTCTCATGAAAAATAAAAGTAGTGGCTTTAATATCCGAATCTAATCTTTACTCTTTTTAATTACGTGTTTATTCCCTATTAACAACACGAAGTAAGTAAATATCATCCATAATAAATTATCATTTGGTGAAGTCGCAGTTGATAGACGCCTTTAAGATTCGCAGCAAAACATTTCCAGGAATATCTTGTTTTTACGTTCAGAAAAAATGCTTTCAGAAAGCTGCTGTTATACCATTTATAATGTCACAAAGGTTTTAGGAAAATGGACGGTGTTTTAACTTTTTAATAAATTATGTATTTTTTACGTACCTAGAAGAAGGCATTCACCAGCCTGATTAAAGAATTCTCGGAACCTTGAGAAACAACTAAATACTTTAAGGTGATATGTTGAAAAATATGTGGTTTTTCTATTTCGTGTAACTTGGTAAATATGTGAAATAGGGATTTAACATTTTGGTATATGTTTTTTGATTCTTTGGTCTAGTATCATGTAAAAGGAATACACGATTCAATGAATTTTTCTCGATACAAAAAAATTGCAAAGTTATATCTTTTTTTTACTTTTTTCGATATCACGGCGCAATGCTTAAGAGTTATTCAATGGAATTTACTTTAAAACATAGAGAATTATCATATCAAAGTTTACTCAAAGTAGTTTTAAATTTTGTTAAAAAGGAGTAAATTCGTTTTGGCACTACGTAGTTTTATTCCGAGCGGACGCACACTATAACCATCACTCTTCTTTTGCGTTTCAAAAGTAATTGCATCAATTTCGCTCGCTTAGTAGGTTTCGAGGTAGCGCCTTAACTGAATACAAGAGGTTGCAGTAATCAAAACCTGCTGTAGCCCTCTTCCAGTGATTTGTTCCTAAACCTAGACTTATAACAAAACTACTTTATATCCAAGATACAAAAAAAACTTTTGCAAAACGGGCTTACCTGTTCTTGAAACTACAACTAATATTAAAGCCAACCTTGATGTTCCCCAAAGTTTCAAAACTTCCCGCTTCTGAATATTTATAATTTTCCGTGTGGGTAAGCTTTTGGGGCCGCCAGTGTACGTAGGAGAAACTATCGCGAGGTATTGCTCTATCGGGCCGCCGCCTGTTTGCTTAGGCCCGGGCAGCTTTGCACAGCAAATATCATTTGCCACCCGATTCTGCCCTAATAGATTTTTATTGGCGCTATTCAAAACGGACGTGAATCTCCGCGCAGTTAGCAAGTCAGCACTGATCTTATGTATTTTCTTATTCCCGGTAATAGTTTTCGGATGTGGGCTTACAGGGAGTGGAGATGAAAGGTTTGTGTTTGTTTGAAACTTTGTGGAAAATCTTCGAAAGAAATGCTGACGTTATAGTTCGTAGAACGTTGTAGGCCTTGTACACTTATTGACCGTTTTCTATTTTGTTAAGCACCTGGTACTTGTTGACAGGCCTACACTGTCCTGAAACTGAACGGAACTGAAAATATTATAAAGACAATTATTTTAAAAAAAGTAACCATGGTGTTTCTTGCCGGCTCTTCTCCATAGGAAACGACCAATTGGAACCGTGCACCTAGCTTCTGACTTTTCATAAGTGCCCATGTAGGTTTATGTGAAATAAAATATTTTGATATTTTTGCGCGATAAATGTTATTCCCAATAACCTATTTTCAGTTAAAGACAGATCGCTACTGATAATTATTGGGACGTTAAAACCAGATATAGATGGGTTTTTCTACCTCTAGTCTAATGCCAAAACTGATGATAGATAATTAATTGGGTTCGGCCCTACTAGCTTGTGCCCAGGGTTTCGCCCGCGTGGTTATCGGGAAATATCGTACTACCCGGATTTAAAAGTATCTAGTCGTTATGTTGATTACCGATACAATCAATACGTATACCGATTACATTATGACTCTTGGTTAACAACTATAACATATTTCAATGAAGCTCTCCTAAGTCCACCACGAACAGTGTTTTATAATGAAGACTAGTTTTCAAGTAGGAAATAGTCTGTAGGTACTATTATTAAGCTAAAAACCTTTTCAGAACAGTTATTGCGACTGTGGATTGCATAGTAAAACGTTACTATTATAGTATTTTGTGTTTTTACTAACATTAGGTTAAGATTTTACTAACAACATATGGATTTTAATCTGAAATAAATTTGTTATTATTATCATTTATATTTCCTTTATTCAACTAAATACTTACATATAAGTTATATTTTTAAATATTAGAATATTAAAACATTTAAAAATATAAAAAATAGTAGCTCACCGGTATCGGGAACAGGGTCCAAGCTACCCGGCGGTCAGGGCTCCAGAGTTCCAGAGAGAGGAACCTCCTAACAATGCGGGCCGTGTCCAGAAGTACCGCTTTCTGAATCAAGCCCTTGATCCAGCTGCTCAACGAGAGCCTCCTCAGGTGTTCGTCGAGGCTCTTTGCTATTAAACCATTAGCTGTCACGACTATCGGCTATTATTATTATTATTATTACATAAGTAGGTACTTAATACTGGATCAGTTTGAATACTTTAAGTTTATTAAAATATACATAGTTCGTATAGTAATCTAGCTACGCATGAGCACGAGCACAGAGCACATTCGCTTCGATTAAATTCAAATATCGTACCGAAGCAAAGTTCCGATAAAAATGAATTGAACTAAAATAGTACTGAATCGGAGAATATCGTCATTTTAGTATGAATTGGATTTTATACAAGGCATTTTATATAACTTTCTTGAAATATCTTCATGTTTATTAATACGTATTTACTTTTATACTGGGGGGCTTGTGGCTAAGTACACAGCAGTACAGTAACAGCCACGGTTACTCCGACACGGTTGGTTTGTGGATGGGTGATCATTTTTACATACCAAGACCCTTCCATGCCTCGGAAAGCATGTTGAGTCGTTGGCCCGGCTGTCATTCGTGGATCTTTGACAGTCGTTACGACCCGGTTCGTCAAAAGCCTGAAAGTCTGACAACCAATCTTGCCAAGGGTTACCGTGTTACCCAGTAACTGTGTTGTAGAGGTCAGATAGGCAGTCGCTCCATGTAAAATACTGGTGTTGAGTTGCATCTGGTTAAACCGGAGGCCAACCCAATACAACACAAAAGAACAGGCTAGGCAGATGACGATGAAGATGACCAAATGACAAATCAATACAATTTTGAAAATAAATCGGATCTTGAATCGTTTTGTATTCTTTGACACAAACGTTTCAAAATAGGTACGTTTTAATTGTATTGTTGGTGGTAGCATTAGGTATTATACACTTACCCCTTCCTAATAAACCTATTATATCGGATGAATAGTTGCACACCGATTTCTCTCTTTCAGTCATCAGTAATTTAACTTTCGCAAGAAGAAGACAGTGTTGTGTAAGTATACAGACGTTATGCAACGTTTATTAGTAATGGGGTGTTACAATAAAGTTTATCCAGCTGGTAACATTGATGTAGATTTGTATTTATTTTACAGCAGTATATATTTTATTGTAAATAGAAAAAGAAAAGATTATTCCACAATTAATTTACATTTATGTAGATTTTTATTTAGTTTACACTATCTGTAAATAGAAGAAGAAAATATTATTCCATAATTAATTTGGTTGTAACATTTTCGCTCAAAAAGGTTCATTTTCGTTGCTAAAAGATTTTCCGTATATGGATTTCTTTTATGTTAACCTCATTATTTGATTGTTAGTGATTCTTGAAAATTATATCGAGTCGTGTTGAACCAACAATCTTGTTCGCGCATTGAACTATGATATATATGAATAATTCGTGGACTTATTCTTATCTAGCGAATAGAAAAACACTTCTCCAACTAGATCAAAGCACAAATAAGGCTTGAGCCGGTAAACAGCGAGCAGTACGTTGAATAGTTGATAGCCACGGTCGCGCACATAGTTGGCAGCAGTTACAGACCAACAATCTCAAACTCGGGGGTTTAAGTAATCGCCGAAGTAGGCGAAAGTCGGGAGTTTTCTTTAATCCGAGCTTTGTTACGTTTCGTTTTTTATCTTTTTACGCGAGTTTCTGTAATGTGTGTACGTTGTGAGTTCTTTTTTACGTACTTTAATGCTTTAGCAGTTTTTTTTCTAGTGCTTACCGTGTGTTCTAGAAGTTCTTTTAGTTTGGCATTTGCATTACTGTTTACCTTATGTCCGTTATTTTTATTTACTATATGATTTTACGTGTCCTTTTTAGTCACATATGAACTAAATATGAAAAAGTTTTTAGTGCAGTGTGCAGTTAGCTGATCGCAATGCTTTTCCAAGTCAATTTTAAGCTTCGGTTACATTACAGTAGTTCTTTCCAAATACCTCATCATCAATTCCTTCACCCAGGTATGTTTTACCTAAATCTGAATAGTTAGTGTTAGCAAAGCTTACCTGTTGAGCGCTGCCCAATCAATTACATGCGCTGCCCAAATGCACACAGTTTTCGCCCGTTTGTTACCGTTGGCTTTTTCCCAGTGTTTAAAGTTTTAAATCAAATATTTGTCCGTTTATTAACTAGCAATCAATGGTTTAAATCAGGAATATTTTTTGTTTGTTTCATAAAAAAAGTCCGGAACGCCATGCAAATAAAATCCCTGCTGTGATTGAATGACAAAATAAGTTCGGAATTAAATGTGCGAGCTGTATACGTAATTTTGCTTTTTGAGGTATAAATAAGTAGCTGCTCAGTTGGAGAATTTATTTTTGCATGATGCATATGTGTATACTGTACTTACTTATACTGAAATACGATAAAAATCTGAATGTTCTTCGAAGGTAGGTTAGTCCGAAGGTTTGTGTTCTGCTGGTTTTAAATCCTTTACTTAGATTTTTTACCTAGATAAAATGTAGTAGGTAGTACGTACTATGCAAAAAATTACGATAGACAATTAAAAAAAATTGAAATCTATTATTATTAAATGGAAAAGTTCATCATCTTCCAAGCTATGCCACACGCATGCGTGGTATAGCATTGTATAATCTATAGAATTGAATCACGATAGCTCTAACCTACCGTCTAAATTATCACCCAGCATAGATTAGCCCGACTCAGTGGTTTGTTTTCACTAAGAGAGCTGTTCTAAGGCAGTGCAATTTGGCCGGTCCTAAGTAAGCACCGACTTCAATGGCCACGAGACTTCGGTCCCTTTGCCACAATTAACGACTAACTGCCGAATTGGCAATATTGTTGTGTTTGACTACTTCGATTAAAAGTTAGCCGGAGGGCCAGAATTGTGAGTTATAGCGGGAAAAGTTAGCAATTTGATGATGTAGACGTATCGATTTGATGAAGTTCGCTGTTAGAAGTTAAAGATAATTTCGAGTTATCTTTTTCGTCGAAAATTGAAGTGAAAGTTGAAGTTTGGGTCTTGAGAGAAGGTACTCCTTGAGAATTGGCAGCAATTTATTCAAAGATTAATCTTTTTGATGAGTTGTTACGTTGGTATGGTTATATTGGGCAAACTTGGAACGGGTGTTTTTAAAACATTTTGGGGGTTTTATTAGAAAGAGTGGTCACGTCCGAAGCATGACCATGGCTCGTCAATTTGTCTGCGAGGTTACTCAGGTCTATTAAAACCTAATAGGGGCTTGTGGCTAAGTAATAACAGCCGCACGGGTCGATCGATCAGGTTAAGCTACGCTTGCCGCGGTTGATCCGTGGATGGGTGACCATCTTTACATACCAAGACCCCTCCGTGCCTCGGAAAGCACGTTAAGCCGTTGGTCCCGGCTGTCATTCGATCTTTGGCAGTCGTTACGGGTCGTCAGAAGCCCGAAAATCTGACAACCAGTCTTGCCAAGGGGTTTCGTATTACCCAGTAACTGGGTTGTGGAGGTCAGATAGGCAGTCGCTCCATGTAAAATACTGGTACTCAGCTGCATCCGGTTAGACTGGAAGCCGACCCCAACGTAGTTGGGAAAAGACAAGGCAGATGATGAGGGGCTCACAAACAACCGCACGGGTCATCAATCAGGTTAAGCTACGCTTGCCGCGGTCAGTCCGTGGAGGGTGACCATCTTTACATATCGAGACCCCTCTGTATCTCTGAAAGCACATTAAGCTGTTGGTCCCGGCGGTCATTCGTGGATCTTTGACAGTCGATAGGGGTAATTAGAAGCCCGAAAGTCTGACAAACAGTCTTACCAAGGGGTATAGTCTTACCCAGTAACTGGGTTGTGGACGTCGGATAATCAGACTCTCCACGTAAAATACTGGTATTCAGCTGCATCCGGTTAGACTGGAAGAAAACCCCAAAAATAGTTGGGAAAAAGCTAGGCAGATGATTGAACTCTATTATAAGGCGAGTATCAAAGGTTCCAACATATTCCCTTCGTGTTCCGTTACGTATCCATGCGGATTTTCACTTCGAAAACAGAAAAAGACGAAAAAACACGAAGTCTGAACGTAGCTTGTAGGCGGTATCTAAAACAATGACTTGTTTCCTATAAAAATGTTCATGTTTTTATAAGTAGCGGTTTCGTTGTGACGTGCCAAACAGTACGAGAACTTGGCGTTGTGAACTAACTTGAGAAGCAATGAATTGAGATTAACTGTTTCGGTGGATTGTTTTCTGATTTCGTAAACTGTTCAAGTTTCGGAGCTATGTATACTTAAGTAACGTTGATGCTACTACCTACATGGAGGGATTAAGATGAAAATACTAAGCTTTTGTAGTTTGATTAAGGAATACTATGTTGATATGCCAAACTTGGGCCTTACCAAAATAAAATCAAAATAAGTAATATGCTAGAATGGAATAGAGAGAAGTATATTTGGCGTAGGAATAGATCGACTACAGTTAAAAAGGATAAAAGGAAAGACTTAGTTAAAAAAAAGTTTAAACAGTGTGCAGAATATTGAAATGGCGCTGGATGGGGACATATAGTCGCTAATCTAACTGACGTATCTGACATTTTGGAGTAAGCCGACCTAACTATAGTAATTTGATACATTTTCCAAGTCGAATCTGATATGTATTCCGAACAAAATAAAAACAAAGATCTCACGAAGTGACGTATCTGTTACAATATTTATTATTAACACGATAACAATGGTTGTACCAACACCTAAGGAGGCTCTCGTTGGGCAGCTGGATCAAGGGCTTGATTCAGAAAGCGGTACTTCTGGACACGGCCCGCATTGTCAGGAGGTTCCTCTCTCTGGAGCCCTGACCGCCGGTAGCTTGGACCCTGTTCCCGATACCGGTGGGCTACTATTTTTTATATTTTTAAATGTTTTTATATATTTTATATGCTTATATTTAAAAATATAATTTATATGTAAATAATGAAATAAAGGTAGTAATACCAATATAAAGATCTTTATCAGAACTACATACGTGCTCAATTTTGTATTAGTAGAATTTATATAGAGCAAGCTACCCTCAATCATAGGTAACCCTCAACTGCAAATAGCTTGCCCTTTAAAATATGCTTCGAATCAGTTACGTCACTTAGTTAGATTAGCGACGATATGTTGAGAGACAAGAAAGCGAAATGCACAAAAATAATCACTGAATGGTACCCTAGAGAAAACAAAAGAAGTATAGGAAGACAGTTAAAGCGATGGGAAGATGATTTAAGAAAGTAGCAGACCCGGAATGGTCACGTGCCGTAGAGAACAGAAACAAGTGGAAAGCCTTAGAGGAGGCCTTTGTTGAAAGACAAGCTGTTATGAGGGGAGACCAATCGAATGCCGAAAATGTGATTTTCATAATTTAAGTTAATTAGTTTTCTTACCTCTATTTTCAACTTTAAAATAATTGTTTTGTCAAATAAGTTAAAACCTAACAGCAATAAAGCTTATTTTATTTTGATTAATGTTTTTATTCCTTTCCCTTTTGTCCAATGAGTAGATTCAAAAGCCTCACCCGCTCCACTTTATTAAATAAAACCCATGTGTGTACCCTCACTGAAAATCTAGAAACTTACTAAGTTATGATTTTATATACCATGTCATCTTTGTTTAAAATTTAACATTATTATTGCTCATTATACAATTAATTAATGCACGCGCTGCTACTAAAACTCCTAGTGATTACACTTTTTTTTCTCTTCTAAACTATTATATGTCTACCTGTGCACAGCGTTGTGGGTTATATTATCATTAAAATTGTTTTTGTTAAATTAGTTGTAAGTTCTTATAATGTAACTGCAGTTGGCTGTTTCTTTAAATAAAATAAAAATAAAATAACAATTAAATTAATACAGGAATCTTAGTAATATAACTGTACTTAAAGTGGCACTTAAAACCATATGTCGATACTTTACCAAAACGAATGCACCTCCGTATTAAAATTTTACGACGACCCCCAATTTATAGACGTTTTTATTGGTTGAGCGTCGCAGTCGAGGAACCGCACCTTATTCGCACTTAATCCGGGATCAGATTGAGCGGTACAACGGTACGGAACTCATTGTCCTAAATAAGCAAGCTTTGCGTTGAGACAACATTGGTGTCACACCACGACACAACTTACGCTTCTACGGGAATTATACGAAAACAATCTTCATGTTTGTTCTATGGGATTTTTATGGAAAGCCAAAATTGGTGGTGAATTGTATGTATGAAAAGGATCGTTTCCATACACTCCTGCTTTCGGATAGTCGGCGCCAGCTACCGAATCCAACCGGGTAAATTGTATCGACACGTGTGGAAGTATTCGTATTTATCCGACACCGGGTACCCGGTACGCGGCTGTCGGAACGTGTGAAAGGGCCTAAAGGTAGTGTGGGAGAAAAAAATATATAGGTTTGGGAAAGAAGGTGATATTTTTTATAAAATAAATGGATCTTGTAAGTGTTTTTTTTTAAGATGGAAGTGGGGAACAGCAAAGATTTGAGTGCCGACGTTGTTCCAATATTTACAGTATGTTTCCGAGGTTGTAAGTGTTTGGTTAGATCTCTTGTATAACCTGTACCATAATTGCGTAAAGCACTATCAATCCCAATCTGAATCATTTTGAAGGACATTGCTAATCCATTGCTTCATATGTTCGAAAAATGTGTCCGCTCAACAACAAAAATAACGCAATAAATGTTGTTGAACTGTCAAAATGAAACCCATTGCAACTGATAGTGTGTTTCACAATTATCCCACTGATTCAAAACTGAAAAAGGTAGGTATCACTTCATGAAACAATTTATCTAACAACAATATTTTAATTTTGGACCTTGGTTTATTACGATGGGGAAAATCAACCCAAAGCGAAACTAAGTCACTACAATTGCAACCAAACTAAGCAGTATAACCGCATTGCCGTATCGGTAAAACGAAAAAGCTCAACAGGAAGCAAGAACGGCGCAAAAAGAGCATTAGTGCTTCCGTGCGCGTAGTGACAAGCGCGCACAATAGATGGCGCTGCGCCGTCGTAACTCGCGCTCGTCGGCGCAAATCATCGTAAAAAGTCGCGCAGCCGAGCCGGGGATGCCAGTTAAAGGGGACTTTGGCTTTGTAGCTGGGATATGGATGCTGTTTTAGATCTAGAACTTTAGATGCTATGCTATGCTTCCAAAAGTGTCAGATTAAAATGTTAGCCAATTGATCAGAAAATGTACCTGTGGATGCTAATTATATTGCAAGTGAGTTGCTAGCATGATGAGATGAGCATTCTTTCTCGTATTAGCGCGAGCTTTCTGCCCATTTTAGTGACAAGAATTGCGATCCAGTAAACTACACTTTATTTACTTTTGCGAACTCGAATAGGTACGGCTAAAAAATGTGGTTTTATACATACTTAAGTACCTGCTTAACTGAATAATGTGATTAATCAGCAATCAGTGAAGAAACTAATTGTCCTGGTCAGCTCAGGCCTGCGGTAATTGCGTGACACACTAACAGTAGCAATGGCTTTCATTTTGACAGTTCAACAACATTCATTGCATTATTTAAGTTGTTGAGTAGAATTTTTTTTCGTCAAAATGATTCAATTGTGATTGAAATTGTGTTACGCAATGAGGGTGCATTGATGCCAGCAAGAAGGTTGACTAATTACGAATTACAAAACCGAGGATGCTAAAGCCACCATTAGCGCTAGGGACCTGATGCTATAGTCGAAGTAACTAAATTGAATTATGCAATACCACTGCACGAAGACCACAGTCAAGTAGCACTCAGAATAAGTGAGGATATAAACAGATCAGGATAATTTAAAACATAAAATAGCAACCAACACCTGTCGTCAACGGTTTATAGTGGTGTGAGCGCAAAAACGTGACCGCCGCTGTATCCTAGTGAACTCGGTAATCGAATAAGTAGTGCACTAACATTTTTTACGTCATACCGAATAGGATCAAATTGTAATATATCAAATGTATCAACCTGGGCGGTCGATTTGCCGAATGAATATTTTTATGAAAACGTTTTTTTTTGTTTTAAATCAAATTTGGCCTGCTGGGCTTTTTCAAAATTGGTATTGGGTTATGGTCCGTATACATTGGTCATAGGGGACGTTTGCACTGTCAGTATTAATGTTGTAGCTGTGTTTGTGGACAGCGTGTTGGATAGTTTTTAATATTGACTTCTGACTGGTCAACTTAGCGTAAACTGTGTAGTTCGGGCATCAGAGAGGGAGCCATTTACTCAGCAGTGGTATGTTACAGGTAATGGTAGCTACAGTGCGGCCGAGAGAATGCGTTCTTGACACCTGTCAGTTTCATAAAAACGAATACGTGTTTTGCGAATTTGATCTTTATTAACTAATTTTTATTCATTTATCATTCATTCTCTTGATGGCGGGAGTGTATGTTGGTTGCTGCCTTATAAATGTTGATCTGTAACGACATGGTTTGATAAGTACCTACTCGATACTTGGTGTAGGGTAGAGTAGGGTAATGGGAGTCAGCGGGCAATGGGAGTCACCCACACCACCACGAAGCACTACATGAGACTGACGCGTAAACAGCGCCCTCAGCCCCCGCTTCGGGCCCCCGCGCAGCCACGAACTGCTCGCGCCAGTCGACCCATGCGCCACTGAGAAACGACCGTCTTTTGTTTTTGCGCTCCGCTGATGTAATTTTACGTAAATGCAAATTAGAAGGTAAGTGCCAAATATCTTGCAGTATGCGATTATGACATTTACACTTACTTAGTTAGACGTTTCAAATTGTGATGTGCAGTTCAGATTGTATCAGTGTATTAAAGATTTTTTTTATTTCTATTTTTTACTCATTAGTGTAGTTGTGGGAAATGAGAGTCAGGTGAATCGATGAGGATGATGACGCAGAAGATGCTGGAAACAGATGCCTAGTATGCGACGAATTCAGAAGAAACAACGAGATGTGGTACAGGTGTACCTCGTGTGGACTATGGGCTCACGCGGAGTGCACTGGATGGGAGTCAGCTAAATGTTATGTTTGCGATGCATGCGAATTTTATTTGACTCCGATTGCCCCTAAGGGTGATCACCATTACCCCTACGTTGGTGTAATGGGAGTCAAATCCGTTTTTTTTTTAACTTTTATAATTTCCAAAGTTGATTGCCAAAGTGACTGAAATTGATCTCTAATGATAGTTTAATAAGTAAATTATGTTTACAGGCGGTTGCAATAAATACTTTCTTTTTAATTAAAATTTTATTTGAGTTCTCGCTTAAGTGACCCCCATTACCCTCTTTTACCCTATTGATCCTCATGTATCTACACTTTGTGTAAAGTTCTACCTGTTCTGTGTAACCAAATCTATTTTGACGTATTTCGACGTAAAGTGGCGTAAAAGTGATAATCGTGAGTAGTAAAAAAAAACGGTCAAGTGCGAGTCGGATTCGCGCACCGAGGGTTCCGTACACATTTGTATGTATCTATGTAAATAGTTCATCACGGGTTTTTTTTTTAATATACAACTAAATATTCTGTGAATATTTCAAGCGTCTACCTGTTGCCATTATTAATATCCAGCAAATAACGACAAAAAAATCACGTTTGTTGTATGGGAGCCCCTTAAATATTTATTTTATTCTGTTTTTAGTATTTGTTGTTAAAGCGGCAATAGAAATACATCATCTGTAAAATTTTCAACTGTCTAGCTATCATGGTTCATGAGATACAGCCTGGTGACAGACAGACAGACAGACGGACAAACAGACGGACAGACAGACGGACAGTGGAGTCTTAGTAATAGGGTCCCGTTTTTACCCTTTGGGTACGGAACCCTATGAAAGAAGTTTAGGTAAAACCAACGATTCAAATTTTTAACCAGTGCAAAATAAAGCTTTTCAATATTCACTATCGTATAAAACAAATCAGAACACAAATCAATTTGCACACGATTGCACTAAATTGAAAGTATTGGACAAATGTTGGTTATGTTCGAAACTAATACTTTTAGTTCATTGGAAACACGCGGTTCGAACTAGTGTTTTGAAATGTGAAAGAGTAGGTACTGGTATAAATGTGAAAGAGTAGGTACTGGTATAAATGCGGTAAACTAAGCTTGCACTTAGTGTACCGCTTATTTATCTGGTTCAAAAGTTGCAGCTGCAGTACAGAACATCATCACATCAGTTTCTGCGAAGGGTGGGGCAGAGGTGTAACTAGTACACCCACATTTCGCCAGTTATGTTTAAGTCCTATGTAATAGGGGGCGAGCCTATTGCCACCAACCAGACACAAACCTAGACTCCGGGCTAGTACTGAGAAATTCCAGATAGCTGTCGAAATTGCAAATACCCGACTTACCAGATCCAGGACCTCATGCCCAGCAGTAGCGTTCGCGACCGCTAGATCGACGAGGCAGTCGAGCAGCTGCAGTATTAAGCCGTCTGGTGCAATCTACCTCAGAGTACTAAGTAAGTTCACTACCCTTTCTGAAATTAAGTCATGTTTAAACACCTGAAAGTAAACATTCAGTACCACCAACCCCAAGGTAAAACTAAGCAATAAAACCTCTTGACCCCACTCATAAAAACTTGCAACAAAATTTTAGACTATCCATTTAGCTACCTAATTCTTATGTCCATAAAAAATATGTTTTATGCCTCAGTTATAGGTGGTCGTAATGCCGTGATAGAGGGAGGAACAGAAGGCTGACTAACAATAGTAAATATTAATAAATAGTAAATTACAGATCTGTGATGATACAGTCTGATACAGATATTTTGTATGAGGTTTGAATGTGAGGACTAAGTGGGTAACTTTTTCCTTCTTTCTCTGTTAGTTTAAATTTTGATCTGACTATTTTGAGTACTGTATGCGGCCTACCCAAATGTCCTTTCTTTGGTATTGTTCGTCGAGTCGTTGAGCTACACGACTAATGATAAATGCTTGCACTGACTGAACTGGTCCACTTAATTCTGCGTGGTTCTTTCCCCAAAAGACCATTTCAAGCACTAATCTACATTGTCCCCACATGATCTGACTAAGATTATGTCTGGACTTTAAAAGACACTTTATCCCTTGAGTTTGTTTCGCCATTTCGTCTCTGCAGGGATATTCAGATAGAAAATGTCGACTTCATCTAGCTTGTTTTATAATATGGCATGTAAAAGTGATTCCGATATCCTATATACAGAATAAACAATTTCATTTCATTTCAAGTGTCGCGCTCCGACCATCAGCTGTTAGTGTCGCGCTCCGAACAGCAGCTGTTAGTGTCGCGCTCCGACCATCAGCTGTTAGTGTCGCGCTCCGACCAGCAGCTGTTAGTGTCGCGCTCCGACCATCAGCTGTTAGTGTCGCGCTCCGACCAGCAGCTGTTAGTGTCGCGCTCCGACCATCAGCTGTTAGTGTCGCGCTCCGACCAGCAGCTGTTAGTGTCGCGCTCCGACCAGCAGCTGTTAGTGTCGCGCTCCGACCATCAGCTGTTAGTGTCGCGCTCCGACCAGCAGCTGTTAGTGTCGCGCTCCGACCAGCAGCTGTTAGTGTCGCGCTCCGACCAGCAGCTGTTAGTGTCGCGCTCCGACCATCAGCTGTTAGTGTCGCGCTCCGACCATCAGCTGTTAGTGTCGCGCTCCGAACAGCAGCTGTTAGTGTCGCGCTCCGACCATCAGCTGTTAGTGTCGCGCTCCGACCAGCAGCTGTTAGTGTCGCGCTCCGACCAGCAGCTGTTAGTGTCGCGCTCCGACCAGCAGCTGTTAGTGTCGCGCTCCGACCATCAGCTGTTAGTGTCGCGCTCCGACCATCAGCTGTTAGTGTCGCGCTCCGACCAGCAGCTGTTAGTGTCGCGCTCCGACCATCAGCTGTTAGTGTCGCGCTCCGACCATCAGCTGTTAGTGTCGCGCTCCGACCAGCAGCTGTTAGTGTCGCGCTCCGACCATCAGCTGTTAGCTTACATCTCAGTCGCTTATTTTTGGGTCACCAGAAAAGCCGTTTTGTTTATCCGGTTTGATCCCATCATACCTACCTGCACAATAATGAGGTCCTTGCAAAGAAGCTCGTCTGTGGAAGCTGTATAAATACCTATATTAACAGGTTTACCTTTTTCTGTAGCAAGCAGCGTTACTTGGTACCGCTGCAACAACTACTACGCTACGGTGATAATTACATGAGAAGTTTCAGTTTAGCAGAGCCAGAGTCAGTTTATGCAGAGGGCCGTCTGCGGAATTGCCATTCTATAATTTAAAAAAAACTGAAAGATGGGTCAGAGAAGTAATAGAATGGTATCCCAGATAAGGAAAGAGAAAAGAGGAAGACCATTTCAAAGATGGGAAGACGACTTGAAAACTACTGCGGGAGGGATCCCGCATGGAGGAGAAAAACTCACGATCGTGAGCTGTGGAAAAGCCTGGGGGAGGCCTATGCTAAAGAGCAAAGCAATCTGGGGAATTCTGATGTCTAAATCTTTAATTTAAATAAATTGTAAAACTAGTTTTAAGATTGGTCATAAAGGCTATTTGAAATCTATCTATTTATATAATACTAGCTGCGCCCCGCGATTTCACCCACATAAGTTTCCCGTGAAAATATCGGGATAAAAACTATCCTATGTCCTTTCTCGGGACTCAAACTATCTCTATACCAAATTTCATCTAAATCGGTTCAGTGGTTTAAGCGTGAAGAGGGAACAGACAATGTATGTAATAAAGATCTGGCATCGTCAAACATCTTTTCACTTCAGTAGCTCAAACATGTAGGTTTTGCTGCCTGAAATCAGTGAGCAAAATGCGATTTTGCTCACTGAGTGAGACAAAGTAACTTTTTAATTTTTGTTTTCAGAAAGCCGCGAAAATCTTATTCAGCCTTGGGTTAATCATACAATTCGAAACATTCACACTCTATCTCTTTCCCGCCATTAGAAAGAGACAAAGACCAGCCCTTTCGAAGTTCCGATTTTGAATTCGACCTCAAAGACAAACACGTTCGGGATTTCGTACTAACTAAAGAAATTTGGCAAAAAGATAATAATTATGTCTTTTAATGTAATTTATTGAATTTTTAACTTATTGTTGTATTTAAACGAATATAAGTATTTACTGCAAATAAAACTGATATTTAACCTGTAAATATTTATTGCTAAGTAGTTTCAATAATGTTACGTAATATATTTTGAATAATAAAATATCATGGGTGCTATTTCCGAACACGCCTTAATTTATGTAAAAGAGCGGGAATAAAATTTCGTGGCTGGCGTAAAGAGTTGAATAAGTTAAAAAATATTAAAATAATCGTAAAATATGAGTGAAACTAGCGACGAGACCAATATTTTAACACCGGAAGAGTTAAAACAACAAGTTATGAATGCAGAATTAAGTTTCCTACCTGAGAAGTCTCGCGAGAAATATCTGAAAGCATACCATGTCTTCAATGAATGGAGACTTACAAAGGGCGCAAGCAGTTTTTCGGAGACGGTGTTGCTATCTTATTTTTTAGATTTATCACAGACGAGGCGATCATCTACAATGTGGAGTATTTACTCAATGTTGAAAGCTATTTTAAAAACAAAACATAACGTGCATATTGAAACATACGCAAAACTCTTATCTTTTCTAAAAAGAATGTCAGTTGGGCATAAGGCTAAAAAGTCCAAAATTTTCACGGCCCATAACATAGAAAAAATTCTAAATGATCATTATTTTGATTCACAATAAATAGTTATTTCAATCTATTCCTGTTTATTATTTTATCTCCTAAAGTGTTCTCGCTGCTGAAGTGAAAAGTTATGTGTGTTACACGAGAGCAAAGTTTTTTGCATCTCGTGCCTTTGAATCCCTCGCCACACTCAGGATTCAACTTTAGAATCACTCGCTACGCTCGTGATTCAATCTTTGAATCCTTCGCTTGCTCAGGATTCAAAATCAGCACTCACAGCAAATAACGACTTTGCTCTCTTGTTGCACAAATAACTATTTCAGTTATAGAGTGGAGTGGACATTCTATACTTACCAATTCGGTCGCATTGCCAGGGTATCGGAACTCGGAAGCCGGTGACGCAGTCGAGTCGTAAAGTGCCAGTCCGATGCGATACGGCCGCGATAAAATAAACTATCACTGTATACGCCTGATCTGGCAACATCATGTCATGGCTGGATGAAATTAATAAAAAAATGGTGAAGAGAAGACTGACTTTGACGATAAAAAATTGTATGAAATAGTGTGAGCTATGAGTTTAGTATTTACCTCACAACGAGTTATTGGCCGTCAAGATTGAGTTTTTTTCCTTACAGTGAAGCGAATTACAGTATTTATTTTACTTGTAAGAGAAAACAAACATCATTATATTAAAATTAATGGAAATAACAAAAAATATACTACTCACTACATATTCCACAGATTACAACTTAGATTTATTTACTAGCTGAACGCAAACGTGACTGTAGTCAGTAGCAATAGTGCAGTACATGTTGGTGATCAACCTACATGGTTTTCAGTCCACGATAATTTATCTCTGATTTGTCTCGCCGTTGGAGCCCATCAGTTTATCCTCCACCGACGCATTGATAGAATTTCTTATTCTTTGGTTATCTTATCTTGTTTCCTGTCTCTATTTATTTACCGAAAGCGTTTCGTCCTAAAATTCTGTTCAGCTTCTGTTGTAATTATCCGTACGTGAAACAATGGAACACGTGTCAGTTTAGACAAAAATATCACTAAACGAGGCTATTTATGGTGCCGTTTGCTCTTGTTGTATTGCCCGACGGATCTCGCAATTCAATACATTTTTATTAGAAATTACTTTCCTTATTCAAGCCATTCTATTTTCAGAGCCCTTTTTATCGTTGTTATAATTAAAACATACATAATTAATATAAGTGTTTACAATTCGTATCCAAAAGGTTTTGATTAAAACATTACCCTTCTTTAGGACTCCGTCACAGTCGGGTAAAATTGTTAGATTTTGGAATAAGCGGGTTTATTGTGCTGAGGCTGTGATACGCTAATAATATACTCTTACCTACATAATTTTAATTGTTTAAACATTACACTACTTGCTATTTTTTTTGAAAAATTTAAATTTGACTGACGTGTTGTTTTTTTTATTAAAAAATATTTTCCATCCTTGCATTCCTAATTAAAGGTAAGTGGTACAGAGATCAAAAAGTATTGTAAACACATTTATTTTATGTACTTACCTACTTTCTAAGCAAATAAATGATTATGATTACACTTTCATATGCTTACCTAGGTACGAGTGAGCGAACGTGTTTCCGTTTCGTTACGTAATAAATAAACTTTAAATTATTACTCGACAAGAAATCCCCGCATTTCTATTACAATTTTCGACGTCATAAAAAGATACACTCCAGTTTCGACCCGTATTATAATATTTTTGCTCCAAGTTTGATACATAGCACCATTTCTAATTTCTGTCTGTAAATTCTTATTACAAAGGAGCAAGGTTTATTTTGGTTAGATTTAGGTGTGGAGTAATGTTTGTATTCATGTATAAATAATTCATTGGCGGTGGACCGCGTTGGATTAACTCCGCCGCGCAAAACTGTTCATCTTTCAGTTAGTTTTTAGCGAGAACTATTAACATAAATGGTTTTGTTTTAAATGTTAGCCCACCGTGTGTTTCATTAGATAATTAATCCACTCTGGGTTTTATTTGAAATTAATTGTTTGCCTTTAAGTAAGTATTCATTTATACATGATGATATGATAATGATTATAAATGCATTGTTACCTACTTAGTTTAGATAGTTCTACCATTAAAGTGTATATTTATTAAAGTGAATGTGCATTATGAAGAATCATTATGATTTGTGAAGTGAGTTTGCATTATTAATCGCTCCGGCGCGGCGCGTACCACTGGTGGCACATTACAATAGAAAATCAATTGTGTCTCATTAGCCGGCCTTAACTAGTTAAAATGAATATTTTTACTTTGACAGTTTTTGTACAAACGTTTTATTATGTTTGTTTTGAATATTAATGAGCAGTGGCTAGCTATTATTATTTATTTATGTGTTTTTAACAACATGACATGTGACTGTTGCTTGTTTGAATATTTAAACAAGCAACAGTCACAAATGTCATGTTTTCGTACAAAGTTAAAACACAACTTGTAGCTAGTTACACCGAGGGTTAGCTGTTAGCTGCGAATATTGAAATTAAATATTCATACAACATTTGCCTTCATATTGGAATGTAAACAATTTGTTTAAAATATTAGTCAAACAGAAAGTTGTTGCCGCAAGCCCAGGCTGAATTTATTAGCTCTACAAAGTGATTCGAGTTCATTATCGCTAAAGTTACGAACTATAAATAAAGTGAACACAAACGTAAATCGTGTTCATCATTTAATTTACTGCTTTCTGTATACCTACCTGTGAAATGTCGTAATTTGTGAATATGTTGATGAAATATGCGCATGGCGGGGTTTATAAAGTTGTCAAGTTGGACAGCGGTGGTTTCTGCTTTAAAATTGTATTGATAGTAGCCGCGTGTTGGTTTATTTGGATAAAAAGTTATGGAATAATAAGTAAGTAGGTGCCTGATGATCATTGTTAGATAGCTTGCTGCTTTTTTAAATAGTGATGAATGGAATGTTTAATTTCTGTGCAAAAAATAAAGTTTGATTCTACATTGTAAGATTGTGTCGTGTCTTTACAGACAAGCTGTGCTACATATCATGTACATGTCATCATCAATTATTGCATACACTATGGGAAGAAGAATAATAAATAAATAAACTACCGCTTCTAGATTCTGATTTGTTTTGTTTGGTACTCGTATAAAGCAAAAACTTTATTAAATGTTAGTTTTATGATACGCTACGCTTGATGGCACAATATTGTTAAAACCTAGTTACGTTTTTCTTTATAGTGAATTTGTAATTTTTTTGAGAAATAAATATCTTTAACCGTAAATAAAACATGTGCGGTCAGGAACGAAGTCCCTTACGCGTTACGCGCACACACACTCGTATATAATAGAACGAGACAGAGAGAAAGAGAGTCGCATGGAAACATAACACTTTTTCTTTACGTGACGTTTTCTACCAGTCATTTCATACCGCAAGCCGCGTTAGGGAACTCCGTTCCAATAAATAGTTAATAATACCTAATAGTAAAAGTACTTATAGTGAACATTTGTTTAAGAAGAACATCATGAAGTATTGATTACATTATCATCGTCAATTCAATCACATATTTATCTTCACCATATTCCGAACTTATAAACAGTTCTCGAAGTATAACGCGATCGTACAAACATCGTATTATTGTCACTAGAGGGCGCCTCAGGCCAAGTTTGGCAAACTTTTTATTTGGACCAGTGTTTGGCAAACTTTTGTTTGTGCCAGTGCGCAGTGTTTGGCTTTCGGGAATTATGTTTAGGATCATTGTGTATGTATGAATTGTGTGATATTTGATATTATATTTGTAATAGAATATATTATTTTTGCTTATTGAAATCTTAACTTTATAGGACTAAAGTTGTGTTGTTGTTGTTTCCTTTACTCTCGCTATGAAAGTATACGGATATACTTTCATAGCGAGATTAAAGAAAACCTCTTAAAACATATAATGAAACATAAAACCATGCAGCTTCCATTCAAATCTCGCTCCGGAAGAAAAACGCGACACCAACAAGATTAAGACACTCATACTTAAAGGTTTCTCGTAGCATCTCGTAGCCCGTAACCGCGTAGCGTCGTAGCCCCGTAGCTTCGTAGCCCGTAGCCCGTAGACCCCCGTACGGCATGTTCATGAATTATTCAGACGCTACGAGTTGTGCCAATTCTGTTGCAGTTAGTACAACTTGTTGCAGAAATAACTACCGACAGTTGTATATAGTGTAGTGTTACTTTATGCCTTTTAAAATAGTTCTCAGTTGACTTTTATAAGACCTTGTTACTTGGAGTTTATGTGGGATGTATACAATCGGGGTTTGTTTTTAGTAGCAGCTGCCATTATTGTTAGAGCACTACATTGTTGCCTTTAAAATGGAGTATATTTGGATCTAAACATTGCCATTGCTTACACGAATAATTAAATGACCCGCTTTTGGAAATGGTACCTGGTTTGTCGGAAAGAACGCCGCCAAGCGCAGTTCAGATTGGGCGGGTCACATCAGCCCCATGCACGATGAGTGCTGGGCAAGTCTTCACACAGTGAGTAACTGAAGATGGACCGCGCCGCCAAGGTCGGATTTGGGGGAGGCCTTTGCCCAGCAGTGGGACAGTATCGCTAGGCAAAAAAAAAAGACCCAGTATGTTGACTGTAGACACAATTTGCTCTAATTTTCGGTGAGAACAAAAAGCAGACACAGACTTTCACTGTAATATACAAATGAATATAAACGACTAGTTGCCGGTAAGCTATGGACTAAAACTTGTTTCTATTTATGTGACTTTAAATCAGTTTGAGGATTTAACTCGCACACTTACTTAACAGCCATTAACTTTAATGAAACAACAAATACTGGAACTACGTTAAGGGCTAATAAAACACGACTTAGGTGAGGAGTTTGGTCTCCTCGGATGAGTGTGCACCACCCTTCCTAATTACTATCAGGAATCTGTCTCGGCATTCTAAATATGTGTGTCCTGTTTTATAGCTGATCAGTATTTAACTTAGAATGCTTGCAACTTGCCACTTAGAGATCCGCTATCTCGATGGAAAATGATTTAAGTAATTTATGTTTTTATGATATTTTATTTAACACATGAAAAGAGACACAGACAGACAAGGAAGACATGGACTAGTAAAAAAAATCAAATTTTAATAACTAAATTGAAAAAAATTAATTCAGTATTTGGGAAAAACCCATCTTATTTAAGCGTGTTTGAATTTTCCGTGTCGTAACTGCGCGGTATGTAAATCGTCAGTATAGGTACATACAGTATATGTACTCTGAGGGGTGGAGGGATCTCAATGCCTTCTCAAAGCACTGTTTAACCTCAGGAAAATAGATTGGTTCAGTTGTTAGTTTTTCACAAAACACTTTTATTTTACTAACAAAATGTAGTCAACCTCGAAATAGCTTTACCACCCCAAGATTGAATGTCACTAGCACGTCATTAAACGACAAGGTCTATTTGTCTAATTATGACAGTTAGATAGTTTCGACCTTAGTGAATTTTCAATTTACTGTCAAAAGTGGAAAAGCACACACTCCAAGTCGCCTATCCAGCTTCAGAATGGATCGCGTATCTTCATAACTCCTTCCATAAATATGTAAGTATCATGTTTCACAACAACACTTTCCTCAATAACATCATCGGTCAGCTGCACAGGCCTCGTGCACAGGTGCACATGTTTACGGCTCTCGGAGCACACTTATTGACTCTGCACGAGATAATATGTTTCTTGTCTTGTGCCGGCCCCGATGTGCTTCAGCTAAAATTATTGCTCTTCGTAACTGATGTTTGGAGTTACGCGGTCCGAATTGAGATGCATTGTGTGATTGTATGTCGGTCGTAGGTTTTGGTGGAATAGGTAAATGTAAGTCAGGGGAATCAATTGTTTAATAACAACCAACTTAAATTGTCCGTATATTGAAATCACAACTATTATTCTTTGACAGTTGTATGAAATGGCTATAATAAAAAAAACTGACCGTGTTTTTTTACAATGAAATTAATGAGTGTACTTGGTAGGTAATAATGCAGACGAATATGTTGTAAACAAGAGTATGTTTCATAATGAAGGTTTCGAAAAATTGTTGCGTGACTACCTGCTCTGAACGCTTTCAGGTTTCATATCTTTACCGCAATTGTATTAAAACCCTTTGGGCTACAGACATTCCAATTTTTTTAGTAATTATTTTTACCAGTTTGCTAAAAACTTAAAATTAAATGGGAACCTTCTTCAACCTCAATTAAGACAATTTTAGCAATATACGGTACAGAAAAATAGCAAGAAATAAGCAACACTAACTATCACATAATTTGTCGTGAGCAGTGGCGCCGCCACTACGGCCACGAGAGGCAACTATTCAATGTCAGTTCGATTTATTTTAATTCACCTCGTACTTGTAACTTGCTATACTTCAGGGTTGTCACGCGTGTGTCACTTAAACTATGATAGTTAGGGAACTTGTTAGTTCCTGCAGTTAGCAGTTTTCGACTGTACCTTATTGTCATATGGTTAACACCCCCGTGGGTATCGTTTAAGGGGATTTGTCCACATTAGGGGATGGTGTTTGCCTTTATATACTTTTTCACCATTGCTACTTTGTTGCGTGTAATAGATTATTCTAATTATAGGTATTGTTATCATTTTACTGTTAAAGCTTAATCAAATAGTAATGTTTTGCATAACCTAAATATTAAGGAATAATGTAGTAAAACAGAAAATATTCTAAACGGATATCCACCTTTTATGTCGTTGATATTTTGGATGACGGTAGATAGAAACGTCAAAGTTGTTCTGTTCACGACTATAAAAGGAGGAACTCCCAGTGGCGGGGATCGCAAGTCCGGTTAAGCAGACGTCAACCTCATAGGTTGAACTGCGAGATGCCATTCCCAAAAAAAAAAAAAATGGCGGGGATCATTGTTGTTCGAGACATCGACCAGAAAGGAGCTCCGGCCTACAGTCAGTTGATTAGTACTAGTGACGATATTATGTGGAATAGATCGACCAGATGTCATGTAAGTTAATTGATATTATTATCTTGATTATTACTGATAACTATGGTTTCTGTAAATGTAATAATATGGTCAAGAATGCCAATGTTTTAAAGTGTATAATGGATTATTCCTAGCTATTGTTATTATGTTGCTATTATTCTGAGTTCTCTTGGGCCATTGTCCAAGAGATATAAATAATTGTTTTTAAAATAATGATAATTTATGGCAATATAAGAAAGTTGATAGAATACTTTAATACTGTTTCCACGGAGTTTCTTGTCCTTCTTCTCCATGATGACCTAGATTTGGAACGGACAACTAGTTTTCAGATTAATTACTGACAAGCCTAAATTGAAATAAATGTCTAGCTTGTCTTTCTGTGCTTTATTTCATAAAATCCTTTCCCTACATACCATATTCATAGTTACTTTTACACATATTAAATAACTAGTAACCATTCTGATATTCAAAGCTTTATATTTGGGTAATATATGTACATATATATATAGACTTTTACTATAAATTTTACTCAATTTTCTAAAACGTGCTTCAAAATATTTCTATTATGACGTGACCTAACATTATCGATCTCCCATAATATCTTCATGGTTTCAACCATTCAAACGACATAGTTGACCAGCTCTACTGGCACATTTTTCTCCACCATTTGGCTCATTGTGTCGGCCGGCTCTGTGCGAAAGGCTGGCTTCCATCTGCGTCTAGATGGAAGTCGGCAGTCTCTGACTGGAAGCCGCGGCACTCGTCGCGGAAATGCACTTACTTAGGCTGCTTCCTTCGCTTGATTTTAATGTAATATTCTTAGTAGCGCTTCTGAAATAATGTTTTCGAACATTCTCAGTGGCGCCGACTTTAATTATGCCTTGAAGCCGGCGCGTTTAATGTGTTCTCCGCTTAACGTTCTCTGCATAATCTTTGTGGAGGAAAGTTTCTACACGCTGATGTCTTTGTAGTTTATTGGGCCTTTTATAGTTTTTATAACTTAATTAGGTGATTATAATTATGTATTAGTGTATTGACTAATTCGTATTCCATAATATTAGTCAGGTTGACTGAGACCTCATAGTAAAAATATATAGCTCTCTATTTTACATTCCATTTGATGATTTTCCCCTGATTAAAAAATCTGTGCAACCCAAGATAATAAACGTAGTATTTTACTCATTCTGCTAGCAGCATAACTCATTTAATTATCCTACCAGCAACAGTGAAAATATAATTTTCGCCACACATTGTAGCCACGTGCCAAAAAAACATTTCAAGTTCAAATTCAAAGCCCATCACTATCTGACACCGAAAACCGATAAAAAAATAAAAACATTAATAAATTCAGTAACGTAGTACGTCATTATTCGGGGGCGGCCGCGCCACCAAATGTCCCGGAAAGATAAAAAAAAGTAAAAAGAAAGAAAGTCTCGTCTTAAATCATTCTGTATCAAGCGGGCTCAGAGCCTTTGTTCAACGTGCACTATGGGTTATAGTGGCAAGTATATTCATATGGAAAATATTCAGATAAGTTCTGGCTCAAAAAGGGTGGGTTTTTTGTTATGTCATACTCGATTATCATGTTACTTTCACGGGGTATAAAGAAGCTGTCAATGTTTTTCCGGGATTACAATTCGTATTGCATTTTAAGAGATTGAGTGATGTTATTAAAACGGAGGAATATGATCACAGGTCAACACAGGTTTATCACGAAATATCTTAGGGCTTAGACAAGTGACAATCGCTTTCAAAGTGTTTTGTATATCTACATGACTTTTCAACTGGATAAGCGTTTCGTCAGCTTTTGTCAGTATCCCGTTCGTTTTTTATTTTTCCTTCAACGTAAACGCTGAGAATGTCACTTTGTTTAGGTTCTCTGGATACAGGTTTATCGTAAACCACAGGTTCATCACGAAATACTTGTATTTTTGAAGGATAAATAATAAGTATTATGATAATTAGGATTGTTTTATTCCCAAACTTAAATATGACACTGCCATAATTTATCTTAATTATATCCATAATTACATCATCATCTGCCTAGCCTTTTCCCAACTATGTTGTGGTCGGCTTCCAGTCTAATCGGATGCAGCTGAATACCAGTATTTTACATGGAGCGACTGCCTATCTAACCTCCACAACCCAGTTACTGGGTAATACGATACTCCTTGGTATGACTGGTTGTCAGACTTTCGGGCTTCTGACTACCCGTAACGACTGTCAAAGATCCACGAATGACAGCTGGGACGTGCTTTCCGAGGCACGGAGGGGCTCGGTATGTAAAGATGGTCACCCATCCACAGACCAACCGCGGCAAGCGTAGCTTAACCTGATCAATCGACCTGTGCGGCTGTTATTATTTAGCCACGGGCCCCTGATTATATATACTTATCCATAAATTAGAGTAATCCAATAGTAGATTGTTATACGAGGGTCGAAAGGAATCTATTCCCATACAAGAGAATTAGACGCCCGAGCACAGCGAGGGCGTCGTTTTTCTAAAATATTTATTGATAATAATAACATCAATAGTAGGTACCTTTTTAAAATTAATTGAGATGTTACTAGAACAATTTGTGTACAGACGCCAGCACATCAAGCTACTACATTCTGTCAAATTTCTTTAATAGATTTTCAACTTTATCGCCAAAGCATAGTTCAAAGTTGATTGGGAAAATTTGACAGTTTCGGGTAGCGTGCTGGCGTCTGTACTATTTTAAATATGGAACACGCCGCGTCACCGCCGCGGGCTGTCCCTTTTTTAAATTCACACTGGCTGTTTATACACTCACAAGACCGCAGGATTTTTCTTAATTATGTAAAAAATTTAGTAGCTGACTACCTAACCAATTTAGTTCTATTTTTAAATTTTATTTCCGCCCTAGAGAGGGAAGCAATTACTATAAGTCTTTCCGGCCCAAAGGTGGGAAGCAGCGTCATCCACCCGCTATTCGGATCAAATAAATACTACTTTCCGAGTATGAGAAATGAAAAATACTTTCCAGTGTCCATATGCTGGAAAGTATCATTAATGCTTTTACTTAGCACAAACTTGAATCACAATGTATGTACAAAGTAAGTGATATATTCATTTCGGTCTATAAACCGTCAGTTAAAAAGTCGTGAAGATACCGTGACGTCGTAAACTCAATGGAATGTTTCAGACTAATTGTACTTGGCACAATGAAGACATTTGGCCAAACACAAAGAAAAGATTTAAATTCTGGCTCTTTCACTATTAATTACATTAACTATGCTATTCATAACTATATTACATAAGTATTTTCAAAAATATTCATTGTCTCTCAACAAATACTCCAGTATTTGTAACCCTCCATCGTTAGTTTTTACTTACACAAGCGCCAGCATATATGAACATAATAAATACTCAAGCACAAAGGTCTAGCAAAAAGCACGCCATTTCGGCGAAATGTATTATTTTCGAGAAGGCAAAAAACGGCAATTAGCTACGAAACGCCGCTTTAGAACCACCATGTTTTATTTTTAAAAGTTTTTTCCCGAATCTTCTAATGGCGTCGGTGGATATAAAACTCGAGAGTTTATCGCTTAAAATGCAATATGAGTGGAGTTTGCTTTATTAGCATATAAATAGAAGTGTGTTGTTGTGGTTTTTGTGCCCCGTAGATCTTTGGAGCGCTGAAAGAATACTAATCCCGGTGCATCGAGGAAGAGATTAGAACGAACCCAGTTTCACATAAAGTGCGGTAATAAAAGCCGGTGATAGTGAACCGAGGTTGATATTTAAGTTAAAGTGCAGTTTATTTAGGTACTGGGAATATAGTTAAAATTGGATTTCCGTACTGAATGCGGAGTTAGGACTCGCGCTTTGAACGATTTCGCACTAAGACAAGTGATGGCCTATAAAAACTTTCGTCTTTAAGTTTTAGAGGATATTTGTTTTCTATTTGCTGTTGTTTGGATACGAAGATTTCGAGCATTAATCCGTAAAGGATGAGCTATCAAACGCCTGAAAATTTTCAAACATTAAAATTAAGTACTACTAAAATTAAACAGCCAAACAATTCCTTGACAATCTCTAATCTCAGAAACTCAATAAAGCCGCGAATCGGGATCATAAAGCGTAGTCATCAAATAATAAAATCAAATCCACAGTGCACATTGATAGCGCGATGTAAAGATACCCGCACATTATCCGAAAGAGGGAAGATGGCTCAATAAAATTTATCAAGCAGTTTTATTAGAGCATCGCCAGTTTAACGGGGATGCTGTATCGCTAATGAGAGATAAGAGCTCAGGGAGATAAGACTGACTGCGTAACGACGAGAGCTGATGTGATGTGGAGATGTTTATTATTTTGAAGACGTGATGGTAATTTTTGGTGTTTGTTTTCGTGTTTTGAGATTTTGCTGAAAATTTTCTTCTCGGTGTTTGACTCTGGACTTCCTTCTGGGTTCAGAGACTAAGGCCCTTTGTACACACGCGTTTTTCTTGCCGTGAAACATTACGGTTTATTCGACGTGTGTAGACACGGTCGTCAGTGTTGTATGGATCACTATGGAAGTGGCACTACGGCACGGGCGCTGTCGCCGTATACCATAGATCCGTGTCATATGCAAGGTCACCGTGCCGTGTACAAAGGGCTTAATTGACGTGTCATAAAGATCTACATACAGAACACAATAAAAAGATCTACTTAAAGGACACAATTAACCATTCTAATCTCTTAACGAAGGGTTCCATCTCCAAAAAACACAATCTGTTAAATTGATAGCATAATGTCGTGCAAGAATGGTTTAAGCTTTAGCATCTGATGGACTTCCAGAAATCATAGTTTAATTCCAATACGCTAATGTGTTCCAGTTGCTATTTGTTTATACGGTGCGCATACGTCGTGAAAGCTGCGTCGTAACATACCTGGGCTACATTAGCGGCACAGTAATCCTGATGCTTACGCCCGTACACGCGGGAACACGCCACATTACACCACACCACGCCAGCCAGTTATTATCAGCGGTGTAAATTAGTTGATTCCTTTATAAACCTAAGGCGGAGTAATAATACATAATTATGTAGATTTATAAGATCTACGAGAACTGGGGCGTTTTCCTCATTTGTTTATTCCTTCTTTATCTGGATGTTACTAGGCTAAATCATGACATTGAGGGTTCAGTCTCCTTGTAGAACTTTCTATTGAGAGCCAGCACTTTCATCCTTATCTGTGCTATGTTGGCACTTGTACGAAAATGATTATGAATCTTCAAGTCATCTTTTACGCAGCGAAGAAAGTACATTTTTATTAAGAAGATAAAAACGGGCATAATTACAACTCTATCTGGGGGCAGTGAATCAAACATTTTACGTGTTATATTTTATGTTTTATCAAAATTTTACGAACGAGTAGCAATAAAAGTTTTTTATGGAAAACGAATTTACGAGTTTTCTGGCAGACATTTTAAATATACAGGCAGAGAGGCGAGTTTGAGACGACATTTATATTAGTGACGTCATG
Source organism: Hydraecia micacea (assembly GCA_914767645.1). Classification (NCBI taxonomy): domain Eukaryota; kingdom Metazoa; phylum Arthropoda; class Insecta; order Lepidoptera; family Noctuidae; genus Hydraecia; species Hydraecia micacea. The sequence goes on from OU611778.1 coordinate 19,995,407, forward strand.
CTAGTGTTTGTTTTCTAGCTTTATTTATATGAGTACTAGCTGAGTCCCGCGGCTTCACCCGCATAAGTTTCGATCCCGTGGGAATATCGGGATAAAAAGTATCCCATGTCCTTTCCCGGGACTCAAACTATCTCTATACCAAATTTCATCTAAAGCGTTTCAGCGGTTTAAGCGTGAAGAGGAAAGATACAGACAGACAGACACACTTTCGCATTTATAATATTAGTATGGATTATAAATTGTCTTCTTAGGTACGGCTATTGTCTTGGGGTGACTACCGAGATGACGACAAATAGAGAAGTATGGAAGAAAAATACTTGTTGCGCCGACCCCGAATAAATTGGGGTAAGGGCAGGAGAATGATGATGATGATGTAGGTACAGCTTTTGTCTTGTCTTAGGTACTTAGTTAGTGGCATTCAATTTTATAAAATTGCCAGACAATATTGTTCATTCATAACATACAATACACGTACACATTTACACATTTATTACTGGTATCTAATGCCACCAATGCAACATGCCAACACAACATCACGCCTATTTCCTCCAAGGATTCGGCAGATGTGTATCTATAGTACACTCACGTTTCGCCAGGTATGTTTAAGTCCCATGTAATAGGGGGCGACCCCATTGCCATCAACCGGGCACAAATTCAGACTCCGGGCTAGTCAAACTGAGAAATTCCTGATGGAAAAACACAATAATACTTTGCTTGACCTGGGAATGAACCAGGACCTCTTGCTCAGCGTAGCGCTTGCGGCCATTAGACCAATGAGGCAGTCCAACGAGGCATTGTTCATTCAATGGGGGAATAAGTCGTGCATTTACTAATAAGAGGTTTCAGAAAGCGAGGATCGGTATGTAGTAAGGAGTTGTGTGAAAGCTCCCTCTCCAAATCCAAATTTAAATGTTTTATAATGTTCCCAAATGAGCGAGAAGTTTAAATATTCTACTACCATCATCATCATCTGCCTAGCCTTTTCCCGACTAAGTTAGGGTCGGCTTCCAGTCTAACCGGATGCAGCTGAATACCAGTCCTTACCAATACATCCTCATCCTTTAACAATTCTCCAACTCCCATATAAATTAAATCTGCGCCATTATGGAAACGTTCGTTACCCATTAATTTAACGAATATAATACAATTGAATTTCACAGGATTTAAGTCGCATATGTTATCCGTGTAATAGCTATCCGATTCCAAAGAGAAAGCCAGCTTCTAATTTATGAGCAAGTCGCCAATAAGTTGGTTCGTTTAATGTTACGTTTCGTTTTGCACTGCATTTTCTATTAATAAAGGAATTATTGAAGATTGGATTTCTAATCGGGAATTGGTCGTAAATGTTATTAACGATTTTGGTCAGTTGGTTTTGTAACGTTGCCAGTTTTGGTGGAGGAACTGCGAAACTGAATCATCGTATAGGTAATGCACTATTTATTAGGTATCGCCACAGAACGTAATAATTATATTACGGGTTATTATTTGGGTTTAGGCGTGAAAAGGTAACAAACATACAAACTTACTTTCGCATTTATAATATTAGTTAGTATAGGATTTCACGCGGACGAAGTCGCGGGCAACAGCTAGTCTATTATAATTTGTTCTTTTATTTTAATAGGTTCACGAATGCTTTATTAACTGTAACATACCTGCGATCTTTATAAACGATATTTTCGATATTTATAAACATATATTAAGTATGTAAACTATAACGGGTGTAAAAATACACTTAACGAAGTCGAGAATCTGGATTTGATACTCTCCGTCATTGTGATCATGTTTTTGCATGTATTGGACCTTAACTAGGAACCTTCTGAAAACCAGTTTTAAATTGACTTTGATTACCCCCCTCAACTCTTGTACAACGGCACAAGAGTTGATGTACACCAATGTTTTTTGTGCGTTACATTGCGCGCTGCCCCAAACAGTGATTTTTTACAAAACAAAAAGTCGTTTCCCAGCAATAGTTAGATGTATAGAATGTGTAGGTAACAGTTAGAGGTATAGAATGTGTAGGTAACAGTTAGATGTATAGAATGTGTAGGTAACAGTTAGATGTATAGAATGTGTTGGTAACAGTTAGATGTATAGAATGTGTAGGTAACAGTTAGATGTATAGAATGTGTTGGTAACAGCTTTTTTTTAAATTGTTGGTTGTATACAGAGTGTAAAAAGAACCATCCTTTCTACTCCTGTATACAACCAATAATCTATACTAGGTAGTAAATTGCCCGCCTCGTTTGTGTAGTGGTCGCAAGCGGTCCTGCCGAGCATGAGGTCCTGGGTTTGATCACCGGATCGGACAAAGTTTTGTTCTCGGGATTTTCCATCTGGAATTTCTCAGCAGCAGCCTGGAGTCTGGATTTGTGCCCGGTTGATGGCAATAGGCTCGCCCCCTGTTACTGGGACTTATAAACATAACTTTTGAAAGGTGGGTGTACTGTCTGGGTATACTAGGTGCACCTCTGCCGAGTCCTTCGGGGAATACAGGCGTGGTGTTATATCAAATAACTAACTGGTCATCATCTGCCTGCCTTTTCTCAACTATGTTGGGGTCAGCTTCTAGTCTAACCGGATGCAGCTGAATACCTACCAGTATTTTACATGGAGCAACCGCCTATCTGACCTCTACAACTGCGTTTTTGGCTAATACGATATACCCCTTGGTAAGACTGGTTGTCAGACTTTCGGGCCTCTGACGACACGTAATGACTGACAAAGATCCGCGAATGACAGCCGGGACTAACGGCTTAACGTGCTTTCCGAGGCAGGGAACTAACTGGTAAATATTTTAATTACCTTAGTATATTTCGGAGGTAATAATAAACTTCTGAAACCGTAATAATCGTAAATATTGGGTTTTAGTTTATTACAAAACTTTTGTTCGCCACGGTAGAGCCGACAATAGCACTCAGATTATTTAAGATTTAGCCCGGTAATAGCTGAGGTAGGCAGGTACAGAAACAGACTTAGCGGTTTATTAATAAACGCTGCCTAAAGCCTAATCATTGGCGATACTGCTCAACAATACATTTTTGGCGTATAAACGTCTCTTAACTTTAAGCAATGTTTATAAATAAATCCCTAAATCTCTAGAGATATATTATAAACTTCATTTACATATTTTGGTATTTTTAGCTGTGTTTTTGTTTGCTTTAAATTAAATAAAGTTGAATTTTATTCAAAACAGTAGACAATTTGAAGAATTTTAGTAATCTTAGCATTTTAGAATATAATTTTTTGTTATTCTCTTATCACGTCCAAATAATTAAAAAAAACCTCGGGATCTTGATAAAAAAAGAGAACAAAATGATGGAAACACAAAAAAAGATAATTGCATCGGCCGGGAATCGAACCCGGGCCGCCCGCGTGGCAGGCGAGCATTCTACCACTGAACCACCGATGCTGCTATATAAGTTTGCAAAATTATGTAACGTTATCGTCAGCGTACAAAGCGAACTTGCTCATCGTCTATTAACACAGATATTACGTCATCTATGCTATGTAATCATGTTTTGCCCTGATGTATGATTTTTTGATGTTGCTCGTATCATCAGACTTGTTTTGAAGGAGGCCAGTAAAAGTAGGTAGTGTAGGTTAGTAAAAATATTTTTTTGTATGAGATTGTAAAAACCACCTCAAATAAGTGCTCGTCACTATGGCATTGTAACGCTATAAAAAAAACCGGCCAAGTGGGAGTCGGACTCGCACACGAAGGGTTTCGTACCCATGTACAATATTTAACACTTTATTAAAAAAAAACATTTCTTTTGTGGAGACCTCTTTAATTTTGAACTTTATTTTTATTTTTTTAGTGTTATAGCGGCAATAGAAATACTCATTCTATGAAAATTTCAACTGTCTACCTATAGATATATTATATTTCTATGTGTCTAACCTATTACGGTTCATAAGGTACAGCCCGCTGACAGACAGACGGACGGACGGATAGCGGAGGCTTAGTAATAGGGTTCCGTTGGCACTCTTTGGATACGGAATCCTAATGAACCCTAACTCGACAAAAATCCACAACTTTTTCAGACTATTGTGAATATATTATATTTCCTCCAACAGTGCGCCATGTCCCCCAATTCCCCTATAACATCTTCCGAGTCAATAGACACCCAGTTTGCCCACAACCCCGTCCAACGAGCTATAAATTTGCCTTGCGACTACACCCGCCTCAGTAAAGAAAAATGGATGGAATTTTTGTAGTTTCCAGTTTGTTCATGAATCATGAGTATTTTATTAGAATGTGTCCTTGCCTATGAAGGATGCGCTACGATACTGGGAACATACCTACCATCTAGAAAAGACTAACGGCTGGTTCCTATAATTTATATGGACCGTTATTTGGTAAAATTATGACTCTTGCATCTTTATTAATAATGAAGCCAAGATCTCATAGCTTTGCATAGTAGACCCTCCCGTATGGAAGTAGCTATCACAGGTAAAGTTAGCTTACGAATCTATTTAGATACCCAGTTTGGCAATAAAAAATGCTACCATTGGTAAGCAAAACGATTCGTTTTTGTCTACTTATAGGAACCAAACATGAATGTTTCTTTAAGTTAGGTAGACTGTTAGATAATTATTTTGTGAAAAGATTTCATTCTTTCAGTAAAACCAGTCAGACAGATACTTGTGATAAGGCAGAGAGAAGGTTTCAAAAGAGTTATTATAATGAAATTATGATAATTTTTATCAGTTCATCAAGTAAGTACCTATTTCTAATTCTGGGCAGGGGGTCTAGACAAAGTGACATTCTAAAAGCGAAAACGATGATGGAAAAGTCAAAAATGAATTGAATTGACAAATATGGGATTCGTATGTAAGTCTAAGTACTACATCTTGGATTTGATCGAGCAGTGGTGGCCCAGTGGTAACGGCCGTGACTTACGAGTTGTAGGTCGTAGGTTCGAACCCAGACAGGCGCTTTACTTTGTGTAAATTATTTCATTACCACGTAGAAATACGAAACGCTTTGAAAGCGATTCGCATTCGTCTACCTATAGCGCCACAAGGTTATTGTGACGCGTGGCAAAAATCAGAACTAACGCTGACATCTTGTTTTTTTAATACATTTCACAAAACAATTGCACGTCCTAGAGCTACCTAACCTAGGTAAACATAATGTACTACCAACAGCGCACACCCTGTACACTTCATTCGAGCGTCAAAATATCCTTGTAGCAGTGTAGCCCTTAGCTCTAGGTATTTAAGTATATTATACTAGCGGCCCGCGCCATCTTCACACGGGTGCAATTTTTTTTTCTTTCATATATCTAAATATTGTCCTGGCAATACCGAACACAACAAAAAAAAATTTATCCAATTTGGTGCAGTCATTCGGAAGTTATGCGCTTACAGATATTTCGGCGACTTTGTTTCATACCTACTATGTAAGGAAGGATTGAGGTATTACGATGACTGCACAGGAGTCAGGCAAAGTGTTTAGCTAAGAATTTCGTCCGATGGCATCGGCGATGTATAGACTGTCGTATTAGTGCTGCAACGGCACTACTACGTAGGTGGATGGTTCCACTTGGAACTGCACTAGAGAAATAGATAAATATTTATTATTTAAGTATAACTTCAATTAAGATAACATAACATAACATACGAGTAATCAGCCTATAATGTTCCCACTGCTGTGACACAGACCTCCACTCTGTGAGAGGGAGTGGGCCGTAAACCACCACGCGGGCCCAGTGCGGGTTGGTAGATGTCACATGTCTTCGAATTTTTGGCTCTAGGACATGCCGGTTTCCTCACGATGGTTTTCTTCACCGTTTTGAGAGCAGTGGTGATGAAATAATTTACACAAAGTAAAGCGCCTGTCAGGGTTCGAACCTGCCCTATATCTCGTAAGTCGCGATCGTTACCACTGGGCCACCACTGCTCTCAATTAAGATAACTCAACATTTAATTTAAAGTTTTGATGTCGTCTGATTATGATACATACCTATTACATAATCTATCATGCATTTCGCTATTCTCGTGTGTTGTGAGCGTTACGACACTTCACATCATAAAAAGGTGAATACGTCTTGAGATTATCGCATATCGTCGCCCAGCAGTGAAAACCACGTAAGTGTTTATAACAAAATTTTACATTGCTATGGGGATAATTCGTATGTTGACTAGTTTATTACTGTTATTTAGGTGCAGGTCACCAGATAGCACACCTAAAATATTAAAAGCCTCGTACATTTCCTTTCCCAGAATTTATTTTAAACATCAAACCTCTAGGCGGTTCGCAGTGTCGGGCCCCAAGAGGACTGCACCAGCAAGAGTCTTGTACACGTCGCCTGTACTACGTCGCGGGAATTATTAATGCGCGCCAAACATAGCTTACACCTGGACACGCCTGGAAACGCCAGGTCTTGACAACTAATGTGGAGAAATGACCGGGGTTGTGCCTTAAGGCGATTTGTTGACTCAAGGAGATTTTTGAGGCAGATTCTTTGTTAATGTGCGCCAAATATAGCTTACACCTGGAAATGCCTAGACATGCCAGGTCTTGACAAATACTGTGAAGAAACCGGGTAAATGGACCGGAAATCCGGGATTGTTTCTGAAGATGTTCTGTTTATGGTCTACGATTTTAGGAGAGTATTAATGATTAATTATCATTAAACATAGCTAACACCTGCATACATCTGGACTTGGGAAATAAGTGCGTAGTTATGTACATAATGGTATGTGAGTATTTTGTTGGACAATAGAATGCATCCGAAATTCTACAACCAATGTGAACTGAATACCTACCCGCCTACACGTAGGAATGTCAAGTTCACGTATCTATGTTTATTAACCAAGCTCAACTCTCGGTGTATTTATGCTTGTGACTGTACAAATCCAGCGTGTGTACAGTCACAAGCACAAGCATTAATACCTCACACTCACGCAAGATTGAAAAGCGATATTCAATTGAAATATTGAAGTATTCCACTCAGAGCACTGATTTGAACCGCACTTGGACGAACAGCACCTGAGCACTTCCACTAACCGCACTGAAACAAAATTTCGTAACGTGCGGTTCAGTGGAACAATTGATTTCAAATTTGAGAAAAAAACCTATATCTTCT